>CM061241.1:31374008-41374008 GCA_030848705.1 Heracleum sosnowskyi
CCTTTCACTTTGTCCGTCTGTTTGGGGGTGATAGGCAGTACTCATGTTCAGCCGGGTTCCTACACATTCTTGGAAGCTCCTCCAGAATCTGGAGTTAAATCTGGGATCTCGGTCAGATACTATGGCGACTGGGACTCCGTGCCGCCCCACTATCTCTTTCAAGTAGATATCCACTAATCTGTCGACAGTGTACCTTTCGTTGATCGGAAGAAAGTGGACTGACTTCGTTAATCGGTCTATGATTACCCATATGGCATCGTGATTGGCCTTGGTCCTTGGTAAACCCACTACGAAATCCATGGCTAGATGCTCCCATTTCCATTCGGGAATCTCTAAGGGTCGTAAAAGTCCACTGGGCCTTTGGTGTTCCGCTTTCACTCGTTGGCAGGTCAAGCATCTGCTTACCCACTCTGCTACGTCCTTTTTCATGTCAGGCCACCAGTAGTATTCTTTCAAATCTCCATACATCTTGGTGCTTCCTGGGTGGATTGAATACCTAGAACTGTGACTCTCGTGTAAAATTTCGTCTTTCAGCTCTCGAACATTCGGAACCCAAATTCGGTAAGTATACCTCCTTATTCCTTTATCATCCTTGACAGTGTGGATCTCTTCTCCGGTCATTGACTGCCTGTCTTCACTTATCATCCTTTCTTGACACCTTCTTATCTTTTCTAACAACTCTGGCTGCAAGGAAATCTCAAACAGCTTTTCGGTACCGTCTCCGGTCACCTTCAATTCTATTTCCATATTTTCAAATTCTCTGATCAGTTCTTCTGATGTCATTATCATCTTGAGTCTCTCTTTCCTACTAAGGGCGTCAGCCACCACATTGGCTTTCCCTGGGTGATACAGAATTTCACAGTCATAATCCTTGATCAGCTCTAACCATCTTCTCTGGCGCATGTTGAGCTCCTTCTGGGTAAAAATGTACTTGAGGCTCTTATGGTCAGTGTAAATCTCGCACTTCTCTCCATACAAGTAGTGCCTCCAAATCTTTAAAGCGAAAACTACTGCCGCTAGTTCTAGATCATGAGTAGGATATCGAATCTCATATTCCTTCAATTGCCTCGACGCATATGCGATTACCTTACCGTGCTGCATCAGCACGCACCCTAATCCCTTATGCGAAGCATCACTGTAAATCACAAAATCTCCTTTTCCATCTGGTAATGCCAACACAGGGGCAGTCACCAACCTCTTCTTTAACTCTTGGAAACTACTTTCGCACTTTTCCGTCCATTCAAACTTCTCAGTTTTTCGGGTAAGTCGGGTTAACGGGGCTGCGATCTTCGCAAAATCCTTAACGAATCTTCTATAATACCCTGCTAATCCTATGAAACTTCTCACCTCTGTTGGTGTGGTTGGTCGTTCCCAATTTGAAACTGCCTCTATCTTGGAGGGGTCAACCAACACTCCCTCCTTATTGATCACATGTCCTAAAAACTGAACCTCATTTCGCCAGAATTCACACTTTGCGAATTTGGCATACAATTGTTCCTTCCTGAGTATTTCTAGAGTTATCCTCAAATGTTCTGCGTGTTCTGCCTCTGTCTTTGAGTAGATAAGAATATCATCTATGAAAACTATAACAAACTCGTCCAAATACTTCTTGAACACCCTATTCATTAAATCCATGAAAGCTGCTGGGGCATTGGTCAATCCAAATGACATCACCAAGAACTCATAATGTCCATATCTGGTACGGAATGCAGTCTTTGGAATATCTTCTGGTTTAATCTTTAATTGGTGGTATCCGGTTCTCAAGTCAATCTTAGAGAAGTACACAGCATCCTTTAGCTGGTCAAATAAATCGTCTATTCTGGGCAACGGGTACTTATTCTTTATAGTTAGCTTGTTCAACTCTCGGTAGTCGATGCATAACCTCATGCTCCCATCTTTCTTCTTAACAAACAACACTGGTGCCCCCCACGGCGACACACTGGGTCTTATCATACCCTTATCCAACAGTTCCTTTAACTGGGTAGCTAACTCTTTCATTTCTACTGGGGCTAACCGGTACGGGGCCTTCGAAACTGGCGCCGTCCCCGGGGCTAATTCGATAGCAAACTCAATTACCCTATCGGGTGGTAGTCCTGGGAGATCCTGTGGAAACACATCTTCGAACTCATTGACTACTGGAATGTCCTGTAACCTAGGCACCTCTCTCTGGGTGTCTACCACATAAGCTAAGTAAGCCTCGTTTCCTTTTCGTAACAATCTCCTGGTTTGCGCCATAGTTAGAAATTTCTGTGTCTGCCTCATTCCCTTAAACACTACCTCCTTCTTCCCGGGGGTATTTAATCTAACCTTTTTCCCTTTACAATCTATCTGGGCGTTATTACGGGACAACCAATCCATCCCCAAAATGACATCAAACTCTCCTAGTTTAAAAGGAATCAAATCCACACAAAAAGACTGTTCCCCTATTTCTAATTTGCAGTTGGGGTGAATCTGATTTACTGGGACTATTTCGTGGTTAGCTATCTCTACTTGTAGAGAATCCTTTAATGGTTGGGCTCTAAGTTTCAACTTATGCGCAAAATCCCTCGATATAAAAGACTTAGTTGCTCCAGAATCAAATAGAACATTTGCGCTAACTGAATTTAGAGAAAATGTACCTGCTATCACATCCGTGTTCCTCATGGCATCCTGCACTGTCATGTTGAAAGTCCTAGCGGTTGGTGGTTTATTGGAGGCAGCCTTGCTTGTCCCTGATGCTGCGGGTCGGTTCATGGGGCAATCCTTCCTCATATGACCTTGACGCCCACACTGGAAACAAGTGAGGTGTCTGCTGACGCTAGGGTTAGCTACGGTACAATTCTGAGCATAATGGCCCCCCCGTCCGCACTTAAAACAGATTACCGGTTCCTGCTTGCACACACCGAGATGTTTCCTTCCACAAGTTGTACATGCTGGTAATGGAGGTCGAGATTGGTAGGAGCGGGACACTCCTGATGGGTTACCGCCCTCGTTTACGCTTGTGCTCACGGGTCGCTTGAACCCCGTATTCCTCTCAGGTAGGGAGACTGCTCCGCGGTTAAACCTATTTTGGGGGTTTCCTCCTGCAAAACCTCCACCCACACTTGCATGTTTCCTTTTTATCCCCCCTTTTTCTCTTTCCTTATGCATCTGATCACTCCCTGCCTCCACAATTGAAGCCTTTTGCACCAATGTGGCATAGTCTGTAATCTCCAGAACTGCTACGCGATTCTGAATCCACTGCTTCAATCCCTGTTGAAACCTATTAGCTTTCTTCTCTTCGGTATCTACAAATTCTGGCACAAACCTTGATAGCTCGGTAAACTTTGCCTCATAGTCAGCCACTGTCAAATTATTCTGCTTTAGTTCCAAAAACTTGAGCTCCATTTGAGTCTTCATAAACCTTGGGAAATACTTCTCTAGAAACAATTGCTTAAACCTTTCCCAAGTTATGATAGCGTCCGTCTCCATGTTCTTCTTGGCCTCCCACCAATAGTTGGCCTCTCCCTTTAAAAGGTAAGTGGCAAAAACGGTCTTCTGTGCCTCCTCAATACTCAAAATCTCGAAGGACTTTTCCATCTCCTTTATCCAGGCTCTTGCCTCTACTGGGTCAGCTGATCCTTGGAATTCTGGGGGCTTGAGTGACTTAAAAGCCCTAAAAGAGTTTGCTATGGTACTGTTGTTCCCTTGGGGTGGTTGGGGATAACGGTCCAAATTTTGCCTAAGTAGATTCATAAACTGACCCATGGGGTCTCCACCCTGGTTCTCTATTTCTTGTTCCTCTTCAATCTCCTCTCTTTCATCCTCAATGTCTGCAGTGAAAAAGGATTCATCAGCCTCCCCATACTGGGAGTCGTCCTGCTCATTATAATCCTCATCCATTTCTTCGTTATACTCAGGGTCTTCCCTATTTTGATTGTAGCTTTCTTGATCATCAGATTCAGGGGGGTTAGCCCTAGTTCCCACTCTTCGTGGAGGCATCTTACTGAAATTTAGAAAATTCACATTAGGCTCGTTTGCTGGGTTACAAATACAGTCGTTACATAATTGGAAGTAGACTTCCGCAGTTTTATATGTTATCGTAATTTAATCGTATGGTGCAGACAACAGTATAATAAACTTGTGATCTCGTCACAACAGTACTGGATTCAACTGAAAGGAAACAAATATATACATGGTACCAACGATACAAAGTCTGAGTCGACATCGACAGTTTACAAGTACAACTGTCCTAACATCATCTAGTCAAAAGTGAAATACATGGTCTATCCTTCTAGTCAGAAAAGGGATAATATATACAATGGAACAATCCCACAAAAGTCGTCACTACTACGTCCGTACGTGACTAGAAGACTAGACTACTATATCACCAACTCTGGAATCAGCCACTGGTGCGGTGCCATGCCCTCACCCTCGCCATGGCTAGGCGGAAAATCTCCTCAGCATCAACCCTGGATACCCTGCCATTGCCGTCAGTAGGCAAAGCTCGAATCCTCATCCGTGCCCTCAGCTCAATGCGAGTCATCGCCCTTCGGGCAACCCGAGGGGGCACAGACCCCCCGCCGCCCTGGCGCACCATCCTGGCATCTCTCTCTGCTGCTAGCTGCATCCGTGACTCTGCCAATCTAGCCTCAGCCACTACCAAATCTGACTGAACTCTATTCACGGTCCAATTGTGCACACATACTGGTATCCCCTCTAACGGAACATGGGGTGGGGTAACCGGGTCTGCTGGTGGGGCATCCTCTGCCTGCTGTGGCTCAGGGGTAAGCTCCTCAAACTCATCAGGGCAAGGGCTCAAGGGCAGTGGTGGAGGGGTAGGGGCTCTCTCAGTAGGAAGTGGAGGCTGGTCCTCAGCATCCCCCTCCATATCCTCAGTATCCGCTAGGGTCTGATCCTCCTCTGGATCCTCATCATCAGAATCCTCAATATCCTCGGTATCCGCATCTACCTGGACCTCCTCCGGGTCCTCCTCAATATCCTCATAGTATGGATCTGAAGTCCTAAGCAAGTCCTCGTCGTGCTGTCTCTCATAAGCCGCAGGGTCAGAGATATCGCTCACCTACACAATAACGAACTATGTTACTATCATGATATTAAAGTTCCCATAAGGGTTTTAGTCGAACTTGGCAAGAGTTCTTATTATCTTAGTGAATTTATTATTGTAACGTCGCATCATCTCTGGGGTTTATAACTCTAACGCTCTGATACCATTTCTGTAACAGCCCCAGATCCGGGGTCGGGGATCCGGTCGTTACGGTCTCAATTCCCATCAATAATACTTGCACTTGAATCAAAACAATTAAACTACATGCTGTGACCCCATAATAACAACACCACTCACACAACAAGTTATAGTTCCAGAGATGAAATTGGAATAAGTATCTAGTCATATGATCCACAAGTTATAAGTTATTACAAACCCAAAAGATTACAGAGTGCATTTAAAAGTTCTTGCCTTTGATTACATTAGTCATAATATAAATAAGTCTGGTACATAAAAGCTGAAGCTTAAAACACTGGTGGTTACTACCTCAGCTATGGCGGCTACGACATCAACGGGTAAATCTCTGACGACTGCTACCCACTTTCGCAGGGTGTGACTGTTGCGGGCCATCGGCTCTAGCTGTTGTTGTGATATCATAAATAAAGCAAGGGTGAGCAACAAAGCCCACCAAAAATAGTTTATAACAAATAACAGTTCAAAAATATCTCTGCAACCACATGTTATGCCTCAAACGGATAAGAAACTAGTATCATATAAAGGATGAAGTTACAAGGAAAATTAATATAATGTTCCCGTAACCCAAAGTCCACTTATAAATATATAACCTTAATCAGGTTTCATCAGAGTCATACTTCATAAAATAAAAGCTGAAATTGCGTGAATTTAATGTCACTTCATTTTCAAATACTTTCAACCCCCTGTCAACATGATTGGTTTTATCTTCCCAATACAGGTTGCAGGAATATCCAAATTGGATGATGAACTAATATTGGAGTTGCTACCGCGCCCGCTGTGCCTAACCTTGCTATGATCAGTAGCAGGTCGCACCGCTCAAATAGTTTTCTACATGTAGATGGAAGAATCACGACGGCCTGACATTGTCTACCGCCTTTCAGTGACCTCCCGGCCCATTTGGGGCCATAAAAGTTGGATGGGTCTATCGCAACTGGACCACTTACACCACTCCTAGTTCAGATGAAATCCATGACTCTGAAACGTAAAGGTCGTCCTCCTTTCCCCAAGTGTAATACTTGTTGATACGACTCCACTAAGTAGTTATATCTAGGTTGGAAAGGAAGATTCCCCAATATTTCCCAAGCTATGCTTGTTAATGGATATCGACTTGTTCCATGAATTTACCCCTCGATTATTGAGGTGGTAACACAACATTAAACTGGCAGCAATTAAATTGCTCCAAGAAAATATCTGTCCCTTGACAGTTTTTGAATTGGAAGTTTAAAAAGAGTAAGAGTCACTTAAATCAGGCTTCCCATATTTTTGATAGTTGAGCGAGCATTTAAATCTTCTTAAAAGACAGATTCAAATGGAAAAACAATGTTTTGGGAACCTCTTCTTGATCGGAAATAATTAATAATATTTATTGAATAAGTAAACCTCAAATGAATATTTGAAAATAATCTTCATTAAACAACTAATCCTTAAATGAATATTTGAAAATAATATTCATTAAATACATAATCCTTAAATGAATGTTTGAAAATAATATTCATTAAATAAATATTCCTTAAATGAATATTTGAAAATAATATTCATTAAATACATAATCCTTAAATGAATATTTGAAAATAATATTCATTAAATAAATATTCCTTAAATGAATATTTGAAAATAATATTCATTAAATAAATAACCCTTAAATGAATATTTGAAAATAATATTCATTAAATAAATAATCCTTAAATGAATTTGAAAATAATATTCATTAAATAAATAATCTTTAAATGAATATTTGAAAATAATATTCATTAAATAAATAATATTCTTAACGTCAATAATCCTCAAATGAATATAATTAACATCCTTTAAGTAAATAATTAATCCTCGAATGACAATACCCGATGTCTATCGGAAAATAACCTTTATCAAATACAAAATATAATCACTACTGATCTTTCCAGAAAATCACACGCCCTTATCCTAGGGCAACTATAAAATCCCTGGCTTATAGCTGATATCCCATATCTAACTCATAAGCCCCAACTTCAAGTCATAATCCTCAAGTATTGCTATTCATAGCCATTCGACAACAAGTATGCAATTTATATATATCGCAATCGCATATCATAATTGAAAACAGTTATTATCACAACAACAGTAGTATAGGTTTAGAAAACTTGCCTGGTGGTGAGGTAGGGGTAGTGTGCCTCGAGTCAGTCCGGCGATCTATACATAGTCAAAAGATCCAAGGTTAATCACTTGAACACTTGCACGAAACTAAGTATGTACTTCACTTAAACCAAGACATGATTTCTAGTTAACTCCTTAAGAATCCTCTTGCGCACGCTCGACTCGAACATTTTTATAAAATAGAGATTAAATCCTTTTAACACGAAATCTTTTCGAGGGTCCTCCTAAACATACCTAGCATGTTAACACAAAGTTTCACATTCTGATTGGTCACTTAAGGGGTTTGATCATTGCCTCAAAGTTGGCTAAGTGGTATAGCTCGGTTTCTCGAAACATCCTTAACTAAAACACTCGTTTCTCCTAAACCGTAATTCGGAATCACATGATCTTTATATCAAAACGAACCTTGAAACAATACCTACACAATACTAGGCAGTGGTGACTCTGGACAGAAGTCCTTATGTCCGAACATCACAGACAAAACAGAGCTAGGGAAAATCGGGCATTATAACGGCTATGTTTTAACGATTCCAAAGTTTAATCATAAACTTACAAGACCAATCCAAACCAAATCACCAAGTCAAATCCTCAACATCATTACTAATTCATAATCATCACAAATCAGTCAAAACCAACATCTACTTGCTTATCATCAAAACAACATCAAACTTTCATCAAACCTCCGTTAAAACCACTCAATCATCCTTATGATTATACCAACTAAAGTATACTCAAAACTAACCATATAAATCATATTATAACTAAGAGTTTCAAGAGATTATACCTTCCTTGGAGTGTATATGATCGTAATAAGCCTTGTATAGTCCTTATATAACCTTAAGCTAGCTTGAATCATCAAAAGAAACCAAGAATCAAAAGTTAGTTCTTGAAATCACTATTCATTTCACTATTCATCCTCATCTTTAATCAAGGATTTGAACATGATAACCTTAATAGATGGTTCTAGGATTTAGAGAATACCTTAGTTGTGAAATATGGAAGCTTTTGAATCCAAGAACATGAATTATGGATGCTTGGAAGTTGATCTTTGAAAAATGTATACTTGTTTTTCTTAAAAGGGCCGAATGGTTTTTCTTGAAGATGGGGGAGTTGTTCTTTCTTTTCTTGCCTTGGATAATGATAGAAATTCTGATATTTTGATGGCCAAATGGTGAGTCATCAAGTTTTGGCTTGTCACAGGGGCACGTGTCGCACATGCAGGAGTCCTGATAAAGTGGCTTTACTGGTTTGCTTTACTGGTTTGTTTCCTTTCACATGGATGATCCAAATGTTGCATTCCTCGAATTAATCTTGTTACATGTTACTTCCATGTCTATATTTAATCCCGTAATTGTTCCGTTGTCCCGTCTCCGTTTAATCGCGTAGAATGTTCGCAGGGTTTCTTAAGTGTTCTATCGAAGTAGTTTATCGCAATCGTTCTTAATATCTCTAATTCTTTTATTAAATCCATATCCATGGAATTGATAATTTAAATCCTCAATTATTCTCAAATAATAATTAATCCGTCCGTTAATGGTGAAATTTCGGAGAAAACGGAAATGCTATTTTTCCGATTCTGACAGCTTTTGCATTCCTTTATTTTCATCGTAGATCACTAATACGGCTTTGAAAGTTCATTATATCGACCCGTATATAGGGTGGTCTGAAAAACTTTTAAATGACAAAATTTACTATTCATCAAAAGTTACTATTCATCAGTGGTTTTTCTATAATCCTTTGGATCAATATTCGTTCCAATATTCCTGGTTTACTTCCCTTTACTCCTTGCACTTAGAAAACGTTCTAGTGCTTTCTCGGGCATACGCTATCTTGTTTACGGAGTTGTCGGATGTATTCCAGATATTGATTTGGATGACATAAAAATACTTTTCTTCCCTGGAGTATTGTATTCTTATCTTCCAGATTGATTGTTCTTATTTACATGATCAGTCCATTCTTATTATTCTCAAAATGTTTGAAAACTGACATCCATATTCATTTCATACTTAACTCTCCAAAAACCATTACCACCATCCACATATATATATACATCATCATACAATAAAAGTTTTAATTCTACCCAAAAATCTGGGGTTTTACATCAGTAAAGGCTAGGCGTCAAATGGCTAGTAGCCGGCTCATTGAAAAGATGAGTAGTCTAGGGTGGGATGAGAAAAAGGCAAAGCGCACTCATTCCGGGGAAAGAAAAAAAAAGAATTTTTTTATGCAAAATTGATCAGGTTGAGCTCTTTAATACTCGAGTAATTAAGTTCTTGGGGACTTTGTGCCTAGTGACCTAAGACTTTTCCGGTCTGGGATCCACTAACCTAACGCTCGCTACATGGGTATTATTGTATAAGCCTTTAGGGGTCTCAGCCATTGCACGGTCAAACAAGCATGCGTATTGTGTATAGTATGTTGTTTTGTAATAAAAGCATGAATTCCTGTCTAACTCGAGTGGATATTGAGGTGTCTTTAAGTGGTTTCTTGTGTCTAGAGTTCATTTTGTTTATAAGCTTGTGGTTGTTTTGGTGAAGAATAGGATATGGTCTTGATTTAGTTTGAGAGTATATTGATGAGCATTGCACACACGCACGTTTCAGTGTTTGTATTGTTAGTATATGGGAATTTGGTCGAACTCTGTTTGAAAGATTGCATTCCTTGAGATGTTGGCTTGTTGATTGGTTATGGTTAGTTTGAGGGGATCGTTTGCATTTTCATATTAGTTGCATTCATATAGTTTGCATTGTTAGATGGATTTTGTGGGTACATTCGCTATAGGCCCTCACGAGACCTTACTCGTCCACTAGGGCTGCCTAGGGGTTTAAAGGGCTTGTTGCATATGCCAAATGCAACCGTGATCACCTACGGAAGTGGTACTAGTTAGTTGTATATAGTTATATTATTTATGCTTGAGGACAAGCATCGGTTTAAGTTTGGGGGTGTGATAAGTGGATTTTTATCCACTTGGAATGCTTCGTATCGACTTAAATTGATGAATTGAACTCAAGTATGTGGTGTGTTTAATGTGTTTTCATTAAGTTTTGCAGAACCAAGAGTTGGAGGTTAATGTGATTAAAATTCGGATTTTCCGGGTAGGTTGCGAAGCTCTCACGGTTTTGGCCATATCTGGAGTTCTACAAGTCCGATTCTGACGATTCAACAGCTCACGCGAAGCCACGGAAATTTTCTACATTGCTGGGCATTTTTCCAGGAGCTGTAAGGCGCAAGAGCGCCAGTTTCCTGCGCAAGAGCGCCTTAGGAGGCGCAAGAGCACCAAATTCTTGAGCAAGAGCGCCATTTTGAGTTGTACAGAGCAAAAATCCAGGGATCCTTAGGCGCTGCAGCGCCAAATGGAAGCGCAAGAGCGCGAGTTTCCTCCTGTAGTGCATCGAAACTGCATGTATTTTATTCCAAACCGGGTCAATTTGTGTTGGGCCTAATTTGTTAGGGCTCGTATCTTGGGTTTATTATGTAATATCTTATACTTTAAAGACATCTATCGTTAGGTTATTTTGTATCTATCATCAATATTATTATTCTAGGAACAAGAGATCAATTTCTAGGGTTCTTCAAGCTAGTGACAAGCAAGGAGGCCTATTGATTCCATCTTTTGTATTTCTTCTCTACAATTTCCGGGATTTATTTTGCTCTCAATTTCTTTTCTATTATTCATTATTAATTGTTTGTAGATTCATGTTATCATTTGAACCCATGATGATGAGAAGTCCGATTATGGGCTAATCGTTATCATGGGGTTTTAATGGAGTTTTCCATGGATTCTAGTTATTAAATGTTTTATGCCTTGGTGTGTGTTTGATATATTGTTAACCTAGTCTGGTTGCGCTTATTCGTTATGGGTGCGTCGCGAACATCCGTAATTGTTTGTTGAATCCTAGTGATTGCGAAAGTGGATCTAGGGTTTAGAACATACCATGCTAGCGTAGGTTTTTGCATGTGAAGAGCATGTATTAATTTGTGGTGTAGTTCTAACCGTCTTGCACCGACTATGTGATTATTTGGATGCTTGATTGTAAACCATTATGTTTTCAATCTCTATAGACATATAGGGACTAAGCATATTTGGTGACTACTTGACTTCTATCGATTGTGGATGATCAGTAGGATGATATATGTACAACGAAAGTTGGCGTGTGTCAGTTTAGTGCGTCTAATCAGTTATCATCGCTTGCACATGCTAGGTTGAAAAGGCATAAGATTCTAGATGAAGTAGTTAATGAAATTGGAACCCCATGTTTCTCTTACATAAGTAATCTCGTTTGTTAATTCACTCTTAGTTGATAATTGTTTTATTAGTTAAATTAATAATCAACAACTCAATTTAATAATTGGTCAAGCATTAAGAAGTAACCATACACTGTTGCATAGGTATTAAATTGGCATTTACACCTTGTCTCTGCGGAACGAACTCTATTTATCACTTGCTATTTGTGATCGCGTATACTTGCGTGTTTACGAGTCAACAAAGAAGAACTCACTAGACTTAATAACAAGTATGGTCCTGTCACCAAGAACTTTTTTCAAGGTGAGTCTAGTAAATCAAAGAAAGTTGAGAAGCCTGTTGAAAGAGCAAATGTAGGTCACTTGTCTAACAAGCAATTGAAAGACAAGTTAGAGAAAATTCAAGTTGAGGTTAAGGGCAATAAGAAGAATAACAGAAATGGCAAAGTAGGGATTAAAAAACATAACAATTACACACCTGATAAATATGCTCCTAGAAAGACATGTGTTAATTGTGGTAGTGTTAGTCATTTATCTGCTAACTGCAAATATGTTAAGAAGTCTACTAATGTGAAAATGCCTAAGCCTACAATGAATGCCTCTATGTCTGCAATGCCTGTTATGCCTAATGTGTTTGCTCCATATGCACAATTTCAGAATCCATATACGAATATGCCATTTGTGCCTAATCCATACATGAATATGTTTAATGTGCCACAAATGCCATGGAATGTGAATAACATGCTTGTTCCTCCAAATATGCATGATATGAATGAAAATATGAGCAACCCTCAAAAACCAACACCAAAGGTAAAGGTTGATTTAACTCAATCTGAGCCCAAGGTGAAAAATGATGTAAAGAATAAATCAAAGGGTAACAAAACAGGACCCAAGGTAACTTGGGTACCAAAATCAACTTGATTTGATTTTATTGTGTGCAGGGAGACAAAAGGAATCTTTGGTACTTGGATAGTGGTTGTTCAAGACATATGACTGGTGATTCTACCCTGCTCACAGAGTTCCAGGAAAGAGCTGGCCCTTGTATTGCTTTTGGAGATGACAACAAAGGCTATACTAAGGGATATGGCTTGATTTCAAAAGAGAATGTCATCATAGATGAGGTTGCATTGGTGGATGGTCTTAAGCATAATTTGCTTAGTATCAGCCAACTTTGTGATAAAGGATTTTTAGTTACTTTTTCAAAAGAAGCCTGTGTTGTTTCTAAAGGAGGAGACAACAATGTGGTAATGACTGGATTCAGAAGAGGGAATGTGTACATTGCTGACTTTAGTAGAACAAGTCCAGACACCATCACTTGTCTTTTCAGCAACGCAAGCAAGGATGAAAGTTGGCTATGGCACAAGAAATTGTCTCATTTGAATTTTAAGGTTATGAATGACTTGGTAAGGAAAGATCTTGCTAGAGGAATTCCACAGGTGAAATTCTCAAAGGATGGTTTGTGTGATGCCTGTCAAAAAGGGAAACAAAAGAAGGCATCATTCAAAAGCAAGACAGAGTCATCAATTATCCAACATCTTGAGTTGCTTCATATGGATGTATTTGGTCCTGTAAATGTCATGTCCATTTCAAAGAAGAAATACTGTCTTGTGATTGTTGATGATTTTTCTAGATTTAGATGGACTTTCATTTTGCACTCCAAAGATGAGGGAAGTGAAATCATTATCAATCACATCAAGATGGTAAACAATCATCCTGATTTCAAAGTAAGAAGGATTAGGAGTGACAATGGGACAAAATTCAAGAATTCAAATGTGAAGATGTTCTGTGAAGAAAATGGTATTTTGCATGAATTCTCAACAGCAAGGACACCACATCAAAATGGTGTAGTTGAAAGGAAAAACAGAACACTTATTGAAGCTGCAAGGACAATGCTAGATGAATCAAAGTTGCCAACTTATTTCTGGGCTGTGGCAGTTAACACATCTTGCTTCACTCAAAATATTTCTTTGATTAATCAAGCCAAGGGAATGACCTCTTATCAACTACTCAAAAGAAAGAAGCCACTATTGGATTTTCTTCATGTCTTTGGATGCAAGTGCTTTGTTCTGAGAAATCAAGCTGAGCATTTGGGGAAATTTGAAGCAAAGGCAGATGAAGCAATATTTGTGGGATATGCAGCAGGGAAAGCTTACAGAGTCTATAATCTCAGAACCAACATTGTTATGGAATCTGTACATGTTATTTTTGATGATCTCAAAATTCAAGGTCTCTGTGATGAAGGTTTCCATGAAAGTCTTTCTTTTGAGAATGAGGAAGGAGATCAAGTGAATCATGTTTAGGCTACTGAAAAACAACCTAAAGTTGTTGTGTCTAGCACAGATGAAAGTAGTAGTGAAGATGAAATTGTTGCATTAAGATTGAAAAGAATAGTTGCTAGCAGACCAAATGGTCATTTCGTTGATAGTCATGATGAAGGTTTCGTTGACAGTCAGAATGAGCGTTTCGTTGATAGTCTAAATGGGCTTTCCGTTCACAGTCACATAAATGCTTCTAGGAGTGATCATTTAGGGACAACAAAATCAGGGGGAGTTTCTCAAGGACAAACATCTAATCAAGGCAATCATGATCATGAAGCTACTTCTTCAAGAGCTAATCTACCTCCCTCAAGGAAATGGACTAAAGATCATCCCTTTGAACTTATTATAGGTGATGTTTCTTCAAAAGTCCAAACTAGAAGAGCAACTCAAGTGGAATGTCTATACAGTAGCTTTTTGTCTCAAGATGAGCCAAAGAAAGTTGAGGATGCACTTCTAGATCCAGATTGGGTTTTAGCTATGCAAGAGGAGCTAAACCAATTTGAGAGAAACAAAGTTTGGAAGCTGGTGCCCAAGCCTAAAGACAGGAGTGTTATAGGCACAAAATGGGTGTTCAGAAACAAGATGGATGAAAATGGCATAGTCACAAGGAACAAAGCTAGATTGGTTGCTAAAGGCTACTCACAGGAAGAGGGAATTGATTTTGATGAAACATTTGCTCCTGTTGCAAGACTAGAAGCAATAAGGATTTTCCTAGCCTATGCAGCCCATGCCAATTTCAAGGTCTATCAAATGGATGTAAAGAGTGCTTTTCTGAATGGGGAATTGGAAGAGGAGGTGTATGTAAGTCAACCTCCTGGTTTTGAAGATGATAATTTTCTAGAGTATGTGTACTTTCTCCTCAAAGCACTCCATGGTTTGAAACAAGCACCTAGAGCCTGGTATGACACACTTTCACAGTTCCTCCTTGAGAATCACTTCACTAGAGGTACTGTAGATAAAACTCTTTTTCATAGGATTGTGAATGGCTCTACTATACTTGTTCAAATTTATGTAGATGACATAATTTTTGGGTCTACAGATGAAAAACTTTGTCAAAAGTTTGCCAAGCTTATGCAAAGTAAATATGAAATGAGCATGATGGGAGAATTAACTTATTTTCTTGGTATCCAAGTAAAGCAAGTTAATGAAGGCATTTTCATTAGTCAAACAAAATATATTCATGATTTGTTAAAGAAATTTAACTTAATGGAATGCTCTCCTGCCAAAACTCCCATGCCTACTGCCACCAAACATGAATTGAATACTAAGGAAAAATCTGTGGACATTTCAAGTTACAGAGGCATGGTAGGCTCACTTTTATATTTAACATCTAGTAGACCTGATATTATGTTTGCTACATGTCTTTGTGCTAGATTTCAGGCTGACCCTAAGGAATCCCTTTTAGTTGCTATTAAAAGAATTTTCAGATATCTCAAAGGAACACCACACCTTGGCATTTGGTATCCTAGAGAATCTGGCTTTGAACTAATTGGTTATTCAGATGCAGATTATGCAGGATGTAAAATTGACAGGAAAAGCACAACTCGCACCTGTCAATTCCTAGAAAACAAGCTTGTGTCATGGTTCAGCAAGAAACAAAACTCAGTTTCTACCTCCACAGCTGAGGCTGAGTACATTGCAGCTGGAAGTTGTTGTGCACAGATTTTATGGATGAAAAATCAACTACTTGATTATGGATTAAGAGTTGAGAAAATTCCTATCTTCTGTGATAACACTAGTGCCATTGTTATTACTGAGAATCCAGTGCAGCATTCAAGGACCAAGCACATTGACATCAAGTACCATTTCATTAGAGAACATGTTATGAATGGTACTGTGGAGTTACATTTTGTTCCAAGTGAACAACAACTTGCAGACATCTTTACCAAGTCACTTGATGAATCAACATTCTCAAGATTAGTAAGTGAGCTAGGTATGCGGAATTTCTCTTAAGTATTTTGAGATTTTTGCAAGTTAACTTTGCAGCCAGAAAGTTGCTATGATTTTCTGTGAATTAATTTTCTCAAGAAAAAGTGAAATTTTGTCTAAGTCAAAATTACTATGTCAACGAATGCCTCATTCCGTTGACAGTCTTAGCATTTTTCTGGGTTTTTCGTTGACAGCACTTTCATGTCAACGAAACGGAGCTTTATCAACGAAATAGACGGGACCTTAACCGCCCAATTCTGATTCGTTGATATAGCGTGGTTAATCTGAACCGTTGAATTTGCACGTCTCTTTACCACGATCTATGCATACACCCCTGTAAGTATAAATCATGGTAATATTTTAATTGTAACAGTCAGATTTTTAAGCCAATCCAGTAATTTATATTTATTATTAGACTCAATTTTTGAGAAATTTTGGGGGAGTATTTAAGAAATTTTGTTTTCTTTAATTCTTTTCTACCTTGCTCTCAAAATTTCCAAAGGCTTTCTTATTTCTTCTTCTTTCAAAGCAAAACAAAGTTCAAGTTTTTCTTCACTCAACAATGGCACCCATAGTCAAACTCATGTCAGCTGGAGGGTTCATTTACGAGAAGAAAAACTCCATTGTTAGGTCCAATTTAGTTTGTAGAAGTGGGGTTGAATACAAACTATGTCGTTTTATCGAAATTGTTCGTTGTGTGTATTTTATTTTGTTAACAATTCGATGCGGAATAAACGAAACCAATATTCAAGTGAAATATAAAATTATATTAAACTTGGAGGGGTGTGCCTTAATGCACGGGTACAAATTTACAATGGTTTGATGACCAAACTAATTATTACAATTCTATAGAAAATTTGACATGAACTTTTCTATATTTTGTAATAAAAAGATCGAATGCTAAAAGCTATTCGAGAGTAAAGTTCCAGGGAAATTAATCCGCTGGATAGTTCCACAAGTACAAGCAAACTATTTCTATGGTCTTAGAATAATTAATCCATGGCTAGAAATAATTTACAAGATTTAATTTAGCTCAAGAACACTCTCTCTTGGTCTCTCTCTTTTCTTTCCCGGGAGCTTCTGTCCAGGAGATGAAGTTGTGAAGTTGTGTGTTGTTGTCTGTGTGTCTTCTGTCTTTATATTTGTTTTTGGAACAAATATCTTGATCCACTTGCCGGTATTACATAATTTGTAATACAAACACTGAAGTAGCTGCAAGGTCTGAACCAGTTGCAGGACAGGCGACTGAGCTTCACTTGCTGATTTGCTGGAAGGCCTTCGGGCGCTTGGCGTGCACGCGCTAGGCAGGTGAGTGTGAAGCTTCCTGACAGGACCACGTGCGTGTGACAGCATCTGTAATTTGTTCTATTTCTTTGTTTTTCATTTTAGTACAAACTGCAGATAGGTCATCCAGCTTTGTTACAAATAACAAGTCTATTGAGCTTGAGCCCAATACCATTTGCAACCAGCCCATCAGTTTTAAATCATTTCAGCCCAACTTAGATAATACATGCAGCCCAACTGATTTCTTTTTCTTTACAAAACAAACAGCCACTTAACAATTCTTTTGATTTAATCATTTGCTAATTAAACTAATTAACAAACTAATCAATTAATGATTAATTCATTAATTAATTAAATCAACTAAGATTAATACATTAATTCAAAGTTAATTAACATGATAATTAATTTAATAAATAAATTAATTCAGAATGAATTAATTTATTAATTAAATCAATTACATAAATATATTAATTAAATAAGAATTAATATAAATCATTTGATAGCTCAATCTTTTTCTCGAACCACTGTACGTAATAAAGAATTACCACTGAATTGGTTGTTGACGCTCGATGCACGGTCTGGTTCATGAACGACTAACTCCAATGGTTGTTCTTTATTTTTAACTTTAAAGTTGTGGTTCCTGTCTTCTCTTTCTTCACACTTTATCAAACCTTTGTAACCTGTATTCTGTCACAGTAAGGACCTCTTGTCACTATAAATGGAATCCACTGTCTTGATTACTCCATTGACGCTTGATCACACATGAACTTCTTCAATGTAGTAAATACCCAAAACGGTAGATTGACTTTGTCTTCTTTCTTTTGACAGATAAGCATTTGAGATCCCGTTAACAGTAGCTATGTACTATTTACTATTACATTCTTGTTTTAGTTGAGTTGAATCCTCGATGTTAAACAAATAGAGGTTTAACATATGACTTTCAATCTCCCCCTATTTGTTTGTTATTGAATAACATACAAATTCCTAGAGGATAACTCAACTAAAAACAAGAAGAAGATAAAGCATTGAAACTATAGTAAATAATACAATAAAAAATTTCTGGATAGATATAGCATTTCCAGAATCCTCGGTCGATGAACTGATAGATGATTGTTCCTCTAGCACTGAACAAATCTTCATAAAGTAACTCATCTTCATTTCTCGACATATCATATCTGACTGATAACCCTTTACATTTCACATTGAACATTATCAGCAAATACTGGGAATTCTTCAGTGGTAATGAATATGACTTGTCAACCACATACTGAAGAGTTCTGCTTTGTCGTTTCATACTTCTCTCCTTCCTTATGTCTCCCTACCTAAGGTGATATGTATCTGGTATCTCCCTCTTACAAGGTGAATACCTTTTCCTTCCTTTTTTTTTTTTTTTTCATATCTTTCCCCCTTAGATAGAAAATCTCCCCCTCACTAAGGTAAGCTTATTCTTGAATATCTCTCCCTCTTTGGATGAGGTCAAGATAAACTTATCTTGACTAATCTCTCCCCACACAGAATGAGGTAAGCTTAAATGTATATTGCTCCTTGAATATATTTCTCCCCCTTAGTTGAGTATATCCTACTAAGGTAAGCTTTTAAGCTTGAATATATCTTCTTCAATATCTCTCTCCCCCTTAGTTGAGTAATCCTCCAAGCATACAAATATTCAATAAATTCACTTCTCACCTTTAGTGTAGCATTAGCATTGTCTGCTGTAATAATGAAAGGAAGCTTTGCTTGTGTTGAAGGATTTTCATGAAGACTTCCAGAATAAAAGTATGTAGACTGATCAACTTTCCCCTTTGGATATACAATATGGCTTTACTGTTGATCATCCTAACAACCAAATCTCACGACAATTTCCTTATATCTCCCAACTGTTCTTTCACTGTGTTTGGGGAATAGGGAATGGGATTTGGTGTTTATCTCTCTTCCTCACTGTGAGTGTGTGATTCTGTCTCGTGTACCTCACAAGTGTTTAACTCATCTCTCCACTCATATCACTTACAATGAGTGATCTCTCTTCTCACATCTCTAAAAGTGTTTACACTCATGCTCACTAGTGTATCACTCTTATCTCTCATAGTTCCAACATCCATTAGTGTACCTGCAAGGAAAAATCACCCTAGCCCCTTCAAGAGAGGTCAGTGGTGGTGCAATGGGAGTTCGCAAATCCCAAATCCTCATTGGACTCGTCAGACGAATCTGAGTCATAATCTACAAGTTGCTAATGTTTTCCTTTTTGTTTAAAGGTTCCAGATTTGAATTCTGGGAAGGTAGACAATGATCTATAAAATTTAGCAATAAGATCAAAGTTTCCTTCTAATGTCTGTGAAGACATTACCTTGTTAAACTCATCAGGTAAATCTGAATCATAGTCTACAAGTTGCCGATCCGCACCTATGTCGGACCCGTTACCCGCAGGATCCAGAGATGTTCCCTCTGGGGAGTTAGATAATGATCTTGTTGAATTTTGCATTGAGATCAAAACCTTCTTTCGAGGTCTGTGAAGACTCTTGGTTCATTGAAGAACCTTGAACTTATAATCCTAACCGTAATATGGTTGGAGTACAAGTTGTTTCCGTCAATTCGTCCTTAGTGTGTGCAATCTCACTTTGTGCATAGAAAGTATTTTAGCTTTGTGTATGAGGTAGTGACTTACCAACAGATGCCCTGGCTGACAGGCGAATTTCAATAGACTCATCCTTTTGAGAGAATGAATCCAGAGACTGTTTTAGTGCCATTTTCAGCTCTGCATCCTTTTGGGAGAATGCAGGCGAGCTTACAGATACCTCAAGTTGTATACATCTATTCTCCTTGAGAGGTAGAGCTGTGGGTTTACTATCCCTCACATCCTTATTTGCTGCATCAAGTGCAGTTACTCCCTTATTGACCTCTAGTCTAATAGGTTACTTCCACTTCAGGGGTAAGTTAGGATGTGTTTAGAATTGGATTTATAGTCCGGGATAGAAGTTGTTGGGTTTACAACCTCATGACTAACAAGTGAGAAAACTTCCACTAGGAGCTGAACCTGCATCACAGAACAGATAGAGCAACATAAGGATAGATTGCATTTTCAATATTAAAACAGAACATTGTATGAAAACATTTGCATTTTATCTTGAGAAAAATGATGTACAGTTGTGACTTCAAAATATTTATCATATAAGCAATCAGAACTGTAGAAAGATTGAGTTTTCTTTTAAAAACTGTTAATGTGCAAGAGTCTGTTAGGTCGTTTTATCTTTGAAGAACACAAACTCTTGACTTCGCAGTAATTAAGAAAGAAAGATTAAGTATATACTAACACTAATGATTTTTAGATAAGCAAAATTTACTCAGAATAAATCTTAAGTAATATCATCAGAGTTAATATATATCACAATTAGTATGCAATAAAGTATTAGAGCAACTAGTAATTGTTAGTAAACAAATATTAACTATTTGATACCAACTGCTAGTATTTATCAAACACTTTAGAATGCAAGTAATTATGTTTATGATTACTTTACCAAAATTAAATTATGAGCAAATAAACCATGGAATTGCTTCACTTCATAATTTAACTAGGATAGAAATAATCGTTGTTAAATACTAAATATTCAAAGATACCAATTGTTTGATAAATTCAATTCAATGAAAAGATTGAATTGTTACATTGAATACCAATTGACCGAATGAATATTAGTATCTAACTACTTATGATTATCATTCACTGATATTCACAAGTACGAGGAATTACTTGACAAGAAACTCACAAGTTCTTAAGATTAACATATTAAACTTATGACTTCAAGGCAACTCCTCGATAATAACAATTGTTAACTCCTAACAACTGTTTGTTGGTAGACAACCTTGGTTCTTTACCAAAGTTGTCTTGTCTGCAAGTCCAGATTAATTAGAGAAATCTCTTCCATTAGAAATAACAACAGACATGGCATACATACGTCATTAAACCATTGCAGATGTAAAAAATGCAAACTACGACATGTTATGCATTAGAGGTAACAACAAACATAGCATACATACAACATTCAAACCATCACACAATTAAAACATGCAAACTATGACATGTAATGCTATTTAGAAAATCCAGTTAACCTATATACAAGAATTTTCTAAAAACCAGTTGGAATAGAAGAATTAATAAATAACCACTACTTCTTTCCAGTCCAAGGATGTTGTTATATACCAGCTAATAGTCTGTGTAAAACCTTAGAAAAGAAGCTCTAAGTCCAAGACACCATGATCCAATAAATATGAAATATAATATCAAGGTGTTTAGGAACTTGCAAATAATATGTATAGTAATATGAGTGAATTTTAAAAGACTTAGCATTACTTACTTAGAGGAGTTCTAAGTAATTTCACTCATACAAATACATCTCACAATTAGTTAGTAAATAAAATTCTAACTAAATATCATTAACTGATACAAGTCAAAAATTCAATACAACCAATTGTTAGAAACATGATATTAATTTTAGTGAATTTCTGAAAATGGAGCATTGATAAGTTCACTAGAATTAACATCTCATAACTGATTGAGGACGATACCAATTGTTAGAAAATCAACAATTGTTAGGTCCAAAATAGTTATGATGTATATTTATTTTAACAAATATGAGGTACAGAGCAAATACTTATATTGAATTGCTTCAAGTTCCATCACCCATATAAGTCAAAATAAATAACAAATAAATAAATAAATACTAAATCTCTATGAGTTAGATTTTAGCATTTACATATTTAAATTATCCTTAAATAATCACCAATGAAATATATTGCATTAAACACATGGTAATTATCTAATAGATAATGAGGTCTGGATTTGAATAAATTCACAAGTCCTTTCAATACTAACAATTGAATACTTGTACATAAACTTCAAAAATCCTTGAGATATGGACAAAGTGGTACTTGCAATCATAAGCTCACAAGTCCTTTTAATACGGACAATTGACAACTTGTGAACTATGTAAGAAACACATGCAAATGGGATTTTCAAACAATACGGACAGTTGATAATATCCCTAGTTTACAAACCAATCTTGAAGAATTAATTTCATCAAGTGATTCAGTAAACATGTTTGCAAGTTATTCTTAGCATACAAGACATGCTCTCGAAAAGAATTGATACCTTATGCCAGATGTTTAGTCCTTCAGTGTTCCACAGAGTTGTTGGAGACGTAGTTACTTCCTTGTGCTCTCCTGCTTTTGTTACAACTCATTTGATCTGTCTCATGTCTTCCATGATTGCTTGAGTGATGATACCAGTTCATACTACCTGTAGTGATTCTGTGAAGAGAAGATGTACACAGTCCAATTGATTTGTGTTGTAAAGTCCAGGAGCTGTTGTACATTGACTTCTTCCATTATCTCACCAACCAGGAATGCACTTGTTCACATTCCTCTAGCATCCAGATTCAATTGGTCCAGATGTCCATCAAAATCTTGAATGTGCAGCAGGTGCCAGATATCCTCAAGTCTTGTCACTGGTGCATCTTGTCTGATATTCTGTCTTATGAAATTATGACCTTGCATCCAGTTTGGCCTTGTCCCTCAAAATAATGCCTTGACATCCAGTAAACCTCTGGTTATCCTTATACCAAATACAGCCTTGTTATATGGTCTGGATACCATCTTCCCTTCAATCTGCCTTTTGTACTGATTGAGATAATCTTGCATTGCAATCACTCAATCTGGATCTTTTAGAGCTTTTGTGACTTTCTTAGTTTCTTTATCATAAAGAAAACTAAAGAAATAATCATTAGTACTTGTAGCTCTGCTAGTCTTTTACTTCCACCATTAGGAACACTAAGAACTAGGACAAAGAATTAATTGAATCTACACTCTTTGTCTTGGCAGACATGTTCTTATAGTGTCCTAAGATTTTAAATGTGGTGTTGAGTTGACTAGATGATCCTTCTTTTGCTCCCCCTAAGCTGTTGCTGGATTTACATGAAGATTCTCAAGGTTGACATTGCTTGGATCTGAATCATCATCACCATTGACAGCTGGGAGCTCAAAGTTGTTGAACATCACTAAGACTTTCAATCACCTTCTGTTGATTAATAACAATCACCCTGTAGGCTGTAGACTCCATTGAGTAAGCAAGGAAATTATCATCTTGAGCATTAGTTGATTGCTAAGATGCTCACTTCCATATATCATTGCAAAACAATTTCCTTCATACTTGTAGGGTCTTCCTATATGTCTTACTGAACAGGGTTTGATCATGACAGTAGAAAACTGTTGACTGATACAGTATTAATACTCTTGCAGGTGCAGAAATCATCCAGGACACCAATTGTTGGATTTACCCCTGTAATCTGACCTTCAAGTTATCATAGTCAGTTATGCTTCCTTCTTGATCTTCTTGATGTGTTACTGATCAATTTTATCTATGACGTCTTGTCTTCAGATTGTCTGAACAACAACTTGTGTGTTAAGAGAAGTCATCAGTCATCAACTATAAAGTATATATGTCTTTGATGTAGAACTTCTATGTGATGCTACTTGTGACTTCCCTTTTTGACATGCCTCACAATTTCATTTGCTTTAATTCCAGATGAGGCAGTCTTCTTACTGATTCGATTTCAGGAAAGAATCTCTTGATTTAGCATTGAAGTCTGAGAGCTTCTTATGTCATAGCTAAACTGTTGTCTGATGAAGCTTTAGATTAGACATTGTTGACTTCACCTTGTTGAGTACTCCTGTCTGATGAAGTTTTGAATAATACACTGTTGACTCCACCTTTGCATGAGATACTCTTGCATAGATTCCAGATCAGCTACTGATAAGTTCTCCTTCCTTTATCCTCGAATAGCAAGATTATCATCTCTCTTGTGTAAGATCAGACAATTCTCTTTGACAAATTTTTAATTGTATGATCCTGAGAAGTTGTGCTTGGGACCTTCCACATAGAGGTATTATTACTGACAACATTTCAAGCTATTGAATAGCCATGACCCTAGGTCATACCCTTGCTGTTATCTCCAAGGGATGCCACTTGGCCTGTCTTCACAATCACATTTGATAGTAGGGTTCTTTCTTCGATGATATGCTTTGAATAATTCATTGACAATGCATAATCGATTAACCTGTTAAGCCCTACATTCACAAATGAATAAAAAGTTCTTGGTACCCAGATTTACATGGGTCCAGATGGATTAGAGATTTCTCTTTTATTAGAGTTAACAACAGTTTAACCTTAACATGCTCATTCTTATCTTTGACTGACCATTTGTCCTTTTTAATGCCATTGACAAAATAGTCACTAAGCAAGGAGCATAATGGCTCCTTCCTAACATAAGGAGGACTAGCAGTCTGTGCCTTATTGTTATTCTAAAACATGCTTTTTCTATAATCAATGCAAGTCCCAGAATGGTATCATTAGGAGATGCATTTATGACATTAAAATAAGCAGGCAGAATACATGGCATACATTCAGCATTAAAACATTGCAGATAAGAATTATGCAAATTAGGTATGTTATGCATTTTAGAAAATCTAATGCTATCTACTTTAACCTATGTACACAAGTGTAACAGGTAACAAGTAGGTTTACAGATATTCAATTATTTTCTAAACAAACATGGAATAGAAGAATTAACAATTAATCACTAATTCTATCCAATCCATTCCTGTTGTTGTATAATATCTTAAAGTCTCTATCACCTAAGTCATTTTTAGATAACACTTGGTGTTCTACCAATTTTACTGACACCTTAGGTAATTAATCCATCTTTAAAAACTTTTAAACCTTAACAAACAATTCAGAATAAATGAGCTAATCTGTTTTACTGGGGATCCTGAAACTAGCTTAAGCAGAGGTCTTATATGCTTGACATATAGCATTTAAGAATTAAAGGATATTGTCTAAGGAACACTTCTAACTCACTATTGCAATTAATTAAATTCAGCAAATATTCATCCACATATTAAGATCTTCTAACCAAAGATATAACAGTTAAAAACTAAGATCTTAACATGCTTTGAATTTCTGAGAATTACATATTACACTAGTTCGAAGAATTGATACCTGAGACATATGAGGTGAACCATCTTCAAAGATTGCTTTGAAGGCAAGATATTCATTATGCTCATCTCATCATCATCTGATCCATCCCAACACTTTTTCATTTACCAATATAAGTTCTGCCTTGATGCTTCTGTTTCATCTCATTTAATGAATCCCTATTCATCCTTGTTTGTCAGAATTCTGTACCATGTTGCACACCTTGATAGCTACTTATAAGATTTAGATTTCCATGGCTGTAACTATCATGTCTTGTTCTTTCCACCATCTCAGTCTTGTAACCACCTCTTGAGTTGAACTATATCTTGAAGAGTTTCTGCTTCTGAAAGATAGGCTTGATCCTTGAATGCAGCTTTAGTACTCTTTCTGAATTAGTAACTCTCCCTGTCTGTTCTGAGGTTCCATCATTAATTCCTGACTGAGATGTCTAATTGTCTAGTCAATTCTCTAACCTCCTTGATTCCTTTCTCATGATCTCTATTGATTCCTTGAAAGATATAGCATTGGTACAAACCACTAAGTGTTTTGGATTTATCATTGGGGAAATCCACTAAGTGTTTATATATCACTGAATCAATTGAGTTGACTAAAATCTTCAAGAAAAATTCCATCCACTAAAACCTCTTCCATTCCTGCTTCGGAAAAACCAATAAGTCACATTGACTATGACTTACAAAAACTTAACAAATTAATCTTCAACAGGTAGAAATAACTCTCATTGGAAAATGCATCTTCTTCAAAAGATTCAAATCATCTTTGACGTCCAGAGGAATCTTCAACTAACAATCTTCTTAGAACCATTGGCTTGGAGTAAATTCAAAATATTTAAAATTCAAAAATTTCAAGGACTTGAAAATTTTTGAGAAATAAAAAATCTGACAGTAAGTTCAAATTTATTAAAATTCGAAATTAGAGTCAAATTACTTAAGAATCAAAAAATCTCAAGAGATGAAAATTTTAAGAGTTAAAGAATCCGAAAATAAATTCAAGTTCATTAAAATTCGAAAGTATCAAAAATTAAAAATTTTGAGAATTAAACAATTTGAAAATTAACTCAAGTTGTTTAAAAATCAAAATTTCCAAGAATTAATCATTTCAAGAATTAATAAATTCGAATATAAGTTAAAATTATTTAACAATAAAAAATATCATAAAATGAAAATTTTTGAAGTTTAAACAATTCAAGAATAAATTCAAGTTAATTAAACATTGAAAATAAACTCATATTGTTTAAAAATAAAAAATATCATAAGATGAGAATTTTTGAAGGTTAAAGAATTCGAAAATAAATTTAGATTATTTAAAATTCAAAAATCTCAAAATTGAAAATTTTGAAGGTTAAAGAATCCAAAAATAAGTTCAAATTATTTAAAGTTCAAAAATATCAAGAATTGAAATTTTTTGAAAGTTAAAGAATTCGAAAATAGAGGAGTTGACTTTTTGGTTTAATACCGGATATTATTGTGTAAGGGTCAACAAGCTCGAAAACCAATGGGAGGACCACAAAAATAAGGATCTTGATTTGTGCGTCAATCAAAAGGCTCTGATACCAATTGTTAGGTCCAATTTAGTTTGTAGAAGGGGGGTTGAATACAAACTATGTCGTTTTATCGAAATTGTTCGTTGTGTGTATTTTATTTTGTTAACAATTCGATGCGGAATAAACGAAACCAATATTCAAGTGAAATATAAAATTATATTAAACTTGGAGGGGTGTGCCTTAATGCACGGGTACAAATTTACAATGGTTTGATGACCAAACTAATTATTACAATTCTATAGAAAATTCGACATGAACTTTTCTATATTTTGTAATAAAAAGATCGAATGCTAAAAGCTATTCGAGAGTAAAGTTCCAGGGAAATTAATCCGCTGGATAGTTCCACAAGTACAAGCAAACTATTTCTATGGTCTTAGAATAATTAATCCATGGCTAGCAATAATTTACAAGATTTAATTTAGCTCAAGAACACTCTCTCCTGGTCTCTCTCTTTTCTTTCCCGGGAGCTTCTGTCCAGGAGATGAAGTTGTGAAGTTGTGTGTTGTTGTCTGTGTGTCTTCTGTCTTTATATTTGTTTTTGGAACAAATATCTTGATCCACTTGCCGGTATTACATAATTTGTAATACAAACACTGAAGTAGCTGCAAGGTCTGAACCAGTTGCAAGACAGGCGACTGAGCTTCACTTGCTGATTTGCTGGAAGGCCTTCGGGCGCTTGGCGTGCACGCGCTAGGCAGGTGCGTGTGAAGCTTCCTGACAGGACCACGTGCGTATGACAGCATCTGTAATTTGTTCTATTTCTTTGTTTTTCATTTTAGTACAAACTGCAGATAGGTCATCCAGCTTTGTTACAAATAACAAGTCTATTGAGCTTGAGCCCAATACCATTTGCAACCAGCCCATCAGTTGTAAATCATTTCGGCCCAACTTAGATAATACATGCAGCCCAACTGATTTCTTTTTCTTTACAAAACAAACAACCACTTAACAATTCTTTTGATTTAATCATTTGCTAATTAAACTAATTAACAAACTAATCAATTAATGATTAATTCATTAATTAATTAAATCAACTAAGATTAATACATTAATTCAAAGTTAATTAACATGATAATTAATTTAATAAATAAATTAATTCATAATGAATTAATTTATTAATTAAATCAATTACATAAATATATTAATTAAATAAGAATTAATATAAATCATTTGATAGCTCAATCTTTTTCTCGAACCACTGTACGTAATAAAGAATTACCACTGAATTGGTTGTTGACGCTCGATGCACGGTCTGGTTCATGAACGACTAACTCCAATGGCTGTTCTTTATTTTTAACTTTAAAGCTGTGGTTCCTGTCTTCTCTTTCTTCACACTTTATCAAACCTTTGTAACCTGTATTCTGTCACAGTAAGGACCTCTTGTCACTATAAATGGAATCCACTGTCTTGATTACTCCATTGACGCTTGATCACACATGAACTTCTTCAATGTAGTAAATACCCAAAACGGTAGATTGACTTTGTCTTCTTTCTTTTGACAGATAAGCATTTGAGATCCCGTTGACAGTAGCTATGTATTATTTACTATTACATTCTTGTTTTAGTTGAGTTGAATCCTCGATGTTAAACAAATAGAGGTTTAACATATGACTTTCATCCATTCCATTTGTTGTCAAGGAAAGTCCGAACAGAATCTTTCACAAGATGATGGATTTCCTGATGAATTGCAAACTGAGCTACACAATGTTTCACTCAACTCCGCTCTACAATGAAATCATAGAGGAGATTTGGACCTCTTGTGAGTACAGTGGGACAAATTGCACTTTGCAATTCACCATTCAAGGTAAAGAGTATATTGTCAATTCAAATGTATTGCAAACATGCCTTCACATTCCTGAGAATAACTGCTTAGCTTTACCTTCATATATTGAAATGGTTAACATGCTTAATTCTATAAATTACTCTTTGCCAACTGATAATTTGGGTAAGATAATTAGGAGAGGTCTGGTCAGGGAATATAGTTACTTAGTTGATGCATTCATTAAGGTCTTTTCTGGTAAAATCAGTAACTTTGATGCATTAAGTAACTCAATTTTGATTCTGTTTACCATGCTCTTAACTGAAAGATATTATAACTTTAGCACCCAACTTATGTATGAAATTGGTGCTAAGTTGGGTGATAAGACAAATAGGAAAAATAATATCTATTATGCTAGATTTCTAATGATGTTGGCTAACCATGTTAGTCCAACACCATTGGTTATCTCTAACTCAAATTCCAGGTTTGACTGCTTTGTACAAGAGAAGAGGGTACTGACAGACATCCTGAGACTCAATAACAATGGTGATGTCCCAGTGGTGTATCTGCCCATAATTGAGGTAACCACTTCTAACCCTGTTAGTTAGACTGTTACTTCTACTATTTCACCCACCTCTGTTGCTATGGAGTCTGTAGTTGTGACCCAACAGGCTCCTGCCCCTGCAACAAAACCAAAATCTATGAAATCCTCCAAGCCAACCTCATGTGCTTCTCAAAAGGCACCTGTTGTAAAATCCACTACACAACCCAAGGGGAGTGGTGAAGGTGGTGTGAGAAGTGAGGGAAGGGGTGAAAATCAAAGAAACCCTAAGGATAAGGTGGGAGAGATGAGTGTTTCCCAGACAAGCCCCATTGTGTCTTCCCAACAAGGCACAATGAGTAATATGGATATTAGCACAAGTCTCATTGCATCCTCCCAAAAGGATGTAGTTATTGAAACAAGCTCTCCTCCAAAAGCACACATCAAAAGCGACACGTCTAGTCCAGGGTGCACACACACTGGAAGCAACAATTCCAGTTTCTCAAATTCAATTTGATGTAGCCCCAATTTTTACTCTGGGGTTACAGTCCCACTCTCTCAATATTAATATTGAGACACCTCCAAAAAATTCACCAACACAGTCTTTAGATGTGGATATGATCCATACATCTATTCCTGATTCTCCAACTTTGTTCTTGGAGAAGCCCCACTCTGAAATTGGTGGTCATCACTTGTTAAGTGATTTGTTGGGCCACCAATCATCTTTTTCTGAAGCTACAAGAGGATCTATGGAACCATCTTTAAAATCAATCACCACAGATTCTACTGTAATTTCACTTTCTCAAAATCCTTCCTTGACTTCATCAACGAAACAGTCTTTTTCATTGACAAGTGTTTCTCCATCAACGGTATCCATACCGTTGACAGTTCAAACTACCATTCCGTTGATAGTTCATTCTGCACCTTTTATTGAAAATCCAGTTGTTCACATAACTAGTGCAGACGATCTAGTGGTAGTTGAAACACTTCTAGGATTGAAAGGGAGTGAATCTGAGAGGCTGGCTTGCAGCCAGGCAAAAGGAGAGGATGTGAGTGAGAGGCTGGCTATTTCTTCCAGCCAGGCAAAAGGAGAGACTGAGAGTTCCACCTTAGTAGGTGAAGGTGAGGGTGTGAGAGGTGTGAGCCATGGGGAGCCCATGATGCAAGAAAAGAGTGGAGAGAGAAGGGACTACAAGAGAAATAAGGGAGGAAGCAGCCATTGCTAGTGAGTCAATGAAGGTTAATGAGGGTGAAAGGGAAATGACTTTCCAAGAGCATTATCAACAGACTCTGGATAGTATTTCTCTGGATCCTGAAACCTTTACTCATCCTGTGCCAGCCTATCAACTAATGGCTCAACAGGGCAATGTGGAGGCAGAGAGTTCACTTAATCTTATTCATACAACTGCATCCATGATGAGAGCTAAGGATGCACTTGCCAATTTGTCTCCAGGAGCTGGTGGAAGTTTTGAGTATGATGATTCTTCAAGTGATGATGATGCTATTCTACAGGTGGCTACTACTGCACAGACTGGGACTTCTGTGGTGCCTCCTACTCCAAGATGGCTTTCTCAAAACATGCATGGAAATCATAGCCTGGATGCTGCAATTTCTAGGCAGTACAATGAGGCTTACCTGGATCATGATGCTAATGACAATGACAAGAAATTCTACAAGGCTATCATGGACTCTTTGGAGATTCAGAGGCTACAGATGCTGCAGACCAGGATTGAAGCTAGGGAAATCAAGGACTCCATTGAAAATCTAAAGGACTCCACAGATAGGAGGCTTGATGAAAAACTCCCACTTCTCACTGTTGCCAGGATGACCACCTTCTTCAACAAGGATAATGAGGTGGCAACAACCTTGAAAACTCTTACTTCTAGGGTGGACAAAGTGGAAGCCGCATTAACTCAAATGCAGCAGGCACAAGAGAAGCAAACTCAACTTTTGACTCAGCTAGTGGCAGCTCAAGGTCTCCCTGTTATTACTTTTGATGATAACAAAAGGGGGGAGAAATCTAAGGAGCTTAATATTCAAATCACAAAAGTTATGGTCCCAACCATTTCTTTACCACAAAAGCCATTAGCTATGGGGGAGTCACTAAAGAATAAATTGGATGGCATTGACCTGATACAACAGACATCCATGAGGCAACAACTTGCTGCACAGATTAAAGAAAAATGGTCTAGCATTGATGCAAGGATTAAGAAGATAGCTGGAATTGCAAGAACACATCCATCAACGGATCAAACTACTTCTACAGCAACGGACGAGCCTGTCACATCATCAACGAATGCCATGGTCTTAGTGTCAACGGAATTGGAGCCACAAACTAAATCATATTATAAACTTAAACCTCTTCTACATGGAGTGATAACTGGTCCAAGGAAAGAAAAGAGACAAACTTCATATATTAGAGGTGTGGATACAGCTACATTTCAAAGATGCTTATCTCCAAGATCCCCAGCTAAACCAAAGGGCAAGAACATTGCTAGGACATTCTATCCTCCTCCACTTCCTGATGAGCTCAAGGTTCTGAGTGAACTAATTGTAAAATGCAAGGCAAACAATGTGCCTGAGATCAGGAATCAAATAGCAATAATCTACAGGAATGGATAAGAGATCTGTGTTTGGGCTGGTCACCCAAATTTTGCTGAAGCTAGAGCTGAGGAATCAGCTAGGGTAGACATGCAAGCTCTTGTAGTTGCCCAGACTCTGGATGAAGAGGAAAGACAACAAGAAGAAAAGGCTAGGGTTGAAGCTGAGGAAGCAAAGGAAAAGAGAAAAAGCACAAGGCAACCCAAGGCAAGAGCTAAAAGGAACTTGGCCTTTGAGAAGGATGATTCTCAAGACATTGTAACAGATGCCCCTGTAACAGCTGTACCTTCAACCTTCTCAGACGAAAGCATTGGAGGAAAATTAGCTTGTGATCCTAAACATCATGTTAACTTTCATGATCAACCAATTGTGCCAAATGAAGAGCCTTTTGAGTTTGGTGAAGCTAATTTTCCCAAATTTCTAATTGGGATGGATGCAAAGAAGAAATCACAGCAGAAGGTTTCTAAGGCTAAGCCAATTTTTGTGAGGAGGCCACAGGTTAAAAAACCACCAACAAACCCAGATGACTTCATCTACATTGCTGACATAAAGGAGGAGTCAGACTTAAACCTGTATCTTGAGGACTTGGTAGAAGTGAGAGGGATTGCAGCCACTCAGAAACTACCAGAGAGATTAGTGTTTGTCTACAAGGGTGGAAGGGAAAGAATCTGGCCTCTGCACAGAATTCTAGGAGAAGACTATCAGACTCTGATGGTGGTGTTCAAATGCTTAAAGAAAGATTTTGGGTTCACCAAAACTGTCAATTCTGAGGTTGTCTCCAAGATTTGTCAAATCAAAGATAGCTGGAACAAACCTGATGCACTTCCCAGGGTTCTAAAGGTCCCTCAATCAGGAAAGAAAATTCATCTCCAACCCTATTGGATGATGGAATTCAGAGACAAGGACAACTGCAGAAGATTCTTCAGAATGGAAGACCAATTGGAAAAGGCATTTAATGAAACTCTAAAATTCATGCAATCCAAGTTGGGTGTACTAGATGAAGAAGAGAAGATTTTCTACAGGAGGCTCCAAGCTCAGATTGAGGAGAACAATGCAAGGAAGTGGAAGACAATAAGGCCACAAAGACAAAGTTGATAAATCTGCTCAGGCTAGAGGAGCAGCTCTGTGCACTTGTATTGTAAGATTTCTAATTTATGTTCAGTCAATTTTCAATAAATCATGAAGCTCAATACAAATTCTACTTTTGTAATTTATAATTTGTCTAAGTGTTTTTGTTATCATCAAGGCTCTTGATTTATGGCTGTTATTCTATCAGTCATAAATTGGGGGAGATTGTTAGGAATATTTTGTTCTTGATGATAATTATAAAACACTTAGTAGATTTTGTATTAATTCAATATTGTAACTATCAACGGAATGGTATGCTTTGCAGCTTCCGTTGACAGGTAGCTCATCAACGAAATGAGTGATGTAGCAATTGCACTGTAAAATACTTCACTGGTTGATATACATTTGTTATAGGTATTAGATAGGTTTTCTAAGTCATGTTGACTATGTACTAGATAGGCAAAATAGGTTGGTTAAGTGTAAATAAATTGTGACTTGTAATTTTGCCTAAGTGAAGACATGTCAACGGAATGAAGATTACTCTATCAACAGAATGAAGAATAAAGCTATCAACGAAACACATCTCCCTGCTATCAACGAATCATTATCACTTTTCTGAATAGTTGACAAAGTGATAGTGACAGTTTTCTGACTGATCAAAAGGTGATGTAGAAGTGTACTTTGCATTGGAAGCCATCAAAATGGTCACTGGGAATGAGGAAACATTCCATTTTCCAATTAGGTTCTTGAGTGGGATCATAATAAGCATGAAGACAAAAGACAAGATCTCCAAGGACCATTGGACAAAAGGGATGAAAAGCACGCTACTGGCGGTTACCTTTAGTGTATTTTAGTGTAGCCAAAAATAGCATTGTAAACTTGGGTTATATAACCAAGTGTAGCAATTCATTTTAATAAAAGTGAGTGAGATAAAAATAGTTGTATTAGCTTCTTTCAAAGAGCACTCTCACTCCAAATCAGGAACTGATCATACATTTGTAACACAGATTATTTCCGCAATAAAATCATCTTAGTTGGATCCCCAAAACATTTAACTGAAATTTTATATTTGCTTGTGTTTTTATTTTCAGTATAGTATTATTTGAAAGTTGTTTTTAAGTTAAGAAATATCTAGAATTGTATTCAACCCTTTCTACAATTATGTTAACTCATTTGGGATTAACAATGGTGTTAAAGGTGTAGAGAGTCCATGAAACTTCATAATTCATATTATAAGAATTATAATTATAATTGAGTTAACATAATAACTCAATGTATAATTTGTCTACATGCATAATTTAAACCCACAAGTTAATACTATAATTTTAGAGTTCACTTATAACTATGTTATAAGTATATTATGTTGTTATTCTTATGGTTTTAAGTACTTAGTTAATAATTTATTAACTAAGTATATACCCTATGTTTACTATATTAAAGTTAATATGATATGAAAATTGCAAATTTAATCTATGAGAATCATATAGGTAAATACTTACGATATTTTACCAATAGAACATTATATTATGACTTTAGCATGACTTCAGAATATGATATGAAAACATATATTTTCATATTAATATTGAAAATAATATATATAGTTCACATAATTATTATATAAGAAATAACATTATTAACAAAATTTTATTATTACATTAATAATATTGACTTATTATTTAATAGGTAATGCTATATTATATAATATTATATATTATATAATTCAGGGTTTCTTGTTGATAATATAATATAATATAAGTGTATAATATGGATATAAATTGCAATACTTAATTGTAGTATTTTGGTGCCATACAGGTTTTGTGACTATACAACAACCAAATATTTGTGACTGTACAACACCAAATATATTATCGAAATGTATTATCTCATATATCATTAATTGCTTAAATAATAACTAGATTTTCAATGACGTAAAATGAATTTTAGTAAATTGATCAATTTAGTGTAATATAAATAATACTTAATGATATATCATAAGTTCTTTAAAGAATGAAATGTTATAATTATGTTAGTATTGGGGAACTATATTTTAGATAATACTTAAATGTGTGAATATATAGGATATAATAGCTTAGGTAAAAAGTTATAATACTCCTTATATAATATTATGATAACTTATATGTATATTATTAGTAAGGATACAAAATAATATTTAAATGTGCCTTGACTTAGGAACCTAAGTATATAATCAAAGTTTCTCTCTCTGGGTTAATATTATTTCGAAATATTTTAACACCCAAACAAAATTTAATTTATTTCAACTGTAAACTGTTCTAATTATTTCAAATTTCGAGATCTGTTACTTTAGAATGCTAGCCAGCCAAATCTAGGGTTTTAATTAAACATCTCAATTTTCAGTTAGGGTTTTAAGGAGAGATGTCTACGGTTTATGATAATTGGGAGAGATTAGTACGAGCTATGTTAGGGCAAGAGCAACTCAGACAGACTAGGCAAGGTCATGAGCCGGTTTCTAGTGGAATCACCGTTCCATTTCAGAAAACTACTAATGTTAATGCTATTTTACATGGTGCTGATGAAATTCAGAATGAGGATCCTAATGTTGCTAGAATGTGTTTGTGTTTGTGTTTGACTAACAGGATTAGTGTGATTTTAATTAGCTTTAGTTGATTGTAGTAAGGTGTTATGATATTGTGATTAATTCGTTATGATAAGAAGTAAGGTTAGCTCAAAATATCAAAATTCTAACCTATAGTATGTTCATATTATATTATTACACTTTAGAATATTATGATATTTATTTGTAGTGATATAAATTTTATATCACAATACCAATAAATTATACATAATTACTTAATTTGTAAAATATTTCTAATACTAGTATAATATATATTAGTATTATACAACTATTAGAATCCAAAATATATAGTATCGAAATGTTCACCTAATCTTTTAATAACCAAGTGTAATATTTAAATTACACATATAATTTGGTATTGTCAATTACTAATACTAAAATGAATGTATAATTAAAATTTCCATATCTAAATTATATTACATCATATTTTACCATTTTCAGTAATTGATCATTTATTGAGTTTTAATAATTTATTTTAGTAATATGATAACAACAATAATGATTACATCTTTATTTGTCATCAACTAACTATCCTAATATAGTTAAGGATATATGGAAATAGAAAGAATTTGTTTATTCTACTTAAGCCAAAACTATATTATTATAGTTTATGTTATTTATGTAATTTGTGACATATGAATTACATAAATTTTTAGTATAAATGATAATTACTAAAAGTGTACCCAATATTATAGAACTTATGTATAATTTAAAATGTTGTTTAAATTATACGATATGGTATTATTACAAATACCTATATAAATTATGGTAACATAATTATATCCCAGTTAATGATCACCACTATCATATTAACTATAAATATTATAGTTAATATTTTATATTAAAAATTGTATAGGTTAATATTTCTTATATAAATATGCATCTAATGTAAATTAAATAGTATACTAATATCGGGGAATAAGTAATAAATTACATATAGTTTAGCAAGTCTTTGGTGATATGTTTAACCAAATATTTTGATAAAAATACTCCAGATATTTGGTAACATGTAGTCAACTATGATCTATGTTTTATATAATTTCATAAATAACTATTCTTTAATCTAGAGTAATTATCTATAGTGATATGGTTTAAATTATTATGTTGCACGATAGAAGGATTTGTGAAGCCAACATTTGGTTTATAAGCTGGGTGAAGGCTGTATATGCGCTTTGACAGGCCCTGCTGCTATGCTAAATTGAATAAATGCTTAAAAAGTTTGGGCTTTATAAAATGTCCCTGAGACATTGATCATTGGAGTGTATGTTGACCATCTGTTAATCACACACACAAGTGTATCAATGATTCAACAATCAACGCTTTAAGGACTAGATGAACAAGAAATTTGATATGAGTGATCTAGGAAAGATATCTCATTATCTTGATCGAACTATGTTTAAAAGTATCGTGGTGGCTTGAGATATTATTATACATCCTTAAAAATATTTTTTCTATCCTTATAAAAATATAAAAAAGAAGACACCTTCCACTTTTGAATTTATAGGATTATATTATTATTACGTTTCATACGCCAATGTATTATTATGACCATAATAATACTCTATATTTCCCATCTGATGCAATATTCAGCATCTGTGTTTCTACATATGAAATATTATGTCAATACATATAGTCAAATTAGATTAATATAACCTTGTATGAACATTATTAATATAATCCTAATAAAATTTAGTTAGAAGATATGATAAAATGTTTTATATAAAATCACATATTATATTATGATATAACCTTATATCTTAGTATCGCATTAGTGGTTGTTGGGCTTAAGAAAAATTGTAATAGATATTATGATTATTAAATATATATAATCCACATTAATTTGTTTTAAGAATTTAGTACGTAGAATATCTATTCATAAGGTGACAGCTACACAAAGTTTAATGGATAGTATAATAATGCTAATTTTGATAAAAATGGATATCAATTCTTATCAATATTATTATCATAGCTATTACTAGTATGCGTTTATTCAATATTGGTATTATATGTTAGAATAATTGTTTATTTATTTGACTAAATATTGAGTCCACATGTTATTAGTTTTTTATGAGTTACAATAAAAGTCTCCATTGGTGATATTCTCCAAAACATATTTTTGAAATTTATTTTGATTGAATAATATTATATATTCTTATCACATAAAAGATTCTGGATAATACATTTAACAATAATTTTAATAATTAACCTATTACCTTTATTAGCCAAAGCTTATAATTTTTTTTATAACTAAAATTTCTACTTTTTTATTTTTCTAACTAAAACCTCTTGTTTTCTAAAAATATCACGGACAGTTTTATTTAATAAAATAAAATAATAATATTATAATTACTAATAACTAACCGGTTAGCTTTTTTTGCCAAAGTATATATTTTTTTATATTTTCTAACTAATATGTCTCCTAACTAAAACCTGAAACAATATACACCGGTTATTTCATTTAGTAGCATAAAATACTCTAATATTATAAATACTAATAATTAACCAATTACCTTTATTAACAAAATCATATATATATATTATATTTTCTACCTAAAATTTCTCATTTTCTAAAATTATCATAAACAACATATTATATAATAATCTTCACATAATTAAATGCATATTAATCTTATTATATGAATCATTAGATAATGTTATATTATTTTTCTTGAAATAGTTCTAGAATATTTTAAATGGAAGTTTTCCCTGGTCTAAAAGTCAATATAGAATTGACTTTAACCACTCATATACCAAAAAAGAAGACCAAATAATCACGGACAATAACTAAGAACATTTAAAGATGGATCATAGGGTTTGAGGTGTGCTTCAGGTTGTATAAACCCCGCTCTTAGTTCCTCAAACGCGTAAGAGGGGCCTCTCTCTTATCAGAGTAGTAGCAACAGACTGAGTATACATTGGAATTGATGGTGTTAAAGGTGTAGAGAGTGCATGAAACTTCATAATTCATATTACAAGAATTATAATTATAATTATAATTATAATTGAGTTAACATAATAACTCAATGTATAATTTGTCTACATGCATAATTTAAACCCACAAGTTAATACTATAATTTTAGAGTTCACTTATAACTATGTTATAAGTATATTATGTTGTTATTCTTATGGTTTTAAGTACTTAATTAATAATTTATTAACTAAGTATATGTTGAGTATTAATCTAAACAGATGTTTATTTATTTTGTTTAAATAAATCAACGTGTATAAGTTTTATGAACGTTGTATTAGAGAGACTTAGTCTCAGGTAGTTGCTATCTAATAGGAGTCCAGTTTAGGAGTTGTGGAGGAAAACCAGGAGCTACTTTTCTATTTTGTAGGAGTCGTGCTGTTGGTATACATCATATATATGGTGTATATGTTTGTCTAGTTTAAATCATCAAGTTGTATGCTTTCCATTCAGAAATAAATCAAACAGTTCTGTTTCTTTCATATATATTCTTTCACCTGGTATCAGAGCCTCTACATAGCCAGCACCACATTCAACCGAGATGGAGTCAGGCAAGAGCAAAGAGAGCCATTTTGGCTTGAGTTATCCGATGCTCACGAAAACGAATTACACTGCTTGGGCGATGAAAATGAAAGTGTTTATGCAGGCACACGGTGTATGGGATGCAATCGAAGCTAAAGATCCAAAGGTTCCAGAGGCTCCAGTTGACGATAAAATGGACAAACGTGCCTTAGCTATTATCTACCAAGGGATTTCTGAAGACCTATTGTTAACTCTTGCAGAAAAGAAAACCGCGAAAGATGCATGGGGAGCTATCAAGACTGTAAGTTTAGGTGCTGACAAGGTTAAAAAGGCTAAAGCACAGACTCTTAAGGCTGAGTTCGAGTCTATGAACATGAAGGAGACAGATCAGTTGGATGATTTTTGTATGAGACTCAATGGTCTTGTCACGAATATCAGGGCATTGGGGGAGAAAGTTGAAGAGGCATATGTTGTAAAGAAGTTACTAAGAGCAGTCCCACCCAAGTTCCTCCAAATAGCTTCTGCTATCGAACAATTCAGGGACTTGGAAGCCATGTCGGTTGAGGAGGTGACCGGCTCACTTAAGGCTCATGAAGAACGCCTTAATCGACAAAACGACAGCAAGGAAGGGGGACAACAGCTCTTATTAACCGCTGAGGAGTGGGCAAAACGTGATAACAGCAGTGAAAAACTGTTACTCACTCGTGAAGAGTGGCTTCGAAAGTCACAAAGAGGAAACATATCTGGAGGGAATGATTTCCGTAGCAATGCAGGTGGTCGTGACAGGTTTGATCGAAGCCGAGTGAAGTGCTTCAACTGTGGAGCTTACGGGCACTATGCTGCTGAGTGTCGCAAGCCGAAGAAGGATAGGATGCAGAGGGGCGAAGCAAATTTACTACAAACAACTGATGACGAGCCTGCATTGTTGATGGTTGAAAAACACGACGTTGCAGAGGATGTAGTACTTTTGACTGGTGATGAAACTCCAACTGGAAAATAGGAGATTGAGACAAACGCTTGGTATTTAGACAATGGGGCTAGTAACCATATGACAGGGTGCAGGGAAAAATTTGACATATTGGACAGAACGATAAAGGGACAAGTGAAATTCGGAGATGGGTCGTTCGTAAAAATAGAAGGGAAAGGGTCTATTAGAATGGTGTGCAAGAATGGTGAAACAAAGATGCTGCATGGAGTATATTTCATTCCTACACTTCGTAGCAATATCATAAGCCTTGGGAAATTATCTGAAGAAGGAAATCGTGTGGTCCTCAATGGTGATTTTCTGTGGATTTACGACAGCTGTGGCCGGCTACTTATGCAAGTTAAAAGGTCTGGAAACCGTCTCTACAAAATCTATATTGAAGACAGAAAACATATGTGCCTCCTTACGAAATCAGAAGAAGCAGCCTGGTTGTGGCACCTGCGACTCGGTCACGTAAATTTTAAAGCAATGGAACTGATGTCCAGAAATAATATGGCTCATGGGCTACCAGTTTTTACTCAGCCAAAAGATCTTTGCAGTGGCTGTCTCCTCTCCAAACAAACTCGTAAGCCATTTTCGTCTAAGTCAAATTATATGTCTAACACTGCTTTAAATTTAATACATGGAGATATTTGTGGACCCATATCACCACCGACACCGGCGGGAAATCGTTACTTTCTATTGCTTGTTGATGACTTTAGCAGAATGATGTGGGTTTATATGCTTAAAACTAAAAGTGAAGCATTGAATCATTTCAAAAGTTTCAAGTCTTTGGTTGAAAATGGAGCTACGCACGACATTAAGGTGTTTAGAACGGACCAGGGCGGAGAATTTTGCTGAAAAGACTTTGAATTATTCTGTGAGAATGCAGGTATTTTAAGACATTACACGGCACCGTATACACCACAACAAAACGGTGTCGTTGAGCGTAGAAATCGGACAGTTGTTGCCATGGCCAGGAGTCTTTTACAAGAACGAAATCTGCCTGCCAAGTTTTGGGGAGAGGCTGTTCGACACGCTGTTTACATCCTCAACAAATTGCCTACACGAGCTCTGTCAAAACTATCTCCCCAAGAAGCCTGGTATGGTAAGAAAGCAAGTGTTGATTATCTAAAAGTGTTTGGTTGTCTCTCTTATATGAAGGTTCCAGCCGTTCATACTCAGAAACTCGACCCCCGGAGCAAACAAGTGGTTTATTTTGGTCGAGAACCAGGCACCAAAGCCTTTAGGCTATTTGATCCCGTTTCTGGTCGCATACATGTTAGTCGCGACGTCACGTTTGATGAGGCAAAAGGCTGGGATTGGATACACTCAAGTACTGATACTGCACACCCAGGAAATCATTTTATATTGGAGGAGTTTATTGCCGATTCTCCAACTAATGAACCCTCAGACTCCACTGTCTCGAGCATGGAACAAAGACCCACACCATCTACACCAGCCACCACAAGTCAACATTCTATAGACACAACAGCTAGCAGCTCTAGTGTCTCCAGCACTTCGCACATCGACAGGGAACCACACAGACTTCGTTTGCTCTCTGAAATTTATGACAACACAGTCAATGTGGAGCTTGAGGAAGAGCTTTTACTCTCTGGAATTGATGAACCCGTCACGTTTGACGAAGCTGTCAAAGATAAGTCCTGGGTAGTAGCTATGCACAACGAAATTGATTCCATTGAAAGGAATCACACATGGGAACTCACTGATTTACCAAAGGGAAAGAAACCCATCGCTCTAAAATGGGTATTTAAACTCAAACAGGACACAACAGGAGAGGTGATTAAACATAAAGCCCGACTAGTCGCCAAAGGATATGTCCAGCAATACGGTATTGATTACGATGAAGTCTTTGCTCCCGTCACTCGTTTGGAGACCGTGCGTTTACTTCTCGCAATTGCAGCTAAAAATGCCTGGGAAGTGCATCATCTTGATGTTAAATCTGCGTTCCTCAATGGTGTTCTCCAAGAAGAAGTATATGTTTCTCAACCCAAAGGATTTGTGAAACCAGGCCTTGAACACAAAGTCTATCGTCTATTAAAAGCTCTTTACGGGCTGCGTCAAGCCCCTCGAGCTTGGTATTCCCAACTCAACAAATGTCTCTTGCGTCTTGGTTTTATAAAATGCCCTTATGAACATGCAGTTTATACACGACGAGATGGCAGCGATTCTCTTATCATCGGTGTCTATGTGGATGACCTCTTGATTACAGGTACTAGCTTGTCTGCCATTGTCAAATTCAAGGGGGAGATGAATAAAGAATTTGACATGTCGGATCTTGGAAAGCTGTCCTACTACCTGGGCTTAGAGGTGCATCAAGGTCTTGGGTTTATTGACATTCGACAAACTGCTTATGCAAAGAAATTGCTCCAAAAGGCTGGAATGAGCGAGTGTCATGCTACCAAGTATCCAATGGACTCGAAGTTACAGATAGATGCAGATACAACAGGAGTTCCAGTGAATCCAACGTATTACAAAAGCCTAGTTGGAGGCCTTCGCTACCTGGTATATACTCGACCTGACATAGCCTATGCCGTAGGCATTGTCAGTCGCTAGATAGACAGGCCAACTGAACTCCATCTAAATGCCATAAAACGGATATGCAGGTACTTGAAAGGAACACTACACTTTGGTCTGGTCTATAAAAGGGGCCAGGGTAATTATCTGCTATCAGGATTTTCAGACAGTGATTTAGCCGGCAACTTAGGAGATAGGAAAAGCACAGGAGGAATGGCGTTCTATCTCGATGAAAGTCTTATTACATGGGTATCACAGAAGCAGAGGTGTGTTGCACTTTCATCTTGTGAGGCGGAATTTATGGCAGCCACAGCTGCTGCTTGTCAAGGAATATGGCTTCAAAAGGTACTTAGTCAAATTGCAGATGTCAAGACGGGGCCAGTAACGTTGTATATTGACAACAAATCAGCTATTGACTTGGCTAAAAACCCGGTGTTTCATGGTAGGAGCAAGCACATTGACGTGCGATATCACTTTATTCGTGATTGTGTGGAGCAGGGACTAATTGTGGTGAAACATGTCTGTACAACTGAGCAAAGGGCTGATATTTTGACTAAGGCGTTACCAGCAGAAAAATTCGAGAAGATGAGAAGTTTGTTGGGTGTTAAGGAGCTTAAAGCTGTTTAGATTAAAGGGGAGTATGTTGAGTATTAATCTAAATAGATGTTTATTTATTTTGTTTAAATAAATCAACGTGTATAAGTTTTATGAACGTTGTATTAGAGAGACTTAGTCTCAGGTAGTTGCTAGCTAATAGGAGTCCAGTTAGGAGTTGTGGAGGAAAACCAGGAGCTACTTTTCTATTTTGTAGGAGTCGTGCTGTTGGTATACATCATACATATGGTGTATATGTTTGTCTACTTTAAATCATCAAGTTGTATGCTTTCCATTCAGAAATAAATCAAACAGTTCTGTTTCTTTCATATATATTCTTTCAGTATATACCATATGTTTACTATATTAAAGTTAATATAATATGAAAATTGCAAATTTAATCTATGAGAATCATATAGGTAAATACTTACGATATTTTACCAATAGAACATTATATTATGACTTTAGCATGACTTTAGAATATGATATGAAAACATATATTTTCATATTAATATTGAAAATAATATATATAGTTCGCAAAATTATTATATAAGAAATAACATTATTAACAAAATTTAATTATTACATTAATAATATAGTTAATATTGACTTATTATTCAATAGGTAATACTATATTATATAATATTATATATTATATAATTCAGGGTTTCTTGTTTATAATATAATATAATATAAGTGTATAATATCGATATAAATTGCAATACTTAATTGTAGTATTTTGGTGCCATACAGGTTTTGTGACTATACAATAACCAAATATTTGTGACTGTACAACACCAAATATATTATCAAAATGTATTATCTCATATATCATTAATTGCTTAAATAATAACTAGATTTTCAATGACGTAAAATGAATTTTATTAAATTGATCAATTTAGTGTAATATAAATATTACTTAATGATATATCATAAGTTCTTTAAAGAATGAAATGTTATAATTATGTTATTATTGGGGAACTATATTTTAGATAATACTAAAATGTGTGAATATATAGGATATAATAGCTTAAGTAATAAGTTATAATACTCCTTATATAATATTATGATAACTTATATGTATATTACTAGTAAGGATACATAATAATATTTAAATCTGCCTTGACTTATGAACCTAAGTATATAATCAAAGTTTCTCTCTCTCGTTAATATTATTTCTAAATATTTTAACAGTTATTTCAACTGTAAACTGTTCCAATTATTTCAAATTTCGAGATCTGTTACTTTAGAATGCTAGCCAGCCAAATCTAGGGTTTTAATTAAACATCTCAATTTTCAGTTAGGGTTTTAAGGAGAGATGTCTAGGGTTTATGATAATTGGGAGAGATTAGTACGAGCTAGGTTAGGGCAAGAGCAACTCAGAGCGAATAGGCAAGGTCATGAGCTAGTTTCTAGTGGAATCACCGGTGCTGTTCCTGAGGATCCTAATGTTGCTAGAATACGTAAGTTTGTAAAATGATGTCGTAATTGATTCGTCTTTCAGTGTGTTTGTGTTTCTCTAGCGTGATTTTAATTAGCTTTAGTTGATTGTAGTAAGGCGTTATGATATTGTGATTAATTCGTTATTGTTTTCTGTTTAGCGTAGTGTTAGTGTTCTAGTTACATGGTGCAGTTGATTGTAGTGTTAATTAGCTAGTTATATGCTGTAGTTGAGAGTTTGTATATATTAACATTAATTATGGTAACTACTTATACTATATTAAAACATGATAAGATCATTGCTAAGTGTACTAAGTCTATGTTTATATTAGTATAAAATAGTATATTATTAATATAATAAGTAACTTAATTAGCATATCATAATAATATAAGTTAATATGCTATTATTAACTTAGTGATGGTTTAAATAAGATTAGTATTATATAATATTATAATTAAACTAGGTTAATAAGCCGCGCTTTGCAGCACTATTATAATATATTTTTTTATGAAAAAGAATATTAGAATAAAAATTGTGAAATTACTATCTACAAAATTATTTAAATTATCAAATAAAATATATTCTATAAAATCAGCGGCATTAGAATATATTTGTTAAGAAAAGGAATTTTAGAATAAAATTTGTGAAATAAATATCTACAAAATTATTTAAATTATCAAATAAAATATATTCTATAAAATTTGTATTTTGGTAGGTAATAATTAAATTTTGTATTTAAATTTATATTGATAAAAAAATACTAATTATTTGTAATAAAAAAATTGAAAGTACTTAAATATAATTTTTTTAGTCATTTTATCTAAATCAAAGAAAGTTCTATCAAGTTTGAAAATAATAAAAGAAAGTTCTATCAAGTCCTACAAATTCGAAAATAATAAGGAAGTTGTAATTTTCTAAATCAAAGAAAGTTCTATCAAATTTTTCTAAATCAAAGAAATGTTCTAAATCAAAGAAAGTTCTATCAAGTCCTACAAATTCGAAAATAATAAGGAAGTTGTAATTTTCTAAATCAAAGAAAGTTCTATCAAGTTTGAAAATAATAAAAGAAAGTTCTATCAAACCTAAAAATTCAAAAATAATAAGGAAGTTGTAATTTTATAAATCAAAGAAAGTTCTATCAAGTCCTACAAATTCGAAAATAATAAGGAAGTTGTAATGTTCTAAATCAAAGAAAGTTCTATCAAGTTTGAAAATAATAAAAGAAAGTTCTATCAAACCTAAAAATTCAAAAATAATAAGGAAGTTGTAATTTTATAAATCAAAGAAAGTTCTATCAAGTCGTACAAATTCGAAAATAATAAGAAAGATGTAATTTTCTAAATCAAAGAAAGTTCTATCAAGTTTGAAAATAATAAAACAAAGTTCTATCAAGTTTGAAAATAATAAAAGTGTAATTTTCAATTTCATTTCTACAAAATCAAAAATAATAAAGCAAGTTGTAATTATTAAAATTAAAAATTGTGAAAAATTGAGAAAATTAGAAAAATAGAACGAGGCCCACCTCACCCGTCTTCTTCTTTATATAAGTATATTGATGTGTAATTTGTTTATAATTAAACTTTTGGCCTAATTAGTTTGGTTGTAACTAATCAGAAGTAAAAATTATAATTCATTAATAATTGTCCATGTTAAGTATTATGTTTTATGTAGATCACTGTATCTAATTTTATATGGGTATTGGTATTTTTATTTAAATTGTAGATAATTACTATTTAAACCATCACTAAGTTAATAATTATTTTGTGAGTTTTGTGCTAAAATCATTTATATCTTATGTTTAGAACTCAAAACGTAATGTATTAAGCGTATGAAACCTAATAAATAAAGTCTGATATCCCTTACCAATATTAATTTATAACACTTTGGATCAGGATGAGTAACTATATCATAATACGTTAGAATACATTATTAATTCACACTAGAAATTACTTAAGGTATGGTTTATTATATTCATATAATAAATTACCTATTTATCAAATTATTCACATATGATAAATTAACATTGGATTAATTTTAGAGTTTAACAATATTTAGAGAAGTATAATAATATTAATATGTATTCTATTTATACTAAGACTAAATCCATAATTAAACTTATATTATATTATATTATCAACAAGAAACCCTAAATGATTACATATTATTAAATTCATATATAATATTATATCACCACTTAGTCGTGATAAATGATTAATCATAGACAACATATTATATAATAATCTTCACATAATTAAATGCATATTAATCTTATTATATGAATCATTAGATAATGTTATATTATTTTTCTTGAAATAGTTCTAGAATATTTTAAATGGAAGTTTTCCCTGGTCTAAAAGTCAATATAGAATTGACTTTAACCACTCATATACCATAAAGAAGACCAAATAATCAGGGACAATAACTAAGAACATTTAAAGATGGAACATAGGGTTTGAGCTGTGCTTCAGGTTGTATAAACCCCGCTCTTAGTTCCTCAAACGGTAAGAGGGGCCTCTCTCTTATTATCAGAGTAGTAGCAACAGACTGAGTATACATTGGAATTGATGGTGTTAAAGGTGTAGAGATTGCATGAAACTTCATAATTCATATTACAAGAATTATAATTATAATTATAATTATAATTGAGTTAACATAATAACTCAATGTATAATTTGTCTACATGCATAATTTAAACCCACAAGTTAATACTATAATTTAGAGTTCACTTATAACTATGTTATAAGTATATTATCTTGTTATTCTTATGGTTTTAAGTACTTAATTAATAATTTATTAACTAAGTATATACCCTATGTTTACTATATTAAAGTTAATATAATATGAAAATTGCAAATTTAATCTATGAGAATCATATAGGTAAATACTTACGATATTTTACCAATAGAACATTATATTATGACTTTAGCATGACTTTAGAATATGATATGAAAACATATATTTTCATATTAATATTGAAAATAATATATATAGTTCGCAAAATTATTATATAAGAACTAACATTATTAACAAAATTTAATTATTACATTAATAATATAGTTAATATTGACTTATTATTCAATAGGTAATACTATATTATATAATATTATATATTATATAATTCAGGATTTCTTGTTTATAATATAATATAATATAAGTGTATAATATCGATATAAATTGCAATACTTAATTGTAGTATTTTGGTGCCATACAGGTTTTGTGACTATACAATAACCAAATATTTGTGACTGTACAACACCAAATATATTATCAAAATGTATTATCTCATATATCATTAATTGCTTAAATAATAACTAGATTTTCAATGACGTAAAATGAATTTTATTAAATTGATCAATTTAGTGTAATATAAATATTACTTAATGATATATCATAAGTTCTTTAAAGAATGAAATGTTATAATTATGTTATTATTGGGGAACTATATTTTAGATAATACTAAAATGTGTGAATATATAGGATATAATAGCTTAAGTAATAAGTTATAATACTCCTTATATAATATTATGATAACTTATATGTATATTACTAGTAAGGATACATAATAATATTTAAATCTGCCTTGACTTATGAACCTAAGTATATAATCAAAGTTTCTCTCTCTCGTTAATATTATTTCTAAATATTTTAACAGTTATTTCAACTGTAAACTGTTCCAATTATTTCAAATTTCGAGATCTGTTACTTTAGAATGCTAGCCAGCCAAATCTAGGGTTTTAATTAAACATCTCAATTTTCAGTTAGGGTTTTAAGGAGAGATGTCTAGGGTTTATGATAATTGGGAGAGATTAGTACGAGCTAGGTTAGGGCAAGAGCAACTCAGAACGAATAGGCAAGGTCATGAGCTAGTTTCTAGTGGAATCACCGGTGCTGTTCCTGAGGATCCTAATGTTGCTAGAATACGTAAGTTTGTAAAATGATGTCGTAATTGATTCGTCTTTCAGTGTGTTTGTGTTTCTCTAGCGTGATTTTAATTAGCTTTAGTTGATTGTAGTAAGGCGTTATGATATTGTGATTAATTCGTTATTGTTTTCTGTTTAGCGTATTGTTAGTGTTCTAGTTACATGGTGCAGTGTTAATTAGCTAGTTATATGCTGTAGTTGAGAGTTTGTATATATTAACATTAATTATGGTAACTACTTATACTATATTAAAATATGATAAGATCATTGCTAAGTGTACTAAGTCTATGTTTATATTAGTATAAAATAGTATATTATTAATATAATAAGTAACTTAATTAGCATATCATAATAATATAAGTTAATATGCTATTATTAACTTAGTGATGGTTTAAATAAGATTAGTATTATATAATATTATAATTAAACTAGGTTAATAAGCCGCGCTTTGCAGCAGTATTATAATATATTTTTTTATGAAAAAGAATATTAGAATAAAAATTGTGAAATTACTATCTACAAAATTATTTAAATTATCAAATAAAATATATTCTATAAAATCAGCGGCATTAGAATATATTTGTTAAGAAAAGGAATTTTAGAATAAAATTTGTGAAATAAATATCTACAAAATTATTTAAATTATCAAATAAAATATATTCTATAAAATTTGTATTTTGGTAGGTAATAATTAAATTTTGTATTTAAATTTATATTGATAAAAAAATACTAAGTATTTGTAATAAAAAAATTGAAAGTACTTAAATATAATTTTTTTAGTCATTTTATCTAAATCAAAGAAAGTTCTATCAAGTTTGAAAATAATAAAAGAAAGTTCTATCAAGTCCTACAAATTCGAAAATAATAAGGAAGTTGTAATTTTCTAAATCAAAGAAAGTTCTATCAAATTTTTCTAAATCAAAGAAATGTTCTAAATCAAAGAAAGTTCTATCAAGTCCTACAAATTCGAAAATAATAAGGAAGTTGTAATTTTCTAAATCAAAGAAAGTTCTATCAAGTTTGAAAATAATAAAAGAAAGTTCTATCAAACCTAAAAATTCAAAAATAATAAGGAAGTTGTAATTTTATAAATCAAAGAAAGTTCTATCAAGTCCTACAAATTCGAAAATAATAAGGAAGTTGTAATGTTCTAAATCAAAGAAAGTTCTATCAAGTTTGAAAATAATAAAAGAAAGTTCTATCAAACCTAAAAATTCAAAAATAATAAGGAAGTTGTAATTTTATAAATCAAAGAAAGTTCTATCAAGTCGTACAAATTCGAAAATAATAAGAAAGATGTAATTTTCTAAATCAAAGAAAGTTCTATCAAGTTTGAAAATAATAAAACAAAGTTCTATCAAGTTTGAAAATAATAAAAGTGTAATTTTCAATTTCATTTCTACAAAATCAAAAATAATAAAGCAAGTTGTAATTATTAAAATTAAAAATTGTGAAAAATTGAGAAAATTAGAAAAATAGAACGAGGCCCACCTCACCCGTCTTCTTCTTTATATAAGTATATTGATGTGTAATTTGTTTATAATTACACTTTTGGCCTAATTAGTTTGGTTGTAACTAATCAGAAGTAAAAATTATAATTCATTAATAATTGTCCAAGTTAAGTATTATGTTTTATGTAGATCACTGTATCTAATTTTATATGGGTATTGGTATTTTTATTTAAATTGTAGATAATTACTATTTAAACCATCACTAAGTTAATAATTATTTTGTGAGTTTTGTGCTAAAATCATTTATATCTTATGTTTAGAACTCAAAACGTAATGTATTAAGCGTATGAAACCTAATAAATAAAGTCTGATATCCCTTACCAATATTAATTTATAACACTTTGGATCAGGATGAGTAACTATATCATAATACGTTAGAATACATTATTAATTCACACTAGAAATTACTTAAGGTATGGTTTATTATATTCATATAATAAATTACCTATTTATCAAATTATTCACATATGATAAATTAACATTGGATTAATTTTAGAGTTTAACAATATTTAGAGAAGTATAATAATATTAATATGTATTCTATTTATACTAAGACTAAATCCATAATTAAACTTATATTATATTATATTATCAACAAGAAACCCTAAATGATTACATATTATTAAATTCATATATAATATTATATCACCACTTAGTCGTGATAAATGATTAATCATAGACAACATATTATATAATAATCTTCACATAATTAAATGCATATTAATCTTATTATAGGAATCATTAGATAATGTTATATTATTTTTCTTGAAATAGTTCTAGAATATTTTAAATGGAAGTTTTCCCTGGTCTAAAAGTCAATATAGAATTGACTTTAACCACTCATATACCATAAAGAAGACCAAATAATCAGGGACAATAACTAAGAACATTTAAAGATGGAACATAGGGTTTGAGCTGTGCTTCAGGTTGTATAAACCCCGCTCTTAGTTCCTCAAACGGGTAAGAGGGGCCTCTCTCTTATTATCATCAGAGTAGTAGCAACAGACTGAGTATACATTGGAATTGATGGTGTTAAAGGTGTAGAGATTGCATGAAACTTCATAATTCATATTACAAGAATTATAATTATAATTATAATTATAATTGAGTTAACATAATAACTCAATGTATAATTTGTCTACATGCATAATTTAAACCCACAAGTTAATACTATAATTTAGAGTTCACTTATAACTATGTTATAAGTATATTATCTTGTTATTCTTATGGTTTTAAGTACTTAATTAATAATTTATTAACTAAGTATATACCCTATGTTTACTATATTAAAGTTAATATAATATGAAAATTGCAAATTTAATCTATGAGAATCATATAGGTAAATACTTACGATATTTTACCAATAGAACATTATATTATGACTTTAGCATGACTTTAGAATATGATATGAAAACATATATTTTCATATTAATATTGAAAATAATATATATAGTTCGCAAAATTATTATATAAGAAATAACATTATTAACAAAATTTAATTATTACATTAATAATATAGTTAATATTGACTTATTATTCAATAGGTAATACTATATTATATAATATTATATATTATATAATTCAGGATTTCTTGTTTATAATATAATATAATATAAGTGTATAATATCGATATAAATTGCAATACTTAATTGTAGTATTTTGGTGCCATACAGGTTTTGTGACTATACAATAACCAAATATTTGTGACTGTACAACACCAAATATATTATCAAAATGTATTATCTCATATATCATTAATTGCTTAAATAATAACTAGATTTTCAATGACGTAAAATGAATTTTATTAAATTGATCAATTTAGTGTAATATAAATATTACTTAATGATATATCATAAGTTCTTTAAAGAATGAAATGTTATAATTATGTTATTATTGGGGAACTATATTTTAGATAATACTAAAATGTGTGAATATATAGGATATAATAGCTTAAGTAATAAGTTATAATACTCCTTATATAATATTATGATAACTTATATGTATATTACTAGTAAGGATACATAATAATATTTAAATCTGCCTTGACTTATGAACCTAAGTATATAATCAAAGTTTCTCTCTCTCGTTAATATTATTTCTAAATATTTTAACAGTTATTTCAACTGTAAACTGTTCCAATTATTTCAAATTTCGAGATCTGTTACTTTAGAATGCTAGCCAGCCAAATCTAGGGTTTTAATTAAACATCTCAATTTTCAGTTAGGGTTTTAAGGAGAGATGTCTAGGGTTTATGATAATTGGGAGAGATTAGTACGAGCTAGGTTAGGGCAAGAGCAACTCAGAGCGAATAGGCAAGGTCATGAGCTAGTTTCTAGTGGAATCACCGGTGCTGTTCCTGAGGATCCTAATGTTGCTAGAATACGTAAGTTTGTAAAATGATGTCGTAATTGATTCGTCTTTCAGTGTGTTTGTGTTTCTCTAGCGTGATTTTAATTAGCTTTAGTTGATTGTAGTAAGGCGTTATGATATTGTGATTAATTCGTTATTGTTTTCTGTTTAGCGTATTGTTAGTGTTCTAGTTACATGGTGCAGTGTTAATTAGCTAGTTATATGCTGTAGTTGAGAGTTTGTATATATTAACATTAATTATGGTAACTACTTATACTATATTAAAATATGATAAGATCATTGCTAAGTGTACTAAGTCTATGTTTATATTAGTATAAAATAGTATATTATTAATATAATAAGTAACTTAATTAGCATATCATAATAATATAAGTTAATATGCTATTATTAACTTAGTGATGGTTTAAATAAGATTAGTATTATATAATATTATAATTAAACTAGGTTAATAAGCCGCGCTTTGCAGCAGTATTATAATATATTTTTTTATGAAAAAGAATATTAGAATAAAAATTGTGAAATTACTATCTACAAAATTATTTAAATTATCAAATAAAATATATTCTATAAAATCAGCGGCATTAGAATATATTTGTTAAGAAAAGGAATTTTAGAATAAAATTTGTGAAATAAATATCTACAAAATTATTTAAATTATCAAATAAAATATATTCTATAAAATTTGTATTTTGGTAGGTAATAATTAAATTTTGTATTTAAATTTATATTGATAAAAAAATACTAATTATTTGTAATAAAAAAATTGAAAGTACTTAAATATAATTTTTTTAGTCATTTTATCTAAATCAAAGAAAGTTCTATCAAGTTTGAAAATAATAAAAGAAAGTTCTATCAAGTCCTACAAATTCGAAAATAATAAGGAAGTTGTAATTTTCTAAATCAAAGAAAGTTCTATCAAATTTTTCTAAATCAAAGAAATGTTCTAAATCAAAGAAAGTTCTATCAAGTCCTACAAATTCGAAAATAATAAGGAAGTTGTAATTTTCTAAATCAAAGAAAGTTCTATCAAGTTTGAAAATAATAAAAGAAAGTTCTATCAAACCTAAAAATTCAAAAATAATAAGGAAGTTGTAATTTTATAAATCAAAGAAAGTTCTATCAAGTCCTACAAATTCGAAAATAATAAGGAAGTTGTAATGTTCTAAATCAAAGAAAGTTCTATCAAGTTTGAAAATAATAAAAGAAAGTTCTATCAAACCTAAAAATTCAAAAATAATAAGGAAGTTGTAATTTTATAAATCAAAGAAAGTTCTATCAAGTCGTACAAATTCGAAAATAATAAGAAAGATGTAATTTTCTAAATCAAAGAAAGTTCTATCAAGTTTGAAAATAATAAAACAAAGTTCTATCAAGTTTGAAAATAATAAAAGTGTAATTTTCAATTTCATTTCTACAAAATCAAAAATAATAAAGCAAGTTGTAATTATTAAAATTAAAAATTGTGAAAAATTGAGAAAATTAGAAAAATAGAACGAGGCCCACCTCACCCGTCTTCTTCTTTATATAAGTATATTGATGTGTAATTTGTTTATAATTACACTTTTGGCCTAATTAGTTTGGTTGTAACTAATCAGAAGTAAAAATTATAATTCATTAATAATTGTCCAAGTTAAGTATTATGTTTTATGTAGATCACTCTATCTAATTTTATATGGGTATTGGTATTTTTATTTAAATTGTAGATAATTACTATTTAAACCATCACTAAGTTAATAATTATTTTGTGAGTTTTGTGCTAAAATCATTTATATCTTATGTTTAGAACTCAAAACGTAATGTATTAAGCGTATGAAACCTAATAAATAAAGTCTGATATCCCTTACCAATATTAATTTATAACACTTTGGATCAGGATGAGTAACTATATCATAATACGTTAGAATACATTATTAATTCACACTAGAAATTACTTAAGGTATGGTTTATTATATTCATATAATAAATTACCTATTTATCAAATTATTCACATATGATAAATTAACATTGGATTAATTTTAGAGTTTAACAATATTTAGAGAAGTATAATAATATTAATATGTATTCTATTTATACTAAGACTAAATCCATAATTAAACTTATATTATATTATATTATCAACAAGAAACCCTATATGATTACATATTATTAAATTCATATATAATATTATATCACCACTTAGTCGTGATAAATGATTAATCATAGACAACATATTATATAATAATCTTCACATAATTAAATGCATATTAATCTTATTATATGAATCATTAGATAATGTTATATTATTTTTCTTGAAATAGTTCTAGAATATTTTAAATGGAAGTTTTCCCTGGTCTAAAAGTCAATATAGAATTGACTTTAACCACTCATATACCATAAAGAAGACCAAATAATCAGGGACAATAACTAAGAACATTTAAAGATGGAACATAGGGTTTGAGCTGTGCTTCAGGTTGTATAAACCCCGCTCTTAGTTCCTCAAACGGGTAAGAGGGGCCTCTCTCTTATTATCAGAGTAGTAGCAACAGACTGAGTATACATTGGAATTGATGGTGTTAAAGGTGTAGAGATTGCATGAAACTTCATAATTCATATTACAAGAATTATAATTATAATTATAATTATAATTGAGTTAACATAATAACTCAATGTATAATTTGTCTACATGCATAATTTAAACCCACAAGTTAATACTATAATTTAGAGTTCACTTATAACTATGTTATAAGTATATTATCTTGTTATTCTTATGGTTTTAAGTACTTAATTAATAATTTATTAACTAAGTATATACCCTATGTTTACTATATTAAAGTTAATATAATATGAAAATTGCAAATTTAATCTATGAGAATCATATAGGTAAATACTTACGATATTTTACCAATAGAACATTATATTATGACTTTAGCATGACTTTAGAATATGATATGAAAACATATATTTTCATATTAATATTGAAAATAATATATATAGTTCGCAAAATTATTATATAAGAAATAACATTATTAACAAAATTTAATTATTACATTAATAATATAGTTAATATTGACTTATTATTCAATAGGTAATACTATATTATATAATATTATATATTATATAATTCAGGATTTCTTGTTTATAATATAATATAATATAAGTGTATAATATCGATATAAATTGCAATACTTAATTGTAGTATTTTGGTGCCATACAGGTTTTGTGACTATACAATAACCAAATATTTGTGACTGTACAACACCAAATATATTATCAAAATGTATTATCTCATATATCATTAATTGCTTAAATAATAACTAGATTTTCAATGACGTAAAATGAATTTTATTAAATTGATCAATTTAGTGTAATATAAATATTACTTAATGATATATCATAAGTTCTTTAAAGAATGAAATGTTATAATTATGTTATTATTGGGGAACTATATTTTAGATAATACTAAAATGTGTGAATATATAGGATATAATAGCTTAAGTAATAAGTTATAATACTCCTTATATAATATTATGATAACTTATATGTATATTACTAGTAAGGATACATAATAATATTTAAATCTGCCTTGACTTATGAACCTAAGTATATAATCAAAGTTTCTCTCTCTCGTTAATATTATTTCTAAATATTTTAACAGTTATTTCAACTGTAAACTGTTCCAATTATTTCAAATTTCGAGATCTGTTACTTTAGAATGCTAGCCAGCCAAATCTAGGGTTTTAATTAAACATCTCAATTTTCAGTTAGGGTTTTAAGGAGAGATGTCTAGGGTTTATGATAATTGGGAGAGATTAGTACGAGCTAGGTTAGGGCAAGAGCAACTCAGAGCGAATAGGCAAGGTCATGAGCTAGTTTCTAGTGGAATCACCGGTGCTGTTCCTGAGGATCCTAATGTTGCTAGAATACGTAAGTTTGTAAAATGATGTCGTAATTGATTCGTCTTTCAGTGTGTTTGTGTTTCTCTAGCGTGATTTTAATTAGCTTTAGTTGATTGTAGTAAGGCGTTATGATATTGTGATTAATTCGTTATTGTTTTCTGTTTAGCGTAGTGTTAGTGTTCTAGTTACATGGTGCAGTGTTAATTAGCTAGTTATATGCTGTAGTTGAGAGTTTGTATATATTAACATTAATTATGGTAACTACTTATACTATATTAAAACATGATAAGATCATTGCTAAGTGTACTAAGTCTATGTTTATATTAGTATAAAATAGTATATTATTAATATAATAAGTAACTTAATTAGCATATCATAATAATATAAGTTAATATGCTATTATTAACTTAGTGATGGTTTAAATAAGATTAGTATTATATAATATTATAATTAAACTAGGTTAATAAGCCGCGCTTTGCAGCAGTATTATAATATATTTTTTTATGAAAAAGAATATTAGAATAAAAATTGTGAAATTACTATCTACAAAATTATTTAAATTATCAAATAAAATATATTCTATAAAATCAGCGGCATTATAATATATTTGTTAAGAAAAGGAATTTTAGAATAAAATTTGTGAAATAAATATCTACAAAATTATTTAAATTATCAAATAAAATATATTCTATAAAATTTGTATTTTGGTAGGTAATAATTAAATTTTGTATTTAAATTTATATTGATAAAAAAATACTAATTATTTGTAATAAAAAAATTGAAAGTACTTAAATATAAATTTTTTTAGTCATTTTATCTAAATCAAAGAAAGTTCTATCAAGTTTGAAAATAATAAAAGAAAGTTCTATCAAGTTCTACAAATTCAAAAATAATAAGGAAGTTGTAATTTTCTAAATCAAAGAAAGTTCTATCAAATTTTTCTAAATCAAAGAAATGTTCTAAATCAAAGAAAGTTCTATCAAGTCCTACGAATTCGAAAATAATAAGGAAGTTGTAATTTTCTAAATCAAAGAAAGTTCTATTAAGTATGAAAATAATAAAAGAAAGTTCTATCAAACCTAAAAATTCAAAAATAATAAGGAAGTTGTAATTTTATAAATCAAAGAAAGTTCTATCAAGTCCTACAAATTCGAAAATAATAACGAAGTTGTAATGTTCTAAATCAAAGAAAGTTCTATCAAGTTTGAAAATAATAAAAGAAAGTTCTATCAAACCTAAAAATTCAAAAATAATAAGGAAGTTGTAATTTTATAAATCAAAGAAAGTTCTATCAAGTCGTACAAATTCGAAAATAATAAGAAAGATGTAATTTTCTAAATCAAAGAAAGTTCTATCAAGTTTGAAAATAATAAAACAAAGTTCTATCAAGTTTGAAAATAATAAAAGTGTAATTTTCAATTTCATTTCTACAAAATCAAAAATAATAAAGCAAGTTGTAATTATTAAAATTAAAAATTGTGAAAAATTGAGAAAATTAGAAAAATAGAACAAGGCCCACCTCACCCGTCTTCTTCTTTATATAAGTATATTGATGTGTAATTTGTTTATAATTAAACTTTTGGCCTAATTAGTTTGGTTGTAACTAATCAGAAGTAAAAATTATAATTCATTAATAATTGTCCAAGTTAAGTATTATGTTTTATGTAGATCACTGTATCTAATTTTATATGGGTATTGGTATTTTTATTTAAATTGTAGATAATTACTATTTAAACCATCACTAAGTTAATAATTATTTTGTGAGTTTTGTGCTAAAATCATTTATATCTTATGTTTAGAACTCAAAACGTAATGTATTAAGCGTATGAAACCTAATAAATAAAGTCTGATATCCCTTACCAATATTAATTTATAACACTTTGGATCAGGATGAGTAACTATATCATAATACGTTAGAATACATTATTAATTCACACTAGAAATTACTTAAGGTATGGTTTATTATATTCATATAATAAATTACCTATTTATCAAATTATTCACATATGATAAATTAACATTGGATTCATTTTAGAGTTTAACAATATTTAGAGAAGTATAATAATATTAATATGTATTCTATTTATACTAAGACTAAATCCATAATTAAACTTATATTATATTATATTATCAACAAGAAACCCTAAATGATTACATATTATTAAATTCATATATAATATTATATCACCACTTAGTTGTGATAAATGATTAATCATAGACAACATATTATATAATAATCTTCAAATAATTAAATGCATATTAATCTTATTATATGAATCATTAGATAATGTTATATTATTTTTCTTGAAATAGTTCTAGAATATTTTAAATGGAAGTTTTCCCTGGTCTAAAAGTCAATATAGAATCGACTTTAACCACTCATATACCATAAAGAAGACCAAATAATCAGGGACAATAACTAAGAACATTTAAAGATGGAACATAGGGTTTGAGCTGTGCTTCAGGTTGTATAAACCCCGCTCTTAGTTCCTCAAACGGGTAAGAGGGGCCTCTCTCTTATCAGAGTAGTAGCAACAGACTGAGTATACATTGGAATTGATGGTGTTAAAGGTGTAGAGATTGCATGAAACTTCATAATTCATATTACAAGAATTATAATTATAATTATAATTATAATTGAGTTAACATAATAACTCAATGTATAATTTGTCTACATGCATAATTTAAACCCACAAGTTAATACTATAATTTTAGAGTTCACTTATAACTATGTTATAAGTATATTATGTTGTTATTCTTATGGTTTTAAGTACTTAATTAATAATTTATTAACTAAGTATATACCCTATGTTTACTATATTAAAGTTAATATAATATGAAAATTGCAAATTTAATCTATGAGAATCATATAGGTAAATACTTACGATATTTTACCAATAGAACATTATATTATGACTTTAGCATGACTTTAGAATATGATATGAAAACATATATTTTCATATTAATATTGAAAATAATATATATAGTTCGCAAAATTATTATATAAGAAATAACATTATTAACAAAATTTAATTATTACATTAATAATATAGTTAATATTGACTTATTATTTAATAGGTAATACTATATTATATAATATTATTTATTATATAATTCAGGGTTTCTTGTTTATAATATAATATAATATAAGTGTATAATATCGATATAAATTGCAATACTTAATTCTAGTATTTTGGTGCCATACAGGTTTTGTGACTATACAATAACCAAACATTTGTGACTGTACAACACCAAATATATTATCAAAATGTATTATCTCATATATCATTAATTGCTTAAATAATAACTAGATTTTCAATGACGTAAAATGAATTTTATTAAATTGATCAATTTAGTGTAATATAAATATTACTTAATGATATATCATAAGTTCTTTAAAGAATGAAATGTTATAATTATGTTATTATTGGGGAACTATATTTTAGATAATACTAAAATGTGTGAATATATAGGATATAATAGCTTAGGTAATAAGTTATAATACTCCTTATATAATATTATGATAACTTATATGTATATTACTAGTAAGGATACATAATAATATTTAAATCTGCCTTGCCTTATGAACCTAAGTATATAATCAAAGTTTCTCTCTCTCGTTAATATTATTTCTAAATATTTTAACACTTATTTCAACTGTAAATTGTTCCAATTATTTCAAATTTCGAGATCTGTTACTTTAGAATGCTAGCCAGCCAAATCTAGGGTTTTAATTAAACATCTCAATTTTCAGTTAGGGTTTTAAGGAGAGATGTCTAGGGTTTATGATAATTGGGAGAGATTAGTACCAGCTAGGTTAGGGCAAGAGCATCTCAGAGCGAATACGCAAGGTCATGAGCTAGTTTCTAGTGGAATCACGGTGCTGTTCCTGAGGATCCTAATGTTGCTAGAATACGTAAGTTTGTAAAATGAAGTCGTAATTGATTCGTCTTTCAGTGTGTTTGTGTTTCTGTAGAGTGATTTTAATTAGCTTTAGTTGATTGTAGTAAGGCGTTATGATATTGTGATTAATTCGTTATTGTTTTCTGTTTAGCGTAGTGTTAGTGTTCTAGTTACATGTGCAGTTGATTGTAGTGTTAATTAGCTAGTTATATGCTGTAGTTGAGAGTTTGATAAGATCATTGCTAAGTGTACTAAGTCTATGTTTATATTAGTATAAAATAGTATATTATTAATATAATAAGTAACTTAATTAGCATATCATAATAATATAAGTTAATATGCTATTATTAACTTAGTGATGGTTTAAATAAGATTAGTATTATATAATATTATAATTAAACTAGGTTAATAAGCCGCGCTTTACAGCAGTATTATAATATATTTTTTTATGAAAAAGAATATTAGAATAAAAATTGTAAAATTAATATCTACAAAATTATTTAAATTATCAAATAAAATATATTCTATAAAATCAGCGGCATTAGAATATATTTGTTAAGAAAAGGAATTTTAGAATAAAATTTGTGAAATAAATATCTACAAAATTATTTAAATTATCAAATAAAATATATTCTATAAAATTTGTATTTTGGTAGGTAATAATTAAATTTTGTATTTAAATTTATATTGATAAAAAAATACTAATTATTTGTAATAAAAAAATTTAAAGTACTAAAATATAATTTTTTTAGTCATTTTATCTAAATCAAAGAAAGTTCTATCAAGTTTGAAAATAATAAAAGAAAGTTCTATCAAGATTGAAAATAATAAAAGAAAGTTCTATCAAGTCCTACAAATTCGAAAATAATAAGGAAGTTGTAATTTTCTAAATCAAAGAAAGTTCTATCAAGTTTTTCTAAATCAAAGAAATGTTCTAAATCTTCTAAATCAAAGAAAGTTCTATCAAGTTTGAAAATAATAAAAGAAAGTTCTATCAAACCTAAAAATTCAAAAATAATAAGGAAGTTGTAATTTTATAAATCAAAGAAAGTTCTATCAAGTCCTACAAATTCGAAAATAATAAGGAAGTTGTAATGTTCAAAATCAAAGAAAGTTCTATCAAGTTTGAAAATAATAAAAGAAAGTTCTATCAAACCTAAAAATTCAAAAATAATAAGGAAGTTGTAATTTTATAAATCAAAGAAAGTTCTATCAAGTCGTACAAATTCGAAAATAATAAGAAAAATGTAATTTTCTAAATCAAAGAAAGTTCTATCAAGTTTGAAAATAATAAAAGTGTAATTTTCAATTTCATTTCTACAAAATCAAAAATAATAAAGCAAGTTGTAATTATTAAAATTAAAAATTGTGAAAAATTGAGAAAATTAGAAAAATAGAACGAGGCCCACCTCACCGGTCTTCTTCTTTATATAAGTATATTGATGTGTAATTTGTTTATAATTAAACTTTTGGCCTAATTAGTTTGGTTGTAACTAATCAGAAGTAAAAATTATAATTCGTTAATAATTGTCCAAGTTAAGTATTATGTTTTATGTAGATCACTGTATCTAATTTTATATGGGTATTGGTATTTTTATTTAAATTGTAGATAATTACTATTTAAACCATCACTAAGTTAATAATTATTTTGTGAGTTTTGTGCTAAAATCATTTATATCTTATGTTTAGAACTCAAAACGTAATGTATTAAGCGTATGAAACCTAATAAATAAAGTCTGATATCCCTTACCAATATTAATTTATAACACTTTGGATCAGGATGAGTAACTATATCATAATACGTTAGAATACATTATTAATTCACACTAGAAATTACTTAAGGTATGGTTTATTATATTCATATAATAAATTACCTATTTATCAAATTATTCACATATGATAAATTAACATTGGATTCATTTTAGAGTTTAACAATATTTAGAGAAGTATAATAATATTAATATGTATTCTATTTATACTAAGACTAAATCCATAATTAAACTTATATTATATTATATTATCAACAAGAAACCCTAAATGATTACATATTATTAAATTCATATATAATATTATATCACCACTTAGTCGTGATAAATGATTAATCATAGACAACATATTATATAATAATCTTCACATAATTAAATGCATATTAATCTTATTATATGAATCATTAGATAATGTTATATTATTTTTCTTGAAATAGTTCTAGAATATTTTAAATGGAAGTTTTCCCTGGTCTAAAAGTCAATATAGAATCGACTTTAACCACTCATATACCATAAAGAAGACCAAATAATCAGGACAATAACTAAGAACATTTAAAGATGTTACATAGGGTTTGAGCTGTGTTTCAGGTTGTATAAACCCCGCTCTTAGTTCCTCAAACAGGTAAGAGGGGCCTCTTTCTTATCAGAGTAGTAGCAACAGACTGAGTATACATTGGAATTGATGGTGTTAAAGGTGTAGAGAGTGCATGAAACTTCATAATTCATATTACAAGAATTATAATTATAATTATAATTATAATTGAGTTAACATAATAACTCAATGTATAATTTGTCTACATGCATAATTTAAACCCACAAGTTAATACTATAATTTTAGAGTTCACTTATAACTATGTTATAAGTATATTATGTTGTTATTCTTATGGTTTTAAGTACTTAATTAATAATTTATTAACTAAGTATATACCCTATGTTTACTATATTAAAGTTAATATAATATGAAAATTGCAAATTTAATCTATGAGAATCATATAGGTAAATACTTACGATATTTTACCAATAGAACATTATATTATGACTTTAGCATGACTTTAGAATATGATATGAAAACATATATTTTCATATTAATATTGAAAATAATATATATAGTTCGCAAAATTATTATATAAGAAATAACATTATTAACAAAATTTAATTATTACATTAATAATATAGTTAATATTGACTTATTATTTAATAGGTAATACTATATTATATAATATTATATATTATATAATTCAGGGTTTCTTGTTTATAATATAATATAATATAAGATAAGTGTATAATATCGATATAAATTGCAATACTTAATTGTAGTATTTTGGTGCCATACAGGTTTTGTGACTATACAATAACCAAACATTTGTGACTGTACAACACCAAATATATTATCAAAATGTATTATCTCATATATCATTAATTGCTTAAATAATAACTAGATTTTCAATGACGTAAAATGAATTTTATTAAATTGATCAATTTAGTGTAATATAAATATTACTTAATGATATATCATAAGTTCTTTAAAGAATGAAATGTTATAATTATGTTATTATTGGGGAACTATATTTTAGATAATACTAAAATGTGTGAATATATAGAATTTAATAGCTTAGGTAATAAGTTATAATACTACTTATATAATATTATGATAACTTATATGTATATTACTAGTAAGGATACATAATAATATTTAAATCTGCCTTGACTTATGAACCTAAGTATATAATCAAAGTTTCTCTCTCTCGTTAATATTATTTCTAAATATTTTAACAGTTATTTCAACTGTAAATTGTTCCAATTATTTCAAATTTCGAGATCTGTTACTTTAGAATGCTAGCCAGCCAAATCTAGGGTTTTAATTAAACATCTCAATTTTCAGTTAGGGTTTTAAGGAGAGATGTCTAGGGTTTATGATAATTGGGAGAGATTAGTACGAGCTAGGTTAGGGCAAGAGCAACTCAGAGCGAATACGCAAGGTCATGAGCTAGTTTCTAGTGGAATCACCGTTGCTGTTCCTGAGGATCCTAATGTTGCTAGAATACGTAAGTTTGTAAAATGATGTCGTAATTGATTCGTCTTTCAGTGTGTTTGTGTTTCTGTAGCGTGATTTTAATTAGCTTTAGTTGATTGTAGTAAGCCGTTATGATATTGTGATTAATTCGTTATTGTTTTCTGTTTAGCGTAGTGTTAGTGTTCTAGTTACATGTGCAATTGTAGTGTTAATTATCTAGTTATATGCTGTAGTTGAGAGTTTGTATATATTAACATTAATTATGGTAACTACTTATACTATATTAAAACATGATAAGATCATTGCTAAGTGTACTAAGTCTATGTTTATATTAGTATAAAATAGTATATTATTAATATAATAAGTAACTTAATTAGCATATCATAATAATATAAGTTAATATGCTATTATTAACTTAGTGATGGTTTAAATAAGATTAGTATTATATAATATTATAATTAAACTAGGTTAATAAGCGGCGCTTTGCAGCAGTATTATAATATATTTTTTTATGAAAAAGAATATTAGAATAAAAATTTTGAAATTAATATCTACAAAATTATTTAAATTATCAAATAAAATATATTCTATAAAATCAGCGGCATTAGAATATATTTGTTAAGAAAAGGAATTTTAGAATAAAATTTGTGAAATAAATATCTACAAAATTATTTAAATTATCAAATAAAATATATTCTATAAAATTTGTATTTTGGTAGGTAATAATTAAATTTTGTATTTAAATTTATATTGATAAAAAAATACTAATATTTGTAATAAAAAAAATTAAAGTACTTAAATATAATTTTTTTAGTCATTTTATCTAAATCAAAGAAAGTTCTATCAAGTTTGAAAATAATAAAAGAAAGTTCTATCAAGTCCTACAAATTCGAAAATAATAAGGAAGTTGTAATTTTCTAAATCAAAGAAAGTTCTATCAAATTTTTCTAAATCAAAGAAAGTTCTATCAAGTCCTACAAATTCGAAAATAATAAGGAAGTTGTAATTTTCTAAATCAAAGAAAGTTCTATCAAGTTTGAAAATAATAAAAGAAAGTTCTATCAAACCTAAAAATTCAAAAATAATAAGGAAGTTGTAATTTTATAAATCAAAGAAAGTTCTATCAAGTCCTACAAATTCGAAAATAATAAGGAAGTTGTAATGTTCTAAATCAAAGAAAGTTCTATCAAGTTTGAAAATAATAAAAGAAAGTTCTATCAAACCTAAAAATTCAAAAATAATAAGGAAGTTGTAATTTTATAAATCAAAGAAAGTTCTATCAAGTCGTACAAATTCGAAAATAATAAGAAAGATGTAATTTTCTAAATCAAAGAAAGTTCTATCAAGTTTGAAAATAATAAAACAAAGTTCTATCAAGTTTGAAAATAATAAAAGTGTAATTTTCAATTTCATTTCTACAAAATCAAAAATAATAAAGCAAGTTGTAATTATTAAAATTAAAAATTGTGAAAAATTGAGAAAATTAGAAAAATAGAACGAGGCCCACCTCACCCGTCTTCTTCTTTATATAAGTATATTGATGTGTAATTTGTTTATAATTAAACTTTTGGCCTAATTAGTTTGGTTGTAACTAATCAGAAGTAAAAATTATAATTCATTAATAATTGTCCAAGTTAAGTATTATGTTTTATGTAGATCACTGTATCTAATTTTATATGGGTATTGGTATTTTTATTTAAATTGTAGATAATTACTATTTAAACCATCACTAAGTTAATAATTATTTTGTGAGTTTTGTGCTAAAATCATTTATATCTTATGTTTAGAACTGAAAACGTAATGTATTAAGCGTATGAAACCTAATAAATAAAGTCTGATATCCCTTACCAATATTAATTTATAACACTTTGGATCAGGATGAGTAACTATATCATAATACGTTAGAATACATTATTAATTCACACTAGAAATTACTTAAGGTATGGTTTATTATATTCATATAATAAATTACCTATTTATCAAATTATTCACATATGATAAATTAACATTGGATTAATTTTAGAGTTTAACAATATTTAGAGAAGTATAATAATATTAATATGTATTCTATATATACTAAGACTAAATCCATAATTAACAACATATTATATAATAATCTTCACATAATTAAATGCATATTAATCTTATTATATGAATCATTAGATAATGTTATATTATTTTTCTTGAAATAGTTCTAGAATATTTTAAATGGAAGTCTTCCCTGGTCTAAAAGCCAATACAGAATTGACTTTAACCACTCATATACCAAAAAGAAGACCAAATAATCACCGACAATAACTAAGAACATTTAACGATGGAACAGAGGGTTTGAGGTGTGCTTCAGGTAGTATAAACCCCGCTCCTAGTTCCTCAAACGCGTATAGAACATTATATTATGACTTTATCATGACTTTAGAATATGATATGAAAACATATATTTTCATATTTATATTGAAAATAATATATATAGTTCGCATAATTATTATATAAGGAATAACATTATTAACAAAATTTAATTATTACATTAATAATATAGTTAATATTGACTTATTATTTAATAGGTAATACTATATTATATAATATTATATATTATATAATTCAGGGTTTCTTGTTGATAATATAATATAATATAAGTGTATAATATCGATATAAATTGCAATACTTAATTGTAGTATTTTGGTGCCATACAGGTTTTGTGACTATACAACAACCAAATATTTGTGACTGTACAACACCAAATATATTATCAAAATGTATTATGTCATATATCATTAATTACTTAAATAATAACTAGATTTTCAATGAAATTTTATTAAATTGATCAATTTAGTGTAATATAAATAATACTTAATGATATATCATAAGTTCTTTAAAGAATGAAATGTTATAATTATGTTATTATTGGGGAACTATATTTTAGATAATACTAAAATGTGTGAATATATAGGATATAATAGCTTAGGTAATAAGTTATAATACTCCTTATATAATATTATGATAACTTATATGTATATTACTAGTAAGGATACACAATATTATTTAAATTTGCCTTGACTTAGGAACCTAAGTATATAATCAAAGTTTCTCTCTCTCTCGGTTAATATTATTTCGAAATATTTTAATAGCCAAACAAAATTTAATTTATTTCAACTGTAAACTGTTCGAATTATTTCAAGGGTTTTAATTAAACATCTCAATTTTCAGTTAGGGTTTTAAGGAGAGATGTCTAGGGTTTATGATAATTGGGAGAGATTAGTACCAGCGTTTTACAAGCTGCTGATGAAATTGAGAATGAGGATCCTAATGTTGCTAGAATACATAAGTTTGTAAAATGATTTCGTAATTGATTCTTTCAGTGTGTTTGTGTTTATGTTTGACTAACGGGATTAGCGTGATTTTAATTAGCTTTAGTTGATTGTAGTAAGGCGTTATGATATTGTGATTAATTCGTTATGATAAGAAGTAAGGTTAGGGCAAAAAATCAAAATTCTAACCTATCGTATGTTCATATTATATTATTACACTTTAGAATATTTAGATATTTATCTCTAGTGATATAAATTTTATATCACAATATAAATTATATATAATTACTTAATTTGTAAAATATTTCTAATACTAGTATAATATATATTAGTATTATACAACTATTAGAATCCAAAATATATAGTATCTAAATGTTCACCTAATCTTTTAATAACCAAGTGTAATATTTAAATTATACATATAATTTGATATTGTCAATTACTAATACTAAAATGAATGTATAATTAAAATTTCAATATCTAAATTATATTACATCATATTTTACCATTTTCAGTAATTGATAATTTATTGAGTTTTAATAATTTATTTTAGTAATATGATAACAACAATAATGATTACATCTTTATTTGTCATCAACTAACTATCCTAATATAGTTAAGGATATATGGAAATAGAAAGAAGTTGTTTACTTGTATTTAAGCCAAAACTATATTATTATAGTTTATGTTATTTATGTAATTTGTGACATGAATTACATAAATTTTTAGCATAAATGATAATTACTAAAAGTGTACCCAATATTATAGAACTTATGTATAATTTAAAATGTTGTTTAAATTATACGATATGGTATTATTACAAATACTTATATCAATTATGGTAACATAATTATATCCGAGTTAATGATCACCACTATCATATTAACTAAAAATATTATAGTTAATATTTAATATTAAAAATTGTATAGGTTAATATTTCTTATATAAATATGCATCTAATGTAAATTAAATAATATACTAATATCCGGGAATAAGTAATAAATTACATATAGTTTAGCAAGTCTTTGGTGATATGTTTAACCAAATATATTGATAAAAATACTCCACATATTTGGTAACATGTAGTCAACTATGATCTATGTTTTATATAATTTCATAAATAACTATACTTTAATCTAGAGTAATTAGCTATAGTAATATGGTTTAAATTATTATGTTGCACAATAGAAGGATTTGTGAAGCGAGCATTTGGTTTATAAGCTGGGTGAAGGCTCTATATGAGCTTTGACAGGCCCACTGCTATGCTAAATTGAATAAATGCTTAAAAAGTTTGGGCTTTACAAAAGCTTGAGATATTATTATACATCCTTAAAAATATTTTTTCTATCCTTATAAAAAATATAAAAAAGAAGACACCTTCCACTTTTGAATTTATAGGATTATATTATTATTAGGTTTCATACCCCAATGTATTATTATGACCATAATAATACTCTATATTTCCCTGATGCAATATTCACCATCTGTGTTTCTACATATGAAATATTATGTCAATACATATAGTCAAATTAGATTAATATAACCTTGTATGAACATTATTAATATAATCCTAATAAAATTTAGTTAGAAGATATGATAAAATGTTTTATATAAAATCACATATTATATTATGATATAAGCTTATATCTTAGTATCACATTAGTGGTTGTTGGGCTTAAGAAGAAATAGTAATAGATACTATGATTATTAAATATATATAATCCACATTAATTTGTTTTAAGAATTTAGTACCTAGAATATCTATTCATAAGGTGATAGCTACACAAAGTTTAATGGATATTATAATAATGCTAATTTTGATAAAAATGGATATCAATTCTTATCAATATTATTATCATAGCTATTACTAGTATGCGTTTATTCAATATTGGTATTATATGTTAGAATAATTGTTTATTTATTTGACTAAATATTGAGTCCACATGTTATTAGTTTTTTAGACTACGCCATAGATGGCCTTTTACAACATGGGTATGGGTGTTATTTTCTTGCATGTTACCTTAACTATGAAATTTTGGACCTATTACAACATCATAGTTTTGGTGTTACCATATCCATAAACCCATGTTACTTAAAAAGGTGTTGTAACTGAGTAACATCGTGAGCGCCTTACCTTAGAGTATTAATTTTGAATTTTTTATTTAAAATTAATAATTCAATAATTATTTCACTTTAAAAGTAATTAATTTTTAAAAAAATCATTGAATAATTAAAGTAATATTTTTGTAAAAGTAATATTCTGTGAAATAATTGACTTATTTTTATTTTATAAACAATTTTTAAAACATTTATATTAAAAAGGTTTTAAAAGAAAAAAGTATTCCAAAATTATTAAGTTTTGATTAAAATCAATAAAAAATTTATTAAAGAAAATAACAGCTTCTAAAAACTAATATTAATAATATATTTAAAAATATATTTTAAGACCGAAATAATTTTTAATAGATTCAATAATTACAATTTAATATTTAACATTTTAAATAAACTTGTAATATTTTTTTTAAAAAATCAAAAAAAATAGAAAATTATAGTCAATTATTGAGATGAGAACAAAACGAAAATTCACAAGGCCGGGTAAAATTTGGGAAAAAAATTGGGGGGATATTGAGGAAAGTAAAAATCCCTCACTTCTCTCATCATTCTCTCATTCTCTCAATTCTTACTCAATCGCTCACTCTTTGTTAGGGTTCATGCTGATTAATTGAAGCTTGGTTGATGAATTCAATTAGGGATCGAGTTGGGTTAAATCGAAGAAGGCTTTGTGTTCCTTGGATCAAACCTGTAAACGGCTTCGTTGAAGCTGCTCATTCTTGGCCTACGATTACCGAGTCCACTCGCTATCCGGTTAAGCCGTTGTCTGATTCTATAAAGCCACCAGATGCCTCTCTTTATGTTTCTAAGGTCGAAATCCCTAAATCGTTTGATTACTGTTTATATTTTATGTTCTTGCGCTTTTCGGTTTAAGATTAATTGTGTTTAGAAGAATGTAATTGATAAGTGTGTGCTTTATCATAATATTGTCCCTATATTTTAGTTATTTTGTATTGATTTAGATTTTTATTTAATAAATTATAGTGTTTTATTGTAGGTATCAAGGACTTTTAATAAAGGAAGGCTTGGAGCTTAAATGGCAAGAGTTAGATATGAATTTGATTAAAATTCGGATTTTATGACCCACTTGCGCAGTCCACACTGTTTGGGCCATAACTGGAGTTCTATAAGTCCGATTCAGACGATTTAACAGCCCACGGAAAGGTTATGAGAAGAGCTTTATTTTAGAAGTGGTCTTGATATCAAAATCCAGCTGAGTCGGACCAGAAACAGAGCCTAACAGTCAGCTACGAATTTCTATTATTGGAATTCAATTCTGATTGGGAAACTCTTTGTATTTGTATTAAATAATTAAAAACACTTTTATTAGAGATTTTACTAGATATAATTCTGGTATTCACTACTATATTACTTGTTTACGATTGTGTACACTTGCACATCTGTATTTTACGCAACAAGTTTTTGGCGCCGCTGCCGGGGACTGTTATAGTGTTTATTGCAAAGTTTATTATCTTGCTGTTTGGTTTGTTTTTGTGTGCTTACATGGAATTCTAGTTGTTTGTCAGGTCAACAACATAGATTTATGTTTTTTCCACAAGCTATGGATATGTGGTATGACAAAGAGTGTGCTGCTCGAGACCAAGAATTTCTTTCCTTACAGGCTAGATTATCTTCAGTGTCAGAGATGGTAAAGAATTTGAGCATGGGAATGGATCAACCTATATGGAAACAACAGTGTCCACCACGAAGTCAAGCTGACAGAGTTTCGTGTGTGTATTGTTGCGGTGCTCATACCTATGACTACTGTCCTTCCAATCCAGACTCTATTTGCTTTGCTGGTAATCAAAATTGGAGTAACCCATATTCCAATTCTTGTAATCAGTCATGGAGTCAACCTCCGAACAATTCATGGATCAATGAAGGAGCTTGTCTTGGAACTTCATCAATGAACTCTAATTATTCATGTTTTCAGCAGCCTCAACAACAAGAACCTGAAGAAGAAGATCAATACGGTTCTGTAAAAGCTTTGTTGAAGAAGGCTATAGAAAACTTTGATGTTATCCAAAGTTAAACAGATTCGTTGAGGAACTTAGGGAATCATGTTGGGGATCTAGTTGATGAGATGAGAAATCAAATGCTAGGTTCTCTACCATGTGATACTGAAATTTGTGAAGAAGTTCAGATAGAGGAATCTGAAAGTCTAATTGCGGAAAGCGAAAAAGAGGTGGAGGTCTCTCAGACAACATCTGATCATGAAGGATATGTAGGGGACACTTCAACAATATTTGTAAAGGTTGTTCTAGTTTCTGATAAACTAGAGCAAAATTCTTATGAAGATCCTTTGGAGCAGCCCATGATTCTAGATTATGGACATGAAAATAATGAAGAGGAACATCTAACTTTGTCAGAGGTTAAGTCACAAGATGCAGAAATAGTGCATTGTTTTGAGTCATTGGAAGTGTTATCTGCAAAAGTCAAACATCCAAAAGCATCTGTTAAAGAACCACCTGATTTGTAATTGAATTTGACGCCCTCTCATTCTCAAGAAGTTCGTTCGAGATCATCTTCAACACATTTTATCATCATCTCAGCGGAATTACCTCCGGACAAGAAAGACAATTTATTTGAGGTTCTGCAGAAGAACAAAATAGGTATTGAACGACCTATATCAAGGTTTTGTGATTTTATGTGCTCTCTAGGCATACAGATCTTGTTAGTGGATAACGTAATGGGTTCTTTTGAGGAACGGGAAAGAGTGACATCTCCAAATTCGTTCATTATTATCTCAGCAGATTTAGCACATGACAAGGAAGAATTGTTTTTAGAGGTTCAACAAAAACAGAAGTTAGGTAGTGAATTGATGATTTCAAATATTCGGGATATTATCTATTCTTCTGGCACACAATTATGACGTGAGGATAATGTCACAAGCACGTTTCATGATTATAGGAAGCTGGATTTTGTTGTCAAAGGCATGGCTCCGAAAAAGATAATTAAATGGCCATTAGGGGATGCAATGTGGAGTTTTACACTGTGGTGTAAAATTATTAACTGAAAGAGTCAGTCTCATGTCTAGCTAAAGACGTTAAAGAAAGACGCTTTTTGGGAGGCAACTCATGATTTTGATATGAATTATTTTGAATATCTCAAGATATTGAGAAAAAAAAATTGCTCAGGAAACTCGCGGTATTCCAACTAAAATATGTGGTTCAATTTCTTGTGTAAAGCGCACGAATTTATAGTGGCAGTTTAATTTTTGTACACCAGCACTTTCATTCCCTGGTGATTTGATAAGTGTGTGTGGGGGACCAGTGATTTTGCTTCTGCAAAAATTTGAAAGAAATGGTGGAGTGGGGAGTCTTGTTAATAAAGAATCTGGATTTGGCAATTCCAGCATACTTAAATGAGGGAGGAGCAAGCTTTAATAATATTCAAGAGGCACTTCATGCAAGGACATAGGGGAGTTTTCTCACCTTTCTTTGTATATATTTTTTATTTATTTTTATTTTTGTATTTTTTTTAGAATCTTGTTAGTTAATGTATATTTATTATTATTATTCATTGGGGACAATGAACCGCTTAAGTGTGGGGAAGGGTTTCCAACATTAAAATAAAATTAGGATTTTTTTCTTTTTAATTTGTTATCTTTTTTTAGGATAGTTAATAAATAGAAAAACACAAAAAAATTAGAAAAATTTAAAAATTGATTGCCTTGTCAATATAGCATGTTAATAAGGATAAGTACACACCATGTAGACTTATTTTGCGAGTGTCATGTATTTGTCTCCTTGGCATAAAATACCTTATACAGGATGATGTCTTGTATGTTCTTGCGAAATTTCAAAACTTGAATGTATGTCGATGTCAATTTTGATGAGTTTAGCATGCTATCACCTGTGAGATCTTGAGCCTTAATTAATGATTGATGCACTTTTATATCAATCTATATTTTTTTGTGGTGAGCTATTCGTCATTGTGCATGTTGCTCTAGAACTTGCTTTATACCAATTCGTGCGTGTATTGATATCGTGTATTGTGTAAAAATGATAAAGGCATTAGGATTAACCGTATTGTCCCAAACAATTCCCTGAAAATGTAATCCTTAGTGAGCCCCCTTGAGCCTATATCCTTTTTCTTTGTATATCACCATCACAATCTTGAGCTTATTTATTTGTTCTTGTCTTGATTGATTAGTAGAGCATTGTGATATATACTTGAGATTGGTAAAATATTGAGTGTGGGGATATCTTTGTTAATGTGTGAATTTTGGTGGGATATAATTGGTTTAGCTACTTCTTGTCTGTGACATTTCAAATGGAGTCACAAAAGGTCATCGAAAAAAAAAGCAAGAAAAAAATAGAGAGAGAAAAAAATAAAGAAAAAAAAGGTGAAAAAAAAGATCTCTCTATGAAAAGAATGAAAGAAAAGAGAGTGTATGTTCAATGGTTCTTACAATGTGAAATTTACGGGTTTTATATCTGTATGTGGGATGATATCTCAAGGTTAGTTTCATGTTGAGTGTTTCAAGTGTATATGAACATTATGCTCTATTAGTTGTCAAGTTTAGCCAACTGCAGCCTTTTCATTTTCCTACCCCTCACCTAAGCCTCGTAACAACCCTTGACAGAGACCTTTTGATTTATACAAGCACGAAGTCTAGATATTTTGGTGGACAAACAAGCTTATGGTAACATATGTGCATTTGATTGAATTTGAGTGATACAGTTACACCTAAACACTTGTGTGCTTTGAGTGTTTGTGAGGTTATTTTCCCATCTAAACCATGCTATTATCTTGTTGATTGAGACTTTGATGTTATTCATGATATATTTTAGTCTTTTAGACTATGTGCGCATACTTGAATAGTTGTGTTGGTGTGTAAAGTTGAGGAATTGCATTATATGACATATAAGAGTTATTACATGGTTAAGTTTGCATGTGTAGTGTGCTATGATATGTTTCATGTTTGAGACTTGGCAGTCAAATCAAATAAGATTTTGTGGGTAGATTTACTATAAACCCTCACGAGACCTTACTCGTCCACTAGGGCTGCCTACGGGTTTAGAGGGCTTGTTGCATATGCCAAATGCAACCGTGATCACCTACGGAAGTGGTATTAGTTAGTTAGGACTTAGTCTTTTCTTTCTTCTTTGCCCGAGGACCTGCAAAATGCTAAGTGTGGGGATGTGATAAGTGTGAGCTTTATCATAATATTGTCCCTATATTTTAGTTATTTTGTATTGATTTGGATTTTTATTTAATAAATTATAATGTTTTATTGTAGGTATCAACGACTTTTAATAAAGGAAGGCTTGGATCTTAAATGGCAAGAGTTAGATATTAATTTGATTAAAATTCGGATTTTTATGACCCACTTGCGCAGTCGACACTTTTTGGGCCATAACTGGAGTTCTATAAGTCCGATTCAGACGATTTAACCTCCCACGGAAAGCTTATGAGAAGAGATTTAGTTTAGAAGTGGTCTTGATATCAAAATCCAGCCGAGTCGGACCAGAAACAGAGCCCAACAGTCAGCTACGAATTTCTATTATTGGAATTCAATTCTGATTGGGAAACTCTTTGTATTTGTATTAAATAATTAAAAACACTTTTATTAGACATTTTATTAGATTTAGATCAGACCTAATACAGGAGAAAAGGAGAGAGACACGAGAGGAGAAAGAAGGAGCCGCACAAGGGAGGAGGAGAAGCCATCTACAGACAAGAATTCAGCCATTGAAGACATTCAATTGGCTTTGTTTTCTCTTATCTTTTATTTATCTCTTCTTATGAACATGTGTTGGTTGACTTGGAGTTGTTTTGATACTCTGATTATGAACTAATTGTATAAATTTGGGATTTTGATGGAACCCTAGAATGAGATTTTTGGTGTTTTGTTAAATAGTATTGTTTGCAGCTCTACGGTTTATTCATTCAAGTGTTTTTCATGCTAATACTTGCTATTATCTGATCAACTTTAGTGGGTTAATGAGTTAATTATAATATCGAGAGAGTTATAGTTAATTGACATAAAACTTGAATGGTGCATGCTTATATCTTTTGATTATAATATTGTTACGGTATAGACATATATTGTGACCATGCATAGCTTTGCGAATTGGTACTTAATTGTATTCTGAGGAGGAAATTGGCATAGACATATGTTAGTTTACTTGGTAGGAATTATACCATAGTGATTTCGAGAGAAACCTATGACCATTGAATTCTAGCTAGTGAACTGTGAATTGTTATAGTGTTACGCGACTCTTTTACTGATTTTCATGTGTTAGGGGGAAGTAATTATCCTGACTTATCTTCTCATATCTGAATCCTGTAATACTCTCTTTGCTAGTATAATATTAGTTAGTTAATTAATTAGTTTTAGTAGAAAAATCAAAACCCAAATCTTGTGTTCGATAACTGAATTGTAAGATTTTACTTGCGATTAGTACAAATTTGCAGTCCTTGAGGAACGAAATCTGGTATTCAATACTATATTACTTGTTTGCGATTGTGTACACTTGCACATCTGTATTTTACACAACAGTAATCTTATATTTTAAGAAAATTGAATATGGATTTTATGTCTTTAAATAAATGGTCTTTCTTGAATGAGTATTGTTGTAGATATAGAAGGACCTTTAATTTCAAAAAATATTCATAATGTAGACACTTTGTTTTAATTAAAAATCTGAATTAGAGGCTCTTAAGGTATTCACTACATCAACAGATAGTTTTTTTTTTGTTTTTGTTTTTGAAAATACACTGCACGGTGTTTACGCTCTTAACAATGTTTATGATGTTTTGACTGGTTATCCTCAATTCGAAATAATGAAGATTGAAGAAGGATGTTTACGGTACATATCATTTCCTTAGTTAAGTTACTAGTGTAAATTATCTGAAATAGGAAAGCTTTATCCGCTCAATTCATCATTGTCTTTGCAGTGATGATTTTATTGAGAGGATGCTGAGGATGAATGCTACTATAAGGTACATCCTACACGTATAGTTTAATCGTTAATATCACTTGTACACTTATTTGTGGTCTCGTGATTGTGTTGTGTCATTGGTACTTGTAAGATTTAAGATATTCTTTTTTATCAGTATGTGCATATACGACTACACCTATCTAAATTGCTAAAAGATCCACAATGTTTAATGAAGTAAGGTGATGGTAGAAGCCAATTGTATGACCACTTTTGATGCTTATTGAAGTAACGCAACGGAAAAACGCGTAAAACAGAAAAATTAACGAAACCTTCCGCAGGATTCATGCGAAAAACGATATTTAAATTCGTGAATAGAATCGTTTACCTTTTGAAGCTTTACGAACGGTTGACTAATGGAGGTCCTTTGATATGATCACCACGTATCCCGCCTTGCGATATACGTCTCTAATTAGTCCACACGAACTCCCGATCGTCCAACGATCACCAGAGTTGGTACTAGCCAAGAACTGCCCTCAGAAATCTCTCTCTCTCTCTCTCTCTAGCCTCTCTTTGATTTAGAGCTGCTAGGGTTTTTTAGAAAAAATGTTTTTTTTAATTAACCCTAAAACAATACATCATAATGTATTTATATGGAGAGAATTCTGGGCCTATACCTAATCTGACTGGGCTTCCAAAACCCAATCTGATTATTAGTAGAATTATTTATTATATTCGAATTATTATATAATTAATCAAGTCCTACTTAATTAATCCAATAATTCAATAATAATACTAATTCAATTAAATTCAAAATTTAATCAATGCTCCGTTTAAAACGTTCTTTATGTGTAACCCTTTAGGTTATTATTACGTTGGCAATAATTTTAATATCTCATAATAAAATTATAAACAATGAGCGGCATCTAGTAATACATCATTGCTACCCAAGTAATAATAATAATTGGTGATCCAATTAAACCTTTAATGAATAATGTTCCATGTAATATAATCCTTTTAACCTTATATTATAGATTAAACTCGAGGCATGGTTCATGTCATCCTCTTTAACATTTAATCCCGGTTTACTTGATCGATGAGTAGACTATTAAACAAATCACAATTTGAGCATGACCATGCATTTCATAGTCTCACTCAATCAAGAGGCCAATAATATCACTCCTAAAATAGGAGGGTTAAATCCTATATCTATCATTCATATTTCTCATATGATTCATAATATACCCAATGTCCACCTTTATCATTACCCAGTCAAAGGTAACTTTGAGTAGAATGAAAGTATATTAATTCTCATATAGAAATATAATGATTTCAAGTCTAAGGATCATTACACCATTATCATTATGAGAATTGCTTATGACACTTGATAACATTTACCATGAAGAATTCACACGGTGGGTCTATCAAGTGTCATGTTCTGCTAACATGCACTTATGTCTTTGACTTTAGTATCACCTTACTTATGACCAATGAGATGTGGTCATCAGTCAACAAACATACTAGTCTTAATGCATTATTATTGTCCTCAAATAATAATACTCGACTAGGGATCTTTTAGGATTATAAACACTACTCATATAATCTCATTTCTAAGTCACATACTTAGAGATATAGAATTCATGCTTATATTCCAAGGACATTTATTATTCTAATATTTATATCGCAGTTAATAAATACATAATAAATAATTGAAAGAAAATCCATAGAACATATTTATTAATAATCAAAATGTCTTCCCTAAGAACATTATAGTATTGTCTCTAGGGCACAAGCACTAACAATCTCCCACTTGCACAAGAGACAATCACCCATGTATCTAATACCCATGGAACTAGTGTGACCTTCGTGCTTCTGCTGCGACAAAGCCTTAGTCAGCGGGTCTGCAACGTTATCATTAGTATGCACTTTACATATATGTATATCTCCCCTCCTTGTAATCTCTCGAAGTAGATGATATCGTCTAAGTATATGCTTTGCACAGGAATGGGACCTTGGTTCCTTAGCCTGCGCAATAGCTCCATTGTTATCGCAATAAAGATCAACCGGATCTGTGATCGATGGAACTACTCCAAGTCCCTCAATAAATTTCCGAAGCCAAACAGCCTCTTTGGCCGCTTCACTGGCAACAATATACTCAGCTTCCATTCTAGAATCAGCTACCGTCTCTTGCTTCGAACTCTTCCAGCTTACAGCACCTCCATTTAGACAAAACACAAACCCAGATTGAGACACAGTATCGTCTCTGTCTCTTTGGAAACTAGCATCAGTGTAACCTCTTACAACTAGCTTCTCATCTCCTCCATATATCAAGAATGAATCTTTAGTTCTCTTGAGGTACTTAAGAATATTATTGACTGCCATCCAGTGACCTTCACCTGGATTAGACTGGTATCTGCTCGTTATGCTCAAAGCATACGAAACACCAGGTCGAGTACATATCATTTCATACATTATTGAACCAATTGCAGAAGCATGTGTTACCTTTTTCATACGGTCCTTATCATCTAATGATTTAGGACTGTTTTATTTTGAGATCACTATCCCATGAGACACAGGGACAAATCCCTTCTTTGCCTCTTGCATCCCAAAACGATGCAATACTTTTTCAATGTATGTACTCTGACTTAAGCCGATTAATTTTCTAGATCTATCTCTATAGATCTTGATCCCTAATATATAGGTAGCATCGCCTAAGTCTTTCATTGAGAAACTTTTTCCCAACCAAGTCTTAACAGCCCGAAGAGAAGGTATGTCATTCCCTATTAGTAATATATCATCAACATATAATACTATGAATGCCACTTTGCTCCCACTAACCTTCTTGTAAACACAAGGCTCATCTTCATTTTGAATAAAGCCAAACTCTTTGACTGTTATATCAAAACAAATGTTCCAACTCCTTGAGGCCTGCTTCAATCCATAAATAGATCGTAGTAGCTTACAGACCATTCTAGCAAATCTCGGATCGACAAAACCTTCTGGTTGTATCATATACACATCCTCTTCTAATCTCTCATTTAAGAAAGCGGATTTGACATCCATTTGCCAGATTTCATAGTCATAGTAAGCTGCTATCGCAAGCAAAATCCTGATGGACTTGACCATAGCTATTGGTGAGAAAGTTTCATCATAGTCAATACCATGAATTTGTTTGAAACCTTTCGCCACTAGTCTTGCTTTGTAGGTCATTACAATACCATCCATGTATGTTTTCATCTTGAAAACCCATCTGCACCCAATAGGTTTTACCCCTTCAGGTGGTTCAACCAAAGTCCATACTTTGTTTTCATACATGGAATCCATCTCAGATTTCATAGCTTCCAACCATCTCTCAGAATCTGGACTATTCATAGCATCTTGATAGGTAAGAGGCTCATCTTCATCCATAAGCATTACATCGCCAGTCTGAGTTAAGAGAAATCCATAATATCTCTCAGGCTCGTGGTGAATCCTACCAGATCTACGAACAACCTGTGTTTCTTGAGCAGTAACATTTTCATGTACTTCGTGCTCATGTTCCAACTCTGGTTCAATGTCATTATGTGGTTCTCGAACTTCATCGAGATCTATGATAATCCCACTGTTTTTCTTAGAGAACAGTTCTCTTTCAAGAAATACAGCAGTTCGAGCAACAAACACTTTGCTCTCGGTACGATTATAGAAATAATACCCTTTAGTTTCTTTTGGGTATCCCACAAAATTACATTTGTCTGATTTCGGTCCTAGCTTGTCAGTGACTAAACATTTCACAAACGCTTCGCATCCCCATACTTTCAAAAAGGACATGCTATGACGTTTCTCAGTCCATATCTCATATGGTGTAGTTTGAACCGATTTAGTAGGAACTCGGTTAAGTGTGTGTGCAGCCGTTTCTAGAGCATAACCCCAGAAACTAATTGGAAGATCCACTAGACTCATCATCGAGCGCACCATGTCCAACAAGGTACGATTTCTCCTTTCAGATGCACCATTCCACTGTGGTGTTCCAGGAGGTGTGAGTTGTGATACAATACCACACTCCTTTAAGAAATTCTTAAATTCTAAGCTTAGGTACTCACCTCCACGATCAGATCGTAGAGTTTTAATACTTCCGCCTATTTGCTTTTCCACTTTTGCCTTGTACTCTTTGAATTTTTCAAATGATTCGGATTTGTTCTTCAAAAGATACACATATCCGTATCTACTAAAATCATCATTAAAGGTTATGAAGTATTAAAAGCCACCTCTTGCCATCGTACGCATTGGACCACATACATCACTATGTATGAGTTCTAATCGTTCGGTGGCCCTCTCACCAATTCCGGTAAAAGGAGCTTTAGTCATTTTTCCAATGAGACAAGGTTCGCATTCTTCGTATGATTCAAAATCAAACTTATCCAAGTATCCATCCTTATGTAACTTGGAAATGTGTTTCTCATTTATATGGCCTAAACGACAATGCCAAAGGTATGTTTGATTTGAGTCATTAGCCTTAATACATTTATTATTTACATTATAGACAGGAATATCAAGATCAAGAACATATAAACCATTAAATAAATGTGCAACCCCATAGGTAACATTATTCAAACCAAAGGAACAACTATTGTTCTGAATTGTAAAGGAAAAACCTTTCTTGTCCAAACAAGAAACAGAAATAATGTTTCTGCAAATCGCAGGCACGTAAAAACAGTTTTCAAGTTCTAAACTAAGCCCACTGGGCAACGATAAATTTTAAGTCCCTACAGCCAAAGCAGCAACCTTTGCTCCATTGCCAACACGTAGGTCGACTTCTCCTTTCGCCAAAGTCCTACTCCTTCGCAGTTCCTGCACATTTATACAAATGTGAGAACCACATCCAGTATCCAATACCCATGATGTAGAAGTAGACAAATTGACTTCACAGACTTCATACCCTTCAGGTTCTGATCCTCCAAATAAGCTTGACAATTACCCTTCCAATGACCCGGCTTCTTGCAAAAGTGACATATATCACCCTTTGCAGCACCTTTTACAACACCTCCAGTAGGCTTCAAAACCTTTTTGAAAGCAGGCTTCAGAATAGCAGATTTAGATCCAATATTCTTCTTGCCTTTCCATTTCCCCTTTCCTTTGGCATTCCCTTTATTCACCATCATTATGGGAGCAGGGTTAGCCTTTGACATATTGGTCTCAGCAGTCCTCAATAATTCCAATAGTTCGGTAGGTGTTTTGTCTATCTCAATCATAATATAGTTTATAACAAATTGAGTGTAGTTGTTGTTCAAAGACTGCAAGATCAAATCTGCTTGGTGTTCTGGTAAAACCCGGAAACCCAAATTCTCAAGGGTTTCCATATACCCTATCATCTTTAGAACATGCGGTCCAACCGGGTCACGATCTCCTTGTTTGCATGCATACAACGCTTTGCTTACATCAAACCTCTCTTGACGAGCTTGACCCTCAAACATCCTTTTGAGGTGCTCAATCATGTCATAAGCCTCCATACGCTCATGTTGTTTCTGAAGCTCAGGACTCATAGTCGCTAGCATCAAACAACAGACATCCGTAGAATCATCAAGATGCTTCTGATAAGCATTTTTTTGAGCCTCGGTTGCTTCAGCAGCAAGAGGTCCAGGGTGAGGAATATCAAGGACATAAAGCTTTCGCTCCTGCCTGAGGACAATCCTCAAATTCCTTTGCCAATCAAGGAAGTTGGTTCCTGTCAGCTTTTCCTTCTCAAGGACTGATCGCACAGAGAAATTGTTTGAGTTTGCCATTTAGATATCTACAATGTTAAAATGCATAAAATAAGTTAGTTGCATATTTATTAAATTATGTTCAAGTGATTATCCATATATATTCACAATATATATATCTCTCACTATTTTTATCAAATCAATAGCCCTAACTATTAATTCGGAAGGCATTACTCTAAATCCTTCTAGTGAGCCAAGATCCATATTTTGTCATGCTTAAGGTCAGCTTTGGCTTTACTCCTAAAACATGATTTATTTAGGTAGACAAATCTTGTCAATTATATCATATATAACACTTGGAAAGTCTCGTAGAACAACATTTGTCCACATTTATCCAATAAATCATACCAAACTCCATGCCTCTAAGTTCAGAATCCTATTGTGGTAACTTAGTTAAGTCTAACCCAATGGTCTAACAGTTAAGTATCACATTTACTTCATCGCGCCTTACCACGATAGATTGGAGTGCTTCGCTTTGGCGAACCCACTCTTTCTCGATCTAGGTCTTGACGAGTGTTACCCATTGGAAGGCATCTAAGTGACTTAATATTTTAAATTTAGGGATTTTATTATTAAAACGACCATGATCCCATCATCAAGAGATTCCCAATTTTTCCTTGAACTAAGTACTTCAATTCAAAATTCATCAATGGTTTGATTTCCAGTCTAACGGAGGAGCCACAGTGGCCTCACTTAAAACCCGCCTTTCTTACAAGCGCTGCTTGTATTTTTGTCAAAATCGCCCCATATCAAAAAATCGAAAATTCATACTTATTTCCGTGTTTCATAAACACAGGAATCTCATGTTCATTTTGTTCAATTTTAAAATCTTGAATCGTTACAGATTTTATCTTGTTTAGCAGGCATGGCATGGGTGATGTATCTAATACATACAATAATTATAGCTACACATACATATTGTCATCACATGCATCATATATGTAAAGTGCGTAAATTAAACATGCTTGGTTATGGCCCAATCCTATGCGATTTTTCCATGCTAAAGGAAAAATCATGGTCAAACTATGGTGGTATGAAATACAACATAATAATACATGTCTTCATGCTTCATTGTAATGACTCCTTTTGATCGCCTCCTTGGTATGCCTCCAAGTCTTCATATCTTTATGTCTCCATGTCTTCAATTACATTACATAATATGAAAAAGCTAATCTAATAAAATTACAAGAGAAACTCGAGTAACATTCGAGATTTAATCATTACAAGAATGAACGACATGCAAGTCGTATTTAAAACCAAAACCATAATCAAAAACCACTAACCTATGGGTCTTAGGGCCATAACCATACATCATGCTCAATTAACAGTTAAGAACATCTCATATTGCATCAACATATCACACCATATCATATTTTTCATGATCCAATCACAAAATCAAATAAAGTGTAAATCAGAAAATTAAAATCAGAATTATGAAAACAATAAATTGCTGTTTACAGACAGCAAACGACGTCAAACGCCTTACAGATGAACGACTGATATAGTCAGTATTGTTCAGTCGCCCGTTTTCCTTTCCGAAAAGGTACTTTAGGAGAAATTCTGAGACAGTATGCAAATTTCACCAAATCTGCGCAGCCAATCAGAAATCGTATCGAATACGATTCTCATAACAAGAACAAAAATATATCATGTATATATCATTATATATACAGATTATATGATCATCATATGATCATCTCAATCATCATTATTATACAATTTATGTATATACATCAATACAATATTCATGTTTTCATAAAAACAACGCATCAATCATGATAGTCGCAAACATGCTTTTATCATCAAAACAGTAAACATATAAACGAATTAAACACTTTTCACAAGTAGCTCTGATGCCATTGAAGGGTTTCGGGTATGAAAACGCAACGGAAAAACGCGTAAAACAGAAAAATTAACGAAACCCTCCGCAGGATCCATGCGAAAAACGATATTTAATTCGTGAATAGAATCGTTTACCTTTTGAATCTTTATGAACGGCTGACTAATGGAGGTCCTCTGATATGATCACCACGTATCCCGCCTTGCGATATACGTCTCTAATTAGGCCACACGAACGCTCGATCGTCCAACGATCACCGGAGTTGGTACTAGCCAAGAACTGCCCTCGGAACTCTCTCTCTCTCTCTCTAGCCTCTCTTTGATTTAGAGCTGCTAGGGTTTTTTAGAAAAAACGTTTTTTTTAATTAACCCTAAAACAATACATCATAATGTATTTATATGGAGAGAATTCTGGGCCTATACCTAATCTTTTGATAGTCGAACTAACCTATATTTATAGCGTACATCGTGCATAGTTGTCAGTTTGCAATTATACATGTTTATGTAGTTTCTTTTTATTACCTCAGAGTGAAGAAATCTGGTTAGAGGTTATTGACAAGATCCATTCAAATAGCATAAGGGAGTTCTTGTACCAAGAAGGCAGACTGGTAGGAGTCAGTTTTGGTACAGGTACTAATAGCAACTTACATCACCTCTTAACTTGTGTAGTAAATGTTCCCTTTCTTCTTCTTAAATTTCTACTTGTATTTAAATTTCTAGTCTTTGGCATTATTGAGTGTCTTCCTCTCAGTATATTGTTTATCGGGGCTAATATGTTTACTCTCTTTTTTAGACACACAAATCCAAGGATAATCCTGCTGGCCCTTAGAGCAATTGGAAATTATGTGAGATGGGGCACTCATGATCAGATTTAGGTATATCGTATATGATCAAACAATGGATACTATATGTTTATATCTTCTCTTTTTTTCTTTTATTGCTTCCTGGAGCCAAGTAATCCTTGAAAGACTATACTAGACAAGCTTTAATAATTAAAGCTTAATAATTAAACGCACACACACCCCTCTGCCTTAAAAGACTTGAATCTTAATCTCTCCCGAGGGTAATACCAGTACTAGGGTAAAATTCCTAAGGTGGATTTTATTATCTATTCATCATTTAAGTGTACTAGTTACCTCTAATGAAGTAACAATCATCCAGAATCTGGTGATTCTCTATATAATTTCATCTTCCTTCTATTTCAGTACATTATGTTATAATCATCTCGCATATGCATATTTTACAGTACGTGCAAGCTCGAGCAAGTTTGTTTGTTGGACTGTAGGCACTGAGAAGGACCCTTAACGGTGGGAAAGATCTTGGCATGCCTGATGGTGTACTTATAAATGGGAAATGACCCCATAGATATAATGATTCACTTATGCCTGATGGTATTGACTATTTAACAATCGACGTTCACCCTGGTTAGTAAATACAAAGGTTACATTATAGAATTCCTATTTTTCTTTATTTTGTTAACGACCGTATTTGTTTTAGACATTTTACCAATTAAATGGGACATATTTGTTGTTGAATGGTACATGATTATTTAATTTGGAGTTGTGTTAATTTTATGCCCCCTAAATGACCATAAAGACTACTGAGTAAGTTGTATTTATTATTTTATGCGTCTGAGGTGTGAGGAAGATTTGTGATTTGAGTTGGCAAAAAAAATTGAGTTTCCTTTAGAATATATCAGTATATGTTATGAAAACTTTGTGTTATGATCAATATCTGGAGCCCTGGTATTCCATCGAGACCTCAACATATGTTGTTTGTTTAATATGAAATTACTTCTGTCTATGTTTGGTATGAGCTACTAAGATATACGTTTTTGGCAGGTAAAACTTATCGACTTCGTGTCAGCAATGTCGGGATATCAACTAGTTTGAACTTCAGAATTCAAGGTCGTAACCTGCTTTTAGCTAAAGATGGAAGAGAAGCATATTCCGTAGTGAAAGAGAAGCATCAGCACATACATTGAACTAGAAGAACCAACTAGCCGGTTATACAAAAGATTGCAGGCTGGTACAGGTCAAGCCATCCGATTTTGATAAAGCATTTCACCAGATGACCGAGGTCTTCTACAAGTCCACAGAGGAGTTAGGTTCGAAATTTTTTAATGTGTTTCATATTAGCTGGTTGAACTCTAGTTGGTTGATGATGAATATTGGTTGTAGTAGTGAATTTTAGTTCGTTGTAATAACAAATATTGATTGTAATGATATATAGTTGTTCATTTTTGCGTATATAAAACCATTGTCTAGCCTATTTTTAGACCATGGGGGCATTTATAAAAAGAGTTGTTATAAATAATATCTTACAACAACCAAACTTTATAAAAGTGTTGTGTGTTAAAAATACGACAATGACTTATAAAAACTAAATCATTGTATGAAGGAATTACATACATGAGATGAAAAAAAATAAACCGTCATCTGAGAGTAAGAAAGACAAAAATCTGGAAAAAAGAAAACTGTTGTATAAACTACTTCCTAGAACGATATTTAAATTGATTATTACCTAAACTGTTGTTATGTATAATTTCACACAACACATTTAGAGAAGATAAGCTTTGTCTATTTAGACGTAGCACAACAGGTTTTTTATATTTAAAACCATTATGTTATAAGTAGTGCAACAACGCAAAAAAAAAAAATCTCTTGATACTATTGTTTTCCGACAACGTTTTCCCTAGAGTACCATTGTTGTTTCTAGGTATTATACAACATTTTATATTTCTTTGTGTGTTGTGTTCATTACCTTATACAACGCATTTCTGAGTAATAAACTGTTGTTGTTTCTGGCTATTATACAACACTTTGTTAATCGGTGACTGTCGTTTCAGTTATTTTGCACAACATTTTTTAAGCGTTGTTTGAGGTCCATCTGACGGCATCTCAATAGTCATCGATTTTCAGGGGTAATAGACAATGGGCCTGGTTGAGTCTATCTGATTCAGTTTTTCTTGTAGTGATGAGCACGAAGCAAGTTCCTCTAGCAACCAGGTAACAATTACTAATCTTTCTGAGCTTTCTAAAGAGGAATGCGATAGTGCAGTGAATAAAATGTCTACTGTACTATATAATTTGCGTGTTACTCTTAAATCACTTACCAAAGAGAACTCAAGAATTAAAGAGACCAATTTGCTCTTAAGTGATAGAAATGCCATGTTAGAAGCACAGCTCATTGAATTTGAGAAAATGAGGTGTGTTAGTAGGGATGCTAAGATGGAACTTGAGAAAGTGTTAAAAAGTGAAGAGATTCTTAAAACACAACTAGAAATAGAACAAAGTGTGATTGCAAAATGGAAAGGTTCCAGGAATGTTGCTACCAACATCATTAATGTTCAAGGTATGGAATCTTTCTGTGAGCAATCATGGAAAAAGAACAAAGAGAAGCTAGGGTATGGTGTTGAAACCTTAGAATCAGAAACAGAGTCAACAAACAACAATAATCATTTGTTGAAGGTTGATACGTCAACGGAATGCAAGGATTCGTTGACAGATGAACCATCAACTGATCAGGCTGTTTCGTTGACAAAGAAAAAGGAAGAAGAACTCACTAGACTTAATAACAAGTATGGTCCTGTCACCAAGAACTTTTTTCAAGGTGAGTCTAGTAAATCAAAGAAAGTTGAGAAGCCTGTTGAAAGAGCAAATGTAGGTCACTTGTCTAACAAGCAATTGAAAGACAAGTTAGAGAAAATTCAAGTTGAGGTTAAGGGCAATAAGAAGAATAACAGAAATGGCAAAGTAGGGATTAAAAAACATAACAATTACACACCTGATAAATATGCTCCTAGAAAGACATGTGTTAATTGTGGTAGTGTTAGTCATTTATCTGCTAACTACAAATATGTTAAGAAGTCTACTAATGTGAAAATGCCTAAGCCTACAATGAATGCCTCTATGTCTGCAATGCCTGTTATGCCTAATGTGTTTGCTCCATATGCACAATTTCAGAATCCATATACGAATATGCCATTTGTGCCTAATCCATACATGAATATGTTTAATGTGCCACAAATGCCATGGAATGTGAATAACATGCTTGTTCCTCCAAATATGCATGATATGAATGAAAATATGAGCAACCCTCAAAAACCAACACCAAAGGTAAAGGTTGATTTAACTCAATCTGAGCCCAAGGTGAAAAATGATGTAAAGAATAAATCAAAGGGTAACAAAACAGGACCCAAGGTAACTTGGGTACCAAAATCAACTTGATTTGATTTTATTGTGTGCAGGGAGACAAAAGGAATCTTTGGTACTTGGATAGTGGTTGTTCAAGACATATGACTGGTGATTCTACCCTGCTCACAGAGTTCCAGGAAAGAGCTGGCCCTTGTATTGCTTTTGGAGATGACAACAAAGGCTATACTAAGGGATATGGCTTGATTTCAAAAGAGAATGTCATCATAGATGAGGTTGCATTGGTGGATGGTCTTAAGCATAATTTGCTTAGTATCAGCCAACTTTGTGATAAAGGATTTTTAGTTACTTTTTCAAAAGAAGTCTGTGTTGTTTCTAAAGGAGGAGACAACAATGTGGTAATGACTGGATTCAGAAGAGGGAATGTGTACATTGCTGACTTTAGTAGAACAAGTCCAGACACCATCACTTGTCTTTTCAGCAATGCAAGCAAGGATGAAAGTTGGCTATGGCACAAGAAATTGTCTCATTTGAATTTTAAGGTTATGAATGACTTGGTAAGGAAAGATCTTGCTAGAGGAATTCCACAGGTGAAATTCTCAAAGGATGGTTTGTGTGATGCCTGTCAAAAAGGGAAACAAAAGAAGGCATCATTCAAAAGCAAGACAGAGTCATCAATTATCCAACATCTTGAGTTGCTTCATATGGATGTATTTGGTCCTGTAAATGTCATGTCCATTTCAAAGAAGAAATACTGTCTTGTGATTGTTGATGATTTTTCTAGATTTAGATGGACTTTCATTTTGCACTCCAAAGATGAGGGAAGTGAAATCATTATCAATCACATCAAGATGGTAAACAATCATCCTGATTTCAAAGTAAGAAGGATTAGGAGTGACAATGGGACAAAATTCAAGAATTCAAATGTGAAGATGTTCTGTGAAGAAAATGGTATTTTGCATGAATTCTCAACAGCAAGGACACCACATCAAAATGGTGTAGTTGAAAGGAAAAACAGAACACTTATTGAAGCTGCAAGGACAATGCTAGATGAATCAAAGTTGCCAACTTATTTCTGGGCTGAGGCAGTTAACACATCTTGCTTCACTCAAAATATTTCTTTGATTAATCAAGCCAAGGGAATGACCTCTTATCAACTACTCAAAAGAAAGAAGCCACTATTGGATTTTCTTCATGTCTTTGGATGCAAGTGCTTTGTTCTGAGAAATCAAGCTGAGCATTTGGGGAAATTTGAAGCAAAGGCAGATGAAGCAATATTTGTGGGATATGCAGCAGGGAAAGCTTACAGAGTCTATAATCTCAGAACCAACATTGTTATGGAATCTGTACATGTTGTTTTTGATGATCTCAAAATTCAAGGTCTCTGTGATGAAGGTTTCCATGAAAGTCTTTCTTTTGAGAATGAGGAAGGAGATCAAGTGAATCATGTTTAGGCTACTGAAAAACAACCTAAAGTTGTTGTGTCTAGCACAGATGAAAGTAGTAGTGAAGATGAAATTGTTGCATTAAGATTGAAAAGAATAGTTGCTAGCAGACCAAATGGTCATTTCGTTGACAGTCATGATGAAGGTTTCGTTGACAGTCAGAATGAGTGTTTCGTTGATAGTCTAAATGGGCTTTCCGTTCACAGTCACATAAATGCTTCTAGGAGTGATCATTTAGGGACAACAAAATCAGGGGGAGTTTCTCAAGGACAAACATCTAATCAAGGCAATCATGATCATGAAGCTACTTCTTCAAGAGCTAATCTACCTCCCTCAAGGAAATGGACTAAAGATCATCCCTTTGAACTTATTATAGGTGATGTTTCTTCAAAAGTCCAAACTAGAAGAGCAACTCAAGTGGAATGTCTATACAGTAGCTTTTTGTCTCAAGATGAGCCAAAGAAAGTTGAGGATGCACTTCTAGATCCAGATTGGGTTTTAGCTATGCAAGAGGAGCTAAACCAATTTGAGAGAAACAAAGTTTGGAAGCTGGTGCCCAAGCCTAAAGACAGGAGTGTTATAGGCACAAAATGGGTGTTCAGAAACAAGATGGATGAAAATGGCATAGTCACAAGGAACAAAGCTAGATTGGTTGCTAAAGGCTACTCACAGGAAGAGGGAATTGATTTTGATGAAACATTTGCTCCTGTTGAAAGACTAGAAGCAATAAGGATTTTCCTAGCCTATGCAGCCCATGCCAATTTCAAGGTCTATCAAATGGATGTGAAGAGTGCTTTTCTGAATGGGGAATTGGAAGAGGAGGTGTATGTAAGTCAACCTCCTGGTTTTGAAGATGATAATTTTCTAGAGTATGTGTACTTTCTCCTCAAAGCACTCCATGGTTTGAAACAAGCACCTAGAGCCTGGTATGACACACTTTCACAGTTCCTCCTTGAGAATCACTTCACTAGAGGTACTGTAGGTAAAACTCTTTTTCATAGGATTGTGAATGGCTCTACTATACTTGTTCAAATTTATGTAGATGACATAATTTTTGGGTCTACAGATGAAAAACTTTGTGAAAAGTTTGCCAAGCTTATGCAAAGTAAATATGAAATGAGCATGATGGGAGAATTAACTTATTTTCTTGGTATCCAAGTAAAGCAAGTTAATGAAGGCATTTTCATTAGTCAAACAAAATATATTCATGATTTGTTAAAGAAATTTAACTTAATGGAATGCTCTCCTGCCAAAACTCCCATGCCTACTGCCACCAAACTTGAATTGAATACTAAGGAAAAATCTGTGGACATTTCAAGTTACAGAGGCATGGTAGGCTCACTTTTATATTTAACATCTAGTAGACCTGATATTATGTTTGCTACATGTCTTTGTGCTAGATTTCAGGCTGACCCTAAGGAATCCCTTTTAGTTGCTATTAAAAGAATTTTCAGATATCTCAAAGGAACACCACACCTTGGCATTTGGTATCCTAGAGAATCTGGCTTTGAACTAATTGGTTATTCAGATGCAGATTATGCAGGATGTAAAATTGACAGGAAAAGCACAACTCGCACCTGTCAATTCCTAGAAAACAAGCTTGTGTCATGGTTCAGCAAGAAACAAAACTCAGTTTCTACCTCCACAGCTGAGGCTGAGTACATTGCAGCTGGAAGTTGTTGTGCACAGATTTTATGGATGAAAAATCAACTACTTGATTATGGATTAAGAGTTGAGAAAATTCCTATCTTCTGTGATAACACTAGTGCCATTGTTATTACTGAGAATCCAGTGCAGCATTCAAGGACCAAGCACATTGACATCAAGTACCATTTCATTAGAGAACATGTTATGAATGGTACTGTGGAGTTACATTTTGTTCCAAGTGAACAACAACTTGCAGACATCTTTACCAAGTCACTTGATGAATCAACATTCTCAAGATTAGTAAGTGAGCTAGGTATGCGGAATTTCTCTTAAGTATTTTGAGATTTTTGCAAGTTAACTTTGCAGCGAGAAAGTTGCTATGATTTTCTGTGAATTAATTTTCTCAAGAAAAAGTGAAATTTTGTCTAAGTCAAAATTACTATGTCAACGAATGCCTCATTCCGTTGACAGTCTTAGCATTTTTCTGGGTTTTTCGTTGACAGCACTTTCATGTCAACGAAACGGAGCTTTATCAACGAAATAGACGGGACCTTAACCGCCCAATTCTGATTCGTTGATATAGCGTGGTTAATCTGAACCGTTGAATTTGCACGTCTCTTTACCACGATCTATGCATACACCCCTGTAAGTATAAATCATGGTAATATTTTAATTGTAACAGTCAGATATTTAAGCCAATCCAGTAATTTATATTTATTATTAGACTCAATTTTTGAGAAATTTTGGGGGAGTATTTAAGAAATTTTGTTTTCTTTAATTCTTTTCTACCTTGCTCTCAAAATTTCCAAAGGCTTTCTTATTTCTTCTTCTTTCAAAGCAAAACAAAGTTCAAGTTTTTCTTCACTCAACAATGGCACCCATAGTCAAACTCATGTCAGCTGGAGGGTTCATTTACGAGAAGAACAACTCCATTGTTAGGTCCAATTTAGTTTGTAGAAGTGGGGTTGAATACAAACTATGTCATTTTATCGAAATTGTTCGTTGTGTGTATTTTATTTTGTTAACAATTCGATGCGGAATAAACGAAACCAATATTCAAGTGAAATATAAAATTATATTAAACTTGGAGGGGTGTGCCTTAATGCACGGGTACAAATTTACAATGGTTTGATGACCAAACTAATTATTACAATTCTATAGAAAATTCGACATGAACTTTTCTATATTTTGTAATAAAAAGATCGAATGCTAAAAGCTATTCGAGAGTAAAGTTCCAGGGAAATTAATCCGCTGGATAGTTCCACAAGTACAAGCAAACTATTTCTATGGTCTTAGAATAATTAATCCATGGCTAGAAATAATTTACAAGATTTAATTTAGCTCAAGAACACTCTCTCTTGGTCTCTCTCTTTTCTTTCCCGGGAGCTTCTGTCCAGGAGATGAAGTTGTGAAGTTGTGTGTTGTTGTCTGTGTGTCTTCTGTCTTTATATTTGTTTTTGGAACAAATATCTTGATCCACTTGCCGGTATTACATAATTTGTAATACAAACACTGAAGTAGCTGCAAGGTCTGAACCAGTTGCAGGACAGGCGACTGAGCTTCACTTGCTGATTTGCTGGAAGGCCTTCGGGCGCTTGGCGTGCACGCGCTAGGCAGGTGAGTGTGAAGCTTCCTGACAGGACCACGTGCGTGTGACAGCATCTGTAATTTGTTCTATTTCTTTGTTTTTCATTTTAGTACAAACTGCAGATAGGTCATCCAGCTTTGTTACAAATAACAAGTCTATTGAGCTTGAGCCCAATACCATTTGCAACCAACCCATCAGTTTTAAATCATTTCAGCCCAACTTAGATAATACATGCAGCCCAACTGATTTCTTTTTCTTTACAAAACAAACAGCCACTTAACAATTCTTTTGATTTAATCATTTGCTAATTAAACTAATTAACAAACTAATCAATTAATGATTAATTCATTAATTAATTAAATCAACTAAGATTAATACATTAATTCAAAGTTAATTAACATGATAATTAATTTAATAAATAAATTAATTCAGAATGAATTAATTTATTAATTAAATCAATTACATAAATATATTAATTAAATAAGAATTAATATAAATCATTTGATAGCTCAATCTTTTTCTCGAACCACTGTACGTAATAAAGAATTACCACTGAATTGGTTGTTGACGCTCGATGCACGGTCTGGTTCATGAACGACTAACTCCAATGGTTGTTCTTTATTTTTAACTTTAAAGCTGTGGTTCCTGTCTTCTCTTTCTTCACACTTTATCAAACCTTTGTAACCTGTATTCTGTCACAGTAAGGACCTCTTGTCACTATAAATGGAATCCACTGTCTTGATTACTCCATTGACGCTTGATCACACATGAACTTCTTCAATGTAGTAAATACCCAAAACGGTAGATTGACTTTGTCTTCTTTCTTTTGACAGATAAGCATTTGAGATCCCGTTAACAGTAGCTATGTACTATTTACTATTACATTCTTGTTTTAGTTGAGTTGAATCCTCGATGTTAAACAAATAGAGGTTTAACATATGACTTTCAATCTCCCCCTATTTGTTTGTTATTCAATAACATACAAATTCCTAGAGGATAACTCAACTAAAAACAAGAAGAAGATAAAGCATTGAAACTATAGTAAATAATACAATAAAAAATTTCTGGATAGATATAGCATTTCCAGAATCCTCGGTCGATGAACTGATAGATGATTGTTCCTCTAGCACTGAACAAATCTTCATAAAGTAACTCATCTTCATTTCTCGACATATCATATCTGACTGATAACCCTTTACATTTCACATTGAACATTATCAGCAAATACTGGGAATTCTTCAGTGGTAATGAATATGACTTGTCAACCACATACTGAAGAGTTCTGCTTTGTCGTTTCATACTTCTCTCCTTCCTTATGTCTCCCTACCTAAGGTGATATGTATCTGGTATCTCCCTCTTACAAGGTGAATACCTTTTCCTTCCTTTTTTTTTTTTTTTTTTTTTTCATATCTTTCCCCCTTAGATAGAAAATCTCCCCCTCACTAAGGTAAGCTTATTCTTGAATATCTCTCCCTCTTTGGATGAGGTCAAGATAAACTTATCTTGACTAATCTCTCCCCACACAGAATGAGGTAAGCTTAAATGTATATTGCTCCTTGAATATATTTCTCCCCCTTAGTTGAGTATATCCTACTAAGGTAAGCTTTTAAGCTTGAATATATCTTCTTCAATATCTCTCTCCCCCTTAGTTGAGTAATCCTCCAAGCATACAAATATTCAATAAATTCACTTCTCACCTTTAGTGTAGCATTAGCATTGTCTGCTGTAATAATGAAAGGAAGCTTTGCTTGTGTTGAAGGATTTTCATGAAGACTTCCAGAATAAAAGTATGTAGACTGATCAACTTTCCCCTTTGGATATACAATATGGCTTTACTGTTGATCATCCTAACAACCAAATCTCACGACAATTTCCTTATATCTCCCAACTGTTCTTTCACTGTGTTTGGGGAATAGGGAATGGGATTTGGTGTTTATCTCTCTTCCTCACTGTGAGTGTGTGATTCTGTCTCGTGTACCTCACAAGTGTTTAACTCATCTCTCCACTCATATCACTTACAATGAGTGATCTCTCTTCTCACATCTCTAAAAGTGTTTACACTCATGCTCACTAGTGTATCACTCTTATCTCTCATAGTTCCAACATCCATTAGTGTACCTGCAAGGAAAAATCACCCTAGCCCCTTCAAGAGAGGTCAGTGGTGGTGCAATGGGAGTTCGCAAATCCCAAATCCTCATTGGACTCGTCAGACGAATCTGAGTCATAATCTACAAGTTGCTAATGTTTTCCTTTTTGTTTAAAGGTTCCAGATTTGAATTCTGGGAAGGTAGACAATGATCTATAAAATTTAGCAATAAGATCAAAGTTTCCTTCTAATGTCTGTGAAGACATTACCTTGTTAAACTCATCAGGTAAATCTGAATCATAGTCTACAAGTTGCCGATCCGCACCTATGTCGGACCCGTTACCCGCAGGATCCAGAGATGTTCCCTCTGGGGAGTTAGATAATGATTTTGTTGAATTTTGCATTGAGATCAAAACCTTCTTTCGAGGTCTGTGAAGACTCTTGGTTCATTGAAGAACCTTGAACTTATAATCCTAACCGTAATATGGTTGGAGTACAAGTTGTTTCCGTCAATTCGTCCTTAGTGTGTGCAATCTCACTTTGTGCATAGAAAGTATTTTAGCTTTGTGTATGAGGTAGTGACTTACCAACAGATGCCCTGGCTGACAGGCGAATTTCAATAGACTCATCCTTTTGAGAGAATGAATCCAGAGACTGTTTTAGTGCCATTTTCAGCTCTGCATCCTTTTGGGAGAATGCAGGCGAGCTTACAGATACCTCAAGTTGTATACATCTATTCTCCTTGAGAGGTAGAGCTGTGGGTTTACTATCCCTCACATCCTTATTTGCTGCATCAAGTGCAGTTACTCCCTTATTGACCTCTAGTCTAATAGGTTACTTCCACTTCAGGGGTAAGTTAGGATGTGTTTAGAATTGGATTTATAGTCCGGGATAGAAGTTGTTGGGTTTACAACCTCATGACTAACAAGTGAGAAAACTTCCACTAGGAGCTGAACCTGCATCACAGAACAGATAGAGCAACATAAGGATAGATTGCATTTTCAATATTAAAACAGAACATTGTATGAAAACATTTGCATTTTATCTTGAGAAAAATGATGTACAGTTGTGACTTCAAAATATTTATCATATAAGCAATCAGAACTGTAGAAAGATTGAGTTTTCTTTTAAAAACTGTTAATGTGCAAGAGTCTGTTAGGTCGTTTTATCTTTGAAGAACACAAACTCTTGACTTCGCAGTAATTAAGAAAGAAAGATTAAGTATATACTAACACTAATGATTTTTAGATAAGCAAAATTTACTCAGAATAAATCTTAAGTAATATCATCAGAGTTAATATATATCACAATTAGTATGCAATAAAGTATTAGAGCAACTAGTAATTGTTAGTAAACAAATATTAACTATTTGATACCAACTGCTAGTATTTATCAAACACTTTAGAATGCAAGTAATTATGTTTATGATTACTTTACCAAAATTAAATTATGAGCAAATAAACCATGGAATTGCTTCACTTCATAATTTAACTAGGATAGAAATAATCGTTGTTAAATACTAAATATTCAAAGATACCAATTGTTTGATAAATTCAATTCAATGAAAAGATTGAATTGTTACATTGAATACCAATTGACTGAATGAATATTAGTATCTAACTACTTATGATTATCATTCACTGATATTCACAAGTACGAGGAATTACTTGACAAGAAACTCACAAGTTCTTAAGATTAACATATTAAACTTATGACTTCAAGGCAACTCCTCGATAATAACAATTGTTAACTCCTAACAACTGTTTGTTGGTAGACAACCTTGGTTCTTTACCAAAGTTGTCTTGTCTGCAAGTCCAGATTAATTAGAGAAATCTCTTCCATTAGAAATAACAACAGACATGGCATACATAGGTCATTAAACCATTGCAGATGTAAAAAATGCAAACTACGACATGTTATGCATTAGAGGTAACAACAAACATAGCATACATACAACATTCAAACCATCACACAATTAAAACATGCAAACTATGACATGTAATGCTATTTAGAAAATCCAGTTAACCTATATACAAGAATTTTCTAAAAACCAGTTGGAATAGAAGAATTAATAAATAACTACTACTTCTTTCCAGTCCAAGGATGTTGTTATATACCAGCTAATAGTCTGTGTAAAACCTTAGAAAAGAAGCTCTAAGTCCAAGACACCATGATCCAATAAATATGAAATATAATATCAAGATGTTTAGGAACTTGCAAATAATATGTATAGTAATATGAGTGAATTTTAAAAGACTTAGCATTACTTACTTAGAGGAGTTCTAAGTAATTTCACTCATACAAATACATCTCACAATTAGTTAGTAAATAAAATTCTAACTAAATATCATTAACTGATACAAGTCAAAAATTCAATACAACCAATTGTTAGAAACATGATATTAATTTTAGTGAATTTCTGAAAATGGAGCATTGATAAGTTCACTAGAATTAACATCTCATAACTGATTGAGGACGATACCAATTGTTAGAAAATCAACAATTGTTAGGTCCAAAATAGTTATGATGTATATTTATTTTAACAAATATGAGGTACAGAGCAAATACTTATATTGAATTGCTTCAAGTTCCATCACCCATATAAGTCAAAATAAATAACAAATAAATAAATAAATACTAAATCTCTATGAGTTAGATTTTAGCATTTACATATTTAAATTATCCTTAAATAATCACCAATGAAATATATTGCATTAAACACATGGTAATTATCTAATAGATAATGAGGTCTGGATTTGAATAAATTCACAAGTCCTTTCAATACTAACAATTGAATACTTGTAAATAAACTTCAAAAATCCTTGAGATATGGACAAAGTGGTACTTGCAATCATAAGCTCACAAGTCCTTTCAATACGGACAATTGACAACTTGTGAACTATGTAAGAAACACATGCAAATGGGATTTTCAAACAATACGGACAGTTGATAATATCCCTAGTTTACAAACCAATCTTGAAGAATTAATTTTATCAAGTGATTCAGTAAACATGTTTGCAAGTTATTCTTAGCATACAAGACATGCTCTCGAAAAGAATTGATACCTTATGCCAGATGTTTAGTCCTTCAGTGTTCCACAGAGTTGTTGGAGACGTAGTTACTTCCTTGTGCTCTCCTGCTTTTGTTACAACTCATTTGATCTGTCTCATGTCTTCCATGATTGCTTGAGTGATGATACCAGTTCATACTACCTGTAGTGATTCTGTGAAGAGAAGATGTACACAGTCCAATTGATTTGTGTTGTAAAGTCCAGGAGCTGTTGTACATTGACTTCTTCCATTATCTCACCAACCAGGAATGCACTTGTTCACATTCCTCTAGCATCCAGATTCAATTGGTCCAGATGTCCATCAAAATCTTGAATGTGCAGCAGGTGCCAGATATCCTCAAGTCTTGTCACTGGTGCATCTTGTCTGATATTCTGTCTGATCAAATTATGACCTTGCATCCACTTTGGCCTTGTCCCTCAAAATAATGCCTTGACATCCAGTAAACCTCTGGTTATCCTTATACCAAATACAGCCTTGTTATATGGTCTGGATACCATCTTCCCTTCAATCTGCCTTTTGTACTGATTGAGATAATCTTGCATTGCAATCACTCAATCTGGATCTTTCAGAGCTTTTGTGACTTTCTTAGTTTCTTTATCAGAAAGAAAACTAAAGAAATAATCATTAGTACTTGTAGCTCTGCTAGTCTTTTACTTCCACCATTAGGAACACTAAGAACTAGGACAAAGAATTAATTGAATCTACACTCTTTGTCTTGGCAGACATGTTCTTATAGTGTCCTAAGATTTTAAATGTGGTGTTGAGTTGACTAGATGATCCTTCTTTTGCTCCCCCTAAGCTGTTGCTGGATTTACATGAAGATTCTCAAGGTTGACATTGCTTGGATCTGAATCATCATCACCATTGACAGCTGGGAGCTCAAAGTTGTTGAACATCACTAAGACTTTCAATCACCTTCTGTTGATTAATAACAATCACCCTGTAGGCTGTAGACTCCATTGAGTAAGCAAGGAAATTATCATCTTGAGCATTAGTTGATTGCTAAGATGCTCACTTCCATATATCATTGCAAAACAATTTCCTTCATACTTGTAGGGTCTTCCTATATGTCTTACTGAACAGGGTTTGATCATGACAGTAGAAAACTGTTGACTGATACAGTATTAATACTCTTGCAGGTGCAGAAATCATCCAGGACACCAATTGTTGGATTTACCCCTGTAATCTGACCTTCAAGTTATCATAGTCAGTTATGCTTCCTTCTTGATCTTCTTGATGTGTTACTGATCAATTTTATCTATGACGTCTTGTCTTCAGATTGTCTGAACAACAACTTGTGTGTTAAGAGAAGTCATCAGTCATCAACTATAAAGTATATATGTCTTTGATGTAGAACTTCTATGTGATGCTACTTGTGACTTCCCTTTTTGACATGCCTCACAATTTCATTTGCTTTAATTCCAGATGAGGCAGTCTTCTTACTGATTCGATTTCAGGAAAGAATCTCTTGATTTAGCATTGAAGTCTGAGAGCTTCTTATGTCATAGCTAAACTGTTGTCTGATGAAGCTTTAGATTAGACATTGTTGACTTCACCTTGTTGAGTACTCCTGTCTGATGAAGTTTTGAATAATACACTGTTGACTCCACCTTTGCATGAGATACTCTTGCATAGATTCCAGATCAGCTACTGATAAGTTCTCCTTCCTTTATCCTCGAATAGCAAGATTATCATCTCTCTTGTGTAAGATCAGACAATTCTCTTTGAGAAATTTTTAATTGTATGATCCTGAGAAGTTGTGCTTGGGACCTTCCACATAGAGGTATTATTACTGACAACATTTCAAGCTATTGAATAGCCATGACCCTAGGTCATACCCTTGCTGTTATCTCCAAGGGATGCCACTTGGCCTGTCTTCACAATCACATTTGATAGTAGGGTTCTTTCTTCGATGATATGCTTTGAATAATTCATTGACAATGCATAATCGATTAACCTGTTAAGCCCTACATTCACAAATGAATAAAAAGTTCTTGGTACCCAGATTTACATGGGTCCAGATGGATTAGAGATTTCTCTTTTATTAGAGTTAACAACAGTTTAACCTTAACATGCTCATTCTTATCTTTGACTGACCATTTGTCCTTTTTAATGCCATTGACAAAATAGTCACTAAACAAGGAGCATAATGGTTCCTTCCTAACATAAGGAGGACTAGCAGTCTGTGCCTTATTGTTATTCTAAAACATGCTTTTTCTATAATCAATGCAAGTCCCAGAATGGTATCATTAGGAGATGCATTTATGACATTAAAATAAGCAGGCAGAATACATGGCATACATTCAGCATTAAAACATTGCAGATAAGAATTATGCAAATTAGGTATGTTATGCATTTTAGAAAATCTAATGCTATCTACTTTAACCTATGTACACAAGTGTAACAGGTAACAAGTAGGTTTACAGATATTCAATTATTTTCTAAACAAACATGGAATAGAAGAATTAACAATTAATCACTAATTCTATCCAATCCATTCCTGTTGTTGTATAATATCTTAAAGTCTCTATCACCTAAGTCATTTTTAGATAACACTTGGTGTTCTACCAATTTTACTGACACCTTAGGTAATTAATCCATCTTTAAAAACTTTTAAACCTTAACAAACAATTCAGAATAAATGAGCTAATCTGTTTTACTGGGGATCCTGAAACTAGCTTAAGCAGAGGTCTTATATGCTTGACATATAGCATTTAAGAATTAAAGGATATTGTCTAAGGAACACTTCTAACTCACTATTGCAATTAATTAAATTCAGCAAATATTCATCCACATATTAAGATCTTCTAACCAAAGATATAACAGTTAAAAACTAAGATCTTAACATGCTTTGAATTTCTGAGAATTACATATTACACTAGTTCGAAGAATTGATACCTGAGACATATGAGGTGAACCATCTTCAAAGATTGCTTTGAAGGCAAGATATTCATTATGCTCATCTCATCATCATCTGATCCATCCCAACACTTTTTCATTTACCAATATAAGTTCTGCCTTGATGCTTCTATTTCATCTCATTTAATGAATCCCTATTCATCCTTGTTTGTCAGAATTCTGTACCATGTTGCACACCTTGATAGCTACTTATAAGATTTAGATTTCCATGGCTGTAACTATCATGTCTTGTTCTTTCCACCATCTCAGTCTTGTAACCACCTCTTGAGTTGAACTATATCTTGAAGAGTTTCTGCTTCTGAAAGATAGGCTTGATCCTTGAATGCAGCTTTAGTACTCTTTCTGAATTAGTAACTCGCCCTGTCTGTTCTGAGGTTCCATCATTAATTCCTGACTGAGATGTCTAATTGTCTAGTCAATTCTCTAACCTCCTTGATTCCTTTCTCATGATCTCTATTGATTCCTTGAAAGATATAGCATTGGTACAAACCACTAAGTGTTTTGGATTTATCATTGGGGAAATCCACTAAGTGTTTATATATCACTGAATCAATTGAGTTGACTAAAATCTTCAAGAAAAATTCCATCCACTAAAACCTCTTCCATTCCTGCTTCGGAAAAACCAATAAGTCTTTACATTTGTTTTTGGAACAAATATCTTGATCCACTTGCCGGTATTACATAATTTGTAATACAAACACTGAAGTAGCTGCAAGGTCTGAACCAGTTGCAAGACAGGCGACTGAGCTTCACTTGCTGATTTGCTGGAAGGCCTTCGGGCGCTTGGCGTGCACGCGCTAGGCAGGTGCGTGTGAAGCTTCCTGACAGGACCACGTGCGTGTGACAGCATCTGTAATTTGTTCTATTTCTTTGTTTTTCAGTTTAGTACAAACTGCAGATAGGTCATCCAGCTTTGTTACAAATAACAAGTCTATTGAGCTTGAGCCCAATACCATTTGCAACCAGCCCATCAGTTGTAAATCATTTCGGCCCAACTTAGATAATACATGCAGCCCAACTGATTTCTTTTTCTTTACAAAACAAACAGCCACTTAACAATTCTTTTGATTTAATCATTTGCTAATTAAACTAATTAACAAACTAATCAATTAATGATTAATTCATTAATTAATTAAATCAACTAAGATTAATACATTAATTCAAAGTTAATTAACATGATAATTAATTTAATAAATAAATTAATTCAGAATGAATTAATTTATTAATTAAATCAATTACATAAATATATTAATTAAATAAGAATTAATATAAATCATTTGATAGCTCAATCTTTTTCTCGAACCACTGTACGTAATAAAGAATTACCACTGAATTGGTTGTTGACGCTCGATGCACGGTCTGGTTCATGAACGACTAACTCCAATGGCTGTTCTTTATTTTTAACTTTAAAGCTGTGGTTCCTGTCTTCTCTTTCTTCACACTTTATCAAACCTTTGTAACCTGTATTCTGTCACAGTAAGGACCTCTTGTCACTATAAATGGAATCCACTGTCTTGATTACTCCATTGACGCTTGATCACACATGAACTTCTTCAATGTAGTAAATACCCAAAACGGTAGATTGACTTTGTCTTCTTTCTTTTGACAGATAAGCATTTGAGATCCCGTTGACAGTAGCTATGTATTATTTACTATTACATTCTTGTTTTAGTTGAGTTGAATCCTCGATGTTAAACAAATAGAGGTTTAACATATGACTTTCATCCATTCCATTTGTTGTCAAGGAAAGTCCGAACAGAATCTTTCACAAGATGATGGATTTCCTGATGAATTGCAAACTGAGCTACACAATGTTTCACTCAACTCCGCTCTACAATGAAATCATAGAGGAGATTTGGACCTCTTGTGAGTACAGTGGGACAAATTGCACTTTGCAATTCACCATTCAAGGTAAAGAGTATATTGTCAATTCAAATGTATTGCAAACATGCCTTCACATTCCTGAGAATAACTGCTTAGCTTTACCTTCATATATTGAAATGGTTAACATGCTTAATTCTATAAATTACTCTTTGCCAACTGATAATTTGGGTAAGATAATTAGGAGAGGTCTGGTCAGGGAATATAGTTACTTAGTTGATGCATTCATTAAGGTCTTTTCTGGTAAAATCAGTAACTTTGATGCATTAAGTAACTCAATTTTGATTCTGTTTACCATGCTCTTAACTGAAAGATATTATAACTTTAGCACCCAACTTATGTATGAAATTGGTGCTAAGTTGGGTGATAAGACAAATAGGAAAAATAATATCTATTATGCTAGATTTCTAATGATGTTGGCTAACCATGTTAGTCCAACACCATTGGTTATCTCTAACTCAAATTCCAGGTTTGACTGCTTTGTACAAGAGAAGAGGGTACTGACAGACATCCTGAGACTCAATAACAATGGTGATGTCCCAGTGGTGTATCTGCCCATAATTGAGGTAACCACTTCTAACCCTGTTAGTTAGACTGTTACTTCTACTATTTCACCCACCTCTGTTGCTATGGAGTCTGTAGTTGTGACCCAACAGGCTCCTGCCCCTGCAACAAAACCAAAATCTATGAAATCCTCCAAGCCAACCTCATGTGCTTCTCAAAAGGCACCTGTTGTAAAATCCACTACACAACCCAAGGGGAGTGGTGAAGGTGGTGTGAGAAGTGAGGGAAGGGGTGAAAATCAAAGAAACCCTAAGGATAAGGTGGGAGAGATGAGTGTTTCCCAGACAAGCCCCATTGTGTCTTCCCAACAAGGCACAATGAGTAATATGGATATTAGCACAAGTCTCATTGCATCCTCCCAAAAGGATGTAGTTATTGAAACAAGCTCTCCTCCAAAAGCACACATCAAAAGCGACACGTCTAGTCCAGGGTGCACACACACTGGAAGCAACAATTCCAGTTTCTCAAATTCAATTTGATGTAGCCCCAATTTTTACTCTGGGGTTACAGTCCCACTCTCTCAATATTAATATTGAGACACCTCCAAAAAATTCACCAACACAGTCTTTAGATGTGGATATGATCCATACATCTATTCCTGATTCTCCAACTTTGTTCTTGGAGAAGCCCCACTCTGAAATTGGTGGTCATCACTTGTTAAGTGATTTGTTGGGCCACCAATCATCTTTTTCTGAATCTACAAGAGGATCTATGGAACCATCTTTAAAATCAATCACCACAGATTCTACTGTAATTTCACTTTCTCAAAATCCTTCCTTGACTTCATCAACGAAACAGTCTTTTTCGTTGACAAGTGTTTCTCCATCAACGGTATCCATACCGTTGACAGTTCAAACTACCATTCCGTTGATAGTTCATTCTGCACCTTTTATTGAAAATCCAGTTGTTCACATAACTAGTGCAGACGATCTAGTGGTAGTTGAAACACTTCTAGGATTGAAAGGGAGTGAATCTGAGAGGCTGGCTTGCAGCCAGGCAAAAGGAGAGGATGTGAGTGAGAGGCTGGCTATTTCTTCCAGCCAGGCAAAAGGAGAGACTGAGAGTTCCACCTTAGTAGGTGAAGGTGAGGGTGTGAGAGGTGTGAGCCATGGGGAGCCCATGATGCAAGAAAAGAGTGGAGAGAGAAGGGACTACAAGAGAAATAAGGGAGGAAGCAGCCATTGCTAGTGAGTCAATGAAGGTTAATGAGGGTGAAAGGGAAATGACTTTCCAAGAGCATTATCAACAGACTCTGGATAGTATTTCTCTGGATCCTGAAACCTTTACTCATCCTGTGCCAGCCTATCAACTAATGGCTCAACAGGGCAATGTGGAGGCAGAGAGGTCACTTAATCTTATTCATACAACTGCATCCATGATGAGGGCTAAGGATGCACTTGCCAATTTGTCTCCAGGAGCTGGTGGAAGTTTTGAGTATGATGATTCTTCAAGTGATGATGATGCTATTCTAAAGGTGGCTACTACTGCACAGACTGGGACTTCTGTGGTGCCTCCTACTCCAAGATGGCTTTCTCAAAACATGCATGGAAATCATAGCCTGGATGCTGCAATTTCTAGGCAGTACAATGAGGCTTACCTGGATCATGATGCTAATGACAATGACAAGAAATTCTACAAGGCTATCATGGACTCTTTGGAGATTCAGAGGCTACAGATGCTGCAGACCAGGATTGAAGCTAGGGAAATCAAGGACTCCATTGAAAATCTAAAGGACTCCACAGATAGGAGGCTTGATGAAAAACTCCCACTTCTCACTGTTGCCAGGATGACCACCTTCTTCAACAAGGATAATGAGGTGGCAACTACCTTGAAAACTCTTACTTCTAGGGTGGACAAAGTGGAAGCCGCATTAACTCAAATGCAGCAGGCACAAGAGAAGCAAACTCAACTTTTGACTCAGCTAGTGGCAGCTCAAGGTCTCCCTGTTATTACTTTTGATGATAACAAAAGGGGGGAGAAATCTAAGGAGCTTAATATTCAAATCACAAAAGTTATGGTCCCAACCATTTCTTTACCACAAAAGCCATTAGCTATGGGGGAGTCACTAAAGAATAAATTGGATGGCATTGACCTGATACAACAGACATCCATGAGGCAACAACTTGCTGCACAGATTAAAGAAAAATGGTCTAGCATTGATGCAAGGATTAAGAAGATAGCTGGAATTGCAAGAACACATCTATCAACGGATCAAACTATTTCTACAGCAACGGACGAGCCTATCACATCATCAACGAATGCCATGGTCTTAGTGTCAACGGAATTGGAGCCACAAACTAAATCATATTATAAACTTAAACCTCTTCTACATGGAGTGATAACTGGTCCAAGGAAAGAAAAGAGACAAACTTCATATATTAAAGGTGTGGATACAGCTACATTTCAAAGATGCTTATCTCCAAGATCCCCAGCTAAACCAAAGGGCAAGAACATTGCTAGGACATTCTATCCTCCTCCACTTCCTGATGAGCTCAAGGTTCTGAGTGAACTAATTGTAAAATGCAAGGCAAACAATGTGCCTGAGATCAGGAATCAAATAGCAATAATCTACAGGAATGGATAAGAGATCTGTGTTTGGGCTGGTCACCCAAATTTTGCTGAAGCTAGAGCTGAGGAATCAGCTAGGGTAGACATGCAAGCTCTTGTAGTTGCCCAGACTCTAGATGAAGAGGAAAGACAACAAGAAGAAAAGGCTAGGGTTGAAGCTGAGGAAGCAAAGGAAAAGAGAAAAAGCACAAGGCAACCCAAGGCAAGAGCTAAAAGGAACTTGGCCTTTGAGAAGGATGATTCTCAAGACACTGTAACAGATGCCCCTGTAACAGCTGTACCTTCAACCTTCTCAGACCAAAGCATTGGAGGAAAATTAGCTTGTGATCCTAAACATCATGTTAACTTTCATGATCAACCAATTGTGCCAAATGAAGAGCCTTTTGAGTTTGGTGAAGCTAATTTTCCCAAATTTCTAATTGGGATGGATGCAAAGAAGAAATCACAGCAGAAGGTTTCTAAGGCTAAGCCAATTTTTGTGAGGAGGCCACAGGTTAAAAAACCACCAACAAACCCAGATGACTTCATCTACATTGCTGAGATAAAGGAGGAGTCAGACTTAAACCTGTATCTTGAGGACTTGGTAGAAGTGAGAGGGATTGCAGCCACTCAGAAACTACCAGAGAGATTAGTGTTTGTCTACAAGGGTGGAAGGGAAAGAATCTGGCCTCTGCACAGAATTCTAGGAGAAGACTATCAGACTCTGATGGTGGTGTTCAAATGCTTAAAGAAAGATTTTGGGTTCACCAAAACTGTCAATTCTGAGGTTGTCTCCAAGATTTGTCAAATCAAAGATAGCTGGAACAAACCTGATGCACTTCCCAGGGTTCTAAAGGTTCCTCAATCAGGAAAGAAAATTCATCTCCAACCCTATTGGATGATGGAATTCAGAGACAAGGACAACTGCAGAAGATTCTTCAGAATGGAAGACCAATTGGAAAAGGCATTTAATGAAACTCTAAAATTCATGCAATCCAAGTTGGGTGTACTAGATGAAGAAGAGAAGATTTTCTACAGGAGGCTCCAAGCTCAGATTGAGGAGAACAATGCAAGGAAGTGGAAGACAATAAGGCCACAAAGACAAAGTTGATAAATCTGCTCAGGCTAGAGGAGCAGCTCTGTGCACTTGTATTGTAAGATTTCTAATTTATGTTCAGTCAATTTTCAATAAATCATGAAGCTCAATACAAATTCTACTTTTGTAATTTATAATTTGTCTAAGTGTTTTTGTTATCATCAAGGCTCTTGATTTATGGCTGTTATTCTATCAGTCATAAATTGGGGGAGATTGTTAGGAATATTTTGTTCTTGATGATAATTATAAAACACTTAGTAGATTTTGTATTAATTCAATATTGTAACTGTCAACGGAATGGTATGCTTTGCAGCTTCCGTTGACAGGTAGCTCATCAACGAAATGAGTGATGTAGCAATTGCACTGTAAAATACTTCACTGGTTGATATACATTTGTTATAGGTATTAGATAGGTTTTCTAAGTCATGTTGACTATGTACTAGATAGGCAAAATAGGTTGGTTAAGTGTAAATAAATTGTGACTTGTAATTTTGCCAAAGTGAAGACATGTCAACGGAATGAAGATTACTCTATCAACGGAATGAAGAATAAAGCTATCAACGAAACACGTCTCCCTGCTATCAACGAATCATTATCACTTTTCTGAATAGTTGACAAAGTGATAGTGACAGTTTTCTGACTGATCAAAAGGTGATGTAGAAGTGTACTTTGCATTGGAAGCCATCAAAATGGTCACTGGGAATGAGGAAACATTCCATTTTCCAATTAGGTTCTTGAGTGGGATCATAATAAGCATGAAGACAAAAGACAAGATCTCCAAGGACCATTGGACAAAAGGGATGAAAAGCAAGCTACTGGCGGTTACCTTTAGTGTATTTTAGTGTAGCCAAAAATAGCATTGTAAACTTGGGTTATATAACCAAGTGTAGCAGTTCATTTTAATAAAAGTGAGTGAGATAAAAATAGTTGTATTAGCTTCTTTCAAAGAGCACTCTCACTCCAAATCAGGAACTGATCATACATTTGTAACACAGATTATTTCCGCAATAAAATCATCTTAGTTGGATCCCCAAAACATTTAACTGAAATTTTATATTTGCTTGTGTTTTTCTTTTCAGTATAGTATTATTTGAAAGTTGTTTTTAAGTTAAGAAATATCTAGAATTGTATTCAACCCGCTTCTACAATTATGTTAACTCATTTGGGATTAACAATGGTGTTAAAGGTGTAGAGAGTCCATGAAACTTCATAATTCATATTATAAGAATTATAATTATAATTATAATTATAATTGAGTTAACATAATAACTCAATGTATAATTTGTCTACATGCATAATTTAAACCCACAAGTTAATACTATAATTTTAGAGTTCACTTATAACTATGTTATAAGTATATTATGTTGTTATTCTTATGGTTTTAAGTACTTAGTTAATAATTTATTAACTAAGTATATACCCTATGTTTACTATATTAAAGTTAATATGATATGAAAATTGCAAATTTAATCTATGAGAATCATATAGGTAAATACTTACGATATTTTACCAATAGAACATTATATTATGACTTTAGCATGACTTCAGAATATGATATGAAAACATATATTTTCATATTAATATTGAAAATAATATATATAGTTCACATAATTATTATATAAGAAATAACATTATTAACAAAATTTTATTATTACATTAATAATATTGACTTATTATTTAATAGGTAATGCTATATTATATAATATTATATATTATATAATTCAGGGTTTCTTGTTGATAATATAATATAATATAAGTGTATAATATGGATATAAATTGCAATACTTAATTGTAGTATTTTGGTGCCATACAGGTTTTGTGACTATACAACAACCAAATATTTGTGACTGTACAACACCAAATATATTATCGAAATGTATTATCTCATATATCATTAATTGCTTAAATAATAACTAGATTTTCAATGACGTAAAATGAATTTTAGTAAATTGATCAATTTAGTGTAATATAAATAATACTTAATGATATATCATAAGTTCTTTAAAGAATGAAATGTTATAATTATGTTAGTATTGGGGAACTATATTTTAGATAATACTTAAATGTGTGAATATATAGGATATAATAGCTTAGGTAAAAAGTTATAATACTCCTTATATAATATTATGATAACTTATATGTATATTATTAGTAAGGATACAAAATAATATTTAAATGTGCCTTGACTTAGGAACCTAAGTATATAATCAAAGTTTCTCTCTCTCTCGGTTAATATTATTTCGAAATATTTTAACACCCAAACAAAATTTAATTTATTTCAAATTATTTCAAATTTCGAGATAGCCAGCCAAATCTAGGGTTTTAATTAAACATCTCAATTTTCAGTTAGGGTTTTAAGGAGAGATGTCTACGGTTTATGATAATTGGGAGAGATTAGTACGAGCTATGTTAAGACTAGGCAAGGTCATGAGCCGGTTTCTAGTGGAATCACCGGTGCTGTTCCATTTCAGAAAACTACTAATGTTAATGCTATTTTACAAGCTGCTGATGAAATTCAGAATGAGGATCCTAATGTTGCTAGAATGTGTTTGTGTTTGTGTTTGACTAACAGGATTAGTGTGATTTTAATTAGCTTTAGTTGATTGTAGTAAGGTGTTATGATATTGTGATTAATTCGTTATGATAAGAAGTAAGGTTAGCTCAAAATATCAAAATTCTAACCTATAGTATGTTCATATTATATTATTACACTTTAGAATATTAAGATATTTATTTGTAGTGATATAAATTTTATATCACAATACCAATAAATTATACATAATTACTTAATTTGTAAAATATTTCTAATACTAGTATAATATATATTAGTATTATACAACTATTAGAATCCAAAATATATAGTATCGAAATGTTCACCTAATCTTTTAATAACCAAGTGTAATATTTAAATTACACATATAATTTGGTATTGTCAATTACTAATACTAAAATGAATGTATAATTAAAATTTCAATATCTAAATTATATTACATCATATTTTACCATTTTCAGTAATTGATCATTTATTGAGTTTTAATAATTTATTTTAGTAATATGATAACAACAATAATGATTACATCTTTATTTGTCATCAACTAACTATCCTAATATAGTTAAGGATATATGGAAATAGAAAGAATTTGTTTATTCTACTTAAGCCAAAACTATATTATTATAGTTTATGTTATTTATGTAATTTGTGACATATGAATTACATAAATTTTTAGTATAAATGATAATTACTAAAAGTGTACCCAATATTATAGAACTTATGTATAATTTAAAATGTTGTTTAAATTATACGATATGGTATTATTACAAATACCTATATAAATTATGGTAACATAATTATATCCCAGTTAATGATCACCACTATCATATTAACTATAAATATTATAGTTAATATTTTATATTAAAAATTGTATAGGTTAATATTTCTTATATAAATATGCATCTAATGTAAATTAAATAGTATACTAATATCTGGGAATAAGTAATAAATTACATATAGTTTAGCTAGTCTTTGGTGATATGTTTAACCAAATATTTTGATAAAAATACTCCAGATATTTGGTAACATGTAGTCAACTATGATCTATGTTTTATATAATTTCATAAATAACTATTCTTTAATCTAGAGTAATTAGCTATAGTGATATGGTTTAAATTATTATGTTGCACGATAGAAGGATTTGTGAAGCCAACATTTGGTTTATAAGCTGGGTGAAGGCTGTATATGCGCTTTGACAGGCCCTGTTGCTATGCTAAATTGAATAAATGCTTAAAAAGTTTGGGCTTTATAAAATGTCCCTGAGACATTGATCATTGGAGTGTATGTTGACCATCTGTTAATCACACACACAAGTGTATCAATGATTCAACAATCAACGCTTTAAGGACTAGATGAACAAGAAATTTGATATGAGTGATCTAGGAAAGATATCTCATTATCTTGATCGAACTATGTTTAAAAGTATCGTGGTGGCTTGAGATATTATTATACATCCTTAAAAATATTTTTTCTATCCTTATAAAAATATAAAAAAGAAGACACCTTCCACTTTTGAATTTATAGGATTATATTATTATTACGTTTCATACGCCAATGTATTATTATGACCATAATAATACTCTATATTTCCCATCTGATGCAATATTCAGCATCTGTGTTTCTACATATGAAATATTATGTCAATACATATAGTCAAATTAGATTAATATAACCTTGTATGAACATTATTAATATAATCCTAATAAAATTTAGTTAGAAGATATGATAAAATGTTTTATATAAAATCACATATTATATTATGATATAAGCTTATATCTTAGTATCACATTAGTGGTTGTTGGGCTTAAGAAAAATTGTAATAGATATTATGATTATTAAATATATATAATCCACATTAATTTGTTTTAAGAATTTAGTACGTAGAATATCTATTCATAAGGTGACAGCTACACAAAGTTTAATGGATAGTATAATAATGCTAATTTTGATAAAAATGGATATCAATTCTTATCAATATTATTATCATAGCTATTACTAGTATGCGTTTATTCAATATTGGTATTATATATTAGAATAATTGTTTATTTATTTGACTAAATATTGAGTCCACATGTTATTAGTTTTTTATGAGTTACAATAAAAGTCTCCATTGGTGATATTCTCCAAAACATATTTTTGAAATTTATTTTGATTGAATAATATTATATATTCTTATCACATAAAAGATTCTGGATAATACATTTAACAATAATTTTAATAATTAACCTATTACCTTTATTAGCCAAAGCTTATAATTTTTTTTATAACTAAAATTTCTACTTTTTTATTTTTCTAACTAAAACCTCTTGTTTTCTAAAAATATCACGAACAGTTTTATTTAATAAAATAAAATAATAATATTATAATTACTAATAACTAACCGGTTAGCTTTTTTTGCCAAAGTATATATTTTTTTATATTTTCTAACTAATATGTCTCCTAACTAAAACCTGAAACAATATACACCGGTTATTTCATTTAGTAGCATAAAATACTCTAATATTATAAATACTAATAATTAACCAATTACCTTTATTAACAAAATCATATATATATATATATTATATTTTCTACCTAAAATTTCTCATTTTCTAAAATTATCATAAACAACATATTATATAATAATCTTCACATAATTAAATGCATATTAATCTTATTATATGAATCATTAGATAATGTTATATTATTTTTCTTGAAATAGTTCTAGAATATTTTAAATGGAAGTTTTCCCTGGTCTAAAAGTCAATATAGAATTGACTTTAACCACTCATATACCAAAAAGAAGACCAAATAATCACGGACAATAACTAAGAACAATTAAAGATGGATCATAGGGTTTGAGGTGTGCTTCAGGTTGTATAAACCCCGCTCTTAGTTCCTCAAACGCGTAAGAGGGGCCTCTCTCTTATCAGAGTAGTAGCAACAGACTGAGTATACATTGGAATTGATGGTGTTAAAGGTGTAGAGAGTGCATGAAACTTCATAATTCATATTACAAGAATTATAATTATAATTATAATTATAATTGAGTTAACATAATAACTCAATGTATAATTTGTCTACATGCATAATTTAAACCCACAAGTTAATACTATAATTTTAGAGTTCATTTATAACTATGTTATAAGTATATTATGTTGTTATTCTTATGGTTTTAAGTACTTAATTAATAATTTATTAACTAAGTATATGTTGAGTATTAATCTAAACAGATGTTTATTTATTTTGTTTAAATAAATCAACGTGTATAAGTTTTATGAACGTTGTATTAGAGAGACTTAGTCTCAGGTAGTTGCTATCTAATAGGAGTCCAGTTTAGGAGTTGTGGAGGAAAACCAGGAGCTACTTTTCTATTTTGTAGGAGTCGTGCTGTTGGTATACATCATATATATGGTGTATATGTTTGTCTAGTTTAAATCATCAAGTTGTATGCTTTCCATTCAGAAATAAATCAAACAGTTCTGTTTCTTTCATATATATTCTTTCACCTGGTATCAGAGCCTCTACATAGCCAGCACCACATTCAACCGAGATGGAGTCAGGCAAGAGCAAAGAGAGCCATTTTGGCTTGAGTTATCTGATGCTCACGAAAACGAATTACACTGCTTGGGCGATGAAAATGAAAGTGTTTATGCAGGCACACGGTGTATGGGATGCAATCGAAGCTAAAGATCCAAAGGTTCCAGAGGCTCCAGTTGACGATAAAATGGACAAACGTGCCTTAGCTATTATCTACCAAGGGATTTCTGAAGACCTATTGTTAACTCTTGCAGAAAAGAAAACCGCGAAAGATGCATGGGGAGCTATCAAGACTGTAAGTTTAGGTGCTGACAAGGTTAAAAAGGCTAAAGCACAGACTCTTAAGGCTGAGTTCGAGTCTATGAACATGAAGGAGACAGATCAGTTGGATGATTTTTGTATGAGACTCAATGGTCTTGTCACGAATATCAGGGCATTGGGGGAGAAAGTTGAAGAGGCATATGTTGTAAAGAAGTTACTAAGAGCAGTCCCACCCAAGTTCCTCCAAATAGCTTCTGCTATCGAACAATTCGGGGACTTGGAAGCCATGTCGGTTGAGGAGGTGACCGGCTCACTTAAGGCTCATGAAGAACGCCTTAATGGACAAAACGACAGCAAGGAAGGGGGACAACAGCTCTTATTAACCGCTGAGGAGTGGGCAAAACGTGATAACAGCAGTGAAAAACTGTTACTCACTCGTGAAGAGTGGCTTCGAAAGTCACAAAGAGGAAACATATCTGGAGGGAATGATTTCCGTAGCAGTGCAGGTGGTCGTGACAGGTTTGATCGAAGCCGAGTGAAGTGCTTCAACTGTGGAGCTTACGGGCACTATGCTGCTGAGTGTCGCAAGCCGAAGAAGGATAGGATGCAGAGGGGCGAAGCAAATTTACTACAAACAACTGATGACGAGCCTGCATTGTTGATGGTTGAAAAACACGACGTTGCAGAGGATGTAGTACTTTTGACTGGTGATGAAACTCCAACTGGAAAACAGGAGATTGAGACAAACGCTTGGTATTTAGACAATGGGGCTAGTAACCATATGACAGGGTGCAGGGAAAAATTTGACATATTGGACAGAACGATAAAGGGACAAGTGAAATTCGGAGATGGGTCGTTGGTAAAAATAGAAGGGAAAGGGTCTATTAGAATGGTGTGCAAGAATGGTGAAACAAAGATGCTGCATGGAGTATATTTCATTCCTACACTTCGTAGCAATATCATAAGCCTTGGGAAATTATCTGAAGAAGGAAATCGTGTGGTCCTCAATGGTGATTTTCTGTGGATTTACGACAGCTGTGGCCGGCTACTTATGCAAGTTAAAAGGTCTGGAAACCGTCTCTACAAAATCTATATTGAAGACAGAAAACATATGTGCCTCCTTACGAAATCAGAAGAAGCAGCCTGGTTGTGGCACCTGCGACTCGGTCACGTAAATTTTAAAGCAATGGAACTGATGTCCAGAAATAATATGGCTCATGGGCTACCAGTTTTTACTCAGCCAAAAGATCTTTGCAGTGGCTGTCTCCTCTCCAAACAAACTCGTAAGCCATTTCCGTCTAAGTCGAATTATATGTCTAACACTGCTTTAAATTTAATACATGGAGATATTTGTGGACCCATATCACCACCGACACCGGCGGGAAATCGTTACTTTCTATTGCTTGTTGATGACTTTAGCAGAATGATGTGGGTTTATATGCTTAAAACTAAAAGTGAAGCATTGAATCATTTCAAAAGTTTCAAGTCTTTGGTTGAAAATGGAGCTACGCACGGCATTAAGGTGTTTAGAATGGACCAGGGCGGAGAATTTTGCTCAAAAGACTTTGAATTATTCTGTGAGAATGCAGGTATTTTAAGACATTACACGGCACCGTATACACCACAACAAAACGGTGTCGTTGAGCGTAGAAATCAGACAGTTGTTGCCATGGCCAGGAGTCTTTTACAAGAACGAAATCTGCCTGCCAAGTTTTGGGGAGAGGCTGTTCGACACGCTGTTTACATCCTCAACAAATTGCCTACACGAGCTCTGTCAAAACTATCTCCCCAAGAAGCCTGGTATGGTAAGAAACCAAGTGTTGATTATCTAAAAGTGTTTGGTTGTCTCTCTTATATGAAGGTTCCAGCCGTTCATACTCAGAAACTCGACCCCCGGAGCAAACAAGTGGTTTATTTTGGTCGAGAACCAGGCACCAAAGCCTTTAGGCTGTTTGATCCCGTTTCTGGTCGCATACATGTTAGTCGCGACGTCACGTTTGATGAGGCAAAAGGCTGGGATTGGATACACTCAAGTACTGATACTGCACACCCAGGAAATCATTTTATATTGGAGGAGTTTATTGCCGATTCTCCAACTAATGAACCCTCAGACTCCACTGTCTCAAGCATGGAACAAAGACCCACACCATCTACACCAGCCACCACAAGTCAACATTCCATAGACACAACAGCTAGCAGCTCTAGTGTCTCCAGCACTTCGCACATCGACAGGGAACCACACAGACTTCGTTTGCTCTCTGAAATTTATGACAACACAGTCAATGTGGAGCTTGAGGAAGAGCTTTTACTCTCTGGAATTGATGAACCCGTCACGTTTGACGAAGCTGTCAAAGATAAGTCCTGGGTAGTAGCTATGCACAACGAAATTGATTCCATTGAAAGGAATCACACATGGGAACTCACTGATTTACCAAAGGGAAAGAAACCCATCGCTCTGAAATGGGTATTTAAACTCAAACAGGACACAACAGGAGAGGTGATTAAACATAAAGCCCGACTAGTCGCCAAAGGATATGTCCAGCAATACGGTATTGATTAAGATGAAGTCTTTGCTCCCGTCACTCGTTTGGAGACCGTGCATTTACTTCTCGCAATTGCAGCTAAAAATGCTTGGGAAGTGCATCATCTTGATGTTAAATCTGCGTTCCTCAATGGTGTTCTCCAAGAAGAAGTATATGTTTCTCAACCCAAAGGATTTGTGAAACCAGGCCTTGAACACAAAGTCTATCGTCTATTAAAAGCTCTTTACGGGCTGCGTCAAGCCCCTCGAGCTTGGTATTCCCAACTCAACAAATGTCTCTTGCGCCTTGGTTTTATAAAATGCCCTTATGAACATGCAGTTTATACACGACGAGATGGCAGCGATTCTCTTATCATCGGTGTCTATGTGGATGACCTCTTGATTACAGGTACTAGCTTGTCTGCCATTGTCAAATTCAAGGGGGAGATGAATAAAGAATTTGACATGTCGGATCTTGGAAAGCTGTCCTACTACCTGGGCTTAGAGGTGCATCAAGGTCTTGGGTTTATTGACATTCGACAAACTGCTTATGCAAAGAAAGTGCTCCAAAAGGCTGGAATGAGCGAGTGTCATGCTACCAAGTATCCAATGGACTCGAAGTTACAGATAGATGCAGATACAACAGGAGTTCCAGTGAATCCAACGTATTACAAAAGCCTAGTTGGAGGCCTTCGCTACCTGGTATATACTCGACCTGACATAGCCTATGCCGTAGGCATTGTCAGTCGCTAGATAGACAGGCCAACTGAACTCCATCTAAATGCCATAAAACGGATATGCAGGTACTTGAAAGGAACACTACACTTTGGTCTGGTCTATAAAAGGGGCCAGGGTAATTATCTGCTATCAGGATTTTCAGACAGTGATTTAGCCGGCAACATAGGAGATAGGAAAAGCACAGGAGGAATGGCGTTCTATCTCGATGAAAGTCTTATTACATGGGTATCACAGAAGCAGAGGTGTGTTGCACTTTCATCTTGTGAGGCGGAATTTATGGCAGCCACAGCTGCTGCTTGTCAAGGAATATGGCTTCAAAAGGTACTTAGTCAAATTGCAGATGTCAAGACGGGGCCAGTAACGTTGTATATTGACAATAAATCAGCTATTGACTTGGCTAAAAACCCGGTGTTTCATGGTAGGAGCAAGCACATTGACGTGCGATATCACTTTATTCGTGATTGTGTGGAGCAGGGACTAATTGTGGTGAAACATGTCTGTACAACTGAGAAAAGGGCTGATATTTTGACTAAGGCGTTACCAGCAGAAAAATTCGAGAAGATGAGAAGTTTGTTGGGTGTTAAGGAGCTTAAAGCTGTTTAGATTAAAGGGGAGTATGTTGAGTATTAATCTAAATAGATGTTTATTTATTTTGTTTAAATAAATCAACGTGTATAAGTTTTATGAACGTTGTATTAGAGAGACTTAGTCTCAGGTAGTTGCTAGCTAATAGGAGTCCAGTTAGGAGTTGTGGAGGAAAACCAGGAGCTACTTTTCTATTTTGTAGGAGTTTTGGTATACATCATACATATGGTGTATATGTTTGTCTACTTTAAATCATCAAGTTGTATGCTTTGCATTCAGAAATAAATCAAACAGTTCTGTTTCTTTCATATATATTCTTTCAGTATATACCCTATGTTTACTATATTAAAGTTAATATAATATGAAAATTGCAAATTTAATCTATGAGAATCATATAGGTAAATACTTACGATATTTTACCAATAGAACATTATATTATGACTTTAGCATGACTTTAGAATATCATATGAAAACATATATTTTCATATTAATATTGAAAATAATATATATAGTTCGCAAAATTATTATATAAGAAATAACATTATTAACAAAATTTAATTATTACATTAATAATATAGTTAATATTGACTTATTATTCAATAGGTAATACTATATTATATAATATTATATATTATATAATTCAGGGTTTCTTGTTTATAATATAATATAATATAAGTGTATAATATCGATATAAATTGCAATACTTAATTGTAGTATTTTGGTGCCATACAGGTTTTGTGACTATACAATAACCAAATATTTGTGACTGTACAACACCAAATATATTATCAAAATGTATTATCTCATATATCATTAATTGCTTAAATAATAACTAGATTTTCAATGACGTAAAATGAATTTTATTAAATTGATCAATTTAGTGTAATATAAATATTACTTAATGATATATCATAAGTTCTTTAAAGAATGAAATGTTATAATTATGTTATTATTGGGGAACTATATTTTAGATAATACTAAAATGTGTGAATATATAGGATATAATAGCTTAAGTAATAAGTTATAATACTCCTTATATAATATTATGATAACTTATATGTATATTACTAGTAAGGATACATAATAATATTTAAATTTGCCTTGACTTATGAACCTAAGTATATAATCAAAGTTTCTCTCTCTCGTTAATATTATTTCTAAATATCTTAACAGTTATTTCAACTGTAAACTGTTCCAATTATTTCAAATTTCGAGATCTGTTACTTTAGAATGCTAGCCAGCCAAATCTAGGGTTTTAATTAAACATCTCAATTTTCAGTTAGGGTTTTAAGGAGAGATGTCTAGGGTTTATGATAATTGGGAGAGATTAGTACGAGCTAGGTTAGGGCAAGAGCAACTCAGAGCGAATAGGCAAGGTCATGAGCTAGTTTCTAGTGGAATCACCGGTGCTGTTCCTGAGGATCCTAATGTTGCTAGAATACGTAAGTTTGTAAAATGATGTCGTAATTGATTCGTCTTTCAGTGTGTTTGTGTTTCTCTAGCGTGATTTTAATTAGCTTTAGTTGATTGTAGTAAGACGTTATAATATTGTGATTAATTCGTTATTGTTTTCTGTTTAGCGTAGTGTTAGTGTTCTAGTTACATGGTGCAGTTGATTGTAGTGTTAATTAGCTAGTTATATGCTGTAGTTGAGAGTTTGTATATATTAACATTAATTATGGTAACTACTTATACTATATTAAAACATGATAAGATCATTGCTAAGTGTACTAAGTCTATGTTTATATTAGTATAAAATAGTATATTATTAATATAATAAGTAACTTAATTAGCATATCATAATAATATAAGTTAATATGCTATTATTAACTTAGTGATGGTTTAAATAAGATTAGTATTATATAATATTATAATTAAACTAGGTTAATAAGCCGCGCTTTGCAGCAGTATTATAATATATTTTTTTATGAAAAAGAATATTAGAATAAAAATTGTGAAATTACTATCTACAAAATTATTTAAATTATCAAATAAAATATATTCTATAAAATCAGCGGCATTAGAATATATTTGTTAAGAAAAGGAATTTTAGAATAAAATTTGTGAAATAAATATCTACAAAATTATTTAAATTATCAAATAAAATATATTCTATAAAATTTGTATTTTGGTAGGTAATAATTAAATTTTGTATTTAAATTTATATTGATAAAAAAATACTAATTATTTGTAATAAAAAAATTGAAAGTACTTAAATATAATTTTTTTAGTCATTTTATCTAAATCAAAGAAAGTTCTATCAAGTTTGAAAATAATAAAAGAAAGTTCTATCAAGTCCTACAAATTCGAAAATAATAAGGAAGTTGTAATTTTCTAAATCAAAGAAAGTTCTATCCAATTTTTCTAAATCAAAGAAATGTTCTAAATCAAAGAAAGTTCTATCAAGTCCTACAAATTCGAAAATAATAAGGAAGTTGTAATTTTCTAAATCAAAGAAAGTTCTATCAAGTTTGAAAATAATAAAAGAAAGTTCTATCAAACCTAAAAATTCAAAAATAATAAGGAAGTTGTAATTTTATAAATCAAAGAAAGTTCTATCAAGTCCTACAAATTCGAAAATAATAAGGAAGTTGTAATGTTCTAAATCAAAGAAAGTTCTATCAAGTTTGAAAATAATAAAAGAAAGTTCTATCAAACCTAAAAATTCAAAAATAATAAGGAAGTTGTAATTTTATAAATCAAAGAAAGTTCTATCGAGTCGTACAAATTCGAAAATAATAAGAAAGATGTAATTTTCTAAATCAAAGAAAGTTCTATCAAGTTTGAAAATAATAAAACAAAGTTCTATCAAGTTTGAAAATAATAAAAGTGTAATTTTCAATTTCATTTCTACAAAATCAAAAATAATAAAGCAAGTTGTAATTATTAAAATTAAAAATTGTGAAAAATTGAGAAAATTAGAAAAATAGAACGAGGCCCACCTCACCCGTCTTCTTCTTTATATAAGTATATTGATGTGTAATTTGTTTATAATTAAACTTTTGGCCTAATTAGTTTGGTTGTAACTAATCAGAAGTAAAAATTATAATTCATTAATAATTGTCCAAGTTAAGTATTATGTTTTATGTAGATCACTGTATCTAATTTTATATGGGTATTGGTATTTTTATTTAAATTGTAGATAATTACTATTTAAACCATCACTAAGTTAATAATTATTTTGTGAGTTTTGTGCTAAAATCATTTATATCTTATGTTTAGAACTCAAAACGTAATGTATTAAGCGTATGAAACCTAATAAATAAAGTCTGATATCCCTTACCAATATTAATTTATAACACTTTGGATCAGGATGAGTAACTATATCATAATACGTTAGAATACATTATTAATTCACACTAGAAATTACTTAAGGTATGGTTTATTATATTCATATAATAAATTACCTATTTATCAAATTATTCACATATGATAAATTAACATTGGATTAATTTTAGAGTTTAACAATATTTAGAGAAGTATAATAATATTAATATGTATTCTATTTATACTAAGACTAAATCCATAATTAAACTTATATTATATTATATTATCAACAAGAAACCCTAAATGATTACATATTATTAAATTCATATATAATATTATATCACCACTTAGTCGTGATAAATGATTAATCATAGACAACATATTATATAATAATCTTCACATAATTAAATGCATATTAATCTTATTATATGAATCATTAGATAATGTTATATTATTTTTCTTGAAATAGTTCTAGAATATTTTAAATGGAAGTTTTCCCTGGTCTAAAAGTCAATATAGAATTGACTTTAACCACTCATATACCATAAAGAAGACCAAATAATCAGGGACAATAACTAAGAACATTTAAAGATGGAACATAGGGTTTGAGCTGTGCTTCAGGTTGTATAAACCCCGCTCTTAGTTCCTCAAACGGGTAAGAGGGGCCTCTCTCTTATCAGAGTAGTAGCAACAGACTGAGTATACATTGGAATTGATGGTGTTAAAGGTGTAGAGATTGCATGAAACTTCATAATTCATATTACAAGAATTATAATTATAATTATAATTATAATTGAGTTAACATAATAACTCAATGTATAATTTGTCTACATGCATAATTTAAACCCACAAGTTAATACTATAATTTTAGAGTTCACTTATAACTATGTTATAAGTATATTATGTTGTTATTCTTATGATTTTAAGTACTTAATTAATAATTTATTAACTAAGTATATACCCTATGTTTACTATATTAAAGTTAATATAATATGAAAATTGCAAATTTAATCTATGAGAATCATATAGGTAAATACTTACGATATTTTACCAATAGAACATTATATTATGACTTTAGCATGACTTTAGAATATGATATGAAAACATATATTTTCATATTAATATTGAAAATAATATATATAGTTCGCAAAATTATTATATAAGAAATAACATTATTAACAAAATTTAATTATTACATTAATAATATAGTTAATATTGACTTATTATTCAATAGGTAATACTATATTATATAATATTATATATTATATAATTCAGGGTTTCTTGTTTATAATATAATATAATATAAGTGTATAATATCGATATAAATTGCAATACTTAATTGTAGTATTTTGGTGCCATACAGGTTTTGTGACTATACAATAACCAAATATTTGTGACTGTACAACACCAAATATATTATCAAAATGTATTATCTCATATATCATTAATTGCTTAAATAATAACTAGATTTTCAATGACGTAAAATGAATTTTATTAAATTGATCAATTTAGTGTAATATAAATATTACTTAATGATATATCATAAGTTCTTTAAAGAATGAAATGTTATAATTATGTTAGTATTGGGGAACTATATTTTAGATAATACTTAAATGTGTGAATATATAGGATATAATAGCTTAAGTAATAAGTTATAATACTCCTTATATAATATTATGATAACTTATATGTATATTACTAGTAAGGATACATAATAATATTTAAATCTGCCTTGACTTATGAACCTAAGTATATAATCAAAGTTTCTCTCTCTCGTTAATATTATTTCTAAATATTTTAACAGTTATTTCAACTGTAAACTGTTCCAATTATTTCAAATTTCGAGATCTGTTACTTTAGAATGCTAGCCAGCCAAATCTAGGGTTTTAATTAAACATCTCAATTTTCAGTTAGGGTTTTAAGGAGAGATGTCTAGGGTTTATGATAATTGGGAGAGATTAGTACGAGCTAGGTTAGGGCAAGAGCAACTCAGAGCGAATAGGCAAGGTCATGAGCTAGTTTCTAGTGGAATCACCGGTGCTGTTCCTGAGGATCCTAATGTTGCTAGAATACGTAAGTTTGTAAAATGATGTCGTAATTGATTCGTCTTTGAGTGTGTTTGTGTTTCTCTAGCGTGATTTTAATTAGCTTTAGTTGATTGTAGTAAGACGTTATAATATTGTGATTAATTCGTTATTGTTTTCTGTTTAGCGTAGTGTTAGTGTTCTAGTTACATGGTGCAGTTGATTGTAGTGTTAATTAGCTAGTTATATGCTGTAGTTGAGAGTTTGTATATATTAACATTAATTATGGTAACTACTTATACTATATTAAAACATGATAAGATCATTGCTAAGTGTACTAAGTCTATGTTTATATTAGTATAAAATAGTATATTATTAATATAATAAGTAACTTAATTAGCATATCATAATAATATAAGTTAATATGCTATTATTAACTTAGTGATGGTTTAAATAAGATTAGTATTATATAATATTATAATTAAACTAGGTTAATAAGCCGCGCTTTGCAGCAGTATTATAATATATTTTTTTATGAAAAAGAATATTAGAATAAAAATTGTGAAATTACTATCTACAAAATTATTTAAATTATCAAATAAAATATATTCTATAAAATCAGCGGCATTAGAATATATTTGTTAAGAAAAGGAATTTTAGAATAAAATTTGTGAAATAAATATCTACAAAATTATTTAAATTATCAAATAAAATATATTCTATAAAATTTGTATTTTGGTAGGTAATAATTAAATTTTGTATTTAAATTTATATTGATAAAAAAATACTAATTATTTGTAATAAAAAAATTGAAAGTACTTAAATATAATTTTTTAGTCATTTTATCTAAATCAAAGAAAGTTCTATCAAGTTTGAAAATAATAAAAGAAAGTTCTATCAAGTCCTACAAATTCGAAAATAATAAGGAAGTTGTAATTTTCTAAATCAAAGAAAGTTCTATCCAATTTTTCTAAATCAAAGAAATGTTCTAAATCAAAGAAAGTTCTATCAAGTCCTACAAATTCGAAAATAATAAGGAAGTTGTAATTTTCTAAATCAAAGAAAGTTCTATCAAGTTTGAAAATAATAAAAGAAAGTTCTATCAAACCTAAAAATTCAAAAATAATAACGAAGTTGTAATTTTATAAATCAAAGAAAGTTCTATCAAGTCCTACAAATTCGAAAATAATAAGGAAGTTGTAATGTTCTAAATCAAAGAAAGTTCTATCAAGTTTGAAAATAATAAAAGAAAGTTCTATCAAACCTAAAAATTCAAAAATAATAAGGAAGTTGTAATTTTATAAATCAAAGAAAGTTCTATCAAGTCGTACAAATTCGAAAATAATAAGAAAGATGTAATTTTCTAAATCAAAGAAAGTTCTATCAAGTTTGAAAATAATAAAACAAAGTTCTATCAAGTTTGAAAATAATAAAAGTGTAATTTTCAATTTCATTTCTACAAAATCAAAAATAATAAAGCAAGTTGTAATTATTAAAATTAAAAATTGTGAAAAATTGAGAAAATTAGAAAAATAGAACGAGGCCCACCTCACCCGTCTTCTTCTTTATATAAGTATATTGATGTGTAATTTGTTTATAATTAAACTTTTGGCCTAATTAGTTTGGTTGTAACTAATAGAAGTAAAAATTATAATTCATTAATAATTGTCCAAGTTAAGTATTATGTTTTATGTAGATCACTGTATCTAATTTTATATGGGTATTGGTATTTTTATTTAAATTGTAGATAATTACTATTTAAACCATCACTAAGTTAATAATTATTTTGTGAGTTTTGTGCTAAAATCATTTATATCTTATGTTTAGAACTCAAAACGTAATGTATTAAGCGTATGAAACCTAATAAATAAAGTCTGATATCCCTTACCAATATTAATTTATAACACTTTGGATCAGGATGAGTAACTATATCATAATACGTTAGAATACATTATTAATTCACACTAGAAATTACTTAAGGTATGGTTTATTATATTCATATAATGAATTACCTATTTATCAAATTATTCACATATGATAAATTAACATTGGATTAATTTTAGAGTTTAACAATATTTAGAGAAGTATAATAATATTAATATGTATTCTATTTATACTAAGACTAAATCCATAATTAAACTTATATTATATTATATTATCAACAAGAAACCCTAAATGATTACATATTATTAAATTCATATATAATATTATATCACCACTTAGTCGTGATAAATGATTAATCATAGACAACATATTATATAATAATCTTCACATAATTAAATGCATATTAATCTTATTATATGAATCATTAGATAATGTTATATTATTTTTCTTGAAATAGTTCTAGAATATTTTAAATGGAAGTTTTCCCTGGTCTAAAAGTCAATATAGAATTGACTTTAACCACTCATATACCATAAAGAAGACCAAATAATCAGGGACAATAACTAAGAACATTTAAAGATGGAACATAGGGTTTGAGCTGTGCTTCAGGTTGTATAAACCCCGCTCTTAGTTCCTCAAACGGGTAAGAGGGGCCTCTCTCTTATTATCAGAGTAGTAGCAACAGACTGAGTATACATTGGAATTGATGGTGTTAAAGGTGTAGAGATTGCATGAAACTTCATAATTCATATTACAAGAATTATAATTATAATTATAATTATAATTGAGTTAACATAATAACTCAATGTATAATTTGTCTACATGCATAATTTAAACCCACAAGTTAATACTATAATTTTAGAGTTCACTTATAACTATGTTATAAGTATATTATGTTGTTATTCTTATGATTTTAAGTACTTAATTAATAATTTATTAACTAAGTATATACCCTATGTTTACTATATTAAAGTTAATATAATATGAAAATTGCAAATTTAATCTATGAGAATCATATAGGTAAATACTTACGATATTTTACCAATAGAACATTATATTATGACTTTAGCATGACTTTAGAATATGATATGAAAACATATATTTTCATATTAATATTGAAAATAATATATATAGTTCGCAAAATTATTATATAAGAAATAACATTATTAACAAAATTTAATTATTACATTAATAATATAGTTAATATTGACTTATTATTCAATAGGTAATACTATATTATATAATATTATATATTATATAATTCAGGGTTTCTTGTTTATAATATAATATAATATAAGTGTATAATATCGATATAAATTGCAATACTTAATTGTAGTATTTTGGTGCCATACAGGTTTTGTGACTATACAATAACCAAATATTTGTGACTGTACAACACCAAATATATTATCAAAATGTATTATCTCATATATCATTAATTGCTTAAATAATAACTAGATTTTCAATGACGTAAAATGAATTTTATTAAATTGATCAATTTAGTGTAATATAAATATTACTTAATGATATATCATAAGTTCTTTAAAGAATGAAATGTTATAATTATGTTATTATTGGGGAACTATATTTTAGATAATACTAAAATGTGTGAATATATAGGATATAATAGCTTAAGTAATAAGTTATAATACTCCTTATATAATATTATGATAACTTATATGTATATTACTAGTAAGGATACATAATAATATTTAAATCTGCCTTGACTTATGAACCTAAGTATATAATCAAAGTTTCTCTCTCTCGTTAATATTATTTCTAAATATTTTAACAGTTATTTCAACTGTAAACTGTTCCAATTATTTCAAATTTCGAGATCTGTTACTTTAGAATGCTAGCCAGCCAAATCTAGGGTTTTAATTAAACATCTCAATTTTCAGTTAGGGTTTTAAGGAGAGATGTCTAGGGTTTATGATAATTGGGAGAGATTAGTACGAGCTAGGTTAGGGCAAGAGCAACTCAGAGCGAATAGGCAAGGTCATGAGCTAGTTTCTAGTGGAATCACCGGTACTGTTCCTGAGGATCCTAATGTTGCTAGAATACGTAAGTTTGTAAAATGATGTCGTAATTGATTCGTCTTTCAGTGTGTTTGTGTTTCTCTAGCGTGATTTTAATTAGCTTTAGTTGATTGTAGTAAGGCCTTATGATATTGTGATTAATTCGTTATTGTTTTCTGTTTAGCGTAGTGTTAGTGTTCTAGTTACATGGTGCAGTTGATTGTAGTGTTAATTAGCTAGTTATATGCTGTAGTTGAGAGTTTGTATATATTAACATTAATTATGGTAACTACTTATACTATATTAAAACATGATAAGATCATTGCTAAGTGTACTAAGTCTATGTTTATATTAGTATAAAATAGTATATTATTAATATAATAAGTAACTTAATTAGCATATCATAATAATATAAGTTAATATGCTATTATTAACTTAGTGATGGTTTAAATAAGATTAGTATTATATAATATTATAATTAAACTAGGTTAATAAGCCGCGCTTTGCAGCAGTATTATAATATATTTTTTTATGAAAAAGAATATTAGAATAAAAATTGTGAAATTACTATCTACAAAATTATTTAAATTATCAAATAAAATATATTCTATAAAATCAGCGGTATTAGAATATATTTGTTAAGAAAAGGAATTTTAGAATAAAATTTGTGAAATAAATATCTACAAAATTATTTAAATTATCAAATAAAATATATTCTATAAAATTTGTATTTTGGTAGGTAATAATTAAATTTTGTATTTAAATTTATATTGATAAAAAAATACTAATTATTTGTAATAAAAAAATTGAAAGTACTTAAATATAATTTTTTTAGTCATTTTATCTAAATCAAAGAAAGTTCTATCAAGTTTGAAAATAATAAAAGAAAGTTCTATCAAGTCCTACAAATTCGAAAATAATAAGGAAGTTGTAATTTTCTAAATCAAAGAAAGTTCTATCAAAATTTTCTAAATCAAAGAAATGTTCTAAATCAAAGAAAGTTCTATCAAGTCCTACAAATTCGAAAATAATAAGGAAGTTGTAATTTTCTAAATCAAAGAAAGTTCTATCAAGTTTGAAAATAATAAAAGAAAGTTCTATCAAACCTAAAAATTCAAAAATAATAAGGAAGTTGTAATTTTATAAATCAAAGAAAGTTCTATCAAGTCCTACAAATTCGAAAATAATAAGGAAGTTGTAATGTTCTAAATCAAAGAAAGTTCTATCAAGTTTGAAAATAATAAAAGAAAGTTCTATCAAACCTAAAAATTCAAAAATAATAAGGAAGTTGTAATTTTATAAATCAAAGAAAGTTCTATCAAGTCGTACAAATTCGAAAATAATAAGAAAGATGTAATTTTCTAAATCAAAGAAAGTTCTATCAAGTTTGAAAATAATAAAACAAAGTTCTATCAAGTTTGAAAATAATAAAAGTGTAATTTTCAATTTCATTTCTACAAAATCAAAAATAATAAAGCAAGTTGTAATTATTAAAATTAAAAATTGTGAAAAATTGAGAAAATTAGAAAAATAGAACGAGGCCCACCTCACCCGTCTTCTTCTTTATATAAGTATATTGATGTGTAATTTGTTTATAATTAAACTTTTGGCCTAATTAGTTTGGTTGTAACTAATCAGAAGTAAAAATTATAATTCTTTAATAATTGTCCAAGTTAAGTATTATGTTTTATGTAGATCACTGTATCTAATTTTATATGGGTATTGGTATTTTTATTTAAATTGTAGATAATTACTATTTAAACCATCACTAAGTTAATAATTATTTTGTGAGTTTTGTGCTAAAATCATTTATATCTTATGTTTAGAACTCAAAAGGTAATGTATTAAGCGTATGAAACCTAATAAATAAAGTCTGATATCCCTTACCAATATTAATTTATAACACTTTGGATCAGGATGAGTAACTATATCATAATACGTTAGAATACATTATTAATTCACACTAGAAATTACTTAAGGTATGGTTTATTATATTCATATAATAAATTACCTATTTATCAAATTATTCACATATGATAAATTAACATTGGATTAATTTTAGAGTTTAACAATATTTAGAGAAGTATAATAATATTAATATGTATTCTATTTATACTAAGACTAAATCCATAATTAAACTTATATTATATTATATTATCAACAAGAAACCCTAAATGATTACATATTATTAAATTCATATATAATATTATATCACCACTTAGTCGTGATAAATGATTAATCATAGACAACTTATTATATAATAATCTTCACATAATTAAATGCATATTAATCTTTTTATATGAATCATTAGATAATGTTATATTATTTTTCTTGAAATAGTTCTAGAATATTTTAAATGGAAGTTTTCCCTGGTCTAAAAGTCAATATAGAATTGACTTTAACCACTCATATACCATAAAGAAGACCAAATAATCAGGGACAATAACTAAGAACATTTAAAGATGGAACATAGGGTTTGAGCTGTGCTTCAGGTTGTATAAACCCCGCTCTTAGTTCCTCAAACGGGTAAGAGGGGCCTCTCTCTTATTATCAGAGTAGTAGCAACAGACTGAGTATACATTGGAATTGATGGTGTTAAAGGTGTAGAGATTGCATGAAACTTCATAATTCATATTACAAGAATTATAATTATAATTATAATTATAATTGAGTTAACATAATAACTCAATGTATAATTTGTCTACATGCATAATTTAAACCCACAAGTTAATACTATAATTTTAGAGTTCACTTATAACTATGTTATAAGTATATTATGTTGTTATTCTTATGATTTTAAGTACTTAATTAATAATTTATTAACTAAGTATATACCCTATGTTTACTATATTAAAGTTAATATAATATGAAAATTGCAAATTTAATCTATGAGAATCATATAGGTAAATACTTACGATATTTTACCAATAGAACATTATATTATGACTTTAGCATGACTTTAGAATATGATATGAAAACATATATTTTCATATTAATATTGAAAATAATATATATAGTTCGCAAAATTATTATATAAGAAATAACATTATTAACAAAATTTAATTATTACATTAATAATATAGTTAATATTGACTTATTATTCAATAGGTAATACTATATTATATAATATTATATATTATATAATTCAGGGTTTCTTGTTTATAATATAATATAATATAAGTGTATAATATCGATATAAATTGCAATACTTAATTGTAGTATTTTGGTGCCATACAGGTTTTGTGACTATACAATAACCAAATATTTGTGACTGTACAACACCAAATATATTATCAAAATGTATTATCTCATATATCATTAATTGCTTAAATAATAACTAGATTTTCAATGACGTAAAATGAATTTTATTAAATTGATCAATTTAGTGTAATATAAATATTACTTAATGATATATCATAAGTTCTTTAAAGAATGAAATGTTATAATTATGTTATTATTGGGGAACTATATTTTAGATAATACTAAAATGTGTGAATATATAGGATATAATAGCTTAAGTAATAAGTTATAATACTCCTTATATAATATTATGATAACTTATATGTATATTACTAGTAAGGATACATAATAATATTTAAATCTGCCTTGACTTATGAACCTAAGTATATAATCAAAGTTTCTCTCTCTCGTTAATATTATTTCTAAATATTTTAACAGTTATTTCAACTGTAAACTGTTCCAATTATTTCAAATTTCGAGATCTGTTACTTTAGAATGCTAGCCAGCCAAATCTAGGGTTTTAATTAAACATCTCAATTTTCAGTTAGGGTTTTAAGGAGAGATGTCTAGGGTTTATGATAATTGGGAGAGATTAGTACGAGCTAGGTTAGGGCAAGAGCAACTCAGAGCGAATAGGCAAGGTCATGAGCTAGTTTCTAGTGGAATCACCGGTACTGTTCCTGAGGATCCTAATGTTGCTAGAATACGTAAGTTTGTAAAATGATGTCGTAATTGATTCGTCTTTCAGTGTGTTTGTGTTTCTCTAGCGTGATTTTAATTAGCTTTAGTTGATTGTAGTAAGGCCTTATGATATTGTGATTAATTCGTTATTGTTTTCTGTTTAGCGTAGTGTTAGTGTTCTAGTTACATGGTGCAGTTGATTGTAGTGTTAATTAGCTAGTTATATGCTGTAGTTGAGAGTTTGTATATATTAACATTAATTATGGTAACTACTTATACTATATTAAAACATGATAAGATCATTGCTAAGTGTACTAAGTCTATGTTTATATTAGTATAAAATAGTATATTATTAATATAATAAGTAACTTAATTAGCATATCATAATAATATAAGTTAATATGCTATTATTAACTTAGTGATGGTTTAAATAAGATTAGTATTATATAATATTATAATTAAACTAGGTTAATAAGCCGCGCTTTGCAGCAGTATTATAATATATTTTTTTATGAAAAAGAATATTAGAATAAAAATTGTGAAATTACTATCTACAAAATTATTTAAATTATCAAATAAAATATATTCTATAAAATCAGCGGTATTAGAATATATTTGTTAAGAAAAGGAATTTTAGAATAAAATTTGTGAAATAAATATCTACAAAATTATTTAAATTATCAAATAAAATATATTCTATAAAATTTGTATTTTGGTAGGTAATAATTAAATTTTGTATTTAAATTTATATTGATAAAAAAATACTAATTATTTGTAATAAAAAAATTGAAAGTACTTAAATATAATTTTTTTAGTCATTTTATCTAAATCAAAGAAAGTTCTATCAAGTTTGAAAATAATAAAAGAAAGTTCTATCAAGTCCTACAAATTCGAAAATAATAAGGAAGTTGTAATTTTCTAAATCAAAGAAAGTTCTATCAAAATTTTCTAAATCAAAGAAATGTTCTAAATCAAAGAAAGTTCTATCAAGTCCTACAAATTCGAAAATAATAAGGAAGTTGTAATTTTCTAAATCAAAGAAAGTTCTATCAAGTTTGAAAATAATAAAAGAAAGTTCTATCAAACCTAAAAATTCAAAAATAATAAGGAAGTTGTAATTTTATAAATCAAAGAAAGTTCTATCAAGTCCTACAAATTCGAAAATAATAAGGAAGTTGTAATGTTCTAAATCAAAGAAAGTTCTATCAAGTTTGAAAATAATAAAAGAAAGTTCTATCAAACCTAAAAATTCAAAAATAATAAGGAAGTTGTAATTTTATAAATCAAAGAAAGTTCTATCAAGTCGTACAAATTCGAAAATAATAAGAAAGATGTAATTTTCTAAATCAAAGAAAGTTCTATCAAGTTTGAAAATAATAAAACAAAGTTCTATCAAGTTTGAAAATAATAAAAGTGTAATTTTCAATTTCATTTCTACAAAATCAAAAATAATAAAGCAAGTTGTAATTATTAAAATTAAAAATTGTGAAAAATTGAGAAAATTAGAAAAATAGAACGAGGCCCACCTCACCCGTCTTCTTCTTTATATAAGTATATTGATGTGTAATTTGTTTATAATTAAACTTTTGGCCTAATTAGTTTGGTTGTAACTAATCAGAAGTAAAAATTATAATTCATTAATAATTGTCCAAGTTAAGTATTATGTTTTATGTAGATCACTGTATCTAATTTTATATGGGTATTGGTATTTTTATTTAAATTGTAGATAATTACTATTTAAACCATCACTAAGTTAATAATTATTTTGTGAGTTTTGTGCTAAAATCATTTATATCTTATGTTTAGAACTCAAAAGGTAATGTATTAAGCGTATGAAACCTAATAAATAAAGTCTGATATCCCTTACCAATATTAATTTATAACACTTTGGATCAGGATGAGTAACTATATCATAATACGTTAGAATACATTATTAATTCACACTAGAAATTACTTAAGGTATGGTTTATTATATTCATATAATAAATTACCTATTTATCAAATTATTCACATATGATAAATTAACATTGGATTAATTTTAGAGTTTAACAATATTTAGAGAAGTATAATAATATTAATATGTATTCTATTTATACTAAGACTAAATCCATAATTAAACTTATATTATATTATATTATCAACAAGAAACCCTAAATGATTACATATTATTAAATTCATATATAATATTATATCACCACTTAGTCGTGATAAATGATTAATCATAGACAACTTATTATATAATAATCTTCACATAATTAAATGCATATTAATCTTTTTATATGAATCATTAGATAATGTTATATTATTTTTCTTGAAATAGTTCTAGAATATTTTAAATGGAAGTTTTCCCTGGTCTAAAAGTCAATATAGAATTGACTTTAACCACTCATATACCATAAAGAAGACCAAATAATCAGGGACAATAACTAAGAACATTTAAAGATGGAACATAGGGTTTGAGCTGTGCTTCAGGTTGTATAAACCCCGCTCTTAGTTCCTCAAACGGGTAAGAGGGGCCTCTCTCTTATCAGAGTAGTAGCAACAGACTGAGTATACATTGGAATTGATGGTGTTAAAGGTGTAGAGATTGCATGAAACTTCATAATTCATATTACAAGAATTATAATTATAATTATAATTATAATTGAGTTAACATAATAACTCAATGTATAATTTGTCTACATGCATAATTTAAACCCACAAGTTAATACTATAATTTTAGAGTTCACTTATAACTATGTTATAAGTATATTATGTTGTTATTCTTATGGTTTTAAGTACTTAATTAATAATTTATTAACTAAGTATATACCCTATGTTTACTATATTAAAGTTAATATAATATGAAAATTGCAAATTTAATCTATGAGAATCATATAGGTAAATACTTACGATATTTTACCAATAGAACATTATATTATGACTTTAGCATGACTTTAGAATATGATATGAAAACATATATTTTCATATTAATATTGAAAATAATATATATAGTTCGCAAAATTATTATATAAGAAATAACATTATTAACAAAATTTAATTATTACATTAATAATATAGTTAATATTGACTTATTATTTAATAGGTAATACTATATTATATAATATTATATATTATATAATTCAGGGTTTCTTGTTTATAATATAATATAATATAAGTGTATAATATCGATATAAATTGCAATACTTAATTCTAGTATTTTGGTGCCATACAGGTTTTGTGACTATACAATAACCAAACATTTGTGACTGTACAACACCAAATATATTATCAAAATGTATTATCTCATATATCATTAATTGCTTAAATAATAACTAGATTTTCAATGACGTAAAATGAATTTTATTAAATTGATCAATTTAGTGTAATATAAATATTACTTAATGATATATCATAAGTTCTTTAAAGAATGAAATGTTATAATTATGTTATTATTGGGGAACTATATTTTAGATAATACTAAAATGTGTGAATATATAGGATATAATAGCTTAGGTAATAAGTTATAATACTCCTTATATAATATTTTGATAACTTATATGTATATTACTAGTAAGGATACATAATAATATTTAAATGTGCCTTGCCTTATGAACCTAAGTATATAATCAAAGTTTCTCTTTCTCGTTAATATTATTTCTAAATATTTTAACACTTATTTCAACTGTAAATTGTTCCAATTATTTCAAATTTCGAGATCTGTTACTTTAGAATGCTAGCGAGCCAAATCTAGGGTTTTAATTAAACATCTCAATTTTCACTTAGGGTTTTAAGGAGAGATGTCTAGGGTTTATGATAATTGGGAGAGATTAGTACGAGCTAGGTTAGGGCAAGAGAGCGAATACGCAAGGTCATGAGCTAGTTTCTAGTGGAATCACGGTGCTGTTCCTGAGGATCCTAATGTTGCTAGAATACGTAAGTTTGTAAAATGAAGTCGTAATTGATTCGTCTTTCAGTGTGTTTGTGTTTCTGTAGAGTGATTTTAATTAGCTTTAGTTGATTGTAGTAAGGCGTTATGATATTGTGATTAATTCGTTATTGTTTTCTGTTTAGCGTAGTGTTAGTGTTCTAGTTACATGTGCAGTTGATTGTAGTGTTAATTAGCTAGTTATATGCTGTAGTTGAGAGTTTGATAAGATCATTGCTAAGTGTACTAAGTCTATGTTTATATTAGTATAAAATAGTATATTATTAATATAATAAGTAACTTAATTAGCATATCATAATAATATAAGTTAATATGCTATTATTAACTTAGTGATGGTTTAAATAAGATTAGTATTATATAATATTATAATTAAACTAGGTTAATAAGCCGCGCTTTACAGCAGTATTATAATATATTTTTTTATGAAAAAGAATATTAGAATAAAAATTGTAAAATTAATATCTACAAAATTATTTAAATTATCAAATAAAATATATTCTATAAAATCAGCGGTATTAGAATATATTTGTTAAGAAAAGGAATTTTAGAATAAAATTTGTGACATAAATATCTACAAAATTATTTAAATTATCAAATAAAATATATTCTATAAAATTTGTATTTTGGTAGGTAATAATTAAATTTTGTATTTAAATTTATATTGATAAAAAAATACTAATTATTTGTAATAAAAAAAATTAAAGTACTAAAATATAATTTTTTTAGTCATTTTATCTAAATCAAAGAAAGTTCTATCAAGTTTGAAAATAATAAAAGAAAGTTCTATCAAGATTGAAAATAATAAAAGAAAGTTCTATCAAGTCCTACAAATTGGAAAATAATAAGGAAGTTGTAATTTTCTAAATCAAAGAAAGTTCTATCAAGTTTTTCTAAATCAAAGAAATGTTCTAAATCAAAGAAAGTTATATCACCTACAAATTCGAAAATAATAAGGAAGTTGTAATTTTCTAAATCAAAGAAAGTTCTATCAAGTTTGAAAATAATAAAAGAAAGTTCTATCAAACCTAAAAATTCAAAAATAATAAGGAAGTTGTAATTTTATAAATCAAAGAAAGTTCTATCAAGTCCTACAAATTCGAAAATAATAAGAAAGATGTAATTTTCTAAATCAAAGAAAGTTCTATCAAGTTTGAAAATAATAAAACAAAGTTCTATCAAGTTTGAAAATAATAAAAGTGTAATTTTCAATTTCATTTCTACAAAATCAAAAATAATAAAGCAAGTTGTAATTATTAAAATTAAAAATTGTGAAAAATTGAGAAAATTAGAAAAATAGAACGAGCCCCACCTCACCGGTCTTCTTCTTTATATAAGTATATTGATGTGTAATTTGTTTATAATTAAACTTTTGGCCTAATTAGTTTGGTTGTAACTAATCAGAAGTAAAAATTATAATTCGTTAATAATTGTCCAAGTTAAGTATTATGTTTTATGTAGATCACTGTATCTAATTTTATATGGGTATTGGTATTTTTATTTAAATTGTAGATAATTACTATTTAAACCATCACTAAGTTAATAATTATTTTGTGAGTTTTGTGCTAAAATCATTTATATCTTATGTTTAGAACTCAAAACGTAATGTATTAAGCGTATGAAACCTAATAAATAAAGTCTGATATCCCTTACCAATATTAATTTATAACACTTTGAATCAGGATGAGTAACTATATCATAATACGTTAGAATACATTATTAATTCACACTAGAAATTACTTAAGGTATGGTTTATTATATTCATATAATAAATTACCTATTTATCAAATTATTCACATATGATAAATTAACATTGGATTCATTTTAGAGTTTAACAATATTTAGAGAAGTATAATAATATTAATATGTATTCTATTTATACTAAGACTAAATCCATAATTAAACTTATATTATATTATATTATCAACAAGAAACCCTAAATGATTACATATTATTAAATTCATATATAATATTATATCACCACTTAGTGGTGATAAATGATTAATCATAGACAACATATTATATAATAATCTTCACATAATTAAATGCATATTAATCTTATTATATGAATCATTAGATAATGTTATATTATTTTTCTTGAAATAGTTCTAGAATATTTTAAATGGAAGTTTTCCCTGGTCTAAAAGTCAATATAGAATCGACTTTAACCACTCATATACCATAAAGAAGACCAAATAATCAGAACAATAACTAAGAACATTTAAAGATGGAACATAGGGTTTGAGCTGTGTTTCAGGTTGTATAAAACCCGCTCTTAGTTCCTCAAACGGGTAAGAGGGGCCCTTTCTTATCAGAGTAGTAGCAACAGACTGAGTATACATTGGAATTGATGGTGTTAAAGGTGTAGAGATTGCATGAAACTTCATAATTCATATTACAAGAATTATAATTATAATTATAATTATAATTGAGTTAACATAATAACTCAATGTATAATTTGTCTACATGCATAATTTAAACCCACAAGTTAATACTATAATTTTAGAGTTCACTTATAACTATGTTATAAGTATATTATGTTGTTATTCTTATGGTTTTAAGTACTTAATTAATAATTTATTAACTAAGTATATACCCTATGTTTACTATATTAAAGTTAATATAATATGAAAATTGCAAATTTAATCTATGAGAATCATATAGGTAAATACTTACGATATTTTGCCAATAGAACATTATATTATGACTTTAGCATGACTTTAGAATATGATATGAAAACATATATTTTCATATTAATATTGAAAATAATATATATAGTTCGCAAAATTATTATATAAGAAATAACATTATTAACAAAATTTAATTATTACATTAATAATATAGTTAATATTGACTTATTATTTAATAGGTAATACTATATTATATAATATTATATATTATATAATTCTGGGTTTCTTGTTTATAATATAATATAATATAAGTGTATAATATCGATATAAATTGCAATACTTAATTGTAGTATTTTGGTGCCATACAGATTTTGTGACTATACAATAACCAAACATTTGTGACTGTACAACACCAAATATATTATCAAAATGTATTATCTCATATATCATTAATTGCTTAAATAATAACTAGATTTTCAATGACGTAAAATGAATTTTATTAAATTGATCAATTTAGTGTAATATAAATATTACTTAATGATATATCATAAGTTCTTTAAAGAATGAAATGTTATAATTATGTTATTATTGGGGAACTATATTTTAGATAATACTAAAATGTGTGAATATAGAGAATTTAATAGCTTAGGTAATAAGTTATAATACTACTTATATAATATTATGATAACTTATATGTATATTACTAGTAAGGATACATAATAATATTTAAATCTGCCTTGACTTATGAACCTAAGTATATAATCAAAGTTTCTCTCTCTCGTTAATATTATTTCTAAATATTTTAACAGTTATTTCAACTGTAAATTGTTCCAATTATTTCAAATTTCGAGATCTGTTACTTTAGAATGCTAGCCAGCCAAATCTAGGGTTTTAATTAAACATCTCAATTTTCAGTTAGGGTTTTAAGGAGAGATGTCTAGGGTTTATGATAATTGGGAGAGATTAGTACGAGCTAGGTTAGGGCAAGAGCAACTTAGAGCGAATACGCAAGGTCATGAGCTAGTTTCTAGTGGAATCACCGTTGCTGTTCCTGAGGATCCTAATGTTGCTAGAATACGTAAGTTTGTAAAATGATGTCGTAATTGATTCGTCTTTCAGTGTGTTTGTGTTTCTGTAGCGTGATTTTAATTAGCTTTAGTTGATTGTAGTAAGCCGTTATGATATTGTGATTAATTCGTTATTGTTTTCTGTTTAGGGTAGTGTTAGTGTTCTAGTTACATGTGCAATTGTAGTGTTAATTATCTAGTTATATGCTGTAGTTGAGAGTTTGTATATATTAACATTAATTATGGTAAGTACTTATACTATATTAAAACATGATAAGATCATTGCTAAGTGTACTAAGTCTATGTTTATATTAGTATAAAATAGTATATTATTAATATAATAAGTAACTTAATTAGCATATCATAATAATATAAGTTAATATGCTATTATTAACTTAGTGATGGTTTAAATAAGATTAGTATTATATAATATTATAATTAAACTAGGTTAATAAGCGGCGCTTTGCAGCAGTATTATAATATATTTTTTTATGAAAAAGAATATTAGAATAAAAATTGTGAAATTAATATCTACAAAATTATTTAAATTATCAAATAAAATATATTCTATAAAATCAGCGGCATTAGAATATATTTGTTAAGAAAAGGAATTTTAGAATAAAATTTGTGAAATAAATATCTACAAAATTATTTAAATTATCAAATAAAATATATTCTATAAAATTTGTATTTTGGTAGGTAATAATTAAATTTTGTATTTAAATTTATATTGATAAAAAATACTAATATTTGTAATAAAAAAATTTAAAGTACTTAAATATAATTTTTTTAGTCATTTTATCTAAATCAAAGAAAGTTCTATCAAGTTTGAAAATAATAAAAGAAAGTTCTATCAAGTCCTACAAATTCGAAAATAATAAGGAAGTTGTAATTTTCTAAATCAAAGAAAGTTCTATCAAATTTTTCTAAATCAAAGAAATGTTCTAAATCAAAGAAAGTTCTATCAAGTCCTACAAATTCGAAAATAATAAGGAAGTTGTAATTTTCTAAATCAAAGAAAGTTCTATCAAGTTTGAAAATAATAAAAGAAAGTTCTATCAAACCTAAAAATTCAAAAATAATAAGGAAGTTGTAATTTTATAAATCAAAGAAAGTTCTATCAAGTCCTACAAATTCGAAAATAATAAGGAAGTTGTAATGTTCTAAATCAAAGAAAGTTCTATCAAGTTTGAAAATAATAAAAGAAAGTTCTATCAAACCTAAAAATTCAAAAATAATAAGGAAGTTGTAATTTTATAAATCAAAGAAAGTTCTATCAAGTCGTACAAATTCGAAAATAATAAGAAAGATGTAATTTTCTAAATCAAAGAAAGTTGTATCAAGTTTGAAAATAATAAAACAAAGTTCTATCAAGTTTGAAAATAATAAAAGTGTAATTTTCAATTTCATTTCTACAAAATCAAAAATAATAAAGCAAGTTGTAATTATTAAAATTAAAAATTGTGAAAAATTGAGAAAATTAGAAAAATAGAACGAGGCCCACCTCACCCGTCTTCTTCTTTATATAAGTATATTGATGTGTAATTTGTTTATAATTAAACTTTTGGCCTAATTAGTTTGGTTGTAACTAATCAGAAGTAAAAATTATAATTCGTTAATAATTGTCCAAGTTAAGTATTATGTTTTATGTAGATCACTGTATCTAATTTTATATGGGTATTGGTATTTTTATTTAAATTGTAGATAATTACTATTTAAACCATCACTAAGTTAATAATTATTTTGTGAGTTTTGTGCTAAAATCATTTATATCTTATGTTTAGAACTCAAAACGTAATGTATTAAGCGTATGAAACCTAATAAATAAAGTCTATATCCCTTACCAATATTAATTTATAACACTTTGAATCAGGATGAGTAACTATATCATAATACGTTAGAATACATTATTAATTCACACTAGAAATTACTTAAGGTATGGTTTATTATATTCATATAATAAATTACCTATTTATCAAATTATTCACATATGATAAATTAACATTGGATTCATTTTAGAGTTTAACAATATTTAGAGAAGTATAATAATATTAATATGTATTCTATTTATACTAAGACTAAATCCATAATTAAACTTATATTATATTATATTATCAACAAGAAACCCTAAATGATTACATATTATTAAATTCATATATAATATTATATCACCACTTAGTCGTGATAAATGATTAATCATAGACAACATATTATATAATAATCTTCACATAATTAAATGCATATTAATCTTATTATATGAATCATTAGATAATGTTATATTATTTTTCTTGAAATAGTTCTAGAATATTTTAAATGGAAGTTTTCCCTGGTCTAAAAGTCAATATAGAATCGACTTTAACCACTCATATACCATAAAGAAGACCAAATAATCAGGACAATAACTAAGAACATTTAAAGATGGAACATAGGGTTTGAGCTGTGTTTCAGGTTGTATAAACCCCGCTCTTAGTTCCTCAAACGGGTAAGAGGGGCCTCTCTCTTATCAGAGTAGTAGCAACAGACTGAATATACATTGGAATTGATGGTGTTAAAGGTGTAGAGAGTGCATGAAACTTCATAATTCATATTACAAGAATTATAATTATAATTATAATTATAATTGAGTTAACATAATAACTCAATGTATAATTTGTCTACATGCATAATTTAAACCCACAAGTTAATACTATAATTTTAGAGTTCACTTATAACTATGTTATAAGTATATTATGTTGTTATTCTTATGGTTTTAAGTACTTAATTAATAATTTATTAACTAAGTATATACCCTATGTTTACTATATTAAAGTTAATATAATATGAAAATTGCAAATTTAATCTATGAGAATCATATAGGTAAATACTTACGATATTTTACCAATAGAACATTATATTATGACTTTAGCATGACTTTAGAATATGATATGAAAACATATATTTTCATATTAATATTGAAAATAATATATATAGTTCGCAAAATTATTATATAAGAAATAACATTATTAACAAAATTTAATTATTACATTAATAATATAGTTAATATTGACTTATTATTCAATAGGTAATACTATATTATATAATATTATATATTATATAATTCAGGGTTTCTTGTTGATAATATAATATAATATAAGTGTATAATATGGATATAAATTGCAATACTTAATTGTAGTATTTTGGTGCCATACAGGTTTTGTGACTATACAACAACCAAATATTTGTGACTGTACAACACCAAATATATTATCGAAATGTATTATCTCATATATCATTAATTGCTTAAATAATAACTAGATTTTCAATGACGTAAAATGAATTTTAGTAAATTGATCAATTTAGTGTAATATAAATAATACTTAATGATATATCATAAGTTCTTTAAAGAATGAAATGTTATAATTATGTTAGTATTGGGGAACTATATTTTAGATAATACTTAAATGTGTGAATATATAGGATATAATAGCTTAGGTAAAAAGTTATAATACTCCTTATATAATATTATGATAACTTATATGTATATTATTAGTAAGGATACAAAATAATATTTAAATGTGCCTTGACTTAGGAACCTAAGTATATAATCAAAGTTTCTCTCTCTCTGGGTTAATATTATTTCGAAATATTTTAACACCCAAACAAAATTTAATTTATTTCAACTGTAAACTGTTCTAATTATTTCAAATTTCGAGATAGCCAGCCAAATCTAGGGTTTTAATTAAACATCTCAATTTTCAGTTAGGGTTTTAAGGAGAGATGTCTACGGTTTATGATAATTGGGAGAGATTAGTACGAGACAGACTAGGCAAGGTCATGAGCCGGTTTCTAGTGGAATCACCGGTGCTGTTCCATTTCAGAAAACTACTAATGTTAATGCTATTTTACAAGCTGCTGATGAAATTCAGAATGAGGATCCTAATGTTGCTAGAATGTGTTTGTGTTTGTGTTTGACTAACAGGATTAGTGTGATTTTAATTAGCTTTAGTTGATTGTAGTAAGGTGTTATGATATTGTGATTAATTCGTTATGATAAGAAGTAAGGTTAGCTCAAAATATCAAAATTCTAACCTATAGTATGTTCATATTATATTATTACACTTTAGAATATTAAGATATTTATTTGTAGTGATATAAATTTTATATCACAATACCAATAAATTATACATAATTACTTAATTTGTAAAATATTTCTAATACTAGTATAATATATATTAGTATTATACAACTATTAGAATCCAAAATATATAGTATCGAAATGTTCACCTAATCTTTTAATAACCAAGTGTAATATTTAAATTACACATATAATTTGGTATTGTCAATTACTAATACTAAAATGAATGTATAATTAAAATTTCAATATCTAAATTATATTACATCATATTTTACCATTTTCAGTAATTGATCATTTATTGAGTTTTAATAATTTATTTTAGTAATATGATAACAACAATAATGATTACATCTTTATTTGTCATCAACTAACTATCCTAATATAGTTAAGGATATATGGAAATAGAAAGAATTTGTTTATTCTACTTAAGCCAAAACTATATTATTATAGTTTATGTTATTTATGTAATTTGTGACATATGAATTACATAAATTTTTAGTATAAATGATAATTACTAAAAGTGTACCCAATATTATAGAACTTATGTATAATTTAAAATGTTGTTTAAATTATACGATATGGTATTATTACAAATACCTATATAAATTATGGTAACATAATTATATCCCAGTTAATGATCACCACTATCATATTAACTATAAATATTATAGTTAATATTTTATATTAAAAATTGTATAGGTTAATATTTCTTATATAAATATGCATCTAATGTAAATTAAATAGTATACTAATATCTGGGAATAAGTAATAAATTACATATAGTTTAGCTAGTCTTTGGTGATATGTTTAACCAAATATTTTGATAAAAATACTCCAGATATTTGGTAACATGTAGTCAACTATGATCTATGTTTTATATAATTTCATAAATAACTATTCTTTAATCTAGAGTAATTAGCTATAGTGATATGGTTTAAATTATTATGTTGCACGATAGAAGGATTTGTGAAGCCAACATTTGGTTTATAAGCTGGGTGAAGGCTGTATATGCGCTTTGACAGGCCCTGCTGCTATGCTAAATTGAATAAATGCTTAAAAAGTTTGGGCTTTATAAAATGTCCCTGAGACATTGATCATTGGAGTGTATGTTGACCATCTGTTAATCACACACACAAGTGTATCAATGATTCAACAATCAACGCTTTAAGGACTAGATGAACAAGAAATTTGATATGAGTGATCTAGGAAAGATATCTCATTATCTTGATCGAACTATGTTTAAAAGTATCGTGGTGGCTTGAGATATTATTATACATCCTTAAAAATATTTTTTCTATCCTTATAAAAATATAAAAACGAAGACACCTTCCACTTTTGAATTTATAGGATTATATTATTATTACGTTTCATACGCCAATGTATTATTATGACCATAATAATACTCTATATTTCCCATCTGATGCAATATTCAGCATCTGTGTTTCTACATATGAAATATTATGTCAATACATATAGTCAAATTAGATTAATATAACCTTGTATGAACATTATTAATATAATCCTAATAAAATTTAGTTAGAAGATATGATAAAATGTTTTATATAAAATCACATATTATATTATGATATAAGCTTATATCTTAGTATCACATTAGTGGTTGTTGGGCTTAAGAAAAATTGTAATAGATATTATGATTATTAAATATATATAATCCACATTAATTTGTTTTAAGAATTTAGTACGTAGAATATCTATTCATAAACACAAAGTTTAATGGATAGTATAATAATGCTAATTTTGATAAAAATGGATATCAATTCTTATCAATATTATTATCATAGCTATTACTAGTATGCGTTTATTCAATATTGGTATTATATATTAGAATAATTGTTTATTTATTTGACTAAATATTGAGTCCACATGTTATTAGTTTTTTATGAGTTACAATAAAAGTCTCCATTGGTGATATTCTCCAAAACATATTTTTGAAATTTATTTTGATTGAATAATATTATATATTCTTATCACATAAAAGATTCTGGATAATACATTTAACAATAATTTTAATAATTAACCTATTACCTTTATTAGCCAAAGCTTATAATTTTTTTTATAACTAAAATTTCTACTTTTTTATTTTTCTAACTAAAACCTCTTGTTTTCTAAAAATATCACGAACAGTTTTATTTAATAAAATAAAATAATAATATTATAATTACTAATAACTAACCGGTTAGCTTTTTTTGCCAAAGTATATATTTTTTTATATTTTCTAACTAATATGTCTCCTAACTAAAACATGAAACAATATACACCGGTTATTTCATTTAGTAGCATAAAATACTCTAATATTATAAATACTAATAATTAACCAATTACCTTTATTAACAAAATCATATATATATATTATATTTTCTACCTAAAATTTCTCATTTTCTAAAATTATCATAAACAACATATTATATAATAATCTTCACATAATTAAATGCATATTAATCTTATTATATGAATCATTAGATAATGTTATATTATTTTTCTTGAAATAGTTCTAGAATATTTTAAATGGAAGTTTTCCCTGGTCTAAAAGTCAATATAGAATTGACTTTAACCACTCATATACCAAAAAGAAGACCAAATAATCACGGACAATAACTAAGAACAATTAAAGATGGATCATAGGGTTTGAGGTGTGCTTCAGGTTGTATAAACCCCGCTCTTAGTTCCTCAAACGCGTAAGAGGGGCCTCTCTCTTATCAGAGTAGTAGCAACAGACTGAGTATACATTGGAATTGATGGTGTTAAAGGTGTAGAGAGTGCATGAAACTTCATAATTCATATTACAAGAATTATAATTATAATTATAATTATAATTGAGTTAACATAATAACTCAATGTATAATTTGTCTACATGCATAATTTAAACCCACAAGTTAATACTATAATTTTAGAGTTCACTTATAACTATGTTATAAGTATATTATGTTGTTATTCTTATGGTTTTAAGTACTTAATTAATAATTTATTAACTAAGTATATGTTGAGTATTAATCTAAACAGATGTTTATTTATTTTGTTTAAATAAATCAACGTGTATAAGTTTTATGAACGTTGTATTAGAGAGACTTAGTCTCAGGTAGTTGCTATCTAATAGGAGTCCAGTTTAGGAGTTGTGGAGGAAAACCAGGAGCTACTTTTCTATTTTGTAGGAGTCGTGCTGTTGGTATACATCATATATATGGTGTATATGTTTGTCTAGTTTAAATCATCAAGTTGTATGCTTTCCATTCAGAAATAAATCAAACAGTTCTGTTTCTTTCATATATATTCTTTCACCTGGTATCAGAGCCTCTACATAGCCAGCACCACATTCAACCGAGATGGAGTCAGGCAAGAGCAAAGAGAGCCATTTTGGCTTGAGTTATCTGATGCTCACGAAAACGAATTACACTGCTTGGGCGATGAAAATGAAAGTGTTTATGCAGGCACACGGTGTATGGGATGCAATCGAAGCTAAAGATCCAAAGGTTCCAGAGGCTCCAGTTGACGATAAAATGGACAAACGTGCCTTAGCTATTATCTACCAAGGGATTTCTGAAGACCTATTGTTAACTCTTGCAGAAAAGAAAACCGCGAAAGATGCATGGGGAGCTATCAAGACTGTAAGTTTAGGTGCTGACAAGGTTAAAAAGGCTAAAGCACAGACTCTTAAGGCTGAGTTCGAGTCTATGAACATGAAGGAGACAGATCAGTTGGATGATTTTTGTATGAGACTCAATGGTCTTGTCACGAATATCAGGGCATTGGGGGAGAAAGTTGAAGAGGCATATGTTGTAAAGAAGTTACTAAGAGCAGTCCCACCCAAGTTCCTCCAAATAGCTTCTGCTATCGAACAATTCGGGGACTTGGAAGCCATGTCGGTTGAGGAGGTGACCGGCTCACTTAAGGCTCATGAAGAACGCCTTAATGGACAAAACGACAGCAAGGAAGGGGGACAACAGCTCTTATTAACCGCTGAGGAGTGGGCAAAACGTGATAACAGCAGTGAAAAACTGTTACTCACTCGTGAAGAGTGGCTTCGAAAGTCACAAAGAGGAAACATATCTGGAGGGAATGATTTCCGTAGCAGTGCAGGTGGTCGTGACAGGTTTGATCGAAGCCGAGTGAAGTGCTTCAACTATGGAGCTTACGGGCACTATGCTGCTGAGTGTCGCAAGCCGAAGAAGGATAGGATGCAGAGGGGCGAAGCAAATTTACTACAAACAACTGATGACGAGCCTGCATTGTTGATGGTTGAAAAACACGACGTTGCAGAGGATGTAGTACTTTTGACTGGTGATGAAACTCCAACTGGAAAACAGGAGATTGAGACAAACGCTTGGTATTTAGACAATGGGGCTAGTAACCATATGACAGGGTGCAGGGAAAAATTTGACATATTGGACAGAACGATAAAGGGACAAGTGAAATTCGGAGATGGGTCGTTGGTAAAAATAGAAGGGAAAGGGTCTATTAGAATGGTGTGCAAGAATGGTGAAACAAAGATGCTGCATGGAGTATATTTCATTCCTACACTTCGTAGCAATATCATAAGCCTTGGGAAATTATCTGAAGAAGGAAATCGTGTGGTCCTCAATGGTGATTTTCTGTGGATTTACGACAGCTGTGGCCGGCTACTTATGCAAGTTAAAAGGTCTGGAAACCGTCTCTACAAAATCTATATTGAAGACAGAAAACATATGTGCCTCCTTACGAAATCAGAAGAAGCAGCCTGGTTGTGGCACCTGCGACTCGGTCACGTAAATTTTAAAGCAATGGAACTGATGTCCAGAAATAATATGGCTCATGGGCTACCAGTTTTTACTCAGCCAAAAGATCTTTGCAGTGGCTGTCTCCTCTCCAAACAAACTCGTAAGCCATTTCCGTCTAAGTCGAATTATATGTCTAACACTGCTTTAAATTTAATACATGGAGATATTTGTGGACCCATATCACCACCGACACCGGCGGGAAATCGTTACTTTCTATTGCTTGTTGATGACTTTAGCAGAATGATGTGGGTTTATATGCTTAAAACTAAAAGTGAAGCATTGAATCATTTCAAAAGTTTCAAGTCTTTGGTTGAAAATGGAGCTACGCACGGCATTAAGGTGTTTAGAACGGACCAGGGCGGAGAATTTTGCTCAAAAGACTTTGAATTATTCTGTGAGAATGCAGGTATTTTAAGACATTACACGGCACCGTATACACCACAACAAAACGGTGTCGTTGAGCGTAGAAATCGGACAGTTGTTGCCATGGCCAGGAGTCTTTTACAAGAACGAAATCTGCCTGCCAAGTTTTGGGGAGAAGCTGTTCGACACGCTGTTTACATCCTCAACAAATTGCCTACACGAGCTCTGTCAAAACTATCTCCCCAAGAAGCCTGGTATGGTAAGAAACCAAGTGTTGATTATCTAAAAGTGTTTGGTTGTCTCTCTTATATGAAGGTTCCAGCCGTTCATACTCAGAAACTCGACCCCCGGAGCAAACAAGTGGTTTATTTTGGTCGAGAACCAGGCACCAAAGCCTTTAGGCTGTTTGATCCCGTTTCTGGTCGCATACATGTTAGTCGCGACGTCACGTTTGATGAGGCAAAAGGCTGGGATTGGATACACTCAAGTACTGATACTGCACACCCAGGAAATCATTTTATATTGGAGGAGTTTATTGCCGATTCTCCAACTAATGAACCCTCAGACTCCACTGTCTCGAGCATGGAACAAAGACCCACACCATCTACACCAGCCACCACAAGTCAACATTCCATAGACACAACAGCTAGCAGCTCTAGTGTCTCCAGCACTTCGCACATCGACAGGGAACCACACAGACTTCGTTTGCTCTCTGAAATTTATGACAACACAGTCAATGTGGAGCTTGAGGAAGAGCTTTTACTCTCTGGAATTGATGAACCCGTCACGTTTGACGAAGCTGTCAAAGATAAGTCCTGGGTAGTAGCTATGCACAACGAAATTGATTCCATTGAAAGGAATCACACATGGGAACTCACTGATTTACCAAAGGGAAAGAAACCCATCGCTCTGAAATGGGTATTTAAACTCAAACAGGACACAACAGGAGAGGTGATTAAACATAAAGCCCGACTAGTCGCCAAAGGATATGTCCAGCAATACGGTATTGATTAAGATGAAGTCTTTGCTCCCGTCACTCGTTTGGAGACCGTGCGTTTACTTCTCGCAATTGCAGCTAAAAATGCCTGGGAAGTGCATCATCTTGATGTTAAATCTGCGTTCCTCAATGGTGTTCTCCAAGAAGAAGTATATGTTTCTCAACCCAAAGGATTTGTGAAACCAGGCCTTGAACACAAAGTCTATCGTCTATTAAAAGCTCTTTACGGGCTGCGTCAAGCCCCTCGAGCTTGGTATTCCCAACTCAACAAATGTCTCTTGCGCCTTGGTTTTATAAAATGCCCTTATGAACATGCAGTTTATACACGACGAGATGGCAGCGATTCTCTTATCATCGGTGTCTATGTGGATGACCTCTTGATTACAGGTACTAGCTTGTCTGCCATTGTCAAATTCAAGGGGGAGATGAATAAAGAATTTGACATGTCGGATCTTGGAAAGCTGTCCTACTACCTGGGCTTAGAGGTGCATCAAGGTCTTGGGTTTATTGACATTCGACAAACTGCTTATGCAAAGAAAGTGCTCCAAAAGGCTGGAATGAGCGAGTGTCATGCTACCAAGTATCCAATGGACTCGAAGTTACAGATAGATGCAGATACAACAGGAGTTCCAGTGAATCCAACGTATTACAAAAGCCTAGTTGGAGGCCTTCGCTACCTGGTATATACTCGACCTGACATAGCCTATGCCGTAGGCATTGTCAGTCGCTAGATAGACAGGCCAACTGAACTCCATCTAAATGCCATAAAACGGATATGCAGGTACTTGAAAGGAACACTACACTTTGGTCTGGTCTATAAAAGGGGCCAGGGTAATTATCTGCTATCAGGATTTTCAGACAGTGATTTAGCCGGCAACATAGGAGATAGGAAAAGCACAGGAGGAATGGCGTTCTATCTCGATGAAAGTCTTATTACATGGGTATCACAGAAGCAGAGGTGTGTTGCACTTTCATCTTGTGAGGCGGAATTTATGGCAGCCACAGCTGCTGCTTGTCAAGGAATATGGCTTCAAAAGGTACTTAGTCAAATTGCAGATGTCAAGACGGGGCCAGTAACGTTGTATATTGACAACAAATCAGCTATTGACTTGGCTAAAAACCCGGTGTTTCATGGTAGGAGCAAGCACATTGACGTGCGATATCACTTTATTCGTGATTGTGTGGAGCAGAGACTAATTGTGGTGAAACATGTCTGTACAACTGAGCAAAGGGCTGATATTTTGACTAAGGCGTTACCAGCAGAAAAATTCGAGAAGATGAGAAGTTTGTTGGGTGTTAAGGAGCTTAAAGCTGTTTAGATTAAAGGGGAGTATGTTGAGTATTAATCTAAATAGATGTTTATTTATTTTGTTTAAATAAATCAACGTGTATAAGTTTTATGAACGTTGTATTAGAGAGACTTAGTCTCAGGTAGTTGCTAGCTAATAGGAGTCCAGTTAGGAGTTGTGGAGGAAAACCAGGAGCTACTTTTCTATTTTGTAGGAGTTTTGGTATACATCATACATATGGTGTATATGTTTGTCTACTTTAAATCATCAAGTTGTATGCTTTGCATTCAAAAATAAATCAAACAGTTCTGTTTCTTTCATATATATTCTTTCAGTATATACCCTATGTTTACTATATTAAAGTTAATATAATATGAAAATTGCAAATTTAATCTATGAGAATCATATAGGTAAATACTTACGATATTTTACCAATAGAACATTATATTATGACTTTAGCATGACTTTAGAATATGATATGAAAACATATATTTTCATATTAATATTGAAAATAATATATATAGTTCGCAAAATTATTATATAAGAAATAACATTATTAACAAAATTTAATTATTACATTAATAATATAGTTAATATTGACTTATTATTCAATAGGTAATACTATATTATATAATATTATATATTATATAATTCAGGGTTTCTTGTTTATAATATAATATAATATAAGTGTATAATATCGATATAAATTGCAATACTTAATTGTAGTATTTTGGTGCCATACAGGTTTTGTGACTATACAATAACCAAATATTTGTGACTGTACAACACCAAATATATTATCAAAATGTATTATCTCATATATCATTAATTGCTTAAATAATAACTAGATTTTCAATGACGTAAAATGAATTTTATTAAATTGATCAATTTAGTGTAATATAAATATTACTTAATGATATATCATAAGTTCTTTAAAGAATGAAATGTTATAATTATGTTATTATTGGGGAACTATATTTTAGATAATACTAAAATGTGTGAATATATAGGATATAATAGCTTAAGTAATAAGTTATAATACTCCTTATATAATATTATGATAACTTATATGTATATTACTAGTAAGGATACATAATAATATTTAAATCTGCCTTGACTTATGAACCTAAGTATATAATCAAAGTTTCTCTCTCTCGTTAATATTATTTCTAAATATTTTAACAGTTATTTCAACTGTAAACTGTTCCAATTATTTCAAATTTCGAGATCTGTTACTTTAGAATGCTAGCCAGCCAAATCTAGGGTTTTAATTAAACATCTCAATTTTCAGTTAGGGTTTTAAGGAGAGATGTCTAGGGTTTATGATAATTGGGAGAGATTAGTACGAGCTAGGTTAGGGCAAGAGCAACTCAGAGCGAATAGGCAAGGTCATGAGCTAGTTTCTAGTGGAATCACCGGTGCTGTTCCTGAGGATCCTAATGTTGCTAGAATACGTAAGTTTGTAAAATGATGTCGTAATTGATTCGTCTTTCAGTGTGTTTGTGTTTCTCTGGCCTGATTTTAATTAGCTTTAGTTGATTGTAGTAAGGCGTTATAATATTGTGATTAATTCGTTATTGTTTTCTGTTTAGCGTAGTGTTAGTGTTCTAGTTACATGGTGCAGTTGATTGTAGTGTTAATTAGCTAGTTATATGCTGTAGTTGAGAGTTTGTATATATTAACATTAATTATGGTAACTACTTATACTATATTAAAACATGATAAGATCATTGCTAAGTGTACTAAGTCTATGTTTATATTAGTATAAAATAGTATATTATTAATATAATAAGTAACTTAATTAGCATATCATAATAATATAAGTTAATATGCTATTATTAACTTAGTGATGGTTTAAATAAGATTAGTATTATATAATATTATAATTAAACTAGGTTAATAAGCCGCGCTTTGCAGCAGTATTATAATATATTTTTTTATGAAAAAGAATATTAGAATAAAAATTGTGAAATTACTATCTACAAAATTATTTAAATTATCAAATAAAATATATTCTATAAAATCAGCGGCATTAGAATATATTTGTTAAGAAAAGGAATTTTAGAATAAAATTTGTGAAATAAATATCTACAAAATTATTTAAATTATCAAATAAAATATATTCTATAAAATTTGTATTTTGGTAGGTAATAATTAAATTTTGTATTTAAATTTATATTGATAAAAAAATACTAATTATTTGTAATAAAAAAATTGAAAGTACTTAAATATAATTTTTTTAGTCATTTTATCTAAATCAAAGAAAGTTCTATCAAGTTTGAAAATAATAAAAGAAAGTTCTATCAAGTCCTACAAATTCGAAAATAATAAGGAAGTTGTAATTTTCTAAATCAAAGAAAGTTCTATCAAATTTTTCTAAATCAAAAAAATGTTCTAAATCAAAGAAAGTTCTATCAAGTCCTACAAATTCGAAAATAATAAGGAAGTTGTAATTTTCTAAATCAAAAAAGTTCTATCAAGTTTGAAAATAATAAAAGAAAGTTCTATCAAACCTAAAAATTCAAAAATAATAAGGAAGTTGTAATTTTATAAATCAAAGAAAGTTCTATCAAGTCCTACAAATTCGAAAATAATAAGGAAGTTGTAATGTTCTAAATCAAAGAAAGTTCTATCAAGTTTGAAAATAATAAAAGAAAGTTCTATCAAACCTAAAAATTCAAAAATAATAAGGAAGTTGTAATTTTATAAATCAAAGAAAGTTCTATCAAGTCGTACAAATTCGAAAATAATAAGAAAGATGTAATTTTCTAAATCAAAGAAAGTTCTATCAAGTTTGAAAATAATAAAACAAAGTTCTATCAAGTTTGAAAATAATAAAAGTGTAATTTTCAATTTCATTTCTACAAAATCAAAAATAATAAAGCAAGTTGTAATTATTAAAATTAAAAATTGTGAAAAATTGAGAAAATTAGAAAAATAGAACGAGGCCCACCTCACCCGTCTTCTTCTTTATATAAGTATATTGATGTGTAATTTGTTTATAATTAAACTTTTGGCCTAATTAGTTTGGTTGTAACTAATCAGAAGTAAAAATTATAATTCATTAATAATTGTCCAAGTTAAGTATTATGTTTTATGTAGATCACTGTATCTAATTTTATATGGGTATTGGTATTTTTATTTAAATTGTAGATAATTACTATTTAAACCATCACTAAGTTAATAATTATTTTGTGAGTTTTGTGCTAAAATCATTTATATCTTATGTTTAGAACTCAAAACGTAATGTATTAAGCGTATGAAACCTAATAAATAAAGTCTGATATCCCTTACCAATATTAATTTATAACACTTTGGATCAGGATGAGTAACTATATCATAATACGTTAGAATACATTATTAATTCACACTAGAAATTACTTAAGGTATGGTTTATTATATTCATATAATAAATTACCTATTTATCAAATTATTCACATATGATAAATTAACATTGGATTAATTTTAGAGTTTAACAATATTTAGAGAAGTATAATAATATTAATATGTATTCTATTTATACTAAGACTAAATCCATAATTAAACTTATATTATATTATATTATCAACAAGAAACCCTAAATGATTACATATTATTAAATTCATATATAATATTATATCACCACTTAGTCGTGATAAATGATTAATCATAGACAACATATTATATAATAATCTTCACATAATTAAATGCATATTAATCTTATTATATGAATCATTAGATAATTGTTATATTATTTTTCTTGAAATAGTTCTAGAATATTTTAAATGGAAGTTTTCCCTGGTCTAAAAGTCAATATAGAATTGACTTTAACCACTCATATACCATAAAGAAGACCAAATAATCAGGGACAATAACTAAGAACATTTAAAGATGGAACATAGGGTTTGAGCTGTGCTTCAGGTTGTATAAACCCCGCTCTTAGTTCCTCAAACGGGTAAGAGGGGCCTCTCTCTTATCAGAGTAGTAGCAACAGACTGAGTATACATTGGAATTGATGGTGTTAAAGGTGTAGAGATTGCATGAAACTTCATAATTCATATTACAAGAATTATAATTATAATTATAATTATAATTGAGTTAACATAATAACTCAATGTATAATTTGTCTACATGCATAATTTAAACCCACAAGTTAATACTATAATTTTAGAGTTCACTTATAACTATGTTATAAGTATATTATGTTGTTATTCTTATGATTTTAAGTACTTAATTAATAATTTATTAACTAAGTATATACCCTATGTTTACTATATTAAAGTTAATATAATATGAAAATTGCAAATTTAATCTATGAGAATCATATAGGTAAATACTTACGATATTTTACCAATAGAACATTATATTATGACTTTAGCATGACTTTAGAATATGATATGAAAACATATATTTTCATATTAATATTGAAAATAATATATATAGTTCGCAAAATTATTATATAAGAAATAACATTATTAACAAAATTTAATTATTACATTAATAATATAGTTAATATTGACTTATTATTCAATAGGTAATACTATATTATATAATATTATATATTATATAATTCAGGGTTTCTTGTTTATAATATAATATAATATAAGTGTATAATATCGATATAAATTGCAATACTTAATTGTAGTATTTTGGTGCCATACAGGTTTTGTGACTATACAATAACCAAATATTTGTGACTGTACAACACCAAATATATTATCAAAATGTATTATCTCATATATCATTAATTGCTTAAATAATAACTAGATTTTCAATGACGTAAAATGAATTTTATTAAATTGATCAATTTAGTGTAATATAAATATTACTTAATGATATATCATAAGTTCTTTAAAGAATGAAATGTTATAATTATGTTATTATTGGGGAACTATATTTTAGATAATACTAAAATGTGTGAATATATAGGATATAATAGCTTAAGTAATAAGTTATAATACTCCTTATATAATATTATGATAACTTATATGTATATTACTAGTAAGGATACATAATAATATTTAAATCTGCCTTGACTTATGAACCTAAGTATATAATCAAAGTTTCTCTCTCTCGTTAATATTATTTCTAAATATTTTAACAGTTATTTCAACTGTAAACTGTTCCAATTATTTCAAATTTCGAGATCTGTTACTTTAGAATGCTAGCCAGCCAAATCTAGGGTTTTAATTAAACATCTCAATTTTCAGTTAGGGTTTTAAGGAGAGATGTCTAGGGTTTATGATAATTGGGAGAGATTAGTACGAGCTAGGTTAGGGCAAGAGCAACTCAGAGCGAATAGGCAAGGTCATGAGCTAGTTTCTAGTGGAATCACCGGTACTGTTCCTGAGGATCCTAATGTTGCTAGAATACGTAAGTTTGTCAAATGATGTCGTAATTGATTCGTCTTTCAGTGTGTTTGTGTTTCTCTAGCGTGATTTTAATTAGCTTTAGTTGATTGTAGTAAGGCCTTATGATATTGTGATTAATTCGTTATTGTTTTCTGTTTAGCGTAGTGTTAGTGTTCTAGTTACATGGTGCAGTTGATTGTAGTGTTAATTAGCTAGTTATATGCTGTAGTTGAGAGTTTGTATATATTAACATTAATTATGGTAACTACTTATACTATATTAAAACATGATAAGATCATTGCTAAGTGTACTAAGTCTATGTTTATATTAGTATAAAATAGTATATTATTAATATAATAAGTAACTTAATTAGCATATCATAATAATATAAGTTAATATGCTATTATTAACTTAGGGGTTACATCAAATTGAATTTGTGAAACTGGAAGTGTTGCTTCCATAGTGTGTGCACCCTGTGTACCCTTGGATTTTTGCTTCACTCTCCTTTGGTATTGGGAAAATGTAGACTGTGGGCTTGAAGTGTCCCTTACCCTCTTGGAGTGTGCTCTTGGAGGAGAGCTTGTTTCAATAATCACATCCTTTTGGGAGGATGCAACTAGACTTGTGTTTAAATCCATGTTACTCATTGTGCCTTGTTGGGAAGACACAATGGGGCTTGGCTGGGACACACTTTCCTTTCCTTCCTTATTCTTGGGGTTTCTTTGATGTTCACCCCTTCCCTCACCTCTCACAACTCCAGAATCACTCCCCTTGGGTTGTGAAGTAGTTTTTGCAACAGGTGCCTTTTGAGAAGCACCTGAGGTTGGCTTTGAGGATTTCTTAGATTTAGGTTTTGCTGCTTGGGCAGGAGCCTGTTGGGACACAACTACAGACTCCATAGCAACATTGGAAGGTGAAACAATAGAAGTAACAACTACACTAACAGGGTTAGAAGAAGTTACCTCAATGATGGGCAGATATACCACTGGGACATCACCATTGTGGTTGAGTCTCAGTATATCTGTCAAAACTCTCTTTTCTTGCACAAAACACTCAAACCTGGAAACAGGGTTAGAGATAACTAATGGTGCTGGACTAACATGGTTAGCCAACATCATTAGAAACCTAGCATAATAGATATTCTTTTTCCTATTTGCCTTATCACCCAACTTAGCACCAATTTCATACATAAGTTGGGTGCTAAAGTTATAATATCTATCAGTTAGAAGCATGGTTAAGAGAATCAACATAGAATTAGTTAATGCATCAAAATTACTAATCTTTCCAGAAAAGACTTTAATGAATGCATCAGCTAAATAACTGTATTCTCTCACCAAACCTCTCCTAATTATCTTACCCAAATTATCAGTAGGCAATGAGTAGTTTATAGAATTCAGCATGTTAACCATTTCAGTGTATGTAGGCAAAGCATTACAGTTATTTTCAGGAATATGTAGACATGCTTGCAATACATCAGAATTAACTATAGACTCATTACCTTGGATGGTGAATTACAAAGTGCAATTTGTCCCACTATACTCACATGAGGTCCAAATCTCCTCGATTATCTCATTGTAGAGTGGTGTAGAGTGAAACATTGCATAGCTCAACTTGCAATTCTTCATGAAGTCCATCATCTTGAAAAAGATGTTGTTCGGGCTTTCCTTGACAACAAAGGGGATGAAGTTGTTTTTATCATAGATAAACCCTCCAGAAGACATAAGCTTGACTATGGGTGCCATTGTTGAGTGAGAAAAAGCTTCGAACTGAATTGCTTGTTAGAGAGAAGAAGAGAGAAAAGCCTTTGGAATTTTTGAGAACAGGTAAAAAGGAATTAAAGAAAATAGAATTTCTTAAATACTCCGCCAAAAATTCTCAGAAATTAAGTCCAATAATCAATGTAAATTACTGGATTGGATTAAAAATATAACCGTTACTTTTAAAGTATTACCATGATTTATACTTACAGGGGTGTATGCATAGATCGTGGTAAAAGACGTGCCAAATTTCAACGGTTCAGATTAACTACGCTAAATCAACGAATCAGGATTGGGCGGTTAAAGTCCCGTCTATTTCGTTGATAAAGCTGCGTTTCGTTGATATAAAAGAGCTATCAATGAAACACCCAGAAAAATGCTAGGTCTGTCAACGAAATGGTGCGTTTCGTTGACATAGTAATTTTGACTTAGACAAAATTGCACTTTTTCCTGAGAAAATTAATTCACAGAAAAACATAGCAAATTTCTGGCTACATTATAACTTGCAAATATCTCAAAAATAATTAAGAGAAATTTAGCATACCTAGCTCACTTACTAATCTTGAGAATGTTGATTCATCAAGTGGCTTGGTAAAGATGTCTGCAAGTTGTTGTTTCCTTGGAACAAAATGTAACTCCACAGTACCATTCATAACATGTTCTCTAATGAAATGGTACTTGATGTCAATGTGCTTGGTCCTTGAATGCTGCACTGGATTCTCAGTAATGGCAATGGCACTAGTGTTGTCACAGAAAATAGGAATTTTCTTAACTCTTAATCCATAATCAAGTAGTTGATTTTTCATCCATAAAATCTGTGCACAACAACTTCCAGCTGCAATATACTCAGCCTCAGTTGTGGAGGTGGAAACTGAGTTTTGTTTCTTGCTGAACCATGACACAAGCTTGTTTCCTAAGAATTGACAGGTGCCAGTTGTGCTTTTCCTGTCAATTTTACATCCTACAAAATCTGCATATGAATAACCAATTAGTTCAAAGCCAGATTCTCTAGGATACCAAATGCCAAGGTTTGGTGTTCCTTTGAGATATCTGAAAATTCTTTTGATAGCAACTAAATGGGGTTCCCTAGGATCAGCCTGAAATCTAGCACATAGACATGTAGCAAACATAATATCAGGTCTACTAGCTGTTAAATATAAAAGTGAGCCTACCATGCCTCTGTAATTTGAAATGTCCACAGATTTTTCCTTAGTATTCAATTCAAGTTTGGTGGCAGTAGGCATGGGAGTTTTAGCAGAAGAGCATTCCATTAAGTTAAATTTCTTTAATAAATCATGAATATATTTTGTCTGACTAATGAAAATGCCTTCATTAACTTGCTTCACTTGAAGACCAAGAAAGTAAGTTAATTCTCCCATCATGCTCATTTCATATTTACTTTGCATAAGCTTGGCAAACTTTTGACAAAGTTTCACATCTGTAGACCCAAAGATTATGTCATCTACATAAATTTGAACAAGTATAGTAGAGCCATTCACAACCCTGTGAAAAAGAGTTTTATCTACAGTACCTCTAGTGAAGTGATTCTCAAGGAGGAACTGTGAAAGTGTGTCATACCAGGCTCTAGGTGCTTGTTTCAAACCATAGAGTGCTTTGAGGAGGAAATATACATATTCTGGAAAATCATCATCTTCAAAACCAGGAGGTTGACTTACATACACCTCCTCTTCCAATTCCCCATTCAGAAAAGCACTCTTCACATCCATTTGATAGACCTTGAAATTGGCATGGGCTGCATAGGCTAGGAAAATCCTTATTGCTTCTAGTCTTACAACAGGAGCAAATGTTTCATCAAAATCAATTCCTTCTTCCTGTGAATAGCCTTTTGCAACCAATCTAGCTTTGTTCCTTGTGACGATGCCATTTTCATCCATCTTGTTTCTGAACACCCATTTTGTGCCTATGACACTCCTGTCCTTAGGCTTGGGCACCAGCTTCCAAACATTGTTCCTCTCAAATTGGTTTAGCTCCTCTTGCATGGCTAAAACCCAATTTGGATCTAGAAGTGCATCCTCGACTTTCTTTGGCTCATCTTGAGACAGAAAGCTGCTATATAGACATTCCTCTTGAGTTGCTCTTCTAGTTTGGACTTTTGAACTAACATTACCTATAATAAGTTCAAAGGGATGATCTTTAGTCCATTTCCTTGAGGAAGGTAGATTTGCTCTTGACGAGGTAGCTTCATGATCATGATTGCCTTGATTGGATATCTGTCCTTGAGAAACTCCCCATGAGTTTGTTGTCCCTAATTGATCACTTCTAGAAGCATTTCTATGACTGTCAATGGTATGACCATTTTGGCTGTCAACGAAACGTTCATTTTGACTGTCAACGAATCCACCATCATGACTGTCAACGAAATGATCATTTGATCTGCTAGCAGCTATTCTTTTCAATCTTAATGCAGCAATTTCATCTTCACTGCTGCTTTCATCTGTGCTAGATACAACAACTTTAGGCTGTTTCTCAGTAGCCTTAAATGATTCACTTGATCTCCTTCCTCATTCTCAAAAGAAAGACTTTCATGGAAACCTTCATCACAGAGACCTTGAATTTTGAGATCATCAAAAACAACATGTACAGATTCCATAACAATGTTGGTTCTGAGATTATGGACTCTGTAAGCTTTCCCTGCTGCATATCCCACAAATATTGCTTCATCTGCGTTTACTTCAAATTTCCACAAATGCTTAGCTTGATTTCTCAGAACAAAGCACTTGCATCCAAAGACATGAAGAAAATCCAATAGTGGCTTCTTTCTTTTGAGTAATTGATAAGGGGTCATTCCCTTGGCCTGATTAATCAAAGAAATATTTTGAGTGAAGCAAGCTATGTTAACTGCCTTAGCCCAAAAATAAGTTGGTAACTTTGATTCATCTAGCATTGTCCTTGCAGCTTCAATAAGTGTTCTGTTTTTCCTTTCAACTACACCATTTTGCTGTGGTGTCCTTGCTGCTGAAAGCTCATGCAAAATATCATTTTCTTCACAGAACACCTTCATGCTTGAATTCTTGAATTCTGTCCCATTGTCACTCCTAATCCTTCTTACTTTGAAGTCAGGATGATTGTTTACCATCTTGATGTGATTGATAATGATTTCACTTGCCTCATCTTTGGAGTGCAAAAAGAAGGTCCATGTAAATCTAGAAAAATCATCAACAATCACAAGACAATATTTCTTCTTTGAAATAGACATGACATGTTAGGCCGAATACACAATATATAATCAAGTATGTATGAGAATAACAATCAAGAACACAGGTTTGTAAATCAACAAACTGAATTATATTAAATAATTCTCTCTTAGTGATGTTAATGAATCACAAAGAGCTACTAGGTTACAAGAATAATATATTCAATGTTCGCGTCCCTTCTAGGTATAACCTATCTGTGTTTATATAGTACACAGCTACATACAATCCTTATCTAATTGATACTCCTAGAAATTAGCTATACAATTATTATCAATTAAGGATTGCTTCAGTCTTCTATTCGGTTTCCTTAGCTGTATCAATATATTCTGCTTCTTTCCATCTTCAGAATATATTGCTTCTAGAATCTTTATCTTTGCACCGACAGCCAAGTCAACTATCACCACGTCAGTCTTTATCAAACTCTGACTGGCTTCTATATAAACTCTGATATGTACCTGTTACTTAAACACTGATGAACAAACGTCAGCAATTATATCTAACATGACATTTACAGGGCCAAACAAATCCATATGAAGCAACTCAAGCTGATGGACAATTGATGACTCTGTCTTGATTTTGAATGATGCCTTCTTTTGTTTCCTTTTTTGACAGGCATCACACAAACCATCCTTGGAAAACTCCACCTGTGGAATTCCTCTAGCAAGATCTTTCCTCACCAAATCATTCATAACTTTAAAATTCAAATGAGACAATTTCTTGTGCCATAGCCAACTTTCATCCTTGCTTGCCTTGCTGAAGAGACAAGTGATGGTGTCTAGACTTGTGCTACTAAAGTCAGCAATGTACACATTCCCTCTTCTGAATCCAGTCATTACCACATTGTTGTTTCCTCCTTTAGAAACAACACAGGCTTCTCTAGAAAAAGTAACTAAAAATCCTTTGTCACAAAGTTGGCTGATACTAAGCAAATTGTGCTTGAGGCCATCCACCAATGCAACCTCATCTATGATGACATTCTCTTTTGAAATCAAGCCATATCCCTTAGTGTAGCCTTTTCTGTCATCTCCAAAAGCAATACAAGGGCCAGCTCTTTCCTGAAACTCTGTGAGCAGGGTAGAATCACCAGTCATGTGTCTTGAACAACCACTATCCAAGTACCAACGATTCCTTTTGTCTCCCTGCACACAATAAAACCAAATCAAGTTGATTTTGGTACCCAAGTTTTCTTGGGTCCTGTTTTGTTAGCCTTTGCTTTTCCTTTAATATCATTTTTCACCTTGGGCTCAGATTGATTTAAATCAATTTTTACCCTTGGTGTTGATTTCTGAGAGTTGCTCACATTTTCATTGCCAAGTCTGATATAAAAAGCCTTATCAGACTCTAGATTGAACTCTAGAACTTTTTTATTCAGTGCAGTCCTGAATCTAGCACTATTTTTCTTCATTTCCACCAACTTTCCATGTGCATCTCTGTACTTAGGAATATAAGCACTGGAAACATTTCCTCCAAAAAGAACTTTCGATTTCATCATTCTGTCTTTTAAAACCAGAGCAGCATTATGAGTATTTCTATTTTTGATCTTCAGGAGATATAGAACATACTCTAGCTCTTCCCAGAATTTTAGACAAATATCATCTTCTCCAATTCTGTAAACTCTGCCATCAGCCATAAAGTATAATAAAAACTCCTTCTTCAAGCCTCTGTGGTAAATCATCTGAACAGATTCAAGTTTATCAAGGTTTTCTTGAGTAACCCCAACACCAGGTTCTGCCAGTGATGTATGATCTAAAGGACTATTATTAACTCTTTTCTCTCTGTGTGATCCCAGTCCAGATTTATCAAAAGCTTCTTTTCCAAATACAGTTCTGGTTTCTGAGAAATTCACAGCTTCAAGCTTTAAGTCTTCAAGAATTTTAGGTTTGCTGAATCCTGGAAGTAGTGTAGATTTCTGTACAACTTGAGCAACGTCAGAGGTTGTCATAACTTTGGTAATAACATCAACTTGAGCAGCGTCAGAGGTTGATTTAGCTAATCTTGTTTCAACTTGAGCAATGTCAGAGGTTGAATAATTCTTCTTTTTCAGGTTAGGCTCTTCAATCATCACGCCTTTACCTTTATCAGCATTTGAACCACTAGGCCTCCTTGAGTACTGTAAACTCTGATCAGAGTTTACATTCTCTTTGATAACAATTCCTTTTTCTTTTCTCCTTGGAGCCTTGATAACCTTCTGTTCGTAGATTCCAGCTTCAACATCTTTCCTGTGTTCTTCAGCAAGCATTTGCTCTTCAGCTTGGATATCTTCAATTGTAATACCTTTTCCATGTTCTGCCATATACATCTTAGCAGCAATTTCCTCATCAGTAGATGGCTTATCAGAGATTATCAAACTTTTATATCTTGAACCACTGGCAGAGTTTACATGTCCCTTTCCAGAGTTTGATCTTTTATCAGAGTTTGATCTTCTTGAAAGTAATCTTCTATCATCATTTGATCTTAAGCTCTTTCCATCTCCTCCCTTGTTTTCACCATCATTACCATCATCCCTCCGTCTCAGAGTTTGAGTGTCTTTGCATTTGTCACTTGGTACACTCTCCCCCTTTTTGACATCATCAGAAAGTAGTACTGATGTCAACAACTCAATTGCAGTAGAAATTGATGTCAGTTGAGCAGACATAGCAGTCTGGTTGTCCTCAACTTTCAACAATCTAGAGTTAAAATTCTTTTGCTCTTTACACAAAGAGATGTATAGAGATTTGTCCTTTTGCTGTGTAAGCTCTCTTGTAGCTATATCATTCCTTAATCCTGCAATCACCTTGTCAGAATCATCAAAACGATTGTTTAATGATTTGATTTGTACAATAGTTGCTTTGAGATGACTGAGAAGTTCTGGATTTTTAATCTCTTTGGAAGACTTTGTCACAAAATCTGCAGCTCTTTCATTGGAAAAGATAGTATCCTTGCTTGACCAATTTGAGAAGTACATATCTTGATAATATGCAGTAGTAGCTCTGTTGACTTCTCTTTCTTCTTCAGAGTTTGCTTGAATGTCAGACAGCTCTACTTGTATATCAGGATTGGAATGAGCAGGACTAGCTTCAGCATTGTCATCCTCTGCTTCATTCTCTGTAAGAACATTTTCTGCCATTCTTTCAGGATCATTAGAGTGTGCAGTATGACTAAACTCTGCTTGTTGAACAATCTCAACAACAGATTGTTGTAGAGCTTCAAAAACAAGAACATCCTCAGAGTTTGCAACAAACTCTGCTTCAAAAGGAACATTCTCTGTTGCATCCTTGTCAGCAACATCAGGATTTGCAGCAACAGTTTCTGTAGCTTTAGCAGCTAAAATCTGATCAACTTCCTCACCTTTCTCAAGGTCAAGAGAAATAATTTCAGTGTGAGAAGCCATAGATTCTTCAAGTTGAACAGTATCTTGATCAGCTTCCAAACCCTCTGTGAAATGTTCAGAGTTGATAGAGAGGTTTGCTTCAACTTCCATATTAGCCTCCTGAACAATATTTTCAGGAACTTCATCTACAATCTCAACATTTGCTCTATCCTCTGTGGGCATAGGAGCATCATTTGCAGCTTCCTCAACTACATCATCAGACTTTGATGTAGGAGCTTCATCTTGAAGAACAGTCTCCATAAAAATTCTATCTTCAGGAACAGCTTCAACTTCTGGAATCTCAATTTCAATATCATCAGCAACAGTTGAAGAGATATTCTCAGCACCAAACAGATGTGCTGCTACCAATCTTCTTTTTCTCTGATGAAGAGTTTCTTCATCAGTTTCAGTCTCTGCATCAACAGCATCAGCAGTATCAGACTTTGCCCTATTGGCTCTTCTCTTCTTCATTCTTCTCTTCTGAGGCATATCATCAGCATTTGATGCCCCAGCTTCAGTGTTTATGCTGACAGACTTAACAGCCCTTACCTTAGATTTCTTTGACCTTTGTGGTTGAGACACAGAAGGCCCAGCTTCAGTGTTTGCTAGCTGTTGTTGTTGTAAGTTATCCAGGAATTGTTGCACAGACTCAGGTAGCAACAAAACACCAACATCTCCTTTCTTGTTATCTTTATTGGTTAGATCAGAGAATATGCGTTTATGTAATTTAAAACAGGGAATCACATCATTCTCATCTATCTCTACGTCAGAAACACATTCAGAGAATATCAATTGACAAAATCTTGCAAAATAGACGACACCTCTGTTTTCATTCATTTTCTCACCTATATTATTTAGAACTAGCCTAGCAACATCAAAATTACCTCCATAAAGAAGAGAAAACCCGATTTGCAGACTATCCGTGGGAATAGCATCCCAGTTCGTGCATTTCTTGCCGAACGCCCTTGTTATGCAGTCGAAAAAGAAACTCCATTCCTTTCGCAAGAGCGGTCGCTTCAACTGACCAAGCTTTGTCAGTGGCCCAGAGTATCCTATTTCCCTCATCATTCGAACTAACTCAGAATCTCCAACAGAGATTATGAAAGCATTAAAGTCTTCAAGGCCCAGAGCATCACGAACAGTTGTAGGAGTAACTACAAACTCTTCTCCTTGAAATTCAAAGATAATAGATGGAGACCCAGACTCTCCTCCATTGTCATAAGTACCTGTCTGCCAAAAAGATCTGATTTGAGATGCAGACAGCTTCAACGGTGCGGTGAGAGCAGTGCCGATATCAGAGTTTGTCAAGAAACTCTGAATCAAATGAAACGCCTCCGGTGCGTTCTCATTTGCCAAAGGAGCAGCATAGTTATTAGGAACGAATTCTAACCCAGAAGCAGTAAACATTGTAGTAGCCATTAGAAAAGTTTAGAAGAAAGATAGAGAAAAGTATTGAATGTATGCAGTGAAAGTGTTTGAGACAGTGTTTGTGAGTAAAAACTTATGAAAAGATGAAGTGTGTAAAAGAAAGAACCGTTTATGTGTAGTAAGTTTAAATAATAACAGTGAAAATTAAAACCCAATCGTTTTAATCATTACTACACACAGCAGGCGTCTTTGAAAAGTGTGTGAGTGGGACAGGTGTCAAACGTGTATACGCTGACAGCTGTATGTAACAACTTCCAATACACACGCGCAGTAAAAATAGCCATTATTACCGCTTATCACATTGTTCAAAACACTCAACCTTTCTCTCTCTGTTTAATACAAATATGAACCGTTTGTTATCATACTCCTTTGAATTTCAAAACAAATGTCTAATCTCAAAATTATAAAATGTCTGAAACAAAGAAATCATTTTAACCATCAGAGATTAAAACAAAGTTACCTCGGCGTATTTCACACAATACATCAGTGTTTACCATTTGTCCTTCTTTGTCAATAAACTCTTTTCTCAATCTGTACAGGTGTGAATAATTGTGTGTGCAATAGCAGAGTTTACCGAAATCAATATTTAGATCATCTCAAAGTGCATAAAATCCACAAACTAAAGCAGTAAAAACTGGTTGCCTAAACTCTCATGTATAAAATAAAATCTGATTTTATATCTAAACTCTGTAATACTGATATCCTTTCATTTGGATATATCTTTTATTTTTCACCCCCTTTATATATATATATATATATATATATATATATATATATTTTTAATTAAATTTTTATTTTTCCAGTAATCAGTGGTTGGCACTAGTCACCAAAAATCAAAGATTTTAGCCCTTATTTCATACAATAAGTTCCTGGATCTTCCTAGGCACAACATGATCTCAAAGGAATTTGTGCTCTTTTTGGCATCTTTTGATTTGAGGGTGAATTATTTGCAATTAATAATCAGAGTTTAGACTTTTCATCAGTTAATACAATTAATTTATGAGAGAAAATGCAAACAGCTAATACAGACTCAGTGTATAGGATCAATAAACTAAGAGATGCTATAAATATAGAGACAGTATCATGCTGTGTTAACTTACTGCACATATTTGAGATCAGAATCTATATAACTCTTAAGGATTCATAATTACTTACTGAGAATTATGCCTCATACAAATTTCTTCATTGGTCCATATGTTTCAGACAAAATTACAATCAGAGTATAGCATTAGACTCTTATTATCAGAGTATGACCAACACTTTATGACTAACAGAGTTTAGCAGCAGAGTTTACTTTCAGAGTTTATGATACTGGTACCCATAACAGTTAATACATGCAAGGAATCATGAGCATAAAAAAAATCAAACATGTATAGTTTTTGAGTCTAACCCGTATCTCTAGTCGAAACCAGAGATCATTCCAAGTTCATTTACCAATCTTGTAAAAGTAGCTTCACTCAAAGGTTTGGTGAAGATATCTGCAAGTTGTTGGTCTGTAGACACAAAATGAAGCTCAATGTTTCCTTCTTCCACATGTTCTCTGATAAAATGATACCTTATGCTGATGTGCTTGGTCATGGAGTGCTGTACTGGATTACCTGTCATAGCAATAGCACTTTGGTTATCACAGAAAATAGGTATTTTAGAGTACCTCAAACCATAATCCAACAACTGATTCTTCATCCATAGAATCTGTGCACAACAGCTACCAGCTGCTATATATTCTGCTTCTGCAGTGGATGTGGAAATAGACTTTTGTTTCTTGCTATACCAAGAAACCAATCTGTCACCTAAGAATTGACAGCTTCCACTTGTACTTTTTCTGTCTATCTTACAGCCTGCAAAATCTGCATCAGAGTAACCAATTAGCTTAAACTCTGATTCTCTAGGATACCACAAACCCAAGGTTATGGTTCCTTTGAGATATTTGAAGATTCTTTTTACAGCTGTTAGATGAGGCTCTCTGGGATCTGCTTGAAATCTTGCACAAAGACATGTTGCATACATGATATCAGGTCTACTTGCAGTAAGATACAGTAAAGACCCTATCATTCCTCTGTAGTTTGTCATATCTACTGAGGCTCCTGTGTCTTTGTCTAGATTTGTTGCTGTAGCCATGGGAGTTGTAGCAGATGAACTATCAAGCATACCAAATTTCTTGAGAAGATTTCTAGTATATTTTGCTTGATTGATAAAAATACCATCATCTGTTTGCTTGACCTGTAAGCCTAGAAAATAACTAAGCTCTCCCATCATGCTCATTTGATACCTGGATTGCATAAGCTTTGCAAACTTCTTACAAAGTTTGTCATTAGTAGATCCAAAGATAATATCATCTACATAAATTTGAACTAAAAGCAAATCATCACCAGAATTGAAATAAAACAAGGTTTTATCAATTGTACCTCTTGTGAACCCACTTTCTAAAAGAAATTGAGCAAGAGTTTCATACCATGCTCTTGGTGCTTGCTTTAGTCCATATAATGCCTTGTCAAGCCTGTAGACATAATCTGGATGCTTGGGATCTACAAATCCTGGTGGTTGTTCAACAAACACTTCTTCTTCAAGCTTCCCATTGAGAAAAGCACTCTTTACATCCATCTGAAAGACTTTAAACTTCTTGTGTGCAACATAGGCCAGAAAAATTCTTATGGCTTCCAATCTTGCAACTGGAGCAAAGGTTTCATCATAGTCAATCCCTTCCTGTTGTTAATAACCTTTAGCCACAAGTCTAGCCTTGTTTCTTGTAATCACACCTTCACTGTCAGTCTTGTTTCTGAAAACCCACTTTGTACCTACTATTGATCTATTCTTTGGTCTAGGTACAAGTGTCCAGACTTCATTTCTTTCAAATTCATTTAACTCTTCTTGCATTGCTGTAATCCAATTAGCATCTTGAAGAGCTTCCTCCACTTTCTTTGGTTCTGTTTGAGACAAGAAAGCATGATACAGACACTCATTATTTGTTGCACTTCTAGTTCTCACACTAGCATCAGGATCTCCAATTATGAGATCAGGTGTGTGTGCCTGTGTCCACTTTCTTGCTGTTGGTAAGTGGTTTCTTGCATCATTATTGGATCCTCCCCCTTGATCCATGCTCTCCTGATTCATATGTTGACTTTCTGCAGTATCTGAGGCTCCCCCTGAATTGGATGGCTCAGAGTTTGAACTGTCAGAGTTTGAATCAGTTTCCTCAACTGACTCACTTGCTGTGTCTTGTTGAGCTTCTTCACGCTCCCCCTCAACTGGTTCTCCATTTTGTTCAATTTGAGAATATTCAGTTTCTCCAGTATTTACCAGTAGAGGTTCAGAGTATGCTTCGTCAGAGTTTGTCAGAACCGCTTCATCAGAGTTTGTCGGTACTGCTTCATCAGAGTTTACATCATCAGAGAATAAACCTTCATTTTCAAAACGCAGTTGATCATATCCATCTAAGTCATCAAGTCCAGTTATTTTCTTGTCATCAAATGACACATGTATGGATTCCATGATCACTTTAGTTCTCAGATTGTAGATTCTGAACGCTTTTGTTGACAATGGATAACCAACAAAGATTCCTTCATCAGCTTTTAACTCGAACTTTGTCAACTGTTCAGGATGAGTCTTCAACACAAAGCATTTGCATCCAAATATATGAAAATATTTCAAATTTGGCTTCTTATTTTTCACCATCTCATATGGTGTTTTCCCATGCTTGTTGATCAGTGTAGCATTTTGAGTAAAACAAGCAGTTTGAACAGCTTCTGCCCAGAAATAAGTTGGTAATTTTGCTTCTTCAAGCATAGTTCTGGCTGCTTCAATTAAAGTTCTGTTCTTCCTTTCAACTACACCATTTTGCTGTAGAGTTCCAGGTGCAGAAAATTCTTGTTTCACTCCTCTTTCCTTGCAGAAAGCTTCCATGATTGAGTTTCTGAATTCAGTTCCATTATCACTCCTTATAATTTTGACTTTGTGCTGTGATCCTTTGTCCAGTAGATTTACATGATCCATCAGAGTTTGAGCAGTTTCATCCTTCTTTGATAAGAAATACACCCATGTATATCTAGTATATTCATCAACAATTACTAGAGCATATTTCTTTCTGCCCATGGACATCACATTCACTGGTCCAAAGAGATCAACATGAAGAAGATGATAAGGTTCCACTACTGAAGATTCAGATTTGCTCTTGAAAGATGACTTCCTTTGCTTGGCCTTTTGACAAGAATCACATAGGCCATCTAGACTGAGTATTGATTTTGGAAGTCCCCTTACAAGATCCTTTCTTATTAGCTCATTTATGTTGTTCAAATTGAGATGAGAGAGCTTCTTATGCCAATTCCAACTCTCTTCATTTGACATTCTTGCAGTCAGACACACTGTTTTTCCATCAGAGTTTGTTACCAAACTTGCTTCATAAATGTTGTTGCGCCTGTGTCCAACTAGAACAACTTTTCCAGTAGATTTACTGATAACTTCACAGTATTCAGTGTGAAAATCTACATGGTTTCCTCTGTCACAGATTTGACTCACAGATAGCAGATTATGCTTGAGTCCTGAGACTAGAGCTACATGTGTGATGATGACACTTCCAAGATTTATATTGTCATATCCCAGAGTGTGTCCTATGTTGCCATCTCCATAGGAAACCTTTGGGCCAGCCTTCTCCTTAAAGTCTGATAGCAGGGCTTTATTTCCAGTCATATGTCCTGAGCATCCACTGTCCAAGATAAGTGTGCTCTCTTTTATACCCTGCAATCACAAACAAACACTAAGTGTTAGTTTTAAGGACCCAGACTTGCTTGGATCCTTTGTCTTTCTTAACAGTGTTAGTTTTTACAGCGGAATTACTATCAACAGAGTTTAAACTAACATTGTCAGACTTTACACTTGCAGAGTTTGCTCTAACCCACTTCAGATTGGGTTTTATCTCATAATAGTTGTGATAAATAGCATGATAACTCTTGCAAGTATAAATGGAATGCCAAGTGCTCCCACAGTGTGTGCATAAAGTCTGTGGTCTAACCCTAACATAATCATTCTTTACTCCTGATGTAGAAGGTAAAGAATTGATATTTTTATTCTTTGTGCAGTAATTAGAAAGATGATTAGAACTACCACAATTATAACATGTTTTCCTTGGAGCAGCAGCATTAGGCAAATGATTATTTCTTTTATTTATGCCTATCTTTCCATTCCTGTTCTTCTTGGATCCTTTTGGTTTCATGGCAGATTTCACCTCTTTGAGCTTATGATTGAACTGTTTTCCTGTCATCAAACCAACATTAACCTGTTTTTCACAAGTTTTTACTGGCTTTCTAACAGCTTCTCTTTCCATAAGTTTTTCTGTTATAATATTTTCCTGTCTTTCACATGCTTCATCTGATTCCATATCAGCTTCTCTTATTATAACAGATTTTAACTTATTGGCTTCTGGAACAAATATCACAGGTTTAAGTTGTGGTTTAACCTTAACCTTGTCTTTAAACCTAAGTTCATCATTTTCACAATAGCCTAAACCTACAGAATCTGTCTGAAACACTTGATGAGTGTCTCTTCCAGAATCTGTCCAAGTCTTGATTATTTTTCTTTCTTTTTCTAGATCAGATTCTAATTGCTTATATCTTTTCAGCAACTCCTGTTCTACATAAACAGCATCATCTCTTTCTTTTTGAATCTGCTTCATCTTTTCAAGTTCTCCTTCAAGAAACTTGTTTCTATCTTTAAGACTAAGATTCTCAGCTTTAATTCTCTCATTCTCTAAAGTCTGATCCCTATAGCTAACATGTACGCTTTTCAGATATACTCTTAACTCAGATATATTATCAGTATCATAAGCATAAGTAGTTAGGGGTACCTTATTTTCAGATGATTCAGTCTCATCTCTGACAGTTGCCATTAGAGCATAATTTTCTCCATCATCAGAGTCTGAAGTATCTGCCCAGTCTTTGCCTTTAGAGATGAGTGCTTTCTCAGATTTGCCTTTCTTGCACTCTGGGGCATAGTGACCCATCTCCTTACACCTGTAGCACTGGATTTCAGATTTATCCTTCTTGCCAGACTTGGTCTCCCTTCCATCAGACTTTCTAAAACTTTTCCTTTCAGAGTTTGAATCTTTCCTTGAGAATCTCTTTCCTTTCTTAAAGTTCTTGAATCCCATCTTCTTGAAAGTCTTCACCATCAGTGCAGCCATTTGCATCATCTGTTCTTCATCATCCTCAGAGTCAGAAGCTTCATCAGAGTTTGAGTCATCATCAGAGTTTGATGACTCGCTTTCAGATTTAATGACTAAAGCCTTTCCCTTGGCTTTCTTTCTTGATGATTCCTTCTTGATGGGCTTCTCCTCAACTTTGAGAGCAACAGATTTTGTCTTTTTACTCAATCTTCTATTCCTTTGTTCTATCTCCAGTTCATGAGTTTTCAACAACCCATAGATTTCATCAAGATCTGTATCAGCAAGCTCATAATTATCTCTTATTGTGGTTGTCTTTAAATCCCACTTTTCAGGTAGAGATAACAGAAACTTGAGATTAGACTCTTCAAGCTCATATTCTTTATCAACCAGAGACAGATCATTCAATAGTTTGCAAAATCTGTCATAAGTCTCAGTCAAGGTTTCATTAGGTCTTGAATCGAAGTGCTCATACTCCTGTGTGAGTATTGTCTTTCTGTTCTTCTTAATAGCACCTGTTCCCTGGCATCTGACTTCTAAAGCATCCCATATCTCTTTGGCAGTCTTGCAGCCAATTACTCTGTTAGACATAACATTATCTAAAGCACTGTGGAGAAGATGTCTAACCTTTGCATCTTTTGCAATTGATGAGATGTCCTCAGGAGTCATATCTTTCTTTTCCTTTGGAACAGTCTTTTGTTCTTGACCATCAACAATAGGGGACAATTTAGTCGGCATATGAGGACCATCATAGATTCTGTCAAGGTATTCTGGATCTGTAGCCTCCAGAAACATGGTCATCTTCACCTTCCAAATCGGATACTCTACTGGCCTGAGAATTGGAACCCTGATTGTTTCATATCGACTCATAGAATTGGGCTTAACCTGTTCAGCCTTAGGAGCAGTTTGATTTTCTTCAGACATGATTATTACTGTGTTTGAATCGTAAAACTGTATATATTAAACAGCCTTGGCTCTGATACCAATTGTTAGGCCGAATACACAATATATAATCAAGTATGTATGAGAATAACAATCAAGAACACAGGTTTGTAAATCAACAAACTGAATTATATTAAATAATTCTCTCTTAGTGATGTTAATGAATCACAAAGAGCTACTAGGTTACAAGAATAATATATTCAATGTTCGCGTCCCTTCTAGGGATAACCTATCTGTGTTTATATAGTACACAGCTACATACAATCCTTATCTAATTGATACTCCTAGAAATTAGCTATACAATTATTATCAATTAAGGATTGCTTCAGTCTTCTATTCGATTTCCTTAGCTGTATCAATATATTCTGCTTCTTTCCATCTTCAGAATATATTGCTTCTAGAATCTTTATCTTTGCACCGACAGCCAAGTCAACTATCACCACGTCAGTCTTTATCAAACTCTGACTGGCTTCTATATAAACTCTGATATGTACCTGTTACTTAAACACTGATGAACAAACGTCAGCAATTATATCTAACATGACATTTACAGGGCCAAACAAATCCATATAAAGCAACTCAAGCTGATGGACAATTGATGACTCTGTCTTGATTTTGAATGATGCCTTCTTTTGTTTCCCTTTTTGACAGGCATCACACAAACCATCCTTGGAAAACTCCACCTGTGGAATTCCTCTAGCAAGATCTTTCCTCACCAAATCATTCATAACTTTAAAATTCAAATGAGACAATTTCTTGTGCCATAGCCAACTTTCATCCTTGCTTGCCTTGCTGAAGAGACAAGTGATGGTGTCTAGACTTGTGCTACTAAAGTCAGCAATGTACACATTCCCTCTTCTGAATCCAGTCATTACCACATTGTTGTTTCCTCCTTTAGAAACAACACAGGCTTCTCTAGAAAAAGTAACTAAAAATCCTTTGTCACAAAGTTGGCTGATACTAAGCAAATTGTGCTTGAGGCCATCCACCAATGCAACCTCATCTATGATGACATTCTCTTTTGAAATCAAGCCATATCCCTTAGTGTAGCCTTTTCTGTCATCTCCAAAAGCAATACAAGGGCCAGCTCTTTCCTGAAACTCTGTGAGCAGGGTAGAATCACCAGTCATGTGTCTTGAACAACCACTATCCAAGTACCAACGATTCCTTTTGTCTCCCTGCACACAATAAAACCAAATCAAGTTGATTTTGGTACCCAAGTTTTCTTGGGTCCTGTTTTGTTAGCCTTTGCTTTTCCTTTAATATCATTTTTCACCTTGGGCTCAGATTGATTTAAATCAATTTTTACCCTTGGTGTTGATTTCTGAGAGTTGCTCACATTTTCATTCACAGCATGCATAGTTGGTGGAACAAACATGTTATTCACATTCCATGGCATTTGTGGTACATTAAACATATTCATGTATGGATTAGGCACAAATGACATGCTAGCATATGGATTCTGAAATTGTGCATATGGAGCAAATATGTTAGGCATAACAGGCATTGTAGGCATAGAACTATTCATTGCAGGCTTGGGAATTTTCACATTAGCAGTCTTCTTGACAGATTTGCAGTTAGTAGATAAATGACTAACACTTCCACAATTGACACATGTCTTTCTAGGAGCATATTTATCAGGTGTGTAATTGTTGTGTTTGTTAATCCCTACTTTGCCATTCCTGTTATTCTTTTTATTTCCCTTAGCCTCAACTTGAACTTTCTCTAACTTGTCCTTCAATTGCTTGTTAGACAAGTGACCTACATTAGCTCTCTCAACAGGCTTCTCAACTTTCTTTGAATTGCTAGACTCACCTTGAACAAAGTTCTTGGTGACAGGACCATACTTGTTATTAAGTCTAGTGAGTTTATCTTTTCTTTTCTCTGTCAACGAAACAGCTTGATCGGTTGATGGTTCATCTGTCAACGAAACATTGCATTCCGTTGACATATCAACCTTCAACAAATGATCATTGTTGTTTGTTGAATTTGATTCTGATTCTAAGGTTTCACTAACATACCCTAGCTTTTCTTTGTTCTTTTTCCATGATTGTTCACAGAAAGATTCCATACCTTGAACATTAATGATGTTGGTAGCAACATTCCTGGCATCTTTCCATTTTGCAATCACACTTTGTTCTATTTCAAGTTGTGTTTTAAGAATTTCTTCCCTTTCTAACACGTTCTCAAGTTCCTTCTTAGCATCCCTACTAACACACCTCATTTTCCAATTAGGTTCTTGAGTGGGATCCATGAAGACAAAAGACAAGATCTCCAAGGACATTGGACAAAAGGGATGAAAAGCAAGCTACTGGCGGTTACCTTTAGTGTATTTTAGTGTAGCCAAAAATAGCATTGTAAACTTGGGTTATATAACCAAGTGTAGCAGTTCATTTTAATAAAAGTGAGTGAGATAAAAATAGTTGTATTAGCTTCTTTAAAGAGCACTCTCACTCCAAATCAGGAACTGATGATACATTTGTAACACAGATTATTTCCGCAATAAAATCATCTGAGTTGGATCCCAAAACATTTAACTGAAATTTTATATTTGCTTGTGTTTTTATTTTCAGTATAGTATTATTTGAAAGTTGTTTTTAAGTTAAGAAATATCTAGAATTGTATTCAACCCCCTTCTACAATTATGTTAACTCATTTGCGATTAACAATGGTGTTAAAGGTGTAGAGAGTCCATGAAACTTCATAATTCATATTATAAGAATTATAATTATAATTATAATTATAATTGAGTTAACATAATAACTCAATGTATAATTTGTCTACATGCATAATTTAAACCCACAAATTAATACTATAATTTTAGAGTTCACTTATAACTATGTTATAAGTATATTATGTTGTTATTCTTATGGTTTTAAGTACTTAGTTAATAATTTATTAACTAAGTATATACCCTATGTTTACTATATTAAAGTTAATATGATATGAAAATTGCAAATTTAATCTATGAGAATCATATAGGTAAATACTTACCATATTTTACCAATAGAACATTATATTATGACTTTAGCATGACTTCAGAATATGATATGAAAACATATATTTTCATATTAATATTGAAAATAATATATATAGTTCACATAATTATTATATAAGAAATAACATTATTAACAAAATTTTATTATTACATTAATAATATTGACTTATTATTTAATAGGTAATACTATATTATATAATATTATATATTATATAATTGAGGGTTTGTTGTTGATAATATAATATAATATAAGTGTATAATATGGATATAAATTGCAATACTTAATTGTAGTATTTTGGTGCCATACAGGTTTTGTGACTATACAAGAACCAAATATTTGTGACTGTACAACACCAAATATATTATCGAAATGTATTATCTCATATATCATTAATTGCTTAAATAATAACTAGATTTTTAATGACGTAAAATGAATTTTAGTAAATTGATCAATTTAGTGTAATATAAATAATACTTAATGATATATCATAAGTTCTTTAAAGAATGAAATGTTATAATTATGTTAGTATTGGGGAACTATATTTTAGATAATACTTAAATGTGTGAATATATAGGATATAATAGCTTAGGTAAAAAGTTATAATACTCCTTATATAATATTATGATAACTTATATGTATATTATTAGTAAGGAGACAAAATAATATTTAAATCTGCCTTGACTTAGGAACCTAAGTATATAATCAAAGTTTCTCTCTCTCTGGGTTAATATTATTTCGAAATATTTTAACACCCAAACAAAATTTAATTTATTTCAACTGTAAACTGTTCTAATTATTTCAAATTTCGAGATCTGTTACTTTAGAATGCTAGCCAGCCAAATCTAGGGTTTTAATTAAACATCTCAATTTTCAGTTAGGGTTTTAAGGAGAGATGTCTAGGGTTTATGATAATTGGGAGAGATTAGTACGAGCTATGTTAGGGCAAGAGCAACTCAGACGGACTAGGCAAGGTCATGAGCCGGTTTCTAGTGGAATCACTGTTCCGTTTCAGAAAACTACGAATGTTAATGCTATTTTACAAGCTGCTGATGAAATTGAGAATGAGGATCCTAATGTTGCTAGAATGTGTTTGTGTTTGTGTTTGACTAACAGGATTAGTGTGATTTTAATTAGCTTTAGTTGATTGTAGTAAGGTGTTATGATATTGTTCGTTATGATAAGAAGTAAGGTTAGCTCAAAATATCAAAATTCTAACCTATAGGATGTTCATATTATATTATTACACTTTAGAATATTTAGATATTTATCTGTAGTGATATAAATTTTATATCACAATACCAATAAATTATACATAATTACTTAATTTGTAAAATATTTCTAATACTAGTATAATATATATTAGTATTATACAACTATTAGAATCCAAAATATATAGTATCTAAATGTTCACCTAATCTTTTAATAACCAAATGTAATATTTAAATTATACATATAATTTGATATTGTCAATTACTAATACTAAAATGAATGTATAATTAAAATTTCAATATCTAAATTATATTACATCATATTTTACCATTTTCAGTAATTGATCATTTATTGAGTTTTAATAATTTATTTTAGTAATATGATAACAACAATAATGATTATATCTTTATTTGTCATCAACTAACTATCCTAATATAGTTAAGGATATATGGAAATAGAAATAATTTGTTTATTCTACTTAAGCCGAAACTATATTATTATAGTTTATGTTATTTATGTAATTTGTGACATATGAATTACATAAATTTTTAGTATAAATGATAATTACTAAAAGTGTACCCAATATTATAGAACTTATGTATAATTTAAAATGTTGTTTAAATTATAAGATATGGTATTATTACAAATACCTATATAAATTATGGTAACATTATTATATCCCAGTTAATGATCACCACTATCATATTAACTATAAATATTATAGTTAATATTTTATATTAAAAATTGTATAGGTTAATATTTCTTATATAAATATGCATCTAATGTAAATTAAATAGTATACTAATATATGGGAATAAGTAATAAATTACATATAGTTTAGCAAGTCTTTCGTGATATGTTTAACCAAATATTTTGATAAAAATACTCCAGATATTTGGTAACATGTAGTCAACTATGATCTATGTTTTATATAATTTCATAAATAACTATTCTTTAATCTTGAGTAATTAGCTACAGTGATATGGTTTAAATTATTATGTTGCACGATAGAAGGATTTGTGAAGCCAACATTTGGTTTATAAGCTGGGTGAAGGCTGTATATGCCCTTTGACAGGCCCGGCTGCTATGCTAAATTGAATAAATGCTTAAAAAGTTTGGGCTTTATAAAATGTCCCTGAGGAGAAGAAAGAGACATTGATCATTGGAGTGTATGTTGACCATCTGTTAATCACACACACAAATGTATCAATGATTCAACAATCAACGCTTTAAGGACTAGATGAACAAGAAATTTGATATGAGTGATCTAGGAAAGATATCTCATTATCTTGATCGAACTATGTTTAAAAGTATCGTGGTGGCTTGAGATATTATTATACATCCTTAAAAATATTTTTTCTATCCTTATAAAAAATATAAAAAACAAGACACCTTCCACTTTTGAATTTATAGGATTATATTATTATTACGTTTCATACGCCAATGTATTATTATGACCATAATAATACTCTATACTTCCCATCTGATGCAATATTCACCATCTGTGTTTCTACATATGAAATATTATGTCAATACATATAGTCAAATTAGATTAATATAACCTTGTATGAACATTATTAATATAATCCTAATAAAATTTAGTTAGAAGATATGATAAAATGTTTTATATAAAATCACATATTATATTATGATATAAGCTTATATCTTAGTATCACATTAGTGGTTGTTGGGCTTAAGAAAAATTGTAATAGATATTATGATTATTAAATATATATAATCCACATTAATTTGTTTTAAGAATTTAGTAAGTAGAATATCTATTCATAAGGTGACAGCTACACAAAGTTTAATGGATAGTATAATAATGCTAATTTTGATAAAAATGGATATCAATTCTTATCAATATTATTATCATAGCTATTACTAGTATGCGTTTATTCAATATTGGTATTATATGTTAGAATAATTGTTTATTTATTTGACTAAATATTGAGTCCACATGTTATTAGTTTTTTATGAGTTACAATAAAAGTCTCCATTGGTGATATTCTCCAAAACATATTTTTGAAATTTATTTTGATTGAATAATATTATATATTCTTATCACATAAAAGATTCTGGATAATACATTTAACAATAATTTTAATAATTAACCTATTACCTTTATTAGCCAAAGCTTATAATTTTTTTTATAACTAAAATTTCTACTTTTTTATTTTTCTAACTAAAACCTCTTGTTTTCTAAAAATATCACGTACAGTTTTATTTAATAAAATAAAATAATAATATTATAATTACTAATAACTAACCGGTTAGCTTTTTTTGCCAAAGTATATATTTTTTTATATTTTCTAACTAATATGTCTGCTAACTAAAACCTCAAACAATATACAACGGTTATTTCATTTAGTAGCATAAAATACTCTAATATTATAAATACTAATAATTAACCAATTACCTTTATTAACAAAATCATATATATATATTATATTTTCTACCTAAAATTTCTGATTTTCTAAAATTATCATAGACAACATATTATATAATAATTTTCACATAATTAAATGCATATTAATCTTACTATATGAATCATTAGATAATGTTATATTATTTTTCTTGAAATAGTTCAAGAATATTTTAAATGGAAGTCTTCCCTGGTCTAAAAGTCAATATAGAATTGACTTTAACCACTCATATACCAAAAAGAAGACCAAATAATCACCGACAATAACTAAGAACATTTAAAGATGGAACAGAGGGTTTGATTAGTTCCTCAAACGCGTAAGAGGGGCCTCTCTCTTATGAGAGTAGTAGCAAGACCGAGTATACATTGGAATTGATGATGTTAAAGGTGTAGAGAGTGCATGAAACTTCATAATTCATATTACAAGAATTATAATTATAATTATAATTATAATTGAGTTAACATAATAACTCAATGTATAATTTGTCTACATGCATAATTTAAACCCACAAGTTAATACTATAATTTTAGAGTTCACTTATAACTATGTTATAAGTATATTATGTTGTTATTCTTATGGTTTTAAGTACTTAATTAATAATTTATTAACTAAGTATATACCCTATGTTTACTATATTAAAGTTAATATAATATGAAAATTGCAAATTTAATCTATGAGAATCATATAGGTAAATACTTACGATATTTTACAAATAGAACATTATATTATGACTTTAGCATGACTTTAGAATATGATATGAAAACATATATTTTCATATTAATATTGAAAATAATATATATAGTTCGCAAAATTATTATATAAGAAATAACATTATTAACAAAATTTAATTATTACATTAATAATATAGTTAATATTGATTTATTATTCAATAGGTAATACTATATTATATAATATTATATATTATATAATTCAGGGTTTCTTGTTTATAATATAATATAATATAAGTGTATAATATCGATATAAATTGCAATACTTAATTGTAGTATTTTGGTGCCATACAGGTTTTGTGACTATACAATAACCAAATATTTGTGACTGTACAACACCAAATATATTATCAAAATGTATTATCTCATATATCATTAATTTCTTAAATAATAACTAGATTTTCAATGACGTAAAATGAATTTTATTAAATTGATCAATTTAGTGTAATATAAATATTACTTAATGATATATCATAAGTTCTTTAAAGAATGAAATGTTATAATTATGTTATTATTGGGGAACTATATTTTAGATAATACTAAAATGTGTGAATATATAGGATATAATAGCTTAAGTAATAAGTTATAATACTCTTTATATAATACTAGTAAGGATACATAATAATATTTAAATCTGCCTTGACTTATGAACCTAAGTATATAATCAAAGTTTCTCTCTCTGGTTAATATTATTTCTAAATATTTTAACAGTTATTTCAACTGTAAACTGTTCCAATTATTTCAAATTTCGAGATCTGTTGTTACTTTAGAATACTAGCCAGCCAAATCTAGGGTTTTAATTAAACATCTCAATTTTCAGTTAGGGTTTTAAGGAGAGATGTCTAGGGTTTATGATAATTGGGAGAGATTAGTACGAGCTAGGTTAGGGCAAGAGCAACTCAGAGCGAATAGGCAAGGTCATGAGCTAGTTTCTCGTGCTGTTCCTGAGGATCCTAATGTTGCTAGAATACGTAAGTTTGTAAAATGATGTCGTAATTGATTCGTCTTTCAGTGTGTTTGTGTTTCTCTAGCGTGATTTTAATTAGCTTTAGTTGATTGTAGTAAGGCGTTATGATATTGTGATTAATTCGTTATTGTTTTCTGTTTAGCGTAGTGTTAGTGTTCTAGTTACATGGTGCAGTTGATTGTAGTGTTAATTAGCTAGTTATATGCTGTAGTTGAGAGTTTGTATATATTAACATTAATTATGGTAACTACTTATACTATATTAAAACATGATAAGATCATTGCTAAGTGTACTAAGTCTATGTTTATATTAGTATAAAATAGTATATTATTAATATAATAAGTAACTTAATTAGCATATCATAATAATATAAGTTAATATGCTATTATTAACTTAGTGATGGTTTAAATAAGATTAGTATTATATAATATTATAATTAAACTAGGTTAATAAGCCGCGCTTTGCAGCAGTATTATAATATATTTTTTTATGAAAAAGAATATTAGAATAAAAATTGTAAAATTAATATCTACAAAATTATTAAAATTATCAAATAAAATATATTCTATAAAATCTGCGGCATTAGAATATATTTGTTAAGAAAAGGAATTTTATAATAAAATTTGTGAAATAAATATCTACAAAATTATTTAAATTATCAAATAAAATATATTCTATAAAATTTGTATTTTGGTAGGTAATAATTAAATTTTGTATTTAAATTTATATTGATAAAAAAATACTAGTTATTTGTCATAAAAAAATTTAAAGTACTTAAATATAATTTTTTTAGTCATTTTATCTAAATCAAAGAAAGTTCTATCAAGTTTGAAAATAATAAAAGAAAGTTCTATCAAGATTGAAAATAATAAAAAAGAAAATTGCAATTATTAACATAAAAGCGTACAAATTCGAAAATAATAAGGAAGTTATAATTTTCTAAATCAAAGAAAGTTCTATCAAGTCCTATAAATTCGAAAATAATAAGGATGTTGTAATTTTCTAAATCAAAGAAAGTTCTATCAAGTTTTTCTAAATCAAAGAAATGTTCTAAATCAAAGAAAGTTGTCCTACAAATTCGAAAATAATAAGGAAGCAAAGAAAGTTCTATCGTTTGAAAATAATAAAAGAAAGTTCTATCAAACCTAAACATTCAAAAATAATAAGGAAGTTGTAATTTTATAAATCAAAGAAAGTTCTATCAAGTCGTACAAATTCGAAAATAATAAGAAAGATGTAATTTTCTAAATCAAAGAAAGTTCTATCAAGTTTGAAAATAATAAAAAAAAGTTCTATCAAGTTTGAAAATAATAAAAGTGTAATTTTCAATTTCATTTCTACAAAATCAAAAATAATAAAGGAAGTTGTAATTATTAAAATTAAAAATTGTGAAAAATTGAGAAAATTAGAAAAATAGAACAGAGGTCCCACCTCACCGGTCTTCTTCTTTATATAAGTATATTGATGTGTAATTTGTTTATAATTAAACTTTTGGCCTAATTAGTTTGGTTGTAACTAATCAGAAGTAAAAATTATAATTCATTAATAATTGTCCAAGTTAAGTATTATGTTTTATGTAGATCACTGTATCTAATTTTATATGGGTATTGGTATTTTTATTTAAATTGTAGATAATTAATATTTAAACCATCACTAAGTTAATAATTATTTTGTGAGTTTTGTGCTAAAATCATTTATATCTTATGTTTAGAACTCAAAACGTAATGTATTAAGCGTATGAAACCTAATAAATAAAGTCTACACTTTGGATCAGGATGAGTAACTATATCATAATACGTTAGAATACATTATTAATTCACACTAGAAATTACTTAAGGTATGGTTTATTATATTCATATAATAAATTACCTATTTATCAAATTATTCACATATGATAAATTAACATTGGATTCATTTTAGAGTTTAACAATATTTAGAGAAGTATAATAATATTAATATGTATTCTATTTATACTAAGACTAAATCCATAATTAAACTTATATTATATTATATTATCAACAAGAAACCCTAAATGATTACATATTATTAAATTCATATATAATATTATATCACCACTTAGTCGTGATAAATGATTAATCATATAGAAGGTATTCTTTTTGTTAATTAACTTGTTAAATATTGACCTTGTCACATCAATAATATTATGTCGCATTGTTTAAATTTAAAGATATCATTTAACTTATGCATTATGAAATATAGGTATTGAGCCTATACTCCAACTTCTACATCTACATCATATCACCATTACACATCAGGATTACACATTACATTGAATTAAACTAATTATACATAAAATTACCTAAAACTTATATATAATATAACTTATATAACAATATTAGGATATAATATTAAGATATCTTAGTAATTAGATGTATTTATATTTTTATTAAAATATTTAACACCATATTATGTTCAACACTCTATTTAAAATATCTTACATATAACTGTAGTATTATTTTTATATATGACTTAATTTTTAGTAGAATATCTTGCTACTATTACTATTATGTGAGACTAAGTGGTGATATAATTAATTTTTCATCAATTAAATATGAGAAAATATCATATTATATATCAAAATTTAATATATAGTAACCTATCATAAATGATAATTTTAAATAAATGCTTAACATATTGAAGTTAAGGTATATCTAATATACTATATTGTGATATAATATATAAGCTGTTACATATTATTTACTATAATAAATAATCACCACTAACAACTTATTATTCAACATAATATAAAAATACCAATAATTAAGTAATATCATATTATAATTTAATAAGGTCATAATATGATAGTTTAAAATTATTTAATAATTTATGTAATCTTATATTACATATAGTATAAGATTAGTTACATTACAATATAATCTTAGCAATATTAACCCAGAAAGATATCTTATTGTTTACGGGTAATATTATAATATTATAATAAGATATCTTAAGTATAATAGATATGGCTTAGAGTATATGGCTTAGAGGTCTACTAAGAGAGGTTTCAGGACACAACATTGGACCAGTGGTTCTCCATGTGGATAATAGATCAGCAATAGAACTCATGAAGAATCCTGTATTGCATGGGAGAAGCAAACATATAGATGTTTGGTTTCACTTTATTCGGGAGTGCATTGAACGGGTGAACTGGTGGTTGAGTATGTGGCAACTCAGGATCAAAGAGCATATATTCTAAGTAAGGCATTGGGAAGGGTCATGTTTGTGTTGGTTTTTAATCTGATATTTGTTTATTTGTTTATTTTGTTTCTATTATTAGTTGTGAAAATAAGATGACAATTTGTTTTGTCAGATAGGGTGTCATTGAACAGGTCGTGTGTGACTTGGTCAGTCTAGCAGTTGAGTTTTATTAGGATAGAGTGTAGTGGAGTAGTGCAGTAGGAGTTTCCATTTTTCTGTTCCTATTTTCTAGCTTGCACGTTGTAGTAGTAGCCCTATGTAAGGTAAGGTTTGATATCGAAAAAGCTAAGTCAGTTTGACGAGCATCTCTGGCGTTTTTGATCTGATTTTCAGTTTCATATCATACACTCTATATATATATTCTAATATATGTTTGCAGATTGAAACTCAAGAATTGGTATCAGAGCCTCGGTTCGTAGGTAATGGCTACATCAGAGACAGCTAAGTCGAAAGATGGTTCTTTTGGTTTGACTTACCCAACACTGAAGAAGGAGAACTACACAGTGTGGGAAATGAAGATGAAAGTAATCATGCAGGCGCATGGGGTGTGGGGGCACTGTAGAGCCAAGTGATCCCAAAGCAGCAATTGATGAGAGATCAGACAAGATAGCCCTGGCTATGATACACCAGGGCGTGCCGGAGGATATGTTACTCTCCCTTGTTGCAAAGAAGACTGCCAAAGAGGCGTGGGACGTGCTCAAAACGATGTGTCAAGGAGCTGAGCGTGTCAAGACTGCAAGGATACAGTCGATGAAGTCTGAGTTCGAATCACTCAACATGAAAGACAATGAAGAAATTGATGAGTTTTGTATGAAGCTTAATGGACTTGTCACCAATATAAGGGCCTTGGGAGAAGAGATTACTGAATCATATGTAGTGAAGAAGCTGTTGCGAGCAGTGCCTGGAAAATTCATTCAGATCACTTCCACTATGGAGCAGTTTGGTGATGTGAATAACATGACAGTGGAAGAGGCTATTGGATCTCTGAAGGCTCACGAAGAAAGGCTGAGGGGCAAGGCTGTTGCAGGGGATGGACACTTACTTCTCACAGAAGAAGAATGGTCCAAGAAAGAAAGTGGAGAAAAGAAACTGCTGCTTATCAGAGAAGAGTGGCAGAAACGAAACCATAAGACAAACAATGATGCAGCCAGTAGCCAAAGACGAAGGGGAGGTCAAGACAAAAGCAGGATTCAATGTTACAACTGTGGTATTTATGGACATTATGCTGCTGAATGTCGAAAACCTAAGAAGAACAGAGAACAACGACAAGAGGTGAACATGACCCAGGTGGAGGACAATGAACCAGCCTTGTTGATGTTGAGCTGTGGTGAAGGCGGAGAAGTGATGTTGTTGAATGAGAAACAAGTAACGCCTACCGTGCTAAAGGACTGTGACAAGAGGCGTGAGGAATCAAACCTATGGTATCTCGACAACGGGGCAAGTAACCATATGACAGGTTGCAAGTCCAAGTTCTCAGAATTAAATGAAGAAGTCACAGGCTTGGTGAAGTATGGGGATGGCTCGACCGTGATGATAGCAAGAAAGGGTTCAATTGTCCTCAAATGCAAGAACGGAGAGGAACGTATCTTGAACGAGGTATATTATATTCCCAATCTTTGCAGTAACATTATTAGTTTGGGGCAAATGTCTGAAAGTGGTAATAGAGTCGTCTTGAAAGGAGAGTATTTGTGGGTGTTTGATAAAGGTGAAAGGTTACTAATGAAAGTAAGAAGATCACCTAATAGACTGTATAAGATATTAATCGAGTCTGTTAAACCAAGTTGCTTAATGCTAAGTTCAGAAGAGACAGCACGTTTATGGCATCGACGTCTTGGACATGTGAACTACAATGCCATGAAGGTAATGTCTGAAAGTTCCATGGTGAGAGGTATGCCTAAGATTGCTAAGACTGACAATGTATGTGATGGATGCTTGATGGGAAAGCAAACAAGGAGACAGTTCCCGTCCCAAAGTAACTTCAGTGCAACTCATGTGCTTGAATTGGTTCATGGTGACCTGTGTGGACCCATCTCGCCAGAGACAGCAGCTGGAAACAGGTACTGTTTTCTACTTGTTGATGACTACAGTAGGTTTATGTGGGCATACTTATTGAAGAGCAAAGATGAAGCTTTGAATGCGTTCAGAAAGTTCTGTGCTTTGGTTGAAAACAAGCCAGGGAAGAAAATTCAAGTATTTCGTACAGACCGTGGGGGTGAATTCTGTTCAAAAGAGTTCAATGATTATTGTGAAGAAAATGGGATAGTAAGACATCACACTGCACCTTATACGCCCCAACAAAACGGGGTCGTTGAAAGGCGTAACCGGACCGTGGTTGAAATGGCTCGAAGTTGTCTTAAGGAAGCAAGTTTGCCCTCGAAGCTGTGGGGTGAGGCAGTCAGACACGCCATATACATTCTGAACATGCTTCCAACAAGAGCATTGACAGGGCTAACTCCCTATGAGGCGTGGTTTGACAAGAAACCAGAAGTTGGACATGTGCGTGTATTTGGATGCATTGCACACATGAAGGTGCCAAGCTGTCAAACAAGTAAACTCGATGATAGAAGCACGAAGGTTGTGAATCTGGGCAAAGAACCCGGAACTAAAGCATATCGTCTCTATGATCCAGAAAGGAATCGTGTTTGTGTAAGCAGAGACGTGGTGTTCGAAGAAGATAAGAAATGGTTGTGGAACGATCAAGAAGGAGGCAAAGATAATGATAACTGGTTTAAGGTACCTGAGATGTGTCATGAGAAGGAAGGAGATGCACAAGAGACATATAGTGAGTCTGATACGGAAACTGGTGGTGAGCAAAGCCCTACTCAAACTCAAACTCCATATGCCGCTCAGATCAGTAGTGATAACTATGATGACAGTGTGACACCAAGGAAATTTAGAGCTGTAACAGACATCTATAACTGCACTGAACCGATTGAGTTGGATGAGGAGTTGCTACTGATGGGAGTTGATGAACCTACGTGCTACAAACAAGCTGCCAAGTTGAGTGAATGGAAGCAAGCAATGGCTAAAGAAATGGAGTCTATTGAAAGGAACAACACCTGGTGTCTAACTGGGCTTCCAAAGGGGCATAAGGCAATTGGTTTGAAATGGATCTTCAAACTCAAAAAGGATGCAGATGGCAATATAATCAAGTATAAAGCGAGACTTGTTGCTAAGGGTTATGTACAAGAACAAGGGGTGGATTTTGACGAGATATTCGCTCCTGTGACACGTATTGAAACTGTTCGCCTGTTGTTGGCATTGTCTGCTAAAAATGGATGGAAAGTGCATCACTTAGATGTGAAAACAGCCTTCTTGAATGGTGAAATACATGAAGAGGTGTACGTGAGTCAACCGGAAGGCTTCGAAAGAAAGGGAGAAGAGCACCTGGTTTATAAATTGGCCAAGGCATTGTATGGTTTGAGACAGGCACCACGTGCCTGGTACGCCAAGTTGAATAAGTGTTTGGAGGATCTTGGTTTTGCTCGATGCCCATATGAACACGCTGTGTATACAAGAAGGGATGGTGATAATGTCTTGATTGTTGGCGTTTATGTAGACGATTTGCTGATCACTGGTTCAAACATTTCAGTCATTGAAAGGTTTAAAGATCAGATGAGTGAAATTTTCAAAATGACTGACTTGGGTGAGTTGAGCTATTATCTAGGCATCGAGGTTGAACAGGGTGAAGGTTTCATTGAGCTCAAACAAGCTGGATATGCTAGAAAGGTTCTTTAAAAATCTGGGATGTCGAGCTGCAATTCATCAAAATATCCCATGGATCCGAATATTCATATTAGTAAGGATGAAGGTGGAAAAACAGTCAATGCCACAGACTATAAGAGCATTGTTGGATGTCTTCGGTATCTAGTGCATACTAGACCAGATATTTCGTTCGCTGTGGGAGTGGTAAGCAGGTACATGGAACGGCCAACTGTGCTGCATTTGGAGGCTGTCAAACGTATACTACGATACATAAAGGGCACTACTCATTATGGCTTGGTGTATTCAAAGGGATCTGGGAATCATATGTTGACTGGCTTTTCGGACAGTGATCTGGCAGGGCAGGTGGACGATAGGAAAAGCACTGGGGGCATGGTGTTTTACCTCAATGAAAGTATGATAACTTGGGTATCATAGAAACAGAGGTGTGTGGCCTTATCCTCTTGTGAAGCAGAGTTTATGGCGGCCACTGCAACTGCATGTCAAGGAATATGGCTTCGAAACGTGTTGGGTCAGATAACTGGGGAAAAGATAGGCCCTGTGATCATCTACATCGACAACAAGTCAGCTATAGATTTGGCCAAGAATCCGGTTTTCCATGGTAGAAGCAAACATATCGACATTCGATATCATTTCATCAGGCAATGTGTTGAGCATGGAGAAATCGTTATTAAGCACATTAGCAGTGAAGGGCAAAGAGCTGATATTCTTACAAAGGCCTTGGTGATAGTGAAGTTCGAAAGAATGCGAAGCTTGCTGGGAGTCAAGAACTTGGACAAACAAATTTCAGATTAAGGGGGGAAATGTTGGTTTTTAATCTGATATTTGTTTATTTGTTTATTTTGTTTCTATTATTAGTTGTGAAAATAAGATGACAATTTGTTTTGTCAGATAGGGTGTCATTGAACAGGTCGTGTGTGACTTGGTCAGTCTAGCAGTTGAGTTTTATTAGGATAGAGTGTAGTGGAGTAGTGCAGTAGGAGTTTCCATTTTTCTGTTCCTATTTTCTAGCTTGCACGTTGTAGTAGTAGCCCTATGTAAGGTAAGGTTTGATATCGAAAAAGCTAAGTCAGTTTGACGAGCATCTCTGGCGTTTTTGATCTGATTTTCAGTTTCATATCATACACTCTATATATATATTCTAATATATGTTTGCAGATTGAAACTCAAGAGTTTGAAGCAATGAGGAAACTAGTAGGTGTTGAAAATCTTGCAGCAGATTAGCAGAAGGCTTAATGCCTGGGAAAATGTTTAGATGTTTATTTGTTTTAATTAAATAAATATAGTTGTTGGTTTAATGCTCTAATGTAGGAGGAGAATAAGTCTGTAGGAAGTGGCGTATGAATAGGTGGTGATCATCAAGTAGTTGAACCAGAGTACAAGTTTGTTCCTGGTTTTTAGCTGGGCTTTACTTATATCTCTTTGTATGCTGTTATGAGTTTAATAGGACAAGCATTTTATTTTCTTCTAGTTTAAATACATACAAGTGTGAGCGTGTGTGTTGAGTTTGCAGGTCCTCATGTACTAATCTTTAATATTTTTTATATTAAAATTTGAATATCAAGTTTATACTCGTTGGAGACCATAGGTTTTTGTTCGTCTGGTGGGAAGAAGCCAAATACCAACCTAAAAGTTTGTCCACTGGGTATGAATTATGGAGACCATATATGTGGCTTGATTTAGTTATCTTGATCAAACTTTTAACAAATATTACCATGTCTACTTTTATATTGGCATGAATTCAATGAGAGATTTCTTTACATTAAGCAAGGTCGTATTTGACATGCATGAATTACCTTGTGTATAAGATCCTCCACTAAATAAAATCTGTTACCTAATAATTTAATCAATTTCCTGGCAAACGACAAAGTTATATCCTCTTGTTCTTTAGAAATTGGTACACGCACTATTATGAATCAATCATAAAAACTTAATATTAAGATACTAATACTAATATTAATAATTCATTATTAATATTATGTAAGCACACATTGTAATATGTGTGCAATATGATATCTTATACCTCTAGTGATATGGATTAAAAATAAACCTAAAGAGATAATTAATATTGCATTAAATAAACCTAGATGGTCCATAAATAAAAATATTAATTTCATAATTAATATTTGGGCTAGAAGTACAACCTGTATTAGGAGACATCCAATACAGGCTTGTTTTAATACAAGTGGGCTTATTTCAATACAAGTCCGTTATGATATATGGAAACAACTCCTACACGGGAAGGATCTAGAATTTATCCTTATCCACTGTCAAGGATAAGACTTATCTTTCAAGAAAGTCAATACTTATCCACCGTCAAGGATAAGATTTATCCTTCGAAGAAATCAATACTTATCCATTAGGATTTTAAATGCCTATATAAAGGGTCTGACCCCTCATCTCAGAACAACGTTTGGACACAGCTCCATACGTCATCTACAACGTTTTAGACATCATCCTCGAATAAGGACATACAAGTCACTACTTCCTTGATGTGCCTCTGCCACCATAGCCCCGAGGGCAACACCAAGAACTACGTTTTCTGGCTTGATTCTCAGCACTGATTGAGATACGTAGGCATCTTGTGAGGACCGGTTTAGTAACGAACCACAAGAGCAGCCATTAAAGCTCGAAAGCTCTTTAAACCCTAACAATTAATTTACAAGTACACTTTTTAATCCACAACATTTGGCACCGTCTGTGGGAAGACAACATCAACCATGGCAAACACATGAAGAACAACTCAAGATACTCAAACTTCTGAAGAGATTCCTCTCACCTCTGAGGCAGGCGCTCAAGGAAATCAACCACCGCCAACTACTGGAATTCAAGGGGCGAATATCCCCCTCACCACCACTCAAGGACCGGAAATCCCAATTTCGGTTGAAGGGACGAATCCCCTACAAATGGTCGTTCATGGATCTAATCCACAAGAGACCACTCTCCAGCAACCAATCTCCCCACTGCTCATGAATGCACCAAGTGGCCTTCAACTCCATACTACGGATCTGCCCCAATACGCAACTCAAACTTTTGGGATGCCAAGCTATGGCATGCCCCCTCGACCCATGGCGTGCGGTAGTGGTCTCAATCCCACTTACCATGAGGCATATGTTCCTCCTTACATACAAGGCCTGGGACCCCAAAATCAACAAACTCAAACTCAACGGACCCCTTTGATTCAAGACTACTCGGGTCCCTATACTGAGGACGAGAATTATACATCTGCAGAAGAGAGGGATGTTGCCCCAAAGAGGAGGCGTTCTTCCCAAACAAATCGGGAACAACCTCAAACTACTAAGGAAAATATTGCGGCCCATGAGGCAGAGGCTGCAAGGCTCAAGAAATTACTGGGAGAACAGGAGGCCACGAAAGGAAAAAGCCAAGCAACTGGAAGAGTCCCGATAATCAACCTGGACCCAACACCGAGAAGAGTCCCGATGAGGCAGGTGACCCCGTGAATCATGTAAGAACCTTCTCTAATGCACTGCTGTTGCAACCAACCAATGATGCGGTCAAGTGTAGGGCGTTTCCACAAACCTTGGAGGGCATGGCCCAACATTGGTATAACCGTCTACCTCCCAATTCTATTGGGTCTTTTAAGGAACTAAGCAAAGCGTTCATCAACCAATTTGTTAGTGCGAGGGTGCACGAGAAAAGTTCTGCATCACTCATGGGAATCCAGTAAGGAAAGAATGAAGCTTTAAGGGATTACATCAACCGATTTACCCGGGAGGCTCTGAAAGTCCCGGACTTAGAGGACATAGTAGCTATGATAGCCTTACAGCAAGGAGCCACTGATGATCAATTCAAAAGATCATTGGAAAAACATCCACCTGAGAGCATACTGAAGCTTCAAGATAGAGCCATAAAGTACATCAAGGTTGTAAAAAGCATGAAAAAGTATGAACCCACTACTGGTGGCAGTGGAAATTCAAAGAAAAGAAAGGAAACTCGGGAGTACGACGTGAAGGAAAATAATAGTGTGATGGATGATGAGTCAAGTGGATCTTCCAATAAGTTTATGGGGTTATACCCTAGAGATAGGTGCATATACACTAAACCGTGTTCCTACTAAAATGGTTCAGGAGACACCATATAAGATGTGGACTGAGAAAAGTTATAGCATGTCATTTATGAAAATTAGGGAATGCAAAGCGTTTGTGAAACGTTTAACCTCTGACAAGCTAGGACCAAAATCAGATAAATGTAATCTTGTGGGATACCAAATTAAAACAAAAAAGGGGTATTACTTCTTTAATCCTCCAGAGAACAAAGTGTTTGTTGCTCGGACTGCTGTATTTCTTGAGAGAGAATTTCTTTCTAAAAGAAATAGTGGGAGGAAAATAGATCTCGATGAGGATCGAGAACCACGAGATAACATTGAACAAAAGTTGGAACAAGAGCAGAATGTACAAGAAACTGTTAATGACAATACTGCTCAAGAAACATAGGTTGTTCGTAGGTCTGGTAGGATTCACCATGAGTCCGAGAGATATTATGAATTTCTCTTGACTCAGGATGGTGATGTAATGCTTGTGAATAATGATAATGAGCCTCTTACCCACCAAGACGCTATGAAAATTCCAAGATCTAAAAGTTGGCAGGAGGCCATGAAATCTAAGATGGATTCCATGTATGAAAAACCAAGTATGGACTTGGGTTGATCCACCTAAAGGGGTAAGACCTATAAGGTGCAAGTGCGTTTTCAAGAAGAAAACTGACATGGATAGTAATACAGACCTATAAGGCACGACTGGTGGCAAAAGGTTTCAAGTAAATTCATGGTATTGACTATGATGAAACTTTCTCACCAGTGGCAATGGTCAAATCCATCAGGATTTTGCTTGCTTACTATAACACTACGAAATCTGGAAAATGGATGTCAAGACTACTTTCTTAAATGAGAGCGTAGAAGAGGTTGTGTACATGACACAACCTGAAGGTTTTGTAGATCCAAGTTTTGATAGAATGATTTATAAGATAATTCGATCCATTTATGGATTAAAGTAAGCCTCGAGGAGATGGAATATACGTTCTGATGAAACAGTCAAATAGTTTGGCTCTATTCAAAATGAAGATGAACCGTGTGTTTGCAAGAAGGTTAGTGGGAGCCATGTGGCATTCCTAGTATCATATGTAGATGATATATTACAAATAAGGAATGACATTCTTTCTCAACAGACTGTTAAGACTTGGTAGAGAAATATTTTCTTGATGAATGACTTAGGAGATGTGTCCTATATCTTAGGGAGCAGGATCTATAGAGATAGATCACGAAGATTTTTCGGCTTAAATCAGAGTACATACATTGACAATGTATTGAACCAATTAGGGATGCAAAAAGGCTAAAAGGGAAATGTTCCCATGTCTATGAGATAGTGATCTCAAAATAAATGGTCTAAAATCATTGGATGATATGGACCACATTAGTATAGTTCTATATGCTTCGGAAATTGGTTTCATAATGTATGTGATGATATGTACTCATCATGTTGTCTCATATGCTTTAAAGTATGACGAGCAGGTACCAATCTAATCCAAGTGATGGTCACTTGATTGGAATCAAGAATATTCTTAAGTGCCTGAAGAGGACTAAAGACTTATTATTGGTATATGGAGGAGATGAAAAGCTGGATGTAAAATGTTACACGGATGTTAGTTTCTAGACAGACATGACGGTTTTTGTGTCTTAGTCTGGATTTGTGTTTTGTCCAAAAAGATGTGTTGTAAGCTAGAATAGTTCACAACAAGAACTGTAAATGATTCTACAATCGAGGCTTAGTATATTGATACTAGTGAAGTAGCCAAAAAGGATGTTTTGGGAATTTACCAAGGCGATATCACCTTATTAATGAGATTACTTATATGTAAAGTGCATACTATTGATAATATTGCAGAACCACTAACTAAGGCCTTGTCACAGCAAAAGCATGTAAGTCACACTAGTTCCAAATGTATTGGATACATGGGATATTGGCTCTAGTGCAAGTGGGAGATTGTCAGTACTAGTGCTCTAGAGACAATACTTTTATGTTTTAAAGAAAACATTTTATTATTATAAATTATGTTTTATTGATTATTGTTATTATTTTATTATGTCTTTATTTATTGCGTTATAAATGTTAGCATAATAAATGTCCTTGGAATTATGATACATATTCGATATCTTTAAGTATGTGACTTAAAAATGAGATTATATGAATAATATCTTTATTCCTAAATATCCCTAGTCGAGTGTTATTATTTAAGGACAATAATAATGCACAGAGACTAGTATGTTTTTTGACTGATGACCACAACTCATTGGCCATAGGTATGGTGATACTAAAGTCAAAACATAGGTGCATGTAAGAGTACATGACACTGGATTGACCCGTCGTGAGATTACACATGTTAATAGTGTCATAAGTAATTCTCACTGTGATAATGGTGTAATGATCCTTAGACCTGAAATCATTATATTTTTATACGAGAATTAATATACTTTGATTACATTAAAAGTTACTTTTGACCGGGTGATGATAAAAGTGGACATTGGGTATATTATGAATCGTATGAGAAATATGAATGATCTAGATGGGATTTAACCCTCCTAATTTTAGGAGCGATATTATTGGCCTCTTGTTTGAGTGAGACTAAGAAATGCACGGCCGTGCTCAAATATTGATTTGATTTATTAGTCTACTCATGGATCAAGAAAACTAAGATTAAATTATGAAGAGGATGACACATTACATGCCTCGACTTTAATCTATAATATTAAGGTTAAACGGATTATATTACATAGAACATTATTCACGAAAGGCTTAATCGAATCACCGATTTAATTATTATTACTTGGGTGGAAATGATGTACTAGATGCCGCTCATTGTTTACAATTTTAATTAGTTATTAAAATTGTTACCAATGTAATAATAACCTACAGGGTCACACACAAAGAACGCTTGAAGGAGAAATAATTTAAATTATGAATTTAAATTTAAATAAGTAATTTATTCTATTTATAATATTAATTAAGTATGACTTGATTAATTATTTAAATATAAAATGGAATTACTTAAACTAATTCTGAAATTAGTTATTAATTAATTAAGTGTGACTTAATTAAATAATAAATTGGAATTTCGGATTAGTATTTTATTATAATTGGATTATAATTAGAAAACTTATTTTCCTCTCTATATAAACTCTAAAAGCGGGTGCTTATGAGAGCAAGAAAAGAGAAAGAAATAAGTTCGGGTCCTAGTACACATCAATGGTTCAAGAAAAGGGTTTGTGTGGATACCGTAGAGCGTAGATTGCGAGAGTGGGATACGTGGTGATTGAACAAGCTTTGGATCTACATTAATCTTCCATTAATGAATTTTTAAAGCTTCTTAAGGTATTTGTTCTTAATCTCCGAATTAAATCTTTTGTTTTCACATGGATCCTGCTGACGGGTTTCAAATTTTAATTTATTTTTACGTTTTCCGTTGCGTTTATGTGCTGGAAACCCTTCTTTAATTTGTGTAACAATTTTAAAAATATGATAATTATTAAAAATAAAATGTTCTATCTCAAACTATACCATATATTTTATTTTATACTTTATTGCAATACTATTTTATTTCTTTTAATTACAAAAAAAGTTGTTTAAAAGTTAGATTAGTGTAAAAATATAATATAATTTACACTTTATTATAATACAATAGTATATTAATTTTAGTTGGTCCTATATAGTAGTTTTGTTTTGTTTATTTTTTTTCAGAAAAAATTAGTAACAGGAATTGTTAAAAGTATAAAATTAATTTTTTTTTCACACAATTGTTATGTAATACTTACTGCAGATGTTTGTAATTAGACTTTTTAAATTATTATATAGTACCTGGTGTTTAAGATATTTATACGTAAACTTTTTAATATAAAATTTTTTACTTTATTAAATGAATACTATATTAAATAATATACTATATTAAATATTATACTATATTAATTTATGTTACGCTTTAGCACAAAATTGTGTTTGAACTTTTGTTGCACTAAATACATAAACTCAATCTTTCAAAAAGAATGCATAAATACAAAAATTATAAAAAAAATTAACCGAAGATAATTTACAGTTTATTATAATACAATAGTATATTAAGTTTAGTTGATCCTATATAGTAGTTTTGTTTTGTTTAATTTGTTTTCAGAAAAAAGTAATAATAGGAATTGTTAAAAGTATAAAATAATTATAGGAAGCTGATAACTGTTTTAAATGAAATTTTGTATTTTTAATTCACATGTGAGTGGTTAAAGCTTTATTAAAAAGATGTATATTTTATAGGCAAAAGTTGTTGAGTTATTAATAGGCTGGGTTGTTTATAAGGGTCTGTTTATAAGCTTGTATGTGCAAGGGGTTGTTTGTAATAATTAGTTGGTGTGTCAACTTGAATAGTTATGTAGGTGTCATTTCATTTACGTTAGAACTATTCAGATGAGTCATAAATAGACTTAGGATTAAGTATACTAATGATTTGATAATTATTTCATATTCCACACAACTCTAGAAACTTCTCTTTTTAATATCTTTTCTATTTTATATTTAAATTATTATACTAGTTATCTTTGCCCTCTTTATGTACTCTTTTAGAAAAACAACAACAAAATTGCTTGCTTGTTGAAGTCTTGAGTGTACACATTGATATTTAAAAAACATACCTTTTTTCACCCTCGTATTAATCATCTTTTTCTTTCTTTTTTGTGGTAAATTATGATCATTTGGGTATAATTTTGGCATCTAATATTTATTCTAAAGATCATATAGAAGAAAAGATCAAAATAATATGTTAAAATATTCTGGTGAATATGAACATTCAAATTTAGAACAAGTGTCAAAATAATGATAAGTTAAATTTTAAATAGAACTAAAGCATGTATCAAACAACATGCTAGTCTATAATTGGTATTTAATCTAAGTAATATTTTTATTTTTATTTTTATTTTTATATATATAATAAATATTACTTAATATTTACATAAGTTATAGTAATATTGTTAGTTGTATACTTTTGTATTTTATATTCCTACAAGATTACCCCAAAACCTACCATTTGAGTAGTAAGTTTTGGCCATTTTTTTGTAGTGATTAGATCGGAGCTTTTTTGAGCCATGCTAGTGTTGGGCCAGCTAACTGGACTCCATGAGTTCAAACTCGTACTAGATTACATTTTTTTTTTATTAATATTTGGAATGTGATTTAATAAAAAAATCATTTGTAATATATAATTTTTTTATAGACATTAGACACCTATATTTTTAATATTATTTATGTTGTTTTATGTTTATTAATATTCTTACTAATAACTTACTACAAGTCAACTTCTCCAAAACGAACAAAATGAAAAATTTAAATAAAAAGTTATTTATTTAAATAACCCGAACAAAACCTGAAAATGAATGTGATGGCATGAGAATTCATAATCATGAAATAATAATATTTGTCTAGGTTTTAAAGGAATTATACCTAAACATACCAACTTCAACATTTAACTCAAATCAATATCTTGTACTCTAACTTTTTTCTTGTACGAAAAAGGGTACCATATTTATTTACAAGTAAAAGATAATTAAAACTAGGGCTAGAAGATGAGAGTTTAATAATATACCTGAGGACTTATTTAAACCTTACAAGTACCCAATGAGCACCATACAATAATATTTGAATAGTTTATGGTTTGAAGCATGAGGGGTGTGGCTGAATGACCCTACTTCATGCACTAAAAGATGACTCTGAAGCTAGTGTACTAATTGGTATAGCCAACGGATCAGGCGGGCGTCATTTGAGAGTATATTGGGTATTAGGGATTGTGTGATTTCCACTATGTTATGACTAGCTTTATACCCCTGCAATGCACTGGAGGTTTAATAAGTTATTTTATTTTAGTGTTTTTATAATTTTATTTATTTATTAATATCTTTGTGTACTTTCATAAAAATATAAATTCATTAAGTTAATAATATATTTTTTCATATGTATATATTACTTCGGTTTATGTTGTATTTCTTGAAATGATAAAAATTACGAATTTTTTATATATACAAATTCACTAAAATAATGATTATTTATATGTTTATTCATTGTTTTTATAAATTCAATTTTAATAAATTTTAGTGTAAATATTTGAAATATTAAAATTATACTACTTCTATTATTCTTTACTTTTATAGAAATATTACTTTTTCTCTAAAGTAGAGTATTATTAAAAACTCTAATTGTGTAATTGTTTTATAGTAGAGAGTTTTTAGCTATGTAGGACCCATAGAGAATTTTTAGCTATGTAGGACCCGCGGACCACCAACCAAACCATACCATTTAAGTGCTTTACACTAATTATTATATATAAAGATATAATTTCAAAGTTTTTATGTGAATCGCCAAGCCGCAAAACTTTGTCACTCATCGTTTAGCTCAAATTTAACCGGCTCCATATTGGTACCACTAGACAGCAAAAAGCTCTCAAATTCACAAAAAGTTCCAATTTTACCTGATCTTGGATAGCTGGTCAGACTCTTGTGAATTTATTCACTTAAGATTTGAATCTTCTATCACATAATATTGATAAATTTCACCTAAAACATATTGCAAGTATTTAATCTTTTTGGCAAATTCACCGTCTCTACGATAAAGAGTGGAAAAAATTAATTTCGACAGGGCCATTTTGAATATAGGATACATAAGTGCACTAATGGTGCCATCAAATAATTAACTATAAATATCACTACTACAAAAACTAGATTAGACATAACACTTTAGATATCGGTTAGAAAAGCCACTGATATTAAAAAGATTATCTTACATCGGAAAAACTAAAACTGATGTCTAACAATAATCTACACGTCTCTTACTTGAATAAATAATGTTTGATCCTCATTTTTCTAAAAATAAACCCGCTCCTTCCCATTTTTCTTTTCCCCCTTCGTAAAATATTCCTCAAACACACACCTGGCGCTTTGTCCCTCTTTTCTTCAAGAACCTAACCCCTTTTTCGACAAAAAACTTCAATTAGCCCCCCAAATTGTTCGATTCTCTCACTCCCCTTTCAATTTATTCAATATTAGTTTGACTATCTCAATTTGTTTTGGTGCTTGGTTTTACCTCCCTTTGGATTATAGAGAGAGTAACTTCCTTGTCGAGAGCCTCTTCTCAATTTCGGTGTATCTCCTTCAACTTCAAATCAACCATGGCTGAACAAGTAGCATCCCTTATATATATATATATATATGTATGTATTTCATCTTTATTTGTATGTATATAATCTCTAATCATATTTGATTTACTTGTGTTTTGTTTTTGTTGAGTGAGAAAGCATTTCTTAAGGGGCGCAAGGTCTTCCTCTAGTAATTCTTCAGTTTATACTCTACATATATCTTCTGTATGTATATGTTGTATGTGTGTGTTTATATGCTGTATGAATTACTATGTGTGCTTGTGCAATTTTTAAAAAAAATTGTGTTTTTGATATTTTGGTAATGTACATTAAGATTTACATTTACTATGTGTTTTAAATTATTCATTCTGATTAAATTTAATATTTAATATATTTATATTTAGGTATCAAATGTTATGTTTGGTTCACAAAATGACACTACTATATACACATGTCCCTTCTTTTTCTTTCATAATAGATCTCATGTAACCTCACTACTTAACGTTCATTAATAACAAGTTTAATAGTCAACTAACTATTACAGGACTTTAGTAATGCTTGCAATTAATCGTTGTGGAGTTTTCGAGCTACTGGGACAAATGATGGGTTTCATTTGTTGTTATAATTACTGGATACACTTATTGTTGTTGCTGAATTTGAGGCTGACACCGAGCTTTTTTTTCTAGAAGTTGCACTTGCATTTACGCCTACAAGCAATTCCTGAGCAGAAATAAGAAATTGTGATGATAGTTATTGATATTCTATATTAGTTCCTTATATGATGTAATCTTCTTCTTCTCTAAAAAAGTCGTTGACATAATCTAAAAACAAAAATCTTGAATTTAGGCTTAAGATTTGAAATTACATGTATACCTACAAATTGTTATCATCATCTTCACGATCCTCCACATCTCCACCTTGAGAATTGCTCATTCCTTGGAACCTTGCATCTCCTTCTATAGTATACACTTTTTCTTAGTTATTCGAGCATATTTAGAATTTTGATTAGAAAAGAGATGGAATTCATAAGGTGGTTCCATAAGATTTTGACCACAAACCATTGGAATTGATGCAATTGTTTTTTGATTTAGGGTTTTGAGAGACGCAATTGGAATTAAAGATATTTTTAGGCGTTTTCTTAAATAATATACATATTTGATAATTATTTCATATTCCACACTACTCTAGAAACTTCTCTTTTTAATATCTTTTTCTATTTTCTATTTAAATTATTATACTAGTTAGCTTTGCTCTCTTTATGTATTCTTTTACGAAAATAATGTTGGAATATTTTGAATAAAAATGTTATTGTCTTTTATTATTTTGATTTGTAACTTATAAATTGATTTTGCAACTCCTTACATAATATTGATTAATTCATTATTGTAGCTCATTATTACTTAGGTTACAACTTTGATTTGGTGTGTAAGTTACATTTCTTATACTCCTATTATCCTATATAAGGAGACCTTTTCTTTTTGGTGAGAGATACAAAAAACCCAGAAGCATTTCTTGAGTATTCATCTTAGAGCTCTAGGTTCTATTCAGTGAGATAGTAGCGCTGTTTGTTCGGTTCGTAAGAGGCGGATCTGTAGTGCTTAAGATCACCTCAATTCGTTGTATCCTGGGAGACGGAAGCCACAACACACCTTCGAGCACCATACAGAAGGGGCTTATATGTTTTAAGGATAGCGTGGTTATCACGTTCCTCGAATCATTTTCGGTATTTTCTTTTTGTAATCTTGTTTTCAGGTATAATCTTTCTCTATACTTCATACAAGCTTAAAACATAACCATAATTCTTATAGATTAGTTTAATCGATAAACTAATTTGTTCGAATGTTTTCATGGAATATAGTGGTTATTGAGTTTATTGATTTACAGCAGTTCTAATAAGTTGAGTCTGTAATGATTTAACTATACATGCATGTGTTGTCTTGTGATTATGATAGATATGAATGTTAATATTACGTGTGTTTATCCCCTAATTTATGCATGTGTGGTTCGGACCTGTTTTTATACCTGGACTTTATGTGTCATGTACGGTAGATACATATTTCCCTAGCTAATTTATTTACTCTTCATTGGATATCTGGGAGTAACAATTCTTAGTGATTTATTGGTCAATTTTTTTTTTAATACATGTTGTATTATAATTTTGTAAATTCATGGTAGGTGGTACTTGTGCATTTGGTTAGTGACAGGGACCAGGTTCATTAATATTATAGATGGGTCCAAGCCTGTTTTTTTTTTCTATGGCTTTGTTATTGGTTTTATTTAATTTGTCCATTCGTTCTTACCATGCTAGGGCTAGGGCATTCTGCCTTTCGTAATTGATATTTGGGTACTTGCTTTGGAGCTCCTTGTTGTTGATTAATTTTGTTAGTTTTGATATAATTTGGCTCTTTATTTACTTGGTTTTAAAAATAAAAAAAAATAAAAAATACGTGGTTTTGTGTTTTAATAGTTTTTACCAAGACCTAATTTTGATATTCTTTTATCTTAAATGTTATTTTGTGGCTTATTCTTCTGCCTTGGTTCAAATTTCAAAATATTTAATGGTTAGATATTTGTGTTTGTTTTTCTAGTTACTGGTAGTAACGACCTATGGTACTGTTGCAACATGAGTTATCAACTTTTTATTTTTCTCCTGGTTTTTTTTTGGCATAGTCTCTCTCATTTTTTGCATACTTTTGTATTTAGTCGCATGGTCTTTATTGCATGATTAAAATGAATATTGAGTCAATTTCTGACTTCATATTATTTTTCAATGTGCTAATGGTTAAAGTTTTATGGTGTTGAAATGCACTAATATCTTTCTGTGACTTTGTGTTTTTTATTTTCTTTAAAAAATATAAATTAAATCACTAATAATCGATGGTTGAGTGGTATTTTAATGTGGTTTTCGGTATGATTAAGTGAACCAGTTTAAAGGAAAAAGAAATTTATGCAGTTTCTTTTTGTAATTATCAGTATGTATGTGAGTATTTCCGTTATATTTTGTAGAATAGGCAGGTTATGGTTTTTGCTTTAGTGCATAGCTTTGTCTGCTCGCCCTAGTATGCCCCTATTAAATCTCAGAGTTACTTTATGGGCTTTTCAACCTATATAAATTTTCTAAGCGAATAATATAATCAAGACTTGTTAATTAATTTGGTAAATATATTAACGGGTGTTATCTTGTTTTCAGAAATGTCGGGAGCTGACGGAGCGAGCTTGTCTGGTGATGGTGATAGGCATGTAAATGCTGAGGCAGTGCCTAAAACGGCGACCCTTGTGGTGCCTAGTACAGCTGTATCGGTAACCGCTCACGCAGAAAAACCGGAGAAATTCAATGGGCTGAATTTCAAAAGGTGGCAACAAAAGATGTTGTTTTACGTGACCACCTTGAATCTTGTGAGGTTCTTGACCGATGATGCACCTAAGCTGTGACGATGAGTCTGATGTTGAGCTAGTTAGTGCAGTTCAAGCTTGGAACCACTCTGATTTCTTGTGCAGAAATTATATAATGAACTGTTTGAGTGATTCACTGTACAATGTGTATAGTGTGCTAAAGACGTCCAAAGCTTTATGGGACTCACTCGACAGAAAGTATAGAACCGAGGATGCGGGTACTAAGAAATTTATAGTGGCCCGACTCCTTGAGTTTATGATGGTGGATTCCAAGAAGGTGGTTAGTCAAGTTCAGGACCTTCAGATGATAATGCATGACTTGGAATCTGAGGGAATGCCCATGAATGAAGCCTTCCAAGTAGCCGTTATTATTGAGAAATTGCCCCCTAGTTGGAAGGACTTCAAGAATTATTTGAAGAATAAGCGAAAGGAGATGACAGTGCAAGACCTTGTCTTGAGACTCCGGATTGAGGAGGATAATAAAAAACGGCCTGTCTCTTCTTCTAATGCTAATGTTGTGCAGGTGAAAATAACTCCAAGTTCAAAAAGGGGAAACCAGACAAGAGGCCCAACTTGGGACCTAAGGGTGGAGTTTCTAAGAAGAAATTTCAAGGAAAGTGCTTCAACTGTGACAAGATTGGTCACAAGTCAACTGAGTGCAGACTACCGAAGAGGAAGAAGCACGAGGCCCACATGGTAGATGATGTGGCTCAAGATATATCTGAAATCAGTCTCTCTGCTATGGTTTCTGAAGTGAACCTGATCGGCTCCAACCCGAAAGAATGGTGGATTGACACTGGTGCTACTAGGCACATATGCTCGAGTAAGGAGTTGTTCCACATCTTCTCGCCAACTGAGAATGGAGAGAAGCTTTTCATGGGAAACTCTGCAACATCTGAAGTCCTTGGAAAAGGCAAGGTTTTCTTGAAGATGACATCTGGCAAGGAGCTGACTCTGAATGATGTACTCTATGTGCCGGAGATTCGAAGGAACTTGGTTTCTGGCTCGTTGTTGAACAAGCATGGATTCCGCATGGTGTTTGAATCTGATAAGCTAATTTTGTCCAAAAGTGGAATGTTTGTGGGAAAAGGTTATGTTAATCCCAAATGACCTAACAGAATTGTAGAAGGGGGTTGAATACAATTCTTGATATTTCTTAAACTTAAAAACAACTTACAAATAAAAACTGAACTTAATGTAAAAATCACAAGCACATAAATAATTTCAGTTGGATTGTTTGATGATCCAACTGAAGTGATTTTTATTGCGGAAATAATCTGTGATACAAATGTACACAGCTGCTCAGTTACAAGAATGTAGAGAAGAAAATGCTCTCAAAGATAGCTAATACAATCTATTTGTTTTTCTTCTCTTTTTCTTATTTTAACTGCTACACTTGGTTATATACATAACCGAAGTTTACAATACTATTTCTGGCTACACTAATGTACACTAGTAATAACCATCAGTAGCTTGCTTTTCATTCCTTTTGTCCAGTGGTCCTTGGAGATCTTTACTTTTGTCTTCACGCTTATTATGATCACTCCCAAGAGCTTTCTTGGAAATTGGAATGTTTCCTTATTTCCAGTGACCATTTTGATGGCTTCCAATGCACAGTACACTTCCATATCTCCTTTAGATCTGTTCAGTAAACTGTCACTATCACTTTGTCAACTATTCAAAAAGTAATAGTGATTCGTTGATAGCAGGGAGATATGTTTCGTTGATAGCTTTATTCTTCATTTCGTTGATGAGTAAACTTCATTTCGTTGATAGGATAATCTTCATTCCGTTGATGAGTAAACTCTATACCGTTGATAGAATAATCTTCATTCCGTTGACAGGTCTTCACTTAGGCAAAATTACAAGGCATGATGTATTTACAATTAACCAACCTATTTTGCCTATCTAGTACTTAGTCAACATGACTGAGAAAACCTATCCAATATCTACAATGAAATGCATATCAAACTAGAAGTATTGTACAGTGCAATTGCTACATCACTCATTTCGTTGATGAGCTTCCTGTCAACGGAATGCTGCAAAGCATGCCATTTCGTTGACAGCTACAAAATGACTTTACACAAATTCTACTAAGTGTTTTATGTTTATCATCAAGAACAACATATTCCTAACAATCTCCCCCAATTTATGACTGATAGAATAACAGCCGTAAATCAAGAGACTTGATGATAACAAAAACACTCAGATACATCATAAATTACAAAAGTAGAAAATGCATTAAGCTTCATAATATTTTAGACAAAATACAAGACTTACAAGACTAATGCCCAAAAGTGCTCCTTTAGACTGAACAAATGATTCATCTGTGTCTTCTTTGTGGCATAGTCTTCTTCCCTCTCTTAGAGTTGTTTTCCTCAATTTGGACCTGTAGCCTTCTGTAAAAGATCTTCTCTTCTTCATCTTGATCACCAAGTATGGATTGCATAAACTTTAGAGTTTGATTAGATGCCTTATCCAGCTGGTCTTGCATCCTGAAGAATCTTCTGCAATTGTCCTTTTCCTTAAATTCCATCATCCAGCATGGTTGAAGATGGATCTTCTTTCCTGTTGAGGGCACTCTAAGCATCCTGGGAAGAGCCTCAGGCTTGTTCCAGCTAGCCTTTATCTGACAAATTTTGGAGACCACTTCAGACCTGGCTGTTTTGGTGAAGCCAAAGTCTTTCTTCAAGCATCTAAACACTGAGAGTAGTGTTTGATAGTCTTCTCCTAAAATTCTGTAGAGAGGCCACACCTGTTCTCTACCACCCTTGAATACAAAGACCAGTCTCTCAGGCAATTTTTGAGAAGCTGCAATGCCCCTTACTTCCACCAGGTTGTCTAAGTCAAGATGTAGACTGGATTCTTCCCTGATGTCAACAATGTACATGCAGTCCTCTGGATTTGCAGGGGGTTTCTGAGGTTGTGGCTTTCTCATAAATACTGGCTTTGCTTTGACAGCCCTTTTCTTTGTCTTCATTGGTTGATCCTTCTCAAATAGAAACTTTGGAAAGTAGGCCTCATCAAATTCAAAAGGCTCCTCTTTTGGCATTATTGGTTGATCATGAAAGTTGACAGGATGTGCAGGATCATAGGCCAACTTTCCTTCATGAGGTTGATCAACAGGAATTTGATGTGCACTAGTTGTGGAAGAGTCTTGGGCAGTGTCCTGAGAATCATCTTTATCAAAGTTTAGATTCCTTTTTGCTCTAGCCTTTGGCTGCCTTACACTCTTCCTTTCCTTTCCAGCTTCCTCAGCTTCATCCTTGGCCTTTTCTTCCTTTAGGGTTTCTTCATCTTCAAGTGATTGAGCAACTACAAGAGCTTGCATTGCTGCTCTTTCAGATTCTTCAGCTTTGGCCTTAGCAAAATTTGGGTGACCAACCCAAATGCAGATTTCCTTGCTATCCCTGTAGATGATGGCCCTTTGGTTCCTTATGCTTGGATGATTGCTTTCTTTGCTTTCAATAATCAGCTTCCCTAGGATTTTGAACTCATCTGGCTTTGGTGGAGGATAAAATATCCTTGCAGTGTTCTTGCCCTTGGGTTTGACAGGTGATATTGGAGATATCCCTCTTGCATCCACATTCCTAAAGCATGAAGCTTGCCCTTTCTCATTTCTTGAATCTTGAAAGAGGCCATGCTGAAGGGGTTCTATAACATAAGAACTCTTGAACCGTGGCTCCCATTCCGTTGATGTTACAACCATGGCATCCGTTGATGGTTGATCCGTTGATGGATTTGAGTTTATTGCAGTTCCATCAATTCTCTTGACCCTTGCTTCTATGTTGGACCAGTGATCTTTAATCTGTTCTGCAAGTCTCATCCTCATAGAAGCTTCCTGAATCAGGTCAATACCATCCTTTTTCTTCTGTCCAAGCTCCCCCATTGCTAGTGGCTCATTTGGTAAGGAAATGGCTGGGACCAAAACCTTTGTGATTTGTATATCAAGCTCTTTAGATTTCTCTAGCTCCTTAGATTTCTCCCCCTTTTTGTTATCATCAAAAGAGATAATAGGGAGTCCTTGAGCTGCCAAAAGCTGGGTGAGTAGCTGAGTTTGCTTCTCCTGTTCCTTTTGCATTTGAGAAAGTGTAGCCTCAACTTTGTCCACTCTAGAGGAGAGAGTCTTCAAAGAAGAGGACACTTCAGGTTCCTTGGAGAAAAACCTGTTCATTTTGGACACAGTGAGAGAGGGAAGCTTCTCATCAAGCCTCCTGTCTATAGCATCTTTCAAGTTCCCAACAGAGTCCTTGATGTCCCTTGCTTCCACCCTGGTCTGCAACATTTGTAGCCTTTGAATCTCCAAGGAGTCCATAATGGCTTTGTAGAAAGGCTTGTGTTCAACACTAACAGATGCATGAGCCAAGAAGGCTTCATTGTACTGTCTAGTGATTGCAGCATCCAGGTTGATTCTTCCATGAATATCCTGAGAAAGCTAGTCTGGTGTAGGGGGCACCACAGAAGTCCCAGTCTGTGAAGTAGTGGCCGCCTATAGATTGTCACCAAAGATGTCCTCATCATCAGAAAAATCAAATTCATCACTAGCTGCAGCTCCTGGAGATAGATTGGTCAAGGCATCCTTTGCTCTTTGCATTGATGCAGTTGTATGAATTAGGTTTAGTGACCTCTCTGCCTCCACATTGCCCTGCTGAGCCATAAGTTGATAGGCTGGCACAGGGTGAGTAAAGGTCTCAGGATCCAGAGAAATACTATCCAGAGTTTGTTGATAATGCTCTTGGAAAGTAAGTTCCCTTTCTCCCTCACTGACCTCCATTAACTCACTAGCAATGGATGCTTCCTCCCTTATTGCTCCTGTAGTCCCTTCTCTCTCTCCACTCTTTTCTTGCATCATGGGCTCCCCATGGCTCACACCTCTCACACCCTCTCATTCACCTTCTAAGGTGGTACCCTCAATCTCGCCTTTTGCCTGGCTGGAAGAAATAGCCAGCCTCTCATTCTCATTATCTCCTTTTGCCTGGCTGCAAGCCAGCCTCTCAGTTTCACTCCCTCTCAAACCTAAAAGTGTCTCAACTACCACCAGGTCATCTACACTAGTTGTGGAAACAACTTGATCTTCAATAATGGGTGTAGAATGACCTATCAACGGAAACAGATGGATTTTCACTAGGAAAATGAAAACAGATGGATCCATTGATAAGTATAAAGCCCGACTTGTTATTCAAGGTTTTCGCCAAAAAAAAGGCATCGATTATTTCGATACGTATTCTCTGGTAACGAGAATGGCATCTATAAGGATGATCATTGCTATTGCAGCATTGAGAAATCTTGAAGTACATCAAATGGATGTAAAACGGCCTTTGTTAATGGAGATTTACATGAAGAAATCTACATTAGACAACCTGAGGGTTTTGTGGTTCCAGGATTGGAACATAAAGTTTGTAAATTAGTTAAGTCAATTTATGGCTTAAAACAAGCGCCTCGAGAATGGCATCAGAAATTTGACAGTGTTATATTGTCGAATGGATTTAAAATCAACGAATGTGACAAATGTGTATATGTCCAAGATACAATAGAGGGATACGTGATCCCGTGTCTTTATGTTGATGATATGCTCATCGTTGGTAGAAATGACAAGATGGTGAAATCTACCGAAGACATATTACATTCAAGGTTCCACATCAAAGATATGGGCTTAGCTGACGTGATTCTAGGGATACAGATCCAAAGAACACCAAGTGGACTTATACTGAACCAGTCACATTATGTTGATAAGATCCTTGAGAAATTTAGTGAAGATGATTCTAGTGTGTCAAGAACCCCTTTTGATATGACTTTACATCTATCTAAAAATAAAGGTGAAGGTGTTTCTCAAGGAGAATATGCTAAAGTAATAGGAAGTCTGATGTACTTAATGAATTGTACACGACCAGACATTGCCTTTACAGTGAGTAAGCTAAGCCGATACACGAGTAATCCAGGTGTGGATCATTGGAAAGCGATAACTAAAGTGCTTAGGTACTTAAGGTATACGCGTGATTATGGGTTGCATTACTCGAGATATCCTGCTGTACTAGAAGGGTATAGCGATTCAAACTGGATTAATGGTGTAAAAGGATCGAAGTCCACAAGCGGATATGTATTTACGCTAGCAGGTGGAGCGATCTCGTGGAAATCTTCGAAACAAATGGTAGTGACCAAATCTACCATGGAGGCTGAGTTTGTTGCTTTGGATAAAGCAGGCGAACAAGCTGAATGGTTACGCCAATTTTTAGAGGATATTCCTAAATGGGAGATGCCAGTGCCGCCACTTTGTATACATTGTGACAATACTGCAGCAATTGGTACATCTGAGCGTGTACTATATAATGGAATGTCGAGGCATATTCGTCGGCGACACAATTCTGTTAGACAACTACTCTCAACTGGAGTTATCACCATTGACTATATCAGGTCAAAAGATAACATTGCGGATCCGCTAACCAAAGGGTTAACAAGAGAGTTAGTTGAGAAATCATCGAAAGGAATGGGACTGAAGCCCATAATAAAAGTCGGTACAAAGGAAACCCAACCTTGTTGACCGGAGATCCCAAGATCTTGGTTCAATGGGACAACCTAATTTGAAAGACTTAGTGAGATCACTGTGGGGGTTTTATTCCCGGGTCCATTCCTATGATGGAAAATAGTGATAAAAATAGGATAAAGGTTAAGCTATGCTTTTAATGATCCTTATGTGTCGATATGTCGAACAAATAATACTTTCGTATTGTTCAAGAGATCACCTATGTGAGTGAAGCGGGGTCGCTTCAAGAAGGAATTGTGGGGGCTAATTCTGGGAAAAACTCACAGAAACAAGCTAAAGCTCAAGACCAAAATGGGCTTAACAGTGAGAACTAAACAAATATAGGGAAAGACTCCAGTGGGGGATGTATCATCATTTCACAATACAGAAGGGCAGTTCAAGGTCAACGCGACTACTAAAATTCTAGAAATGTAAATATGTTCTTACAAGGGAAGGTTCAAGGGGTAACGCCTACCTATCCTATGTTGGTTTCTACCATGCGCTCTATCTCCGTGTCAAAGAGTCGTTTTGCAATGTCAATTTTTATTCATGTGGGGGATTGTTGGAATATTTTGAATAAAAATGTTATTGTTTTTTATTATTTTGATTTGTAACTTATAAATTGATTTTGTAACTCCTTAATAATGACATAATATTGATTAATTCATTATTGTAGCTCATTATTACATAGGTTCCAACTTTGATTTGGTGTGGAAGTTACATTTCTTATACTCCTATATAAGGAGACCTTTTCTTTTTGGTGAGAGATACAAAAAACCCACAAGCATTTCTTGAGTATTCATCTTACAGCTCTAGGTTCTATTCAGTGAGATAGTAGCGGTGTTTATTTGCTTCGTAGGAGGCGGATCTCTAGTGCTTAAGATCACCTCAATTCGTTGTATCCTCGGAGACGGAAGCCACAACACACCTTCGAGCACCATACCGAAGGGGCTTATCTGTTTTAAGGATATCGTGGTTATCACGTGCCTCGAATCATTTTCGGTATTTTCTTTTTGTAATCTTGTTTTCAGGTATAATCTTTCTCTATACTTCATACAAATAATAGCAAAATTTTTTGCTTGTTGTAGTCTTGAGTGTACACATTGATATTTAAAACACATACCTTTTTTCAGCATGGTACTAATCATCTTTTTCTTTCTTTTTGTGGTTAGTTATGATCGTTTGGGTATAATTTTGGCATCTAATATTTATTCTAAAGATCATATATATGAAAAGATCAAAATAATATGTTAAAATATTCTCATGAATATGAACATTCAAATTTAGAACAAGTGTCAACTAATAATGCTATATGTATCAAACCACATTCTAGTCTATAATTCGTATTTAATATAAGTAATATTTTTATTTTTATTGCTACATATATAATAAATATTACTTAATATTGACATAAGTTATAATAATATTGTTAGCTGTATATTTTGGTATTTTATATTCTTACTGATTACCCCCAAAACCTACCATTTGAGTATTAAGTTTTGGCCGTTTTTCTTGTAGTGATTAGATGGGAACTTTTGTGAGCTGGGCTAGTGTTGGGCTGCATTAATTCAGCTCCAACTCTTTAGCAAAAAATTAGGCTTGATTTAAAACTCTAGCCAAAATCAGTTAGCTGGACTAGATGAGCTCGAACTCGAACTAGATTACATTTTTTATTAATATTTGTAATGTGATTTAATAAAAAAAGCATTTGTAAGATATAAATTTTTTATATACATTATCACTTAGACACCTATATTTTTAATATTTTTATGTTGTTTTATATTTATTAATATTCTTAGTAATAACTTGCTCTCTTTGGTGGATGTTGACTACCGGATGTAGACATGTAGTCAACTTCTGTAAAACGTAAAAAAAATATAAAATTTAAATAAAAAGTTATTTATTTAAATAACCTCAACAAAACTTGAAATAATCATGAAATAAGAATATTTGTCTGGGCTTTAAAAGAGTTATACCTAAACATACCAACTTCAACATTTAACTCAAATAAATCTCTTGTACTTTAACTTTTTCCTTGTAAAAAAAGGGTAAGATATTTATTTACAACTAAAAGATAATTAAAACTAATACCTTGCACACATTTCCCACTCTTTGAGGATGGTTCATATATGGCACGTAATAAAATGGTTGTAGATATTTAATTAGGATTTCAAAATTGTGGCTGTAAATTCTCAAAATGGTGGTCATAGTTTTTAATTAATTTCAAAAGAATGTCTAAGTTTGAAAATTTTCTAATCAATGGCCATAGTCTATAACGAGTTTCAAAAAGTTGGCTATAATTTTAATAATTAACAAATAAAAAACCAATAATTTTATGTGAAAAATAGTAATTAAATCATTTCAAAATTAATTTAATGAAAAATAATGTAATTATAAATTAAAAAGTTTATCGAGTTTGTGTTCAATAGTTCAAGCAAAGTCAATTTAATGATCAGTAAAGTTTAGAGCTGTAAATGAGTTGATACCGAAGTTGGGTGTAGTATTGGATAAAGTTCAATTCAAGTTCATATTGATTTGTAAACGAGTCGAATTTGAACACCATTTTGAGGTTCACTTTGTGTTTTTAAACACATTAAGTTTTAAATGGACAAATATACTGACATGTTGGTTTTGGTGTTTACCTTATGTGTTGACATGCTAGTCACTTAGATAGTGGTTTCAGATGTTAATTTTAAATGGACAAATATAAGGACAAGTTGGTTTTGGTATTTACATTATGTGTTGACATGCTAGTCACTTAGATATAGACCAGGAAATCGTTGTTGTCAATGTGGTAGTTAATGACATTGTATTTAGGCATGCAAATACTAACTATAACTATTATAACTGTAGTTTGATATTTCAGATACAACAAGAATTAATGTATACACTCACAGAGAACAGAACACGTTGAGAACAAAACACTTTCTCTCTTCTTGAATAATAGATAGACAATAGTACATAAAAGGAAAGTAAAACAACTAACGCTACAACTAAGGAAACAGACTAGCAAGCCACTCTCCTAGTCTCACTCCACCTCTCCATTATTCACTCAAGGCCCTAAATAATCTGCCTGAGACTTAGACTAAATCAAACACTGCAAAACATAATTAAAATAAGTCTACGGATAAATAAAACAAAAAACCAATTAAGATTAAAACCAACAATCTCTCCCTTAATCTTAAACGTGTGTTGTCATCTCCCTGACTCCCAACAGCTACCTCATCCGTTCGAATTTCACTGTTGTTAGCGCCTTGGTTAAAATGTCTGCACGCTGAAATTCACTTGGTACATGCTTGACTACAATCTCCCCGTGTTCAATGCATTCTCGAATGAAATGATATCGCACATCAATATGTTTACTACGACCATGGAAGACAGGATTCTTTGCAAGGTCAATAGCAGATTTGTTATCAATGTACAACACAACTGGACCAATTCTCTCCCTAGTCACTTGCTGTAAAACATTTCGCAGCCATATACTTTGACACGCAGCTGCAGTAGCTGCCATAAATTCAGCTTCACAAGATGATAGCGCCACACATCTCTGTTTCTGCGACACCCACGTTACCAAACTCTCATTCAAATAAAATGCCATTCCTCCCGTGCTCCGTCTGTCTTCAACATGTCCAGCCAAATCACTATCCGAAAACCCTGTTAAAACATTGTTTCCACTTGTTTTAGAATACACCAGTCCCAGTCCAAGAGTTCCTTTCACATACCTCAATATCCTCTTCGCTGCATTTAGATGTGATACGGTTGGACGCTCCATGTATCTACTCACCATGCCAACTGGAAACGCAATATCAGGTCTTGTATGGAGCAAATACCGTAAACCTCCTACTAAACTCCGGTACATGGTTCTGTCAACTTCTTTCCCATCTGCGTTTTTTGTCAGCTGTTCACTAGGATCCATAGGATACCTAGTTGGATTGCATTCTTTCAAACCAGCCTGCCCAAGCAACTTCTTCGCATACCCACTCTGTCGTAGTTCAATAAAACCATCTCCATGTTTAACCTCTATTCCCAAGTAGTACGTCAATTGTCCCAAATCACTCATCTCGAAACATTGACTCATCTGTTTCTTGAACAACTCTATACTCGAAAGTTTAGTACCTGTCACCAAGATATCATCGACATAGACCCCTATTATCAGCACATCATCCTTATCACATCTAGTGTACACTGCTTGCTCCGATGGACAACGTTTAAAGCCCAACTTCTCAAGACAACTGTTTATTTTAGCATACCACGCACGTGGTGCTTGTTTTAACCCGTACAGCGCCTTGAACAATTTGTAAACCATCCTCTCCTGCCCAATTTTGACAAACCCCTTTGGCTGCGAGACAAATACTTCCTCATTGATATCACCGTTGAGAAACGCCGTTTTGACGTCTAAATGATGCACTTGCCAATTATTTTTTGCTGCTAAGACCAACAACAACCGAACAGTCTCCATTCTAGTGACAGGTGTAAACACTTCGTCGTAATCTATACCATGTTCTTGCACGTAGCCTTTCGCAACCAAACGAGCCTTGTACTTTATAACCTCACCATCAGCATTCTTCTTTATCTTAAAAACCCACTTCAAGTCAATTACTTTCTTCCCAACTGGAAGCTCAGTCAATTTCCATGTCCCATTTCTCTCAATGGAGTCTATCTCCCTTTCCATTGCCAGCCTCCAATTTTTGTCACCTGAGACCTGTTCATAGGTCTGTGGTTCGTCGGTGCTTGCAAACAGGAGCTCTTGTTCCAACTCCGTTTCCTCAGCAGTGTCAAGCACATCTTGTATTTTTCTGAAACGTAATGGCTCACCACTATCATCATACCTATGAGGACTGATATTTGTAGTCGATACCTGCGAAGAGCTCGAAGACTGTAAAGAGGTTGACAAGTGTGAGGAACATGAACTTCCTGATACATTTGTACCGCTTGTGGTTGACCTCGGTGGTGTCTCAAAACCCCCTTCCCAGTTATCACTGTTGTGTGAATGCTCCGTATCTCTATTGTTACCCTCCTCTGGCTCCAAAACATCTGGGACTGAAAAATTACTTTCTCCATGACCTTCATTCACCTCAAGTTGTGAAAACTGCCAACCTTTTGTTTCTTCAAACACAACGTCCCTACTAATGTAGATGCGTTTGTTCACAGGATCATACACTCGATATGCCTTAGTTCCAGGTTCATGTCCTAGATTAATTACTTCCATACTCCTGTCATCCAGCTTTTTCGTGTGAACGTCAGGGATCCGCATATGTGTTAGACACCCAAAAACATGAATGTGACTCAGATTTGGCTTGCTTCTAGTCCAGATTTCATATGGAGTCTGATTTGATAATGCTCGTGTCGGTAAACGATTCAGAACATACACCGAGTGACGAACAGCCTCTCCCCACAAAGTTGCTGGTAAACCCATTTCTTTTAAAAAACATCGGGTCATTTCAATAAATGTTCTATTCCTCCTCTCTACGACTCCGTTTTGTTGAGGGGTGTAGGGAGCAGTGTAATGCCTCTTGATTCCATTATCCTCACAATAAGCCTTGAACTCGTTTGAATTGAACTCGCCCCCACGATCAGTTCTGAACACCTTAATTTTCTTTTCTTTGTCGTCCTCCACCTGAGCTTTGAACTTCTTAAACACATTGAAAGCTTCGCCCTTGCTTTTGAGCATATAAGCCCACATCACTCTACTAAAATCGTCCACCAACAGGAATATATATTTGTTTCCTCCAAGTGTAGTAGGCTCAATAGGGCCACATAGGTCACCAAGTACCAGCTGTAGAGCTTTTGTTGCACTGAAATTCGCCTTTTGAGGGAACACCTTCCTTGATTGTTTTGAAATTAAACAGCCCTTGCACACTTCTCTCGACTGACTTAAGTTTGGTAGACCATACACCATGCTGTTTTTGTGCATCATCGACAGAGATAAGTAATTTATATGACCCAAACGAATGTGCCAGAGATTTGCAACCTCATCTGACTTCGACAGTAAGCACTGTTGTCCCTCTGTTTCGACAAGAAGCTTGTACAGTCTATTTTCAGAGCGCTTCACTTTCATGAGTAGACTCCCTCATTTTTCAAACACCCAAAGATAATCACCTTTCAAGACAACTTCTTTTCCTTCTTCTGAAAATTGACCCAAACTAATTATATTACTACACAAAGATGGGATATAGAATACCTCGTTTAGTGTACGTTTCTCTCCATTTTTGCATTTAAATGTGATTGACCCCTTTCCTTGAATCCATCACCAAACTTGACTAACCCTGTGATTCCTTCGTTTAATTCCTTGAATTTTTCTTTGTCTCCCGTCATGTGGTTACTTGCTCCATTATCCAAATACCATACATTTGAGCTAGTCTTCTTTTCTTTTCCCTCGAGCATCACCTTTGGTGTCACACCCTTTTCGTTCAACATCACCTCTTCACACTCTTTGACATGATTTGCCAGTAAGAGAGCGGGCTCGTCTTCCTCCATTTGTGCCATCAAAACTTCTTGTCTCGTCTCCTTTTCACGCTTTGGTTTCTTGCATTCAGCGGCGTAATGGCCAAAGATATGACAATTGTAACACCTTATTTTGCTTTTGTCTCGTCCACTGCGTCCCCCTGTATTTGAACCTTCGTTTCCACCTTTGTTCATCCTTCTCTGCCATTCTTCTTTCGTAAGCAGCAATTTGTTGTCATTGTTTTCCCGTTTACGCCATTCTTCCTCAGTCAGCAATACCTGATTACCCATGACTTCCGTGGTTCCCTTTAACCTCTCCTCATGCGCCTTCAGCGACCCAATCGCCTCTTCTACGGTCATTATTTCCAGATCACCGAACTGCTCTATAGTTGATGCTATCTGCAGAAACTTAGATGGTACTACTCGGAGTAACTTTTTGACCACGTAAGCTTCTTTCACCTCCTCCCCAAGAACTCGAATGTTCGTCACCAAACCAACAAGCTTCAAACTGAAATCATCCAGGAGTTCTGTATCTTTCATAGTCAAGGCTTCAAATTCGGCCTTCAAAGTTTGAATTTTGGCTGCTTTAGCTCTAGTGGCACCTTGACACAAAGTCTTCAATGCTTCCCAGGCCTCCTTCGCCTGTTTCTCTTCTGAGAGAGACAGTAATATATCCTCGGGAACACTTTGATAGATCATCGCCATTGCTACCTTATCTACTCTTTCGTCCACAGCTGCCTTTGGGGAATCTATTTGATCCACGGCTTCCCAAACTCCATGCGCCTGCATTAGGACCTTCATTTTCATTGACCAAACCGTGTAATTCATTTTGGTTAACATTGGATAGCTCAAGCCCATTGATCCTCCTTTCCCTTTCCCAACGTCCATTGCTTTTGACATGTACACCAACTAATAAGATTGTACCTTGGAGCTCTGATACCAAATGTAGTTTGATATTTCAGATACAACAAGAATTAATGTATACACTCACAGAGAACAGAACACGTTGAGAACAAAACACTTTCTCTCTTCTTGAATAATAGATAGACAATAGTACATAAAAGGAAAGTAAAACAACTAACGCTACAACTAAGGAAACAGACTAGCAAGCCACTCTCCTAGTCTTACTCCACCTCTCCATTATTCACTCAAGGCCCTAAATAATCTCCCTGAGACTTAGACTAAATCAAACACTGCAAAACATAATTAAAATAAGTCTACGGAGAAATAAAACAAAACACCAATTAAGATTAAAACCAACAATAACTATTATGAATTTTAGTTGTAAGTGTGTGTTTAAAGAAAAACTCATATTTACCACTACATTATGTGTGTTGTTTTACTAGAAAATTCATTATTTTTTTTGTATGTTTTTTTATGATAAATTATTTCTTTGTATGTTACTTCCTCTCTTGGTAATTATATCTCTTTTGTAACTATACCTCACTCAAACTGATCCAACTATGATTATTATTTTTTCAAAATATTACAATTGTTCCTTGATTTTTGTATTGTGTTATTACATCAAAGCAGACTTTGTCATGTCTTCTTGATTAGTTAGGGGAGACCAACCCAAATTGAATATCGAGCTAAAAAGAATGAAATATTTTGATGTTTGAGACCATAATGTTTTGTTAAAATTACTTTTTGGCAGGGCTGTCATTTTACGCCCTCACCATTTTCATCGACCTGATTTTCTATTCACTTGAAATTTGTAATTTTTTTAAAAACATTCATTCTAATAAAATTATTAAATAAAACATTATAGAGTGTATATTTTCTCCACTTTAGCATTTTCTACTATTAATCATCTAATGTCCATAGCTAAACAAATTTTTGATAGCACAATTACAAAATCTCCATTAAAAAAAGATCAATCTATGAAGCATGAGAAGATAATGAACCTATATTTTTCCCCTTTGTTTGACAAAATGACCTTTGGGCTATAGTGATGTTTGCCATATTTGATTCTTTTTTTTTTTTGAATGAAAAGCTCAAAATTTAACACACATTTGTTCTTATGCATTTTAAATAAAATTATGAACACAATATAAATTAACTAGAAACAGACACAATACAAAACCTCTTTACAAAATGAATCTAAGACAAGAATCAACTTGAACACGCTTTGAGATTTACAACCAAAGAGTGTAAAACAATATAAATTAACTAGAAACACACAAAATAGAAAGCCTCTTTACAAAATGAATCCAACACAAGAATTAACTTGAACACACTTTGAGATATACAACCCACTGTGTAAAGTTGAGGGTTTAATCCAATTTCTAGATCCTTATTTAGACTATAAAATGTTTAAATAAATTATAAAAAAAGTATTAATGGAAGTACTAAGTAATGAAAGCCAACCATATATAGATATACATACTTACTAAACAAAACAAATTACATAACCTTTGACCAAATGGAACCAAGATAAAGGGAAACACAATTTGAGTTGTCTGAGGAAATCGGTATACAAGAATTGGAAGATTCATGATTAATTTCTGTGAACCCTAAATCTTAATTCCAGTATAAAGGTATAGATCTAAGAAATCATCTTTTGAAGCCTAGGCCTGAGCGATTACGTGTGGAGTTGTGTAGTGGAGTGCCCATCATGTAGTTCATTGTCTTCACAATTCTCTTCCACATCTCCATCAAGAAAATTCATCCTTTGTGTTTTAAAAATCTCATCAATATTACACACCACTATAACTATTTATGGAATTTCTTATATGTTATGATGTTCTTTATGCCATGCATGAGGAGTGGTGTTTAGTTATGTTTCCTACCTAGTAAATATTCTCGAGTAATTGTTTCAAAAAAATATTTTCTATACTCACCTAATAAGTTCTTATTTATTATTAGTTACAATTTTTTATGCATAGAATATTTATTCAAATTTTTTTCCCGTATATTTGTTGGAAAAAGTAAAATTTTCCTGTATTTTGTGATATTTAGTTTGTAATAAATTTTGATAATTTTGTATTATGAAAATGTACAACAACAATTTAGTAACAAAAAATGTACAACAAATTTAAAATATAAACAAAAACCAACTTGTACAAAATGAAAGTTTTTGTAAGATGTATACTTCCAACAATTGATTATAATAAACAAAATCTCTTTATAATTCAAAAATCATTAATTTTGTCTATACAAACTATATTAACTTATTTAATAGAAAGAATTTAGAAGAAACTTTTGGAAAAATTGAATCAATATAAATAAAAACTAGAAACAGAATTGAGTTTTAACTTGCTCAATAGAATAAATTAAAGAAATTTTTGAGCAGATTGGATCATGGTGCCCTGGGTTGATGACAACACTGGTTATTGAGCAAAGCATTCAAGTTTGATTGGTGGCGTGTGCTGAATTTTTTCCACACTCCAGGGTTGAGGGGTCTGTGGCTTTATCCGGTGATGGAACAAAAATGTTGAGATATAACCTTTACCATGGCTCATTGACGGTTTTCTCAAAGACCCCACAGACAATGAAACTGGTTTGCTATTCATGCTTTCGAGATTGAACTTTTTTTCAATGTAGGTGGTGTAAGTAATATATCAAGAACACATCCACCTCTGGCCATCAAATAATTAACTATAAATAAATGTTATAAGGGTGAAATTTCACACTATATCTCTTTTCTAGCTATTGCAAAGATCTTGGAACTACAATTGCCATCATCCAAATAAAGCCTCCAATCTAATAAAAATATTTTAATTCAGGAAACTATTTATTACACCTAATTCTAGTGATTTTCTCAAAGATGGAGGACATTCGAGTAGCTTACATTTGGGCTTGACAAATACACTATTGTGGTTGGTCTGAGCTCTAAAATTGGACTAGCTCCCAGGCGCTTAAGTTTTTGAGCTGGATCCATGCAAGTCATCTCTCATTTAAGTTAGAAAGAGCCTTGGACTTGTAGAAAAACTATGAGCTAAAAATTATGGTAAGATCCACTTAGAAAAGATTAAAGGTCTAAAAAGTATTTATACTTGTTTATGTTTTCTTAAGTTAGGTCTAAAAAGTATTTTTATTTTTTACCTAAATAAAATTTTTTTGGATAAAATTTACCACTTGGAACTCATAAGTGCATTAGATTTACCAAGGTCTTTGTACAAATTTATAATTTAGATTAGTAAATTAGAGTTGTATGTTTAAATTTAGTATAAGGTTTAATTTGTGTAACAATTTTAAGAATATGATAATTATTAAAAATAAAATGTTCTATCTCAAACTATAACATATATATTTTATTTTATACTTTATTGTAATAGTATTTTATTTCTTTTAATTACAAAAAAAGGTGTTTAAAAGTTAGATTAGTGTAAAAATTTATATTATATTGTTAAAGACGAAACATAAAAAGTTTTCTTCGGTCGGTCATTGGTCGGTATTTGAGCCGGGCCTATTGATAATTTGGGTTGCGTTGGGTCTATGTATAACCAATTTATTTATAACCAATTACTTTTTTCACCTAAAATACATTAGCTATTTTATATATATTTTTAACCAAAACAACTAATCTTCTAAAAATAAAATAGGTAACATATATATATATATAATAGTAATTTTATTACACATTTATAACCGATTAGCTTTTTGAGCTAAAACACATTATTTGTTTTACATTTTCTAACTAAAACAAATGATCATTTCCACTTATTTTTGTCATTAGGAGTAAAGAGGCTTTATTCTGATGATCCTAATAGCAGTTCCAAGCTTATTCCACTAGCTCGAAGAGATAGAGTGTGCATTTTCTCTTTAGCATGTTCTGCCATTAATCATCTAATGTCCATAGGTAAACAAATTTTTGATAGCTTAATTACAAAATCTCCATTAAAAAAAGATCAATCTCTGAAGCATGAGAAGATAATGAACCTATATTTTTTCCCCTTTGTTTGACAAAATGACCTTTGGGCTATAGTGATGGTTGCCATATTTGATTCTTTTTTTTTGAATGAAACGGCACAATACAAAACTTATTTACAAAATGAATCTAAGACAAGAATCAACTTGAACACGCTTTGAGATATACAACCCAACATTGTAAAGTTGAGGGTTTAATCCAATTTCTAGATACCTTTGACCAAATGGAACCAAGATAAACAGAAACACAATTTGAGTTGTATGAGGAAATCGGTATACAAGAATTGGAAGATTCATGATTAATTTCTATGAACCCTAAATCTTAATTCCAGTATAAAGGTATAGATCTAAGCAATCATCTTTTGAGCCTAGGCCTGAGGGATTAGGTGTGGAGTTGTTGTGGAGTGTCCATCATGTAGTTCAGTATCTTCACAATTCTCTTCCACATCTCCACCAAGAAAATCTTGTAAAATGTTTTGTATGTATTTGTGTTTAAGCAGAAATAACTGATAGAATACAGCATATCAAATGGGCTTCGTTATTATTGATCATACAAATGTTTTTAAACTGCAATACAACCACAAAGGTGGCTAGAAAATAGGAACACTACCCACTCTCCTACAACTACTCCACTACAGCTTTTATTTGGCAAACTGGGTCCTAAAATATCTCTACTAACAGCTGACTAAATCAAATCCTACTAAAACATAAATAAATGAAAAATACGTTTAAGATTAAATACAATAATCTCCCCCTTAATCTTAAACGTTTCTTGCCAATTCCTTGACACCCAACAACTCCCTCATCCTTTCGAATTTGATTTTTGACAAGGCCTTGGTAAGTATGTCTGCACGTTGTTCCTCCCCCGAGATGTGTTTGATGCAGATTTCCCCACGCTCTATGCATTCACGAATGAAGTGGTATCGAATATCAATGTGCTTACTTCGACCATGAAACACTGGATTTTTAGCAAGGTCAATTGCAGCTTTGTTGTCGATTTATAGAACCACTGGACCCATGCTTTCATCCGTTATCTGACTGAGAACATTCCAGAGCCATATGCACTGACAAGCTGCTGCAGTTGCAGCAATGAACTCGGCCTCACATGATGACAATGCCACACACTTTTGCTTCTGAGATACCCACGTGATTAAGCTCTCGTTTAAGTAGAACACCATCCCTCCAGTACTTTTCCTATCCTCAATATGACCTGCAAGATCACTATCCGAGTAGCCTGTTAATATGTTATTACCTCCCTTCTTGGTATATACCAGTCCACAATCAAGCGTCCCCTTTATATATCGCATGATTCTCTTTGCTGCATTTAGATGTAATACTGTTGGTTGCTCCATGTATCTGCTAACGATGCCAACTTCAAACGCTATATCAGGTCTGGTGTTTCCCAGGTAGCGCAAACCTCCCACTAGACTTTTGAACTGTGTCACATTTACTCGTTTTCCTCCTTCATCTTTGGTTAGCTGCTCTTTCGGATCCATAGGATATTTAGTTGGATTACATTCAGCTAACCCAGCCTTCTCAAGGATTTTCTTTGCATAACTAGTTTGCTTCAGTTCGATGAAACCATTACCCTCCTCTACTTCAATTCCCAAGTAGTATGATAACTTGCCCAGATTACTCATCTCGAACATATCATTCATCTTACTCTTGAACTTTTCTATAATACTCGTGCTTGTACCAGTGACTAGCATGTCGTCTACGTATACAGCAACCACCAACATTTTGTCATTCTCTCGCCGAGTATACACCCCATGTTCTGATGGACAGCGTTTAAAACCAAGCAACTCCAGATAGCTGTTTAATTTTGAATACCAGGCCCGTGGGGCTTGTTTAAGCCCATACAGTGCTTTTATTAATCTGTAGACCATGTGTTCTTGCCCCTTTCTCTCATAACCTTCCGGTTGCGCCACATAAACTTCTTCACCAATTTCTCCGTTTAGAAACACCGTTTTTACATCAAGATGATGGACTTACCTGTTGTTTTTAGCTGCCAGTGTAAGTAGTAACCTCACGGTCTCCAATCTCGTGACTGGTGCAAAACTTTCTTCATAATCTATGCCATGTTGTTGAACAAAACCCCGTGCAACTAATCTCGCTTTATGCTTAACTATCTTCCCTTCAGCATCCCTTTTCAGCTTGTAAATCCATTTTAAATCTATAACCTTGTGGCCCTTTGGCAACTCTGTCAACCTCCGTGTCCCATTTTTATTAATTGAGTCTATCTCATTCTGCATTGCCAGCTTCCACTCCTTACTCTTAACATCTTGACTATAGTTCCCAGGTTCATCAACTGACATGATCATCAACTCGTTCTCCAGCTCGACTTCTTCTGTAACATCGTAAATTTCTGCAACTGACTTGAATTTCTTTGGCGTCTCATCATATGTATCTGAATCCACTTCATCATTAGTCTGCTGTTGGGGCCTCATAGTTTCAGACTCTTCTGCATCACCTGTATACTCAGACTCTTCAGTACTCTGCACTACTTCACTTGGCATACACACATCCAGCACTAAACCAGGCTTTTCACTATGCGAATTTTCTCCCCCCAATTCTGACCATGGCCAGCATTTGTTTTCTTCAAACACCACGTCTCGACTAACACAAACACGCTTTCTCACGGGATCATACAATCTGTACGCCTTTGTACCAGGTTCCCTGCCAAAATTCACAACTTGAACACTCCTTTCGTCCAATTTCTTATTATAAATACCTGAAGTCTTCATATGTGTTAAGCACCGAAACACTCGAATGTGACTTATGTTTGGTTTTTCCCCTGTCCACGCCTCATATGGAGTCTTCCCAGTTAATGCCCTTGTTGGTAACCTATTGAGCACATAGACTGAATGACGGACCGCCTCCCCCCATAGCATTCGTGGCAACTTCATCTCCTTTAAGTAGCTACGAGTCATTTCAACGACTGTTCTATTTCTACGCTCTACCACGCCATTTTGCTGAGGCGTGTAGGGTGCAGAAAAATGTCGTTCTATACCCATTTCTTCACAGTACTCAATGAACTCCCTTGACATAAATTCGCCTCCTCTGTCAGTGCGTAAGACTTTTACCTTCCTTTCAGGCCCATCTTCCACCTGTGCTCTAAACTTTTTGAATGCAGAAAACGTCTCACTTTTGTGTCTCAACATATAGACCCACATGACTCGACTATAGTCATCCACAAGTAAGAAAAAATACTTACATCCTCCTGCTGTTGCTGGATCGATTGGTCCACATAAATCAGCGTGAACTAATTGAAGAACTTTGCTAGCAGTGAAGCTTGATTTTGTCGGAAATGTTTTCCTGGTCTGTTTTGACATCAAACATCCAGCACAAACCTCAGCAGAGTGTACAATCTTAGGCAGACCGTATACCATTTGTTCATTGTACATTAACACCAAGGATTGAAGATTAACATGTCCTAGGCGAGTGTGCCAGAGACGTGTAATCTCTTCCGCTTTAGACAGTAAACACACAGGCTTGACAGTGTTAATAAGCAACTTGTACAAACGATTGGGAGATTTTTTGACTTTCATTAACAGATTTCCTTGTGATTCATACACCCACAGATAATTCCCAGTTAATACAACTTTATTTCCATTCTCCGATAATTGCCCCAGACTTATAATGTTGCTACAAAGATTTGGAATATAATATAGCTCATGAAGAGTGCGCTCCTCCCCGTTTTTGCATTGAAGGACTATAGAACCTTTACCTTCGATTTTAACCGCTGATCCATCACCAAATTTTACTTGTCCTGTTATTTTTTGATCCAGCTCCTTGAATTTCGACTTGTCTCCTGTCATATGGTTGCTCGCACCATTGTCGAGGTACCCCACATTTGTTCCCATATTCCCCTCGCTTGCAAAAGGCTTCAGCTTTGGTGTTACTCCTTCCACGTTCAGCAACATATTCTCCTCTCTTCCTTTATGTTTGGCCAGAAGCAAGGCAGGTTCATCGTCCTCCATTTGAGTCAGATAAGCCTCCTGTTTTGTTTCTTGTTTCACATCCCTTGCACGTCGTGGATTACAACACTCTGAAGCAATGTGGCCATATAAACCACAATTGTAACACTTGACTCTACTCTTGTCCCATCCAGTACGATTTCTCATACTTGTTCCTCCCTTGTTCATCTTCCTCTGCCATTCTTCCTTGGTGAGTAAAAGTTTCCACCTTCACTTTCCTTCTTTATCCATTCTTCTTCAGTAAGCATTAGTTGCCTTCCGGCATTGTCACTTTTACCGTTTAGCCTCTCCTCATGTGCCTTTAGTGACCCAATCACCTCTTCAACGGTCATAGTGTCTAAATCACCAAACTGCTCCATTGTTGACACTATCTGTAAAAATTTCGTTGGTACTGCACGTAGCAATTTTTTCACCACATAGGCTTCCTTCATGTCCTCTCCAAGTGCACGAATATTAGTTACAAGTCCATTGATCTTCACGCAGAAATTGTCTAGCATCTCTGTATCTTTCATGCTTAATGACTCGAATTCAGATTTAAGAGTCTGAATTTTTGTCGCTTTCACCTTTTCAGCACCCTGAGACATTGTCTTTATAGCCACCCAGGCATCTTTTGCTTTCTTCTTCTCTGCAATAGAGAGTAATATCTCCTACGGTACACTCTGGTAAATCATGGCCAGAGCTACCTTGTCTGATCGCTGGTCCACCGCACCTTCTTTAAGATCACTGGACTCCACTGCGTCCCAAACGCCATGAGCTTGCATTATGACTCTCATTTTTATCGACCAGGTAGTATAGTTAGCCTTAGTTAACATTGGATAACTTAACCCCATGGATCCTCCTTTAAGCTTGCCCACATCCATTGCCTTCTTTGACATATACTCGCGTATTCACCGATTACCGTAGCTCTGATACCAATTCTTGTAAAATGTTTTGTATGTATTTGTGTTTAAGCAGAAATAACTGATGGAATACACCAGCATATGCACATCAAATGGGCTTCGTTATTATTGATCATGCAAAGGTTTTTAAACTGCAATACAACCACAAAGGTGGCTAGAAAATAGGAACACTACCCACTCTCCTACAACTACTCCACTACAGCTTTTATTTGGCAAACTGGGTCCTAAAATATCTCTACTAACAGCTGACTAAATCAAATCCTAATAAAACATAAATAAATGAAAAATACGTTTAAGATTAAATACAATAGAAAATTCATCATTTGTGTTTTAAAAATCTCATCCATATAATTACACACCACTATGACTATTAATGGAATTTTTCTTATATGTTATCATGTTCTTTATGCCATATAAGCGCATGAGGAGTGGTGTTTAGTTAAGTTTCCTACCTAGTAAATATTCGACAATAATTGTTTCAAAAAAATATTTTCTACACTCACCTAATAAGTTCTTCTTTATCATTAGTTATAATTTTTTATGCATAGAATATTTACGCAAAATGTTTTCCACGTATATTTGTTCGAAAAAGTAAAATTTTCCTGTATTTTATGATATTTAGTTTGTAATAAATTTTGATAATTTTGTATTATGAAAATGTACAACAACAATTTAGTAACAAAAAATGTACAACAAATTTAAAATATAAACAAAAACCAACTTGTACAAAACGAAAGTTTTTGTAAGATGTATACTTCCAACAATTGATTATAATAAACAAAATCTCTTTATAATTCAAAAATAATTAATTTTGTCTATACACACTATATTAACTTATTTAATAGAAAGAATTTAGAACAAACTTTTGGAAAAATTGAATCAGTATAAATAAAAACTAGAAAAAGATTTGAGTTTTAACTTGATCAATAGAATAAATTAAAGAAACTTTTGAGCAAATTGCATCATGGTGCCTGGGGCATGTAGCTGGGTTGGTGAGAGCAGTGGTTATTGAGCAAAGCATTCAAGTTCGATTGGTGGCGTGTGCTGAATTTTTCCCACACTCGAGGGTTGAAGGCCCCACCACTGTGGTTTTGTGGCTTTATCTGGTGATGAAACAAAAATGTTGAGATATAACCTTTATCATGGCTCATTGACGGTTTTCTCAAAGACTGGATAGACAATGAAACTCGTTTGCTATTCATGCTTTCGAGATTGAACTTTTTCTCAATGTAGGTCTTGTAAGTAATCTATCAAGAACACATCCACCGGTAGCCATCAAATAATTATGTGACGCCCCCAAATCCGAGGTCAGGATTTGGTGCCACTATCATTCTGAATAAAACATAATTATACAAACGACCCCTCAGCTAAGGATCGATAACAGGTTATGGTATGAAACAAGAAACTAAAATATTAAAGTTATTACAACATCTACTTCAGTTTTATCACAAACCGTTTGCCATCAACTAACCATAGGTGAGATCTAAAATGACCTCTATCTGCCCGACAAATAGAACCTACTCCTTGATTCAGGCCTCCTCACGGTATCCTTAGCGGTTACTCGAAGATAGCTAACTTCGTTCTTAACTGAAAGGTTAGGGAAAAATAGCAAGAGTGAGCCAACAATGCTCATCAAGTGTATAATAATAGCCAACAAGCATTGAAGAGGATATAAGAAATGAATCAGGAAGTCTAATAAATAAACAGAGTTTCATCATATGAATCGGGATGTCTGATAAATAAACAGAGTTTCATAATAGGAATCAATAAATAAACGGACTGGAATTGGAACCACACGCTACGAGCTAAGCTAGGTGATCAGCCAACGCATTAGCTCCGGATCACATATTTAATGTGATTCCAAACACACACCGGATCCATAGGCAACATATTGGCCTTAAATAATTCATATACCAGACCGGCGTCACGGTCAAAAACAAATTTCCAATTCCAGGGTTGAATAAAATTACAGATTATTCGCAACGAATAAAGGTGTCAAGAATTCAATCAAGTCTTTAGGAACAACTTGTTTCAGTTTTACAGATTTCAATTCATGATAACGCTTCAGGGATTCAGATGATAAAGAAAAGTAGAAAGATCATGTTATAGGGTCAAGCAAAGGTATTAGACAATAATCAAGCTATAAGTAAGCATGACAATAAATGGGTTTAAGACAAAGCATGCTATGTATACAAAAATATAGCTGCAAGATGGAACAAAATGTTCAAAGGTATTATATGAAAGGAAAGGTAAAAGAAGGAATTATGGTTAGGGAAAACATTCACATCATAATTTAAGAGAAACTACCACTTGAACAATAAGTGGAGGGAATAGACACTTGCCTCAAAAGCCGATAAACTAACTCAATAACTTGTATCTCACAACTCCAACTTTACGTACATGCGCTCCTTTCCTGGCCTCCTATTTGTACCTATATAAAGGTATAATACCCTATTAGTACCTCAGCTTGTTTACGTTAGCCTATTATCCCATATTCTACCCCAACGATATTTATTTACACACATATACCACATTATAATATAGCACGTTGCCACATAACACATAATATTTTGTCAACATATAACATAATCTCAAATGGCTAAGGTGAAACATTAGTGTGTGTTCTTGATGCAACTAACACATAATAGTTCTCAGATTCGACACAAAGTTCTAGTTAGTACGATCACAAAAAAGAATACCTTTAATAATTAGTTACTCTACCCTTAATATAAAGACTTATATAACTCTTACAATCTATATACTTAACCTCCATACAAGTTTTAAAGTCCACTCTAGCGGGTTAGACTTGAAAAATCCCAATTTACCAATAAAATATCAAAACAAAATTTTTATATGCAAGAAGCTCCCAGCAGGACCAACACACTTGCATAGACTGATGGCAGGCCCATGTTGGCGACATCGAAACGAAGCTAGAAAGGAAGGTCAATGAAGTTGGTGACATGGCAGGACCTTGTTGGCGTTTTTTATTTCTTCTAGTACACTTTAACGTTGTAATTACTTATGTTCTTATCTTGGTGTTGGCGGATTTGATGAGATTATGTAGTTGGGTTTGTGATTAGAGGACGTAGTTGGTTGTTTATGATGGGATTATGTAGTTGGATGATGTACTTGGTTTGTGTAAATTGGTTGTTTTTCTAATGGGAAATGCAATATTTAAACTTTAAATTTTTATTTAGTTAAACTACAGGTGTTACCTCACGTACTATACTGATGTTACTAAATGTCTTCATTGGCAACCCCTAGCGTGTTGCAGTAGGTGTTACAATAGGTGTTACCTTAGACTGAAACCTGCTCCTGCATATTTTGTGGGCCCCACGTGTGGGACCCACGTGTGGAACCCACGTATGGGACCCACGTGTGGGAACCACGTGTGGGCCCCACACGTGGGGCCCACTAATTTCAAAAAATTCTAATATCTAAGGTAACATAGATTTGGTGTTGTAATAGAGTGGTTACTATGTTGTTGTAGGCTATCTTTGGTAACATAAAAGGTTATGTTAGCCTAGGGTAGGCCACATGTTGCCTTTGACGCCAAAGGCAATTGGGAGAGAAAGTGACCGAGCGCTCATGTTACCTTAGCCCTTTTTTGGGCCTGTAGCAAAGTTATATTGGGTTAAGGTGACATAGTTCAGTAGTTACTATTGTAGGCCATCTATGGCGTAGTGTTATGAGTTACAATAAAAGTCTCCATTAGTGATATTCTCGGAAACATATTTTTGAAATTTATTTTGATTGAATAATATTATATATTCTTATCACTGGACAATACATTTAACAATAATTTTAATAATTAACCTATTACATTTATTAGCCAAAGCGTATAATTTTTTTTATAACTAAAATTTCTACTTTTTTATTTTTCTAACTAAAACCTCTTATTTTCTAAAAATATCACGGGCAGTTTTATTTAATAAAATAAAATAATGAAATAATAATATTATAATTACTAATAACTAACCTATTAGCTTTTTTTGCCAAAGTGTATATTTTTTTATATTTTCTAACTAATATGTCTCCTAACTAAAACCTCAAACAATATACACCCGTTATTTCATTTAGTAGGATAAAATACTCTAATATTATAAATATTAATAATTAATAAATTACCTTTATTAACAAAATCATATATATATATATATATATATTATATTTTTTACCTAAAATTTCTCATTTTCTAAAATTATCATAGACAACATATTATATAATAATCTTCACATAATTAAATGCATATTAATCTTATTATATGAATCATTAGATAATGTTATATTATTTTTCTTGAAATAGTTCTAGAATATTTTAAATGGAAGTCTTCCCTGGTGTAAAAGCCAATATAGAATTGACTTTAACCACTCATATACCAAAAAGAAGACCAAATAATGAGGGACAATAACTAAGAACATTTAAAGAGGGAACAGAGGGTTTGAGGTGTGCTTGAGGTAGTATAAACCCCACTCTTAGTTCCTCAAACGCGTATTCAATCTCTTCAGGGCCTCTCTCTTATGAGAGTAATAGCAACAGACTGAGTATACATTGGAATTGATGGTGTTAAAGGTGCAGAGAGTGCATGAAACTTCATAATTCATATTATAAGAATTATAATTATCATTATAATTATAATTGAGTGAACATAATAACTCAATGTATAATTTGTCTACATGCATAATTTAAACCCACAAGTTAATACTATAATTTTAGAGTTCACTTATAACTATGTTATAAGTATATATATTTAAAAGAATTAGTGGAAAAATAAATAAATTGGTGCTACAATAATAAAAAAAATATTTATTAAAATTTAGATAGTCACTTTAATATTTGGGTTCTATCCTCAGTTTTAGAAATTGAATTTTGACGATTTTACAACTCATGCGAAACTAACGAAATTATCTTTAATTTAATGATGGTTTAATAATTATTATCTAACTTGACCCGTTGACCTACCCATAAAATAAACAGAAAAGATGGTTAAGAAGTTTTACAAAAAGAATTCAATTCAATATAAAAAACCAATTTATAATTGGTTTAAATTATCAAAGCACACTTCTTAGTATTTAAAAATAATTCCACCTTTAATCAAAATACATATTTTAATGTATGTATTATATTCAAAATTATCATTTATGAATATGAAACCCTCAACATTTTAATAATATTTTGATATTATCCTTTAATGTTTGTTATATGTAAAATAATATAATTATAATTTTGATTAATCAAATTGTTATGCTCCTTCAGAAAAAAAAGTGTTTAAATTTATTCATGTAGAGGAGTTCTCCTAAGTCTCGTAGCGTATCATTGTAATCGATATAAATTGTTATCTTGATATTTAGTTTAACAATTATTATTTAACTAGAACTATACATAAATTCAAGAGAAAAGATATTTAAGAATTTTTACATAGAAAAATTTTAAATGATCAAATTACACTTTTTAGTATTTAAATATAATTCTATTATTAATCAGATACACTTTTTAATATTAGATCTAACAATTCTTATCGATCTATTTAAGATCTAACTATAATTATTAATTTGGTCGTATACTGATCGTACACGGAACACATCGATTTTAATTTTTTCTTAAATTGATTTTAACATTTTATTGAAATAAACATAGAATTTATAAATTTAAAAGAATTAGGGAAAAAAAACTAAATTGTTGCTACAATAATAAAAAAATATTTATTAAAATTTAGATAATAACTTTACTGTTTGGTCTCTTGGCTCTATCTTGACTTTTAGACAACAGATTTTAACGATTTTACAGCCCACACGAAGCTTACAAAATTATCTTTAATTTAATGATGGTTTAATAATTATTATCTAACTGGAACTATCCATAAAATAAAGAGAAAAGATAATTACGAATTTTTACATAAAGATTTCTATTCAATATAGAAAAACCATTTATAATAGGTTTAAATTATCAAAATACATCTTTTAGTATTTAAATACTATCCTATTATTAATCAAATACAATTTTTAATATTATATCTGACGGTCCTCATCGATTTGAATATTTATAATTTTATAATCCAACGGATAGTATACTTTTGGTAGTACAGTGACCGACCAAAGTTTTGGATAAAATCTCCCTTACGCTTATTATATATAAGGACTTAATTATGTTGTTATTCTTATGGTTTTAAGTACTTAGTTAATAATTTATTAACTAAGTATATACCCTATGTTTACTATATTAAAGTTAATATGATATGAAAATTGCAAATTTAATCTATGAGAATCATATAGGTAAATACTTACGATATTTTACCAATAGAACATTATGTTATGACTTTAGCATGACTTCATAATATGATATGAAAACATATATTTTCATATTAATATTGAAAATAATATATATATAGTTCGCATAATTATTATATAAGAAATAACATTATTAACAAAATTTTATTATTACATTAATAATATTGACTTATTATTTAATAGGTAATACTATATTATATAATATTATATATTATATAATTCAGGGTTTCTTGTTGATAATATAATATAATATAAGTGTATAATATGGATATAAATTGCAATACTTAATTGTAGTATTTTGGTGCCATACAGGTTTTGTGACTATACAACAACCAAATATTTGTGACTGTACAACACCAAATACATTATCGAAATGTATTATCTCATGTATCATTAATTGCTTAAATAATAACTAAATTTTCAATGACGTAAAATGAATTTTAGTAAATTGATCAATTTAGTGTAATATAAATAATACTTAATGATATATCATAAGTTCTTTAAAGAATGAAATGTTATAATTATGTTAGTATTGGGGAACTATATTTTAGATAATACTTAAATGTGTGAATATATAGGATATAATAGCTTAGATAAAAAGTTATAATACTCCTTATATAATATTATGATAACTTATATGTATATTGCCTTGACTTAGGAACCTAAGTATATAATCAAAGTTTCTCTCTCTCTGGGTTAATATTATTTCGAAATATTTTAAAACCCAAACAAAATTTAATTTATTTCAACTGTAAACTCTTCTAATTATTTTGGAGATCTGTTACTTTAGAATGCTAGACAGCCAAATCTAGGGTTTTAATTAAACATCTCAATTTTCAGTTAGGGTTTTAAGGAGAGATGTCTAGGGTTTATGATAACTGGGAGAGATTAGTACGAGCTATGTTAGGGCAAGAGCAACTCAGACAGACTAGGCAAGGTCATGAGCGAGTTTCTAGTGGAATCACCGGTGTTTACAAGGTGCTGATGAAATTCAGAATGAGGATCCTAATGTTGCTAGAATGTGTTTGTGTTTGTGTTTGACTAACAGGATTATGTGATTTTAATTAGGTTTAGTTGATTGTAGTAAGGCGTTATGATATTGTGATTAATTGGTTATGGTAAGAAGTAAGGTTAGCTCAAAATATCAAAATTCTAACCTATAGTATGTTCATATTATATTATTACACTTTAGAATATTTAGATATTTATGTGTAGTGATATAAATTTTATATCACAATACCAATAAATTATACATAATTACTTAATTTGTAAAATATTTCTAATACTAGTATAATATATATTAGTATTATACAACTATTAGAATCCAAAATATATAGTATCTAAATGTTCACCTAATCTTTTAATAACCAAGTGTAATATTTAAATTATACATATAATTTGATATTGTCAATTACTAATACTAAAATGAATGTATAATTAAAATTTCAATATCTAAATTATATTACATCATATTTTACCATTTTCAGTAATTGATCATTTATTGAGTTTTAATAATTTATTTTAGTAATATGATAACAACAATAATGATTACATCTTTATTTGTCATCAATTAACTATCCTAATATAGTTAAGGATATATGGAAATAGAAAGAATATTTGTCTCGGCTTTAAAAGAGTTATACCTAAACATACCAACTTCAACATTTAACTCAAATCAATCTCTTGACTTTAACTTTTTCCTTGTAAAAAAAGGGTAAGATATTTATTTACAACTAAAAGATAATTAAAACTAATACCTTGCACACATTTCCCACTCTTTGAGGATCGTTCATATATGGCACATAATAAAATGGTTGTAGATATTTAATTAGGATTTCAAAATTGTGGTTGTAAATTCTCAAAATGGTGGTCATAGTTTTTAATTTATTTCAAAAGAATGTCTAAGTTTGAAAATTTTCTAATCAATGGCCATAGTCTATAACGAGTTTCAAAAAGGTGGCTATAATTTTAATAATTAACAAATAAAAAACCAATAATTTTATGTGAAAATAGTAATTAAATCATTTCCAATTTAATTTAATGAAAAATAATGTAATTATAAAGTAAAAAGTTTATCGAGTTTGTGTTCAATAGTTCAAGCAAAGTCAATTTAATGATCAGTAAAGTTTAGAGCTATAAATGAGTTGATACCGAAGTTGGGTGTAGTATTGGATAAAGTTCAATTCAAGTTCATATTGATTTGTAAACAAGTCGAATTTGAACACCATTTTGAGGTTCACTTTGTGTTTTTAAACACATTAAGTTTTAAATGGACAAATATACTGACATGTTGGTTTTGGTGTTTACCTTATGTGTTGACATGCTAGTCACTTAGATAGTGGTTTCACATGTTAATTTTAAATGGACAAATATAAGGACAAGTTGATTTTGGTATTTACATTATGTGTTGACATGCTAGTCACTTAGATATAGACAGGAAATCCTTGTTGTCAATGTGGTAGTTAATGACATTGTATTTAAGCATGCAAATACTAACTATAACTATTATAACTATTATGAATTTTAGTTGTAAGTGTGTGTTTAAAGAAAAACTCATATTTACCACTACATTATGTGTGTTGTTTTACTAGAAAATTCATTATTTTTTTTGTATGTTTTTTTTTGATAAATTATTTCTTTGTATGTTACTTCCTCTCTTGGTAATTATATCTCTTTTGTAACTATACCTCACTCAAACTGATCCAACTATGATTATTATTTTTTCAAAATATTACAATTGTTCCTTGATTTTTGTATTGTGTTAGTTACATGAAAGCAGACTTTGTCATGTCTTCTTGATTAGTTAGGGGAGACCAACCCAAATTGAATATCGAGCTAAAAAGAATGAAATATTTTGATGTTTGAGACCATAATGTTTTGTTAAAATTACTTTTTGGCAGGGCTGTCATTTTACGCCCTCACCATTTTCATCGACCTGATTTTCTATTCACTTGAAATTTGTAATTTTTTTAAAAACATTCATTCTAATAAAATTATTAAATAAAACATTAATTTTATAAAAATATCAATATCATTAAATTTATATAAAACTGATAGTTTTAATAAAAAAAACTAATTACAAATTTTAAAATTTTTTATGCAAGCTACTCTATCTTTAAGAAAATCTGTAAAATCATAGGTAAAAAAGGTCCATGTACTCATCATTTGCACTTATTTTTGTCATTAGGAGTAAAGGGGCTTCATTATGATGATCCTAATAGCAGTTCCAAGCTCATTGCACTAGCTGCAAGAGATAGAGTGTATATTTTCTCCACTTTAGCATTTTCTACTATTAATCATCTAATGTCCATAGCTAAACAAATTTTTGATAGCTCAATTACAAAATCTCCATTAAAAAAAGATCAATCTCCGAAGCATGAGAAGATAATGAACCTATATTTTTCCCCTTTGTTTGACAAAATGACCTTTGGGCTATAGTGATGTTTGCCATATTTGATTCTTTTTTTTTTTGAATGAAAAGCTCAAAATTTAACACACATTTGTTCTTATGCATTTTAAATAAAATTATGAACACAATATAAATTAACTAGAAAGAGACACAATACAAAACCTCTTTACAAAATGAATCTAAGACAAGAATCAACTTGAACACGCTTTGAGATTTACAACCAAAGAGTGTAAAACAATATAAATTAACTAGAAACAGACAAAATAGAAAGCCTCTTTACAAAATGAATCCAACAGAAGAATTAACTTGAACACACTTTGAGATATACAACCCACGGTGTAAAGTTGAGGGTTTAATCCAATTTCTAGATCCTTATTTAGACTATAAAATGTTTAAATAAATTATAAAAAAAGTATTAATGGAAGTACTAAGTAATGAAAGCCAACCATATATAGATATACATACTTACTAAACAAAACAAATTACAAAACCTTTGACCAAATGGAACCAAGATAAAGGGAAACACAATTTGAGTTGTCTGAGGAAATAGGTATACAAGAATTGGAAGATTCATGATTAATTTCTGTGAACCCTAAATCTTAATTCCAGTATAAAGGTATAGATCTAAGAAATCATCTTTTGAAGCCTAGGCCTGAGCGATTACGTGTGGAGTTGTGTAGTGGAGTGCCCATCATGTAGTTCATTGTCTTCACGATTCTCTTCCACATCTCCATCAAGAAAATTCATCCTTTGTGTTTTAAAAATCTCATCAATATTACACACCACTATAACTATTTATGGAATATCTTATATGTTATGATGTTCTTTATGCCATGCATGAGGAGTGGTGTTTAGTTATGTTTCCTACCTAGTAAATATTCTCGAGTAATTGTTTCAAAAAAATATTTTCTATACTCACCTAATAAGTTCTTATTTATTATTAGTTACAATTTTTTATGCATAGAATATTTATTCAAATTTTTTTCACGTATATTTGTTGGAAAAAGTAAAATTTTCCTGTATTTTGTGATATTTAGTTTGTAATAAATTTTGATAATTTTGTATTATGAAAATGTACAACAACAATTTAGTAACAAAAAATGTACAACAAATTTAAAATATAAACAAAAACCAACTTGTACAAAACGAAAGTTTTTGTAAGATGTATACTTCCAACAATTGATTATAATAAACAAAATCTCTTTATAATTCAAAAATCATTAATTTTGTCTATACAAACTATATTAACTTATTTAATAGAAAGAATTTAGAAGAAACTTTTGGAAAAATTTAATCAATATAAATAAAAACTAGAAACAGAATTGAGTTTTAACTTGCTCAATAGAATAAATTAAAGAAACTTTTGAGCAAATTGGATCATGGTGCCCTGGGTTGATGAGAGCACTGGTTATTGAGCAAAGCATTCAAGTTTGATTGGTGGCGTGTGCTGAATTTTTTCCACACTCCAGGGTTGAGGGGTCTGTGGCTTTATCCGGTGATGGAACAAAAATGTTGAGATATAACCTTTACCATGGCTCATTGAAGGTTTTTTCAAAGACCCCACATACAATGAAACTCGTTTGCTATTCATGCTTTCGAGATTGAACTTTTTCTCAATGTAGGTGTAAGTAATATATCAAGAACACATCCACCTCTGGCCATCAAATAATTAACTATAAATAAATGTTATAAGGGTGAAATTTCACACTATATCTCTTTTCTAGCTATTGCAAAGATCTTGGAACTACAATTGCCATCATCCAAATAAAGCCTCCAATCTAATAAAAATATTTTAATTCAGGAAACTATTTATTACACCTAATTCTAGTTATTTTCTCAAAGATGGAGGACATTCTAGTAGCTTAGCGCTTAAGTTTTTGAGGTGGATCCATGCAAGTCATCTCTCATTTAAGTTAGAAAGAGCCTTGGACTTGTAGGAAAACTATGAGCTAAAAAATATGGTAAGATCCACTTAGAAAAGATTAAAGGTCTAAAAAGTATTTATACTTGTTTATGTTTTCTCAAGTTAGGTCTAAAAAGTATTTTTATTTTTTACCTAAATAAAAGTTTTTTGGATAAAATTTACCACTTGGAACTCATAAGTGCATTAGATTTACCAAGGTCTTTGTACAAATTTATAATTTAGATTAGTAAATTAGAGTTGTATGTTTAAATTTAGTATAAGGTTTAATTTGTGTAACAATTTTAAGAATATGATAATTATTAAAAATAAAATGTTCTATCTCAAACTATAACATTTATATTTTATTTTATACTTTATTGTAATAGTATTTTATTTCTTTTAATTACAAAAAAAGGTGTTTAAAAGTTAGATTAGTGTAAAAATTTATACTATATTATTAAAGACGAAACATAAAAAGTTTTGTTCTGTCGGTCATTGGTCGGTATTTGAGCCGGGCCTATTGATAATTTGGGTTGCGTTGGGTCTATGTATAATCAATTTATTTATAACCAATTACTTTTTTCACCTAAAATACATTAGCTATTTTATATATATTTTTAACCAAAACAACTAATTTTCTAAAAATAAAATAGGTAACATATATATATATATATATATATAATAGTAATTTTATTACACATTTATAACCGATTACCTTTTTGAGCTAAACCACATTATTTGTTTTACATTTTCTAACTAAAATAAATGATCATTTCCACTTATTTTTGTCATTAGGAGTAAAGAGGCTTTATTCTGATGATCCTAATAGCAGTTCCAAGCTATTAATCATCTAATGTCCATAGCTAAACAAATTTTTGATAGATTAATTACAAAATCTCCATTAAAAAAAGATCAATCTCTGAAGCATGAGAAGATAATGAACCTATATTTTTTCCCCTTTGTTTGACAAAATGACCTTTGGGCTATAGTGATGGTTGCCATATTTGATTTTTTTTTGAATGAAACGACACAATAAAAAACTTCTTTACAAAATGAATCTAAGACAAGAATCAATTTGAACACGCTTTGAGATATACAACCCAACATTGTAAAGTTGAGGGTTTAATCCAATTTCTAGATACCTTTGACCAAATGGAACCAAGATAAACAGAAACACAATTTGAGTTGTATGAGGAAATCGGTATACAAGAATTGGAAGATTCATGATTAATTTCTATGAACCCTAAATCTTAATTCGAGTATAAAGGTATAGATCTAAGCAATCATCTTTTGAGCCTAGGCCTGAGGGATTAGGTGTGGAGTTGTTGTGGAGTGTCCATCATGTAGTTCAGTATCTTCACAATTCTCTTCCACATCTCCACCAAGAAAATCTTGTAAAATGTTTTGTATGTATTTGTGTTTAAGCAGAAATAACTGATAGAATACACCAGCATATGCACATCAAATGGGCTTCGTTATTATTGATCATGCAAAGGTTTTTAAACTGCAATACAACCACAAAGGTAGCTAGAAAATAGGAACACTACCCACTCTCCTACAACTACTCCACTACAGCTTTTATTTGGCAAACTGGGTCCTAAAATATCTCTACTAACAGCTGACTGAATCAAATCCTACTAAAACATAAATAAATGAAAAATATGTTTAAGATTAAATACAATAATCTTCCCGTTAATCTTAAACGTTTCTTGCCAATTCCTTGACACCCAACAGCTCCCTCATCCTTTCGAATTTGACTTTTGACAAGGCCTTGGTGAGTATGTCTGGACGTTGTTCCTCCCCCGAGATGTGTTTGATGCAGATTTCCCCACGCTCTATGCATTCGCGAATGAAGTGGTATCGAATATCAATGTGCTTACTTCGACCATGAAACACTGGATTTTTAGCAAGGTCAATTGCAGCTTTGTTGTCGATGTATAGAACCACTGGACCCATGCTTTCATCCGTTATCTGACTGAGAACATTCCGGAGCCATATGCACTGACAAGTTACTGCAGTTGCAGTAATGAACTCGGCCTCACATGATGACAATGCCACACACTTTTGCTTCTGAGATACCCACGTTATTAAGCTCTCGTTTAAGTAGAACACCATCCCTCCAGTACTTTTCCTATCCTAAATATGACCTGCAAGATCACTATCCGAGTAGCCTGTTAATATGTTATTACCTCCCTTCTTGGTATATACCAGTCCACAATCAAGCGTCCCCTTTATATATCACATGATTCTCTTTGCTGCATTTAGATGTAATACTGTTGGTTGCTCTATGTATCTGCTAACGATGCCAACTGCAAACGCTATATCAGGTCTGGTGTTTCCTAGGTAGCGCAAACCTCCCACTAGACTTTTGAACTGTGTCACATTTACTCGTTTTCCTCCTTCATCTTTGGTTAGCTGCTCTTTCGGATCCATAGGATATTTAGTTGGATTACATTCAGCTAACCGAGCCTTCTCAAGGATTTTCTTTGCATAACTAGTTTGCTTCAGTTTGATGAAACCATTACCCTCATCTACTTCAATTCCCAAGTAGTACGATAACTTGCCCAGATTACTCATCTCGAACATATCATTCATCTGACTCATGAACTTTTCTATAATACTCGTGCTTGTACCAGTGACTAGCAGGTCGTCTACGTATACAGCAACCACCAACATTTTGTCATTCTCTCGCCGAGTATACACCCCATGTTCTGATGGACAGCGTTTGAAACCAAGCAACTCCAGATAGCTGTTTAATTTTGAATACCAGGCCCGTGGGGCTTGTTTAAGCCCATACAGTGCTTTTATTAATCTGTAGACCATGTGTTCTTGCCCCTTTCTCTCATAACCTTCCGGTTGCGCCACGTAAACTTCTTCACCAATTTCTCCATTTAGAAACGCTGTTTTTGCATCAAGATGATGGACTTACCAGTAGTTTTTACTGCGAGTGCAAGTAGTAACCTCACGGTCTCCAATCTCGTGACTGGTGCAAAACTTTCTTCATAATATATGCCATGTTGTTGAACAAAACCCCGTGCAACTAATCTCGCTTTATGCTTAACTATCTTCCCTTCAGCATCCCTTTTCAGCTTGTAAATCCATTTTAAATCTATAACCTTGTGGCCCTTTGGCAACTCTGTCAACCTCCATGTCCCGTTTTTATTAATTGAGTCTATCTCATTCTACATTGCAAATTTAATCTATGAGAATCATATAGATTGCAAATTTAATCTATGAGAATCATATAGATAAATACTTACGATATTTTACCAATAGAACATTATATTATGACTTTAGCATGACTTCATAATATGATATGAAAACATATATTTTCATATTAATATTGAAAATAATATATATAGTTCGCATAATTATTATATAAGAAATAACATTATTAACAAAATTTTATTATTACATTAATAATATTGACTTATTATTTAATAGGTAATACTATATTATATAATATTATATATTATATAAGTCAGGGTTTCTTGGTGATAATATAATATAATATAAGTGTATAATATGGATATAAATTGCAATACTTAATTGTAGTATTTTGGTGCCATACAGGTTTTGTGACTATACAACAACCAAATATCTGTGACTGTACCACACCAAATATATTATCGAAATGTATTATCTCATATATCATTAATTGCTTAAATAATAACTAGATTTTCAATGACGGAAAATGAATTTTAGTAAATTGATCAATTTAGTGTAATATAAATAATACTTAATGATATATCATAAGTTCTTTAAAGAATGAAATGTTATAATTATGTTAATATTGGGGAACTATAATTTAGATAATACTTAAATGTGTGAATATATAGGATATAATAGCTTAGGTAAAAATTTATAATACTCCTTATATAATATTATGATAACTTATATGTATATTATTAGTAAGGATACAAAATAATATTTAAATCTGTCTTGACTTAGGAACCTAAGTATATAATCAAAGTTTTTCTCTCTCTCTCGGTTAATATTATTTCGAAATATTTTAACACCCAAACAAAATTTAATTTATTTCAACCGATTTACCCGGGAGGCTCTGAAAGTCCCGGACTTAGAGGACATAGTAGCTATGGAAATTCAAAGAAAAGAAAGGAAACTCGGGAGTACGACGTGAAGGAAAATAATAGTGTGATGGATGATGAGTCAAGTGGATCTTCCAATAAGTTTATGGGGTTATACCCTAGAGATAGGTGCATATACACTAAACCGTGTTCCTACTAAAATGGTTCAGGAGACACCATATAAGATGTGGACTGAGAAAAGTTATAGCATGTCATTTATGAAAATTAGGGAATACAAAGCGTTTGTGAAACGTTTAACCTCTGACAAGCTAGGACCAAAATCAGATAAATGTAATCTTGTGGGATACCAAATTAAAACAAAAAAGGGGTATTACTTCTTTAATCCTCCAGAGAACAAAGTGTTTGTTGCTCGGACTGCTGTATTTCTTGAGAGAGAATTTCTTTCTAAAAGAAATAGTGGGAGGAAAATAGATCTCGATGAGGATCGAGAACCACGAGATAACATTGAACAAAAGTTGGAACAAGAGCAGAATGTACAAGAAACTGTTAATGACAATACTGCTCAAGAAACATAGGTTGTTCGTAGGTCTGGTAGGATTCACCATGAGTCCGAGAGATATTATGAATTTCTCTTGACTCAGGATGGTGATGTAATGCTTGTGAATAATGATAATGAGCCTCTTACCCACCAAGACGCTATGAAAATTCCAAGATCTAAAAGTTGGCAGGAGGCCATGAAATCTAAGATGGATTCCATGTATGAAAAACCAAGTATGGACTTGGGTTGATCCACCTAAAGGGGTAAGACCTATAAGGTGCAAGTGCGTTTTCAAGAAGAAAACTGACATGGATAGTAATACAGACCTATAAGGCACGACTGGTGGCAAAAGGTTTCAAGTAAATTCATGGTATTGACTATGATGAAACTTTCTCACCAGTGGCAATGGTCAAATCCATCAGGATTTTGCTTGCTTACTATGACACTACGAAATCTGGAAAATGGATGTCAAGACTACTTTCTTAAATGAGAGCGTAGAAGAGGTTGTGTACATGACACAACCTGAAGGTTTTGTAGATCCAAGTTTTGATAGAATGATTTATAAGATAATTCGATCCATTTATGGATTAAAGTAAGCCTCGAGGAGATGGAATATACGTTCTGATGAAACAGTCAAATAGTTTGGCTCTATTCAAAATGAAGATGAACCGTGTGTTTGCAAGAAGGTTAGTGGGAGCCATGTGGCATTCCTAGTATCATATGTAGATGATATATTACAAATAAGGAATGACATTCTTTCTCAACAGACTGTTAAGACTTGGTAGAGAAATATTTTCTTGATGAATGACTTAGGAGATGTGTCCTATATCTTAGGGAGCAGGATCTATAGAGATAGATCACGAAGATTTTTCGGCTTAAATCAGAGTACATACATTGACAATGTATTGAACCAATTAGGGATGCAAAAAGGCTAAAAGGGAAATGTTCCCATGTCTATGAGATAGTGATCTCAAAATAAATGGTCTAAAATCATTGGATGATATGGACCACATTAGTATAGTTCTATATGCTTCGGAAATTGGTTTCATAATGTATGTGATGATATGTACTCATCATGTTGTCTCATATGCTTTAAAGTATGACGAGCAGGTACCAATCTAATCCAAGTGATGGTCACTTGATTGGAATCAAGAATATTCTTAAGTGCCTGAAGAGGACTAAAGACTTATTATTGGTATATGGAGGAGATGAAAAGCTGGATGTAAAATGTTACACGGATGTTAGTTTCTAGACAGACATGACGGTTTTTGTGTCTTAGTCTGGATTTGTGTTTTGTCCAAAAAGATGTGTTGTAAGCTAGAATAGTTCACAACAAGAACTGTAAATGATTCTACAATCGAGGCTTAGTATATTGATACTAGTGAAGTAGCCAAAAAGGATGTTTTGGGAATTTACCAAGGCGATATCACCTTATTAATGAGATTACTTATATGTAAAGTGCATACTATTGATAATATTGCAGAACCACTAACTAAGGCCTTGTCAGAGCAAAAGCATGTAAGTCACACTAGTTCCAAATGTATTGGATACATGGGATATTGGCTCTAGTGCAAGTGGGAGATTGTCAGTACTAGTGCTCTAGAGACAATACTTTTATGTTTTAAAGAAAACATTTTATTATTATAAATTATGTTTTATTGATTATTGTTATTATTTTATTATGTCTTTATTTATTGCGTTATAAATGTTAGCATAATAAATGTCCTTGGAATTATGATACATATTCGATATCTTTAAGTATGTGACTTAAAAATGAGATTATATGAATAATATCTTTATTCCTAAATATCCCTAGTCGAGTGTTATTATTTAAGGACAATAATAATGCACAGAGACTAGTATGTTTTTTGACTGATGACCACAACTCATTGGCCATAGGTATGGTGATACTAAAGTCAAAACATAGGTGCATGTAAGAGTACATGACACTGGATTGACCCGTCGTGAGATTACACATGTTAATAGTGTCATAAGTAATTCTCACTGTGATAATGGTGTAATGATCCTTAGACCTGAAATCATTATATTTTTATACGAGAATTAATATACTTTGATTACATTAAAAGTTACTTTTGACCGGGTGATGATAAAAGTGGACATTGGGTATATTATGAATCGTATGAGAAATATGAATGATCTAGATGGGATTTAACCCTCCTAATTTTAGGAGCGATATTATTGGCCTCTTGTTTGAGTGAGACTAAGAAATGCACGGCCGTGCTCAAATATTGATTTGATTTATTAGTCTACTCATGGATCAAGAAAACTAAGATTAAATTATGAAGAGGATGACACATTACATGCCTCGACTTTAATCTATAATATTAAGGTTAAACGGATTATATTACATAGAACATTATTCACGAAAGGCTTAATCGAATCACCGATTTAATTATTATTACTTGGGTGGAAATGATGTACTAGATGCCGCTCATTGTTTACAATTTTAATTAGTTATTAAAATTGTTACCAATGTAATAATAACCTACAGGGTCACACACAAAGAACGCTTGAAGGAGAAATAATTTAAATTATGAATTTAAATTTAAATAAGTAATTTATTCTATTTATAATATTAATTAAGTATGACTTGATTAATTATTTAAATATAAAATGGAATTACTTAAACTAATTCTGAAATTAGTTATTAATTAATTAAGTGTGACTTAATTAAATAATAAATTGGAATTTCGGATTAGTATTTTATTATAATTGGATTATAATTAGAAAACTTATTTTCCTCTCTATATAAACTCTAAAAGCGGGTGCTTATGAGAGCAAGAAAAGAGAAAGAAATAAGTTCGGGTCCTAGTACACATCAATGGTTCAAGAAAAGGGTTTGTGTGGATACCGTAGAGCGTAGATTGCGAGAGTGGGATACGTGGTGATTGAACAAGCTTTGGATCTACATTAATCTTCCATTAATGAATTTTTAAAGCTTCTTAAGGTATTTGTTCTTAATCTCCGAATTAAATCTTTTGTTTTCACATGGATCCTGCTGACGGGTTTCAAATTTTAATTTATTTTTACGTTTTCCGTTGCGTTTATGTGCTGGAAACCCTTCTTTAATTTGTGTAACAATTTTAAAAATATGATAATTATTAAAAATAAAATGTTCTATCTCAAACTATACCATATATTTTATTTTATACTTTATTGCAATACTATTTTATTTCTTTTAATTACAAAAAAAGTTGTTTAAAAGTTAGATTAGTGTAAAAATATAATATAATTTACACTTTATTATAATACAATAGTATATTAATTTTAGTTGGTCCTATATAGTAGTTTTGTTTTGTTTATTTTTTTTCAGAAAAAATTAGTAACAGGAATTGTTAAAAGTATAAAATTAATTTTTTTTTCACACAATTGTTATGTAATACTTACTGCAGATGTTTGTAATTAGACTTTTTAAATTATTATATAGTACCTGGTGTTTAAGATATTTATACGTAAACTTTTTAATATAAAATTTTTTACTTTATTAAATGAATACTATATTAAATAATATACTATATTAAATATTATACTATATTAATTTATGTTACGCTTTAGCACAAAATTGTGTTTGAACTTTTGTTGCACTAAATACATAAACTCAATCTTTCAAAAAGAATGCATAAATACAAAAATTATAAAAAAAATTAACCGAAGATAATTTACAGTTTATTATAATACAATAGTATATTAAGTTTAGTTGATCCTATATAGTAGTTTTGTTTTGTTTAATTTGTTTTCAGAAAAAAGTAATAATAGAAATTGTTAAAAGTATAAAATAATTATAGGAAGCTGATAACTGTTTTAAATGAAATTTTGTATTTTTAATTCACATGTGAGTGGTTAAAGCTTTATTAAAAAGATGTATATTTTATAGGCAAAAGTTGTTGAGTTATTAATAGGCTGGGTTGTTTATAAGGGTCTGTTTATAAGCTTGTATGTGCAAGGGGTTGTTTGTAATAATTAGTTGGTGTGTCAACTTGAATAGTTATGTAGGTGTCATTTCATTTACGTTAGAACTATTCAGATGAGTCATAAATAGACTTAGGATTAAGTATACTAATGATTTGATAATTATTTCATATTCCACACAACTCTAGAAACTTCTCTTTTTAATATCTTTTCTATTTTATATTTAAATTATTATACTAGTTATCTTTGCCCTCTTTATGTACTCTTTTAGAAAAACAACAACAAAATTGCTTGCTTGTTGAAGTCTTGAGTGTACACATTGATATTTAAAAAACATACCTTTTTTCACCCTCGTATTAATCATCTTTTTCTTTCTTTTTTGTGGTAAATTATGATCATTTGGGTATAATTTTGGCATCTAATATTTATTCTAAAGATCATATAGAAGAAAAGATCAAAATAATATGTTAAAATATTCTGGTGAATATGAACATTCAAATTTAGAACAAGTGTCAAAATAATGATAAGTTAAATTTTAAATAGAACTAAAGCATGTATCAAACAACATGCTAGTCTATAATTGGTATTTAATCTAAGTAATATTTTTATTTTTATTTTTATTTTTATATATATAATAAATATTACTTAATATTTACATAAGTTATAGTAATATTGTTAGTTGTATACTTTTGTATTTTATATTCCTACAAGATTACCCCAAAACCTACCATTTGAGTAGTAAGTTTTGGCCATTTTTTTGTAGTGATTAGATCGGAGCTTTTTTGAGCCATGCTAGTGTTGGGCCAGCTAACTGGACTCCATGAGTTCAAACTCGTACTAGATTACATTTTTTTTTTATTAATATTTGGAATGTGATTTAATAAAAAAATCATTTGTAATATATAATTTTTTTATAGACATTAGACACCTATATTTTTAATATTATTTATGTTGTTTTATGTTTATTAATATTCTTACTAATAACTTACTACAAGTCAACTTCTCCAAAACGAACAAAATGAAAAATTTAAATAAAAAGTTATTTATTTAAATAACCTGAACAAAACCTGAAAATGAATGTGATGGCATGAGAATTCATAATCATGAAATAATAATATTTGTCTAGGTTTTAAAGGAATTATACCTAAACATACCAACTTCAACATTTAACTCAAATCAATATCTTGTACTCTAACTTTTTTCTTGTACGAAAAAGGGTACCATATTTATTTACAAGTAAAAGATAATTAAAACTAGGGCTAGAAGATGAGAGTTTAATAATATACCTGAGGACTTATTTAAACCTTACAAGTACCCAATGAGCACCATACAATAATATTTGAATAGTTTATGGTTTGAAGCATGAGGGGTGTGGCTGAATGACCCTACTTCATGCACTAAAAGATGACTCTGAAGCTAGTGTACTAATTGGTATAGCCAACGGATCAGGCGGGCGTCATTTGAGAGTATATTGGGTATTAGGGATTGTGTGATTTCCACTATGTTATGACTAGCTTTATACCCGTGCAATGCACTGGACGTTTAATAAGTTATTTTATTTTAGTGTTTTTATAATTTTATTTATTTATTAATATCTTTGTGTACTTTCATAAAAATATAAATTCATTAAGTTAATAATATATTTTTTCATATGTATATATTACTTCGGTTTATGTTGTATTTCTTGAAATGATAAAAATTACGAATTTTTTATATATACAAATTCACTAAAATAATGATTATTTATATGTTTATTCATTGTTTTTATAAATTCAATTTTAATAAATTTTAGTGTAAATATTTGAAATATTAAAATTATACTACTTCTATTATTCTTTACTTTTATAGAAATATTACTTTTTCTCTAAAGTAGAGTATTATTAAAAACTCTAATTGTGTAATTGTTTTATAGTAGAGAGTTTTTAGCTATGTAGGACCCATAGAGAATTTTTAGCTATGTAGGACCCGCGGACCACCAACCAAACCATACCATTTAAGTGCTTTACACTAATTATTATATATAAATATATAATTTCAAAGTTTTTATGTGAATCGCCAAGCCGCAAAACTTTGTCACTCATCGTTTAGCTCAAATTTAACCGGCTCCATATTGGTACCACTAGACAGCAAAAAGCTCTCAAATTCACAAAAAGTTCCAATTTTACCTGATCTTGGATAGCTGGTCAGACTCTTGTGAATTTATTCACTTAAGATTTGAATCTTCTATCACATAATATTGATAAATTTCACCTAAAACATATTGCAAGTATTTAATCTTTTTGGCAAATTCACCGTCTCTACGATAAAGAGTGGAAAAAATTAATTTCGACAGGGCCATTTTGAATATAGGATACATAAGTGCACTAATGGTGCCATCAAATAATTAACTATAAATATCACTACTACAAAAACTAGATTAGACATAACACTTTAGATATCGGTTAGAAAAGCCACTGATATTAAAAAGATTATCTTACATCGGAAAAACTAAAACTGATGTCTAACAATAATCTACACGTCTCTTACTTGAATAAATAATGTTTGATCCTCATTTTTCTAAAAATAAACCCGCTCCTTCCCATTTTTCTTTTCCCCCTTCGTAAAATATTCCTCAAACACACACCTGGCGCTTTGTCCCTCTTTTCTTCAAGAACCTAACCCCTTTTTCGACAAAAAACTTCAATTAGCCCCCCAAATTGTTCGATTCTCTCACTCCCCTTTCAATTTATTCAATATTAGTTTGACTATCTCAATTTGTTTTGGTGCTTGGTTTTACCTCCCTTTGGATTATAGAGAGAGTAACTTCCTTGTCGAGAGCCTCTTCTCAATTTCGGTGTATCTCCTTCAACTTCAAATCAACCATGGCTGAACAAGTAGCATCCCTTATATATATATATATATATATATGTATGTATTTCATCTTTATTTGTATGTATATAATCTCTAATCATATTTGATTTACTTGTGTTTTGTTTTTGTTGAGTGAGAAAGCATTTCTTAAGGGGCGCAAGGTCTTCCTCTAGTAATTCTTCCGTTTATACTCTACATATATCTTCTGTATGTATATGTTGTATGTGTGTGTTTATATGCTGTATGAATTACTATGTGTGCTTGTGCAATTTTTAAAAAAAATTGTGTTTTTGATATTTTGGTAATGTACATTAAGATTTACATTTACTATGTGTTTTAAATTATTCATTCTGATTAAATTTAATATTTAATATATTTATATTTAGGTATCAAATGTTATGTTTGGTTCACAAAATGACACTACTATATACACATGTCCCTTCTTTTTCTTTCATAATAGATCTCATGTAACCTCACTACTTAACGTTCATTAATAACAAGTTTAATAGTCAACTAACTATTACAGGACTTTAGTAATGCTTGCAATTAATCGTTGTGGAGTTTTCGAGCTACTGGGACAAATGATGGGTTTCATTTGTTGTTATAATTACTGGATACACTTATTGTTGTTGCTGAATTTGAGGCTGACACCGAGCTTTTTTTTCTATAAGTTGCACTTGCATTTACGCCTACAAGCAATTCCTGAGCAGAAATAAGAAATTGTGATGATAGTTATTGATATTCTATATTAGTTCCTTATATGATGTAATCTTCTTCTTCTCTAAAAAAGTCGTTGACATAATCTAAAAACAAAAATCTTGAATTTAGGCTTAAGATTTGAAATTACATGTATACCTACAAATTGTTATCATCATCTTCACGATCCTCCACATCTCCACCTTGAGAATTGCTCATTCCTTGGAACCTTGCATCTCCTTCTATAGTATACACTTTTTCTTAGTTATTCGAGCATATTTAGAATTTTGATTAGAAAAGAGATGGAATTCATAAGGTGGTTCCATAAGATTTTGACCACAAACCATTGGAATTGATGCAATTGTTTTTTGATTTAGGGTTTTGAGAGACGCAATTGGAATTAAAGATATTTTTAGGCGTTTTCTTAAATAATATACATATTTGATAATTATTTCATATTCCACACTACTCTAGAAACTTCTCTTTTTAATATCTTTTTCTATTTTCTATTTAAATTATTATACTAGTTAGCTTTGCTCTCTTTATGTATTCTTTTACGAAAATAATGTTGGAATATTTTGAATAAAAATGTTATTGTCTTTTATTATTTTGATTTGTAACTTATAAATTGATTTTGCAACTCCTTACATAATATTGATTAATTCATTATTGTAGCTCATTATTACTTAGGTTACAACTTTGATTTGGTGTGTAAGTTACATTTCTTATACTCCTATTATCCTATATAAGGAGACCTTTTCTTTTTGGTGAGAGATACAAAAAACCCAGAAGCATTTCTTGAGTATTCATCTTAGAGCTCTAGGTTCTATTCAGTGAGATAGTAGCGCTGTTTGTTCGGTTCGTAAGAGGCGGATCTGTAGTGCTTAAGATCACCTCAATTCGTTGTATCCTGGGAGACGGAAGCCACAACACACCTTCGAGCACCATACAGAAGGGGCTTATATGTTTTAAGGATAGCGTGGTTATCACGTTCCTCGAATCATTTTCGGTATTTTCTTTTTGTAATCTTGTTTTCAGGTATAATCTTTCTCTATACTTCATACAAGCTTAAAACATAACCATAATTCTTATAGATTAGTTTAATCGATAAACTAATTTGTTCGAATGTTTTCATGGAATATAGTGGTTATTGAGTTTATTGATTTACAGCAGTTCTAATAAGTTGAGTCTGTAATGATTTAACTATACATGCATGTGTTGTCTTGTGATTATGATAGATATGAATGTTAATATTACGTGTGTTTATCCCCTAATTTATGCATGTGTGGTTCGGACCTGTTTTTATACCTGGACTTTATGTGTCATGTACGGTAGATACATATTTCCCTAGCTAATTTATTTACTCTTCATTGGATATCTGGGAGTAACAATTCTTAGTGATTTATTGGTCAATTTTTTTTTTAATACATGTTGTATTATAATTTTGTAAATTCATGGTAGGTGGTACTTGTGCATTTGGTTAGTGACAGGGACCAGGTTCATTAATATTATAGATGGGTCCAAGCCTGTTTTTTTTTTCTATGGCTTTGTTATTGGTTTTATTTAATTTGTCCATTCGTTCTTACCATGCTAGGGCTAGGGCATTCTGCCTTTCGTAATTGATATTTGGGTACTTGCTTTGGAGCTCCTTGTTGTTGATTAATTTTGTTAGTTTTGATATAATTTGGCTCTTTATTTACTTGGTTTTAAAAATAAAAAAAAATAAAAAATACGTGGTTTTGTGTTTTAATAGTTTTTACCAAGACCTAATTTTGATATTCTTTTATCTTAAATGTTATTTTGTGGCTTATTCTTCTGCCTTGGTTCAAATTTCAAAATATTTAATGGTTAGATATTTGTGTTTGTTTTTCTAGTTACTGGTAGTAACGACCTATGGTACTGTTGCAACATGAGTTATCAACTTTTTATTTTTCTCCTGGTTTTTTTTTGGCATAGTCTCTCTCATTTTTTGCATACTTTTGTATTTAGTCGCATGGTCTTTATTGCATGATTAAAATGAATATTGAGTCAATTTCTGACTTCATATTATTTTTCAATGTGCTAATGGTTAAAGTTTTATGGTGTTGAAATGCACTAATATCTTTCTGTGACTTTGTGTTTTTTATTTTCTTTAAAAAATATAAATTAAATCACTAATAATCGATGGTTGAGTGGTATTTTAATGTGGTTTTCGGTATGATTAAGTGAACCAGTTTAAAGGAAAAAGAAATTTATGCAGTTTCTTTTTGTAATTATCAGTATGTATGTGAGTATTTCCGTTATATTTTGTAGAATAGGCAGGTTATGGTTTTTGCTTTAGTGCATAGCTTTGTCTGCTCGCCCTAGTATGCCCCTATTAAATCTCAGAGTTACTTTATGGGCTTTTCAACCTATATAAATTTTCTAAGCGAATAATATAATCAAGACTTGTTAATTAATTTGGTAAATATATTAACGGGTGTTATCTTGTTTTCAGAAATGTCGGGAGTTGACGGAGCGAGCTTGTCTGGTGATGGTGATAGGCATGTAAATGCTGAGGCAGTGCCTAAAACGGCGACCCTTGTGGTGCCTAGTACAGCTGTATCGGTAACCGCTCACGCAGAAAAACCGGAGAAATTCAATGGGCTGAATTTCAAAAGGTGGCAACAAAAGATGTTGTTTTACGTGACCACCTTGAATCTTGTGAGGTTCTTGACCGATGATGCACCTAAGCTGTGACGATGAGTCTGATGTTGAGCTAGTTAGTGCAGTTCAAGCTTGGAACCACTCTGATTTCTTGTGCAGAAATTATATAATGAACTGTTTGAGTGATTCACTGTACAATGTGTATAGTGTGCTAAAGACGTCCAAAGCTTTATGGGACTCACTCGACAGAAAGTATAGAACCGAGGATGCGGGTACTAAGAAATTTATAGTGGCCCGACTCCTTGAGTTTATGATGGTGGATTCCAAGAAGGTGGTTAGTCAAGTTCAGGACCTTCAGATGATAATGCATGACTTGGAATCTGAGGGAATGCCCATGAATGAAGCCTTCCAAGTAGCCGTTATTATTGAGAAATTGCCCCCTAGTTGGAAGGACTTCAAGAATTATTTGAAGAATAAGCGAAAGGAGATGACAGTGCAAGACCTTGTCTTGAGACTCCGGATTGAGGAGGATAATAAAAAACGGCCTGTCTCTTCTTCTAATGCTAATGTTGTGCAGGTGAAAATAACTCCAAGTTCAAAAAGGGGAAACCAGACAAGAGGCCCAACTTGGGACCTAAGGGTGGAGTTTCTAAGAAGAAATTTCAAGGAAAGTGCTTCAACTGTGACAAGATTGGTCACAAGTCAACTGAGTGCAGACTACCGAAGAGGAAGAAGCACGAGGCCCACATGGTAGATGATGTGGCTCAAGATATATCTGAAATCAGTCTCTCTGCTATGGTTTCTGAAGTGAACCTGATCGGCTCCAACCCGAAAGAATGGTGGATTGACACTGGTGCTACTAGGCACATATGCTCGAGTAAGGAGTTGTTCCACATCTTCTCGCCAACTGAGAATGGAGAGAAGCTTTTCATGGGAAACTCTGCAACATCTGAAGTCCTTGGAAAAGGCAAGGTTTTCTTGAAGATGACATCTGGCAAGGAGCTGACTCTGAATGATGTACTCTATGTGCCGGAGATTCGAAGGAACTTGGTTTCTGGCTCGTTGTTGAACAAGCATGGATTCCGCATGGTGTTTGAATCTGATAAGCTAATTTTGTCCAAAAGTGGAATGTTTGTGGGAAAAGGTTATGTTAATCCCAAATGACCTAACAGAATTGTAGAAGGGGGTTGAATACAATTCTTGATATTTCTTAAACTTAAAAACAACTTACAAATAAAAACTGAACTTAATGTAAAAATCACAAGCACATAAATAATTTCAGTTGGATTGTTTGATGATCCAACTGAAGTGATTTTTATTGCGGAAATAATCTGTGATACAAATGTACACAGCTGCTCAGTTACAAGAATGTAGAGAAGAAAATGCTCTCAAAGATAGCTAATACAATCTATTTGTTTTTCTTCTCTTTTTCTTATTTTAACTGCTACACTTGGTTATATACATAACCGAAGTTTACAATACTATTTCTGGCTACACTAATGTACACTAGTAATAACCATCAGTAGCTTGCTTTTCATTCCTTTTGTCCAGTGGTCCTTGGAGATCTTTACTTTTGTCTTCACGCTTATTATGATCACTCCCAAGAGCCTTCTTGGAAATTGGAATGTTTCCTTATTTCCAGTGACCATTTTGATGGCTTCCAATGCACAGTACACTTCCATATCTCCTTTAGATCTGTTCAGTAAACTGTCACTATCACTTTGTCAACTATTCAAAAAGTAATAGTGATTCGTTGATAGCAGGGAGATATGTTTCGTTGATAGCTTTATTCTTCATTTCGTTGATGAGTAAACTTCATTTCGTTGATAGGATAATCTTCATTCCGTTGATGAGTAAACTCTATACCGTTGATAGAATAATCTTCATTCCGTTGACAGGTCTTCACTTAGGCAAAATTACAAGGCATGATGTATTTACAATTAACCAACCTATTTTGCCTATCTAGTACTTAGTCAACATGACTGAGAAAACCTATCCAATATCTACAATGAAATGCATATCAAACTAGAAGTATTGTACAGTGCAATTGCTACATCACTCATTTCGTTGATGAGCTTCCTGTCAACGGAATGCTGCAAAGCATGCCATTTCGTTGACAGCTACAAAATGACTTTACACAAATTCTACTAAGTGTTTTATGTTTATCATCAAGAACAACATATTCCTAACAATCTCCCCCAATTTATGACTGATAGAATAACAGCCGTAAATCAAGAGACTTGATGATAACAAAAACACTCAGATACATCATAAATTACAAAAGTAGAAAATGCATTAAGCTTCATAATATTTTAGACAAAATACAAGACTTACAAGACTAATGCCCAAAAGTGCTCCTTTAGACTGAACAAATGATTCATCTGTGTCTTCTTTGTGGCATAGTCTTCTTCCCTCTCTTAGAGTTGTTTTCCTCAATTTGGACCTGTAGCCTTCTGTAAAAGATCTTCTCTTCTTCATCTTGATCACCAAGTATGGATTGCATAAACTTTAGAGTTTGATTAGATGCCTTATCCAGCTGGTCTTGCATCCTGAAGAATCTTCTGCAATTGTCCTTTTCCTTAAATTCCATCATCCAGTATGGTTGAAGATGGATCTTCTTTCCTGTTGAGGGCACTCTAAGCATCCTGGGAAGAGCCTCAGGCTTGTTCCAGCTAGCCTTTATCTGACAAATTTTGGAGACCACTTCAGACCTGGCTGTTTTGGTGAAGCCAAAGTCTTTCTTCAAGCATCTAAACACTGAGAGTAGTGTTTGATAGTCTTCTCCTAAAATTCTGTAGAGAGGCCACACCTGTTCTCTACCACCCTTGAATACAAAGACCAGTCTCTCAGGCAATTTTTGAGAAGCTGCAATGCCCCTTACTTCCACCAGGTTGTCTAAGTCAAGATGTAGACTGGATTCTTCCCTGATGTCAACAATGTACATGCAGTCCTCTGGATTTGCAGGGGGTTTCTGAGGTTGTGGCTTTCTCATAAATACTGGCTTTGCTTTGACAGCCCTTTTCTTTGTCTTCATTGGTTGATCCTTCTCAAATAGAAACTTTGGAAAGTAGGCCTCATCAAATTCAAAAGGCTCCTCTTTTGGCATTATTGGTTGATCATGAAAGTTGACAGGATGTGCAGGATCATAGGCCAACTTTCCTTCATGAGGTTGATCAACAGGAATTTGATGTGCACTAGTTGTGGAAGAGTCTTGGGCAGTGTCCTGAGAATCATCTTTATCAAAGTTTAGATTCCTTTTTGCTCTAGCCTTTGGCTGCCTTACACTCTTCCTTTCCTTTCCAGCTTCCTCAGCTTCATCCTTGGCCTTTTCTTCCTTTAGGGTTTCTTCATCTTCAAGTGATTGAGCAACTACAAGAGCTTGCATTGCTGCTCTTTCAGATTCTTCAGCTTTGGCCTTAGCAAAATTTGGGTGACCAACCCAAATGCAGATTTCCTTGCTATCCCTGTAGATGATGGCCCTTTGGTTCCTTATGCTTGGATGATTGCTTTCTTTGCTTTCAATAATCAGCTTCCCTAGGATTTTGAACTCATCTGGCTTTGGTGGAGGATAAAATATCCTTGCAGTGTTCTTGCCCTTGGGTTTGACAGGTGATATTGGAGATATCCCTCTTGCATCCACATTCCTAAAGCATGAAGCTTGCCCTTTCTCATTTCTTGAATCTTGAAAGAGGCCATGCTGAAGGGGTTCTATAACATAAGAACTCTTGAACCGTGGCTCCCATTCCGTTGATGTTACAACCATGGCATCCGTTGATGGTTGATCCGTTGATGGATTTGAGTTTATTGCAGTTCCATCAATTCTCTTGACCCTTGCTTCTATGTTGGACCAGTGATCTTTAATCTGTTCTGCAAGTCTCATCCTCATAGAAGCTTCCTGAATCAGGTCAATACCATCCTTTTTCTTCTGTCCAAGCTCCCCCATTGCTAGTGGCTCATTTGGTAAGGAAATGGCTGGGACCAAAACCTTTGTGATTTGTATATCAAGCTCTTTAGATTTCTCTAGCTCCTTAGATTTCTCCCCCTTTTTGTTATCATCAAAAGAGATAATAGGGAGTCCTTGAGCTGCCAAAAGCTGGGTGAGTAGCTGAGTTTGCTTCTCCTGTTCCTTTTGCATTTGAGAAAGTGTAGCCTCAACTTTGTCCACTCTAGAGGAGAGAGTCTTCAAAGAAGAGGACACTTCAGGTTCCTTGGAGAAAAACCTGTTCATTTTGGACACAGTGAGAGAGGGAAGCTTCTCATCAAGCCTCCTGTCTATAGCATCTTTCAAGTTCCCAACAGAGTCCTTGATGTCCCTTGCTTCCACCCTGGTCTGCAACATTTGTAGCCTTTGAATCTCCAAGGAGTCCATAATGGCTTTGTAGAAAGGCTTGTGTTCAACACTAACAGATGCATGAGCCAAGAAGGCTTCATTGTACTGTCTAGTGATTGCAACATCCAGGTTGATTCTTCCATGAATATCCTGAGAAAGCTAGTCTGGTGTAGGGGGCACCACAGAAGTCCCAGTCTGTGAAGTAGTGGCCACCTGTAGATTGTCACCAAAGATGTCCTCATCATCAGAAAAATCAAATTCATCACTAGGTGCAGCTCCTGGAGATAGATTGGTCAAGGCATCCTTTGCTCTTTGCATTGATGCAGTTGTATGAATTAGGTTTAGTGACCTCTCTGCCTCCACATTGCCCTGCTGAGCCATAAGTTGATAGGCTGGCACAGGGTGAGTAAAGGTCTCAGGATCCAGAGAAATACTATCCAGAGTTTGTTGATAATGCTCTTGGAAAGTAAGTTCCCTTTCTCCCTCACTGACCTCCATTAACTCACTAGCAATGGATGCTTCCTCCCTTATTGCTCCTGTAGTCCCTTCTCTCTCTCCACTCTTTTCTTGCATCATGGGCTCCCCATGGCTCACACCTCTCACACCCTCTCATTCACCTTCTAAGGTGGTACCCTCAATCTCGCCTTTTGCCTGGCTGGAAGAAATAGCCAGCCTCTCATTCTCATTATCTCCTTTTGCCTGGCTGCAAGCCAGCCTCTCAGTTTCACTCCCTCTCAAACCTAAAAGTGTCTCAACTACCACCAGGTCATCTACACTAGTTGTGGAAACAACTTGATCTTCAATAATGGGTGTAGAATGACCTATCAACGGAAACAGATGGATTTTCACTAGGAAAATGAAAACAGATGGATCCATTGATAAGTATAAAGCCCGACTTGTTATTCAAGGTTTTCGCCAAAAAAAAGGCATCGATTATTTCGATACGTATTCTCTGGTAACGAGAATGGCATCTATAAGGATGATCATTGCTATTACAGCATTGAGAAATCTTGAAGTACATCAAATGGATGTAAAACGGCCTTTGTTAATGGAGATTTACATGAAGAAATCTACATTAGACAACCTGAGGGTTTTGTGGTTCCAGGATTGGAACATAAAGTTTGTAAATTAGTTAAGTCAATTTATGGCTTAAAACAAGCGCCTCGAGAATGGCATCAGAAATTTGACAGTGTTATATTGTCGAATGGATTTAAAATCAACGAATGTGACAAATGTGTATATGTCCAAGATACAATAGAGGGATACGTGATCCCGTGTCTTTATGTTGATGATATGCTCATCGTTGGTAGAAATGACAAGATGGTGAAATCTACCGAAGACATATTACATTCAAGGTTCCACATCAAAGATATGGGCTTAGCTGACGTGATTCTAGGGATACAGATCCAAAGAACACCAAGTGGACTTATACTGAACCAGTCACATTATGTTGATAAGATCCTTGAGAAATTTAGTGAAGATGATTCTAGTGTGTCAAGAACCCCTTTTGATATGACTTTACATCTATCTAAAAATAAAGGTGAAGGTGTTTCTCAAGGAGAATATGCTAAAGTAATAGGAAGTCTGATGTACTTAATGAATTGTACACGACCAGACATTGCCTTTACAGTGAGTAAGCTAAGCCGATACACGAGTAATCCAGGTGTGGATCATTGGAAAGCGATAACTAAAGTGCTTAGGTACTTAAGGTATACGCGTGATTATGGGTTGCATTACTCGAGATATCCTGCTGTACTAGAAGGGTATAGCGATTCAAACTGGATTAATGGTGTAAAAGGATCGAAGTCCACAAGCGGATATGTATTTACGCTAGCAGGTGGAGCGATCTCGTGGAAATCTTCGAAACAAATGGTAGTGACCAAATCTACCATGGAGGCTGAGTTTGTTGCTTTGGATAAAGCAGGCGAACAAGCTGAATGGTTACGCTAATTTTTAGAGGATATTCCTAAATGGGAGATGCCAGTGCCGCCACTTTGTATACATTGTGACAATACTGCAGCAATTGGTACATCTGAGCGTGTACTATATAATGGAATGTCGAGGCATATTCGTCGGCGACACAATTCTGTTAGACAACTACTCTCAACTGGAGTTATCACCATTGACTATATCAGGTCAAAAGATAACATTGCGGATCCGCTAACCAAAGGGTTAACAAGAGAGTTAGTTGAGAAATCATCGAAAGGAATGGGACTGAAGCCCATAATAAAAGTCGGTACAAAGGAAACCCAACCTTGTTGACCGGAGATCCCAAGATCTTGGTTCAATGGGACAACCTAATTTGAAAGACTTAGTGAGATCACTGTGGGGGTTTTATTCCCGGGTCCATTCCTATGATGGAAAATAGTGATAAAAATAGGATAAAGGTTAAGCTATGCTTTTAATGATCCTTATGTGTCGATATGTCGAACAAATAATACTTTCGTATTGTTCAAGAGATCACCTATGTGAGTGAAGCGGGGTCGCTTCAAGAAGGAATTGTGGGGGCTAATTCTGGGAAAAACTCACAGAAACAAGCTAAAGCTCAAGACCAAAATGGGCTTAACAGTGAGAACTAAACAAATATAGGGAAAGACTCCAGTGGGGGATGTATCATCATTTCACAATACAGAAGGGCAGTTCAAGGTCAACGCGACTACTAAAATTCTAGAAATGTAAATATGTTCTTACAAGGGAAGGTTCAAGGGGTAACGCCTACCTATCCTATGTTGGTTTCTACCATGCGCTCTATCTCCGTGTCAAAGAGTCGTTTTGCAATGTCAATTTTTATTCATGTGGGGGATTGTTGGAATATTTTGAATAAAAATGTTATTGTTTTTTATTATTTTGATTTGTAACTTATAAATTGATTTTGTAACTCCTTAATAATGACATAATATTGATTAATTCATTATTGTAGCTCATTATTACATAGGTTCCAACTTTGATTTGGTGTGGAAGTTACATTTCTTATACTCCTATATAAGGAGACCTTTTCTTTTTGGTGAGAGATACAAAAAACCCACAAGCATTTCTTGAGTATTCATCTTACAGCTCTAGGTTCTATTCAGTGAGATAGTAGCGGTGTTTATTTGCTTCGTAGGAGGCGGATCTCTAGTGCTTAAGATCACCTCAATTCGTTGTATCCTCGGAGACGGAAGCCACAACACACCTTCGAGCACCATACCGAAGGGGCTTATCTGTTTTAAGGATATCGTGGTTATCACGTGCCTCGAATCATTTTCGGTATTTTCTTTTTGTAATCTTGTTTTCAGGTATAATCTTTCTCTATACTTCATACAAATAATAGCAAAATTTTTTGCTTGTTGTAGTCTTGAGTGTACACATTGATATTTAAAACACATACCTTTTTTCAGCATGGTACTAATCATCTTTTTCTTTCTTTTTGTGGTTAGTTATGATCGTTTGGGTATAATTTTGGCATCTAATATTTATTCTAAAGATCATATATATGAAAAGATCAAAATAATATGTTAAAATATTCTCATGAATATGAACATTCAAATTTAGAACAAGTGTCAACTAATAATGCTATATGTATCAAACCACATTCTAGTCTATAATTCGTATTTAATATAAGTAATATTTTTATTTTTATTGCTACATATATAATAAATATTACTTAATATTGACATAAGTTATAATAATATTGTTAGCTGTATATTTTGGTATTTTATATTCTTACTGATTACCCCCAAAACCTACCATTTGAGTATTAAGTTTTGGCCGTTTTTCTTGTAGTGATTAGATGGGAACTTTTGTGAGCTGGGCTAGTGTTGGGCTGCATTAATTCAGCTCCAACTCTTTAGCAAAAAATTAGGCTTGATTTAAAACTCTAGCCAAAATCAGTTAGCTGGACTAGATGAGCTCGAACTCGAACTAGATTACATTTTTTATTAATATTTGTAATGTGATTTAATAAAAAAAGCATTTGTAAGATATAAATTTTTTATATACATTATCACTTAGACACCTATATTTTTAATATTTTTATGTTGTTTTATATTTATTAATATTCTTAGTAATAACTTGCTCTCTTTGGTGGATGTTGACTACCGGATGTAGACATGTAGTCAACTTCTGTAAAACGTAAAAAAAATATAAAATTTAAATAAAAAGTTATTTATTTAAATAACCTCAACAAAACTTGAAATAATCATGAAATAAGAATATTTGTCTGGGCTTTAAAAGAGTTATACCTAAACATACCAACTTCAACATTTAACTCAAATAAATCTCTTGTACTTTAACTTTTTCCTTGTAAAAAAAGGGTAAGATATTTATTTACAACTAAAAGATAATTAAAACTAATACCTTGCACACATTTCCCACTCTTTGAGGATGGTTCATATATGGCACGTAATAAAATGGTTGTAGATATTTAATTAGGATTTCAAAATTGTGGCTGTAAATTCTCAAAATGGTGGTCATAGTTTTTAATTAATTTCAAAAGAATGTCTAAGTTTGAAAATTTTCTAATCAATGGCCATAGTCTATAACGAGTTTCAAAAAGTTGGCTATAATTTTAATAATTAACAAATAAAAAACCAATAATTTTATGTGAAAAATAGTAATTAAATCATTTCAAAATTAATTTAATGAAAAATAATGTAATTATAAATTAAAAAGTTTATCGAGTTTGTGTTCAATAGTTCAAGCAAAGTCAATTTAATGATCAGTAAAGTTTAGAGCTGTAAATGAGTTGATACCGAAGTTGGGTGTAGTATTGGATAAAGTTCAATTCAAGTTCATATTGATTTGTAAACGAGTCGAATTTGAACACCATTTTGAGGTTCACTTTGTGTTTTTAAACACATTAAGTTTTAAATGGACAAATATACTGACATGTTGGTTTTGGTGTTTACCTTATGTGTTGACATGCTAGTCACTTAGATAGTGGTTTCAGATGTTAATTTTAAATGGACAAATATAAGGACAAGTTGGTTTTGGTATTTACATTATGTGTTGACATGCTAGTCACTTAGATATAGACCAGGAAATCGTTGTTGTCAATGTGGTAGTTAATGACATTGTATTTAGGCATGCAAATACTAACTATAACTATTATAACTGTAGTTTGATATTTCAGATACAACAAGAATTAATGTATACACTCACAGAGAACAGAACACGTTGAGAACAAAACACTTTCTCTCTTCTTGAATAATAGATAGACAATAGTACATAAAAGGAAAGTAAAACAACTAACGCTACAACTAAGGAAACAGACTAGCAAGCCACTCTCCTAGTCTCACTCCACCTCTCCATTATTCACTCAAGGCCCTAAATAATCTGCCTGAGACTTAGACTAAATCAAACACTGCAAAACATAATTAAAATAAGTCTACGGATAAATAAAACAAAAAACCAATTAAGATTAAAACCAACAATCTCTCCCTTAATCTTAAACGTGTGTTGTCATCTCCCTGACTCCCAACAGCTACCTCATCCGTTCGAATTTCACTGTTGTTAGCGCCTTGGTTAAAATGTCTGCACGCTGAAATTCACTTGGTACATGCTTGACTACAATCTCCCCGTGTTCAATGCATTCTCGAATGAAATGATATCGCACATCAATATGTTTACTACGACCATGGAAGACAGGATTCTTTGCAAGGTCAATAGCAGATTTGTTATCAATGTACAACACAACTGGACCAATTCTCTCCCTAGTCACTTGCTGTAAAACATTTCGCAGCCATATACTTTGACACGCAGCTGCAGTAGCTGCCATAAATTCAGCTTCACAAGATGATAGCGCCACACATCTCTGTTTCTGCGACACCCACGTTACCAAACTCTCATTCAAATAAAATGCCATTCCTCCCGTGCTCCGTCTGTCTTCAACATGTCCAGCCAAATCACTATCCGAAAACCCTGTTAAAACATTGTTTCCACTTGTTTTAGAATACACCAGTCCCAGTCCAAGAGTTCCTTTCACATACCTCAATATCCTCTTCGCTGCATTTAGATGTGATACGGTTGGACGCTCCATGTATCTACTCACCATGCCAACTGGAAACGCAATATCAGGTCTTGTATGGAGCAAATACCGTAAACCTCCTACTAAACTCCGGTACATGGTTCTGTCAACTTCTTTCCCATCTGCGTTTTTTGTCAGCTGTTCACTAGGATCCATAGGATACCTAGTTGGATTGCATTCTTTCAAACCAGCCTGCCCAAGCAACTTCTTCGCATACCCACTCTGTCGTAGTTCAATAAAACCATCTCCATGTTTAACCTCTATTCCCAAGTAGTACGTCAATTGTCCCAAATCACTCATCTCGAAACATTGACTCATCTGTTTCTTGAACAACTCTATACTCGAAAGTTTAGTACCTGTCACCAAGATATCATCGACATAGACCCCTATTATCAGCACATCATCCTTATCACATCTAGTGTACACTGCTTGCTCCGATGGACAACGTTTAAAGCCCAACTTCTCAAGACAACTGTTTATTTTAGCATACCACGCACGTGGTGCTTGTTTTAACCCGTACAGCGCCTTGAACAATTTGTAAACCATCCTCTCCTGCCCAATTTTGACAAACCCCTTTGGCTGCGAGACAAATACTTCCTCATTGATATCACCATTGAGAAACGCCGTTTTGACGTCTAAATGATGCACTTGCCAATTATTTTTTGCTGCTAAGACCAACAACAACCGAACAGTCTCCATTCTAGTGACAGGTGTAAACACTTCGTCGTAATCTATACCATGTTCTTGCACGTAGCCTTTCGCAACCAAACGAGCCTTGTACTTTATAACCTCACCATCAGCATTCTTCTTTATCTTAAAAACCCACTTCAAGTCAATTACTTTCTTCCCAACTGGAAGCTCAGTCAATTTCCATGTCCCATTTCTCTCAATGGAGTCTATCTCCCTTTCCATTGCCAGCCTCCAATTTTTGTCACCTGAGACCTGTTCATAGGTCTGTGGTTCGTCGGTGCTTGCAAACAGGAGCTCTTGTTCCAACTCCGTTTCCTCAGCAGTGTCAAGCACATCTTGTATTTTTCTGAAACGTAATGGCTCACCACTATCATCATACCTATGAGGACTGATATTTGTAGTCGATACCTGCGAAGAGCTCGAAGACTGTAAAGAGGTTGACAAGTGTGAGGAACATGAACTTCCTGATACATTTGTACCGCTTGTGGTTGACCTCGGTGGTGTCTCAAAACCCCCTTCCCAGTTATCACTGTTGTGTGAATGCTCCGTATCTCTATTGTTACCCTCCTCTGGCTCCAAAACATCTGGGACTGAAAAATTACTTTCTCCATGACCTTCATTCACCTCAAGTTGTGAAAACTGCCAACCTTTTGTTTCTTCAAACACAACGTCCCTACTAATGTAGATGCGTTTGTTCACAGGATCATACACTCGATATGCCTTAGTTCCAGGTTCATGTCCTAGATTAATTACTTCCATACTCCTGTCATCCAGCTTTTTCGTGTGAACGTCAGGGATCCGCATATGTGTTAGACACCCAAAAACATGAATGTGACTCAGATTTGGCTTGCTTCTAGTCCAGATTTCATATGGAGTCTGATTTGATAATGCTCGTGTCGGTAAACGATTCAGAACATACACCGAGTGACGAACAGCCTCTCCCCACAAAGTTGCTGGTAAACCCATTTCTTTTAAAAAACATCGGGTCATTTCAATAAATGTTCTATTCCTCCTCTCTACGACTCCGTTTTGTTGAGGGGTGTAGGGAGCAGTGTAATGCCTCTTGATTCCATTATCCTCACAATAAGCCTTGAACTCGTTTGAATTGAACTCGCCCCCACGATCAGTTCTGAACACCTTAATTTTCTTTTCTTTGTCGTCCTCCACCTGAGCTTTGAACTTCTTAAACACATTGAAAGCTTCGCCCTTGCTTTTGAGCATATAAGCCCACATCACTCTACTAAAATCGTCCACCAACAGGAATATATATTTGTTTCCTCCAAGTGTAGTAGGCTCAATAGGGCCACATAGGTCACCAAGTACCAGCTGTAGAGCTTTTGTTGCACTGAAATTCGCCTTTTGAGGGAACACCTTCCTTGATTGTTTTGAAATTAAACAGCCCTTGCACACTTCTCTCGACTGACTTAAGTTTGGTAGACCATACACCATGCTGTTTTTGTGCATCATCGACAGAGATAAGTAATTTATATGACCCAAACGAATGTGCCAGAGATTTGCAACCTCATCTGACTTCGACAGTAAGCACTGTTGTCCCTCTGTTTCGACAAGAAGCTTGTACAGTCTATTTTCAGAGCGCTTCACTTTCATGAGTAGACTCCCTCATTTTTCAAACACCCAAAGATAATCACCTTTCAAGACAACTTCTTTTCCTTCTTCTGAAAATTGACCCAAACTAATTATATTACTACACAAAGATGGGATATAGAATACCTCGTTTAGTGTACGTTTCTCTCCATTTTTGCATTTAAATGTGATTGACCCCTTTCCTTGAATCCATCACCAAACTTGACTAACCCTGTGATTCCTTCGTTTAATTCCTTGAATTTTTCTTTGTCTCCCGTCATGTGGTTACTTGCTCCATTATCCAAATACCATACATTTGAGCTAGTCTTCTTTTCTTTTCCCTCGAGCATCACCTTTGGTGTCACACCCTTTTCGTTCAACATCACCTCTTCACACTCTTTGACATGATTTGCCAGTAAGAGAGCGGGCTCGTCTTCCTCCATTTGTGCCATCAAAACTTCTTGTCTCGTCTCCTTTTCACGCTTTGGTTTCTTGCATTCAGCGGCGTAATGGCCAAAGATATGACAATTGTAACACCTTATTTTGCTTTTGTCTCGTCCACTGCGTCCCCCTGTATTTGAACCTTCGTTTCCACCTTTGTTCATCCTTCTCTGCCATTCTTCTTTCGTAAGCAGCAATTTGTTGTCATTGTTTTCCCATTTACGCCATTCTTCCTCAGTCAGCAATACCTGATTACCCATGACTTCCGTGGTTCCCTTTAACCTCTCCTCATGCGCCTTCAGCGACCCAATCGCCTCTTCTACGGTCATTATTTCCAGATCACCGAACTGCTCTATAGTTGATGCTATCTGCAGAAACTTAGATGGTACTACTCGGAGTAACTTTTTGACCACGTAAGCTTCTTTCACCTCCTCCCCAAGAACTCGAATGTTCGTCACCAAACCAACAAGCTTCAAACTGAAATCATCCAGGAGTTCTGTATCTTTCATAGTCAAGGCTTCAAATTCGGCCTTCAAAGTTTGAATCTTGGCTGCTTTAGCTCTAGTGGCACCTTGACACAAAGTCTTCAATGCTTCCCAGGCCTCCTTCGCCTGTTTCTCTTCTGAGAGAGACAGTAATATATCCTCGGGAACACTTTGATAGATCATCGCCATTGCTACCTTATCTACTCTTTCGTCCACAGCTGCCTTTGGGGAATCTATTTGATCCACGGCTTCCCAAACTCCATGCGCCTGCATTAGGACCTTCATTTTCATTGACCAAACCGTGTAATTCATTTTGGTTAACATTGGATAGCTCAAGCCCATTGATCCTCCTTTCCCTTTCCCAACGTCCATTGCTTTTGACATGTACACCAACTAATAAGATTGTACCTTGGAGCTCTGATACCAAATGTAGTTTGATATTTCAGATACAACAAGAATTAATGTATACACTCACAGAGAACAGAACACGTTGAGAACAAAACACTTTCTCTCTTCTTGAATAATAGATAGACAATAGTACATAAAAGGAAAGTAAAACAACTAACGCTACAACTAAGGAAACAGACTAGCAAGCCACTCTCCTAGTCTTACTCCACCTCTCCATTATTCACTCAAGGCCCTAAATAATCTCCCTGAGACTTAGACTAAATCAAACACTGCAAAACATAATTAAAATAAGTCTACGGAGAAATAAAACAAAACACCAATTAAGATTAAAACCAACAATAACTATTATGAATTTTAGTTGTAAGTGTGTGTTTAAAGAAAAACTCATATTTACCACTACATTATGTGTGTTGTTTTACTAGAAAATTCATTATTTTTTTTGTATGTTTTTTTATGATAAATTATTTCTTTGTATGTTACTTCCTCTCTTGGTAATTATATCTCTTTTGTAACTATACCTCACTCAAACTGATCCAACTATGATTATTATTTTTTCAAAATATTACAATTGTTCCTTGATTTTTGTATTGTGTTATTACATCAAAGCAGACTTTGTCATGTCTTCTTGATTAGTTAGGGGAGACCAACCCAAATTGAATATCGAGCTAAAAAGAATGAAATATTTTGATGTTTGAGACCATAATGTTTTGTTAAAATTACTTTTTGGCAGGGCTGTCATTTTACGCCCTCACCATTTTCATCGACCTGATTTTCTATTCACTTGAAATTTGTAATTTTTTTAAAAACATTCATTCTAATAAAATTATTAAATAAAACATTATAGAGTGTATATTTTCTCCACTTTAGCATTTTCTACTATTAATCATCTAATGTCCATAGCTAAACAAATTTTTGATAGCACAATTACAAAATCTCCATTAAAAAAAGATCAATCTATGAAGCATGAGAAGATAATGAACCTATATTTTTCCCCTTTGTTTGACAAAATGACCTTTGGGCTATAGTGATGTTTGCCATATTTGATTCTTTTTTTTTTTTGAATGAAAAGCTCAAAATTTAACACACATTTGTTCTTATGCATTTTAAATAAAATTATGAACACAATATAAATTAACTAGAAACAGACACAATACAAAACCTCTTTACAAAATGAATCTAAGACAAGAATGAACTTGAACACGCTTTGAGATTTACAACCAAAGAGTGTAAAACAATATAAATTAACTAGAAACACACAAAATAGAAAGCCTCTTTACAAAATGAATCCAACACAAGAATTAACTTGAACACACTTTGAGATATACAACCCACTGTGTAAAGTTGAGGGTTTAATCCAATTTCTAGATCCTTATTTAGACTATAAAATGTTTAAATAAATTATAAAAAAAGTATTAATGGAAGTACTAAGTAATGAAAGCCAACCATATATAGATATACATACTTACTAAACAAAACAAATTACATAACCTTTGACCAAATGGAACCAAGATAAAGGGAAACACAATTTGAGTTGTCTGAGGAAATCGGTATACAAGAATTGGAAGATTCATGATTAATTTCTGTGAACCCTAAATCTTAATTCCAGTATAAAGGTATAGATCTAAGAAATCATCTTTTGAAGCCTAGGCCTGAGCGATTACGTGTGGAGTTGTGTAGTGGAGTGCCCATCATGTAGTTCATTGTCTTCACAATTCTCTTCCACATCTCCATCAAGAAAATTCATCCTTTGTGTTTTAAAAATCTCATCAATATTACACACCACTATAACTATTTATGGAATTTCTTATATGTTATGATGTTCTTTATGCCATGCATGAGGAGTGGTGTTTAGTTATGTTTCCTACCTAGTAAATATTCTCGAGTAATTGTTTCAAAAAAATATTTTCTATACTCACCTAATAAGTTCTTATTTATTATTAGTTACAATTTTTTATGCATAGAATATTTATTCAAATTTTTTTCCCGTATATTTGTTGGAAAAAGTAAAATTTTCCTGTATTTTGTGATATTTAGTTTGTAATAAATTTTGATAATTTTGTATTATGAAAATGTACAACAACAATTTAGTAACAAAAAATGTACAACAAATTTAAAATATAAACAAAAACCAACTTGTACAAAATGAAAGTTTTTGTAAGATGTATACTTCCAACAATTGATTATAATAAACAAAATCTCTTTATAATTCAAAAATCATTAATTTTGTCTATACAAACTATATTAACTTATTTAATAGAAAGAATTTAGAAGAAACTTTTGGAAAAATTGAATCAATATAAATAAAAACTAGAAACAGAATTGAGTTTTAACTTGCTCAATAGAATAAATTAAAGAAATTTTTGAGCAGATTGGATCATGGTGCCCTGGGTTGATGACAACACTGGTTATTGAGCAAAGCATTCAAGTTTGATTGGTGGCGTGTGCTGAATTTTTTCCACACTCCAGGGTTGAGGGGTCTGTGGCTTTATCCGGTGATGGAACAAAAATGTTGAGATATAACCTTTACCATGGCTCATTGACGGTTTTCTCAAAGACCCCACAGACAATGAAACTGGTTTGCTATTCATGCTTTCGAGATTGAACTTTTTTTCAATGTAGGTGGTGTAAGTAATATATCAAGAACACATCCACCTCTGGCCATCAAATAATTAACTATAAATAAATGTTATAAGGGTGAAATTTCACACTATATCTCTTTTCTAGCTATTGCAAAGATCTTGGAACTACAATTGCCATCATCCAAATAAAGCCTCCAATCTAATAAAAATATTTTAATTCAGGAAACTATTTATTACACCTAATTCTAGTGATTTTCTCAAAGATGGAGGACATTCGAGTAGCTTACATTTGGGCTTGACAAATACACTATTGTGGTTGGTCTGAGCTCTAAAATTGGACTAGCTCCCAGGCGCTTAAGTTTTTGAGCTGGATCCATGCAAGTCATCTCTCATTTAAGTTAGAAAGAGCCTTGGACTTGTAGAAAAACTATGAGCTAAAAATTATGGTAAGATCCACTTAGAAAAGATTAAAGGTCTAAAAAGTATTTATACTTGTTTATGTTTTCTTAAGTTAGGTCTAAAAAGTATTTTTATTTTTTACCTAAATAAAATTTTTTTGGATAAAATTTACCACTTGGAACTCATAAGTGCATTAGATTTACCAAGGTCTTTGTACAAATTTATAATTTAGATTAGTAAATTAGAGTTGTATGTTTAAATTTAGTATAAGGTTTAATTTGTGTAACAATTTTAAGAATATGATAATTATTAAAAATAAAATGTTCTATCTCAAACTATAACATATATATTTTATTTTATACTTTATTGTAATAGTATTTTATTTCTTTTAATTACAAAAAAAGGTGTTTAAAAGTTAGATTAGTGTAAAAATTTATATTATATTGTTAAAGACGAAACATAAAAAGTTTTCTTCGGTCGGTCATTGGTCGGTATTTGAGCCGGGCCTATTGATAATTTGGGTTGCGTTGGGTCTATGTATAACCAATTTATTTATAACCAATTACTTTTTTCACCTAAAATACATTAGCTATTTTATATATATTTTTAACCAAAACAACTAATCTTCTAAAAATAAAATAGGTAACATATATATATATATAATAGTAATTTTATTACACATTTATAACCGATTAGCTTTTTGAGCTAAAACACATTATTTGTTTTACATTTTCTAACTAAAACAAATGATCATTTCCACTTATTTTTGTCATTAGGAGTAAAGAGGCTTTATTCTGATGATCCTAATAGCAGTTCCAAGCTTATTCCACTAGCTCGAAGAGATAGAGTGTGCATTTTCTCTTTAGCATGTTCTGCCATTAATCATCTAATGTCCATAGGTAAACAAATTTTTGATAGCTTAATTACAAAATCTCCATTAAAAAAAGATCAATCTCTGAAGCATGAGAAGATAATGAACCTATATTTTTTCCCCTTTGTTTGACAAAATGACCTTTGGGCTATAGTGATGGTTGCCATATTTGATTCTTTTTTTTTGAATGAAACGGCACAATACAAAACTTATTTACAAAATGAATCTAAGACAAGAATCAACTTGAACACGCTTTGAGATATACAACCCAACATTGTAAAGTTGAGGGTTTAATCCAATTTCTAGATACCTTTGACCAAATGGAACCAAGATAAACAGAAACACAATTTGAGTTGTATGAGGAAATCGGTATACAAGAATTGGAAGATTCATGATTAATTTCTATGAACCCTAAATCTTAATTCCAGTATAAAGGTATAGATCTAAGCAATCATCTTTTGAGCCTAGGCCTGAGGGATTAGGTGTGGAGTTGTTGTGGAGTGTCCATCATGTAGTTCAGTATCTTCACAATTCTCTTCCACATCTCCACCAAGAAAATCTTGTAAAATGTTTTGTATGTATTTGTGTTTAAGCAGAAATAACTGATAGAATACAGCATATCAAATGGGCTTCGTTATTATTGATCATACAAATGTTTTTAAACTGCAATACAACCACAAAGGTGGCTAGAAAATAGGAACACTACCCACTCTCCTACAACTACTCCACTACAGCTTTTATTTGGCAAACTGGGTCCTAAAATATCTCTACTAACAGCTGACTAAATCAAATCCTACTAAAACATAAATAAATGAAAAATACGTTTAAGATTAAATACAATAATCTCCCCCTTAATCTTAAACGTTTCTTGCCAATTCCTTGACACCCAACAACTCCCTCATCCTTTCGAATTTGATTTTTGACAAGGCCTTGGTAAGTATGTCTGCACGTTGTTCCTCCCCCGAGATGTGTTTGATGCAGATTTCCCCACGCTCTATGCATTCACGAATGAAGTGGTATCGAATATCAATGTGCTTACTTCGACCATGAAACACTGGATTTTTAGCAAGGTCAATTGCAGCTTTGTTGTCGATTTATAGAACCACTGGACCCATGCTTTCATCCGTTATCTGACTGAGAACATTCCAGAGCCATATGCACTGACAAGCTGCTGCAGTTGCAGCAATGAACTCGGCCTCACATGATGACAATGCCACACACTTTTGCTTCTGAGATACCCACGTGATTAAGCTCTCGTTTAAGTAGAACACCATCCCTCCAGTACTTTTCCTATCCTCAATATGACCTGCAAGATCACTATCCGAGTAGCCTGTTAATATGTTATTACCTCCCTTCTTGGTATATACCAGTCCACAATCAAGCGTCCCCTTTATATATCGCATGATTCTCTTTGCTGCATTTAGATGTAATACTGTTGGTTGCTCCATGTATCTGCTAACGATGCCAACTTCAAACGCTATATCAGGTCTGGTGTTTCCCAGGTAGCGCAAACCTCCCACTAGACTTTTGAACTGTGTCACATTTACTCGTTTTCCTCCTTCATCTTTGGTTAGCTGCTCTTTCGGATCCATAGGATATTTAGTTGGATTACATTCAGCTAACCCAGCCTTCTCAAGGATTTTCTTTGCATAACTAGTTTGCTTCAGTTCGATGAAACCATTACCCTCCTCTACTTCAATTCCCAAGTAGTATGATAACTTGCCCAGATTACTCATCTCGAACATATCATTCATCTTACTCTTGAACTTTTCTATAATACTCGTGCTTGTACCAGTGACTAGCATGTCGTCTACGTATACAGCAACCACCAACATTTTGTCATTCTCTCGCCGAGTATACACCCCATGTTCTGATGGACAGCGTTTGAAACCAAGCAACTCCAGATAGCTGTTTAATTTTGAATACCAGGCCCGTGGGGCTTGTTTAAGCCCATACAGTGCTTTTATTAATCTGTAGACCATGTGTTCTTGCCCCTTTCTCTCATAACCTTCCGGTTGCGCCACATAAACTTCTTCACCAATTTCTCCGTTTAGAAACACCGTTTTTACATCAAGATGATGGACTTACCTGTTGTTTTTAGCTGCCAGTGTAAGTAGTAACCTCACGGTCTCCAATCTCGTGACTGGTGCAAAACTTTCTTCATAATCTATGCCATGTTGTTGAACAAAACCCCGTGCAACTAATCTCGCTTTATGCTTAACTATCTTCCCTTCAGCATCCCTTTTCAGCTTGTAAATCCATTTTAAATCTATAACCTTGTGGCCCTTTGGCAACTCTGTCAACCTCCGTGTCCCATTTTTATTAATTGAGTCTATCTCATTCTGCATTGCCAGCTTCCACTCCTTACTCTTAACATCTTGACTATAGTTCCCAGGTTCATCAACTGACATGATCATCAACTCGTTCTCCAGCTCGACTTCTTCTGTAACATCGTAAATTTCTGCAACTGACTTGAATTTCTTTGGCGTCTCATCATATGTATCTGAATCCACTTCATCATTAGTCTGCTGTTGGGGCCTCATAGTTTCAGACTCTTCTGCATCACCTGTATACTCAGACTCTTCAGTACTCTGCACTACTTCACTTGGCATACACACATCCAGCACTAAACCAGGCTTTTCACTATGCGAATTTTCTCCCCCCAATTCTGACCATGGCCAGCATTTGTTTTCTTCAAACACCACGTCTCGACTAACACAAACACGCTTTCTCACGGGATCATACAATCTGTACGCCTTTGTACCAGGTTCCCTGCCAAAATTCACAACTTGAACACTCCTTTCGTCCAATTTCTTATTATAAATACCTGAAGTCTTCATATGTGTTAAGCACCGAAACACTCGAATGTGACTTATGTTTGGTTTTTCCCCTGTCCACGCCTCATATGGAGTCTTCCCAGTTAATGCCCTTGTTGGTAACCTATTGAGCACATAGACTGAATGACGGACCGCCTCCCCCCATAGCATTCGTGGCAACTTCATCTCCTTTAAGTAGCTACGAGTCATTTCAACGACTGTTCTATTTCTACGCTCTACCACGCCATTTTGCTGAGGCGTGTAGGGTGCAGAAAAATGTCGTTCTATACCCATTTCTTCACAGTACTCAATGAACTCCCTTGACATAAATTTGCCTCCTCTGTCAGTGCGTAAGACTTTTACCTTCCTTTCAGGCCCATCTTCCACCTGTGCTCTAAACTTTTTGAATGCAGAAAACGTCTCACTTTTGTGTCTCAACATATAGACCCACATGACTCGACTATAGTCATCCACAAGTAAGAAAAAATACTTACATCCTCCTGCTGTTGCTGGATCGATTGGTCCACATAAATCAGCGTGAACTAATTGAAGAACTTTGCTAGCAGTGAAGCTTGATTTTGTCGGAAATGTTTTCCTGGTCTGTTTTGACATCAAACATCCAGCACAAACCTCAGCAGAGTGTACAATCTTAGGCAGACCGTATACCATTTGTTCATTGTACATTAACACCAAGGATTGAAGATTAACATGTCCTAGGCGAGTGTGCCAGAGACGTGTAATCTCTTCCGCTTTAGACAGTAAACACACAGGCTTGACAGTGTTAATAAGCAACTTGTACAAACGATTGGGAGATTTTTTGACTTTCATTAACAGATTTCCTTGTGATTCATACACCCACAGATAATTCCCAGTTAATACAACTTTATTTCCATTCTCCGATAATTGCCCCAGACTTATAATGTTGCTACAAAGATTTGGAATATAATATAGCTCATGAAGAGTGCGCTCCTCCCCGTTTTTGCATTGAAGGACTATAGAACCTTTACCTTCGATTTTAACCGCTGATCCATCACCAAATTTTACTTGTCCTGTTATTTTTTGATCCAGCTCCTTGAATTTCGACTTGTCTCCTGTCATATGGTTGCTCGCACCATTGTCGAGGTACCCCACATTTGTTCCCATATTCCCCTCGCTTGCAACAGGCTTCAGCTTTGGTGTTACTCCTTCCACGTTCAGCAACATATTCTCCTCTCTTCCTTTATGTTTGGCCAGAAGCAAGGCAGGTTCATCGTCCTCCATTTGAGTCAGATAAGCCTCCTGTTTTGTTTCTTGTTTCACATCCCTTGCACGTCGTGGATTACAACACTCTGAAGCAATGTGGCCATATAAACCACAATTGTAACACTTGACTCTACTCTTGTCCCATCCAGTACGATTTCTCATACTTGTTCCTCCCTTGTTCATCTTCCTCTGCCATTCTTCCTTGGTGAGTAAAAGTTTCCACCTTCACTTTCCTTCTTTATCCATTCTTCTTCAGTAAGCATTAGTTGCCTTCCGGCATTGTCACTTTTACCGTTTAGCCTCTCCTCATGTGCCTTTAGTGACCCAATCACCTCTTCAACGGTCATAGTGTCTAAATCACCAAACTGCTCCATTGTTGACACTATCTGTAAAAATTTCGTTGGTACTGCACGTAGCAATTTTTTCACCACATAGGCTTCCTTCATGTCCTCTCCAAGTGCACGAATATTAGTTACAAGTCCATTGATCTTCACGCAGAAATTGTCTAGCATCTCTGTATCTTTCATGCTTAATGACTCGAATTCAGATTTAAGAGTCTGAATTTTTGTCGCTTTCACCTTTTCAGCACCCTGAGACATTGTCTTTATAGCCACCCAGGCAGTATAGTTAGCCTTAGTTAACATTGGATAACTTAACCCCATGGATCCTCCTTTAAGCTTGCCCACATCCATTGCCTTCTTTGACATATACTCGCGTATTCACCGATTACCGTAGCTCTGATACCAATTCTTGTAAAATGTTTTGTATGTATTTGTGTTTAAGCAGAAATAACTGATGGAATACACCAGCATATGCACATCAAATGGGCTTCGTTATTATTGATCATGCAAAGGTTTTTAAACTGCAATACAACCACAAAGGTGGCTAGAAAATAGGAACACTACCCACTCTCCTACAACTACTCCACTACAGCTTTTATTTGGCAAACTGGGTCCTAAAATATCTCTACTAACAGCTGACTAAATCAAATCCTAATAAAACATAAATAAATGAAAAATACGTTTAAGATTAAATACAATAGAAAATTCATCATTTGTGTTTTAAAAATCTCATCCATATAATTACACACCACTATGACTATTAATGGAATTTTTCTTATATGTTATCATGTTCTTTATGCCATATAAGCGCATGAGGAGTGGTGTTTAGTTAAGTTTCCTACCTAGTAAATATTCGACAATAATTGTTTCAAAAAAATATTTTCTACACTCACCTAATAAGTTCTTCTTTATCATTAGTTATAATTTTTTATGCATAGAATATTTACGCAAAATGTTTTCCACGTATATTTGTTCGAAAAAGTAAAATTTTCCTGTATTTTATGATATTTAGTTTGTAATAAATTTTGATAATTTTGTATTATGAAAATGTACAACAACAATTTAGTAACAAAAAATGTACAACAAATTTAAAATATAAACAAAAACCAACTTGTACAAAACGAAAGTTTTTGTAAGATGTATACTTCCAACAATTGATTATAATAAACAAAATCTCTTTATAATTCAAAAATAATTAATTTTGTCTATACACACTATATTAACTTATTTAATAGAAAGAATTTAGAACAAACTTTTGGAAAAATTGAATCAGTATAAATAAAAACTAGAAAAAGATTTGAGTTTTAACTTGATCAATAGAATAAATTAAAGAAACTTTTGAGCAAATTGCATCATGGTGCCTGGGGCATGTAGCTGGGTTGGTGAGAGCAGTGGTTATTGAGCAAAGCATTCAAGTTCGATTGGTGGCGTGTGCTGAATTTTTCCCACACTCGAGGGTTGAAGGCCCCACCACTGTGGTTTTGTGGCTTTATCTGGTGATGAAACAAAAATGTTGAGATATAACCTTTATCATGGCTCATTGACGGTTTTCTCAAAGACTGGATAGACAATGAAACTCGTTTGCTATTCATGCTTTCGAGATTGAACTTTTTCTCAATGTAGGTCTTGTAAGTAATCTATCAAGAACACATCCACCGGTAGCCATCAAATAATTATGTGACGCCCCCAAATCCGAGGTCAGGATTTGGTGCCACTATCATTCTGAATAAAACATAATTATACAAACGACCCCTCAGCTAAGGATCGATAACAGGTTATGGTATGAAACAAGAAACTAAAATATTAAAGTTATTACAACATCTACTTCAGTTTTATCACAAACCGTTTGCCATCAACTAACCATAGGTGAGATCTAAAATGACCTCTATCTGCCCGACAAATAGAACCTACTCCTTGATTCAGGCCTCCTCACGGTATCCTTAGCGGTTACTCGAAGATAGCTAACTTCGTTCTTAACTGAAAGGTTAGGGAAAAATAGCAAGAGTGAGCCAACAATGCTCATCAAGTGTATAATAATAGCCAACAAGCATTGAAGAGGATATAAGAAATGAATCAGGAAGTCTAATAAATAAACAGAGTTTCATCATATGAATCGGGATGTCTGATAAATAAACAGAGTTTCATAATAGGAATCAATAAATAAACGGACTGGAATTGGAACCACACGCTACGAGCTAAGCTAGGTGATCAGCCAACGCATTAGCTCCGGATCACATATTTAATGTGATTCCAAACACACACCGGATCCATAGGCAACATATTGGCCTTAAATAATTCATATACCAGACCGGCGTCACGGTCAAAAACAAATTTCCAATTCCAGGGTTGAATAAAATTACAGATTATTCGCAACGAATAAAGGTGTCAAGAATTCAATCAAGTCTTTAGGAACAACTTGTTTCAGTTTTACAGATTTCAATTCATGATAACGCTTCAGGGATTCAGATGATAAAGAAAAGTAGAAAGATCATGTTATAGGGTCAAGCAAAGGTATTAGACAATAATCAAGCTATAAGTAAGCATGACAATAAATGGGTTTAAGACAAAGCATGCTATGTATACAAAAATATAGCTGCAAGATGGAACAAAATGTTCAAAGGTATTATATGAAAGGAAAGGTAAAAGAAGGAATTATGGTTAGGGAAAACATTCACATCATAATTTAAGAGAAACTACCACTTGAACAATAAGTGGAGGGAATAGACACTTGCCTCAAAAGCCGATAAACTAACTCAATAACTTGTATCTCACAACTCCAACTTTACGTACATGCGCTCCTTTCCTGGCCTCCTATTTGTACCTATATAAAGGTATAATACCCTATTAGTACCTCAGCTTGTTTACGTTAGCCTATTATCCCATATTCTACCCCAACGATATTTATTTACACACATATACCACATTATAATATAGCACGTTGCCACATAACACATAATATTTTGTCAACATATAACATAATCTCAAATGGCTAAGGTGAAACATTAGTGTGTGTTCTTGATGCAACTAACACATAATAGTTCTCAGATTCGACACAAAGTTCTAGTTAGTACGATCACAAAAAAGAATACCTTTAATAATTAGTTACTCTACCCTTAATATAAAGACTTATATAACTCTTACAATCTATATACTTAACCTCCATACAAGTTTTAAAGTCCACTCTAGCGGGTTAGACTTGAAAAATCCCAATTTACCAATAAAATATCAAAACAAAATTTTTATATGCAAGAAGCTCCCAGCAGGACCAACACACTTGCATAGACTGATGGCAGGCCCATGTTGGCGACATCGAAACGAAGCTAGAAAGGAAGGTCAATGAAGTTGGTGACATGGCAGGACCTTGTTGGCGTTTTTTATTTCTTCTAGTACACTTTAACGTTGTAATTACTTATGTTCTTATCTTGGTGTTGGCGGATTTGATGAGATTATGTAGTTGGGTTTGTGATTAGAGGACGTAGTTGGTTGTTTATGATGGGATTATGTAGTTGGATGATGTACTTGGTTTGTGTAAATTGGTTGTTTTTCTAATGGGAAATGCAATATTTAAACTTTAAATTTTTATTTAGTTAAACTACAGGTGTTACCTCACGTACTATACTGATGTTACTAAATGTCTTCATTGGCAACCCCTAGCGTGTTGCAGTAGGTGTTACAATAGGTGTTACCTTAGACTGAAACCTGCTCCTGCATATTTTGTGGGCCCCACGTGTGGGACCCACGTGTGGAACCCACGTATGGGACCCACGTGTGGGAACCACGTGTGGGCCCCACACGTGGGGCCCACTAATTTCAAAAAATTCTAATATCTAAGGTAACATAGATTTGGTGTTGTAATAGAGTGGTTACTATGTTGTTGTAGGCTATCTTTGGTAACATAAAAGGTTATGTTAGCCTAGGGTAGGCCACATGTTGCCTTTGACGCCAAAGGCAATTGGGAGAGAAAGTGACCGAGCGCTCATGTTACCTTAGCCCTTTTTTGGGCCTGTAGCAAAGTTATATTGGGTTAAGGTGACATAGTTCAGTAGTTACTATTGTAGGCCATCTATGGCGTAGTGTTATGAGTTACAATAAAAGTCTCCATTAGTGATATTCTCCGAAACATATTTTTGAAATTTATTTTGATTGAATAATATTATATATTCTTATCACTGGACAATACATTTAACAATAATTTTAATAATTAACCTATTACCTTTATTAGCCAAAGCGTATAATTTTTTTTATAACTAAAATTTCTACTTTTTTATTTTTCTAACTAAAACCTCTTATTTTCTAAAAATATCACGGGCAGTTTTATTTAATAAAATAAAATAATGAAATAATAATATTATAATTACTAATAACTAACCTATTAGCTTTTTTTGCCAAAGTGTATATTTTTTTATATTTTCTAACTAATATGTCTCCTAACTAAAACCTCAAACAATATACACCCGTTATTTCATTTAGTAGGATAAAATACTCTAATATTATAAATATTAATAATTAATAAATTACCTTTATTAACAAAATCATATATATATATATATATATTATATTTTTTACCTAAAATTTCTCATTTTCTAAAATTATCATAGACAACATATTATATAATAATCTTCACATAATTAAATGCATATTAATCTTATTATATGAATCATTAGATAATGTTATATTATTTTTCTTGAAATAGTTCTAGAATATTTTAAATGGAAGTCTTCCCTGGTCTAAAAGCCAATATAGAATTGACTTTAACCACTCATATACCAAAAAGAAGACCAAATAATGAGGGACAATAACTAAGAACATTTAAAGAGGGAACAGAGGGTTTGAGGTGTGCTTGAGGTAGTATAAACCCCACTCTTAGTTCCTCAAACGCGTATTCAATCTCTTCAGGGCCTCTCTCTTATGAGAGTAATAGCAACAGACTGAGTATACATTGGAATTGATGGTGTTAAAGGTGCAGAGAGTGCATGAAACTTCATAATTCATATTATAAGAATTATAATTATCATTATAATTATAATTGAGTGAACATAATAACTCAATGTATAATTTGTCTACATGCATAATTTAAACCCACAAGTTAATACTATAATTTTAGAGTTCACTTATAACTATGTTATAAGTATATATATTTAAAAGAATTAGTGGAAAAATAAATAAATTGGTGCTACAATAATAAAAAAAATATTTATTAAAATTTAGATAGTCACTTTAATATTTGGGTTCTATCCTCAGTTTTAGAAATTGAATTTTGACGATTTTACAACTCATGCGAAACTAACGAAATTATCTTTAATTTAATGATGGTTTAATAATTATTATCTAACTTGACCCGTTGACCTACCCATAAAATAAACAGAAAAGATGGTTAAGAAGTTTTACAAAAAGAATTCAATTCAATATAAAAAACCAATTTATAATTGGTTTAAATTATCAAAGCACACTTCTTAGTATTTAAAAATAATTCCACCTTTAATCAAAATACATATTTTAATGTATGTATTATATTCAAAATTATCATTTATGAATATGAAACCCTCAACATTTTAATAATATTTTGATATTATCCTTTAATGTTTGTTATATGTAAAATAATATAATTATAATTTTGATTAATCAAATTGTTATGCTCCTTCAGAAAAAAAAGTGTTTAAATTTATTCATGTAGAGGAGTTCTCCTAAGTCTCGTAGCGTATCATTGTAATCGATATAAATTGTTATCTTGATATTTAGTTTAACAATTATTATTTAACTAGAACTATACATAAATTCAAGAGAAAAGATATTTAAGAATTTTTACATAGAAAAATTTTAAATGATCAAATTACACTTTTTAGTATTTAAATATAATTCTATTATTAATCAGATACACTTTTTAATATTAGATCTAACAATTCTTATCGATCTATTTAAGATCTAACTATAATTATTAATTTGGTCGTATACTGATCGTACACGGAACACATCGATTTTAATTTTTTCTTAAATTGATTTTAACATTTTATTGAAATAAACATAGAATTTATAAATTTAAAAGAATTAGGGAAAAAAAACTAAATTGTTGCTACAATAATAAAAAAATATTTATTAAAATTTAGATAATAACTTTACTGTTTGGTCTCTTGGCTCTATCTTGACTTTTAGACAACAGATTTTAACGATTTTACAGCCCACGCGAAGCTTACAAAATTATCTTTAATTTAATGATGGTTTAATAATTATTATCTAACTGGAACTATCCATAAAATAAAGAGAAAAGATAATTACGAATTTTTACATAAAGATTTCTATTCAATATAGAAAACCCATTTATAATAGGTTTAAATTATCAAAATACATCTTTTAGTATTTAAATACTATCCTATTATTAATCAAATACAATTTTTAATATTATATCTGACGGTCCTCATCGATTTGAATATTTATAATTTTATAATCCAACGGATAGTATACTTTTGGTAGTACAGTGACCGACCAAAGTTTTGGATAAAATCTCCCTTACGCTTATTATATATAAGGACTTAATTATGTTGTTATTCTTATGGTTTTAAGTACTTAGTTAATAATTTATTAACTAAGTATATACCCTATGTTTACTATATTAAAGTTAATATGATATGAAAATTGCAAATTTAATCTATGAGAATCATATAGGTAAATACTTACGATATTTTACCAATAGAACATTATGTTATGACTTTAGCATGACTTCATAATATGATATGAAAACATATATTTTCATATTAATATTGAAAATAATATATATAGTTCGCATAATTATTATATAAGAAATAACATTATTAACAAAATTTTATTATTACATTAATAATATTGACTTATTATTTAATAGGTAATACTATATTATATAATATTATATATTATATAATTCAGGGTTTCTTGTTGATAATATAATATAATATAAGTGTATAATATGGATATAAATTGCAATACTTAATTGTAGTATTTTGGTGCCATACAGGTTTTGTGACTATACAACAACCAAATATTTGTGACTGTACAACACCAAATACATTATCGAAATGTATTATCTCATGTATCATTAATTGCTTAAATAATAACTAAATTTTCAATGACGTAAAATGAATTTTAGTAAATTGATCAATTTAGTGTAATATAAATAATACTTAATGATATATCATAAGTTCTTTAAAGAATGAAATGTTATAATTATGTTAGTATTGGGGAACTATATTTTAGATAATACTTAAATGTGAATATATAGGATATAATAGCTTAGATAAAAAGTTATAATACTCCTTATATAATATTATGATAACTTATATGTATATTGCCTTGACTTAGGAACCTAAGTATATAATCAAAGTTTCTCTCTCTCTGGGTTAATATTATTTCGAAATATTTTAAAACCCAAACAAAATTTAATTTATTTCAACTGTAAACTCTTCTAATTATTTTGGAGATCTGTTACTTTAGAATGCTAGACAGCCAAATCTAGGGTTTTAATTAAACATCTCAATTTTCAGTTAGGGTTTTAAGGAGAGATGTCTAGGGTTTATGATAACTGGGAGAGATTAGTACGAGCTATGTTAGGGCAAGAGCAACTCAGACAGACTAGGCAAGGTCATGAGCGAGTTTCTAGTGGAATCACCGGTGTTTACAAGGTGCTGATGAAATTCAGAATGAGGATCCTAATGTTGCTAGAATGTGTTTGTGTTTGTGTTTGACTAACAGGATTATGTGATTTTAATTAGGTTTAGTTGATTGTAGTAAGGCGTTATGATATTGTGATTAATTGGTTATGGTAAGAAGTAAGGTTAGCTCAAAATATCAAAATTCTAACCTATAGTATGTTCATATTATATTATTACACTTTAGAATATTTAGATATTTATGTGTAGTGATATAAATTTTATATCACAATACCAATAAATTATACATAATTACTTAATTTGTAAAATATTTCTAATACTAGTATAATATATATTAGTATTATACAACTATTAGAATCCAAAATATATAGTATCTAAATGTTCACCTAATCTTTTAATAACCAAGTGTAATATTTAAATTATACATATAATTTGATATTGTCAATTACTAATACTAAAATGAATGTATAATTAAAATTTCAATATCTAAATTATATTACATCATATTTTACCATTTTCAGTAATTGATCATTTATTGAGTTTTAATAATTTATTTTAGTAATATGATAACAACAATAATGATTACATCTTTATTTGTCATCAATTAACTATCCTAATATAGTTAAGGATATATGGAAATAGAAAGAATATTTGTCTCGGCTTTAAAAGAGTTATACCTAAACATACCAACTTCAACATTTAACTCAAATCAATCTCTTGACTTTAACTTTTTCCTTGTAAAAAAAGGGTAAGATATTTATTTACAACTAAAAGATAATTAAAACTAATACCTTGCACACATTTCCCACTCTTTGAGGATCGTTCATATATGGCACATAATAAAATGGTTGTAGATATTTAATTAGGATTTCAAAATTGTGGTTGTAAATTCTCAAAATGGTGGTCATAGTTTTTAATTTATTTCAAAAGAATGTCTAAGTTTGAAAATTTTCTAATCAATGGCCATAGTCTATAACGAGTTTCAAAAAGGTGGCTATAATTTTAATAATTAACAAATAAAAAACCAATAATTTTATGTGAAAATAGTAATTAAATCATTTCCAATTTAATTTAATGAAAAATAATGTAATTATAAAGTAAAAAGTTTATCGAGTTTGTGTTCAATAGTTCAAGCAAAGTCAATTTAATGATCAGTAAAGTTTAGAGCTATAAATGAGTTGATACCGAAGTTGGGTGTAGTATTGGATAAAGTTCAATTCAAGTTCATATTGATTTGTAAACAAGTCGAATTTGAACACCATTTTGAGGTTCACTTTGTGTTTTTAAACACATTAAGTTTTAAATGGACAAATATACTGACATGTTGGTTTTGGTGTTTACCTTATGTGTTGACATGCTAGTCACTTAGATAGTGGTTTCACATGTTAATTTTAAATGGACAAATATAAGGACAAGTTGATTTTGGTATTTACATTATGTGTTGACATGCTAGTCACTTAGATATAGACAGGAAATCCTTGTTGTCAATGTGGTAGTTAATGACATTGTATTTAAGCATGCAAATACTAACTATAACTATTATAACTATTATGAATTTTAGTTGTAAGTGTGTGTTTAAAGAAAAACTCATATTTACCACTACATTATGTGTGTTGTTTTACTAGAAAATTCATTATTTTTTTTGTATGTTTTTTTATGATAAATTATTTCTTTGTATGTTACTTCCTCTCTTGGTAATTATATCTCTTTTGTAACTATACCTCACTCAAACTGATCCAACTATGATTATTATTTTTTCAAAATATTACAATTGTTCCTTGATTTTTGTATTGTGTTAGTTACATGAAAGCAGACTTTGTCATGTCTTCTTGATTAGTTAGGGGAGACCAACCCAAATTGAATATCGAGCTAAAAAGAATGAAATATTTTGATGTTTGAGACCATAATGTTTTGTTAAAATTACTTTTTGGCAGGGCTGTCATTTTACGCCCTCACCATTTTCATCGACCTGATTTTCTATTCACTTGAAATTTGTAATTTTTTTAAAAACATTCATTCTAATAAAATTATTAAATAAAACATTAATTTTATAAAAATATCAATATCATTAAATTTATATAAAACTGATAGTTTTAATAAAAAAAACTAATTACAAATTTTAAAATTTTTTATGCAAGCTACTCTATCTTTAAGAAAATCTGTAAAATCATAGGTAAAAAAGGTCCATGTACTCATCATTTGCACTTATTTTTGTCATTAGGAGTAAAGGGGCTTCATTATGATGATCCTAATAGCAGTTCCAAGCTCATTGCACTAGCTGCAAGAGATAGAGTGTATATTTTCTCCACTTTAGCATTTTCTACTATTAATCATCTAATGTCCATAGCTAAACAAATTTTTGATAGCTCAATTACAAAATCTCCATTAAAAAAAGATCAATCTCCGAAGCATGAGAAGATAATGAACCTATATTTTTCCCCTTTGTTTGACAAAATGACCTTTGGGCTATAGTGATGTTTGCCATATTTGATTCTTTTTTTTTTTGAATGAAAAGCTCAAAATTTAACACACATTTGTTCTTATGCATTTTAAATAAAATTATGAACACAATATAAATTAACTAGAAAGAGACACAATACAAAACCTCTTTACAAAATGAATCTAAGACAAGAATCAACTTGAACACGCTTTGAGATTTACAACCAAAGAGTGTAAAACAATATAAATTAACTAGAAACAGACAAAATAGAAAGCCTCTTTACAAAATGAATCCAACAGAAGAATTAACTTGAACACACTTTGAGATATACAACCCACGGTGTAAAGTTGAGGGTTTAATCCAATTTCTAGATCCTTATTTAGACTATAAAATGTTTAAATAAATTATAAAAAAAGTATTAATGGAAGTACTAAGTAATGAAAGCCAACCATATATAGATATACATACTTACTAAACAAAACAAATTACAAAACCTTTGACCAAATGGAACCAAGATAAAGGGAAACACAATTTGAGTTGTCTGAGGAAATAGGTATACAAGAATTGGAAGATTCATGATTAATTTCTGTGAACCCTAAATCTTAATTCCAGTATAAAGGTATAGATCTAAGAAATCATCTTTTGAAGCCTAGGCCTGAGCGATTACGTGTGGAGTTGTGTAGTGGAGTGCCCATCATGTAGTTCATTGTCTTCACGATTCTCTTCCACATCTCCATCAAGAAAATTCATCCTTTGTGTTTTAAAAATCTCATCAATATTACACACCACTATAACTATTTATGGAATATCTTATATGTTATGATGTTCTTTATGCCATGCATGAGGAGTGGTGTTTAGTTATGTTTCCTACCTAGTAAATATTCTCGAGTAATTGTTTCAAAAAAATATTTTCTATACTCACCTAATAAGTTCTTATTTATTATTAGTTACAATTTTTTATGCATAGAATATTTATTCAAATTTTTTTCACGTATATTTGTTGGAAAAAGTAAAATTTTCCTGTATTTTGTGATATTTAGTTTGTAATAAATTTTGATAATTTTGTATTATGAAAATGTACAACAACAATTTAGTAACAAAAAATGTACAACAAATTTAAAATATAAACAAAAACCAACTTGTACAAAACGAAAGTTTTTGTAAGATGTATACTTCCAACAATTGATTATAATAAACAAAATCTCTTTATAATTCAAAAATCATTAATTTTGTCTATACAAACTATATTAACTTATTTAATAGAAAGAATTTAGAAGAAACTTTTGGAAAAATTTAATCAATATAAATAAAAACTAGAAACAGAATTGAGTTTTAACTTGCTCAATAGAATAAATTAAAGAAACTTTTGAGCAAATTGGATCATGGTGCCCTGGGTTGATGAGAGCACTGGTTATTGAGCAAAGCATTCAAGTTTGATTAGTTTGATTGGTGGCGTGTGCTGAATTTTTTCCACACTCCAGGGTTGAGGGGTCTGTGGCTTTATCCGGTGATGGAACAAAAATGTTGAGATATAACCTTTACCATGGCTCATTGAAGGTTTTTTCAAAGACCCCACATACAATGAAACTCGTTTGCTATTCATGCTTTCGAGATTGAACTTTTTCTCAATGTAGGTCGTGTAAGTAATATATCAAGAACACATCCACCTCTGGCCATCAAATAATTAACTATAAATAAATGTTATAAGGGTGAAATTTCACACTATATCTCTTTTCTAGCTATTGCAAAGATCTTGGAACTACAATTGCCATCATCCAAATAAAGCCTCCAATCTAATAAAAATATTTTAATTCAGGAAACTATTTATTACACCTAATTCTAGTTATTTTCTCAAAGATGGAGGACATTCTAGTAGCTTAGCGCTTAAGTTTTTGAGGTGGATCCATGCAAGTCATCTCTCATTTAAGTTAGAAAGAGCCTTGGACTTGTAGGAAAACTATGAGCTAAAAAATATGGTAAGATCCACTTAGAAAAGATTAAAGGTCTAAAAAGTATTTATACTTGTTTATGTTTTCTCAAGTTAGGTCTAAAAAGTATTTTTATTTTTTACCTAAATAAAAGTTTTTTGGATAAAATTTACCACTTGGAACTCATAAGTGCATTAGATTTACCAAGGTCTTTGTACAAATTTATAATTTAGATTAGTAAATTAGAGTTGTATGTTTAAATTTAGTATAAGGTTTAATTTGTGTAACAATTTTAAGAATATGATAATTATTAAAAATAAAATGTTCTATCTCAAACTATAACATTTATATTTTATTTTATACTTTATTGTAATAGTATTTTATTTCTTTTAATTACAAAAAAAGGTGTTTAAAAGTTAGATTAGTGTAAAAATTTATACTATATTATTAAAGACGAAACATAAAAAGTTTTGTTCTGTCGGTCATTGGTCGGTATTTGAGCCGGGCCTATTGATAATTTGGGTTGCGTTGGGTCTATGTATAATCAATTTATTTATAACCAATTACTTTTTTCACCTAAAATACATTAGCTATTTTATATATATTTTTAACCAAAACAACTAATTTTCTAAAAATAAAATAGGTAACATATATATATATATATATATATAATAGTAATTTTATTACACATTTATAACCGATTACCTTTTTGAGCTAAACCACATTATTTGTTTTACATTTTCTAACTAAAATAAATGATCATTTCCACTTATTTTTGTCATTAGGAGTAAAGAGGCTTTATTCTGATGATCCTAATAGCAGTTCCAAGCTATTAATCATCTAATGTCCATAGCTAAACAAATTTTTGATAGATTAATTACAAAATCTCCATTAAAAAAAGATCAATCTCTGAAGCATGAGAAGATAATGAACCTATATTTTTTCCCCTTTGTTTGACAAAATGACCTTTGGGCTATAGTGATGGTTGCCATATTTGATTTTTTTTTGAATGAAACGACACAATAAAAAACTTCTTTACAAAATGAATCTAAGACAAGAATCAATTTGAACACGCTTTGAGATATACAACCCAACATTGTAAAGTTGAGGGTTTAATCCAATTTCTAGATACCTTTGACCAAATGGAACCAAGATAAACAGAAACACAATTTGAGTTGTATGAGGAAATCGGTATACAAGAATTGGAAGATTCATGATTAATTTCTATGAACCCTAAATCTTAATTCGAGTATAAAGGTATAGATCTAAGCAATCATCTTTTGAGCCTAGGCCTGAGGGATTAGGTGTGGAGTTGTTGTGGAGTGTCCATCATGTAGTTCAGTATCTTCACAATTCTCTTCCACATCTCCACCAAGAAAATCTTGTAAAATGTTTTGTATGTATTTGTGTTTAAGCAGAAATAACTGATAGAATACACCAGCATATGCACATCAAATGGGCTTCGTTATTATTGATCATGCAAAGGTTTTTAAACTGCAATACAACCACAAAGGTAGCTAGAAAATAGGAACACTACCCACTCTCCTACAACTACTCCACTACAGCTTTTATTTGGCAAACTGGGTCCTAAAATATCTCTACTAACAGCTGACTGAATCAAATCCTACTAAAACATAAATAAATGAAAAATATGTTTAAGATTAAATACAATAATCTTCCCGTTAATCTTAAACGTTTCTTGCCAATTCCTTGACACCCAACAGCTCCCTCATCCTTTCGAATTTGACTTTTGACAAGGCCTTGGTGAGTATGTCTGGACGTTGTTCCTCCCCCGAGATGTGTTTGATGCAGATTTCCCCACGCTCTATGCATTCGCGAATGAAGTGGTATCGAATATCAATGTGCTTACTTCGACCATGAAACACTGGATTTTTAGCAAGGTCAATTGCAGCTTTGTTGTCGATGTATAGAACCACTGGACCCATGCTTTCATCCGTTATCTGACTGAGAACATTCCGGAGCCATATGCACTGACAAGTTACTGCAGTTGCAGTAATGAACTCGGCCTCACATGATGACAATGCCACACACTTTTGCTTCTGAGATACCCACGTTATTAAGCTCTCGTTTAAGTAGAACACCATCCCTCCAGTACTTTTCCTATCCTAAATATGACCTGCAAGATCACTATCCGAGTAGCCTGTTAATATGTTATTACCTCCCTTCTTGGTATATACCAGTCCACAATCAAGCGTCCCCTTTATATATCACATGATTCTCTTTGCTGCATTTAGATGTAATACTGTTGGTTGCTCCATGTATCTGCTAACGATGCCAACTGCAAACGCTATATCAGGTCTGGTGTTTCCTAGGTAGCGCAAACCTCCCACTAGACTTTTGAACTGTGTCACATTTACTCGTTTTCCTCCTTCATCTTTGGTTAGCTGCTCTTTCGGATCCATAGGATATTTAGTTGGATTACATTCAGCTAACCGAGCCTTCTCAAGGATTTTCTTTGCATAACTAGTTTGCTTCAGTTTGATGAAACCATTACCCTCATCTACTTCAATTCCCAAGTAGTACGATAACTTGCCCAGATTACTCATCTCGAACATATCATTCATCTGACTCATGAACTTTTCTATAATACTCGTGCTTGTACCAGTGACTAGCAGGTCGTCTACGTATACAGCAACCACCAACATTTTGTCATTCTCTCGCCGAGTATACACCCCATGTTCTGATGGACAGCGTTTGAAACCAAGCAACTCCAGATAGCTGTTTAATTTTGAATACCAGGCCCGTGGGGCTTGTTTAAGCCCATACAGTGCTTTTATTAATCTGTAGACCATGTGTTCTTGCCCCTTTCTCTCATAACCTTCCGGTTGCGCCACGTAAACTTCTTCACCAATTTCTCCGTTTAGAAACGCTGTTTTTGCATCAAGATGATGGACTTACCAGTAGTTTTTACTGCGAGTGCAAGTAGTAACCTCACGGTCTCCAATCTCGTGACTGGTGCAAAACTTTCTTCATAATATATGCCATGTTGTTGAACAAAACCCCGTGCAACTAATCTCGCTTTATGCTTAACTATCTTCCCTTCAGCATCCCTTTTCAGCTTGTAAATCCATTTTAAATCTATAACCTTGTGGCCCTTTGGCAACTCTGTCAACCTCCATGTCCCGTTTTTATTAATTGAGTCTATCTCATTCTACATTGCAAATTTAATCTATGAGAATCATATAGATTGCAAATTTAATCTATGAGAATCATATAGATAAATACTTACGATATTTTACCAATAGAACATTATATTATGACTTTAGCATGACTTCATAATATGATATGAAAACATATATTTTCATATTAATATTGAAAATAATATATATAGTTCGCATAATTATTATATAAGAAATAACATTATTAACAAAATTTTATTATTACATTAATAATATTGACTTATTATTTAATAGGTAATACTATATTATATAATATTATATATTATATAAGTCAGGGTTTCTTGGTGATAATATAATATAATATAAGTGTATAATATGGATATAAATTGCAATACTTAATTGTAGTATTTTGGTGCCATACAGGTTTTGTGACTATACAACAACCAAATATCTGTGACTGTACCACACCAAATATATTATCGAAATGTATTATCTCATATATCATTAATTGCTTAAATAATAACTAGATTTTCAATGACGGAAAATGAATTTTAGTAAATTGATCAATTTAGTGTAATATAAATAATACTTAATGATATATCATAAGTTCTTTAAAGAATGAAATGTTATAATTATGTTAATATTGGGGAACTATAATTTAGATAATACTTAAATGTGTGAATATATAGGATATAATAGCTTAGGTAAAAATTTATAATACTCCTTATATAATATTATGATAACTTATATGTATATTATTAGTAAGGATACAAAATAATATTTAAATCTGTCTTGACTTAGGAACCTAAGTATATAATCAAAGTTTTTCTCTCTCTCTCGGTTAATATTATTTCGAAATATTTTAACACCCAAACAAAATTTAATTTATTTCAACCGTAAACTGTTCTAATTATTTCAAATTTCGAGATCTGTTACTTTAGAATGCTAGGCAGCCAAATCTAGGATTTTAATTAAACATCTCAATTTTTAGTTAGGGTTTTAAGGAGAGATGTCTAGGGTTTATGATATTTGGGAGAGATTAGTACGAGCTATGTTAGGGCAAGAGCAACTCAGACCGACTGGGCAAGGTCATGAGCCAGTTTCTAGTGGAATCACCGGTGCTGTTTCGCTTGAACAAACTACTAATGTTAATGCTATTTTACAAGGTGTTGATGAAATTCAGAATGAGGATCCTAATGTTGCTAGAATGTGTTTGTGTTTGTGTTTGACTAACAGGATTAGTGTGATTTTAATTAGCTTTAGTTGATTGTAGTAAGGCGTTATGATATTGTGATTAATTCGTTATGATAAGAAGTAAGGTTAGCTCAAAATATCAAAATTCTAACCTATAGTATGTTCAAATTATATTATTACACTTTAGAATATTTAGATATTTATTTGTAGTGATATAAATTTTATATCACAATACCAATAAATTATACTCCCTCCGTCCCATCCATTTGTTATCATTAAAAATGGAAGGTTTGACACGCATTTTAAGGCTCTTATAAAATATAATTCCATTATTTATTTTTAAAAAATTTCTTCTTTGAATAAAAATTAAATGTTTGGATTTTTATTCAAAGAAAACTTTTTTTAAAAATAAGTAATGAAACTATATTTTATAGAAGCCTTAAAATGCGTGCCGAACCTCCCATTTGAAACGATAATAAATGGATGAGACTGAGGGAGTACATAATTACTTAATTTGTAAAATATTTCTAATACTAGTATAATATATATTAGTATTATACAACTATTAGAATCCAAAATATATAGTATCGAAATGTTCACCTAATCTTTTAATAACCAAGTGTAATATTTAAATTACACATATAATTTGATATTGTCAATTACTAATACTAAAATGAATGTATAATTAAAATTTCAATATCTAAATTATATTACATCATATTTTACCATTTTCAGTAATTGATCATTTATTGAGTTTTAATAATTTATTTTAGTAATATGATAACAACAATAATGATTACATCTTTATTTGTCATCAACTAAGTATCCTAATATAGTTAAGGATATATGGAAATAGAAAGAATTTGTTTACTTCTACTTAAGCCAAAACTACATTATTATAGTTTATGTTATTTATGTAATTTGTGACATATGAATTACATAAATTTTTAGTATAAATGATAATTACTAAAAGTGTACCCAATATTATAGAACTTATGTATAATTTAAAATGTTGTTTAAATTATACGATATGGTATTATTACAAATACCTATATAAATTATGGTAAGATAATTATATCCCAGTTAATGATCACCACTATCATATTAACTATAAATATGATAGTTAATATTTAATATTAAAAATTGTATACGTTAATATTTCTTATATAAATATGCATCTAATGTAAATTAAATAGTATACTAATATCTGGGAATAAGTAATAAATTACATATAGTTTAGCAAGTCTTTGGTGATATGTTTAACCAAATATTTTGATAAAAATACTCCAGATATTTGGTAACATGTAGTCAACTATGATCTATGTTTTATATAATTTCATAAATAACTATACTTTAATCTAGAGTAATTAGCTATATTAATATGGTTTAAATTATTATGTTGCACGATAGAAGGATTTGTGAAGCCAGCATTTGGTTTATAAGCTGGGTGAAAGCTGTATATGGGCTTTGACACACCCGGCTGCTATGCTAAATTGAATAAATGCTTAAAAAGTTTGGGCTTTACAAAATGTCCCTGAGTGTACAGGAGAAGAAAGAGACATTGATCATTGGAGTGTATGTTGACCATCTGTTAATCACACACAAGTGTATCAATGATTCAACTAATCAACACTTTAAGGACTAGATGAACAAGAAGTTTGATATGAGTGATCTAGGAAAGCTATCTCGTTATCTTGATGGAACTATGTTTAAAAGTATCGTGGTGGCTTGAGATATTATTATACATCCTTAAAAATATTTTTTCTATCCTTATAAAAAATATAAAAAAGAAGACACCTTCCACTTTTGAATTTATAGGATTATATTATTATTACAGTTTCATACCCCAATGTATTATTATGACCATAATAATACTCTATATTTCCCATCTGATGCAATATTCACCATCTGTGTTTCTAGGTATGAAATATTATGTCAATACATATAGTCAAATTAGATTAATATAACCTTGTATGAACATTATTAATATAATCCTAATAAAATTTAGTTAGAAGATATGATAAAATGTTTTATATAAAATCACATATTATATTATGATATAAGCTTATATCTTAGTATCACATTAGTGGTTGTTGGGCTTAAGAAGAAATAGTAATAGATATTATGATTATTAAATATATATAATCCACATTAATTTGTTTTAAGAATTTAGTACGTAGAATATCTATTCATAAGGGTGACAGCTACACAAAGTTTAATAGATAGTATAATAATGCTAATTTTGATAAAAATGGATATCAATTCTTATCAATAGTATTATCATAGCTATTACTAGTATGCGTTTATTCAATATTGGTATTATATGTTAGAATAATTGTTTATTTATTTGACTAAATATTGAGTCCACATGTTGTTAGTTTTTTATGAGTTACAATAAAAGTCTCCATTGGCGATATTCTCCAAAACAAATTTTTGAAATTTATTTTGATTGAATAATATTATATATTCTTATCACATAAAAGATTTTGGATAATACATTTAACAATAATTTTAATAATTAACCTATTACCTTTATTAGCGAAAGCTTATAATTTTTTTTATAACTAAAATTTCTACTTTTTTATTTTTCTAACTAAAACCTCTTATTTTCTAAAAATATCACGGGCAGTTTTATTTAATAAAATAAAATAATAATATTATAATTACTAATAACTAACCGATTAGCTTTTTTTACAAAGTGTATATTTTTTTATATTTTCTAACTAATATGTCTCCTAATTAAAACCTCAAACAATATACACCGGTTATTTCATTTAGTAGCATAAAATACTCTAATATTATAAATACTAATAATTAACCAATTACCTTTATTAACAAAATCATATATATATATATATATATATATATATTATATTTTCTACCTAAAATTTCTCATTTTCTAAAATTATCATAGACAACATATTATATAATAATCTGAAACCCTGGTGTTTTGATGATAAGACTATAGCAGCAAGCTGGGTTTATTGTGTTCTACTAACATTGTTTTGGAGGAGATAAAAACTTTGTATTTTCTAACAAAACATGTTGTAGCAGACTAATTTTCTATGCAGGCAGCAAGCTGGTAGAGAAATTTTGTATACAAGCAGCAAGCTGGCAACACTTCCAGCAGATAGAGTTTCAGTCCTATTTTATTTTATAGGAAATGTTCTAGGAACTGATTTGTAAGAACTCTATCAGTTATATAATTCGTGGATATATATATGGGCTCAAATAAATTCGAAATTATTTTCATATATATATAATTCCTATGTTATAGGAAGTTGTTTATAAACGTTTTATCTTTTAACAACTTCTATTTTATTAGGGTTTTCAAACCAGTTGAACGTGTCTTCTAAACGTTCTTATTCTCTCTATTCTTCTTGTTTCTAAACGTTATGTTCATGAACGTTGGGCTTGAATTAATCAAGGAACAAAAACGTGAGACTTGGTAGTCAAGACCGTTGGTTGTTAGATTAATTCAAAATCATTTGTTCATTATATAAATACTTGTGTGTTTTTCATCTTCAGTTGTTGGACGACTTTAAACAGAAAACACAAGTACTTTCGAACTGATTTGATATATTCTTTCATATACTTTTGAGCTCTAATATATATTACATCTTATATCTTTGATTAGAGTTCATATATTCAATTGTAATTGATTATACTTGTATTGTTCAACTTGTAAGTTGGTAGTTGCTCGTTTTGTGAGCTTGAGAAACAAGGGTTCAAGGAACTTGATAGCTAGAGGAGTTTATACTTGGGTTAGTATAGTACTTAGAGAGCTGCGTTCAAGGAACAAGCTGTTTCAGCAAGCTGCAAACAGTAACTGGGAGATCAGGGAGATATATTATTGTATTGTGTAGTTGTAATTCACTTTGATCAATAATATATTCCTTTGCCGTGTTGGTAAAGGACCAGGACGTAGACCTATAGGACATAGGGGTCGAACCTCTCTAAAATTTCTGTGTGTTCTTTATTTTCTGCACAATTTCTATACTGCATTGAACAACATAGCTAGCTGCCACTCTATATTCTGTAAACTCAGTAAGCTGCCAGACAGCAAAAACAGACTGATTTTTGCTTTTTCAGTCACATAACTTGGTAATAATTAAAATCGGTCATTGTTAGTCATAACACCTATTCACCCCTCCCCTCTAGGTGTTGATTCTCATAATCTTCACATAATTAAATGCATATTAATCTTATTATATGAATCATTAGATAATGTTATATTATTTTTCTTGATATAGTTCTAGAATATTTTAAATGGAAGTCTTCCCTGGTCTAAAAGTCAATAGAATTGACTTTAACCACTCATATACCAAAAAGAAGACCAAATAATCACGGACAATAACTAAGAACATTTAAAGATGGATAAGAGGGTTTGAGGTGTGCTTCAGGTAGTATAAACCCCGCTCTTAGTTCCTCAAACGCGTATTCAATCTCTTCAGGGGCCTCTCTCTTATCAGAGTAGTAGCAACAGACTGAGTATACATTGGAATTGATGGTGTTCAGGTGTAGAGAGTGCATGAAACTTCATAATTCATATTATAAGAATTATAATTATCATTATAATTATAATTGAGTTAACATAATAACTCAATGTATAATTTGTCTACATGCATAATTTAAACCCACAAGTTAATACTATAATTTTAGAGTTCACTTATAACTATGTTAGAAGTATATTATGTTGTTATTCTTATGGTTTTAAGTACTTAGTTAATAATTTATTAACTAAGTATATACCCTATGTTTACTATATTAAAGTTAATATGATATGAAAATTGCAAATTTAATCTATGAGAATCATATAGGTAAATACTTACGATATTTTACCAATAGAACATTATATTATGACTTTAGCATGACTTCATAATATGATATGAAAACATATATTTTCATATTAATATTGAAAATAATATATATATTTCGCATAATTATTATATAATAAATAACATTATTAACAAAATTTTATTATTACATTAATAATATTGACTTATTATTTAATAGGTAATACTATATTATATAATATTATATATTATATAATTGAGGGTTTCTTGTTGATAATATAATATAATATAAGTGTATAATATGGATATAAATTGCAATACTTAATTGTAGTATTTTGGTGCCATACAGGTTTTGTGACTATACAACAACCAAATATTTGTGACTGTACAACACCAAATATATTATCGAAATGTATTATCTCATATATCATTAATTGCTTAAATAATAACTAGATTTTCAATGACGTAAAATGAATTTTAGTAAATTGATCAATGTAGTGTAATATAAATAATACTTAATGATATATCATAAGTTCTTTAAAGAATGAAATGTTATAATTATGTTAGTATTGGGGAACTATATTTTAGATAATACTTAAATGTGTGAATATATAGGATATAATAGCTTAGGTAAAAAGTTATAATACTCCTTATATAATATTATGATAACTTATATGTATATTATTAGTAAGGATACAAAATAATATTTAAATCTGCCTTGACTTAGGAACCTAAGTATATAATCAAAGTTTCTCTCTCTCGGTTAATATTATTTCGAAATATTTTAACACCCAAACAAAATTTAATTTATTTCAACTGTAAACTGTTCTAATTATTTCAAATTTCTAGATCTGTTACTTTAGAATGCTAGGCAGCCAAATCTAGGGTTTTAATTAAACATCTCAATTTTCAGTTAGGGTTTTAAGGAGAGATGTATAGGGTTTATGATAATTGGGAGACATTAGTACGAGCTATGTTAGGGAAAGAGCAACTCAGACGGACTAGGCAAGGTCATGAGCGAGTTTCTAGTGGAATCACCGGTGCTGTTCCGCTTCACAAAACTACGAATGTTAATGCTATTTTACAAGCTGCAACTACGATGTTAATGCTATTTTACAAGCTGCTGATGAAATTCAGAATGAGGATCCTAATGTTGCTAGAATGTGTTTGTGTTTGTGTTTGACTAACAGGATTAGTGTGATTTTAATTAGCTTTAGTTGATTGTAGTAAGGCGTTATGATATTGTGATTAATTAGTTATGATAAGAAGTAAGGGTAGCTCAAAATATCAAAATTCTAACCTATAATATGTTCATATTATATTATTACACTTTAGAATATTTAGATATTTATCTCTAGTGATATTAATTTTATATCACAATACCAATAAATTATACATAATTACTTAATTTGTAAAATATTTCTAATACTAGTATAATATATATTAGTATTATACAACTATTAGAATCCAAAATATATAGTATCTAAATGTTCACCTAATCTTTTAATAACCATGTGTAATATTTAAATTACACATATAATTTGATATTGTCAATTACTAATACTAAAATGAATGTATAATTAAAATTTCAATATCTAAATTATATTATATCATATTTTACCATTTTCAGTAATTGATCATTTATTGAGCTTTAATAATTTATTTTAGTAAGATGATAACAACAATAATGATTACATCTTTATTTGTTATCAACTAACTATCCTAATATAGTTAAGGATATATGAAAATAGAAAGAAGTTGTTTACTTCTACTTAAGCCAAAACTATATTATTAGAGTTTATGTTATTTATGTAATTTGTGACATATGAATTACATAAATTTTTAGTATAAATGATAATTACTAAAAGTGTACCCAATATTATAGAACTTATGTATAATTTAAAATGTTGTTTAAATTATACGATATGGTATTATTACAAATACCTATATAAATTATGGTAACATAATTATATCCCAGTTAATGATCACCACTATCATATTAACTATAAATATTATAGTTAATATTTAATATTAAAAATTGTATAGGTTAATATTTCTTATATAAATATGCATCTAATGTAAATTAAATAGTATACTAATATCTGAGAATAAGTAATAAATTACATATAGTTTAGCAAGTGCTTGGTGATATGTTTAACCAAATATTTTGATAAAAATACTCCAGATATTTGGTAACATGTAGTCAACTATGATCTATGTTTTATATAATTTCATAAATAACTATACTTTAATCTAGAATAATTAGCTATAGTAATATGGTTTAAATTATTATGTTGCACGATAGAAGGATTTGTGAAACCAGCATTTGGTTTATAAGCTGGGTGAAGGCTGTATATGCGCTTTGACAGGCCCGGCTGCTATGCTAAATTGAATAAATGTTTAAAAAGTTTGGGCTTTACAAAATGTTCCTGAGTGTACACGAGAAGTGTACACGAGAAGAAAGAGACATTGATCATTGGAGTGTATGTTGACCATCTATTAATCACATACACAAGTGTATCAATGATTCAACGAGTCAACACTTTTTAAGGACTAGATGAACAAGAAGTTTTATATGAGTGATCTAGGAAAGATATCTCATTATCTTGATGGAACTATGTTTAAAAGTATTGTGGTGGCTTGAGATATTATTATACATCCTTAAAAATATTTTTTCTTTCCTTATAAAAAATATAAAAAAGAAGACACCTTCCACTTTTGAATTTATAGGATTATATTATTATTACGTTTCATACGCCAATGTATTATTATGACCATAATAATACTCTATATTTCCCATCTGATGCAATATTCCCCATCTGTGTTTCTACATATGAAATATTATGTCAATACATATAGTCAAATTAGATTAATATAACCTTGTATGAACTTTATTAATATAATCCTAATAAAATTTAGTTAGAAGATATGATAAAATGTTTTATATAAAATCACATATTATATTATGATATAAGCATATATCTTAGTATCACATTAGTTGTTGTTGGGCTTAAGAAGAAATAGTAATAGATATTATGATTATTAAATATATATAATCCACATTAATTTTTTTTAAGAATTTAGTACGTAGAATATTTATTCATAAGGTGACAGCTACACAAAATTTAATGGATAGTATAATAATGCTAATTTTGATAAAAATGGATATCAATTCTTATCAATATTATTATCATAGATATTACTAGTATGCGTTTATTCAATATTGGTATTATATGTTAGAATAATTGTTTATTTATTTGACTAAATATTGAGTCCACATTTTATTAGTTTTTTATGAGTTACAATAAAAGTCTCCATTGGTGATATTCTCCAAAACAAATTTTTGAAATTTATTTTGATTGAATAATATTATATATTCTTATCACATAAAAGATTCTGGATAATACATTTAACAATAATTTTAATAATTAACCTATTTCCTTATAAATTTTTTTTACTATAGTGAATACTATATTAAATAATATACTATATTAAATATTATACTATATTAATTTATGTTACGCTTTAGCACAAAATTGTGTTTGAACTTTTGTTGCACTAAATACATAAACTCAATCTTTCAAAAAGAATACATAAATACAAAAATTATAAAAAAAATTAACTGAAGATAATTTACAGTTTATTATAATATAATAGTATATTAAGTTTAGTTGGTCCTATATAGTAGTTTTGTTTTGTTTAATTTGTTTTCAGAAAAAAAGTAATAATAGGAATTGTTAAAAGTATAAAATAATTATAGGAAGTGATAACTGTTTTAAATGAAATTTTGTATTTTTAATTCACATGTGAGTGGTTAAAGCTTTATTAAAAAGATGTATATTTTATAGGCAAAAGTTGTTGAGTTATTAATAGGCTGGGTTGTTTATAAGGGTCTGTTTATAAGTTTGTATGTGCAAGGGGTTGTTTGTAATAATTAGTTGGTGTGTCAACTTGAATAGTTATATAGGTGTCACTTCATTTAGAACTATTAAGATGAGTCATAAATAGACTTAGGATTAAGTATACTAATGATTTGATAATTATTTCATATTCCACACAACTCTAGAAACTTCTCTTTTTAATATCTTTTCTATTTTATATTTAAATTATTATACTAGTTATCTTTGCCCTCTTTATGTACTCTTTTAGAAAAACAACAGCGAAATTGCTTGCTTGTTGAAGTCTTGAGTGTACACATTGATATTTAAAAAAAAATACTTTTTTTCACCCTCGTATTAATCATCTTTATCTTTCTTTTTTGTGGTAAATTATGATCATTTGGGTATAATTTTGGCATCTAATATTTATTCTAAAGATCATATAGAAGAAAAGATCAAAATAATATGTTAAAATATTCTGGTGAATATGAACATTCAAATTTAGAACAAGTGTCAAAATAATGATAAGTTAAATTTTAAATAGAACTAAAGCATGTATCAAACATGCTAGTCTATAATTGGTATTTAATCTAAGTAATATTTTTATTTATATTTATATTTTTATATATATAATAAATATTACTTAATATTTACATAAGTTATAGTAATATTGTTAGTTGTATAATTTTGTATTTTATATTCCTACAAGATTACCCCCAAAACCTACCATGTGAGTAGTAAGTTTTGGCCATTTTTTTGTAGTGATTAGATTGGAGCTTTTTTGAGCTATGCTAGTGTTGGGCGAGCTGGGTGGACTCCATGAGTTCAAACTCGTACTAGATTACATTTTTTTTTATTAATATTTGGAATGTGATTTAATAAAAAAAGCATTTGTAATATATAATTTTTTTGTAGACATTAGACACCTATATTTTTAATATTATTTATGTTGTTTTATGTTTATTAATATTCTTACTAATAACTTACTACAAGTCAACTTCTCCAAAACCAACAAAATGAAAATTTTAAATAAAAAGTTATTTATTTAAATAACCAGAACAAAACCTGAAAATGTGATGGCACGAGAATTCATAATCATGAAATAAGAATATTTGTCTAGGTTTTAAAGGAATTATACCTAAACATACCAACTTCAACATTTAACTCAAATCAATATCTTGTACTTTAACTTTTTTCTTGTACGAAAAAGGGTACCATATTTTTTTACAAGTAAAAGATAATTAAAACTAGGGCTAGAAGATGAGAGTTTAATAATATACCTGAGGACTTATTTAAACCTTACAAGTACCCAATGCGCACCATACAATAATATTTGAATAGTTTATGGTTTGAAGCATGAGGCCAACAGATCAGGCGGGCGTCATTTGAGAGTACATTGGGTATTAGGGATTGTGTGATTTCCACTATGTTATGACTAGCTTTATACCCGTGCAATGCAATGGACGTTTAATAAGTTATTTTATTTTAGTATTTTTATAATTTTATTTATTTATTAATATCTTTGTGTACTTTCATAAAAATATAAATTCATTAAGTTAATAATATATTTTTTCATATGTATATATTACTTCGGTTTATGTTGTATTTCTTGAAATGATAAAAATTACGAATTTTTTATATATACAAATTCACTAAAATAATGATTATTTATATGTTTATTCATTGTTTTTATAAATTCAATTTTAATAAATTTTAGTGTAAATATTTAAAATATTAAAATTATACTACTTCTATTATTCTTTACATTTATAGAACTTTTTCTCTAAAGTAGAGTATTATTAATAACTCTAATTCTGTAATTGTTTTATAGTAGAGAGTTTTTAGCTATGTACGACACATAGAGAATTTTTAGCTATGTAGGACCCGCGGACCACCAACCAAACCATACCATTTAAGTGCTTTACACTAATTATATATAAAGATATAATTTCAAAGTTTTTAAGTTAATCGCCAAGCCGCAAAACTTTGTAACTCAGATAATCGTTTAGCTCAAATTTAACCCGATCCATATTGGTACCACTAGACAGCAAAAAACTCTCAAATTCACAAAAAGTTCCAATTTTACCTGATCTTGGATAGCTGGTCAGACTCTTGTGAATTTATTCACTTAAGATTTGAATCTTCTGTCACATAATATTGATAAATTTCACCTAAAACATATTGCAAGTATTTAAGCTTTTTGGCAGATTCACCGTCTCTACGATAAAGAGTGGAAAAAATTAATTTCGACAGGGCCATTTTGAATATAGGATACATAAGTGCACTAATAGACATCAACCACATTACACTCTCCCTCAAGAACACATCCACTGGTGGCCATCAAATAATTAACTATAAATATCACTACTACAAAAACTAGATTAGACATAACACTTTAGATATCGGTTAGAAAAGCCACTGATATTAAAAAGATTATCTTACATCGGAAAAACTAAAACTGATGTCTAACAATAATCTACACATCTCTTACTTGAATAAATAATGTTTGATCCTCATTTTTCAAAAAATAAACCCGCTCCTTCCCCTTTTTCTTTTCTCCCTTCGTAAAATATTCCCCCCTTAATCAAATTCACCTCCCGCGTCCCTCTTTTTCCCGTAATACTAAAAAAATAAAAATCAAAAAACATAGAAATACTTAACCCCCAATACCCCAAAAAAACCTAAAAATCAAACACACACCTGGCGCTTTGTCCCTCTTTTCTTCAAGAACCTAACCCCTTTTTCAACAAAAAACTTCAATTAGCCCCCCAAATTGTTCGATTCTCTCACTCCCCTTTCAATTTATTCAATATTAGTTTGACTATCTCAATTTGTTTTGGTGCTTGGTTTTACCTCCCTTTGGATTATACAGAGAGTAACTTCCGTGTCGAGAGCCTCTTCTCAATTTCGGTGTATCTCCTTCAACTTCAAATCAACCATGGCTGAACAAGTAGCATCCCTTATATATATATATGTATGTATTTCATCTTTATTTGTATGTATATAATCTCTAATCATATTTGATTTACTTGTGTTTTGTTTTTGTTGACTGAGAAAGCATTTCTTAAGCAGCGCAAGGTCTTCATCTAGTAATTCTTCAGTTTATACTTTACATATATCTTCCGTATGTATATGTTGTATGTGTGTGTTTATATGTTGTATGAATTACTATGTGTGCTTGTGCAATTTTTTAAAAAAAATTGTGTTTTGATGTTTTGGTGATGTACATTAAGATTTACATTTACTATGTGTTTTAAATTATTCATTCTGATTAAATTTAACATTTAATATATTTATATTTAGGTATCAAATGTTATGTTTGGTTCACAAAATGACACTACTATATACACATGTCCCTTCTTTTTCTTTGATAATAGATCTCATGTAACCTCACTACTTAACGTTCATTAATAACAAGTTTAATAGTTTACAGGACTTTAGTAATGCTTGCAATTAATCGTTGTGGAGTTTTCGAGCTACTGGGACAAATGATGGGTTTCATTTGTTGTTATAATTATTGCATACAGTTATTGTTGTTGCTGAATTTCAGGCTGACACCGAGCTTTTTTTTCTATAAGTTGCACTTGAATTTACGCCTACAAGCAATTCCTGAGCAGAAATAAGAAATTGTGATGATAGTTATTGATATTCTATATTAGTTCCTTATATGATGTAATCTTCTTCTTCTCTAACAAAGTCGTTGACATAATATAAAAACAAAAATCTTGAATTTAAGCTTAAGATTTGAAATTACATGTATACCTACAAATTGTTATCATCATCTTCACGATCCTCCACATGTCCACCTTGAGAATTGCTCATTCCTTGGAACCTTGCATCTCCTTCTACAGTATACACTTTTTCTTAGTTATTCGAGCATATTTAGAATTTTGATTAGAAAAGAGATGGAATTGATAAGGTGGTTCCATAATATTTTGACCACAAACCATTCGAATTGATGCAATTGTTTTTTGATTTAGGGTTTTGAGAGACGCAATTGGAATTAAAGATGTTTTTAGGCCTTTGAAGTTTAAATATACACAATCTTAAATAATATACATATTTGATAATTATTTCATATTCCACACTACTCTAGAAACTTCTCTTTTTAATATCTTTTTCTATTTTCTATTTAAATTATTATACTAGTTAGCTTTGCTCTCTTTATGTATTCTTTTACGAAAATAATGTTGGAATATTTTGAATAAAAATGTTATGGTCTTCTATTATTTTGATTTGTAACTTATAAATTGATTTTGCAACTCCTTAATAATGAGATAATATTGATTAATTCATTATTGTAGCTCATTATTACTTAGGTTACAACTTTGATTTGGTGTGTAAGTTACATTTCTTATACTCCTATATAAGGAGACCTTTTCTTTTTGGTGAGAGATACAAAAAACCAAGAAGCATTTCTTGAGTATTCATCTTAGAGCTCTAGGTTCTATTCAGTGAGATAGTAGCGGTGTTTGTTCGGTTCGTAAGAGGCGGATCTCTAGTGCTTAAGATCACCTCAATTCTTTGTATCCTGGGAGACGGAAGCCACAACACACCTTCGAGCACCATACAGAAGGGGCTTATCTGTTTTAAGGATAGCGTGGTTATCACGTGCCTCGAATCATTTTCGGTATTTTCTTTTTGTAATCTTGTTTTCAGGTATAATCTTTCTCTATACTTCATACAAGCTTAAAACATAACCATAATTCTTATAGATTAGTTTAATCGATAAACTAATTTGTTCGAATGTTTTCATGGAATATAGTGGTTATTGCGTTTATTGATTTACAGTAGTTCTAATAAGTTGAGTCTGTAATAATTTAACTGTACATGCATGTGTTGTCTTGTGATTATCATAGATATGAATGTTAATATTACGTGTGTTTATCCCCTAATTTATGCATGTGCGGTTGCGACCTGTTTTTATACCTGGACTTTATGTGTCTTGTACGGTAGATACATATTTCCCTAGCTAATTTATTTACTCTTCATTGGATATCTGGGAGTAGCAATTCTTAGTGATTTATTCGTCAATTTTTTTTTTAATACATGTTGTATTATAATTTTGTAAATTCATGGTAGGTGGTACTTGTGCATTTGGTTAGTGACAGGCACCAGGTTCATTAATATTATAGATGGGTCCAAGCCTGTTTTTTTTTCTATGGCTTTGTTATTGGTTTTATTTAATTTGTCCATTCGTTCTTACCATGCTAGGGCTATGGCATTCTGCCTTTCGTAATTGATATTTGGGTACTTGCTTTGGAGCTCCTTGTTGTTGATTAATTTTGTTAGTTTTGATATAATTTGGCTGTTTATTTACTTGGTTTTAAAAATAAAAAAATAAAAAATACGTGGTTTTGTGTTTTAATAGTTTTTACCAAGACCTAATTTTGATATTCTTTTATCTTAAATGTTATTTTGTGGCTTATTCTTCTGCCTTGGTTCAAATTTCAAAATGTTTAATGGTTAGATATTTGTGTTTGTTTTTCTAGTTACTGGTAGTAATTACGTATGGTAGTGTTGCAACATGAGTTATCAACTTTTTTATTTTTCTCCTGGTTTTTTTTTGGCATAGTCTCTCTCATTTTTTGCATACTTTTGTATTTAGTCGCATGGTCTTTATTGCATGATTAAAATGAATATTGAGTCAATTTCTGACTTCATATTATTTTTCAATGTCCTAATGGTTAAAGTTTTATGGTGTTGAAATGCACTAATATCTTTCTGTGACCTTTGTGTTTTTTATTTTCTTTAAAAAAAATAAATTAAATCACTAATAATCGATGGTTGAGTGGTATTTTAATGTGGTTTTCGGTATGATTAAGTGAACCACTGGTTTGTTTAAAGGAAAAATAAATTTATGCACTTTCTTTTTGTAATTATCAGTATGTATGTGAGTATTTCAGTTATATTTTGTAGAATAGGCAGGTTATGGTTTTTGCTTTAGTGCATAGCTTTGTCTGCTCGGCGTAGTATGCCCCTATTCAATCTCAGAGTTACTTTATGGGCTTTTCAACCTATGTAAATTTTCTAAGCGAATAATATAATCAAGACTTGTTAATTAATTTGGTAAATATATTAACGGGTGTTATCTTGTTTTCAGAAATGTCGGGAGTTGACGGAGAGAGCTTGTCTGGTGATGGTGATAGGCGTGTAAATGCTGAGGCAGTGCCTAAAACGGCGACCCTTGTGGTGCCTAGTCCAGCTGTACCGGTAACCGCTCACGCGGAAAAACCGGAGAAATTCAATGGGCTGAATTTCAAAAGGTGGCAACAAAAGGTGTTGTTTTACGTGACCACCTTGAACCTTGTGAGGTTCTTGACCGATGATGCACCTAAGCTGTGACGATGAGTCTGATGTTGAGCTAGTTAGTGCAGTTCAAGCTTGGAACCACTCTGATTTCTTGTGCAGAAATTATATAATGAACTGTTTGAGTGATTCACTGTACAATGTGTATAGTGTGCTAAAGAGGTCCAAAGCTTTATGGGACTCACTCGACAGAAAGTATAGAACCGAGGATGCGGGTACTAAGAAATTTATAGTGGCCTGACTCCTTGAGTTTATGATGGTGGATTCCAAGAAGGTGGTTAGTCAAGTTCAGGACCTTCAGATGATAATGCATGACATGGAATCTGAGGGAATGCCCATGAATGAAGCCTTCCAAGTAGCCGTTATTATTGAGAAATTGCCCCCTAGTTGGAAGGACTTCAAGAATTATTTGAAGCATAAGCGAAAGGAGATGACAGTGCAAGACCTTGTCTTGAGACTCCGGATTGAGGAGGATAATAAAAAACGGCCTGTCTCTTCTTCTAATGCTAGTGTTGTGCAGGTGAAAAAGAACTCCAAGTTCAAAAAGGGGAAACCAGACAAGAAGCCCAACTTGGGACATAAGGGTGGAGTTTCTAAGAAGAAATTTCTAGGAAAGTGCTTTAACTGTGACAAGATTGGTCACAAGTCAACTGAGTGCAGACTACCGAAGAGGAAAAAGCACGAGGCCCACATGGTAGATGATGTGGCTCAAGATATATCTGAAATCAGTCTCTCTGCTATGGTTTCTGAAGTGAACCTGATCGGCTCCAACCCGAAAGAATGGTGGATTGACACTGGTGCTACTAGGCATATATGCTCGAGTAAGGAGTTGTTCCACACCTTCTCGCCAACTGAGAATGGAGAGAAGCTTTTCATGGGAAACTCTGCAACATCTGAAGTCCTTGGAAAAGGCAAGGTTTTCTTGAAGATGACATCTGGCAAGGAGTTGACTCTGAATGATGTACTCTATGTGCCGGAGATTCGAAGGAACTTGGTTTCTGGCTCATTGTTGAACAAGCATGGATTCCGCATGGTGTTTGAATTTGATAAGCTAATTTTGTCCAAAAGTGGAATGTTTGTGGGAAAAGGTTATATAACCGATGGTTTTTTAAGCTCAATGTAATGACTGTGAAGAGTATTAATAAGAATAATTCTTCTGCTTACTTGCTTGAGTCTTCCAATTTGTGGCATGGTAGACTAGGTCATGTTAATTATGAAACAATGCGTAGATTAATTAACTTGAACCATATACCCACATTCCAAATTAGTTCGAAACACAAATGTGAAATTTGTGTGGAGGCAAAATTAACAAGATCATCGTTTCAAATAATTGAAAGACATACAAAACCCTTGAATTTGATTCACAGTGATGTGTGTGATTTAAAATCAAATCAAACAAGGGATGGGTATAATTACTTTGTCACTTTTGTGGATGATAGTACAAGATTTTGTTATGTCTATTTGCTTAAAAGAAAAGATGAAGCTATAGAGAAGTTTGAGCTCTATAAAAGTGAAGTTGAAACTCAACTTAAGGAAAAAGTAAAAGTTATAAGAAGTGACCGAGGTGGTGAATATGTATCACCTTTTGGTGAATTCTGTGCGAAACATGGAATTATTCACGAAGTCACTGCACCATATTCGCCTCAATCAAATGGGATTGCTGAGCGTAAAAATAGGACCTTGAAAGAAATGAGCAATGCAATGTTGCTAAGTTCAGGGTTGCCTACAAGTATGTGGGGAGATGTTGTCTGGTCAGCAAATTATCTTTTGAATAGGATACCCCGGAAAAATCAAGAGCCGACTCCCTATGAATTATGGAAAAGGAAGAAGCCTTCTTATAAATTCTCACGAGTGTGGGGGTGCCTTGCAAAAGTTCTTGTACCAGAACCGAAGAGGGTGAAAATCGGTCCAAAACAGTGGATTGTATTTTTATTGGTTATGTGCCTAATAGTACGGCATATAGATTTCTTGTGCATGAGTCAAAAATCCCTTACATACACAAGAATATAATAATGGAATCAAGAAATGCTTCATTTTTTGAACATGTATTTCCACGCAAGTCCATAGAAAGTTCAAGTTCATCGAAACGGACACGTGAAACTTATTCTGAAAATGAATATAGTGATGACGAGGAACAAGAAAATACGGATGAACTTGAAACAGAGGATGCACCTCGTCGAAGCAAAAGAGCTAGAGTTGAAAAATCCTTCGGGCCGGATTTTCTAACATACTTTCTCGAAAATGAACCACAGTCTTATTCAGAAGTTGTGCATTGTCCGGATGGTCCTTTTTGGAAAGAGGCCATTAAAAGTGAAGTTGATTCTATTATGCAGAATCATACTTGGGAATTAGTGGATCTTCCTCCGGGTTGTAAACCACTAGGATCTAAATGGATTTTCACTAGGAAAATGAAAACAGATGGATCCATTGATAAGTATAAAGCCCGACTTGTTATTCAAGGTTTTCGCCAAAAAAAGGCATCGATTATTTCGATACGTATTCTCTGGTAACGAGAATGGCATCTATAAGGATGATCATTGCTATTGTAGCATTGCGAAATCTTGAAGTACATTAAATGGATGTAAAAACGGCCTTTGTTAATGGAGATTTACATGAAGAAATCTACATTAGACAACCTGAGGGTTTTGTGGTTCCAGGATTGGAACATAAAGTTTATAAATTAGTTAAGTCAATTTATGGCTTAAAACAAGCGCCTCGAGATTGGCATGAGAAATTTGACAGTGTTATATTGTCGAATGGATTTAAAATCAACGAATGTGACAAATGTGTGTATGTCCAAGATACAATAGAGGGATACGTGATCCCGTGTCTTTATGTTGATGATATGCTCATGGTTGGTAGCAATGACAAGATGGTGAAATCTACCAAAGACATATTACATTCAAGGTTCCACATCAAAGATATGGGCTTAGCTGACTTGATTCTAGGGATAAAGATCCAAAGAACACCAAGTGGACTTATACTAAAGGAGTCACATTATGTTGATAAGATCCTTGAGAAATTTAGTGAAGATGATTCTAGTGTGTCAATAATTATTATCTAACTTGAACTATCCATAAAATAAAGAGAAAAGATAATTACGAATTTTTACATAAAGATTTCTATTCAATATAGAAAACCCATTTATAATAGGTTTAAATTATCAAAATACATCTTTTAGTATTTAGATACTATCCTATTATTAATCAAATACAATTTTTAATATTATATCTGACGGTCCTCATCGATTTGAATATTTATAATTTTATAATCCAACGGATAGTATACTTTTGGTAGTACAGTGACCGACCAAAGTTTTGGATAAAATCTCCCTTACGCTTATTATATATAAGGACTTAATTATGTTGTTATTCTTATGGTTTTAAGTACTTCGTTAATAATTTATTAACTAAGTATATACCCTATGTTTACTATATTAAAGTTAATATGATATGAAAATTGCAAATTTAATCTATGAGAATCATATAGGTAAATACTTACGATATTTTACCAATAGAACATTATGTTATGACTTTAGCATGACTTCATAATATGATATGAAAACATATATTTTCATATTAATATTGAAAATAATATATATAGTTCGCATAATTATTATATAAAAAATAACATTATTAACAAAATTTTATTATTACATTAATAATATTGACTTATTATTTAATAGGTAATACTATATTATATAATATTATATATTATATAATTCAGGGTTTCTTGTTGATAATATAATATAATATAAGTGTATAATATGGATATAAATTGCAATACTTAATTGTAGTATTTTGGTGCCATACAGGTTTTGTGACTATACAACAACCAAATATTTGTGACTGTACAACACCAAATACATTATCGAAATGTATTATCTCATGTATCATTAATTGCTTAAATAATAACTAAATTTTCAATGACGTAAAATGAATTTTAGTAAATTGATCAATTTAGTGTAATATAAATAATACTTAATGATATATCATAAGTTCTTTAAAGAATGAAATGTTATAATTATGTTAGTATTGGGGAACTATATTTTAGATAATACTTAAATGTGTGAATATATAGGATATAATAGCTTAGATAAAAAGTTATAATACTCCTTATATAATATTATGATAACTTATATGTATATTATTAGTAAGGATACAAAATAATATTTAAATCTGCCTTGACTTAGGAACCTAAGTATATAATCAAAGTTTCTCTCTCTCTCGCTTAATATTATTTCGAAATATTTTAAAACCCAAACAAAATTTAATTTATTTCAACTGTAAACTGTTCTAATTATTTTGGAGATCTGTTACTTTAGAATGCTAGACAGCCAAATCTAGGGTTTTAATTAAACATCTCAATTTTCAGTTAGGGTTTTAAGGAGAGATGTCTAGGGTTTATGATAACTGGGAGAGATTAGTACGAGCTATGTTAGGGCAAGAGCAACTCAGACAGACTAGGCAAGGTCATGAGCGAGTTTCTAGTGGAATCACCGGTGTTTACAAGGTGCTGATGAAATTCAGAATGAGGATCCTAATGTTGCTAGAATGTGTTTGTGTTTGTGTTTGACTAACAGGATTATGTGATTTTAATTAGGTTTAGTTGATTGTAGTAAGGCGTTATGATATTGTGATTAAGGTTATGGTAAGAAGTAAGGTTAGCTCAAAATATCAAAATTCTAACCTATAGTATGTTCATATTATATTATTACACTTTAGAATATTTAGATATTTATGTGTAGTGATATAAATTTTATATCACAATACCAATAAATTATACATAATTACTTAATTTGTAAAATATTTCTAATACTAGTATAATATATATTAGTATTATACAACTATTAGAATCCAAAATATATAGTATCTAAATGTTCACCTAATCTTTTAATAACCAAGTGTAATATTTAAATTATACATATAATTTGATATTGTCAATTACTAATACTAAAATGAATGTATAATTAAAATTTCAATATCTAAATTATATTACATCATATTTTACCATTTTCAGTAATTGATCATTTATTGAGTTTTAATAATTTATTTTAGTAATATGATAACAACAATAATGATTACATCTTTATTTGTCATCAACTAACTATCCTAATATAGTTAAGGATATATGGAAATAGAAAGAATATTTGTCTGGGCTTTAAAAGAGTTATACCTAAACATACCAACTTCAACATTTAACTCAAATCAATCTCTTGACTTTAACTTTTTCCTTGTAAAAAAAGGGTAAGATATTTATTTACAACTAAAAGATAATTAAAACTAATACCTTGCACACATTTCCCACTCTTTGAGGATCGTTCATATATGGCACATAATAAAATGGTTGTAGATATTTAATTAGGATTTCAAAATTGTGGTTGTAAATTCTCAAAATGGTGGTCATAGTTTTTAATTAATTTCAAAAGAATGTCTAAGTTTGAAAATTTTCTAATCAATGGCCATAGTCTATAACGAGTTTCAAAAAGGTGGCTATAATTTTAATAATTAACAAATAAAAAACCAATAATTTTATGTGAAAATAGTAATTAAATCATTTCCAATTTAATTTAATGAAAAATAATGTAATTATAAAGTAAAAAGTTTATCGAGTTTGTGTTCAATAGTTCAAGCAAAGTCAATTTAATGATCAGTAAAGTTTAGAGCTATAAATGAGTTGATACCGAAGTTGGGTGTAGTATTGGATAAAGTTCAATTCAAGTTCATATTGATTTGTAAACAAGTCGAATTTGAACACCATTTTGAGGTTCACTTTGTGTTTTTAAACACATTAAGTTTTAAATGGACAAATATACTGACATGTTGGTTTTGGTGTTTACCTTATGTGTTGACATGCTAGTCACTTAGATAGTGGTTTCACATGTTAATTTTAAATGGACAAATAGAAGGACAAGTTGATTTTGGTATTTACATTATGTGTTGACATGCTAGTCACTTAGATATAGACAGGAAATCCTTGTTGTCAATGTGGTAGTTAATGACATTGTATTTAAGCATGCAAATACTAACTATAACTATTATAACTATTATGAATTTTAGTTGTAAGTGTGTGTTTAAAGAAAAACTCATATTTACCACTACATTATGTGTGTTGTTTTACTAGAAAATTCATTATTTTTTTTGTATGTTTTTTTATGATAAATTATTTCTTTGTATGTTACTTCCTCTCTTGGTAATTATATCTCTTTTGTAACTATACCTCACTCAAACTGATCCAACTATGATTATTATTTTTTCAAAATATTACAATTGTTCCTTGATTTTTGTATTGTGTTAGTTACATGAAAGCAGACTTTGTCATGTCTTCTTGATTAGTTAGGGGAGACCAACCCAAATTGAATATGGAGCTAAAAAGAATGAAATATTTTGATGTTTGAGACCATAATGTTTTGTTAAAATTACTTTTTGGCAGGGCTGTCATTTTACGCCCTCACCATTTTCATCGACCTGATTTTCTATTCACTTGAAATTTGTAATTTTTTTAAAAACATTCATTCTAATAAAATTATTAAATAAAACATTAATTTTATAAAAATATCAATATCATTAAATTTATATAAAACTGATAGTTTTAATAAAAAAAACTAATTACAAATTTTAAATTTTTTTATGCAAGCTACTCTATCTTTAAGAAAATCTGTAAAATCATAGGTAAAAAAGGTCCATGTACTCATCATTTGCACTTATTTTTGTCATTAGGAGTAAAGGGGCTTCATTATGATGATCCTAATAGCAGTTCCAAGCTCATTGCACTAGCTGCAAGAGATAGAGTGTATATTTTCTCCACTTTAGCATTTTCTACTATTAATCATCTAATGTCCATAGCTAAACAAATTTTTGATAGCTCAATTACAAAATCTCCATTAAAAAAAGATCAATCTCCGAAGCATGAGAAGATAATGAACCTATATTTTTCCCCTTTGTTTGACAAAATGACCTTTGGGCTATAGTGATGTTTGCCATATTTGATTCTTTTTTTTTTTGAATGAAAAGCTCAAAATTTAACACACATTTGTTCTTATGCATTTTAAATAAAATTATGAACACAATATAAATTAACTAGAAAGAGACACAATACAAAACCTCTTTACAAAATGAATCTAAGACAAGAATCAACTTGAACACGCTTTGAGATTTACAACCAAAGAGTGTAAAACAATATAAATTAACTAGAAACAGACAAAATAGAAAGCCTCTTTACAAAATGAATCCAACAGAAGAATTAACTTGAACACACTTTGAGATATACAACCCACGGTGTAAAGTTGAGGGTTTAATCCAATTTCTAGATCCTTATTTAGACTATAAAATGTTTAAATAAATTATAAAAAAAGTATTAATGGAAGTACTAAGTAATGAAAGCCAACCATATATAGATATACATACTTACTAAACAAAACAAATTACAAAACCTTTGACCAAATGGAACCAAGATAAAGGGAAACACAATTTGAGTTGTCTGAGGAAATCGGTATACAAGAATTGGAAGATTCATGATTAATTTCTGTGAACCCTAAATCTTAATTCCAGTATAAAGGTATAGATCTAAGAAATCATCTTTTGAAGCCTAGGCCTGAGCGATTACGTGTGGAGTTGTGTAGTGGAGTGCCCATCATGTAGTTCATTGTCTTCACGATTCTCTTCCACATCTCCATCAAGAAAATTCATCCTTTGTGTTTTAAAAATCTCATCAATATTACACACCACTATAACTATTTATGGAATATCTTATATGTTATGATGTTCTTTATGCCATGCATGAGGAGTGGTGTTTAGTTATGTTTCCTACCTAGTAAATATTCTCGAGTAATTGTTTCAAAAAAATATTTTCTATACTCACCTAATAAGTTCTTATTTATTATTAGTTACAATTTTTTATGCATAGAATATTTATTCAAATTTTTTTCACGTATATTTGTTGGAAAAAGTAAAATTTTCCTGTATTTTGTGATATTTAGTTTGTAATAAATTTTGATAATTTTGTATTATGAAAATGTACAACAACAATTTAGTAACAAAAAATGTACAACAAATTTAAAATATAAACAAAAACCAACTTGTACAAAACGAAAGTTTTTGTAAGATGTATACTTCCAACAATTGATTATAATAAACAAAATCTCTTTATAATTCAAAAATCATTAATTTTGTCTATACAAACTATATTAACTTATTTAATAGAAAGAATTTAGAAGAAACTTTTGGAAAAATTGAATCAATATAAATAAAAACTAGAAACAGAATTGAGTTTTAACTTGCTCAATAGAATAAATTAAAGAAACTTTTGAGCAAATTGGATCATGGTGCCCTGGGTTGATGAGAGCACTGGTTATTGAGCAAAGCATTCAAGTTTGATTGGTGGCGTGTGCTGAATTTTTTCCACACTCCAGGGTTGAGGGGTCTGTGGCTTTATCCGGTGATGGAACAAAAATGTTGAGATATAACCTTTACCATGGCTCATTGAAGGTTTTTTCAAAGACCCCACATACAATGAAACTCGTTTGCTATTCATGCTTTCGAGATTGAACTTTTTCTCAATGCAGGTCGTGTAAGTAATATATCAAGAACACATCCACCTCTGGCCATCAAATAATTAACTATAAATAAATGTTATAAGGGTGAAATTTCACACTATATCTCTTTTCTAGCTATTGCAAAGATCTTGGAACTACAATTGCCATCATCCAAATAAAGCCTCCAATCTAATAAAAATATTTTAATTCAGGAAACTATTTATTACACCTAATTCTAGTTATTTTCTCAAAGATGGAGGACATTCGAGTAGCTTAGCGCTTAAGTTTTTGAGGTGGATCCATGCAAGTCATCTCTCATTTAAGTTAGAAAGAGCCTTGGACTTGTAGGAAAACTATGAGCTAAAAAATATGGTAAGATCCACTTAGAAAAGATTAAAGGTCTAAAAAGTATTTATACTTGTTTATGTTTTCTCAAGTTAGGTCTAAAAAGTATTTTTATTTTTTACCTAAATAAAAGTTTTTTGGATAAAATTTACCACTTGGAACTCATAAGTGCATTAGATTTACCAAGGTCTTTGTACAAATTTATAATTTAGATTAGTAAATTAGAGTTGTATGTTTAAATTTAGTATAAGGTTTAATTTGTGTAACAATTTTAAGAATATGATAATTATTAAAAATAAAATGTTCTATCTCAAACTATAACATTTATATTTTATTTTATACTTTATTGTAATAGTATTTTATTTCTTTTAATTACAAAAAAAGGTGTTTAAAAGTTAGATTAGTGTAAAAATTTATACTATATTATTAAAGACGAAACATAAAAAGTTTTGTTCTGTCGGTCATTGGTCGGTATTTGAGCCGGGCCTATTAATAATTTGGGTTGCGTTGGGTCTATGTATAACCAATTTATTTATAACCAATTACTTTTTTCACCTAAAATACATTAGCTATTTTATATATATTTTTAACCAAAACAACTAATTTTCTAAAAATAAAATAGGTAACATATATATATATATATATATATATATAATAGTAATTTTATTACACATTTATAACCGATTACCTTTTTGAGCTAAACCACATTATTTGTTTTACATTTTCTAACTAAAATAAATGATCATTTCCACTTATTTTTGTCATTAGGAGTAAAGAGGCTTTATTCTGATGATCCTAATAGCAGTTCCAAGCTATTAATCATCTAATGTCCATAGCTAAACAAATTTTTGATAGATTAATTACAAAATCTCCATTAAAAAAAGATCAAAAGCATGAGAAGATAATGAACCTATATTTTTTCCCCTTTGTTTGACAAAATGACCTTTGGGCTATAGTGATGGTTGCCATATTTGATTTTTTTTTTGAATGAAACGACACAATAAAAAACTTCTTTACAAAATGAATCTAAGACAAGAATCAACTTGAACACGCTTTGAGATATACAACCCAACATTGTAAAGTTGAGGGTTTAATCCAATTTCTAGATACCTTTGACCAAATGGAACCAAGATAAACAGAAACACAATTTGAGTGGTATGAGGAAATCGGTATACAAGAATTGGAAGATTCATGATTAATTTCTATGAACCCTAAATCTTAATTCGAGTATAAAGGTATAGATCTAAGCAATCATCTTTTGAGCCTAGGCCTGAGGGATTAGGTGTGGAGTTGTTGTGGAGTGTCCATCATATAGTTCAGTATCTTCACAATTCTCTTCCACATCTCCACCAAGAAAATCTTGTAAAATGTTTTGTATGTATTTGTGTTTAAGCAGAAATAACTGATAGAATACACCAGCATATGCACATCAAATGGGCTTCGTTATTATTGATCATGCAAAGGTTTTTAAACTGCAATACAACCACAAAGGTAGCTAGAAAATAGGAACACTACCCACTCTCCTACAACTACTCCAGTACAGCTTTTATTTGGCAAACTGGGTCCTAAAATATCTCTACTAACAGCTGACTGAATCAAATCCTACTAAAACATAAATAAATGAAAAATATGTTTAAGATTAAATACAATAATCTCCCCGTTAATCTTAAACGTTTCTTGCCAATTCCTTGACACCCAACAGCTCCCTCATCCTTTCGAATTTGACTTTTGACAAGGCCTTGGTGAGTATGTCTGCACGTTGTTCCTCCCCCGAGATGTGTTTGATGCAGATTTCCCCACGCTCTATGCATTCGCGAATGAAGTGGTATCGAATATCAATGTGCTTACTTCGACCATGAAACACTGGATTTTTAGCAAGGTCAATTGCAGCTTTGTTGTCGATGTATAGAACCACTGGACCCATGCTTTCATCCGTTATCTGACTGAGAACATTCCGGAGCCATATGCACTGACAAGTTACTGCAGTTGCAGTAATGAACTCGGCCTCACATGATGACAATGCCACACACTTTTGCTTCTGAGATACCCACGTTATTAAGCTCTCGTTTAAGTAGAACACCATCCCTCCAGTACTTTTCCTATCCTAAATATGACCTGCAAGATCACTATCCGAGTATCCTGTTAATATGTTATTACCTCCCTTCTTGGTATATACCAGTCCACAATCAAGCGTCCCCTTTATATATCACATGATTCTCTTTGCTGCATTTAGATGTAATACTGTTGGTTGCTCCATGTATCTGCTAACGATGCCAACTGCAAACGCTATATCAGGTCTGGTGTTTCCTAGGTAGCGCAAACCTCCCACTAGACTTTTGAACTGTGTCACATTTACTCATTTTCCTCCTTCATCTTTGGTTAGCTGCTCTTTCGGATCCATAGGATATTTAGTTGGATTACATTCAGCTAACCGAGCCTTCTCAAGGATTTTCTTTGCATAACTAGTTTGCTTCAGTTTGATGAAACCATTACCCTCATCTACTTCAATTCCCAAGTAGTACGATAACTTGCCCAGATTACTCATCTCGAACATATCATTCATCTGACTCATGAACTTTTCTATAATACTCGTGCTTGTACCAGTGACTAGCAGGTCGTCTACGTATACAGCAACCACCAACATTTTGTCATTCTCTCGCCGAGTATACACCCCATGTTCTGATGGACAGCGTTTGAAACCAAGCAACTCCAAATAGCTGTTTAATTTTGAATACCAGGCCCGTGGGGCTTGTTTAAGCCCATACAGTGCTTTTATTAATCTGTAGACCATGTGTTCTTGCCCCTTTCTCTCATAACCTTCCGGTTGCGCCACATAAACTTCTTCACCAATTTCTCCGTTTAGAAACGCCGTTTTTGCATCAAGATGATGGACTTACCAGTAGTTTTTACTGCGAGTGCAAGTAGTAACCTCACGGTCTCCAATCTCGTGACTGGTGCAAAACTTTCTTCATAATATATGCCATGTTGTTGAACAAAACCCGGTGCAACTAATCTCGCTTTATGCTTAACTATCTTCCCTTCAGCATCCCTTTTCAGCTTGTAAATCCATTTTAAATCTATAACCTTGTGGCCCTTTGGCAACTCTGTCAACCTCCATGTCCCGTTTTTATTAATTGAGTCTATCTCATTCTACATTGCAAATTTAATCTATGAGAATCATATAGATTGCAAATTTAATCTATGAGAATCATATAGATAAATACTTACGATATTTTACCAATAGAACATTATATTATGACTTTAGCATGACTTCATAATATGATATGAAAACATATATTTTCATATTAATATTGAAAATAATATATATAGTTCGCATAATTATTATATAAGAAATAACATTATTAACAAAATTTTATTATTACATTAATAATATTGACTTATTATTTAATAGGTAATACTATATTATATAATATTATATATTATATAAGTCAGGGTTTCTTGGTGATAATATAATATAATATAAGTGTATAATATGGATATAAATTGCAATACTTAATTGTAGTATTTTGGTGCCATACAGGTTTTGTGACTATACAACAACCAAATATCTGTGACTGTACCACACCAAATATATTATCGAAATGTATTATCTCATATATCATTAATTGCTTAAATAATAACTAGATTTTCAATGACGGAAAATGAATTTTAGTAAATTGATCAATTTAGTGTAATATAAATAATACTTAATGATATATCATAAGTTCTTTAAAGAATGAAATGTTATAATTATGTTAATATTGGGGAACTATAATTTAGATAATACTTAAATGTGTGAATATATAGGATATAATAGCTTAGGTAAAAATTTATAATACTCCTTATATAATATTATGATAACTTATATGTATATTATTAGTAAGGATACAAAATAATATTTAAATATGTCTTGACTTAGGAACCTAAGTATATAATCAAAGTTTTTCTCTCTCTCTCGGTTAATATTATTTCGAAATATTTTAACACCCAAACAAAATTTAATTTATTTCAACCGTAAACTGTTCTAATTATTTCAAATTTCGAGATCTGTTACTTTAGAATGCTAGGCAGCCAAATCTAGGATTTTAATTAAACATCTCAATTTTCAGTTGGGGTTTTAAGGAGAGATGTCTAGGGTTTATGATATTTGGGAGAGATTAGTACGAGCTATGTTAGGGCAACAGCAACTCAGACCCACTGGGCAAGGTCATGAGCCAGTTTCTAGTGGAATCACCGGTGCTGTTCCGTTTCAACAAACTACTAATTAATGTTAATGCTATTTTACAAGGTGCTGATGAAATTCAGAATGAGGATCCTAATGTTGCTAGAATGTGTTTGTGTTTGTGTTTGACTAACAGGATTAGTGTGATTTTAATTAGCTTTAGTTGATTGTAGTAAGGCGTTATGATATTGTGATTAATTCGTTATGATAAGAAGTAAGGTTAGCTCAAAATATCAAAATTCTAACCTATAGTATGTTCATATTATATTATTACACTTTAGAATATTTAGATATTTATTTGTAGTGATATAAATTTTATATCACAATACCAATAAATTATACATAATTACTTAATTTGTAAAATATTTCTAATACTAGTATAATATATATTAGTATTATACAACTATTAGAATCCAAAATATATAGTATCGAATTGTTCACCTAATCTTTTAATAACCAAGTGTAATATTTAAATTACACATATAATTTGATATTGTCAATTACTAATACTAAAATGAATGTATAATTAAAATTTCAATATCTAAATTATATTACATCATATTTTACCATTTTCAGTAATTGATCATTTATTGAGTTTTAATAATTTATTTTAGTAATATGATAACAACAATAATGATTACATCTTTATTTGTCATCAACTAAGTATCCTAATATAGTTAAGGATATATGGAAATAGAAAGAATTTGTTACTTCTACTTAAGCCAAAACTACATTATTATAGTTTATGTTATTTATGTAATTTGTGACATATGAATTACATAAATTTTTAGTATAAATGATAATTACTAAAAGTGTACCCAATATTATAGAACTTATGTATAATTTAAAATGTTGTTTAAATTATACGATATGGTATTATTACAAATACGTATATAAATTATGGTAAGATAATTATATCCCAGTTAATGATCACCACTATCATATTAACTATAAATATGATAGTTAATATTTAATATTAAAAATTGTATACGTTAATATTTCTTATATAAATATGCATCTAATGTAAATTAAATAGTATACTAATATCTGGGAATAAGTAATAAATTACATATAGTTTAGCAAGTCTTTGGTGATATGTTTAACCAAATATTTTGATAAAAATACTCCATATATTTGGTAACATAGTCAACTATGATCTATGTTTTATATAATTTCATAAATAACTATACTTTAATCTAGAGTAATTAACTATATTAATATGGTTTAAATTATTATGTTGCACGATAGAAGGATTTGTGAAGCCAGCATTTGGTTTATAATCTGGGTGAAAGCTGTATATGGGCTTTGACACACCCGGCTGCTATGCTAAATTGAATAAATGCTTAAAAAGTTTGGGCTTTACAAAATGTCCCTGAGTGTACAGGAGAAGAAAGAGACATTGATCATTGGAGTGTATGTTGACCATCTGTTAATCACACACAAGTGTATCAATGATTCAACGAATCAACACTTTAAGGACTAGATGAACAAGAAGTTTGATATGAGTGATCTAGGAAAGCTATCTCGTTATCTTGATGGAACTATGTTTAAAAGTATCGTGGTGGCTTGAGATATTATTATACATCCTTAAAAATATTTTTTCTATCCTTATAAAAAATATAAAAAAGAAGACACCTTCCACTTTTGAATTTATAGGATTATATTATTATTACAGTTTCATACCCCAATGTATTATTATGACCATAATAATACTCTATATTTCCCATCTGATGCAATATTCACCATCTGTGTTTCTACGTATGAAATATTATGTCAATACATATAGTCAAATTAGATTAATATAACCTTGTATGAACATTATTAATATAATCCTAATAAAATTTAGTTAGAAGATATGATAAAATGTTTTATATAAAATCACATATTATATTATGATATAAGCTTATATCTTAGTATCACATTAGTGGTTGTTGGGCTTAAGAAGAAATAGTAATAGATATTATGATTATTAAATATATATAATCCACATTAATTTGTTTTAAGAATTTAGTACGTAGAATATCTATTCATAAGGGTGACAGCTACACAAAGTTTAATAGATAGTATAATAATGCTAATTAATTCTTATCAATAGTATTATCATAGCTATTACTAGTATGCGTTTATTCAATATTGGTATTATATGTTAGAATAATTGTTTATTTATTTGACTAAATATTGAGTCCACATGTTGTTAGTTTTTTATATGCTGTATGAATTACTATGTGTGCTTGTGCAATTTTTTAAAAAAAATTGTGTTTTTGATGTTTTGGTGATGTACATTAAGATTTACATTTACTATGTGTTTTAAATTATTCATTCTGATTAAATTTAACATTTAATATATTTATATTTAGGTATCAAATGTTATGTTTGGTTCACAAAATGACACTACTATATACACATGTCCCTTCTTTTTCTTTGATAATAGATCTCATGTAACCTCACTACTTAACGTTCATTAATAACAAGTTTAATAGTCAACTAACTATTACAGGACTTTAGTAATGCTTGCAATTAATCGTTGTGGAGTTTTCGAGCTACTGGGACAAATGATGGGTTTCATTTGTTGTTATAATTATTGCATACAGTTATTGTTGTTGCTGAATTTCAGGCTGACACCGAGCTTTTTTTTCTATAAGTTGCACTTGAATTTATGCCTACAAGCAATTCCTGAGCAGAAATAAGAAATTGTGATGATAGTTATTGATATTCTATATTAGTTCCTTATATGATGTAATCTTCTTCTTCTCTAACAAAGTCGTTGATATAATATAAAAACAAAAATCTTGAATTTAAGCTTAAGATTTGAAATTACATGTATACCTACAAGTTGTTATCATCATCTTCACGATCCTCCACATGTCCACCTTGAGAATTGCTCATTCCTTGGAACCTTGCATCTCCTTCTACAGTATACACTTTTTCTTAGTTATTCGAGCATATTTAGAATTTTGATTAGAAAAGAGATGGAATTGATAAGGTGGTTCCATAATATTTTGACCACAAACCATTCGAATTGATCCAATTGTTTTTTGATTTAGGGTTTTGAGAGACGCAATTGGAATTAAAGATGTTTTTAGGCCTTTGAAGTTTAAATATACACAATCTTAAATAATATACATATTTGATAATTATTTCATATTCCACACTACTCTAGAAACTTCTCTTTTTAATATCTTTTTCTATTTTCTATTTAAATTATTATACTAGTTAGCTTTGCTCTCTTTATGTATTCTTTTACGAAAATAATGTTGGAATATTTTGAATAAAAATGTTATGGTCTTCTATTATTTTGATTTGTAACTTATAAATTGATTTTGCAACTCCTTAATAATGAGATAATATTGATTAATTCATTATTGTAGCTCATTATTACTTAGGTTACAACTTTGATTTGGTGTGTAAGTTACATTTCTTATACTCCTATATAAGGAGACCTTTTCTTTTTGGTGAGAGATACAAAAAACCAAGAAGCATTTCTTGAGTATTCATCTTAGAGCTCTAGGTTCTATTCAGTGAGATAGTAGCGGTGTTTGTTCGGTTCGTAAGAGGCGGATCTCTAGTGCTTAAGATCACCTCAATTCTTTGTATCCTGGGAGACGGAAGCCACAACACACCTTCGAGCACCATACAGAAGGGGCTTATCTGTTTTAAGGATAGTGTGGTTATCACGTGCCTCGAATCATTTTCGGTATTTTCTTTTTGTAATCTTGTTTTCAGGTATAATCTTTCTCTATACTTCATACAAGCTTAAAACATAACCATAATTCTTATAGATTAGTTTAATCGATAAACTAATTTGTTCGAATGTTTTCATGGAATATAGTGGTTATTGCGTTTATTGATTTACAGTAGTTCTAATAAGTTGAGTCTGTAATAATTTAACTGTACATGCATGTGTTGTCTTGTGATTATGATAGATATGAATGTTAATATTACGTGTGTTTATCCCCTAATTTATGCATGTGTGGTTGCGACCTGTTTTTATACCTGGACTTTATGTGTCTTGTACGGTAGATACATATTTCCCTAGCTAATTTATTTACTCTTCATTGGATATCTGGGAGTAGCAATTCTTAGTGATTTATTCGTCAATTTTTTTTTTAATACATGTTGTATTATAATTTTGTAAATTCATGGTAGGTGGTACTTGTGCATTTGGTTAGTGACAGGCACCAGGTTCATTAATATTATAGATGGGTCCAAGCCTGTTTTTTTTTCTATGGCTTTGTTATTGGTTTTATTTAATTTGTCCATTCGTTCTTACCATGCTAGGGCTATGGCATTCTGCCTTTCGTAATTGATATTTGGGTACTTGCTTTGGAGCTCCTTGTTGTTGATTAATTTTGTTAGTTTTGATATAATTTGGCTGTTTATTTACTTGGTTTTAAAAATAAAAAAAATAAAAAATACGTGGTTTTGTGTTTTAATAGTTTTTACCAAGACCTAATTTTGATATTCTTTTATCTTAAATGTTATTTTGTGGCTTATTCTTCTGCCTTGGTTCAAATTTCAAAATGTTTAATGGTTAGATATTTGTGTTTGTTTTTCTAGTTACTGGTAGTAATTACGTATGGTAGTGTTGCAACATGAGTTATCAACTTTTTTATTTTTCTCCTCGTTTTTTTTTGGCATAGGCTCTCTCATTTTTTGCATACTTTTGTATTTAGTCGCATGGTCTTTATTGCATGATTAAAATGAATATTGAGTCAATTTCTGACTTCATATTATTTTTCAATTTCCTAATGGTTAAAGTTTTATGGTGTTGAAATGCACTAATATCTTTCTGTGACCTTTGTGTTTTTTATTTTCTTTAAAAAAAAAAATTAAATCACTAATAATCGATGGTTGAGTGGTATTTTAATGTGGTTTTCGGTATGATTAAGTGAACCACTGGTTTGTTTAAAGGAAAAAGAAATTTATGCACTTTCTTTTTGTAATTATCAGTATGTATGTGAGTATTTCAGTTATATTTTGTAGAATAGGCAGGTTATGGTTTTTGCTTTAGTGCATAGCTTTGTCTGCTCGGCGTAGTATGCCCCTATTCAATCTCAGAGTTACTTTATGGGCTTTTCAACCTATGTAAATTTTCTAAGCGAATAATATAATCAAGACTTGTTAATTAATTTGGTAAATATATTAACGGGTGTTATCTTGTTTTCAGAAATGTCGGGAGTTGACGGAGAGAGCTTGTCTGGTGATGGTGATAGGCGTGTAAATGCTGAGGCAGTGCCTAAAACGGCGACCCTTGTGGTGCCTAGTCCAGCTGTACCGGTAACCGCTCACGCGGAAAAACCGGAGAAATTCAATGGGCTGAATTTCAAAAGGTGGCAACAAAAGGTGTTGTTTTACGTGACCACCTTGAACCTTGTGAGGTTCTTGACCGATGATGCACCTAAGCTGTGACGATGAGTCTGATGTTGAGCTAGTTAGTGCAGTTCAAGCTTGGAACCACTCTGATTTCTTGTGCAGAAATTATATAATGAACTGTTTGAGTGATTCACTGTACAATGTGTATAGTGTGCTAAAGACGTCCAAAGCTTTATGGGACTCACTCGACAGAAAGTATAGAACCGAGGATGCGGGTACTAAGAAATTTATAGTGGCCCGACTCCTTGAGTTTATGATGGTGGATTCCAAGAAGGTGGTTAGTCAAGTTCAGGACCTTCAGATGATAATGCATGACATGGAATCTGAGGGAATGCCCATGAATGAAGCCTTCCAAGTAGCCGTTATTATTGAGAAATTGCCCCCTAGTTGGAAGGACTTCAAGAATTATTTGAAGCATAAGCGAAAGGAGATGACAGTGCAAGACCTTGTCTTGAGACTCCGGATTGAGGAGGATAATAAAAAACGGCCTGTCTCTTCTTCTAATGCTAGTGTTGTGCAGGTGAAAAAGAACTCCAAGTTCAAAAAGGGGAAACCAGACAAGAAGCCCAACTTGGGACATAAGGGTGGAGTTTCTAAGAAGAAATTTCTAGGAAAGTGCTTCAACTGTGACAAGATTGGTCACAAGTCAACTGAGTGCAGACTACCGAAGAGGAAAAAGCACGAGGCCCACATGGTAGATGATGTGGCTCAAGATATATCTGAAATCAGTCTCTCTGCTATGGTTTCTGAAGTGAACCTGATCGGCTCCAACCCGAAAGAATGGTGGATTGACACTGGTGCTACTAGGCACATTTGCTCGAGTAAGGAGTTGTTCCACACCTTCTCGCCAACTGAGAATGGAGAGAAGCTTTTCATGGGAAACTCTGCAACATCTGAAGTCCTTGGAAAAGGCAAGGTTTTCTTGAAGATGACATCTGGCAAGGAGTTGACTCTGAATGATGTACTCTATGTGCCGGAGATTCGAAGGAACTTGGTTTCTGGCTCATTGTTGAACAAGCATGGATTCCGCATGGTGTTTGAATCTGATAAGCTAATTTTGTCCAAAAGTGGAATGTTTGTGGGAAAAGGTTATATAACCGATGGTTTTTTAAGCTCAATGTAATGACTGTGAAGAGTATTAATAAGAATAATTCTTCTGCTTACTTGCTTGAGTCTTCCAATTTGTGGCATGGTAGACTAGGTCATGTTAATTATGAAACAATGCGTAGATTAATTAACTTGAACCATATACCCACATTCCAAATTAGTTCGAAACACAAATGTGAAATTTGTGTGGAGGCAAAATTAACAAGATCATCGTTTCAAATAATTGAAAGACATACAAAACCCTTGAATTTGATTCACAGTGATGTGTGTGATTTAAAATCAAATCAAACAAGGGATGGGTATAATTACTTTGTCACTTTTGTGGATGATAGTACAAGATTTTGTTATGTCTATTTGCTTAAAAGAAAAGATGAAGCTATAGAGAAGTTTGAGCTATATAAAAGTGAAGTTGAAACTCAACTTAAGGAAAAAGTAAAAGTTATAAGAAGTGACCGAGGTGGTGAATATGTATCACCTTTTGGTGAATTCTGTGCGAAACATGGAATTATTCACGAAGTCACTGCACCATATTCGCCTCAATCAAATGGGATTGCTGAGCGTAAAAATAGGACCTTGAAAGAAATGAGCAATGCAATGTTGCTAAGTTCAGGGTTGCCTACAAGTATGTGGGGAGATGCTGTCTGGTCAGCAAATTATCTTTTGAATAGGATACCCCGGAAAAATCAAGAGCCGACTCCCTATGAATTATGGAAAAGGAAGAAGCCTTCTTATAAATTCTCACGAGTGTGGGGGTGCCTTGCAAAAGTTCTTGTACCAGAACCAAAAAGGGTGAAAATCGGTCCAAAACAGTGGATTGTATTTTTATTGGTTATGTGCCTAATAGTACGGCATATAGATTTCTTGTGCATGAGTCAAAAATCCCTTACATACACAAGAATATAATAATGGAATCAAGAAATGCTTCATTTTTTGAACATGTATTTCCACGCAAGTCCATAGAAAGTTCAAGTTCATCGAAACGGACACGTGAAACTTATTCTGAAAATGAATATAGTGATGACGAGGAACAAGAAAATACGGATGAACTTGAAACAGAGGATGCACCTCGTCGAAGCAAAAGAGCTAGAGTTGAAAAATCCTTCGGGCCGGATTTTCTAACATACTTTCTCGAAAATGAACCACAGTCTTATTCAGAAGTTGTGCATTGTCCGGATGGTCCTTTTTGAAAAGAGGCCATTAAAAGTGAAGTTGATTCTATTATGCAGAATCATACTTGGGAATTAGTGGATCTTCCTCCGGGTTGTAAACCACTAGGATCTAAATGGATTTTCACTTGGAAAATGAAAACACATGGATCCATTGATAAGTATAAAGCCCGACTTGTTATTCAAGGTTTTCGCCAAAAAAAGGCATCGATTATTTCGATACGTATTCTCTGGTAACGAGAATGGCATCTATAAGGATGATCATTGTTATTGTAGCATTGCGAAATCTTGAAGTACATTAAATGGATGTAAAAACGGCCTTTGTTAATGGAGATTTACATGAAGAAATCTACATTAGACAACCTGAGGGTTTTGTGGTTCCAGGATTGGAACATAAAGTTTATAAATTAGTTAAGTCAATTTATGGCTTAAAACAAGCGCCTCGAGATTGGCATCAGAAATTTGACAGTGTTATATTGTCGAATGGATTTAAAATCAACGAATGTGACAAATGTGTATATGTCCAAGATACAATAGAGGGATACGTGATCCCGTGTCTTTATGTTGATGATATGCTCATCGTTGGTAGCAATGACAAGATGGTGAAATCTACCAAAGACATATTACATTCAAGGTTCCACATCAAAGATATGGGCTTAGCTGACTTGATTCTAGGGATAAAGATCCAAAGAACACCAAGTGGACTTATACTAAACGAGTCACATTATGTTGATAAGATCCTTGAGAAATTTAGTGAAGATGATTCTAGTGTGTCAATAATTATTATCTAACTCGAACTATCCATAAAATAAAGAGAAAAGATAATTACGAATTTTTACATAAAGATTTCTATTCAATATAGAAAACCCATTTATAATAGGTTTAAATTATCAAAATACATCTTTTAGTATTTAAATACTATCCTATTATTAATCAAATACAATTTTTAATATTATATCTGACGGTCCTCATCGATTTGAATATTTATAATTTTATAATCCAACGGATAGTATACTTTTGGTAGTACAGTGACCGACCAAAGTTTTGGATAAAATCTCCCTTACGCTTATTATATATAAGGACTTAATTATGTTGTTATTCTTATGGTTTTAAGTACTTAGTTAATAATTTATTAACTAAGTATATACCCTATGTTTACTATATTAAAGTTAATATGATATGAAAATTGCAAATTTAATCTATGAGAATCATATAGGTAAATACTTACGATATTTTACCAATAGAACATTATGTTATGACTTTAGCATGACTTCATAATATGATATGAAAACATATATTTTCATATTAATATTGAAAATAATATATATAGTTCGCATAATTATTATATAAGAAATAACATTATTAACAAAATTTTATTATTACATTAATAATATTGACTTATTATTTAATAGGTAATACTATATTATATAATATTATATATTACATAATTCAGGGTTTCTTGTTGATAATATAATATAATATAAGTGTATAATATGGATATAAATTGCAATACTTAATTGTAGTATTTTGGTGCCATACAGGTTTTGTGACTATACAACAACCAAATATTTGTGACTGTACAACACCAAATACATTATCGAAATGTATTATCTCATGTATCATTAATTGCTTAAATAATAACTAAATTTTCAATGACGTAAAATGAATTTTAGTAAATTGATCAATTTAGTGTAATATAAATAATACTTAATGATATATCATAAGTTCTTTAAAGAATGAAATGTTATAATTATGTTAGTATTGGGGAACTATATTTTAGATAATACTTAAATGTGTGAATATATAGGATATAATAGCTTAGATAAAAAGTTATAATACTCCTTATATAATATTATGATAACTTATATGTATATTATTAGTAAGGATACAAAATAATATTTAAATCTGCCTTGACTTAGGAACCTAAGTATATAATCAAAGTTTCTCTCTCGGTTAATATTATTTCGAAATATTTTAAAACCCAAACAAAATTTAATTTATTTCAACTGTAAACTGTTCTAATTATTTTGGAGATCTGTTACTTTAGAATGCTAGACAGCCAAATCTAGGGTTTTAATTAAACATCTCAATTTTCAGTTAGGGTTTTAAGGAGAGATGTCTAGGGTTTATGATAACTGGGAGAGATTAGTACGAGCTATGTTAGGGCAAGAGCAACTCAGACAGACTAGGCAAGGTCATGAGCGAGTTTCTAGTGGAATCACCGGTGTTTACAAGGTGCTGATGAAATTCAGAATGAGGATGTGTTTGTGTTTGTGTTTGACTAACAGGATTATGTGATTTTAATTAGGTTTAGTTGATTGTAGTAAGGCGTTATGATATTGTGATTAATTGGTTATGGTAAGAAGTAAGGTTAGCTCAAAATATCAAAATTCTAACCTATAGTATGTTCATATTATATTATTACACTTTAGAATATTTAGATATTTATGTGTAGTGATATAAATTTTATATCACAATACCAATAAATTATACATAATTACTTAATTTGTAAAATATTTCTAATACTAGTATAATATATATTAGTATTATACAACTATTAGAATCCAAAATATATAGTATCTAAATGTTCACCTAATCTTTTAATAACCAAGTGTAATATTTAAATTATACATATAATTTGATATTGTCAATTACTAATACTAAAATGAATGTATAATTAAAATTTCAATATCTAAATTATATTACATCATATTTTACCATTTTCAGTAATTGATCATTTATTGAGTTTTAATAATTTATTTTAGTAATATGATAACAACAATAATGATTACATCTTTATGTGTCATCAACTAACTATCCTAATATAGTTAAGGATATATGGAAATAGAAAGAATATTTGTCTGGGCTTTAAAAGAGTTATACCTAAACATACCAACTTCAACATTTAACTCAAATCAATCTCTTGACTTTAACTTTTTCCTTGTAAAAAAAGGGTAAGATATTTATTTACAACTAAAAGATAATTAAAACTAATACCTTGCACACATTTCCCACTCTTTGAGGATCGTTCATATATGGCACATAATAAAATGGTTGTAGATATTTAATTAGGATTTCAAAATTGTGGTTGTAAATTCTCAAAATGGTGGTCATAGTTTTTAATTAATTTCAAAAGAATGTCTAAGTTTGAAAATTTTCTAATCAATGGCCATAGTCTATAACGAGTTTCAAAAAGGTGTCTATAATTTTAATAATTAACAAATAAAAAACCAATAATTTTTTATGTGAAAATAGTAATTAAATCATTTCCAATTTAATTTAATGAAAAATAATGTAATTATAAAGTAAAAAGTTTATCGAGTTTGTGTTCAATAGTTCAAGCAAAGTCAATTTAATGATCAGTAAAGTTTAGAGCTATAAATGAGTTGATACCGAAGTTGGGTGTAGTATTGGATAAAGTTCAATTCAAGTTCATATTGATTTGTAAACAAGTCGAATTTGAACACCATTTTGAGGTTCACTTTGTGTTTTTAAACACATTAAGTTTTAAATGGACAAATATACTGACATGTTGGTTTTGGTGTTTACCTTATGTGTTGACATGCTAGTCACTTAGATAGTGGTTTCACATGTTAATTTTAAATGGACAAATATAAGGACAAGTTGATTTTGGTATTTACATTATGTGTTGACATGCTAGTCACTTAGATATAGACAGGAAATCCTTGTTGTCAATGTGGTAGTTAATGACATTGTATTTAAGCATGCAAATACTAACTATAACTATTATAACTATTATGAATTTTAGTTGTAAGTGTGTGTTTAAAGAAAAACTCATATTTACCACTACATTATGTGTGTTGTTTTACTAGAAAATTCATTATTTTTTTTGTATGTTTTTTTATGATAAATTATTTCTTTGTATGTTACTTCCTCTCTTGGTAATTATATCTCTTTTGTAACTATACCTCACTCAAACTGATCCAACTATGATTATTATTTTTTCAAAATATTACAATTGTTCCTTGATTTTTGTATTGTGTTAGTTACATGAAAGCAGACTTTGTCATGTCTTCTTGATTAGTTAGGGGAGACCAACCCAAATTGAATATCGAGCTAAAAAGAATGAAATATTTTGATGTTTGAGACCATAATGTTTTGTTAAAATTACTTTTTGGCAGGGCTGTCATTTTACGCCCTCACCATTTTCATCGACCTGATTTTCTATTCACTTGAAATTTGTAATTTTTTTAAAAACATTCATTCTAATAAAATTATTAAATAAAACATTAATTTTATAAAAATATCAATATCATTAAATTTATATAAAACTGATAGTTTTAATAAAAAAAACTAATTACAAATTTTAAAATTTTTTATGCAAGCTACTCTATCTTTAAGAAAATCTGTAAAATCATAGGTAAAAAAGGTCCATGTACTCATCATTTGCACTTATTTTTGTCATTAGGAGTAAAGGGGCTTCATTATGATGATCCTAATAGCAGTTCCAAGCTCATTGCACTAGCTGCAAGAGATAGAGTGTATATTTTCTCCACTTTAGCATTTTCTACTATTAATCATCTAATGTCCATAGCTAAACAAATTTTTGATAGCTCAATTACAAAATCTCCATTAAAAAAAGATCAATCTCCGAAGCATGAGAAGATAATGAACCTATATTTTTCCCCTTTGTTTGACAAAATGACCTTTGGGCTATAGTGATGTTTGCCATATTTGATTCTTTTTTTTTGAATGAAAAGCTCAAAATTTAACACACATTTGTTCTTATGCATTTTAAATAAAATTATGAACACAATATAAATTAACTAGAAAGAGACACAATACAAAACCTCTTTACAAAATGAATCTAAGACAAGAATCAACTTGAACACGCTTTGAGATTTACAACCAAAGAGTGTAAAACAATATAAATTAACTAGAAACAGACAAAATAGAAATCCTCTTTACAAAATGAATCCAACAGAAGAATTAACTTGAACACACTTTGAGATATACAACCCACGGTGTAAAGTTGAGGGTTTAATCCAATTTCTAGATCCTTATTTAGACTATAAAATGTTTAAATAAATTATAAAAAAAGTATTAATGGAAGTACTAAGTAATGAAAGCCAACCATATATAGATATACATACTTACTAAACAAAACAAATTACAAAACCTTTGACCAAATGGAACCAAGATAAAGGGAAACACAATTTGAGTTGTCTGAGGAAATCCGTATACAAGAATTGGAAGATTCATGATTAATTTCTGTGAACCCTAAATCTTAATTCCAGTATAAAGGTATAGATCTAAGAAATCATCTTTTGAAGCCTAGGCCTGAGCGATTACGTGTGGAGTTGTGTAGTGGAGTGCCCATCATGTAGTTCATTGTCTTCACGATTCTCTTCCACATCTCCATCAAGAAAATTCATCCTTTGTGTTTTAAAAATCTCATCAATATTACACACCACTATAACTATTTATGGAATATCTTATATGTTATGATGTTCTTTATGCCATGCATGAGGAGTGGTGTTTAGTTATGTTTCCTACCTAGTAAATATTCTCGAGTAATTGTTTCAAAAAAATATTTTCTATACTCACCTAATAAGTTCTTATTTATTATTAGTTACAATTTTTTATGCATAGAATATTTATTCAAATTTTTTTCACGTATATTTGTTGGAAAAAGTAAAAATTTCCTGTATTTTGTGATATTTAGTTTGTAATAAATTTTGATAATTTTGTATTATGAAAATGTACAACAACAATTTAGTAACAAAAAATGTACAACAAATTTAAAATATAAACAAAAACCAACTTGTACAAAACGAAAGTTTTTGTAAGATGTATACTTCCAACAATTGATTATAATAAACAAAATCTCTTTATAATTCAAAAATCATTAATTTTGTCTATACAAACTATATTAACTTATTTAATAGAAAGAATTTAGAAGAAACTTTTGGAAAAATTGAATCAATATAAATAAAAACTAGAAACAGAATTGAGTTTTAACTTGCTCAATAGAATAAATTAAAGAAACTTTTGAGCAAATTGGATCATGGTGCCCTGGGTTGATGAGAGCACTGGTTATTGAGCAAAGCATTCAAGTTTGATTGGTGGCGTGTGCTGAATTTTTTCCACACTCCAGGGTTGAGGGGTCTGTGGCTTTATCCGGTGATGGAACAAAAATGTTGAGATATAACCTTTACCATGGCTCATTGAAGGTTTTTTCAAAGACCCCACATACAATGAAACTCGTTTGCTATTCATGCTTTCGAGATTGAACTTTTTCTCAATGTAGGTCGTGTAAGTAATATATCAAGAACACATCCACCTCTGGCCATCAAATAATTAACTATAAATAAATGTTATAAGGGTGAAATTTCACACTATATCTCTTTTCTAGCTATTGCAAAGATCTTGGAACTACAATTGCCATCATCCAAATAAAGCCTCCAATCTAATAAAAATATTTTAATTGAGGAAACTATTTATTACACCTAATTCTAGTTATTTTCTCAAAGATGGAGGACATTCGAGTAGCTTAGCGCTTAAGTTTTTGAGGTGGATCCATGCAAGTCATCTCTCATTTAAGTTAGAAAGAGCCTTGGACTTGTAGGAAAACTATGAGCTAAAAAATATGGTAAGATCCACTTAGAAAAGATTAAAGGTCTAAAAAGTATTTATATTTGTTTATGTTTTCTCAAGTTAGGTCTAAAAAGTATTTTTATTTTTTACCTAAATAAAAGTTTTTTGGATAAAATTTACCACTTGGAACTCATAAGTGCATTAGATTTACCAAGGTCTTTGTACAAATTTATAATTTAGATTAGTAAATTAGAGTTGTATGTTTAAATTTAGTATAAGGTTTAATTTGTGTAACAATTTTAAGAATATGATAATTATTAAAAATAAAATGTTCTATCTCAAACTATAACATTTATATTTTATTTTATACTTTATTGTAATAGTATTTTATTTCTTTTAATTACAAAAAAAGGTGTTTAAAAGTTAGATTAGTGTAAAAATTTATACTATATTATTAAAGACGAAACATAAAAAGTTTTGTTCTGTCGGTCATTGGTCGGTATTTGAGCTGGGCCTATTGATAATTTGGGTTGCGTTGGGTCTATGTATAACCAATTTATTTATAACCAATTACTTTTTTCACCTAAAATACATTAGCTATTTTATATATATTTTTAACCAAAACAACTAATTTTCTAAAAATAAAATAGGTAACATATATATATATATAATAGTAATTTTATTACACATTTATAACCGATTACCTTTTTGAGCTAAACCACATTATTTGTTTTACATTTTCTAACTAAAATAAATGATCATTTCCACTTATTTTTGTCATTAGGAGTAAAGAGGCTTTATTCTGATGATCCTAATAGCAGTTCCAAGCTATTAATCATCTAATGTCCATAGCTAAACAAATTTTTGATAGATTAATTACAAAATCTCCATTAAAAAAAGATCAAAAGCATGAGAAGATAATGAACCTATATTTTTTCCCCTTTGTTTGACAAAATGACCTTTGGGCTATAGTGATGGTTGCCATATTTGATTTTTTTTTTGAATGAAACGACACAATAAAAAACTTCTTTACAAAATGAATCTAAGACAAGAATCAACTTGAACACGCTTTGAGATATACAACCCAACATTGTAAAGTTGAGGGTTTAATCCAATTTCTAGATACCTTTGACCAAATGGAACCAAGATAAACAGAAACACAATTTGAGTTGTATGAGGAAATCGGTATACAAGAATTGGAAGATTCATGATTAATTTCTGTGAACCCTAAATCTTAATTCCAGTATAAAGGTATAGATCTAAGAAATCATCTTTTGAGCCTAGGCCTGAGGGATTAGGTGTGGAGTTGTTGTGGAGTGTCCATCATGTAGTTCAGTATCTTCACAATTCTCTTCCACATCTCCACCAAGAAAATCTTGTAAAATGTTTTGTATGTATTTGTGTTTAAGCAGAAATAACTGATAGAATACACCAGCATATGCACATCAAATGGGCTTCGTTATTATTGATCATGCAAAGGTTTTTAAACTGCAATACAACCACAAAGGTAGCTAGAAAATAGGAACACTACCCACTCTCCTACAACTCCTCCACTACAGCTTTTATTTGGCAAACTGGGTCCTAAAATATCTCTACTAACAGCTGACTGAATCAAATCCTACTAAAACATAAATAAATGAAAAATATGTTTAAGATTAAATAAAATAATCTCCCCGTTAATCTTAAAGGTTTCTTGCCAATTCCATGACACCCAACAGCTCCCTCATCCTTTCGAATTTGACTTTTGACAAGGCCTTGGTGAGTATGTCTGCACGTTGTTCCTCCCCCGAGATGTGTTTGATGCAGATTTCCCCACGCTCTATGCATTCGCGAATGAAGTGGTATCGAATATCAATGTGCTTACTTCGACCATGAAACACTGGATTTTTAGCAAGGTAAATTGCAGCTTTGTTGTCGATGTATAGAACCACTGGACCCATGCTTTCATCCGTTATCTGACTGAGAACATTCCGGAGCCATATGCACTGACAAGTTACTGCAGTTGCAGTAATGAACTCGGCCTCACATGATGACAATGCCACACACTTTTGCTTCTGAGATACCCACGTTATTAAGCTCTCGTTTAAGTAGAACACCATCCCTCCAGTACTTTTCCTATCCTAAATATGACCTGCAAGATCACTATCCGAGTATCCTGTTAATATGTTATTACCTCCCTTCTTGGTATATACCAGTCCACAATCAAGCGTCCCCTTTATATATCACATGATTCTCTTTGCTGCATTTAGATGTAATACTGTTGGTTGCTCCATGTATCTGCTAACGATGCCAACTGCAAACGCTATATCAGGTCTGGTGTTTCCGAGGTAGCGCAAACCTCCCACTAGACTTTTGAACTGTGTCACATTTACTCGTTTTCCTCCTTCATCTTTGGTTAGCTGCTCTTTCGGATCCATAGGATATTTAGTTGGATTACATTCAGCTAACCGAGCCTTCTCAAGGATTTTCTTTGCATAACTAGTTTGCTTCAGTTTGATGAAACCATTACCCTCATCTACTTCAATTCCCAAGTAGTACGATAACTTGCCCAGATTACTCATCTCGAACATATCATTCATCTGACACATGAACTTTTCTATAATACTCGTGCTTGTACCAGTGACTAGCAGGTCGTCTACGTATACAGCAACCACCAACATTTTGTCATTCTCTCGCCGAGTATACACCCCATGTTCTGATGGACAGCGTTTGAAACCAAGCAACTCCAAATAGCTGTTTAATTTTGAATACGAGGCCCGTGGGGCTTGTTTAAGCCCATACAGTGCTTTTATTAATCTGTAGACCATGTGTTCTTGCCCCTTTCTCTCATAACCTTCCGGTTGCGCCACATAAACTTCTTCACCAATTTCTCCGTTTAGAAACGCCGTTTTTGCATCAAGATGATGGACTTACCAGTAGTTTTTACTGCGAGTGCAAGTAGTAACCTCACGGTCTCCAATCTCGTGACTGGTGCAAAACTTTCTTCATAATATATGCCATGTTGTTGAACAAAACCCTGTGCAACTAATCTCGCTATGCTTAACTATCTTCCCTTCAGCATCCCTTTTCAGCTTGTAAATCCATTTTAAATCTATAACCTTGTGGCCCTTTGGCAACTCTGTCAACCTCCATGTCCCGTTTTTATTAATTGAGTCTATCTCATTCTACATTGCAAATTTAATCTATGAGAATCATATAGATTGCAAATTTAATCTATGAGAATCATATAGATAAATACTTACGATATTTTACCAATAGAACATTATATTATGACTTTAGCATGACTTCATAATATGATATGAAAACATATATTTTCATATTAATATTGAAAATAATATATATAGTTCGCATAATTATTATATAAGAAATAACATTATTAAAAAAAAATTATTATTACATTAATAATATTGACTTATTATTTAATAGGTAATACTATATTATATAATATTATATATTATGTAAGTCAGGGTTTCTTGGTGATAATATAATATAATATAAGTGTATAATATGGATATAAATTGCAATACTTAATTGTAGTATTTTGGTGCCATACAGGTTTTGTGACTATACAACAACCAAATATCTGTGACTGTACCACACCAAATATATTATCGAAATGTATTATCTCATATATCATTAATTGCTTAAATAATAACTAGATTTTCAATGACGGAAAATGAATTTTAGTAAATTGATCAATTTAGTGTAATATAAATAATACTTAATGATATATCATAAGTTCTTTAAAGAATGAAATGTTATAATTATGTTAATATTGGGGAACTATAATTTAGATAATACTTAAATGTGTGAATATATAGGATATAATGGCTTAGGTAAAAATTTATAATACTCCTTATATAATATTATGATAACTTATATGTATATTATTAGTAAGGATACAAAATAATATTTAAATCTGTCTTGACTTAGGAACCTAAGTATATAATCAAAGTTTTTCTCTCTCTCTCGGTTAATATTATTTCGAAATATTTTAACACCCAAACAAAATTTAATTTATTTCAACCGTAAACTGTTCTAATTAATTCAAATTTCGAGATCTGTTACTTTAGAATGCTAGGCAGCCAAATCTAGGATTTTAATTAAACATCTCAATTTTCAGTTAGGGTTTTAAGGAGAGATGTCTAGGGTTTATGATATTTGGGAGAGATTAGTACGAGCTATGTTAGGGCAACAGCAACTCAGACCGACTGGGCAAGGTCATGAGCCAGTTTCTAGTGGAATCACCGGTGCTGTTCCGCTTCAACAAACTACTAATGTTAATGCTATTTTACAAGGTGCTGATGAAATTCAGAATGAGGATCCTAATGTTGCTAGAATGTGTTTGTGTTTGTGTTTGACTAACAGGATTAGTGTGATTTTAATTAGCTTTAGTTGATTGTAGTAAGGCGTTATGATATTGTGATTAATTCGTTATGATAAGAAGTAAGGTTAGCTCAAAATATCAAAATTCTAACCTATAGTATGTTCAAATTATATTATTACACTTTAGAATATTTAGATATTTATTTGTAGTGATATAAATTTTATATCACAATACCAATAAATTATACATAATTACTTAATTTGTAAAATATTTCTAATACTAGTATAATATATATTAGTATTATACAACTATTAGAATCCAAAATATATAGTATCGAAATGTTCACCTAATCTTTTAATAACCAAGTGTAATATTTAAATTACACATATAATTTGATATTGTCAATTACTAATACTAAAATGAATGTATAATTAAAATTTCAATATCTAAATTATATTACATCATATTTTACCATTTTCAGTAATTGATCATTTATTGAGTTTTAATAATTTATTTTAGTAATATGATAACAACAATAATGATTACATCTTTATTTGTCATCAACTAAGTATCCTAATATAGTTAAGGATATATGGAAATAGAAAGAATTTGTTTACTTCTACTTAAGCCAAAACTACATTATTATAGTTTATGTTATTTATGTAATTTGTGACATATGAATTACATAAATTTTTAGTATAAATGATAATTACTAAAAGTGTACCCAATATTATAGAACTTATGTATAATTTAAAATGTTGTTTAAATTATACGATATGGTATTATTACAAATACCTATATAAATTATGGTAAGATAATTATATCCCAGTTAATGATCACCACTATCATATTAACTATAAATATGATAGTTAATATTTAATATTAAAAATTGTATACGTTAATATTTCTTATATAAATATGCATCTAATGTAAATTAAATAGTATACTAATATCTGGGAATAAGTAATAAATTACATATAGTTTAGCAAGTCTTTGGTGATATGTTTAACCAAATATTTTGATAAAAATACTCCAGATATTTGGTAACATGTAGTCAACTATGATCTATGTTTTATATAATTTCATAAATAACTATACTTTAATCTAGAGTAATTAGCTATATTAATATGGTTTAAATTATTATGTTGCACGATAGAAGGATTTGTGAAGCCAGCATTTGGTTTATAAGCCGGGTGAAAGCTGTATATGGGCTTTGACACACCCGGCTGCTATGCTAAATTGAATAAATGCTTAAAAAGTTTGGGCTTTACAAAATGTCCCTGAGTGTACAGGAGAAGAAAGAGACATTGATCATTGGAGTGTATGTTGACCATCTGTTAATCACACACAAGTGTATCAATGATTCAACGAATCAACACTTTAAGGACTAGATGAACAAGAAGTTTGATATGAGTGATCTAGGAAAGCTATCTCGTTATCTTGATGGAACTATGTTTAAAAGTATCGTGGTGGCTTGAGATATTATTATACATCCTTAAAAATATTTTTTCTATCCTTATAAAAAATATAAAAAAGAAGACACCTTCCACTTTTGAATTTATAGGATTATATTATTATTACAGTTTCATACCCCAATGTATTATTATGACCATAATAATACTCTATATTTCCCATCTGATGCAATATTCACCATCTGTGTTTCTACGTATGAAATATTATGTCAATACATATAGTCAAATTAGATTAATATAACCTTGTATGAACATTATTAATATAATCCTAATAAAATTTAGTTAGAAGATATGATAAAATGTTTTATATAAAATCACATATTATATTATGATATAAGCTTATATCTTAGTATCACATTAGTGGTTGTTGGGCTTAAGAAGAAATAGTAATAGATATTATGATTATTAAATATATATAATCCACATTAATTTGTTTTAAGAATTTAGTACGTAGAATATCTATTCATAAGGGTGACAGCTACACAAAGTTTAATAGATAGTATAATAATGCTAATTTTGATAAAAATGGATATCAATTCTTATCAATAGTATTATCATAGCTATTACTAGTATGCGTTTATTCAATATTGGTATTATATGTTAGAATAATTGTTTATTTATTTGACTAAATATTGAGTCCACATGTTGTTAGTTTTTTATGAGTTACAATAAAAGTCTCCATTGGTGATATTCTCCAAAACAAATTTTTGAAATTTATTTTGATTGAATAATATTATATATTCTTATCACATAAAAGATTTTGGATAATACATTTAACAATAATTTTAATAATTAACCTATTACCTTTATTAGCCAAAGCTTATAATTTTTTTTATAACTAAAATTTCTACTTTTTTATTTTTCTAACTAAAACCTCTTATTTTCTAAAAATATCACGGGCAGTTTTATTTAATAAAATAAAATAATAATATTATAATTACTAATAACTAACCGATTAGCTTTTTTTACAAAGTGTATATTTTTTTTATATTTTCTAACTAATATGTCTCCTAATTAAAACCTCAAACAATATACACCGGTTATTTCATTTAGTAGCATAAAATACTCTAATATTATAAATACTAATAATTAACCAATTACCTTTATTAACAAAATCATATATATATATATTATATTTTCTACCTAAAATTTCTCATTTTCTAAAATTATCATAGACAACATATTATATAATAATCTGAAACCCTGGTGTTTTGATGATAACACTATAGCACCAAGCTGGGTTTATTGTGTTGTACTAACATTGTTTTGGAGGAGATAAAAACTTTGTATTTTCTAACAAAACATGTTGTAGCAGCTAGCTGGCAGACTAATTTTCTATGCAGGCAGCAAACTGGTAGAGAAATTTTGTATACAAGCAGCAAGCTGGCAACACTTCCAGCAGATAGAGTTTCAGTCCTATTTTATTTTATAGGAAATCTTCTAGGAACTGATTTGTAAGAACTCTATCAGTTATATAATTCGTGGATATATATATGGGCTCAAATAAATTCGAAATTATTTTCATATATATATAATTCCTATATTATAGGAAGTTGTTTATAAACGTTTTATCTTTTAACGACTTCTATTTTATTAGGGTTTTCAAACCAGTTGAACGTGTCTTCTAAACGTTCTTATTCTCTCTATTCTTCTGGTTTCTAAACGTTATGTTCATCAACGTTGGGCTTGAATTAATCAAGGAACAAAAACGTGAGACTTGGTAGTCAAGACCGTTGGTTGTTAGATTAATTCAAAATCATTTGTTCATTATATAAATACTTGTGTGTTTTTCATCTTCAGTTGTTGGACGACTTTAAACAGAAAACACAAGTACTTTCGAACTGATTTGATATATTCTTTCATATACTTTTAAGCTCTAATATATATTACATCTTATATCTTTGATTAGAGTTCATATATTCAATTGTAATTGATTATACTTGTATTGTTCAACTTGTAAGTTGGTAGTTGCTCGTTTTGTGAGCTTGAGAAACAAGGGTTCAAGGAACTTGATAGCTAGAGGAGTTTATACTTGGGTTAGTATAGTACTTAGAGAGCTGCGTTCAAGGAACAAGCTGTTTCAGCAAGCTGACTTTGATCAATAATATATTCCTTTGCCGTGTTGGTAAAGACCAGGACGTAGACCTATAGGACATAGGGGTCGAACCTCGCTAAAATTTCTGTGTGTTCTTTATTTTCTGCACAATTTCTATACTGCATTGAACAACATAGCTAGCTGCCACTCTATATTCTGTAAACTCAGTAAGCTGCCAGACAGCAAAAACAGACTGATTTTTGCTTTTTCAGTCACATAACTTGGTAATAATTAAAATCGGTCATTATTAGTCATAACACCTATTCACCCCTCCCCTCTAGGTGTTGATTCTCATAATCTTCACATAATTAAATGCATATTAATCTTATTATATGAATCATTAGATAATGTTATATTATTTTTCTTGATATAGTTCTAGAATATTTTAAATGGAAGTCTTCCCTGGTCTAAAAGTCAATATAGAATTGACTTTAACCACTCATATACCAAAAAGAACACCAAATAATCACGGACAATAACTAAGAACATTTAAAGATGGATAAGAGGGTTTGAGGTGTGCTTCAGGTAGTATAAACCCCGCTCTTAGTTCCTCAAACGCCTATTCAATCTCTTCAGGGGCCTCTCTCTTATCAGAGTAGTAGCAACAGACTGAGTATACATTGGAATTGATGGTGTTAAAGGTGTAGAGAGTGCATGAAACTTCATAATTCATATTATAAGAATTATAATTATCATTATAATTATAATTGAGTTAACATAATAACTCAATGTATAATTTGTCTACATGCATAACTTAAACCCACAAGTTAATACTATAATTTTAGAGTTCACTTATAACTATGTTAGAAGTATATTATGTTGTTATTCTTATGGTTTTAAGTACTTAGTTAATAATTTATTAACTAAGTATATACCCTATGTTTACTATATTAAAGTTAATATGATATGAAAATTGCAAATTTAATCTATGAGAATCATATAGGTAAATACTTACGATATTTTACCAATAGAACATTATATTATGACTTTAGCATGACTTCATAATATGATATGAAAACATATATTTTCATATTAATATTGAAAATAATATATATATTTCGCATAATTATTATATAATAAATAACATTATTAACAAAATTTTATTAATACATTAATAATATTGACTTATTATTTAATAGGTAATACTATATTATATAATATTATATATTATATAAGTCAGGGTTTCTTGTTGATAATATAATATAATATAAGTGTATAATATGGATATAAATTGCAATACTTAATTGTAGTATTTTGGTGCCATACAGGTTTTGTGACTATACAACAACCAAATATTTGTGACTGTACAACACCAAATATATTATCGAAATGTATTATCTCATATATCATTAATTGCTTAAATAATAACTAGATTTTCAATGACGTAAAATGAATTTTAGTAAATTGATCAATTTAGTGTAATATAAATAATACTTAATGATATATCATAAGTTCTTTAAAGAATGAAATGTTATAATTATGTTAGTATTGGGGAACTATATTTTAGATAATACTTAAATGTGTGAATATATAGGATATAATAGCTTAGGTAAAAAGTTATAATACTCCTTATATAATATTATGTATATTATTAGTAAGGATACAAAATAATATTTAAATCTGCCTTGACTTAGGAACCTAAGTATATAATCAAAGTTTCTCCCTCATCCTTTCGAATTTGATTTTTGACAAGGCCTTGGTAAGTATGTCTGCACGTTGTTCCTCCCCCGAGATGTGTTTGATGCAGATTTCCCCACGCTCTATGCATTCACGAATGAAGTGGTATCGAATATCAATGTGCTTACTTCGACCATGAAACACTGGATTTTTAGCAAGGTCAATTGCAGCTTTGTTGTCGATTTATAGAACCACTGGACCCATGCTTTCATCCGTTATCTGACTGAGAACATTCCAGAGCCATATGCACTGACAAGCTGCTGCAGTTGCAGCAATGAACTCGGCCTCACATGATGACAATGCCACACACTTTTGCTTCTGAGATACCCACGTGATTAAGCTCTCGTTTAAGTAGAACACCATCCCTCCAGTACTTTTCCTATCCTCAATATGACCTGCAAGATCACTATCCGAGTAGCCTGTTAATATGTTATTACCTCCCTTCTTGGTATATACCAGTCCACAATCAAGCGTCCCCTTTATATATCGCATGATTCTCTTTGCTGCATTTAGATGTAATACTGTTGGTTGCTCCATGTATCTGCTAACGATGCCAACTTCAAACGCTATATCAGGTCTGGTGTTTCCCAGGTAGCGCAAACCTCCCACTAGACTTTTGAACTGTGTCACATTTACTCGTTTTCCTCCTTCATCTTTGGTTAGCTGCTCTTTCGGATCCATAGGATATTTAGTTGGATTACATTCAGCTAACCCAGCCTTCTCAAGGATTTTCTTTGCATAACTAGTTTGCTTCAGTTCGATGAAACCATTACCCTCCTCTACTTCAATTCCCAAGTAGTATGATAACTTGCCCAGATTACTCATCTCGAACATATCATTCATCTTACTCTTGAACTTTTCTATAATACTCGTGCTTGTACCAGTGACTAGCATGTCATCTACGTATACAGCAACCACCAACATTTTGTCATTCTCTCGCCGAGTATACACCCCATGTTCTGATGGACAGCGTTTGAAACCAAGCAACTCCAGATAGCTGTTTAATTTTGAATACCAGGCCCGTGGGGCTTGTTTAAGCCCATACAGTGCTTTTATTAATCTGTAGACCATGTGTTCTTGCCCCTTTCTCTCATAACCTTCCGGTTGCGCCACATAAACTTCTTCACCAATTTCTCCGTTTAGAAACGCCGTTTTTACATCAAGATGATGGACTTACCTGTTGTTTTTAGCTGCCAGTGTAAGTAGTAACCTCACGGTCTCCAATCTCGTGACTGGTGCAAAACTTTCTTCATAATCTATGCCATGTTGTTGAACAAAACCCCGTGCAACTAATCTCGCTTTATGCTTAACTATCTTCCCTTCAGCATCCCTTTTTAGCTTGTAAATCCATTTTAAATCTATAACCTTGTGGCCCTTTGGCAACTCTGTCAACCTCCGTGTCCCGTTTTTATTAATTGAGTCTATCTCATTCTGCATTGCCAGCTTCCACTCCTTACTCTTAACATCTTGACTATAGTTCCCAGGTTCATCAACTGACATGATCATCAACTCGTTCTCCAGCTCGACTTCTTCTGTAACATCGTAAATTTCTGCAACTGACTTGAATTTCTTTGGCGTCTCATCATATGTATCTGAATCCACTTCATCATTAGTCTGCTGTTGGGGCCTCATAGTTTCAGACTCTTCTGTATCACCTGTATACTCAGACTCTTCAGTACTCTGCACTACTTCACTTGGCATACACACATCCAGCACTAAACCAGGCTTTTCACTATGCGAATTTTCTCCCCCCAATTCTGACCATGGCCAGCATTTGTTTTCTTCAAACACCACGTCTCGACTAACACAAACACGCTTTCTCACGGGATCATACAATCTGTACGCCTTTGTACCAGGTTCCCTGCCAAAATTCACAACTTGAACACTCCTTTCATCCAATTTCTTATTATAAATACCTGAAGTCTTCATATGTGTTAAGCACCGAAACACTCGAATGTGACTTATGTTTGGTTTTTCCCCTGTCCACGCCTCATATGGAGTCTTCCCAGTTAATGCCCTTGTTGGTAACCTATTGAGCACATAGACTGAATGACGGACCGCCTCCCCCCATAGCATTCGTGGAAACTTCATCTCCTTTAAGTAGCTACGAGTCATTTCAACGACTGTTCTATTTCTACGCTCTACCACGCCATTTTGCTGAGGCGTGTAGGGTGCAGAAAAATGTCGTTCTATACCCATTTCTTCACAGTACTCAATGAACTCCCTTGACATAAATTCGCCTCCTCTGTTAGTGCGTAAGACTTTTACCTTCCTTTCAGGCCCATCTTCCACCTGTGCTCTAAACTTTTTGAATGCAGAAAACGTCTCACTTTTGTGTCTCAACATATAGACCCACATGACTCGACTATAGTCATCCACAAGTAAGAAAAAATACTTACATCCTCCTGCTGTTGCTGGATCGATTGGTCCACATAAATCAGCGTGAACTAATTGAAGAACTTTGCTAGCAGTGAAGCTTGATTTTGTCGGAAATGTTTTCCTGGTCTGTTTTGACATCAAACATCCAGCACAAACCTCAGCATAGTGTACAATCTTAGGCAGACCGTATACCATTTGTTCATTGTACATTAACACCAAGGATTGAAGATTAACATGTCCTAGGCGAGTGTGCCAGAGACGTGTAATCTCTTCCGCTTTAGACAGTAAACACACAGGCTTGACAGTGTTAATAAGCAACTTGTACAAACGATTGGGAGATTTTTTGACTTTCATTAACAGATTTCCTTGTGATTCATACACCCACAGATAATTCCCAGTTAATACAACTTTATTTCCATTCTCCGATAATTGCCCCAGACTTATAATGTTGCTACAAAGATTTGGAATATAATATAGCTCATGAAGAGTGCGCTCCTCCCCATTTTTGCATTGAAGGACTATAGAACCTTTACCTTCGATTTTAACCGCTGATCCATCACCAAATTTTACTTGTCCTGTTATTTTTTGATCCAGCTCCTTGAATTTCGACTTGTCTCCTGTCATATGGTTGCTCGCACCATTGTCGAGGTACCCCACATTTGTTCCCATATTCCCCTCGCTTGCAACAGGCTTCAGCTTTGGTGTTACTCCTTCCACGTTCAGCAACATATTCTCCTCTCTTCCTTCATGTTTGGCCAGAAGCAAGGCAGGTTCATCGTCCTCCATTTGAGTCAGATAAGCCTCCTGTTTTGTTTCTTGTTTCACATCCCTTGCACGTCGTGGATTACAACACTCTGAAGCAATATGGCCATATAAACCACAATTGTAACACTTGACTCTACTCTTGTCCCATCCAGTACGATTTCTCATACTTGTTCCTCCCTTGTTCATCTTCCTCTGCCATTCTTCCTTGGTGAGTAAAAGTTTCCACCTTCACTTTCCTTCTTTATCCATTCTTCTTCAGTAAGCATTAGTTGCCTTCCGGCATTGTCACTTTTACCGTTCAGCCTCTCCTCATGTGCCTTTAGTGACCCAATCACCTCTTCAACGGTCATAGTGTCTAAATCACCAAACTGCTCCATTGTTGACACTATCTGTAAAAATTTCGTTGGTACTGCACGTAGCAATTTTTTCACCACATAGGCTTCCTTCATGTCCTCTCCAAGTGCACGAATATTAGTTACAAGTCCATTGATCTTCACGCAGAAATTGTCTAGCATCTCTGTATCTTTCATGCTTAATGACTCGAATTCAGATTTAAGAGTCTGAATTTTTGTCGCTTTCACCTTTTCAGCACCCTGAGACATTGTCTTTATAGCCACCCAGGCATCTTTTGCTTTCTTCTTCTCTGCAATAGAGAGTAATATCTCCTACGGTACGCTCTGGTAAATCATGGCCAGAGCTACCTTGTCTGATCGCTGGTCCACCGCACCTTCTTTAAGATCACTGGACTCCACTGCGTCCCAAACGCCATGAGCTTGCATTATGACTCTCATTTTTATCGACCAGGTAGTATAGTTAGCCTTAGTTAACATTGGATAACTTAACCCCATGGATCCTCCTTTAAGCTTGCCCACATCCATTGCCTTCTTTGACATATACTCGCGTATTCACCGATTACCGTAGCTCTGATACCAATTCTTGTAAAATGTTTTGTATGTATTTGTGTTTAAGCAGCAATAACTGATGGAATACACCAGCATATGCACATCAAATGGGCTTCGTTATTATTGATCATGCAAAGGTTTTTAAACTGCAATACAACCACAAAGGTGGCTAGAAAATAGGAACACTACCCACTCTCCTACAACTACTCCACTACAGCTTTTATTTGGCAAACTGGGTCCTAAAATATCTCTACTAACAGCTGACTAAATCAAATCCTAATAAAACATAAATAAATGAAAAATACGTTTAAGATTAAATACAATAGAAAATTCATCATTTGTGTTTTAAAAATCTCATCCATATAATTACACACCACTATGACTATTAATGGAATTTTTCTTATATGTTATCATGTTCTTTATGCCATATAAGCGCATGAGGAGTGGTGTTTAGTTAAGTTTCCTACCTAGTAAATATTCGACAATAATTGTTTCAAAAAAATATTTTCTACACTCACCTAATAAGTTCTTCTTTATCATTAGTTATAATTTTTTATGCATAGAATATTTACGCAAAATGTTTTCCACGTATATTTGTTCGAAAAAGTAAAATTTTCCTGTATTTTATGATATTTAGTTTGTAATAAATTTTGATAATTTTGTATTATGAAAATGTACAACAACAATTTAGTAACAAAAAATGTACAACAAATTTAAAATATAAACAAAAACCAACTTGTACAAAACGAAAGTTTTTGTAAGATGTATACTTCCAACAATTGATTATAATAAACAAAATCTCTTTATAATTCAAAAATAATTAATTTTGTCTATACACACTATATTAACTTATTTAATAGAAAGAATTTAGAACAAACTTTTGGAAAAATTGAATCAGTATAAATAAAAACTAGAAAAAGATTTGAGTTTTAACTTGATCAATAGAATAAATTAAAGAAACTTTTGAGCAAATTGCATCATGGTGCCTGGGGCATGTAGCTGGGTTGGTGAGAGCAGTGGTTATTGAGCAAAGCATTCAAGTTCGATTGGTGGCGTGTGCTGAATTTTTCCCACACTCGAGGGTTGAAGGCCCCACCACTGTGGTTTTGTGGCTTTATCTGGTGATGAAACAAAAATGTTGAGATATAACCTTTATCATGGCTCATTGACGGTTTTCTCAAAGACTGGATAGACAATGAAACTCGTTTGCTATTCATGCTTTCGAGATTGAACTTTTTCTCAATGTAGGTCTTGTAAGTAATCTATCAAGAACACATCCACCGGTAGCCATCAAATAATTATGTGACGCCCCCAAATCCGAGGTCAGGATTTGGTGCCACTATCATTCTGAATAAAACATAATTATACAAACGACCCCTCAGCTAAGGATCGATAACAGGTTATGGTATGAAACAAGAAACTAAAATATTAAAGTTATTACAACATCTACTTCAGTTTTATCACAAACCGTTTGCCATCAACTAACCATAGGTGAGATCTAAAATGACCTCTATCTGCCCGACAAATAGAACCTACTCCTTGATTCAGGCCTCCTCACGGTATCCTTAGCGGTTACTCGAAGATAGCTAACTTCGTTCTTAACTGAAAGGTTAGGGAAAAATAGCAAGAGTGAGCCAACAATGCTCATCAAGTGTATAATAATAGCCAACAAGCATTGAAGAGGATATAAGAAATGAATCAGGAAGTCTAATAAATAAACAGAGTTTCATCATATGAATCGGGATGTCTGAAAAATAAACAGAGTTTCATAATAGGAATCAATAAATAAACGGACTGGAATTGGAACCACACGCTACGAGCTAAGTTAGGTGATCAGCCAACGCATTAGCTCCGGATCACATATTTAATGTGATTCCAAACACACACCGGATCCATAGGCAACATATTGGCCTTAAATAATTCATATACCAGACCGGCGTCACGGTCAAAAACAAATTTCCAATTCCAGGGTTGAATAAAATTACAGATTATTCACAACGAATAAAGGTGTCAAGAATTCAATCAAGTCTTTAGGAACAACTTGTTTCAGTTTTACAGATTTCAATTCATGATAACGCTTCAGGGATTCAGATGATAAAGAAAAGTAGAAAGATCATGTTATAGGGTCAAGCAAAGGTATTAGACAATAATCAAGCTATAAGTAAGCATGACAATAAATGGGTTTAAGACAAAGCATGCTATGTATACAAAAATATAGCTGCAAGATGGAACAAAATGTTCAAAGGTATTATATGAAAGGAAAGGTAAAAGAAGGAATTATGGTTAGGGAAAACATTCACATCATAATTTAAGAGAAACTACCACTTGAACAATAAGTGGAGGGAATAGACACTTGCCTCAAAAGCCGATAAACTAACTCAATAACTTGTATCTCACAACTCCAACTTTACGTACATGCGCTCCTTTCCTGGCCTCCTATTTGTACCTATATAAAGGTATAATACCCTATTAGTACCTCAGCTTGTTTACGTTAGCCTATTATCCCATATTCTACCCCAACGATATTTATTTACACACATATACCACATTATAATATAGCACGTTGCCACATAACACATAATATTTTGTCAACATATAACATAATCTCAAATGGCTAAGGTGAAACATTAGTGTGTGTTCTTGATGCAACTAACACATAATAGTTCTCAGATTCGACACAAAGTTCTAGTTAGTACGATCACAAAAAAGAATACCTTTAATAATTAGTTACTCTACCCTTAATATAAAGACTTATATAACTCTTACAATCTATATACTTAACCTCCATACAAGTTTTAAAGTCCACTCTAGCGGGTTAGACTTGAAAAATCCCAATTTACCAATAAAATATCAAAACAAAATTTTTATATGCAAGAAGCTCCCAGCAGGACCAACACACTTGCATAGACTGATGGCAGGCCCATGTTGGCGACATCGAAACGAAGCTAGAAAGGAAGGTCAATGAAGTTGGTGACATGGCAGGACCTTGTTGGCGTTTTTTATTTCTTCTAGTACACTTTAACGTTGTAATTACTTATATTCTTATCTTGGTGTTGGCGGATTTGATGAGATTATGTAGTTGGGTTTGTGATTAGAGGACGTAGTTGGTTGTTTATGATGGGATTATGTAGTTGGATGATATACTTGGTTTGTGTAAATTGGTTGTTTTTCTAATGGGAAATGCAATATTTAAACTTTAAATTTTTATTTAGTTAAACTACAGGTGTTACCTCACGTACTATACTGATGTTACTAAATGTCTTCATTGGCAACCCCTAGCGTGTTGCAGTAGGTGTTACAATAGGTGTTACCTTAGACTGAAACCTGCTCCTGCATATTTTGTGGGCCCCACGTGTGGGACCCACGTGTGGAACCCACGTATGGGACCCACATGTGGGATCCACGTGTGGGAACCACGTGTGGGCCCCACACGTGGGTCCCACTAATTTCAAAAAATTCTAATATCTAAGGTAACATAGATTTGGTGTTGTAATAGAGTGGTTACTATGTTGTTGTAGGCTATCTTTGGTAACATAAAAGGTTATGTTAGCCTAGGGTAGGCCACATGTTGCCTTTGACGCCAAAGGCAATTGGGAGAGAAACTGACCGAGCGCTCATGTTACCTTAGCCCTTTTTTGGGCCTGTAGCAAAGTTATATTGGGTTAAGGTGACATAGTTCAGTAGTTACTATTGTAGGCCATCTATGGCGTAGTGTTATGAGTTACAATAAAAGTCTCCATTAGTGATATTCTCCGAAACATATTTTTGAAATTTATTTTGATTGAATAATATTATATATTCTTATCACTGGACAATACATTTAACAATAATTTTAATAATTAACCTATTACCTTTATTAGCCAAAGCGTATAATTTTTTTTATAACTAAAATTTCTACTTTTTTATTTTTCTAACTAAAACCTCTTATTTTCTAAAAATATCACGGGCAGTTTTATTTAATAAAATAAAATAATGAAATAATAATATTATAATTACTAATAACTAACCTATTAGCTTTTTTTGCCAAAGTGTATATTTTTTTATATTTTCTAACTAATATGTCTCCTAACTAAAACCTCAAACAATATACACCCGTTATTTCATTTAGTAGGATAAAATACTCTAATATTATAAATATTAATAATTAATAAATTACCTTTATTAACAAAATCATATATATATATATATTATATTTTTTACCTAAAATTTCTCATTTTCTAAAATTATCATAGACAACATATTATATAATAATCTTCACATAATTAAATGCATATTAATCTTATTATATGAATCATTAGATAATGTTATATTATTTTTCTTGAAATAGTTCTAGAATATTTTAAATGGAAGTCTTCCCTGGTCTAAAAGCCAATATAGAATTGACTTTAACCACTCATATACCAAAAAGAAGACCAAATAATCAGGGACAATAACTAAGAACATTTAAAGAGTGAATAGAGGGTTTGAGGTGTGCTTGAGGTAGTATAAACCCCACTCTTAGTTCCTCAAACGCGTATTCAATCTCTTCAGGGCCTCTCTCTTATGAGAGTAATAGCAACAGACTGAGTATACATTGGAATTGATGTTGTTAAAGGTGTGAGAGTGCATGAAACTTCATAATTCATATTATAAGAATTATAATTATCATTATAATTATAATTGAGTGAACATAATAACTCAATGTATAATTTGTCTACATGCATAATTTAAACCCACAAGTTAATACTATAATTTTAGAGTTCACTTATAACTATGTTATAAGTATATATATTTAAAACAATTAGTGGAAAAATAAATAAATTGGTGCTACAATAATAAAAAAAATATTTATTAAAATTTAGATAGTCACTTTAATATTTGGGTTCTATCCTCAGTTTTAGAAATTGAATTTTGACGATTTTACAACTCATGCGAAACTAACGAAATTATCTTTAATTTAATGATGGTTTAATAATTATTATCTAACTTGACCCGTTGACCTACCCATAAAATAAACCGAAAAGATGGTTAAGAAGTTTTACAAAAAGAATTCAATTCAATATAAAAAACCAATTTATAATTGGTTTAAATTATCAAAGCACACTTCTTAGTATTTAAATATAATTCCACCTTTAATCAAAATACATATTTTAATATATGTATTATATTCAAAATTATCATTTTATGAATATGAAACCCTCAACATTTTAATAATATTTTGATATTATCCTAATGGTTAAAGTTTTATGGTGTTGAAATGCACTAATATCTTTCTGTGACCTTTGTGTTTTTTATTTTCTTTAAAAAAAAAAAAATTAAATCACTAATAATCGATGGTTGAGTGGTATTTTAATGTGGTTTTCGGTATGATTAAGTGAACCACTGGTTTGTTTAAAGGAAAAAGAAATTTATGCACTTTCTTTTTGTAATTATCAGTATGTATGTGAGTATTTCAGTTATATTTTGTAGAATAGGCAGGTTATGGTTTTTGCTTTAGTGCATAGCTTTGTCTGCTCGGCGTAGTATGCCCCTATTCAATCTCAGAGTTACTTTATGGGCTTTTCAACCTATGTAAATTTTCTAAGCGAATAATATAATCAAGACTTGTTAATTAATTTGGTAAATATATTAACGGGTGTTATCTTGTTTTCAGAAATGTCGGGAGTTGACGGAGAGAGCTTGTCTGGTGATGGTGATAGGCGTGTAAATGCTGAGGCAGTGCCTAAAATGGCGACCCTTGTGGTGCCTAGTCCAGCTGTACCGGTAACCTCTCACGCGGAAAAACCGGAGAAATTCAATGGGCTGAATTTCAAAAGGTGGCAACAAAAGGTGTTGTTTTACGTGACCACCTTGAACCTTGTGAGGTTCTTGACCGATGATGCACCTAAGCTGTGACGATGAGTCTGATGTTGAGCTAGTTAGTGCAGTTCAAGCTTGGAACCACTCTGATTTCTTGTGCAGAAATTATATAATGAACTGTTTGAGTGATTCACTGTACAATGTGTATAGTGTGCTAAAGACGTCCAAAGCTTTATGGGACTCACTCGACAGAAAGTATAGAACCGAGGATGCGGGTACTAAGAAATTTATAGTGGCCCGACTCCTTGAGTTTATGATGGTGGATTCCAAGATGGTGGTTAGTCAAGTTCAGGACCTTCAGATGATAATGCATGACATGGAATCTGAGGGAATGCCCATGAATGAAGCCTTCCAAGTAGCCATTATTATTGAGAAATTGCCCCCTAGTTGGAAGGACTTCAAGAATTATTTGAAGCATAAGCGAAAGGAGATGACAGTGCAAGACCTTGTCTTGAGACTCCGGATTGAGGAGGATAATAAAAAACGGCCTGTCTCTTCTTCTAATGCTAGTGTTGTGCAGGTGAAAAAGAACTCCAAGTTCAAAAAGGGGAAACCAGACAAGAAGCCCAACTTGGGACATAAGGGTGGAGTTTCTAAGAAGAAATTTCTAGGAAAGTGCTTCAACTGTGACAAGATTGGTCACAAGTCAACTGAGTGCAGACTACCGAAGAGGAAAAAGCACGAGGCCCACATGGTAGATGATGTGGCTCAAGATATATCTGAAATCAGTCTCTCTGCTATGGTTTCTGAAGTGGACCTGATCGGCTCCAACCCGAAAGAATGGTGGATTGACACTGGTGCTACTAGGCACATATGCTCGAGTAAGGAGTTGTTCCACACCTTCTCGCCAACTGAGAATGGAGAGAAGCTTTTCATGGGAAACTCTGCAACATCTGAAGTCCTTGGAAAAGGCAAGGTTTTCTTGAAGATGACATCTGGCAAGGAGTTGACTCTGAATGATGTACTCTATGTGCCGGAGATTCGAAGGAACTTGGTTTCTGGCTCATTGTTGAACAAGCATGGATTCCGCATGGTGTTTGAATCTGATAAGCTAATTTTGTCCAAAAGTGGAATGTTTGTGGGAAAAGGTTATATAACCGATGGTTTTTTAAGCTCAATGTAATGACTGTGAAGAGAAGAGTATTAATAAGAATAATTCTTCTGCTTACTTGCTTGAGTCTTCCAATTTGTGGCATGGTAGACTAGGTCATGTTAATTATGAAACAATGCGTAGATTAATTAACTTGAACCATATACCCACATTCCAAATTAGTTCGAAACACAAATGTGAAATTTGTGTGGAGGCAAAATTAACAAGATCATCGTTTCAAATAATTGAAAGACATACAAAACCCTTGAATTTGATTCACAGTGATGTGTGTGATTTAAAATCAAATCAAACAAGGGATGGGTATAATTACTTTGTCACTTTTGTGGATGATAGTACAAGATTTTGTTATGTCTATTTGCTTAAAAGAAAAGATGAAGCTATAGAGAAGTTTGAGCTATATAAAAGTGAAGTTGAAACTCAACTTAAGGAAAAAGTAAAAGTTATAAGAAGTGACCGAGGTGGTGAATATGTATCACCTTTTGGTGAATTCTGTGCGAAACATGGAATTATTCACGAAGTCACTGCACCATATTCGCCTCAATCAAATGGGATTGCTGAGCGTAAAAATAGGACCTTGAAAGAAATGAGCAATGCAATGTTGCTAAGTTCAGGGTTGCCTACAAGTATGTGGGGAGATGCTGTCTGGTCAGCAAATTATCTTTTGAATAGGATACCCCGGAAAAATCAAGAGCCGACTCCCTATGAATTATGGAAAAGGAATAAGCCTTCTTATAAATTCTCACGAGTGTGGGGGTGCCTTGCAAAAGTTCTTGTACCAGAACCAAAGAGGGTGAAAATCGGTCCAAAACAGTGGATTGTATTTTTATTGGTTATGTGCCTAATAGTACGGCATATAGATTTCTTGTGCATGAGTCAAAAATCCCTTACATACACAAGAATATAATAATGGAATCAAGAAATGCTTCATTTTTTGAACATGTATTTCCACGCAAGTCCATAGAAAGTTCAAGTTCATCGAAACGGACACGTGAAACTTATTCTGAAAATGAATATAGTGATGACGAGGAACAAGAAAATACGGATGAACTTGAAACAGAGGATGCACCTCGTCGAAGCAAAAGAGCTAGAGTTGAAAAATCCTTCGGGCCGGATTTTCTAACATACTTTCTCGAAAATGAACCACAGTCTTATTCAGAAGTTGTGCATTGTCCGGATGGTCCTTTTTGGAAAGAGGCCATTAAAAGTGAAGTTGATTCTATTATGCAGAATCATACTTGGGAATTAGTGGATCTTCCTCCGGGTTGTAAACCACTAGGATCTAAATGGATTTTCACTAGGAAAATGAAAACACATGGATCCATTGATAAGTATAAAGCCCGACTTGTTATTCAAGGTTTTCGCCAAAAAAAGGCATCGATTATTTCGATACGTATTCTCTGGTAACGAGAATGGCATCTAAAAGGATGATCATTGCTATTGTAGCATTGCGAAATCTTGAAGTACATTAAATGGATGTAAAAACGGCCTTTGTTAATGGAGATTTACATGAAGAAATCTACATTAGACAACCTGAGGGTTTTGTGGTTCCAGGATTGGAACATAAAGTTTATAAATTAGTTAAGTCAATTTATGGCTTAAAACAAGCGCCTCGAGATTGGCATCAGAAATTTGACAGTGTTATATTGTCGAATGGATTTAAAATCAACGAATGTGACAAATGTGTATATGTCCAAGATACAATAGAGGGATACGTGATCCCGTGTCTTTATGTTGATGATATGCTCATCGTTGGTAGCAATGACAAGATGGTGAAATCTACCAAAGACATATTACATTCAAGGTTCCACATCAAAGATATGGGCTTAGCTGACTTGATTCTAGGGATAAAGATCCAAAGAACACCAAGTGGACTTATACTAAACGAGTCACATTATGTTGATAAGATCCTTGAGAAATTTAGTGAAGATGATTCTAGTGTGTCAATAATTATTATCTAACTGGAACTATCCATAAAATAAAGAGAAAAGATAATTACGAATTTTTACATAAAGATTTCTATTCAATATAGAAAACCCATTTATAATAGGTTTAAATTATCAAAATACATCTTTTAGTATTTAAATACTATCCTATTATTAATCAAATACAATTTTTAATATTATATCTGACGGTCCTCATCGATTTGAATATTTATAATTTTATAATCCAACGGATAGTATACTTTTGGTAGTACAGTGACCGACCAAAGTTTTGGATAAAATCTCCCTTACGCTTATTATATATAAGGACTTAATTATGTTGTTATTCTTATGGTTTTAAGTACTTAGTTAATAATTTATTAACTAAGTATATACCCTATGTTTACTATATTAAAGTTAATATGATATGAAAATTGCAAATTTAATCTATGAGAATCATATAGGTAAATACTTACGATATTTTACCAATAAAACATTATGTTATGACTTTAGCATGACTTCATAATATGATATGAAAACATATATTTTCATATTAATATTGAAAATAATATATATAGTTCGCATAATTATTATATAAGAAATAACATTATTAACAAAATTTTATTATTACATTAATAATATTGACTTATTATTTAATAGGTAATACTATATTATATAATATTATATATTATATAATTCAGGGTTTCTTGTTGATAATATAATATAATATAAGTGTATAATATGGATATAAATTGCAATACTTAATTGTAGTATTTTGGTGCCATAAAGGTTTTGTGACTATACAACAACCACATATTTGTGACTGTACAACACCAAATACATTATCGAAATGTATTATCTCATGTATCATTTATTGCTTAAATAATAACTAAATTTTCAATGACGTAAAATGAATTTTAGTAAATTGATCAATTTAGTGTAATATAAATAATACTTAATGATATATCATAAGTTCTTTAAAGAATGAAATGTTATAATTATGTTAGTATTGGGGAACTATATTTTAGATAATACTTAAATGTGTGAATATATAGGATATAATAGCTTAGATAAAAAGTTATAATACTCCTTATATAATATTATGATAACTTATATGTATATTATTAGTAAGGATACAAAATAATATTTAAATCTGCCTTGACTTAGGAACCTAAGTATATAATCAAAGTTTCTCTCTCTCTGGGTTAATATTATTTCGAAATATTTTAAAACCCAAACAAAATTTAATTTATTTCAACTGTAAACTAAATCTAGGGTTTTAATTAAACATCTCAATTTTCAGTTAGGGTTTTAAGGAGAGATGTCTAGGGTTTATGATAACTGGGAGAGATTAGTACGAGCTATGTTAGGGCTAGAGCAACTCAGACAGACTAGGCAAGGTCATGAGCGAGTTTCTAGTGGAATCACCGGTGTTTACAAGGTGCTGATGAAATTCAGAATGAGGATCCTAATGTTGCTAGAATGTGTTTGTGTTTGACTAACAGGATTATGTGATTTTAATTAGGTTTAGTTGATTGTAGTAAGCGTTATGATATTGTGATTAATTGGTTATGGTAAGAAGTAAGGTTAGCTCAAAATATCAAAATTCTAACCTATAGTATGTTCATATTATATTATTACACTTTAGAATATTTAGATATTTATGTGTAGTGATATAAATTTTATATCACAATACCAATAAATTATACATAATTACTTAATTTGTAAAATATTTCTAATACTAGTATAATATATATTAGTATTATACAACTATTAGAATCCAAAATATATAGTATCTAAATGTTCACCTAATCTTTTAATAACCAAGTGTAATATTTAAATTATACATATAATTTGATATTGTCAATTACTAATACTAAAATGAATGTATAATTAAAATTTCAATATCTAAATTATATTACATCATATTTTACCATTTTCAGTAATTGATCATTTATTGAGTTTTAATAATTTATTTTAGTAATATGATAACAACAATAATGATTACATCTTTATATGTCATCAACTAACTATCCTAATATAGTTAAGGATATATGGAAATAGAAAGAATATTTGTCTGGGCTTTAAAAGAGTTATACCTAAACATACCAACTTCAACATTTAACTCAAATCAATCTCTTGACTTTAACTTTTTCCTTGTAAAAAAAGGGTAAGATATTTATTTACAACTAAAAGATAATTAAAACTAATACCTTGCACACATTTCCCACTCTTTGAGGATCGTTCATATATGGCACATAATAAAATGGTTGTAGATATTTAATTAGGATTTCAAAATTGTGGTTGTAAATTCTCAAAATGGTGGTCATAGTTTTTAATTAATTTCAAAAGAATGTCTAAGTTTGAAAATTTTCTAATCAATGGCCATAGTCTAAAACGAGTTTCAAAAAGGTGGCTATAATTTTAATAATTAACAAATAAAAAACCAATAATTTTATGTGAAAATAGTAATTAAATCATTTCCAATTTAATTTAATGAAAAATAATGTAATTATAAAGTAAAAAGTTTATCGAGTTTGTGTTCAATAGTTCAAGCAAAGTCAATTTAATGATCAGTAAAGTTTAGAGCTATAAATGAGTTGATACCGAAGTTGGGTGTAGTATTGGATAAAGTTCAATTCAAGTTCATATTGATTTGTAAACAAGTCGAATTTGAACACCATTTTGAGGTTCACTTTGTGTTTTTAAACACATTAAGTTTTAAATGGACAAATATACTGACATGTTGGTTTTGGTGTTTACCTTATGTGTTGACATGCTAGTCACTTAGATAGTGGTTTCACATGTTAATTTTAAATGGACAAATATAAGGACAAGTTGATTTTGGTATTTACATTATGTGTTGACATGCTAGTCACTTAGATATAGACAGGAAATCCTTGTTGTCAATGTGGTAGTTAATGACATTGTATTTAAGCATGCAAATACTAACTATAACTATTATAACTATTATGAACTTTAGTTGTAAGTGTGTGTTTAAAGAAAAACTCATATTTACCACTACATTATGTGTGTTGTTTTACTAGAAAATTCATTATTTTTTTTGTATGTTTTTTTATGATAAATTATTTCTTTGTATGTTACTTCCTCTCTTGGTAATTATATCTCTTTTGTAACTATACCTCACTCAAACTGATCCAACTATGATTATTATTTTTTCAAAATATTACAATTGTTCCTTGATTTTTGTATTGTGTTAGTTACATGAAAGCAGACTTTGTCATGTCTTCTTGATTAGTTAGGGGAGACCAACCCAAATTGAATATGGAGCTAAAAAGAATGAAATATTTTGATGTTTGAGACCATAATGTTTTGTTAAAATTACTTTTTGGCAGGGCTGTCATTTTACGCCCTCACCATTTTCATCGACCTGATTTTCTATTCACTTGAAATTTGTAATTTTTTTAAAAACATTCATTCTAATAAAATTATTAAATAAAACATTAATTTTATAAAAATATCAATATCATTAAATTTATATAAAACTGATAGTTTTAATAAAAAAAACTAATTACAAATTTTAAATTTTTTTATGCAAGCTACTCTATCTTTAAGAAAATCTGTAAAATCATAGGTAAAAAAGGTCCATGTACTCATCATTTGCACTTATTTTTGTCATTAGGAGTAAAGGGGCTTCATTATGATGATCCTAATAGCAGTTCCAAGCTCATTGCACTAGCTGCAAGAGATAGAGTGTATATTTTCTCCACTTTAGCATTTTCTACTATTAATCATCTAATGTCCATAGCTAAACAAATTTTTGATAGCTCAATTACAAAATCTCCATTAAAAAAAGATCAATCTCCGAAGCATGAGAAGATAATGAACCTATATTTTTCCCCTTTGTTTGACAAAATGACCTTTGGGCTATAGTGATGTTTGCCATATTTGATTCTTTTTTTTTTGAATGAAAAGCTCAAAATTTAACACACATTTGTTCTTATGCATTTTAAATAAAATTATGAACACAATATAAATTAACTAGAAAGAGACACAATACAAAACCTCTTTACAAAATGAATCTAAGACAAGAATCAACTTGAACACGCTTTGAGATTTACAACCAAAGAGTGTAAAACAATATAAATTAACTAGAAACAGACAAAATAGAAAGCCTCTTTACAAAATGAATCCAACAGAAGAATTAACTTGAACACACTTTGAGATATACAACCCACGGTGTAAAGTTGAGGGTTTAATCCAATTTCTAGATCCTTATTTAGACTATAAAATGTTTAAATAAATTATAAAAAAAGTATTAATGGAAGTACTAAGTAATGAAAGCCAACCATATATAGATATACATACTTACTAAACAAAACAAATTACAAAACCTTTGACCAAATGGAACCAAGATAAAGGGAAACACAATTTGAGTTGTCTGAGGAAATCGGTATACAAGAATTGGAAGATTCATGATTAATTTCTGTGAACCCTAAATCTTAATTCCAGTATAAAGGTATAGATCTAAGAAATCATCTTTTGAAGCCTAGGCCTGAGCGATTACGTGTGGAGTTGTGTAGTGGAGTGCCCATCATGTAGTTCATTGTCTTCACGATTCTCTTCCACATCTCCATCAAGAAAATTCATCCTTTGTGTTTTAAAAATCTCATCAATATTACACACCACTATAACTATTTATGGAATATCTTATATGTTATGATGTTCTTTATGCCATGCATGAGGAGTGGTGTTTAGTTATGTTTCCTACCTAGTAAATATTCTCGAGTAATTGTTTCAAAAAAATATTTTCTATACTCACCTAATAAGTTCTTATTTATTATTAGTTACAATTTTTTATGCATAGAATATTTATTCAAATTTTTTTCACGTATATTTGTTGGAAAAAGTAAAAATTTCCTGTATTTTGTGATATTTAGTTTGTAATAAATTTTGATAATTTTGTATTATGAAAATGTACAACAACAATTTAGTAACAAAAAATGTACAACAAATTTAAAATATAAACAAAAACCAACTTGTACAAAACCAAAGTTTTTGTAAGATGTATACTTCCAACAATTGATTATAATAAACAAAATCTCTTTATAATTCAAAAATCATTAATTTTGTCTATACAAACTATATTAACTTATTTAATAGAAAGAATTTAGAAGAAACTTTTGGAAAAATTGAATCAATATAAATAAAAACTAGAAACAGAATTGAGTTTTAACTTGCTCAATAGAATAAATTAAAGAAACTTTTGAGCAAATTGGATCATGGTGCCCTGGGTTGATGAGAGCACTGGTTATTGAGCAAAGCATTCAAGTTTGATTGGTGGCGTGTGCTGAATTTTTTCCACACTCCAGGGTTGAGGGGTCTGTGGCTTTATCCGGTGATGGAACAAAAATGTTGAGATATAACCTTTACCATGGCTCATTGAAGGTTTTTTCAAAGACCCCACATACAATGAAACTCGTTTGCTATTCATGCTTTCGAGATTGAACTTTTTCTCAATGTAGGTCGTGTAAGTAATATATCAAGAACACATCCACCTCTGGCCATCAAATAATTAACTATAAATAAATGTTATAAGGGTGAAATTTCACACTATATCTCTTTTCTAGCTATTGCAAAGATCTTGGAACTACAATTGCCATCATCCAAATAAAGCCTCCAATCTAATAAAAATATTTTAATTCAGGAAACTATTTATTACACCTAATTCTAGTTATTTTCTCAAAGATGGAGGACATTCGAGTAGCTTAGCGCTTAAGTTTTTGAGGTGGATCCATGCAAGTCATCTCTCATTTAAGTTAGAAAGAGCCTTGGACTTGTAGGAAAACTATGAGCTAAAAAATATGGTAAGATCCACTTAGAAAAGATTAAAGGTCTAAAAAGTATTTATACTTGTTTATGTTTTCTCAAGTTAGGTCTAAAAAGTATTTTTATTTTTTACCTAAATAAAAGTTTTTTGGATAAAATTTACCACTTGGAACTCATAAGTGCATTAGATTTACCAAGGTCTTTGTACAAATTTATAATTTAGATTAGTAAATTAGAGTTGTATGTTTAAATTTAGTATAAGGTTTAATTTGTGTAACAATTTTAAGAATATGATAATTATTAAAAATAAAATGTTCTATCTCAAACTATAACATTTATATTTTATTTTATACTTTATTGTAATAGTATTTTATTTCTTTTAATTACAAAAAAAGGTGTTTAAAAGTTAGATTAGTGTAAAAATTTATACTATATTATTAAAGACGAAACATAAAAAGTTTTGTTCTGTCGGTCATTGGCCGGTATTTGAGCCGGGCCTATTGATAATTTGGGTTGCGTTGGGTCTATGTATAACCAATTTATTTATAACCAATTACTTTTTTCACCTAAAATACATTAGCTATTTTATATATATTTTTAACCAAAACAACTAATTTTCTAAAAATAAAATAGGTAACATATATATATATATATATATATATATATATATATATATAATAGTAATTTTATTACACATTTATAACTGATTACCTTTTTGAGCTAAACCACATTATTTGTTTTACATTTTCTAACTAAAATAAATGATCATTTCCACTTATTTTTGTCATTAGGAGTAAAGAGGCTTTATTCTGATGATCCTAATAGCAGTTCCAAGCTATTAATCATCTAATGTCCATAGCTAAACAAATTTTTGATAGATTAATTACAAAATCTCCATTAAAAAAAGATCAAAAGCATGAGAAGATAATGAACCTATATTTTTTCCCCTTTGTTTGACAAAATGACCTTTGGGCTATAGTGATGGTTGCCATATTTGATTTTTTTTTTGAATGAAACGACACAATAAAAAACTTCTTTACAAAATGAATCTAAGACAAGAATCAACTTGAACACGCTTTGAGATATACAACCCAACATTGTAAAGTTGAGGGTTTAATCCAATTTCTAGATACCTTTGACCAAATGGAACCAAGATAAACAGAAACACAATTTGAGTTGTATGAGGAAATCGGTATACAAGAATTGGAAGATTCATGATTAATTTCTATGAACCCTAAATCTTAATTCGAGTATAAAGGTATAGATCTAAGCAATCATCTTTTCAGCCTAGGCCTGAGGGATTAGGTGTGGAGTTGTTGTGGAGTGTCCATCATGTAGTTCAGTATCTTCACAATTCTCTTCCACATCTCCACCAAGAAAATCTTGTAAAATGTTTTGTATGTATTTGTGTTTAAGCAGAAATAACTGATAGAATACACCAGCATATGCACATCAAATGGGCTTCGTTATTATTGATCATGCAAAGGTTTTTAAACTGCAATACAACCACAAAGGTAGCTAGAAAATAGGAACACTACCCACTCTCCTACAACTACTCCACTACAGCTTTTATTTGGCAAACTGGGTCCTAAAATATCTCTACTAACAGCTGACTGAATCAAATCCTACTAAAACATAAATAAATGAAAAATATGTTTAAGATTAAATACAATAATCTCCCCGTTAATCTTAAACGTTTCTTGCCAATTCCTTGACACCCAACAGCTCCCTCATCCTTTCGAATTTGACTTTTGACAAGGCCTTGGTGAGTATGTCTGCACGTTGTTCCTCCCCCGAGATGTGTTTGATGCAGATTTCCCCACGCTCTATGCATTCGCGAATGAAGTGGTATCGAATATCAATGTGCTTACTTTGACCATGAAACACTGGATTTTTAGCAAGGTCAATTGCAGCTTTGTTGTCGATGTATAGAACCACTGGACCCATGCTTTCATCCGTTATCTGACTGAGAACATTCCGGAGCCATATGCACTGACAAGTTACTGCAGTTGCAGTAATGAACTCGGCCTCACATGATGACAATGCCACACACTTTTGCTTCTGAGATACCCACGTTATTAAGCTCTCGTTTAAGTAGAACACCATCCCTCCAGTACTTTTCCTATCCTAAATATGACCTGCAAGATCACTATCCGAGTATCCTGTTAATATGTTATTACCTCCCTTCTTGGTATATACCAGTCCACAATCAAGCGTCCCCTTTATATATCACATGATTCTCTTTGCTGCATTTAGATGTAATACTGTTGGTTGCTCCATGTATCTGCTAACGATGCCAACTGCAAACGCTATATCAGGTCTGGTGTTTCCTAGGTAGCGCAAACCTCCCACTAGACTTTTGAACTGTGTCACATTTACTCGTTTTCCTCCTTCATCTTTGGTTAGCTGCTCTTTCGGATCCATAGGATATTTAGTTGGATTACATTCAGCTAACCCAGCCTTCTCAAGGATTTTCTTTGCATAACTAGTTTGCTTCAGTTTGATGAAACCATTACCCTCATCTACTTCAATTCCCAAGTAGTACGATAACTTGCCCAGATTACTCATCTCGAACATATCATTCATCTGACTCATGAACTTTTCTATAATACTCGTGCTTGTACCAGTGACTAGCAGGTCGTCTACGTATACAGCAACCACCAACATTTTGTCATTCTCTCGCCGAGTATACACCCCATGTTCTGATGGACAGCGTTTGAAACCAAGCAACTCCAAATAGCTGTTTAATTTTGAATACCAGGCCCGTGGGGCTTGTTTAAGCCCATACAGTGCTTTTATTAATCTGTAGACCATGTGTTCTTGCCCCTTTCTCTCATAACCTTCCGGTTGCGCCACATAAACTTCTTCACCAATTTCTCCGTTTAGAAACGCCGTTTTTGCATCAAGATGATGGACTTACGAGTAGTTTTTACTGCGAGTGCAAGTAGTAACCTCACGGTCTCCAATCTCGTGACTGGTGCAAAACTTTCTTCATAATATATGCCATGTTGTTGAACAAAACCCCGTGCAACTAATCTCGCTTTATGCTTAACTATCTTCCCTTCAGCATCCCTTTTCAGCTTGTAAATCCATTTTAAATCTATAACCTTGTGGCCCTTTGGCAACTCTGTCAACCTCCATGTCCCGTTTTTATTAATTGAGTCTATCTCATTCTACATTGCAAATTTAATCTATGAGAATCATATAGATTGCAAATTTAATCTATGAGAATCATATAGATAAATACTTACGATATTTTACCAATAGAACATTATATTATGACTTTAGCATGACTTCATAATATGATATGAAAACATATATTTTCATATTAATATTGAAAATAATATATATAGTTCGCATAATTATTATATAAGAAATAACATTATTAAAAAAATTTTATTATTACATTAATAATATTGACTTATTATTTAATAGGTAATACTATATTATATAATATTATATATTATATAAGTCAGGGTTTCTTGGTGATAATATAATATAATATAAGTGTATAATATGGATATAAATTGCAATACTTAATTGTAGTATTTTGGTGCCATACAGGTTTTGTGACTATACAACAACCAAATATGTGTGACTGTACCACACCAAATATATTATCGAAATGTATTATCTCATATATCATTAATTGCTTAAATAATAACTAGATTTTCAATGACGGAAAATGAATTTTAGTAAATTGATCAATTTAGTGTAATATAAATAATACTTAATGATATATCATAAGTTCTTTAAAGAATGAAATGTTATAATTATGTTAATATTGGGGAACTATAATTTAGATAATACTTAAATGTGTGAATATATAGGATATAATAGCTTAGGTAAAAATTTATAATACTCCTTATATAATATTATGATAACTGATATGGGCTAAAAGTAAGCCCTAAAAACACATTTAATATGGCATTAATTAGATCCAACATGGTCAAAACGTTAGGCCCGATAAAAGGCCCAAAACCCTAATTATTTATTATTTTCGTAATTAATAAATAGGAGAAATACACAGCTCATTAAATGAGTCTCAAATACAGTAAATATCTTCATAGAAGGATCCAGAATCCCAATCAAATACAATGATGAGTCACATCGCTTATCAGATAAGGGTAATACTTGCCTGCCAAGTAATACACTCCTTATCAGTTATCAATAGTGAGACTTATCAGCAAAAGTCTCCTTAACCTACCATAATTACGAGGCCCCAGACGCCTATATAAGGACCCTCGTCCTTCATCCTAGAACTACGTTTTGGCTTGATTCTCAATAACGAGATACGTAGGCACTCTGTGAGGACCGATTAGTCTCGAACACGGAAACAGCCATTAAAGCTCGAAGCTCATCATCAATCCTAGCATTAATTACATACAAACCCTAGCCGCAATTCGATAACCTAGTTTTTATTCCACAACATTTGGCGCCGTCTGTGGGAAGGAGACGACAACCATGGCTAGAACACGAAGCACAGCAACCGCTACTGAATCAACTGTCGTCACCACTACTGTTCCAATCACCACGGAACCAGGGTCGTTACCCCTCACGACAATGGTTTCTCAACCACTAGGCACGTTGCCCATCACCACAGAGGTGGCTTCTCAACCACAAGGGACGAATCCCCAAACTTCCATACCTCAGAGTGAGACGAACCCTCTTCAGATGGTTGTCTCACCTCTCGACCAAAACTTTCCTCATGGAGCACAGATTTCCACAACTGTGCTTCCTGTGAGTACAAATCCAGCGTACGGATTACCCAATTATCCCCCTGAAACCGGAGGGAGTGGCTATGCAAATCAGGGACCATACATTCGAGGATTAGACCCCATCCCTGAAGGAAGATATTTGGATTATTCTGGGCCCTACTCTGACAACTCGTCTGATGAAGGAAGGGATCGAGCACCCAGAAGAAGAAGAGCTAGCAAAGAGCCCATTGAAAGGAGGAATCGGGGGGCAACTGGAAGGATACCTATGACTACCATGGATAGGATAAAAGCTCATGAGGCCGAGATCCAAAAATTAAAGAGGAGCATGGAGATGGAGCAACAAAAGAAGCAGACTCAGCCTTCAAATCAAGGGACAGGGGAAATCCCCTTAGTTGATTTAGGAACACCTTTAAGAGGACAGGGAGGAGCTAGAAGGACGGAGATTCCCAGGTCAGACCCCCGTGTTTTAACACAGCTGGGTGACCCAGACGATCCTATTCCACCTTTTACTGAAGAGGTAATGGACGCTCATGTATCAAGGAAATTCAAGATGCCTATTATCAAGGCATATGACGGAACGGGCGATCCCGCAACCCATGTGAGAACTTTTTCGAATGCACTGTTGCTGCAACCAGTCACTGATGCTCTTAAATGTAGGGCGTTTCCACAAACCTTAGCTGGCATGGCTCAAAGATGGTATAGCCGCTTGCCACCCAACTCTATCAGTTGTTTCAGAGAGTTGAGCACGGCCTTCATTAGTCAGTTCATAAGTGGGCGAGTACATGAGAAGGGACTATTCAGAGTAGAGTCCAACGTTGAAGGGACTATTCAGTTACCCGTGACTATTGGGCAGGAACCTAAAGAGGCGACTCAGATGCTGAACTTTTTGGTGATTAAGGCAGCCTCAACATACAACGCAATCCTTGGAAGGACTGGACTTCATGCGTTTAAGGCTGTGGCCTCTTCCTATCATATGAAGATTAAGTTTCCAACACGGAACGGGGTTGGAGAACAAAAGGGTGATCAGAAGATGGCGAGAAGTTGCTATGTAGCCGCGCTGAGGGCCGATGGAGTCGGGGGGCAGGTCCTTCCGATTGAAGATATGGATGTCCGTAATGATGAGGAACACCGAGGGAAACCAGCAGAGGACTTGATTCCCATATCTCTAGAGCCGAACGATCCTGAAAAGGTTACCTATATTGGAGCATCTCTGAAAGAACCCTTGAAGGGCAAGTTAACAGCGTTCTTACAAGAGAACAGCGATGTGTTTGCTTGGACAGCTGCTGATATGCCAGGGATTGATCCCCAACTCATAACTCACAAGTTAAATGTTGATCCCAAGAGAAAGACAATAAAACAGAAGAAGAGAAATTTTGCTCCGGAAAGGCAAGAGGCCATTAAGCAAGAAGTGGATAAGCTCCTGGAAGCTGGTTTTATCGAAGAAATTCAGTTCCCAGAATGGCTGGCCAACCCTGTAATGGTCAAGAAAGCGAATGGGAAGTGGAGAATGTGTATAGACTTCACCGACTTGAATGATGCATGTCCCAAGGATTGTTTCCCTTTACCTAGGATTGACACATTGATAGATGCCACTGCTGGGCATGAGATGTTGAGCTTCATGGATGGGTTTAGTGGATATAACCAGATCAAGATGCACAAGGATGACATCCCTAAGGTATCCTTCATAACTGACTTTGGTGTTTTTTGTTATCTTGTTATGGCATTTGGACTGAAGAATGCAGGAGCCACTTACCAACGATTGGTGAATAAGATATTTGCCCATCTAATCGGAAAAACCATGGAGGTCTATGTTGATGACATGTTAGTCAAAAGCCTATTTACGGCTGATCACATTAAGCACCTTGGAGAAGCATTTGAAGTGCTGAGGCACCATAAGATGATGTTGAATCCAGCCAAGTGTGCCTTTGGCGTTGGATCTGGAAAGTTTCTGGGCTTGATGGTTTCGAAGAGAGGCATTGAGGCTAACCCTGACAAGATCAAGGCGATCTTAGACATGGAGCCCCCACGCTCTATAAGAGAAGTGCAGAAGTTGACAGGCCGAGTTGCAGCCTTAGGGAGATTCATCTCCAAATCTGGTGATAAGTGTTTGCCTTTCTTTCAGGCATTGAAGAAGGTGAGAAATTTTGAATGGACACCTGAAAGCCAAGAGGCCTTTGAACAGTTGAAAAAGTACATGACCAAAGCCCCATTGTTGGCCAAACCTAGCCCTGGGGAAACCCTATATCTGTACTTGGCGGTGTCTGAACAAGCATTGAGTGCTGTTCTCATACGAGAAGAGAGCAGGGTTCAGAAACCCATCTACTACGTGAGCAAGGTGTTGCATGGAGCTGAGTTGAATTATTCTACCATTGAGAAGTTTGCTTTGGCATTGATAACAGCTTCAAGGAAGCTACGACCTTACTTTCAGTCACATAAGGTTGAAGTCCTGACGGACCAGCAGCTACGAGGTATTTTGCATAGCCCGAAAGCCAGTGGAAGGCTGATCAAATGGGCAATTGAGTTGGGGGAATTCGACATCACTTATAAGCCTCGAACTGCCATCAAGGCTCAGGCATTGGCTGACTTCGTGGTTGAATGTACCATTGGCAACCAAGAAGTCGGGGGGCAGGAGATAGTGACCACTCCTGGAATTGAGAATAAGGATGAAGAGCTTGAATCTTATCAGAAGGAATATTGGGTACTCTATTTTGATGGAGCATCAAAAACAAAATCTAGTGGTGCAGGCTTGGTCTTGCAAAGCCCTGATGGGTTCATAGTCGAGTATGCTCTGAAGTTGGACTTCCCGACTACTAATAATGAAGCCGAGTACGAAGCCCTGATAGCTGGTTTGGGCCTGGCCAGAGTAATGAGAGTTAAGAATCTCAAAGTCTGTGGGGATTCAAGGCTGGTAGTCTCGCAAGTAAATGGTGAGTTTGAAGCCAAAGATGAAACTATGGCTAAGTACCTGAAGATTGCAAAGGGCATTATGACTCAGTTTGATGAGTGTCATGTGGAGCACATTCCAAGGGAGGAGAACGTTAAGGCCGATGCCCTGTCAAAGTTCGCCTCTTCTGAGATAGAGAATTATGCGGGAAGTGTTTACTTCCAGGTTTTGAAGGCCCCGTTCATCAACTCAAAGTTGGTGGCACCAATCAATATGGGGAGTTGTTGGATAGATCCTATCAAAGCTCACCTAGAAACTGGATGGCTCCCTGACAATGCCTTGGAGGCACGAAAGCTGTCAGTAAGGGCATTGAGATATGCTTTGATAGAGGGTCTTCTTTACAAGAGGTCTTTTGTCATCCCGTACTTGAAGTGTTTAAGGCCCCAGGAAGCCAAAGAGGCATTGGAAGAGGTTCATGGAGGGATCTGTGGGCAACACTTGGGGGGCAGAGCCCTAGCTCACAAGATCACTCGTCTGGGATTCTATTGGCCAGAGATGCTAGCTGATGCACAGGATTATGTCAAGAGGTGTGAAAGATGCCAAAAGCATGCTCCAATCGTAAGGCAGCCGCCTGAAATGCTAACTTCGATCAGTTCTCCTATTCCATTTGCAATGTGGGGAATGGATATCCTTGGTCCTTTCCCAGTAGCTTCAGCACAAAGGAAGTTTCTGGTAGTGGCCATTGACTACTTCACTAAGTGGATTGAGGCTAAGCCGCTAGCCAAGATAACCACTAAACAAGTTGCCCAATTCTTTTGGGAGAACATAATCTGTAGGTATGGAATCCCACGAATCCTGGTGACGGATAATGGGACACAGTTTAACAATGAAGAGTTCAGGAAGTACTGTGAGGAGAATGCTATTGAACTTCGCTTTACTTCGGTAGCTCATCCTCAAGCCAATGGGCAAGCAGAGGTAGCCAATCGAATTATCCTTGATGGACTGAAAAAGAGGGTTGAACGTTCTAGAAATTCTTGGGTAGATGAGTTATTGCCTATCCTTTGGGCGTATCGCACCACCTGTAAAGTTACAACAGGAGCAACCCCGTTCTTGCTGGCTTACGGAGCCGAGGCAGTTGTACCCTTGGAAATTATGCATGCGTCACCTCGGGTGGAAGCATTTGAACCAGAAGCTAATGAAGAAGGCATGAGGCTTGCCCTAGACCTAATCGATGAGGTTAGGGACGAAGCAAATGCTCGGAATGCGGAACATCAGAAGAGAACATCCATCCACTACAACCGAAGGGTTAAGGAAAGATTCTTTCGACAAGGCGACTTAGTTCTCAGAAAAATAGAGGCTTCTGGAGTTGGACAGAAAGGGAAGCTAGCTCCTAACTGGGAAGGGCCATATCGAGTCAAAAAGACACTAGGACGGGGATCCTACAAATTGGAAACATTGGATGGGAACGAAGTGCCTCGTACTTGGCATGCTTTGAACCTGAAAATTTATTATGTTTAAGCTTTTCTCATAAGGATTCAGCTTTTAGCCTATCTAGTAGAAGTAGAAATAAGGTTTTATGAAATCATTCCAGGGCTTATTGCCCCGAGTAGGAGAATATTATTACATATGTAAGGGCCGAGCCCGTTTTTCAAACTATTAATGCCATTTGTTTTCCATTCTATGATTCTATGATTTCAATTATGTACCAAGCACAAGACAAATATAAGTCTAAAATAACCAAGTACCGAAAGTAAGTGAACATACGAATAAAGGAAAATGAATGCATAGATAGAAATGCCCCGAAGGGCTAAGTTAAAAGTTGTGTTACAAACACGAATTAAGTTAAAGTCCCGAAGGACCTGGAATAAAAGCTGAATAGATAAAAAGCCGCATGCGGCCATTAAGACCATGCAAGGTCCTTGGACGAGGAGAATCTACTCTTCAGCAGATTCGACCACAACATCCTCTCCTTCTTCTTCCTCCTCTTCGGAGTCTTCTTCACCAGAACCATCTCCCTCTTGGGAGCCATCATCACTAGAGCCTTTCTCATCTTCGCCCGTCACTTCCATCGGCTGCTTATCTCCCCTGTTCACTGCCTCATACTCTTCTTCTGAGGTATCGGTTGAGGATATGGACCCCCTTCGTAGCTGTTTGCCGGGAAAGGATTTCCTGACGGCTGCTTCCCTCTTCGACATTCTTCCTTCAGTAGAGTGGGAAGAAACTAAACCCGAATTGACAACTTGGGTACATTTCTTAAGCCCAGAGCTGGAAGGCCTACGAGAACCCCCAGAACCTGACGCTTGGGCCACATGACTTCCACCACTAACACCCCAGATAGGGCAAGGGAAATCTTCCGGGTTAACCACAGTAGGATACCTGTGGCTGACAGCACCAACGGCCTTGTCCCATCCAACGGACATGTTGAAGGGCCGTAGTTCATCGTCATGCTTGTCTATGAACTCATAAAACTTCTCTGACCTATGATAGGCATCAATCACTTTGTCAACCTCGGAAGATTTTTTCTTGGCCAAAGAACGGAGACTCTTTTGAAGAGATTGGCAGTTAGCTTCAGCTCGGGTGGCTCGGGAGTTCAAGTCTTGAATCTCTTCGTTCAACTTGGCTCTCTCACTCTTTAATTTTACATTCTCATCCCGATGGGCTCGACCTTGACGAGTCGCGGACTGAAGATAAGCATTGACCTGCAATGAGGAAGTTAGTAAGACAGTTATAGCAACGAAGTGAACAAAAATGTAAGTATACAAGTTGCTACCTGATATAAACCCTGAGCCCCAAGGCGCTCGGCTTCATCGATTTTGTCCCCCGCAGTCGCAGTCAGGACATCGGGAGGGGTAATAGAAAGTCTTGACCAAGCCACGGCCAGGGAAGTGCTCCCCAAAATAGAATCTTGATCACAGATGCCCCAGTCCGGAGTAAAGGGGGTTCTAACACTTTCACCAGCATTCCTATACCTCTTTCCCCCTTGGCTATTTTCCTCCAGGAATTGAGGAACTTCCCGGCGAGAAGGTTCCAGTTGAGCCTCGGCCTTCTTCATCATCCGCTTAGTGACATTTGGTTGATTAGCAGGACGGTTGTCTATCTCCTCAGCAGCTGAAAAATGAAGAGAAAACATTGGAATAAGAACAAACATAGTTCATAATAAGATAATGAAGGGAGAGTTACCCTCAAAGGAAAGAATGCTGAGGCCAGCTTCAATAAGCTTCTTCTCAGTTAGAATGGTTCTATAGTGAGTACGGCCCTCGTCAGCAAGAAGCCTATCACGATCTGACAATTCTTTGGGGTTAAGCTCGCACACAAAATGTGAACTGTCATATACAAACCCAAATTTCTTAACAAAGAAGTGACCCCAGTCGCCACCTTCCCACTCCAAGACAACAAAGTCCCTCTCCCAGAAATGATGAGAGTCTGGGAAGGAGAACGAGTTCACTATATGAGGAAGCCTGTTTCTAAGCTGAAAACAAATCCATCCCGGCTTAGAATCAGAGGAGTTCTTTACCGCAAAAATACTTCTGAACATGGTTGTACTCCAAGGGATTTCCAACTCACGGCATCTCAACAAGAAGATGATTAGAAATCTCCATGAATTAGGATAAAGCTGACAAGGATGGACCTGAAGTTCTGCTAAGAACCTGATGATGAATGTATGAACAGGGAACCTAAATCCCGCCTCCAATGCCCCTTTCAGGACGCATATCCTTTCGGGATGCCAATTGCAAGTTCTGTCCCCCGGATTTGGGAGGCATACCCTGATTGCACTCGGAAAGCCATAAGTGCTCCTAATCTTCTCAACATCCTTCTTACTTAACTTAGAAGGACTATTGAAAGCAACTAAGCAAGAAGTATTGGGGAATGATTCTCCCATAATGCTGAGCAAATCTAACGTTGACTCAAACTGACGATCAATATATCTAGGAGGTTTGAGTTTTAGTCTACCTTTCATTGTTCGCGCCATGCTTCTTTTTCTGAAAGCCTCCTCCATGGAGATTTGGGGGGCAGCAGCTTGCTTGTCAGCCATCTTGAACCTTGAATCTTGAACTTGGAAGCTTGAAAGCTAGAGAACTCAAGAGCTTTAGAACTTAAGAAAGTTTGAGAAGTGAAGAAGTGAAGAGAAATGAAGGATGCTCCCCTCCTTTTATAAGAAAAAGGTGACCTGATATCTCAGGTTGAAATACAGCTCGGTTCGCATTTACAGGTCAAGAGTCGTTAAAATACTAAAAGGGAGCGAAAAGACTATCCGTTATGAATGGAAAGAGTCGTTAAAACCCATGATATTTTGAAAGAAACGGAGAATTTAAATGAATGTTCGGTAAAACATTCCACCAGATCAGTCATATGAGCTTAGGAAGCTAAGCACGCTTAAGGAATGCTCAATTAAGAGATTAGTACTAAGCACTGGATTAGTGATGTGAATCAAGGTACAAAGTGAAACTTCAAATAAAGCTATAGATGGCCAACATTGATGCCAAGGACCACATATCGATGGTCGATATCGGTATGGCTTCAGCCGACCGAACATCCAACCGACCGCCCCACTGGGGACGTTTCGGCCAACCAAGATTGGTCACCGATGCGGGTTTTTAGCTCCTATTTTCCCCAAAAAAAAAAAAAAAAAAAAAAAAAAAAAAAAAAAAAAAAAAAAAAATTATACCAGCCGACCGAAGTCCCAGCCGACCGGTCTCCTGGAACACGCCCCGGCCGACCGGAACCATCCGTCGGTGCGGGTTCGCCACAGCCGACCGAAGTCCCAGCCGACCGGCTCTTCCGCGGGCGTCCCGGCCGACCTGGGTCGACGGACGGTTCGGGTTTTCAGAATCCGTCTCAAATAAAGAAAAAAAAAAAAAAAAAAAAAAAAAAAAAAAAATCCAGCCGACTGGGTTCCCAGCCGACCGGCCCTTTCGCCAGCACCCCGGCCGACCCAAGTCGACGATCGGTACGGCTTTTCAGCGCCCCGACCGAGTTCCCGACCGACCGGTCCCCCGGGCATGCTCCAGCCGACTGGAACCTGCCGTCGGTACGGGTACGCCCCGGCCGACCGAGCCTCCAGCCGACCGGCTCTTCAGCGGACGTCCCGGCCGACCCAGGTCGACGGTCGGTACGGGTTTTTGCTCAGCTGACCCGTGACGATAATCGAGTCAAGTCTGCGATTTTTTATTTTGTATTTTTCTTATTTCATTTATCTCCGATAGCACCGTTTAGTGCCGTTTAGTGCCGTTTAGCACCGTTTAGCGCTGATTATTGCCGTTTAGCGTCGCTTAACATTGTTTAAGCGTCGTTTAAGGCTACTTAGTGCCGTTTAGCATCATTTAACATTCGTCGTAAAATGCGTCGGTCGCTCCATGCTTTACAAAAAAGACGATACTCGTGAAACACTAGTGTACCAAGATAAACCCTGACCCAAGTCTTGAGAAAGGCCGTTATAACTTCAAGGAAAGCCTGATCAGCTTTCCTAGAAGTTGGGGGGCAAATGATATGGGCTAAAAGTAAGCCCTAAAAACACATTTAATATGGCATTAATTAGATCCAACATGGTCAAAACGTTAGGCCCGATAAAAGGCCCAAAACCCTAATTATTTATTATTTTCGTAATTAATAAATAGGAGAAATACACAGCTCATTAAATGAGTCTCAAATACAGTAAATATCTTCATAGAAGGATCCAGAATCCCAATCAAATACAATGATGAGTCACATCGCTTATCAGATAAGGGTAATACTTGCCTGCCAAGTAATACACTCCTTATCAGTTATCAATAGTGAGACTTATCAGCAAAAGTCTCCTTAACCTACCATAATTACGAGGCCCCAGACGCCTATATAAGGACCCTCGTCCTTCATCCTAGAACTACGTTTTGGCTTGATTCTCAATAACGAGATACGTAGGCACTCTGTGAGGACCGATTAGTCTCGAACACGGAAACAGCCATTAAAGCTCGAAGCTCATCATCAATCCTAGCATTAATTACATACAAACCCTAGCCGCAATTCGATAACCTAGTTTTTATTCCACAACAATAACTTATATGTATATTATTAGTAAGGATACAAAATAATATTTAAATCTGTCTTGACTTAGGAACCTAAGTATATAATCAAAGTTTTTCTCTCTCTCTCGGTTAATATTATTTCGAAATATTTTAACACCCAAACAAAATTTAATTTATTTCAACCGTAAACTGTTCTAATTAATTCAAATTTCGAGATCTGTTACTTTAGAATGCTAGGCAGCCAAATCTAGGATTTTAATTAAACATCTCAATTTTCAGTTAGGGTTTTAAGGAGAGATGTCTAGGGTTTATGATATTTGGGAGAGATTAGTACGAGCTATGTTAGGGCAACAGCAACTCAGACCGACTGGGCAAGGTCATGAGCCAGTTTCTAGTGGAATCACCGGTGCTGTTCCGCTTCAACAAACTACTAATGTTAATGCTATTTTACAAGGTGCTGATGAAATTCAGAATGAGGATCCTAATGTTGCTAGAATGTGTTTGTGTTTGTGTTTGACTAACAGGATTAGTGTGATTTTAATTAGCTTTAGTTGATTGTAGTAAGGCGTTATGATATTGTGATTAATTCGTTATGATAAGAAGTAAGGTTAGCTCAAAATATCAAAATTCTAACCTATAGTATGTTCAAATTATATTATTACACTTTAGAATATTTAGATATTTATTTGTAGTGATATAAATTTTATATCACAATACCAATAAATTATACATAATTACTTAATTTGTAAAATATTTCTAATACTAGTATAATATATATTAGTATTATACAACTATTAGAATCCAAAATATATAGTATCGAAATGTTCACCTAATCTTTTAATAACCAAGTGTAATATTTAAATTACACATATAATTTGATATTGTCAATTACTAATACTAAAATGAATGTATAATTAAAATTTCAATATCTAAATTATATTACATCATATTTTACCATTTTCAGTAATTGATCATTTATTGAGTTTTAATAATTTATTTTAGTAATATGATAACAACAATAATGATTACATCTTTATTTGTCATCAACTAAGTATCCTAATATAGTTAAGGATATATGGAAATAGAAAGAATTTGTTTACTTCTACTTAAGCCAAAACTACATTATTATAGTTTATGTTATTTATGTAATTTGTGACATATGAATTACATAAATTTTTAGTATAAATGATAATTACTAAAAGTGTACCCAATATTATAGAACTTATGTATAATTTAAAATGTTGTTTAAATTATACGATATGGTATTATTACAAATACCTATATAAATTATGGTAAGATAATTATATCCCAGTTAATGATCACCACTATCATATTAACTATAAATATGATAGTTAATATTTAATATTAAAAATTGTATACGTTAATATTTCTTATATAAATATGCATCTAATGTAAATTAAATAGTATACTAATATCTGGGAATAAGTAATAAATTACATATAGTTTAGCAAGTCTTTGGTGATATGTTTAACCAAATATTTTGATAAAAATACTCCATATATTTGGTAACATGTAGTCAACTATGATCTATGTTTTATATAATTTCATAAATAACTATACTTTAATCTAGAGTAATTAGCTATATTAATATGGTTTAAATTATTATGTTGCACGATAGAAGGATTTGTGAAGCCAGCATTTGGTTTATAAGCCGGGTGAAAGCTGTATATGGGCTTTGACACACCCGGCTGCTATGCTAAATTGAATAAATGCTTAAAAAGTTTGGGCTTTACAAAATGTCCCTGAGTGTACAGGAGAAGAAAGAGACATTGATCATTGGAGTGTATGTTGACCATCTGTTAATCACACACAAGTGTATCAAGTGTATCAATGATTCAACGAATCAACACTTTAAGGACTAGATGAACAAGAAGTTTGATATGAGTGATCTAGGAAAGCTATCTCGTTATCTTGATGGAACTATGTTTAAAAGTATCGTGGTGGCTTGAGATATTATTATACATCCTTAAAAATATTTTTTCTATCCTTATAAAAAATATAAAAAAGAAGACACCTTCCACTTTTGAATTTATAGGATTATATTATTATTACAGTTTCATACCCCAATGTATTATTATGACCATAATAATACTCTATATTTCCCATCTGATGCAATATTCACCATCTGTGTTTCTACGTATGAAATATTATGTCAATACATATAGTCAAATTAGATTAATATAACCTTGTATGAACATTATTAATATAATCCTAATAAAATTTAGTTAGAAGATATAATAAAATGTTTTATATAAAATCACATATTATATTATGATATAAGCTTATATCTTAGTATCACATTAGTGGTTGTTGGGCTTAAGAAGAAATAGTAATAGATATTATGATTATTAAATATATATAATCCACATTAATTTGTTTTAAGAATTTAGTACGTAGAATATCTATTCATAAGGGTGACAGCTACACAAAGTTTAATAGATAGTATAATAATGCTAATTTTGATAAAAATGGATATCAATTCTTATCAATAGTATTATCATAGCTATTACTAGTATGCGTTTATTCAATATTGGTATTATATGTTAGAATAATTGTTTATTTATTTGAGTAAATATTGAGTCCACATGTTGTTAGTTTTTTATGAGTTACAATAAAAGTCTCCATTGGTGATATTCTCCAAAACAAATTTTTGAAATTTATTTTGATTGAATAATATTATATATTCTTATCACATAAAAGATTTTGGATAATACATTTAACAATAATTTTAATAATTAACCTATTACCTTTATTAGCCAAAGCTTATAATTTTTTTTATAACTAAAATTTCTACTTTTTTATTTTTCTAACTAAAACCTCTTATTTTCTAAAAATATCACGGGCAGTTTTATTTAATAAAATAAAATAATAATTTTATAATTACTAATAACTAACCGATTAGCTTTTTTTACAAAGTGTATATTTTTTTATATTTTCTAACTAATATGTCTCCTAATTAAAACCTCAAACAATATACACCGGTTATTTCATTTAGTAGCATAAAATACTCTAATATTATAAATACTAATAATTAACCAATTACCTTTATTAACAAAATCATATATATATATATTATATTTTCTACCTAAAATTTCTCATTTTCTAAAATTATCATACACAACATATTATATAATAATCTGAAACCCTGGTGTTTTGATGATAACACTATAGCACCAAGCTGGGTTTATTGTGTTGTACTAACATTGTTTTGGACGAGATAAAAACTTTGTATTTTCTAACAAAACATGTTGTAGCAGCTAGCTGGCAGACTAATTTTCTATGCAGGCAGCAAACTGGTAGAGAAATTTTGTATACAAGCAGCAAGCTGGCAACAGTTCCAGCAGAGAGTTTCAGTCCTATTTTATTTTATAGGAAATCTTCTAGGAACTGATTTGTAAGAACTCTATCAGTTATATAATTCGTGGATATATATATGGGCTCAAATAAATTCGAAATTATTTTCATATATATATAATTCGTATATTATAGGAAGTTGTTTATAAACGTTTTATCTTTTAACGACTTCTATTTTATTAGGGTTTTCAAACCAGTTGAACGTGTCTTCTAAACGTTCTTATTCTCTCTATTCTTCTGGTTTCTAAACGTTTTGTTCATGAACGTTGGGCTTGAATTAATTAAGGAACAAAAACGTGAGACTTGGTAGTCAAGACCGTTGGTTGTTAGATTAATTCAAAATCATTTGTTCATTATATAAATACTTGTGTGTTTTTCATCTTCAGTTGTTGGACGACTTTAAACAGAAAACACAAGTACTTTCGAACTGATTTGATATATTCTTTCATATACTTTTGAGCTCTAATATATATTACATCTTATATCTTTGATTAGAGTTCATATATTCAATTGTAATTGATTATACTTGTATTGTTCAACTTGTAAGTTGGTAGTTGCTCGTTTTGTGAGCTTGAGAAACAAGGGTTCAAGGAACTTGATAGCTAGAGGAGTTTATACTTGGGTTAGTATAGTACTTAGAGAGCTGCATTCAAGGAACAAGCTGTTTCAGCAAGCTGCAAACAGTAACTGGGAGATCAGGGAGATATATTATTGTATTGTGTAGTTGTAATTCACTTTGATCAATAATATATTCCTTTGCCGTGTTGGTAAAGACCAGGACGTAGACCTATAGTAACTGGGAGATCAGGGAGATATATTATTGTATTGTGTAGTTGTAATTCACTTTGATCAATAATATATTCCTTTGCCGTGTTGGTAAAGACCAGGACGTAGACCTATAGGACATAGGGGTCGAACCTCGCTAAAATTTCTGTGTGTTCTTTATTTTCTGCACAATTTCTATACTGCATTGAACAACATAGCTAGCTGCCACTCTATATTCTGTAAACTCAGTAAGCTGCCAGACAGCAAAAACAGACTGATTTTTACTTTTTCAGTCACATAACTTGGTAATAATTAAAATCGGTCATTGTTAGTCATAACACCTATTCACCCCTCCCCTCTAGGTGTTGATTCTCGTAAAATAATCACGGACAATAACTAAGAACATTTAAAGATGGATAAGAGGGTTTGAGGTGTGCTTCAGGTAGTATAAACCCCGCTCTTAGTTCCTCAAACGCGTATTCAATCTCTTCAGGGGCCTCTCTCTTATCAGAGTAGTAGCAACAGACTGAGTATACATTGGAATTGATGGTGTTAAAGGTGTAGAGAGTGCATGAAACTTCATAATTCATATTATAAGAATTATAATTATCATTATAATTATAATTGAGTTAACATAATAACTCAATGTATAATTTGTCTACATGCATAATTTAAACCCACAAGTTAATACTATAATTTTAGAGTTCACTTATAACTATGTTAGAAGTATATTATGTTGTTATTCTTATGGTTTTAAGTACTTAGTTAATAATTTATTAACTAAGTATATACCCTATGTTTACTATATTAAAGTTAATATGATATGAAAATTGCAAATTTAATCTATGAGAATCATATAGGTAAATACTTACGATATTTTACCAATAGAACATTATGTTATGACTTTAGCATGACTTCATAATATGATATGAAAACATATATTTTCATATTAATATTGAAAATAATATATATATTTCGCATAATTATTATATAATAAATAACATTATTAACAAAATTTTATTAATACATTAATAATATTGACTTATTATTTAATAGGTAATACTATATTATATAATATTATATATTATATAATTCAGGGTTTCTTGTTGATAATATAATATAATATAAGTGTATAATATGGATATAAATTGCAATACTTAATTGTAGTATTTTGGTGCCATACAGGTTTTGTGACTATACAACAACCAAATATTTGTGACTGTACAACACCAAATATATTATCGAAATGTATTATCTCATATATCATTAATTGCTTAAATAATAACTAGATTTTCAATGACGTAAAATGAATTTTAGTAAATTGATCAATTTAGTGTAATATAAATAATACTTAATGATATATCATAAGTTCTTTAAAGAATGAAATGTTATAATTATGTTAGTATTGGGGAACTATATTTTAGATAATACTTAAATGTGTGAATATATAGGATATAATAGCTTAGGTAAAAAGTTATAATACTCCTTATATAATATTATGATAACTTATATGTATATTATTAGTAAGGATACAAAATAATATTTAAATCTGCCTTGACTTAGGAACCTAAGTATATAATCAAAGTTTCTCTCTCTCCCGGTTAATATTATTTCGAAATATTTTAACACCCAAACAAAATTTAATTTATTTCAACTGTAAACTGTTTTAATTATTTCAAATTTCTAGATCTGTTACTTTAGAATGCTAGGCAGCCAAATCTAGGGTTTTAATTAAACATCTCAATTTTCAGTTAGGGTTTTAAGGAGAGATATCTAGGGTTTATGATAATTGGGAGAGATTAGTACGAGCTATGTTAGGGCAAGAGCAACTCAGACGGACTAGGCAAGGTCATGAGCGAGTTTCTAGTGGAATCACCGGTGCTGTTCCGCTTCAGAAAACTACGAATGTTAATGCTATTTTACAAGCTGCAACTACGATGTTAATGCTATTTTACAAGCTGCTGATTAAATTCAGAATGAGGATCCTAATGTTGCTAGAATGTGTTTGTGTTTGTGTTTGACTAACAGGATTAGTGTGATTTTAATTAGCTTTAGTTGATTGTAGTAAGGCGTTATGATATTGTGATTAATTCGTTATGATAAGAAGTAAGGGTAGCTCAAAATATCAAAATTCTAACCTATAGTATGTTCATATTATATTATTACACTTTAGAATATTTAGATATTTATCTCTAGTGATATAAATTTTATATCACAATACCAATAAATTATACATAATTACTTAATTTGTAAAATATTTCTAATACTAGTATAATATATATTAGTATTATACAACTATTAGAATCCAAAATATATAGTATCTAAATGTTCACCTAATCTTTTAATAACCATGTGTAATATTTAAATTACACATATAATTTGATATTGTCAATTACTAATACTAAAATGAATGTATAATTAAAATTTCAATATCTAAATTATATTATATCATATTTTACCATTTTCAGTAATTGATCATTTATTGAGTTTTAATAATTTATTTTAGTAAGATGATAACAACAATAATGATTACATCTTTATTTGTTATCAACTAACTATCCTAATATAGTTAAGGATATATGGAAATAGAAAGAAGTTGTTTACTTCTACTTAAGCCAAAACTATATTATTAGAGTTTATGTTATTTATGTAATTTGTGACATATGAATTACATAAATTTTTAGTATAAATGATAATTACTAAAAGTGTACCCAATATTATAGAACTTATGTAGAATTTAAAATGTTGTTTAAATTATACGATATGGTATTATTACAAATACCTATATAAATTATGGTAACATAATTATATCCCAGTTAATGATCACCACTATCATATTAACTATAAATATTATAGTTAATATTTAATATTAAAAATTGTATAGGTTAATATTTCTTATATAAATATGCATCTAATGTAAATTAAATAGTATACTAATATCTGAGAATAAGTAATAAATTACATATAGTTTAGCAAGTGCTTGGTGATATGTTTAACCAAATATTTTGATAAAAATACTCCAGATATTTGGTAACATGTAGTCAACTATGATCTATGTTTTATATAATTTCATAAATAACTATACTTTAATCTAGAGTAATTAGCTATAGTAATATGGTTTAAATTATTATGTTGCACGATAGAAGGATTTGTGAAACCAGCATTTGGTTTATAAGCTGGGTGAAGGCTGTATATGCATGCACTTTGACAGGCCAGGCTGCTATGCTAAATTGAATAAATGCTTAAAAAGTTTGGGCTTTACAAAATGTTCCTGAGTGTACACGAGAAGAAAGAGACATTGATCATTGGAGTGTATGTTGACCATCTATTAATCACATACACAAGTGTATCAATGATTCAACGAATCAACACTTTTTAAGGACTAGATGAACAAGAAGTTTTATATGAGTGATCTAGGAAAGATATCTCATTATCTTGATGGAACTATGTTTAAAAGTATTGTGGTGGCTTGAGATATTATTATACATCCTTAAAAATATTTTTTCTATCCTTATAAAAAATATAAAAAAGAAGACACCTTCCACTTTTGAATTTATAGGATTATATTATTATTACGTTTCATACGCCAATGTATTATTATGACCATAATAATACTCTATATTTCCCATCTGATGCAATATTCCCCATCTGTGTTTCTACATATGAAATATTATGTCAATACATATATCAATACATATAGTCAAATTAGATTAATATAACCTTGTATGAACTTTATTAATATAATCCTAATAAAATTTAGTTAGAAGATATGATAAAATGTTTTATATAAAATCACATATTATATTATGATATAAGCATATATCTTAGTATCACATTAGTTGTTGTTGGGCTTAAGAAGAAATAGTAATAGATATTATGATTATTAAATATATATAATCCACATTAATTTTTTTTAAGAATTTAGTACGTAGAATATCTATTCATAAGGTGACAGCTACACAAAATTTAATGGATAGTATAATAATGCTAATTTTGATAAAAATGGATATCAATTCTTATCAATATTATTATCATAGCTATTACTAGTATGCGTTTATTCAATATTGGTATTATATGTTAGAATAATTGTTTATTTATTTGACTAAATATTGAGTCCACATTTTATTAGTTTTTTATGAGTTACAATAAAAGTCTCAATTGGTGATATTCTCCAAAACAAATTTTTGAAATTTATTTTGATTGAATAATATTATATATTCTTATCACATAAAAGATTCTGGATAATACATTTAACAATAATTTTAATAATTAACCTATTACCTTATAAAAAAATTTTACTTTAGTGAATACTATATTAAATAATATACTATATTAAATATTATACTATATTAATTTATGTTACGCTTTAGCACAAAATTGTGTTTGAACTTTTGTTGCACTAAATACATAAACTCAATCTTTCAAAAAGAATGCATAAATACAAAAATTATAAAAAAAATTAACCGAAGATAATTTACAGTTTATTATAATATAATAGTATATTAAGTTTAGTTGGTCCTATATAGTAGTTTTGTTTTGTTTAATTTGTTTTCAGAAAAAAAGTAATAATAGGAATTGTTAAAAGTATAAAATAATTATAGGAAGTTATAACTGTTTTAAATGAAATTTTGTATTTTTAATTCACATGTGAGTGGTTAAAGCTTTATTAAAAAGATGTATATTTTATAGGCAAAAGTTGTTGAGTTATTAATAGGCTGGGTTGTTTATAAGGGTCTCTTTGTTTATAAGCTTGTATGTGCAAGGGGTTGTTTGTAATAATTAGTTGGTGTGTCAACTTGAATAGTTATATAGGTGTCATTTCATTTAGAACTATTCACATGAGTCATAAATAGACTTAGGATTAAGTATACTAATGATTTGATAATTATTTCATATTCCACACAACTTAGAAACTTCTCTTTTTAATATCTTTTCTATTTTATATTTAAATTATTATACTAGTTATCTTTGCCCTCTTTATGTACTCTTTTAGAAAAACAACAGCGAAATTGCTTGCTTGTTGAAGTCTTGAGTGTACACATTGATATTTAAAAAAAAAATACTTTTTTTCACCCTCGTATTAATCATCTTTATCTTTCTTTTTTGTGGTAAATTATGATCATTTGGGTATAATTTTGGCATCTAATATTTATTCTAAAGATCATATAGAAGAAAAGATCAAAATAATATGTTAAAATATTCTGGTGAATATGAACATTCAAATTTAGAACAAGTGTCAAAATAATGATAAGTTAAATTTTAAATAGAACTAAAGCATGTATCAAACATGCTAGTCTATAATTGGTATTTAATCTAAGTAATATTTTTATTTATATTTATATTTTTATATATATAATAAATATTACTTAATATTTACATAAGTTATAGTAATATTGTTAGTTGTATAATTTTGTATTTTATATTCCTACAAGATTACCCCCAAAACCTACCATCTGAGTAGTAAGTTTTGGCCATTTTTTTGTAGTGATTAGATTGGAGCTTTTTTGAGCTATGCTAGTGTTGGGCGAGCTGGCTGGACTCCATGAGTTCAAACTCGTACTAGATTACATTTTTTTTTATTAATATTTGGAATGTGATTTAATAAAAAAAGCATTTGTAATATATAATTTTTTTGTAGACATTAGACACCTATATTTTTAATATTATTTATGTTGTTTTATGTTTATTAATATTCTTACTAATAACTTACTACAAGTCAACTTCTCCAAAACCAACAAAATGAAAATTTTAAATAAAAAGTTATTTATTTAAATAACCAGAACAAAACCTGAAAATGTGATGGCACGAGAATTCATAATCATGAAATAAGAATATTTGTCTAGGTTTTAAAGGAATTATACCTAAACATACCAACTTCAACATTTAACTCAAATCAATATCTTGTACTTTAACTTTTTTCTTGTACGAAAAAGGGTACCATATTTTTTTACAAGTAAAAGATAATTAAAACTAGGGCTAGAAGATGAGAGTTTAATAATATACCTGAGGACTTATTTAAACCTTACAAGTACCCAATGAGCACCATACAATAATATTTGAATAGTTTATGGTTTGAAGCATGAGGCCAACAGATCAGGCGGGCGTCATTTGAGAGTACATTGGGTATTAGGGATTGTGTGATTTCCACTATCTTATGACTAGCTTTATACCCGTGCAATGCCGTTTAATAAGTTATTTTATTTTAGTATTTTTATAATTTTATTTATTTATTAATATCTTTGTGTACTTTCATAAAAATATAAATTCATTAAGTTAATAATATATTTTTTCATATGTATATATTACTTCGGTTTATGTTGTATTTCTTGAAATGATAAAAATTACGAATTTTTTATATATACAAATTCACTAAAATAATGATTATTTATATGTTTATTCATTGTTTTTATAAATTCAATTTTAATAAATTTTAGTGTAAATATTTAAAATATTAAAATTATACTACTTCTATTATTATTTACTTTTATAGAATTTTTAGCTATGTAGGACCCGCGGACCACCAACCAAACCATACCATTTAAGTGCTTTACACTAATTATATATAAAGATATAATTTCAAAGTTTTTAAGTTAATCGCCAAGCCGCAAAACTTTGTAACTCAGATAATCGTTTAGCTCAAATTTAACCGGATCCATATTGGTACCACTAGACAGCAAAAAGCTCTCAAATTCACAAAAAGTTCCAATTTTACCTGATCTTGGATAGCTGGTCAGACTCTTGTGAATTTATTCACTTAAGATTTGAATCTTCTGTCACATAATATTGATAAATTTCACCTAAAACATATTGCAAGTATTTAAGCTTTTTGGCAGATTCACCGTCTCTACGATAAAGAGTGGAAAAAATTAATTTCGACAGGGCCATTTTGAATATAGGATACATAAGTGCACTAATAGACATCAACCACATTACACTCTCCCTCAAGAACACATCCACTGGTGGCCATCAAATAATTAACTATAAATATCACTACTACAAAAACTAGATTAGACATAACACTTTAGATATCGGTTAGAAAAGCCACTGATATTAAAAAGATTATCTTACATCGGAAAAACTAAAACTGATGTCTAACAATAATCTACACATCTCTTACTTGAATAAATAATGTTTGATCCTCATTTTTCAAAAAATAAACCCGCTCCTTCCCCTTTTTCTTTTCTCCCTTCGTAAAATATTCCCCCCTTAATCAAATTCACCTCCCGCGTCCCTCTTTTTCCCGTAATACTAAAAAAATAAAAATCAAAAAACATAGAAATACTTAACCCCCAATACCCCAAAAAAACCTAAAAATCAAACACACACGTGGCGCTTTGTCCCTCTTTTCTTCAAGAACCTAACCCCTTTTTCAACAAAAAACTTCAATTAGCCCCCCAAATTGTTCGATTCTCTCACTCCCCTTTCAATTTATTCAATATTAGTTTGACTATCTCAATTTGTTTTGGTGCTTGGTTTTACCTCCCTTTGGATTATACAGAGAGTAACTTCCGTGTCGAGAGCCTCTTCTCAATTTCGGTGTATCTCCTTCAACTTCAAATCAACCATGGCTGAACAAGTAGCATCCCTTATATATATATATATATATGTATGTATTTCATCTTTATTTGTATGTATATAATCTCTAATCATATTTGATTTACTTGTGTTTTGTTTTTGTTGACTGAGAAAGCATTTCTTAAGCAGCGCAAGGTCTTCATCTAGTAATTCTTCAGTTTATACTTTACATATATCTTCCGTATGTATATGTTGTATGTGTGTGTTTATATGCTGTATGAATTACTATGTGTGCTTGTGCAATTTTTTAAAAAAAAATTGTGTTTTTGATGTTTTGGTGATGTACATTAAGATTTACATTTACTATGTGTTTTAAATTATTCATTCTGATTAAATTTAGCATTTAATATATTTATATTTAGGTATCAAATGTTATGTTTGGTTCACAAAATGACACTACTATATACACATGTCCCTTCTTTTTCTTTGATAATAGATCTCATGTAACCTCACTACTTAACGTTCATTAATAACAAGTTTAATAGTCAACTAACTATTACAGGACTTTAGTAATGCTTGCAATTAATCGTTGTGGAGTTTTCGAGCTACTGGGACAAATGATGGGTTTCATTTGTTGTTATAATTATTGCATACAGTTATTGTTGTTGCTGAATTTCAGGCTGACACCGAGCTTTTTTTTCTATAAGTTGCACTTGAATTTATGCCTACAAGCAATTCCTGAGCAGAAATAAGAAATTGTGATGATAGTTATTGATATTCTATATTAGTTCCTTATATGATGTAATCTTCTTCTTCTCTAACAAAGTCGTTGACATAATATAAAAACAAAAATCTTGAATTTAAGCTTAAGATTTGAAATTACATGTATACCTACAAATTGTTATCATCATCTTCACGATACTCCACATGTCCACCTTGAGAATTGCTCATTCCTTGGAACCTTGCATCTCCTTCTACAGTATACACTTTTTCTTAGTTATTCGAGCATATTTAGAATTTTGATTAGAAAAGAGATGGAATTGATAAGGTGGTTCCATAATATTTTGACCACAAACCATTCGAATTGATGCAATTGTTTTTTGATTTAGGGTTTTGAGAGACGCAATTGGAATTAAAGATGTTTTTAGGCCTTTGAAGTTTAAATATACACAATCTTAAATAATATACATATTTGATAATTATTTCATATTCCACACTACTCTAGAAACTTCTCTTTTTAATATCTTTTTCTATTTTCTATTTAAATTATTATACTAGTTAGCTTTGCTCTCTTTATGTATTCTTTTACGAAAATAATGTTGGAATATTTTGAATAAAAATGTTATGGTCTTCTATTATTTTGATTTGTAACTTATAAATTGATTTTGCAACTCCTTAATAATGAGATAATATTGATTAATTCATTATTGTAGCTCATTATTACTTAGGTTACAACTTTGATTTGGTGTGTAAGTTACATTTCTTATACTCCTATATAAGGAGACTTTTTCTTTTTGGTGAGAGATACAAAAAACCAAGAAGCATTTCTTGAGTATTCATCTTAGAGCTCTAGGTTCTATTCAGTGAGATAGTAGCGGTGTTTGTTCGGTTCGTAAGAGGCGGATCTCTAGTGCTTAAGATCACCTCAATTCTTTGTATCCTGGGAGACGGAAGCCACAACACACCTTCGAGCACCATACAAAAGGGGCTTATCTGTTTTAAGGATAGCGTGGTTATCAAGTGCCTCGAATCATTTTCGGTATTTTCTTTTTGTAATCTTGTTTTCAGGTATAATCTTTCTCTATAGTTCATACAAGCTTAAAACATAACCATAATTCTTATAGATTAGTTTAATCGATAAACTAATTTGTTCGAATGTTTTCATGGAATATAGTGGTTATTGCGTTTATTGATTTACAGTAGTTCTAATAAGTTGAGTCTGTAATAATTTAACTGTACATGCATGTGTTGTCTTGTGATTATGATAGATATGAATGTTAATATTACGTGTGTTTATCCCCTAATTTATGCATGTGCGGTTGCGACCTGTTTTTATACCTGGACTTTATGTGTCTTGTACGGTAGATACATATTTCCCTAGCTAATTTATTTACTCTTCATTGGATATCTGGGAGTAGCAATTCTTAGTGATTTATTCGTCAATTTTTTTTTTAATACATGTTGTATTATAATTTTGTAAATTCATGGTAGGTGGTACTTGTGCATTTGGTTAGTGACAGGCACCAGGTTCATTAATATTATAGATGGGTCCAAGCCTGTTTTTTTTTCTATGGCTTTGTTATTGGTTTTATTTAATTTGTCCATTCGTTCTTACCATGCTAGGGCTATGGCATTCTGCCTTTCGTAATTGATATTTGGGTACTTGCTTTGGAGCTCCTTGTTGTTGATTAATTTTGTTAGTTTTCATATAATTTGGCTGTTTATTTACTTGGTTTTAAAAATAAAAAAAATAAAAAATACGTGGTTTTGTGTTTTAATAGTTTTTACCAAGACCTAATTTTGATATTCTTTTATCTTAAATGTTATTTTGTGGCTTATTCTTCTGCCTTGGTTCAAATTTCAAAATGTTTAATGGTTAGATATTTGTGTTTGTTTTTCTAGTTACTGGTAGTAATTACGTATGGTAGTGTTGCAACATGAGTTATCAACTTTTTTATTTTTCTCCTGGTTTTTTTTTGGCATAGTCTCTCTCATTTTTTGCATACTTTTGTATTTAGTCGCATGGTCTTTATTGCATGATTAAAATGAATATTGAGTCAATTTCTGACTTCATATTATTTTTCAATGTCCTAATGGTTAAAGTTTTATGGTGTTGAAATGCACTAATATCTTTCTGTGACCTTTGTGTTTTTTATTTTCTTTAAAAATAAATAAATTAAATCACTAATAATCGATGGTTGAGTGGTATTTTAATGTGGTTTTCGGTATGATTAAGTGAACCACTGGTTTGTTTAAAGGAAAAAGAAATTTATGCACTTTCTTTTTGTAATTATCAGTATGTATGTGAGTATTTCAGTTATATTTTGTAGAATAGGCAGGTTATGGTTTTTGCTTTAGTGCATCGCTTTGTCTGCTCGGCGTAGTATGCCCCTATTCAATCTCAGAGTTACTTTATGGGCTTTTCAACCTATGTAAATTTTCTAAGCGAATAATATAATCAAGACTTGTTAATTAATTTGGTAAATATATTAACGGGTGTTATCTTGTTTTCAGAAATGTGGGGAGTTGACGGAGAGAGCTTGTCTGGTGATGGTGATAGGCGTGTAAATGCTGAGGCAGTGCCTAAAACGGCGACCCTTGTGGTGCCTAGTCCAGCTGTACCGGTAACCGCTCACGCGGAAAAACCGGAGAAATTCAATGGGCTGAATTTCAAAAGGTGGCAACAAAAGGTGTTGTTTTACGTGACCACCTTGAACCTTGTGAGGTTCTTGACCGATGATGCACCTAAGCTGTGACGATGAGTCTGATGTTGAGCTAGTTAGTGCAGTTCAAGCTTGGAACCACTCTGATTTCTTGTGCAGAAATTATATAATGAACTGTTTGAGTGATTCACTGTACAATGTGTATAGTGTGCTAAAGACGTCCAAAGCTTTATGGGACTCACTCGACAGAAAGTATAGAACCGAGGATGCGGGTACTAAGAAATTTATAGTGGCCCGACTCCTTGAGTTTATGATGGTGGATTCCAAGATGGTGGTTAGTCAAGTTCAGGACCTTCAGATGATAATGCATGACATGGAATCTGAGGGAATGCCCATGAATGAAGCCTTCCAAGTAGCCGTTATTATTGAGAAATTGCCCCCTAGTTGGAAGGACTTCAAGAATTATTTGAAGCATAAGCGAAAGGAGATGACAGTGCAAGACCTTGTCTTGAGACTCCGGATTGAGGAGGATAATAAAAAACGGCCTGTCTCTTCTTCTAATGCTAGTGTTGTGCAGGTGAAAAAGAACTCCAAGTTCAAAAAGGGGAAACCAGACAAGAAGCCCAACTTGGGACATAAGGGTGGAGTTTCTAAGAAGAAATTTCTAGGAAAGTGCTTCAACTGTGACAAGATTGGTCACAAGTCAACTGAGTGCAGACTACCGAAGAGGAAAAAGCACGAGGCCCACATGGTAGATGATGTGGCTCAAGATATATCTGAAATCAGTCTCTCTGCTATGGTTTCTGAAGTGAACCTGATCGGCTCCAACCCGAAAGAATGGTGGATTGACACTGGTGCTACTAGGCACATATGCTCGAGTAAGGAGTTGTTCCACACCTCGCTAACTGAGAATGGAGAGAAGCTTTTCATGGGAAACTCTGCAACATCTGAAGTCCTTGGAAAAGGCAAGGTTTTCTTGAAGATGACATCTGGCAAGGAGTTGACTCTGAATGATGTACTCTATGTGCCGGAGATTCGAAGGAACTTGGTTTCTGGCTCATTGTTGAACAAGCATGGATTCCGCATGGTGTTTGAATCTGATAAGCTAATTTTGTCCAAAAGTGGAATGTTTGTGGGAAAAGGTTATATAACCGATGGTTTTTTAAGCTCAATGTAATGACTGTGAAGAGTATTAATAAGAATAATTCTTCTGCTTACTTGCTTGAGTCTTCCAATTTGTGGCATGGTAGACTAGGTCATGTTAATTATGAAACAATGCGTAGATTAATTAACTTGAACCATATACCCACATTCCAAATTAGTTCGAAACACAAATGTGAAATTTGTGTGGAGGCAAAATTAACAAGATCATCGTTTCAAATAATTGAAAGACATACAAAACCCTTGAATTTGATTCACAGTGATGTGTGTGATTTAAAATCAAATCAAACAAGGGATGGGTATAATTACTTTGTCACTTTTGTGGATGATAGTACAAGATTTTGTTATGTCTATTTGCTTAAAAGAAAAGATGAAGCTATAGAGAAGTTTGAGCTCTATAAAAGTGAAGTTGAAACTCAACTTAAGGAAAAAGTAAAAGTTATAAGAAGTGACCGAGGTGGTGAATATGTATCACCTTTTGGTGAATTCTGTGCGAAACATGGAATTATTCACGAAGTCACTGCACCATATTCGCCTCAATCAAATGGGATTGCTGAGCGTAAAAATAGGACCTTGAAAGAAATGAGTAATGCAATGTTGCTAAGTTCAGGGTTGCCTACAAGTATGTGGGGAGATGCTGTCTGGTCAGCAAATTATCTTTTGAATAGGATACCCCGGAAAAATCAAGAGCCGACTCCCTATGAATTATGGAAAAGGAAGAAGCCTTCTTATAAATTCTCACGAGTGTGGGGGTACCTTGCAAAAGTTCTTGTACCAGAACCAAAGAGGGTGAAAATCGGTCCAAAACAGTGGATTGTATTTTTATTGGTTATGTGCCTAATAGTACGGCATATAGATTTCTTGTGCATGAGTCAAAAATCCCTTACATACACAAGAATATAATAATGGAATCAAGAAATGCTTCATTTTTTGAACATGTATTTCCACGCAAGTCCATAGAAAGTTCAAGTTCATCGAAACGGACACGTGAAACTTATTCTGAAAATGAATATAGTGATGACGAGGAACAAGAAAATACGGATGAACTTGAAACAGAGGATGCACCTCGTCGAAGCAAAAGAGCTAGAGTTGAAAAATCCTTCGGGCCGGATTTTCTAACATACTTTCTCGAAAATGAACCACAGTCTTATTCAGAAGTTGTACATTGTCCGGATGGTCCTTTTTGGAAAGAGGCCATTAAAAGTGAAGTTGATTCTATTATGCAGAATCATACTTGGGAATTAGTGGATCTTCCTCCGGGTTGTAAACCACTAGGATCTAAATGGATTTTCACTAGGAAAATGAAAACAGATGGATCCATTGATAAGTATAAAGCCCGACTTGTTATTCAAGGTTTTCGCCAAAAAAGGCATCGATTATTTCGATACGTATTCTCTGGTAACGAGAATGGCATCTATAAGGATGATCATTGCTATTGTAGCATTGCGAAATCTTGAAGTACATTAAATGGATGTAAAAACGGCCTTTGTTAATGGAGATTTACATGAAGAAATCTACATTAGACAACCTGAGGGTTTTGTGGTTCCAGGATTGGAACATAAAGTTTATAAATTAGTTAAGTCAATTTATGGCTTAAAACAAGCGCCTCGAGATTGGCATCAGAAATTTGACAGTGTTATATTGTCGAATGGATTTAAAATCAACGAATGTGACAAATGTGTATATGTCCAAGATACAATAGAGGGATACGTGATCCCGTGACTTTATGTTGATGATATGCTCATCGTTGGTAGCAATGACAAGATGGTGAAATCTACCAAAGACATATTACATTCAAGGTTCCACATCAAAGATATGGGCTTAGCTGACTTGATTCTAGGGATAAAGATCCAAAGAACACCAAGTGGACTTATACTAAACGAGTCACATTATGTTGATAAGATCCTTGAGAAATTTAGTGAAGATGATTCTAGTGTGTCAAGAACCCCTTTTGATATGACTTTACATCTATCTAAAAATAAAGGTGAAGGTGTTTCTCAAGGAGAATATGCTAAAGTAATAGGAAGTATGATGTACTTAATGAATTGTACACGACCAGACATTGCCTTTATAGTGAGTAAGCTAAGCCGATACACGAGTAATCCAGGTGTGGATCATTGGAAAGCGATAACTAAAGTGCTTAGGTACTTAAGGTATACGCGTGATTATGGGTTGCATTACTCTAGATATCCTGCTGTAGTAGAAGGGTATAGCGATTCAAACTGGATTAATGGTGTAAAAGGATCGAAGTCCACAAGCGGATATGTATTTACGCTAGTAGGTGGAGCGATCTCGTGGAAATCTTCGAAACAAACGGTAGTGACCAAATCTACCATGGAGGCTGAGTTTTTTGCTTTGGATAAAGCAGGCGAACAAGCTGAATGGTTACGCCAATTTTTAGAGGATATTCCTAAATGGGAGATGCCAGTGCCGCCACTTTGTATACATTGTGACAGTACTGCAGTAATTGGTACAGCTGAGCGTGTACTATATAATGGAATGTCGAGGCATATTCGTCGGCAACACAATTCTGTTAGACAACTACTCTCAACTCGAGTTATCACCATAACAAGAGAGTTAGTTGAGAAATCATGGAAAGGAATGGGACTGAAGCCCATAATAAAAGTCGGTACAAAGGAAACCCAACCTTGTTGACTGGAGATCCCAAGATCTTGGTTCAATGGGACAACCTAATTGTAAAGACTTAGTGAGATCACTGTGGGGGTTTTATTCCCGGGTCCATTCCTATGATGAAAAATAGTGATAAAAATAGGATAAAGGTTAAGCTATGCTTTTAATGATCCTTATGTGTCGGTATGTCGAACAAATAATACTTTCGTATTGTTCAAGAGATCACCTATGTGAGTGAAGCGGGGTCGCTTCAAGAAGGAATTGTGGGGGCTAATTCTGGGAAAAACTCACAGAACCAGGCTAAAGCTCAAGACCAAAATGGGCTTAACAGTGAGAACTGAACAAATATAGGGAAAGACTCCAGTGGGGGATGTATCATCATTTCACAATACAGAAGGGCAGTTCAAGGTCAACGCGACTACTAAAATTCTAGAAATGTAAATATGTTCTTACAAGGGAAGGTTCAAGGGGTAACACCTACCTATCCTATGTTGGTTTCTACCGTGCGCTCTATCTCCGTGTCAAAGAGTCGTTTTGCAATGTCAATTTTTATTCATGTGGGGGATTGTTGGAATATTTTGAATAAAAATTTTATTGTCTTGTATTATTTTGATTTGTAACTTATAAATTGATTTTGTAACTCCTTAATAATGACATAATATTGATTAATTCATTATTGTAGCTCATTATTACATAGGTTACAACTTTGATTTGGTGTGTAAGTTACATTTCTTATACTCCTATATAAGGAGACCTTTTCTTTTTGGTGAGAGATACAAAAAACCCAGAAGCATTTGTTGAGTATTCATCTTAGAGCTCTAGGTTCTATTTAGTGACATAGTAGCGGTGTTTATTTGCTTCGTACGAGGCGGATCTCTAGTGCTTAAGATCACCTCAATTCGTTGTATCCTGGGAGACGGAAGCCACAACACACCTTCGAGCACCATACCGAAGGGGCTTATCTGTTTTAAGGATAGCGTGATTATCACGTGCCTCGAATCATTTTCGGTATTTTCTTTTTGTAATCTTTTTTTCACGTATAATCTTTCTCTATACTTCATACAAATAATAGCAAAATTCTTTGCTTGTTGTAGTCTTGAGTGTACACATTGATATTTAAAACACATACCTTTTTTCAGCATGGTATTAATCATGTTTTACTTTTTTTTGTGGTTAATTATGATCATTTGGATATAATTTTGGCATCTAATATTTATTCTAAAGATCATATAGATGAAAAGATCAAAATAATATGTTAAAATATTCTCATGAATATGAACATTCAAATTTAGAACAAGTGTCAACTAATAATGCTATTTTAAATTTTAAATAGAACTAAAGCATGTATCAAACTACATTCTAGTCTATAATTCGTATTTAATCTAAGTAATATTTTTATTTTTATTGTTACATATATAATAAATATTACTTAATATTGACATAAGTTATAATAATATTGTTAGCTGTATATTTTGGTATTTTATGTTACTGATTACCCCCAAAACCTACCATTTGAGTATTAAGTTTTGGCCATTTTTCTTGTAGTGATTAGATGGGAACTTTTGTGAGCTGGGCTAGTGTTGGGCTGCATTAATTCTGCTCCAACTCTTTAGCAAAAAATTAGGCTTGATTTAAAACTCTAGCCAAAATCAGTTAGGTGGACTAGATGAGCTCAAACTCGAACTAGATTACATTTTTTATTAATATTTGTAATGTGATTTAATAAAAAAAGCATTTGTAAGATATAAATTTTTTATATATATTATCACTTAGACACCTATATTTTTAATATTTTTATGTTGTTTTATGTTTATTAATATTCTTAGTAATAACTTGCTCTCTTTGGTGGATGTTGACTACCGGATGTAGACATGTAGTCAACTTCTGTAAAACGTAAAAAAAATATAAAATTTAAATAAAAAGTTATTTATTTAAATAACCTCAACAAAACTTGAAATAATCATGAAATAAGAATATTTGTCTGGGCTTTAAAAGAGTTATACCTAAACATACCAACTTCAACATTTAACTCAAATCAATCTCTTGTACTTTAACTTTTTCCTTGTAAAAAAAGGGTAAGATATTTATTTACAACTAAAAGATAATTAAAACTAATACCTTGCACACATTTCCCACTCTTTGAGGATCGTTCATATATGGCACATAATAAAATGGTTGTAGATATTTAATTAGGATTTCAAAATTGTGGCTGTAAATTCTCAAAATGGTGGTCATAGTTTTTAATTAATTTCAAAAGAATGTCTAAGTTTGAAAATTTTCTAATCAATGGCCATAGTCTATAACGAGTTTCAAAAAGTTGGCTATAATTTTAATAATTAACAAATAAAAAACCAATAATTTTATGTGAAAATAGTAATTAAATCATTTCAAAATTAATTTAATGAAAAATAATGTAATTATAAAGTAAAAAGTTTATCGAGTTTGTGTTCAATAGTTCAAGCAAAGTCAATTTAATGATCAGTAAAGTTTAGAGCTGTAAATGAGTTGATACCGAAGTTGGGTGTAGTATTGGATAAAGTTCAATTCAAGTTCATATTGATTTGTAAACGAGTCGAATTTGAACACCATTTTGAGGTTCACTTTGTGTTTTTAAACACATTAAGTTTTAAATGGACAAATATACTGACATGTTGGTTTTGGTGTTTACCTTATGTGTTGACATGCTAGTCACTTAGATAGTGGTTTCACATGTTAATTTGAAATGGACAAATATAAGGACAAGTTGATTTTGCTATTTACATTATGTGTTGACATGCTAGTCACTTAGATATAGACAGGAAATCCTTGTTGTCAATGTGGTAGTTAATGACATTGTATTTAGGCATGCAAATACTAACTATAACTATTATAACTATTATGAATTTTAGTTGTAAGTGTGTGTTTAAAGAAAAACTCATATTTACCACTACATTATGTGTGTTGTTTTACTAGAAAATTCATTATTTTTTTTGTATGTTTTTTTATGATAAATTATTTCTTTGTATGTTACTTCCTCTCTTGGTAATTATATCTCTTTTGTAACTATACCTCACTCAAACTGATCCAACTATGATTATTATTTTTTCAAAATATTACAATTGTTCCTTGATTTTTGTATTGTGTTAGTTACATCAAAGCAGACTTTGTCATGTCTTCTTGATTAGTTAGGGGAGACCAACCCAAATTGAATATCGAGCTAAAAAGAATGAAATATTTTGATGTTTGAGACCATAATGTTTTGTTAAAATTACTTTTTGGCCATTTTACGCCCTCACCATTTTCATCGACCTGATTTTCTATTCACTTGAAATTTGTAATTTTTTTAAAAACATTCATTCTAATAAAATTATTAAATAAAACATTAATTTTATAAAAATATCAATATCATTAAATTTATATAAAACTGATAGTTTTAATAAAAAAAACTAATTACAAATTTTAAATTTTTTTATGCAAGCTACTCTATCTTTAAGAAAATCTGTAAAATCATAGGTAAAAAAGGTCCATGTACTCATCATTTGCACTTATTTTTGTCATTAGGAGTAAAGGGGCTTCATTATGATGATCCTAATAGCAGTTCCAAGCTCATTGCACTAGCTGCAAGAGATAGAGTGTATATTTTCTCCACTTTAGCATTTTCTACTATTAATCATCTAATGTCCATAGCTAAACAAATTTTTGATAGCTCAATTACAAAATCTCCATTAAAAAAAGATCAATCTCCGAAGCATGAGAAGATAATGAACCTATATTTTTCCCCTTTGTTTGACAAAATGACCTTTGGGCTATAGTGATGTTTGCATATTTGATTCTTTTTTTTTTGAATGAAAAGCTCAAAATTTAACACACATTTGTTCTTATGCATTTTAAATAAAATTATGAACACAATATAAATTAACTAGAAAGAGACACAATACAAAACCTCTTTACAAAATGAATCTAAGACAAGAATCAACTTGAACACGCTTTGAGATTTACAACCAAAGAGTGTAAAACAATATAAATTAACTAGAAACAGACAAAATAGAAAGCCTCTTTACAAAATGAATCCAACACAAGAATTAACTTGAACACACTTTGAGATATACAACCCACGGTGTAAAGTTGAGGGTTTAATCCAATTTCTAGATCCTTATTTAGACTATAAAATGTTTAAATAAATTATAAAAAAAGTATTAATGGAAGTACTAAGTAATGAAAGCCAACCATATATAGATATACATACTTACTAAACAAAACAAATTACAAAACCTTTGACCAAATGGAACCAAGATAAAGGGAAACACAATTTGAGTTGTCTGAGGAAATCGGTATACAAGAATTGGAAGATATATGATTAATTTCTGTGAACCCTAAATCTTAATTCCAGTATAAAGGTATAGATCTAAGAAATCATCTTTTGAAGCCTAGGCCTGAGCGATTACGTGTGGAGTTGTGTAGTGGAGTGCCCATCATGTAGTTCATTGTCTTCACAATTCTCTTCCACATCTCCATCAAGAAAATTCATCCTTTGTGTTTTAAAAATCTCATCAATATTACACACCACTATAACTATTTATGGAATTTCTTATATGTTATGATGTTCTTTATGCCATGCATGAGGAGTGGTGTTTAGTTATGTTTCCTACCTAGTAAATATTATGCACTAATTGTTTCAAAAAAATATTTTCTATACTCACCTAATAAGTTCTTATTTATTATTAGTTACAATTTTTTATGCATAGAATATTTATTCAAATTTGTTTTCACGTATATTTGTTGGAAAAAGTAAAATTTTCCTGTATTTTGAGATATTTAGTTTGTAATAAATTTTGATAATTTTGTATTATGAAAATGTACAACAACAATTTAGTAACAAAAAATGTACAACAAATTTAAAATATAAACAAAAACCAACTTGTACAAAATGAAAGTTTTTGTAAGATGTATACTTCCAACAATTGATTATAATAAACAAAATCTCTTTATAATTCAAAAATCATTAATTTTGTCTATACAAACTATATTAACTTATTTAATAGAAAGAATTTAGAAGAAACTTTTGGAAAAATTGAATCAATATAAATAAAAACTAGAAACAGAATTGAGTTTTAACTTGCTCAATAGAATAAATTAAAGAAACTTTTGAGCAAATTGGATCATGGTGCCTGGGTTCATGAGAGCACTGGTTATTGAGCAAAGCATTCAAGTTTGATTGGTGGCGTGTGCTGAATTTTTTCCACACTCCAGGGTTGAGGGGTCTGTGGCTTTATCCGATGATGGAACAAAAATGTTGAGATATAACCTTTATCATGGCTCATTGACGGTTTTCTCAAAGACCCCACATACAATGAAACTCGTTTGCTATTCATGCTTTCGAGATTGAACTTTTTCTCAATGTAGGTCGTGTAAGTAATATATCAAGAACACATCCACCTCTGACCATCAAATAATTAACTATAAATAAATGTTATAAGGGTGAAATTTCACACTATATCTCTTTTCTAGCTATTGCAAAGATCTTGGAACTACAATTGCCATCATCCAAATAAAGCCTCCAATCTAATAAAAATATTTTAATTCAGGAAACTATTTATTACACCTAATTCTAGTGATTTTCTCAAAGATGGAGGACATTCGAGTAGCTTACATTTGGGCTTGACAAATACACTATTGTGGTTGGTCTGAGCTCTAAAATTGGACTAGCACCCATAAACTCATATAATCAGGCGCTTATGAGGTGGATCCATGCAAGTCATCTCTCATTTAAGTTAGAAAGAGCCTTGGACTTGTAGGAAAACTATGAGCTAAAAAATATGGTAAGATCCACATAGAAAAGATTAAAGGTCTAAAAAGTATTTATACTTGTTTATGTTTTCTCAAGTTAGGTCTAAAAAGTATTTTTATTTTTTACCTAAATAAAATTTTTTTGGATAAAATTTACCACTTGGAACTCATAAGTGCATTAGATTTACCAAGGTCTTTGTACAAATTTATAATTTAGATTAGTAAATTAGAGTTGTATGTTTAAATTTAGTATAAGGTTTAATTTGTGTAACAATTTTAAGAATATGATAATTATTAAAAATAAAATGTTCTATCTCAAACTATAACATTTATATTTTATTTTATACTTTATTGTAATAGTATTTTATTTCTTTTAATTACAAAAAAAGGTGTTTAAAAGTTAGATTAGTGTAAAAATTTATACTATATTATTAAAGACGAAACATAAAAAGTTTTGTTCTGTCGGTCATTGGTCGGTATTTGAGCCGGGCCTATTGATAATTTGGGTTGCGTTGGGTCTATGTATAACCAATTTATTTATAACCAATTATTTTTTTCACCTAAAATACATTAGCTATTTTATATATAGTTTTAACCAAAACAACTAATCTTCTAAAAATAAAATAGGTAACATATATATATATATAATAGTAATTTTATTACACATTTATAACCGATTAGCTTTTTGAGCTAAAACACATTATTTGTTTTACATTTTCTAACTAAAACAAATGATCATTTCCACTTATTTTTGTCATTAGGAGTAAAGAGGCTTTATTCTGATGATCCTAATACCAGTTCCAAGCTTATTGCACTAGCTCTAAGATATAGAGTGTACATTTTCTCCTGTTTAGCATGTTCTGCAATTAATCATCTAATGTCCATAGCTAAACAAATTTTTGATAGATTAATTACAAAATCTCCATTAAAAAAAGATCAATCTCTGAAGCATGAGAAGATAATGAACCTATATTTTTTCCCCTTTGTTTGACAAAATGACCTTTGGGCTATACTGATGGTTGCCATATTTGAATTTTTTTTTGAATGAAACGACACAATACAAAACTTCTTTACAAAATGAATCTAAGACAAGAATCAACTTGAACACGCTTTGAGATATACAACCCAACATTGTAAAGTTGAGGGTTTAATCCAATTTCTAGATACCTTTGACCAAATGGAACCAAGATAAACAGAAACACAATTTGAGTTGTATGAGGAAATCGGTATACAAGAATTGGAAGATTCATGATTAATTTCTATGAACCCTAAATCTTAATTCCAGTATAAAGGTATAGATCTAAGCAGTCATCTTTTGAGCCTAGGCCTGAGGGATTAGGTGTGGAGTTGTTGTGGAGTGTCCATCATGTAGTTCAGTATCTTCACAATTCTCTTCCACATCTCCACCAAGAAAATCTTGTAAAATGTTTTGTATGTATTTGTGTTTAAGCAGAAATAACTGATAGAATACACCAGCATATGCACATCAAATGGGTTTCGTTAGTATTGATCATGCAAAGGTTTTTAAACTGCAATACAACCACAAAGGTAGCTAGAAAATAGGAACACTACCCACTCTCCTACAACTACTCCACTACAGCTTTTATTTGGCAAACTGGGTCCTAAAATATCTCTACTAACAGCTGACTGAATCAAATCCTACTAAAACATAAATAAATGAAAAATATGTTTAAGATTAAATACAATAATCTCCCCCTTAATCTTAAACGTTTCTTGCCAATTCCTTGACACCCAACAGCTCCCTCATCCTTTCGAATTTGACTTTTGACAAGGCCTTGGTGAGTATGTCTGCACGTTGTTCCTCCCCCGAGATGTGTTTGATGCAGATTTCCCCACGCTCTATGCATTCGCGAATGAAGTGGTATCGAATATCAATGTGCTTACTTCGACCATGAAACACTGGATTTTTAGCAAGGTCAATTACAGCTTTGTTGTCAATGTATAGAACCACTGGACCCATGCTTTCATCCGTTATCTGACTGAGAACATTCCGGACCCATATGCACTAACAAGTTACTGCAGTTGCAGCAATGAAGTCGGCCTCACATGATGACAATGCCACACACTTTTGCTTCTGAGATACCCACGTGATTAAGCTCTCGTTTAAGTAGAACACCATCCCTCCAGTACTTTTCCTATCCTCAATATGACCTGCAAGATCACTATCCGAGTAGCCTGTTAATATGTTATTACCTCCCTTCTTGGTATATACCAGTCCACAATCAAGCGTCCCCTTTATATATCGCATGATTCTCTTTGCTGCATTTAGATGTAATATTGTTGGTTGCTCCATGTATCTGCTAACGATGCCAACTTCAAACGCTATATCAGGTCTGGTGTTTCCCAGGTAGCGCAAACCTCCCACTAGACTTTTGAACTGTGTCACATTTACTCGTTTTCCTCCTTCATCTTTGGTTAGCTGCTCTTTCGGATCCATAGGATATTTAGTTGGATTACATTCAGCTAACCCAGCCTTCTCAAGGATTTTCTTTGCATAACTAGTTTGCTTCAGTTTGATGAAACCATTACCCTCCTCTACTTCAATTCCCAAGTAGTATGATAACTTGCCCAGATTACTCATCTCGAACATATCATTCATCTGACTCATGAACTTTTCTATAATACTCGTGCTTGTACCAGTGACTAGCAGGTCATCTACGTATACAGCAACCACCAACATTTTGTCATTCTCTCGCCGAGTATACACCCCATGTTCTGATGGACAGCGTTTGAAACCAAGCAACTCCAGATAGCTGTTTAATTTTGAATACCAGGCCCGTGGGGCTTGTTTAACCCATACAGTGCTTTTATTAATCTGTAGACCATGTGTTCTTGCCCCTTTCTCTCATAACCTTCCGGTTGCGCCACATAAACTTCTTCACCAATTTCTCCGTTTAGAAACACCGTTTTTACATCAAGATGATGGACTTACCAGTTGTTTTTAGCTGCCAGTGCAAGTAGTAACCTCACGGTCTCCAATCTCGTGACTGGTGCAAAACTTTCTTCATATTCTATGCCATGTTGTTGAACAAAACCCCGTGCAACTAATCTCGCTTTATGCTTAACTATCTTCCCTTCAGCATCCCTTTTCAGCTTGTAAATCCATTTTAAATCTATAACCTTGTGGCCCTTTGGCAACTCTGTCAACCTCCATGTCCCGTTTTTATTAATTGAGTCTATCTCATTCTGCATTGCTAGCTTCCACTCCTTACTCTTAACATCTTGACTATAGTTCCCAGGTTCATCAACTGACATGATCATCAACTCGTTCTCCAGCTCGACTTCTTCTGCAACATCGTAAATTTCTGCAACTGACTTGAATTTCTTTGGCGTCTCATCATATGTATCTGAATCCACTTCATCATTAGTCTGCTGTTGGGGCCTCGTAGTTTCAGACTCTTCTGCATCACCTGTATACTCAGACTCTTCAGTACTCTGCACTACTTCACTTGGCATACACACATCCAGCACTAAACCAGGCATTTCACTATGCGAATTTTCTCCCCCCAATTCTGACCATGGCCAGCATTTGTTTTCTTCAAACACCACGTCTCGACTAACACAAACACGCTTGCTCACGGGATCATACAATCTGTACGCCTTTGTACCAGGTTCCCTGCCAAAATTCACAACTTGCACACTCCTTTCATCCAATTTCTTATTATAAATACCTGAAGTCTTCATATGTGTTAAGCACCGAAACACTCGAATGTGACTTATGTTTGGTTTTTCCCCTGTCCACGCCTCATATGGAGTCTTCCCAGTTAATGCCCTTGTTGGTAACCTATTGAGCACATAGACTGAATGACGGACCGCCTCCCCCCATAGCATTCGTGGAAACTTCATCTCCTTTAAGTAGCTACGAGTCATTTCAACGACTGTTCTATTTCTACGCTCTACCACGCCATTTTGCTGAGGCGTGTAGGGTGCAGAAAAATGTCGTTCTATACCCATTTCTTCACAGTACTCAATGAACTCCCTTGACATAAATTCGCCTCCTCTGTCAGTGCGTAAGACTTTTACCTTCCTTTCAGGCCCATCTTCCACCTGTGCTCTAAACTTTTTGAATGCAGAAAACGTCTCACTTTTGTGTCTCAACATATAGACCCACATGACTCGACTATAGTCATCCACAAGTAAGAAAAAATACTTACATCCTCCTGCTGTTGCTGGATCGATTGGTCCACATAAATCAGCGTGAACTAATTGAAGAACTTTGCTAGCAGTGAAGCTTGATTTTGTCAGAAATGTTTTCCTGGTCTTTTTTGACATCAAACATCCAGCACAAACCTCAGCAGAGTGTACAATCTTAGGCAGACCGTATACCATTTGTTCATTGTACATTAACACCAAGGATTGAAGATTAACATGTCCCAGGCGAGTGTGCCAGAGACGTGTAATCTCTTCCGCTTTAGACAGTAAACACACAAGCTTGACAGTGTTAATAAGCAACTTGTACAAACGATTGGGAGATTTTTTGACTTTCATTAACATATTTCCTTGTGATTCATACACCCACAGATAATTCCCGGTTAATACAACTTTATTGCCATTCTCCGATAATTGCCCCAGACTTATAATGTTGCTACAAAGATTTGGAATATAATATACCTCATGAAGAGTGCGCTCCTCCCCGTTTTTGCATTGAAGGACTATAGAACCTTTACCTTCGATTTTAACCGCTGATCCATCACCAAATTTTACTTGTCCTGTTATTTTTGGATCCAGCTCCTTGAATTTCGACTTGTCTCCGGTCATATGGTTGCTCGCACCATTGTCGAGGTACCCCACATTTGTTCCCATATTCCCCTCGCTTGCAACAGGCTTCAGCTTTGGTGTTACTCCTTCCTCGTTCAGCAACATATTCTCCTCTCTTCCTTCATGTTTGGCCAGAAGCAAGGCAGGTTCATCGTCCTCCATTTGAGTCAGATAAGCCTCCTGTTTTGTTTCTTGTTTCACATCCCTTGCACGTCGTGGCTTACGACACTCTGAAGCAATGTGGCCATATAAACCACAATTGTAACACTTGACTCTACTCTTGTCCCATCCAGTACGATTTCTCATACTTGTTCCTCCCTTGTTCATCTTCCTCTGCCATTCTTCCTTGGTGAGTAAAAGTTTCCCACCTTCACTTTCCTTCTTTATCCATTCTTCTTCAGTAAGCATTAGTTGCCTTCCGGCATTGTCACTTTTACCGTTCAGCCTCTCCTCATGTGCCTTTAGTGACCCAATCACCTCTTCAACGGTCATAGTCTCTAAATCACCAAACTGCTCCATTGTTGACACTATCTGTAAAAATTTCGTTGGTACTGCACGTAGCAATTTTTTCACCACATAGGCTTCCTTCATGTCCTCTCCAAGTGCACGAATATTAGTTACAAGTCCATTGATCTTCACGCAGAAATCGTCTAGCATCTCTGTATCTTTCATGCTTAATGACTCGAATTCAGATTTAAGAGTCTGAATTTTTGCCGCTTTCACCTTTTCAGCACCCTGAGACATTGTCTTTATAGCCACCCAGGCATCTTTTGCTTTCTTCTTCTCTGCAATAGAGAGTAATATCTCCTCCGGTACGCTCTGGTAAATCATGGCCAGAGCTACCTTGTCTGATCGCTCGTCCACCGCACCTTCTTTAAGATCACTGGACTCCACTACGTCCCAAACGCCATGAGCCTGCATTATGACTCTCATTTTTATCGACCAGGTAGTATAGTTAGCCTTAGTTAACATTGGATAACTTAACCCCATAGATCCTCCTTTAAGCTTGCCCACATCCATTACCTTCTTTGACATATACTCGCGTATTCACCGATTACCGTAGCTCTGATACCAATTCTTGTAAAATGTTTTGTATGTATTTTTGTTTAAGAAGAAATAACTGATGGAATACACCAGCGTATGCACATCAAATGGGCTTCGTTATTATTGATCATGCAAAGGTTTTTAAACTGCAATACAACCACAAAGGTGGCTAGAAAATAGGAACACTACCCACTCTCCTACAACTACTCCACTACAGCTTTTATTTGGCAAACTGGGTCCTAAAATATCTCTACTAACAGCTGACTAAATCAAATCCTACTAAAACATAAATAAATGAAAAATACGTTTAAGATTAAATACAATAGAAAATTCATCATTTGTGTTTTAAAAATCTCATCCATATAATTACACACCACTATGACTATTAATGGAATTTTTCTTATATGTTATCATGTTCTTTATGCCATATAAGCGCATGAGGAGTGGTGTTTAGTTAAGTTTCCTACCTAGTAAATATTCGACAATAATTGTTTCAAAAAAATATTTTCTACACTCACCTAATAAGTTCTTCTTTATCATTAGTTATAATTTTTTATGCATAGAATATTTACGCAAAATGTTTTCCACGTATATTTGTTCGAAAAAGTAAAATTTTCCTGTATTTTATGATATTTAGTTTGTAATAAATTTTGATAATTTTGTATTATGAAAATGTACAACAACAATTTAGTAACAAAAAATGTACAACAAATTTAAAATATAAACAAAAACCAACTTGTACAAAACGAAAGTTTTTGTAAGATGTATACTTCCAACAATTGATTATAATAAACAAAATCTCTTTATAATTCAAAAATAATTAATTTTGTCTATACACACTATATTAACTTATTTAATAGAAAGAATTGAGAACAAACTTTTGGAAAAATTGAATCAGTATAAATAAAAACTAGAAAAAGATTTGAGTTTTAACTTGATCAATAGAATAAATTAAAGAAACTTTTGAGCAAATTGCATCATGGTGCCTGGGGCATGTAGCTGGGTTGGTGAGAGCAGTGGTTATTGAGCAAAGCATTCAAGTTCGATTGGTGGCGTGTGCTGAATTTTTCCCACACTCGAGGGTTGAAGGCCCCACCACTGTGGTTTTGTGGCTTTATCTGGTGATGAAACAAAAATGTTGAGATATAACCTTTATCATGGCTCATTGACGGTTTTCTCAAAGACTGGATAGACAATGAAACTCGTTTGCTATTCATGCTTTCGAGATTGAACTTTTTCTCAATGTAGGTCTTGTAAGTAATCTATCAAGAACACATCCACCGGTAGCCATCAAATAATTATGTGACGCCCCCAAATCCGAGGTCAGGATTTGGTGCCACTATCATTCTGAATAAAACATAATTATACAAACGACCCCTCAGCTAAGGATCGATAACAGGTTATGGTATGAAACAAGAAACTAAAATATTAAAGTTATTACAACATCTACTTCAGTTTTATCACAAACCGTTTGCCATCAACTAACCATAGGTGAGATCTAAAATGACCTCTATCTGCCCGACAAATAGAACCTACTCCTTGATTCAGGCCTCCTCACGGTATCCTTAGCGGTTACTCGAAGATAGCTAACTTCGTTCTTAACTGAAAGGTTAGGGAAAAATAGCAAGAGTGAGCCAACAATGCTCATCAAGTGTATAATAATAGCCAACAAGCATTGAAGAGGATATAAGAAATGAATCAGGAAGTCTAATAAATAAACAGAGTTTCATCATATGAATCGGGATGTCTGATAAATAAACAGAGTTTCATAATAGGAATCAATAAATAAACGGACTGGAATTGGAACCACACGCTACGAGCTAAGCTAGGTGATCAGCCAACGCATTAGCTCCGGATCACATATTTAATGTGATTCCAAACACACACCGGATCCATAGGCAACATATTGGCCTTAAATAATTCATATACCAGACCGGCGTCACGGTCAAAAACAAATTTCCAATTCCAGGGTTGAATAAAATTACAGATTATTCACAACGAATAAAGGTGTCAAGAATTCAATCAAGTCTTTAGGAACAACTTGTTTCAGTTTTACAGATTTCAATTCATGATAACGCTTCAGGGATTCAGATGATAAAGAAAAGTAGAAAGATCATGTTATAGGGTCAAGCAAAGGTATTAGACAATAATCAAGCTATAAGTAAGCATGACAATAAATGGGTTTAAGACAAAGCATGCTATGTATACAAAAATATAGCTGCAAGATGGAACAAAATGTTCAAAGGTATTATATGAAAGGAAAGGTAAAAGAAGGAATTATGGTTAGGGAAAACATTCACATCATAATTTAAGAGAAACTACCACTTGAACAATAAGTGGAGGGAATAGACACTTGCCTCAAAAGCCGATAAACTAACTCAATAACTTGTATCTCACAACTCCAACTTTACGTACATGCGCTCCTTTCCTGGCCTCCTATTTGTACCTATATAAAGGTATAATACCCTATTAGTACCTCAGCTTGTTTACGTTAGCCTATTATCCCATATTCTACCCCAACGATATTTATTTACACACATATACCACATTATAATATAGCACGTTGCCACATAACACATAATATTTTGTCAACATATAACATAATCTCAAATGGCTAAGGTGAAACATTAGTGTGTGTTCTTGATGCAACTAACACATAATAGTTCTCAGATTCGACACAAAGTTCTAGTTAGTACGATCACAAAAAAGAATACCTTTAATAATTAGTTACTCTACCCTTAATATAAAGACTTATATAACTCTTACAATCTATATACTTAACCTCCATACAAGTTTTAAAGTCCACTCTAGCGGGTTAGACTTGAAAAATCCCAATTTACCAATAAAATATCAAAACAAAATTTTTATATACAAGAAGCTCCCAGCAGGACCAACACACTTGCATAGACTGATGGCAGGCCCATGTTGGCGACATCGAAACGAAGCTAGAAAGGAAGGTCAATGAAGTTGGTGACATGGCAGGACCTTGTTGGCGTTTTTTATTTCTTCTAGTACACTTTAACGTTGTAATTACTTATGTTCTTATCTTGGTGTTGGCGGATTTGATGAGATTATGTAGTTGGGTTTGTGATTAGAGGACGTAGTTGGTTGTTTATGATGGGATTATGTAGTTGGATGATGTACTTGGTTTGTGTAAATTGGTTGTTTTTCTAATGGGAAATGCAATATTTAAACTTTAAATTTTTATTTAGTTAAACTACAGGTGTTACCTCACGTACTATACTGATGTTACTAAATGTCTTCATTGGCAACCCCTAGCGTGTTGCAGTAGGTGTTACAATAGGTGTTACCTTAGACTGAAACCTGCTCCTGCATATTTTGTGGGCCCCACGTGTGGGACCCACGTGTGGAACCCACGTATGGGACCCACATGTGGGATCCACGTGTGGGAACCACGTGTGGGCCCCACACGTGGGTCCCACTAATTTCAAAAAATTCTAATATCTAAGGTAACATAGATTTGGTGTTGTAATAGAGTGGTTACTATGTTGTTGTAGGCTATCTTTGGTAACATAAAAGGTTATGTTAGCCTAGGGTAGGCCACATGTTGCCTTTGACGCCAAAGGCAATTGGGAGAGAAACTGACCGAGCGCTCATGTTACCTTAGCCCTTTTTTGGGCCTGTAGCAAAGTTATATTGGGTTAAGGTGACATAGTTCAGTAGTTACTATTGTAGGCCATCTATGGCGTAGTGTTATGAGTTACAATAAAAGTCTCCATTAGTGATATTCTCCGAAACATATTTTTGAAATTTATTTTGATTGAATAATATTATATATTCTTATCACTGGACAATACATTTAACAATAATTTTAATAATTAACCTATTACCTTTATTAGCCAAAGCGTATAATTTTTTTTATAACTAAAATTTCTACTTTTTTATTTTTCTAACTAAAACCTCTTATTTTCTAAAAATATCACGGGCAGTTTTATTTAATAAAATAAAATAATGAAATAATAATATTATAATTACTAATAACTAACCTATTAGCTTTTTTTGCCAAAGTGTATATTTTTTTATATTTTCTAACTAATATGTCTCCTAACTAAAACCTCAAACAATATACACCCGTTATTTCATTTAGTAGGATAAAATACTCTAATATTATAAATATTAATAATTAATAAATTACCTTTATTAACAAAATCATATATATATATATATATTATATTTTTTACCTAAAATTTCTCATTTTCTAAAATTATCATAGACAACATATTATATAATAATCTTCACATAATTAAATGCATATTAATCTTATTATATGAATCATTAGATAATGTTATATTATTTTTCTTGAAATAGTTCTAGAATATTTTAAATGGAAGTCTTCCCTGGTCTAAAAGCCAATATAGAATTGACTTTAACCACTCATATACCAAAAAGAAGACCAAATAATCAGGGACAATAACTAAGAACATTTAAAGAGTGAATAGAGGGTTTGAGGTGTGCTTGAGGTAGTATAAACCCCACTCTTAGTTCCTCAAACGCGTATTCAATCTCTTCAGGGCCTCTCTCTTATGAGAGTAATAGCAACAGACTGAGTATACATTGGAATTGATGGTGTTAAAGGTGTAGAGAGTGCATGAAACTTCATAATTCATATTATAAGAATTATAATTATCATTATAATTATAATTGAGTGAACATAATAACTCAATGTATAATTTGTCTACATGCATAATTTAAACCCACAAGTTAATACTATAATTTTAGAGTTCACTTATAACTATGTTATAAGTATATATATTTAAAAGAATTAGTGGAAAAATAAATAAATTGGTGCTACAATAATAAAAAAAATATTTATTAAAATTTAGATAGTCACTTTAATATTTGGGTTCTATCCTCAGTTTTAGAAATTGAATTTTGACGATTTTACAACTCATGCGAAACTAACGAAATTATCTTTAATTTAATGATGGTTTAATAATTATTATCTAACTTGACCCGTTGACCTACCCATAAAATAAACCGAAAAGATGGTTAAGAAGTTTTACAAAAAGAATTCAATTCAATATAAAAAACCAATTTATAATTGGTTTAAATTATCAAAGCACACTTCTTAGTATTTAAATATAATTCCACCTTTAATCAAAATACATATTTTAATATATGTATTATATTCAAAATTATCATTTATGAATATGAAACCCTCAACATTTTAATAATATTTTGATATTATCCTTTAATGTTTGTTATATGTAAAATAATATAATTATAATTTTGATTAATCAAATTGTTATGCTCCTGTTTAAATTTATTCATGTAGAGGAGTTCTCCTAAGTCTCGTAGCGTATCATTGTAATTGATATAAATTATTATCTTGATATTTAGTTTAACAATTATTATTTAACTAGAACTATACATAAATTCAAGAGAAAAGATATTTAAGAATTTTTACATAGAAAAATTTTAAATGATCAAATTACACTTTTTAGTATTTAAATATAATTCTATTATTAATCAGATACACTTTTTAATATTAGATCTAACAATTCTTATCGATCTATTTAAGATCTAACTATAATTATTAATTTGGTCGTATACTGATCGTACACGGAACACATCGATTTTAATTTTTTCTTAAATTGATTTTAACATTTTATTGAAATAAACATAGAATTTATAAATTTAAAAGAATTAGGGAAAAAAAACTAAATTGTTGCTACAATAATAAAAAAATATTTATTAAAATTTAGATAATAACTTTACTGTTTGGTCTCTTGGCTGTATCTTGACTTTTAGACAACAGATTTTAACGATTTTACAGCCCACGCGAAGCTTACAAAATTATCTTTAATTTAATGATGGTTTAATAATTATTATCTAACTGGAACTATCCATAAAATAAAGAGAAAAGATAATTACGAATTTTTACATAAAGATTTCTATTCAATATAGAAAACCCATTTATAATAGGTTTAAATTATCAAAATACATCTTTTAGTATTTAAATACTATCCTATTATTAATCAAATACAATTTTTAATATTATATCTGACGGTCCTCATCGATTTGAATATTTATAATTTTATAATCCAACGGATAGTATATTTTTGGTAGTACAGTGACCGACCAAAGTTTTGGATAAAATCTCCCTTACGCTTATTATATATAAGGACTTAATTATGTTGTTATTCTTATGGTTTTAAGTACTTAGTTAATAATTTATTAACTAAGTATATACCCTATGTTTACTATATTAAAATTAATATGATATGAAAATTGCAAATTTAATCTATGAGAATCATATAGGTAAATACTTACGATATTTTACCAATAGAACATTATGTTATGACTTTAGCATGACTTCATAATATGATATGAAAACATATATTTTCATATTAATATTGAAAATAATATATATAGTTCGCATAATTATTATATAAGAAATAACATTATTAACAAAATTTTATTATTACATTAATAATATTGACTTATTATTTAATAGGTAATACTATATTATATAATATTATATATTATATAATTCAGGGTTTCTTGTTGATAATATAATATAATATAAGTGTATAATATGGATATAAATTGCAATACTTAATTGTAGTATTTTGGTGCCATACAGGTTTTGTGACTATACAATAACCAAATATTTGTGACTGTACAACACCAAATACATTATCGAAATGTATTATCTCATGTATCATTAATTGCTTAAATAATAACTAAATTTTCAATGACGTAAAATGAATTTTAGTAAATTGATCAATTTAGTGTAATATAAATAATACTTAATGATATATCATAAGTTCTTTAAAGAATGAAATGTTATAATTATGTTAGTATTGGGGAACTATATTTTAGATAATACTTAAATGTGTGAATATATAGGATATAATAGCTTAGATAAAAAGTTATAATACTCCTTATATAATATTATGATAACTTATATGTATATTATTAGTAAGGATACAAAATAATATTTAAATCTGCCTTGACTTAGGAACCTAAGTATATAATCAAAATTTCTCTCTCTCTCGGTTAATATTATTTCGAAATATTTTAAAACCCAAACAAAATTTAATTTATTTCAACTGTAAACTATTCTAATTATTTTGGAGATCTGTTACTTTAGAATGCTAGACATCCAAATCTAGGGTTTTAATTAAACATCTCAATTTTCAGTTAGGGTTTTAAGGAGAGATGTCTAGGGTTTATGATAACTGGGAGAGATTAGTACGAGCTATGTTAGGGCAAGAGCAACTCAGACAGACTAGGCAAGGTCATGAGCGAGTTTCTAGTGGAATCACCGGTGTTTACAAGGTGCTGATGAAATTCAGAATGAGGATCCTAATGTTGCTAGAATGTGTTTGTGTTTGACTAACAGGATTATGTGATTTTAATTAGGTTTAGTTGATTGTAGTAAGGCGTTATGATATTGTGATTAATTGGTTATGGTAAGAAGTAAGGTTAGCTCAAAATATCAAAATTCTAACCTATAGTATGTTCATATTATATTATTACACTTTAGAATATTTAGATATTTATGTGTAGTGATATAAATTTTATATCACAATACCAATAAATTATACATAATTACTTAATTTGTAAAATATTTCTAATACTAGTATAATATATATTAGTATTATACAACTATTAGAATCCAAAATATATAGTATCTAAATGTTCACCTAATCTTTTAATAACCAAGTGTAATATTTAAATTATACATATAATTTGATATTGTCAATTACTAATACTAAAATGAATGTATAATTAAAATTTCAATATCTAAATTATATTACATCATATTTTACCATTTTCAGTAATTGATCATTTATTGAGTTTTAATAATTTATTTTAGTAATATGGTAACAACAATAATGATTACATCTTTATTTGTCATCAACTAACTATCCTAATATAGTTAAGGATATATGGAAATAGAAAGAATATTTGTCTGGGCTTTAAAAAGTTATACCTAAACATACCAACTTCAACATTTAACTCAAATCAATCTCTTGACTTTAACTTTTTCCTTGTAAAAAAAGGGTAAGATATTTATTTACAACTAAAAGATAATTAAAACTAATACCTTGCACACATTTCCCACTCTTTGAGGATCGTTCATATATGGCACATAATAAAATGGTTGTAGATATTTAATTAGGATTTCAAAATTGTGGTTGTAAATTCTCAAAATGGTGGTCATAGTTTTTGATTAATTTCAAAAGAATGTCTAAGTTTGAAAATTTTCTAATCAATGGCCATAGTCTATAACGAGTTTCAAAAAGGTGGCTATAATTTTAATAATTAACAAATAAAAAACCAATAATTTTATGTGAAAATAGTAATTAAATCATTTCCAATTTAATTTAATGAAAAATAATGTAATTATAAAGTAAAAAGTTTATCGAGTTTGTGTTCAATAGTTCAAGCAAAGTCAATTTAATGATCAGTAAAGTTTAGAGCTATAAATGAGTTGATACCGAAGTTGGGTGTAGTATTGGATAAAGTTCAATTCAAGTTCATATTGATTTGTAAACAAGTCGAATTTGAACACCATTTTGAGGTTCACTTTGTGTTTTTAAACACATTAAGTTTTAAATGGACAAATATACTGACATGTTGGTTTTGGTGTTTACCTTATGTGTTGACATGCTAGTCACTTAGATAGTGGTTTCACATGTTAATTTTAAATGGACAAATATAAGGACAAGTTGATTTTGGTATTTACATTATGTGTTGACATGCTAGTCACTTAGATATAGACAGGAAATCCTTGTTGTCAATGTGGTAGTTAATGACATTGTATTTAAGCATGCAAATACTAACTATAACTATTATAACTATTATGAATTTTAGTTGTAAGTGTGTGTTTAAAGAAAAACTCATATTTACCACTACATTATGTGTGTTGTTTTACTAGAAAATTCATTATTTTTTTTGTATGTTTTTTTATGATAAATTATTTCTTTGTATGTTACTTCCTCTCTTGGTAATTATATCTCTTTTGTAACTATACCTCACTCAAACTGATCCAACTATGATTATTATTTTTTCAAAATATTACAATTGTTCCTTGATTTTTGTATTGTGTTAGTTACATGAAAGCAGACTTTGTCATGTCTTCTTGATTAGTTAGAGGAGACCAACCCAAATTGAATATCGAGCTAAAAAGAATGAAATATTTTGATGTTTGAGACCATAATGTTTTGTTAAAATTACTTTTTGGCAGGGCTGTCATTTTACGCCCTCACCATTTTCATAGACCTGATTTTCTATTCACTTGAAATTTGTAATTTTTTTAAAAACATTCATTCTAATAAAATTATTAAATAAAACATTAATTTTATAAAAATATCAATATCATTAAATTTATATAAAACTGATAGTTTTAATAAAAAAAACTAATTACAAATTTTAAAATTTTTTATGCAAGCTACTCTCACTACAAGAAAAACGGCTAAATATGACCGAAAAATTTCGGTCATATTTAGTCAAATTTGACCGCCAGCGCTCATATTTGGTCAAATTTGACCGAATTTTGGCGGTCATTTTTAAGCTAGTCAAATTTAGCAAAATCGGTCATATTTGCTTAAATTTGACCGACTAATTTTGACCGACCAATTTTGACCGATTAAATTTGACCGACTAAATTTGACCGACGTTGGCCATTTTTACTTGTTGAATTTTGACTTCAAATTTTTTCAGAATTTCAAATTTCCCGCCTCTTGTAAATAAAAATGACCACGAGCGGTCAAATTTATAAATATGACGTGGTTTTAGTGGGTCAAATTTATAAATATGACGACATTTAGTTGGTCAAATTTATAAATATGACGAGGTTTTAATGGGTCAAATTTATAAATATGACGACATTTTAGTTGGTCAAATTTATAAAATCGACTAATTTTAGTCAAATATAGCAAGCCATATAGAAAGTTTAGGTCCGCTAATTATGACGAAAATCAGCCAAAATTAAACATGTCATTGCACAAAAAAAAAACCTGTGAAGCAATATATCGATAGCCAATACCCCCAACCACACTCTGGGAAAGTAAACCAAAAATAAACAAGTAAAATTTTATGTTTCAAACTGGACCATTGAAATAATATACATAATATATCCAAAAGTTGTACTTAACAAAATATTGCCAAATATTTCGCATCAGTAATTCTGATTCAGAAGGTTAAGCTTGGAGGAGATATTAGTTGATGATCAGTGACAAAAGATTAGCTAGCATGATATATCAGTTGGCAAGTCTAGAAGTTTAGTCCTAAAGGATTAAAAGATAAAACTATAGCAGCTAATGGAGGGAGTAGTTCTCGGCGTCGTGATCTTCGTCTTCATCATTGTTGTTTCGGAAATTGTTGGGAGTCAAGTGTGCCTTTTCAATACTAGTACCCTGCAATTCAACAAATCATGCATTATAATCACAAAAGTATAACAACACAGTTGAGTTTAAAAAAAAAAACTTTACAAAGAAGAAGAAGTAGTAGTTCTCAACTGATTCAAATAAATCTCAAAGGTGCGAACTGAAGAGGATTGAATAATATTTGAACCCAGACTAATATTTGAACCCAGACTGGTCTTGTTGTGCACAACCATAATCATATTATTTACAAGAAGGAAAAGAGCATACAGGACTGCAGAAGTTACAACCTGTCCAGAACTATTTAAGCACCCATGCAATGCTCAGGACCCTTTAATCAGGACCCTTTGACCCTTTAAAACCTAAAAATAGAAAACACTATGAAAGGCAATAAACCAGGCTCATCCTCTCAGACTAGTGCAATATCAAATAGGGTATAGAGGCACTTTATAAGACAATATTTAGAAGAGTACCTCTTAATAATATAGTAATGTCATGTGATATGTCATCTTTCGCCAGACATCAACAGTATAATTTTTTGTTGTTCTTGCTGAATAAACCATTTAAGGTATAATTAATTGGCCAGGAAAAGTATTTCCCTTTGTACGCAGTATCTTGGTAACAGCAACAATAATTTAATCCATATTAGCACACAATTCCCCTTATGCTTGAATTATGTTTACCAGATCAGTATATCATTACATGTCTACAAATTTAAAACATGGGGCTCGTCCTCTCAATCTGGTGGAATATTACAGAGGGTCTTGGTGCATGTATAAGATAATATCTAGAAAATTTATTAACACACATATAGTTACTAATCAGATTTACATAAACAGGTCAGAGTTTAAAGGAAAAAAAGAGCACTTCAGGTCCGTAGAGAATTTTAAATTCTATAAACAAAGGTATGAAAAATTACCTCCAAAATGACCTTTTTGTTCAATGTCATAGCATCAACAACAAAAGCTGTTGCTAGCCGCATATATTCAGTCCATAGTTCCCGCTGCCTTGGGTCTTCCTGATTCGGGAACGCTTCAGTGGCTAGGTGATGCATCCGCTCATTTAACAACGCTCGTGGCACTTCTGTCATCTCCAAAGAATGAACCATGAGGTGCACCTCACCTGAAACCCTCACTACCAAATCCAATGCATGATCACTGAGTTGCTGGGAACGAGCACGGCTACTTTGTGTGGATTGGGTCAGTTCTGCTGCCTTGTAGGCTCCAAGAACCTCTGCCACTGTTTGTCGAGGATGAAGGAGGGCTCTTCCCTTCTTTGGGGGTCTCGCCTGTATTGTTAGACTTAATTCATTCTTCCGGTGGATCTTCTTTAGGGTAGTCGGTGATGGAGGTGGATCCAAAGTCAACTCCTCGGGTGTGGCTTGAGTGGATTGTGAAGCTCGTACCCTTTCCATATCTTCCTGCAACATGTAACATATACAAACAAACTTAATTAATCAAGTTGAAAATTTTAAATTAAGAAAACAAAAAATTCTGGATCGAAATCAAACTGAACGTAAATGTACGTATAGAGACAGAAATAGAGATTCATATAAAAAAAGAACTAAATCATAAACAAATTTTTATACCTTGAATTTCAGATCAGCTGGACTGTCGAAGTGGTACACATAGTCCATAAACTCCATATCAGAAATAGGTCCTTGGTTTTTTGCCTCCAGTTCCTGTAAATTAAAGAGGTTGGCGTTAAACTTAAACTTTGTGTAAATGAACACATAAACCTTAAACTTTGTGTAAATGAACACATAAACCTCAAATTTTATTTAAATATAATCTAAACCTTAAATATATATCTTGCACCTAAAAAGCCTTAGAGTTTATAATCTCAGAAATGAAAACCTAATGTATTAAATAGATACCAGTGGTCCTTAATAAAACCATCAGTCATAACAAATGTGAATTTTCTACTTTTGAAATTCGCTTACCTCCCTTCTCTCGTCAAAAGGCATGGCACCACTGTAGTGTTGATGTTCCAGCTGATCTCGAGCTTTCTTGGCCTTGATTGACCTCTCTTTAAATAGATCAGATTCCCAATACCTATTCAGGCTATCCCAAGTGCGCTGGCTAAAGTAATGAGGCCTGAAAGTATGTCGAGTAGCCGTAGTCAAACCACCCCTCCTAGCATCACTCGCATCTCTTTCTGCCCTGGCCTTCTCCTGATAAGGAAGACTCTTCCAGTTCCTTTTCACATACTCTCTGACAGCTCTATCCCCCTCTACTTCACATCCTTTTGGATAGGCATAGTATTTCTGCAAACAAAATTAAATTTATAATCATCAAAGCAAATGACATACAACTCACAATAAAATTTAAAAAAATAGAAAAAGTGCATAAATGCCTTGAATTCATTGAGACAACGGTCATAAAAGGCTTCACGTTCTGCTCCTTTTGTTTCATGTGTATTTTCATCCCAGGTCACTTTGACAATGTAGCTTAAAGTCTTTTTCTTCTTAGGTTCCTTGATACTACAAAATTTAGATGTAATCAGAATACATATAAGATATATATATTTATATACATATAGTGCAGATAATCGAGTGAGAATAGACAATACTTTCTTCCATCAATAAAATGGACAATTTCCCTATCTGCTTCCGTGGCTGGCCTCTTATTGTAATCCCCAACACAACAGCTACGTTTAGCTCTCTCGAATCTGACAATCGGTACAATTCGGCTCTCCTGTCCTTCATCACCACTTTGCCCCTCATTCCCCTCATTATCACTACCTTCCTCCCTATTTGCTTCCTGACCCCTGCCCTCTCCACTGCCATTTTCTCTTCCATTGCCACTTCCCCGTCCACCTCTTCCCCTACCCCCTTTACTTCCCTTTCTTCCTCTATTACCACCACTACCACTGGTACCAGCCCCAAACGCCATAAGGACCAGAAATAGTACTAACCAGCAACTTGACCTACCAACCTGCATATATTAACATAGTTTTAAAAACAGAACAGTAAAAGAAAAAGTGCTCTACAGATTCTTAAGCAGCATTACACAAAGACCAGCAAGTAAAACTGAAACTCGCTCTCTTCTATCTTCACCTGTAACACTGTAACGATGTTAAGTATTCTAAATCTAATAATTCCGTCTTTTGTTAGCACAATTCAAGCTTAACAATTCAAGCTTAACAATTTTCCCAATTACCAATTAACAAAAACAACATCACATCACATCAGGAAAACAACATTCAAGCTTAACAATTTTCCCAATTACCAATTAACAAAAGATTACAAATTAACAAAAGAGTACAAATTAACAAGTCAAACATTCCCAATTAGAGTACAAAGAGAACAAATAGAACAAAGAGAACCCGAAACACAAAAAAAAATCATAATATACGAAACAAAGAGTACAAAGAGAAACAATTACCGGAAGTACTGCTCAGTTTTGCTTCCTTTTGCTTCGAATGGCTTCGATTGGCTTCGATTTTGAGAGTTGGGGTTTGATTTTGTAAAACCCTAATATGAATGCGGCTGAGTAGAGAAAGAAAGAGGAACACGATATTAACATTGTGGGAAATTTTTATTTATATAAAAACTAAAGATGACTGCATTCAGTCAAAATTTCCCGTGTCCATTATTTTGACCGGGGCCGGTCAAAATATTTTAACCAACAATTTCTCTCCAGTTTTCAGTAGCTACTGGACTAAAAATCATGTATACAAAAAAAACATTTCAACCATAATCAAATTAAAATACTCAACAAATATTAGAATAAATTCAAATTTAGGGAATGTATTACAATTCGTTGAAAAATCCTTAGTACAAATTAATTAGGAAAAAAAAGAACTATGTCAAATCATCATTATCACTTTGTTCGTCAATGTTGATATTTTCATTTGGATCTTCGTTGTCGCTCTCATTTTGTTCCTCCACGTAGTCATCCATGAAATGATTATTTTCAAACATTGTCAAGTCAACAAAAAAATTTGTTGGATCACGAACAATCACTCTTTCCACATGCGATGATGAAGCATTTGATACCTCATTTTGAAAAGCGTCGTCATTGATTGCATTTTTTTCTTTAGATGTCACACTTTCATCGACTTGTCGATTCTTTGTTGTTAGTACCGTATACCACGATGACTTTGGATTTGCAATATTTGGGGCATAATACACTTGATGAGCTTGGCTAGCCAACACAAATACATCTTCGGCATTTAACTTTGATTTAACATCCACCGTAGTAATCCGATTTCTATCAACTTTGACATGCTTTGTGTGATCAAACCAATGACAATTGAACACGACAACTTCTTGGCCATTGCGATAATGAAGCTTTAGAACTTCTTGTAGTCGCCCATAATTATTTCCATAACTTTCTTTGTAAGAAGTCCCTATAATTTAAAATGAGTGAGTTTGGATACAAATATTGAAAAACAAATTCAACTTAAATCTTGTGACTCAATTAAATTCTTACCAATGACAACTACACCGGAATTTGATGAAGTGAGCTCATTAAGATTTGCACAAGCAAATTTGTAACCATTGCACTTGCACGTTTTATAAGATTCAACTTTATAAATAGGACCTCTTATTAAATCTATAAATTTGGTCTTGAGCTCTTCATCATCTTGTACCTAAAAATTAAATAAGTGCATGAATAAAATGGTAAAGTAACATGTATATATATATATATATATATATATATATATATATATATATATATTAAAAAATACCCTTCTTTCGAACCAATCCGGAAAATGCTCTTTTTGAAATTTATCTCTTTCGGCATCATTAAAGTGCGGGTATTGTTTTTGCACCAACCTATGGAATCCACTGCACATTAAACTAGATTTGTAAGATAAATAATAAAGTATCATGTGTGTGTAAAGATGGTCAAGATAAATATCTCACCGCAAATATTTTCCAACCTCGGGTGAGTTGATGAGAACATAGTATGTTACAAGTCTATGTTCATCATCACTCAAGATTCTATCTCTGTTACGTAGACCGGGTAGAGTTGGATATGTGTAAACTTCTAACAAATTGGGATCATGAGATCGTCGGGGTGCCTCATTTCGACGAAGTTGATTATGCACTGTTGCAACTTTAGAATCGAAATATAATGAGCAAAAGTGTACACATTCCTCCTCAATATATCGTTCTGCAATTGAACCCTCCACTCGAGCTTTATTCCTAACTTTCAACTTCAAGTTGTGCAAATATCTTTCAACAAAATACATCCATCGAAAATTAGATGGGCCACCCAACTTGCACTCGGTAGCCAAATGTAGTGGCAAATGCTCCATCGGATCAAAAAAACCTGGAATGTAGACGACTTCAAGTTTGGAAATTATCCTCACTATGTCCTTTTCCATTTTTTCCAAATCACTGTATTTTAGATTCGCAGAGCACAAATCTTGGAAGAAGTTGGACAACTCAATAAGAACATCCGCTACATTCTTTGGCAGTAAGTCACGACAAACGATAGGCAACAACTTTTGCATGAAAATATGACAGTCATGTGACTTCATTCCGTGGATAGAATTTTTTTCAAAATTCACACACCTGGATATATTAGAGGCATACCCATCTGGAAGATCAAGTGTATAAATCCACCTGAACAACTTATGACGTTGATCCCTCGAAAGAACATATGGCGCAGTTGGCATCATGCCATCATCTTGAATCCACAACTCACGATGCACATTCATTTCTTTACAATCTTCTCTTGATGTCGCTTTATCTTTCGACTTCTTCTTGTCACTAATCAATGTGAAAAATATGTTATCAAAAACATTTTTCTCGGTGTGCATGACATCAATATTGTGACGAAGAGTGAGCGTCTCCCAATATGGAAGCTCAAAAAATGGAGAAAAGTGAGTCCAATTATGTGTCACACCATAATCCTTTGGTTTTCTCCAAGATGTCTTTCCCGGAGGAGGAAACTGTATATCCTCACAAAGGCTCCTTGCTAATAATCCTGAAAATCGACATGTAACTGAATGTGTCTCAGTTCTTCCAAACTTTGTACTCTTTCTCAATGGGTCATCCGGTTCCAGGAAATATCGAGCAGTGCCATAAAAACTAGGCTTACCACCATGCCTTAGTTGATTGGCTTTCACTAGTCCCATACAAACTGGACATGCCAACTTACCCTTAGTTGACCACCCGCTAAGCATGCCAAGTGCAGGGAAGTCACTAATTGTCCACAATAATGCCGTCTTCATCATAAAATTTGTACGAGAGAATCTATCATATGTTTCTGCCCCAGTGCACCACAATGTTTTCAATTCTTCAATCAGTGGCTGAAGGTAAACATGAAGATCTTTTGTTGGATCATTCGGCCCAGGAATCAGAAGAGGCATAAACATGTAAGGAGCCTTCGTGCACATAGATGGAGGAAGGTTATAAACTACAACAACCACAGGCCATACAGTATATTCCTTAGCGTGTGCATCACGGAACGGGTCAAATCCATCACTAGAGAGGCCAAGTCTGACATTCCGAATCTCGTTTGAAAAGTTTGGAAATCTATGATCGAATTGTTTCCACTCATCTCCATCTGCTGGGTGACATAATTGACCTTCAACTTTGACTCTGTTGTGGTGCCACCTCATATCTTCTGCGGTCTTCTCATTCATGAATAGACGCTGCAACCTTTGAGTAAGAGGAAAGTATCTCAAGATCTTTCGTGGAATCTTCTTCTTTTTTGGATCCTTTTGCTCTTTGTATCGGCATGTATGACATATATCACAATGAGTCTTGTTGCTATTTTCCTTGTAAAACAACATGCAATCATTCTCGCAAGCATCAATTTTTTCATATTCCATATGCAATCCTCTTATCATCTTTCGCACTTCATAATAACTCTCGGGCAAATTATGATCAGCAGGCAGTACCGATCCAATAAGGCGAATCAACTCATCAAAGCCAGTGTTAGTACAATTATGCTTGTGTTTCCAATGTAGTAGCATGTTTACAAATGACAATGTTGTAAAATTTCTATTGTTTGGATATATTGGATCACAAGCATTTTCCACCATCTCGTAAAATGCTTGTGCTTTTGCATTCAGTTCTTCCTCAAAATTCTCAAAATGTTCATTTGCATCCACAAAATCTCTTAGCATATCACGAGCATCATACATATCCTCATCTCTATAATGAATATTACGAGAACTTGTTTCCGCTTCAACTCGAGGCATATCCCTCTCTCCATGCAAATCCCATTTAGTATACCACTTCATAATACCATTAAGATACAAATCAACCTTCACATCACTAGGATCCTTAAAGTACTTATTTGCACAATCTTCACATGGACATCTAATAAGTCCTCCATCTTCGGGATCACGATGATCACAAGCAAATTTAATAAAATCATTTACACCAATTTTATACTCTTCCGTTAAGTACTTGAACTCATTGTATCGATTACGACCAATCCAACTACGATCGTATGTCATCTACAAAGTATACACAAATTGATATAAGTTGAATGAAATTTAACATAAATGCAAATAAATCATAAATAATCAAATTGAAGTAATAAATTGACAAATTGATAAGTTGGCTACTAACTAAAATTTAGGCTAATCTTCATAATTAAATTTCAATTAACTACATTTACATGGTTCACACCCAACAATTACATTAATTTCATCAACAAATTAAGAACACCCAAATTCTTATGCACATGAATACAACAACAAAATAGAGTCATATTATACTAAGAAAGTAAAAACAATTAAGTAAATATTAAGAAATGAAACTTACTTGATAATCAACAAGATCTCATGAAAATGGTGGGGAAAGGTGGGAGATATGGTGGATAAAGGAAAGAGATAGGGTGGGAGAAAGAAGTTTTGGTGGAATGGAAGAAATGAAAGAGATGCAGTAGCTTTTAGATCTGAAACGGGTAAATTTGACTGACGGCGGTCATATTTATAAATATGACCGAGTTTGGACATATTTACTTACGACTTGGTCAAATCAGTCAAATGGATATATATTCGACCACATGCGGTCAAATTTAAGAATCGACCACATGCGGTCAAATTTATAAATAAGACAAAGGGCAGTCAAATTTATAAATAACACCGACTAGGGTTTGAAGTCAAAATTATGGCTAAATGTGACCAAAAGTGGTCAAAAATACTAAATATGACTGATAATGGTCAAATTGATGAAGTTGATAAAATTTTCTTTCATTATAATAATTAGGATGCAATATTTATTATTAAATAATTTTTTGCATAGGCTCTTCAAAAGTAAAAAGGTAAACATCCGTACGGTTAGATCGTTCAAATTATTAATTAAATATTACGAAACTAGTAACCCTAGACGTTAACCGCCTAACCCCTAAATCCAAATCTCAAACCACGTATTTCATCAAAATATTTGAACAATATAACGTATTGGTGAGATTATTTTTAAATTATAATTATTTTACTATCTATCAATTTTTAATGTGTACACTATGTTGTCACTCTAAATATATAAATTAATTGTGAATTTTAAAGTTAGTACCTATTTATTTATTTTTTGAAAATTTCTTGAATAAATATAGCATCAACGTTTATTGATCTCTTCCCAAATATATATATGTTTAGTGCACAAAATAATTGTTTACACGTAGTTTTTGTTAGTGGGGTACTCCATTATTTTTTTTGGAATTAAAAAAATTGTTTAAGTATTTATGTTAAATTTTTAAAAAAATTCAATTAAATTTATTTTTCAATTATTTTGGTTGAGAATTGGAGGGAGTTTTGGCGCCAAAACCCGGCTTTAAATTTGACTGCCGACGGTCAAATTTATACTTTAGCAAATTTTGACTGTTTGGCGGGAATTTTCCCTCTTTTTTTTTTTGGCACTGAATAGTAAAAATGACGGACTAAATATGACCGACATTAAATGTGACCGCCGTTGGTCAAATTAAACTCAAGCAAAATTTTGTCATTGGCGGGAAAATTTTTTGTGGGTCTGGAGTACTAAATATGACTGACTAAATATGACCGACATTAAATATGACCGAATGCGGTCAAATTTAAAGCTGACCAGTAATCAACTAAGGTTGACCTTAAATATGACCGTTGGCGGTCAAATTTAGCCGCGGTCATATTTAGTCGGTCAAATTTACCCTTGTTTTCTTGTAGTGTCTATCTTTAAGAAAATCTGTAAAATCATAGGTAAAAAAGGTCCATGTACTCATCATTTGCACTTATTTTTGTCATTAGGAGTAAAGGGGCTTCATTATGATGATCCTAATAGCAGTTCCAAGCTCATTGCACTAGCTGCAAGAGATAGAGTGTATATTTTCTCCACTTTAGCATTTTCTACTATTAATCATCTAATGTCCATAGCTAAACAAATTTTTGATAGCTCAATTACAAAATCTCCATTAAAAAAAGATCAATCTCCGAAGCATGAGAAGATAATGAACCTATATTTTTCCCCTTTGTTTGACAAAATGACCTTTGGGCTATAGTGATGTTTGCCATATTTGATTCTTTTTTTTTTTTGAATGAAAAGCTCAAAATTTAACACACATTTGTTCTTATGCATTTTAAATAAAATTATGAACACAATATAAATTAACTAGAAAGAGACACAATACAAAACCTCTTTACAAAATGAATCTAAGACAAGAATCAACTTGAACACGCTTTGAGATTTACAACCAAAGAGTGTAAAACAATATAAATTAACTAGAAACAGACAAAATAGAAAGCCTCTTTACAAAATGAATCCAACAGAAGAATTAACTTGAACACACTTTGAGATATACAACCCACGGTGTAAAGTTGAGGGTTTAATCCAATTTCTAGATCCTTATTTAGACTATAAAATGTTTAAATAAATTATAAAAAAAGTATTAATGGAAGTACTAAGTAATGAAAGCCAACCATATATAGATATACATACTTACTAAACAAAACAAATTACAAAACCTTTGACCAAATGGAACCAAGATAAAGGGAAACACAATTTGAGTTGTCTGAGGAAATAGGTATACAAGAATTGGAAGATTCATGATTAATTTCTGTGAACCCTAAATCTTAATTCCAGTATAAAGGTATAGATCTAAGAAATCATCTTTTGAAGCCTAGGCCTGAGCGATTACGTGTGGAGTTGTGTAGTGGAGTGCCCATCATGTAGTTCATTGTCTTCACGATTCTCTTCCACATCTCCATCAAGAAAATTCATCCTTTGTGTTTTAAAAATCTCATCAATATTACACACCACTATAACTATTTATGGAATATCTTATATGTTATGATGTTCTTTATGCCATGCATGAGGAGTGGTGTTTAGTTATGTTTCCTACCTAGTAAATATTCTCGAGTAATTGTTTCAAAAAAATATTTTCTATACTCACCTAATAAGTTCTTATTTATTATTAGTTACAATTTTTTATGCATAGAATATTTATTCAAATTTTTTTCACGTATATTTGTTGGAAAAAGTAAAATTTTCCTGTATTTTGTGATATTTAGTTTGTAATAAATTTTGATAATTTTGTATTATGAAAATGTACAACAACAATTTAGTAACAAAAAATGTACAACAAATTTAAAATATAAACAAAAACCAACTTGTACAAAACGAAAGTTTTTGTAAGATGTATACTTCCAACAATTGATTATAATAAACAAAATCTCTTTATAATTCAAAAATCATTAATTTTGTCTATACAAACTATATTAACTTATTTAATAGAAAGAATTTAGAAGAAACTTTTGGAAAAATTGAATCAATATAAATAAAAACTAGAAACAGAATTGAGTTTTAACTTGCTCAATAGAATAAATTAAAGAAACTTTTGAGCAAATTGGATCATGGTGCCCTGGGTTGATGAGAGCACTGGTTATTGAGCAAAGCATTCAAGTTTGATTGGTGGCGTGTGCTGAATTTTTTCCACACTCCAGGGTTGAGGGGTCTGTGGCTTTATCCGGTGATGGAACAAAAATGTTGAGATATAACCTTTACCATGGCTCATTGAAGGTTTTTTCAAAGACCCCACATACAATGAAACTCGTTTGCTATTCATGCTTTCGAGATTGAACTTTTTCTCAATGTAGGTCGTGTAAGTAATATATCAAGAACACATCCACCTCTGGCCATCAAATAATTAACTATAAATAAATGTTATAAGGGTGAAATTTCACACTATATCTCTTTTCTAGCTATTGCAAAGATCTTGGAACTACAATTGCCATCATCCAAATAAAGCCTCCAATCTAATAAAAATATTTTAATTCAGGAAACTATTTATTACACCTAATTCTAGTTATTTTCTCAAAGATGGAGGACATTCGAGTAGCTTAGCGCTTAAGTTTTTGAGGTGGATCCATGCAAGTCATCTCTCATTTAAGTTAGAAAGAGCCTTGGACTTGTAGGAAAACTATGAGCTAAAAAATATGGTAAGATCCACTTAGAAAAGATTAAAGGTCTAAAAAGTATTTATACTTGTTTATGTTTTCTCAAGTTAGGTCTAAAAAGTATTTTTATTTTTTACCTAAATAAAAGTTTTTTGGATAAAATTTACCACTTGGAACTCATAAGTGCATTAGATTTACCAAGGTCTTTGTACAAATTTATAATTTAGATTAGTAAATTAGAGTTGTATGTTTAAATTTAGTATAAGGTTTAATTTGTGTAACAATTTTAAGAATATGATAATTATTAAAAATAAAATGTTCTATCTCAAACTATAACATTTATATTTTATTTTATACTTTATTGTAATAGTATTTTATTTCTTTTAATTACAAAAAAAGGTGTTTAAAAGTTAGATTAGTGTAAAAATTTATACTATATTATTAAAGACGAAACATAAAAAGTTTTGTTCTGTCGGTCATTGGTCGGTATTTGAGCCGGGCCTATTGATAATTTGGGTTGCGTTGGGTCTATGTATAACCAATTTATTTATAACCAATTACTTTTTTCACCTAAAATACATTAGCTATTTTATATATATTTTTAACCAAAACAACTAATTTTCTAAAAATAAAATAGGTAACATATATATATATATATATATATAATAGTAATTTTATTACACATTTATAACCGATTACCTTTTTGAGCTAAACCACATTATTTGTTTTACATTTTCTAACTAAAATAAATGATCATTTCCACTTATTTTTGTCATTAGGAGTAAAGAGGCTTTATTCTGATGATCCTAATAGCAGTTCCAAGCTATTAATCATCTAATGTCCATAGCTAAACAAATTTTTGATAGATTAATTACAAAATCTCCATTAAAAAAAGATCAATCTCTGAAGCATGAGAAGATAATGAACCTATATTTTTTCCCCTTTGTTTGACAAAATGACCTTTGGGCTATAGTGATGGTTGCCATATTTGATTTTTTTTTTGAATGAAACGACACAATAAAAAACTTCTTTACAAAATGAATCTAAGACAAGAATCAATTTGAACACGCTTTGAGATATACAACCCAACATTGTAAAGTTGAGGGTTTAATCCAATTTCTAGATACCTTTGACCAAATGGAACCAAGATAAACAGAAACACAATTTGAGTTGTATGAGGAAATCGGTATACAAGAATTGGAAGATTCATGATTAATTTCTATGAACCCTAAATCTTAATTTGAGTATAAAGGTATAGATCTAAGCAATCATCTTTTGAGCCTAGGCCTGAGGGATTAGGTGTGGAGTTGTTGTGGAGTGTCCATCATGTAGTTCAGTATCTTCACAATTCTCTTCCACATCTCCACCAAGAAAATCTTGTAAAATGTTTTGTATGTATTTGTGTTTAAGAAGAAATAACTGATAGAATACACCAGCATATGCACATCAAATGGGCTTCGTTATTATTGATCATGCAAAGGTTTTTAAACTGCAATACAACCACAAAGGTAGCTAGAAAATAGGAACACTACCCACTCTCCTACAACTACTCCACTACAGCTTTTATTTGGCAAACTGGGTCCTAAAATATCTCTACTAACAGCTGACTGAATCAAATCCTACTAAAACATAAATAAATGAAAAATATGTTTAAGATTAAATACAATAATCTCCCCGTTAATCTTAAACGTTTCTTGTCAATTCCTTGAAACCCAACAGCTCCCTCATCCTTTCGAATTTGACTTTTGACAAGGCCTTGGTGAGTATGTCTGCACGTTGTTCCTCCCCCGAGATGTGTTTGATGCAGATTTGCCCACGCTCTATGCATTCGCGAATGAAGTGGTATCGAATATCAATGTGCTTACTTCGACCATAAAACACTGGATTTTTAGCAAGGTCAATTGCAGCTTTGTTGTCGATGTATAGAACCACTGGACCCATGCTTTCATCCGTTATCTGACTGAGAACATTCCGGAGCCATATGCACTGACAAGTTACTGCAGTTGCAGTAATGAACTCGGCCTCACATGATGACAATGCCACACACTTTTGCTTATGAGATACCCACGTTATTAAGCTCTCGTTTAAGTAGAACACCATCCCTCCAGTACTTTTCCTATCCTAAATATGACCTGCAAGATCACTATCCGAGTAGCCTGTTAATATGTTATTACCTCCCTTCTTGGTATATACCAGTCCACAATCAAGCGTCCCCTTTATATATCACATGATTCTCTTTGCTGCATTTAGATGTAATACTGTTGGTTGCTCCATGTATCTGCTAACGATGCCAACTGCAAACGCTATATCAGGTCTGGTGTTTCCTAGGTAGCGCAAACCTCCGACTAGACTTTTGAACTGTGTCACATTTACTCGTTTTCCTCCTTCATCTTTGGTTAGCTGCTCTTTCGGATCCATAGGATAATTAGTTGGATTACATTCAGCTAACCGAGCCTTCTCAAGGATTTTCTTTGCATAACTAGTTTGCTTCAGTTTGATGAAACCATTACCCTCATCTACTTCAATTCCCAAGTAGTACGATAACTTGCCCAGATTACTCATCTCGAACATATCATTCATCTGACTCATGAACTTTTCTATAATACTCGTGCTTGTACCAGTGACTAGCAGGTCGTCTACGTATACAACAACCACCAACATTTTGTCATTCTCTCGCCGAGTATACACCCCATGTTCTGATGGACAGCGTTTGAAACCAAGCAACTCCAGATAGCTGTTTAATTTTGAATACCAGGCCCGTGGGGCTTGTTTAAGCCCATACAGTGCTTTTATTAATCTGTAGACCATGTGTTCTTGCCCCTTTCTCTCATAACCTTCCGGTTGCGCCACGTAAACTTCTTCACCAATTTCTCCGTTTAGAAACGCCGTTTTTGCATCAAGATGATGGACTTACCAGTAGTTTTTACTGCGAGTGCAAGTAGTAACCTCACGGTCTCCAATCTCGTGACTGGTGCAAAACTTTCTTCATAATATATGCCATGTTGTTGAACAAAACCCAGTGCAACTAATCTCGCTTTATGCTTAACTATCTTCCCTTCAGCATCCCTTTTCAGCTTGTAAATCCATTTTAAATCTATAACCTTGTGGCCCTTTCGCAACTCTGTCAACCTCCATGTCCCGTTTTTATTAATTGAGTCTATCTCATTCTACATTGCAAATTTAATCTATGAGAATCATATAGATTGCAAATTTAATCTATGAGAATCATATAGATAAATACTTACGATATTTTACCAATAGAACATTATATTATGACTTTAGCATGACTTCATAATATGATATGAAAACATATATTTTTATATTAATATTGAAAATAATATATATAGTTCGCATAATTATTATATAAGAAATAACATTATTAACAAAATTTTATTATTACATTAATAATATTGACTTATTATTTAATAGGTAATACTATATTATATAATATTATATATTATATAAGTCAGGGTTTCTTGGTGATAATATAATATAATATAAGTGTATAATATGGATATAAATTGCAATACTTAATTGTAGTATTTTGGTGCCATACAGGTTTTGTGACTATACAACAACCAAATATCTGTGACTGTACCACACCAAATATATTATCGAAATGTATTATCTCATATATCATTAATTGCTTAAATAATAACTAGATTTTCAATGACGGAAAATGAATTTTAGTAAATTGATCAATTTAGTGTAATATAAATAATACTTAATGATATATCATAAGTTCTTTAAAGAATGAAATGTTATAATTATGTTAATATTGGGGAACTATAATTTAGATAATACTTAAATGTGTGAATATATAGGATATAATAGCTTAGGTAAAAATTTATAATACTCCTTATATAATATTATGATAACTTATATGTATATTATTAGTAAGGATACAAAATAATATTTAAATCTGTCTTGACTTAGGAACCTAAGTATATAATCAAAGTTTTTCTCTCTCTCTCGGTTAATATTTTTCTCTCTCTCTACTTGTTGATGACTACAGTAGGTTTATGTGGGCATACTTATTGAAGAGCAAAGATGAAGCTTTGAATGCGTTCAGAAAGTTCTGTGCTTTGGTTGAAAACAAGCCAGGGAAGAAAATTCAAGTATTTCGTACAGACCGTGGGGGTGAATTCTGTTCAAAAGAGTTCAATGATTATTGTGAAGAAAATGGGATAGTAAGACATCACACTGCACCTTATACGCCCCAACAAAACGGGGTCGTTGAAAGGCGTAACCGGACCGTGGTTGAAATGGCTCGAAGTTGTCTTAAGGAAGCAAGTTTGCCCTCGAAGCTGTGGGGTGAGGCAGTCAGACACGCCATATACATTCTGAACATGCTTCCAACAAGAGCATTGACAGGGCTAACTCCCTATGAGGCGTGGTTTGACAAGAAACCAGAAGTTGGACATGTGCGTGTATTTGGATGCATTGCACACATGAAGGTGCCAAGCTGTCAAACAAGTAAACTCGATGATAGAAGCACGAAGGTTGTGAATCTGGGCAAAGAACCCGGAACTAAAGCATATCGTCTCTATGATCCAGAAAGGAATCGTGTTTGTGTAAGCAGAGACGTGGTGTTCGAAGAAGATAAGAAATGGTTGTGGAACGATCAAGAAGGAGGCAAAGATAATGATAACTGGTTTAAGGTACCTGAGATGTGTCATGAGAAGGAAGGAGATGCACAAGAGACATATAGTGAGTCTGATACGGAAACTGGTGGTGAGCAAAGCCCTACTCAAACTCAAACTCCATATGCCGCTCAGATCAGTAGTGATAACTATGATGACAGTGTGACACCAAGGAAATTTAGAGCTGTAACAGACATCTATAACTGCACTGAACCGATTGAGTTGGATGAGGAGTTGCTACTGATGGGAGTTGATGAACCTACGTGCTACAAACAAGCTGCCAAGTTGAGTGAATGGAAGCAAGCAATGGCTAAAGAAATGGAGTCTATTGAAAGGAACAACACCTGGTGTCTAACTGGGCTTCCAAAGGGGCATAAGGCAATTGGTTTGAAATGGATCTTCAAACTCAAAAAGGATGCAGATGGCAATATAATCAAGTATAAAGCGAGACTTGTTGCTAAGGGTTATGTACAAGAACAAGGGGTGGATTTTGACGAGATATTCGCTCCTGTGACACGTATTGAAACTGTTCGCCTGTTGTTGGCATTGTCTGCTAAAAATGGATGGAAAGTGCATCACTTAGATGTGAAAACAGCCTTCTTGAATGGTGAAATACATGAAGAGGTGTACGTGAGTCAACCGGAAGGCTTCGAAAGAAAGGGAGAAGAGCACCTGGTTTATAAATTGGCCAAGGCATTGTATGGTTTGAGACAGGCACCACGTGCCTGGTACGCCAAGTTGAATAAGTGTTTGGAGGATCTTGGTTTTGCTCGATGCCCATATGAACACGCTGTGTATACAAGAAGGGATGGTGATAATGTCTTGATTGTTGGCGTTTATGTAGACGATTTGCTGATCACTGGTTCAAACATTTCAGTCATTGAAAGGTTTAAAGATCAGATGAGTGAAATTTTCAAAATGACTGACTTGGGTGAGTTGAGCTATTATCTAGGCATCGAGGTTGAACAGGGTGAAGGTTTCATTGAGCTCAAACAAGCTGGATATGCTAGAAAGGTTCTTTAAAAATCTGGGATGTCGAGCTGCAATTCATCAAAATATCCCATGGATCCGAATATTCATATTAGTAAGGATGAAGGTGGAAAAACAGTCAATGCCACAGACTATAAGAGCATTGTTGGATGTCTTCGGTATCTAGTGCATACTAGACCAGATATTTCGTTCGCTGTGGGAGTGGTAAGCAGGTACATGGAACGGCCAACTGTGCTGCATTTGGAGGCTGTCAAACGTATACTACGATACATAAAGGGCACTACTCATTATGGCTTGGTGTATTCAAAGGGATCTGGGAATCATATGTTGACTGGCTTTTCGGACAGTGATCTGGCAGGGCAGGTGGACGATAGGAAAAGCACTGGGGGCATGGTGTTTTACCTCAATGAAAGTATGATAACTTGGGTATCATAGAAACAGAGGTGTGTGGCCTTATCCTCTTGTGAAGCAGAGTTTATGGCGGCCACTGCAACTGCATGTCAAGGAATATGGCTTCGAAACGTGTTGGGTCAGATAACTGGGGAAAAGATAGGCCCTGTGATCATCTACATCGACAACAAGTCAGCTATAGATTTGGCCAAGAATCCGGTTTTCCATGGTAGAAGCAAACATATCGACATTCGATATCATTTCATCAGGCAATGTGTTGAGCATGGAGAAATCGTTATTAAGCACATTAGCAGTGAAGGGCAAAGAGCTGATATTCTTACAAAGGCCTTGGTGATAGTGAAGTTCGAAAGAATGCGAAGCTTGCTGGGAGTCAAGAACTTGGACAAACAAATTTCAGATTAAGGGGGGAAATGTTGGTTTTTAATCTGATATTTGTTTATTTGTTTATTTTGTTTCTATTATTAGTTGTGAAAATAAGATGACAATTTGTTTTGTCAGATAGGGTGTCATTGAACAGGTCGTGTGTGACTTGGTCAGTCTAGCAGTTGAGTTTTATTAGGATAGAGTGTAGTGGAGTAGTGCAGTAGGAGTTTCCATTTTTCTGTTCCTATTTTCTAGCTTGCACGTTGTAGTAGTAGCCCTATGTAAGGTAAGGTTTGATATCGAAAAAGCTAAGTCGGTTTGACGAGCATCTCTGGCGTTTTTGATCTGATTTTCAGTTTCATATCATACACTCTATATATATATTCTAATATATGTTTGCAGATTGAAACTCAAGAGTTTGAAGCAATGAGGAAACTAGTAGGTGTTGAAAATCTTGCAGCAGATTAGCAGAAGGCTTAATGCCTGGGAAAATGTTTAGATGTTTATTTGTTTTAATTAAATAAATATAGTTGTTGGTTTAATGCTCTAATGTAGGAGGAGAATAAGTCTGTAGGAAGTGGCGTATGAATAGGTGGTGATCATCAAGTAGTTGAACCAGAGTACAAGTTTGTTCCTGGTTTTTAGCTGGGCTTTACTTATATCTCTTTGTATGCTGTTATGAGTTTAATAGGACAAGCATTTTATTTTCTTCTAGTTTAAATACATACAAGTGTGAGCGTGTGTGTTGAGTTTGCAGGTCCTCATGTACTAATCTTTAATATTTTTTATATTAAAATTTGAATATCAAGTTTATACTCGTTGGAGACCATAGGTTTTTGTTCGTCTGGTGGGAAGAAGCCAAATACCAACCTAAAAGTTTGTCCACTGGGTATGAATTATGGAGACCATATATGTGGCTTGATTTAGTTATCTTGATCAAACTTTTAACAAATATTACCATGTCTACTTTTATATTGGCATGAATTCAATGAGAGATTTCTTTACATTAAGCAAGGTCGTATTTGACATGCATGAATTACCTTGTGTATAAGATCCTCCACTAAATAAAATCTGTTACCTAATAATTTAATCAATTTCCTGGCAAACGACAAAGTTATATCCTCTTGTTCTTTAGAAATTGGTACACGCACTATTATGAATCAATCATAAAAACTTAATATTAAGATACTAATACTAATATTAATAATTCATTATTAATATTATGTAAGCACACATTGTAATATGTGTGCAATATGATATCTTATACCTCTAGTGATATGGATTAAAAATAAACCTAAAGAGATAATTAATATTGCATTAAATAAACCTAGATGGTCCATAAATAAAAATATTAATTTCATAATTAATATTTGGGCTAGAAGTACAACCTGTATTAGGAGACATCCAATACAGGCTTGTTTTAATACAAGTGGGCTTATTTCAATACAAGTCCGTTATGATATATGGAAACAACTCCTACACGGGAAGGATCTAGAATTTATCCTTATCCACTGTCAAGGATAAGACTTATCTTTCAAGAAAGTCAATACTTATCCACCGTCAAGGATAAGATTTATCCTTCGAAGAAATCAATACTTATCCATTAGGATTTTAAATGCCTATATAAAGGGTCTGACCCCTCATCTCAGAACAACGTTTGGACACAGCTCCATACGTCATCTACAACGTTTTAGACATCATCCTCGAATAAGGACATACAAGTCACTACTTCCTTGATGTGCCTCTGCCACCATAGCCCCGAGGGCAACACCAAGAACTACGTTTTCTGGCTTGATTCTCAGCACTGATTGAGATACGTAGGCATCTTGTGAGGACCGGTTTAGTAACGAACCACAAGAGCAGCCATTAAAGCTCGAAAGCTCTTTAAACCCTAACAATTAATTTACAAGTACACTTTTTAATCCACAACATTTGGCACCGTCTGTGGGAAGACAACATCAACCATGGCAAACACATGAAGAACAACTCAAGATACTCAAACTTCTGAAGAGATTCCTCTCACCTCTGAGGCAGGCGCTCAAGGAAATCAACCACCGCCAACTACTGGAATTCAAGGGGCGAATATCCCCCTCACCACCACTCAAGGACCGGAAATCCCAATTTCGGTTGAAGGGACGAATCCCCTACAAATGGTCGTTCATGGATCTAATCCACAAGAGACCACTCTCCAGCAACCAATCTCCCCACTGCTCATGAATGCACCAAGTGGCCTTCAACTCCATACTACGGATCTGCCCCAATACGCAACTCAAACTTTTGGGATGCCAAGCTATGGCATGCCCCCTCGACCCATGGCGTGCGGTAGTGGTCTCAATCCCACTTACCATGAGGCATATGTTCCTCCTTACATACAAGGCCTGGGACCCCAAAATCAACAAACTCAAACTCAACGGACCCCTTTGATTCAAGACTACTCGGGTCCCTATACTGAGGACGAGAATTATACATCTGCAGAAGAGAGGGATGTTGCCCCAAAGAGGAGGCGTTCTTCCCAAACAAATCGGGAACAACCTCAAACTACTAAGGAAAATATTGCGGCCCATGAGGCAGAGGCTGCAAGGCTCAAGAAATTACTGGGAGAACAGGAGGCCACGAAAGGAAAAAGCCAAGCAACTGGAAGAGTCCCGATAATCAACCTGGACCCAACACCGAGAAGAGTCCCGATGAGGCAGGTGACCCCGTGAATCATGTAAGAACCTTCTCTAATGCACTGCTGTTGCAACCAACCAATGATGCGGTCAAGTGTAGGGCGTTTCCACAAACCTTGGAGGGCATGGCCCAACATTGGTATAACCGTCTACCTCCCAATTCTATTGGGTCTTTTAAGGAACTAAGCAAAGCGTTCATCAACCAATTTGTTAGTGCGAGGGTGCACGAGAAAAGTTCTGCATCACTCATGGGAATCCAGTAAGGAAAGAATGAAGCTTTAAGGGATTACATCAACCGATTTACCCGGGAGGCTCTGAAAGTCCCGGACTTAGAGGACATAGTAGCTATGATAGCCTTACAGCAAGGAGCCACTGATGATCAATTCAAAAGATCATTGGAAAAACATCCACCTGAGAGCATACTGAAGCTTCAAGATAGAGCCATAAAGTACATCAAGGTTGTAGAAAGCATGAAAAAGTATGAACCCACTACTGGTGGCAGTGGAAATTCAAAGAAAAGAAAGGAAACTCGGGAGTACGACGTGAAGGAAAATAATAGTGTGATGGATGATGAGTCAAGTGGATCTTCCAATAAGTTTATGGGGTTATACCCTAGAGATAGGTGCATATACACTAAACCGTGTTCCTACTAAAATGGTTCAGGAGACACCATATAAGATGTGGACTGAGAAAAGTTATAGCATGTCATTTATGAAAATTAGGGAATGCAAAGCGTTTGTGAAACGTTTAACCTCTGACAAGCTAGGACCAAAATCAGATAAATGTAATCTTGTGGGATACCAAATTAAAACAAAAAAGGGGTATTACTTCTTTAATCCTCCAGAGAACAAAGTGTTTGTTGCTCGGACTGCTGTATTTCTTGAGAGAGAATTTCTTTCTAAAAGAAATAGTGGGAGGAAAATAGATCTCGATGAGGATCGAGAACCACGAGATAACATTGAACAAAAGTTGGAACAAGAGCAGAATGTACAAGAAACTGTTAATGACAATACTGCTCAAGAAACATAGGTTGTTCGTAGGTCTGGTAGGATTCACCATGAGTCCGAGAGATATTATGAATTTCTCTTGACTCAGGATGGTGATGTAATGCTTGTGAATAATGATAATGAGCCTCTTACCCACCAAGACGCTATGAAAATTCCAAGATCTAAAAGTTGGCAGGAGGCCATGAAATCTAAGATGGATTCCATGTATGAAAAACCAAGTATGGACTTGGGTTGATCCACCTAAAGGGGTAAGACCTATAAGGTGCAAGTGCGTTTTCAAGAAGAAAACTGACATGGATAGTAATACAGACCTATAAGGCACGACTGGTGGCAAAAGGTTTCAAGTAAATTCATGGTATTGACTATGATGAAACTTTCTCACCAGTGGCAATGGTCAAATCCATCAGGATTTTGCTTGCTTACTATGACACTACGAAATCTGGAAAATGGATGTCAAGACTACTTTCTTAAATGAGAGCGTAGAAGAGGTTGTGTACATGACACAACCTGAAGGTTTTGTAGATCCAAGTTTTGATAGAATGATTTATAAGATAATTCGATCCATTTATGGATTAAAGTAAGCCTCGAGGAGATGGAATATACGTTCTGATGAAACAGTCAAATAGTTTGGCTCTATTCAAAATGAAGATGAACCGTGTGTTTGCAAGAAGGTTAGTGGGAGCCATGTGGCATTCCTAGTATCATATGTAGATGATATATTACAAATAAGGAATGACATTCTTTCTCAACAGACTGTTAAGACTTGGTAGAGAAATATTTTCTTGATGAATGACTTAGGAGATGTGTCCTATATCTTAGGGAGCAGGATCTATAGAGATAGATCACGAAGATTTTTCGGCTTAAATCAGAGTACATACATTGACAATGTATTGAACCAATTAGGGATGCAAAAAGGCTAAAAGGGAAATGTTCCCATGTCTATGAGATAGTGATCTCAAAATAAATGGTCTAAAATCATTGGATGATATGGACCACATTAGTATAGTTCTATATGCTTCGGAAATTGGTTTCATAATGTATGTGATGATATGTACTCATCATGTTGTCTCATATGCTTTAAAGTATGACGAGCAGGTACCAATCTAATCCAAGTGATGGTCACTTGATTGGAATCAAGAATATTCTTAAGTGCCTGAAGAGGACTAAAGACTTATTATTGGTATATGGAGGAGATGAAAAGCTGGATGTAAAATGTTACACGGATGTTAGTTTCTAGACAGACATGACGGTTTTTGTGTCTTAGTCTGGATTTGTGTTTTGTCCAAAAAGATGTGTTGTAAGCTAGAATAGTTCACAACAAGAACTGTAAATGATTCTACAATCGAGGCTTGGTATATTGATACTAGTGAAGTAGCCAAAAAGGATGTTTTGGGAATTTACCAAGGCGATATCACCTTATTAATGAGATTACTTATATGTAAAGTGCATACTATTGATAATATTGCAGAACCACTAACTAAGGCCTTGTCACAGCAAAAGCATGTAAGTCACACTAGTTCCAAATGTATTGGATACATGGGATATTGGCTCTAGTGCAAGTGGGAGATTGTCAGTACTAGTGCTCTAGAGACAATACTTTTATGTTTTAAAGAAAACATTTTATTATTATAAATTATGTTTTATTGATTATTGTTATTATTTTATTATGTCTTTATTTATTGCGTTATAAATGTTAGCATAATAAATGTCCTTGGAATTATGATACATATTCGATATCTTTAAGTATGTGACTTAAAAATGAGATTATATGAATAATATCTTTATTCCTAAATATCCCTAGTCGAGTGTTATTATTTAAGGACAATAATAATGCACAGAGACTAGTATGTTTTTTGACTGATGACCACAACTCATTGGCCATAGGTATGGTGATACTAAAGTCAAAACATAGGTGCATGTAAGAGTACATGACACTGGATTGACCCGTCGTGAGATTACACATGTTAATAGTGTCATAAGTAATTCTCACTGTGATAATGGTGTAATGATCCTTAGACCTGAAATCATTATATTTTTATACGAGAATTAATATACTTTGATTACATTAAAAGTTACTTTTGACCGGGTGATGATAAAAGTGGACATTGGGTATATTATGAATCGTATGAGAAATATGAATGATCTAGATGGGATTTAACCCTCCTAATTTTAGGAGCGATATTATTGGCCTCTTGTTTGAGTGAGACTAAGAAATGCACGGCCGTGCTCAAATATTGATTTGATTTATTAGTCTACTCATGGATCAAGAAAACTAAGATTAAATTATGAAGAGGATGACACATTACATGCCTCGACTTTAATCTATAATATTAAGGTTAAACGGATTATATTACATAGAACATTATTCACGAAAGGCTTAATCGAATCACCGATTTAATTATTATTACTTGGGTGGAAATGATGTACTAGATGCCGCTCATTGTTTACAATTTTAATTAGTTATTAAAATTGTTACCAATGTAATAATAACCTACAGGGTCACACACAAAGAACGCTTGAAGGAGAAATAATTTAAATTATGAATTTAAATTTAAATAAGTAATTTATTCTATTTATAATATTAATTAAGTATGACTTGATTAATTATTTAAATATAAAATGGAATTACTTAAACTAATTCTGAAATTAGTTATTAATTAATTAAGTGTGACTTAATTAAATAATAAATTGGAATTTCGGATTAGTATTTTATTATAATTGGATTATAATTAGAAAACTTATTTTCCTCTCTATATAAACTCTAAAAGCGGGTGCTTATGAGAGCAAGAAAAGAGAAAGAAATAAGTTCGGGTCCTAGTACACATCAATGGTTCAAGAAAAGGGTTTGTGTGGATACCGTAGAGCGTAGATTGCGAGAGTGGGATACGTGGTGATTGAACAAGCTTTGGATCTACATTAATCTTCCATTAATGAATTTTTAAAGCTTCTTAAGGTATTTGTTCTTAATCTCCGAATTAAATCTTTTGTTTTCACATGGATCCTGCTGACGGGTTTCAAATTTTAATTTATTTTTACGTTTTCCGTTGCGTTTATGTGCTGGAAACCCTTCTTTAATTTGTGTAACAATTTTAAAAATATGATAATTATTAAAAATAAAATGTTCTATCTCAAACTATACCATATATTTTATTTTATACTTTATTGCAATACTATTTTATTTCTTTTAATTACAAAAAAAGTTGTTTAAAAGTTAGATTAGTGTAAAAATATAATATAATTTACACTTTATTATAATACAATAGTATATTAATTTTAGTTGGTCCTATATAGTAGTTTTGTTTTGTTTATTTTTTTTCAGAAAAAATTAGTAACAGGAATTGTTAAAAGTATAAAATTAATTTTTTTTTCACACAATTGTTATGTAATACTTACTGCAGATGTTTGTAATTAGACTTTTTAAATTATTATATAGTACCTGGTGTTTAAGATATTTATACGTAAACTTTTTAATATAAAATTTTTTACTTTATTAAATGAATACTATATTAAATAATATACTATATTAAATATTATACTATATTAATTTATGTTACGCTTTAGCACAAAATTGTGTTTGAACTTTTGTTGCACTAAATACATAAACTCAATCTTTCAAAAAGAATGCATAAATACAAAAATTATAAAAAAAATTAACCGAAGATAATTTACAGTTTATTATAATACAATAGTATATTAAGTTTAGTTGATCCTATATAGTAGTTTTGTTTTGTTTAATTTGTTTTCAGAAAAAAGTAATAATAGGAATTGTTAAAAGTATAAAATAATTATAGGAAGCTGATAACTGTTTTAAATGAAATTTTGTATTTTTAATTCACATGTGAGTGGTTAAAGCTTTATTAAAAAGATGTATATTTTATAGGCAAAAGTTGTTGAGTTATTAATAGGCTGGGTTGTTTATAAGGGTCTGTTTATAAGCTTGTATGTGCAAGGGGTTGTTTGTAATAATTAGTTGGTGTGTCAACTTGAATAGTTATGTAGGTGTCATTTCATTTACGTTAGAACTATTCAGATGAGTCATAAATAGACTTAGGATTAAGTATACTAATGATTTGATAATTATTTCATATTCCACACAACTCTAGAAACTTCTCTTTTTAATATCTTTTCTATTTTATATTTAAATTATTATACTAGTTATCTTTGCCCTCTTTATGTACTCTTTTAGAAAAACAACAACAAAATTGCTTGCTTGTTGAAGTCTTGAGTGTACACATTGATATTTAAAAAACATACCTTTTTTCACCCTCGTATTAATCATCTTTTTCTTTCTTTTTTGTGGTAAATTATGATCATTTGGGTATAATTTTGGCATCTAATATTTATTCTAAAGATCATATAGAAGAAAAGATCAAAATAATATGTTAAAATATTCTGGTGAATATGAACATTCAAATTTAGAACAAGTGTCAAAATAATGATAAGTTAAATTTTAAATAGAACTAAAGCATGTATCAAACAACATGCTAGTCTATAATTGGTATTTAATCTAAGTAATATTTTTATTTTTATTTTTATTTTTATATATATAATAAATATTACTTAATATTTACATAAGTTATAGTAATATTGTTAGTTGTATACTTTTGTATTTTATATTCCTACAAGATTACCCCAAAACCTACCATTTGAGTAGTAAGTTTTGGCCATTTTTTTGTAGTGATTAGATCGGAGCTTTTTTGAGCCATGCTAGTGTTGGGCCAGCTAACTGGACTCCATGAGTTCAAACTCGTACTAGATTACATTTTTTTTTTATTAATATTTGGAATGTGATTTAATAAAAAAATCATTTGTAATATATAATTTTTTTATAGACATTAGACACCTATATTTTTAATATTATTTATGTTGTTTTATGTTTATTAATATTCTTACTAATAACTTACTACAAGTCAACTTCTCCAAAACGAACAAAATGAAAAATTTAAATAAAAAGTTATTTATTTAAATAACCTGAACAAAACCTGAAAATGAATGTGATGGCATGAGAATTCATAATCATGAAATAATAATATTTGTCTAGGTTTTAAAGGAATTATACCTAAACATACCAACTTCAACATTTAACTCAAATCAATATCTTGTACTCTAACTTTTTTCTTGTACGAAAAAGGGTACCATATTTATTTACAAGTAAAAGATAATTAAAACTAGGGCTAGAAGATGAGAGTTTAATAATATACCTGAGGACTTATTTAAACCTTACAAGTACCCAATGAGCACCATACAATAATATTTGAATAGTTTATGGTTTGAAGCATGAGGGGTGTGGCTGAATGACCCTACTTCATGCACTAAAAGATGACTCTGAAGCTAGTGTACTAATTGGTATAGCCAACGGATCAAGCGGGCGTCATTTGAGAGTATATTGGGTATTAGGGATTGTGTGATTTCCACTATGTTATGACTAGCTTTATACCCGTGCAATGCACTGGACGTTTAATAAGTTATTTTATTTTAGTGTTTTTATAATTTTATTTATTTATTAATATCTTTGTGTACTTTCATAAAAATATAAATTCATTAAGTTAATAATATATTTTTTCATATGTATATATTACTTCGGTTTATGTTGTATTTCTTGAAATGATAAAAATTACGAATTTTTTATATATACAAATTCACTAAAATAATGATTATTTATATGTTTATTCATTGTTTTTATAAATTCAATTTTAATAAATTTTAGTGTAAATATTTGAAATATTAAAATTATACTACTTCTATTATTCTTTACTTTTATAGAAATATTACTTTTTCTCTAAAGTAGAGTATTATTAAAAACTCTAATTGTGTAATTGTTTTATAGTAGAGAGTTTTTAGCTATGTAGGACCCATAGAGAATTTTTAGCTATGTAGGACCCGCGGACCACCAACCAAACCATACCATTTAAGTGCTTTACACTAATTATTATATATAAAGATATAATTTCAAAGTTTTTATGTGAATCGCCAAGCCGCAAAACTTTGTCACTCATCGTTTAGCTCAAATTTAACCGGCTCCATATTGGTACCACTAGACAGCAAAAAGCTCTCAAATTCACAAAAAGTTCCAATTTTACCTGATCTTGGATAGCTGGTCAGACTCTTGTGAATTTATTCACTTAAGATTTGAATCTTCTATCACATAATATTGATAAATTTCACCTAAAACATATTGCAAGTATTTAATCTTTTTGGCAAATTCACCGTCTCTACGATAAAGAGTGGAAAAAATTAATTTCGACAGGGCCATTTTGAATATAGGATACATAAGTGCACTAATGGTGCCATCAAATAATTAACTATAAATATCACTACTACAAAAACTAGATTAGACATAACACTTTAGATATCGGTTAGAAAAGCCACTGATATTAAAAAGATTATCTTACATCGGAAAAACTAAAACTGATGTCTAACAATAATCTACACGTCTCTTACTTGAATAAATAATGTTTGATCCTCATTTTTCTAAAAATAAACCCGCTCCTTCCCATTTTTCTTTTCCCCCTTCGTAAAATATTCCTCAAACACACACCTGGCGCTTTGTCCCTCTTTTCTTCAAGAACCTAACCCCTTTTTCGACAAAAAACTTCAATTAGCCCCCCAAATTGTTCGATTCTCTCACTCCCCTTTCAATTTATTCAATATTAGTTTGACTATCTCAATTTGTTTTGGTGCTTGGTTTTACCTCCCTTTGGATTATAGAGAGAGTAACTTCCTTGTCGAGAGCCTCTTCTCAATTTCGGTGTATCTCCTTCAACTTCAAATCAACCATGGCTGAACAAGTAGCATCCCTTATATATATATATATATATGTATGTATTTCATCTTTATTTGTATGTATATAATCTCTAATCATATTTGATTTACTTGTGTTTTGTTTTTGTTGAGTGAGAAAGCATTTCTTAAGGGGCGCAAGGTCTTCCTCTAGTAATTCTTCAGTTTATACTCTACATATATCTTCTGTATGTATATGTTGTATGTGTGTGTTTATATGCTGTATGAATTACTATGTGTGCTTGTGCAATTTTTAAAAAAAATTGTGTTTTTGATATTTTGGTAATGTACATTAAGATTTACATTTACTATGTGTTTTAAATTATTCATTCTGATTAAATTTAATATTTAATATATTTATATTTAGGTATCAAATGTTATGTTTGGTTCACAAAATGACACTACTATATACACATGTCCCTTCTTTTTCTTTCATAATAGATCTCATGTAACCTCACTACTTAACGTTCATTAATAACAAGTTTAATAGTCAACTAACTATTACAGGACTTTAGTAATGCTTGCAATTAATCGTTGTGGAGTTTTCGAGCTACTGGGACAAATGATGGGTTTCATTTGTTGTTATAATTACTGGATACACTTATTGTTGTTGCTGAATTTGAGGCTGACACCGAGCTTTTTTTTCTATAAGTTGCACTTGCATTTACGCCTACAAGCAATTCCTGAGCAGAAATAAGAAATTGTGATGATAGTTATTGATATTCTATATTAGTTCCTTATATGATGTAATCTTCTTCTTCTCTAAAAAAGTCGTTGACATAATCTAAAAACAAAAATCTTGAATTTAGGCTTAAGATTTGAAATTACATGTATACCTACAAATTGTTATCATCATCTTCACGATCCTCCACATCTCCACCTTGAGAATTGCTCATTCCTTGGAACCTTGCATCTCCTTCTATAGTATACACTTTTTCTTAGTTATTCGAGCATATTTAGAATTTTGATTAGAAAAGAGATGGAATTCATAAGGTGGTTCCATAAGATTTTGACCACAAACCATTGGAATTGATGCAATTGTTTTTTGATTTAGGGTTTTGAGAGACGCAATTGGAATTAAAGATATTTTTAGGCGTTTTCTTAAATAATATACATATTTGATAATTATTTCATATTCCACACTACTCTAGAAACTTCTCTTTTTAATATCTTTTTCTATTTTCTATTTAAATTATTATACTAGTTAGCTTTGCTCTCTTTATGTATTCTTTTACGAAAATAATGTTGGAATATTTTGAATAAAAATGTTATTGTCTTTTATTATTTTGATTTGTAACTTATAAATTGATTTTGCAACTCCTTACATAATATTGATTAATTCATTATTGTAGCTCATTATTACTTAGGTTACAACTTTGATTTGGTGTGTAAGTTACATTTCTTATACTCCTATTATCCTATATAAGGAGACCTTTTCTTTTTGGTGAGAGATACAAAAAACCCAGAAGCATTTCTTGAGTATTCATCTTAGAGCTCTAGGTTCTATTCAGTGAGATAGTACTGTTTGTTCGGTTCGTAAGAGGCGGATCTGTAGTGCTTAAGATCACCTCAATTCGTTGTATCCTGGGAGACGGAAGCCACAACACACCTTCGAGCACCATACAGAAGGGGCTTATATGTTTTAAGGATAGCGTGGTTATCACGTTCCTCGAATCATTTTCGGTATTTTCTTTTTGTAATCTTGTTTTCAGGTATAATCTTTCTCTATACTTCATACAAGCTTAAAACATAACCATAATTCTTATAGATTAGTTTAATCGATAAACTAATTTGTTCGAATGTTTTCATGGAATATAGTGGTTATTGAGTTTATTGATTTACAGCAGTTCTAATAAGTTGAGTCTGTAATGATTTAACTATACATGCATGTGTTGTCTTGTGATTATGATAGATATGAATGTTAATATTACGTGTGTTTATCCCCTAATTTATGCATGTGTGGTTCGGACCTGTTTTTATACCTGGACTTTATGTGTCATGTACGGTAGATACATATTTCCCTAGCTAATTTATTTACTCTTCATTGGATATCTGGGAGTAACAATTCTTAGTGATTTATTGGTCAATTTTTTTTTTAATACATGTTGTATTATAATTTTGTAAATTCATGGTAGGTGGTACTTGTGCATTTGGTTAGTGACAGGGACCAGGTTCATTAATATTATAGATGGGTCCAAGCCTGTTTTTTTTTTCTATGGCTTTGTTATTGGTTTTATTTAATTTGTCCATTCGTTCTTACCATGCTAGGGCTAGGGCATTCTGCCTTTCGTAATTGATATTTGGGTACTTGCTTTGGAGCTCCTTGTTGTTGATTAATTTTGTTAGTTTTGATATAATTTGGCTCTTTATTTACTTGGTTTTAAAAATAAAAAAAAATAAAAAATACGTGGTTTTGTGTTTTAATAGTTTTTACCAAGACCTAATTTTGATATTCTTTTATCTTAAATGTTATTTTGTGGCTTATTCTTCTGCCTTGGTTCAAATTTCAAAATATTTAATGGTTAGATATTTGTGTTTGTTTTTCTAGTTACTGGTAGTAACGACCTATGGTACTGTTGCAACATGAGTTATCAACTTTTTATTTTTCTCCTGGTTTTTTTTTGGCATAGTCTCTCTCATTTTTTGCATACTTTTGTATTTAGTCGCATGGTCTTTATTGCATGATTAAAATGAATATTGAGTCAATTTCTGACTTCATATTATTTTTCAATGTGCTAATGGTTAAAGTTTTATGGTGTTGAAATGCACTAATATCTTTCTGTGACTTTGTGTTTTTTATTTTCTTTAAAAAATATAAATTAAATCACTAATAATCGATGGTTGAGTGGTATTTTAATGTGGTTTTCGGTATGATTAAGTGAACCAGTTTAAAGGAAAAAGAAATTTATGCAGTTTCTTTTTGTAATTATCAGTATGTATGTGAGTATTTCCGTTATATTTTGTAGAATAGGCAGGTTATGGTTTTTGCTTTAGTGCATAGCTTTGTCTGCTCGCCCTAGTATGCCCCTATTAAATCTCAGAGTTACTTTATGGGCTTTTCAACCTATATAAATTTTCTAAGCGAATAATATAATCAAGACTTGTTAATTAATTTGGTAAATATATTAACGGGTGTTATCTTGTTTTCAGAAATGTCGGGAGTTGACGGAGCGAGCTTGTCTGGTGATGGTGATAGGCATGTAAATGCTGAGGCAGTTCCTAAAACGGCGACCCTTGTGGTGCCTAGTACAGCTGTATCGGTAACCGCTCACGCAGAAAAACCGGAGAAATTCAATGGGCTGAATTTCAAAAGGTGGCAACAAAAGATGTTGTTTTACGTGACCACCTTGAATCTTGTGAGGTTCTTGACCGATGATGCACCTAAGCTGTGACGATGAGTCTGATGTTGAGCTAGTTAGTGCAGTTCAAGCTTGGAACCACTCTGATTTCTTGTGCAGAAATTATATAATGAACTGTTTGAGTGATTCACTGTACAATGTGTATAGTGTGCTAAAGACGTCCAAAGCTTTATGGGACTCACTCGACAGAAAGTATAGAACCGAGGATGCGGGTACTAAGAAATTTATAGTGGCCCGACTCCTTGAGTTTATGATGGTGGATTCCAAGAAGGTGGTTAGTCAAGTTCAGGACCTTCAGATGATAATGCATGACTTGGAATCTGAGGGAATGCCCATGAATGAAGCCTTCCAAGTAGCCGTTATTATTGAGAAATTGCCCCCTAGTTGGAAGGACTTCAAGAATTATTTGAAGAATAAGCGAAAGGAGATGACAGTGCAAGACCTTGTCTTGAGACTCCGGATTGAGGAGGATAATAAAAAACGGCCTGTCTCTTCTTCTAATGCTAATGTTGTGCAGGTGAAAATAACTCCAAGTTCAAAAAGGGGAAACCAGACAAGAGGCCCAACTTGGGACCTAAGGGTGGAGTTTCTAAGAAGAAATTTCAAGGAAAGTGCTTCAACTGTGACAAGATTGGTCACAAGTCAACTGAGTGCAGACTACCGAAGAGGAAGAAGCACGAGGCCCACATGGTAGATGATGTGGCTCAAGATATATCTGAAATCAGTCTCTCTGCTATGGTTTCTGAAGTGAACCTGATCGGCTCCAACCCGAAAGAATGGTGGATTGACACTGGTGCTACTAGGCACATATGCTCGAGTAAGGAGTTGTTCCACATCTTCTCGCCAACTGAGAATGGAGAGAAGCTTTTCATGGGAAACTCTGCAACATCTGAAGTCCTTGGAAAAGGCAAGGTTTTCTTGAAGATGACATCTGGCAAGGAGCTGACTCTGAATGATGTACTCTATGTGCCGGAGATTCGAAGGAACTTGGTTTCTGGCTCGTTGTTGAACAAGCATGGATTCCGCATGGTGTTTGAATCTGATAAGCTAATTTTGTCCAAAAGTGGAATGTTTGTGGGAAAAGGTTATGTTAATCCCAAATGACCTAACATAATTGTAGAAGGGGGTTGAATACAATTCTTGATATTTCTTAAACTTAAAAACAACTTACAAATAAAAACTGAACTTAATGTAAAAATCACAAGCACATAAATAATTTCAGTTGGATTGTTTGATGATCCAACTGAAGTGATTTTTATTGCGGAAATAATCTGTGATACAAATGTACACAGCTGCTCAGTTACAAGAATGTAGAGAAGAAAATGCTCTCAAAGATAGCTAATACAATCTATTTGTTTTTCTTCTCTTTTTCTTATTTTAACTGCTACACTTGGTTATATACATAACCGAAGTTTACAATACTATTTCTGGCTACACTAATGTACACTAGTAATAACCATCAGTAGCTTGCTTTTCATTCCTTTTGTCCAGTGGTCCTTGGAGATCTTTACTTTTGTCTTCACGCTTATTATGATCACTCCCAAGAGCCTTCTTGGAAATTGGAATGTTTCCTTATTTCCAGTGACCATTTTGATGGCTTCCAATGCACAGTACACTTCCATATCTCCTTTAGATCTGTTCAGTAAACTGTCACTATCACTTTGTCAACTATTCAAAAAGTAATAGTGATTCGTTGATAGCAGGGAGATATGTTTCGTTGATAGCTTTATTCTTCATTTCGTTGATGAGTAAACTTCATTTCGTTGATAGGATAATCTTCATTCCGTTGATGAGTAAACTCTATACCGTTGATAGAATAATCTTCATTCCGTTGACAGGTCTTCACTTAGGCAAAATTACAAGGCATGATGTATTTACAATTAACCAACCTATTTTGCCTATCTAGTACTTAGTCAACATGACTGAGAAAACCTATCCAATATCTACAATGAAATGCATATCAAACTAGAAGTATTGTACAGTGCAATTGCTACATCACTCATTTCGTTGATGAGCTTCCTGTCAACGGAATGCTGCAAAGCATGCCATTTCGTTGACAGCTACAAAATGACTTTACACAAATTCTACTAAGTGTTTTATGTTTATCATCAAGAACAACATATTCCTAACAATCTCCCCCAATTTATGACTGATAGAATAACAGCCGTAAATCAAGAGACTTGATGATAACAAAAACACTCAGATACATCATAAATTACAAAAGTAGAAAATGCATTAAGCTTCATAATATTTTAGACAAAATACAAGACTTACAAGACTAATGCCCAAAAGTGCTCCTTTAGACTGAACAAATGATTCATCTGTGTCTTCTTTGTGGCATAGTCTTCTTCCCTCTCTTAGAGTTGTTTTCCTCAATTTGGACCTGTAGCCTTCTGTAAAAGATCTTCTCTTCTTCATCTTGATCACCAAGTATGGATTGCATAAACTTTAGAGTTTGATTAGATGCCTTATCCAGCTGGTCTTGCATCCTGAAGAATCTTCTGCAATTGTCCTTTTCCTTAAATTCCATCATCCAGTATGGTTGAAGATGGATCTTCTTTCCTGTTGAGGGCACTCTAAGCATCCTGGGAAGAGCCTCAGGCTTGTTCCAGCTAGCCTTTATCTGACAAATTTTGGAGACCACTTCAGACCTGGCTGTTTTGGTGAAGCCAAAGTCTTTCTTCAAGCATCTAAACACTGAGAGTAGTGTTTGATAGTCTTCTCCTAAAATTCTGTAGAGAGGCCACACCTGTTCTCTACCACCCTTGAATACAAAGACCAGTCTCTCAGGCAATTTTTGAGAAGCTGCAATGCCCCTTACTTCCACCAGGTTGTCTAAGTCAAGATGTAGACTGGATTCTTCCCTGATGTCAACAATGTACATGCAGTCCTCTGGATTTGCAGGGGGTTTCTGAGGTTGTGGCTTTCTCATAAATACTGGCTTTGCTTTGACAGCCCTTTTCTTTGTCTTCATTGGTTGATCCTTCTCAAATAGAAACTTTGGAAAGTAGGCCTCATCAAATTCAAAAGGCTCCTCTTTTGGCATTATTGGTTGATCATGAAAGTTGACAGGATGTGCAGGATCATAGGCCAACTTTCCTTCATGAGGTTGATCAACAGGAATTTGATGTGCACTAGTTGTGGAAGAGTCTTGGGCAGTGTCCTGAGAATCATCTTTATCAAAGTTTAGATTCCTTTTTGCTCTAGCCTTTGGCTGCCTTACACTCTTCCTTTCCTTTCCAGCTTCCTCAGCTTCATCCTTGGCCTTTTCTTCCTTTAGGGTTTCTTCATCTTCAAGTGATTGAGCAACTACAAGAGCTTGCATTGCTGCTCTTTCAGATTCTTCAGCTTTGGCCTTAGCAAAATTTGGGTGACCAACCCAAATGCAGATTTCCTTGCTATCCCTGTAGATGATGGCCCTTTGGTTCCTTATGCTTGGATGATTGCTTTCTTTGCTTTCAATAATCAGCTTCCCTAGGATTTTGAACTCATCTGGCTTTGGTGGAGGATAAAATATCCTTGCAGTGTTCTTGCCCTTGGGTTTGACAGGTGATATTGGAGATATCCCTCTTGCATCCACATTCCTAAAGCATGAAGCTTGCCCTTTCTCATTTCTTGAATCTTGAAAGAGGCCATGCTGAAGGGGTTCTATAACATAAGAACTCTTGAACCGTGGCTCCCATTCCGTTGATGTTACAACCATGGCATCCGTTGATGGTTGATCCGTTGATGGATTTGAGTTTATTGCAGTTCCATCAATTCTCTTGACCCTTGCTTCTATGTTGGACCAGTGATCTTTAATCTGTTCTGCAAGTCTCATCCTCATAGAAGCTTCCTGAATCAGGTCAATACCATCCTTTTTCTTCTGTCCAAGCTCCCCCATTGCTAGTGGCTCATTTGGTAAGGAAATGGCTGGGACCAAAACCTTTGTGATTTGTATATCAAGCTCTTTAGATTTCTCTAGCTCCTTAGATTTCTCCCCCTTTTTGTTATCATCAAAAGAGATAATAGGGAGTCCTTGAGCTGCCAAAAGCTGGGTGAGTAGCTGAGTTTGCTTCTCCTGTTCCTTTTGCATTTGAGAAAGTGTAGCCTCAACTTTGTCCACTCTAGAGGAGAGAGTCTTCAAAGAAGAGGACACTTCAGGTTCCTTGGAGAAAAACCTGTTCATTTTGGACACAGTGAGAGAGGGAAGCTTCTCATCAAGCCTCCTGTCTATAGCATCTTTCAAGTTCCCAACAGAGTCCTTGATGTCCCTTGCTTCCACCCTGGTCTGCAACATTTGTAGCCTTTGAATCTCCAAGGAGTCCATAATGGCTTTGTAGAAAGGCTTGTGTTCAACACTAACAGATGCATGAGCCAAGAAGGCTTCATTGTACTGTCTAGTGATTGCAGCATCCAGGTTGATTCTTCCATGAATATCCTGAGAAAGCTAGTCTGGTGTAGGGGGCACCACAGAAGTCCCAGTCTGTGAAGTAGTGGCCACCTGTAGATTGTCACCAAAGATGTCCTCATCATCAGAAAAATCAAATTCATCACTAGCTGCAGCTCCTGGAGATAGATTGGTCAAGGCATCCTTTGCTCTTTGCATTGATGCAGTTGTATGAATTAGGTTTAGTGACCTCTCTGCCTCCACATTGCCCTGCTGAGCCATAAGTTGATAGGCTGGCACAGGGTGAGTAAAGGTCTCAGGATCCAGAGAAATACTATCCAGAGTTTGTTGATAATGCTCTTGGAAAGTAAGTTCCCTTTCTCCCTCACTGACCTCCATTAACTCACTAGCAATGGATGCTTCCTCCCTTATTGCTCCTGTAGTCCCTTCTCTCTCTCCACTCTTTTCTTGCATCATGGGCTCCCCATGGCTCACACCTCTCACACCCTCTCATTCACCTTCTAAGGTGGTACCCTCAATCTCGCCTTTTGCCTGGCTGGAAGAAATAGCCAGCCTCTCATTCTCATTATCTCCTTTTGCCTGGCTGCAAGCCAGCCTCTCAGTTTCACTCCCTCTCAAACCTAAAAGTGTCTCAACTACCACCAGGTCATCTACACTAGTTGTGGAAACAACTTGATCTTCAATAATGGGTGTAGAATGACCTATCAACGGAAACAGATGGATTTTCACTAGGAAAATGAAAACAGATGGATCCATTGATAAGTATAAAGCCCGACTTGTTATTCAAGGTTTTCGCCAAAAAAAAGGCATCGATTATTTCGATACGTATTCTCTGGTAACGAGAATGGCATCTATAAGGATGATCATTGCTATTGCAGCATTGAGAAATCTTGAAGTACATCAAATGGATGTAAAACGGCCTTTGTTAATGGAGATTTACATGAAGAAATCTACATTAGACAACCTGAGGGTTTTGTGGTTCCAGGATTGGAACATAAAGTTTGTAAATTAGTTAAGTCAATTTATGGCTTAAAACAAGCGCCTCGAGAATGGCATCAGAAATTTGACAGTGTTATATTGTCGAATGGATTTAAAATCAACGAATGTGACAAATGTGTATATGTCCAAGATACAATAGAGGGATACGTGATCCCGTGTCTTTATGTTGATGATATGCTCATCGTTGGTAGAAATGACAAGATGGTGAAATCTACCGAAGACATATTACATTCAAGGTTCCACATCAAAGATATGGGCTTAGCTGACGTGATTCTAGGGATACAGATCCAAAGAACACCAAGTGGACTTATACTGAACCAGTCACATTATGTTGATAAGATCCTTGAGAAATTTAGTGAAGATGATTCTAGTGTGTCAAGAACCCCTTTTGATATGACTTTACATCTATCTAAAAATAAAGGTGAAGGTGTTTCTCAAGGAGAATATGCTAAAGTAATAGGAAGTCTGATGTACTTAATGAATTGTACACGACCAGACATTGCCTTTACAGTGAGTAAGCTAAGCCGATACACGAGTAATCCAGGTGTGGATCATTGGAAAGCGATAACTAAAGTGCTTAGGTACTTAAGGTATACGCGTGATTATGGGTTGCATTACTCGAGATATCCTGCTGTACTAGAAGGGTATAGCGATTCAAACTGGATTAATGGTGTAAAAGGATCGAAGTCCACAAGCGGATATGTATTTACGCTAGCAGGTGGAGCGATCTCGTGGAAATCTTCGAAACAAATGGTAGTGACCAAATCTACCATGGAGGCTGAGTTTGTTGCTTTGGATAAAGCAGGCGAACAAGCTGAATGGTTACGCCAATTTTTAGAGGATATTCCTAAATGGGAGATGCCAGTGCCGCCACTTTGTATACATTGTGACAATACTGCAGCAATTGGTACATCTGAGCGTGTACTATATAATGGAATGTCGAGGCATATTCGTCGGCGACACAATTCTGTTAGACAACTACTCTCAACTGGAGTTATCACCATTGACTATATCAGGTCAAAAGATAACATTGCGGATCCGCTAACCAAAGGGTTAACAAGAGAGTTAGTTGAGAAATCATCGAAAGGAATGGGACTGAAGCCCATAATAAAAGTCGGTACAAAGGAAACCCAACCTTGTTGACCGGAGATCCCAAGATCTTGGTTCAATGGGACAACCTAATTTGAAAGACTTAGTGAGATCACTGTGGGGGTTTTATTCCCGGGTCCATTCCTATGATGGAAAATAGTGATAAAAATAGGATAAAGGTTAAGCTATGCTTTTAATGATCCTTATGTGTCGATATGTCGAACAAATAATACTTTCGTATTGTTCAAGAGATCACCTATGTGAGTGAAGCGGGGTCGCTTCAAGAAGGAATTGTGGGGGCTAATTCTGGGAAAAACTCACAGAAACAAGCTAAAGCTCAAGACCAAAATGGGCTTAACAGTGAGAACTAAACAAATATAGGGAAAGACTCCAGTGGGGGATGTATCATCATTTCACAATACAGAAGGGCAGTTCAAGGTCAACGCGACTACTAAAATTCTAGAAATGTAAATATGTTCTTACAAGGGAAGGTTCAAGGGGTAACGCCTACCTATCCTATGTTGGTTTCTACCATGCGCTCTATCTCCGTGTCAAAGAGTCGTTTTGCAATGTCAATTTTTATTCATGTGGGGGATTGTTGGAATATTTTGAATAAAAATGTTATTGTTTTTTATTATTTTGATTTGTAACTTATAAATTGATTTTGTAACTCCTTAATAATGACATAATATTGATTAATTCATTATTGTAGCTCATTATTACATAGGTTCCAACTTTGATTTGGTGTGGAAGTTACATTTCTTATACTCCTATATAAGGAGACCTTTTCTTTTTGGTGAGAGATACAAAAAACCCACAAGCATTTCTTGAGTATTCATCTTACAGCTCTAGGTTCTATTCAGTGAGATAGTAGCGGTGTTTATTTGCTTCGTAGGAGGCGGATCTCTAGTGCTTAAGATCACCTCAATTCGTTGTATCCTCGGAGACGGAAGCCACAACACACCTTCGAGCACCATACCGAAGGGGCTTATCTGTTTTAAGGATATCGTGGTTATCACGTGCCTCGAATCATTTTCGGTATTTTCTTTTTGTAATCTTGTTTTCAGGTATAATCTTTCTCTATACTTCATACAAATAATAGCAAAATTTTTTGCTTGTTGTAGTCTTGAGTGTACACATTGATATTTAAAACACATACCTTTTTTCAGCATGGTACTAATCATCTTTTTCTTTCTTTTTGTGGTTAGTTATGATCGTTTGGGTATAATTTTGGCATCTAATATTTATTCTAAAGATCATATATATGAAAAGATCAAAATAATATGTTAAAATATTCTCATGAATATGAACATTCAAATTTAGAACAAGTGTCAACTAATAATGCTATATGTATCAAACCACATTCTAGTCTATAATTCGTATTTAATATAAGTAATATTTTTATTTTTATTGCTACATATATAATAAATATTACTTAATATTGACATAAGTTATAATAATATTGTTAGCTGTATATTTTGGTATTTTATATTCTTACTGATTACCCCCAAAACCTACCATTTGAGTATTAAGTTTTGGCCGTTTTTCTTGTAGTGATTAGATGGGAACTTTTGTGAGCTGGGCTAGTGTTGGGCTGCATTAATTCAGCTCCAACTCTTTAGCAAAAAATTAGGCTTGATTTAAAACTCTAGCCAAAATCAGTTAGCTGGACTAGATGAGCTCGAACTCGAACTAGATTACATTTTTTATTAATATTTGTAATGTGATTTAATAAAAAAAGCATTTGTAAGATATAAATTTTTTATATACATTATCACTTAGACACCTATATTTTTAATATTTTTATGTTGTTTTATATTTATTAATATTCTTAGTAATAACTTGCTCTCTTTGGTGGATGTTGACTACCGGATGTAGACATGTAGTCAACTTCTGTAAAACGTAAAAAAAATATAAAATTTAAATAAAAAGTTATTTATTTAAATAACCTCAACAAAACTTGAAATAATCATGAAATAAGAATATTTGTCTGGGCTTTAAAAGAGTTATACCTAAACATACCAACTTCAACATTTAACTCAAATAAATCTCTTGTACTTTAACTTTTTCCTTGTAAAAAAAGGGTAAGATATTTATTTACAACTAAAAGATAATTAAAACTAATACCTTGCACACATTTCCCACTCTTTGAGGATGGTTCATATATGGCACGTAATAAAATGGTTGTAGATATTTAATTAGGATTTCAAAATTGTGGCTGTAAATTCTCAAAATGGTGGTCATAGTTTTTAATTAATTTCAAAAGAATGTCTAAGTTTGAAAATTTTCTAATCAATGGCCATAGTCTATAACGAGTTTCAAAAAGTTGGCTATAATTTTAATAATTAACAAATAAAAAACCAATAATTTTATGTGAAAAATAGTAATTAAATCATTTCAAAATTAATTTAATGAAAAATAATGTAATTATAAATTAAAAAGTTTATCGAGTTTGTGTTCAATAGTTCAAGCAAAGTCAATTTAATGATCAGTAAAGTTTAGAGCTGTAAATGAGTTGATACCGAAGTTGGGTGTAGTATTGGATAAAGTTCAATTCAAGTTCATATTGATTTGTAAACGAGTCGAATTTGAACACCATTTTGAGGTTCACTTTGTGTTTTTAAACACATTAAGTTTTAAATGGACAAATATACTGACATGTTGGTTTTGGTGTTTACCTTATGTGTTGACATGCTAGTCACTTAGATAGTGGTTTCAGATGTTAATTTTAAATGGACAAATATAAGGACAAGTTGGTTTTGGTATTTACATTATGTGTTGACATGCTAGTCACTTAGATATAGACCAGGAAATCGTTGTTGTCAATGTGGTAGTTAATGACATTGTATTTAGGCATGCAAATACTAACTATAACTATTATAACTGTAGTTTGATATTTCAGATACAACAAGAATTAATGTATACACTCACAGAGAACAGAACACGTTGAGAACAAAACACTTTCTCTCTTCTTGAATAATAGATAGACAATAGTACATAAAAGGAAAGTAAAACAACTAACGCTACAACTAAGGAAACAGACTAGCAAGCCACTCTCCTAGTCTCACTCCACCTCTCCATTATTCACTCAAGGCCCTAAATAATCTGCCTGAGACTTAGACTAAATCAAACACTGCAAAACATAATTAAAATAAGTCTACGGATAAATAAAACAAAAAACCAATTAAGATTAAAACCAACAATCTCTCCCTTAATCTTAAACGTGTGTTGTCATCTCCCTGACTCCCAACAGCTACCTCATCCGTTCGAATTTCACTGTTGTTAGCGCCTTGGTTAAAATGTCTGCACGCTGAAATTCACTTGGTACATGCTTGACTACAATCTCCCCGTGTTCAATGCATTCTCGAATGAAATGATATCGCACATCAATATGTTTACTACGACCATGGAAGACAGGATTCTTTGCAAGGTCAATAGCAGATTTGTTATCAATGTACAACACAACTGGACCAATTCTCTCCCTAGTCACTTGCTGTAAAACATTTCGCAGCCATATACTTTGACACGCAGCTGCAGTAGCTGCCATAAATTCAGCTTCACAAGATGATAGCGCCACACATCTCTGTTTCTGCGACACCCACGTTACCAAACTCTCATTCAAATAAAATGCCATTCCTCCCGTGCTCCGTCTGTCTTCAACATGTCCAGCCAAATCACTATCCGAAAACCCTGTTAAAACATTGTTTCCACTTGTTTTAGAATACACCAGTCCCAGTCCAAGAGTTCCTTTCACATACCTCAATATCCTCTTCGCTGCATTTAGATGTGATACGGTTGGACGCTCCATGTATCTACTCACCATGCCAACTGGAAACGCAATATCAGGTCTTGTATGGAGCAAATACCGTAAACCTCCTACTAAACTCCGGTACATGGTTCTGTCAACTTCTTTCCCATCTGCGTTTTTTGTCAGCTGTTCACTAGGATCCATAGGATACCTAGTTGGATTGCATTCTTTCAAACCAGCCTGCCCAAGCAACTTCTTCGCATACCCACTCTGTCGTAGTTCAATAAAACCATCTCCATGTTTAACCTCTATTCCCAAGTAGTACGTCAATTGTCCCAAATCACTCATCTCGAAACATTGACTCATCTGTTTCTTGAACAACTCTATACTCGAAAGTTTAGTACCTGTCACCAAGATATCATCGACATAGACCCCTATTATCAGCACATCATCCTTATCACATCTAGTGTACACTGCTTGCTCCGATGGACAACGTTTAAAGCCCAACTTCTCAAGACAACTGTTTATTTTAGCATACCACGCACGTGGTGCTTGTTTTAACCCGTACAGCGCCTTGAACAATTTGTAAACCATCCTCTCCTGCCCAATTTTGACAAACCCCTTTGGCTGCGAGACAAATACTTCCTCATTGATATCACCGTTGAGAAACGCCGTTTTGACGTCTAAATGATGCACTTGCCAATTATTTTTTGCTGCTAAGACCAACAACAACCGAACAGTCTCCATTCTAGTGACAGGTGTAAACACTTCGTCGTAATCTATACCATGTTCTTGCACGTAGCCTTTCGCAACCAAACGAGCCTTGTACTTTATAACCTCACCATCAGCATTCTTCTTTATCTTAAAAACCCACTTCAAGTCAATTACTTTCTTCCCAACTGGAAGCTCAGTCAATTTCCATGTCCCATTTCTCTCAATGGAGTCTATCTCCCTTTCCATTGCCAGCCTCCAATTTTTGTCACCTGAGACCTGTTCATAGGTCTGTGGTTCGTCGGTGCTTGCAAACAGGAGCTCTTGTTCCAACTCCGTTTCCTCAGCAGTGTCAAGCACATCTTGTATTTTTCTGAAACGTAATGGCTCACCACTATCATCATACCTATGAGGACTGATATTTGTAGTCGATACCTGCGAAGAGCTCGAAGACTGTAAAGAGGTTGACAAGTGTGAGGAACATGAACTTCCTGATACATTTGTACCGCTTGTGGTTGACCTCGGTGGTGTCTCAAAACCCCCTTCCCAGTTATCACTGTTGTGTGAATGCTCCGTATCTCTATTGTTACCCTCCTCTGGCTCCAAAACATCTGGGACTGAAAAATTACTTTCTCCATGACCTTCATTCACCTCAAGTTGTGAAAACTGCCAACCTTTTGTTTCTTCAAACACAACGTCCCTACTAATGTAGATGCGTTTGTTCACAGGATCATACACTCGATATGCCTTAGTTCCAGGTTCATGTCCTAGATTAATTACTTCCATACTCCTGTCATCCAGCTTTTTCGTGTGAACGTCAGGGATCCGCATATGTGTTAGACACCCAAAAACATGAATGTGACTCAGATTTGGCTTGCTTCTAGTCCAGATTTCATATGGAGTCTGATTTGATAATGCTCGTGTCGGTAAACGATTCAGAACATACACCGAGTGACGAACAGCCTCTCCCCACAAAGTTGCTGGTAAACCCATTTCTTTTAAAAAACATCGGGTCATTTCAATAAATGTTCTATTCCTCCTCTCTACGACTCCGTTTTGTTGAGGGGTGTAGGGAGCAGTGTAATGCCTCTTGATTCCATTATCCTCACAATAAGCCTTGAACTCGTTTGAATTGAACTCGCCCCCACGATCAGTTCTGAACACCTTAATTTTCTTTTCTTTGTCGTCCTCCACCTGAGCTTTGAACTTCTTAAACACATTGAAAGCTTCGCCCTTGCTTTTGAGCATATAAGCCCACATCACTCTACTAAAATCGTCCACCAACAGGAATATATATTTGTTTCCTCCAAGTGTAGTAGGCTCAATAGGGCCACATAGGTCACCAAGTACCAGCTGTAGAGCTTTTGTTGCACTGAAATTCGCCTTTTGAGGGAACACCTTCCTTGATTGTTTTGAAATTAAACAGCCCTTGCACACTTCTCTCGACTGACTTAAGTTTGGTAGACCATACACCATGCTGTTTTTGTGCATCATCGACAGAGATAAGTAATTTATATGACCCAAACGAATGTGCCAGAGATTTGCAACCTCATCTGACTTCGACAGTAAGCACTGTTGTCCCTCTGTTTCGACAAGAAGCTTGTACAGTCTATTTTCAGAGCGCTTCACTTTCATGAGTAGACTCCCTCATTTTTCAAACACCCAAAGATAATCACCTTTCAAGACAACTTCTTTTCCTTCTTCTGAAAATTGACCCAAACTAATTATATTACTACACAAAGATGGGATATAGAATACCTCGTTTAGTGTACGTTTCTCTCCATTTTTGCATTTAAATGTGATTGACCCCTTTCCTTGAATCCATCACCAAACTTGACTAACCCTGTGATTCCTTCGTTTAATTCCTTGAATTTTTCTTTGTCTCCCGTCATGTGGTTACTTGCTCCATTATCCAAATACCATACATTTGAGCTAGTCTTCTTTTCTTTTCCCTCGAGCATCACCTTTGGTGTCACACCCTTTTCGTTCAACATCACCTCTTCACACTCTTTGACATGATTTGCCAGTAAGAGAGCGGGCTCGTCTTCCTCCATTTGTGCCATCAAAACTTCTTGTCTCGTCTCCTTTTCACGCTTTGGTTTCTTGCATTCAGCGGCGTAATGGCCAAAGATATGACAATTGTAACACCTTATTTTGCTTTTGTCTCGTCCACTGCGTCCCCCTGTATTTGAACCTTCGTTTCCACCTTTGTTCATCCTTCTCTGCCATTCTTCTTTCGTAAGCAGCAATTTGTTGTCATTGTTTTCCCGTTTACGCCATTCTTCCTCAGTCAGCAATACCTGATTACCCATGACTTCCGTGGTTCCCTTTAACCTCTCCTCATGCGCCTTCAGCGACCCAATCGCCTCTTCTACGGTCATTATTTCCAGATCACCGAACTGCTCTATAGTTGATGCTATCTGCAGAAACTTAGATGGTACTACTCGGAGTAACTTTTTGACCACGTAAGCTTCTTTCACCTCCTCCCCAAGAACTCGAATGTTCGTCACCAAACCAACAAGCTTCAAACTGAAATCATCCAGGAGTTCTGTATCTTTCATAGTCAAGGCTTCAAATTCGGCCTTCAAAGTTTGAATCTTGGCTGCTTTAGCTCTAGTGGCACCTTGACACAAAGTCTTCAATGCTTCCCAGGCCTCCTTCGCCTGTTTCTCTTCTGAGAGAGACAGTAATATATCCTCGGGAACACTTTGATAGATCATCGCCATTGCTACCTTATCTACTCTTTCGTCCACAGCTGCCTTTGGGGAATCTATTTGATCCACGGCTTCCCAAACTCCATGCGCCTGCATTAGGACCTTCATTTTCATTGACCAAACCGTGTAATTCATTTTGGTTAACATTGGATAGCTCAAGCCCATTGATCCTCCTTTCCCTTTCCCAACGTCCATTGCTTTTGACATGTACACCAACTAATAAGATTGTACCTTGGAGCTCTGATACCAAATGTAGTTTGATATTTCAGATACAACAAGAATTAATGTATACACTCACAGAGAACAGAACACGTTGAGAACAAAACACTTTCTCTCTTCTTGAATAATAGATAGACAATAGTACATAAAAGGAAAGTAAAACAACTAACGCTACAACTAAGGAAACAGACTAGCAAGCCACTCTCCTAGTCTTACTCCACCTCTCCATTATTCACTCAAGGCCCTAAATAATCTCCCTGAGACTTAGACTAAATCAAACACTGCAAAACATAATTAAAATAAGTCTACGGAGAAATAAAACAAAACACCAATTAAGATTAAAACCAACAATAACTATTATGAATTTTAGTTGTAAGTGTGTGTTTAAAGAAAAACTCATATTTACCACTACATTATGTGTGTTGTTTTACTAGAAAATTCATTATTTTTTTTGTATGTTTTTTTATGATAAATTATTTCTTTGTATGTTACTTCCTCTCTTGGTAATTATATCTCTTTTGTAACTATACCTCACTCAAACTGATCCAACTATGATTATTATTTTTTCAAAATATTACAATTGTTCCTTGATTTTTGTATTGTGTTATTACATCAAAGCAGACTTTGTCATGTCTTCTTGATTAGTTAGGGGAGACCAACCCAAATTGAATATCGAGCTAAAAAGAATGAAATATTTTGATGTTTGAGACCATAATGTTTTGTTAAAATTACTTTTTGGCAGGGCTGTCATTTTACGCCCTCACCATTTTCATCGACCTGATTTTCTATTCACTTGAAATTTGTAATTTTTTTAAAAACATTCATTCTAATAAAATTATTAAATAAAACATTATAGAGTGTATATTTTCTCCACTTTAGCATTTTCTACTATTAATCATCTAATGTCCATAGCTAAACAAATTTTTGATAGCACAATTACAAAATCTCCATTAAAAAAAGATCAATCTATGAAGCATGAGAAGATAATGAACCTATATTTTTCCCCTTTGTTTGACAAAATGACCTTTGGGCTATAGTGATGTTTGCCATATTTGATTCTTTTTTTTTTTTGAATGAAAAGCTCAAAATTTAACACACATTTGTTCTTATGCATTTTAAATAAAATTATGAACACAATATAAATTAACTAGAAACAGACACAATACAAAACCTCTTTACAAAATGAATCTAAGACAAGAATCAACTTGAACACGCTTTGAGATTTACAACCAAAGAGTGTAAAACAATATAAATTAACTAGAAACACACAAAATAGAAAGCCTCTTTACAAAATGAATCCAACACAAGAATTAACTTGAACACACTTTGAGATATACAACCCACTGTGTAAAGTTGAGGGTTTAATCCAATTTCTAGATCCTTATTTAGACTATAAAATGTTTAAATAAATTATAAAAAAAGTATTAATGGAAGTACTAAGTAATGAAAGCCAACCATATATAGATATACATACTTACTAAACAAAACAAATTACATAACCTTTGACCAAATGGAACCAAGATAAAGGGAAACACAATTTGAGTTGTCTGAGGAAATCGGTATACAAGAATTGGAAGATTCATGATTAATTTCTGTGAACCCTAAATCTTAATTCCAGTATAAAGGTATAGATCTAAGAAATCATCTTTTGAAGCCTAGGCCTGAGCGATTACGTGTGGAGTTGTGTAGTGGAGTGCCCATCATGTAGTTCATTGTCTTCACAATTCTCTTCCACATCTCCATCAAGAAAATTCATCCTTTGTGTTTTAAAAATCTCATCAATATTACACACCACTATAACTATTTATGGAATTTCTTATATGTTATGATGTTCTTTATGCCATGCATGAGGAGTGGTGTTTAGTTATGTTTCCTACCTAGTAAATATTCTCGAGTAATTGTTTCAAAAAAATATTTTCTATACTCACCTAATAAGTTCTTATTTATTATTAGTTACAATTTTTTATGCATAGAATATTTATTCAAATTTTTTTCCCGTATATTTGTTGGAAAAAGTAAAATTTTCCTGTATTTTGTGATATTTAGTTTGTAATAAATTTTGATAATTTTGTATTATGAAAATGTACAACAACAATTTAGTAACAAAAAATGTACAACAAATTTAAAATATAAACAAAAACCAACTTGTACAAAATGAAAGTTTTTGTAAGATGTATACTTCCAACAATTGATTATAATAAACAAAATCTCTTTATAATTCAAAAATCATTAATTTTGTCTATACAAACTATATTAACTTATTTAATAGAAAGAATTTAGAAGAAACTTTTGGAAAAATTGAATCAATATAAATAAAAACTAGAAACAGAATTGAGTTTTAACTTGCTCAATAGAATAAATTAAAGAAATTTTTGAGCAGATTGGATCATGGTGCCCTGGGTTGATGACAACACTGGTTATTGAGCAAAGCATTCAAGTTTGATTGGTGGCGTGTGCTGAATTTTTTCCACACTCCAGGGTTGAGGGGTCTGTGGCTTTATCCGGTGATGGAACAAAAATGTTGAGATATAACCTTTACCATGGCTCATTGACGGTTTTCTCAAAGACCCCACAGACAATGAAACTGGTTTGCTATTCATGCTTTCGAGATTGAACTTTTTTTCAATGTAGGTGGTGTAAGTAATATATCAAGAACACATCCACCTCTGGCCATCAAATAATTAACTATAAATAAATGTTATAAGGGTGAAATTTCACACTATATCTCTTTTCTAGCTATTGCAAAGATCTTGGAACTACAATTGCCATCATCCAAATAAAGCCTCCAATCTAATAAAAATATTTTAATTCAGGAAACTATTTATTACACCTAATTCTAGTGATTTTCTCAAAGATGGAGGACATTCGAGTAGCTTACATTTGGGCTTGACAAATACACTATTGTGGTTGGTCTGAGCTCTAAAATTGGACTAGCTCCCAGGCGCTTAAGTTTTTGAGCTGGATCCATGCAAGTCATCTCTCATTTAAGTTAGAAAGAGCCTTGGACTTGTAGAAAAACTATGAGCTAAAAATTATGGTAAGATCCACTTAGAAAAGATTAAAGGTCTAAAAAGTATTTATACTTGTTTATGTTTTCTTAAGTTAGGTCTAAAAAGTATTTTTATTTTTTACCTAAATAAAATTTTTTTGGATAAAATTTACCACTTGGAACTCATAAGTGCATTAGATTTACCAAGGTCTTTGTACAAATTTATAATTTAGATTAGTAAATTAGAGTTGTATGTTTAAATTTAGTATAAGGTTTAATTTGTGTAACAATTTTAAGAATATGATAATTATTAAAAATAAAATGTTCTATCTCAAACTATAACATATATATTTTATTTTATACTTTATTGTAATAGTATTTTATTTCTTTTAATTACAAAAAAAGGTGTTTAAAAGTTAGATTAGTGTAAAAATTTATATTATATTGTTAAAGACGAAACATAAAAAGTTTTCTTCGGTCGGTCATTGGTCGGTATTTGAGCCGGGCCTATTGATAATTTGGGTTGCGTTGGGTCTATGTATAACCAATTTATTTATAACCAATTACTTTTTTCACCTAAAATACATTAGCTATTTTATATATATTTTTAACCAAAACAACTAATCTTCTAAAAATAAAATAGGTAACATATATATATATATAATAGTAATTTTATTACACATTTATAACCGATTAGCTTTTTGAGCTAAAACACATTATTTGTTTTACATTTTCTAACTAAAACAAATGATCATTTCCACTTATTTTTGTCATTAGGAGTAAAGAGGCTTTATTCTGATGATCCTAATAGCAGTTCCAAGCTTATTCCACTAGCTCGAAGAGATAGAGTGTGCATTTTCTCTTTAGCATGTTCTGCCATTAATCATCTAATGTCCATAGGTAAACAAATTTTTGATAGCTTAATTACAAAATCTCCATTAAAAAAAGATCAATCTCTGAAGCATGAGAAGATAATGAACCTATATTTTTTCCCCTTTGTTTGACAAAATGACCTTTGGGCTATAGTGATGGTTGCCATATTTGATTCTTTTTTTTTGAATGAAACGGCACAATACAAAACTTATTTACAAAATGAATCTAAGACAAGAATCAACTTGAACACGCTTTGAGATATACAACCCAACATTGTAAAGTTGAGGGTTTAATCCAATTTCTAGATACCTTTGACCAAATGGAACCAAGATAAACAGAAACACAATTTGAGTTGTATGAGGAAATCGGTATACAAGAATTGGAAGATTCATGATTAATTTCTATGAACCCTAAATCTTAATTCCAGTATAAAGGTATAGATCTAAGCAATCATCTTTTGAGCCTAGGCCTGAGGGATTAGGTGTGGAGTTGTTGTGGAGTGTCCATCATGTAGTTCAGTATCTTCACAATTCTCTTCCACATCTCCACCAAGAAAATCTTGTAAAATGTTTTGTATGTATTTGTGTTTAAGCAGAAATAACTGATAGAATACAGCATATCAAATGGGCTTCGTTATTATTGATCATACAAATGTTTTTAAACTGCAATACAACCACAAAGGTGGCTAGAAAATAGGAACACTACCCACTCTCCTACAACTACTCCACTACAGCTTTTATTTGGCAAACTGGGTCCTAAAATATCTCTACTAACAGCTGACTAAATCAAATCCTACTAAAACATAAATAAATGAAAAATACGTTTAAGATTAAATACAATAATCTCCCCCTTAATCTTAAACGTTTCTTGCCAATTCCTTGACACCCAACAACTCCCTCATCCTTTCGAATTTGATTTTTGACAAGGCCTTGGTAAGTATGTCTGCACGTTGTTCCTCCCCCGAGATGTGTTTGATGCAGATTTCCCCACGCTCTATGCATTCACGAATGAAGTGGTATCGAATATCAATGTGCTTACTTCGACCATGAAACACTGGATTTTTAGCAAGGTCAATTGCAGCTTTGTTGTCGATTTATAGAACCACTGGACCCATGCTTTCATCCGTTATCTGACTGAGAACATTCCAGAGCCATATGCACTGACAAGCTGCTGCAGTTGCAGCAATGAACTCGGCCTCACATGATGACAATGCCACACACTTTTGCTTCTGAGATACCCACGTGATTAAGCTCTCGTTTAAGTAGAACACCATCCCTCCAGTACTTTTCCTATCCTCAATATGACCTGCAAGATCACTATCCGAGTAGCCTGTTAATATGTTATTACCTCCCTTCTTGGTATATACCAGTCCACAATCAAGCGTCCCCTTTATATATCGCATGATTCTCTTTGCTGCATTTAGATGTAATACTGTTGGTTGCTCCATGTATCTGCTAACGATGCCAACTTCAAACGCTATATCAGGTCTGGTGTTTCCCAGGTAGCGCAAACCTCCCACTAGACTTTTGAACTGTGTCACATTTACTCGTTTTCCTCCTTCATCTTTGGTTAGCTGCTCTTTCGGATCCATAGGATATTTAGTTGGATTACATTCAGCTAACCCAGCCTTCTCAAGGATTTTCTTTGCATAACTAGTTTGCTTCAGTTCGATGAAACCATTACCCTCCTCTACTTCAATTCCCAAGTAGTATGATAACTTGCCCAGATTACTCATCTCGAACATATCATTCATCTTACTCTTGAACTTTTCTATAATACTCGTGCTTGTACCAGTGACTAGCATGTCGTCTACGTATACAGCAACCACCAACATTTTGTCATTCTCTCGCCGAGTATACACCCCATGTTCTGATGGACAGCGTTTGAAACCAAGCAACTCCAGATAGCTGTTTAATTTTGAATACCAGGCCCGTGGGGCTTGTTTAAGCCCATACAGTGCTTTTATTAATCTGTAGACCATGTGTTCTTGCCCCTTTCTCTCATAACCTTCCGGTTGCGCCACATAAACTTCTTCACCAATTTCTCCGTTTAGAAACACCGTTTTTACATCAAGATGATGGACTTACCTGTTGTTTTTAGCTGCCAGTGTAAGTAGTAACCTCACGGTCTCCAATCTCGTGACTGGTGCAAAACTTTCTTCATAATCTATGCCATGTTGTTGAACAAAACCCCGTGCAACTAATCTCGCTTTATGCTTAACTATCTTCCCTTCAGCATCCCTTTTCAGCTTGTAAATCCATTTTAAATCTATAACCTTGTGGCCCTTTGGCAACTCTGTCAACCTCCGTGTCCCATTTTTATTAATTGAGTCTATCTCATTCTGCATTGCCAGCTTCCACTCCTTACTCTTAACATCTTGACTATAGTTCCCAGGTTCATCAACTGACATGATCATCAACTCGTTCTCCAGCTCGACTTCTTCTGTAACATCGTAAATTTCTGCAACTGACTTGAATTTCTTTGGCGTCTCATCATATGTATCTGAATCCACTTCATCATTAGTCTGCTGTTGGGGCCTCATAGTTTCAGACTCTTCTGCATCACCTGTATACTCAGACTCTTCAGTACTCTGCACTACTTCACTTGGCATACACACATCCAGCACTAAACCAGGCTTTTCACTATGCGAATTTTCTCCCCCCAATTCTGACCATGGCCAGCATTTGTTTTCTTCAAACACCACGTCTCGACTAACACAAACACGCTTTCTCACGGGATCATACAATCTGTACGCCTTTGTACCAGGTTCCCTGCCAAAATTCACAACTTGAACACTCCTTTCGTCCAATTTCTTATTATAAATACCTGAAGTCTTCATATGTGTTAAGCACCGAAACACTCGAATGTGACTTATGTTTGGTTTTTCCCCTGTCCACGCCTCATATGGAGTCTTCCCAGTTAATGCCCTTGTTGGTAACCTATTGAGCACATAGACTGAATGACGGACCGCCTCCCCCCATAGCATTCGTGGCAACTTCATCTCCTTTAAGTAGCTACGAGTCATTTCAACGACTGTTCTATTTCTACGCTCTACCACGCCATTTTGCTGAGGCGTGTAGGGTGCAGAAAAATGTCGTTCTATACCCATTTCTTCACAGTACTCAATGAACTCCCTTGACATAAATTCGCCTCCTCTGTCAGTGCGTAAGACTTTTACCTTCCTTTCAGGCCCATCTTCCACCTGTGCTCTAAACTTTTTGAATGCAGAAAACGTCTCACTTTTGTGTCTCAACATATAGACCCACATGACTCGACTATAGTCATCCACAAGTAAGAAAAAATACTTACATCCTCCTGCTGTTGCTGGATCGATTGGTCCACATAAATCAGCGTGAACTAATTGAAGAACTTTGCTAGCAGTGAAGCTTGATTTTGTCGGAAATGTTTTCCTGGTCTGTTTTGACATCAAACATCCAGCACAAACCTCAGCAGAGTGTACAATCTTAGGCAGACCGTATACCATTTGTTCATTGTACATTAACACCAAGGATTGAAGATTAACATGTCCTAGGCGAGTGTGCCAGAGACGTGTAATCTCTTCCGCTTTAGACAGTAAACACACAGGCTTGACAGTGTTAATAAGCAACTTGTACAAACGATTGGGAGATTTTTTGACTTTCATTAACAGATTTCCTTGTGATTCATACACCCACAGATAATTCCCAGTTAATACAACTTTATTTCCATTCTCCGATAATTGCCCCAGACTTATAATGTTGCTACAAAGATTTGGAATATAATATAGCTCATGAAGAGTGCGCTCCTCCCCGTTTTTGCATTGAAGGACTATAGAACCTTTACCTTCGATTTTAACCGCTGATCCATCACCAAATTTTACTTGTCCTGTTATTTTTTGATCCAGCTCCTTGAATTTCGACTTGTCTCCTGTCATATGGTTGCTCGCACCATTGTCGAGGTACCCCACATTTGTTCCCATATTCCCCTCGCTTGCAAAAGGCTTCAGCTTTGGTGTTACTCCTTCCACGTTCAGCAACATATTCTCCTCTCTTCCTTTATGTTTGGCCAGAAGCAAGGCAGGTTCATCGTCCTCCATTTGAGTCAGATAAGCCTCCTGTTTTGTTTCTTGTTTCACATCCCTTGCACGTCGTGGATTACAACACTCTGAAGCAATGTGGCCATATAAACCACAATTGTAACACTTGACTCTACTCTTGTCCCATCCAGTACGATTTCTCATACTTGTTCCTCCCTTGTTCATCTTCCTCTGCCATTCTTCCTTGGTGAGTAAAAGTTTCCACCTTCACTTTCCTTCTTTATCCATTCTTCTTCAGTAAGCATTAGTTGCCTTCCGGCATTGTCACTTTTACCGTTTAGCCTCTCCTCATGTGCCTTTAGTGACCCAATCACCTCTTCAACGGTCATAGTGTCTAAATCACCAAACTGCTCCATTGTTGACACTATCTGTAAAAATTTCGTTGGTACTGCACGTAGCAATTTTTTCACCACATAGGCTTCCTTCATGTCCTCTCCAAGTGCACGAATATTAGTTACAAGTCCATTGATCTTCACGCAGAAATTGTCTAGCATCTCTGTATCTTTCATGCTTAATGACTCGAATTCAGATTTAAGAGTCTGAATTTTTGTCGCTTTCACCTTTTCAGCACCCTAAGACATTGTCTTTATAGCCACCCAGGCATCTTTTGCTTTCTTCTTCTCTGCAATAGAGAGTAATATCTCCTACGGTACGCTCTGGTAAATCATGGCCAGAGCTACCTTGTCTGATCGCTGGTCCACCGCACCTTCTTTAAGATCACTGGACTCCACTGCGTCCCAAACGCCATGAGCTTGCATTATGACTCTCATTTTTATCGACCAGGTAGTATAGTTAGCCTTAGTTAACATTGGATAACTTAACCCCATGGATCCTCCTTTAAGCTTGCCCACATCCATTGCCTTCTTTGACATATACTCGCGTATTCACCGATTACCGTAGCTCTGATACCAATTCTTGTAAAATGTTTTGTATGTATTTGTGTTTAAGCAGAAATAACTGATGGAATACACCAGCATATGCACATCAAATGGGCTTCGTTATTATTGATCATGCAAAGGTTTTTAAACTGCAATACAACCACAAAGGTGGCTAGAAAATAGGAACACTACCCACTCTCCTACAACTACTCCACTACAGCTTTTATTTGGCAAACTGGGTCCTAAAATATCTCTACTAACAGCTGACTAAATCAAATCCTAATAAAACATAAATAAATGAAAAATACGTTTAAGATTAAATACAATAGAAAATTCATCATTTGTGTTTTAAAAATCTCATCCATATAATTACACACCACTATGACTATTAATGGAATTTTTCTTATATGTTATCATGTTCTTTATGCCATATAAGCGCATGAGGAGTGGTGTTTAGTTAAGTTTCCTACCTAGTAAATATTCGACAATAATTGTTTCAAAAAAATATTTTCTACACTCACCTAATAAGTTCTTCTTTATCATTAGTTATAATTTTTTATGCATAGAATATTTACGCAAAATGTTTTCCACGTATATTTGTTCGAAAAAGTAAAATTTTCCTGTATTTTATGATATTTAGTTTGTAATAAATTTTGATAATTTTGTATTATGAAAATGTACAACAACAATTTAGTAACAAAAAATGTACAACAAATTTAAAATATAAACAAAAACCAACTTGTACAAAACGAAAGTTTTTGTAAGATGTATACTTCCAACAATTGATTATAATAAACAAAATCTCTTTATAATTCAAAAATAATTAATTTTGTCTATACACACTATATTAACTTATTTAATAGAAAGAATTTAGAACAAACTTTTGGAAAAATTGAATCAGTATAAATAAAAACTAGAAAAAGATTTGAGTTTTAACTTGATCAATAGAATAAATTAAAGAAACTTTTGAGCAAATTGCATCATGGTGCCTGGGGCATGTAGCTGGGTTTGGTGAGAGCAGTGGTTATTGAGCAAAGCATTCAAGTTCGATTGGTGGCGTGTGCTGAATTTTTCCCACACTCGAGGGTTGAAGGCCCCACCACTGTGGTTTTGTGGCTTTATCTGGTGATGAAACAAAAATGTTGAGATATAACCTTTATCATGGCTCATTGACGGTTTTCTCAAAGACTGGATAGACAATGAAACTCGTTTGCTATTCATGCTTTCGAGATTGAACTTTTTCTCAATGTAGGTCTTGTAAGTAATCTATCAAGAACACATCCACCGGTAGCCATCAAATAATTATGTGACGCCCCCAAATCCGAGGTCAGGATTTGGTGCCACTATCATTCTGAATAAAACATAATTATACAAACGACCCCTCAGCTAAGGATCGATAACAGGTTATGGTATGAAACAAGAAACTAAAATATTAAAGTTATTACAACATCTACTTCAGTTTTATCACAAACCGTTTGCCATCAACTAACCATAGGTGAGATCTAAAATGACCTCTATCTGCCCGACAAATAGAACCTACTCCTTGATTCAGGCCTCCTCACGGTATCCTTAGCGGTTACTCGAAGATAGCTAACTTCGTTCTTAACTGAAAGGTTAGGGAAAAATAGCAAGAGTGAGCCAACAATGCTCATCAAGTGTATAATAATAGCCAACAAGCATTGAAGAGGATATAAGAAATGAATCAGGAAGTCTAATAAATAAACAGAGTTTCATCATATGAATCGGGATGTCTGATAAATAAACAGAGTTTCATAATAGGAATCAATAAATAAACGGACTGGAATTGGAACCACACGCTACGAGCTAAGCTAGGTGATCAGCCAACGCATTAGCTCCGGATCACATATTTAATGTGATTCCAAACACACACCGGATCCATAGGCAACATATTGGCCTTAAATAATTCATATACCAGACCGGCGTCACGGTCAAAAACAAATTTCCAATTCCAGGGTTGAATAAAATTACAGATTATTCGCAACGAATAAAGGTGTCAAGAATTCAATCAAGTCTTTAGGAACAACTTGTTTCAGTTTTACAGATTTCAATTCATGATAACGCTTCAGGGATTCAGATGATAAAGAAAAGTAGAAAGATCATGTTATAGGGTCAAGCAAAGGTATTAGACAATAATCAAGCTATAAGTAAGCATGACAATAAATGGGTTTAAGACAAAGCATGCTATGTATACAAAAATATAGCTGCAAGATGGAACAAAATGTTCAAAGGTATTATATGAAAGGAAAGGTAAAAGAAGGAATTATGGTTAGGGAAAACATTCACATCATAATTTAAGAGAAACTACCACTTGAACAATAAGTGGAGGGAATAGACACTTGCCTCAAAAGCCGATAAACTAACTCAATAACTTGTATCTCACAACTCCAACTTTACGTACATGCGCTCCTTTCCTGGCCTCCTATTTGTACCTATATAAAGGTATAATACCCTATTAGTACCTCAGCTTGTTTACGTTAGCCTATTATCCCATATTCTACCCCAACGATATTTATTTACACACATATACCACATTATAATATAGCACGTTGCCACATAACACATAATATTTTGTCAACATATAACATAATCTCAAATGGCTAAGGTGAAACATTAGTGTGTGTTCTTGATGCAACTAACACATAATAGTTCTCAGATTCGACACAAAGTTCTAGTTAGTACGATCACAAAAAAGAATACCTTTAATAATTAGTTACTCTACCCTTAATATAAAGACTTATATAACTCTTACAATCTATATACTTAACCTCCATACAAGTTTTAAAGTCCACTCTAGCGGGTTAGACTTGAAAAATCCCAATTTACCAATAAAATATCAAAACAAAATTTTTATATGCAAGAAGCTCCCAGCAGGACCAACACACTTGCATAGACTGATGGCAGGCCCATGTTGGCGACATCGAAACGAAGCTAGAAAGGAAGGTCAATGAAGTTGGTGACATGGCAGGACCTTGTTGGCGTTTTTTATTTCTTCTAGTACACTTTAACGTTGTAATTACTTATGTTCTTATCTTGGTGTTGGCGGATTTGATGAGATTATGTAGTTGGGTTTGTGATTAGAGGACGTAGTTGGTTGTTTATGATGGGATTATGTAGTTGGATGATGTACTTGGTTTGTGTAAATTGGTTGTTTTTCTAATGGGAAATGCAATATTTAAACTTTAAATTTTTATTTAGTTAAACTACAGGTGTTACCTCACGTACTATACTGATGTTACTAAATGTCTTCATTGGCAACCCCTAGCGTGTTGCAGTAGGTGTTACAATAGGTGTTACCTTAGACTGAAACCTGCTCCTGCATATTTTGTGGGCCCCACGTGTGGGACCCACGTGTGGAACCCACGTATGGGACCCACGTGTGGGAACCACGTGTGGGCCCCACACGTGGGGCCCACTAATTTCAAAAAATTCTAATATCTAAGGTAACATAGATTTGGTGTTGTAATAGAGTGGTTACTATGTTGTTGTAGGCTATCTTTGGTAACATAAAAGGTTATGTTAGCCTAGGGTAGGCCACATGTTGCCTTTGACGCCAAAGGCAATTGGGAGAGAAAGTGACCGAGCGCTCATGTTACCTTAGCCCTTTTTTGGGCCTGTAGCAAAGTTATATTGGGTTAAGGTGACATAGTTCAGTAGTTACTATTGTAGGCCATCTATGGCGTAGTGTTATGAGTTACAATAAAAGTCTCCATTAGTGATATTCTCCGAAACATATTTTTGAAATTTATTTTGATTGAATAATATTATATATTCTTATCACTGGACAATACATTTAACAATAATTTTAATAATTAACCTATTACCTTTATTAGCCAAAGCGTATAATTTTTTTTATAACTAAAATTTCTACTTTTTTATTTTTCTAACTAAAACCTCTTATTTTCTAAAAATATCACGGGCAGTTTTATTTAATAAAATAAAATAATGAAATAATAATATTATAATTACTAATAACTAACCTATTAGCTTTTTTTGCCAAAGTGTATATTTTTTTATATTTTCTAACTAATATGTCTCCTAACTAAAACCTCAAACAATATACACCCGTTATTTCATTTAGTAGGATAAAATACTCTAATATTATAAATATTAATAATTAATAAATTACCTTTATTAACAAAATCATATATATATATATATATATTATATTTTTTACCTAAAATTTCTCATTTTCTAAAATTATCATAGACAACATATTATATAATAATCTTCACATAATTAAATGCATATTAATCTTATTATATGAATCATTAGATAATGTTATATTATTTTTCTTGAAATAGTTCTAGAATATTTTAAATGGAAGTCTTCCCTGGTCTAAAAGCCAATATAGAATTGACTTTAACCACTCATATACCAAAAAGAAGACCAAATAATGAGGGACAATAACTAAGAACATTTAAAGAGGGAACAGAGGGTTTGAGGTGTGCTTGAGGTAGTATAAACCCCACTCTTAGTTCCTCAAACGCGTATTCAATCTCTTCAGGGCCTCTCTCTTATGAGAGTAATAGCAACAGACTGAGTATACATTGGAATTGATGGTGTTAAAGGTGCAGAGAGTGCATGAAACTTCATAATTCATATTATAAGAATTATAATTATCATTATAATTATAATTGAGTGAACATAATAACTCAATGTATAATTTGTCTACATGCATAATTTAAACCCACAAGTTAATACTATAATTTTAGAGTTCACTTATAACTATGTTATAAGTATATATATTTAAAAGAATTAGTGGAAAAATAAATAAATTGGTGCTACAATAATAAAAAAAATATTTATTAAAATTTAGATAGTCACTTTAATATTTGGGTTCTATCCTCAGTTTTAGAAATTGAATTTTGACGATTTTACAACTCATGCGAAACTAACGAAATTATCTTTAATTTAATGATGGTTTAATAATTATTATCTAACTTGACCCGTTGACCTACCCATAAAATAAACAGAAAAGATGGTTAAGAAGTTTTACAAAAAGAATTCAATTCAATATAAAAAACCAATTTATAATTGGTTTAAATTATCAAAGCACACTTCTTAGTATTTAAAAATAATTCCACCTTTAATCAAAATACATATTTTAATGTATGTATTATATTCAAAATTATCATTTATGAATATGAAACCCTCAACATTTTAATAATATTTTGATATTATCCTTTAATGTTTGTTATATGTAAAATAATATAATTATAATTTTGATTAATCAAATTGTTATGCTCCTTCAGAAAAAAAAGTGTTTAAATTTATTCATGTAGAGGAGTTCTCCTAAGTCTCGTAGCGTATCATTGTAATCGATATAAATTGTTATCTTGATATTTAGTTTAACAATTATTATTTAACTAGAACTATACATAAATTCAAGAGAAAAGATATTTAAGAATTTTTACATAGAAAAATTTTAAATGATCAAATTACACTTTTTAGTATTTAAATATAATTCTATTATTAATCAGATACACTTTTTAATATTAGATCTAACAATTCTTATCGATCTATTTAAGATCTAACTATAATTATTAATTTGGTCGTATACTGATCGTACACGGAACACATCGATTTTAATTTTTTCTTAAATTGATTTTAACATTTTATTGAAATAAACATAGAATTTATAAATTTAAAAGAATTAGGGAAAAAAACTAAATTGTTGCTACAATAATAAAAAAATATTTATTAAAATTTAGATAATAACTTTACTGTTTGGTCTCTTGGCTCTATCTTGACTTTTAGACAACAGATTTTAACGATTTTACAGCCCACGCGAAGCTTACAAAATTATCTTTAATTTAATGATGGTTTAATAATTATTATCTAACTGGAACTATCCATAAAATAAAGAGAAAAGATAATTACGAATTTTTACATAAAGATTTCTATTCAATATAGAAAACCCATTTATAATAGGTTTAAATTATCAAAATACATCTTTTAGTATTTAAATACTATCCTATTATTAATCAAATACAATTTTTAATATTATATCTGACGGTCCTCATCGATTTGAATATTTATAATTTTATAATCCAACGGATAGTATACTTTTGGTAGTACAGTGACCGACCAAAGTTTTGGATAAAATCTCCCTTACGCTTATTATATATAAGGACTTAATTATGTTGTTATTCTTATGGTTTTAAGTACTTAGTTAATAATTTATTAACTAAGTATATACCCTATGTTTACTATATTAAAGTTAATATGATATGAAAATTGCAAATTTAATCTATGAGAATCATATAGGTAAATACTTACGATATTTTACCAATAGAACATTATGTTATGACTTTAGCATGACTTCATAATATGATATGAAAACATATATTTTCATATTAATATTGAAAATAATATATATAGTTCGCATAATTATTATATAAGAAATAACATTATTAACAAAATTTTATTATTACATTAATAATATTGACTTATTATTTAATAGGTAATACTATATTATATAATATTATATATTATATAATTCAGGGTTTCTTGTTGATAATATAATATAATATAAGTGTATAATATGGATATAAATTGCAATACTTAATTGTAGTATTTTGGTGCCATACAGGTTTTGTGACTATACAACAACCAAATATTTGTGACTGTACAACACCAAATACATTATCGAAATGTAATATCTCATGTATCATTAATTGCTTAAATAATAACTAAATTTTCAATGACGTAAAATGAATTTTAGTAAATTGATCAATTTAGTGTAATATAAATAATACTTAATGATATATCATAAGTTCTTTAAAGAATGAAATGTTATAATTATGTTAGTATTGGGGAACTATATTTTAGATAATACTTAAATGTGTGAATATATAGGATATAATAGCTTAGATAAAAAGTTATAATACTCCTTATATAATATTATGATAACTTATATGTATATTGCCTTGACTTAGGAACCTAAGTATATAATCAAAGTTTCTCTCTCTCTGGGTTAATATTATTTCGAAATATTTTAAAACCCAAACAAAATTTAATTTATTTCAACTGTAAACTCTTCTAATTATTTTGGAGATCTGTTACTTTAGAATGCTAGACAGCCAAATCTAGGGTTTTAATTAAACATCTCAATTTTCAGTTAGGGTTTTAAGGAGAGATGTCTAGGGTTTATGATAACTGGGAGAGATTAGTACGAGCTATGTTAGGGCAAGAGCAACTCAGACAGACTAGGCAAGGTCATGAGCGAGTTTCTAGTGGAATCACCGGTGTTTACAAGGTGCTGATGAAATTCAGAATGAGGATCCTAATGTTGCTAGAATGTGTTTGTGTTTGTGTTTGACTAACAGGATTATGTGATTTTAATTAGGTTTAGTTGATTGTAGTAAGGCGTTATGATATTGTGATTAATTGGTTATGGTAAGAAGTAAGGTTAGCTCAAAATATCAAAATTCTAACCTATAGTATGTTCATATTATATTATTACACTTTAGAATATTTAGATATTTATGTGTAGTGATATAAATTTTATATCACAATACCAATAAATTATACATAATTACTTAATTTGTAAAATATTTCTAATACTAGTATAATATATATTAGTATTATACAACTATTAGAATCCAAAATATATAGTATCTAAATGTTCACCTAATCTTTTAATAACCAAGTGTAATATTTAAATTATACATATAATTTGATATTGTCAATTACTAATACTAAAATGAATGTATAATTAAAATTTCAATATCTAAATTATATTACATCATATTTTACCATTTTCAGTAATTGATCATTTATTGAGTTTTAATAATTTATTTTAGTAATATGATAACAACAATAATGATTACATCTTTATTTGTCATCAATTAACTATCCTAATATAGTTAAGGATATATGGAAATAGAAAGAATATTTGTCTCGGCTTTAAAAGAGTTATACCTAAACATACCAACTTCAACATTTAACTCAAATCAATCTCTTGACTTTAACTTTTTCCTTGTAAAAAAAGGGTAAGATATTTATTTACAACTAAAAGATAATTAAAACTAATACCTTGCACACATTTCCCACTCTTTGAGGATCGTTCATATATGGCACATAATAAAATGGTTGTAGATATTTAATTAGGATTTCAAAATTGTGGTTGTAAATTCTCAAAATGGTGGTCATAGTTTTTAATTTATTTCAAAAGAATGTCTAAGTTTGAAAATTTTCTAATCAATGGCCATAGTCTATAACGAGTTTCAAAAAGGTGGCTATAATTTTAATAATTAACAAATAAAAAACCAATAATTTTATGTGAAAATAGTAATTAAATCATTTCCAATTTAATTTAATGAAAAATAATGTAATTATAAAGTAAAAAGTTTATCGAGTTTGTGTTCAATAGTTCAAGCAAAGTCAATTTAATGATCAGTAAAGTTTAGAGCTATAAATGAGTTGATACCGAAGTTGGGTGTAGTATTGGATAAAGTTCAATTCAAGTTCATATTGATTTGTAAACAAGTCGAATTTGAACACCATTTTGAGGTTCACTTTGTGTTTTTAAACACATTAAGTTTTAAATGGACAAATATACTGACATGTTGGTTTTGGTGTTTACCTTATGTGTTGACATGCTAGTCACTTAGATAGTGGTTTCACATGTTAATTTTAAATGGACAAATATAAGGACAAGTTGATTTTGGTATTTACATTATGTGTTGACATGCTAGTCACTTAGATATAGACAGGAAATCCTTGTTGTCAATGTGGTAGTTAATGACATTGTATTTAAGCATGCAAATACTAACTATAACTATTATAACTATTATGAATTTTAGTTGTAAGTGTGTGTTTAAAGAAAAACTCATATTTACCACTACATTATGTGTGTTGTTTTACTAGAAAATTCATTATTTTTTTTGTATGTTTTTTTATGATAAATTATTTCTTTGTATGTTACTTCCTCTCTTGGTAATTATATCTCTTTTGTAACTATACCTCACTCAAACTGATCCAACTATGATTATTATTTTTTCAAAATATTACAATTGTTCCTTGATTTTTGTATTGTGTTAGTTACATGAAAGCAGACTTTGTCATGTCTTCTTGATTAGTTAGGGGAGACCAACCCAAATTGAATATCGAGCTAAAAAGAATGAAATATTTTGATGTTTGAGACCATAATGTTTTGTTAAAATTACTTTTTGGCAGGGCTGTCATTTTACGCCCTCACCATTTTCATCGACCTGATTTTCTATTCACTTGAAATTTGTAATTTTTTTAAAAACATTCATTCTAATAAAATTATTAAATAAAACATTAATTTTATAAAAATATCAATATCATTAAATTTATATAAAACTGATAGTTTTAATAAAAAAAACTAATTACAAATTTTAAAATTTTTTATGCAAGCTACTCTATCTTTAAGAAAATCTGTAAAATCATAGGTAAAAAAGGTCCATGTACTCATCATTTGCACTTATTTTTGTCATTAGGAGTAAAGGGGCTTCATTATGATGATCCTAATAGCAGTTCCAAGCTCATTGCACTAGCTGCAAGAGATAGAGTGTATATTTTCTCCACTTTAGCATTTTCTACTATTAATCATCTAATGTCCATAGCTAAACAAATTTTTGATAGCTCAATTACAAAATCTCCATTAAAAAAAGATCAATCTCCGAAGCATGAGAAGATAATGAACCTATATTTTTCCCCTTTGTTTGACAAAATGACCTTTGGGCTATAGTGATGTTTGCCATATTTGATTCTTTTTTTTTTTGAATGAAAAGCTCAAAATTTAACACACATTTGTTCTTATGCATTTTAAATAAAATTATGAACACAATATAAATTAACTAGAAAGAGACACAATACAAAACCTCTTTACAAAATGAATCTAAGACAAGAATCAACTTGAACACGCTTTGAGATTTACAACCAAAGAGTGTAAAACAATATAAATTAACTAGAAACAGACAAAATAGAAAGCCTCTTTACAAAATGAATCCAACAGAAGAATTAACTTGAACACACTTTGAGATATACAACCCACGGTGTAAAGTTGAGGGTTTAATCCAATTTCTAGATCCTTATTTAGACTATAAAATGTTTAAATAAATTATAAAAAAAGTATTAATGGAAGTACTAAGTAATGAAAGCCAACCATATATAGATATACATACTTACTAAACAAAACAAATTACAAAACCTTTGACCAAATGGAACCAAGATAAAGGGAAACACAATTTGAGTTGTCTGAGGAAATAGGTATACAAGAATTGGAAGATTCATGATTAATTTCTGTGAACCCTAAATCTTAATTCCAGTATAAAGGTATAGATCTAAGAAATCATCTTTTGAAGCCTAGGCCTGAGCGATTACGTGTGGAGTTGTGTAGTGGAGTGCCCATCATGTAGTTCATTGTCTTCACGATTCTCTTCCACATCTCCATCAAGAAAATTCATCCTTTGTGTTTTAAAAATCTCATCAATATTACACACCACTATAACTATTTATGGAATATCTTATATGTTATGATGTTCTTTATGCCATGCATGAGGAGTGGTGTTTAGTTATGTTTCCTACCTAGTAAATATTCTCGAGTAATTGTTTCAAAAAAATATTTTCTATACTCACCTAATAAGTTCTTATTTATTATTAGTTACAATTTTTTATGCATAGAATATTTATTCAAATTTTTTTCACGTATATTTGTTGGAAAAAGTAAAATTTTCCTGTATTTTGTGATATTTAGTTTGTAATAAATTTTGATAATTTTGTATTATGAAAATGTACAACAACAATTTAGTAACAAAAAATGTACAACAAATTTAAAATATAAACAAAAACCAACTTGTACAAAACGAAAGTTTTTGTAAGATGTATACTTCCAACAATTGATTATAATAAACAAAATCTCTTTATAATTCAAAAATCATTAATTTTGTCTATACAAACTATATTAACTTATTTAATAGAAAGAATTTAGAAGAAACTTTTGGAAAAATTTAATCAATATAAATAAAAACTAGAAACAGAATTGAGTTTTAACTTGCTCAATAGAATAAATTAAAGAAACTTTTGAGCAAATTGGATCATGGTGCCCTGGGTTGATGAGAGCACTGGTTATTGAGCAAAGCATTCAAGTTTGATTGGTGGCGTGTGCTGAATTTTTTCCACACTCCAGGGTTGAGGGGTCTGTGGCTTTATCCGGTGATGGAACAAAAATGTTGAGATATAACCTTTACCATGGCTCATTGAAGGTTTTTTCAAAGACCCCACATACAATGAAACTCGTTTGCTATTCATGCTTTCGAGATTGAACTTTTTCTCAATGTAGGTCGTGTAAGTAATATATCAAGAACACATCCACCTCTGGCCATCAAATAATTAACTATAAATAAATGTTATAAGGGTGAAATTTCACACTATATCTCTTTTCTAGCTATTGCAAAGATCTTGGAACTACAATTGCCATCATCCAAATAAAGCCTCCAATCTAATAAAAATATTTTAATTCAGGAAACTATTTATTACACCTAATTCTAGTTATTTTCTCAAAGATGGAGGACATTCTAGTAGCTTAGCGCTTAAGTTTTTGAGGTGGATCCATGCAAGTCATCTCTCATTTAAGTTAGAAAGAGCCTTGGACTTGTAGGAAAACTATGAGCTAAAAAATTTGGTAAGATCCACTTAGAAAAGATTAAAGGTCTAAAAAGTATTTATACTTGTTTATGTTTTCTCAAGTTAGGTCTAAAAAGTATTTTTATTTTTTACCTAAATAAAAGTTTTTTGGATAAAATTTACCACTTGGAACTCATAAGTGCATTAGATTTACCAAGGTCTTTGTACAAATTTATAATTTAGATTAGTAAATTAGAGTTGTATGTTTAAATTTAGTATAAGGTTTAATTTGTGTAACAATTTTAAGAATATGATAATTATTAAAAATAAAATGTTCTATCTCAAACTATAACATTTATATTTTATTTTATACTTTATTGTAATAGTATTTTATTTCTTTTAATTACAAAAAAAGGTGTTTAAAAGTTAGATTAGTGTAAAAATTTATACTATATTATTAAAGACGAAACATAAAAAGTTTTGTTCTGTCGGTCATTGGTCGGTATTTGAGCCGGGCCTATTGATAATTTGGGTTGCGTTGGGTCTATGTATAATCAATTTATTTATAACCAATTACTTTTTTCACCTAAAATACATTAGCTATTTTATATATATTTTTAACCAAAACAACTAATTTTCTAAAAATAAAATAGGTAACATATATATATATATATATATATAATAGTAATTTTATTACACATTTATAACCGATTACCTTTTTGAGCTAAACCACATTATTTGTTTTACATTTTCTAACTAAAATAAATGATCATTTCCACTTATTTTTGTCATTAGGAGTAAAGAGGCTTTATTCTGATGATCCTAATAGCAGTTCCAAGCTATTAATCATCTAATGTCCATAGCTAAACAAATTTTTGATAGATTAATTACAAAATCTCCATTAAAAAAAGATCAATCTCTGAAGCATGAGAAGATAATGAACCTATATTTTTTCCCCTTTGTTTGACAAAATGACCTTTGGGCTATAGTGATGGTTGCCATATTTGATTTTTTTTTGAATGAAACGACACAATAAAAAACTTCTTTACAAAATGAATCTAAGACAAGAATCAATTTGAACACGCTTTGAGATATACAACCCAACATTGTAAAGTTGAGGGTTTAATCCAATTTCTAGATACCTTTGACCAAATGGAACCAAGATAAACAGAAACACAATTTGAGTTGTATGAGGAAATCGGTATACAAGAATTGGAAGATTCATGATTAATTTCTATGAACCCTAAATCTTAATTCGAGTATAAAGGTATAGATCTAAGCAATCATCTTTTGAGCCTAGGCCTGAGGGATTAGGTGTGGAGTTGTTGTGGAGTGTCCATCATGTAGTTCAGTATCTTCACAATTCTCTTCCACATCTCCACCAAGAAAATCTTGTAAAATGTTTTGTATGTATTTGTGTTTAAGCAGAAATAACTGATAGAATACACCAGCATATGCACATCAAATGGGCTTCGTTATTATTGATCATGCAAAGGTTTTTAAACTGCAATACAACCACAAAGGTAGCTAGAAAATAGGAACACTACCCACTCTCCTACAACTACTCCACTACAGCTTTTATTTGGCAAACTGGGTCCTAAAATATCTCTACTAACAGCTGACTGAATCAAATCCTACTAAAACATAAATAAATGAAAAATATGTTTAAGATTAAATACAATAATCTTCCCGTTAATCTTAAACGTTTCTTGCCAATTCCTTGACACCCAACAGCTCCCTCATCCTTTCGAATTTGACTTTTGACAAGGCCTTGGTGAGTATGTCTGGACGTTGTTCCTCCCCCGAGATGTGTTTGATGCAGATTTCCCCACGCTCTATGCATTCGCGAATGAAGTGGTATCGAATATCAATGTGCTTACTTCGACCATGAAACACTGGATTTTTAGCAAGGTCAATTGCAGCTTTGTTGTCGATGTATAGAACCACTGGACCCATGCTTTCATCCGTTATCTGACTGAGAACATTCCGGAGCCATATGCACTGACAAGTTACTGCAGTTGCAGTAATGAACTCGGCCTCACATGATGACAATGCCACACACTTTTGCTTCTGAGATACCCACGTTATTAAGCTCTCGTTTAAGTAGAACACCATCCCTCCAGTACTTTTCCTATCCTAAATATGACCTGCAAGATCACTATCCGAGTAGCCTGTTAATATGTTATTACCTCCCTTCTTGGTATATACCAGTCCACAATCAAGCGTCCCCTTTATATATCACATGATTCTCTTTGCTGCATTTAGATGTAATACTGTTGGTTGCTCTATGTATCTGCTAACGATGCCAACTGCAAACGCTATATCAGGTCTGGTGTTTCCTAGGTAGCGCAAACCTCCCACTAGACTTTTGAACTGTGTCACATTTACTCGTTTTCCTCCTTCATCTTTGGTTAGCTGCTCTTTCGGATCCATAGGATATTTAGTTGGATTACATTCAGCTAACCGAGCCTTCTCAAGGATTTTCTTTGCATAACTAGTTTGCTTCAGTTTGATGAAACCATTACCCTCATCTACTTCAATTCCCAAGTAGTACGATAACTTGCCCAGATTACTCATCTCGAACATATCATTCATCTGACTCATGAACTTTTCTATAATACTCGTGCTTGTACCAGTGACTAGCAGGTCGTCTACGTATACAGCAACCACCAACATTTTGTCATTCTCTCGCCGAGTATACACCCCATGTTCTGATGGACAGCGTTTGAAACCAAGCAACTCCAGATAGCTGTTTAATTTTGAATACCAGGCCCGTGGGGCTTGTTTAAGCCCATACAGTGCTTTTATTAATCTGTAGACCATGTGTTCTTGCCCCTTTCTCTCATAACCTTCCGGTTGCGCCACGTAAACTTCTTCACCAATTTCTCCGTTTAGAAACGCTGTTTTTGCATCAAGATGATGGACTTACCAGTAGTTTTTACTGCGAGTGCAAGTAGTAACCTCACGGTCTCCAATCTCGTGACTGGTGCAAAACTTTCTTCATAATATATGCCATGTTGTTGAACAAAACCCCGTGCAACTAATCTCGCTTTATGCTTAACTATCTTCCCTTCAGCATCCCTTTTCAGCTTGTAAATCCATTTTAAATCTATAACCTTGTGGCCCTTTGGCAACTCTGTCAACCTCCATGTCCCGTTTTTATTAATTGAGTCTATCTCATTCTACATTGCAAATTTAATCTATGAGAATCATATAGATTGCAAATTTAATCTATGAGAATCATATAGATAAATACTTACGATATTTTACCAATAGAACATTATATTATGACTTTAGCATGACTTCATAATATGATATGAAAACATATATTTTCATATTAATATTGAAAATAATATATATAGTTCGCATAATTATTATATAAGAAATAACATTATTAACAAAATTTTATTATTACATTAATAATATTGACTTATTATTTAATAGGTAATACTATATTATATAATATTATATATTATATAAGTCAGGGTTTCTTGGTGATAATATAATATAATATAAGTGTATAATATGGATATAAATTGCAATACTTAATTGTAGTATTTTGGTGCCATACAGGTTTTGTGACTATACAACAACCAAATATCTGTGACTGTACCACACCAAATATATTATCGAAATGTATTATCTCATATATCATTAATTGCTTAAATAATAACTAGATTTTCAATGACGGAAAATGAATTTTAGTAAATTGATCAATTTAGTGTAATATAAATAATACTTAATGATATATCATAAGTTCTTTAAAGAATGAAATGTTATAATTATGTTAATATTGGGGAACTATAATTTAGATAATACTTAAATGTGTGAATATATAGGATATAATAGCTTAGGTAAAAATTTATAATACTCCTTATATAATATTATGATAACTTATATGTATATTATTAGTAAGGATACAAAATAATATTTAAATCTGTCTTGACTTAGGAACCTAAGTATATAATCAAAGTTTTTCTCTCTCTCTCGGTTAATATTATTTCGAAATATTTTAACACCCAAACAAAATTTAATTTATTTCAACCGATTTACCCGGGAGGCTCTGAAAGTCCCGGACTTAGAGGACATAGTAGCTATGATAGCCTTACAGCAAGGAGCCACTGATGATCAATTCAAAAGATCATTGGAAAAACATCCACCTGAGAGCATACTGAAGCTTCAAGATAGAGCCATAAAGTACATCAAGGTTGTAGAAAGCATGAAAAAGTATGAACCCACTACTGGTGGCAGTGGAAATTCAAAGAAAAGAAAGGAAACTCGGGAGTACGACGTGAAGGAAAATAATAGTGTGATGGATGATGAGTCAAGTGGATCTTCCAATAAGTTTATGGGGTTATACCCTAGAGATAGGTGCATATACACTAAACCGTGTTCCTACTAAAATGGTTCAGGAGACACCATATAAGATGTGGACTGAGAAAAGTTATAGCATGTCATTTATGAAAATTAGGGAATACAAAGCGTTTGTGAAACGTTTAACCTCTGACAAGCTAGGACCAAAATCAGATAAATGTAATCTTGTGGGATACCAAATTAAAACAAAAAAGGGGTATTACTTCTTTAATCCTCCAGAGAACAAAGTGTTTGTTGCTCGGACTGCTGTATTTCTTGAGAGAGAATTTCTTTCTAAAAGAAATAGTGGGAGGAAAATAGATCTCGATGAGGATCGAGAACCACGAGATAACATTGAACAAAAGTTGGAACAAGAGCAGAATGTACAAGAAACTGTTAATGACAATACTGCTCAAGAAACATAGGTTGTTCGTAGGTCTGGTAGGATTCACCATGAGTCCGAGAGATATTATGAATTTCTCTTGACTCAGGATGGTGATGTAATGCTTGTGAATAATGATAATGAGCCTCTTACCCACCAAGACGCTATGAAAATTCCAAGATCTAAAAGTTGGCAGGAGGCCATGAAATCTAAGATGGATTCCATGTATGAAAAACCAAGTATGGACTTGGGTTGATCCACCTAAAGGGGTAAGACCTATAAGGTGCAAGTGCGTTTTCCAGAAGAAAACTGACATGGATAGTAATACAGACCTATAAGGCACGACTGGTGGCAAAAGGTTTCAAGTAAATTCATGGTATTGACTATGATGAAACTTTCTCACCAGTGGCAATGGTCAAATCCATCAGGATTTTGCTTGCTTACTATGACACTACGAAATCTGGAAAATGGATGTCAAGACTACTTTCTTAAATGAGAGCGTAGAAGAGGTTGTGTACATGACACAACCTGAAGGTTTTGTAGATCCAAGTTTTGATAGAATGATTTATAAGATAATTCGATCCATTTATGGATTAAAGTAAGCCTCGAGGAGATGGAATATACGTTCTGATGAAACAGTCAAATAGTTTGGCTCTATTCAAAATGAAGATGAACCGTGTGTTTGCAAGAAGGTTAGTGGGAGCCATGTGGCATTCCTAGTATCATATGTAGATGATATATTACAAATAAGGAATGACATTCTTTCTCAACAGACTGTTAAGACTTGGTAGAGAAATATTTTCTTGATGAATGACTTAGGAGATGTGTCCTATATCTTAGGGAGCAGGATCTATAGAGATAGATCACGAAGATTTTTCGGCTTAAATCAGAGTACATACATTGACAATGTATTGAACCAATTAGGGATGCAAAAAGGCTAAAAGGGAAATGTTCCCATGTCTATGAGATAGTGATCTCAAAATAAATGGTCTAAAATCATTGGATGATATGGACCACATTAGTATAGTTCTATATGCTTCGGAAATTGGTTTCATAATGTATGTGATGATATGTACTCATCATGTTGTCTCATATGCTTTAAAGTATGACGAGCAGGTACCAATCTAATCCAAGTGATGGTCACTTGATTGGAATCAAGAATATTCTTAAGTGCCTGAAGAGGACTAAAGACTTATTATTGGTATATGGAGGAGATGAAAAGCTGGATGTAAAATGTTACACGGATGTTAGTTTCTAGACAGACATGACGGTTTTTGTGTCTTAGTCTGGATTTGTGTTTTGTCCAAAAAGATGTGTTGTAAGCTAGAATAGTTCACAACAAGAACTGTAAATGATTCTACAATCGAGGCTTAGTATATTGATACTAGTGAAGTAGCCAAAAAGGATGTTTTGGGAATTTACCAAGGCGATATCACCTTATTAATGAGATTACTTATATGTAAAGTGCATACTATTGATAATATTGCAGAACCACTAACTAAGGCCTTGTCACAGCAAAAGCATGTAAGTCACACTAGTTCCAAATGTATTGGATACATGGGATATTGGCTCTAGTGCAAGTGGGAGATTGTCAGTACTAGTGCTCTAGAGACAATACTTTTATGTTTTAAAGAAAACATTTTATTATTATAAATTATGTTTTATTGATTATTGTTATTATTTTATTATGTCTTTATTTATTGCGTTATAAATGTTAGCATAATAAATGTCCTTGGAATTATGATACATATTCGATATCTTTAAGTATGTGACTTAAAAATGAGATTATATGAATAATATCTTTATTCCTAAATATCCCTAGTCGAGTGTTATTATTTAAGGACAATAATAATGCACAGAGACTAGTATGTTTTTTGACTGATGACCACAACTCATTGGCCATAGGTATGGTGATACTAAAGTCAAAACATAGGTGCATGTAAGAGTACATGACACTGGATTGACCCGTCGTGAGATTACACATGTTAATAGTGTCATAAGTAATTCTCACTGTGATAATGGTGTAATGATCCTTAGACCTGAAATCATTATATTTTTATACGAGAATTAATATACTTTGATTACATTAAAAGTTACTTTTGACCGGGTGATGATAAAAGTGGACATTGGGTATATTATGAATCGTATGAGAAATATGAATGATCTAGATGGGATTTAACCCTCCTAATTTTAGGAGCGATATTATTGGCCTCTTGTTTGAGTGAGACTAAGAAATGCACGGCCGTGCTCAAATATTGATTTGATTTATTAGTCTACTCATGGATCAAGAAAACTAAGATTAAATTATGAAGAGGATGACACATTACATGCCTCGACTTTAATCTATAATATTAAGGTTAAACGGATTATATTACATAGAACATTATTCACGAAAGGCTTAATCGAATCACCGATTTAATTATTATTACTTGGGTGGAAATGATGTACTAGATGCCGCTCATTGTTTACAATTTTAATTAGTTATTAAAATTGTTACCAATGTAATAATAACCTACAGGGTCACACACAAAGAACGCTTGAAGGAGAAATAATTTAAATTATGAATTTAAATTTAAATAAGTAATTTATTCTATTTATAATATTAATTAAGTATGACTTGATTAATTATTTAAATATAAAATGGAATTACTTAAACTAATTCTGAAATTAGTTATTAATTAATTAAGTGTGACTTAATTAAATAATAAATTGGAATTTCGGATTAGTATTTTATTATAATTGGATTATAATTAGAAAACTTATTTTCCTCTCTATATAAACTCTAAAAGCGGGTGCTTATGAGAGCAAGAAAAGAGAAAGAAATAAGTTCGGGTCCTAGTACACATCAATGGTTCAAGAAAAGGGTTTGTGTGGATACCGTAGAGCGTAGATTGCGAGAGTGGGATACGTGGTGATTGAACAAGCTTTGGATCTACATTAATCTTCCATTAATGAATTTTTAAAGCTTCTTAAGGTATTTGTTCTTAATCTCCGAATTAAATCTTTTGTTTTCACATGGATCCTGCTGACGGGTTTCAAATTTTAATTTATTTTTACGTTTTCCGTTGCGTTTATGTGCTGGAAACCCTTCTTTAATTTGTGTAACAATTTTAAAAATATGATAATTATTAAAAATAAAATGTTCTATCTCAAACTATACCATATATTTTATTTTATACTTTATTGCAATACTATTTTATTTCTTTTAATTACAAAAAAAGTTGTTTAAAAGTTAGATTAGTGTAAAAATATAATATAATTTACACTTTATTATAATACAATAGTATATTAATTTTAGTTGGTCCTATATAGTAGTTTTGTTTTGTTTATTTTTTTTCAGAAAAAATTAGTAACAGGAATTGTTAAAAGTATAAAATTAATTTTTTTTTCACACAATTGTTATGTAATACTTACTGCAGATGTTTGTAATTAGACTTTTTAAATTATTATACAGTACCTGGTGTTTAAGATATTTATACGTAAACTTTTTAATATAAAATTTTTTACTTTATTAAATGAATACTATATTAAATAATATACTATATTAAATATTATACTATATTAATTTATGTTACGCTTTAGCACAAAATTGTGTTTGAACTTTTGTTGCACTAAATACATAAACTCAATCTTTCAAAAAGAATGCATAAATACAAAAATTATAAAAAAAATTAACCGAAGATAATTTACAGTTTATTATAATACAATAGTATATTAAGTTTAGTTGATCCTATATAGTAGTTTTGTTTTGTTTAATTTGTTTTCAGAAAAAAGTAATAATAGAAATTGTTAAAAGTATAAAATAATTATAGGAAGCTGATAACTGTTTTAAATGAAATTTTGTATTTTTAATTCACATGTGAGTGGTTAAAGCTTTATTAAAAAGATGTATATTTTATAGGCAAAAGTTGTTGAGTTATTAATAGGCTGGGTTGTTTATAAGGGTCTGTTTATAAGCTTGTATGTGCAAGGGGTTGTTTGTAATAATTAGTTGGTGTGTCAACTTGAATAGTTATGTAGGTGAACTATTCAGATGAGTCATAAATAGACTTAGGATTAAGTATACTAATGATTTGATAATTATTTCATATTCCACACAACTCTAGAAACTTCTCTTTTTAATATCTTTTCTATTTTATATTTAAATTATTATACTAGTTATCTTTGCCCTCTTTATGTACTCTTTTAGAAAAACAACAACAAAATTGCTTGCTTGTTGAAGTCTTGAGTGTACACATTGATATTTAAAAAACATACCTTTTTTCACCCTCGTATTAATCATCTTTTTCTTTCTTTTTTGTGGTAAATTATGATCATTTGGGTATAATTTTGGCATCTAATATTTATTCTAAAGATCATATAGAAGAAAAGATCAAAATAATATGTTAAAATATTCTGGTGAATATGAACATTCAAATTTAGAACAAGTGTCAAAATAATGATAAGTTAAATTTTAAATAGAACTAAAGCATGTATCAAACAACATGCTAGTCTATAATTGGTATTTAATCTAAGTAATATTTTTATTTTTATTTTTATTTTTATATATATAATAAATATTACTTAATATTTACATAAGTTATAGTAATATTGTTAGTTGTATACTTTTGTATTTTATATTCCTACAAGATTACCCCAAAACCTACCATTTGAGTAGTAAGTTTTGGCCATTTTTTTGTAGTGATTAGATCGGAGCTTTTTTGAGCCATGCTAGTGTTGGGCCAGCTAACTGGACTCCATGAGTTCAAACTCGTACTAGATTACATTTTTTTTTTATTAATATTTGGAATGTGATTTAATAAAAAAATCATTTGTAATATATAATTTTTTTATAGACATTAGACACCTATATTTTTAATATTATTTATGTTGTTTTATGTTTATTAATATTCTTACTAATAACTTACTACAAGTCAACTTCTCCAAAACGAACAAAATGAAAAATTTAAATAAAAAGTTATTTATTTAAATAACCTGAACAAAACCTGAAAATGAATGTGATGGCATGAGAATTCATAATCATGAAATAATAATATTTGTCTAGGTTTTAAAGGAATTATACCTAAACATACCAACTTCAACATTTAACTCAAATCAATATCTTGTACTCTAACTTTTTTCTTGTACGAAAAAGGGTACCATATTTATTTACAAGTAAAAGATAATTAAAACTAGGGCTAGAAGATGAGAGTTTAATAATATACCTGAGGACTTATTTAAACCTTACAAGTACCCAATGAGCACCATACAATAATATTTGAATAGTTTATGGTTTGAAGCATGAGGGGTGTGGCTGAATGACCCTACTTCATGCACTAAAAGATGACTCTGAAGCTAGTGTACTAATTGGTATAGCCAACGGATCAGGCGGGCGTCATTTGAGAGTATATTGGGTATTAGGGATTGTGTGATTTCCACTATGTTATGACTAGCTTTATACCCGTGCAATGCACTGGACGTTTAATAAGTTATTTTATTTTAGTGTTTTTATAATTTTATTTATTTATTAATATCTTTGTGTACTTTCATAAAAATATAAATTCATTAAGTTAATAATATATTTTTTCATATGTATATATTACTTCGGTTTATGTTGTATTTCTTGAAATGATAAAAATTACGAATTTTTTATATATACAAATTCACTAAAATAATGATTATTTATATGTTTATTCATTGTTTTTATAAATTCAATTTTAATAAATTTTAGTGTAAATATTTGAAATATTAAAATTATACTACTTCTATTATTCTTTACTTTTATAGAAATATTACTTTTTCTCTAAAGTAGAGTATTATTAAAAACTCTAATTGTGTAATTGTTTTATAGTAGAGAGTTTTTAGCTATGTAGGACCCATAGAGAATTTTTAGCTATGTAGGACCCGCGGACCACCAACCAAACCATACCATTTAAGTGCTTTACACTAATTATTATATATAAAGATATAATTTCAAAGTTTTTATGTGAATCGCCAAGCCGCAAAACTTTGTCACTCATCGTTTAGCTCAAATTTAACCGGCTCCATATTGGTACCACTAGACAGCAAAAAGCTCTCAAATTCACAAAAAGTTCCAATTTTACCTGATCTTGGATAGCTGGTCAGACTCTTGTGAATTTATTCACTTAAGATTTGAATCTTCTATCACATAATATTGATAAATTTCACCTAAAACATATTGCAAGTATTTAATCTTTTTGGCAAATTCACCGTCTCTACGATAAAGAGTGGAAAAAATTAATTTCGACAGGGCCATTTTGAATATAGGATACATAAGTGCACTAATGGTGCCATCAAATAATTAACTATAAATATCACTACTACAAAAACTAGATTAGACATAACACTTTAGATATCGGTTAGAAAAGCCACTGATATTAAAAAGATTATCTTACATCGGAAAAACTAAAACTGATGTCTAACAATAATCTACACGTCTCTTACTTGAATAAATAATGTTTGATCCTCATTTTTCTAAAAATAAACCCGCTCCTTCCCATTTTTCTTTTCCCCCTTCGTAAAATATTCCTCAAACACACACCTGGCGCTTTGTCCCTCTTTTCTTCAAGAACCTAACCCCTTTTTCGACAAAAAACTTCAATTAGCCCCCCAAATTGTTCGATTCTCTCACTCCCCTTTCAATTTATTCAATATTAGTTTGACTATCTCAATTTGTTTTGGTGCTTGGTTTTACCTCCCTTTGGATTATAGAGAGAGTAACTTCCTTGTCGAGAGCCTCTTCTCAATTTCGGTGTATCTCCTTCAACTTCAAATCAACCATGGCTGAACAAGTAGCATCCCTTATATATATATATATATATGTATGTATTTCATCTTTATTTGTATGTATATAATCTCTAATCATATTTGATTTACTTGTGTTTTGTTTTTGTTGAGTGAGAAAGCATTTCTTAAGGGGCGCAAGGTCTTCCTCTAGTAATTCTTCAGTTTATACTCTACATATATCTTCTGTATGTATATGTTGTATGTGTGTGTTTATATGCTGTATGAATTACTATGTGTGCTTGTGCAATTTTTAAAAAAAATTGTGTTTTTGATATTTTGGTAATGTACATTAAGATTTACATTTACTATGTGTTTTAAATTATTCATTCTGATTAAATTTAATATTTAATATATTTATATTTAGGTATCAAATGTTATGTTTGGTTCACAAAATGACACTACTATATACACATGTCCCTTCTTTTTCTTTCATAATAGATCTCATGTAACCTCACTACTTAACGTTCATTAATAACAAGTTTAATAGTCAACTAACTATTACAGGACTTTAGTAATGCTTGCAATTAATCGTTGTGGAGTTTTCGAGCTACTGGGACAAATGATGGGTTTCATTTGTTGTTATAATTACTGGATACACTTATTGTTGTTGCTGAATTTGAGGCTGACACCGAGCTTTTTTTTCTATAAGTTGCACTTGCATTTACGCCTACAAGCAATTCCTGAGCAGAAATAAGAAATTGTGATGATAGTTATTGATATTCTATATTAGTTCCTTATATGATGTAATCTTCTTCTTCTCTAAAAAAGTCGTTGACATAATCTAAAAACAAAAATCTTGAATTTAGGCTTAAGATTTGAAATTACATGTATACCTACAAATTGTTATCATCATCTTCACGATCCTCCACATCTCCACCTTGAGAATTGCTCATTCCTTGGAACCTTGCATCTCCTTCTATAGTATACACTTTTTCTTAGTTATTCGAGCATATTTAGAATTTTGATTAGAAAAGAGATGGAATTCATAAGGTGGTTCCATAAGATTTTGACCACAAACCATTGGAATTGATGCAATTGTTTTTTGATTTAGGGTTTTGAGAGACGCAATTGGAATTAAAGATATTTTTAGGCGTTTTCTTAAATAATATACATATTTGATAATTATTTCATATTCCACACTACTCTAGAAACTTCTCTTTTTAATATCTTTTTCTATTTTCTATTTAAATTATTATACTAGTTAGCTTTGCTCTCTTTATGTATTCTTTTACGAAAATAATGTTGGAATATTTTGAATAAAAATGTTATTGTCTTTTATTATTTTGATTTGTAACTTATAAATTGATTTTGCAACTCCTTACATAATATTGATTAATTCATTATTGTAGCTCATTATTACTTAGGTTACAACTTTGATTTGGTGTGTAAGTTACATTTCTTATACTCCTATTATCCTATATAAGGAGACCTTTTCTTTTTGGTGAGAGATACAAAAAACCCAGAAGCATTTCTTGAGTATTCATCTTAGAGCTCTAGGTTCTATTCAGTGAGATAGTAGCGCTGTTTGTTCGGTTCGTAAGAGGCGGATCTGTAGTGCTTAAGATCACCTCAATTCGTTGTATCCTGGGAGACGGAAGCCACAACACACCTTCGAGCACCATACAGAAGGGGCTTATATGTTTTAAGGATAGCGTGGTTATCACGTTCCTCGAATCATTTTCGGTATTTTCTTTTTGTAATCTTGTTTTCAGGTATAATCTTTCTCTATACTTCATACAAGCTTAAAACATAACCATAATTCTTATAGATTATTTTAATCGATAAACTAATTTGTTCGAATGTTTTCATGGAATATAGTGGTTATTGAGTTTATTGATTTACAGCAGTTCTAATAAGTTGAGTCTGTAATGATTTAACTATACATGCATGTGTTGTCTTGTGATTATGATAGATATGAATGTTAATATTACGTGTGTTTATCCCCTAATTTATGCATGTGTGGTTCGGACCTGTTTTTATACCTGGACTTTATGTGTCATGTACGGTAGATACATATTTCCCTAGCTAATTTATTTACTCTTCATTGGATATCTGGGAGTAACAATTCTTAGTGATTTATTGGTCAATTTTTTTTTTAATACATGTTGTATTATAATTTTGTAAATTCATGGTAGGTGGTACTTGTGCATTTGGTTAGTGACAGGGACCAGGTTCATTAATATTATAGATGGGTCCAAGCCTGTTTTTTTTTTCTATGGCTTTGTTATTGGTTTTATTTAATTTGTCCATTCGTTCTTACCATGCTAGGGCTAGGGCATTCTGCCTTTCGTAATTGATATTTGGGTACTTGCTTTGGAGCTCCTTGTTGTTGATTAATTTTGTTAGTTTTGATATAATTTGGCTCTTTATTTACTTGGTTTTAAAAATAAAAAAAAATAAAAAATACGTGGTTTTGTGTTTTAATAGTTTTTACCAAGACCTAATTTTGATATTCTTTTATCTTAAATGTTATTTTGTGGCTTATTCTTCTGCCTTGGTTCAAATTTCAAAATATTTAATGGTTAGATATTTGTGTTTGTTTTTCTAGTTACTGGTAGTAACGACCTATGGTACTGTTGCAACATGAGTTATCAACTTTTTATTTTTCTCCTGGTTTTTTTTTGGCATAGTCTCTCTCATTTTTTGCATACTTTTGTATTTAGTCGCATGGTCTTTATTGCATGATTAAAATGAATATTGAGTCAATTTCTGACTTCATATTATTTTTCAATGTGCTAATGGTTAAAGTTTTATGGTGTTGAAATGCACTAATATCTTTCTGTGACTTTGTGTTTTTTATTTTCTTTAAAAAATATAAATTAAATCACTAATAATCGATGGTTGAGTGGTATTTTAATGTGGTTTTCGGTATGATTAAGTGAACCAGTTTAAAGGAAAAAGAAATTTATGCAGTTTCTTTTTGTAATTATCAGTATGTATGTGAGTATTTCCGTTATATTTTGTAGAATAGGCAGGTTATGGTTTTTGCTTTAGTGCATAGCTTTGTCTGCTCGCCCTAGTATGCCCCTATTAAATCTCAGAGTTACTTTATGGGCTTTTCAACCTATATAAATTTTCTAAGCGAATAATATAATCAAGACTTGTTAATTAATTTGGTAAATATATTAACGGGTGTTATCTTGTTTTCAGAAATGTCGGGAGTTGACGGAGCGAGCTTGTCTGGTGATGGTGATAGGCATGTAAATGCTGAGGCAGTGCCTAAAACGGCGACCCTTGTGGTGCCTAGTACAGCTGTATCGGTAACCGCTCACGCAGAAAAACCGGAGAAATTCAATGGGCTGAATTTCAAAAGGTGGCAACAAAAGATGTTGTTTTACGTGACCACCTTGAATCTTGTGAGGTTCTTGACCGATGATGCACCTAAGCTGTGACGATGAGTCTGATGTTGAGCTAGTTAGTGCAGTTCAAGCTTGGAACCACTCTGATTTCTTGTGCAGAAATTATATAATGAACTGTTTGAGTGATTCACTGTACAATGTGTATAGTGTGCTAAAGACGTCCAAAGCTTTATGGGACTCACTCGACAGAAAGTATAGAACCGAGGATGCGGGTACTAAGAAATTTATAGTGGCCCGACTCCTTGAGTTTATGATGGTGGATTCCAAGAAGGTGGTTAGTCAAGTTCAGGACCTTCAGATGATAATGCATGACTTGGAATCTGAGGGAATGCCCATGAATGAAGCCTTCCAAGTAGCCGTTATTATTGAGAAATTGCCCCCTAGTTGGAAGGACTTCAAGAATTATTTGAAGAATAAGCGAAAGGAGATGACAGTGCAAGACCTTGTCTTGAGACTCCGGATTGAGGAGGATAATAAAAAACGGCCTGTCTCTTCTTCTAATGCTAATGTTGTGCAGGTGAAAATAACTCCAAGTTCAAAAAGGGGAAACCAGACAAGAGGCCCAACTTGGGACCTAAGGGTGGAGTTTCTAAGAAGAAATTTCAAGGAAAGTGCTTCAACTGTGACAAGATTGGTCACAAGTCAACTGAGTGCAGACTACCGAAGAGGAAGAAGCACGAGGCCCACATGGTAGATGATGTGGCTCAAGATATATCTGAAATCAGTCTCTCTGCTATGGTTTCTGAAGTGAACCTGATCGGCTCCAACCCGAAAGAATGGTGGATTGACACTGGTGCTACTAGGCACATATGCTCGAGTAAGGAGTTGTTCCACATCTTCTCGCCAACTGAGAATGGAGAGAAGCTTTTCATGGGAAACTCTGCAACATCTGAAGTCCTTGGAAAAGGCAAGGTTTTCTTGAAGATGACATCTGGCAAGGAGCTGACTCTGAATGATGTACTCTATGTGCCGGAGATTCGAAGGAACTTGGTTTCTGGCTCGTTGTTGAACAAGCATGGATTCCGCATGGTGTTTGAATCTGATAAGCTAATTTTGTCCAAAAGTGGAATGTTTGTGGGAAAAGGTTATGTTAATCCCAAATGACCTAACAGAATTGTAGAAGGGGGTTGAATACAATTCTTGATATTTCTTAAACTTAAAAACAACTTACAAATAAAAACTGAACTTAATGTAAAAATCACAAGCACATAAATAATTTCAGTTGGATTGTTTGATGATCCAACTGAAGTGATTTTTATTGCGGAAATAATCTGTGATACAAATGTACACAGCTGCTCAGTTACAAGAATGTAGAGAAGAAAATGCTCTCAAAGATAGCTAATACAATCTATTTGTTTTTCTTCTCTTTTTCTTATTTTAACTGCTACACTTGGTTATATACATAACCGAAGTTTACAATACTATTTCTGGCTACACTAATGTACACTAGTAATAACCATCAGTAGCTTGCTTTTCATTCCTTTTGTCCAGTGGTCCTTGGAGATCTTTACTTTTGTCTTCACGCTTATTATGATCACTCCCAAGAGCCTTCTTGGAAATTGGAATGTTTCCTTATTTCCAGTGACCATTTTGATGGCTTCCAATGCACAGTACACTTCCATATCTCCTTTAGATCTGTTCAGTAAACTGTCACTATCACTTTGTCAACTATTCAAAAAGTAATAGTGATTCGTTGATAGCAGGGAGATATGTTTCGTTGATAGCTTTATTCTTCATTTCGTTGATGAGTAAACTTCATTTCGTTGATAGGATAATCTTCATTCCGTTGATGAGTAAACTCTATACCGTTGATAGAATAATCTTCATTCCGTTGACAGGTCTTCACTTAGGCAAAATTACAAGGCATGATGTATTTACAATTAACCAACCTATTTTGCCTATCTAGTACTTAGTCAACATGACTGAGAAAACCTATCCAATATCTACAATGAAATGCATATCAAACTAGAAGTATTGTACAGTGCAATTGCTACATCACTCATTTCGTTGATGAGCTTCCTGTCAACGGAATGCTGCAAAGCATGCCATTTCGTTGACAGCTACAAAATGACTTTACACAAATTCTACTAAGTGTTTTATGTTTATCATCAAGAACAACATATTCCTAACAATCTCCCCCAATTTATGACTGATAGAATAACAGCCGTAAATCAAGAGACTTGATGATAACAAAAACACTCAGATACATCATAAATTACAAAAGTAGAAAATGCATTAAGCTTCATAATATTTTAGACAAAATACAAGACTTACAAGACTAATGCCCAAAAGTGCTCCTTTAGACTGAACAAATGATTCATCTGTGTCTTCTTTGTGGCATAGTCTTCTTCCCTCTCTTAGAGTTGTTTTCCTCAATTTGGACCTGTAGCCTTCTGTAAAAGATCTTCTCTTCTTCATCTTGATCACCAAGTATGGATTGCATAAACTTTAGAGTTTGATTAGATGCCTTATCCAGCTGGTCTTGCATCCTGAAGAATCTTCTGCAATTGTCCTTTTCCTTAAATTCCATCATCCAGTATGGTTGAAGATGGATCTTCTTTCCTGTTGAGGGCACTCTAAGCATCCTGGGAAGAGCCTCAGGCTTGTTCCAGCTAGCCTTTATCTGACAAATTTTGGAGACCACTTCAGACCTGGCTGTTTTGGTGAAGCCAAAGTCTTTCTTCAAGCATCTAAACACTGAGAGTAGTGTTTGATAGTCTTCTCCTAAAATTCTGTAGAGAGGCCACACCTGTTCTCTACCACCCTTGAATACAAAGACCAGTCTCTCAGGCAATTTTTGAGAAGCTGCAATGCCCCTTACTTCCACCAGGTTGTCTAAGTCAAGATGTAGACTGGATTCTTCCCTGATGTCAACAATGTACATGCAGTCCTCTGGATTTGCAGGGGGTTTCTGAGGTTGTGGCTTTCTCATAAATACTGGCTTTGCTTTGACAGCCCTTTTCTTTGTCTTCATTGGTTGATCCTTCTCAAATAGAAACTTTGGAAAGTAGGCCTCATCAAATTCAAAAGGCTCCTCTTTTGGCATTATTGGTTGATCATGAAAGTTGACAGGATGTGCAGGATCATAGGCCAACTTTCCTTCATGAGGTTGATCAACAGGAATTTGATGTGCACTAGTTGTGGAAGAGTCTTGGGCAGTGTCCTGAGAATCATCTTTATCAAAGTTTAGATTCCTTTTTGCTCTAGCCTTTGGCTGCCTTACACTCTTCCTTTCCTTTCCAGCTTCCTCAGCTTCATCCTTGGCCTTTTCTTCCTTTAGGGTTTCTTCATCTTCAAGTGATTGAGCAACTACAAGAGCTTGCATTGCTGCTCTTTCAGATTCTTCAGCTTTGGCCTTAGCAAAATTTGGGTGACCAACCCAAATGCAGATTTCCTTGCTATCCCTGTAGATGATGGCCCTTTGGTTCCTTATGCTTGGATGATTGCTTTCTTTGCTTTCAATAATCAGCTTCCCTAGGATTTTGAACTCATCTGGCTTTGGTGGAGGATAAAATATCCTTGCAGTGTTCTTGCCCTTGGGTTTGACAGGTGATATTGGAGATATCCCTCTTGCATCCACATTCCTAAAGCATGAAGCTTGCCCTTTCTCATTTCTTGAATCTTGAAAGAGGCCATGCTGAAGGGGTTCTATAACATAAGAACTCTTGAACCGTGGCTCCCATTCCGTTGATGTTACAACCATGGCATCCGTTGATGGTTGATCCGTTGATGGATTTGAGTTTATTGCAGTTCCATCAATTCTCTTGACCCTTGCTTCTATGTTGGACCAGTGATCTTTAATCTGTTCTGCAAGTCTCATCCTCATAGAAGCTTCCTGAATCAGGTCAATACCATCCTTTTTCTTCTGTCCAAGCTCCCCCATTGCTAGTGGCTCATTTGGTAAGGAAATGGCTGGGACCAAAACCTTTGTGATTTGTATATCAAGCTCTTTAGATTTCTCTAGCTCCTTAGATTTCTCCCCCTTTTTGTTATCATCAAAAGAGATAATAGGGAGTCCTTGAGCTGCCAAAAGCTGGGTGAGTAGCTGAGTTTGCTTCTCCTGTTCCTTTTGCATTTGAGAAAGTGTAGCCTCAACTTTGTCCACTCTAGAGGAGAGAGTCTTCAAAGAAGAGGACACTTCAGGTTCCTTGGAGAAAAACCTGTTCATTTTGGACACAGTGAGAGAGGGAAGCTTCTCATCAAGCCTCCTGTCTATAGCATCTTTCAAGTTCCCAACAGAGTCCTTGATGTCCCTTGCTTCCACCCTGGTCTGCAACATTTGTAGCCTTTGAATCTCCAAGGAGTCCATAATGGCTTTGTAGAAAGGCTTGTGTTCAACACTAACAGATGCATGAGCCAAGAAGGCTTCATTGTACTGTCTAGTGATTGCAGCATCCAGGTTGATTCTTCCATGAATATCCTGAGAAAGCTAGTCTGGTGTAGGGGGCACCACAGAAGTCCCAGTCTGTGAAGTAGTGGCCACCTGTAGATTGTCACCAAAGATGTCCTCATCATCAGAAAAATCAAATTCATCACTAGGTGCAGCTCCTGGAGATAGATTGGTCAAGGCATCCTTTGCTCTTTGCATTGATGCAGTTGTATGAATTAGGTTTAGTGACCTCTCTGCCTCCACATTGCCCTGCTGAGCCATAAGTTGATAGGCTGGCACAGGGTGAGTAAAGGTCTCAGGATCCAGAGAAATACTATCCAGAGTTTGTTGATAATGCTCTTGGAAAGTAAGTTCCCTTTCTCCCTCACTGACCTCCATTAACTCACTAGCAATGGATGCTTCCTCCCTTATTGCTCCTGTAGTCCCTTCTCTCTCTCCACTCTTTTCTTGCATCATGGGCTCCCCATGGCTCACACCTCTCACACCCTCTCATTCACCTTCTAAGGTGGTACCCTCAATCTCGCCTTTTGCCTGGCTGGAAGAAATAGCCAGCCTCTCATTCTCATTATCTCCTTTTGCCTGGCTGCAAGCCAGCCTCTCAGTTTCACTCCCTCTCAAACCTAAAAGTGTCTCAACTACCACCAGGTCATCTACACTAGTTGTGGAAACAACTTGATCTTCAATAATGGGTGTAGAATGACCTATCAACGGAAACAGATGGATTTTCACTAGGAAAATGAAAACAGATGGATCCATTGATAAGTATAAAGCCCGACTTGTTATTCAAGGTTTTCGCCAAAAAAAAGGCATCGATTATTTCGATACGTATTCTCTGGTAACGAGAATGGCATCTATAAGGATGATCATTGCTATTGCAGCATTGAGAAATCTTGAAGTACATCAAATGGATGTAAAACGGCCTTTGTTAATGGAGATTTACATGAAGAAATCTACATTAGACAACCTGAGGGTTTTGTGGTTCCAGGATTGGAACATAAAGTTTGTAAATTAGTTAAGTCAATTTATGGCTTAAAACAAGCGCCTCGAGAATGGCATCAGAAATTTGACAGTGTTATATTGTCGAATGGATTTAAAATCAACGAATGTGACAAATGTGTATATGTCCAAGATACAATAGAGGGATACGTGATCCCGTGTCTTTATGTTGATGATATGCTCATCGTTGGTAGAAATGACAAGATGGTGAAATCTACCGAAGACATATTACATTCAAGGTTCCACATCAAAGATATGGGCTTAGCTGACGTGATTCTAGGGATACAGATCCAAAGAACACCAAGTGGACTTATACTGAACCAGTCACATTATGTTGATAAGATCCTTGAGAAATTTAGTGAAGATGATTCTAGTGTGTCAAGAACCCCTTTTGATATGACTTTACATCTATCTAAAAATAAAGGTGAAGGTGTTTCTCAAGGAGAATATGCTAAAGTAATAGGAAGTCTGATGTACTTAATGAATTGTACACGACCAGACATTGCCTTTACAGTGAGTAAGCTAAGCCGATACACGAGTAATCCAGGTGTGGATCATTGGAAAGCGATAACTAAAGTGCTTAGGTACTTAAGGTATACGCGTGATTATGGGTTGCATTACTCGAGATATCCTGCTGTACTAGAAGGGTATAGCGATTCAAACTGGATTAATGGTGTAAAAGGATCGAAGTCCACAAGCGGATATGTATTTACGCTAGCAGGTGGAGCGATCTCGTGGAAATCTTCGAAACAAATGGTAGTGACCAAATCTACCATGGAGGCTGAGTTTGTTGCTTTGGATAAAGCAGGCGAACAAGCTGAATGGTTACGCCAATTTTTAGAGGATATTCCTAAATGGGAGATGCCAGTGCCGCCACTTTGTATACATTGTGACAATACTGCAGCAATTGGTACATCTGAGCGTGTACTATATAATGGAATGTCGAGGCATATTCGTCGGCGACACAATTCTGTTAGACAACTACTCTCAACTGGAGTTATCACCATTGACTATATCAGGTCAAAAGATAACATTGCGGATCCGCTAACCAAAGGGTTAACAAGAGAGTTAGTTGAGAAATCATCGAAAGGAATGGGACTGAAGCCCATAATAAAAGTCGGTACAAAGGAAACCCAACCTTGTTGACCGGAGATCCCAAGATCTTGGTTCAATGGGACAACCTAATTTGAAAGACTTAGTGAGATCACTGTGGGGGTTTTATTCCCGGGTCCATTCCTATGATGGAAAATAGTGATAAAAATAGGATAAAGGTTAAGCTATGCTTTTAATGATCCTTATGTGTCGATATGTCGAACAAATAATACTTTCGTATTGTTCAAGAGATCACCTATGTGAGTGAAGCGGGGTCGCTTCAAGAAGGAATTGTGGGGGCTAATTCTGGGAAAAACTCACAGAAACAAGCTAAAGCTCAAGACCAAAATGGGCTTAACAGTGAGAACTAAACAAATATAGGGAAAGACTCCAGTGGGGGATGTATCATCATTTCACAATACAGAAGGGCAGTTCAAGGTCAACGCGACTACTAAAATTCTAGAAATGTAAATATGTTCTTACAAGGGAAGGTTCAAGGGGTAACGCCTACCTATCCTATGTTGGTTTCTACCATGCGCTCTATCTCCGTGTCAAAGAGTCGTTTTGCAATGTCAATTTTTATTCATGTGGGGGATTGTTGGAATATTTTGAATAAAAATGTTATTGTTTTTTATTATTTTGATTTGTAACTTATAAATTGATTTTGTAACTCCTTAATAATGACATAATATTGATTAATTCATTATTGTAGCTCATTATTACATAGGTTCCAACTTTGATTTGGTGTGGAAGTTACATTTCTTATACTCCTATATAAGGAGACCTTTTCTTTTTGGTGAGAGATACAAAAAACCCACAAGCATTTCTTGAGTATTCATCTTACAGCTCTAGGTTCTATTCAGTGAGATAGTAGCGGTGTTTATTTGCTTCGTAGGAGGCGGATCTCTAGTGCTTAAGATCACCTCAATTCGTTGTATCCTCGGAGACGGAAGCCACAACACACCTTCGAGCACCATACCGAAGGGGCTTATCTGTTTTAAGGATATCGTGGTTATCACGTGCCTCGAATCATTTTCGGTATTTTCTTTTTGTAATCTTGTTTTCAGGTATAATCTTTCTCTATACTTCATACAAATAATAGCAAAATTTTTTGCTTGTTGTAGTCTTGAGTGTACACATTGATATTTAAAACACATACCTTTTTTCAGCATGGTACTAATCATCTTTTTCTTTCTTTTTGTGGTTAGTTATGATCGTTTGGGTATAATTTTGGCATCTAATATTTATTCTAAAGATCATATATATGAAAAGATCAAAATAATATGTTAAAATATTCTCATGAATATGAACATTCAAATTTAGAACAAGTGTCAACTAATAATGCTATATGTATCAAACCACATTCTAGTCTATAATTCGTATTTAATATAAGTAATATTTTTATTTTTATTGCTACATATATAATAAATATTACTTAATATTGACATAAGTTATAATAATATTGTTAGCTGTATATTTTGGTATTTTATATTCTTACTGATTACCCCCAAAACCTACCATTTGAGTATTAAGTTTTGGCCGTTTTTCTTGTAGTGATTAGATGGGAACTTTTGTGAGCTGGGCTAGTGTTGGGCTGCATTAATTCAGCTCCAACTCTTTAGCAAAAAATTAGGCTTGATTTAAAACTCTAGCCAAAATCAGTTAGCTGGACTAGATGAGCTCGAACTCGAACTAGATTACATTTTTTATTAATATTTGTAATGTGATTTAATAAAAAAAGCATTTGTAAGATATAAATTTTTTATATACATTATCACTTAGACACCTATATTTTTAATATTTTTATGTTGTTTTATATTTATTAATATTCTTAGTAATAACTTGCTCTCTTTGGTGGATGTTGACTACCGGATGTAGACATGTAGTCAACTTCTGTAAAACGTAAAAAAAATATAAAATTTAAATAAAAAGTTATTTATTTAAATAACCTCAACAAAACTTGAAATAATCATGAAATAAGAATATTTGTCTGGGCTTTAAAAGAGTTATACCTAAACATACCAACTTCAACATTTAACTCAAATAAATCTCTTGTACTTTAACTTTTTCCTTGTAAAAAAAGGGTAAGATATTTATTTACAACTAAAAGATAATTAAAACTAATACCTTGCACACATTTCCCACTCTTTGAGGATGGTTCATATATGGCACGTAATAAAATGGTTGTAGATATTTAATTAGGATTTCAAAATTGTGGCTGTAAATTCTCAAAATGGTGGTCATAGTTTTTAATTAATTTCAAAAGAATGTCTAAGTTTGAAAATTTTCTAATCAATGGCCATAGTCTATAACGAGTTTCAAAAAGTTGGCTATAATTTTAATAATTAACAAATAAAAAACCAATAATTTTATGTGAAAAATAGTAATTAAATCATTTCAAAATTAATTTAATGAAAAATAATGTAATTATAAATTAAAAAGTTTATCGAGTTTGTGTTCAATAGTTCAAGCAAAGTCAATTTAATGATCAGTAAAGTTTAGAGCTGTAAATGAGTTGATACCGAAGTTGGGTGTAGTATTGGATAAAGTTCAATTCAAGTTCATATTGATTTGTAAACGAGTCGAATTTGAACACCATTTTGAGGTTCACTTTGTGTTTTTAAACACATTAAGTTTTAAATGGACAAATATACTGACATGTTGGTTTTGGTGTTTACCTTATGTGTTGACATGCTAGTCACTTAGATAGTGGTTTCAGATGTTAATTTTAAATGGACAAATATAAGGACAAGTTGGTTTTGGTATTTACATTATGTGTTGACATGCTAGTCACTTAGATATAGACCAGGAAATCGTTGTTGTCAATGTGGTAGTTAATGACATTGTATTTAGGCATGCAAATACTAACTATAACTATTATAACTGTAGTTTGATATTTCAGATACAACAAGAATTAATGTATACACTCACAGAGAACAGAACACGTTGAGAACAAAACACTTTCTCTCTTCTTGAATAATAGATAGACAATAGTACATAAAAGGAAAGTAAAACAACTAACGCTACAACTAAGGAAACAGACTAGCAAGCCACTCTCCTAGTCTCACTCCACCTCTCCATTATTCACTCAAGGCCCTAAATAATCTGCCTGAGACTTAGACTAAATCAAACACTGCAAAACATAATTAAAATAAGTCTACGGATAAATAAAACAAAAAACCAATTAAGATTAAAACCAACAATCTCTCCCTTAATCTTAAACGTGTGTTGTCATCTCCCTGACTCCCAACAGCTACCTCATCCGTTCGAATTTCACTGTTGTTAGCGCCTTGGTTAAAATGTCTGCACGCTGAAATTCACTTGGTACATGCTTGACTACAATCTCCCCGTGTTCAATGCATTCTCGAATGAAATGATATCGCACATCAATATGTTTACTACGACCATGGAAGACAGGATTCTTTGCAAGGTCAATAGCAGATTTGTTATCAATGTACAACACAACTGGACCAATTCTCTCCCTAGTCACTTGCTGTAAAACATTTCGCAGCCATATACTTTGACACGCAGCTGCAGTAGCTGCCATAAATTCAGCTTCACAAGATGATAGCGCCACACATCTCTGTTTCTGCGACACCCACGTTACCAAACTCTCATTCAAATAAAATGCCATTCCTCCCGTGCTCCGTCTGTCTTCAACATGTCCAGCCAAATCACTATCCGAAAACCCTGTTAAAACATTGTTTCCACTTGTTTTAGAATACACCAGTCCCAGTCCAAGAGTTCCTTTCACATACCTCAATATCCTCTTCGCTGCATTTAGATGTGATACGGTTGGACGCTCAATGTATCTACTCACCATGCCAACTGGAAACGCAATATCAGGTCTTGTATGGAGCAAATACCGTAAACCTCCTACTAAACTCCGGTACATGGTTCTGTCAACTTCTTTCCCATCTGCGTTTTTTGTCAGCTGTTCACTAGGATCCATAGGATACCTAGTTGGATTGCATTCTTTCAAACCAGCCTGCCCAAGCAACTTCTTCGCATACCCACTCTGTCGTAGTTCAATAAAACCATCTCCATGTTTAACCTCTATTCCCAAGTAGTACGTCAATTGTCCCAAATCACTCATCTCGAAACATTGACTCATCTGTTTCTTGAACAACTCTATACTCGAAAGTTTAGTACCTGTCACCAAGATATCATCGACATAGACCCCTATTATCAGCACATCATCCTTATCACATCTAGTGTACACTGCTTGCTCCGATGGACAACGTTTAAAGCCCAACTTCTCAAGACAACTGTTTATTTTAGCATACCACGCACGTGGTGCTTGTTTTAACCCGTACAGCGCCTTGAACAATTTGTAAACCATCCTCTCCTGCCCAATTTTGACAAACCCCTTTGGCTGCGAGACAAATACTTCCTCATTGATATCACCGTTGAGAAACGCCGTTTTGACGTCTAAATGATGCACTTGCCAATTATTTTTTGCTGCTAAGACCAACAACAACCGAACAGTCTCCATTCTAGTGACAGGTGTAAACACTTCGTCGTAATCTATACCATGTTCTTGCACGTAGCCTTTCGCAACCAAACGAGCCTTGTACTTTATAACCTCACCATCAGCATTCTTCTTTATCTTAAAAACCCACTTCAAGTCAATTACTTTCTTCCCAACTGGAAGCTCAGTCAATTTCCATGTCCCATTTCTCTCAATGGAGTCTATCTCCCTTTCCATTGCCAGCCTCCAATTTTTGTCACCTGAGACCTGTTCATAGGTCTGTGGTTCGTCGGTGCTTGCAAACAGGAGCTCTTGTTCCAACTCCGTTTCCTCAGCAGTGTCAAGCACATCTTGTATTTTTCTGAAACGTAATGGCTCACCACTATCATCATACCTATGAGGACTGATATTTGTAGTCGATACCTGCGAAGAGCTCGAAGACTGTAAAGAGGTTGACAAGTGTGAGGAACATGAACTTCCTGATACATTTGTACCGCTTGTGGTTGACCTCGGTGGTGTCTCAAAACCCCCTTCCCAGTTATCACTGTTGTGTGAATGCTCCGTATCTCTATTGTTACCCTCCTCTGGCTCCAAAACATCTGGGACTGAAAAATTACTTTCTCCATGACCTTCATTCACCTCAAGTTGTGAAAACTGCCAACCTTTTGTTTCTTCAAACACAACGTCCCTACTAATGTAGATGCGTTTGTTCACAGGATCATACACTCGATATGCCTTAGTTCCAGGTTCATGTCCTAGATTAATTACTTCCATACTCCTGTCATCCAGCTTTTTCGTGTGAACGTCAGGGATCCGCATATGTGTTAGACACCCAAAAACATGAATGTGACTCAGATTTGGCTTGCTTCTAGTCCAGATTTCATATGGAGTCTGATTTGATAATGCTCGTGTCGGTAAACGATTCAGAACATACACCGAGTGACGAACAGCCTCTCCCCACAAAGTTGCTGGTAAACCCATTTCTTTTAAAAAACATCGGGTCATTTCAATAAATGTTCTATTCCTCCTCTCTACGACTCCGTTTTGTTGAGGGGTGTAGGGAGCAGTGTAATGCCTCTTGATTCCATTATCCTCACAATAAGCCTTGAACTCGTTTGAATTGAACTCGCCCCCACGATCAGTTCTGAACACCTTAATTTTCTTTTCTTTGTCGTCCTCCACCTGAGCTTTGAACTTCTTAAACACATTGAAAGCTTCGCCCTTGCTTTTGAGCATATAAGCCCACATCACTCTACTAAAATCGTCCACCAACAGGAATATATATTTGTTTCCTCCAAGTGTAGTAGGCTCAATAGGGCCACATAGGTCACCAAGTACCAGCTGTAGAGCTTTTGTTGCACTGAAATTCGCCTTTTGAGGGAACACCTTCCTTGATTGTTTTGAAATTAAACAGCCCTTGCACACTTCTCTCGACTGACTTAAGTTTGGTAGACCATACACCATGCTGTTTTTGTGCATCATCGACAGAGATAAGTAATTTATATGACCCAAACGAATGTGCCAGAGATTTGCAACCTCATCTGACTTCGACAGTAAGCACTGTTGTCCCTCTGTTTCGACAAGAAGCTTGTACAGTCTATTTTCAGAGCGCTTCACTTTCATGAGTAGACTCCCTCATTTTTCAAACACCCAAAGATAATCACCTTTCAAGACAACTTCTTTTCCTTCTTCTGAAAATTGACCCAAACTAATTATATTACTACACAAAGATGGGATATAGAATACCTCGTTTAGTGTACGTTTCTCTCCATTTTTGCATTTAAATGTGATTGACCCCTTTCCTTGAATCCATCACCAAACTTGACTAACCCTGTGATTCCTTCGTTTAATTCCTTGAATTTTTCTTTGTCTCCCGTCATGTGGTTACTTGCTCCATTATCCAAATACCATACATTTGAGCTAGTCTTCTTTTCTTTTCCCTCGAGCATCACCTTTGGTGTCACACCCTTTTCGTTCAACATCACCTCTTCACACTCTTTGACATGATTTGCCAGTAAGAGAGCGGGCTCGTCTTCCTCCATTTGTGCCATCAAAACTTCTTGTCTCGTCTCCTTTTCACGCTTTGGTTTCTTGCATTCAGCGGCGTAATGGCCAAAGATATGACAATTGTAACACCTTATTTTGCTTTTGTCTCGTCCACTGCGTCCCCCTGTATTTGAACCTTCGTTTCCACCTTTGTTCATCCTTCTCTGCCATTCTTCTTTCGTAAGCAGCAATTTGTTGTCATTGTTTTCCCGTTTACGCCATTCTTCCTCAGTCAGCAATACCTGATTACCCATGACTTCCGTGGTTCCCTTTAACCTCTCCTCATGCGCCTTCAGCGACCCAATCGCCTCTTCTACGGTCATTATTTCCAGATCACCGAACTGCTCTATAGTTGATGCTATCTGCAGAAACTTAGATGGTACTACTCGGAGTAACTTTTTGACCACGTAAGCTTCTTTCACCTCCTCCCCAAGAACTCGAATGTTCGTCACCAAACCAACAAGCTTCAAACTGAAATCATCCAGGAGTTCTGTATCTTTCATAGTCAAGGCTTCAAATTCGGCCTTCAAAGTTTGAATCTTGGCTGCTTTAGCTCTAGTGGCACCTTGACACAAAGTCTTCAATGCTTCCCAGGCCTCCTTCGCCTGTTTCTCTTCTGAGAGAGACAGTAATATATCCTCGGGAACACTTTGATAGATCATCGCCATTGCTACCTTATCTACTCTTTCGTCCACAGCTGCCTTTGGGGAATCTATTTGATCCACGGCTTCCCAAACTCCATGCGCCTGCATTAGGACCTTCATTTTCATTGACCAAACCGTGTAATTCATTTTGGTTAACATTGGATAGCTCAAGCCCATTGATCCTCCTTTCCCTTTCCCAACGTCCATTGCTTTTGACATGTACACCAACTAATAAGATTGTACCTTGGAGCTCTGATACCAAATGTAGTTTGATATTTCAGATACAACAAGAATTAATGTATACACTCACAGAGAACAGAACACGTTGAGAACAAAACACTTTCTCTCTTCTTGAATAATAGATAGACAATAGTACATAAAAGGAAAGTAAAACAACTAACGCTACAACTAAGGAAACAGACTAGCAAGCCACTCTCCTAGTCTTACTCCACCTCTCCATTATTCACTCAAGGCCCTAAATAATCTCCCTGAGACTTAGACTAAATCAAACACTGCAAAACATAATTAAAATAAGTCTACGGAGAAATAAAACAAAACACCAATTAAGATTAAAACCAACAATAACTATTATGAATTTTAGTTGTAAGTGTGTGTTTAAAGAAAAACTCATATTTACCACTACATTATGTGTGTTGTTTTACTAGAAAATTCATTATTTTTTTTGTATGTTTTTTTATGATAAATTATTTCTTTGTATGTTACTTCCTCTCTTGGTAATTATATCTCTTTTGTAACTATACCTCACTCAAACTGATCCAACTATGATTATTATTTTTTCAAAATATTACAATTGTTCCTTGATTTTTGTATTGTGTTATTACATCAAAGCAGACTTTGTCATGTCTTCTTGATTAGTTAGGGGAGACCAACCCAAATTGAATATCGAGCTAAAAAGAATGAAATATTTTGATGTTTGAGACCATAATGTTTTGTTAAAATTACTTTTTGGCAGGGCTGTCATTTTACGCCCTCACCATTTTCATCGACCTGATTTTCTATTCACTTGAAATTTGTAATTTTTTTAAAAACATTCATTCTAATAAAATTATTAAATAAAACATTATAGAGTGTATATTTTCTCCACTTTAGCATTTTCTACTATTAATCATCTAATGTCCATAGCTAAACAAATTTTTGATAGCACAATTACAAAATCTCCATTAAAAAAAGATCAATCTATGAAGCATGAGAAGATAATGAACCTATATTTTTCCCCTTTGTTTGACAAAATGACCTTTGGGCTATAGTGATGTTTGCCATATTTGATTCTTTTTTTTTTTTGAATGAAAAGCTCAAAATTTAACACACATTTGTTCTTATGCATTTTAAATAAAATTATGAACACAATATAAATTAACTAGAAACAGACACAATACAAAACCTCTTTACAAAATGAATCTAAGACAAGAATGAACTTGAACACGCTTTGAGATTTACAACCAAAGAGTGTAAAACAATATAAATTAACTAGAAACACACAAAATAGAAAGCCTCTTTACAAAATGAATCCAACACAAGAATTAACTTGAACACACTTTGAGATATACAACCCACTGTGTAAAGTTGAGGGTTTAATCCAATTTCTAGATCCTTATTTAGACTATAAAATGTTTAAATAAATTATAAAAAAAGTATTAATGGAAGTACTAAGTAATGAAAGCCAACCATATATAGATATACATACTTACTAAACAAAACAAATTACATAACCTTTGACCAAATGGAACCAAGATAAAGGGAAACACAATTTGAGTTGTCTGAGGAAATCGGTATACAAGAATTGGAAGATTCATGATTAATTTCTGTGAACCCTAAATCTTAATTCCAGTATAAAGGTATAGATCTAAGAAATCATCTTTTGAAGCCTAGGCCTGAGCGATTACGTGTGGAGTTGTGTAGTGGAGTGCCCATCATGTAGTTCATTGTCTTCACAATTCTCTTCCACATCTCCATCAAGAAAATTCATCCTTTGTGTTTTAAAAATCTCATCAATATTACACACCACTATAACTATTTATGGAATTTCTTATATGTTATGATGTTCTTTATGCCATGCATGAGGAGTGGTGTTTAGTTATGTTTCCTACCTAGTAAATATTCTCGAGTAATTGTTTCAAAAAAATATTTTCTATACTCACCTAATAAGTTCTTATTTATTATTAGTTACAATTTTTTATGCATAGAATATTTATTCAAATTTTTTTCCCGTATATTTGTTGGAAAAAGTAAAATTTTCCTGTATTTTGTGATATTTAGTTTGTAATAAATTTTGATAATTTTGTATTATGAAAATGTACAACAACAATTTAGTAACAAAAAATGTACAACAAATTTAAAATATAAACAAAAACCAACTTGTACAAAATGAAAGTTTTTGTAAGATGTATACTTCCAACAATTGATTATAATAAACAAAATCTCTTTATAATTCAAAAATCATTAATTTTGTCTATACAAACTATATTAACTTATTTAATAGAAAGAATTTAGAAGAAACTTTTGGAAAAATTGAATCAATATAAATAAAAACTAGAAACAGAATTGAGTTTTAACTTGCTCAATAGAATAAATTAAAGAAATTTTTGAGCAGATTGGATCATGGTGCCCTGGGTTGATGACAACACTGGTTATTGAGCAAAGCATTCAAGTTTGATTGGTGGCGTGTGCTGAATTTTTTCCACACTCCAGGGTTGAGGGGTCTGTGGCTTTATCCGGTGATGGAACAAAAATGTTGAGATATAACCTTTACCATGGCTCATTGACGGTTTTCTCAAAGACCCCACAGACAATGAAACTGGTTTGCTATTCATGCTTTCGAGATTGAACTTTTTTTCAATGTAGGTGGTGTAAGTAATATATCAAGAACACATCCACCTCTGGCCATCAAATAATTAACTATAAATAAATGTTATAAGGGTGAAATTTCACACTATATCTCTTTTCTAGCTATTGCAAAGATCTTGGAACTACAATTGCCATCATCCAAATAAAGCCTCCAATCTAATAAAAATATTTTAATTCAGGAAACTATTTATTACACCTAATTCTAGTGATTTTCTCAAAGATGGAGGACATTCGAGTAGCTTACATTTGGGCTTGACAAATACACTATTGTGGTTGGTCTGAGCTCTAAAATTGGACTAGCTCCCAGGCGCTTAAGTTTTTGAGCTGGATCCATGCAAGTCATCTCTCATTTAAGTTAGAAAGAGCCTTGGACTTGTAGAAAAACTATGAGCTAAAAATTATGGTAAGATCCACTTAGAAAAGATTAAAGGTCTAAAAAGTATTTATACTTGTTTATGTTTTCTTAAGTTAGGTCTAAAAAGTATTTTTATTTTTTACCTAAATAAAATTTTTTTGGATAAAATTTACCACTTGGAACTCATAAGTGCATTAGATTTACCAAGGTCTTTGTACAAATTTATAATTTAGATTAGTAAATTAGAGTTGTATGTTTAAATTTAGTATAAGGTTTAATTTGTGTAACAATTTTAAGAATATGATAATTATTAAAAATAAAATGTTCTATCTCAAACTATAACATATATATTTTATTTTATACTTTATTGTAATAGTATTTTATTTCTTTTAATTACAAAAAAAGGTGTTTAAAAGTTAGATTAGTGTAAAAATTTATATTATATTGTTAAAGACGAAACATAAAAAGTTTTCTTCGGTCGGTCATTGGTCGGTATTTGAGCCGGGCCTATTGATAATTTGGGTTGCGTTGGGTCTATGTATAACCAATTTATTTATAACCAATTACTTTTTTCACCTAAAATACATTAGCTATTTTATATATATTTTTAACCAAAACAACTAATCTTCTAAAAATAAAATAGGTAACATATATATATATATAATAGTAATTTTATTACACATTTATAACCGATTAGCTTTTTGAGGTAAAACACATTATTTGTTTTACATTTTCTAACTAAAACAAATGATCATTTCCACTTATTTTTGTCATTAGGAGTAAAGAGGCTTTATTCTGATGATCCTAATAGCAGTTCCAAGCTTATTCCACTAGCTCGAAGAGATAGAGTGTGCATTTTCTCTTTAGCATGTTCTGCCATTAATCATCTAATGTCCATAGGTAAACAAATTTTTGATAGCTTAATTACAAAATCTCCATTAAAAAAAGATCAATCTCTGAAGCATGAGAAGATAATGAACCTATATTTTTTCCCCTTTGTTTGACAAAATGACCTTTGGGCTATAGTGATGGTTGCCATATTTGATTCTTTTTTTTTGAATGAAACGGCACAATACAAAACTTATTTACAAAATGAATCTAAGACAAGAATCAACTTGAACACGCTTTGAGATATACAACCCAACATTGTAAAGTTGAGGGTTTAATCCAATTTCTAGATACCTTTGACCAAATGGAACCAAGATAAACAGAAACACAATTTGAGTTGTATGAGGAAATCGGTATACAAGAATTGGAAGATTCATGATTAATTTCTATGAACCCTAAATCTTAATTCCAGTATAAAGGTATAGATCTAAGCAATCATCTTTTGAGCCTAGGCCTGAGGGATTAGGTGTGAAGTTGTTGTGGAGTGTCCATCATGTAGTTCAGTATCTTCACAATTCTCTTCCACATCTCCACCAAGAAAATCTTGTAAAATGTTTTGTATGTATTTGTGTTTAAGCAGAAATAACTGATAGAATACAGCATATCAAATGGGCTTCGTTATTATTGATCATACAAATGTTTTTAAACTGCAATACAACCACAAAGGTGGCTAGAAAATAGGAACACTACCCACTCTCCTACAACTACTCCACTACAGCTTTTATTTGGCAAACTGGGTCCTAAAATATCTCTACTAACAGCTGACTAAATCAAATCCTACTAAAATATAAATAAATGAAAAATACGTTTAAGATTAAATACAATAATCTCCCCCTTAATCTTAAACGTTTCTTGCCAATTCCTTGACACCCAACAACTCCCTCATCCTTTCGAATTTGATTTTTGACAAGGCCTTGGTAAGTATGTCTGCACGTTGTTCCTCCCCCGAGATGTGTTTGATGCAGATTTCCCCACGCTCTATGCATTCACGAATGAAGTGGTATCGAATATCAATGTGCTTACTTCGACCATGAAACACTGGATTTTTAGCAAGGTCAATTGCAGCTTTGTTGTCGATTTATAGAACCACTGGACCCATGCTTTCATCCGTTATCTGACTGAGAACATTCCAGAGCCATATGCACTGACAAGCTGCTGCAGTTGCAGCAATGAACTCGGCCTCACATGATGACAATGCCACACACTTTTGCTTCTGAGATACCCACGTGATTAAGCTCTCGTTTAAGTAGAACACCATCCCTCCAGTACTTTTCCTATCCTCAATATGACCTGCAAGATCACTATCCGAGTAGCCTGTTAATATGTTATTACCTCCCTTCTTGGTATATACCAGTCCACAATCAAGCGTCCCCTTTATATATCGCATGATTCTCTTTGCTGCATTTAGATGTAATACTGTTGGTTGCTCCATGTATCTGCTAACGATGCCAACTTCAAACGCTATATCAGGTCTGGTGTTTCCCAGGTAGCGCAAACCTCCCACTAGACTTTTGAACTGTGTCACATTTACTCGTTTTCCTCCTTCATCTTTGGTTAGCTGCTCTTTCGGATCCATAGGATATTTAGTTGGATTACATTCAGCTAACCCAGCCTTCTCAAGGATTTTCTTTGCATAACTAGTTTGCTTCAGTTCGATGAAACCATTACCCTCCTCTACTTCAATTCCCAAGTAGTATGATAACTTGCCCAGATTACTCATCTCGAACATATCATTCATCTTACTCTTGAACTTTTCTATAATACTCGTGCTTGTACCAGTGACTAGCATGTCGTCTACGTATACAGCAACCACCAACATTTTGTCATTCTCTCGCCGAGTATACACCCCATGTTCTGATGGACAGCGTTTGAAACCAAGCAACTCCAGATAGCTGTTTAATTTTGAATACCAGGCCCGTGGGGCTTGTTTAAGCCCATACAGTGCTTTTATTAATCTGTAGACCATGTGTTCTTGCCCCTTTCTCTCATAACCTTCCGGTTGCGCCACATAAACTTCTTCACCAATTTCTCCGTTTAGAAACACCGTTTTTACATCAAGATGATGGACTTACCTGTTGTTTTTAGCTGCCAGTGTAAGTAGTAACCTCACGGTCTCCAATCTCGTGACTGGTGCAAAACTTTCTTCATAATCTATGCCATGTTGTTGAACAAAACCCCGTGCAACTAATCTCGCTTTATGCTTAACTATCTTCCCTTCAGCATCCCTTTTCAGCTTGTAAATCCATTTTAAATCTATAACCTTGTGGCCCTTTGGCAACTCTGTCAACCTCCGTGTCCCATTTTTATTAATTGAGTCTATCTCATTCTGCATTGCCAGCTTCCACTCCTTACTCTTAACATCTTGACTATAGTTCCCAGGTTCATCAACTGACATGATCATCAACTCGTTCTCCAGCTCGACTTCTTCTGTAACATCGTAAATTTCTGCAACTGACTTGAATTTCTTTGGCGTCTCATCATATGTATCTGAATCCACTTCATCATTAGTCTGCTGTTGGGGCCTCATAGTTTCAGACTCTTCTGCATCACCTGTATACTCAGACTCTTCAGTACTCTGCACTACTTCACTTGGCATACACACATCCAGCACTAAACCAGGCTTTTCACTATGCGAATTTTCTCCCCCCAATTCTGACCATGGCCAGCATTTGTTTTCTTCAAACACCACGTCTCGACTAACACAAACACGCTTTCTCACGGGATCATACAATCTGTACGCCTTTGTACCAGGTTCCCTGCCAAAATTCACAACTTGAACACTCCTTTCGTCCAATTTCTTATTATAAATACCTGAAGTCTTCATATGTGTTAAGCACCGAAACACTCGAATGTGACTTATGTTTGGTTTTTCCCCTGTCCACGCCTCATATGGAGTCTTCCCAGTTAATGCCCTTGTTGGTAACCTATTGAGCACATAGACTGAATGACGGACCGCCTCCCCCCATAGCATTCGTGGCAACTTCATCTCCTTTAAGTAGCTACGAGTCATTTCAACGACTGTTCTATTTCTACGCTCTACCACGCCATTTTGCTGAGGCGTGTAGGGTGCAGAAAAATGTCGTTCTATACCCATTTCTTCACAGTACTCAATGAACTCCCTTGACATAAATTCGCCTCCTCTGTCAGTGCGTAAGACTTTTACCTTCCTTTCAGGCCCATCTTCCACCTGTGCTCTAAACTTTTTGAATGCAGAAAACGTCTCACTTTTGTGTCTCAACATATAGACCCACATGACTCGACTATAGTCATCCACAAGTAAGAAAAAATACTTACATCCTCCTGCTGTTGCTGGATCGATTGGTCCACATAAATCAGCGTGAACTAATTGAAGAACTTTGCTAGCAGTGAAGCTTGATTTTGTCGGAAATGTTTTCCTGGTCTGTTTTGACATCAAACATCCAGCACAAACCTCAGCAGAGTGTACAATCTTAGGCAGACCGTATACCATTTGTTCATTGTACATTAACACCAAGGATTGAAGATTAACATGTCCTAGGCGAGTGTGCCAGAGACGTGTAATCTCTTCCGCTTTAGACAGTAAACACACAGGCTTGACAGTGTTAATAAGCAACTTGTACAAACGATTGGGAGATTTTTTGACTTTCATTAACAGATTTCCTTGTGATTCATACACCCACAGATAATTCCCAGTTAATACAACTTTATTTCCATTCTCCGATAATTGCCCCAGACTTATAATGTTGCTACAAAGATTTGGAATATAATATAGCTCATGAAGAGTGCGCTCCTCCCCGTTTTTGCATTGAAGGACTATAGAACCTTTACCTTCGATTTTAACCGCTGATCCATCACCAAATTTTACTTGTCCTGTTATTTTTTGATCCAGCTCCTTGAATTTCGACTTGTCTCCTGTCATATGGTTGCTCGCACCATTGTCGAGGTACCCCACATTTGTTCCCATATTCCCCTCGCTTGCAACAGGCTTCAGCTTTGGTGTTACTCCTTCCACGTTCAGCAACATATTCTCCTCTCTTCCTTTATGTTTGGCCAGAAGCAAGGCAGGTTCATCGTCCTCCATTTGAGTCAGATAAGCCTCCTGTTTTGTTTCTTGTTTCACATCCCTTGCACGTCGTGGATTACAACACTCTGAAGCAATGTGGCCATATAAACCACAATTGTAACACTTGACTCTACTCTTGTCCCATCCAGTACGATTTCTCATACTTGTTCCTCCCTTGTTCATCTTCCTCTGCCATTCTTCCTTGGTGAGTAAAAGTTTCCACCTTCACTTTCCTTCTTTATCCATTCTTCTTCAGTAAGCATTAGTTGCCTTCCGGCATTGTCACTTTTACCGTTTAGCCTCTCCTCATGTGCCTTTAGTGACCCAATCACCTCTTCAACGGTCATAGTGTCTAAATCACCAAACTGCTCCATTGTTGACACTATCTGTAAAAATTTCGTTGGTACTGCACGTAGCAATTTTTTCACCACATAGGCTTCCTTCATGTCCTCTCCAAGTGCACGAATATTAGTTACAAGTCCATTGATCTTCACGCAGAAATTGTCTAGCATCTCTGTATCTTTCATGCTTAATGACTCGAATTCAGATTTAAGAGTCTGAATTTTTGTCGCTTTCACCTTTTCAGCACCCTGAGACATTGTCTTTATAGCCACCCAGGCAGTATAGTTAGCCTTAGTTAACATTGGATAACTTAACCCCATGGATCCTCCTTTAAGCTTGCCCACATCCATTGCCTTCTTTGACATATACTCGCGTATTCACCGATTACCGTAGCTCTGATACCAATTCTTGTAAAATGTTTTGTATGTATTTGTGTTTAAGCAGAAATAACTGATGGAATACACCAGCATATGCACATCAAATGGGCTTCGTTATTATTGATCATGCAAAGGTTTTTAAACTGCAATACAACCACAAAGGTGGCTAGAAAATAGGAACACTACCCACTCTCCTACAACTACTCCACTACAGCTTTTATTTGGCAAACTGGGTCCTAAAATATCTCTACTAACAGCTGACTAAATCAAATCCTAATAAAACATAAATAAATGAAAAATACGTTTAAGATTAAATACAATAGAAAATTCATCATTTGTGTTTTAAAAATCTCATCCATATAATTACACACCACTATGACTATTAATGGAATTTTTCTTATATGTTATCATGTTCTTTATGCCATATAAGCGCATGAGGAGTGGTGTTTAGTTAAGTTTCCTACCTAGTAAATATTCGACAATAATTGTTTCAAAAAAATATTTTCTACACTCACCTAATAAGTTCTTCTTTATCATTAGTTATAATTTTTTATGCATAGAATATTTACGCAAAATGTTTTCCACGTATATTTGTTCGAAAAAGTAAAATTTTCCTGTATTTTATGATATTTAGTTTGTAATAAATTTTGATAATTTTGTATTATGAAAATGTACAACAACAATTTAGTAACAAAAAATGTACAACAAATTTAAAATATAAACAAAAACCAACTTGTACAAAACGAAAGTTTTTGTAAGATGTATACTTCCAACAATTGATTATAATAAACAAAATCTCTTTATAATTCAAAAATAATTAATTTTGTCTATACACACTATATTAACTTATTTAATAGAAAGAATTTAGAACAAACTTTTGGAAAAATTGAATCAGTATAAATAAAAACTAGAAAAAGATTTGAGTTTTAACTTGATCAATAGAATAAATTAAAGAAACTTTTGAGCAAATTGCATCATGGTGCCTGGGGCATGTAGCTGGGTTGGTGAGAGCAGTGGTTATTGAGCAAAGCATTCAAGTTCGATTGGTGGCGTGTGCTGAATTTTTCCCACACTCGAGGGTTGAAGGCCCCACCACTGTGGTTTTGTGGCTTTATCTGGTGATGAAACAAAAATGTTGAGATATAACCTTTATCATGGCTCATTGACGGTTTTCTCAAAGACTGGATAGACAATGAAACTCGTTTGCTATTCATGCTTTCGAGATTGAACTTTTTCTCAATGTAGGTCTTGTAAGTAATCTATCAAGAACACATCCACCGGTAGCCATCAAATAATTATGTGACGCCCCCAAATCCGAGGTCAGGATTTGGTGCCACTATCATTCTGAATAAAACATAATTATACAAACGACCCCTCAGCTAAGGATCGATAACAGGTTATGGTATGAAACAAGAAACTAAAATATTAAAGTTATTACAACATCTACTTCAGTTTTATCACAAACCGTTTGCCATCAACTAACCATAGGTGAGATCTAAAATGACCTCTATCTGCCCGACAAATAGAACCTACTCCTTGATTCAGGCCTCCTCACGGTATCCTTAGCGGTTACTCGAAGATAGCTAACTTCGTTCTTAACTGAAAGGTTAGGGAAAAATAGCAAGAGTGAGCCAACAATGCTCATCAAGTGTATAATAATAGCCAACAAGCATTGAAGAGGATATAAGAAATGAATCAGGAAGTCTAATAAATAAACAGAGTTTCATCATATGAATCGGGATGTCTGATAAATAAACAGAGTTTCATAATAGGAATCAATAAATAAACGGACTGGAATTGGAACCACACGCTACGAGCTAAGCTAGGTGATCAGCCAACGCATTAGCTCCGGATCACATATTTAATGTGATTCCAAACACACACCGGATCCATAGGCAACATATTGGCCTTAAATAATTCATATACCAGACCGGCGTCACGGTCAAAAACAAATTTCCAATTCCAGGGTTGAATAAAATTACAGATTATTCGCAACGAATAAAGGTGTCAAGAATTCAATCAAGTCTTTAGGAACAACTTGTTTCAGTTTTACAGATTTCAATTCATGATAACGCTTCAGGGATTCAGATGATAAAGAAAAGTAGAAAGATCATGTTATAGGGTCAAGCAAAGGTATTAGACAATAATCAAGCTATAAGTAAGCATGACAATAAATGGGTTTAAGACAAAGCATGCTATGTATACAAAAATATAGCTGCAAGATGGAACAAAATGTTCAAAGGTATTATATGAAAGGAAAGGTAAAAGAAGGAATTATGGTTAGGGAAAACATTCACATCATAATTTAAGAGAAACTACCACTTGAACAATAAGTGGAGGGAATAGACACTTGCCTCAAAAGCCGATAAACTAACTCAATAACTTGTATCTCACAACTCCAACTTTACGTACATGCGCTCCTTTCCTGGCCTCCTATTTGTACCTATATAAAGGTATAATACCCTATTAGTACCTCAGCTTGTTTACGTTAGCCTATTATCCCATATTCTACCCCAACGATATTTATTTACACACATATACCACATTATAATATAGCACGTTGCCACATAACACATAATATTTTGTCAACATATAACATAATCTCAAATGGCTAAGGTGAAACATTAGTGTGTGTTCTTGATGCAACTAACACATAATAGTTCTCAGATTCGACACAAAGTTCTAGTTAGTACGATCACAAAAAAGAATACCTTTAATAATTAGTTACTCTACCCTTAATATAAAGACTTATATAACTCTTACAATCTATATACTTAACCTCCATACAAGTTTTAAAGTCCACTCTAGCGGGTTAGACTTGAAAAATCCCAATTTACCAATAAAATATCAAAACAAAATTTTTATATGCAAGAAGCTCCCAGCAGGACCAACACACTTGCATAGACTGATGGCAGGCCCATGTTGGCGACATCGAAACGAAGCTAGAAAGGAAGGTCAATGAAGTTGGTGACATGGCAGGACCTTGTTGGCGTTTTTTATTTCTTCTAGTACACTTTAACGTTGTAATTACTTATGTTCTTATCTTGGTGTTGGCGGATTTGATGAGATTATGTAGTTGGGTTTGTGATTAGAGGACGTAGTTGGTTGTTTATGATGGGATTATGTAGTTGGATGATGTACTTGGTTTGTGTAAATTGGTTGTTTTTCTAATGGGAAATGCAATATTTAAACTTTAAATTTTTATTTAGTTAAACTACAGGTGTTACCTCACGTACTATACTGATGTTACTAAATGTCTTCATTGGCAACCCCTAGCGTGTTGCAGTAGGTGTTACAATAGGTGTTACCTTAGACTGAAACCTGCTCCTGCATATTTTGTGGGCCCCACGTGTGGGACCCACGTGTGGAACCCACGTATGGGACCCACGTGTGGGAACCACGTGTGGGCCCCACACGTGGGGCCCACTAATTTCAAAAAATTCTAATATCTAAGGTAACATAGATTTGGTGTTGTAATAGAGTGGTTACTATGTTGTTGTAGGCTATCTTTGGTAACATAAAAGGTTATGTTAGCCTAGGGTAGGCCACATGTTGCCTTTGACGCCAAAGGCAATTGGGAGAGAAAGTGACCGAGCGCTCATGTTACCTTAGCCCTTTTTTGGGCCTGTAGCAAAGTTATATTGGGTTAAGGTGACATAGTTCAGTAGTTACTATTGTAGGCCATCTATGGCGTAGTGTTATGAGTTACAATAAAAGTCTCCATTAGTGATATTCTCCGAAACATATTTTTGAAATTTATTTTGATTGAATAATATTATATATTCTTATCACTGGACAATACATTTAACAATAATTTTAATAATTAACCTATTACCTTTATTAGCCAAAGCGTATAATTTTTTTTATAACTAAAATTTCTACTTTTTTATTTTTCTAACTAAAACCTCTTATTTTCTAAAAATATCACGGGCAGTTTTATTTAATAAAATAAAATAATGAAATAATAATATTATAATTACTAATAACTAACCTATTAGCTTTTTTTGCCAAAGTGTATATTTTTTTATATTTTCTAACTAATATGTCTCCTAACTAAAACCTCAAACAATATACACCCGTTATTTCATTTAGTAGGATAAAATACTCTAATATTATAAATATTAATAATTAATAAATTACCTTTATTAACAAAATCATATATATATATATATATATTATATTTTTTACCTAAAATTTCTCATTTTCTAAAATTATCATAGACAACATATTATATAATAATCTTCACATAATTAAATGCATATTAATCTTATTATATGAATCATTAGATAATGTTATATTATTTTTCTTGAAATAGTTCTAGAATATTTTAAATGGAAGTCTTCCCTGGTCTAAAAGCCAATATAGAATTGACTTTAACCACTCATATACCAAAAAGAAGACCAAATAATGAGGGACAATAACTAAGAACATTTAAAGAGGGAACAGAGGGTTTGAGGTGTGCTTGAGGTAGTATAAACCCCACTCTTAGTTCCTCAAACGCGTATTCAATCTCTTCAGGGCCTCTCTCTTATGAGAGTAATAGCAACAGACTGAGTATACATTGGAATTGATGGTGTTAAAGGTGCAGAGAGTGCATGAAACTTCATAATTCATATTATAAGAATTATAATTATCATTATAATTATAATTGAGTGAACATAATAACTCAATGTATAATTTGTCTACATGCATAATTTAAACCCACAAGTTAATACTATAATTTTAGAGTTCACTTATAACTATGTTATAAGTATATATATTTAAAAGAATTAGTGGAAAAATAAATAAATTGGTGCTACAATAATAAAAAAAATATTTATTAAAATTTAGATAGTCACTTTAATATTTGGGTTCTATCCTCAGTTTTAGAAATTGAATTTTGACGATTTTACAACTCATGCGAAACTAACGAAATTATCTTTAATTTAATGATGGTTTAATAATTATTATCTAACTTGACCCGTTGACCTACCCATAAAATAAACAGAAAAGATGGTTAAGAAGTTTTACAAAAAGAATTCAATTCAATATAAAAAACCAATTTATAATTGGTTTAAATTATCAAAGCACACTTCTTAGTATTTAAAAATAATTCCACCTTTAATCAAAATACATATTTTAATGTATGTATTATATTCAAAATTATCATTTATGAATATGAAACCCTCAACATTTTAATAATATTTTGATATTATACTTTAATGTTTGTTATATGTAAAATAATATAATTATAATTTTGATTAATCAAATTGTTATGCTCCTTCAGAAAAAAAAGTGTTTAAATTTATTCATGTAGAGGAGTTCTCCTAAGTCTCGTAGCGTATCATTGTAATCGATATAAATTGTTATCTTGATATTTAGTTTAACAATTATTATTTAACTAGAACTATACATAAATTCAAGAGAAAAGATATTTAAGAATTTTTACATAGAAAAATTTTAAATGATCAAATTACACTTTTTAGTATTTAAATATAATTCTATTATTAATCAGATACACTTTTTAATATTAGATCTAACAATTCTTATCGATCTATTTAAGATCTAACTATAATTATTAATTTGGTCGTATACTGATCGTACACGGAACACATCGATTTTAATTTTTTCTTAAATTGATTTTAACATTTTATTGAAATAAACATAGAATTTATAAATTTAAAAGAATTAGGGAAAAAAAACTAAATTGTTGCTACAATAATAAAAAAATATTTATTAAAATTTAGATAATAACTTTACTGTTTGGTCTCTTGGCTCTATCTTGACTTTTAGACAACAGATTTTAACGATTTTACAGCCCACGCGAAGCTTACAAAATTATCTTTAATTTAATGATGGTTTAATAATTATTATCTAACTGAAACTATCCATAAAATAAAGAGAAAAGATAATTACGAATTTTTACATAAAGATTTCTATTCAATATAGAAAACCCATTTATAATAGGTTTAAATTATCAAAATACATCTTTTAGTATTTAAATACTATCCTATTATTAATCAAATACAATTTTTAATATTATATCTGACGGTCCTCATCGATTTGAATATTTATAATTTTATAATCCAACGGATAGTATACTTTTGGTAGTACAGTGACCGACCAAAGTTTTGGATAAAATCTCCCTTACGCTTATTATATATAAGGACTTAATTATGTTGTTATTCTTATGGTTTTAAGTACTTAGTTAATAATTTATTAACTAAGTATATACCCTATGTTTACTATATTAAAGTTAATATGATATGAAAATTGCAAATTTAATCTATGAGAATCATATAGGTAAATACTTACGATATTTTACCAATAGAACATTATGTTATGACTTTAGCATGACTTCATAATATGATATGAAAACATATATTTTCATATTAATATTGAAAATAATATATATAGTTCGCATAATTATTATATAAGAAATAACATTATTAACAAAATTTTATTATTACATTAATAATATTGACTTATTATTTAATAGGTAATACTATATTATATAATATTATATATTATATAATTCAGGGTTTCTTGTTGATAATATAATATAATATAAGTGTATAATATGGATATAAATTGCAATACTTAATTGTAGTATTTTGGTGCCATACAGGTTTTGTGACTATACAACAACCAAATATTTGTGACTGTACAACACCAAATACATTATCGAAATGTATTATCTCATGTATCATTAATTGCTTAAATAATAACTAAATTTTCAATGACGTAAAATGAATTTTAGTAAATTGATCAATTTAGTGTAATATAAATAATACTTAATGATATATCATAAGTTCTTTAAAGAATGAAATGTTATAATTATGTTAGTATTGGGGAACTATATTTTAGATAATACTTAAATGTGTGAATATATAGGATATAATAGCTTAGATAAAAAGTTATAATACTCCTTATATAATATTATGATAACTTATATGTATATTGCCTTGACTTAGGAACCTAAGTATATAATCAAAGTTTCTCTCTCTCTGGGTTAATATTATTTCGAAATATTTTAAAACCCAAACAAAATTTAATTTATTTCAACTGTAAACTCTTCTAATTATTTTGGAGATCTGTTACTTTAGAATGCTAGACAGCCAAATCTAGGGTTTTAATTAAACATCTCAATTTTCAGTTAGGGTTTTAAGGAGAGATGTCTAGGGTTTATGATAACTGGGAGAGATTAGTACGAGCTATGTTAGGGCAAGAGCAACTCAGACAGACTAGGCAAGGTCATGAGCGAGTTTCTAGTGGAATCACCGGTGTTTACAAGGTGCTGATGAAATTCAGAATGAGGATCCTAATGTTGCTAGAATGTGTTTGTGTTTGTGTTTGACTAACAGGATTATGTGATTTTAATTAGGTTTAGTTGATTGTAGTAAGGCGTTATGATATTGTGATTAATTGGTTATGGTAAGAAGTAAGGTTAGCTCAAAATATCAAAATTCTAACCTATAGTATGTTCATATTATATTATTACACTTTAGAATATTTAGATATTTATGTGTAGTGATATAAATTTTATATCACAATACCAATAAATTATACATAATTACTTAATTTGTAAAATATTTCTAATACTAGTATAATATATATTAGTATTATACAACTATTAGAATCCAAAATATATAGTATCTAAATGTTCACCTAATCTTTTAATAACCAAGTGTAATATTTAAATTATACATATAATTTGATATTGTCAATTACTAATACTAAAATGAATGTATAATTAAAATTTCAATATCTAAATTATATTACATCATATTTTACCATTTTCAGTAATTGATCATTTATTGAGTTTTAATAATTTATTTTAGTAATATGATAACAACAATAATGATTACATCTTTATTTGTCATCAATTAACTATCCTAATATAGTTAAGGATATATGGAAATAGAAAGAATATTTGTCTCGGCTTTAAAAGAGTTATACCTAAACATACCAACTTCAACATTTAACTCAAATCAATCTCTTGACTTTAACTTTTTCCTTGTAAAAAAAGGGTAAGATATTTATTTACAACTAAAAGATAATTAAAACTAATACCTTGCACACATTTCCCACTCTTTGAGGATCGTTCATATATGGCACATAATAAAATGGTTGTAGATATTTAATTAGGATTTCAAAATTGTGGTTGTAAATTCTCAAAATGGTGGTCATAGTTTTTAATTTATTTCAAAAGAATGTCTAAGTTTGAAAATTTTCTAATCAATGGCCATAGTCTATAACGAGTTTCAAAAAGGTGGCTATAATTTTAATAATTAACAAATAAAAAACCAATAATTTTATGTGAAAATAGTAATTAAATCATTTCCAATTTAATTTAATGAAAAATAATGTAATTATAAAGTAAAAAGTTTATCGAGTTTGTGTTCAATAGTTCAAGCAAAGTCAATTTAATGATCAGTAAAGTTTAGAGCTATAAATGAGTTGATACCGAAGTTGGGTGTAGTATTGGATAAAGTTCAATTCAAGTTCATATTGATTTGTAAACAAGTCGAATTTGAACACCATTTTGAGGTTCACTTTGTGTTTTTAAACATATTAAGTTTTAAATGGACAAATATACTGACATGTTGGTTTTGGTGTTTACCTTATGTGTTGACATGCTAGTCACTTAGATAGTGGTTTCACATGTTAATTTTAAATGGACAAATATAAGGACAAGTTGATTTTGGTATTTACATTATGTGTTGACATGCTAGTCACTTAGATATAGACAGGAAATCCTTGTTGTCAATGTGGTAGTTAATGACATTGTATTTAAGCATGCAAATACTAACTATAACTATTATAACTATTATGAATTTTAGTTGTAAGTGTGTGTTTAAAGAAAAACTCATATTTACCACTACATTATGTGTGTTGTTTTACTAGAAAATTCATTATTTTTTTTGTATGTTTTTTTATGATAAATTATTTCTTTGTATGTTACTTCCTCTCTTGGTAATTATATCTCTTTTGTAACTATACCTCACTCAAACTGATCCAACTATGATTATTATTTTTTCAAAATATTACAATTGTTCCTTGATTTTTGTATTGTGTTAGTTACATGAAAGCAGACTTTGTCATGTCTTCTTGATTAGTTAGGGGAGACCAACCCAAATTGAATATCGAGCTAAAAAGAATGAAATATTTTGATGTTTGAGACCATAATGTTTTGTTAAAATTACTTTTTGGCAGGGCTGTCATTTTACGCCCTCACCATTTTCATCGACCTGATTTTCTATTCACTTGAAATTTGTAATTTTTTTAAAAACATTCATTCTAATAAAATTATTAAATAAAACATTAATTTTATAAAAATATCAATATCATTAAATTTATATAAAACTGATAGTTTTAATAAAAAAAACTAATTACAAATTTTAAAATTTTTTATGCAAGCTACTCTATCTTTAAGAAAATCTGTAAAATCATAGGTAAAAAAGGTCCATGTACTCATCATTTGCACTTATTTTTGTCATTAGGAGTAAAGGGGCTTCATTATGATGATCCTAATAGCAGTTCCAAGCTCATTGCACTAGCTGCAAGAGATAGAGTGTATATTTTCTCCACTTTAGCATTTTCTACTATTAATCATCTAATGTCCATAGCTAAACAAATTTTTGATAGCTCAATTACAAAATCTCCATTAAAAAAAGATCAATCTCCGAAGCATGAGAAGATAATGAACCTATATTTTTCCCCTTTGTTTGACAAAATGACCTTTGGGCTATAGTGATGTTTGCCATATTTGATTCTTTTTTTTTTTGAATGAAAAGCTCAAAATTTAACACACATTTGTTCTTATGCATTTTAAATAAAATTATGAACACAATATAAATTAACTAGAAAGAGACACAATACAAAACCTCTTTACAAAATGAATCTAAGACAAGAATCAACTTGAACACGCTTTGAGATTTACAACCAAAGAGTGTAAAACAATATAAATTAACTAGAAACAGACAAAATAGAAAGCCTCTTTACAAAATGAATCCAACAGAAGAATTAACTTGAACACACTTTGAGATATACAACCCACGGTGTAAAGTTGAGGGTTTAATCCAATTTCTAGATCCTTATTTAGACTATAAAATGTTTAAATAAATTATAAAAAAAGTATTAATGGAAGTACTAAGTAATGAAAGCCAACCATATATAGATATACATACTTACTAAACAAAACAAATTACAAAACCTTTGACCAAATGGAACCAAGATAAAGGGAAACACAATTTGAGTTGTCTGAGGAAATAGGTATACAAGAATTGGAAGATTCATGATTAATTTCTGTGAACCCTAAATCTTAATTCCAGTATAAAGGTATAGATCTAAGAAATCATCTTTTGAAGCCTAGGCCTGAGCGATTACGTGTGGAGTTGTGTAGTGGAGTGCCCATCATGTAGTTCATTGTCTTCACGATTCTCTTCCACATCTCCATCAAGAAAATTCATCCTTTGTGTTTTAAAAATCTCATCAATATTACACACCACTATAACTATTTATGGAATATCTTATATGTTATGATGTTCTTTATGCCATGCATGAGGAGTGGTGTTTAGTTATGTTTCCTACCTAGTAAATATTCTCGAGTAATTGTTTCAAAAAAATATTTTCTATACTCACCTAATAAGTTCTTATTTATTATTAGTTACAATTTTTTATGCATAGAATATTTATTCAAATTTTTTTCACGTATATTTGTTGGAAAAAGTAAAATTTTCCTGTATTTTGTGATATTTAGTTTGTAATAAATTTTGATAATTTTGTATTATGAAAATGTACAACAACAATTTAGTAACAAAAAATGTACAACAAATTTAAAATATAAACAAAAACCAACTTGTACAAAACGAAAGTTTTTGTAAGATGTATACTTCCAACAATTGATTATAATAAACAAAATCTCTTTATAATTCAAAAATCATTAATTTTGTCTATACAAACTATATTAACTTATTTAATAGAAAGAATTTAGAAGAAACTTTTGGAAAAATTTAATCAATATAAATAAAAACTAGAAACAGAATTGAGTTTTAACTTGCTCAATAGAATAAATTAAAGAAACTTTTGAGCAAATTGGATCATGGTGCCCTGGGTTGATGAGAGCACTGGTTATTGAGCAAAGCATTCAAGTTTGATTGGTGGCGTGTGCTGAATTTTTTCCACACTCCAGGGTTGAGGGGTCTGTGGCTTTATCCGGTGATGGAACAAAAATGTTGAGATATAACCTTTACCATGGCTCATTGAAGGTTTTTTCAAAGACCCCACATACAATGAAACTCGTTTGCTATTCATGCTTTCGAGATTGAACTTTTTCTCAATGTAGGTCGTGTAAGTAATATATCAAGAACACATCCACCTCTGGCCATCAAATAATTAACTATAAATAAATGTTATAAGGGTGAAATTTCACACTATATCTCTTTTCTAGCTATTGCAAAGATCTTGGAACTACAATTGCCATCATCCAAATAAAGCCTCCAATCTAATAAAAATATTTTAATTCAGGAAACTATTTATTACACCTAATTCTAGTTATTTTCTCAAAGATGGAGGACATTCTAGTAGCTTAGCGCTTAAGTTTTTGAGGTGGATCCATGCAAGTCATCTCTCATTTAAGTTAGAAAGAGCCTTGGACTTGTAGGAAAACTATGAGCTAAAAAATATGGTAAGATCCACTTAGAAAAGATTAAAGGTCTAAAAAGTATTTATACTTGTTTATGTTTTCTCAAGTTAGGTCTAAAAAGTATTTTTATTTTTTACCTAAATAAAAGTTTTTTGGATAAAATTTACCACTTGGAACTCATAAGTGCATTAGATTTACCAAGGTCTTTGTACAAATTTATAATTTAGATTAGTAAATTAGAGTTGTATGTTTAAATTTAGTATAAGGTTTAATTTGTGTAACAATTTTAAGAATATGATAATTATTAAAAATAAAATGTTCTATCTCAAACTATAACATTTATATTTTATTTTATACTTTATTGTAATAGTATTTTATTTCTTTTAATTACAAAAAAAGGTGTTTAAAAGTTAGATTAGTGTAAAAATTTATACTATATTATTAAAGACGAAACATAAAAAGTTTTGTTCTGTCGGTCATTGGTCGGTATTTGAGCCGGGCCTATTGATAATTTGGGTTGCGTTGGGTCTATGTATAATCAATTTATTTATAACCAATTACTTTTTTCACCTAAAATACATTAGCTATTTTATATATATTTTTAACCAAAACAACTAATTTTCTAAAAATAAAATAGGTAACATATATATATATATATATATATATAATAGTAATTTTATTACACATTTATAACCGATTACCTTTTTGAGCTAAACCACATTATTTGTTTTACATTTTCTAACTAAAATAAATGATCATTTCCACTTATTTTTGTCATTAGGAGTAAAGAGGCTTTATTCTGATGATCCTAATAGCAGTTCCAAGCTATTAATCATCTAATGTCCATAGCTAAACAAATTTTTGATAGATTAATTACAAAATCTCCATTAAAAAAAGATCAATCTCTGAAGCATGAGAAGATAATGAACCTATATTTTTTCCCCTTTGTTTGACAAAATGACCTTTGGGCTATAGTGATGGTTGCCATATTTGATTTTTTTTTGAATGAAACGACACAATAAAAAACTTCTTTACAAAATGAATCTAAGACAAGAATCAATTTGAACACGCTTTGAGATATACAACCCAACATTGTAAAGTTGAGGGTTTAATCCAATTTCTAGATACCTTTGACCAAATGGAACCAAGATAAACAGAAACACAATTTGAGTTGTATGAGGAAATCGGTATACAAGAATTGGAAGATTCATGATTAATTTCTATGAACCCTAAATCTTAATTCGAGTATAAAGGTATAGATCTAAGCAATCATCTTTTGAGCCTAGGCCTGAGGGATTAGGTGTGGAGTTGTTGTGGAGTGTCCATCATGTAGTTCAGTATCTTCACAATTCTCTTCCACATCTCCACCAAGAAAATCTTGTAAAATATTTTGTATGTATTTGTGTTTAAGCAGAAATAACTGATAGAATACACCAGCATATGCACATCAAATGGGCTTCGTTATTATTGATCATGCAAAGGTTTTTAAACTGCAATACAACCACAAAGGTAGCTAGAAAATAGGAACACTACCCACTCTCCTACAACTACTCCACTACAGCTTTTATTTGGCAAACTGGGTCCTAAAATATCTCTACTAACAGCTGACTGAATCAAATCCTACTAAAACATAAATAAATGAAAAATATGTTTAAGATTAAATACAATAATCTTCCCGTTAATCTTAAACGTTTCTTGCCAATTCCTTGACACCCAACAGCTCCCTCATCCTTTCGAATTTGACTTTTGACAAGGCCTTGGTGAGTATGTCTGGACGTTGTTCCTCCCCCGAGATGTGTTTGATGCAGATTTCCCCACGCTCTATGCATTCGCGAATGAAGTGGTATCGAATATCAATGTGCTTACTTCGACCATGAAACACTGGATTTTTAGCAAGGTCAATTGCAGCTTTGTTGTCGATGTATAGAACCACTGGACCCATGCTTTCATCCGTTATCTGACTGAGAACATTCCGGAGCCATATGCACTGACAAGTTACTGCAGTTGCAGTAATGAACTCGGCCTCACATGATGACAATGCCACACACTTTTGCTTCTGAGATACCCACGTTATTAAGCTCTCGTTTAAGTAGAACACCATCCCTCCAGTACTTTTCCTATCCTAAATATGACCTGCAAGATCACTATCCGAGTAGCCTGTTAATATGTTATTACCTCCCTTCTTGGTATATACCAGTCCACAATCAAGCGTCCCCTTTATATATCACATGATTCTCTTTGCTGCATTTAGATGTAATACTGTTGGTTGCTCCATGTATCTGCTAACGATGCCAACTGCAAACGCTATATCAGGTCTGGTGTTTCCTAGGTAGCGCAAACCTCCCACTAGACTTTTGAACTGTGTCACATTTACTCGTTTTCCTCCTTCATCTTTGGTTAGCTGCTCTTTCGGATCCATAGGATATTTAGTTGGATTACATTCAGCTAACCGAGCCTTCTCAAGGATTTTCTTTGCATAACTAGTTTGCTTCAGTTTGATGAAACCATTACCCTCATCTACTTCAATTCCCAAGTAGTACGATAACTTGCCCAGATTACTCATCTCGAACATATCATTCATCTGACTCATGAACTTTTCTATAATACTCGTGCTTGTACCAGTGACTAGCAGGTCGTCTACGTATACAGCAACCACCAACATTTTGTCATTCTCTCGCCGAGTATACACCCCATGTTCTGATGGACAGCGTTTGAAACCAAGCAACTCCAGATAGCTGTTTAATTTTGAATACCAGGCCCGTGGGGCTTGTTTAAGCCCATACAGTGCTTTTATTAATCTGTAGACCATGTGTTCTTGCCCCTTTCTCTCATAACCTTCCGGTTGCGCCACGTAAACTTCTTCACCAATTTCTCCGTTTAGAAACGCTGTTTTTGCATCAAGATGATGGACTTACCAGTAGTTTTTACTGCGAGTGCAAGTAGTAACCTCACGGTCTCCAATCTCGTGACTGGTGCAAAACTTTCTTCATAATATATGCCATGTTGTTGAACAAAACCCCGTGCAACTAATCTCGCTTTATGCTTAACTATCTTCCCTTCAGCATCCCTTTTCAGCTTGTAAATCCATTTTAAATCTATAACCTTGTGGCCCTTTGGCAACTCTGTCAACCTCCATGTCCCGTTTTTATTAATTGAGTCTATCTCATTCTACATTGCAAATTTAATCTATGAGAATCATATAGATTGCAAATTTAATCTATGAGAATCATATAGATAAATACTTACGATATTTTACCAATAGAACATTATATTATGACTTTAGCATGACTTCATAATATGATATGAAAACATATATTTTCATATTAATATTGAAAATAATATATATAGTTCGCATAATTATTATATAAGAAATAACATTATTAACAAAATTTTATTATTACATTAATAATATTGACTTATTATTTAATAGGTAATACTATATTATATAATATTATATATTATATAAGTCAGGGTTTCTTGGTGATAATATAATATAATATAAGTGTATAATATGGATATAAATTGCAATACTTAATTGTAGTATTTTGGTGCCATACAGGTTTTGTGACTATACAACAACCAAATATCTGTGACTGTACCACACCAAATATATTATCGAAATGTATTATCTCATATATCATTAATTGCTTAAATAATAACTAGATTTTCAATGACGGAAAATGAATTTTAGTAAATTGATCAATTTAGTGTAATATAAATAATACTTAATGATATATCATAAGTTCTTTAAAAAATGAAATGTTATAATTATGTTAATATTGGGGAACTATAATTTAGATAATACTTAAATGTGTGAATATATAGGATATAATAGCTTAGGTAAAAATTTATAATACTCCTTATATAATATTATGATAACTTATATGTATATTATTAGTAAGGATACAAAATAATATTTAAATCTGTCTTGACTTAGGAACCTAAGTATATAATCAAAGTTTTTCTCTCTCTCTCGGTTAATATTATTTCGAAATATTTTAACACCCAAACAAAATTTAATTTATTTCAACCGTAAACTGTTCTAATTATTTCAAATTTCGAGATCTGTTACTTTAGAATGCTAGGCAGCCAAATCTAGGATTTTAATTAAACATCTCAATTTTTAGTTAGGGTTTTAAGGAGAGATGTCTAGGGTTTATGATATTTGGGAGAGATTAGTACGAGCTATGTTAGGGCAAGAGCAACTCAGACCGACTGGGCAAGGTCATGAGCCAGTTTCTAGTGGAATCACCGGTGCTGTTTCGCTTGAACAAACTACTAATGTTAATGCTATTTTACAAGGTGTTGATGAAATTCAGAATGAGGATCCTAATGTTGCTAGAATGTGTTTGTGTTTGTGTTTGACTAACAGGATTAGTGTGATTTTAATTAGCTTTAGTTGATTGTAGTAAGGCGTTATGATATTGTGATTAATTCGTTATGATAAGAAGTAAGGTTAGCTCAAAATATCAAAATTCTAACCTATAGTATGTTCAAATTATATTATTACACTTTAGAATATTTAGATATTTATTTGTAGTGATATAAATTTTATATCACAATACCAATAAATTATACTCCCTCCGTCCCATCCATTTGTTATCATTAAAAATGGAAGGTTTGACACGCATTTTAAGGCTCTTATAAAATATAATTCCATTATTTATTTTTAAAAAATTTCTTCTTTGAATAAAAATTAAATGTTTGGATTTTTATTCAAAGAAAACTTTTTTTAAAAATAAGTAATGAAACTATATTTTATAGAAGCCTTAAAATGCGTGCCGAACCTCCCATTTGAAACGATAATAAATGGATGAGACTGAGGGAGTACATAATTACTTAATTTGTAAAATATTTCTAATACTAGTATAATATATATTAGTATTATACAACTATTAGAATCCAAAATATATAGTATCGAAATGTTCACCTAATCTTTTAATAACCAAGTGTAATATTTAAATTACACATATAATTTGATATTGTCAATTACTAATACTAAAATGAATGTATAATTAAAATTTCAATATCTAAATTATATTACATCATATTTTACCATTTTCAGTAATTGATCATTTATTGAGTTTTAATAATTTATTTTAGTAATATGATAACAACAATAATGATTACATCTTTATTTGTCATCAACTAAGTATCCTAATATAGTTAAGGATATATGGAAATAGAAAGAATTTGTTTACTTCTACTTAAGCCAAAACTACATTATTATAGTTTATGTTATTTATGTAATTTGTGACATATGAATTACATAAATTTTTAGTATAAATGATAATTACTAAAAGTGTACCCAATATTATAGAACTTATGTATAATTTAAAATGTTGTTTAAATTATACGATATGGTATTATTACAAATACCTATATAAATTATGGTAAGATAATTATATCCCAGTTAATGATCACCACTATCATATTAACTATAAATATGATAGTTAATATTTAATATTAAAAATTGTATACGTTAATATTTCTTATATAAATATGCATCTAATGTAAATTAAATAGTATACTAATATCTGGGAATAAGTAATAAATTACATATAGTTTAGCAAGTCTTTGGTGATATGTTTAACCAAATATTTTGATAAAAATACTCCAGATATTTGGTAACATGTAGTCAACTATGATCTATGTTTTATATAATTTCATAAATAACTATACTTTAATCTAGAGTAATTAGCTATATTAATATGGTTTAAATTATTATGTTGCACGATAGAAGGATTTGTGAAGCCAGCATTTGGTTTATAAGCTGGGTGAAAGCTGTATATGGGCTTTGACACACCCGGCTGCTATGCTAAATTGAATAAATGCTTAAAAAGTTTGGGCTTTACAAAATGTCCCTGAGTGTACAGGAGAAGAAAGAGACATTGATCATTGGAGTGTATGTTGACCATCTGTTAATCACACACAAGTGTATCAATGATTCAACTAATCAACACTTTAAGGACTAGATGAACAAGAAGTTTGATATGAGTGATCTAGGAAAGCTATCTCGTTATCTTGATGGAACTATGTTTAAAAGTATCGTGGTGGCTTGAGATATTATTATACATCCTTAAAAATATTTTTTCTATCCTTATAAAAAATATAAAAAAGAAGACACCTTCCACTTTTGAATTTATAGGATTATATTATTATTACAGTTTCATACCCCAATGTATTATTATGACCATAATAATACTCTATATTTCCCATCTGATGCAATATTCACCATCTGTGTTTCTAGGTATGAAATATTATGTCAATACATATAGTCAAATTAGATTAATATAACCTTGTATGAACATTATTAATATAATCCTAATAAAATTTAGTTAGAAGATATGATAAAATGTTTTATATAAAATCACATATTATATTATGATATAAGCTTATATCTTAGTATCACATTAGTGGTTGTTGGGCTTAAGAAGAAATAGTAATAGATATTATGATTATTAAATATATATAATCCACATTAATTTGTTTTAAGAATTTAGTACGTAGAATATCTATTCATAAGGGTGACAGCTACACAAAGTTTAATAGATAGTATAATAATGCTAATTTTGATAAAAATGGATATCAATTCTTATCAATAGTATTATCATAGCTATTACTAGTATGCGTTTATTCAATATTGGTATTATATGTTAGAATAATTGTTTATTTATTTGACTAAATATTGAGTCCACATGTTGTTAGTTTTTTATGAGTTACAATAAAAGTCTCCATTGGCGATATTCTCCAAAACAAATTTTTGAAATTTATTTTGATTGAATAATATTATATATTCTTATCACATAAAAGATTTTGGATAATACATTTAACAATAATTTTAATAATTAACCTATTACCTTTATTAGCGAAAGCTTATAATTTTTTTTATAACTAAAATTTCTACTTTTTTATTTTTCTAACTAAAACCTCTTATTTTCTAAAAATATCACGGGCAGTTTTATTTAATAAAATAAAATAATAATATTATAATTACTAATAACTAACCGATTAGCTTTTTTTACAAAGTGTATATTTTTTTATATTTTCTAACTAATATGTCTCCTAATTAAAACCTCAAACAATATACACCGGTTATTTCATTTAGTAGCATAAAATACTCTAATATTATAAATACTAATAATTAACCAATTACCTTTATTAACAAAATCATATATATATATATATATATATATATATATATTATATTTTCTACCTAAAATTTCTCATTTTCTAAAATTATCATAGACAACATATTATATAATAATCTGAAACCCTGGTGTTTTGATGATAAGACTATAGCAGCAAGCTGGGTTTATTGTGTTCTACTAACATTGTTTTGGAGGAGATAAAAACTTTGTATTTTCTAACAAAACATGTTGTAGCAGACTAATTTTCTATGCAGGCAGCAAGCTGGTAGAGAAATTTTGTATACAAGCAGCAAGCTGGCAACACTTCCAGCAGATAGAGTTTCAGTCCTATTTTATTTTATAGGAAATGTTCTAGGAACTGATTTGTAAGAACTCTATCAGTTATATAATTCGTGGATATATATATGGGCTCAAATAAATTCGAAATTATTTTCATATATATATAATTCCTATGTTATAGGAAGTTGTTTATAAACGTTTTATCTTTTAACAACTTCTATTTTATTAGGGTTTTCAAACCAGTTGAACGTGTCTTCTAAACGTTCTTATTCTCTCTATTCTTCTTGTTTCTAAACGTTATGTTCATGAACGTTGGGCTTGAATTAATCAAGGAACAAAAACGTGAGACTTGGTAGTCAAGACCGTTGGTTGTTAGATTAATTCAAAATCATTTGTTCATTATATAAATACTTGTGTGTTTTTCATCTTCAGTTGTTGGACGACTTTAAACAGAAAACAAAAGTACTTTCGAACTGATTTGATATATTCTTTCATATACTTTTGAGCTCTAATATATATTACATCTTATATCTTTGATTAGAGTTCATATATTCAATTGTAATTGATTATACTTGTATTGTTCAACTTGTAAGTTGGTAGTTGCTCGTTTTGTGAGCTTGAGAAACAAGGGTTCAAGGAACTTGATAGCTAGAGGAGTTTATACTTGGGTTAGTATAGTACTTAGAGAGCTGCGTTCAAGGAACAAGCTGTTTCAGCAAGCTGCAAACAGTAACTGGGAGATCAGGGAGATATATTATTGTATTGTGTAGTTGTAATTCACTTTGATCAATAATATATTCCTTTGCCGTGTTGGTAAAGGACCAGGACGTAGACCTATAGGACATAGGGGTCGAACCTCTCTAAAATTTCTGTGTGTTCTTTATTTTCTGCACAATTTCTATACTGCATTGAACAACATAGCTAGCTGCCACTCTATATTCTGTAAACTCAGTAAGCTGCCAGACAGCAAAAACAGACTGATTTTTGCTTTTTCAGTCACATAACTTGGTAATAATTAAAATCGGTCATTGTTAGTCATAACACCTATTCACCCCTCCCCTCTAGGTGTTGATTCTCATAATCTTCACATAATTAAATGCATATTAATCTTATTATATGAATCATTAGATAATGTTATATTATTTTTCTTGATATAGTTCTAGAATATTTTAAATGGAAGTCTTCCCTGGTCTAAAAGTCAATAGAATTGACTTTAACCACTCATATACCAAAAAGAAGACCAAATAATCACCGACAATAACTAAGAACATTTAAAGATGGATAAGAGGGTTTGAGGTGTGCTTCAGGTAGTATAAACCCCGCTCTTAGTTCCTCAAACGCGTATTCAATCTCTTCAGGGGCCTCTCTCTTATCAGAGTAGTAGCAACAGACTGAGTATACATTGGAATTGATGGTGTTCAGGTGTAGAGAGTGCATGAAACTTCATAATTCATATTATAAGAATTATAATTATCATTATAATTATAATTGAGTTAACATAATAACTCAATGTATAATTTGTCTACATGCATAATTTAAACCCACAAGTTAATACTATAATTTTAGAGTTCACTTATAACTATGTTAGAAGTATATTATGTTGTTATTCTTATGGTTTTAAGTACTTAGTTAATAATTTATTAACTAAATATATACCCTATGTTTACTATATTAAAGTTAATATGATATGAAAATTGCAAATTTAATCTATGAGAATCATATAGGTAAATACTTACGATATTTTACCAATAGAACATTATATTATGACTTTAGCATGACTTCATAATATGATATGAAAACATATATTTTCATATTAATATTGAAAATAATATATATATTTCGCATAATTATTATATAATAAATAACATTATTAACAAAATTTTATTATTACATTAATAATATTGACTTATTATTTAATAGGTAATACTATATTATATAATATTATATATTATATAATTGAGGGTTTCTTGTTGATAATATAATATAATATAAGTGTATAATATGGATATAAATTGCAATACTTAATTGTAGTATTTTGGTGCCATACAGGTTTTGTGACTATACAACAACCAAATATTTGTGACTGTACAACACCAAATATATTATCGAAATGTATTATCTCATATATCATTAATTGCTTAAATAATAACTAGATTTTCAATGACGTAAAATGAATTTTAGTAAATTGATCAATGTAGTGTAATATAAATAATACTTAATGATATATCATAAGTTCTTTAAAGAATGAAATGTTATAATTATGTTAGTATTGGGGAACTATATTTTAGATAATACTTAAATGTGTGAATATATAGGATATAATAGCTTAGGTAAAAAGTTATAATACTCCTTATATAATATTATGATAACTTATATGTATATTATTAGTAAGGATACAAAATAATATTTAAATCTGCCTTGACTTAGGAACCTAAGTATATAATCAAAGTTTCTCTCTCTCGGTTAATATTATTTCGAAATATTTTAACACCCAAACAAAATTTAATTTATTTCAACTGTAAACTGTTCTAATTATTTCAAATTTCTAGATCTGTTACTTTAGAATGCTAGGCAGCCAAATCTAGGGTTTTAATTAAACATCTCAATTTTCAGTTAGGGTTTTAAGGAGAGATGTATAGGGTTTATGATAATTGGGAGACATTAGTACGAGCTATGTTAGGGAAAGAGCAACTCAGACGGACTAGGCAAGGTCATGAGCGAGTTTCTAGTGGAATCACCGGTGCTGTTCCGCTTCACAAAACTACGAATGTTAATGCTATTTTACAAGCTGCAACTACGATGTTAATGCTATTTTACAAGCTGCTGATGAAATTCAGAATGAGGATCCTAATGTTGCTAGAATGTGTTTGTGTTTGTGTTTGACTAACAGGATTAGTGTGATTTTAATTAGCTTTAGTTGATTGTAGTAAGGCGTTATGATATTGTGATTAATTAGTTATGATAAGAAGTAAGGGTAGCTCAAAATATCAAAATTCTAACCTATAATATGTTCATATTATATTATTACACTTTAGAATATTTAGATATTTATCTCTAGTGATATTAATTTTATATCACAATACCAATAAATTATACATAATTACTTAATTTGTAAAATATTTCTAATACTAGTATAATATATATTAGTATTATACAACTATTAGAATCCAAAATATATAGTATCTAAATGTTCACCTAATCTTTTAATAACCATGTGTAATATTTAAATTACACATATAATTTGATATTGTCAATTACTAATACTAAAATGAATGTATAATTAAAATTTCAATATCTAAATTATATTATATCATATTTTACCATTTTCAGTAATTGATCATTTATTGAGCTTTAATAATTTATTTTAGTAAGATGATAACAACAATAATGATTACATCTTTATTTGTTATCAACTAACTATCCTAATATAGTTAAGGATATATGAAAATAGAAAGAAGTTGTTTACTTCTACTTAAGCCAAAACTATATTATTAGAGTTTATGTTATTTATGTAATTTGTGACATATGAATTACATAAATTTTTAGTATAAATGATAATTACTAAAAGTGTACCCAATATTATAGAACTTATGTATAATTTAAAATGTTGTTTAAATTATACGATATGGTATTATTACAAATACCTATATAAATTATGGTAACATAATTATATCCCAGTTAATGATCACCACTATCATATTAACTATAAATATTATAGTTAATATTTAATATTAAAAATTGTATAGGTTAATATTTCTTATATAAATATGCATCTAATGTAAATTAAATAGTATACTAATATCTGAGAATAAGTAATAAATTACATATAGTTTAGCAAGTGCTTGGTGATATGTTTAACCAAATATTTTGATAAAAATACTCCAGATATTTGGTAACATGTAGTCAACTATGATCTATGTTTTATATAATTTCATAAATAACTATACTTTAATCTAGAATAATTAGCTATAGTAATATGGTTTAAATTATTATGTTGCACGATAGAAGGATTTGTGAAACCAGCATTTGGTTTATAAGCTGGGTGAAGGCTGTATATGCGCTTTGACAGGCCCGGCTGCTATGCTAAATTGAATAAATGTTTAAAAAGTTTGGGCTTTACAAAATGTTCCTGAGTGTACACGAGAAGTGTACACGAGAAGAAAGAGACATTGATCATTGGAGTGTATGTTGACCATCTATTAATCACATACACAAGTGTATCAATGATTCAACGAGTCAACACTTTTTAAGGACTAGATGAACAAGAAGTTTTATATGAGTGATCTAGGAAAGATATCTCATTATCTTGATGGAACTATGTTTAAAAGTATTGTGGTGGCTTGAGATATTATTATACATCCTTAAAAATATTTTTTCTTTCCTTATAAAAAATATAAAAAAGAAGACACCTTCCACTTTTGAATTTATAGGATTATATTATTATTACGTTTCATACGCCAATGTATTATTATGACCATAATAATACTCTATATTTCCCATCTGATGCAATATTCCCCATCTGTGTTTCTACATATGAAATATTATGTCAATACATATAGTCAAATTAGATTAATATAACCTTGTATGAACTTTATTAATATAATCCTAATAAAATTTAGTTAGAAGATATGATAAAATGTTTTATATAAAATCACATATTATATTATGATATAAGCATATATCTTAGTATCACATTAGTTGTTGTTGGGCTTAAGAAGAAATAGTAATAGATATTATGATTATTAAATATATATAATCCACATTAATTTTTTTTAAGAATTTAGTACGTAGAATATTTATTCATAAGGTGACAGCTACACAAAATTTAATGGATAGTATAATAATGCTAATTTTGATAAAAATGGATATCAATTCTTATCAATATTATTATCATAGATATTACTAGTATGCGTTTATTCAATATTGGTATTATATGTTAGAATAATTGTTTATTTATTTGACTAAATATTGAGTCCACATTTTATTAGTTTTTTATGAGTTACAATAAAAGTCTCCATTGGTGATATTCTCCAAAACAAATTTTTGAAATTTATTTTGATTGAATAATATTATATATTCTTATCACATAAAAGATTCTGGATAATACATTTAACAATAATTTTAATAATTAACCTATTTCCTTATAAATTTTTTTTACTATAGTGAATACTATATTAAATAATATACTATATTAAATATTATACTATATTAATTTATGTTACGCTTTAGCACAAAATTGTGTTTGAACTTTTGTTGCACTAAATACATAAACTCAATCTTTCAAAAAGAATACATAAATACAAAAATTATAAAAAAAATTAACTGAAGATAATTTACAGTTTATTATAATATAATAGTATATTAAGTTTAGTTGGTCCTATATAGTAGTTTTGTTTTGTTTAATTTGTTTTCAGAAAAAAAGTAATAATAGGAATTGTTAAAAGTATAAAATAATTATAGGAAGTGATAACTGTTTTAAATGAAATTTTGTATTTTTAATTCACATGTGAGTGGTTAAAGCTTTATTAAAAAGATGTATATTTTATAGGCAAAAGTTGTTGAGTTATTAATAGGCTGGGTTGTTTATAAGGGTCTGTTTATAAGTTTGTATGTGCAAGGGGTTGTTTGTAATAATTAGTTGGTGTGTCAACTTGAATAGTTATATAGGTGTCACTTCATTTAGAACTATTAAGATGAGTCATAAATAGACTTAGGATTAAGTATACTAATGATTTGATAATTATTTCATATTCCACACAACTCTAGAAACTTCTCTTTTTAATATCTTTTCTATTTTATATTTAAATTATTATACTAGTTATCTTTGCCCTCTTTATGTACTCTTTTAGAAAAACAACAGCGAAATTGCTTGCTTGTTGAAGTCTTGAGTGTACACATTGATATTTAAAAAAAAATACTTTTTTTCACCCTCGTATTAATCATCTTTATCTTTCTTTTTTGTGGTAAATTATGATCATTTGGGTATAATTTTGGCATCTAATATTTATTCTAAAGATCATATAGAAGAAAAGATCAAAATAATATGTTAAAATATTCTGGTGAATATGAACATTCAAATTTAGAACAAGTGTCAAAATAATGATAAGTTAAATTTTAAATAGAACTAAAGCATGTATCAAACATGCTAGTCTATAATTGGTATTTAATCTAAGTAATATTTTTATTTATATTTATATTTTTATATATATAATAAATATTACTTAATATTTACATAAGTTATAGTAATATTGTTAGTTGTATAATTTTGTATTTTATATTCCTACAAGATTACCCCCAAAACCTACCATGTGAGTAGTAAGTTTTGGCCATTTTTTTGTAGTGATTAGATTGGAGCTTTTTTGAGCTATGCTAGTGTTGGGCGAGCTGGGTGGACTCCATGAGTTCAAACTCGTACTAGATTACATTTTTTTTTATTAATATTTGGAATGTGATTTAATAAAAAAAGCATTTGTAATATATAATTTTTTTGTAGACATTAGACACCTATATTTTTAATATTATTTATGTTGTTTTATGTTTATTAATATTCTTACTAATAACTTACTACAAGTCAACTTCTCCAAAACCAACAAAATGAAAATTTTAAATAAAAAGTTATTTATTTAAATAACCAGAACAAAACCTGAAAATGTGATGGCACGAGAATTCATAATCATGAAATAAGAATATTTGTCTAGGTTTTAAAGGAATTATACCTAAACATACCAACTTCAACATTTAACTCAAATCAATATCTTGTACTTTAACTTTTTTCTTGTACGAAAAAGGGTACCATATTTTTTTACAAGTAAAAGATAATTAAAACTAGGGCTAGAAGATGAGAGTTTAATAATATACCTGAGGACTTATTTAAACCTTACAAGTACCCAATGCGCACCATACAATAATATTTGAATAGTTTATGGTTTGAAGCATGAGGCCAACAGATCAGGCGGGCGTCATTTGAGAGTACATTGGGTATTAGGGATTGTGTGATTTCCACTATGTTATGACTAGCTTTATACCCGTGCAATGCAATGGACGTTTAATAAGTTATTTTATTTTAGTATTTTTATAATTTTATTTATTTATTAATATCTTTGTGTACTTTCATAAAAATATAAATTCATTAAGTTAATAATATATTTTTTCATATGTATATATTACTTCGGTTTATGTTGTATTTCTTGAAATGATAAAAATTACGAATTTTTTATATATACAAATTCACTAAAATAATGATTATTTATATGTTTATTCATTGTTTTTATAAATTCAATTTTAATAAATTTTAGTGTAAATATTTAAAATATTAAAATTATACTACTTCTATTATTCTTTACATTTATAGAACTTTTTCTCTAAAGTAGAGTATTATTAATAACTCTAATTCTGTAATTGTTTTATAGTAGAGAGTTTTTAGCTATCTACGACACATAGAGAATTTTTAGCTATGTAGGACCCGCGGACCACCAACCAAACCATACCATTTAAGTGCTTTACACTAATTATATATAAAGATATAATTTCAAAGTTTTTAAGTTAATCGCCAAGCCGCAAAACTTTGTAACTCAGATAATCGTTTAGCTCAAATTTAACCGGATCCATATTGGTACCACTAGACAGCAAAAAACTCTCAAATTCACAAAAAGTTCCAATTTTACCTGATCTTGGATAGCTGGTCAGACTCTTGTGAATTTATTCACTTAAGATTTGAATCTTCTGTCACATAATATTGATAAATTTCACCTAAAACATATTGCAAGTATTTAAGCTTTTTGGCAGATTCACCGTCTCTACGATAAAGAGTGGAAAAAATTAATTTCGACAGGGCCATTTTGAATATAGGATACATAAGTGCACTAATAGACATCAACCACATTACACTCTCCCTCAAGAACACATCCACTGGTGGCCATCAAATAATTAACTATAAATATCACTACTACAAAAACTAGATTAGACATAACACTTTAGATATCGGTTAGAAAAGCCACTGATATTAAAAAGATTATCTTACATCGGAAAAACTAAAACTGATGTCTAACAATAATCTACACATCTCTTACTTGAATAAATAATGTTTGATCCTCATTTTTCAAAAAATAAACCCGCTCCTTCCCCTTTTTCTTTTCTCCCTTCGTAAAATATTCCCCCCTTAATCAAATTCACCTCCCGCGTCCCTCTTTTTCCCGTAATACTAAAAAAATAAAAATCAAAAAACATAGAAATACTTAACCCCCAATACCCCAAAAAAACCTAAAAATCAAACACACACCTGGCGCTTTGTCCCTCTTTTCTTCAAGAACCTAACCCCTTTTTCAACAAAAAACTTCAATTAGCCCCCCAAATTGTTCGATTCTCTCACTCCCCTTTCAATTTATTCAATATTAGTTTGACTATCTCAATTTGTTTTGGTGCTTGGTTTTACCTCCCTTTGGATTATACAGAGAGTAACTTCCGTGTCGAGAGCCTCTTCTCAATTTCGGTGTATCTCCTTCAACTTCAAATCAACCATGGCTGAACAAGTAGCATCCCTTATATATATATATGTATGTATTTCATCTTTATTTGTATGTATATAATCTCTAATCATATTTGATTTACTTGTGTTTTGTTTTTGTTGACTGAGAAAGCATTTCTTAAGCAGCGCAAGGTCTTCATCTAGTAATTCTTCAGTTTATACTTTACATATATCTTCCGTATGTATATGTTGTATGTGTGTGTTTATATGTTGTATGAATTACTATGTGTGCTTGTGCAATTTTTTAAAAAAAATTGTGTTTTGATGTTTTGGTGATGTACATTAAGATTTACATTTACTATGTGTTTTAAATTATTCATTCTGATTAAATTTAACATTTAATATATTTATATTTAGGTATCAAATGTTATGTTTGGTTCACAAAATGACACTACTATATACACATGTCCCTTCTTTTTCTTTGATAATAGATCTCATGTAACCTCACTACTTAACGTTCATTAATAACAAGTTTAATAGTTTACAGGACTTTAGTAATGCTTGCAATTAATCGTTGTGGAGTTTTCGAGCTACTGGGACAAATGATGGGTTTCATTTGTTGTTATAATTATTGCATACAGTTATTGTTGTTGCTGAATTTCAGGCTGACACCGAGCTTTTTTTTCTATAAGTTGCACTTGAATTTACGCCTACAAGCAATTCCTGAGCAGAAATAAGAAATTGTGATGATAGTTATTGATATTCTATATTAGTTCCTTATATGATGTAATCTTCTTCTTCTCTAACAAAGTCGTTGACATAATATAAAAACAAAAATCTTGAATTTAAGCTTAAGATTTGAAATTACATGTATACCTACAAATTGTTATCATCATCTTCACGATCCTCCACATGTCCACCTTGAGAATTGCTCAGTCCTTGGAACCTTGCATCTCCTTCTACAGTATACACTTTTTCTTAGTTATTCGAGCATATTTAGAATTTTGATTAGAAAAGAGATGGAATTGATAAGGTGGTTCCATAATATTTTGACCACAAACCATTCGAATTGATGCAATTGTTTTTTGATTTAGGGTTTTGAGAGACGCAATTGGAATTAAAGATGTTTTTAGGCCTTTGAAGTTTAAATATACACAATCTTAAATAATATACATATTTGATAATTATTTCATATTCCACACTACTCTAGAAACTTCTCTTTTTAATATCTTTTTCTATTTTCTATTTAAATTATTATACTAGTTAGCTTTGCTCTCTTTATGTATTCTTTTACGAAAATAATGTTGGAATATTTTGAATAAAAATGTTATGGTCTTCTATTATTTTGATTTGTAACTTATAAATTGATTTTGCAACTCCTTAATAATGAGATAATATTGATTAATTCATTATTGTAGCTCATTATTACTTAGGTTACAACTTTGATTTGGTGTGTAAGTTACATTTCTTATACTCCTATATAAGGAGACCTTTTCTTTTTGGTGAGAGATACAAAAAACCAAGAAGCATTTCTTGAGTATTCATCTTAGAGCTCTAGGTTCTATTCAGTGAGATAGTAGCGGTGTTTGTTCGGTTCGTAAGAGGCGGATCTCTAGTGCTTAAGATCACCTCAATTCTTTGTATCCTGGGAGACGGAAGCCACAACACACCTTCGAGCACCATACAGAAGGGGCTTATCTGTTTTAAGGATAGCGTGGTTATCACGTGCCTCGAATCATTTTCGGTATTTTCTTTTTGTAATCTTGTTTTCAGGTATAATCTTTCTCTATACTTCATACAAGCTTAAAACATAACCATAATTCTTATAGATTAGTTTAATCGATAAACTAATTTGTTCGAATGTTTTCATGGAATATAGTGGTTATTGCGTTTATTGATTTACAGTAGTTCTAATAAGTTGAGTCTGTAATAATTTAACTGTACATGCATGTGTTGTCTTGTGATTATCATAGATATGAATGTTAATATTACGTGTGTTTATCCCCTAATTTATGCATGTGCGGTTGCGACCTGTTTTTATACCTGGACTTTATGTGTCTTGTACGGTAGATACATATTTCCCTAGCTAATTTATTTACTCTTCATTGGATATCTGGGAGTAGCAATTCTTAGTGATTTATTCGTCAATTTTTTTTTTTAATACATGTTGTATTATAATTTTGTAAATTCATGGTAGGTGGTACTTGTGCATTTGGTTAGTGACAGGCACCAGGTTCATTAATATTATAGATGGGTCCAAGCCTGTTTTTTTTTCTATGGCTTTGTTATTGGTTTTATTTAATTTGTCCATTCGTTCTTACCATGCTAGGGCTATGGCATTCTGCCTTTCGTAATTGATATTTGGGTACTTGCTTTGGAGCTCCTTGTTGTTGATTAATTTTGTTAGTTTTGATATAATTTGGCTGTTTATTTACTTGGTTTTAAAAATAAAAAAATAAAAAATACGTGGTTTTGTGTTTTAATAGTTTTTACCAAGACCTAATTTTGATATTCTTTTATCTTAAATGTTATTTTGTGGCTTATTCTTCTGCCTTGGTTCAAATTTCAAAATGTTTAATGGTTAGATATTTGTGTTTGTTTTTCTAGTTACTGGTAGTAATTACGTATGGTAGTGTTGCAACATGAGTTATCAACTTTTTTATTTTTCTCCTGGTTTTTTTTTGGCATAGTCTCTCTCATTTTTTGCATACTTTTGTATTTAGTCGCATGGTCTTTATTGCATGATTAAAATGAATATTGAGTCAATTTCTGACTTCATATTATTTTTCAATGTCCTAATGGTTAAAGTTTTATGGTGTTGAAATGCACTAATATCTTTCTGTGACCTTTGTGTTTTTTATTTTCTTTAAAAAAAATAAATTAAATCACTAATAATCGATGGTTGAGTGGTATTTTAATGTGGTTTTCGGTATGATTAAGTGAACCACTGGTTTGTTTAAAGGAAAAATAAATTTATGCACTTTCTTTTTGTAATTATCAGTATGTATGTGAGTATTTCAGTTATATTTTGTAGAATAGGCAGGTTATGGTTTTTGCTTTAGTGCATAGCTTTGTCTGCTCGGCGTAGTATGCCCCTATTCAATCTCAGAGTTACTTTATGGGCTTTTCAACCTATGTAAATTTTCTAAGCGAATAATATAATCAAGACTTGTTAATTAATTTGGTAAATATATTAACGGGTGTTATCTTGTTTTCAGAAATGTCGGGAGTTGACGGAGAGAGCTTGTCTGGTGATGGTGATAGGCGTGTAAATGCTGAGGCAGTGCCTAAAACGGCGACCCTTGTGGTGCCTAGTCCAGCTGTACCGGTAACCGCTCACGCGGAAAAACCGGAGAAATTCAATGGGCTGAATTTCAAAAGGTGGCAACAAAAGGTGTTGTTTTACGTGACCACCTTGAACCTTGTGAGGTTCTTGACCCATGATGCACCTAAGCTGTGACGATGAGTCTGATGTTGAGCTAGTTAGTGCAGTTCAAGCTTGGAACCACTCTGATTTCTTGTGCAGAAATTATATAATGAACTGTTTGAGTGATTCACTGTACAATGTGTATAGTGTGCTAAAGAGGTCCAAAGCTTTATGGGACTCACTCGACAGAAAGTATAGAACCGAGGATGCGGGTACTAAGAAATTTATAGTGGCCTGACTCCTTGAGTTTATGATGGTGGATTCCAAGAAGGTGGTTAGTCAAGTTCAGGACCTTCAGATGATAATGCATGACATGGAATCTGAGGGAATGCCCATGAATGAAGCCTTCCAAGTAGCCGTTATTATTGAGAAATTGCCCCCTAGTTGGAAGGACTTCAAGAATTATTTGAAGCATAAGCGAAAGGAGATGACAGTGCAAGACCTTGTCTTGAGACTCCGGATTGAGGAGGATAATAAAAAACGGCCTGTCTCTTCTTCTAATGCTAGTGTTGTGCAGGTGAAAAAGAACTCCAAGTTCAAAAAGGGGAAACCAGACAAGAAGCCCAACTTGGGACATAAGGGTGGAGTTTCTAAGAAGAAATTTCTAGGAAAGTGCTTTAACTGTGACAAGATTGGTCACAAGTCAACTGAGTGCAGACTACCGAAGAGGAAAAAGCACGAGGCCCACATGGTAGATGATGTGGCTCAAGATATATCTGAAATCAGTCTCTCTGCTATGGTTTCTGAAGTGAACCTGATCGGCTCCAACCCGAAAGAATGGTGGATTGACACTGGTGCTACTAGGCATATATGCTCGAGTAAGGAGTTGTTCCACACCTTCTCGCCAACTGAGAATGGAGAGAAGCTTTTCATGGGAAACTCTGCAACATCTGAAGTCCTTGGAAAAGGCAAGGTTTTCTTGAAGATGACATCTGGCAAGGAGTTGACTCTGAATGATGTACTCTATGTGCCGGAGATTCGAAGGAACTTGGTTTCTGGCTCATTGTTGAACAAGCATGGATTCCGCATGGTGTTTGAATCTGATAAGCTAATTTTGTCCAAAAGTGGAATGTTTGTGGGAAAAGGTTATATAACCGATGGTTTTTTAAGCTCAATGTAATGACTGTGAAGAGTATTAATAAGAATAATTCTTCTGCTTACTTGCTTGAGTCTTCCAATTTGTGGCATGGTAGACTAGGTCATGTTAATTATGAAACAATGCGTAGATTAATTAACTTGAACCATATACCCACATTCCAAATTAGTTCGAAACACAAATGTGAAATTTGTGTGGAGGCAAAATTAACAAGATCATCGTTTCAAATAATTGAAAGACATACAAAACCCTTGAATTTGATTCACAGTGATGTGTGTGATTTAAAATCAAATCAAACAAGGGATGGGTATAATTACTTTGTCACTTTTGTGGATGATAGTACAAGATTTTGTTATGTCTATTTGCTTAAAAGAAAAGATGAAGCTATAGAGAAGTTTGAGCTCTATAAAAGTGAAGTTGAAACTCAACTTAAGGAAAAAGTAAAAGTTATAAGAAGTGACCGAGGTGGTGAATATGTATCACCTTTTGGTGAATTCTGTGCGAAACATGGAATTATTCACGAAGTCACTGCACCATATTCGCCTCAATCAAATGGGATTGCTGAGCGTAAAAATAGGACCTTGAAAGAAATGAGCAATGCAATGTTGCTAAGTTCAGGGTTGCCTACAAGTATGTGGGGAGATGCTGTCTGGTCAGCAAATTATCTTTTGAATAGGATACCCCGGAAAAATCAAGAGCCGACTCCCTATGAATTATGGAAAAGGAAGAAGCCTTCTTATAAATTCTCACGAGTGTGGGGGTGCCTTGCAAAAGTTCTTGTACCAGAACCGAAGAGGGTGAAAATCGGTCCAAAACAGTGGATTGTATTTTTATTGGTTATGTGCCTAATAGTACGGCATATAGATTTCTTGTGCATGAGTCAAAAATCCCTTACATACACAAGAATATAATAATGGAATCAAGAAATGCTTCATTTTTTGAACATGTATTTCCACGCAAGTCCATAGAAAGTTCAAGTTCATCGAAACGGACACGTGAAACTTATTCTGAAAATGAATATAGTGATGACGAGGAACAAGAAAATACGGATGAACTTGAAACAGAGGATGCACCTCGTCGAAGCAAAAGAGCTAGAGTTGAAAAATCCTTCGGGCCGGATTTTCTAACATACTTTCTCGAAAATGAACCACAGTCTTATTCAGAAGTTGTGCATTGTCCGGATGGTCCTTTTTGGAAAGAGGCCATTAAAAGTGAAGTTGATTCTATTATGCAGAATCATACTTGGGAATTAGTGGATCTTCCTCCGGGTTGTAAACCACTAGGATCTAAATGGATTTTCACTAGGAAAATGAAAACAGATGGATCCATTGATAAGTATAAAGCCCGACTTGTTATTCAAGGTTTTCGCCAAAAAAAGGCATCGATTATTTCGATACGTATTCTCTGGTAACGAGAATGGCATCTATAAGGATGATCATTGCTATTGTAGCATTGCGAAATCTTGAAGTACATTAAATGGATGTAAAAACGGCCTTTGTTAATGGAGATTTACATGAAGAAATCTACATTAGACAACCTGAGGGTTTTGTGGTTCCAGGATTGGAACATAAAGTTTATAAATTAGTTAAGTCAATTTATGGCTTAAAACAAGCGCCTCGAGATTGGCATGAGAAATTTGACAGTGTTATATTGTCGAATGGATTTAAAATCAACGAATGTGACAAATGTGTGTATGTCCAAGATACAATAGAGGGATACGTGATCCCGTGTCTTTATGTTGATGATATGCTCATGGTTGGTAGCAATGACAAGATGGTGAAATCTACCAAAGACATATTACATTCAAGGTTCCACATCAAAGATATGGGCTTAGCTGACTTGATTCTAGGGATAAAGATCCAAAGAACACCAAGTGGACTTATACTAAAGGAGTCACATTATGTTGATAAGATCCTTGAGAAATTTAGTGAAGATGATTCTAGTGTGTCAATAATTATTATCTAACTTGAACTATCCATAAAATAAAGAGAAAAGATAATTACGAATTTTTACATAAAGATTTCTATTCAATATAGAAAACCCATTTATAATAGGTTTAAATTATCAAAATACATCTTTTAGTATTTAGATACTATCCTATTATTAATCAAATACAATTTTTAATATTATATCTGACGGTCCTCATCGATTTGAATATTTATAATTTTATAATCCAACGGATAGTATACTTTTGGTAGTACAGTGACCGACCAAAGTTTTGGATAAAATCTCCCTTACGCTTATTATATATAAGGACTTAATTATGTTGTTATTCTTATGGTTTTAAGTACTTCGTTAATAATTTATTAACTAAGTATATACCCTATGTTTACTATATTAAAGTTAATATGATATGAAAATTGCAAATTTAATCTATGAGAATCATATAGGTAAATACTTACGATATTTTACCAATAGAACATTATGTTATGACTTTAGCATGACTTCATAATATGATATGAAAACATATATTTTCATATTAATATTGAAAATAATATATATAGTTCGCATAATTATTATATAAAAAATAACATTATTAACAAAATTTTATTATTACATTAATAATATTGACTTATTATTTAATAGGTAATACTATATTATATAATATTATATATTATATAATTCAGGGTTTCTTGTTGATAATATAATATAATATAAGTGTATAATATGGATATAAATTGCAATACTTAATTGTAGTATTTTGGTGCCATACAGGTTTTGTGACTATACAACAACCAAATATTTGTGACTGTACAACACCAAATACATTATCGAAATGTATTATCTCATGTATCATTAATTGCTTAAATAATAACTAAATTTTCAATGACGTAAAATGAATTTTAGTAAATTGATCAATTTAGTGTAATATAAATAATACTTAATGATATATCATAAGTTCTTTAAAGAATGAAATGTTATAATTATGTTAGTATTGGGGAACTATATTTTAGATAATACTTAAATGTGTGAATATATAGGATATAATAGCTTAGATAAAAAGTTATAATACTCCTTATATAATATTATGATAACTTATATGTATATTATTAGTAAGGATACAAAATAATATTTAAATCTGCCTTGACTTAGGAACCTAAGTATATAATCAAAGTTTCTCTCTCTCTCGCTTAATATTATTTCGAAATATTTTAAAACCCAAACAAAATTTAATTTATTTCAACTGTAAACTGTTCTAATTATTTTGGAGATCTGTTACTTTAGAATGCTAGACAGCCAAATCTAGGGTTTTAATTAAACATCTCAATTTTCAGTTAGGGTTTTAAGGAGAGATGTCTAGGGTTTATGATAACTGGGAGAGATTAGTACGAGCTATGTTAGGGCAAGAGCAACTCAGACAGACTAGGCAAGGTCATGAGCGAGTTTCTAGTGGAATCACCGGTGTTTACAAGGTGCTGATGAAATTCAGAATGAGGATCCTAATGTTGCTAGAATGTGTTTGTGTTTGTGTTTGACTAACAGGATTATGTGATTTTAATTAGGTTTAGTTGATTGTAGTAAGGCGTTATGATATTGTGATTAAGGTTATGGTAAGAAGTAAGGTTAGCTCAAAATATCAAAATTCTAACCTATAGTATGTTCATATTATATTATTACACTTTAGAATATTTAGATATTTATGTGTAGTGATATAAATTTTATATCACAATACCAATAAATTATACATAATTACTTAATTTGTAAAATATTTCTAATACTAGTATAATATATATTAGTATTATACAACTATTAGAATCCAAAATATATAGTATCTAAATGTTCACCTAATCTTTTAATAACCAAGTGTAATATTTAAATTATACATATAATTTGATATTGTCAATTACTAATACTAAAATGAATGTATAATTAAAATTTCAATATCTAAATTATATTACATCATATTTTACCATTTTCAGTAATTGATCATTTATTGAGTTTTAATAATTTATTTTAGTAATATGATAACAACAATAATGATTACATCTTTATTTGTCATCAACTAACTATCCTAATATAGTTAAGGATATATGGAAATAGAAAGAATATTTGTCTGGGCTTTAAAAGAGTTATACCTAAACATACCAACTTCAACATTTAACTCAAATCAATCTCTTGACTTTAACTTTTTCCTTGTAAAAAAAGGGTAAGATATTTATTTACAACTAAAAGATAATTAAAACTAATACCTTGCACACATTTCCCACTCTTTGAGGATCGTTCATATATGGCACATAATAAAATGGTTGTAGATATTTAATTAGGATTTCAAAATTGTGGTTGTAAATTCTCAAAATGGTGGTCATAGTTTTTAATTAATTTCAAAAGAATGTCTAAGTTTGAAAATTTTCTAATCAATGGCCATAGTCTATAACGAGTTTCAAAAAGGTGGCTATAATTTTAATAATTAACAAATAAAAAACCAATAATTTTATGTGAAAATAGTAATTAAATCATTTCCAATTTAATTTAATGAAAAATAATGTAATTATAAAGTAAAAAGTTTATCGAGTTTGTGTTCAATAGTTCAAGCAAAGTCAATTTAATGATCAGTAAAGTTTAGAGCTATAAATGAGTTGATACCGAAGTTGGGTGTAGTATTGGATAAAGTTCAATTCAAGTTCATATTGATTTGTAAACAAGTCGAATTTGAACACCATTTTGAGGTTCACTTTGTGTTTTTAAACACATTAAGTTTTAAATGGACAAATATACTGACATGTTGGTTTTGGTGTTTACCTTATGTGTTGACATGCTAGTCACTTAGATAGTGGTTTCACATGTTAATTTTAAATGGACAAATAGAAGGACAAGTTGATTTTGGTATTTACATTATGTGTTGACATGCTAGTCACTTAGATATAGACAGGAAATCCTTGTTGTCAATGTGGTAGTTAATGACATTGTATTTAAGCATGCAAATACTAACTATAACTATTATAACTATTATGAATTTTAGTTGTAAGTGTGTGTTTAAAGAAAAACTCATATTTACCACTACATTATGTGTGTTGTTTTACTAGAAAATTCATTATTTTTTTTGTATGTTTTTTTATGATAAATTATTTCTTTGTATGTTACTTCCTCTCTTGGTAATTATATCTCTTTTGTAACTATACCTCACTCAAACTGATCCAACTATGATTATTATTTTTTCAAAATATTACAATTGTTCCTTGATTTTTGTATTGTGTTAGTTACATGAAAGCAGACTTTGTCATGTCTTCTTGATTAGTTAGGGGAGACCAACCCAAATTGAATATGGAGCTAAAAAGAATGAAATATTTTGATGTTTGAGACCATAATGTTTTGTTAAAATTACTTTTTGGCAGGGCTGTCATTTTACGCCCTCACCATTTTCATCGACCTGATTTTCTATTCACTTGAAATTTGTAATTTTTTTAAAAACATTCATTCTAATAAAATTATTAAATAAAACATTAATTTTATAAAAATATCAATATCATTAAATTTATATAAAACTGATAGTTTTAATAAAAAAAACTAATTACAAATTTTAAATTTTTTTATGCAAGCTACTCTATCTTTAAGAAAATCTGTAAAATCATAGGTAAAAAAGGTCCATGTACTCATCATTTGCACTTATTTTTGTCATTAGGAGTAAAGGGGCTTCATTATGATGATCCTAATAGCAGTTCCAAGCTCATTGCACTAGCTGCAAGAGATAGAGTGTATATTTTCTCCACTTTAGCATTTTCTACTATTAATCATCTAATGTCCATAGCTAAACAAATTTTTGATAGCTCAATTACAAAATCTCCATTAAAAAAAGATCAATCTCCGAAGCATGAGAAGATAATGAACCTATATTTTTCCCCTTTGTTTGACAAAATGACCTTTGGGCTATAGTGATGTTTGCCATATTTGATTCTTTTTTTTTTTGAATGAAAAGCTCAAAATTTAACACACATTTGTTCTTATGCATTTTAAATAAAATTATGAACACAATATAAATTAACTAGAAAGAGACACAATACAAAACCTCTTTACAAAATGAATCTAAGACAAGAATCAACTTGAACAGGCTTTGAGATTTACAACCAAAGAGTGTAAAACAATATAAATTAACTAGAAACAGACAAAATAGAAAGCCTCTTTACAAAATGAATCCAACAGAAGAATTAACTTGAACACACTTTGAGATATACAACCCACGGTGTAAAGTTGAGGGTTTAATCCAATTTCTAGATCCTTATTTAGACTATAAAATGTTTAAATAAATTATAAAAAAAGTATTAATGGAAGTACTAAGTAATGAAAGCCAACCATATATAGATATACATACTTACTAAACAAAACAAATTACAAAACCTTTGACCAAATGGAACCAAGATAAAGGGAAACACAATTTGAGTTGTCTGAGGAAATCGGTATACAAGAATTGGAAGATTCATGATTAATTTCTGTGAACCCTAAATCTTAATTCCAGTATAAAGGTATAGATCTAAGAAATCATCTTTTGAAGCCTAGGCCTGAGCGATTACGTGTGGAGTTGTGTAGTGGAGTGCCCATCATGTAGTTCATTGTCTTCACGATTCTCTTCCACATCTCCATGAAGAAAATTCATCCTTTGTGTTTTAAAAATCTCATCAATATTACACACCACTATAACTATTTATGGAATATCTTATATGTTATGATGTTCTTTATGCCATGCATGAGGAGTGGTGTTTAGTTATGTTTCCTACCTAGTAAATATTCTCGAGTAATTGTTTCAAAAAAATATTTTCTATACTCACCTAATAAGTTCTTATTTATTATTAGTTACAATTTTTTATGCATAGAATATTTATTCAAATTTTTTTCACGTATATTTGTTGGAAAAAGTAAAATTTTCCTGTATTTTGTGATATTTAGTTTGTAATAAATTTTGATAATTTTGTATTATGAAAATGTACAACAACAATTTAGTAACAAAAAATGTACAACAAATTTAAAATATAAACAAAAACCAACTTGTACAAAACGAAAGTTTTTGTAAGATGTATACTTCCAACAATTGATTATAATAAACAAAATCTCTTTATAATTCAAAAATCATTAATTTTGTCTATACAAACTATATTAACTTATTTAATAGAAAGAATTTAGAAGAAACTTTTGGAAAAATTGAATCAATATAAATAAAAACTAGAAACAGAATTGAGTTTTAACTTGCTCAATAGAATAAATTAAAGAAACTTTTGAGCAAATTGGATCATGGTGCCCTGGGTTGATGAGAGCACTGGTTATTGAGCAAAGCATTCAAGTTTGATTGGTGGCGTGTGCTGAATTTTTTCCACACTCCAGGGTTGAGGGGTCTGTGGCTTTATCCGGTGATGGAACAAAAATGTTGAGATATAACCTTTACCATGGCTCATTGAAGGTTTTTTCAAAGACCCCACATACAATGAAACTCGTTTGCTATTCATGCTTTCGAGATTGAACTTTTTCTCAATGCAGGTCGTGTAAGTAATATATCAAGAACACATCCACCTCTGGCCATCAAATAATTAACTATAAATAAATGTTATAAGGGTGAAATTTCACACTATATCTCTTTTCTAGCTATTGCAAAGATCTTGGAACTACAATTGCCATCATCCAAATAAAGCCTCCAATCTAATAAAAATATTTTAATTCAGGAAACTATTTATTACACCTAATTCTAGTTATTTTCTCAAAGATGGAGGACATTCGAGTAGCTTAGCGCTTAAGTTTTTGAGGTGGATCCATGCAAGTCATCTCTCATTTAAGTTAGAAAGAGCCTTGGACTTGTAGGAAAACTATGAGCTAAAAAATATGGTAAGATCCACTTAGAAAAGATTAAAGGTCTAAAAAGTATTTATACTTGTTTATGTTTTCTCAAGTTAGGTCTAAAAAGTATTTTTATTTTTTACCTAAATAAAAGTTTTTTGGATAAAATTTACCACTTGGAACTCATAAGTGCATTAGATTTACCAAGGTCTTTGTACAAATTTATAATTTAGATTAGTAAATTAGAGTTGTATGTTTAAATTTAGTATAAGGTTTAATTTGTGTAACAATTTTAAGAATATGATAATTATTAAAAATAAAATGTTCTATCTCAAACTATAACATTTATATTTTATTTTATACTTTATTGTAATAGTATTTTATTTCTTTTAATTACAAAAAAAGGTGTTTAAAAGTTAGATTAGTGTAAAAATTTATACTATATTATTAAAGACGAAACATAAAAAGTTTTGTTCTGTCGGTCATTGGTCGGTATTTGAGCCGGGCCTATTAATAATTTGGGTTGCGTTGGGTCTATGTATAACCAATTTATTTATAACCAATTACTTTTTTCACCTAAAATACATTAGCTATTTTATATATATTTTTAACCAAAACAACTAATTTTCTAAAAATAAAATAGGTAACATATATATATATATATATATATATATATATATATAATAGTAATTTTATTACACATTTATAACCGATTACCTTTTTGAGCTAAACCACATTATTTGTTTTACATTTTCTAACTAAAATAAATGATCATTTCCACTTATTTTTGTCATTAGGAGTAAAGAGGCTTTATTCTGATGATCCTAATAGCAGTTCCAAGCTATTAATCATCTAATGTCCATAGCTAAACAAATTTTTGATAGATTAATTACAAAATCTCCATTAAAAAAAGATCAAAAGCATGAGAAGATAATGAACCTATATTTTTTCCCCTTTGTTTGACAAAATGACCTTTGGGCTATAGTGATGGTTGCCATATTTGATTTTTTTTTTGAATGAAACGACACAATAAAAAACTTCTTTACAAAATGAATCTAAGACAAGAATCAACTTGAACACGCTTTGAGATATACAACCCAACATTGTAAAGTTGAGGGTTTAATCCAATTTCTAGATACCTTTGACCAAATGGAACCAAGATAAACAGAAACACAATTTGAGTGGTATGAGGAAATCGGTATACAAGAATTGGAAGATTCATGATTAATTTCTATGAACCCTAAATCTTAATTCGAGTATAAAGGTATAGATCTAAGCAATCATCTTTTGAGCCTAGGCCTGAGGGATTAGGTGTGGAGTTGTTGTGGAGTGTCCATCATATAGTTCAGTATCTTCACAATTCTCTTCCACATCTCCACCAAGAAAATCTTGTAAAATGTTTTGTATGTATTTGTGTTTAAGCAGAAATAACTGATAGAATACACCAGCATATGCACATCAAATGGGCTTCGTTATTATTGATCATGCAAAGGTTTTTAAACTGCAATACAACCACAAAGGTAGCTAGAAAATAGGAACACTACCCACTCTCCTACAACTACTCCAGTACAGCTTTTATTTGGCAAACTGGGTCCTAAAATATCTCTACTAACAGCTGACTGAATCAAATCCTACTAAAACATAAATAAATGAAAAATATGTTTAAGATTAAATACAATAATCTCCCCGTTAATCTTAAACGTTTCTTGCCAATTCCTTGACACCCAACAGCTCCCTCATCCTTTCGAATTTGACTTTTGACAAGGCCTTGGTGAGTATGTCTGCACGTTGTTCCTCCCCCGAGATGTGTTTGATGCAGATTTCCCCACGCTCTATGCATTCGCGAATGAAGTGGTATCGAATATCAATGTGCTTACTTCGACCATGAAACACTGGATTTTTAGCAAGGTCAATTGCAGCTTTGTTGTCGATGTATAGAACCACTGGACCCATGCTTTCATCCGTTATCTGACTGAGAACATTCCGGAGCCATATGCACTGACAAGTTACTGCAGTTGCAGTAATGAACTCGGCCTCACATGATGACAATGCCACACACTTTTGCTTCTGAGATACCCACGTTATTAAGCTCTCGTTTAAGTAGAACACCATCCCTCCAGTACTTTTCCTATCCTAAATATGACCTGCAAGATCACTATCCGAGTATCCTGTTAATATGTTATTACCTCCCTTCTTGGTATATACCAGTCCACAATCAAGCGTCCCCTTTATATATCACATGATTCTCTTTGCTGCATTTAGATGTAATACTGTTGGTTGCTCCATGTATCTGCTAACGATGCCAACTGCAAACGCTATATCAGGTCTGGTGTTTCCTAGGTAGCGCAAACCTCCCACTAGACTTTTGAACTGTGTCACATTTACTCATTTTCCTCCTTCATCTTTGGTTAGCTGCTCTTTCGGATCCATAGGATATTTAGTTGGATTACATTCAGCTAACCGAGCCTTCTCAAGGATTTTCTTTGCATAACTAGTTTGCTTCAGTTTGATGAAACCATTACCCTCATCTACTTCAATTCCCAAGTAGTACGATAACTTGCCCAGATTACTCATCTCGAACATATCATTCATCTGACTCATGAACTTTTCTATAATACTCGTGCTTGTACCAGTGACTAGCAGGTCGTCTACGTATACAGCAACCACCAACATTTTGTCATTCTCTCGCCGAGTATACACCCCATGTTCTGATGGACAGCGTTTGAAACCAAGCAACTCCAAATAGCTGTTTAATTTTGAATACCAGGCCCGTGGGGCTTGTTTAAGCCCATACAGTGCTTTTATTAATCTGTAGACCATGTGTTCTTGCCCCTTTCTCTCATAACCTTCCGGTTGCGCCACATAAACTTCTTCACCAATTTCTCCGTTTAGAAACGCCGTTTTTGCATCAAGATGATGGACTTACCAGTAGTTTTTACTGCGAGTGCAAGTAGTAACCTCACGGTCTCCAATCTCGTGACTGGTGCAAAACTTTCTTCATAATATATGCCATGTTGTTGAACAAAACCCGGTGCAACTAATCTCGCTTTATGCTTAACTATCTTCCCTTCAGCATCCCTTTTCAGCTTGTAAATCCATTTTAAATCTATAACCTTGTGGCCCTTTGGCAACTCTGTCAACCTCCATGTCCCGTTTTTATTAATTGAGTCTATCTCATTCTACATTGCAAATTTAATCTATGAGAATCATATAGATTGCAAATTTAATCTATGAGAATCATATAGATAAATACTTACGATATTTTACCAATAGAACATTATATTATGACTTTAGCATGACTTCATAATATGATATGAAAACATATATTTTCATATTAATATTGAAAATAATATATATAGTTCGCATAATTATTATATAAGAAATAACATTATTAACAAAATTTTATTATTACATTAATAATATTGACTTATTATTTAATAGGTAATACTATATTATATAATATTATATATTATATAAGTCAGGGTTTCTTGGTGATAATATAATATAATATAAGTGTATAATATGGATATAAATTGCAATACTTAATTGTAGTATTTTGGTGCCATACAGGTTTTGTGACTATACAACAACCAAATATCTGTGACTGTACCACACCAAATATATTATCGAAATGTATTATCTCATATATCATTAATTGCTTAAATAATAACTAGATTTTCAATGACGGAAAATGAATTTTAGTAAATTGATCAATTTAGTGTAATATAAATAATACTTAATGATATATCATAAGTTCTTTAAAGAATGAAATGTTATAATTATGTTAATATTGGGGAACTATAATTTAGATAATACTTAAATGTGTGAATATATAGGATATAATAGCTTAGGTAAAAATTTATAATACTCCTTATATAATATTATGATAACTTATATGTATATTATTAGTAAGGATACAAAATAATATTTAAATATGTCTTGACTTAGGAACCTAAGTATATAATCAAAGTTTTTCTCTCTCTCTCGGTTAATATTATTTCGAAATATTTTAACACCCAAACAAAATTTAATTTATTTCAACCGTAAACTGTTCTAATTATTTCAAATTTCGAGATCTGTTACTTTAGAATGCTAGGCAGCCAAATCTAGGATTTTAATTAAACATCTCAATTTTCAGTTGGGGTTTTAAGGAGAGATGTCTAGGGTTTATGATATTTGGGAGAGATTAGTACGAGCTATGTTAGGGCAACAGCAACTCAGACCCACTGGGCAAGGTCATGAGCCAGTTTCTAGTGGAATCACCGGTGCTGTTCCGTTTCAACAAACTACTAATTAATGTTAATGCTATTTTACAAGGTGCTGATGAAATTCAGAATGAGGATCCTAATGTTGCTAGAATGTGTTTGTGTTTGTGTTTGACTAACAGGATTAGTGTGATTTTAATTAGCTTTAGTTGATTGTAGTAAGGCGTTATGATATTGTGATTAATTCGTTATGATAAGAAGTAAGGTTAGCTCAAAATATCAAAATTCTAACCTATAGTATGTTCATATTATATTATTACACTTTAGAATATTTAGATATTTATTTGTAGTGATATAAATTTTATATCACAATACCAATAAATTATACATAATTACTTAATTTGTAAAATATTTCTAATACTAGTATAATATATATTAGTATTATACAACTATTAGAATCCAAAATATATAGTATCGAAATGTTCACCTAATCTTTTAATAACCAAGTGTAATATTTAAATTACACATATAATTTGATATTGTCAATTACTAATACTAAAATGAATGTATAATTAAAATTTCAATATCTAAATTATATTACATCATATTTTACCATTTTCAGTAATTGATCATTTATTGAGTTTTAATAATTTATTTTAGTAATATGATAACAACAATAATGATTACATCTTTATTTGTCATCAACTAAGTATCCTAATATAGTTAAGGATATATGGAAATAGAAAGAATTTGTTACTTCTACTTAAGCCAAAACTACATTATTATAGTTTATGTTATTTATGTAATTTGTGACATATGAATTACATAAATTTTTAGTATAAATGATAATTACTAAAAGTGTACCCAATATTATAGAACTTATGTATAATTTAAAATGTTGTTTAAATTATACGATATGGTATTATTACAAATACGTATATAAATTATGGTAAGATAATTATATCCCAGTTAATGATCACCACTATCATATTAACTATAAATATGATAGTTAATATTTAATATTAAAAATTGTATACGTTAATATTTCTTATATAAATATGCATCTAATGTAAATTAAATAGTATACTAATATCTGGGAATAAGTAATAAATTACATATAGTTTAGCAAGTCTTTGGTGATATGTTTAACCAAATATTTTGATAAAAATACTCCATATATTTGGTAACATAGTCAACTATGATCTATGTTTTATATAATTTCATAAATAACTATACTTTAATCTAGAGTAATTAACTATATTAATATGGTTTAAATTATTATGTTGCACGATAGAAGGATTTGTGAAGCCAGCATTTGGTTTATAATCTGGGTGAAAGCTGTATATGGGCTTTGACACACCCGGCTGCTATGCTAAATTGAATAAATGCTTAAAAAGTTTGGGCTTTACAAAATGTCCCTGAGTGTACAGGAGAAGAAAGAGACATTGATCATTGGAGTGTATGTTGACCATCTGTTAATCACACACAAGTGTATCAATGATTCAACTAATCAACACTTTAAGGACTAGATGAACAAGAAGTTTGATATGAGTGATCTAGGAAAGCTATCTCGTTATCTTGATGGAACTATGTTTAAAAGTATCGTGGTGGCTTGAGATATTATTATACATCCTTAAAAATATTTTTTCTATCCTTATAAAAAATATAAAAAAGAAGACACCTTCCACTTTTGAATTTATAGGATTATATTATTATTACAGTTTCATACCCCAATGTATTATTATGACCATAATAATACTCTATATTTCCCATCTGATGCAATATTCACCATCTGCGTTTCTACGTATGAAATATTATGTCAATACATATAGTCAAATTAGATTAATATAACCTTGTATGAACATTATTAATATAATCCTAATAAAATTTAGTTAGAAGATATGATAAAATGTTTTATATAAAATCACATATTATATTATGATATAAGCTTATATCTTAGTATCACATTAGTGGTTGTTGGGCTTAAGAAGAAATAGTAATAGATATTATGATTATTAAATATATATAATCCACATTAATTTGTTTTAAGAATTTAGTACGTAGAATATCTATTCATAAGGGTGACAGCTACACAAAGTTTAATAGATAGTATAATAATGCTAATTAATTCTTATCAATAGTATTATCATAGCTATTACTAGTATGCGTTTATTCAATATTGGTATTATATGTTAGAATAATTGTTTATTTATTTGACTAAATATTGAGTCCACATGTTGTTAGTTTTTTATATGCTGTATGAATTACTATGTGTGCTTGTGCAATTTTTTAAAAAAAATTGTGTTTTTGATGTTTTGGTGATGTACATTAAGATTTACATTTACTATGTGTTTTAAATTATTCATTCTGATTAAATTTAACATTTAATATATTTATATTTAGGTATCAAATGTTATGTTTGGTTCACAAAATGACACTACTATATACACATGTCCCTTCTTTTTCTTTGATAATAGATCTCATGTAACCTCACTACTTAACGTTCATTAATAACAAGTTTAATAGTCAACTAACTATTACAGGACTTTAGTAATGCTTGCAATTAATCGTTGTGGAGTTTTCGAGCTACTGGGACAAATGATGGGTTTCATTTGTTGTTATAATTATTGCATACAGTTATTGTTGTTGCTGAATTTCAGGCTGACACCGAGCTTTTTTTTCTATAAGTTGCACTTGAATTTATGCCTACAAGCAATTCCTGAGCAGAAATAAGAAATTGTGATGATAGTTATTGATATTCTATATTAGTTCCTTATATGATGTAATCTTCTTCTTCTCTAACAAAGTCGTTGATATAATATAAAAACAAAAATCTTGAATTTAAGCTTAAGATTTGAAATTACATGTATACCTACAAATTGTTATCATCATCTTCACGATCCTCCACATGTCCACCTTGAGAATTGCTCATTCCTTGGAACCTTGCATCTCCTTCTACAGTATACACTTTTTCTTAGTTATTCGAGCATATTTAGAATTTTGATTAGAAAAGAGATGGAATTGATAAGGTGGTTCCATAATATTTTGACCACAAACCATTCGAATTGATGCAATTGTTTTTTGATTTAGGGTTTTGAGAGACGCAATTGGAATTAAAGATGTTTTTAGGCCTTTGAAGTTTAAATATACACAATCTTAAATAATATACATATTTGATAATTATTTCATATTCCACACTACTCTAGAAACTTCTCTTTTTAATATCTTTTTCTATTTTCTATTTAAATTATTATACTAGTTAGCTTTGCTCTCTTTATGTATTCTTTTACGAAAATAATGTTGGAATATTTTGAATAAAAATGTTATGGTCTTCTATTATTTTGATTTGTAACTTATAAATTGATTTTGCAACTCCTTAATAATGAGATAATATTGATTAATTCATTATTGTAGCTCATTATTACTTAGGTTACAACTTTGATTTGGTGTGTAAGTTACATTTCTTATACTCCTATATAAGGAGACCTTTTCTTTTTGGTGAGAGATACAAAAAACCAAGAAGCATTTCTTGAGTATTCATCTTAGAGCTCTAGGTTCTATTCAGTGAGATAGTAGCGGTGTTTGTTCGGTTCGTAAGAGGCGGATCTCTAGTGCTTAAGATCACCTCAATTCTTTGTATCCTGGGAGACGGAAGCCACAACACACCTTCGAGCACCATACAGAAGGGGCTTATCTGTTTTAAGGATAGTGTGGTTATCACGTGCCTCGAATCATTTTCGGTATTTTCTTTTTGTAATCTTGTTTTCAGGTATAATCTTTCTCTATACTTCATACAAGCTTAAAACATAACCATAATTCTTATAGATTAGTTTAATCGATAAACTAATTTGTTCGAATGTTTTCATGGAATATAGTGGTTATTGCGTTTATTGATTTACAGTAGTTCTAATAAGTTGAGTCTGTAATAATTTAACTGTACATGCATGTGTTGTCTTGTGATTATGATAGATATGAATGTTAATATTACGTGTGTTTATCCCCTAATTTATGCATGTGTGGTTGCGACCTGTTTTTATACCTGGACTTTATGTGTCTTGTACGGTAGATACATATTTCCCTAGCTAATTTATTTACTCTTCGTTGGATATCTGGGAGTAGCAATTCTTAGTGATTTATTCGTCAATTTTTTTTTTAATACATGTTGTATTATAATTTTGTAAATTCATGGTAGGTGGTACTTGTGCATTTGGTTAGTGACAGGCACCAGGTTCATTAATATTATAGATGGGTCCAAGCCTGTTTTTTTTTCTATGGCTTTGTTATTGGTTTTATTTAATTTGTCCATTCGTTCTTACCATGCTAGGGCTATGGCATTCTGCCTTTCGTAATTGATATTTGGGTACTTGCTTTGGAGCTCCTTGTTGTTGATTAATTTTGTTAGTTTTGATATAATTTGGCTGTTTATTTACTTGGTTTTAAAAATAAAAAAAATAAAAAATACGTGGTTTTGTGTTTTAATAGTTTTTACCAAGACCTAATTTTGATATTCTTTTATCTTAAATGTTATTTTGTGGCTTATTCTTCTGCCTTGGTTCAAATTTCAAAATGTTTAATGGTTAGATATTTGTGTTTGTTTTTCTAGTTACTGGTAGTAATTACGTATGGTAGTGTTGCAACATGAGTTATCAACTTTTTTATTTTTCTCCTCGTTTTTTTTTGGCATAGGCTCTCTCATTTTTTGCATACTTTTGTATTTAGTCGCATGGTCTTTATTGCATGATTAAAATGAATATTGAGTCAATTTCTGACTTCATATTATTTTTCAATTTCCTAATGGTTAAAGTTTTATGGTGTTGAAATGCACTAATATCTTTCTGTGACCTTTGTGTTTTTTATTTTCTTTAAAAAAAAAAATTAAATCACTAATAATCGATGGTTGAGTGGTATTTTAATGTGGTTTTCGGTATGATTAAGTGAACCACTGGTTTGTTTAAAGGAAAAAGAAATTTATGCACTTTCTTTTTGTAATTATCAGTATGTATGTGAGTATTTCAGTTATATTTTGTAGAATAGGCAGGTTATGGTTTTTGCTTTAGTGCATAGCTTTGTCTGCTCGGCGTAGTATGCCCCTATTCAATCTCAGAGTTACTTTATGGGCTTTTCAACCTATGTAAATTTTCTAAGCGAATAATATAATCAAGACTTGTTAATTAATTTGGTAAATATATTAACGGGTGTTATCTTGTTTTCAGAAATGTCGGGAGTTGACGGAGAGAGCTTGTCTGGTGATGGTGATAGGCGTGTAAATGCTGAGGCAGTGCCTAAAACGGCGACCCTTGTGGTGCCTAGTCCAGCTGTACCGGTAACCGCTCACGCGGAAAAACCGGAGAAATTCAATGGGCTGAATTTCAAAAGGTGGCAACAAAAGGTGTTGTTTTACGTGACCACCTTGAACCTTGTGAGGTTCTTGACCGATGATGCACCTAAGCTGTGACGATGAGTCTGATGTTGAGCTAGTTAGTGCAGTTCAAGCTTGGAACCACTCTGATTTCTTGTGCAGAAATTATATAATGAACTGTTTGAGTGATTCACTGTACAATGTGTATAGTGTGCTAAAGACGTCCAAAGCTTTATGGGACTCACTCGACAGAAAGTATAGAACCGAGGATGCGGGTACTAAGAAATTTATAGTGGCCCGACTCCTTGAGTTTATGATGGTGGATTCCAAGAAGGTGGTTAGTCAAGTTCAGGACCTTCAGATGATAATGCATGACATGGAATCTGAGGGAATGCCCATGAATGAAGCCTTCCAAGTAGCCGTTATTATTGAGAAATTGCCCCCTAGTTGGAAGGACTTCAAGAATTATTTGAAGCATAAGCGAAAGGAGATGACAGTGCAAGACCTTGTCTTGAGACTCCGGATTGAGGAGGATAATAAAAAACGGCCTGTCTCTTCTTCTAATGCTAGTGTTGTGCAGGTGAAAAAGAACTCCAAGTTCAAAAAGGGGAAACCAGACAAGAAGCCCAACTTGGGACATAAGGGTGGAGTTTCTAAGAAGAAATTTCTAGGAAAGTGCTTCAACTGTGACAAGATTGGTCACAAGTCAACTGAGTGCAGACTACCGAAGAGGAAAAAGCACGAGGCCCACATGGTAGATGATGTGGCTCAAGATATATCTGAAATCAGTCTCTCTGCTATGGTTTCTGAAGTGAACCTGATCGGCTCCAACCCGAAAGAATGGTGGATTGACACTGGTGCTACTAGGCACATATGCTCGAGTAAGGAGTTGTTCCACACCTTCTCGCCAACTGAGAATGGAGAGAAGCTTTTCATGGGAAACTCTGCAACATCTGAAGTCCTTGGAAAAGGCAAGGTTTTCTTGAAGATGACATCTGGCAAGGAGTTGACTCTGAATGATGTACTCTATGTGCCGGAGATTCGAAGGAACTTGGTTTCTGGCTCATTGTTGAACAAGCATGGATTCCGCATGGTGTTTGAATCTGATAAGCTAATTTTGTCCAAAAGTGGAATGTTTGTGGGAAAAGGTTATATAACCGATGGTTTTTTAAGCTCAATGTAATGACTGTGAAGAGTATTAATAAGAATAATTCTTCTGCTTACTTGCTTGAGTCTTCCAATTTGTGGCATGGTAGACTAGGTCATGTTAATTATGAAACAATGCGTAGATTAATTAACTTGAACCATATACCCACATTCCAAATTAGTTCGAAACACAAATGTGAAATTTGTGTGGAGGCAAAATTAACAAGATCATCGTTTCAAATAATTGAAAGACATACAAAACCCTTGAATTTGATTCACAGTGATGTGTGTGATTTAAAATCAAATCAAACAAGGGATGGGTATAATTACTTTGTCACTTTTGTGGATGATAGTACAAGATTTTGTTATGTCTATTTGCTTAAAAGAAAAGATGAAGCTATAGAGAAGTTTGAGCTATATAAAAGTGAAGTTGAAACTCAACTTAAGGAAAAAGTAAAAGTTATAAGAAGTGACCGAGGTGGTGAATATGTATCACCTTTTGGTGAATTCTGTGCGAAACATGGAATTATTCACGAAGTCACTGCACCATATTCGCCTCAATCAAATGGGATTGCTGAGCGTAAAAATAGGACCTTGAAAGAAATGAGCAATGCAATGTTGCTAAGTTCAGGGTTGCCTACAAGTATGTGGGGAGATGCTGTCTGGTCAGCAAATTATCTTTTGAATAGGATACCCCGGAAAAATCAAGAGCCGACTCCCTATGAATTATGGAAAAGGAAGAAGCCTTCTTATAAATTCTCACGAGTGTGGGGGTGCCTTGCAAAAGTTCTTGTACCAGAACCAAAGAGGGTGAAAATCGGTCCAAAACAGTGGATTGTATTTTTATTGGTTATGTGCCTAATAGTACGGCATATAGATTTCTTGTGCATGAGTCAAAAATCCCTTACATACACAAGAATATAATAATGGAATCAAGAAATGCTTCATTTTTTGAACATGTATTTCCACGCAAGTCCATAGAAAGTTCAAGTTCATCGAAACGGACACGTGAAACTTATTCTGAAAATGAATATAGTGATGACGAGGAACAAGAAAATACGGATGAACTTGAAACAGAGGATGCACCTCGTCGAAGCAAAAGAGCTAGAGTTGAAAAATCCTTCGGGCCGGATTTTCTAACATACTTTCTCGAAAATGAACCACAGTCTTATTCAGAAGTTGTGCATTGTCCGGATGGTCCTTTTTGAAAAGAGGCCATTAAAAGTGAAGTTGATTCTATTATGCAGAATCATACTTGGGAATTAGTGGATCTTCCTCCGGGTTGTAAACCACTAGGATCTAAATGGATTTTCACTTGGAAAATGAAAACACATGGATCCATTGATAAGTATAAAGCCCGACTTGTTATTCAAGGTTTTCGCCAAAAAAAGGCATCGATTATTTCGATACGTATTCTCTGGTAACGAGAATGGCATCTATAAGGATGATCATTGTTATTGTAGCATTGCGAAATCTTGAAGTACATTAAATGGATGTAAAAACGGCCTTTGTTAATGGAGATTTACATGAAGAAATCTACATTAGACAACCTGAGGGTTTTGTGGTTCCAGGATTGGAACATAAAGTTTATAAATTAGTTAAGTCAATTTATGGCTTAAAACAAGCGCCTCGAGATTGGCATCAGAAATTTGACAGTGTTATATTGTCGAATGGATTTAAAATCAACGAATGTGACAAATGTGTATATGTCCAAGATACAATAGAGGGATACGTGATCCCGTGTCTTTATGTTGATGATATGCTCATCGTTGGTAGCAATGACAAGATGGTGAAATCTACCAAAGACATATTACATTCAAGGTTCCACATCAAAGATATGGGCTTAGCTGACTTGATTCTAGGGATAAAGATCCAAAGAACACCAAGTGGACTTATACTAAACGAGTCACATTATGTTGATAAGATCCTTGAGAAATTTAGTGAAGATGATTCTAGTGTGTCAATAATTATTATCTAACTCGAACTATCCATAAAATAAAGAGAAAAGATAATTACGAATTTTTACATAAAGATTTCTATTCAATATAGAAAACCCATTTATAATAGGTTTAAATTATCAAAATACATCTTTTAGTATTTAAATACTATCCTATTATTAATCAAATACAATTTTTAATATTATATCTGACGGTCCTCATCGATTTGAATATTTATAATTTTATAATCCAACGGATAGTATACTTTTGGTAGTACAGTGACCGACCAAAGTTTTGGATAAAATCTCCCTTACGCTTATTATATATAAGGACTTAATTATGTTGTTATTCTTATGGTTTTAAGTACTTAGTTAATAATTTATTAACTAAGTATATACCCTATGTTTACTATATTAAAGTTAATATGATATGAAAATTGCAAATTTAATCTATGAGAATCATATAGGTAAATACTTACGATATTTTACCAATAGAACATTATGTTATGACTTTAGCATGACTTCATAATATGATATGAAAACATATATTTTCATATTAATATTGAAAATAATATATATAGTTCGCATAATTATTATATAAGAAATAACATTATTAACAAAATTTTATTATTACATTAATAATATTGACTTATTATTTAATAGGTAATACTATATTATATAATATTATATATTACATAATTCAGGGTTTCTTGTTGATAATATAATATAATATAAGTGTATAATATGGATATAAATTGCAATACTTAATTGTAGTATTTTGGTGCCATACAGGTTTTGTGACTATACAACAACCAAATATTTGTGACTGTACAACACCAAATACATTATCGAAATGTATTATCTCATGTATCATTAATTGCTTAAATAATAACTAAATTTTCAATGACGTAAAATGAATTTTAGTAAATTGATCAATTTAGTGTAATATAAATAATACTTAATGATATATCATAAGTTCTTTAAAGAATGAAATGTTATAATTATGTTAGTATTGGGGAACTATATTTTAGATAATACTTAAATGTGTGAATATATAGGATATAATAGCTTAGATAAAAAGTTATAATACTCCTTATATAATATTATGATAACTTATATGTATATTATTAGTAAGGATACAAAATAATATTTAAATCTGCCTTGACTTAGGAACCTAAGTATATAATCAAAGTTTCTCTCTCTCGGTTAATATTATTTCGAAATATTTTAAAACCCAAACAAAATTTAATTTATTTCAACTGTAAACTGTTCTAATTATTTTGGAGATCTGTTACTTTAGAATGCTAGACAGCCAAATCTAGGGTTTTAATTAAACATCTCAATTTTCAGTTAGGGTTTTAAGGAGAGATGTCAAGGGTTTATGATAACTGGGAGAGATTAGTACGAGCTATGTTAGGGCAAGAGCAACTCAGACAGACTAGGCAAGGTCATGAGCGAGTTTCTAGTGGAATCACCGGTGTTTACAAGGTGCTGATGAAATTCAGAATGAGGATGTGTTTGTGTTTGTGTTTGACTAACAGGATTATGTGATTTTAATTAGGTTTAGTTGATTGTAGTAAGGCGTTATGATATTGTGATTAATTGGTTATGGTAAGAAGTAAGGTTAGCTCAAAATATCAAAATTCTAACCTATAGTATGTTCATATTATATTATTACACTTTAGAATATTTAGATATTTATGTGTAGTGATATAAATTTTATATCACAATACCAATAAATTATACATAATTACTTAATTTGTAAAATATTTCTAATACTAGTATAATATATATTAGTATTATACAACTATTAGAATCCAAAATATATAGTATCTAAATGTTCACCTAATCTTTTAATAACCAAGTGTAATATTTAAATTATACATATAATTTGATATTGTCAATTACTAATACTAAAATGAATGTATAATTAAAATTTCAATATCTAAATTATATTACATCATATTTTACCATTTTCAGTAATTGATCATTTATTGAGTTTTAATAATTTATTTTAGTAATATGATAACAACAATAATGATTACATCTTTATGTGTCATCAACTAACTATCCTAATATAGTTAAGGATATATGGAAATAGAAAGAATATTTGTCTGGGCTTTAAAAGAGTTATACCTAAACATACCAACTTCAACATTTAACTCAAATCAATCTCTTGACTTTAACTTTTTTCTTGTAAAAAAAGGGTAAGATATTTATTTACAACTAAAAGATAATTAAAACTAATACCTTGCACACATTTCCCACTCTTTGAGGATCGTTCATATATGGCACATAATAAAATGGTTGTAGATATTTAATTAGGATTTCAAAATTGTGGTTGTAAATTCTCAAAATGGTGGTCATAGTTTTTAATTAATTTCAAAAGAATGTCTAAGTTTGAAAATTTTCTAATCAATGGCCATAGTCTATAACGAGTTTCAAAAAGGTGGCTATAATTTTAATAATTAACAAATAAAAAACCAATAATTTTTTATGTGAAAATAGTAATTAAATCATTTCCAATTTAATTTAATGAAAAATAATGTAATTATAAAGTAAAAAGTTTATCGAGTTTGTGTTCAATAGTTCAAGCAAAGTCAATTTAATGATCAGTAAAGTTTAGAGCTATAAATGAGTTGATACCGAAGTTGGGTGTAGTATTGGATAAAGTTCAATTCAAGTTCATATTGATTTGTAAACAAGTCGAATTTGAACACCATTTTGAGGTTCACTTTGTGTTTTTAAACACATTAAGTTTTAAATGGACAAATATACTGACATGTTGGTTTTGGTGTTTACCTTATGTGTTGACATGCTAGTCACTTAGATAGTGGTTTCACATGTTAATTTTAAATGGACAAATATAAGGACAAGTTGATTTTGGTATTTACATTATGTGTTGACATGCTAGTCACTTAGATATAGACAGGAAATCCTTGTTGTCAATGTGGTAGTTAATGACATTGTATTTAAGCATGCAAATACTAACTATAACTATTATAACTATTATGAATTTTAGTTGTAAGTGTGTGTTTAAAGAAAAACTCATATTTACCACTACATTATGTGTGTTGTTTTACTAGAAAATTCATTATTTTTTTTGTATGTTTTTTTATGATAAATTATTTCTTTGTATGTTACTTCCTCTCTTGGTAATTATATCTCTTTTGTAACTATACCTCACTCAAACTGATCCAACTATGATTATTATTTTTTCAAAATATTACAATTGTTCCTTGATTTTTGTATTGTGTTAGTTACATGAAAGCAGACTTTGTCATGTCTTCTTGATTAGTTAGGGGAGACCAACCCAAATTGAATATCGAGCTAAAAAGAATGAAATATTTTGATGTTTGAGACCATAATGTTTTGTTAAAATTACTTTTTGGCAGGGCTGTCATTTTACGCCCTCACCATTTTCATCGACCTGATTTTCTATTCACTTGAAATTTGTAATTTTTTTAAAAACATTCATTCTAATAAAATTATTAAATAAAACATTAATTTTATAAAAATATCAATATCATTAAATTTATATAAAACTGATAGTTTTAATAAAAAAAACTAATTACAAATTTTAAAATTTTTTATGCAAGCTACTCTATCTTTAAGAAAATCTGTAAAATCATAGGTAAAAAAGGTCCATGTACTCATCATTTGCACTTATTTTTGTCATTAGGAGTAAAGGGGCTTCATTATGATGATCCTAATAGCAGTTCCAAGCTCATTGCACTAGCTGCAAGAGATAGAGTGTATATTTTCTCCACTTTAGCATTTTCTACTATTAATCATCTAATGTCCATAGCTAAACAAATTTTTGATAGCTCAATTACAAAATCTCCATTAAAAAAAGATCAATCTCCGAAGCATGAGAAGATAATGAACCTATATTTTTCCCCTTTGTTTGACAAAATGACCTTTGGGCTATAGTGATGTTTGCCATATTTGATTCTTTTTTTTTGAATGAAAAGCTCAAAATTTAACACACATTTGTTCTTATGCATTTTAAATAAAATTATGAACACAATATAAATTAACTAGAAAGAGACACAATACAAAACCTCTTTACAAAATGAATCTAAGACAAGAATCAACTTGAACACGCTTTGAGATTTACAACCAAAGAGTGTAAAACAATATAAATTAACTAGAAACAGACAAAATAGAAATCCTCTTTACAAAATGAATCCAACAGAAGAATTAACTTGAACACACTTTGAGATATAGAACCCACGGTGTAAAGTTGAGGGTTTAATCCAATTTCTAGATCCTTATTTAGACTATAAAATGTTTAAATAAATTATAAAAAAAGTATTAATGGAAGTACTAAGTAATGAAAGCCAACCATATATAGATATACATACTTACTAAACAAAACAAATTACAAAACCTTTGACCAAATGGAACCAAGATAAAGGGAAACACAATTTGAGTTGTCTGAGGAAATCCGTATACAAGAATTGGAAGATTCATGATTAATTTCTGTGAACCCTAAATCTTAATTCCAGTATAAAGGTATAGATCTAAGAAATCATCTTTTGAAGCCTAGGCCTGAGCGATTACGTGTGGAGTTGTGTAGTGGAGTGCCCATCATGTAGTTCATTGTCTTCACGATTCTCTTCCACATCTCCATCAAGAAAATTCATCCTTTGTGTTTTAAAAATCTCATCAATATTACACACCACTATAACTATTTATGGAATATCTTATATGTTATGATGTTCTTTATGCCATGCATGAGGAGTGGTGTTTAGTTATGTTTCCTACCTAGTAAATATTCTCGAGTAATTGTTTCAAAAAAATATTTTCTATACTCACCTAATAAGTTCTTATTTATTATTAGTTACAATTTTTTATGCATAGAATATTTATTCAAATTTTTTTCACGTATATTTGTTGGAAAAAGTAAAAATTTCCTGTATTTTGTGATATTTAGTTTGTAATAAATTTTGATAATTTTGTATTATGAAAATGTACAACAACAATTTAGTAACAAAAAATGTACAACAAATTTAAAATATAAACAAAAACCAACTTGTACAAAACGAAAGTTTTTGTAAGATGTATACTTCCAACAATTGATTATAATAAACAAAATCTCTTTATAATTCAAAAATCATTAATTTTGTCTATACAAACTATATTAACTTATTTAATAGAAAGAATTTAGAAGAAACTTTTGGAAAAATTGAATCAATATAAATAAAAACTAGAAACAGAATTGAGTTTTAACTTGCTCAATAGAATAAATTAAAGAAACTTTTGAGCAAATTGGATCATGGTGCCCTGGGTTGATGAGAGCACTGGTTATTGAGCAAAGCATTCAAGTTTGATTGGTGGCGTGTGCTGAATTTTTTCCACACTCCAGGGTTGAGGGGTCTGTGGCTTTATCCGGTGATGGAACAAAAATGTTGAGATATAACCTTTACCATGGCTCATTGAAGGTTTTTTCAAAGACCCCACATACAATGAAACTCGTTTGCTATTCATGCTTTCGAGATTGAACTTTTTCTCAATGTAGGTCGTGTAAGTAATATATCAAGAACACATCCACCTCTGGCCATCAAATAATTAACTATAAATAAATGTTATAAGGGTGAAATTTCACACTATATCTCTTTTCTAGCTATTGCAAAGATCTTGGAACTACAATTGCCATCATCCAAATAAAGCCTCCAATCTAATAAAAATATTTTAATTGAGGAAACTATTTATTACACCTAATTCTAGTTATTTTCTCAAAGATGGAGGACATTCGAGTAGCTTAGCGCTTAAGTTTTTGAGGTGGATCCATGCAAGTCATCTCTCATTTAAGTTAGAAAGAGCCTTGGACTTGTAGGAAAACTATGAGCTAAAAAATATGGTAAGATCCACTTAGAAAAGATTAAAGGTCTAAAAAGTATTTATATTTGTTTATGTTTTCTCAAGTTAGGTCTAAAAAGTATTTTTATTTTTTACCTAAATAAAAGTTTTTTGGATAAAATTTACCACTTGGAACTCATAAGTGCATTAGATTTACCAAGGTCTTTGTACAAATTTATAATTTAGATTAGTAAATTAGAGTTGTATGTTTAAATTTAGTATAAGGTTTAATTTGTGTAACAATTTTAAGAATATGATAATTATTAAAAATAAAATGTTCTATCTCAAACTATAACATTTATATTTTATTTTATACTTTATTGTAATAGTATTTTATTTCTTTTAATTACAAAAAAAGGTGTTTAAAAGTTAGATTAGTGTAAAAATTTATACTATATTATTAAAGACGAAACATAAAAAGTTTTGTTCTGTCGGTCATTGGTCGGTATTTGAGCTGGGCCTATTGATAATTTGGGTTGCGTTGGGTCTATGTATAACCAATTTATTTATAACCAATTACTTTTTTCACCTAAAATACATTAGCTATTTTATATATATTTTTAACCAAAACAACTAATTTTCTAAAAATAAAATAGGTAACATATATATATATATAATAGTAATTTTATTACACATTTATAACCGATTACCTTTTTGAGCTAAACCACATTATTTGTTTTACATTTTCTAACTAAAATAAATGATCATTTCCACTTATTTTTGTCATTAGGAGTAAAGAGGCTTTATTCTGATGATCCTAATAGCAGTTCCAAGCTATTAATCATCTAATGTCCATAGCTAAACAAATTTTTGATAGATTAATTACAAAATCTCCATTAAAAAAAGATCAAAAGCATGAGAAGATAATGAACCTATATTTTTTCCCCTTTGTTTGACAAAATGACCTTTGGGCTATAGTGATGGTTGCCATATTTGATTTTTTTTTTGAATGAAACGACACAATAAAAAACTTCTTTACAAAATGAATCTAAGACAAGAATCAACTTGAACACGCTTTGAGATATACAACCCAACATTGTAAAGTTGAGGGTTTAATCCAATTTCTAGATACCTTTGACCAAATGGAACCAAGATAAACAGAAACACAATTTGAGTTGTATGAGGAAATCGGTATACAAGAATTGGAAGATTCATGATTAATTTCTGTGAACCCTAAATCTTAATTCCAGTATAAAGGTATAGATCTAAGAAATCATCTTTTGCGCCTAGGCCTGAGGGATTAGGTGTGGAGTTGTTGTGGAGTGTCCATCATGTAGTTCAGTATCTTCACAATTCTCTTCCACATCTCCACCAAGAAAATCTTGTAAAATGTTTTGTATGTATTTGTGTTTAAGCAGAAATAACTGATAGAATACACCAGCATATGCACATCAAATGGGCTTCGTTATTATTGATCATGCAAAGGTTTTTAAACTGCAATACAACCACAAAGGTAGCTAGAAAATAGGAACACTACCCACTCTCCTACAACTACTCCACTACAGCTTTTATTTGGCAAACTGGGTCCTAAAATATCTCTACTAACAGCTGACTGAATCAAATCCTACTAAAACATAAATAAATGAAAAATATGTTTAAGATTAAATAAAATAATCTCCCCGTTAATCTTAAAGGTTTCTTGCCAATTCCATGACACCCAACAGCTCCCTCATCCTTTCGAATTTGACTTTTGACAAGGCCTTGGTGAGTATGTCTGCACGTTGTTCCTCCCCCGAGATGTGTTTGATGCAGATTTCCCCACGCTCTATGCATTCGCGAATGAAGTGGTATCGAATATCAATGTGCTTACTTCGACCATGAAACACTGGATTTTTAGCAAGGTAAATTGCAGCTTTGTTGTCGATGTATAGAACCACTGGACCCATGCTTTCATCCGTTATCTGACTGAGAACATTCCGGAGCCATATGCACTGACAAGTTACTGCAGTTGCAGTAATGAACTCGGCCTCACATGATGACAATGCCACACACTTTTGCTTCTGAGATACCCACGTTATTAAGCTCTCGTTTAAGTAGAACACCATCCCTCCAGTACTTTTCCTATCCTAAATATGACCTGCAAGATCACTATCCGAGTATCCTGTTAATATGTTATTACCTCCCTTCTTGGTATATACCAGTCCACAATCAAGCGTCCCCTTTATATATCACATGATTCTCTTTGCTGCATTTAGATGTAATACTGTTGGTTGCTCCATGTATCTGCTAACGATGCCAACTGCAAACGCTATATCAGGTCTGGTGTTTCCGAGGTAGCGCAAACCTCCCACTAGACTTTTGAACTGTGTCACATTTACTCGTTTTCCTCCTTCATCTTTGGTTAGCTGCTCTTTCGGATCCATAGGATATTTAGTTGGATTACATTCAGCTAACCGAGCCTTCTCAAGGATTTTCTTTGCATAACTAGTTTGCTTCAGTTTGATGAAACCATTACCCTCATCTACTTCAATTCCCAAGTAGTACGATAACTTGCCCAGATTACTCATCTCGAACATATCATTCATCTGACACATGAACTTTTCTATAATACTCGTGCTTGTACCAGTGACTAACAGGTCGTCTACGTATACAGCAACCACCAACATTTTGTCATTCTCTCGCCGAGTATACACCCCATGTTCTGATGGACAGCGTTTGAAACCAAGCAACTCCAAATAGCTGTTTAATTTTGAATACGAGGCCCGTGGGGCTTGTTTAAGCCCATACAGTGCTTTTATTAATCTGTAGACCATGTGTTCTTGCCCCTTTCTCTCATAACCTTCCGGTTGCGCCACATAAACTTCTTCACCAATTTCTCCGTTTAGAAACGCCGTTTTTGCATCAAGATGATGGACTTACCAGTAGTTTTTACTGCGAGTGCAAGTAGTAACCTCACGGTCTCCAATCTCGTGACTGGTGCAAAACTTTCTTCATAATATATGCCATGTTGTTGAACAAAACCCCGTGCAACTAATCTCGCTATGCTTAACTATCTTCCCTTCAGCATCCCTTTTCAGCTTGTAAATCCATTTTAAATCTATAACCTTGTGGCCCTTTGGCAACTCTGTCAACCTCCATGTCCCGTTTTTATTAATTGAGTCTATCTCATTCTACATTGCAAATTTAATCTATGAGAATCATATAGATTGCAAATTTAATCTATGAGAATCATATAGATAAATACTTACGATATTTTACCAATAGAACATTATATTATGACTTTAGCATGACTTCATAATATGATATGAAAACATATATTTTCATATTAATATTGAAAATAATATATATAGTTCGCATAATTATTATATAAGAAATAACATTATTAAAAAAAAATTATTATTACATTAATAATATTGACTTATTATTTAATAGGTAATACTATATTATATAATATTATATATTATGTAAGTCAGGGTTTCTTGGTGATAATATAATATAATATAAGTGTATAATATGGATATAAATTGCAATACTTAATTGTAGTATTTTGGTGCCATACAGGTTTTGTGACTATACAACAACCAAATATCTGTGACTGTACCACACCAAATATATTATCGAAATGTATTATCTCATATATCATTAATTGCTTAAATAATAACTAGATTTTCAATGACGGAAAATGAATTTTAGTAAATTGATCAATTTAGTGTAATATAAATAATACTTAATGATATATCATAAGTTCTTTAAAGAATGAAATGTTATAATTATGTTAATATTGGGGAACTATAATTTAGATAATACTTAAATGTGTGAATATATAGGATATAATGGCTTAGGTAAAAATTTATAATACTCCTTATATAATATTATGATAACTTATATGTATATTATTAGTAAGGATACAAAATAATATTTAAATCTGTCTTGACTTAGGAACCTAAGTATATAATCAAAGTTTTTCTCTCTCTCTCGGTTAATATTATTTCGAAATATTTTAACACCCAAACAAAATTTAATTTATTTCAACCGTAAACTGTTCTAATTAATTCAAATTTCGAGATCTGTTACTTTAGAATGCTAGGCAGCCAAATCTAGGATTTTAATTAAACATCTCAATTTTCAGTTAGGGTTTTAAGGAGAGATGTCTAGGGTTTATGATATTTGGGAGAGATTAGTACGAGCTATGTTAGGGCAACAGCAACTCAGACCGACTGGGCAAGGTCATGAGCCAGTTTCTAGTGGAATCACCGGTGCTGTTCCGCTTCAACAAACTACTAATGTTAATGCTATTTTACAAGGTGCTGATGAAATTCAGAATGAGGATCCTAATGTTGCTAGAATGTGTTTGTGTTTGTGTTTGACTAACAGGATTAGTGTGATTTTAATTAGCTTTAGTTGATTGTAGTAAGGCGTTATGATATTGTGATTAATTCGTTATGATAAGAAGTAAGGTTAGCTCAAAATATCAAAATTCTAACCTATAGTATGTTCAAATTATATTATTACACTTTAGAATATTTAGATATTTATTTGTAGTGATATAAATTTTATATCACAATACCAATAAATTATACATAATTACTTAATTTGTAAAATATTTCTAATACTAGTATAATATATATTAGTATTATACAACTATTAGAATCCAAAATATATAGTATCGAAATATTCACCTAATCTTTTAATAACCAAGTGTAATATTTAAATTACACATATAATTTGATATTGTCAATTACTAATACTAAAATGAATGTATAATTAAAATTTCAATATCTAAATTATATTACATCATATTTTACCATTTTCAGTAATTGATCATTTATTGAGTTTTAATAATTTATTTTAGTAATATGATAACAACAATAATGATTACATCTTTATTTGTCATCAACTAAGTATCCTAATATAGTTAAGGATATATGGAAATAGAAAGAATTTGTTTACTTCTACTTAAGCCAAAACTACATTATTATAGTTTATGTTATTTATGTAATTTGTGACATATGAATTACATAAATTTTTAGTATAAATGATAATTACTAAAAGTGTACCCAATATTATAGAACTTATGTATAATTTAAAATGTTGTTTAAATTATACGATATGGTATTATTACAAATACCTATATAAATTATGGTAAGATAATTATATCCCAGTTAATGATCACCACTATCATATTAACTATAAATATGATAGTTAATATTTAATATTAAAAATTGTATACGTTAATATTTCTTATATAAATATGCATCTAATGTAAATTAAATAGTATACTAATATCTGGGAATAAGTAATAAATTACATATAGTTTAGCAAGTCTTTGGTGATATGTTTAACCAAATATTTTGATAAAAATACTCCAGATATTTGGTAACATGTAGTCAACTATGATCTATGTTTTATATAATTTCATAAATAACTATACTTTAATCTAGAGTAATTAGCTATATTAATATGGTTTAAATTATTATGTTGCACGATAGAAGGATTTGTGAAGCCAGCATTTGGTTTATAAGCCGGGTGAAAGCTGTATATGGGCTTTGACACACCCGGCTGCTATGCTAAATTGAATAAATGCTTAAAAAGTTTGGGCTTTACAAAATGTCCCTGAGTGTACAGGAGAAGAAAGAGACATTGATCATTGGAGTGTATGTTGACCATCTGTTAATCACACACAAGTGTATCAATGATTCAACGAATCAACACTTTAAGGACTAGATGAACAAGAAGTTTGATATGAGTGATCTAGGAAAGCTATCTCGTTATCTTGATGGAACTATGTTTAAAAGTATCGTGGTGGCTTGAGATATTATTATACATCCTTAAAAATATTTTTTCTATCCTTATAAAAAATATAAAAAAGAAGACACCTTCCACTTTTGAATTTATAGGATTATATTATTATTACAGTTTCATACCCCAATGTATTATTATGACCATAATAATACTCTATATTTCCCATCTGATGCAATATTCACCATCTGTGTTTCTACGTATGAAATATTATGTCAATACATATAGTCAAATTAGATTAATATAACCTTGTATGAACATTATTAATATAATCCTAATAAAATTTAGTTAGAAGATATGATAAAATGTTTTATATAAAATCACATATTATATTATGATATAAGCTTATATCTTAGTATCACATTAGTGGTTGTTGGGCTTAAGAAGAAATAGTAATAGATATTATGATTATTAAATATATATAATCCACATTAATTTGTTTTAAGAATTTAGTACGTAGAATATCTATTCATAAGGGTGACAGCTACACAAAGTTTAATAGATAGTATAATAATGCTAATTTTGATAAAAATGGATATCAATTCTTATCAATAGTATTATCATAGCTATTACTAGTATGCGTTTATTCAATATTGGTATTATATGTTAGAATAATTGTTTATTTATTTGACTAAATATTGAGTCCACATGTTGTTAGTTTTTTATGAGTTACAATAAAAGTCTCCATTGGTGATATTCTCCAAAACAAATTTTTGAAATTTATTTTGATTGAATAATATTATATATTCTTATCACATAAAAGATTTTGGATAATACATTTAACAATAATTTTAATAATTAACCTATTACCTTTATTAGCCAAAGCTTATAATTTTTTTTATAACTAAAATTTCTACTTTTTTATTTTTCTAACTAAAACCTCTTATTTTCTAAAAATATCACGGGCAGTTTTATTTAATAAAATAAAATAATAATATTATAATTACTAATAACTAACCGATTAGCTTTTTTTACAAAGTGTATATTTTTTTTATATTTTCTAACTAATATGTCTCCTAATTAAAACCTCAAACAATATACACCGGTTATTTCATTTAGTAGCATAAAATACTCTAATATTATAAATACTAATAATTAACCAATTACCTTTATTAACAAAATCATATATATATATATTATATTTTCTACCTAAAATTTCTCATTTTCTAAAATTATCATAGACAACATATTATATAATAATCTGAAACCCTGGTGTTTTGATGATAACACTATAGCACCAAGCTGGGTTTATTGTGTTGTACTAACATTGTTTTGGAGGAGATAAAAACTTTGTATTTTCTAACAAAACATGTTGTAGCAGCTAGCTGGCAGACTAATTTTCTATGCAGGCAGCAAACTGGTAGAGAAATTTTGTATACAAGCAGCAAGCTGGCAACACTTCCAGCAGATAGAGTTTCAGTCCTATTTTATTTTATAGGAAATCTTCTAGGAACTGATTTGTAAGAACTCTATCAGTTATATAATTCGTGGATATATATATGGGCTCAAATAAATTCGAAATTATTTTCATATATATATAATTCCTATATTATAGGAAGTTGTTTATAAACGTTTTATCTTTTAACGACTTCTATTTTATTAGGGTTTTCAAACCAGTTGAACGTGTCTTCTAAACGTTCTTATTCTCTCTATTCTTCTGGTTTCTAAACGTTATGTTCATCAACGTTGGGCTTGAATTAATCAAGGAACAAAAACGTGAGACTTGGTAGTCAAGACCGTTGGTTGTTAGATTAATTCAAAATCATTTGTTCATTATATAAATACTTGTGTGTTTTTCATCTTCAGTTGTTGGACGACTTTAAACAGAAAACACAAGTACTTTCGAACTGATTTGATATATTCTTTCATATACTTTTAAGCTCTAATATATATTACATCTTATATCTTTGATTAGAGTTCATATATTCAATTGTAATTGATTATACTTGTATTGTTCAACTTGTAAGTTGGTAGTTGCTCGTTTTGTGAGCTTGAGAAACAAGGGTTCAAGGAACTTGATAGCTAGAGGAGTTTATACTTGGGTTAGTATAGTACTTAGAGAGCTGCGTTCAAGGAACAAGCTGTTTCAGCAAGCTGACTTTGATCAATAATATATTCCTTTGCCGTGTTGGTAAAGACCAGGACGTAGACCTATAGGACATAGGGGTCGAACCTCGCTAAAATTTCTGTGTGTTCTTTATTTTCTGCACAATTTCTATACTGCATTGAACAACATAGCTAGCTGCCACTCTATATTCTGTAAACTCAGTAAGCTGCCAGACAGCAAAAACAGACTGATTTTTGCTTTTTCAGTCACATAACTTGGTAATAATTAAAATCGGTCATTGTTAGTCATAACACCTATTCACCCCTCCCCTCTAGGTGTTGATTCTCATAATCTTCACATAATTAAATGCATATTAATCTTATTATATGAATCATTAGATAATGTTATATTATTTTTCTTGATATAGTTCTAGAATATTTTAAATGGAAGTCTTCCCTGGTCTAAAAGTCAATATAGAATTGACTTTAACCACTCATATACCAAAAAGAACACCAAATAATCACGGACAATAACTAAGAACATTTAAAGATGGATAAGAGGGTTTGAGGTGTGCTTCAGGTAGTATAAACCCCGCTCTTAGTTCCTCAAACGCCTATTCAATCTCTTCAGGGGCCTCTCTCTTATCAGAGTAGTAGCAACAGACTGAGTATACATTGGAATTGATGGTGTTAAAGGTGTAGAGAGTGCATGAAACTTCATAATTCATATTATAAGAATTATAATTATCATTATAATTATAATTGAGTTAACATAATAACTCAATGTATAATTTGTCTACATGCATAACTTAAACCCACAAGTTAATACTATAATTTTAGAGTTCACTTATAACTATGTTAGAAGTATATTATGTTGTTATTCTTATGGTTTTAAGTACTTAGTTAATAATTTATTAACTAAGTATATACCCTATGTTTACTATATTAAAGTTAATATGATATGAAAATTGCAAATTTAATCTATGAGAATCATATAGGTAAATACTTACGATATTTTACCAATAGAACATTATATTATGACTTTAGCATGACTTCATAATATGATATGAAAACATATATTTTCATATTAATATTGAAAATAATATATATATTTCGCATAATTATTATATAATAAATAACATTATTAACAAAATTTTATTAATACATTAATAATATTGACTTATTATTTAATAGGTAATACTATATTATATAATATTATATATTATATAATTCAGGGTTTCTTGTTGATAATATAATATAATATAAGTGTATAATATGGATATAAATTGCAATACTTAATTGTAGTATTTTGGTGCCATACAGGTTTTGTGACTATACAACAACCAAATATTTGTGACTGTACAACACCAAATATATTATCGAAATGTATTATCTCATATATCATTAATTGCTTAAATAATAACTAGATTTTCAATGACGTAAAATGAATTTTAGTAAATTGATCAATTTAGTGTAATATAAATAATACTTAATGATATATCATAAGTTCTTTAAAGAATGAAATGTTATAATTATGTTAGTATTGGGGAACTATATTTTAGATAATACTTAAATGTGTGAATATATAGGATATAATAGCTTAGGTAAAAAGTTATAATACTCCTTATATAATATTATGTATATTATTAGTAAGGATACAAAATAATATTTAAATCTGCCTTGACTTAGGAACCTAAGTATATAATCAAAGTTTCTCCCTCATCCTTTCGAATTTGATTTTTGACAAGGCCTTGGTAAGTATGTCTGCACGTTGTTCCTCCCCCGAGATGTGTTTGATGCAGATTTCCCCACGCTCTATGCATTCACGAATGAAGTGGTATCGAATATCAATGTGCTTACTTCGACCATGAAACACTGGATTTTTAGCAAGGTCAATTGCAGCTTTGTTGTCGATTTATAGAACCACTGGACCCATGCTTTCATCCGTTATCTGACTGAGAACATTCCAGAGCCATATGCACTGACAAGCTGCTGCAGTTGCAGCAATGAACTCGGCCTCACATGATGACAATGCCACACACTTTTGCTTCTGAGATACCCACGTGATTAAGCTCTCGTTTAAGTAGAACACCATCCCTCCAGTACTTTTCCTATCCTCAATATGACCTGCAAGATCACTATCCGAGTAGCCTGTTAATATGTTATTACCTCCCTTCTTGGTATATACCAGTCCACAATCAAGCGTCCCCTTTATATATCGCATGATTCTCTTTGCTGCATTTAGATGTAATACTGTTGGTTGCTCCATGTATCTGCTAACGATGCCAACTTCAAACGCTATATCAGGTCTGGTGTTTCCCAGGTAGCGCAAACCTCCCACTAGACTTTTGAACTGTGTCACATTTACTCGTTTTCCTCCTTCATCTTTGGTTAGCTGCTCTTTCGGATCCATAGGATATTTAGTTGGATTACATTCAGCTAACCCAGCCTTCTCAAGGATTTTCTTTGCATAACTAGTTTGCTTCAGTTCGATGAAACCATTACCCTCCTCTACTTCAATTCCCAAGTAGTATGATAACTTGCCCAGATTACTCATCTCGAACATATCATTCATCTTACTCTTGAACTTTTCTATAATACTCGTGCTTGTACCAGTGACTAGCATGTCATCTACGTATACAGCAACCACCAACATTTTGTCATTCTCTCGCCGAGTATACACCCCATGTTCTGATGGACAGCGTTTGAAACCAAGCAACTCCAGATAGCTGTTTAATTTTGAATACCAGGCCCGTGGGGCTTGTTTAAGCCCATACAGTGCTTTTATTAATCTGTAGACCATGTGTTCTTGCCCCTTTCTCTCATAACCTTCCGGTTGCGCCACATAAACTTCTTCACCAATTTCTCCGTTTAGAAACGCCGTTTTTACATCAAGATGATGGACTTACCTGTTGTTTTTAGCTGCCAGTGTAAGTAGTAACCTCACGGTCTCCAATCTCGTGACTGGTGCAAAACTTTCTTCATAATCTATGCCATGTTGTTGAACAAAACCCCGTGCAACTAATCTCGCTTTATGCTTAACTATCTTCCCTTCAGCATCCCTTTTTAGCTTGTAAATCCATTTTAAATCTATAACCTTGTGGCCCTTTGGCAACTCTGTCAACCTCCGTGTCCCGTTTTTATTAATTGAGTCTATCTCATTCTGCATTGCCAGCTTCCACTCCTTACTCTTAACATCTTGACTATAGTTCCCAGGTTCATCAACTGACATGATCATCAACTCGTTCTCCAGCTCGACTTCTTCTGTAACATCGTAAATTTCTGCAACTGACTTGAATTTCTTTGGCGTCTCATCATATGTATCTGAATCCACTTCATCATTAGTCTGCTGTTGGGGCCTCATAGTTTCAGACTCTTCTGTATCACCTGTATACTCAGACTCTTCAGTACTCTGCACTACTTCACTTGGCATACACACATCCAGCACTAAACCAGGCTTTTCACTATGCGAATTTTCTCCCCCCAATTCTGACCATGGCCAGCATTTGTTTTCTTCAAACACCACGTCTCGACTAACACAAACACGCTTTCTCACGGGATCATACAATCTGTACGCCTTTGTACCAGGTTCCCTGCCAAAATTCACAACTTGAACACTCCTTTCATCCAATTTCTTATTATAAATACCTGAAGTCTTCATATGTGTTAAGCACCGAAACACTCGAATGTGACTTATGTTTGGTTTTTCCCCTGTCCACGCCTCATATGGAGTCTTCCCAGTTAATGCCCTTGTTGGTAACCTATTGAGCACATAGACTGAATGACGGACCGCCTCCCCCCATAGCATTCGTGGAAACTTCATCTCCTTTAAGTAGCTACGAGTCATTTCAACGACTGTTCTATTTCTACGCTCTACCACGCCATTTTGCTGAGGCGTGTAGGGTGCAGAAAAATGTCGTTCTATACCCATTTCTTCACAGTACTCAATGAACTCCCTTGACATAAATTCGCCTCCTCTGTCAGTGCGTAAGACTTTTACCTTCCTTTCAGGCCCATCTTCCACCTGTGCTCTAAACTTTTTGAATGCAGAAAACGTCTCACTTTTGTGTCTCAACATATAGACCCACATGACTCGACTATAGTCATCCACAAGTAAGAAAAAATACTTACATCCTCCTGCTGTTGCTGGATCGATTGGTCCACATAAATCAGCGTGAACTAATTGAAGAACTTTGCTAGCAGTGAAGCTTGATTTTGTCGGAAATGTTTTCCTGGTCTGTTTTGACATCAAACATCCAGCACAAACCTCAGCAGAGTGTACAATCTTAGGCAGACCGTATACCATTTGTTCATTGTACATTAACACCAAGGATTGAAGATTAACATGTCCTAGGCGAGTGTGCCAGAGACGTGTAATCTCTTCCGCTTTAGACAGTAAACACACAGGCTTGACAGTGTTAATAAGCAACTTGTACAAACGATTGGGAGATTTTTTGACTTTCATTAACAGATTTCCTTGTGATTCATACACCCACAGATAATTCCCAGTTAATACAACTTTATTTCCATTCTCCGATAATTGCCCCAGACTTATAATGTTGCTACAAAGATTTGGAATATAATATAGCTCATGAAGAGTGCGCTCCTCCCCATTTTTGCATTGAAGGACTATAGAACCTTTACCTTCGATTTTAACCGCTGATCCATCACCAAATTTTACTTGTCCTGTTATTTTTTGATCCAGCTCCTTGAATTTCGACTTGTCTCCTGTCATATGGTTGCTCGCACCATTGTCGAGGTACCCCACATTTGTTCCCATATTCCCCTCGCTTGCAACAGGCTTCAGCTTTGGTGTTACTCCTTCCACGTTCAGCAACATATTCTCCTCTCTTCCTTCATGTTTGGCCAGAAGCAAGGCAGGTTCATCGTCCTCCATTTGAGTCAGATAAGCCTCCTGTTTTGTTTCTTGTTTCACATCCCTTGCACGTCGTGGATTACAACACTCTGAAGCAATATGGCCATATAAACCACAATTGTAACACTTGACTCTACTCTTGTCCCATCCAGTACGATTTCTCATACTTGTTCCTCCCTTGTTCATCTTCCTCTGCCATTCTTCCTTGGTGAGTAAAAGTTTCCACCTTCACTTTCCTTCTTTATCCATTCTTCTTCAGTAAGCATTAGTTGCCTTCCGGCATTGTCACTTTTACCGTTCAGCCTCTCCTCATGTGCCTTTAGTGACCCAATCACCTCTTCAACGGTCATAGTGTCTAAATCACCAAACTGCTCCATTGTTGACACTATCTGTAAAAATTTCGTTGGTACTGCACGTAGCAATTTTTTCACCACATAGGCTTCCTTCATGTCCTCTCCAAGTGCACGAATATTAGTTACAAGTCCATTGATCTTCACGCAGAAATTGTCTAGCATCTCTGTATCTTTCATGCTTAATGACTCGAATTCAGATTTAAGAGTCTGAATTTTTGTCGCTTTCACCTTTTCAGCACCCTGAGACATTGTCTTTATAGCCACCCAGGCATCTTTTGCTTTCTTCTTCTCTGCAATAGAGAGTAATATCTCCTACGGTACGCTCTGGTAAATCATGGCCAGAGCTACCTTGTCTGATCGCTGGTCCACCGCACCTTCTTTAAGATCACTGGACTCCACTGCGTCCCAAACGCCATGAGCTTGCATTATGACTCTCATTTTTATCGACCAGGTAGTATAGTTAGCCTTAGTTAACATTGGATAACTTAACCCCATGGATCCTCCTTTAAGCTTGCCCACATCCATTGCCTTCTTTGACATATACTCGCGTATTCACCGATTACCGTAGCTCTGATACCAATTCTTGTAAAATGTTTTGTATGTATTTGTGTTTAAGCAGCAATAACTGATGGAATACACCAGCATATGCACATCAAATGGGCTTCGTTATTATTGATCATGCAAAGGTTTTTAAACTGCAATACAACCACAAAGGTGGCTAGAAAATAGGAACACTACCCACTCTCCTACAACTACTCCACTACAGCTTTTATTTGGCAAACTGGGTCCTAAAATATCTCTACTAACAGCTGACTAAATCAAATCCTAATAAAACATAAATAAATGAAAAATACGTTTAAGATTAAATACAATAGAAAATTCATCATTTGTGTTTTAAAAATCTCATCCATATAATTACACACCACTATGACTATTAATGGAATTTTTCTTATATGTTATCATGTTCTTTATGCCATATAAGCGCATGAGGAGTGGTGTTTAGTTAAGTTTCCTACCTAGTAAATATTCGACAATAATTGTTTCAAAAAAATATTTTCTACACTCACCTAATAAGTTCTTCTTTATCATTAGTTATAATTTTTTATGCATAGAATATTTACGCAAAATGTTTTCCACGTATATTTGTTCGAAAAAGTAAAATTTTCCTGTATTTTATGATATTTAGTTTGTAATAAATTTTGATAATTTTGTATTATGAAAATGTACAACAACAATTTAGTAACAAAAAATGTACAACAAATTTAAAATATAAACAAAAACCAACTTGTACAAAACGAAAGTTTTTGTAAGATGTATACTTCCAACAATTGATTATAATAAACAAAATCTCTTTATAATTCAAAAATAATTAATTTTGTCTATACACACTATATTAACTTATTTAATAGAAAGAATTTAGAACAAACTTTTGGAAAAATTGAATCAGTATAAATAAAAACTAGAAAAAGATTTGAGTTTTAACTTGATCAATAGAATAAATTAAAGAAACTTTTGAGCAAATTGCATCATGGTGCCTGGGGCATGTAGCTGGGTTGGTGAGAGCAGTGGTTATTGAGCAAAGCATTCAAGTTCGATTGGTGGCGTGTGCTGAATTTTTCCCACACTCGAGGGTTGAAGGCCCCACCACTGTGGTTTTGTGGCTTTATCTGGTGATGAAACAAAAATGTTGAGATATAACCTTTATCATGGCTCATTGACGGTTTTCTCAAAGACTGGATAGACAATGAAACTCGTTTGCTATTCATGCTTTCGAGATTGAACTTTTTCTCAATGTAGGTCTTGTAAGTAATCTATCAAGAACACATCCACCGGTAGCCATCAAATAATTATGTGACGCCCCCAAATCCGAGGTCAGGATTTGGTGCCACTATCATTCTGAATAAAACATAATTATACAAACGACCCCTCAGCTAAGGATCGATAACAGGTTATGGTATGAAACAAGAAACTAAAATATTAAAGTTATTACAACATCTACTTCAGTTTTATCACAAACCGTTTGCCATCAACTAACCATAGGTGAGATCTAAAATGACCTCTATCTGCCCGACAAATAGAACCTACTCCTTGATTCAGGCCTCCTCACGGTATCCTTAGCGGTTACTCGAAGATAGCTAACTTCGTTCTTAACTGAAAGGTTAGGGAAAAATAGCAAGAGTGAGCCAACAATGCTCATCAAGTGTATAATAATAGCCAACAAGCATTGAAGAGGATATAAGAAATGAATCAGGAAGTCTAATAAATAAACAGAGTTTCATCATATGAATCGGGATGTCTGAAAAATAAACAGAGTTTCATAATAGGAATCAATAAATAAACGGACTGGAATTGGAACCACACGCTACGAGCTAAGTTAGGTGATCAGCCAACGCATTAGCTCCGGATCACATATTTAATGTGATTCCAAACACACACCGGATCCATAGGCAACATATTGGCCTTAAATAATTCATATACCAGACCGGCGTCACGGTCAAAAACAAATTTCCAATTCCAGGGTTGAATAAAATTACAGATTATTCACAACGAATAAAGGTGTCAAGAATTCAATCAAGTCTTTAGGAACAACTTGTTTCAGTTTTACAGATTTCAATTCATGATAACGCTTCAGGGATTCAGATGATAAAGAAAAGTAGAAAGATCATGTTATAGGGTCAAGCAAAGGTATTAGACAATAATCAAGCTATAAGTAAGCATGACAATAAATGGGTTTAAGACAAAGCATGCTATGTATACAAAAATATAGCTGCAAGATGGAACAAAATGTTCAAAGGTATTATATGAAAGGAAAGGTAAAAGAAGGAATTATGGTTAGGGAAAACATTCACATCATAATTTAAGAGAAACTACCACTTGAACAATAAGTGGAGGGAATAGACACTTGCCTCAAAAGCCGATAAACTAACTCAATAACTTGTATCTCACAACTCCAACTTTACGTACATGCGCTCCTTTCCTGGCCTCCTATTTGTACCTATATAAAGGTATAATACCCTATTAGTACCTCAGCTTGTTTACGTTAGCCTATTATCCCATATTCTACCCCAACGATATTTATTTACACACATATACCACATTATAATATAGCACGTTGCCACATAACACATAATATTTTGTCAACATATAACATAATCTCAAATGGCTAAGGTGAAACATTAGTGTGTGTTCTTGATGCAACTAACACATAATAGTTCTCAGATTCGACACAAAGTTCTAGTTAGTACGATCACAAAAAAGAATACCTTTAATAATTAGTTACTCTACCCTTAATATAAAGACTTATATAACTCTTACAATCTATATACTTAACCTCCATACAAGTTTTAAAGTCCACTCTAGCGGGTTAGACTTGAAAAATCCCAATTTACCAATAAAATATCAAAACAAAATTTTTATATGCAAGAAGCTCCCAGCAGGACCAACACACTTGCATAGACTGATGGCAGGCCCATGTTGGCGACATCGAAACGAAGCTAGAAAGGAAGGTCAATGAAGTTGGTGACATGGCAGGACCTTGTTGGCGTTTTTTATTTCTTCTAGTACACTTTAACGTTGTAATTACTTATATTCTTATCTTGGTGTTGGCGGATTTGATGAGATTATGTAGTTGGGTTTGTGATTAGAGGACGTAGTTGGTTGTTTATGATGGGATTATGTAGTTGGATGATATACTTGGTTTGTGTAAATTGGTTGTTTTTCTAATGGGAAATGCAATATTTAAACTTTAAATTTTTATTTAGTTAAACTACAGGTGTTACCTCACGTACTATACTGATGTTACTAAATGTCTTCATTGGCAACCCCTAGCGTGTTGCAGTAGGTGTTACAATAGGTGTTACCTTAGACTGAAACCTGCTCCTGCATATTTTGTGGGCCCCACGTGTGGGACCCACGTGTGGAACCCACGTATGGGACCCACATGTGGGATCCACGTGTGGGAACCACGTGTGGGCCCCACACGTGGGTCCCACTAATTTCAAAAAATTCTAATATCTAAGGTAACATAGATTTGGTGTTGTAATAGAGTGGTTACTATGTTGTTGTAGGCTATCTTTGGTAACATAAAAGGTTATGTTAGCCTAGGGTAGGCCACATGTTGCCTTTGACGCCAAAGGCAATTGGGAGAGAAACTGACCGAGCGCTCATGTTACCTTAGCCCTTTTTTGGGCCTGTAGCAAAGTTATATTGGGTTAAGGTGACATAGTTCAGTAGTTACTATTGTAGGCCATCTATGGCGTAGTGTTATGAGTTACAATAAAAGTCTCCATTAGTGATATTCTCCGAAACATATTTTTGAAATTTATTTTGATTGAATAATATTATATATTCTTATCACTGGACAATACATTTAACAATAATTTTAATAATTAACCTATTACCTTTATTAGCCAAAGCGTATAATTTTTTTTATAACTAAAATTTCTACTTTTTTATTTTTCTAACTAAAACCTCTTATTTTCTAAAAATATCACGGGCAGTTTTATTTAATAAAATAAAATAATGAAATAATAATATTATAATTACTAATAACTAACCTATTAGCTTTTTTTGCCAAAGTGTATATTTTTTTATATTTTCTAACTAATATGTCTCCTAACTAAAACCTCAAACAATATACACCCGTTATTTCATTTAGTAGGATAAAATACTCTAATATTATAAATATTAATAATTAATAAATTACCTTTATTAACAAAATCATATATATATATATATTATATTTTTTACCTAAAATTTCTCATTTTCTAAAATTATCATAGACAACATATTATATAATAATCTTCACATAATTAAATGCATATTAATCTTATTATATGAATCATTAGATAATGTTATATTATTTTTCTTGAAATAGTTCTAGAATATTTTAAATGGAAGTCTTCCCTGGTCTAAAAGCCAATATAGAATTGACTTTAACCACTCATATACCAAAAAGAAGACCAAATAATCAGGGACAATAACTAAGAACATTTAAAGAGTGAATAGAGGGTTTGAGGTGTGCTTGAGGTAGTATAAACCCCACTCTTAGTTCCTCAAACGCGTATTCAATCTCTTCAGGGCCTCTCTCTTATGAGAGTAATAGCAACAGACTGAGTATACATTGGAATTGATGGTGTTAAAGGTGTAGAGAGTGCATGAAACTTCATAATTCATATTATAAGAATTATAATTATCATTATAATTATAATTGAGTGAACATAATAACTCAATGTATAATTTGTCTACATGCATAATTTAAACCCACAAGTTAATACTATAATTTTAGAGTTCACTTATAACTATGTTATAAGTATATATATTTAAAACAATTAGTGGAAAAATAAATAAATTGGTGCTACAATAATAAAAAAAATATTTATTAAAATTTAGATAGTCACTTTAATATTTGGGTTCTATCCTCAGTTTTAGAAATTGAATTTTGACGATTTTACAACTCATGCGAAACTAACGAAATTATCTTTAATTTAATGATGGTTTAATAATTATTATCTAACTTGACCCGTTGACCTACCCATAAAATAAACCGAAAAGATGGTTAAGAAGTTTTACAAAAAGAATTCAATTCAATATAAAAAACCAATTTATAATTGGTTTAAATTATCAAAGCACACTTCTTAGTATTTAAATATAATTCCACCTTTAATCAAAATACATATTTTAATATATGTATTATATTCAAAATTATCATTTATGAATATGAAACCCTCAACATTTTAATAATATTTTGATATTATCCTTTAATGTTTGTTATATGTAAAATAATATAATTATAATTTTGATTAATCAAATTGTTATGCTCCTTCAGAAAAAAAAGTGTTTAAATTTATTCATGTAGAGGAGTTCTCCTAAGTCTGGTAGCGTATCATTGTAATCGATATAAATTGTTATCTTGATATTTAGTTTAACAATTATTATTTAACTAGAACTATACATAAATTCAAGAGAAAAGATATTTAAGAATTTTTACATAGAAAAATTTTAAATGATCAAATTACACTTTTTAGTATTTAAATATAATCCTATTATTAATCAGATACACTTTTTAATATTAGATCTAACAATTCTTATCGATCTATTTAAGATCTAACTATAATTATTAATTTGGTCGTATACTGATCGTACACGGAACACATCGATTTTAATTTTTTCTTAAATTGATTTTAACATTTTATTGAAATAAACATAGAATTTATAAATTTAAAAGAATTAGGGAAAAAAAACTAAATTGTTGCTACAATAATAAAAAAATATTTATTAAAATTTAGATAATAACTTTACTGTTTGGTCTCTTGGCTCTATCTTGACTTTTAGACAACAGATTTTAACGATTTTACAGCCCACGCGAAGCTTACAAAATTATCTTTAATTTAATGATGGTTTAATAATTATTATCTAACTGGAACTATCCATAAAATAAAGAGAAAAGATAATTACGAATTTTTACATAAAGATTTCTATTCAATATAGAAAACCCATTTATAATAGGTTTAAATTATCAAAATACATCTTTTAGTATTTAAATACTATCCTATTATTAATCAAATACAATTTTTAATATTATATCTGACGGTCCTCATCGATTTGAATATTTATAATTTTATAATCCAACGGATAGTATACTTTGGTAGTACAGTGACCGACCAAAGTTTTGGATAAAATCTCCTTACGCTTATTATATATAAGGACTTAATTATGTTGTTATTCTTATGGTTTTAAGTACTTAGTTAATAATTTATTAACTAAGTATATACCCTATGTTTACTATATTAAAGTTAATATGATATGAAAATTGCAAATTTAATCTATGAGAATCATATAGGTAAATACTTACGATATTTTACCAATAGAACATTATGTTATGACTTTAGCATGACTTCATAATATGATATGAAAACATATATTTTCATATTAATATTGAAAATAATATATATAGTTCGCATAATTATTATATAAGAAATAACATTATTAACAAAATTTTATTATTACATTAATAATATTGACTTATTATTTAATAGGTAATACTATATTATATAATATTATATATTATATAATTCAGGGTTTCTTGTTGATAATATAATATAATATAAGTGTATAATATGGATATAAATTGCAATACTTAATTGTAGTATTTTGGTGCCATACAGGTTTTGTGACTATACAACAACCAAATATTTGTGACTGTACAACACCAAATACATTATCGAAATGTATTATCTCATGTATCATTAATTGCTTAAATAATAACTAAATTTTCAATGACGTAAAATGAATTTTAGTAAATTGATCAATTTAGTGTAATATAAATAATACTTAATGATATATCATAAGTTCTTTAAAGAATGAAATGTTATAATTATGTTAGTATTGGGGAACTATATTTTAGATAATACTTAAATGTGTGAATATATAGGATATAATAGCTTAGATAAAAAGTTATAATACTCCTTATATAATATTATGATAACTTATATGTATATTATTAGTAAGGATACAAAATAATATTTAAATCTGCCTTGACTTAGGAACCTAAGTATATAATCAAAATTTCTCTCTCTCTCGGTTAATATTATTTCGAAATATTTTAAAACCCAAACAAAATTTAATTTATTTCAACTGTAAACTGTTCTAATTATTTTGGAGATCTGTTACTTTAGAATGCTAGACAGCCAAATCTAGGGTTTTAATTAAACATCTCAATTTTCAGTTAGGGTTTTAAGGAGAGATGTCTAGGGTTTATGATAACTGGGAGAGATTAGTACGAGCTATGTTAGGGCAAGAGCAACTCAGACAGACTAGGCAAGGTCATGAGCGAGTTTCTAGTGGAATCACCGGTGTTTACAAGGTGCTGATGAAATTCAGAATGAGGATCCTAATGTTGCTAGAATGTGTTTGTGTTTGACTAACAGGATTATGTGATTTTAATTAGGTTTAGTTGATTGTAGTAAGGCGTTATGATATTGTGATTAATTGGTTATGGTAAGAAGTAAGGTTAGCTCAAAATATCAAAATTCTAACCTATAGTATGTTCATATTATATTATTACACTTTAGAATATTTAGATATTTATGTGTAGTGATATAAATTTTATATCACAATACCAATAAATTATACATAATTACTTAATTTGTAAAATATTTCTAATACTAGTATAATATATATTAGTATTATAAAACTATTAGAATCCAAAATATATAGTATCTAAATGTTCACCTAATCTTTTAATAACCAAGTGTAATATTTAAATTATACATATAATTTGATATTGTCAATTACTAATACTAAAATGAATGTATAATTAAAATTTCAATATCTAAATTATATTACATCATATTTTACCATTTTCAGTAATTGATCATTTATTGAGTTTTAATAATTTATTTTAGTAATATGATAACAACAATAATGATTACATCTTTATTTGTCATCAACTAACTATCCTAATATAGTTAAGGATATATGGAAATAGAAAGAATATTTGTCTGGGCTTTAAAAAGTTATACCTAAACATACCAACTTCAACATTTAACTCAAATCAATCTCTTGACTTTAACTTTTTCCTTGTAAAAAAAGGGTAAGATATTTATTTACAACTAAAAGATAATTAAAACTAATACCTTGCACACATTTCCCACTCTTTGAGGATGTTCATATATGGCACATAATAAAATGGTTGTAGATATTTAATTAGGATTTCAAAATTGTGGTTGTAAATTCTCAAAATGGTGGTCATAGTTTTTAATTAATTTCAAAAGAATGTCTAAGTTTGAAAATTTTCTAATCAATGGCCATAGTCTATAACGAGTTTCAAAAAGGTGGCTATAATTTTAATAATTAACAAATAAAAAACCAATAATTTTATGTGAAAATAGTAATTAAATCATTTCCAATTTAATTTAATGAAAAATAATGTAATTATAAAGTAAAAAGTTTATCGAGTTTGTGTTCAATAGTTCAAGCAAAGTCAATTTAATGATCAGTAAAGTTTAGAGCTATAAATGAGTTGATACCGAAGTTGGGTGTAGTATTGGATAAAGTTCAATTCAAGTTCATATTGATTTGTAAACAAGTCGAATTTGAACACCATTTTGAGGTTCACTTTGTGTTTTTAAACACATTAAGTTTTAAATGGACAAATATACTGACATGTTGGTTTTGGTGTTTACCTTATGTGTTGACATGCTAGTCACTTAGATAGTGGTTTCACATGTTAATTTTAAATGGACAAATATAAGGACAAGTTGATTTTGGTATTTACATTATGTGTTGACATGCTAGTCACTTAGATATAGACAGGAAATCCTTGTTGTCAATGTGGTAGTTAATGACATTGTATTTAAGCATGCAAATACTAACTATAACTATTATAACTATTATGAATTTTAGTTGTAAGTGTGTGTTTAAAGAAAAACTCATATTTACCACTACATTATGTGTGTTGTTTTACTAGAAAATTCATTATTTTTTTTGTATGTTTTTTTATGATAAATTATTTCTTTGTATGTTACTTCCTCTCTTGGTAATTATATCTCTTTTGTAACTATACCTCACTCAAACTGATCCAACTATGATTATTATTTTTTCAAAATATTACAATTGTTCCTTGATTTTTGTATTGTGTTAGTTACATGAAACTTCTTGATTAGTTAGGGGAGACCAACCCAAATTGAATATCGAGCTAAAAAGAATGAAATATTTTGATGTTTGAGACCATAATGTTTTGTTAAAATTACTTTTTGGCAGGGCTGTCATTTTACGCCCTCACCATTTTCATCGACCTGATTTTCTATTCACTTGAAATTTGTAATTTTTTTAAAAACATTCATTCTAATAAAATTATTAAATAAAACATTAATTTTATAAAAATATCAATATCATTAAATTTATATAAAACTGATAGTTTTAATAAAAAAAACTAATTACAAATTTTAAAATTTTTTATGCAAGCTACTCTATCTTTAAGAAAATCTGTAAAATCATAGGTAAAAAAGGTCCATGTACTCATCATTTGCACTTATTTTTGTCATTAGGAGTAAAGGGGCTTCATTATGATGATCCTAATAGCAGTTCCAAGCTCATTGCACTAGCTGCAAGAGATAGAGTGTATATTTTCTCCACTTTAGCATTTTCTACTATTAATCATCTAATGTCCATAGCTAAACAAATTTTTGATAGCTCAATTACAAAATCTCCATTAAAAAAAGATCAATCTCCGAAGCATGAGAAGATAATGAACCTATATTTTTCCCCTTTGTTTGACAAAATGACCTTTGGGCTATAGTGATGTTTGCCATATTTGATTCTTTTTTTTTTTGAATGAAAAGCTCAAAATTTAACACACATTTGTTCTTATGCATTTTAAATAAAATTATGAACACAATATAAATTAACTAGAAAGAGACACAATACAAAACCTCTTTACAAAATGAATCTAAGACAAGAATCAACTTGAACACGCTTTGAGATTTACAACCAAAGAGTGTAAAACAATATAAATTAACTAGAAACAGACAAAATAGAAAGCCTCTTTACAAAATGAATCCAACAGAAGAATTAACTTGAACACACTTTGAGATATACAACCCACGGTGTAAAGTTGAGGGTTTAATCCAATTTCTAGATCCTTATTTAGACTATAAAATGTTTAAATAAATTATAAAAAAAGTATTAATGGAAGTACTAAGTAATGAAAGCCAACCATATATAGATATACATACTTACTAAACAAAACAAATTACAAAACCTTTGACCAAATGGAACCAAGATAAAGGGAAACACAATTTGAGTTGTCTGAGGAAATAGGTATACAAGAATTGGAAGATTCATGATTAATTTCTGTGAACCCTAAATCTTAATTCCAGTATAAAGGTATAGATCTAAGAAATCATCTTTTGAAGCCTAGGCCTGAGCGATTAGGTGTGGAGTTGTGTAGTGGAGTGCCCATCATGTAGTTCATTGTCTTCAGGATTCTCTTCCACATCTCCATCAAGAAAATTCATCCTTTGTGTTTTAAAAATCTCATCAATATTACACACCACTATAACTATTTATGGAATATCTTATATGTTATGATGTTCTTTATGCCATGCATGAGGAGTGGTGTTTAGTTATGTTTCCTACCTAGTAAATATTCTCGAGTAATTGTTTCAAAAAAATATTTTCTATACTCACCTAATAAGTTCTTATTTATTATTAGTTACAATTTTTTATGCATAGAATATTTATTCAAATTTTTTTCACGTATATTTGTTGGAAAAAGTAAAATTTTCCTGTATTTTGTGATATTTAGTTTGTAATAAATTTTGATAATTTTGTATTATGAAAATGTACAACAACAATTTAGTAACAAAAAATGTACAACAAATTTAAAATATAAACAAAAACCAACTTGTACAAAACGAAAGTTTTTGTAAGATGTATACTTCCAACAATTGATTATAATAAACAAAATCTCTTTATAATTCAAAAATCATTAATTTTGTCTATACAAACTATATTAACTTATTTAATAGAAAGAATTTAGAAGAAACTTTTGGAAAAATTGAATCAATATAAATAAAAACTAGAAACAGAATTGAGTTTTAACTTGCTCAATAGAATAAATTAAAGAAACTTTTGAGCAAATTGGATCATGGTGCCCTGGGTTGATGAGAGCACTGGTTATTGAGCAAAGCATTCAAGTTTGATTGGTGGCGTGTGCTGAATTTTTTCCACACTCCAGGGTTGAGGGGTCTGTGGCTTTATCCGGTGATGGAACAAAAATGTTGAGATATAACCTTTACCATGGCTCATTGAAGGTTTTTTCAAAGACCCCACATACAATGAAACTCGTTTGCTATTCATGCTTTCGAGATTGAACTTTTTCTCAATGTAGGTCGTGTAAGTAATATATCAAGAACACATCCACCTCTGGCCATCAAATAATTAACTATAAATAAATGTTATAAGGGTGAAATTTCACACTATATCTCTTTTCTAGCTATTGCAAAGATCTTGGAACTACAATTGCCATCATCCAAATAAAGCCTCCAATCTAATAAAAATATTTTAATTCAGGAAACTATTTATTACACCTAATTCTAGTTATTTTCTCAAAGATGGAGGACATTCGAGTAGCTTAGCGCTTAAGTTTTTGAGGTGGATCCATGCAAGTCATCTCTCATTTAAGTTAGAAAGAGCCTTGGACTTGTAGGAAAACTATGAGCTAAAAAATATGGTAAGATCCACTTAGAAAAGATTAAAGGTCTAAAAAGTATTTATACTTGTTTATGTTTTCTCAAGTTAGGTCTAAAAAGTATTTTTATTTTTTACCTAAATAAAAGTTTTTTGGATAAAATTTACCACTTGGAACTCATAAGTGCATTAGATTTACCAAGGTCTTTGTACAAATTTATAATTTAGATTAGTAAATTAGAGTTGTATGTTTAAATTTAGTATAAGGTTTAATTTGTGTAACAATTTTAAGAATATGATAATTATTAAAAATAAAATGTTCTATCTCAAACTATAACATTTATATTTTATTTTATACTTTATTGTAATAGTATTTTATTTCTTTTAATTACAAAAAAAGGTGTTTAAAAGTTAGATTAGTGTAAAAATTTATACTATATTATTAAACTGTCGGTCATTGGTCGGTATTTGAGCCGGGCCTATTGATAATTTGGGTTGCGTTGGGTCTATGTATAACCAATTTATTTATAACCAATTACTTTTTTCACCTAAAATACATTAGCTATTTTATATATATTTTTAACCAAAACAACTAATTTTCTAAAAATAAAATAGGTAACATATATATATATATATAATAGTAATTTTATTACACATTTATAACCGATTACCTTTTTGAGCTAAACCACATTATTTGTTTTACATTTTCTAACTAAAATAAATGATCATTTCCACTTATTTTTGTCATTAGGAGTAAAGAGGCTTTATTCTGATGATCCTAATAGCAGTTCCAAGCTATTAATCATCTAATGTCCATAGCTAAACAAATTTTTGATAGATTAATTACAAAATCTCCATTAAAAAAAGATCAATCTCTGAAGCATGAGAAGATAATGAACCTATATTTTTTCCCCTTTGTTTGACAAAATGACCTTTGGGCTATAGTGATGGTTGCCATATTTGATTTTTTTTTTTGAATGAAACGACACAATAAAAAACTTCTTTACAAAATGAATCTAAGACAAGAATCAATTTGAACACGCTTTGAGATATACAACCCAACATTGTAAAGTTGAGGGTTTAATCCAATTTCTAGATACCTTTGACCAAATGGAACCAAGATAAACAGAAACACAATTTGAGTTGTATGAGGAAATCGGTATACAAGAATTGGAAGATTCATGATTAATTTCTATGAACCCTAAATCTTAATTCGAGTATAAAGGTATAGATCTAAGCAATCATCTTTTGAGCCTAGGCCTGAGGGATTAGGTGTGGAGTTGTTGTGGAGTGTCCATCATGTAGTTCAGTATCTTCACAATTCTCTTCCACATCTCCACCAAGAAAATCTTGTAAAATGTTTTGTATGTATTTGTGTTTAAGCAGAAATAACTGATAGAATACACCAGCATATGCACATCAAATGGGCTTGGTTATTATTGATCATGCAAAGGTTTTTAAACTGCAATACAACCACAAAGGTAGCTAGAAAATAGGAACACTACCCACTCTCCTACAACTACTCCACTACAGCTTTTATTTGGCAAACTGGGTCCTAAAATATCTCTACTAACAGCTGACTGAATCAAATCCTACTAAAACATAAATAAATGAAAAATATGTTTAAGATTAAATACAATAATCTCCCCGTTAATCTTAAACGTTTCTTGCCAATTCCTTGACACCCAACAGCTCCCTCATCCTTTCGAATTTGACTTTTGACAAGGCCTTGGTGAGTATGTCTGCACGTTGTTCCTCCCCCGAGATGTGTTTGATGCAGATTTGCCCACGCTCTATGCATTCGCGAATGAAGTGGTATCGAATATCAATGTGCTTACTTCGACCATAAAACACTGGATTTTTAGCAAGGTCAATTGCAGCTTTGTTGTCGATGTATAGAACCACTGGACCCATGCTTTCATCCGTTATCTGACTGAGAACATTCCGGAGCCATATGCACTGACAAGTTACTGCAGTTGCAGTAATGAACTCGGCCTCACATGATGACAATGCCACACACTTTTGCTTATGAGATACCCACGTTATTAAGCTCTCGTTTAAGTAGAACACCATCCCTCCAGTACTTTTCCTATCCTAAATATGACCTGCAAGATCACTATCCGAGTAGCCTGTTAATATGTTATTACCTCCCTTCTTGGTATATACCAGTCCACAATCAAGCGTCCCCTTTATATATCACATGATTCTCTTTGCTGCATTTAGATGTAATACTGTTGGTTGCTCCATGTATCTGCTAACGATGCCAACTGCAAACGCTATATCAGGTCTGGTGTTTCCTAGGTAGCGCAAACCTCCGACTAGACTTTTGAACTGTGTCACATTTACTCGTTTTCCTCCTTCATCTTTGGTTAGCTGCTCTTTCGGATCCATAGGATATTTAGTTGGATTACATTCAGCTAACCGAGCCTTCTCAAGGATTTTCTTTGCATAACTAGTTTGCTTCAGTTTGATGAAACCATTACCCTCATCTACTTCAATTCCCAAGTAGTACGATAACTTGCCCAGATTACTCATCTCGAACATATCATTCATCTGACTCATGAACTTTTCTATAATACTCGTGCTTGTACCAGTGACTAGCAGGTCGTCTACGTATACAGCAACCACCAACATTTTGTCATTCTCTCGCCGAGTATACACCCCATGTTCTGATGGACAGCGTTTGAAACCAAGAAACTCCAGATAGCTGTTTAATTTTGAATACCAGGCCCGTGGGGCTTGTTTAAGCCCATACAGTGCTTTTATTAATCTGTAGACCATGTGTTCTTGCCCCTTTCTCTCATAACCTTCCGGTTGCGCCACGTAAACTTCTTCACCAATTTCTCCATTTAGAAACGCCGTTTTTGCATCAAGATGATGGACTTACCAGTAGTTTTTACTGCGAGTGCAAGTAGTAACCTCACGGTCTCCAATCTCGTGACTGGTGCAAAACTTTCTTCATAATATATGCCATGTTGTTGAACAAAACCCAGTGCAACTAATCTCGCTTTATGCTTAACTATCTTCCCTTCAGCATCCCTTTTCAGCTTGTAAATCCATTTTAAATCTATAACCTTGTGGCCCTTTCGCAACTCTGTCAACCTCCATGTCCCGTTTTTATTAATTGAGTCTATCTCATTCTACATTGCAAATTTAATCTATGAGAATCATATAGATTGCAAATTTAATCTATGAGAATCATATAGATAAATACTTACGATATTTTACCAATAGAACATTATATTATGACTTTAGCATGACTTCATAATATGATATGAAAACATATATTTTCATATTAATATTGAAAATAATATATATAGTTCGCATAATTATTATATAAGAAATAACATTATTAACAAAATTTTATTATTACATTAATAATATTGACTTATTATTTAATAGGTAATACTATATTATATAATATTATATATTATATAAGTCAGGGTTTCTTGGTGATAATATAATATAATATAAGTGTATAATATGGATATAAATTGCAATACTTAATTGTAGTATTTTGGTGCCATACAGGTTTTGTGACTATACAACAACCAAATATCTGTGACTGTACCACACCAAATATATTATCGAAATGTATTATCTCATATATCATTAATTGCTTAAATAATAACTAGATTTTCAATGACGGAAAATGAATTTTAGTAAATTGATCAATTTAGTGTAATATAAATAATACTTAATGATATATCATAAGTTCTTTAAAGAATGAAATGTTATAATTATGTTAATATTGGGGAACTATAATTTAGATAATACTTAAATGTGTGAATATATAGGATATAATAGCTTAGGTAAAAATTTATAATACTCCTTATATAATATTATGATAACTTATATGTATATTATTAGTAAGGATACAAAATAATATTTAAATCTGTCTTGACTTAGGAACCTAAGTATATAATCAAAGTTTTTCTCTCTCTCTCGGTTAATATTATTTCGAAATATTTTAACACCCAAACAAAATTTAATTTATTTCAACGGTAAACTGTTCTAATTATTTCAAATTTCGAGATCTGTTACTTTAGAATGCTAGGCAGCCAAATCTAGGATTTTAATTAAACATCTCAATTTTCAGTTAGGGTTTTAAGGAGAGATGTCTAGGGTTTATGATATTTGGGAGAGATTAGTACGAGCTATGTTAGGGCAAGAGCAACTCAGACCGACTGGGCAAGGTCATGAGCCAGTTTCTAGTGGAATCACCGGTGCTGTTTGGCTTGAACAAACTACTAATGTTAATGCTATTTTACAAGGTGCTGATGAAATTCAGAATGAGGATCCTAATGTTGCTAGAATGTGTTTGTGTTTGTGTTTGACTAACAGGATTAGTGTGATTTTAATTAGCTTTAGTTGATTGTAGTAAGGCGTTATGATATTGTGATTAATTCGTTATGATAAGAAGTAAGGTTAGCTCAAAATATCAAAATTCTAACCTATAGTATGTTCAAATTATATTATTACACTTTAGAATATTTAGATATTTATTTGTAGTGATATAAATTTTATATCACAATACCAATAAATTATACATAATTACTTAATTTGTAAAATATTTCTAATACTAGTATAATATATATTAGTATTATACAACTATTAGAATCCAAAATATATAGTATCGAAATGTTCACCTAATCTTTTAATAACCAAGTGTAATATTTAAATTACACATATAATTTGATATTGTCAATTACTAATACTAAAATGAATGTATAATTAAAATTTCAATATCTAAATTATATTATATCATATTTTACCATTTTCAGTAATTGATCATTTATTGAGCTTTAATAATTTATTTTAGTAAGATGATAACAACAATAATGATTACATCTTTATTTGTTATCAACTAACTATCCTAATATAGTTAAGGATAAATGGAAATAGAAAGAAGTTGTTTACTTCTACTTAAGCCAAAACTATATTATTAGAGTTTATGTTATTTATGTAATTTGTGACATATGAATTACATAAATTTTTAGTATAAATGATAATTACTAAAAGTGTACCCAATATTATAGAACTTATGTATAATTTAAAATGTTGTTTAAATTATACGATATGGTATTATTACAAATACCTATATAAATTATGGTAACATAATTATATCCCAGTTAATGATCACCACTATCATATTAACTATAAATATTATAGTTAATATTTAATATTAAAAATTGTATAGGTTAATATTTCTTATATAAATATGCAACTAATGTAAATTAAATAGTATACTAATATCTGAGAATAAGTAATAAATTACATATAGTTTAGCAAGTGCTTGGTGATATGTTTAACCAAATATTTTGATAAAAATACTCCAGATATTTGGTAACATGTAGTCAACTATGATCTATGTTTTATATAATTTCATAAATAACTATACTTTAATCTAGAGTAATTAGCTATAGTAATATGGTTTAAATTATTATGTTGCACGATAGAAGGATTTGTGAAACCAGCATTTGGTTTATAAGCTGGGTGAAGGCTGTATATGCGCTTTGACACGCCCGGCTGCTATGCTAAATTGAATAAATGTTTAAAAAGTTTGGGCTTTACAAAATGTTCCTGAGTGTACACGAGAAGTGTACACGAGAAGAAAGAGACATTGATCATTGGAGTGTATGTTGACCATCTATTAATCACATACACAAGTGTATCAATGATTCAACAAGTCAACACTTTTTAAGGACTAGATGAACAAGAAGTTTTATATGAGTGATCTAGGAAAGATATCTCATTATCTTGATGGAACTATGTTTAAAAGTATTGTGGTGGCTTGAGATATTATTATACATCCTTAAAAATATTTTTTCTATCCTTATAAAAAATATAAAAAAGAAGACACCTTCCACTTTTGAATTTATAGGATTATATTATTATTACGTTTCATACGCCAATGTATTATTATGACCATAATAATACTCTATATTTCCCATCTGATGCAATATTCCCCATCTGTGTTTCTACATATGAAATATTATGTCAATACATATAGTCAAATTAGATTAATATAACCTTGTATGAACTTTATTAATATAATCCTAATAAAATTTAGTTAGAAGATATGATAAAATGTTTTATATAAAATCACATATTATATTATGATATAAGCATATATCTTAGTATCACATTAGTTGTTGTTGGGCTTAAGAAGAAATAGTAATAGATATTATGATTATTAAATATATATAATCCACATTAATGTTTTTTAAGAATTTAGTACGTAGAATATCTATTCATAAGGTGACAGCTACACAAAATTTAATGGATAGTATAATAATGCTAATTTTGATAAAAATGGATATCAATTCTTATCAATATTATTATCATAGATATTACTAGTATGCGTTTATTCAATATTGGTATTATATGTTAGAATAATTGTTTATTTATTTGACTAAATATTGAGTCCACATTTTATTAGTTTTTTATGAGTTACAATAAAAGTCTCCATTGGTGATATTCTCCAAAACAAATTTTTGAAATTTATTTTGATTGAATAATATTATATATTCTTATCACATAAAAGATTCTGGATAATACATTTAACAATAATTTTAATAATTAACCTATTACCTTATAAATTTTTTTTACTATAGTGAATACTATATTAAATAATATACTATATTAAATATTATATTATATTAATTTATGTTACGCTTTAGCACAAAATTGTGTTTGAACTTTTGTTGCACTAAATACATAAACTCAATCTTTCAAAAAGAATACATAAATACAAAAATTATAAAAAAAATTAACCGAAGATAATTTACAGTTTACAGTTTATTATAATATAATAGTATATTAAGTTTAGTTGGTCCTATATAGTAGTTTTGTTTTGTTTAATTTGTTTTCAGAAAAAAAGTAATAATAGGAATTGTTAAAAGTATAAAATAATTATAGGAAGTGATAACTGTTTTAAATGAAATTTTGTATTTTTAATTCACATGTGAGTGGTTAAAGCTTTATTAAAAAGATGTATATTTTATAGGCAAAAGTTGTTGAGTTATTAATAGGCTGGGTTGTTTATAAGGGTCTGTTTATAAGCTTGTATGTGCAAGGGGTTGTTTGTAATAATTAGTTGGTGTGTCAACTTGAATAGTTATATAGGTGTCATTTCATTTAGAACTATTCAGATGAGTCATAAATAGACTTAGGATTAAGTATACTAATGATTTGATAATTATTTCATATTCCACACAACTCTAGAAACTTCTCTTTTTAATATATTTTCTATTTTATATTTAAATTATTATACTAGTTATCTTTGCCCTCTTTATGTACTCTTTTAGAAAAACAACAGCTAAATTGCTTGCTTGTTGAAGTCTTGAGTGTACACATTGATATTTAAAAAAAAATACTTTTTTTCACCCTCGTATTAATCATCTTTATCTTTCTTTTTTGTGGTAAATTATGATCATTTGGGTATAATTTTGGCATCTAATATTTATTCTAAAGATCATATAGAAGAAAAGATCAAAATAATATGTTAAAATATTCTGGTGAATATGAACATTCAAATTTAGAACAAGTGTCAAAATAATGATAAGTTAAATTTTAAATAGAACTAAAGCATGTATCAAACATGCTAGTCTATAATTGGTATTTAATCTAAGTAATATTTTTATTTTTATTTATATTTTTATATATATAATAAATATTACTTAATATTTACATAAGTTATAGTAATATTGTTAGTTGTATAATTTTGTATTTTATATTCCTACAAGATTACCCCCAAAACCTACCATCTGAGTAGTAAGTTTTGGCCATTTTTTTGTAGTGATTAGATTGGAGCTTTTTTGAGCTATGCTAGTGTTGGGCGAGCTGGCTCGACTCCATGAGTTCAAACTCGTACTAGATTACATTTGTTTTATTAATATTTGGAATGTGATTTAATAAAAAAAGCATTTGTAATATATAATTTTTTTGTAGACATTAGACACCTATATTTTTAATATTATTTATGTTGTTTTATGTTTATTAATATTCTTACTAATAACTTACTACAAGTCAACTTCTCCAAAACCAACAAAATGAAAATTTTAAATAAAAAGTTATTTATTTAAATAACCAGACTGAAAATGTGATGGCACGAGAATTCATAATCATGAAATAAGAATATTTGTCTAGGTTTTAAAGGAATTATACCTAAACATACCAACTTCAACATTTAACTCAAATCAATATCTTGTACTTTAACTTTTTTCTTGTACGAAAAAGGGTACCATATTTTTTTACAAGTAAAAGATAATTAAAACTAGGGCTAGAAGATGAGAGTTTAATAATATACCTGAGGACTTATTTAAACCTTACAAGTACCCAATGAGCACCATACAATAATATTTGAATAGTTTATGGTTTGAAGCATGAGGCCAACAGATCAGGCGGGCGTCATTTGAGAGTACATTGGGTATTAGGGATTGTGTGATTTCCACTATGTTATGATTAGCTTTATACCCGTGCAATGCAATGGACGTTTAATAAGTTATTTTATTTTAGTATTTTTATAATTTTATTTATTTATTAATATCTTTGTGTACTTTCATAAAAATATAAATTCATTAAGTTAATAATATATTTTTTCATATGTATATATTACTTCGGTTTATGTTGTATTTCTTGAAATGATAAAAATTACGAATTTTTTATATATACAAATTCACTAAAATAATGATTATTTATATGTTTATTCATTGTTTTTATAAATTCAATTTTAATAAATTTTAGTGTAAATATTTAAAATATTAAAAATTATACTACTTCTATTATTCTTTACATTTATAGAACTTTTTCTCTAAAGTAGAGTATTATTAATAACTCTAATTCTGTAATTGTGTTATAGTAGAGAGTTTTTAGCTGTAATCGTTCATATATGGCACATAATAAAATGGTTGTAGATATTTAATTAGGATTTCAAAATTGTGGTTGTAAATTCTCAAAATACTGGTCATAGTTTTTAATTAATTTCAAAAGAATGTCTAAGTTTGAAAATTTTCTAATCAATGGCCATAGTCTATAACGAGTTTCAAAAAGGTGGCTATAATTTTAATAATTAACAAATGAAAAAACCAATAATTTTATGTGAAAATAGTAATTAAATCATTTCCAATTTAATTTAATGAAAAATAATGTAATTATAAAGTAAAAAGTTTATCGAGTTTGTGTTCAATAGTTCAAGCAAAGTCAATTTAATGATCAGTAAAGTTTAGAGCTATAAATGAGTTGATACCGAAGTTGGGTGTAGTATTGGATAAAGTTCAATTCAAGTTCATATTGATTTGTAAACAAGTCGAATTTGAACACCATTTTGAGGTTCACTTTGTGTTTTTAAACACATTAAGTTTTAAATGGACAAATATACTGACATGTTGGTTTTGGTGTTTACCTTATGTGTTGACATGCTAGTCACTTAGATAGTGGTTTCACATGTTAATTTTAAATGGACAAATATAAGGACAAGTTGATTTTGGTATTTACATTATGTGTTGACATGCTAGTCACTTAGATATAGACAGGAAATCCTTGTTGTCAATGTGGTAGTTAATGACATTGTATTTAAGCATGCAAATACTAACTATAACTATTATAACTATTATGAATTTTAGTTGTAAGTGTGTGTTTAAAGAAAAACTCATATTTACCACTACATTATGTGTGTTGTTTTACTAGAAAATTCATTATTTTTTTTGTATGTTTTTTTATGATAAATTATTTCTTTGTATGTTACTTCCTCTCTTGGTAATTATATCTCTTTTGTAACTATACCTCACTCAAACTGATCCAACTATGATTATTATTTTTTCAAAATATTACATTTGTTCCTTGATTTTTGTATTGTGTTAGTTACATGAAAGCAGACTTTGTCATGTCTTCTTGATTAGTTAGGGGAGACCAACCCAAATTGAATATCGAGCTAAAAAGAATGAAATATTTTGATGTTTGAGACCATAATGTTTTGTTAAAATTACTTTTTGGCAGGGCTGTCATTTTACGCCCTCACCATTTTCATGGACCTGATTTTCTATTCACTTGAAATTTGTAATTTTTTTAAAAACATTCATTCTAATAAAATTATTAAATAAAACATTAATTTTATAAAAATATCAATATCATTAAATTTATATAAAACTGATAGTTTTAATAAAAAAAACTAATTACAAATTTTAAAATTTTTTATGCAAGCTACTCTATCTTTAAGAAAATCTGTAAAATCATAGGTAAAAAAGGTCCATGTACTCATCATTTGCACTTATTTTTGTCATTAGGAGTAAAGGGGCTTCATTATGATGATCCTAATAGCAGTTCCAAGCTCATTGCACTAGCTGCAAGAGATAGAGTGTATATTTTCTCCACTTTAGCATTTTCTACTATTAATCATCTAATGTCCATAGCTAAACAAATTTTTGATAGCTCAATTACAAAATCTCCATTAAAAAAAGATCAATCTCCGAAGCATGAGAAGATAATGAACCTATATTTTTCCCCTTTGTTTGACAAAATGACCTTTGGGCTATAGTGATGTTTGCCATATTTGATTCTTTTTTTTTTGAATGAAAAGCTCAAAATTTAACACACATTTGTTCTTATGCATTTTAAATAAAATTATGAACACAATATAAATTAACTAGAAAGAGACACATTACAAAACCTCTTTACAAAATGAATCTAAGACAAGAATCAACTTGAACACGCTTTGAGATTTACAACCAAAGAGTGTAAAACAATATAAATTAACTAGAAAGACAAAATAGAAAGCCTCTTTACAAAATGAATCCAACAGAAGAATTAACTTGAACACACTTTGAGATATACAACCCACGGTGTAAAGTTGAGGGTTTAATCCAATTTCTAGATCCTTATTTAGACTATAAAATGTTTAAATAAATTATAAAAAAAGTATTAATGGAAGTACTAAGTAATGAAAGCCAACCATATATAGATATACATACTTACTAAACAAAACAAATTACAAAACCTTTGACCAAATGGAACCAAGATAAAGGGAAACACAATTTGAGTTGTCTGAGGAAATAGGTATACAAGAATTGGAAGATTCATGATTAATTTCTGTGAACCCTAAATCTTAATTCCAGTATAAAGGTATAGATCTAAGAAATCATCTTTTGAAGCCTAGGCCTGAGCGATTACGTGTGGAGTTGTGTAGTGGAGTGCCCATCATGTAGTTCATTGTCTTCACGATTCTCTTCCACATCTCCATCAAGAAAATTCATCCTTTGTGTTTTAAAAATCTCATCAATATTACACACCACTATAACTATTTATGGAATATCTTATATGTTATGATGTTCTTTATGCCATGCATGAGGAGTGGTGTTTAGTTATGTTTCCTACCTAGTAAATATTCTCGAGTAATTGTTTCAAAAAAATATTTTCTATACTCACCTAATAAGTTCTTATTTATTATTAGTTACAATTTTTTATGCATAGAATATTTATTCAAATTTTTTTCACGTATATTTGTTGGAAAAAGTAAAATTTTCCTGTATTTTGTGATATTTAGTTTGTAATAAATTTTGATAATTTTGTATTATGAAAATGTACAACAACAATTTAGTAACAAAAAATGTACAACAAATTTAAAATATAAACAAAAACCAACTTGTACAAAACGAAAGTTTTTGTAAGATGTATACTTCCAACAATTGATTATAATAAACAAAATCTCTTTATAATTCAAAAATCATTAATTTTGTCTATACAAACTATATTAACTTATTTAATAGAAAGAATTTAGAAGAAACTTTTGGAAAAATTGAATCAATATAAATAAAAACTAGAAACAGAATTGAGTTTTAACTTGCTCAATAGAATAAATTAAAGAAACTTTTGAGCAAATTGGATCATGGTGCCCTGGGTTGATGAGAGCACTGGTTATTGAGCAAAGCATTCAAGTTTGATTGGTGGCGTGTGCTGAATTTTTTCCACACTCCAGGGTTGAGGGGTCTGTGGCTTTATCCGGTGATGGAACAAAAATGTTGAGATATAACCTTTACCATGGCTCATTGAAGGTTTTTTCAAAGACCCCACATACAATGAAACTGGTTTGCTATTCATGCTTTCGAGATTGAACTTTTTCTCAATGTAGGTCGTGTAAGTAATATATCAAGAACACATCCACCTCTGGCCATCAAATAATTAACTATAAATAAATGTTATAAGGGTGAAATTTCACACTATATCTCTTTTCTAGCTATTGCAAAGATCTTGGAACTACAATTGCCATCATCCAAATAAAGCCTCCAATCTAATAAAAATATTTTAATTCAGGAAACTATTTATTACACCTAATTCTAGTTATTTTCTCAAAGATGGAGGACATTCGAGTAGCTTAGCGCTTAAGTTTTTGAGGTGGATCCATGCAAGTCATCTCTCATTTAAGTTAGAAAGAGCCTTGGACTTGTAGGAAAACTATGAGCTAAAAAATATGGTAAGATCCACTTAGAAAAGATTAAAGGTCTAAAAAGTATTTATACTTGTTTATGTTTTCTCAAGTTAGGTCTAAAAAGTATTTTTATTTTTTACCTAAATAAAAGTTTTTTGGATAAAATTTACCACTTGGAACTCATAAGTGCATTAGATTTACCAAGGTCTTTGTACAAATTTATAATTTAGATTAGTAAATTAGAGTTGTATGTTTAAATTTAGTATAAGGTTTAATTTGTGTAACAATTTTAAGAATATGATAATTATTAAAAATAAAATGTTCTATCTCAAACTATAACATTTATATTTTATTTTATACTTTATTGTAATAGTATTTTATTTCTTTTAATTACAAAAAAAGGTGTTTAAAAGTTAGATTAGTGTAAAAATTTATACTATATTATTAAAGACGAAACATAAAAAGTTTTGTTCTGTCGGTCATTGGTCGGTATTTGAGCCGGGCCTATTGATAATTTGGGTTGCGTTGGGTCTATGTATAACCAATTTATTTATAACCAATTACTTTTTTCACCTAAAATACATTAGCTATTTTATATATATTTTTAACCAAAACAACTAATTTTCTAAAAATAAAATAGGTAACATATATATATATATATAATAGTAATTTTATTACACATTTATAACCGATTACCTTTTTGAGCTAAACCACATTATTTGTTTTACATTTTCTAACTAAAATAAATGATCATTTCCACTTATTTTTGTCATTAGGAGTAAAGAGGCTTTATTCTGATGATCCTAATAGCAGTTCCAAGCTATTAATCATCTAATGTCCATAGCTAAACAAATTTTTGATAGATTAATTACAAAATCTCCATTAAAAAAAGATCAATCTCTGAAGCATGAGAAGATAATGAACCTATATTTTTTCCCCTTTGTTTGACAAAATGACCTTTGGGCTATAGTGATGGTTGCCATATTTGATTTTTTTTTTTGAATGAAACGACACAATAAAAAACTTCTTTACAAAATGAATCTAAGACAAGAATCAATTTGAACACGCTTTGAGATATACAACCCAACATTGTAAAGTTGAGGGTTTAATCCAATTTCTAGATACCTTTGACCAAATGGAACCAAGATAAACAGAAACACAATTTGAGTTGTATGAGGAAATCGGTATACAAGAATTGGAAGATTCATGATTAATTTCTATGAACCCTAAATCTTAATTCGAGTATAAAGGTATAGATCTAAGCAATCATCTTTTGAGCCTAGGCCTGAGGGATTAGGTGTGGAGTTGTTGTGGAGTGTCCATCATGTAGTTCAGTATCTTCACAATTCTCTTCCACATCTCCACCAAGAAAATCTTGTAAAATGTTTTGTATGTATTTGTGTTTAAGCAGAAATAACTGATAGAATACACCAGCATATGCACATCAAATGGGCTTCGTTATTATTGATCATGCAAAGGTTTTTAAACTGCAATACAACCACAAAGGTAGCTAGAAAATAGGAACACTACCCACTCTCCTACAACTACTCCACTACAGCTTTTATTTGGCAAACTGGGTCCTAAAATATCTCTACTAACAGCTGACTGAATCAAATCCTACTAAAACATAAATAAATGAAAACTATGTTTAAGATTAAATACAATAATCTCCCCGTTAATCTTAAACGTTTCTTGCCAATTCCTTGACACCCAACAGCTCCCTCATCCTTTCGAATTTGACTTTTGACAAGGCCTTGGTGAGTATGTCTGCACGTTGTTCCTCCCCCGAGATGTGTTTGATGCAGATTTCCCCACGCTCTATGCATTCGCGAATGAAGTGGTATCGAATATCAATGTGCTTACTTCGACCATAAAACACTGGATTTTTAGCAAGGTCAATTGCAGCTTTGTTGTCGATGTATAGAACCACTGGACCCATGCTTTCATCCGTTATCTGACTGAGAACATTCCGGAGCCATATGCACTGACAAGTTACTGCAGTTGCAGTAATGAACTCGGCCTCACATGATGACAATGCCACACACTTTTGCTTCTGAGATACCCACGTTATTAAGCTCTCGTTTAAGTAGAACACCATCCCTCCAGTACTTTTCCTATCCTAAATATGACCTGCAAGATCACTATCCGAGTAGCCTGTTAATATGTTATTACCTCCCTTCTTGGTATATACCAGTCCACAATCAAGCGTCCCCTTTATATATCACATGATTCTCTTTGCTGCATTTAGATGTAATACTGTTGGTTGCTCCATGTATCTGCTAACGATGCCAACTGCAAACGCTATATCAGGTCTGGTGTTTCCTAGGTAGCGCAAACCTCCCACTAGACTTTTGAACTGTGTCACATTTACTCGTTTTCCTCCTTCATCTTTGGTTAGCTGCTCTTTCGGATCCATAGGATATTTAGTTGGATTACATTCAGCTAACCGAGCCTTCTCAAGGATTTTCTTTGCATAACTAGTTTGCTTCAGTTTGATGAAACCATTACCCTCATCTACTTCAATTCCCAAGTAGTACGATAACTTGCCCAGATTACTCATCTCGAACATATCATTCATCTGACTCATGAACTTTTCTATAATACTCGTGCTTGTACCAGTGACTAGCAGGTCGTCTACGTATACAGCAACCACCAACATTTTGTCATTCTCTCGCCGAGTATACACCCCATGTTCTGATGGACAGCGTTTGAAACCAAGCAACTCCAGATAGCTGTTTAATTTTGAATACCAGGCCCGTGGGGCTTGTTTAAGCCCATACAGTGCTTTTATTAATCTGTAGACCATGTGTTCTTGCCCCTTTCTCTCATAACCTTCCGGTTGCGCCACGTAAACTTCTTCACCAATTTCTCCGTTTAGAAACGCCGTTTTTGCATCAAGATGATGGACTTACCAGTAGTTTTTACTACGAGTGCAAGTAGTAACCTCACGGTCTCCAATCTCGTGACTGGTGCAAAACTTTCTTCATAATATATGCCATGTTGTTGAACAAAACCCAGTGCAACTAATCTCGCTTTATGCTTAACTATCTTCCCTTCAGCATCCGTTTTCAGCTTGTAAATCCATTTTAAATCTATAACCTTGTGGCCCTTTCGCAACTCTGTCAACCTCCATGTCCCGTTTTTATTAATTGAGTCTATCTCATTCTACATTGCAAATTTAATCTATGAGAATCATATAGATTGCAAATTTAATCTATGAGAATCATATAGATAAATACTTACGATATTTTACCAATAGAACATTATATTATGACTTTAGCATGACTTCATAATATGATATGAAAACATATATTTTCATATTAATATTGAAAATAATATATATAGTTCGCATAATTATTATATAAGAAATAACATTATTAAAAAAAAATTATTATTACATTAATAATATTGACTTATTATTTAATAGGTAATACTATATTATATAATATTATATATTATATAAGTCAGGGTTTCTTGGTGATAATATAATATAATATAAGTGTATAATATGGATATAAATTGCAATACTTAATTGTAGTATTTTGGTGCCATACAGGTTTTGTGACTATACAACAACCAAATATCTGTGACTGTACCACACCAAATATATTATCGAAATGTATTATCTCATATATCATTAATTGCTTAAATAATAACTAGATTTTCAATGACGGAAAATGAATTTTAGTAAATTGATCAATTTAGTGTAATATAAATAATACTTAATGATATATCATAAGTTCTTTAAAGAATGAAATGTTATAATTATGTTAATATTGGGGAACTATAATTTAGATAATACTTAAATGTGTGAATATATAGGATATAATAGCTTAGGTAAAAATTTATAATACTCCTTATATAATATTATGATAACTTATATGTATATTATTAGTAAGGATACAAAATAATATTTAAATCTGTCTTGACTTAGGAACCTAAGTATATAATCAAAGTTTTTCTCCTCTCTCGGTTAATATTATTTCGAAATATTTTAACACCCAAACAAAATTTAATTTATTTCAACCGTAAATTGTTCTAATTAATTCAAATTTCGAGATCTGTTACTTTAGAATGCTAGGCAGCCAAATCTAGGATTTTAATTAAACATCTCAATTTTCAGTTAGGGTTTTAAGGAGAGATGTCTAGGGTTTATGATATTTGGGAGAGATTAGTACGAGCTATGTTAGGGCAACTCAGACCGACTGGGCAAGGTCATGAGCCAGTTTCTAGTGGAATCACCGGTGCTGTTCGGCTTCAACAAACTACTAATGTTAATGCTATTTTACAAGGTGCTGATGAAATTCAGAATGAGGATCCTAATGTTGCTAGAATGTGTTTGTGTTTGTGTTTGACTAACAGGATTAGTGTGATTTTAATTAGCTTTAGTTGATTGTAGTAAGGCGTTATGATATTGTGATTAATTCGTTATGATAAGAAGTAAGGTTAGCTCAAAATATCAAAATTCTAACCTATAGTATGTTCAAATTATATTATTACACTTTAGAATATTTAGATATTTATTTGTAGTGATATAAATTTTATATCACAATACCAATAAATTATACATAATTACTTAATTTGTAAAATATTTCTAATACTAGTATAATATATATTAGTATTATACAACTATTAGAATCCAAAATATATAGTATCGAAATGTTCACCTAATCTTTTAATAACCAAGTGTAATATTTAAATTACACATATAATTTGATATTGTCAATTACTAATACTAAAATGAATGTATAATTAAAATTTCAATATCTAAATTATATTACATCATATTTTACCATTTTCAGTAATTGATCATTTATTGAGTTTTAATAATTTATTTTAGTAATATGATAACAACAATAATGATTACATCTTTATTTGTCATCAACTAAGTATCCTAATATAGTTAAGGATATATGGAAATAGAAAGAATTTGTTTACTTCTACTTAAGCCAAAACTACATTATTATAGTTTATGTTATTTATGTAATTTGTGACATATGAATTACATAAATTTTTAGTATAAATGATAATTACTAAAAGTGTACCCAATATTATAGAACTTATGTATAATTTAAAATGTTGTTTAAATTATACGATATGGTATTATTACAAATACCTATATAAATTATGGTAAGATAATTATATCCCAGTTAATGATCACCACTATCATATTAACTATAAATATGATAGTTAATATTTAATATTAAAAATTGTATATGTTAATATTTCTTATATAAATATGCATCTAATGTAAATTAAATAGTATACTAATATCTGGGAATAAGTAATAAATTACATATAGTTTAGCAAGTCTTTGGTGATATGTTTAACCAAATATTTTGATAAAAATACTCCAGATATTTGGTAACATGTAGTCAACTATGATCTATGTTTTATATAATTTCATAAATAACTATACTTTAATCTAGAGTAATTAGCTATATTAATATGGTTTAAATTATTATCACTACACCAAAAATGACCTATTGTAACCCCATAAAAGTGTATTGTTAGACCCTAACAATGTTACATTAGATGTTTATGTAACGTTTTGACCAAAATTCGGCGTTACATTTACTGGCGTTGCCTATGGCTTCTATTGTAACACTATATGTACTTATTGCAACCCTTTTTGAAATATTACAATAGCATTTTTTTGTAACACATTTGTCTGTTTTAGTAACATTTTTAAGGTGTTGCAATAGACTAATGCAACACCTTTTTGCAACATCTATTAAGTAAAAATGTTACAAAGTTAGTTCATTGCAACACTTTGATGCAACATTTTGATGCCTTTTGCAATACATTTTGGTTTTTTAGCAACATTTATCTGCAACATTTTAATCTCTATTGTAATATTTATAGTTTTTAATTGCAACATTAATGTGCAACGCTTTTTAGTATCCAGATTGCAATGTCTTGTCTGAAATTTTAATATACCATGCACAAAAGCATATAAACCAATCCACCAGAAATGACATTTCATTCCAATGGCAAATCCAAAAAACACATGTACCAAACCAGAAATGACATTTCAAAGTTCCGAAATTGAAAATCCAACAAACACATGTCAATAGACCCAAACATAGTCCGACATCTAGTTCTTAAGTCTAAAGTCGAAACACATGTCGACTTACACCACAATTCTACATTAAACTTAGTCTTAATATCATATCATGTCAAAATACCAACCTACTACCAAAAGTACGCATATAGAAAATAAGAGTTAAGTACTACTGATCATTATCAATCATCATTTTCGTCATCCTCGCGATCATCGTCATCCTCGTGATCATCGTCATCCTCGCGATCATCGTCATCCTCGCGATCATCGTCATCCTCGCGATCATTGTCCTCCTGATCATTGTCCTCACTTTCGTCACCAGTAGTAGTATCAGCACACAACTCTTCAATATCAAGGTATTTGAAATTTGGATTGATTTCTCCCAATTTCGCTATTACCTTTGACATTTTCTCACACACCTTTTGATCTACCATCTCTTGCATTTCAGCCATGATTTCCTCCTTTATAGTCTTTTTGAGATGATCAATATCAGTAGCAGGTGTACTGGAACTACAAAGAATTGGGTGCTGAGCTTTCATTGTTTTTCTGCATTTTCCAGACCTTCCTAGAAGCCAATTCGGTCCATGTTTTGGTTTTTTGCCTTGTTCCGCCCCACTGCCATCTTCAACAGCAGTTGTAGCCTACGAATAAACATGGACACATTAAAACTGAAAGAAGGCCGACCTTCAAAGGAAAATATTGCAGAATCTTTAATAGGTGAAAATGACTAAAAAACTTAAATACTTGCATCTTACCTTGTATTCCTGTCCTTGTTTCCGTTTATGTGTTTTCTGATAAATATCATCTTTCGGAGCTAGCTTTTTAGGGTCGATCTTCTTTTCTGCTTTCTGAGATAATAATGCAAAGAATGACATAATAATAAAACTATATAATGCAAGAATGACAATGACATAGAAAATTAAACCATCTTTTAAATAAAAGCTGGACATACGATTTTCTCGCCAATTTGCGCAAAACTTTTACGACCAGCAGTGTGAGTTTCCACAATCAACTTACGATTTTCTGCATTTTTTCTAGCTCGCTCCTGACCATTCAATAAAGTGCGAAGAATATAAAATAACTTACAAAAAATTACGAAAATAAAATTGTGAAAAACTCAAGTACTAGCTAATGGATTGATATATGAATGGATATACCTGAACATCTTTATCCCCCCAGTATTTGAGAAGCACCTTGAATTCTTCGACTGAAATGACATTGGGCCTATTTTTTAGCCTGTCTTCATCAGTATCATATTTGAGATAATGGTCTTTCTTAATCCGGCACTTGTTCAATTTCCACAAAGCACCAATAGTCCGCAATGTATAGGTTCTTTCTTCCTCGGGAATTTCATATTTTGTCTAAAAAATTAGTTGGAATTTATTAGTGGCAACTAGAGACCATAATAAACAACTAGAGATCATAAAAAAGGTGTGCAAGATTTTGAGTTTACCTTAACAAAAGACCATAGTTCCTCCTTCTGTTGTTTAGGAAATTTATGCCAACTGACGAGATCAAGAGGGACAGACTACCTACCCAATGTCCCGCAGAAGTTTTTGAATTCAGCCAAGTCACCGTCTTTGTCAGCAATAGCCTGTAACTCACAGTTCAACTTAATGACAACCTTCTCGTCAGGCCTCCTTGTGTACACCTTATTCATTCGCGTAGGACCTCTACGCTTTGTGCTTTTCTGTACACCTGAAATTAGTACAAAATAGTCAAGTACCGTACGATTCAAACCAATATCAAGAAAACCTAAAATTACCTGCTGAAGTATCAACTGTCTCTTCAAGAGTTTGAGGATGTGATGTCTGACCACCATCACCCACTTGGTTTTTTTCAAGGGTCTTTTTCTGATCTTTCATCACTAAGTAAGATTCCATTGAACCAATTCCTTGATTGTTATACTTTTTTGGAGGCGCCACCCTCACTGGTATGCATTGTGAATCTTTAGACAAAGGAGGGGGAGGTGGTAAATTCTCATCTAAGACGGGAGATGGATTTTGAGTTACGGGATGGGGTGTATTTTCAGCTGGTTCAGACTGCGTAGTAGTCTCAATAAAAAATGCAATCACAAATTAGTACCAGTATTTGAACTTCTAAACAGTTATTATCACAAATTAATTTAACATCATGTACCTGCATAGACAAAGGAGCTGTGGCCCTTGAACGTGTTATCGGCCTTGAGACATGATTTGTCGCCTTCTTCTGCTTCTTTTCCTTCATCTTCGTCAGTTTTTGCTTTCGAGAAACTTGTTTCGCAATGATCTGTTTTTCTTCTTCTTCAGCCTCAGACAAACTATCATGTCCAGGAACGTACTCTTTATCAAACTCCAATTCATCATCCGCTAGAACTTTTTCTGGCACATTTTTCAGATTAAGACCAGTAGCAAAATTTTTTAATCCCATTTCTTCTGCCTTTCTTTTATTTTCTGCAACCTGCAGCAGCCTTTTTCTTTCATACTCCGTTATCTGAAATTTATAAAATGTACATAAATATTAAAGTAGACCATATGAGTAACTAAACAGTATATCAATATATTTAACCTTTGGAAGAACTTGTTCTGAGTTCCCCTGTCCTGTCTCAGCTTCAAGTAGACCAGTAGCTGACTTTCCACGAGCGGATCGACGACTTGCCCTTTCTTTCAAAAGCCCATCTCTTGTCACAAACTTACGATTTGCTTGTAAAGCTGTTGGTGCAATCAGTAGATGAAAATATATACTAAAATCACTATACGTCAAGTAATAACTGAAAATAATAATGAAAACATCTCAACATGAATGTATTACCTTCAAAATATTGTGTTCTTGGTCGCACAATTACATGTGGCTGCATTTGTGCTTTTGGCTCTACTTTCTTGTCAATTATGTGATCAACATAAAAATCCAAACTCTCTCCTTCAACATGATTTACAAATTCTTGTAAATCACGATCATTGTCAATAAGCTTCCAACCAGTCAGTACATTCTTCACATAAACACCACCAATTTCTGTGTATTTCAAATCATCCTTCACATACTCCATCACAACAGTGTACGAGAATCTGTCAGATTCTACGTACTCCGAAATCTGATTACATAGCCCACCTATATATTCTGTTTTTGAGAAATGTCCCTTGTGAAAGAACCTGAGAATGTAATCTTTACATGCCATCCTGAAAACAAGGAAATTAAGAAAAATACTTAGAAATTGAAATGTTCACAATTCAAATCGAAAAAAATGCAGTTAACTCAAAAATAAAAGAAAGAAAGGCCTGCTAATATACTGAATAAAAAAACGCATTATCATTAACCAAATATGCAGTTAAAGCACAATGAATTAATACATGAAAATAAAGGAAAGAAAGCACTAATAATGAACTAAGTAAAAAAAGCACTAATAAACAGAATGATGAACCACACTTAACGATTACAACAAAAACAGGAAACTAGCACAACTAAGAAACACAAATAAGTTCTCTATTCATCATATTTCAGCGTTTTCATGCTCTTCATCAGGTGTAACATGGATTTGCTTGTTCGGAACATCATCTCTGCACCAACTGATCATATCATCAACAGGTATTTGTCCGCGCGGCACATAACCTATGGCACTAACATCTTCTACTGCATTCATCTCGTCTTCTACTTCAAAATACTGATCCTTCGGTAATTTCTTGATAACAAAATGCAAATTTTTTTCAGTAGGATCTTGAATATAAAAGACCTGTTGTACTTGAGTGGCGAGAACGAAGGGATCCTCTTTTTGACATAACCTATTGAAGTTCACTCTTGTTAAACCATAGCAATCCTTATCTTTTTGGTACCAACAACACATAAATAAAACAACAATCAGTGCTCCCCAGTAATCAACTTCAATTATATCCTCAATTGCACCATAGTAGCCTACATCTCCAACTATTGGATTTTGGTCCTTTGCACTCGCGAAACTGGTGGTTAAGGCGGTGAGGAAGACACCACTATTTTGTGTTGTACACCTACCATCTCTGCGCTTGGTGTGAAATCTATATCCATTCACAAAATAACCAGAGAAGCTCTTTGCTGCACGTTGAGGCCCCTTTGCCAAACAGGACAATTCGAGTGAAATATCATCTTTGTCTCGAACTGCCTCTTTTAGCCATTTGTGAAATTCAGTTGTATGCGTTCTTTCTCTTTTAAACCTCTTTGAATTTGCATCTTGTTCAACCACAGTATGGTGTTCACTGCATTTATAAAATATAACGAAACATTAGCTTACTTATAATCCTATATAACCTTCTAAATTTTGAATCAAATTTTATGTATACAAAATAACTTACTCTTTTAGCTTCTCGATTTCCAAGTTGTCACAATTGAATAACACGTAACGATGAGCCTTGGTCCATGTTTTTTCTTCCAGATGTATAGACTTCCCTTCTCTGTTTTTACGAGATCCGATAGGATATCCAGCATCTTTATTACAGTCCTTTGGCTCACTTCTGTCTTTAAACTGCTCATCAAAAAATCTAGAACAAAATGTCAAACATTCTTCTACCAAGTAGCCTTCTGCTATGCACCCTTCGGGCTTACTCCTATTTCGAACATAAGATTTCAGTTTGCACAAATACCTTTCAATTCCAAACATCCACCTTAAATGCACCGGTCCACCAAATTCAATTTCCTTACACAAGTGAATTGGCAAGTGAACCATTATGTCGAAAAATGCAGGAGGAAAGATCATTTCAAGTTCACAAAGTATCTCGATTATTTCATTTTGTAGCTTCTCCACATCTTCTAATTCAATGACTTTGCCACATATACCCCTGAAGAATGCCCCCAACCTCATCAAAGGTATTGCTACCTCAGGTTTTAAAGTTTTAACCACAGCAAATTGTAATAGAAATTGAAGAATAAAATGCGCGTCATGACTCTTATAACCCGATACCTTTCGCTCCTTCATTTGAACGCATCGGCTGATGTGAGAGGCAGATCCGTGTGGTAACTTAGCATTCATCAGAACTGAACAAAAAATTTCTTTTTCCTTTTTTGTCATATCAAAATTAGCTGCTCTAATTTCAACATGTATGTTATCAGCACATTTGACTGGATGAAGAATTTTTCTGATCCCCATTTCTTCCAAATCTTGACGAGCATTAAGATGATCTTTTGTCTTGCCCCCGATATTTAACAAAGTCCCCAAAATTTTATCGAAGATGTTCTTCTCAATATGCATAACATCAAGGTTGTGCCTAACCATATTACTACTCCAATATGGTAATTCGAAAAAAATGGACTTTTTCTTCCAAGGGCAATCTAATGAAGAACCCCTATGCTTCGTCTGTTTCTTCCCGAAATCATTCTCATAACCACACAACAGTTCCTCGACCTCAGTCCCGGTTAACATTTCAGGACATCCTAGCACTTCCACATCTCCATTAAATCTCCTCGTATCAGACCTCCACTTGTGGTCAGGAGGAAGAAATTTTCTATGGTTTAAATAGACAACCTTCTTACTATGTTTCAGATAAGTTGATGAGGTCTCATAGTGGCAAGAAGGACAGGCTAGTTTACCTTTCGTGCTCCAACCCGATAAAACTGCATATCCCGGAAAGTCACTTATCGTCCATAAGAGGCTTGCGTGTAGCTTAAATGTGTTGTCTACCCTTACATCATAAGTTTCTATTCCAACATCCCATAAATCTTTCAGCTCTCTAATTAACGGTTGCATATACACATCTATTTCATTACCAGGTTGAATAGGGCCAGGGATTAAGGTTGAAAGAATTAGATTTTCTTGTTTCATGATTAACCAGGGGGGAGGTTGTAATTTACTAACACAACTGGCCAGGTGCTGTGTGAAATATTCATTGATCGATACGGATTAAATCCATCCGCAGCTAAACCTAACCTAACGTTTCGGATTTCTCCTGCGAATTCAGGATATTTTGTATCCATCGACTTCCAACCTTGGCCATCAGCCGGATGCCGCAACTTGCCATCCTTCTTTCGTGCTAAAGCATGCCATGTCATTGAGTTGGAAAAATCAGAGCTCAAAAACATTCTTTGCAGCCTTGGCTTTAAAGGAAAATATCTCATCACTTTTGATGGGATTTTAGGTTCCTTTGACACATTCGTGTTCGCGTTAGGATTATTTTTATCTTCAACTACTTTCCATCTTGATGTTCCACACTTTTTGCAAATATCCAGGCCCTCATTTTCAGCCCAAAATAGCATGCAGTCATTTGGACATGCATGTATCTTTTGGTAATCTAGACCTAAGTCTTTAATCATACCCTTGGCCACATTAAAAGATGATGGGAGATTTACATTAGGAAAAACCTCCTTTATCAGCTCAAGCAAATCGCTAAATGCCGACTCGCTAAATCCATGAATGCACTTTAGTTGGTAAAGCCTAACTATGAAACTTAATCGAGTAAATTTTTTACACTCAGGATATAAAGGCTGTCCACCCTCCTTAACAAGCCTATAAAATTTCCTTGCATCATCATTCAATCCCTTCCTAACTCTATCTTCACTGGTATCATTATCATCCCCATATGCATTATGTATCATCGCCTCAAACTCGTTTCCTAAACCCATACCTATATCAGTGTCCATCTCATCAATAACGCTATCTATCTTAAGGGTTGAGACCTCGTAAATCCATTCAACAGAATGGGGACAAGGACCATTACATATGAGATGCTCATGTATACCCTTGGCATCACTCCAATACACATTACTACATATTTTACAAGGACACATCAACTCATTTCCTACGGCATATCTAGCAAATGCTATCTTAACAAAATCTTCCACCCCCTTCTTATATTTATCACTATACTTTGGAACTGATATCCATTTCTTTCCTTCATCTTCCATTTTATACCTTACATATTATTCAAAAAAAAAACATAGCACATTAATTTTACAGAGACAAGAATATTGTTGGTATATAATCAAAAAGTTACAGTATAACAGAGACATTGTAATTTACGACATCATAATTTACGACAAGACAGAGTAACATTACACAGTAATACAATTACACAGTACTCAGCCAAGAACAGAGTACTTAGTACAATTAACAATTCTAGCAGACAATTAACTAATCACAGAATCTTTACTTGATTCCTAAAAGAATCTACATTTACTACAACTGGTACCAATTACACAGTACTAATTCAGTTTCACAATTACATACAATTACACAATTACTACAACTTAGTACTAATTACATTTACTCAGCCAAGAAAAAAGTAATCAGTTTCACAAAAAATTCATACAAAAAATTCACAGTAGTAATTCAGCCAAGTCTAACTAACACAAAAAATTAGTCAAAATAACACATACAATCGAGCGAGAGAGAGAGAGAGAGAGAGAGAGAGAGAGAGAGAGAGATGGAGAGAGATTTAACACAAAAACCGACTAATTAACACATACAATCGAACAAAATTCACATGCATACACATATATACATCTATAATCCAACAAAATAGAAGAAAGTTGGGTATAATACCTCTAATTGAAGCTTTAATTGGATTTTTGCTCTAATTGAAGCTTTAATAATTTTTGGGGGTTTTGGGTTTTTAGGGATTGAGTTTTGAAATCGAATTTAGGGGTTTAGGGATTTAGTTTTGTGAGGTCGGAAAGGTGAGGTCGGAGAGGTGAGGTCGGAGAGGTGAGGTCGGGAGAGATCTGAGAGAGGGGGGCGAGAGAGTGAGAGAGGGAATAAAACTTTTGTGTAATAAAACTTTTGTGTAATAAAAATTTTGGTACCAAATATTTGGTACTAAAAAACCCCGCCCAACCAAAAAATTAAACTGCCGCCTAAATATTTGGTACCAATTTGATAAAAGCGTATCATGTATTGTAACACTTTTCTGAAGCATTGCTATTGTCCTAAAACTGTGAAAATGATTCTTAGGCTTGCAACGCTTTCCCATTTAAAGTAACATTTTTTAAAGTATTACAATAGATATGCAGGTTTCTTGTCTATAGCAACATTTTATGCAACACAACCACATGATGGGGTTGCAATAGGTCATTTTTGGTGTAGTGTATGTTGCACGATAGAAGGATTTGTGAAGCCAGCATTTGGTTTATAAGCCGGGTGAAAGCTGTATATGGGCTTTGACACACCCGGCTGCTATGCTAAATTGAATAAATGCTTAAAAAGTTTGGGCTTTACAAAATGTCCCTGAGTGTACAGGAGAAAAAAGAGACATTGATCATTGGAGTGTATGTTGACCATCTGTTAATCACACACAAGTGTATCAATGATTCAACGAATCAACACTTTAAGGACTAGATGAACAAGAAGTTTGATATGAGTGATCTAGGAAAGCTATCTCGTTATCTTGATGGAACTATGTTTAAAAGTATCGTGGTGGCTTGAGATATTATTATACATCCTTAAAAATATTTTTTCTATCCTTATAAAAAATATAAAAAAGAAGACACCTTCCACTTTTGAATTTATAGGATTATATTATTATTACAGTTTCATACCCCAATGTATTATTATGACCATAATAATACTCTATATTTCCCATCTGATGCAATATTCACCATCTGTGTTTCTACGTATGAAATATTATGTCAATACATATAGTCAAATTAGATTAATATAACCTTGTATGAACATTATTAATATAATCCTAATAAAATTTAGTTAGAAGATATGATAAAATGTTTTATATAAAATCACATATTATATTATGATATAAGCTTATATCTTAGTATCACATTAGTGGTTGTTGGGCTTAAGAAGAAATAGTAATAGATATTATGATTATTAAATATATATAATCCACATTAATTTGTTTTAAGAATTTAGTACGTAGAATATCTATTCATAAGGGTGACAGCTACACAAAGTTTAATAGATAGTATAATAATGCTAATTTTGATAAAAATGGCTATCAATTCTTATCAATAGTATTATCATAGCTATTACTAGTATGCGTTTATTCAATATTGGTATTATATGTTAGAATAATTGTTTATTTATTTGACTAAATATTGAGTCCACATGTTGTTAGTTTTTTATGAGTTACAATAAAAGTCTCCATTGGTGATATTCTCCAAAACAAATTTTTGAAATTTATTTTGATTGAATAATATTATATATTTTTATCACATAAAAGATTTTGGATAATACATTTAACAATAATTTTAATAATTAACCTATTACCTTTATTAGCGAAAGCTTATAATTTTTTTTATAACTAAAATTTCTACTTTTTTATTTTTCTAACTAAAACCTCTTATTTTCTAAAAATATCACGGGCAGTTTTATTTAATAAAATAAAATAATAATATTATAATTACTAATAACTAACCGATTAGCTTTTTTTACAAAGTGTATATTTTTTTATATTTTCTAACTAATATGTCTCCTAATTAAAACCTCAAACAATATACACCGGTTATTTCATTTAGTAGCATAAAATACTCTAATATTATAAATACTAATAATTAACCAATTACCTTTATTAACAAAATCATATATATATATATATATATATATATTATATTTTCTACCTAAAATTTCTCATTTTCTAAAATTATCATAGACAACATATTATATAATAATGTGAAACCCTGGTGTTTTGATGATAACACTATACATTGTTTTGGAGGAGATAAAAACTTTGTATTTTCTAACAAAACATGTTGTAGCAGCTAGCTGGCAGACTAATTTTCTATGCAGGCAGCAAGCTGGTAGAGAAATTTTGTATACAAGCAGCAAGCTGGCAACACTTCCAGTAGATAGAGTTTCAGTCCTATTTTATTTTATAGGAAATCTTCTAGGAACTGATTTGTAAGAACTCTATCAGTTATATAATTCGTGGATATATATATGGGCTCAAATAAATTCGAAATTATTTTCATATATATATATAATTCCTATATTATAGGAAGTTGTTTATAAACGTTTTATCTTTTAACGACTTCTATTTTATTAGGGTTTTCAAACCAGTTGAATGTGTCTTCTAAACGTTCTTATTCTCTCTATTCTTCTTGTTTCTAAACGTTATGTTCATGAACGTTGGGCTTGAATTAATCAAGGAACAAAAACGTGAGACTTGGTAGTCAAGACCGTTGGCTGTTAGATTAATTCAAAATCATTTGTACATTATATAAATACTTGTGTGTTTTTCATCTTCAGTTGTTGGACGACTTTAAACAGAAAACACAAGTACTTTCGAACTGATTTGATATATTCTTTCATATACTTTTGAGCTCTAATATATATTACATCTTATATCTTTGATTAGAGTTCATATATTCAATTGTAATTGATTATACTTGTATTGTTCAACTTGTAAGTTGGTAGTTGCTCGTTTTGTGAGCTTGAGAAACAAGGGTTCAAGGAACTTGATAGCTAGAGGAGTTTATACTTGGGTTAGTATAGTACTTAGAGAGCTGCGTTCAAGGAACAAGCTGTTTCAGCAAGCTGCAAACAGTAACTGGGAGATCAGGGAGATATATTATTGTATTGTGTAGTTGTAATTCACTTTGATCAATAATATATTCCTTTGCCGTGTTGGTAAAGGACCAGGACGTAGACCTATAGGACATAGGGGTCGAACCTCGCTAAAATTTCTGTGTGTTCTTTATTTTCTGCACAATTTCTATACTGCATTGAACAACATAGCTAGTTGCCACTCTATATTCTGTAAACTCAGTAAGCTGCCAGACAGCAAAAACAGACTGATTTTTGCTTTTTCAGTCACATAACTTGGTAATAATTAAAATCGGTCATTGTTAGTCATAACACCTATTCACCCCTCCCCTAGGTGTTGATTCTCATAATCTTCACATAATTAAATGCATATTAATCTTATTATATGAATCATTAGATAATGTTATATTATTTTTCTTGATATAGTTCTAGAATATTTTAAATGGAAGTCTTCCCTGGTCTAAAAGTCAATAGAATTGACTTTAACCACTCATATACCAAAAAGAAGACCAAATAATCACGGACAATAACTAAGAACATTTAAAGATGGATAAGAGGGTTTGAGGTGTGCTTCAGGTAGTATAAACCCCGCTCTTAGTTCCTCAAACGCGTATTCAATCTCTTCAGGGGCCTCTCTCTTATCAGAGTAGTAGCAACAGAATGAGTATACATTGGAATTGATGGTGTTACAGGTGTAGAGAGTGCATGAAACTTCATAATTCATATTATAAGAATTATAATTATCATTATAATTATAATTGAGTTAACATAATAACTCAATGTATAATTTGTCTACATGCATAATTTAAACCCACAAGTTAATACTATAATTTTAGAGTTCACTTATAACTATGTTAGAAGTATATTATGTTGTTATTCTTATGGTTTTAAGTACTTAGTTAATAATTTATTAACTAAGTATATACCCTATGTTCACTATATTAAAGTTAATATGATATGAAAATTGCAAATTTAATCTATGAGAATCATATAGGTAAATACTTACGATATTTTACCAATAGAACATTATATTATGACTTTAGCATGACTTCATAATATGATATGAAAACATATATTTTCATATTAATATTGAAAATAATATATATATTTCGCATAATTATTATATAATAAATAACATTATTAACAAAATTTTATTATTACATTAATAATATTGACTTATTATTTAATAGGTAATACTATATTATATAATATTATATATTATATAATTGAGGGTTTCTTGTTGATAATATAATATAATATAAGTGTATAATATGGATATAAATTGCAATACTTAATTGTAGTATTTTGGTGCCATACAGGTTTTGTGACTATACAACAACCAAATATTTGTGACTGTACAACACCAAATATATTATCGAAATGTATTATCTCATATATCATTAATTGCTTAAATAATAACTAGATTTTCAATGACGTAAAATGAATTTTAGTAAATTGATCAATTTAGTGTAATATAAATAATACTTAATGATATATCATAAGTTCTTTAAAGAATGAAATGTTATAATTATGTTAGTATTGGGGAACTATATTTTAGATAATACTTAAATGTGTGAATATATAGGATATAATAGCTTAGGTAAAAAGTTATAATACTCCTTATATAATATTATGATAACTTATATGTATATTATTAGTAAGGATACAAAATAATATTTAAATTTGCCTTGACTTAGGAACCTAAGTATATAATCAAAGTTTCTCTCTCTCGGTTAATATTATTTCGAAATATTTTAACACCCAAACAAAATTTAATTTATTTCAACTGTAAACTGTTCTAATTATTTCAAATTTCTAGATCTGTTACTTTAGAATGCTAGGCAGCCAAATCTAGGGTTTTAATTAAACATCTCAATTTTCAGTTAGGGTTTTAAGGAGAGATGTCTAGGGTTTATGATAATTGGGAGAGATTAGTACGAGCTATGTTAGGGCAAGAGCAACTCAGACGGACTAGGCAAGGTCATGAGCGAGTTTCTAGTGGAATCACCGGTGCTGTTCCGCTTCAGAAAACTACGAATGTTAATGCTATTTTACAAGCTGCAACTACGATGTTAATGCTATTTTACAAACTGCTGATGAAATTCAGAATGAGGATCCTAATGTTGCTAGAATGTGTTTGTGTTTGTGTTTGACTAACAGGATTAGTGTGATTTTAATTAGCTTTAGTTGATTGTAGTAAGGCGTTATGATATTGTGATTAATTGGTTATGATAAGAAGTAAGGTTAGCTCAAAATATCAAAATTCTAACCTATAATATGTTCATATTATATTATTACACTTTAGAATATTTAGATATTTATCTCTAGTGATATAAATTTTATATCACAATACCAATAAATTATACATAATTACTTAATTTGTAAAATATTTCTAATACTAGTATAATATATATTAGTATTATACAACTATTAGAATCCAAAATATATAGTATCTAAATGTTCACCTAATCTTTTAATAACCATGTGTAATATTTAAATTACACATATAATTTGATATTGTCAATTACTAATACTAAAATGAATGTATAATTAAAATTTCAATATCTAAATTACATTATATCATATTTTACCATTTTCAGTAATTGATCATTTATTGAGCTTTAATAATTTATTTTAGTAAGATGATAACAACAATAATGATTACATCTTTATTTGTTATCAACTAACTATCCTAATATAGTTAAGGATATATGGAAATAGAAAGAAGTTGTTTACTTCTACTTAAGCCAAAACTATATTATTAGAGTTTATGTTATTTATGTAATTTGTGACATATGAATTACATAAATTTTTAGTATAAATGATAATTACTAAAAGTGTACCCAATATTATAGAACTTATGTATAATTTAAAATGTTGTTTAAATTATACGATATGGTATTATTACAAATACCTATATAAATTATGGTAACATAATTATATCCCAGTTAATGATCACCACTATCATATTAACTATAAATATTATAGTTAATATTTAATATTAAAAATTGTATAGGTTAATATTTCTTATATAAATATGCATCTAATGTAAATTAAATAGTATACTAATATCTGAGAATAAGTAATAAATTACATATAGTTTAGCAAGTGCTTGGTGATATGTTTAACCAAATATTTTGATAAAAATACTCCAGATATTTGGTAACATGTAGTCAACTATGATCTATGTTTTATATAATTTCATAAATAACTATACTTTAATCTAGAGTAATTAGCTATAGTAATATGGTTTAAATTATTATGTTGCACGATAGAAGGATTTGTGAAACCAGCATTTGGTTTATAAGCTGGGTGAAGGCTGTATATGCGCTTTGACAGGCCCGGCTGCTATGCTAAATTGAATAAATGTTTAAAAAGTTTGGGCTTTACAAAATGTTCCTGAGTGTACACGAGAAGTGTACACGAGAAGAAAGAGACATTGATCATTGGAGTGTATGTTGACCATCTATTAATCACATACACAAGTGTATCAATGATTCAACGAGTCAACACTTTTTAAGGACTAGATGAACAAGAAGTTTTATATGAGTGATCTAGGAAAGATATCTCATTATCTTGATGGAACTATGTTTAAAAGTATTGTGGTGGCTTGAGATATTATTATACATCCTTAAAAATATTTTTTCTATCCTTATAAAAAATATAAAAAAGAAGACACCTTCCACTTTTGAATTTATAGGATTATATTATTATTACGTTTCATACGCCAATGTATTATTATGACCATAATAATACTCTATATTTCCCATCTGATGCAATATTCCCCATCTGTGTTTCTACATATGAAATATTATGTCAATACATATAGTCAAATTAGATTAATATAACCTTGTATGAACTTTATTAATATAATCCTAATAAAATTTAGTTAGAAGATATGATAAAATGTTTTATATAAAATCACATATTATATTATGATATAAGCATATATCTTAGTATCACATTAGTTGTTGTTGGGCTTAAGAAGAAATAGTAATAGATATTATGATTATTAAATATATATAATCCACATTAATTTTTTTTAAGAATTTAGTACGTAGAATATCTATTCATAAGGTGACAGCTACACAAAATTTAATGGATAGTATAATAATGCTAATTTTGATAAAAATGGATATCAATTCTTATCAATATTATTATCATAGATATTACTAGTATGCGTTTATTCAATATTGGTATTATATGTTAGAATAATTGTTTATTTATTTGACTAAATATTGAGTCCACATTTTATTAGTTTTTTATGAGTTACAATAAAAGTCTCCATTGGTGATATTCTCCAAAACAAATTTTTGAAATTTATTTTGATTGAATAATATTATATATTCTTATCACATAAAAGATTCTGGATAATACATTTAACAATAATTTTAATAATTAACCTATTACCTTATAAATTTTTTTTACTATAGTGAATACTATATTAAATAATATACTATATTAAATATTATACTATATTAATTTATTTTAATATAGTAGTTTTGTTTTGTTTAATTTGTTTTCAGAAAAAAAGTAATAATAGGAATTGTTAAAAGTATAAAATAATTATAGGAAGTGATAACTGTTTTAAATGAAATTTTGTATTTTTAATTCACATGTGAGTGGTTAAAGCTTTATTAAAAAGATGTATATTTTATAGGCAAAAGTTGTTGAGTTATTAATAGGCTGGGTTGTTTATAAGGGTCTGTTTATAAGCTTGTATGTGCAAGGGGTTGTTTGTAATAATTAGTTGGTGTGTCAACTTGAATAGTTATATATGTGTCATTTCATTTAGAACTATTCAGATGAGTCATAAATAGACTTAGGATTAAGTATACTAATGATTTGATAATTATTTCATATTCCACACAACTCTAGAAACTTCTCTTTTTAATATATTTTCTATTTTATATTTAAATTATTATACTAGTTATCTTTGCCCTCTTTATGTACTCTTTTAGAAAAACAACAGCTAAATTGCTTGCTTGTTGAAGTCTTGAGTGTACACATTGATATTTAAAAAAAAAATACTTTTTTTCACCCTCGTATTAATCATCTTTATCTTTCTTTTTTGTGGTAAATTATGATCATTTGGGTATAATTTTGGCATCTAATATTTATTCTAAAGATCATATAGAAGAAAAGATCAAAATAATATGTTAAAATATTCTGGTGAATATGAACATTCAAATTTAGAACAAGTGTCAAAATAATGATAAGTTAAATTTTAAATAGAACTAAAGCATGTATCAAACATGCTAGTCTATAATTGGTATTTAATCTAAGTAATATTTTTATTTATATTTATATTTTTATATATATAATAAATATTACTTAATATTTACATAAGTTATAGTAATATTGTTAGTTGTATAATTTTGTATTTTATATTCCTACAAGATTACCCCCAAAACCTACCATCTGAGTAGTAAGTTTTGGCCATTTTTTTGTAGTGATTAGATTGGAGCTTTTTTGAGCTATGCTAGTGTTGGGCGAGCTGGCTGGACTCCATGAGTTCAAACTCGTACTAGATTACATTTTTTTTATTAATATTTGGAATGTGATTTAATAAAAAAAGCATTTGTAATATATAATTTTTTTGTAGACATTAGACACCTATATTTTTAATATTATTTATGTTGTTTTATGTTTATTAATATTCTTACTAATAACTTACTACAAGTCAACTTCTCCAAAACCAACAAAATGAAAATTTTAAATAAAAAGTTATTTATTTAAATAACCAGAACAAAACCTGAAAATGTGATGGCACGAGAATTCATAATCATGAAATAAGAATATTTGTCTAGGTTTTAAAGGAATTATACCTAAACATACCAACTTCAACATTTAACTCAAATCAATATCTTGTACTTTAACTTTTTTCTTGTACGAAAAAGGGTACCATATTTTTTTACAAGTAAAAGATAATTAAAACTAGGGCTAGAAGATGAGAGTTTAATAATATACCTGAGGACTTATTTAAACCTTACAAGTACCCAATGAGCACCATAGAATAGTTTATGGTTTGAAGCATGAGGCCAACAGATCAGGCGGGCGTCATTTGAGAGTACATTGGGTATTAGGGATTGTGTGATTTCCACTATGTTATGACTAGCTTTATACCCGTGCAATGCAATGGACGTTTAATAAGTTATTTTATTTTAGTATTTTTATAATTTTATTTATTTATTAATATCTTTGTGTACTTTCATAAAAATATAAATTCATTAAGTTAATAATATATTTTTTCATATGTATATATTACTTCGGTTTATGTTGTATTTCTTGAAATGATAAAAATTACGAATTTTTTATATATACAAATTCACTAAAATAATGATTATTTATATGTTTATTCATTGTTTTTATAAATTCAATTTTAATAAATTTTAGTGTAAATATTTAAAATATTAAAATTATACTACTTCTATTATTCTTTACATTTATAGAACTTTTTCTCTAAAGTAGAGTATTATTAATAACTCTAATTCTGTAATTGTTTTATAGTAGAGAGTTTTTAGCTATGTAGGACACATAGAGAATTTTTAGCTATGTAGGACCCGCGAACCACCAACCAAACCATACCATTTAAGTGCTTTACACTAATTATATATAAAGATATAATTTCAAAGTTTTTAAGTTAATCGCCAAGCCGCAAAACTTTGTAACTCAGATAATCGTTTAGCTCAAATTTAACCGGATCCATATTGGTACCACTAGACAGCAAAAAGCTCTCAAATTCACAAAAAGTTCCAATTTTACCTGATCTTGGATAGCTGGTCAGACTCTTGTGAATTTATTCACTTAAGATTTGAATCTTCTGTCACATAATATTGATAAATTTCACCTAAAACATATTGCAAGTATTTAAGCTTTTTGGCAGATTCACCGTCTCTACGATAAAGAGTGGAAAAAATTAATTTCGACAGGGCCATTTTGAATATAGGATACATAAGTGCACTAATAGACATCAACCACATTACACTCTCCCTCAAGAACACATCCACTGGTGGCCATCAAATAATTAACTATAAATATCACTACTACAAAAACTAGATTAGACATAACACTTTAGATATCGGTTAGAAAAGCCACTGATATTAAAAAGATTATCTTACATCGGAAAAACTAAAACTGATGTCTAACAATAATCTACACATCTCTTACTTGAATAAATAATGTTTGATCCTCATTTTTCAAAAAATAAACCCGCTCCTTCCCCTTTTTCTTTTCTCCCTTCGTAAAATATTTCCCCCTTAATCAAATTCACCTCCCGCGTCCCTCTTTTTCCCGTAATACTAAAAAAATAAAAATCAAAAAACATAGAAATACTTAACCCCCAATACCCCAAAAAAACCTAAAAATCAAACACACACCTGGCGCTTTGTCCCTCTTTTCTTCAAGAACCTAACCCCTTTTTCAACAAAAAACTTCAATTAGCCCCCCAAATTGTTCGATTCTCTCACTCCCCTTTCAATTTATTCAATATTAGTTTGACTATCTCAATTTGTTTTGGTGCTTGGTTTTACCTCCCTTTGGATTATACAGAGAGTAACTTCCGTGTCGAGAGCCTCTTCTCAATTTCGGTGTATCTCCTTCAACTTCAAATCAACCATGGCTGAACAAGTAGCATCCCTTATATATATATATGTATGTATTTCATCTTTATTTGTATGTATATAATCTCTAATCATATTTGATTTACTTGTGTTTTGTTTTTGTTGACTGAGAAAGCATTTCTTAAGCAGCGCAAGGTCTTCATCTAGTAATTCTTCAGTTTATACTTTACATATATCTTCCGTATGTATATGTTGTATGTGTGTGTTTATATGTTGTATGAATTACTATGTGTGCTTGTGTAATGTTTTAAAAAAAATTGTGTTTTGATGTTTTGGTGATGTACATTAAGATTTACATTTACTATGTGTTTTAAATTATTCATTCTGATTAAATTTAACATTTAATATATTTATATTTAGGTATCAAATGTTATATTTGGTTCACAAAATGACACTACTATATACACATGTCCCTTCTTTTTCTTTGATAATAGATCTCATGTAACCTCACTACTTAACGTTCATTAATAACAAGTTTAATAGTTTACAGGACTTTAGTAATGCTTGCAATTAATCGTTGTGGAGTTTTCGAGCTACTGGGACAAATGATGGGTTTCATTTGTTGTTATAATTATTGCATACAGTTATTGTTGTTGCTGAATTTTAGGCTGACACCGAGCTTTTTTTTCTATAAGTTGCACTTGAATTTACGCCTACAAGCAATTCGTGAGCAGAAATAAGAAATTGTGATGATAGTTATTGATATTCTATATTAGTTCCTTATATGATGTAATCTTCTTCTTCTCTAACAAAGTCGTTGACATAATATAAAAACAAAAATCTTGAATTTAAGCTTAAGATTTGAAATTACATGTATACCTACAAATTGTTATCATCATCTTCACGATCCTCCACATGTCCACCTTGAGAATTGCTCATTCCTTGGAACCTTGCATCTCCTTCTACAGTATACACTTTTTCTTAGTTATTCGAGCATATTTAGAATTTTGATTAGAAAAGAGATGGAATTGATAAGGTCGTTCCATAATATTTTGACCACAAACCATTCGAATTGATGCAATTGTTTTTTGATTTAGGGTTTTGAGAGACGCAATTGGAATTAAAGATGTTTTTAGGCCTTTGAAGTTTAAATATACACAATCTTAAATAATATACATATTTGATAATTATTTCATATTCCACACTACTCTAGAAACTTCTCTTTTTAATATCTTTTTCTATTTTCTATTTAAATTATTATACTAGTTAGCTTTGCTCTCTTTATGTATTCTTTTACGAAAATAATGTTGGAATATTTTGAATAAAAATGTTATGGTCTTCTATTATTTTGATTTGTAACTTATAAATTGATTTTGCAACTCCTTAATAATGAGATAATATTGATTAATTCATTATTGTAGCTCATTATTACTTAGGTTACAACTTTGATTTGGTGTGTAAGTTACATTTCTTATACTCCTATATAAGGAGACCTTTTCTTTTTGGTGAGAGATACAAAAAACCAAGAAGCATTTCTTGAGTATTCATCTTAGAGCTCTAGGTTCTATTCAATGAGATAGTAGCGGTGTTTGTTCGGTTCGTAAGAGGCGGATCTCTAGTGCTTAAGATCACCTCAATTCTTTGTATCCTGGGAGACGGAAGCCACAACACACCTTCGAGCACCATACAGAAGGGGCTTATCTGTTTTAAGGATAGCGTGGTTATCACGTGCCTCGAATCATTTTCGGTATTTTCTTTTTGTAATCTTGTTTTCAGGTATAATCTTTCTCTATACTTCATACAAGCTTAAAACATAACCATAATTCTTATAGATTAGTTTAATCGATAAACTAATTTGTTCGAATGTTTTCATGGAATATAGTGGTTATTGCGTTTATTGATTTACAGTAGTTCTAATAAGTTGAGTCTGTAATAATTTAACTGTACATGCATGTGTTGTCTTGTGATTATGATAGATATGAATGTTAATATTAGGTGTGTTTATCCCCTAATTTATGCATGTGCGGTTGCGACCTGTTTTTATACCTGGACTTTATGTGTCTTGTACGGTAGATACATATTTCCCTAGCTAATTTATTTACTCTTCATTGGATATCTGGGAGTAGCAATTCTTAGTGATTTATTCGTCAATTTTTTTTTTAATACATGTTGTATTATAATTTTGTAAATTCATGGTAGGTGGTACTTGTGCATTTGGTTAGTGACAGGCACCAGGTTCATTAATATTATAGATGGGTCCAAGCCTGTTTTTTTTTCTATGGCTTTGTTATTGGTTTTATTTAATTTGTCCATTCGTTCTTACCATGCTAGGGCTATGGCATTCTGCCTTTCGTAATTGATATTTGGGTACTTGCTTTGGAGCTCCTTGTTGTTGATTAATTTTGTTAGTTTTGATATAATTTGGCTGTTTATTTACTTGGTTTTAAAAATAAAACAAATAAAAAATACGTGGTTTTGTGTTTTAATAGTTTTTACCAAGACCTAATTTTGATATTCTTTTATCTTAAATGTTATTTTGTGGCTTATTCTTCTGCCTTGGTTCAAATTTCAAAATGTTTAATGGTTAGATATTTGTGTTTGTTTTTCTAGTTACTGGTAGTAATTACGTATGGTAGTGTTGCAACATGAGTTATCAACTTTTTTATTTTTCTCCTGGTTTTTTTTTGGCATAGGCTCTCTCATTTTTTGCATACTTTTGTATTTAGTCGCATGGTCTTTATTGCATGATTAAAATGAATATTGAGTCAATTTCTGACTTCATATTATTTTTCAATGTCCTAATGGTTAAAGTTTTATGGTGTTGAAATGCACTAATATCTTTCTGTGACCTTTGTGTTTTTTATTTTCTTTAAAAAAAAAAAAATTAAATCACTAATAATCGATGGTTGAGTGGTATTTTAATGTGGTTTTCGGTATGATTAAGTGAACCACTGGTTTGTTTAAAGGAAAAAGAAATTTATGCACTTTCTTTTTGTAATTATCAGTATGTATGTGAGTATTTCAGTTATATTTTGTAGAATAGGCAGGTTATGGTTTTTGCTTTAGTGCATAGCTTTGTCTGCTCGGCGTAGTATGCCCCTATTCAATCTCAGAGTTACTTTATGGGCTTTTCAACCTATGTAAATTTTCTAAGCGAATAATATAATCAAGACTTGTTAATTAATTTGGTAAATATATTAACGGGTGTTATCTTGTTTTCAGAAATGTCGGGAGTTGACGGAGAGAGCTTGTCTGGTGATGGTGATAGGCGTGTAAATGCTGAGGCAGTGCCTAAAATGGCGACCCTTGTGGTGCCTAGTCCAGCTGTACCGGTAACCTCTCACGCGGAAAAACCGGAGAAATTCAATGGGCTGAATTTCAAAAGGTGGCAACAAAAGGTGTTGTTTTACGTGACCACCTTGAACCTTGTGAGGTTCTTGACCGATGATGCACCTAAGCTGTGACGATGAGTCTGATGTTGAGCTAGTTAGTGCAGTTCAAGCTTGGAACCACTCTGATTTCTTGTGCAGAAATTATATAATGAACTGTTTGAGTGATTCACTGTACAATGTGTATAGTGTGCTAAAGACGTCCAAAGCTTTATGGGACTCACTCGACAGAAAGTATAGAACCGAGGATGCGGGTACTAAGAAATTTATAGTGGCCCGACTCCTTGAGTTTATGATGGTGGATTCCAAGATGGTGGTTAGTCAAGTTCAGGACCTTCAGATGATAATGCATGACATGGAATCTGAGGGAATGCCCATGAATGAAGCCTTCCAAGTAGCCGTTATTATTGAGAAATTGCCCCCTAGTTGGAAGGACTTCAAGAATTATTTGAAGCATAAGCGAAAGGAGATGACAGTGCAAGACCTTGTCTTGAGACTCCGGATTGAGGAGGATAATAAAAAACGGCCTGTCTCTTCTTCTAATGCTAGTGTTGTGCAGGTGAAAAAGAACTCCAAGTTCAAAAAGGGGAAACCAGACAAGAAGCCCAACTTGGGACATAAGGGTGGAGTTTCTAAGAAGAAATTTCTAGGAAAGTGCTTCAACTGTGACAAGATTGGTCACAAGTCAACTGAGTGCAGACTACCGAAGAGGAAAAAGCACGAGGCCCACATGGTAGATGATGTGGCTCAAGATATATCTGAAATCAGTCTCTCTGCTATGGTTTCTGAAGTGGACCTGATCGGCTCCAACCCGAAAGAATGGTGGATTGACACTGGTGCTACTAGGCACATATGCTCGAGTAAGGAGTTGTTCCACACCTTCTCGCCAACTGAGAATGGAGAGAAGCTTTTCATGGGAAACTCTGCAACATCTGAAGTCCTTGGAAAAGGCAAGGTTTTCTTGAAGATGACATCTGGCAAGGAGTTGACTCTGAATGATGTACTCTATGTGCCGGAGATTCGAAGGAACTTGGTTTCTGGCTCATTGTTGAACAAGCATGGATTCCGCATGGTGTTTGAATCTGATAAGCTAATTTTGTCCAAAAGTGGAATGTTTGTGGGAAAAGGTTATATAACCGATGGTTTTTTAAGCTCAATGTAATGACTGTGAAGAGAAGAGTATTAATAAGAATAATTCTTCTGCTTACTTGCTTGAGTCTTCCAATTTGTGGCATGGTAGACTAGGTCATGTTAATTATGAAACAATGCGTAGATTAATTAACTTGAACCATATACCCACATTCCAAATTAGTTCGAAACACAAATGTGAAATTTGTGTGGAGGCAAAATTAACAAGATCATCGTTTCAAATAATTGAAAGACATACAAAACCCTTGAATTTGATTCACAGTGATGTGTGTGATTTAAAATCAAATCAAACAAGGGATGGGTATAATTACTTTGTCACTTTTGTGGATGATAGTACAAGATTTTGTTATGTCTATTTGCTTAAAAGAAAAGATGAAGCTATAGAGAAGTTTGAGCTATATAAAAGTGAAGTTGAAACTCAACTTAAGGAAAAAGTAAAAGTTATAAGAAGTGACCGAGGTGGTGAATATGTATCACCTTTTGGTGAATTCTGTGCGAAACATGGAATTATTCACGAAGTCACTGCACCATATTCGCCTCAATCAAATGGGATTGCTGAGCGTAAAAATAGGACCTTGAAAGAAATGAGCAATGCAATGTTGCTAAGTTCAGGGTTGCCTACAAGTATGTGGGGAGATGCTGTCTGGTCAGCAAATTATCTTTTGAATAGGATACCCCGGAAAAATCAAGAGCCGACTCCCTATGAATTATGGAAAAGGAATAAGCCTTCTTATAAATTCTCACGAGTGTGGGGGTGCCTTGCAAAAGTTCTTGTACCAGAACCAAAGAGGGTGAAAATCGGTCCAAAACAGTGGATTGTATTTTTATTGGTTATGTGCCTAATAGTACGGCATATAGATTTCTTGTGCATGAGTCAAAAATCCCTTACATACACAAGAATATAATAATGGAATCAAGAAATGCTTCATTTTTTGAACATGTATTTCCACGCAAGTCCATAGAAAGTTCAAGTTCATCGAAACGGACACGTGAAACTTATTCTGAAAATGAATATAGTGATGACGAGGAACAAGAAAATACGGATGAACTTGAAACAGAGGATGCACCTCGTCGAAGCAAAAGAGCTAGAGTTGAAAAATCCTTCGGGCCGGATTTTCTAACATACTTTCTCGAAAATGAACCACAGTCTTATTCAGAAGTTGTGCATTGTCCGGATGGTCCTTTTTGGAAAGAGGCCATTAAAAGTGAAGTTGATTCTATTATGCAGAATCATACTTGGGAATTAGTGGATCTTCCTCCGGGTTGTAAACCACTAGGATCTAAATGGATTTTCACTAGGAAAATGAAAACACATGGATCCATTGATAAGTATAAAGCCCGACTTGTTATTCAAGGTTTTCGCCAAAAAAAGGCATCGATTATTTCGATACGTATTCTCTGGTAACGAGAATGGCATCTAAAAGGATGATCATTGCTATTGTAGCATTGCGAAATCTTGAAGTACATTAAATGGATGTAAAAACGGCCTTTGTTAATGGAGATTTACATGAAGAAATCTACATTAGACAACCTGAGGGTTTTGTGGTTCCAGGATTGGAACATAAAGTTTATAAATTAGTTAAGTCAATTTATGGCTTAAAACAAGCGCCTCGAGATTGGCATCAGAAATTTGACAGTGTTATATTGTCGAATGGATTTAAAATCAACGAATGTGACAAATGTGTATATGTCCAAGATACAATAGAGGGATACGTGATCCCGTGTCTTTATGTTGATGATATGCTCATCGTTGGTAGCAATGACAAGATGGTGAAATCTACCAAAGACATATTACATTCAAGGTTCCACATCAAAGATATGGGCTTAGCTGACTTGATTCTAGGGATAAAGATCCAAAGAACACCAAGTGGACTTATACTAAACGAGTCACATTATGTTGATAAGATCCTTGAGAAATTTAGTGAAGATGATTCTAGTGTGTCAATAATTATTATCTAACTGGAACTATCCATAAAATAAAGAGAAAAGATAATTACGAATTTTTACATAAAGATTTCTATTCAATATAGAAAACCCATTTATAATAGGTTTAAATTATCAAAATACATCTTTTAGTATTTAAATACTATCCTATTATTAATCAAATACAATTTTTAATATTATATCTGACGGTCCTCATCGATTTGAATATTTATAATTTTATAATCCAACGGATAGTATACTTTTGGTAGTACAGTGACCGACCAAAGTTTTGGATAAAATCTCCCTTACGCTTATTATATATAAGGACTTAATTATGTTGTTATTCTTATGGTTTTAAGTACTTAGTTAATAATTTATTAACTAAGTATATACCCTATGTTTACTATATTAAAGTTAATATGATATGAAAATTGCAAATTTAATCTATGAGAATCATATAGGTAAATACTTACGATATTTTACCAATAAAACATTATGTTATGACTTTAGCATGACTTCATAATATGATATGAAAACATATATTTTCATATTAATATTGAAAATAATATATATAGTTCGCATAATTATTATATAAGAAATAACATTATTAACAAAATTTTATTATTACATTAATAATATTGACTTATTATTTAATAGGTAATACTATATTATATAATATTATATATTATATAATTCAGGGTTTCTTGTTGATAATATAATATAATATAAGTGTATAATATGGATATAAATTGCAATACTTAATTGTAGTATTTTGGTGCCATAAAGGTTTTGTGACTATACAACAACCACATATTTGTGACTGTACAACACCAAATACATTATCGAAATGTATTATCTCATGTATCATTTATTGCTTAAATAATAACTAAATTTTCAATGACGTAAAATGAATTTTAGTAAATTGATCAATTTAGTGTAATATAAATAATACTTAATGATATATCATAAGTTCTTTAAAGAATGAAATGTTATAATTATGTTAGTATTGGGGAACTATATTTTAGATAATACTTAAATGTGTGAATATATAGGATATAATAGCTTAGATAAAAAGTTATAATACTCCTTATATAATATTATGATAACTTATATGTATATTATTAGTAAGGATACAAAATAATATTTAAATCTGCCTTGACTTAGGAACCTAAGTATATAATCAAAGTTTCTCTCTCTCTGGGTTAATATTATTTCGAAATATTTTAAAACCCAAACAAAATTTAATTTATTTCAACTGTAAACTAAATCTAGGGTTTTAATTAAACATCTCAATTTTCAGTTAGGGTTTTAAGGAGAGATGTCTAGGGTTTATGATAACTGGGAGAGATTAGTACGAGCTATGTTAGGGCTAGAGCAACTCAGACAGACTAGGCAAGGTCATGAGCGAGTTTCTAGTGGAATCACCGGTGTTTACAAGGTGCTGATGAAATTCAGAATGAGGATCCTAATGTTGCTAGAATGTGTTTGTGTTTGACTAACAGGATTATGTGATTTTAATTAGGTTTAGTTGATTGTAGTAAGGCGTTATGATATTGTGATTAATTGGTTATGGTAAGAAGTAAGGTTAGCTCAAAATATCAAAATTCTAACCTATAGTATGTTCATATTATATTATTACACTTTAGAATATTTAGATATTTATGTGTAGTGATATAAATTTTATATCACAATACCAATAAATTATACATAATTACTTAATTTGTAAAATATTTCTAATACTAGTATAATATATATTAGTATTATACAACTATTAGAATCCAAAATATATAGTATCTAAATGTTCACCTAATCTTTTAATAACCAAGTGTAATATTTAAATTATACATATAATTTGATATTGTCAATTACTAATACTAAAATGAATGTATAATTAAAATTTCAATATCTAAATTATATTACATCATATTTTACCATTTTCAGTAATTGATCATTTATTGAGTTTTAATAATTTATTTTAGTAATATGATAACAACAATAATGATTACATCTTTATATGTCATCAACTAACTATCCTAATATAGTTAAGGATATATGGAAATAGAAAGAATATTTGTCTGGGCTTTAAAAGAGTTATACCTAAACATACCAACTTCAACATTTAACTCAAATCAATCTCTTGACTTTAACTTTTTCCTTGTAAAAAAAGGGTAAGATATTTATTTACAACTAAAAGATAATTAAAACTAATACCTTGCACACATTTCCCACTCTTTGAGGATCGTTCATATATGGCACATAATAAAATGGTTGTAGATATTTAATTAGGATTTCAAAATTGTGGTTGTAAATTCTCAAAATGGTGGTCATAGTTTTTAATTAATTTCAAAAGAATGTCTAAGTTTGAAAATTTTCTAATCAATGGCCATAGTCTATAACGAGTTTCAAAAAGGTGGCTATAATTTTAATAATTAACAAATAAAAAACCAATAATTTTATGTGAAAATAGTAATTAAATCATTTCCAATTTAATTTAATGAAAAATAATGTAATTATAAAGTAAAAAGTTTATCGAGTTTGTGTTCAATAGTTCAAGCAAAGTCAATTTAATGATCAGTAAAGTTTAGAGCTATAAATGAGTTGATACCGAAGTTGGGTGTAGTATTGGATAAAGTTCAATTCAAGTTCATATTGATTTGTAAACAAGTCGAATTTGAACACCATTTTGAGGTTCACTTTGTGTTTTTAAACACATTAAGTTTTAAATGGACAAATATACTGACATGTTGGTTTTGGTGTTTACCTTATGTGTTGACATGCTAGTCACTTAGATAGTGGTTTCACATGTTAATTTTAAATGGACAAATATAAGGACAAGTTGATTTTGGTATTTACATTATGTGTTGACATGCTAGTCACTTAGATATAGACAGGAAATCCTTGTTGTCAATGTGGTAGTTAATGACATTGTATTTAAGCATGCAAATACTAACTATAACTATTATAACTATTATGAACTTTAGTTGTAAGTGTGTGTTTAAAGAAAAACTCATATTTACCACTACATTATGTGTGTTGTTTTACTAGAAAATTCATTATTTTTTTTGTATGTTTTTTTATGATAAATTATTTCTTTGTATGTTACTTCCTCTCTTGGTAATTATATCTCTTTTGTAACTATACCTCACTCAAACTGATCCAACTATGATTATTATTTTTTCAAAATATTACAATTGTTCCTTGATTTTTGTATTGTGTTAGTTACATGAAAGCAGACTTTGTCATGTCTTCTTGATTAGTTAGGGGAGACCAACCCAAATTGAATATGGAGCTAAAAAGAATGAAATATTTTGATGTTTGAGACCATAATGTTTTGTTAAAATTACTTTTTGGCAGGGCTGTCATTTTACGCCCTCACCATTTTCATCGACCTGATTTTCTATTCACTTGAAATTTGTAATTTTTTTAAAAACATTCATTCTAATAAAATTATTAAATAAAACATTAATTTTATAAAAATATCAATATCATTAAATTTATATAAAACTGATAGTTTTAATAAAAAAAACTAATTACAAATTTTAAATTTTTTTATGCAAGCTACTCTATCTTTAAGAAAATCTGTAAAATCATAGGTAAAAAAGGTCCATGTACTCATCATTTGCACTTATTTTTGTCATTAGGAGTAAAGGGGCTTCATTATGATGATCCTAATAGCAGTTCCAAGCTCATTGCACTAGCTGCAAGAGATAGAGTGTATATTTTCTCCACTTTAGCATTTTCTACTATTAATCATCTAATGTCCATAGCTAAACAAATTTTTGATAGCTCAATTACAAAATCTCCATTAAAAAAAGATCAATCTCCGAAGCATGAGAAGATAATGAACCTATATTTTTCCCCTTTGTTTGACAAAATGACCTTTGGGCTATAGTGATGTTTGCCATATTTGATTCTTTTTTTTTTGAATGAAAAGCTCAAAATTTAACACACATTTGTTCTTATGCATTTTAAATAAAATTATGAACACAATATAAATTAACTAGAAAGAGACACAATACAAAACCTCTTTACAAAATGAATCTAAGACAAGAATCAACTTGAACACGCTTTGAGATTTACAACCAAAGAGTGTAAAACAATATAAATTAACTAGAAACAGACAAAATAGAAAGCCTCTTTACAAAATGAATCCAACAGAAGAATTAACTTGAACACACTTTGAGATATACAACCCACGGTGTAAAGTTGAGGGTTTAATCCAATTTCTAGATCCTTATTTAGACTATAAAATGTTTAAATAAATTATAAAAAAAGTATTAATGGAAGTACTAAGTAATGAAAGCCAACCATATATAGATATACATACTTACTAAACAAAACAAATTACAAAACCTTTGACCAAATGGAACCAAGATAAAGGGAAACACAATTTGAGTTGTCTGAGGAAATCGGTATACAAGAATTGGAAGATTCATGATTAATTTCTGTGAACCCTAAATCTTAATTCCAGTATAAAGGTATAGATCTAAGAAATCATCTTTTGAAGCCTAGGCCTGAGCGATTACGTGTGGAGTTGTGTAGTGGAGTGCCCATCATGTAGTTCATTGTCTTCACGATTCTCTTCCACATCTCCATCAAGAAAATTCATCCTTTGTGTTTTAAAAATCTCATCAATATTACACACCACTATAACTATTTATGGAATATCTTATATGTTATGATGTTCTTTATGCCATGCATGAGGAGTGGTGTTTAGTTATGTTTCCTACCTAGTAAATATTCTCGAGTAATTGTTTCAAAAAAATATTTTCTATACTCACCTAATAAGTTCTTATTTATTATTAGTTACAATTTTTTATGCATAGAATATTTATTCAAATTTTTTTCACGTATATTTGTTGGAAAAAGTAAAAATTTCCTGTATTTTGTGATATTTAGTTTGTAATAAATTTTGATAATTTTGTATTATGAAAATGTACAACAACAATTTAGTAACAAAAAATGTACAACAAATTTAAAATATAAACAAAAACCAACTTGTACAAAACCAAAGTTTTTGTAAGATGTATACTTCCAACAATTGATTATAATAAACAAAATCTCTTTATAATTCAAAAATCATTAATTTTGTCTATACAAACTATATTAACTTATTTAATAGAAAGAATTTAGAAGAAACTTTTGGAAAAATTGAATCAATATAAATAAAAACTAGAAACAGAATTGAGTTTTAACTTGCTCAATAGAATAAATTAAAGAAACTTTTGAGCAAATTGGATCATGGTGCCCTGGGTTGATGAGAGCACTGGTTATTGAGCAAAGCATTCAAGTTTGATTGGTGGCGTGTGCTGAATTTTTTCCACACTCCAGGGTTGAGGGGTCTGTGGCTTTATCCGGTGATGGAACAAAAATGTTGAGATATAACCTTTACCATGGCTCATTGAAGGTTTTTTCAAAGACCCCACATACAATGAAACTCGTTTGCTATTCATGCTTTCGAGATTGAACTTTTTCTCAATGTAGGTCGTGTAAGTAATATATCAAGAACACATCCACCTCTGGCCATCAAATAATTAACTATAAATAAATGTTATAAGGGTGAAATTTCACACTATATCTCTTTTCTAGCTATTGCAAAGATCTTGGAACTACAATTGCCATCATCCAAATAAAGCCTCCAATCTAATAAAAATATTTTAATTCAGGAAACTATTTATTACACCTAATTCTAGTTATTTTCTCAAAGATGGAGGACATTCGAGTAGCTTAGCGCTTAAGTTTTTGAGGTGGATCCATGCAAGTCATCTCTCATTTAAGTTAGAAAGAGCCTTGGACTTGTAGGAAAACTATGAGCTAAAAAATATGGTAAGATCCACTTAGAAAAGATTAAAGGTCTAAAAAGTATTTATACTTGTTTATGTTTTCTCAAGTTAGGTCTAAAAAGTATTTTTATTTTTTACCTAAATAAAAGTTTTTTGGATAAAATTTACCACTTGGAACTCATAAGTGCATTAGATTTACCAAGGTCTTTGTACAAATTTATAATTTAGATTAGTAAATTAGAGTTGTATGTTTAAATTTAGTATAAGGTTTAATTTGTGTAACAATTTTAAGAATATGATAATTATTAAAAATAAAATGTTCTATCTCAAACTATAACATTTATATTTTATTTTATACTTTATTGTAATAGTATTTTATTTCTTTTAATTACAAAAAAAGGTGTTTAAAAGTTAGATTAGTGTAAAAATTTATACTATATTATTAAAGACGAAACATAAAAAGTTTTGTTCTGTCGGTCATTGGCCGGTATTTGAGCCGGGCCTATTGATAATTTGGGTTGCGTTGGGTCTATGTATAACCAATTTATTTATAACCAATTACTTTTTTCACCTAAAATACATTAGCTATTTTATATATATTTTTAACCAAAACAACTAATTTTCTAAAAATAAAATAGGTAACATATATATATATATATATATATATATATATATATAATAGTAATTTTATTACACATTTATAACTGATTACCTTTTTGAGCTAAACCACATTATTTGTTTTACATTTTCTAACTAAAATAAATGATCATTTCCACTTATTTTTGTCATTAGGAGTAAAGAGGCTTTATTCTGATGATCCTAATAGCAGTTCCAAGCTATTAATCATCTAATGTCCATAGCTAAACAAATTTTTGATAGATTAATTACAAAATCTCCATTAAAAAAAGATCAAAAGCATGAGAAGATAATGAACCTATATTTTTTCCCCTTTGTTTGACAAAATGACCTTTGGGCTATAGTGATGGTTGCCATATTTGATTTTTTTTTTGAATGAAACGACACAATAAAAAACTTCTTTACAAAATGAATCTAAGACAAGAATCAACTTGAACACGCTTTGAGATATACAACCCAACATTGTAAAGTTGAGGGTTTAATCCAATTTCTAGATACCTTTGACCAAATGGAACCAAGATAAACACAAACACAATTTGAGTTGTATGAGGAAATCGGTATACAAGAATTGGAAGATTCATGATTAATTTCTATGAACCCTAAATCTTAATTCGAGTATAAAGGTATAGATCTAAGCAATCATCTTTTCAGCCTAGGCCTGAGGGATTAGGTGTGGAGTTGTTGTGGAGTGTCCATCATGTAGTTCAGTATCTTCACAATTCTCTTCCACATCTCCACCAAGAAAATCTTGTAAAATGTTTTGTATGTATTTGTGTTTAAGCAGAAATAACTGATAGAATACACCAGCATATGCACATCAAATGGGCTTCGTTATTATTGATCATGCAAAGGTTTTTAAACTGCAATACAACCACAAAGGTAGCTAGAAAATAGGAACACTACCCACTCTCCTACAACTACTCCACTACAGCTTTTATTTGGCAAACTGGGTCCTAAAATATCTCTACTAACAGCTGACTGAATCAAATCCTACTAAAACATAAATAAATGAAAAATATGTTTAAGATTAAATACAATAATCTCCCCGTTAATCTTAAACGTTTCTTGCCAATTCCTTGACACCCAACAGCTCCCTCATCCTTTCGAATTTGACTTTTGACAAGGCCTTGGTGAGTATGTCTGCACGTTGTTCCTCCCCCGAGATGTGTTTGATGCAGATTTCCCCACGCTCTATGCATTCGCGAATGAAGTGGTATCGAATATCAATGTGCTTACTTTGACCATGAAACACTGGATTTTTAGCAAGGTCAATTGCAGCTTTGTTGTCGATGTATAGAACCACTGGACCCATGCTTTCATCCGTTATCTGACTGAGAACATTCCGGAGCCATATGCACTGACAAGTTACTGCAGTTGCAGTAATGAACTCGGCCTCACATGATGACAATGCCACACACTTTTGCTTCTGAGATACCCACGTTATTAAGCTCTCGTTTAAGTAGAACACCATCCCTCCAGTACTTTTCCTATCCTAAATATGACCTGCAAGATCACTATCCGAGTATCCTGTTAATATGTTATTACCTCCCTTCTTGGTATATACCAGTCCACAATCAAGCGTCCCCTTTATATATCACATGATTCTCTTTGCTGCATTTAGATGTAATACTGTTGGTTGCTCCATGTATCTGCTAACGATGCCAACTGCAAACGCTATATCAGGTCTGGTGTTTCCTAGGTAGCGCAAACCTCCCACTAGACTTTTGAACTGTGTCACATTTACTCGTTTTCCTCCTTCATCTTTGGTTAGCTGCTCTTTCGGATCCATAGGATATTTAGTTGGATTACATTCAGCTAACCCAGCCTTCTCAAGGATTTTCTTTGCATAACTAGTTTGCTTCAGTTTGATGAAACCATTACCCTCATCTACTTCAATTCCCAAGTAGTACGATAACTTGCCCAGATTACTCATCTCGAACATATCATTCATCTGACTCATGAACTTTTCTATAATACTCGTGCTTGTACCAGTGACTAGCAGGTCGTCTACGTATACAGCAACCACCAACATTTTGTCATTCTCTCGCCGAGTATACACCCCATGTTCTGATGGACAGCGTTTGAAACCAAGCAACTCCAAATAGCTGTTTAATTTTGAATACCAGGCCCGTGGGGCTTGTTTAAGCCCATACAGTGCTTTTATTAATCTGTAGACCATGTGTTCTTGCCCCTTTCTCTCATAACCTTCCGGTTGCGCCACATAAACTTCTTCACCAATTTCTCCGTTTAGAAACGCCGTTTTTGCATCAAGATGATGGACTTACGAGTAGTTTTTACTGCGAGTGCAAGTAGTAACCTCACGGTCTCCAATCTCGTGACTGGTGCAAAACTTTCTTCATAATATATGCCATGTTGTTGAACAAAACCCCGTGCAACTAATCTCGCTTTATGCTTAACTATCTTCCCTTCAGCATCCCTTTTCAGCTTGTAAATCCATTTTAAATCTATAACCTTGTGGCCCTTTGGCAACTCTGTCAACCTCCATGTCCCGTTTTTATTAATTGAGTCTATCTCATTCTACATTGCAAATTTAATCTATGAGAATCATATAGATTGCAAATTTAATCTATGAGAATCATATAGATAAATACTTACGATATTTTACCAATAGAACATTATATTATGACTTTAGCATGACTTCATAATATGATATGAAAACATATATTTTCATATTAATATTGAAAATAATATATATAGTTCGCATAATTATTATATAAGAAATAACATTATTAAAAAAATTTTATTATTACATTAATAATATTGACTTATTATTTAATAGGTAATACTATATTATATAATATTATATATTATATAAGTCAGGGTTTCTTGGTGATAATATAATATAATATAAGTGTATAATATGGATATAAATTGCAATACTTAATTGTAGTATTTTGGTGCCATACAGGTTTTGTGACTATACAACAACCAAATATGTGTGACTGTACCACACCAAATATATTATCGAAATGTATTATCTCATATATCATTAATTGCTTAAATAATAACTAGATTTTCAATGACGGAAAATGAATTTTAGTAAATTGATCAATTTAGTGTAATATAAATAATACTTAATGATATATCATAAGTTCTTTAAAGAATGAAATGTTATAATTATGTTAATATTGGGGAACTATAATTTAGATAATACTTAAATGTGTGAATATATAGGATATAATAGCTTAGGTAAAAATTTATAATACTCCTTATATAATATTATGATAACTGATATGGGCTAAAAGTAAGCCCTAAAAACACATTTAATATGGCATTAATTAGATCCAACATGGTCAAAACGTTAGGCCCGATAAAAGGCCCAAAACCCTAATTAGTTATTATTTTCGTAATTAATAAATAGGAGAAATACACAGCTCATTAAATGAGTCTCAAATACAGTAAATATCTTCATAGAAGGATCCAGAATCCCAATCAAATACAATGATGAGTCACATCGCTTATCAGATAAGGGTAATACTTGCCTGCCAAGTAATACACTCCTTATCAGTTATCAATAGTGAGACTTATCAGCAAAAGTCTCCTTAACCTACCATAATTACGAGGCCCCAGACGCCTATATAAGGACCCTCGTCCTTCATCCTAGAACTACGTTTTGGCTTGATTCTCAATAACGAGATACGTAGGCACTCTGTGAGGACCGATTAGTCTCGAACACGGAAACAGCCATTAAAGCTCGAAGCTCATCATCAATCCTAGCATTAATTACATACAAACCCTAGCCGCAATTCGATAACCTAGTTTTTATTCCACAACATTTGGCGCCGTCTGTGGGAAGGAGACGACAACCATGGCTAGAACACGAAGCACAACAACCGCTACTGAATCAACTGTCGTCACCACTACTGTTCCAATCACCACGGAACCAGGGTCGTTACCCCTCACGACAATGGTTTCTCAACCACTAGGCACGTTGCCCATCACCACAGAGGTGGCTTCTCAACCACAAGGGACGAATCCCCAAACTTCCATACCTCAGAGTGAGACGAACCCTCTTCAGATGGTTGTCTCACCTCTCGACCAAAACTTTCCTCATGGAGCACAGATTTCCACAACTGTGCTTCCTGTGAGTACAAATCCAGCGTACGGATTACCCAATTATCCCCCTGAAACCGGAGGGAGTGGCTATGCAAATCAGGGACCATACATTCGAGGATTAGACCCCATCCCTGAAGGAAGATATTTGGATTATTCTGGGCCCTACTCTGACAACTCGTCTGATGAAGGAAGGGATCGAGCACCCAGAAGAAGAAGAGCTAGCAAAGAGCCCATTGAAAGGAGGAATCGGGGGGCAACTGGAAGGATACCTATGACTACCATGGATAGGATAAAAGCTCATGAGGCCGAGATCCAAAAATTAAAGAGGAGCATGGAGATGGAGCAACAAAAGAAGCAGACTCAGCCTTCAAATCAAGGGACAGGGGAAATCCCCTTAGTTGATTTAGGAACACCTTTAAGAGGACAGGGAGGAGCTAGAAGGACGGAGATTCCCAGGTCAGACCCCCGTGTTTTAACACAGCTGGGTGACCCAGACGATCCTATTCCACCTTTTACTGAAGAGGTAATGGACGCTCATGTATCAAGGAAATTCAAGATGCCTATTATCAAGGCATATGACGGAACGGGCGATCCCGCAACCCATGTGAGAACTTTTTCGAATGCACTGTTGCTGCAACCAGTCACTGATGCTCTTAAATGTAGGGCGTTTCCACAAACCTTAGCTGGCATGGCTCAAAGATGGTATAGCCGCTTGCCACCCAACTCTATCAGTTGTTTCAGAGAGTTGAGCACGGCCTTCATTAGTCAGTTCATAAGTGGGCGAGTACATGAGAAGGGACTATTCAGAGTAGAGTCCAACGTTGAAGGGACTATTCAGTTACCCGTGACTATTGGGCAGGAACCTAAAGAGGCGACTCAGATGCTGAACTTTTTGGTGATTAAGGCAGCCTCAACATACAACGCAATCCTTGGAAGGACTGGACTTCATGCGTTTAAGGCTGTGGCCTCTTCCTATCATATGAAGATTAAGTTTCCAACACGGAACGGGGTTGGAGAACAAAAGGGTGATCAGAAGATGGCGAGAAGTTGCTATGTAGCCGCGCTGAGGGCCGATGGAGTCGGGGGGCAGGTCCTTCCGATTGAAGATATGGATGTCCGTAATGATGAGGAACACCGAGGGAAACCAGCAGAGGACTTGATTCCCATATCTCTAGAGCCGAACGATCCTGAAAAGGTTACCTATATTGGAGCATCTCTGAAAGAACCCTTGAAGGGCAAGTTAACAGCGTTCTTACAAGAGAACAGCGATGTGTTTGCTTGGACAGCTGCTGATATGCCAGGGATTGATCCCCAACTCATAACTCACAAGTTAAATGTTGATCCCAAGAGAAAGACAATAAAACAGAAGAAGAGAAATTTTGCTCCGGAAAGGCAAGAGGCCATTAAGCAAGAAGTGGATAAGCTCCTGGAAGCTGGTTTTATCGAAGAAATTCAGTTCCCAGAATGGCTGGCCAACCCTGTAATGGTCAAGAAAGCGAATGGGAAGTGGAGAATGTGTATAGACTTCACCGACTTGAATGATGCATGTCCCAAGGATTGTTTCCCTTTACCTAGGATTGACACATTGATAGATGCCACTGCTGGGCATGAGATGTTGAGCTTCATGGATGGGTTTAGTGGATATAACCAGATCAAGATGCACAAGGATGACATCCCTAAGCTATCCTTCATAACTGACTTTGGTGTTTTTTGTTATCTTGTTATGGCATTTGGACTGAAGAATGCAGGAGCCACTTACCAACGATTGGTGAATAAGATATTTGCCCATCTAATCGGAAAAACCATGGAGGTCTATGTTGATGACATGTTAGTCAAAAGCCTATTTACGGCTGATCACATTAAGCACCTTGGAGAAGCATTTGAAGTGCTGAGGCACCATAAGATGATGTTGAATCCAGCCAAGTGTGCCTTTGGCGTTGGATCTGGAAAGTTTCTGGGCTTGATGGTTTCGAAGAGAGGCATTGAGGCTAACCCTGACAAGATCAAGGCGATCTTAGACATGGAGCCCCCACGCTCTATAAGAGAAGTGCAGAAGTTGACAGGCCGAGTTGCAGCCTTAGGGAGATTCATCTCCAAATCTGGTGATAAGTGTTTGCCTTTCTTTCAGGCATTGAAGAAGGTGAGAAATTTTGAATGGACACCTGAAAGCCAAGAGGCCTTTGAACAGTTGAAAAAGTACATGACCAAAGCCCCATTGTTGGCCAAACCTAGCCCTGGGGAAACCCTATATCTGTACTTGGCGGTGTCTGAACAAGCATTGAGTGCTGTTCTCATACGAGAAGAGAGCAGGGTTCAGAAACCCATCTACTACGTGAGCAAGGTGTTGCATGGAGCTGAGTTGAATTATTCTACCATTGAGAAGTTTGCTTTGGCATTGATAACAGCTTCAAGGAAGCTACGACCTTACTTTCAGTCACATAAGGTTGAAGTCCTGACGGACCAGCAGCTACGAGGTATTTTGCATAGCCCGAAAGCCAGTGGAAGGCTGATCAAATGGGCAATTGAGTTGGGGGAATTCGACATCACTTATAAGCCTCGAACTGCCATCAAGGCTCAGGCATTGGCTGACTTCGTGGTTGAATGTACCATTGGCAACCAAGAAGTCGGGGGGCAGGAGATAGTGACCACTCCTGGAATTGAGAATAAGGATGAAGAGCTTGAATCTTATCAGAAGGAATATTGGGTACTCTATTTTGATGGAGCATCAAAAACAAAATCTAGTGGTGCAGGCTTGGTCTTGCAAAGCCCTGATGGGTTCATAGTCGAGTATGCTCTGAAGTTGGACTTCCCGACTACTAATAATGAAGCCGAGTACGAAGCCCTGATAGCTGGTTTGGGCCTGGCCAGAGTAATGAGAGTTAAGAATCTCAAAGTCTGTGGGGATTCAAGGCTGGTAGTCTCGCAAGTAAATGGTGAGTTTGAAGCCAAAGATGAAACTATGGCTAAGTACCTGAAGATTGCAAAGGGCATTATGACTCAGTTTGATGAGTGTCATGTGGAGCACATTCCAAGGGAGGAGAACGTTAAGGCCGATGCCCTGTCAAAGTTCGCCTCTTCTGAGATAGAGAATTATGCGGGAAGTGTTTACTTCCAGGTTTTGAAGGCCCCGTTCATCAACTCAAAGTTGGTGGCACCAATCAATATGGGGAGTTGTTGGATAGATCCTATCAAAGCTCACCTAGAAACTGGATGGCTCCCTGACAATGCCTTGGAGGCACGAAAGCTGTCAGTAAGGGCATTGAGATATGCTTTGATAGAGGGTCTTCTTTACAAGAGGTCTTTTGTCATCCCGTACTTGAAGTGTTTAAGGCCCCAGGAAGCCAAAGAGGCATTGGAAGAGGTTCATGGAGGGATCTGTGGGCAACACTTGGGGGGCAGAGCCCTAGCTCACAAGATCACTCGTCTGGGATTCTATTGGCCAGAGATGCTAGCTGATGCACAGGATTATGTCAAGAGGTGTGAAAGATGCCAAAAGCATGCTCCAATCGTAAGGCAGCCGCCTGAAATGCTAACTTCGATCAGTTCTCCTATTCCATTTGCAATGTGGGGAATGGATATCCTTGGTCCTTTCCCAGTAGCTTCAGCACAAAGGAAGTTTCTGGTAGTGGCCATTGACTACTTCACTAAGTGGATTGAGGCTAAGCCGCTAGCCAAGATAACCACTAAACAAGTTGCCCAATTCTTTTGGGAGAACATAATCTGTAGGTATGGAATCCCACGAATCCTGGTGACGGATAATGGGACACAGTTTAACAATGAAGAGTTCAGGAAGTACTGTGAGGAGAATGCTATTGAACTTCGCTTTACTTCGGTAGCTCATCCTCAAGCCAATGGGCAAGCAGAGGTAGCCAATCGAATTATCCTTGATGGACTGAAAAAGAGGGTTGAACGTTCTAGAAATTCTTGGGTAGATGAGTTATTGCCTATCCTTTGGGCGTATCGCACCACCTGTAAAGTTACAACAGGAGCAACCCCGTTCTTGCTGGCTTACGGAGCCGAGGCAGTTGTACCCTTGGAAATTATGCATGCGTCACCTCGGGTGGAAGCATTTGAACCAGAAGCTAATGAAGAAGGCATGAGGCTTGCCCTAGACCTAATCGATGAGGTTAGGGACGAAGCAAATGCTCGGAATGCGGAACATCAGAAGAGAACATCCATCCACTACAACCGAAGGGTTAAGGAAAGATTCTTTCGACAAGGCGACTTAGTTCTCAGAAAAATAGAGGCTTCTGGAGTTGGACAGAAAGGGAAGCTAGCTCCTAACTGGGAAGGGCCATATCGAGTCAAAAAGACACTAGGACGGGGATCCTACAAATTGGAAACATTGGATGGGAACGAAGTGCCTCGTACTTGGCATGCTTTGAACCTGAAAATTTATTATGTTTAAGCTTTTCTCATAAGGATTCAGCTTTTAGCCTATCTAGTAGAAGTAGAAATAAGGTTTTATGAAATCATTCCAGGGCTTATTGCCCCGAGTAGGAGAATATTATTACATATGTAAGGGCCGAGCCCGTTTTTCAAACTATTAATGCCATTTGTTTTCCATTCTATGATTCTATGATTTCAATTATGTACCAAGCACAAGACAAATATAAGTCTAAAATAACCAAGTACCGAAAGTAAGTGAACATACGAATAAAGGAAAACGAATGCATAGATAGAAATGCCCCGAAGGGCTAAGTTAAAAGTTGTGTTACAAACACGAATTAAGTTAAAGTCCCGAAGGACCTGGAATAAAAGCTGAATAGATAAAAAGCCGCATGCGGCCATTAAGACCATGCAAGGTCCTTGGACGAGGAGAATCTACTCTTCAGCAGATTCGACCACAACATCCTCTCCTTCTTCTTCCTCCTCTTCGGAGTCTTCTTCACCAGAACCATCTCCCTCTTGGGAGCCATCATCACTAGAGCCTTTCTCATCTTCGCCCGTCACTTCCATCGGCTGCTTATCTCCCCTGTTCACTGCCTCATACTCTTCTTCTGAGGTATCGGTTGAGGATATGGACCCCCTTCGTAGCTGTTTGCCGGGAAAGGATTTCCTGACGGCTGCTTCCCTCTTCGACATTTTTCCTTCAGTAGAGTGGGAAGAAACTAAACCCGAATTGACAACTTGGGTACATTTCTTAAGCCCAGAGCCGGAAGGCCTACGAGAACCCCCAGAACCTGACGCTTGGGCCACATGACTTCCACCACTAACACCCCAGATAGGGCAAGGGAAATCTTCCGGGTTAACCACAGTAGGATACCTGTGGCTGACAGCACCAACGGCCTTGTCCCATCCAACGGACATGTTGAAGGGCCGTAGTTCATCGTCATGCTTGTCTATGAACTCATAAAACTTCTCTGACCTATGATAGGCATCAATCACTTTGTCAACCTCGGAAGATTTTTTCTTGGCCAAAGAACGGAGACTCTTTTGAAGAGATTGGCAGTTAGCTTCAGCTCGGGTGGCTCGGGAGTTCAAGTCTTGAATCTCTTCGTTCAACTTGGCTCTCTCACTCTTTAATTTTACATTCTCATCCCGATGGGCTCGACCTTGACGAGTCGCGGACTGAAGATAAGCATTGACCTGCAATGAGGAAGTTAGTAAGACAGTTATAGCAACGAAGTGAACAAAAATGTAAGTATACAAGTTGCTACCTGATATAAACCCTGAGCCCCAAGGCGCTCGGCTTCATCGATTTTGTCCCCCGCAGTCGCAGTCAGGACATCGGGAGGGGTAATAGAAAGTCTTGACCAAGCCACGGCCAGGGAAGTGCTCCCCAAAATAGAATCTTGATCACAGATGCCCCAGTCCGGAGTAAAGGGGGTTCTAACACTTTCACCAGCATTCCTATACCTCTTTCCCCCTTGGCTATTTTCCTCCAGGAATTGAGGAACTTCCCGGCGAGAAGGTTCCAGTTGAGCCTCGGCCTTCTTCATCATCCGCTTAGTGACATTTGGTTGATTAGCAGGACGGTTGTCTATCTCCTCAGCAGCTGAAAAATGAAGAGAAAACATTGGAATAAGAACAAACATAGTTCATAATAAGATAATGAAGGGAGAGTTACCCTCAAAGGAAAGAATGCTGAGGCCAGCTTCAATAAGCTTCTTCTCAGTTAGAATGGTTCTATAGTGAGTACGGCCCTCGTCAGCAAGAAGCCTATCACGATCTGACAATTCTTTGGGGTTAAGCTCGCACACAAAATGTGAACTGTCATATACAAACCCAAATTTCTTAACAAAGAAGTGACCCCAGTCGCCACCTTCCCACTCCAAGACAACAAAGTCCCTCTCCCAGAAATGATGAGAGTCTGGGAAGGAGAACGAGTTCACTATATGAGGAAGCCTGTTTCTAAGCTGAAAACAAATCCATCCCGGCTTAGAATCAGAGGAGTTCTTTACCGCAAAAATACTTCTGAACATGGTTGTACTCCAAGGGATTTCCAACTCACGGCATCTCAACAAGAAGATGATTAGAAATCTCCATGAATTAGGATAAAGCTGACAAGGATGGACCTGAAGTTCTGCTAAGAACCTGATGATGAATGTATGAACAGGGAACCTAAATCCCGCCTCCAATGCCCCTTTCAGGACGCATATCCTTTCGGGATGCCAATTGCAAGTTCTGTCCCCCGGATTTGGGAGGCATACCCTGATTGCACTCGGAAAGCCATAAGTGCTCCTAATCTTCTCAACATCCTTCTTACTTAACTTAGAAGGACTATTGAAAGCAACTAAGCAAGAAGTATTGGGGAATGATTCTCCCATAATGCTGAGCAAATCTAACGTTGACTCAAACTGACGATCAATATATCTAGGAGGTTTGAGTTTTAGTCTACCTTTCATTGTTCGCGCCATGCTTCTTTTTCTGAAAGCCTCCTCCATGGAGATTTGGGGGGCAGCAGCTTGCTTGTCAGCCATCTTGAACCTTGAATCTTGAACTTGGAAGCTTGAAAGCTAGAGAACTCAAGAGCTTTAGAACTTAAGAAAGTTTGAGAAGTGAAGAAGTGAAGAGAAATGAAGGATGCTCCCCTCCTTTTATAAGAAAAAGGTGACCTGATATCTCAGGTTGAAATACAGCTCGGTTCGCATTTACAGGTCAAGAGTCGTTAAAATACTAAAAGGGAGCGAAAAGACTATCCGTTATGAATGGAAAGAGTCGTTAAAACCCATGATATTTTGAAAGAAACGGAGAATTTAAATGAATGTTCGGTAAAACATTCCACCAGATCAGTCATATGAGCTTAGGAAGCTAAGCACGCTTAAGGAATGCTCAATTAAGAGATTAGTACTAAGCACTGGATTAGTGATGTGAATCAAGGTACAAAGTGAAACTTCAAATAAAGCTATAGATGGCCAACATTGATGCCAAGGACCACATATCGATGGTCGATATCGGTATGGCTTCAGCCGACCGAACATCCAACCGACCGCCCCACTGGGGACGTTTCGGCCAACCAAGATTGGTCACCGATGCGGGTTTTTAGCTCCTATTTTCCCCAAAAAAAAAAAAAAAAAAAAAAAAAAAAAAAATTATACCAGCCGACCGAAGTCTCAGCCGACCGGTCTCCTGGAACACGCCCCGGCCGACCGGAACCATCCGTCGGTGCGGGTTCGCCACAGCCGACCGAAGTCCCAGCCGACCGGCTCTTCCGCGGGCGTCCCGGCCGACCTGGGTCGACGGACGGTTCGGGTTTTCAGAATCCGTCTCAAATAAAGAAAAAAAAAAAAAAAAAAAAAAAAAAAAATCCAGCCGACTGGGTTCCCAGCCGACCGGCCCTTTCGCCAGCACCCCGGCCGACCCAAGTCGACGATCGGTACGGCTTTTCAGCGCCCCGACCGAGTTCCCGGCCGACCGGTCCCCCGGGCATGCTCCAGCCGACTGGAACCTGCCGTCGGTACGGGTACGCCCCGGCCGACCGAGCCTCCAGCCGACCGGCTCTTCAGCGGACGTCCCGGCCGACCCAGGTCGACGGTCGGTACGGGTTTTTGCTCAGCTGACCCGTGACGATAATCGAGTCAAGTCTGCGATTTTTTATTTTGTATTTTTCTTATTTCATTTATCTCCGATAGCACCGTTTAGTGCCGTTTAGTGCCGTTTAGCACCGTTTAGCGCTGATTATTGCCGTTTAGCGTCGCTTAACATTGTTTAAGCGTCGTTTAAGGCTACTTAGTGCCGTTTAGCATCATTTAACATTCGTCGTAAAATGCGTCGGTCGCTCCATGCTTTACAAAAAAGACGATACTCGTGAAACACTAGTGTACCAAGATAAACCCTGACCCAAGTCTTGAGAAAGGCCGTTATAACTTCAAGGAAAGCCTGATCAGCTTTCCTAGAAGTTGGGGGGCAAATGATATGGGCTAAAAGTAAGCCCTAAAAACACATTTAATATGGCATTAATTAGATCCAACATGGTCAAAACGTTAGGCCCGATAAAAGGCCCAAAACCCTAATTATTTATTATTTTCGTAATTAATAAATAGGAGAAATACACAGCTCATTAAATGAGTCTCAAATACAGTAAATATCTTCATAGAAGGATCCAGAATCCCAATCAAATACAATGATGAGTCACATCGCTTATCAGATAAGGGTAATACTTGCCTGCCAAGTAATACACTCCTTATCAGTTATCAATAGTGAGACTTATCAGCAAAAGTCTCCTTAACCTACCATAATTACGAGGCCCCAGACGCCTATATAAGGACCCTCGTCCTTCATCCTAGAACTACGTTTTGGCTTGATTCTCAATAACGAGATACGTAGGCACTCTGTGAGGACCGATTAGTCTCGAACACGGAAACAGCCATTAAAGCTCGAAGCTCATCATCAATCCTAGCATTAATTACATACAAACCCTAGCCGCAATTCGATAACCTAGTTTTTATTCCACAACAATAACTTATATGTATATTATTAGTAAGGATACAAAATAATATTTAAATCTGTCTTGACTTAGGAACCTAAGTATATAATCAAAGTTTTTCTCTCTCTCTCGGTTAATATTATTTCGAAATATTTTAACACCCAAACAAAATTTAATTTATTTCAACCGTAAACTGTTCTAATTAATTCAAATTTCGAGATCTGTTACTTTAGAATGCTAGGCAGCCAAATCTAGGATTTTAATTAAACATCTCAATTTTCAGTTAGGGTTTTAAGGAGAGATGTCTAGGGTTTATGATATTTGGGAGAGATTAGTACGAGCTATGTTAGGGCAACAGCAACTCAGACCGACTGGGCAAGGTCATGAGCCAGTTTCTAGTGGAATCACCGGTGCTGTTCCGCTTCAACAAACTACTAATGTTAATGCTATTTTACAAGGTGCTGATGAAATTCAGAATGAGGATCCTAATGTTGCTAGAATGTGTTTGTGTTTGTGTTTGACTAACAGGATTAGTGTGATTTTAATTAGCTTTAGTTGATTGTAGTAAGGCGTTATGATATTGTGATTAATTCGTTATGATAAGAAGTAAGGTTAGCTCAAAATATCAAAATTCTAACCTATAGTATGTTCAAATTATATTATTACACTTTAGAATATTTAGATATTTATTTGTAGTGATATAAATTTTATATCACAATACCAATAAATTATACATAATTACTTAATTTGTAAAATATTTCTAATACTAGTATAATATATATTAGTATTATACAACTATTAGAATCCAAAATATATAGTATCGAAATGTTCACCTAATCTTTTAATAACCAAGTGTAATATTTAAATTACACATATAATTTGATATTGTCAATTACTAATACTAAAATGAATGTATAATTAAAATTTCAATATCTAAATTATATTACATTATATTTTACCATTTTCAGTAATTGATCATTTATTGAGTTTTAATAATTTATTTTAGTAATATGATAACAACAATAATGATTACATCTTTATTTGTCATCAACTAAGTATCCTAATATAGTTAAGGATATATGGAAATAGAAAGAATTTGTTTACTTCTACTTAAGCCAAAACTACATTATTATAGTTTATGTTATTTATGTAATTTGTGACATATGAATTACATAAATTTTTAGTATAAATGATAATTACTAAAAGTGTACCCAATATTATAGAACTTATGTATAATTTAAAATGTTGTTTAAATTATACGATATGGTATTATTACAAATACCTATATAAATTATGGTAAGATAATTATATCCCAGTTAATGATCACCACTATCATATTAACTATAAATATGATAGTTAATATTTAATATTAAAAATTGTATACGTTAATATTTCTTATATAAATATGCATCTAATGTAAATTAAATAGTATACTAATATCTGGGAATAAGTAATAAATTACATATAGTTTAGCAAGTCTTTGGTGATATGTTTAACCAAATATTTTGATAAAAATACTCCATATATTTGGTAACATGTAGTCAACTATGATCTATGTTTTATATAATTTCATAAATAACTATACTTTAATCTAGAGTAATTAGCTATATTAATATGGTTTAAATTATTATGTTGCACGATAGAAGGATTTGTGAAGCCAGCATTTGGTTTATAAGCCGGGTGAAAGCTGTATATGGGCTTTGACACACCCGGCTGCTATGCTAAATTGAATAAATGCTTAAAAAGTTTGGGCTTTACAAAATGTCCCTGAGTGTACAGGAGAAGAAAGAGACATTGATCATTGGAGTGTATGTTGACCATCTGTTAATCACACACAAGTGTATCAAGTGTATCAATGATTCAACGAATCAACACTTTAAGGACTAGATGAACAAGAAGTTTGATATGAGTGATCTAGGAAAGCTATCTCGTTATCTTGATGGAACTATGTTTAAAAGTATCGTGGTGGCTTGAGATATTATTATACATCCTTAAAAATATTTTTTCTATCCTTATAAAAAATATAAAAAAGAAGACACCTTCCACTTTTGAATTTATAGGATTATATTATTATTACAGTTTCATACCCCAATGTATTATTATGACCATAATAATACTCTATATTTCCCATCTGATGCAATATTCACCATCTGTGTTTCTACGTATGAAATATTATGTCAATACATATAGTCAAATTAGATTAATATAACCTTGTATGAACATTATTAATATAATCCTAATAAAATTTAGTTAGAAGATATAATAAAATGTTTTATATAAAATCACATATTATATTATGATATAAGCTTATATCTTAGTATCACATTAGTGGTTGTTGGGCTTAAGAAGAAATAGTAATAGATATTATGATTATTAAATATATATAATCCACATTAATTTGTTTTAAGAATTTAGTACGTAGAATATCTATTCATAAGGGTGACAGCTACACAAAGTTTAATAGATAGTATAATAATGCTAATTTTGATAAAAATGGATATCAATTCTTATCAATAGTATTATCATAGCTATTACTAGTATGCGTTTATTCAATATTGGTATTATATGTTAGAATAATTGTTTATTTATTTGAGTAAATATTGAGTCCACATGTTGTTAGTTTTTTATGAGTTACAATAAAAGTCTCCATTGGTGATATTCTCCAAAACAAATTTTTGAAATTTATTTTGATTGAATAATATTATATATTCTTATCACATAAAAGATTTTGGATAATACATTTAACAATAATTTTAATAATTAACCTATTACCTTTATTAGCCAAAGCTTATAATTTTTTTTATAACTAAAATTTCTACTTTTTTATTTTTCTAACTAAAACCTCTTATTTTCTAAAAATATCACGGGCAGTTTTATTTAATAAAATAAAATAATAATTTTATAATTACTAATAACTAACCGATTAGCTTTTTTTACAAAGTGTATATTTTTTTATATTTTCTAACTAATATGTCTCCTAATTAAAACCTCAAACAATATACACCGGTTATTTCATTTAGTAGCATAAAATACTCTAATATTATAAATACTAATAATTAACCAATTACCTTTATTAACAAAATCATATATATATATATTATATTTTCTACCTAAAATTTCTCATTTTCTAAAATTATCATACACAACATATTATATAATAATCTGAAACCCTGGTGTTTTGATGATAACACTATAGCACCAAGCTGGGTTTATTGTGTTGTACTAACATTGTTTTGGAGGAGATAAAAACTTTGTATTTTCTAACAAAACATGTTGTAGCAGCTAGCTGGCAGACTAATTTTCTATGCAGGCAGCAAACTGGTAGAGAAATTTTGTATACAAGCAGCAAGCTGGCAACAGTTCCAGCAGATAGAGTTTCAGTCCTATTTTATTTTATAGGAAATCTTCTAGGAACTGATTTGTAAGAACTCTATCAGTTATATAATTCGTGGATATATATATGGGCTCAAATAAATTCGAAATTATTTTCATATATATATAATTCGTATATTATAGGAAGTTGTTTATAAACGTTTTATCTTTTAACGACTTCTATTTTATTAGGGTTTTCAAACCAGTTGAACGTGTCTTCTAAACGTTCTTATTCTCTCTATTCTTCTGGTTTCTAAACGTTTTGTTCATGAACGTTGGGCTTGAATTAATTAAGGAACAAAAACGTGAGACTTGGTAGTCAAGACCGTTGGTTGTTAGATTAATTCAAAATCATTTGTTCATTATATAAATACTTGTGTGTTTTTCATCTTCAGTTGTTGGACGACTTTAAACAGAAAACACAAGTACTTTCGAACTGATTTGATATATTCTTTCATATACTTTTGAGCTCTAATATATATTACATCTTATATCTTTGATTAGAGTTCATATATTCAATTGTAATTGATTATACTTGTATTGTTCAACTTGTAAGTTGGTAGTTGCTCGTTTTGTGAGCTTGAGAAACAAGGGTTCAAGGAACTTGATAGCTAGAGGAGTTTATACTTGGGTTAGTATAGTACTTAGAGAGCTGCATTCAAGGAACAAGCTGTTTCAGCAAGCTGCAAACAGTAACTGGGAGATCAGGGAGATATATTATTGTATTGTGTAGTTGTAATTCACTTTGATCAATAATATATTCCTTTGCCGTGTTGGTAAAGACCAGGACGTAGACCTATAGTAACTGGGAGATCAGGGAGATATATTATTGTATTGTGTAGTTGTAATTCACTTTGATCAATAATATATTCCTTTGCCGTGTTGGTAAAGACCAGGACGTAGACCTATAGGACATAGGGGTCGAACCTCGCTAAAATTTCTGTGTGTTCTTTATTTTCTGCACAATTTCTATACTGCATTGAACAACATAGCTAGCTGCCACTCTATATTCTGTAAACTCAGTAAGCTGCCAGACAGCAAAAACAGACTGATTTTTACTTTTTCAGTCACATAACTTGGTAATAATTAAAATCGGTCATTGTTAGTCATAACACCTATTCACCCCTCCCCTCTAGGTGTTGATTCTCGTAATCTTCACATAATTAAATGCATATTAATCTTTTATTAAATGCATATTAAAAAGATGTATATTTTATAGGCAAAAGTTGTTGAGTTATTAATAGGCTGGGTTGTTTATAAGGGTCTCTTTGTTTATAAGCTTGTATGTGCAAGGGGTTGTTTGTAATAATTAGTTGGTGTGTCAACTTGAATAGTTATATAGGTGTCATTTCATTTAGAACTATTCACATGAGTCATAAATAGACTTAGGATTAAGTATACTAATGATTTGATAATTATTTCATATTCCACACAACTTAGAAACTTCTCTTTTTAATATCTTTTCTATTTTATATTTAAATTATTATACTAGTTATCTTTGCCCTCTTTATGTACTCTTTTAGAAAAACAACAGCGAAATTGCTTGCTTGTTGAAGTCTTGAGTGTACACATTGATATTTAAAAAAAAAATACTTTTTTTCACCCTCGTATTAATCATCTTTATCTTTCTTTTTTGTGGTAAATTATGATCATTTGGGTATAATTTTGGCATCTAATATTTATTCTAAAGATCATATAGAAGAAAAGATCAAAATAATATGTTAAAATATTCTGGTGAATATGAACATTCAAATTTAGAACAAGTGTCAAAATAATGATAAGTTAAATTTTAAATAGAACTAAAGCATGTATCAAACATGCTAGTCTATAATTGGTATTTAATCTAAGTAATATTTTTATTTATATTTATATTTTTATATATATAATAAATATTACTTAATATTTACATAAGTTATAGTAATATTGTTAGTTGTATAATTTTGTATTTTATATTCCTACAAGATTACCCCCAAAACCTACCATCTGAGTAGTAAGTTTTGGCCATTTTTTTGTAGTGATTAGATTGGAGCTTTTTTGAGCTATGCTAGTGTTGGGCGAGCTGGCTGGACTCCATGAGTTCAAACTCGTACTAGATTACATTTTTTTTTATTAATATTTGGAATGTGATTTAATAAAAAAAGCATTTGTAATATATAATTTTTTTGTAGACATTAGACACCTATATTTTTAATATTATTTATGTTGTTTTATGTTTATTAATATTCTTACTAATAACTTACTACAAGTCAACTTCTCCAAAACCAACAAAATGAAAATTTTAAATAAAAAGTTATTTATTTAAATAACCAGAACAAAACCTGAAAATGTGATGGCACGAGAATTCATAATCATGAAATAAGAATATTTGTCTAGGTTTTAAAGGAATTATACCTAAACATACCAACTTCAACATTTAACTCAAATCAATATCTTGTACTTTAACTTTTTTCTTGTACGAAAAAGGGTACCATATTTTTTTACAAGTAAAAGATAATTAAAACTAGGGCTAGAAGATGAGAGTTTAATAATATACCTGAGGACTTATTTAAACCTTACAAGTACCCAATGAGCACCATACAATAATATTTGAATAGTTTATGGTTTGAAGCATGAGGCCAACAGATCAGGCGGGCGTCATTTGAGAGTACATTGGGTATTAGGGATTGTGTGATTTCCACTATCTTATGACTAGCTTTATACCCGTGCAATGCCGTTTAATAAGTTATTTTATTTTAGTATTTTTATAATTTTATTTATTTATTAATATCTTTGTGTACTTTCATAAAAATATAAATTCATTAAGTTAATAATATATTTTTTCATATGTATATATTACTTCGGTTTATGTTGTATTTCTTGAAATGATAAAAATTACGAATTTTTTATATATACAAATTCACTAAAATAATGATTATTTATATGTTTATTCATTGTTTTTATAAATTCAATTTTAATAAATTTTAGTGTAAATATTTAAAATATTAAAATTATACTACTTCTATTATTATTTACTTTTATAGAATTTTTAGCTATGTAGGACCCGCGGACCACCAACCAAACCATACCATTTAAGTGCTTTACACTAATTATATATAAAGATATAATTTCAAAGTTTTTAAGTTAATCGCCAAGCCGCAAAACTTTGTAACTCAGATAATCGTTTAGCTCAAATTTAACCGGATCCATATTGGTACCACTAGACAGCAAAAAGCTCTCAAATTCACAAAAAGTTCCAATTTTACCTGATCTTGGATAGCTGGTCAGACTCTTGTGAATTTATTCACTTAAGATTTGAATCTTCTGTCACATAATATTGATAAATTTCACCTAAAACATATTGCAAGTATTTAAGCTTTTTGGCAGATTCACCGTCTCTACGATAAAGAGTGGAAAAAATTAATTTCGACAGGGCCATTTTGAATATAGGATACATAAGTGCACTAATAGACATCAACCACATTACACTCTCCCTCAAGAACACATCCACTGGTGGCCATCAAATAATTAACTATAAATATCACTACTACAAAAACTAGATTAGACATAACACTTTAGATATCGGTTAGAAAAGCCACTGATATTAAAAAGATTATCTTACATCGGAAAAACTAAAACTGATGTCTAACAATAATCTACACATCTCTTACTTGAATAAATAATGTTTGATCCTCATTTTTCAAAAAATAAACCCGCTCCTTCCCCTTTTTCTTTTCTCCCTTCGTAAAATATTCCCCCCTTAATCAAATTCACCTCCCGCGTCCCTCTTTTTCCCGTAATACTAAAAAAATAAAAATCAAAAAACATAGAAATACTTAACCCCCAATACCCCAAAAAAACCTAAAAATCAAACACACACGTGGCGCTTTGTCCCTCTTTTCTTCAAGAACCTAACCCCTTTTTCAACAAAAAACTTCAATTAGCCCCCCAAATTGTTCGATTCTCTCACTCCCCTTTCAATTTATTCAATATTAGTTTGACTATCTCAATTTGTTTTGGTGCTTGGTTTTACCTCCCTTTGGATTATACAGAGAGTAACTTCCGTGTCGAGAGCCTCTTCTCAATTTCGGTGTATCTCCTTCAACTTCAAATCAACCATGGCTGAACAAGTAGCATCCCTTATATATATATATATATATGTATGTATTTCATCTTTATTTGTATGTATATAATCTCTAATCATATTTGATTTACTTGTGTTTTGTTTTTGTTGACTGAGAAAGCATTTCTTAAGCAGCGCAAGGTCTTCATCTAGTAATTCTTCAGTTTATACTTTACATATATCTTCCGTATGTATATGTTGTATGTGTGTGTTTATATGCTGTATGAATTACTATGTGTGCTTGTGCAATTTTTTAAAAAAAAATTGTGTTTTTGATGTTTTGGTGATGTACATTAAGATTTACATTTACTATGTGTTTTAAATTATTCATTCTGATTAAATTTAGCATTTAATATATTTATATTTAGGTATCAAATGTTATGTTTGGTTCACAAAATGACACTACTATATACACATGTCCCTTCTTTTTCTTTGATAATAGATCTCATGTAACCTCACTACTTAACGTTCATTAATAACAAGTTTAATAGTCAACTAACTATTACAGGACTTTAGTAATGCTTGCAATTAATCGTTGTGGAGTTTTCGAGCTACTGGGACAAATGATGGGTTTCATTTGTTGTTATAATTATTGCATACAGTTATTGTTGTTGCTGAATTTCAGGCTGACACCGAGCTTTTTTTTCTATAAGTTGCACTTGAATTTATGCCTACAAGCAATTCCTGAGCAGAAATAAGAAATTGTGATGATAGTTATTGATATTCTATATTAGTTCCTTATATGATGTAATCTTCTTCTTCTCTAACAAAGTCGTTGACATAATATAAAAACAAAAATCTTGAATTTAAGCTTAAGATTTGAAATTACATGTATACCTACAAATTGTTATCATCATCTTCACGATACTCCACATGTCCACCTTGAGAATTGCTCATTCCTTGGAACCTTGCATCTCCTTCTACAGTATACACTTTTTCTTAGTTATTCGAGCATATTTAGAATTTTGATTAGAAAAGAGATGGAATTGATAAGGTGGTTCCATAATATTTTGACCACAAACCATTCGAATTGATGCAATTGTTTTTTGATTTAGGGTTTTGAGAGACGCAATTGGAATTAAAGATGTTTTTAGGCCTTTGAAGTTTAAATATACACAATCTTAAATAATATACATATTTGATAATTATTTCATATTCCACACTACTCTAGAAACTTCTCTTTTTAATATCTTTTTCTATTTTCTATTTAAATTATTATACTAGTTAGCTTTGCTCTCTTTATGTATTCTTTTACGAAAATAATGTTGGAATATTTTGAATAAAAATGTTATGGTCTTCTATTATTTTGATTTGTAACTTATAAATTGATTTTGCAACTCCTTAATAATGAGATAATATTGATTAATTCATTATTGTAGCTCATTATTACTTAGGTTACAACTTTGATTTGGTGTGTAAGTTACATTTCTTATACTCCTATATAAGGAGACTTTTTCTTTTTGGTGAGAGATACAAAAAACCAAGAAGCATTTCTTGAGTATTCATCTTAGAGCTCTAGGTTCTATTCAGTGAGATAGTAGCGGTGTTTGTTCGGTTCGTAAGAGGCGGATCTCTAGTGCTTAAGATCACCTCAATTCTTTGTATCCTGGGAGACGGAAGCCACAACACACCTTCGAGCACCATACAAAAGGGGCTTATCTGTTTTAAGGATAGCGTGGTTATCAAGTGCCTCGAATCATTTTCGGTATTTTCTTTTTGTAATCTTGTTTTCAGGTATAATCTTTCTCTATAGTTCATACAAGCTTAAAACATAACCATAATTCTTATAGATTAGTTTAATCGATAAACTAATTTGTTCGAATGTTTTCATGGAATATAGTGGTTATTGCGTTTATTGATTTACAGTAGTTCTAATAAGTTGAGTCTGTAATAATTTAACTGTACATGCATGTGTTGTCTTGTGATTATGATAGATATGAATGTTAATATTACGTGTGTTTATCCCCTAATTTATGCATGTGCGGTTGCGACCTGTTTTTATACCTGGACTTTATGTGTCTTGTACGGTAGATACATATTTCCCTAGCTAATTTATTTACTCTTCATTGGATATCTGGGAGTAGCAATTCTTAGTGATTTATTCGTCAATTTTTTTTTTAATACATGTTGTATTATAATTTTGTAAATTCATGGTAGGTGGTACTTGTGCATTTGGTTAGTGACAGGCACCAGGTTCATTAATATTATAGATGGGTCCAAGCCTGTTTTTTTTTCTATGGCTTTGTTATTGGTTTTATTTAATTTGTCCATTCGTTCTTACCATGCTAGGGCTATGGCATTCTGCCTTTCGTAATTGATATTTGGGTACTTGCTTTGGAGCTCCTTGTTGTTGATTAATTTTGTTAGTTTTCATATAATTTGGCTGTTTATTTACTTGGTTTTAAAAATAAAAAAAATAAAAAATACGTGGTTTTGTGTTTTAATAGTTTTTACCAAGACCTAATTTTGATATTCTTTTATCTTAAATGTTATTTTGTGGCTTATTCTTCTGCCTTGGTTCAAATTTCAAAATGTTTAATGGTTAGATATTTGTGTTTGTTTTTCTAGTTACTGGTAGTAATTACGTATGGTAGTGTTGCAACATGAGTTATCAACTTTTTTATTTTTCTCCTGGTTTTTTTTTGGCATAGTCTCTCTCATTTTTTGCATACTTTTGTATTTAGTCGCATGGTCTTTATTGCATGATTAAAATGAATATTGAGTCAATTTCTGACTTCATATTATTTTTCAATGTCCTAATGGTTAAAGTTTTATGGTGTTGAAATGCACTAATATCTTTCTGTGACCTTTGTGTTTTTTATTTTCTTTAAAAATAAATAAATTAAATCACTAATAATCGATGGTTGAGTGGTATTTTAATGTGGTTTTCGGTATGATTAAGTGAACCACTGGTTTGTTTAAAGGAAAAAGAAATTTATGCACTTTCTTTTTGTAATTATCAGTATGTATGTGAGTATTTCAGTTATATTTTGTAGAATAGGCAGGTTATGGTTTTTGCTTTAGTGCATCGCTTTGTCTGCTCGGCGTAGTATGCCCCTATTCAATCTCAGAGTTACTTTATGGGCTTTTCAACCTATGTAAATTTTCTAAGCGAATAATATAATCAAGACTTGTTAATTAATTTGGTAAATATATTAACGGGTGTTATCTTGTTTTCAGAAATGTGGGGAGTTGACGGAGAGAGCTTGTCTGGTGATGGTGATAGGCGTGTAAATGCTGAGGCAGTGCCTAAAACGGCGACCCTTGTGGTGCCTAGTCCAGCTGTACCGGTAACCGCTCACGCGGAAAAACCGGAGAAATTCAATGGGCTGAATTTCAAAAGGTGGCAACAAAAGGTGTTGTTTTACGTGACCACCTTGAACCTTGTGAGGTTCTTGACCGATGATGCACCTAAGCTGTGACGATGAGTCTGATGTTGAGCTAGTTAGTGCAGTTCAAGCTTGGAACCACTCTGATTTCTTGTGCAGAAATTATATAATGAACTGTTTGAGTGATTCACTGTACAATGTGTATAGTGTGCTAAAGACGTCCAAAGCTTTATGGGACTCACTCGACAGAAAGAATAGAACCGAGGATGCGGGTACTAAGAAATTTATAGTGGCCCGACTCCTTGAGTTTATGATGGTGGATTCCAAGATGGTGGTTAGTCAAGTTCAGGACCTTCAGATGATAATGCATGACATGGAATCTGAGGGAATGCCCATGAATGAAGCCTTCCAAGTAGCCGTTATTATTGAGAAATTGCCCCCTAGTTGGAAGGACTTCAAGAATTATTTGAAGCATAAGCGAAAGGAGATGACAGTGCAAGACCTTGTCTTGAGACTCCGGATTGAGGAGGATAATAAAAAACGGCCTGTCTCTTCTTCTAATGCTAGTGTTGTGCAGGTGAAAAAGAACTCCAAGTTCAAAAAGGGGAAACCAGACAAGAAGCCCAACTTGGGACATAAGGGTGGAGTTTCTAAGAAGAAATTTCTAGGAAAGTGCTTCAACTGTGACAAGATTGGTCACAAGTCAACTGAGTGCAGACTACCGAAGAGGAAAAAGCACGAGGCCCACATGGTAGATGATGTGGCTCAAGATATATCTGAAATCAGTCTCTCTGCTATGGTTTCTGAAGTGAACCTGATCGGCTCCAACCCGAAAGAATGGTGGATTGACACTGGTGCTACTAGGCACATATGCTCGAGTAAGGAGTTGTTCCACACCTCGCCAACTGAGAATGGAGAGAAGCTTTTCATGGGAAACTCTGCAACATCTGAAGTCCTTGGAAAAGGCAAGGTTTTCTTGAAGATGACATCTGGCAAGGAGTTGACTCTGAATGATGTACTCTATGTGCCGGAGATTCGAAGGAACTTGGTTTCTGGCTCATTGTTGAACAAGCATGGATTCCGCATGGTGTTTGAATCTGATAAGCTAATTTTGTCCAAAAGTGGAATGTTTGTGGGAAAAGGTTATATAACCGATGGTTTTTTAAGCTCAATGTAATGACTGTGAAGAGTATTAATAAGAATAATTCTTCTGCTTACTTGCTTGAGTCTTCCAATTTGTGGCATGGTAGACTAGGTCATGTTAATTATGAAACAATGCGTAGATTAATTAACTTGAACCATATACCCACATTCCAAATTAGTTCGAAACACAAATGTGAAATTTGTGTGGAGGCAAAATTAACAAGATCATCGTTTCAAATAATTGAAAGACATACAAAACCCTTGAATTTGATTCACAGTGATGTGTGTGATTTAAAATCAAATCAAACAAGGGATGGGTATAATTACTTTGTCACTTTTGTGGATGATAGTACAAGATTTTGTTATGTCTATTTGCTTAAAAGAAAAGATGAAGCTATAGAGAAGTTTGAGCTCTATAAAAGTGAAGTTGAAACTCAACTTAAGGAAAAAGTAAAAGTTATAAGAAGTGACCGAGGTGGTGAATATGTATCACCTTTTGGTGAATTCTGTGCGAAACATGGAATTATTCACGAAGTCACTGCACCATATTCGCCTCAATCAAATGGGATTGCTGAGCGTAAAAATAGGACCTTGAAAGAAATGAGTAATGCAATGTTGCTAAGTTCAGGGTTGCCTACAAGTATGTGGGGAGATGCTGTCTGGTCAGCAAATTATCTTTTGAATAGGATACCCCGGAAAAATCAAGAGCCGACTCCCTATGAATTATGGAAAAGGAAGAAGCCTTCTTATAAATTCTCACGAGTGTGGGGGTACCTTGCAAAAGTTCTTGTACCAGAACCAAAGAGGGTGAAAATCGGTCCAAAACAGTGGATTGTATTTTTATTGGTTATGTGCCTAATAGTACGGCATATAGATTTCTTGTGCATGAGTCAAAAATCCCTTACATACACAAGAATATAATAATGGAATCAAGAAATGCTTCATTTTTTGAACATGTATTTCCACGCAAGTCCATAGAAAGTTCAAGTTCATCGAAACGGACACGTGAAACTTATTCTGAAAATGAATATAGTGATGACGAGGAACAAGAAAATACGGATGAACTTGAAACAGAGGATGCACCTCGTCGAAGCAAAAGAGCTAGAGTTGAAAAATCCTTCGGGCCGGATTTTCTAACATACTTTCTCGAAAATGAACCACAGTCTTATTCAGAAGTTGTACATTGTCCGGATGGTCCTTTTTGGAAAGAGGCCATTAAAAGTGAAGTTGATTCTATTATGCAGAATCATACTTGGGAATTAGTGGATCTTCCTCCGGGTTGTAAACCACTAGGATCTAAATGGATTTTCACTAGGAAAATGAAAACAGATGGATCCATTGATAAGTATAAAGCCCGACTTGTTATTCAAGGTTTTCGCCAAAAAAGGCATCGATTATTTCGATACGTATTCTCTGGTAACGAGAATGGCATCTATAAGGATGATCATTGCTATTGTAGCATTGCGAAATCTTGAAGTACATTAAATGGATGTAAAAACGGCCTTTGTTAATGGAGATTTACATGAAGAAATCTACATTAGACAACCTGAGGGTTTTGTGGTTCCAGGATTGGAACATAAAGTTTATAAATTAGTTAAGTCAATTTATGGCTTAAAACAAGCGCCTCGAGATTGGCATCAGAAATTTGACAGTGTTATATTGTCGAATGGATTTAAAATCAACGAATGTGACAAATGTGTATATGTCCAAGATACAATAGAGGGATACGTGATCCCGTGTCTTTATGTTGATGATATGCTCATCGTTGGTAGCAATGACAAGATGGTGAAATCTACCAAAGACATATTACATTCAAGGTTCCACATCAAAGATATGGGCTTAGCTGACTTGATTCTAGGGATAAAGATCCAAAGAACACCAAGTGGACTTATACTAAACGAGTCACATTATGTTGATAAGATCCTTGAGAAATTTAGTGAAGATGATTCTAGTGTGTCAAGAACCCCTTTTGATATGACTTTACATCTATCTAAAAATAAAGGTGAAGGTGTTTCTCAAGGAGAATATGCTAAAGTAATAGGAAGTATGATGTACTTAATGAATTGTACACGACCAGACATTGCCTTTATAGTGAGTAAGCTAAGCCGATACACGAGTAATCCAGGTGTGGATCATTGGAAAGCGATAACTAAAGTGCTTAGGTACTTAAGGTATACGCGTGATTATGGGTTGCATTACTCTAGATATCCTGCTGTAGTAGAAGGGTATAGCGATTCAAACTGGATTAATGGTGTAAAAGGATCGAAGTCCACAAGCGGATATGTATTTACGCTAGTAGGTGGAGCGATCTCGTGGAAATCTTCGAAACAAACGGTAGTGACCAAATCTACCATGGAGGCTGAGTTTTTTGCTTTGGATAAAGCAGGCGAACAAGCTGAATGGTTACGCCAATTTTTAGAGGATATTCCTAAATGGGAGATGCCAGTGCCGCCACTTTGTATACATTGTGACAGTACTGCAGTAATTGGTACAGCTGAGCGTGTACTATATAATGGAATGTCGAGGCATATTCGTCGGCAACACAATTCTGTTAGACAACTACTCTCAACTCGAGTTATCACCATAACAAGAGAGTTAGTTGAGAAATCATGGAAAGGAATGGGACTGAAGCCCATAATAAAAGTCGGTACAAAGGAAACCCAACCTTGTTGACTGGAGATCCCAAGATCTTGGTTCAATGGGACAACCTAATTGTAAAGACTTAGTGAGATCACTGTGGGGGTTTTATTCCCGGGTCCATTCCTATGATGAAAAATAGTGATAAAAATAGGATAAAGGTTAAGCTATGCTTTTAATGATCCTTATGTGTCGGTATGTCGAACAAATAATACTTTCGTATTGTTCAAGAGATCACCTATGTGAGTGAAGCGGGGTCGCTTCAAGAAGGAATTGTGGGGGCTAATTCTGGGAAAAACTCACAGCTAAAGCTCAAGACCAAAATGGGCTTAACAGTGAGAACTGAACAAATATAGGGAAAGACTCCAGTGGGGGATGTATCATCATTTCACAATACAGAAGGGCAGTTCAAGGTCAACGCGACTACTAAAATTCTAGAAATGTAAATATGTTCTTACAAGGGAAGGTTCAAGGGGTAACACCTACCTATCCTATGTTGGTTTCTACCGTGCGCTCTATCTCCGTGTCAAAGAGTCGTTTTGCAATGTCAATTTTTATTCATGTGGGGGATTGTTGGAATATTTTGAATAAAAATTTTATTGTCTTGTATTATTTTGATTTGTAACTTATAAATTGATTTTGTAACTCCTTAATAATGACATAATATTGATTAATTCATTATTGTAGCTCATTATTACATAGGTTACAACTTTGATTTGGTGTGTAAGTTACATTTCTTATACTCCTATATAAGGAGACCTTTTCTTTTTGGTGAGAGATACAAAAAACCCAGAAGCATTTGTTGAGTATTCATCTTAGAGCTCTAGGTTCTATTTAGTGACATAGTAGCGGTGTTTATTTGCTTCGTACGAGGCGGATCTCTAGTGCTTAAGATCACCTCAATTCGTTGTATCCTGGGAGACGGAAGCCACAACACACCTTCGAGCACCATACCGAAGGGGCTTATCTGTTTTAAGGATAGCGTGATTATCACGTGCCTCGAATCATTTTCGGTATTTTCTTTTTGTAATCTTTTTTTCACGTATAATCTTTCTCTATACTTCATACAAATAATAGCAAAATTCTTTGCTTGTTGTAGTCTTGAGTGTACACATTGATATTTAAAACACATACCTTTTTTCAGCATGGTATTAATCATGTTTTACTTTTTTTTGTGGTTAATTATGATCATTTGGATATAATTTTGGCATCTAATATTTATTCTAAAGATCATATAGATGAAAAGATCAAAATAATATGTTAAAATATTCTCATGAATATGAACATTCAAATTTAGAACAAGTGTCAACTAATAATGCTATTTTAAATTTTAAATAGAACTAAAGCATGTATCAAACTACATTCTAGTCTATAATTCGTATTTAATCTAAGTAATATTTTTATTTTTATTGTTACATATATAATAAATATTACTTAATATTGACATAAGTTATAATAATATTGTTAGCTGTATATTTTGGTATTTTATGTTACTGATTACCCCCAAAACCTACCATTTGAGTATTAAGTTTTGGCCATTTTTCTTGTAGTGATTAGATGGGAACTTTTGTGAGCTGGGCTAGTGTTGGGCTGCATTAATTCTGCTCCAACTCTTTAGCAAAAAATTAGGCTTGATTTAAAACTCTAGCCAAAATCAGTTAGGTGGACTAGATGAGCTCAAACTCGAACTAGATTACATTTTTTATTAATATTTGTAATGTGATTTAATAAAAAAAGCATTTGTAAGATATAAATTTTTTATATATATTATCACTTAGACACCTATATTTTTAATATTTTTATGTTGTTTTATGTTTATTAATATTCTTAGTAATAACTTGCTCTCTTTGGTGGATGTTGACTACCGGATGTAGACATGTAGTCAACTTCTGTAAAACGTAAAAAAAATATAAAATTTAAATAAAAAGTTATTTATTTAAATAACCTCAACAAAACTTGAAATAATCATGAAATAAGAATATTTGTCTGGGCTTTAAAAGAGTTATACCTAAACATACCAACTTCAACATTTAACTCAAATCAATCTCTTGTACTTTAACTTTTTCCTTGTAAAAAAAGGGTAAGATATTTATTTACAACTAAAAGATAATTAAAACTAATACCTTGCACACATTTCCCACTCTTTGAGGATCGTTCATATATGGCACATAATAAAATGGTTGTAGATATTTAATTAGGATTTCAAAATTGTGGCTGTAAATTCTCAAAATGGTGGTCATAGTTTTTAATTAATTTCAAAAGAATGTCTAAGTTTGAAAATTTTCTAATCAATGGCCATAGTCTATAACGAGTTTCAAAAAGTTGGCTATAATTTTAATAATTAACAAATAAAAAACCAATAATTTTATGTGAAAATAGTAATTAAATCATTTCAAAATTAATTTAATGAAAAATAATGTAATTATAAAGTAAAAAGTTTATCGAGTTTGTGTTCAATAGTTCAAGCAAAGTCAATTTAATGATCAGTAAAGTTTAGAGCTGTAAATGAGTTGATACCGAAGTTGGGTGTAGTATTGGATAAAGTTCAATTCAAGTTCATATTGATTTGTAAACGAGTCGAATTTGAACACCATTTTGAGGTTCACTTTGTGTTTTTAAACACATTAAGTTTTAAATGGACAAATATACTGACATGTTGGTTTTGGTGTTTACCTTATGTGTTGACATGCTAGTCACTTAGATAGTGGTTTCACATGTTAATTTGAAATGGACAAATATAAGGACAAGTTGATTTTGCTATTTACATTATGTGTTGACATGCTAGTCACTTAGATATAGACAGGAAATCCTTGTTGTCAATGTGGTAGTTAATGACATTGTATTTAGGCATGCAAATACTAACTATAACTATTATAACTATTATGAATTTTAGTTGTAAGTGTGTGTTTAAAGAAAAACTCATATTTACCACTACATTATGTGTGTTGTTTTACTAGAAAATTCATTCTTTTTTTTGTATGTTTTTTTATGATAAATTATTTCTTTGTATGTTACTTCCTCTCTTGGTAATTATATCTCTTTTGTAACTATACCTCACTCAAACTGATCCAACTATGATTATTATTTTTTCAAAATATTACAATTGTTCCTTGATTTTTGTATTGTGTTAGTTACATCAAAGCAGACTTTGTCATGTCTTCTTGATTAGTTAGGGGAGACCAACCCAAATTGAATATCGAGCTAAAAAGAATGAAATATTTTGATGTTTGAGACCATAATGTTTTGTTAAAATTACTTTTTGGCCATTTTACGCCCTCACCATTTTCATCGACCTGATTTTCTATTCACTTGAAATTTGTAATTTTTTTAAAAACATTCATTCTAATAAAATTATTAAATAAAACATTAATTTTATAAAAATATCAATATCATTAAATTTATATAAAACTGATAGTTTTAATAAAAAAAACTAATTACAAATTTTAAATTTTTTTATGCAAGCTACTCTATCTTTAAGAAAATCTGTAAAATCATAGGTAAAAAAGGTCCATGTACTCATCATTTGCACTTATTTTTGTCATTAGGAGTAAAGGGGCTTCATTATGATGATCCTAATAGCAGTTCCAAGCTCATTGCACTAGCTGCAAGAGATAGAGTGTATATTTTCTCCACTTTAGCATTTTCTACTATTAATCATCTAATGTCCATAGCTAAACAAATTTTTGATAGCTCAATTACAAAATCTCCATTAAAAAAAGATCAATCTCCGAAGCATGAGAAGATAATGAACCTATATTTTTCCCCTTTGTTTGACAAAATGACCTTTGGGCTATAGTGATGTTTGCATATTTGATTCTTTTTTTTTTGAATGAAAAGCTCAAAATTTAACACACATTTGTTCTTATGCATTTTAAATAAAATTATGAACACAATATAAATTAACTAGAAAGAGACACAATACAAAACCTCTTTACAAAATGAATCTAAGACAAGAATCAACTTGAACACGCTTTGAGATTTACAACCAAAGAGTGTAAAACAATATAAATTAACTAGAAACAGACAAAATAGAAAGCCTCTTTACAAAATGAATCCAACACAAGAATTAACTTGAACACACTTTGAGATATACAACCCACGGTGTAAAGTTGAGGGTTTAATCCAATTTCTAGATCCTTATTTAGACTATAAAATGTTTAAATAAATTATAAAAAAAGTATTAATGGAAGTACTAAGTAATGAAAGCCAACCATATATAGATATACATACTTACTAAACAAAACAAATTACAAAACCTTTGACCAAATGGAACCAAGATAAAGGGAAACACAATTTGAGTTGTCTGAGGAAATCGGTATACAAGAATTGGAAGATTTATGATTAATTTCTGTGAACCCTAAATCTTAATTCCAGTATAAAGGTATAGATCTAAGAAATCATCTTTTGAAGCCTAGGCCTGAGCGATTACGTGTGGAGTTGTGTAGTGGAGTGCCCATCATGTAGTTCATTGTCTTCACAATTCTCTTCCACATCTCCATCAAGAAAATTCATCCTTTGTGTTTTAAAAATCTCATCAATATTACACACCACTATAACTATTTATGGAATTTCTTATATGTTATGATGTTCTTTATGCCATGCATGAGGAGTGGTGTTTAGTTATGTTTCCTACCTAGTAAATATTATGCACTAATTGTTTCAAAAAAATATTTTCTATACTCACCTAATAAGTTCTTATTTATTATTAGTTACAATTTTTTATGCATAGAATATTTATTCAAATTTGTTTTCACGTATATTTGTTGGAAAAAGTAAAATTTTCCTGTATTTTGAGATATTTAGTTTGTAATAAATTTTGATAATTTTGTATTATGAAAATGTACAACAACAATTTAGTAACAAAAAATGTACAACAAATTTAAAATATAAACAAAAACCAACTTGTACAAAATGAAAGTTTTTGTAAGATGTATACTTCCAACAATTGATTATAATAAACAAAATCTCTTTATAATTCAAAAATCATTAATTTTGTCTATACAAACTATATTAACTTATTTAATAGAAAGAATTTAGAAGAAACTTTTGGAAAAATTGAATCAATATAAATAAAAACTAGAAACAGAATTGAGTTTTAACTTGCTCAATAGAATAAATTAAAGAAACTTTTGAGCAAATTGGATCATGGTGCCTGGGTTCATGAGAGCACTGGTTATTGAGGAAAGCATTCAAGTTTGATTGGTGGCGTGTGCTGAATTTTTTCCACACTCCAGGGTTGAGGGGTCTGTGGCTTTATCCGATGATGGAACAAAAATGTTGAGATATAACCTTTATCATGGCTCATTGACGGTTTTCTCAAAGACCCCACATACAATGAAACTCGTTTGCTATTCATGCTTTCGAGATTGAACTTTTTCTCAATGTAGGTCGTGTAAGTAATATATCAAGAACACATCCACCTCTGACCATCAAATAATTAACTATAAATAAATGTTATAAGGGTGAAATTTCACACTATATCTCTTTTCTAGCTATTGCAAAGATCTTGGAACTACAATTGCCATCATCCAAATAAAGCCTCCAATCTAATAAAAATATTTTAATTCAGGAAACTATTTATTACACCTAATTCTAGTGATTTTCTCAAAGATGGAGGACATTCGAGTAGCTTACATTTGGGCTTGACAAATACACTATTGTGGTTGGTCTGAGCTCTAAAATTGGACTAGCACCCATAAACTCATATAATCAGGCGCTTATGAGGTGGATCCATGCAAGTCATCTCTCATTTAAGTTAGAAAGAGCCTTGGACTTGTAGGAAAACTATGAGCTAAAAAATATAGTAAGATCCACATAGAAAAGATTAAAGGTCTAAAAAGTATTTATACTTGTTTATGTTTTCTCAAGTTAGGTCTAAAAAGTATTTTTATTTTTTACCTAAATAAAATTTTTTTGGATAAAATTTACCACTTGGAACTCATAAGTGCATTAGATTTACCAAGGTCTTTGTACAAATTTATAATTTAGATTAGTAAATTAGAGTTGTATGTTTAAATTTAGTATAAGGTTTAATTTGTGTAACAATTTTAAGAATATGATAATTATTAAAAATAAAATGTTCTATCTCAAACTATAACATTTATATTTTATTTTATACTTTATTGTAATAGTATTTTATTTCTTTTAATTACAAAAAAAGGTGTTTAAAAGTTAGATTAGTGTAAAAATTTATACTATATTATTAAAGACGAAACATAAAAAGTTTTGTTCTGTCGGTCATTGGTCGGTATTTGAGCCGGGCCTATTGATAATTTGGGTTGCGTTGGGTCTATGTATAACCAATTTATTTATAACCAATTATTTTTTTCACCTAAAATACATTAGCTATTTTATATATAGTTTTAACCAAAACAACTAATCTTCTAAAAATAAAATAGGTAACATATATATATATATAATAGTAATTTTATTACACATTTATAACCGATTAGCTTTTTGAGCTAAAACACATTATTTGTTTTACATTTTCTAACTAAAACAAATGATCATTTCCACTTATTTTTGTCATTAGGAGTAAAGAGGCTTTATTCTGATGATCCTAATACCAGTTCCAAGCTTATTGCACTAGCTCTAAGATATAGAGTGTACATTTTCTCCTGTTTAGCATGTTCTGCAATTAATCATCTAATGTCCATAGCTAAACAAATTTTTGATAGATTAATTACAAAATCTCCATTAAAAAAAGATCAATCTCTGAAGCATGAGAAGATAATGAACCTATATTTTTTCCCCTTTGTTTGACAAAATGACCTTTGGGCTATACTGATGGTTGCCATATTTGAATTTTTTTTTGAATGAAACGACACAATACAAAACTTCTTTACAAAATGAATCTAAGACAAGAATCAACTTGAACACGCTTTGAGATATACAACCCAACATTGTAAAGTTGAGGGTTTAATCCAATTTCTAGATACCTTTGACCAAATGGAACCAAGATAAACAGAAACACAATTTGAGTTGTATGAGGAAATCGGTATACAAGAATTGGAAGATTCATGATTAATTTCTATGAACCCTAAATCTTAATTCCAGTATAAAGGTATAGATCTAAGCAGTCATCTTTTGAGCCTAGGCCTGAGGGATTAGGTGTGGAGTTGTTGTGGAGTGTCCATCATGTAGTTCAGTATCTTCACAATTCTCTTCCACATCTCCACCAAGAAAATCTTGTAAAATGTTTTGTATGTATTTGTGTTTAAGCAGAAATAACTGATAGAATACACCAGCATATGCACATCAAATGGGTTTCGTTAGTATTGATCATGCAAAGGTTTTTAAACTGCAATACAACCACAAAGGTAGCTAGAAAATAGGAACACTACCCACTCTCCTACAACTACTCCACTACAGCTTTTATTTGGCAAACTGGGTCCTAAAATATCTCTACTAACAGCTGACTGAATCAAATCCTACTAAAACATAAATAAATGAAAAATATGTTTAAGATTAAATACAATAATCTCCCCCTTAATCTTAAACGTTTCTTGCCAATTCCTTGACACCCAACAGCTCCCTCATCCTTTCGAATTTGACTTTTGACAAGGCCTTGGTGAGTATGTCTGCACGTTGTTCCTCCCCCGAGATGTGTTTGATGCAGATTTCCCCACGCTCTATGCATTCGCGAATGAAGTGGTATCGAATATCAATGTGCTTACTTCGACCATGAAACACTGGATTTTTAGCAAGGTCAATTACAGCTTTGTTGTCAATGTATAGAACCACTGGACCCATGCTTTCATCCGTTATCTGACTGAGAACATTCCGGACCCATATGCACTAACAAGTTACTGCAGTTGCAGCAATGAAGTCGGCCTCACATGATGACAATGCCACACACTTTTGCTTCTGAGATACCCACGTGATTAAGCTCTCGTTTAAGTAGAACACCATCCCTCCAGTACTTTTCCTATCCTCAATATGACCTGCAAGATCACTATCCGAGTAGCCTGTTAATATGTTATTACCTCCCTTCTTGGTATATACCAGTCCACAATCAAGCGTCCCCTTTATATATCGCATGATTCTCTTTGCTGCATTTAGATGTAATACTGTTGGTTGCTCCATGTATCTGCTAACGATGCCAACTTCAAACGCTATATCAGGTCTGGTGTTTCCCAGGTAGCGCAAACCTCCCACTAGACTTTTGAACTGTGTCACATTTACTAGTTTTCCTCCTTCATCTTTGGTTAGCTGCTCTTTCGGATCCATAGGATATTTAGTTGGATTACATTCAGCTAACCCAGCCTTCTCAAGGATTTTCTTTGCATAACTAGTTTGCTTCAGTTTGATGAAACCATTACCCTCCTCTACTTCAATTCCCAAGTAGTATGATAACTTGCCCAGATTACTCATCTCGAACATATCATTCATCTGACTCATGAACTTTTCTATAATACTCGTGCTTGTACCAGTGACTAGCAGGTCGTCTACGTATACAGCAACCACCAACATTTTGTCATTCTCTCGCCGAGTATACACCCCATGTTCTGATGGACAGCGTTTGAAACCAAGCAACTCCAGATAGCTGTTTAATTTTGAATACCAGGCCCGTGGGGCTTGTTTAAGCCCATACAGTGCTTTTATTAATCTGTAGACCATGTGTTCTTGCCCCTTTCTCTCATAACCTTCCGGTTGCGCCACATAAACTTCTTCACCAATTTCTCCGTTTAGAAACACCGTTTTTACATCAAGATGATGGACTTACCAGTTGTTTTTAGCTGCCAGTGCAAGTAGTAACCTCACGGTCTCCAATCTCGTGACTGGTGCAAAACTTTCTTCATATTCTATGCCATGTTGTTGAACAAAACCCCGTGCAACTAATCTCGCTTTATGCTTAACTATCTTCCCTTCAGCATCCCTTTTCAGCTTGTAAATCCATTTTAAATCTATAACCTTGTGGCCCTTTGGCAACTCTGTCAACCTCCATGTCCCGTTTTTATTAATTGAGTCTATCTCATTCTGCATTGCTAGCTTCCACTCCTTACTCTTAACATCTTGACTATAGTTCCCAGGTTCATCAACTGACATGATCATCAACTCGTTCTCCAGCTCGACTTCTTCTGCAACATCGTAAATTTCTGCAACTGACTTGAATTTCTTTGGCGTCTCATCATATGTATCTGAATCCACTTCATCATTAGTCTGCTGTTGGGGCCTCGTAGTTTCAGACTCTTCTGCATCACCTGTATACTCAGACTCTTCAGTACTCTGCACTACTTCACTTGGCATACACACATCCAGCACTAAACCAGGCATTTCACTATGCGAATTTTCTCCCCCCAATTCTGACCATGGCCAGCATTTGTTTTCTTCAAACACCACGTCTCGACTAACACAAACACGCTTGCTCACGGGATCATACAATCTGTACGCCTTTGTACCAGGTTCCCTGCCAAAATTCACAACTTGCACACTCCTTTCATCCAATTTCTTATTATAAATACCTGAAGTCTTCATATGTGTTAAGCACCGAAACACTCGAATGTGACTTATGTTTGGTTTTTCCCCTGTCCACGCCTCATATGGAGTCTTCCCAGTTAATGCCCTTGTTGGTAACCTATTGAGCACATAGACTGAATGACGGACCGCCTCCCCCCATAGCATTCGTGGAAACTTCATCTCCTTTAAGTAGCTACGAGTCATTTCAACGACTGTTCTATTTCTACGCTCTACCACGCCATTTTGCTGAGGCGTGTAGGGTGCAGAAAAATGTCGTTCTATACCCATTTCTTCACAGTACTCAATGAACTCCCTTGACATAAATTCGCCTCCTCTGTCAGTGCGTAAGACTTTTACCTTCCTTTCAGGCCCATCTTCCACCTGTGCTCTAAACTTTTTGAATGCAGAAAACGTCTCACTTTTGTGTCTCAACATATAGACCCACATGACTCGACTATAGTCATCCACAAGTAAGAAAAAATACTTACATCCTCCTGCTGTTGCTGGATCGATTGGTCCACATAAATCAGCGTGAACTAATTGAAGAACTTTGCTAGCAGTGAAGCTTGATTTTGTCAGAAATGTTTTCCTGGTCTTTTTTGACATCAAACATCCAGCACAAACCTCAGCAGAGTGTACAATCTTAGGCAGACCGTATACCATTTGTTCATTGTACATTAACACCAAGGATTGAAGATTAACATGTCCCAGGCGAGTGTGCCAGAGACGTGTAATCTCTTCCGCTTTAGACAGTAAACACACAAGCTTGACAGTGTTAATAAGCAACTTGTACAAACGATTGGGAGATTTTTTGACTTTCATTAACATATTTCCTTGTGATTCATACACCCACAGATAATTCCCGGTTAATACAACTTTATTGCCATTCTCCGATAATTGCCCCAGACTTATAATGTTGCTACAAAGATTTGGAATATAATATACCTCATGAAGAGTGCGCTCCTCCCCGTTTTTGCATTGAAGGACTATAGAACCTTTACCTTCGATTTTAACCGCTGATCCATCACCAAATTTTACTTGTCCTGTTATTTTTGGATCCAGCTCCTTGAATTTCGACTTGTCTCCGGTCATATGGTTGCTCGCACCATTGTCGAGGTACCCCACATTTGTTCCCATATTCCCCTCGCTTGCAACAGGCTTCAGCTTTGGTGTTACTCCTTCCTCGTTCAACAACATATTCTCCTCTCTTCCTTCATGTTTGGCCAGAAGCAAGGCAGGTTCATCGTCCTCCATTTGAGTCAGATAAGCCTCCTGTTTTGTTTCTTGTTTCACATCCCTTGCACGTCGTGGCTTACGACACTCTGAAGCAATGTGGCCATATAAACCACAATTGTAACACTTGACTCTACTCTTGTCCCATCCAGTACGATTTCTCATACTTGTTCCTCCCTTGTTCATCTTCCTCTGCCATTCTTCCTTGGTGAGTAAAAGTTTCCCACCTTCACTTTCCTTCTTTATCCATTCTTCTTCAGTAAGCATTAGTTGCCTTCCGGCATTGTCACTTTTACCGTTCAGCCTCTCCTCATGTGCCTTTAGTGACCCAATCACCTCTTCAACGGTCATAGTCTCTAAATCACCAAACTGCTCCATTGTTGACACTATCTGTAAAAATTTCGTTGGTACTGCACGTAGCAATTTTTTCACCACATAGGCTTCCTTCATGTCCTCTCCAAGTGCACGAATATTAGTTACAAGTCCATTGATCTTCACGCAGAAATCGTCTAGCATCTCTGTATCTTTCATGCTTAATGACTCGAATTCAGATTTAAGAGTCTGAATTTTTGCCGCTTTCACCTTTTCAGCACCCTGAGACATTGTCTTTATAGCCACCCAGGCATCTTTTGCTTTCTTCTTCTCTGCAATAGAGAGTAATATCTCCTCCGGTACGCTCTGGTAAATCATGGCCAGAGCTACCTTGTCTGATCGCTCGTCCACCGCACCTTCTTTAAGATCACTGGACTCCACTACGTCCCAAACGCCATGAGCCTGCATTATGACTCTCATTTTTATCGACCAGGTAGTATAGTTAGCCTTAGTTAACATTGGATAACTTAACCCCATGGATCCTCCTTTAAGCTTGCCCACATCCATTACCTTCTTTGACATATACTCGCGTATTCACCGATTACCGTAGCTCTGATACCAATTCTTGTAAAATGTTTTGTATGTATTTTTGTTTAAGAAGAAATAACTGATGGAATACACCAGCGTATGCACATCAAATGGGCTTCGTTATTATTGATCATGCAAAGGTTTTTAAACTGCAATACAACCACAAAGGTGGCTAGAAAATAGGAACACTACCCACTCTCCTACAACTACTCCACTACAGCTTTTATTTGGCAAACTGGGTCCTAAAATATCTCTACTAACAGCTGACTAAATCAAATCCTACTAAAACATAAATAAATGAAAAATACGTTTAAGATTAAATACAATAGAAAATTCATCATTTGTGTTTTAAAAATCTCATCCATATAATTACACACCACTATGACTATTAATGGAATTTTTCTTATATGTTATCATGTTCTTTATGCCATATAAGCGCATGAGGAGTGGTGTTTAGTTAAGTTTCCTACCTAGTAAATATTCGACAATAATTGTTTCAAAAAAATATTTTCTACACTCACCTTATAAGTTCTTCTTTATCATTAGTTATAATTTTTTATGCATAGAATATTTACGCAAAATGTTTTCCACATATATTTGTTCGAAAAAGTAAAATTTTCCTGTATTTTATGATATTTAGTTTGTAATAAATTTTGATAATTTTGTATTATGAAAATGTACAACAACAATTTAGTAACAAAAAATGTACAACAAATTTAAAATATAAACAAAAACCAACTTGTACAAAACGAAAGTTTTTGTAAGATGTATACTTCCAACAATTGATTATAATAAACAAAATCTCTTTATAATTCAAAAATAATTAATTTTGTCTATACACACTATATTAACTTATTTAATAGAAAGAATTTAGAACAAACTTTTGGAAAAATTGAATCAGTATAAATAAAAACTAGAAAAAGATTTGAGTTTTAACTTGATCAATAGAATAAATTAAAGAAACTTTTGAGCAAATTGCATCATGGTGCCTGGGGCATGTAGCTGGGTTGGTGAGAGCAGTGGTTATTGAGCAAAGCATTCAAGTTCGATTGGTGGCGTGTGCTGAATTTTTCCCACACTCGAGGGTTGAAGGCCCCACCACTGTGGTTTTGTGGCTTTATCTGGTGATGAAACAAAAATGTTGAGATATAACCTTTATCATGGCTCATTGACGGTTTTCTCAAAGACTGGATAGACAATGAAACTCGTTTGCTATTCATGCTTTCGAGATTGAACTTTTTCTCAATGTAGGTCTTGTAAGTAATCTATCAAGAACACATCCACCGGTAGCCATCAAATAATTATGTGACGCCCCCAAATCCGAGGTCAGGATTTGGTGCCACTATCATTCTGAATAAAACATAATTATACAAACGACCCCTCAGCTAAGGATCGATAACAGGTTATGGTATGAAACAAGAAACTAAAATATTAAAGTTATTACAACATCTACTTCAGTTTTATCACAAACCGTTTGCCATCAACTAACCATAGGTGAGATCTAAAATGACCTCTATCTGCCCGACAAATAGAACCTACTCCTTGATTCAGGCCTCCTCACGGTATCCTTAGCGGTTACTCGAAGATAGCTAACTTCGTTCTTAACTGAAAGGTTAGGGAAAAATAGCAAGAGTGAGCCAACAATGCTCATCAAGTGTATAATAATAGCCAACAAGCATTGAAGAGGATATAAGAAATGAATCAGGAAGTCTAATAAATAAACAGAGTTTCATCATATGAATCGGGATGTCTGATAAATAAACAGAGTTTCATAATAGGAATCAATAAATAAACGGACTGGAATTGGAACCACACGCTACGAGCTAAGCTAGGTGATCAGCCAACGCATTAGCTCCGGATCACATATTTAATGTGATTCCAAACACACACCGGATCCATAGGCAACATATTGGCCTTAAATAATTCATATACCAGACCGGCGTCACGGTCAAAAACAAATTTCCAATTCCAGGGTTGAATAAAATTACAGATTATTCACAACGAATAAAGGTGTCAAGAATTCAATCAAGTCTTTAGGAACAACTTGTTTCAGTTTTACAGATTTCAATTCATGATAACGCTTCAGGGATTCAGATGATAAAGAAAAGTAGAAAGATCATGTTATAGGGTCAAGCAAAGGTATTAGACAATAATCAAGCTATAAGTAAGCATGACAATAAATGGGTTTAAGACAAAGCATGCTATGTATACAAAAATATAGCTGCAAGATGGAACAAAATGTTCAAAGGTATTATATGAAAGGAAAGGTAAAAGAAGGAATTATGGTTAGGGAAAACATTCACATCATAATTTAAGAGAAACTACCACTTGAACAATAAGTGGAGGGAATAGACACTTGCCTCAAAAGCCGATAAACTAACTCAATAACTTGTATCTCACAACTCCAACTTTACGTACATGCGCTCCTTTCCTGGCCTCCTATTTGTACCTATATAAAGGTATAATACCCTATTAGTACCTCAGCTTGTTTACGTTAGCCTATTATCCCATATTCTACCCCAACGATATTTATTTACACACATATACCACATTATAATATAGCACGTTGCCACATAACACATAATATTTTGTCAACATATAACATAATCTCAAATGGCTAAGGTGAAACATTAGTGTGTGTTCTTGATGCAACTAACACATAATAGTTCTCAGATTCGACACAAAGTTCTAGTTAGTACGATCACAAAAAAGAATACCTTTAATAATTAGTTACTCTACCCTTAATATAAAGACTTATATAACTCTTACAATCTATATACTTAACCTCCATACAAGTTTTAAAGTCCACTCTAGCGGGTTAGACTTGAAAAATCCCAATTTACCAATAAAATATCAAAACAAAATTTTTATATACAAGAAGCTCCCAGCAGGACCAACACACTTGCATAGACTGATGGCAGGCCCATGTTGGCGACATCGAAACGAAGCTAGAAAGGAAGGTCAATGAAGTTGGTGACATGGCAGGACCTTGTTGGCGTTTTTTATTTCTTCTAGTACACTTTAACGTTGTAATTACTTATGTTCTTATCTTGGTGTTGGCGGATTTGATGAGATTATGTAGTTGGGTTTGTGATTAGAGGACGTAGTTGGTTGTTTATGATGGGATTATGTAGTTGGATGATGTACTTGGTTTGTGTAAATTGGTTGTTTTTCTAATGGGAAATGCAATATTTAAACTTTAAATTTTTATTTAGTTAAACTACAGGTGTTACCTCACGTACTATACTGATGTTACTAAATGTCTTCATTGGCAACCCCTAGCGTGTTGCAGTAGGTGTTACAATAGGTGTTACCTTAGACTGAAACCTGCTCCTGCATATTTTGTGGGCCCCACGTGTGGGACCCACGTGTGGAACCCACGTATGGGACCCACATGTGGGATCCACGTGTGGGAACCACGTGTGGGCCCCACACGTGGGTCCCACTAATTTCAAAAAATTCTAATATCTAAGGTAACATAGATTTGGTGTTGTAATAGAGTGGTTACTATGTTGTTGTAGGCTATCTTTGGTAACATAAAAGGTTATGTTAGCCTAGGGTAGGCCACATGTTGCCTTTGACGCCAAAGGCAATTGGGAGAGAAACTGACCGAGCGCTCATGTTACCTTAGCCCTTTTTTGGGCCTGTAGCAAAGTTATATTGGGTTAAGGTGACATAGTTCAGTAGTTACTATTGTAGGCCATCTATGGCGTAGTGTTATGAGTTACAATAAAAGTCTCCATTAGTGATATTCTCCGAAACATATTTTTGAAATTTATTTTGATTGAATAATATTATATATTCTTATCACTGGACAATACATTTAACAATAATTTTAATAATTAACCTATTACCTTTATTAGCCAAAGCGTATAATTTTTTTTATAACTAAAATTTCTACTTTTTTATTTTTCTAACTAAAACCTCTTATTTTCTAAAAATATCACGGGCAGTTTTATTTAATAAAATAAAATAATGAAATAATAATATTATAATTACTAATAACTAACCTATTAGCTTTTTTTGCCAAAGTGTATATTTTTTTATATTTTCTAACTAATATGTCTCCTAACTAAAACCTCAAACAATATACACCCGTTATTTCATTTAGTAGGATAAAATACTCTAATATTATAAATATTAATAATTAATAAATTACCTTTATTAACAAAATCATATATATATATATATATTATATTTTTTACCTAAAATTTCTCATTTTCTAAAATTATCATAGACAACATATTATATAATAATCTTCACATAATTAAATGCATATTAATCTTATTATATGAATCATTAGATAATGTTATATTATTTTTCTTGAAATAGTTCTAGAATATTTTAAATGGAAGTCTTCCCTGGTCTAAAAGCCAATATAGAATTGACTTTAACCACTCATATACCAAAAAGAAGACCAAATAATCAGGGACAATAACTAAGAACATTTAAAGAGTGAATAGAGGGTTTGAGGTGTGCTTGAGGTAGTATAAACCCCACTCTTAGTTCCTCAAACGCGTATTCAATCTCTTCAGGGCCTCTCTCTTATGAGAGTAATAGCAACAGACTGAGTATACATTGGAATTGATGGTGTTAAAGGTGTAGAGAGTGCATGAAACTTCATAATTCATATTATAAGAATTATAATTATCATTATAATTATAATTGAGTGAACATAATAACTCAATGTATAATTTGTCTACATGCATAATTTAAACCCACAAGTTAATACTATAATTTTAGAGTTCACTTATAACTATGTTATAAGTATATATATTTAAAAGAATTAGTGGAAAAATAAATAAATTGGTGCTACAATAATAAAAAAAATATTTATTAAAATTTAGATAGTCACTTTAATATTTGGGTTCTATCCTCAGTTTTAGAAATTGAATTTTGACGATTTTACAACTCATGCGAAACTAACGAAATTATCTTTAATTTAATGATGGTTTAATAATTATTATCTAACTTGACCCGTTGACCTACCCATAAAATAAACCGAAAAGATGGTTAAGAAGTTTTACAAAAAGAATTCAATTCAATATAAAAAACCAATTTATAATTGGTTTAAATTATCAAAGCACACTTCTTAGTATTTAAATATAATTCCACCTTTAATCAAAATACATATTTTAATATATGTATTATATTCAAAATTATCATTTATGAATATGAAACCCTCAACATTTTAATAATATTTTGATATTATCCTTTAATGTTTGTTATATGTAAAATAATATAATTATAATTTTGATTAATCAAATTGTTATGCTCCTTCAGAAAAAAAAGTGTTTAAATTTATTCATGTAGAGGAGTTCTCCTAAGTCTCGTAGCGTATCATTGTAATTGATATAAATTGTTATCTTGATATTTAGTTTAACAATTATTATTTAACTAGAACTATACATAAATTCAAGAGAAAAGATATTTAAGAATTTTTACATAGAAAAATTTTAAATGATCAAATTACACTTTTTAGTATTTAAATATAATTCTATTATTAATCAGATACACTTTTTAATATTAGATCTAACAATTCTTATCGATCTATTTAAGATCTAACTATAATTATTAATTTGGTCGTATACTGATCGTACACGGAACACATCGATTTTAATTTTTTCTTAAATTGATTTTAACATTTTATTGAAATAAACATAGAATTTATAAATTTAAAAGAATTAGGGAAAAAAAACTAAATTGTTGCTACAATAATAAAAAAATATTTATTAAAATTTAGATAATAACTTTACTGTTTGGTCTCTTGGCTGTATCTTGACTTTTAGACAACAGATTTTAACGATTTTACAGCCCACGCGAAGCTTACAAAATTATCTTTAATTTAATGATGGTTTAATAATTATTATCTAACTGGAACTATCCATAAAATAAAGAGAAAAGATAATTACGAATTTTTACATAAAGATTTCTATTCAATATAGAAAACCCATTTATAATAGGTTTAAATTATCAAAATACATCTTTTAGTATTTAAATACTATCCTATTATTAATCAAATACAAATTTTAATATTATATCTGACGGTCCTCATCGATTTGAATATTTATAATTTTATAATCCAACGGATAGTATATTTTTGGTAGTACAGTGACCGACCAAAGTTTTGGATAAAATCTCCCTTACGCTTATTATATATAAGGACTTAATTATGTTGTTATTCTTATGGTTTTAAGTACTTAGTTAATAATTTATTAACTAAGTATATACCCTATGTTTACTATATTAAAATTAATATGATATGAAAATTGCAAATTTAATCTATGAGAATCATATAGGTAAATACTTACGATATTTTACCAATAGAACATTATGTTATGACTTTAGCATGACTTCATAATATGATATGAAAACATATATTTTCATATTAATATTGAAAATAATATATATAGTTCGCATAATTATTATATAAGAAATAACATTATTAACAAAATTTTATTATTACATTAATAATATTGACTTATTATTTAATAGGTAATACTATATTATATAATATTATATATTATATAATTCAGGGTTTCTTGTTGATAATATAATATAATATAAGTGTATAATATGGATATAAATTGCAATACTTAATTGTAGTATTTTGGTGCCATACAGGTTTTGTGACTATACAATAACCAAATATTTGTGACTGTACAACACCAAATACATTATCGAAATGTATTATCTCATGTATCATTAATTGCTTAAATAATAACTAAATTTTCAATGACGTAAAATGAATTTTAGTAAATTGATCAATTTAGTGTAATATAAATAATACTTAATGATATATCATAAGTTCTTTAAAGAATGAAATGTTATAATTATGTTAGTATTGGGGAACTATATTTTAGATAATACTTAAATGTGTGAATATATAGGATATAATAGCTTAGATAAAAAGTTATAATACTCCTTATATAATATTATGATAACTTATATGTATATTATTAGTAAGGATACAAAATAATATTTAAATCTGCCTTGACTTAGGAACCTAAGTATATAATCAAAATTTCTCTCTCTCTCGGTTAATATTATTTCGAAATATTTTAAAACCCAAACAAAATTTAATTTATTTCAACTGTAAACTGTTCTAATTATTTTGGAGATCTGTTACTTTAGAATGCTAGACATCCAAATCTAGGGTTTTAATTAAACATCTCAATTTTCAGTTAGGGTTTTAAGGAGAGATGTCTAGGGTTTATGATAACTGGGAGAGATTAGTACGAGCTATGCAAGAGCAACTCAGACAGACTAGGCAAGGTCATGAGCGAGTTTCTAGTGGAATCACCGGTGTTTACAAGGTGCTGATGAAATTCAGAATGAGGATCCTAATGTTGCTAGAATGTGTTTGTGTTTGACTAACAGGATTATGTGATTTTAATTAGGTTTAGTTGATTGTAGTAAGGCGTTATGATATTGTGATTAATTGGTTATGGTAAGAAGTAAGGTTAGCTCAAAATATCAAAATTCTAACCTATAGTATGTTCATATTATATTATTACACTTTAGAATATTTAGATATTTATGTGTAGTGATATAAATTTTATATCACAATACCAATAAATTATACATAATTACTTAATTTGTAAAATATTTCTAATACTAGTATAATATATATTAGTATTATACAACTATTAGAATCCAAAATATATAGTATCTAAATGTTCACCTAATCTTTTAATAACCAAGTGTAATATTTAAATTATACATATAATTTGATATTGTCAATTACTAATACTAAAATGAATGTATAATTAAAATTTCAATATCTAAATTATATTACATCATATTTTACCATTTTCAGTAATTGATCATTTATTGAGTTTTAATAATTTATTTTAGTAATATGGTAACAACAATAATGATTACATCTTTATTTGTCATCAACTAACTATCCTAATATAGTTAAGGATATATGGAAATAGAAAGAATATTTGTCTGGGCTTTAAAAAGTTATACCTAAACATACCAACTTCAACATTTAACTCAAATCAATCTCTTGACTTTAACTTTTTCCTTGTAAAAAAAGGGTAAGATATTTATTTACAACTAAAAGATAATTAAAACTAATACCTTGCACACATTTCCCACTCTTTGAGGATCGTTCATATATGGCACATAATAAAATGGTTGTAGATATTTAATTAGGATTTCAAAATTGTGGTTGTAAATTCTCAAAATGGTGGTCATAGTTTTTGATTAATTTCAAAAGAATGTCTAAGTTTGAAAATTTTCTAATCAATGGCCATAGTCTATAACGAGTTTCAAAAAGGTGGCTATAATTTTAATAATTAACAAATAAAAAACCAATAATTTTATGTGAAAATAGTAATTAAATCATTTCCAATTTAATTTAATGAAAAATAATGTAATTATAAAGTAAAAAGTTTATCGAGTTTGTGTTCAATAGTTCAAGCAAAGTCAATTTAATGATCAGTAAAGTTTAGAGCTATAAATGAGTTGATACCGAAGTTGGGTGTAGTATTGGATAAAGTTCAATTCAAGTTCATATTGATTTGTAAACAAGTCGAATTTGAACACCATTTTGAGGTTCACTTTGTGTTTTTAAACACATTAAGTTTTAAATGGACAAATATACTGACATGTTGGTTTTGGTGTTTACCTTATGTGTTGACATGCTAGTCACTTAGATAGTGGCACATGTTAATTTTAAATGGACAAATATAAGGACAAGTTGATTTTGGTATTTACATTATGTGTTGACATGCTAGTCACTTAGATATAGACAGGAAATCCTTGTTGTCAATGTGGTAGTTAATGACATTGTATTTAAGCATGCAAATACTAACTATAACTATTATAACTATTATGAATTTTAGTTGTAAGTGTGTGTTTAAAGAAAAACTCATATTTACCACTACATTATGTGTGTTGTTTTACTAGAAAATTCATTATTTTTTTTGTATGTTTTTTTATGATAAATTATTTCTTTGTATGTTACTTCCTCTCTTGGTAATTATATCTCTTTTGTAACTATACCTCACTCAAACTGATCCAACTATGATTATTATTTTTTCAAAATATTACAATTGTTCCTTGATTTTTGTATTGTGTTAGTTACATGAAAGCAGACTTTGTCATGTCTTCTTGATTAGTTAGAGGAGACCAACCCAAATTGAATATCGAGCTAAAAAGAATGAAATATTTTGATGTTTGAGACCATAATGTTTTGTTAAAATTACTTTTTGGCAGGGCTGTCATTTTACGCCCTCACCATTTTCATAGACCTGATTTTCTATTCACTTGAAATTTGTAATTTTTTTAAAAACATTCATTCTAATAAAATTATTAAATAAAACATTAATTTTATAAAAATATCAATATCATTAAATTTATATAAAACTGATAGTTTTAATAAAAAAAACTAATTACAAATTTTAAAATTTTTTATGCAAGCTACTCTCACTACAAGAAAAACGGCTAAATATGACCGAAAAATTTCGGTCATATTTAGTCAAATTTGACCGCCAGCGCTCATATTTGGTCAAATTTGACCGAATTTTGGCGGTCATTTTTAAGCTAGTCAAATTTAGCAAAATCGGTCATATTTGCTTAAATTTGACCGACTAATTTTGACCGACCAATTTTGACCGATTAAATTTGACCGACTAAATTTGACCGACGTTGGCCATTTTTACTTGTTGAATTTTGACTTCAAATTTTTTCAGAATTTCAAATTTCCCGCCTCTTGTAAATAAAAATGACCACGAGCGGTCAAATTTATAAATATGACGTGGTTTTAGTGGGTCAAATTTATAAATATGACGACATTTAGTTGGTCAAATTTATAAATATGACGAGGTTTTAATGGGTCAAATTTATAAATATGACGACATTTTAGTTGGTCAAATTTATAAAATCGACTAATTTTAGTCAAATATAGCAAGCCATATAGAAAGTTTAGGTCCGCTAATTATGACGAAAATCAGCCAAAATTAAACATGTCATTGCACAAAAAAAAAACCTGTGAAGCAATATATCGATAGCCAATACCCCCAACCACACTCTGGGAAAGTAAACCAAAAATAAACAAGTAAAATTTTATGTTTCAAACTGGACCATTGAAATAATATACATAATATATCCAAAAGTTGTACTTAACAAAATATTGCCAAATATTTCGCATCAGTAATTCTGATTCAGAAGGTTAAGCTTGGAGGAGATATTAGTTGATGATCAGTGACAAAAGATTAGCTAGCATGATATATCAGTTGGCAAGTCTAGAAGTTTAGTCCTAAAGGATTAAAAGATAAAACTATAGCAGCTAATGGAGGGAGTAGTTCTCGGCGTCGTGATCTTCGTCTTCATCATTGTTGTTTCGGAAATTGTTGGGAGTCAAGTGTGCCTTTTCAATACTAGTACCCTGCAATTCAACAAATCATGCATTATAATCACAAAAGTATAACAACACAGTTGAGTTTAAAAAAAAAAACTTTACAAAGAAGAAGAAGTAGTAGTTCTCAACTGATTCAAATAAATCTCAAAGGTGCGAACTGAAGAGGATTGAATAATATTTGAACCCAGACTAATATTTGAACCCAGACTGGTCTTGTTGTGCACAACCATAATCATATTATTTACAAGAAGGAAAAGAGCATACAGGACTGCAGAAGTTACAACCTGTCCAGAACTATTTAAGCACCCATGCAATGCTCAGGACCCTTTAATCAGGACCCTTTGACCCTTTAAAACCTAAAAATAGAAAACACTATGAAAGGCAATAAACCAGGCTCATCCTCTCAGACTAGTGCAATATCAAATAGGGTATAGAGGCACTTTATAAGACAATATTTAGAAGAGTACCTCTTAATAATATAGTAATGTCATGTGATATGTCATCTTTCGCCAGACATCAACAGTATAATTTTTTGTTGTTCTTGCTGAATAAACCATTTAAGGTATAATTAATTGGCCAGGAAAAGTATTTCCCTTTGTACGCAGTATCTTGGTAACAGCAACAATAATTTAATCCATATTAGCACACAATTCCCCTTATGCTTGAATTATGTTTACCAGATCAGTATATCATTACATGTCTACAAATTTAAAACATGGGGCTCGTCCTCTCAATCTGGTGGAATATTACAGAGGGTCTTGGTGCATGTATAAGATAATATCTAGAAAATTTATTAACACACATATAGTTACTAATCAGATTTACATAAACAGGTCAGAGTTTAAAGGAAAAAAAGAGCACTTCAGGTCCGTAGAGAATTTTAAATTCTATAAACAAAGGTATGAAAAATTACCTCCAAAATGACCTTTTTGTTCAATGTCATAGCATCAACAACAAAAGCTGTTGCTAGCCGCATATATTCAGTCCATAGTTCCCGCTGCCTTGGGTCTTCCTGATTCGGGAACGCTTCAGTGGCTAGGTGATGCATCCGCTCATTTAACAACGCTCGTGGCACTTCTGTCATCTCCAAAGAATGAACCATGAGGTGCACCTCACCTGAAACCCTCACTACCAAATCCAATGCATGATCACTGAGTTGCTGGGAACGAGCACGGCTACTTTGTGTGGATTGGGTCAGTTCTGCTGCCTTGTAGGCTCCAAGAACCTCTGCCACTGTTTGTCGAGGATGAAGGAGGGCTCTTCCCTTCTTTGGGGGTCTCGCCTGTATTGTTAGACTTAATTCATTCTTCCGGTGGATCTTCTTTAGGGTAGTCGGTGATGGAGGTGGATCCAAAGTCAACTCCTCGGGTGTGGCTTGAGTGGATTGTGAAGCTCGTACCCTTTCCATATCTTCCTGCAACATGTAACATATACAAACAAACTTAATTAATCAAGTTGAAAATTTTAAATTAAGAAAACAAAAAATTCTGGATCGAAATCAAACTGAACGTAAATGTACGTATAGAGACAGAAATAGAGATTCATATAAAAAAAAGAACTAAATCATAAACAAATTTTTATACCTTGAATTTCAGATCAGCTGGACTGTCGAAGTGGTACACATAGTCCATAAACTCCATATCAGAAATAGGTCCTTGGTTTTTTGCCTCCAGTTCCTGTAAATTAAAGAGGTTGGCGTTAAACTTAAACTTTGTGTAAATGAACACATAAACCTTAAACTTTGTGTAAATGAACACATAAACCTCAAATTTTATTTAAATATAATCTAAACCTTAAATATATATCTTGCACCTAAAAAGCCTTAGAGTTTATAATCTCAGAAATGAAAACCTAATGTATTAAATAGATACCAGTGGTCCTTAATAAAACCATCAGTCATAACAAATGTGAATTTTCTACTTTTGAAATTCGCTTACCTCCCTTCTCTCGTCAAAAGGCATGGCACCACTGTAGTGTTGATGTTCCAGCTGATCTCGAGCTTTCTTGGCCTTGATTGACCTCTCTTTAAATAGATCAGATTCCCAATACCTATTCAGGCTATCCCAAGTGCGCTGGCTAAAGTAATGAGGCCTGAAAGTATGTCGAGTAGCCGTAGTCAAACCACCCCTCCTAGCATCACTCGCATCTCTTTCTGCCCTGGCCTTCTCCTGATAAGGAAGACTCTTCCAGTTCCTTTTCACATACTCTCTGACAGCTCTATCCCCCTCTACTTCACATCCTTTTGGATAGGCATAGTATTTCTGCAAACAAAATTAAATTTATAATCATCAAAGCAAATGACATACAACTCACAATAAAATTTAAAAAAATAGAAAAAGTGCATAAATGCCTTGAATTCATTGAGACAACGGTCATAAAAGGCTTCACGTTCTGCTCCTTTTGTTTCATGTGTATTTTCATCCCAGGTCACTTTGACAATGTAGCTTAAAGTCTTTTTCTTCTTAGGTTCCTTGATACTACAAAATTTAGATGTAATCAGAATACATATAAGATATATATATTTATATACATATAGTGCAGATAATCGAGTGAGAATAGACAATACTTTCTTCCATCAATAAAATGGACAATTTCCCTATCTGCTTCCGTGGCTGGCCTCTTATTGTAATCCCCAACACAACAGCTACGTTTAGCTCTCTCGAATCTGACAATCGGTACAATTCGGCTCTCCTGTCCTTCATCACCACTTTGCCCCTCATTCCCCTCATTATCACTACCTTCCTCCCTATTTGCTTCCTGACCCCTGCCCTCTCCACTGCCATTTTCTCTTCCATTGCCACTTCCCCGTCCACCTCTTCCCCTACCCCCTTTACTTCCCTTTCTTCCTCTATTACCACCACTACCACTGGTACCAGCCCCAAACGCCATAAGGACCAGAAATAGTACTAACCAGCAACTTGACCTACCAACCTGCATATATTAACATAGTTTTAAAAACAGAACAGTAAAAGAAAAAGTGCTCTACAGATTCTTAAGCAGCATTACACAAAGACCAGCAAGTAAAACTGAAACTCGCTCTCTTCTATCTTCACCTGTAACACTGTAACGATGTTAAGTATTCTAAATCTAATAATTCCGTCTTTTGTTAGCACAATTCAAGCTTAACAATTCAAGCTTAACAATTTTCCCAATTACCAATTAACAAAAACAACATCACATCACATCAGGAAAACAACATTCAAGCTTAACAATTTTCCCAATTACCAATTAACAAAAGATTACAAATTAACAAAAGAGTACAAATTAACAAGTCAAACATTCCCAATTAGAGTACAAAGAGAACAAATAGAACAAAGAGAACCCGAAACACAAAAAAAAATCATAATATACGAAACAAAGAGTACAAAGAGAAACAATTACCGGAAGTACTGCTCAGTTTTGCTTCCTTTTGCTTCGAATGGCTTCGATTGGCTTCGATTTTGAGAGTTGGGGTTTGATTTTGTAAAACCCTAATATGAATGCGGCTGAGTAGAGAAAGAAAGAGGAACACGATATTAACATTGTGGGAAATTTTTATTTATATAAAAACTAAAGATGACTGCATTCAGTCAAAATTTCCCGTGTCCATTATTTTGACCGGGGCCGGTCAAAATATTTTAACCAACAATTTCTCTCCAGTTTTCAGTAGCTACTGGACTAAAAATCATGTATACAAAAAAAACATTTCAACCATAATCAAATTAAAATACTCAACAAATATTAGAATAAATTCAAATTTAGGGAATGTATTACAATTCGTTGAAAAATCCTTAGTACAAATTAATTAGGAAAAAAAAGAACTATGTCAAATCATCATTATCACTTTGTTCGTCAATGTTGATATTTTCATTTGGATCTTCGTTGTCGCTCTCATTTTGTTCCTCCACGTAGTCATCCATGAAATGATTATTTTCAAACATTGTCAAGTCAACAAAAAAATTTGTTGGATCACGAACAATCACTCTTTCCACATGCGATGATGAAGCATTTGATACCTCATTTTGAAAAGCGTCGTCATTGATTGCATTTTTTTCTTTAGATGTCACACTTTCATCGACTTGTCGATTCTTTGTTGTTAGTACCGTATACCACGATGACTTTGGATTTGCAATATTTGGGGCATAATACACTTGATGAGCTTGGCTAGCCAACACAAATACATCTTCGGCATTTAACTTTGATTTAACATCCACCGTAGTAATCCGATTTCTATCAACTTTGACATGCTTTGTGTGATCAAACCAATGACAATTGAACACGACAACTTCTTGGCCATTGCGATAATGAAGCTTTAGAACTTCTTGTAGTCGCCCATAATTATTTCCATAACTTTCTTTGTAAGAAGTCCCTATAATTTAAAATGAGTGAGTTTGGATACAAATATTGAAAAACAAATTCAACTTAAATCTTGTGACTCAATTAAATTCTTACCAATGACAACTACACCGGAATTTGATGAAGTAAGCTCATTAAGATTTGCACAAGCAAATTTGTAACCATTGCACTTGCACGTTTTATAAGATTCAACTTTATAAATAGGACCTCTTATTAAATCTATAAATTTGGTCTTGAGCTCTTCATCATCTTGTACCTAAAAATTAAATAAGTGCATGAATAAAATGGTAAAGTAACATGTATATATATATATATATATATATATATATATATATATATATATATATATATATATATATATATATATATATTAAAAAATACCCTTCTTTCGAACCAATCCGGAAAATGCTCTTTTTGAAATTTATCTCTTTCGGCATCATTAAAGTGCGGGTATTGTTTTTGCACCAACCTATGGAATCCACTGCACATTAAACTAGATTTGTAAGATAAATAATAAAGTATCATGTGTGTGTAAAGATGGTCAAGATAAATATCTCACCGCAAATATTTTCCAACCTCGGGTGAGTTGATGAGAACATAGTATGTTACAAGTCTATGTTCATCATCACTCAAGATTCTATCTCTGTTACGTAGACCGGGTAGAGTTGGATATGTGTAAACTTCTAACAAATTGGGATCATGAGATCGTCGGGGTGCCTCATTTCGACGAAGTTGATTATGCACTGTTGCAACTTTAGAATCGAAATATAATGAGCAAAAGTGTACACATTCCTCCTCAATATATCGTTCTGCAATTGAACCCTCCACTCGAGCTTTATTCCTAACTTTCAACTTCAAGTTGTGCAAATATCTTTCAACAAAATACATCCATCGAAAATTAGATGGGCCACCCAACTTGCACTCGGTAGCCAAATGTAGTGGCAAATGCTCCATCGGATCAAAAAAACCTGGAATGTAGACGACTTCAAGTTTGGAAATTATCTTCACTATGTCCTTTTCCATTTTTTCCAAATCACTGTATTTTAGATTCGCAGAGCACAAATCTTGGAAGAAGTTGGACAACTCAATAAGAACATCCGCTACATTCTTTGGCAGTAAGTCACGACAAACGATAGGCAACAACTTTTGCATGAAAATATGACAGTCATGTGACTTCATTCCGTGGATAGAATTTTTTTCAAAATTCACACACCTGGATATATTAGAGGCATACCCATCTGGAAGATCAAGTGTATAAATCCACCTGAACAACTTATGACGTTGATCCCTCGAAAGAACATATGGCGCAGTTGGCATCATGCCATCATCTTGAATCCACAACTCACGATGCACATTCATTTCTTTACAATCTTCTCTTGATGTCGCTTTATCTTTCGACTTCTTCTTGTCACTAATCAATGTGAAAAATATGTTATCAAAAACATTTTTCTCGGTGTGCATGACATCAATATTGTGACGAAGAGTGAGCGTCTCCCAATATGGAAGCTCAAAAAATGGAGAAAAGTGAGTCCAATTATGTGTCACACCATAATCCTTTGGTTTTCTCCAAGATGTCTTTCCCGGAGGAGGAAACTGTATATCCTCACAAAGGCTCCTTGCTAATAATCCTGAAAATCGACATGTAACTGAATGTGTCTCAGTTCTTCCAAACTTTGTACTCTTTCTCAATGGGTCATCCGGTTCCAGGAAATATCGAGCAGTGCCATAAAAACTAGGCTTACCACCATGCCTTAGTTGATTGGCTTTCACTAGTCCCATACAAACTGGACATGCCAACTTACCCTTAGTTGACCACCCGCTAAGCATGCCAAGTGCAGGGAAGTCACTAATTGTCCACAATAATGCCGTCTTCATCATAAAATTTGTACGAGAGAATCTATCATATGTTTCTGCCCCAGTGCACCACAATGTTTTCAATTCTTCAATCAGTGGCTGAAGGTAAACATGAAGATCTTTTGTTGGATCATTCGGCCCAGGAATCAGAAGAGGCATAAACATGTAAGGAGCCTTCGTGCACATAGATGGAGGAAGGTTATAAACTACAACAACCACAGGCCATACAGTATATTCCTTAGCGTGTGCATCACGGAACGGGTCAAATCCATCACTAGAGAGGCCAAGTCTGACATTCCGAATCTCGTTTGAAAAGTTTGGAAATCTATGATCGAATTGTTTCCACTCATCTCCATCTGCTGGGTGACATAATTGACCTTCAACTTTGACTCTGTTGTGGTGCCACCTCATATCTTCTGCGGTCTTCTCATTCATGAATAGACGCTGCAACCTTTGAGTAAGAGGAAAGTATCTCAAGATCTTTCGTGGAATCTTCTTCTTTTTTGGATCCTTTTGCTCTTTGTATCGGCATGTATGACATATATCACAATGAGTCTTGTTGCTATTTTCCTTGTAAAACAACATGCAATCATTCTCGCAAGCATCAATTTTTTCATATTCCATATGCAATCCTCTTATCATCTTTCGCACTTCATAATAACTCTCGGGCAAATTATGATCAGCAGGCAGTACCGATCCAATAAGGCGAATCAACTCATCAAAGCCAGTGTTAGTACAATTATGCTTGTGTTTCCAATGTAGTAGCATGTTTACAAATGACAATGTTGTAAAATTTCTATTGTTTGGATATATTGGATCACAAGCATTTTCCACCATCTCGTAAAATGCTTGTGCTTTTGCATTCGGTTCTTCCTCAAAATTCTCAAAATGTTCATTTGCATCCACAAAATCTCTTAGCATATCACGAGCATCATACATATCCTCATCTCTATAATGAATATTACGAGAACTTGTTTCCGCTTCAACTCGAGGCATATCCCTCTCTCCATGCAAATCCCATTTAGTATACCACTTCATAATACCATTAAGATACAAATCAACCTTCACATCACTAGGATCCTTAAAGTACTTATTTGCACAATCTTCACATGGACATCTAATAAGTCCTCCATCTTCGGGATCACGATGATCACAAGCAAATTTAATAAAATCATTTACACCAATTTTATACTCTTCCGTTAAGTACTTGAACTCATTGTATCGATTACGACCAATCCAACTACGATCGTATGTCATCTACAAAGTATACACAAATTGATATAAGTTGAATGAAATTTAACATAAATGCAAATAAATCATAAATAATCAAATTGAAGTAATAAATTGACAAATTGATAAGTTGGCTACTAACTAAAATTTAGGCTAATCTTCATAATTAAATTTCAATTAACTACATTTACATGGTTCACACCCAACAATTACATTAATTTCATCAACAAATTAAGAACACCCAAATTCTTATGCACATGAATACAACAACAAAATAGAGTCATATTATACTAAGAAAGTAAAAACAATTAAGTAAATATTAAGAAATGAAACTTACTTGATAATCAACAAGATCTCATGAAAATGGTGGGGAAAGGTGGGAGATATGGTGGATAAAGGAAAGAGATAGGGTGGGAGAAAGAAGTTTTGGTGGAATGGAAGAAATGAAAGAGATGCAGTAGCTTTTAGATCTGAAACGGGTAAATTTGACTGACGGCGGTCATATTTATAAATATGACCGAGTTTGGACATATTTACTTACGACTTGGTCAAATCAGTCAAATGGATATATATTCGACCACATGCGGTCAAATTTAAGAATCGACCACATGCGGTCAAATTTATAAATAAGACAAAGGGCAGTCAAATTTATAAATAACACCGACTAGGGTTTGAAGTCAAAATTATGGCTAAATGTGACCAAAAGTGGTCAAAAATACTAAATATGACTGATAATGGTCAAATTGATGAAGTTGATAAAATTTTCTTTCATTATAATAATTAGGATGCAATATTTATTATTAAATAATTTTTTGCATAGGCTCTTCAAAAGTAAAAAGGTAAACATCCGTACGGTTAGATCGTTCAAATTATTAATTAAATATTACGAAACTAGTAACCCTAGACGTTAACCGCCTAACCCCTAAATCCAAATCTCAAACCACGTATTTCATCAAAATATTTGAACAATATAACGTATTGGTGAGATTATTTTTAAATTATAATTATTTTACTATCTATCAATTTTTAATGTGTACACTATGTTGTCACTCTAAATATATAAATTAATTGTGAATTTTAAAGTTAGTACCTATTTATTTATTTTTTGAAAATTTCTTGAATAAATATAGCATCAACGTTTATTGATCTCTTCCCAAATATATATATGTTTAGTGCACAAAATAATTGTTTACACGTAGTTTTTGTTAGTGGGGTACTCCATTATTTTTTTTGGAATTAAAAAAATTGTTTAAGTATTTATGTTAAATTTTTAAAAAAATTCAATTAAATTTATTTTTCAATTATTTTGGTTGAGAATTGGAGGGAGTTTTGGCGCCAAAACCCGGCTTTAAATTTGACTGCCGACGGTCAAATTTATACTTTAGCAAATTTTGACTGTTTGGCGGGAATTTTCCCTCTTTTTTTTTTTGGCACTGAATAGTAAAAATGACGGACTAAATATGACCGACATTAAATGTGACCGCCGTTGGTCAAATTAAACTCAAGCAAAATTTTGTCATTGGCGGGAAAATTTTTTGTGGGTCTGGAGTACTAAATATGACTGACTAAATATGACCGACATTAAATATGACCGAATGCGGTCAAATTTAAAGCTGACCAGTAATCAACTAAGGTTGACCTTAAATATGACCGTTGGCGGTCAAATTTAGCCGCGGTCATATTTAGTCGGTCAAATTTACCCTTGTTTTCTTGTAGTGTCTATCTTTAAGAAAATCTGTAAAATCATAGGTAAAAAAGGTCCATGTACTCATCATTTGCACTTATTTTTGTCATTAGGAGTAAAGGGGCTTCATTATGATGATCCTAATAGCAGTTCCAAGCTCATTGCACTAGCTGCAAGAGATAGAGTGTATATTTTCTCCACTTTAGCATTTTCTACTATTAATCATCTAATGTCCATAGCTAAACAAATTTTTGATAGCTCAATTACAAAATCTCCATTAAAAAAAGATCAATCTCCGAAGCATGAGAAGATAATGAACCTATATTTTTCCCCTTTGTTTGACAAAATGACCTTTGGGCTATAGTGATGTTTGCCATATTTGATTCTTTTTTTTTTTTGAATGAAAAGCTCAAAATTTAACACACATTTGTTCTTATGCATTTTAAATAAAATTATGAACACAATATAAATTAACTAGAAAGAGACACAATACAAAACCTCTTTACAAAATGAATCTAAGACAAGAATCAACTTGAACACGCTTTGAGATTTACAACCAAAGAGTGTAAAACAATATAAATTAACTAGAAACAGACAAAATAGAAAGCCTCTTTACAAAATGAATCCAACAGAAGAATTAACTTGAACACACTTTGAGATATACAACCCACGGTGTAAAGTTGAGGGTTTAATCCAATTTCTAGATCCTTATTTAGACTATAAAATGTTTAAATAAATTATAAAAAAAGTATTAATGGAAGTACTAAGTAATGAAAGCCAACCATATATAGATATACATACTTACTAAACAAAACAAATTACAAAACCTTTGACCAAATGGAACCAAGATAAAGGGAAACACAATTTGAGTTGTCTGAGGAAATAGGTATACAAGAATTGGAAGATTCATGATTAATTTCTGTGAACCCTAAATCTTAATTCCAGTATAAAGGTATAGATCTAAGAAATCATCTTTTGAAGCCTAGGCCTGAGCGATTACGTGTGGAGTTGTGTAGTGGAGTGCCCATCATGTAGTTCATTGTCTTCACGATTCTCTTCCACATCTCCATCAAGAAAATTCATCCTTTGTGTTTTAAAAATCTCATCAATATTACACACCACTATAACTATTTATGGAATATCTTATATGTTACGATGTTCTTTATGCCATGCATGAGGAGTGGTGTTTAGTTATGTTTCCTACCTAGTAAATATTCTCGAGTAATTGTTTCAAAAAAATATTTTCTATACTCACCTAATAAGTTCTTATTTATTATTAGTTACAATTTTTTATGCATAGAATATTTATTCAAATTTTTTTCACGTATATTTGTTGGAAAAAGTAAAATTTTCCTGTATTTTGTGATATTTAGTTTGTAATAAATTTTGATAATTTTGTATTATGAAAATGTACAACAACAATTTAGTAACAAAAAATGTACAACAAATTTAAAATATAAACAAAAACCAACTTGTACAAAACGAAAGTTTTTGTAAGATGTATACTTCCAACAATTGATTATAATAAACAAAATCTCTTTATAATTCAAAAATCATTAATTTTGTCTATACAAACTATATTAACTTATTTAATAGAAAGAATTTAGAAGAAACTTTTGGAAAAATTGAATCAATATAAATAAAAACTAGAAACAGAATTGAGTTTTAACTTGCTCAATAGAATAAATTAAAGAAACTTTTGAGCAAATTGGATCATGGTGCCCTGGGTTGATGAGAGCACTGGTTATTGAGCAAAGCATTCAAGTTTGATTGGTGGCGTGTGCTGAATTTTTTCCACACTCCAGGGTTGAGGGGTCTGTGGCTTTATCCGGTGATGGAACAAAAATGTTGAGATATAACCTTTACCATGGCTCATTGAAGGTTTTTTCAAAGACCCCACATACAATGAAACTCGTTTGCTATTCATGCTTTCGAGATTGAACTTTTTCTCAATGTAGGTCGTGTAAGTAATATATCAAGAACACATCCACCTCTGGCCATCAAATAATTAACTATAAATAAATGTTATAAGGGTGAAATTTCACACTATATCTCTTTTCTAGCTATTGCAAAGATCTTGGAACTACAATTGCCATCATCCAAATAAAGCCTCCAATCTAATAAAAATATTTTAATTCAGGAAACTATTTATTACACCTAATTCTAGTTATTTTCTCAAAGATGGAGGACATTCGAGTAGCTTAGCGCTTAAGTTTTTGAGGTGGATCCATGCAAGTCATCTCTCATTTAAGTTAGAAAGAGCCTTGGACTTGTAGGAAAACTATGAGCTAAAAAATATGGTAAGATCCACTTAGAAAAGATTAAAGGTCTAAAAAGTATTTATACTTGTTTATGTTTTCTCAAGTTAGGTCTAAAAAGTATTTTTATTTTTTACCTAAATAAAAGTTTTTTGGATAAAATTTACCACTTGGAACTCATAAGTGCATTAGATTTACCAAGGTCTTTGTACAAATTTATAATTTAGATTAGTAAATTAGAGTTGTATGTTTAAATTTAGTATAAGGTTTAATTTGTGTAACAATTTTAAGAATATGATAATTATTAAAAATAAAATGTTCTATCTCAAACTATAACATTTATATTTTATTTTATACTTTATTGTAATAGTATTTTATTTCTTTTAATTACAAAAAAAGGTGTTTAAAAGTTAGATTAGTGTAAAAATTTATACTATATTATTAAAGACGAAACATAAAAAGTTTTGTTCTGTCGGTCATTGGTCGGTATTTGAGCCGGGCCTATTGATAATTTGGGTTGCGTTGGGTCTATGTATAACCAATTTATTTATAACCAATTACTTTTTTCACCTAAAATACATTAGCTATTTTATATATATTTTTAACCAAAACAACTAATTTTCTAAAAATAAAATAGGTAACATATATATATATATATATATATATAATAGTAATTTTATTACACATTTATAACCGATTACCTTTTTGAGCTAAACCACATTATTTGTTTTACATTTTCTAACTAAAATAAATGATCATTTCCACTTATTTTTGTCATTAGGAGTAAAGAGGCTTTATTCTGATGATCCTAATAGCAGTTCCAAGCTATTAATCATCTAATGTCCATAGCTAAACAAATTTTTGATAGATTAATTACAAAATCTCCATTAAAAAAAGATCAATCTCTGAAGCATGAGAAGATAATGAACCTATATTTTTTCCCCTTTGTTTGACAAAATGACCTTTGGGCTATAGTGATGGTTGCCATATTTGATTTTTTTTTTGAATGAAACGACACAATAAAAAACTTCTTTACAAAATGAATCTAAGACAAGAATCAATTTGAACACGCTTTGAGATATACAACCCAACATTGTAAAGTTGAGGGTTTAATCCAATTTCTAGATACCTTTGACCAAATGGAACCAAGATAAACAGAAACACAATTTGAGTTGTATGAGGAAATCGGTATACAAGAATTGGAAGATTCATGATTAATTTCTATGAACCCTAAATCTTAATTTGAGTATAAAGGTATAGATCTAAGCAATCATCTTTTGAGCCTAGGCCTGAGGGATTAGGTGTGGAGTTGTTGTGGAGTGTCCATCATGTAGTTCAGTATCTTCACAATTCTCTTCCACATCTCCACCAAGAAAATCTTGTAAAATGTTTTGTATGTATTTGTGTTTAAGCAGAAATAACTGATAGAATACACCAGCATATGCACATCAAATGGGCTTCGTTATTATTGATCATGCAAAGGTTTTTAAACTGCAATACAACCACAAAGGTAGCTAGAAAATAGGAACACTACCCACTCTCCTACAACTACTCCACTACAGCTTTTATTTGGCAAACTGGGTCCTAAAATATCTCTACTAACAGCTGACTGAATCAAATCCTACTAAAACATAAATAAATGAAAAATATGTTTAAGATTAAATACAATAATCTCCCCGTTAATCTTAAACGTTTCTTGTCAATTCCTTGAAACCCAACAGCTCCCTCATCCTTTCGAATTTGACTTTTGACAAGGCCTTGGTGAGTATGTCTGCACGTTGTTCCTCCCCCGAGATGTGTTTGATGCAGATTTGCCCACGCTCTATGCATTCGCGAATGAAGTGGTATCGAATATCAATGTGCTTACTTCGACCATAAAACACTGGATTTTTAGCAAGGTCAATTGCAGCTTTGTTGTCGATGTATAGAACCACTGGACCCATGCTTTCATCCGTTATCTGACTGAGAACATTCCGGAGCCATATGCACTGACAAGTTACTGCAGTTGCAGTAATGAACTCGGCCTCACATGATGACAATGCCACACACTTTTGCTTATGAGATACCCACGTTATTAAGCTCTCGTTTAAGTAGAACACCATCCCTCCAGTACTTTTCCTATCCTAAATATGACCTGCAAGATCACTATCCGAGTAGCCTGTTAATATGTTATTACCTCCCTTCTTGGTATATACCAGTCCACAATCAAGCGTCCCCTTTATATATCACATGATTCTCTTTGCTGCATTTAGATGTAATACTGTTGGTTGCTCCATGTATCTGCTAACGATGCCAACTGCAAACGCTATATCAGGTCTGGTGTTTCCTAGGTAGCGCAAACCTCCGACTAGACTTTTGAACTGTGTCACATTTACTCGTTTTCCTCCTTCATCTTTGGTTAGCTGCTCTTTCGGATCCATAGGATATTTAGTTGGATTACATTCAGCTAACCGAGCCTTCTCAAGGATTTTCTTTGCATAACTAGTTTGCTTCAGTTTGATGAAACCATTACCCTCATCTACTTCAATTCCCAAGTAGTACGATAACTTGCCCAGATTACTCATCTCGAACATATCATTCATCTGACTCATGAACTTTTCTATAATACTCGTGCTTGTACCAGTGACTAGCAGGTCGTCTACGTATACAGCAACCACCAACATTTTGTCATTCTCTCGCCGAGTATACACCCCATGTTCTGATGGACAGCGTTTGAAACCAAGCAACTCCAGATAGCTGTTTAATTTTGAATACCAGGCCCGTGGGGCTTGTTTAAGCCCATACAGTGCTTTTATTAATCTGTAGACCATGTGTTCTTGCCCCTTTCTCTCATAACCTTCCGGTTGCGCCACGTAAACTTCTTCACCAATTTCTCCGTTTAGAAACGCCGTTTTTGCATCAAGATGATGGACTTACCAGTAGTTTTTACTGCGAGTGCAAGTAGTAACCTCACGGTCTCCAATCTCGTGACTGGTGCAAAACTTTCTTCATAATATATGCCATGTTGTTGAACAAAACCCAGTGCAACTAATCTCGCTTTATGCTTAACTATCTTCCCTTCAGCATCCCTTTTCAGCTTGTAAATCCATTTTAAATCTATAACCTTGTGGCCCTTTCGCAACTCTGTCAACCTCCATGTCCCGTTTTTATTAATTGAGTCTATCTCATTCTACATTGCAAATTTAATCTATGAGAATCATATAGATTGCAAATTTAATCTATGAGAATCATATAGATAAATACTTACGATATTTTACCAATAGAACATTATATTATGACTTTAGCATGACTTCATAATATGATATGAAAACATATATTTTCATATTAATATTGAAAATAATATATATAGTTCGCATAATTATTATATAAGAAATAACATTATTAACAAAATTTTATTATTACATTAATAATATTGACTTATTATTTAATAGGTAATACTATATTATATAATATTATATATTATATAAGTCAGGGTTTCTTGGTGATAATATAATATAATATAAGTGTATAATATGGATATAAATTGCAATACTTAATTGTAGTATTTTGGTGCCATACAGGTTTTGTGACTATACAACAACCAAATATCTGTGACTGTACCACACCAAATATATTATCGAAATGTATTATCTCATATATCATTAATTGCTTAAATAATAACTAGATTTTCAATGACGGAAAATGAATTTTAGTAAATTGATCAATTTAGTGTAATATAAATAATACTTAATGATATATCATAAGTTCTTTAAAGAATGAAATGTTATAATTATGTTAATATTGGGGAACTATAATTTAGATAATACTTAAATGTGTGAATATATAGGATATAATAGCTTAGGTAAAAATTTATAATACTCCTTATATAATATTATGATAACTTATATGTATATTATTAGTAAGGATACAAAATAATATTTAAATCTGTCTTGACTTAGGAACCTAAGTATATAATCAAAGTTTTTCTCTCTCTCTCGGTTAATATTATTTCGAAATATTTTAACACCCAAACAAAATTTAATTTATTTCAACCGTAAACTGTTCTAATTATTTCAAATTTCGAGATCTGTTACTTTAGAATGCTAGGCAGCCAAATCTAGGATTTTAATTAAACATCTCAATTTTCAGTTAGGGTTTTAAGGAGAGATGTCTAGGGTTTATGATATTTGGGAGAGATTAGTACGAGCTATGTTAGGGCAAGAGCAACTCAGACCGACTGGGCAAGGTCATGATCCAGTTTCTAGTGGAATCACCGGTGCTGTTTGGCTTGAACAAACTACTAATGTTAATGCTATTTTACAAGGTGCTGATGAAATTCAGAATGAGGATCCTAATGTTGCTAGAATGTGTTTGTGTTTGTGTTTGACTAACAGGATTAGTGTGATTTTAATTAGCTTTAGTTGATTGTAGTAAGGCGTTATGATATTGTGATTAATTCGTTATGATAAGAAGTAAGGTTAGCTCAAAATATCAAAATTCTAACCTATAGTATGTTCAAATTATATTATTACACTTTAGAATATTTAGATATTTATTTGTAGTGATATAAATTTTATATCACAATACCAATAAATTATACATAATTACTTAATTTGTAAAATATTTCTAATACTAGTATAATATATATTAGTATTATACAACTATTAGAATCCAAAATATATAGTATCGAAATGTTCACCTAATCTTTTAATAACCAAGTGTAATATTTAAATTACACATATAATTTGATATTGTCAATTACTAATACTAAAATGAATGTATAATTAAAATTTCAATATCTAAATTATATTATATCATATTTTACCATTTTCAGTAATTGATCATTTATTGAGCTTTAATAATTTATTTTAGTAAGATGATAACAACAATAATGATTACATCTTTATTTGTTATCAACTAACTATCCTAATATAGTTAAGGATAAATGGAAATAGAAAGAAGTTGTTTACTTCTACTTAAGCCAAAACTATATTATTAGAGTTTATGTTATTTATGTAATTTGTGACATATGAATTACATAAATTTTTAGTATAAATGATAATTACTAAAAGTGTACCCAATATTATAGAACTTATGTATAATTTAAAATGTTGTTTAAATTATACGATATGGTATTATTACAAATACCTATATAAATTATGGTAACATAATTATATCCCAGTTAATGATCACCACTATCATATTAACTATAAATATTATAGTTAATATTTAATATTAAAAATTGTATAGGTTAATATTTCTTATATAAATATGCATCTAATGTAAATTAAATAGTATACTAATATCTGAGAATAAGTAATAAATTACATATAGTTTAGCAAGTGCTTGGTGATATGTTTAACCAAATATTTTGATAAAAATACTCCAGATATTTGGTAACATGTAGTCAACTATGATCTATGTTTTATATAATTTCATAAATAACTATACTTTAATCTAGAGTAATTAGCTATAGTAATATGGTTTAAATTATTATGTTGCACGATAGAAGGATTTGTGAAACCAGCATTTGGTTTATAAGCTGGGTGAAGGCTGTATATGCGCTTTGACACGCCCGGCTGCTATGCTAAATTGAATAAATGTTTAAAAAGTTTGGGCTTTACAAAATGTTCCTGAGTGTACACGAGAAGTGTACACGAGAAGAAAGAGACATTGATCATTGGAGTGTATGTTGACCATCTATTAATCACATACACAAGTGTATCAATGATTCAACAAGTCAACACTTTTTAAGGACTAGATGAACAAGAAGTTTTATATGAGTGATCTAGGAAAGATATCTCATTATCTTGATGGAACTATGTTTAAAAGTATTGTGGTGGCTTGAGATATTATTATACATCCTTAAAAATATTTTTTCTATCCTTATAAAAAATATAAAAAAGAAGACACCTTCCACTTTTGAATTTATAGGATTATATTATTATTACGTTTCATACGCCAATGTATTATTATGACCATAATAATACTCTATATTTCCCATCTGATGCAATATTCCCCATCTGTGTTTCTACATATGAAATATTATGTCAATACATATAGTCAAATTAGATTAATATAACCTTGTATGAACTTTATTAATATAATCCTAATAAAATTTAGTTAGAAGATATGATAAAATGTTTTATATAAAATCACATATTATATTATGATATAAGCATATATCTTAGTATCACATTAGTTGTTGTTGGGCTTAAGAAGAAATAGTAATAGATATTATGATTATTAAATATATATAATCCACATTAATGTTTTTTAAGAATTTAGTACGTAGAATATCTATTCATAAGGTGACAGCTACACAAAATTTAATGGATAGTATAATAATGCTAATTTTGATAAAAATGGATATCAATTCTTATCAATATTATTATCATAGATATTACTAGTATGCGTTTATTCAATATTGGTATTATATGTTAGAATAATTGTTTATTTTTTTGACTAAATATTGAGTCCACATTTTATTAGTTTTTTATGAGTTACAATAAAAGTCTCCATTGGTGATATTCTCCAAAACAAATTTTTGAAATTTATTTTGATTGAATAATATTATATATTCTTATCACATAAGATAATACATTTAACAATAATTTTAATAATTAACCTATTACCTTATAATTTTTTTTTACTATAGTGAATACTATATTAAATAATATACTATATTAAATATTATATTATATTAATTTATGTTACGCTTTAGCACAAAATTGTGTTTGAACTTTTGTTGCACTAAATACATAAACTCAATCTTTCAAAAAGAATACATAAATACAAAAATTATAAAAAAAATTAACCGAAGATAATTTACAGTTTATTATAATATAATAGTATATTAAGTTTAGTTGGTCCTATATAGTAGTTTTGTTTTGTTTAATTTGTTTTCAGAAAAAAAGTAATAATAGGAATTGTTAAAAGTATAAAATAATTATAGGAAGTGATAACTGTTTTAAATGAAATTTTGTATTTTTAATTCACATGTGAGTGGTTAAAGCTTTATTAAAAAGATGTATATTTTATAGGCAAAAGTTGTTGAGTTATTAATAGGCTGGGTTGTTTATAAGGGTCTGTTTATAAGCTTGTATGTGCAAGGGGTTGTTTGTAATAATTAGTTGGTGTGTCAACTTGAATAGTTATATAGGTGTCATTTCATTTAGAACTATTCAGATGAGTCATAAATAGACTTAGGATTAAGTATACTAATGATTTGATAATTATTTCATATTCCACACAACTCTAGAAACTTCTCTTTTTAATATATTTTCTATTTTATATTTAAATTATTATACTAGTTATCTTTGCCCTCTTTATGTACTCTTTTAGAAAAACAACAGCTAAATTGCTTGCTTGTTGAAGTCTTGAGTGTACACATTGATATTTAAAAAAAAATACTTTTTTTCACCCTCGTATTAATCATCTTTATCTTTCTTTTTTGTGGTAAATTATGATCATTTGGGTATAATTTTGGCATCTAATATTTATTCTAAAGATCATATAGAAGAAAAGATCAAAATAATATGTTAAAATATTCTGGTGAATATGAACATTCAAATTTAGAACAAGTGTCAAAATAATGATAAGTTAAATTTTAAATAGAACTAAAGCATGTATCAAACATGCTAGTCTATAATTGGTATTTAATCTAAGTAATATTTTTATTTATATTTATATTTTTATATATATAATAAATATTACTTAATATTTACATAAGTTATAGTAATATTGTTAGTTGTATAATTTTGTATTTTATATTCCTACAAGATTACCCCCAAAACCTACCATCTGAGTAGTAAGTTTTGGCCATTTTTTTGTAGTGATTAGATTGGAGCTTTTTTGAGCTATGCTAGTGTTGGGCGAGCTGGCTCGACTCCATGAGTTCAAACTCGTACTAGATTACATTTGTTTTATTAATATTTGGAATGTGATTTAATAAAAAAAGCATTTGTAATATATAATTTTTTTGTAGACATTAGACACCTATATTTTTAATATTATTTATGTTGTTTTATGTTTATTAATATTCTTACTAATAACTTACTACAAGTCAACTTCTCCAAAACCAACAAAATGAAAATTTTAAATAAAAAGTTATTTATTTAAATAACCAGAACAAAACCTGAAAATGTGATGGCACTAGAATTCATAATCATGAAATAAGAATATTTGTCTAGGTTTTAAAGGAATTATACCTAAACATACCAACTTCAACATTTAACTCAAATCAATATCTTGTACTTTAACTTTTTTCTTGTACGAAAAAGGGTACCATATTTTTTTACAAGTAAAAGATAATTAAAACTAGGGCTAGAAGATGAGAGTTTAATAATATACCTGAGGACTTATTTAAACCTTACAAGTACCCAATGAGCACCATACAATAATATTTGAATAGTTTATGGTTTGAAGCATGAGGCCAACAGATCAGGCGGGCGTCATTTGAGAGTACATTGGGTATTAGGGATTGTGTGATTTCCACTATGTTATGACTAGCTTTATACCGGTGCAATGCAATGGACGTTTAATAAGTTATTTTATTTTAGTATTTTTATAATTTTATTTATTTATTAATATCTTTGTGTACTTTCATAACAATATAAATTCATTAAGTTAATAATATATTTTTTCATATGTATATATTACTTCGGTTTATGTTGTATTTCTTGAAATGATAAAAATTACGAATTTTTTATATATACAAATTCACTAAAATAATGATTATTTATATGTTTATTCATTGTTTTTATAAATTCAATTTTAATAAATTTTAGTGTAAATATTTAAAATATTAAAATTATACTACTTCTATTATTCTTTACATTTATAGAACTTTTTCTCTAAAGTAGAGTATTATTAATAACTCTAATTCTGTAATTGTGTTATAGTAGAGAGTTTTTAGCTGTAATCGTTCATATATGGCACATAATAAAATGGTTGTAGATATTTAATTAGGATTTCAAAATTGTGGTTGTAAATTCTCAAAATAGTGGTCATAGTTTTTAATTAATTTCAAAAGAATGTCTAAGTTTGAAAATTTTCTAATCAATGGCCATAGTCTATAACGAGTTTCAAAAAGGTGGCTATAATTTTAATAATTAACAAATAAAAAACCAATAATTTTATGTGAAAATAGTAATTAAATCATTTCCAATTTAATTTAATGAAAAATAATGTAATTATAAAGTAAAAAGTTTATCGAGTTTGTGTTCAATAGTTCAAGCAAAGTCAATTTAATGATCAGTAAAGTTTAGAGCTATAAATGAGTTGATACCGAAGTTGGGTGTAGTATTGGATAAAGTTCAATTCAAGTTCATATTGATTTGTAAACAAGTCGAATTTGAACACCATTTTGAGGTTCACTTTGTGTTTTTAAACACATTAAGTTTTAAATGGACAAATATACTGACATGTTGGTTTTGGTGTTTACCTTATGTGTTGACATGCTAGTCACTTAGATAGTGGTTTCACATGTTAATTTTAAATGGACAAATATAAGGACAAGTTGATTTTGGTATTTACATTATGTGTTGACATGCTAGTCACTTAGATATAGACAGGAAATCCTTGTTGTCAATGTGGTAGTTAATGACATTGTATTTAAGCATGCAAATACTAACTATAACTATTATAACTATTATGAATTTTAGTTGTAAGTGTGTGTTTAAAGAAAAACTCATATTTACCACTACATTATGTGTGTTGTTTTACTAGAAAATTCATTATTTTTTTTGTATGTTTTTTTATGATAAATTATTTCTTTGTATGTTACTTCCTCTCTTGGTAATTATATCTCTTTTGTAACTATACCTCACTCAAACTGATCCAACTATGATTATTATTTTTTCAAAATATTACATTTGTTCCTTGATTTTTGTATTGTGTTAGTCATGTCTTCTTGATTAGTTAGGGGAGACCAACCCAAATTGAATATCGAGCTAAAAAGAATGAAATATTTTGATGTTTGAGACCATAATGTTTTGTTAAAATTACTTTTTGGCAGGGCTGTCATTTTACGCCCTCACCATTTTCATGGACCTGATTTTCTATTCACTTGAAATTTGTAATTTTTTTAAAAACATTCATTCTAATAAAATTATTAAATAAAACATTAATTTTATAAAAATATCAATATCATTAAATTTATATAAAACTGATAGTTTTAAGAAAAAAAACTAATTACAAATTTTAAAATTTTTTATGCAAGCTACTCTATCTTTAAGAAAATCTGTAAAATCATAGGTAAAAAAGGTCCATGTACTCATCATTTGCACTTATTTTTGTCATTAGGAGTAAAGGGGCTTCATTATGATGATCCTAATAGCAGTTCCAAGCTCATTGCACTAGCTGCAAGAGATAGAGTGTATATTTTCTCCACTTTAGCATTTTCTACTATTAATCATCTAATGTCCATAGCTAAACAAATTTTTGATAGCTCAATTACAAAATCTCCATTAAAAAAAGATCAATCTCCGAAGCATGAGAAGATAATGAACCTATATTTTTCCCCTTTGTTTCACAAAATGACCTTTGGGCTATAGTGATGTTTGCCATATTTGATTCTTTTTTTTTTTTGAATGAAAAGCTCAAAATTTAACACACATTTGTTCTTATGCATTTTAAATAAAATTATGAACACAATATAAATTAACTAGAAAGAGACACAATACAAAACCTCTTTACAAAATGAATCTAAGACAAGAATCAACTTGAACACGCTTTGAGATTTACAACCAAAGAGTGTAAAACAATATAAATTAACTAGAAAGACAAAATAGAAAGCCTCTTTACAAAATGAATCCAACAGAAGAATTAACTTGAACACACTTTGAGATATACAACCCACGGTGTAAAGTTGAGGGTTTAATCCAATTTCTAGATCCTTATTTAGACTATAAAATGTTTAAATAAATTATAAAAAAAGTATTAATGGAAGTACTAAGTAATGAAAGCCAACCATATATAGATATACATACTTACTAAACAAAACAAATTACAAAACCTTTGACCAAATGGAACCAAGATAAAGGGAAACACAATTTGAGTTGTCTGAGGAAATAGGTATACAAGAATTGGAAGATTCATGATTAATTTCTGTGAACCCTAAATCTTAATTCCAGTATAAAGGTATAGATCTAAGAAATCATCTTTTGAAGCCTAGGCCTGAGCGATTACGTGTGGAGTTGTGTAGTGGAGTGCCCATCATGTAGTTCATTGTCTTCACGATTCTCTTCCACATCTCCATCAAGAAAATTCATCCTTTGTGTTTTAAAAATCTCATCAATATTACACACCACTATAACTATTTATGGAATATCTTATATGTTATGATGTTCTTTATGCCATGCATGAGGAGTGGTGTTTAGTTATGTTTCCTACCTAGTAAATATTCTCGAGTAATTGTTTCAAAAAAATATTTTCTATACTCACCTAATAAGTTCTTATTTATTATTAGTTACAATTTTTTATGCATAGAATATTTATTCAAATTTTTTTCACGTATATTTGTTGGAAAAAGTAAAATTTTCCTGTATTTTGTGATATTTAGTTTGTAATAAATTTTGATAATTTTGTATTATGAAAATGTACAACAACAATTTAGTAACAAAAAATGTACAACAAATTTAAAATATAAACAAAAACCAACTTGTACAAAACGAAAGTTTTTGTAAGATGTATACTTCCAACAATTGATTATAATAAACAAAATCTCTTTATAATTCAAAAATCATTAATTTTGTCTATACAAACTATATTAACTTATTTAATAGAAAGAATTTAGAAGAAACTTTTGGAAAAATTGAATCAATATAAATAAAAACTAGAAACAGAATTGAGTTTTAACTTGCTCAATAGAATAAATTAAAGAAACTTTTGAGCAAATTGGATCATGGTGCCCTGGGTTGATGAGAGCACTGGTTATTGAGCAAAGCATTCAAGTTTGATTGGTGGCGTGTGCTGAATTTTTTCCACACTCCAGGGTTGAGGGGTCTGTGGCTTTATCCGGTGATGGAACAAAAATGTTGAGATATAACCTTTACCATGGCTCATTGAAGGTTTTTTCAAAGACCCCACATACAATGAAACTCGTTTGCTATTCATGCTTTCGAGATTGAACTTTTTCTCAATGTAGGTCGTGTAAGTAATATATCAAGAACACATCCACCTCTGGCCATCAAATAATTAACTATAAATAAATGTTATAAGGGTGAAATTTCACACTATATCTCTTTTCTAGCTATTGCAAAGATCTTGGAACTACAATTGCCATCATCCAAATAAAGCCTCCAATCTAATAAAAATATTTTAATTCAGGAAACTATTTATTACACCTAATTCTAGTTATTTTCTCAAAGATGGAGGACATTCGAGTAGCTTAGCGCTTAAGTTTTTGAGGTGGATCCATGCAAGTCATCTCTCATTTAAGTTAGAAAGAGCCTTGGACTTGTAGGAAAACTATGAGCTAAAAAATATGGTAAGATCCACTTAGAAAAGATTAAAGGTCTAAAAAGTATTTATACTTGTTTATGTTTTCTCAAGTTAGGTCTAAAAAGTATTTTTATTTTTTACCTAAATAAAAGTTTTTTGGATAAAATTTACCACTTGGAACTCATAAGTGCATTAGATTTACCAAGGTCTTCGTACAAATTTATAATTTAGATTAGTAAATTAGAGTTGTATGTTTAAATTTAGTATAAGGTTTAATTTGTGTAACAATTTTAAGAATATGATAATTATTAAAAATAAAATGTTCTATCTCAAACTATAACATTTATATTTTATTTTATACTTTATTGTAATAGTATTTTATTTCTTTTAATTACAAAAAAAGGTGTTTAAAAGTTAGATTAGTGTAAAAATTTATACTATATTATTAAAGACGAAACATAAAAAGTTTTGTTCTGTCGGTCATTGGTCGGTATTTGAGCCGGGCCTATTGATAATTTGGGTTGCGTTGGGTCTATGTATAACCAATTTATTTATAACCAATTACTTTTTTCACCTAAAATACATTAGCTATTTTATATATATTTTTAACCAAAACAACTAATTTTCTAAAAATAAAATAGGTAACATATATATATATATATAATAGTAATTTTATTACACATTTATAACCGATTACCTTTTTGAGCTAAACCACATTATTTGTTTTACATTTTCTAACTAAAATAAATGATCATTTCCACTTATTTTTGTCATTAGGAGTAAAGAGGCTTTATTCTGATGATCCTAATAGCAGTTCCAAGCTATTAATCATCTAATGTCCATAGCTAAACAAATTTTTGATAGATTAATTACAAAATCTCCATTAAAAAAAGATCAATCTCTGAAGCATGAGAAGATAATGAACCTATATTTTTTCCCCTTTGTTTGACAAAATGACCTTTGGGCTATAGTGATGGTTGCCATATTTGATTTTTTTTTTGAATGAAACGACACAATAAAAAACTTCATTACAAAATGAATCTAAGACAAGAATCAATTTGAACACGCTTTGAGATATACAACCCAACATTGTAAAGTTGAGGGTTTAATCCAATTTCTAGATACCTTTGACCAAATGGAACCAAGATAAACAGAAACACAATTTGAGTTGTATGAGGAAATCGGTATACAAGAATTGGAAGATTCATGATTAATTTCTATGAACCCTAAATCTTAATTCGAGTATAAAGGTATAGATCTAAGCAATCATCTTTTGAGCCTAGGCCTGAGGGATTAGGTGTGGAGTTGTTGTGGAGTGTCCATCATGTAGTTCAGTATCTTCACAATTCTCTTCCACATCTCCACCAAGAAAATCTTGTAAAATGTTTTGTATGTATTTGTGTTTAAGCAGAAATAACTGATAGAATACACCAGCATATGCACATCAAATGGGCTTCGTTATTATTGATCATGCAAAGGTTTTTAAACTGTAATACAACCACAAAGGTAGCTAGAAAATAGGAACACTACCCACTCTCCTACAACTACTCCACTACAGCTTTTATTTGGCAAACTGGGTCCTAAAATATCTCTACTAACAGCTGACTGAATCAAATCCTACTAAAACATAAATAAATGAAAAATATGTTTAAGATTAAATACAATAATCTCCCCGTTAATCTTAAACGTTTCTTGCCAATTCCTTGACACCCAACAACTCCCTCATCCTTTCGAATTTGACTTTTGACAAGGCCTTGGTGAGTATGTCTGCACGTTGTTCCTCCCCCGAGATGTGTTTGATGCAGATTTCCCCACGCTCTATGCATTCGCGAATGAAGTGGTATCGAATATCAATGTGCTTACTTCGACCATGAAACACTGGATTTTTAGCAAGGTCAATTGCAGCTTTGTTGTCGATGTATAGAACCACTGGACCCATGCTTTCATCCGTTATCTGACTGAGAACATTCCGGAGCCATATGCACTGACAAGTTACTGCAGTTGCAGTAATGAACTCGGCCTCACATGATGACAATGCCACACACTTTTGCTTCTGAGATACCCACGTTATTAAGCTCTCGTTTAAGTAGAACACCATCCCTCCAGTACTTTTCCTATCCTAAATATGACCTGCAAGATCACTATCCGAGTAGCCTGTTAATATGTTATTACCTCCCTTCTTGGTATATACCAGTCCACAATCAAGCGTCCCCTTTATATATCACATGATTCTCTTTGCTGCATTTAGATGTAATACTGTTGGTTGCTCCATGTATCTGCTAACGATGCCAACTGCAAACGCTATATCAGGTCTGGTGTTTCCTAGGTAGCGCAAACCTCCCACTAGACTTTTGAACTGTGTCACATTTACTCGTTTTCCTCCTTCATCTTTGGTTAGCTGCTCTTTCGGATCCATAGGATATTTAGTTGGATTACATTCAGCTAACCGAGCCTTCTCAAGGATTTTCTTTGCATAACTAGTTTGCTTCAGTTTGATGAAACCATTACCCTCATCTACTTCAATTCCCAAGTAGTACGATAACTTGCCCAGATTACTCATCTCGAACATATCATTCATCTGACTGATGAACTTTTCTATAATACTCGTGCTTGTACCAGTGACTAGCAGGTCGTCTACGTATACAGCAACCACCAACATTTTGTCATTCTCTCGCCGAGTATACACCCCATGTTCTGATGGACAGCGTTTGAAACCAAGCAACTCCAGATAGCTGTTTAATTTTGAATACCAGGCCCGTGGGGCTTGTTTAAGCCCATACAGTGCTTTTATTAATCTGTAGACCATGTGTTCTTGCCCCTTTCTCTCATAACCTTCCGGTTGCGCCACGTAAACTTCTTCACCAATTTCTCCGTTTAGAAACGCCGTTTTTGCATCAAGATGATGGACTTACCAGTAGTTTTTACTACGAGTGCAAGTAGTAACCTCACGGTCTCCAATCTCGTGACTGGTGCAAAACTTTCTTCATAATATATGCCATGTTGTTGAACAAAACCCAGTGCAACTAATCTCGCTTTATGCTTAACTATCTTCCCTTCAGCATCCGTTTTCAGCTTGTAAATCCATTTTAAATCTATAACCTTGTGGCCCTTTCGCAACTCTGTCAACCTCCATGTCCCGTTTTTATTAATTGAGTCTATCTCATTCTACATTGCAAATTTAATCTATGAGAATCATATAGATTGCAAATTTAATCTATGAGAATCATATAGATAAATACTTACGATATTTTACCAATAGAACATTATATTATGACTTTAGCATGACTTCATAATATGATATGAAAACATATATTTTCATATTAATATTGAAAATAATATATATAGTTCGCATAATTATTATATAAGAAATAACATTATTAAAAAAAATTTATTATTACATTAATAATATTGACTTATTATTTAATAGGTAATACTATATTATATAATATTATATATTATATAAGTCAGGGTTTCTTGGTGATAATATAATATAATATAAGTGTATAATATGGATATAAATTGCAATACTTAATTGTAGTATTTTGGTGCCATACAGGTTTTGTGACTATACAACAACCAAATATCTGTGACTGTACCACACCAAATATATTATCGAAATGTATTATCTCATATATCATTAATTGCTTAAATAATAACTAGATTTTCAATGACGGAAAATGAATTTTAGTAAATTGATCAATTTAGTGTAATATAAATAATACTTAATGATATATCATAAGTTCTTTAAAGAATGAAATGTTATAATTATGTTAAAATTGGGGAACTATAATTTAGATAATACTTAAATGTGTGAATATATAGGATATAATAGCTTAGGTAAAAATTTATAATACTCCTTATATAATATTATGATAACTTATATGTATATTATTAGTAAGGATACAAAATAATATTTAAATCTGTCTTGACTTAGGAACCTAAGTATATAATCAAAGTTTTTCTCTCTCTCTCGGTTAATATTATTTCGAAATATTTTAACACCCAAACAAAATTTAATTTATTTCAACCGTAAATTGTTCTAATTAATTCAAATTTCGAGATCTGTTACTTTAGAATGCTAGGCAGCCAAATCTAGGATTTTAATTAAACATCTCAATTTTCAGTTAGGGTTTTAAGGAGAGATGTCTAGGGTTTATGATATTTGGGAGAGATTAGTACGAGCTATGTTAGGGCAACAGCAACTCAGACCGACTGGGCAAGGTCATGAGCCAGTTTCTAGTGGAATCACCGGTGCTGTTCGGCTTCAACAAACTACTAATGTTAATGCTATTTTACAAGGTGCTGATGAAATTCAGAATGAGGATCCTAATGTTGCTAGAATGTGTTTGTGTTTGTGTTTGACTAACAGGATTAGTGTGATTTTAATTAGCTTTAGTTGATTGTAGTAAGGCGTTATGATATTGTGATTAATTCGTTATGATAAGAAGTAAGGTTAGCTCAAAATATCAAAATTCTAACCTATAGTATGTTCAAATTATATTATTACACTTTAGAATATTTAGATATTTATTTGTAGTGATATAAATTTTATATCACAATACCAATAAATTATACATAATTACTTAATTTGTAAAATATTTCTAATACTAGTATAATATATATTAGTATTATACAACTATTAGAATCCAAAATATATAGTATCGAAATGTTCACCTAATCTTTTAATAACCAAGTGTAATATTTAAATTACACATATAATTTGATATTGTCAATTACTAATACTAAAATGAATGTATAATTAAAATTTCAATATCTAAATTATATTACATCATATTTTACCATTTTCAGTAATTGATCATTTATTGAGTTTTAATAATTTATTTTAGTAATATGATAACAACAATAATGATTACATCTTTATTTGTCATCAACTAAGTATCCTAATATAGTTAAGGATATATGGAAATAGAAAGAATTTGTTTACTTCTACTTAAGCCAAAACTACATTATTATAGTTTATGTTATTTATGTAATTTGTGACATATGAATTACATAAATTTTTAGTATAAATGATAATTACTAAAAGTGTACCCAATATTATAGAACTTATGTATAATTTAAAATGTTGTTTAAATTATACGATATGGTATTATTACAAATACCTATATAAATTATGGTAAGATAATTATATCCCAGTTAATGATCACCACTATCATATTAACTATAAATATGATAGTTAATATTTAATATTAAAAATTGTATATGTTAATATTTCTTATATAAATATGCATCTAATGTAAATTAAATAGTATACTAATATCTGGGAATAAGTAATAAATTACATATAGTTTAGCAAGTCTTTGGTGATATGTTTAACCAAATATTTTGATAAAAATACTCCAGATATTTGGTAACATGTAGTCGACTATGATCTATGTTTTATATAATTTCATAAATAACTATACTTTAATCTAGAGTAATTAGCTATATTAATATGGTTTAAATTATTATCACTACACCAAAAATGACCTATTGTAACCCCATAAAAGTGTATTGTTAGACCCTAACAATGTTACATTAGATGTTTATGTAACGTTTTGACCAAAATTCGGTGTTACATTTACTGGCGTTGCCTATGGCTTCTATTGTAACACTATATGTACTTATTGCAACCCTTTTTGAAATATTACAATAGCATTTTTTTGTAACACATTTGTCTGTTTTAGTAACATTTTTAAGGTGTTGCAATAGACTAATGCAACACCTTTTTGCAACATCTATTAAGTAAAAATGTTACAAAGTTAGTTCATTGCAACACTTTGATGCAACATTTTGATGCCTTTTGCAATACATTTTGGTTTTTTAGCAACATTTATCTGCAACATTTTAATCTCTATTGTAATATTTATAGTTTTTAATTGCAACATTAATGTGCAACGCTTTTTAGTATCCAGATTGCAATGTCTTGTCTGAAATTTTAATATACCATGCACAAAAGCATATAAACCAATCCACCAGAAATGACATTTCATTCCAATGGCAAATCCAAAAAACACATGTACCAAACCAGAAATGACATTTCAAAGTTCCGAAATTGAAAATCCAACAAACACATGTCAATAGACCCAAACATAGTCCGACATCTAGTTCTTAAGTCTAAAGTCGAAACACATGTCGACTTACACCACAATTCTACATTAAACTTAGTCTTAATATCATATCATGTCAAAATACCAACCTACTACCAAAAGTACGCATATAGAAAATAAGAGTTAAGTACTACTGATCATTATCAATCATCATTTTCGTCATCCTCGCGATCATCGTCATCCTCGTGATCATCGTCATCCTCGCGATCATCGTCATCCTCGCGATCATCGTCATCCTCGCGATCATTGTCCTCCTGATCATTGTCCTCACTTTCGTCACCAGTAGTAGTATCAGCACACAACTCTTCAATATCAAGGTATTTGAAATCTGGATTGATTTCTCCCAATTTCGCTATTACCTTTGACATTTTCTCACACACCTTTTGATCTACCATCTCTTGCATTTCAGCCATGATTTCCTCCTTTATAGTCTTTTTGAGATGATCAATATCAGTAGCAGGTGTACTGGAACTACAAAGAATTGGGTGCTGAGCTTTCATTGTTTTTCTGCATTTTCCAGACCTTCCTAGAAGCCAATTCGGTCCATGTTTTGGTTTTTTGCCTTGTTCCGCCCCACTGCCATCTTCAACAGCAGTTGTAGCCTACGAATAAACATGGACACATTAAAACTGAAAGAAGGCCGACCTTCAAAGGAAAATATTGCAGAATCTTTAATAGGTGAAAATGACTAAAAAACTTAAATACTTGCATCTTACCTTGTATTCCTGTCCTTGTTTCCGTTTATGTGTTTTCTGATAAATATCATCTTTCGGAGCTAGCTTTTTAGGGTCGATCTTCTTTTCTGCTTTCTGAGATAATAATGCAAAGAATGACATAATAATAAAACTATATAATGCAAGAATGACAATGACATAGAAAATTAAACCATCTTTTAAATAAAAGCTGGACATACGATTTTCTCGCCAATTTGCGCAAAACTTTTACGACCAGCAGTGTGAGTTTCCACAATCAACTTACGATTTTCTGCATTTTTTCTAGCTCGCTCCTGACCATTCAATAAAGTGCGAAGAATATAAAATAACTTACAAAAAATTACGAAAATAAAATTGTGAAAAACTCAAGTACTAGCTAATGGATTGATATATGAATGGATATACCTGAACATCTTTATCCCCCCAGTATTTGAGAAGCACCTTGAATTCTTCGACTGAAATGACATTGGGCCTATTTTTTAGCCTGTCTTCATCAGTATCATATTTGAGATAATGGTCTTTCTTAATCCGGCACTTGTTCAATTTCCACAAAGCACCAATAGTCCGCAATGTATAGGTTCTTCCTTCCTCGGGAATTTCATATTTTGTCTAAAAAATTAGTTGGAATTTATTAGTGGCAACTAGAGACCATAATAAACAACTAGAGATCATAAAAAAGGTGTGCAAGATTTTGAGTTTACCTTAACAAAAGACCATAGTTCCTCCTTCTGTTGTTTAGGAAATTTATGCCAACTGACGAGATCAAGAGGGACAGACTGCCTACCCAATGTCCCGCAGAAGTTTTTGAATTCAGCCAAGTCACCGTCTTTGTCAGCAATAGCCTGTAACTCACAGTTCAACTTAATGACAACCTTCTCGTCAGGCCTCCTTGTGTACACCTTATTCATTCGCGTAGGACCTCTACGCTTTGTGCTTTTCTGTACACCTGAAATTAGTACAAAATAGTCAAGTACCGTACGATTCAAACCAATATCAAGAAAACCTAAAATTACCTGCTGAAGTATCAACTGTCTCTTCAAGAGTTTGAGGATGTGATGTCTGACCACCATCACCCACTTGGTTTTTTTCAAGGGTCTTTTTCTGATCTTTCATCACTAAGTAAGATTCCATTGAACCAATTCCTTGATTGTTATACTTTTTTGGAGGCGCCACCCTCACTGGTATGCATTGTGAATCTTTAGACAAAGGAGGGGGAGGTGGTAAATTCTCATCTAAGACGGGAGATGGATTTTGAGTTACGGGATGGGGTGTATTTTCAGCTGGTTCAGACTGCGTAGTAGTCTCAATAAAAAATGCAATCACAAATTAGTACCAGTATTTGAACTTCTAAACAGTTATTATCACAAATTAATTTAACATCATGTACCTGCATAGACAAAGGAGCTGTGGCCCTTGAACGTGTTATCGGCCTTGAGACATGATTTGTCGCCTTCTTCTACTTCTTTTCCTTCATCTTCGTCAGTTTTTGCTTTCGAGAAACTTGTTTCGCAATGATCTGTTTTTCTTCTTCTTCAGCCTCAGACAAACTATCATGTCCAGGAACGTACTCTTTATCAAACTCCAATTCATCATCCGCTAGAACTTTTTCTGGCACATTTTTCAGATTAAGACCAGTAGCAAAATTTTTTAATCCCATTTCTTCTGCCTTTCTTTTATTTTCTGCAACCTGCAGCAGCCTTTTTCTTTCATACTCCGTTATCTGAAATTTATAAAATGTACATAAATATTAAAGTAGACCATATGAGTAACTAAACAGTATATCAATATATTTAACCTTTGGAAGAACTTGTTCTGAGTTCCCCTGTCCTGTCTCAGCTTCAAGTAGACCAGTAGCTGACTTTCCACGAGCGGATCGACGACTTGCCCTTTCTTTCAAAAGCCCATCTCTTGTCACAAACTTACGATTTGCTTGTAAAGCTGTTGGTGCAATCAGTAGATGAAAATATATACTAAAATCACTATACGTCAAGTAATAACTGAAAATAATAATGAAAACATCTCAACATGAATGTATTACCTTCAAAATATTGTGTTCTTGGTCGCACAATTACATGTGGCTGCATTTGTGCTTTTGGCTCTACTTTCTTGTCAATTATGTGATCAACATAAAAATCCAAACTCTCTCCTTCAACATGATTTACAAATTCTTGTAAATCACGATCATTGTCAATAAGCTTCCAACCAGTCAGTACATTCTTCACATAAACACCACCAATTTCTGTGTATTTCAAATCATCCTTCACATACTCCATCACAACAGTGTACGAGAATCTGTCAGATTCTACGTACTCCGAAATCTGATTACATAGCCCACCTATATATTCTGTTTTTGAGAAATGTCCCTTGTGAAAGAACCTGAGAATGTAATCTTTACATGCCATCCTGAAAACAAGGAAATTAAGAAAAATACTTAGAAATTGAAATGTTCACAATTCAAATCGAAAAAAATGCAGTTAACTCAAAAATAAAAGAAAGAAAGGCCTGCTAATATACTGAATAAAAAAACGCATTATCATTAACCAAATATGCAGTTAAAGCACAATGAATTAATACATGAAAATAAAGGAAAGAAAGCACTAATAATGAACTAAGTAAAAAAAGCACTAATAAACAGAATGATGAACCACACTTAACGATTACAACAAAAACAGGAAACTAGCACAACTAAGAAACACAAATAAGTTCTCTATTCATCATATTTCAGCGTTTTCATGCTCTTCATCAGGTGTAACATGGATTTGCTTGTTCGGAACATCATCTCTGCACCAACTGATCATATCATCAACAGGTATTTGTCCGCGCGGCACATAACCTATGGCACTAACATCTTCTACTGCATTCATCTCGTCTTCTACTTCAAAATACTGATCCTTCGGTAATTTCTTGATAACAAAATGCAAATTTTTTTCAGTAGGATCTTGAATATAAAAGACCTGTTGTACTTGAGTGGCGAGAACGAAGGGATCCTCTTTTTGACATAACCTATTGAAGTTCACTCTTGTTAAACCATAGCAATCCTTATCTTTTTGGTACCAACAACACATAAATAAAACAACAATCAGTGCTCCCCAGTAATCAACTTCAATTATATCCTCAATTGCACCATAGTAGCCTACATCTCCAACTATTGGATTTTGGTCCTTTGCACTCGCGAAACTGGTGGTTAAGGCGGTGAGGAAGACACCACTATTTTGTGTTGTACACCTACCATCTCTGCGCTTGGTGTGAAATCTATATCCATTCACAAAATAACCAGAGAAGCTCTTTGCTGCACGTTGAGGCCCCTTTGCCAAACAGGACAATTCGAGTGAAATATCATCTTTGTCTCGAACTGCCTCTTTTAGCCATTTGTGAAATTCAGTTGTATGCGTTCTTTCTCTTTTAAACCTCTTTGAATTTGCATCTTGTTCAACCACAGTATGGTGTTCACTGCATTTATAAAATATAACGAAACATTAGCTTACTTATAATCCTATATAACCTTCTAAATTTTGAATCAAATTTTATGTATACAAAATAACTTACTCTTTTAGCTTCTCGATTTCCAAGTTGTCACAATTGAATAACACGTAACGATGAGCCTTGGTCCATGTTTTTTCTTCCAGATGTATAGACTTCCCTTCTCTGTTTTTACGAGATCCGATAGGATATCCAGCATCTTTATTACAGTCCTTTGGCTCACTTCTGTCTTTAAACTGCTCATCAAAAAATCTAGAACAAAATGTCAAACATTCTTCTACCAAGTAGCCTTCTGCTATGCACCCTTCGGGCTTACTCCTATTTCGAACATAAGATTTCAGTTTGCACAAATACCTTTCAATTCCAAACATCCACCTTAAATGCACCGGTCCACCAAATTCAATTTCCTTACACAAGTGAATTGGCAAGTGAACCATTATGTCAAAAAATGCAGGAGGAAAGATCATTTCAAGTTCACAAAGTATCTCGATTATTTCATTTTGTAGCTTCTCCACATCTTCTAATTCAATGACTTTGCCACATATACCCCTGAAGAATGCCCCCAACCTCATCAAAGGTATTGCTACCTCAGGTTTTAAAGTTTTAACCACAGCAAATTGTAATAGAAATTGAAGAATAAAATGCGCGTCATGACTCTTATAACCCGATACCTTTCGCTCCTTCATTTGAACGCATCGGCTGATGTGAGAGGCAGATCCGTGTGGTAACTTAGCATTCATCAGAACTGAACAAAAAATTTCTTTTTCCTTTTTTGTCATATCAAAATTAGCTGCTCTAATTTCAACATGTATGTTATCAGCACATTTGACTGGATGAAGAATTTTTCTGATCCCCATTTCTTCCAAATCTTGACGAGCATTAAGATGATCTTTTGTCTTGCCCCCGATATTTAACAAAGTCCCCAAAATTTTATCGAAGATGTTCTTCTCAATATGCATAACATCAAGGTTGTGCCTAACCATATTACTACTCCAATATGGTAATTCGAAAAAAATGGACTTTTTCTTCCAAGGGCAATCTAATGAAGAACCCCTATGCTTCGTCTGTTTCTTCCCGAAATCATTCTCATAACCACACAACAGTTCCTCGACCTCAGTCCCGGTTAACATTTCAGGACATCCTAGCACTTCCACATCTCCATTAAATCTCCTCGTATCAGACCTCCACTTGTGGTCAGGAGGAAGAAATTTTCTATGGTTTAAATAGACAACCTTCTTACTATGTTTCAGATAAGTTGATGAGGTCTCATAGTGGCAAGAAGGACAGGCTAGTTTACCTTTCGTGCTCCAACCCGATAAAACTGCATATCCCGGAAAGTCACTTATCGTCCATAAGAGGCTTGCGTGTAGCTTAAATGTGTTGTCTACCCTTACATCATAAGTTTCTATTCCAACATCCCATAAATCTTTCAGCTCTCTAATTAACGGTTGCATATACACATCTATTTCATTACCAGGTTGAATAGGGCCAGGGATTAAGGTTGAAAGAATTAGATTTTCTTGTTTCATGATTAACCAGGGGGGAAGGTTGTAATTTACTAACACAACTGGCCAGGTGCTGTGTGAAATATTCATTGATCGATACGGATTAAATCCATCCGCAGCTAAACCTAACCTAACGTTTCGGATTTCTCCTGCGAATTCAGGATATTTTGTATCCATCGACTTCCAACCTTGGCCATCAGCCGGATGCCGCAACTTGCCATCCTTCTTTCGTGCTAAAGCATGCCATGTCATTGAGTTGGAAAAATCAGAGCTCAAAAACATTCTTTGCAGCCTTGGCTTTAAAGGAAAATATCTCATCACTTTTGATGGGATTTTAGGTTCCTTTGACACATTCGTGTTCGCGTTAGGATTATTTTTATCTTCAACTACTTTCCATCTTAATGTTCCACACTTTTTGCAAATATCCAGGCCCTCATTTTCAGCCCAAAATAGCATGCAGTCATTTGGACATGCATGTATCTTTTGGTAATCTAGACCTAAGTCTTTAATCATACCCTTGGCCACATTAAAAGATGATGGGAGATTTACATTAGGAAAAACCTCCTTTATCAGCTCAAGCAAATCGCTAAATGCCGACTCGCTAAATCCATGAATGCACTTTAGTTGGTAAAGCCTAACTATGAAACTTAATCGAGTAAATTTTTTACACTCAGGATATAAAGGCTGTCCACCCTCCTTAACAAGCCTATAAAATTTCCTTGCATCATCATTCAATCCCTTCCTAACTCTATCTTCACTGGTATCATTATCATCCCCATATGCATTATGTATCATCGCCTCAAACTCGTTTCCTAAACCCATACCTATATCAGTGTCCATCTCATCAACAACGCTATCTATCTTAAGGGTTGAGACCTCGTAAATCCATTCAACAGAATGGGGACAAGGACCATTACATATGAGATGCTCATGTATACCCTTGGCATCACTCCAATACACATTACTACATATTTTACAAGGACACATCAACTCATTTCCTACGGCATATCTAGCAAATGCTATCTTAACAAAATCTTCCACCCCCTTCTTATATTTATCACTATACTTTGGAACTGATATCCATTTCTTTCCTTCATCTTCCATTTTATACCTTACATATTATTCAAAAAAAAAACATAGCACATTAATTTTACAGAGACAAGAATATTGTTGGTATATAATCAAAAAGTTACAGTATAACAGAGACATTGTAATTTACGACATCATAATTTACGACAAGACAGAGTAACATTACACAGTAATACAATTACACAGTACTCAGCCAAGAACAGAGTACTTAGTACAATTAACAATTCTAGCAGACAATTAACTAATCACAGAATCTTTACTTGATTCCTAAAAGAATCTACATTTACTACAACTGGTACCAATTACACAGTACTAATTCAGTTTCACAATTACATACAATTACACAATTACTACAACTTAGTACTAATTACATTTACTCAGCCAAGAAAAAAGTAATCAGTTTCACAAAAAATTCATACAAAAAATTCACAGTAGTAATTCAGCCAAGTCTAACTAACACAAAAAATTAGTCAAAATAACACATACAATCGAGCGAGAGAGAGAGAGAGAGAGAGAGAGAGAGAGAGAGAGAGAGATGGAGAGAGATTTAACACAAAAACCGACTAATTAACACATACAATCGAACAAAATTCACATGCATACACATATATACATCTATAATCCAACAAAATAGAAGAAAGTTGGGTATAATACCTCTAATTGAAGCTTTAATTGGATTTTTGCTCTAATTGAAGCTTTAATAATTTTTGGGGGTTTTGGGTTTTTAGGGATTGAGTTTTGAAATCGAATTTAGGGGTTTAGGGATTTAGTTTTGTGAGGTCGGAAAGGTGAGGTCGGAGAGGTGAGGTCGGAGAGGTGAGGTCGGGAGAGATCTGAGAGAGGGGGGCGAGAGAGTGAGAGAGGGAATAAAACTTTTGTGTAATAAAACTTTTGTGTAATAAAAATTTTGGTACCAAATATTTGGTACTAAAAAACCCCGCCCAACCAAAAAATTAAACTGCCGCCTAAATATTTGGTACCAATTTGATAAAAGCGTATCATGTATTGTAACACTTTTCTGAAGCATTGCTATTGTCCTAAAACTGTGAAAATGATTCTTAGGCTTGCAACGCTTTCCCATTTAAAGTAACATTTTTTAAAGTATTACAATAGATATGCAGGTTTCTTGTCTATAGCAACATTTTATGCAACACAACCACATGATGGGGTTGCAATAGGTCATTTTTGGTGTAGTGTATGTTGCACGATAGAAGGATTTGTGAAGCCAGCATTTGGTTTATAAGCCGGGTGAAAGCTGTATATGGGCTTTGACACACCCGGCTGCTATGCTAAATTGAATAAATGCTTAAAAAGTTTGGGCTTTACAAAATGTCCCTGAGTGTACAGGAGAAAAAAGAGACATTGATCATTGGAGTGTATGTTGACCATCTGTTAATCACACACAAGTGTATCAATGATTCAACGAATCAACACTTTAAGGACTAGATGAACAAGAAGTTTGATATGAGTGATCTAGGAAAGCTATCTCGTTATCTTGATGGAACTATGTTTAAAAGTATCGTGGTGGCTTGAGATATTATTATACATCCTTAAAAATATTTTTTCTATCCTTATAAAAAATATAAAAAAGAAGACACCTTCCACTTTTGAATTTATAGGATTATATTATTATTACAGTTTCATACCCCAATGTATTATTATGACCATAATAATACTCTATATTTCCCATCTGATGCAATATTCACCATCTGTGTTTCTACGTATGAAATATTATGTCAATACATATAGTCAAATTAGATTAATATAACCTTGTATGAACATTATTAATATAATCCTAATAAAATTTAGTTAGAAGATATGATAAAATGTTTTATATAAAATCACATATTATATTATGATATAAGCTTATATCTTAGTATCACATTAGTGGTTGTTGGGCTTAAGAAGAAATAGTAATAGATATTATGATTATTAAATATATATAATCCACATTAATTTGTTTTAAGAATTTAGTACGTAGAATATCTATTCATAAGGGTGACAGCTACACAAAGTTTAATAGATAGTATAATAATGCTAATTTTGATAAAAATGGATATCAATTCTTATCAATAGTATTATCATAGCTATTACTAGTATGCGTTTATTCAATATTGGTATTATATGTTAGAATAATTGTTTATTTATTTGACTAAATATTGAGTCCACATGTTGTTAGTTTTTTATGAGTTACAATAAAAGTCTCCATTGGTGATATTCTCCAAAACAAATTTTTGAAATTTATTTTGATTGAATAATATTATATATTTTTATCACAAAAGATTTTGGATAATACATTTAACAATAATTTTAATAATTAACCTATTACCTTTATTAGCGAAAGCTTATAATTTTTTTTATAACTAAAATTTCTACTTTTTTATTTTTCTAACTAAAACCTCTTATTTTCTAAAAATATCACGGGCAGTTTTATTTAATAAAATAAAATAATAATATTATAATTACTAATAACTAACCGATTAGCTTTTTTTACAAAGTGTATATTTTTTTATATTTTCTAACTAATATGTCTCCTAATTAAAACCTCAAACAATATACACCGGTTATTTCATTTAGTAGCATAAAATACTCTAATATTATAAATACTAATAATTAACCAATTACCTTTATTAACAAAATCATATATATATATATATATTATATTTTCTACCTAAAATTTCTCATTTTCTAAAATTATCATAGACAACATATTATATAATAATCTGAAACCCTGGTGTTTTGATGATAACACTATACATTGTTTTGGAGGAGATAAAAACTTTGTATTTTCTAACAAAACATGTTGTAGCAGCTAGCTGGCAGACTAATTTTCTATGCAGGCAGCAAGCTGGTAGAGAAATTTTGTATACAAGCAGCAAGCTGACAACACTTCCAGCAGATAGAGTTTCAGTCCTATTTTATTTTATAGGAAATCTTCTAGGAACTGATTTGTAAGAACTCTATCAGTTATATAATTCGTGGATATATATATGGGCTCAAATAAATTCGAAATTATTTTCATATATATATATAATTCCTATATTATAGGAAGTTGTTTATAAACGTTTTATCTTTTAACGACTTCTATTTTATTAGGGTTTTCAAACCAGTTGAATGTGTCTTCTAAACGTTCTTATTCTCTCTATTCTTCTTGTTTCTAAACGTTATGTTCATGAACGTTGGGCTTGAATTAATCAAGGAACAAAAACGTGAGACTTGGTAGTCAAGACCGTTGGTTGTTAGATTAATTCAAAATCATTTGTACATTATATAAATATTTGTGTGTTTTTCATCTTCAGTTGTTGGACGACTTTAAACAGAAAACACAAGTACTTTCGAACTGATTTGATATATTCTTTCATATACTTTTGAGCTCTAATATATATTACATCTTATATCTTTGATTAGAGTTCATATATTCAATTGTAATTGATTATACTTGTATTGTTCAACTTGTAAGTTGGTAGTTGCTCGTTTTGTGAGCTTGAGAAACAAGGGTTCAAGGAACTTGATAGCTAGAGGAGTTTATACTTGGGTTAGTATAGTACTTAGAGAGCTGCGTTCAAGGAACAAGCTGTTTCAGCAAGCTGCAAACAGTAACTGGGAGATCAGGGAGATATATTATTGTATTGTGTAGTTGTAATTCACTTTGATCAATAATATATTCCTTTGCCGTGTTGGTAAAGGACCAGGACGTAGACCTATAGGACATAGGGGTCGAACCTCGCTAAAATTTCTGTGTGTTCTTTATTTTCTGCACAATTTCTATACTGCATTGAACAACATAGCTAGTTGCCACTCTATATTCTGTAAACTCAGTAAGCTGCCAGACAGCAAAAACAGACTGATTTTTGCTTTTTCAGTCACATAACTTGGTAATAATTAAAATCGGTCATTGTTAGTCATAACACCTATTCACCCCTCCCCTCTAGGTGTTGATTCTCATAATCTTCACATAATTAAATGCATATTAATCTTATTATATGAATCATTAGATAATGTTATATTATTTTTCTTGATATAGTTCTAGAATATTTTAAATGGAAGTCTTCCCTGGTCTAAAAGTCAATAGAATTGACTTTAACCACTCATATACCAAAAAGAAGACCAAATAATCACGGACAATAACTAAGAACATTTAAAGATGGATAAGAGGGTTTGAGGTGTGCTTCAGGTAGTATAAACCCCGCTCTTAGTTCCTCAAACGCGTATTCAATCTCTTCAGGGGCCTCTCTCTTATCAGAGTAGTAGCAACAGACTGAGTATACATTGGAATTGATGGTGTTACAGGTGTAGAGAGTGCATGAAACTTCATAATTCATATTATAAGAATTATAATTATCATTATAATTATAATTGAGTTAACATAATAACTCAATGTATAATTTGTCTACATGCATAATTTAAACCCACAAGTTAATACTATAATTTTAGAGTTCACTTATAACTATGTTAGAAGTATATTATGTTGTTATTCTTATGGTTTTAAGTACTTAGTTAATAATTTATTAACTAAGTATATACCCTATGTTTACTATATTAAAGTTAATATGATATGAAAATTGCAAATTTAATCTATGAGAATCATATAGGTAAATACTTACGATATTTTACCAATAGAACATTATATTATGACTTTAGCATGACTTCATAATATGATATGAAAACATATATTTTCATATTAATATTGAAAATAATATATATATTTCGCATAATTATTATATAATAAATAACATTATTAACAAAATTTTATTATTACATTAATAATATTGACTTATTATTTAATAGGTAATACTATATTATATAATATTATATATTATATAATTGAGGGTTTCTTGTTGATAATATAATATAATATAAGTGTATAATATGGATATAAATTGCAATACTTAATTGTAGTATTTTGGTGCCTTACAGGTTTTGTGACTATACAACAACCAAATATTTGTGACTGTACAACACCAAATATATTATCGAAATGTATTATCTCATATATCATTAATTGCTTAAATAATAACTAGATTTTCAATGACGTAAAATGAATTTTAGTAAATTGATCAATTTAGTGTAATATAAATAATACTTAATGATATATCATAAGTTCTTTAAAGAATGAAATGTTATAATTATGTTAGTATTGGGGAACTATATTTTAGATAATACTTAAATGTGTGAATATATAGGATATAATAGCTTAGGTAAAAAGTTATAATACTCCTTATATAATATTATGATAACTTATATGTATATTATTAGTAAGGATACAAAATAATATTTAAATCTGCCTTGACTTAGGAACCTAAGTATATAATCAAAGTTTCTCTCTCTCTCGGTTAATATTATTTCGAAATATTTTAACACCCAAACAAAATTTAATTTATTTCAACTGTTCTAATTATTTCAAATTTCTAGATCTGTTACTTTAGAATGCTAGGCAGCCAAATCTAGGGTTTTAATTAAACATCTCAATTTTCAGTTAGGGTTTTAAGGAGAGATGTCTAGGGTTTATGATAATTGGGAGAGATTAGTACGAGCTATGTTAGGGCAAGAGCAACTCAGACGGACTAGGCAAGGTCATGAGCGAGTTTCTAGTGGAATCACCGGTGCTGTTCCGCTTCAGAAAACTACCAATGTTAATGCTATTTTACAAGCTGCAACTACGATGTTAATGCTATTTTACAAGCTGCTGATGAAATTCAGAATGAGGATCCTAATGTTGCTAGAATGTGTTTGTGTTTGTGTTTGACTAACAGGATTAGTGTGATTTTAATTAGCTTTAGTTGATTGTAGTAAGGCGTTATGATATTGTGATTAATTCGTTATGATAAGAAGTAAGGGTAGCTCAAAATATCAAAATTCTAACCTATAATATGTTCATATTATATTATTACACTTTAGAATATTTAGATATTTATCTCTAGTGATATAAATTTTATATCACAATACCAATAAATTATACATAATTACTTAATTTGTAAAATATTTCTAATACTAGTATAATATATATTAGTATTATACAACTATTAGAATCCAAAATATATAGTATCTAAATGTTCACCTAATCTTTTAATAACGATGTGTAATATTTAAATTACACATATAATTTGATATTGTCAATTACTAATACTAAAATGAATGTATAATTAAAATTTCAATATCTAAATTATATTATATCATATTTTACCATTTTCAGTAATTGATCATTTATTGAGCTTTAATAATTTATTTTAGTAAGATGATAACAACAATAATGATTACATCTTTATTTGTTATCAACTAACTATCCTAATATAGTTAAGGATATATGGAAATAGAAAGAAGTTGTTTACTTCTACTTAAGCCAAAACTATATTATTAGAGTTTATGTTATTTATGTAATTTGTGACATATGAATTACATAAATTTTTAGTATAAATGATAATTACTAAAAGTGTACCCAATATTATAGAACTTATGTATAATTTAAAATGTTGTTTAAATTATACGATATGGTATTATTACATATACCTATATAAATTATGGTAACATAATTATATCCCAGTTAATGATCACCACTATCATATTAACTATAAATATTATAGTTAATATTTAATATTAAAAATTGTATAGGTTAATATTTCTTATATAAATATGCATCTAATGTAAATTAAATAGTATACTAATATCTGAGAATAAGTAATAAATTATATATAGTTTAGCAAGTGCTTGGTGATATGTTTAACCAAATATTTTGATAAAAATACTCCAGATATTTGGTAACATGTAGTCAACTATGATCTATGTTTTATATAATTTCATAAATAACTATACTTTAATCTAGAGTAATTAGCTATAGTAATATGGTTTAAATTATTATGTTGCACGATAGAAGGATTTGTGAAACCAGCATTTGGTTTATAAGCTGGGTGAAGGCTGTATATGCGCTTTGACAGGCCCGGCTGCTATGCTAAATTGAATAAATGTTTAAAAAGTTTGGGCTTTACAAAATGTTCCTGAGTGTACACGAGAAGTGTACACGAGAAGAAAGAGACATTGATCATTGGAGTGTATGTTGACCATCTATTAATCACATACACAAGTGTATCAATGATTCAACGAGTCAACACTTTTTAAGGACTAGATGAACAAGAAGTTTTATATGAGTGATCTAGGAAAGATATCTCATTATCTTGATGGAACTATGTTTAAAAGTATTGTGGTGGCTTGAGATATTATTATACATCCTTAAAATTATTTTTTCTATCCTTATAAAAAATATAAAAAAGAAGACACCTTCCACTTTTGAATTTATAGGATTATATTATTATTACGTTTCATACGCCAATGTATTATTATGACCATAATAATACTCTATATTTCCCATCTGATGCAATATTCCCCATCTGTGTTTCTACATATGAAATATTATGTCAATACATATAGTCAAATTAGATTAATATAACCTTGTATGAACTTTATTAATATAATCCTAATAAAATTTAGTTAGAAGATATGATAAAATGTTTTATATAAAATCACATATTATATTATGATATAAGCATATATCTTAGTATCACATTAGTTGTTGTTGGGCTTAAGAAGAAATAGTAATAGATATTATGATTATTAAATATATATAATCCACATTAATTTTTTTTAAGAATTTAGTACCTAGAATATCTATTCATAAGGTGACAGCTACACAAAATTTAATGGATAGTATAATAATGCTAATTTTGATAAAAATGGATATCAATTCTTATCAATATTATTATCATAGATATTACTAGTATGCGTTTATTCAATATTGGTATTATATGTTAGAATAATTGTTTATTTATTTGACTAAATATTGAGTCCACATTTTATTAGTTTTTTATGAGTTACAATAAAAGTCTCCTTTGGTGATATTCTCCAAAACAAATTTTTGAAATTTATTTTGATTGAATAATATTATATATTCTTATCACATAAAAGATTCTGGATAATACATTTAACAATAATTTTAATAATTAACCTATTACCTTATAAATTTTTTTTACTATAGTGAATACTATATTAAATAATATACTATATTAAATATTATACTATATTAATTTATTTTAATATAGTAGTTTTGTTTTGTTTAATTTGTTTTCAGAAAAAAAGTAATAATAGGAATTGTTAAAAGTATAAAATAATTATAGGAAGTGATAACTGTTTTAAATGAAATTTTGTATTTTTAATTCACATGTGAGTGGTTAAAGCTTTATTAAAAAGATGTATATTTTATAGGCAAAAGTTGTTGAGTTATTAATAGGTTGGGTTGTTTATAAGGGTCTGTTTATAAGCTTGTATGTGCAAGGGGTTGTTTGTAATAATTAGTTGGTGTGTCAACTTGAATAGTTATATATGTGTCATTTCATTTAGAACTATTCAGATGAGTCATAAATAGACTTAGGATTAAGTATACTAATGATTTGATAATTATTTCATATTCCACACAACTCTAGAAACTTCTCTTTTTAATATATTTTCTATTTTATATTTAAATTATTATACTAGTTATCTTTGCCCTCTTTATGTACTCTTTTAGAAAAACAACAGCTAAATTGCTTGCTTGTTGAAGTCTTGAGTGTACACATTGATATTTAAAAAAAAAATACTTTTTTTCACCCTCGTATTAATCATCTTTATCTTTCTTTTTTGTGGTAAATTATGATCATTTGGGTATAATTTTGGCATCTAATATTTATTCTAAAGATCATATAGAAGAAAAGATCAAAATAATATGTTAAAATATTCTGGTGAATATGAACATTCAAATTTAGAACAAGTGTCAAAATAATGATAAGTTAAATTTTAAATAGAACTAAAGCATGTATCAAACATGCTAGTCTATAATTGGTATTTAATCTAAGTAATATTTTTATTTATATTTATATTTTTATATATATAATAAATATTACTTAATATTTACATAAGTTATAGTAATATTGTTAGTTGTATAATTTTGTATTTTATATTCCTACAAGATTACCCCCAAAACCTACCATCTGAGTAGTAAGTTTTGGCCATTTTTTTGTAGTGATTAGATTGGAGCTTTTTTGAGCTATGCTAGTGTTGGGCGAGCTGGCTGGACTCCATGAGTTCAAACTCGTACTAGATTACATTTTTTTTATTAATATTTGGAATGTGATTTAATAAAAAAAGCATTTGTAATATATAATTTTTTTGTAGACATTAGACACCTATATTTTTAATATTATTTATGTTGTTTTATGTTTATTAATATTCTTACTAATAACTTACTACAAGTCAACTTCTCCAAAACCAACAAAATGAAAATTTTAAATAAAAAGTTATTTATTTAAATAACCAGAACAAAACCTGAAAATGTGATGGCACGAGAATTCATAATCATGAAATAAGAATATTTGTCTAGGTTTTAAAGGAATTATACCTAAACATACCAACTTCAACATTTAACTCAAATCAATATCTTGTACTTTAACTTTTTTCTTGTACGAAAAAGGGTACCATATTTTTTTACAAGTAAAAGATAATTAAAACTAGGGCTAGAAGATGAGAGTTTAATAATATACCTGAGGACTTATTTAAACCTTACAAGTACCCAATGAGCACCATAGAATAGTTTATGGTTTGAAGCATGAGGCCAACAGATCAGGCGGGCGTCATTTGAGAGTACATTGGGTATTAGGGATTGTGTGATTTCCACTATGTTATGACTAGCTTTATACCCGTGCAATGCAATGGACGTTTAATAAGTTATTTTATTTTAGTATTTTTATAATTTTATTTATTTATTAATATCTTTGTGTACTTTCATAAAAATATAAATTCATTAAGTTAATAATATATTTTTTCATATGTATATATTACTTCGGTTTATGTTGTATTTCTTGAAATGATAAAAATTACGAATTTTTTATATATACAAATTCACTAAAATAATGATTATTTATATGTTTATTCATTGTTTTTATAAATTCAATTTTAATAAATTTTAGTGTAAATATTTAAAATATTAAAATTATACTACTTCTATTATTCTTTACATTTATAGAACTTTTTCTCTAAAGTAGAGTATTATTAATAACTCTAATTCTGTAATTGTTTTATAGTAGAGAGTTTTTAGCTACGTAGGACACATAGAGAATTTTTAGCTATGTAGGACCCGCGGACCACCAACCAAACCATACCATTTAAGTGCTTTACACTAATTATATATAAAGATATAATTTCAAAGTTTTTAAGTTAATCGCCAAGCCGCAAAACTTTGTAACTCAGATAATCGTTTAGCTCAAATTTAACCAGATCCATATTGGTACCACTAGACAGCAAAAAGCTCTCAAATTCACAAAAAGTTCCAATTTTACCTGATCTTGGATAGCTGGTCAGACTCTTGTGAATTTATTCACTTAAGATTTGAATCTTCTGTCACATAATATTGATAAATTTCACCTAAAACATATTGCAAGTATTTAAGCTTTTTGGCAGATTCACCGTCTCTACGATAAAGAGTGGAAAAAATTAATTTCGACAGGGCCATTTTGAATATAGGATACATAAGTGCACTAATAGACATCAACCACATTATACTCTCCCTCAAGAACACATCCAGTGGTGGCCATCAAATAATTAACTATAAATATCACTACTACAAAAACTAGATTAGACATAACACTTTAGATATCGGTTAGAAAAGCCACTGATATTAAAAAGATTATCTTACATCGGAAAAACTAAAACTGATGTCTAACAATAATCTACACATCTCTTACTTGAATAAATAATGTTTGATCCTCATTTTTCAAAAAATAAACCCGCTCCTTCCCCTTTTTCTTTTCTCCCTTCGTAAAATATTCCCCCCTTAATCAAATTCACCTCCCGCGTCCCTCTTTTTCCCGTAATACTAAAAAAATAAAAATCAAAAAACATAGAAATACTTAACCCCCAATACCCCAAAAAAACCTAAAAATCAAACACACACCTGGCGCTTTGTCCCTCTTTTCTTCAAGAACCTAACCCCTTTTTCAACAAAAAACTTCAATTAGCCCCCCAAATTGTTCGATTCTCTCACTCCCCTTTCAATTTATTCAATATTAGTTTGACTATCTCAATTTGTTTTGGTGCTTGGTTTTACCTCCCTTTGGATTATACAGAGAGTAACTTCCGTGTCGAGAGCCTCTTCTCAATTTCGGTGTATCTCCTTCAACTTCAAATCAACCATGGCTGAACAAGTAGCATCCCTTATATATATATATGTATGTATTTCATCTTTATTTGTATGTATATAATCTCTAATCATATTTGATTTACTTGTGTTTTGTTTTTGTTGACTGAGAAAGCATTTCTTAAGCAGCGCAAGGTCTTCATCTAGTAATTCTTCAGTTTATACTTTACATATATCTTCCGTATGTATATGTTGTATGTGTGTGTTTATATGTTGTATGAATTACTATGTGTGCTTGTGCAATTTTTTAAAAAAAATTGTGTTTTGATGTTTTGGTGATGTACATTAAGATTTACATTTACTATGTGTTTTAAATTATTCATTCTGATTAAATTTAACATTTAATATATTTATATTTAGGTATCAAATGTTATGTTTGGTTCACAAAATGACACTACTATATACACATGTCCCTTCTTTTTCTTTGATAATAGATCTCATGTAACCTCACTACTTAACGTTCATTAATAACAAGTTTAATAGTTTACAGGACTTTAGTAATGCTTGCAATTAATCGTTGTGGAGTTTTCGAGCTACTGGGACAAATGATGGGTTTCATTTGTTGTTATAATTATTGCATACAGTTATTGTTGTTGCTGAATTTCAGGCTGACACCGAGCTTTTTTTTCTATAAGTTGCACTTGAATTTACGCCTACAAGCAATTCCTGAGCAGAAATAAGAAATTGTGATGATAGTTATTGATATTCTATATTAGTTCCTTATATGATGTAATCTTCTTCTTCTCTAACAAAGTCGTTGACATAATATAAAAACAAAAATCTTGAATTTAAGCTTAAGATTTGAAATTACATGTATACCTACAAATTGTTATCATCATCTTCACGATCCTCCACATGTCCACCTTGAGAATTGCTCATTCCTTGGAACCTTGCATCTCCTTCTACAGTATACACTTTTTCTTAGTTATTCGAGCATATTTAGAATTTTGATTAGAAAAGAGATGGAATTGATAAGGTCGTTCCATAATATTTTGACCACAAACCATTCGAATTGATGCAATTGTTTTTTGATTTAGGGTTTTGAGAGACGCAATTGGAATTAAAGATGTTTTTAGGCCTTTGAAGTTTAAATATACACAATCTTAAATAATATACATATTTGATAATTATTTCATATTCCACACTACTCTAGAAACTTCTCTTTTTAATATCTTTTTCTATTTTCTATTTAAATTATTATACTAGTTAGCTTTGCTCTCTTTATGTATTCTTTTACGAAAATAATGTTGGAATATTTTGAATAAAAATGTTATGGTCTTCTATTATTTTGATTTGTAACTTATAAATTGATTTTGCAACTCCTTAATAATGAGATAATATTGATTAATTCATTATTGTAGCTCATTATTACTTAGGTTACAACTTTGATTTGGTGTGTAAGTTACATTTCTTATACTCCTATATAAGGAGACCTTTTCTTTTTGGTGAGAGATACAAAAAACCAAGAAGCATTTCTTGAGTATTCATCTTAGAGCTCTAGGTTCTATTCAATGAGATAGTAGCGGTGTTTGTTCGGTTCGTAAGAGGCGGATCTCTAGTGCTTAAGATCACCTCAATTCTTTGTATCCTGGGAGACGGAAGCCACAACACACCTTCGAGCACCATACAGAAGGGGCTTATCTGTTTTAAGGATAGCGTGGTTATCACGTGCCTCGAATCATTTTCGGTATTTTCTTTTTGTAATCTTGTTTTCAGGTATAATCTTTCTCTATACTTCATACAAGCTTAAAACATAACCATAATTCTTATAGATTAGTTTAATCGATAAACTAATTTGTTCGAATGTTTTCATGGAATATAGTGGTTATTGCGTTTATTGATTTACAGTAGTTCTAATAAGTTGAGTCTGTAATAATTTAACTGTACATGCATGTGTTGTCTTGTGATTATGATAGATATGAATGTTAATATTAGGTGTGTTTATCCCCTAATTTATGCATGTGCGGTTGCGACCTGTTTTTATACCTGGACTTTATGTGTCTTGTACGGTAGATACATATTTCCCTAGCTAATTTATTTACTCTTCATTGGATATCTGGGAGTAGCAATTCTTAGTGATTTATTCGTCAATTTTTTTTTTTAATACATGTTGTATTATAATTTTGTAAATTCATGGTAGGTGGTACTTGTGCATTTGGTTAGTGACAGGCACCAGGTTCATTAATATTATAGATGGGTCCAAGCCTGTTTTTTTTTCTATGGCTTTGTTATTGGTTTTATTTAATTTGTCCATTCGTTCTTACCATGCTAGGGCTATGGCATTCTGCCTTTCGTAATTGATATTTGGGTACTTGCTTTGGAGCTCCTTGTTGTTGATTAATTTTGTTAGTTTTGATATAATTTGGCTGTTTATTTACTTGGTTTTAAAAATAAAAAAAATAAAAAATACGTGGTTTTGTGTTTTAATAGTTTTTACCAAGACCTAATTTTGATATTCTTTTATCTTAAATGTTATTTTGTGGCTTATTCTTCTGCCTTGGTTCAAATTTCAAAATGTTTAATGGTTAGATATTTGTGTTTGTTTTTCTAGTTACTGGTAGTAATTACGTATGGTAGTGTTGCAACATGAGTTATCAACTTTTTTATTTTTCTCCTGGTTTTTTTTTGGCATAGGCTCTCTCATTTTTTGCATACTTTTGTATTTAGTCGCATGGTCTTTATTGCATGATTAAAATGAATATTGAGTCAATTTCTGACTTCATATTATTTTTCAATGTCCTAATGGTTAAAGTTTTATGGTGTTGAAATGCACTAATATCTTTCTGTGACCTTTGTGTTTTTTATTTTCTTTAAAAAAAAATAAATTAAATCACTAATAATCGATGGTTGAGTGGTATTTTAATGTGGTTTTCGGTATGATTAAGTGAACCACTGGTTTGTTTAAAGGAAAAAGAAATTTATGCACTTTCTTTTTGTAATTATCAGTATGTATGTGAGTATTTCAGTTATATTTTGTAGAATAGGCAGGTTATGGTTTTTGCTTTAGTGCATAGCTTTGTCTGCTCGGCGTAGTATGCCCCTATTCAATCTCAGAGTTACTTTATGGGCTTTTCAACCTATGTAAATTTTCTAAGCGAATAATATAATCAAGACTTGTTAATTAATTTGGTAAATATATTAACGGGTGTTATCTTGTTTTCAGAAATGTCGGGAGTTGACGGAGAGAGCTTGTCTGGTGATGGTGATAGGCGTGTAAATGCTGAGGCAGTGCCTAAAACGGCGACCCTTGTGGTGCCTAGTCCAGCTGTACCGGTAACCTCTCACGCGGAAAAACCGGAGAAATTCAATGGGCTGAATTTCAAAAGGTGGCAACAAAAGGTGTTGTTTTACGTGACCACCTTGAACCTTGTGAGGTTCTTGACCGATGATGCACCTAAGCTGTGACGATGAGTCTGATGTTGAGCTAGTTAGTGCAGTTCAAGCTTGGAACCACTCTGATTTCTTGTGCAGAAATTATATAATGAACTGTTTGAGTGATTCACTGTACAATGTGTATAGTGTGCTAAAGACGTCCAAAGCTTTATGGAACTCACTCGACAGAAAGTATAGAACCGAGGATGCGGGTACTAAGAAATTTATAGTGGCCCGACTCCTTGAGTTTATGATGGTGGATTCCAAGAAGGTGGTTAGTCAAGTTCAGGACCTTCAGATGATAATGCATGACATGGAATCTGAGGGAATGCCCATGAATGAAGCCTTCCAAGTAGCCGTTATTATTGAGAAATTGCCCCCTAGTTGGAAGGACTTCAAGAATTATTTGAAGCATAAGCGAAAGGAGATGACAGTGCAAGACCTTGTCTTGAGACTCCGGATTGAGGAGGATAATAAAAAACGGCCTGTCTCTTCTTCTAATGCTAGTGTTGTGCAGGTGAAAAAGAACTCCAAGTTCAAAAAGGGGAAACCAGACAAGAAGCCCAACTTGGGACATAAGGGTGGAGTTTCTAAGAAGAAATTTCTAGGAAAGTGCTTCAACTGTGACAAGATTGGTCACAAGTCAACTGAGTGCAGACTACCGAAGAGGAAAAAGCACGAGGCCCACATGGTAGATGATGTGGCTCAAGATATATCTGAAATCAGTCTCTCTGCTATGGTTTCTGAAGTGAACCTGATCGGCTCCAACCCGAAAGAATGGTGGATTGACACTGGTGCTACTAGGCACATATGCTCGAGTAAGGAGTTGTTCCACACCTTCTCGCCAACTGAGAATGGAGAGAAGCTTTTCATGGGAAACTCTGCAACATCTGAAGTCCTTGGAAAAGGCAAGGTTTTCTTGAAGATGACATCTGGCAAGGAGTTGACTCTGAATGATGTACTCTATGTGCCGGAGATTCGAAGGAACTTGGTTTCTGGCTCATTGTTGAACAAGCATGGATTCCGCATGGTGTTTGAATCTGATAAGCTAATTTTGTCCAAAAGTGGAATGTTTGTGGGAAAAGGTTATATAACCGATGGTTTTTTAAGCTCAATGTAATGACTGTGAAGAGTATTAATAAGAATAATTCTTCTGCTTACTTGCTTGAGTCTTCCAATTTGTGGCATGGTAGACTAGGTCATGTTAATTATGAAACAATGCGTAGATTAATTAACTTGAACCATATACCCACATTCCAAATTAGTTCGAAACACAAATGTGAAATTTGTGTGGAGGCAAAATTAACAAGATCATCGTTTCAAATAATTGAAAGACATACAAAACCCTTGAATTTGATTCACAGTGATGTGTGTGATTTAAAATCAAATCAAACAAGGGATGGGTATAATTACTTTGTCACTTTTGTGGATGATAGTACAAGATTTTGTTATGTCTATTTGCTTAAAAGAAAAGATGAAGCTATAGAGAAGTTTGAGCTATATAAAAGTGAAGTTGAAACTCAACTTAAGGAAAAAGTAAAAGTTATAAGAAGTGACCGAGGTGGTGAATATGTATCACCTTTTGGTGAATTCTGTGCGAAACATGGAATTATTCACGAAGTCACTGCACCATATTCGCCTCAATCAAATGGGATTGTTGAGCGTAAAAATAGGACCTTGAAAGAAATGAGCAATGCAATGTTGCTAAGTTCAGGGTTGCCTACAAGTATGTGGGGAGATGCTGTCTGGTCAGCAAATTATCTTTTGAATAGGATACCCCGGAAAAATCAAGAGCCGACTCCCTATGAATTATGGAAAAGGAATAAGCCTTCTTATAAATTCTCACGAGTGTGGGGGTGCCTTGCAAAAGTTCTTGTACCAGAACCAAAGAGGGTGAAAATCGGTCCAAAACAGTGGATTGTATTTTTATTGGTTATGTGCCTAATAGTACGGCATATAGATTTCTTGTGCATGAGTCAAAAATCCCTTACATACACAAGAATATAATAATGGAATCAAGAAATGCTTCATTTTTTGAACATGTATTTCCACGCAAGTCCATAGAAAGTTCAAGTTCATCGAAACGGACACGTGAAACTTATTCTGAAAATGAATATAGTGATGACGAGGAACAAGAAAATACGGATGAACTTGAAACAGAGGATGCACCTCGTCGAAGCAAAAGAGCTAGAGTTGAAAAATCCTTCGGGCCGGATTTTCTAACATACTTTCTCGAAAATGAACCACAGTCTTATTCAGAAGTTGTGCATTGTCCGGATGGTCCTTTTTGGAAAGAGGCCATTAAAAGTGAAGTTGATTCTATTATGCAGAATCATACTTGGGAATTAGTGGATCTTCCTCCGGGTTGTAAACCACTAGGATCTAAATGGATTTTCACTAGGAAAATGAAAACACATGGATCCATTGATAAGTATAAAGCCCGACTTGTTATTCAAGGTTTTCGCCAAAAAAAGGCATCGATTATTTCGATACGTATTCTCTGGTAACGAGAATGGCATCTAAAAGGATGATCATTGCTATTGTAGCATTGCGAAATCTTGAAGTACATTAAATGGATGTAAAAACGGCCTTTGTTAATGGAGATTTACATGAAGAAATCTACATTAGACAACTTGAGGGTTTTGTGGTTCCAGGATTGGAACATAAAGTTTATAAATTAGTTAAGTCAATTTATGGCTTAAAACAAGCGCCTCGAGATTGGCATCAGAAATTTGACAGTGTTATATTGTCGAATGGATTTAAAATCAACGAATGTGACAAATGTGTATATGTCCAAGATACAATAGAGGGATACGTGATCCCGTGTCTTTATGTTGATGATATGCTCATCGTTGGTAGCAATGACAAGATGGTGAAATCTACCAAAGACATATTACATTCAAGGTTCCACATCAAAGATATGGGCTTAGCTGACTTGATTCTAGGGATAAAGATCCAAAGAACACCAAGTGGACTTATACTAAACGAGTCACATTATGTTGATAAGATCCTTGAGAAATTTAGTGAAGATGATTCTAGTGTGTCAATAATTATTATCTAACTGGAACTATCCATAAAATAAAGAGAAAAGATAATTACGAATTTTTACATAAAGATTTCTATTCAATATAGAAAACCCATTTATAATAGGTTTAAATTATCAAAATACATCTTTTAGTATTTAAATACTATCCTATTATTAATCAAATACAATTTTTAATATTATATCTGACGGTCCTCATCGATTTGAATATTTATAATTTTATAATCCAACGGATAGTATACTTTTGGTAGTACAGTGACCGACCAAAGTTTTGGATAAAATCTCCCTTACGCTTATTATATATAAGGACTTAATTATGTTGTTATTCTTATGGTTTTAAGTACTTAGTTAATAATTTATTAACTAAGTATATACCCTATGTTTACTATATTAAAGTTAATATGATATGAAAATTGCAAATTTAATCTATGAGAATCATATAGGTAAATACTTACGATATTTTACCAATAGAACATTATGTTATGACTTTAGCATGACTTCATAATATGATATGAAAACATATATTTTCATATTAATATTGAAAATAATATATATAGTTCGCATAATTATTATATAAGAAATAACATTATTAACAAAATTTTATTATTACATTAATAATATTGACTTATTATTTAATAGGTAATACTATATTATATAATATTATATATTATATAATTCAGGGTTTCTTGTTGATAATATAATATAATATAAGTGTATAATATGGATATCAATTGCAATACTTAATTGTAGTATTTTGGTGCCATAAAGGTTTTGTGACTATACAACAACCACATATTTGTGACTGTACAACACCAAATACATTATCGAAATGTATTATCTCATGTATCATTTATTGCTTAAATAATAACTAAATTTTCAATGACGTAAAATGAATTTTAGTAAATTGATCAATTTAGTGTAATATAAATAATACTTAATGATATATCATAAGTTCTTTAAAGAATGAAATGTTATAATTATGTTAGTATTGGGGAACTATATTTTAGATAATACTTAAATGTGTGAATATATAGGATATAATAGCTTAGATAAAAAGTTATAATACTCCTTATATAATATTATGATAACTTATATGTATATTATTAGTAAGGATACAAAATAATATTTAAATCTGCCTTGACTTAGGAACCTAAGTATATAATCAAAGTTTCTCTCTCTCTGGGTTAATATTATTTCGAAATATTTTAAAACCCAAACAAAATTTAATTTATTTCAACTGTAAACTGTTCTAATTATTTTGGAGATCTGTTACTTTAGAATGCTAGACAGCCAAATCTAGGGTTTTAATTAAACATCTCAATTTTCAGTTAGGGTTTTAAGGAGAGATGTCTAGGGTTTATGATAACTGGGAGAGATTAGTACAGCTATGTTAGGGCAAGAGCAACTCAGACAGACTAGGCAAGGTCATGAGCGAGTTTCTAGTGGAATCACCGGTGTTTACAAGGTGCTGATGAAATTCAGAATGAGGATCCTAATGTTGCTAGAATGTGTTTGTGTTTGACTAACAGGATTATGTGATTTTAATTAGGTTTAGTTGATTGTAGTAAGGCGTTATGATATTGTGATTAATTGGTTATGGTAAGAAGTAAGGTTAGCTCAAAATATCAAAATTCTAACCTATAGTATGTTCATATTATATTATTACACTTTAGAATATTTAGATATTTATGTGTAGTGATATAAATTTTATATCACAATACCAATAAATTATACATAATTACTTAATTTGTAAAATATTTCTAATACTAGTATAATATATATTAGTATTATACAACTATTAGAATCCAAAATATATAGTATCTAAATGTTCACCTAATCTTTTAATAACCAAGTGTAATATTTAAATTATACATATAATTTGATATTGTCAATTACTAATACTAAAATGAATGTATAATTAAAATTTCAATATCTAAATTATATTACATCATATTTTACCATTTTCAGTAATTGATCATTTATTGAGTTTTAATAATTTATTTTAGTAATATGATAACAACAATAATGATTACATCTTTATATGTCATCAACTAACTATCCTAATATAGTTAAGGATATATGGAAATAGAAAGAATATTTGTCTGGGCTTTAAAAGAGTTATACCTAAACATACCAACTTCAACATTTAACTCAAATCAATCTCTTGACTTTAACTTTTTCCTTGTAAAAAAAGGGTAAGATATTTATTTACAACTAAAAGATAATTAAAACTAATACCTTGCACACATTTCCCACTCTTTGAGGATCGTTCATATATGGCACATAATAAAATGGTTGTAGATATTTAATTAGGATTTCAAAATTGTGGTTGTAAATTCTCAAAATGGTGGTCATAGTTTTTAATTAATTTCAAAAGAATGTCTAAGTTTGAAAATTTTCTAATCAATGGCCATAGTCTATAACGAGTTTCAAAAAGGTGGCTATAATTTTAATAATTAACAAATAAAAAACCAATAATTTTATGTGAAAATAGTAATTAAATCATTTCCAATTTAATTTAATGAAAAATAATGTAATTATAAAGTAAAAAGTTTATCGAGTTTGTGTTCAATAGTTCAAGCAAAGTCAATTTAATGATCAGTAAAGTTTAGAGCTATAAATGAGTTGATACCGAAGTTGGGTGTAGTATTGGATAAAGTTCAATTCAAGTTCATATTGATTTGTAAACAAGTCGAATTTGAACACCATTTTGAGGTTCACTTTGTGTTTTTAAACACATTAAGTTTTAAATGGACAAATATACTGACATGTTGGTTTTGGTGTTTACCTTATGTGTTGACATGCTAGTCACTTAGATAGTGGTTTCACATGTTAATTTTAAATGGACAAATATAAGGACAAGTTGATTTTGGTATTTACATTATGTGTTGACATGCTAGTCACTTAGATATAGACAGGAAATCCTTGTTGTCAATGTGGTAGTTAATGACATTGTATTTAAGCATGCAAATACTAACTATAACTATTATAACTATTATGAATTTTAGTTGTAAGTGTGTGTTTAAAGAAAAACTCATATTTACCACTACATTATGTGTGTTGTTTTACTAGAAAATTCATTATTTTTTTTGTATGTTTTTTTATGATAAATTATTTCTTTGTATGTTACTTCCTCTCTTGGTAATTATATCTCTTTTGTAACTATACCTCACTCAAACTGATCCAACTATGATTATTATTTTTTCAAAATATTACAATTGTTCCTTGATTTTTGTATTGTGTTAGTTACATGAAAGCAGACTTTGTCATGTCTTCTTGATTAGTTAGGGGAGACCAACCCAAATTGAATATGGAGCTAAAAAGAATGAAATATTTTGATGTTTGAGACCATAATGTTTTGTTAAAATTACTTTTTGGCAGGGCTGTCATTTTACGCCCTCACCATTTTCATCGACCTGATTTTCTATTCACTTGAAATTTGTAATTTTTTTAAAAACATTCATTCTAATAAAATTATTAAATAAAACATTAATTTTATAAAAATATCAATATCATTAAATTTATATAAAACTGATAGTTTTAATAAAAAAAACTAATTACAAATTTTAAATTTTTTTATGCAAGCTACTCTATCTTTAAGAAAATCTGTAAAATCATAGGTAAAAAAGGTCCATGTACTCATCATTTGCACTTATTTTTGTCATTAGGAGTAAAGGGGCTTCATTATGATGATCCTAATAGCAGTTCCAAGCTCATTGCACTAGCTGCAAGAGATAGAGTGTATATTTTCTCCACTTTAGCATTTTCTACTATTAATCATCTAATGTCCATAGCTAAACAAATTTTTGATAGCTCAATTACAAAATCTCCATTAAAAAAAGATCAATCTCCGAAGCATGAGAAGATAATGAACCTATATTTTTCCCCTTTGTTTGACAAAATGACCTTTGGGCTATAGTGATGTTTGCCATATTTGATTCTTTTTTTTTTTGAATGAAAAGCTCAAAATTTAACACACATTTGTTCTTATGCATTTTAAATAAAATTATGAACACAATATAAATTAACTAGAAAGAGACACAATACAAAACCTCTTTACAAAATGAATCTAAGACAAGAATCAACTTGAACACGCTTTGAGATTTACAACCAAAGAGTGTAAAACAATATAAATTAACTAGAAACAGACAAAATAGAAAGCCTCTTTACAAAATGAATCCAACAGAAGAATTAACTTGAACACACTTTGAGATATACAACCCACGGTGTAAAGTTGAGGGTTTAATCCAATTTCTAGATCCTTATTTAGACTATAAAATGTTTAAATAAATTATAAAAAAAGTATTAATGGAAGTACTAAGTAATGAAAGCCAACCATATATAGATATACATACTTACTAAACAAAACAAATTACAAAACCTTTGACCAAATGGAACCAAGATAAAGGGAAACACAATTTGAGTTGTCTGAGGAAATCGGTATACAAGAATTGGAAGATTCATGATTAATTTCTGTGAACCCTAAATCTTAATTCCAGTATAAAGGTATAGATCTAAGAAATCATCTTTTGAAGCCTAGGCCTGAGCGATTACGTGTGGAGTTGTGTAGTGGAGTGCCCATCATGTAGTTCATTGTCTTCACGATTCTCTTCCACATCTCCATCAAGAAAATTCATCCTTTGTGTTTTAAAAATCTCATCAATATTACACACCACTATAACTATTTATGGAATATCTTATATGTTATGATGTTCTTTATGCCATGCATGAGGAGTGGTGTTTAGTTATGTTTCCTACCTAGTAAATATTCTCGAGTAATTGTTTCAAAAAAATATTTTCTATACTCACCTAATAAGTTCTTATTTATTATTAGTTACAATTTTTTATGCATAGAATATTTATTCAAATTTTTTTCACGTATATTTGTTGGAAAAAGTAAAAATTTCCTGTATTTTGTGATATTTAGTTTGTAATAAATTTTGATAATTTTGTATTATGAAAATGTACAACAACAATTTAGTAACAAAAAATGTACAACAAATTTAAAATATAAACAAAAACCAACTTGTACAAAACCAAAGTTTTTGTAAGATGTATACTTCCAACAATTGATTATAATAAACAAAATCTCTTTATAATTCAAAAATCATTAATTTTGTCTATACAAACTATATTAACTTATTTAATAGAAAGAATTTAGAAGAAACTTTTGGAAAAATTGAATCAATATAAATAAAAACTAGAAACAGAATTGAGTTTTAACTTGCTCAATAGAATAAATTAAAGAAACTTTTGAGCAAATTGGATCATGGTGCCCTGGGTTGATGAGAGCACTGGTTATTGAGCAAAGCATTCAAGTTTGATTGGTGGTGTGTGCTGAATTTTTTCCACACTCCAGGGTTGAGGGGTCTGTGGCTTTATCCGGTGATGGAACAAAAATGTTGAGATATAACCTTTACCATGGCTCATTGAAGGTTTTTTCAAAGACCCCACATACAATGAAACTCGTTTGCTATTCATGCTTTCGAGATTGAACTTTTTCTCAATGTAGGTCGTGTAAGTAATATATCAAGAACACATCCACCTCTGGCCATCAAATAATTAACTATAAATAAATGTTATAAGGGTGAAATTTCACACTATATCTCTTTTCTAGCTATTGCAAAGATCTTGGAACTACAATTGCCATCATCCAAATAAAGCCTCCAATCTAATAAAAATATTTTAATTCAGGAAACTATTTATTACACCTAATTCTAGTTATTTTCTCAAAGATGGAGGACATTCGAGTAGCTTAGCGCTTAAGTTTTTGAGGTGGATCCATGCAAGTCATCTCTCATTTAAGTTAGAAAGAGCCTTGGACTTGTAGGAAAACTATGAGCTAAAAAATATGGTAAGATCCACTTAGAAAAGATTAAAGGTCTAAAAAGTATTTATACTTGTTTATGTTTTCTCAAGTTAGGTCTAAAAAGTATTTTTATTTTTTACCTAAATAAAAGTTTTTTGGATAAAATTTACCACTTGGAACTCATAAGTGCATTAGATTTACCAAGGTCTTTGTACAAATTTATAATTTAGATTAGTAAATTAGAGTTGTATGTTTAAATTTAGTATAAGGTTTAATTTGTGTAACAATTTTAAGAATATGATAATTATTAAAAATAAAATGTTCTATCTCAAACTATAACATTTATATTTTATTTTATACTTTATTGTCATAGTATTTTATTTCTTTTAATTACAAAAAAAGGTGTTTAAAAGTTAGATTAGTGTAAAAATTTATACTATATTATTAAAGACGAAACATAAAAAGTTTTGTTCTGTCGGTCATTGGCCGGTATTTGAGCCGGGCCTATTGATAATTTGGGTTGCGTTGGGTCTATGTATAACCAATTTATTTATAACCAATTACTTTTTTCACCTAAAATACATTAGCTATTTTATATATATTTTTAACCAAAACAACTAATTTTCTAAAAATAAAATAGGTAACATATATATATATATATAATAGTAATTTTATTACACATTTATAACTGATTACCTTTTTGAGCTAAACCACATTATTTGTTTTACATTTTCTAACTAAAATAAATGATCATTTCCACTTATTTTTGTCATTAGGAGTAAAGAGGCTTTATTCTGATGATCCTAATAGCAGTTCCAAGCTATTAATCATCTAATGTCCATAGCTAAACAAATTTTTGATAGATTAATTACAAAATCTCCATTAAAAAAAGATCAAAAGCATGAGAAGATAATGAACCTATATTTTTTCCCCTTTGTTTGACAAAATGACCTTTGGGCTATAGTGATGGTTGCCATATTTGATTTTTTTTTTGAATGAAACGACACAATAAAAAACTTCTTTACAAAATGAATCTAAGACAAGAATCAACTTGAACACGCTTTGAGATATACAACCCAACATTGTAAAGTTGAGGGTTTAATCCAATTTCTAGATACCTTTGACCAAATGGAACCAAGATAAACAGAAACACAATTTGAGTTGTATGAGGAAATCGGTATACAAGAATTGGAAGATTCATGATTAATTTCTATGAACCCTAAATCTTAATTCGAGTATAAAGGTATAGATCTAAGCAATCATCTTTTCAGCCTAGGCCTGAGGGATTAGGTGTGGAGTTGTTGTGGAGTGTCCATCATGTAGTTCAGTATCTTCACAATTCTCTTCCACATCTCCACCAAGAAAATCTTGTAAAATGTTTTGTATGTATTTGTGTTTAAGCAGAAATAACTGATAGAATACACCAGCATATGCACATCAAATGGGCTTCGTTATTATTGATCATGCAAAGGTTTTTAAACTGCAATACAACCACAAAGGTAGCTAGAATATAGGAACACTACCCACTCTCCTACAACTACTCCACTACAGCTTTTATTTGGCAAACTGGGTCCTAAAATATCTCTACTAACAGCTGACTGAATCAAATCCTACTAAAACATAAATAAATGAAAAATATGTTTAAGATTAAATACAATAATCTCCCCGTTAATCTTAAACGTTTCTTGCCAATTCCTTGACACCCAACAGCTCCCTCATCCTTTCGAATTTGACTTTTGACAAGGCCTTGGTGAGTATGTCTGCACGTTGTTCCTCCCCCGAGATGTGTTTGATGCAGATTTCCCCACGCTCTATGCATTCGCGAATGAAGTGGTATCGAATATCAATGTGCTTACTTTGACTGGATTTTTAGCAAGGTCAATTGCAGCTTTGTTGTCGATGTATAGAACCACTGGACCCATGCTTTCATCCGTTATCTGACTGAGAACATTCCGGAGCCATATGCACTGACAAGTTACTGCAGTTGCAGTAATGAACTCGGCCTCACATGATGACAATGCCACACACTTTTGCTTCTGAGATACCCACGTTATTAAGCTCTCGTTTAAGTAGAACACCATCCCTCCAGTACTTTTCCTATCCTAAATATGACCTGCAAGATCACTATCCGAGTATCCTGTTAATATGTTATTACCTCCCTTCTTGGTATATACCAGTCCACAATCAAGCGTCCCCTTTATATATCACATGATTCTCTTTGCTGCATTTAGATGTAATACTGTTGGTTGCTCCATGTATCTGCTAACGATGCCAACTGCAAACGCTATATCAGGTCTGGTGTTTCCTAGGTAGCGCAAACCTCCCACTAGACTTTTGAACTGTGTCACATTTACTCGTTTTCCTCCTTCATCTTTGGTTAGCTGCTCTTTCGGATCCATAGGATATTTAGTTGGATTACATTCAGCTAACCGAGCCTTCTCAAGGATTTTCTTTGCATAACTAGTTTGCTTGAGTTTGATGAAACCATTACCCTCATCTACTTCAATTCCCAAGTAGTACGATAACTTGCCCAGATTACTCATCTCGAACATATCATTCATCTGACTCATGAACTTTTCTATAATACTCGTGCTTGTACCAGTGACTAGCAGGTCGTCTACGTATACAGCAACCACCAACATTTTGTCATTCTCTCGCCGAGTATACACCCCATGTTCTGATGGACAGCGTTTGAAACCAAGCAACTCCAAATAGCTGTTTAATTTTGAATACCAGGCCCGTGGGGCTTGTTTAAGCCCATACAGTGCTTTTATTAATCTGTAGACCATGTGTTCTTGCCCCTTTCTCTCATAACCTTCCGGTTGCGCCACATAAACTTCTTCACCAATTTCTCCGTTTAGAAACGCCGTTTTTGCATCAAGATGATGGACTTACGAGTAGTTTTTACTGCGAGTGCAAGTAGTAACCTCACGGTCTCCAATCTCGTGACTGGTGCAAAACTTTCTTCATAATATATGCCATGTTGTTGAACAAAACCCCGTGCAACTAATCTCGCTTTATGCTTAACTATCTTCCCTTCAGCATCCCTTTTCAGCTTGTAAATCCATTTTAAATCTATAACCTTGTGGCCCTTTGGCAACTCTGTCAACCTCCATGTCCCGTTTTTATTAATTGAGTCTATCTCATTCTACATTGCAAATTTAATCTATGAGAATCATATAGATTGCAAATTTAATCTATGAGAATCATATAGATAAATACTTACGATATTTTACCAATAGAACATTATATTATGACTTTAGCATGACTTCATAATATGATATGAAAACATATATTTTCATATTAATATTGAAAATAATATATATAGTTCGCATAATTATTATATAAGAAATAACATTATTAAAAAAATTTTATTATTACATTAATAATATTGACTTATTATTTAATAGGTAATACTATATTATATAATATTATATATTATATAAGTCAGGGTTTCTTGGTGATAATATAATATAATATAAGTGTATAATATGGATATAAATTGCAATACTTAATTGTAGTATTTTGGTGCCATACAGGTTTTGTGACTATACAACAACCAAATATGTGTGACTGTACCACACCAAATATATTATCGAAATGTATTATCTCATATATCATTAATTGCTTAAATAATAACTAGATTTTCAATGACGGAAAATGAATTTTAGTAAATTGATCAATTTAGTGTAATATAAATAATACTTAATGATATATCATAAGTTCTTTAAAGAATGAAATGTTATAATTATGTTAATATTGGGGAACTATAATTTAGATAATACTTAAATGTGTGAATATATAGGATATAATAGCTTAGGTAAAAATTTATAATACTCCTTATATAATATTATGATAACTTATATGTATATTATTAGTAAGGATACAAAATAATATTTAAATCTGTCTTGACTTAGGAACCTAAGTATATAATCAAAGTTTTTCTCTCTCTCTCTCGGTTAATATTATTTCGAAATATTTTAACACCCAAACAAAATTTAATTTATTTCAACCGTAAACTGTTCTAATTAATTCAAATTTCGAGATCTGTTACTTTAGAATGCTAGGCAGCCAAATCTAGGATTTTAATTAAACATCTCAATTTTCAGTTAGGGTTTTAAGGAGAGATGTCTAGGGTTTATGATATTTGGGAGAGATTAGTACGAGCTATGTTAGGGCAACAGCAACTCAGACCGACTGGGCAAGGTCATGAGCCAGTTTCTAGTGGAATCACCGGTGCTATTCCGCTTCAACAAACTACTAATGTTAATGCTATTTTACAAGGTGCTGATGAAATTCAGAATGAGGATCCTAATGTTGCTAAAATGTGTTTGTGTTTGTGTTTGACTAACAGGATTAGTGTGATTTTAATTAGCTTTAGTTGATTGTAGTAAGGCGTTATGATATTGTGATTAATTCGTTATGATAAGAAGTAAGGTTAGCTCAAAATATCAAAATTCTAACCTATAGTATGTTCAAATTATATTATTACACTTTAGAATATTTAGATATTTATTTGTAGTGATATAAATTTTATATCACAATACCAATAAATTATACATAATTACTTAATTTGTAAAATATTTCTAATACTAGTATAATATATATTAGTATTATACAACTATTAGAATCCAAAATATATAGTATCGAAATGTTCACCTAATCTTTTAATAACCAAGTGTAATATTTAAATTACACATATAATTTGATATTGTCAATTACTAATACTAAAATGAATGTATAATTAAAATTTCAATATCTAAATTATATTACATCATATTTTACCATTTTCAGTAATTGATCATTTATTGAGTTTTAATAATTTATTTTAGTAATATGATAACAACAATAATGATTACATCTTTATTTGTCATCAACTAAGTATCCTAATATAGTTAAGGATATATGGAAATAGAAAGAATTTGTTTACTTCTACTTAAGCCAAAACTACATTATTATAGTTTATGTTATTTATGTAATTTGTGACATATGAATTACATAAATTTTTAGTATAAATGATAATTACTAAAAGTGTACCCAATATTATAGAACTTATGTATAATTTAAAATGTTGTTTAAATTATACGATATGGTATTATTACAAATACCTATATAAATTATGGTAAGATAATTATATCCCAGTTAATGATCACCACTATCATATTAACTATAAATATGATAGTTAATATTTAATATTAAAAATTGTATACATTAATATTTCTTATATAAATATGCATCTAATGTAAATTAAATAGTATACTAATATCTGGGAATAAGTAATAAATTACATATAGTTTAGCAAGTCTTTGGTGATATGTTTAACCAAATATTTTGATAAAAATACTCCAGATATTTGGTAACATGTAGTCAACTATGATCTATGTTTTATATAATTTCATAAATAACTATACTTTAATCTAGAGTAATTAGCTATATTAATATGGTTTAAATTATTATGTTGCACGATAGAAGGATTTGTGAAGCCAGCATTTGGTTTATAAGCCGGGTGAAAGCTGTATATGGGCTTTGACACACCCGGCTGCTATGCTAAATTGAATAAATGCTTAAAAAGTTTGGGCTTTACAAAATGTCCCTGAGTGTACAGGAGAAGAAAGAGATATTGATCATTGGAGTGTATGTTGACCATCTGTTAATCACACACAAGTGTATCAAGTGTATCAATGATTCAACGAATCAACACTTTAAGGACTAGATGAACAAGAAGTTTGATATGAGTGATCTAGGAAAGCTATCTCGTTATCTTGATGGAACTATGTTTAAAAGTATCGTGGTGGCTTGAGATATTATTATACATCCTTAAAAATATTTTTTCTATCCTTATAAAAAATATAAAAAAGAAGACACCTTCCACTTTTGAATTTATAGGATTATATTATTATTACAGTTTCATACCCCAATGTATTATTATGACCATAATAATACTCTATATTTCCCATCTGATGCAATATTCACCATCTGTGTTTCTACGTATGAAATATTATGTCAATACATATAGTCAAATTAGATTAATATAACCTTGTATGAACATTATTAATATAATCCTAATAAAATTTAGTTAGAAGATATAATAAAATGTTTTATATAAAATCACATATTATATTATGATATAAGCTTATATCTTAGTATCACATTAGTGGTTGTTGGGCTTAAGAAGAAATAGTAATAGATATTATGATTATTAAATATATATAATCCACATTAATTTGTTTTAAGAATTTAGTACGTAGAATATCTATTCATAATGGTGACAGCTACACAAAGTTTAATAGATAGTATAATAATGCTAATTTTGATAAAAATGGATATCAATTCTTATCAATAGTATTATCATAGCTATTACTAGTATGCGTTTATTCAATATTGGTATTATATGTTAGAATAATTGTTTATTTATTTGAGTAAATATTGAGTCCACATGTTGTTAGTTTTTTATGAGTTACAATAAAAGTCTCCATTGGTGATATTCTCCAAAACAAATTTTTGAAATTTATTTTGATTGAATAATATTATATATTCTTATCACATAAAAGATTTTGGATAATACATTTAACAATAATTTTAATAATTAACCTATTACCTTTATTAGCCAAAGCTTATAATTTTTTTTATAACTAAAATTTCTACTTTTTTATTTTTCTAACTAAAACCTCTTATTTTCTAAAAATATCACGGGCAGTTTTATTTAATAAAATAAAATAATAATATTATAATTACTAATAACTAACCGATTAGCTTTTTTTACAAAGTGTATATTTTTTTATATTTTCTAACTAATATGTCTCCTAATTAAAACCTCAAACAATATACACCGGTTATTTCATTTAGTAGCATAAAATACTCTAATATTATAAATACTAATAATTAACCAATTACCTTTATTAACAAAATTATATATATATATATATATTATATTTTCTACCTAAAATTTCTCATTTTCTAAAATTATCATAGACAACATATTATATAATAATCTGAAACCCTGGTGTTTTGATGATAACACTATAGCACCAAGCTGGGTTTATTGTGTTGTACTAACATTGTTTTGGAGGAGATAAAAACTTTGTATTTTCTAACAAAACATGTTGTAGCAGCTAGCTGGCAAACTAATTTTCTATGCAGGCAGCAAACTGGTAGAGAAATTTTGTATACAAGCAGCAAGCTGGCAACAGTTCCAGCAGATAGAGTTTCAGTCCTATTTTATTTTATAGGAAATCTTCTAGGAACTGATTTGTAAGAACTCTATCAGTTATATAATTCGTGGATATATATATGGGCTCAAATAAATTCGAAATTATTTTCATATATATATAATTCCTATATTATAGGAAGTTGTTTATAAACGTTTTATCTTTTAACGACTTCTATTTTATTAGGGTTTTCAAACCAGTTGAACGTGTCTTCTAAACGTTCTTATTCTCTCTATTCTTCTGGTTTCTAAACGTTATGTTCATGAACGTTGGGCTTGAATTAATCAAGGAACAAAAACGTGAGACTTGGTAGTCAAGACCGTTGGTTGTTAGATTAATTCAAAATCATTTGTTCATTATATAAATACTTGTGTGTTTTTCATCTTCAGTTGTTGGACGACTTTAAACAGAAAACACAAGTACTTTCGAACTGATTTGATATATTCTTTCATATACTTTTGAGCTCTAATATATATTACATCTTATATCTTTGATTAGAGTTCATATATTCAATTGTAATTGATTATACTTGTATTGTTCAACTTGTAAGTTGGTAGTTGCTCGTTTTGTGAGCTTGAGAAACAAGGGTTCAAGGAACTTGATAGCTAGAGGAGTTTATACTTGGGTTAGTATAGTACTTAGAGAGCTGCATTCAAGGAACAAGCTGTTTCAGCAAGCTGCAAACAGTAACTGGGAGATCAGGGAGATATATTATTGTATTGTGTAGTTGTAATTCACTTTGATCAATAATATATTCCTTTGCCGTGTTGGTAAAGACCAGGACGTAGACCTATAGTAACTGGGAGATCAGGGAGATATATTATTGTATTGTGTAGTTGTAATTCACTTTGATCAATAATATATTCCTTTGTCGTGTTGGTAAAGACCAGGACGTACACCTATAGGACATAGGGGTCGAACCTCGCTAAAATTTCTGTGTGTTCTTTATTTTCTGCACAATTTCTATACTGCATTGAACAACATAGCTAGCTGCCACTCTATATTCTGTAAACTCAGTAAGCTGCCAGACAGCAAAAACAGACTGATTTTTGCTTTTTCAGTCACATAACTTGGTAATAATTAAAATCGGTCATTGTTAGTCATAACACCTATTCACCCCTCCCCTCTAGGTGTTGATTCTCATAATCTTCACATAATTAAATGCATATTAATCTTATTATATGAATCATTAGATAATGTTATATTATTTTTCTTGATATAGTTCTAGAATATTTTAAATGGAAGTCTTCCCTGGTCTAAAAGTCAATATAGAATTGACTTTAACCACTGATATACCAAAAAGAACACCAAATAATCACCGACAATAACTAAGAACATTTAAAGATGGATAAGAGGGTTTGAGGTGTGCTTCAGGTAGTATAAACCCCGCTCTTAGTTCCTCAAACGCGTATTCAATCTCTTGAGGGGCCTCTCTCTTATCAGAGTAGTAGCAACAGACTGAGTATACATTGGAATTGATGGTGTTAAAGGTGTAGAGAGTGCATGAAACTTCATAATTCATATTATAAGAATTATAATTATCATTATAATTATAATTGAGTTAACATAATAACTCAATGTATAATTTGTCTACATGCATAATTTAAACCCACAAGTTAATACTATAATTTTAGAGTTCACTTATAACTATGTTAGAAGTATATTATGTTGTTATTCTTATGGTTTTAAGTACTTAGTTAATAATTTATTAACTAAGTATATACCCTATGTTTACTATATTAAAGTTAATATGATATGAAAATTGCAAATTTAATCTATGAGAATCATATAGGTAAATACTTACGATATTTTACCAATAGAACATTATGTTATGACTTTAGCATGACTTCATAATATGATATGAAAACATATATTTTCATATTAATATTGAAAATAATATATATATTTCGCATAATTATTATATAATAAATAACATTATTAACAAAATTTTATTAATACATTAATAATATTGACTTATTATTTAATAGGTAATACTATATTATATAATATTATATATTATATAATTCAGGGTTTCTTGTTGATAATATAATATAATATAAGTGTATAATATGGATATAAATTGCAATACTTAATTGTAGTATTTTGGTGCCATACAGGTTTTGTGACTATACAACAACCAAATATTTGTGACTGTACAACACCAAATATATTATCGAAATGTATTATCTCATATATCATTAATTGCTTAAATAATAACTAGATTTTCAATGACGTAAAATGAATTTTAGTAAATTGATCAATTTAGTGTAATATAAATAATACTTAATGATATATCATAAGTTCTTTAAAGAATGAAATGTTATAATTATGTTAGTATTGGGGAACTATATTTTAGATAATACTTAAATGTGTGAATATATAGGATATAATAGCTTAGGTAAAAAGTTATAATACTCCTTATATAATATTATGATAACTTATATGTATATTATTAGTAAGGATACAAAATAATATTTAAATCTACCTTGACTTAGGAACCTAAGTATATAATCAAAGTTTTTCTCTCTCTCGCTTAATATTATTTCGAAATATTTTAACACCCAAACAAAATTTAATTTATTTCAACTGTAAACTGTTTTAATTATTTCAAATTTCTAGATCTGTTACTTTAGAATGCTAGGCAGCCAAATCTAGGGTTTTAATTAAATATCTCAATTTTCAGTTAGGGTTTTAAGGAGAGATATCTAGGGTTTATGATAATTGGGAGAGATTAGTACGAGCTATGTTAGGGCAAGAGCAACTCAGACGGACTAGGCAAGGTCATGAGCGAGTTTCTAGTGGAATCACCGGTGCTGTTCCGCTTCAGAAAACTACGAATGTTAATGCTATTTTACAAGCTGCAACTACGATGTTAATGCTATTTTACAAGCTGCTGATTAAATTCAGAATGAGGATCCTAATGTTGCTAGAATGTGTTTGTGTTTGTGTTTGACTAACAGGATTAGTGTGATTTTAATTAGCTTTAGTTGATTGTAGTAAGGCGTTATGATATTGTGATTAATTCGTTATGATAAGAAGTAAGGGTAGCTCAAAATATCAAAATTCTAACCTATAGTATGTTCATATTATATTATTACACTTTAGAATATTTAGATATTTATCTCTAGTGATATAAATTTTATATCACAATACCAATAAATTATACATAATTACTTAATTTGTAAAATATTTCTAATACTAGTATAATATATATTAGTATTATACAACTATTAGAATCCAAAATATATAGTATCTAAATGTTCACCTAATCTTTTAATAACCATGTGTAATATTTAAATTACACATATAATTTGATATTGTCAATTACTAATACTAAAATGAATGTATAATTAAAATTTCAATATCTAAATTATATTATATCATATTTTACCATTTTCAGTAATTGATCATTTATTGAGTTTTAATAATTTATTTTAGTAAGATGATAACAACAATAATGATTACATCTTTATTTGTTATCAACTAACTATCCTAATATAGTTAAGGATATATGGAAATAGAAAGAAGTTGTTTACTTCTACTTAAGCCAAAACTATATTATTAGAGTTTATGTTATTTATGTAATTTGTGACATATGAATTACATAAATTTTTAGTATAAATGATAATTACTAAAAGTGTACCCAATATTATAGAACTTATGTAGAATTTAAAATGTTGTTTAAATTATACGATATGGTATTATTACAAATACCTATATAAATTATGGTAACATAATTATATCCCAGTTAATGATCACCACTATCATATTAACTATAAATATTATAGTTAATATTTAATATTAAAAATTGTATAGGTTAATATTTCTTATATAAATATGCATCTAATGTAAATTAAATAGTATACTAATATCTGAGAATAAGTAATAAATTACATATAGTTTAGCAAGTGCTTGGTGATATGTTTAACCAAATATTTTGATAAAAATACTCCAGATATTTGGTAACATGTAGTCAACTATGATCTATGTTTTATATAATTTCATAAATAACTATACTTTAATCTAGAGTAATTAGCTATAGTAATATGGTTTAAATTATTATGTTGCACGATAGAAGGATTTGTGAAACCAGCATTTGGTTTATAAGCTGGGTGAAGGCTGTATATGCATGCACTTTGACAGGCCAGGCTGCTATGCTAAATTGAATAAATGCTTAAAAAGTTTGGGCTTTACAAAATGTTCCTGAGTGTACACGAGAAGAAAGAGACATTGATCATTGGAGTGTATGTTGACCATCTATTAATCACATACACAAGTGTATCAATGATTCAACGAATCAACACTTTTTAAGGACTAGATGAACAAGAAGTTTTATATGAGTGATCTAGGAAAGATATCTCATTATCTTGATGGAACTATGTTTAAAAGTATTGTGGTGGCTTGAGATATTATTATACATCCTTAAAAATATTTTTTCTATCCTTATAAAAAATATAAAAAAGAAGACACCTTCCACTTTTGAATTTATAGGATTATATTATTATTACGTTTCATACGCCAATGTATTATTATGACCATAATAATACTCTATATTTCCCATCTGATGCAATATTCCCCATCTGTGTTTCTACATATGAAATATTATGTCAATACATATAGTCAAATTAGATTATTATAACCTTGTATGAACTTTATTAATATAATCCTAATAAAATTTAGTTAGAAGATATGATAAAATGTTTTATATAAAATCACATATTATATTATGATATAAGCATATATCTTAGTATCACATTAGTTGTTGTTGGGCTTAAGAAGAAATAGTAATAGATATTATGATTATTAAATATATATAATCCACATTAATTTTTTTTAAGAATTTAGTACGTAGAATATCTATTCATAAGGTGACAGCTACACAAAATTTAATGGATAGTATAATAATGCTAATTTTGATAAAAATGGATATCAATTCTTATCAATATTATTATCATAGCTATTACTAGTATGCGTTTATTCAATATTGGTATTCTATGTTAGAATAATTGTTTATTTATTTGACTAAATATTGAGTCCACATTTTATTAGTTTTTTATGAGTTACAATAAAAGTCTCAATTGGTGATATTCTCCAAAACAAATTTTTGAAATTTATTTTGATTGAATAATATTATATATTCTTATCACATAAAAGATTCTGGATAATACATTTAACAATAATTTTAATAATTAACCTATTACCTTATAAAAAAATTTTACTTTAGTGAATACTATATTAAATAATATACTATATTAAATATTATACTATATTAATTTATGTTACGCTTTAGCACAAAATTGTGTTTGAACTTTTGTTGCACTAAATACATAAACTCAATCTTTCAAAAAGAATGCATAAATACAAAAATTATAAAAAAAATTAACCGAAGATAATTTACAGTTTATTATAATATAATAGTATATTAAGTTTAGTTGGTCCTATATAGTAGTTTTGTTTTGTTTAATTTGTTTTCAGAAAAAAAGTAATAATAGGAATTGTTAAAAGTATAAAATAATTATAGGAAGTTATAACTGTTTTAAATGAAATTTTGTATTTTTAATTCACATGTGAGTGGTTAAAGCTTTATTAAAAAGATGTATATTTTATAGGCAAAAGTTGTTGAGTTATTAATAGGCTGGGTTGTTTATAAGGGTCTGTTTGTTTATAAGCTTGTATGTGCAAGGGGTTGTTTGTAATAATTAGTTGGTGTGTCAACTTGAATAGTTATATAGGTGTCATTTCATTTAGAACTATTCACATGAGTCATAAATAGACTTAGGATTAAGTATACTAATGATTTGATAATTATTTCATATTCCACACAACTTAGAAACTTCTCTTTTTAATATCTTTTCTATTTTATATTTAAATTATTATACTAGTTATCTTTGCCCTCTTTATGTACTCTTTTAGAAAAACAACAGCGAAATTGCTTGCTTGTTGAAGTCTTGAGTGTACACATTGATATTTAAAAAAAAAATACTTTTTTTCACCCTCGTATTAATCATCTTTATCTTTCTTTTTTGTGGTAAATTATGATCATTTGGGTATAATTTTGGCATCTAATATTTATTCTAAAGATCATATAGAAGAAAAGATCAAAATAATATGTTAAAATATTCTGGTGAATATGAACATTCAAATTTAGAACAAGTGTCAAAATAATGATAAGTTAAATTTTAAATAGAACTAAAGCATGTATCAAACATGCTAGTCTATAATTGGTATTTAATCTAAGTAATATTTTTATTTATATTTATATTTTTATATATATAATAAATATTACTTAATATTTACATAAGTTATAGTAATATTGTTAGTTGTATAATTTTGTATTTTATATTCCTACAAGATTACCCCCAAAACCTACCATCTGAGTAGTAAGTTTTGGCCATTTTTTTGTAGTGATTAGATTGGAGCTTTTTTGAGCTATGCTAGTGTTGGGCGAGCTGGCTGGACTCCATGAGTTCAAACTCGTACTAGATTACATTTTTTTTTATTAATATTTGGAATGTGATTTAATAAAAAAAGCATTTGTAATATATAATTTTTTTGTAGACATTAGACACCTATATTTTTAATATTATTTATGTTGTTTTATGTTTATTAATATTCTTACTAATAACTTACTACAAGTCAACTTCTCCAAAACCAACAAAATGAAAATTTTAAATAAAAAGTTATTTATTTAAATAACCAGAACAAAACCTGAAAATGTGATGGCACGAGAATTCATAATCATGAAATAAGAATATTTGTCTAGGTTTTAAAGGAATTATACCTAAACATACCAACTTCAACATTTAACTCAAATCAATATCTTGTACTTTAACTTTTTTCTTGTACGAAAAAGGGTACCATATTTTTTTACAAGTAAAAGATAATTAAAACTAGGGCTAGAAGATGAGAGTTTAATAATATACCTGAGGACTTATTTAAACCTTACAAGTACCCAATGAGCACCATACAATAATATTTGAATAGTTTATGGTTTGAAGCATGAGGCCAACAGATCAGGCGGGCGTCATTTGAGAGTACATTGGGTATTAGGGATTGTGTGATTTCCACTATGTTATGACTAGCTTTATACCCGAATGCCGTTTAATAAGTTATTTTATTTTAGTATTTTTATAATTTTATTTATTTATTAATATCTTTGTGTACTTTCATAAAAATATAAATTCATTAAGTTAATAATATATTTTTTCATATGTATATATTACTTCGGTTTATGTTGTATTTCTTGAAATGATAAAAATTACGAATTTTTTATATATACAAATTCACTAAAATAATGATTATTTATATGTTTATTCATTGTTTTTATAAATTCAATTTTAATAAATTTTAGTGTAAATATTTAAAATATTAAAATTATACTACTTCTATTATTATTTACTTTTATAGAATTTTTAGCTATGTAGGACCCGCGGACCACCAACCAAACCATACCATTTAAGTGCTTTACACTAATTATATATAAAGATATAATTTCAAAGTTTTTAAGTTAATCGCCAAGCCGCAAAACTTTGTAACTCAGATAATCGTTTAGCTCAAATTTAACCGGATCCATATTGGTACCACTAGACAGCAAAAAGCTCTCAAATTCACAAAAAGTTCCAATTTTACCTGATCTTGGATAGCTGGTCAGACTCTTGTGAATTTATTCACTTAAGATTTGAATCTTCTGTCACATAATATTGATAAATTTCACCTAAAACATATTGCAAGTATTTAAGCTTTTTGGCAGATTCACCGTCTCTACGATAAAGAGTGGAAAAAATTAATTTCGACAGGGCCATTTTGAATATAGGATACATAAGTGCACTAATAGACATCAACCACATTACACTCTCCCTCAAGAACACATCCACTGGTGGCCATCAAATAATTAACTATAAATATCACTACTACAAAAACTAGATTAGACATAACACTTTAGATATCGGTTAGAAAAGCCACTGATATTAAAAAGATTATCTTACATCGGAAAAACTAAAACTGATGTCTAACAATAATCTACACATCTCTTACTTGAATAAATAATGTTTGATCCTCATTTTTCAAAAAATAAACCCGCTCCTTCCCCTTTTTCTTTTCTCCCTTCGTAAAATATTCCCCCCTTAATCAAATTCACCTCCCGCGTCCCTCCGTAATACTAAAAAAATAAAAATCAAAAAACATAGAAATACTTAACCCCCAATACCCCAAAAAAACCTAAAAATCAAACACACACGTGGCGCTTTGTCCCTCTTTTCTTCAAGAACCTAACCCCTTTTTCAACAAAAAACTTCAATTAGCCCCCCAAATTGTTCGATTCTCTCACTCCCCTTTCAATTTATTCAATATTAGTTTGACTATCTCAATTTGTTTTGGTGCTTGGTTTTACCTCCCTTTGGATTATACAGAGAGTAACTTCCGTGTCGAGAGCCTCTTCTCAATTTCGGTGTATCTCCTTCAACTTCAAATCAACCATGGCTGAACAAGTAGCATCCCTTATATATATATATATATATATATGTATGTATTTCATCTTTATTTGTATGTATATAATCTCTAATCATATTTGATTTACTTGTGTTTTGTTTTTGTTGACTGAGAAAGCATTTCTTAAACAGCGCAAGGTCTTCATCTAGTAATTCTTCAGTTTATACTTTACATATATCTTCCGTATGTATATGTTGTATGTGTGTGTTTATATGCTGTATGAATTACTATGTGTGCTTGTGCAATTTTTAAAAAAAAATTGTGTTTTTGATGTTTTGGTGATGTACATTAAGATTTACATTTACTATGTGTTTTAAATTATTCATTCTGATTAAATTTAACATTTAATATATTTATATTTAGGTATCAAATGTTATGTTTGGTTCACAAAATGACACTACTATATACACATGTCCCTTCTTTTTCTTTGATAATAGATCTCATGTAACCTCACTACTTAACGTTCATTAATAACAAGTTTAATAGTCAACTAACTATTACAGGACTTTAGTAATGCTTGCAATTAATCGTTGTGGAGTTTTCGAGCTACTGGGACAAATGATGGGTTTCATTTGTTGTTATAATTATTGCATACAGTTATTGTTGTTGCTGAATTTCAGGCTGACACCGAGCTTTTTTTTCTATAAGTTGCACTTGAATTTACGCCTACAAGCAATTCCTGAGCAGAAATAAGAAATTGTGATGATAGTTATTGATATTCTATATTAGTTCCTTATATGATGTAATCTTCTTCTTCTCTAACAAAGTCGTTGACATAATATAAAAACAAAAATCTTGAATTTAAGCTTAAGATTTGAAATTACATGTATACCTACAAATTGTTATCATCATCTTCACGATACTCCACATGTCCACCTTGAGAATTGCTCATTCCTTGGAACCTTGCATCTCCTTCTACAGTATACACTTTTTCTTAGTTATTCGAGCATATTTAGAATTTTGATTAGAAAAGAGATGGAATTGATAAGGTGGTTCCATAATATTTTGACCACAAACCATTCGAATTGATGCAATTGTTTTTTGATTTAGGGTTTTGAGAGACGCAATTGGAATTAAAGATGTTTTTAGGCCTTTGAAGTTTAAATATACACAATCTTAAATAATATACATATTTGATAATTATTTCATATTCCACACTACTCTAGAAACTTCTCTTTTTAATATCTTTTTCTATTTTCTATTTAAATTATTATACTAGTTAGCTTTGCTCTCTTTATGTATTCTTTTACGAAAATAATGTTGGAATATTTTGAATAAAAATGTTATGGTCTTCTATTATTTTGATTTGTAACTTATAAATTGATTTTGCAACTCCTTAATAATGAGATAATATTGATTAATTCATTATTGTAGCTCATTATTACTTAGGTTACAACTTTGATTTGGTGTGTAAGTTACATTTCTTATACTCCTATATAAGGAGACTTTTTCTTTTTGGTGAGAGATACAAAAAACCAAGAAGCATTTCTTGAGTATTCATCTTAGAGCTCTAGGTTCTATTCAGTGAGATAGTAGCGGTGTTTGTTCGGTTCGTAAGAGGCGGATCTCTAGTGCTTAAGATCACCTCAATTCTTTGTATCCTGGGAGACGGAAGCCACAACACACCTTCGAGCACCATACAAAAGGGGCTTATCTGTTTTAAGGATAGCGTGGTTATCAAGTGCCTCGAATCATTTTCGGTATTTTCTTTTTGTAATCTTGTTTTCAGGTATAATCTTTCTCTATAGTTCATACAAGCTTAAAACATAACCATAATTCTTATAGATTAGTTTAATCGATAAACTAATTTGTTCGAATGTTTTCATGGAATATAGTGGTTATTGCGTTTATTGATTTACAGTAGTTCTAATAAGTTGAGTCTGTAATAATTTAACTGTACATGCATGTGTTGTCTTGTGATTATGATAGATATGAATGTTAATATTACGTGTGTTTATCCCCTAATTTATGCATGTGCGGTTGCGACCTGTTTTTATACCTGGACTTTATGTGTCTTGTACGGTAGATACATATTTCCCTAGCTAATTTATTTACTCTTCATTGGATATCTGGGAGTAGCAATTCTTAGTGATTTATTCGTCAATTTTTTTTTTTAATACATGTTGTATTATAATTTTGTAAATTCATGGTAGGTGGTACTTGTGCATTTGGTTAGTGACAGGCACCAGGTTCATTAATATTATAGATGGGTCCAAGCCTGTTTTTTTTTCTATGGCTTTGTTATTGGTTTTATTTAATTTGTCCATTCGTTCTTACCATGCTAGGGCTATGGCATTCTGCCTTTCGTAATTGATATTTGGGTACTTGCTTTGGAGCTCCTTGTTGTTGATTAATTTTGTTAGTTTTCATATAATTTGGCTGTTTATTTACTTGGTTTTAAAAATAAAAAAAATAAAAAATACGTGGTTTTGTGTTTTAATAGTTTTTACCAAGACCTAATTTTGATATTCTTTTATCTTAAATGTTATTTTGTGGCTTATTCTTCTGCCTTGGTTCAAATTTCAAAATGTTTAATGGTTAGATATTTGTGTTTGTTTTTCTAGTTACTGGTAGTAATTACGTATGGTAGTGTTGCAACATGAGTTATCAACTTTTTTATTTTTCTCCTGGTTTTTTTTTGGCATAGTCTCTCTCATTTTTTGCATACTTTTGTATTTAGTCGCATGGTCTTTATTGCATGATTAAAATGAATATTGAGTCAATTTCTGACTTCATATTATTTTTCAATGTCCTAATGGTTAAAGTTTTATGGTGTTGAAATGCACTAATATCTTTCTGTGACCTTTGTGTTTTTTATTTTCTTTAAAAAAAAATAAATTAAATCACTAATAATCGATGGTTGAGTGGTATTTTAATGTGGTTTTCGGTATGATTAAGTGAACCACTGGTTTGTTTAAAGGAAAAAGAAATTTATGCACTTTCTTTTTGTAATTATCAGTATGTATGTGAGTATTTCAGTTATATTTTGTAGAATAGGCAGGTTATGGTTTTTGCTTTAGTGCATAGCTTTGTCTGCTCGGCGTAGTATGCCCCTATTCAATCTCAGAGTTACTTTATGGGCTTTTCAACCTATGTAAATTTTCTAAGCGAATAATATAATCAAGACTTGTTAATTAATTTGGTAAATATATTAACGGGTGTTATCTTGTTTTCAGAAATGTCGGGAGTTGACGGAGAGAGCTTGTCTGGTGATGGTGATAGGCGTGTAAATGCTGAGGCAGTGCCTAAAACGGCGACCCTTGTGGTGCCTAGTCCAGCTGTACCGGTAACCGCTCACGCGGAAAAACCGGAGAAATTCAATGGGCTGAATTTCAAAAGGTGGCAACAAAAGGTGTTGTTTTACGTGACCACCTTGAACCTTGTGAGGTTCTTGACCGATGATGCACCTAAGCTGTGACGATGAGTCTGATGTTGAGCTAGTTAGTGCAGTTCAAGCTTGGAACCACTCTGATTTCTTGTGCAGAAATTATATAATGAACTGTTTGAGTGATTCACTGTACAATGTGTATAGTGTGCTAAAGACGTCCAAAGCTTTATGGGACTCACTCGACAGAAAGTATAGAACCGAGGATGCGGGTACTAAGAAATTTATAGTGGCCCGACTCCTTGAGTTTATGATGGTGGATTCCAAGATGGTGGTTAGTCAAGTTCAGGACCTTCAGATGATAATGCATGACATGGAATCTGAGGGAATGCCCATGAATGAAGCCTTCCAAGTAGCCGTTATTATTGAGAAATTGCCCCCTAGTTGGAAGGACTTCAAGAATTATTTGAAGCATAAGCGAAAGGAGATGACAGTGCAAGACCTTGTCTTGAGACTCTGGATTGAGGAGGATAATAAAAAACGGCCTGTCTCTTCTTCTAATGCTAGTGTTGTGCAGGTGAAAAAGAACTCCAAGTTCAAAAAGGGGAAACCAGACAAGAAGCCCAACTTGGGACATAAGGGTGGAGTTTCTAAGAAGAAATTTCTAGGAAAGTGCTTCAACTGTGACAAGATTGGTCACAAGTCAACTGAGTGCAGACTACCGAAGAGGAAAAAGCACGAGGCCCACATGGTAGATGATGTGGCTCAAGATATATCTGAAATCAGTCTCTCTGCTATGGTTTCTGAAGTGAACCTGATCGGCTCCAACCCGAAAGAATGGTGGATTGACACTGGTGCTACTAGGCACATATGCTCGAGTAAGGAGTTGTTCCACACCTCGCCAACTGAGAATGGAGAGAAGCTTTTCATGGGAAACTCTGCAACATATGAAGTCCTTGGAAAAGGCAAGGTTTTCTTGAAGATGACATCTGGCAAGGAGTTGACTCTGAATGATGTACTCTATGTGCCGGAGATTCGAAGGAACTTGGTTTCTGGCTCATTGTTGAACAAGCATGGATTCTGCATGGTGTTTGAATCTGATAAGCTAATTTTGTCCAAAAGTGGAATGTTTGTGGGAAAAGGTTATATAACCGATGGTTTTTTAAGCTCAATGTAATGACTGTGAAGAGTATTAATAAGAATAATTCTTCTGCTTACTTGCTTGAGTCTTCCAATTTGTGGCATGGTAGACTAGGTCATGTTAATTATGAAACAATGCGTAGATTAATTAACTTGAACCATATACCCACATTCCAAATTAGTTCGAAACACAAATGTGAAATTTGTGTGGAGGCAAAATTAACAAGATCATCGTTTCAAATAATTGAAAGACATACAAAACCCTTGAATTTGATTCACAGTGATGTGTGTGATTTAAAATCAAATCAAACAAGGGATGGGTATAATTACTTTGTCACTTTTGTGGATGATAGTACAAGATTTTGTTATGTCTATTTGCTTAAAAGAAAAGATGAAGCTATAGAGAAGTTTGAGCTATATAAAAGTGAAGTTGAAACTCAACTTAAGGAAAAAGTAAAAGTTATAAGAAGTGACCGAGGTGGTGAATATGTATCACCTTTTGGTGAATTCTGTGCGAAACATGGAATTATTCACGAAGTCACTGCACCATATTCGCCTCAATCAAATGGGATTGCTGAGCGTAAAAATAGGACCTTGAAAGAAATGAGCAATGCAATGTTGCTAAGTTCAGGGTTGCCTACAAGTATGTGGGGAGATGCTGTCTGGTCAGCAAATTATCTTTTGAATAGGATACCCCGGAAAAATCAAGAGCCGACTCCCTATGAATTATGGAAAAGGAAGAAGCCTTCTTATAAATTCTCACGAGTGTGGGGGTGCCTTGCAAAAGTTCTTGTACCAGAACCAAAGAGGGTGAAAATCGGTCCAAAACAGTGGATTGTATTTTTATTGGTTATGTGCCTAATAGTACGGCATATAGATTTCTTGTGCATGAGTCAAAAATCCCTTACATACACAAGAATATAATAATGGAATCAAGAAATGCTTCATTTTTTGAACATGTATTTCCACGCAAGTCCATAGAAAGTTCAAGTTCATCGAAACGGACACGTGAAACTTATTCTGAAAATGAATATAGTGATGACGAGGAACAAGAAAATACGGATGAACTTGAAACAGAGGATGCACCTCGTCGAAGCAAAAGAGCTAGAGTTGAAAAATCCTTCGGGCCGGATTTTCTAACATACTTTCTCGAAAATGAACCACAGTCTTATTCAGAAGTTGTACATTGTCCGGATGGTCCTTTTTGGAAAGAGGCCATTAAAAGTGAAGTTGATTCTATTATGCAGAATCATACTTGGGAATTAGTGGATCTTCCTCCGGGTTGTAAACCACTAGGATCTAAATGGATTTTCACTAGGAAAATGAAAACAGATGGATCCATTGATAAGTATAAAGCCCGACTTGTTATTCAAGGTTTTCGCCAAAAAAAGGCATCGATTATTTCGATACGTATTCTCTGGTAACGAGAATGGCATCTATAAGGATGATCATTGCTATTGTAGCATTGCGAAATCTTGAAGTACATTAAATGGATGTAAAAACGGCCTTTGTTAATGGAGATTTACATGAAGAAATCTACATTAGACAACCTGAGGGTTTTGTGGTTCCAGGATTGGAACATAAAGTTTATAAATTAGTTAAGTCAATTTATGGCTTAAAACAAGCGCCTCGAGATTGGCATCAGAAATTTGACAGTGTTATATTGTCGAATGGATTTAAAATCAACGAATGTGACAAATGTGTATATGTCCAAGATACAATAGAGGGATACGTGATCCCGTGTCTTTATGTTGATGATATGCTCATCGTTGGTAGCAATGACAAGATGGTGAAATCTACCAAAGACATATTACATTCAAGGTTCCACATCAAAGATATGGGCTTAGCTGACTTGATTCTAGGGATAAAGATCCAAAGAACACCAAGTGGACTTATACTAAACGAGTCACATTATGTTGATAAGATCCTTGAGAAATTTAGTGAAGATGATTCTAGTGTGTCAAGAACCCCTTTTGATATGACTTTACATCTATCTAAAAATAAAGGTGAAGGTGTTTCTCAAGGAGAATATGCTAAAGTAATAGGAAGTATGATGTACTTAATGAATTGTACACGACCAGACATTGCCTTTATAGTGAGTAAGCTAAGCCGATACACGAGTAATCCAGGTGTGGATCATTGGAAAGCGATAACTAAAGTGCTTAGGTACTTAAGGTATACGCGTGATTATGGGTTGCATTACTCTAGATATCCTGCTGTAGTAGAAGGGTATAGCGATTCAAACTGGATTAATGGTGTAAAAGGATCGAAGTCCACAAGCGGATATGTATTTACGCTAGTAGGTGGAGCGATCTCGTGGAAATCTTCGAAACAAACGGTAGTGACCAAATCTACCATGGAGGCTGAGTTTTTTGCTTTGGATAAAGCAGGCGAACAAGCTGAATGGTTACGCCAATTTTTAGAGGATATTCCTAAATGGGAGATGCCAGTGCCGCCACTTTGTATACATTGTGACAGTACTGCAGTAATTGGTACAGCTGAGCGTGTACTATATAATGGAATGTCGAGGCATATTCGTCGGCAACACAATTCTGTTAGACAACTACTCTCAACTCGAGTTATCACCATAACAAGAGAGTTAGTTGAGAAATCATGGAAAGGAATGGGACTGAAGCCCATAATAAAAGTCGGTACAAAGGAAACCCAACCTTGTTGACTGGAGATCCCAAGATCTTGGTTCAATGGGACAACCTAATTGTAAAGACTTAGTGAGATCACTGTGGGGGTTTTATTCCCGGGTCCATTCCTATGATGAAAAATAGTGATAAAAATAGGATAAAGGTTAAGCTATGCTTTTAATGATCCTTATGTGTCGGTATGTCGAACAAATAATACTTTCGTATTGTTCAAGAGATCACCTATGTGAGTGAAGCGGGGTCGCTTCAAGAAGGAATTGTGGGGGCTAATTCTGGGAAAAACTCACAGAACCAGGCTAAAGCTCAAGACCAAAATGGGCTTAACAGTGAGAACTGAACAAATATAGGGAAAGACTCCAGTGGGGGATGTATCATCATTTCACAATACAGAAGGGCAGTTCAAGGTCAACGCGACTACTAAAATTCTAGAAATGTAAATATGTTCTTACAAGGGAAGGTTCAAGGGGTAACACCTACCTATCCTATGTTGGTTTCTACCGTGCGCTCTATCTCCGTGTCAAAGAGTCGTTTTGCAATGTCAATTTTTATTCATGTGGGGGATTGTTGGAATATTTTGAATAAAAATTTTATTGTCTTGTATTATTTTGATTTGTAACTTATAAATTGATTTTGTAACTCCTTAATAATGACATAATATTGATTAATTCATTATTGTAGCTCATTATTACATAGGTTACAACTTTGATTTGGTGTGTAAGTTACATTTCTTATACTCCTATATAAGGAGACCTTTTCTTTTTGGTGAGAGATACAAAAAACCCAGAAGCATTTGTTGAGTATTCATCTTAGAGCTCTAGGTTCTATTTAGTGACATAGTAGCGGTGTTTATTTGCTTCGTACGAGGCGGATCTCTAGTGCTTAAGATCACCTCAATTCGTTGTATCCTCGGAGACGGAAGCCACAACACACCTTCGAGCACCATACCGAAGGGGCTTATCTGTTTTAAGGATAGCGTGGTTATCACGTGCCTCGAATCATTTTCGGTATTTTCTTTTTGTAATCTTTTTTTCACGTATAATCTTTCTCTATACTTCATACAAATAATAGCAAAATTCTTTGCTTGTTGTAGTCTTGAGTGTACACATTGATATTTAAAACACATACCTTTTTTCAGCATGGTATTAATCATGTTTTACTTTCTTTTTGTGGTTAATTATGATCATTTGGATATAATTTTGGCATCTAATATTTATTCTAAAGATCATATAGATGAAAAGATCAAAATAATATGTTAAAATATTCTCATGAATATGAACATTCAAATTTAGAACAAGTGTCAACTAATAATGCTATTTTAAATTTTAAATAGAACTAAAGCATGTATCAAACTACATTCTAGTCTATAATTCGTATTTAATCTAAGTAATATTTTTATTTTTATTGTTACATATATAATAAATATTACTTAATATTGACATAAGTTATAATAATATTGTTAGCTGTATATTTTGGTATTTTATGTTACTGATTACCCCCAAAACCTACCATTTGAGTATTAAGTTTTGGCCATTTTTCTTGTAGTGATTAGATGGGAACTTTTGTGAGCTGGGCTAGTGTTGGGCTGCATTAATTCTGCTCCAACTCTTTAGCAAAAAATTAGGCTTGATTTAAAACTCTAGCCAAAATCAGTTAGCTGGACTAGATGAGCTCAAACTCGAACTAGATTACATTTTTTATTAATATTTGTAATGTGATTTAATAAAAAAAGCATTTGTAAGATATAAATTTTTTATATATATTATCACTTAGACACCTATATTTTTAATATTTTTATGTTGTTTTATGTTTATTAATATTCTTAGTAATAACTTGCTCTCTTTGGTGGATGTTGACTACCGGATGTAGACATGTAGTCAACTTCTGTAAAACGTAAAAAAAATATAAAATTTAAATAAAAAGTTATTTATTTAAATAACCTCAACAAAACTTGAAATAATCATGAAATAAGAATATTTGTCTGGGCTTTAAAAGAGTTATACCTAAACATACCAACTTCAACATTTAACTCAAATCAATCTCTTGTACTTTAACTTTTTCCTTGTAAAAAAAGGGTAAGATATTTATTTACAACTAAAAGATAATTAAAACTAATACCTTGCACACATTTCCCACTCTTTGAGGATCGTTCATATATGGCACATAATAAAATGGTTGTAGATATTTAATTAGGATTTCAAAATTGTGGCTGTAAATTCTCAAAATGGTGGTCATAGTTTTTAATTAATTTCAAAAGAATGTCTAAGTTTGAAAATTTTCTAATCAATGGCCATAGTCTATAACGAGTTTCAAAAAGTTGGCTATAATTTTAATAATTAACAAATAAAAAACCAATAATTTTATGTGAAAATAGTAATTAAATCATTTCAAAATTAATTTAATGAAAAATAATGTAATTATAAAGTAAAAAGTTTATCGAGTTTGTGTTCAATAGTTCAAGCAAAGTCAATTTAATGATCAGTAAAGTTTAGAGCTGTAAATGAGTTGATACCGAAGTTGGGTGTAGTATTGGATAAAGTTCAATTCAAGTTCATATTGATTTGTAAACGAGTCGAATTTGAACACCATTTTGAGGTTCACTTTGTGTTTTTAAACACATTAAGTTTTAAATGGACAAATATACTGACATGTTGGTTTTGGTGTTTACCTTATGTGTTGACATGCTAGTCACTTAGATAGTGGTTTCACATGTTAATTTGAAATGGACAAATATAAGGACAAGTTGATTTTGCTATTTACATTATGTGTTGACATGCTAGTCACTTAGATATAGACAGGAAATCCTTGTTGTCAATGTGGTAGTTAATGACATTGTATTTAGGCATGCAAATACTAACTATAACTATTATAACTATTATGAATTTTAGTTCTAAGTGTGTGTTTAAATAAAAACTCATATTTACCACTACATTATGTGTGTTGTTTTACTAGAAAATTCATTATTTTTTTTGTATGTTTTTTTATGATAAATTATTTCTTTGTATGTTACTTCCTCTCTTGGTAATTATATCTCTTTTGTAACTATACCTCACTCAAACTGATCCAACTATGATTATTATTTTTTCAAAATATTACAATTGTTCCTTGATTTTTGTATTGTGTTAGTTACATCAAAGCAGACTTTGTCATGTCTTCTTGATTAGTTAGGGGAGACCAACCCAAATTGAATATCGAGCTAAAAAGAATGAAATATTTTGATGTTTGAGACCATAATGTTTTGTTAAAATTACTTTTTGGCCATTTTACGCCCTCACCATTTTCATCGACCTGATTTTCTATTCACTTGAAATTTGTAATTTTTTTAAAAACATTCATTCTAATAAAATTATTAAATAAAACATTAATTTTATAAAAATATCAATATCATTAAATTTATATAAAACTGATAGTTTTAATAAAAAAAACTAATTACAAATTTTAAATTTTTTTATGCAAGCTACTCTATCTTTAAGAAAATCTGTAAAATCATAGGTAAAAAAGGTCCATGTACTCATCATTTGCACTTATTTTTGTCATTAGGAGTAAAGGGGCTTCATTATGATGATCCTAATAGCAGTTCCAAGCTCATTGCACTAGCTGCAAGAGATAGAGTGTATATTTTCTCCACTTTAGCATTTTCTACTATTAATCATCTAATGTCCATAGCTAAACAAATTTTTGATAGCTCAATTACAAAATCTCCATTAAAAAAAGATCAATCTCCGAAGCATGAGAAGATAATGAACCTATATTTTTCCCCTTTGTTTGACAAAATGACCTTTGGGCTATAGTGATGTTTGCATATTTGATTCTTTTTTTTTTGAATGAAAAGCTCAAAATTTAACACACATTTGTTCTTATGCATTTTAAATAAAATTATGAACACAATATAAATTAACTAGAAAGAGACACAATACAAAACCTCTTTACAAAATGAATCTAAGACAAGAATCAACTTGAACACGCTTTGAGATTTACAACCAAAGAGTGTAAAACAATATAAATTAACTAGAAACAGACAAAATAGAAAGCCTCTTTACAAAATGAATCCAACACAAGAATTAACTTGAACACACTTTGAGATATACAACCCACGGTGTAAAGTTGAGGGTTTAATCCAATTTCTAGATCCTTATTTAGACTATAAAATGTTTAAATAAATTATAAAAAAAGTATTAATGGAAGTACTAAGTAATGAAAGCCAACCATATATAGATATACATACTTACTAAACAAAACAAATTACAAAACCTTTGACCAAATGGAACCAAGATAAAGGGAAACACAATTTGAGTTGTCTGAGGAAATCGGTATACAAGAATTGGAAGATTCATGATTAATTTCTGTGAACCCTAAATCTTAATTCCAGTATAAAGGTATAGATCTAAGAAATCATCTTTTGAAGCCTAGGCCTGAGCGTGTGGAGTTGTGTAGTGGAGTGCCCATCATGTAGTTCATTGTCTTCACAATTCTCTTCCACATCTCCATCAAGAAAATTCATCCTTTGTGTTTTAAAAATCTCATCAATATTACACACCACTATAACTATTTATGGAATTTCTTATATGTTATGATGTTCTTTATGCCATGCATGAGGAGTGGTGTTTAGTTATGTTTCCTACCTAGTAAATATTATGCACTAATTGTTTCAAAAAAATATTTTCTATACTCACCTAATAAGTTCTTATTTATTATTAGTTACAATTTTTTATGCATAGAATATTTATTCAAATTTGTTTTCACGTATATTTGTTGGAAAAAGTAAAATTTTCCTGTATTTTGAGATATTTAGTTTGTAATAAATTTTGATAATTTTGTATTATGAAAATGTACAACAACAATTTAGTAACAAAAAATGTACAACAAATTTAAAATATAAACAAAAACCAACTTGTACAAAATGAAAGTTTTTGTAAGATGTATACTTCCAACAATTGATTATAATAAACAAAATCTCTTTATAATTCAAAAATCATTAATTTTGTCTATACAAACTATATTAACTTATTTAATAGAAAGAATTTAGAAGAAACTTTTGGAAAAATTGAATCAATATAAATAAAAACTAGAAACAGAATTGAGTTTTAACTTGCTCAATAGAATAAATTAAAGAAACTTTTGAGCAAATTGGATCATGGTGCCTGGGTTGATGAGAGCACTGGTTATTGAGCAAAGCATTCAAGTTTGATTGGTGGCGTGTGCTGAATTTTTTCCACACTCCAGGGTTGAGGGGTCTGTGGCTTTATCCGATGATGGAACAAAAATGTTGAGATATAACCTTTATCATGGCTCATTGACGGTTTTCTCAAAGACCCCACATACAATGAAACTCGTTTGCTATTCATGCTTTCGAGATTGAACTTTTTCTCAATGTAGGTCGTGTAAGTAATATATCAAGAACACATCCACCTCTGACCATCAAATAATTAACTATAAATAAATGTTATAAGGGTGAAATTTCACACTATATCTCTTTTCTAGCTATTGCAAAGATCTTGGAACTACAATTGCCATCATCCAAATAAAGCCTCCAATCTAATAAAAATATTTTAATTCAGGAAACTATTTATTACACCTAATTCTAGTGATTTTCTCAAAGATGGAGGACATTCGAGTAGCTTACATTTGGGCTTGACAAATACACTATTGTGGTTGGTCTGAGCTCTAAAATTGGACTAGCACCCATAAACTCATATAATGAGGCGCTTATGAGGTGGATCCATGCAAGTCATCTCTCATTTAAGTTAGAAAGAGCCTTGGACTTGTAGGAAAACTATGAGCTAAAAAATATGGTAAGATCCACATAGAAAAGATTAAAGGTCTAAAAAGTATTTATACTTGTTTATGTTTTCTCAAGTTAGGTCTAAAAAGTATTTTTATTTTTTACCTAAATAAAATTTTTTTGGATAAAATTTACCACTTGGAACTCATAAGTGCATTAGATTTACCAAGGTCTTTGTACAAATTTATAATTTAGATTAGTAAATTAGAGTTGTATGTTTAAATTTAGTATAAGGTTTAATTTGTGTAACAATTTTAAGAATATGATAATTATTAAAAATAAAATGTTCTATCTCAAACTATAACATTTATATTTTATTTTATACTTTATTGTAATAGTATTTTATTTCTTTTAATTACAAAAAAAGGTGTTTAAAAGTTAGATTAGTGTAAAAATTTATACTATATTATTAAAGACGAAACATAAAAAGTTTTGTTCTGTCGGTCATTGGTCGGTATTTGAGCCGGGCCTATTGATAATTTGGGTTGCGTTGGGTCTATGTATAACCAATTTATTTATAACCAATTATTTTTTTCACCTAAAATACATTAACTATTTTATATATAGTTTTAACCAAAACAACTAATCTTCTAAAAATAAAATAGGTAACATATATATATATATATAATAGTAATTTTATTACACATTTATAACCGATTAGCTTTTTGAGCTAAAACACATTATTTGTTTTACATTTTCTAACTAAAACAAATGATCATTTCCACTTATTTTTGTCATTAGGAGTAAAGAGGCTTTATTCTGATGATCCTAATACCAGTTCCAAGCTTATTGCACTAGCTCTAAGATATAGAGTGTACATTTTCTCCTGTTTAGCATGTTCTGCAATTAATCATCTAATGTCCATACCTAAACAAATTTTTGATAGATTAATTACAAAATCTCCATTAAAAAAAGATCAATCTCTGAAGCATGAGAAGATAATGAACCTATATTTTTTCCCCTTTGTTTGACAAAATGACCTTTGGGCTATACTGATGGTTGCCATATTTGAATTTTTTTTTGAATGAAACGACACAATACAAAACTTCTTTACAAAATGAATCTAAGACAAGAATCAACTTGAACACGCTTTGAGATATACAATCCAACATTGTAAAGTTGAGGGTTTAATCCAATTTCTAGATACCTTTGACCAAATGGAACCAAGATAAACAGAAACACAATTTGAGTTGTATGAGGAAATCGGTATACAAGAATTGGAAGATTCATGATTAATTTCTATGAACCCTAAATCTTAATTCCAGTATAAAGGTATAGATCTAAGCAGTCATCTTTTGAGCCTAGGCCTGAGGGATTAGGTGTGGAGTTGTTGTGGAGTGTCCATCATGTAGTTCAGTATCTTCACAATTCTCTTCCACATCTCCACCAAGAAAATCTTGTAAAATGTTTTGTATGTATTTGTGTTTAAGCAGAAATAACTGATAGAATACACCAGCATATGCACATCAAATGGGTTTCGTTATTATTGATCATGCAAAGGTTTTTAAACTGCAATACAACCACAAAGGTAGCTAGAAAATAGGAACACTACCCACTCTCCTACAACTACTCCACTACAGCTTTTATTTGGCAAACTGGGTCCTAAAATATCTCTACTAACAGCTGACTGAATCAAATCCTACTAAAACATAAATAAATGAAAAATATGTTTAAGATTAAATACAATAATCTCCCCCTTAATCTTAAACGTTTCTTGCCAATTCCTTGACACCCAACAGCTCCCTCATCCTTTCGAATTTGACTTTTGACAAGGCCTTGGTGAGTATGTCTGCACGTTGTTCCTCCCCCGAGATGTGTTTGATGCAGATTTCCCCACGCTCTATGCATTCGCGAATGAAGTGGTATCGAATATCAATGTGCTTACTTCGACCATGAAACACTGGATTTTTAGCAAGGTCAATTACAGCTTTGTTGTCGATGTATAGAACCACTGGACCCATGCTTTCATCCGTTATCTGACTGAGAACATTCCGGACCCATATGCACTGACAAGTTACTGCAGTTGCAGCAATGAAGTCGGCCTCACATGATGACAATGCCACACACTTTTGCTTCTGAGATACCCACGTTATTAAGCTCTCGTTTAAGTAGAACACCATCCCTCCAGTACTTTTCCTATCCTAAATATGACCTGCAAGATCACTATCCGAGTAGCCTGTTAATATGTTATTACCTCCCTTCTTGGTATATACCAGTCCACAATCAAGCGTCCCCTTTATATATCACATGATTCTCTTTGCTGCATTTAGATGTAATACTGTTGGTTGCTCCATGTATCTGCTAACGATGCCAACTTCAAACGCTATATCAGGTCTGGTGTTTCCCAGGTAGCGCAAACCTCCCACTAGACTTTTGAACTGTGTCACATTTACTCGTTTTCCTCCTTCATCTTTGGTTAGCTGCTCTTTCGGATCCATAGGATATTTAGTTGGATTACATTCAGCTAACCCAGCCTTCTCAAGGATTTTCTTTGCATAACTAGTTTGCTTCAGTTTGATGAAACCATTACCCTCCTCTACTTCAATTCCCAAGTAGTATGATAACTTGCCCAGATTACTCATCTCGAACATATCATTCATCTGACTCATGAACTTTTCTATAATACTCGTGCTTGTACCAGTGACTAGCAGGTCGTCTACGTATACAGCAACCACCAACATTTTGTCATTCTCTCGCTGAGTATACACCCCATGTTCTGATGGACAGCGTTTGAAACCAAGCAACTCCAGATAGCTGTTTAATTTTGAATACCAGGCCCGTGGGGCTTGTTTAAGCCCATACAGTGCTTTTATTAATCTGTAGACCATGTGTTCTTGCCCCTTTCTCTCATAACCTTCCGGTTGCGCCACATAAACTTCTTCACCAATTTCTCCGTTTAGAAATGCCGTTTTTACATCAAGATGATGGACTTACCAGTTGTTTTTAGCTGCCAGTGCAAGTAGTAACCTCACGGTCTCCAATCTCGTGACTGGTGCAAAACTTTCTTCATATTCTATGCCATGTTGTTGAACAAAACCCCGTGCAACTAATCTCGCTTTATGCTTAACTATCTTCCCTTCAGCATCCCTTTTCAGCTTGTAAATCCATTTTAAATCTATAACCTTGTGGCCCTTTGGCAACTCTGTCAACCTCCATGTCCCGTTTTTATTAATTGAGTCTATCTCATTCTGCATTGCTAGCTTCCACTCCTTACTCTTAACATCTTGACTATAGTTCCCAGGTTCATCAACTGACATGATCATCAACTCGTTCTCCAGCTCGACTTCTTCTGCAACATCGTAAATTTCTGCAACTGACTTGAATTTCTTTGGCGTCTCATCATATGTATCTGAATCCACTTCATCATTAGTCTGCTGTTGGGGCCTCGTAGTTTCAGACTCTTCTGCATCACCTGTATACTCAGACTCTTCAGTACTCTGCACTACTTCACTTGGCATACACACATCCAGCACTAAACCAGGCATTTCACTATGCGAATTTTCTCCCCCCAATTCTGACCATGGTCAGCATTTGTTTTCTTCAAACACCACGTCTCGACTAACACAAACACGCTTGCTCACGGGATCATACAATCTGTACGCCTTTGTACCAGGTTCCCTGCCAAAATTCACAACTTGCACACTCCTGTCATCCAATTTCTTATTATAAATACCTGAAGTCTTCATATGTGTTAAGCACCCAAACACTCGAATGTGACTTATGTTTGGTTTTTCCCCTGTCCACGCCTCATATGGAGTCTTTCCAGTTAATGCCCTTGTTGGTAACCTATTGAGCACATAGACTGAATAACGGACCGCCTCCCCCCATAGCATTCGTGGCAACTTCATCTCCTTTAAGTAGCTACGAGTCATTTCAACGACTGTTCTATTTCTACGCTCTACCACGCCATTTTGCTGAGGCGTGTAGGGTGCAGAAAAATGTCGTTCTATACCCATTTCTTCACAGTACTCAATGAACTCCCTTGACATAAATTCGCCTCCTCTGTCAGTGCGTAAGACTTTTACCTTCCTTTCAGGCCCATCTTCCACCTGTGCTCTAAACTTTTTGAATGCAGAAAACGTCTCACTTTTCTGTCTCAACATATAGACCCACATGACTCGACTATAGTCATCCACAAGTAAGAAAAAATACTTACATCCTCCTGCTGTTGCTGGATCGATTGGTCCACATAAATCAGCGTGAACTAATTGAAGAACTTTGCTAGCAGTGAAGCTTGATTTTGTCAGAAATGTTTTCCTGGTCTTTTTTGACATCAAACATCCAGCACAAACCTCAGCAGAGTGTACAATCTTAGGCAGACCGTATACCATTTGTTCATTGTACATTAACACCAAGGATTGAAGATTAACATGTCCCAGGCGAGTGTGCCAGAGACGTGTAATCTCTTCCGCTTTAGACAGTAAACACACAAGCTTGACAGTGTTAATAAGCAACTTGTACAAACGATTGGGAGATTTTTTGACTTTCATTAACATATTTCCTTGTGATTCATACACCCACAGATAATTCCCGGTTAATACAACTTTATTTCCATTCTCCGATAATTGCCCCAGACTTATAATGTTGCTACAAAGATTTGGAATATAATATACCTCATGAAGAGTGCGCTCCTCCCCGTTTTTGCATTGAAGGACTATAGAACCTTTACCTTCGATTTTAACCGCTGATCCATCACCAAATTTTACTTGTCCTGTTATTTTTGGATCCAGCTCCTTGAATTTCGACTTGTCTCCGGTCATATGGTTGCTCGCACCATTGTCGAGGTACCCCACATTTGTTCCCATATTCCCCTCGCTTGCAACAGGCTTCAGCTTTGGTGTTACTCCTTCCTCGTTCAGCAACATATTCTCCTCTCTTCCTTCATGTTTGGCCAGAAGCAAGGCAGGTTCATCGTCCTCCATTTGAGTCAGATAAGCCTCCTGTTTTGTTTCTTGTTTCACATCCCTTGCACGTCGTGGCTTACGACACTCTGAAGCAATGTGGCCATATAAACCACAATTGTAACACTTGACTCTACTCTTGTCCCATCCAGTACGATTTCTCATACTTGTTCCTCCCTTGTTCATCTTCCTCTGCCATTCTTCCTTGGTGAGTAAAAGTTTCCCACCTTCACTTTCCTTCTTTATCCATTCTTCTTCAGTAAGCATTAGTTGCCCTCTGGCATTGTCACTTTTACCGTTCAGCCTCTCCTCATGTGCCTTTACTGACCCAATCACCTCTTCAACGGTCATAGTCTCTAAATCACCAAACTGCTCCATTGTTGACACTATCTGTAAAAATTTCGTTGGTACTGCACGTAGCAATTTTTTCACCACATAGGCTTCCTTCATGTCCTCTCCAAGTGCACGAATATTAGTTACAAGTCCATTGATCTTCACGCAGAAATCGTCTAGCATCTCTGTATCTTTCATGCTTAATGACTCGAATTCAGATTTAAGAGTCTGAATTTTTGCCGCTTTCACCTTTTCAGCACCCTGAGACATTGTCTTTATAGCCACCCAGGCATCTTTTGCTTTCTTCTTCTCTGCAATAGAGAGTAATATCTCCTCCGGTACGCTCTGGTAAATCATGGCCAGAGCTACCTTGTCTGATCGCTCGTCCACCGCACCTTCTTTAAGATCACTGGACTCCACTACGTCCCAAACGCCATGAGCCTGCATTATGACTCTCATTTTTATCGACCAGGTAGTATAGTTAGCCTTAGTTAACATTGGATAACTTAACCCCATGGATCCTCCTTTAAGCTTGCCCACATCCATTACCTTCTTTGACATATACTCGCGTATTCACCGATTACCGTAGCTCTGATACCAATTCTTGTAAAATGTTTTGTATGTATTTTTGTTTAAGAAGAAATAACTGATGGAATACACCAGCGTATGCACATCAAATGGGCTTCGTTATTATTGATCATGCAAAGGTTTTTAAACTGCAATACAACCACAAAGGTGGCTAGAAAATAGGAACACTACCCACTCTCCTACAACTACTCCACTACAGCTTTTATTTGGCAAACCGGGTCCTAAAATATCTCTACTAACAGCTGACTAAATCAAATCCTACTAAAACATAAATAAATGAAAAATACGTTTAAGATTAAACACAATAGAAAATTCATCATTTGTGTTTTAAAAATCTCATCCATATAATTACACACCACTATGACTATTAATGGAATTTCTTATATGTTATCATGTTCTTTATGCCATATAAGCGCATGAGGAGTGGTGTTTAGTTAAGTTTCCTACCTAGTAAATATTCGACAATAATTGTTTCAAAAAAATATTTTCTACACTCACCTAATAAGTTCTTCTTTATTATTAGTTATAATTTTTTATGCATAGAATATTTATGCAAATTGTTTTCCACGTATATTTGTTCGAAAAAGTAAAATTTTCCTGTATTTTATGATATTTAGTTTGTAATAAATTTTGATAATTTTGTATTATGAAAATGTACAACAACAATTTAGTAACAAAAAATGTACATCAAATTTAAAATATAAACAAAAACCAACTTGTACAAAACGAAAGTTTTTGTAAGATGTATGCTTCCAACAATTGATTATAATAAACAAAATCTCTTTATAATTCAAAAATCATTAATTTTGTCTATACACACTATATTAACTTATTTAATAGAAAGAATTTAGAAGAAACTTTTGGAAAAATTGAATCAGTATAAATAAAAACTAGAAAAAGAATTGAGTTTTAACTTGATCAATAGAATAAATTAAAGAAACTTTTGAGCAAATTGCATCATGGTGCCTGGGGCATGTAGCTGGGTTGGTGAGAGCAGTGGTTATTGAGCAAAGCATTCAAGTTCGATTGGTGGCGTGTGCTGAATTTTTCCCACACTCAGGGTTGAAGGCCCCACCACTGTGGTCTTGTGGCTTTATCTGGTGATGAAACAAAAATGTTGAGATATAACCTTTATCATGGCTCATTGACGGTTTTCTCAAAGACTAGATAGACAATGAAACTCGTTTGCTATTCATGCTTTTGAGATTGAACTTTTTCTCAATGTAGGTCTTGTAAGTAATCTATCAAGAACACATCCACCGGTAGCCATCAAATAATTATGTGACGCCCCCAAATCCGAGGTCAGGATTTGGTGCCACTATCATTCTGAATAAAACATAATTATACAAACGACCCCTCAGCTAAGGATCGATAACAGGTTATGGTATGAAACAAGAAACTAAAATATTAAAGTTATTACAACATCTACTTCAGTTTTATCACAAACCGTTTGCCATCAACTAACCATAGGTGAGATCTAAAATGACCTCTATCTGCCCGACAACTAGAACCTACTCCTTGATTTAGGCCTCCTCACGGTCTCCTTAGCGGTTACTCGAAGATAGCTAACTTCGTTCTTAACTGAAAGGTTAGGGAAAAATAGCAAGAGTGAGCCAACAATGCTCAGCAAGTGTATAATAATAGCCAACAAGCATTGAACAGGATATAAGAAATGAATCAGGAAGTCTAATAAATAAACAGAGTTTCATCATATGAATAGGGATGTCTGATAAAAAAACAGAGTTTCATAATAGGAATCAATAAATAAACGGATTGGAATTGGAACCACACGCTACGAGCTAATCTAGGTGATCAGCCAACGCATTAGCTCCGGATCACATATTTAATGTGATTCCAAACACACACCGGATCCATAGGCAACATATTGGCCTTAAATAATTCATATACCAGACCGGCGTCACGGTCAAAAACAAATTTCCAATTCCGGGGTTGAATAAAATTACAGATTATTCGCAACGAATAAAGGTGTCAAGAATTCAATCAAGTCTTTAGGAACAACTTGTTTCAATTTTACAGATTTCAATTCATGATAACGCTTCAGGGATTCAGATGATAAAGAAAAGTAGAAAGATCATGGTATAGGGTCAAGCAAAGGTATTAGACAATAATCAAGCTATAAGTAAGCATGACAATAAATGGGTTTAAGACAAAGCATGCTATGTATACAAAAATATAGCTGCAAGATGGAACAAAATGTTCAAATGTATTATATGAAAGGAAAGGTAAAAGAAAGAATTATGGTTAGGGAAAACATTCACATCATAATTTAAGAGAAACTACCACTTGAACAATAAGTGGAGGGAATAGACACTTGCCTCAAAAGCCGATAAACTAACTCAATAACTTGTATCTCACAAATCCAACTTTACGTACATGCGCTCCTTTCCTGGCCTCCTATTTGTACCTATATAAAGGTATAATACCCTATTAGTACCTCAGCTTGTTTACGTTAGCCTATTATCCCATATTCTACCCCAACGATATTTCTTTACACACATATACCACATTATAATATAGCACGTTGCCACATAACACATAATATTTTGTCAACATATAACATAATCTCAAATGGCTAAGGTGAAACATTAGTGTGTGTTCTTGATGCAACTAACACATAATAGTTCTCAGATTCGACACAAAGTTCTAGTTAGTACGATCACAGAAAAGAATACCTTTAATAATTAGTTACTCTACCCTTAATATAAAGACTTATATAACTCTTACAATCTATATACTTAACCTCCATACAAGTTTTAAAGTCCACTCTAGCGGGTTAGACTTGAAAAATCCCAATTTACCAATAAAATATCAAAACAAAATTTTTATATGCAAGAAGCTCCCAGCAGGACCAACACACTTGCATAGACTGATGGCATGACCATGTTGGAGACATCGAAACGAAGCTAGAAAGGAAGGTCAATGAAGTTGGTGACATGGTAGGACCTTGTTGGCGTTTTTTATTTCTTCTAGTACACTTTAACGTTATAATTACTTATGTTCTTAACTTGGTGTTGGCGGATTTGATGAGATTATGTAGTTGGGTTTGTGATTAGAGGACGTAGTTGGTTGTTTATGATGGGATTATGTAGTTGGATGATGTACTTGGTTTGTGTAAATTGGTTGTTTTTCTAATGGGAAATGCTATATTTAAACTTTACATTTTTATTTAGTTAAACTACAGGTGTTACCTTAGGTACTATACTGATGTTACTAAATGTCTTCATTGGCAACCCCTAGCGTGTTGCAGTAGGTGTTACAATAGGTGTTACCCTAGACTGAAACGTGCTGCTGCATATTTTGTGGGCCCCACGTGTGGGACCCACGTGTGGAACCCACGTATGGGACCCACATGTGGGATCCACGTGTGGGAACCACGTGTGGGCCCCACACGTGGGGCCCACTAATTTCAAAAAATTCTAATATCTAAGGTAACATAGATTTGTTGTTGTAATAGAGTGGTTACTATGTTGTTGTAGGCTATCTTTGGTAACATAAAAGGTTATGTTAGCCTAGGGTAGGCGACATGTTGCCTTTGACGCCAAAGGCAACTGGGAGAGAAACTAACCCAGCGCTGATGTTACCATAGTTCAGTTACTACTATAGGCCATCTATGACGTAGTGTTATGAGTTACAATAAAAGTCTCCATTAGTGATATTCTCCGAAACATATTTTTGAAATTTATTTTGATTGAATAATATTATATATTCTTATCACTGGACAATACATTTAACAATAATTTTAATAATTAACCTATTACCTATATTAGCCAAAGCGTATAATTTTTTTTATAACTAAAATTTCTACTTTTTTATTTTTCTAACTAAAACCTCTTATTTTCTGACGGGCAGTTTTATTTAATAAAATAAAATAATGAAATAATAATAAAATAATAATATTATAATTACTAATAATTAACCGATTAGCTTTTTTTGCCAAAGTGTATATTTTTTTATATTTTCTAACTAATATGTCTCCTAACTAAAACCTCAAACAATATACACCCGTTATTCCATTTAGTAGGATAAAATACTCTAATATTATAAATATTAATAATTAATCAATTACCTTTATTAACAAAATCATATATATATATATATATATATTAATTATATTTTTTACCTAAAATTTCTCATTTTCTAAAATTATCATAGACAACATATTATATAATAATCTTCACATAATTAAATGCATATTAGTCTTATTATATGAATCATTAGATAATGTTATATTATTTTTCTTGAAATAGTTCTAGAATATTTTAAATGGAAGTCTTCCCTGGTCTAAAAGCCAATATAGAATTGACTTTAACCACTCATATACCAAAAGAAGACCAAATAATCAGGGACAATAACTAAGAACATTTAAAGATGGAACAGAGGGTTTGAGGTGTGCTTCAGGTAGTATAAACCCCACTCTTAGTTCCTCAAACGCCTATTCAATCTCTTCAGGGGCCTCTCTTATCAGAGTAGTAGCAACAGACTGAGTATACATTGGAATTGATGGTGTTAAAGGTGTAGAGAGTGCATGAAACTTCATAATTCATATTATAAGAATTATAATTATCATTATAATTATAATTGAGTTAACATAATAACTCAATGTATAATTTGTCTACATGCATAATTTAAACCCACAAGTTAATACTATAATTTTAGAGTACACTTATAACTATGTTATAAGTATATATATTTAAAAGAATTAGTGGAAAAATAAATAAATTGGTGCTACAATAATAAAAAAAATATTTATTAAAATTTAGATACTCACTTTAATATTTGGGTTCTATTCTTAGTTTTAGAAATTGAATTTTGACGATTTTACAACTCATGCCAAACTAACGAAATTATCTTTAATTTAATGATGGTTTAATAATTATTATCTAACTTGACCACTTGACATACCCATAAAATAAACCGAAAACAAAAGATGGTTAAGAAGTTTTACACAAAGAATTCAATTCAATATAAAAAACCAATTTATAATTGGTTTAAATTATCAAAGCACAGTTCTTAGTATTTAAATATAATCCCACCTTTAATCAAATACATATTTTAATATAAGTATTATATTCAAAATTATCATTTATGAATATGAAACCCTCAACATTTTAATAATATTTTGATATTATCCTTTAATGTTTGTTATATGTAAAATAATATAATTATAATTTGGATTAATCAAATTGTTATGTTCCTTCAGAAAAAAAAGTGTTTAAATTTATTCATGTAGAGGAGTTCTCGTATCATTGTAATCGATATGAATTGTTATTTTGATGTTTAGTTTAACAATTATTATTTAACTGGAACTATACATAAATTCAAGAGAAAAGATATTTAAGATTTTTTACATAGCAAAATTTTAAATGATCAAATTACACTTTTTAGTATTTAAATATAATTCTATTATTAATCAGATACACTTTTTAATATTAGATCTAACAATTCTTATCGATCTATTTAAGATCTAACTATAATTATTAATTTGGTCGATCGTACACGGACCAGATCGATTTTAATTTTTTCTTAAATTGATTTTAACATTTTATTGAAATAAACATAGAATTTATAAATTTAAAAGAATTAGGAAAAAAACTAAATTGGTGCTACAATAATAAAAAAATATTGATTAAAATTTAGATAATAACTTTACTGTTTGGGCTTTTGGGCTCTATCTTGAGTTTTAGAAACAGATTTTAACGATTTTACAGCCACACGAAGCTTACAAAATTATCTTTAATTTAATGATGGTTTAATAATTATTATCTAACTGGAACTATCCATAAAATAAAGAAAAAAGATAATTACGAATTTTTACATAAAGATTTCTATTCAATATAGAAAACTCATTTATAATAGGTTTAAATTATCAAAATACATCTTTTAGTATTTAAATACTATCCTATTATTAATCAAATACAATTTTTAATATTATATCTGACACTCCTCATCGATTTGAATGTTTATAATTTTATAATCCAATACTTTTGGTAGTAACCGAACAAAGTTTTGGATAAGATCTCAGTTAATTATGTTGCTATTGTTATGGTTTTAATGTTGTTATTCTTATGGTTTTAAGTACTTAGTTAATAATTTAGTAACTAAGTATATACCCTATGTTTACTATATTAAAGTTAATTTGATATGAAAATTGCAAATTTAATCTATGAGAATCATACACGTAAATACTTACGATATTTTACCAATAGAACATTATATTATGACTTTAGCATGACTTCATAATATGATATGAAAACATATTTTTTCATATTAATATTGAAAATAATATATATAGTTCGCATAATTATTATATAAGAAATAACATTATTAACAAAATTTTATTATTACATTAATAATATTGATTTATTATTTAATAGGTAATACTATATTATATAATATTATATATTATATAATTCAGGGTTTCTTGTTGATAATATAATATAATATAAGTGTATAATATGGATATAAATTGCAATACTTAATTGTAGTATTTTGGTGCCATACAGGTTTTGTGACTATACAACAACCAAATATTTGTGACTGTACAACACCAAATACATTATCGAAATGTATTATCTCATATATCATTAATTGCTTAAATAATAACTAGATTTTCAATGACGTAAAATGAATTTTAGTAAATTGATCAATTTAGTGTAATATAAATAATACTTAATGATATATCATAAGTTCTTTATAGAATGAAATGTTATAATTATGTTAGTATTGGGGAACTATATTTTAGATAATACTTAAATGTGTGAATATATAGGATATAATAGCTTAGGTAAAAAGTTATAATACTCCTTATATAATATTATGATAACTTATATGTATATTATTAGTAAGGATACAAAATAATATTTAAATCTGCCTTGACTTAGGAACCTAAGTATATAATCAAAGTTTCTCTCTCTCTTGGTTAATATTATTTCGAAATATTTTAACACCCAAACAAAATTTAATTTATTTCAACTGTAAATGTTCTAATTATTTCAAATTTCGAGATCTGTTACTTTAGAATGCTAGGAGCCAAATCTAGGGTTTTAATTAAACATCTCAATTTTCATTTAGGGTTTTAAGGAGAGATGTCTAGGGTTTATGATAATTGGGAGAGATTAGTACGAAGCTATGTTAGGGCAAGAGCAACTCAGACGGACTAGGCAAGGTCATGAGCAAGTTTCTAGTGGAATCACCGGTGTTGTTGCGCTTCAGAAAACTACTAATGTTAATGCTATTTTACAAGCTTCTGATGAAATTCAGAATGAGGATCCTAATGTTGCTAGAATGTGTTTGTGTTTGTGTTTGACTAACTGTGATTTTAATTAGCTTTAGTTGATTGTAGTAAGGCGTTATGATATTGTGATTAATTGGTTATGATAAGAAGTAAGGTTAGCTCAAAATATCAAAATTCTAACCTATAGTATGTTCATATTATATTATTACACTTTAGAATATTAAGATATTTATTTGTAGTGATATAAATTTTATATCACAATACCAATAAATTATACATAATTACTTAATTTGTAAAATATTTCTAATACTAGTATAATATATATTAGTATTATACAACTATTAGAATCCAAAATATATAGTATCGAAATGTTCACCTAATCTTTTAATAACCAAGTGTAATATTTAAATTATACATATAATTTGATATTGTCAATTACTAATACTAAAATGAATGTATAATTAAAATTTCAATATCTAAATTATATTACATCATATTTTACTATTTTCAGTAATTGATCATTTATTGAGTTTTAATAATTTATTTTAGTAATATGATAACAACAATAATGATTACATCTTTATTTGTTATCAACTAACTATCCTAATATAGTTAAGGATATATGGAAATAGAAAAAAGTTGTTTACTTCTACTTAAGCCAAAACTATATTATTATAGTTTATGTTATTTATGTAATTAGTGACATATGAATTACATAAATTTTTAGTATAAATGATAATTATTAAAAGTGTACCCAATATTATAGAACTTATGTATAATTTAAAATGTTGTTTAAATTATACGATATGGTATTATTACAAATACCTATATAAATTATGGTAACATAATTATATCCCAGTTAATGATCACCACTATCATATTAACTATAAATATTATAGTTAATATTTAATATTAAAAATTGTATAGGTTAATATTTCTTATATAAATATGCATCTAATGTAAATTAAATAGTATACTAATATCTGGGAATAAGTAATAAATTACATATAGTTTAGCAAGTGTTTGGTGATATGTTTAACCAAATATTTTGATAAAAATACTCCAGATATTTGGTAACATGTAGTCAACTATGATCTATGTTTTATATAATTTCATAAATAACTATACTTTAATCTACAGTAATTAGCTATAGTAATATGGTTTAAATTATTATGTTGCACGATAGAAGGATTTGTGAAGCCAACATTTGGTTTATAAGCTGGGTGAAGGCTAAATTGAATAAATGCTTAAAAAGTTTGGGCTTTACAAAATGTCCCTGAGTGTACCGGAGAAGAAAGAGACATTGATCATTGGAGTGTATGTTGACCATCTGTTAATCACACACACAAGTGTATCAATGATTCAACGAATCAACACTTTTTAAGGACTAGATGAACAAGAAGTTTGATATGAGTGATCTAGGAAAGATATCTCATTATCTTGATCGAACTATGTTTAAAAGTATCGTGGTGGCTTGAGATATTATTATACATCCTTAAAAATATTTTTTCTATCCTTATAAAAAATATAAAAAAGAAGACACCTTCCACTTTTGAATTTATAGGATTATATTATTATTACGTTTCATACGCCAATGTATTATTATGCCCATAATAATACTCTATATTTCCCATCTGATGCAATATTCACCATCTGTGTTTCTACATATGAAATATTATGTCAATACATATAGTCAAATTAGATTAATATAACCTTGTATGAACATTATTAATATAATCCTAATAAAATTTAGTTAGAAGATATGATAAAATGTTTTATATAAAATCACATATTATGTTATGATATAAGCATATATCTTAGTATCACATTAGTTGTTGTTGGGCTTAAGAAGAAATAGTAATAGATATTATGATTATTAAATATATATAATCCACATTAATATTTTTTAAGAATTTAGTACGTAGAATATCTATTCATAAGGTGACAGCTACACAAGATTTAATGGATATTATAATAATGCTAATTTTGATAAAAATGGATATCAATTCTTATCAATATTATTATCATAGCTATTACTAGTATGCGTTTATTCAATATTGGTATTATATGTTAGAATAATTGTTTATTTATTTGACTAAATATTGAGTCCACATTTTATTAGTTTTTTATGAGTTACAATAAAAGTCTCCATTGGTGATATTCTCCAAAAACAAATTTTTGAAATTTATTTTGATTGAAAAATATTATATATTCTTATCACATAAAAGATTCTGGATAATACATTTAACAATAATTTTAATAATTAACCTATTACCTTTATTAGCCAAAGCTTATAATTTTTTTTATAACTAAAATTTCTACTTTTTTATTTTTCTAACTAAAACCTCTTATTTTCTAAAAATATCGCGGGCAATTTTATTTAATAAAATAAAATAATAATATTATAATTACTAATAATTAACCGATTAGCTTTTTTTTGCCAAAGTGTATTTTTTTTTATATTTTCTAACTAATATGTCTCCTAACTAAAACCACAAACAATATACACCGGTTATTTCATTTAGTAGCATAAAATACTCTAATATTATAAATACTAATAATTAACCAATTACCTTTATTAACAAAATCATATATATATATATATATATATTATATTTTCTACCTAAAATTTCTCATTTTCTAAAATTATCATAGACAACATATTATATAATAATCTTCACATAATTAAATGCATATTAATCTTATTATATGAATCATTAGATAATATTATATTATTTTTTTTGAAATAGTTCTGGAATATTTTAAATGGAAGTCTTCCCTGGTCTAAAAGCCAATATAGAATTGACTTTAACCACTCATATACCAAAAAGAAGACCAAATAATCAGGGACAATAACTAAAAACATTTAAAGATGGAACAGAGGGTTTGAGGTGTGCTTAGGTAGTATAAACCCCACTCTTAGTTCCTCAAACGCCTATTCAATCTCTTCAGGGCCTCTCTCTTATCAGAGTAGTAGCAACAGACTGAGTATACATTGGAATTGATGGTGTTAAAGGTGTAGAGAGGGCATGAAACTTCATAATTCATATTATAAGAATTATAATTATCATTATAATTATAATTGAGTTAACATAATAACTCAATGTATAATTTGTCTACATGCATAATTTAAACCCACAAGTTAATACTATAATTTTAGAGTACACTTATAACTATGTTATAAGTATATATATTTAAAAGAATTAGTGGAAAAATAAATAAATTGGTGCTACAATAATAAAAAAAATATTTATTAAAATTTAGATACTCACTTTAATATTTGGGTTCTATTCTTAGTTTTAGAAATTGAATTTTGACGATTTTACAACTCATGCCAAACTAACGAAATTATTTTTAATTTAATGATGGTTTAATAATTATTATCTAACTTGACCAGTTGACATACCCATAAAATAAACCGAAAACAAAAGATGGTTAAGAAGTTTTACACAAAGAATTCAATTCAATATAAAAAACCAATTTATAATTGGTTTAAATTATCAAAGCACAGTTCTTAGTATTTAAATATAATCCCACCTTTAATCAAATACATATTTTAATATAAGTATTATATTCAAAATTATCATTTATGAATATGAAACCCTCAACATTTTAATAATATTTTGATATTATCCTTTAATGTTTGTTATATGTAAAATAATATAATTATAATTTGGATTAATCAAATTGTTATGTTCCTTCAGAAAAAAAAGTGATTAAATTTATTCATGTAGAGGAGTTCTCCTATGTCTCGTAGAGTATCATTGTAATCGATATGAATTGTTATTTTGATGTTTAGTTTAACAATTATTATTTAACTGAAACTATACATAAAATTCAAGAGAAAAGATATTTAAGAATTTTTACATAGCAAAATTTTAAATGATCAAATTACACTTTTTAGTATTTAAATATAATTCTATTATTAATCAGATACACTTTTTAATATTAGATCTAACAATTCTTATCGATCTATTTAAGATCTAACTATAATTATTAATTTGGTCGTATACTGATCGTACACGGACCAGATCGATTTTAATTTTTTCTTAAATTGATTTTAACATTTTATTGAAATAAACATAGAATTTATAAATTTAAAAGAATTAGGAAAAAAAAAACTAAATTGGTGCTACAATAATAAAAAAATATTTATTAAAATTTAGATAATAACTTTACTGTTTGGGCTTTTGGGCTCTATCTTGAGTTTTAGAAACAGATTTTAACGATTTTACAGCCACACGAAGCTTACAAAATTATCTTTAATTTAATGATGGTTTAATAATTATTATCTAACTGGAACTATCAATAAAATAAAGAAAAAAGATAATTACGAATTTTTACATAAAGATTTCTATTCAATATAGAAAACTCATTTATAATAGATTTAAATTATCAAAATACATCTTTTAGTATTTAAATACTATCCTATTATTAATCAAATACAATTTTTAATATTATATCTGACACTCCTCATCGATTTGAATATTTATAATTTTATAATCCAATACTACAGTGACCGACCAAAATTTTGGATAAGATCTCAGTTAATTATGTTGCTATTGTTATGGTTTTAATGTTGTTATTCTTATGGTTTTAAGTACTTAGTTAATAATTTATTAACTAAGTATATACCCTATGTTTACTATATTAAAGTTAATATGATATGAAAATTGCAAATTTAATCTATCAGAATCATACACGTAAATGCTTACGATATTTTACCAATAGAACATTATATTATGACTTTAGCATGACTTCATAATATGATATATGAAAACATATATTTTCATATTAATATTGAAAATAATATATATAGTTCGCATAATTATTATATAAGAAATAACATTATTAACAAAAATTTATTATTACATTAATAATATTGACTTATTATTTAATAGGTAATACTATATTATATAATATTATATATTATATAATTCAGGGTTTCTTGTTGATAATATAATATAATATAAGTGTATAATATGGATATAAATTGCAATACTTAATTGTAGTATTTTGGTGCCATACAGGTTTTGTGACTATACAACAACCAAATATTTGTGACGGTACAACACCAAATACATTATCGAAATGTATTATCTCATATATCATTAATTGCTTAAATAATAACTAGATTTTCAATGACGTAAAATGAATTTTAGTAAATTGATCAATTTAGTGTAATATAAATAATACTTAATGATATATCATAAGTTCTTTAAAGAATGAAATGTTATAATTATGTTAGTATTGGGGAACTATATTTTAGATAATACTTAAATGTGTGAATATATAGGATATAATAGCTTAGGTAAAAAGTTATAATACTCCTTATATAATATTATGATAACTTATATGTATATTATTAGTAAGGATACAAAATAATATTTAAATCTGCCTTGACTTAGGAACCTAAGTATATAATCAAAGTTTCTCTCTCTCTTGGTTAATATTATTTCGAAATATTTTAACACCCAAACAAAATTTAATTTATTTCAACTGTAAACTATTCTAATTATTTCAAATTTCGAGATATGTTACTTTAGAATGCTAGGCAGCCAAATCTAGGGTTTTAATTAAACATCTCAATTTTCATTTAGGGTTTTAAGGACAGATCTAGGGTTTATGATAATTGGGAGAGATTAGTACGAGCTATGTTAGGGCAAGAGCAACTCAGACGGACTAGGCAAGGTCATGAGGGAGTTTCTAGTGGAATCACCGGTGCTGTTGGCTTCAGAAAACTACTAATGTTAATGCTATTTTACAAGCTTCTGATGAAATTCTTCTGAATGAGGATCCTAATGTTGCTAGAATGTGTTTGTGCTTGTGTTTGACTAACAGGATTAGTGTGATTTTAATTAGCTTTAGTTGATTGTAGTAAGGCGTTATGATATTGTGATTAATTGGTTATGATAAGAAGTAAGGTTAGCTCAAAATATCAAAATTCTAACCTATAGTATGTTCATATTAAATTATTACACTTTAGAATATTAAGATATTTATTTGTAGTGATATAAATTTTATATCACAATACCAATAAATTATACATAATTACTTAATTTGTAAAATATTTCTAATACTAGTATAATATATATTAGTATTATACAACTATTAGAATCCAAAATATATAGTATCGAAATGTTCACCTAATCTTTTAATAACCAAGTGTAATATTTAAATTACACATATAATTTGATATTGTCAATTACTAATACTAAAATGAATGTATAATTAAAATTTCAATATCTAAATTATATTACATCATATTTTACCATATTTTCAGTAATTGATCATTTATTGAGTTTTAATAATTTATTTTAGTAATATGATAACAACAATAATGATTACATCTTTATTTGTCATCAACTAACTATCCTAATATAGTTAAGGATATATGGAAATAGAAAGAATTTGTTTACTTCTACTTAAGCCAAAACTATATTATTATAGTTTATGTTATTTATGTAATTTGTGACATATGAATTACATAAATTTTTAGTATAAATGATAATTACTAAAAGTGTACCCAATATTATAGAACTTATGTATAATTTAAAATGTTGTTTAAATTATACGATATGGTATTATTACAAATACCTATATAAATTATGGTAACATAATTATATCCCAGTTAATGATCACCACTATCATATTAACTATAAATATTATAGTTAATATTTAATATTAAAAATTGTATAGGTTAATATTTCTTATATAAATATGCATCTAATGTAAATTAAATAGTATACTAATATCTGGGAATAAGTAATAAATTACATATAGTTTAGCAAGTGTTTGGTGATATGTTTAACCAAATATTTTGATAAAAATACTCCAGATATTTGGTAACATGTAGTCAACTATGATCTATGTTTTATATAATTTCATAAATAACTATACTTTAATCTAGAGTAATTAGCTATATTAATATGGTTTAAATTATTATGTTGCACGGTAGAAGGATTTGTGAAGCCAGCATTTGGTTTATAAGCTGGGTGAAGGCTGTATATGCGCTTTGACACGCCCGGCTGCTATGCTAAATTGAATAAATGCTTAAAAAGTTTGGGCTTTACAAAATGTTCCTGAGTGTACAGGAGAAGAAAGAGACATTGATCATTGGAGTGTATGTTGACCATCTATTAATCATACACACAAGTGTATCAATGATTCAACGAATCAACACTTTAAGGACTAGATGAACAAGAAGTTTGATATGAGTGATCTAGGAAAGCTATCTCATTATCTTGATGGAACTATTTTTAAAAGTATCGTGGTGGCTTGAGATATTAGTATACATCCTTAAAAATATTTTTTCTATCCTTATAAAATATATAAAAAAGAAGACACCTTCCACTTTTGAATTTATAGGATTATATTATTATTACGTTTCATAGGTCAATGTATTATTATGACCATAATAATACTCTATATTTCCCATCTGATGCAATATTCACCATCTGTGTTTCTACATATGAAATATTATGTCAATACATATAGTCAAATTAGATTAATATAACCTTGTATGAACATTATTAATATAATCCTAATAAAATTTAGTTAGAAGATATGATAAAATGTTTTATATAAAATCACATATTATATTATGATATAAGCTTATATCTTAGTATCACATTAGTGATTGTTGGGCTTAAGAAGAAATAGTAATAGATATTATGATTATTAAATATATATAATCCACATTAATTTGTTTTAAGAATATAGTAAGTAGAATATCTATTCATAAGGTGACAGCTACACAAAGTTTAATGGATAGTATAATAATGCTAATTTTGATAAAAATGGATATCAATTCTTATCAATATTATTATCATAGCTATTACTAGTATGCGTTTATTCAATATTGGTATTATATGTTAGAATAATTGTTTATTTATTTGACTAAATATTGAGTCCACATGTTATTAGTTTTTAATGAGTTACAATAAAAGTCTCCATTGGTGATATTCTCCAAAACATATTTTTGAAATTTATTTTGATTGAATAATATTATATATTCTTATCACATAAAAGATTCTGGATAATACATTTAACAATAATTTTAATAATTAACCTATTACCTTTATTAGCCAAAGCTTATAATTTTTTTTCTAACTAAAACCTCTTATTTTCTAAAAATATCACGGGCAGTTTTATTTAATAAAATAAAATAATAATATTATAATTACTAATAACTAACCGATTAGCTTTTTTTGTCAAAGTGTATATTTTTTTATATTTTCTAACTAATATGTCTCCTAACTAAAACCTCAAACAATATACACCGGTTATTTCATTTAGTAGCATAAAATACTCTAATATTATAAATACTAATAATTAACCAATTACCTTTATTAACAAAATCATATATATATATATTATATTTTCTACCTAAAATTTCTCATTTTCTAAAATTAGCATAGACAACATATTATATAATAATCTTCACATAATTGAATGCATATTAATAAGACCAAAAAGAAGACCAAATAATCACGGACAATAACTAAGAACCTTTAAAGATGGAAGAGAGGGTTTGAGGTGTGCTTCAGGTAGTATAAACCCCGCGCTTAGTTCCTCGCCTATTCAATCTCTTCAGGGGCCTCTCTCTTATCTCTTCTCTTATCAGAGTAGTAGCAACAGACTGAGTATACATTGGAATTGATGGTGTTAAAGGTGTAGAGAGTGCATGAAACTTCATAATTCATATTACAAGAATTATAATTATAATTATAATTATAATTGAGTTAACATAATAACTCAATGTATAATTTGTCTACATGCATAATTTAAACGCACAAGTTAATACTATAATTTTAGAGTTCACTTATAACTATGTTATAAGTATATTATGTTGTTATTCTTATGGTTTTAAGTACTTAATTAATAATTTATTAACTAAGTATATACCCTATGTTTACTATATTAAAGTTAATATAATATGAAAATTGCAAATTTAATCTATGAGAATCATATAGGTAAATACTTACGATATTTTACCAATAGAACATTATATTATGACTTTAGCATGAGTTTAGAATATGATATGAAAACATATATTTTCATATTAATATTGAAAATAATATATATAGTTCGCATAATTATTATATAATAAATAACATTATTAACAAAATTTAATTATTACATTAATAATATAGATAATATTGACTTATTATTTAATAGGTAATACTATATTATATAATATTATATATTATATAATTCAGGGTTTCTTCTTGATAATATAATATAATATAGGTGTATAATATCGATATAAATTGCAATACTTAATTGTAGTATTTTGGTGCCATACAGGTTTTGTGACTATACAACAACCAAATATTTGTGACTGTAACACCAAATATATTATCAAAATATATCATCTCATATATCATTAATTTCTTAAATAATAACTAGATTTTCAATGACGTAAAATGAATTTTATTAAATTGATCAATTTACTGTAATATAAATATTACTTAATGATATATCATAAGTCCTTTAAAGAATGAAATGTTATAATTATGTTATTATTGGGGAACTATATTTTAGATAATACTAAAATGTGTGAATATATAGGATATAATAGCTTAGGTAATAAGTTATAATACTCCTTATATAATATTATGATAACTTATATGTATATTACTAGTAAGGATACATAATAATATTTAAATCTGCCTTGACTTATGAACGTAAGTATATAATCAAAGTTTCTCTCTCTCGTTAATATTATTTCTAAATATTTTAACAGTTATTTCAACTGTAAAGTGTTCCAATTATTTCAAATTTCGAGATCTGTTACTTTAGAATGCTAGCCAGCCAAATCTAGGGTTTTAATTAAACATCTCAATTTTCAGTTAGGGTTTTAAGGAGAGATGTCTAGGGTTTATGATAATTGGGAGAGATTAGTACGAGCTAGGTTAGGGCAAGAGCAACTCAGCGCCAATAGGCAAGGTCATGAGATAGTTTCTAGTGGAATCACCCGTGATGTTCCTGAGGATGGTAATGTTGCTAGAATACGTAAGTTTGTAAAATGATGTCGTAATTGATTCGTCTTTTAGTGTGTTTGTGTTTATGTAGCGTGATTTTAATTAGCTTTAGTTGATTGTAGTAAGGTGTTATGATATTGTGATTAATTCGTTATTGTTTTCTGTTTGACTATGCATGTTAGCCTAGTGTTAGTGTTCTAGTTACATGGTGCAGTTGATTATAGTGTTAATTAGCTAGTTATATGCTGTAGTTGAGAATTTGTATATATTAACATTAATTATGGTAACTACTTATACTATATTAAAACATGATAAGATCATTGCTAAGTGTACTAAGTCTATGTTTATATTAGTATAAAATAGTATATTATTAATATAATAAGTAACTTAATTAGCATATCATAATAATATAAGTTAATATGCTATTATTAACTTAGTGATGGTTTAAATCAGATTAGTATTATATAATATTATAATTAAACTAGGTTACTAAGCCGCGCTTTGCAGCAGCAATATAATATATTTTTTTATGAAAAATAATATTAGAATAAAAATTGTAATTTTAGAAAGTTCTATCAAGTTTGAAAATAATAAAAGAAAGTTCTATCAAGCCTACAAATTCGAAAATAATAAGGAAGTTGTAATTTTCTAAATCAAAGAAAGTTCTATCAAGTTTGAAAATAATAAAAGAAAGTTCTATAAGCCTACAAATTCGAAAATAATAAGCAAGTTGTAATTTTCTAAATCAAAGACAAGTCATACAAAATTCGAAAATAATAAGCAAGTTGTAATTTTCTAAATCAAAGAAATGTTTTAAATCAAAGAAAGTTCTATCAAGTCCTACAAATTCACAAATAATAAGGAAGTTGTAATTTTCTAAATCAAACAAAGTTCTATCAAGTTTGAAAATAATAAAAGAAAGTTCTATCAAACCTAAAAATTCAAAAATAATAAGAAAGTTGTAATTTTATAAATCAAAGAAAGTTCTATCAAGTACTACAAATTCGAAATAATAAGAAAGATGTAATTTTCTAAATTAAAGAAAGTTCTATCAAGTTTGAAAATAATAAAAAAAAGTTCTATCAAGTTTGAAAATAATAAAAGTGTAATTTTCAATTTCCTTCCTACAAAATCAAAAATAATAAAGCAAGTTGTAATTATTAAAATTAAAAATTGAGAAAAATTGAGAAAAATAGAAAAATAGAACGGAGGCGCCACGTCACGGGTTACGTGTTATGTAACTAATCAGAAGTAAAAATTATAATTCATTAATAATTGTCCAAGTTACGTATTATGTTTTATGTAGATCACTGTATCTAATTTTATATGGGTATTGGTATTTTTATTTAAATTGTAGATAATTAATATTTAAACCATCACTAAGTTAATAATTATTTTGTGAGTTTTGTGCTAAAATCATTTATATCTTATGTTTAGAACTCAAAACGTAATGTATTAAGCCTATGAAACCTAATAAATAAAGTCTATAAGTGATATCCCTTACCAATACTAAGATCAGGATGAGTAACTATATCATAATAGTTAGAATACATTATTAATTCACACTAGAGATTACTTAAGGTATGGTTTATTATATTCATATAATAAATTACCTATTTATCAAATTATTCACATATTATAAATTAACATTGGATTAATTTTAGAGTTTAACAATATTTAGAGAAGTATAATAATATTAATATGTATTCTATTTATACTAAGACTAAATCCATAATTAAACTTATATTATATTATATTATCAACAATAAACCCTAAATGATTACATATTATTAAATTCATATATAATATTATATCACCACTTAGTGGTGATGAATGATTAATCATATAGAAGGTATTCTTTTTGTTAATTAACTTGTTAAATATTGACCTTGTCACATCAATATTTTGTTGCATTGTTTAAATTTAAAGATATCATTTAACTTATGCAATATAGGTATTGAGCCTATACTCCAACTTCTACATCTACATCATATCACTATTACACATCAGGATTACATATTACATTGAATTAAACTAATTATACATAAAATTACCTAAAACTTATATATAATATAACTTATATAACAATATTAGGATATAATATTATGATATCTTAGTAATTAGATGTAATTATATTTTTATTAAAATATTTAACACTATATTATGTTCAACACTCTATTTAAAATATTTTAAATATAACTGTAGTATTATTTATATATGACTTAATTTTTAGTAGAATATCTTGCTACTATTACTATTATGTGAGACTAAGTGGTGATATAATTAATTTTTCATCAATTAAATATGAGAAAATATCATATTATATATCAAAATTTAATATATAGTAACCTATCATAAATGATAATTTTAAATAAATGCTTAACATATTGAAGTTAAGGTATATCTAATATACTATATTGTGATATAATATAAAAGCTGTTACATATTATTTACTATAATAAATAATCACCACTAACAACTTATTATTCAACATAATATAAAAATACCAATAATTAAGTAATATCATATTATAATTTAATAAGGTCATAATATGATAGTTTAAAATTATTTAATAATTTATGTAATCTTATATTACATATAGTATAAGATTAGTTACATTACAATATAATCTTAGCAATATTAACCAGAAAGATATCTTATTGTTTACGGGTAATATTATAATATTATAATAAGATATCTTAAGTATAATAGATATGGCTTAGAGTATATGGCTTAGAGGTCTACTAAGAGAGGTTTCAGGACACAACATTGGACTAGTGGTTCTCCATGTGGATAATAGATCAGCAATAGAACTCATGAAGAATCATGTATTGCATGGGAGAAGCAAACATATAGATGTTTGGTTTCACTTTATTCCGGAGTGCATTGAACGGGGTGAACTGGTGGTTGAGTATGTGGCAACTCAGGATCAAAGAGCAGATATTCTAAGTAAGGCATTGGGAAGGGTCAAGTTTGAAGCAACGAGGAAACTAGTAGGTGTTGAAAATCTTGCAGCAGATTAGCAGATTAGCAGAAGGCGTAATGCGTGGGAAAATGTTTAGAGTAGGGGGAACATGCTGGAGACCATAGGGGGAACATGCGTGAGTGTGTGTGTTGAGTTTGCAGGTCCTCATGTACTAATCTTTAATATTTTTTATATTAAAATTTGAATATCAAGTTTATACTCGTTGGAGACCATAGGTTTTTGTTCGCCAGGGGGAAAGAAGCCAAATACCAACCTAAAAGTTTGTCCACTGGGTATGAATTATGGAGACCATATATGTGGCTTGATTTAGTTATCTTGATCAAACTTTTAACAAATATTACCATGTCTACTTTTATATTGGCATGAATTCAATGAGAGATTTCTTTACATTAAGCAAGGTCGTATTTGACATGCATGAATTACCTTGTGTATAAGATCCTCCACTAAATAAAATCTGTTACCTAATAATTTAATCAATTTCCACGACAAAGTTATATCCTCTTGTTTCTTTAGAAATTGGTACACGCACTATTATGAATCAATCATAAAAACTTAATATTAAGATACTAATACTAATATTAATAATTCATTATTAATATTATGTAAGCACACATTGTAATATGTGTGCAATATGATATCTTATACCTCTAGTGATATGGATTAAAAATAAACCTAAAGACATAATTAATATTGCATTAATTAAACCTAGATGGTCCATAAATAAAAATATTAATTTCGTAATTAATATTTGGGCTAGAAGTACAACCTGTATTAGGAGACATCCAATACAGGCTTGTTCTAATACAAGTGGGCTTGTTTCAATACAAGTCCGTTATGATATGGAAACAACTCCTACACGGGAAGGATCTAGAATTTATCCTTATCCACTGTCAAGGATAAGACTTATCTTTCAAGAAAGTCAATACTTATCCACCGTCAAGGATAAAATTTATCCTTCAAAGAAATCAATACTTATCCATTAGGCTTTTAAAATGCCTACAAAAGGGTCTAACCCCTCATCTCAGAACAACGTTTTGGACACAGCTCCATACGTCATCTACAACATTTTAGACTTCATCCTCGAATAAGGACATACAAGTCACTACTTGATTCTGGCTTGATTCTGGCTTGATTCTCAGCACTGATTCTCAGCACTGATTGAGATACGTAGGCATCTTGTGAGGACCGGTTTAGTCACGAACCACAAGAGCAGCCATTAAAGCTCGAAAGCTCTTTAAACCCTAACAATTAATTTACATGTACACTTTTTAATCCACAACATTTGGCACCGTCTGTGGGAAGACAACATCAACCATGGCAAACACACGAAGAACAACTCAAGATACTCAAACTTCTGAAGAGACGAATTTCGGTTGAAGGGACGAATCCCCTACAAATGGTCGTTCATGGATCTAATCCACAAGAGACCACTCTCCAGCAACCAATCTCCCCACTGCTCATGAATGCACCAAGTGGCCTTCAACTCCATACTACGGATCTGCCCCAATACGCCACTCAAACTCTTGGGATGCCAAGCTATGGCATGCCCCCTCGACCCATGGCGTGCGGTAGTGATCTCAATCCCACTTACCATGAGGCATATGTTCCTCCTTACATACAAGGCCTGGGACCCCAAAATCAACAAACTCAAACTCAACGGACCCCTTTGATTCAAGACTACTCGGGTCCCTATACTGAGGACAAGAATTATACATCTGCAGAAGAGAGGGATGTTGCCCCAAAGAGGAGGCATTCTTCCCAAACAAATCGGGAACAACCTCAAACTACTAAGAAAAATCTTGCGGCCCATGAGGCAGAGGCTGCAAGGCTCAAGAAATTACTGGGAGAACAGGAGGCCATTAAAGCACAAAGCCAAGCAACTGGAAGAGTCCCGATAATCAACCTGGACCCAACACCGAGAAGAACCAAGAGGGCTGAAGCCCTAAGGGGTGATCCTAGTGTTTTGTTACCCCTAGGAGATCCTGATGATCCTACACCACCGTTCACTCAAGACATCATGAAAGCTACCATATCCAGGAAATTCAAGATGCCAACGATTAAAGCTTATTATGGAACAGGTGACCCCGCGAATCATGTAAGAACCTTCTCTAATGCACTGTTGTTGCAGCCAACCAATGATGCAGTCAAGTGTAGGGCGTTTCCACAAACCTTGGAGGGCATGGCCCAACATTGGTATAGCCGTCTACCTCCCAATTCCATTGGGTCTTTTAAGGAACTAAACAAAGCGTTCATCAACCAATTTGTTAGTGGGAGGGTGCACGAGAAAAGTTCTGCATCACTCATGGGAATCCAGCAAGGAAAGAATGAAGCTTTAAGGGATTACATCAACCGATTTACCCGGGAGGCTCTGAAAGTCCCGGACTTAGAGGACAAAGTAGCTATGATAGCCTTACAGCAAGGAACCACTGATGATCACTTCAAAAGATCATTGGCAAAACATCCACCTGAGAGCATACTGAAGCTTCAAGATAGAGCCAGAAAGTACATCAAGGTTGTAGAAAGCATGAAAAAGTATGAACCCACTGCTGGTGGCAGTGGAAATTCAAAGAAAAGAAAGGAAACTCGGGAGTACGATTTGAAGGAAAATAATAGTGTGATGGATGATGAGTCAAGTGGATCTTCCAATAAGTTTATGGGGTTATACCCTAGAGACAGGTGCATATACACTAAACCGTGTTCCTACTAAAATGGTTCAGGAGACACCATATAAGATGTGGACTGAGAAAAGTTATAGCATGTCATTTATGAAAATTAGGGAATGCAAAGCGTTTGTGAAACGTTTAACCTCTGACAAGCTAGGACCAAAATCAGATAAATGTAATCTTGTGGGATAACAAATTAAAACAAAAAAGGGGTATTACTTCTTTAATCCTCCAAATAACAAAGTGTTTGTTGCTCGGACTGCTGTATTTCTTGAGAGAGAATTTCTTTCTAAAAGAAATAGTGGGAGGAAAATAGATCTCGATGAGGATCGAGAACCACGAGATAACATTGAACCAAAGTTGGAACAAGAGCAGAATGTACAAGAAACTGTTAATGACAATACTGCTCAAGAAACACAGGTTGTTCGTAGGTCTAGTAGGATTCACCATGAGTCTGAGAGATATTATGAATTTCTCTTGACTCAGGATGGTGATGTAATGCTTGTGAATAATGATAGTGAGCCTCTTACCCACCAAGACGCTATGAAAATTCCAAGATCTAAAAGTTAGCAGGAGGCCATGAAATCTAAGATGGATTCCATGTATGAAAAACCAAGTATGGACTTTGGTTGATCCACCTAAAGGGGTAAAACCTATAAGGTGCAAGTGCGTTTTCAAGAAGAAAACTGACATGGATAGTAATACAGACCTATAAGGCACGACTGGTGGCAAAAGGTTTCAAATAAATTCATGGTATTGACTATGATGAAACTTTCTCACCAGTGGCAATGGTCAAATCCATCAGGATTTTGCTTGCTTACTATGACACTACGAAATCTGGAAAATGGATGTCAAGACTACTTTCTTAAATGAGAGCGTAGAAGAGGTTGTGTACATGACACAACCTGAAGGTTTTGTAGATCCAAGTTTTGCTAGAATGGTTTATAAGATAATTCGATCCATTTATGGATTAAAGTAAGCCTCGAGGAGATGGACTATACGTTCTGATGAAACAGTCAAATAGTTTGGCTCTATTCAAAATGAAGATGAACCGTGTGTTTGCAAGAAGGTTAGTGGGAGCCATGTGGCATTCCTAGTATCATATGTAGATGATATATTACAAATAAGGAATGACATTCTTTCTCAACAGACTGTTAAGACTTGGTAGAGAAATATTTTCTTGATGAATGACTTAGGAGATGTGTCCTATATCTTAGGGATCAGGATCTATAGAGATAGATCACGAAGATTTTTCGGCTTAAGTCAGAGTACATACATTGACAATGTATTGAACCAATTAGGGATGCAAAAAGGCTAAAAAGGAAATGTTCCCATGTCTATGAGATAGTGATCTCAAAATAAATGGTCTAAAATCATTGGATGATATGGACCACATTAGTATAGTTCTATATGCTTCGGAAATTGGTTTCATAATGTATGTGATGATATGTACTCGTCATGTTGTCTCATATGCTTTCGAGAGCTGATCAGTACTATGCGTCGTATCCAGCTGGAACAGAACTTTTGACTGATGCAGCTAAGGTCTGTTAGTTTCCGTGACTCGTAAGTTTTTATGTTATGCACTTTGGTTATAATGTGGATAATTTTTAATTTGTATGTAGTTGTATAAACAAGCTCTTGGCTATTGCTTTGAAATGGAATATTGGGAACCAATTGAGTGGTGTGTAATGGTTGATCATTTTGACCGTCAAGGAAAAGCTCCGTATGAATATCATGCTGTAAGTTCTTTGATGTTTCTGGATCTTTTTTTTGTTCTTTGACAAATTAAATACGTGCGGTTGATATCTTATGTGTGCATAACTTTTCATCGTGTGATGTTCTGTACTTTCATTCAAAAAATAGTGTAGAGGTTATTTTGTTATATCGATAAACGATACGATACAACATTCATTGACTGCTGTGCGTGCATGAACACATCAAATGTTCCTGAATCAGTTGATCTTGAAACTACTTGGTTAGCCAATTTACTTCTTGCTAGCTAAATATACCTTGTTTTGCAAGGCCATCATATACTTTCTTATTCCACTTAAAAAATTATGTTTAGTTTGGTGTAGTGGAAGGGCCAGAAACTCATTACAGGGTGAGCTAAAAATCTCTTCATCAGTGTATGCTATAAGCTATTTACTAATCAGTGTGCCAAAATTATATCCCGTCTTAAAGCTGGTGAAGAAAAGACCATGCACGCTCTCAAGTCATTCTGCTGGAGATGCAAGGAAATTACCTTGCTGATGCCAAGTGAAGGAAATTACCTTGATGGATTGTGAAGGAAATCAGCAAGGATGAAGTAGTTGCTAATGAAAGTCTGTTTGTAGTTTGTACTTAATGAGATTGTCTAACAATTAGTTTTCTTGTCGGAGTACAGTTGGTTTGTAAGCTAGTTTGGTACATTGTTTGATGTATTGTTTTGGTTATGCTAGTTGGTGTAAAGATTATATGTTCGGTGTTTGGTAATGACAAGTGCTTAACGATTTTCTTATGTTGGTGTTTTAGTTTGATTTGAGTTTTGTTTGCATATATAAAGAATACTGTATGCTAAAACATGAACATGAGACATCAAATATTAAAAAGAAACTGATGTCATTTGATGGGCAATTACAATGAAAATATTAAAAAATTGATGTAAAAGAGGTGAAATGATGTTATCTTTTTATACAAAACCGATGTAAAAGAGGGGTAAAGACATCGTAAATTTGGTAGAAACTGATGTCTAGAGACTTCTAATACATCGGCTAAAAACCGATGTCTATAGTCATGACCTTTCTCTACACCCACATACACATCAGCCGAATTTTTTCCAGACATCGGTTTTTAGCCGTTGTCTATTAACGTTTTTCTAGTAGTGATATAAGGGATGCTACTTGTTCAGCCATGGTTGATTTGAAGTTGAAGGAGATACACCGAAATTGAGAAGAGGCTCTGGACACGGAAGTTACTCTCTGTATAATCCAAAGCAAGGTAAAACCAAGCACCACGCTCCACATCTGTTAAACAAATTGAGATAGTCAAACTAATATTGAATATATTGAAAGGGGAGTGAGAGAATCGATCAATTTGGGGCGCTAATTGAAGTTTTTTGTCGAAAAAGGGGTTAGGGTTCTCGAAGAAAAGAGGGACAAAGCGCGAGGTGTGTGTTTGATTTTTAGGTTTTTTTGGGGGGGGGGGGGGTTGTTGGGGGTTAAGTATTTCTATTTTATTTTTTTAGTATTACCGAAAAAAGAGGGACGCAGGAGGTGAATTTGATTAAGGGGGAATATTTTACTAAGAGGAAAAGAAAAAGGGGGAAGGAGCGGGTTTATTTTTTGAAAAATGAGGATCAAACATCATTTATTCAAGTAAGAGATGTGTAGATTATTGTTAGACATCATGTTGCCCAGTAATAAACAATTGTAGAAGGGGGGTTGAATACAATTGTATAAGATTCTCGACTTTATGAATTACAAATATGAAATAATGATAACAACTTTATTAAATCTGATATAAAACTGGTACAAACTCTCTCAAGAAATTCTGTGTTCTTGCGAGCTTCTAGATTACAAAAATACTCGAGTGTGTTATCGATTATGTTTACCCTCTCTGTCTCACATAAATCGAAACCTAAATCTGTGTTTATATACTACATAGCTTCTCTATCAATGATAAGTCCTAATCAATTACAAATATTGAAACCTATCCTTAATCGATATCTACATTACTACAAACCAGGAACCGACAGAATAATCTTCCTTATTTAACTAGACTCCGAATATAACTCAAAGTAGGAATCTTGATCAGCTTCCAGTCCTGATGATCAATCCTGATCCCAGTCCTGATATTCATTCTGATCCTGACGACCATGCAATCCTGATGATGTCAGCAATCCTGACCAGTTGAAGTCTAGATCCTGACGATCATTGAATCATGATCTAACAATCTCCCCCAATCTCATACTTTGTGAAATAAAGTATAGATTCCTAAGATTCAATGATGTCAAAAACATATTTACAAAATGTACAAGTATCTTCAGCAGCAACTTATCTGTTTAAATTCTTTGATAAAACAGATTCATCTTCAAGAAGTTGGATAACAAATTTTCTTCTTTTTCTTCAAGAATTTGAATCAGTCTTTCCTTAAGATTTTTGAGTTCTTCATCTTCCTCATTAATTTGGTAAATAGCTGCTCTGAGATTCTGTATGGAGCTTCTTTGTTGACTGTGCTCTTCAAGCAAAAGATAAGCAATTTCCTTCCCATCAGAATTGAGAGTAAGTTGAGTCATGCCAAAAGTCACTTCTTTAACAGTAGTGCCCCTTTGCATTTCCACATCTTGACCTCTTTGATTTAAGTACATGGGAGTATAATCACCATTGAAATTTTTGTTTCCATTCAGTCTTCTTCTTATTGTTGACAAGATCATGTCACTCCATTCTTTGCACACTTTATTCTTCCATCTTAACAGATAATGAACATATTTCAGTTCCAGTGTAGTTTTTATCAGCAGATCTTGAATGCACAGAATCTTCAAACTACCATCTTTCATGAAGTACAGAAGCTTTTCTTTCTTTTCAATACCATCATGACAATCTATAACAATATCAACAGCTAATAAATTGTTCAGGTTTTCAGAAGTTAAAGTACCTCCAATTTAAGTTAAGGAGTAAGGATCAACATATGACATATTCAGATATTCAGTATCCCTGTGTCCAATACCTCCTTTTGAATTACTTGTCAATTGCTTCAGATTTGAAAACATTCGTAGCCAGAGTGCTTTTGATCTAATCATATCAGATAAATCAACAACACTTGAAGCACTTGTTATAATTCTTCCATTCTGAAAATTGATAGGCCTGTTACACCTCAGTGTACTTATGTGTGTCCACTTCTTATCTTTCTCTTTTTCAAAAGCATAGCTTCTTTCTATTAAAGATTCTTGTCTGCTTGAATTTCTCCATAATCTTCTGTTTGAGAGTTTAAGCCTTTGTACATAGAGATTGAAATCTCTATTTGTTCTTCTTGTGATTTCTCTTCTTCTGACTTCTTCTTCTTCATCCACTTCCTTGTTGTGAGAATCAACCACAGTAGATAAGATTAACAACTCAATCTCTTGCAGAATTTCAGATTCATCAGGATCTTGAACATTGTCAGTAACAATATTAGGATTAGAATCTTCAATTTGATTTGTATTGCAGAGAATTAATTGTCTTGGCTTTCTTCTCAATTCAGGTTCTTCTTCAACATTTCCATCATCACCAAAAGTAGACCTGTCAGGAACTACTAGAGTTTGAGTAGGTTCAGGAATTTCTTCTATTAATAAACCTCTAGACCTTGTCTGTCTAGGCACTGTTTGAGTTGAAGAACCTCATCTACCTCTTCTAGCTCCTCTCCTACCTCTGCTTCCTCTACCTCTAGCAGGAGCAGGGTTATTAAAGATTTCCATCATTTCTCTCTGTTGTCTTAAAATTCTTCATGTGAGAGATCAGGATATTCTTCACTTGCTGTAGAGAGTGCTTTTCTTGCAAATAATTGTTGAACTCTTTTATCAGTGTGATATAGAGTAACAATTCTGCCATCTTTTGTAGAGAACTTCTGGAATAGATTTGATGCATCTTCAGGATTATAAATAATCACATCTTCATCACCTTCAGGAATTGTAGCAAGAGTTTGTTCATGACCAGGCATCAGGATTTGATCACCTGTCAGGATTTGTTCTTCCGTCAGGATCTGGGATTGCACCAATGTTCTTACTGTCCTTACTCCAGAATCAGAAACATGAGTTGACTGCGTTGTTTGACTTTGAGAAGTTTGAATTGTCTTCATAACAGCAGCATCAGAGGTTTCTCCTTGTAGAATTTTGTCACCACCATCATTTCCAGTATTATCATCATCATCATTATTTCACAATACTAGATCAGGTGTACATTTTGTCTGACTTACCTTCTCCCCCTTTTTGACATCAGCATTTGACAATATATTCAAAATTAAGGCAAGAGAGGTTTGAATGTCAGTTACCTTTGTATTAAGAGAATCAATCCTTCTATTGATGGAAGTTTGTTCAGAAACAACAGATTTCACTTGAGATTCCACTATCCTTATTTGAAGAACAGTGGGCACCATTGTAAAACTCATAGAAATATTTTCCCTCACCAACTCAGTTGCAGCTTTGACAGAATCAATTTCATGTTTCAGGCTTTTAGATAAAAGAGTTGTAGCCTTCAGATGATTCTTCAAATCTGGATTCTCTATCATCTTTACTGCATCATACGCATGATCCAAGGCATATGGATAGCTGACAGATTCATCAGACCTATACCATTCATTTTCCCATTGATGCCTTTTCAATTGCTCAGCAGGATTAATCTCAGAAGGAATAGAAAAGTCTTGTCTGAAGTCTTTTCCAGTTGAAGCCTTGCCAGCCATGAATGTGCTTTATGAACCAAAGTTAGTTCCAAGTCTAGATTTTAGAACTCTGGCAAGTTGTTCCTTCTCATCATTATTTTCATCATCACTATCATCAGAATCATCATCATCATCATGAGTAACATCAGGATCAGGAATAGCTATACCTTTCAGTTTATCTTGTGAATCTGTGATAGGATGGTCCATTGGTCTTGATCGTAGTGGTTGAATCAAAATTGGCTCAGCATCAGGAGCACCACTAGTATCAGGATGAACACCGTCAGGATTTGATAAGATTGCATCAGTATCTGTTACCAATGGTTCTTGTGTAGCATGAGGTTCTGAAGCTGCTTCAACACTTTGAGTTGGAGGTTCTTGTGTGCTTCCCTCATTGACAGTGTCCTTGACCAATCTTTCACTAGACTCTGTTGCTTTGCCTGCATCTTCACTTTGAGAAGATGGTTCTTGTGTGGCTGGAATGTTGATGTCTTCACTCTCCCTTTGAGAAAATGGTTCTTGTGGGATCATTCCAATAGCTAAGCCTGCACCCAAACTTTGATTGAGTGGTTCTTGTGTGGTAGGATCACTACAAGAAAAATCAAATCACACAACGGTTTATCACCATTGTCTGACACCCTAAATTTCCGTTGAGTATGGAGATGCCGTCTGATGCGCGTATTAGACAACGGTTAGAGATCGTTGTCTGAGGCTCTAAAGACAACGGAATTTCCTAATAAACCGTTGTAACATATCCAGAAACAACAACGGTTTATATAGAAGCCATTGTCAGAGAATGTATAACTCAAGTGTTTGCTGAACACAGGAAAGACTTGTCATATAATGTCATAAAAACTATAACTTTAAAATGAAACATACAACCCGTTGAAACATATTGTCATTGTTGTATATGTTAACAGACAACATTTTCAAGTCTAAAGAATTGTTGTGGTAATGTTGTACAGACAACAGTGGTTACAAAACTAAGAGTTGTTCTCCTTCCCTTTAGTCAACGGTTTGTAAAAGCATATACATTGTCTAAAAAGGATGTATAGACAATGGTTTTGTTTTTCACATAGGTTGTATGAGTTTTCTTTTCACAAAGGTTAGTTGTTAAAAAGCAATGTTTTAGTGTTAAAGAGTTAATACTTTTTTTATGTATTGAAAGCATTGTGTGATACACAATATAACAAGCATTCCAATGCACAATATAACAAGAATTCAAATAAGTGCTCTATTGTTTCAAAGCAGCTTAGACAATGATTTTGTATATCCACACAACACCAGGTTACATTATAAAATGAGCATGCCAAAAAATTAAAAAACCAATCCATCATTCCATTATAAACTACTATCATCCATTACAAGCAACCAACCAATTCACCAGGCCAACAAAACCAAGCTAAACTTTAGAGCTCTTACTTTTCTATGTCTCTGAAATGAACAACAATAAAATGCTTTGCTGAATCTGTTAGCGTCTGAATCTGTTAGAACCTATGAAGCATCAACTCTAATTCTCCATCATTTATGTTGGCTCCTGAAGCGGCACGATCAACCAAGATTGACAATTCAGATTTACTATCATTAGTAAAGATTCTAAGATTAAGCTGAAAACAAAAACCACTTAATCATTTTCATCTTCTATAGTAGTCAATAAACTTCATTCAATAAAATGCTTTATGTTGGCTCCTCCAGTGTTACCTGCCACATAAAACATCAGATTTCTTGAGACAACACAGAGAAGAAGAACTTATAAATCTTCGTGGAAATGGATCAGGCATTCTGAATGAGTGGGATAGAGTTTACGATTATGCATACAAGATCTTGATATTCCTACGGTTTTTCAATTGAATGACACAATTGGCTACTATTCAGAAACGCCAATAATCTGCATAAACTGGTGCATAAAATCTGACAAACTGTACTGAAATCTGCAGAAACTGGTCTAAAAATCTGTACAAACGGCTCTAAAAATCTGCACAAAATTGCTTCAGCATTTCACAAAAAACCGCTCCAAAATAATTCAGAAAAATGCACTAAAATACTTCAGAAACTGTTACAGATATTCTTCATAAACAGCTCCAAAAATCTGCATAATAGTGGTCCAAAATGTTGCAAAAAACTGCTCCAAAATAATAGAGGAAACTGCACCAGAAACTGCTCCAGAAATCTGCATAATAGTAGTCTTCCTCACGTTTATGCATCACATATTTAAGAAGAATTACAGGTTTATTCGGGAGACAACCTGTCGGCTCATATTGGAGAACTGATTCTAGAACCAGGTAAGACTGATTCACTATACTAATCAATACTTTATAATAGCTTTACTGTTCGGTGTGGATAATAATTTGTCTATACAACCTTGACCATTTTGTTAATTGCATAAGTGTTGGACGAATGGATCCGTTCAACTTGTTCCTTCCAAGTTCCAAGTATATTATCTTTTTTAAGCGACCTAAAGAAGAAGGAATTGGACCATAAAGCCTGTTACCATTTAAACTCATAGTACTATTCAGGTTACCTAGTTCAGGAGGAATGGAGCCTTACAATTGATTGTAATCAAGATCTAGCAGTATCAAATTTGTTAGATTACCTAGAGTCTGAGGGACTGAACCATAACATAAAAGGAGTAGTATTACAGAGGTATACCAGTAAAATACCAGTAGCTAGTTGCAAGTATCAAAAACCAATAACTACTAAGCGTAAGTTGTACAATGAATAAAGCGGTACCATCAGGTTGCATAAATAAAACAGTAGCAGTAAGTTACATAAAAAAAACTACATCAAGGTTCAATGTTGCATGAAACAGAATATGTAAAAAAGTTTTTTCCTCGAGAAATTGCATCTAGCAACCAAAACTAAGCAACATTGGTTACCCAAAATCTGTTCATCTAGTTAACAGATTGAGACATAAGTGTGAGATTGATATGTTAAGTGAGATTCTTTTCATTTCAGTGAGGTACTTGATATATAAGAACCACTTTAATGAGGTACTTGATATATAAAACATTACAGATCTTGGGACTGAAAGTAGATTGCCCCTACTAAGCTTGGATATCTATGTTCCTCGGGATGAGCGGTTCAGTCATATAAAGTTTTCAGATTTCATTGCTTATGCTGTAAAGTCACTTGGCCAGATAATAGCACCAGAGATCAAAGCTATATTCTTAAAAAAAATATGAAACACTTAACTTGACCAAGAACAGAACCATAGGTATTCATTGTATTTGGCCGCAGAATTCTGGTTCTTGTCTCGCGGACCCAATTTTCAAAGTTTTCTACCTATGCAAACAGAACTCGATTATAGAGATAAAAGCTAAACTACTACAAGAAAAGGCTATATAGCAGACCACAAGATTCAGAATGGTAAATAATACCTCATCTACCAGCATTTTGCAGAATTGTGGCTGCAACATATCAAATGTAAGAACTCCGGGAGATGGTTCATATATAATGTTCCGGAAACCCTCCTCGGTGTTCTCACTGATTGCATATACTGCAGCATCCAAAACTGGAGTTTTCACCCAGCATACGTAAATGAATAGAAGTTAGGTATCTATCTATAAACACACAAACATAATCTGAAACAAGAATGTGAACAACAAACAATTCGAAATCATTCACATAAATTATATATCATCATCCATCATCACAATTATAAAAGTCAAAAAATCTCAATTAAAAAAAACCCAACAAATAAAGCTCCAAGAGAGCAAAAATCTAACCTCCCCACCGACCTCCATTCCAATCCAACCACCAAATGATCATTTATCAGAAAATCGTTCACAAATAGAGTAAATAGATGCAAAAAATAGATTGTACATACTAATTGATGAACAAATCGAGCAGAAATCAAACTCTTCTTGGCAAATCTTGTTTTAGGGTTTAATTAGGGGCTTCTTCTCTAGCTGTTCTTAGTAAACCAGGATGATATTCTTGGCAAATTGAGTTGTTCTTGGCAAATCGAGCTGTTTTAGGGTTTGAATGTGTGACTTTTGTGAGCAGTGTGAGTGGTCGTGGGTTTGAATGTGTGAGTGTTGTGAGCTGTGTGCGTGTGTGTTTTGTCTGAAAGAGGGGAAATGAAATAAGTTTAAGGGGGAGAAGAAATTTTGGTATTTGGGGGGAAATGAAAAAAAACCTAAGGGGGAAAAGAAATTTTGGTATTGGGGGGAAGTTTAAGTTAGAAAAATGGGGATGGGGAAATTTTAAAAAAGGGTCAACTAGTGAAATCACAAGTGAAAAATCAACGCTTTTGATATAGACAACGGATTTAGCTAAAAAAATGTTGTAACGTATTTACTCACACAAGGATTTTGAAAAAAAAACTATTGTCTGATCCTTTTATAAAATCGAATAAACAAAACATACGTGTAGATTGGTCAAATTAGTAGTTGACTGTTAAAATCTCAAACCAAATAAATTAATTTTTTTCTAAATTTTTTGCAATATCATTAAAATACTTATATCTTGATATCCATACGGTTGGATCGCCGATAAATATTTTTAAAAAAATTGAAACATCAATTCGGGATGAAACACTAGTTTGAAGTACTAGTCAAATCACTAGTTGGCCGTTAAGATCTCAAACCAAATAAATTTATTTTTTTCTAAATTTTTTGCAATATCATTAAAATACTTATATCTTGATATCCATACGGTTGGATCATCGATAAATATTTTTTTAAAAATCGAAACATCAATTGGGGATGAAGCACCAGTTAGAAGTACTAGTCAAATCACTAGTTCGCCGTTAAGATCTCAAACCAAATAAATTTAATTTTCTCTGAAATTATTGTAATATAATTAAAATACATATATCTTCATATCCATACGGTTGGATGGTCGATAAATATTTTAAAAAAAATTGAAACATCAATTCGGGATGAAACACTAGTTTGAAGTACTAGTCAAATCACTAGTTGACCGTTAAGATCTCAAACCAATTAAATATATGTTTCTATGAAATTATTGTAATATCATAAAATAAATATATCTTGATATCCATATGGTTGTATCGTTGATAAATGTTTTTAAAAAAATCGAAACATCAGTACGGGTCGAAACACTAGTTAAAAGTATTAGTCAAATCCCTGATTGACCGTTAAGATCTCTAACCAAATTAGTTTATTTTTTTCTAAAACTGTTGTAATATCATTAAAATACATAGATCTTGATATCCATACGATTGGATCGTTGATAAATATTTTAAAAGAAATCAAAACATCAATCTCGGACGAAACACTAGTTAGAAATACTAGTGAAAAGTCAACGCTTTTCATATAGACAACGGATTTAGCTAAAAAAACGTAGTAACGTATTTACTCACACAAGGATTTTGAAAAAAAACCATTGTCTATATCATACAACGGTTTAACAACATAAACAATTGTTACAAACATTATCCCACAACGGTCGGATCAAAACAAAAACACTTGTGTATATTATACAACGGTTTTTAAAACAAAAAAATTGTTAAGTCTTACAACTTACAACATTTTTTTAAACAAAAACCATTGTCTGATCCTTTTATAAAATCGAATAAATAAAACATACGTGCAGATTGGTCAAATTAGTAGTTGACTGTTAAAATGTCAAACAAAATAAATTTATTTTTTTCTAAATTTTTTGCAATATCATTAAAATACATAGATCGTTATATCCATACGGTTGGATCGTCGATAAATATTTTTAAAAAAATTGAAACATCAATTGGGGATGAAGCACCAGTTAGAAGTACTAGTCAAATCACTAGTTGGCCGTTAAGATCTCAAACCAAATAAATTTAATTTTCTCTGAAATTATTGTAATATAATTAAAATACATATATCTTCATATCCATACGGTTGGATCGTCGATAAATATTTTTAAAAAAATTGAAACATCAATCCGGGACGAAACACTAGTTAAAAGTACTAGTCAAATCACTAGTTGACCGTCAAGATCTCAAACCAAAAAAAAATTATTTTTCTCTGAAATTATTGTAATATCATTAAAATACATATATCTTGATATCAATATGGTTGGATCGTCGATAAATATTTTTAAAAAAATTGAAACATCAATCCGGGATGAAACACTATTAGAAGTACTAGTCAAATCACTAGTTGACCGTCAATATCTCAGACAAAAAAAATTATTTTTTCTCTTAAATTATTGAAATATCATTAAAATACATAGATCTCGATATCCATACGGTTGGATCATCGATAAATATTATTATTTATCAATGTATTATTATTATTTATTTAAGTGTTCTAGTTTAACAAATTATAATATTAAATATTCAAGATTTATATGATAACATTGCCTCAGTTTTAGAAAATAAAGATCTTGACATCCATTTTGTTTGTAATTATTTTTTGTCAAAAACTAATTTGTAACAATTTAAAAAAGAACATTTATTTGATTAATAATATAATAATACTAATTTAATATTAATCTACATGAAGAACAGGAAATGATATCTAAACTATTGAGTGGGTAGATGCAGCGCCCAACTTTTAGCTAAAAATTGAATATACCGCCTAAATCTTTTCTATCCAAATTGACTCTCTTCTCTTTTCACTAAATTAATTCTCTTCTCCCTTCTCTTTCTTCATTATTATTCTCGTGTTTCTCTTTGTTGAGGGGTTTTCGGTGCTTCATCTCCGAGCTTCATAGAATTTACATGTATGCTTCTCTCTCTTTTTTGTATATATTTGCTTTTGGTTAAGTACATTATTTTTCATGTTTATTTTGTATATGATGATTTTGTATAACAATTATCACAGGTTTTGTTATTTGTTTTAGATTATCTTATACACTTTTGGATAGAATGATGTTTGCTTAGAAAGTGTTTGATTAAATTGTTTAACCATCAAACTTTTAATGATGTTCAATTTTAGATTCAATGATTTTGTGTACAAGGTGTTTGATTTTGTGTACAAGGTGTTTAAAAAATGCCACAAGCACACGTAGTAATTCATACACCATATAAACACACACATACAACATATACACACAGATATATGTAGAGTATAAACTGAAGAATTACTAGAGGAAGACCTTGCGCTGCTTAAGAAATGCTTTCTCAGTCTACTAAAACAAAACACAAGTAAATCAAATATGATTAGAGATTATATACATACAAATAAAGATGAGAGTACATACATCTATACTATATTATTATAAGCAAACTAGCCTCTATTTGGTTGGTTGTTGTTGGTTAGTTGGTATTTTTAACGACAACCGTTAGATTGAAAGATAGATAAAAGGAGAACCGTTAGATTTAATGTTAAAAAAATATTTATTTCTTGATATTCAAAATACTCCAACGGGTTCAAGGTTCGAATCCCGTCAACAACATAGTTTAAAAAATATTTCTTTTTAGATATTTAAAATGTTCCCACGGGTTCAAGGTTCGAATCCCGTCGATAACATATTATTATTAAATATTTATATTACCTATTTTTATAAGCTATATTCAGAAGTTCAAGATATTATTTCTGTCGACAATATATTAAAAACATTTATCCTCAAAATACAAACAAATGCTTACACCAACATCATACATACATTATTAATTTTTAAAAATTTATTTTTCTACTAATAAAATTATATAATCAAAATACAGATAATAATATAAAAATTCTAAAATTCATCCGTGCATCGCACGGGTTAAAGGCTAGTACATATATATATATATATATATACACTACTAGAAAAACGTGAATAGACATCGCCCATTTTACATCGGTTAAGAAAACCAACGATGTTAAATATATTTTTAACATCAGAAATTTTAAAAGAGATGTTAAATAGCTTTCCGGACATCGATTCTTAAAACAACTGATGTCTTTATGTATGTTTAGAAAAGTAAAAAAAACACGCGACAATGTTTTCCCCCCTTTCTAATAAAACATTTCCCCTTAAAAAAATTTATTCCCCCTCACCCAAAATTTCCCCCTATCCCCCAAAACATTTCCCCCCTTAGACCCCAATTCATTTCCCCCAAAACATTTCCCCAATTCATTTTCCCCTCAAAAAACCCTAAATCTCTCAACCTCGGCCCGACCCCGTTTCTCTCACTCAACTCTCAATCGAAAATAAACCCTAACTCATTTAAACTCAATCTCCCATTAAATCTCTCTCAAATAGATAGAAGAAGAACTTTATTCCAGAACTTTATTCTAGAGGGCGATTGTCTAATGGAGGTGTTGGTACACGAGGAGGGAGGAATGGTGTTTGTGCGAGGCGTCAGATGCCAATCATCTTCCTGGACATGATACAAGTGTATTTAGAACAAATTTGAATTTGATCTCACATAGTGTATATTTTGTTTTCAGTATGAGGTCATCACTATGCTCTCTGTTTCAAGTTTGCACTGCATATACTAAACTCTATAATTGTATAGTGTTTTTTGTTTACTTTTACGCTTAATTGACTAATTACTATATCATTTGTAGTCTAATATGTTTTTGTATCTTTCTTTCCAGGTCAATTTTGAAGACACGTGCAAAGGTTTTCAGGAGGTTGCAAAGGTACATAGTAAATGCACCTTATTATTTGAAGTTTTTAGAAAATGAATTTATTGTTGTTCTTTTGTTCAGAAGTAGTTTAAATTTTAATATATATACATATTTATAGGTGAAGAAGAGTACTGATATATAATCCAATAGCAACCCAATTTAACAATACGCGCATCTTGTAAGCTCTCACGTTTTGTAATTTATATTCCCGTATTTTCCTATATTAATCTTTGTATGCACACAACATGTTTGTTAAAATGTCTCAAAGAAATACTTGCATTTGTGTGTCAGGAATATAAATGCACCTTTGTTTTATCTTTCAAACATGACATTGTATAATGGGTTTCGAGAAATCTTGAAAGTCCAGAAGCTCAGGAGAATCGTGTCGTATACGGGGTTTTATTGCTTTACAGCAGTCGTAACTTATGCATACACGAACAACACGTAGGTATGATCTTTACTATGGTCTTGTAATTGCATTCTTAATGAAACAAAATTGGGTTTTGCAGGACTCGAGCTGGGTATTCGAGAGCTGATCAGTACTATGCGTCGTATCCAGCTGGAACAGAACTTCTGACTGATGCAGCTAAGGTCTGTTAGTTTCCGTGACTCGTAAGTTTTTATGTTATGCACTTTGGTTATAATGTGGATAATTTTTAATTTGTATGTATTTGTATAAACAAGCTCTTGGCTATTGCTTTGAAATGGAATATTGGGAACCAATTGAGTGGTGTGTAATGGTTGATCATTTTGACCGTCAAGGAAAAGCTCCGTATGAATATCATGCTGTAAGTTCTTTGATGTTTCTGGATCTTTGTTTTGTTCTTTGACAAATTAAATACGTGCGGTTGATATCTTATGTGTGCATAACTTTTCATCGTGTGATGTTCTGTACTTTCATTCAAAAAATAGTGTAGAGGTTATTTTGTTATATTGATAAACGATACGATACAACATTCATTGACTGCTGTGCGTGCATGAACACATCAAATGTTCCTGAATCAGTTGATCTTGAAACTACTTGGTTAGCCAATTTACTTCTTGCTAGCTAAATATACCTTGTTTTGCAAAGCCATCATATACTTTCTTATTCCACTTAAAAAATTATGTTTAGTTTGGTGTAGTGGAAGGGCCAGAAACTCATTACAGGGTGAGCTAAAAATCTCTTCATCAGTGTATGCTATAAGCTATTTACTAATCAGTGTGCCAAAATTATATCTCGTCTTAAAGCTGGTGAAGAAAAGACCATGCACGCTCTCAAGTCATTCTGCTGGAGATGCAAGGAAATTACCTTGCTGATGCCAAGTGAAGGAAATTACCTTGATGGATTGTGAAGGAAATCAGCAAGGATGAAGTAGTTGCTAATGAAAGTCTGTTTGTAGTTTGTACTTAATGAGATTGTCTAACAATTAGTTTTCTTGTCGGAGTACAGTTGGTATGTAAGCTAGTTTGGTACATTGTTTGATGTATTGTTTTGGTTATGCTAGTTGGTGTAAAGATTATATGTTCGGTGTTTGGTAATGACAAGTGCTTAACGATTTTCTTATGTTGGTGTTTTAGTTTGATTTGAGTTTTGTTTGCATATATAAAGAATACTATATGCTAAAACATGAACATGAGACATCAAATATTAAAAAGAAACTGATGTCATTTGATGGGCAATTACAATGAAAATATTAAAAAATTGATGTAAAAGAGGTGAAATGATGTTATCTTTTTATACAAAACCGATGTAAAAGAGGGGTAAATTTGGTAGAAACTGATGTCTAGAGACTTCTAATACATCGGCTAAAAACCGATGTCTATAGTCATGACCTTTCTCTACACCCACATACACATCAGCCGAATTTTATCCAGACATCGGTTTTTAGCCGTTGTCTATTAACGTTTTTCTAGTAGTGATATAAGGGATGCTACTTGTTCAGCCATGGTTGATTTGAAGTTGAAGGAGATACACCGAAATTGAGAAGAGGCTCTGGACACGGAAGTTACTCTCTGTATAATCCAAAGCAAGGTAAAACCAAGCACCACGCTCCACATCTGTTAAACAAATTGAGATAGTCAAACTAATATTGAATAAATTGAAAGGGGAGTGAGAGAATCAAACAATTTGGGGGGCTAATTGAAGTTTTTTGTCGAAAAAGGGGTTAGGGTTCTCGAAGAAAAGAGGGACAAAGCGCGAGGTGTGTGTTTGATTTTTAGGTTTTTTGGGGGGGGGGGGTGTTGGGGGTTAAGTATTTCTATTTTATTTTTTTAGTATTACCGAAAAAAGAGGGACGCAGGAGGTGAATTTGATTAAGGGGGAATATTTTACTAAGAGGAAAAGAAAAAGGGGGAAGGAGCGGGTTTATTTTTTGAAAAATGAGGATCAAACATCGTTTATTCAAGTAAGAGATGTGTAGATTATTGTTAGACATCATGTTGCCCAGTAATAAACAATTGTAGAAGGGGGGTTGAATACAATTGTATAAGATTCTCGACTTAATAAGATATGAATTACAAATATGAAATAATGATAACAACTTTATTAAATCTGATATAAAATTGTTACAAACTCTCTCAAGAAATTCTGTGTTCTTGCGAGCTTCTAGATTACAAAAATACTCGAGTGTGTTATCGATTATGTTTACCCTCTCTGTCTCACATAAATCGAAACCTAAATCTGTGTTTATATACTACATAGCTTCTCTATCAATGATAAGTCCTAATCAATTACAAATATTGAAACCTATCCTTAATCGATATCTACATTACTACAAACCAGGAACCGACAGAATAATCTTCCTTATTTAACTAGACTCCGAATATAACTCAAAGTAGGAATCTTGATCAGCTTCCAGTCCTGATGATCAATCCTGATCCCAGTCCTGATATTTATTCTGATCCTGACGACCATGCAATCCTGATGATGTCAGCAATCCTGACCAGTTGAAGTCTAGATCCTGACGATCATTGAATCATGATCTAACAATCTCCCCCAATCTCATACTTTGTGAAATAAAGTATAGATTCCTAAGATTCAATGATGTCAAAAACATATTTACAAAATGTACAAGTATCTTCAGCAGCAACTTATCTGTTTAAATTCTTTGATAAAACAGATTCATCTTCAAGAAGTTGGATAACAAATTTTCTTCTTTTTCTTCAAGAATTTGAATCAGTCTTTCCTTAAGATTTCTGAGTTCTTCATCTTCCTCATTAATCTGGTAAATAGCTGCTCTGAGATTCTGTATGGAGCTTCTTTGTAGACTGTGCTCTTCAAGCAAAAGATAAGCAATTTCCTTCCCATCAGAATTGAGAGTAAGTTGAGTCATGCCAAATGTCACTTCTTTAACAGTAGTGCCCCTTTGCATTTCCACATCTTGACCTCTTTGATTTAAGTACATGGGAGTATAATCACCATTGAAATTTTTGTTTCCATTCAGTCTTCTTCTTATTGTTGACAAGATCATGTCACTCCATTCTTTGCACACTTTATTCTTCCATCTTAACAGATAATGAACATATTTCAGTTCCTGTGTAGTTTTTATCAGCAGATCTTGAATGCACAGAATCTTCAAACTACCATCTTTCATGAAGTACAGAAGCTTTTCTTTCTTTTCAATACCATCATGACAATCTATAACTATATCAACAGCTAATAAATTGTTCAGGTTTTTAGAAGTTAAAGTACCTCCAATTTAAGTTAAGGAGTAAGGATCAACATATGACATATTCAGATATTCAGTATCCCTGTGTCCAATACCTCCTCTTGAATTACTTGTCAATTGCTTCAGATTTGAAAACATTCGTAGCCAGAGTGCTTTTGATCTAATCATATCAGATAAATCAACAACACTTGAAGCACTTGTTATAATTCTTCCATTCTGAAAATTGATAGGCCTGTTACACCTCAGTGTACTTATGTGTTTCCACTTCTTATCTTTCTCTTTTTCAAAAGCATAGCTTCTTTCTATTAAAGATTCTTGTCTGCTTGAATTTCTCCATAATCTTCTGTTTGAGAGTTTAAGCCTTTGTACATAGAGATTGAAATCTCTATTTGTTCTTCTTGTGATTTCTCTTCTTCTGACTTCTTCTTCTTCATCCACTTCCTTGTTGTGAGAATCAACCACAGTAGATAAGATTAACAACTCAATCTCTTGCAGAATTTCAGATTCATCAGGATCTTGAACATTGTCAGTAACAATATTAGGATTAGAATCTTCAATTTGATTTGTATTGCAGAGAATTAATTGTCTTGGCTTTCTTCTCAATTCAGGTTCTTCTTCAACATTTCCATCATCACCAAAAGTAGACCTGTCAGGAACTACTAGAGTTTGAGTAGGTTCAGGAATTTCTTCTATTAATAAACCTCTAGACCTTGTCTGTCTAGGCACTGTTTGAGTTGAAGAACCTCATCTACCTCTTCTAGCTCCTCTCCTACCTCTGCTTCCTCTACCTCTAGCAGGAGCAGGGTTATTAAAGATTTCCATCATTTCTCTCTGTTGTCTTAAAATTCTTCATGTGAGAGATCAGGATATTCTTCACTTGCTGTAGAGAGTGCTTTTCTTGCAAATAATTGTTGAACTCTTTTATCAGTGTGATATAGAGTAACAATTCTGCCATCTTTTGTATAGAACTTCTGGAATAGATTTGATGCATCTTCAGGATTATAAATAATCACATCTTCATCACCTTCAGGAATTGTAGCAAGAGTTTGTTCATGACCAGGCATCAGGATTTGATCACCTGTCAGGATTTGTTCTTCCGTCAGGATCTGGGATTGCACCAATGTTCTTACTGTCCTTACTCCAGAATCAGAAACATGAGTTGACTACGTTGTTTGACTTTGAGAAGTTTGAATTGTCTTCATAACAGCAGCATCAGAGGTTTCTCCTTGTAGAATTTTGTCACCACCATCATTTCCAGTATTATCATCATCATCATTATTTCTCAATACTAGATCAAGTGTACATTTTGTCTGACTTACCTTCTCCCCCTTTTTGACATCAGCATTTGACAATATATTCAAAATTAAGGCAAGAGAGGTTTGAATGTCAGTTACCTTTGTATCAAGAGAATCAATCCTTCTATTGATGGAAGTTTGTTCAGAAACAACAGATTTCACTTGAGATTCCACTATCCTTAGTTGAAGAACAGTGGGCACCATTGTAAAACTCATAGAAATATTTTCCCTCACCAACTCAGTTGCAGCTTTGACAGAATCAATTTCATGTTTCAGGCTTTTAGATAAAAGAGTTGTAGCCTTCAGATGATTCTTCAAATCTGGATTCTCTATCATCTTTACTGCATCATACGCATGATCCAAGTCATATGGATAGCTGACAGATTCATCAGACCTATACCATTCATTTTCCCATTGATGCCTTTTCAATTGCTCAGCAGGATTAATCTCAGAAGGAATAGAAAAGTCTTGTCTGAAGTCTTTTCCAGTTGAAGCCTTGCCAGCCATGAATGTGCTTTATGAACCAAAGTTAGTTCCAAGACTAGATTTTAGAACTCTGGCAAGTTGTTCCTTCTCATCATTATTTTCATCATCACTATCATCAGAATCATCATCATCATCATGAGTAACATCAGGATCAGGAATAGCTATACCTGTTGCCCAGTAATAATCTATTGTAGAAGGGGGGTTGAATACAATAGAGTAAGATAATCGACTTCTTAATGTATATATCACAAATATGAAAAGAAAGATAACAGCTTTATTAAATCTGATATAAAACTGTTACAAACTCTCTCAAGAAATTCTGATGTTCTTGAGAGCTGCTAGTTTACAAAAACTCTCTCAAGAAATTCTATGTTCTCGAGAGCTTCTATTCGATTATGTTCTCTCTCGAATCCCCCATAAATCGAAACCAAGACTGTGTTTATATAGTGCACACAGCTTCTCTATCAATAACAAGATAAGTCCTAATCAATAACAAAGATAGAAACCTATCCTTAATCGATAGCTACATTCTACAAACCAGGAACAAATAGAATAAACTTCCATGTTTATCTAGACTCCAAATATAACTCGAAGTAGGAATCCTGATCAGCTTCAAGTTCTGATGATCAATCCTGATCATAGTCTGAGTAGGAATCCTGATGATCAATAAGATACTGACGCTTGATCAAATACTGATGACCATGCAATACTGATGACGTCAGCAATCCTGATCAGTTGAGTCTAGCTTCTGACGATCATTGAATTCTGATCTAACAATCTCCCCCAATCTCATACTTTGTGAAATAAAGTATAGATTCCAAATATTCAATGATGTCAAAAACATGTATCAAAATGTACGAGTATCTTCAGAAACAACTTATATGTTTAAGCTTTTTGATAGAACAAATTCATCTTCAAGAAGTTGGATAATAAACTTTCTTCTTTTTCTTCAAGAATTTGAATCAGTCTTTCCTTAAGATTTCTGAGTTCTTCATCTTCCTCATTAATCTGGTAGATAGCTGCTCTGAGATCCTGTATGGAGCTTTTCTGTAGACTGTGCTCTTCAAGCAAAAGATAAGCAATTTCCTTCCCATCAGGATTGAGAGTAAGTTGGGTCATACCAAAAGTTACTTCTTTAACAGCAGTACCTCTTTGCATTTCCACATCCTGACCTCTTTGATTTAAGTACATGGGAATATAATTACCATCGAAATTACTGTTTCCATCCAGTCTTCTTCTTATAGTTGACAAAATCATGTCAGCCCATACTTTGTACACTTGGTTCTTCCATCTTAACAGATAGTGAACATATTTCAGTTCCTGTGTAGTTTTCATCAGCAGATCTTGAATAGATAGAATCTTCACACTACCATCTTTCATGAAGTACAGAAGCTTTTCTTTCTTTTCAAAACCATCATGACAATCTATAACTATATCAACAGCTAATAAATTGTTCAGGTTTTCAGAAGTTAAAGTACCTCCAATTTCAGTTAAGGAGTAAGGATCAACATAAGTCATGTTTAGAAATTCAGCATCCCTGTGTCCAATACCTCCTCTTGTGTAACTTGACATTTGCTTCAGATTCGAAAACATCTTTAACCAGAGTGTTTTTGATCTAGCCATATCAGACAAATCAACAACACTTGAAGCACTTGTAATAATTCCACCAGTCTGAAAATTGATAGGTGTATCACACTTCAGTGTACTTATGTGTTCCCACTTCTTGTCTTTCTCCTTTTCATGAGTGTAGCTTCTTCCAAGTAAAGATTCTTGACTGCTTGTATTTCTCCATTGTCTTTCATTTGAAACTTTAAGCCTTTGTAGATAGAGATTGAAATCTTCATATGTTCTTTTTGTAATATCTCTTCTTCTGGCTTCTTCTTCTTCATCTACTTCTTTGTTGTGACAATCAACAACAGAAGATAAGATTATCAAATCAACCTCTTGCAGAATTTCAGATTCGTCAGGATCTTGAATATTGTCAGGATTAGAATCTTCAATTTGATTTGTATTGCTGAGAGTTGATTTACTTGTTTTTCTTCTCAATTCAGGTTCTTCTTCAACAAATTCCTTGTCTTCTTTCTCCATGATATCCTTGATAACAGGATCTGTTAGATTTTGTGAAGCTTCAGGAATTTCTTCAATTCTTAACCCTCTAGACCTTGTCTGTCTAGGTACTGTTTGAGTTGAAGAACCTCTTTTACTTCTTCTAGCACCTCTCCTACCTCTGCTTCCTCTACCTCTAGAAGGAGCAGTATAGCTTTCCATTGTCTCTCTTTGTAGTCTCAAGAATTCTTCATGTGAGAGATCTGGATATTCTTCACTTGCTGTAGAGAGTGCTTTTCTTGCATATAATTGTTGAACTCTTTTATCAGTGTGATATAGAGTAACAATTCTGCCATCTTTTGTAGAAAACTTCTGGAATAAATTTGATGCATCTTCAGGATTATCAATAATTACATCTTCATCACCTTCAGGAATTGTAGCAAGAATGTGTCCATGACCAGGTGTCAGGATTTGATCTTCCGTCAGGATCTGAGATTGCACCAATGTTCTTACTGTCTTAACTCCAGAATCAGAAACATGAGTTGACTGCGTTGTTTGACTTTGAGAAGTTTGAATTCTAGACTTCATAACAACAGCATCAGAGGTTTCTCCTTGTATCACTTTGTCACCACCATCATTTCCAGTATCATCATCATTATTTCTTAATACTAGATCAGGTGTACATTTTGTCTGAATAACCTTCTCCCCCTTTTTGACATCAGGATTTGACAATAATTGCAAAATTAAGGAAAGAGAGGCTTGAATTTCAGTTACCTTAGTATCCAGAGAATCAATTCTTTGATTGATTGAGGTTTGTTCTGAAACAACAGATTTCACTTGGGATTCCACTACCCTTAGTTGTAAAGTAGTAGGCACCTTTGTAAAATTATTAAAGATATCAGTCCTCACTTTTTCAGTTGAACCCTTGATAGAATCAATCTCACTTTTCAGGCTTTTGGATAACAGAGTAGTAGCCTTCAGATGATTCTTCAAGTCTTGATTCTCTATAGACTTCACTGCATTATAGGCATGTTCAATAGCAGAAGAAAAACTGATAGATTCATCAGATTGATGCCATGAATTGTTCCATTCATGCTGTCTAAATGCCTCTGCAGGATCAAAGGAAGGAGTAGAAAAATCTTGTCGCTGATCTTTCCCAGTGAAAACATTGCTAGCCATATATGTACTTGATGAACCAAAATTAGTTCCAAGACTAATTTTGAGTGCTGTAGCAAGCTGTTCCTTCTCTTTTCAATTCTCATCATCATCATCACTATCATCATCAGAATTATCATCAGCAGAACCATGAGATATATCAGGATCAGGAATTGCAATACCTTTCATTTTATCCTGTGGTTCTGAGATAGGATGATCCATTGGTCTTGAACGAAGTGGCTGTATCAAAATAGGTTCATTAGCAGGAGCACCACTAGCGTCAGGATGAACATCGTCAGGATTTGATATGCTTGCATCAGTATTTGCTACCAATGGTTCTTGTGGAGCTTGAGGTTCAGAAGCTTCTTCAACACTTTGAGTTAAAGGTTCTTGTGTGCTTCCCTCATTGACAATGTTCTCGACCAATCTTTCAACAGAAGCTGTAGCTTTGCCTGCATCTTCACTTTGAGAAGATGGTTCTTGTGTAGCTGGAATGTTGATGTCTTCATTCTCCCTTTGAGAAAATGGTTCTTGTGTGACCATTCCACTAGCTAAGCCTTCACCCAAACTTTGATTGAGTGGTTCTTGTGGGGCAGGATCAATAGTAGCTGCGGAATTACTCTGAAATTCAGGTTCTTGTGGGCTTGATCCTTTCAGTTTCTTCTGTCTCTGATAGACTAACTCTTCTGCATTCCTCTTTTTCTTTGATGTAGGTGTAAGACCAACCAAGGAAGCAGTTGTAGAAACCTTCTCCCAAGAAATTTCTCTAATCTGAGATGGAGAGGCTGGAGAGTCTGATAGAGAGACAACTTTTGTTGTTGCATCAGGAATACTAACATCAGGATTTGCTAGAGCATCAGGAGTAGATGACTCATCAGGATTTGATGTCTGAATATCAGTATCCTTCATTTGCACTGTCAAAGGAATATGATACATGCTCTTTGATAATTTCCTTGTCTTTTGTGGTTTTGATAAAGGTACCACAGCTTTAGTAGCAGTATCAGCAACTTCCTTGTTCACATTCATCACAGAGGATATAGGTAAGTCATCCTCTGAATCACTTTCATCAATCAACCTTAACTTCCTTTTCACAGGAACATTTTTAACAACCTTATCAGCTTTCTTCACCAGGACCCCTTGTACACCCCCTTGTATCTTCTTTTTAGTGAGTGGTGTAGAGGAAAAATCCTTTGAACCTGATTGCCTTCCAGACACATCAGTTCTAGCTGATTTCTTTGATTTTACAACTAAAGTCTTTTGAGAGACAGTAGAGGTGGTTGGTAACTGTTTAGACTGTTTAGGTTGCATGCTTGTGTCAGGAACAAGGTGGGTTGGGCCTTGCCCCATAGCATTAGAAAGTAGTCCATAACGAGTAGGCATTTTCTGATGTAAGAAAAACCTAACCTCATCAGGAATAAAAGCATTTCCGCACAAAATATTTTGCCATATCAGGATTAAAAAAATATTCAATAAGATTAAAATAAAATTTTATTTAAGAAAACAAAATTTATTTTAACAATCCTGAATAGCGTTTTGGTTTAAGAAAAATAACCAAATTAATGGTCATAGAATTAAAAACACGCTTACCAGCAAACGAGGCAAAAATATTTATGGAAAACCGAACCGTCTCCTTGAGATTGTAAAAATGACCTGCATTCTTAAAATACATTTTCTATAAAAGAGAACTGTTAATCATAACAACATCTATCTAACAAAAACCCTCTCCAAAGAATAAAAACTTACCAAAAACTTTCCACCTTATTCATTTTTCAATGGCTGCCAATAATCAAAACAACATACCTGATGAAGAGCTTGACTTGATTTGGTAGGAGATGGAGGAGGCTCTTGCTGATATGGAGCCACAACCAGTTCCTGACCCTCAGGAATATGAAGCATTTATAAACGCTATGGTTGATGTGGTGTGGCACGACTTTGTGCAAGCCAATCCTGGCTGGAATCCTCTTGAGAATCTCATCTATGAAGAGGATGAAGACGATGAGGATGATGAAGAGGATCTCGTTGAAGAGCGAGAGAGGAGAAGAAGGAAAGTGCTTGATGCAAGTGCTTCATGCACGGTGGAGGCAAGGAAGCATCCCGGTGATCACGATGACGATCCGCCTTCAAGTGCATCAGTTCATCTTCTTGTCCTTTAAGGACATAGAAATCTTCCAATCCTGATGGACTGTGAAGCTGCTCAGGAGCATTCATGCTAATTTGCAGGGCACATGTTCATGCTTATCTGTAAAGCACGAGTTCCTGAGTAGAAAATAGACTAGGAAAACAAATATGTAATTTCCATATTTCATGTGTAATGTATCTTCAAGTATTAATGAAATTTGTCTATTTTCTCAATTGTTTTCTTCCTGTTCTTGCCTGCAAAATTTGTTAGTAACACTCATAGTGATATAGAGATGATAAATAATAAACTCTGATAATAATGAAATTGAAATTGATAATTAAGACTGAAAACTTAATCAAAGACTAAGTAATAATCTAATTGTCCAGAGTTTACCAGGAGTGTTAATGACAAATTAGCATAGAACCTCTGGTTTTCATACCAGCTTCAATATCTGAACATCAGGATTTGACCAATTGATTTCCTGTCAGGATTGAGTCCTATCAGGATTTGATCAAAGATACATACCTTTCTGAATAACCATCAGAATTTGACAGTTATCAGGATTTCCTCTCTGTAGCTTTTCCTCAGAAATTCTCAAAATTTATCATTCCAAGTTCATTCACCAATTTATTGAAAATAGCTTCAGGTAGTGGCTTGGTGAATATATCAGCTAGTTGTTGATCAGTAGGAACAAAGTGAAGTTCAATTGTTCCTTCCAGAACCTGTTCTCTTATAAAGTGATATCTGATACTTATGTGTTTAGTAAGAGAATGCTGAACTGGATTTCCTGTCATTGCAATAGCACTTTGGTTATCACAATAAATAGGGATTTTTGAGTATGACAGGCCATAATCTAACAACTGATTTCTCATCCACATTATCTGAGCACAACAACTTCCTGCAGCAATGTACTCAGCTTCTGCAGTTGAAGTGGAAATAGATTTCTGCTTTTTACTGAACCATGAAACTAGTCTTCCACCCAAAAACTGACAACTTCCTGAAGTACTTTTCCTGTCTATTTTGCATCCTGCAAAATCAGCATCTGAATAACCACACAACCCAAAATCTGATTCCCTTGCATACCAAAGGCCAAGTGAAGGAGTGCCTTTGAGATATCTGAAAATTCTTTTGACTGCAATCAGATGTGGTTCTCTAGGTTTTGCTTGAAATCTTGCACATAGACAGGTTGCAAACATGATATCTGGTCTACTGGCAGTGAGATACAATAAAGAGCCAATCATTCCTCTGTAGTGAGTTACATCTACCTCTTCACCTTGATCAGGATCAAGTTTGGTAGCTGTAGCTATGGGAGTTGAAGCAGGAGTACTGTCTTGCATGTTAAACCTTCTCAGTAAATTCCTTGTGTATTTAGACTGATTAATAAAAATCCCTTCATCAGTCTGTTTAACTTAAAGACCCAGAAAGTAACTCATTTCTCCCATCATGCTCATTTGATATCTTGACTGCATAAGCTTGGAAAACTTTTCACACAGCTTATTGTTTGTTGACCCAAAAATGATATCATCAACATAAATCTGAACTAACAGCAACTCCTTACCATGATTCAAATAAAATAGAGTTTTATCAATTGCACCTCTTTTGAATCCACTTTCCAGTAAGAATTGAGCTAAGGTTTCATACCATGCTCTTGGAGCTTGCTTTAGTCCATAAAGTGCCTTATCCAGTCTGTAGACATGATCTGGATATGTAGGATCAATGAAACCAGGAGGTTGTTCAACATAAACTTCTTCCTCCAGTTCACCATTTAAGAAAGCACTTTTAACATCCATCTGGAAAACCTTGAATTTCTTATGTGCTGCATAAGCAAGAAATATCCTGATGGCTTCTAGTCTTGCAACAGGAGCAAAAGTTTCATCATAGTCAATTCCCTCTTGTTGGGAATACCCCTTTGCAACTAGTCTAGCTTTATTTCTGATAATGACTCCATCAGAATCAGTCTTGTTCTTGAAAATCCACTTTGTACCAACAATTGATCTATTCTTTGGTCTTGGTACCAGTTTCCAGACTTCATTCCTTTCAAATTCATTCAGTTCTTCTTGCATTGCAGTAACCCAATCAGCATCTTTAAGTGCATCTTCAACTTTCTTAGGCTCCTCCTTGGATAGAAAGTTATTATATAAACATTCATTCTGAGTTGCACTTCTTGTTTGAACACCTGCAACAGGATCTCCAATTATCAAATCAGGAGAATGATCTTTTGTCCATTTCCTTGCTGGTGTCAAATTGTTTCTTGAAGTAGATGCTCCCCCTGGATTGGTGTTATCTTGATTGAAAGAATTTGATTGATTTGAAGCTCTCCCTGAATTATTGCTATGCCCTCCTGATGTGTTGTCAGGATCTTCACTTGAATCAGTATCTGAAGAATTCTGTCCTGATGATTGAGTTGACTCTGAACTTGTAGTTGAATGTCGTTGCTCCCCCTCAACATTAGCACTACTAGTTGTATCACTGTTGTTTGCATCATCAGTATTAGCACCATCAGTACCTGGTGAGTCATCAGGATTTGGTGACCCATCAGTATCTGATGAATTGACAGAATCTGATTCAATTTCCTCAGGTTCCTTGGAAGCTTCATTTTCAAATAACAATCTATCATGCGAGTCTTCAATGATTCCAGTTATCTTCTTATCATCAAAAGATACATGAATTGACTCCATGACAGTTCTTGTTCTCAAATTAAAAACTCTGAAGGCTCTTGATGTAGGATAACCTATGAATATTCCTTCATCAGCCTTTGTTTCAAATTTCCCTAGCTGTTCAGGATGAGTTCTGAGAACAAAACATTTACAGCCAAACACATGCAAATGCTTCAGACTTGGTTTCTTCTCCTTGAGTGACTGATAAGGAGTGACACCATGCCTGTTTATCAATGTGAGATTTTGTGTATAGCATGCTGTGTTGACTGCTTCTGCCCAGAAATATGTAGGTAATTTAGCTTCTTCCAACATAGTTCTGCCAGCTTCAATAAGAGTTCTATTCTTCCTTTCTACTACTCCATTTTGCTGAGGTGTGCCAGGAGCAGAGAATTGTTGAATGATTCCTTTGTATTTGCAGAACTCTTCCATCTTTGAATTCTTAAATTCAGTACCATTATCACTTCTCAGAATCTTGACTTTGTACTTTGTGGTTGTCTCAATCATCCTCACATGATCCAACAGAACTTCAGGAGTTTCATCTTTTCTATGCAGAAAATACACCCAGGTGAATCTAGAATATTCATCAACAATTACAAGAGTGTACCTTTTCTTACTGATGGACATGATGTTGACTGGACCAAACAGATCAAGATGTAGCATGTGATATGGTTCTTCAATAGAGGATACTGATTTACTCTGGAATGATGTCCTTCTTTGTTTTGCTTTTTGGCATGCATCACAGAGTCCATCAGGTGTATATAAGACATTAGGTAATCCTCTTACTAACTCTTTCTTAACCAACTCATTGATGTTGCTGAAGTTGAGATGAGAAAGCTTCTTGTGCCAATTCCAACTTTCATCTACTGAAGCTTTACTGATGAAACATGTAGGGGAGCCATCAGTATCTGAGAGAATGTTGGCTTCATATATGTTACCATGCCTGTAGCCAGTTAGTGCTATCTTCCCTGTTGCTTTACTGACTACTTCACAATGTGTGGAATAGAAATTGACATGATAACCTCTGTCAGTGATTTGACTAATACTCAACAAGTTGTGTTTTAGTCCCTTCACTAGAGCTACTTTTTCAATGATGACATTTCCAATGATTATATTGCCATATCCCAAGGTTTGTCCAATGTTGCCATCTCCATAAGACACAGTTGGGCCAGCTTTTTCCTCATATTCTGATAACAGGGCTTTGTTTCCAGTCATGTGCACAGAACATCCACTATCCATGACTAACACATTTTTCCTTTTACCCTGCATCAGAATAGTAAAACACTAGTCAGAATGTTTAGGAACCCACACTTGTTGGATTCCTTGTTCATGCATTTTATTAAATTTAACAGCAGAAGACTTTTTGACTTTAGCAGTCCTGACAGGATTTACTCCATCAGGATTTGCTTTGTCAGTATCAGTATTAACAAAAGCATGCTTCACTATGACATTTTCAGTTCTATCAGACTTTGTACTACTTTCAAACTTAGGCAATGGATCATAAAAGTTATAGTACAAATCATGATACTCTTTACATGTATAAATAGAATGCTATAGACTACCACAATGAAAACAGGAATTTTGTGGTTTGTAAAATACTGATTTATTCCTAACATCAGACTTAGGAATTTCAGCAATTTTCTTCTTACTCTTTTTACAATCATTAGCAAGATGATTAGAGTTACCACAATTAAAACAACTCTTTCTAGGTGCATTTGGGATATACTTATAACCATTTTCTTTATTGATCCCAATTTTACCATTGCTGTTTCTCTTAACAGTAGCTCCCTTTTTCTTATCTGTAACCTCACAGATTTTATCTTTAAGCTGTTTCTGAGACAATAGACCTACATTCTTAGTGACTTTGTTCATGACAGGTTTAGACTTTATAATTTTAATTCCTTGAGTAGAAGAAGATCCCTTTTCAAAAGTAGAATTGGAATCCTTACCAAAAACAAAATTAACAGGAGTAATCTTAGATTTGGTTGAGTCTATAACATGTCTATAGGTCTTTGGACTGACTGTCTCATCAATGACAATTTTCTCTGCTAATTTCTTATCTTCATCTGACTTATATCCTAGACACTCTTTCCAATTCTTAGAGGTATTAATCTCATGAAATTTCCTACCAGAGTCTGTCCAGGTTCTGATTTTCTCATTAGCATATTCAAGTTCTTTTTCAAGGGAAGTACATTTAGATGTCATCTCTAAGTGCATGTGTTTAGCATTATCACATTCTTTTTGTACTTCTTGCATACGAGAAAATTCAGCTTCTAATATCTCATTCCTCTTTCTAAGGTCAGACATCTCAGATAAGATTCTAGTATTCTCAGCAGTTTGACTTCTAAAGCTAATATGTAATGACTTTAGAAAACGTCTTAACTCAGAAACATTATCAGTATCAAAATCAAAGATAGTATTTAGTACCTTATCATCAGGAGCAGCAGTTACATCAGCATTGGCCATTAACGCATAGTTGACTACCTCAGTATCAGATTCTGAGGAAGAGTCCATCCAATCCTTGCTTGATGTGATGAGTGCCTTTGTCTTGTTGCATTCAGAAGCAAAGTGACCCATACCATTACACTTGTAGCATCTAACCTTTGACTTGTCAAATTTGCTACCCTTGCTGTCCTTTTTGATATACTTGTCTTTGTCTGCTTTGAAGATCTTTTTCTGAAAGTTGCCTTGTCTTCTATTCTTCCTGAACTTCATCCTTCTGAAGTTTCTGACAATCATAGCAACCATCTCTTCCATGTCTGAATCAGAAGATTCATCACCAGTATTGGCATCATAATTGCCATCAGTATCTGATGAAGAGTCGTCAGGATCTGACTCAGCTACTCTTGCTTTCCTTCTAGAGACCTCCATAGCTTTCCCTTTTGATTTTGCTTCTACATTCAAAGCAATTGACTTTACCTTGCTGCTTTTCTTGTTCTTCCTCTGTTGAACTTCAAGATCATGAGTTCTTAGCATCCCATAGATCTCATCAAGAGACACAATGTTCAGATCATACTGGTGTCTAATGATTGAGGTCTGAGTATCCCATTCTTCAGGTAAAGCTCTAAGAAATTTGGTGTTTGAATCTTCAGTTTCATATACTTTGTCAACTAAGGATAAGCTGTTCAATAGTGTCAGAAATCTATCATATAGATCAGTCAGGCTCTCTTCAGGTCTTGCATCGAATTGTTCATATTCTTGAATCAAAAGAGCCCTTCTGTTTTTCTTAACAGATGCAGATCCCTGGCATTGAGTTTCCAAAGTATCCCAGATTTCTTTTGAAGACTTGCATGCAATCACTCTGTTTGACATGACAGCATCAAGGCTATTATGCAAGATATTCTTTATCTTTGGTTCCCTGAGTACATGAGCTTTTTCTTCTGGAGTCCATTCAGCTTTAGCTTTGACCACATAATGTTCTGGTACTGTATCTGTTCGTTCTACGAACTTTGTTGGTATATATGGTCCATCACGAATCCTGTCCAAGTAGTCAGGATCCATAGCCTCCAGGTACATCAGCATCTTTACCCTCCATGTAGGATATTCTGATATCTTTAAGATGGGAATCTTCATGCTTTCATACTTGGTTGTCGACATCTTTAGATCGTATCTGATTCAGAATTAAATCAGTTTGCTCTGATACCAATTGTTGCCCAGTAATAATCTATTGTAGAAGGGGGGTTGAATACAATAGAGTAAGATAATCGACTTCTTAATGTATATATCACAAATATGAAAAGAAAGATAACAGCTTTATTAAATCTGATATAAAACTGTTACAAACTCTCTCAAGAAATTCTGATGTTCTTGAGAGCTGCTAGTTTACAAAAACTCTCTCAAGAAATTCTATGTTCTCGAGAGCTTCTATTCGATTATGTTCTCTCTCGAATCCCCCATAAATCGAAACCAAGACTGTGTTTATATAGTGCACACAGCTTCTCTATCAATAACAAGATAAGTCCTAATCAATAACAAAGATAGAAACCTATCCTTAATCGATAGCTACATTCTACAAACCAGGAACAAATAGAATAAACTTCCATGTTTATCTAGACTCCAAATATAACTCGAAGTAGGAATCCTGATCAGCTTCAAGTTCTGATGATCAATCCTGATCATAGTCTGAGTAGGAATCCTGATGATCAATAAGATACTGACGCTTGATCAAATACTGATGACCATGCAATACTGATGACGTCAGCAATCCTGATCAGTTGAGTCTAGCTTCTGACGATCATTGAATTCTGATCTAACAATACCTTTCAGTTTATCTTGTGAATCTGTGATAGGATGGTCCATTGGTCTTGATCGTAGTGGTTGAATCAAAATTGGCTCAACATCAGGAGCACCACTAGCATCAGGATGAACACCGTCAGGATTTGATAAGATTGCATCAGTATCTGTTACCAATGGTTCTTGTGTAGCATGAGGTTCTGAAGCTGCTTCAACACTTTGAGTTGGAGGTTCTTGTGTGCTTCCCTCATTGACAGTGTCCTTGACCAATCTTTCACTAGACTCTGTTGCTTTGCCTGCATCTTCACTTTGAGAAGATGGTTCTTGTGTGGCTGGAATGTTGATGTCTTCACTCTCCCTTTGAGAAAATGGTTCTTGTGGGATCATTCCAATAGCTAAGCCTGCACCCAAACTTTGATTGAGTGGTTCTTGTGTGGTAGGATCACTACAAGAAAAATCAAATCACACAACGGTTTATCACCATTGTCTGACACCCTAAATTTCCGTTGAGTATGGAGATGCCGTCTGATGCGCGTATTAGACAACGGTTAGAGATCGTTGTCTGAGGTTCTAAAGACAACGGAATTTCCTAATAAACCGTTGTAACATATCCAGAAACAACAACGGTTTATATAGAAGCCATTGTCAGAGAATGTATAACTCAAGTGTTTGCTGAACACAGGAAAGACTTGTCATATAATGTCATAAAAACTATAACTTTAAAATGAAACATACAACCCGTTGAAACAAATTGTCATTGTTGTATATGTTAACAGAAAACATTTTCAAGTCTAAAGAATTGTTGTGGTAATGTTGTACAGACAACAGTGGTTACAAAACTAAGAGTTGTTCTCCTTCCCTTTAGTCAACGGTTTGTAAAAGCATATACATTGTCTAAAAAGGATGTATAGACAATGGTTTTGTTTTTCAGATAGGTTGTATGAGTTTTCTTTTCACAAAGGTTAGTTGTTAAAAAGCAATATTTTAGTGTTAAAGAGTTAATACTTTTTTTATGTATTGAAAGCATTGTGTGATACACAATATAACAAGCATTCCAATGCACAGTATAACAAGCATTCAAATAAGTGCTCTATTGTTTCAAAGCAGCTTAGACAATGATTTTTTATATCCACACAACACCAGGTTACATTATAAAATGAACATGCCAAAAAATTAAAAAACCAATCCATCATTCCATTATAAACTACTATCATCCATTACAAGCAACCAACCAATTCACCAGGCCAACAAAACCAAGCTAAACTTTAGAGCTCTTACTTTTCTATGTCTCTGAAATGAACAACAATAAAATGCTTTGCTGAATCTGTTAGCGTCTGAATCTGTTAGAACCTATGAAGCATCAACTCTAATTCTCCATCATTTATGTTGGCTCCTGAAGCGGCACGATCAACCAAGATTGACAATTCAGATTTACTATCATTAGTAAAGATTCTAAGATTAAGCTGAAAACAAAAACCACTTAATCATTTTCATCTTCTATAGTAGTCAATAAACTTCATTCAATAAAATGCTTTATGTTGGCTCCTCCAGTGTTACCTGCCACATAAAACATCAGATTTCTTGAGACAACACAGAGAAGAAGAACTTATAAATCTTCGTGGAAATGGATCAGGCATTCTGAATGAGTGGGATAGAGTTTACGATTATGCATACAAGATCTTGATATTCCTACGGTTTTTCAATTGAATGACATAATTGGCTACTATTCAGAAACGCCAATAATCTGCATAAACTGGTGCATAAAATCTGACAAACTGTACTGAAATCTGCAGAAACTGGTCTAAAAATCTGCACAAACGGCTCTAAAAATCTGCACAAAATTGCTTCAGCATTTCACAAAAAACTGCTCCAAAATAATTCAGAAAAATGCACTAAAATACTTCAGAAACTGTTACAGATATTCTTCATAAACAGCTCCAGAAATCTGCATAATAGTGGTCCAAAATGTTGCAAAAAACTGCTCCAAAATAATAGAGGAAACTGCACCAGAAACTGCTCCAGAAATCTGCATAATAGTAGTCTTCCTCACGTTTATGCATCACATATTTAAGAAGAATTACAGGTTTATTCGGGAGACAACCTGTCGGCTCATATTGGAGAACTGATTCTAGAACCAGGTAAGACTGATTCACTATACTAATCAATACTTTATAATAGCTTTACTGTTCGGTGTGGATAATAATTTGTCTATACAACCTTGACCATTTTGTTAATTGCATAAGTGTTGGACGAATGGATCCGTTCAACTTGTTCCTTCCAAGTTCCAAGTATATTATCTTTTTTAAGCAACCTAAAGAAGAAGGAATTGGACCATAAAGCCTGTTACCATTTAAACTCATAGTACTATTCAGGTTACCTAGTTCAGGAGGAATGGAGCCTTACAATTGATTGTAATCAAGATCTAGCAGTATCAAATTTGTTAGATTACCTAGAGTCTGAGGGACTGAACCATAACATAAAAGGAGTAGTATTACAGAGGTATACCAGTAAAATACCAGTAGCTAGTTGCAAGTATCAAAAACCAATAACTACTAAGCATAAGTTGTACAATGAATAAAGCGGTACCATCAGGTTGCATAAATAAAACAGTAGCAGTAAGTTACATAAAAAAAACTACATCAAGGTTCAATGTTGCATGAAACAGAATATGTAAAAAAGTTTTTTCCTCGAGAAATTGCATCTAGCAACCAAAACTAAGCAGCATTGGTTACCCAAAATCTGTTCATCTAGTTAACAGATTGAGACTTAAGTGTGAGATTGATATGTTAAGTGAGATTCTTTTCATTTCAGTGAGGTACTTGATATATAAGAACCACTTTAATGAGGTACTTGATATATAAAACATTACAGATCTTGGGACTGAAAGTAGATTGCCCCTACTAAGCTTGGATATCTATGTTCCTCGGGATGAGCGGTTCAGTCATATAAAGTTTTCAGATTTCATTGCTTATGCTGTAAAGTCACTTGGCCAGATAATAGCACCAGAGATCAAAGCTATATTCTTAAAAACAATATGAAACACTTAACTTGACCAAGAACAGAACCATAGGTATTCATTGTATTTGGCCGCAGAATTCTGGTTCTTGTCTCGCGGACCCAATTTTCAAAGTTTTCTACCTATGCAAACAGAACTCGATTATAGAGATAAAAGCTAAACTACTACAAGAAAAGGCTATATAGCAGACCACAAGATTCAGAATGGTAAATAATACCTCATCTACCAGCATTTTGCATAATTGTGGCTGCAACATATCAAATGTAAGAACTCCGGGAGATGGTTCATATATAATGTTCCGGAAACCCTCCTCGGTGTTCTCACTGATTTCATATACTGCAGCATCCAAAACTGGAGTTTTCACCCAGCATACGTAAATGAATAGAAGTTAGGTATCTATCTATAAACACACAAACATAATCTGAAACAAGAATGTGAACAACAAACAATTCGAAATCATTCACATAAATTATATATCATCATCCATCATCACAATTATAAAAGTCAAAAAATCTCAATTAAAAAAAACCCAACAAATAAAGCTCCAAGAGAGCAAAAATCTAACCTCCCCACCGACCTCCATTCCAATCCAACCACCAAATGATCATTTATCAGAAAATCGTTCACAAATAGAGTAAATAGATGCAAAAAATAGATTGTACATACTAATTGATGAACAAATCGAGCAGAAATCAAACTCTTCTTGGCAAATCTTGTTTTAGGGTTTAATTAGGGGCTTCTTCTCGAGCTGTTCTTAGTAAACCGGGATGATATTCTTGGCAAATCGAGTTGTTCTTGGCAAATCGAGCTGTTTTAGGGTTTGAATGTGTGACTTTTGTGAGCAGTGTGAGTGGCCGTGGGTTTGAATGTGTGAGTGTTGTGAGCTGTGTGTGTTTTGTCTGAAAGAGGGGAAATGAAATAAGTTTAAGGGGGACAAGAAATTTTGGTATTTGGGGGGAAATGAAAAAAAAACTAAGGGGGAAAAGAAATTTTGGTATTGGGGGGAAGTTTAAGTTAGAAAAATGGGGATGGGGAAATTTTAAAAACGGGTCAACTAGTGAAATCACAAGTGAAAAATCAACGCTTTTGATATAGACAACGGATTTAGCTAAAAAAATGTTGTAACGTATTTACTCACACAAGGATTTTGAAAAAAAAACCATTGTCTGATCCTTTTATAAAATCGAATAAACAAAACATACGTGCAGATTGGTCAAATTAGTAGTTGACTGTTAAAATCTCAAACCAAATAAATTAATTTTTTTCTAAATTTTTTGCAATATCATTAAAATACTTATATCTTGATATCCATACGGTTGGATCGCCGATAAATATTTTTAAAAAAATTGAAACATCAATTCGGGATGAAACACTAGTTTGAAGTACTAGTCAAATCACTAATTGGCCGTTAAGATCTCAAACCAAATAAATTTATTTTTTTCTAAAATTTTTGCAATATCATTAAAATACTTATATCTTGATATCCATACGGTTGGATCATCGATAAATATTTTTTTAAAAATCGAAACATCAATTGGGGATGAAGCACCAGTTAGAAGTACTAGTCAAATCACTAGTTCGCCGTTAATATCTCAAACCAAATAAATTTAATTATCTCTGAAATTATTGTAATATAATTAAAATACATATATCTTCATATCCATACGGTTGGATGGTCGATAAATATTTTAAAAAAAATTGAAACATCAATTCGGGATGAAACACTAGTTTGAAGTACTAGTCAAATCACTAGTTGACCGTTAAGATCTCAAACCAATTAAATATATGTTTCTCTGAAATTATTGTAATATCATAAAATAAATATATCTTGATATCCATATGGTTGTATCGTTGATAAATGTTTTTAAAAAAATCGAAACATCAGTACGGGTCGAAACACTAGTTAAAAGTATTAGTCAAATCCCTGATTGACCGTTAAGATCTCTAACCAAATTAGTTTATTTTTTTCTAAAACTGTTGTAATATCATTAAAATACATAGATCTTGATATCCATACGGTTGGATCGTTGATAAATATTTTAAAAGAAATCAAAACATCAATCTCGGACGAAACACTAGTTAGAAATACTAGTGAAAAGTCAACGCTTTTCATATAGACAACGGATTTAGCTAAAAAAACGTAGTAACGTATTTACTCACACAAGGATTTTGAAAAAAAAACCATTGTCTATATCATACAACGGTTTAACAACATAAACAATTGTTACAAACATTATCCCACAACGGTCGGATCAAAACAAAAACACTTGTGTATATTATACAACGGTTTTTAAAACAAAAAGATTGTTAAGTCTTACAACTTACAACATTTTTTTAAACAAAAACCATTGTCTGATCCTTTTATAAAATCGAATAAATAAAACATACGTGCAGATTGGTCAAATTAGTAGTTGACTGTTAAAATGTCAAACAAAATAAATTTATTTTTTTCTAAATTTTTTGCAATATCATTAAAATACATAGATCTTTATATCCATACGGTTGGATCGTCGATAAATATTTTAAAAAAAATTGAAACATCAATTGGGGATGAAGCACCAGTTAGAAGTACTAGTCAAATCACTAGTTGGCCGTTAAGATCTCAAACCAAATAAATTTAATTTTCTCTGAAATTATTGTAATATAATTAAAATACATATATCTTCATATCCATACGGTTGGATCGTCGATAAATATTTTTAAAAAAATTGAAACATCAATCCGGGACGAAACACTAGTTAAAAGTACTAGTCAAATCACTAGTTGACCGTCAAGATCTCAAACCAAAAAAAATTATTTTTCTCTGAAATTATTGTAATATCATTAAAATACATATATCTTGATATCAATATGGTTGGATCGTCGATAAATATTTTAAAAAAAATTGAAACATCAATCCGGGATGAAACACTATTAGAAGTACTAGTCAAATCACTAGTTGACCGTCAATATCTCAAACCAAAAAAAATTATTTTTTCTCTTAAATTATTGAAATATCATTAAAATACATAGATCTCGATATCCATACGGTTGGATCATCGATAAATATTATTATTTATCAATGTATTATTATTATTTATTTAAGTGTTCTAGTTTAACAAATTATAATATTAAATATTCAAGATTTATATGATAACATTGCCTCAGTTTTAGAAAATAAAGATCTTGACATCCATTTTGTTTGTAATTATTTTTTGTCAAAAACTAATTTGTAACAATTTAAAAAAGAACATTTATTTGATTAATAATATAATAATACTAATTTAATATTAATCTACATGAAGAACAGGAAATGATATCTAAACTATTGAGTGGGTAGATGCAGCGCCCAACTTTTAGCTAAAAATTGAATATACCGCCTAAATCTTTTCTATCCAAATTGACTCTCTTCTCTTTTCACTAAATTAATTCTCTTCTCCCTTCTCTTTCTTCATTATTATTCTCGTGTTTCTCTTTGTTGAGGGGTTTTCGGTGCTTCATCTCCGAGCTTCATAGAATTTACATGTATGCTTCTGTCTCTTTTTTGTATATATTTGCTTTTGGTTAAGTACATTATTTTTCATGTTTATTTTGTATATGATGATTTTGTATAACAATTATCACAGGTTTTGTTATTTGTTTTAGATTATCTTATACACTTTTGGATAGAATGATGTTTGCTTAGAAAGTGTTTGATTAAATTGTTTAACCATCAAACTTTTAATGATGTTCAATTTTAGATTCAATGATTTTGTGTACAAGGTGTTTGATTTTGTGTACAAGGTGTTTAAAAAATGCCACAAGCACACGTAGTAATTCATACACCATATAAACACACACATACAACATATACACACAGATATATGTAGAGTATAAACTGAAGAATTACTAGAGGAAGACCTTGCGCTGCTTAAGAAATGCTTTCTCAGTCTACTAAAACAAAACACAAGTAAATCAAATATGATTAGAGATTATATACATACAAATAAAGATGAGAGTACATACATACATATATATATATATATATACACTACTAGAAAAACGTGAATAGACATCGCCCATTTTACATCGGTTAAGAAAACCAACGATGTTAAATATATTTTTAACATCAGAAATTTTAAAAGAGATGTTAAATAGCTTTCCGGACATCGATTCTTAAAACAACTGATGTCTTTATGTATGTTTAGAAAAGTAAAAAAAACACGCGACGATGTTTTCCCCCCTTTCTAATAAAACATTTCCCCTTAAAAAAAATTATTCCCCCTCACCCAAAATTTCCCCCTATCCCCCAAAACATTTCCCCCCTTAGACCCCAATTCATTTCCCCCAAAACATTTCCCCAATTCATTTTCCCCTCAAAAAACCCTAAATCTCTCAACCTCGGCCCGACCCCGTTTCTCTCACTCAACTCTCAATCAAAAATAAACCCTAACTCATTTAAACTCAATCTCCCATTAAATCTCTCTCAAATAGATAGAAGAAGAACTTTATTCTAGAACTTTATTCTAGAGGGCGATTGTCTAATGGAGGTGTTGGTACACGAGGAGGGAGGAATGGTGTTTGTGCGAGGCGTCAGATGCCAATCATCTGCCTGGACATGATACAAGTGTATTTAGAACAAATTTGAATTTGATCTCACATAGTGTATATTTTGTTTTCAGTATGAGGTCATCACTATGCTCTCTGTTTCAAGTTTGCACTGCATATACTAAACTCTATAATTGTATAGTGTTTTTTGTTTACTTTTACGCTTAATTGACTAATTACTATATCATTTGTAGTCTAATATGTTTTTGTATCTTTCTTTCCAGGTCAATTTTGAAGACACGTGCAAAGGTTTTCAGGAGGTTGCAAAGGTACATAGTAAATGCACCTTATTTTAGAAAATGAATTTATTGTTGTTCTTTTGTTCAGAAGTAGTTTAAATTTTAATACATATACATATTTATAGGTGAAGAAGAGTACTGATATATAATCCAACAGCAACCCAATTTAACAATACGCGCATCTTGTAAGCTCTCACGTTTTGTAATTTATATTCCCGTATTTTCCTATATTAATCTTTGTATGCACACAACATGTTTGTTAAAATGTCTCAAAGAAATACTTGCATTTGTGTGTCAGGAATATAAATGCACCTTTGTTTTCTCTTTCAAACATGACATGTATAATGGGTTTCGAGAAATCTTGAAAGTCTAGAAGCTCAGGAGAATCGTGTCGTATACGGGGTTTTATTGCTTTACAGCAGTCGTAACTTATGCATACACGAACAACACGTAAGTATGATCTTTACTATGGTCTTGTAATTGCATTCTTAATGAAACAAAATTGGGTTTTGCAGGACTCGAGCTGGGTATTCGAGAGCTGATCAGTACTATGCGTCGTATCCAGCTGGAACAGAACTTCTGACTGATGCAGCTAAGGTCTGTTAGTTTCCGTGACTCGTAAGTTTTTATGTTATGCACTTTGGTTATAATGTGGATAATTTTTAATTTGTATGTATTTGTATAAACAAGCTCTTGGCTATTGCTTTGAAATGGAATATTGGGAACCAATTGAGTGGTGTGTAATGGTTGATCATTTTGACCGTCAAGGAAAAGCTCCGTATGAATATCATGCTGTAAGTTCTTTGATGTTTCTGGATCTTTGTTTTGTTCTTTGACAAATTAAATACGTGCGGTTGATATCTTATGTGTGCATAACTTTTCATCGTGTGATGTTCTGTACTTTCATTCAAAAAATAGTGTAGAGGTTATTTTGTTATATTGATAAACGATACGATACAACATTCATTGACTGCTGTGAGTGCATGAACACATCAAATGTTCCTGAATCAGTTGATCTTGAAACTACTTGGTTAGCCAATTTACTTCTTGCTAGCTAAATATACCTTGTTTTGCAAAGCCATCATATACTTTCTTATTCCACTTAAAAAATTATGTTTAGTTTGGTGTAGTGGAAGGGCCAGAAACTCATTACAGGGTGAGCTAAAAATCTCTTCATCAGTGTATGCTATAAGCTATTTACTAATCAGTGTGCCAAAATTATATCTCGTCTTAAAGCTGGTGAAGAAAAGACCATGCACGCTCTCAAGTCATTCTGCTGGAGATGCAAGGAAATTACCTTGCTGATGCCAAGTGAAGGAAATTACCTTGATGGATTGTGAAGGAAATCAGCAAGGATGAAGTAGTTGCTAATGAAAGTCTGTTTGTAGTTTGTACTTAATGAGATTGTCTAACAATTAGTTTTCTTGTCGGAGTACAGTTGGTTTGTAAGCTAGTTTGGTACATTGTTTGATGTATTGTTTTGGTTATGCTAGTTGGTGTAAAGATTATATGTTCGGTGTTTGGTAATGACAAGTGCTTAACGATTTTCTTATGTTGGTGTTTTAGTTTGATTTGATTTTTGTTTGCATATATAAAGAATACTGTATGCTAAAACATGAACATGAGACATCAAATATTAAAAAGAAACTGATGTCATTTGATGGGCAATTACAATGAAAATATTAAAAAATTGATGTAAAAGAGGTGAAATGATGTTATCTTTTTATACAAAAACGATGTAAAAGAGGGGTAAAGACATCGTAAATTTGGTAGAAACTGATGTCTAGAGACTTCTAATACATCGGCTAAAAACCGATGTCTATAGTCATGACCTTTCTCTACACCCACATACACATCAGCCGAATTTTTTCCAGACATCGGTTTTTAGCCGTTGTCTATTAACGTTTTTCTAGTAGTGATATAAGGGATGCTACTTGTTCAGCCATGGTTGATTTGAAGTTGAAGGAGATACACCGAAATTGAGAAGAGGCTCTGGACACGGAAGTTACTCTCTGTATAATCCAAAGCAAGGTAAAACCAAGCACCACGCTCCACATCTGTTAAACAAATTGAGATAGTCAAACTAATATTGAATAAATTGAAAGGGGAGTGAGAGAATCGAACAATTTGGGGGGCTAATTGAAGTTTTTTGTCGAAAAAGGGGTTAGGGTTCTCGAAGAAAAGAGGGACAAAGCGCGAGGTGTGTGTTTGATTTTTAGGTTTTGGGGGGGGGGGTTGTTGGGGGTTAAGTATTTCTATTTTATTTTTTTAGTATTACCGAAAAAAGAGGGACGCAGGAGGTGAATTTGATTAAGGGGGAATATTTTACTAAGAGGAAAAGAAAAAGGGGGAAGGAGCGGGTTTATTTTTTGAAAAATGAGGATCAAACATCGTTTATTCAAGTAAGAGATGTGTAGATTATTGTTAGACATCATGTTGCCCAGTAATAAACAATTGTAGAAGGGGGGTTGAATACAATTGTATAAGATTCTCGACTTAATAAGATATGAATTACAAATATGAAATAATGATAACAACTTTATTAAATCTGATATAAAACTGTTACAAACTCTCTCAAGAAATTCTGTGTTCTTGCGAGCTTCTAGATTACAAAAATACTCGAGTGTGTTATCGATTATGTTTACCCTCTCTGTCTCACATAAATCGAAACCTAAATCTGTGTTTATATACTACATAGCTTCTCTATCAATGATAAGTCCTAATCAATTACAAATATTGAAACCTATCCTTAATCGATATCTACATTACTACAAACCAGGAACCGACAGAATAATCTTCCTTATTTAACTAGACTCCGAATATAACTCAAAGTAGGAATCTTGATCAGCTTCCAGTCCTGATGATCAATCCTGATCCCAGTCCTGATATTTATTCTGATCCTGACGACCATGCAATCCTGATGATGTCAGCAATCCTGACCAGTTGAAGTCTAGATCCTGACGATCATTGAATCATGATCTAACAATCTCCCCCAATCTCATACTTTGTGAAATAAAGTATAGATTCCTAAGATTCAATGATGTCAAAAACATATTTACAAAATGTATAAGTATCTTCAGCAGCAACTTATCTGTTTAAATTCTTTGATAAAACAGATTCATCTTCAAGAAGTTGGATAACAAATTTTCTTCTTTTTCTTCAAGAATTTGAATCAGTCTTTCCTTAAGATTTCTGAGTTCTTCATCTTCCTCATTAATCTGGTAAATAGCTGCTCTGAGATTCTGTATGGAGCTTCTTTGTAGACTGTGCTCTTCAAGCAAAAGATAAGCAATTTCCTTCCCATCAGAATTGAGAGTAAGTTGAGTCATGCTAAAAGTCACTTCTTTAACAGTAGTGCCCCTTTGCATTTCCACATCTTGACCTCTTTGATTTAAGTACATGGGAGTATAATCACCATTGAAATTTTTGTTTCCATTCAGTCTTCTTCTTATTGTTGACAAGATCATGTCACTCCATTCTTTGCACACTTTATTCTTCCATCTTAACAGATAATGAACATATTTCAGTTCCTGTGTAGTTTTTATCAGCAGATCTTGAATGCACAGAATCTTCAAACTACCATCTTTCATGAAGTACAGAAGCTTTTCTTTCTTTTCAATACCATCATGACAATCTATAACTATATCAACAGCTAATAAATTGTTCAGGTTTTCAGAAGTTAAAGTACCTCCAATTTAAGTTAAGGAGTAAGGATCAACATATGACATATTCAGATATTCAGTATCCCTGTGTCCAATACCTCCTCTTGAATTACTTGTCAATTGCTTCAGATTTGAAAACATTCGTAGCCAGAGTGCTTTTGATCTAATCATATCAGATAAATCAACAACACTTGAAGCACTTGTTATAATTCTTCCATTCTGAAAATTGATAGGCCTGTTACACCTCAGTGTACTTATGTGTTTCCACTTCTTATCTTTCTCTTTTTCAAAAGCATAGCTTCTTTCTATTAAAGATTCTTGTCTGCTTGAATTTCTCCATAATCTTCTGTTTGAGAGTTTAAGCCTTTGTACATAGAGATTGAAATCTCTATTTGTTCTTCTTGTGATTTCTCTTCTTCTGACTTCTTCTTCTTCATCCACTTCCTTGTTGTGAGAATCAACCACAGTAGATAAGATTAACAACTCAATCTCTTGCAGAATTTCAGATTCATCAGGATCTTGAACATTGTCAGTAACAATATTAGGATTAGAATCTTCAATTTGATTTGTATTGCAGAGAATTAATTGTCTTGGCTTTCTTCTCAATTCAGGTTCTTCTTCAACATTTCCATCATCACCAAAAGTAGACCTGTCAGGAACTACTAGAGTTTGAGTAGGTTCAGGAATTTCTTCTATTAATAAACCTCTAGACCTTGTCTGTCTAGGCACTGTTTGAGTTGAAGAACCTCATCTACCTCTTCTAGCTCCTCTCCTACCTCTGCTTCCTCTACCTCTAGCAGGAGCAGGGTTATTAAAGATTTCCATCATTTCTCTCTGTTATCTTAAAATTCTTCATGTGAGAGATCAGGATATTCTTCACTTGCTGTAGAGAGTGCTTTTCTTGCAAATAATTGTTGAACTCTTTTATCAGTGTGATATAGAGTAACAATTCTGCCATCTTTTGTAGAGAACTTCTGGAATAGATTTGATGCATCTTCAGGATTATAAATAATCACATCTTCATCACCTTCAGGAATTGTAGCAAGAGTTTGTTCATGACCAGGCATCAGGATTTGATCACCTGTCAGGATTTGTTCTTCCGTCAGGATCTGGGATTGCACCAATGTTCTTACTGTCCTTACTCCAGAATCAGAAACATGAGTTGACTGCGTTGTTTGACTTTGAGAAGTTTGAATTGTCTTCATAACAGCAGCATCAGAGGTTTCTCCTTGTAGAATTTTGTCACCACCATCATTTCCAGTATTATCATCATCATCATTATTTCTCAATACTAGATCAAGTGTACATTTTGTCTGACTTACCTTCTCCCCCTTTTTGACATCAGCATTTGACAATATATTCAAAATTAAGGCAAGAGAGGTTTGAATGTCAGTTACCTTTGTATCAAGAGAATCAATCCTTCTATTGATGGAAGTTTGTTCAGAAACAACAGATTTCACTTGAGATTCCACTATCCTTAGTTGAAGAACAGTGGGCACCATTGTAAAACTCATAGAAATATTTTCCCTCACCAACTCAGTTGCAGCTTTGAAAGAATCAATTTCATGTTTCAGGCTTTTAGATAAAAGAGTTGTAGCCTTCAGATGATTCTTCAAATCTGGATTCTCTATCATCTTTACTGCATCATACGCATGATCCAAGGCATATGGATAGCTGACAGATTCATCAGACCTATACCATTCATTTTCCCATTGATGCCTTTTCAATTGCTCAGCAGGATTAATCTCAGAAGGAATAGAAAAGTCTTGTCTGAAGTCTTTTCCAGTTGAAGCCTTGCCAGCCATGAATGTGCTTTATGAACCAAAGTTAGTTCCAAGACTAGATTTTAGAACTCTGGCAAGTTGTTCCTTCTCATCATTATTTTCATCATCACTATCATCAGAATCATCATCATCATCATGAGTAACATCAGGATCAGGAATAGCTATACCTTTCAGTTTATCTTGTGAATCTGTGATAGGATGGTCCATTGGTCTTGATCGTAGTGGTTGAATCAAAATTGGCTCAACATCAGGAGCACCACTAGCATCAGGATGAACACCGTCAGGATTTGATAAGATTGCATCAGTATCTGTTACCAATGGTTCTTGTGTAGCATGAGGTTCTGAAGCTGCTTCAACACTTTGAGTTGGAGGTTCTTGTGTGCTTCCCTCATTGACAGTGTCCTTGACCAATCTTTCACTAGACTCTGTTGCTTTGCCTGCATCTTCACTTTGAGAAGATGGTTCTTGTGTGGCTGGAATGTTGATGTCTTCACTCTCCCTTTGAGAAAATAGTTCTTGTGGGATCATTCCAATAGCTAAGCCTGCACCCAAACTTTGATTGAGTGGTTCTTGTGTGGTAGGATCACTACAAGAAAAATCAAATCACACAACGGTTTATCACCATTGTCTGACACCCTAAATTTCCGTTGAGTATGGAGATGTCGTTTGATGCGCGTATTAGACAACGGTTAGAGATCGTTGTCTGAGGCTCTAAAGGCAACGGAATTTCCTAATAAACCGTTGTAACATATCCAGAAACAACAACGGTTTATATAGAAGCCATTGTCAGAGAATGTATAACTCAAGTGTTTGCTGAACACAGGAAAGACTTGTCATATAATGTCATAAAAACTATAACTTTAAAATGAAACATACAACCCGTTGAAACATATTGTCATTGTTGTATATGTTAATAGACAACATTTTCAAGTCTAAAGAATTGTTGTGGTAATGTTGTACAGACAACAGTGGTTACAAAACTAAGAGTTGTTCTCCTTCCCTTTAGTCAACGGTTTGTAAAAGCATATACATTGTCTAAAAAGGATGTATAGACAATGGTTTTGTTTTTCAGATAGGTTGTATGAGTTTTCTTTTCACAAAGGTTAGTTGTTAAAAAGCAATGTTTTAGTGTTAAAGAGTTAATACTTTTTTTATGTATTGAAAGCATTGTGTGATACACAATATAACAAGCATTCCAATGCACAATATAACAAGCATTCAAATAAGTGCTCTATTGTTTCAAAGCAGCTTAGACAATGATTTTGTATATCCACACAACACCAGGTTACATTATAAAATGAACATGCCAAAAAATTAAAAAACCAATCCATCATTCCATTATAAACTACTATCATCCATTACAAGCAACCAACCAATTCACCAGGCCAACAAAACCAAGCTAAACTTTAGAGCTCTTACTTTTCTATGTCTTTGAAATGAACAACAATAAAATGCTTTGCTAAATCTGTTAGCGTCTGAATCTGTTAGAACCTATGAAGCATCAACTCTAATTCTCCATCATTTATGTTGGCTCCTGAAGCGGCACGATCAACCAAGATTGACAATTCAGATTTACTATCATTAGTAAAGATTCTAAGATTAAGCTGAAAACAAAAACCACTTAATCATTTTCATCTTCTATAGTAGTCAATAAACTTCATTCAATAAAATGCTTTATGTTGGCTCCTCCAGTGTTACCTGCCACATAAAACATCAGATTTCTTGAGACAACACAGAGAAGAAGAACTTATAAATCTTCGTGGAAATGGATCAGGCATTCTGAATGAGTGGGATAGAGTTTACGATTATGCATACAAGATCTTGATATTCCTACGGTTTTTCAATTGAATGACACAATTGGCTACTATTCAGAAATGCCAATAATCTGCATAAACTGGTGCATAAAATCTGACAAACTGTACTGAAATCTGCAGAAACTGGTCTAAAAATCTGCACAAACGGCTCTAAAAATCTGCACAAAATTGCTTCAGCATTTCACAAAAAACTGCTCCAAAATAATTCAGAAAAATGAACTAAAATACTTCAGAAACTGTTACAGATATTCTTCATAAACAGCTCCAGAAATCTGCATAATAGTGGTCCAAAATGTTGCAAAAAACTGCTCCAAAATAATAGAGGAAACTGCACCAGAAACTGCTCCAGAAATCTGCATAATAGTAGTCTTCCTCACGTTTATGCATCACATATTTAAGAAGAATTACAGGTTTATTCGGGAGACAACCTGTCGGCTCATATTGGAGAACTGATTCTAGAACCAGGCAAGACTGATTCACTATACTAATCAATACTTTATAATAGCTTTACTGTTCAGTGTGGATAATAATTTGTCTATACAACCTTGACCATTTTGTTAATTGCATAAGTGTTGGACGAATGGATCCGTTCAACTTGTTCCTTCCAAGTTCCAAGTATATTATCTTTTTTAAGCGACCTAAAGAAGAAGGAATTGGACCATAAAGCCTGTTACCATTTAAACTCATAGTACTATTCAGGTTACCTAGTTCAGGAGGAATGGAGCCTTACAATTGATTGTAATCAAGATCTAGCAGTATCAAATTTGTTAGATTACCTAGAGTCTGAGGGACTGAACCATAACATAAAAGGAGTAGTATTACAGAGGTATACCAGTAAAATACCAGTAGCTAGTTGCAAGTATCAAAAACCAATAACTACTAAGCGTAAGTTGTACAATGAATAAAGCGGTACCATCAGGTTGCATAAATAAAACAGTAGCAGTAAGTTACATAAAAAAAACTACATCAAGGTTCAATGTTGCATGAAACAGAATATGTAAAAAAGTTTTTTCCTCGAGAAATTGCATCTAGCATCCAAAACTAAGCAGCATTGGTTACCCAAAATCTGTTCATCTAGTTAATAGATTGAGACTTAAGTGTGAGATTGATATGTTAAGTGAGATTCTTTTCATTTTAGTGAGGTACTTAATATATAAGAACCACTTTAATGAGGTACTTGATATATAAAACATTACAGATCTTGGGACTGAAAGTAGATTGCCCCTACTAAGCTTGGATACCTATGTTCCTCGGGATGAGCGGTTCAGTCATATAAAGTTTTCAGATTTCATTGCTTATGCTGTAAAGTCACTTGGCCAGATAATAGCACCAGAGATCAAAGCTATATTCTTAAAAAAAATATGAAACACTTAACTTGACCAAGAACAGAACCATAGGTATTCATTGTATTTGGCCGCAGAATTCTGGTTCTTGTCTCGCGGACCCAATTTTCAAAGTTTTCTGCCTATGCAAACAGAACTCGATTATAGAGATAAAAGCTAAACTACTACAAGAAAAGGCTATATAGCAGACCACAAGATTCAGAATGGTAAATAATACCTCATCTACCAGCATTTTGCAGAATTGTGGCTGCAACATATCAAATGTAAGAACTCCGGGAGATGGTTCATATATAATGTTCCGGAAACCCTCCTCGATGTTCTCACTGATTGCATATACTGCAGCATCCAAAACTGGAGTTTTCACCCAGCATACATAAATGAATAGAAGTTAGGTATCTATCTATAAACACACAAACATAATCTGAAACAAGAATGTGAACAACAAACAATTCGAAATCATTCACATAAATTATATATCATCATCCATCATCACAATTATAAAAGTCAAAAAATCTCAATTAAAAAAAAACCCAACAAATAAAGCTCCAAGAGAGCAAAAATCTAACCTCCCCGCCAACCTCCATTCCAATCCAACCACCAAATGATCATTTATCAGAAAATCGTTCACAAATAGAGTAAATAGATGCAAAAAATAGATTGTACATACTAATTGATGAACAAATCGAGCAGAAATCAAACTCTTCTTGGCAAATCTTGTTTTAGGGTTTAATTAGGGGCTTCTTCTCGAGCTGTTCTTAGTAAACCGGGATGATATTCTTGGCAAATCGAGTTGTTCTTGGCAAATCGAGCTGTTTTAGGGTTTGAATGTGTGACTTTTGTGAGCAGTGTGAGTGGTCGTGGGTTTGAATGTGTGAGTGTTGTGAGCTGTGTGCGTGTGTGTTTTGTCTGAAAGAGGGGAAATGATATAAGTTTAAGGGGAGAAGAAATTTTGGTATTTGGGGGGAAATGAAAAAAAACCTAAGGGGGAAAAGAAATTTTGGTATTGGGGGGAAGTTTAAGTTAGAAAAATGGGGATCGGGAAATTTTAAAAAAGGGTCAACTAGTGAAATCACAAGTGAAAAATCAACGCTTTTGATATAGACAACGGATTTAGCTAAAAAAATGTTGTAACGTATTTACTCACACAAGGATTTTGAAAAAAAACCATTGTCTGATCCTTTTATAAAATCGAATAAACAAAACATACGTGCAGATTGGTCAAATTAGTAGTTGACTGTTAAAATCTCAAACCAAATAAATTAATTTTTTTCTAAATTTTTTGCAATATCATTAAAATACTTATATCTTGATATCCATACGGTTGGATCGCCGATAAATATTTTTAAAAAAATTGAAACATCAATTCGGGATGAAACACTAGTTTGAAGTACTAGTCAAATCACTAGTTGGCCGTTAAGATCTCAAACCAAATAAATTTATTTTTTTCTTAAATTTTTGCAATATCATTAAAATACTTATATCTTGATATCCATACGGTTGGATCATCGATAAATATTTTTTTAAAAATCGAAACATCAATTGGGGATGAAGCACCAGTTAGAAGTACTAGTCAAATCACTAGTTCGCCGTTAAGATCTCAAACCAAATAAATTGAATTTTCTCTGAAATTATTGTAATATAATTAAAATACATATATCTTCATATCCATACGGTTGGATGGTCGATAAATATTTTAAAAAAAATTGAAACATCAATTCGGGATGAAACACTAGTTTGAAGTACTAGTCAAATCACTAGTTGACCGTTAAGATCTCAAACCAATTAAATATATGTTTCTCTGAAATTATTGTAATATCATAAAATACATATATCTTGATATCCATATGGTTGTATCGTTGATAAATGTTTTTAAAAAAATCGAAACATCAGTACGGGTCGAAACACTAGTTAAAAGTATTAGTCAAATCCCTGATTGACCGTTAAGATCTCTAACCAAATTAGTTTATTTTTTTCTAAAACTGTTGTTATATCATTAAAATACATAGATCTTGATATCCATACGGTTGGATCGTTGATAAATATTTTAAAAGAAATCAAAACATCAATCTCGGACGAAACACTAGTTAGAAATACTAGTGAAAAGTCAACGCTTTTCATATAGACAACGGATTTAGCTAAAAAAACGTAGTAACGTATTTACTCACACAAGGATTTTGAAAAAAAAACCATTGTCTATATCATACAACGGTTTAACAACATAAACAATTGTTACAAACATTATCCCACAACGGTCGGATCAAAACAAAAACACTTGTGTATATTATACAACGGTTTTTAAAACAAAAAGATTGTTAAGTCTTACAACTTACAACATTTTTTTAAACAAAAACCATTGTCTGATCCTTTTATAAAATCGAATAAATAAAACATACGTGCAGATTGGTCAAATTAGTAGTTGACTGTTAAAATGTCAAACAAAATAAATTTATTTTTTTCTAAATTTTTTGCAATATCATTAAAATACATAGATCTTTATATCCATACGGTTGGATCGTCGATAAATATTTTTAAAAAAATTGAAACATCAATTGGGGATGAAGCACCAGTTAGAAGTACTAGTCAAATCACTAGTTGGCCGTTAAGATCTCAAACCAAATAAATTTAATTTTCTCTGAAATTATTGTAATATAATTAAAATACATATATCTTCATATCCATACGGTTGGATCGTCGATAAATATTTTTAAAAAAATTGAAACATCAATCCGGGACGAAACACTAGTTAAAAGTACTAGTCAAATCACTAGTTGACCGTCAAGATCTCAAACCAAAAAAAATTATTTTTCTCTGAAATTATTGTAATATCATTAAAATACATATATCTTGATATCCATACGGTTGGATCATCGATAAATATTTTTTTAAAAATCGAAACATCAATTGGGGATGAAGCACCAGTTAGAAGTACTAGTCAAATCACTAGTTCGCCGTTAAGATCTCAAACCAAATAAATTGAATTTTCTCTGAAATTATTGTAATATAATTAAAATACATATATCTTCATATCCATACGGTTGGATGGTCGATAAATATTTTAAAAAAAATTGAAACATCAATTCGGGATGAAACACTAGTTTGAAGTACTAGTCAAATCACTAGTTGACCGTTAAGATCTCAAACCAATTAAATATATGTTTCTCTGAAATTATTGTAATATCATAAAATACATATATCTTGATATCCATATGGTTGTATCGTTGATAAATGTTTTTAAAAAAATTGAAACATCAGTACGGGTCGAAACACTAGTTAAAAGTATTAGTCAAATCCCTGATTGACCGTTAAGATCTCTAACCAAATTAGTTTATTTTTTTCTAAAACTGTTGTTATATCATTAAAATACATAGATCTTGATATCCATACGGTTGGATCGTTGATAAATATTTTAAAAGAAATCAAAACATCAATCTCGGACGAAACACTAGTTAGAAATACTAGTGAAAAGTCAACGCTTTTCATATAGACAACGGATTTAGCTAAAAAAACGTAGTAACGTATTTACTCACACAAGGATTTTGAAAAAAAAACCATTGTCTATATCATACAACGGTTTAACAACATAAACAATTGTTACAAACATTATCCCACAACGGTCGGATCAAAACAAAAACACTTGTGTATATTATACAACGGTTTTTAAAACAAAAAGATTGTTAAGTCTTACAACTTACAACATTTTTTTAAACAAAAACCATTGTCTGATCCTTTTATAAAATCGAATAAATAAAACATACGTGCAGATTGGTCAAATTAGTAGTTGACTGTTAAAATGTCAAACAAAATAAATTTATTTTTTTCTAAATTTTTTGCAATATCATTAAAATACATAGATCTTTATATCCATACGGTTGGATCGTCGATAAATATTTTTAAAAAAATTGAAACATCAATTGGGGATGAAGCACCAGTTAGAAGTACTAGTCAAATCACTAGTTGGCCGTTAAGATCTCAAACCAAATAAATTTAATTTTCTCTGAAATTATTGTAATATAATTAAAATACATATATCTTCATATCCATACGGTTGGATCGTCGATAAATATTTTTAAAAAAATTGAAACATCAATCCGGGACGAAACACTAGTTAAAAGTACTAGTCAAATCACTAGTTGACCGTTAAGATCTCAAACCAAAAAAAATTTTTTTTCTCTGAAATTATTGTAATATCATTAAAATACATATATCTTGATATCAATATGGTTGGATCGTCGATAAATATTTTTAAAAAAATTGAAACATCAATCCGGGATGAAACACTATTAGAAGTACTAGTCAAATCACTAGTTGACCGTCAATATCTCAAACCAAAAAAAATTATTTTTTCTCTTAAATTATTGAAATATCATTAAAATACATAGATCTCGATATCCATACGGTTGGATCATCGATAAATATTATTATTTATCAATGTATTATTATTATTTATTTAAGTGTTCTAGTTTAACAAATTATAATATTAAATATTCAAGATTTATATGATAACATTGCCTCAGTTTTAGAAAATAAAGATCTTGACATCCATTTTGTTTGTAATTATTTTTTGTCAAAAACTAATTTGTAACAATTGAAAAAAGAACATTTATTTGATTAATAATATAATAATACTAATTTAATATTAATCTACATGAAGAACAGGAAATGATATCTAAACTATTGAGTGGGTAGATGCAGCGCCCAACTTTTAGCTAAAAATTGAATATACCGCCTAAATCTTTTCTATCCAAATTGACTCTCTTCTCTTTTCACTAAATTAATTCTCTTCTCCCTTCTCTTTCTTCATTATTATTCTCGTGTTTCTCTTTGTTGAGGGGTTTTCGGTGTTTCATCTCCGAGCTTCATAGAATTTACATGTATGCTTCTCTCTCTTTTTTGTATATATTTGCTTTTGGTTAAGTACATTATTTTTCATGTTTATTTTGTATATGATGATTTTGTATAACAATTATCACAGGTTTTGTTATTTGTTTTAGATTATCTTATACACTTTTGGATAGAATGATGTTTGCTTAGAAAGTGTTTGATTAAATTGTTTAACCATCAAACTTTTAATGATGTTCAATTTTAGATTCAATGATTTTGTGTACAAGGTGTTTGATTAAACGGGTGAACCATAAAACACCCTTATTGCATAAAATTTGTTTGCACTCTCATGTTGCAAACTTTGGCATTTGCATTTCCATTTTGTGTGTTCTTTAATATTTGTTCTTGTTTAAGAGATTGCTCAAGAGATATCAACTTTCTCTTATTCTCCTAATTGCTTTACCAAAATGAGCACCTAGACATGATTTCCTTCAAATGAGACATCTAATTAGGGTACGAGGAGGTAGCAATGAATTAACACTACTCATCGCATATGAAACAAGGTCTGCTATTTATTTTGGAATCTGATGCACGACATATTTTGGACTACATAAGTACACAATGTTTTTTTTTTCATTCTTTTCTTCGACCATTGTTGAAAATTGAAAACTTTAAAGATGGACATGGTTTTAGACTTTTGACTATGTTTTGGACTTGATCACAAGAAGATGTTAAGGACACTTGACTTGTAATTACACAAATATATGTGTTTACATAATTTCTGTGATTGTACCTTATTGTTAGTTAAAAAATAGTTTTTACTATTGTTGTAAAAGTGAGAAGCGTTTGATATGAATTTGAAAATGTGCAGCTTTATAATTGTTTTGAATAGTATAGATTATTGCAATTTAAGTCACTAGCAGTCTATATTATTCTTTTTAAGATTGCTTCAGATTTGGTTGATCGAAAAGAGGTACCGTAGGAGATAAGGTGGATTGCAGATGAGCCCAACAAGCCTGTTCCTACATTCACTGGCTACAAAAATGAGGGATCCGTCGAGGTAGAACTTGAGAATGACTTTTTAATGCCCAATTTGCCGGATATTGATGAATGTGACGTGGCTAGTTACAAGTGAGATGTTGATGAACTAATTCAACTTTCGTGATGCATTTCCATTTGTGTACTTTGAATTGTATAAGGTCCTGTAACACATTATAACTTTGGTTCAATTTTGTTCATGGTTGGTTTGATGTTTGGTTTACTAGTTATAGACATGCCAATGTTTTGGCAGGTTTGCTTTCTTTCTGTTAATTTTTTTTTCCAATACAGTGAGTTAGACAACGGTTTTAGTAACAAAAGTCACGTCTAAAAGATAAACATACAACATAAGAAAAACAGTTGTATGATTGGTGACATTCAGACAACACTACTGAACAACCTTGTCTGAAACGCTATTACATAAAACAAAGAAAAAACATTTTAACAACGGTTAATCGCAACATTGTCTCAAACATCTTTGGACAATACATTTGAAAACCGTTGTACAAATCTTTTAATTTGAACAACACCGCTTTGAAAAAGACTTGTCTGATTCGATTAACTAGACAATGATTCTAAAACCGTTGTTGTAAAGCTCAAATCTTATTATTTACACAACAAACCGCTTTCTGAAAAAGACTTGTCTGATTTAATTTAGTACACAACAGTTTTTGACCCGTTGTAGTGATGTTGATCAGACAATACTCGTTTTTAGGGTGAAATAAAACTGTTGTATGAAAATTTTAGCCAACACTTTTTTCTTCAAGCGTTGTCTGATCAGTGTTGTCTGATTCAGTTTTTCTTGTAGTGGATCTTCAGTTTGAGCTGCTGAATCACTTTGAGATCTAGGTTCTTGTGGGCTTGATCCTTTCAGCTTCTTTTGTCTCTTGAAAACTATCTCTGCTGCTTTCCTTTTCTTCTCTAATGGATGGAAAAATCCAAGCTTTGAAGCAGTCTCAGCAACCTTCTCCCTTGAAATTTCAACAATCTTTACAGATGGAGAAGCCTTTGCTAGAGAGTCTGAGATAGAGACAACTTTCATTTTTGCATCAGGAATACCAACATCAGGATTTGCTAGAGCATCAGGAGTAGATGACTCATCAGGATTTGATGTCTGAATATTGGTATCCTTCATTTGCACTTTCAAAGGAATATGATACCTATTTTTCGATAATGTCCTTTTCTTTTGTGGTTTTGATGATGGTACCATTGTTTCAATAGCAGTATCAGCAACTTCCTTATTCACATTCATTATAGAGGATATAGGTAAATCATCCTCTGAATTAGTCTCATCCCTAAGCACTAACTTCCTTTTAACAGAAACAGCCTCAACACCCTTAGCAGCTTTCTTCACCAGGACCCCTTGTACACCCCCTTGTAACTTCTTTTTAGTGAGTGGTGTAGAGGAAAAATCCTTTGAACCTGATTGTCTTCCAGACACATCAGTTCTAGCTGATTTCTTTGCTTTTACAACTAAAGTCTTTTGAGAGACATTAGAGGTGGTTGTTGACTGTTTGGACTGTTTGGGATGAATGCTTGGGTTAGGAACAAGGCGTGAATGGCCTTGCCCCATAGCATGAGAAAGTAATCCATAACGAGTAGGCATTTTCTGATGTAGGAAAAACCTAACCTCATCAGGAATAAAAGCATTACCAATAAAACCATTTGCCTTATCACTCTTGACTAAGGACTTAATATTATTCTCAGTAATTCTACAGATTGGTAGAACTACATCATTCTCAAAAACAACATTAGGACATAAGTGATTAAATATCAACTGTAAAAATCGAAGAAAACAGACAGAACCTAACTTATTTGATTTCCTATCATTTAAAGCTTTTAAGATAAAAGATCCATAATCAAACACTGTAGAATGGATAAGAGAGTACCCAATTTTGAGAGATCCTGATGGAAGAGCATCAAAATTTGATGTCTTGTTCAGGAAACAGCGACTGATCGTATCAAAGAAGAAATTCCATTCCTTCTTAAGCTTCGTCCTGAAGAGATTGCCATATCTCTTTACTTCACCATTGTAGCCCAACTTTGTAACAACTCAAAGAGAGTAGAGTCCGAAACATTATCAGGAACAGCATCACCAAGAACAGGTAAATGCAGTGCATCCTCCACAATTGCAAGAGTCACATAGTGAGTAATCCCATCATATTCAAAACTCATCAAGATTGAGTCAGAATGCCCTTTGTCAAAAGTAACTGAGTTCCACACCTGCATAACTGACTTAAAAGAAACACTTGCAGGTTCTGTTAAAACAAACTTTAATGGTCTTCAAGTTAGAAAATCCTGAATTATGTGAAACTCATTGGGTAATTCCTGATGGTCTAGAATAGCTACAAAATTATTAGTGGCAAACGTAACACCACTAACCACAGTCTGTTTGTTTATGAATGATGAAGACGCCATTAAAACAGTATCAAAAACTTGAGAATTGAGATTTAGAAATTAGGGTTCTTGAACACAGAGAGAGAAATAAGATGAAAAACTGATGAAGAGAGAGTAATTAGAAATTTAGCAAATCAAATGTATTTTGTAAAAACAAAATATTACTCTCAATGACAGGTGGCAACTTATGATTTGTGCAAAAATGATTAGTGGACTAATTACGTGCATACTTAAACATAACTGCACCGCTTTTTATGTGTATCTATATGTATATATCTATCAGTGTGACACACGCGCGCATACAGTTGTCCAACCAAACCTCAAACGTTACTCATCAGATACTGACGAAAAATCAGGCACAATTTAAGAAATGAAATACTGACCTGTACATCAGGATTGACCAGTTGACTTCTTGTCAGGATTTTGTCCTATCAGGATTTGATCAAAAATACATACCTTTCTGAATGACCATCAGGATTTGATAGTCATCGGGATTTCTTCACGGTAGCTTTTCTCAGAAATTCTCAAAGTTCATCATTCCAAGTTCATTCACCAACTTAATGAATGTAGCTTCAGGCAGTGGCTTGGTGAATATATCAGCTAGTTGTTGATCAGTAGGAACAAAATGAAGTTCAATTGTTCCTTCCAGAACCTGTTCTCTTATGAAATGATATCTAATACTGATGTGTTTAGTAAGAGAATGCTGAACTGGATTTCCTGTCATTGCAATAGCACTTTGGTTATTACAATAAATAGGGATTTTTGAGTATGACAGGCCATAATCTAACAACTGATTTCTCATCCACATTATCTGAGCACAACAGCTTCCTGCAGCAATGTACTCAGCTTCTGCTGTTGAAGTAGAGATAGACTTTTGCTTTTTGCTAAACCATGAAACTAGTCTACCACTCAAAAACTGATAGCTTCCTGAAGTACTTTTCCTGTCTATTTTGCATCTTGCAAAATCAGCATCTGAATAACCACACAAACCAAAATCTGATTCCCTTGCATACCAAAGGCCAAGTGAAGGAGTGCCTTTGAGATATCTGAAAATTCTTTTAACTGCAATCAGATGAGGTTCACTAGGTTTTGCTTGAAATCTTGCACACAGACAGGTTGCAAACATGATATATGGTCTACTTTTAGTGAGATACAATAAAGAGCCAATCATTCCTTTGTAGTGAGTTACATCTACCTCAGGACCTTGATCAGGATCAAGTTTGGTAGCTATAGCAATGAGAGTACTTTCAGTAGCATAGTCCTCCATGTTAAACATTTTCAACAAATTCCTTGTATACTTGGACTGATTGATAAAAATGCCATCATCAGTCTGTTTAACTTGAATACCAAGAAAATAACTCATTTCTCCCATCATGCTCATTTGATATCTTGACTGCATAAGCTTGGAAAACTTTTCACACAGCTTATTGTTTGTTGACCCAAAAATGATATCATCCACATAAATCTGAACTAAAAGAAAATCCTTACCATGATTCAAATAGAATAGAGTTTTATCAATAGTACCTCTTTTGAATCCACTTTCCAATAAGAATTGAGCTAAGGTTTCATACCATGCTCTTGGAGCTTGCTTTAGTCCATAAAGTGCCTTATCCAATCTGTAAACATGATTTGGATATTTTGGATCAATGAAACCAGGAGGTTGTTCAACATATACTTCTTCCTCCAGTTCACCATTTAAGAAAGCACTTTTGACATCCATCTGGAAAACTTTGAATTTCTTATGAGCTGCATAAGCCAGAAAGATCCTGATGGCTTCTAGTCTTGCAACAGGAGCAAAAGTTTCATCATAGTCAATTCCTTCTTGTTGAGAATACCCCTTTGCAACTAGTCTTGCTTTGTTTCTGATAATTACACCATCTGAATCAGTCTTATTCTTGAAAATCCACTTTGTACCAACAATTGACCTGTTCTTTGGTCTTGGTACCAGTTTCCAGACTTCATTCCTTTCAAATTCATTCAATTCTTCTTGCATTGCAGTAACCCAATCAGCATCTTTGAGTGCATCTTCAACTTTCTTTAGCTCCTCCTTTGACAGAAAGTTATTATATAGACATTCATTTTGAGTTGCACTTCTTGTCTGAACACCTGCATCAGGATCTCCAATTATCAAATCAGGAGTATGACTTGCAGTCCATTTCCTTGCTGATGGTAAGTCATTCCTTGATATAGATGCTCTCCCTGGATTGGTGTTATCTTGATATGAAGAATTTGCTTCAGATGAAGCTCCCCCTGAAATATTACTATCTCCTCCTGATGAACTATCAGGATCGTCATTTGAACCAGTATCTGAAGAATTCTGTCCTGATGATTGAGTTGACTCAGAACTTGTAGTAGAATGATGTTGCTCCCCCTCAACATTAGCATTACTAGTTGTATTACTATTGTTTTCATCATCAGAATTAACATTTGAAGTGTCATCAGAATTTGATGTGTCATCAGAATTTGATGTGTCATCAGCATTTGGTGACTCATCAGGATCTGATGAACTGACAGGATCTGATTCATTTTCTTCAGGTTCCTTGGTAGCTTCATTTTTAAAAATCAGTCTATCATGTGAGTCTTCATTCAATCCAATTATCTTCTTATCATCAAAAGATGCATGTATTGACTCCATGACAGTTATTGTTCTTAAGTTAAAAACTCTAAAGGCTCTTGATGCAGGATAGCCTATGAAAATTCCTTCATCAGCCTTTGTTTCAAACTTTCCTAGCTGTTCAGGATGAGTTTTGAGAACAAAATATTTACAGCCAAACACATGCAGATGCTTCAAACTTGGTGTCTTCTCCTTGAGAGATTGATAAGGAGTAACACCATGTCTGTTTATCAATGTGAGATTTTGAGTATAGCATGTTGTGTTGACTGCTTCTGCCCAGAAATATGTAGGTAATTTAGCTTCTTCCAACATAGTTCTGCCAGCTTCAATAAGAGTTCTATTTTTCCTTTCAACTACTCCATTTTGCTGAGGTGTGCCAGGAGCAGAGAATTGTTGAATAATTCCTTTGTATTTGCAGAACTCTTCCATCTTTGAATTCTTGAATTCAGTACCATTATCAGTCCTCAGTATCTTGACTTTGTACTTTGTGGTTGTCTCAATCACTCTCATGTGATCCAACAGTATTTCAGGAGTTTTATCTTTTCTGTGCATAAAGTACACCCAGGTGAATCTAGAATATTCATCAAAAATTACAAGAGTGTCCCTTTTCTTACTGATGGACATAATGTTGACTGGACCAAGTAGATCAAGATGCAGCATGTGATATGGTTCTTCAATAGAGGATTCTGATTTACTCTTGAATGATGTTCTTCTTTGTTTAGCCTTTTGACATGCAACACAGAGTCCATCAGGAGTATATAACACTTTTGGTAATCCTCTTACTAAATCTTTCTTAACCAACTCATTGATATTGCTGAAGTTGAGATGAGAAAGCTTCTTGTGCCAATTCCAACTTTAATCTACTGATGCTTTACTGATGAGACAAGTAGGGGAGACATCAGTATTTGAGAGAATGTTGGCTTCATAAATGTTACCATGCATGTAGCCAGTCAGTGCTATCTTTCCTGTTTCTTTGCTGACTACTTCACAATATGTGGAATAGAAGTTGACATGATAACCTCTGTCAGTGATTTGACTAATACTCAACAGGTTGTGTTTTAGTCCTTTCACTAGAGCTACTTTTTCAATGATGACATTTCCAATGATTATATTGCCATATCCCAAAGTTTGTCCAATGTTGCCATCTCCATACGACATAGTTGGGCCAACTTTTTCCTCATATTCTGATAACAGGGCTTTGTTTCCAGTAATGTGCACAGAACATACACTATCCATGACTAACACATTTTTCCTTTTTCCCTTATCATCAGGAATAGCAGTATCATCAGTATTGGTCATTAGTGCATAGTTGACCACCTCAGTATTAGATTCTGAGGAAGAGTCCATCCAATCCTTGCTTGATGTAATGAGTGCCTTTGTCTTCTTGCACTCACTAGCAAAGTGACGCATACCATTACACTTGTAGCATCTAACCTTTGACTTGTCAAATTTGCTACTCTTGCTTTCCTTTTCGATATTCTTGTCTTTGTTTGCATTGAAGGTCCTTTTATGGAAGTTGCCTTGTCTCCTAGCCTTCCTGAACTTCATCTTTTTGAAGCTTCTGACTATCATAGCAACCATCTCTTCAATGTCTGAGTCAGAAGAGTAATCATCAGTATTGGCATCAGGATTGCCATCAGTGCTGATGAAGAGTCATCAGGATCTGACTCATCTATTCTTGATTTCCTTCTAGAGACCTCCACAGCATCAAGACTTTATATACATACACCAGCTAAAAAGACTTTCTGACAGGACAATCCTTCTAAATGCCTACACACTTCCATAAATATCAAATAATAACAGAAAAACAAGTTTATACAATAGCCTCAGACAAACATGGATTTAAAACCCATTTACTAAACAAAATATATTATTAGCTAATTATTATCAAAACAAATTTATAAAGTCAATACATAATTTAGAGAAATGAATTAAACACAGATATCTACGCTCACTAATATAATTATTCGAATTACTCCTCAAAATGAAATTCGAAATTTCAACATAACATATATATGATCAATTAATTAACACTAATTAATCAACCAATAACGATTTATAACACAATTAACTAAAACATCGAATTATAACACCACCTAATCAACAAAAACGAATTTATCAAATCTTCATATAAACAGAACTCGAATTCTAACTACACAAATTAATCACAAACCGAATATATATATATCAAGACTACAAAAATCGAAATATTAATCCATACCAAAAAGAAAACATTGGTTATAATTATTCGAATAATTAACTAAGCAATTACATAATCAACAAGGACTGATTCATACCCACAAATTCGGAATCGGAATTGAAGTGGTGGAGCTGGAAAAACCGAACGGAAAGGGCGACGGTCGGCCGGAAAAACGGGACAACAGCTACCGCCACTAGTACAGAATGGGCCTATAGCGTCGGTCAAAAAGAGCTATAGCGTCGGTTAAAAGGCGTAGTATATGTAGGGGACGCTATAGGTATCTAGACAACCGACGCTATAAGTATTGATTCTAGCGTCGGTTAAATGGAATGCCGACGCTATAAGTTCCGACAAATAGCGTCGGTCGCATGGAATGCCGACGCTATAAGTGTTGACAAATAGCGTCGGTTGCCTGGAATGACGACGCATTAAGTGTCGATCTTTAGCGTCGCTTACCCTTATAACCGACACCTAAAGTTTTAAAAAAATTAAAAAAATTCAAAATATTCTGATCATTTTTCTTCAATATTTTAACCTGATTTATATATATATTTGATCCTGTCAACAAACATGAACTACAAAAAATAAAAATATAACACAAATTTGATTGAAATAAATTTAAAGGATTTTTGCTAGCATACACTTGGAATAAACACTACATTAATGTTCAAAATACTAATAGAAGAATTTCTAGTATTATATTACAAAATCAAGTTCTTCAATTTTGCTTCAAATTTTGACATTTTCCTTGAATTCATACTGCCACCTGCTTTGCTTGGCCCTTTTCTTGGTGTTGGTCAGGGGAATGACACTGCAACAATCAGTGCGAAACAATCAAAAACCTTATATATCATGTTGCTTAATTTATAGAAATACTAAAGCATTTAACATTCACGTGTATCTTGAACTATAACTTCTAAATGCAAAAAAAAGAACTATAACTTATAAATGCAAAAAAAAAAAAAAAAATCAATTTACAAAAGTCAAAATATTTAACTATATACTATATACTCAGATCAGAAACTCACCTCGTTACGTGCCTCCATGCCTTCTGGATTGTCAGCTCGGAAAAAGTCAGCACTCTACCGATATTATTAAGATCCATAATGACATATTGGATAAATAATATATAGAGAAAGAAGACAATAGGTAGTTTCCCCACACGAATCCTAGCTAGATATGTTCTTGGGAGTCTTTCCCCCATTTGTTAAAATATCAACATAAAAAAAAAATCCTCTGTTAACATAAAGAATCACTCTGTTACAATCACTTGAGAGCACGTGTAAAGTGCCGCCCATGAAACCGAGTAAATTATTGTGGGAGAACATAAGGGTTGACTGGTCGAGTTACGTGACGTGCCCAAAGAACAGTGAAGGCAAAGAGAGGCACATTACTTAATCAAGTGATATTTTATGCTAAAATCTCTACTTTAAGACATGTCAAAGAAAGAGAACCCTGGACTTCTAGAACACTGTTTAAACTTGAGGACAAATTTCTAAAAGCAGTTTCACAAGTCAATGCTACCTGATTAGCTCCATGCTTTAGTCTTCGGTACTGTTACAATAAAACACCAGTTACATGGTTATCTTGTTTTATTTGGTTTTTAAGGAGCGATAAATAGTTAGATAAGATTGCCAATCACCTTTCCCACATTGAAGTGTTTTGTGTCGTGACCCAACCATGGAAGATACCTTGTAAGCTTGGCCGCTGTAAAAGTCTTGCCCCGAGCTGGCAAACCAACCTGGCATATACTCAAGTCGGTCAATATGCACAAAGGTCCATTTTAATTTAGAAAGAAATATGTTAAATATAATGTAAAATCATATACACAAAGGTCCAACATGGATCAAGTAGCTTATGGCATTATATCTGTAATTTCAGAACCACTAAAAATAGGAAACACGTCACAAGTATCTCAATTCTCAACAATGTCACACTACATGATAATGTATTGCCGACCTAAATCTTGAGTTCACCAAGAACAGTGAGTTCAATCTCATGAAACAAGAATAACTGTAAGTAAGAACTCATCAGGGAAGTACCAGAACAATTGCTAAATGTCCATCCTCCTTTGGTCCTAGCATTTGATCAGCTACAGCTGCAGCAGCAACAGCACCTGCTGCTGCTGGCATGGGATTCTAAAACAACAAAACTCAAGATCAAGACTAAACACTAGGATATTAGAACTTAACTTGCAAAGCATTAGTATTTAAGACACCAGCCCACCACCCCACCTGGGAAAACAGCATGGACAGGAAACTGTGTACGTAATACCAGATATAGACAAAGACAACTATAGACATATATTATTAAATTAAATATACGAATAGTATTTGTAGACAACTAAAGGCGTACACATCAATAAATAATTTGAACATAAATATAAAATACCTATTATTCCTGGCAAACAATCTTGAAAAAGAAATTGTTACCTACTAGAAGAATAGAGCTCAACTTCTCTAAATAGTATGACATCACAGAAAATAACAGCTTCAAGCTAGCAAAATATTTTGTGAACACAAGGGCATCTACCTAGCTTTCTGCAATTAAATTGCATGTATTAAAGAAGATAAATAACCAAATATAGACCTGGAATGATCACATGTATTAAATTTAAACAAATACTTATCCTACATTCAGTTTAGACATCACTTTGCCAACAACATCATTCTGAGTAGCTGCTGTAATGGCCACCTGGAGTCTTACAACATTTTCATAATCCTCTGCAATAAAAAGTTGCAGACAAAAAGTTTAAATTTAAATTTTCATGTATTAACAAAAAGTTGCAGACAGCTAGATGAATTATGAATAGAAGGATACATATTTATACCTGATGGATATTTTTGGTACACAATAAAATTTGAGCATTTCATAAAAAGAACAGCACAGGCTAGAGCTAGGACAAGCACAGAACATACAAAAAATGCAAGCAACTAAGAAGTAAAGCAACATCATTCATTTAACTGGTAATGTTTGTAATCTCTATCCAATGAGCAGAGGTCAGAATATAGAACAGCAATCAACGGTATTTGTAGACTCCTTACTATATTTTCGACTATCTTTATGCATCTAGAGCAATAACTATAAGTATATTTATTAACAAGAACAAAAAAGTTGGACATTAACCAAAAATTGTATATCTGAATAAAGAGCCTAGTGACACGCTACACCACTAGACACATGTCTTAAGCTTGGTGTCAAATGACGCCAAAACTGAATTACACACACAAACTTAAGAAAATTTTTCCAAAGCATAAAACATGTATACAAAAAAATGCTATTGCAGTTCCTCACTAGACAGCAATTAAAAGCTAGCAAATAAAACCATACAATGATACACAACATATGATAAATAGAAAAGCACAAATTAAACAGAAATGCAGGCAACTGATATATCGCAAGAGAGACACAAATTAAACAGAAATGCAGATAACAACTGATTATAACGCAATATCCGAATATAAATTTAAAATACTAATCCATCATAGTTATCAAAATCCAAAATAAACCGAAACATAACATAGATAATCCGATTCAAAAATACTAAAATAGCAGCAAGCAAACCGATAACAGCATCGCCTCGTCTCGCCTTTCGATAAATCAACGATAAGACTTCTGGAACCTCGCATGAGCACCATGACCACCAAACTTCTTAGGCTCACACCTTCTAGGATCAGCAACAAAAATTAAATTTCTATGGGCTCAGTGTTTTTGTGACTTAGTCCATGATAAAAGACAGAATCCAAGCAATAAAAATTAAAATTGAAGAAAATATAAAAACTGGACTCTTTTGAAACTACAAAACACATATATGAATGCGGATAACATGGATAAAAGGAGTGCAAACAAATTCAGCAGGGACTTCAATGTGGCAGCGGAACTGAGGGAGCTTGGCAATCTTATATACAGCTGAATAACACTTTGTAGGTACCAGACCATGTTCAGAAACTCTGCACACAAAACACTAGATTGACCATAACTTTAGACTCGAACATGATTTTAATCTAATTCTTTCGCGAGTCAAAACTAGACTCCAGGGAGTATCTAAACACAAAATTTCTATTATACAAACCTAACATAGGCCAGTTAACTAGATGTTCCAAAACAGGACATCAACAAGAAAGAAAATGGAACTATGGCTACAAACAACCCTCACTCTATGATTTTTAATAAATTGAAAATATATTGTTTTTATATGAAATTTTTATGAGCCACTCTTAAACATTACTACAACATACACTAAAAGTTTCATAAATAAATTCCAAGTTTAAAGCCCTAAAACAGGGCCTGCAAGTAAGGCACCTGAAGCTGTTCTGCACCTCTGCACACAACTCAGAAAAATGAGCATTTCTCACCATAATCTCTAGATGCTAACACCTACTCAGCCTTACTTAATCAAAATTCGCACATGAGCAGAAATTACTCTAACTCCACTAAACTCGGTAGGTCATTGAAATCAAGCACGTGTTCATATCCATCAATAATCATGGTATAACCAATTTAAAAACACACTACACTACCAGTTTAGGTGAACAAAAAATTCTGATTTAAACCCACACCAGAATCGGTGACTGCCAAAACCTCCAACTCCTACCAGAATCACACAAAAATTCGAAACTACAACCGACTCATTCTCAAATTTAATTCAAGAACACAAATTAATTACCACATATACTAAACAATCATCCTATAGTCACTTCAATTCTCAAAAATTTGAACCCTGGTTCAAAACATCAAGTTAACGGCTAAAGCTTCAGAATTTAATCAAAACAGGAACATATAGGTACCGAACACCATCACAATAATCAATATATATCAAGTAATTCCAGAAAACAGTCAATAATCGAGGCTCTCACAAAAGCCCCCAAAATCCCTAATTTTCGAGTCCCATAAATCTCTACAAAAATTGGTATTGTTTTGTAGAGAATTCACAGGGCTTCGTTTTAGTTACTACCACACTGAATTCGGCTAACAAAAGTTAAGAAAAAAATGAAGAAGAACAGAAGGGATTAAAGAGAGATATGAGAGTCGATCGAGAGAGAAAAGAAAGAAAGATGATGATGTACTGGCGGTGGAGGAACAAAAATGAGATAAGGAAGGAAAAATAAATAAATAAATTGCTATTTATATTAATCTGAAAATTAGTTTGTTAAATAGAGTAAGTTTCGTTTTAATTACAAAAATGTTTCGTTAAAACACCAATAATACTCTAGTTTACCCATCATTTTAAAATACAGGAAATCACATATTTTAATAACCAAATAAATTATATAATTTTTATATTGAAGTATTTTGAATAAAATTCCAAAATCTATTTTTTGATAAATTCAGAGATTAATTAAATAATCACTAAAAATATAATTATAGTCTATAGCGTCGGTTTCACCAGACCGACACCAAAAATGTACTCTACAGCGTCGGTTCCCCAAAGGCCGACACTAAAAATTCACTCTATAGCGTCGGTTCCATAAAAGCGACACTAAAAAGTGCACTTAATGCGTCGGTGTTACAATGACCGACGCTAAAAGTCCTCTATTGCGTCGGCATTCGTAGAACCGACGCATAAAAGTGTTTAAAAGCGTCGGTTAAAGTGGACAACCGACGCCTTAGATCAAGGAAAACTGACAATAGGCATCGGTTATGCTAGCAACCGACGCATAAAACATGTAAAGGTGTCGCTTGCCTCTAGAACCGACGCTAAAAGTGCGACGCTGTAGGTCCATTCTGTACTAGTGCGCGGCTAAGGTGCGGTGGCGGAGAGAAGACAGAGTGAGTGGAGTGTTAGTTTTAGTGCTCTAGAGACAATACTTTTATGTTTTAAAGAAAACATTTTATTATTATAAATTATGTTTTGTTGATTATTATTATTAGTTTATTATGTCTTTATTTACTGCGTTATAAATGTTAGCATAATAAATGTTCTTCGAATTATGATACGTATTCGATATCTTTAAGTATGTGACTTAAAAATGAGATTATATGAATAGTATCTTTATTCCTAAATATCCCTAGTCGAGTGTTATTATTTAAGGACAATAATAATGCACAGAGACTAGTATGTTTGTTGACTGATGACCACATCTCATTGGTCAGAGGTATGGTGATACTAAAGTCAAAACATAGGTGCTTCTAAGAGTACATGACACTGGATTGACCCGCCATGAGATTACACATGTTAATAGTGTCATAAGTAATTCTCACTATGATAATGGTGTAATGATCCTTAGACCTGAAATCGTTATATTTTTATACGAGAATTAATATACTTTGATTACATTAAAAGTTACCTTTGACCGGGTGATGATAAAAGTGGACATTGGGTATATTATGAATCTTATGAGAAATATGAATGATCTAGAAGGGATTTAACCATCCTAATTTTAGGAGCGATATTATTGGCCTCTTGTTTGAGTGAGACTAAGAAATGCACGGCCGTGCTCAAATGTTGATTTGATTTATTAGTCTACTCATCGATCAAGAAAAACTAAGATTAAATTATGAAGAGGATGACACATTACATGCCTCGAGGTTAATCTATAATATTAAGGTTAAAGGGATTATATTACATGGAACATTATTCACGAAAGGCTTAATCGAATCACCGATTTAATTATTATTACTTGGGTGGCAATGATGTATTACTAGATGCCGCTCATTGTTTACAATTTTAATTAGTTATTAAAATTGTTACCAACGTAATAATAACCTACAGGGTCACACACAAAGAACGCTTGAAGGAGAAATAATTTAAATTATGAATTTAAATTTAAATAAGTAATTTATTCTATTTATAATATTAATTAAGTATGACTTGATTAATTATTTAAATAGAAAATGGAATTACTTAAACTAATTCTGAAATTAGTTATTAATTAATTAAGTGCAACTTAATTAAATAATAAATTAGAATTTCGTATTAGTATTTTATTATAATTGGATTATAATTAGAAAACTTATTTTCCTCTCTATATAAACTCTAAAAGAGGGCTGATTTTATTGGTGAAAAACGTTTTTATATTAAAACCCTAGCCGCTTATGAGAGCAAGAAAAGAGAGATAGAAAGAAACAGTTTTCGGGTGCTAGTACACATCAATCCTTCAAGAAAAGCGTTCGTGTGGATAACGTAGAGTGTAGATCGCGAGAGCGGGATACATGGTGATTGAACAAGCTTTGGATATCCATTAATCTTCCATTAATGAACTGTTAAAGCTTCTTAAGGTATTTGTTCTTAATCTCCGAATTAAATCTTTTGTTTTTCGCATGGATCCTGCGGATGGGTTTCGAATTTTGATTTATTTTTACGTTTTCCGTTGCGTTTATGTGCTCGAAACCCTTCAATGGCATCAGAGCTACTTAAGAAACGTTTTAATTCGGTTATATGTTTAAAGTTTTGATGTATATACAAGCATGTTTGCGATTGATGTGTTGTTTTGATGATAACATTGATGTATATGCATAAACTTTACGTTTATGATGATTGGGATGATCATATGATGATCATATAACACTACAAGAAACAGAGGTCATAAACGACCGAAAAAAATGGTCACAATTGATCCTGGACAGTTGCAAATGTAGTCAAAACCGACTAAAGACCGACCAACTCATTTGGTCGTAAAAAGTCTGGTCGCTTTTGACACAACAGTCGCAAATGATGACCATTTACGACTATTATTGATAGTCGGTTATGACATTTCAGTTTCATGAGTGTTGGACCCACATGCCACTGTGGCAAGCCAAGTCAGCAACATTTACGACCAACACTGAGTCACAAATAATTGGTCGTAAATGAAACTAGCATTTCCAACCAATTTTTAGTTGCAATTAATTAGTCATAAATAGGAGTTGTATTTCCGACCAATAGCTAGTCATAATTATATGGTCACAAATAGAACTTGCATTTCCAACCATTGTTGTAGTCGTAAATATGTTTACATTTCCAACCATTGTTGTAGTCGCTTATATGCTTAAGAAATGACAAGAATTTGGTCAGTTTTGAAACTGAACCCAGAAAAATAAAATGTTGCGCATACCAAATCTCTATTAACAAAAATCACACCAAATAAATATAAATCCTAAAACACAAATAAATTTAACAAAAGCATATTTGTGGATTAATTAACAACAAAGTTTAACAAATCCTAGTATGGCCTCACATCGGCCACCAACCAAAGGTACTAAATATTCGCTACGAGTTCACAAATCTACAAATCAATGGTCTTAGTTAAATTCAGTTACAACATCACAAGTTAATAGCTACTGCTAATAGTTACTTTAATTGAGATATAGTTTAAAACTACATCTACTTATCACTAGCATAATCATTCCTTGCATTATCACCACCAACATCACCATGCTTCCCCGCATCATCACTGCCATCATCATCCTCCCCCTCATTATCACTGCCATTTTCATCATCGATGCTAAAGCCTTCTCCATCTCCATCGCCTGAAATGAAAAGAAAATGAAATGAAAATGAAAATTTCAGAGCATAATGCTATACTTGGCCAAGAACTAAGGTTTAACATAAAATAAACCGAGCAGCTAATTTTCAGTTTCAATTTTCTTACTTCCAAATTTCTTTTAAGATGTGATATATATTGAACTATATTAGCACTTTCAATTTTGTTTAAAAAACTGATAACTTAAACGTATAACATGAGAGTTATGATCTAATATATTGAGTTACGATAACAACAATTTTTTATATTTCACTATTTATATACTACATTAACTTTAAACATGATATTATATCTATAAAATGGTTGTGGAGGCTGCTCCTAAAATACGCTAGGGAAGGACAGAAACAATAAATATCGCAAAAAAAACAACTTATAAACAATGTTGCACTAGGAGATATGCCTAAAATCCTTCCAATTTTTTTTAAATAATGTTATTAATTATTTGTTCGTATTAAAATATATCATGTTAATACATACATGTCTATCATTTTTACAGATTGATGTTGACTATATTGGGTTAGTTACTCAAGGAAATGTGTTTGAGATGCATATGTAATAGTTTAGGGTTTAATTTCTGCAATTACATCGCCTGCTAAGCCTGTGCGGTCAAGTAGAGCAATCTACAGATGTAGATAATTCAGGTGGCTTAGTGGCTAACATTAGTGGTATAACTGGTAACACAAATCTTTAAAAATTTAACCACTTAAAGTGACCAACAAGTAATATGCACTTTCGGATTCCTATCCAATTGCAAAGATTTTGCTGACATGCATTAGAGACTCCGTAATCTGACTTTCAAGCCAGTACTAAATAAAGATTAGGTGAGTGTAGGTTACAGTTCATATTATGCTGTGATCATAAAATATTTCACCAAATTTCTTAAGTTCAAAATTTAATCAAAGTTTGACATATGGTTTCTTAGGGTACCATCAGTACACAAATTGGTATAAGATGCGGCTGCTGACTTATTATAAAACCTACATTTAATTAGTTGACTTGAGGTGAAAAAGATATCCGAACAAATTGACAGATTCAACAAAGAACGTGAAAGTAACTTTGTGAGCGTATAAGTATATTTTAAGGGTAGCTATGCACAGGAGGAGGGGCCTTGTGGCTGACATGTTTACCTTAAGCAACTGACTACCACAAGAAAAAGGGTTATTGATGTTAAGGAAAAACTGTCAAGTAGGTTTTTAGACATGGTTCTCTAAATTTTGATACATCTAAATGAAAACTACCCGCATTTTGGACTTATTTATATTACTAACAGCGATAACATGACAATTTTACAGGTCTTCATTGTTGTCTCTATATGCAGCGAATACATACACAAATTTACATAGCAGCTTTTATCATATATATCTTCACATTCACATTGTATGCAGACCATCAGTTTGTAGTATCTAGATTTTATTCTCTTACTATCATTAAAATAATAAAGAACTAATAGAATACTAAATTAAAGAAGACTTACCTCTTGTGTTTCATTACAAATACTTGTAAAAATTGTGATGACAACGTTCACCGCTTCTCGAAAGAGAAAAGTTGGTTAAAGCTTCCTCTACTAGCAGAGCAGGATCTGACACCTCAATAATATTCTTTGCAACTTCTTCCATTTCAGAATTGTTTAGATTTCCAAACTGGTCAAGGTTGGCTTGAGCATTTGTTACAGCAGTTCCACAATTTGCAGAAATACCTGATTTGGAATTATAGGGCGGTTAACGCTTGAAGAAGAGAAGCTAGCACCGTCTCTTGTCCTTTCTCGAAAGCGGTGAGCCAAGTTTGACAGAAGTTGACTTGCTGGGATAGTGGGGAAGCCAACGATTCTATTCCTTTGTGGCCTCTCAGTTGAGCCAGTAGTTACAGCCAACCACAACTATATAGGCTCATCCAATTCTGAGGCGGGAGTGAGTTCACTGAGGTTAACTCCTCGAGCATCTAGGATAGCCCCATACCTTGACTGCACACAACCAAAGAAATATCAAAAGAAATGAAATATTAAACCACTATAAAAAAGAAATACCTCTAGGTTTAATATCAAATTACCCAATATTAAATCACTGTCATAAGAAATGAATTTTACAAAAGACATGTGGTCAAATACAGAAAGCATCAGAATTTGTACTTAACATGCCAAGAAGAACAGACCACATAACTATTGCAGCGAACAGAGGAAATTCACTCTAAATGCATTTCCCACAATTTCATTTGTCAAATCAAGAATCTTATAAAGACCGTTTTAATTCCTTATTTAACACAAGTAGTTAAAATTTTAGAGATGCAAGATGTTAACATGCTGCCCACAATACCATTGAGCAACTAAAGACTCATATTAGATTGAGTTCTCCTATACTACATTAAACCATACTGGTTGCTACAAAAATAATTATTTTAGGCTACAAATTGTCTACATTTTGAGCGTAATCCGAGAAATGGAAACTAAAATAAGAACCGTGGCAATATATAAAACAACTCAACAAATCCAAACACAAGGACAACTAACAATAAAAGTGGTAATCGACATAAACATACAAAATCACATACCCGAACATACATAAACCCACTAACATATTGACCATTAATTCAAAAGGGGAAGAACTCTATCATCTTGTTACAATAACTTAACTATTTGATAAACCACATAAACTTCATCAGGTTCGATTAACAGTAAAAAAGAATAATATATATTGTTAATAAATAAAGTAAGAATAAATATCCATTAGTAATTTATATACAAAATCAATTCAATCTCCTTGCAGCTCATTTGTAAACATATTAAATAAGCAAATAATCGAGTAGTAATTTATATACAACATCAATTTCAAGCATAGAATAGAACAAAATCAAGCATCTATTTTAAGCATACAAACATAACTCCTCTGTAATTACACACATCCTTGAACTAATTCATAATTACAAAACCTTCAACATAATTTCACACAACCTTGAACTAATTACAAAACAAAATCATAATTTCACACAACCTTGACCTAATTCATATACTTATATAAACAACTATATATACAATTAACACCCAGGAGAAAGAAAAATAAGATCAAAGATAAGAAGAGAGATTAACCGAGTCTAACCGAACGATACAAAGCTCAAGAGTTTGGAACGATACAGAGCTTTCAAGGTGAGAGCGGCGTGAAATAGGGTTTTGAAGGTAAGAGATGTGGTAATATGCTCAAATGATGCTGTGTCTCGTCATATTGACCAACAATTATGTCCCAAATTTCGAGAAAATCATATATAAAATTTGAAGTTTTTGAGGAATTTAGGAGAATGATCTGAAAATTAAAACTAAAGAAAAGTTTTTAATTAAAAATAAATATTTTATTATATTAGGCGGGTCAATTTTCATTATAATAGGCGGGTGATTCAATTTTTTCGCAAAATTTTTAAATTCTCGGTAAATTAAAAACAACTGAAATTGGTCTCTTATGCAACAACATATTTTAATCATATATTTATATTAATAACAAAATAAATAATTTTACCATTTATTAAATATTACTAAAGTTATTATTATGACTAACTATGACACAAGCTCACTAAAAAATTATTTTATTTATATTTATAAAATTATTTGGTCGTAAATGAATTCAAAACTGACCAATGTACAACCCTTGTCAGTCGATTATGTCCTACATAAAATCATTTTTCGTTATAAAATATACATTACCAAATATAAATGATTCTAATTTTTTCATACAGGTCAAATTATTGATGATACTAATATCTATAAATTTGATCGTCAAAAAAATAATTTATATTTTTAAAAATTCTAACCCTATTCAAACCCGGGAATTTTAACCCTAAACCAAAACATTGTTGTCCGGTGTTCATACCTATCTTGCATCTATCACTAAAACAATTTAAGGTTTTTTTTTCAATTTTTCAGTTGTTGCTATCTTTTTAACCTCATTTAAGATTGTTGTATGAAATATTTTGTTGTTTATATATTTCAATATGAATTTAATATATTAACTGATATGGGCTGAAAATAACCCAAAAGACATAATTAATGATACATTAATTAAACCTAGATTGGTCATAGATTTGAAACCCTAATTATTTATTAATTTCGTAATTAATAAATAGGAAAAATCTACAACTCATGAAAGGAGTCCAAAGTCGTGCCAATTACATCAACGACAAGGAGTAGCTTCCAAGGTATACAAACCCAAAAGGAGTCGACCTCCTACTGTTAGGTCCAAAGTATCGTAGAGGGGGGGTTGAATACGATACTCACAAATAATTTAATTTCGTTCGCGGATAATTCATTCAGTTCTATAACGAAATCAAACACACCAAACCAAACCAAGTTTCGGGGAATATATCTTTTTATAAATATAAACCTCGAGGGGTGCTACAATTTCTAATCCGTAGATTAGCTTCAATGAGTTCTAAGTTATACACAATCAATACAATGATCAAGTTCAGAGCAATATTAATTTCTTCTGTAATCTCTCTGGCTCAAACTCTCTCTTAGTAATTGCTACTGTGAAAATAACCTCGACTTAAGAAGACACACTTCCTCTGTTGTAATTGTAGTCTTTTGTTTTTGAAAACTATCGAATCTTAATTGTAGAAACAATCTTGGCCGTCCAATTCTCATCAACCTGTCCAACAAAACAAACTTTTCACCGGCTCCCATATTTGAAAACTATCGAATGAATAAATGAATTTACCATTCGATAGTTTTTAAATAAAAACTATCGAAAAGTAAATTCCTTTACTTTAGTTTTCAAATGGTTTTCTTAAATCCCATTCGATAGTTTTCTATTAAGAAAAACTATCGAATTCTTTTCTTGTCCTTGATCCTTTAGAAAAGCTTCTGAGCTTCAGGGTGTTTCAGTTTTAGACTGTATCAATTTCTTCTGAGACGATAAAACACCTTGATCTTTTGAGTGCCGTCACCTAGTGCAACTGGTCTGGTTCACAGATGAATAATCACTTGATCAATTCTTCTTTTATGTCTTCAATTCAATGCTTCTGATAAGTCCTTTGTCGTTCTGGTTGCTTCATTTAAATCACTGGAATCCCGTGGTACTTAACCCTAAATCATTCACATACTTCTGTCGTCTTGAAAGTCTTGTTTCTTTTGCTGTCACTGAGGCTTGAACATTTTCATGAACTTCTTTCCGTGACCTGTTTACGGACTTCAAGAATACATAACGTATTTTGATTTTTTGAGTTTACCTTTTCTTCTTTGATTCTGGATTCCTGTGCTTCTGTTAATACTATTGTCTGTCTTGTCCTTTGTTGAGTTGTAGTTGTCTCTTTTACATCTTATGTTACATTATGCTTTACACCTACAAAATCAGGACTTACAGTTCTCATCAGAAAGGGTGATTTGACCCCAAGTCACCTGATTCTACCCTAATAGTAGGCACCTGATCCTTCAATCAGAACTACGTTTTTGGCTTGATTCTCAATTACGAATTGAGATACGTAGGCATCTTGTGAGCACCGATTTAGTCACGAAACACGAGAACAACCATTAAAGCTCGAAACTCTCTAACTGTAGCATTGAATTCAAAGATGCAGTTTTTATTCCACAACATTAACTAAAATAAATCGATTGCAAATGTGATCAAAACCGACCAATATTAAACCCTAGTAGTCGGTTATGTCCTACATAAAATCGTTTTTCATTATAAAATATAAATTATCAAACGTATATCACTCTAACTTTTTTCCATAAATGTCAATTTATCAACCATATGATATCCATAAGGTTGGATAGCTAAAAGAATAAATTTACATAAAGTTCTAATCATAGCCTAACTCTAAACTTTGAAACTTAATCCCAATCATGTTATTTACCTTTCACACGTGTCTTACATCTATATATAATTCTTGAGAAACATTTTTATTCTCGTTTGTAAATTTTTTTCATCATTTTTAAGATTATTGAATAAAAAATATAATTATTAATTTTCTAATATAATTTTTTAATCATTATTTAATGATTTAGTTTTAAATTATAAAATTTAAAATATTCTTTTATATAGGAAGTTTCAAATTTTTCTGACGTATTTAATGATTTAGTTTTGCTCTGAATATGGTCAGTTTTGTCATGAGTATGGTCAATTTTCTGGAATTTTGGTATTCAATTCCACTAAATTCTTTCAATACCAATCATAATTTTAGTGAACTACAATATCAAATCACTAACAAAATCAATACCATTTCATATCGATAGTCACAACTCGATTATGATTAACACGCACACCATTTTTGGTGGAGTCAAACCAATGACATTTAAACAAATACACATGATTACCTCCTTGATAATTAAGTCTAATAATTTCTTCTAATTATCCATAATTATTTTCAAGGATATTGTCATGTGACATACCTTTGACAAGAATCCCAGAATTATCAAAAGCGACTGAAATCGGTTGCTTTTGTAAAATCATGTGACAGCTCATATCACGGACCAATCACATTGCGACACTACACTAAAATGTTGTTGAGTGCATTAAATGCACGTAGTAGGCATTTCCGACCAACATCGGTTGATATTACTTGGTCGCTTTTGCAGTTGACGTGGAATGCCACATGGCTTACTGCTTATAAAATGGGGCATACTACTTGCATAACCAACCGAGAATTGGTTGGTTTTGACATCATTTCTGACCAATACGTTGGTTGCTTATATTCAACTCCTTCTTTATACTCTTTAATAAGTGTAATACGATCAATTTCTAACCGACGTTGCATCCAACTACGATCATTGATAGACATCTACACATAAACAAAAAATACTAACTCATTATATTTATTTAACCAACAAATGAAAATATCATAATATTTAAGATTCAAACAAATTGAGTAGTATAATTACTTGTGACATGCATATAATGTACAAATTTAGCATTAAATGATGAGGAAATAGCTCTACCATGTCCCATGTTCAAAAGAGAAATTGAAATGAACAACTACTTCAAATATATTTCACAATTCAAATTATTAACAAAATGCACAATAATATATATATATATATATATATATATATATATATATATGTTTAAGTACATACAAAACTTTAAAACTTACAATTTAATGAGCTCAATACCCTCTTTATATATGTCTTTTGGCTTGTACTCCCCAACTTCTCTTCTTTGCTTTAAATTTGAAATTTCATAAATGCTTTAACAAGAAGATAATAATGATGGGTGTATATCTTATTTATTACTCAGGAGACAAAACCGACCGAATTTCTATCGAAAGCGACCGATATTGGTCGCTTTTGAAAAGGCGTGTGCGGACTCATTTCACGGACCAATCACATTGCGACACTACACTAAAATGTTGTTACATGCATTAAATGCACGTAGTAGGCATTTCTGACCGACTTCGGTTGGTATTATTCGGTCGCTTTTCTAATCAACCCATTTCTGACCAAAAGTTAGTTGGTTCTATTCAGTTGGAAATGAGAGCATAACCGACTGAAACTTAGTCGGTAGTTGGCCGGTTTTGATTTATTTCCAACCAAACCTATCGGTTGGTTTTAGTCGGTCGTGTTTGTAGTCGACGTGGAAAGCCACATGGGTTGCTACTTACAAAATGGGGCCTACTACTTGCATAACCAACCGATGGTTGGTTGGTTTTGACGACATTATCGACCAAACTTTAGTTGGTTATATTCAGTTGGAAATGAAACCATAAGTGACCGAAATTTAGTCGGTAGACGGTCGCTTTTGATATATTTCCAACCAAACTTGTTGGTTGGTTTTGTTCAGTCAGAAATAGCCGTCATTTCCAACCAATCCTTGACGGTCCCTTTTATAGTGGTCGCTTATGACCCCTGTTTCTTGTAGTGTAATCTGTATGTATACTAATATATACATGATACATGTTTGTTCTTGTTATGAGAATCGTATTCGATACGATTTATGAATACGTTGCGCAGATTTGGTGAAATTTGCATAGTTTGTCAGATTTTCGCCGAAAATACCTTTTCGGAAAGGGAAACGGGCGTCTGAACAAAACTGACAAAGTCAATCGTTCGTTTGTAAGGCGTGTGACGTCGTTTACTATCTGTAAACAGCGATTTAATGTTTTCAGAATTCTGATTTTGATTTTCTGATTTACACTTTATTTGATTTCTATGATTGGATCATGAGAAATATGATATGGTATGATATGTTAATTAAATATGAGATGTTCTTAATTGTTATATGAGCATGATGATTGGTTATGGCCTAAAAACCCATAGATAGTGGTTTTGTTTTAATGGTTTGGTTTCTAAATATGACTTGCATGTCGTTATTCCTTGTAATGTTTAAATCTCGAATGTAACTCGAGTTCCACTTGTAAGTTCAGTAGGATAGGTTGTTGTATTTATGTAATATATATGAAGACATCCAATATTGAGAACCAAAGAAGCATTACAAGGAGGCAAGCAAGGAGACAGGTTAAAGCTTGAAGACTTGTAACATTGTATTGTATTTTGATACCATCATAGATTGACCTTGATCTTTCCATTAGCTTGGAAAGATCACTTAGGTTGGGCCATAACCAAACACGTTTACTTTACACACTTTACATATATGATGCATGTGATGTAGATATGTATGCGTAGATAATGATGCATGCTTTAATTAGATTAAACATGTATGGATTATATACGTCACCCATGCCATGTTTTCTAAACAAGATAAAATCTGTAACGATTCAAGATTTTAAAATTGAACAAAAACAAACATGAGATTCCCGTGTTTATGAAACACGGAAATAAGTATGAATTTCAAATTTTGATATGGGGAGATTTTGACAAAAATACAAGCAGCGCTTGTAAGAAAGGCGGGTTTTAAGTGAGACCACTGTGACTCCTCCGTTGGACTAGAAATCAAACCATTGATGAATTTTGAATTGAATTACTTAGTTCAAGAAAAAATTGGGAATCTCTTGATGATGGGATCATGGTCGTTTTAATAATAAAATCCCTAAAGTTAAAATATTAAGTCGATTAGATGCCTTCCAATGGGCAACACTCGTCAAGGCCTAGATCGAGAAAGAGTGGGTTCGCCAAAGTGAGGCACTCCAATCTATCGTGGTAAGACGCGATGAAGTAAATGTGATACTTAACTGTTAGACCATTGGGTTAGACTTAACTAAGTTACCACAATAGGATTGTGAACTTAGAGGCATGGAGCTTGGTATGATTTATTAGATAAATGTGAACAAATGTTGTTCTACCAAACTTTCCAAGAGTTATATATGATATAATTTACAAGAGTTGTCTACCTAAATAAATCATGTTTTGGGAGTAAAGCCAAAGCTGACCTTAAGCATGACGAAATATGGATCTTGGCTCACTAGAAGGATTTAGAGTAATGCCTTCCGAATTAATAGTTAGGGCTATTTATTTGATAAAAATAGTGGGAGGTATATAATGATATACCATAATCACTTAAACATAATAATTAATAAATTTGCAACCTAGATTAATTTTATGCACTTTAATATTGTAGTTATCAAATGACAAATAACACAAACAACTTCTCTATGCGATCAGTCCTTGAGAAGGACAAGCTGACAGGAACAAATTTCCTCGACTGATATAGGAGCTTGAGGATCGTCCTCAGGCACCACAATGTTAGTCAAATTCTTCCCTTACCTTTTAGCTGAGAATGTAACATGTGCCGAACAACATGCTTATTGGAAGCAAATTGATGATTCGACTGCTGATGTTTCATGTCTCATGCTTGCAACTATGAGTGTTGAGCTTAAGAAAAAATATGAGCATATGGATGCTTATGAGATATTTGAGCACCTTAAAAGATGTTTGAGGAAAAAGGCTCGTCAAAAGGGATTTGACAATAGCAAGACACCATACACCTATAAGTAGGGAACGTGAGATTCGGTTGGACCAGATGTTCTAAAGATGATAGGGTATAATGAGTACCTTGATTATTATTTTTTTGGGTTTCAAGATTGGTCTAGAGACTCGGAATGATTTGATCATACAAATCTTTGAACAATAACTATTCTCAATTCGTTAGTGAACAACGAAATAAATGAGATAGACATAGCACCCACTAAGTTGTGAAGCACGTTGAGAACTGCTGTAAGCAACATGATAAATGCATATACTACTCCCATAATGATGGTGAATGTAAGAATGTGAATGGGAAAGGAAAATGGAATGGAAAGAAGAAGATTTGATCTAATTCTATAGCCATATTAAACTCCAATCCCAAAGAGGTTTTGTCGCCTCTAAAGGAGGTGTTGCTAATTAAAGAAGACGATTGTCGCTTCTGTGGAAAACCGAAAGACTGGAAATTAAACTGTCATGCTTATTTGGAAGATCTAAGAAGAAGACCGGCGAGGGTCAAGCTTCAGGTTTCGGGTTAGAATTGGAGCAAAAGTTGTTGCTCTAGTTGAAGTAACTCGTTACTTAATTTTGCCTATAAGGCTAAGTTTAGAACTTGATAATTGTAACTACGTGCCTCTAAGAGTAGATACATTATATTGGTTTCTTGTATGGACAAGAAAGGTTTTTCATTTTAATTGGATATATAACAATTGTTGTTTATTACATTTCAATGAAAAGGTTAATGATGTTGCACAATTAGTTAACAATTTATATGTTCTAAAATGACTCAAATCAAACATTACCTTTGGCACTATAATTAAGGTCGTATTATAAGAAATGCATTTCCAATTTACATACTGATGGATGATTGGATAAGTTTGATTATGAATCATACGAAGAATGCGAATCTTGGTTTATTTGGTAAAAAGACAAAAAGCCCCTTTCACTAGAAATGGTGAAAGGGTCATCGAACGATTATGACTTATACATGGTGATGTATGTGGTCATATACGTACGATGGCAGAAGGTAGGTTTTACTACTTTATAGCGGTTATTGATGATTTCAATAGATATGAATATGGATATCTTTTGAAGAACAAATTCGAATCTTTTGAAAAGTTCAAAGAATATTAAGCTGAAGTAGAAAAGGTTCAAAGAAAAGGGTTTCTAAGAACTAAAATCACACTTTGTTGGACATAGTGCGATGGATGATGAGTCAAGAGGATCTTCCAATAAGTTTCTGGGGTTATACCCTAGAGTAAAGTGCATATACACTAAACCGTGTTCCTACTAAAATGGTTCAGGAGACACCATATAAGATGTGAACTGAGAAAAGTTATAGCATGTCATTTATGAAAATTAGGGGATGCAAAGCGTTTGTGAAACGTTTAACCTATGACAAGCTAGGACCAAAATCAGATAAATGTAATTTTGTGGGATACCAAATTAAAACAAAAGGGGTCTTACATCTTTAATCCTCCAGAGAACAAAGTGTTTGTTGCTCGGACTGCTGTATTTCTTGAAAGAGAATTTCTTTCTAAAAGAAATACTGGGAGAAAAATAGATCTCGATGAGGATCAAGAACCACGAGATAACATTGAACCGAAGTTGGAACAAGAGCAGCATGTGCAAGAAAATGTTAATGACAATACTGCTCAAGAAACACAAGTTGTTCGTAGGTCTGGTAGGATTCACCATGAGTCCGAGAGATATTATGAATTTCTCTTGACTCAGGATGGTGATGTAATGCTTGTGAATAATGATAATGAGCCTCTTACCCACCAAGACGCTATGAAAATTCCAAGAGCTAAAAGTTGGCAGGAGACCATGAAATCTAAGATGGATTCCATGTATGAAAAACCAAGTATGGACTTTGATTGATCCACCTATAGGGGTAAAACCTATAAGGTGCAAGTGCGTTTTCAAGAAGAAAACTGACATGGATAGTAATGTACAGACCTATAAGGCACGACTGGTGGCAAAAGGTTTCAAGTAAATTCATGGTATTGACTATGATCAAACTTTCTCACCAGTGGCAATGTTCAAGTCCATCGGGATTTTGCTTGCTTACTATGACTACGAAATCTGGCAAATGGATGTCAAGACTACTTTCTGGAATGGGAGCGTTGAAAAGGTTGTGTACATGACACTACCTGAAGGTTTTATAGTTCCAAGTTTTGCTAGAATGGTTTATAAGATAAGTCGATCCATTTATGGATTAAAGTAAGCCTCGAGGAGATGGAATATACGTTTTGATGAAACAGTCAAATAGTTTGGCTCTATTCAAAATGAAGATGAACCGTGTGTTTACAAGAAGGTTAGTGGGAGCCATGTGGCATTCCTAGTATCATATGTAGATGATATATTATAAATAAGGAATGACATACTTTCTCAACAGACTGTTAAGACTTGGTAAAGAAATAGTTTCTTGATGAAAGACTTAGGAGATGTGTCCTATATCTTAGGGATTAGGATCTATAGAGATAGATCACGAATATTATTCGGCTTAAGTCAGAGTACATACATTGATAATGTATTGCACCAATTAGGGATGCAAAAAGGCTAAAAGGGAAATGTTCCCATGTCTATGAGATAGTGATCTCAAAATAAATGGTCTAAAATCATTGGATGATATGGACCACATTAGTATAGTTCTATATGCTTCGGAAATTGGTTTCATAATGTATGTGATGATATGTACTCGTAATGATGTCTCATATGCTTTATGCATGACGAGCAGGTACCAGTCTAATCCAAGTGATGGTCACTTGATTGGAATCAAGAATATTCTTAAGTACCTGAAGAGGACTAAAGACTCATTCTTGGTATATGGAGGAGATGGGAAGCTGGATGTAAAATGTTACACGGATGTTAGTTTCTAGATAGACATGACGGTTTTTGTGTCTTAGTCTGGTTTTGTGTTTTGTCTAAAAGGATGTGTTGTAAGCTAGAATAGTTCACAGCAAGAACTGTAAATGATTCTATAATCGAGGCTTAGTATATTGATACTAGAGAAGTAGCCAAAGATGATGTTTTGGGAATTTACTAAGGCGATATCACCTTATTAATGAGATTAATGATCAAGGAGATATACTTATATGTAAAGTGCATACTATTGATAATATTGCAGAACCACTGACTAAGGCTTTGTCGCAGCAGAAGCATGTAAGTCACACTAGTTCTAAATGTATTGGATACATGGGTTATTGGCTCTAGTGCAAGTGGGAAATTGTTAGTATTAGTGCTCTAGAGACAATACTTTTATGTTTTAAAGAAAACATTTTATTATTATAAATTATGTTTTGTTGATTATTATTATTAGTTTATTATGTCTTTATTTACTGCGTTATAAATGTTAGCATAATAAATGTCCTTGGAATTATGATACGTATTCGATATCTTTAAGTATGTGACTTAAAAATGAGATTATATGAATAGTATCTTTATTCCTAAATATCCCTAGTCGAGTGTTATTATTTAAGGACAATAATAATGCACAGAGACTAGTATGTTTGTTGACTGATGACCACATCTCATTGGTCAGAGGTATGGTGATACTAAAGTCAAAACATAGGTGCTTGTAAGAGTACATGACACTGGATTGACCCGTCGTGAGATTACACATGTTAATAGTGTCATAAGTAATTCTCACTGTGATAATGGTGTAATGATCCTTAGACCTGAAATAGTTATATTTTTATACGAGAATTAATATACTTTGATTACATTAAAAGTTACCTTTGACCAGGTGATGATAAAAGTGGACATTGGGTATATTATGAATCTTATGAGAAATATGAATGATCTAGAAGGGATTTAACCCTCCTAATTTTAGTTTTAGGAGCGATATTATTGGCCTCTTGTTTGAGTGAGACTAAGAAATGCACGGCCGTGCTCAAATGTTGATTTGATTTATTAGTCTACTCATCGATCAAGAAAAACTAAGATTAAATTATGAAGAGGATGGCACATTACATGCCTCGAGTTTAATCTATAATATTAAGGTTAAAGGGATTATATTACATGGAACATTATTCACGAAAGGCTTAATCGAATCACCGATTTAATTATTATTACTTGGGTGGCAATGATGTATTACTAGATGCCGCTCATTGTTTACAATTTTAATTAGTTATTAAAATTGTTACCAACGTAATAATAACCTACAGGGTCACACACAAAGAACGCTTGAAGGAGAAATAATTTAAATTATGAATTTAAATTTAAATAAGTAATTTATTCTATTTATAATATTAATTAAGTATGACTTGATTAATTATTTAAATAGAAAATGGAATTACTTAAACTAATTCTGAAATTAGTTATTAATTAATTAAGTGCGACTTAATTAAATAATAAATTAGAATTTCGGATTAGTATTTTATTATAATTGGATTATAATTAGAAAACTTATTTTCCTCTCTATATAAACTCTGAGGGCTGATTTTATTGGTGAAAAAAGTTTTTATATTAAAACCCTAGCCGCTTATGAGAGCAAGAAAAGAGAGATAGAAAGAAACAGTTTTCGGGTGCTAGTACACATCAATCCTTCAAGAAAAGCGTTCGTGTGGATAACGTAGAGTGTAGATCGCGAGAGCGGGATACATGGTGATTGAACAAGCTTTGGATATCCATTAATCTTCCATTAATGAACTGTTAAAGCTTCTTAAGGTATTTGTTCTTAATCTCCGAATTAAATCTTTTGTTTTTCGCATGGATCCTGCGGATGGGTTTCGAATTTTGATTTATTTTTACGTTTTCCATTGCGTTTATGTGCTCGAAACCGTTCATGGAGGTGGTGATGTGCCGGCGGGAACAGATGAACGGGGGAGCTGTTCTTCTTTTCTTCTCTTTTTCTTTTCTTTCTTTCTTTCTTTCTTCCTTCCTTCTTTTCTTTTGCTTCTTTTCTTCTTCCGTAAGCGCGTGTGTGTTGTGTTAGTGTAGTTTAGGATTAAAAAAAAATATAAAAGTTTAATTATAAAACTAAAAATCATACCCATAAATAATTCTTGGCTCCTAATTTCTTCAATTAGCTCCAAAAATTATCAAATAAATAATTAGCGGTTAAAAATAATAATTTTTCATTTCTCGGATAAAATAAATAAATACTCCGCAAAATTATTCTTAATACGAAATGATACACTCAAATCAATTAACGGATAAAACTTAAAATTTTATTCTCTCCAAAAATTAAAATAACTATGCACAAAATTTTTATAAAGCCCGGATTTTACGGAATTGCAAAAATATTGAATTAATACAATCAAATTTGAAAGAAAACGAAAAGAAAAGAGAATTTAGAGAGAGAAAAGCATAGAATCCAGAGAGAATCGGGAGAGACTTACCGGAGAGGAAGAGTGAGAAATGAGAGAATAAAAGAAAACTTAAAAACCAAAAATCTATTTATATTAACTGAATATTGACTCGTTAGAATTGCGTAAGTTTCGTTTAAGAGCAACTCCTAAAACCTGATATTGAAGACTAAAGACTAAGTCACAAACTTAATCAAACTCCTAAAAACCTGCTACCGAAGACTAAAAACTTGCTACTGAAGACTAAAAACCTATGACATGGAGAATATAGGGGAGGCAATTTTGATCCCCAAAATTCTAAAACATACTCAATTCGACAATATCGATAAAATAATCAGCTTTCACAAAAAATTTAAATTAAATACACATAATACTACTTTTCCTCCTCTTTAGAGAAAAGCAATAAAATATTTAAATAATAATATTAATAAACCTTGAAAATTCGGTTACTACATAGTGCAATGAGCTTGGAACTGCTATTAGGATCATCATAATAAAGCCTCTTTACTCCTAATGACAAAAATAAATGCAAATGATTAGTACATGGACCTTTTTTACCCAAGATTTTACAGATTTTCTTAAAGATGAAACATCTTCGAGTAGCTTGCATAAAAATTTTAAAATTTGTAATTAGTTTTTTTATTAAAATTATCAGTTTTATATAAATTTAATGATGATATTTTTATAAAATCAATGTTTTATTTAATAATTTTATTAGAATGAATTTAAAAAAAAAATTACATGTAACTTTCAAGTGAATAGAAAATCAGGTGGATGAAAATGGTGAGGGCCTGGTAAAATGCCAGCCTTGCCAAAAAGTAATTTTAACAAAACATTATGGTCTCAAACATCAAAATATTTCATTCTTTTTAGATGGATATTCAATTTGGGTTGGTCTCCCCTAACTAATCAAGAAGACATGACAAAGTCTGCTTTGATGTCAACTAACACATTACAAAAATCAAAGAACAATTCTAATATTTTGAAAAAATAATAATCATAGTTCTATAAGTTTGAGTGAGGTATAGTTACAAAAGAGATATAATTACGAACAGAGGAAGTAACATACAAAGAAATAATTTAGCATAAAAAAACATACAAAAATAATAATTATACCCAAATGATCATAATTAACCACAAAAATAAAGAAAAAGATGATTAATACCATGGTGAAAAAAGGTATGTGTTTTAAATATCAATGTGTACACTCAAGACCAGAACAAGCAAGGAATTTTGCTATTATTTTTGTAAAAGAGTACATAAAGACAGCAAAGCTAACTAGTATAATAATTTAAATAAAAAAAGATAATAATTTAAATAAAAAAAGAAAAAGATATTAAAAAGAGAAGTTTCTAGAGTAGTGTGGAATATGAAATAATTATCAAATATGTATATTATTTAAGATTGTGTATATCTAAACGACTCTTATGCTTGACTAGAAATTCTACTTGTTTCACTTTCAATTTGAACTTGAAGGCTTTAGAGGAAAGAGACTCATAGATAGGCTTGAAAACTTCCCAGAGATAAAACATCTTAATTAGAAGAAGAGGTCCTTCTTGATCCTGGAGAATGTTGGGTTTAATCTCAACATTTGTTTATTTATTTATTTACTTGAATTAGTCAAGTGTTTTATTTATGCAGTTGGAGTTTATTTAGGAACGTGAAATAAGTTAGAAGTGGTAGAAATATTGTAGGAGTGTTTCATGGGCTTGTGGGCTTGAGGTCCTATTATATAGCTCTTCAGTTTGTTTATGCATGTATATATTGTACGCTTTGGATTGAATAAAATACGACAACTTATTTGTCAAGCAGTACTCTTCTACTCTTAAAACAAACAGTTATATATATATATATATATATTTGCTACACTTGGTATCAGAGCTTGAAGATCTTGGCAACAGTCAGACACGTCGACAATGGAGGCAAACAAGGGAAAAGGTGGTTCCATAGGTTTGAGCTATCCAATGCTGGCAAAGAGTAATTACACAGCATGGGCACTCAAAATGAAAGTATTCATGCAGGCTCAGGGAGTCTGGAACGCAGTGGAGCTAGTGGATCCTAAGGCCGTAGTGGAGGATAAATCAGACAAGGTGGCCATGGCCATGATTTATCAAGGAATACCCGAAGAAATGCTGCTGGCACTCGCGGAAAAGAAGACAACAAAGGACGTATGGGAGGCAATCAAGACTTTGTGTCAAGGAGCCGATCGAGTAAAGAAAGCCAAAATTCAGACATTAAAATCAGAATTTGAGGCTCTGAGCATGGGAGAGCATGAGCAGGTTGATGATTTCTATGTAAAGCTGAATGCTCTTGTAACGAACATAAGAGCTCTGGGAGAGGACTTAGATGAGTCATATGTTGTGAAAAAATTATTAAGGGCCGTACCCTCCAAATTCCTTCACATTGCATCCACAATAGAACAATTTGGTGATGTGGACACAATGTCCGTAGAGGAAACAGTGGGTTCGCTGAAAGCCCACGAGGAACGTGTGAAAGGAAAATCTGATTCAAGTGAAGGCCAGTTGATGCTCACGGAGGAAGAATGGGTCAAGAGAGAAGAAACAAGCAACAAACTTCTTTTTACGCGAGAGGAATGGCTGAAGCGTAACAGTGAGAAGTCCACGGGATTCAGACGAAATGGTCGAGATAAAGGAAAGCTGAGATGTTATAATTGTAACATCTATGGTCATATAGCAGTTGAGTGTCGAAGACCAAGGAGAAACAAGGAACAACGACAAGAGGCTAATCTCACGATGACTGAAGATGACGAACCTGCGCTTTTGTTGGCAAAGTACGAAGATGAGAAAACAGGTTTAACAGTAACGGGAAATGAAACCATCCTATCGTTGCTGTCAAAAGGTGGAGGTGCAGGGAATGAAAACACTGTGTGGTATCTTGACAACGGGGCATCCAATCACATGACTGGGTTTAAGGAGAAATTCTCAGAACTGAATGAAAATGTAACCGGGCAAGTCCGTTTCGGGGATGGATCGACTGTCAAGATACAGGGAAAGGGAACTATCATGATGTTGTGCAAAAATGGAGAATCGAGGCCCCTGCACGAGGTATATTACATTCCCAACTTAAATACTAATATCATTTCTTTGGGGCAAATGTCAGAAAATGGGAATAAAGTAGAAATGCAAGGAGATTTTCTGAGAGTGTTCGACAGCCAGGAGCGACTGCTCATGAAAGTTCAACGATCTCAGAACAGATTGTATAAACTGGTAATCGAAACCCAAAACCAGAAATGCTTGTTGGTTAAAGCGGGTGAAATAGCAAAACTTTGGCACAGTCGCCTCGGTCACATCAACTATCAAGCTTTAAGCCTAATGAGACAACACGATATGGTGATGGGAATGCCGAGAATCACTCAGCCAAGTGAAATATGTGGTGGTTGTCTTCTCTCAAAGCAAGCCAGGAGGCCCTTCCCAACCAAGGCCAAATACAGTACCAAAGCAGTCCTCGAGCTAGTGCATGGTGATCTTTGTGGTCCCATTGTCCCTGCAACGAAATCAGGCTTCAGGTATTTTTTCCTATTAGTGGATGATTATAGTAGATACATGTGGGTTCATTTCTTGAAGGGCAAAGACGAGGCACTAAAGGAATTCAAATCTTTTCAAGCATTGGTCGAGAAAGGAACAAACAGAAAGGTGAAAGTGCTAAGAACGGATAGAGGAGGAGAGTTCACGTCAACTGAGTTCAAGGAATATTGTGAAAATGCAGGAATTGAAAGACAGTTCACCACTCCATACACGCCTCAGCAAAACGGCATCGTAGAACGGAGAAATCGCACTGTGACAGAAATGACGAGGAGCTGTTTAAAAGACATGCAACTCCCAGCAGAATTATGGGGAGAAGCAGTAAGGAATGCAGTCTACATTTTAAACAGGGTGCCTACACGATCATTGACAAAACAGACGCCATACGAAGTTTGGAATGGCAGAAAACCTGATGTTAGCTATGTGCGTGTCTTTGGGTGTCTTGCACACATGAAAACTCAAGGGAATCATATCAAGAAGCTAGAAGATCGAAGCAAACGAATGATAAACCTCGGACGAGAACCTGGTACAAAGGGATATCGTCTATACGACCCTGATTCTGGACGTGTGTATGTCAGCCGTGATGTGGTGTTCGAAGAGACTAAGACGTGGCCCTGGAAGGAAGAGCATGAAAATAGAGGATGCTCAGTTCAGTTCCCTACCCTGGAGATATGCAGACCTGGAGAAAATCTTGTTGAAAACAACGACACGGGAACCACACCACTCCACTCACTTCCAAATACGCCTCCAAATACGCCAGTTCAATCTCCAACTGCGGCAAGACTTGATCGGGAATCTTATGACGACAGTACAGAACCAAGAAAAATCAGGAGGATTGACGAAATTTATAATGAAACAGACATGGTCGAGGAAGTGGACGAGGAGCTACATCTCATGGGAATCGAAGAACCTGTCAATTTCAAAGAAGCTGTGCAAAATCGGGAATGGAAAAAAGCCATGCAACAGGAGATGGAATCCATCGAAGACAACAACACCTGGAAATTGACTGAATTGCCTCCTGGAAAGAAAGTGATAGGTCTCAAATGGATCTACAAACTAAAGAAGGATGCCAATGGGAACATCATTAAGCACAAGGCTCGCTTAGTTGCTAAAGGGTATGTACAGGAACACGGTGTTGATTTTGACGAAGTGTATGCTCCAGTCACTCGACTGGAAACCGTGAGACTTCTGTTGGCATTAGCAGCAAAAAGCAACTGGGAAGTGCACCACTTAGACGTAAAAACAGCCTTCTTGAATGGTGAGATTAAAGAAGATGTTTATGTACGACAGCCTGAAGGGTTCGAAAAGCTCGGGCAAGAGAAGATGGTGTACAAGCTTTTGAAAGCTCTGTACGGATTAAGACAAGCACCGCGTGCCTGGTACGAAAAACTCAACTCATGCTTAATAAATCTTGGTTTTACTAGATGTCCTTATGAACATGCAGTTTACACTAAGAAAGATGGGGGTGAAAGCATGATTGTTGCTGTGTACGTAGATGATTTACTCATCACAGGTTCGAGTGCACACTTGATTGCAGAATTCAAAAACCAGATGAATTCAAATTTCAAGATGAGCGACCTGGGTAAATTGAGCTACTATCTAGGGATAGAGGTTGAACAGGGCGTTGGATTCATTAAGCTCAAACAGGCTGGATATGCTCAGAAAATACTTGAAAAGGCTGGTATGGGGGAGTGCAACCCGACAAAGTACCCAATGGATCCTAAGGAACAGCTCACTCGAGACACAGGAGGGAAGGAGGTTGATGCAACTCGTTTCAAGAGCATGGTGGGAGGCTTACGATACCTGGTCCATACTCGGCCAGATATTGCTTTTTCTGTTGGAATTGTGAGCCGGTATATGGAGCAGCCAACAAAGGTACATTTGGATGCTGTAAAGAGGATTATGAGATATGTCAAGGGGACAATACACTATGGCCTGGTGTACTCTGCAACAAGTGCCAACAATGTACTTACGGGGTTTTCTGACAGCGACTTGGCCGGACAAATGGAGGATAGACGAAGCACTACAGGGGTGGTGTTCTATTTAAATGACAGCATGATAACTTGGGTCTCTCAGAAACAGAAATGCGTAGCTCTCTCTTCATGTGAGGCCGAATTCATGGCCGCCACAGCCGCTGCTTGCCAAGGCATTTGGCTTCGTAACATTTTAAGCCGACTAACAGATGAAGTTATTGGGCCAGTCACATTGTACTTGGACAATCAGTCGGCTATTGATCTCGCTAAGAATCCAATGTTCCACGGGAGAAGCAAACACATTGACATTCGTTATCATTTCATCAGAGAATGTGTTGAGAGAGGAGAGGTGGTGTTAAAACATGTTTCCAGTGGAGAACAACGTGCAGATATCATGACCAAAGCATTGGCTACAGTGAAATTCGAGAAGATGCGGAGCTTGCTTTGAGTTACGGAATTACGTAGTCAAAGTTGAGCTTAAGGGGGTGAATGTTGGGTTTAATCTCAACATTTGTTTATTTATTTATTTACTTGAATTAGTCAAGTGTTTTATTTATGCAGTTGGAGTTTATTTAGGAACGTGAAATAAGTTAGAAGTGGTAGAAATATTGTAGGAGTGTTTCATGGGCTTGTGGGCTTGAGGTCCTATTATATAGCTCTTCAGTTTGTTTATGCATGTATATATTGTACGCTTTGGATTGAATAAAATACAACAACTTATTTGTCAAGCAGTACTCTTCTACTCTTAAAACAAACAGTTATATATATATATATATATATTTGCTACAGAGAATATGCTTTCCCTTTTAGTGCGTGTGTCTCTAGGCCTAGTGGCTATCCTCTTTCCTGCAGTCCTAAGCTCAGCCCCTATCCTTATGTATGGGCTTCTAATCTAAGGTACGCCCGTCCCTGGAGATATGAGTTTACAAGTGTTGGATTCTCAAACAATAGCATTCTATACTTCTCTGTCTATCGCTCTGATTAGTAAGGTATAGGTTGGGGAAACTAGGGTTCCAAAAAGCTTCCCTTCCTTATACTTATATTAGAGAACAGTTTTAGAAAGGGGCACCCCTACTATACCCCTAAACTATGAAATAATTATCAAATATGTATATTATTTAAGATTGTGTATATTTAAACTTCAAAGACCTAAAAACATCTTTAATTCCAATTGGGTCTCCTTCTCTACTCAAAACCCTAAATCAAAAAACAGCTGCATCAATTCCAATTGTTTGTGGTCAAAATCTTATGGAACCCGTTAACAATTCCATCTCTTTTCTAATCAAAATTCTAAATATGCCGGAATAACTAAGCAAAAGTGTATACTATAGAAGGAGATGTAAGGTTGGAAAGCGGAATGAGCAATTCTCAAGGTGGAGACGTGGAGGACTGTGAAGATGATGATAACAATTTGCAGGTATACATGTAATTTCGAATCTTAAGCTTAAATTCAAGATTTTTGGTTTTAGATTATGTCAACAACTTTGTTTGGTGAATTAATGTTTGGTTAGATTTATATGTTATAATGTGATTAAGATTTAGGGACCACAAAAAATGCATCTAGGAAGTCATAAAATTCATATTCTAAATCACCTCTATTTTAATTCCAACTATTTTCTTCTTTATTATGGTCATTGAAATTTGGAGGATTTTGTTTGTTATGAATAACTTTGTAATTCTCAAAAAAAAAAAAAGTTTTTCTTCGTATATCTATTCCGTAATTTTTTTGTATTTATTTAGATATAGATCTTCCTCGAACTCTTCATTTTGAAATCTTAATCTAGTTTTCTTGTTATCATGATACAATTTGTTCAGAAGTTTCTTTAATTTTTTCTATTGAGTAAGTTAAAACTTAATTCTTTTTTAGTTTTTATTTATATTTATTCAATTTTTCCAAAAGTTTCTTCTTTCTTTCGATTAAATAACTTAATATGGTATCTAAATGAAAATCAATGATTTGTACATTTTCATAATACAAAATTAACAAAAATTAGTACACTATTATCTAAAAAAAATTTAATTTATTTTTTGATATGAGATTTTTATTATTTTTAGGGGTTTTAAAATTTACAATTGTGTTCTTGTTTATTTTGGTTCCATTGGGCCAAATAATTTGTACTTTAGTACTTAACTTGCTACTTTTTTATAAAATATTTAAATATTTTATTGTCTAAATAATGATCAAGTAATTGGATGGAACCCTCAGCTTTACACTCTTGGGTTGTAAATCTCTAACTGTGTTCTCCATTTATTGTGTCTTTATTGAGTCTTTTTTAGTTAATTTATATTGTGTTCATTGTTTTATTTAAATGTATAAGAACACATGTGTATTAAATTGTGAGAGTTCCATTTCATTAAAAAAATCAAATAGGTCAACCATCAATATAGCCCAATGGTCATTTTGTCAAACAGAGAGGAGAAAATATAACTAGTTCACTATCTTCTTGAGTTTAGTGGTTGAATTTTTTTCTTAATGGAGATGTTGTAAGTGAGGTGTCAAAAACTTGTTTACCTGTGGGAATTAGATGATTAATTATAACAAATGCTAAAGTGATGAAAATTCACACTCTATCTCTTTTGGAGCTAGTGCAATGAGCTTGGAACTACTATTACTTAAAAAACCTCTTTATTGATAATGATATAAATAAGTGCAAATGATGAGTAAATAGACCTTTTTTACAGTAAATAAGCCTCTCAAAGATCGAACATGTTCGAGTAGCTTGAAGTTTGTCCTTGTCTAAGAGGTGGTTCACTGAGACAAATAATCTACACTTGTCTGGTGGTGAAATTGATCTAGCTGTTGTAAACTTGAACACCATCATTGGTTTGAGTTTTTGAGGTTACAGCATGAAATTTATCTCTGGAAAGAGCCTAGAAAGACGATAAGATCCACATAGAAAATATTAAACCTAAATTGGAGGTGATGGGAATCCTACCAACAGATTATCTCTGATTATTTCGTTATGTTGTGGTCGTGGCATGTGGCCGCGGTGAGGACGTGGACGACGAACAAGACACGATGTGGAACTATCCATAATAGAAACATCAAGGCGTGGAATTGGCAATCCTTATTCTACGAATTCTAGTGAAATGTCTAAATTTCACAACTCTTGTCCTAAAAATTCCAATGAAATGCCTCAAATTGACAAATCATGCCTGAAATGCCTTTCTCTAAAATTTGTAGAAATTTGTAGCACATGAGTTATCAGTTTCGGGCCTTACATTGAAATTTGTAGCACAAGAGTTGTCAATTTCAGGCATTCCACTAGAATTTGTAGCATAAGAGTTGCCAATTACAAGCCTCGATGTAACCATTTTGGCTACTTCTTCCTCGTGTGTAGTTCCTTGCCCACGTCCTCACCGATGCCCGCGCCGATGTTCATGTACACATCCACGAGTTTATTAATATTCATAGTATGTTAAACAGACAATGGCCCACAACACAAAGGATATAACGAGCTATCATCACTTGCCCGGAGCGATACCCACCATCCTCCCTTTAGGTTTAATCTTTTCTAAGTGGATATTACCATCTTTTTTAGCTCATAGTTTTCCTACAAGTCCAAGGCTCTTTCTAACTTAAATGAGAGATGACTTTCGTGCATCGACCTCAAATTGGCTAAGAGTAACAAATTGGATCTCATCAAGTGATGTGTAGATTTGATTGTGATGATTATGGGTGAAGTGAAATCTTTGTATTGCACATTCAATATTCGAATTACAAAGTCAGACCTGATAAAATGCAAAACACCGAAGAACAAATGTATCCAACTCAAGCTCCATGTCTAAAGCAACATCATAATCCTTCACCTTTATCACAATAACACAAATATGCAAGATCAGAGACCAACAAATAAGTAAAACACTGAATATTAAAGGCAAAAGATGAAGATACAGGAAAAGAGAACCCAACATTTGCTTCTCTCTATATTGTCGGAGAGCATCAGAGCAAGTAGCTCGTAAACACACACTCAATATTTGTACTATCAAGACTCAGCCCATCAGATAAATCCTTTATTGCATTCCTTTGAAAGGTGAGTTTATCATTTGAGAAATTGTGAAAATGTGCAATAATTTCTTAGTCATTTCAAATTTATTATTTGTAAATTATTTCCAATAAACAGTATGTGTAAGATAATGCGATGATGAAGATGTTGTTTGCTTGAAAATGACATTAAGTTATAAATTCCAAACTGCATCCAAATTATAGAATTTGATAGTCATAAAAACACACCTGTAGTGGCCCAAAATTCCAACCACAACCATCGTTGTTCCAGAAAAGTATGTGTAGGTATCAGACTTTAAAAACCCTTACATGAATCCGTGCTTGCAGCACATGCAATGACGACGGTCTACCCAACTTCCAGACCATTTATACCAGCATGAATATTGACTGAGCTTGTGCAAAACACAGCAAGGAGCCCCATATATAATTTATAAAACCGTCCTGCCAAAAAGTGATAGATGAGTTTGGACTTGGTATAAAGATATATCACCAAATGAGTAAAAAGAAAATTCTAGTAACATTGTTTAAGGAAACATTAATACTAGTGACCAACACAGAAAAAACGGTATAACCCAATGGGAATAATATAAAATAAATTAACTGATTCAACCATATAAAACTTAATTTGCAAGATTAGTACGTTTTTTTAGATAATAATGTACCCTTTTGTCACTATCCTACTATAGTATTTCATAGAAGGATGGTACTGCAACTTACCTAGATCTAAGATCTCAAATCCAACATATGAAACAATTGGCTTTGGTATAATTATAGTTCTATGTCCAACATAGACCATCAACAAGAGAAGGGCAGCCATTGACGGCAGCACCAATTTCCTGGCTTTCTAGTTGGCACCTTATTGGTTAGTACTAACACCAAAAAAATGGTGTCTCCAAAAGAAAAACAAAAAAAAACTGTAACATTGCTCTGTAACTCACACTCTCGAAGGGATATCAAGGACATCATCCACAAAACCAAGCAAAATCATGAAATAGATGGATGCTAAAGCTGCATTGTATTCAACTAGCCACTGTATAAATGAAATAAGCAACAGTTGATGTGGTCAAAAAAGAAAAAGAAAAAAGGTTTTCTGTGCTAGAGAAGAAGAAGATTCCATCATATAAGGAACTAATATAGAATATCAATAACTATCATCACAATTTCTTATTTCTGCTCAGGAATTGCTTGTAAGCGTAAATGCAAGTGCATCTTATAGAAAAGAAGCTCGGGGTCCGCCTGAAATTCAGCTAACAACAATAAGTGTATCCAATAATTATAACAACAAATGAAACCCATCATTGTCACAGTAGCTCGAAAATTCCACAACAATTAATTGCAAGCATTAATAAAGTCCTCTAATAGTTAGTTGACTATTAAACTTGTTATTAATGAACGTCAAGTAGTGAGGCTACATGAGATTTATTATTAAAGAAAAAAAAGGGACATGTGTATATAGCAGTGTCATTTTGTGCACCAAACATAACATTTGATACCTAAATACAAATATATTAAATGTTAAATTTAATGAGAATGAATAATTTAAAACACATAGTAAATGTAAATCTAAATGTACATCACCAAAATATCAAAAATACAATTTTTTTAAAAAAATTCCACAAGCATACATAGTAATTCATACACCATATAAACACACATATACAACATATACACACAAATATATGTAGAGTATAAACTGAAGAATTACTAGAGGAAGACCTTGCGCTGCTTAAGAAATGCTTTCTCAGTCTACAAAAACAAAACACAAGTAAATCAAATTTGATTAGAGATTATATACATACAAATAAAGATGAGAATACATACATACATATATATATGTATAATCCAAAGCGAGGTAAAACCAAGCACCACGCTCCACATCTGTTAAACAAATTCAGATAGTCAAACTAATATTGAATAAATTGAAAGGGAAGTGAGAGATTCGAACAATTTCGGTTTATTTTTTTAGTATTACGGGAAAAAGAGGGACGCGGGAGGTGAATTTGATTAAGGGGGAATATTTTACTAAGGGGGAAAAGAAAAAGAGGGAAGGAGCTCGTTTATTTTTTGAAAAATGAGGATCAGACATCGTTTATTCAAGTAAGCGATGTGTAGATTATTGTTAGACATCAGTTTTAGTTTTTCCGATGTAAGATATACTTTTAATATCAGTGGCTTTTCTAACCGATATCTAAAAGTGTGATGTCTAATTTAGTTTTTCTAGTAGTGATATTTATAGTTAATTATTTGATGGCCACCCGTGCATGTGTTCTTCGCGGGAGTGTGTAATGTGGTTGATGTCTATTAGTGCACTTATGTATCCTATATTCAAAATGGCCCTGTCGAAATTAATTTTTTCCACTCTTTATTGTAAAGACCGTGAATCTTCCAAAGAGCTTAAATACTTGCAAGATGTTTTAGGTGAAATCTATCAATATTATGTGATAGAAGATTCAAATCTTAAGTGAATAAATTCACAAGAGTCTGACCAGCTATCGAAGATCAGGTAAAATTGGAACTTTTTCTAAATTTGAGAGCTTTTTGTTGTCTAGTGGTACCAATATGGAGCAGGTTAAATTTGAGCTAAACTATTATCTGAGTGAGAAAGTTTTAAGGCTTGGTCATTCACATAAAAACTTTGAAATCATAACATAGTGGAAATCACACAATCCCTAATACCCAATATACTCTCAAATGGCGCCTCATGTGTTGGCTATACCAATTAGTACACTAGCTTCGAAGTCATCTTTTAGTGCACGAAGTAGGGTCATTGAGCCACACCCCTCATGCTTCAAACCATAAACTATTCAAATATTATTGTATGGTGCTCATTGGGTACCAACATTGTATGGTTTAAATAAGTCGTCAGCTATATTATTAAACTCTCATCTTGTAGCCCTAGTTTTAATTATCTTTTAGTTGTAAATAAATATGGTACCCTTTTTTGTACAAGAAAAAAGTTAAAGTACAAGATATTGATTTGAGTTAAATGTTGAAGTTGGTATGTTTAGGTATAATTCCTTTAAAACCTAGACAAATATTCTTATTCCATGATTATGAATTCTCCTAACATCACATTTTCAGATTTTGTTCACGTTATTTAAATAAATAACTTTTTCTTAAAAAATTTCATTTTGTTGGTTTTGGAGAAGTTGACTAGAGGTCAAAATCCACCAAAGAGAGCAAGTTATTAGTAAGAATATTAATAAACATAAAACAACATAAAAAATATTAAAAATATAGGTGTCTAATGTCTATAAAAAAATTATATATTACAAATGCTTTTTTTACTAAATCACATTCCAAATATTAATAAAAAAAATGTAACTCGTCGAAGTCCAGCTCACCTCACAAAAACTGGTTTTGGCTAGAGTTTTTAATCAAGCCTTAAATTTTTGTTAAAGAGTTGGAGCTGAATGGCCAAAACTTACTACTGAAATGGTAGGTTTTGGGGGCTAATCAGTAGGAACATAAAATACAAAATTATACAACTAACAATATTATTATAACTTTGCTTCAAAAAAACAATATTATTATAACTTATATCAATATTAAGTAATATTTATTATATACATAAAAGCATAAATAAAAATAAAAATATTACTTAGATTAAATACCAATTATAGACTAGCATGTTGTTTCATACATGCTTTAGTTCTATTTAAAATTTAATTTATCATTATTTTGACACTTGTTCTAAATTTGAATGTTCATATTCACCAGAATATTTTATCATATTATTTTGATCTTTTCTTCTATATGATCTTTAGAATAAATATTAGATGCCAAAATTATACCCAAATGATCATAATTTATCACAAAAAAGAAAGAAAAAGATGATTAATACTAGGCTAAAAAAGGTATGTTTTTTAAAAATCAGTGTGTACACTCAAGACTTGAACAAGCAAGCAATTTTGCTGTTTTTTTTCTAAAAGAGTATGTAAAGAGGGCAAAGCTAACTAGTATAATAATTTAAATATAAAATAGAAAATATATGAAAAAGAGAAGTTTCTAGAGTTGTGTGGAATATGAAATAATTATCAAATCATTAGTATACTTAATCGTAAGCTTAATTATGACTCATCTGAATATTTATAACCTAAATGAAATGACACCTACATAACTATTCAAGTTCACACACCAACTAATTATTACAAACAACCCCTGTACATAGAAGCTTATAAAGAGACCCTTATAAACAACCCAACCTATTAATAACTCAACAACTTTTGCCTATAAAATATACATCTTTTTAATAAAGCTTTAACCACTCACATGTGAATACATATTTAAAATTAAAAATACAAAATTTCATTTAAAACAATTATCAGCTTTCTATAATTATTTTTCTCACTTATCAACACTTTACATAGCTTCCAACTATTTAACACTTTCTCACTTAATAAATTATAACTTTTTAATATGAATTATTCCACCTTTTAGAGGGCCTTTTCAATTATTATTATTATTAATTAATTTTTTTTTCTAAACTAAATTTAAGTAATACAACATTTACTTTTACTACTGTAAGATTATAATTTTATATTTTATCAAATTTACATACTAACATATTAAACTTGATAACTTTCTATTTTAATTAGATTTTACTACTTTTTTAAGACAAATGAAACAAAAGAAACTAAGGTTATAAGTTAAAAATATCTTATACTTTTTGTATTTATGTATTCTTTTTGAAATATTTAGTTTATGTATTTACTCGAACAAAAGTTCATAAACAATTTTGTGGTAATATAAATTAAAATAGTATATTAATTTAGCAAAAAAAATTAGTATATTATTTAAAATTTTGTTGTCCTTAAATTACAATTTTTTATGTTGAATATTTTACATATAAATAATTTAAACACCAACTACTACATTATATTTCAAAAAGTGAATAACTATTACATAACAATTTTTTTGTAAAAAATTGATTTTATACTTTTAACAATTCCTATTATTACCTTTTTTGTGAAAACAATTAAACAAAACAAAACTAGGACCAACTAAACTTAATATACTATTATATTATGATAAAGTGTAAATTATCTTCGGTTAATTTTTTTTATAATTTTTGTATTTATGCATTCTTTTTGAAAGATTGAGTTTATGTATTTACTGCAACAAAAGTTCAAAAACAATTTTGTGCTAAAGCATAACATAAATTAATATAGTATTAATTTAATAAAGTACAATTTCTTTTATATTAAAAAGTTTGTGTATAAATATCTTAAACACCAAGTACTATATTATAATTTAAAAAGTCTAATTACAAACATATGCGGTAACTATTACATAAACAAAATTAATTTTATACTTTTGACAATTCCTATTACTAATTTTTTCTGGAAAAAAATAAACAAAACAAAACTACTATATAGGACCAACTAAAACTAATATACTATTGTTATATAATAAAGTGTAAATTATATTATATTTTTATACTAATCTAACTTTTAAACATCTTTTGTTTGTAATAAAAATAAAATAAAATACTATTGCAACAAAGTATAAAATAAAATACAAATGTTATAATTTGAGATAGAACATTTTAGTTTTAATAATTATCATATTCTTAATTTTTTTACAGAAATTAAACCTTATAGTAAATTTAAACATACAACTTTAATTTACTAATCTAAATTATAAATTTGTACAAGACCTTGGTAAATCTAATACACTCATGAGTTTCAAGTGGTAAATTTTATCCAAACAAATTTTATTTAGGTAAAAACTAAAAACACTTTTTATACCTAACTTGAGAAAATGTAAACTAAGTATAAATACTTTTTAGACCTTTAATCTTTTCTAAGTAGATCTTACCATATTTTTTAGCTCATAGTTTTTCTACAAGTCAAGGCTCTTTCTAACTTAAATGAGAGATGACTTTCATGCATCCATCTCAAAAACTTAAGCGCTTGATTATATGAGTTTACCACCATAGTGTATTTGTCTCACTGAACCACCTCTTGGTCAAGCCCAAATGTAAGCTACTGGAATGTCCTCCATCTTTGAGAAAATCACTAGAATTAGGTGTACTAAATAGTTTCCTGAATTAAAATATTTTTATTAGATTGGAGGGTTTATTAGGATGATAGTAGTTCCAAGATCTTTGCAATAGGTGTAAAAGAGATATAGTGTGAAATTTCACCCTTATAACATTTATTTATAGTTAATTATTTGATGGCTACTGGTGGATGTGTTCTTGATAGATTACTTACAAGACCTACATTGAGAAAAAGTTCAATCTAGAAAGCATGTATAGCAAACGAGTTTCATTGTCTGTCTAGTCTTTGAGAAAACAGTCAATAAGCCATGGTAAAGGTTATATCTCAACATTTTTGTTCCATCACCAGATAAAGCCACAAGACCACAGTGGTGGGCCCCTCAACCCTGGACATTCTGCACACACCACGAATTGAACTTGAATGACCAGTGCTCTCACACCCAGCTACATGAGACCCACTGGCTGGGCTTCCCTGCGATATGCAAGATACACCACACCTTGTTTTTGGTCAAAGTTTCCACTGTGTTGGCAAGATACACCACACCCTGTTTTTGGTCAAAGTTTCCACTGTCTCTCCAACACGGCTACACGCAGGATTTCAATCCCATGACCCTTTGGATCAACGCTAGGCCTCCTTTCCACTGAGGCAGCTCTCACCCTCTTCTTTTTCTAGTTTTTATTTATATTGATTCAATTTTTCCAAAAGTTTATTCTAAATTCTTTCTATTAAATAAGTTAATATATTGTGTATAGACAAAATTAATGATTTTTGAATTATAAAGAGATTTTGTTTATTATAATCAATTGTTGGAAGTATACATCTTTCAAAAAAATTCATTTTATACAAGTTGGTTTTTGTTTATATTTTAAATTTGTTGTACATTTTTTGTTCCTAAATTGTTGTTGTACATTTTCATAATACAAAATTATCAAAATTTATTACAAACTAATTATCATAAAATACAGGAAAATTTTACTTTTTTGAACAAATATACGTGGAAAAAAATTTGCAAAAATATTCTATGCATAAAAAATTGTAACTAATAATAAAGAAGAACTTATTAGGTGAGTGTAGAAAATATTTTTTTGAAACAATTATTGTAGAATATTTACTAGGTAGGAAACGTAACTAAACACCACTCATCACTCTTATATGGCATAAAGAACATGATAACATATAAGAAATTCCATTAATAGTCATAGTAGTGTGTAATATTGATGAGATTTTTAAAACACAAATGATGAATTTTCTTGGTGGAGATGTGGAAGAGAATTGTGAAGATATGAACTACATGATGGGCACTCCACAACACAACTCCACATCTCAAAGCCTGTTTAAGTTAATTATTGTGTTGGATTCATTTTGTAAAGAGGCTTTATATTTTGTCAGTTTCTAGTTAATTTATATTGTTTTACACTCTTTGGTTGTAAATCTGAAAGTGTGTTCAAGTTTATTCTTGTCTTAGATTCATTTTGTAAAGAGGTTTTGTATTGTGTCTGTTTCTAGTTAATTTATATTGTGTTCATAATTTTATTTAAAATGCATAAGAACAAATATGTGTTAAATTTTGAGCGTTTCAGTCAAAAAAAAAAAGAATCAAATATGGCAACCATCACTATAGCCCAAAGGTCATTTTGTCAAACAAAGGGGAAAAAATATAGGTTCATTATCTTTTCATGCTTCAGAGATTGATCTTTTTTTAATGGAGATTTTGTAATTGACTTATCAAAAATTTGTTTAGCTATGGACATTAGATGATTAATTGTAGAACAAGCTAAAGTGGAGAAAATGTACACTCTATCTCTTGGAGCTAGTGCAATGAGCTTGGAACTGCTATTAGGATCATCATAATAAAGCCTCTTTACTCCTAATGACAAAAATAAGTGCAAATGATGAGTACATGGACCTTTTTTACCCAAGATTTTACAGATTTTCTTAAAGATGAAACATGATCGAGTAGCTTGCATAAAAAAAATGACAGCCTTGCCAAAAAGTAATTTTAACAAAACATTATGGTCTCAAACATCAAAATATTTTATTCTTTTTAGATGGATATTCAATTTGGGTTGGTCTCCCCTAACGAATCAAGAAGACATGACAAAGTATGCTTTGTAACACATTACAAAAATCAAGGAACAATTGTAATATTTTGAAAAAATAATAATCATCGTTCTATTAGTTTGAGTGAGGTATAGTTACAAAAGAGATATAATTACGAACAGAGGAAGTAACCTACAAAGAAATAATTTAGCATAAAAAAACATACAAAAATAATAATGTATTTTGTAGTAAAACAACACCTAATGTACCGGTAAATATGAGTTTTTGGTTAAACACACAATTACCTCTAAAATTCATAATAGTTATAGTTACTATTTGCATGCCTAAATACAATGTCATTAACTACCACATTGACAACAAGGATTTCCTGATCTATATCTAAGTGACTAGCATGTCAACACATAATGTAAATACCAAAACCAAATTAACTTATGTTAAACCTTATATTTGTTCATTTAAAATTAATTTATGTCACCACATTTGTCCATTTAAAACTTAATGTGTTTAAAAACACAAATTGAACCTCAAAATCGTGTTCTATCAACTCATTTACAGCTCTAAACTTTACTGATAATTAAATTGAATTTGCTTGAACCATTGAACACAAACTCGATAAACTTTTTACTTTATAATTACATTATTTTTCATTAAATTATTTTTAAAATTATTTAATTACTATTTTTCACATAAAATTATTGGTTTTTTATTTGTTAATTATTAAAATTGTAGCCAACTTTTTGAAACTCGTTATAGACTATGACCATTGATTAGAAAATTTTCAATCTTAGACATTCTTTTGAAATTAATTAAAAATTATTACCACCATTTTGAGAATTTACAGCCACAATTTTGAAATCCTCATTAAATATCTACAACCATTTTATTATGTGCCATATATGAACGATCTGGAAAGAGTGGGAAATGTGTGCAAGGTATTAGTTTTAATTATCTTTTAGTTGAAAATAAATATCCTACCCTTTTTTAGAAGGAAAAAGTTAAAGTACAAGAGATTGATTTGAGTTAAATGTTGAACTTGGTATGTTTAGGTATAACTCTTTTAAACCGAGATAAATATTCTTATTTCATGATTATTTCAGGTTTTGTTGAGGTTATTTAAATAAATAACTTTTTATTTAAACTTTATATTTGACTACAGGTCTACATCAGCATGTAGTCCACATCCACCAAAGAGAGCAAGTTATTACTAAGAATATTAATAAACATAAAACAACATAAAAATATTAAAATATAGTTGTCTAAGTGATAATGTATATATAAAATTTATATATTACAAATGCTTTTTTTATTAAATCACATTACAAATATTAATAAAAAAATGTAATCTAATTCGAGTTGAGCTCATAGGAGTCCAACTCACAAAAACTGATTTTGGCTAGAGTTTTAAAACAAGCCTAATTTTTTGCTAAAGAGTTGGAGGTGATTTAATCCAGCCCAACAGCTCACAAAAGCTCCCATCTAATCACTACAAGAAAAATGGCCAAAACTTACTACTCAAATGGTAGGTTTTGGGGGTAATCAGTAGGAATATAAAATACCAAAATATACAACTAACAATATTATTATAACTTATGTCAATATTAAGTAATATTTATTATATATGTAACAATAAAAATAAAAATAAAAATATTACTTAAATTAAATACGAATTATAGACTAGAATGTAGTTTGATACATGCTTTAGTTCTATTTAAAATTTAAAATATCATTATTAGTTGACACTTATTCTAAATTTGAATGTTCATATTCACCAGAATATTTTAACATATTATTTTGATCTTTTCATCTATATGATCTTTAGAATAAATATTAGATGCCAAAATTATACCCAAATGATCATAATTAACCACAAAAAGAAAGAAAAAGATGATTAAATATCAATGTGTACACTCAAGATGACAACAAGCAAGGAATTTTGCTATTATATTCGTAAAAGAGTACATAAAGAGAGCAAAGCTAACTAGTATAATAATTTAAATAAAAAAAAAGAAAAAGATAGTAAAAAGAGAAGTTTCTAGTGTAGTGTGGAATATGAAATAATTATCAAATATGTATATTATTTAAGATTGTGTATATTTAAACTTCAAAGGCCTAAAAACATCTTTAATTCCAATTGCTTCTCCTTCTCTACTAAAAACCCTAAATCAAAAAACAGCTGCATCAATTCCAATTGTTTGTGGTCAAAATCTTATGGAACCACATTAACAATTCCATCTCTTTTCTAATCAAAATTCTAAATATGCCCTAAAAACTAAGAAAAAGTGTATACTATAGAAGGAGATGCAAGGTTGGAAAGCTGGAATGAGCAATTCTCAAGGTGGTGACGTGGAGGATTGCGTGAAGATGATGATAACAATTTGCAGGTATACATGTAATTTCTAATCTTAAGCTTAAATTCAAGATTTTTGTTTTTAGATTATGTCAACAACTTTGTTTGGTTAGATTTATATGTTATAGTGTGATTAAGATTTAGGGACCACAAAAAATGCATCTAGGAAGTCATAAAATTCATATTCTAAATCACCTCTATTTTAATTCCAACTATTTTGTTCTTTATGGTCATTGAAATTTGGAGGATTTTGTTTCTTATGAATAACTTTGTAATTCTCAAAAAAAAAGTTTTTCTTCATATATATATTCCGTAAAAATTTTGTATTTATTTAGATATAGATCTACCTCGACCTCTTCATTTTGAAATCTTAATCTAGTTTTCTTGTTATCATGATACAATTTTTTCAAAAGTTTCTTTAATTTTTTCTATTGAGTAAGTTAAAACTTAATTCTTTTTTAGTTTTTCTTTATATTTATTCAATGTTTCCAAAAGTTTCTTCTTTCTTTCGATTAAATAACTTAATATGGTATGTAAATGAATATCAATGATTTGTACATTTTCATAATACAAAATTAACAAAAATTAGTACACTAATATATAAAAAAAATATTAATTTAATTTTTTAAATGAGATTTTTATTATTTTTAGGGGTTTTAAAATTTACAATTGTGTTCTTGTTTATTTTGGTTCCATTGGGCCAAAGGTTTTGTAATTTGTACTTTAGTACTTAACTTGCTACTTTTTTATAACATATTTAAATATTTTATTGTCTAAATAATGATCAAGTAATTGGATGGAACCCTCAACTTTACACGTTGTAAATCTCTAATTGGTTCTCCATTTCGTAAAGAGACTCTGTATTGAGTCTTTTTTAGTTAATTTATATTGTGTTCATTGTTTTATTTAAAAGTATAAGAAAAAATGTGTATTAAATTGTGAGAGTTCCATTTCATTAAAAAAAATCAAATAGGTCAACCATCAATATAGCCCAATTGTCATTTTGTCAAACAGACACTACAAGAATTCACGGTAACTGCGACGGAATTTAGCGACGGAAGGAATTCCGTTGCCTATGGGCGACGGATTAGCAACGCCTTACGATCAAAAAAAAGTCAAGCCTGCTACCAACAAATTAGCAACGGGTTTCCGACAAATATTTAGCGACGGAAGTATTCCGTTGCTAAATTTAGTACCAAAACATCCCGCCAGATTTTACTAACAGTTTAACAACGGAATTGGTAACGAAATTTAGCGACATAAATAAGCCGTAGCTAAAATAGGCGCCAAATTATCCCGCTCAACCCTCGCGACGGACTTAGCAACGGATGGATTGGCGACATATAAATGTGGATGGAAAAAACAGAGTATCTTTTGGGATTTGCCATATTGGAAGACGTTATCCATCAGACATAATCTTGATGTCATGCACATTGAAAAGAACGTGTTTGAAAATATTTTCAACACTATCATGGCCGTTCAAGGTAAAACCAAAGATAATGCTAAATCAAGATGTGATATTGCATCCCTTTGTCGGAGGCCCGAGTTAGCATTCGATGAATTGACACAAAAGTATCCAAAAGCATGTTATAGCTTAGACAAGAAGGGTAAAGAAGCATTATTGCATTGGTTGAAGGATTTAAAGTTTCCGGATGGATATGTGTCGAACATGGGGCGTTGCATCAACATGGAAAAATACAAGTTATTTGGAATGAAAAGTCATGATTGTCATGTATTTATGCAACGACTTCTGCCAATTGCTTTTCGAGAATTGCTACCTACTAGTGTTTGGGAATGTGTGACTGAATTAAGTCTTTTTTTCAAAGATCTCACGTCAGCTACTTTGAAGGTCAGCGATATGCGTAGACTTGAAGAACAGATTCCGGTCATACTTTGCAAGCTAGAGCGTATATTTCCACCATCATTATTTGACTCAATGGAACATCTTTTGGTGCATTTACCGTATGAGGCACGTATTGCAGGTCCTGTGCAGTATCGATGGATGTACCCATTTGAGAGGTTTTTGCGCCACTTGAAGAATAATGTGAGAAATAAAGCTCGGGTAGAGGGATCCATATGCAATGCGTTTTTGGTTGAAGAAGCTTCAACTTTTTGTTCACATTACTTTGAAGAACATGTTCAGACAAGACATAGAAAAGTTCCTCGAAATGATTCTAGTAGAGGTGGAGAGAAATTTAATGGAACATTTTCCATATTTTCTTATCCAGGGCGAGCACATGGTTGTGTTAAAACTCGTTATCTTGATGATCGTGAGTATATAGCGATTAACAACTATGTCTTGTTTAATTGTCCGGAGGTTGCACCATATATTGAGTAAGTATTGCCTTATAATTACAATTACATAAATGCATTTCCTCGTTAAAAATATTCGTCTGAATTAGCATCATATGTATTTATCATTTTTTTGTAAACAGGATCTTTACAGATGGACTTCGAGAGCAAAATCCATTCATTAATGGTGCTGAGATTGATAAGTGCCTAGAGAGTAACTTTGCTACGTGGTTTAGACATTATGTAAGTTATTTTTATAATCTACTTAAGAGACGTCGACAAAATACTAGTTATTTATATAATGATAACTATTTTTTCAGGCTCAAGATGCATCATTGGTTCCAAATGAATTTGTTCAAGATCTAGCATCAGGACCTCTTCGTTCAATTAGATCGGTGCCAATTTACTATGTAAATGGGTATAAATTTCATACACGAACATATGGGGCCACCAAGTCAACATTTAACAGTGGAGTATATATTAAGGGGTCAAATTATAGTGAGTCATCTAATGATTATTTTGGAATGTTGGATGAGATTTTGATAATAGAGTATCCTCGTTTTCCAATAAAAAGAACAACATTATTTAAGTGTGAATGGTTTGATCCTACACTTAACACCGGAACAAGAGTTCATCAACGCTACAACATAGTTGAGGTGCATCGAAGAAAAAGATTAAGTGTCTACGAGCCATTTGTTTTAGCCATGCAAGCTACACAAGTCTACTTTTGTAATTATCCAAGCCTTAGACGAGATAAGGTAGACTGGTTGGTCGTATCTAAAATTAAAGCTCGCGCACTTGTTGATTTGCCTCAAATCCCCTAATCACATCGAGAAGCTTTTCAAGATGATGTTCCCGAACACTTAAATATGATCGATACAGAGGATATTCTTACACGTCTAAATGATGTAGAAGGAACATCGGTAGATTTAGACGATGATGAAGGATCTTCGGAGGAAGAAACACATAATGATACAGAAGACGAAGAATCTCCAAAGACAGATAACAGTGATGATGAATCTGATGGTAAATAAAATATTTTTTTATTAATTTTATTTCTGTTCAAATTGTTCTGATTCTAATATTTGTTTTAATATTATTTAGACAATAAGCTTCTCATAAATATTTTAAAATACTAAAAAAATTGTATAATAAAACCAAAATTTAAGCCGGCTTGTGAAAAAAGAGCGGCCATTACTGAAAAAAAGAGCGCCTTAAAGTGAAAAAAAGAAGATAAGAAAGGGGTTAGGGTTTTTTCAGTACCCTTCTCACTAAGTGGCGACCGCTCCTTCTCTCCCACCTTCTCTCCCACCTTCTCTCTTGCACAAATATGTGGGTATTATTCTCTCAATTTCAACTTATTTTGCTTTCAATTAATGTGTTTTGTGTGTTTAAATCCATTTGATTGTTAATCTTTTCATTCTCTAAAGCCCAATTTCGTAGTACTGCTATTGAGTTAGTATTTACGAATACTATGTTGAATCCTTGATGATGTAATTGACAGTTCATTGTTACTTACTCAGAATCTGCCATGTATTTGTATACTATGTTTTTCCCTATTGTAATAGACAATCACATGCATTATGAGTATCCCAATTGCTATATAGCTGCCTGTCATTAATGGTACTCTAGATGTGGTTTTATTGCTTACTTTTCACCTGAACTGTCTGTATAAAAGTTGTCAGCTCTATAGGAATTAAATGTTGATCTGGGAAATAGACAGTAGTTCATGAATTTAATTCAGTATCAATATGAAACTTGCAAAAGTGTACTGATAAATTACACTTTCTGGAAAGTCCATACCTCCGTCTCGTACCAGACAAAGTGTACTATGTTAGAGGCAAGTAACTAGTTTCTTACTGGCTACTGCTGGTTTGGTAAAGGGAAAAATTTGTTTAAGTAATGAATATCTATAATCCCTCCATCTATGACTATAGAAATAATATATCTGGTGTATTCAACTCTTGTTACCTGTGTCAAATTTTAGTCAGGCTTCTGCTAAGGTTAAAATGATTACTCAGTTACCTGCTTATAACATAAGAAATTAAATTTTACAACAATAAATTACAAAAGTTTCTATTTGCTAGATGCTTGTGCCTCTAACAATTCTCTTATACTTCCCTTCACCTGAATGTATTGAAGAATATTATGTACTTCAAATATGCAAATAATTTGAGATCCTTCTCTTGTTTTGAGTATATGATGCCATGAACTTTCTGGGGATATAAGTTTGTCAGTAATAAGAAAAAAAGAGAGAGAATAATCTGGGTATGACATGTTCCTCTATAGAAGTTTGTCAGTAATCAAATACTATGTCATTTTACCATGTGCTTCATTGTCATTTTATGTCATTTTTTGTTCCATGTAAGAGTGCCAGACATTTTATTAATATTCAGTACTTATTTTGTGTTTGAGTCTCTCACTTATCGTTTTATTAATCCAATATTTCATGTTTTTCTCATTATCCTTCAGTACTAATTTTCAGTACATATTCTGTTTTAACTCAGAATGATGAGGCGGCCTATATTTCACAAATCGCGTACACCTGATCAAACACAACAGCCGACACAACAACGCACACCACGAACACCAGAGCTGACTCAACATAGCACACCCGAGATGTCACAACATCACACACCTGATCAAACACCTCAGAACACACCACAACAAACTCCCGATCCTGACATGTCTGGTGAATCCTCCACCTCTATCATTAATGGTGCATGGAAAGTGGGAACAATGCATGATGATGGGCGTATTCGAGTTGAAGTTATCGAAGGAGTGTAAGTTTTATTTTTTAAACATTTCTTTTAAGTACTTATAACATATAATATGACTAATGACTTGTTTAATTTTAAGGTTGGAGCCATCGAATAAATGCTCAACCCAGATTACCAGTATCATGCATGAAAGACTTGAGCCTAAAGGGTTCGCCTGGAAATCAGTGTCTAAGGATACTAAGAAGTTTTACTTTGAGGAGTTTAAGGTAGTTCCATACATTCCGTAAATTAAAAATTCTGGTTTCAACTCTGTTTTTCTACACTGAAGTTACTCCATTTTTCTGAATTCTTCTTTCTTTACTGCACTCCGCATTGTATTTTTATTTAGTTATGCGCTTTCATGTGTTAATATTTGCAAATTAAAAGAAAGTTTCAACCATTTAAATTAACTTATAGTATTAGTTGTTACTTAATGTTTTTTCTTTTATATTGCAGAAATGGTTTGTATGGAGACAAGAAGATAACTTGGTATATGAAGCATGGCAAAAAAGTGTTGCATATCGTTATAAGGATCTGCGTTCTAGAGCTCGTGAAAAGTGGGAAAAGAAAAAACAGTTGGATAATAGAATCGGAAAGGATGTGTGGCTGAGTTGGATCGAAGAGTGGAAAACCCCAGAATGTCAGAAGAAAACTGAAATAAAGAGAGATAATCGAAAGGGTGGAGTTGTTAGAAATGATTACCCCGCAACACACACTGCAGGTTCATCCTCTCACCGGAAGACGGCAGCTCGTTTGGTAAGCTTGTGGATGCAATATCGTAAAAGTTATCAGATAACTTTTTGTATTTTGTATTTTGTATTATCATATTTTAATATGCAAAAGGATTATATGTAGGCTGACGAGTATTTAAGAGATCCATTCTGCCCCGAGTTGATTCTGTATACGCACACTAAAAATCACGATCTAAAGACGTTCATTGATGAAAAAAGTGCAAAATTATATGTAAGTCCATATTATCTTTGTCATTTATCATTGGTAATATTACGGCTAAGTGTTAATATATGCTGGTCAGTGTATATGTAATTGTTAATATGTGTTGGTCTATACATTTATTTTTGATGGTGAGTGTTGAAATTGAATTGACTTGCTTATTTTTTCAGGAGAAAATCAAATCCCTCCGTGCTGAGCGTTCCCCTGATGGCTCATCAACACCTCAACCTGTTGATGAAAATCAGTTGTTCTATGATGCAGTAGGCGGTCGAAACAGCAGGAACAAGATATATGGTCTGGGCTCATCGCAGGATCTCTTTTATGCACCAAGTAGTAGCATAATTGCACATTTCAGTAATTCCTCCCATCCTAATAGTCAAGATTATGAAAAGCTACAAACCGAGCTCGAAGTGATGAAAGAACGAATGAAAGAGATGGACACGATGCAGCAGCGGATGAAGGATATGGAGAATCTTTTAGCAAGGATGGCTGATAATCAGATGCAGTAGGCGGACAAAGAAAAGCTCAAGTTTTGAGGTATATAAATTCTCGACTTACTTGAGAAATTTTTTTTCTGGAGAATCTTATATGTTTAATATTTAGCAACATGTCTTAGTATATACCTATCAGCCGGTATTGAATTTATAACAGTCTTTATTTGTTCATCTTGATAGCATGATATTGTTGTAAAACTGAAACGTATTTGTGCCCATATATTTCATTATGGAATTGCAATTTTTTATTAAAAGTATGCCGTCTTCGGTTTGTCTGGAGATGAAGGTGTATATATATGCTGTGCACTCTAGCGCAAACAAATTTCTTGACTCGTGTGTTGGTCAGACTTATGCTAGTGTCCATCTTTTGTTAAAAGTCTGATCATTGTTTTTTTTTTGCAAACAATCTGATTATTGTGGCTATATGTAAAATGTACTGTTGGAATCATGTGGTTTAAGGATGTATAAATCAACTTATGCAAGTGTTTTATTTTATTCAACATGCTTGTCAAATATAGGTTCAATTTTTTTAGAATGGCTTACTAATTTTTATGAAGCTCTAAGACTTGGAAGTACAAATTGAGAATTATAATAGATATGATAATATCGCGAAGTGGCCGCCTTTGCTCAATTGGGTTTAAATAATGCAGAGATCTATCTCTTTGTTGGTTTAAGTCGCGAGATACGTGGATATTAATTTAGTTTCAAATTTGCTGAATGTCTAAATATATCACTGCATTGTATGAAAATATTACAGTACTGTTGCCTTCTGAGTGTCATAGAAAATATATGCCAGCACCTCAAGTCAGCACCTCAAGTTCAACTGAATTTTAATTTCTTCTTGAGATTTGGACAAATTGATAATTTAGTTGTATCTCCTTTGTAATATAAAGATCATTTTATTACCTGATGGTGTTATATCCAGTTAGTTGTTGATATCCAGATAATGGAGTTTAGATTATCTTTTTGTTACTTACCAATTTTACTCTATTTGTTTGTGGGCATGTTGATTAGTTTTGCTTTTTTCTTATTCTAAAATGCAGGCAATTGGAGAATGGTAGCATGCTGCATTGTTGCTTTAGTTACTCTGGGAATGGTCTGCTCGAACTCTTAACCTACCATGTCTTACTATTAGCTTTGTATTAAATAGAACTTATTTGAAATCACATTGTGCTCCTTTTGTTATATTTGGATGTGTAAATTTGTCGCTATCTGAATGTGTAAACTTATGACCCAACCTTTGGCAAGTATTGAAGTTGTTAATGTCTGGTTTTCTTTTAGTTCACTTTTATAGTATTTCCAACATCAATTTTGAATATGCATTGGACCAGAACATGTTTTATAACACAACAAACAAAAAATATTCCTTTACTGTGCAAGAATTCTAAATGACAATATTGACAGAATTGTAATGAAAAAGCTTTTAAAAGAATTAAAATTAATATTAATGACCGGTCAATACGAAAATAAAATTGGAGTCTGTTGAAGAAATCGTCGCTAATCAGCAATGGATTACCAATGGAGTAAAGGCGTTGGCAGTCCCCGACGGAAATCCGTTGGCCTGGAGTTGTTCAAGGTTGGTCAACAAGAAGAGGATTTCGTTAGTAGGTTGTCGTTGTTCCGTTGCTAAATTGCCAACGGAATTTATATTCCGTCGGGAAGCCCTTCCCTACAACCAAAATTGCAACAAAAAGATTCTGTTGGGAATTCCGTCGCCATCATGAAATGCCGACGGATTGCAGCCTCTACCGACGAAATTTTCCGTCGCAATTACCGGGAAATCTTGTAGTGAGAGAGGAGAAAATATAACTAGTTCACTATCTTCTTGAGTTTAGTGGTTGAATTTTTTTCTTAATGGAGATTTTGTAAGTGAGGTGTCAAAAACTTGTTTACCTGTGGGAATTAGATGATTAATTGTAACAATTGCTAAAGTGATGAAAATTCACACTCTATCTCTTTTGGAGCTATTGCAATGAGCTTGGAACTACTATTACTAAAAAAACCTCTTTACTAATAATGATATAAATAAGTGCAAATGATAAGTAAATAGACCTTTTTTACGGAAAATAAGCCTCTCAAAGATCGAACATGTTCGAGTACCTTGCAGTTTGTCCTTGTCTAAGAGGTGGTTCACTGAGACAAATACTCTACACTTGTCTCGTGGTGAAATTGATCTAGCTGTTGTAAACTTGAACACCATCATTGGTTTCAGTTTTTGAGGTTACCGCATGAAAGTTATCTCTAGATAAAAAGAGCCGAGAAAGACGATAAGATCCACATAGAAAAGATTAAACCTAAATTGGAGGTGATGGGAATCCTACCAACTGATTATCTCTGATTATTTCGTTATGTTGTCGATAGTTGTCTCTTCAACCACAATTGTCCTGTCATAATTCATAATCACATGGACGTGAACGTGGCCGTGGCATGTGGCCGTGGTGAGGATGTGGGCGAGGAACAAGACACGTTGTGGAAGTATCCATAATGAAAACATCAAGGCGTGGAATTGGTAATCCTTATTCTACGAATTCTAGTGAAAGGTCTAAATTTCACAACTCTTGTCCTAAAAATTCCAATGAAATGCCTCGAATTGACAAATCATGCATGAAATGCCTTTCTCTAAAAATTTGTAGCACATGAGTTATCAGTTTCGGGCCTTACTTTGAAATTTGTAGCACAAGAGTTGTCAATTTCAGGCCTTCCACTAGAATTTGTAGCATAAGAGTTGCCAATTACACGCCTCGATGTAACCATTTTGGCTACTTCTTCCTCGTGTGTAGTTCCTTGCCCACGTCCTCACCGATGCCCCCGCCCATGTCCATGTACACATCCACGAGTTTATTAATATTCATAGTACAGTTGTTGTTAAACAGACAATGGCCCGCAACATAAAGGATATAACGAGCTATCATCACTTGGTCGGCGCGATACCCACCATCCTCCCTTTACGTTTAATCTTTTCTAAGTGGATATTACCATCTTTTTTAGCTCATAGTTTTCCTACAAGTCCAAGTCTCTTTCTAACTTAAATGAGAGATGACTTTCATGAATCGACCTAAAAAACTTAGGCACGTGATTATATGAGTTTATGGGAGCTAGTCCAATTTTAGAGTTCGGACGAGGATAATGTATTTGTCTCACTGAACCACCTCTTCGTCAAGCCCAAATGTAAGCTACTCGAATGTCCTCCATCTTTGAGAAAATCACTAGAATTAGGTGTAATAAATAGTTTCCTGGATTAAAATATTTTTATTAGATTGGAGGCTTCATTTGGATGATCGCAATTGTAGTTCCAAGATCTTTGCAATAGCCAAAAAAGAGATACAGTGTGAAATTTCACCCTTATAACTGTAACGCCCCCAAATCCTGGGTGAGAGGATTTGGTCGTCACGCTAAAATCTCGATTTAAACAACCTGTTAAACATTAATCTATCTCAAATATAACTTCTACGACCCCAATCTCTACCAAGAATCTTTTAGGTTATAGGGCTAGAAACAAGAGACCAAAATTTTATTCAAACTTTAACTTTCTTTTACAACAATCTCTTTACATATAATCTATAACACTAGTATAACTTCGATGTGAAGTATACCAGGCAAAACTAATTATACAATATAATGTTTACTATAAATCATTCTTATACAATATCCTGTCACTAGTTCTAAATGATCTGCATCAGCTTGTCGTCCCAACGTCGTTTTGAATCTTCTCGCTCCATGGTTACGCATTTAAATACTGTCAATCACCCTTTTAGCTCTGTACCAGAATGATTCAACTTTTTCCTTTTCCTCTTTAGCTGTAAAAATATGATTAGCAACAAGGGTGAGCAACTAGATGCTCAGCAAATTCCACCGACTCGCTTACTCATACTAATCATAAAAGAAATGTGAAGGAAAATACTTGTCATACAAAGGAACTCTAATCAAAATCAATTAACAATTTACTCTGACAGAGAGGTGGTCAATGAACTGACCGAATCATTAATCTCAACACATTTGCACTTGAATCCACTACCTTTGAGATATAATAGGAATGTCGTCCACAGGACTCACAGTATAATAATTTATTCTGATGGACTAGAAGTCCAACGACTTACCAAACCGTTTAAGTCAACACAATTGCATTCGAACTTTGAATGCTGTAGATATCAAACTCTGAATAATGTGGACACTGGACTTTGAATGATGAAAATACTGAACTTTGAATGATGTAGATACTGGTCTTATCTCCTCTACGATACCCCACGGCTCGATCAACTGCCGTGTCTCAAGTATCGTACACCCGTGATACCCCATAGCACGATCACTACTATGTCTCAAGTATCACAAAAACATTTTGCTAGCAAAAAGGTGGTCGAATAATCGACCCGGCAACATTTGTGCCAAAATAAAATACATTTCCATATGGATACCACGAGTTTACACCTCATGTTGATCCGGAAGAAATAGAATATATTTCCATCTGGATACCACAAGTTTGTACCTCATGTTGATCCAGAAATCCATGGGCCACTCCCATGTTGACCAGTGGTGTAACAGATTATTCTCCAGAAATAAATGAACACAATTGAGTTTGAGTGATTTATCAAATAATCTCGTCTATTCTAGCCGACTGCCAGTTACTATTTATACGATATCGACCCGAACAATGGGCCGTTGCAACCTTTGACAAAAAGATGATTATGTGGACACGAACAATATGTCACACCAGACAATAAGATAACAAACCTCGAACAAGGAGGTTTATTGAATTGAATCAAAATATTTTGAGTCGTCTTGAAAGATAAGAACAACTCGAACTTATCAAAAACACTATACCAATGCGCTAGGATGATTGTTTAAGAGGAAGTTTCTGAGGAATTTCCTTTCATCTATCCACTATTCTGCACATATCTACTTTGATCCGAACAATGAATCAAATCTGAGAATTTCAAATAAAGTTTATCGGATTTGAACAATAAATCCGATTGAAGTCAACAAATGTTTAACTACCTCGAAAAATGAGAGTAGTCATAGCTGAATACATCTTTAAAGGGTCATCTTGAACAATTAAGATGCCCGAGTAAGTTCAATGGAATACGCTTTAAGGACAAGGAGTACTTATAGTGGAGAACTAGCATGATACATTTCATAAACATTCTGAAGCATGTCTTCCATAAAATAATTCAACAATATATATAAAAACATCATCATTTCTCAAAGAATTAGCAGGAGGAAGGGTCAGAAGGAACTTGCCTCGATAGCGCTATGCACAAAATCAATTAATTATTATACTCTACCCGCGTGTCCGCTTTCAATTACAGACCAGGGGAATTTTCACTTCCCTTTCTTTTCTCTTCTCGGCCGGCTGTGGAAATGAAACTGCCGGGGGTTTGGGATAAGATTAGATTAGTCCTCATACTATAACCTCTATATAATATAAATGTTTATAAACTTAAGCGCATGTACTTTCTACAGAAAATCGGGCATGACCTATTCGTAAAGTGGATGTTTGCCTTGTTTTCAAACACCAAAACTTTCTAACTCAATCATCCATAATTTAATCCATAATTTACTTAATACTCAATAATTCTGCCTCGACATGCAGTAAATCACATAAGGAAAGTACCCGCCCAGACATGCGGCACCTAAACACATAATGATAATTAACCCGCCCAGACATGCGGCACCTAAACACATAATAAGGTTGAAATCCTTTTTGGAAAATATTTGACCTTCCCTTTTATAAAGATTTGAATATAAACTATCTATGAATTGAAAATCAATCATTTACTTAATCAATTTCAACTCACCACTCCAACCTAACATATTCACTCGATATATCATCCAAACATATAGCAGATAGCAGGCAACCATGTATTTACTGAACTCTAGCATACTGGTTCAATTCTTGACTCAGTAATGTGCATAATAGAATTTAATCACATATAGGTGTGTGGGTGCACATATATATATATAGCACAGAGTCAGAATAATCACTTACAATCAAACAACTCTTTGACTCGACCAAACCAATCAAGTTCAACAGATAGTTTGGAAGTAATAATCAAACTTGATTTTATAAATAATCAAAGTTAAATAATAAGCAATCAATAAAATTCACCAATTAACTATCAACTTAATTGGTCAATTAAATCAATTTCATTATTATCTAAATTTGATTAAAAATAATCAAATTCAATTACTCTTCAAACTCTAATGACTTAAAACAAATAATAAAATAAATACTCAGATTTTACAAAATTTCGGCATGACCCGTTCGTAAACAGGACTAGCCAGAAATTTTGCATGTACTATGCTGCGCCCCCAATCATAGGACGGATCACATAGTACAGCATCACAATAACCTGTATATCCAATCATTCAGTAATCCACAATAATAATCACCCGTCACCAATCTTTAACAATATTCTCGAAGTTTAGAGTTACACAAAATAAACTAATTTGAATATCAAAAGTAACTCTCCACTATTTTACAATATCTTATATCCAATTGAGTTTCAACAAATATCAACTCAATTATCAGTTTAAATCTATTCTTCCTCGACAAAACTCTGTACAACCATATTATCAATTAATCTCAAATAATAATTACAATTCAAATCTTCACTAATAACAAAATAACAAGTTTATATACGAACCTCAAACAAACATGGATTTCGAATCCATTTACTAAGCAGAATACCTTATTAGCTACTTAATATTAATCAAATTACAATTCAAACTGATATTTAGCATATACTAATGAAAGAAAATGGATATATATATATATATATATATATATATATATACTATCCACATACAAAACGGATTTAAAATCCCTTTACTACCAAAAACACTTGAGTTGCTAATTATTATCAAACAGCTTATAAAATCACCACGTAATTATAACTCGATTCACTTAACAAAACGAAATGATAACTAACATATACTTACTTAAATCAAGTTATACACATCCCGTCTTATTAACTACACACATTTAACAATTTACATTACTTTTACAAAAATGAACTTATTAACATCCCACCTTAATAATAAAAACAGCAAATCATATATTTTAATTTACTACAAGTACGAATCATAACACCTTTCAATCAACAACACGAATCTATACTTAATTATTACAAAACGATTTGTAATTTCATAAACTTATACAAAAATCGAATTATTAAAATATCACACATAAGCAAGCTAAGAATCGTTGGCACAATTTCTGGAACAATTAAAATATCAATCTAAAACTTGAATTTGGAAAACGAATTCACTGTTCACGGCATAAAAAGGCGAGTTAACGAAAATCACAAATTAACGAATCAAATAACAAGGATTTTATACCAACTAAATTTTCCGGAGTTGGTCAGAGGCAGCAATCCGCAGACTTTTGATAGCACTGTGGTTGCGGCGCGGCATCGGAGAACCGAACAGGAACAGAGGTGGTGGCCGGAGCTTTGAGAATGGCGACTGCGACGGGCGGCGCCGGAAAATGACAAAGAAAGTGGCGGCCGGTTGCAGCGGCAACCAAACGCGGCGTGCGGCTGGCAGCAATTCGCGGCAGTGCAGCTGGAAGAGGAAAGAAATCGCCGGGGGGGTGTTCTGTTTCCTTTATTTTCTTTCTGATTGATATAACTGTATGAATGTGTATGAACTGTGAGGTGTGTTTGTGTGTATCTGTGAGTATATGTGTATTATGCTGGGGTGTTCTGGATCCTTCTGTGCTTTTCTCGAATATAATAGAATAGACTACGACTACTGCTCTTTTATTAGCCCACTAACTGAAAATTAGCAGAACTAATATGATATTGTAAATATAAAATTTTAAATGAAATGTTTCTAAAATAATTAAATCCAACGAATAAAATTTATTTATATATCCAAAATTATTCTCAAAATATTTATATGTTCAAAATTCATAGCTAAATAAATTTCGAACTAATTTACTCAAAACAATTTTTTTATCGGGCTCAAATTTACTTATAATTACCGAAAAAATTTTAATCACCCCACATCTTCACATAATATTATTAAGCATTTAAACACATAATGCAGCAAATTTTTATAAACATTAAATATTACCACTTTTATTATTTAAACAAATAGGAAATTGACACCTAATTTTCTGGATGTTACATCGTTCCCCCCTTAAAAGGATTCTGTCCTCAGAATCAGCTTAAGAAGTCCCTAAGGTTCTTTTAACAACTCCCAACTCTTGTTGCATCCGTAATAATACTAATCCTTCACTCTTGACACTTGTTCTTTCTAATCTAGTGTTCTACCAGTTCTTCTGGATAGGACAATCCCAGTCGTATCACTACACGTTACGCGTTACTAGTATTCTATTTGCATCCTGATCCACTTTGACTCTTGGCAAACTCACCGCAAAGGTTAGCTAATTCCAACCTGCTTGGCATACTTCCCAGATTATTTGAGATAATCAGATCCATGATATCTTGAAGTGAAAAGACGTCATATTATAATGAGTGTCCCACAATTGTGGTCATCGAGTGACAGATTCCAAAGCAATTATCTTTGGAAATAAAAGAATAACTGAGAGATCAATATGGTCAATGAACTTCTGTTGCGTGCCTTTGCTAAGATATTACTAAAGGTAGTTAGCCTTCTTGCATTACATGACACACAAATGATGGCGTCGGCCCCAAATCCACTATCAATAAACTCAAGACGCCCCGATCCATGATCACCTTTGATGCTCCAAGTATGACACATATCATAGCGAGTATAATTCTTACAAAAAATGATAGTTCCAGCCCACAAATCCAGGCAACGACCTCTCTCTAATTTATTACATAATTACTACTTAATACACACCAAGCCGCTACATACATAAAGGTTAATTGGTAGATATTGCTTCCTGGTGTAGCTTTCCTGACATCATTTCTGAATCAACAATGCTATCCAATTCGGTGCCTTGCTGTATCTTCTCCTTTCCTTTCTACTCGGTATCTCCCTAACAGTGTCGAGTCACATGCGCCAAATAAGTTTCTCATCCTTGGAGATCAAACTCTCTTTCTCTTCATCAATAACCTGAATTCTTACTTTCTTATCCCTCAACCTACTTGTGTCTCGTAACAGATCAACCAATCTATTTCCAAAATATCATCGGGTTCTCCTAACTTGAAGGATATAATCTACACATAACTTATGCTTTCACTTACTTCCGCATTACGAGCCAACACAACATCATCAATATAGTCTCATATTTTTATATCTCTTATTGTTAGGGTCCTTAGTATCTCAACGTACCTAAGTCCCTCATGTCCTCAACTTTAATTCTTTACTACTCACAATTTATCCTGAAATTGAATCTTTTTCAATAGAAACTTTCACTTTGAAAACTTTACATATAACCTTCATTTTTTTTTTCCGACTATACGAAGGTGTTCTGATTATTCTTCTTGAAATTTTGAGCTTACTAAGCTGTCATCAATAAATTAAATCCTGAACTTATCCAAGTACTTCTTAATACATAGTTCATTCATTCCATAGAGCAGGTGGGGCATTCAATCCAAACGACATAGGTAGATTTTCATAGTGTCTGTAACGTGTCCCAAAAGCAGTCTTAAAAGCATTATCATCTTAAACCTTCAGCTGGTGGTAATTAAAATCTTAAATCAATCCTCAAAATTTAAGCGACTCTTTTTAGCTGGTCAAACAAGTTATCAACTATGGACAAAAGTTATTTACTCTTGATTGTCATCTGATTCAATCCTCAATAATCTATACGTAAATTTATGGATCCATCTTTCATCTTTACGAACAACTGGTGTTCCCCAATAGGTTGGGTCAACTTACACCTTCATTAAGTAATTCTTGCAATTGAGTTACCAATTCTTTTGTCTCTCAACCGGTGCCATTCTGTCATGCATTTTAGAAATAGGTATGGTTCTGGAGTAAGATCAATAGTACACTATCTTTTTTTTTTCTTTTCAGGTGGGTTTCTCTTGGTAAGTCATCAGGGAAACAATTTTTTTTTTTCCAAGTCTAGTTACATGTGCGACCCTTGCTGATTTCAGGAGTTTCCTTTCTGTATCTACCATGTGGGTCATGCTTATATATTGAACATTCTGGGCAAGGTAATCTGTTGTCTTGCAGCCTCGACATCAATAGTTCTTTTTAACTCGACAACATTTTATAGCTTAATAATGACGGGTTTTCCAACATAAGATGACCTCCTCAAAGAATTCTTTCTGTCCAGGGATATTCAATGAACAATTGTAAGGTATTATCCTTAGTTCGGTTTATGGTTAAGATCTTGTTTCTGGTTTTGATTTCTAACCCAAAGTGTTGCCTCAGTTCTCTTCAAGTTAAGCTTGGGTGGTCATTCAGATATTTCACTTGGGGTGATATCCTTTCCACCTATACTTGAAATCATGATTTTATTTACAAAAATAAGTTGGAAGTCTTGTAGAGAAGTTAGATAGAAGGTATGAACCCGGTGTTCGGATAAGTGTTTAAAATTACTTACGGTGGTTCCTCAATGGGTTCAATGGACATATCCCTAATTACCTCTGCATACCTTAATCATATCATCTCTTATTCTATTCCAAGAATTACATCAATCCCCCGATCTTACAAGGAAAAAGATCTGTGTCGAATCGTTGTTCTTGAATCTCGGTACCACAATCTGGACATATCTGATCGATAGGAACTGTTTTCCCGATTTTCTACTTCTATAACCAAAGTTTCTCTTAATGGTAATGACTGAATATGCAGTTTGTTCTTAAAATTCTCTGATATAAAAGGTCTTGCGATTCCCGAATCAATCAAACAGATAGATAGAAACCTTCGTAACAACACTAGTCTTTTTAATAGGTTCGGGATAGTTCGTCTTAGACTAATTCGTGGAATTATCCTGGAACTTCTATAAGAAAGACTCACAATCGAATTAAATGTCCTAAATATTGAATCTCAACTCTTTTATAGTCAACCCATTCTTTGGGTATCATATTTAGAATTAGAATATAAGGAAATCAGGGATTGTGCACTCTATCCTTTCCCAAATGAAGGACAATTACTCTGCGTCATCACGCCACGTATCACCAGTTTATCCAACATAAATTCATTTCCTTTCGATAATTGCTCCATATCCAAATTAAGTTCATAGGACCTTAATATCAAACCATAAAACACTGTGTATGGGTTTTGAAGATATGACAAACGAACTAGTAGGATAGTCTCTTCCTTTCTAACGATCATTACTCAAACTTAATTTGTTGAGTTCCCCATTTCTGGAAAAGAAGTATCATCACTCTGAAATGTCAGCATACACCGTCGCAACTTTAAAGCACTGCTCCTTTTATGATCTATAAGATCCTTGAACAAAATAACTCAGAGATGGAAATGTTAACCAATGACGTGTGTATAATCAATTCTGGGTAATGCTAATTTTTTATAAGGGGTTAACTGAGAGATCAAAATGATCACTGAACATTTGCTCCGTCGCACATGTCATTAGGACAACCGTCATAGTACCCAAGGTGGCCAGCCTTCAGTACTCTAACGACAAGCAACAGTACAAGTAGGTGGCGTCCCACCAGACTTCTATCACACAGACAGACAGTCATCCCCTATTCATAGGGTTGTTCATCTCAGTATCACAAAAAGGGTCCGATATAGAAAGAGTTATGAAAAGAATGTATATTTTTGAAGTAAATAGTGATAGATAAATTGACCTCTGAATAATACGGACACCTTTCAAGCAAAAATGAAAACGTCTGAGCGACGCAAATTATAAAAGTTACCGACAATCGCAGCTAATAAGGCGCAACCGTTGATTCTAAAATGAAAACGTCACTTGTAAATATCAACAGCTCATCAGGGAAGAAAATCTTTAAGAGGATATGCACGAAAACTTATTGTCGGAGGGCACTATCTCAATTCTTATAAGCTTCATCCTTCGAACTACAAATTTTCGGTCACGAAATCGTTCCATAGCTTAGTTTCGAATTTCAGAGCACATAGTTGTATCTCTTAGAGTCCATCTATGGTGCATGTGCCTTGAGTTAGTCCGACTTTGAAAAATGAGTATCATGACATTTTACAAAAATAGAACAAGTTCAATAGGAGCATCATCTGAAGATCTCCATCCATATCTCTTCCAAATCCCAAGGTAGTAATTGACAATGATATTTTTAAAGTACGGGTCACATCAGCTAGGGATGCCTTAACAGAAGTCAAAGGATCATCTTAAAACTTAGTTTTGTTGCCACGTAGGTAACTTAGTCAGGTATGACTGGAGGAAATCTACTACATCCACATCAAAAGAAGGTAAATCTACTAAACCTATCACCCACTAGGAAGGAGGTGCAAGTATCCCAATGAAAAATCCTCATTGTCTTTGTTTACAATCATATACTCTTTCGAGGATTTAGTGTCTAACTTTGAACCAGGATCTTCATGATCTCTTCGGTAGGAGTCGGAGATCTGACTCGAATACCATGGAAATCTGAGGACTCTAATGAAGTCATCTTCCAAAAATACCAAAAATTCCCATCAACAATTTTGACCTTTTTGATGACGAACTCTCAAATACACCCCTGGATTACAACTGAATGGATTACAACTGAACAGATTCCAAAGGTACAACTTCCGGAGAAGGAATAATTGGAAAAGAATTTACTGGCACAATATGAGGAAATGATGATTTATCAATAATAGAGTTATTCACACTTGAAGAAAAGTAGAAGCTCGAATATCAGAACTTGAAAGGGTTTTAGAAACTTTAAGGAATATCTCATAATTCAAAAAGAAGGGAAGTATTGCCAAGATCTTCAGGTATGTCTTCTTTATCAGCTCCTCTTGATGACTCGTCATTTGATTCTAAGTTCTTCGGCTACACGTCCTACGGTATCGATATCAAACGTCATCGTCAACCCGCAATAGTCTCTGAAGATTCCACCATTTACTTCTACAGTCTCAAGGGTTTCTATTCAGCTCATCTCAACTATCTCAACAAATACCATATCTTAAATTACTCGTCGATACTATATCCAATAGTCCGACACGAACTCTATATGAGCTCTGACGTTTCTCGCATAACTATACACACTCCTACACACTCTCGTTTCTAGTTTACTATAACCTTGCTCTGATACCAACACTGTAACGCCCCCAAATCCTGGGTCAGAGGATTTGGTCGTCACGCTAAAATCTCGATTTAAACAACCTGTTAAACATTAATCTATCTCAAATATAACTTCTACGACCCCAATCTCTACCAAGAATCTTTTAGGTTATAGGGCTAGAAACAAGAGACCAAAATTTTATTCAAACTTTAACTTTCTTTTACAACAATCTCTTTACATATAATCTATAACACTGGTATAACTTCGATGTGAAGTATACCAGGCAAAACTACTTATACAATATAATGTTTACTATAAATCATTCTTATACAATATCCTGTCACTAGTTCTAAATGATCTGCATCAGCTTGTCGTCCCAACGTCGTTTTGAATCTTCTCGCTCCATGGTTACGCATTTAAATACTGTCAATCACCCTTTTAGCTCTGTACCAGAATGATTCAACTTTTTCCTTTTCCTCTTTAGCTGTAAAAATATGATTAGCAACAAGGGTGAGCAACTAGATGCTCAACAAATTCCACCGACTCGCTTACTCATACTAATCATAAAAGAAATGTGAAGGAAAATACTTGTCATACAAAGGAACTCTAATCAAAATCAATTAACAATTTACTCTGACAGAGAGGTGGTCAATGAACTGACCGAATCATTAATCTCAACACATTTGCACTTGAATCCACTACCTTTGAGATATAATAGGAATGTCGTCCACAGGACTCACAGTATAATAATTTATTCTGATGGACTAGAAGTCCAACGACTTACCAAACCGTTTAAGTCAACACAATTGCATTCGAACTTTGAATGCTGTAGATATCAAACTCTGAATAATGTGGACACTGGACTTTGAATGATGAAAATACTGAACTTTGAATGATGTAGATACTGGTCTTATCTCCTCTAGGATACCCCACGGCTCGATCAACTGCCGTGTCTCAAGTATCGTACACCCGTGATACCCCATAGCACGATCACTACTATGTCTCAAGTATCACAAAAACATTTTGCTAGCAAAAAGGTGGTCGAATAATCGACCCGGCAACATTTGTGCCAAAATAAAATACATTTCCATATGGATACCACGAGTTTACACCTCATGTTGATCCGGAAGAAATAGAATATATTTCCATCTGGATACCACAAGTTTGTACCTCATGTTGATCCGGAAATCCATGGGCCACTCCCATGTTGACCAGTGGTGTAACAGATTATTCTCCAGAAATAAATGAACACAATTGAGTTTGAGTGATTTATCAAATAATCTCGTCTATTCTGGCCGACTGCCAGTTACTATTTATACGATATCGACCCGAACAATGGGCCGTTGCAACCTTTGACAAAAAGATGATTATGTGGACACGAACAATATGTCACACCAGACAATAAGATAACAAACCTCGAACAAGGAGGTTTATTGAATTGAATCAAAATATTTTGAGTCGTCTTGAAAGATAAGAACAACTCGAACTTATCAAAAACACTATACCAATGCGCTAGGATGATTGTTTAAGAGGAAGTTTCTGAGGAATTTCCTTTCATCTATCCACTATTCTGCACATATCTACTTTGATCCGAACAATGAATCAAATCTGAGAATTTCAAATAAAGTTTATCGGATTTGAACAATAAATCCGATTGAAGTCAACAAATGTTTAACTACCTCGAAAAATGAGAGTAGTCATAGCTGAATACATCTTTAAAGAGTCATCTTGAACAATTAAGATGCCCGAGTAAGTTCAATGGAATACGCTTTAAGGACAAGGAGTACTTATAGTGGAGAACTAGCATGATACATTTCATAAACATTCTGAAGCATGTCTTCCATAAAATAATTCAACAATATATATAAAAACATCATCATTTCTCAAAGAATTAGCAGGAGGAAGGGTCAGAAGGAACTTGCCTCGATAGCGCTATGCACAAAATCAATTAATTATTATACTCTACCCGCGTGTCCGCTTTCAATTACAGACCAGGGGAATTTTCACTTCCCTTTCTTTTCTCTTCTCGGCCGGCTATGGAAATGAAACTGCCGGGGGTTTGGGATAAGATTAGATTAGTCCTCATACTATAACCTCTATATAATATAAATGTTTATAAACTTAAGCGCATGTACTTTCTACAGAAAATCGGGCATGACCTATTCGTAAAGTGGATGTTTGCCCTGTTTTCAAACACCAAAACTTTCTAACTCAATCATCCATAATTTAATCCATAATTTACTTAATACTCAATAATTCTGCCTCGACATGCAGTAAATCACATAAGGAAAGTACCCGCCCAGACATGCGGCACCTAAACACATAATGATAATTAACCCGCCCAGACATGCGGCACCTAAACACATAATAAGGTTGAAATCCTTTTTGGAAAATATTTGACCTTCCCTTTTATAAAGATTTGAATATAAACTATCTATGAATTGAAAATCAATCATTTACTTAATCAATTTCAACTCACCACTCCAACCTAACATATTCACTCGATATATCATCCAAACATATAGCAGATAGCAGGCAACCATGTATTTACTGAACTCTAGCATACTGGTTCAATTCTTGACTCAGTAATGTGCATAATAGAATTTAATCACATATAGGTGTGTGGGTGCACATATATATATATATAGCACAGAGTCAGAATAATCACTTACAATCAAGCAACTCTTTGACTCGACCAAACCAATCAAGTTCAACAGATAGTTTGGAAGTAATAATCAAACTTGATTTTATAAATAATCAAAGTTAAATAATAAGCAATCAATAAAATTCACCAATTAACTATCAACTTAATTGGTCAATTAAATCAATTTCATTATTATCTAAATTTGATTAAAAATAATCAAATTCAATTACTCTTCAAACTCTAATGACTTAAAACAAATAATAAAATAAATACTCAGATTTTACAAAATTTCGGCATGACCCGTTCGTAAACAGGACTAGCCAGAAATTTTGCATGTACTATGCTGCGCCCCCAATCATAGGACGGATCACATAGTACAGCATCACAATAACCTGTATATCCAATCATTCAGTAATCCACAATAATAATCACCCGTCACCAATCTTTAACAATATTCTCGAAGTTTAGAGTTACACAAAATAAACTAATTTGAATATCAAAAGTAACTCTCCACTATTTTACAATATCTTATATCCAATTGAGTTTCAACAAATATCAACTCAATTATCAGTTTAAATCTATTCTTCCTCGACAAAACTCTGTACAACCATATTATCAATTAATCTCAAATAATAATTACAATTCAAATCTTCACTAATAACAAAATAACAAGTTTATATACGAACCTCAAACAAACATGGATTTCGAATCCATTTACTAAGCAGAATACCTTATTAGCTACTTAATATTAATCAAATTACAATTCAAACTGATATTTAGCATATACTAATGAAAGAAAATGGATATATATATATATATATATATATATATATATATATATATACTATCCACATACAAAACGGATTTAAAATCCCTTTACTACCAAAAACACTTGAGTTGCTAATTATTATCAAACAGCTTATAAAATCACCACGTAATTATAACTCGATTCACTTAACAAAACGAAATGATAACTAACATATACTTACTTAAATCAAGTTATACACATCCCGTCTTATTAACTACACACATTTAACAATTTACATTACTTTTACAAAAATGAACTTATTAACATCCCACCTTAATAATAAAAACAGCAAATCATATATTTTAATTTACTACAAGTACGAATCATAACACCTTTCAATCAACAACACGAATCTATACTTAATTATTACAAAACGATTTGTAATTTCATAAACTTATACAAAAATCGAATTATTAAAATATCACACATAAGCAAGCTAAGAATCGTTGGCACAATTTCTGGAACAATTAAAATATCAATCTAAAACTTGAATTTGGAAAACGAATTCACTGTTCACGGCATAAAAAGGCGAGTTAACGAAAATCACAAATTAACGAATCAAATAACAAGGATTTTATACCAACTAAATTTTCCGGAGTTGGTCAGAGGCAGCAATCCGCAGACTTTTGATAGCACTGTGGTTGCGGCGCGGCATCGGAGAACCGAACAGGAACAGAGGTGGTGGCCGGAGCTTTGAGAATGGCGACTGCGACGGGCGGCGCCGGAAAATGACAAAGAAAGTGGCGGCCGGTTGCAGCGGCAACCAAACGCGGCGTGCGGCTGGCAGCAATTCGCGGCAGTGCAGCTGGAAGAGGAAAGAAATCGCCGGGGGGGTGTTCTGTTTCCTTTATTTTCTTTCTGATTGATATAACTGTATGAATGTGTATGAACTGTGAGGTGTGTTTGTGTGTATCTGTGAGTATATGTGTATTATGCTGGGGTGTTCTGGATCCTTCTGTGCTTTTCTCGAATATAATAGAATAGACTACGACTACTGCTCTTTTATTAGCCCACTAACTGAAAATTAGCAGAACTAATATGATATTGTAAATATAAAATTTTAAATGAAATGTTTCTAAAATAATTAAATCCAACGAATAAAATTTATTTATATATCCAAAATTATTCTCAAAATATTTATATGTTCAAAATTCATAGCTAAATAAATTTCGAACTAATTTACTCAAAACAATTTTTTTATCGGGCTCAAATTTACTTATAATTACCGAAAAAAGTTTAATCACCCCACATCTTCACATAATATTATTAAGCATTTAAACACATAATGCAGCAAATTTTTATAAACATTAAATATTACCACTTTTATTATTTAAACAAATAGGAAATTGACACCTAATTTTCTGGATGTTACAATAACATTTATTAACTACTAGAAAAACTTCAATAGACATCGGTTAAAAACTGATGTTTATTGAAAAATAGAAGCCATGTCTTTTCATGTGTAGAGAAAGTTATGGGTATTAGACATCGGTTTTTAGCCGATGTCTATGTTAATCTTTAACATCGGTTGTTTAATAAGCAAATGATGTCTATGTTCCTTTTTAACATCGGTTTCTTAATAAGGAACTGATGTCTATGTTTCTCTTTTACATCAGTTCTATACAATAATCGTTGTCTTTCTATTCTTTAGACATCAGTTCTTTGCTTTGTTAATCACTCTGCTGATGTTACTTGTGATATTTAACATTAATTTTCTGAGAAAGTGATGTAGTTTTGTTTTTTTAATATATAGATGTCATGTATATAACATGCCCAAAAACCAAAAACCAAGATAAAAAAAACCAAATGAGTAAAATAAAAAAGCCAAACCAAAACCAAATATCGAAATCAAAAAGGCAATATATACCAAAGCCAAACATTAAATTCTATTGGCCAACTACATATTAGTGCTTGTGCCCTAGAGACAATAATATAATGTTCTTAGGGAAGACATTTTGATTATATGAGCATGAATTCTATATCCTTGGAATATAAGCATGAATTCTATATCTCTAAGTATGTGACTTAGAAATAAGATTATATGAGTAGTGTTTATAATCCTAAAAGATCCCTAGTCGAGTATTAATATTTGAGGACAATAATAATGCATTAAGACTAGTATGTTTGTTGACTGATGATCATATCTCATTGGTCATAAGTATTGTGATACTAAAGTCAAAGACATAAGTGCATGTTATCAAGTGTCATAATCAATTCTCACAGTGATAATGGTGTAATGATCCTTAGACTTGAAATCATTATATTTCTATATGAGAATTAATATACTTTGATTCTACTCAAAGTTACATTTGACCGGGTAATGAAAAAGGTGGACATTGAGTATATTATGAATCATATAAGAAATATGAATGATAGATATAGGATTTAACCCTCCTATTTTAGGAGTGATATTATTGGCCTCTTGATTGAGTGAGACTATGAAATGCATGACCATGCTCAAATTGTGATTTGTTTAAATAGTCTACTCATCGATCAAGTAAACCGGGGTTAAATGTTGAAGAGGATGACATAAACCATGCCTCGAGTTTGATCCATAATATAAGGTTAAAAGGATTATATTACATGGAACATTATTCATTAAAGGTTGAATTGGATCATCAATTATTATTATTACTTGGGTAGCAATGATGTATTACTAGATGCCGCTCATTGTTTATAATTTTATTATGAGATATTAAAATAATTGCCAACGTAATAATAACCTAAAGGGTCACACACAAAGATCGTTTTAAACGGAGCATTAATTAAATTTTGAATTTAATTGAATTATTATTATATTTTGAATTTAATTTAATTCGAATATAATAAGAAAAACTACTAATAATCAGATTGGGTTTTGGAAGCCCAATCAGATTAGGTAAAGGCCCAGAATTCTCTCCATCTAAATACATTAAGATGTATTGTTTTAGGGTTACAGATACATAATTCATTTTTCTAAAAACCCTAGCAGCTCTACATCAAAGACAGGCTAGAGAGAGAGACAGAGAGTTCCGAGGGCAGTTCTTGGCTAGTACCAACTCCGGTGATCGTTGGACGATCGGGCGTTCATGTGGACTGATTAGAGACGTGTATCGCAAGGCGGGACACGTGGTGATCATAGCAAAGGACCTCCATCTATCAACCATTCGTAAAGCTCATTAAAAGGTAAACAATTATGTTCACGAATTAAACATCGTGTTTTGCATGGATCCTGCGGAGGGTTTCGTTATTTTCGGTTTTTACGCGTTTTTCCGTTGCGTTTTCATGCCCGAAACCCTACAATGGTATCAGAGCTACTTGCGAATGGTGTTTAATTCGTTTATGTGTTTATTTTTTTATTGATTATAGCATGTTTACAATCTGTCATGACTGATATGTATGCGATTTTGTATGATATGCATGTTATTCTGTTTATATATAAACTGTTGGGTTCTGATGTGTATTGACACATTTGTTGTTGCTGGTGAGGTCTGTACGTATATGATACGTGATATAGAGGCTTGAGGATCGATCGAAATTGTTTCGTTTGATTCCGAAAGCAAAATCTGCAGAAAATAGTTTCTGGGTGAATAGTGTTTTTCTGATTTTTCGGTGTCAGAATTCGACGAATAATATCTTTTCGGAAAGGGAAAATTGTCACGAGTAAAACTCACTGCTTTGTTGTGACCCAAGTCGCTTTTTGGCCATTTGACATTGATTAGGCCCTGAAAACTGCGATTTACTGTTTTGTGTCATGATTTTGATTTTTATGAATTGTGCCTTTTTATGATTGCTATGATTGGATCATGAGAAATATAATATGGTATGATGACTTGATGAAATCTGAGATGATCTTAATTGTTAATTGAGCATGGTGTATGGTTATGGCCCTAAGACCCATAGGTTAGTGGTTTTGATTATGGTTTTGGTTTTTAAATACGGCTTGCATGTCGTTCATTCTTGTAATGATTAATCTCGAATATAAATCGAGTTTCACTTGTAAGTTTATTAGATTAGCTTTTTCATATTATGTAATGTAATTGAAGACATGGAGACATAAAGATATGAAGACTTGGAGGCACACCAAGGAGGCGATCAAAGGAGTCATTACAAGGAAGCATGAAGACATGTATTATTATGTTGTATTTCATACCACCATAGATTGACCTTGATTTTTCCTTAGCTTGGAAAAATCGCATAGGATTGGGCCATAACCAATCACGTTTACTTTACGCACTTTACATATATGTATGCGTAGCAATAATGATGCATGTTTTAATCAGATTAAAAGTGTATATATTAGATACATCACCCATGCCATGCCTGCTAAACAAGATAAAATCTGTAACGATTCAAGATTTTAAAATTGAACAAAATGAACATGAGATTCCTGTGTTTATGAAACACGGAAATAAGTATGAATTTTCGATTTTTTGATATGGGGCGATTTTGACAAAAATACAAGCAGCGCTTGTAAGAAAGGCGGGTTTTAAGTGAGACCACTGTGACTCCTCCGTTGGACTGGAAATCAAACCATTGATGAATTTTGAATTGAAGTACTTAGTTCAAGGAAAAATTGGGAATCTCTTGATGATGGGATCATGGTCGTTTTAATAATAAAATCCCTAAATTTAAAATATTAAGTCACTTAGATGCCTTCCAATGGGCAACACTCGTCAAGACCTAGATCGAGAAAGAGTGGGTTCCCCAAAGCGAAGTACTCTAATCTATCGTGGTAAGGCGCGATGAAGTAAATGTGATACTTAACTGTTAGACCATTGAGTTAGACTTAACTAAGTTACCACAATAGGATTGTGAACTTAGAGGCATAGAGTTTGGTATGATTTATTGGATAAATGTGGACAAATGTTGTTCTACCAGACTTTCCAAGAGTTATATATGATATAATTGACAAGAGTTGTCTACCTAAATAAATCATGTTTTGGGAGTAAAGCCAAAGCTGACCTTAAGCATGACGAAATATGGATCTTGGCTCACTAGAAGGATTTAGAATAATGCCTTCCGAATTAATAGTTAGGACTATTGATTTGATAAAAATAGTGAGAGATATATATTGTGAATATATATGGATAATCACTTGAACATAATTTAATTAATCCGCAACTAACTTATTTTATGCATTTTAACATTGTAGATATCTAAATGGCAAACTCAAACAATTTATCTGTGCGATCAGTCCTTGAGAAGGAAAAGCTGACAGGAACCAACTTCCTTGATTGGCAAAGGAATTTGAGGATTGTCCTCAGGCAGGAGCGAAAGCTTTATGTCCTTGATATTCCTCACCCTGGACCTCTTGCTGCTGAAGCAACCGAGGCTCAACAAAATGCTTATCAGAAGCATCTTGATGATTCTACGGATGTCTGTTGTTTGATGCTTGCGAATATGAGTCCTGAGCTTCAGAAACAACATCAGCGTATGGACGCTTATGACATGATTAAACACCTCAAAAGGATATTTGAGGGTCAAGCTCGTCAAGAGAGGTTTGATGTAAGCAAAGCGTTGTATGCATGCAAACAGGGAGATCGTGACCCGGTTGGAAACCCTTGAGAATTTGGGTTTCCCGGTTTTACCGGAACACCAAGTAGATTTGATCTTGCAGTCTTTGAACATCAACTACACTCAATTTGTTATAAACTATATTATGAGTGAGATAGACAAAACACCTACGGAACTATTGGCATTATTGAGGACTGCTGAGACCAATATGTCAAAGGCTAACCCTGCTCCCATAATGATGGTGAATAAAAGGAATGCCAAAGGAAAGCGGAAATGGAAAGGCAAGAAGAAGATTGGATCTAAATCTGCTAATCCGAAGCCTGCTTTCGAAAAGGCTTTGAAGCCTACTGGAGGTGTTGCAAAAGGTGCTGCAAAGCGTGATGTATGTCATTTTTGCAAGAAGCCGGGTCATTGGAAGCGTAATTGTCAAGCTTATTTGGAGGATCAGAACCTGAAGTATGTGAAGATTTCTGATTCAGGTATTTATGTTATAGAAGTCAATTTGTCTACTTCTACATCATGGGTATTGGATACTGTATGTGGTTCTCACATTTGTATAAATGTGCAGGAACTGCGAAGTAGTAGGACTTTGGCGAAAGGAGAAGTCGACCTACGCATTGGCAATGGAGCAAAGGTTGTCGCTTTGGCTGTAGAGACTTATAATTTATCGTTGCCCACTGGGCTTATTTTAGAACTTGAAAACTGTTTTTACGTGCCTGTGATTTGCAGAAACATTATTTTTGTTTCTTGTTTGGACAAGAAAGTTTTTTCCTTTATAATTCAGAACAATGGTTGTTCCTTTGGTTTGAATAATGTTACCTATGGGGTTGCACGTTTATTTAATGGTTTATATGTTCTTGATCTTGATATTCCTGTCTCTAATGTAAATAATAAACGTATTAAGGCTAATGACTCAAATCAAACATACCTTTGGCATTGTCGTTTAGGCCATATAAATGAGAAACGCATTTCCAAGTTACATAAGGATGGATACTTGGATAAGTTTGATTTTGAATCATATGAAGAATTCGAACCTTGTCTCATTGGAAAAATGACTAAAGCTCCTTTTACCGGAACTGGTGAGAGGGCCACCGAACGATTAGAACTCATACATAGTGATGTATGTGGTCCAATGCATACGATGGCAAGAGGTGGCTTTTACTACTTCATAACCTTTAATGATGATTTTAGTAGATACGGATATGTGTATCTTTTGAAGAACAAATCCGAATCATTTGAAAAATTCAAAGAGTACAAGGCAGAAGTGGAAAAGCAGATAGGCAGAAGTATTAAAACTCTAAGATCTAATCGTGGAGGTGAGTACCTAAGCTTAGAATTTAAGAATTTCTTAAAGGAGTGTGGTATTGTATCACAACTCACACCTCCTGGAACACCACAGTGGAATGATGTATCTGAAAGGAGAAATCGTACCTTGTTGGACATGGTGCGGTCGATGATGAGTCTAGCGGATCTTCCAATTAGTTTCTGGGGTTATGTTCTGGAAACGGCTACACACACACTTAACCGAGTTCCTACTAAATAGGTTCAAACTACACCATATGAGATATGGACTGAGAAACGTCATTGCATGTCCTTTTTGAAAGTATGGGGATGCGAAGCGTTTGTGAAACGTTTAGTCACTGACAAGCTATGACCAAAATCAGACAAATGTAATTTTTTGGGATACCCAAAAGAAATTAAAGGGTATTATTTCTATAATCGTACCGAGAGCAAAGTGTTTGTTGCTGGAACTGCTGTATTTATTGAAAGAGAACTGTTCTCTAAGAAAAATAGTGGGAGTATGATAGATCTCGATGAAGTTCGAGAACCATAGAATGACATTGAACCAGAGTTGGAACATGAGCACGAAGTACATGAAAATGTTACTGCTCAAGAAACACAGGTTGTTCGTAGATCTGGTAGGATTCACCACGAGCCTGAGAGATATTATGGATTTCTCTTAACTCAGACTGGCGATGTAATGCTTATGGATGAAGATGAGCCTCTTACCTATCAGGATGCTATGAATAGTCCAGATTCTGAGAGATGGCTGGAAGCTATGAAATCTGAGATGGATTCCATGTATGCAAACAAAGTATGGACTTTGGTTGAACCACCTGAAGGGGTAAAACCTATTGGGTGCAAATGGGTTTTCAAGAATAAAATAGACATGGATGGTAATGTAACGACCTACAAAGCAAGACTAGTGGCGAAAGGTTTCAAACAAATTCATGGTATTGACTATGATGAAACTTTCTCACCAGTAGCTATGGTCAAGTCCATCAGGATTTTGCTTGCGATAGTAGCTTACTATGACTATGAAATCTGGCAAAAATGGATGTCAAAACCGCTTTCTTAAATGGGAGCTTAGAAGAGGATGTGTATATGATACAAGCAGAAGGTTTTGTCGATCCGAGATTTTCTAGAATGGTCGGTAAGCTACTACGATCTATTTATGGATTGAAGTAGACCTCAAGGAGTTGGAACATTCGTTTTGATATAACAGTCACAGAGTTTGGCTTTATTCAAAATGAAGATGAGCCTTGTGTATACAAGAAGGTTAGTGGGATCAAAGTGGCATTCCTAGTATTATATGTTTATGATATATTACTAATAGGGAATGACATACCTTCTCTTCAGGCTGTTAAGACTTGGTTGGGAAAAAGTTTCTCAATGAAACACTTAGGTGATTCTACCTATATATTAGGGATCAAGATCTATAGAGATAGATCTAGAAGATTAATCGGCTTAAGTCAGAGTACATACATTGACAAAGTATTGCATCGTTTTGGGATGCAAGCGGCAAAGAGGGGATTTGTCCTTGTGTCTCATGGGATAGTGATCTCAAAAGAAAACTGTCCTAAATCATTAGATGATAAGGACCATATGGAAAAGGTACCATATACTTCTACAATTGGTTCAATAATTTATGCAATATATGTACTCGACCTGATGTTTCGTATGCTTTGAGCATGACGAGCAGATACCAGTCTAATCCAGGTGAAGGTCACTTGATGGCAGTCAAGAATATTCTTAAGTACCTCAAGAGAATTAAAGATTCATTCTTGGTATATGGAGGAGTTGAGAATCTAGTTGTAAGAGGTTACACTGATGCTAGCTTCCAAACAGACAGAGACGATACCGTGTTTCAATCTGGGTTTGTGTTTTGTCTAAATGGAGGTGCTGTAAGCTGGAAGAGTTTGAAGCAAGAGACAGTAGCTGATTCTACAATGGAAGCTGAGTATATTGCTGCCAGTGAAGCGGCCAAAGAGGCTGTTTGGCTTCGGAAATTTATTGAGGGACTTGGAGTAGTTCCATCGATCGCAGATCCAGTTGATCTTTATTGCGATAACAATGGAGCTATTGCGCAGGCTAAGGAACCAAGGTCCCATTCCCGAGCAAAGCATATACTTAGACGATATCATCTACTTCGAGAGATTACAAGGAGGGGAGATATACATATATGTAAAGTGCATACTAATGATAACGTTGCAGACCCACTGACTAAGGCTTTGTCGCAGCAGAAGCACGAAGATCACACTAGTTCCATGGATATTAGATACATGGGTGATTGGCTCTAGTGCAAGTGGGAGATTGTTAGTGCTTGTACCCTAGAGACAATACTATAATGTTCTTAGGGAAGACATTTTGATTATTAATAAATATGTTCTATGGATTTTCTTTCAATAATTTATTATGTCTTTATTAACTGCGATATAAATGTTAGAATAATAAATGTCCTTGGAATATAAGCATGAATTCTATATCTCTAAGTATGTGACTTAGAAATGAGATTATATGAGTAGTGTTTATAATCCTAAAATATCCCTAGTCGAGTATTATTATTTGAGGACAATAATAATGCATTAAGACTAGTATGTTTGTTGACTGATGACCACATCTCATTGGTCATAAGTATGGTGATACTAAAGTCAAAGACATAAGTGCATGTTAGCAGAACATGGCACTGGATAGACCCACCGTGTGAATTCTTTGTAACAACCCCAGATCCGGGGTCGGGGATCTAGGTCGTCACCTCACCATCCAATCATATAATACCTGTATTAACTCAATGATCCAATCAAAACAACATCATAGACCCCAATCTCTTACTCACACAAGTTATAGCCTTAGAATCGATATATAGTAACATTAGTTATTACAAACCAAATGTACTATCCAGGATCTCACACTATTAATCTACAACCACTACATGTAGTTATTACAACCCATTTGTAAACACCCTAAACAAGGATAGCTGAACCTATCCAACTTACTCATACAGTATCCTTCTTGAACTAAAATATCTCGAGGGAGTATCGTCCACATTCCTTTCCTCGCAATACGGGACGACTGACTATAGTCTCACTGAAAATATAATTTTTAACAAAGCAAGAATGAGCGAAAGAATGCTCAGCAAGTTAACTAGTTACTAATATAAAGTTCTTCTAACAATATAAAAGTAGTACATAGTTTTCCAATTAAAGTATTCATACTTAATTTGAAGTTTAGAATACTACCATATGAACGAGTTTAGTTCGTAATTTAGAAATACACTATCAGTGACTTGGCACGATTTGTAGAAATCAACAAGTACGCAGTTCTATATACTGCGAGATGAACAACACTAGTTCACAAGTTTTGAAATACCGTTTGTCTTTCATCAATAATTAAACAGAATCATTTGTAAACGAACAATGCTAATATCAATTTCCAAATTGGAAGGTTGGGACTTATATAAAAACAAAACATGACATGGATTGACGATGATCAGTCGCCACATCCATATCAACCGCGGGTCTTTTCTACTAGTAGAAGGGCAAAAACTCCATCCGTAATTACCCTGGACGAAAACTCCATCCGTAATCATCCTGGATGAGAACTCCATCCGTAATCATCCTGGCGCATTCGGCCAATAATTGATGGACCGCCTGGCTAACGGCTTCTTACACTAAACTCGGGATCGCCCGTCGACGATCTTGCCACCGCCAGAGTCCCCTTCTTTTATTTTCTTTCAAGAATCATTTTTAAATAGAAAAATCGAGTAGTTGAGGTCCGACCTCAGTCGACCAATACTTACTTGAAAACAACATTATCTGAGAAAAAAACGTGACCGGGGGTTTTCACAAAAAGATCTTGAGCGAGAAGGTACACGAGTATAAAAGTTTCGAAACATCTTGGATCGTTTTAAAATAATATTTCAAGTATTTTCGGAAACGTTTAAAGTGTTTGTTAGATATTTAATAATGTATTTAATCCAAGATAAATATTTTTGGAATCTATAAATCAATAAAGTTCATTAAATAATCGTAAGTACATATACTATCTCCCGAAGAACCTTTCGGGTTTACATGGTTATAATACGTCAAAACAAAATACCGCTCCCCGGTCAACTCTACTTTTTGGACCAACGCGTTCTATCCCTAGAGCCATCGTCCGAATATTAAATTCAAGATACAATTATTAACGAGGTATGCTTTGTCAAAACTTTAACATATAAAGTTCATAATATAAATCGAACAATTACACTTGATATCAAAACCGTAACCACAACATGATATATCATTGGTATATGTATTTGAGAAAGTAAACTTGCATAAACATGCTCCATATATATTTTCATAAGTAAAACATAGGATTAGAAAACTTGTCACAATACTCTGATCAAAAGAGTGTATATATATTTGAATAAACAAGTATTAAGCATTTGAAAATATACCTACTCTGAACAATAAAGTAAGAGTTAGTTAAACTTGCCTGATGTCCAAGCTGTAACTGTATGTCATCTCTTCTAGTCCTGGAACCTCTACCAAGACAATACATAATCTTAATTAGTCACTTGATTGACAATTCACTTATTCTAAGTAAACTCCATTTTACCCGACTTTCACTCTCTCGGGTCCACTTAACTTACGATCTTCTATACCGTTTACTCATCATTTCTAATCTCGTTCTTCACACCAATACGTTATCTTAATAATCCTTGACAAGTTTCGTGTTTTAGTCGACTCAATGTTACCCTTTTAATTAGCCAAAAGAGATGGTTAAAGTAGTACCTCTAGAGTTGACTTTCCATACAATCACTATTCCGCAACTCACACTCTAACACTTTTAGTAAATCAGAAAATTAATAATTAAATACTAAACCACTTCAAGGAGCTTCTTCAGTATTGGTAATATTTATCAAAAATATCTTGATTTTAAAACATGAGTCGAAATAGGTGAAATGCATTTTAAAAGCCGAGTCAACTACGGAGTTTTTCTATTCGCGCTCGTTTCACGAAAATGCTCATAACTCATTAAACGTTAACTCTATTGACACCGTTTTCGCGTGCAAGATCTAGAGAATGCCTAGAACAAAATATTTCAAAATGTATTTCTGGTCAGGGAGGTGAAATTCCCGAATGCTCTGGTTAAGGTAGTGGATGTGCAGAAAGTTTTGTCGTCGCATAGCTTTTACTAAAACGTTAATAATTCCTAAACCGTAATTGGTATTGACATGATTCTTTCGCCAACACAAACTATAAACTGAACTCTATGCAACCATAGGCAGTGGTCATTTTTAATAGTAAGGGTTCCTGTCGGATGTTCTGCACAAACAGGCAAACAAAATTTTGTCTTTACGACGGCTATAAACTAACGATTTCCATTTTAAAAACTCAATCAAGCCAAACAATCAAACTCACAATCCACCTTATACTCCCTCCACTCAGTCAAATCCTCCAATCCAAGGTCAAAACGAGTTCATAAACTACAAATGAAAATAATCGACAAAGTTTCGGTTAAGCGACTTATACCTCTTAAGTGATTTCCTCGACGATCCATCACTCGATTAACCATCACCATTACAAGGCAAGTCTTTACAATCCAAGAACAATATTTTTACTCAAGAATACATCCCTTAATCTTCAAGAAATCATGGTGGAAGGTGGTGTTGATGATGAAGATGGTGGCTAGGAAAGAACGGGTTCGAGGAGAGGTAAACAACGAAATCAAAATCGAGTCATTCCATCAAGAATCAAGCAAGTTATGAAAGTTTTTCTCTCTTCCTTCCTCCCCCAAGGTTGGCCACGGTTTTGTCTTGAAAATGAGGAAGAAATGGATGAAAATAAAGTAGTAATGGATGACTAGTTGACTTGGTAAAGACTTAGCTTTTACATTTTAATTTAATCCATGCTTATATCATAATTCAAGAAAAATATCAACCAATGCTTCTCATGGAAGCCTCCACACTTTCAAGCATTCTTATTCTTTATTTCATAAGTAATAAAACGTCCAAAGTTGCTCCTTCAAGCGGATTTTCGATTCTCGTTTTCGTTGGCGATTTCCGAGTACGCGATTAGTAACCGTTTATCATTTCGGAACTTCTGCTGAAATATGGGATCAATCGGAGACTATAAAATTTTACTATTCACCTTGGATTACTATTTATAAATGTTACTATCCATCTTTGTTTTGGTTCTCTCAGAAGTATCTCAAATATTTTCTAAATTAACGAATAAAACTCTATGCGATTCTCGACGTAATAGTAACTATTCACTATTCGTCCTAACAATCGAATACTTAATTAAAATGGATCGAGCGTGAATCATGGAATATAAATGGGATTTACATACTCTCATTTGTGTCCTATATACGGCTTCGGAATTTTACGAAATATTTCCAAGTTGTGAATTTCTGAAATCCGATTTGATCTGCATACACTCATTTACATAGTAAAACAATAATACAACTTCGAAACTTCAGTTTTCCTACACGTATATAGTGTGGTCTGAAAAGTTTTTCTTAAATGGAAAAATTACTATTCATCACGGGTTTTAATAAGTACAAAAACTGGGGTTATTACATTCTTCATGGTAAATGTTATCAACTGTCATAAGCAATTCTCACAGTGATAATGGTGTGATGATCCTTAGACTTGAAATCATTATATTTCTATATGAGAATTAATATACTTTGATTCTACTCAAAGTTACCTTTGACCGGGTGATAAAGGCGGACATTGGGTATATTATGAATCATATGAGAAATATGAATGACAGATATAGGATTTAACCCTCCTATTTTATGAGTGATATTATTGGCCTCTTGATTGAGTGAGACTATGAAATGCATGGCCATGCTCAAATTGTGGTTTGTTTAAATAGTCTACTCATCAATCAAGTAAACCAGGATTAAAAGTTGAAGAGGATGACATAAACCATGCCTCGAGTTTAATCCATAATATAAGGTTAAAAGGATTATATTACATGGAACATTATTCATTAAATGTTTAATTGGATCATCAATTATTATTATTACTTGGGTAGCAATGATGTATTACTAGATGCCGCTCATTGTTTATAATTTTATTATTAGATATTAAAATTATTGCCAACGTAATAATAACCTAAAGGGTCACACACAAAGAACGTTTTAAACAGAGCATTAATTAAATTTTGAATTTAATTGAATTATTATTATATTGAATTATTGGATTAATTAAGTAGTACTTGATTAATTATATATAATTCGAATATAATAAGAAAAACTACTAATAATCAGATTGAGTTTTGGAAGCCCAATCAGATTAGGTAAAGGCCCAAAATTCTCTCCATCTAAATACATTAAGATGTATTGTTTTAGGGTTACAGATACATAATTCGTTTTTCTAAAAACCCTAGAAGCTCTACATCAAAGAGAGGTTAGAGAGAGAGAGAGAGTTTCGAGGGCAGTTCTTGGCTAGTACCAACTCCGGTGATCGTTGGACGACGGGGCGTTCGTGTGGACTGATTAGAGACGTGTATCGTAAGGCGTGATACGTGGTGATCATAACAAAGGACCTCCATCTGTCAACCATTCGTAAATCTCATTAAAAGGTAAACAATTATGTTCATGAATTAAACATCGTGTTTCGCATGGATCCTGGGGAGGGTTTCGTTATTTTCTGATTTTACGCGTTTTTCCGTTGCGTTTTCATGCCCGAAACCCTACACTACATTATCCAATTCATATCGAAACTACTACATAATCCAAACCATCCAAGTATCAAAGTCAATAATATAACTACACCAAAACCAAATCGTGTGCCGTATTGACAAAAAACTATCAATATGGCTAAGAGTAACAAATTGGATCTCATCAAGTTATCTCACCAAGCCACCAAGGCAAGGTCTGTCGAAGAAATTTAGCTTGTCAAGTGATGTGTAGATTTGATTGTGATGATTATGCGTGAAATGAAATCTTTCTATTGCACATTCAATATTCGAATTGCAAAGTCAGACCTGATAAAATGCAAAACACCGAAGAACAAATGTATCCAACTAAAGTTTCCTGTCTAAAGCAGCATCATAATCCTTCACCTTTATCACAATAACACAAATATGAAAGATCAGAGACCAACAAATAAGTGAAACACAGAATATTAAAGGCCAAAGATGAAGATACAGGAAAACACTCAGCCCATCAGATAAATCAGTTATTGCATTCCTTTGAAAGGTGAGTTTATCATTTGAGAAATTGTGAAAATGTGCAATATTTTCTTAGTCATTTCAAATTTATTATTTGTAAATTATTTGCAATAAACATTATGTGTAAGATAATGCGATGATGAAGATGTTGTTTGCTTGGAAATGACATTAAGTTATAAATTCCAAACTGCATCCAAATTATAGAATTTGATAGTCATAAAAACACACTTGTAGTGGCCCAAAATTCCAACCACAACCATCGTCATTCAAGCAAAGTATGTGTAGGTATCAGACTTTAAAAACCCTTACATGAATTAGTGCTTGCAGCAGATGCAATGACGACCGTCTACCCAACTTCCAGACCATTTATACCAGCATGAATATTGACCGAGCTTGTGCAAAACACAGCAAGGAGCCCCATATATAATTTATAAAACCGTCCTGCCAAAAAGTGATAGATGAGTTTGGACTTGGTATAAAGATATATCACCAAATGAGTAAAAATAAAATTCTAGTAACATTGTTTAAGGAAACATTAATACTAGTGACCAACACAGAAAAAATGATATAACCCGATGGGAATAAAATAAAATAAATTAACTGATTCAACCATATAAAACTTAATTTGTAAGATTAGTACGTTTTTTTAGATAATAATGTACCCATTTGTCACTATCCTACTATAGTATTTCATAGAAGGATGGTACTGCGACTTACCTAGATCTAAGATCTCAAATCCAACATATGAAACAATTGCCTTCGGTATAATTATAGTTCTATGTCCAGCATAGACCATCAACAAGAGAAGCGGTAGCACCAATTTCCTGTCTTTCTAGTTGGCACCTTATTGGTTAGTACTAACAAAAAAAATGGCGTCTCCAAAAGAAAAACAAAAAAAAACTGTAACATTGCTCTGTAACTCACACTCTCCAAGGGATATCGAGGACATCATCCACAAAACCAAGCAAAATCATGAAATAGATGGATGCTAAAGCTGCATTGTATTCAACTAGCCACTGTATAAATGAAATAAGAAACAGTTGATGCGGTCAAAAAAGAAAAAGAAAAAAGGTTTTCTCTGCTAGAGAAGTAGAAGATTACATCATATAAGGAACTAATATAGAATATCAATAACTATCATCACAATTTCTTATTTCTGCTCAGGAATTTCTTGTAGGCGTAAATTCAAGTGCAGCTTATAGAAAAAAAGCTCAGTGTCCGCTTGAAATTCAGCAACAACAATAAGTGTATCCAATAATTATAACAACAAATGGAACCCATCATTTGTCACATTAGCTCGAAAACTCCACAACAATTAATTGAAAGCATTACTAAAGTCCTGTAATAGTTAGTTGACTATTAAACTTGTTATTAATGAACGTCAAGTAGTGAGGTTACATGAGATCTATTATGAAAGAAAAAGAAGGGACATGTGTAGATAAAGTGTTATTTTGTGCACCAAACATAACATTTGATACCTAAATACAAATATATTAAATGTTAAATTTAATTAGAATGAATAATTTAAAACACCTAGTAAATGTACATCACCAAAATATCAAAAACACAATTTTTTTTTTAAAAATTGCACAAGCACACATAGTACTTCATACACCATATAAACACACATATAAAACATATACACACAGATATATGTAGAGTATAAACTCAAGAATTACTAGAGGAAGACCTTGCGCTGCTTAATAAATGTTTTCTCATTCTACAAAAACAAAACACAAGTAAATAAAATATGATTAGAGATTATATACATACAAATAAAGATGAGAATACATACATACACATATATATAACGGATGCTACTTGTTCAGCCATGGTTGATTTGAAGTTGAAGGAGATACACCGAAATTGAGAGGCTCTCGACACGGAAGTTACTCTCTGTATAATCCAAAGCGAGGTAAAACCAAGCACCACGCTCCAGATCTGTTAAACAAATTGAGATAGTCAAACTAATATTGAATAAATTGAAAGGGGAGTGAGATATTCGAACAATTTGGGTTTATTTTTTTAGTATTACGGGAAAAAGAGGGACGCCGGAGGTGAATTTGATAAAGGGGGAATATTTCACTAAGGGGGAAAAGAAAAAGGGGGAAGGAGCGGGTTTATTTTTTGAAAAATGAGGATCAGACATCGTTTATTCAAGTAAGCGATGTGTAGATTATTGTTAGACATCAGTTTTAGTTTTTCCGATGTAAGATATATTTTTAATATCAGTGGCATTTCTAACCGATATCTAAAGTGTGATGTCTAATCTAGTTTTTCTAGTAGTGATATTTATAGTTAATTATTTGATGGCCACCCATGGATGTGTTCTTCGCGGGAGATTGTAATGTGGTTGATGTCTATTAGTGCACTTATGTATCCTAGATTTAAAATGGCCGTGTCGAAATTAATTTTTTCCACTCTTTATCGTAAAGACCGTGAATTTGCCAAAAAGCTTAAATACTTGCAAGATGTTTTAGGTGAAATCTATCAATATTATGTGACAAAAGATTCAAATCTTAAGTGAATAAATTCACAAGAGTCTGACCAGCTATCCAAGATCAGGTAAAATTGGAACTTTTTCTGAATTTGAGAGCTTTTTGCTGTCTAGTGGTACCAATATCTAGCCGGTTAAATTTGAGCTAAACGATTATCTGAGTGAGAAAGTTTTGAGGCTTGGCTATTCACATAAAAACTTTGAAATCATAACATAGTGGAAATCACACAATCCCTAATACGCAATATACTTTCAAATGGCGCCTGATGTGTTGGCTATACCAATTAGTACACTAGCTTCGAAGTCATCTTTTAGTGCATGAAGTAGGGTCATTGAGCCACACCCCTCATGCTTCAAACCATAAACTATTCAAATATTATTGTATTGTGCTCATTGGGTACCAATATTGTATGGTTTAAATAAGTCGTCAGCTATATTATTAAACTCTCATCTTGTAGCCCTAGTTTTAATTATCTTTTAGTTGTAAATAAATATGGTACCCTTTTTGTACAAGAAAAAAGTTAAAGTACAAGATATTGATTTGAGTTAAATGTTGAAGTTGGTATATTTAGGTATAATTCCTTTAAAACCTAGACAAATATTCTTATTCCATGATTATGAATTCTCCTACCATCACATTTTTGAGATTGTGTTCACGTTATTTCAATAAATAACTTTTTATTTAAATTTTTCATTTTGTTGGTTTTGGATAAGTTGACTAGAGGTCAAAATCCACCAAAGAGAGCAAGTTATTAGTAAGAATATTAATAAACATAAAATAACATAAAAAATATTAAAAATATAGGTGTCTAATGTCTATAAAAAAATTATATATTACAAATGCTTTTTTATTAAATCACATTCCAAATATTAATAAAAAAAATTGTAACTAGTCTAAGTCCAGCTGGAGTCCAGCTCACAAAAACTGGTTTTGGCTAGAGTTTTTAATCAAGCCTAATTTTTTGTTAAAGAGTTGGAGCTGAATTAATCCAGCTCAACACTAGCGAGCTCAAAAAAGCTCCGATCTAATCACTAGAAAAAAAATGGCCAAAACTTACTATTCAATTGGTAGGTTTTGGGGGGTAATCCCTAGGAATATAAAATACCAAATTATACAACTAACAATATTATTATAACTTATGTCAATATTAAGTAATATTTATTATATATAAAAAAACATAAATAAAAATAAATATATTACTTAGATTAAATACCAATTATAGACTAGCATGTAGTTTCATACATGCTTTAGTTCTATTTAAAATTTAAATTATCATTATTTTGACACTTGTTCTAAATTTGAATGTTCATATTCACCAGAATATTTTAACATATTATCTTGATCTTTTCTTCTATATGATCTTTAGAATAAATATTAGATGCCAAAATTATACCCAAATGATCATAATTTACCACAAAAAAGAAAGAAAAAGATGATTAATACTAGGCTAAAAAAGGTATGTTTTTTAAATATCAATGTGTACACTCAAGACTTCAACAAGCAAGCAATTTTGCTGTTGTTTTTCTAAAACAGTACATAAAGAGGGCAAAGCTAACTAGTATAATAATTTAAATATAAAATAGAAAAGATATTAAAAACAGAAGTTTCTAGAGTTGTGTGGAATATGAAATAATTATCAAATCATTAGTATACTTAATCCTAAGCCTATGACTCATGTGAATATTTATAACCTAAATGAAATCACACCTACATAACTATTCAAGTTCACACACCAACTAATTATTACAAACAACCCCTTGCACATACAAGCTTACAACCCCTTGCACATATAAGAGACCCTTATAAACAACCCAACCTATTAATAACTCAACAACTTTTGCCTATACAATATACATCTTTTTAATAAAGCTTTAACCACTCACATGTACATATTTAAAATTAAAAATACAAAATTTCATTTAAAACAGTTATCAGCTTTCTATAATTATTTTTCTCACTTATCAACACTTTACATAGCTTCCAACTATTTAACACTTTCTCACTTAATAAATTATAACTTTTTAATATTATTTAAAATTTTGTTGTCCTTAAATTACAATTTTTTATGTTAAATATTTTACATATAAATATTTTAAACACCAACTACTACATTATATTTGAAAAAGTGAATAACTATTACATAACAATTTTTTGTAAAAAATTGATTTTATACTTTTAACAATTCCTATTATTACTTTTTTTTCTGAAAACAATTAAACAAAACAAAACTACTATATAGGACCAACTAAACTTAATATGCTATTATATTATAATAAAGTGTAAATTATCTGCGGTTAATTTTTTTTTATAATTTTTGTATTTATGCATTCTTTTTGAAAGATTGAGTTTATGTATTTACTGCAACAAAAGTTCAAAAACAATTTTGTGCTAAAGCGTAACATAAATTAATATAGAATATTATTTAATATAGTATTAATTTAATAAATTATAATTTTTTTTATATTAAAAAGTTTACGTATAAATATCATAAACACCAAGTACTATATTATAATTTAAAAAGTCTAATTACAAATATCTGCAGTAACTATTACATAACAATTGTGTGAACAAAATTAATTTTATACTTTTGACAATTCCTATTACTAATTTTTTCTGGAAAAAAATAAATAAAACAAAACTACTATCTAGGACCAACTAAAATTAATATACTATTGTTATATAATAAAGTGTAAATTATATTATATTTTTACACTAATCTAACTTTTAAACATCTTTTTTTGTAATAAATTATATTATATTTTTGTAATACTATTGCAATAATGATATGGTCAGAAAAGTAATTATAGAAATATAATTGACCGTCCAATGAAAAGGCGTGATATTTAATCCCTAATTATTCATTAATTTCGTAATTAATGAATAGGGAAAATATACAGCTCATTAAAAGAGCCCAAATTATGGCAAATTGGTCAAAGAAAGATCCAGAATCCCAATTAAAGGCAATTAATGAGTCATAGCCTTTATCTACAAGGAAAAGACTTATCCTGCAAGCAATACAATGCTTATCCAATATCAAAAAGGAGACTTATTCGCTAAGACTCCTAAACATACCATAAATACTAGGCTCCAGACGCCTATATAAGGTCCCTGATCCTACAATCAGAACTACGTCTTTGGCTTGATTCTCAACATTAATTGAGATACATAGGCATCTTGTGAGGACCAATTTAGTCCGGAAACACGAGTGCAACCATTAAAGCTCGAAGCTCATTAAACCTTAGTATTAATTACACAAGCACGTTTTTTAATCCATAACATTTGGCGCCGTCTGTGGGAAGACAACATCAACCATGGCAAACACGCGAAGAACAGCTCAGGATAATCAAACTACTGAGAATCGCCCTATCACCTCTGAGGCTGATCAGCCACCGCCGACTACTGGCGCTGAAGGGGCGAATATCCCCACCAACACTCAAGGACCGGAAATCCCGATTTCGGTTGAAGGGACGAATCCCCTGCAGATGGTCATTCATGGGTCTAATCCACAAGAGACCATCCACCAGCAACCAATCACGACCTCCCCGCTGCTCATGAGTGCACCAAGGAGCCTTCAACTCCATACCACTGATCTCCCTCAATACGCGAATCAGACTTTGGGGATGCCAAGCTATGGCATGCCCCCTCGACCTATGGCGGGCGGAAGTGGAACTAATCCAATCTACCATGAGGCATATGTGCCCCCTTATATTCAAGGTCTGGGACCCCAAAATCAACAAACTCGCCAGACCCCTCTCATTCAAGATTACTCTGGCCCATACACCGAGGATGAAGGTTATACAACTGGGGAGGATGTCGCCCCAAGAAGGAGACGTTCATCCCAGACAAATCGGGAGCCACCCCAAACTACTAGGGAGAAACTTGCAGCCCACGAGGCAGAGACTGCAAGGCTCAAGAAACTCCTTGCTGAAGAAGAGGCCGCTCAATCTCGGGCCCGAACGACTGAAGGAATCCCGATAATCAACTTGGATCCACCAAGAAGGACCAAGAGGGCTGAAGCCCCAAGGGATGTAATATCCGTGAATTTTATTATTTGATTAAATGATATATTTAATCTAAAATATTTATGTTGGAATATTGGAATATTATTATGATATTTAGTGTGTGATTATGTGCTAAATGGTGAGTCGGAAGCCCCTTTCAAAAATTTCGTCATTTGGAATTTTCTTCAAATTTGAGCCGTTTTGATAATTCAAGAGCCCCGTTGAAATTTCGTACATTCATTTTTAATTCTTCGTCTTTCGTATTCGAATCGTTATCGAAAGGGTTATGGGATTCTATTTAACCCTACCTATTTGATTCTGCAAATTAATTTCAATTTTTGATCCGAAAAAGGAAAAATCGTTCCGAACCCTAATTGCTTAAGGGGACGGATTTATCGTTCTATATCAATATTGAAGTTGTTATAGCCCTAGTATTCTTGAGCATTAGTTATATAATGATATATATCAATTTGGATAATCATCAACCTTTTTAACCCCTTATTTTTAGTAAAACGTGTTTTTGACCTAATTAGGGTTTTTAAACGATCTAACGAATCAATATCGATCCAAAAATGTTATTTGGGGTATTATTTTTCCAGAAATATAAAAAGACCAATCAGACTTCATAACCCTAGCAATTCTTCAGAAATTACTCAAAAATATTCGAAATTCCCAAAAATTATTTTGTGTTCTTGATCTTCAATCAATTCGTTCTAAGGGTTATTGAAGTCCAAATTTGAAGTTCTTATACTCAAATCAAAGCCCCAAAAATCTAGTTTCAGAATCTTCCAACCTCATCATCATCTGGTAAGTATTCGATTTTATATTGATTTTACAAGTTTCGAATTAAAATTAGGGTTCTTAATTAATTTGGGGATTTTCATTCTGTTGATTCTCCGTTCAATTGGTTGCTTCTAATATGTTCCTAGGGTTCTAATTAGCAAGAATCCATGCTTTAATTTCATGTTTAAGTTCAATTTAGTCGGGTTTGATTTTCGGGTTTTGACCCGATTTCTTCTTTCGATTCGTACGTTCTTGATATTGATCTGACATTGTTTTTGATAAAGGGCTTTGATTGTATGAGTTATAAGCTTTATTTTGGTATATTAATCTTTGAGTTTCATGTAGGATTTAAGTAGATCGGGTTTCCGGCCGAGGTCGTCGTCGGCGAGTTCTTTGAATGAATTCTGGGCACGATTCCGGCATGGGACAGATGTGTGTGTATGTGGGTTGTGTTTGTCTTGCAAAAGCGAACAAAAGCCCTATGGTTTGGTTTTGTTTTGATCGGAAACGGCGAAGTCCGGCCACCGGACACCGGCCGGATTCTGGAAAACCCAGATTCCGGCGGGTTGTTCTTGGTGACCCGGATTCGTTCTTCCCGACCCGTTTACCCGATTTTTCAACCCGGTTTCAATCTTCAAAATCCTAATTCATTTTCAGAAAACTGTTTTTGAATTTTATTTTCTAAATTTAATTCGAAAATAGTTTAAAAACTTTAAAAATTCATATTTTTATTTTAAAAATATATTTTTAATATCAGAAAAATTCTGATAAATTATATTTATTATTTTAAATCCGAAAATTGATTAAACTTAATTATTTTAATTATTTTTAATTAATAATTAATTTATTAATTAATTGGTTAATTCTTTTAATCAATTAATTCTTAAAAATTAATTATTAATTAGATTTAATTAATTAAAAATTCAGTTTAATTGTTTTCAAGCCTATTTATTTATTTAAAAATAGTTTGAGCATTTAAAGAGTGTCAATTAATTTTATTAATTGATTTATTTTCATTTAAATGTTTATATTGGATTTAAAAATCCGATTTTTGATTTAAAAATTAGTAATGACTTATTAAAAATTCAAATGAGTTTCAGACGATGTTTTAAAAATATTTATAAGTGCAATATGGTTCATATTAATTGTGTGTTGTGTTTTATAGTCTGTATATGCCCGTGCTAGGGCAAATATCTGAGTTTTAAATATCGTAAATTATACCGGACGTCCGATACGTACTCGGTTACTTGTTTAAATGTGATTATTGATTGAATAAGTGTCGAGAGTAGAACGAGAATAGTTAGACTTATTGTAATGAGTTGTTTAATTATAGAATCGAGTTCCCGGAGCAAGGGAAAGGGGAAAGTAGAGTGAGCAGAGTCGATCCGACAGCAGCTTAGACCAGGCAAGTATCTGTGCCTTTACTTGTGATAAAAATTATTATTGTCTTGATTACTTGAATACCGTTATCCCCAGAACAATTCAAATTATCCATCTTTTAACCGCATTTGGACAACTGATTCCATTTCCTTAGAAATTCTTGATTCTTTGATTTGATCTGCATCGGAAACCCTTATTTCCAATTTACTTGATTATTGTTTACCACCTATTGTTGCTATTTATCATCCTTTGATTATCATTGACAACCTTTGATTATTTGACTTCCATCTTGACTACCAATTACGGTTATTGATTAACGATTACCAATATTGATTACCTTATTGAATGAGTACACTGTACCATTGAAACTACTCCATGATCCTTTCTCGATCTTCGTTGATACTGAACAGTTGAAGCTCTTTTGCAATTACTATACATTCAGTTTATCTTATTGAGCATGTTATTGTTTATACCCTATTATAGAATTGGCATGTGTTTTTAAAAATGGACCAGTAATTGGTCGGAATAACTTAAGGCCCAGATTGGCCTGGGATCCAGTAGAGGACTATGACATGAGCTAGTCCGGGGTTGATGCGTGGCTGGCCAGCAGCACAACCTTTGATTTGAATAAAATGTATAAGCCAAATTCTAATTCTTTACTTCAATCATTATTGATACAAAGCATGTGTTAGCTAAATATTGTTGATTCTGATATCTTAAATTCATATCCTTACAACTGTGATAGAAATGATTCGTTGATGTTTGCTGAGCAATTTTGGCTCACTCTTGCTTGTTGTTTTCTAACCCTATTCCAGTGAAGCGAGAGTATGAGTTGGCATAGCGTGACCGATAGTTCACCAGCAGTCAGGAGAGCCCCTCGAGTCACTATTATTGGCAGGGTAGTTGTCGTTTTGCTTTTCTAGATTTAATGTCTAGATTTGAACTTTAGTTGTGATGTAATAGCTCTGATAAAATTGGTTTGTAATAATAAAAGATTGTAGTAGCTTGTGTTCATTGCCATAATCTGGATGCGGTCTTGGTCAAGGGGTAATTGTGTCTTTATATATATTATTATTATGCATGTGTTAAATAGTATTCCGTTGGTCGGATGACTCCTCAAATCTGTACCCCGGGTTTGGAGGGCGTCACAGTTGGTATCAGAGCAACAGGTTATGGCATTTGAAACAAGTTAGGACTTAGGGTCCAGGATAACATAGAGAGTTAGGAATTCACGTAAGGATATTAGGAGGTCAACTAGGGATATTACGCGTAGTAATTAAATGTGGTTATAATTGCAGCCCCCTAGTTCTAGTTCAGACTCAGACCCTTCCGAGGATACGATAGCAGAGATACCTACACCCGTTGAGAGAGCAGGACCGTCTCGGCCAGTGCGATATCAGCCTAGGCATCAGGACCCAGTAGTCAGGAGAGATCAGATACCTTGTCCTATTCCACTCCGACAAGTAGCCCCAGCACCAGCATCTCAGGCATCAGTTTGTGGGCCTTTGTATCAGTTATGTGAGCCACCAGTTCCACACCATGTGTATCAGAGGGTGAGAAGAGAGAAGGATTTCCTTTATGGACAGGTTATGGAGATGGGTAGGATTCGTTCGATCGAGGCAGCCGCTGTCAGAGAGAGAGACAGACTTAGAGATCAAATGAGAGACATTCAGATGAGGTTTAGGGTTACGAGGACTTTGGTTGAGACTTGATTGCATGGATTAGCTTCTAGTCGAGAGGGAGAGACAGTAGCAGGGATGAGACAGATTTTGGATTATGCGATGAGTGAGATTGCAGAGGTTTCAGGACCCCCGTTATGGCCGGCAGGAGCAGGTGATCTGTGAGCAGGTATCGGTAGCAGACAGATGTGACATGGATGTATGGTTCTAGATAGTTAGTATATAGATGCATATTGTAGAATCAGCAGTGCACCGGGCTTATAGGAATGCCTCGGGTTGTTGTTGCATTTTTGTTGTTGTATTGCTGGTCGGCAGTTATGGTTCAGCCGTGATATATTTTCTTTTGAAGCGTTCTACGCTTGTACTGACTCTATCTATATATATATGATAAACCTCTTTTATAGAACTGTATTTATTCCCCTGTCATTCATTTCCAGCATCATAACTGTTATTCTACTTATTGCAACGAGTGTATCCATACACCGTTGAGAAGATCTGTAAACCTTCAAGATATCAATTGTGATCCTTCCTTCTCTTATATGAACTGTTTGATTAAGCCAATTATTGTTTATTCATCAGCGATATGGCTCCTAGATGACAAACCCGTTCAACTGATACTTCTGACCAAGAAGGTCAACAAAATACACCTCCCACGGGCCGTGTGGACCCGATGGTAATCCAGTTGTTAAATACCCTTACTCAACAGACTACCGCATTAGCACAGCAGCAACGTGCATTTCAGCAACAGCTCTTAGAACAGCAGCAACAGCATCAGCAACATCAGCATCAGCAGCATCAACAACAGCACCAGCAAGCAGCACCGGCAGTTACGTTCAAATCTTTCCAGGCAGCAAAACCTCCAGAATTTAAAGGATCAACAGACCCTGTAGAGGCTAAGGCATGGTTGAAAGAGATGGAAAAGGCTTTTGCCTTGATAGAGGTGACAGAGGACAAGAAGACAGAGTATGCAAGCTATTTTCTGAAGAATGAGGCTAGTTATTGGTGGGAAACGAGTAGGGCTATGGAGCCCGAGGGATTGATTACGTGGGCAAGATTCACAGAGTTGTTTTTGGAAAGGTATTTTCCGGACTATATGAGAGATCAGATGGAATTGAAGTTTTTGGAATTAAAGCAGGGAAGCATGACAGTGCCCCAATATGAAACAAGGTTTACGGAGTTGTCAAGGTTTGTTCCAACCTATGTGGATACGGAAAAGAAGAAGGCCAAGAGGTTCCAGCAGGGACTGAGGTCTTGGATTCGTAGTAAGTTAGCTGTATTGGAGTTGGACACCTATGCAGCGGTGGTCCAAAAGGCAATGATTGCAGAGGCAGAGAGTGATTCTTACATGAAAGAGAGGGAGAACAAGAAAAGGAAAGCAGGGATACCCGATAAGGGACAGCAGCAGGGAAGTTTTCAAGGGCAAGCAAATAAGAAGCTGGGATTTCAGCACGGAAGGAATACAAGTTTTAGGAAACCAGACACCGGAAGCGTAGGACAAGATAACTGTCTACTAACCGGCAGTCAGCAGGGACTTTCTAGACCCCCACTACCAGAATGCAAGACATGCGGGAAGCGACATCTAGGGATATGCCATCGATTGAATGTCACATGCTTTAAATGCAATCAGAAGGGACATTATTCCCGGGACTGCAAGATAGGCATCGTGTGTCATCGGTGTAAGAAACCAGGTCACGTGATTAAGGACTGCAGAGCACCAGCAACCGTGAACAATATGATTCGGGCAATTGAAGCACCCCCAGTTGTTAACGTCCAGCCGTTAGCCAGGACCTACAATATGTCAATGGGAGAAGCAGTGAGAGATTCCGACGTGGTGGCAGGTACACTTCTAGTAAATTCTATTCCTGCACAAGTGTTAATAGATTCGGGAGCGACGAAGTCTTTTATTTCTGAGACGTTTGCTCGTAGATTGAATTGCGTAACGAAACCTTTAAGTGGAGTGTTGACTATAGAGATAGCTAATCAGGATCGTATCGCGGTCAGTTCATATTATCCCCGTTGTGAGATAGAGATTTTGGGAAATCGTTTTTATGTTGACTTGTTACCTTTTAAGTTAGGTGAATTTGATGTGATATTAGGGATGGATTGGTTGACTGAGCATAATGCAAGTATTGATTGTAAGAATAAGAGGGTTACTTTGATTACCCTAGAAAAGAAAGAGATAATATTTAGAGGAGAGAAACAAAGAAAGAGGTTCCTAACAATGATTCAGGCTAAGAGGTTATTAAGGCAAGGTTGTGAGGCGTATCTAGCTTATGTGATAGATATAGATAAGGAAGTTTCTAAGTTAGAAGATATTCCAGTCGTAAATGAGTTTCCAGATGTTTTTCCGGAAGAATTACCAGGTTTACCTCCAGATAGAGAGATTGAATTTGCGATAGACTTAGTACCAGGCGCGGAGCCAGTATCGAAGGCCCCTTACAGAATGGCACCAGTGGAGATGAAGGAATTGGCTGATCAACTGCAAGATTTGCTAGAAAAAGGAATTATTAGACCCAGCGTTTCACCGTGGGGAGCACCAGTACTGTTTGTCAAGAAAAAGGATGGAAGCATGAGATTGTGTATAGACTATCGGGAGTTGAACAAGCTGACCATTAAGAACAAGTATCCGTTACCTCGAATAGATGATCTGTTTGACCAGCTGAATGGAGCGGTACATTTTTCAAAGATCGACCTACGGTCAGGATATCACCAATTGAAGATTAGACCAGACGACATACCGAAGACAGCCTTTCGAACAAGGTATGGGCACTATGAATTTTTAGTAATGGCGTTTGGACTAACGAATGCACCCGCAGCTTTTATGGATCTAATGAACAGGATTTTCAAGAGATATTTGGACAAGTTTGTAGTGGTATTCATCGACGACATCTTGATATACTCAAGGACAGAAGAAGAGCATGCAGACCAGTTGCGAATTGTGTTAGAAACGTTGAGACAAGAAGGACTATACGCGAAGTTTTCCAAGTGTGAATTCTGGTTGAAAGAAGTTCATTTCTTAGGACACGTGGTGAGCAGCGAAGGCATCAAAGTGGACCCAGCAAAGATAGAGGCAGTGAAAGATTGGGAGAGACCAAGGACACCGACTGAAGTCAGAAGTTTCTTGGGATTAGCCGGATACTACCGGAGATTTGTGCAAGATTTTGCGAAGATAGCTACTCCAATGACCAAGCTGACAAGGAAAAGCGAGCGATTCATATGGAACGAAAAGTGCGAAGAAGGCTTCCAAGAGTTAAAGAAAAGACTAACTACGGCACCGGTATTGATGTTACCAGACGATCAAGGTCATTTCGTAATCTATAGTGATGCGTCGTATAAAGGATTAGGATGCGTACTTATGCAACATGACAAGGTGATTGCTTATGCGTCAAGACAGTTGAGACCCCACGAACAGAAGTACCCTACACACGATTTGGAGTTAGCAGCTATTGTGTTTGCTTTGAAGATATGGAGACACTACTTGTATGGAGAAAGATGTGAAATTTACACCGATCACAAAAGTTTGAAGTATATCTTTACTCAGAAAGAGCTGAACATGAGGCAACGAAGATGGTTAGAACTAATCAAGGACTACGACGTTTCTATTAACTATCATCCCGGCAAGGCAAATGTGGTAGCAGATGCATTGAGCAGAAAAGAGAGATTAAACACACTAATGATGACCAAAGAGTTATACAAGGAATTTGAGAAGTTAGAAATCGAAGTAATTAATCCGAAGAACGCGACGGAAATGATTTATACCATGACGTTTCAACCTGAATTGTTGGAGAAGATACGAAAATGCCAAGAGCAAGTTATGAACGACGATGTGAGTAAAATGACAGGTGAGGAAATATGTAGCCAACCGGACGACAAAGGGATCTTGAGATTTGCTTCTCGGATATGGATACCTAACGTAACGGAACTGAAAAGTGAGATTCTGCACGAAGCACATAACTCGAAGTATTCAATTCATCCAGGGAGTACGAAGATGTATCGAGATCTTAAGACGAACTTTTGGTGGCCAGATATGAAGAGAGAGATTGCGGAATGGGTAAGTAAATGCTTTACGTGTCAAAGAGTTAAGGCGGAACATCAGAGACCAAGTGGATTACTTCAACCATTGGAGATTCCCGAATGGAAGTGGGAACACATTGTGATGGACTTTGTAGTAGGATTGCCTAGAACAAAAGCTAACCATGATGCCATCTGGGTTGTCGTGGATCGATTGACGAAATCTGCGCATTTTCTTCCGATTAACGAGAGATTCTCGCTGGATAAGTTAGTTCATCTTTACATAAAAGAAATCGTAGTACGACATGGAGTTCCAGTATCGATAGTGTCTGATAGAGACCCTCGATTCAATTCAAGATTTTGGAGGAGTTTTCAAGAGTGTTTGGGCACCGAGTTGAGAATGAGTACGGCTTATCATCCGCAGACGGACGGTCAAAGCGAAAGGACAATTCAGACTATTGAAGATATGCTTAGGACATGTGCACTTGATTTTGAAGGCAGTTGGGACGATCATCTACCCTTGGTGGAATTTTCATATAATAATAGTTTTCACGCGAGCATCGGAATGCCACCTTACGAAGCTTTGTATGGACGAAAGTGTCGATCTCCAGTATATTGGGAAGAAGTTGGTGAACGGAAAATGATAGGACCAGAACTAGTACAACGAACAAAAGAAGTGATTCAATTGATTCAGAGAAGATTGATAACAGCTCAAGACCGACAGAAAAGGTATGCGGATCTAGCCAGAAAGGATGTGGGATTCGAGGAAGGAGAGCAAGTGTTACTAAAAGTTTCTCCATGGAAAGGATTAGTTAGATTTGGAAAGAAAGGGAAGTTGAGTCCGAGATATGTTGGGCCGTTTGAGATTTTGAAGAAGGTAGGCGAGGTAGCTTACGAGTTGGCATTGCCACCGCATATGCAGCACGTTCATAATGTATTTCATGTATCTATGCTTAAGAAGTATCGACCAGATTCGAATCATGTAATAGAGTATGAACCAATAGAGGTCCAGGCAGATTTATCATATGTAGAACGACCAATTCAGATAGTGGATCGTAAGGAGAAAGTACTAAGGAATAAGACAGTAGCGTTAGTGTGAGTTTTGTGGAGGAATCCTAAAGTAGAAGAGTCTACCTGGGAGTTAGAGAGTGAGATGTTAGAGAAGTATCCCCAGTTGTTTCCTTGATCTGATTCTGAGGACAGAATCCTATTAAGGGGGGAAGGATGTAATATCCGTGAATTTTATTATTTGATTAAATGATATATTTAATCTAAAATATTTATGTTGGAATATTGGAATATTATTATATGATATTTAGTGTGTGATTATGTGCTAAATGGTGAGTCGGAAGCCCCTTTCAAAAATTTCGTCATTTGGAATTTTCTTCAAATTTGAGCCGTTTTGATAATTCAAGAGCCCCGTTGAAATTTCGTACATTCATTTTTAATTCTTCGTCTTTCGTATTCGAATCGTTATCGAAAGGGTTATGGGATTCTATTTAACCCTACCTATTTGATTCTGCAAATTAATTTCAATTTTTGATCCGAAAAAGGAAAAATCGTTCCGAACCCTAATTGCTTAAGGGGACGGATTTATCGTTCTATATCAATATTGAAATTGTTATAGCCCTAGTATTCTTGAGCATTAGTTATATAATGATATATATCAATTTGGATAATCATCAACCTTTTTAACCCCTTATTTTTAGTAAAACGTGTTTTTGACCTAATTAGGGTTTTTAAACGATCTAACGAATCAATATCGATCCAAAAATGTTATTTGGGGTATTATTTTTCCAGAAATATAAAAAGACCAATCAGACTTCATAACCCTAGCAATTCTTCAGAAATTACTCAAAAATATTCGAAATTCCCAAAAATTATTTTGTGTTCTTGATCTTCAATCAATTCGTTCTAAGGGTTATTGAAGTCCAAATTTGAAGTTCTTATACTCAAATCAAAGCCCCAAAAATCTAGTTTCAGAATCTTCCAACCTCATCATCATCTGGTAAGTATTCGATTTTATATTGATTTTACAAGTTTCGAATTAAAATTAGGGTTCTTAATTAATTTGGGGATTTTCATTCTGTTGATTCTCCGTTCAATTGGTTGCTTCTAATATGTTCCTAGGGTTCTAATTAGCCAGAATCCATGCTTTAATTTCATGTTTAAGTTCAATTTAGTCGGGTTTGATTTTCGGGTTTTGACCCGATTTCTTCTTTCGATTCGTACGTTCTTGATATTGATCTGACATTGTTTTTGATAAAGGGCTTTGATTGTATGAGTTATAAGCTTTATTTTGGTATATTAATCTTTGAGTTTCATGTAGGATTTAAGTAGATCGGGTTTCCGGCCGAGGTCGTCGCCGGCGAGTTCTTTGAATGAATTCTGGGCACGATTCCGGCATGGGACAGATGTGTGTGTATGTGGGTTGTGTTTGTCTTGCAAAAGCGAACAAAAGCCCTATGGTTTGGTTTTGTTTTGATCGGAAACGGCGAAGTCCGGCCACCGGACGCCGGCCGGATTCTGGAAAACCCAAATTCCGGCGGGTCGTTCTTGGTGACCCGGATTCGTTCTTCCCGACCCGTTTACCCGATTTTTCGACCCAGTTTCAATCTTCAAAACCCTAATTCATTTTCAGAAAACTGTTTTTGAATTTTATTTTTAAATTTAATTCGAAAATAGTTTAAAAACTTTAAAAATTCATATTTTTATTTTAAAAATATATTTTTAATATCAGAAAAATTCTGATAAATTATATTTATTATTTTAAATCCGAAAATTGATTAAACTTAATTATTTTAATTATTTTTAATTAATAATTAATTTATTAATTAATTGGTTAATTCTTTTAATCAATTAATTCTTAAAAATTAATTATTAATTAGATTTAATTAATTAAAAATTCAGTTTAATTGTTTTCAAGCCTATTTATTTATTTAAAAATAGTTTGAGCATTTAAAGAGTGTCAATTAATTTTATTAATTGATTTATTTTCATTTAAATGTTTATATTGGATTTAAAAATCCGATTTTTGATTTAAAAATTAGTAATGACTTATTAAAAATTCAAATGAGTTTCAGACGATGTTTTAAAAATATTTATAAGTGCAATATGGTTCATATTAATTGTGTGTTGTGTTTTATAGTCTGTATATGCCCGTGCTAGGGCAAATATCTGAGTTTTAAATATCGTAAATTATACCGGACGTCCGATACGTACCCGGTTACTTGTTTAAATGTGATTATTGATTGAATAAGTGTCGAGAGTAGAACGAGAATAGTTAGACTTATTGTAATGAGTTGTTTAATTATAGAATCGAGTTCCCGGAGCAAGGGAAAGGGGAAAGTAGAGTGAGCAGAGTCGATCCGACAGCAGCTTAGACCAGGCAAGTATCTGTGCCTTTACTTGTGATAAAAATTATTATTGTCTTGATTACTTGAATACCGTTATCCCCAGAACAATTCAAATTATCCATCTTTTAACCGCATTTGGACAACTGATTCCATTTCCTTAGAAATTCTTGATTCTTTGATTTGATCTGCATCGGAAACCCTTATTTCCAATTTACTTGATTATTGTTTACCACCTATTGTTGCTATTTATCATCCTTTGATTATCATTGACAACCTTTGATTATTTGACTTCCATCTTGACTACCAATTACGGTTATTGATTAACGATTACCAATATTGATTACCTTATTGAATGAGTACACTGTACCATTGAAACTACTCCATGATCCTTTCTCGATCTTCGTTGATACTGAATAGTTGAAGCTCTTTTGCAATTACTATACATTCAGTTTATCTTATTGAGCATGTTATTGTTTATACCCTATTATAGAATTGGCATGTGTTTTTAAAAATGGACCAGTAATTGGTCGGAATAACTTAAGGCCCAGATTGGCCTGGGATCCAGTAGAGGACTATGACATGAGCTAGTCCGGGGTTGATGCGTGGCTGGCCAGCAGCACAACCTTTGATTTGAATAAAATGTATAAGCCAAATTCTAATTCTTTACTTCAATCATTATTGATACAAAGCATGTGTTAGCTAAATATTGTTGATGCTGATATCTTAAATTCATATCCTTACAACTGTGATAGAAATGATTCGTTGATGTTTGCTGAGCAATTTTGGCTCACTCTTGCTTGTTGTTTTCTAACCCTATTCCAGTGAAGCGAGAGTATGAGTTGGCATAGCGTGACCGATAGTTCACCAGCAGTCAGGAGAGCCCCTCGAGTCACTGTTATTGGCAGGGTAGTTGTCGTTTTGCTTTTCTAGATTTAATGTCTAGATTTGAACTTTAGTTGTGATGTAATAGCTCTGATAAAATTGGTTTGTAATAATAAAAGATTGTAGTAGCTTGTGTTCATTGCCATAATCTGGATGCGGTCTTGGTCAAGGGGTAATTGTGTCTTTATATATATTATTATTATGCATGTGTTAAATAGTATTCCGTTGGTCGGATGACTCCTCAAATCTGTACCCCGGGTTTGGAGGGCGTCACAGGGTGATCCTAGTATTCTGTTGCCCTTAGGAGATCCCGATGATCCTACACCACCGTTTACTCAAGACATCATGAAAACGGCTATATCCAGAAAGTTTAAGATGCCTTCAATCAAAGCCTATGATGGAACGGGAGATCCCGCAAATCATGTAAGAACCTTCTCCAATGCACTGCTGTTGCAGCCAACCAACGACGCGGTCAAGTGTAGGGCATTTCCACAAACCTTGGCAGGCATGGCCCAACGTTCATTAGTGGAAGGGTGCATGAGAAAAGTTCTGCATCACTCATGGTAATCCGGCAAGGACAGAATGAGGCCTTAAGGGACTACATCAATCGATTCACTCGAGAGGCTTTAAAAGTCCCGGACTTAGAGGACAGAGTGGCTATGATAGCCCTGCAACAAGGAACCACTGATGACCACTTCAAACGGTCGTTAGCTAAACATCCCCCTGAAAGCATGCTGAAGCTCCAAGATAGGGCCGGAAAGTATATCAAGGCTGAAGAAAGTATGAGAAAATATGAACCCACTACTGGCGGTAGTGGAAACTCAAAGAAAAGAAAAGAAACTCAGGAGTACGACGTCAAGGAAAAGTTTCCCCGAACATCAAAGAGCTCCGATTCTCCCCCCAAGAGAAGCAATTTTGGGCCAAAATTCACAGAATATGCAAGATTGAATACTCCTAGGAGTCAAATTCTGATGGAGATATCCAAGGAAGAAGATATTAAATGGCCTAAGCCAATGAGGGCTGATTTGTCCAAACGGAACCAAAATCAGTTTTGTCGGTTCCACAAAGAAGTCGGTCATGACACCGATGATTGTAGACAATTGAAAGATGAGATTGAGTTTCTGATACGAAGAGGAAAACTCAGCAAGTTCACTAAGGATGGAAGCCAAGGGAGCCAAAGGGGGAACTATGAAAGGAAGGATTATGATAGAAGGGACAACGATCAAGATCGGGATCCCAAGCCCCGAGGGCCAGTGATCAACATGATATTCGGAGGGCCAACTGCTGCTGGGTCCTCCCGAAACTCAAGAAAGGCTTATGCCCGAGAAGTAATGACTGTGGTTGGAGAAGCACCGAAGCGTGCCAGAACAGAAGTGTCAATAGGCTTTGACGATTCAGACTTGGAAGGGGTGAAGTTCCCCCATGATGATTCTCTTGTCATAATACCTGTGATAGGCAACTCCGAAACAAAAAGATTCTTGGTTGATAATGGAGCTTCAGTGGATATCTTGTTCCACGATGCCTTTATCAAGATGGGTTACACCGACTCTCAGTTAACGCCCTCAAATATGCCTATATATGGATTCAACGGGGTGGAATCAAAAGTGGAAGGCACTATCCAACTCCCAATGACTATGGGGCAAGGGATGAATACATCTACTCAGATGTTGAACTTCATAGTTATAAAAGCGACTTCAACCTACAATGCAATCCTGGGAAGGACTGGTCTTCATGCGTTCAAGGCTGTTGCCTCATCTTATCATCTAAAAATCAAGTTCCCAACGAGGAATGGGATTGGTGAAGAACGAGGAGACCAAAAGATGGCTAGAAGTTGTTATGTAGCCGCATTAAGACCTGATGGAACCGGAGGGCAAGTTCTCCCAATTGAAGACATGAATATCAGCGACAACGAGGACAGAAGGGGGGAACCGGCTGAGGACTTGGTCCCAATTCCCCTAGTCCCAGGAGAACCAGAGAAGGTGACTTATATTGGGGCACTACTGCCTGAACCATTGAAGAGCAAACTCACGTCTTTTCTTCAAGAAAATAATGACGTTTTTGCTTGGATAGCGGCCGACATGCCAGGGATGACATGCTAGTCAAGAGCCTCAATAAGGCCGATCACATTAAGCACCTCCGATAGGCATTCGAAGTGCTAAGGCACCACAAGATGATGTTGAATCCAGCTAAGTGTGCCTTTGGTGTAGGCTCGGGAAAGTTCTTAGGCCTGATGGTCTCCAAGAGAGGAATTGAAGCTAACCTCGACAAGATCAAAGAAATCCTAGACATGGAACCACCCAAGTCTGTTAAGGATGTGCAGAAATTGATAGGAAGAGTTGCAGCATTGGGAAGGTTCATCTCCAAGTCAGGAGAAAAGTGCTTACCTTTCTTCAAGGCACTCAAAAATGTGAAAAATTTCGAGTGGACACCTGAAAGCCAAGAAGCCTTTGAGGCCCTGAAGAAATACATGACTGAAGCACCACTGTTGGCAAAACCAAAGTCAGGAGAGATTCTCTATCTGTACTTGGCAGTCTCCGACACTGCCCTTGGAGCTGTTTTGGTAAAGGATGAATTGAAAGTGCAGAAGCCCGTCTACTATGTGAGTAAGATTCTTTATGGGGCAGAAATAAACTACTCAACGATTGAGAAGTTTGCCTTAGCCTTGATAATGGCCTCAAGAAAGCTACGCCCGTACTTCCAGGCTCACAAGATAGAGGTTTTGACTGATCAACCTCTAAGAAACATCTTGCATAGCCCTCAAGTTAGTGGAAGATTGATCAAATGGGCCATTGAATTGGGCGAATTTGACATCAAGTATAAGCCTCGAACGGCCATAAAAGCTCAAGCACTTGATGACTTCATGGTTGAATGTACCATTGACAACCAAGAAGTCAGGGGGCAGGAAGTAACACTGGAAGATAAGAAAGATCAAGAAATGGACTTCAAAGAATATTTGGTGCTCTATTTTGCTGGAGCATCAAAAACAAAATCAAGTGGAGCTGGTTTAGTGCTACAAAGTCCTGATGGATTCCTCGTTGAGTATGCATTAAAACTTGACTTCCCGACGACAAACATTGAGGCTGAGTATGAAGCTCTGATAGCTGGCTTAGGGCTGGGTGGAGCCTTGAGGGTCAAAACTCTGAAAGTATGTGGAGACTCGAGGCTAGTGGTTTCCCAAGTAAATGGGGGAGTTTGAGGCCAGAGATGAAGTCATGGCCAAGTACTTGAAACTTTTCAAGGCCATCATGACTCAATTTGACGAATGCTATGTGGAGCACATTCCAAGGGAAGAAAACATAAAGGCTGATGCCCTGTCTAAGTTTGCTTCTCCTGAAATTGAAAACTATGCAGGGAGTGTATACTTCCAAGTCTTGAAGACCCCAAGCATCAACTGAAAGTTGGTGGCACCCAATGATGTTGGCAGCTGTTGGATGGATCCCATCAAAGCTCATCTGGAAACTGGGTGGCTACCCAACGATACTTCAGAAGCACGAAAGCTATACGTCAGAGCACTAAGGTATACCCTGATTGAGGGACTCCTATACAAGAAGTCTTTCATCATTCCATATCTAAAATGTTTGAGACCTCAAGAGGCAGAATTGGCCCTAAAGGAAGTACATGAAGGAATCTGTGGGCAACACTTGGGGGGCAGAGCCCTTGCTCATAAAGTCACCCTTCTAGGCTTCTATTGGCCAAGCATGCTTGCTGATGCTAAAAGCTATGTGAGAAAATGTGAACGGTGCCAGAAACATGCACCAGTGGTTAGACAACCACTTGAGATGATGACATCCATTAACTCTCCTATCCCTTTTGCTATGTGGGGAATGGATATACTTGGGCCATTTCCGATGGCGAGTGCTCAAAGAAAGTTCTTGATAGTGGCAATTGACTACTTCACCAAGTGGATTGAGGCTAAGCCATTAGCCAAGATAACCACCAAGCAAGTGATGCAATTCTTCTGGGAAAGTGTGATATGCAGGTATGGAATTCCACGAGTCCTGGTCACGGACAATGGAACTCAGTTTAACAACGATGAGTTCAAGAAGTACTGTGATGAGAATGATATCAAGTTGCGCTTCACTTCTGTTGCCCATCCTCAAGCAAATGGGCAAGCTGAGGTTGCAAATCGAATGATCCTGGATGGACTAAAGAAAAGAGTTGAACGCTCCAGAAGCACTTGGGTAGACGAATTACTCCCCATACTATGGGCATATCGTACTACTTGTAAAGTCACCACTGGAGCTACCCCCTTCTTGCTGGCATATGGGGAAGGGGCAGTGGTTCCAGTGGAGATTACACACACGTCTCCAAGAGTTGAAGCTTATGAACCAGAAACAAATGAAGAAGGCTTGAGGCTAGCTTTAGATCTAATTGACGAGGTTAGAGACGAGGCAAACGCCAAGATAGTTGAACATCAAAAGAAGGCATCTTTCTACTACAACCTAAGGGTTAAAGAAAGGTTCTTTCGGCAAGGAGACCTGGTTCTTCGAAAGATTGAGGCATCCGGAGTTGGACAAAAAGGAAAGTTAGCCCCAAACTGGGAAGGACCATATCGCGTTAAGAACGTATTTGGTCAAGGCTCGTACAAGCTAGAAACCCTTGAGGGGCATGAGGTGCCAAGGACTTGGCATGCCTCCAATTTGAAAGTTTATTATGTTTAAAGTGTTTCCTAAGTGGACTCACTACTAGAAATAAGGTTTCATAAAACCAACCCAAGTTCTTAAACTTGGATACTATGTACGGGTTGACCCCATTTTTAAGCTATGAATAAATTCAGCATTTTCATGTTTTAAAGTTTATCTACTATGAGTGTTCACAAACATTCAAGAAGCAAGAAAAACAACACAAGCCATGAATGGCCAAAAGATATAAATAAAAACTTAAATAAGAGTTAAGTTAAGCCCGTAGGCCGAAAGTACATCAATAAATAAATAAAAGCCACAGTTGGCCATAAAAATCTACAACTAAGCATCATCCCCTCCTTGCTCTTCCTCAGAGCCAGACTCCTCTCCGGAATCCTCTCCTTTCGCAGACTCTTCCTCCTCACTGGAGCCGGATTCCTCAGACTCTTCGCCAGGATGAGAGGAATGTTCGGGATCAAGAATCCTGTCATCCTCATCCATATCATCCTCCCCAGCCAAAGCCATCTCCAAACGAGTGGGAGCGTGGGGGCTGGGAAAGTCAGATATAGTGAGGGATCCAGGAAGTCTCCTCGAAACCTCAGCCAATGCCTCGTCCCATCCTTTTGTATACTGGACAGGGAAGAGGAGGTCATCGTGCTGACTGATTAAGTCCTTGTACTCGTCAGAGTCAAGGTACTCATCAATACAGTTCTCCTTCCCCTTCCTAAGCTCCACTAGCTCCGCCTGGGCATCAGACATCTCCTTCTCCCTTCTATCCAAGGAGGCTCTAAGGGAACCCATCTCCAACTGAGCCTTATCAAATTTAGCCTTGTTGGCCTCCGAAGATGCACACCAGGCTTTGGCTTGGAATAAAGCTCCTTGAAAGCTGGCATTAGCCTACAAACAGATCACAAGTTAGAATGATAACTTAAAATATACTAAGGACTACAAAGAAGAAAAAGAGAATAATGACTTACAGCAGCAAAGGCTTGAGAGCCCGCACTTTCTGCCCCCTCAATGGTGGAGTTGGCCACAAAATCCTTGTAGTCACAAGGAGTTAAGGAATGATGTGACCACTCAACAGCGTGCTTGGCCACCCCTACTATGGTGTCCTTCTTCCTAATCCCCCAGTTGGGGCACCAAACTGAGCTCTTAACTGAGGAAGAGCCCTCGACTTCTTCAACCTCGTCTACATGAGGCCTCAGAATAGAAGGGCCTTTAGCAGCCAGCCTGGGGTCCTTCAAACAAGCCCTCTTGATTCTTGTTGTCTCCCCGTCTTCCGGCTCATTTTACTTGTTAATGAACTCCGCAGCTGCAAACAAAAATCAAGGAAAACAAAATCGGTATAAGGCAATCTTAATACAAATAAAATAAAATAGAAGAAAGGGAATTACCCTGATCAGAAACTTTTGAAAGTTTCGAAAATATACTGAGTGAGGTCGAAAAATCCTGGTCGAATTTATACTAAAATTCATGGTCGAAACGTTCGACCTCATTCCAGTCTTGGTCGAAAATGACCTAGAATTCTGGTCGAAAATGGCATGGATTCCTGGTCGAAAATGCTCTGAAAAAATGAAAAAATTCAGGAAAAAATGCGATAACTTCTACAAAAATCCCCAGGGTATTTTCCCAGACGTTGGGGGGCAAATGATATGGTCAGAAAAGTAATTATAGAAATATAATTGACGGTCCAATGAAAAGGAGTGATATTTAATCCCTAATTATTCATTAATTTCATAATTAATGAATAGAGAAAATATACAGCTCATTAAAAGAGCCCAAATTATGGCAAATTGGTCAAAGAAGGATCCAGAATCCCAATTAAAGGCAATTAATGAGTCATAGCCTTTATCTACAAGGAAAAGACTTATCCTGCAAGGAATACAATGCTTATCCAATATCAAAAAGGAGACTTATTCGCTAAGACTCCTAAATATACCATAAATACTAGGCTCTAGACGCCTATATAAGGTCCCTGATCCTACAATCAGAACTACGTCTTTGGCTTGATTCTCAACATTAATTGAGATACGTAGGCATCTTGTGAGGACCAATTTAGTCCGGAAACACGAGTGCAGCCATTAAAGCTCGAAGCTCATTAAACCTTAGTATTAATTACACAAGCACGTTTTTTAATCCATAACAAATAAAGTATAAAATAAAATATAAATGTTATAGTTTGAGATAGAACATTTATTTTTAATAATTATCATATTCTTAAAATTTTTACACAAATTAAACCTTATAGTAAATTTAAACATACAACTTTAATTTACTAATCTAAATTATATATTTGTACAAGACCTTGGTAAATCTAATACACTTATAAGTTCCAAGTGGTAAATTTTATCCAAACAAATTTTATTTAGGTAAAAACTAAAAATACTTTTTAGACGTAACTTGAGAAAATGTAAACAAGTATATGATATGGGTTAAAAATAACTCTAAAGACATAATTAATATTGCATTAATTAAACTTAGCTGGTCCATAAATAAGGCCCATTAATAAGGCCCGAAACTCTAATTAAATATTAATTTTGTAATTAATATTTGGACTAGAAGTACAACGAGACGTCCAATACAGGCTTGTTTTAATACAAGTGGGTTTGTTTCAATACAAGTCCGTTATGATACGGAAACAACTACTACAAGGAAGGATCTAGAATTTATACTTATCCACCTTCAAAGATAAGACTTATCCTTTAAGAAAGTCAATACTTATCCACCGTCAAGCAAAAGACTTATCGTTCAAAGAAATCAATACTTATCAATTAGGCTTTTAAACGCCTACATAAAGGGTCTGACCCCTCATCTCAGAACTACGTTATGGACACAACTCCATACGTCATCTACAACGTTTTAGACTTTATCCTCGAATAAGGACATACAAGTCACTACTTTCTTGGTGTGCCCCTGCCGCCATAGCCCCGACGGCAACACCAAGAACTACGTTTTTGGCTTGATTCTCTGCATTGATTGAGATACGTAGGCATCTTGTGAGGGCAGATTTAGCCACAAAACACGAGAACAGCCATTAAAGCTCGAAGCTCTCTAACCCAGCATTAAATTCTCAAGCACGGTTTTTATTCCACAACATTTGGCGCCGTCTGTGGGAAGACAACATCAACCATGGCAAACACACGACGAACGACTCGAGAAACTCAGACTTCTGAAGGACTTCCTCTTACCTCTGAAACAGAACTCATGGAAGCCAACCACCGCCAACTACTGGCACTCAAGGGGCGAATATCCCCCTCACCACTACTCAAGGACCAGAAATCCCAATTTCGGTTGAAGGGATGAATCCCCTGCAAATGGTCGTTCATGGCCCTAATCCTCAAGAGGCAACTCTCCAACAACCAATCACAACCTCTTCACTGCTCATGAATGCACCACGTAGCCTACAACTTCACACCACGGATCTTCCCCAATACGCGACTCAAACTTTAGGGATGGCAACCTATGGTATGCCACCTCGACCCATGGTGGGCAGCAGTGGTATCAATCCAACCTATCACGAAGCATATGTGCCTCCTTATGTTCAAGGTCTGGGACCACAAAATCAACAAACCTAAGACATTCAGTCCAAACCCCATCATTCGATATGCTCAATGAAAGGCTTGAAGCCAAAACAAGATGGTATAAGACATAAAAGGCTTATGCAAATGTCAAGCTAGCCTCGAATAAGGCAAAATCGTCGTAAATATGTAGGTCGCTCCACACTTTACACCAAGATGATACTCGTGAAACACTAGTGTATATTAAAATCCCCAAAAAAGGGTAGTAAGTCCCAGGTAAGGGATAAAAAGACCCCAAGTTTTTGAAAAAGACCGGTATAACTTCTATGAAATCCTAGTGCATTATTATAGAAGTTGGGGGGCAAATGATATGGGTTAAAAATAACCCTAAAGACATAATTAATATTGCATTAATTAAACTTAGTTGGTCCATAAATAAGGCCCAAAACTCTAATTAAATATTAATTTTGTAATTAATATTTGGGCCAGAAGTACAACCTGTATTAGGAGACGTCCAATACATGCTTGTTCTAATACAAGTGGGTTTGTTTCAATACAAGTCCGTTATGATATGGAAACAACTACTACAAGGAACGATCTAGAATTTATACTTATCCACCGTCAAGGATAAGACTTATCCTTTAAGAAAGTCAATACTTATCCACCGTCAAGGATAAGACTTATCATTCAAAGAAATTAATACTTATCAATTAGGCTTTTAAACGCCTATATAAAGGGTCTGACCCCTCATCTCAGAACTACGTTTTGGACACAACTCCATACGCCATCTACAACGTTTTATACTTTATCCTCGAATAAGGACATACAAGTCACTACGTCGTTGGTGTGCCCCTGCCGCCATAACCCCGAGGGCAACACCAAGAACTATGTTTTTTTTGCTTGATTCTCTGCATTGATTGAGATACGTAGGCATCTTGTGAGCGCAGATTTAGCCACGAAACACGAGAACAACCATTAAAACTCAAAACTCTCTAACCCTAGCATTAAATTCGCAAGCACAGTTTTTATTCCACAACAGTATAAATACTTTTTAGACCTTTAATCTTTTCTAAGTGGATCTTACCATATTTTTTAGCTCATAGTTTTTCTACAAGTACAAGGCTCTTTCTAACTTAAATGAGAGATGACTTTCATGCATCGACCTCAAAAACTTAAGCGCGTGATTATATGAGTTTATGGGAGCTAGTCCAATTTTAGAGCTCAAACCGACCACAATAGTGTATTTCTCTCACTGAACCACCTCTTGGTCAAGCCCAAATGTAAGCTACTGGAATGTCCTCCATCTTTGAGAAAATCACTAGAATGAGGTGTAATAAATAGTTTCCTGAATTAAAATATTTTTATTAGATTGGAGGGTTTATTAGGATGATCGTAGTTCCAAGATCTTTGCAATAGGTGGAAAAGAGATATAATGTGAAATTTCACCCTTATAACATTTATTTATAGTTAATTATTTGATGGAGTTAATTATTTGATGGCTACGGGTGGATGTGTTCTTGATAGATTAGGTACAAGACCTACATTGAGAAAAAGTTCAATCTAGAAAGCATGAATGGAAAACGAGTTTTATTGTCTGTCCAATCTTTGAGAAAACGGTCAATAAGCCATGGTAAAGGTTATATCTCAACATTTTTGTTCCATCACCAGATAAAGCCACAAGACCACAGTGGTGGGCCACACCCCACCAATTGAACTTGAATATTTTGCTCAATAACCAGTGCTCTCACACCCAGCTACATGCCGTAGGCACCATGATGCAATTTGCTCAAAAGTTTCTTTAATTTATTCTATTGAGCTAGTTAAAACTCAATTCTTTTTCTAGTTTTTATTTATATTGATTCTATTTTTCCAAAAGTTTCTTCTAAATTCTTTCTATTAAATAAGTTAATATAGTGTGTATAGACAAAATTAATGATTTTTGAATTATAAAGAGATATTGTTTATTATAATCAATTATTGGAAGTATACATCTTGCAAAAAATTTCATTTTATACAAGTTGGTTTTTGTTTATATTTTAAATTTGTTGTACATTTTTTGTTACTAAATTGTTGTTGTACATTTTCATAATACAAAATTATCAAAATTTTACAAACTAATTATCATAAAATACAAGAAAAAATTACTTTTTCGAACAAATATACGTGGAAAAAAATTTGCATAAATATTCTATGCATAAAAAATTGTAACTAGTAATAAAGAAGAACTTATTAGGTGAGTGTAGAAAATAGTTTTTTGAAACAATTACTGTAGAATATTTACTAGGTAGGAAACGTAACTAAACACCACTCCTCAGGCTTATATGGCATAAAGAACACGATAACATATAAGAAATTCCATTAATAGTCATAGTGGTGTGTAGTATTGATGAGATTTTTAAAACACAAATAATGACTTTTCTTGGTGGAGATGTGGAAGAGAATTGTGAAGATACTGAACTACATGATGGGCACTCCACAACACAACTCCACATCTCAAAGGGTGTTCAAGTTAATTCTTGTGTTAGATTCATTTTGTAAAGAGGCTTTCTATTTTGTCTGTTTCTAGTTAATTTATATTGTTTTACACTCTTTGGTTGTAAATCTCAAAGCATGTTCAAATTTATTCTTGTCTTAGATACATTTTGTAAAGAGGTTTTGTATTGTGTCTGTTTCTAGTTAATTTATATTGTGTTCATAATTTTATTTAAAATGCATAAGAACAATTGTGTGTTAAATTTTGAGGGTTTCATTCAAAAAAAAGAATCAAATATGGCAACCATCACTATAGCCCAAAGGTCATTTTGTCAAACAAAGGGGAAAAAATATAGGTTCATTATCTTTTCATGCTTCAGGGATTGATCTTTTTTTTAATGGAGATTTTGTAATTGAGCTATCAAAAATTTGTTTAGCTATGGACATTAGATGATTAATCGTAGAACATGCTAAAGTGGAGAAAATGTACACTCTAGCTAGTGCAATGATCTTGGAAGTGCTATTAGGATCATCAAAGCATCTTTACTCCTAATGACAAAAATAAGTGCAAATGATGAGTACATGGACATTTTTTACCCAAGATTTTACAGATTTTTTTAAAGATGAAACATGTTCGAGTAGCTTGCATAAAAAAATTTAAAATTTTAATTAGTTTTTTTTTATTAAAATTATTAGTTTTATATAAATTTAATGATGATATTTTTCTAAAATTAATGTTTTATTTAATAATTTTATTAGAATGATTTTTAAAAAAAAATTACATGTAAGTTTCAAGTGAATAGAAAATGAGCTGGATGAAAATGGTGAGGGCCTGGTAAAATGATGACAGCCTTGCCAAAAAGTAATTTTAACAAAACATTATGGTCTCAAACATCAAAATATTTCATTCTTTTTAGATGGATATTCAATTTGGGTTGGTCTTCGGGAATCAAGAAGACATGACAAAATCTGCTTTGATGTCAACTAACACATTACAAAAATCAAGGAACAATTGTAATATTTTGAAAAAATAATAATCATAGTTCTATCAGTTTGAGTGAGGTATAGTTACAAAAGAGATATAATTACGAAGAGAGGAAGTAACATACAAAGAAATAATTTAGCATAAAAAAACATACAAAAATAATAATGTATTTTGTAGTAAAACAACACGTAATGTACCGGTAAATATGAGTTTTTGGTTAAACACACACCGAGGACTAAAATTCATAATAGTTATAGTTAGTATTTGCATGCCTAAATACAATGTCATTAACTACCACATTGACAACAAGGATTTCCTCGTCTATATCTAAGTGACTATCATGTCAACACATAATGTAAATACCAAAATCAACTTGTCCTTATATTTGTTCGTTTAAAATTAACTTATGTCAGTACATTTATCCATTTATGTAACACCCCCCATTTATAATTAAATGAGGGGCTACTTATTAAATCATAAATCTTACAGAACACTAAAATCTCTAAGATAATAATTAAACAGTCTAAATAATTCTAGAAGTCAATAATCCTAATCAATGAAATAAAGGGTAGCTCTCCTTCACACAGTCCCAGATCCCATAAGCACCTGCCAGAAAAAAAATACGGCATGAGCCAAACGCCCAGTACGGATTTGGAATATAGTTTATAAAACAGAAAAGCAGATATACATATTTGACACTTTATATTAAAACAGTTATTTTAAAAATAAGCATGGCTGAAGCAACGAAAGGGGTAAGGTATTTCATACCGAGATCATAACAGAACAGATACAAATTCACACATCATAGGGTACCTAATGTGTGCAACAAACCGGATAACGTGTACGGCATATACAACGTCACCGCAAAATCAAATATCAAATCACAAATCACAAATCACAAACTCTGGGTGCACCCACGTATCCTGAAACAAATATCAAATGCGCAAAACCTCGCCTCCTAAGCTATCAGAAGGATACACCGTGACCAATCACACTGTCACGGAAGTGTCATGCCACTGGTGCCACAATGACATGGCTGTAGTACCCTACAGCTAGTTAGCTCGGTATACCCTATATCACTGAGGGTCCAAATAAAATATTTCGCACAAACTAAAAATATATTTTTATTATAGAGAGACAAATACTCAAAACAGATAATTAATATTCACAATTTTCTGAAAATCACTAATACAGATGTTAAGATATTTCGTAATAGAACCGAGACAAATACATAAATGTTTCGGAACAAAACTGAGAGGTATTCAAATATTCTAAACAGATACTTAATATAATTAAATTTTGGAACCCGTAGAAAAAGATTTTTAAATATTTCAAAACATTTATTCTTTTTAGAGTAATCTTAAAGAGTCAAAACAGTCAAGAGATATAAGAGTAAACCCGATTTGAGAACTTATCGAAACAAATATAGGTAGTTCTAACATTAGTAGCGCTGAATAAAAAGGAGGGAGAATCCGTACCTCAAATGTAGCAACTAAAATATAACGAAATCCGCAAACGATCCACTATATTCTCGGCTCCCAATCTATTTACAAAAAGTATATTTTATTATCAAAATATATTTATTATTTAACTACACTAGTATAATCCATAACTTATCATTATTGAACAATTATAATATTAATACAGACACATTGACGTTATCTCAAGTTTCATTAGACCTTGCCAACAACAACTCAAATCCTTCTATACCTATAGCCCTATAGCTCGATTATTGCATACATTTTAATAAATTAATTATTAATAATAGATACATGCACAATTACTACGATAATTTGGTTGGATTGGTGTAAGCTAATGAACATGTATATATGCCCTGACTTGACTCCTGACCATGAGATCAATGTAAAGTATTACACTAGTTTAACAAAATCAAATAACTATATCATAATAAACTATAATCATGTACTTGAGCATTATATTATTGCTCGATCAACTGGACACCGTGGACACTGTGATCCTAACACAATTCATGCTCAGGTGCTTACTAACTATCACATGTTAAGCTAGGTTAAATTTATAACAATTATAGATTTGATATTCATGAATAAACTAATTAACTAATACAAAGGCAACCATAACTTAATTACATTATGATATTAAAACACAAAACATGGCTTCCATGAATTAACACACATACATAGTAATAAGTAGGATAATGGGTAGTTATTATGCTCACACAAATATAGGTTTAGTACGTACGGCTTTGATAACAAACTTGGAAGACAAAACCTTGAATTAATATACCAGACCAATGACTCTGTTTTCTCAGTTTTTCTCTACTCCTCCCTGCGCGCGGGCTGCTCTAGGGTTTTTGCTATTAGCTACGTGTGTGTTTTGGCCGGGTGTATATATATTTACTCTAAATATCCTATCTTTAGAATTAGAATTTTAATAATCAACTAAACACTTATTACTATTATTATTATTATTATTATTATTATTATTATTATTATTACTACTAATTTTTTTTTTACGGATATTACATATATACCCCTTAAAAAGGATTCCGTCCCCGGAATCAAACGAAACTAAAATACAAAACTAAATTAAATAGTTTCGAAAACTGCTCTTGACTTTAAATTCTAATTCGAAGCTGGTTGTATAATCCTAATGAATTCACTACAAAATATTTATAAACTATCTTAGACCCCTCGTAACTCCTTTCATAAAATTACAAAAATAAATATAAAATAAATAATAAAGTTACTTCTTGAAAAATCATATTTAACCTTATGCTATCAGCTCTAACTAATAGGAACAACATGATACTCACAATCTCATCAATTAAACTATGAAAATAATATTTGTAACACCCGAGTCCCACATCGAGGAGATTCAGGATTTCTGTTCAGTTTATAAGGCAAAGTACTACTACTAATTAGCACCAACAAATCATGATCTTTTGGGGGCCTGTGGTGGGCTAGTCGTTACCCAAGTTGGCTGCGTTTGGGCCAGTAGGCTTCAGTTTATTCGGACTCGGAATCGGGATTTGACCCGATTTTCGAAAAAGACTCGGGATTTGACCCGGGTTGTCACATATGGTATCAGAGCCGACTCTCGAAAGCTTGTCGAGGCAAGTTGCCGGAGGTGGGGACACGAAGGCTGGTGGTATTATCCCACAATGGACAGAGGTCCAGAGGTGGGGACACGAAGCCAGTCGGTATTATCCCACAATGGCTAGGGAGGAACGATCTTGGAACCTATGGGGTATCTGATCAGGCTTGACGTGGACGTCAAGAGTTTAAGTGGGGGAGTTTGTAACACCCCAGTCCCACATCGAGGAGATTCGGGATTTCTGTTCAGTTTATAAGGCAAAGTACTACTACTAATTAGCACCAATAAATCATGATCTTTTGGGGGCCTGTGGTGGGCTAGTCGTTACCCAAGTTGGGTGCGTTTGGGCCAGTAGGCTTCAGTTTATTCGGACTCGGAATCGGGATTTGACCCGATTTTCGAAAAAGACTCGGGATTTGACCCGGGTTGTCACAATTTAAAACTTAATGTGTTTAAAAACACAAATTAAACCTCAAAATCGTGTTCAAATTCGACTCGTTTACAAATCAATATGAACTTGAATCGAACTTTATCGAATCGGACACCCAACTTCAGTATCAACTCATTTACAGCTCTAAACTTACTGATCATTAAATTGAATTTGCTTGAACTATTGAACACAAACTCGATAAAGTTTTTATTGTATAATTACATTATTTTTCATTAAATTATTTTTAAAATTATTTAATTACTATTTTTCACATAAAATTATTGGTTTTTTATTTATTAATTATTAAAATTATAGCCAACTTTTTGAAACTTGTTATAGACTATGACCATTGATTAGAAAATTTTCAATCTTAGACATTCTTTTGAAATTAATTAAAAATTATCACCACCATTTTGAGAATTTATAGCCACAATTTTGAAATCGTGATTAAATATCTACAACCATTTTATTATGTGCCATATATGAACTGGGAAATGTGTGCAAGGTATTAGTTTTAATTATCTTTCAGTTGTTAATAAATATCCTACCCTTTTTTTAGAAGGAAAAAGTTAAAGTACAACAGATTGATTTGAGTTAAATGTTGAAGTTGGTATGTTTAGGTATAACTCTTTTAAACCCAGATAAATATTCTTATTTCATGATTATTTCAGGTTTTGTTGAGGTTATTTAAATAAATAACTTTTTATTTAAATTTTATATTTGACTACAGGTCTACATACATCCGTATGTAGTCAACATCCACCAAATAGAGCAAGTTATTACTAAGAATATTAATAAACATAAAAATATTAAAATATAGTTGTCTAAGTGATAATGTATATAAAAAATTTATATATTATAAATGTTTTTTTTTATTAAATCACATTACAAATATTAATAAAAAAATGTAATCTAATTCGAGTTTGAGCTCATGGAGTCCAGCTGGAGTCCAACTCACAAAAACTGATTTTGGCTAGGGTTTTAAATCAAGCCTATTTTTTTGCTAAAGAGTTGGAGGTGATTTAATCCAGCCCAACATTACCCCAGCTCACAAAAGCTGGCATGTAATCACTACAAGAAAAATGGCCAAAACTTACTACTCAAATGGTAGGTTTTGGGGGTAATCAGTAAGAATATAAAATACCAAAATATACAACTAACAATATTATTATAACTTATGTCAATATTAAGTAATATTTATTATATATGTAACAATAACAATAAAAATAAAAATATTACTTAGATTAAATACGAATTATAGACTAGAATGTAGTTTGATACATGCTTTAGTTCTATTTAAAATTTAAAATATCATTATTAGTTGACACTTATTCTAAATTTGAATGTTCATATTCACCAGAATATTTTAACATATTATTTTGATCTTTTCATCTATATGATCTTTAGAATAAATATTAGATGCCAAAATTATACCCAAATGATCATAATTAACCACAAAAAGAAAGAAAAAGATGATTAATACCATGGTGAAAAAAGGTATGTGTTTTAAATATCAATGTGTACACTAAGACGAGAACAAGCAAGGAATTTTGCTATTATTTTCGTAAAAGAGTACATAAAGAGAGCAAAGCTAACTAGTATAATAATTTAAATAAAAAAAAAGAAAACGATATTAAAAAGAGAAGTTTCTAGAGTAGTGTGGAATATGAAATAATTATCAAATATGTATATTATTTAAGATTGTGTATATTTAAACTTGAAAGGCCTAAAAACATCTTTAATCCCAATTGCGTCTCCTTCTCTACTCAAAACCCTAAATCAAAAAACAGCTGCATCAATTCCAATTGTTTGTGGTCAAAATTCTAAATATGCCGGAATAACTAAGAAAAAGTGTATATTCCACTGGAATGAGCAATTCTCAACGTGGGGAGGTGGAGGATTGTGAAGATGATGATAACAATTTGCAGGTATACATGTAATTTCGAATCTGAAGCTTAAATTCAAGATTTTTGTTTTTAGACTATGTCGTGAATTAATGTTTGGTTAGATTTATATGTTATAGTGTGATTAAGATTTAGGGACCACAAAAAATGCATCTAGGAAGTCATAAAATTCATATTCTAAATCACCTCTATTTTAATTCCAACTATTTTCTTCTTTATGGTCATTGAAATTTGGAGGATTTTGTTTGTTATGAATAACTTTGTAATTCTCAAAAAAAAAGTTTTTCTTCGTATATATATTCCGTAAAATTTTTGTATTTATTTAGATATCGATCTACCTGGAACTCTTCATTTTCAAATCTGCATTTAGTTTTCTTGTTATCATGATACAATTTGTTCAAAAGTTTATTTAATTTTTTCTATTGAGTAAGTTAAAACTTAATTCTTTTTTAGTGTTTTTCTTTATATTTATTCAATTTTTCCAAAAGTTTCTTCTTTCTTTCGATTAAATAACTTAATATGGTATGTAAATGAAAATCAATGATTTGTACATTTTCATAATTCAAAATTAACAAAAATTAGTACTCTATTATCTAAAAAAATAATTAATTTATTTTTTGAAATGAGATTTTTATTATTTTTAGGGGTTTTAAAATTTACAATTCTGTTCTTGTTTATTTTGGTTCCATTGGGCCAAAGGTTTTGTAATTTGTACTTTAGTACTTAACTTGCTACTTTTTTATAACATATTTAAATATTTTATTGTCTAAATAATGATCAAGTAATTGGATGGAACCCTCAACTTTACACTCTTGGGTTGTAAGTCTCTAACTGTGTTTTCCATTTCGCAAAGAGACTCTGTATTGAGTCTTTTTTAGTTAATTTATATTGTGTTCATTGTTTTATTTAAATGTATAAGAAAAAATGTGTATTAAATTGTGAGAGTTCCATTTCATTAAAAAATAATCAAATAGGTCAACCATCAATATAGCCCAATGGTCATTTTGTCAAAGAGAGAGGAGAAAATATAACTAGTTCACTATCTTCTTGAGTATAGTGGTTGAATTTTTTTCTTAATGGAGATTTTGTAAGTGAGGTGTCAAAAACTTGTTTACCTGTGGGAATTATATGATTAATTATAACAAATGCTAAAGTGATGAAAATTCACACTCTATCTCTTTTGGAGCTAGTGCAATAAGCTTGGAACTATTATTACTAAAAAACCCTCTTTACTGTAATGATATAAATAAGTGCAAATGATGAGTAAATAGACCTTTTTTTTACGGAAAATAAGCCTCTCAAAGATCGAACATGTTCGAGTAGCTTGCAGTTTGTCCTTGTCTAAGAGGTGGTTCAGTGAGACAAATACTCTACACTTGTCTGGTAGTGAACTTGATCTAGCTGTTGTAAACTTGAACACCATCATCGGTTTGAGTTTTTGAGGTTACCGCATGAAAGTTATCTCTGGATCAAAAGAGCCCAGAAAGACGATAAGATCCACATAGAAAATATTAAACCTAAATTGGAGGTGATGGGAATCCTACCAACTGATTATCTTTGATTATTTCGTTATATTGTCGATAGTTGTCTCTTCGACCACAATTGTCCTGTAATAATTCATAATCACATGGACGTGAACGTGGTCGTGGCATGTGGCCGTGGTGAGGACGTGGGCGAGGAACAAGACACGATGTGGAAGTATCCATAATGGAAACATCAAGGCGTGGAATTGGCAATCCTTATTCTACGAATTCTAGTGAAAGGTCTAAATTTCACAACTCTTGTCCTAAAAATTCCAATGAAATGCCTCGAATTGACAAATCATGCCTCAAATGACTTTCTCTAAAATTTGTAGCACATGAGTTATCAGTTTCGGGCCTTACTTTGAAATTTGTAGTACAAGAGTTGTCAATTTCAGGCCTTCCACTAGAATTTGTAGCATAAGAGTTGCCAATTACAAGCCTCGATGTAACCATTTTGGCTACTTCTTCCTCGTGTGTAGTTCCTTGCACACGTCCTCACCGATGCCCCCGCCCATGTCCATGTACACATCCACGAGTTTATTAATATTCATAGTACAGTTATTGTTAAACAGACAATGGCCCACAACATAAAGGATATAACGAGCTATCATCACTTGGCCAACGCGATACCCACCATCCTCCCTTTATGTTTAATCTGTTTAATCTTTTCTAAGTGGATATTACCATCTTTTTTAGCTCATAATTTTCCTACAAGTCCAAGGCTCTTTTTAACTTAAATGAGAGATGACTTTCGTGAATCGACCTCAAAAACTTAGGCGCGTGATTATATGAGTTTATGGGAGCTAGTCCAATTTTAGAGTTCAGACGAGGATAATGTATTTGTCTCACTGAACCACCTCTTCGTCAAGCCCAAATGTAAGCTACTCGAATGCCCTCCGTCTTTGAGAAAATCACTAGAATTAGGTGTAATAAATAGTTTCCTGGATTAAAATATTTTTATTAGGTTGGAGGCTTTATTAGGATGATCGCAATTGTAGTTCCAAGATCTTTGCAATAGCCGAAAAAGAGATACAGTGTGAAATTTCACCCTTATAACATTTATTAATTACTTGAAAAACTGTAATAGACATCGGCTGAAAACCGATGTCTATTGAAAAAGAGAAGCCATGTATTTGCATGTGTAGAGAAAGTTATGGGTATTAGACATCGGTTTTTAGCTGATGTCTATGTTTCTCTTTTACATCAGTTCTATACCATAATCGTTGTCTTTCTATTCTTTAACATTAATTTTCTGAGAAAGTGATGTAGTTTTGTTTTTTTAATATATAGATGTCATGTATATAACATGCCCAAAAACCAAAAACCAAGATAAAAAAAACCAAATGAGTAAAATCAAAAAGTCAAACCAAAACCAAATATCGAAATCAAAAAGGCAATATATATCAAAGCCAAACATTAAATTCTATTGGCCAACTACATTATCCAATTCATATCGAAACTACTACATAATCCAAACGATCCAAGTATCAAAGTCAATAATATAACTACACCAAAACCAAATCGTGTGCCCTATTGACCAAAAGCTATCAATATGACTAAGAGTCACAAATTGGATCTCATCAAGTTATCTCACCAAGCCACCAAGGCAAGGTATGTTGAAGAAATTTAGCTTGTCAAGTGATGTGTAGATTTGATTACGCGTGAAATGAAATCTTTCTATTGCACATTCAATATTCGAATTGCAAAGTCGGACCTGATAAAATGCAAAACACCGAAGAACAAATGTATCCAACTCAAGTTCCCTGTCTAAAGCAGCATCATAATCCTTCACCCTTATCACAATAACACAAATATGCAAGATCAGAGACCAACAAATAAGTAAAACACTGAATATTAAAGGCCAAAGATGAAGATACACGAAAAGAGAACCCAACATTTGATTCTCTCTGTATTGTCCGAGAGCATCGGAGCAAGTAGCTCGTAAACACACACTCAATATTTGTACTATCAAGACTCAGCCCATCAGATAAATCCTTTATTGCATTCGTTTGAAAGGTGAGTTTATCATTTGAGAAATTGTGAAAATGTGCAATATTTTCTTAGTCATTTCAAATTTATTATTTGTGAATTATTTGCAATAAACAATAAGTGTAAGATAATGCGATGATGAAGATGTTGTTTGCTTGGAAATGACATTAAGTTATAAATTCCAAACTGCATCCAAATTATAGAATTTGATAGTCATAAAAACACACCTGTAGTGGCCCAAAATTCCAACCACAACCATCGTCATTCCAGCAAAGTATGTGCTTGCAGCAGATGCAATGACGACCATCTACCCAACTTCCAAACCATTTATACCAGCATGAATATTGACTGAGCTTGTGCAAAACACAGCAAGGAGCCCCATATATAATTTATAAACCGTCCTGCCAAAAACTAATAGATGAGTTTGGACTTGGTATAAAGATATATCACCAAATGAGTAAAAAGAAAATTCTAGTAACATTGTTTAAGGAAACATTAATACTAGTGACCAACACAGAAAAAACCATATAACCCGATGGGAATAAAATAAAATAAATTAAATGATTCAACCATATAAAACTTAATTTGCAGGATTAGTACGTTTTTTTAGATAATAATGTACCCATTTGTCACTATCCTACTATAGTATTTCATAGAAGGATGGTACTGCAACTTACCTAGATCTAAAAACAAAAAAAATGGCGTCTCCAAAAGAAAAACCATTGACGGCATCACCAATTTCCTGGCTTTCTAGTTGGCACCTTATTGGTTAGTACTAACACCAAAAAAAATGGCGTCTCCAAAAGAAAAACAAAAAAAAACTGTAACATTGCTCTGTAACTCACACTCTCCAAGGGATATCGAGGACATCATCCACAAAACCAAGCAAAATCATGAAATAGATGGATTCTAAAGCTGCATTGTATTCAACTAGCCACTGTATAAATGAAATAAGCAACAGTTGATGCGGTCAAAAAAGAAAAAGAAAAAAGGTTTTCTCTGCTAGAGAAGAAGGAGATTGCATCATATAAGGAACTAATATAGAATATCAATAACTATCATCACAATTTCTTATTTCTGCTCAGGAATTGCTTGTAGGCGTAAATGCAAGTGCAACTTATAGAAAAAAAGCTCGTTGTCCGCCTGCAACAACAATAAGTGTATCCAATAATTAGAACAACAAATGAAACCCATCATTTGTCACATTAGCTCGAAAACTCCACAACAATTAATTGTAAGCATTACTAAAGTCCTATAATAGTTAGTTGACTATTAAACTTGTTATTAATGAACCTCAAGTAGTGAGGTTACATGAGATCTATTATGAAAGAAAAAGAAGGGACATGTGTATATAGTAGTGTCATTTTGTGCACCAAACATAACATTTGATACCTAAATACAAATATATTAAATGTTAAATTTAATTGGAATGAATAATTTAAAACACATAGTAAATGTAAATCTAAATGTACATCACCAAAATATCAAAAACACAATTTTTGTTAAAAAATTGCACAAGCACACATAGTAATTCATACACCATATAAACACACATATAAAACATATACACACAGATATATGATATATGTAGAGTATAAACTGAAGAATTACTACAGGAAGACCTTGCGCTGCTTAAGCAATGCTTTCTCAGTCTACAAAAACAAAACACAAGTAAATCAAATATGATTAGAGATTATATGCATACAAATAAATATGAGAATACATACATACATACATATATACATACATACATATATATATATATATATAACGGATGCTACTTGTTCAACCATGGTTGATTTGAAGTTGAAGGACATACACCGAAATTGAGAAGAGGCTCTGGACATGGAAGTTACTATAATCCAAAGCGAGGTTAAACCAAGCACCACGCTCCAAATCTGTTAAACAAATTGAGATAGTCAAACTAATATTGAATAAATTGAAAGCGGAGTGAGAGATTCGAACAATTTGGGTTTATTTTTTTAGTATTACGGGAAAAAGAGGGACGCGGGAGGTGAATTTGATTAAGGGGGGAATATTTTATTAAGGGGGGAAAGAAAAAGGGGGAAGGGCGGGTTTATTTTTTGAAAAATTAGGATCATACATCGTTTATTCAAGTAAGCGATGTGTAGATTATTGTTAGACATCAGTTTTAGTTTTTTCGATGTAAGATATACTTTTAATATCAGTGGCTTTTCTAACCGATATCTAAAGTGTGATGTCTAATCTAGTTTTTCTAGTAGTGATATTTATAGTTAATTATTTGATGGCCACCCATGGATGTGTTCTTCGCGGGAGAGTGTAATGTGGTTGATGTCTATTAGTGCACTTATGTATCCTATATTCAAAATGGCCCTGTTGAAATTAATTTTTTCCACTCTTTATCGTAAAGACCGTGAATCTGCCAAAAAGCTTAAATACTTGCAAGATGTTTTAGGTGAAATCTATCAATATTATGTGACAAAAGATTCAAATCTTAAGTGAATAAATTCACAAGAGTCTGACCAGCTATCCAAGATCAGGTAAAATTGGAACTTTTTCTAAATTTGAGAGCGTTTTGCTGTCTAGTGGTACCAATATGGAGCGGGTTAAATTTGAGCTAAATGATTATGTGAGTGAGAAAGTTTTGAGGTTTGGCCATTCACATAAAAACTTTGAAATCATAACATAGTGGAAATCACACAATCCCTAATACCCAATATACTTTCAAAATGGCGCCTCATGTGTTCGCTATACCAATTAGTACACTAGCTTCGAAGTCATCTTTTAGTGCACGAAGTACGGTCATTGAGCCACACCCCTCATGCTTCAAACCATAAACTAGTCAAATATTATTGTATGGTGCTCATTGGGTACCAACATTGTATGGTTTAAATAAGTCGTCAGCTATATTATTAAACTCTCATCTTGTAGCCCTAGTTTTAATTATCTTTTAGTTGTAAATAAATATGGTACCCTTTTTTGTACAAGAAAAAAGTTAAAGTACAAGATATTGATTTGAGTTAAATGTTGAAGTTGGTATGTTTAGGTATAATTCCTTTAAAACCTAGACAAATATTCTTATTCCATGGTTATGAATTCTCCTACCATCACATTTTCAGATTATGTTCACGTTATTTAAATAAATAACTTTTTATTAAAAAATTTCATTTTGTTGGTTTTGGAGAAGTTGACTAGAGGTCAAAATCCACCAAAGAGAGCAAGTTATTAGTAAGAATATTAATAAACATAAAATAACATAAAAAATATTAAAAATATAGGTGTCTAATGTCTATAAAAAAATTATATATTACAAATGCTTTTTTATTAAATCACATTCCAAATATTAATAAAAAAAATTGTAACTAGTCTAAGTCCAGCTGGAGTCCAGCTGACAAAAACTGGTTTTGGCTAGAGTTTTTAATCAAGCCTAATTTTTTGTTAAAGAGTTGGAGCTGAATTAATCCAGCTCAACACTAGCGAGCTCAAAAAAGCTCCGATCTAATCACTAGAAAAAAAATGGCCAAAACTTACTATTCAATTGGTAGGTTTTGGGGGGTAATCCCTAGGAATATAAAATACCAAATTATACAACTAACAATATTATTATAACTTATGTCAATATTAAGTAATATTTATTATATATAAAAAAACATAAATAAAAATAAATATATTACTTAGATTAAATACCAATTATAGACTAGCATGTAGTTTCATACATGCTTTAGTTCTATTTAAAATTTAAATTATCATTATTTTGACACTTGTTCTAAATTTGAATGTTCATATTCACCAGAATATTTTAACATATTATCTTGATCTTTTCTTCTATATGATCTTTAGAATAAATATTAGATGCCAAAATTATACCCAAATGATCATAATTTACCACAAAAAAGAAAGAAAAAGATGATTAATACTAGGCTAAAAAAGGTATGTTTTTTAAATATCAATGTGTACACTCAAGACTTCAACAAGCAAGCAATTTTGCTGTTGTTTTTCTAAAACAGTACATAAAGAGGGCAAAGCTAACTAGTATAATAATTTAAATATAAAATAGAAAAGATATTAAAAACAGAAGTTTCTAGAGTTGTGTGGAATATGAAATAATTATCAAATCATTAGTATACTTAATCCTAAGCCTATGACTCATGTGAATATTTATAACCTAAATGAAATCACACCTACATAACTATTCAAGTTCACACACCAACTAATTATTACAAACAACCCCTTGCACATACAAGCTTACAACCCCTTGCACATATAAGAGACCCTTATAAACAACCCAACCTATTAATAACTCAACAACTTTTGCCTATACAATATACATCTTTTTAATAAAGCTTTAACCACTCACATGTACATATTTAAAATTAAAAATACAAAATTTCATTTAAAACAGTTATCAGCTTTCTATAATTATTTTTCTCACTTATCAACACTTTACATAGCTTCCAACTATTTAACACTTTCTCACTTAATAAATTATAACTTTTTAATATTATTTAAAATTTTGTTGTCCTTAAATTACAATTTTTTATGTTAAATATTTTACATATAAATATTTTAAACACCAACTACTACATTATATTTGAAAAAGTGAATAACTATTACATAACAATTTTTTGTAAAAAATTGATTTTATACTTTTAACAATTCCTATTATTACTTTTTTTTCTGAAAACAATTAAACAAAACAAAACTACTATATAGGACCAACTAAACTTAATATGCTATTATATTATAATAAAGTGTAAATTATCTGCGGTTAATTTTTTTTTATAATTTTTGTATTTATGCATTCTTTTTGAAAGATTGAGTTTATGTATTTACTGCAACAAAAGTTCAAAAACAATTTTGTGCTAAAGCGTAACATAAATTAATATAGAATATTATTTAATATAGTATTAATTTAATAAATTATAATTTTTTTTATATTAAAAAGTTTACGTATAAATATCATAAACACCAAGTACTATATTATAATTTAAAAAGTCTAATTACAAATATCTGCAGTAACTATTACATAACAATTGTGTGAACAAAATTAATTTTATACTTTTGACAATTCCTATTACTAATTTTTTCTGGAAAAAAATAAATAAAACAAAACTACTATCTAGGACCAACTAAAATTAATATACTATTGTTATATAATAAAGTGTAAATTATATTATATTTTTACACTAATCTAACTTTTAAACATCTTTTTTCGTAATGTCTATAAAAAAATTATATATTACAAATGCTTTTTTATTAAATCACATTCCAAATATTAATAAAAAAAATTGTAACTAGTCTAAGTCCAGCTGGAGTCCAGCTCACAAAAACTGGTTTTGGCTAGAGTTTTTAATCAAGCTTAATTTTTAGTTAAAGAGTTGGAGCTGAATTAATCCAGGCCAACACTAGCCGAGCTCAAAAAAGCACCAATCTAATCACTACAAAAAAATGGCGAAAACTTACTACTCAAATGGTAGGTTTTGTGGGGTAATCGGTAGGAATATAAAATACCAAATTATACAACTAACAATATTATTATAACTTATGTCAATATTAAGTAATATTTATTATATATATAAAAATAAAAATAAAAATATTACTTAGATTACACTAAGCAATAGATGGCCTATCGCAACAAATTAGGGGTGTTAGCTATACAATTTTTGTGCTATCGTAAGGCAGTGATTTTGGATGTTACCAAAGCCATGAACATATGTTACCTTAGTTGTAAAAGGTGGTACACTGGGTAACATAGTGAGATGTGTTACCATAGAGTATTAATGAACAAATTAATTTTTATTTATTTATAAGTAATAGTTTGATAATTGTTTAAATTTAAAAGTAAATAATTTTAATAAATCATTGAAGTTATCATTAGAAAAAGTAAAATTCCATAAAATTATTAAATTATTTATATTTCATAAAATTTAAAATATTTTTAATAAATTTAGAATAAAAATAGTACAAAAAGTAATATTCCATCAAATAAAAATATTTTCAGTAAATTTAGAATAAAAATGTTTTAAACAAAGTAATATCCAAAAATTATTAAGTTTTGATTAAAATCATTCATAAGTTTATTAGAGAAAAATATTAGTTGTAAAACTGTGATTAATTACAAAATGAAAATAATTAATTTAATTTTGACAAAAAAAAAAAAGAAAACAATAAAATTTACAATATTTTTTTAACAAGAAAAAAGAAAAGTACACTAAATATATTGACATTTTCTAAGCGGCAAACAAAAACACAGAGCGACAAATGAAAATTTTGGAATTATGGTCAAATACAAGTTTGGGGGAAAATTGGGGGCTAATACACTCTCCTCTAGCCTCTCTCACTTCTCTGGCCTCTCTCGTTGATTTGGGTTATTAGGGTTCAAAGCTTGGTTCAATCGAGCCAATTAATATTTATATTTCTACTCGGTTGTACAATCTAGTACATCGTTGCTACGATTTGATTTGTGTTTCGTCTAAGTTGTTGAAGGCACTGATTAGGGTTTGGTTTCTTCTCAGGGCTTCACAAGACTAATTAGGGCCTCACTAATTAGAAGTTCACTGATTGATTCGAGCTTTGAATCAGGTTGCAAGGGTTTTGGTTCAATCCCTAAATTACCAATCGAAACTTTTGAGCCCTAAATCCCAATTTCAACCTCTCAGATATCTTGGTATGCTTCTATCTCTATTTGAAAAGGCCTGATTTCACATTGTTCTCATACACTCTCACCGTTTATATCTCTCTGTTTGTGCTATTTGTATGTCTCTATTTGTGTATGTTTGTATATATATATTGGGAATATTGACTTATTACTTGACCTAATTAGTTGAGTTAGTTGTTGTATTTGTGAGTAGTTTGTTTCGATTTGGTAATTTGAATTTAAGTGATGGAGAAGTACTTGATTACGTGATTTTAATTTGCGAAGGTAGTTTATATTGGAGAAGTGTTTGTTTCTGTTTTGTTTGGATTGATGTCGGGATATATTGAGGGTCTGTAATTGTGTAGGTTTGGTTGTAATGTAGTTGCTAGAGTGTTTTAGTAATTTTAATTTTGATTATAGTTGGAAGTACAAATATGTCATTTATAGTCTTAGGATTCATTTGGATCTAATAACTAATAACTTGGTACAGTTCTTTTTCTTGTTAAGATTAATTACTTGGATCTTAGCAAAAAAAAACAAATTACTTGGTTGTGTTAATCATGAGAACTCTAATTACTTGATTATAAAGTATGGATGCCAATATGATAATTACCTTAGACTTTATAGTGTAATGATATATATTTTGTTATAGTCTCAGATATGCAAGGAGATCTGCAAACTTCCACAGAACTATCGTATTCTATTGAAAAAGTCAGTGCTTTACTGGTAGCCACAATTCAGGAAGCAAAAGACAGGATGTCTGAAGTGGAGCATATGTTCTGCTCTCAGCTTTTTCCAGATTATCAGGCAAAATCTTTAAACTTGCTTAAGGTTTACTCAGAAGCAAGAAAAGATGCGGAAGCATCTTGTAATAGGGAAAGAGAACTGTTACTTGAAATAGAAAAACTTCAGCTTGAAAAGCAACAGGCCATTGAACATCAGGAAGATTTGCAAAAAGTAAATGCAGAGTTGGGGGATGGAGAAGTGCACCAGGGTATGCTCAAACATCTTGAATTGAAAGCAGAAGTCATACTTAATAATGAAAAGACATTACAGGAACTTGAAGAGAAAATCAAAATGCTGATACAGGGGAGAAGTTGTTTAGAGGCTGAAGTTGTGGAATGGCAGGAGCTTAATACAAATCATGACAAAGTTGACAGGAAAGTGGAACGGGGAAACAAGTTACTCCAGCTTGTTCAGTCAAATGCGCTGATGGTACAAGATTTATGCTTTCTTCTTAACTGATCTTACTTTTGTTTCACGAGAACACCCTGTTTCTGTTTTTTGAAACTAAGAATTCAATTACCATGCAAGGAGATATAGCTGTTGCGAGAAGTACGGACAAAGGAGCAACATGGCAACAATTGGGCATTGCATTAGATGAGGACTGGCACCTCTCTTATCCGTATATATTCAACTACAACGGTCAAGTACGAATTCTATATTTTAAATTTTAATTGATAACATTTTTTTTGCCATTATGCTAAAAATGACGTAAACTGATTGTTAACATAGAAGTGGACCCCAATTCATATTTTATTTAGAAAGCTATTTAATTTGACAAAGCAGTTGATATTAAAAAATGGATTTTAGCCTGGATATATATAAACAGAATTTTATGAATTTTATCTATCATAGTTATGGTTCAAATAAAATTGATGAATTGGATTATAGAAGGGCTTGAGTTCAGAGCTGCGCAAGTGTAACAATTTACTGAAGAATCTAGCATAGTGTTAAGGAACAATATACTCATATAATTATTTCCATATATGTCATTAAGATGTTCAAAACCATTTCTAATGGATAGCTAACAAGCTGATTCCCAACCTGCTCAAATTCAAAACTTCAAAATAGTATAGTGTGGGATTCACAACTTTTAATAAATGGTTATGCCAACATTTTGTGTTAGTTTTGTATTTGAATTTCATGTATTATGTGACAGATATACCTGATGCCTGAGAGCACTGGAAAGGGTGAACTTCATCTTTATCTCCTAATTATTCAACACAACATTGAACATTATGCATCTTATGACAGTTTAATTACTGTATGTGCTCGTAAATATCCCAACTTAAAATATACATATATACTGGGGTGTTTAAGAATTCTGTTAATATCATTGATAAAAAAATTCAAGGATTAAATATGGGACGTATTTGTTGCCGGATAGTTGAACGCATAATTTGATATCCTTTCAATTATTGAGAGAGAAAGTCTTATCTTTTCGTGGAACTATTTGATTTGTGCAGGTCAATGATGTTGTCCTCGTAAACTAGTTTCTTGCTCATTTGACACTATTGTCAAGGTCTATATAGAAAGTTGTCCTTGTCTATATTGCAAACTTTAGAACGTCATCTCTTATTAATATTTGGACTAACATATATTTGTACCAGACATGGAATTCCTTGTCCAATGGAACTTGCACCAGGACTCTTCGTCAACATTCTGATTATGTTACATTCCTTGCTGCAGCAGAAAGAAATGTAAATTCTGTTAATTTCTTTAATGCTCACCAAGTGCAGAGAATGTATTTTACTATTAGTATAATCCCGCTAAATTAATTTTAATCCATAAATGTAAGATGAAAGTTGATTTTTGTCGAAGCATTTATTTTTTTGGTTCCTTTATTTTTTCTTGCTAGGGAAACATTGTTGCCTCAGGAGGGGCTTGGTGGTGCATACTCAAGAACTACTTATGTGTTGTAGATGCATACTCAAGCAAAAATGAAAATGTTGGAGGCAAAGAAGGAAGTTCTGTCAAATGAGTGATGGACTTGGATCTTAGACATCTAGTGGTTTAGACAGTGCCTTTTGATGACCTAGTATAGGTTTTTCTATCCCCCTTATGACTTTGCAATGTGGTTGTTAAAAATGAACATGTAATTTTCTTGTAGTACTTGTATGTTTTAATTTATGTTCTCTAGTGTTGGTGGATATTATTGGCTCATGTGGTTGGTTTGTTATTGGATTGGTTATCTTATTGGTGAATGAAATTAGGACTTTGTTTAGTTGTTGGTTTATTTGGTGGGAAATATAATATTTAAACAACATATTTTTATTTTATTATACTTAGGGTGTTACTATAGGTATAATTGTGTGTTGGAATTGATAATATAACACGTGGGCCCCACATGTGGGACCCACTTTTTTGCAAAATTTTAATATCTTTGGTAACACAGAAAGTATGTTGCTGTAGAATGTTTATTGTGTTGTTTTAGATATCTTTAGTAACACAATTTTCTATGTTACCTTAGGGGTCCTCAGTATGTTACTATAGACCCCTATAGCAACTTCTGAGAACCTAACACGGCTCTGATGTTACCATAGCCCTTTTTGGGGCTATAGCAACGCGAAATTGGGCTTATAGCAACATAGTTTTGTGGTTGCAAAAGGCCATTTATGGCGTAGTGTTAAATACCAATTATAGACTAGCATGTTGTTTCATACATGCTTTAGTTCTATTTAAAATTTAAATTATCATTATTTTGACACTTGTTCTAAATTTGAATGTTCATGTTAGATCAGGATTCAATGATCGTCAGGATCTAGACTCAACTGATCAGGATTGCTGACGTCATTAGTATTTGCTCAAACGTCAGTATCAACCCCCCTTCTACAATTGTATTCAACCCCCCTTCTACAATTGTTTTTTACTGGGCAACAATTGGTATCAGAGCAAACTGATTTGAATTTGAATCAGATACGATCTAAGATGTCGACAAAGTATGAAAGCATGAAAATGCCCATCCTGAAGAAAACTGAATATCCAACATGGAAGGTAAAGATGTTGATGTACCTGGAGGCTATGGATCCTGATTATTTGGACAGGATTCGTGATGGTCTATATATTCGTACAAGAATTGTTGGACGAACAGATACTGTACCTGAACACTACGTGGTCAAGGCAAAACGTGAATGGACTCCAGAAGAGAAAGCTGACGTTCTCAGGGATGCTAAGATAAAGAATATTCTGCACAACAGTCTTGATGCTGTCATGTCCAACATAGTGATTGCATGCAAGTCTACAAAAGAAATTTGGGACACTTTGGAAACTCAATGCCAAGGATCTACATCTGTCAAGAAAAACAGAAGGGCTCTACTTATACAAGAGTATGAACAATTTGATGCTAGACCTGATGAGAGCCTAACTGACATGTATGATAGATTCCTGACACTCTTGAATAATCTATCTCTAGTTGGCAAATAGTATGTCTCTGAAGATTCAAACACCAAGTTTCTGAGGGCACTACCTGAAGAATGGGATACACTAACATCAATCATAAGACACCAGTATGATCTAAACACTGTGTTACTAGATGAAGTTTATGGGATGCTAAGAACCTATGATCTTGAGGTTCAACAAAGAATGAATAAGAAAAGTAGCAAGACAAAGTCTATAGCCTTGAATGTTGAGGCTAAATCAAAAGGAAAAGATGTGGAGGTCATGAGAAGAAAATCAAGAATGGTAGAATCAGATCCTGATGACTCATCAGATACTGATGGCAATCCTGATGCCAATATTGATGATGATTCTACTAACTCAGACATGGAAGAGATAGTTGCTATGATAGTCAGAGGCTTCAAGAAGATGAAGTTCAGGAAGGCTAGAAGACAATGCAATTTCCAGAAAAAGACCTTCAATGTTGACAAAGACAAGTACAACAAAAAGGACAACAAGAGTGGCAAATTTGACAAGTCAAAGGTGAGATGCTACAAGTGTAATGGAATGGGGCACTTTGCAACTGAGTGCAAGAAGACTAAAACACTCATCACATCTAGCAAGGATTGGATGGACTCTTCCTCAGAATCTAACACTGAGGTGGTCAATTATGCCCTAATGGCCAATATTGATGAAATTGCTGTTCCTAATGAAAAGGTACCAAATGTTGTTTTTGATTTTGATACTGATAATGCCTCTGAGTTAAGACGTTTTCTAAAGTCATTGCATATTAGATTTAGAAGTCAAACTGCTGAAAATACTAGGATCTTATCTGAGATGTCTAAACTTAGGAAAAGTAATGAGCATTTAGAAGCTGAATTTTCTTTTATGCAAGAAGTACAAAAAGAATGTTATAATGCTAAGCACATGCATTTAGAGATGAAATTTAAAGGTAATGCTCTTGAAAAAGAACTTGAGGATGCTAAAGAGAAAATCAGAACCTGGACAGATTCTGGAAGAAAATTTCATGAAATTAATAGTTCTAAGAATTGGAAAGAGTGTCTAGGTTATAAGTCAGATGAGGATAAGAAGATGAAAAAGAAAGTTGTTATAGATGAGACAGTTAATCCAATTACTTATAGACATGTTATAGACAAGACCAAATCAAAGATTAAGCCTGTTAAATTTGTATTTGGTAAAGATCTCAATTCTACTTTTGAAAAGAGATCTACTTCTACTCAACAAAACTCAAATGCTAAGTCTAAACTTGTCAAAAAGAATGTAGGTTTATTGTCTCAGAAACAACTTAGGGATAAAGTTAATGAAGTAACTGGTAATCAAAAGTCACCAACTGTCAAAAGAAACAGGAATGGCAAAGTTGGGATTAATAAAGAGAACAATTATAAGTTTATCCCAAATGCACCAAGAAAGTGTTGCTATACTTGTGGTAATTCTAATCATCTTGCTATTGATTGCAGGAAGAGTAAAAAGAAGGTTACTCAGATGCCTAGGTCTGATGTTAGGAATAGATCAGTATTTTATAAACCACAGAAGTCCTGTTTTTATTGTGGAAGTAAATGGCATTCTATATATACTTGTGAAGAATACCATAGTTTGTACCATAACTTTTATGATCCTTTACCTAAGTTTAATAAAAGTGCAAATTCTGTTATCATTAAGAATGTCAATATGAAGCATGCATCTCTTACTACTAATACTGACAAAGCAAATCCTGATAGACTTAATCCTGTCACGACTGCAAAAGTCAAAAAGTCTTATGCTGCTAAATCTAGTAAAATTCATGGAAAAGGAACCCAACAAGTGTGGGTTCCTAAATATTCTAACTAGTGAATTGTTATTCTGATTGTAGGGAAAAAGGAAAAATGTGTTAGTCATGGATAGTGGATGTTTTATGCACATGACTGGAAATAAAGCCCTATTATCAGAATATGAAGAAAAAGTTGGCCCAACTGTGTCTTATGGAGATGACAACATTGGACAAACATTGGGATATGGCAATATAATCATTGGAAATGTCATCATTGAAAAAGTAGCTCTAGTGAAGGGACTAAAACATAATCTGTTGAGTATTAGTCAAATCACTGACATAGGTTATCATGTCAATTTCCATTCCACACATTGTGAAGTAGTCAGCAAAGAATTAGGAAAAGTAGCTCTTACTGGATACATGCATGGTAACATTTATGAAGCCAACATTCAATCAAATACTGATGGTTCTTCTACTTGTCTCATTAGTAAAGCATCAGTAGATGAAAGTTAGAATTGGCACAAGAAACTTTCTCATCTCAACTTCAGCAATATCAATGAGTTGGTTAAGAAAGACTTAGTGAGATGATTACCTAAAGCATTCTATACTCCTGATGGACTCTGTGATGCTTGTCAGAAGGCCAAACAGAGAAGGACATCATTCAAGAGTAAATCTGAATCCTCTATTGATGAACCATATCACATGTTATATCTTGATCTATTTGGACCAGTCAACATAATTTCCATCAGTAAGAAAAGATACATTCTTGTAATTGTAGATGAATTTCGAAGATTCACATGGGTGTACTTTCTGCACAGAAAAGATGAGACTCCAGAAATACTGTTGGACCATGTGAGAATGATTGAGACATGCTCAAAGTACAAAGTCAAGATTCTGAGAAGTCATAATGGTACTGAATTCAAGAATTCAAAGATGGAAGAGTTCTGCAAATACAAAGGAATTATTCAACAATTCTCTGCTCCTGGCACACCCCAGCAAAATGGAGTAGTTGAAAGAATGAATAGAACTCTTATTCAAGCTGGCAGAACTATGTTGGAAGAAGCTAAATTGCCTACATATTTCTGGGCAGAAGCAGTCAATACAGCATGCTATACACAAAATCTCACACTGATAAACAGACATGGTGTAACTCCCTATCAAATGCTAAAGGAGAAGAAACCTAGTTTGAAGCAATGCATGTGTTTGGATGTAAATGTTTTGTTCTCAGAACTCATCCTGAACAGCTAGGGAAATTTGAAACAAAGGCTGATGATGAAATTTTCATTGGCTATCCTGCATCAAGAGCCTTTAGAGTTTTTAATTTGAGTACAAGAACTGTCATGGAGTCAATACAGGTATCTTTTGATGATAGGAAGATAACTGGCTTGAATGAAGACTCTCATGATAGGTTGATTTTTGATAATGAAGCTACCAAGGATCCTGAAGAACAAGAATCAGATACTGACATTTCATCAGATATTGATGGGTCACCAAATCCTGATGACACACCAAATCTTGATGAAGCACCAAATACTTGTTAGTATTAGTGCTCTAGAGACAATACTTTTATGTTTTAAAGAAAACATTTTATTATTATAAATTATGTTTTATTGGTTATTGTTATTATTTTATTATGTCTTTATTTACTGTGTTATAAATGTTAGCATAATAAATGTCCTTGGAATTATGATACGTATTCGATATCTTTAAGTATGTGACTTAAAAATGAGATTATATGAATAGTATCTGTATTCCTAAATATCCCTAGTCGAGTGTTATTATTTAAGGATAATAATAATACACAGAGACTAGTATGTTTGTTGACTGATGACCACATCTCATTGGTCATAGGTATGGTGATACTAAAGTCAAAACATAGGTGCATGTAAGAGTACATGACACTGGATTGACCCGCCCTGAGATTACACATGTTAATAGTGTCATAAGTAATTCTCACTGTGATAATGGTGTAATGATCCTTAGACCTGAAATCATTTTATTTTTATACGAGAATTAATATACTTTGATTACATTAAAAGTTACCTTTGACCGGGTGATGATAAAAGTGGACATTGGGTATATTAGGAATCGTATGAGAAATATGAATGATCTAGATGGGATTTAACTCTCCTAATTTTAGGAGCGATATTATTGGCCTCTTGTTTGAGTGAGACTAAGAAATGCACGGCCGTGCTCAAATGTTGATTTGATTTATTAGTCTACTCATCGATCAAGAAAACTAAGATTAAATTATGAAGAGGATGACACATTACATGCCTCGAGTTTAATCTATAATATTAAGGTTAAAGGGATTATATTACATGGACCATTATTCACGAAAGGCTTAATCGAATCACCGATTTAATTATTATTACTTGGGTGGCAATGATGTATTACTAGATGCCGCTCATTGTTTACAATTTTAATTAGTTATTGAAATTGTTACCAACGTAATAATAACCTACAGGATCACACACAAAGAACGCTTGAAGCAAAAATAATTTAAATTATGAATTTAAATTTAAATAAGTAATTTATTCTATTTATAATATTAATTAAGTATGACTTGATTAATTATTTAAATAGAAAATGGAATTACTTAAACTAATTCTGAAATTAGTTATTAATTAATTAAATGCGACTTAATTAAATAATAAATTGGAATTTTGGATTAGTATTTTATTATAATTGGATTATAATTAGAAAACTTATTTTCCTCTCTATATATACTCTCAAAGAGGGCTGATTTTAATGATGAAAAACGTTCTTATATTAAAACCCTAGCCGCTTATGAGAGCAAGTAAAGAGAGAGAGAGAAACAAGCAGTTTTCGGGTGCTAGTACACATCAATCCTTCAAGAAAAGCGTTCGTGTGTATAACGTAGAGTGTAGATCGCGAGAGCGGGATACATGGTGATTGAACAAGCTTTGGATCTCCATTAATCTTCCATTAATGAACTGTTAAAGTTTCTTAAGGTATTTGTTCTTAATCTCCGAATTAAATCTTTTGTTTTCGCATGGATCTTGCGGAGGGGTTTCGAATTTTTGGTTTATTTTCACGTTTTCCGTTGCCTTTATGTGCTCGAAACCCTTCAATGGTATCAGAGCTACTTCCGAAACGTTTTAATTCGATTGTGTGTTTAACAGTTTTCGATATATATGCATATTTACGATCTACCATGTTTTTGTATTGATTTATATATATGTATGTATATGTTTTTGAATATATGATATTCATGAGGATTTGATAATCATGAGATGATTGTGTATATTGTTGTATGTATATGATACATGTTAAATCGAATTATGATAATCGTATTCGATACGATTTCTGAATACGATACGTAAATTTAGTGAAATTTGTATAATGTGTCATATTTTCACCGACAATACCTTTTCGGAAAGGGAAACGGCCGTCTGAACAAAACTGACAAAGTCACTCGTTTTTCTGTAAGGCGTTTGACGTCGTTTACTGTCTGTAAACAGCGATTTAATGTTTTCAGAATTCTGATTTTGATTTTCTGATTTACACTTTATTTGATTTCTATGATTGGATCATGAGACATATGATGTGGTATGATATGTTAATGCAATATGAGATGTTCTTAATTGTTATATGAGCAAGGTGATTGGTTATGGCCTAAAGACCCATAAGATAGTGGTTTTGTTTTAATGGTTTGGTTTCTAAATACGACTTGCATGTCACTATTCCTTGTAATGTTTAAATCTCGAATGTAACTTGAGTTCTACTTGTAAGTTCAGTAGGATAGGTTGTTTTATTTATGTAATATATATGAAGACATCCAAGATAGAGAACCAAGGAAGCATTACAAGGAGGCAAACAAGGAGGCAAGTTAAAGCTTGAAGACTTGTATCATTGTATTGTATTTTGATTGCACCATAGATTGACCTTGATTTTTCCATTAGCTTGGAAAGATCACTTAGGTTGGGCCATAACCAAACACGTTTACTTTACGCACTTTACATATATGATGCATGTGATGATGATATGTATGCGTAGTTATAATGATGCATGCTTTAATTAGATTAAACATGCATGTATTAGATACGTCACTCATGCCATGTTTGGTACACAAGATAAAATCTGTAACGATTCAAGATTTTAAAATTGAACAAAAACGAACATGAGATTCCTGTGTTTACGAAACACGGAAATAAGTATGAATTTCAAATTTTGATATGGGGCGATTTTGACAAAAATACAAGCAACGCTTGTAAGAAAGGCGGGTTTTAAGTGAGACCACTGTGACTCCTCCGACGGACTAGAAATCAAACCATTGATGAATTTTGATTTGAAGTACTTAGTTCAAGGAAAAATTGGGAATCTCTTGATGATGGGATCATGGTCGTTTTAATAATAAACAAAATCCCTAAAGTTAAAATATTAAGTCAATTAGATGCCTTCCAATGGGCAACACTCGTCAAGACCTAGATCGAGAAATAGTGGGTTCGCCAAAGCGAAGCACTCCAATCTATCGTGGTAAGACGCGATGAAGTAAATGTGATACTTAACTGTTAGACCATTGGGTTAGACTTAACTAAGTTACCACAATAGGATTGTGAACTTAGATGCATAGAGCTTGGTATGATTTATTAGATAAATGTGAACAAATGTTGTTCTACCAAACTTTCCAAGAGTTATATATGATATAATTGACAAGAGTTGTCTACCTAAATAAATCATGTTTTGGGAGTAAAGCCAAAGCTGACCTTAAGCATGACGAAATATGGATCTTGGCTCACTAGAAAGATGTAAGAGAAATACTTTCCGAATTAATAGTTAGGGCTATTTATTTGATAAAAATAGTGGCAGGTATATAATGATATATCATAATCACTTAAACATAATAATTAATAAATTTGCAACCTAGATTAATTTTATGCACTTTAATATTGTAGCTATCAAATGACAAATAACACAAACAACTTCTCTATGCGATCAGTCCTTCAGAAGGACAATCTGACAGGAACAAATTTCCTCGACTGATATAGGAGCTTGAGGATCGTCCTCAGGCACCACAATGTTAGTCAAATTCTTCCCTTACCTTTTAGCTGAGAATGTAACATGTGCCGAACATAATGCTTATTGGAAGCAAATTGATGATTCGACTGATCATGTTTCATGTCTCATGCTTGCAACTATGAGTGCTAAGCTTAAGAAACAATATGAGCATATGGATGCTTATGAGATATTTGAGCACCTTAAAAGATGTTTGAGGAAAAGGCTCGTCAAAAGGGATTTGACAATAGCACGGCACCATACACCTACAAGTAAGGAAAGTGAGATTCGGTTGGACCAGATGTTCTAAAGATGATAGGGTATACCGAGTACCTTGATTATTATTTTTTTGGGTTTCAAGATTGGTCTAGAGACTCAGAATGATTTGATCATACAAATCTTTGAACAATAACTATTCTCAATTAGTTAGTGAACAACAAAATAAATGAGATAGACATAGCACCCACTAAGTTGTGAAGCATGTTGAGAACTGCTGTAAGCAACATGATAAATGCATGGACTACTCCCATAATGATGGTGAATGTAGGAATGTGAATGGGAAAAGAAAATGGAATGGAAAGAAGAAGATTTGATCTAATTCTATAGCCATATTAAAGTCCAATCCCAAAGAGGTTTTGTCGCCTAAATGAGGTGTTGCTAATTAAAGAAGACGATTATCGCTTCTGTGGAAAACTGAAAGACTGGAAGTTAAACTGTCATGCTTATTTGGAAGATCTAAGAAGAAGACCGGTGAGGGTCAAGCAGATTTCGGGTTAGAATTGGAGCAAAAGTTGTTGCTCTAGTTGAAGTAACTCGTTACTTAATTTTGCATATAAGGCTAAGTTTAGAACTTGATAATTATAACTACGTGCCTCTAAGAGTAGAGACATTATATTGGTTTCTTGTATGGACACTACAAGAAAATGGTCAATAGACATCAGTTTCTGGCCGATGTCTATGTTGTTTGCCAACCGATGTCTTTGTCGGTGATGTCTATCTTAGACATCGGTCAGAAACCGATGTCTATTTAGCTCTAAGACATCAATTTTCTATCAAATAAATTGATGTATATTGTCATCTTAGACATCATCCTATACTGATGTCTAATGAACTTATAAACATCAGTATTTACAGAAAAATGTGATGTATATCTTTGTGTTAGACATCAGTTTTACCACAATAAAATTGATGTATATTAAGATCTTAGACATCAGTATTTATGAAAATTTTGATGTATTTGTTACCATTAGATATTAGTTTCTGAGCTTATATTAAATAAACCATTGTCTATCCAAGTGTAAAAAAAATTAAAAACTGGACCATTCACTATATATATCCAACCACTTATAGTACATCATTCAGAAAATACATCCAACCACAAACACATCAATCCGCAAAACTAATTACACATCCATCATCATCATTCCGTAAAATTAACTACACATCCATCAACACATCTGAAATTAAGTAAATTTTTACTAAACACTACATGTACCAGCTGAATAGACACAATCAAAGGAATAGAACATGGAGGAAATGTAGTACAATATGCAATCTATTACTATAAAAATGATAATAATCTCCTTTATCGTCCCCTTTCACGCTCTCCAAATGTAAAGAATCTAGAAGCTAGGTTGCAGGCTTGTACAATTTCTCCACCATCTTCCTGTATTCTGCAAAAGATCAAAAAATAGATGGCTCCTCAGAAAGCAGTTAAAGTTGGCAAAAATAAAAAAAGAACTCACATGAAACCAGTGTTCCGCATATCTACCACATTCATGTCAGGATCCTCTTTACGTTTCATAAAAATGTTCTAGTTTCTAGTAAATACAAATTGAAATGCATTATATCCTTTTAAAAAGCACATAGAAGGCTCCCCCAATTCACAGATGAACTGAAGTGTTGAAGGAAAAGAAGGATCTTAGTCTGCATGCCAATTGACATTAAAAAAATGAAATGAAATATACATCTTCAGAAAACACACATCTTAAACCTCGAAGTAACTCAGGTTGGAAGCAAGAATATTATTACATTAAAGAAACTCAGGTTCAAAGGATCCGACGACACTGTAACCTCTATCTTGTTGAATGTTGTTGAACCATATGCAACATTTAACTTTTCGAAGAAAGAAACACAATGGCATTTGAATTATACCATTTCACTGGTAAACTTTTATGTTAGCCCTGTCATAAAAGATTTTCGCCAGGAATGTGCATTATTGATGAAGTGTAATAAAAAAATGTTAGAGCAAAGCCAAACAGGCAGACACTTAATGAAAGCCCAACAGAAGTTTTCTCTTCAGCAAAATATAAAAGGCTAGAGCTCCTTATTTAGATTTTATTTGGTTTGGCATGAGCTCGGCAACAACAAAGGTCATATAAAACATCAATATAATGAAACCTTTGAAATTCTGGGAATTTATTTCAGTCCAGTATTATCAAATATTACAAGCTAAAAGTGGTGATATAGTCTTCATAGTTTTTCTAATATCTTGGTGTAAACTGGTAGAGGGGCACTGTAGCCATTCAAACCGTGTAAAATGTTGCCATAGACCCATAAAAATAAAATAGATATTAAATCCTGCCAACTAAACTTCAAGCAAAAAGTAGCAGATCTTTAAGTCTACATTTGGAGAACTAAAGAAGTGAGAGTTTTAACTTTAAAGTGAAGTGTTTTATTATTATGTGGAACAAAGGAGGTAACAAAAAGTTGTGGTATATCAGTTTAAGGTTCTCGAATTAAATTTATAGTTTCAGTGGTAACCTTTTAGCATCTTTAACTTATTCGAAGTGTAGAATGCTAAATTATTCAATCATAAAGAGGTTTACCACTTTATGCAGAACCTTCCATCATCAATGGTTTTTTTCTGATGTTCTGGGATTATTACGGAGTTACTTGCCTTTACTGAAAGAGGATTTCCTGTCATGTGAACCTCAAACCTCCTAAAAAAGGAACAAATGATGCTAAAAAACTGCATATGTTACATAAGTCCCCAAAACCCTCCCTCAAAGCCCCTACTACTGTAAAGTGCTACAGATCTACAACTTCTCCTGATCAGAAGTTCCTTCAAATTTTAAAGGAAGAGGGACACAACATCTGTTGCCATCTTGGAGTATTCTCAAACATGAATCTTTTATGCATGTTAGTACCCATCTACATCTACATCTTAGTACCCATCAGTACTGAGATTGTTTAATATATAAGTATTGGAATTCAGATTCAAACATTATATTTTTGAAGAAACTGAGATGAACTATAGGAGAGCTACTGGTGAGGTAATCATTTCCAACAAGCAGTAACAACAAATTCAACAAAAGCAGGACAGGTGATAGTTTTTTCGCATAAGTAACTAGACATTGGATGCTAAGCATAACTTCAACAAGGTAGTTCTGCTCCTTCATGTGTAGTAACTAGTAAGTACTTGTTCCAATAGAGAAGCTAAATTTTAAATTTCAGTGTTTTTTAGAATCTATCAACAAATTAAACAAAAACAAATCTATTCTTTAAAGATATCCAATCATTCAGCAATTTTTGTATCGGACAGTCATTGTAAAGGACCATAATTGGACCATAAAAACAAATATTTTGAATTGTCTACAACATTATCATTATTTGTTGAAAGACCAACCCAGAGTTACAAAACTTCCAAAACAGTTTAAAAGTTTATACTCTTCAGACCATAAGCATTATGGAACTTTTATGAATTGAGTGCTAAAGTTAATACTCTTGCGAAAAGACCATACGCATAGTGAAGCAACTTTTATGAATTGAGTGCTGAAGTTTGCAATTTGTTAACAATTTTGATTTGATTCAGATAGACGATAGTGAAGCTAATAATATAATACCTTTACATTTGCCCACCAATCTGCAAGCCATATGACTTCCAACCACAACATCTCTGTGACGTATCTGTTGGTTATTCTGTACACTCTCTTTGAAATCGGTCTAAAGAGAATGAAGAATATTACCTGAAAGGAAAAGTAAAGATACACATACATTAGTATGTTAACCAACTTATATTGTCTTTAGTCCTTTACGGACTAAGGATCTGAAGATATAAACTTAATCTACCAGCACGCCAACAGAAAAATCAAAATGTAGCGCCCTGATGAGTACAAATGTGTTCGACTTGTTTATAACTTGTTTATAATTTTTCATAAATGGAAGACCCCTTGCACCTTGTTAAATTGTTCTCGCACTGCTCCTATACCATTTATGCATACATATCAATCATTGGTTTAATTATGCAAGGGAGTTATCCAAACAATACCAATAGAATTCGACAACTATTTTTTATGGTCAAGACAGAGGCTTGGTGAATGGTGGAATCTGTGCTTTTTTGCTCCCCGTAATTGTCCTTTCCAGCAAAATATGTTGTCTCTTCAGAAAATGGCGGATATACCAGGGTCACCGCTCATCTAAACAAACATCTATATAAAATCAATATCAAACTACCTCAAACAAATCTAAATCAAAACAATCACAACTTCAGCTGTAGATACGTAGAACATTGTGTACAAATTAACCGATATAAAAATAGGTAAGATAATTTCCGTTCTTACCATTAAAGACATAAGCTCAGATTGCAGCCTGTTCCACAAAAAACAAAACGAAGAAGCTAACATCAGAAACCCAATAACATCGAAAAGTAAAAGCGAACTTTAAAACCCTAGAACCCCAATTTGTGAAAGACGAAAAACTCAAAATAGGAAATCCTAGATCATCAAATCACATATATATAAAACAATAATCAACACAGAAATGAACAATAATTAATCACAATTGCACGAATTATCAACAATTAGATCAAACCCTAAAATCAATTTTCGGATCCAAATAGTGAAAAATACAAAAATTGGGCAAAAACAACGAATTCCACTTTATGAACCATCAATTCAACCTATAAATCAACATCAATTAGAGAAATAAAAGAGTACCTTTTGAGAACAGATTGGGTATCGACAGATTTGAGCACCAATTCTTTAACAAAACAATTTCGAGGAAACAAATCGATTTTGAGAGTTGAGATGAGAGATTGCCACTTTGATTTCAAGATGAGCAGTGAATTTAGGGTTTTTGATTTTAGGGTTCTTGAGAGATGTTTTTAGTCGGGGTGAGGTGAGAGTTGTGAGGTTTTTAGTTTTTTATTTTGTCTGAAAAAAAAATTAGAAAAGAGGGGGAAAATTTGGCTAAGGGGGGAAAAATTGGACAAGGGGGAAAAATTGGACAAACGCGTGTTTTTTTTAAAGTATACCTAAGACATCGGTTTGACAACGAGGTGATGTCTGAAACACATATAGACATCAGTTATTTTACAACCGATGTAATAATCTCTTTTTACATCGGGCGCATCTACAACCGATGTGAAAGCAGTGATGTCTATTAACATTTTTCTTGTAATGACAAGAAAGGTTTTTCATTTTAATTGTATATATAACAATTGTTGTTTATTACATTTCAATGAAAAGGTTAATGATGTTGCACAATAGTATAGTTATATATGTTTCGGAAATTGGTTTCATAATGTATGTGATGATATGTAATCGTCATGTTGTCTCATATGCTTTAAGCATGATGAGAAGGTACCAGTCTAATCCAAGTGATGGTCACTTGATTGGAATCAAGAATATTCTTAAGTGCCTGAAAAGGACTAAAGACTCATTCTTGGTATATGGAGGAGATGGGAAACTAGATGTAAAATGTTACACGAATGTTAGTTTCTAGACAGACATGACGGTTTTTGTGTCTTGGTCTGGATTTGTGTTTTGTCTAAAAGATGTGTTGTAAGCTAGAATAGTTCACAGCAAGAACTGTAAATGATTCTACAATCGAGGCTTAGTATATAGATACTATCGAAGTAGCCAAAAAGGATGTTTTGGGAATTTACCAAGGCGATATCACCTTATTAATGAGATTAATGATCAAGGAGATATACTTATATGTAAAGTGCATACTATTGATAATATTGCAGAACCACTGACTAAGTCTTTGTCGCAGCAGAAGCATGTAAGTCACACTAGTTCCAAATGTATTGGATACATGGGATATTGGCTCTAGTGCAAGTGGGACATTGTTAGTATTAGTGCTCTAGAGACAATACTTTTATGTTTTAAAGAAAACATTTTATTATTATAAATTATGTTTTATTGGTTATTGTTATTATTTTATTATGTCTTTATTTACTGTGTTATAAATGTTAGCATAATAAATGTCTTTGGAATTATGATACGTATTTGATATCTTTAAGTATGTGACTTAAAAATGAGATTATATTAATAGTATCTTTATTCCTAAATATCCCTAGTCGAGTGTTATTATTTAAGGACAATAATAATACACAGAGACTAGTATGTTTGCTGACTGATGACCACATCTCATTGGTCATAGGTATGGTGATACTAAAGTCAAAACATAGGTGCATGTAAGAGTACATGACACTGGATTGACCCGCCGTGAGATTACACATGTTAATAGTGTCATAAGTAATTCTCACTGTGATAATGGTGTAATGATCCTTACACCTGAAATCATTATATTTTTATACGAGAATTAATATACTTTGATTATATTAAAAGTTACCTTTGACCGGGTGATGATAAAAGTGGACATTGGGTATATTATGAATCGTATGAGAAATATGAATGATCTAGATGGGATTTAACTCTCCTAATTTTAGGAGCGATATTATTGGCCTCTTGTTTGAGTGAGACTAAGAAATGCACGGCCGTGCTCAAATGTTGATTTGATTTATTAGTCTACTCATCGATCAAGAAAACTAAGATTAAATTATGAAGAGGATGACACATTGCATGCCTCGAGTTTAATCTATAATATTAAGGTTAAAGGGATTATATTAATGGAACATTATTCACAAAAGGCTTAATCGAATCACCGATTTAATTATTATTACTTGGGTGGCAATGATGTATTACTAGATGCCGCTCATTGTTTACAATTTTAATTAGTTATTGAAATTGTTACCAAAGTAATAATAACCTACAGGGTCACACACAAAGAACGCTTGAAGGAGAAATAATTTAAATTATGAATTTAAATTTAAATAAGTAATTTATTCTATTTATAATATTAATTAAGTATGACTTGATTAATTATTTAAATATAAAATGGAATTACTTAAACTAATTCTGAAATTACACTACTACAAAACTCAACTTGCATAGCGCTCATATTTCAACTTCCATAGCGTTTTTAAACGCTATGCAAGTGGGCGCTATGCAAGTGCAATAAACTTAGATAGCGGTTCATTATACGCTCTGTTAGAACATTACTTGGATAGCGGTTATACAAGCACTAAGGTAGTAAGCGTTACGCAAGTAAATGCATTAGATAACACTTCTAGAAACGCTACTGAAGTAAGAGCGTATTATGCCACATTACTTCCATAACTGTTTGACAAACGCTACTGAAGTGGGTTATACTTTAAAATAAGATTTTCATATTTGTCAATTTTTCCTGTAAATTTAGAAAAAAAAAATCAGCCATAATAAAACAATACCCAATCTATATTCCAGAAAAAGAAAATAGATTATCTGATAATATTACTTCGGTACAATTGAAATCAATTCCAAAAATGAACCACTTTCAATCCTCAATGATCTCTTCATACTTAAAAGTCTAATATTCCAAATTGATTTTCTAAGGAAATTGCTTCTTAACCAAAACACAAAATCAACTACGAATATCAATAAAACACAAAAACTACTTCATTAGCAATTTGTCCTTCAGAAACCGATTGTAGAAGTAGCCTGCCCAATTTTTCTGGAAGCCGATCATCTTATCACGAGGATATGTCTTCAATATCGGGGAATGGGTAAACTATAAATCAACAAAATTATAAAAAACATTTAGATCATATGCAAAAATATTCTTTTAATTACTACTAACACAAACATTCAAAATACTTACATTAACATCGAGTGTTGTTTCATTGCTACACATTATATCCTCGATAAAGCATCCGACATAATAGGCGCAATATATGCCATCATCGAAAGCCTGCTTCGGGCACTACGCAAATAAAAAAAATATATAAAACCAACAAAATAACATAAAGAGTTATATAGATATGACACCTCTGTAGTTAAGGCTCTGTTGTACCAACCGATATGACACCTCCATTATATATTAGGCTCTGTTATAACCAAAAGATATGACACCTCCATTATATATTTGTAGCTGCTATGAAAAATTCATAAGTAAATCACCTTTACATTGGTCCATCTAAAATTATTAAATGTTGTCCAACTGTACTTCTTTCGATTGTGAGTGCGAAAAGTCCTCATAGCACTAGAAACAAAAAAGAGATACATATAAGTAACACATTATCGGTCATATGTAGCTTATCTTTTAAATATATAGAGACAATTTAATATATACTAACGTTTCTATAAGCGTTTTGACATCTTTGTACTGTGTCGCGTTAGTCATCCGAGCCGGATCCATAAAGGAGATGATCTCCGTTTTTGTATTAATGGCAACCAATATCCAATGTTTTCTAAAAAAAAGCTATTTTAGTCGGGGGTAATTGCATGAAATTAATAAAATATAAATATGCAAGTAAAAAATATCACTTACAAAATATTGTAAAGTAGCAAAAGTAGGTGATCTTTGTCAACATGTCCCAACAGGCACTTTGCCAGGGATGTATCACTATTATCTACCAACGGAGACACCAAATGAGGTGACACAAAAGAGAACTTGGCTGCCAAGTCCAGATTTTTGGATAAATAGACCTCATATAAATACCTAAAATTAAAAAAAAACATGATAAAACAGAACATGGTAGTGAAGTTGAGAAATCTGTTAATTAAATACTCATATATTACCTAATGTAGAAGCAAAGGCTCGATGAACTTAACCATTGAGCATCCAATACTTCCAAAACATTCTCCTTATCAATGTGTTCAATCCAAGGGTCTGCATTCCAATAAGGTCCCATATGAACCTCTATATCAGTAACACGTTCCAAGACTATTGCAACACGAACAATCTGCATAACTCCATCGTGACAAACATCATCGGGAAGAGGATGTCCTAGTGGTCTCGAGGACACAACAATGTTTGACTATACTGTTTTTTCCTTCTGTTTGTCTTCAGGCTTTTTCTTAGGGCTCATATTCTGCTTACCTATTCCTTTGGCTCTTTTCTTGTTAATGGCTATTGGAGGTGTCTGGCAAAAATAATAACATAAAACAAAAAACAAATTAGACAAGATGATCATATTATTACAAATAAATTACATACCTATACGTAATATTCTTGTTTTGTGAACTAAACATATAACTAAAAAAATTAAATTTTATGTTCCACCTCAAGATTCAAAGAGACCAATTTGCGTGGCCATGCAAGAAAATACCCATGAGCATCACCTACAACATTGGCCTCGTCACAAGGTACAGGAAGTTTAGTGTTGAACTCTGACTTTAGAGCCACTTCAAATTGCACCCTAACATATTCTTCTTCTACTGTGACACCATGAAGAATTCTAGCATTGAGGTCATTGTGCAAGATCCCTCGACCAACATATCTACGACCAGGATCCAAATACAAAAAGCAAGGATTTTTCCCCTATTGAATAGAATAGAATCAGTGACATATGAGATATTATCTAAATTTTAAATTAATTACTATCAACACCATATAACAAAATAAAACTAAGATCTATCTAAGAAGTCAAGATTATAATTTTGAGTTACTTTGATATAAAGGCTACAATCATAATATGGCAATATGAAGTAGAGTGCGCATGAAAAAATACCTCAGGAAGGTCTTCACCTGCATCAACATTATGATCATCATCATGCTCACTATTATCAAGATTATCCATGTCAAAATTATCCATATGACTTGATCCTCCAGGCTGCACCCCTGGAGAATAGCCCCTGCGTTTTAATTCCATGAGTTCATTTTTCAAGAAAAAAACATCATTTTTCAACTTACTGTAGCAACACTAGGCCCTTTCTAAATCGTTTTTAACTATAAGGGTCAGTAGGGGTGTGGAACGGAGTATAAATTCAGATATAATTAAAGTTCTAAAAATCATTAATACTTCCCTCTGAATTGATTTTGGATGGTACTAGCTATAGAACATACTTGTATTGGCAATCACCAATAGGACGGACATAAAATAGTAAAAGAAAAGAAAAGTTCAGAACAAATTACAACTCACACGGGAGATCAATCTAGTTCAGACTTCCTGTATGCGCAACAGTCTGAAAAATACTTGGCATTCCCTTGAATATTATGTCTTTATATCTTCCAGTAACCACATCATACAAAGCCAACTTTCCAACTCTATACTCTATTAAGATCTCACCACTTCCTAAAATGCAATAAACTCGAACTAGTGCCCTATGTAAACTGTTTCTCCAAATTCGTAATGGTTGCAGCAACTTCGTAGATGGTGACTCTGGTATATTAGCACCAATTTTAAAATCCATGACTCTTCCAGATTATATTCTTTCATAACACATATCTCCAACTCTTTAGTTTCATGTTTATATACTAACATCGTTTTAGATTAGCCAAGTGACAATCTTTAATTAATTAACTATAGGCAGAAAAGGAAATTAACCCTAACATTACAACAAAGTATACACATATTTTTGAAAGAAAGGCAACTAGGATACACATATACACACAACATTCTCCAAATATACACACACCATTCTCCAAATATACTATATACATATATACTCATACAAAAACATGTCTAATAACAGTTATCAAGGAGGCAAGGAAGACTACATCGATTTCAATCCATTTAAAAACCCAATTACTTAAAAACCCTAAAAGCTGAGAACCCCAAAATTAAAAATTAAACAAATTAAAAACCCTAAAAACTGAAATAAGAGCAAAGGGTTCAACCTCAAATCGAAGAATTCCGCTCGCCGAAGAAGAATTTGTTGAACAAAGGGTTTTTCGATTCCGTTCTCTTTTCGCCGCTTGAAGAATTTGGTCGTGTTTTGATTTTGTTCAGAGAAGATAGGCTTAGGTGTTGATTCTGTTCAACGTACGTGTGTATAATAAAATAAAATATATTAAAATTACTTAGAATACATAATCTTCTATAGCGTTTTCTAAACCACTGTCAAAGTTAAAAAAAATATTATAAAAAATACTTAGAATACAGTACCTTCCATAACGGTTGCTGAAACGTTTTCGAAGTTGCAACTACAATAGCGTTCATTACATAAACGCTATGTGTGTGTTTTATTGTATTTTACATTTATTTTTAATTTTATTTATAATAACTTACATAACGTTTTTTCAAAAAACATTATCTAAGAATCTATCTTGCATAGCCTATAAAAAAACGCTATGGAAGATGTATTTCCCAAGTTCATATTTGTAGTAGTGTTAGTTATTAATTAATTAAGTGTGACTTAATTAAATAATAAATTGGAATTTCGGATTAGTATTTTATTTTAATTGGATTATAATTAGAAAACTTATTTTCCTCTCTATATAAACTCTCAAAGAGGGCTGATTTTAATGATGAAAAACATTTTTATATTAAAACCCTAGCCGCTTATGAGAGCAAGTAAAGAGAGAGAGAAACAAGCAGTTTTCGGGTGCTAGTACACATCAATCCTTCAAGAAAAGCGTTCGTGTGGATAACGTAGAGTGTAGATCGTGAGAGCGGGATACATGGTGATTGAACAAGCTTTGGATCTCCATTAATGAACTGTTAAAGCTTTTTAAGGTATTTGTTCTTAATCTCCGAATTAAATATTTTGTTTTCGCATGGATCTTGCGGAGGGGTTTCGAATTTTTGGTTTATTTTCACGTTTTCCATTGCGTTTATGTGCTCGAAACCCTTCAATATTGACGGTGCTAATACTAATGATACAAATAATGGTGAAACTACTAGCAGTGCAAATGTTGAGGGGGAGAAACAACAAACTGCTACAAATTCTGAATCTACTCAATCATCAGGACAAAATTCTTCAGATACTGATTCAAGTGACAATCCAATTAATTTATCAGGAGGTGATATCAATAATTCACGGGGAGCTTCCAATGAAACAAATTCTTCTAATCAAGATAACACCAATCTAGGGGGAGCATCTACATCAAGGAATAATTTATCACCAGCAAGGAAATGGACAAGAGATCATACTCCTGATTTGATCATTGGAGATCCTGATGCAGGTGTTAGAACAAGAAGTGCAACTCAAAATTAATGTTTATATCAAAACTTTCTATCCAAGGAGGAACCTAAGAAAGTTGAAGATGCATTTAAAGATGCTGATTGGGTTACTGCAATGCAAGAAGAATTGAATGAATTTGAAAGGAATGTAGTCTGGAAACTAGTACCAAGACCAAATAATAGGTCAATTGTTGGTACAAAGTGGATTTTCAAGAATAAGACTGATTCAGATGGTGTAATTATCAGAAACAAAGCAAAGCTAGTTGTAAAGGGGTATTCTCAACAAGAAGGGATTGACTATGATGAAACTTTTGCTCTTGTTGCAAGACTAGAAGCCATCAGGATCTTTCTGAAATATACATGTCACAAGAAATTCAAGGTTTTTCAGATGGATGTAAAAAGTGCTTTCTTAACTGGTGAACTGGAGGAAGAAGTATATGTTGAACAGCCTCATGGATTCATTGATCCAAAATATCCAAATCATGTTTACAGATTGGATAAGGCACTTGATGGACTAAAGCAAGCTCCAAGAGCATGGTATGAAACCTTAGCTCAATTCTTACTGGAAAGTGGATTCAAAAGAGGTACTATTGATAAAACTCTGTTTTATTTGAATGATTGTAAGGATTTGCTCTTAGTTCAGATTTATGTTGATGATATCATCTTTGGGTCAACAAACAATAAGCTTTGTGAAAAAATTTCTAAGCTTATGCAGTCAAGATATCAAATGAGCATGATGAGGGAAATGAGTTACTTTCTTGGTCTTCAATTTAAACAGACTGATGATGGCATTTTTATCAATCAGTCAAAATATACAAGGAATTTATTGAAAAGGTTTAACATGCAAGATAGTGCTACTGCAACAACTCCTATTGCTACAGCTACCAAACTTCATCCTGATCAAGGTGCTGAGGTAGATGTAACTCACTACAGAGGGATGATTGGCTCTTTATTGTATCTTACTGCAAGTAGACCAGATATCATGTTTGCAACCTGTCTGTGTGCAAGATTTCAAGCAAAACCTAGGGAACCCCATCTGATTGTAGTCAAAAGAATTTTCAGATATCTCAAAGGCACTCCTTCACTTGGCCTTTGGTATGCAAGGGAATCAGATTTTGGGTTGTGTGGTTATTCAGATGCTGATTTTGCTGGATGCAAAATGGACATGAAAAGTACTTCAGGAAGCTGTCAGTTTTTGGGTGGTAGACTAGTTTCTTGGTTCAGTAAAAAGCAAAAGTCTATCTCTACATCCACAGGAGAAGCTGAGTACATTGCTGCAAGAAGTTGTTGTGCTCAGATAATGTGCATGAGAAATCAGTTGTTAGATTATGACCTGTCATATTCAAAAATCCCTATTTATTGTGATAACCAAAATGTTATTGCAATGACAGGAAATCCAGTTCAGCATTCTCTTACTAAACACATCAGTATTAGATATCACTTCATAAGAGAACAGGTTTTGGAAGGAACAATTGAACTTCATTTTGTTCCTACTGATCAACAACTAGCTGATATATTCACCAAACCACTGTCTGAAGCTACTTTCAACAAATTGGTGAATGAACTTGGAATGATGAATTTTGAGAATTTCTGAGGAAAACTAAAGAGAGGAAATCCCGATGACTGTCAGATCCTGATGGTCATTCAGAAAGGTATGTAATTTTGATCAAATCCTGATAGGACGTAATCCTGACAGGAAGTCAACTGGTCAATCTTGATGTACAGGTCAGTATTTCATTGCTTAAATTGTGCCTGATTTTTCGTCAGTTCCTGATGAGAAACGTTTGAGTTTTAGTTGGACAACTGTATGCGCGCATGTGTCACACTGATAGATGAATACATATAGATACACATAAAAAGCGGTGCAGTTATGTTTAATTACTCACGTAATTTGTCCACTAATTATTTGTGAACGAATCACATCATGCCACCTGTCACTGAGAGTAATATTTTGTTTTAACAAAATATTTGATTTTTCTAATTTACCGTTTACTCTCTCAACATCAGTTTTTGCTTCTCATCTTCTCTCTCTCTGCTCAAGAACCCTAATTTCTAAATCTCAATTATCAAGTTATCTATATTGTTTTAATGGCGTCTTCATCATTCATGAACAAGCAAACAGTGGTTAGTGGTGTTACTTTTGCCACTAACAATTTTGTGGCAATTTTAGATCATCAGGATTTGCCCAATGAGTTTCACATAATACAGGATTTCTTTACTTCAAGTTCTTTGAAGTTTGCTTTAACAGACCCTGCAAGTGTTTCGTATAAGTCAGTTATGCAGGTGTGGAACACAGTTACTTTTGACAAAGGGCATTCAGGCTCAATCCTGATGAGTTTTGAATATGATGGGGTTACTCATTTCGTGACTCTTACAATTGTGGAGGAAGCCTTACATTTGCCTGTTGTTGGTGATGTTGTTCCTGATAATGTTTCAGACTCGACTCTCTTTGAGTTTGTTAAAAAATTGGGTTATAATGGGGAAGTTAAGAGGTATGGAAACCTCTTCAGGACAAAGCTTAAGAAGGAATGGAATTTCTTCTTTGATACCATCAGCCGTTGTTTCCTGAACAAGACATCAAATTTTGATGCTCTTCCATCAGGCTCTCTCAAAATTGGGTATTCTCTAATCCATTCTACAGTGTTTGATTATGGTAGTTTTATATTAAAAGCTTTGAGTGATAGAAAGGCAGATAAATTAGGTTATGTCTGTTTTATTAGATTTTTCCAATTGATATTCTGTCACTTGTGTCCTAATGTTGTTTTTGAAGAGGATGTGATTCTACCTATTTGTAGAATTACAAAGAACAATTTGAAGTCCTTAGTCAACAGTGATAAGGCAAATGGTTTTACAGGCAGTGCCTATATTCCTGATGAGGTCAGGCTTTTCTTGAAAGAGAAAATGTCCACTTGTTATGGAACAGTTTCTGATGCTATGGGGCAAGGCCAATCACACCTTGTTCCTGACACAAACATCCCTCCCAAACACTCCAAACAGTCTACAACCACCTCTACTGTCTCTCAAAAGACTGTAGTTGTAAAATCAAAGAAATCAGCTAGATCTGATGTGTCTAGAAGGCAATCAGGATCAAAGGATTTCTCTTCTACACCACTCACAAAACAGAATAAACAAGGGGGTGTACAAGGGGTCCTGGTAAAGAAGGCTGATAAGATTAAGGAGGTTGTTTCCGTGAAAAGAAAATTGGTTGTTTCCATATGCTTTGGAACATGCTGCTCATGCTCCCAGAATGATAGAAAGTGAAGATGTAAGGAATCACTTGAAGGCTACAACTTTGTTATCTAAAAGCCTCAAGACTGAAATTGATTCTGTGAAGGTTGCTACTGAACATGTGAGGACTGATATTTCACAGAACTTGACAAAGGCCCCTACTGCTTTTCAACTAAGAGTAGTGGAATCCCAGGTTAAGTCAATAATTTCTGAACAGTCTCACATCAACACCATAATTGATTCTTTAGATTCTAAGGTAACTGACATTCAAACCTCTCTTTCCTTAATATTAAATTTGTTATCCAATCCTGATGCCAAAAAGGGGGAGAAGGTAAGTCAGACAAAATGTACACCTGAACTAGTATTGAGAAGAAATAATGATGATGACAATACTGGTAATGATGGTGATGATATGGTATTTCAAGGAGAAACCTCTGATGCTGCTATGGTGAAGTCTACAATTCAAACTTCTCAAAGTCAATCCATGCAGTAAACTCATGTTTCTGATTCTAGAGTAAGAATAGTAAGGACTTTGGTGAAATCTTAGATCTTGACGGAAGAGCAAATCCTGACAGGTGATCAAATCCTGATAGCTGATCAAATCCTGACACCTGGTCATGGACAAACACTCTCTACAATTCCTGAAGGTGATGAAGATGTTCTTATTGATAATCCTGAAGAATTTGCTAATCTATTCCGGAATTTTACAACAAGAGATGGTAATGTTGTTACTCATTATCACACTGATAAGAGAGTTCAACAGTTATTTGCAAGAAAGGCACTTTCTACTGCTAGTGAAGAATATCCTGATCTCTCACATGAAGAATTTCTAAGTCAACAAAGAGAAATGATGGAGAGTTTTAAGAATCCTGCTCCTGCTAGAGGTAGAGGAGGCAGAGGTAGAAGAGGTGCAAATAGAGGAAGAAGCTCATCAATTCAAAATATGCCTAGACAGACAAGGTCTAGAAGTCTAAGAATAGAAGAAATTCCTGAGCCTACTCAAATTCCAATAGTTCCTGATACTCAACCTGACAGGACTACTTTTGGTGATGATGGAATAGTTGAAGAAGAACCTGAATTGAGAAGAAGACCAAGACAATAAACTCTAACCAGTAATACAATTCAAATTGAAGATTCTAATCCAAACATTGTTCGTGACATTGTTCAAGATCCTGATGAATCTGAAATTCTACAAGAGGTTGATTTCTTGATTTTATCTACTGTGGTTGATTCTCATAATAAAGAAGTGGATGAAGAAGAAGAAGTCAGAAGAAGAGAAATATCAAGAACAACAAGTAGAGATTTCAATCTCTATGTACAAAGGCTTAAACATTCAAATAGAAGGTTGTGGAGAAATCCAAGTAGACAACAACCTCAGTTAGAAAGAAGTTATGTTCTTGAGAGGGAAAAAGACAAGAAATGGAAAAACATTGACACACTTAGGTGTGATAGACCTATCAACTATCAGTCTGGTGGAATTATAACAAATGTCTCTAGTGTTGCTGAATTTTCTGATTCATTGAGATCTAAAGCACTCTGGTTACAAATGTTTTCAAGCATAAGACAAATGCCACATAATACAAGAGGAGGTATAGGTCCCGGAGATGTTGAGTTTCTGAACATGTCATATGTTGATCCTCACTCTTTGACTGATATTGGAGGTAACTTAACTTTTGAACACCTGAACAATTTATTAGCTGTTGATATTGTTATAGATTGTCATGATGGTATTGAAAAGAAAGAAAAGCTTATGTACATCATGAAAGATGGTAGTGTGAAAGTGATGTCCATTCAAGAGCTGCTGGTTAAAACTACAAAGGAACTGAAATATGTTCACTATCTGCTGAGATGGAAAAACAAAGTGTGCAAAGAATGGAGTGATATGATTCTGTCAACAATTAGGAAAAGACTTGATGAAGGAAGAAATTTCAATGGTGATTATACTCCCATGTACTTAAATCTGAGAGGTCAAGATGTGGAAATGCAAAGGGGCACTGTTGTTAAAGAAATGACCTTTGGCATTACTCAACTTGCTCTTAATCCTGATGGGAAGGAAATTGCTTATCTTTTGCTTGAAGAGCACAGTCTACAGAGAAGTTCTATACAGAATCTTAGAGCAGCTATCTATCAGATAAATGAGGAAGATGGAGATCTTAAGGAAAGACTAATTCAGATTCTTGAAGACAAAGAAGAAAATTTGCTATCAAACTTCTTGAAGATGAATTTGTTCTATCAGAAAATCTAAACAGATAAGTTGTTGCTGTAAATACTTGTACATTTTGTAAATAAGTTTTTGGCATCATTGAATCTAGGAATCTATACTTTATTTTACAAAGTATGAGATTCGGGGAGATTGTTAGATCAGGATTCAATGATCGTCAGGATCTAGACTCAACTGATCAGGATTGGTGACGTCGTTAGTATTTGCTCAAACGTCAGTATCAGCTATCAGGATTTCTATGAGGACTGACGTCGTCAGTATTTGCTCAAACGTCAGTATCAGCTATCAGGATTTCTATGAGGACTGTGATCAGGATTGATCATCAGGACTGGAAGCTGATCAAGATTACAAATTCGAGTTATTTATGGAGTCTAGTTACATAAGGAAGTTTATTTTGTCGGTTCCTAGTTTATAGGAATGTAACTGTCGGTTAGGATATGTTTTAATATTGTTTGTAATTGATTTGGACTTATCTTGTAATCGATAGAGAAGCTGTGTAGTATATAAATACAGTTTAGGTTTTGATTTTAATTAATCAATAGCATACACGAGTATATATTGTAACCTAGAAGCTGTGAAGAACATAACACTTTTTTTAATAAACTGTTATTATTCTTTCATATTTGTATTCAACCCCTTCTTGTTATTTACTGGGCAACAGTTCATATTCACGAGAATATTTTAACATATTATTTTGATCTTTTCTCCTATATGATCTTTAGAATAAATATTAGATGCCAAAATTATACCCTAATGATCATAATTTACCACAAAAAAGAAAGAAAAAGATGATTAATACCAGGCTGAACAAAGATATATTTTTTTAAATATCAATGTGTACACTCAAGACTTCAACAAGTAAGCAATTTTTCTGTTGTTTTTATAAAAGAGTACATAAAGAGGGCAAAGCTAACTAGTATAATAATTTAAATATAAAATAGAAAACATAGTAAAAGGCTAAGTTTCTAGAGTTTTGTGGAATATGAAATAATTATCAAATCATTAGTATACTCTAAGCCTATTTATGACTCGTCTGAATAGTTCTAATCTAAATGAAATGACACATACATAACTATAACTATTCAAGTTACACACCAACTAATTATAACAAACAATGAACCCCTTCCACATAGAAGCTTATAAACAGACCCTTATAAACAACCCAACCTATTAATAACTCAACAACTTTTGCCTATAAAATATACATCTTTTTAATAAAGCTTTAACCACTCACATGTGAATGAAAAATACAAAATTTCATTTAAAACCGTTATCAGCTTCCTATAATTATTTTTCTCACTTATCAACACTTTACATAACTTCCAACTATTTAACACCTTCTCACTTAATAAATTACTAGCTTATATCCCGTGCGATGCACGGTATTGGATTTATAAATCTAACAATATAATATTTAAATTTAATATATTATTGACGTAATCAATAGTAGTATTTTAGATATTAAAATATAAAATATTTTAAAATAACATATCTAATGATTCGTATTTTTTTACTCTTAAAAATCTAAAAAGGGACTCAAGTGCAAATATCAAAATATGTGATTGTTCAATATACCGAGTTTATTTGAATATACTATTACTTTTATTTTAATTAATTATCTCGTTTAAATTGAATGTTAAAAAAATTATAATAAACATGAATTTCATAAGTTTAATATAATAATATTATCAATATATCTATCTTTTACCCGTGTTATTTTTAATTTGAACATGAGTTGTTTTAGTTAAAAAATATAAACAGGTAATATCCTTAAAAAGACAATTAGTTACTTATTAACAATTATATAAAATTATATTAATTTTTTTATATATACGTCTGAATTACTTTTAGAAAATTAGTTGTTTAAGTTAGAAAATTTAAAAGAGGTAATTTGTTTTAGCTGAAAAGAATAACTTGTTATTTATTAATATTTATATAAAACAATATTACCATTGTATATTTATTTTGCATGTATTATATTTAGAAGATAAGTTGTTTTAGTTAGAAAATATAAAACACATAATGTGTTTTAGTTGTCGGTTATAAATATATAATAATATTACCATTTTATATATATATTGCCCGTTTTATTTTTAGAAAATGATTTATTTTAGTTAAATAGATATATGAAATAGGTAATATAATTTAGCTGAAAAAGGTAATTGGTTATAGGTTTCCACCTGACTGAATCGAATCCCGCAAGTTCTACAACATCATTGTAAAATAAAGGTACCAACTCCCTCTCTCTTCCCCTTCCTCTCAATCTTAATTGATTTTATTAAAACCGTGTGTGATAAATTCACATGTCATGGCTTTAGGTTTATATTTGATGTTAAATAGCATGTCAATATCGTTGAGAATCATGTTTTAGAAAGGTGGACCCTAGCTAAGATAGTTTTAAACCCTCTCTCTTTTCTCTCTCTCACAGCCAGCCGCCTCCTTTTTTCTCAATATTGCCGCCGGGGGCTTCCACCGGATTCTCCGGTGGAAAGCCCCAATCCCTTAGTTTTTCTTTCATCTTTCTTGCTAATCTTGCTATTAAGGCTTGATTTTTTTTCAATAAAACTTCTTAGATCAAAAACCATCAGAGCATCCGGATTTCTGTCTTCTCCGATCTAGCGGGTGGTTCTTCGGTTTCGATGGGTCCGGTTTCTCTTGTTTTTGTGGTTTCGTTTTCTAGATCTAAGGCTTGCTTTTAGTGTAATTTTTATTTGCAATTTTAGTTTTAATTTGTAATTTCTATTTGGTTGTAGTCTCTCCTTGGTGAGAGTTTTGGTGTTTCTCTCCTTTTTTGTGAGAGTATGGTTTTTGATTTAGTGATGGAAGCTTTTAGGGGATTGCAATTATGGTCGATAGCTCAAACTGGATTAGCTCCAACTGGATGTGGTGAAGCGGGTAAATGTAAATATATCATCTTCAACAAATCGCGGGATTGTATCTCCAAGAAAAATGGAGTAATTAGCGATTGTTTCTGTTTTATGTTTGTTCGACGTGACCATTTTTGTAGATGTCGTATGGCTTTTTATTATTGAATTAATTCCGACTCAAAAAAAAAAAAAAAACTTGGTTTCCATATATGTGTCCTATTTATAAGATGAGTTGTTTTAGGTAAAAAATATAAAAATAATGTGTTTTAGCTGAAAAAAGTAATCAGTTATAAATATATGATAATATTACCATATTATATATATGTTGCTCATTTTATTTTTAGAATATGAGTTGGTTTGGTTTAAAAAATAAATATAAAATAGGTAATGTAGTGAAAAAAGGTAATTGGTTATTAATAAATTGATTATAGACAGGCCCGTGAATCGGCCCAAATACCGACCGACCGACCGACGACCGACCAAAACTTTTAATGTTTCGTCTTTAATAATATAGTATAGATAACTTTTTAATATGAATTATTCCACCTTTTAGAGTGCCTTTTCAATTATTATTATTAATTAATTTTTTTTTCTAAACTAAAATTAAGTAATACAACATTTACTTTTACTACTATAAGATTATAAATTTATATTTTTTAAAATTTACATACTAACATATTAAACTTGATAACTTTCTATTATAATTAGATTTTACTAATTTTTTTAAGACAAATCAAACAAAAGAAACTAAGGTTATAGGTTAAAAATATTTTAGACTTTCAGTATTTATGTATTCTTTTTGAAAGATTGAGTTTATGTATTTACTCGAACAAAAGTTCATAAACAATTTTGTGGTAATATAAATTAAAATAGTATATTAATTTAGCAAAAACAATTAGTATATTATTTAAAATTTTGTTGTCCTTAAATTACAATTATTTATGTTAAATATTTTACATATAAATATTTTAAACACCAACTACTACATTATATTTCAAAAAGTGAATAACTATTACATAACAATTTTTTGTAAAAAAATGATTGTATACTTTTAACAATTCCTATTATTACTTTTTTTCTGAAAACAATTAAACAAAACAAAACTACTATATAGGACCAACTAAACTTAATATACTATTATATTATAATAAAGTATAAATTATCTTCGGTTAATGTTTTTTATAATTTTTGTATTTATGCATTCTTTTTGAAAGATTGAGTTCATGTATTTACTTCAACAAAAGTTCAAAAACAATTTTGTGCTAAAGTGTAACATAAATTAATATAGTCTATTATTTAATATAGTATTAATTTAATAAAGTACAATTTTTTTTATATTAAAAAGTTTACGTATAAATATTTTAAACACCATGTACTATATTATAATTTAAAAAGTCTAATTACAAACATCTGCAGTAACTATTACATAACAATTGTGTGAACAAAATTAATTTTATACTTTTGACCATTCCTATTACTAATTTTTTCTGGAAAAAAATAAACAAAACAAAACTACTATATAGGACCAACTAAAATTAATATACTATTGTATTATAATAAAGTGTAAATTATATTATATTTTTACACTAATCTAACTTTTAAACATCTTTTGTTGCAATAAAGTATAAAATAAAATATAAGTGTTATAGTTTGAGATAGAACATTTTATTTTTAATAATTATCATATTCTTAAATTTTTTACGCAAATTAAACGTTATACTAAATTTAAACATATAACTTTAATTTACTAATCTAAATTATAAATTTGTACAAGACCTTGGTAAATCTAATACACTTATGAGTTCCAAGTGGTAAATTTTATCCAAACAAATTTTATTTAGGTAAAAACTAAAAATAATTTTTAGATGTAACTTGAGAAAACGTAAACAAGTATAAATACTTTTTAGACCTTTAATCTTTTCTAAGTGGATCTTACCATATTTTATTAGCTCATAGTTTTTCTACAAGTCCAAGGCTGTTTCCAACTGAATGAGAGTTGACTTTCATGCATCGACCTCAAAAACTTAAGCTCATGAGTTTATGGGAGCTAGTCCAATTTTAGAGCTCAGACATAGTGTATTTGTCTCACTGAACCACCTCTTGGTGAAGCCTAAATGTAAGCTAGGGGAATGTCCTCCTTCTTTGAGAAAATCACTATAGAATTAGGTGTAATAAATAGTTTCCTGAATTAAAATATTTATATTAGATTGGAGGGTTTATTAGGATGATCGTAGTTCCAATATCTTTGCAATAGAGGAGGGTTTATTACTTACAAGAGCTACATTGAGAAAAAGTTCAATCTAGAAAGCATGAATAGCAAACGAGTTTCATTGTAAAGCCACAAGACCACAGTGGTGGCCCCCTCAACCCTGGAGTGTGGGAAAAATCCACAGGCCACTAATGGAACTTGAATGCTTTGCTCAATAACCACTGCTCTCACACCAGCTACATGCCCTACGCACCATGATGCAATTTGCTCAAAAGTTTCTTTAATTTATTCTATTGAGCTACTTAAAACTCAATTCTTTTTCTAGTTTTTAATTATATTGATTCAATTTTTCCAAAAGTTTCTTCTAAATTCTTTCTATTAAATAAGTTAATATATTGTGTATAGACAAAATTAATGATTTTTGAATTATAAAGAGATTTTGTTTATTATAATCAATTGGAAGTATACATCTTACAAAAAAATTCATTTTGTACAAGTTGGTTTTTGTTTTTATTTTAAATTTTTTGTTACTAAATTGTTGTTGTACATTTTCATAATACAAAATTATCAAAATTTATTACAAACTAATTATCATAAAATACATGAAAATTTTACTTTTTCGAACAAATATACGTGGAAATTTTTTTGCATAAATATTCTATGCATAAATAATTGTAACTAATAATAAAGAACTTATTAGGTGAGTGTAGAAAATATTTTTTTGAAATAATTACTGTAGAATATTTACTAGGTAGGAAACATAACTAAACACCACTCTTCTATGCTTATATGGCATAAAGAACACGATAACATATAAGAAATTCCATTAATAGTCATAGTGGTGTGTAATATTGATGAGATTTTTAAAACACAAATGATGAATTTTCTTGGTGGAGATGTGGAAGAGAATTGTGAAGATACTAAACTACATGATGGGCACTCCACAACACAACACCTAATCCCTCACGCCTAGGCTTCAAAAGATGATTGCTTAGATCTATACCTTTATACTCGAATTAAGATTTAGGGTTCATAGAAATTAATCATGAATCTTCCAATTCTTGTATACAGATTTCCTCCGACAACTCAAATTGTGTTTCTGTTTATCTTGGTTCCATTTGGTCAAAGGTATCTAGAAATTGGATTAAACCCTCAACTTTACACTGTTGGCTTGTATATCTCAAAGCGTGCTCAAGTTAATTCTTGTGTTGGATTCATTTTGTAAAAAGACTTTCTATTTTGTCTGTTTCTAGTTAATTTATATTGTTTTACACTATTTGGTTCTAAATCTCAAAGCGTGTTCAAGTTTATTCTTGTCTTACATTCATTTTGTAAAGAGGTTTTGTATTGTGTCTGTTTTAGTTAATTTATATTATGTTCATAATTTTATTTAAAATACATAAGAACAAATGCGTGTTAAATTTTGAGCGTTTCATTCAAAAAAAAGAATCAAATTTGGCAACCATCACTACAGCCCAAAGGTCATTTTGTCAAAAAAAAAGGGGAAAAAATATAGGTTCATTATCTTTTCATGCTTCAAAGATTGTTCTTTTTTTTAATGGAGATTTTGTAATTGAGCTATCAAAAATTTGTTTAGCTATGGACATTAGATGATTAATTGTAGAACATGCTAAAGTGGAGAAAATGTACACTCTCTAGGAGCTAGTGCAATTAGCTTGGAAGTGCTATTAGGATCATCATAATAAAGCCTCTTTACTCCTAATGACAAAAATAAATGCAAATGATGAAACATCTTGGAGTAGCTTGCATAAAAAAAATTTAAAGATGAAACATCTTCGAGTACATGGACCTTTTTTACCCAAGATTTTACAGATTTTCTTAAAAATGAAACATCTTCGAGTAGCTTGCATAAAAAAATTTAAAATTTGTAATTAGTTTTTTTATTAAAATTATCAGTTTTATATAAATTTAATGATGATATTTTTATAAAATTAATGTTTTATTTAATACTTTTATTAGAATGAATTTTTTAAAAAAAAATTACATGTAACTTTCAAGTGGATAGAAAATCAGCTGGATGAAAATGGTGAGGGCCTGGTAAAATGACAGCCTTCCCAAAAAGTAATTTTAACAAAACATTATGGTCTCAAACATCAAAATATTTCATTCTTTTTAGATGGATATTCAATTTGGGTTGGTCTCCCCTAACAATCATGAAGACATGACAAAGTCCGCTTTGATGTCAACTAACACATTAGAAAAATCAAGGAACAATTCTAATATTTTGAAAAAATAATAATCATAGTTCTATCAGTTTGAGTGAGGTATAGTTACAAAAGATATATAATTACCAACAGAGGAAGTAACATACAAAGAAATAATTTAGCATAAAAAAACATACAAAAATAATAATGTATTTTGTAGGAAAACAACACGTAATGTACCGGTAAATATGAGTTTTTGGTTAAACACACACTTATGACTAAAATTCATAATAGTTATAGTTAGTATTTGCATGCCTAAATACAATGTCATTAACAACCACATTGACAACAAGGATTTCCTGGTCTGGTCTATATCTAAGTGACTAGGATGTCAACACATAATGTAAATATTATATTTGTTCATTTAAAATTAATGTATGTTAGTAAATTTGTCCATTTAAAACTTAATGTGTTTAAAAACACAAATTGAACCTCAAAATCGTATTCAAATTCGACTCGTTTACAAATCAATATGAACTTCGAACTTTATCGAATGGGACACCCAACTTCCGTATCAACTCATTTAGAGCTCTAAACTTTAGTGATCATTAAATTGAATTTGCTTGAACTATTGAACACAAACTCGATAAACTTTTTACTTTATAATTACATTATTTTTCATTAAATTATTTTTAAAATTATTTAATTACTATTTTTCACATAAAATTATTGGTTTTTTATTTGTTAATTATTAAAATTATAGCCAACTTTTTGAAACTCATTATAGAATATGGCCATTGATTGGAAAATTTTCAATGTTAGACATTCTTTTGAAATTAATTAAAAATTATCACCACCATTTTGAGAATTTACAGCCACAATTTTGAAATCCTGATTAAATATCTACAACCATTTTATTATGTGCCATATATGAACCATCAGCAAAGAGTGGGAAATGTGTGCTAGGTATTAGTTTTAATTATCTTTTAGTTGTAAATAAATATCCTACCCTTTTTTAGAAGGAAAAAGTTAAAGTACAACAGACTGATTTGAGTTAAATGTTGAACTTGGTATGTTTAGGTATAACTCTTTTAAACCCAGATAAATATTCTTATTTCATGATTATTTCAGGTTTTGTTGAGGTTATTTAAATATATAACTTTTTATTTAAACTTTATATTTGACTACAGGTCTACATGCGGATGTAGTCAACATCCACCAAATAGAGCAAGTTATTACTAAGAATATTAATAAACATAAAACAACATAAAAATATTAAAATATAGTTGTCTAAGTGATACTGTATATAAAAAATTTATATATTACAAATGCTTTTTTTATTAAATCATATTACAAATATTAATAAAAAAAATGTAATCTAAATCGAGTTGAGCTCATAGCTGGAGTCCAACTCACAAAAACTGATTTTGGCTAGAGTTTTAAATCAAGCCTAATTTTTTGCTAAAGAGTTGGAGGTGATTTAATCCAGCCCAACAGCTCACAAAACCTCCCATCTAATCACTACAAGAAAAATGGCCAAAACTTACTACTCAAATGGTAGGTTTTGGGGGTAATAAGTAGGAATATAAAATACCAAAATATACAACTAACCATATTATTATAACTTATGTCAATATTAAGTAATATTTATTATATAAATAACAATAAAAATAAAAATAAAAATATTACTTAGATTAAATACGAATTATAGACTAGAATGTAGTTTCATACATGCTTTAGTTCTATTTAAAATTTAAAATATCATTATTAGTTGACACTTTTTCTAAATTTGAATGTTCATATTCACCCGAATATTTTAACATATTATTTTGATCTTTTCATCTGTATGATCTTTAGAATAAATATTAGATGCCAAAATTATACCCAAATGATCATAATTAACCACAAAAAGAAAGAAAAAGATGATTAATACCATGCTGAAAAAAGGTATTTGTTTTAAATATCAATGTGTACACTCAAGACGACAACAAGCAAGGAATTTTGCTATTATTTTCGTAAAAGAGTACTTAAAGAGAGCACAACTAACTAGTATAATAATTTAAATTAAAAAAAGAAAAAGATATTAAAAAGAGAAGTTTCTAGAGTAGTGTGGAATATGAAATAATTATCAAATATGTATATTATTTAAGATTGTGTATATTTAAACTTCAAAGGCCTAAAAACATCTTTAATTCCAATTGCGTCTCCTTCTCTACTCAAAACCCTAAATTAAAAAACAGCATGCATCAATTCCAATTGTTTGTGGTCAAAATCTTATGGAACCCGTTAACAATTCCATCTGTTTTCTAATCAAAATTCTAAATATGCGGGAATAACTAAGCAAAAGTGTATACTATAGAAGGAGATGTAAGGTTGGAAAGCTGGAATGAGCAATTCTCAAGGTGGAGAAGTGGAGGATTGTGAAGATGATGATAACAATTTGCAGGTATACATGTAATTTCGAATATTAAGCTTAAATTCAAGATTTTTGTTTTTAGATTATGTCAACAACTTTGTTTGGTGAATTAATGTTTGGTTAGATTTATATGTTATAATGTGATTAAGATTTAGGGACCACAAAAAATGCATGTAGGAAGTCATAAAATTCATATTCTAAATCACCTCTATTTTAATTTCAACTATTTTCTTCTTTATGGTCATTGAAATTTGGAGGATTTTGTTTGTTATGAATAACTTTGTAATTCTCAAAAAAAAAGTTTTTCTTCGTAAAAATTTTGTATTTATTTAGATATAGATCTACCTCGAACTCTTCATTTTGAAATCTTAATCTAGTTTTCTTGTTATCATGATACAATTTGTTCAAAAGTTTCTTTAATTTTTTCTATTGAGTAAGTTAAAACTTAATTCTTTTTTAGTTTTTCTTTATATTTATTCAATGTTTCCAAAAGTTTCTTCTTTCTTTCGATTAAATAACTTAATATGGTATGTAAATGAAAATCAATGATTTGTACATTTTCATAATACAAAATTAACAAAAATTAGTACACTATTATCTAAAAAAAATTTTAATTTATTTTTTGAAATGAGATTTTTATTATTTTTAGGGGTTCTAAAATTTATAATTGTGTTCTTGTTTATTTTGGTTCCATTGGGCCAAAGGTTTTGTAATTTGTACTTTAGTACTTAAATTTCTACTTTTTTATAACATATTTAAATATTTTATTGTCTAAATAATGATCAAGTAATTGGATGGAACCCTCAACTTTACACTCTTGGGTTGTAAATCTCTAACTGTGTTCTCCATTTGGTAAAGAGACTCTTTATTGAGTCTTTTTTAGTTAATTTATATTGTGTTCATTGTGTTATTTAAATGTATAAGAACACATGTGTATTAAATTGTGAGAGTTCCATTTCATTAAAAAAAATCAAATAGGTCAACCATCAATATAGCCCAATGGTCATTTTGTCAAAGAGAGAGGAGAAAATATAACTAGTTCACTATCTTCTTGAGTTTAGTGGTTGAATTTTTTTCTTAATGGAGATTTTGTAACTGAGGTGTCAAAAACTTGTTTACCTGTGGGAATTAGATGATTAATTATAACAAATGCTAAAGTGATGAAAATTAACACTCTATTTCTTTTAGAGCTAGTGCAATGAGCTTGGAACTACTATTACTTAAAAAACCTCTTTACTCATAATGATATAAATAAGTGCAAATGATGAGTAAATAGACCTTTTTTACGGAAAATAAGCCTCTCAAAGATCGAACATGTTCGAGTAGCTTGCAGTTTGTCCTTTTCTAAGAGGTGGTTCAGTGACACAAATAATCTACACTTGTCTCGTGGTGAAATTGATCTAGTTGTTGTAAACTTCAACACCATCATTGGTTTAAGTTTTTGAGGTTACCGCATGAAATTTATCTCTGGATCAAAAGAGCCTAGAAAGACGATAAGATCCACATAGAAAAGATTAAACCTAAATTGGAGGTGATGGGAATCCTACCAACACATTATCTCTCATTATTTCGTTATGTTGTCTATAGTTGTCTTTTCAACCACAATTGTCCTGTCATAATTCATAATCACATGGACGTGAACGTGGTCGTGGCATGTGGCCGCGGTGAGGACGTGGACGAGGAACAAGACACGATGTGGAACTAACATCAAGGCGTGGAATTGGCAATCCTTATTCTACGAATTCTAGTGAAAGGTCTAAATTTCATAACTCTTGTCCTAAAAATTCCAATGAAATGCCTCGAATTGACAAATCATGCCTGAAATGCCTTTCTCTAACATTTGTAGCACATGCGTTATCAGTTTCGAGCCTTACTTTGAAATTTGTAGCACAAGAGTTGTCAATTTCAGGCCTTCCACTAGAATTTGTAGCATAAGAGTTGTCAATTACAAGCCTCGATGTAACCATTTTGGCTACTTCTTCCTCGTGTGTAGTTCCTTGCCCACGTCCTCACCGATGCCCCCGCCCATGTTCATGTACACATCCACGAGTTTATTAATATTCATAGTACGGTTATTGTTAAACAAACAATGGCCCACAACATAAAGGATATAACGAGCTATCATCACTTGGCCGGCGCGATACCCACCATCCTCCCTTTAGGTTTAATCTTTTCTAAGTGGATATTACCATCTTTTTTAGCTCATAGTTTTCCTACAAGTCCAAGGCTCTTTCTAACTTAAATGAGAGATGACTTTCGTGCATCGACCTCAAATTGGCTAAGAGTAACAAATTGGATCTCATCAAGTTATCTCACGAAGCCACCAAGGCAAGGTCTGTTGAAGAAATTTAGCTTGTCAAGTGATGTGTAGATTTGATTGTGATGATTAAGCGTGAAATGAAATCTTTGTATTGCACATTCAATATTCGAATTACAAAGTTAGACCTGATAAAATGCCAAACACCGAAGAACAAATGTATCCAACTCAAGCTCCATGTCTAAAGCAGCATCATAATCCTTCACCTTTATCACAATAACACAAATATGCAAGATCAGAGACCAACAAATAAGTAAAACACTGAATATTAAAGGCAAAAGATGAAGATACAGGAAAAGAGAACCCAACATTTGCTTCTCTCTATATTGTCCGCGAGAGCATCAGAGCAAGTAGCTCCTAAACACACACTCAATATTTGTACTATCAAGACTCAGCCCATCAGATAAATCCTTTATTGCATTCCTTGAAAGGTGTGTTTATCATTTGAGAAATTGTGAAAATGTGCAATATTTTCTTAGTCATTTCAAATTTATTATTTGTAAATTATTTCCAATAAACAGTATGTGTAAAATAATGCGATGATGAAGATGCTGTTTGCTTGGAAATGACATTAAGTTATAAATTCCAAACTGCATCCAAATTATAGAATTTGATAGTCATAAAAACACACCTGTAGTGGCCCAAAATTCCAACCACAACCATCGTTATTCCAGCAAAGTATGTGTAGGTATCAGACTTTAAAAACCCTTACATGAATTGGTGCTTGCAGCAGATGCAATGACGACCGTCTACCCAACTTCCAGACCATTTATACCAGCATGAATATTGACTGAGCTTGTGCAAAACACAGCAAGGAGCCCCGTATATAATTTATAAAACCGTCCTGCCAAAAAGTGATAGATGAGTTTGGACTTGGTATAAAGATATATCACCAAATGAGTAAAAAGAAAATTCTAGTAACATTGTTTAAGGAAACATTAATACTAGTGACCAACACAGAAAAAACGATATAACCCGATGGGAATAAAATAAAATAAATTAACTGATTCAACCATATAAAACTTAATTTGCAAGATTAGTACGTTTTTTTAGATAATAATGTACCCATTTGTCACTATCCTACTATAGTATTTCATAGAAGGATGGTACTGCAACTTACCTAGATCTAAGATCTCAAATCCAACATATGAAACAATTGGCTTTGGTATAATTATAGTTCTATGTCCAACATAGACCATCAAAAAGAGAAGAGCAGCCATTGACGGCAGCACCAATTTCCTGGCTTTCTAGTTGGCACCTTATTGGTTAGTACTAACACCAAAAAAAATGGCGTCTCCAAAAGAAAAACAAAAAAAAACTGTAACTCACACTCTCCAAGGGATATGAAGGACATCATCCACAAAACCAAGCAAAATCATGAAATAGATGGATGCTAAAGCTGCATTGTATTCAACTAGCCACTGTATAAATGAAATAAGCAACAGTTGATGCGGTCAAAAAAGAAAAAGAAAAAAGGTTTTCTCTGCTAGAGAAGAAGAAGATTACATCATATAAGGAACTAATATAGAATATCAATAACTATCATCACAATTTCTTATTTCTGCTCACGAATTGCTTGTAAGCATAAATGCAAGTGCAGCTTATAGAAAAAAAGCTCGGGGTCCGCCTGAAATTCAGCTAACAACAATAAGTGTATCCAATAGTTATAACAACAAATGAAACCCATCATTGTCACAGTAGCTCGAAAACTCCACAACAATTAATTGCAAGCATTACTAAAGTCCTGTAATAGTTAGTTGACTATTAAACTTGTTATTAATGAACGTCAAGTAGTGAGGTTACATGAGATCTATTATGAAAGAAAAAAAAGGGACATGTGTATATAACAGTGTCATTTTGTGCACCAAACATAACATTTGATACCTAAATACAAATATATTAAATGTTAAATTTAATCAGAATGAATAATTTCAAACACATAGTAAATGCAAATCTAAATGTACATCACCAAAATATCAAAAATACAATTTTGTTAAAAAAATTGCACAAGCACACATAGTAATTCATACACGATATCAACACACATATACAACATATACACATAGATATATGTAGAGTATAAACTGAAGAATTACTAGAGGAAGACCTTGCGCTGCTTAAGAAATGCTTTCTCAGTCTACAAAAACAAAACACAAGTAAATCAAGTATGATTAGAGATTATATACATACAAATAAAGATGAGAATACATATATATATATATAAATGTTGGATTAAATCTGAATTTATATTTTGTATTTGAATAAGTCTTTGGGGTTTGGTTGTCTGGAGAATTAGTCTACAGATAGTTGAGAGAAAGTAGGATTGGTTAAATAAAGGATGTGGTGATTCAGTATTATTAGGAGTATTAGTTTAGTTTCATTATGGTGTCCTATCTTTTAGGCATGTTAGTTTCCTTTCTTGTATTAGTATTCTATCAGCCTTGTATTTTGGGCTTAACGTTAATGAATAAGTTCTTAACGCACTTCTTTGTTCTCTCAGTTGATAAACAGACAAATATTATACTTATACATATATTTGCAGGTAATTCATTTACAAGAATTGGTATCAGAGCTTACAACTGGTGAATGCCAAAATATATGCCTAAGGTGACATCAATGGAGATGAGTAAAAGCAAGGAAGGCTCTATAGGATTAAGTTATCCGATGCTAGCCAGAAGTAATTATACGGCATGGGCATTGAAGATGAAGGTTTTCATGCAAGCACACGGAGTGTGGAACGCTGTCGAACCCAAGGACTCTAAGGATCCCAAGGACCCTAAGGCGGAGATAGATGAAAGAACAAACAAAATTGCCCTGGCTGCCATCTACCAGAGTATACCTGAAGATGTACTTTTATCCGTTGCAGACAAGGGGACTGCCAAGGAGGCCTAGGAGGCGATAAAGACCATGTGTCTTGGGGCTGATCGCGTGAAAAAAGCTAAGGTTCAAACCTTGAAGGCGGAGTTTGAGGCGTTGAATATGAAAGACGCAGAGCCATTGGATGAGTTATGCATGAAATTGAATAGTCTAGTGACTAACATCAGGGCTCTGGGCGAGTCTATAGAAGAAAGTTATGTTGTGAAAAAACTGCTGCGTGCGGTTCCCCGAAAATTCCTGCAAATTGCTTCTACGATCGAACAATTTGGGAATGTGGAGACTATGTCAGTTGAGGAAACTATAGGCTCCTTGAAAGCGCATGAAGAAAGAATGAAGGGACAAAGTGATACTCCTACAGGCCAATTATTACTCACCGAGGAAGAGTGGGCAAAAAGAGAAACAGTGATGGAAAACTACTGTTGACACGCGAAGAGTGGATGAAGCGGTCGAGCAGAAATACAAATGGTGGTGCCCCAAGTCAGAGAACTCGAGGTACAAACGAAGGAGGAGGAAGGGATAAAAGTAGAGTTAGGTGCTTTAACTGCCTGAACTATGGCCACTATGCAGCGGAATGCCGGATGCCAAGGAAGGAGAAAAAACTAGAAGTGAATATGTCACAGGTGGAGGATGAAGAACCTGCTCTGTTACTAACTGAACGAGATGAAGCTAATAATGACTTGATGATGATCAATGAAGAGAAGGTGGTACCAAAGCTGATTGAGAAAGGTGGAATTGTCGAATCAAATTTATGGTATCTCGACAACGGGGCTAGTAACCACATGACGGGTCAAAGATCAAAGTTCTATGAGTTGGATGAAGGAATAACCGGGCAAGTGAAATTCGGTGATGGATCGACGGTGAACATAAAGGGAAAGGGCTCGATAATGATGAAGTGCAAAAATGGAGAGGAGAGAGCTCTTCACAAGGTATACTATATTCCTACCCTGTGCAACAATATTATTAGTTTGGGTCAACTTACTGAAGATGGAAACAAAATTGTGATGAATGGAAATTTTCTGCGTATTTATGACAAAGAAGAGAGATTGCTTATGAATGTAAAAAGGTCGACTAATCGTCTGTACAAACTTATTATTGAGACCAATAGACCTGCGTGCTTGTTAACAAGGAGTGACGAACCGAGTTGGCTGTGGCATTCTCGCCTCGGTCATGTCAATTTTCAAGCCATGTCGATGATGACAAGAGAAAACATGGTGTATGGTTTGCCCAAACTCAAGTAGCCAAGAGAGGTGTGCACAGGTTGCCTAATGTCGAAACAAACAAGGAAGTCGTTTCCGACTCAGTCGAACTACCGTGCGAAGAAGGTATTGGAATTAGTTCATGGTGATCTATGCGGGCCCATAACCCCGGAAACACCTGGAGGTAACAAATATTTTTTCTTACTGGTAGATGATTTTAGTAGAATGATGTGGACATTTATGCTAAAATCAAAAGACGAAGCATTTGGAGTGTTTAAGAAATTTCAGGCTATAGTCGAGAATGGAGCAGAAAGAAAAATCAAGGTTTTCAGAACTGACAGAGGTGGAGAATTTTGCTCGAATCAATTCAACGACTACTGTAATGAAAATGGGATCACTCGTCACTATACCGCCCCTTACTCCCCACAACAAAACGGGGTTGTAGAGAGACGGAATAGGACTGTAGTTGCAATGTCAAGGAGTATGTTACAACAAACGAACTTGCCATCAAAGTTCTGGGGTGAGGCTGTTCGTTATTCAGTTTATATATTGAATCGACTGCCTACGCGTGCGCTGACTGGTGTGACACCTTATGAGTCCTGGAAGGGAAAGAAACCAAACATCAGTCATGTTAAAGTCTTCGGTTGCTTGGCCCATATGAAAATCGCTGGAGTATACACATAGAAGCTAGACAATCGTAGCAAACCTGTCATTCACCTAGGAAGCGAGCCTGGCACGAAAGCTTACAAGTTGTTTGATCCTGAGAGTAACAGTGGACATGTTAGCAGGGATGTGGTCTTTGAGGAAACAAAATCGTGGAACTGGGAAGAACAGGTAATGAGTGAAGGGAGAATAGTGAATTCATTTACTGTTCTTGATAATCGAAGAACTGAAGAGCTGGTCGACTCATCAGAGACTTCAGTTGAGTTTTCAGATGCAGAAAGCGCAGATAGTGGAATGACTGGAAATTCAGAGAGTTCACAGGCCCTGACCCCTGAAAGCTCTTCGAATACAAATCAGGATGAGAACTCTGAAAGTAGCAGCGGACCGAGATGTTACAGGTTAGTTAACAACATCTATGACAACACGGAGGAAGTTGAGATTGATGATGAGCATGAGCTACTTCTTATGGGAGTGGATGAGCCTAGAAATTTCCATGAAGCTGTAAAGGGAAGGGATTGGAAGAATGCAATGAAAGAAGAAATGGATGCAATTGAGAAAAATCAGACTTGGTTTCTAACCGAACTTCCTAAAGGTCACAAAGTCATTGGACTGAAATGGATATACAAGCTCAAAAGAGATGCCACTGGAGCCATTATCAAGCATAAAGCAAGATTGGTCGCGAAAGGGTACGCACAGGAGAAGGGGGTGGATTTCGATGAAGTTTTCGCTCCAGTGACAAGGCTAGAAACAGTACGGTTGTTGCTGGCACTATCGGCAAAGAACCACTGGGAGGTACATCACTTGGATGTCAAAACGGCATTTTTGAATGGTGAAATTTCTGAGGAGGTGTATGTTGCTCAGCCCGAAGGTTTTGAAAAGAAGGGTCAGGAGCATATAGTGTATAAATTACTTAAGGCATTATACGGTTTGCGCCAAGCACCGAGGGCGTGGTACGCAAAATTAAATAAATGTCTCGAGGAAATGGGGTTCCAGAGGTGTCCTTATGAGCATGCCGTATATATCAAGAAGAAAGGGCAAGAAAGCTTGATTATTGCTGTGTACGTCGACGATCTATTAGTCACGGGTACAAACGTGTCTCTCATTACTAATTTCAAGACACAGATGAACAAACACTTCGAAATGAATGACTTGGGAAAATTGTCATACTACCTAGGAATGGAGGTTGAACAGGGAGATGGCTACATTGAATTAAAGCAATCTGCCTATGCTAAAAAGGTACTTGAGAAGGCCGGAATGGGTGAATGTAATCTCACCAAGTATCCTATGGATCCAAAGGAGGTGTTAACAAAGGATGAGGGAGGACAGATCGTGAATGCAACTCAATACAAAAGTATGGTAGGTGGACTTCGATATCTTGTGCATACTCGACCGGACATTGCTTACGCTATGGGAATGGTTAGTAGATACATGGAGACTCCTACAGTTATGCATCAAAATGCAGTGAAACGCATTCTACGATATGTAAAAGGCACGTTAAACTATGCCCTAGTGTACTCCAAGGACAGTGGTAATAACATATTAACAGGCTTCTCTGACAGCGATCTAGCAGGGCATACCGAGGACAGAAAGAGTACGAGTGGGATGGTTTTCTATCTGGACGAAAATCTCATTACTTGGGTTTCTCAAAAGCATCGATGTGTTGCTTTGTCCTCATGCGAGGCGGAATTCATGGCAGCAACGGCGGCTGCATGTCAGGCCATATGGCTTCGCAATTTACTTTGCAAGGTAACAAATGAGAATGTAGGTCCAGTGGTGCTGTTCTTGGACAACAAATCTGCCATAAACATGGCTAAAAATCCAATGTTTCATGGTAGAAGTAAGCATAATGACATACGCTATCACTTTATACGTGAATGCATTGAGCGTGGAGAGATCGTGGTAAAACATGTTACAACTGATATGCAGCGTGCATACACTTTAACAAAGGCATTGACAACTATCAAGTTCTAGCGTATGAGAAAGCTGTTAGGAGTGAAGAATCTGTTGAGGACATAATTCATATTGAGGGGGTGAATGTTGGATTAAATCTGAATTTATATTTTGTATTTGAATAAGTCTTTGGGGTTTGGTTGTCTAGAGAATTAGTCTACAGATAGTTGAGAGAAAGTAGGATTGGTTAAATAAAGGATGTGGTGTTTCAGTATTATTAGGAGTATTAGTTTAGTTTCATTGTGGTGTCCTATCTTTTAGGCACGTTAGTTTCCTTTCTTGTATTAGTATTCTATCAGCCTTGTATTTTGGGCTTAACGTTAATGAATAAGTTCTTAACGCACTTCTTTGTTCTCTCAGTTGATAAACAGACAGATATTATACTTATACATATATTTGCAGGCAATTCATTTACAAGAATATATATATATATATATATATAGATATATATATATATAAGGGATGCTACTTGTTCAGCCATGGTTGATTTGAAGTTGAAGGAGATACACCGAAATTGAGAAGAGGCTGTGGACACGGAAGTTACTCTATGTATAATCCAAAGGGAGGTAAAACCAAGCACCACGCTCCACATATGTTAAACAAATTGAGATAGTCAAACTAATATTGAATAAATTGAAAGGGAAGTGAGAGATTCGAACAATTTCGGTTTATTTTTTTAGTATTACGGGAAAAAGAGGGACGCGGGAGGTGAATTTGATTAAGGGGGAATATTTTACTAAGGGGGAAAAGAAAAAGAGGGAAGGAGCTCGTTTATTTTTTGAAAAATGAGGATCATACATCGTTTATTCAAGTAAGCGATGTGTAGATTATTGTTAGACATCAGTTTTAGTTTTTCCGATGTAAGATATACTTTTAATATCAGTGGCTTTTCTAACCGATATCTAAAGTGTGATGTCTAATCTAGTTTTTATTGCTGACAACCTAAGTCAAAGAATGGAATCTCTTAAAGTCAGTCAAGTCAAGATTGAGGAACTAGAAGTTGAAGACACTGGTGAGGAGACCCAAGCTGTCTATGATTTGCTTGAGGATGATGAATTTTACAGCATAGAAGGACTGAACAAGATGGAAAACAAATATTTTGCCTATATGGCTAGGAGATATCCAAACATAAGGTTTAAGAGGAAGCAACCATTTAGGTCCAAGTTCAATGCTGGAAATGCTGGTGGATCTAGTGGCTCAAACACTTTCAATAAAGGGAAAGGGATTGCTGGTGCTGCTAAAGGAGGATACAAGTCTGGAAGTGTAGATAGAACCAAGATAAGGTGCTATAACTGTAATGAACTTGGGCATTTTTCCACTGAGTGCAAAAAGCCTAAACAGGTCAAGAAGGACAAAGCATACTTAGAGCTTGAAGCTAAGTATGAGGCTCTACTCAAGAAACAACAGGGTAAAGCTTTTATTGCTGAGGGAAAGTGCTGGGATGACTCTGATGAAGAAGAAGAACAAGAGTACTCAAACTATGCCTTGATGGCATTTTCTGATGATGGTGTTTCCTCAAGTCAGGTACCTATTCTTACTTCTCTTGATATGACTCCCTTTCAATATAAGCAAACTGTTGAAGATATGAGTACTGAGATGTTCAATATTCATACTAGCATGTTAGTAGCTAATGAAGAAATTGATAGACTAACTGCTATAAATCTTGAGCTTACAGAAAAGAATGAGGAACTTGAGTTAATGGTTGTGAGCCTTGATGGTTTGAAAAAGGAGATTGAGTATCTTAAAAACAAAGTGATTTGTGCTGAACAAATAGAAAAAGCTCTTAGAGAACAAATTGCTGAAAATGAACTGAAATTAAGAAGTTTCAAGAACTCCTCTGAGCTTATTCAAACCTATCACAAGGAACACACTGAAGACTGCAAGGTTGGAGTTGGTTTTGATTATGAAAATGATAAGGGAAGGAAGAAGTCCAAGGGCAAAGGAAAAGAATCTTTTACAAACAAAAATGCCCCAACCATACTGTCAAGTGTTGAAAAGCCCATTTTCAAAAAAGAGTGTTGTTGAGTTTGATGAAGAACTACTGATCATCAAGAAATAACTACTTGAAGAAGATGAGGCAGCTAAAGACACTTCCTCTTCTCCTAAGTCTGTTGTTCAGAAAGAAACCAAAGACAACCTTGTCAAGAGTCCTAAGGTCAAAAAGGAAGTTGTTAAGAAAAAGAAACAAAACAAAAATGGCAAAATAGGTGTCAACAGGAGTAACAACTATGCTTATGTGCGAAATGCTCCTAGGAAACAGTGTTAGAAATGCCTGTCTGTTAATCATTTGACTCATAAGTGTAATAAACAAGTGAATGTTGAAGTTGATAACTTGAGTACCCATTCTGTAGGTTTAAATTCTATTCATGATTCCTTCTGTGGTAATTCAAACTGCATGACATGCTATGTGACTGTGATTGCTAATTGTTTATCTCTTAAGCATAAACTTGATTCTTCACAATCTTGTGAATCACACACACACATATGCACACTCACAGGACAGGATCCCCAATCAAGGTTGAGAGGGTGAAAACTTCATGTGAGCCTATGAGTGTAAACTCCAAAGCCACAAACAAAGTGAAGTCTCCTACTGTGAAGAATGCAATTTATGATAGAAGAATTGTTAACAAAACTGTTTCTAAATCAACTGGACCCTACCAAGTGTGGGTACCAAAAAAAACTTAGTTACTTTGTGAATGCAGGGCAACAGGAATAAAAGAGTCATATGGATCTTGGACAGTGGATGCTCAAGTCACATGACTGGTGATATAGCCCTGCTATCACAATTTGAGGAAAAGGCTGGCCCATCAGTAACCTTTGGAAATGACAACATTGGTTATACCATGGGATATGGCAGTGTCAAATCTGGGAATGTCATTATTGAAGATGTAGCATTTGTTGAAGGACTGAAGCATAACCTCTTGAGCATTGGACAATTCACAAACAGGGGTTTCAAAGTGGAATTTGATGAAGATCATTGTCTAATCTCAAAAAGAGGAAGTGCTAAGGCCACAAATGAAGAATTCTGGCTATGGCACAAGAAACTGTCTCACTTGAATGTTCAGGCAATGAACTCTCTGACAAAGAGAGAGCTCATCATAGATATTCCTGCCTTGGAGTTTGTGCAAGATGGAGTATGTGAAGCTTGTCAGAAAGGAAAGATTAAAAGATCAAGTCACAAGAACAAATTGCTCAATACAAACTCAAAGCCTCTATAGCTAATTCACATGGATCTATTTGGCCCTGTGAATGTAATGTCCCTTTCTAAGAAGAAATATGCTCTAGCGATGGTTGATCACTATTCAAGATATACTTGGGTGGAATTCCTATACTCCAAGGATGAAGCACCTCAAGTTATTATAGAGCATATTAAGAGAGTTGATAGAGAAGCACAAAGCACTGGTTCCTCTGTAGTTGCTTTGAGAAGTGATAATGGGACTGAGTTCATAAATTCAACATTGTATGAGTTTTGCAAAGATAAAGGAATTTCTCAACAATTTTCAGCTCCTAGAACACCTCAATAAAATGGAGTAGTTGAGAGAAAGAATAGAACTCTCATTGAAGCTGCAAGGACAATGTTGTTGGATGCAAGGCTACCTACTAGATTTTGGGCTGATGCTGTCAACACAGCATGCTATGTGCAAAATAGAACATTGATCAATAAGAAGTCTGGAAAAACTCCTTATTCATTAATGACTGGCAAAAGAGCATCCTTCAAGCATCTTCATGTGTTTGGAAGCAAGTGTTTTGTGATGAAAGATACCTCTGAGCATGTTGGAAAATTTGATGCTAAGGCATTTGAAGGTATCTTCATTGGATACTCTCTGGAAAGGACAACATACAGAGTATTTGTACCTGAGCAACACAAAGTCATGGAAAGCATGGATGTTACCTTTGATGACAAGAAAACTCCTGGACTTGAAACAAGTGAACAAGACAGTGTGCCATTAAGATTTGAAAATCAAGGATATCTTGAGGATTCTGAAAGTGAGGATGAACCTCCTGCTCAACCTGTTCCAGAAAATGAATCTCCTGAAGTTGATGATTTTCTTCAAACACCTGTGCAAGGATTCACAAACACAGGGGGAGAAGACGAGAATGCAACTGTCAATCTAGATGATCCTGGAACAAGTCAAGGAAATGAACATGGTCACACAAGGAAATGGGACAGAGCCCACACTAGGGATCAAATCATTGGAGATCCTGGTGCGGGAGTAAGAACAAGAAGGGCAACAATGAATACATGTCTGTATAGCTGCTTTCTGTCACAAGAAGAACCAAAAGTAATTGAAGAAGCTTTGAAGATTTCTGATTGGATTGTTGCCATGCAAGAAGAATTGAATCAATTTGAGAAAAACAAAGTATGGGAACTAGTGCCACCTCCAGAAGGAAAGAATGTTATTGACACCAAATGGGTGTTCAGAAACAAAATGGATGAAGAAGGAGTGGTGATTAGAAACAAAGCAAGGTTGGTTGCCAAAGGATACTGTCAACAAGAAGGCATTGACTATGATGAGACATTTGCACTTGTAGCAAGACTGTAAGCTATAAGAATCTTCTTGGCTTTTGCAGCTCACTCAGATTTTAAGGTGTATCAAATGGATGTGAAAAGTGCATTTCTCAATGGTGATCTTGCTGAAGAAGTGTATGTGTCACAACCACCTGGCTTTGAAAATGAAAACTTCCCAGACTTTGTGTATAGACTGCTCAAGGCACTCTATGGACTCAAACAGGCACCAAGAGCCTGGTATGAGACTCTATCTCTATTTCTTCTTGAGCATCAATTTACCAGAGGCACAATTGATAAAACCTTATTCTTCAAGAAGCATGGAAATGATATCATTCTTGTTCAAATCTATGTGGATGATATCATCTTTGGCTCTTCAAATGAAAAACTCTGTGAAAAGTTCTCCAAGTTGATGCAAAGCAAATATGAGATGAGTATGATGGGAGAATTAACCTTCTTCCTAGGCCTGCAAGTACATCAAAGGGATGATGGCATCTTCATAAATCAATCCAAGTATGTTAAAGATCTCCTAAAGAAATATGGTTTAGAAGAGTCATCTCCAGCAAAAACTCCTATGTCTACTGCAATCAAGCTAGATGAAGATAAGAAAGGCAAGAGAGTTGACATCAAGGTCTATAGAGGAATGGTTGGATCACTACTCTATCTCACAGCTAGCAGGCCAGACATCATGTTTGCCACATGTCTTTGTGCAAGGTTCCAGTCTGATCCTAAGGAATCTCACATGATGGCTATCAAAAGAATCTTCAGGTATCTGAAAGGGACTCCTAATCTTGGGCTATGGTATCCAAAGGGCACTGGGTTCAACCTGGTTGGTTACACAGATTCTGATTATGCTGGATGCAGAATTGACAGGAAAAGTACCTCTGGAAGCTGCCAATTCTTAGGTCAAAGGTTAGTGTCCTGGTTTAGCAAGAAACAACAATCCACAGCAACATCTACAGCTGAGGCTGAATATATTGTTGCTGGAAGCTGCTGTGTTCAATTGCTTTGGATTAGAAATCAACTCATGGATTATGGACTAGTTTTAGAACACATTCCTCTGATGTGTGACAATACTAGTGCAATATCCATAGTAGCTAATCCTGTTAATCATTCTACTACAAAGCACATTGAGATAAGGTACCATTTCATTAGGGAACATGCAGCAAATGGTACTATAGCAGTCTCTTATGTTCCAACAAAGAAACAATTAGCTGACATATTCACTAAACCTCTAAATGAAGTTGTCTTCAACAGACTTGTGAGTCAAATTGGAATGCTCAATCCTTCATTTAGCTGTTCTAAGTAAATATGCTAGTTAATTATTGTAGCAGTAAATTTTCACTGTATTTAAATGCTCTATTCATATGGAGTGAAAATTAGCTGAGATATGATTTATAAATATTTCAGTATTTTACTGCAAAATTTTCAAATCATACTATTCTGAGAAGTTATGAATTTTTAAGACATCTCTACATAGGTGATCTTGAGAGTTCACGACTTAGTTCAAATAAAACAGACTTATATCGCAAACTGGTAAATTGTGAGACTTTGCGATATAGTTCATTTCATGAGTTTGCGACATAGTTCATTTTATTGACTTTGTGACTTAGAATAACTATATCGACAAGTCTCCATATTTGACAAAATTTTGATTTAAAATTATTTTACTTCAATTTTTGATTTAAGTCTGACAAAATGCTTAAAATTTCAAAATGAGAGTTTTAGACAGGGTATTTTCACTATATCGCAAAGTCATCCAAATTCTTCTATCTTCAAGACTTTGCGACATAGTTCATTTCAGGACTCTGCGATATACTTTGCAAGACTTTGCAGTACATGCCATTTTGAGACTTCGCGACATACAATTAGTCTGTACATATTCATAACTCCATATCGCAGTGTCTCTATCATATAAAATACTCATTTCTAACCGTTCACAACTTTTCATCTTGTCTACTACTCTCAATTCTCAACCCTAAGCTCTAATTCTCTACTTTCTTCTTCACTCTCAATCTTGAAATGGCACCCAAATCTCAAACAACATCATCCTCAATCCCTTTAACCATACCAAAAGAAACAAATCTACTCACAATACCCTCAGAGGCGGAGGAAAACCCAAGGTACAAGTGCTTTGTACGGTTCTTAAACACTTCCTACCTCCGCCAAGCCTTGACCCTTAACCCCACTCTGTATGTCGATGTACTGGAAGGGTTCTGGAGAACAGCCTTGGTTGCAACAATGGCTAAGGAGGATGGTACTTCATTTCAGGAAGTAAGTTGAACAATTAGGGGCAAGTCTTTCCAGTTTGGGGAGAAGGAAATAAATGAAGCCCTGGGGTTAAAGGTTGAGGGTCATGATGCTGAAGCCACTGACAAGCAAATGGTGGACTTCCCGACCCTAATTCAGTATGCTGACAAGATTGACACGGCCAAGCTCAACAAGAAGTATGTCAGGAGGGAGTGGTCATTTCTATTTGATGCACTCCAAAAGGTGTTTCTATGCAGGAAGACAGGATGGGACCAAATTAGTCACATTGCTGTGAAGCTGGCCTATTCTCTAGCCTACAATCAGGAGATCAATGTTGGAGTAATAATCCTCAAGGAATTGGCTCAAAGGCTAGGGAGGACAGTTCGTGGTAGAGGTAATGACATCTTTTACCCTCGTTTCCTTCAATGTATCTTGAATTATCTTGATGTTAATGTACATGAACTAGAGGGCATAGATAAAAATAAAATGGCTTATTCCAAGCCCATGTCCAAAATTCTATTTGGGTCATTGGACACAAGGAATCAAGTGGATGTGATTCTAAGTGTGACCAAGCGTATGCAGGACACATTTGAATCCTATCCACTTGATAAGCCCATATACCATGAACTTTCCTGGACAGGGGAGGCTAAGACTGAAGGAGCTACACAGTCTAACCCCTAGCCCTCCTAACCCCTCCAATGAACCTCCCGCAAACAGTACCATATCAATTAGGGAGCCAAGTGCACCAACTTCCCAAAAGGTTGGTGTTACTAAAAAGAAGACAAAGAAGAGAGCCCTAGAAGTGATAAATGAATCTGTAGAGATAGAAAGTGAGAATCCTGAGTCACCTCTCACCAGACAAAGTAAGAAATCAAAATCCAAACCTACCACTGAATCCTCCCAACAGGATTCAGATGTGGCAAAAGGGGTACACCTGTTACTGTCAATGTCCTCTCAAAAGGGCATGGACATTGAAAAGAGTAGTCTCCCCACTACATCCTATAGAGAGTCAGCACAGGGTCAAGACATCACTCTTGACCCTAGTGGAGATAAGGATGATCATACACAGAATGGAGAGCACATCATTGTTGAAACTCCTCCTATTTTCCAGGGGGAGTTGCCAAAATCCAATCTAAACCCCACTTCTCTCTCAGATTCTTCCATTAAAATTTCTTCTACACAAGAGAGTCATTCTAATGACAATCTTGCCCTTGATCAATCACAATCCACTCCTGTGATTGAGCCAATTTCAAGTGACATGGTGCATGACATTGTGCTCACCACTCAGGAGCCCCACTCAGTTGGTCAGGGAATGCATGCTGATGCATATCCTAATGACATCAACACAAACATAGTGTAAAGCATAATGTAACATAAGATGTAAAAGAGATAACTTCAACTCAACAAAGGACAAGACATACAATAGTATTAACAGAAGCACAGGAATCCAGAATCAAAGAAGAAAAGGTAAACTCAAAAAATCAAAATACGTTATGTATTCTTGAAGTCCGTAAACAGGTCATGGAAAGAAGTTCATGAAAATGTTCAAGCCTCAGTGACAACAAAAGAAACAAGACTTTCAAGACGACAGAAGTATGTGAATGATTTAGGGTTAAGTACCACGGGATTACAGTGATTTAAATGAAGCAACCAGAACGACAAGAGACTTATCAGAAGCATTGAATTGAAGACATAAAAGAAGAATTGATCAAGTGTTATTCATCTGTGAACCAGACCAGTTGCACTAGGTGACGGCACTAAAAAGATCAAGTTGTTTTATCGTCTCAGAAGGAAGTGATATAGTCTATTACTTAAACGCCCAGGAGCTCAGTGGAATCATTAAAAGATATAAGACAAGAAAAAGGATTCGATAGTTTTTCATTTCAGAAAACTATCGAATGGTATTAAAAAGTGATTCATAGAAAACCAATTTGAGTTAATTTAGTATTCGATAGTTTTGTTTTAAAACTATCGAATGGTAAAATAACTTAAATCATTCGATGGTTTTTTAAATCATTCGATGGTTTTTTAATAAGGGGCAGGTGAAAAGTATTCTTGTTTTACAGGTTGATTTTGAAGATGGACGACCAGGATTGATTCCTTCATTCCTAGTTCGATAGTTTTCAAATCCAAAGCCTACAATTACTAAGAGAGAGGCAGTGTCTTCCTCAGTCAAGTTCATTCACTACAGAAGCAATTACGGAGAGAGAGGAAAAGCCAGAGAGAAAATTCTAAGAACATTAATTCTACTGGAACTCTATCATTGTATTGATTGTGGATAACTTAGAACTCATTGAAGCTAATCTACGGATTAGAAATTGTAGCACCCCTCGAGGTTTATATTTATAAAAAGATATATTCCCCGAAACTTGATTTGGTTTGGTGTGTTTGATTTCGTTATAGAACTGAATGATTTATCCGCGAACGAAATAGAATTATTTGTGAGTATCGTATTCAACCCCCCTTCTACGATACTTTGGACCTAACAATTGGTATCAGAGCTACTTGATTGATATACAAATCAGATCTGGTGAATGAGACCAAAATCAAACGTAGCGTGAAAATACGAAACAAATTTTTTTACTTTCAAAATTTTTCATTTAATTGGAATTTCTTGAATTTTAAACAATTTGAAATTTTCAGAAACCATGAGTGCTCCAAAGACAACCGCTGGTATTAAAGTTCCCCCGTTTACTATAGATGATTTCGGTTTGTGGAAGATGAAGATGTTGTTATTTATCAAGGCATCTAATCCGTTGTATATGGGCATATTAGAAAACGGACCATATGTACCAATGAAATCAGTTGATGAATCTACAGCCCCTGATGGTAGCAGGATTCCTTCAGGCACCCAACCTAAGGATATTACTGAGTATACAGATTCTGACAAAGAACTGATTTGATTGGACACAGGTTTAATGTTGATATTGGCGGACTCCGCAGACAAGGAAATGAGCTATCAGTTGATGAACTGTACAAGCGGGAAACATATGTGGGATACCATTAACTTGATAATGGAAGGAACTGAAGACGTGCAGGAAAACAGATTGGACATCCTGACTTCTCAATACGAAGCGTTTAGGTCTCTGCCATGAGAAAGTATAACTCAGGTCTTTGAGAAATATACTAAACTCCTCAATGAATTGGCAATGAAAGGAAAGACCTATCCACTGAGAGAATCAAACAAGAAGTTCATGATGACGCTGCCCCATCATGTAGAACACAAGTCATCATCCATAAGGGAAAGAATTGACTTCACAAAGATGTCATTAGAGATGATCTATGGGAAGTTGAAGACCTATGAGATGGAACAGGAATAAAGAGTGATAATCTACGGATCAGGGACAGTGGACAGCAAGCACAATGCACTTGTGAGATCAGCAGCACTTGTAGTGGATGAACCAATAACTTCTGAGATTCAGGTTCAAACCCCTAGAGCTGGAAAGGAGGTGATAATAGAAGCAGAAATGGATTTTGTGAATCTGGGTGTTGATGAAAGTGATTACTACACCCTAGAAGAGCTTGAGCAAATGGAAGACAAAACCATGGCGTACTTAGCTGCAAAGTTTAGTCATATTCGTTTCAAGAGAAACCCTAAGTACAAGTTCAAGGGCTCAACCAACAGATTCCAGAAGAGCAATTATACACCTAGTACAGGCTTTAAGTGTTAGATATAATTACTGACGTTTGTTCATCAGTGTTTAAGTACCAGGTACATATCAGAGTTTATCTAGAAGCCAGTCAGAGTTTGATAAAGTCTGACGTGGTGATAGTTGACTTAGCTGTCGGTGCAAAGATAAAGATTCTAGAAGCAATATATTCTGAAGATGGAAAGAAGCAGAATATATTGATACAGCTAAGGAAACGGAATAGAAGACTGAAGCAATCCTTAATTGATATGAATTGTATAGCTAATTTATAGGAATATCAATTAGATAAGGATTGTATGTAGCTGTGTACTATATAAACACAGATAGGTTATCCCTAGAAGGGATGCGATTATTGAAATATTATTCTTGTAACCTAGTAGCTCTTTGTGATTCATTAACATCATAAAGAGAAAAATTGTTAATATAATTACAGTTTGTTGATTTATAAAAAGTGTTCTTGATTGTTATTCTCATACATACTTGATTATATATTGTGTATTCGGCCTAACAATTGGTATCAGAGCCAAGGCTGTTTAATATATACAGTTTTACGATTCAAACACAGTATTAATCATGTCTGAAGAAAATCAAACTTCTCCCAAGGTTGAACAGGTTAAACCTAATTCTGTGAGTCGATATGAGACTATCAGGGTTCCAATTCTCAGGCCAATGGAGTATCCAATTTGGAAGGTGAAGATGACCATGTTTCTGGAGGCTACAGATCCAGAATACCTTGACAGAATATATGATGGTCCTCATATGCCGACTAAATTATCTCCTGTTGTTGATGGTCAAGAACAAAAGACTGTTCCAAAAGAAAAGAAAGATATGACTCCTGAGGACATCTCATCAATTGCAAAAGATGCAAAGGTTAGACATCTTCTCCACAGTGCTTTAGATAATGTTATGTCTAACAGAGTAATTGGTTGCAAAACTGCAAAAGAAATCTGGGATGCTTTGGAAGTCAGATGTCAAGGAACCACTGCTATAAAGAAGAATAGGAAAACGATACTCACTCAGGAGTATGAGCACTTTGATTCAAGAGCCAATGAAACCTTGACTGAGACATATGACAGATTCTGTAAACTGCTGAATGATTTATCTCTAGTTGATAAAGAATATGATCTTGAAGAATCAAATCTCAAATTTCTTTTATCTTTACCTGAAAGATGGGATTTGAAGACAACAACTATAAGAGATAATTATGAACTTGCTGAAACTGAACTTGATGAGATTTATGGGTTACTGAAAACTCATGAATTGGAAATAGAACAAAGAAACAGAAGATCAAGCAAGAAGACAAAATATGTTGCTCTCAAAGTTGAGGAGAAGCCCATTCAGAAGGAATCATCAAGGAAGAAAGCCAAGGGAAAGGCTTTAGTCATTAAATCTGATAGTGAGTCATCAAACTCTGATGATGACTCAAACTCTGATGAAGCTTCTGACTCTGAGGATGATGAAGAACAGATGATGCAAATGGCTGCATTGATGGTGAAGACCTTCAAGAAGATGGGATTCAAGAACTTCAAGAAAGGAAAGAGATTCTCAAGGAAAGATTCAAACTCTGAAAGGAAAAGTTTTAGAAAGTCTGATGGAAGGGAGACCAAGTCTGGCAAGAAAGATAAATCTGAAATCCAGTGCTACAAGTGTAAGGAGATGGGTCACTATGCCCCAGAGTGCAAGAAAGGCAAATCTGAGAAAGCACTCATCTCTAAAGGCAAAGACTGGGCAGATACTTCAGACTCTGATGATGGAGAAAATTATGCTCTCATGGCAACTGTCAAAGATGAGACTGAATCATCTGAAAATAAGGTACCCCTAACTACTTATGCTTATGATACTGATAATATATCTGAATTAAGAGTATATCTGAAAAGCGTACATGTTAGTTATAGGGATCAGACTTTAGAGAATGAGAGAATTAAATCTGAGAATCTTAGTCTTAAAGAGAGAAACAAGTTTCTTGAAGGAGAACTTAAAAAAATGAAGCAGATTCAAAAAGAAAGAGATGATGCTGTTTATGTTGAACAGGAGTTGCTCAAAAGATATAAGCAACTAGAATCTGATCTTGAAAAAGAAAGAAAAATAATCAAGACTTGGACAAACTCTGGAAGAGACACTCATCAAGTGTTTCAGACAGATTCTGTAGGTTTAGGCTATTGTGAAAATGATGAACTTAGGTTTAAAGACAAAGTTAAGGTTAAACCACAACTTAAACCTGTGAAATTTGTTCAAGAAACCAGTAAGTTAAAATCTGTTGTAGTAAGAGAAGCTGATATGGAATCAGATGAAACCTGTGAAAAACAGGTTAATGTTGGCTTGATGACAGGAAAATAGTTCAATCATAAGCTCAAAGAGGTAAAGTCTGCCATGAAACCAAAAGGGTCCAAGAAGAATAGGAATGGAAAGATAGGCATAAATAAAAGAAATAATTATTTGCCTACTGCTGCTGCTCCAAGGAAAACATGTTATAATTGTGGTAGTTCTAATCATCTTGCTAGATTTTGCAATAAGAACAAACATATTAATTCTTTACCTTCTACATCAGGAGTAAAGAATGATTATGTAAGGGTTAAACCACAGACTTTATGCACACACTGTGGGAGCACTTGGCATTCTATTTATACTTGTAAGAGTTATCATGCTATTTATCATAACTATTATGAGCCAAAGCCCAACTTGAAGTGGATTAGGGCAAACTCTGCAAGTGTAAAGTCTGACAATGTTAGTTTAAACTCTGTTGATAGTGATTCCGCTGCAAAAGCTAACACTGTTAAGAAAGACAAAGGATCCAAGCAAGTTTGGGTCCTTAAAACTAACACTTAGTGTTTATTTGTGATTGCAGGGTATAAAAGAGAGCACACTTATCTTGGATAGTGGATGCTCAGGACATATGACTGGAAATAAAGCCCTGCTATCAGACTCTGAGGAGAAGGCTGGCCCAAAGGTTTCCTATGGAGATGGCAACATAGGACACACTCTGGGATATGGCAATATTAATCTTGGAAGTGTCATCATCACAAATGTAGCTCTAGTCTCAGGACTCAAGCATAATCTGCTATCTGTAAGTCAAATCTGTGACAGAGGAAACCATGTAGATTTTCATACTGAATACTGTGAAGTTATCAGTAAATCTACTGGAAAAGTTGTTCTAGTTGGAAACAGGCGCAACAATATTTATGAAGCAAGTTTGGTAACAAACTCTGATGGAAAAACAGTGTGTCTGTCTGCAAGAATGTCAAATGAAGAGAGTTGGAAATGGCATAAGAAGCTCTCTCATCTAAACTTGAACAACATCAATGAACTTATACGAAAAGATCTTGTAAGGGGACTTCCAAAGTCAATACTAAGCTTAGATGGTCTGTGTGATTCTTGTCAAAAGGCCAAGCAAAGGAAGTCATCTTTCAAGAGCAAATCTGAATCTTCAGAAGTGGAACCTTATCATCTTCTACATGTCGATCTCTTTGGACCAGTGAATGTGATGTCTATGGGCAGAAAGAAATATGCTCTAGTAATTGTTGATGAATATACTAGATATACATGGGTGTATTTCTTATCAAAGAAGGATGAAACTGCTCAAACTCTGATGGATCATGTAAACCTACTGGACAAAAGATCACAGTACAAAGTGAAAATAATAAGAAGTGATAATGGAACTGAATTCAGAAACTCAATCATGGAAGCTTTCTGCAAGGAAAGAGGAGTGAAACAAGAGTTTTCTGCACCCGGAACTCCACATCAGAATGGTGTAGTTGAAAGAAAGAACAGAACTTTAATTGAAGCTGCCAGAACTATGCTTGAAGAAGCAAAGTTGCCAACCTATTTCTGGGCAGAAGCTGTTCAAACTGCTTGTTTTACTCAAAATGCTACACTGATTAACAAGCATGGGAAAACACCATATGAGATGGTGAAAAATAAGAAGCCAAATTTGAAATATTTTCATATATTTGGATGCAAATGCTTTGTGTTGAAGACTCATCCTGAACAGTTGACCAAGTTCGAGTTAAAAGCTGATGAAGGAATTTTTGTTGGCTATCCATTGTCAACAAAAGCATTCAGAGTATACAATCTGAGAACAAAGGTGATCATGGAGTCTATACATGTGTCATTTGATGACAAGAAAATAACTGGACTTGATGACTTAGATGAATATGATCAACTGCGCTTTGAAAATGAAGATTTATTCTCTGATGATGTAAACTCTGATGAAGCAGTACCGACAAACTCTGATGAAGCGGTTCTGATAAACTCTGACGAAGCATACTCTGAACCTCTACTGGTATATACTGGAGAAAATGAAAATTCTCAAATTGAACAACATAGAGAACCAGTTGAGGGGGAGCGTGAAGAAGCTCAACAAGAAACAGAAAATGAGTCAGTTGAGGAAACTGATTCAAACTCCGACAGTTCAAACTCTGAGCCATCCAATTCAGGGGGAGCCTCAGATGCTGCAGAAAGTCAACATATGAATCAGGAGAGCATGGATCTAGGGGGAGGATCCAATAATGATGCAAGAAATCACCTACCAACAGCAAGAAAGTGGACACAGGCACACACACCAGATCTCATAATTGGAGATCCTGATGCTAGTGTGAGAACCAGAAGTGCAACAAATAATGAGTGTCTGTATCATGCTTTCTTGTCTCAAACAGAACCAAAGAAGGTGGAGGAAGCTCTTCAAGATGCTAATTGGATTACAGCAATGCAATAAGAGTTAAATGAATTTGAAAGAAATGAAGTCTGGACACTTGTACCTAGACCAAAGAATAGATTAATTGTAGGTACAAAGTGGGTTTTCAGAAACAAAACTGACAGTGAAGGTGTGATTACAAGAAACAAGGCTAGACTTGTGGCTAAAGGTTATTCACAACAGGAAGGAATTGATTATGATGAAACCTTTGCTCCAGTTGCAAGATTGGAAGCCATAAGAATTTTTCTGGCCTATGCCGCACACAAGAAGTTTAAAGTCTTTCAGATGGATGTGAAAAGTGCTTTTCTCAATGGGAAGCTTGAAGAAGAAGTGTTTGTTGAACAACCACCAGGATTTGTAGATCCCAAGCATCCAGATTATGTCTACAGGCTTGACAAGGCATTATATGGACTAAAGCAAGCACCAAGAGCATGGTATGAAACTCTTGCTCAATTTCTTTTAGAAAGTGGGTTCACAAGAGGTACAATTGATAAAACCTTGTTTTATTTCAATTCTGGTGATGATTTGCTTTTAGTTCAAATTTATGTAGATGATATTATCTTTGGATCTACTAATGACAAACTTTGTAAGAAGTTTGCAAAGCTTATGCAATCCAGGTACCAAATGAGCATGATGGGAGAGCTTAGTTACTTTCTAGGCTTACAGGTCAAGCAAACAGATGATGGTATTTTTATCAATCAAGCAAAGTATACCAGAAATCTTCTCAAGAAATTTGGTATGCTTGATAGTTCATCTGCTACAACTCCCATGGCTACTGCAACAAAGCTAGACAAAGACACAGGAGCCTCAGTAGATATGACAAACTACAGAGGAATGATAGGATCTTTACTGTATCTTACTGCAAGTAGACCTGATATCATGTATGCAACATGTCTTTGTGCAAGATTTCAAGCAAATCCCAGAGAACCTCATCTAACAGCTGTAAAAAGGATTTTCAAATATCTCAAAGGAACCATAACCTTGGGTTTGTGGTATCCTAGAGAATCAGAGTTTAAGTTAATTGGTTACTCTGATGCAGATTTTGCAGGCTGTAAGATAGATAGAAAAAGTACAAGTGGAAGCTGTCAATTCTTAGGTGACAGATTGGTTTCTTGGTACAGCAAGAAACAGAAATCAATTTCCACATCCACAGCAGAAGCAGAGTATATAGCAGCTGGTAGCTGTTGTGCAAGATTCTGTGGATGAAGAATCAGTTGCTGGATTATGGTTTGAGGTACTCTAAAATACCTATTTTCTGTGATAACCAAAGTGCTATTTCTATGACAGGAAATCCAGTACAGCACTCCATGACCAAGCACATCAGCATAAGATATCATTTTATCAGAGAACATGTGGAAGAAGGAAACATTGAGCTTCATTTTGTGTCTACAGACCAACAACTTGCAGATATCTTCACCAAACCTTTGAGTGAAGCTACTTTTACAAGATTGGTAAATGAACTTGGAATGATCTCTGGTTTCGACTAGAGATACGGGTTAGACTCAAAAACTATACATGTTTAATTTTTCTGCTCATGATTCCTTGCATGTATTACTTGTTATGAGTACCAGTGTCATAAACTCTGAAAGTAAACTCTGATGCTAAACTCTGTTAGTCATACTATGTCGGTTGAAGTCTGATGTTAAACTCTGATAGTTACAGTCTAATGCTATACTATGATTGTAATTTTGTCTGAAACATATGGACCAATGAAGAAATTTGTATGAAACATAATTCTCAGTAAGTAATTGTGAATCCTTAAGAGTTGTTTAGATTCTGATCTCAAATATGTGCAGTAAGTTAACACAGCATGATATTGTCTCTATATTTATAGCATCTCTTAGTTTATTGATTCTATACACTGAAGTTGTATTAGCTGTTTGCATTTTCTCTCATAAATTAATTACATTAACTGATGAAAAGTCTAAACTCTGATTATTAATTATAAATAATTCACCCTCAAATCAAAAGATGCCAAAAAGAGCACAAATTCCTTTGAGATCATGTTGTGCCTAGGAAGATCCAGGAACTTATTGTATGAAATAAGGGCTAAAATCTTTGATTTTTGGTGACTAGTGCCAACCACTGATTACTGGAAAAATTAAAATATATATATATATATATATATATATATATATATATATATATATATATATATATATATGAAGGGGGTGAAGAATAAAAGATATATCCAAATGAAAGGATATCAAAATACAGAGTTTAGATATAAAAATCGGATTTTATGTTTTACATGAGAGTTTAGGCAACCAGTTTTTACTGCTTAAGTTTGTGGATTTTATGCACTTTGAGATGGTCTAAATATTCATATTCAGTAAACTCTGCTATAGCACACACAATTATTCACACCTGTACAGTTTGAGAAAAGAGTTTATTGACAAAGAAGGACAAATGGTAAACACTGATGTATTGTGAGAAATACGCCGAGGTAATTTTGTTTTAATCTCTGATGATTAAAATGATTTCTTTGTTTCAGACATTTTATAATTTTGAGATTAGACAATTGTTTAGAAATATGAAAGAGTATGAGTACAAAGAGGAGAGAGGTTAATTGCCTAGAAGAGTGTAACAGGCGGTAATTATTGCTGTTTTTACTGCGCATGCGCATTGGAAACTGTAAATAATTAGCTGTCCGTCATTACATGTGTGCCATGTGTCCCACTAACACAGTTAATGGAGTAAGACAGTTGTGTATTAATGATTAAAAACTGTTCAGTTTTTAATTTTGAATTTTCCATTTATACAATACACACACCTTCGTCTAAACTTTTCACATCTTACTCCAACACACATCTATTCACACACAAGCATATTCACAAACACTTTTCTATACACAAACTCTTGTGAAGCTTTTGAATCAGTTTCTTTGGTTTTTTCTTCTCAATTCGTACTAATGGCTACTACAGCTTTTGTTTCTTCTGGGTTAGAGTTCGTTCCTAATAATTATGCAGCCCCATTAAACACTGTCACTGCACCAGCGGCGTTTCATTTAATACAAGACTTTCTTGCTCAGTCAGAAATTGGGCGTGCCTTGGTGGAGCCTGCAAAGCTTTATGGATCTCAGATCAAAGCTTTCTGGGAGACTGGTGTCTATGATGATGGTGGTGATTCTGGTACCCCATCCATAGTTTTTGAGTTCCAGGAAACAGAGTTTGTCATAACTCCAGGAACTGTTCATGAAGCAATGGGCTTTGCAGAGTCTAACGCTTACACCATTAGTGTTGGTGATACTGATCTTCAGAGAATGATGCAAGCTATTGGGTATACTGGATCTTTGGTGAAAATAGGCTAACTGAAGCGACCGCTCTTGAGAAAGGAATGGAGTTTCTTTTTCGATTGCATAACAAGGGCGTTCGGGAAGAAATGTACAAATTGGGATGCTATTCCAATCGACAGTCTGCAAATCGGGTATTCACTTCTCTTTGCCAGTAATTATGATTTTGCTAGACTTGTATTGATGAACATAGGTGAGAAGTTAACAGAGAATAGGCATGTAGTCTATTTTTCTAGATTTTGTCAAATTTTATTCTCTGCTTGTGTTCCAAATGTTGAGATTGATGAGGAGGACGTAATTCCCTCTTTCAAATTGCACAAACGGGTATTCTCTGACCTTACCAACAAGGATTTAAAAAAGGTTACTGTTGGTGAATTGCTGTTGCCTGAAACAGTGCTTCAGTTCTTAAACCCTCAACCTCAACCACAATAGCCATCAGAACCAGTAAATGCTGAAGCCTCTACAGTTCAACCACGGACTGGTGGTAGGACTAAGCATGTTGGTACAAAACCTCCAAGGATTGCTAAGCCAACCACTGAAGCTGGGATATCAAATGCTGATGATATGCCTCAGAAGAAAAGGTTAAAGAAAAGAAGGGCCAACAGGGCAAAGTCTGATAATGCTGATGAGGACAGTGAAACTGATGAAGAAACTCTTCATCAGAGAAAAAGAAGATTGGTGGCTGCACATCTTTTTGGTGCATCAAATGTAAATGCTGAAGCTGTCAATCTGGACAGAGTTTTTGAGGAAAATGTTGCTGAAACAGCATCTATGCCTGAAATGGTAAATGCTGATGAAGAAGCTCCTACATCAAAGGCTGCTGATGTAGTTGAGGTAGCTGCAGATGAAGCTCCTGAAATTCTTGTTCAGGAGGCTACAGCAAATATTGAGGCTGAGATTTTTGAGCCACAAGGCTTTGATATGGAAATTGAAGCAAACATCTCTGTAAACTCTGAACATTTCACAAAGGGTTTGGAAGCTGATCAAGATACTGCTGAAATTGCAGAATCTATGGCTTCTCATACAGAAATAATTTCTTTTGAAATTGAGAAAGGTGAGGAAGTTGATCAGACTTTAGCTGCTACTGCTACAGAAACTATTGCTGCAAATCCTGATGTTGCTGACAAGGATGCAACAGAGAATGTTCCCATAGAAGCAGAGTTTGTTACAAACTCTGAGACTAATAAAGCTGAGCAGATAACTACTGAAGCTGCTGTAGAGAATTTCGATGAAGCTATGGCAGAGTCTGTTCCTGTTGAAACAGAGTTTGTTGCAAACTCTGAGATTCCAGAACCTGTTGCAGAGAAAGTTATTGTTGAAGCTGCACAGAGTAATTTTGAAACTGCTGCTGAGAATGTTCCTGCAGAGAATACAGCAGATAATGATAATGATGATGATAGTTCTGATCATTCACAAGAGGAGTTATTTGAGAGTCAAGCAAACTCTGATGAGCTAAGAGAGGTCAATCGAGCTACGGCTGAGCATTTTCAAGATATGTACTACAATAGATGGGCTGCTGCAGATTGTATCTTTTCAGCACAGAGGGCTGCTGATTTTCTTGGTGATTCTGTGAAGACAATTTCAAATCCTGATGTTCTTACAAGTCTAAAGGCTACTGTGATTCAAATTAAATCTCTCCACAACAGATTTGATGAGTCTCATAAGGAAGTCACTGCTGGGATCTTACTCTGAAGAATGATAGAACTTACTACAATTCCATGTTCAAGAAGCAGGCTAAGGACTCTGATGACATTCAGAAGAGGCTTGGGAAAGTTGAGGACAACCAGACTGCTATGTCTGCCCAACTGAGTTCAATTTCTAATGCAATTGAGTTGTTGACATCAGTACTACTTTCTGATGATGTCAAAAAGGGGGAGAGTGTACCAAGTGACAAATGCAAAGACACTCAAACTCTGAGACGAAGGGATGATGGTAATGATGGTGGAAACAAGGGAGACGGAAAGAGCTTAAGATTAAATGCTGATAGAAGACTACTTTCAAGAAGATCAAACTCTGATAAAAGATCAAACTCTGGAAAGGGACATGCAAACTCTGCCAGTGGTTCAAGATACAAAAGTTTGATAATCTCTGATAAGCCTACCACAGATGAGGAAATTGCTACTAAGGTGTTTATGGCAGAACATGGAAAAGATGTTATAATTGAAGATATCCAAGCTGAAGAGCAAATGCTTGCTGAAAAACACAAGAAGAATCTTGAAGCTGGAATCTACAAACAGAAGGTTATCAAGGCTCCGAGGAGAAAAGAAAAAGGAATTGTTATCAAAGAGAATGTAAACTCTGATCAGAGTTTACAGTACTCAAGGAGGCCTGTAACAGCCCCAAATCCGGGGTCAGGGATTTAGGGTAGTCACGATCCATTTACTCCTTGCCTTATCTGTATTACTCACACCGTTCATAATTCACCTGCTCATGACCCCACAACATATGTCACACACACACACACACACAGGTTAGAGTCTCAGAAACGACATAATACAACAACTGCGGAATAAATAATTTTTATTACAATACCCAAATGTCTTTTGAATCTGTTACTGATACCATTTCTAAGTATTGTTACATTACCAACTTAATCTTCTGATGCTTACAATCCTCTAATACCATTCATGTCTATACATAAGTTGAATGCCCAAAAGCCGTAGCCTGATTCGATTGGTTCGTACTACTCTTCGGGATCACTGCTAGAAACTGTTTATGGAAACGCCTTGTGGGGTATGTGCCGACCCATTGGCATCCTGCTTCGCTGCTATATAATATATATAAAACAATAGCAAGAGTGAGCGATAGCTCAGCAAGGTAATGAAAGTATGGCATGATTCTGCCTTTAACTCAACCCAGAATAAAGCGGGTATAAGACAATAATTTGTCAAAATATCTCGATACTGAAATTATATCCTTATCGGAATGTATTCCCAAAAACAGTACCATTATTGTACTTCAAATATCATTTTCATAATATTTCTGCAAACTTTTGCTATATTATGAACAAAGTTCTAGTATAATATAAAAGATGAGGTTTCAAAATAAACCAATATAACCTTTCCAAAAATATCTGCTATGTAAGCAGAATATCAACACATAACTTAAAGATGAAGTTATAAGGTGATTCAGTATAAACAACTCCCTTACCATAACTCATGTTATGTAAGGTATCCACAGAGTCATAACTCATAAAATAAAAGATGAAGTTGCATGGATTTATTGTAACTTTATTTTTAACACTTTTCGACCCTCTGCCAACATGACCGGTAAACCTGTACCACGGGTGTCGTCCTTGGTCCCTTTCAATACATGTTGCAGAATCCCTCTGCCAACATGATCGGTAAACCTGTACCAATGGAGCCATCAGTGGTCCCTTTCAGTACATGTTGCAGAATTATCCAAAATGGATGATGAACTAATACTGGAGTTGCTACCGCGTCCGCTGTGCCTAACCTTACTATGATCAGTAGCAGGTCGCACCGTTCAAATAGTTTTCTACATGTAGATGGAAGTATCACGACGGCCTGACATTGTCTACCGCCTTACTATGACCTCCCGGCCCATTTGGGGCAATTAAAAAGTTGGATGGGCCCACGCAACTTGACCACTTACACCACTCCTAGTTCAGATGAAATCCATGACTCTGAAACGTAAAGATCGTCCTCCTTTCCCCAAGTGTAACACTTGTTGATACGACTCCACTAAGTAGTTATATCTAGGTTGGAAAGGAAGATTCTCCAATATTTCCCAAGCTATGCTTGTTAATGGATATCGACTTGTTCCATGAATTTACCCCTCGATCATTGAGGTGGTAACACAACATTAGACTGGCAGCAATTAAATTGCTCCAAGAAAATATCTGTCCCTTGACAGTTTTTGAATTGAGAGTTTAAAAAGAGTAGTAGTCACTTAAATCAGGTTTCCCATATTTCTTATAGTTGAGCGAGCATTTAAATCCCCTTTAAAGGACAGATTTAAATGGAAAAACATTATTTTGGGAACCTCTTTTTGATTTGAAAATAATTAATAATCTTTATTAAATAAGTAACCTTCAAATGAATATTCAAAAATAATATTCATTAAGTAAATAAATATTAAATGAATATTCAAAGATAATATTCATTAAATAAATTAGGATTAAATGAATATTTAAAATAATATTCATTAACTAATAAACCCCGAATGAATATTCAAGATAATATAAACCTCGAATGAATATTCAAAATAATATTCATTAAATAATAATCTCCATTGAATATTTGAAAATAATATTCATCAAATAAATAAAACCCAAATGAATATTCAAAAGTAATATTCATTAGGTAAATAGTCCTTAAATAAATAATCCTTAAATAGATAATCATTAAATGAATATTCAAAAATAATATTCATTAATTAAATAATCCTTAAATGAATATTCACATAATATTCATTAAATAAATAATTAATCCTCGAATAATATTTCTCAAATAAATAATCCTCGAATAATAATCATTAATTAAATAAATCTCAATTGAATATAAACAATATCCTGTAAGTCGATAATCCTCAAATGAATATTAACAAATGATACTCTTAAAATGAATATTAATAAATAATATTCTTAAATAAAACAATTAGCCCTCGAGTAACAGTTACCCGATATCTTTATCGGAAATAACCTTTATCATATACCGAAATATAATTATTCTGTTCTTAGAGAAAATCAACCGCCCTTATCCTAGGGCAAATATAAAATCCTGGCTTATAGCTGATATCCCATATCTAACTCATAAGCCCCAACTTCAAGTCATAACCTCAAGTATTGCTATACATAGCAATTCGAAGACAAGTATGCAATAACACATGTATACTTCTCATTTGCATATATAACTGAAATAGTATTCAACTAGTATTTATCGACCGAGATAATACTCAAATAACATTCCTCAAAACACATAGTATTCTGCCGATGGAATCCCTCCGGGTTTCCACGGCTATCTACATATCTCAAAATATCGACTCCCGGTCTAGAGTCGAAACAATAAACCTGCTCTTATCTATAGAGCTACAAGGTACACCGGTTTATAACTATTTTATCTCAAAGCTCATATATAAACCAAAATCAAACTCTATTTTATACAATATATACATGTATCGCAAAACTGTATAACTCCACACATGGCAAAAGCAGTAATATATAAGCAATACTCCAAAGTATAGATTTAGAAAACTTGCCACAATACTTGCAACAAAGATTTGGTATATAAATTGGGAATACACAAGTATTGAACATAGGAAAATATACATACTCTGAATAATAGAGTAAGGTTTAGTAAACTTGCCTGATGCTCGAGAAGTGATAGGGGTTCGCGACGATGCCGGATAATCTAGACAAAGTCAAAGAAAACGTACGATTAATCCCCTGGATAATCCACTTGCTCAATGCTTAAACACGTAAGCGAAACACAACCAAGGCATTACTAGCTCGTTATAGGCTCATACTAAGTCCATGTTAATCGACAATTTCTTAAGTCGTAGGTTTAGTCCGAAATCGATCCTCGAATACAAGTTATACCTAATCATTTACAACATTGGTTTCTAAGTCATGTTCTTAGTGGTTTTCACTTGCGCGACCTCGACTAAAACATTTTTATAAAATCGAAATATAATCTTTTTAATACGAATATTTTTCGTGAGCCTTCCTAACTGTCTCTAGTATTATTCCTCAAAATTTCACATTTTAATATGGCTTCTAAGTGGTCCAAATGTAGCCTCAAAGTGACTGACCAGAGAAGGGTTGTTCCTCCGAACGACGTTTACTAAAACTCACTTTTCTCTTAAACCGTAAATCGTATAGGCATGATCTGTATACCAAAACAAACCTTAAAACAATACCTACAGGCTCCTGGTCAGTTCTGCTCAAAAATATTCCAAGACCAGTTCGTAATTCTTGCTCAAAACAACCTTAAATCAAATGGGCATTACGACGGCTATAATCGTAACGTTTTCCATTTCCAAAACACAACCAAATCAATACCAATTAATCCCAAACTCACCATCCACCTTATACACCCTCCACTCAGTCAAATCCTCCATGAATAATCAAAACAAATTCATAACCCATCCTCCAAACTCAACCAACAATTCATATAATTACTTAATCATGATCTTAACTTTACATAAACATCAAAACCACTTCAAACTCATATAAACAAAAGGGGCAGAGGTGTTTATACCTTTCTTGAATCCTTAAACACACAACAAGAGCTTGTAAGCCTCAAAAGAGTCTTCATCCATGGTTATCATCCTTAAACTTGCAAAAGAAAATCAAGAACAAGTTATGAATTCTCGGAGTTACTATACACCGGTTTAAAGAACTGGAAAACTGAAGGTCTTACCTTGCTCAAATGGAAGAAACTCGTGAAATAGGAAATGTAGGTTATCTCAAGACCTTTCCAACAAGCTATAGATCGCCATTTTACACCACGAAATGAAGGAGATATGGATTTTACAATCCGGCAGTTGTACTTTAGCCGAAAATGAAGAAAAATGGAATGGTTTTACTTTTGGTTGTTTTGATAATTGAAATGATATTTTGTGGTCAAGTCTTTGTTTTGGTGAGTCATCAGCATTAAGCCTTATCATCAGGACACATGTTGATCCATGAGATATCATGGTGGCAAAGCAGGACACGTGTCAAGCACTGGAGGGTCATGGTGGCAAAGCAGCTTTACTAGTTCGTTTCTTTTCACATGGATGATCCAAACGTTGCATCCCTCGAATTAATCTTGTTACATGTTACTTCCATGTCTATATTCAATCCTGTAAATGTTGCCTTGTTCCTCTTGAAACGATTCGAAATATTTCCCAAAATGAGCGAATAAAACTCTACGCGATTCGCGCAGTGAATAGTAACTATTCACTATTCATTCCAATAATCGAATCCTTAAATCGACTTTAATAAACTAATAAAATTCCAAAATATTAAATCCTCAAATCCTCAATTTTAATATCTCATTTCTTGAATATAATAATATATAATTCGCTGCCCGGTCAAATACTTCATCAAAATAAAATTTGGAATTTCTGAATTCCGATCGTCTTTGCATTCACTTATTTACTCCGTAGATCACTAATATGACTTCGGAATATCCACCCCACGTCTCGTACATAGGTGGCATGAAAAAATTTGTTAATCCTCAAAATCACTATTCATCCACCAAATTCACTATTCACTGTTGTACTTAATCATAATAAGAAAAGTTTTAATTTTTCCAAAAAATTTGGGTTATTACAGTCTCCCCTCCTTAAAAGGATTCCGTCCCGGAATCAACTTAGGAGTAACTGGGGTACGTCTCTTCCATTGCACTTTCTAACTCCCAGGTGGATTTCCACCTCTTGATTTTCCACAAACCTTTCACTAGCTTGTCAACCTCGTCACTTAGCACTTGCTCTTTTCTATCCGTGATTTCCACATGTTGTTCTTTGTATGTCAGACCAGGTTGTATATCTACCTGCTCATACTCTACATATGCCGGGCATCTATAGTATACTGATGTAACGTTGACACATGAACCCCGTTATGACCATTCTACAAGTTTGGGGGGCAAGGCTGGCTCGTAGGCCACCTTCCTGACGCGTTTTAAAATCTCAGATGGCCCAATGAATCTCGGGCTCACTTCCCTTTCTTTCTAAATCTCATTAATTCCTTCCATGGAGATACCTTTAGCATCACGAATCTCTAACCTTATATTCTCTATCTTATTTGTACAGAAATACACCAGCATAAACTTGTTTGTCATTCATCAACTTGCCATTTAGCTTATCAATAGCAGTACTATCTTTATACTCGCGGGCTTAGTCCGCATGCTTTCTCTGTCTGTCTTGGTTGCTTGTTGGTGAAATCTTTTGTCTTTCTAGTTTGTTGGACTAATTTCGGTTTTGTATAAAATCTCATCCTTTAATTCCTGATTATTCGGAATCCATCTCTGTCTCATTTTAATCAAGGGTATCGGCCACCACATTGGCCTTCCCCGGATGGTAGTGTATCTCACCGTCATAATCCTAGGTCAATTCTAGCCATTTCTCCATCTCATGCTATCTACTATCATGGGTAACTCAAAGCCAATTCATTACATTCCATACAATTTGTGGGTGCATTAGTCAACCCAAAATAACTTCACTGAAAACTCGAAGTGTCTATTCCTAGTACGAATCGTAGTCTTGGGCATATCCTCTGATTTAACTTCCAACTGGTGATACCCAGTTCTTAAATAAATTGGAAATACACAGCGTTCTTCCGCTGATCAAACAATCATTTACAAGGGTACCTATTCTCCATGTCAAACTCATACAACTCTCGGGGTTCGATATATAATCTTGTGCTAAAATCTTTCTCTCTTACAACAACACCGGGCTCTCCACGGTGGTACACTGGGTCTTATCATATACGTGCCCAACGATTCTTGTAACTGAGTCGCTAGCTCTTTCATTCCCACTATACCCTGAATACTCAGTATTCATTCTCATGTCATCCAAATCGATATTTGGTAGCGCATTAAGATCTTGTACAGTCTCCCAAAACCATTGTAGTTCCCTTTATACTTGGTATCTCTTTTCTTGGCGTCAACCATAAGAGCTAATTAAGCCTCATATCTTTGGCGTAATAGTTTCTTAGTCTGAACTATATTCAAGAATCTCTAAATCGGCCTCCATCCTTTAATTATTACTCTTTTTCTTTGCAATCAATTGGCTCCATTGGGTGTCAACCAACCCATCCTTATTATAATATCAACTTCTCCCAACTTGAAAGGAATAAGGTGTATCAAAAGTGTCGACCTCATATTTCTAGTTCACAACCTGGATGTACCAGTCTTATGGGAAAATCCCTCGATTGACTATTTCTACTTGTAATTATTCCCTTAGCAGCTCGACCTTAAGGTTTAATTGTCATGCAATTTCTTGATATACAACGATACAATAGCTCCGTCTAATCAGTATAGAAGGGCACCTGCTATTTAAAGGTCCTGACAGTGGGCTGCTTGTTGGAGGTAGCCCTGGTTAAAGCCTACTGGCTTTCTTTCCTTCTGTGTTCACAAACTCCGGAACAAACCTCAATAATCCGGAAAACTTGGCCTCATACTCGGTCACAGTCATGGTTTCTTGTTTTAACTCTTTAACTTTCATTTTTCATCCGGGTCTGCATATATTTCCGAAAATTATTACTCTAGAAACAACACGCTGCATCTTTCCCAAGTCACAATACCAGCTCCCTCTGACTCCATCGTCAGTACTTATCTCGCTAACCCAGAGGTAGTGTCCATTCGTAAACAACTCCTTCAAAATCTCAATCTCACCATAAGGCATCTATCTAACACCGTTGTCACTGGAGTTCACGGCACAACGCTATTCCTTTCACATATATCGATTGACACGCTCTCCATTATCATAATATCCTTGGGAGAATAAACCAATTTCATCGATATGTCACTAACATTCTATTCGTCTTAGGGATTCGCTCATGTCATAGGCGATTTCGTTGCGAATCTAATTCCTATCAGCGAATTTTGACTTATTTGACCTGGTTGGCCTCCCCTTGAAATTCAATAAGGATAACAAAATTTATGGGGCTTTGAAAGATAGCTCCCATATCAAAGAAAATGTCACACACTGGTGATCATAAGGTTATGAGTTTTAAGGTAACCTTATTGGAGGTAAGAGAATTTTACCGAGAGATCAATATGATCATAAGAACTCAACGTTGTGTGCCTCAATTGAGACATTACTAAAGGTAATTAGCCTTCTTGTATTTCACAACTTACAAGTGATGGCATCCCATCAGACTTCTATCACACAGACAGATAGTCCTTGTAGCCCCTATAAGTATAGGGTTGTTCGTCTCAGTGGAAGTTGAAAAATATGAAAGCAATTCGATATCAATTTAATGATTATCGTCTTTCGACAATATTTCTTAAAGGAACACCTTGGATTAAAATTGAACAGATTCCAAAGGTGCGGTTTTCCAAAGAAAATACAAAGAAAAGAATAACCACAAAGATACTGGTACTTAACAAACAAGTGGTGAGGTATCACCATAGGGTCATTCATTATTTGAAGGAAAGTGAAAGCTTAAATAACATCATTTGGCAGGGCTTCGAAAACCTGAAAGTAGGCATCGTGACAGCCTCTAACACAATTGAAATTAATTATGATTTAACACAAGTGTTATAAAATAACTTCGAAGAGGGAATATACCCTTTATCAGAATTCTTTCTTGGAGAGAGGTCAAGATAGATCATAGATTGGGGAGGTACCCCACAAAATTTGCAAATGGGGAGGGTACTACCAAGGTCTCTACGGATGCCTTTTATGTCGGCTCCTCTAATGGATAATCGTTCAATTCCAAAGCTTTTCTTTTCCACGCGCCCTAAGGTGTTTGATACTTACGTCATTGCCGACTTATAATAGTCGCTAAGGATCCAACCATCGACCTTTGCAATCGCAGGGAATTCTATTCGACTAGGCGCAAACATCTCAAGTAAGCGTTCTATTCTATAAGAAGACTTCGATACCGTTGTCGCCCATAACAATGACAATTCCACATGTCGACTGGGCGGTACTCCGGAGGATCGTTACAAACTACAAACTTAAATTCGGTCTCTATTTCAATCATCTTTATACCCAAAATTTTCCTTGAGATAATAAAATCCCTCAATGATGTAATAGACACTATTTCCAGTGGAATCGCTGGTCGTGGGGGATTGAAACCTCGTAGCCAAAGCAATTCCTTTCACTATTCTTAGGCAACTAAGTACCCTTAATCGTTCGTGAAAATCTGAACATCTTGGTTCTTACGTATGCCGCCTCCTTATGGGCAACTATAACCGACTACGAGTAACAGGTTTCGTTCAAGTCGAATCAATCCACTGATACTGGCTGTATTGCCTCTACCTCTTCTGCTTCGGAGACTCTACTCCATATTCTTTGTCATATTTCATGATGAATCATAACGATCCTAAACTCTCGTATCGGCAATTATTTGACCTCCGAAGGTTCGTCCGGTCTAATTATAAGACCTCAAGTAACATACCACATCTTTATCAATCAACACGTTCTCTACAAGACTTTTTCCTTGACCCACCATGGGGTCTTCCTCTAGATCCTCCTATGGATCTTCCTTTATCGGGTCTCCGTCCATTTCAAGGAACGCATCATCAATTGCCTACTCGAAGGCCTCGGGGTCTGGTATCTCAGAATCCCATCAATCTATAACTCATACGAATCGAGGTGACTAATCATGAAGTCCTAAGTACGGTTTCCCAGAAGAAGTCCCATCTCGGGCTTCATCTTAAACAGTCAGGGTCATGTCCTCTAACCCGACTACGAACTCAATTTGGGCTCTAGATGTTCTTATCATTCTTAAGGGTATTGTAAGACTCGATCTCCTATCGTTTCTGAGGACTGTAACCTAACGCTCTGATACCATTTCTGTAACAGCCCCAAATCCGGGGTCAGGGATTTAGGGTAGTCACGATCCATTTACTCCTTGCCTTATCTGTATTACTCACACCGTTCATAATTCACCTGCTCATGACCCCACAACATATGTCACACACACACACACACAGGTTAGAGTCTCAGAAACGACATAATACAACAACTGCGGAATAAATAATTTTTATTACAATACCCAAATGTCTTTTGAATCTGTTACTGATACCATTTCTAAGTATTGTTACATTACCAACTTAATCTTCTGATGCTTACAATCCTCTAATACCATTCATGTCTATACATAAGTTGAATGCCCAAAAGCCGTAGCCTGATTCGATTGGTTCGTACTACTCTTCGGGATCACTGCTAGAAACTGTTTATGGAAACGCCTTGTGGGGTATGTGCCGACCCATTGGCATCCTGCTTCGCTGCTATATAATATATATAAAACAATAGCAAGAGTGAGCGATAGCTCAGCAAGGTAATGAAAGTATGGCATGATTCTGCCTTTAACTCAACCCAGAATAAAGCGGGTATAAGACAATAATTTGTCAAAATATCTCGATACTGAAATTATATCCTTATCGGAATGTATTCCCAAAAACAGTACCATTATTGTACTTCAAATATCATTTTCATAATATTTCTGCAAACTTTTGCTATATTATGAACAAAGTTCTAGTATAATATAAAAGATGAGGTTTCAAAATAAACCAATATAACCTTTCCAAAAATATCTGCTATGTAAGCAGAATATCAACACATAACTTAAAGATGAAGTTATAAGGTGATTCAGTATAAACAACTCCCTTACCATAACTCATGTTATGTAAGGTATCCACAGAGTCATAACTCATAAAATAAAAGATGAAGTTGCATGGATTTATTGTAACTTTATTTTTAACACTTTTCGACCCTCTGCCAACATGACCGGTAAACCTGTACCACGGGTGTCGTCCTTGGTCCCTTTCAATACATGTTGCAGAATCCCTCTGCCAACATGATCGGTAAACCTGTACCAATGGAGCCATCAGTGGTCCCTTTCAGTACATGTTGCAGAATTATCCAAAATGGATGATGAACTAATACTGGAGTTGCTACCGCGTCCGCTGTGCCTAACCTTACTATGATCAGTAGCAGGTCGCACCGTTCAAATAGTTTTCTACATGTAGATGGAAGTATCACGACGGCCTGACATTGTCTACCGCCTTACTATGACCTCCCGGCCCATTTGGGGCAATTAAAAAGTTGGATGGGCCCACGCAACTTGACCACTTACACCACTCCTAGTTCAGATGAAATCCATGACTCTGAAACGTAAAGATCGTCCTCCTTTCCCCAAGTGTAACACTTGTTGATACGACTCCACTAAGTAGTTATATCTAGGTTGGAAAGGAAGATTCTCCAATATTTCCCAAGCTATGCTTGTTAATGGATATCGACTTGTTCCATGAATTTACCCCTCGATCATTGAGGTGGTAACACAACATTAGACTGGCAGCAATTAAATTGCTCCAAGAAAATATCTGTCCCTTGACAGTTTTTGAATTGAGAGTTTAAAAAGAGTAGTAGTCACTTAAATCAGGTTTCCCATATTTTTTATAGTTGAGCGAGCATTTAAATCCCCTTTAAAAGGACAGATTTAAATGGAAAAACATTATTTTGGGAACCTCTTTTTGATTTGAAAATAATTAATAATCTTTATTAAATAAGTAACCTTCAAATGAATATTCAAAAATAATATTCATTAAGTAAATAAATATTAAATGAATATTCAAAGATAATATTCATTAAATAAATTAGGATTAAATGAATATTTAAAATAATATTCATTAACTAATAAACCCCGAATGAATATTCAAGATAATATAAACCTCGAATGAATATTCAAAATAATATTCATTAAATAATAATCTCCATTGAATATTTGAAAATAATATTCATCAAATAAATAAAACCCAAATGAATATTCAAAAGTAATATTCATTAGGTAAATAGTCCTTAAATAAATAATCCTTAAATAGATAATCATTAAATGAATATTCAAAAATAATATTCATTAATTAAATAATCCTTAAATGAATATTCACATAATATTCATTAAATAAATAATTAATCCTCGAATAATATTTCTCAAATAAATAATCCTCGAATAATAATCATTAATTAAATAAATCTCAATTGAATATAAACAATATCCTGTAAGTCGATAATCCTCAAATGAATATTAACAAATGATACTCTTAAAATGAATATTAATAAATAATATTCTTAAATAAAACAATTAGCCCTCGAGTAACAGTTACCCGATATCTTTATCGGAAATAACCTTTATCATATACCGAAATATAATTATTCTGTTCTTAGAGAAAATCAACAGCCCTTATCCTAGGGCAAATATAAAATCCTGGCTTATAGCTGATATCCCATATCTAACTCATAAGCCCCAACTTCAAGTCATAACCTCAAGTATTGCTATACATAGCAATTCGAATACAAGTATGCAATAACACATGTATACTTCTCATTTGCATATATAACTGAAATAGTATTCAACTAGTATTTATCGACCGAGATAATACTCAAATAACATTCCTCAAAACACATAGTATTCTGCCGATGGAATCCCTCCGGGTTTCCACGGCTATCTACATATCTCAAAATATCGACTCCCGGTCTAGAGTCGAAATAATAAACCTGCTCTTATCTATAGAGCTACAAGGTACACCGGTTTATAACTACTTTATCTCAAAGCTCATATATAAACCAAAATCAAACTCTATTTTATACAATATATACATGTATCGCAAAACTGTATAACTCCACACATGGCAAAAGCAGTAATATATAAGCAATACTCCAAAGTATAGATTTAGAAAACTTGCCACAATACTTGCAACAAAGATTTGGTATATAAATTGGGAATACACAAGTATTGAACATAGGAAAATATACATACTCTGAATAATAGAGTAAGGTTTAGTAAACTTGCCTGATGCTCGAGAAGTGATAGGGGTTCGCGACGATGCCGGATAATCTAGACAAAGTCAAAGAAAACGTACGATTAATCCCCTGGATAATCCACTTGCTCAATGCTTAAACACGTAAGCGAAACACAACCAAGGCATTACTAGCTCGTTATAGGCTCATACTAAGTCCATGTTAATCGACAATTTCTTAAGTCGTAGGTTTAGTCCGAAATCGATCCTCGAATACAAGTTATACCTAATCATTTACAACATTGGTTTCTAAGTCATGTTCTTAGTGGTTTTCACTTGCGCGACCTCGACTAAAACATTTTTATAAAATCGAAATATAATCTTTTTAATACGAATATTTTTCGTGAGCCTTCCTAACTGTCTCTAGTATTATTCCTCAAACTTTCACATTTTAATATGGCTTCTAAGTGGTCCAAATGTAGCCTCAAAGTGACTGACCAGAGAAGGGTTGTTCCTCCGAACGACGTTTACTAAAACTCACTTTTCTCTTAAACCGTAAATCATATAGGCATGATCTGTATACCAAAACAAACCTTAAAACAATACCTACAGGCTCCTGGTCAGTTCTGCTCAAAAATATTCCAAGACCAGTTCGTAATTCTTGCTCAAAACAACCTTAAATCAAATGGGCATTACGACGGCTATAATCGTAACGTTTTCCATTTCCAAAACACAACCAAATCAATACCAATTAATCCCAAACTCACCATCCACCTTATACACCCTCCACTCAGTCAAATCCTCCATGAATAATCAAAACAAATTCATAACCCATCCTCCAAACTCAACCAACAATTCATATAATTACTTAATCATGATCTTAACTTTACATAAACATCAAAACCACTTCAAACTCATATAAACAAAAGGGGCAGAGGTGTTTATACCTTTCTTGAATCCTTAAACACACAACAAGAGCTTGTAAGCCTCAAAAGAGTCTTCATCCATGGTTATCATCCTTAAACTTGCAAAAGAAAATCAAGAACAAGTTATGAATTCTCGGAGTTACTATACACCGGTTTAAAGAACTGGAACACTGAAGGTCTTACCTTGCTCAAATGGAAGAAACTCGTGAAATAGGAAATGTAGGTTATCTCAAGACCTTTCCAACAAGCTATAGATCGCCATTTTCCACCACGAAATGAAGGAGATATGGATTTTACAATCCGGCAGTTGTACTTTAGCCGAAAATGAAGAAAAATGGAATGGTTTTACTTTTGGTTGTTTTGATAATTGAAATGATATTTTGTGGTCAAGTCTTTGTTTTGGTGAGTCATCAGCATTAAGCCTTATCATCAGGACACATGTTGATCCATGAGATATCATGGTGGCAAAGCAGGACACGTGTCAAGCACTGGAGGGTCATGGTGGCAAAGCAGCTTTACTAGTTCGTTTCTTTTCACATGGATGATCCAAACGTTGCATCCCTCGAATTAATCTTGTTACATGTTACTTCCATGTCTATATTCAATCCTGTAAATGTTGCCTTGTTCCTCTTGAAACGATTCGAAATATTTCCCAAAATGAGCGAATAAAACTCTACGCGATTCGCGCAGTGAATAGTAACTATTCACTATTCATTCCAATAATCGAATCCTTAAATCGACTTTAATAAACTAATAAAATTCCAAAATATTAAATCCTCAAATCCTCAATTTTAATATCTCATTTCTTGAATATAATAATATATAATTCGCTGCCCGGTCAAATACTTCATCAAAATAAAATTTGGAATTTCTGAATTCCGATCGTCTTTGCATTCACTTATTTACTCCGTAGATCACTAATATGACTTCGGAATATCCACCCCACGTCTCGTACATAGGTGGCATGAAAAAATTTGTTAATCCTCAAAATCACTATTCATCCACCAAATTCACTATTCACTGTTGTACTTAATCATAATAAGAAAAGTTTTAATTTTTCCAAAAAATTTGGGTTATTACAAGGCCTATTGGTTCAAACGCTGATAAAGGTAAAGGCGTGATGATTGAAGAGCCTAACCTGGAAAAGAAGAATTATTCAACCTCTGACAATGCTCAAGTTGATGTTATTGTTAAGAATGTGCCAACCTCTGACAATGCTCAAGTTGTGCAAACTCAGCTATCTTCACCACTCCAAGGTTTCAAAAGATCTTCATTACCTGAAACTCTGAAGCCTAGCCAGGTGAACTTTTTACAAACCAGAACAGTACTTGGAAAACAATCTTATGATAAATCTGGTTTGGGTTCCCACAATGAGAAAAGAGTTAATAATAGTCCTTTAGATCATACATCACTGGCAGAACCTGGTGTTGGGGTTACTCAAGAAAACCTTGATAAACTAGAATCTGTTCAGATGATTTACCACAGAGGCTTGAAGAAGGAGTTTTTATTATATTTTATGGCTGATGGCAGAGTTTATAGAATTGGAGAAGATGATATTCGTCTGAAATTCTGGGAAGAGCTAGAGTATGTTCTATATCTTCTGAAGATCAAAAATAGAAATACTCATAATGCTGCTCTGGTTTTAAAAGACAGAATGATGAAATCGAAAGTCCTTTTTGGAGGAAGTGTTTCCAGTGCTTATATTCCTAAGTACAGAGATGCACATGGAAAGTTGGTGGAAATGAAGAAAAATAGTGCTAGATTTAGGACTGCACTAGATAAGAAAGTTCTAGAGTTCAATCTAGAGTCTGATAAGGCTTTTTATATCAGACTTGGCAATGAAATGAACAAGAACAACATCTATTCTTTAAGGGCTGCCATTTATCAAATTGGTGAAGATGAACCAGAATTGAAGGAGCTGAAGAAGGATATGATTGCTGAACTAGATCGAGCTGAGAGAAAGTTACTGTCAGATTATATCAGGACTGTACCTGATATCCAAGAAATTCAGTAAAGTCTGACTGTAAGTTTTTTTTTGTTTTCTGTTCTAAGTTAAATTTAAACTCTGTTTTAAAATTAAACTCTGACATATTTTAAACACTACATTTGTTATATATTTTGACATCATCAATTATCTGTTTAACTTGTACATTTTTATTATGCACAAGTTGGGGGAGATTGTTAGATATAATTGCTGACGTTTGTTCATCAGTGTTTAAGTACCAGGTACATATCAGAGTTTATCTAGAAGCCAGTCAGAGTTTGATAAAGTCTGACGTGGTGATAGTTGACTTAGCTGTCGGTGCAAAGATAAAGATTCTAGAAGCAATATATTCTGAAGATGGAAAGAAGCAGAATATATTGATACAGCTAAGGAAACAGAATAGAAGACTGAAGCAATCCTTAATTGATATGAATTGTATAGCTAATTTATAGGAATATCAATTAGATAAGGATTGTATGTAGTTGTGTACTATATAAACACAGATAGGTTATCCCTAGAAGGGATGCGATTATTGAAATATTATTCTTGTAACCTAGTAGCTCTTTGTGATTCATTAACATCATAAAGAGAAAAACTGTTAATATAATTACAGTTTGTTGATTTATAAAAAGTGTTCTTGATTGTTATTCTCATACATACTTGATTATATATTGTGTATTCGGCCTAACATTAAGGGAGGCCACAAGACTGGCATGATTGATAGAAGCAAATCAAGATGCTACAACTGCAATGAGTTAGGGAATTTCGCCACTGAATGCCGGAAGCCTCGTCAAGCGAGAGACATGAAAGATGTCTATGGAAAGAAGGATTCTTATGATGAGTTGAAGAAAGAGAATGCCAAGCTCAAACAGCAATTGGAGGCATTCTCTGGAAAGCAAAAAGGGAAAGCTTATATAGCAGAGGGAAAGCACTGGGATGATACTGATTCAGATGAAGAGGAGGAATATGTAAATGTTGCTCTAATGGCTGACTCTTCAGAGGAATCACCACAATCATCTCAGGTACCTATCTTAACTACAATTGATATGTCTAATTCTAAGTACAAGAAAACTGTGCAAGATCTTAGTGTAGAATTGTTTAATGTACACACAAGCATGCTAGCATCAAAAATGGAAAATGCTAAACTAGTTCTTAAGATTAAAAAGTTAGAATCTAAAAATGAAGAACTAGAGCTTGTAGCTGTAACATTAGAAGATCTTAAGCAAAAGAATGCGTACTTAGAGAACAAGGTCAAGTGTAATTCTGAGATAGAGACTATCCTCAGGAAGCAGATTTCAGATTTAGATTTGAAGCTGAATGCTTTTAAGAATTCCGCCCTAATTGCTAAGGAGATCATTGATACTCAGGCCATAGAGAATAAAACTGCTATAGGATTTGACTATGACAAGAAAGCTGGTAAGAAGATAGTGGAATTCCCTACAACACCTTCAGTTGTCAAAAGGAATACTCCACATGTTCTTAAGAATGTTGATTGTCCAGTTTTTGTTAAGCCTTTTCCACCACTCTTTCATGAGGATGACCTTTTCATAAGACAAGAATTGCTTGAGGAGGATTTGTTGAAGGAAAAAGAGGTAAAGACTAAGTTTCCTAGGAAATCAGTAAAAAATGAATTACCTAAACCTGATTTCCCTAAAACTCAAGTAGGTGACGTAGTTAGTAATGTTAAAAAGAACAGGAATGGGAAGAAGAAGATTGTTAATCAGGAAATGGTTCCATATTCTCCCATTGCATCTAGGAAGTTGTGCACTATTTGTAATTCTGCTGGACACCTTACACATGCATGTAAAAAGGTTAAAGTAGAAACTGCTAATACTTCTGAAATGCATAACATGTCTGACATGCCTGATCTTCATGAACCATGTGGAAAGAAAGAGTGTTTGCTATGTAAGTACAACATCATGCATGCTTATTTTAAGTTGATGAATGATAGTAGCAATAGCACTGATAATGTTAAATCCACAGATACTATGAATATCAAACAACGTAAGACTAAATTGAATGTTACTCCTGTTAAATCATCTAAACCTTTAGGACCCAAACAATTTTGGGTACCAAAGTCCGCTTAATCAATCTGTGATTGCAGGGTAAGGTTAAAAGCTCAAAGGTTGTGTGGATTCTGGATAGTGGTTGTTCTAGACACATGACAGGTGAAGAGTCCCTGCTTACAGAGGTGGTTAAGAAGACCAGCCCGATTGTAACCTTTGGAGATGACAGCAAAGGATACACTACGGGATATGGTAAATTGAAAGCTGGAAATGTCATCATTGAAAACATCTCTCTTGTTGAAGGATTAAAGCACAATCTTCTAAGTATCAGTCAGTTCTGTGATAAAGGCTACAATGTAGATTTCAGAAAGGACAAGTGCTTGATCACCAACAGGAAGGATGAGAAGCTTACTCTACTGGGAGTGAGAAAAGGAAATTTGTTTATAGCTGACTTAAGTTCTACTAGTGAAGGAGAAGTTACATGTTTCTATGCAAAGGCATCTTCAGAACAAAGTTGGCTATGGCACAAGAAGCTCTCACATCTAAACTTCAAAACTATGAACTCTTTGGTCAAGAGAGAGTTAGTGAAAGGGTTGCCCCTGATGGAATTCAATCAGGAGGGACTATGTGAAGCATGTGAAAAGGGGAAGTCGAAGAAAGCATCACATGGAAGCAAAGGAATGACAAGCATTACTGAACCATTACAACTGATTCATATGGATTTATTTGGTCCAGTCAATGTTATGTCACTTTCAAGAAATAGATATGCATTGGTGATGGTGTATGACTACTCCAAGTACACGTGGGTGTTGTTCATATAAACAAAGGATGAAGCAACACAACTAATCATTGATCACATCAAGAAGATAGAAGTGGAAGCTAAGCTACCTGTGCGGACAATCAGATCAGACAATGGAACTGAATTCAAGAATGCAGTTCTTAATGATTTCTTCTCAGAGAAAGGAATATCAAGACAGTTTTCAGCACCAAGAACTCCTCAACAGAATGGAGTAGTGGAAAGGAAGAACAGGACCTTGGTTGAAGCAGCAAGGACCATGTTGAGTGAATCAAAACTTCCCACTTACTTTTGGGCTGAAGTAGTGAACACAGCTTGCTACACTCAGAATCGAACCCTGATCAACAAAGATCATTAAAAGACTCCGTATGAGTTAATGGCCAACAAGAAACCAACACTGAAGTACTTTCATGTGTTTGGTGCAAAGTGCTTTATACTTAAAGATGGAGAACATCTTGGCAAGTTTGATGCCAAAGCAGATGAAGGCATTTTTCTGGGCTATTCTCTGGAATCTAAGGCCTTCAGGGTATATGTGATTGAAGATAAGAAGGTGTTGGAAAGCTTTAATGTAACATTTGACGACACCAAAAGACCAGGCCTGCAAACTGGAGAGAACTCTGAATCCTTGGTATTTGAAAATCTATCAGGAGATCTCTCTGAAAATGAAGAAGCACCTGAAGTTGTTACAGTTATCAATAATAATCATAATGACAATGATTCTGGACCAAGTGGTGACCAAAGTGGAGATCCTCAAAATTCTACAGGATCCACTAGTCAGTCTTCAGAATCAACAGATCAAACCGTCAACAACTCAGGGAGAGCAAGAGAAGGATCAACTAGTCACACTCCACAACATCTAGAACAAGGAGAATCATCAAGATCGCATCTGCCAAGACAAAGGGTATGGAATAGAGATCATCCCTTTCACTTGATCATTGGTGATCCGGACACAGGAGTGAGAACTAGGAGAACATCACAAAATGAATGTCACTATTCTGGGTTTCTTTCAGAAACAGAACCTAAGAAAGTTGAAGATGCTCTAGATGATCCAGATTGGGTGATTGCTATGCAAGAGGAACTCAATCAGTTTGAAAGGCAGAAAGTTTGGAAGCTGGTACCCAGGCCTAAGGGAAAATCTATTATTGGAACAAGATGGGTATTCAGAAATAAGTTGGACGAAGATGGCATTGTAACGAGAAACAAAGCCAGACTGGTTGCTAAAGGTTACTCTCAAGAAGAGGGTATAGATTATGATGAAACCTATGCACCAGTAGCAAGACTTGAGGCCATCAGAATGTTTCTGGCATTTACTGCACATTCCAATTACAAGGTATATCAGATGGATGTGAAGAGTGCTTTTCTGAACGGGGAGTTAGAAGAAGAAGTGTATGTGGAACAACCTCCAGGTTTTGAGGATTCAAAACTGGCAGACTTTGTGTACTTTCTATTCAAAGCTCTCTACGGACTCAAACAAGCTCCAAGGACATGGTATGACACTCTCTCTGAATTCTTACTTGAAAATGATTTTACAAGAGGTGTCGTAGACAAAACTCTCTTTGTCAAAAAGCATAAAAATGATTTGATATTGGTGAAAGTATATGTTGATGACATAATATTTGGTTCTACTAATGATGATATATGCAAGAGATTTGCTAAGTTAATGCAGAGTCGTTATGAAATGAGCATGATGGGTGAATTGTCATTCTTTCTTGGACTGCAAGTATACCAAAAACAGGATGGTATATTCATTTGTCAGTCCAAGTACATCAAAGATCTTCTGAAGAAGTATCAAATGGAAGACTCATCTACAGCAAAGACTCCTATGCCAACTGCCACTAAGCTTGATAAGGATGAATCTGGTAAGAAGGTTGACATCACAGGCTACAGAGGTATGATAGGCTCATTACTTTATCTCACTGCAAGTAGACCAGATATAATGTTTGCAACATGCTTGTGTGCTAGGTTTCAGTCTGATCCTAAAGAATCTCATCTAATAGCTGTTAAGCGAATATTTAGATATCTTAAGAGGACCCCAAATCTTGGAATTTGGTACCCCTAAAGATACAGGATTTGATCTTATTGGATACACAGACTCTGATTTTGCAGGTTGTAAGATTGATCAGAAGTGTACTTCCGGAAGATGTCAGTTTCTTGGAAGAAGGTTAGTTTCCTGGTATAGCAAGAAGCAGCATTCAGTTTCCACATCAACAACTGAGGCTGAATAAATTGCTGCTGGAAGCTGTTGTGCTCAAATCTTGTGGATGAGAAACCAACTCCGTGACTATGGATTTTTGTTGACAAAGATTCCAATATTTTGCGACAACACAAGTGCCATAGAAATCTCAAACAACCCAGTGCAACACTCGAGGACTAAGCACATCGACATCAGGTATCATTTTATCCGAGAGCATGTCATGAATGGAACTGTGGAGTTACATTTTGTAGCCACAGAGGATCAAATTGCAGACATCTTTACTAAACAGCTTGATGAATCCACTTTCAATAAGCTGGTTGGTGAACTTGGGATGTTAAATCTTTCTAATTGATTTTGATTAGAAATCAGTAACTGCAGAGAGTCCTAGTGAATACATGAGTTTAAGAATTTCTATATCTTTAGGACTTGTGAATTTATTTTCTGGAGCAATTCTCGTAGTTAGGATTAGTATACTAATTTTATGTCATAATTATGGATGATATATCTTCTGGCATTTAATTGGTTATTAATTCTAAAAATTATTTAAGTGCTAATATTTGTTCTAAATATTCATGCATTTGTTTAATTTGAATTAATTTACTTTGTTTTTAACATTGTAGATTAATGTAGCATAATTGATTGGATTTTAATTGATTAATATCACTTAATGATATTTAGTTGATTTTATTCTGAGAAAATTGTGAATTTTCTGTTAAAAATTGATTTTGGTAAATTTGAAAAGATTTATTAAAATTAAAACTAGACAGGAAATAAAAGTTTCTGATTCTTAAAATAAGAACAAGTTTTAGGAATTGGAAAAGAAGCAAAAATATCGAATTTTAGGATTTTCGATGGATTTTATGAGTATTAGACAAAAAAGTATCGAATGAAATATTCGATGGTTTTTTGAAAAATAAAAAGAAAATCTATCGAAGGATATATCTCGATAGTTTTTGATAAATAAAAGAAAATCTATCGAAAGGAATAAATTCTTTAATATTTTATATTCTCGATAGTTTTTCAGAAAGACAGCAGTTCGATAGTTTTTATTTTAAAAGAAAAGAAAACTCTCGATGGTTTTTGAAAAGGTCCGTTTGCATTCTTATTTTAAATACTTTCCCTTAAATAAAACCATCGACAGTACATTTTAAATCTATCAAACAAGAATGTACAAAAATACCCTTGCTTTTTCAAGAGTATTTAACAGCCCCTTGGACAGTTTTTCTTTTCATAATTTTCAGATCTAAGGTGTTTGTTCGATACTTACATATATATATACAAAAAGAATCAGCAAAGAACTCGATAGTTTATATAAGTTTACCTTCATTTGCTTGAGAAAAATCATAGTTACAACAGTAATTCCTTGATTTACTGTGTTTGTACGGATCAAACTTGAGTAAAGTGACAGTTTGCTTTGTTTTTGAAAAGAAAACCATCGAGTGAATCAATTAAATCCTTAAACCATTGTTACCTCTGTTCTTAGTTGGCATTTGCTTGGTTAAACAATTTCTTACTATTCTCTGATAATTCGAAAGGGTTACAATTAGGATTCTTTAATTGAAAGGTTTGTTTATTCGAAATTGTTAAGTGATAAAAAGGGTGTTTTTCTCAGAAGTTTGATTAATTAGTAATAATTAATTAAATTTAAGTGAAAATTAGTTTTGGGTTAAAATTTAATTTTCTGGAAATTTAAAATGGTCGGAGAATTTATTGTTACCAAAACTAATCATGTCTCGTTTCAAAACCTGCAAGCCATTACGAACTTACAGTTTCGTGCATGGGAAGAGTTTTTGAACACACGTTCATTAGTGGCATATTCTTTGAGTACTCCCGTGGTCCTTTGCATCGATCAATTGACTGCGTTGTACACATCCGCCACGGATACAAGTGAGAATAATGTGAGATCCTTCAGTTTTGTTGTGCCAGGGGGCAGAACAATAAGGGTGACGGAACATGACTTTAATAGAATACTTCATTTTCCTACAGAAAACTTTGTTCCGGATCCCACAACTGAGGAGATACATGCTTTCTTCACTCTCATTAGAAGTCAACAACCTAACTTCTTTGTGGGAGAGTTCCTTAAGCATTACATGCCAAAGGCATGGAACTTTTTCTTTCATACCCTAATCCATGTTTTTACTTCCAAGCTAACAAATCTGCATGGTATTCCCTTATTCCTTCAAAATATAGGGTTTGCCATTGCGAACAATAGGCATATTAACATTGGAAGGCTACTGATCGATCAAGTCATTCTGTGCATGGGACCACTGGATGAAAGAACAGACATAACTGATGATGTGCTTTGTTTCTATCCTAGGTTCCTACAGCTAATTCTCAATGATATCTTAACAGATGATGAGCGCGAGACATTCGCCGAAGAGGAGACCAAGGAGTGCATGAAGATGAAGAGCAATGCAATAACCGTTCTCATTAGGAAGAACAACTATCTTCCAGGGGTACCCACTGTTCTCACTGAATATCTAAGAACGGTGCCCCTACCACTTCTACCCCCAGGGGAACAGGTAAATGAAGGTAACATTCCTCAACCTGAACCTGAAATTGGTCCTGAACCAATGGATGTAGATCCAGAGCCCTCAGTGGCCATTCTTGACCAGGAGGTTGCAAACCCACAACCTCTAACCACGGTCGAAGAGCCTTTGGACGAGCCAAATGAAAACATAAACGAAGCTCCTTAGCCTACTATACCAAGTTTACAGACATCCATGAGTGTAGAGGGAGATAGTGCCTTAGGAGCACCACATAAGGAGATACACCCTTCAACAGCAGCTCTGCCTACCTCTAAAAGGAGAAGAACAGAAACCGAGGCAACTGTTGATACTTCATTTCTCTCATCCAAAGAACCCTTCACAGATTTTTCTGATTTTGATTGGGCAATGCTAACTAAAGCCATATCTGAACCCATTGCTGAATCAAGTAAGGAAGAATTGACGGAAGCAACTGGTGTTCCGACCATATTACGGTCAGGTTCACTGGTTGAAGGTTTTAAGAACCAAGGGTCTTCACAGACGTCGAGAGAAGGCTTTGACCTAAATGCACAATCTAAAGGGTCATTGTCTACCTCCCCAGATGGAACATATCTGGATCCTGCGGGTAAAGGGTCTGACGTAGGTGCAGATCGGTAACTCGTTGACAATGAATCAATTACTATTGAGGAGTCAACTGAGGTAAAGTCTTCACAGACTATTAGGGAAGATTCGGGATCTCTGCTGTTAATAGAGCCTGTTTATAACCCCCTAGAGATTCAAACTCTAGATCCTTCAAAGGATATATCATCTACGGATGATCAGCAACTTGGTTTATCCAAGGACGGGGACTTGCGAAGCCCCATTGCACCACCGGTGACCTCCTTAAGGACGGCTACGGTGTTTTCTTCTGCAGGTACAACTAGCACAAAGGGATTGAGTGAAACACAAACACTTACACCTGGCCTGAGTGGGAAAGGAAAAATGAGTGAAACACCGACAGAAACGTTGAGTGTACACCCAGAGCCAAACGTGAGGAGTGACACCCTAACCCTTTCAAATGTAGATGATCAGCTACTGCCTACAGAAAGAGAGTTACAAGTTCAATCTACCCTCAAGGAGATGACAGTTCGTGACAAAGAAGGAAATCCACTATACTTAGAGTCTTTAACCTTTAACCTTGGTTTATATCTAGTACTTATCTAGCATATAAACCTTATACCTTATACAGCTTTTTACAAAGCGAAAACAGTTTTACATTATTTCTCAATATTAAGCAGCATATATAGCAATACCACAACATATATCACAACAGAATCATTATATGGTATAGGGTTTGAAAACTTGCATGCATCTATCATATGCATACATCACATCTCATCATTTTTAATACCATCACATCTATATACGATGTGAGGTTTGAAAGCATGCATAATATCGTATGCATATATTACATTTGAAAGCATGCATCTATCATATGCATATTATCATAATATTGTACTGCATGGGATGAGAAAACTTGCCTCGGGTCCTTGGTTGTTACGGTTTCGAGAACTTGCCGGGAAATCTATAAACAAAGAAATACCCGATTAGTCCCCTGGCTTAATCATTTAAAGTGCATTTAACTTAAGCACTAACGTTCTATTAACGAACATCCATTGTCTCACTCTTGGTCATCTATAACCTCATGACGTTCCGTAACTCTTAAGTCACAAGTTTGGGTGAAAATCTATTCACAAATCCCAAGTACTTTTCCTTTACCATTTCCTTGTTTTAAACCATCCCCTTAAGGGTATTTCACTCGCGCAACCTTTGTTCTCGCATTTTTCTAAAATCACAAACTTATCGTTTTGACACGAAACCTTCTAGGTTCCTTTCTAGACTATACATACTAGTATCCATTTTAATATATCAATCCAATTCCAATTTTAAAGGGCTTGATCCCTATCTCAAAGTTCATACAATGAACTATCTAGTTACGCGAAACCGCTTTCACTAAAACGGGCGTTTCTCCTAAACCGTAAATCGAAACGACACGATTCTTTCGCTAAAACAATCTAGGAAACAGAGCCTACATGATCATGGTCAGAAACTTCAAGTTTATGCCCTGTTTTGCAACCATGGTTTCTGTCTAAACTACCTAAGTAAAATCCGACATGGTAACGGCGCTTACGCGTACTTCCCGTGTTTTTTAAACACTCAATCCAACTACAATTCAACCATCAACCAACCACCAATAAAACTCAAGCTAATACTACCATTTTTCTGTCGAAACAAGGTCATACTCTTATTCATAAGTTTATCCACAAATCAACCATTAAACATGCTTAAAATCATGCATACATGCTTTATTCTAACATAGTTATCATTCAATCACTTCTAACTACTAGATCAAGCATAATCTTAAAAAGAAAGAAGTTTTATACCTTCCTTGGAGCTTAAAAAAAGACTATATATGGATGATATATCCTTCCTTGCTCCTTAACTAAGCTAATCAAACCTAAAAACACCAAAACAAATCAAGATCTTATGAGTTTACTATTCACATCACTATTCATTATCAACTTTGAATCCATTTTTGACCAAGCTATGATCCATGGATGAGGCTAAGATTAGAGATCTACCTTGGATATAGGATGAGGGTGATTTAGAGCCCAAGATCAAGATTTATGGTTGAGTGGAAGTTGGAGCAAATTGTTTAAGGAATGGAGAAAGAAGAAAAGCCGAATGGTTCATGCTTCTTGATGCTTCTCTTTTTGATTTGTTTTGCTTTGATTTTCTTTTCCTTTTGTTTGTCTAAATAATCCTTAATACTTTGTACTTTAACTTGTGTGGCTAATAACAAGTTTGGTCATCAATGACAAGGCTTATTTTGAACTTGTGGTGGTGGTGAAAGTGGTGACAAGGTGGTGATTCATCACCTTGTCATCACTTTGTCATGCTTATGTCATTCCCTTGCATCATGATTATGTCATCCTTTGCATCATCAATCCTTTTATATATTGCACTTGATGATCTCATATAATACTCCTCCTTTGGTTAGGGTTTAATCCATAATTTATTACGCTTTTGTTTCGTGATAGTTTCAAGTGGTTTTAAAGACGTTTCTCTGTACCAAAGCTAGGGTACTTCCTTTATCCTTCCATTACCTTTGTCTAATATATAATCTTAGGTTTCTCACCTTGGTTTAAGATATGATCATGTATTTCTCATTCCACATACTTTCTCAAAACGATCAAATAAATTCCTCCTTGATTTTCCGAAGAATAGTGATTAAAAATTCGAATGGGAATCTCCTGATTCTGATTGCGTTTACATTCTTTTATTCTTCCTATACATCAATAATATAACCTCAAAACATTCGTTCCATGTCTTCTATACAGTGTGGTCTGAAAAAATTTCCATCAGCAAATTTACTATTCATCAACATTTACTATTCATCAAATTTTTTTTAACTATGTCCAAAATTTGGGGTTATTACATACAGTACTCTGGAAGAATCAGTATGGGAACAAGCTTGTTGATGAGGTTCCTATTTCAGACATCTCCAAGTTTGACTTCTCCAAAATCAAAGACCAATCCCTCAACTCTTTCAAATCTCAACAACTGTTCTCCAAGGTGGTTGACTTGGAAAGGGAGGTAGCTGATCTTAAAGCTGAAAACAAAGTGCTATCTCACTCATTGGCAAAGCTGAATGACAAGTTGGATGACCAAAGCAATGCAACATCAAATATCTTGCTAGTCCAACAGCAAATGATGACAACCCTGCTTAGAAGCATGAACCTTCCTGTTCCTGGAGAAGCTCAAGACATCTTGTCTGATCCCAAGCCTAAGGGGGAGAAAGGAAAGGAGGTCATTCTGGAAAAGAAAGGGGGAGTACCTACCAAGCAGCAAAAGCTTAAGGGCAAACTCACTGGAGAAACTATAAAGCCAATTACTCTTCCCTCTGTGGATGTCATCAATGCAGAAGGTCAAAGAAGCACAGCCACAACTACCTATTATCCCTCCACAATGCCTATGGACACCTCAGCTCCTCAAATAATCACAAATGCCAAACCTCTCAAAGCAACCATTGTAACTGAGGCCAAGCTACAGGAAGTTGCCAACTCAAACATCTATCATGATGAGGCCTTTCTGGAGCTTCTGAAAGCCCTTCACAATAGTGTTCAAGGAGATACTCTCAACTACAGAAACAAGATCAATGAGCAAATCAAGTATCTTACTGTGGCAGTCAGAAAAATCAAGGATGCTCATCTAAGAGAGATTATCATGGTATCCAAGGACAACAGCCTTTGGAATCTATCTTTTGAAACTCTAGAAAAGCTAAGGTTTACTGAGCTGAACACAATTCTGCAGTTGATTGAGAAGCATGGGGTGAACAACAAGAGGCTGTTTGATGACCTGTCAAAAGACCAATTCCAAAGATTGCCTGAGGTTATCTCTAACCCAAGGACAATACTGTATCAAAGCCTGAGCAAATCAAACAGCATTGAGCAATTAGTGATTCCAGCTCATCTCACAATCAAGAACCAGAACAAAATAAATCAAGTGTTGCAAATGCTCAGAGCTAAGAAAGGAGTCAAAACAGCAGAAGAAATATAAGCAATTCACCTTCTACAATCATTCTTGACTCATGGAATCATTCCCGAGTGACTTAAAGAAAGAAAGAAGAAGAAAGATGATGAGGAGGATGATGAAGATAAGACTTATAAGAGGAGAAGTAATTCTAGGAGCAATAAGGATGGAGGTAGTGAGAACAACAAAGGCAAAACATCCAAGAAATCCAAAGATGCTGATGATGACAAGAGGGACTCCAAGGGAACAAAGGAAACAGTCAAGAAAACTAGAAGTGGAATTCAGCAAGTCAAGGACATTGCTAGCAGTACTTTAACCACAACACAAGACTCCAGGTCTAGGGTGGGTACTGTTAGTAATGATCCTCCAAAATCTTTATCCAAGACTTCTGAACCTGAATTGCCACAGAAGAAAGATGAAGCCACAAAAGAAATATCAAGAAGACACTTCCACAAAGTTACAGCTAGTGGAGTGTTACAGTGGATGAAAGGGAAAGGTATGAAGCTACTTCCAAGTGATGTGGCACTGAAGACTAATTCTCCCTGCTCCAGAAATCTACCTCAAGTGAAACATATGAAGATCAAGAGGGCAGCCAAAAGGACAAGGATAACAAAGAAGAATGGGGGCAATCACTAATGTAGTAGGGATCAATGTTCTTCCTCTGGATGAAGACTATGATGAAGATGCCCTAGCATTTTTGAGAGCTCAAAGAATCTTTAAAGTCAAGGTGAAGCTAGATCATCTTGAGATCAAATACACTGATGGAAGAGAAAGGATAATGAAGCAAGGAAGCTGGCAGTATTTTCCCAAATATGAACTTGAAAGGATAAATTCTCTTTTAAACTTTGAAGAAAAGGAAGAAATGATGTGGAAAATAGAGATAGCAAGGTTTATGAAGATGCACTCTGATTATGAAGAGAATCTAAGGAAGGAAAATGAAAAGAAGATAATTCAGAAAGAAAAAGAGATGGCTGAAATGGAGGAAAGAGCTAAGGAACTGAGGAAGAAAGGGCTTTGCAGGGTAAAACAAAATCCTTATATTGTGGAGTACAAAAATTCCTTTGGAGGAAAAAGCAAGATAAGGATGGAGTTTCTGGATTCATATGTGGAAAGTGCCCTCAAAGCTGCAATTGATGATCTAAAAGACTCTCCTCTCATTGAAGAACTTATTGCAAGAGAAGAACTTCAAGTGGCCATCATAGATATGAAGAGAAAAGAAGAAATGAGAAAGAAGAAAATCTATGATGATCTCCTTGACAAGGAACTGGAAAAAGAAGCAGCTAAGCATCAATGACAATTCTGTAAGCCTGAATGTTTAAGCTGTTATAAAACTATGTTCTTTATTTTCCTTTTTCTGCATATGTTCTTTTTATGCTAGTTAGGCTTGTTATCAGACATGAAATTGTGCCTAAGGGTCTTACTCACAATTTGGGGGAGATTGTTAGGCTCAAGACATGTCTGTATACCACCATTAACAAGCCTACACTATGTGACTATGTCACACTACATGACCTAGTGAATTCTATCACTGGGATATAGTATAGGTCTCTCTATGTACTTGTCTTGTTCTCATGAACATTAGCTTGATCATGTATGCTCAGAATTATAATGAGCTTAGTAGGTTTCTTGCAATCTAGAATGTATATAGGCCATTGAATAATTGTCCTGGTAGAAGTTCAGAATTGTTCATGCAGCAGGATAGAGATGAATAAGGCCATGAAGAAATAAGTTGCAAAAATTTGACTAAGGCATTATATAGCAAAGTCAGAATAAAGCTATGTCGTGAAGTCACCAATATCCATGTCGAGAAGTGCTGGATGGCATAGTACATTTTGTGCTATGTCGCGAAGTGCTCAAGACTCATGTCGTGAAGTGTTGAAGTTAGCAAAGTCAAAATGTACTAGATCGTGAAGTCCTCAAACAGTCTATGTCGTGAAGTACTCAGAAAGCCTATGTCGCATAGTCCTCAAATGACCTATGTCGCATAGTCCTCAAATGACCTATGTCGCATAGTCCTCAAATGACCTATGTCGCATTGTCCTCAAATGGCCTATGTCGCAAAGTCCTCAAGGCCATATCGCGTAGTCTCTACAAATGACATCGCATAGTCTGGAATGAAGTGGAGTTCACGATATCAACACTTAGCCGTTTACAACAAGACAAATCAAGGTACAGAACCAAGAATCAAAAGAGACAAATACTGAAGCATTTGTTCTGGCAAGGTGGTCCAAAGAACGGATGGCAAATCTACAGCTAAACTTGGAGAGAAAGATAAGAGACAAGCAGCTACAGAAACGGGAAAGACTCCGAAAAGCAGGTGGTCCTTCCTGACACAGTTAACTTCTTATGGCAGGACAAGTTGGACTTTCAGCTAGGGGTAACTGTGTAATTAGGTGTGTGCCTAGTTTGTATAGGTGAATATATATCGTGCACACACCACTGTAAGCTACAAGAGAGATACACAAAGTTTGATCTTAAGCACTCTTTTCTCTGTAAGGAAGCAAGATACAAACTGTTCTTGTTTGGAAGCCATAAATTAGATTGTGAATTTTTGGAAAGCTGTAGATTAAAGTGATTGTGCTTGTTGTTTATTTTCTGCATACTACACAGTATAATCATTTACAGTTTATTTAGTTTCAAGGAATCAAAAATCTATCAAACTATCCATTCACCCCCCTCTATTTAGTTTCTAAGTGGTATTCATTCCTAACAGCTTCACCCCAATTAATTGGTAAATTTAATTCAATTAGGGCTTCGATTACTTCGTTAATTCATTAATTAGTTCAATTAATTCGATTAATTGATTTTTAATTTTCAATTAGAGTTTCGATTGGGGCTTTCAATCCAAGGTAAATTTGAGGCTTTACATTTGATTAATTGATTAATTGATTGCATATATCTTCGATTAGGGCTTTCGATTTGGGCATCTATATTTTATTATTTTGTGTTTTTTCTATGTATCTATGCTTGTGTTTTATTTTTATGTTTTATTTTTTTGTGTTTTGTGGGTATTTGTTTGTATGTTTGTTTTTAAAAGGTACCTAGACTTAAAAGTTTGACAAATTTTTTGAAATCTGATGTACACAATATACCTATGTTTTGAAATTTTATGTTTTTTCTATGTACCTATGTTTTTGTCTATATTTTAGTTCATTCCCTTGACATAATATACCTCCTGAGATGGTGGTATTTAATAACTTAAAAGAATTTATATAAATGAGTTTATGAATGAAATCTTAGGTTTAATTCAGCACTTACGTTTTTGCAGAATGCAAATGCTGCTCAGGGGCTTAGGGCTGATAAGTAGTATAATCTCCTCATGCTTAATGACCGAAATCGGGTTTTGTAGAACTGTAATGTTTTCGTAGTGTGTTTTGTTAAATGATTATGTGTTCGGTGTTGTTAACTGTTAGTAATGGACTCGAACGTGTTGATTATGTTGATTAGACTTTCATTACAACGAAAATAATCGATATGATGAACTAGAACTGTTTTTAATGCTCTCGGTAAGTAGAACCTAATACTTGTATCAGTACAGAGCTTTGTGCACTAATACTTGTATCAGTACGTGGACTTAAAATCCAGAAGAAAATCACTAAACTTGTAATTAGAAATGATTTCTAATCCTTGATCTTAGAACACAGTCAACGCAGTCGCAGCTATACGTTATGTTCCCTCATCGATATTATGAAGAAAGAAGGTTCCACATCGGATGTGGTGGTGCTTCTCTCAAGTATCCCTTACAGTAAGTTACTTGAAAAGAAATCTCTGGGAGTGGAAGTAAGAAAGTGCCACCTAATGAACATGTTAGGCCGAATACACAATATATAATCAAGTATGTATTAGAATAACAATCAAGAACACAAGTTTGTAAATCAACAAACTGAATTATATTAAATAATTCTCTCTTAGTGATGTTAATGAATCACAAAGAGCTACTAGGTTACAAGAATAATGTTTTCAATAATCGCATCCCTTCTAGGGATAACCTATCTGTGTTTATATAGTACACAATTACACAATCCTTATCTAATTGATACTCCTATAAATTAGCTATTCAATTATTATCAATTAAGGATTGCTTCAGTCTTCTGTCTAGTTTCCTTAGCTGTATCAATATATTCTGCTTCTTTCCATCTTCAGAATATATTGCTTCTAGAATATTCAATTCAGCACCGACAGCTAATTCAACTATCACCAAGTCAGACTTTAACAAACTCTGACTGGCTTCAATGTAAACTCTGATGATCACCTGTTGTTTAAACACTGATGAACAAACGTCAGCAATTATATCTAACAATCTCCCCCAACTTGTGCATAATAAAAATGTACAAGTTAAACAGATAATTTATGATGTCAAAACATATAACAAATGCAGTGTTTAATATATCAGAGTTTAACTTTAACTTAGAATAGAAAACTTTAAAAAAAAAAACTTACAGTCAGACTTTATTTGATTTCTTGAATATCAGGAACAGTTCTGAGATAATCCATGAGAAGTCTTCTTTCAGCCCTTTCCAGCTCTTCAACCATAACTTTCTTCAACTCTCTTAACTCTGGATCAGATTCTCCAGTCTGATAAATTGCAGCTCTCAAAGAATAGATGGAATTTTTCCTCATCTCATTCCCTAGCCTAATAAAATATGATTTATCAGATTCTATATTGAATTCTAAGACTTTAACTCCCAGATCAGTCCTTAGTCTTGCACTGTTTCTTTTCATTTCTACAATCTTTCCATAAGCATCTCTGTACTTAGGAATATATGCACTCGAGACTCCTCCTCCAAGCATTATCTTTGATTTCAGCATCCTTCACAGATTTTTCTGATTTTGATTGGGCAATGCTAACTAAAGCCATATCTGAACCCATTGCTGAATCAAGTAAGGAAGAATTGACGGAAGCAACTGGTGTTCCGACCATATTACGGTCAGGTTCACTGGTTGAAGGTTTTAAGAACCAAGGGTCTTCACAGACGTCGAGAGAAGGCTTTGACCTAAATGCACAATCTAAAGGGTCATTGTCTACCTCCCCAGATGGAACATATCTGGATCCTGCGGGTAAAGGGTCTGACGTAGGTGCAGATCGGTAACTCGTTGACAATGAATCAATTACTATTGAGGAGTCAACTGAGGTAAAGTCTTCACAGACTATTAGGGAAGATTCGGGATCTCTGCTGTTAATAGAGCCTATTTCTAACCCCCTAGAGATTCAAACTCTAGATCCTTCAAAGGATATATCATCTACGGATGATCAGAAACTTGGTTTATCCAAGGACGGGGACTTGCGAAGCCCCATTGCACCACCGGTGACCTCCTTAAGGACGGCTACGGTGTTTTCTTCTGCAGGTACAACTAGCACAAAGGGATTGAGTGAAACACAAACAATTACACCTGGCCTGAGTGGGAAAGGAAAAATGAGTGAAACACTGACAGAAACGTTGAGTGTACACCCAGAGCCAAACGTGAGGAGTGACACCCTAACCCTTCCAAATATAGATGATCAGCTACTGCCTACAGAAAGGGAGTTACAAGTTCAATCTACCCTCAAGGAGATGACAGTTCGTGACAAAGAAGGAAATCCACTATACTTAGAGTCTTTAACCTTTAACCTTGGTTTATATCTAGTACTTATCTAGCATATAAACCTTATACCTTATACAACTTTTTACAAAGCGAAAACAGTTTTACATTATTTCTCAATATTAAGCAGCATATATAGCAATACCACAACATATATCACAACAGAATCATTATATGGTATAGGGTTTGAAAACTTGCATGCATCTATCATATGCATACATCACATCTCATCATTTTTAATACCATCACATCTATATACGATGTGAGGTTTGAAAGCATGCATAATATCGTATGCATATATTACATTTGAAAGCATGCATCTATCATATGCATATTATCATAATATTGTACTGCATGGGATGAGAAAACTTGCCTCGGGTCCTTGGTTGTTACGGTTTCGAGAACTTGCCGGGAAATCTATAAACAAAGAAATACCCGATTAGTCCCCTGGCTTAATCATTTAAAGTGCATTTAACTTAAGCACTAACGTTCTATTAACGAACATCCATTGTCTCACTCTTGGTCATCTATAACCTCATGACATTCCGTAACTCTTAAGTCACAAGTTTGGGTGAAAATCTATTCACAAATCCCAAGTACTTTTCCTTTACCATTTCCTTGTTTTAAACCATCCCCTTAAGGGTATTTCACTCGCGCAACCTTTGTTCTCGCATTTTTCTAAAATCACAAACTTATCGTTTTGACACGAAACCTTCTAGGTTCCTTTCTAGACTATACATACTAGTATCCATTTTAATATATCAATCCAATTCCAATTTTAAAGGGCTTGATCCCTATCTCAAAGTTCATACAATGAACTATCTAGTTACGCGAAACCGCTTTCACTAAAACGGGCGTTTCTCCTAAACCGTATATCGAAACGACACGATTATTTCGCTAAAACAATCTAGGAAACAGAGCCTACATGATCATGGTCAGAAACGTCAAGTTTATGCCCTGTTTTGCAACCATGGTTTCTGTCTAAACTACCTAAGTAAAATCCGACATGGTAACGGCGCTTACGCGTACTTCCCGTGTTTTTTAAACACTCAATCCAACTACAATTCAACCATCAACCAACCACCAATCAAACTCAAGCTAATACTACCATTTTTCTGTCCAAACAAGGTCATACTCTTATTCATAAGTTTATCCACAAATCAACCATTAAACATGCTTAAAATCATGCATACATGCTTTATTCTAACATAGTTATCATTCAATCACTTCTAACTACTAGATCAAGCATAATCTTAAAAAGAAAGAAGTTTTCTACCTTCCTTGGAGCTTAAAAAAAGACTATATATGGATGATATATCCTTCCTTGCTCCTTAACTAAGCTAATCAAACCTAAAAACACCAAAACAAATCAAGATCTTATGAGTTTACTATTCACATCACTATTCATTATCAACTTTGAATCCATTTTTGACCAAGCTATGATCCATGGATGAGGCTAAGATTAGAGATCTACCTTGGATATAGGATGAGGGTGATTTAGAGCCCAAGATCAAGATTTATGGTTGAGTGGAAGTTGGAGCAAATTGTTTAAGGAATGGAGAAAGAAGAAAAGCCGAATGGTTCATGCTTCTTGATGCTTCTCTTTTTGATTTGTTTTGCTTTGATTTTCTTTTCCTTTTGTTTGTCTAAATAATCCTTAATACTTTGTACTTTAACTTGTGTGGCTAATAACAAGTTTGGTCATCAATGACAAGGCTTATTTTGAACTTGTGGTGGTGGTGAAAGTGGTGACAAGGTGGTGATTCATCACCTTGTCATCACTTTGTCATGCTTATGTCATTCCCTTGCATCATGATTATGTCATCCTTTGCATCATCAATCCTTTTATATATTGCACTTGATGATCTCATATAATACTCCTCCTTTGGTTAGGGTTTAATCCATAATTTATTACGCTTTTGTTTCGCGATAGTTTCAAGTGGTTTTAAAGACGTTTCTCTGTACCAAAGCTAGGGTACTTCCTTTATCCTTCCATTACCTTTGTCTAATATATAATCTTAGGTTTCTCACCTTGGTTTAAGATATGATCATGTATTTCTCATTCCACATACTTTCTCAAAACGATCAAATAAATTCCTCCTTGATTTTCCGAAGAATAGTGATTAAAAATTCGAATGGGAATCTCCTGATTCTGATTGCGTTTACATTCTTTTATTCTTCCTATACATCAATAATATAACCTCAAAACATTTGTTCCATGTCTTCTATACAGTGTGGTCTGAAAAATTTTCCATCAGCAAATTTACTATTCATCAAATTTTTTTTAACTATGTCCAAAATTTGGGGTTATTACATACAGTACTCTGGAAGAATCAGTATGGGAACAAGCTTGTTGATGAGGTTCCTATTTCAGACATCTCCAAGTTTGACTTCTCCAAAATCAAAGACCAATCCCTCAACTCTTTCAAATCTCAACAACTGTTCTCCAAGGTGGATGACTTGGAAAGGGAGGTAGCTGATCTTAAAGCTGAAAACAAAGTGCTATCTCACTCATTGGCAAAGCTGAATGACAAGCTGGATGACCAAAGCAATGCAACATCAAATATCTTGCTAGTCCAACAGCAAATGATGACAACCCTACTTAGAAGCATGAACCTTCCTGTTCCTGGAGAAGCTCAAGACATCTTGTCTGATCCCAAGCCTAAGGGGGGGAAAGGAAAGGAGGTCATTCTGGAAAAGAAAGGGGGAGTACCTACCAAGCAGCAAAAGCTTAAGGGCAAACTCACTGGAGAAACTATAAAGCCAATTACTCTTCCCTCTGTGGATGTCATCAATGCAGAAGGTCAAAGAAGCACAGCCACAACTACCTATTATCCCTCCACAATGCCTATGGACACCTCAGCTCCTCAAATAATCACAAATGCCAAACCTCTCAAAGCAACCATTGTAACTGAGGCCAAGCTACAGGAAGTTGCCAACTCAAACATCTATCATGATGAGGCCTTTCTGGAGCTTCTGAAAGCCCTTCACAATAGTGTTCAAGGAGATACTCTCAACTACAGAAACAAGATCAATGAGCAAATCAAGTATCTTACTGTGGCAGAAAAATCAAGGATGCTCATCTAAGAGAGATTATCATGGTATCCAAGGACAACAGCCTTTGGAATCTATCTTTTGAAACTCTAGAAAAGCTAAGGTTTACTGAGCTGAACACAATTCTAGAGTTGATTGAGAAGCATGGGGTGAACAACAAGAGGCTGTTTGATGACCTGTCAAAAGACCAATTCCAAAGATTGCCTGAGGTTATCTCTAACCCAAGGACAATACTGTATCAAAGCCTGAGCAAATCAAACAGCATTGAGCAATTAGTGATTCCAGCTCATCTCACAATCAAGAACCAGAACAAAATAAATCAAGTGTTGCAAATGCTCAGAGCTAAGAAAGGAGTCAAAACAGAAGAAGAAATATAAGCAATTCACCTTCTACAATCATTCTTGACTCATGGAATCATTCCTGAGTCACTTAAAGAAAGAAAGAAGAAGAAAGATGATGAGGAGGATGATGAAGATAAGACTTATAAGAGGAGAAGTAATTCTAGGAGCAATAAGGATGGAGGTAGTGAGAACAACAAAGGCAAAACATCCAAGAAATCCAAAGATACTGATGATGACAAGAGGGACTCCAAGGGAACAAAGGAAACAGTCAAGAAAACTAGAAGTGGAATTCAGCAAGTCAAGGACATTGCTAGCAGTACTTTAACCACAACACAAGACTCCAGGTCTAGGGTGGGTACTGTTAGTAATGATCCTCCAAAATCTTTATCCAAGACTTCTGAACCTGAATTGCCACAGAAGAAAGATGAAGCCACAAAAGAAATATCAAGAAGACACTTCCACAAAGTTACAGCTAGTGGAGTGTTACAGTGGATGAAAGGGAAAGGTATGAAGCTACTTCCAAGTGATGTGGCACTGAAGACTAATTCTCCCTGCTCCAGAAATCTACCTCAAGTGAAACATATGAAGATCAAGAGGGCAGCCAAAAGGACAAGGATAACAAAGAAGAATGGGGGCAATCACTAATGTAGTAGGGATCAATGTTCTTCCTCTGGATGAAGACTATGATGAAGATGCCCTAGCATTTTTGAGAGCTCAAAGAATCTTTAAAGTCAAGGTGAAGCTAGATCATCTTGAGATCAAATACACTGATGGAAGAGAAAGGATAATGAAGCAAGGAAGCTGGCAGTATTTTCCCAAATATGAACTTGAAAGGATAAATTCTCTTTTAAACTTTGAAGAAAAGGAAGAAATGATGTGGAAAATAGAGATAGCAAGGTTTATGAAGATGCACTCTGATTATGAAGAGAATCTAAGGAAGGAAAATGAAAAGAAGATAATTCAGAAAGAAAAAGAGATGGCTGAAATGGAGGAAAGAGCTAAGGAACTGAGGAAGAAAGGGCTTTGCAGGGTAAAACAAAATCCTTATATTGTGGAGTACAAAAATTCCTTTGGAGGAAAAAGTAAGATAAGGATGGAGTTTCTGGATTCATATGTGGAAAGTGCCCTCAAAGCTGCAATTGATGATCTAAAAGACTCTCCTCTCATTGAAGAACTTATTGCAAGAGAAGAACTTCAAGTGGCCATCATAGATATGAAGAGAAAAGAAGAAATGAGAAAGAAGAAAATCTATGATGATCTCCTTGACAAGGAACTGGAAAAAGAAGCAGCTAAGCATCAATGACAATTCTGTAAGCCTGAATGTTTAAGCTGTTATAAAACTATGTTCTTTATTTTCCTTTTTCTGCATATGTTCTTTTTATGCTAGTTAGGCTTGTTATCAGACATGAAATTGTGCCTAAGGGTCTTACTCACAATTTGGGGGAGATTGTTAGGCTCAAGACATGTCTGTATACCACCATTAACAAGCCTACACTATGTGACTATGTCACACTACATGACCTAGTGAATTCTATCACTGGGATATAGTATAGGTCTCTCTATGTACTTGTCTTGTTCTCATGAACATTAGCTTGATCATGTATGCTCAGAATTATAATGAGCTTAGTAGGTTTCTTGCAATCTAGAATGTATATAGGCCATTGAATAATTGTCCTGGTAGAAGTTCAGAATTGTTCATGCAGCAGGATAGAGATGAATAAGGCCATGAAGAAATAAGTTGCAAAAATTTGACTAAGGCATTATATAGCAAAGTCAGAATAAAGCTATGTCGTGAAGTCACCAATATCCATGTCGAGAAGTGCTGGATGGCATAGTACATTTTGTGCTATGTCGCGAAGTGCTCAAGACTCATGTCGTGAAGTGTTGAAGTCAGCAAAGTCAAAATGTACTAGATCGTGAAGTCCTCAAACAGTCTATGTCGTGAAGTACTCAGAAAGCCTATGTCGCATAGTCCTCAAATGACCTATGTCGCATAGTCCTCAAATGACCTATGTCGCATAGTCCTCAAATGACCTATGTCGCATTGTCCTCAAATGGCCTATGTCGCAAAGTCCTCAAGGCCATATCGCGTAGTCTCTACAAGTGACATCGCATAGTCTGGAATGAAGTGGAGTTCACGATATCAACACTTAGCCGTTTACAACAAGACAAATCAAGGTACAGAACCAAGAATCAAAAGAGACAAATACTGAAGCATTTGTTCTGGCAAGGTGGTCCAAAGAACAGATGGAAAATCTACAGCTAAACTTGGAGAGAAAGATAAGAGACAAGCAGCTACAGAAACGGGAAAGACTCCGAAAAGCAGGTGGTCCTTCCTGACACAGTTAACTTCTTATGGCAAGACAAGTTGGACTTTCAGCTAGGGGTAACTGTGTAATTAGGTGTGTGCCTAGTTTGTATAGGTGAATATATATCGTGCACACACCACTGTAAGCTACAAGAGAGATACACAAAGTTTGATCTTAAGCACTCTTTTCTCTGTAAGGAAGCAAGATACAAACTGTTCTTGTTTAGAAGCCATAAATTAGATTGTGAATTTTTGGAAAGCTGTAGATTAAAGTGATTGTGCTTGTTGTTTATTTTCTGCATACTACACAGTATAATCATTTACAGTTTATTTAGTTTCAAGGAATCAAAAATCTATCAAACTATCCATTCACCCCCCTCTATTTAGTTTCTAAGTGGTATTCATTCCTAACAGCTTCACCCCAATTAATTGGTAAATTTAATTCAATTAGGGCTTCGATTACTTCGTTAATTCATTAATTAGTTCAATTAATTCGATTAATTGATTTTTAATTTTCAATTAGAGTTTCGATTGGGGCTTTCAATCCAAGGTAAATTTGAGGCTTTACATTTGATTAATTGATTAATTGATTGCATATATCTTCGATTAGGGCTTTCGATTTGGGCATCTATATTTTATTATTTTGTGTTTTTTCTATGTATCTATGCTTGTGTTTTATTTTTATGTTTTATTTTTTTGTGTTTTGTGGGTATTTGTTTGTATGTTTGTTTTTAAAAGGTACCTAGACTTAAAAGTTTGACAAATTTTTTGAAATATGATGTACACAATATACCTATGTTTTGAAATTTTATGTTTTTTCTATGTACCTATGTTTTTGTCTATATTTTAGTTCATTCCCTTGACATAATACACCTCCTGAGATGGTGGTATTTAATAACTTAAAAGAATTTATATAAATGAGTTTATGAATGAAATCTTAGGTTTAATTCAGCACTTACGTTTTTGCAGAATGCAAATGCTGCTCAGGGGCTTAGGGTTGATAAGTAGTATAATCTCCTCATGCTTAATGACCGAAATCAGGTTTTGTAGAACTGTAATGTTTTCGTAGTGTGTTTTGTTAAATGATTATGTGTTCGGTGTTGTTAACTGTTAGTAATGGACTCGAACGTGTTGATTATGTTGATTAGACTTTCATTACAACGAAAATAATCGATATGATGAACTAGAACTGTTTTTAATGCTCTCGATAAGTAGAACCTAATACTTGTATCAGTACAGAGCTTTGTGCACTAATACTTGTATCAGTACGTGGACTTAAAATCCAGAAGAAAATCACTAAACTTGTAATTAGAAATGATTTCTAATCCTTGATCTTAGAACACAGTCAACGCAGTCGCAGCTATACGTTATGTTCCCTCATCGATATTATGAAGAAAGAAGGTTCCACATCGGATGTGGTGGTGCTTCTCTCAAGTATCCCTTACAGTAAGTTACTTGAAAAGAAATCTCTGGGAGTGGAAGTAAGAAAGTGCCACCTAATGAACATGTTAGGCCGAATACACAATATATAATCAAGTATGTATTAGAATAACAATCAAGAACACAAGTTTGTAAATCAACAAACTGAATTATATTAAATAATTCTCTCTTAGTGATGTTAATGAATCACAAAGAGCTACTAGGTTACAAGAATAATGTTTTCAATAATCGCATCCCTTCTAGGGATAACCTATCTGTGTTTATATAGTACACAATTACACAATCCTTATCTAATTGATACTCCTATAAATTAGCTATTCAATTATTATCAAATAAGGATTGCTTCAGTCTTCTGTCTAGTTTCCTTAGCTGTATCAATATATTCTGCTTCTTTCCATCTTCAGAATATATTGCTTCTAGAATATTCAATTCAGCACCGACAGCTAATTCAACTATCACCAAGTCAGACTTTAACAAACTCTGACTGGCTTCAATGTAAACTCTGATGATCACCTGTTGTTTAAACACTGATGAACAAACGTCAGCAATTATATCTAACAATCTCCCCCAACTTGTGCATAATAAAAATGTACAAGTTAAACAGATAATTTATGATGTCAAAACATATAACAAATGCAGTGTTTAATATATCAGAGGTTAACTTTAACTTAGAATAGAAAACTTTAAAAAAAAAAACTTGTAGTCAGACTTTATTTGATTTCTTGAATATCAGGAACAGTTCTGAGATAATCCATGATAAGTCTTCTTTCAGCCCTTTCCAGCTCTTCAACCATAACTTTCTTCAACTCTCTTAACTCTGGATCAGATTCTCCAGTCTGATAAATTGCAGCTCTCAAAGAATAGATGGAATTTTTCCTCATCTCATTCCCTAGCCTAATAAAATATGATTTATCAGATTCTAGATTGAATTCTAAGACTTTAACTCTCAGATCAGTCCTTAGTCTTGCACTGTTTCTTTTCATTTCTACAATCTTTCCATAAGCATCTCTGTACTTAGGAATATATGCACTCGAGACTCCTCCTCCAAGCATTATCTTTGATTTCAGCATCCTTTCTCTGATAACTAAAGCAGCATCATGAGTACTTCTATTTTTGACTTTTAACAAATACAGAACATACTCCAATTCTTCATAAGATTTGAGATTGATGTCAGACTCTGCAACCTTGTAAACTCTTCCATCAGCCATAAAATACAACAAAAACTCTTTCTTTAACACTTTATGAAATATCATCTGAACATATTCTAGCATATCAAGACTCTCTTGAGTAAAAATACCAGATACTGCCAGTGATGATTGATCTCCAGGCCTGTTGTTTATTCTCTTCTCCCTGTGAGAACCTAATCCAGATTTATCATAAGATTCTTTACCCAATACAGTTCTGGTTTCTGAGAAGTTAACAGTTTCTGGCTTCAGAGTTTCAGGAAGTATAGGTCTTCTAAAAGTATCTTGGAGTTGAGGTGCTAGTTGAGTTTGCACAACATGAGCATTGTCAGAGGTTGTTACAACTTTAGTAGAAACATCAACTTGAGCAGCGTCAGAGGTTGATTTAATAAATTTTGATTCAACTTGAGCAATGTCAGAGGTTGAATAATTCTTCCTTAGTAATTGTCCTTCTTCTATCAGTTTACCCTTGCCCTTATCAGCGTTTGCTATCACAGGCCTCCTGGTGTATTGTATACTCTGTTGAGTATTTTCCTTGATAGAAATTCCAGTTTCTTTCTTTCTAGGAGCCTTGACAGCTTTCTTTTTGTAAGTACCATCCTTCAATTTCTTCTCATGCTCTTCAGCAAGACTCAGCATTTCAGCTTCCATGTCTTCAACTGTAGCTTCATTACCATGTTCTTCTAGAAACATTTTTGTAGCAATTTCTTCATCAGTAGATGGATTGGCTGAAATAATTAAACTCTTAAGTCTTGAACCACTGGCAGAGTTTGAGATTCCTTTACCAGAGTTTGTCAACCTATCAGAATTTAATCTTGATCTTCTTTGCCCTTGAGCAGAAATTTGCTTCCTCTCAGTTTCCTTGCTTCCACCATCAGCAGAATCATCCCTCCGTCTCAGAGTTTGAGTGTCTTTGCATTTGTCATTAGGTACACTCTCCCCCTTTTTGACATCATCAGAAAGTAGTACTGATGTCAGCAATTCTATAGCAGTAGAAATAGAATTCAATTGTGCAGACATTGCAGTCTGATTCTCCTCAACTTTCCCAAGCCGCTTCTTAAGTTCATCAGAATCCTTGGCTTGCTGCTTGAACATGGCAGAATAATAAGACCTATCAGTCTTTAAGGTAAGATCCCTTAAACCAACTTCATTCCTAAGATTGGTAACCACTGTTTGTGTTTCATCAAACCTATTGTTTAAAGCTTTGACTTGAACCATAGTGGCCTTTAGACTTGTAAGAACATCAGAGTTTGAAATTTTCTTCACAGAATCATCAAGAAAATCAGCAGCCCTCTGTGCAGAAAAGATACAATCTGCAGCAGCCCATCTATTGTAGTACATATCCTGAAAATGCTCAGCAGTAGCTCGATTGACCTCTCTTTCCTCATCAGAGTTTAATCGAATATCAGATAACTCCTCTTGTATATCAGGATGTGAATGAGCAGAACTATCTTCAACATTGTCATCCTCTACTGTATTCTCTGAAGAAACATTCTCGGCCATTCTTTCTGGATTATCAAACTCTGCTTCTTTTCGAACAATCTCAACAACAGATTGTTGCAAAGCTTCAAGAAAAATAGTATCCTCAGAGTTTAGCTTATCAGTAGCCTCTTGTACATTCTCTTCTACAGCTTCATCAAGAATTGGCTCTGTAGCAACTTCTATCCTCTGATCAACCTCCTCACCTTTGTCAGAATGTAAATTGTGAACTGAAAGATTCTCTGTGTGAGAAGCAACAGAGTCTTCAATGACCAAGGTGGCTTGATCAGCTGCTACATCCTCAGTATCACAAATATTGATACTAGGATGTGCTTCCAAATCTTCATCAACAAAGAAATCCATATTCTCAAAAACTCTGCTGTCAGAATGATCAGCAACTTCCTCAACTACATCATCAGCCTTTGATGTAGGAGCTTCTATATCAGCACTTACCATTTCAGGCAAAGGTGCTGCTTCAGCATTTACATTGGATGCACCAAAGAGATGTGCAGCCACCAGTCGTCTTTTCCTTTGATGAAGAGTTTCATCATCAGTTTCACTCTTCTCATCAGCATCATCAGACTTTGCCCTGTTGGCTCTTCTTTTCTTTAACCTTTTCTTCTGAGGCATACCATCAGTGGTTGATACCCCAGCTTCATTTGCTGATGGCTTCACTCTTGCAGACTTAACAGCTCTCAACTTAGACTTCTTTGACCTCTGTGATTGAGACACAGAAGGTCCAGCTTCAGAGTTTGCGAGTTGTTGTTGTTGTGACTGGACTAGAAATTGTTGCACAGACTCAGGTAGCAACAAAATACCAACATCCCCTTTCTTGTTATCCTTATTAGTTAGATCAGAGAATATGCGTTTATGTAATTTAAAACAGGGAATCACATCAGTCTCAACTATCTCTACTTCAGAAACACATTCAGAGAATATCAATTGACAGAATCTTGCAAAATAGACTACACCTCTGTTTTCAGTCATTTTCTCACCTATATTATTTAGAACTAGCCTAGCAACATCAAAATTACTTCCATAAAGAAGAGAATACCCGATTTGCAGACTATCAGTGGGTATTGCATCCCAGTTTGTGCACTTCTTTCCAAAAGCCCTAGTGAGGCAATCGAAAAAGAAACTCCATTCCTTGCGCAAAAACGGCCTTTTCAGTTGACCAATCTTTGTCAATGGTCCAGAGTAGCCTATTTCTCTCATCATTCTAACCAACTCAGAATCGCCAACAGAGATTGTGAAAGCATTGAAATCCTCAAGACCCAAAGCATCACGAACAGTTGTTGGAGTAACTGTAAATTCTTCTTCTTGAAATTCAAAGATTATGGACGGAGACCCAGACTCTCCTCCATTATCATAAGTGCCTGTCTGCCAAAGAGTCCTGATTTGAGATGCAGACAGCTTCAACGGTGCGGTGAGAGAAGTACCAATATCAGAGTTTGACAAGAAATTCTGAATCAAATGAAACGCCTCCGGTGCGTTCTCATTTGCCAAAGGAGCAGCATAGTTATTTGGAACAAATTCTAACCCAGAAGCAGTAAACATTGTAGTAGCCATTAGAAAAGTTTTGAAGAAAGCAAGAAATAAGACAGAGAAAAGTGTAGAATGTATGCAGTGAAAGTGTTTGAGACAGTGTTTGTGAGTAAAAACTTATGAAAAGATGAAGTGTGTAAAAGCATGAACCGTTTATGTGTAGTAAGTTTAAATAATAACTGTGAAAATTAAAACCCAATCGTTTTAATCATTACTACACACAGCAGGCGTCTTTGAAAAATGTGTAAGTGGGAGAGATGTCAAACATACATACGCTGACAGCTGTATGTAACAACTTTCAATACACACGCGCAGTAAAAATAGCCATAATTACCGCTTTTCACATTGTTCAAAACACTCAACCTCGCTCTCCTCTGTTTAATACAAATATGAACCGTTTGTAATCATACTCTTTCGAATTTCTAAACAAATGTCTAATCTCAAAATCATAAAATGTCTGAAACAAAGAAATCATTTTAACCATCAGAGATTAAAACAAAGTTACCTCGGCGTATTTCACACAATACATCAGTGTTTACCATTTGTCCTTCTTTGTCAATAAACTCTTTTCCCAAACTGTACAGGTGTGAAAATATGTGTGTGCAATAGCAGAGTTTACCGAAATCAAATATTTAGATCATCTCAAAGTGCATAAAATCCACAAACTAAAACAGTAAAAACTGATTACCCAAACTCTCATGTATAAAATAAAATCTGATACTTATCTAAACTCTGTCTTCTTATATCCTTTCATTTGGATATTTTTATTATTTTCACCCCCTTTTTATAATAATTTTTTTTTTTTTAATATTTCCAGTAATCAGTGGTTGGCACTAGTCACCAAAAATCAAAGATTTTAGCCCTTATTTCATACAATAAGTTCCTGGATCTTCCTAGGCTCAACATGATCTCAAAGGAATTTGTGCTCTTTTTGGCATCTTTTTATATGAGGGTGAAATATTTGCTATTAATTAGCAGAGTTTAGACTTTTCATCAGTTAATACAATTAATTTATGAGAGAAAGTGCAAACAGCTAATACAGACTCAGTGTATAGGATTAATAAACTAAGAGATGCTATAAATACAGAGACAGTATCATGCTGTGTTAACTTACTGCACATATTTGAGATCAGAATCTATACAACTCTTAAGGATTCATAATTACTTACTGAGAATTATGCTTCATACAAATTTCTTCATTGGTCGATATGTTTCAGACAAAATTACAATCAGAGTATAGCATTAGACTGTAACTATCAGAGTATGACCAACACTTTATGACTAACAGAGTTTAGCATCAGAGTTTACTTTCAGAGTTTATGACACTGGTACTCATAACAGTTGCAAGGAATCATGAGCATAAAAATCAAACATGTATAGTTTTTGAGTCTAACCCGTATCTCTAGTCAAAACCAGAGATCATTCCAAGTTCATTTACCAATCTTGTAAAGGTAGCTTCACTCAAAGGTTTGGTGAAGATATCTGCAAGTTGTTGGTCTGTAGACACAAAATGAAGCTCAATGTTCCCTTATTCCATATGTTCCCTGATAAAATGATACCTTATGCTGATGTGCTTGGTCATGGAGTGCTGGACTGGATTACCTGTCATAGCAATAGCACTTTGGTTATCACAGAAAATAGGTATTTTAGAGTACCTCAAACCATAATCCAGCAACTGATTCTTCATCCACAGAATCTGTGCACAACAGCTACCAGCAGCTATATACTCTGCTTCTGCAGTGGATGTGGAAATTGACTTCTGTTTCTTGCTATACCAAGAAACCAATTTGTCACCTAAGAATTGACAGCTTCCACTTGTACTTTTTCTGTCTATCTTACAGCCTGCAAAATCTGCATCAGAGTAACCAATTAGCTTAAACTCTGATTCTCTAGGATACCACAAACCCAAGGTTATGGTTCCTTTGAGATATTTGAAAATACTTTTTACAGCTGTTAGATGAGGCTCTCTGGGATCTGCTTGAAATCTTGCACAAAGACATGTTGCATACATGATATCAGGTCTACTTGCAGTGAGATACAGTAAAGACCCAATCATGCCTCTGTAGGTTGTCATATCCACTGTAGCACCTGTGTCTTTGTCTAGCTTTGTTGCAGTAGCCATGGGAGTTGGAGCAGATGAACTATCAAGCATACCAAATTTCTTTAGAAGATTTCTGGTATATTTTGCTTGATTGATAAAAATCCCATCATCTGTTTGCTTGACCTGTAAGCCTAGAAAATAACTAAGCTCTCCCATCATGCTCATCTGGTACCTGGACTGCATAAGCTTTGCAAACTTCTTACAAAGTTTGTCATTAGTAGATCCAAAAATAATATCATCTACATAAATTTGAACTAAAAGCAAATCATCACCAGAATTGAAATAAAACAAGGTTTTATCAATTGTACCTCTTGTGAACCCACTTTCTAAAAGAAATTGAGCAAGAGTTTCATACCATACTCTTGGTGCTTGCTTTAGTCCATATAATGCCTTGTCAAGCCTGTAGACATAATCTGGATGCTTGGGATCTACAAATCCTGGTGGTTGTTCAACAAACACTTCTTCTTCAAGCTTCCCATTGAGAAAAGCACTTTTCACATCCATCTGAAAGACTTTAAACTTCTTGTGTGCAGCATAGGCCAGAAACATTCTTATGGCCTCCAATCTTGCAACTGGAGCAAAGGTTTCATCATAGTCAATTCCTTCCTGTTGTGAATAACCTTTAGCCACAAGTCTAGCTTTGTTTCTTGTAATCACACCTTGACTGTCAGTCTTGTTTCTGAAAACCCACTTTGTACCTACAATTGATCTATTCTTTGGTCTAGGTACAAGTGTCCAGACTTCATTTCTTTCAAATTCATTTAACTCTTCTTGCATTGCTGTTATCCAGTTAGCATCTTGAAGAGCTTCTTCCACTTTCTTTGGTTCTGTTTGAGACAAGAAAGCATGATACATGCATTCATTTGTAGTAGCACTTCTAGTTCTTACACTAGCATCAGGATCTCCAATTATAAGATCAGGTGTATGTGCCTGTGTCCACTTTCTTGCTGTTGGTAAGTGGTTTCTTGCATCATTATTGGATCCTCCCCCTTGATCCATGCTCTCCTGATTCATATGTTGACTTTCTGCAGCATCTGAGGCTCCCCCTGAATTGGATGGCTTAGAGTTTGAACTGTCAGAGTTTGAATCAGTTTCCTCAACTGACTCACTTGCTGTGTCTTGTTGAGCTTCTTCACGCTCCCCCTCAACTGGTTCTCTATTTTGTTCAATTTGAGAATTTCCAGTTTCTCCAGTATTTACCAGTAGAGGTTCAGAGTATGCTTCGTCAGAGTTTGTCAGACCAGCTTCATCAGAGTTTACATCATCAGAGAATAAATCTTCATTTTCAAAATGTAGTTGATCATATTCATTTTCATCTTCAAGTCCAGTTATTTTCTTGTCATCAAATGACACATGTATGGATTCCATGATCACTTTAGTTCTCAGATTGTAGACTCTGAATGCTTTTGTTGACAATGGATAGCCAACAAAGATTCCTTCATCAGCTTTTAACTCGAACTTGGTCAACTGTTCAGGATGAGTCTTCAACACAAAGCATTTGCATCCAAATATATGAAAATATTTCAAATTTGGCTTCTTATTTTTCACCATCTCATATGGTGTTTTCCCATGCTTGTTGATCAGTGTAGCATTTTGAGTAAAACAAGCAGTTTGAACAGCTTCCGCCCAGAAATAGGTTGGTAACTTTGCTTCATCAAGCATTGTTCTGGCAGCTTCAATTAGAGTTCTGTTCTTTCTTTCAACTACACCATTTTGCTGTGGAGTTCCAGGTGCAGAAAATTCTTGTTTCACTCCTCTTTCCTTGCAGAAATCTTCCATGATTGAGTTTCTGAATTCAGTTCCATTATCACTCCTTATAATTTTGACTTTGTGTTGTGATCCTTTGTCCAGTAGATTTACATGATCCATCAGAGTTTGAGCAGTTTCATCCTTCTTTGATAAGAAATACACCCATGTATATCTAGTATATTCATCAACAATTACTAGAGCATATTTCTTTCTGCCCATTGACATCACATTCACTGGACCAAAGAGATCAACATGTAGAAGATGATAAGGTTCCACTACTGAAGATTCAGATTTGCTCTTGAAAGATGACTTCCTTTGTTTGGCCTTTTGACAAGAATCACATAGGCCATCTAGACTGAGTATTGATTTTGGAAGTCCCCTTACAAGATCCTTTCTTATTAGCTCATTGATGTTGTTCAAATTGAGATGAGAGAGCTTCTTATGCCAATTCCAACTCTCTTCATTTGACATTCTTGCAGTCAGACACACTGTTTTTCCATCAGAGTTTGTTACCAAACTTGATTCATAAATGTTGTTGCGCCTGTGTCCAACTAGAACAACTTTTCCAGTAGATTTACTGATAACTTCACAATGTTCAGTATGAAAATCTACATGGTTTCCTCTGTCACATATTTGACTCACAGATAGCAGATTATGCTTGAGTCCTGAGACTAGAGCTACATTGGTGATGATGACACTTCCAAGATTGATATTGCCATATCCCATAGTACGTCCTATGTTGCCATCTCCATAGGAAACCTTTGGGCCAACCTTCTCCTCAAAATCTGATAGCAGGGCTTTATTTCCAGTCATGTGTCCTGATCATCCACTGTCCAAGATAAGGGTGCTCTCTTTTATGCCCTGTAATCACAACCAATTACAAAGAGTTAGTTTTAAGGATCCAGACTTGCTTGGATCCTTTGCCTTTCTTAACATTGTTAGCTTTTGCAACAGAATCACTATCAACAGAGTTTAAACTAACATTGTCAGACTTTACACTTGCAGAGTTTGCTCTAACCCACTTCAGATTGGGTTTTAGCTCATAGTAGTTGTGATAAATAGCATGATAACTCTTACAAGTATAAATAGAATGCCAAGTGCTCCCACAGTGTGTGCATAAAGTCTGTGGTTTAACCCTTACATAATCATTCTTTACTCCTGATGTAGAAGGTAAAGAATTAATATCTTTGTTCTTATTGCAAAATCTAGCAAGATGGTTAGTACTACCACAATTATAACATGTTTTCCTTGGAGCAGCAGCAGTAGGCAAATGATTATTTCTTTTATTTATGCCTATCTTTCCATTCCTATTCTTCTTGGACCCTTTTGGTTTCATGGCAGACTTTACCTCTTTGAGCTTATGATTGAACTATTTTCCTGTCATCAAGCCAACATTAACCTTTTTTCACAAGTTTTTACTGGCTTTCTAACAGCTTCTATTTCCATAAGATTTTCTGTTATAATATTTTCCTGTCTTTCACAGGTTTCATCTGATTCTATATCAGCTTCTCTTACTACAACAGATTTTAACTTAGTGGACTCTGGAACAAATTTCACAGGTTTAAGTTGTGGTTTAACCTTAACCTTGTCTTTAAACCTAAGTTCATCATTTTCACAATAGCCTAAACCTACAGAATCTGTCTGAAACACTTGATGAGTGTCTCTTCCAGAGTTTGTCCAAGTCTTGATTATTTTTCTTTCTTTTTCTAGATCAGATTCTAGCTGCTTATATCTCTTAGTTAACTCCTGTTCAATATAAACAACATCATCTCTTTCTTTTTGAATCTGCTTCATATTTTCAAGTTCTCCTTCAAGAAACTTGTTTCTATCTTTAAGGCAAAGATTCTCAGATTTAATTCTCTCATTCTCTAAAGTCTGATCCCTATAACTAACATGTACGCTTTTCAGATATACTCTTAACTCAGATATATTATCAGTATCATAAGCATAAGTAGTTAGGGGTACCTTATTTTCAGATGATTCAGTCTCATCTTTGACAGTTGCCATAAGAGCATAGTTTACTCCATCATCAGAGTCTGAAGTATCTGCCCAGTCTTTGCCATTAGAGATGAGTGCTTTCTCAGATTTTCCTTTCTTGCACTCTGGGGCATAGTGACCCATCTCCTTACACTTGTAGCACTGGATTTCAGATTTATCCTTCTTGCCAGACTTGGTCTCCCTTCCATCAGACTTTCTAAAACTTTTCCTTTCAGAGTTTGAATCTTTCCTTGAGAATCTCTTTCCTTTCTTGAAGTTCTTGAATCCCATCTTCTTGAAGGTCTTCACCATCAATGCAGCCATTTGCATCATCTGTTCTTCATCATCCTCAGAGTCAGAAGCTTCATCAGAGTTTGAGTCATCATCAGAGTTTGATGACTCACTTTCAGATTTAATGACTAAAGCCTTTCCCTTGGCTTTCTTCCTTGATGATTCCTTCTTGATGGTATTCTCCTCAACTTTGAGAGCAACAGATTTTGTCTTCTTGCTGGATCTCCTGTTTCTTTGTTCTATCTCAAGTTCATGAGTCTTTAACAATCCATAGATCTCATCAAGATCTGTATCTGCAAGATCATAATTATCTCTGATTGTTGTCGCCTTTAAATCCCATCTTTCAGGTAGGGATAAGAGAAATTTGAGATTTGACTCTTCAAGCTCATATTCTTTATCAACCAGAGACAGATCATTCAATAGTTTGCAAAATCTGTCATAAGTCTCAGTCAAGGTTTCATTAGGTCTTGAATCAAAGTGCTCATACTCCTGTGTGAGTATTGTTTTCCTGTTTTTCTTTATAGCAGTGGTTCCTTGACACCTGACTTCCAAAGCATCCCAGATTTCTTTTGCAGTTTTGCAACCAATTACTCTGTTAGACATAACATTATCTAAAGCACTGTGGAGAAGATGTCTAACCTTTGCATCTTTTGCAATTGATGAGATGTCCTCGGGAGTCATATCTTTCTTTTTCCTTTGGAACAGTCTTTTGTTCTTGACCATCAACAACAGGAGACAATTTAGTCGGCATATGAGGACCATCATTGATTCTGTCAAGATATTCTGGATCTGTAGCCTCCAGAAACATGGTCATCTTCACCTTCCAAATTGGATACTCCACTGGCCTGAGAATTGGAACCCTGATTGTTTCATAACGACTCACAGAATTAGGTTTAACCTGTTCAACCTTGGGAGGAGCTTGATTTTCTTCAGACATGATTATTACTGTGTTTGAATCGAAAAACTGTATATATTAAACAGCCTAGGCTCTGATACCAATTGTTAGGCCGAATACACAATATATAATCAAGTATGTATTAGAATAACAATCAAGAACACAAGTTTGTAAATCAACAAACTGAATTATATTAAATAATTCTCTCTTAGTGATGTTAATGAATCACAAAGAGCTACTAGGTTACAAGAATAATGTTTTCAATAATCGTATCCCTTCTAGGGATAACCTATCTGTGTTTATATAGTACACAATTACACAATCCTTATCTAATTGATACTCCTATAAATTAGCTATTTAATTATTATCAATTAAGGATTGCTTCAGTCTTCTGTCTAGTTTCCTTAGCTGTATCAATATATTCTGCTTCTTTCCATCTTCAGAATATATTGCTTCTAGAATATTCAATTCAGCACCGACAGCTAATTCAACTATCACCAAGTCAGACTTTAACAAACTCTGACTAGCTTCAATGTAAACTCTGATGATCACCTGTTGCTTAAACACTGATGAACAAACGTCAGCAATTATATCTAACAGAACATACAGGTTGTATACATATATTACGAACCTGATTTTATTTAAAAAAGATCTTTTGAAGTAGGAACATGCATGCGAGATGTTGCTAGAGCACAAACTAGCATTCTTGGTGATGGTGCATAGCGATACGCTGTCCTCTCATCATTTTTGTCGCAAACAGAAGAGTACCTTCACAAACTTGGTAGTAAAAGAACTGCGACAAAGAGTCAACAGGAAGTTGAGGAAGCAGCAAATGCTGTTGCGGCTGCTGCGAGGGCTCAGGCACTCTCTCTCTCTCTCTCTCTCTCTCTCTCTTCTTGTTACCCAATTATTCATGTCAAATTGAAGAAACTTTCATGAGTATATGTATTAAATTCTCTTAATTTCTATTTCTTTGGTCCGTCAATAGTTTTTTAATATGTTTGTTTGTTACAGGGTCTATCAGAAGAAGTAAGAGCTGCATCAGCTTGTGCTGGTGAGGAAGTAACAATAAGAAATCGTTTCTCTAAGATGAATACGCCAAAAGATAGCTCATTCGTTAACAAGTAAGCTCATTAATGTAGTGTCATATGTTTCTATTTGAGTCACTGGTATAGGTAAGAAATATTCTGCCATGTATATGTATTGAATGGGAATCTGTTAAAACTAGTTCTGTTATTGTATACGCAATTTACTTGTTTTCAGTAAATACATATACCTATATCAGTGTATGTATTTATCTGTGTATTCTTCCAACGTAATGGAGAATTCTCTTAATATTTCTTGATTAATCAGCATAACTTGTGGTTGTTACAGGTATTACAATCTTGCACATATAGTTAATGAAAGAGTTTTTAGGCAGCCGTCAATGCTACGAGCTGGAACTTTACGAGATTATCAGATTGTATGTTCCATTCTTTTGAGAGTTCTGGTCTAAATAAAATCTTTTCCTTGGTTTATTGTCATATCATTCTGAGTAGCTCTTTCGGGTTAACTTGGTTACTGAAATTCCAGGTTGGTTTGCAATGGATGCTTTCTTTGTATAACAAAAACTCAATGGAATTTTAGCAGATGAGATGGGTCTAGGGAAGACAGTACAGGTAGATCCTTGTCAGCTAATTAATTTCTTTATTCTATCTCACTTTATTATTTCTACACACAAATTTGTTGATAATCGGTTGCCTTTTTTTTGTTAAGTAAAAAAAACATATCACCATTGTTTTTATGATGGGTCTGTGTGAGTAGTTGGTTACAAGTAGTGAAGTCTCTTTATTATGTGTTTCTTCCTGAAGTGATCAATCTGTTTAACATTGATGTAAGGATACATGCTACCATCTCTTTCAGTGAAATTGTTTTTTCTTGCTTCTTTCTTCTTATAATCACATGACTCAATATTTTCTTTCCACTTTTTAAATTGGGTTCTATTCATGAACCTATGAGGATGACTGCAATATTGTATTGGCATTTTGTAGCTCTACTTGCTCTGATAATTCCACTAGTGGTACTTCTAATAATCTGGAATTTTCTGTTTCATATTTTAAACAAGCCGTTGCACTTTTGGCAGTAACATTTGTGGTTACAAATCACATGCCCTTAGGAGTTAATAATGCTAAGCTGACAGAAGATGATTCAGCTGTAGTTTCTTATCGACACAACTGCAATCAGATGAACATAACCACAAGATCTCTTACCTCAATTTACTGATCAATCGGTCCTGTGTGAATCTTGTAATAGGAAAAAGTTGAGATTTTAATGAATGACATTTGCTAAAACACTTGTCAATGCAAATTCAGAGGTCTAGATGAATATATTTGAACTATAATTGTTCCGTTATGTTTGCAGTTTTATGATCTGATGAATATATTTGAGCTCAATGGACTTCCATCAGATGAGAATCCTAACTACTCTGGTGCTGCTGAATACTTGTATCAGCCTGTCTTTTGACTTTCACAGGCAAGCTTTATTCACAACAAGAAAAATCATGTAGAGTCATGCACAATATGCTAATTTCTAAATGCTGACTTCCAATCTCCATGCAGGAAAAATATTCTCTTGTTTAGTCACTGTTCTACCAATTTCAAGTGAAGTTGGTGAAAATGATACTCCATTGACTGCCGCTCTCATGTAATGGTATAGTAAGATTATATTTTGGTCAAATGGTGAATGATGGGAGTTAGATTATTTTGGTTAGATAAGCGGTGGAGATCAGTGTTGTATGTATTTTGTTTATTGTATTCATCAGGGACATGTTTTGTACTTTGAATTGGTTGGTTTATTTTGTTAAGGAATTCATATATGTACCAGCCAAGCCTTGCAAATTTTTTAATATAAGTGTTGCAGTCGCTATCGTTATTGAGGTTGCACTATTTCATTTACTGTTGCCCTAATAGATAGAGTTAGTGTTACAATAGATATATCATAACAATATCTAGTGTTGCATTAGCTAAAGATTTAGTGTTGCAATAGAAAATGGGCCCTAAATGTGGGCCCATCAGTGACGTGGCCCCCATGTGGGCCCCACAAATGACGTGTCAATTCTTATGGGCCCCACATGTGGGACCCACTAGTGACGTGGCCCCTCTTGTGGGCCCCACATGTGACGTGGCAATTCTTGTGGGACCTACAAGTGATGTGGCCCCAGTGGGCCCCACAAGTGACGTGGCATTCATGTGGACCCCACCAGTGATGTGGCACCCATCATTGACGTGTCCCTTTTTGTGGGCCCCACATTTTTTGTTTCTGGTTAAGCTGAGGTAACATGGTTCTTGTGTTGCATTTGTTTGATTTAGTGTTACTCTATGGGCCTAATGTAATACTTTGCCCTGTGTTACCATTGAGAAGGAAAGCGTTGCATTTGATGTGAAAGGTAACATTGGTGGATGAAATGGTAAAAGTGCGTTACCTAAGGCCTGATGCAACAGAAATCGTGTCTAAGGTAACAGTAGGGGTGTGTTGCATCCGGCCATCTATGGCGTAGTGTAAAGTATGACAATTACTTAAAAGATGAACAGATCCTCTAATCGGATAAAATGACCAAAAGTTGCAAAGTGCAAGGAAAAAATAGGAAATTAATCGCGTGTCTAGGAAGTCATGCGAAAAAATCAATTGTAATCTGGTAGTAAACTCTGTTGGGGATCCCATGTAGCTGTTATTACGCGCGATATCCCGCAATAGCGGAAAACAAAATTTAGCAGCAGAGTGAAGGGCCTTATTGTCAAAATAATCCTCAAAGCACACATTGCAATATAATCTAGCAACTGAATTCCAACAAAATAATAACACAAACACAAAAATATAACAAACAAAACTAGTTATAGACTTTTGGATGACTTTTTAAACATATATTGTATACTTCACCAGAACTGCTACAACTCCGTTTTTTTGGAGAAGAGGTACTTTCGAATCATTTGATTTGCTTTTACAAGGATACATGCATTTAGACGCTGAGCTACACACTCAAAAGTTGCATACAAGAACACGTCGATATTGTTACATGGTCATAAATAAGAAAATGAATCAATAATTGTAAAGCATAATGTAACATAAGATGTAAAAGAGATAACTACAACTCAACAAAGGACAAGACATACAATAATATTAACCGAAACACAGGAATCCAGAATCAAAGAAGAAAAGGTAAACTCAAAAAATCAAAATACGTTATGTATTCTTGAAGTCCGTAAACAGGTCACGGAAAGAAGTTCATGAAAATGTTCAAGCCTTAGTGACAGCAAAAGAAACAAGACTTTCAAGACGATAGAAGTATGTGAATGATTTAGGGTTCAGTACCACGGGATTCCAGTGATGAAGCAACCAGAACGACAAGGGACTTATCAGCAGCACTATATTGAAGACATAAAATAAGAATTGATCAGGTGTTATTCATCTGTGAACCAGACCAGTTGCACTAGGTGACGGCACTAAAAAAAAGGATCAAGTTGTTTTATTGTCTCAGAAGAAAGTGATACAGTCTATTACTTAAACACCCAGGAGCTCAGTGGAATCATTAATTGATAAAAGACAAGAAAATGATTCGATAGTTTTTCTATTTAGAAAACTATCGAATGGAATGAAAAGTGATTCAAAGAAAACCAAAATGAATCAATTTGGTATTCGATAGTTTTTTTTTAAAAACTATCGAATGGTAAAATGATTTATTTCATTCGATGGTTTTTAAATTGTGGAGCAGGTGAAAAGTATTCTTTGTTTTTCAAGTTGATGAAGATCCAACGGCCAGGATTGTTTCTACAAGTTTGGTTCGATGGTTTTTCAAACCAAAGTCTGCAGTTAATACAGAGTGAAGAAAGTGTCTTCTTCAGTTAAGGATTTCAACACAGAGACATTACTGAGAGAGAGAAGAGCCGGAGAAAATTATCAGAGAAATTAATAGTGCTCAGAACTTGATCATTGTTTTGTATTTGTGTAACCTTAAACTCATTGAAGCTAATCTACGGATTAGAAATTGTAGCACCCCTCGAGGTTTATATTTATAAAAAAATATATTCCCCGAAACTTGATTTGGTTTGGTGTGTTTGATTTCGTTATAGAACTGAAAGATTAATCCGCGAACGAAATTAAAATTATTTGTGAGTATCGTATTCAACCCCCCCTTCTACGATACTTTGGACCTAACAATTGGTATCAGAGCTACTTTATTGATATACAAATCAGATCCGGTGAATGAGACCAAAATCAAACGTAGCGTGAAAATTCGAAGCAAATTTTTTAACTTTCAAAATTTTTCATTTAATTGGAATTTCCTGAATTTTAAACAATTTGAAATTTTCAGATACCATGAGTGCTCCAAAGACAACCGCTGGTATTAAAGTTCCCCCGTTTACTAGAGATGATTTCGGTTTGTGGAAGATGAAGATGCTGTTATTTATCAAGGCATCTAACCCGTTGTATATTGGCATATTAGAGAACAGGCCGTTTGTACCAATGAAACCAGTTAGTGAATCTACAGCTCCTGATGGTAGCAGGATTCCTCAAGGCACCCAACCTAAGGATATTACTGAATATACAGATTCTGACAAAGAACTAATTCGATTGGACACCGGTTTAATGTTGATATTGACGGACTCCACAGACAAGGAAATGAGCTATCAGTTGATGAACTGTACAAGCGGGAAACATATGTGGGATACCATTAATTTGATAATGGAAGGAACTGAAGACGTTCAGGAAAACAGATTGGACATCCTGACTTCTCAATATGAAGCGTTTAGGTCCCTGCCAGGAGAAAGTATAACTCAGGTCTTTGAGAAATATACTAAGCTTCTCAATGAATTGGCAATGAAAGGAAAGACCTATCCACTGAGAGAATCAAACAGGAAGTTCATGATGACGCTGCCCCATCATGTAGAACACAAGTCATCATCCATTAAGGAAAGAATTGACTTCACAAAGATGTCATTAGAGATGATCTATGGCAAGTTGAAGACCTATGAGATGGAACAGGAACAAAGGGTGATAATCTACGGATCAGGGACAGTGGAGAACAAGCACAATGCACTTGTGAGATCAGCAGCACTTGTAGTGGATGAACCAATAACTTCTGAGATTCAGGTTCAAACCCCTAGAGCTGGAAAGGAGGTGATAATAGAAGCATAAATGGATTCTGTGAATCTGGGTGTTGATGAAAGTGATTACTACACCCTAGAAGAGCTTGAGCAAATGGAAGACAAAACCATGGCGTACTTAGCTGCAAAGTTTAGTCATATACGTTTCAAGAGAAACCCTAAGTACAAGTTCAAGGGCTCAACCAACAGATTCCAGAAGAGCAATTATACACCTAGTACAGGCTTTAAGGGAGGCTACAAGACTGGCATGATTGATAGAAGCAAATCAAGATGCTACAACTGCAATGAGTTAGGGCATTTCGCCACTGAATGCCGGAAGCCTCGTCAAGCAAGAGACATGAAAGATGTCTATGGAAAGAAGGATTCTTATGATGAGTTGAAGAAGGAGAATGCCAAGCTTAAACAACAATTGGAGGCATTCTCTGGAAAGCAAAAAGGGAAAGCTTATATAGCAGAGGGAAAACACTGGGATGATACTGATTCGGATGAAGAGGAGGAATATGTAAATGTTGCTCTAATGGCTGACTCTTCAGAGGAATCACCACAATCATCTCAGGTACCTATCTTAACTACAATTGATATGTCTAACTCTGAGTACAAGAAAACTGTGCAAGATCTTAGTGTAGAATTGTTTAATGTACACACAAGCATGCTAGCATCAGAAATGGAAAATGCTAAACTAGTTCTTAAGATTAAAAAGCTAGAATCTAAAAATGAAGAACTAGAGCTTGTAGCTGTAACATTAGAAGATCTTAAGCAAAAGAATGCGTACTTAGAGAACAAGGTCAAGTGTAATGATGAGATAGAGACTATCCTCAGGAAGCAGATTTCAGATCTAGATTTGAAGCTGAATGCTTTTAAGAATTCCGCTCTAGTGGCTAGGGAAATCATTGATACTCAGGCCATAGAGAATAAAACTGCTATAGGATTTGACTATAACAAGAAAGCTGGTAAGAAGATTGTGGAATTCCCTGTGACATCTTCAGTTGTCAAAAGGAATACTCCACATGTTCTTAAGAATGTTGATTGTCCAGTTTTTGTTAAGCCGTTTCCACCACTCTTTCATGAGGATGACCTTTTCATTAGACAAGAATTGCTTGAGGAGGATTTATTGAAGGAAAAAGAGGTAAAGACTAAGTTGCCTAGGAAATCAGTAAAAAATGAATTACCTAAACCTGATTTACCTAAAACTGAAGTAGGTTCCTTAGTTAGTAATGTTAAAAAGAACAGGAATGGGAGGAAGAAGATTGTTAATCAGGAATTGGTTCCATCTTCTCCCATTGCATCTAGGAAGTTGTGCTCCGTTTGTAATTATGCTGGACACCTTACACATGCATGTAAAAAGGTTAAAGTAGAAACTGCTAATGCTTCTGAAATGCATAACATGTCTGACATGCCTGATAATCATGAGCCATGTGGGAAGAAAGAGTGTTTGCTATGTAAGTACAACATCATGCATGCTTATTTTAAGTTGATGAATGATAGTAGCAATAGCACTAGTAATATTAAATCCACAGATACTATGAATATCAAACAGGGTAAGACTAAATTGAATGTTACTCCTGTTAAATCATCTAAACCTTCAGGACCCAAACAATTTTGGGTACCAAAGTCCGCTTAATCAATCTGTGATTGCAGGGTAAGGTTAAAAGCTCAAAGGTTGTGTGGATTCTGGATAGTGGCTGTTCTAGACACATGACAGGTGAAGAGTCCCTTCTTACAGAGGTGGTTAAGAAGACCGGCCCGATTGTAACCTTTGGAGATGACAACAAAGGATTCACTACGGGATATGGTAAATTGAAAGCTGGAAATGTCATCATTGAAAACATCTCTCTTGTTGAAGGATTAAAGCACAATCTTCTAAGTATCAGTCAATTCTGTGATAAAGGCTACAATGTAGATTTCAGAAAGGACAAGTACTTGATCACCAACAGGAAGGATGAGAAGCTTACTCTACTGGGAGTGAGAAAAAGGAATTTGTTTATAGCTGACTTAAGTTCTACCAGTGAAGGAGAAGTTACATGTTTCTATGCAAAGGCATCTTCAGAACAAAGTTGGCTATGGCACAAGAAGCTCTCACATCTGAACTTCAAAACTATGAACTCTTTGGTAAAGAGAGAGTTAGTGAGAGGGTTGCCCCTGATGGAATTCAATCAGGAGGGACTATGTGAAGCATGTGAAAAAGGGAAGTCGAAGAAAGCATCACATGGAAGCAAAGGAATGACAAGCATTACTGAACCATTACAGCTGATTCATATGGATTTATTTGGTCCAGTTAATGTTATGTCACTTTCAAGGAATAGATATGCATTGGTGATGGTGGACGACTACTCCAAGTACACGTGGGTGTTGTTCATACAAACAAAGGATGAAGCAACACAACTAATCATTGATCACATCAAGAAGATAGAAGTGGAAGCTAAGCTACCTGTGCTGACAATCAGATCAGACAATGGAACTGAATTCAAGAATGCAGTTCTTAATGATTTCTGCTCAGAAAAAGGAATATCAAGACAGTTTTCAGCACCAAGAACTCCTCAACAGAATGGAGTAGTGGAAAGGAAGAACAGGACCTTGGTTGAAGCAGCAAGGACCATGTTGAGTGAATCAAAACTTCCCACTTACTTTTGGGCTGAAGCAGTGAATACAACTTGCTACACTCAGAATCGAACCCTGATCAACAAAGATCATGAAAAGACTCCGTATGAGTTAATGGCCAACAAGAAGCCAACACTAAAGTACTTTCATGTGTTTGGTGCAAAGTGCTTTGTACTTAAAGATGGAGAACATCTTGGCAAGTTTGATGCCAAAGCAGATGAAGGCATTTTTCTGGGCTATTCTCTGGAATCTAAGGCTTTCAGGGTATATGTGATTGAAGATAAGAAGGTGTTGGAAAGCTTTAATGTAACATTTGACGACACCAAAAGACCAGGCCTGCAAACTGGAGAGAACTCTGAATCCTTGGTATTTGAAAATCTATCAGGAGATCTCTCTGACAATGAAGAAGTACCTGAAGTTGTTACAGTCATTAATAATAATCATAATGATAATGATTCTGGACAAAGTGGTGACCAAAGTGGAGATCCTCAACACACAGGATCCACTAGTCAGTCTTCAGAATCAACAGATCAAACCGTCAACAACTCAGGGGGAGCAGGTGAAGGATCAACTAGTCACACTCCACAACATCTAGAACAAGGAGAATCATCAAGATCGCATCTGCCAAGACAAAGGGTATGGAATAGAGATCATCTGTAACAGCCCCAAATCCGGGGTCAGGGATTTAGGGTTGTCACAATCCATGTACTCCTTGCCTTACCTGTATTACTCACACCATTCATAATTAACCTGCTCATGACCCCACAATATAAGTCTCACACACACACACACACAGGTTAGAGTCTCAGAAACGACACACTACAACAATTGCGGAATAAATAACTATTATTACAATACCCAAATGTCTTTTGAATCTGTTACTGATACAATTTCTAAGTATTGTTACATTACCAACTTAGCCTTCTGATGCTCACAATCCTCTTATACCATTCATGTCTCTACATAAGTTGAATACCAATGTCGTAGCCTGATTCGATTGGTTCGTACTACTCTCGGGATCGCTGCTAGGAACTGCTTAGTGGAAACGCCTTGCGAGGTATGTGCCGTCCCATTGGCATCCTGCTTCGCTGCTATATAATATATATAAAATAATAGCAAGAGTGAGCGATAGCTCAGCAAGGTAGGTAATGAAAGTATGGCATAATTCTGCCTTTAATTCAACCCAGAAATAAAGCGGGTATACGACAATAATTTGTCAAAATATCTTGATACTGAAATTATTTCCTTATCGGAGTGTATTCCAAAAATAGTACCATTACTGTACTTCAAATATCATTTCATAATACTCTGAAACTTTCGATATTCATACTATGAACAAAGTTCTAGTATAGTATAAAAGCTGAAATAACAAGATAACTCAGTATATCCTTTCCGTAAAATATCTGCTATATAAAATATAAGCAGACTATCAACATATAACTTGAAAGATGAAGTTATAAGGAAAATTCAAATATCATCTTTCATATCAACATATACCTCATATCGTAATTTGGAAATAAATACAATGTAAAATATTTCCAATCCATTTCTAAGCTCATCTGGTTCCATATATCTTTTTCATAAAATCATATGCTTTCTGATAAACTCATATACTGTAATAAACTTGAATACTCTTGAGTAAACTTTCTCTTTCTGAAAACTTGCATAGATCTGAATGACTGGAATAAACTTTCTTTTCTGAAAACTTGCATAAAACTGAGTAACTGGAATAATTTCTCTTTCTCTGAAAACTGGCACAAAATGTGCTCTTTCATGAATGATGAACTGTAGATGGAGATTCTGGGCGCCAAGGATAACCTTACGATGATCAGTCGCAAGCTGTATCCCCCTGAACGTTTTCTACGTAGAAGGGAAGAATAGACAGTATCTGACTGACCTACCTCCCCGCCAATCGGTTGTAGGCAGGAAGTACAGACCCGTTTCACCAGTCCGTCGGCCTGTGACTCTCCTATGAGGAAGAACAGACCCGTTTCACCAGTCCGTCGGCCATATTGTAATTCCCTTAGGGGACCGGCGCTACTCAGTCCCTTACATACTCTCCAAGTTCGAGTAAATCCATAACACTGAAACATGAAGTTCCCTTCCCTTTTTCCCCAAGAATACAACTCCACAAAGTAGTCATATCTGGTTGGAAAGGAAAATTCACCCATATTTCCCAAGCTGACGCTTGTTAATGGATGCAACTAATTCCACTGATCTTACCCCTCGAATCTTGAGGAGGTAATCAAAATCATTTTGATGGTAGTAAACCAGACTGATAAATTCATTGATTTAAAAAGGCTTAGGACCGGGCAGTCCACTGGAAACATACATAAAATCTCGAGAAAGGTCCCATGCATTTGTAGTTTGAGCGAACATTTAAGTCTTTCTGAATATAGACTTAAACAGGAAATAGATTTGGGAACCTTCTCTATTTATCATAAAAATTGACTGAAATATACTTTATTAGTTATCTAGGGTTTAAAATAGTTTTCACGAAATACTTCCTTAAGAAGTAGGGCTTTAAATAATTAATAAAAACTATATTTAATAAAGAATATTTATTTAGAAGTAATTCCCAAATACTTTCTTAACAAAAGAATGGATAATATAATAATAATAATATAACCCTAGATAACAACTGATACCATTCCCGGTCCGTAGTATAAATACAGAGTATATACTCCCTACTGAGGGTTTCTTAACATATCAGCTCCAAAAATATTGCTAGAACCATAGCTTATAAGTCCAACTTAAATCATTATATGTATCAATTTGAACTCATGAAAACGTACATATATCTCATACTCCAAATCCAATTACATTTGGAAATCATACCATATGCAGTTGTTCAACAACATACATGCATCGTATATATATCATAAAACTGTTTATAGCATTTCATGCCTTTTACTCTAAGCATGCTTTCAAAACATGTATTATATCATCACAACAATAGTTTACAAAGAGGGTTTGAAAACTTGCATGCATCTATCATATGCATATATTACGTCTCAACATTTTTAATACCATTACATCTATATACGATGTAAGGTTTGAAAACATGCATAATATCATATCGTATGCATCATTAGTATAATTAATGGAAAACATAGCATGGAATAAGAAAACTTGCATCTAGTATATGCATACTTCAAAATATGGTTTTAGAAACTTGCCTGATGCTCGAGAGGTGATAGGGGTTCGCGACGATGCCGGACAATCTAGACAAAGTCAAACGAAAACACACGGTTAATCCCCTCGATAAACCACTTATAACTTAATGCTTAAACACGTAAGCGAAACACAACCAAGGCATTACTTGCTCGCTCTAGTGTCACACTAAGTCCATGTTATTCGTCAACTACTTATATCATAAGTTTGGTTCGAAATCCATCCTCAAATCCAAGTTATACTTAACCATTTGGAACCTTGGTTTCTAAGTCTCGTTTTCAGTGGTTTTCACTTGCGCGACCTCGACTAAAACATTTTTAAAAAATCGAAATATAATCTTTTTAATCCGAATCGTTTTCGTGAGCCTTCCTCACTGTCTCTAGTATTATTCCTCAAAGTTTCACATTTTAATATGGCTTCTAAGTGGTCCAAATATAGCCTCAAAGTGGCTGACCAGAGAAGGGTGGTTCCTCCGAACGACGTTTACTAAAACTCACTTTTCTCCTAAACCGTAAATCGTATAGGCATGATCTTTATACCAAAACAAACCTTAAAACAAGACCTACAGGCTCCTGGTCAGTTCTGCTCAAAAATATTCCAAGAACAGTTCGTAATTCTTGCTCAAAACAACCTTAAATCAAATGGGCATTACGACGGCTATAATCGTAACGTTTTCCATTTCCAAAACACAACCAAATCAATACCAATTAATCCCAAACTTCACCATCCACCTTATACACCCTCCACTCAGTCAAATCCTCCATGAATAATCAAACCAAATTCATAACCCATCCCCCAAACTCAACCAACAATTCATATAATTACTTAATCATGATCATAAACATCAAAACCACTTCAAACTCATATAAACAAAAGGGGGCAGAGGTCATTATACCTTCCTTGAATCCTTAAACACACCACAAGAGCTTGTAAGCCTCAAAAGAGTCTTCATCCATGGTTATCATCCTTAAACTTGCAAAAGAAAATCAAGAACAAGTTATGAATTCTCGGAGTTACTATACACCGGTTTAAAGAACTGGAACAACGAAGGCCTTACCTTGCTCAAATGGAAGGAACTCGTGAAATAGGAAATGTAGGTTATCTCAAGACCTTTCCAACAAGATATAGATCGCCAATTTCCACCAATCAATGAAGGAGATATGCAGTTTATGATTCGGCAGTTTTGTGTTGGCCGAAAATGAAGAAAAGAATTTGTTTTTCTTTTGTCTTGGTTGGTCAATTAGAAATGCTGATTTTTATGTCAAAAGTGGTGAGTCATGGCTTGGTGTATTGTCCTCTTGACACTTGTCACACATGCAAGAGTGGTGGGCAAGTGGCTTGACTGCTTTGCTTTACTGGTTCGTTTCCTTTCACACGGATAATCCAAATGTTGCATTTCTCGAATTAATCTTGTTACATGTTACTTCCATGTCTATATTTAATCCTGTCATAATTTCAATCCTTAATCCATGATTCATTCGCTTAATCACTTAATCTCGTTATAAAGTATCAGCGGTTTCTAGAACCTTCATTTCACTGTCTCAGTGGTTTTCGTTCTAAATTCTCAAATCAAATAAAATAAAATTCCAAAATATTAAATCCTCAAATCCTTAATTTAATATCTCATTTCTTGAATATAATAATATATAATTCGCTGCCCGGTCAAATACTACACCAAAATAAAATTTGGAATTTCTGAATTCCGATCGTCTTTGCATTCACTTATTTACTCCGTAGATCACTAATACGACTTCAGAATATCCACACTACGTCTCGTACATAGGTGGCATGAAATTTTTTATTAATCCTCAAAATCACTATTCATCCACCAATATCACTATTCACTGCTGCACTTAATCATAATAAGAAAAGTTTTAAATTTTTCCAAAAATTCGGGTTATTACAGTCTCCCCTCCTTAAAAGGATTCTGTCCCGGAATCAACTTAGGAGTAACTGGGGTACTTCTCTTCCATTGCACTTTCTAACTCCCAGGTGGATTCTTCCACCTCTTGATTTTCCACAAACCTCTCACTAGCTTGGCAACCTCGTCACTTAGCACTTGCTCTTTTCTTTCCGTGATTTCCACAGGTTGTTCTTTGTAAGTCAGACCAGGTTGTATATCTACCTGCTCGTACTCTAATATATGCCGGGCATCTATAGTATACTGACGTAGCATTGACACATGAACCCCGTTATGACCATTCTACAAGTTTGGGGGGTAAGGCTGGCTCGTAGGCCACCTTCCTGACGCGTCTTAAATCTCAAATGGCCCAATGAATCTCGGGCTCAACTTCCCTTTCTTTCCAAATCTTATTAATTCTTTCCATGGAGATACCTTTTAGCATCACGAATCTCTAACCTCATATTCTCCATCTTGTCTGTACCAAAAATACACCAACATAACCTTGCTTGTCCTTCATCAACATGCCATTTAGCTTATCAATAGCAGTACTATCTCTATACTCGCGGGCTTAGTCCACATACTTTCTCTGTCTGCCTTGGCTGTTATTAGCCGCTTGTTGGTGAAATCTTTTATCTCTCTAGTTTGTTGGACTAACTTGGGTTTGGTGTAAAATCTCATCCTTTAATTCCCGATCATTCGGAATCTATCTCTGTCTCATTTTAATTAAGGGTATCGGCCACCACATTGGCCTTCCCCGGATGGTAGTGTATCTTACAGTCATAATCCTAGGTCAATTCTAGCCATTTCTCCATCTCATGTTATCTACTATCACGGATAACTCAAAGCCACTTCATCACATTCCGTCATATTTGTGGGTGCATTAGTCAACCCAAAATAACTTCGCTGAAAACTCGAAGTGTCTCTTCCCAGTACGAATCGCAGTCTTGGGTATATCCTCGGATTTAACTTCCAACTGGTGATACCCAGTTCTTAAATAAATTTGGAAATACACAGCGTCTTTCAGCTAGTCAAACAATCATTTACAAGGGTACCTATTCCCCATGTCGAACTCATTCAACTCTCGAGGTTCGATGCATAATCTTGTGCTAAAATCTTTCTCTCTTACGACAACACCGGGCTCTCCACGGTGGTACACTGGGTCTTATCATATCCTTATACAACAACTCTTGTAACTGAGTCACTAACCCTTTCATTCCCACTATACCCTGAATACTCAGTATTCATTCTCATGTCATCCAGATCGATATCTGGTAGCTCATTAAAACCTTGTACAATCTCCCAAAACCACTGTAGTTTCCTTTATACTTGGTGTCTCTTTTCTTGGCGTCAACCATAAGAGCTAATTAAGCCTCATATCTCTGGCATAATAATTTCTTAGTCTGAACTATACCCAAAATCTCTGAATCTGTCTCTATCCTTTGTTTATTACTCTATCTCCCTACAATCAGTCTGGGCTCCATTGGGTGTCATCCAACCCATCCTTCTTATGATATCAACTTCTCCCAACTTGAAAGGAATCAGGTCTATCCAAAGTGTCGACCTCATATTTCTAGTTCACAACCTGGATGTACCAGTCTTATGGGAAAATCCCTCGAATGGCTATTTCTGCTTGTAATTATTCTCTTAGTGGCTCAGCCTTAAGGTTTAATTGTCATGCAACTTCTTGATATACAACGATACATTAGCTCTGTCTAAATAGTGTAGAAGGGCACCTGCTATTTAAAGGTCCTGACAGTGGGCTGCTTGTTGGAGGTAGCCCTGGTTGAAGCCTACTGGATTTCTTTTCTTCTGTGTTCACAAACTCCGGAACAAACCTCGATAATTCAGAAAACTTGACCTCATACTCGGTCACAGTCATGGTTTCTTGTTTTAACTCTTTAACTTTCATTTTCATCCGGGTCTCCATATACTTCCGGAAATTATTCCTTTAAAACAACACACGCTGCACCTCTCCCAAGTCACCATATCAGTTCCCTCTGACTCCATCGTCAGTACTTATCTTGCTAACCCAGAGGTAGTGTACATTCGTAAACAACTCCTCCAAAATCTCAATTCCACTATAGGGCATCTGTCTAACACCGTTGTCACTGGAGTTCACGGCACATCGCTATTCCTTTCACATATATCGATTGACACGCTTTCCATTATCATACTATCCTTGGGAGAATAAGCCAATTTCATCGATATGTCACTAACATTCTATTCGTCTTAGGGATTCACTCATGTCATAGGCGATTTCGTTGCGAATCTAATTCCTGTCAGCGAATTTTGACTTATTTGACCTGGTTGGCCTCCCCTTGGAATTCAATGAGGATAACAAAAATTATGGGGCCTTGAAAGATAGCTCCCATATCAAAGAAAATGTCACACAATGGTGATCATAAGGTTATGAGTTTTAAGGTAACCTTATTGGAGGTAAAAGAATTTTACCGAGAGATCAATATGATCATAAGAACTCAACGTTGTGTGCCTCAATTGAGACATTACTAAAGGTAATTAGCCTTCTTGTATTTCACAACTTACAAGTGATGGCGTCCCATCCGACTTCTATCACACAGACAGATAGTCCTTGTAGCCCCTATAAGTATAGGGTTGTTCGTCTTAGTGGAAGTTGAAAAGTATGAAAGCAATTCGATATCAATTTAATGATTATCGTCTTTCGACAATATTTCTCAAAGGAACACCTTGGATTAAAATTGAACAGATTCCAAAGGTGCGGTTTCCAAAGAAAATACAAAGAAAAGAATAACCAAAAAGATACTGGTGCTTAACAAACAAGTGGTGAGGTATCACCATAGGGTCATTCATTATTTGAATAAAAGTGAAAGCTTAAATAACATCATTTGACAGGACTTCGAAAGCCTGGAAGTAGGCATTGTGACAGCCTCTGGCACAAGTGAAACTGAATATGGTTTAGCACAAATGTTATAAAATAACTTCGAAAAGGGAATATACCCTTTATCAGAATTCTTTCCTGGAGAGAGGTCAAGATAGATCATAGATTGGGGAGGTACCCCACATAATTTGCAAATGGGGAGGGTACTACCAAGGTCTCTACGGATGCCTTTTATGTCGGCTCCTCTAATGGATAATTGTTCCATTCCAAAGCTTTTCTTCTCCATGCACACCCTAAGGTGCTCGATACTTACGTTATTGCCAACTCATAATAGTCACTAAGGATTCAACCATCTCGAGTAAGCGTTCTGTTCTATAAGAAGACTTCAATATCGTTGTCGCCCGTAGCAATGACAATTCCTTATGTCGACTGGGCGGTACTCCGGAAAATCGTTAGAATCTACATGCTTAAATCCGGTCTCTATTTCAATCATCCTTATATCCAATATTCCTTCTCCCATATCAATCACGTGCGCTACATAAGCTTAACACTTTTGGCACAATAGCCTTCTCATTTAAGTCAATCCCGGAACTTCTCAGTCCGTCTTGGTCCTTACATATATTTCGCCTTTACCGTCCAATCTCAACTTCATCATTTTATCCCTACAATCAATTATAGCAATCAGGGTCTGTCCACCAACCCATATAACGGCTATCTTATCCAATCCACAGGGTTCGCTCTAATTTCCACTCTCTTTGGTGACATCCTCTGGTAATCAGAAAGACAAGGTTTGCCAAAATTTGCTGAATTTCTTTCCAAAATCAGGGAAACTTGCTCATTCTATTTACCTACTAGTAATGCTCGGATCTGATTTTCGACCTTTCTGTTCTGTCCTCATAATTCCTTCCTGGTTTCCTGAGGGTGGTAAATCTCGTTCTCGATTCCGCCTTATCGTGCTTGTCTTACAATAACATTTGCATGGTACATATACCCAAAATTCTCCTTGAGATAATAAAATCCCTCAATGATGTAATAGACACTATTTCCAGTGGAATCGCTGGTCGTGGGGATTGAAACCTCATAGCCAAAGCAATTCCTTTCACTATTCTTAGGCAACTAAGTACCCTTAATCGTTCGTGAAAATCTGAACACCTTGGTTCTTACGTATGCCGCCTCCTTATGGGCAACTATAACCGACTACGAGTAACAGGTTTCGTTCAAGTCGAATCAATCCACTGATACTGGCTATACTGCCTCTACCTCTTCTGCTTTGGAGAGTCTACTCCATTTTCTTTGTCATATCTCTTGATGAATCATGAACGATCCTTAAACTCTCGTCTCGTCACTTATTTATCCTTTGAAGGTTCGTCCGGTCTTATTATTAGACCTCAAATAACACACCACATCTTTATCAATCAACACGTCCTCTACAAGATTCTTTCCTTGACCCACCATGGGGTCTTCCTCTAGATCCTTCTATGGATCCTCCTTTATCGGGTCTCCGTCCATTTCAAGGAGCGCATCATCAAATGCCTACTCGAAGGCCTCGGGATCTGGTATCTCAGAGTCCCATACATCTATAACTCATACGAATCGAGGTGACTAACCATGAAGTCCTAAGTACGGTTTCCCAAAAGAAGTCCCCTCTCGGGCTTCATCTTAAACAGTCAGGGTCATATCCTCTAACCCGACTACGAACTCAATTTGAGCTCTAGATGTCCTTATCCTTATTAAGGGTATTGTAAGACTCGATCTCCTATCGTTTCTGAGGACTGTAACCTAACGCTCTGATACCATCTCTGTAACAGCCCCAAATCCGGGGTCAGGGATTTAGGGTTGTCACAATCCATGTACTCCTTGCCTTACCTGTATTACTCACACCATTCATAATTAACCTGCTCATGACCCCACAATATAAGTCTCACACACACACACACACAGGTTAGAGTCTCAGAAACGACACACTACAACAATTGCGGAATAAATAACTATTATTACAATACCCAAATGTCTTTTGAATCTGTTACTGATACAATTTCTAAGTATTGTTACATTACCAACTTAGCCTTCTGATGCTCACAATCCTCTTATACCATTCATGTCTCTACATAAGTTGAATACCAATGTCGTAGCCTGATTCGATTGGTTCGTACTACTCTCGGGATCGCTGCTAGGAACTGCTTAGTGGAAACGCCTTGTGAGGTATGTGCCGTCCCATTGGCATCCTGCTTCGCTGCTATATAATATATATAAAATAATAGCAAGAGTGAGCGATAGCTCAGCAAGGTAATGAAAGTATGGCATAATTCTGCCTTTAATTCAACCCAGAAATAAAGCGGGTATACGACAATAATTTGTCAAAATATCTTGATACTGAAATTATTTCCTTATCGGAGTGTATTCCAAAAATAGTACCATTACTGTACTTCAAATATCATTTCATAATACTCTGAAACTTTCGATATTCATACTATGAACAAAGTTCTAGTATAGTATAAAAGCTGAAATAACAAGATAACTCAGTATATCCTTTCCGTAAAATATCTGCTATATAAAATATAAGCAGACTATCAACATATAACTTGAAAGATGAAGTTATAAGGAAAATTCAAATATCATCTTTCATATCAACATATACCTCATATCGTAATTTGGAAATAAATACAATGTAAAATATTTCCAATCCATTTCTAAGCTCATCTGGTTCCATATATCTTTTTCATAAAATCATATGCTTTCTGATAAACTCATATACTGTAATAAACTTGAATACTCTTGAGTAAACTTTCTCTTTCTGAAAACTTGCATAGATCTGAATGACTGGAATAAACTTTCTTTTCTGAAAACTTGCATAAAACTGAGTAACTGGAATAATTTCTCTTTCTCTGAAAACTGGCACAAAATGTGCTCTTTCATGAATGATGAACTGTAGATGGAGATTCTGGGCGCCAAGGATAACCTTACGATGATCAGTCGCAAGCTGTATCCCCCTGAACGTTTTCTACGTAGAAGGGAAGAATAGACAGTATCTGACTGACCTACCTCCCCGCCAATCGGTTGTAGGCAGGAAGTACAGACCCGTTTCACCAGTCCGTCGGCCTGTGACTCTCCTATGAGGAAGAACAGACCCGTTTCACCAGTCCGTCGGCCATATTGTAATTCCCTTAGGGGACCGGCGCTACTCAGTCCCTTACATACTCTCCAAGTTCGAGTAAATCCATAACACTGAAACATGAAGTTCCCTTCCCTTTTTCCCCAAGAATACAACTCCACAAAGTAGTCATATCTGGTTGGAAAGGAAAATTCACCCATATTTCCCAAGCTGACGCTTGTTAATGGATGCAACTAATTCCACTGATCTTACCCATCGAATCTTGAGGAGGTAATCAAAATCATTTTGATGGTAGTAAACCAGACTGATAAATTCATTGATTTAAAAAGGCTTAGGACCGGGCAGTCCACTGGAAACATACATAAAATCTCGAGAAAGGTCCCATGCATTTGTAGTTTGAGCGAACATTTAAGTCTTTCTGAATATAGACTTAAATAGGAAATAGATTTGGGAACCTTCTCTATTTATCATAAAAATTGACTGAAATATACTTTATTAGTTATCTAGGGTTTAAAATAGTTTTCACGAAATACTTCCTTAAGAAGTAGGGCTTTAAATAATTAATAAAAACTATATTTAATAAAGAATATTTATTTAGAAGTAATTCCCAAATACTTTCTTAACAAAAGAATGGATAATATAATAATAATAATATAACCCTAGATAACAACTGATACCATTCCCGGTCCGTAGTATAAATACAGAGTATATACTCCTTACTGAGGGTTTCTTAACATATCAGCTCCAAAAATATTGCTAGAACCATAGCTTATACGTCCAACTTAAATCATTATATGTATCAATTTGAACTCATGAAAACGTACATATATCTCATACTCCAAATCCAATTACATTTGGAAATCATACCATATGCAGTTGTTCAACAACATACATGCATCGTATATATATCATAAAACTGTTTATAGCATTTCATGCCTTTTACTCTAAGCATGCTTTCAAAACATGTATTATATCATCACAACAATAGTTTACAAAGAGGGTTTGAAAACTTTCATGCATCTATCATATGCATATATTACGTCTCAACATTTTTAATACCATTACATCTATATACGATGTAAGGTTTGAAAACATGCATAATATCATATCGTATGCATCATTAGTATAATTAATGGAAAACATAGCATGGAATAAGAAAACTTGCATCTAGTATATGCATACTTCAAAATATGGTTTTAGAAACTTGCCTGATGCTCGAGAGGTGATAGGGGTTCGCGACGATGCCGGACAATCTAGACAAAGTCAAACGAAAACACACGGTTAATCCCCTCGATAAACCACTTATAACTTAATGCTTAAACACGTAAGCGAAACACAACCAAGGCATTACTTGCTCGCTCTAGTGTCACACTAAGTCCATGTTATTCGTCAACTACTTATATCATATGTTTGGTTCGAAATCCATCCTCAAATCCAAGTTATACTTAACCATTTGGAACCTTGGTTTCTAAGTCTCGTTTTCAGTGGTTTTCACTTGCGCGACCTCGACTAAAACATTTTTAAAAAATCGAAATATAATCTTTTTAATCCGAATCTTTTTCGTGAGCCTTCCTAACTGTCTCTAGTATTATTCCGCAAAGTTTCACATTTTAATATGGCTTCTAAGTGGTCCAAATATAGCCTCAAAGTGGCTGACCAGAGAAGGGTGGTTCCTCCGAACGACGTTTACTAAAACTCACTTTTCTCCTAAACCGTAAATCGTATAGGCATGATCTTTATACCAAAACAAATCTTAAAACAAGACCTACAGGCTCCTGGGCAGTTCTGCTCAAAAATATTCCAAGAACAGTTCGTAATTCTTGCTCAAAACAACCTTAAATCAAATGGGCATTACGACGGCTATAATCGTAACGTTTTCCATTTCCAAAACACAACCAAATCAATACCAATTAATCCCAAACTTCACCATCCACCTTATACACCCTCCACTCAGTCAAATCCTCCATGAATAATCAAACCAAATTCATAACCCATCCCCCAAACTCAACCAACAATTCATATAATTACTTAATCATGATCATAAACATCAAAACCACTTCAAACTCATATAAACAAAAGGGGGCAGAGGTCATCATACCTTCCTTGAATCCTTAAACACACCACAAGAGCTTGTAAGCCTCAAAAGAGTCTTCATCCATGGTTATCATCCTTAAACTTGCAAAAGAAAATCAAGAACAAGTTATGAATTCTCGGAGTTACTATACACCGGTTTAAAGAACTGGAAAAACGAAGGCCTTACCTTGCTCAAATGGAAGAAACTCGTGAAATAGGAATGTAGGTTATCTCAAGACCTTTCCAACAATACATGAAGGAGATATGCATTTTATAATTCGGCAGTTTTGTGTTGGCCGAAAATGAAGAAAAGAATTTGTTTTTCTTTTGTCTTGGTTGGTCAATTAGAAATGCTGATTTTTATGTCAAAAGTGGTGAGTCATGGCTTGGTGTATTGTCCTCTTGACACTTGTCACACATGCAAGAGTGGTGGGCAAGTGGCTTGACTGTTTTGCTTTACTGGTTCGTTTCCTTTCACACGGATAATCCAAATGTTGCATTTCTCGAATTAATCTTGTTACATGTTACTTCTATGTCTATATTTAATCCTGTCATAATTTCAATCCTTAATCCATGATTCGTTCGCTTAATCACTTAATCTCGTTATAAAGTATCAGCGGTTTCTAGAACCTTCGTTTCACTGTCTCAGTGGTTTTCGTTCTAAATTCTCAAATCAAATAAAATAAAATTCCAAAATATTAAATCCTCAAATCCTTAATTTAATATCTCATTTCTTGAATATAATAATATATAATTCGCTGCCCGGTCAAATACTACACCAAAATAAAATTTGGAATTTCTGAATTCCGATCGTCTTTGCATTCACTTATTTACTCCGTAGATCACTAATACGACTTCAGAATATCCACACTACGTCTCGTACATAGGTGGCATGAAAATTTTTGTTAATCCTCAAAATCACTATTCATCCACCAATATCACTATTCACTGCTGCACTTAATCATAATAAGAAAAGTTTTAAATTTTTCCAAAAATTCTGGTTATTACATCATCCCTTTCACTTGATCATTGGTGATCCGGACACAGGAGTGAGAACTAGGAGAACATCACAAAATGAATGTCACTATTCTGGGTTTCTTTCAGAAACAGAACCTAAGAAAGTTGAAGATGCTCTAGATGATCCAGATTGGGTGATTGCTATGCAAGAAGAACTCAATCAGTTTGAAAGGCAGAAAGTTTGGAAGCTGGTACCCAGGCCTAAGGGAAAATCTGTTATTGGAACACGATGGGTATTCAGAAATAAGTTGGACGAAGATGACATTGTAACGAGAAACAAAGCCAGACTGGTTGCTAAAGGTTACTCTCAAGAAGAGGGTATAGATTATGATGAAACCTATGCACCAGTAGCAAGACTTGAGGCCATCAGAATATTTTTGGCATTTGCTGCACATTCCAATTACAAGGTATATCAAATGGATGTGAAGAGTGCTTTTCTGAACGGGGAGTTAGAAGAAGAAGTGTATGTGGAACAACCTCCAAGTTTTGAGGATTCAAAACTGGCAGACTTTGTGTACTTTCTATTCAAAGGTCTCTATGAACTCAAACAAGCTCCGAGGACATGGTATGACACTCTCTCTGAATTCTTACTTGAAAATGATTTTACAAGAGGTGTTGTAGACAAAACTCTCTTTGTCAAAAAGCATAAAAATGATTTGATATTGGTGCAAGTATATGTGGATGACATAATATTTGGTTCTACTAATGATGATCTATGCAAGAGATTTGCTAAGTTAATGCAGAGTCGTTATGAAATGAGCATGATGGGTGAATTGTCATTCTTTCTTGGACTGCAAGTATACCAAAAACAAGATGGTATATTCATTTGTCAGTCCAAGTACATCAAGGATCTTCTGAAGAAGTATCAAATGGAAGACTCATCTACAACAAAGACTCCTATGCCAACTGCCACTAAGCTTGATAAGGATGAAACTGGTAAGAAGGTTGACATCACAGGCTACAGAGGTATGATAGGCTCATTACTTTATCTCACTGCAAGTAGACCAGATATAATGTTTGCAACATGCTTGTGTGCTAGATTTCAGTCTGATCCTAAAGAATCTCATCTAATAGTTGTTAAGCGAATATTTAGATATCTTAAGGGGACCCCAAATCTTGGAATTTGGTACCCTAAAGATACAGGATTTGATCTTATTGGATACACAGACTCTGATTTTGCAGGTTGTAAGATTGATCGGAAGAGTACTTCAGGAAGCTGTCAGTTTCTTGGAAGAAGGTTAGTTTCCTGGCATAGCAAGAAGCAGCATTCAGTGTCCACATCAACAGTTGAGGCTGAATACATTGCTGCTGGTAGCTGTTGTGCTCAGATCTTGTGGATGAGAAACCAACTCCGTGACCATGGACTTTTGTTGACAAAGATTCCAATATTTTGTGACAACACAAGTGCTATAGCAATCTCAAACAACCCAGTGCAACACTCGAGGACGAAGCACATCGACATCAGGTATCATTTTATCCGAGAGCATGTCATGAATGGAACTGTGGAGTTACATTTTGTACCCACAGAGGATCAAATTGCAGACATCTTTACTAAACCGCTTGATGAATCCACTTTCAATAAGCTGGTTGGTGAACTTGGGATGTTAAATCTTTCTAATTGATTTTGATTAGAAGTCAGTAACTGCAGATAGTCCTGGTGAATACATGAGTTTAAGAATTGCTATATCCTTAGGACTCGTGAATTTATTTTCTGGAGCAATTCTCGTAGTTAGGATTTTTGTACTAATTTTATGTCATAATTATGGATGATATATCTTCTGGCATTTAATTGGTTATTAATTCTAAAAATTATTTAAGTGCTAATATTTGTTCTAAATATTCAAGCATTTATTTAATTTGAATTAATTTGCTTTGTTTTTAACATTGTAGATTAATGCAGCATATTTTATTGGATTTTAATTGGTTAATATCACTCAATGATATTTAATTGATTTTATTCTAAGAAAATTGTGAATTTTCTGTTAACAATTGATTTTGGTAAATTTGAAAAGATTTATTAGAATTGAAACTAGACAGGAAATAAAAAGTCTGATTTTTAAAAACATGAACAGGTTTTAAAATGAAGACAGAAGCAAAAAACATCAAATTATGTAATTCGATAGATTTTTTTAAGTACAAGATAAAAACTATCGAAAGCCCTTTTCGATGGTTTTTTGAAAGGAAAATAAAATATATCGAAGACATTATTCGATGGTTTTTGAAAGTGAACTGAAAATGCATCGAATTGAATTTCAAATTATTCAATATTTAAATTCTCGATGACTTTCAGAAAAGCACTTCGATAGATTTTTATTAAGGTAGAAAACTTTCGATGGTTTTTAAAGAAAAGCGTTTTAAATTCCTATCTTCCAAAACTTCGATAGTTTTTCAAAAAAAAACTATTGAAGTCAAGTTGACTCTTTTGCCCCTCAAAAATTCCATCGAAAGTACAAATGAAATCTATCGAATAGTTAAATGACGATTTTACCCCTGTCAGTGTAAAATAGTATAAAAGCGTGCCTTAGACTTTTTTTTCCTCATTCTTCACAGATCTGAGAATTACAAAGCTGCCGTTTATATATACTTACAAATATTTTACAGTTTCAAGAACAAGATTCGATAGTTTCTTCAATTTTAAACCGAGTAAAACTTAAAATTATTACTGTTGTTCACTGTTGATTCTCTTTTGACAGTGAATAGTTGTTTGTTTTTAAGTTTTGAAAGATAGTGGAGAAGAAACCATCGAACCAAGCTTTGAACCACAAGTCGATTGTTAACAGAACACTCTTTAGAAGTCAATTACTTAAACAATTGAGTTCTCTTGATTTTGTTGGATAGTTGGTTTTAACAATTAGGGTTCTTAATTTGATAGTTTTCGAAAGTCTGTATTAAAGGAAAAGGGGGTAATTTTGTTAGAGTTTGATTAATTAGTAATAATTAATTAAATTTAAAGGAAAAATAGTTTTGGTTTGTTTAAATTTTCTGGAAATTTTAAAATGGCTGCAGAATTTATTATTACCAAGACTAATCATGTCTCGTTTCAAAACTTGCAATCCATAACGAACTTACAGTTTCGTGCATGGGCAGAGTTTTTGAACACACGTTCATTAGTGGCATTCGCTGTGAGTACTCCTGTGGTCCTTTGCATCGATCAATTGACTGCGTTGTACACAACCGCCACGGATACAAGTGAGAATAACGTAAGGTCCTTCAGTTTTGTTGTGCCAGGGGGCAGAACAATAAGGGTGACGGAACATGATTTTAATCGAATCTTACATTTTTCTACAGAAAACCTTGTTCCGGATCCCACGACTGAGGAGATACATGCTTTCTTCAATCTCATTAGAAGTCAACAACCTAACTTCTTTTTGGGAGAGTTCCTTAAGCATTACTTGCCAAAAGCATGGAACTTTTTCTTTCATACCCTAATCCATGTTTTTACTGCCAAGCTAACAAATCTGCATGGTATTCCCTTATTCCTTCAAAAGATAGGGTTTGCCATTGCGAACAATAGGCATATTAACATTGGACGGTTACTAATTGATCAAGTAATCATATGCATGGGACCACTGGATGAAAGAACGGGCATAGATGAAGATGTGCTATGTTTCTATCCTAGGTTCCTACAGCTAATTCTCAATGATATCTTAACAGATGATGAACGGGAGATCTTTGAAGGTGAAGCAACCTAGGAGTGTATGAAGATGAAGAGCAATGCCATAACCGCTCTGATAAGGAAGAACAACTATCTTCCAGGGGTACCCACTGTTCTCACTGACTATCTAAGAACGGTGCCCCTACCACTTCTACCCCTAGGGGAACAGGTAATTCAAGGTAATATTCCACAACCTGAACCTGTAATGGCACCTGAACCAATGGATGTTGATCCAGAGCCCTCAGTGGCCATTCCTGACCAGGAGGTTGCAAACCCACAATCTCTAACCACGGTCGAAGAGCCTTTGGAAGAGCCAAATGAAAACATAAACGAACCTCCTTCCCCTACTATACCCATTAAAGAATCATCCATGAGTGTAGAGGGAGATAGTGCCAAAGCAGCACCACATAAGGAGATACACCCTTCAACAGCAGCTCTGCCTTCCTCTAAAAGGAGAAGAACAGAAACCGAGGCAACTGTTGATACTTCATTTCTCTCATCCAAAGCGCCCTTTACTGATTTTTCTGATGCTGATTGGGCTACGCTAACGAAAGCAATATCTGAACCAATAGCTCAATCTAGTAAGGAAAAATTGACGGAAGCAACTGGTGTTCCGACCATATTACAGTCAGGTTCACTGGTTGAAGGTTCTAAGAACCAAGGGTCTTCACAGACGTCGAGAGAAGGCTTTGACCTAAATGCACAATCTAAAAGGTCATTGTCTACCTCCCCAGATGGAACATATCTGGATCCTGCGGGTAAAGGGTCTGACGTAGGTGCAGATCGGCAACTCGTTGACAGTGAATCAATTACTATTGAGGAGTCAACTGAGGTGAAGTCTTTACAGACTCACGGGGAAGATTCGGGATCTCTGCTGTTAAAAGAGCCTGTTTCTAACCCCCTAGAGATTCAAACTCTAGATCCTACAACGGATATATCATCTAAGGATGATCAGCAACTTGGTTTATCCAAGGACGGGGACTTGCGAAGCCCCATTGCACCACCGGTGACCTCCTTAAGGACGGCTACGGTGATCTCTTCTGCAGGTACAATCAGCACAAAAGATTTGAGTGAAACAAAAACACTTACACCTGGCCTGAGTGGGAAAGGAAAAATGATTCAAACACCGACAGAAATGTTGAGTGTACACCCAGAGCCAAATGTGAGGAGTGACACCCTAACCCTACCTAATATTCATGATTTGCTGTTACCAACAGAGAGAGAGCTACAAGTTCAATCTTCCCTCAAGGAGATGACAGTTCGAGACAAAGAAGGAAATCCACTATTCAAGGTTCCACTGCGACCTTCCTTTGACCAAGGGATCTCCTCCAGTCAAGCCAATGTTTCTTTAAAGTCTATTCAAGAGAAAGTTGACTTGGATGCAGCTGATTCCAGAAGAACATTCAGGGTCATTGGCAGTGCATCTGGCACTATAACAGGTACGAAGCAGACAGTGGACTCCTTAAAGAAGGAAGCTATGGAAGAACTAGTCGAGCTGAGGATGGACGTCAGGGAACTTAAAGATGGATTCATGAATGAAGTAACTGCACTGTCTCAAGGACATGAAGCTTTGAAAGAAGACGTTCTGGTTATCCGGGATGGTCAAGCGCGGGTAAAAGATGCAATGAATACCCTTACACGAGTAGAGTCTAAGCTAAACAAGAGGCTGGATCACATGGAAAAGACTACCAACTCAAGATTGGAAAACATTGACCTGTCGCTAGCTTCTATAAATGAATTTAATAAGCAGCTTATGGATTTCTTGGAGAATCAAGGTGACGGAGTACAGTCTATATGGAGTATGCTGAAGAACCAACAATCTGGACAACCTGGTCCTTCCTATCAGGAACCTGATCCTTCTAATGTCTTTTATGCTGAGGATGCTTTTATCGAGGATTCCTCAACTAAGGGGGAGAAAGTTGGAGAAGGGGTGAAGGATAAATGGGGAGTTTGGGAGACTGTTGAGGCTATTCCAATCAGACAGTACTGGATTGAGGAGCTTGTAGAGGAAGACAAGGAAAGTGAAGAGGAATTTGAGGTCATGCATGAGCAACCTATTCAAGAGGAGCATGAGCCATATTATCCAGAGCCAATAGAACATCCTATCTTGGATGATGATATGGAAGAAGCAAGTTCTCTATCACCTGAAGAAGAAGCTGCCTTGGAAGCAATAAGAGCTCAGAGAGCTGCAATAGATGCCAGGCAAGCTGAGAAAGAGAAACAGCAAGCAATTCTGAGAAGTGAAAAGCTAAAGAGAATGAAAGTGTATAATGAAGTGAGGAAGAAGAAGATGATAGATCTGGCAAAGAAAGATGGTACTGAATGGGAAATGGCTTATAAAACCTTTTGCGGAGTTGAAGACGGATTAGAAGTCAACGACAATGCTGAGGTGGAAGTTATTATTCAGGACATCAGAAGTGCTAATCTTGAAGATCAGACTTACTTTAAAGCACTGAGAAGCTCTATAATCTGTCTGAATGCTGGGGTTAAAGCAAATGGTGCCTGGAGCTTATTAATCAGTTTTCTGGAGAAAGGTACATTTGTGATTTCCACTAAGTTTTTAGAACAGAGGACATATACAGAATTGCAGGCTATACTCATCAAGATCCAAAGAACTACAAGGCTAAATGAACTGCTCCGTGAGCACGTTAAGGAGATCGTGATAAAAGTCAGTCCAGAGATTACTGAAGATCCTCCAATGGTTAGATTCATGACGAATGACTTGTTCAGAATCTGCTATTTGGCTGAGGACAAACTGAGAGACTACCCAAGCAACTATCTAATCTCAGTTGAGAAGTATCTTAGATCCACTGGATTCTCATCAACGGAGAAGGACAAAGCAGCAGACACTCTTAGAAGATTTCTAATGGAGAATGTTCCTTACTATAGGAAAAGAGTGAAAAGAGGATTGGAAGTGCATACCAGATTGCCAAACATGCCAAAGCTAAACAAGAAAGATGTTAACATTGCATGGTTATGGGCTAGAGTGGGTCAAGAGGTTGAATATATTGGAAGACACATCCAAGGAGCAATCCTTAAACCTGGAGAACCACTGCACTATCTATCTGTGATTGATTAGCAAGCTGCTAACTCCGATCCAATGATTGAAGAAGGTGAGATTGGAATGGACTGAAGATTGAAGCAAAGAACAAAAGAACTATCAGCTCAGACTACAGGAGCAACTTCATTGCATAAAGTTTAATTGTTCTTTGATTTATGAAATCTGGAAATGTATATATATCTGATCCAGAATGCATTGATATTATTACGATGTCTTACTTTAAGTAGTTTAATGTTTCCTTAGTTAGTTGAGTTATCCTCGAAGTATTTGCTTGTCGAACTCTATCCAATCAAATAGGGGGAGATTGTAAAGCATAATGTAACATAAGATGTAAAAGAGATAACTACAACTCAACAAAGGACAAGACATACAATAATATTAACCGAAGCACAGGAATCCAGAATCAAAGAAGAAAAGGTAAACTCAAAAAATCAAAATACGTTATGTATTCTTGAAGTCCGTAAACAGGTCACGAAAAGAAGTTCATGAAAATGTTCAAGCCTCAGTGACAGCAAAAGAAACAAGACTTTCAAGACGACAAAAGTATGTGAATGATTTAGGGTTCAGTACCACGGGCAGTGATGAAGCAACCAGAACGACAAGGGACTTATCAGCAGCACTATATTGAAGACATAAAATAAGAATTGATCAGGTGTTATTCATCTGTGAACCAGACCAGTTGCACTAGGTGACGGCACTAAAAAAAAGGATCAAGTTGTTTTATCGTCTCAGAAGAAAGTGATACAGTCTATTACTTAAACACCCAGGAGCTCAGTGGAATCATTAATTGATAAAAGACAAGAAAATGATTCGACAGTTTTTCTATTTAGAAAACTATCGAATGGAATGAAAAGTGATTCAAAGAAAACCAAAATGAATCAATTTGGTATTCGATAGTTTTGTTTTAAAAACTATCGAATGGTAAAATGATTTATTTCATTCGATGGTTTTTTAAACCATTCGATGGTTTTTTAAACCATTCGATGGTTTTTAAATTGTGGAGCAGGTGAAAAGTATTCTTTGTTTTTCAAGTTGATGAAGATCCAACGGTCAGGATTGTTTCTACAAGTTTGGTTCGATGGTTTTTCAAACCAAAATCTGCAGTTAATACAGAGTGAAGAAAGTGTCTTCTTCAGTTAAGGATTTCAACACAGAGACATTACTGAGAGAGAGAAGAGCCGGAGAAAATTATCAGAGAAATTAATAGTGCTCAGAACTTGATCATTGTTTTGTATTTGTGTAACCTTAAACTCATTGAAGCTAATCTACGGATTAGAAATTGTAGCACCCCTCGAGGTTTATATTTATAAAAAGATATATTCCCCGAAACTTGATTTGGTTTGGTGTGTTTGATTTCGTTATAGAACTGAAAGATTAATCCGCGAGTGAAATTAAAATTATTTGTGAGTATCGTATTCAACCTCCCCTTCTACGATACTTTGGACCTAACAATAATTTAAAAGTTAAAGTTGATGCAATTGTTATTAGGTTTAAAATTTTATATTTTTTTTAGAGAAAACTACGAGATTCTAAAGAGAAGAGGACTATTCAGTCCTGGAGACTTCCTACCATCAAAGTAGGTGTAATTGGTGCCAATACAAAAAATGCTTTCTAGATTATTTTTTCTTATCCAGTGAGTACACAAGAAATTTAGGACAGCTGGGCATGGCATAAAAATACCAAGACAGGGAGTTTGTAATATATAAACTGAGAAAAGGTTCTCCACAGTAGTACTGATGCATTAGCAGAATTGTATAAGAATCCAAAGTTAAAAAATTTGGTAAGTGGTAACAACTTCCAATAACCCATCAAATATGGAATTTACTTCATGATGTGGATAAAAAGAAAAGTATAAGATTGTTATTCATTTACAGACCAGACATTCTTAACCATCGGCTGTTCATCTTGGAAAAATTATCCATCAGGCTGCTTTGTTTCATGGCAAACAACGACATAATATTGAAAGCAAAGTAGTCCATGCTATTGATCACTAATGAATCTTCAATAGAAAAGAAAGAATGAGATTAGTTTAAAGGAAATTTAGAAGATTAATAAGTAATACAAAATAAAAATGCCTCATTTCACATCTTGCAGCACAGATTAAAAAAAATAATGACTTTCCCAGGTTCATATTCAAGACATGCTAATCTATATCCATGATATAGATGCTAATACCATATGAATGTTACTCTGTAAATGGAAAGAATTTTATCTAAGTTTTCAACGGGATAGTTAGAATTACATAAACATATTATGAATTCTGAGATTGTGAATCAGTCTTTTCAGATACATATTTAAATAGTCACTTGGATTCTTTTTCTCCTAAAACTTTTGATACATATTAAACACATGTACAAGTCTATTCAGGTCAAGTTTCAAGTTTTAAAACATTCTAAATCAGTTCCAAAGATTTTTCAAACTTAACCATTAAGAGCAGTTTTCTTCTCTGATATTCACAGCTCCGACATGTAACACTCCATTGCCTATAACTCTTTCCATCTTTGTTCACTTTACTCAATTCTTTCTTTCCGAGTACACTAGACATTCAAGGCTACGACATATCCAAAATTCACTATATAATACGCCATACATGATTTATGGTATAATTTTGAAGTATAGTATGCTGCAACATTAAAATAGTTTGAGTCAGCTGCACCAAATCATTTGTATCACAGATTTTACAAGTCCGGTGGTAACCATATTTTACAGGCACGTTCTACAAACATAATTCTACCAGTTTCATTCTTTGGTAATTAGCTAGTTCTGAACTTAAGGTCACCTAAATACAGATGCAACAACTCGAACATGGAATCTGGAAATTCCAGAACTGCAGAACTCTCTATCACTATTCAGGTTCTAACTTGTTCACTTTAACCCTTAAAATTCCCAAAATTTTCAGACTTGTACATTAAAGGCGAACGAATGATTCTTATTCTTTGATTGGAAACCAAACAAGTTCTTAACACTTCAAAAATATGAGTTCAAAGCAGGACAACAATGCTGAAAAACAGAAATTCAAGGGCTCCAGGTTCCAAATTACCTCAATAAATATGTCTACATAGCATAATGCATAGCGGTTACTTTGCAAACATAGCATAAGGAAAATCAAGCTTTATAAAGTGTATACATACCTAGGAAACCATACTTAACATAAAAAGTGTGGATTCAATATTTACACGAAACAAAATTAACTCAATATTAACACAAAACAAAATCGAACATGCTAATATCAACTCACAAAAAATGTCCCGCTTAGCATTACACAAGCAAAGGCTAACAATGTACAAAAACTAACAGAGGCTCTGTAACTATGTTTTGAGACAGCTAACATATAACATATAATGCAAAATATGCCAACTTAATATTAACACAAAAAATCAATATTAACACAAAAGAAAAATCGAACATATAACACAAAATATGTCAACTCAATATCAATATTAACACAAAATTTTAACAGTTAAACCCACAAAACGTATAATATATATGTATAGATTAGTAGTTGTAGAGTGTGTGAGAGTGGGAGAGAAAAAAAGAGACGGAGAGAAAATTATAGAGTTACAAGAGTGTGTGAGTGGAAAATGGAAGTGGTGTGCAGTTTTGGCGTTGTGCGAAAAAATTGAATTGGGGCTTGGGCGGTCTTTTACCCGCTCACCAAACTTTCATCCGCCTCTGTGCAAAGTTTAGCAATATAATAATTGATTTTAAATTACTAAATAATAAATAGTATTTTATAGTTGTATAAATAAAAACTTATGAAAACCACAATATTAGTGAGTGAGTCTTTAGTTGGGGGAAATTGTATTCACACCTAAAAAATAACCGCTTGTTTCAATTTTTAAAATTTTTAGATTATTTTTTTTCCAAGTTTTCAATTTAATTATTAAAATTAATATCTATTAAAGTAAAATTATTGAAAAAATATATTTTATGTATTTGTATATAAACAATACTTTATACTTTGTATTATATTAATTATTATATTTTAGTGAAAAATATTATTGAAAAAATATTTTTAATACTACATTTTTGTTAAAATGTCGTGCAACCCGACCTTTTCATTTTTTCATAATTTTTTCCCAACACTACAATGAGTATTTATTAACATCCGAACGGTTGAATCGTCAAGGAAAACATTTAAAAAAATTATTCAGTAAATTCGGCACACGTTTCGTTACTCGAATCAGTATTAATACTACATTTTTTGTTACAATGTCATACAACCGGACCTTTACATTTTTTGATTATTTTTTACCAACACTAAAATGAGTATTTTTAAACATCCGTACGGTTGGATAGTCAATGAAATCATTTCAAAAAATTATTCAGTGAATTCAGCACGCGCTTCGTTACTCGAATAAGTATTAATACTACATTTTTTGTTATAATGTCGTACAACCCGACATTTTGATTTTTTGATTTTTTTTTCTACACTACAATGAGTATTTATTAACATCCGTACGGTTGGATCGTCAAGGAAATCATTTCAAAAAATTATTCAGTAAATTCGCCACGCGCTTCGTTAGTATTAATACTACATTTGTTTGTGATAATGTCATACAACCCGACCTTTACATTTTTTGATTATTTTTTACCAACACTACAATGAGTATTTTTTAACATCCGTACGGTTGGATCGTCAAGGAAATCATTTCAAAAAATTATTCAGTGAATTCGGCACGCGCTTCGTTAGTATTAATACTACATTTTTTGTTATAATGTCATACAACCCGACCTTTTAATTTTTTGATTATTTTTTCCCACGACTAGAATGAGTATTTTTTAACATCCGTACGGTTGGATCGTCAAAGAAATCATTTAAAAAAATTATTCAGTGAATCCGGCATGTGCTCCATTACCCGAATCAGTATTAATACTACATTTTTGTTATAATGTCTTACAAACCGACCTTATCATTTTTTGATTATTTTTTTCCACGACTATAATGAGTATTTATTAACATCCGAAGTTTGGATCGTCAAAAAAAAATTAAAAATTATTCAGTGAATCCGACATGCGTTCCATTACCCCAATCAGTATTAATACTACATTTTTTGTTAAATTGTCGTACAACCTGTTAGGCTCAAGGCATGTCTGATTACCACTATTAACAAGCCTAATCATTGTGACTATGTCACTCTCCATGACCTAGTGAATTCTTTCACTGGGATATAGTATAGGTCTCCATTGTACTTGTCTTGTTTCATGTACTTAGCTTTATATTGTATGATCAATGTTATAATGAGCTTAGTAAGCTTCGTGCAATCTAGAATGTACATAGGCCATGGAATAATTATCCTGGTAGAAGTTCAGTGATGTTCATGCAGCAGGATGGAGATGAATAAGGCCATGAAGAAATAAGTTGCAGAAGTTTCCTAAGTCCCTATACCGTGAAGTCAAAATAAAGCTATATCGTGAAGTCCAAATATATATATGTCGTGAAGTACTAAGATCGCATAGTCCTAATTGAACTATGTCGTGAAGTCTTGTAAAGCATAATGTAACATAAGATGTAAAAGAGATAACTACAACTCAACAAAGGACAAGACAGACAATAATATTAACAGAAGCACAGGAATCCAGAATCAAAGAAGAAAAGGTAAACTCAAAAAATCAAAATACGTTATGTATTATTGAAGTCCGTAAACAGGTCACGGAAAGAAGTTCATGAAAATGTTCAAGCCTCAGTGACAGCAAAAGAAACAAGACTTTCAAGACGAAAGAAGTATGTGAATGATTTAGGGTTAAGTACCATGGGATTCCAGTGATTTAAATGAAGCAACCACAACGACAAGGGACGTATCAGCAGCATTGAATTGAAGACATAAAAGAAGAATTGATCAAGTGTTATTCATCTGTGAACCAGACCAGTTGCACTAGGTGACGGCACTGAAAAGATCAAGTTGTTTTATCGTCTCAGAAGAAAGTGATACAGTCTATTACTTAAACACCCAGGAGCTCAGTGGAATCATTAATTGATAAAAGACAAGAAACAAGAATTCGATAGTTTTTCAATTAAGAAAACTATCGAATGGTATAATAATGATTCATTGAAAACCATGTTTACTTTAATTTGGTATTCGATAGTTTTGATTAAAAAACTATCGAATGGTAAATTAAAGTATTTCATTCGATGGTTTTTAATTAAGGAGCAGGTGAAAAGTATTCTTGTTTTACAGGTTGAAGTTGAAGATGGACGGCCAGGATTGTTTCTACATTCCTAGTTCGATAGTTTTCAATTGAAGACTACAATTAATACAGAGAGAAGAGAGTGTCTTCTTAAGTCGAAGTTATTTTCACAGAAGCAATAACTGAGAGAGAGCTTGAGCCAGAGAAAATACAGAGAAATTATTTCTGCTTGAATTCTATCAAAGTTTTGATTGTGTATAACTTAGAACTCATTGAAGCTAATCTACGGATTAGAAATTGTAGCACCCCTCGAGGTTTATATTTATAAAAAGATATATTCCCCGAAACTTGATTTGGTTTGGTGTGTTTGATTTCGTTATAGAACTGAAAGATTAATCCGCGAATGAAATTGAATTATTTGTGAGTATCGTATTCAACCCCCCTTCTACGATACTTTGGACCTAACAATTGGTATCAGAGCAACTTGATTGATATACAAATCAGATCCGGTGAATGAGACCAAAATCAAACGTAGCGTGAAAATTCGAAGCAAATTTTTTAACTTTCAAAATTTTTCATTTAATTGGAATTTCTTGAATTTTAAACAATTTGAAATTTTCAGAAACCATGAGTGCTCCAAAGACAACCGCTGGTATTAAAGTTCCCCCATTTACTAGAGATGATTTCGGTTTGTGGAAGATGAAGATGCTGTTATTTATCAAGGCATCTAATCCGTTGTATATTGGCATATTAGAGAACGGACTGTTTGTACCAATGAAACCGGTTAGTGAATCTACAGCTCCTGATGGTAGCAGGATTCCTCAAGGCACCCAACCTAAGGATATTACTGAGTATACAGATTCTGACAAAGAACTGATTCGATTGGACACCGGTTTAATATTGATATTGGCGGATTCCGCAGACAAGGAAATGAGCTATCAGTTGATGAACTGTACAAGCGGGAAACATATGTGGGATACCATTAACTTGATAATGGAAGGAACTGAAGACGTGCAGGAAAACAGATTGGACATTCTGACTTCTCAATACGAAGCGTTTAGGTCACTGCCAGGAGAAAGTATAACTCCTGTCTTTGAGAAATATACTAAGCTTCTCAATGAATTGGAAATGAAAGGAAAGACCTATCTACTGAGAGAATCAAACAGGAAGTTCATGATGACGCTGCCCCATCATGTAGAACACAAGTCATCATCCATTAGGGAAAGAATTGACTTCACAAAGATGTCATTAGAGATGATCTATGGCAAGTTGAAGACCTATGAGATGGAACAGGAACAAAGGGTGATAATCTACGGATCAGGGACAGTGGAGAACAAGCACAATGCACTTGTGAGATCAGCAGCACTTGTAGTGGATGAACCAATAACTTCTGAGATTCAGGTTCAAACCCCTAGAGCTGGAAAGGAGGTGATAATAGAAGCAGAAATGGATTCTGTGAATCTGGGTGTTGATGAAAGTGATTACTACACCCTAGAAGAGCTTGAGCAAATGGAAGACAAAACCATGGCGTACTTAGCTGCAAAGTTTAGTCACATTCGTTTCAAGAGAAACCCTAAGTACAAGTTCAAGGGTTCAACCAACAGATTCCAGAAGAGCAATTATACACCTAGTATAGGCTTTAAGGGAGGCTACAAGACTGGCATGATTGATAGAAGCAAATCAAGATGCTACAACTGCAATGAGTTAGGGCATTTCGCCACTGAATGCCGGAAGCCTCGTTAAGCGAGAGACATGAAAGATGTCTATGGAAAGAAGGATTCTTATGATGAGTTGAAGAAAGAGAATGCCAAGCTTAAACAGCAATTGGAGGCATTCTCTGGAAAGCAGAAAGGGAAAGATTATATAGCAGAGGGAAAGCACTGGGATGATACTGATTCGGATGAAGAGGAGGAATATGTAAATGTTGCTCTAATGGCTGACTCTTCAGAGGAATCACCACAATCATCTTAGGTACCTATCTTAACTACAATTGATATGTCTAATTCTGAGTACAAGAAAACTGTGCAAGATCTTAGTGTAGAATTGTTTAATGTACACACAAGCATGCTAGCATCAGAAATGGAAAATGCTAAACTAGTTCTTAAGATTAAAAAGTTAGAATCTAAAAATAAAGAACTAGAGCTTGTAGCTGTAACATTAGAAGATCTTAAGCAAAAGAATGTGTACTTAGAGAACAAGGTCAAGTGTAATGCTGAGATAGAGACTATCCTCAGGAAGCAGATTTCAGATCTAGATTTGAAGCTGAATGCTTTTAAGAATTCCGCTTTAGTGGCTAAGGAAATCATTGATACTCAGGCCATAGAGAATAATACTGCTATAGGATTTGACTATAACAAGAAAGCTGGTAAGAAGATTGTGGTATTCCCTGTGACATCTTCAGTTGTCAAAAGGAATACTCCACATGTTCTTAAGAATGTTGATTGTCCAGTTTTTGTTAAGCCATTTCCACCACTTTTTCATGAGGATGACCTTTTCATAAGACAAGAATTGCTTGAGGAGGATTTGTTGAAGGAAAAAGAGGTAAAGACTAAGTTGCCTAGGAAATCAGTAAAAAATGAATTACCTAAACCTGATTTACCTAAAACTGAAGTAGGTGACGTAGTTAGTAATGTTAAAAAGAACAGGAATGGGAAGAAGAAGATTGTTAATCAGGAAATGGTTCCATTTTCTCCCATTGCATCTAGGAAGTTGTGCACTATTTGTAATTCTGCTGGACACCTTACACATGCATGTAAAAAGGTTAAAGTAGAAACTGCTAATGCTTCTGAAATGCATAACATGTCTGACATGCCTGATCTTCATGAACCCTGTGGAAAGAAAGATTGTTTGCTATGTAAGTACAACATCATGCATGCTTATTTTAAGTTGATGTCTGATAGTAGCAATAGCACTGTTAATGTTAAATCCACAGATACTATGAATATCAAACAGGGTAAGACTAAATTGAATGTTACTCCTGTTAAATCATCTAAACCTTCAGGACCCAAACAATTTTGGGTACCAAAGTCCGCTTAATCAATCTGTGATTGCAGGGTAAGGTTAAAAGCTCAAAGGTTGTGTGGATTCTGGATAGTGGCTGTTCTAGACACATGACAGGTGAAGAGTCCCTGCTTACAGAGGTGATTAAGAAGACCGGCCCGATTGTAACCTTTGGAGATGACAGCAAATGATACACTACGGGATATGGTAAATTGAAAGCTGGAAATGTCATCATTGAAAACATCTCTCTTGTTGAAGGATTAAAGCACAATCTTCTAAGTATCAGTCAGTTCTGTGATAAAGGCTACAATGTAGATTTCAGAAAGGACAAGTGCTTGATCACCAACAGGAAGGATGAGAAGCTTACTCTACTGGGAGTGAGAAAAGGAAATTTGTTTATAGCTGACTTAAGTTCTACCAGTGAAGGAGAAGTTACATGTTTTTATGCAAAGGCATCTTCAGAACAAAGTTGGCTATGGCACAAGAAGCTCTCACATCTGAACTTCAAAACTATGAACTCTTTGGTAAAGAGAGAGTTAGTGAGAGGGTTGCCCCTGATGGAATTCAATCAGGAGGGACTATGTGAAGCATGTGAAAAAGGGAAGTCGAAGAAAGCATCACATGGAAGCAAAGGAATGACAAGCATTACTGAACCATTATAGCTGATTCATATGGATTTATTTGGTCCAGTTAATGTTATGTCACTTTCAAGAAATAGATATGCATTGGTGATGGTGGATGACTACTCTAAGTACACGTGGGTGTTGTTCATACAAACAAAGGATGAAGCAACACAACTAATCATTGATCACATCAAGAAGATAGAAGTGGAAGCTAAGCTACATGTGCGGACAATCAGATCAGACAATGGAACTGAATTCAAGAATGCAGTTCTTAATGATTTCTGCTCAGAGAAAGGAATATCAAGACAGTTTTCAGCACCAAGAACTCCTCAACAGAATGGAGTAGTGGAAAGGAAGAACAGGACCTTGGTTGAAGCAGCAAGGACCATGTTGAGTGAATCAAAACTTCCTACTTACTTTTGGGCTGAAGCAGTGAATACAGCTTGCTACACTCAGAATCGAACCCTGATCAACAAAGATCATGAAAAGACTCCGTATGAGTTAATGGCCAACAAGAAACCAACACTGAAGTACTTTCATGTGTTTGGTGCAAAGTGCTTTGTACTTAAAGATGGAGAACATCTTGGCAAGTTTGATGCCAAAGCAGATGAAGGCATTTTTATGGGCTATTCTCTGGAATCTAAGGCTTTCAGGGTATATGTGATTGAAGATAAGAAGGTGTTGGAAAGCTTTAATGTAACATTTGACGACACCAAAAGACCAGGCCTGCAAACTGGAGAGAACTCTGAATCCTTGGTATTTGAAAATCTATCAGGAGATCTCTCTGACAATGAAGAAGTACCTGAAGTTGTTACAGTCATTAATAATAATCATAATGATAATGATTCTGGACAAAGTGGTGACCAAAGTGGAGATCCTCAACATTCTACAGGATCCACTAGTCAGTCTTCAGAATCAACAGATCAAACCGTCAACAACTCAGGGGGAGCAGGAGAAGGATCAACTAGTCACACTCCACAACATCTAGAACAAGGAGAATCATCAAGATCGCATCTGCCAAGACAAAGGGTATGGAATAGAGATCATCCCTTTCACTTGATCATTGGTGATCCGGACACAGGAGTGAGAACTAGGAGAACATCACAAAATGAATGTCACTATTCTGGGTTTCTTTCAGAAACAGAACCTAAGAAAGTTGAAGATGCTCTAGATGATCCAGATTGGGTGATTGCTATGCAAGAGGAACTCAATCAGTTTGAAAGGCAGAAAGTTTGGAAGCTGGTACCCAGGCCTAAGGGAAAATCTGTTATTGGAACACGATGGGTATTCAGAAATAATTTGGACGAAGATGGCATTGTAACGAGAAACAAAGCCAGACTGGTTGCTAAAGGTTACTCTCAAGAAGAGGGTATAGATTATGATGAAACCTATGCACCAGTAGCAAGACTTGAGGCCATCAGAATGTTTCTGATATTTGCTGCACATTCCAATTACAAGGTATATCAGATGGATGTGAAGAGTGCTTTTCTGAACGGGGAGTTAGAAGAAGAAGTGTATGTGGAACAACCTCCAGGTTTTGAGGATTCAAAACTGGCAGACTTTGTGTACTTTCTATTCAAAGCTCTCTACGGACTCAAACAAGCTCCAAGGACATTGTATGACACTCTCTCTGAATTCGTACTTGAAAATGATTTTACAAGAGGTGTCGTAGACAAAACTCTCTTTGTCAAAAAGCATAAAAATGATTTGATATTGGTGCAAGTATATGTTGATGACATAATATTTTGTTCTACTAATGATGACCTATGCAAGAGATTTGCTAAGTTAATGCAGAGTCGTTATGAAATGAGCATGATGGGTGAATTGTCATTCTTTCTTGGACTGCAAGTATACCAAAAACAAGATGGTATATTCATTTGTCAGTCCAAGTACATCAAAGATCTTCTGAAGAAGTATCAAATGGAAGACTCATCTACAGCAAAGACTCCTATGCCAACTGCCACTAAGCTTGATAAGGATGAAACTGGTAAGAAGGTTGACATCACAGGCTACAGAGGTATGATAGGCTCATTACTTTATCTCACTGCAAGTAGACCAGATATAATGTTTGCAACATGCTTGTGTGCTAGGTTTCAGTCTGATCCTAAAGAATCTCATATAATAGTTGTTAAGCGAATATTTAGAAATCTTAAGGGGACCCCAAATCTTGGAATTTGGTACCCTAAAGATACAGGATTTGATCTTATTGGATACACAGACTCTGATTTTGCAGGTTGTAAGATTGATCGGAAGAGTACTTCAGGAAGCTGTCAGTTTCTTGGAAGAAGGTTAGTTTCCTGGTATAGCAAGAAGCAGCATTCAGTTTCCACATCAACAGCTGAGGCTGAATACATTGCTGTTGGAAGCTGTTGTGCTCAGAACTTATGGATGAGAAACCAACTCCGTGACTATGGACTTTTGTTGACAAAGATTCCAATATTTTGCGACAACACAAGTGCCAAAGCAATCTCAAACAACCCAGTGCAACACTCGAGGACGAAGCACATCGACATCAGGTATCATTTTATCCGAGAGCATGTCATGAATGGAACTGTGGAGTTACATTTTGTACCCACAGAGGATCAAATTGCAGACATCTTTACTAAACCGCTTGATGAATCCACTTTCAATAAGCTGGTTGGTGAACTTGGGATGTTAAATCTTTCTAATTGATTTTGATTAGAAGTCAGTAACTGCAAAGAGTCCTAGTGAATACATGAGTTTAAGAATTTCTATATCTTAGGACTCGTGAGTTTATTTTCTGGAGCAATTCTCGTAGTTAGGATTATTGTACTAATTTTATGTCATAATTATGGATGATATATCTTCTGGCATTTAATTGGTTATTAATTCTAAAAATTATTTAAGTGCTAATATTTGTTCTAAATATTCAAGCATTTATTTAATTTGAATTAATTTGCTTTGTTTTTAACATTGTAAATTAATGCAGCATAATTCATTAGATTTTAATTGGTTAATATCACTCAATGATATTTAAATGATTTTATTCTAAGAAAATTGTGAATTTTCTGTTAAGAATTGATTTTGGTAAATTTGAAAAGATTTATTAGAATTAAAACTAGACAGGAAATAAAAGTTTCTGATTCTTAAAACAAGAACAGGTTTTAAGAATTGGAAAAGAAGCAAAAATATCGAATTTAGGAAATTCGATAGTTTTCCAAGTACATAGATAAATCTATCGAAATTAATTTTCGATAGTTTTTGAAAAAGGAAAAGAAAACTATCGAAAACAATTCTCGATTGTTTTTTAGGTTAATTTAAAATGTATCGAAGTGGATTTACTTAATTCAATATTTAAATCCTCGATAGATTTTGAATAATTCAGAAAAAGTATCGAAATGAATTCAATGTTTTTCATATTTTAAATTCTCGATAGTTTTTTCAACAAAGGCAGTTCGATAGTTTTCTGTTTTAAATAGAATTAACCTTCGATAATATTAACAGAAGCACAGGAATCCAGAATCAAAGAAGAAAAGGTAAACTCAAAAAATCAAAATACGTTATGTATTCTTGAAGTCCGTAAACAGGTCACGGAAAGAAGTTCATGAAAATGTTCAAGCCTCAGTGACAGCAAAAGAAACAAGACTTTCAAGACGACAGAAGTATGTGAATGATTTAGGGTTAAGTACCACGGGATTCCAGTGATTTAAATGAAGCAACCAGAACGACAAGGGACGTATCAGCAGCATTGAATTGAAGACATAAAAGAAGAATTGATCAAGTGTTATTCATCTGTGAACCAGACCAGTTGCACTAGGTGACGACACTGAAAAGATCAAGTTGTTTTATCGACTCAGAAGAAAGTGATACAGTCTATTACTTAAACACCCAGGAGCTCAGTGGAATCATTAATTGATAAAAGACAAGAAACAAGAATTCGATAGTTTTTCAATTAAGAAAACTATCGAATGGTATAATAATGATTCGTTGAAAACCATGTTTACTTTAATTTGGTATTCGATTGTTTTGATTAAAAAACTATCGAATGGTAAATTAAAGTATTTCATTCGATGGTTTTTAATTAAGGAGCAGGTGAAAAGTATTCTTGTTTTACAGGTTGAAGTTGAAGATGGACGGCCATGATTGTTTCTACATTCCTAGTTCGATAGTTTTCAATTGAAGACTACAATTAATACAGAGAGAATAGAGTGTCTTCTTAAGTCGAAGTTATTTTCACAGAAGAAATAACTGAGAGAGAGCTTGAGCCAGAGAGAAATACAGAGAAATTATTTCTGCTTGAATTCTATCAAAGTTTTGATTGTGTATAACTTAGAACTCATTGAAGCTAATCTACGGATTAGAAATTGTAGCACCCCTCGAGGTTTATATTTATAAAAAGATATATTCGCCGAAACTTGATTTGGTTTGGTGTTTTTGATTTCATTATAGAACTGAAAGATTAATCCGCGAACGAAATTGAATTATTTGTGAGTATCGTATTCAACCCCCCCTTCTACGATACTTTGGACCTAACAAGTCTTCATTACTCATATCGTGAAGTGTTGATACCGCAAAGTCAAGATATTTTAGATCGTGAAGTCCTCAAATGGTCTAGATCGCGAAGTCCTCAAAAGGCTTAGATCGCGAAATCCTCAAATGGCTTGGATCGCGAAGTCCTCAAAAGGCTTAGATCGCGAAGTCCTCAAAAGGCTTAGATCGCGAAGTCCTCAAATGGCTTATATCGCGAAATCCTCAAATTGCCTATGTCGCGAAGTCGTCAAAGGATAGATCGTGAAGTCAGGGAAATGTTGGAGTTCATGATATCAACACTTAGCCGTTTATAACAAAACAAATCAAGGTACAGAACCAAAAATTCAAAGGAGACAAATACTGAATCATTTGTTCTGGCAAGGTGGTCCCAAGAACAGATGGCAAATCTACAGCTAAACTTGGAGATAAAGACAAGAGACAAGCAGCTACAGAAACGGGAAAGACTCTGAAAAGCAAGTGGTCCTTCCTGCCACAGTGAACTTCTTATGGCAGGACAAGTTGGACTTTCAGCTAGGGGTAACTGTGTAAATAGGTGTGTGCCTAGTTTGTATAGGTCTATATATATATTGTGCACACCTAACTGTAAGCTGCAAGAGAGATACACATAGTTTTATCTTAAGCACTCTTTTCTCTGTAAGCAAACAAGATACGAACTGTTCTTGTTTAGAATCCAGAAATTCAGTTGTAAAATTCTAGAAAGTTGTAGTATTTAATTTGCTTAATACAAAGTAGATTAAAGTGATTGTGTGTGTTGTTTATTTTCATTCCGCATTTTACAAAGCATAATCACATACAGCTTATTTAGTTTCAAGAATCGAAAAATATAAAAACTATCCATTCACCCCCCCCCCCCCCCGTCTAGTTTCTAAGTGGTATTCATTTCTAACACAACCCGACCTTTTAATATTTTGATTATTTTTTCCCAACACTAGAATAAGTATTTATTAACATCCGTACGGTTGGATCGTCAAATAAATCACTTAAAAAATTATTTAGTGAATCCAGCACGTGTTCCGTTACCCGAATCAGTATTAATACTACATTTTTGTTATAATGTTGTACAAACCCGAATCAAGATTAATACTACATTTTTGTTATAAACCCGACCTTTTCATTTTTTGATTATTTTTTCCAAAGACTAGAATGAGTATTTATTAACATCCGTATGGTTGGATCGTGAAAGAAATCATTTAAAAAAATTATTCAGTGAATATGAAACGCGCTCCGTTACCCGAATTAGTATTAATACTACATTTTTGTTATAATGTTGTATAAACCGACCTTATCATTTTTTGATTATTTTTTTCCAAGACTATAATGAATATTTATTAACATCCGTACGGTTGGATCGTCAAAAAAAACATTTAAAAAAAATATTCAGTGAATCCGACATGCGCTCTAGTACCCCAATCAGTATTAATACTACATTTCTTGTTAAAATGTCATACAACCCAACCTTTTAATATTTTGATTATTTTTTCCCAACAATAGAATGAGAATTTCTTAACATCCGTACGGTTGGATCATCAAAGAAATCATTTTAAAAATATTTGTGGGCCCCACGGCATTTAAAAAAGTTAAAAAAAAACTAGTGTAACACTTTTTATACTGTAACAGTATCCTTTGCTAATGTAACACTTTTTTGTGGGGCCGACTTATGTGGGGCCCACTTCAGTGGGCCCACTTTTATGGAGCCCACGACATTTAAAAAATTAAAATAAACAATAAAAACTACTGTAACACTTTTGTATTGTAACAGTTTCATTTGCTAATGTAACACCATCACTCCCACGCAACACTAGATTTAAAACTAATGTAACACTAATTGAGCAGTGTTACATATGTCTAAAATTTTCTAGCAATTGTAACGGTTTACATGTAACGTTTTTGAAAAAGTGTTTCAATAGCCCACTTATGGCGTAATGTACGAATTTTAATGACAAAGACGAGGAAGGAGAATGATGATGTTTATATTGTTAGAAAATGAAAAGTTTGAGGCATATTGTATATATGTTCTTGATGAAATTTCCGGAAACTAACAAATGGAGGATGTTCCTTGTAATGAGGACTTAAACTTTCATGTTTGGATCTAAGACATTTTCTTAGTGTAATCCATAAATAAATTGAGTTGAATTAGGTTGCTTGAAGTGGGTTATGTGGGTTGGTTATATTGAAATAACTTGTATCCCACATAGAAATAGTAATGAGAGGTTGGTGGGTTTATATAGAACCATGTGCAAGGGTAGTGTAAAACTACTAAAGCATGTGGGTGGCATGGTGTTAGTATGTGCCTCACGCGCGCACACACACACACGCGCCGCCGCTGCCCGCCTCGCCTCGCCACGCCACGTCACGACTCGGGTCGGGTCGGGTCGAAGGGCGATTTGGGCGAATGTCTCGGCGTCTCGCGTACGCGAGGCGACCTGGGCAAGGAATTTTATTACCTGTTTATTTAATATTATTTATTGATTTAATTTAACAGTATCAGTATTTATTTGTGTTAGGAATATGTTGTTCTTGATGATAAACATAAAACACTTAGTAGAATTTGTGTAAAGTAATTTGTAGCTGTCAACAGAATGGTATGCTTTGCAGGAATCCGTTGACAGGAAGCTCATCAACGAAATGAGTGATGTAGCAACTGCATTGTACAATACTTCATAGTTTGATATGCATTTTGTTGTAGGTATTAGATAGGTTTTCTAAGTCATGTTGACTAAGTACTAGATAGGCAAAATAGGTTGGTGAATTGTAAATATATTATGCCTTGTAATTTTGCCTAAGTGAAGACATGTCAACGGATTGAAGATTGCTCTATCAACGGAATGAAGATTACTCTATCAATGAAACGAGGATTACACTATCAACGGAATGAAGAATAAAGCTATCAACGAAACACATCTCCCTACTATCAACGAATCATTGTTGCTTTTCTGAATAGTTGACAAAGTGATAGTGACAGTTCTCTGACTGCTCAAAAGGTGATGTAGAAGGGTACAGTGCATTGGAAACCATTAAAATGCACATTGGAAATAAGGAAACATCCCAGTTTCCAATTGGGTTCTTGGAATGAATTATTATATGCAAAATACAAGGATACTCAAGAACCACTGGACAAAGGGATGAAAAGAAAACTATTGGCGGTTACTAATTATACTTTTAGTGTAGCCAAAAATAGAGTTGTAAACTTGGGTTTATATAACCAAGTGTAGCAGTTACTTTAGAAGTAAGAGAAGAAAAACAAACAGATTGTATTAGCTATCTTTGAGAGCATACTTCTCGACATTCTTGTAACTGAGCAGTTGTGTACATCTTTGTATCACATATTATTTCCGCAATAAAAACACTTCATTTGGATCATCAAACAATCCAACTGAATTATTTACTTCTTGTGTTTTTATTTAATCAGTTCAGTTTTCATTATTTAATTTCAAGTTCAAGAAAATATCTAGAATTGTATTCAAACCCCCCCCCCCCCCCCTTCTACAATTCTGTTAGGTCATTTGGGATTAACAATTTGTAACAGCTATACGAACTGGGTCAGGATTTATATTAAATCCTCATGGACCAGTTCTTGGATCAAATCCTGATGGCCTGGTCAGTACTTAGAGTGAAATCCTGATGGCCTGTGTCAGTACCTGGATCCTGATGGAGTTAAATTCTGATGGTCGGTCAAGTACTGATGCCAATCCTGACGGACAGCAAGTCCTGATGGCTTGATTTCAGTACTGATGATGATCAAATCCTGATGGACCAGGAAATCCTGACTGAGCTGTAACTGATATCAAATACTGATGACAACTGTTATAGTAATTAAATCAGAATAATTAGTATTAAATGTCATATCTTCAGTTACAATATTTGGTCTGTTACGTTTGATTTTTTATGATATTTATATATACAAAGGAGAACGTTTGACTATATACCAGATATACGTAACTGTGAGAAAACCCTAGCATCAGTTTTTCTTCTCTGCTCTCTCTCTCAACACATACAGAATATACATAGTTTTTGGGCAAACTGAGGTGTTGGTCGCTGTTGATCATTCCTACTACTGTGAGTGGATTGATCTGTGCTGTTTTATCCTGGGAGTGATATTGCTGCAACCCAACACAGCGTAAGTGGGGCAATAATCTCTTCAAGAACAGTCAAGACTTCTCTAAGGCTTGGCGACTCAGCTGTTTATTATCTTTCAGTATTTGTTAAAGCTCCTGAGAGATAAGTGTTCTTTCTTATCTTATTATTTACAATCTCTGATTATTACCTTGTTTCGACCTTCGTGTTTGTTTTGTTATTGGTATTTTTGCCTGTTCTTGTTAATAAAAATATATATATAACTGCCCTATTGTTGCTGTGTAGTTAGTAATTATACCCAACAATCTTGAAGAGATTAATTTTTGTGTTATATATTGTTAATTAACAAGATGGTTAACGGAACTGAAACTCCTGATGGTGCTATTGCTTCGGGTTCTGGTGTTACTGCATCTAACATTGATTGGACCACGTATCGTTTCCCACAGCCTATTGATTTGTCAGGAATGCGTGATAAATTTGGTGGGGGTGTTGCTTTTTCTCGTTGGCAGAAAAAGATGAAACTATGGCTTACGGTAAAGGGTCTATGGTCGGTGGTGCAGTATGAGAAACCTGTTGTTGATCAGGAAAAGGCTGATTCTGTTCGGGCGTATGCTATGTGGGAGGAAAAAGATGGGGTGGATAGGGCTGCTATACTGGCAGCTTTAGCGAACACTCTATTTGATGTTTATTCATCTGATTCTTTCACTGTTAAGCTCTTATGGGAGAAGTTGGACCAGACACACAATACTGACTCGCAAGGGTTGGAAAAGTATTCTATGGCTAGGTTTCTTGATTTTAAACTGGTGGATACAAAGTCCATGACCGAGCAGGCACATGAGTTTGAGATGTTGGTGCATGCTTTGAAGGAGTCCGGAATGGACCTTCCTGAAAAGTTTCAGGTTATGGCTGTGATTGAAAAGCTCCCTAAGTCTTGGGAAGAGTTTGCTCTCTCCCTGAAAAGACATAAAGGAGAGATCACTTGGACAAACCTGATGTTGGACATCTCTGTGCAGGAACAACACAAGTCCAAACAGGGACATGTGATGCCTGCTGAGCATGGGAGTTCGAAGGTGAATGTAGTGACTGTTGGACAGAAAAGAAAGGCTGTCACTAAGAAGGATAACACTAAAACTAAAATGACAAGAACAAGGCCAAGAAACCAAAGACAAACAAACCATGTTGGTCTTGGGGACAGGTTGGTCATTGGAGCAAGGACTGTCCTGCAAAGAAAGCAAAGAAAGCTGTTGTGGGAGCACAAGCTAATACTGTGCTTGCAACCACTGATGGGCCTAAGGTTAACATGGTTGTTGGTGAGGCTGTTGCCTCTGGAACCAATGACAGGTATGTTACCTACAACCCTGTACTTCTTTCCACTTATGGTTGATTGATACTGGAGCTAATGTACATATTTGTACTGATATTAGTTTATTTGTATCTTATCAATAGAGTCATGGAGTGACAGTGACGATGAGAAATGCTAGTGCTGCTCAAGTTCTTAATTGGAATAAGAAACGTGGACTTGAAGTTTGCTTCTGGGCGTGTTCTATCCCTCACTAGAGTGCACCATGTTCCTGACATTCGTAGAAATATAATAAGTGGAAGTTGTTTAGTTAAAAATGGTTTTGAACTTTCTTTGAAATGTAATAAAGTAGTTATTACACATACTGGTACATTCTTTGGCAAAGGTTATTTGTCTGATGGTTTATTTTTGATAAATGTTGAGCCTGTTTTGGGCAGTTTTATTAATGATAGTGTTGCACCTTCTGTTAATTGTGTTGAATCATCCGATTTGTGGCATCTAGACTTGGTCATTTAAATTTTGGTGCTATAAAGAATATGATGAATTTAGAGTTGATTCCAAAGTATGCTATTGATAAGAAATTTAAATGTCAAGTATGTGTGACTGCTAAACAAACTAGGAAACCCTTTCATAATGTTGTTAGGGATTCAGGAGTATTAGATTTAGTACACACAGACATATGTGAATTTGGTGGTCTGTTGACTAAGGATAATAAACCATATTTTATTACCTTTATAGATGATTGTAGTAGATACTATTATGTTTATTTACTTAGACATATGAAGCACTAGTAAAATTCATTATGTTCAAAACTGAAGCTGAAACACAAACTGGTAAAGTACTTAAACGTTTGAGATCTGATCGAGGTGGTGATGATATGAAAATGAAGTTTTTGTTGAGGTGATGATAAAAAATTAGTGAAGTGTCCGGCCAAACTGGGAATTATCCAAACTTCTCGTCGAGGAATGCAGTGTTCACTAAGTAATTATTGAAAGATCCATCAAGTGTTGCAAGTCTCTAATATTAGCGTCACTAATTTATTCTTTCCAGCAATAATAGTTACATTAGACTGGAGATAAGATTTGAAAACAAAATCACTACTATCATTCATTTACTTAACTCTCAGCCTATTACACAAATATGTCTTAAAATGTTTTAATTGCACGAAACACTCAACATAAGCAGCTTTTGCCATAGGGAAAAACAAATTTTAACTGGTTATGATTTATGACAGTAACTTATTAGATGATTGCTTCCATCTACAGATTCTTGTAGATGACTGTAATTTATTCCATCTATTGGAAGAAATTATGATTTATGACATATCAAAAATGTCAAACTCGCAACAAACATTATTTTTGGCATATTACATTCCAATGTATAAATACATTTAAAGAAATTCAAAAAGCATTAAAAAGAGATTAAAAATAAATAAGTAAGGTTTTGTTCATGATATTTTTAAAAAAATGAGAGATTTTAGTAAAATAAATAAATAAATAAGGTAATATTTTTAAGTTGAAAAAGACAATTGCATATATTGGAAAAGAAAGGGATTTTATTTTATTAAAAATATATAAATACTACCTTAAAACTCGTGCGATGCACGGATTGTTAATTATTATTTAATTATTATTTTTTTAATATTTTATTAATTGTAATTGTGCAAAAAATAAGTAGGCAAGTTAAAATAGCTAAACACTTTTAATTAATTAAAAACATTAAAACAGATTTTAAAATAAACAGGTATGGGTTTGTCCGTTATATTTTTGGAAAATGAGGGGTTTTAGTAAGAAAAAATAAAAAATGTAACATATATTTAGTTTAAAAAGGTAAATGCGCGTGATATTTTTGGAAAATGAGGTTTTAAAATTTAATAATTAAAAGTATTTAAATACATTTTAAAATTAATTTGAAGTAAATATTTTTGGGAAAAAAAATGGATTTTAGTGAGAAAAATAGAAAAAGTAAATTGTAAAAGGCAATTTCCCGTGATATATTTAGAAAAAGGATGGACTTTGTTAGAAAAAATATATAATGTGTTTTAGCTGAAAAGATAATTGGTTATAAATAGGTATTTGATTATTTATATTTTAATATTTTTAGTAATTGTATTTGTTAAGAAAAATAAGTAGACATGTTAAAATAGGTAAACTTTAAAAATAATAATTATAATATTAAAATAGGTTTAAAAATAAATAACTAAAGGTTTGTTTGTGATATTTTTGGAAAAGGAGGGGTTTTAGTAAAGAAAAATAGAAAAACAAACATGTTTTAGTTAAAAAAGGTAATTGCTCGTGATATATTTGAAAGAGTAGGGAAATTTGTTAGAAAAAATAATGTATTTTAGGTGAAAAAGGTAATCGGTTATAAATAGGTAATATTATTATTTAATAATATATTTCTATAAATAAGTAAGGTTAATTAAGTAAAACCACGAAGTACAGTTAATTAAAGGCAATTAAGTAAAATCACAACGTACCATACCGACCAACCAAACTTTTAATGTTTTGTCTATTATATAATAGTATTTATAAGTAATGATAATTAGGTAAAATCACGAAGTACCAAAAAACAGTTACCAAAAAACAGATATCGTACCACCAAACTTTTAATGTTTCCGCTTTAATAATTTTAAAAAAAATAGAAAAATGTGTTTTCATTATAAAAGGCAATTAGCTAATTACTAGTTTTAAATTATTAAATTATTTTTTAATTAGAATAAAGGACCGAAAACCAAAACATTCAATTTTTTTGCTTTAATATTGTAGTATAGAGCGAAAATCGAAAACCAAAACTTTCAATTATTAACAGTTAAACTTTCAATGCACGAATTGTTTTTAACAGTTATTATTTTATTATGTACGTTTTATTTTTTTTAATTGAATTTGTTAAAAAAATTAGTAGGCATGTTAAAATAGGTAAAAAAAATTAAATAATTAAACGCATTAAAATAGGTTTTAAAATAAATAAGTAAGGGTTGTTCGTGATATTTTTGGAAAAAGAGAGATTTTAGTATAGATAAATGAAAAAGATAACATATTTTAGTTGAAAAGATATTGTCCATGATATTATTGGAAAATGAGTAATTCTACATTGAAAAAAGTTCATTTATTTGATCAAGTCTCGGTGAAGTATTCAAGAAAACGAATCTGTTAAAGTGACAAGATTTCAACAGTCTGACAAGAAATATACAGGTTACAGAGTTTGATAAGGGTAAAGAAAAAGAACCATAGCTTAAAGTCAAGAAATGAAAAACAATCATTGTAGTTAGTCACTCATGAACCAGACAGTACATTGAGTGTCAACATCATACAATGAAAGTTCATCATTTATTTCAGTGGTTTAAAGGATGATTCTGCTATCCAAAAATTGTATTAATTCTCTTTCAATTATTTAAATCAGTTAGTTAATTTATTCAATAAATTAATTTAATAAGAATTAATTTATTCCTTAAATTAATTAAAAAGGTTAATTAAATTAAGATTAATATAATTATGAAAAGACTATAAATTTGCTCTACTAAGACTATGCTGAATAGTCCTACCAAAAGTCTTCCGGGTTCAAAGTAAGTCTTACCGAAAGTCTTTGCAAGTCGGTGATAGTTATGCCCATAGTCTTTCCGGTTCTAATGTTAGTTCTACCGTTTGTCTTACTGATTTAAAAGATTGTCTTACCGACAGTCTTTTTAATATAATCGGTTAGTCTTTCCAAAGAAAAGAAGACATTGGCGTACATAAATAGAATATTTCATGTCGAATTTATTCTAAATTTGTTTTAATTAGTTTGATAATCATTCACTGTAATCTGTACTGTAATTATAACACCTTTCAAGTTTAATATAAGTTATATTTAACTTGAATCTTGTTTCATTTTATTCCGCTTAAATTTGTTCTTGGATTATTATTTCACGAACCGAACAAATTTGATAAAACAATATAGTTTGTATTCAACCCCCTACAAACATATCAGGACCTAACAATCTAGTTACTATTTTTACATTATTAAATTATTTTTTTAATTAAAATAAAGGACCGAAAACCGAAAACCAAAACTTTCAATGTTTCGGCTTTAATAATACTACCTTAAAACTCGTGTGATGCACGGATTATTTTTAACAATTGTTATTTTTATTATTTACGTTTTAATATTTTATTAATTACATTTGTTAAATTAAATAAGTAGGCGTGTGAAACTTTTTAAAATAATTAAAAGTACTAAAACAGGTTTTAAAATAAATAAGTTTCGGTTTGCCGCTGATATTTTTGGAAAATATTGGGTTTTAGTAAAAAAATAGAAAAATTAACATGTTTTATTTGAAAAAGGTAATTGCCTATAATTAAAAGTATTATAATAGGTTTTAAAATAAATCAGTAAGGGTTTACCGTAATATTTTTGGAAAATGAGGAGTTTTAGTAAGGAAAAATAGAAAAAGTAGCAAGTTTTAGTTGAAAAAGGAAAAATAAGTAGGCGTGTTAAACTTTTTTAAAGAATTAATAGTTTTAAAATTAGTTTTAAAATAAATAAGTAACATTTGCCCGTGATATTTTTGAAAAAGAATGGGTTTTGGTAAGGAAAAATAGAAAAAGTAACAAGTTCTAGTTGAAAAAGATAATTGTCCATAATTAAAAGTATTAAAATAGGTTTTAAAATAAATAAGTAAAAGTTATTTTTCTCTTTTCAACTAAAACATGCTATTTTTTCTATTTTTCTTACTAAAATCTCTCCTTTTTCCAAATATATCACGGGCAAACCCTTAGTTATTTATTCTAAAACATATTTTAATACTTTTAATTGACAATTATCTTTTCAACTAAAACATGTCACTTTTTTTATTTTTCTTACTAAAACTCCTCTTTTTCCAAAAATATCACGGGAAAACATTACTTTTATATTTTAAAATTCAACAAAAACATGTTATTTTCTATTTTTTCTTAGTAAAACCACTCCTTTTCCAAAATATCACGAGCAAACAGTTACTTAATTATTTTAAAATTTATTTTAATACTTTCAGTTATTTAAAAAAAATTAACACACCTACTAATTTTTTGTAACAAATACAATTAATAAAATATAAATAATAAAATTAACAAATATTAAAAATAATCTGTGAATCCCATTTGTTTTAAACTAGTAGTTATCTAATTTTGGGAACCGTGCTTTTTTGAAACACAACAAATTTTGTTGTTGTCAATTCTAAGCGAAACCTCAATCTAAAGCATGATTCAGTACTAACAGAAATTTTACAAAATTTAGATGAAGTAAAATGGCATAAAAAAGGAGAAAATGTTATTTTATTGAAAATATTTGCAAAATTAGGTTTAAAATAAAAAACAATCAAATATAACTTCTGTTATGGATTAAAAAACGTACTTGTATATTAATTGCTAGGATTAATGAGCTTCGAGTTTTAATGGCTGTTCTTGTGTTTCGAGACTAAATCGGTCCTCACAAGATGCCTACGTATCTATGCTGTATAGAGAATCAAGCCAATAAAACGTAGTTCTAGAATGAAGGACGAGGGTCCTTATATAGGCGTCAGGAGCCTTGTATTTAGAGTATGTTTAGGAGACTTAATGGATAAGTCTCGTTATTGATAACTGATAAGGAGTGTTTTGCTTGGCAGGCAAGTATTATCCTCATCTGATAAGTGTTGTGACTCATCGTAATATTTGATTGGGATTCTGGATCCTTCTATGAAGATATTATCATATTTGGACTCTTTTATGAGCTGTGTATTTTCCTTTATTTATTAATTACGAAATTAATAAATAATTAGGGTTTCGGGCCTTTTGTCGGGCCTAATTCTTGGACCAAACTAGGTCTAATTAATATATCATTAATTATTTCTAGGTTATATTTCAGCCCATATCATTTGCCCCCCCAACTTCTGGGAAAATACCCTTGGGATTTTTGTAGAAGTTATGGCATCTTTTCCTGAATTTTTCCATTTTTTCAGAGCATTTTCGACCAGGAATCCATGCCATTTTCGACTAGAAATTCGACCAGGACTGGGTTGAGGTCGAACGTTTCGACCAGGAATTTTAGTACAAATTCGACCAGGATTTTTCGACCTCACTCAGTATATTTTCGACCTCATTTTTGTAGTCGTTTTCGACTAGGAAGTGGGGTGAGTTCGAACACGTCGACCTCGATTTCCAGTGCAAATTCGACCTCGATTCTTCGAGCTCGTTTTAACTGCTTTTCGACCAGGAATTTTCGACCGGGATCTAGTGTAATTTCGAGCAGGATTTTCGACCTCACCTGGGACGAGGTCGAACTCTTCGACCAGAAATTCCAGTTTATTTTCGACCAGAAAATTTCGAGCTCGCCTTAGTTTATTTTCGAACAGGAATCTTCCGTTCAATTTCGACCAGAACTGTGTTGAAATCGAAGTTGTCGACCAGAAATTTCCGTTCAATTTCGAACAGGTTTTATCGATTATGACTTAGCACAATTTCGACCTCGATTTTGTAGTTGTTTTTCGACCTCAATTTCTCGAACTTGCCTTCAGTATATTTTCGATCTCGAACTCGTTTTTTTTGCCTTAGAATTATTTCTAACCTTTGAGTTAGAATTTTCTTAAGCTTTCAACCTCTTGGGCTTTGATTCCATATTGGGCCTTCGTATTCTGTTGGGCTCTATTGATATTGAGCCTTTCTTTTAGACTTTGGGCCTTGAACTTTTCTGGGTTTAAAATGGCTGATCGCGCTTCCCAACGTCTATGATAATGCACTAGGATTTCATAGAAGTTATACCGGTCTTTTTCGAGACTTGGGGTCTTTTTATCCCTTACCTGGGACTTACTACCCTTTTTGGGGATTTTAATATACACTAGTGTTTCACGAGTATCGTCTTGGTGTAAAGTGTGGAGCGGCCTACACATTTACGACGATTTTGCCTTATTCGAGGCTATCTTGACATTTGCATAAGCCTTTTATGTCTTATACCGTCTTGTTTTGGCTTCAAGCCTTTCATTGAGCATATCGAATGATGGGGTTTGGACTGAATGTCTTAGGTTTCTGGGGTTTCAACCCTTCATTTGCTTTCTAGGAAGCTCATGATTTCATCGAACCTTATTTCTATTTGTCCTAGTAGTGAGTCCAATCAGGACACACTTTAAACATTATTGACTTTCAAATTTGAGGCATGCCAAGTCCTTGGCACCTCATGCCCTTCGAGGGTTTGTAGCTTGTACGAGCCTCAACCAAATACTTTCTTGACGCGATATGGTCCTTCCCAATTTGGGGCCAACTTGCCTTTTTGTCCAACTCCGGATGCCTCAATCTGTCGGAGGACTAAATTTCCTTGTCGAAAGAATCTCTCTTTAACCCTTAGGTTGTAATAGAAATATGCTCGTTTCTGATGCTGAACTATCTTGGCATTTGCCTCATCTCTAACTTCATCAATCAAATCTAAGGCCAGCCTCAAGCCTTCCTCATATGTTTCTGGCTCATATGCCTCAATCCTTGGAGACGTGTGAGTAATCTCCACTGGAACCACTGCCTCTGCCCCATATGCCAACAGAAAGGGGGTAGCTCCAGTGGTGACTTTGCAGGTAGTACGATATGCCCATAGTATGGGGAGCAATTCGTCCACCCAAGTGTTTCTGGAGCGTTCAACTCATTTCTTCAGTCCATCTAGGATAATTCGATTTGCAACCTCAGCTTGCCCATTTGCTTGAGGATGGGTGACAGAAGTGAAGCATAACTTGATATCGTTCTCATCACAATATTTCTTAAACTCGTCGTTGTTAAACTGAGTTCCATTGTTTGTGACCAAGATACGTGGAATCCCGTATATGCATATCACATTTTCCCAGAAGAAATGCATCACTTGCTTGGTGGTTATCTTGGCTAATGGCTTAGCCTCAATCCACTTGGTGAAGTAGTCGATTGCTACTATCAAGAACTTTATTTGAGCACTTGCCATTGGAAATGGCCCAAGTATATCCATTCCCCACATGGCAAAGGGGATGGGTGAGTTAATGGACGTCATCATCACTGGTGGTTGCCTAACCACTGGTGCATGTTTCTGGCACCGTTCACATTTCTTTACATAGCTTTTAGCATCAGCAAGTATGTTTGGCCAATAGAAACCTAGACGAGTGATTTTATGGGCAAGGGCTCTACCCCCCAAGTGCTTCCCACAAATTCCTTCATGTACTTCCTTCAGGGCTAATTCTGCCTCTTGAGGTCTCAAACATTTCAGATATGGAATGATGAAAGACTTTTTGTATAGGATTCCCTCAATCAGGGTATACCATAGTGCTCTGACGTATAGCTTTCGTGCTTCTGAAGTGTCATTGGGTAACCACCCAGTTTCCAGATGAGCCTTGATGGGATCTATCCAACAACTAGCAACATCAATGGGTGCTACCAACTTTCCGTTGATGCTTGGGGTCCTCAGGACTTGGAAGTATACACTCCCTGCATAGTTTTCAATTTCGGAAGAAGCAAATTTAGACAAGGCATCAGCCTTCACGTTTTCTTTCCTTGGAATGTGCTCTACATAGCATTCGTCGAACTGAGTCATGATGGCCTTGACAAGTTTCAAGTACTTGGCCATGACTTCATCTCTGGCCTCAAACTTCCCATTCACTTGGGAAACCACTAGCCTCGAATCTCCACATACTTTTAGAGTTTTGACTCTCAAGGCTCCAGCCAGCCCTAGGCCAGCTATCAGAGCTTCATACTCAGCCTCATTGTTTGTCGTTGGAAAGTCAAGTTTTAGTGCATACTCTATGATGAATCCATCAGGACTTTGTAGCACTAAACCGGCTCCGCTTGATTTTGTTTTTGATGCTCCATCAAAATAGAGCACCCAACATTCTTTGGAGACTATGTCTTCAACTTCCTTGTCTTCCATTATTACTTCCTGCCCCCCCCCCCCCCCCCCGACTTCTTGGTTGTCAATGGTGAAGGAATTTACGGATGAGCGGAAGCGTGATATAACATTTATTCCGTAAAAACCATGTATCGCACATATAGAAAACTGTAAAATGATATGGAATCAAAATCTTACCTTGAAAAATCGAAGCTTTGAATCGAGATGATCGTTAGCAGTAGCTTCTCAGAGTATAAAGCTCTCTACCGGTATCCACCAAGAATAATTCTTCGATGAAGCTTTTTATAAAGCTTGAAGCTTTATAAAAATGGAGGTTTTCCTTTTTCTTTTGAGAGAGAGAGAGAGAGATGAAGAAGAAGGAGAGGCAACTAGGTTTTTCACAAAAACAAAAGTGTTTTTAACTCATCTCATCTCATCCTTTATATAGGGCTCAAGTAGGGTTAGTATATTTAATATATCAATATATATTAATATATAAATCCCTCACTTTCTCTTATAAAATGTTTAAATAATAATTAAAACTATTTTAATCATTATTATTATTCTCTCTCAAAATACCTTCATCAATAAATTAATCTTTTTATGGTGTGACCCTGTAGGTTCAATATTAAGCCGGTAGTAGAAATAAATAATAATAAACTTTTTATTTATTATTTATATGAATTCTAAAATTCATTAAATATAATTAACTGATTAATTATATTTATTCTACATCGTGAGTGATGCTTCTCAACATATCGTGACTATCCGGATAATATGTATTCACTGCTTAGAATACCAAGAACCTGTCAGTGACTAGTTACAGTACAATCAATTCCTTCTACCCTACAATATCCCGATTAAATACAAGGCACACAACTCGTGTCAAGCCTATCAGATTTAATCATATGATTTCTTATTCATAATGCAAAGTTCATATTAATGCAAATTAGAAACTCCTTTCTAATTTCATTCACTCTGGCCAGAGATTCCAGAACTCGCATACTAAGAATAACATAGGATATTCACTTCCTATATTGGAAGGGGTAGATCCTCTATTGACGTTAACTATCTCCATACACAAATCCCTATGCCCAGAATAGACCTAATGGATGTCCTTGAGACTAAGGACTAAACCAAAGCACAGTTCATTATATACAAGATAACTTTAACGATCTCAAGTCTAAGGACACTTGTACAACTATCACTCAGTGAACAACTATCGACACGTGAGTAATCTCCATTAGTTGTCCAACTACTCGAGTCATGTTCAGTGAACTTATTCCCTAATAAGCACCTACATACTAGCTATAGTGTCACCACACAAATGCCTATGAGAACAGACATCCTCCTGAAGGGAGCAAGCATAGTATGTACCAATCTTTGCGGATTCACTAACTTCCGATTAGTTATCCTATGATCAGGAACTGTTTAAGTCTAGAGTTATCATCTTCTAGATCTCACTATTACAATCTCATTATAATTCTAGAAGCTTTACTCTAAACTATGGAACGTCTTATTTAAAAACACTTTAAATAGATAAAGCCCGTAATAAAAACAAAACAAGTCTTTTATTAATATAAACGAAATCAAATAAGAATACAAGAAAGTTCTTCCTAACTCATCATACATGATTGGATTTAGGACAAAACACTTTCAATCTCCCACTTGCACTAAAGCCAATCACCCTGGTATCTAATACCCATCTTCTTTTTATGACGATCAAAGTGAATCTGAGACAATGACTTTGTGAGTGGGTCTGCTACGTTGTTATGTGTGTCAACTCTCTCAATCTTGACATCTCCTCTTTCAATGATTTCCCTAATCAAATGAAAGCGCCGCAAAACATGTTTGGAATTTTTATGAGACCTAGGTTCCTTGGCTTGTGCTATTGCTGCATTGTTATCACAATACAACACAATAGGCTCCTCAATGCTAGGAACAACTCCCAACTCAGAAACAAATTTCCTCATCCAAACGGCTTCTTTTGCAGCCTCACTTGCAGCTATATACTCTGCTTCCGCTGTGGAGTCAGCCGTTGTAGACTGTTTGGAACTCTTCCAACTAATCGCTCCACCATTCAGAGTAAACACGTACCCTGACATGGATGTGCTATCATCACTTTCTGATTGAAAACTAGAGTCAGTATAACCCTCTATTTTCAACTCAGATCCACCAAAAACAAGAAAAATATCCTTAGTCCTTCGCAAATAATTAAGGATGTTCTTCACTGCTTTCCAGTGGTCTTCACCTGGATTGGACTGATATCTGCTCGTCACACTAATTGAATGAGCAACATCAGGCCTAGTACATAACATCGCGTACATGATAGATCCTATTGCCGAAGCATAAGGAATCTTACTCATACGCTCCCTTTCTTCAGGTGTCTCAGGAGACATCTTCTTGGAAAGGGATACTCCATGGCTCATTGGTATGAGACCTCTCTTGGAGTTTTCCATGCTGAACCTTTTAAGCACTTTCTCGATGTATGTACCCTGGGTAAGACCTATCATTCTTCTAGATCTATCTCTATAGATCTTCATACCGAGAATGTAGGATGCTTCTCCCATGTCCTTCATAGTGAAGTTCTTTGATAGCCACACTTTGACTGATTGTAGCATCGGTATATCATTTCCTATCAGAAGTATGTCATCCACATACAACACAAGAAATGTTACCACACTCCCTCTAACCTTCTTGTAGACACATGGTTCATCTATGTTTTTGATAAAATCAAACTCTTTGATTGTCTCATCAAAACGGATGTTCCATCTACGAGAAGCTTGCCTTAATCCATATATGGTCCGTAGCAGCTTACACACTAGGTGTTCATTCCCTTTGGAAACAAAACCCTCTGGCTGTGTCATATACACTTCCTCTTCAAGTTTCCCATTGAGGAAGGCTGTTTTCACGTCCATTTGCCAGATCTCATAGTCGTAGTAAGCAGCAATGGCAAGCAAAATCCGAATCGATTTTAACAGGGCTACAGGCGAAAAAGTTTCATCAAAGTCAATCCCTTGCCTTTGTCTGAATCCTTTTGCCACGAGCCTGGCCTTATAGGTCTCCACCTCGCCATCTGCTCCAATCTTTCTCTTGTATACCCATTTGCACCCAATAGGCTTCACATCCTTGGGTGCTTCAACCAAAGTCCATACTTGGTTGGTAAACATAGAATCCATTTCGGATTTCATGGCACTCTGCCATTTCTCTGAGTCATCACTACTCATAGCCTCATTATAGGTCATAGGGTCGTCATCATCAATGATTGACAACTCATTGTCATTCTCAATGACAAGGCCATAATACCTCTCAGGTTGGCGAGACACTCTCTCTGACCTACGAATGGGCTGTTCCACAGAAGGTTGTTCAGTCTGAACAGGTGTTTCCTCTTGAACCGTGGTAGTTTGTGCTTCTTGAACTTCATTAAGTTCTATTTTGCTCCCACTGTTCCCTTCAAGGATAAACTGTTTTTCCAAGAAGGTAGCATGTCTGGAGACAAATACCCTATGATCGGTGTAAAAGTAATACCCTAAAGTCTCTTTAGGATATCCCACAAACTTACATTTAACGGATCGAGATTCCAGCTTATCAGGGTCAACTTTCTTGACATAAGCTGGACATCCCCAAATCTTAACATGTTTAAGACTCGGTTTCCTTTCTTTCCATATCTCATATGGTGTTTGAGGAACAGATTTGGAAGGCACCTTATTCAGTAAATATGCTGAGGTTTCCAATGCATAACCCCAAAGGAATACTGGAAGATCTGCATAGCTCATCATGGATCGAACCATGTCTAACAAAGTTCGATTTCTCCTTTCAGATACCCCATTCAACTGTGGAGTATATGGAGGAGTCCACTGAGAGACTATACCATTTTCTTTGAGATAATCTAGAAATTCACCATTCAAGTATTCACCACCTCGATCTGATCGAAGGGTTTTAATACTGTGTTTGGTTTGTTTCTCCACTTCATTCTTATATTCTTTGAATTTTTCAAAGGCTTCAGACTTGTGTTTCATCAAATACACATATCCGAATCTAGATCGATCATCTGTGAAAGTAATGAAGTATGAAAATCCACCCATGGCTTGCGTAGACATCGGTCCACATACATCTGTGTGTACTAATCCTAGCAAATCTGCAGCCCTCTCTCCATGTCCACTAAATGGAGATTTGGTCATTTTACCCAATAGACAAGACTCGCATGTAGGATATGATTCAAAATCAAAGGGTTCAAGTAACCCTTCCTTATGCAATGTACGAAGTCTATTTTCACTAATATGACCAAGTCTGCAGTGCCACAAATAGGTGAGATTTTCATCATCCCTTTTCCTTTTATTAGTACGTTCAATTTGTAGTAAATTATGCTCTACGTCACATACATACAGACCATTATTTAAAATACCACTACCATAAAGAACATTATCTCTAAGAATTGAACATTCATTATTCTGAATAACAAACGAAAATCCAGCCAAGTCTAACATGGGAATAGAAATAATATTCCTCACAATCGAGGGAACAAAATAACAATTATTTAAAACAATAGTCTTGCCCGTAGGCATATGTAAATCAAATGATCCTACAGCTTCAGCAGCAACTCTTGCTCCATTTCCCATCCGTAGAATCACCTCCTCTTCCTCAAGAGTCCTACTTCTCCTTAGTCCCTGCAACGAATTGCAAATGTGAGAACCACAGGCGGTATCTAATACCCAAGTAGAAATTTGATTTAATGACATATTCACTTCAATCATGAACATACCTGAATCAGAAGCGGCAGTCTCACTACCCTTCTTCTTCTTCAATTCTGCAAGGTAAACCTTGCAGTTCCTCTTCCAGTGCCCCACCTTGTTACAGTGGAAGCAAACAGCTTTGCTTTTGGGGTCTTCAGCTTTTGGTGGAACAGGCCTTTTCTCACCTACTTTCTTCTTCTTGGGAGGGTTCTTCTTCCTTTTCTTAGGATTGGAACCTTCGCCAATTAGAAGAACAGAACTCTTCTTAGAGGGAAAATTCGATTCCGCAGTCTTCAACATGTTGTGGAGTTCAGCCAGGCTGGCGTCCAACTTATTCATATGAAAGTTCACAACAAACTGCGAAAACGAACCCGGAAGTGATTGCAAGACCAAGTCTTGACTCAGCTCCCCATCCATGTTGAAACCAAGTTGTCCAAGACGTTCAATCAAATTGATCATCTTAAGTACATGGTCATTCACAGACGATCCCTCAGACATCCTACAACGGAACAGCTCCTTCGATATATCATATCGAGCTGTCCTCCCTGCCACATCATACAACTCTTGTAGATGCGTTAGGATAGTGTGAGCATCCATATGCTCATGCTGCTTCTGTAGCTCAATGTTCATGGAAGCTAGCATGATACATTGAGCAACATTTGCATCATCTATCCACTTACGATACACAACATGTTCATCATTATGTGCATCGTCAGCAGGTTCAGCAGGCTTAGGTGAGTTAAGCACATATTCCAGCTTCTCAACCCTGAGAAAAATTTTCAGGTTTCGAAGCCATTCAGCAAAATTAGGACCAGTCAATTTGTGAGCATCCAGTATGCTCCGGAGTGATAGTGCAGAAGACATAATGTATATAGTAAATCTGTAAATGATAAACACATAACAACACTTAGCAAATATTCAATTTCATTTTAAAACACTATATGAATCGGGTCTTTATTCATAAGTGGCTCCCACTAGTTTACCTAATTTATACAACCCCTAAGTGAAAAATTAAGCATTCATAATGCTAGTGGGAATAGGGATCCTACATTCCATCACACAACCTCGGCTGTGGCACGAAACGCCATGTGATGTTCAGTAGGCAGACAACTCTTGTCAATTACATCTCATGTTATTCCCTAATAAAACTTTAGCCTCTTGAATAATTGAGTCACGGCTGTAGCACGACAAACTCAATATTCTAAGTCAAGTCTAACCCAACATTTCATACAATTGAATCAGTCTCCAACAGCCCACGGCTGTAGCACGTAACGACCATTAGATTCTAATTCATTGTACACATCTCTATGTAATAGACAAGTATTTCTTATTTCGAAATCAAAGCCCTCGGCTGTAGCACGAAACGACAATGATTCAAAAATAAGAACTACTTTCTACCATGTTGGAAGGCTATGACCGACACAAGCCCGTTGTGTCATTGGCCAATTACTACTTGATATTATTTAATTTTAGAGGGATTATATTATGTTACAACCATAATCATATTACTAGGAGATTCTCTTTTTCTTGAACAAAATACAATTATGATATTTAAATGAAAAATTCCCAGTGTGTTGGAGGGGTCACATCGGTCCCGCTTAAAACCCAACGGCCTAGACAGAAATTTTCATTTTCAACATCAAAAGAGTATTTCACTCTATGTTTCATAAACATAAGAATCTCATGGTTGTATTCATAATATTATTGTTAAGGCAAGAAACGATTCCTATTCTAGATTTTTTAGAGCACGCCTTATGTTGATTTAAGTTCACCTAAATCTATCATCGCATGGTAAACATAGGCATATATCTCATATATAAAAATAAATAAACAAGTAAGCATGCAAGCAATATCATGTCACACAATGATATATTGATGTATGGATTTATTATAGCATTTAAAAGCAATTAAAACAATTAATACATGCTTTAAAACACTTCCGGGAATATAAACAGTTCAAAACTTTTATATAAAAAATATTTGACCACTTCATTAGATCCGTGTCGAAAAAACGAATCCAACGATATATCGCACGCCCAAAATGGAGTTACGAAACTCCCAGAAAATCAAATTTAATGTGGACAGAAGACTGTAACGCATTTCATAAATGCGCCACAACCTGTAACGCATTTCATAAATGCGTCACACATCGTAACGCATTTCATAAATGCGTTACACTCTATAACGCATTCCAGGAATGCGCGACCCCCATTTCCCGGTTGTACTGCACGCGCGCGGGACAGCAACTACAGCAGTTTGTTTTTTTTCTTGTTTCTGTCAGCCGACCGTTGCGTGTGCAGCTTTTTGTAACTGTTCCGTTTCCTTTTCTACTTCATTTACTAATAATAACTATTATTATTAATATCCTAATTTTAATATTAATAAATTAATTAACAATTAATTAATTAATTAATAAAAAATTACAGGAATATGATTTCTCAAATCAGGCAGTAGCAAAAAATTACCAGGTGATTATGGGGTCCTTGTGCAATTTTTAATTCATATTTATACACATGCTTGATTATTTTATGAATTTTAATTAAAACAATTTTTAAAAATTCATAACAAATAATCTACACATCACAAAAATATGAAAAAAATACCTAGATGATCTACAACACTTGTAGAACCCAGATCAATGGTCAAAATCTCATGCAAAAATTATTTCGAATTAATTCATAATTAAATCTAAATAATCTTGCAAAAATCATAATAAATCCATACATTCATCAAAAAATCTAAAATTTTTACATGATTCTCTATATGCAACAACCTAGCTCTGATACCATTGAAGGAATTTACGGATGAGCGGAAGCGTGATATAACATTTATTCCGTAAAAACCATGTATCGCACATATAGAAAACTGTAAAATGATATGGAATCAAAATCTTACCTTGAAAAATCGAAGCTTTGAATCGAGATGATCGTTAGCAGTAGCTTCTCAGAGTGTGAAGCTCTCTACCGGTATCCACCAAGAATAATTCTTCGATGAAGCTTTTTATAAAGCTTGAAGCTTTATAAAAATGGAGGTTTTCCTTTTTCTTTTGAGAGAGAGAGAGAGAGATGAAGAAGAAGGAGAGGCAACTAGGTTTTTCACAAAAACAAAAGTGTTTTTAACTCATCTCATCTCATCCTTTATATAGGGCTCAAGTAGGGTTAGTATATTTAATATATCAATATATATTAATATATAAATCCCTCACTTTCTCTTATAAAATGTTTAAATAATAATTAAAACTATTTTAATCATTATTATTATTCTCTCTCAAAATACCTTCATCAATAAATTAATCTTTTTATGGTGTGACCCTGTAGGTTCAATATTAAGCCGGTAGTAGAAATAAATAATAATAAACTTTTTATTTATTATTTATATGAATTCTAAAATTCATTAAATATAATTAACTGATTAATTATATTTATTCTACATCGTGAGTGATGCTTCTCAACATATCGCGACTATCCGGATAATATGAATTCACTGCTTAGAATACCAAGAACCTGTCAGTGACTAGTTATAGTACAATCAATTCCTTCTACCCTACAATATCCCGATTAAATACAAGGCACGGAACTCGTGTCAAGCCTATCAGATTTAATCATATGATTTCTTATTCATAATGCAAAGTTCATATTAATGCAAATTAGAAACTCCTTTCTAATTTCATTCACTCTGGCCAGAGATTCCAGAACTCGCATACTAAGAATAACATAGGATATCCACTTCCTATACTGGAAGGGGTAGATCCTCTATTGACGTTAACTATCTCCATACACAAATCCCTATGCCCAGAATAGACCTAATGGATGTCCTTGAGACTAAGGACTAAACCAAAGCACAGTTCATTATATACAAGATAACTTTAACGATCTCAAGTCTAAGGACACTTGTACAACTATCACTCAGTGAACAACTATCGACACGTGAGTAATCTCCATTAGTTGTCCAACTACTCGAGTCATGTTCAGTGAACTTATTCCCTAATAAGCACCTACATACTAGCTATAGTGTCACCACACAAATGCCTATGAGAACAGACATCCTCCTGAAGGGAGCAAGCATAGTATGTACCAATCTTTGCGGATTCACTAACTTCCGATTAGTTATCCTATGATCAGGAACTGTTTAAGTCTAGAGTTATCATCTTCTAGATCTCACTATTACAATCTCATTATAATTCTAGAAGCTTTACTCTAAACTATGGAACGTCTTATTTAAAAACACTTTAAATAGATAAAGCCCGTAATAAAAACAAAACAAGTCTTTTATTAATATAAACGAAATCAAATAAGAATACAAGAAAGTTCTTCCTAACTCATCATACATGATTGGATTTAGGACAAAACACTTTCAAATGGTACATTCAACCATGAAGTCAGCAAGTGCTTGAGCTTTTATGGCCGTTCGAGGCTTATACTTGATGTCGAATTCGCCCAATTCAATGGCCCATTTGATCAATATTCCACTAACTTGAGGGCTATGCAAGATGTTTCTTAGAGGTTGATCAGTCAAGACCTCTATCTTGTGAGCCTGGAAGTATGGGCGTAGCTTTCTTGAGGCCATTATCAAGGCTAAGGCAAACTTCTCTATGGTAGAGTAGTTTATTTCTGCCCCATGAAGAATCTTACTCACATAGTAGACGGGCTTCTGCACTTTCAATTCTTCCTTTATCAATGTAGCTCCCAGGGCCGTGTTGGATACTTCCAAGTATAGATAAAGAACCTCTCCTGGCTTTGGTTTTGCCAACAGTGGTGCTTTAGCCATGTATTTCTTCAGGGCCTCGAAGGCTTCTAGTTGAGCTTGTAACATAACTCTTTGATCCTTCAGGATCTTCTATCCATGCATGTTATTTATGCATATTATGTTTCTTCGCTCTTGCATTCACTTATATTTATTTAGCTTATCTTTTGTAAGGCAATTCCTAGTACTTGGCCTCTTGAATGGGCTAGCACTTTGATCAAGTGTTATTGGTACAACTTGTTCTTTAGTAGAACAATAAGGAAATACTCAAACAAAGATAAGTAATAAAATAGTGAATGAGAACTTGAAATATTTCCTTTTAAAAAGAGGGTTCGACCCTTATATAGTGATTTACTTCCTACTAAGAGCTTAAGAGCTCAGAATGATTTCGTCGACCTTATTGCTACTTGTACTATTAGTGGATCCCTTAAGGAAACACTTAAACATAATAAACTTTTAAATTTGAGGCATGCCAAGTTCCTGGCACCTCAGTCCCTTCAAGGGTTCAGGCAACAATGCTCCAATGTAAGTGACTTTGTCTGGTTCTCCCGGGATTAGGGGAATAGGAATTAGATCCTCGGCCGGCTTTCCCCTTCTTTCTTCATCGTCTTTTGAATTCATAACCTCGATTGGGAGAACCTGCCCCCGACTCCATCAGGCCTTAACGCGGCTACATAGCAATTCCTAGCCATCTTTTGATCTCCTTGTTCTTCACCGCCCCGTTCCTTGTTGGGAACTTGATTTTCAAATGGTAAGTTGAGGCAACAGCCTTGAATGCATGAAGGCCTGTCCTACCAAGGATTGCATTATAAGTCGAGGTTACCTTTATCACCACGAAGTTCAGCATTTGAGTTGCTGTTTGTGAACCTTGCCCTATTGTCATAGGGAGCTGAATAGTTCCCTCTACTTTGGATTCAACCCCATTGAACCCATATATGGGCATGTTTGAAGGAGTCAGTTGTGAATCGGTGTATCCCATCTTGATGAAGGCGTTATGGACCAAGATGTCCACGGAAGCTCCATTATCTACCAGAACCCTCTTAGTTTTAGAGTTGCCTATTACAGGTATAATGACCAACGGGTCGTCATGGGGGAACTTCACCCCTTCAAGATCAGAATCATCAAAGCTAATAGCCACTTCTGTCCTGGCACGTTTCGGTGCTTCTCCTACAATAGTCATTACCTCTCGGGCATAAGCTTTCCTTGAGTTTCGGGAGGACCCAGCAGCAGTCGGTCCTCCAAATATCATGTTGATGACAGGACCTCGGGGCTTAGGAGTACGATCTTGGTCGTTGTCCCTCCTATCATAGTCTTTCCTTTCATAGTTTCCTTGTTGATTTCCTTGATTCCCATCCTTAGTGAACTTATCGAGTTTTCCTCTTCGGATTAAGAACTCGATCTCATCTTTCAGTTGTCTATAATCGTCGGTGTCATGACCAACTTCTTTATGGAAACGGCAGAATTGATTCTTGTTCCGTTTCTCCAAGTCGGATCTTAGCGGCTTTGGCCATCGAAGATCTTCTTCCTTCTCAATTTCCATCAGAATTTGACTTCTTGAGGTGTTCAACCTTGCATATTCATTGAACCTGGGTCCGAAGTTGTTCCTTTTAGGTGGAGAGTCGGAATCTTTCGCTGTCCTGGGATATTTGTCCCTAACGTCATACTCTTGAGTCTCCTTTCTCTTTTTTCCGTTTTCACTTCCCTCAACAATGGGTTCATACTTTCTCATGCTTTCTTCAGCCTTGATATACTTTCCGGCTCTATCTTGTAGTAACAACATGTTTTCGGGGGGATGTTTAGCCAAAGACCGCCTGAAGTGGTCATCGGTAGTTCCTTACTGTAGGGCTATCATAGCCACTTTATCTTCCAAATCTGGGACTTTTATAGCCTCCTTAGTGAATCTACTCAAGTTTTCTCTCAACGTTTCATTCTTGCCTTGTCGAATCTCCATAAGAGAGGCGGAACTTTTCTCATGTATCTTCCCACTAACAAATTGATTGATGAATGCCTTACTCAGCTCTTTGAAGGATCCAATAGAATTGGGCGGAAGGCGACTATACCAACGTTGAGCCATGCCCGCTAGGGTTTGTGGAAACGCCCTACACATTACAGCGTCATTGGCAGGCTACAACAACAGTGCATTTGAGAAGGTCCTTACATGATTTGCGGGATCTCCCGTTCCATCATAGGCTTTGATCGAAGGCATCTTAAACTTTCTGGATATAGCCGTTTTCATGATGTCTTGAGTAAACGGTGGTGTAGGATCATCAGGATCTCCTAGGGGCAACAGAATACTAGGATCACCCCTTGGGGCTTCAGCCCTCTTGGTCCTTCTTGGTGGATCCAAGTTGATTATCGGGATTCCTTCAGTCGTTCGGCCCCGAGATTGAGCGGCCTCTTCTTCAGCAAGGAGTTTTTTGAGCCTTGCAGTCTCTGCCTCATGGGCTGCAAGTTTCTCCCTAGTAGTTTGGGGTGGCTCCCGATTTGTCTGGGAAGAACGTCTCCTTCTTGGGGTGACATCCTCCCCAGTTGTATAACCCTCATCCTCGGTGTATGGGCCAGAGTAATCTTGAATGAGAGGGGTCTGACGAGTTTGTTGATTTTGGGGTCCCAGACCTTGAATATAAGGCGGCACATATGCCTCATGATAGATTGGATTAGTTCCACTACCGCCCGCCATGGGTCGAGGGGGCATGCCATAGCTTGGCATCCCCAAAGTCTGATTCGCGTATTGAGGGAGATCAGTAGTATGGAGTTGAAGGCTTCTCGGGGCATTCATGAGCAGCGGGGAGGTCGTGATTGGTTGTTGGTGAACGGTCTCTTGTGGATTAGATCCATGAATGACCATCTGCAGGGGATTCGTCCCTTCAACCGAAATCGGGATTTCCGGTCCTTGAGTGTTGGTGGGGATATTCGCCCCTTGTGTGCCAGTAGTTGGCGGTGGTTGATCAGCCTCAGAGGTGATAGGACGATCCTCGGGAGTTTGATTATCCCGAGCTGTTCTTCGTGTGTTTGCCATGGTTGATGTTGTCTTCCCACAGACGGCGCCAAATGTTATGGATTAAAAAACGTACTTGTATATTAATTGCTAGGATTAATGAGCTTCAAGCTTTAATGGTTGCTCTTGTGTTTCGAGACTAAATCGGTCCTCACAAGATGCCTACGTATCTCTGCTGTATAGAGAATCAAGCCAATAAAACGTAGTTCTAGAATGAAGGACGAGGGTCCTTATATAGGCGTCAGGAGCCTTGTATTTAGAGTATGTTTAGGAGACTTAATGGATAACTCTCGTTATTGATAACTGATAAGGAGTGTTTTGCTTGGCAGGCAAGTATTATCCTCATCTGATAAGTGTTGTGACTCATCGTAATATTTGATTGGGATTCTGGATCCTTCTATGAAGATATTATCATATTTGGACTCTTTTATGAGCTGTGTATTTTCCTTTATTTATTAATTACGAAATTAATAAATAATTAGGGTTTCGGGCCTTTTGTCGGGCCTAATTCTTGGACCAAACTAGGTCTAATTAATATATCATTAATTATTTTTAGGGTTAAATTTCAGCCCATATCAACTTCCTTTTACATTTTTTCTGGAAAATAATTAAAATTGTTTTTTAGTGCATTTTATCTAATCGGTGCAATTTGTTAACCAACGTAGTAGGCAACCAAAAAAAAAATTCAATTACTAAATATTGAAGTCACATTTGTGGTTGATTTTAGGTGCAAAACGTAATTTTTGTAAATAGTTTTCAAATTTTTTTTTTTTAAATTGTTTTTATAAAATATTTTTAAAAAGACCGTATTTTTGCAAACAAAATTCTGCCTTTTAGATATTTTTGAAAAAACCCAAAAAATGAGAAGTTATATGGTTTTTTCAAGTTTTACTTTTTCAATTCGTTGGGCTGGCCTAGTTTGACCATAGTTACTTTAGGCCCAAAATTTCATATCATAGTGAATTTTGTTCGTTTAATATTTCTTTCAAAAAAGAACAACATTTGTTCTCCTTTTTTTGGGTATTAGCTCTTTCTTTAGTAGATGAGAAACAAATAATCGAGTCTGTCTGCATTATTATGTACCTTCTTTTGCCATTTGGAGTTTCAGAGCTTAATGCCAAAGATCAAGTTCTGATGGCAGAGGACTAATTAAAGAGGCATGCGAAGGATCACAAGGACAAGGTGCTCTCTACAATATTTTAAATTTAATTTTTATAATTCAAATCTTGTAGGGAAATATGATGAGGTGCTCTGCAGGCTGCTGCAGTTCTTTGTTTCTCCTTGATCTGTTACTAGTTTTTAACCAGAGACAGAGTGCTTGGATATAGCTTCTTCAGAATAACCGCATTGCCACTAGAAGATCGATACCCACAAGGGAGCTAGACCAAGTAGGTAGGCCTAATCATGGAACCCTGGGCAATAGTTGTGCCGAGTGGTGCAAAAAAAGTACAGGTGCTCTAGTCCTGAATCCGGAGGCCATCTCCAATAGTGGCATAAAGGTCCAAATTTGGACCGATTTCGGTCTAAATTCACCCCAACAGTGACCTAAATCCCGGTCCAAATTTGGACAGATGAACAGTGCTGGCCTAAATTTGAACCAATACTATTCATCGTTCAAAATCTGTTTAATAATAAAATAATAGCTTTTCAGTTATTTTTATTTAATTTATTAGATAAAGTTTTGATTTAAGATATTTATACATGTAATTAAGTAATATTAAAGTTATTTATTTCCATTTTAATATTAACAAAATACTAAAACGTAACTAATCATTTTATAATTTAGACCGAAATTTGGACCGAACTGTTAGAGTTGCTGATGACCGAGGACGATAGAGGGCTGAGAAACATGAGAACAAGATGAGGGGCTCTGCAAAGCATAATATCTACATTTTGTGCTGAACATTTGTTTGATTTAAATCATAAAAACAAGATGAGGGGCTCTGCAGGATGCAGGGTTGCAACAGTTCTGTTCCTCCTAGATCATATAATAGTTTATTAACAGAGTACTTGTTTGTATCTTCTCCCGAACAATCTGATATCATTTTCAGATTGCCGTCAGGAGATTGATCCCCACACTGGAGCTACACCAAGCAGGTAGCCGAATCATGGAACATAGGAGAAGAGTTCTGTCAACTGGTGCAAAGAAAGTACAGGTGCTCCAACTACTCTACTGAGGACTGCCGGAGAACGCATATGGGGTCTAAATTTGATAAATGAGATGTGTGTGCGTGTTTCTGTTGTGGGAAGTTTTCGGTAAAAACATAGAGATAGAATAACAGAGGCTCATACATTGTACTCCAAAAGTAGTCGGTGCTTGGTAGCTCTAATAAGCCTATATACAACATCAACCAAGTGACGGTTAAATTTTAGTCATCATATTCTGATCATGTTTAATATGATAAACACATACCACACCACCTTCGAAAATAAGTGGCGCAGACCATTGAATATAAGTAGTTATACTAACAGTAGTTATACATTGAATATTAGATTATATGCCATGTGTTCTAACACGAATGCCAAACAAAAATGATAACGGAGAGTAAGATTCATGCGATAATTTACCAAATTCAAACACATTTTTTTAGTTTGCTGATTGTAACCTATAAATACTTGTTGTCTATTGCAAATCGATCTCTCTTTTCAGACCGTATACACACAGACAACTCTACAAGTATACAGCTAGTAACCGGTTTACTCCATCTTGAATAGGTTTTTAATAGATTGTTGTGTAATATTAGCTTCACCGAGCATAATTGTTGAATACTACATTAAAAAATAACTGTAAAGAACACCGTAATTCAAATTTAAAACAGAAAAGAAGCTTTTGACCATTCTTGTTTCCTCTGGCATCAACATGTCATCGTAAATTCATAGCATTATCGGGAAAGAAAGGAATATGAGGCGTCTTTCCCAAAATAGTATTCACCATAATATAAACAAAGCCAAACACCACCAGAAGAAACGTGAAATCCCAACCAATCCGTGCCACGACAGGCCAGACCGGCAAAATAACTTTCAGAACAAAAGAAGGCACCTGCAAAAGGAGACCAAGAAAAGTAGCTTGCAATGCATTGAGCCGAACGTACTTGCGGACTTTAGGATTTCTTAAAACAAAAAATTGAATAATAATTAAGGCAGCGAAACGTGTGAACGGACTTGAGTTATAGACATGGTAAATTGGAGGGTATAGATGTGGAGGCACGCGGTAAGCTCCATATCCAATGCCCTCTAAAAAGGGTATAGTGTAAATGGCACTGGAGATTAACCGGTCTGTGACAGGGGTTGAGTTGCGAGCACATGCAGAGATTTTGATCAGTTTGTTAATCTGTGTGAGTTTGAGGGGGGTGTGTGTGAGTTTGAGGGGGGTGTGTGTGAAGCGAGTGGGAGGCGAAAAGTGGACGGTGGATCGGAGTGGATGATCGAGAATAGCTTTTTGGGTTGAGAGAGGACGGTGATGATGGTGTGGGAAGCGGAGTTGAGAGAAGGATGTAACTTGAGAGGCAAGGAAAAGGGAGAGGGACAGAGGTGCTGTTATTAGCTTACAATCTGGTTGGTCTAGGGTAAACATTGTGAATGTTAATGTTTCTTGTGTCTGTGGTATTTTATTTAAATGAATGAATTGTTTGCTGGAGACAAGTTTGTGTAGGAAACAGCTTCTAGGTTACAAAATTTACGTTGTAAACTTCTTGTTATGATTTGGTTTGTTATAAATTTCGAATAAAATGACTGCAATCTTCTCCTCTTTTTTTCTTTTAATGTGGGCAAATATATGGCAAGCTGCAATCTTTTAGGAGGAAATATGTGGGTAGAAGGTATTTGGTCTCATAAATTTTTGTCAATTTTCATATTTAAGGCAAATTAACCAAATTTTGGCTCAAACATATTATGATATCTTAAAAATCTGACAAATACATTTAAAATAAAAATTAGATATACTTTCTAACAATATATGTTTTATTCTTTCAAAAAAAAAAATTTGTTTTATATCTAGAGTAAAGTGCAATTCGTGTACTTAAATTTAGCTAACTCCGTTAGTTTTTTGAAGAGCATTTTAGTATTTTCACCTTGCAATGAATATTTTAAATGACAGACTATAAGTACATATAGTGTTCTAAAAGTCGGTGATTAATCGGGATTAATCGCCGATTAATCGCTAGACGGTGGACCACCGAACTGATTAAGCGAAAATCGGTTAATTAATCGTTTTTTCATAAAAACGGTCAAAAATCGGCTGAATCGGTCAAAAATCGGATTAATCGGTCAAAAATCGGGTTAATCGGTCAAAAATCGGGCTAATTATTAAAAAATAGTGAAAATTAAAAAAATAAAATAAAAATGAAAAGGTAGAAACTTGATTAAACAATAGGAAAAAACATTATTTTTGTACATACAATTATAATTTTAGATGCGTAAATCATAAATTTTCTTAAGTTTTCCTCTTAAATTGATCTCTAATTGAAAAGTTAACATTCAAAATTTTATTTATTACAATTATATAACATTTTTAACATATTTGCATAAATATATGATAATAACATATGTTTAGTTGAAATAACGAAACAATTTTATAATTGTATATAAAAAATATTATTAAATTTATTCCGATTAATCCCCGATTACCCGATTAATCCTTGGACGGTGCCTTCACCGATTAACTCCGATTCCCGCTTTTTACAACACTGATATACAGTAAGGAAGATTTTGAATGTCTCATCTTATCTCATCTTATCTATCCAATAAATGAAGCAAGATTTTGAATTGAGTTCAATGGACATGTACAATTAAACAGGCCATCAGCAAACCACCAAGCTGCAACTTCTTCTAGTTTTGTAGGCACCAACCCTTTCTCCTCCACAATCTTATCCCACACAGGCCCTTTATCCTTCATCATCTCTGCCAAACTGAACCTCTCTCCAGACTCAAAAGATCCGCATTCCACCTCAAACTGCTCCCCTAACACCTTCCAAAAGTGCTTCCACCTAAAAACATCTCTGTTACTACAATTAAACAATAAAGCACAAATATCAACATGCGGCAATGTCTTAAGAACACTACAGAAATTTCAACAATATTTAAAATTACAGGAGAGATTGCATTTACATCTGTTGTTACATTAGAGCACGTGTAGAACAAGGACAAATACTAATATGACTAAACTCCTGCTTGGAGGAGTATTATCGGGTGAAGCAAGCTCACTTCCAACCATTCACAATCAAATCTTCTCCGCAAATAAGTGAATTAATCATATCCTCCATGGTCAAACAAGCATACAGCTATAAAGAACACCGGGATTAGCCTGCCTTTCAGTATTGATAGGCATAAAAGTACTCAAGAGTAATTTGACGTCAAAGAAATTCACATGTTTCTCGTCTTCATCATGTGCACAGTTAAAGGTACTATGCCAACAAAATGGTAGGGGAGAAGCTTCATTACTTGGTTGTACTTGTTTAAGGGGATGTAGCCTTAAAACAATAACCGGTGACTAAAAAGAAATTGAGGACGGCATAGTTGGAAAGCTTATCCAAAGGATCATTACCGTAGAAGACTACACATATAAAACCAAATTTGTGGAAGTGCAATTTGAAAACCCAAGAGCTCCAGATGATTGGTTAACAGGCTTGCAACACCAATGGGGTGTGAAACAGATAATGTCACAGCAAAAGACTGAAATACCCCTGCTCGAACTAACGGAGTTAGCCAAATTTGACGTTGAAAAGTGCAGTATTTCAAGTGAGAGTTTTCAAATGTCAGTATTTTAAGTGGTATAACAGTCAAAGTGTAGGTACACAAAGTGCACTTAACTCTTATATCTAATCAACTATCTATATGTAATTGTTAATCAAATTGATCAATCTTCTTTCTATATTTTATTCATGCTAAATTGACAAGACATTTTAATGCATTTGAAATGTCCAAATTGCCCTTATATTTATTATTCTTAAAAAAATTGATATTGAGTGGATTCGAACTTGGGTCTCCAAGATAACTTGCACCTCCTCTTACCACCACAACAATCAATTATATGAGTTGTAAATTACACACATCATATGTGTGTGTCGTGTGAGTAAAGAAATATTTAGTATTATTATTATATATCTATTTTATTATAGCCCAATATAAAAGCAATGATTCATGAGATATTTAATCTAATCTAAATTGGCGAGACATTTTATTTAATTTAAAATATCTAAATTTCCCTTGTGTTTACTCTTTTTTCTAAAAAAATAATTGTTAATGAATGGAATCGAACTTGGGTTTATGCACTAATTTGCTCATCTTCCTACCATAGCACTACTCAGTCATACATGTTCTATATCAAACACATTATATGTATATGTGTGTGTCGCGTGAGTAGAGGAGTATTTGGTATCTATTATTATATCGATTAACATAATCTTATAATTGGTGAGATAATTTAACTATGATAGATTTTGTAGAAATTGAACTTGAGTTTATCTATTAACTGAAACATATTTATATCAATATATAAAATCACAGATTTTTAGAACTTGCGAAATATGTGAGTGTCATTTGATAGAAGACATTTTATTTAACTTCAAAATATATAAAATAACTACGATGCAAATTACATTTCACAAACAAGAAAATGTATCATTCGCTCAATGAGCAAAATTAGTAAAATTGTGCAGGTTAATATCTTGTATGTAAGATAATCATATTTTGACATAGATCTTACACATAACAAATATCATAAATATCGAATTTACTCATCTCTTAACTCAAAAACACATCAACCAAGGATACTTTTCAACGCTAACTATCTCACTACGGAGATCAAGTCCAGCTTTTGTACCCACAATGAGACGTCTGTCAAACGATATATAAATTATAATAAACACCGAACTACTTAGAAGTTAAAACAATTATGCTAGAGAGTGACCCGTGCCTTGCACGGGTTTTCATGCTAGTTTAACCACAAAATGTCAAACAAGAAAAAAGAAATTGGAAAAAAGGAGTGAAGCTTATTTGTAGTTTTAGGCTTGAGCTTGAAAACATAATAATAAAGATGTATTTCAAGGTAAACTCAATTCAGGTTTAATCTTTTACATTCATTTTTATCACAACCCGAGACCCGCCCGGGTTCCAGTAGTTACTTTACAGGAAATTTAAAGTTGTCAAAACGCATGATCAAATAGTCATATGTATAAAACTGAAATGATTTCAAGTACCAATAACAAGCCTTACGCTACCGATTAAAGATTTACAGCATACCCCAGATTATCACATGCATTTTGCTTGCTATAGTTGAATTACATATTTCCTCCAAATAAACCAATGTGCTTCTTTACAAATGGAGTTTCCCAAATCAGCCCAAAAATACATTCGTAGATGCAGTCACAGTGAGCATATACAGAGTCACCTGACTCTACCCCTCAAAGTCTATGTTGTTTTCCAAAGCTCAAAAGTAATTCAAGTAACCTATTGCAGTTGGAGGAAACTGAAGAAACTCGCTCCAAATCCATTTTCCCCAAGATTTTGGTCAAGTCAAGAATCTTATAAAGGCCCTTCTAATTCCTTATGTAACATAGGTGGCTAAATTTTTTGAAATGCAAGATGTTAGCATGCTGCCCATAATATCATCTAGCAGCTAAACACACGTAGTATTAAATTGCGTTCTCTTCTACTCCACTAAACCATGATTATGTAACCAAAACAACTCCACGAATCCAAACACAAGGACAACCAACAACAAAAGTACTAATCAACACATACAGGAACAACAGTATGTTGGTTATAATACTATACTACACACCAACAATAACACAGTAGTTATATTTAGTTTTGGGCTTTCGTCCGTCTTTTATTCTATTTAATAAATAATAAAAAAAATATAAAAATAGTAACTAGATGATTGTCTTTTATTATTAAAATATTTTTTTTTCTAACAAAATCTACTCATTTTCCAAAAATATCAGGGCAATTATCTTTAAATTAAAACATATTACCTTTTATATTTGTTATCACTGAAATATCTGTTTTCCAAAAATATGAGGTGCAATCTTTACTTATTTATTTTAAAACCTATTTTAATAATTTATTTAATAAATAATAAAATAATATAAAAATAGTAACTAGTTGATTGCCTTTTATAAGTTATTTTTTTTAACAAAATCTACTCATTTTCCAAAAATATCATGACAATTACCTTTAAATTAAAACATATTATCTTTTATATTTGTTATCACTAAAATCTCTATTTTCCAAAAATATGAGGTGCAATCCTTACTTATTTATTTTAAAACCTATTTTAATACTCTATTTAATAAATAATAAAATAATATCAAAATAGTAACTAACTGATTACCTTTTATAGTTAAAACATTTAGTTCTAACAAAATCTACTTCTTTTCCAAAAATATCACACGCAATTACCTTAAAATTAAAATATATTACCTTTTATATTTGTTATCACTAAAATCTTTCTTTTCCAAAAATATCAAGTGCAACCCTTACTTATATACTTTAAAACCTATTTTAATACTTTTAATTATTTAAAAAAACTTACCTATTTTAACAAGTGAACGTAATTTTTTAACAAATACAATTAATATAATTAAAACACATCTAAAAATATTACCGGCAATTACTTTTTTTTAATTAAAACATATTAGATTTTTTATTTGTCATTATTAAAAAAACTTACTTATTTTAACATGTCAACGTATTTTTTAATAAATACAATTAATATAATTAAAACACTTCTAAAAATATAATGGACAATTACTTTTTTTAATTAAAACATGTTAAATTTTCTATATGTTCTTATTATTATTATTATTATTATTATTTTATTTATTAATAATACCTCATTTATCTTCCTCAGCCACATCTATATTTTTTTTTATTTTTTTATGTTCCAGTTAATATTTAAGTTTCTAATTTGATAATTTATCATATTAATTTTTACTTTTATTTTAATATTTTCCGTTCATATTAAATTTTTTAGTTTATTATTTTTTAAGGCTCGTGCCTTGCAAGTGTTATAGTCTAGTATATTTATATTAACAAGAACAGACAAAATAACCAATTAACAAAACAAACACGAAGCTCGAAACAAGAATATAATTAGAGACTGTAAATAATAAGATAAGAAAAAACACTTTTCTCAGTAATTGTAACAAATACTGAAAGATTAAGAACATCTGAGTCGCCAAGCCTTTCGAGAAGTGTTGACTGTTCTTGAAGAGATTATTGTCCCACTTACGATGTGTTGGGTTGCAGCAATATCACTTTCAGGATAAAACAGCTCAGATTAATCCACTAACAGTAATGACAATGATCAACAGTGACCCGCACCTCAGTTCGCCTGAGAACTATGTATTTAATATGTATGTATTGAGAGAGAACATAAAAGAATGTAGTTGCTACGGTTTTCTGAGTTAGGTATATCGCTCTCACTTTTTGTCAAACGTTTCGTTTTGTATAGATAATACAAAATAAAACGTAACAGACCAAAATAAAATTGTAACTGCAAATATAGCATTTAATACTAAATATTCTGATTTAATATCATTAACAGCTGTGATCAGGATTTAATATCAGTTATAGATGCCATCATGATTTAATCATATCAGGACCTGGAGCCATCATGATTTAAACCTATCAAGACTTAAAGGCATCATGATTTGACACACTCTGGCCCATGAGAATTTAGTCCAAGCTTATCCCATCAGTATTTAACTGGTTCATCAGGATTTACATCACATCAGTAGTTAACTCAGGCCATCAGGACTTATCCCACGTACTGGTATAAATCCTGACCCAGTTCGTTCAGTTGTTACAAATAAACTCTGACACTATTAAATTAAATCAATAAATAATATTAAATATACAAGTAATAAAATTCGTCGCCCAAATCGCCTCGCGTACGCGAGACGCCGAGACATTCGCCCAAATCGCCCTTCGACCCGAGTCGTGGCGTGGCGTGGCGAGGCGAGGCGGGCGGCGGCAGCGCGCGTGCGCGCGAGGCACACAATAACACCATGCACACTCACATGCATGTTCGTATATAAAGTCACCAACCTCTCATTACCAATTCTATGTGGTACAAAAGTTTTTTCAACTTAAACAACTCACATAACTCATTTCAAGCAACCTATTTCAACTCAATTTATTTATGGATTCCACTAAAAAAATATCTTAGATCCAAACATGAAAGTTTAAGTCCTCATAACAAGGAACAACCTCCAATTGTTAGTTTCCGGAAATTCCATAAAGAACATATATAAAATATGTCTCAAACTTTTCATTTTCTAACAGATTAATTATTCAACTAGCATTATTCACATTTTCATCAGCATATACACTACACAAAAAACCCCAATAAATTCTAAACAAAAAAACCCACCAAAAATTTCTCATTAATTCAAAATGGCAAGACCTAATCAGTTAAAGAAACATCTGGGTCCTAATAAAATGAACCAACAAGCCCCAAAATATCCACAAGTGTACAAAATTATTGATCTCAAATAGCATAAACAAGACCATTAAATCAAAAACTAAAACCAACATATAAACAATCATATATACACAAAGTGTAAGAACATAAATTGCAAGATCATAAGTGAAGTTTAAAAGCCAAAAAAAAAAGTAAATTAAGTACCTGAAGTGCCAAAAAAGCAGTATTACAAGGGGGTTGTGCCTTAACTATGAAGAATCTATTAAAATTAGTATTGGTTGTGTGTAATGAATTTGAGGGCATGTGTATTCCAGTAATGGGTGCTCTTATTGCCATTTTTCTTGGGGTTTGGAATCAACTCATCCACCAAATGATCACTGGGTACAATTAGGCAGAAGAAGTATGTTATGAGGCATGAGCCCATTTCAAGATTTTGCTGCTGGTATAAATTACTACTTATATTTTTTATGTTTTTTTGAAAAATTAACTACAAGAGTATTTTTGTTTTACATTAATCTTGCGAATTTATTATCGTAAAATCTCGATAAATTAATACTCGATAAAATTATAACCTCAATTAATTAATATTTTTTTTATTTCAACTTGGGTCACTACAAGAAAAACGGCTAAATTCGACAAGAAAAATTCTGTCGAATTTAACTAAATTCGACGGAATTTTGTCGAATTTAACTAAATTCGACATAAAATGTGTTTGTCGAAAATGATCGCGTCGAATTTAGCAAATTCTATCGAATTTATGTAAATTCGACAGACTAAATTCTGTCGAATTTAGCCGAATATTTCAAAATTTTCAAATTTTCAAATTCCGCTAAAAAATTTAAATTTTCAAATTTTGGCGCCCTTAATGCATTAAATTCGACAAAATATGGTCGAAATTAGTATGCTAAATGCGACGGAACACAGTCCAAATTACATATTAAATTCGACAAAATTCGGTCGAATTTAATGAACACCAATTTTTAAAAAATAAGCAGCAGAATCTGCTGCTCAATAATTTATCCAATTTTTTGCGATTTTTTGCGATTTTTCACTAGTGTTTGTATATCAAGAAGGTAATTACATTAAACAATAATGGATACAATAGTAATTTTTTGTACTAATCCGAAAATAATATAAATCAATAATGTTGAACTAAAAATACAATAATTTCTACTTCTTTTGAAACACATTAAAACTCAAACACTATAAAATTACTCTACCCAAATAATATCCAAATGCAAAGAAAATATATAAAAAAAAACTTAACTTGGTGTGTGTATAATTATAATGACTTGTGTTTCGCTTTTAAGAAGCATACTACAAACAACTCGCCGGAATTGAATGGGGGTGAACTTGCCGGAATTGATTGGGGTGAACTCGTCGGATGCTAGAAATGTAATTAATGGATGTGCTAATATGAATTATGTATATATATAGTGCTTAAAATATATGAAACATGTGTTAGTGTTTATGTATATAAATTGATAAGTATGTTTGTTAGAGAAGAAAAATGGAGTAGGAGTAATTGAATGTTTATGAGAAAATATGAATGAATGAAATATATAAAAGAGAAAGAGATGAGTGTAATTAAATTAATGGTTAGGATGAAATATTTTAGGGAAGAAATGGATGGTTTAGATTCAATGTAAAAGAGCAATCCATGTGCTTGTTTTTCAACCACTACCAGCGTGACACGTGGCAAGAGAAAATTAACTTATTCTGAATTTTACTAAATTCAACCAAATATGGTCGAAAATAAAACACGGGTAAATTCGACAGAAATCAGTTGAATTTAGGAGCTGGTACTAAATTCGACCGTTTTTGGTCAAATTTAAGAGCTGGTACTAAATTCGACACAACACTGTCGAATATAGTTTTGAATAGTGTGAAAATTTTTGGACGGGAAATATCTCACCTTTTACTAAATTCAAAAATTTTGGCGGCAAAATTCCCACCAAAACTAGAAGTTAAATTCGACAGAATTCGGTGTAATTTGGCTAAATCTGGTCAAAAATAAAACATGGGTAAATTCGACTGAAATCGGTTGAATTTAGCTAAATTCGACTGAAATCTGTTGAATTTAGCTAAATTCGACCGATATCAGTAGAACTAAAGCTTAAATTCGACCACAAGCCCTAGTTGGTCGAATTTAGTGTAAGTGATATATATATATATATATATATATATATATTTGTTAAAATGTTTAAGATATAAATATTTAAATTAACTATTTTTTTGCACACACTATATTCTTTTGATAATCTTCACATCCATACGGTTGGATTACTCAAAACAATTTTTAAATAAACTTAAAACTCTAACCCTAGTCTAACCCCTAAATCTAAACCCTAAACCGCCCATATTCTACTCAACTATGTCGTTTATGTACAGAATTATAAAAAAAACTTTTTTTTTTCTACCCATTATTATTTATTCAAATTTTTTTAGTGAATGTAATATATCATCCAAATACTTTCATATTGTTTTTGTATTTTTTAAAACCAATTAGATATTTAATTTAATTTTTCTAAAAGTATCAAAAAATGAAAGTTCAACATTATCTAATCATATAAAAAAATTATGTAAAATTTTTGTACAACTAAATTCTTACATGTAATAAATTTTATCCTTATATTTTTATTTATTTTTCATGATGTGTACAACTATATTTATTTTCCATCTCTTTTTTAGGGGATTTTCATTTGGACTACATAAAATTTTGGATCGTGGCTAAATTCGACCGTTTTTGGTCGAATTTAGGAGCTGGAACTAAATTCGACAGAACGCTGTCGACTATAGTTTTGAATAATGTGAAAAATTTTGGGCGGGAAATATCCCACATTTTACTAAATTCAAAAATATTAGCGGCAAAATTCTTACCTTTTACTAAATTCGACACAATAAAAAAATCTATCGAATTTAGTACTGAATTCGACAACATAAAAAAAATCTGTCGAATTTATTACTAAATTCGACAGATCGATTTGGACAGAATACATTTTCGACCGAAAACTGTCGAATTTAGCCGCAGTGTATAATTTCGACTGAATTCTGTCGAATTTGGTTTGTCGAAATTAGCCTTACTTTCTTGTAGTGGGTCCTTTAATATAAATTAATAATTCGCTAAATTTATAAGATAATATAAGTTTATTAAAGCATATAGTCCTATATAATATATAAATTAATAATTGCATATTACATCCAAATTATAGATATGTACTTTAGAATGCACTTTTATAATAAAACTCCAATGTAACTTTCTTTTGAAATTGATATCTCCTTATACTTCATCTTGAATCTATGTTCATATTGCAAGAGAAATTATGTAATGTAATTATTGATTTAACAACATCTTTTCATGAGACCCGCTCTGTTTCATTTTCTTTCTCATTTCCCATAACACTGCTAATGATTTGTTCATCATCCAAAAATTATGACACTACTTCATTTTCACCAAGATAATTAATAATCTTTTCGGCATTCATTGCGTCACGATATTTCAATTCTTTAATTAGAAGACATAATTGTTGGAGATCTTCAGAGAGCTAATCTACATCTTCTGAAACTGCAATATCCATGTGACATAGTTTACAGAGAATGGTATATGTTTTAAAATTTTAAAGTGATATATCTTGATAAATTAATAAAAAAATTCTGGTCCTAAGTACTAATTTATCGAGGTTTTACTGTAGCTAGAAATATTTATAAAGATATATTGACATTTTAAATTCTGTGTAAAAGGAATGGTAGTTGTATAATTATATTCGTGTGCACTTTCGATTGATTTAAATTTATATCTTTGTGAAATGTAATAGATAAAAAATATATTTTTACAACAAATATATAATGGAAAGTATTTTCAGAAACTCTCCTGTGATAGTAAATGTAATGTACAAATTACTAATTGAATTTGTTCAATATAGTATTTAAATTGTTATTATAATCAAATCATATTTATAGTTTGTTCCATTATTTTTTATATCAACCTTAAAATAATGAATATATGTAATCATTTGTTTTGAAAATCAAATTATCAGATTTGTTTACTTTTGCATATTAAGGCCATCATATATTAGTTATAAAATAATAAATTATCATTGATGCTTCTTATAATCTTATAAACATAATTGAAATTTTCATGTAACTATATTTGCCATAAGCCTCAACAAAAAATGGAATAAACTTGTATTTGAATGTGAAATCATTAAAAATCGTTAAAAATTCAGTTGTATGAAATCGAGTCGCAACCGAAACTAAAAGATTACAAACCTAAAATTGGTTATTCAGTTTCGATTATAATTCAACTGAACTGAAAATTTCAAAATGAACCAATAATTAAAATAAATAAATAACAAATTTTTAATATTTTATATAAATTTTAAAACAAATATATGTATAGTAAATTTATATTTGTAACTTGCATGTACTCCCTCAAGAAATGTTCTCTCTTCTTTTTTAGTTAAATGTAGAAAATCTTTATATCTTGGGATTCTGTAAAACTGATTAGTCTGTTGTAAGTATTTGTATGTATATATGCAGGAAGAAGACGAGAGTTTTGTTGTGATATTATTGTTACTTGAACTTTGTAAATGTACAGAGATGGTATACAAACCAGCCATGACGGGAAAAACTGTTACAAAAATCAGCTGGCTAACTAACTGAACAAACTAATAACAATTTACAAAATAAGTGCCAGGTGGAAGGGGTAGAAGCCATTCCTAACTTGCCAAGAATGCTGTGATGCTGTAAACTAGTTAAAGGTTTAGTAAGAATGTCGGTGAGTTGACTTGTAGTGGGAACATATAAAAAGGAAATGAGACCAGATAGTAATTTAGTGCGAATGAAGTGACAGTCCAGATCGATATGTTTCGTCCTTTCGTGAAAAACAGGATTCTTAGCAATGTAAATTGCAGCTTGGTTGTCACATTTAACGGGTACGGGAAGTATATAAGGAACTTCAAGTTCATGTAGAAGACGAGATAACCAAGCCAATTTTGCAGTAATACGACGGAGAGATCTATACTCAGCCTTGGCTGAAGATAAAGACATAGTGTGTTGCTTTTTAGATTTCCACGAAATTAAAACACCACCAAGAAGAATTGCATAACCAATGACTGATTTTCTAGTATGAGAACAAGCTGCCCAATCAGCGTCGCAATAAGCTTCTAGAGCAAAAGATGGAGAAGAATTAAAGTATAAACCCTGGGAAGGATTATTCTTGAGGTATCTGAGGACATGAGTAGCAGCCTCCCAATGAGGAATGCGAGGTGAAGCCATAAATTGACTTAGATGTTGAACTGCAAAGGAGAGATCTGGGCGAGTATTAGTCAGAAAGTTCAACTTGCCCACAAGAGTACTGTAACAGCCCGACTTTTCGGACTATTATTCTAAATCAAAACTATAAACTATACAATTATGTGACAAAGTTCTATACAAAGATAACTATTACAAAAGCGCAGCTAACGATGACCATTCAAACCAAACTAGTCCAAACCTAAGATCCTCGAACTCCAAAGCTATCCACTTGATCTTAACTCGAACCTGAAAATTGTAAGGAATGAGCCATACAGCCCAACAAGAAACCAATCGATCCAACTAGTCGGGCAAATAACATATATACATACAAGATAATACGATATTCAATACGATACAATAACGATACACAATATATAACTTTTGATTCACATATTCTTATTCTTATTCGATAAATATGATACCACATAAAAATAATAACTCAAAACCCATAATTCATGCCACGACCACTACAACCCGGTGATAACGGTCCTAAATTTTCAGAAAACTGTCACTATAACCCGGTGACTCGGTCCTTATTCTTATTCGATATTTTCACAAACCATGGCACAAATCAGAATCTCAAGACTATTGCCTACACATAACACATATCAAATAATACATATCACTTCAAAATATATCATCACTAAGCCCAAGTTTATATAATCAAAATACACACAACACATAGTTTCGAAAATACTAGATAAATCAATCGGAAACTTACCTCAACGCGAAAAATCAAGAATCAAATCATCCTAGAGCACGTACCCATTTCTGACCAGAACTGTATTTAACCTTCTGACCCTCTAAACGATGTTTTCTTGAAAAACTCAAAGGACGAAAGTTGTACAGAATGAAAATACCTTTCTGAAAAGATATGACTCATCAGAATCGGACTTATAACGAATCGGGAATTGAATAAAACGTCCGCTGAATTTTTACAGAAATTGAAAAACAAAATCTGTTTGTGTCTTGTGATTTTAAGAACAGTTAATAGCATAATCTGGAAAAACACTGTGAAATAGATGTTGTAGGAAATTGAAAGAGCTTTCCGAAAAGTCCAGAATCATCAAATTCTGACTTACGATGAATATTCTAAGAATTTTAAAAGACAACTGATTTCTGTATAGAGGAGACCTACGAATTTTACACACAAGGATGACGAAGAAGAACAATGGTATTATATAGCCTTACAAAACCCTAAGTCCAAACCTAGTACTTATCCGAACCTAAAATTGATCCATATTTTAGGCCCATTAGTCTAATTTAATCATTAATCCTATTCTTTATCAAATTTTAATCCTTTTTTCTATTATTCTTTTATTATTATTAATCTATAAATTACGGGATATTACAAGTACGATATTGAGATGGGTCCGAATAAAATTCCCCTGAATCAGGAAGTAGCTTGATAGTAAGGTCAAGAGGGCAGACTACAGGAGAAAGTTTGTCACATTCAAACATAGAAAGCAAATCACATGCAAACTTATTCCGAGAAAGTATAACTCCATCAGCAACATGTTTTAACTCTAGGCCCAGGAAATAGTGAGGAATGCCAAGGTCCTTGATCTTAAAAGTAGAATCAAGAAAATTCTTAATATGAGATATTTCAATGTCATCATTACCCACCAGCATGATATCATCAACATAAATGGCTATGTAGACCACAGAAGTACCAAACTTTCTATAAAACAAAGATTAGTCATTCTTTGAAGCAGTATATCCCAAAGAAAACAGTGCAGTGGTCAATTTTTCAAACCAGTTACGGGAAGCTTGTTTGAGATTTGAGAAGCTTGCATACAAGAGTGGAATCAGAAACAATAAGACCTGGAGGAAGTTTCATGTAGACATCTTCATGGTGATCACCATGAAGAAATGCGTTGTTTACATCCAATTGGGACATCCTCCAGCCCGTTTTGACAACAACAACAATAAGACTACGTATAGTAGTCATCTTAACAACTGGTGAAAACGTCTCTGTGTAGTCAATACCTGTTTGAGTGAATCCTTTGACAACCAAACGAGCCTTTTATCGCTCAATGCTCCCATCAGAATGATGCTTAACCTTAAAGACCCATTTGCAACTAATGGCTTTATTTTCAGGAGGAAGAGGGACAAGAGCCCAGGTATTATTAGCTTCCAAAGCATAAAATTCATTTGCTATGGCTTGCTGCCATTTAGGATAATCAAAAGCTTCATAAAAACTAGATGGTTCAACAGGTGAAAGTGAAGCAGAAAAAATAGTAGCAGTACAATAAATGCACTTAAGAGGATTAGAAATTGAATTGTGAACACATAATGAAGTGATAATGTGATCACATGTGATAGAATTACATACAGAAGATGAAGAGTAGGGATGAATGTAATCCTGAAGATAGTGAGGTAATTTGGATAATCTGGTGGAGTGTCTATATGGTGGTATATGAACAGTATGGTTTTGTGAATTACCAGGAGAAAGTGATGTGGTAAAATCTGGAATGTGAGGAGGCTCATCAGTGTGGTCAATGGAGGACTTAACAGTGTTATCAGGACCATCAACAGTATTATCAGGACCATCAAGAGGAGACTGATCAACAGTGATGTGATCAGTAAAAGTAGTGGTAGTGGCAGAATCATGTTGAGTGGAAGTAGGAGAGATAACAGTAGACTCATGAGGAAAAACAAAGTCAGGTATGCTCTCTGGAATGAAACAATCAGATTTGTTTGTAACAAATGGAAATGTATTTTCATGAAAAATAATGTCTCTAGAAAACTGAATTTTGTGAGTAGCGAGATTAAGCACCTTATATGCTTTCTTGCCAAATGGATAACCTAGTAAAATACAAGCATCTGCTCGAGGAGAGAATTTGTCCCTATAAGGTTTAGCTGTAGATACATAACACAAGCATCCAAATGGTTTAAGGTGGGAGTAAGATGGTTTATTACCAAATAAGAGTTCATAAGGAGATTTGCCTTGTAACAATTTTGAAGGAAACCTATTGATGAGATAGGTAGCTGTGAGGACACAATCTCCCCAATAAGGTAAAGGAAGTTTGGATTGAAATAAAAGTGCTCTGGAAGTCTCAAGAATATGCTTATGTTTTCTTTCTACCACCCCATTTTGTTGGTGTGTGTAGGGACATGAGGTTTGATGTGTGATTCCTTGAGAAAGAAACTAAGTAGTAGCAGACTTAGAACAACCTAATTCAAATGCATTATCAGTTCTGATGCATTGAACTTGGCAGTTAAATTGTGTTTTGACCATGATGACAAAGAATTTGATAAAGTCAAAAGCATTGCTTTTGTTGCTTAACAGATGAGTCCATGTACTCCTTGTGAAGTCATCAACATTAATGGTGATAAAATACTTGTACTTGTTGTATGTAGGGACAAAATATGGTCCCCAAATGTCAACATGTAAAAGCTGGAATTTAGGAGTAGTATGAATGGCACTGTGTAGAAAATGAAGTCTATGTAGACAATATATTGACACAATCAGAATCAGGTTTACAAAGAGACAAAGATTTGAGTTTAGACAAGGGTAAATGACCCAGTCTAGAATGCCATAACAAAATATCTTTATTACAACTAGAATTATGAATAGACAGGCTGCAACAATCAGCAAAGGAAGAAGAATTCAGAATAGTAGTAGACTGAGAAGAAGTAGCTGAAGAGAGTAGATAAAGGTCTTTGTGAAAGGAATTTACGGATGAGCGGAAGCGTGATATAACAATTATTCTGTAAAAACCATGTATCGCACATATAGAAAAACATATAAAATCTAGATCGAGGGGAATCGTAACCATACCTTGAGAATTGAAGCTTTAAAACGATGGTTGCAAGCAGTTGCTCCTCAGAGTGTGAAGCACTCTACCGGTATCCACCAAAAAATTTTCTTCGATGATTTCTTCAAAAAAACTCTAACACCTTTTAGAGAGAAAAGAGAGAGAGAGAGAGAGAGAGAGAGAGAGAGAGAGAGAGAGAGAGAGAGAGAGAGAGAGAGAGAGAGAGAGAGAGAGAGAGAGAGAGAGAGAGAGAGAGAGAGAAAGAGAGAGAGAGAGAGAGAGATGGAGGCTAGCTCCTTTTTAGGTTTTTTCACAAAATAGGATGAGCCTTAGATTGAACTATCTCATTCTATTTATAGGGCTCTTTTAGGGTTTTTAATAATATATCTATATATATATATTAACCCCGCATTTCTAAAATGCTTTAATAATGATTAAAACTATTTTAATCATTATTTCTTTTTCTAAACTATTTAGAAAATAATTCTTCCTCTCTCATAATTTAAATCTTTTCATCAAAGAAAATATTCTTTTATGGTGTGACCCTATAGGTTCAATATTAAGCCGGTAGTAGAAATAAATAATAATAAACTTTTTATTTATTATTTATATGAATTCTAATAATTCATTAAATATAATTAACTGATTAATTATATTTATTCTACATCGTGAGTGATGCTTCTCAACATATTGGGACTATCCGGATAATATGAATTCACTGCTTAGAATACCAAGAACCTGTCAGTGACTAGTTTCAGTACAATCAATTCCTTCTACCCTACAATATCCCGATTAAATACAAGGCATGGATCTCGTGTCAGGCCTATCAAATTTAATCATATGATTTCTTATTCATAATGCTAAGTTCATATTAATGCAAATTAGAAACTCCTTTCTAATTTCATACACTCTGGTCAGAGATTCCAGAACTCGCATACTAAGAATAACATAGGATATTCTCTTCCTATACTGGAAGGGGTAGATCCTCTATTGACGTTAACTATCTCCATACACAAATCCCTATGCCCAGAATAGACCTAATGGATGTCCTTGAGACTAAGGACTAATCCAAAGCATAGTTCATTATATACAAGATAACTCTAACGATCTCAAGTCTAAGGACCCTTGTACAACTATCACTCAGTGAATAACTATTGACACGTGAGTAAACTCCATTAGCTATTCAACTTATCGCGAGTCATGTTCAGTAAACTTATTCCCTAACAAGAACCTACATACTAGCTATAGTGTCACCACACAAATGCCTATGAGAACAGACATCCTCCTGACGGGAGCAAGCATAGTATGTACCAATCTTTGCGGATTCACCAACTTCCGATTAGTTATCCTTTGATCAGGAACTGTTTAAGTCTAGAGTTATCGTCTTCTAGATCTCACTATTATAATCTCATTATAATTCTAGAAGCTTTACTCTAAACTATGGAACATCTTATTTAAAACACTTTAAATAGATAAAGCCCGTAATAAAAACAAAACAAGTCTTTTATTAACATTAATGAAATAAAATAAGAATACAAGAAAGTTCTTCCTAACTCATCATACATGATTGGATTTAGGACAAACACTTTCAATCTCCCACTTGAACTAAAGCCAATCACACTGGTATCTAATACCCATCTTCTCTTTATGACGATCAAAGTGAATCTGAGACAATGTCTTTGTGAGTGGGTCTGCTACGTTGTTATGTGTGTCAACTCTCTCAATTTTGACATCTCCTCTTTCAATGATCTCCCTAATCAAATGAAAGAGCCGCAAAACATGTTTGGTATTTTTATGAGACCTAGGTTCCTTGGCTTGTTCTATTGCTGCGTTGTTCTCACAATACAACACAATAGGCTCCTCAATGCTAGGAACAACTCCCAACTCAGAAACAAATTTCCTCATCCAAACGGCTTCTTTTGCAGCCTCACTTGCAGCTATATACTCTGCTTCCGTTGTGGAGTCAGCCGTTGTAGACTGTTTGGAACTCTTCCAACTAATCGCACCACCATTCAGAGTAAACACGTACCCTGACATGGATGTGCTATCATCGCTTTCTGATTGAAAACTAGAGTCAGTATAACCCTCTATTTTCAACTCAGATCCACCAAAAACAAGAAAAATATCCTTAGTCCTTCGCAAATACTTAAGGATGTTCTTCACTGCTTTCCAGTGGTCTTCACCTGGATTGGACTGATATCTGCTCGTCACACTAATTGAATGAGCAACATCAGGCCTAGTACATAACATCACGTACATGATAGATCCTATTGTCGAAGCATAAGGAATCTTACTCATACGCTCCCTTTCTTCAGGTGTCTTAGGAGACATCTTCTTGGAAAGGGATACTCCATGGCTCATTGGTATGAGACCTCTTTTCGAGTTTTCCATGCTGAACCATTTAAGCACTTTCTCGATGTATGTACCCTGGGTAAGACCTATCATTCTTCTAGATCTATCTCTATATATCTTCATACCGAGAATGTAGGATGCTTCTCCCATGTCCTTCATAGTGAAGTTCTTTGATAGCCACACTTTGACTGATTGTAGCATCGGTATATCATTTCCTATCAGAAGTATGTCATCCACATACAACACAAGAAATGTTACCACGCTCCCTCTAACCTTCTTGTAGACACATGGTTCATCTATGTTTTTGATAAAATCAAACTCTTTGATTGTCTCATCAAAACGGATGTTCCATCTACGAGAAGCTTGCCTTAATCCATATATGGTTCGTAGCAGCTTACACACTAGGTGTTCATTTCCTTTGGAAACTGTTGGTCCTCGTGTATTGCAGAAGGGGGGGGGGGGGGATGAATGCAATACTGATAAAATTCAATCTCAGTTTCAACAACCAAAACTAAGATTTAATGTTATCAATAATATGTATGCATTCACAAACAGTATAATCGAGAAGACAGGATTCACAAAATAAATGTTTTATTTATTTTGCAAAGTGTTGCTACAACCTCAAGAGAGAATTCTTGAGCTTCGGTTTTTCTTCAAGACACTTGCTTGTCTTCGTTTCTCTATATATGCCTAGAATGAATTGATAGTCTAAGTATAAGACTAATCCTATCACTATCAACACGGGTTTGTGAAGCTGCTGTCATTATCAAGTGGAAGCTTCTTACAAAGTGTCTACCCATGTGACTTTCTTAAATTGCTAACAATGTCAGATATACATTACAAAGAAAGCAACCTAGATTCATTCTATTTCTAGCTAAAACAATTCAGCAAATAGAGACTTGACCTTGCTCTTGAATTGATTCGCTTTTGTTTGCAGTGCTTGAAGCTTCTGTCGTAGTCTTGCAGACTTGGTGCAGCTTAGGTATACTGCAACACGCCTGTTTCTTGAACATTGAAACTGTCACGGGATTTGACTGAGAAAGATACCTAGAACAAGGATCTTTCTCGAGACAGTTACTTTTGCCGCAAAGCTTGTTGTCACAGGAATGTGGTTTTGGTGACAGTAGGAGTTCCCCGCATAGTGTGTTGTCGAGGTTTCCAAACTTGCTGTCGAGGGCTAAAGTTTCTGTCGCGTAGTCTTCCACCAATGTTGCTGTCAGAGTGAATATGATGTCTTGACTTGCAACATTCTGTCTTCTTGTAATCTTACTGTCAATGCTTATGACAGTAACCTTTATTCATGCTGTCATCTAATATGCATTCTTTGAGGCTTGAACACAGAAAGTGAACTTCTTCCAAATTACACAATTAAAATAACATTGAATACTGATTACAAGAACATACTTTGGCTGTGACAGTATGTTCTACTTAATTAAAAACTTAAGTATATACAAAGTTAAGTTGTTCCTATGCTATCACCCATAAATCCCAACAATCTCCCCCAATTTGTTTTTATGGACAATAACAACAAATTTACAATATATGCTGACAACTTAACTAACAAGATCAGAATGGATTTAGAATGTTTACTTAGCTTGAGATTTCCTCTTCTGTCTTGTTACTTCCTCTCTTCTGAGAGCTTCTACCAAGCAGCCTCTTAGACCTTCTACAAGAGAGATTTCAGCAGGTGTGACTGCAGCATCTTCTATTTCTTCAATGATCTTCTTGATAGTAGGAGAAATAAGAGAACTAGCATCCCTGAGATTCAACCATTGCTCTTGATCAAATGGATAACTTCTGAAGTGGAGTTCTTCATGAATGAGCTTGAATCTACTTCCACGATAAGCATTGAGAGACATCCTCCTTTGCTTGTCCAGCTTTGAATCTTCTCCTTTTCTCCTTTCCAATAATTCCTCTATCTTGTCAGAACAGATCTGCTCCAGGGGATGAATTGATCCAGCTACCATATACTGTAAATCCTTCAGAATAGTTGTTTTTAGCTTGTGCAAGCTACAAACATAGATTTCTTCTTTTAGATGCTTGATTCTTAAGGGATTTTCCAGCATACATGTTTGATAATTTGGAGCTTCACTTTCTGCCTTGTTGGCAGTCTTGCATCTTTCCAAGAGTTCAGCTTCCTTCTTATCAAGTTCTGACTGATATTGAGAGTATTGAGAAGAGTCAGGTCTTTTGCTTGGCTTGGGTTGCCCTTCCTCTGTGGGTTGGGTTTTCCTTTCTTCTGTGGGTGAATCATCAAACTCATAGTACCAGTGATATGGTATAGGAGAAGCTGGTAAATCAGTTGAAATATCAGCATCATCAAAATCTGCAAAGTTGTAGCCAAATTTCTGATAGAATTCAGCATCCCTATCACCTTGATATTTCAGAATATATTCCATAACAGACTCTGGAACATTATCATAGCTCTCCAGCAACTCTACCATTCATTCCAGGTAGAAGAAGTCAATTCTTCTTTTATCTAAGGTTGATATCCTACCACTGGTTGATGTGGATACCAGATTGAAATCCTTATCAACCTTGGTAGATCTTGATTCTTCCCACCACAGAATGTACTCAGTGACCTCTTGATTTGCATCCATCTTAACCTCAACACTCTTGATTTCTCTAGATTGCATCTGTTGTATCTTAAGACTGTTGGGAGGTATTGATTGAATTGGCTTCTTAAGATTCCTGCCAAATCCAGTGGCCTTTTCCTTTCCTGAGTACTTGTGCTTTCCTTCAGGTTTCTGTCTAGAAAACCATGCTCTTGCTTTAAATTTCAGTCTTATGGGCTTGACAGTAGCTTTGGTTTCATCCTTGACAGAACCTTTCTTGACAGTACCTTTGTCAACAGTATTTTCCATGACAACATCTTCTATGACAGTTTCCTTGTCGACAGTACCTTTGGTGATAGCATCTTTTTCTGCATTTATGCAATCAATATCACATCTAAGAATGCTTGCCTCCAAAGCTTCCAGTATTCTTGGCTCCTCTTCATGTGTTGCACCAACATCTTTCTTTTCTTGACTAGGACTTTCTTCATTGCCTTCATTCTGAGATTGAATACCAGTATTCCCAGAATTACTTCCACCAGCATTTCCAGCATTTCCAAAAGCTTCACCACCTCCAACCTCATCATCATCATCATCCTGAGGAGGAATGTCATAGAGACAGCTTCCACCTTGATCATTTCTTTTGGCATTGGCTCTAGAGATTAGTTCCTTCACTCTAGCTCCCAGTGCCTTGTCTCTCAACACCAGCATTTTGTAGATCTCTTGAACAACATAAACTCTTCCTGGATTGGCATTTGAACTGAGTATTCCATCTAACACTTTCAGAATTGACTTGGTTTCCATTCTGGATGGGCTAACCAAATTCATGAACCTGTTCCTTCTTGTGCCATCCTTAGTTTTAGATCTGTAGAAAACACTTGGTGGATTTGTATAGACTTCAGGTAGCTTTTGTGTGATCAGATTCTGGATTTGCATATCCAATATTTCATTGAATGGTGTTTGAGTTGCCCTGATCTTTCCCTTCAAAGCACACAACACCTTTGCTGGCAGACTCTGCAATAACTGCATTGTGATGAAATAAGATATGGCAGAAGTGAAATAGATACTTACAGCCCATCTTTTCTCATCATTCACCATTACACTGACACTGGTGATTTGATCCTTTAACAGTTTTGTGTTGTTGGTTGGACGGTTGTTTGGAGCATTCATTGCTTCTTCCACCAAACTGCTAAATTCACTGTCATGGTTGTGTAATGTGCTCTCCCTGTAATCCACCATTAAAGTATTGACTTCTTCTTGATCATACTCAGTACCATTGGACCAAGTATTTCCTTTATGGATGGATTCAGGCAGTTTCCCTTTACCTTTCCCAACCTTATTCTGTTCCTCCATTTCTCTCCATCTTCTTTGTAGAGCGGATTCTTGAGTTGCTGAAGTTGGCTCTCTGATAGTCACAGGAGGTAGAATTGGATGTCTAGATGCAGGTCTTCTTTGCATTGCATCTTGAGTTGCCTTAGACATCAACACTCTTTCTCCATCCAAGTCAACTTCAACAAGTTCTTCAGCTTTATCCTTTGGTTGTCCACTGCTTGGTTTGACTTTCTCCCCTTTAGACATTGCTTTTCCCTTAGCTCCCCCTTTGGTCTTCACAGTTACTGGCTCCCCCTGAGTTCCACCTGATTCCTGAATAGACAATGATTCTGATCTTGCTACCTTCTCCTCCTTAGTTGAGTTGGCAGCTACTAGGTCAGTGAGGAACTGGATAGAGAGCCGAGTAGCAGCAAAACCATCAACCACCAGTTGAGAGAGAGAGTCCATCTTGGAGTGCAAAGTAGCACACTGTCCTTCCAGAGCTGCAATCCTGTTACCAAAAGTAGCAGAGGGGCCACCATACCTTAACCTTCTTGGAGGGGAAGGAAAAGAAAGGGACTTGGAGGCTATGGGGGTTCTCACACTCTCAGGGTGTTTTTGAGTGATCTCATCACCCCTCACAGATTGACTCTCAAGGCCTAATGCCTGAATAGTGTGGGCTCCCTCAAAGTCTCTCGGGACATGCTCAAGTCCCTCTCCTTTTGCTAGCACATTTGGCTGCCTCTCATTTTTATGCTCGCCTCTCTTTTCTTTTATCTCTCTTTTCTTTTGCACACCCTCACTCAACCTAGATGCATGGGTATGAGAAGTACTAACATGCATGGAAGGAGAAGATTTAGAATGTACCTTTAAGAGTTTGGCAAAAGGTAGATCATCATCAGAGGCATCCTCAATGAGTACAGCATCAAAATCAGGCTGAGAGGACTGGACAGTATCTTTGGCATGAATGTTACTGTCAGTTGGAGTCTGGATAGCAGGTTCTGGCATGACAGCATCTTTGGGAAGTGGAGTGACAGTAGGTTCTGTAGTGACAGTATCTTTCTCTCCACCCATGACAACAGCTGTGTCCAAGACAGCAACATTGCCGGTGTCTTTGACAGCAACAGAGGCTGTGACAGCATCTTCCTGAAGGTAAGATGCTTCTTGGAGTTCAGACAAAGTGTTGGTTGTTTCATTTTCTAACAAACTACCACTTTGCCCTGGCTCAGTGTTTGGAGGAGTGGTGACCATTTCACTTTGAGAAATGGGTTCTTGTGGACCACTAGATGGGGGCTCATCCATGATTGGAGATGGATGATCAAAACCTGAAGGGTTGGGACTGTCCCCTTCTCTAGGTTCTGGAGAAGAAACAAAAGAATGGGTAGAGAAGGAAGAAGGTGAGAGTGTAGCAGAGAGTTGGGGCTGATTCACAGGAGAAACATGTGAATCATCAAAAGGAATAGAGAAATCCTCACTGTGCCCTAACTCACTGTGTGTTTCTTCAAGTGGAGGTTCCTCAGGTTGTGAACCATGAGTTTGTGCAGACTCTGTACAGGGTGCCTTGGGAGACATGCCAATTTCAATAGATGCACCTTGTTGAGAAGGCACATCTAGGGAGGTGTTTGAATTCCTTTCAGTAACCACAGTTTGTTGAGAAACTACAGCTTGGCTAACAGTGGTTTTAGTCCTCCTAGCTCTCTTCTTCTTAGGCTCAGGGGGAACCACTGGGGGTTTTGTTTGACTAGCCTCCTTATTTGCTGAACTAGGTGCAGTGTCTCCCTCTTGACTAACAGAGCTACCACCAACATCAACTTCTAAGGGCCTTTTTCTGGATTCTTGCAAGGCTTCTCTTTGGGCTTTGGAAAGTCTAGAGGGCCTAGGCTGAGTGTATGGTGTTGAATGTGGGTTAACTGAATTTGGGTCTAATTCAGTTTCATTCTCAAGAGTGAAAGAGTCATAACCAGAGGGTAATGGTAAATCAGGGTTGGACACTTGATCAACCATGTGCTGAGTGAAACAAAGTGGAATATGTGCATTGAGATTCTGTGAGGATAACAGTGTGTGTGTGTGTGTGTGTTCTTTTTCAAAACTGAGCAAGCCTCTAAACGAGGGGCATCATTATTAAAATCACAGAATGAATTAATGCACATCATAAGAAAGCGAGGGTAGATTGATACCTTCTTACCTATGGCAGCCCTGAGGTGTGCCATGAGGAGAGCTCCAACATTCACCTTGTATCCATGGACAAGAGAATGTGTCAGTTTCTTGATGTAGGAGGGTATTCCATTCCAGCCTGTGGACTTGGTAGAGAACACCTTGACCATCACATCCAGTATCATGCTCTACTCCTTTCTCAGATGCTTCCTATCTATTTCACCAGAAGGATACCATTTGGTAGTCCCCTCTTCGAGAATAGGGCCTGCATACCCAATCTTCAAGAAGAGCTTCTTAAGAGTGTCATCATTGGCAAGTTCAGCAAATTGTTGTCCTGCTTCAAGTGTAATTCCAAGAGCAGTGTTGATGACCTCAGCTGTAAGAGTGTATTGTTGCCCAGAGATTGTGAATTGAATACCCGGGTTCTCACCCTCAGTTTGAGCAACAGCAGTTCGCCAAAAAGCCTCAATTCTGTCTAAGTCGAGAATGGGGGTTGAGGTGATGGCAGAACCGAGATAGGACTTGTTCAAGAACAACACGAGTCCTTTGAAACCTTCACTAGCATCATTTGGGGAAAAGATGCCAGCAAAGTTTGTTTGAGAGAGAGTCTGTTTGGGTGCCATGGAGATTTCAAGAAAAGAAGAAAGTAAGAAAGTGGCTTTGTGATTGAAGAAAAGTATATTGCCTTGAGTTCGATGAGAGTGATATGTCTGAGTAACTGGGGAATAAATAGAGGTATCTCAAATGTTGTGCACAAAAAGTGGAATTAAAGAACGTGTCTTAACCCACTCTTATAACACGTCAGTTACTGCCCGTTATTCACTGACCAACGTGGGATAAATATCCAATTTCAACGGTCCACTATTGTTGACAGTAACCTGTGCGCTAGAAACAATCTGTCAGTAATAAGAGGTGGTGACAGTAGGTTTTGCGCGACAGCAACTATTGCGCAAAAACTTGCTGTCACCGTTAAGCATATGAATGACAGTATCCTTTACAAGTCTTGACAGAAAGTCTTTCCCTGCTGTCAAGAAGGTTGATGTCAAGAAACACACGACAGTATCCTTCTTAATGACAGTAACTTCGATTGGGAATTGGTTCTGTCATGAACTTATTAGAATGCTTTATTCATAAACTTAACCTAATATTGACAAATTATGGATTTAACAATGTAATCTTTTGAACACAGATATTATGCAATTAACACAGACAAATCATAAACTCAAAAACCACAAAAACAAGAACCTTTATTATTATTAATAAAATCACTTAAATAAAGCATTGAGTACATTATTCTATGATTTTATCAACTAGTTCTAAAAGCTCTTCCTTAATCTCTTCTTCAGTGCGACCTTCTTCCTTGAGAAGTGCCTGAAGCTCCTTCTCCTCTTCCTGCGTCTTGGCCTCCTCTTCCTTTTTCTTTTCCTCGTCTATCTCATTGAGGGCATCCAACAGCACCTCGAAGAGCTCCTCAATCTCTTCATTGTCGGGTTCACTATCGCACCGTTTTAGCCCTACTTCAATTCCTACTTTGTTTTCCATTATTTACTTTAAAACTGAGAGCAGACTAGTGAAACCTAAGGTTAATTTATAGGCAAAACCGTCTAAGGATTAAAGTCTAATGGTCAGCAGTTAGAGTACCCATACACCTACCAGAAAAGTAATTAATGGTCGTGTCCTCCTTTAATCCTACAGATTAATGCAAAACGGTGTGAAAGTCCAATGGAACAGATTTTTATCCCTCAAACTAAACAAGTAACCACATTAATGTCATACACGGTCTAAAAGTATGAGACTGGCACAAAATACTGACATGAAAAGTCAAATCAACACATGCTTTCACATAACAGACATAGACCAAGTAGACAGTAACTTCTTTTGACAGCAGGTTTGAAGTTGCTGTCATGATCTTCAAAAGAGAATTTGGAAATATAGAAAACTGAGTAAATCAACATACCAGATTCAGCATTCCCAATTCACTTACCAACCTATTGAAGGTTGCTTCATCCAATGGCTTAGTGAAGATGTCAGCAAGTTGCTTGTTAGTTGGAACATAAATCAGCTTCACAGTTCCTTGTTCAACATGCTCTCTGATAAACTGATGTCTTATATCAATGTGCTTTGTCCTAGAGTGTTGAACTGGATTATCTGAAATGGCTATGGCACTAGTGTTGTCACAGTAAATAGGAATGTCTCTTAGCACTAGACCATAATCCAGAAGTTGATTCTTCATCCATAGAATTTGTGCACAGCAACTGCCTGCAGCAATATACTCAGCTTCTGCAGTTGAGGTAGAAACTGAATGCTACTTCTTGCTAAACCATGAGACTAATCTTCCACCAAGAAATTGACAGCTACCAGTAGTACTCTTTCTGTCAATCTTGCATCCAGCATAGTCTGAGTCTGAGTAACCAATTAGATCAAATCCAGTATTCTTAGGATACCAAAGGCCTAGATTAGGAGTGCCTTTTAAGTATCTAAAGATTCTCTTGATGGCTACTAGGTGTGACTCCTTTTGATCACTTTGAAACCTTGCACAAAGACAAGTAGCAAACATGATGTCAGGTCTGCTAGCAGTTAGATATAGGAGAGATCCTACCATGCCTCTATAGATGCTTGAGTCAACTTTCTTTCCTTTAGAATCAAGGTCCAGACTAGTTGATGTGGACATTGGTGTCTTTGCAGGTGATGAATCTTCCAAGTTGAACTTTTTGAGAAGTTCCTTGATGTATTTAGCTTGACAAATGAAGATTCCATCAAGTTGTTGAAGAATTTGTAATCCTAGAAAGAATGACAATTCTCCCATCATACTCATCTCATATTTGTTACTCATGAGAGAGGAAAACTTCTCACACAACTTCTCATTTGTAGAACCAAAAATGATGTCATCCACATAGATTTGTACCAGAATGATGTCCTTGCCATGGTGTTTGTAGAAAAGTGTCTTGTCCACAACTCTTCTAGTAAACTGATTTTCCAAAAGAAAAGTGGAAAGTGTGTCATACCAAGCCCTGGGTGCTTGCTTTAGTCCATACAAAGCTTTGAAGAGTTTGTATACAAAATCATACATTTCAGCATCCTCAAACCCTGGTGGCTGTTCAACATACACTTCTTCTTCCAACTCTCCATTTAGGAAGGCACTTTTGACATCCATCTGAAATACTTTGAAGTTGCAGTGAGCAGCATAGGCTAGAAAGATTCTTATAGCTTCAAGTCTTGCAACAGGTGCAAATGTCTCATCATAATCTATTCCTTCTTGTTGATAGTAACCTTTAGCCACTAGCCTTGCTTTGTTTCTTGTCACTAATCCATTTTCATCAAACTTGTTTCTGAAAACCCATTTGGTCTCAATGACTGACTTTCCCTTAGGTCTTGGAACCAACTTCCATACATTGTTTCTTTCAAACTGATTTAGCTCTTCTTGCATGGCTATCACCAAGTCAGAATCCAACAATGCTTCATCAGTTGTCTTGGGTTCCATTTGAGACAGGAAGCATGAAAACATGCTGTCAACAGAGACTTTGTTCCTTGTCCTCACTCCAGAAGTAGGGTCACCAATGATAAGGTCATTTGTGTGATCCTTGTTCCACTTGGTGATTCTGGGCAATCTACTTGATTGTACAGGAAGAGTTGCTTCAGTTTGTTGAGTTGAATGCTCACCAATCCCATTGTCTTCACCATGTTCTTCATTGTCTCCAGAGTCACAACTGTTATGAATGTTAGAGGTTATGGTCTGTGACTGAGCTGGAGTTTGGTTGACAGTAGTGGCATTGACAGTATCTTTGTCAACTTCAACAATTTGAGTGAAGCTAGGTTCTTCATCAACAATTTCCTCAGCTTTCAAGTATCCTTGATTCTCAAATCTGAATGTCTGCATCTTTCCTTCTTCATGCAGTCCTGGAAACTTGGTTTCATCAAATGTGACATTTACACTCTCTTCAATAATCATGTGTTCCATAACATAAACTCTGTAGGTAGTCCTTTCTGTACTGTAACCCATGAATAGTCCTTCAAATGCCTTAGTGTCAAATTTTCCTTTCTTCTCATGGTTATCCTTCATCATAAAGCATTTGCTCCCAAACACATGAAAATATTTGACAGTAGGTTTCTTTCCAGTTAACAGACAGTAAGGTGTACTTGCATGAGTTTTGTTAATCATGGTTCTGTTTTGAGTATAATAAGCTGTGTTGATAGCTTCAGCCCAGAAATATGTTGGTAGTTTGGCATCATGCAACATAGTTCTAGCTGCTTCAATGAGAGTCCTGTTCTTTCTTTCTACAACTCCATTCTGCTGTGGAATCCTTGCAGCAGAGAATTGTTGTACAATTCCTTCATCTTTACAGAAATTTCCAAGTGTGGCATTTCTTAATTCTGTACCATTGTCACTCCTCAAGATTTGAATTTTGAGTTTGGAGTTCTATCAAGAACTCTGACTTGATCAATATCACTTGAGCAGCTTCATCTTTGGATTCAAGAAACTTCACCCAAGTGTACCTTGAGTAATCATCCACCATTACTAAGGCATATCTCTTTTTGGCCATAGATGGTACATTGACTGGTCCAAAAAGATCCATATGAATCAACTTGAGTGCTTCTATGTTGGTGTTCATTTGCTTGGTCTTGTGCACAGCTCTCCTTAGTTTGCCCATTTGACAATTTTCACACAGTCCTTCTTGACAGAATTCCTGTTGGGGCAAACCTCTCACTAACTCTTTCTTCATCAAAATATTCATTGTTTTGAAGTTGAGATGTGAGAGCTTCCTATGCCAAAGCATACTGTCACCAACAGTTGCTTTACTGTAGAAACAGTAAACTTTATCCTTCTTTGTTGAGTTTAAGTCAGCAACAAACAAGCTTCCTTTTCTAACCCCTTTTAGAGAGAGGCTACCATCCTTCTTGTGATAGATGTTACACAGCATCATATCAAAATCAACCTTGAATCCCCTGTCACTGAATTGGCTGACACTGAGTAGATTGTGCTTCAATCCATCCACAAGAGCAATATCTTCAATGACAACATTTCCAATTTCCAAACAGCCATATCCCACTGTGTAACCCTTGCTGTTGTCTCCAAAGGTTATGATTGGGCCAGCTTTCTCTACATAGTGTGATAGCAGGGCTTTATCACCTGTCATGTGTCTTGAGCAGCCACTGTCAATGATCCACATGACTTGATCTTTCTTCTTTCCCTGCAAAACAGAATGTATTTAAGATACATATGGTACCCAATCCTTGTTGGGTCCTGTAGTTTTAGTGTCTCCTGAGTTTCTTCCAGTCATAAAATCACAAGCATCATCAATGAACTCCTGTTTGACTTCTCTTTTCACCCACTTAGGTTTAGAATTGGACTTGATCCTTTTCTTAGTGGATGAGGCCTTTTTGCTGTTGCCAGCAGGCTCAGAAGTCTCAACAGTGTGCATGTATGAACATTTTTCAGTAGTGAGAATAGGTAAGTTAAAGCATGTGCTCATGGTAGTGATCTTGAATGGCATACATTCAATGTTATTACAGACACTCATAGTTCTATGCATAAGGGGGGTTCTGTGTAAATTACCATTGAGTTCAATAGCATTGATCTTATCCTCAATTGGCTTATTACAAACATGTGTTAAATGATGTGAAGATCCACAGTTATTGCATAGTTTCCTAGAAGCACCTCCAACATTAGTGTATCCATTTCCTTTATTGACACCTACCTTACCATTTCTATTCTTACACTTGGGAGTTACTGGATTGACAGTATGTTCAGAAGTTGCTGTCGAACTTTCCTTGACAGTACCTTTTATTCCAACTGTCTTGACAGAAGGTTTGGAAGCTACTGTCTTGGAACCATTCTTGACAGCATCTTTGGAAATACTGTCTTGCCAACTGTGACAGCATCTTTTGAACTTACTGTCTGATTGTTTGGTAAGTTTACTGTCTTGGGGATTGTGACAGTATCCTTTCCATCCTTGAATGTGATGTCAACACCTTCATCCTCATCAAGAATGTCTTGTTTGATGAGCATGGCTTCTTCATCAAACTCAATTTCTACAGCTTTGAAAATAGGAGTTTTAACCTTCTTGAGAATGATGGGTTTGACAGTAGCATCTCCAGAACAATATTGAATCACAGTTTCCTTTCCAGGTCTCCTACCATATGAAAAACCTATGCCAATAGTTTGATTTTCTGTATGCTTATCATTGTAATCCTGAACTATCTTAGATGAGTTTTTATAAGCCTTAATCTTGAATTCATTTTCAGCAATCTCATTTCTCAGGAATTCCTCAACCTCTTTAGCATATTTTAATTCATTTTTAAGTCTAGCATTCTCCTGAGCTAAAGAGTCTAGTGAACTGGTTTTGAGAACAAGAGATTCATTTTCAGACTTTAGTGTTTCATTTAGCTTACTCAGCCTAGTGATTTCCTCATTAGCAGCAGATAAGCTAGTATAGACATTGAACATTTCAGCACTTAAGTCTTTAATGGTTTTCTTATACTCATCAATGGACATATCAAGTAAGACAAGTGAAGGTACCTGACTTGAAGATGTTGATGTTACTTCATCAGTGCTAGCCATGAGAGCTAGGTTGACATATTCTTCTTCATCTTCATCATCAGACTCATCCCAACACTTTCCTTCAGCCACATAGGCTCTACCTTGATTCATCTTAGAGTATCCACCAGTTCCTTTCTCAAATCTCTGAACCTGTTTGGGTCTTTTGCATTCAGTAGCAAAATGACCAGGTTCACCACAGTTGTAACACTTGAATTTAGATCTATCCACAAATCCAGTCTTGTATCCTCCTTTGGATGAGCTTCCCACAGCAGCCTTTGATGAGCTTCCCTTGGTGAACTTGGATACTTGGCCTTGGGGCCTGAATGACCTATCCTTCTTGAACCTAAAGTTCTTGAACTTTTTAGCCATGTAGGCCATAGTAGGATTGTCCATGCTTTCCAGTTCCTCCATTGTGTAGAAGTCTTCATCTTTCACATCCTTGAGTTGTAGTACTACTTTCTCATCATCTTCAACAACCTGTTCTATCTTCAAGGATTGTACAGGGGTTGGTTGTGTGATTTGTAGTACTTCACTTGGTTGTGTGATCCTTGGCACATGTGTTACTAGGGCACTTGACATATTAGCCATCTTGTTCCTTGTTCCACTTTGTATGGCTCTCTTTTGAAAGAGTTCAAGTTCATAAGATTTCAGAATGCCATAAAGTGTCTCAAAGGTTATATTGTTGAGATCTCTTCCTTCTCGTATGGCTGTTGTCTTGTGTTCAAGGTGATCAGGTAGTGTAAGCAGGAACTTGACATTTAACTCATTCCTGTCATAGTACTTGCCATGTATCTGTAGTTCAGTTAAGAGCTTACTGAACCTTTCAAACATGGAAGTAATTAAGTCTTCACCAGGCTTGGCCATGAATGCCTCATATTGTGATATCAGTATTTGCCTTTGATTGCCCTTAACTTCTTCACTTCCTTCACATAGTAAAGCTAACCTGATCCACATCTCCTTGGCAGATGTGCAGCTTATCACACTTCCACACATGGCTTTATCCAACGTCAAAGAATCGAGCAAGATGAGTTGCAAGTGATCATCTAGCACCATTTTCTCCTTCTCAGGTTCCAAAAATTCAGAGGGATCTTTGGGAACCCAATGTGCAGGAATGACTTCACCATTTACTGTTGTGGCTTCAATTTCCTTCCTTGGAATGAAAGCACCATTCTCGAGAATACCTGGGTATAGTGGATTCGCAGCTTTGATAAACAACAAGATCTTTCTTTTCCAAATGTTGTAGTTCTCTTTATCAAAAGCTGGGATCTTGATACTGTTTGATTTCTGTTTTGTCGTCGTGATCTCAGATATGTATGTAAATCTGAAAGCTCTGATACCAGTTTTTGGTCCTCGTGTATTGGAGAAGGGGGGGATGAATGCAATACTGATAAAATTCAATCTCAGTTTCAACAACCAAAACTAAGATTTAATGTTATCAATAATATGTATGCATTCACAAACAGTATAATCGAGAAGACAGGATTCACAAAATAAATGTTTTATTTATTTTGCAAAGTGTTGCTACAACCTCAAGAGAGAATTCTTGAGCTTCGGTTTTTCTTCAAGACACTTGCTTGTCTTCGTTTCTCTATATATGCCTAGAATGAATTGATAGTCTAAGTATAAGACTAATCCTATCACTATGAACACGGGTCTGTGAAGCTGCTGTCATTATCAAGTGGCAGCTTCTTACAAAGTGTCTACCCATGTGACTTTCCTAAATTGCTATCAATGTCAGATATACATTACAAAGAAAGCAACCTAGATTCATTCTATTTCTAGCTAAAACAATTCAGCAAATAGAGACTTGACCTTGCTCTTGAATTGATTCGCTTTTGTTTGCAGTGCTTGAAGCTTCTGTCGTAGTCTTGCAGACTTGGTGCAGCTTAGGGATACTGCAACACGCTTGTTTCTTGAACATTGAAACTGTCACGGGATTTGACTGAGAAAGATACCTAGAACAAGGATCTTTCTCGAGACAGTTACTTTTGCCGCAAAGCTTGCTGTCACAGGAATGTGCTTTTGGTGACAGTAGGAGTTCCCCGCAAAGTGTGTTGTTGAGGTTTCCAAACTTGCTGTCGAGGGCTAAAGTTGCTGTCGCGTAGTCTTCCGCCAATGTTGCTGTCAGAGTGAATATGCTGTCTTGACTTGCAACATTCTGTCTTCTTGTAATCTTACTGCCAATGCTTATGACAGTAACCTTTATTCATGCTGTCATCTAATATGCATTCTTTGAGGCTTGAACACAGAAAGTGAACTTCTTCGAAATTACACAATTAAAATAACATTGCATATTGATTACAAGAACATACTTTGGTTGTGACAGTATGTTCTACTTAATTAAAAAATTAAGTATATACAAAGTTAAGTTGTTCCTATGCTATCACCCATAAATCCCAACAGAAACAAAACCCTCTGGTTGTGTCATATACACTTCCTCTTCAAGTTTCCCATTGAGGAAGGCTGTTTTCACGTCCATTTGCCAGATCTCATAGTCGTAGTAAGCAGCAATCGCAAGCAAAATCCGAATTGATTTTAACAGGGCTACATGCGAAAAAGTTTCATCAAAGTCAATACCTTGCCTTTGGCTGAATCCTTTTGCCATGAGCCTGGCCTTATAGGTCTCCACCTCGCCATCTGCTCCAATCTTTCTCTTGTATACCCATTTGCACCCAATAGGCTTCACATCCTTGGGTGCTTCAACCAAAGTCCATACTTGGTTGGTATACATAGAATCCATTTCGGATTTCATGGCACTCTGCCATTTCTCTGAGTCAATACTATTAATAGCCTCATTATAGGTCATAGGGTCGTCATCATCAATGATTGACAACTCATTGTCATTCTCAATGACAAGGCCATAATACCTCTCAGGTTGGCGAGACACTCTCTCTGACCTACGAATGGGCTGTTCCACAGAAGGTTGTTCAGTCTGAACAGGTGTTTCCTCTTGAACTGTAGTAGTTTGTGCTTCTTGAACTTCATTAAGTTCTATTTTGCTCCCACTGTTCCCTTCAAGGATAAACTGTTTTTCCAAGAAGGTAGCATGTCTGGAGACAAATACCCTATGATCGGTGTAAAAGTAATACCCTAAAGTCTCTTTAGGATATCCCACAAACTTACATTTTATGGATCGAGATTCCAGCTTATCAGGGTCAACTTTCTTGACATAAGCTGGACATCCCCAAATCTTAACGTGTTTAAGACTCGGTTTCCTTTCTTTCCATATCTCATATGGAGTTTGAGGAACAGATTTGGAAGGCACCTTATTCAGTAAATATGCTGAGGTTTCCAATGCATAACCCCAAAGGAATACTGGAAGATCTGCATAGCTCATCATGGATCGAACCATGTCTAACAAAGTTCGATTTCTCCTTTCAGATACCCCATTCAACTGTGGAGTATATGGAGGAGTCCACTGAGAGACTATACCATTTTCTTTGAGATAATCTAGAAACTCACCATTCAAGTATTCACCACCTCGATCTGATCGAAGGGTTTTAATACTATGTTTGGTTTGTTTCTCCACTTCATACTTGTATTCTTTGAACTTTTCAAAGGCTTCAGACTTGTGTTTCATCAAATACACATATCCGAATCTAGATCGATCATCTGTGAAAGTAATGAAGTACGAAAATCCACCTATGGCTTGCGTAGACATCGGTCCATATACATCGGTGTGTACCAATCCTAGCAAATCTGCAGCCCTCTCTCCATATCCACTAAAAGGAGATTTGGTCATTTTACCCAATAAACAAGACTCGCATGTAGGATATGATTCAAAATCAAAGGGTTCAAGTAACCCTTCCTTATGCAATGTACGAAGTCTATTTTCACTAATATGACCAAGTCTGCAGTGCCACAAATAGGTGAGATTTTCATCATCCCTTTTCCTTTTATTAGTACGTTCAATTTGTAGTAAATTATGCTCTACGTCACCTACATACAGACCATTATTTAAAATACCACTACCATAAAGAACATTATCTCTAAGAATTGAACATTTATTATTCTGAATAACAAACGAAAATCCAGCCAAGTCTAACATGGGAATAGAAATAATATTCCTCACAATCGAGGGAACAAAATAACAATTATTTAAAACAATAGTCTTGCCCGTAGGCATATGTAAATCAAATGATCCTACAGCTTTAGCAGCAACTTTTGCTCCATTTCCCATCCGTAGAATCACCTCCTCTTCCTCAAGAGTCCTACTTCTCCTTAGTCCCTGCAACGAATTGCAAATGTGAGAACCACATGCGGTATCTAATACCCAAGTAGCAATTTGATTTAATGACATATTCACTTCAATCATGAACATACCTGAATCAGAAGAGGTAGTCTCACTACCCTTCTTCTTCTTCAATTCTTCAAGGTAAACCTTGCAGTTCCTCTTCCAGTGCCCCACCTTATTACAGTGGAAGCAAACATCTTTGCTTTTGGGGTCTTCAGCTTTTGGTGGAACCGGCCTTTTTTCACCTACTTTCTTCTTCTTGGGAGGGTTCTTCTTCCTTTTCTTAGGATTGGAACCTTCACCAATTAGAAGAACAGAACTCTTCTTAGAGGGAAAATTCGATTCCGCAATCTTCAACATGTTGTGGAGTTCATCCAGGCTGACGTCCAACTTATTCATGTGAAAGTTCACAACAAACTGGGAAAACGAACCCGGAAGTGATTGCAAGACCAAGTCTTGACTCAGCTCCCCATCCATGTTGAAACTAAGTTGTCCAAGACGTTCAATCAAATTGATCATCTTAAGTACATGGTCATTAACAGACGATCCCTCAGACATCCTACATCGGAACAGCTCCTTCGATATCTCATATCGAGTTGTCCTCCCTGCCACATCATACAACTCTTGTAGATGCGTTAGGATAGTGTGAGCATCCATATGCTCATGCTGCTTCTGTAGCTCAATGTTCATGGAAGCTAGCATGATACACTGAGCAACATTTGCATCATCTATCCACTTACGATACACAACATGTTCATCATCATGTGCATCGTCAGTAGGTTCAGCAGGCTTAGGTGAGTTAAGCACATATTCCAGCTTCTCAACCCTGAGAACAATTTTCAGGTTTCGAAGCCAGTTAGCAAAATTAGGACTAGTCAATTTGTGAGCATCGAGTATGCTCCGGAGTGATAGTGCAGAAGACATAATGTATATAGTAAATCTGTAAATGATAAACACATAACAACACTTAGCAAATATTCAATTTCATTTTAAAACACTATATGAATCGGGTCTTTATTCATAAGTGGCTCCCACTAGTTTATCTAATTTATACAACCCCCTAAGTGGAAAAATTAAGCATTCATAATGCTAGTGGGAATAGGAATCCTACATTCCATCACACAACCTCGGCTGTAGCACGAAACGCCATGTGATGTTCAGTAGGCAGACAACTCTTGTCAATTACATCTCATGTTATTCCCTAATAAAACTTTAGCCTCTTGAATAATTGAGTCACGACTGTAGCACGACAAACTCAACATTCTAAGTCAAGTCTAACCCAACATTTCATACAATTGAATCAGTCTCCAACAGGCCACAGCTGTAGCACGTAACGACCATTAGATTCTAATTCATTGTACACATCTCTATGTAATAGACAAGTATTTCTTATTTCGAAATCAAAGCCCTCGGCTGTAGCACTAAACGACAATGATTCAAAAATAAGAACTACTTTCTACCATGTTGGAAGGCTATGAGCGACACAAGCCCGTTGTGCCATTGGCCATTTACTACTTGATATAAATTTTAATTAAGAGGGATTATATTATGTTACAACCATAATCATATTACTAGGAGATTCTCTTTTTCTTGAAAAAAATACAATTATGATATTTAAATGAAAAATTCCCAGTGTGTTGGAGGGGTCACATCGGTCCCGCTTAAAACCCAACGGCCTAGACATAAATTTTCATTTTCAACATCAAAAGAGTATTTCACTCTATGTTTCATAAACATAAGAATCTCATGATTGTACTCATAATATTATTGTTAAGGCAAGAAACGATTCCTATTCTAGATTTTCTAGAGCACGCCTTATTTTGATTTAAGTTCACCTAAATCTATCGTCGCATGGTAAATATAGGCATATATCTCATATATAAAAATAAATAAACAAGTAGGCATGCAAGTAATATCATGTCATACAATAATATAATGATGTATGGATTTATTATAGTATTTAAAAGCAATTAAAGCAATTAATACATGCTTTAAAACACATCCGGGAATATAAACAGTTCCAAACTTTTATATAAAAAAATATTTGACCACTCCATTAGATCCGTCTCGGAAAAACAAATCCAACGGTATATTGCACGCCCAAAACGGAGTTACCAAACTCCCAAAAAATCAAATTTAATGTGGACAGAGGGGATGTAACGCATTACTGGAATGCGTTACAACAATTAAATATTATTAATTGTGTAACGCATGTCTCTCAAGCGTTACAGGCCCTGTCACGCATTCCCGGCACGCATTACAGGCCCTGTCACACATTCCCGGCATGCGTTACAGGCCCTTCACAGCGGTTACGCGCCATTAAATGCCTTTATTGTTATTATTAGTTTATTTTAATATTAATAAATTAATTAACAATTAATTAATAAAATAATAAAAAATCAAAATAATATGATTTCTGAAATCAAACAAAAGCAAAAATAAGCAAGTATCTATGGGGTCCTTGTGCAAATTTTAATTCATATATTTCAACATGCATAATTATTTTATGAATTTTAATTAAAACAATTTTAAAAAATTCATAACAAATAATCTACACATCACAAAATTATGAAACAAATACCTAGATGATCCACAACACTTGTAGAACCCAGATCAATGGTCAAAATCTCATGCAAATAATATTTCGAATTAATTCATAATTAAATCTAAATATACTTGCAAAAATCATAATAAATCCATACATGCATAAAGAAATCTGAATTTTTTTATATGAATCTCTATATGCATAACCTTGCTCTGATGCCATTGAAAGGAATTTACAGATGAGCGGAAGCGTGATATAACAATTATTCTGTAAAAACCATGTATCACACATATAGAAAAACATATAAAACCTAGATCGAGGGGAATCGTAACCATACCTTGAGAATCGAAGCTTTAAAACGATGGTTGCAAGCAGTTGCTCCTCAGAGTGTGAAGCACTCTACCGGTATCCACCAAGAATTTTTCTTCGATGATTTCTTCAAAAAAACTCTAACACCTTTTAGAGAGAAAAGAGAGAGAGAGAGAGAGATGGAGGCTAGCTCTTTTTTAGGTTTTTTCACAAAATAGGATGAGCCTTAGAATGAACTATCTCATTCTAATTATAGGGCTCTTTTAGGGGTTTTAATAATATATATATATATATATATATATATATATATATATATATTAACCCCACATTTCTAAAATGATTTAATAATGATTAAAACTATTTTAATCATTATTTCTTTTTCTAAACTATTTAGAAAATAATTCTTCCTCTCTCATAATTTAAATCTTTTCATCAAAGAAAATATTCTTTTATGGTGTGACCCTGTAGGTTCAATATTAAGCCGGTAGTAGAAATAAATAATAATAAACTTTTTATTTATTATTTATATGAATTCTAATAATTCATTAAATATAATTAACTGATTAATTATATTTATTCTACATCGTGATTGATGCTTCTCAACATATCGCAACTATCCGGATAATATGAATTCACTGCTTAGAATTCCAAGAACCTGTCAGTGACTAGTTTCAGTACAATCAATTCCTTCTACCCTACAATATCCCGATTAAATACAAGGCATGGATCTCGTGTCAGGCCTATCAAATTTAATCATATGATTTCTTATTCATAATGCTAAGTTCATATTAATGCAAATTAGAAACTCCTTTCTAATTTCATACACTCTGGCCAGAGATTCCAGAACTCGCATACTAAGAATAACATAGGATATTCTCTTCCTATACTGGAAGGGGTAGATCCTCTATTGACGTTAACTATCTCCCTACACAAATCCCTAGGCCCAGAATAGACCTAATGGATGTCCTTGAGACTAAGGACTAATCCAAATCATAGTTCATTATATACAAGATAACTCTAACGATCTCAGGTCTAAGGACACTTGTACAACTATCACTCAGTGAATAACTATTGACACGTGAGTAAACTCTATTAGCTATTCAACTTATCGAGTCATGTTCAGTAAACTTATTCCCTAACGAGAACCTACATACTAGCTATAGTGCCACACAAATGCTTATGAGAACAGACATCCTCCTGACGGGAGCAAGCATAGTATGTACCAATCTTTGCGGATTCACCAACTTCCGATTAGTTATCCTATGATCAGGAACTGTTTAAGTCTAGAGTTATCATCTTCTAGATCTCACTATTATAATCTCATTATAATTCTAGAAGCTTTACTCTAAACTATGAAACATCTTATTTAAAACACTTTAAATAGATAAAGCCCGTAATAAAAACAAAACAAGTCTTTTATTAACATTAATGAAATAAAATAAGAATACAAGAAAGTTCTTCCTAACTCATCATACATGATTGGATTTTGGACAAACACTTTCACTTTGAAGTTTCTACCAAGAACCATAGGCTTCTTCTGAGAAGACCCCTGCAAATAACAGACATTAGGAGTGAAACTGATTATACATTATAGTTGTTGTGTCAACTTAGGAATGGATATAAGATTGTATTTGAACATAGGAACATATAAGACATCAGTTAAAACAATGTCATGTGAGATAAGAACTTGACCTATAGCAGAAATTTCAATAACATGACCATTTGGTAGAGATATAGTGATAGGTGTTGTTAATGTGTTTAAAGAGGAGAATAAAGATTTATCAAAACACATGTGGTCACTAGCACCACTGTCAATGATCCAGATAGGTGTATTTGAGGTAGAGAAACATGCCATATTGGAGAATACAGAGAATGTACTTGCAAAGTTTGTAGATGAGAGAGCTTCTAAATGTTGAATAGACTTGAGCATGTTCATGAGTTGAGAACAGAGTTCTTGTGTAATGTTTGCTGGAAGAGAGGCAGTAGTGAAAGTAAGTTTGTCAGATACTTGAGAACCTGAATTGATTGGTTGAGAAGTTTCAACCTGAGCAGCAAACTTCTTTTTTCTTGTAAATTTGAAGTCAGCAGGGAAACCATGAAGCTTATAGCACTTGTCAATAAGATGTCCAGGCTTTTTGCAGTAGTTACAGTGAAGAGAACCGTTCCGTGTGTCAGAATTAGATGCCCTGTTCTTGGAGAAAGAAGGTCTTGTAGAGTTGACATTTATAGATGCTGAATCAGCCAAGAAATGACCAGTGGAATGAATTTCTGTCTGTGTTTCTTCTTGCAACAATAAACTGTAGACGTTTCCCAGATAAGGCAATGGTGATTTCATGAGAATGGAACCTCTCATCATGTGGTATGAGTCATTAAGACCCATGAGAAATTGGACGACTCGTTGGTCTTGATGAAATTGAGATAGTTTCTGAGTGGCACCACATATGCAACCACATGTACAAATTGGTGCTAAGGCAAGTGAGTCAATATCGTCCCAAAGCATCTTGATCTTAGTGAAATAAGTAGAAATACTCTGATTTCCTTGAGAAATTTCAGTCAAGTCTTTATGCAAACCAAAAAGTTGAGCTCCATTTGATACACCATAACGGTCTTCAAGTTCGAGCCACATTTCATGTGCCGTGGTAGAATAGATGACACTTCGACAAATGGTTTTAGAAAGGGCACCAAGGATCCAAGAAATGACAGTGTCATTGCACCTAGACCAACTCTTATAAGAAGATGAACTAGGAGATGGCTTAGGCATAGTACCGTCCACAAAGCACAACTTGTTTCGTGTTGAAAGTGCTATCAACATGGAACGTTTCCAGTTGCTAAAGCTAGAACCATCGAAAATCCCATTGACTAACTTCATACCAGGACTATCAGAAGACTGTAAGTGAAGTGGATTATCGAACTGAAGGGAAGAAGAAGTGGCAGATAGATTGCGACATAGATCGAAAAGTGATGAAGTGTCTTGAGTGGTTTGAGCATGTGTCGTGTGAGTTGTGTGTTCAAAATCATTAGTTTGTGTGGGATGTGGAGTAGTCATTATGAAATACAATTGAATAACAAGAAAACTCGATGAGGAATTTACACAAACACGTTGTGTGCAATAGAGAAAACACAAGAATTTTGTGAAACAAGGATCACGATCATTTATGACCAAACACAAATCAACACAAATTTCGCAAGTTAATCAAAAGAGACTACACGAATTACTTGACAATATGTGAATGAAAAATCGCAGAGAGATCCCAAGGAAAATTGTGAATACTGCAAAGAATTTGCAAGAAACAGCAAAGAACTTGTGAGAAATCATGAAAGAGATCACGAAAGAGATAAGGAGATCGCGAAAGAGATCACGAAAGAGATAAAGAAACCGTGAAAGAGATCACAAAAGTAAGAACCTGGAAAATGTGGAAGAAAGGAGATGCGGAAAAGCTTTATATCACCATTGATGAAGAGAATGATCGATTCAGGTGCTCTGATACCATGTAAAACTGATTAGTCTGTTGTAAGTATTTGTATGTATATATGCAGGAAGAAGACGAGAGTTTTGTTGTGATATTATTGTTACTTGAACTTTGTAAATGTACAGAGATGGTGTTTAAATACAAACCAGCCATGGCGGGAAAAACTGTTACAAAAACCAGCTGGCTAACTAACTGAACAAACTAATAACAATTTACAAAATAAGTGCCAGGTGGAAAATCCATGTGTTATAATTTTATTTTCTCTAGTTCATGGTTGTTAACGTGGTTTTACCATTGTATTTAAGTGTGAACCAGGTTGAAATTTATACTAATAAATCAGGTTAAATAATATACAAAAATGACCAGGATTTTTTAATTTTTTTAAGACTTTAGGCGTCGGTTAAAGGGATAACCGATGCTAAAGGGATCAACCAATAGCGTCGGTGTTCTTGATAACTGACGCTAATGTTAGTATCAATAGCGACGACATTACAAACAACCGACGCTAATGTCAGTACCAATAGCGTCGGTTATTGTACATTATGCGTTGGTTGTTTAACCGACGCCAAAGAGGTTTTAGCGACGCTATTTTGACCGACGTTGTAGGCATATACCTATAGCGTCCCCTACATATACTACGCCTTTTAACCGACGCTATTGCTCTTTTTGACCGACGCTATAGGCCCATTCTGTACTAGTGCAGTCTTCATATGAAGGTGAAGAGGGCTTTTGTGGAGGATTATCCGAGGGTGATACTCAAACCAAGTCACATTGATGCTTACTGAGACAGGAAGAATTCCACCATTGAAGGTGGAAACTCTTAACATGCTTATATCCTTAAGCAACTAAATACCCGCAGAAGGGATAAGAACTTTGATTTGGAGGTTCGATTGGCAGACCCGGAAGATAACATGCTTGCAGCGTATCTAGCAGAACAAGGTGGTGATCAAAAAACTGTTCGGGGTGGTGTATGAGCTCTGGAGTCAGGACATGGGGTTGGGTCCTGTTGGACGTCAATTTCAAGCGGTTCCCGAGGAAGATCTCAATCCAGAGGTAATGGTTGAGGAAGTTATCCATCCCCCTGCTGGAATGGTGAACCAAGATGATGTGCTGGATGTTGTGCATGGAGACTTGGAGGCTGGATTGGAAGCTATTATGAACGATTAGATTGACAGATTATCAAGGTAGTGTGGTTACGGTGGCAGTTGGAATTGAGTTTTGGTCTTGCTGGTTTTGTGTTCTGTTAATCCCAAATGACCTAACAGAATTGTAGAAGGGGGGGGGGGGGTTGAATACAATTCTAGATATTTCGAAACTTTAAAACAACTTTCTAAAATAAAAACTGAACAGAAATAAAAACACAAACAACTTTAAAATTTCAGTTGGATGTTTTGAGGATCCAACTGAGATAATTTTATTGCGGAAATAATCCGTGTTACACAAGTATCGCAGCTGCTCAGTTCTTGATACAAAGTGAGAGTGCTCTTGAAAAAGCTAATACAAACTATTTTATCTCACTCACTTCTATTTTTAAAATGAACTACTACACTTGGTTACACAACCCAAGTTTACAATGCTATTTTTGGCTACTTTAAAATAATCTAAAGTAACTTTCAGTAGCTTGCTTTTCATCCCTTTTGTCCAATGGTCCTTGGAGATCTTGGCTTTTGTCATCATGCTTATTATGATCACTCCCAAGAACCTAATTGGAAATTGGAATGTTTCCTTATTTCCAGTAACCATTTTGATGGCTTCCAATGCAAAGTACACTTCCATATCTCCCTTTTGATCTGTCAGATAACTGTCACTATCACTTTGTCAACTATTCAGAAAAGCAATAATGATTCGTTGATAGTAGAGAGATGTGTTTCGTTGATAGCTTTATTCTTCGTTTCGTTGATGGTATAATCCTCGTTTCATTGATAGAGTAATCTACATTCCGTTGATAGAGTAATCTTCATTCCGTTGACATGTCTTCACTTAGGCAAAATTACAAGGCATAATATATTTACAATTCACCAACCTATTTTGTCAATCTAGTACTTATTCAACATGACTTAGAAAACCTATCTAATACCTACAACAAAATGCATATCAAACTATGAAGTATTGTACAGTGCAATTGCTACATCACTCATTTCGTTGATGAGCTTCCTGTCAACGAAAGCTGCAAAGCATGTCATTCCGTTGACAGTTACAAAATGACTTAATACAAAATCTAGTAAGTGTTTTATAATTATCATCAAGAACAACATATTCCTAACATGTTCTTTCAAGTAAAATGTATATGCATAGCCCTCTGGGTTCTTATGTTTTGTTGAGTACCTTTAGTTTAAGTTGTTGCAGCACTTGGTGCTATGTTTAATGGTTTCTTTCTATGATTGTAACGCCTTTGGGATTCCTGGCTTTAAGCCTTAATATATTTGCTTTTCGAAAAAAAAAATCAAATTAGTTGAAATTGAAATATTGCCGCAAGAAATCAACATACTTGGAGAAGACGAGGGCGGTAATGTGGCGCCTCTCAAATCGCTTCGATCTATTTTTCTAATTTTCTCAATTTTTCACATTTGTCACATTCGTTGATTTTAAATCCATTCGACAATATCACACTGTCAAATTTCTGATGCCAGTCTTGAGGCGCTTGTTTTAAGCCATAAATTGACTTAACTAATTTACAAACTTTATGTTCCAATCCTGGAACCACAAAACCCTCAGGTTGTCTAATATAGATTTCTTCATGTAAATCTCCATTAAGAAAGGCCGTTTTTACATCCATTTGATGTACTTCAAGATTTCGCAATGCTGCAATAGCAATGATCATCCTTATAGATGCCATTCTCGTTACCGGAGAATACGTATCGAAATAATCGATGCCTTTCTTTTGGCGAAATCCTTGAATAACAAGTCGGGCTTTATATTTATCAATTTATCCATCTGTTTTCATTTTCCTAGTAAAAATCCATTTAGATCCTAGTGGTTTACAACCTGGAGGAAGATCCACTAATTCCCAAGTATGATTCTGCATAATCGAATCAACTTCACTTTTAATGGCCTCTTTCCAAAAAGGACCATCCGGACAATGCACAGCTTCTGAATAAGACTGTGGTTCATTTTCGAGCAAGTATGTTAGATAATCAAGCCCGAAGGATTTGTCAACTCTAGCTCTTTTGCTTCGACGAGGTGCATCCTCTGTTTCAAGTTCATCCGTATTTTCTTGTTCCTCGTCATCACTATAATAAGTTTCACGTGTCCGTTTCGATGAACTTGAACTTTCTATGGACTTGCGTGGAAATACATGTTCAAAAAATGAAGCATTTCTCGATTCCATTATTGTATATCTCAATGTCCAAAAACATTGCATTGCTCGTTTCTTTCAAGGTCCTATTTTTACACTCAGCAATCCCATTTGATTGAGACAAATACGGTGCAGTGACTTCGTGAATAATTCCATGTTTTGCATAGAATTCACCAAACGGTGATACATATTCACCACCTCGGTCACTTCTTATAACTTTAATTTTTTCCTTAAGTTGAGTTTCAACTTCATTTTTATAGAGCTCAAACTTCTCTATAGTTTCATCTTTGCTTTTTAGCAAATAGACATAACAAAATCTTGTACTGTCATCCACAAAAGTGACAAAGTACTTATATCCATCCCTTGTTTGATTTGATTCTAAATCACACACATCACTATGAATCAAATCCAAGGGTTTTGTATGTCTTTCAATTGTTTGAAATGATGATCTTGTTAATTTTGCCTCCACACAAATTTCACATTTGTGTTTCGAACTAATTTGGAATGTGGGTATATGGTTCAAGTTAATTAATCTACGCATTGTTTCATAATTAACATGACCTAGTCTACCATGCCACAAATTGGAAGACTCAAGCAAGTAAGCAGAAGAATTATTCTTATTAATACTCTTCACAGTCATTACATTGAGCTTAAAAAGCCCATCGGTTACATAACCTTTTACCACAAACATTCCACTTTTGGACAAAATTAGTTTATCAGATTCAAACACCATGCGGAATCCATGCTTGTTCAACAACGAGCCAGAAACCAAGTTCCTTCGAATCTCCGACACATAGAGTACATCATTCAGAGTCAGCTCATTGCCAGATGTCATCTTCAAGACAACCTTGCCTTTTCCAAGGACTTCAGATGTTGCAGAGTTTCTCATGAAAAGCTTCTCTCCATTCTCAGTTGGCGAGAAGGTGTGGAACAACTCCTTGCTCGAGCATATGTGCCTAGTAGCACTAGTGTCAATCCACCATTCTTTCGGGTTGGAGCCGATTAGGTTCACTTCAGAAACCATAGCAGAGAGACTGATTTCAGATATATCTTGAGCCACATCATCTACCAAGTGGGCCTCAAGCTTCTTCCTCTTCGGTAGTCTGCACTCAGTTGACTTGTGACCAATCTTGTCACAGTTAAAACACTTTCCTTGAAATTTCTTCTTAGAAACTCCACCCTTAGGTCCCAAGTTGGGCCTCTTGTCCGGTTTCCCCTTTTTGAACTTGGAGTTCTTTTTCACCTCCACAACATTAGCATTAGGAGAAGAGACAGACCGATTTTTATTATCCTCCTCAATCCGGAGTCTCAAGACAAGGTCTTGCACTGTCATCTCCTTTCGCTTATGCTTCAAATAATTCTTGAAGTCCTTCCAACCAGGGGGCAATTTCTCAATAATAACGGCTACTTGGAAGGCTTCATTCATGGGCATTCCCTCAGATTCCATGTCATGCATTATCATCTGAAGGTCCTGAACTTGACTAACCACCTTCTTGGAATCCACCATCATAAACTCAACGAGTCGGGCCACTATAAATTTCTTAGTACCCGCATCCTCGGTTCTATACTTTCTGTCGAGTGAGTCCCACAAAGCTTTGGACGTCTTTAGCACACTATACACATTATATAGTGAATCACTCAAACAGTTCATTATATTATTTCTGCACAAGAAATCAGAGTGGTTCCAAGCTTGAACTGCACTAATAAGCTCAACATCAGACTCATGGTCTTTCGGCTTAGGTGCATCCTCGTTCAAGAACCTCACAAGGTTCAAGGTGGTCAAGTAAAATAACATCTTTTGTTGCCACCTTTTGAAATTCAGCCCATTGAATTTTTCCGGTTTTTCCGCGTGAGCGGTTACCGGTATAGCCGTATTAGGCACCACTAGGGTCGCCATTTTAGGTATTGCCTCAGCAGTTACACGCCTATCACCATCACCAGAAAAGTTAGCTCCGTCAACTCCCGACATTTCGAAATCAAGATTCCAGTAATTCTAGCTTGAAAATTGAAGCTTTATAAAAATGGATTCTAGCAGTTGCTCCTCAGAGTGTGAAGCACTCTACCGGTATCCACCAAGAATAATCCTTCGATGAAGCTTTTTATAAAACTAAGCTTTTATAAAAATGGAGTTTTTCTTCTTTTGAGAGAGAGAGAGAGATGAAGAAGAAGAGGGTGGCAACTAGGTTTTCACAAAAACTCAAGTCTTTTAGAATGAACTATCTCATTCTATTTATAGGGCTCTCCTAGGGTTTTTAATATATCTTTATATATATATATATATTAACCCCACACTTAATCTTATAAAATGCTTTAATACTAATTAAAACTATTTTAATCATTATTTCCTTTTCTAAACTATTTAGAAAATAACTTGCTCTCTCAAAATACCTTCATCAATAAATTAATCTTTTATGGTGTGACCCTGTAGGTTCAATATTAAGCCGGTAGTAGAAATAAATAATAATAAACTTTTATTTATTATTTATATGAATTCTAATAATTCATTAAATATAATTAACTGATTAATTATATTTATTCTACATCGTGAGTGATGCTTCTCAACATATCGCGACTATCCGGATAATATGAATTCACTGCTTAGAATACCAAGAACCTGTCAGTGACTAGTTTCAGTCCAATCATTCCTTCTACCCTACAATATCCCGATTAAATATAAGGCATGGATCTCGTGTCAGGCCTATCAAATTTAATCATATGATTTCTTATTCATAATGCTAAGTTCATATTAATGCAAATTAGAAACTCCTTTCTAATTTCATACACTCTGGCCAGAGATTCCAGAACTCGCATACTAAGAATAACATAGGATATTCTCTTCCTATACTGGAAGGGGTAGATCCTCTATTGACGTTAACTATCTCCATACACAAATCCCTATGCCCAGAATAGACCTAATGGATGTCCTTGAGACTAAGGACTAATCCAAAGCATAGTTCATTATATACAAGATAACTCTAACGATCTCAAGTCTAAGGACACTTGTATAACTATCACTCAGTGAATAACTATTGACACGTGAGTAAACTCCATTAGCTATTCAACTTATCGAGTCATGTTCAGTGAACTTATTCCCTAACAAGCACCTACATACTAGCTATAGTGTCACCACACAAATGCCTATGAGAACAGACATCCTCCTGACAGGAGCAAGCATAGTATGTACCAATCTTTGCGGATTCACCAACTTCCGATTAGTTATCCTATGATCAGGAACTGTTTAAGTCTAGAGTTATCATCTTCTAGATCTCACTATTATAATCTCATTATAATTCTAGAAGCTTTACTCTAAACTATGGAACATCTTATTTAAAACACTTTAAATAGATAAAGCCCGTAATAAAAACAAAACAAGTCTTTTATTAACATTGATGAAATCAAATAAGAATACAAGAAAGTTCTTCCTAACTCATCATACATGATTGGATTTAGGACAAACACTTTCAATCTCCCACTTCAACTAAAACCAATCACACTGGTATCTAATACCCATCTTCTCTTTATGACGATCAAAGTGAATCTGAGACAATGTCTTTGTGAGTGGGTCTGCTACGTTGTTATGTGTGTCAACTCTCTCAATTTTGACATCTCATCGTTCAATGATCTCCCTAATCAAATGAAAGCGCCGCAAAACATGTTTGGTATTTTTATGAGACCTAGGTTCCTTGGCTTGTTCTATTGTTGCGTTGTTGTCACAATACAACACAATAGGCTCCTCAATGCTAGGAACAACTCCCAACTCAGAAACAAATTTCCTCATCCAAACGTCTTCTTTTGCAGCCTCACTTGCAGCTATATACTCTGCTTCCGCTATGGAGTCAGCCGTTGTAGACTGTTTGGAACTCTTCCAACTAATCGCTCCACCATTCAGAGTAAACACGTACCCTGACATGGATGTACTATCATCACTTTCTGATTGAAAACTAGAGTCAGTATAACCCTCTATTTTCAACTCAGATCCACCAAAAACAAGAAAAATATCCTTAGTCCTTCGCAAATACTTAAGGATGTTCTTCACTGCTTTCCAGTGGTCTTCACCTAGATTGGACTGATATCTGCTCGTCACAATTGAATGAGCAACATCAGGCCTAGTACATAACATCGCGTACATGATAGATCCTATTGCCGAAGCATAAGGAATCTTACTCATACGCTCCCTTTCTTCAGGTGTCTTAGGAGACATCTTCTTAGAAAGGGATACTCCATGGCTCATTGGTATGAGACCTCTCTTGGAGTTTTCCATGCTGAACCTTTTAAGCACTTTCTCGATGTATGTACCCTGGGTAAGACCTATCATTCTTCTAGATCTATCTCTATAGATCTTCATACCGAGAATGTAGGATGCTTCTCCCATGTCCTTCATAGTGAAGTTCTTTGATAGCCACACTTTGACTGATTGTAGCATCGGTATATCATTTCCTATCAGAAGTATGTCATCCACATACAACACAAGAAATGTTACCACGCTCCCTCTAACCTTCTTATAGACACATGGTTCATCTATGTTTTTGATAAAATCAAACTCTTTGATTGTCTCATCAAAACGGATGTTCCATCTAGGAGAAGCTTGCCTTAATCCATATATGGTCCGTAGCAGCTTACACACTAGGTGTTCATTCTCTTTGGAAACAAAACCCTCTGGCTGTGTCATATACACTTCCTCTTCAAGTTTCCCATTGAGGAAGGCTGTTTTCACGTCCATTTGCCAATTCTCATAGTCGTAGTAAGCAGCAATGGCAAGCAAAATCCGAATCGATTTTAACAGGGCTACAGGCGAAAAAGTTTCATCAAAGTCAATCCCTTGCCTTTGTCTGAATCCTTTTGCCACGAGCCTGGCCTTATAGGTCTCCACCTCGCCATCTGCTCCAATCTTTCTCTTGTATACCCATTTGCACCCAATAGGCTTCACATCCTTGGGTGCTTCAACCAAAGTCCATACTTGGTTGGTATACATAGAATCCATTTCGGATTTCATGGCACTCTGCCATTTCTCTGAGTCAATACTACTCATAGCCTCATTATAGGTCATAGGGTCGTCATCATCAATGATTGACAACTCATTGTCATTCTCAATGACAAGGCCATAATACCTCTCAGGTTGGCGAGACACTCTCTCTGACCTACGAATGGGCTGTTCCACAGAAGGTTGTTCAGTCTGAACAGGTGTTTCCTCTTGAACCGTGGTAGTTTGTGCTTCTTGAACTTCATTAAGTTCTATTTTGCTCCCACTGTTCCCTTCAAGGATAAAATGTTTTTCCAAGAAGGTAGCATGTCTGGAGACAAATACCCTATGATCGGTGTAAAAGTAATACCCTAAAGTCTCTTTAGGATATCCCACAAACTTACATTTAACGGATCGAGATTCCAGCTTATCAGGGTCAACTTTCTTGACATAAGCTGGACATCCCCAAATCTTAACGTGTTTAAGACTCGGTTTCCTTTCTTTCCATATCTCATATGGAGTTTGAGGAACAGATTTGGAAGGCACCTTATTCAGTAAATATGCTGAGGTTTCCAATGCATAACCCCAAAGGAATACTGGAAGATCTGCATAGCTCATCAAGGATCGAACCATGTCTAACAAAGTTCGATTTCTCCTTTCAGATACCCCATTCAACTGTGGAGTATATGGAGGAGTCCACTGAGAGACTATACCATTTTCTTTGAGATAATCTAGAAACTCACCATTCAAGTATTCACCACCTCGATCTGATCGAAGGGTTTTAATACTATGTTTGGTTTGTTTCTCCACTTCATTCTTATATTCTTTGAATTTTTCAAAGGCTTCAGACTTGTGTTTCATCAAATACACATATCCGAATCTAGATCGATCATCTGTGAAAGTAATGAAGTATGAAAATCCACCCATGGCTTGCGTAGACATCGGTCCACATACATCTGTGTGTACCAATCCTAGCAAATCTGCAGCCCTATCTCCATGTCCACTAAATGGAGATTTGGTCATTTTACCCAATAGACAAGACTCGCATGTAGGATATGATTCAAAATCAAAGGGGTCAAGTAACCCTTCCTTATGCAATGTACGAAGTCTATTTTCACTAATATGACCAAGTCTGCAGTGCCACAAATAGGTGAGATTTTCATCATCCCTTTTCCTTTTATTAGTACGTTCAATTTGTAGTAAATTATGCTCTACGTCACATACATACAGACCATTATTTAAAATACCACTACCATAAAGAACATTATCTCTAAGAATTGAACATTCATTATTCTGAATAACAAACGAAAATCCAGCCAAGTCTAACATGGGAATAGAAATAATATTCCTCACAATCGAGGGAACAAAATAACAATTATTTAAAACAATAGTCTTGCCCGTAGGCATATGTAAATCAAATGATCCTACAGCTTCAGCAGCAACTCTTGCTCCATTTCCCATCCGTAGAATCACCTCCTCTTCCTCAAGAGTCCTACTTCTCCTTAGTCCCTGCAACGAATTGGAAATGTGAGAACCACAGGCGGTATCTAATACCCAAGTAGAAATTTGATTTAATGACATATTCACTTCAATCATGAACATACATGAATCAGAAGCGGCAGTCTCACTACCCTTCTTCTTCTTCAATTCTGCAAGGTATATAAACCTTGCAGTTCCTCTTCCAGTGCCCCACCTTGTTACAGTGGAATCAAACTGCTTTGCTTTTGGGGTCTTCAGCTTTTGGTGGAACAGGCTTTTTCTCACCTACTTTCTTCTTCTTGGGAGGGTTCTTCTTCCTTTTCTTAGGATTGGAACCTTCACCAATTAGAAGAATAGAACTCTTCTTAGAGGGAAAATTCGATTCCGCAGTCTTCAACATGTTGTGGAGTTCAGCCAGGCTGGCGTCCAACTTATTCATATGAAAGTTCACAACAAACTGCGAAAACGAACCCGGAAGTGATTGTAAGACCAAGTCTTGACTCAGCTCCCCATCCATGTTGAAACCAAGTTGTCCAAGACGTTCAATCAAATTGATCATCTTAAGTACATGGTCATTCACAGACGATCCCTCAGACATCCTACAGCGGAACAACTCCTTCAATATATCATATCGAGCTGTCCTCCCTGCCACATCATACAACTCTTGTAGATGCGTTAGGATAGTGTGAGCATCCATATGCTCATGCTGCTTCTGTAGCTCAATGTTCATGGAAGCTAGCATGATACATTGAGCAACATTTGCATCATCTATCCACTTACGATACACAACATGTTCATCATTATGTGCATCGTCAGCAGGTTCAGCAGGCTTAGGTGAGTTAAGCACATATTCCAGCTTCTCAACCCTGAGAACAATTTTCAGGTTTCGAAGCCAGTCAGCAAAATTAGGACCAGTCAATTTGTGAGCATCCAGTATGCTCCGGAGTGATAGTGCAGAAGACATAATGTATATAGTAAATCTGTAAATGATAAACACATAACAACACTTAGAAAATATTCAATTTCATTTTAAAACACTATATGAATCGGGTCTTTATTCATAAGTGGCTCCCACTAGTTTACCTAATTTATACAACCCCTAAGTGAAAAATTAAGCATTCATAATGCTTGTGGGAATAGGGATCCTACATTCCATCACACAACCTCGGCTGTGGCACGAAACGCCATGTGATGTTCAGTAGGCAGACAACTCTTGTCAATTACATCTCATGTTATTCCCTAATAAAACTTTAGCCTCTTGAATAATTGAGTCACGGCTTTAGCACGACAAACTCAATATTCTAAGTCAAGTCTAACCCAACATATCATACAATTGAATCAGTCTCCAACAGCCCACGGCTGTAGCACGTAACGACCATTAGATTCTAATTCACTGTACACATCTCTATTTAATAGACAAGTATTTATTATTTCGAAATCAAAGCCCTCGGCTGTAGCACGAAACGATAATGATTCAAAAATAAGAACTACTTTCTACCATGTTGGAAGGCTATGACCGACACAAGCCCGTTGTGTCATTGGCCAATTACTACTTGATATTATTTAATTTTAGAGGGATTATATTATGTTACAACCATAATCATATTACTAGAAGATTCTCTTTTTCTTGAACAAAATACAATTATGATATTTAAATGAAAAATTCCCAGTGTGTTGGAGGGGTCACATCGGTCCCGCTTAAAACCCAACGGCCTAGACAGAAATTTTCATTTTCAACATCAAAAGAGTATTTCACTCTATGTTTCATAAACATAAGAATCTCATGGTTGTACTCATAATATTATTGTTAAGGCAAGAAACGATTCCTATTCTAGATTTTCTAGAGCACGCCTTATATTGATTTAAGTTCACCTAAATCTATCATCGCATGGTAAATATAGGCATATATCTCATATATAAAAATAAATAAACAAGTAAGCATGCAAGTAATATCATGTCATACAATGATATAATGATATATGGATTTATTATAGTATTTAAAAGCAATTAAAACAATTAATACATGCTTTAAAACACATCCGGGAATATAAACAATTCCAAACTTTTATATAAAAAATATTTGACCACTCCATTAGATCCGTCTCGGAAAAACGAATCCAACGGTATATTGCACGCCCAAAACGGAGTTACCAAACTCCCAAAAAATCAAATTTAATGTGGATAGAGGGGCTGTAACGCATGACGCTCATGCGTTACAACAATTAAAAGCTATTAAATGTGTAACGCATGACGCTCAGGCGTTACAGGCCCTTCCCAGCAGTTTGTTTTTTTAATTTAATGCTAAGTAAGTTACAACAATTCTATGCTATTTTATTTAATGCTTGTAACTCCTTTAGCATTAAAACACTAACTTAGCATTTATAACACTTAAAAAAAAAAAAAAACTCATCTAGCCAATTAATGCCCTTTATTGTTATTATTATTTTATTTTAATATTAATAAATTAATTAACAATTAATTAATAAATTAATAAAAAAATTAAAATAATATGATTTCTTGAATCAGGCAGTAGCAAAAAATACCAGGTGGATATAGGGTCCTTGTGCAATCTTAATTTCATATTATTCACATGTATGATTATTTTATGAATTTTAATTAAAACAATTTTAAAAAATTCATAACAAATAATATACACATCACAAAATTATGAAACAAATATCTAGATCATCTACAACACTTGTAGAACCCAGATCAGTAGTCAAAATCCAATGCAAAAATTATTTCGAATTAATTCATACATGCATAAAAAAATCTGAAATTTTTTATATGAATCTCTATATGCATAACCTAGCTCTGATGCCACTGAAGGAATTTACGGATGAGCGGAAGCGTGATATAACATTTATTCCGTAAAAACCATGTATCGAGCATATAGAAAAATATATAAAATGAAAGAGCGGAGGAATCGTAACCATACCTTGAAAATCGAAGCTTTATAAAAATGGATTCTAGCAGTTGCTCCTCAGAGTGTGAAGCACTCTACCGGTATCCACCAAGAATAATCCTTCGATGAAGCTTTTTATAAAACTAAGCTTTTATAAAAATGGAGTTTTTCTTCTTTTGAGAGAGAGAGATATGAAGAAAAAGAGGGTGGCAACTAGGTTTTCACAAAAACTCAAGTCTTTTAGAATGAACTATCTCATTCTATTTATAGGGCTCTCCTAGGGTTTTTAATATATCTTTATATATATATATATATTAACCCCACACTTTATCTTATAAAATGCTTTAATAATAATTAAAACTATTTTAATCATTATTTCCTTTTCTAAACTATTTAGAAAATAACTTGCTCTCTCAAAATACTTTCATCAATAAATTAATCTTTTATGGTGTGACCCTGTAGGTTCAATATTAAGCCGGTAGTAGAAATAAATAATAATAAACTTTTATTTATTATTTATATGAATTCTAATAATTCATTAAATATAATTAATTGATTAATTATATGTATTCTACATCGTGAGTGATGCTTCTCAACATATCGCGACTATCCGGATAATATGAATTCACTGCTTAGAATACCAAGAACCTGTCAGTGACTAGTTTCAGTACAATCATTCCTTCTACCCTACAATATCCCGATTAAATATAAGGCATGGATCTCATGTCAGGCCTATCAAATTTAATCATATGATTTCTTATTCATAATGCTAAGTTCATATTAATGCAAATTAGAAACTCCTTTCTAATTTCATACACTCTGGCCAGAGATTCCAGAACTCGCATACTAAGAATAACATAGGATATTCTCTTCCTATACTGGAAGGGGTAGATCCTCTATTGACGTTAACTATCTCCATACACAAATCCCTAGGCCCAGAATAGACCTAATGGATGTCCTTGAGACTAAGGACTAATCCAAATCATAGTTCATTATATACAAGATAACTCTAACGATCTCAGGTCTAAGGACACTTGTACAACTATCACTCAGTGAATAACTATTGACACGTGAGTAAACTCTATTAGCTATTCAACTTATCGAGTCATGTTCAGTAAACTTATTCCCTAACGAGAACCTACATACTAGCTATAGTGCCACACAAATGCTTATGAGAACAGACATCCTCCTGACGGGAGCAAGCATAGTATGTACCAATCTTTGCGGATTCACCAACTTCCGATTAGTTATCCTATGATCAGGAACTGTTTAAGTCTAGAGTTATCATCTTCTAGATCTCACTATTATAATCTCATTATAATTCTAGAAGCTTTACTCTAAACTATGGAACATCTTATTTAAAACACTTTAAATAGATAAAGCCCGTAATAAAAACAAAACAAGTCTTTTATTAACATTAATGAAATCAAATAAGAATACAAGAAAGTTCTTCCTAACTCATCATACATGATTGGATTTAGGACAAACACTTTCACCTATCACCATCACCAGACAAGTTAGCTCCGTCAACTCCCGACATTTCGAAATCAAGATTCCAGTAATTCTAGTTAATATCTTAAGACAAGTGATGAACTCGTATAATCAATTTCTAGATAAAATGTACTGCCATCATACATAACATATAACCGCATAGGCGAAAAACATAGCATGATAGAATCTGACCATTAGCCTTAAACACACAACAAATACGGTTTAATATGCATTCAAATAAAGTACGGTCCATAAACCAATACATGTAAATGATTTTTAAGACTAACAGATACTTGTTCATTCTCGACTTAAGTGGCAAACAAAAACATGAATGCCATAGAACTAATAACAATAGACCTCCACACATTAAAGGATTTGAAATGTAACTCTCTGATGACAAACAAAGCCATCAGCAAACAAGCAAGTCATATATTATTATAATAGAGTAGCATATGTCGAAGACATGAATATACAAGTCTAATACAAAACAATTAGCAGCCTTTAAGACCAAAGAATAAAACTTACGATGACTAAAGACTCTAAAATATTCTAAATTAGTAACCATTTACAAAGCATTTACAAAATTAAAAAACCCCAAATCATGGCATTTCGAATTTTTATACAAAACAACAAACCCATTTAATAAAAAATATAGAAACACAAATACACACATGCTGAGATGAGTGACAAGGCATATAATAAAACTAATAAGGCAAACCTTACATGTAACCAGCACAAAAGAAAAAGGTAAAAAAGAATCAAACCTCCTTTTTTTTATTAAACACGCGGGTCAATCAATCAAACAAGATTTAAAACCGTAGTAACAGAAGATAAACCTTTTTTTTTCTTTTATCTAGACAAAGAAAAATCCATGGCAGGAAATAGCATTTAAAGTACGGGTCATTAAACAAAATGTACACTAAAGGCGTTTTTTTTTAAAAATAAAAACCATAGATACATGCATGGCATATGATATATGATTTAAAAAAATGGCACAACTTTTAAAGATTTGACATTTTAACAATCATAAAAACATGCAGATTAAAACCCAAGCAATGATAAGCTAGAAAAAATATTATAAAAACAAACAACTCACCAAAGCACCTGTATAAGTCATGCAAGACGAGACAATAAGTTCCCACTTAATCTTAATATCACAAACCAGTCACATGCAGAGATAACCAACCAACTACACATGTCAGGCTAAATACTGGAGAGACTTATAAAACTAATAGCACATATCACTTTTAATTTAAACACCTATGTAAGAATTAAATAGGGAGAAACCAAAACTGACGTGGCATATATGGATCTATTCAAACGGAAAAAAAATATACATGTCCACTATCACATGCAGATCTAACAAAAGAAAAAACCATCAAACAAATAAATACACAGAGGGTCGGAGGCCAAGCTAATATATGGACTCATGTCAAGGAAATTGAACAGGCATCAACGATTAAATAAAGACAATACCACAGCGGCAAAACCACTATACTCCCGAAATAAAATCTAAACAAATCAGTTTATGGACTAAACCAATACACATGAATTAAATTATCTGTTTTAAGCTTGTAGGAAGTATAGAGAAAGATTATACCTGAAAACAAGATTACAAAAAGAAAATACCGAAAATGTTTCGAGGCACGTGATAACCACGCTATCCTTAAAACAGATAAGCCCCTTCCGTATGGTGCTCGAAGGTGTGTTGTGGCTTACGTCTCCCAGGATACAACGAATTGAGGTGATCTTAAGCACTAGAGATCTGCCTCCTACGAACCGAACAAACACCACTACTATCTCACTGAATAGAACCTAGAGCTCTAAGATGAATACTCAAGAAATGCTTGTGGGTTTTTTTTATGTCTAACCAAAAAAGAAAAGGCCTCCTTATATAGGAGTATAAGAAATGTAACTTACACACAAAATCAAAGTTGTAACCTATGTAATAATGAGCTACAATAATGAATTAATCAATATTATGTCATTATTAAGGAGTTACAAAATCGATTTATAAGTTACAAATCAAAATAATAAAAGGAAATAAAATTTTTATTCAAAATAATCCAACAATCCACACCTAAGGTTGCCAGATTTTTCCAACGGATGCTTCTAATATTTGAATTGGGGAAGTGTTGACTTAAGAGGGTCAATCTCTTTATTATTCAACAACTCATTGGGCATTAGGGGCCAAACAATGTGAATGTCCACATATGAGAAATAACGCATGGCCCTAGAGTCGGAACTCAGAAAACAATCATTTTTTATTCAAACAGACCACAGGGTTATCCAGTTTCTAACTGAGCAGAAGGTCTCTAATCTTCTCCCGCAGAAGTGGATTAGCAACTTACTGGGCAATAATTACACCATTCTCTACAGAAAAGGGCAAGGACAACACCGTTGTAGATGGCCTCTCTATAATGTATGGCACAAGCCGCAAAATAGAGGACTCTACTGCCAGTGCTTTTGCTATTCCAGATTTATGAGCGAATGGGTGGACTTTAAGGGGGAAGGGTTCTGGAGTACCAATATTATGAGTAGTAATATGCCCAAGTAGTGGAAGTAATGTGTACTGTACTGTAATCTTTTCCAAGTTAGCTACATCTAGGTCCTATTATAAAATTGGAGTATCAATTGCATTTCGACATTATGATAAATCTCTCTCTCTCTCTTTCTCTCAAGCTATCTCTTCTCTCTCTCTCTTTTCCATTTCTCTTCACTATTTCTCTCTGATTATATGTTTTTATCTTTATAATTTCTATCAACCTATCACTTGTTTACGGTCATTTACACCTGGAATTCCTAACATACGTCATGACTACATGTACAAAAGTTTTTGCCAACCAAGAAGAATTTGTCATAAGAGAGTTTTTAATTATATATGTCAAGTAGTCCAACATTGTGAAACAGATTTGTACGACCCTTGTAAGTAGAACAAACGGAGATGACGTCCCTGAAAGTATCAATGATCTATAAGGATTCCACTGCCTTTAACATTTTTGCTAGTTAACTGGGTGATTGAGGTGAATCAATAATTAGGTCCTTGGAGGTGAAGGATCTACGGAAGAGTTCTTTTAGAAAATAAAATATATAGTTCAAATTCAAAAATACTTTCTCGATATATAATCAAATTCAGAAATGCTTTTTCGATCATCTCATTCTTTATAAACTAGGAGGACTTATACATTTCAAAAAAACTATTTATTAACTGGTAATCATATACTTTATTAGAGAAATAATTATACTAGGATTATTCTAATCAAAAACCTTCAAATAGTTGAGCAAATGGTATCTTAGGGTAAAACCAATTGGATTCCCCACAAGAGGATTACCTACACATGTTCAGATCATATATGTAATAGATGTCAGCAAGGACAAACTTGGTTAAAACGTATTCCCGGTATATTAAAAGGATTTTCATATTTGATGTAGGTCATGAAGTCAAGTTCACTATTGGATTTCTTTTATTTATCAGTTTGACATTCAAAACAACGAACTAGATACAGGTGGATTGAAAGGATGAGCAACACAACGCATAATTTGGATGTCAAAGTTTGTTTAGAATAGAACAATCGTTCAAAATTGAACATTACTTATATAGAAGAAGAGTAAATTTTAGGGTGGTGGCTAAACTTTGCCTCAATTTTCGAAACATTGGCCAAGCTTTCAGATTTTTAATTTTTTGGCTGAGGTTTTGCTCCGTCTTTCAGGAAGGTGGCTCCCGTCAAATATCCACTAACGGGCCTAACGGAGCAAGGGTAAAGTTGGGTTATTACAAAAATACAACGGTCATATCTGTATGTATATATACCAAAGGGCCACTAGTGTTTGTTGAGTTACATCCGAGTTAGATTTTAGTTTTTTCAAGCATAGAAATGTAATTATTTGAATCTTAGAGCTAGTAATGTCCTTCTTAATTAATAAAAATTCTTCCTACAGTAATTGTTATATGTTTTGCAGCAGATTATAAGTTCACGGTTTTGTCTTCCCTGGAGGCGCTTGAAGATTCTGTTTTGAAGACATCAGAATCAGCTTCATCAAGGCTAGATGACAAGGATTCAATATTTCAGGGGCTTAATGACCTTTTAGCCCCTGAGGTTTAGTACCATATACCCATCAACCACTGTGTTTTAAAAGTGTACCTTTTAGCCCCTGAGGTATTGAAATCATACCTTTCAACCCTTATACCGGTTCAGAGCAAAAAAACGGTATAACTCGGATGGGCAAAACAGTCTTTACAGTTATACCGGTATAAGGGTCAAAAGGTATGATTTCAGTACCTCAGGGGCTAAAAGATACATTCATGACAATTCTGGTTTTAGCTCACTGATATTGTTGAAGTTTAGGCATTTTACATGGCAATTCAAATACTTAAATGCCACGTTAGGCAAGTTGAAAAACTTTTGAGTTGTCCACGAGTACTGTTGTGACATTGGAGTATACATATTTGCAGTTTAGTTAGTAAACAAACAGATGTAGAACACTCAGAATGGATGCAAACTAGAAACAAACTAGAAACAAACTAGAGTTGATCTGTCTCACGTTGATGCCAACTCTGTTATACTATGGGTTCATCAACATGTAATATTCTTGAAATCTCACTGTAATCTTTTACTTCAAAATTCTAGAAATACAAAATTACTAGTATCTTAGCTGATCAGCCTAGGTTCTTCAAAACCTGACCTGTGGGCCTTTTTGTGCATCTCATTACAAGTAGAAGATAAATAGAGATAAAGTACAGACTCTAAAAACCTTGAGTCGACAAAGAGTTTAAAGCTGTATTTTACAGCCTCATTTGGAACAAGGAGAGATTTATCAACCATGTACAAGAAATACCATAGATCTCAAGAAGCTGAACAAAGTACAAGCATATATATTGAAAAATAATTTCATTTGGAATTTACAAATTCAAACATACTTGACTAATAAATCTTCTTCCAAATATGATCATGAACCCTACTACAGCTGGGATGCTACCCCGATTCCAAGATACGAAAGTACACGACAACATTGACAAGCAACACTGCTTCCTGCAAGATGTCGACAAACAAAATTATTATAAATAATAATGTAGCAAACAAAGTCGATAACATCTCTACGGATCTTTAACACTATAACATGAAACTTTGATTGTATATTATAGCATTATTAATCTGTCACATGTGAGGATTGACCCACCTTTTAATTGAAGACAACTCTAAAGATATTCTCTTAAACCCCTTGAATCAGCTGCATGCAAATGGTTGTTGGTCTTGTCAGCATTTTGTTCATCACGCTGTGAAGGTTTCTTCCTAGCTTCCAGGTTATGAATCTCTTCCACCATAGGTTTCCATAGTCTTACTCTTGCATTGATAAACCAATTGGATACCTGGCCAGTTAACCACATAGTCTAAATTAAGTATCTTTTAAAATTTTACAAAAAAATTACTAATATTTAATGCAAGTGCTATATTACATACTACAAGCACCATGCTCTCAACACAGTTACAGCGCGCTCAGGTAGTCCCCTTTGAGGTCGCCAAACAGACTGATGTTCTATAAATCCCATGTTTTGAACTGGCTTTTGGCCGTAAATATTGGTATCTGCATGTAGCCAGGTCTGTAAGGAATTTTTTTGGGAAATGAGTGGTCATGCATTTGAGATAGAAGCCGTGTCAACTCCAAAAGCAACTTGATTAGCAATTAACAGTGCTTGCATTTTTAATCACAAACAATATTGTGCACTGTAAATTTTAGCAATAAGGAACATACAAATATGTGAAATGGAAAGATGCACTGAAAACAGGGGCTAAAAGGTATGATTTCAGTACCTCGGGGTTTAAAAGGTACACTGTAAATCGGTATAACTGTAAAGACTGTTTTGCCCATCCGAGTTATACCGGTTTTTTGTTACGAACCGGTATATGGGTCGAAAGGTATGAATTCAGGATCTCAGGGGCTAAAAGGTACACTTTTCAAACACAGGGGTTGATGGGTATATGGTACTAAACCTCAAGGGTTAAAAGGTCATTATGCCTATTTCAGGCCTTTAACAAGAATGATCCAGTGGATGAAGGCCAAAATAGTAGCCAGCTGATTTGTTCCATTTAGATAGTTGTGAATTCTGATTCATTTCTCCGGTGCTTGTTCTACATTATTACTCTTACAGAAAGGCATTGTGTTTCCCTTTGTATGAAGATGAATGCAAGATGGATAGGGAAAAATATTTAAATAACCTATGTGATTAAAGACTTTTTGCGAATTTTGTTTTTTGGACCATCTATTTTAACTATTCGCACAAAAGCAGGTGTGGGAGTGGTCAATTAAACCAAAAGCAGCTTTATTTTTTTAAGAAAGTTCTTATAACTGTTCTTATTTTCTTTTGAAAAGAAAATCACCCTTTATTTTATATCTTCTTCCTTCCTTTCTTTCCCTCACAAAACGGATGATCTCCCGTTTCTTTTGAAACAAAAGTTGGCTTGTACTCTTCGAAAGGAAGTTGGTTTTTTGAAATTTTTTGTTTACATTCGGTTGAACATGAGGAGCATGTGAATTGTTCAAAAATAATCTGATCTAACATCTTGTCCGATTAGAGTAATCCAATCATCAACGTTACATAAAATGTGTAGCTATCAATGCAAACTTATTTTGAACAATCAAACCACTCACAGATCTTTGTTGGGTATACTTAAAACCCACAATTCAAACAGAAGTCTTCATGAATAGGAGTTCTGGATGGCCAACACAACTTCAGTAATGGTCTGAAATTTTGTTCTTTCCTTAAGGAGCATCTTGGCAAAGTTAAGAGCAAGCCGCTCACAATCTGCTCATCTAGCAGCATCATTAATTGCCTCAAAATCTTCAACATGAGCTACTCCAACAATTCTCTTAATATGTAAAGAGGCTCACTTTAGAATGCAGAAAATAATTAAATGAAGAAGGCTATTGACAAAATTCAGGAGTACTAAAAAAAACTTCCATAAAAGCTTAAAACATGAATCATCTGATTACTAAAGGTAAATTAAAACCACCTGAAAAGGCTCCATAAAGATTGCAAGGAAAAGCTAGAAAAGAGACTTTCACCTAAGTAGAACACACACTACTAGAAAAAGTGCAATAGACATCACCTCTTTAACATCGTTTCAAAAAACCACCGATGTTAAAGAATTTTTTAAAATCAAAATATTTATAACCGATGTTACATGTATTTTTAGACATCATATGTTAAGCGAACCGATGTGTGAAGTAGTTTTTAAAAAACGAAAAAACAAAAGGCGGATACTTTCCCCCCTTTAGATAAAAATATTTCCCCCCTTTAGATAAAAATTTCCCCCCTTTGAAATGTTTTTAATCCCCGCCCCATGTATTCCCCCCTTTATCATTATTCTCTAGTCTCTTAATACTTTCTCACTCGACCCCCCCTCTCTCACTCGACCCTCTCTCTGACCCCCTTTCTCTCTCTAAACACACACACCCGGGTATTGCTAGGTCCATATTGAAAGCTATTGATGAGAAAGGGAAAGATGAGCGGGTTTGGGTCCGGAATTTTGGGTCGGATCTTGAGTTTTGTACCAAGCTTTGGTCCAGATTTGATCCTAAATCAGGTCACTATATATATATTTATATATAAATTTGTTTTTGTATGTATAGATGTTAGTTGTTGTTTAGAACACTTGAATTGTTGAATTGTTTGATGTGTGTGTGTTGTTTCGGTTAAATGAGTGAAGTAGTTAATTTGAGTTTACGAAAGGTGAAATATGATTTTGATAGTGATCTTACGGTGTATTGATTTGTGATTGGGGATGTGGAGGTTGATGTGTTGGGTTTTTTTTAACAGGAAAAACGGTGTCGTTGGATCAGAAGACGAATATTGTGATTCCTCAGGATAGAGATGGACTTTACGCGATTGATGTATTGGATCCTAACATGGTACGTTTTATATCCGGATTATGTTGTAGTTGTTGATCTAGTTTATTAAAAGTTTGTGGTTATGTTGTATGATTTCATTTATAGCGTGCTTGAGTAATTGGAACTTGGCTACTTAGGATATGAGGTTTTTAAGCTGTTATGATGATAAGAAAACACGACATCCAATAAGCAATAACATGATGGTTTAACAACTCGAGTAAATTAAACAAGTAGGAGATGAAATTGTTGAATAGGTTATGATTAAATTGTTCTGTATTTATCATCTTTTTCTATTGTTATATATTTGAATTGATCATCATTTTTTATAGTTTCATTTAGTATCAGACTAGCAGCAACGGAGTTTATACTTTGCTACTTGTGGTATGAAGACATATATATATTTTTTAATTATGCTGCTTTAATAACTACGTCAATGTGTCCCTGGTAGTATCAGACTAGCAGCACCAGAGTTTATACTTTATTCTTTTAATTATATGATTCTGGTGTTGCAAAATAGGAGTCACATTCGTTGACATTACCTGTCATGGACTTAATAACCAAGATGCATTAGATAATGAGTCCGCTGTCTGAGGCCAAAAGCTTTTCTAAGAGATTACCAAGTGACAAGACAACATAAATTTGCAATATAAGAGAAAATGAGTATTAAGTAGAAATAAGTTACATTTATGTATAATTAGGTTGCCCTGCATTTTTTAGTAGCAAAAAGGGCGCTATATAGATTCTCGGAGGTAATCTCATATACCTAACCAAAATTTGCTCCAGATATATGTAGGTAGATGCAGGTGAAAAAAGAGATGGGTTTATTACACTGGTTAGCCTTTTCTTGGAAAAAAAAAAGATTGTGATATAGACAAAGATCAGGAACAGTACCGACTATAGTTTTATATATGTTGCTACAATTACTTCTCAATCTACTACTTTTTTCTTCTTCTTTAGCCAAGTCGCCAAGTCAGGGAACAAGAATCTGCGTTCAACTTCACCTAGCTCTACTGTCACTACACCATATATGACCTATTGCAAGCCCATAACATGTTTGTGTTGCATAAAATATTGCTATAGACAAGAAACCTGCAGATCTATTGTAATACTTTCGTAAAGTGTTGCTTAAAATGGGAAAGTGTTACAGGCCTAAGAAGAATTTTAAAAGTTTTAGAACTATTGCAATACTTGAGAAATGTGTTACAATAACAAGTTACACTTTTGGTCAATTTGACTGAAATATATAGGCGGGAGTTCAATTTTTTTATGGAGCGCGCAAATTTGGTACCAAATATTTTGGTACCAAAGGTTTTAATTACACAAAAATAAATTTTATAACACAATGTACTAACCCCTCTCTCTCACACATCTGTACACCTCACCCCTGTCTACCTCACCTCTCTCTCGGCCATATCTCTCTCGGCCATATCTCTCTCGACCATACCTCTCTCTCGACCTTACCTCTCTCGACTTCACTCATATCTCACACCTCTCTCAAACCCCTAAAATCGACTTCAAAACCCCAAAACCCCAAATCTGATTACAGAAAGAGTAGAGTAAATATTCAATTAGAGGTAATATACCCAACTTTTTTCTATTTTGTTGGATTATACATGTATAGATGTGTATGCATGTGAAAATTTTCAATTATATGTTCGATTGTATGTGTTCATAATTTTTTGATTAGAACTGGTATTAAGTGTTAAAATAGTAGGGATTTTGTACTAGTTAGTAGGATTTTTGTGTTAAATTTGTGGGAATTTTATGTTAATTTATTGTATTTTATGCTAATTCTGTCGTAAATTAGTGGAATTGTATGTTGATTTTGGGAATATTTTGTGTTAGTTCTAGTAATTTTGTATTTTCTATTGTTGGTCGTGTAATTGTACTATGTTCTTGGCCGTGTAGTTTGGTTGTTCTTGGCTCTGAATTTTCTTTGTTTTTTGTGAATTTTCTTACAAATACGGTTGTATTTCTCGTCAAGTGCGCCATTGATACAGAGGTGAAAGAGATGTGGCATAGCTGGTGGTTATATAAGTTGTGAATCATTTTTTACAGGTATGTTTTCTCAATCTAATGAGTCTTGGGCATAAAAAGGTAGATGGATAGTGTTTCTTGTGCTCCTGATTTATCATGTCCGATGTTTGTGTACGCAGAAGTTTAGGATGATAGTCTTTGCACGATCTCCTTGTTTATCCTTTCAGAAACATGCTTGGACTTTTTCTGTTTTTGCTGGCTTCAGTTTGGATATCATAGTAATCCAAATTCCATAATAAGTTTTTCAGGTTTTTTTTAATGTTAACTAAGTATTTCTTTGTCTAACGTGTAATTAGATGCATTTTAAAGGCATATAATCTGTTCATGTTGTATCTAATTTGAAGAATGGAATTGTGTATGTGGCAACGCAAACACTAATTTGAAGAATGAGATTGCGTATGATTTCTAATTTGAAGAATGAGATTGTGAATAAATGAAGTGACTTGAACAGAATACACATGTACTGCTTTATTTATACCACTGGTCTGTATTTATATGTATGATCATGAAGGTTAAGGAGAGTGCTTTGCTGGTGTTGCCAGGGTGTGAGATTTATGTCGTGTCATTTTACAGAGTCTACTTTGATCTTTATGCAGCATCGGAAGTGATTAATGATCACTTGTACCAGTTAAATTTAATCATGCTGCTCTGTACTCTGTTCTTGTTCAGAGGTTCTTATTGTCGCTATCAACAGATAATTGAGAATCCTGATCATTATCTAATTAAGTGATATATATTTGTATTGATCTCATTAGAAATTATCTTCCAAATGGACAAATGAATCTGAAAAAGCTATCTTATGAAATTAAATGTTCAATTTATTCAAAACCTTCTAAGATCCCAACTAACTGAAAATAGTTCCACTACAAGTAATTAGGACAAGCATGTAACTGAGTAGATAACACAAAATTGCATACACTACATTAGTATGCTGACAGCACTTAACATTTATAAATTGATAGCACTGAACACATGTTGATTTAATGTGTTCTTATTTGTAGGTTCATGACCTAAAATCTGAAGCAGTAGTCATTGCTGCACCATTCTCTCTCATGTTGGGTCTTTTGGCATCTGCACTTGCAATCATCCTAGGTACAACCAACCTCAAACCTAGTTATTATTGCTATTTATGGTGAGGCATTTCTGCAGACTGACATCCACATTATACACAAGCAGCAAGCAGTGAGTATATATGGACTTGCGCAATGTTTGAATTTGCACTGGTAGCCATGACACTCCATATTTTCTATTCCATGGTGAGTAATGTATTTGATTCACTCATTAATATTATACATGTTTTCTCAAGTTGTCACTCTACCAGCATCCAAAAAGCGCCTTGTCACCCAGGGGCATTTTTCAGTTTTCGTCTGTTGTATGTTACATCTCTTATTACAACTAAAATCATCATAATAATTTTGTTTCTTGCAGTTTCGTTTCAAGGCAGTTTATGCAATACTGATATCAACAGTATTAGGATTAGGGTTGTGTACGAGCTATGAAGCATGGGTGCGGGTGCGGGTGCGGGGGTGCGCGGTACGGGGATACGGCACTTCGGCAAATTCAAAAATATGGGGGTGCGCGGGGATACGGCAAAAATAAATAATAATAAAAATAAATAATATCTATATATATTTTATGTAATTAATTAACAACACAAAGAGTAGCATTCAAATAAAACCAAATAGTCAAATACACAAATACACAAGTTCAATATCCTTAATAAATAAAAGACATAATAATAAATAGGTTCGTCATCCATTATAAATAAAAGACATCAATCTTCATAAATAATCATTGCTTCCAACTCCGGCTCATCAAGAGAAAAACTCGTTATCTCAAGCTCTTCGGCACCATCAAGTGGACCAAAGCGATCTCCACCAACATCCCACAACCTTGACTCTCCAATTAAGTACTGGGGACTCTTTCGAGAAAGGAGTCGAAGGTTGTTGTGCACATAAACCAAGTCCTCCGCTCGAGTTGGTAGTATTTTATTCCTTTTAACTGAATGAATAAAGGAATAAGTACTCCAATTTCTTTCGCAACAAGAAGAAGAACATGGTTGTCCTAATAGCTTTAAAGCTATTCTCTGAAGATTCCTAGCAAAATGAAAAGGCAAGCCCCCGGAATAAAATGCTCTTGCAATCTCGCCATCCAATAGTGCTCTCTTCTCCAAATTATATGCTTTTTGGATTGGATTATTTGTGTCAATTTCCTTCCTTTTGAATCCATCCATTTGTGTCTTTTGAACTCCTCCCCAAGGACTACATGTTTGAGATTGAGTTGATGAAGGTAGGGGAATTTCAATTGGTTTCCTTCTCTCTTCTTCCTCCGCCAAATCTCTTTGCATTTGTGTAAAAATTTCGGGAGTCATTTTGGTACAAATTGCAACCCCCATTGCTTTTATTCTCATCAAATGTGCTTTTACTCTTGAATATGAGCCCGTGAATTCATGATTACAAAAATTGCATTTGATTTTTGCATTTCCGCTTCTTCCTCCTAATTTTGCAACTTTAGTCATATACTTCCACAAAACATCTGTACCTCCCGATTTTTGGCTTTGACAAGCCTCCGTACTTTTACCGGAACTTGTAAATGATTCCATAACTAAAAAAAAAGTTAAAAAAAAATGAACAGTGCAGTCGGGTTACTGTAGCAGTAACATTACTACTGTAGCAGTCGGGTTACTGTAGCAGTCGAGAGAAAATTGACCCAATTAATCCCATATATACATACAGCTATACACACATATACACAGACAACCTACAAACATAGATCAGTACGATTATACAAATATGTATATATATATAATATGTATACATACAGTCATATATGATATATATATATATATATATATATATATATATATATATATATATATATATATATATATATATATATATATTGAAGGAGTTTTGAATCAATTGCTTACCATTAATCGGTGAAGATGGCGCCGGAATATGAGCTCTCAATTCATTGAGCTCTCAGCTCTCATCCAATTAGGTCACTTGAATTTGGGGCAAATGTTTAATTGGTAATTTAAGTACCGTTCTTTTATTTCTTCTATTTTTTATCCCTGTAAAATGCCTTTTCTGCCCCTCCCGCACCCCCTCCCGCACCCCGCCGCACCCCGCCGCACCCCGCCACACCCCACTGAAATTTTGTCACTGTTTTACATGGATACGCCACGTGGCGCACTCCATGCCCACCCCCGCGCACCCCCGCGCACCCCCGCACTGCGTACGCACCCCCTACGCGACTCTTCACCAAAGTGAAGAATCCCTGCTACATAGTGTACGAGTCTCAACACATTGCATAAATATCTAAGTTGTCCTATACACCTAAAGCTAATGAGCATGATATGAACAGAATGTCAATATGTACTAAATTGTTCTTTCGTCCGGTTTGTCGTCTAGAGTCTACAGAAATTATGGTATTTGCTACAATGGTACAAGGATAACCTAAACAGTAGTGGAGCAAGGTCTGAGAGAGCTGTAAGAATACTTTATAGTGTCTCCAAAATTTTAACCATAATTTTGTTATGATACTCAATCAGTCAATCTTCCTCTAAATTTATATCCTTAACTAGGTATTGATCATGATCTAGTGTAAAATGTACAAAGTTTGATAAGCAATTCTTTTTTTTAGAAACAGAGAGAATATCTAATGCCTTGTATCTACTAAGGAGATTTCAGCTTACACTGAGTTTTCTTTCGGATGGTAAACAATGTCTTGTATCTGCTTATATTTCAGGAGGATCAACAACATGGACTATAGTTGGGACTCTATTGCTGGCAGCTGTTACTTTTACAGTTCTAGCTTTATTCGTGTTCTTGTCAATGGGGATAACATTCGGAAGGTTACTTGTGCTTAAATATAGATAGCCCTCTTGTTTCCCTTCTTGATATTTACAGGTTAGATTACTGATGGAGCTGAGGTTTGTTTTATCATGTCATTTTGAATAAACAATAGCTTTGTCAAATTTGACTAAACAATACTTCACAAATTAAGACTTGAATACTCTGTACTTGCATATAAATAACTTGCATATAAATAGAGACTTTTTTATTTAATTATTTCTCAAATCTAAAATCAGCTTTCTGCTAGTACTAGTTGTATGATATCAGATACTCTAATTAGTTTAGTTTATATAACAGAGTTAAAAGCTCCTGTATGCTTGTATAACATATGAGCAGGATTTCAGTACTCTTGTAAAGAGGATATTCAGTTTGTATATTTTATTAGCTTGTTGACGTTATTAGAAATCCTGCCAAATTACATAACATAATTTTTTTGGCACAGAGAGTGGATTGGAATTGCAATAGCAGCATTGTAGATCCAAGCAGCTCATCTTTTAAAAAGTTCCTATCATCGGTGGATGGTCAGTATTAACCTAATCAAACTCAAAACCAACTAGAAGGTGATTGCGAGGCTGTCAATCATGGGGGACATCGAACGTGATGATTGATGATCAATATTTTTATTTTCTATGTGCGTACTTTTGGTAGTAGGCTCGTATTTTCTATTGTGGTGTATGTCGACATTTGTTTCGAATTTAGACTTAAGTATTAGATGTAAGATGATATCGTGGTATAAGCCGACTTTGTTTGAGAAATTTTAAATGTCAATTTTGGTTTGATATGCCTTTAAAATTTCAAACAATGCATTGCAATCTTGACTAAAAAAGTGTTGTAAACATGTGTTGCTAATAAGATGTAAAATATTACAATAGGGATAAAAATATTGCATATAAATATTGCTAAAAAAAACCAAAAACATTGCAACAACCATCAAAATGTTGCATCATAATGTTGAAAAGAAATCAATTTTGTAACATTCTAAGCCAATAAATGTTGCAAAAATGTGTTGCATAATTCTATTGTAACACGTTAAATGTGTTACTAAAATAGACAAATTGTTGCAATAAAAGGCTATTGTAATACTTGAAAAATGTTGCAATAAGTACATCAAAGCGTTACTATATGTGATCGTAGGCAACGGCCGCAAATGCAACACCGATTTTTGGCTAAAGCGTTACATAAAACTCTATTGTAACACATATGGGGTCTAATGATACACTTTTTTAGGCTTGCAATAGGTCAAATATGGTGTAGTGTGTATTAATTAGCAGGGTAGCTTATGGTGGCTATGCAAGAAAGGTTAGTTTTTGTTTTGTTTTGTTTCTTTTTCTTTGCTAAGTTTCTGTACTCTGAAATTAATGAGTAACCACTGCCATTGCCCCATCTCTCATTGTCTACTTATGGGAAGAGCAGTGGAATGATTATTAGAATTGCAGAAATAGTTTTTCTTATCCTGAAACATGTGTTGAATACTGTAATACATCTAGAGGCATCAAATGACAAGGTCTCTTCACATCCTGCACATAAACAATAATTAGACTGGTTTTCTGTTTCGACTTGTTTACAGTGGACTTCTATTATTATGTTGTAACTATTGAACTTAGTATTCGGTCTTTCTGCAAATTATTAATGTATTGCAATGCCTTATTTTACATCAGATCATTGGAAGAATTTTGAATTCCATGCAAGATCTACATGGACATGCCTTCATTGAAGATCACCCCGAGCATCTTGTAATGGCACTTACCGAAGCCCTTGCCTTGGTTGGACCGATCAAGTGTTATCCAAGTTCTTAACAGAATGCATACATTCTGCAATCTGTACTACTGACCTCGACTGACCTGCCCAATCAGCTTCATAAGAGAACTCACCTCTTATGAGTTTCGGCATTAATTCATTATCACCTCTTATAGTTAGCTGTTTGTTTGTACTTGAAACTTCGGTTCTGGTTTCGAATGAACGTGGCCATTGTAATTTAATGTTTTTTATTGATGTAGGAATACTAGATTTGTGTTAATGCTAACTTTACTTTTGGTTATTTTAATGAATACATGAAATATAAAGTTCATGTTCATGCAAGTAAAAATAAAAAATTTAATAAAAGGAAAAAATGTCCATCAGAATAAAAGACAACGATTAATTGATAGAAAAGTGATGTAGAAAAACAAAAATAACACCAATTTTTCAAAACAAAACTGATGTTAAAAGTATATAAAGACAATAGTTACTTGAAAAGAAATCGATGTCAAATGTTAGTTTAGACAACAGAATTCACAATGTGACTGATGCTAAATGTATGTTAAGGCAACATATCTTAGAAAGAAACCGATGTAAAATGGCTATTTAGACATCGACTAGAAACTGATGTCTAAAAGGGGTACTTTTAACATCACCAACAAAGACATCGGTCGAAAAACACGTAAAGATCGGCCAGAAACCGATGTCTATTGAAGTTTTTCTAGTAGTGACAAGATTTGATTTTACATAGATTTGGGGGTGTAATATTTCAGCAATATTTGATTTTACATTTTTTAATATGTATTTAATGCTGAAATTCCTCTTTTACCCTTACCATTATACATTTATTTTAAGTTAACGACACATACTTAACGGACTTGGAAGGGAGCCACCTTCCTGAAAGGCGGAGCAAAACCTCAGCCAAAAAATTAAAAATCTGAAAGCTCGACCAATGTTTCGAAAATTGAGGCAAAGTTTAGCCACCATCCTGAAATTTACTCATCGAAGAAAGACAAGTGTAAATCCTACTACCTACTAGAATTGAACACAAGTGATGTGGTAAATAAAAAACAAACACCTCAACACTAAATAGCAAACATTTCAACAACTCCGGACAAAAAGATCATGTTTTTCTGTGGTTCATGTTAATAAACAAGTTTCATAATAATACAAGATTACAAGTGTTAGATCAAGATTCAATGATCGTTAGGATCTAGACTCAACTGATCAGGATTGCTGACGTCATCAGTATTTGCTCAAGCGTTAGTATCAGGATTGCTGTCAGGATTTCTATCAGGACTGTGATCAGGATTTATCATCAGGACTGGAAGCTGATCAGGATTACAACTTCGAGTTATATATGGAGTCTAGTTAAAGAAGGAAGTTTATTTTGTCGATTCCTAGTTTATAGGAATGAAGCTGTCGGTTAGGATATGTTTCAATATAGTTGGTAATTGATTTGGACTTATCTTGTAACTGATAGAGAAGCTGTGTAGTATATAAACACAGTTTAGGTTTTGATTTTATATCAATAACATACACGAGTATTTTGTAACCTAGAAGCTCTCAAGAACATCAGAATTTATTGAGAGAGTTTGTAACAGTTTTATATCAGTTTTAATAAAGCTGTTATTATTCTTTCATATTTGTGATCCATAATTTATTAAGTCAAGAATATTATACAATTGTATTCAACCCCCCTTCTACAATTGTTATTTACTGGGCAACAATTGGTATCAAAGAAAACTGATTTAATTTGAATCAGAAACGATCTAAAGATGTCGACAACCAAGTATGAAAGCATGAAGATTCCCATCCTGAAGAAAACTGAATACCCTACATGGAGGGTAAATATGTTGATGTATTTAGAAGCAATGGACCCTGAATATCTGGACAGGATTCGTGATGGACCATATATCCCTACAAGACTTGTTGGACGAACAGATACTGTACCTGAACACTATGTGGTCAAGGTAAAAAGTGAGTGGACTCCAGAAGAAAAAGCTGACGTTCTCAAAGATGCTAAGATAAAGAATATCATGCAAAACAGTCTTGGTGGTGTTTAAATACAAACCAGTCATGACGGGAAAAACTGTTACAAAAATCAACTGGCTAATTAATTGAACAAACAATTTACAAAATAAGTGCCAGGTGGAAAATACATGTGTCATGTGATATGACCAACACCCCCTCAAGTTGGAAGGGGTAGAAGCCATTCCTAACTTGCCAAGAATGTTGTGATGTTGTAAACTAATTAAAGGTTTAGTAAGAATGTCGGCGAGTTGACTTGTAGTGGGAACATATAAAAAGGAAATGAGACCAGATAGTAATTTAGTGCGAATGAAGTGACAGTCCAGATCGATATGTTTCGTCCTTTCGTGAAAAACAGGATTCTTAGCAATGTAAATTGCAGCTTGGTTGTCACATTTAACGAGTACGGGAAGTATATCAGGAACTTCAAGTTCATGTAGAAGACGAGATAACCAAGCCAATTCTGCAGTAATACGACGAAGAGATCTATACTCGGCCTCGGCTGAAGATAAAGACACAGTGTGTTGCTTTTTAGATTTCCACGAAATTAAAACACCACCAAGAAGAATTGCATAACCAATGACTGATTTTCTAGTGTGAGAACAAGCTGCCCATTCAGCGTCACAATAAGCTTCTAGAGCAAAAGATGGAGAAGAATTAAAGTATAAACCCTGGGAAGGATTATTCTTGAGGTATCTGAGGACATGAGTAGCAGCCTCCCAAAGAGGACTGTGAGGGGAAGCCATAAATTGACTTAGATGTTGAACTGCAAAGGAGAGATCTGGGCGAGTATTAGTCAGAAAGTTCAACTTGCTCACAAGAGTACGATATTGAGATGGGTCCGAATAAAATTCCCCTGAATTAGGAAGTAGCTTGATAGTAAGGTCAAGAGGGCAGACTACAGGAGAAAGTTTATCACAGTCAAAATTAGAAAGCAAATCACATGCAAACTTATTCTGAGAAAGTATAACTCCATCAGCAACATGTTGTAACTCTAGGCCCAGAAAATAGTGAGGAATGCCAAGGTCCTTGATCTTAAAAGTAGAATCAACAAAATTCTTAATATGAGATATTTCAATGTCATCATTACCCACCAGGAATATATCATCAACATAAATGGCTATGTAGACCACAGAAGTACCAAACTTTCTATAAAGCAAAGAGTAGTCATTCTTTGAAGCAGTATATCCCAAAGAAAACAGTGCAGTGGTCAATTTTTCAAACCAGTTACGGGAAGCTTGTTTGAGACCATATAAAGATTTGAGAAGCTTGCATACAAGAGTGGAATCAGAAACAATAAGACCTGGAGGAAGTTTCATGTAGACATCTTCATGGTGATCACCATGAAGAAATGCGTTGTTTACATCCAATTGGGACATCCTCCATCTCGTTTTGACAGCAACAACAATAAGACTACGTATAGTAGTCATCTTAACAACTAGTGAAAACGTCTTTGTGTAGTCAATACCCGTTTGAGTGAATCCTTTGACAACCAAACGAGCCTTTTATCACTCAATGCTCCCATCAGAATGATGCTTAACCTTAAAGACCCATTTGCAACTAATGGTTTTTTTTTCAGGAGGAAGAGGCACAAGAGCCCAGGTATTATTAGCTTCCAAAGCAGAAAATTCATTTGATATGGCTTGTTGCCATTTAGGATAAGCAAAAGCTTCATCAAAACTAGATGGTTCAACAGGTGGAAGTGAAGCAGAAAAAATAGTAGCAATACAACAAATGGACTTAAGAGGATTAGAAATTGAATTGTGAACACATAATGAAGTGATAATGTGATCACATGTGATAGAATTACATACAGAAGATGAAGAGTAGGGATGAATGTAATCCTGAAGATAGTGAGGTAATTTGGATAATCTAGTGGAGTGTCTAGATGGTGGTATATGAACAGTATGGTTTTGTGAAGTACTAGGAGAAAGTGATGTGGTAAAATCTGGAATGTGAGGAGGCTCATCAGTGTGGCCAATGGAGGACTTAACAGTGTTATCAGGACCATCAACAGTGTTATCAACAGTTTTATCAGGACCATCAAGAGGAGACTGATCAACAGTGATGTGATTAGTAAAAGTAGTGGTAGTGGCAGAATCATGTTGAGTGGAAGTAGGAGAGATAACAGTAGACTCATGAGGAAAAACAAAGTCAGGTATGCTCTCTGGAATGAAACAATCAGATTTGTTTGTAACAAATGGAAATGTATTTTCATGAAAAATAATGTCTCTAGAAAACTGAATTTTGTGAGTAGTGAGATTAAGCACCTTATTTACTTTCTTTCCAAATGGATAACCTAGTAAAATACAAGCATCTGCTCGAGGAGAGAATTTGTCCCTATAAGGTTTAGCTGTAGATACATAACACAAGCATCCAAATGGTTTAAGGTGGGAGTAAGATGGTTTATTACCAAATAAGAGTTCATAAGGAGATTTGCCTTGTAACAATTTTGAAGGAAACCTATTGATGAGATAGGTAGCTGTGAGGACACAATCTCCCCGGCCAATAGGGTAAATGAAGTTTGGATTGAAATAAAAGTGCTCTGGAAGTCTCAAGAATATGCTTATGTTTTCTTTCTACCACCCCATTTTGTTGGGGTGTGTAGGGACATGAGGTTTGATGTGTGATTCCTTGAGAAAGAAACTAAGTAGTAGTAGACTTAGAACAACCTAATTCAAATGCATTATCAGTTCTGATGCATTGAACTTGGCAGTTAAATTGTGTTTTGACCATGATGACAAAGAATTTGTTAAAGTCAAAATCATTGCTTTTGTTGCTTAACAGATGAGTCCATGTACTCCTTGTGAAGTCATCAACAATGGTGATAGAATACTTGTACTTGTTGTATGTAAGGACAAAATATGGTCCCCAAATGTCAACATGTAAAAGCTGATATTTAGAAGTAGTATGAATGGTACTGTGTGGAAAATGAAGTCTATGTTGTCTAGCTTTGGCACATACATCACAAGTAGACAATATATTGACACAATCAGAATCAGGTTTACAAATAGACAAAGATTTGAGTTTAGACAAGGGTAAATGACCCAGTCTAGAATGCCATAACAAAATATCTTTATTACAACTAGAATTATGAATAGACAGGCTGGAACAATCAGCAAAGGAATAAGAATTCAGAATAGCAGTAGACTGAGAAGAAGTAGCTGAAGAGAGTAGATAAAGGTCTTTGAAGTTTCTACCAAGAACCATAGGCTTCTTCTGAGAAGACCCCTGCAAATAATAGACATTAGGAGTGAAACTAATTATACATTGTAGTTGTTGTGTCAACTTAGGAATGGATATAAGATTGTATTTGAACATAGGAACATATAAGACATCAGTCAAAACAATGTCATGTGAGATAAGAACTTGACCTATAGCAGAAATTTCAAGAACATGACCATTTGGTAGAGATATAGTGATAGGTGTTGTTAATGTGTTTAAAGAGGAGAATAAAGATTTCTCAAAACACATGTGGAAGAGAGGCAGTAGTGGAAGTAAGTTTGTCAGATACTTGAGAACCTGAATTGATTGGTTGAGAAGTTTCAACCTGAGCAGCAAACTTCTTATTTCATGTAAATTTGAAGTCAGCAGGGAAACCATGAAGCTTATAGCACTTGTCAATAAGATGTCCAGGCTTTTTGCAGTAGTTACAGTGAAGAGAACCCTTCCGTGTGTCAGAATTAGATGCCCTGTTCTTGGAGAAAGAAGGTCTTGTAGAGTTGACATTTAGAGATGCTGAATCAGCCAAGAAATGACCAGTGGAATGAATTTCCGTCTGTGCTTCTTCTTGCAACAATAAACTGTAGACGTTTCCCAGAGAAGGCAATGGTGATTTCATGAGAATGGAACCTCTCATCATGTGGTATGAGTCATTAAGACCCATGAGAAATTGGATGACTCGTTGGTCTTGATGAAATTGAGATAGTTTCTGAATGGCACCACATATGCAACCACATGTACAAATTGGTGCTAAGGCAAGTGAGTCAATATCGTCCCAAAGCATCTTGATCTTAGTGAAATAAGTAGAAATACTATGATTTCCTTGAGAAATTTCAGTCAAGTCTTTATGCAAACCAAAAGGTTGAGCTCCATTTGATACACCATAACGTTCTTCAAGTTCGAGCCACATTTCATGTGTCATGGTAGAATAGATGACACTTCGACAAATGGTTTTAGAAAGGGCACCAAGGATCCAAGAAATGACAGTGTCATTGCACCTAGACCAACTCTTATAAGAAGATGCACTAGGAGATGGCTTAGGCATAGTACCGTCCACAAAGCACAACTTGTTTCGTGTTGAAAGTGCTATCAACATGGAACGTTTCCAGTTGCTAAAGCCAGAACCATCGAAAATCCCATTGACTAACTTCATACCAGGACTATCAGAAGACTGTAAGTGAAGTGGATTATCGAACTGAAGAGAAGAAGAAGTGGCAGATAGATTGCGACATAGATCGAAAAGTGATGAAGTGTCTTGAGTGGTTTGAGCATGTGTCGTGTGAGTTCTGTGTTCAGAATCATTAGTTTGTGTGGGATGTGGAGTAGTCATTATGAAATACAATTGAATAACAAGAAAATTCGATGAGGAATTTACACAAACACGTTGTGTGCAATAGAGAAAACACAAGAATTTTGTGAAACAAGGATCACGATCACTTATGAACAAACACAAATCAACACAAATTTCGCAAGTTCATGAAAAGAGACTACACGAATTACTTGACAATATGTAAATGAAAAATCGCAGAGAGATCGCAAGGAAAATTGTGAATACTGCAAAGAATTTGCAAGAAACTGCAAAGAACTTGTGAGAAATCGTGAAAGAGATCACGAAAGAGATAAGGAGATCGCAAAAGAGATAAAGAAATCGTGAAAGAGAACACAAAAGTAAGAACCTGGAAAATGCGGAAGAAAGGAGATGCGGAAAAGCTTTATGTCACCATTGATGAAGAGAATGATCGATTCAGGTGCTCTGATACCATGTAAAACTGATTAGTCTGTTTTAAGTATTTGTATGTATATATGCAGGAAGAAGACGAGAGTTTTGTTGTGATATTATTGTTACTTGAACTTTGTAAATGTACAGAGATGGTGTTTAAATACAAACCAGCCATGGCGGGAAAAACTGTTACAAAAACCAGCTGGCTAACTAACTTAACAAACTAATAACAATTTACAAAATAAGTGCTAGGTGGAAAATCCATGTGTCATGTGATATGACCAACAACTTCCTAAGGAAATAACTCAGTCTTCATATGAAGGTGAAGAGGGCTTTTGTGGAGGATTATCCGAGGGTGATACTCAAAACAAGTCACATTGATGCTTACTAAGACAGGAAGAATTCCACCATTGAAGGTGGAAACTCTTAACATGCTTATATCCTTAAGCAACTAAATACCCGCAGAAGGGATAAGAACTTAGATTTTGAGGTTCGATTGGCAGACCCGGAAGATAACATGCTTGCAGCGTATCTAGCAGAACAAGGTGGTGATCAAAAAACTGTTCGGGAGGGTGTATGAGCTCTGGATTCAGGACATGGGATCGGGTCCTGTTGGACGTCAATTTCAAGTCGTTCCCGAGGAAGAGCTCAATCCAGAGGTAATGGTTGAGGTAGTTATCCATCCCCCTGCACTAGTAGAAAACAGGCCTTTTACGTCGGTTAAATCAACCTTATACGTCGGTTAAATGGCGACGTATAGAGAGGGGACGTATAAAGTCACAGTCTTTTACGTCGGTTAAAAAGGCGACGTAATAGGTAGAATATACGTCGGTTATCAAGCCGACGTAAAAGACCAAAATAACCGACGTATAAAAGTCTGAGTAACCGACGTATAAAACAAAAAGGCGACGTATATTGTTATCTTTTTACGTCGGTTCTTCTAAACAACCGACGTATATTGTCCAAAAAAATTTAAAAAAAATATTTTGTTCCTCTGTAATCTATAATCATACCTAGAAACCTGTGCAATAATAAAAAAAACATACATTAACAAAATTTTGTACAACCAAAAACTACAATAACCTTTGGGGAAAAAAAAACTACAATAACCAAAATGTTTACAAATTCCCGATCTAATGGGTCAACCATGTCATGTAATTAAGATTGTACAAGTTACACTGAGATTGAATGATAATTCAATGATGAAATTTAAAACTAAGTTGCTTGGAGACTGCTTGTTTTGTAGTAGAGACAAGCTGTTCCATCCGTTCTGAAAGGGCATAACAGGCTGCCTTGTATAATAAGAAGCAACCTGTAGGACATTAAATTTTTTTTATTAAGCTCAGCAAGACAAAAATAAAATGCATATATAGTAACATATACCTGTCCCCTAATATAATCAGACATTTGCGACTCAAATGCTACACAATATACTAAGATTTGAGACATCTGAATGACAAAAACATAAATCTTTTGTCACCGTGATATTGGCCTCTCCAAAATTTTATGAATATCATGACTCAAGATGTACAGCGTACTGACAGTTACGGAGTAAACCGGACAAAATGCACTTGTAGATTTTAACACATCACAATGCAAGTATAAGAAAATGGTAATAAACCAAATGAAAAGCAGGAGCAAGTACAATAGCGGGAGAGCAGTATTCCAAAATGAAAGAATACTCGGTACATTCGAAGAACTTAATTGTTGCAACTTGCGGATATAGAATATACACATTAAAGGCACCTAAATATGAGTCCGGGATAATATAGAAGACAATGCCTTCCTTCATTATTTCATCTACAAGCGAAAAAGTACAATTTTCTTTTGGATATTTTTTACATAATGTGTTTGGATATCTTTTCAAGTTAAACCAAACCAAATAAACCCAGTATATTCCACTCGTGGATATTTTTTCAATTTGATCGTATATGTTTTATCTTATTCCACCACTTATTAAATGACATTAAAAGTACAATAAAATTGGCTCTTACCGGAGGTAGATGCCGAGTTCCAGCAGTTGCACTGAACAGGTCACCTGCTAGGGTTCTCGCTGGAAGAGAATCAATAACAGAAGAATCTTCTCGCCTTTTGCTAACTGATTTTCTTTGTCCATCCCTCGTATCACTGAAGGTGACTCTATTTTGGGATGATTTTGCTGACGAAGCAGGTGAACCACTTGCAGAGCTCTCACAATCGGTACTAGGAGATGACCTAACCGTATTATCCGGTTTCTGCACAGAAATAGAGAAAGATAAACACAAAGAAGTGCCTCTTAAGAAAATATAATACAACCTATGGTGAACTTAGGTAACTGCTTTAATTTAGCCTGCATAGGAGAAACTGAAGTACTATGTGTCTTAGCGTAATCATTAACGAACAGGAAGGATGAAAGCAAGTCACTATGCTAATTCCTCATCTACATTTAAATAAAAATATGGCAAAAGGTCCAAGTTACATCGTTGAAGTCATATTCAATTGTTAGTAGCATACCTAGACTAAATCTGTTCCCAGAAATAGTTGAAGCCAAAGGGCGACATAATCCAAGTTTATATATTAGTAAGTATTGCGGGCTCTGCCTGTTGGGGATAATTAATATTACGAATCATTTAAAAGACACAAGTCCCGGAAAAAAAAACATTTCAGTATCAGTAGTTAGTGCGCTTCAATAAATTACTCGGAAGGGAATCGTATTGTTTATCAAATGTTGAAAAGTAAGGCGCATCCACTAGTGAAACCATTCTTACATTCCTAAAGATATATAGTCAAATAAGAGTTGAATTAGTAAACAGAAAATAACTTAATGGAGATGCATTTTCTTTTATCATTTTCACTCAAAATCCAATTTCAAGTGTGTAACAGAAAGTTATAGCTTTATGGTGCATGGTTTTCCTGTCTTCCTCAAGTTATCTTCAGATGCTCCCTTGTTTAATAGCTTGACCATTCAACACATGTTCATTGCACTTTTGGCTCATTAAATATCAACTGACACCTTAATAATTTCCCCAACAGGAAATATCAAGCAAGGTACAGTAAACTCTTAGCAAGTGTCATCCGGGCCATCATAAATTAATTCTACATGCCAAGTTAAGCCTTGGGTTTCTGTAAAATTCAAGGTTGAAGTTCAACGATCACCAATTACCTTGGCAGCTTAATCTGATATTAGAGAGGAATAAAAGAGCATGCACTGGTAAAAACTATTTACATAATGTTGTTTCTTAAAGCATATAAACAATCTGGTTTCTTGTATTCAGAAAATTGAGGAAGACATTCTTAGATCATAGAATATCTTTAACCAGTTCTATAATGATAACCACCAGCAAACTTCAGTAAGAGTGAAGTAAACAGAATCAGACAATATAGCACCAAAATAGTGGCTTCAATTGCATGCCACATACCAAAGGGAATAACAGTGTTTTTACAAAAATTACTTACTTTTAGTTTAAACCAGCCAAGCATTCCTCTCTTTGTGTTCTTTCTGTAGTCCTTCATCAGTTCATCAAGATCGGTAACCTCACTCCTTCCATACGCTGAAGTTTCAGAACTAATGCTTCCAGCATCATCCTCAAGCATCAGTTCACGTTTTCTGTCTGGCAAGTAGGCTAGCTGCATAAACAGTTTTGAAGAATACATATCAACCAAAATATGCCTGTCTCCTATTTTTTACTATTATAATAGGAATTTTAATATCGCCAAGGTAAAAGCTCAGTGATAAAAAAAGTTTGCTACCTCATCTTCACCGAAAGAATGTCGCCGCCTGTGGCCCAGCTTTCCAGGAACACTGGATGGCAATGTATTTTTGGTGGATACTAAGATTAATTTAGTCAGTCTTTGAATCCTTCCCATTAATGCTGCTTTGGCTTCTTCTTCTTCTTCTTCTTCCAATCTTGACTGCAGTTTAACCTGCCCTGCTTCAAACTACGATACAATAGAATTTGACATTAAAAAGGAACATATTGGAGAATAGAAAGTTGGCGTTAGCTTTATTTGAAACGGATACAAATTCACCAATGACCTCTAGGTGTAGAGTCTGTTGAAGGTTCGAAGACCTAATGAAGAATTCTCAATAACTGAGAATTTACTTACCTACATTATCAATGAAACATCAAATACTTCAGAGTACATACCTGAAGTTTTAAGTTAACCAAGTCTTCTTGGTTAGGTGCCACCACTAGTGGATTTTCCATCATGCCACGCTTTAATTGCTGAAGATCTTGCTTCAAAATTGAAATTTCCTTTTGATATTTTTTAATAAGAGATTTCTCATCCATAATCTGATTATGAGACCACAAGTGTAAGGATTAATATCTGTAGGTTAAGGAGATATGCTATTTAACAAAATATGCCTATCTCACCTTATTCTGGGAGGCTTTAAGTTCTACATGCTTACTTCGATGTGCAAACTTTAGTGTATTGTGTGTTTCTTCAGTGTTGGTAGAGGCAGGTGTGACGGTGCAAATAAGTTGCAGAACATTCACAGGATACACAATTTAGAAGAACAGAGTATTATAAGTATTCTTAATAAGTATTATATCAAATGTAAAGAAGGATCATATAGTGAACTTGGTTACTCACAGAAACTCGTCCATGGCCACTAAGAGAGGACTGCAACAAACGTGTGAGTTTTGAATCTCGATGTAGAGCCTACATCTTCAAAGAATTATGAACAAAGAATTAGAAAAAGATACCTGTTTCCTGGATGATGCATCTGATAGACTAATTGAAAGAGAGAGAGAGAGAGAGAGAGAGCAGATCAACTTACTCTTCATTCAATAGCTTCTCTATTATCGATTCCCAATCACCCACGCCTTCCTGTAAATCACGATTTAGAACCAAAATCAGTCAGTATATAGATATACATATACAGTGAGATCTAAATTGATAGGATTGATAATTTACCTAAACGAAATTGAAGTTAGAAATTGAATGTGTGTGATTGAGAGAATATGAAACCCTAAGCGAGAGAGAGACTGAGACTGAGAGCGGGTTGAATTTGGGGATAGTGGAGAGCATTGGGGAAATAAAATAGTGAAGTACGTTTGGGTTCAAATATTTTACACGTCTGTTGATAAAAAGAGACAATTTTATACGTCGGAGTTTAAGATGGCTGATGTAAAAACAAATCTATATACGTCGCCTTTTTGCTCAACCGACGTATATAATAGCATTATATACATCGCTTTTTCCTTTTAAATCGCTTCGATCTATTTTTCTAATTTTCTCAATTTTTTGAATAATTAATGTTAAAAATTCGAAAATATCTCAATTAACTTTAAAATCTTTACTAATAGAGGAAACTAAATATGCAATTCTAATATTATTGCCTTCAAGATCTTTATTAATGGAGGAAACTAAATATACAATTCTAATATTCTTGCCTTTAAAATCTTTACTAATGGATGAAACTAAATTTACAATTTTAATAGTCTCATAAATTATTTTATTAGAAAATATCTTAATTGCCTTTTAAATTTTTACTAATGGAGGAAATTAAATATACAATTTAAATATTCTTGCCTTTATAATATTAAATAAATTCTCAATTTTCTTTTTACTATTTTCTAACGAAGGAAACTAAATATAGTATATCCAATCAATATACTTATATAAAGGAGAACATGAGGGCGATGATGTGGCGCCTCTCAAATTGCTTCGATCTATACTTCTATAGATATAGTTTTCAAAATTAGTTACCTATTGAGTCATTTTTAAATGATTAACTAATTTGATACATTTGAACCAAATGGGTGATGACTTTGATAATTATCCCTTTCTTTAATACTATCTTTCAAGAAAGGAAGTTAAATATGTTATGTTATGTTAAAAATGGTTTGCTTGACTGTCAAAAAAATAAAAAAAATCTTCAAATGGAGGAAACTAAGTATACTATATTAAAATTCACCTAACTTACTCCACGAGTCGAATTTATTTACTAATTTTTATTTAATATCTTTTAATCGAGAAAAATAATAAAGAAGACGATTTGTGATGTGCCAGACAATTTGAGTAGAAAATATCTAAATTGGCTTTTAAATCTTTGGTAATGGAAATATTAATTAACTTATATTCTCCTAAACTTTCTTCTTAAGTCAAATTACTATCTTAATATTGTCCTAAAATTTATCTTTAAGTTAAATTATCATGTTGATATTTTCTTAAACTTTCTTTTGAACTTAAAGTTATCATTTTAATATTCTCATATATTTTTCTTGAATTTCTAAAATTTATATTGAAATCATATTATCATTTTTACGTTATCCGGCAAAAATTATTAGAAATTATGTTCTCATAATTTTTTTTTTAAAAACTCACGTTTAATTTATTTATATGTTTTAAAAATACATTAAAAATTATTATTTTTTAAATTTTTACCTTCTAATTATGTAGAAGATAATACTTATAGAAAATGCAAGTTTCTATATAATAAAATAAAATAGAGTAGCCTTATTTTCTTTTCATTTCTTTTCTCGAGTACCTATATTTTAAACAATAAAAATTAGAATTTTGAAAAAGATTTGAATTAAATTTTATGATATAATAAAATTGATTAATAGATGATGTAATTGATTAAGTAGTTAGTTTGTTTTATTTTCAATTTGGTAACAACGAGTAAACGGGTCAGTGAGAAAAAACATGTTTAACTAGAGAGCGATTCATTAGGAGGAGCATATTATATGCTAAAATTTAATATTTATGTATTATGTATTTTTCAATAGAAGTAGCATTATAAATTTTTTGAAAAATAAAGTGATTAATATACTAATATTTGATATAATATTAAAATAATGAAATATATTAAACAATTCCCCTTTTCTATAATTATTCAAAATTTTGGCAATGAACAACACTAAACGGGGAATTTAAAATAAACCTTAATTTCATGTTTTAAATATAAATTTGTTTAAAAAACATATTTTTTAAAATAGTTTTTAGAAAAAATTGAAAAAATTATTATAAAATCGCTCCGAAGCGGCTTAGTAAACTAGTAACTCTATAAAATGCAATCAATTTTAAATGCCATCATCTAACTACTTGTAATGTCAAAAAGTTGAGATTTTATGGGGTGACACAATTTTAGAATAATTCATAAAATTTTATAATAATCAATGATTTTCCAAGAAGAACTATTTTAGAACATATAAATTAAATGATTGACTATTGACTCTGTGAAATTCTAATTCACCGGTAGCTTCAACTCACGATTGTAGAAATAGAATATTTGTACGATACAACTTAATGTATTAACAAAAAGTATGTCTAAAACCCAAAAACAACCGGACCGAAATAAATTACTCCAAACAAATATATGAGTCTAAAAAGTATATATGTATGAGAAGGTTGATCCCATCAATGACTGTCGTCTCTGAAGAAGCCAACTTATGCAGAGGCTTGTACAAACTCTGAGGCTGAACAAGAATTCTTCCAACCGACCTAAACATTCAAACCGTTTAAATCGATTTTTATGATTTATTAAGGACTAGCTTTATACCCGTGCAATGCACGGGACGTTTAATAAGTTATTTTATTTTATTTTAGTGTTTTTATAATTTTATTTATTTATTAATATCTTTGTGTATTTTCATAAAAATATAAATTCATTAAGTTAATAATATGTTTTTTCATATGTACATATTATTTTGGTTTATGTTGTACTTCTTGAAATGATAAAAATTACAAAAATTTTATATATACAAATTCACTAAAAAAATGATTATTTATATGTTTATTCATTGTTTTTATAAATTCAATTTTAATAAATTTTAGTGTAAATATTTAAAATATTAAAATTATACTACTTCTGTTATTATTTAATTTTATAGAAATATTACTTTTTCTCTAAAGTAAAGTATTATTAATAACTCTAAGGTTATAGTACAGAGTTTTTAGGACTGTAGAGAGTTTTTAGCTATGTAGGACCGACCAAACCAAACCATACCATTTAAGTGCTTTACACTAATTATATATAAAGATATAATTTGGTTCGGTAACGGTTTGATATTTTAAAAACCGAATTTTTTTTATTTGATTTCGGTTTTTACTTCCAAACAAACCAAAATAACCGAACCAAACCGAATTTTTAGATTGAAGCTGTAATACTCATGTGTCAATAATATACTATTAATTTTTATCTAGAATTTACAAAATATATATAAACCTAAACATATAAATGCATCATCATAAAAAATTTAAAAATAATTATGCATTCTATTTTAAGATATTAATTTTTATCTATAAACTAGGTTTTCATCCATTTATTTTAATTTAACAAAGTAGAAGTCACATTTTTTCTAACTTATTACCTATGCTTTTATTCGCTAAGTTTATATTTTCATCGTATCCTTTCTAAAAATGACTAAAATATAAGATATTGATTTATAATATGAATCAAAAATTTCATTTTTTATTATTCTTTCAAGTTAAAGTTTGATTTGATTTTTATATTTGTTATATAGAGAAAAATTGATTTAAACCGAAATTAATCTGAACCGAACCGTTTTAAACGGATTGGTTTGGTTTGGTTTTCTTATATAACGGTTTGGTTTTGGTTTTAAATTTATTCAAACCGAAAAATTCGGTTTGGTTCTGTTTGGATCCTAAAAATCACCAAAATTGAACGATCCTCACCCCTAACAAACCCTAGTAGACCAAAAAAAAGAGAAGCATTAGTGATCCCCAAAATAATGCAACACCTGCAAAGATCAACATTACTATTTCGCCATGCAAACATTTTAAACACAATATATAAAAATGTTTAAGTATCAGTAATAAAGTTGAGGACTATTATCGATTGCAGTATAGTCCGTTAAGGAGTTGAATTTATTGATCTACTGAAGACTTTGGTATATCAGCTAATATGGAATGACTTAAAACAAGTCAGTGACAAGAGGATAGAGCTTTTAATGATCAAATGCAAAACATAGAGCAACAATTGAGCTCGTTGTTAATAAACTACACCAACTCGAGGAATACAGGGCAAATAATCTAGAATAAGCATTTGTAAAGCCTTTAGGGTGGAAGAAACGGGAGAACCGGACCAGATTTGCTAAGTTAGAGGGAAATCCATACGGACCTTTGCAGCATCTCAAGCTTATTTTTTCCTAAGTTTGACGGCATAGGAGTACCTGAATGACTGGAAAACTGTGAGGAGTACTTTGAGGTCTTCAGCGTTGCAGATAATTAAAAACCCAGAATTGCTGGAGTGCACTTAGGAGTAGCTAAAAGGTGGTGTACCAAGCTTATTGTAACACCCCAGTCCCACATCGAGGATATTTGGGACTTCTGTCTAGTTTATAAGGCAAAGTACTACTACTAATTAGCACCAACAAAATCATGATATTTTGGGGGCCTGTGGTGGGCTAGTCGTTACCCAAGTTGGCTGCGTTTGGGCCAGTAGTCTTCGGCTTATTCGGACTCGGAATCGGGATTTGACCCGATTTTCGAAAAAGGCTCGGGATTTGACCCGGGTTGTCACATATGGTATCAGAGCCGACTCTCGAAAGCTTGATTTGTCAAGTTGCCAGAGGTGGGGACACGAAGGCTGGTGGTATTATCCCACAATGGACTGAGATCCGGAGGTGGGGACACGAAGCCAGCCGGTATTATCCCACAATGGCTAGGGAGGAACGATCTTGGAATCTATGGGCATGGGCTATCCGTTCAGGCTTGACGAGGACGTCAAGAGTTTAAGTGGGGGGCTTATTCGGACTCAGAATCGGGATTTGACCCGATTTTCGAAAAAGGCTCGGGATTTGACCCGGGCTGTCACATAGTATCCAGGCTGTCCTTCGGACTGTGTTAGGTATGAGACTAATACATTCTCTAGGGTGCGATCTTGTGGACGATAGTTTAAGTTTGACTTATAGGAGAATTAGTGGGTAGACGTGTCATGTGATAGGATTGTTGTGAATTTGGGGACCAAATGCTTTTTAAGGAGGGTAATTTGTAATATCCCATATTTTTTTGTAATTTTAATAGATTAAAATTTGTTTGAAATCAGAATTAGAAGTGGATTAAAATTTAAGATAATTATATAATTTGATTTTAGAATAAAAATATAGAATTAATGAGTCTTCTTAATTTAATTTTGTTGGGCTTTAGTTTAAAGTTTTAGTTGGCCCAATTTAATTAAAATTGACTTATACATATCTAGATACGAGCGTGTTAAAAAAAAGAGAGATGAAAACCCTAGCAAGACATAGACGCCGAGAGAGAAAGGAAGAGAGGGACGCCGAGAGAGAGAGAGAGGAGAAGAAGAAGAAGAACATGAGAGAGGAAGTTTCATAACAAGCTTAGAAAAAGAGTAATGATTCTTTAATTCTCTTGTTATCCGTGTTATTTCACGTGTATGATATTTGATTTATTTTGATTATGTCAAGGATCTTTATATGTTCTCTTGAGTATTTGTATATGTGTATAATATGATATATATTCATGAGTTCTTTGTTTTGTCCATTGTATTCGTATGACTACTCCGATTTTGTATGTATACTATGTATAAAGTCTGAATTCTTGTAAAATTCGTATCTGACTTGTTATTTGTCGGAATTTTATGATATTAGACTCTCTGAAAAGGTATTATAATTATCTACGACTTTGATTCTTTGTGTTTTCTGAAATTAGGTCTGTAGATATGAATGTTTCTGAAATTTGTTGACCAGCCAGTATGTTTTCGAAACTGAGAAGTCTAACTTTGAAAATCCATAGTAAATTAAGTCTTTATCCAAAAATTATGAGTAATATCATTCTGGAAAGCTCTTTTCGACCTCTGCACTTTTTATTTCATTCCTCTGACTATTTCTGTGATTGCGATGTCTTAAACGTCGAAATACTAACCTGATCAGCGGCTGATTCTGTTCAGCAGTCCGCAAATATCTATGTTCTGAGTTCGTTACTTGTCCGTTTTTAACGAGCCTTATCATTCTGGAAAGGTCTCGGAATTGCCTACGGTTTTCGTGTTTTGTACGTTTTTAGATAAAGTCATTTTCATAGAGTAATTTGCTAATTTCTACAACTGGTCATAACTGATTTTGTTAATAATGGTCTACTTTGCATAATGTTTTGGTGTCTGATTTTTGAAATTTCTTTGAGTAAGTTATATGTAAGCGTCGCATGGGTTCTATTAAGGTGGTGTTAACATTATTTGACTTTGATTGGTTTAATAAAATTATAGTATTTGCTCGCATTGATTTCGGTATTTGATCGCTTTTGAGTTAAGTACTTTTTGACTTACTTTTATTTTCAGAAAATATATTTTGACTGTGCTTTAAAGTTCGTATAAGATATAAGAATATTGTTTCGAAATGTATAAGATATAAGAATTGAGAATCTTTTGAATTCCTCAGTCTCTACGTTATCGAACATGTTCGTAATTTACGCTATAGTTCCGGAACTAGCCTTAGATAGCCTTAGTAGGCGCACAAGTGTGCAACTTTAGATACCTATTAAGGGCGCGTAATTATTGAACTTTAGATGCCGGTCACTGGCAAAGTGTGGCGTATAAGAATAAGAATAAGATCCCGACTACTGGGAAAGTGTGGTCGTAGAACAAGACTGTGGTATTTATAAGAATTTCGTTTTTGTTTTAAATTCTGGATTTTTATAATATAAACTTTGGGTTGGATTTATTTTCGCAAATGTTTTACAAATTAGTATTGTTTTTTTTGGAAATATGTTTTATTAAAACGCCCAATGATTTTGAGAATATCTGGAAGTCAATCTGTTACTTACTGAGCTCTGTAGCTCACCCCTTTCTATTATTTCAGGTTGGTACGTTGTGGAAGCTTATTGAGAATATCGATGTGAACTTGTGAATTTCGTGCTACGTGATTTGATTTAAATTATTGTTTAAGAATTGTTGTGCTATTAGAATAAATTTTGTTAAGTACAAGATATTGATTATTGAATTGTGGATCTGCGTCTCCGATTTTATATTTTTGATTATTAAATTTGACCGCTACATTTGACTTTTGTACAATTTTGTATTTATTGAATAAAGAAATGTATTTTATTTAAGTTTCGTATTTAGATTTAATAGTACGAATAGTCGGGATGTTACACTTATACTCTGTCAATTTCAACCTAGAGCATTACTATGGTCATCCTGACAAAGTTCCTGGAACAGTTCCCTCGATCCAAGACTTTAAAGGCTGTAAGAGGATTATTAGGGTTGTCTGCTATTATAGAAAGTTTGTTAAAGGGTATTGCATCATCTCCAAACCCCTAACTAACTTGCTTCAGAAATATAACTTTCACTGGACTATTGAAGCATCACTGGCATTTCAAGAACTAAACTAGCCACGGACTATTGAAACATCACGGGCTTTTCAATAGTCCCAGTATTCTTGAGCATTAGTTATATAATGATATATATATCAAATTGGATGATCATCAACCTTTTTAACTAATTATTCCTCATAAAACGTGTTTTTAACCTAATTAGGGTTTTTAAACGATCCAATGGATCAATATCGATCCTAAAATGTTGTTTGGGGTATTATTTTTCCAAAAATATAAAAAGCCGAACCGTACCTTGAAACTCATAGAAATCTGCAGTTAATTATCCAAAAATTAAAAATTCCCAAACCGTGTTCTTCGTGTTCTTGAAGATTAATCCATTCGTTCAAGGTGTTATTGAAATCCAAATCTAAAGTTCTTGTACTCAAATCAAAGATCTTGATCTCTAGTTTCAGAATCTTCGAACCTCATCATCATCTAGTAAGTTTTTGATTTTATATGAATTTTTCAATATTCGAATTAAAATTAGGGTTCTTGGTCGATTTGGGGATTTTCAATCTGTTGATTCTCCGTTCAATTGGTTGCTTCTAACACGTTCCTAGGGTTCTAAATAGCAAGAATCCATGATTTAATTTCATGTTTTAGTTCAATTTTGATGGGTTTGATTTTCGGGTTTTGACCCGAATTTTTCTTTTACTTCGTTCGTTCTTGTTGTTGATCTGACATAAGTTTTGATACGGGGCTTTGATTGTGTGAGTTATAAGCTTCATTTTGTGATATTAATCGTAGAGTTTCATGTAGAAATGAGAGAGATCGGGTTTCCGGCCGGAGTCTTCCCCGACGGTTTCTTTGACCGGATTCTGGGCTCGATTCTGGCATGGGACAGATGTAATTTTGTGTTGGTTGTGTTTTTTTTGAGAAGGCGAGCAAAAGCCCTCTAAGTTTGTTTGTGTTTGGACGGAATTGTAGAATTCCGGTCGCCGGACACCGTCCGGATTCTGGAAAACCCAGAATCCGGTGGGTTGTTCTTGGCAACCCGAATTCGTTCTTCCCGACCCGTTTACCCGTTTTCTGACCCGGTTTTAATCTTCTAAAACCCTAATTCAATTTCTGAAAACTGTTTTTGGATTTTATTTTTAAATTTATTTCGAAAATAGTTTAAAAACTTTAAAAAAATCATATTTTTATTTTAAATATATATTTTAATATCAGAAAAATTCTGGAAAGTTATATTTATTATTTTAAATCTGAAAATTGATTAAACTTAATTATTTTAATTATTTTTAATTAATAATTAATTTATTAATTAATTGGTTATTTCTTTTAATCAATTAATTGGTTATTCAAATAAGTTTCGTATGATGTTTTAAAAATGTTTATAAGTGCTATATAGTTCATATTAATTGTGTGTTGTGTTTTATAGTCTGTATATGCTCGTACTAGGGCAAATATCTGAGTTTTAAATATCGTAAATCATACCGGACGTCCGATACGTAACCGGTTACTTGTTTAAATGTGATTATTGATTGAATAAGTGTCGAGAGTAGAACGAGAATAGTTAGACTTATTGTGATGAGTTGTTTAATTATAGAATCGAGTTCCCCGAGCAAGGAAAAGGGAAAGGTAGAGTGAGCAGAGTCGATCCGACAGCAGCTTAGACCAGGCAAGTATATGTGCCTTTACTTGTGATAAAAATTATTATTGTCTTGAATACTTGAATACCGTTATCCCCAGAACAATTCAAATTATCAATCTTTTAACCGCATTTGGACAACTGATTCAATTTCCTTAGAGATTCTTGATTCTTTGATTTGATCTGCATCGGAAACCCTTATTTCCAATTCACTTGATTATTGTTTACCACCATTTATTATTGATTATCATCCTTTGATTATTATTGACAACCATTGATCATTTGACTTCCATCGTTGACTATTGATTACGGTCATTGATTATCGATTACCAATATTGATTTCCTTATTGAATGAGTACACTGTACCGTTGAAATTATTCCATGATTATTTCTCGATCTTCATTTGATACGGAGCAGTTGAAGCTCTTTTGCAATTATTATACATTGAGTTTATCTTATTGATCATGTTATTGTTTATACCCTATGATAGATTTGGCATGTTTTTAAAATGGACCAGTAATTGGTCGGGCCATATTTATGGCCAGAATAACTTAAGGCCCAGATTGGCCTAGGATCCAGTAGAGGGCTATGCCGTGAGCTAGTCTGGGGTTGATGCGTGGCTGGCCAGCAGCACAACCTTTGATTTGAATAAAATGTATAAGCGAGATTCTAATTCTTTTCTTCAATTGTTATTGATACATAGCATGTGTTAGCTAAATATTGTTGATTCTGATATCATAAATTTTTGAAAAATAAAGTGATTAATATACTAATATTTGATATAATATTAAAATAATGAAATATATTAAACAATTCCCCTTTTCTATAATTTTTCAAAATTTTGGCAATGAACAACACTAAACGGGGAATTTAAAAGAAACCTTAATTTCATGTTTTAAATATAAATTTTTTAAAAAAACATATTTTTTAGAATAGTTTTTAGAAAAAATTGAAGAAATTATTATAAAATCGCTCCGAAGCGGCTTAGTAAACTAGTAACTCTATACACTACAAGAAAAACGGGCAATTATGACGGAAAATTTACACTGAAATCGTCGCAATTGGTCCAATTACGACGGAAAATTTTCGTCATTTTTGCTCAAGTCTTAAGTTCGCATTTTCGTCACAAATGTCATTCTCGTCACAAGTATGTTTTTCGTCATAAGTACCAGTTTCGTCACAAGAATAGTTTTCGTCATAAGTATAGTTTTCGTCACAAGTATACATTTTCGTCATAAGTTCCTGTTTGGGACCCACTTTTTTTAATAAATTAATAAATGAACTTACGACGAAATATACTTTCATAAATTCATATTTTACGACGGAAAATCTGTTGGAAGTTAAAGAATGGAGCCCACCTGCTACCAATATTTTATTCGTGGAAAAAATAAAAATTAATAAAAAAAAGATGAACATCCGTTGGAAGTTGCCCAGAAATTTGTCATAAGTTCAACGGACCAGAAACAGCATTATGCTGCTTTTTCAGGTTCCAGCCATTTTTGGCTTCCAAATTAAATCTCAATCTACATACAATCCAACACCACACAATCTATATGCAATACAACACCACAATCAAACATGAAAATTTGTAACAAGAATCCACACAATTAAAACAAATCCAAATATAAAAGTACAAAAGTTACATAAATATTATCATATCCGACCACACAAAAATTTAAACTATCATACTTCTACACGCCAACTTTAGTTCACAACATAACATAGATTATCTTAAAACATAACTTAGATTATCTTACAACATTCATAGTCTAAATTAAATTCAGAATACTCAACCCCTGATTCTAGGACCACCATGAGACATGTGAGGCATGACACTCAAAACACAGTCATCATTAGATTCAGTACTCGTCACTAGGGTCGCCAACATCGAAATCGTCATCATCATCGGCCAGGGCCTTCCCCTACAATGTACAACAAATAATGGATGTCACGTACATTCATACTAAATCAATTAAACGGATGACAAAGACAATCAATTTGTAATAAAGAGTTCACACACACTTAATACTTAATCAGTTCTTTACAAAGTACAAGACTTGGACTCCAGCAACTAAAATGCCTAAATAATAATTATACATGCTTAAAATAATGGAGATATAAGCAGGAGAGAGGCGTGAGAAGAGCTCAGCTTGGTTGGATCATGTGTTTACTTTTGTATTCTCTTTTATTTCTCTGTACTTGAACATTTCCATTCAGTACCTTTGTCAATTCCAGTATTTTTCTTCAGTTTTCGAGTTTAATTACTTTTAATTGTCGTTTAATATTACTGTTTGGTTACAAAATCTATAATTTAGAAATGCAAAAAATTAAAAAAAAATGCTCTCAGGAGTCGGCTTACCTTTAACCATGCTCCAAGTGTTTCCGGTAGATAATCGATGAAACCTTCATCATTATATGTCCATGAATCACGATAAGTAGGCATCATTATTTTGTGTCACGTATTTTCAGCTACAACTTTACAGTGTCACTTGAATATATTTCATTCTTTAACTTACAAACAAACCACCTGTTTCATTCAAGATTCCACCACCTCCAGAGGCATATTCCACTCTCTTTTACAAGAAATGCTATCATAGGCAACCTAAAAGCTCTGTATGCCTTAAAAGCCCTGTTTTATCCCCTGCATACATAGGCAACTTAGTGTATACGATAATTACCAACATCTAACAAGGAGTCCCCATAGATGAACTGCACGACTTTACAGTTGCAACTGCAAATATTAATAACTAACGAAGTCACAACTATGGCAAGTGTTGCCAATGACTTCAGGTTAATTTTGCTTAAAAAAACCTTTTATGGCCTAGCTAGTTGAAACACTGAATAATTGGATTTTAAGCATGTGCAAAATATGGAAGTCATGTATTGAAAGTCGAGATTTAATCAATGTGATCCTTTTGTTTCGGAAGGAAGAGAAGGGGAGTTTGATAAACTGATCGCCATTGATTCTAACCTATTGCAGCTACCTTACTATTATTGGTCATGACTCATGTCCAGGTTGAACATATGCAGGAAAGTTTATTGCATTATAATTTAGATACTTGTATGCAAGTATCTAAAAGTACACGAGGCACGTCATTTGTATGTTATGAAACCATATTGAAGGTTTACAGTTTACAAACCAAGAGCTAAGATACTCTTTGTACTGAATTAGGGTATAGTTAGTTGGCATATCATTGTATCAAGCCAAGTAATAGCTGGGTGACGTATCACTTCCTGATTTAGGCAAACACATTCAGTAACAACAATACTTAACAAGTTCATAATCAGAATATCCTCATAGTTTTCAGCAATATTGTACTTTCCCGTTCAATTTATTTGCTTTTGGGACTGTCACATCAAAACAAAGTTTAATTCAATTGCACAAGTATTAGATGAAAATTGCCCTGTGGCTCTGCAATGAGTCCATGCAGTCCAAACCCCAAGCGTGCAATGGAACTTCAAGTTGGCTATAAATGTTTACTGTGAGTCAGAATCGACTTTCTCAGGCATGGACAGAAAGGCTGCTTTGCAAGCCTCCTTTACATGCAAAACACATGATCCAAACCAGATATATACATCTATTTAGATCAGGTCCTTTTCAAAGTGGCAGTTCTTGGACCAATTCTCACAGAATTACCCAAATATGTTTAAAAATATCATACTAGCTATCTACAAACAATGTGCATTTTCCAGTCTCATATCAGTAAAAAACTATAAATGCATGTATACTATTAGGCATTAGCTATAACAGTTCACTTCTATCTATATTAATTTTCAAATTCAATGTCAACATTGTAATATGCAATATTGAAAAAAAGAATAGAGTGCAATAAAGCATTGAGAAGCAGAGGACATGATCACAGGACAGTAGAAGCTATATAGATAAATAAAATAATACCAGGCACTTGATATGGTATTAGCCATAGAAGCCACCATACCACTAACCACCACCGCTGCTCCCTGCACCATAGCTGCCTTGAACAACAGGTTTATATCCTGGGTTTGGGACGACCAGCATGGGATATGCGTAGCTGACATTTGGGTTATAGCCATAACCTTCACTAGTGACTATCAAACAACACAGATGGGTATCAGACTATCAGTGTAGTTCAAGTTTAAGCTAGCACAATGGACAAGTGATGAATTAGATAAAGTTGAACATAAGTAAGCAACGTACTTGTACCATAGCCAGCATTGTTTGATGGTCTATGTTTGATACTCAAGTATATCTTTGTTTGGGTTTCAAACCGTCCATTCGGCTGAAACAACAACAAAAACAATCAGCAAACCAAAGCCACCAAAAACTGCTTCCTAAACAAAAATCCCCCAACATTTATCAATCTCTTTGAAAACCTAGAAACCAAAATTTGTAAGAATACACACTTAATCCCCACATATAAACATCCAAAACCTATTAAATAGATCCCCATTGTAAATATAGAAACCCCCAGAACACAAAACACCAAAATCATATGAACATTTAAACCCTAAAAAAGTACCTGAATAAAAAATTGAATCCCCCAAGTATCTGTGACACTACAAAGCAAAATCTCTCAATTAGAATCCCTAAATCACCTGCAAAATCAAAGATTAAAAGCTCTAAATGAGAAGCCCGGAATTAAAAAATAATATATGTATATACACACTTCAATTAAACAGTGCCCCAAATTAAAGGCTTGGTTTTTTAAATTAAGATATGAGATTTCAGATGTGATATGTGGGATAGTGTAAATGAGAGATGGGAGTCAAGTACTTGATGTCTTGAGCGGGAGGAAATAATTCACAAGGGGGAAATGGGCGGTGGATGAGTGGTGAGGTGAAAACAATAAGCGGGGATTTAGCCGCCTAAATTTTTCAGGAGGAGAATAATGGGAGGGAGTGGAGAGTATAGTGTTTTTATTTTTATTTTATTATTTAAAATTTTTAAATACGTTTTAAAATATTTTTGAAAAATGAGGTTTTAAAATTTAATAATTAAAAATATTTAAATACGTTTTAAAATAAATACGTAAAGGGTTTGTCCATGATATTTTTAGAAAAAGAATGAATTTTAGTGAGAAAAATAGAAAAAGTAAGTTGAAAAAGGTAATTTTCCGTGATATATTTAGAAAATTAGGGACTTTGTTAGAAAAAATCTATAATGTGTTTTAGCTAAAAAGGTAATTGGTTATAAATAGGTATTTGATCATTTATATTTTTAATATTTTTAATAATTTCATTTGTTAAAAAAAATAAGTAGGCTTGTTAAAATAGGTAATTTTTAAAAAACAATTATAATATTAAAATATGTTTAAAAATAAATAATTAAAGGTTTGTCTAGAATATTTTTCGAAAAGGAGGGTTTTATTAAGGAAAAATAGAAAAACTAACATGTTTTAGTTAAAAAAGGTAATTGCCTGTGAATTACGGTAGAAAAAAAATGTATTTTAGGTGAAAAAAATAATTGTGTGTAATTACGGTAGATAACCCAAAGTTCCTAGAAAATGAATAAATATTGTGTGTAATTAAGGTAGATAAAATCACTGGTTAGAATTACTAGTCAAATCACTAGTTGACTGTAATAATTGAAATCCCGAACCAATCAAAACCCTAATTGAAAATTAATATAGAAGAGTGAATGCGAGAGAAAAATTAATTAAGGGGGCAAAGGGTGCTCGTAATAATTTTCGTTTAAGGGGGAAACATTTTACAATGTTTTTGAAAAGATGCGGTACAAACAGACCTTTTTATTTTTTGATTATTTTTTCCAACACTGGAATGAGTGCCGATTAAAATTCGTACGGTTGGATCGTCCAAGACTAGTTAGAAGTAATAGTCAAATCACTAGTTGACTATTCTAATCTCAAAACAAATAAATTTGTGTTTTTCTAATATTTTTGGAATATCACTCAAACATATAAATCTTGATATCCATACGGTTAGATTATCGAGAAATATTTTGTAGAAAATCAAAACACCAATTCGGGACTAAACACCAATGAGAAGTAATAGTCAAATTTCTAGTTGACTACTATAATCTCGAAACAAATAAATTTATTTTATTCTAATATTTTTGAAATCTCACTCAAACATATAAATCTTGACATCCATACGGTTGGATCGTCAGTAAATACTTTTTAAAAAATCAAAATACTAATATGGGACTAAACACTAGTTAGAAGTACTAGTCAAATAACTAATTGACTATTATAATCTCAAACCAAATAAATTTATTTTTTTCTAATATCTTTGGAATATCAATCAAACATATAAATCTTGATATCCATAAGGTTAGATCATCGAAAAATATTTTTAAAAAAATCAAAATACCAATCCGGGACTAAACACTAGTTAGAAGTAATGGTCAAATCACTAGTTGACTACTATAATGTTGAAACAAATCAATTTATTTTTTTCTAATATTTTTGGAATACAACTCAAACATATAAATCTTGACATCCATATGGTTGGATTGTCAATAAATAATTTAAAAAAAATCAAAATACAAATATGGGACTAAACACTTATTAGAAGTATTAGTCAAATAACTAGTGACTATTATCATCTCAAACCAAATAAATTTAGTTTTGTATAACACTAGAATGAGTACCGATTAACATCTGTACGGTTGAATCGTCGAATAAATCATTTTAAAAAATTATTCAGTGAATTTGACACACGTCCCGTTCCCAGAAGCAATATTGTTCCAACGTTTCTGGAAAGATGCAACAGAACCAGACCTTTATATTTTTTGATGATATTTTCCCAACACTAGAATGAGTACCGATTAACATCTGTACGGTTGGATCGTCTAAGAAATCAATTAAAAATTTTATTTAGTGAATCTGACATGTGTCCCGTACCCGAAAGTAGTACTGTTCCAACGTTTCTGGGAAGATGCGGCATAACCGGACCTTTATATTTTTAATTATTTTTTCCCAACACTAGAATAAGTACCGATTAAAATCCATACGGTTGGATCGTCGAATAAATCAATTAAAAAATTATTCGGGTTTAGGGTTCGGGTTTAGGGTTTAGGGTTTAGGGTTAAAAATTAGAAAAATTAGTGCTAACTTACGACGGAATCCGTCATAAGTTATTGGACTCCAAAAATTTAAATTTCCCGCCTATTTTTTTTGGAAATTTTTTAATTTACCGCCAAATGTTTTTGGGAAAATTTTGAATTTACCACCCCAACAACTCATTTATGACGGAAAAATCGTCGTATATTTATTTAAAAATAATATTTTTTAAACGTAAAACTGATAATAGGATAAGAAATGGGAGGTGAATTTTATAGAGGCTAAGTTACGACAGAACAAACTTCCGTCATAAGTATACTTATGACGAAATTTCCGTCGTAAGTATACTTATGACGAAATTTTCGTCGTATATTCAGTTTAGCAAACGACGTCGTTTTCTCCTACACAAAATTTATTTATTTTATAATTAAATTGAATTTCGAAAAAATAATAAAATATTCAACTTCCGACGGAATTGCAAATCCGTCATAAGAGGATACGTCGTCGTTTTAGTTGGCGCACTGTTTTTCCTTTTTTTTTTAATTTCGAAAAAATAATAAAATATTCAACTTGCGACGAAATGTTTTTTCCGTCATAAGTATTTGCGACGAAATGTTCATTTCCGTCATAAGTAAGGCGCGCCCAACATTCCGTCATAAGTTTTTCGTCATAATTGCCCGTTTTCCTTGTAGTGATAAAATGCAATCAATTTTAAATGCCATCATCTAACTACTTGTAATGTCAAAAAGTTGAGATTTCATGGGGTGACACAATTTTAGAATAATTCATAAAATTTTATAATAATCAATGATTTTCCAAGAAGAACTATTTTAGAACATATAAACTAAATGATTGACTATTGACTTTGTGAAATTCTAATTCACCGGTAGCTTCGACTCACGATTGTAGAAATAGAATATTTGTACGATACAACTTAATGTATTACCAAAAAGTATGTCCAAAACCCAAAAACAACCGGACCGAAATAAATTACTCCAAACAAATAAACGAGTCTAAAAAGTATATATGTATGAGAAGGTTGATCCCATCAATGATTGTGGTCTCTGAAGAAGCCAACTTATGCAGAGGCTTGTACAAACTCTGGGGCTGATCAAGAATTCTTCCAACCGACCTAAACATTCAAACCGTTTAAATCGATTTTTATGATTTATTAAGGACTAGCTTTATACCCGTGCAATGCACGGGACGTTTAATAAGTCATTTTATTTTATTTTAGTGTTTTTATAATTTTATTTATTTATTAATATCTTTGTGTATTTTCATAAAAATATAAATTCATTAAGTTAATAATATGTTTTTTCATATGTATATATTATTTTGGTTTATGTTGTACTTCTTGAAATGATAAAAATTACAAAAATTTTATATATACAAATTCACTAAAAGAATGATTATTTATATGTTTATTCATTGTTTTTATAAATTCAATTTTAATAAATTTTAGTGTAAATATTTAAAATATTAAAATTATACTACTTCTGTTATTATTTACTTTTGTAGAAATATTACTTTTTCTCTAAAGTAAACTATTATTAATAACTCTAAGGTTATAGTAGAGAGTTTTTAGGACTGTAGAGAGTTTTTAGCTATGTAGGACCCGTTGACGACCAAACCAAACCATACCATTTAAGTGCTTTACACTAATTATATATAAAGATATAATTTGGTTCGGTAACGGTTTGATATTTTAAAAATCGAATTTTTTTTATTTGATTTCGGTTTTTTAGTTCCAAACAAACCAAAATAACCGAACCAAACCAAATTTTTAGATTGAAGCTGTAATACTCATGTGTCAATAATATACTATTAATTTTTAACTAGAATTTACAAAATATATATAAACCTAAACATATAAATGCATCATCATAAAAAATTTAAAAATAATTATGCATTCTATTTTAAGATATTAATTTTTATCTATAAACTAGGTTTTCATCCATTTATTTTAATTTAACAAAGTAGAAGTCACATTTTTTCTAACTTATTACCTATGCTTTTATTCGCCAAGTTTATATTTTCATCGTATCCTTTATAAAAATGACTAAAATATAAGATATTGATTTATAATATGAATCAAAAATTTCATTTTTTATTATTCTTTCAAGTTAAAGTTTGATTTGATTTTTATATTTGTTATATAGAGAAAAATTGATTTAAACCGAAATTAATCTGAACCGAACCGTTTTAAACGGATTGGTTTGGTTTGGTTTTCTTATATAACGGTTTGGTTTTGGTTTAAAATTATTCAAACCGAAAAATTCGGTTTGGATCCTAAAAATCACCAAAACTGAACGATCCTCACCCCTAACAAACCCTAGTAGACCAAAAAAAAGAGAAGCATTAGTGATCCCCAAAATAATGCAACACCTGCAAAGATCAACATTACTATTTCGCCATGCAAACATTTTAAACACAATATATAAAAATGTTTAAGTATCAGTAATAAAGTTGAGGACTATTGGTGGCCCAACTGGGATTGGGCCGAATAGTGGTTGGGCCAAGTAGTAATTGGGCCGAATGGTCACAACCCATTCCTTCGGATCGGTCCGTTGGATCTGACCGTTGCTTGACCAGGTCATCCGACTATTCCGGCGTGAGAACAGGACCACGTATGTGGTCGGTAGCCCCCGAAGAATCTGGGCGAGCCGGTACCAAGGTGCCTATAAAAGCACCCAACAGGTTTCTGATTAAGGGGACTCTCATTTTTTACTCTCACAAATACTTACATGTTCATTTAAAACTTATTTGGAACCTCTAACTTATTCTCACACCGAAGGTGAATCGGGGGCCTAACCCCTCGCATTCTTCTCTTTTGACAGGTTGATCCGAAGAACTTCCTGGAATCCAACCCGATAGAAAACTGGTTCCAACATTTGGCGCCGTCTGTGGGAACGTGTAAGCAAATTTGTGACGTTGGCTGAGAACGATGGCAATTGATAGTTCTGAAGATAGGGCTCTCGGTTTCGCTGAGACTCATCGCCAAGGTCCCTCTACAACTACACCTCCTATTAATCGAATTCTCAATTTCGATGATGAGTTGGAGGAGGGACCAATGCCAACTCCCGAAGAGCAAAAGGCCATGATTCTTAAATGGCGTGAAGAAACTGCTGCCAAAGGGGGAAAGCAGAAGGAAAAGGAAAGGCTGGAAGCCGAAGCCCAAGCTAGGGCGAAGAAGAGGGAAGAGGATCTCGCTAAGCTGGAAGCAATTAAAAGGCGAAGGGCTAAGCTGGATGCTGAGGAAAAGGCTCTCCAAGGTGTTGTGGAGACCGGAGAACAACTATTGGTACAGACCAGTCATAGGAGAGAAAAGAGGGTGCATAATGATGAAGATGGATCTTCGGATTCTGAATCACACCCCCGAAGGATCCGTTCAAAGGTGGTCGTACGATCGGATACCGACAAGGAAGGAGATCCTCGTATGAAAGACAGGCTGATCCGAATGGAGAAGGCGATGTTCGGCGATCGTAGATTAGTCACGAGCCGGTAGTGTCGGAGGAAATCGAGCAGTATAGACCTCCCCCTGGAAGACAATTCCCGAAGATGAACGAATTCAATGGGAAAGGCGACCCTGAAGACCATTGTGAGAAGTATGAGTCCCTTATGACAGGCATGGGACACTGTGATGTCATGTTTTGCAAGATGTTCAAGACATACCTGAAGGGTCCAGCTACCATGTGGTACAGGTCAATGAAACCAAGGTCGATATGTTCTTACGACCAGCTAAAAAGGAAATTCTTGAGGCACTATTTGCACTTGTGCCGAAGAGAGAAGGACACCGAAGCTTTGATCCACTGTAGACAAAGGCCGAACGAAGAGTTGGGAGATTACTTTGCTAGGTTTAAGGAAGAAGCTGGAATGGTGACAAATTTGGACAAAGTAAAGGCCGCCGGGTTCTTATCGGCAGGACTAGACCCCATCAAAGGTAAAAAACTCCGATCTTCTCTTTATGATATTCCCCCTAAATCCCTGAATGATATATACTTGAGGGGTGAGAGCATACGACGGAAGATGGAATCCATCGGGGGGTTTAAAGAAGCCAAGAGAGAAGACAGGGGGAGAAAAGGGTATGACAGGTACGATTCAGGGCGAAGATTCGATGATAGGCGAGATGAGGCGAAGGGTCGCGATAAAGCTACCGAACGAAGGAGAGATAGGGATGGCACAGCATTTACCCCTCTAAATGCACCAATCTCGAAGATTCTCCACGAGATAAAAGGAAAGCCTGGCTTCGTTCGCCCAGCACGAATGAAGATGCCCCGATTATAAGAAAAATGGTAACAAGTATTGCGATTATCATCAAGACAAGGGTCACAACACTGATGAGTGTTACCATCTAAAAAAACTGATAGAAAAGATGATCAAGGAGGGAGAACTGAATAAATTTGTCAAAGACCTGAGGGACAAGCTAGCCCCGAAGGAAGACAAACGAAAAGAGCCCGAAGAGGTCGAGAGGTACAGAGGCGAAGTAAAAACCATATTCGGTGGAAGTACCCTGGGACGAGATAGCAAGACGACCAAGAAAAGGTACGCAAAACAGGTTTACAATTTGTACCAGTTTCAATCTGCCAAACAGGCGATGCCGATCATGTTTACCGAGGATGACTATGAGGATGTGATTTGGCCTCATGAAGACCCTTTGCTCATCAATCCGGTGATCGGGCAAAACAAAATATGGAAAGCTCTGATAGACGGGGGGAGCTCGGTGAACATTCTGTATCATCGGACGTATAGTAAAATGAACCTTGGAGGCGAACAGCTGGAACCCTGCCACGAAGCTCCCCTGTACGGCTTCGGGAATCAGCCAGTCCCTATTGAAGGTACTATCACTCTATCTGTCATTTTGGGTAAAGCTCCATATACTGTGGAAAAGCAGGTCAAGTTCTATGTGGTTCGGGTGGAAATCCCCTACAATGCTATTCTCGGAAGGCCAGCCCTTACCTCCTTCCAGGCGGTGGCGTCGGGGAAATGAGAGGCGATCAAAAAACCGCCCGAATCATCATGCTAGACGATCTAGATAAAGATCAGGATTTTGAGCTGACCGAGAGTGGTAAAAGAAAGAGGACCGAAGGCGAATCTAGCGGAAGTCGCCAAACCATGAACATCGAATTAGAAAAGTTTGGGGCAGACCTATCTAGCCCAATTGCCGAACCAGCAGCAGAAACCGAAGAGGTGGAGCTATATGCAGGCTGTTCGGGAAAGATGGTTCGAATCGGGAAAAATATGGAGCCCGACCTGAAGAAGAAAGTGATTGAGGTGGTCAGGCAATACCACGACGTCTTTGCCTGGGGGCCCGAGGACATGCCGGGCTTGGATCCAAAGATGGCGAAGCATTGTCTTAATGTTAAGCCCGAGGCAAAGCCAGTAAAGCAAAGAAAGAGAACATTCGCCATGGAATGACAGAAGATCATTGAAGCCGAAGTGGAAAAACTTCTGGAAGCAAAATTCATAGAGGAAATCGAGTACCCGGACTGGCTAGCCAATGTAGTGGTGGTAAAGAAGGCAAATAACAAATGGTGAATGTGTGTTGACTACACTGACTTAAACAAAGCCTGCCCGAAGGACCATTACCCGCTTCCTAGCATTGACCAGCTGATAGACGCCACTGCCGGATATCAGGTACTTAGTTTTTTTGATGCTTTTTCAGGATACCATCAGATTGCAATGAATGCCGAGGATATTCCAAAGACAGCATTCATCACCCCGAAAGGAACATACGCCTACATCAAAATGCCTTTCGGCCTGAAAAACGTAGGAGCCACATTCCAAAGAGTGGTCAATCGGATTTTCTATAAACAAATCGGGAGAAACATGGAATGCTATGTGGATGATATGATTGTTAAGTCCCAGTTCAAAGATCACATGGAAGATCTCAAAGAATGCTTCGAGACACTAAGGAAGCACGACATGAAGATTAATCCGAACAAGTGTACTTTCGGAGTCTCCAGTGGGAAATTCTTAGGGTATATGGTCAGTGCCCGAGGGATAGAAGCAAACCCAGAAAAGATACGAGTAGTAATCGACATGGAACAGCCGAAGACAGTTCGGGATGTACAGAAATTGACCGGTCGAATGGCCGCCTTGCGAAGATTTATTTCCACATCAGCAGAAAAGGCCCTGCCTTTCTTTGAAGCACTCCGGGGATCGAAGAATTTTGAATGGGGATTGGAGTGCCAGAGAGCATTCGAGGATGTGAAGGAGTATCTCACCAAGGCGCCTCTCCTGATGAGGCCCGATCCGAAGGAAACATTACAGTTGTACTTAGCAGTGAGCGACCTAACTCTTGGAGCAGTACTAGTGAAAGAACATAACAGCTCTCAACACCCAGTGTTTTACGTGTCCCACATGCTGAAGGATGCGGAGACAAGATATCCAAATGCAGAAAAGTTCACATACGGCCTTGTAATGGCGACCCGAAAGCTACGTCATTATTTTCAGGGGCGAACGGTACAGATTATAACCGATCAACCCCTTAAGAAAATTTTGACAAGACCAGAGGCGTCCGGAAGGGTGGTGGCTTGGTCCATCGAACTGGGAGAATACGATTTGGAATACATCCCCAGAACGTCCATCAAAGCCCAAGCATTGGCAGACTTCATGGTCGAATGCTATTTTTCAGGACCAAAAGACCTAGCTCCCGAAGAGCAGCTGGTCCGATCGCCAGGCAAGTGGAAATTGTTCGTAGATGGGTCGGTAGCCGGGTCAAAGTGTGGGGCAGGATTAATCCTTTCAAGTCCAGATGGGTTCGAAATCTGCCAAGCAATAAGATTCACTTTCCCGCTAACCAATAACGAGGCCGAGTACGAAGCATTGCTAGCCGGTTTAAATCTGGCCAAAAACCTCGAGGTAAGAAATTTACGAGCATTTAGTGATTCTATGTTAGTGGTGAAACACTTTTCAGGAGAGTACGAACAAAGAGAGCTTCGACTCAAGGCTTACGCCGCAAAGGTAAAAGACTCATCACTACAAGAAAAACTGAATCAGACGACACCTTTCAGACAACGGACGGCCGAAAAAGTGTTGCCTAAAATTAACAGACGACAGTTTATTTTTTGGCTCGAAAAAGTATTGTCTAATCCATTACATTACAATGGTTTACGAACCGTTGTCTAAGAAAGTGAAAAATAGTGGATATAGACGACACAAATGATTGGGTTTAGACAACAGTTTTTTTAACTCTTGTCTAAATAATATTTAGACAATGTTTTAATTTAACCGTTGTTGGATTGAGACAACGGTTGTCTTAGTCGTGTTGTGTGAATAAACGTAAGACAATGTTGCAAAAAAACCGTTGTGTAAATTTGATATAATTTTATTATAAAATTGTGAGTAAATTATTGGATAATAATTTTTATATATTAGGATGTTGACTAACTTTGTTTTATTTATTCAATTTATAAAAGTATAAAACAATGGTTTTTGTTTAACAAAGTGTTGTAAGTTGTAAGACTTAACAATGGTTTTGTTCCAAAAACCCGTTGTATATTTGTATAATATACACAAGGGTTTTCGTTTTGATCCGTTCGTTGTTGAATAATCTCTGTAACAATTGTTTATGTTGTTAAACCGTTGTATGATATAGACAATGGTTTCGTTTTATAAAATCGTTGCGTGATTATTTACGTTACAACGTTTTGTTTAGCTAAACCGTTGTCTATGTCAAAAGCATTGATTTTTAAAAAAAAATACTTTATTTGTTGTCCTTAATACATACATAAGTGTTACACACTTCATACAATGTTATTGTATAAATCTCTTATTTGGATATTTAGTATAAAAAATTGTTAAATATATAAAAACACTTAAATAAAGGTTAATGATAATAATAATATCATTGATAAATAGAATACGATCATACTTCAGATATTTTGTTATACACGTTGTAGATGTGGACATCATATATTGTATGATTTACGATCCTTGATATTTGTTTACAAGGAAATATTAGCTAGCTAGGAAAATGTTAATAATTATAACATTACTAATTCCTAAGTTAAACGAACATTATATAATAACTATACTATTAGCGAATAAGTGACATACCAATACTATTAACAACAATGTTGTCATATTCAAATAACTCATTTTACATATCAGTATGACATAATTTAATTATAAAGTCGTCATTAAGTTGTCTTATATAAATTTTATATATGCGAGTCGGGACTCACCTATGTTTTGTTTATTTGATTTTACAAAAGTATAAGACAATGGTTTTTGTTTAACAAAGTGTTGTAAGTTGTAAGACGTAACAATGGTTTTGGTCCAAAAAACGTTGTATAATATACACAAGGGTTTTCGTTTTGATCCGTTCGTTGTTGAATAATCTCTGTAACAATTGTTTATGTTGTTAAACTGTTGTATGATATAGACAATGGTTTCGTTTTATAAAATCGTTGCATGATTATTTACGTTACAACGTTTTGTTTAGCTAAACCGTTGTCTATATCAAAAGCGTTGATTTTTAAAAAAAATACTTTATTTGTTGTCCTTAATACATACATAAGTGTTACACACTTCATACAATGTTATTGTATAAATCTCTTATTTGGATATTTAGTATAAAAAATTGTTAAATATATAAAAACACTTAAATAAAGGTTAATGATAATAATAATATCATTGATAGATAGAATACGATCATACTTCAGATATTTTGTTATACACGTTGTAGATGTGGACATCATATATTGTATGATTTACGATCCTTGATATTTGTTTACAAGGAAATATTAGCTAGCTAGGAAAATGTTAATAATTATAACATTACTAATTCCGAAGTTAAACGAACATTATATAATAACTATACTATTAGCGAATAAGTGACATACCAATACTATTAACAACAATGTTGTCATATTCAAATAACTCATTTTACATATCAGTAGGACATAATTTAATTATAAAGTCGTCATTAAGTTGTCTTATATAAATTTTATATATGCGAGTCGGGACTCACCTATGTTTTGTTTATTCGATTTTACAAAAGTATAAGACAATGGTTTTTGTTTAACAAAGTGTTGTAAGTTGTAAGACGTAACAATGGTTTTGGTCCAAAAAACGTTGTATAATATACATAAGGGTTTTCGTTTTGATCCGTTCGTTGTTGAATAATCTCTGTAACAATTGTTTATGTTGTTAAACCGTTGTATGATATAGACAATGGTTTCGTTTTATAAAATCGTTGCGTGATTATTTACGTTACAACGTTTTGTTTAGCTAAACCGTTGTCTATATCATAAGCGTTGATTTTTTAAAAAAAATACTTTATTTGTTGCCCTTAATATATATACATAAGTGTTACACTTCATACAATGTTATTGTATAAATCTCTTATTTGGATATTTAGTATAAAAAATTGTTAAATATATAAAAACACTTCAATAAAGGTTAATGATAATAATAATATCATTGATAGATAGAATACGATCATACTTCAGATATTTTGTTATACATGTTGTAGATGTTGACATCATATATTGTATGATTTACGATCTTTGATATTTGTTTATAAGGAAATATTAGCTAGACAAACGTTAATGATTTTAACATTACTAATTCTGAACTTAAACGAACATTATATAATAACTATACTATTATTGATATTCCAAATTTTTTTGAAAAAATCAAATTTATTCGGTTTGAGATTTTAACATTCAATTAGTTGTTTGACAAGTACTTTTATGTAGTGTTTCGTCGCGAATTTTTCTTTCATTGTTTTTTTGAAATATTAAGGGAGTGGTAAAAAAGTCGTACTAAATAGATTTTGGTAAAAAAGTCATACTAAATAGGTTTCTAGTTTTTCAATTATTTTCGTATATCACTAAAATAATTAAATATTAACATCGGTGCGATTGGATGATTTAAAATTAAATTATATTTTATTTATAATCAAATTTAAGTTTTTACAACACAAATGAAATTTATTTCTATTTTTGTCCCACACTTCATCACCAAGCTCAAAGTTTATTGAAATTTTCGAAGTCTTATTCCCCCTTAAACCAATAATTCATTTCCCACTTAGACCAAAATTTCCCCCCTTCACCTTCCCCTCATTCTTAACAAACAGAATCCAATTAAGGCGGCCATTTTTCACCATACACATATCTCATATCTTATAGGTTAAGTCTCCCCTAACCTGCTCTCTCTCTCTCTCTCTACAACTGCTCTACGATTAATCGATGTCTCTCTCTGTTCTTTGTGATGCTTCTTCAGTTTTAGGGCTTCTTCAATTTGGGGTACAATTTTAGATCTTTTTTAGTTTTAGGGTTTGATTAATTGGTTTAATTAGTCACTTTTTATCCTCCCGCTCTTTCATTCGCTGTCTATGTTTAGGTTTTTTTATTCTGTTATTTAATTTGGTGTTTGTGGACTTTTTAATGTCTAAACCCTGTACAGGTGCTGGTGCCTCTTTCGGAGATGTGGCTTTTATGTGTAGGTGAGCTTCCTTGCCTTCCATTCTCAATTGCTAGTTTTTTTTTCTTTTAGAAAACCCAGAGTGATGGCTGTGTAGGTGAGTTTGTGTGTTTGGATGTTTAAACATCTTTGTTGTTTGGTGGTATAGTTAATGGCTAAGCAAAATAATTCAGTCTTTATTAGTTTGGTTGAATTATTTTGGAGAGTGATGCATTTTGATCTACAATCAAGGCCACTCTGGAGTAATTTATATCAAATAGGTTGATTATGTAGTAGATGCCTTGATGCCTTGAGCTTACGAAAGATATTATGAAATTGAAACACATTTTATTTTTGGAGAAACGTACTCTTTTGAACCGGACTCGTGTTACTATTTAAAGATCTAATTTTTAAATTGCATATCTAACATGTTTCTTGTGGTTCAGAACATATGTCTGCTATACGAAAAACTAAGAACTGAGGTCTTAGTTTGGATTTGCAGGTTCTGTGTCTGTATATACATATCGATATTGACGTCTATATTATGTTTATTGAGAAAGCAATTATAGTTTTATGTTGTTTTGAATACCTTTTAGTTTTGTATCATTAGTGGCAGCAGCTTAAGAGAAATAGTTGTTATGAATTGATGGTTACTTCTGATAGTTTCTTTAGTAGAGTTTCCTACAAATTTGTAGTACGTTTTATAAGTGAAAGATTATTGTTTTTAGGCTATTTAACTTATTTATTGATGCTACATTGTAGACACCGATTTTTTATGACTGTTTAAACTACTTCATGGATGCCGTAAACTGCGTTCTTGTAGACCGTATGCACCTGTCAGATGCTACCAGGTGGTTAAAAGACTTGCTAGATGGAGGTAAAAGAACGTTCCTTTTTTTTTTATATCAGCTAATTAGTACAATTGAAATCTTGTATGCTGAGGATCCTTGACAAACAGACGCAGGATTTGCTGATAATCTGAGCGATGATGCTGTTGAGATCCTTCTTCAGATCTTTGATAATGACAAGAGTGTAGTCTGGAAATACATCGACGATGACATCCATGTCTGCTTTTTGGTTCAATATTAGTCAATTTAAATGCAACTGTAACTGAAGGTACCATCTCAATGTGTAGGGGGTGATTGCATTGACACGTTTAGCTGATACTTGCCCAAAATATATTCCAGTTATGCTTGAACAAAATGCTTTGGGAGAAGTGCAAAAAATTGCTAGTATTAAACCTAGGGATTCTGAGCTGGTAGAATGGGTAACCAAGTTCTTGGAAGTCATTTGTTACAGAGGTTTACCACAAGAAAAGGTGTTTTGCTGTTTTCCCTTTCTATTTCCTCTTCCCTGTATAACCATTCATAACAATTCCATGCTTTTTTTAACTACTCAAATGTTAGCAGGTCAAGGAAGCTCTTACCATTTCTGAACGCCTCCTTCAAATTAATTCACTTGGTGATCGCAATATAGTGTCAACATGCTATTCCCTTCAGTATCTTACTTACGGAAAGCATGTGCCAATTGAAGGAAAAGCATGTGAGAAATTGATTAAACGGCTTAGGGCTTACATCAGGTGAGTGTTTTTGGTATATATTCTCCTGTGGCCCTATTATTATTGCAATATCTAGTTAACACCCGTTATGTTTACTGGTATTTCAGTAGTTGCTTCACTTTTAATGATACTGCGGCTGCGTGCTTTGAGCCTATAAGATCTGAATATATTGTGGTTTCCGGTTCTGCACTTGGAGTAGTTGGAAATTTTGCAAGATGGGGAAATCTCAACCAGATTCAGGTATAATCAAGTGAGGTACAGTTTATGTAATATGTTATTATCCAACCTCGTGGCTGTTAGATAAAGAAGTAATAGAAGCTACAGAGTTTTGTTGGTTAAATATACGGGGATGGTTTGTTATTTAAATGTACAGGGATCTGCTCTATGTATTAAGTTCATTGTACATGCTAATATATATGTGTGTGTACACCCAGCAGGTCTTTGAGCTGTCATTCTAACCCAATTTTACATGCTTGCTGGGCTAAAGCCCTTAGGTTTTTTCGTTGTTGTATTCTCCTGTGAAGTATGACATTTGCAAGCTGTGAATGATTTGTTGAGATCTGTTCAACATGCAATTCAAAATTTTGTAATAGTATAATATACATAGTTAATATACAGACGTCAATATCGAAAAGCAATACCTTTTGAAAAGGTATTGCTTTCTGCTTGTTTATATAGCTATGGAGTAAGTACTTTTATGCCTTGCAAAGATCTAGAAATTATTATCTATTTGTAATATTATTTTCCTTGAGTCGTGTCTATATAAGTTGATCATCTATTTTCGTCATCCAATATATTCCTGAATATTAAGTTATTAGGTTATGCGAGGGTGGTGAATTGCTGGATAGAATTTTAGCCAAGTAAGTATTTTCTGAACAAGTTGATTTCTAATAATGATAAACTTTAGCATGATTACAGGACTTATTGTGAATTTTGTGTGATCAGAAAATCCAGCCGGTATACAGAAAAAGATGCGGCAAGAGTTTTAAGACGATTGCTAAAAGTTGCTGCTGAGTGTCACTTGCATGGTTTGGTCCACCGTGACATGAAACCAGAAGTATGCCTCAACTAGATCAGTGATGTTTGCTTTTATTAAACTCTACCTTTTTCTGTTCTTGCTCCTTAATGGTGTTTCCGTTGATTATTCAGAAAAGTATTTCTCTTGTAGAATTTCCTTTTCAAGTCGCCGAAAGAGGAATCAGCATTGATGATTTTACTACAACAAGTATAATCATTCGATTGGAGCATTAGTTTGTGAATTTGGTGAATAGTGGTTGTAATGGTGAATATTAGTTGGTAATATTTGAAGTATTTAGTTTGGTATTTTTGTTGGCTTGTAATTACAATGTCTACCATTGTTTCATTTGGTTATAAAACCATTGTCTCTTATGTTTTTTAGCTTATTGTGGTATCTATAAGAACTATTGTTATTATCTGTATCAAACAATGGCCACTGTCTATTTAGACTGTTGTGCAAATGTTTTTCGTACAACATACTCATAAAAGAAACCTGTTGTCTATTTAGACTAAATACAAAATATTGACCAAACAAAAACGTTGTAAAATTAATCTCTTACAACGCATTCTTAAAATAAAACTGTTGTCTAACAAAACAAAGCACAATAGGTAAATACATCTGAAGTGTTGTTCAAAAGCCTTGTTACTACACACTTAGAGATAAAAACCGTTGAGTAAATGCAGATACTGAGGAGAAAACCATTGTAGATAAAACTTAAACCATTGTGCAAAAGAAATATAAACAAGGCTTTATTAAGAAGCAAACCGTTGTTGTTTTTAGCTGTTATACAACACTTTAGATTTACTAGAATGTTGTGATAATCAACTTATACAAGGGGCTGTATGGTAAGAAATTGTTGTTGTTTCTGGCTATTATACAACACTTTGTGAATCGGTGACTGTCGTTTCAGTTATTTTGCACAACATTTTTTAACCGTTGTCTGAGGTCCATCTGACGGCATCTCAATAGTCATCGGTTTTCAGGGGTAATAGACAACGGTCCTAGTTGAGTCGTCTGATTCAGTTTTTCTTGTAGTGCATCAGTCTCATTTGAATCCTTCGAATTAAGTCAAGTAGGAAGAGAGGATAACAGCCGAGCCGATGCTCTGTCAAGGTTGGCTTCGGCCGAAACACACAACCTCACAGGATCCATCTACCTGACTGAAGCGAAAAGCCCTTCAATCGATAAGCAACAATGCATGGAAATCCACCAAGGCATTAACTGGATGACCCCGATCAGGGCCTATCTAGAAAAAGGCAATTTGCCCCTAGACCGGAAAGAGGCCCAAAAAGTGAAGTACAGGGCAGCAAGCTACACCATCGTCGGTAACAAGTTGTATAGAAGGTCAGCGATAGAACCCCTTCTCCGATGTTTGGATCCTGAAGAACAACTGCTATCTTTGGAAACAGTTCACGAAGGGATATGTGGAGAACATCTTGCCGGTCGGTCTCTTGCTTTTAAAATCCTCAGACAAGGGTTTTACTGTCCGACTTTGCGAGCAGATGCGGTCGATTACGCAAAAAAGTGTCGGCAATGTCAGTTATGCAGTACTTGGCCTGTTTTGTGCTCTTTGGTAGAATTCCCACGACATCTACAGCCCACATGGCGAAAGGAATGGGACTTAGGACTGATAGTGGCGATCGACTATATGACCAAGTGGGTCGAAGCAAGACCCCTGGCGACCATAACCGAAGAGGCAGCAAAAAAGTTCATGTTAGAACAAGTCATACTCAGGTTCGGGATCCCGAAGGTATGTGTATCCGACAACGGGACCCAGTTCATCGGGAACAAGTTCCGGAAGTTCTTGACGCATTTCGGAATACAGCAGAAATTTAGCTCAGTCGGTCACCCTCAAGGAAACGGAGCAATCGAGGCCTCAAATAAAATCATCTTCGACGGGATAAAAAAACGACTGGGAGATGCCAAGGGGCTTTGGGTAGAAGAGCTAAATTGGGTATTGTGGGCATACCGAACAACCCCACGCTCGTCGACAGGTGAGACGCCTTTTAAGTTCGCATTTGGGACAGACGCCTTAGTTCCCGTAGAAGTCGGATTAGACTCCTACCGAACAGAGGTGTTCAACGTCGAGGCGAATGAATTCGGTCTTCGAGCCAATGTTGATTTTTTAGAAGAAAGGGAAGCAGCACACCTAAGGAATTTGAAATATCAGCTCCAGGCAGCCCAATACTACGACACCGGAGTAAAGAAAAGGACCTTCATGGTGGGAGATTTGGTGTTGAGGGAATTGGCGACTTCTATGCCAGCTAAGCAGGGAAAACTAATGCCAAACTGGGAAGGCCCGTATAAAGTGACTGAAGTGGTTCGACCTGGTACCTACAAATTAGCAACCACACGTCTGGCGACCCGATCAAGAACACATGGCATGCCTCCAGGTTACGAAGATATTACCAATAGCCTTCATCTAATCTAAACGAATGTGGCCGAACAAAAGGTGCTCGCCACTCAAGTTCTTATTTTCACTTTATACTGAGTTTTCTTTCTCAAAAGCATGTAAAGTTGAATAATTTATCAATAAAATACATGTTTCCATGTTCTACTTATTTTATCAGTTATGCATTATAATGTTATAAGTCGGACATTTATCTGGGGACGACCAGAAACGATAAATGCCACAAGACTTCTTGAATAATGTTTCATAAACTTAGCGAGTGGATAACCAAACAGCCAAACTTTGGGAGAATCCAGACCATGTTAGGCGAAAAAGAAAGCCGAAGATACATATAATGGTTCAATTTTGTTTAAATTATGTTAAGGCAAAATGAAGCCGAAGATACATAAAACTGGTTCAATTATGTTAAGGCGAAGATAGGAGCCAGAGATACATATAATTGTTATATTTTGTTTCAATTATGTTAAGGCAAAAGGAAGCCGAAGATACATAAAACTGATTTAATTATGTTAAGGCGAAGATAGAAGCCGAAGATACATATAATTGTTAAATTTTGTTAAAATATGTCAGGTAAAAATGAAGCCGAAGACACATTAGTTTGGTTTAAATTTTGTAAATTACGTTAAGGCGAAGTTGATAAGCCGAAGACACTTAAATTTTGACAATTATGTTGAGGCGAAGTCGATAAGCCGAAGACACTTAAATTTTGTAAATTATGTCGAGGCAAAGATAAGCCGAAGATGCATACATTTTGTTAATTATGTTAAGGCCGAAGCCGAAAGTACATAAAAAGAAGCCATAGACGACGGAATTATATAAACTTGGGAAATCCATTAGGAAGGACAAGTACATTCAATGCCCGAAGGCTACAGAAGTTTAAATGCCCGAAGGCGAAATAAAGTACAAGATAAAAAAGTCCTAATCAGATAATTCTTCGTCCTCGCCAGAAGACACGACAGGAGGCTCGTCCTCATCTGGGCGACCAACTGGATCGGTGAAGCCAGGCTCTATCAAAGGTGCATGGTCCAAGCCCATAGCGGCCGCCCTCCTCACGACCTCGTCGTGGCCCATCTGATAACAGCGTTCCTCGGCGTTCAACCGAAGCTTGGTCTCCCTCCGGGCCATCTTCCTAGAAGCCTTCAGAGAAAGGTTGCGCTTGGTTAGCCTGGCTCGGAGAAGGTCGACCTCCTTCTGCATCGCCTCCCGATCGGCCCTCAACGCCACAGCCTGCCCTTCTAGCCTCTCCACGTCACCAACGGCTTGCTGAAGAGCATTCTCCGACCTCACAGCTCGGACCTCCAGTTCCCGAAGCTGGCCAAAATTGCCCTCCATATCCTTCACCTTATCGGTGATGATAGCTGCCATTGGTGTCGCCTGAAAAAGAGAAAGGAAACTGGGTTAAAAAAAAAAAAAGGAGGCAAACCAACTATGCTTACCTTGGAGAGGAAGGCCATCAGGTCAGCGCAAGCATCGGCAAGACCCAACTGATCATAGGCAGGGCGATCAGCCGGAAGGACCAACGCCCGGCACAAGTCGGGGGATATCTCCTTGATGGCTTTGGGGTCAGCCGTGGCGATTGTATCGGATTCCAGGACCGCCCACTGAGGGACGTACGTTTTTATAACGTCCCCCCGACGAGCCCTTTTTCTAACCGGGGCAGACCCGGCCGCCTGCTCCGCATTTTCGGTTGGAGAGGGAGACATTGGGGCCGATTGCTCAGGCGCCCGTTTATCGCCCTCCTGGCGACCATCGTTGGTAGCAGCACCCGTCCGGGCCGCTTCGGCTGCTTCAGCTGCTTCAGCCGCCTGCTCCGCCTCAAACTTGACCCTTTTCCTCTCTATGATGGCCTGACGTGAAGGCACTGTAAAAAGAAAGAGAGGGGTTAGCATCATTATTGAAGGCATAAACAGGAAGATAGAAGCACAGTAAACAAAATTTAAATGCAAGGGGTAAAGTATGTTACCATTACCCCAAAGGGCGAAAAGCCATTGCTTATCCCGAAGGTCCTCTAAAGGGATTCGGCCCATATTGAAATTACATAGGCGTTGGTAGTTGTCCAGCTCTGTCCTTGATAGTGCGGGTTTAACCACCTGAACAGTAGGATCAACCACTCGCCATTGAGACAAAGTGGCTATCTTCGGGCCTGAGATGTAACACCACTTATCGTGGCTGCCCTTGTTGTTGGAATTGGTTTCCACCCACTCAGCCCTGTTGCTACGACGGGCGATGGAGTAATAACCTTTACTCTTACCGTTCTTCCGGAAGTCGTGGTGGTGCCAGAACAATGCGGGGGTTGGATCGACGTTGGCCGCGAGGCATCGGCATTGAAAGCCGTTCATGTGTAAGAACCCGTTCGGGTCCATCTGGCCTAAAGCTATACCCATCTGGGCGAACAGTTGCTTCACCAGCGGGAGCATCGGGATCCGGAAACCGCATTTTAAAGCGGCCTCAGAGATCCTGGTAGCGACATTCCCGTATCCCTTCGGGACGGGACGGTTGAACCATATCCGGTCAGCAGCTCTCGGCAGATACGTATGCCAGGCACCGGTCGGGATATCAAACTCTTTCGGCAACTTAGCTACTCTGTCCTCTGATAACCGAGTAGGATGATTTGCCCGTGAAACGGATATCTTTCCGGGGATACAGATCTGGGAGATTGTCCCGAGGTAGAAGCCGACCGATCCATAATTCCTGCATTAATATGAAGAAATTAGCCTTGTACTCGGACATGAGCAAGAAAGAGAAGAAAGAAAAAGTAGTCGCCGAGTACACAGGGCTTGGATCGGTCGAAGGGTTACTAACTTCTAAGTCAAAGCAATAAGAGAAATCTCCAAGGAACTACGCAACCCGAAGACTGTTCTAAGGGCCAACCCCTCCCGAAGATTGTTCCAAGGACAGATTCATCCCGAAGATCGTTCTAGGGACAAATTGGTCTCGGAAATTATTCTTAGGACGAATCTATCTACTGGTCTGACTACCGACCTAATTATGGGTATATTTCCGAAAGCAAGTATAACCCAAAGCAAAATTACTATTATGCCTAAACAATGGTGAACATATTCAGGAAAGTTAAGCACGAAATGGAAAATTGCGCAGAGGGATATAGAAAACGTACTTGTGATAAGATTTTGAGGAGGATTCGAACTTGTCAAGTGAAATCGTCGATATCTGCAAACAGAGATGCTAGAGAGAAACTGGCAAAATGAAGTTGCTTTTGAATGTATAAGTGACGATGTTTGGGGGAATTTTTTTATATTTATACAGAGGATATGTGACGTTTGGACAGTAAAACGCGAACGTTTAATCTTGATCGTACGATCAAAGCCGTTTGGGATTTAACGGTGATGATCCAACACTAATCTCAAGGAATTACAGCTGCCATTATTAATTACGGCACGATTCTCTAGGTGACGTGTCACAACGGATAGGCACGAAACCGTTGGAATCCATCCCGAAGAGAAGTGAAAAGCTAGGACTCCGAACGCATTAGCAAATCCGACCGAAGTCCAGGGACATGTTGGTGGCCCAACTGGGATTGGTCCGAATAGTGGTTGGGCCAAGTAGTAATTGGGCCAAATGGTCACAACCCATTCCTTCGGATCGGTCCGTTGGATCTGACCGTTGCTTGACCAGGTCATCCGACTATTCAGGCGTGAGAACAGGATCACGTATGTGGTCGGTTGCCCCCGAAGAATCCGGGCGAGCCGGTACCAAGGTAACTATAAAAGCACACAACAGGTTTCTGATTAAGGGGACTCTCATTTTTTACGCTCACAAATACTTACACGTTCATTTAAAACTTATTTGGAACCTCTAACTTATTCTCACACCGGAGGTGAATCGGGGGCCTAACCCCTCGCATTCTTCTCTTTTGACAGGTTGATCCGAAGAGCTTCCTGGAATCCAACCCGACAGAAAACTGGTTCCAACAAGGACTATTATCGATTGCAGTATAGTCCGTTAAGGAGTTGAATTTATTGCTCTACTGAAGACTTTGGTATATCAGCTAATATGGAATGACTTAAAACAAGTCAGTGACAAGAGGATAGAGCTTTTAATGATCAAATGCAAAACGTAGAGCAACAATTGAGCTCGTTGTTAATAAACTACACCAACTCAAGGAATAAAGGGCAAATAATCCAGAATAAGCATTTGTAAAGCCTTTAGGGTGGAAGAAACGGGAGAACCGGACCAGATTTGCTAAGTTAGAGGGAAATCCATACGGACCTTTGCAGCATCTCAAGCTTATTTTTTCCTAAGTTTGACGGCATAGGAGTACCTGAATGACTGGAAAACTGTGAGGAGTACTTTGAGGTCTTCAGCGTTGCAGATAATTAAAAACCCAGAATTGCTGGAGTGCACTTAGGAGTAGCTAGAAGGTGGTGTACCAAGCTTATTGTAACACCCCAGTCCCACATCGAGGAGATTTGGGACTTCTGTCCAGTTTATAAGGCAAAGTACTACTAATAATTATCACCAACAAAATCATGATATTTTGGGGGCCTGTGGTGGGCTAGTCGTTACCCAAGTTGGCTGTGTTTGGGCCAGTAGTCTTCGGCTTATTCGGACTCGGAATCGGGATTTGACCCGATTTTCGAAAACGGCTCGGGATTTGACCCGGGTTGTCACATATAGTATCAGAGCCGACTCTCGAAAGCTTGATTCGTCAAGTTGCCAGAGGTGGGGACACGAAGGCTGGTGGTATTATCCCATAATAGACAGAGATCCGGAGGTGGGGACACGAAGCCAGCCGGTATTATCCCAGAATGGCTAGGGAGGAACGATCTTGGAATCTATGGGCATGGGCTATCCGTTCAGGCTTGACGAGGACGTCAAGAGTTTAAGTGGGGGGGCTTATTCGGACGGAATCGGGATTTGACCCGATTTTCGAAAAAGGCTCGGGATTTGACCCGGGTTGTCACATAGTATCCAGAGCAGGCTGTCCTTCGGAGTGTGTTAGGTATGAGACTAATACATTCTCTAGGGTGCGATCTTGTGGACAATAGTTTAAGTTTGACTTATAGGAGAATTAGTGGGTAGACGTGTCATGTGATAGGATTGTTGTGAATTTGGGGACCAAATTCTTTTTAAGGAGGGTAGTTTGTAATATCCCATATTTTTTTGTAATTTTAATAGATTAAAATTTGTTTGAAATCAGAATTAGAAGTGGATTAAAATTTAAGATAATTATATAATTTGATTTTAGAATAAAAATATAGAATTAATGAGTCTTCCTAATTTAATTTTGTTGGGCTTTAGTTTAAAGTTTTAGTTGGCCCAATTTAATTAAAATTGACTTATACATATCTAGATACGAGCGTGTTAAAAAAAAGAGATGAAAACCCTAGAAAGACATAGACGCCGAGAGAGAAAGGAAGAGAGGGACGCCGAGAGAGAGAGAGAGAGGAGAAGAAGAAGAAGAACATGAGAGAGGAAGTTTCATAATAAGCTTAGAAAAAGAGTAATGATTCTTTAATTCTCTTGTTATCCGTGTTATTTCACGTGTATGATATTTGATTTATTTTGATTATGTCAAGGATCTTTATATGTTCTCTTGAGTATTTGTATATGTGTATAATATGATATATATTCATGAGTTCTTTGTTTTGTCCATTGTGTTCGTATGACTACTCCGATTTTGTATGTATACTATATATAAAGTCTGAATTCTTGTAAAACTCGTATCTGACTCGTTATTTGTCGGAATTTTATGATATTAGACTCTCTGAAAAGGTATTATAATTATCTACGACTTTGATTCTTTGTGTTTTTCGAAATTAGGTCTGTAGATATGAGTTTTTCTGGAATTTATTGACCAGCCAGTATGTTTTCGAAACTGAGAAGTCTAACTTTGAAAATTCATAGTAAATTGAGTCTTTATCCAAAAATTATGAGTAATATCATTCTGGAAATCTCTTTTCGACCTCTGCACTTTTTATTTCATTCCTCTGACTATTTCTGTGATTGCGATGTCTTAAACGTCGAAATACTAACCTGATCAGCGGCTGATTCTGTTCAGCAGTCCGCAAATATCTATGTTCTGAGTTCGTTACTTGTCCGTTTTTAACGAGCCTTATCATTCTGGAAAGGTCTCGGAATTGCCTACGGTTTTCATGTTAAGTACGTTTTTAGATAAAGTCATTTTCATAGAGTAATTTGCTAATTTCTAGAACTGGTCATAACTGATTTTGTTAATAATGGTGTACTTTGCAAGATGTTTTGGTGTCTGATTTTTGAAATTTCTTTGAGTAAGTTATATGTAAGCGTCGCATGGGTTCTATTAAGGTGGTGTTAACATTATTTGACTTTGATTGGTTTAATAAAATTATAGGATTTGCTCGCATTGATTTCGGTATTTGATCGCTTTTGAGGTAAGTACTTTTTGACTTACTTTTATTTTCAGAAAATATATTTTGACTGTGCTTTAAATTTCGTATAAGATATAAGAATATTGTTTCGAAATGTATAAGATATAATAATTGAGAATCTTTTGAATTCCTCAGTCTCTACGTTATCGAACACGTTCATAATTTACGCTATAGTTCCGGAACTAGCCTTAGATACCCTTAGTAGGCGCACAAGTGTGCAACTTTAGATACCTATTAAGGGCGCACAATTATTGAACTTTAGATGCCGGTCACTGGCAAAGTGTGGCGTATAAGAATAAGAATAAGATCCCGACTACTGGGAAAGTGTGGTCGTAGAACAAGCCTGTGGTATTTATAAGAATTTCGTTTCTGTTTTAAATTCTGGATTTTTATAATATAAACTTTGGGTTGGATTTGTTTTCGCAAATGTTTTACAAATTAGTATTGTTTTTTTTGGAAGTATGTTTTATTAAAACGCACAATGATTTTGAGAATATCTGGAAGTCAATCTGTTACTTACTGAGCTCTGTAGCTCACCCCTTTCTAATATTTCAGGTTGGTACGTTGTGGAAGCTTATTGAGAATATCGATGTGAACTTGTGAATTTCGTGCTACGTGATTTGATGTAAATTATTGTTTAAAAATTGTTGTGCTATTAGAATAAATTTTGTTAATTACAAGATATTGATTATTGAATTGTGGAGCTGCGTCTCCGATTTTATATTTTTGATTATTAAATTTGACCGCTACATTTGACTTTTGTACAATTTTGTATTTATTGAATAAAGAAATGTATTTTATTTAAGTTTCATATTTATATTTAATAGTCCGAAAAGTCGGGATGCTACACTTATACTCTGTCAATTTCAACCTAGAGCATTACTATGGTCATCCTGACAAAGTTCCTGGAACAGTTCCCTCGATCCAAGACTTTAAAGGCTGTAAGAGGATTATTAGGGTTGTCTGCTATTATAGAAAGTTTGTTAAAGGGTATTGCATCATCTCCAAACCCCTAACTAACTTGCTTCAGAAATATAACTTCCACTGGACTATTGAAGCATCACTGGCATTTCAAGAACTAAACTAGCCACGGACTATTGAAACATCACGGGCTTTTCAATAGTCCCAGTATTCTTGAGCATTAGTTATATAATGATATATATATCAAATTGGATGATCATCAACCTTTTTAACTAATTATTCCTCGTAAAACGTGTTTTTAACCTAATTAGGGTTTTTAAACGATCCAATGGATCAATATCGATCCTAAAATGTTGTTTGGGGTATTATTTTTCCAAAAATATAAAAAGACGAACCGTACCTTGAAACTCATAGAAATCTGTAGTTAATTATCCAAAAATTAAAAATTCCCAAACCTTGTTCTTCGTGTTCTTGAAGATTAATCCATTCGTTCAAGGTGTTATTGAAATCCAAATCTGAAGTTCTTGTACTCAAATCAAAGCTCTTGATCTCTAGTTTAAGAATCTTCGAACCTCATCATCATCCGGTAAGTTTTCGATTTTATATGAATTTTTCAATATTCGAATTAAAATTAGGGTTCTTGGTCGATTTGGGGATTTTCAATCTGTTGATTCTCCGTTCAATTGGTTGCTTCTAACATGTTCCTAGGGTTCTAAATAGCAAGCATCCATGATTTAATTTCATGTTTGAGTTCAATTTTGATGGGTTTGATTTTCGGGTTTTGACCCAAATTTTTCTTTTACTTCGTTCGTTCTTGTTGTTGATCCCACATAAGTTTTGATATGGGGCTTTGATTGTGTGAGTTATAAGCTTCATTTTGTGATATTAATCGTAGAGTTTCATGTAGAAATGAGAGAGATCGGGTTTCCGGCCGGAGTCTTCCCCGACGGTTTCTTTGACCGGATTCTGGGCTCAATTCCGGCATGGGACATATGTAATTGTGTGTTGGTTGTGTTTGTTTTGAGAAGGCGAGCAAAAGCCCTCTAAGTGTGTTTGTGTTTGGACGGAATTGTAGAATTCCGGTCGCCGGACACCGGCCGGATTCTGGAAAACCCAAAATCCGGTGGGTTGTTCTTGGCAACCCGAATTCGTTCTTCCCGACCCGTTTACCCGTTTTCTGACCCGGTTTTAATCTTCTAAAACCCTAATTCAATTTCTGAAAACTGTTTTTGGATTTTATTTTTAAATTTATTTCGAAAATAGTTTAAAAACTTTAAAAAAATCATATTTTTATTTTAAAAATATATTTTAATATCAGAAAATTTTTGGAAAGTTATATTTATTATTTTACATCCGAAAATTGATTAAACTTAATTATTTTAATTTTTTTTAATTAATAATTAATTTATTAATTAATTGGTTATTTCTTTTAATCAATTAATTCTTAAAAATTAATTATTAATTAGATTTAATTAATTAAAAAATCAGTTTAATTATTTTCAAGCCTATTTATTTATTTAAAAATAGTTTGAGTATTTAAAGAGTGTCAATTAATTTTATTAATTGATTTATTTGCATTTAAATGTTTACATTGGATTTAAAAATCCGAGTTTTGATTTAAAAATTAATCGTGACTTATTTAAAATTCAAATAAGTTTCGTATGATGTTTTAAAAATGTTTATAAGCGCTATATAGTTCATATTAATTGTGTGTTGTGTTTTATAGTCTGTATATGCTCGTACTAGGGCAAATATCTGAGTTTTAAATATCGTAAATCATACCGGACGTCCGATACGTAACCGGTTACTTGTTTAAATGTGATTATTGATTGAATAAGTGTCGAGAGTAGAACGAAAATAGTTAGACTTATTGTGATGAGTTGTTTAATTATAGAATCGAGTTCCCGGAGCAAGGAAAAGGGAAAGGTAGAGTGAGCAGAGTCGATCCGACAGCAGCTTAGACCAGGCAAGTATCTGTGCCTTTACTTGTGATAAAAATTATTATTGTCTTGAATACTTGAATACCGTTATCCCCAGAACAATTCAAATTATCAATCTTTTAACCGCATTTGGACAACTGATTCCATTTCCTTAGAGATTCTTGATTCTTTGATTTGATCTGCATCGGAAACCCTTATTTCCAATTCACTTGATTGTTGTTTACCACCATTTATTATTGATTATCATCCTTTGATTATTATTGACAGCCATTGATCATTTGACTTCCATCGTTGACTATTGATTACGGTCATTGATTATCGATTACCAATATTGATTTCCTTATTGAATGAGTACACTGTACCGTTGAAATTATTCCATGATGAATTCTCAATCTTCATTTGATACGGAGCAGTTGAAGCTCTTTTGCAATTATTATACATTGAGTTTATCTTATTGAGCATGTTATTGTTTATACCCTATGATAGATTTGGCACGTTTTTAAAATGGACCAGTAATTGGTCGGGCCATATTTATGGCCGGAATAACTTAAGGCCCAGATTGGCCTAGGATCCAGTAGAGGGCTATGCCGTGAGCTAGTCCGGGGTTGATGCGTGGCTGGCCAGCAGTACAACCTTTGATTTGAATAAAATGTATAAGCCAAATTCTAATTCTTTTCTTCAATTGTTATTGATACATAGCATGTGTTAGCTAAATATTGTTGATTCTGATAGCATAAATTCATATCCTTACAACTGTGATAGAAATGATACATATGATGTTTGCTGAGCAATTTGGCTCACTCTTGCTTGTTGTTTTCTAACCCTATTCCAGTGAAGCGAGAGTATGAGTCGGCATAGCGTGACCGATAGTTCACCGGAAGCCAGGAGAGCCCCTCGAGTCATTGTCACTGGCAGGGTAGTTGTTTGTTTTGCTTTTCTAGATTAGATGTCTAGATTTGAACCTAAGTTGTGATGTAATAACTCTGATAAAACTGGAATTGTATTAATAAAAGATTGTAGTAGCTTGTGTTCATTGCCATAATCTGGATGCGATCTTGGTTAAGGGGTATTTGTGTCTTTATATATTATGCATGTGTTAAATAGTGTTCCGTTGGTCGGGTGACTCCTCAAATCTGTACCCCGGGTTTGGAGGGCGCCACAATTAATCTGTCACATGTGAAGATTGACCCACCTTTTACTTGAAGACAACTCTAAAGATATTCTCTTAAACCCCTTGAATCAGCTGCATGCAAATGGTTGTTGGTCTTGTCAGCATTTTGTTCATCACTCTGTGAAGGTTTCTGCCTAGTTTCCAGGTTATGAATCTCTTCCACCATAGGTTTCCATAGTCTTACTCTTGCATTGATAAACCAATTGGATACCTGGAAAGTTAACCACATAGTCTAAATTAAGTATCTTTTAAAATTTTACAAAAAAATTACTAATATTTAATGCAAGTGCTATGTTACATACTACAAGCACCATGCTCTCAGCACAGTTACAGCGCGCTCAGGTAGTCCCCTTTGAGGTCGCCAAACAGGCTGATGTTCTATAAATCCCATGTTTTGAACTGGCTTTTGGCCGTAAATATTGGTATCTGCATGTAGCCAGGTCTGTAAGGAATTTGTTTGGAAAATGAGTGGTCATGCATTTGAGATAGAAGCTGTGTCAACTCCAAAAGCAACTTGATTAGCAATTAACAGTGCTTGCATTTTTAATCACAAACAATATTGTACACTGTAAATTTTAGCAATAAGGAACATACAAATATGTGAAATAGAAAGATGCACTGAAAACAGGGGCTAAAAGGTATGATTTCAGTACCTCGGGGGCTAAAAGGTACACTGTAAATCGGTATAACTGTAAAGACTGTTTTGCCCATCCGAGTTATACCGGTTTTTTGTTACGAACCGGTATATGGGTCGAAAGGTATGAATTCAGTATCTCAGGGGCTAAAAGGTGCACCTTTAAAACACAGGGGTTGATGGGTATATGGTACTAAACCTCAAGGGTTAAAAGGTCATTAAGCCTATTTCAGGCCTTTAACAAGAATGATCCAGTGGATGAAGGCCAAAATAGTAGCCAGCTGATTTGTTCCATTTAGATAGTTGTGAATTCTGATTCATTTCTCCGGTGCTTGTTCTAAATTATTACTCTTACAGAAAGGCATTGTGTTTCCCTTTGTATGAAGATGAATGCAAGATGGATAGGGAAAAATATTTAAATAACCTATGTGATTAAAGACTTTTTGCGAATTTTGTTTTTTGGACCATCTATTTTAACTATTCGCACAAAAGCAGGTGTGGGAGTGGTCAATTAAACCAAAAGTAGCTTTATTTTTTTAAGAAAGTTCTTATAACTGTTCTTATTTTCTTTTGAAAAGAAAATCACCCTTTATTTTATATCTTCTTCCTTCCTTTCTTTCCCTCACAAAATGGATGATCTCCCGTTTCTTTTGAAACAAAGTTGGCTTGTACTCTTCGAAAGGAAGTTGGTTTTTTGAAATTTTTTGTTTACATTCGGTTGAACATGAGGAGCATGTGAATTGTTCAAAAATAATCTGATCTAACATCTTGTCCGATTAGAGTAATCCAATCATCAACGTAACATAAAATGTGTAGATATCAATGCAGACTTATTTCGAACATTTAAACCACTCACAGATCTTTGTTGGGTATACTTAGATCTTTGTTGGGTATACTTAAAACCCACAATTCAAACAGAAGTCTTCATGAATAGGAGTTCTGGATGGCCAACACAACTTCAGTAATGGTCTGAAATTTTGTTATTTCCTTAAGGAGCATCTTGGCAAAGTTAAGAGCAAGCCGCTCACAATCTGCTCATCTAGCAGCATCATTAATTGCCTCAAAATCTTTGTAATATCCCGTAATTTTTAGATTATTAATAATAAAAGAATAATAGAAAATTAGATTAAAATTTGAAAAAGAATAGGATTAAAATTTAATTAGATTGATGGGCCTAAAATATGGATCAGATTTGGATACAGTTAACTTGTAGGTCTGGAGTTAGGGTTTTGTATTGTTATATAAACATCTTATTCTTTTTAGTCAAAATTCGTAGGTCTTTTTCTATTAAAAATCAACAGTCTTGTAAAATTCGTAGAATATTCATCGTAAGTCGGAATTTGATGATTCTGGACTTTTCAGAAAGATCTTTCAATTTCCTACAACATCTATTTCATAGTGTTTTTCCATATACTTCCTCAAACTGTTCTTAAAATCATAAAACACAAACAAATCTTGTTTTTCGGTTTCTGTTCAAATTCAGCGGACATTTTATTCAATTCCCGATTCGTTATAAGTCCGTTTCTGATGAGCCTTATCTTGTCAGAAAGGTATTTTCATTCTGTACAACTTTTGTTCTTTGAGTTGTTCAAGAAAACGTCGTTTAGAGGGTCAAAATGAGTAAATACAGTTCTGGTCAGAATTGGATATATAATCTAGGATGCGTTGAGGTAAGTTTCCGATTGATTTATCTAGTATTTTCGAAACTGTGTGTTGTGTGTGTGTTTTAATTATATAAACTTGGGCTTAGTGATGATATATTTTGATGTGATGTGTATTATTGTATATGTGTTATGTGTAAACAATAGTCTTGGAATTCTGATTTGTGCCATGGTTTGTGAAAATATCGAATAAGAATAAGGACCGAGTCACCGGGTTATAGTGACAGTTTTCTGAAAATTTAGGACCGTTATCACCGGTTTGTAGTGGTCGTGGCATGAATTGTGGGTTTCGAGTTATTGTTGTTATGTGGTATCGTATTTATCAAATAAGAATAAGAATATGTGTATCGAAGTTATGTATTGTATAAGATTATTGTATCGTATTGAATATTGTATTGTCATATGTGTATACATGTTATTTGCCCGACTAGTTGGATCGATTGGTTTCTTGCTGAGCTGTGTAGCTCATTCCTTACATTTTCAGGTTGCCGTTAGAACGAGTGGATGTGCTTTCGAGTTCGAGGATCTTAGGTTTGGATAGCTTAGATTGTCATCTTTAGCTGCGCTTTTGTAATATTTATCCTTGTATAGAATTTTTGTCACGCTTCCGTCTGTAATTGTCATTGTATAGTACTTTATTTAAGTTTTGTATTTAGATTTAATAGTCCGAAAAGTCGGGCTGTTACAATTGGTATCAGAGCCGACTCTCGAAAGCTTGTCGAGGCAAGTTGCCGGAGGTGGGGACACGAAGGCTGGTGGTATTATCCCACAATGGACAGAGGTCCGGAGGTGGGGACACGAAGCCAGCCGGTATTATCCCACAATGGCTAGAGAGGAACGATCTTGGAACCTATGGGCTATCCGTTCAGGCTTGACGAGGACGTCAAGAGTTTAAGTGGGGGAGTTTGTAACACCCCAGTCCCACATCGAGTAGATTTGGGACTTCTGTTCAGTTTATAAGGCAAAGTACTACTACCAATAAGCACCAACAAATCATGATCTTTTGGGGTCTGTGGTGGGCTAGTCGTTACCCAAGTTGGCTGCGTTTGGGCCAGTATGCTTCGGCTTATCCGGACTCGGAATCGGGACTTGACCCGATTTTCGAAAAAGGCTCGGGATTTGACCCGGGTTGTCACAATCTTCAACATGAGCTACTCCAACAATTCTCTTAATATGTAAAGAGGCTCACTTTAGAATGCAGAAAATAATTAAATGAAGAAGGCTATTGACAAAATTCAGGAGTACTCAAAAAAACTTCCATAAAAGCTTAAAACATGAACCATCTGATTACTAAAGGTAAGTTAAAACCACCAGAAAAGGCTCCATAAAGATTGCAAGGAAAAGCTAGAAAAGAGACTTTCACCTAAGTAGAACACAAGATTTGATTTTACATAGATTTGGGGGTGTAATATTTGAGCAATATTTGATTTTACATTTTTTAATATGTATTTAATGCTGAAATTCCTCTTTTACCCTTACCATTAGACATTTATTTTAAGTTAACGACACATACTTAACGGACTTGGACGGGAGCCACCTTCCTGAAAGGCGGAGCAAAACCTCAGCCAAAAAATTAAAAATTTGAAAGCTCGGCCAATGTTTCGAAAATTGAGGCAAAGTTTAGCCACCATCCTGAAATTTACTCATCGAAGAAAGACAAGTGTAAATCCTACTACCTGCTAAAATTGAACACAAGTGATGTGGTAAATAAAAAACAAACACCTCAACACTAAATAGCAAACATTTCAACAACTCCGGACAAAAAGATCATGTTTTTCTCTGGTTCATGTTAATAAACAAGTTTCATAATAATACAAGATTACAAGTGTTAGTTCAAGATTCAATGATCGTCAGGATCTAGACTCAACTGATCAGGATTGCTGTCTGCTGACGTCATCAGTATTTGCTCAAGCGTTAGTATCAGGATTGCTGTCAGGATTTCTATCAGGACTGTGATCAGGATTTATCATCAGGACTGGAAGCTGATCAGGATTACAACTTCGAGTTATATATGGAGTCTAGTTAAAGAAGGAAGTTTATTTTGTCGGTTCCTAGTTTATAGGAATGAAGCTGCCGGTTAGGATATGTTTCAATATAGTTTGTAATTGATTTGGACTTATCTTGTAACTGATAGAGAAGTTGTGTAGTATATAAACACAGTTTAGGTTTTGATTTTATATCAATAACATACACGAGTATTTTGTAACCTAGAAGCTCTCAAGAACATCAGAATTTCTTGAGAGAGTTTGTAACAGTTTTATATCAGTTTTAATAAAGCTGTTATTATTCTTTCATATTTGTGATCCATAATTTATTAAGTCGAGAATATTATACAATTGTATTCAACCCCCCTTCTACAATTGTTATTTACTGGGCAACAATTGGTATCAAAGAAAACTGGTTTAATTTGAATCAGAAACGATCTAAAGATGTCGACAACCAAGTATGAAAGCATGAAGATTCCCATCCTGAAGAAAAGTGAATACCCTACATGGAGGGTAAAGATGTTGATGTATCTAGAAGCAATGGACCCTGAATATCTAGAAAAGATTCGTGATGGACCATATATCCCTACAAGACTTGTTGGACGAACAGATACTGTACCTGAACACTACGTGGTCAAGGTAAAAAGTGAGTGGACTCCAGAAGAAAAAGCTGATGTTCTCAAAGATGCTAAGATAAAGAATATCATGCACAACAGTCTTGATGCTGTCATGTCTAACAGGGTAATTGCATGCAAATCTGCAAAGGAAATTTGGGACACTTTGGAAACTCAATGCCAAGGATCTGTATCTATCAAGAAAAACAGAAGGGCTCTACTGATTCAAGAGTATGAACAATTTGATGATAGATCTGATGAGAGCCTTACTGACATGTATGATAGATTCCTGACACTCCTTAACAATCTATCTCTAATTGGCAAAGAGTATGTATCTGAAGATTCTAACACCAAGTTTCTGAGGGCTTTACCAGAAGAATGGGACACTCAAACCTCAATTATTAGGCACCAGTATGATCTAAATACTGTGTCTCTTAATGAGGTTTATGGAATGCTAAGAACCTATGATCTTGAGGTTCAACAAAGAAAGAATAAGAAAAGCAGCAAGGCAAAGTCTATAGCCTTGAATGTTGAGGCTAAATCAAAAGGAAAAGCTGTGGAGGTCCCTAGAAGAAAATCAAGAATAGTTGAGTCAGATCCTGATGACTCATCATCAGATACTGATGGAAATCCTGATGCCAATACTGATGATGATTCTACTGACTCAGACATGGAAGAGATGGTTGCTATGATAGTCAGAGGCTTCAAGAAGATGAAGTTCAGGAAGGCTAGAAGACAAGGCAACTTCCAGAAAAAGACCTTCAATGTTGACAAAGACAAGTACAACAAAAAGGACTGCAAGAGTAGCAAATTTGACAAGTCAAAGGTTAGATGCTACAAGTGTAATGGAATGGGGCACTTTGCAACTGAGTGCAAAAAGGCTAAAGCACTCATCACTTCAAACAAGGATTGGATGGACTCTTCCTCAGATTCTGAAACTGAGGTGGTCAACTATGCCCTAATGGCCACTACTGATGAAACTGCTGTTCCTGATGAAAAGGAACCAAATGTTGTTTTTGATTTTAATACTGATAATGCCTCTGAGTTAAGACGTTTTCTAAAGTCATTGCATATTAGCTTTAGAAGTCAAACTGCTGAAAATACTAGGATCTTATCTGAGATGTCTGTACTTAGGAAAAGGAATGAGCATCTAGAAGCTGAATTTTCTTTTATGCAAGAAGTACAAAAAGAATGTGATAATGCTAAACACATGCACTTAGAGATGAAATTTAAATGTAGTGCTCTTGAGAAAAAACTTGAGTTTGCTAATGAGAAAATCAGAACATGGACAGATTCTGGAAGGAAGTTTCATGAAATCAATACTTCTAAGAATTGGAAAGAGTGTCTAGGTTATAAGTCAGATGAGGATAAGAAGATGAAAAAGAAAGTTGTTATAGATGAGACAGTTAATCCAGTGACCTATAGACATGTGATATATAAGACCAAATCAAAGATTAAGCCTGTTAAATTCGTATTTGGAAATTATCCCAATTCTACTTTTGAAAAGGGATCCACTTCTGCTCAACCATGTTTAAATGCTAAGTCTAAACTTGTCAAAAATAATGTAGGTTTATTGTCTCAGAAACAACTTAGGGATAAAGTTAATGAAGTAACAGGTAAACAGAAGTCACCTACTATCAAAAGAAACAGGAATGGTAAAGTGGGGATTAATAAAGAGAATAATTATAAGTTTATCCCAAATGCACCAAGAAAGTGTTGTTATACCTGTGGTAACTCTAATCATCTTGCTATTGATTGTAGAAAGAGTAAAAAGGAAATTACTGAGATTCCTAGGTCTGATGTTAGGAATAGATCAGTATTTTATAAACCACAGAAGTCTTGTTTTTATTGTGGCAGTAAATGACATTCTATTTATACTTGTGAAGAATACCATAATTTGTATCATAACTTTTATGAGCCTTTGCCTAAGTTTAATAAAATTACAAATTCTGTTAAATCTAAGAATGTTAATGTGAAGCATGCATCTGTTAATACTGATACTGACAAAGCAAATCCTGATGGATTTCATTCTATCAGAACTGTTAAGGTCAAAAAGTCTTCTGCTGCTAAATCTAGTATAATGCATGAAAAAGGAACCCAACAAGTGTGGGTTTCTAAATATTCTAACTAGTGTATATCTATTCTGATTGCAGGGAAAAAGGAAAAATGTGTTAGTCATGGATAGTGGATGTTCTGTGCACATGACTGGAAATAAAGCCATGTTATCAGAATATAAGGAGAAAGCTGGCCCAACTGTGTCTTATGGAGATGGCAACATTGGACAAACTTTGGGATATGGCAATATAATCATTGGCAATGTCATCATTGAAAAAGTAGCTCTAGTGAAGGGACTAAAATTGTTGAGTATTAGTCAAATCACTGACAGAGGTTATCATGCCAATTTCTATTCCTCTCATTGTGAAGTAGTCAGCAAAGCATCAGGAAAGGTTGCACTCACTAGCTACAGGCATGGTAACATTTATGAAGCCAACATTCACACCAATACTGAAGGCTCTCCTACTTGTCTCATCAGTAAAACCTCAGTAGATGAAAGTTGGAATTGGCACAAGAAGCTTTCTCATCTCAACTTCAGCAACATCAATGAGTTGGTTAAGAAAGATTTGGTTAGAGGACTACCTAAAGCTTTGTATACTTCTGATGGACTCTGTGATGCATGTCAGAAAGCAAAACAGAGAAGGACATCATTCAAGAGTAAATCTGAATCCTCTATTGGTGAACCATATCACATGTTACATCTTGATCTATTTGGACCAGTCAATATAATGTCCATCAATAAGAAAAGATACACTCTTGTAATTGTTGATGAATTTTCTAGATTCACCTGGGTGTATTTTCTATACAGAAAAGATGAGACTCCAGAAATACTGTTGGACCATGTGAGAATGATTGAGACAGGCTCAAAGTATAAAGTTAAGATTCTGAGAAGTGATAATGGTACTGAATTCAAGAATTCAAAGATGGAAGAGTTCTGCAAATACAAAGGAATTATTCAACAATTCTCTGCTCTTGGCACACCCCAGCAAAATGGAGTAGTTGAAAGAAAGAATAGAACTCTTATTGAAGCTGGTAGAACTATGTTAGAAGAAGCTAAACTGCCTACATATTTCTGGCAGAAGTAGTCAATATAGCATGTTATACTCAAAATCTCACACTCATAAACAGACATCGTGTAACTCCTATCAAATGCTCAAGGAGAAGAAACCTAGTTTGAAGCATCTGCATGTGTTTGGCTGTAAATGTTTTGTTCTCAGAACTCATCCTGAACAGCTAGGGATTCATGAATGACCATCTGCAGGGGATTCATCCCTTCAACCGAAATTGGGATCTCCGGTCCTTGAGTAGTGGTGAGGGGGACATTCACCCCTTGAATGCCAGTGGTTGGCGGTGGTTGATTTCCGTGAGTATCAGCCTCAGAGGTGATAGGAAGCTCCTCAGAAGTTTGAGTATCTCGAGTTGTTCTTCGTGTGTTTGCCATGCTTGATGTTGTCTTCCCACAAACGGCGCCAAATGTTATGGAATAAAATCTAGGGTTTATTTAATACATATATTTATTTCTAGGGTTTGGGAGCTTCGAGCTTTAATGGTGTGGCTGCTCTTGTTATCGGGGACTAACTCGGTCCTAACAAGATGCCTACGTACCTTGATGAGAATCAAGAATCAAGCCAAGACGTAGTTCTGGAGTTGCCTTCATGGCTTGTTGCGCCTTCGAGGCGTTGTGACGTATGGAGCTCTGCCCAAAACGTAGTAAATGACGTATGGAGTTGTGTCCAAAACGTAGTTCTGAGACGAGGGGTCAGACCCTTTATATAGGCGTTTAGAAGCCTAATGGATAAGTATTGATTTCCTTGAAGGATAAATCTTATCCTTGACGGTGGATAAGTATTATCACTTTCTTGAAGGATAAAATCTTATCATTGACAGTGGATAAGTATTATCACTTCCTTGAATGATAAGTCTTATCCTTGACGGTGGATAAGTATTATCACTTCCTTAAAGGATAAGTCTTATCCTTGATGGTGGATAAGGATTAATTCTAGATCTTTCCTTGTAGGAGTTGTTTCCATATCATAACAGACTTGTATTGAAACAAGCCCAATTGTATTAGAACAAGCCTGTATTGGACGTCTCCTAATACAGGTTGTACTTCTAGCCCAAATATTAATTACGAAAGTAATATTTAATTAGAGTTTCGGGCCTTATTGATGGGCCTTATTTATGGACCAGCTATGTTTAATTAATGCAATATTAATTATGTCTTTACGGTTATTTTTAACCCATATCATATATATATTATGCATGCATGTGCATTGCAATTATTTATACCTCTAATAAATCAAACTAAAAGATAATCTCTGACATTTTTAAGTATTATATTTATATGGCACAAATACGTTCAAATCAACACAAATCTAACAAAAAAAAACCTTTCGTTAGATAAATATAATACAGACTTGCACTTCATAAATTACTACTCTAATACATAAACGTACAAAAAAAATCCCAAAAAATTAGTAATTTACTCATATTTAAAGTACTTAAAACTTAAATACACCGTACACTTTAATTAAAAAAAAAAATAACTTTTAGATTTAGGACACGCCCGTACTTTGCACGGGCTAAAGAACTAGTATTTTTTAATTTAATAAGATTCATTTGGATAAATTTCTATAATATAATGATCAAATGACTATTTTTAATTGCCAAAATAGTAATTTAGTTTTAAATGATGTGAAAAGAATTTTATCAAATTCAACAATTAATTATTTTAATATAGTTGTCCGTATATAACATGAACGTATGTAAACTCATGTGTTTCTAATGAAATAACAGTGTATTTTTTAAATACAAAATTGGTCACGTATGTAAGACTACACCGTGAATACATCATAAAATCTCTTAGTTTTAAGTCCATATATTGTTTAACATGGAAGTATGTAAATTAATATAATTTTGATTAAATATACAAGATATTTATAATATATAAATTTCGTCATTGATGTAAGACTATACCATTAACATATCATAGCATCTCTACATTTTATGTAAAGGTCAATCCCGAAGTTGTCAGTCTATTATTTATATATACATATTTTTACACTTTTAAACTTATTTGTCTATAATATAGAGATGTATATTTTAAATTATTGAAAAAAAAATTGTAACTTAAATCGGGTTGGGTAGGGTTGACCGAATATAATATAAACTGATACCCAACCTATTTTATTAGTTTGAAATCTTTTCAACCCAATTGAGTATATTTTTTTATCAGCTATCAATTTTATATTTCTTCGGCCAATCCTACCCAACCCGATTTAAGTTACAAATTTTGTTTAATAATTTAAATATATATCATTATACTGTATACAACTACACGTTATGTGATATATCATACCTCATTTCTAGATGTGTGCTTAAATTTTGTGCATATACATATAGGGCTGAATAACAATCCAGTCTGGACTTGTAAATTGGACCAAACCGCATAGAACCAGTTCGATCAAAAAAATTCAGTTTTCGTTCCGGTCCGCGAAAAAACCCGAACCGGATCAAATTGCATGTATAGGGGTATTTTGACTTTACTTTACCTTTTAAATTATCATGTATATAGATTAAATAATATATATAATATTTTAATTAACCAAATTAATAGATAGTAAATTGATAAGACAATAGAGATCAAAACTACAAAATAAATAATTGAATTTGCACTTTGTATAATGATAAAATGATATACATACATTACATCACTTCTAGTACTAGTAGAACTAGAAAGAACAGAAATGGAAAGATAGGACTAAATCAGGAGAGTGATGGAACTCATGTTAAGGGTGCATCAAGGAAGCTTTGCAACAACTGTGGATCATCACATCATTTAACTTATATATGTAAAAGATCATCATGTGCTAAGACAAATGCTACATATGAACTTGGTAATTTACACAGAACCCCAGTAATGCAGATATCTGTGAATGTTTGTAATGGCATTGATTGCATGCCTTTTAAAATCACTATCATGAGCACATGCTTTAATTTACCAATCTTATCTTCTGAGAAATGTTCTTTCAGACCATCTGTTGAGACTCATTCTGAGACTTTAAGTACTTGTACTGATAACAAGAATAAACCATCCTCAAAAAGAAAGACCAAGTCTTATCCTAGATCCAAATGGATGGTTAAAGAAGTCCAAAAAGAACCATCTGATACTGATAGTGATGTTAATGATATTATGAGAAAAATCCCAACTGAGAATGTTGGACCCAACAAAGAGTGGGTACCAAAGGCAACCTAATCCAATTGTTTTTGTGCAGGGAAATAAGAAGGTCATGTGGGTCATTGACAGTGGATGCTCCAGACACATGACATGTGATAAAACCCTGCTATCATATTTCTTGAAGAAATCTGGTCCAATCATAACATTTGGAGATAACAACAAAGGATACACAGTTGGATATGGCTCTTTGGAAGTAGGAAACATCATCATTGAAGACATTGCTCTGGTGAAAGGACTAATGAACAATCTACTCGGTGTTAGTCAATTTTGTGATAAAGGATTCAAGGTTGATTTTGGAACTTTGGAATGTTTAATCTACAACAAGAAAACTGGCAGCCTAGCTCTCAAAGGAGTAAGGAAAGGAAGCTTATTTGTAGCTGATTTGGATTCAAAAAAAGAAGGATGAAACTTACTATTTCTACAGTAAAGCCTCAATTGCTGACAGTATGCTTTGGCACAAGAAGCTCTTACATCTAAACTTCAAAATAATGAACCTGATCATGAAGAAAGAATTAGTGAGATGACTTCCTCAACAGGAATTTTGTCAAGAAGGACTATGCGAGGACTGTCATAAAGGAAAGCTAAGAAAAGTTGTTCACAAGTCAAAGCAACTCAACACAAATCAGGAAGCACTCAAGTTAATCCACATGGATCTTTTTTCGTCTTAAATAATCCTGCAACTTAAATAATTACGTAGAATATTACTACTCCTTGTAAGGATATACAACTAAGCCGGTGGTATTGTATTACAAATTTTATGGACTTTTAAAAATTTAATGATTTTTGTTGATTTGATAAACTTTTAATGGCTTTTAGAGTTTGTACAATAAGACTTTAATGTCTGAAAATAAAAAATCTGAATTTCAAGCGCACTTGAGAAAAAGACCACTTCATTAATATTCATATAAATTTAAACTCTATAAAAGTCATTAAAAGTTTATCAAATCATTAATATAAATAAAAAACCTGAATTTCAAGTGCACTTGAGTAAAGTAAAAAATCTTTAAAAAAAATTAAACGATAAGAAAATTATATAATTTTTTTTTGAAACACCAATTCATTAATATTCAAAAGATACAACAGAGGATGAATGAGCTAAACTGAACAAAAGGAGGCTCGACCTCTTAGCTCTGGAAAATTGATTACTGTTAAAAACTGTTTAACCTGACTGAGACTAACTACTAAAGGATAATAAGAAAACTACTACTATTAGACATAGAGACATCTGACCACTAAATACCCAAGGGAAATATAATGTTGTGTTTGGTTGGGGTGATTGGAATGGAATGGAATGAGATTTAAAGTATAAAATAGTTAGATCCTCACAACTTTCATTCTTTAGCTTATTCCATTCTTAATCACCTACATTATAATTCAAACACCTCACTTTGAGATGGAATGCTTCATTCCTTAACTCATTCATTTTCTTCACAATTCTTATCATAACAATTTTGCATTATCTCATTTTTTTTTAAATCTTCCCTCCAACTCCCATTACTTTACTTTAATTTCATCCATTCCATTCACCCCAACCAAACACAACATAACTAGAATTAGCAACCTTCGCCCAAAACAAAGTCTTCAACTTCGAATTCATGAACAGAGATAACAACTGGACCCTCCATTTCTTCGTTGTCAACTGCATAATAATCTTCGTGGAACGCGTAACCTCCATGAATCACACCCTCACCTGGAAGGAAAGCATGCCCAAAATCTACTGGGTCTTCCTCGTCGTTAAACACCTGGATATCTTGGTATTGGGGTGCAGTGTAGCCAAAGCCCAGATCAATGCTAAGGAGTTCCTCAACTGCGCCTATGGGCCTTGTGAATGAGTAAAACTGCTGACATTTCTCATCTCCTAGCCTTTCCAAATAAAGTGTCAGCTGGTTGCAACCTGCAAAAACATAAGCTATGATTCACCTCCATCTCGGATCATTTAGTCGAATTCTGATTTGCTTGGCTACAAACTCCACTTCTTGAGGAACCCCGTTAGAAAAGTTTTTGATGATTATAAAGCCATCGAAATTATCCGTCTCTGTGATCACATCCTTGAAGTTACCTTCAAAAGCTTGAATGAGCCCCTGGTGGATAGCATTGAGTTTGTTTTCAAGGGCACAGTTAGAGGGGAGAATCCTTGTGGCGAGCTTAATAAATTCCCCCTCAGAGTTTCTGATAATCAGACCAATTCCATTGAGATTACCGTTTAGGAATGGGATAAAAGGAGTCGCGCCATGGACATTGACCTTGACAGCTCCTGGGAATGGCAAGGTCCAGTGGTGCTCTGGCGGATTTATGATTAGGTTTGGGAGAAGGACAGTGGAGATAATAGTTGGGGAGTATTTGGCCTCTCTCAAATATATAGAGGGCTAGTAGTGCATGCATGAAACCTCTTGCTATTCTCCTGAAAAGTTCATGATGGCTTAAACTTTTGAAATTGGTAGCCTTCTGAAAAGATTTTGCATGCTGTCTCGGTTAGCAGAGATCAAGAAAGGCATGATTTAGAAGCTCAATCAGTGATGAGAGAGAGAGAGGGGGGGGATAATGATGTCATGGTTAGAGAGAACATCTCTTACTTAGGAGACATCCTCGGGGAAGAAACATATGGGGTAGGAGGAATAAATATCATTATCCCTATTTTCCCTCTAAATATTTCTCAAAGCCATTCTAAGATCACTTTTTTGAGCTCAGATCCTTTCTTAGCAAGATAGTCCGCTTCTGAATTTAAATTTCTTTCACATTTTGAAATATGGATATTAAAGAGCGAGTGATCAACTGCTTTTTTCTCTAAGAACAATTCCTGAAGCCGTAGAGAGTCTGTGCAGATAATTATCTTTGCCATTTTATTTTTGGATTTCTTGATCTCTGAAATTAAAAAGTCGTTAGCTTTTACTTCCGCTTCAAACGAAGAGATTGCATTGGCTGGTCTCGAGAAAAAGAAAGTCGCTTTTCTGTCTTTGTTATAAAGAATGCCTCTTATACCTATTCTAACTGGGCCTGCAGCGTTATTAGACCATGACCCGTCCGAAAAATCAACCAAATCGTACTTTGAATGCAATAGGTTTAACAATGCATCTTTTCTCTGGACTGTTTGAATTTTGATGTACGCTATGGGATCATGAATCCAAATAATTATCCAGCCCGTTTGAAAGAGATGAGGCCCAACCCATTATCCTTAACCATTTGAGCGTTGTAGCCATTAACATAAATTCTAAATCCTTTGGACTCTTTTTGACCCCACTGAAAATACATTCATTTCTGCACTTCCAAATGGACCAAATAGTGGAAGAGGCAAAAATGATCCAATAATTCTTATCATTACCTTTCCACTAATTCATAATAAAATGCAAATTAAATGAATTGTTAGAAAGATGAAGATTAGGGACCCCTAACGATGATAGAACAAACTTCCAGAACTGCTTAGCTAGTGGACAATGCTAGAAAATATGATTAAGTTCTTCTTCTAAATGTCTGCACCATGAACACGAAACATCTAGGGCCATGCCTCTAGAGGCCAGAATTATTTTTGATGGAACTACCCTGTGTTGGATTTTCCAAAGAATAAATTTTATAGATGGAGGGATTTTGCATTTCCATATCCATGACCACTGATCATTCCCTACTTATAGCTCTTCACTAATCAACTTGTAACCTAAAGATGTGTTGTATGGTCATTGGTGGTGCTTCCATTTGATAGAATATTTCCTTCTATTCTAGACATAATTGTTTATGATAACTAGGAGATTAGTAACGTCCTCACTTTCCCATTGTTTCAATTGTCTTCTCCACAATGAAGAGATACCTTCTGAGTGATGACTCCATAGATTAATCACCTGGTACAAAGTTAAATCTTTAACTATGCATAAAACAAAAAATCTCGAGAATCTATCTTTTAGAGGACCTTCTCCTGTCCAGTTATCTTTCCAGAAGTTAATTTTGGCTCCATCTCTTGCCTCCCATTTAAAGTGATTTCTAGAGAACAGTTTGAGAGTATCAAACTCTTTAGCGTACAAAATAATGTTCAATTGTTCATGATATACCCCTTATCATGAGATCTATGTCCTCATACATTGAGGTCAGAATCTTGTTCCAAAGGCTATCTGGTTCAGTCATGTGTCTCCACCACCACTTAGCAAGTAATGCAATGTTACGTCGTTTAAGAGAAAAGATTCCTATCCCACCGACCTTTTTCCTAGAGCAAACAACATCCCATTTTAGCATGTGCATTTTTTGAGAAGTTGGATTTAGGCCTTTCCAAAAGAAGTCCCATCTAATTTTGTCTATTTTCTTTATGACTGCTATGGGAATTTGTTACAAATTTAGCCAGTATATTGGGATACTGTCTAGAACTACCTTTAAAATTACCAACCTTCCATCTATTAAGATCCCTGAATTCTTCCATCTCCTGAGACTAAGATGGAATTTTATTAATTAATGGCTCCTAGAACGACTCATATATTGGAGATGTCCCAATTGAAGCACCCAGGTACTACATTGGCCAGTTACCGAAGTTACAGTTTAGCATTGTAGCCCAGTATCTTAAAGCACTTGCATTGTCCTTTGAACCATATAAAGAACATTTGTGGAAGTTAATCCTTAATCTCGAAGACAATTCAAAGAGCTTCAATAATACTTTATTCCCTTGACTGACTTGGTGTTAGCTTCCAAAAACAAAATGTTGTCATCCGCGAATTGCAGGTGTGGGATTATTGTTTCATCATTAAGAGCTATTGCCTGAAAAATGCCTACCTCTCTCACCTTAATTAGAAATCTATTCAGCATTTCACCCACTAGATTAAACAATAGAGGGGAAATATGGTCTCCTTGTCGTAAGCCTTGGGACATACTGAACTCTTTAGATGGTGACCCATTAATCAGAATAGACGGCCTTGTTGAGGAAAGAATTGTTCTGATCCAAAGAATCCACTTATCTGAGAAGTTCATGCACCTTATTGTATCCTCCAGAAAGGTCCAATTGACCGAATCGAATGCTTTTTCGAAATCAATCTTAAATATAACACATGTACTTTTCCTACGTCATTAGCTACAATAATGTTATCCGCAATATTACAATTTTTGACAAAAGCATATTGGTGGCCAGAAATTAGGTAACTGAGCATAGTTGTTATGGATTAAAAACTGTGCTTGTATATTAATTTCTAGGATTTATGAGCTTTCGAGCTTTAATGCCATGGTTTAATGAGCTTCGAGCTTTTATGACTGCACTTGTGTTTCGAGACTAAATCGGTCCTCACAAGATGCCTACGTATCTCAATTCGTTATTGAGAATCAAGCCAAAGACGTAGTTCTTGGTGTTGCCCTCGGGGCTATGGCGGCAGGGGCACACCAAGGACGTAGTGACTTGTATGTCCTTATTCGAGGATGAAGTCTAAAACGTAGTTCTAGGGGTGCCTTTATGGCTTGTTGCGCCTTCGAGGCGTTGTGACGTATGGAGCTTTGCCCAAAACGAAGTAGATGACGTATGGAGCTGTGTCCAAAACGTAGTAGATGACGTATGGCACTGTGTCCAAAACGTAGTAGATGATGTATGGCGCTGTGTCCAAAACGTAGTAGATGACGTATGGAGCTGTGTCCAAAACGTAGTTCTAATTGTAGGATCAGGGTCCTTATATAGGCGTCTAGAGCCTAGTATTTATGGTATGTTTAGGAGTCTTAGCGAATAAGTCTCCTTATTGATAATGGATAAACATTGTATTTCTTGCAGGATAAGTCTTTTCCTTGTTGATAAAGGCTATGACTCATTAATTGCCTTTAATTGGGATTCCGGATCCTTCTTCGATGAATTTACCATATTTTGGACTCTTTTTATGAGCTTTATATTTTCCCTATTTATTAATTACGAAATTAATAAATAATCAGGGTTTTGGGCTTTAAATATTGAGCCTTTCCATTGGACCGTCAATTATATTTCTATAATTACTTTTCTGTCCATATCATTTGCCCCCCAACTTCTGGGAAAATCTCCTTGGGGTTTTCGTAGAAGTTTCAAAGTGTTTTTTCCCCAAAATTTTCCACTTTTAAGGGCATTTTGGACCTCAAATTAGGTCATTTTCGACCAGGAATTCGACCAGGAATTAGGTCATTTTCGACCAGGAATTAGGTCATTTTCGACCAGGAATTCGACCTCGATTGGTCCCAGGTCGATGGGTTCGACCAGGAATTCTCGGTCATTTTCGACCTCGGTCGATCGACCTCAATCCAACCTTTTTCGACCAGGATCTGTTGTGAGGTCGAAGCTTTCGACCAGGATTCACGGGTTATTTTCGACCTCGTGGCTTCGACCTCGAAGTCGTGCTTTTTCGACCTCAATCTGTTGCGAGGTCGAGGCTTTCGACCTCAATTTTCAGGCCATTTTCGATCTCGATCATTCGACCTCGTTCTGGCCTTTTTCGACTAGGAATTTCTACCTTGGTCGTTCGACCTCGATTCGCTACACTTTTCGACCTCATTTTGGTTCCAGGTCGATGATTACGACTTCGATTTATAGGTCATTTTCGACCTCGGTCATGCGACCTCGTTCCATGCGTTTTTAAATTCATTTAGGTGCGAGATCGAATGCTACGAGCTCATTCTCTGGGCCATTTTCGACCTCAACCCTTTGAGCTCGATCCAGGGTCTTTTCGACCTTAGATCTTTAATTTTTGTGCCTTATTTTGGTGCAAAATCGATGGATACGACCTCGATTTCTCGTATATTTTTGACTTCGGTCGTACGACTTCGTTCTAAGGTTTTTTCGACCTCAAATCTTCAATTTTTCATTTTTATTTGGGAGCGAGGTCGATGGATACGACCTCGATTTCTCATGTGTTTTCGACCTCGGTCGTACGATTTCGATTTAATGTCTTTTCGACCTTAAATCTTTGATTTTGCCTTGGCTATATTTCAAATTTCATTCTTTTCTTGGTCCTTAACTAGCCCAATTTTTAATTGGACTTAAATTATTCCAGCCTTGGGCCTTATTGGGCCTTTATTATTTAGGCTTCGAATTTGCCTGAGACCCAAATTATTTGGGTTTTAATCTCTATAATCCATAAATGGATTTGTGGGCCTTAACTGGCTATAGACGGTTGCCCTTCCTGAACCGGCTGGGCTTCCAGTCACTAGGCGATTCCTGGCGAGATTTTCTGTTGAATCTCATCGTTTTCTGGGTTTCTTACTTGAAGTTTTGAAGAATTCTTTGAAGATTCTGGGCTTTCTTTGAAGATTCTTGGTTTAAAATGGCTGATCGCGCTTCCCAACGTCTATGATAATGCACTAGGATTTCATAGAAGTTATACCGGTCTTTTTTAAGACTTGGGGTCTTTTTATCCCTTACCTGGGACTTACTACCCTTTTTTGGGCATTTTAATATCCACTAGTGTTACACGAGTATCGTTTTGGTGTAAAGTGTGGAGCGACCTACACATTTACGACGATTTTGCCTTATTCGAGGCTAACTTGACATTTTCATAAGCCTTTTATGTCTTATACCGTCTTGTTTTGGCTTCAAGCCTTTCATTGAGCATATCGAATGATGGGGTTTGGACTGAATGTCTTAGGTTTCTGGGGTTTCAACCCTTCATTTGCTTTCTAGGAAGCTCATGATTTCATCGAACCTTATTTCTATTTGTCCTAGTAGTGAGTCCAATCCGGACACACTTTAAACATAATAGACTTTCAAATTTGAGGCATGCCAAGTCCTTGGCACCTCATGCCCTTCGAGGGTTTCTAGCTTGTACGAGCCTCGACCAAATATGTTCTTGACGCGATATGGTCCTTCCCAATTTGGGGTCAACTTGCCTTTTTGTCCAACTCCGGATGCCTCAATCTTTCGGAGGACTAAATCTCATTTTCGAAAGAATCTCTCTTTAACCCTTAGGTTGTAATAGAAAGATGCTCGTTTCTGATGCTGAACTATCTTGGCATTTGCCTCATCTCTAACTTCATCAATCAAATCTAAGGCCAGCCTCAAGCCTTCCTCATTTGTTTCTAGCTCATAAGTCTCAATTCTTGGAGACGTGTGAGTAATCTCCACTGGAACCACTGCCTCTGCCCCATATGCCAACAGAAAGGGGGTAGCTCCAATGGTGACTTTGCAGGTAGTACGATATGCCCATAGTATGGGGAGCAATCCGTCCACCCAAGTGTTTCTGGAGCGTTCAACTCTTTTCTTCAGTCCATCTAGGATAATTCGATTTGCAACCTCAGCTTGCCTATTTGCTTGAGGATGGGCGACAGAAGTGAAGCGCAACTTGATATCGTTCTCATCACAATATTTCTTAAACTCATCGTTGTTAAACTGAGTTCCATTGTCTGTGACCAAGATACGTGGAATCCCGTATCTGCATATCACATTTTCCCAGAAGAAATGCATTACTTGCTTGGTGGTTATCTTGGCTAATGGCTTAGCCTCAATCCACTTGGTGAAGTAGTCGATTGCTACTATCAAGAACTTTCGTTGAGCACTTGCCATTGGAAATGGCCCGAGTATATCCATTCCTCACATGGCAAAGGGGATAGGTGAGTTAATGGATGTCATCATTTCTGGTGGTTGTCTAACCACTGGTGCATGCTTTTGGCACCGTTCACATTTCTTCACGTAGTTTTTAGCATCAGCAAGTATGTTTAGCCAATAGAAACCTAGAAGAGTGATGATTTTATGAGCAAGGGCTCTGCCCCCCAAGTGCTGCCCACAAATTCCTTCATGTACGTCCTTCAGGGCCAATTCTGCCTCTTGAGGTCTCAAACATTTCAGATATGGAACGATGAAAGACTTCTTGTATAGGATTCCCTCAATCAGGGTATTCCTTAGTGCTCTCACATACAGCTTTCGTGCTTCTGAAGTGTCGTTGGGTAACCACCCAGTTTCCAGATGAGCCTTGATGGGATCTATCCAACAACTAGCAACATCAATGGGTGCTACCAACTTTCTGTTGATGCTTGGGGTCCTCAGGACTTGGAAGTATACACTCCCTGCATAGTTTTCAATTTCGGAAGAAGCAAATTTAGACAAGGCATCAGCCTTCATGTTTTCTTCCCTTGGAATGTGCTCTACATAGCATTCGTCGAACTGAGTCATGATGGCCTTGAAAAGTTTCAAATACTTGGCCATGACTTCATCTCTGGTCTCAAATTCCCCATTTACATGGGAAACCACTAGCGTCGAATCTCCACATACATTCAGAGTTTTAACTCTCAAGGCTCCAGCCAGCCCTAAGCCAGCTATCAGAGCTTCATACTCGGCCTCATTGTTTGTCGTTGGGAAGTCAAGTTTTAGTGCATACTCTATGAGGAATCCATCAGGACTTTGTAGCACTAAACCGGCTCCACTTGATTTTGTTTTTGATGCTCCATCAAAATAGAACACCCAATATTCTTTGAAATCCATCTCTTGATCTTTCTCATCCTCCACTATTACTTCCTGCCCCCCGACTTCTTGGTTGTCAATGGTACATTCAACCATGAAGTCAGCAAGTGCTTGAGCTTTTATGGCCGTTCGAGGCTTATACTTGATGTCAAATTCCCCCAATTCAATGGCCCATTTGATCAACCTTCCACTAACTTGAGGGCTATTCAAGATGTTTCTTAGAGGTTGATCAGTCAAGACCTCTATTTTGTGAGCCTGGAAGTACGGGCGTAGCTTTCTTGAGGCCATTAGCAAGGCTAAGGCAAACTTCTCAATCGTTGAGTAGTTTATTTCTGCCCCATGTAGAATCTTACTCACATAGTAGATGGGTTTCTGAACCTTCAATTCTTCTTTTACCAAAACGGCTCCAAGGGCTGTGCTAGAGACCGCCAAGTACAAATAGAGAATTTCCCCTGGCTTGGGCTTTTCCAACAGTGGTGCCTCAGCCATGTATTTCTTCAGGGCCTCAAAGGCCTCTTGGCTCTCCGTTGTCCATTCAAAATTTTTCACGTTCTTGAGTGCTTTGAAGAAAGATAAGCACTTCTCTCCTGACTTGGAGATAAATCTTCCCAATGCTGCCACTCTTCCCGTTAGTTTTTGGACATCCTTGACAGTCTTTGGTGGTTCCATGTCTAGAATTGCTTTGATTTTATCACGATTGGCCTCGATTCCTCTCTTGGAAACCATTAGGCCTAAAAACTTTCTCGAGCCTACACAAAAGGCACACTTAGCTGGATTCAACATCATCTTGTGGTGCCTTAGCACTTCAAATGCCTCTCGGAGGTGCTCAATGTGATCGGCCTTATCGAGGCTCTTGACTAACATGTCATCTACGTAGACCTCCATGGTTTTTCCAATTAGGTGTCCAAAAATTTTGTTCACCAATCTTTGGTAGGTTGCCCCTGCATTCTTAAGTCCAAATGCCATGACTAGATAACAGAAAACACTAAAGTCAGTGATGAATGATACCTTGGAGATGTCATCCTTGTGCATTTTGATTTGGTTGTATCCACTGAAGCCATCCATGAAGCTGAGCATCTCGTGTCCAGCTGTAGCATCTATTAATGCATCAATCCTTGGTAAGGGAAAACAATCCTTAGGACATGCATCATTCAAGTCAGTGAAGTCTACACACATCCTCCATTTTCGATTGGCCTTTTTGACCATTACGGGGTTAGCCAACCATTCCGGGAATTGTATCTCTTCAATGAACCCGGCTTCCAGAAGCTTATCTACTTCTTGTTTGATGGCCTCTTGCCTCTCTGGAGCAAAATTTCTCTTCTTTTGTTTCACCGTCTTCCTTTTAGGATCCGCATTCAATTTGTGGGTTATCAATTGGGGATCAATCCCTGGCATGTCAGCCGTTGTCCAAGCAAAAACGTCATTGTTCTCTTGAAGAAAAGATATGAGCTTGCTTTTCAATGGTTCAGGAAATAATGCTCCAACATAAGTCACCTTCTCCGGTTCACCAGGGACTAAGGGAATTTGGATTAAATCCTCAGCTGGTTTCCCTCTTCGGTCCTCATTATCACTGGTATCCATGTCTTCAATGGGGAGAACCTACCCCCCCCCCCCCGATTCCATCAGGCCTTAACGCGGCTACATAACAACTTATAGCCATCTTTTGGTCTCCTCGTTCTTCACCAATCCCATTCCTCATTGGGAACTTGATTTTCAGATGATAAGATGAGGCAACGACCTTGAACGCATGAAGACCAATCCTTCCCATGATTGCATTGTAGGTTGAAGTTGCCTTTATAACTATGAAGTTCAGCATTTGAGTAGACGTATTCATCCCTTGCCCCATGGTCATTGGGAGTTGGATAGTGCCTTCCACTTTTGATTCCACCCCATTGAATCCGTATATGGGCATATTTGAGGGTGTTAACTGAGAATCAGTGTAACCCATCTTGATAAAAGCATCGTGGAACAAGATATCCACTGAAGCTCCATTGTCGACTAGGACTCTCTTTGTTTCAGAATTGCCAATCACATGTATGATGACTAGAGGGACATCGTGGGGGAACTTCACCCCTTCCAAGTCTGAATCATCAAAACCTATTGACACTTCTGTTCTGGCACGCTTCGGTGCTTCTCCAACCACAGTCATTACCTCTCGAGCATAAGCTTTTCTTGAGTTTCGGGAGGACCCAGCAGCAGTTGGCCCTCCGAATATCATGTTGATGACTGGCCCTCGGGGCTTAGGGTTACGGTCTTGGTCGTTGTCCCTTCTATCGTAATCCTTCCTTTCATAGTTTCCTCTTTGACTCCCTTGATTTCCATCCTTAGTGAATTTGCTGAGTTTTCCTCTTTGTATCAGAAATTCGATCTCATCTTTCAATTGCCTACAATCGTCGATGTCGTGACCGACTTCTTTGTGGAACTGACAGAACTGATTTTGGTTCCGTTTGGAAATGTCAGCCCTCATTGGCTTCGGCCATTTGAGATCTCCTTCCTTAGCTATCTCCATCAGAATTTGACTCCTGGAAGTGTTCAATCTTGAATACTCCATAAACTTTGGCCCAAAATTGTTTCTCTTGGGTGGAGAATCAGAGTCCTTTCACGTTCTGGGAAACTTTTCCTTGACGTCGTACTCCTGATTTTCTTTTCTTTTCTTTGAGTTTCCACTACCGCTAGCAGTGGGTTCATACTTTCTCATGCTTTCTTCAGCCTTGATATACTTTTCGGCTCTATCCTGGAGCTTCAGAATGCTCTCGGGTGGATGTTTAGCTAACGAACTTTTGAAGTGGTCATCAGTAGTTCCTTGTTGCAGGGCTATCATAGCCACTCTGTCCTCTAAGTCCGGGACTTTCAAAGCCTCCAGAGTGAATCGATTGATGTAGTCCCTTAGGGCTTCATTCTTTCCTTGCTGGATTGCCATGAGTGATGTAGAGCTTTTCTCATGCACCCTTCCACTAATGAACTGATTGATAAAATCTTTGTTTAGTTCCTTGAAAGTCCCAATTGAGTTGGGAGGAAGACGGCTATACCAGCGTTGGGCCATGCCTGCCAAGGTTTGTGGAAACGCCCTACACTTGACCGCATCATTGGTTGACTGCAACAGCAGTGCATTGGAGAAGGTCCTTACATGATTTGCGGGATCTCCCGTTCCATCATAGGCTTTGATCGAAGGCATCTTGAATTTTCTGGATATAGCCATTTTCATGATGTCTTGAGTAAACGGTGGTGTAGGATCATCAGGATCTCCTAGGGGCAACAAAATACTAGGATCACCCCTTGGGGCTTCGGCCCTCTTGGTTCTTCTTGCCGGTGGATCCAAGTTGATTATCGGGATCCCTTCAGTCGTTCGGCCTTGAGATTGAGCGGCCTCCTCCTCAGCAAGGAGTTTCTTGAGTCTTGCAGTATCTGCCTCATGGGCTGCAATTTTCTCCTTAGTAGTTTGGGGTTGATCCTGATTTGTCTGGGAAGAACGTCTCCTTCTTGGGGCGACATCCTCTCCAGTTGTATAACCCTCATCCTCGGTGTATGGGCCCGAGTAATCTAGAACGAAAGGGGTCTGGCGAGTTTGTTGATTTTGGGGTCCCAGACCTTGAATATAAGGGGGCACATATGCCTCATGGTAGATTGGATTAGTTCCACTACCGCCCGCCATGGGTCGAGGGGCATGCCATAGCTTGGCATCCCCAAAGTATTATTCGCGAATTGAGGGAGATCAGTAGTATGGAGTTGAAGGCTTCTCGGTTCATTCATGATGAGTGGAGAAGTCGAGATTGGTTGCTGGTGAACGGTCTCTTGTGGATTAGATCCATGAATGACCATCTGCAGGGGATTCGTCCCTTCAACCGAAATTGGGATTTCCGGTCCTTGAGTGTTGGTGGGGATATCCGTCCCTTGAGTGCCGGTAGTTGGCGGTGGTTGATTTCCGTGAGTATCAGCCTCAGAGGTGACAGGGCGATCCTCAGGAGTTTGAGTCTCTCGAGCTGTTCTTTGTGTGTTTGCCATGGTTTATGTTGTCTTCCCACAGACGGCGCCAAATGTTATGGATTAAAAACTCTGCTTGTATATTAATTTCAAGGATTTATGAGCTTTCGAGCTTTAATGCCGGGGTTTAATGAGCTTCGAGCTTTTATGGCTGCACTTGTGTTTCGAGACTAAATCGGTCCTCACAAGATGCCTACGTATCTCAATTCGTTATTGAGAATCAAGCCAAAGACGTAGTTCTTGGTGTTGCCCTCGGGGCTATGGCGGCAGGGGCACACCAAGGACGTAGTGACTTGTATGTCCTTATTCGAGGATGAAGTCTAAAACGTAGTTCTAGGGGTGCCTTTATGGCTTGTTGCGCCTTCGAGGCGTTGTGTCGTATGGAGCTGTGCCCAAAACGTAGTAGATGACGTATGGAGCTGTGTCCAAAACGTAGTAGATGACGTATGGCACTATGTCCAAAACGTAGTAGATGACGTATGGCGCTGTGTCCAAAACGTAGTAGATGACGTATGGAGCTGTGTCCAAAACGTAGTTCTGATTGTAGGATCAGGGTCCTTATATAGGCGTCTAGAGCCTAGTATTTATGGTATGTTTAGGAGTCTTAGCGAATAAGTCTCCTTATTGATAATGGATAAACATTGTATTTCTTGCAGGATAAGTCTTTTCCTTGTTGATAAAGGCTATGACTCATTAATTGCCTTTAATTGGGATTCCGGATCCTTCTTTGATGAATTTACCATATTTTGGACTCTTTTTATGAGCTGTATATTTTCCCTATTTATTAATTACGAAATTAATAAATAATCAGGGTTTTGGGCTTTAAATATTGAGCCTTTCCATTGGACCGTCAATTATATTTCTATAATTACTTTTCTGTCCATATCAATAGTGAAATTAATTAGACTTATAGGTCGAAAGTCTTTTGCCTCATTTGGGGACTCTACTTTAGGAATCAATGCAATAAAAGAGGAGTTAAGTCCTTTCGGCAGCCGATTTTCTTCCTGAAAGACCCTGACAATATTCATATAATCATTTGTTAGAAATTATGTTGATTCTTGATGATAACTAAATTAACTCAGTATTGTTAGGAATTATGTTGATTCTTGATGATAACTAAATTAACTCGGTAAAATTTGTATAAGTATAAATGTAGCCTTCAATGGATAGCATGTGTATACAGTATCCGTTGAAGGGTAGCTTATGACTTGATAAGACTAACTGTAACATACTCTTTTTGTTTTGTAATAGCAGTTGAAGTGTAATAGTTTAGGCTATATAAGTCATGTTGAGTTTCAACTGATATGTACAATAGGGAGGCTAATTGTAAATAGTCTATGCCTTGTAATTCTACATAAGTGAAATTGTATCTCAACGGATACTCATTCAGCCTTCAACGGATGCACCTTAGGAAGCCTCAATGGATGCAGCCACAACACTTTCAACGGATGCTAGAAGATTAACCTCAACTGATGCTAGTTCAATTATTAACAGTTGAAGTCTTGAAAGGGACAGTCCTGACAAGTCACATGGGTTGATGGAACAAAAAGAAGCATGGAAACCAGAATTTTGGGACTCTTTGAAGAAAAAGGAAGCATTCTATTTTCATCTGGTCAATAGTGATGATTGAAGAAGGATATTCAGCTAAAAGACAAATCATTTCAAGGACCACTGGATTTAGAGTGAAAAAGCAAGCTTTTGGACTTTACCTACTGAATATTTTATGTAGTTCAATTAGGCTTGTAAACTTGGAGTATATAACCAAGTGTATCAATGTTTTTGTAAGTAAGAAATCTATTTTTAGTTTTCTAGAGCTTAAGCAATATTCTCTTGTAAATTTCTGAAGCAAAAACATTGTAACTACAGCTGTGTGTTTGCTCAAAACATCACAGAGATTTCTTCAAATAAAAATCTCTCAGTTGGAACAATCAATCCACCTGAATTTTTAATTCTTGTGTTTTTATTTATTGCAATTTCAATTTTTGTTCTTAAGTGTCTCTTGTCTACAAAGAATTGGTAATTTTTAAAGGATTGTATTCAACCCCCCCCCCCCCTTCTACAATCCTTTGATCATATTGTTTGAGAATAACAATTGGTATCAGAGCAAGCTTCTAACATAAAAGAAGTTTAAAGATCAAAGTCAATCAGAATCATGGGAAAGAAGGATAATGGAGTTAAGATACCAGTTCTTGACAAAGTCAATTACTTTCGCTGGAAAGTAAAGATGCATCTGCACCTGCTATCTATGGATGAAAGCTATGTGGATTGCATTGAGAAGGGTCATTATGTGCCAATGAAGGATGCTACCAGTGTTGAAGAAATTGCACAAGCTGTGGATGGATCAATTCCCAAACCTGCCTCTAAGTGGACACTTGAAGATACTACTAAAGTTTAAAAAGATATAAAGGCCATGAACATTCTGTTTAATGATCTAGAACAGGACATGTTTGATAATGTCATTAACTGTACTTCTTCTAAAGAAATATGTGACACCGTTCAAACTCTATGTGAAGGCACAGAGCAAGTAAGGGAAAACAAGATGCAACTTCTCATACAACAATATGAACACTTTCACTTCAAAAGTGGTGAATCTCTGAATGATACTTTTAGTAGATTTCGGAAATTATTAAATGGCTTGAAATTGTATGGAAGGGTGTATCAAACCAAAGACTCAAATCTGAAGTTTCTGAGATCATTGCCCAAAGAGTGGAAGCCTATGACTTTTTCTCTAAGAAACACTCAAGAGTACAAAAGTTTCACTCTTGAAAGGCTTTATGGAACATTAAAGACTTATGAGCTGGAAATGGAGCAGGATGAAGAGATTGAGAAGAGTCATAAAAAGGGTGGTTCAGTAGCACTTGTGGCAAGTACAGAAGAACATGAGGATGTAAAGAAAGAAATTGTTAAAGCTACACCAAGCTCAAGTGCTTTTGAAGGTAGAATTGAATCAAGAAAAGGAAAAGGCAAAATGGTTGATGAAGATGTCAACTCAAATCAGGATGAGATGGATGATCTAGATGAACATCTTGCTTTTCTACCAGTAGTAGGAATGTGGTGCATCCCAGGTACATTGCCCCTTCTTACTACTTGGATATTATTCACACTTATTCTTGGGGTTCTGCAGTATTGACATACTTGTATAGGGGCCTTGAGCATGCATCCAAGAAAGGAGCCAACAGTGTCTGTGGTTGTTTATTCATGTTGATGGTATGGTCTTATGAGAGGTTTGATATTGGGCTTCCTATTCCGGATCCTAAACGGGCTAGTTTTCCCGTTGCTGAGTATTGGGCAAGGGTCATTGTGCCGAAGAAGAAGAAGGGGGAAACTAATGTTACGGAGGAGGAGTCTACTAAGGAGATGGAGCTGACTATTGGGGCAAATGGGAAAGGGAAAGGAAAGAAGAAGACAAAGGGGAAAGGTAAGGCGAAGGTAGTTGAGGAGGATATTGAGGATGAGTTGGTTGAGGATCATGTCTTGGTTGAGGAGTCGGTGCAGTTAGGTAAACGTCGTAGACATGATCTTAGTAAGGGGCATCATCATAGCTTACCACACTATCGGGCCGAGTTTGATGGAGTCGGTTCAGATAGGGTTAACTGGACCCCTTACGAGGATTTTCATGCTTCTGATGATGAGGATCCGGATGGAGATGGTGATTTGGATTGAGAGGATTATGAGGGGTTTTATGTCGGGTGTGCTAGGGTTCCACTTCTACATTTCGATATTGTTGAGTACCAAGATTCAGATCGGGTTTTTAGGCAGTTGGGGTTCAGACAGGGTATTCCTAGGTCCCCTATTGATATGTCACCGTATAGGAAAGCAAAATTGCATTTTGTGAGTTGGGATTGGATGGCTATATGGTTTGCTGAGATAGGGGAGTGGTACAGATTTGCTGATCATCCACATGATGTTGACTTGGATGATTCTCATTTTGTTTCTGAGGTTGATTACATGGCATGGTACGTAGACGTTTCTCGGATGCGGGTTGGGAAGCCACAACCCCGTCCACAGCCAGAGTATGCTAGCCGAGAGTTGTTTAACAACTTAAAGGCGTACGAGCTTGTGAGTATTCTTTAATCTATCTATTGTTTGTTAATATTTCATTTTAAATATTTCAAATGTGTAATATATATTGTTGGTTGGTGCAGATCATGAAGGGGTTGGAATTTGCTCAAAAAATTGATAGTTCGATTCCTATTGAGTATAAGGCGGAGTTTGCTAGGACCCACCTTCTTGGACCCCTTCTGCAGCTTCATGAAGGAGGTTCGTGGTCCGGCCTATAAACTGCCTAAGTTTGAAAACGCAGACTTGTCAAAGAAGGCGAAGAAGAGTGCGCTGCCAGATATTTTTGAGCCTGATATCATTCATATGACGAAGCCTTCTCAACATGTGTCACAGACCCCTACTGTTGCAGTTGAGGCATCTTCTTCGAGGCCGGAGAAGCTTGATGTATGTCGTGTGAATGAAAGAAATTGGCTGATCAATAAGCCTCTTAGGGAGGAGAAGAGGGACAACATCAAGTTTACTTGGGGATGGGGTGATGGGGTGGTCAAGTTAAAGGGGGGCATCATGCATAGACAGTTTCATTTAAATGAGACTGCGATGTTATCTTTGGCACCCGGCATCTGGATAGATGACCGGGTTATCTACACATACATGGTATGATCTAAAACTTATAATGTATTTAGTTATGAGTATGCATTGATAGTGTTATGTTGTAGAATTACTAATGTTTTGGCGATTGTTGTTGCAGTCTTTGCTACGTGCCCGCGAGGAAGCCATTGCTTTGGAGCACGTGTATGAGCGAAAGCCTACTTACTACTTCATGGACCCGTTTTTCATGAACTTTGGCAGGGTGGTGGACTATAGGCGGGAAACAACAAAGTTGGTCAAATTATATCTTCACTGGGCTACTTGTGGTGTAGGTCCAGCAATTAACAAAGTGAATTTCATATTTCTCCCAACTAATGTTTCTGGAAATCATTGGGTATTGTTCGTTTTTGACGTGAAAAGTTGGGGGGGTTATTCTACTAGATTCATTGTATGATGATGCTGAGTATCCAAATGAGGAAAAAATCATGGTATTCACTCTTTATTTTATTTTAACTATTACATATTAGCTTTGTTGTTTGTTAAAAATTTGTACTCTTTGTTAGGTTGGATTACTTCCTCGCATATTGAGATACCTTGATAGGAACTCAATGAACCTACCGAAGGAGGAGCCAAAAATTCAGCCATGGACTATGAGGCCTAAATAGAGGAATATCACGGATTGCGGCATCTTTATGATGAAGTACATGGACCATCTCCTACAGGGCTACGAGATTGAGTCATTGAGATGGACGAACGAAGACATTGAAATCTTCCGATATAGGATTGCTATGGAGCTCCAGAATGGGGAGGCTAGAAGAATTCCCGGGTTTCTTATGCGTCAAAGGATAGATAACGCATAGTGTTTACTTGCGTTTTTTATTAGTTGCATGGTAGTTCTCCCCCTCCCCCTATACATTTTCTTGGTTTTATTGTCTCCCTCCCCTTTGGGGTGAAGTTCGTTGGATTTAGAGGTGATCATTTTTTTGGTGTTTTGAAAATTTTGGTCCATTTTGGCCATATTTTGGCGGTTATGTAATTTTTTGATTTTTTTTCGATTTTTATGGCTGGTACAATTTGTGCAGTGGTTATATAGTATTTTGACAGGATTGGTACAAGTGGGAAGTGCACAAAACAAACATGATATTTTAAAAAAACAATACTGATTCGCGGAAATTTTCTACGGAGCGCTTTTTTCCTTTTAGTCCGCTCCACGGAAAAAAACCGCGGACAGGCCAGAGGTTTTTTGGAAATTATGGTCATCATTTTCCATCAATTTCACTTCTATTACACTCCAAACTACCTAACTAACTTGGTTTTTGGGAAACAAACCCCTTACAAAGAAGTGAACACTAAAAATTTGAAACAAGATTTTGACATAGGGGTTCAAATACTACAATATTACAACATAAGTCATCCAAATCCATAAAGGTTACATAATGGTTCAAATACTTAGATATTACAACAAAAGTAATGCAAATCCTACGATATTTTGGTTATCTAACCAAAACATTCTAACACATTCGAGAATTCAATATTTAAAAAAATAATAATACTGATCCGCGGAAATTTTCCGCGGAGCGCTTTTTTCCTTTTAGTCCGCTCCGCGGAAAAAAACCGCGGACAGGCCAGAGATTTTTTGGAAATTATGGTCATCATTTTCCATCAATTTCACTTCTATTACACTCCAAACTACTTAACTAACTTGGTTTTTGGGGAAAAAACCCCTTACAAAGAAGTGAACACTGAAAATTTGAAACAAGATTTTGACATAGGGGTTCAAATACTACAATATTACAACATAAGTCATCCAAATCCATAAAGGTTACATAATGGTTCAAATACTTAGATATTACAACAAAAGTAATGCAAATCCTACGATATTTTGGTTATCTAACCAAAATATTCTAACACATTCGAGAATCTGGCGGATAAACGGTTACTACGCACACCCGGAGAAGGATCCTTGTTGATGAACACAACTACATGGTACAATACTATAACACAACCATCGCGGAGGACACCCGAACTAATTGCTTTGTGAGTAGCAGTGTCATTGTGAAGGGAGACACGTATAGTGCTTCTTCCATCATAAAGGCGGAACCTTGAATACAATCCTTTCACGTTCCCACCATCGGTTACGTTGGAAACCCATCCCTTCACATATTCAACGCGCATTTGATCGCGTGTGCAACCCTCCCTAGGCCTCAATTTAAAAATGTCCATAATGTTGTCACATTCCACAACATCACCATCATCCCAATCGGAAAGCCTCCATTTGCCTTCAATGTCCTTACCCAAATTCAAGATTGGAAGAAAGTAGGGTGTCACATTATATGCAACCTTTTCAAACATTGTTTCACTAGCCATCCAAATGCATGCATCTTTCCAATTGGTTGACCTATAAGCCATTTCCTCCGGGGGATACAAGTCAACATCTTCCTCTTCAACAATTGGTGGCGGCTCACTAACTTCATTGAACTCCATTATGTCATAATAAGGTGGTAAATTGCGACATATTTCATCCAACTCAACGCAAGTTGGTGACTTCATAAATACCTCTCCTTCGGAGTTCGGAAGTGAATCACTAACATGTGAAACCGAATCATTATCCAAAACATTACCACCATCCATGTTACCTACACATGACAATAAAAAAACTTTGTTAGATAATGTGAGAAGAACATAATGTAAAGTTAAAAATGGAAAAGTAGAGAGTTATATCAATTATAATTGACCACTTTCACCACCACATTGACCACTTTGACTACTTTGAGCATTTAATAAAATTTATTTTTTTTTCACAAGTTCTAATATCATGTCCTTCAAGTCCACATTTAGAGCATTTCCTCGGTGTTTTGCGAATTGTTTCGATGAGACTTTTGAAATGAGGGTCTTTTTTCCTTCCTTTGGTTTGTGACATAGTGGGATCAAGAATTGGCTCATGCAAGCAATCACCATCTTCTTGAGTTGTTTTCGTGCCAACTTCACTACTTACATGCTCAATTCCATCAACTCCCATATTCTCAAGAATTTCAGTTTCCCGATTGATTACCGAAATGGCATACTCGTAATGCTCCTTTGATGTCATGCTACTATGACAAAAGGCCATGGTGAGTAATGTCATGTTGTTGAATCTTTCGTTAGGAGTCAAATCATGGGATGATGTTTCTTCTCCGGTCAAATGATAAGGCAACATACCATCAACTCTATTGGCATCCTTTGTTCAACGTCGTCTCAAAAAGGCATTAGGTATTTCGGAAACACATCTCTTTGTCAACACTGCTATAATGTGTCGGCAAGGAATGCCCAAATATTCATACATTCTACACTTACAACTACCACTTAGAGATAATTTTTTGAATGTAACAAGATACATTGTTCTTTTTTCGGGATCCACCAATTGCCTACAGCATTTGTAGTATGTATACTCATCTTCTTCCAAAGAACGATCTCTATCTTTCTCCACAAAGTAGGTTGTAGCTTCCACTAATTGCTCTTGAAACTTTCTAAACATTGTTTTTGTGTAAATGGAAGCACCATGTTGCTCCAAGGCGGTCTTTATTTTTATCCCACGACAAGTTTGACGAGTCTTAAAATCCTCTTATTTCTCCCTCATAAATTGCCTTTCCAAAGCTTTTTGAGCATTTTCAACAAATTCCTTCAAACCCGTGCAAGAACTAACATAACTATCAAAAAAGTATTCATCCCCTCACTCCTTGAAGTTGTTGTTTGTCCCGCGGAAATTGTGCTTCGAGTGAAAGCCTTGATCCATTTATGCTTCAAACCGTACAATCCTTGTAGCCATGTATTATCTTCCAATTCGTACTTCAAAACCAATTCTTTCCACCTATCCTCAAACATATCTTCGTTCAATGAGTTATAAATGCAATTATTAAAATCAACTTTGAAATTCGGGTGCTTTGAATAGTAACTTGCAAGTTTCTCGGGAAATTTGTTACTAATGTGCCAACTACACAACAAATGAGGGTGTTTGGTAGTTGTGATGAAATAGCCCCGGCCATGGCTTGGTCTTGATCCGTAATGATAGTCAAGGGATGTTTGTTTTCAACCGCCTCAAGCCAACTACCTAATACCCATTCAAAACTTGTTTTAACCTCGTCCCTCATTAGTGCAAATCCAAAAACAACCGATTGATAGTGATGATTTACCCCGGTAAAAGGAACAAATGGCATAGCATATCTATTAGTTCGGTAGGTGGTATCAAAGACAACCACATCACCAAAATTTTGGTATGCCATTAAACAACGGTGATCAACCCATACTAGACATTTCAACCTTTGTTCTTCATCGAGTAAAGTTTTAATGTAAAATTTTCCACCACTTTCTTCTTTCAACCTATTCAACAAGTCTAAACCCGCTTGAGCATCATTAACATCTAAATTGGTCTTTCTAAACTCACGTACCACATTTCTTACATGTTGTCCATCAAAACCAACATGTTGAGCTCCGCCTTTTAAATTGCTAAAAATGGACATTTGTTGCCTAGGAGGAACACCTGACATATGTAGTGTTCTCATTATATTTCTTTGTTCCACGCTTACTGATAAGTGGATTCTATATCTACTTGGAACGCTTCAAATCGGCTTAAATTGACTGTTTGTACTCAAGTACTTGGTGTTTCTAATGTGATTTGAGCTAGACTATGCAGATCTTAGTAATTGGCAGAGTTGTGGAGTTTCTGTGATTATATGGTGGTGTTTGAGCATTATAGTGAAAGCCAAGTGGTTGCGGAACTTGAGAGCGCGAAGAAATGTCAAGAAAATGTGTTTTTATGAATTCTGGAAGAAACACAAGCGCCCCCGCGCCTGTATGAAGCGCGCCCGTGCCTCTATGATTGCTGAGGACCGCGCCCGCGCTTGTGAGGAGCGCGCCCGCGCTTGCCCAATGCTGAAGAAATCCTGTTTCAGTTCTGTTTTGGAAATCAGCAAAGACCAGTCAACCGTGAAGGCCTATATAAGCAATTGGTGGACGATTTCAGAGAGAGACATTGATATACATACATATTCATCCATCGGCAAAGAGAACAAGAAGACGGATGATTACGAAGATCTAGTTTCATCTTATCTTTGTATTCTTCTAATTAGGCGATACTTTGGATTCTCGTAAAGTTATTTTTCATAGACCTTATTACCAGTACTCTTTATTAGTATTCCAGACATATTTATTATCATGTTTTCATCAGAACCCACGATGATGAACGGTTCGATTATGAACTAATCGTTATTGTGGGATTCTAACGGATTTATTTATGGATTTTAGTAGTTAATTGTTTTAAAGATTTGTGTGTGATGAATTATTGATAACCTAGTTTGGTTGTACTTATTCTTCTTGGATGCGTAGCTAACATCTAAGTTGTTTGTTAATTTCTATTGATTGCGAAAGTGGATATAGAGGTTTAGATCTTGTCATGCTACCATAGGTTTATGTATGTTTGTCATCCATGATTCGTAGGTAATTTTAACCATCTTACCTGCCCTATGTAATCTGAATGGATAACTTGTTCGTTAAACCGTTATGTTTTCAAATCTTATAGACATATAGGGTCTAAGCATAATTGGTGTCTGCTCAACTTCTATCTCTTCTGTGGATGTTTGAGTGGTTTGGTATACGTATACTGAAAGGTAGCATGTACTGATTTCGTGTTATCCGATTAGTTGTCATAACCGTCAGATACATTGATTAAAGACATAAAACTCTAGATGAAGTATTTAATGAAGTTAGGATCCCATGTTTTATTCTCATAAGTAATTCAACAGTAACTCCTTAGTTAATTATTGTCTTGGTAATTTGATTAGTTAATTTAGTTAATCACAACTCAAATTTGATACTTATCTTAGCATTGAACAATAGCCATACATTGTTGCATAAGTTCATAACTGTATAGTAAACCAGTCTCTGTGGGAACGAACTCTACTTATTCTTATATTACTTGTGACCGCGTACGCTTGCGTGATTTTGTGCGAACAAGTTTTTGGCGCCGCTGCCGGGGACTCGGTGTTATTTATATAGTTTATGTACTTGTCATCAGTGGTCGTTAAAGTTCACTGACTCGGATTATTTTCTCATCGATTTTACTTTGTTTGGTGAGTTTCAGGTATTCTAGTGAGCGTGTATGCGAACACGTTCTCAATCTCGTAAGGAATCACTTGAGTTGAATCTAGTTATGGGAGAAACAGTAGCAGAAACGAAGGCTTTGAAGGACTATTCTCAGCCAAAAATCAATGACATTCAATCTAGCATTGTCAGGCCAGCCATTGCAGCTAATACTTTTGAAATCAAGCCTGGCACGATTCAGATGGTGCAGAATTCAGTTCAGTTTGGGGGTGCTCCGACGGAAGATCCTAATATGCATATTAGGGATTTCATCGAGATTTGCGACACCTTCAAGTTCAACGGAGTGTCGGAAGATGCTGTGAAACTGAGGCTTTTCCCATTTTCTTTGAGGGATAAAGCTAAGGGCTGGTTGCACTCTCTACCAGCAGGTTCTATTGCTACATGGGAGGATCTTGCTCAGAAGTTTCTCACGAAATTCTTCCCTATGGCTAAAACAGCTGCAATCAGGAATGCTCTTACTCAGTTTGCACAGAATTCAGGGGAAACTTTATGTGAAGCTTGGGAGCGTTACAAGGAGATGCTTAGGAAGTGTCCTCATCATGGAATGCCTGATTGGATGGTGATCAATTGTTTTTATAATGGTCTGGGAGGTCAATCTTGACCAATGCTTGATGCGGCATCAGGTGGAGCTCTTTGGGCTAAAAGCTACGAGGAAGCTTACGAACTTATTGAGATGATGGCTGCTAATGAATACCAGAATCCAACTCAAAGGTTATCACAAGGCAAGGTAGCAGGAATTCTGGAAGTGGATGCAGCTATAGCAATAGTAGCTCCGCTAAAGGCTCTGTCTATGAAGGTTGATTCTTTGACTAACTATGGAGTTCAGCAGGTGGCTAGTGTTTGTGAGCTATGTGCAGGTGCACACGACATGACTCAGTGTGCCATATATAATGAGTCGACGCAGTTTGTGAGCAATTTCCAGAGACCACAGCAGCCAGTGTCTAACACCTATCATCCGAATAACAGGAACCATCCAAATTTCAGCTGGAGTAACAATCAGGGTGGCCAGCAACAACCACAGCAGACGTATCAGTAGTATCAAGGTCAACAATTTAGAGCTAAGCCCTTTAACCCTTCTGGTTTTCAGCAGCAGTATGCTACAAGGCAACCGTATCAACCACCAGGTTTTCAACAACCATCTCAAGGCAATGCTGGGCAATCATCTAATGAAAAATCTGAATTGGAGGAATTGAGGCTAATGTGCAAGAGCCAAGCTGTTTCCATCAAAACTCTGGAGAATCAGATCGGTCAGATTGCCAATGCTTTGCTGAATAGACCACAGGGAACTCTCCCTAGTGATACAGAAGTTAATCCAGGCAAACGGGAAGTCAAGGAACATGTAAAAGCAGTTACCTTGCGATCTGGAAGGGTTACGAATGATCAGAACTCAGAAACAGTGTAAAACGAAGAAAATTTGAAAAGTGAACAGTACCTAGGGCGCGCCCGCACTGTTCATAGCGCGCCCGCGCCCCCCATTCTGCCAGAAAGTGAAAAAAATGGAGAAAAAACTGATCAGTTGGGAAACAATCCGGAGAAGAGTGACCATTCTACTGAGAAACCTATTCTGAAGCAAGCTACACAGAGCAAGGAAGTCTATCCTCCTCCGCCATTCCCTAAACGTCTTCAAAAGCAGAAGTTGGATAAGTAATTCGCTAAATTTCTGGAGGTTTTCAAGAAGTTGCATATCAATATACCTTTTGCGGAAGCTCTAGAACAAATGCCGAGCTACGCAAGGTTCATGAAGGGTATTCTCTCACGGAAGTTGAAACTCCAGGAGTTAGAAACCGTCGCTCTAACAGAAGAATGTAGTGTTATTCTACAGCAGAAGTTACCTCCTAAACTGAAGGATCTGGGGAGTTTCACCATACCATGCAGTATCGGCAATCTATCTTTCAACAAGTGCTTGTGTGACTTGGGAGCTAGTATTAATCTGATGCCGTTGTCTATCTTCATGCAACTTGGGCTGCCTGAGCCTAAACCTACTACCATGTCCTTACAGCTGGCTGACAGGTCTGTCACATATCCTAGGGGTATAGTGGAGGATGTTTTGGTTAAAGTGGATAAGCTTATTTTTCCTGCTGATTTTGTTATTCTGGACTTTGAGGAAGACAAGAAGATTCCGATTATCTTGGGAAGACCGTTCTTAGCTACAGGCCGAACTTTGATCGATGTGCAGAAAGGAGAGCTTACAATGAGGGTTCAAAATCAGAAGGTCACTTTTAGCGTGTTCAAGGCAATAAAATTTCCAACTGAGGAAGAAGAGTGCTTTAAATTGGAGATGGTCAATTTTGTCGTCAATACATAGATTGAACAACCGCTGAAGTCAGATACAGTGGAGAGAGTCTTGATAGGGGATTCTGATATCGAAGATGAAGAAAGAGCAGAGCAACTTCAGTTGTTGAATGCATCTCCGTGGAAAAGAAAAATTGATGCGCCATTCGAATATCTTGGATTAGCAGAGCTGAACACTTCTCAGGAGCGACTTAAACCATCTATGGAAGAAGCTCCAACCACTGCAGGATCAATTGAGGTATGGTAAAGTCTACGAGAGCAACAGGATATATAAGGAGAAGGTTAAGGACTGGCATGAAAGAGGGGTGGTGAAACATTCATTTGTGCCAGGTCAGCTAGTTCTGCGTTTCAAGTCTCGCTTCAGATTTTTTCCAGGAAAGCGTAAGTCGAGATGGTCGGAGCCTATCGCAGTTAAATCAGCATTTCTGCATGTTGCAGTAGAAATTTTCCATAAGTTTCCGGACGAAGCGTTCAAGGTTAATGGTCAGTGGCTGAATTATGACGTTGGTAATATGGTGACCCGTGAGTCGACGTTCACCGTTCTTGCGACTGGATGAAAACGGATTCACGTCAAGCTATTGACATAAAACAAGCGCTTCGTGGGAGGCAACCCGCGCGAATATGTAGTATTAGTATTCTGTGAAAGAAAAAAAAACAGAAAAAAAATTCTGGACAGAAGGCAAAGCGCGCCCGCGCCTCCCAGGAGCGCGCCCGCGTTTGAGGTACTGTTCACGAAAAAAAATCGAAAAAAAAAAGACAAAAAAGAGTTTGTGTTGTTTCTCCCTAGGATCCATCTGGGATTCAGCGAGAGGTTGATGGTCTGACTTTGGTGATGCTCAGTATAGGCGGCTGACTCGGCGTATAGACGACATGCATGACATTCATCGCCGCTTTGCTCAGGATTTGACTCAGGCTTTGGGTACTGCATTCAAATCAACTAGAGTTGATGTTGATTGGCCTGACTTTGGAGCGGATTCTGTTTATCCAGACCATACTTGTTTGGATGTTAGAATTTAATCACTTGCTTACATTTAGAATGTTCATCTATTCTCTTGAAAACGAAGAAGCACTTAAGTCTAAGTTTGGGGGAAAACAGGGATTTCATGCTAGTTGTTAATAAGGCTAGGCGTCAAATGGCTAGTAGCCGCTCATTATGAAAAATGAGTAGTCTAGGGAGGGATGAGAAAAAGCAAAGCGCACTCATTCCGAAATGAAAAAAAAAAGTTGTGTTTATGCAGAATTGATCAGGTTGAGCTCTTTAATACTCGAGCAATTAAGTTCTAGGGGACTTTGTGCCTAGTGACCTAAGACTTTTTCGGTCTGGGATCCACTAACCCAACGCTCGCTACATGGGTATTATTGTATAAGCCTTTCGGGGTCTCAGCCATTGCACGGTCAAATAAGCATGAGTGTTGTGTTGTGTTGTAATAAAGCATGAATTCCTGTCTAACTCAAGTGGATTATGAGGTGTCTTTTAGTGGTTTCTTGTGTCTAGAGTTCATTCTGATTATAAGCTTGTGGTTGTTTTGGTGAAGAATAGGATATGGTCTTGATTTAGTTTGGGAGTATATTGATGAGCATCGCACACACGCACGTTTCTGTGTTTGTATTGTTAGTATGCGGGGATTTAATCGAACTCTGTTTGGAAGATTGCATTCTTTGAGATGTTAGCTTGTTGATTGGTTATAGTTAGTCTGAGGGGATCGTCTCCATTAGCATATTAGTTGCATTCATGCATTGCATTATATATATAGAGTCTGTTTATGCTTGAGGACAAGCATCGGTTTAAGTTTGGGGGTGTGATAAGTGGATTCTATATCTACTTGGAACGCTTCAAATCGGCTTAAATTGACTGTTTGTACTCAAGTACTTGGTGTTTCTAATGTGATTTGAGCTAGACTATGCAGAGCTTAGTAATTGGCAGAGTTGTGGAGTTTCTGTGATTATATGGTGGTGTTTGAGCATTATAGTGAAAGCCAAGTGGTTGCGGAACTTGAGAGCGCGAAGAAATGTCAAGAAAATGTGTTTTTATGAATTCTGGAAGAAACACAAGTGCCCCCGCGCCTGTATGAAGCGCGCCCGCGCCTCTATGATTGCTGAGGAGCGCGCCCGCGCTTGTGAGGAGCGCGCCCGCGCTTGCCCAATGCTGAAGAAATCCTGTTTCAGTTCTGTTTTGGAAATCAGCAGAGACCAGTCAACCGTGAAGGCCTATATAAGCAATTGGTGGACGAATTCAGAGAGAGACATTGATATACATACATACATATTCATCCATCGGCAAGGAGAACAAGAAGACGGCTGATTACGAAGATCTAGTTTCATCTTATCTTTGTATTCTTCTAATTAGGCGATACTTTGGATTCTCGTAAAGTTGTTTTTCATAGACCTTATTACCAGTACTCTTTATTAGTATTCCAGACATATTTATTATCATGTTTTCATCAGAACCCACGATGATGAACGGTTCGATTATGAACTAATCGTTATCGTGGGATTCTAACGGATTTATTTATGGATTTTAGTAGTTAATTGTTTTAAAGATTTGTGTGTGATGAATTATTGATAACCTAGTTTGGTTGTACTTATTCTTCTTGGATGCGTAGCTAACATCTAAGTTGTTTGTTAATCTCTATTGATTGCGAAAGTGGATATAGAGGTTTAGATCTTGCCATGCGAGCATAGGTTTATGTATGTTTGTCATGCATGATTCGTAGGTAATTTTAACCATCTTACCTGCCCTATGTAATCTGAATGGATAACTTGCTCGTTAAACCGTTATGTTTTCAAATCTTATAGACATATAGGGTCTAAGCATAATTGGTGTTTGCTCAACTTATATCTCTTCTGTGGATGTTTGAGTGGTTTGGTATACGTATACTGAAAGGTAGCGTGTACTGATTTCGTGTTATCCGATTAGTTGTCATAACCGTCACATACATTGATTAAAGACATAAAACTCTAGATGAAGTATTTAATGAAGTTAGGATCCCATGTTTTATTCTCATAAGTAATTCAACAGTAACTCCTTAGTTAATTATAGTCTTGGTAATTTGATTAGTTAATTTAGTTAATCACAACTCAAATTTGATACTTATCTTAGCATTGAACAATAGTCATACATTGTTGCATAAGTGCATAACTGTAGTAAATCAGTCTCTGTGGGAACGAACTCTACTTATTCTTATATTACTTGTGACCGCGTACGCTTGCGTGATTTTGTGCGAACAAGTTTTTGGCGCCACTGTCGGGGACTCAGTGTTATTTATATAGTTTATGTACTTGTCATCAGTGGTCGTTAAAGTTCACTGACTCGGATTATTTTCTCATCGATTTTACTTTGTTTGGTGAGTTTCAGGTATTCTAGTGAGCGTGTATGCGAACACGTTCTCAATCTCGTAAGGAATCACTTGAATTGAATCTAGTTATGGGAGAAACAGTAGCTGAAACGAAGGCTTTGAAGGACTATTCTCAGCCAAAAATCAATGACATTCAATCTAGCATTGTCAGGCCAGCCATTGCAGCTAATACTTTTGAAATCAAGCCTGGCACGATTCAGATGGTTCAGAATTCAGTTCAGTTTGGGGGTGCTCCGACGGAAGATCCTAATATGCATATTAGGGATTTCATCGAGATTTGCGACACCAAAAACTTTTCAAAACCCCAAACTCGAAATATGAACAGTCAGAAAAAACGGCAAATTACGAATTGGAAAAAGAAAATAGCGATTAAGAGAAGAAAAAAGAAAGATGGAAAGAAAGAAACTTACAAGAAACAGGAGAAAATGATGGCTTCGCGAGATCCTTCGCCGGAAAAGCAACTTGCAGGGACGTCGGAGAGAGACAAAGATAGAAGAGGATTTTCGTAAAGAGAGTAAAAAGAAAAATGAACTGTTGAGAGGTTTTTATAGAAAGAAGTGAAAGGGAAACATAAGAGGACAGGTGGCAGAATCCTACTGGCTGGCAAGAAAATGAAGTACAGAAAGAAAATAGAAAAATGAAGAAAAGACAGGAGTAATAATTGTGACAGCAGGTTACAGCAATTCCCGAGGTAAAAAGGGGAAGTACTTTTTCAAAAGAAAGTGGGGGAAAAAAACTGAAATTGTTTCGTATCCTACAACAGAAAAGGAAAAACATCAAAATCCGGACTTGGTTTTTAATCCACAGCCCAGTCCATCCTTGATAACAATCCGGGTTGGGGCAACAATCAAGCCAAGAATTTTTTCTAAGTTACCCAAGGCCTACAGCTTTGGACTTAAGAAAGAACCATGACATACTCTTAACACCGGATTGCCATCCTTGATAACAATCCGGGTTGGGGTAACAATCAAGCCAAGAATTTTTTCTAAGTTACCCAAGGCCTACAGCTTTGGACTTAAGAAAGAACCATGACATACTCTTAACACCGGATTGCCATCCTTTATAACAGAACCATGACATACTCTTAACACCGGATTGCCATCCTTTATAACAATCCGGGTTGGGGGGCAACAATCAAGCCAAGAATCTTTTCTAAGTTACCCAAGGCCTACAGCTTTGGACTTAAGAAAGAACCATGACATACTCTTAACACCGGATTGCCATCCTTTATAACAATCCGGGTTGGGGGGCAACAATCAAGCCAAGAATTTTTTCTAAGTTACCCAAGGCCTACAGCTTTGGACTTAAGAAAGAACCATGACATACTCTTAACACCGGATTGCCATCCTTTATAACAATGCGGGTTGGGGGGCAACAATCAAGCCAAGAATTTTTTCTAAGTTACCCAAGGGGTCACAGCTTTGAACTTTAGAAAGAACCAGGACTTACTTTTAACACCGGATTGCCATCCTTGATAACAATCCGGGTTATGGGGCAACAATCAAGCCAAGAATCTTTTCAAAGTTACCTATTCAGGAATTTCTACTCCCCCATCCAGAAAATCTGAATAAGGGAGTGGGGGGGCAAATGATAGGTTATGTATAGCCCGGGCTCATCTCTGAGCCAGGAGTCACCTGGAACCCGGATTACTACTCGAGTCATGGCTCACCTCCTAGTCCAGACTCATCTTGGAGTCATGACCTACATACCAGTCCGGACTCATTGCCAGGCTATGACTCAAGCTTTAAGTTTAATTCTCTCCTGGCGACAAAGGCAATATCTTGCGTGAGAAAACCTATGCCTCATTACGTGACGTGCCTAGGTCATCATTGATGTCCACACCCGATAACGACACGTAAGAATACCTAATAATTGGGACAATTATTTCCTATTTAAACCACACGCCAGCAGGAGCCTGGCACATGATGCCACAATCCTTCACCTGGACACGTGCAATCCATCAACATCCCCCAGGTGTCCTACCTACCCAGGATTCAACGCTCATGATTGCAGGTACAACCCCTAAACCCTAATCCTGGGCCTATAAATAGACCGAGGAGGAAAGATCTAGGGGTTACATTCTCTTTTACACACTCAACCCATACACACACCCTCCATATTTAGATTTCTCTATAGTCCTGTCTTCCTTTCCAAAACCATTACTTATTCTCACGCCGGAGGCACCGCCAGGGTCCAAACCCCCCTCTGGTGTTGTTTTGTAGAGTCCCAACCGCAGCGACACCGCTTCCAGGCGTGGGATCGGCCGGGAAGGACTAGATCGGGATTTGGAGTTATCGGTATGTTTTTTCTTTAGCATTAAATATTTGAATTAGACCACAACTTCTGCCTTTTGTTTCAGGAAACCGTGTTCGCAATGCTTGTAGAGATCACAGAACGAGCAATGGCATATTGTGACAAGAAAGATGTTCTCATTGTTGGTGGTGTGGGCTGTAACGAGCGGTTGCAAGATATGATGAGAACTATGTGCTCCGAGAGAGGTGGAAATTTATTTGCAACTGATGACAGGTACTGTATTGACAATGGAGCAATGATTGCATATACAGGTCTCCTCGCTTTTGCTCATGGTTTGTCTACCCCTATGGAAGAATCAACTTTCACACAGCGATTCAGAACTGATGAAGTGCTTGCAGTTTGGCGAGACAGGGAATCGTCCAACATGAATAATGTCATTGAAGAAGCCTGTTGAATAGCCAGTGCTTATAGTGAGGTTATGTCATATTTCATACACATGCACACACTTTAATGCGCCTGACCAAGGGAGCACCATAAGGTTCTTCAAAAAATGGCGTTCTTTTAACCACAAACAGTATCGTGTCATGGCAGTTCCCTGAAAATTCTGTTTAATATCGCAAATAATCTCTTTTGCCATTCCTCTGTCTTCTCTACCTTTCTGGTGCTCTCATAATTTATAAAAGGAAATGTTTTCCTCAATTCACCATCATCGTTTTACTTGTGACAGGCTCATGTATGGGACTCTGTACATCAAAAAAGATAAATCAACCATTTTTTTTCTTTTATTAAGTTAAACCAACCAATTTTGCATTTTTGCTAGGTCAAGATAAATGCATAAATTAAAAGTTTGGAAAGAGAGTCTATTGTCTTTAATTTAATGAAGTTTTGAACCCCCAAGTGAGATTTGCTTTAAAGATTGTTTCTTGGTGACAGGTAAGCTTGTTCTGGGATGGGAGAATTCGAGAGCAATTTTGATCAAGATAACACGTCAATATGTCACGAAAGACTAATGACTGGTATTATTTGATGATCATTTAAAGCTGCTACATTATTTTCATATACAGGACACCTTACTTTTACCACTTCATTTGTACACTATTCATCAAAACAATGTATTGTAGCTCACAGTTTCATCCTCATATGTTTCTATCAATGTTAGTTGGATGAATACTATGCATGTTACTATAATACAATAGGTAGATGAGTATGTCTTGGAACTGCATGTGTCTTATAATGTTATGATGATACAGATATTCATCACCAAGTCTTATTTTCTACAGATGTAGTGTATGACATGAAAAATTAGATCACATCACAAGATATTATTCCTTCATAATCGAGCACAACTGCACAAGACATTCACATTTTCTTGTACAACTCAACCGCACCATATAAACCTGCCCTGCATATGTACTTGGAGCTTGCAAATCCAGCTTCTTTTCCCAGCATTTGAAATTCTTTAGCAGTCCTCTCTCTTCCCCCATGGGTAAAAACCATCATGTGTACATCCAGCTGAGACGTGTTCTTGGCAATGAAATCGTTTTCTGGCAGCTCTGTAGGCATCATCTCCATGATTACCACCTTGCTGTAATCTGGTAAAGCTTCATGACATTCCCTCGTGAGCCATGACAAACGGCTAATTTGTCTGTGCTTCGAAACAACAAGAAATAAACTTTTCACTAGGTTAACACCTATGTTAGATGAGTGTTAGCTAGATCGATAATTTTACAAGGGCCGGTGAGATATTTTTATTTCTTTGTATATCACCATGTTAGATTAGTGCTAGCAAGGTCTTTAACTTGGCTTCAAATTCAAATTGTAACTTAGCTTCTCAAGAGTTCGCAAGTTAACTGTCATGGATATAATTCCATATAAAACATGTATATTTCTAAATGAAATTTTCCTTTCTTTATGTTGAGGAACTTGCAAATAATAAGGATCTTATTGGGATGGACCAAAAACAACACTACAATAACAAGACATTCTTAAATTTCTTAACCAAAGAACAAATTCTTTCATCGACAGACATGAATTTTGAAGGAGCCTCACAACTTGTACAACATTTGACCATGGATAGATGATGCTCATTCTACTGATTTTTGCGTACCGTTGTTTGTTATCAAAGTTCATCCTGCAAAACACAAGAAAAAATTCAACAACAAAGAAAATGTTTTCTTGAGAAATTGGTCCGGAGGAGTCTATGCTATAGTTTCAATGCATTTAACTTAATGTTCATAATATCTAGTCTCATACGTTCATAGTACCACTTATTCCTTCTTCCATCTTTTCTTTCATATTTTCTTCATTCATCTAGCCTTTACTAGCCAAACTTATGACCCAAGTGGTTAGCCAAATGTTAAAGCCATGTGAAGTGCCCTAGTATTGCATGGACTTGCCAGTTGCCAATAAAGCCACAAAGTATTTACACATTCTACTGAACCTAACTTCTTAATCTTAGCTTGTTCCAGTATATCAACCCAAACAGCTATTATTCAAGTTTCCACCAACTATACTCTACTCCTCTTTTTATCAAAAACACAAAGAGGAAACTCTACGTCTCTAATTGCCGTCACAGCATTTTTTTAAGCTAAGATGAGATAGAGTCTAACAACAGAACACCGGCTTATGAAATTTCAAGTGCACAACCACTGCCTTAGCTTAAAGCCTTAATTTACAGAAGTTCAGAAAATTTGCAAATATCGGAATCCTTTGAAACTATAATGAGATGCAATAAGTGAAAAAGAGAGAAAAAATGATTGAAATATAACTATTACTCTTACATGATAATCATCCATGTAGTCATGACGATCACGCTGAAAAAGAAAATGATAAAATCAGAGATCAAATTCTCATGTGTGTATAGATAATGAATGAAAAAAACCATAATAAACTAGAACCACACTCTTTGACATACAAGAAACTGACATTTATGTCTGACTAGATATCGTAATGTTCTCCAAATAGATTGGTATCCAGTCTTGAAGGTCAGACTCAGAAGATATTGTAGTGACTTTTTGTGTTAACTTTGCTAGTTTACTATGTTCCAATAGAAAGAATTTAAATATGAAATACAGGATCCATTAATAAATGTCTTCCGGAGCTATCTTCCTCCGGAAATAATATATGGCCTCTAAGGGTTTTTCAATTTCCGATATATTATGCAAACATAAAATTAGGAAAAGTAAGAAAAAGGTAACACTTAGAAATTAGCTACATTTGAGGTAGGCAGGAAGAAGTTATAGAAAAGTTCAAATTAATGATTATCAAAGTACAGCATGGATATGTAGCCTTGGATTGAAAAGTTTATATTAGCAAAGCATCAATAATGAGCATCTATAAATCTGCCTGAAATAGTTGAGAGTTCTCTTGAGATGCGAAAAACACAAGGAAAAAACAGATGACTGAAAGTTTGAGAGACAAAATGTATTGTGTTGTATTTAGTAAGATATAAAGAGATGTGCTTCTATTAGACAATCTAGTTTTTTTAAAGTGAGTGACGGAACGATAGAATAATTTATGCTAGATGGAAATATTAATGTAGTTTCAGAGCAAAGATTAGTGCAAGACCAAAGGCCTCTTGGTCTAGCGATATCTGTCTTGCTCTCTTTATGGGAGGTTGACATTCTAAGTCCTTTTAAATACAAAAATGGGTGTGTAGAATGCCCAGATATTAAAATGAAAAAAACAACAAGAAGAAGAAGAGGTTATGCAAGTATCATGATACTAACCCTTCTATATCTATCTCTATGTCTATCTCTGTGGTGTCGCCGGTCATAGCCCCTCTCCCTCTTCCTCCTTTCACCTTCCTCTCTTGCTCTTTGAGCTTCCTGCATACATCAGTTGTAAAAGAAATTTATAACGACTTCATATATCCAGAATGGCAGAATACCAGTAGCAGAACCTAAGCTTATAACTTATAAGCAGTGCATCATGACAATCACCTCTTCTTCTCTTGCTTTCCTCACTTTCTCTGCTTCCTCAAAGGCCTCTTTTTCAATCTAAATCGTTAAAACACCATGTTAGCTACACATGATGAAAATTATTGAAACACCATTTTGGCTAGTATCTGCAAGGGTAAATTAAAGAGCTAGATTGTACCTCTCTGTTAGCAAAAACTTCTTGCACAACTTGCTTTGCGTATTCTGGCTCATCACAGATAAGGACGTTGTCAAAGACTGCACCAGCCTTTACCTGCAGGCACAATGTCATGCAATCCCTTTAATTATTGAATAAAATAATCATGATTCTTGTTACATTAATAAGCAAAACGAAGGCATCGATATCCTACCTGCCATACTTCTATGCCCACATATTTAATTGGCTTCATAACATATAGGTCAGGATCATCTTCAAATTCTATACATAATGAAAGAAAATTAGAGATCATGTACTTAATGTACATATTAAAGTTGGAAAGAGTACATATAAGCACAATATGTAATATACATAAACGGAGTACCTGGATTATCAATGTATGGAATTTTCCACTTCCCTTTATAGTTAGGGTTCTTTATCTTCTGTTGCATTAAAATCCATTGGGGATGAGAAAAATACACTATAGTAAGCATTTTGTGGCTTCTACTGCCTCTTTGAGAAAATTAAATGTACCTTGTTTTTCCATGGTCCTTTATATGCAGGATTAGGTACTCTGGGTGGTTTCCATACACCATCCTCATCTTCATCCCATGTATCAGGCTAGTTAAGGAAAATAACAATAATAAATAAGATGCATATACCTTGATTTTGCAATTTCATTTTATACATGACAGTACTCATCTACCACAATTGGTATGTGTGTGCACATCAGTACTTGACAACACGGTGTGTGTGTGTGTGTGTGTGTGTGAGAGAGAGAGAGAGAGAGAGGTGAAAGTACAACTAAATACTTGGATTTTCTTAGAAAGACACATTTTTTGCACATATTTGATATTTCATCATATCAAGGTAGCAACTAACCTTTGTAGCTGTTGGGTCCGGAATTGTTCGTGGTATTGAGTCATATCCCTGCTTGTCATAGTACTAAATGTTAGTAGATACTCGGTGGTCAACAATTACAATATAAAGTCACCAGTACACAGCTGGCTACCTCAGGCTTCACATGATTTGGATCATCAATGTATTCTTTATCCTCCCAATCCGCAGGCTGGAAACATGAATAGTTCACAAATTAGAATTTTAAAGTTACAAATGACCGCAACATGAGAATAATAACAATAAGAAGTTGAAATCGGTTTAAAACCCAAGATAAGCTTAAAATAATTTATAAATCTACAAGGAACTAAACTCAGATTAACTTTAGCTGTTTACTGGTGATTGTAAGCTCTAGCTAACCTTTTTGGCATTAACAGCTCTTATTTTGCGAGGGGGAAGGATATCCCAGTCGGTATACATGCTTCCAGAATCTCTCTCTCTGCCATCAATGAGAATACTATATGACGCGTCTGGCCTAAGAATAAATGTGTAAAAATGGGTTAACTTGTCTGTCTCGCACTCCAATTCCTTCTTGATGGGATAATTCTGTCCCTGATACGATAATATGACATGAAGCTTCTTCTTCTGTGTGCCACATATATCTGGTCCAAACATCAAACTGCAGAAATAATGACCGTGAGTAATAGTTTCTAAAACGATTAGGGCAGGGAAATTGGAGTTGAAAAATTTACACAATTTTGCAGTTGGTAGTTTGTAATGATAATATATGTAAGAAAATAACTGAACATTGTAAGGATTTGACAAAAGCCCATTACAGACTGATCATAGAAATTATTTTGTGGTGGAAGAAAATTGTTATAGTTGGATGACAGCTGTCCAAATGTTGGAATATAATTGAGAAACAGAATGTATGGGTGAGGTAAGAAAAAGACAGATTTCTGATAAAGCCGATTATGTCAATCCCACTTAGAACAGGATGAAAATTGTTTGATCACTTCCTTATTAATGAAATGAAATATTATAATGCTCTCAATAGCAACTTATTATACATCAGAGTAGGGGTTTCATTAGCACTATTTTCAGGAAAGATAGCCGAGTGCCAGTTTGCGAAACAAAGAAAATGAGAACTAATTGAGGTAGCAAGTGCAAGGAATACTTATTTGAAAATTATTTAAACACAAAAAAAAATGTACTTATGATAAATTATAATTGTGATCTTATCAGAAACTGAAATGGTGACAAACCTGTAAGGAGTGTCCCCGCCGAATTTCTTTTGATTAACAAATCCAGATAGAAGCTTAATGTAGCCGCCGCCACATTCAATGTCCTGCTCTAATTTAAGGGAGTATTGAAGAACCAGTGTCCTATCCTTGTTGCTAAATTCTGGTATTTTGGCGGATATTGCAGAATGCTTGGCATCGCTAGCTGTCTGAATACCTGTACATTATGAAAAATGTGAGAATCCTGCTAGCTTACTCTCTTAGGGGTAATTCACAACAAAGTAAAAGTCATAACTCATAACTGTATCAAAGTTGCAAGAAAACTAATTACTACATTAGAAGCTACATGCTTTAACTTCATCCCAACTGAAATACAGTGGTTAACTAGTGATCTGATGACAATAATACACACGCCCACAATGTGTGCGTATAATGGTTTCTCTATGGGCTGGAAGAATTTAGATCTGTCAAATTTCTGTGACTTATTACACAGGCATCATATGTGTTGATTATACATGGAGAAGCAGGGAGACAATTAAACAAGAAATACATATTTGCTCGTCTATGGCTTCCTGACAATCCAATTCACCTTTTCGTTCAATAAATTTTAAGAAAATTTTGTAACTGGTTGGAGAATCAGGGTTGAGTGGAACTTGGTGTAAATTGTAATCAGTCTAATGTATAACTATTTATTAAGAAAGAGCAAGGTTCCAGCATAGATATGTTTATCTAAATCTAGAGAACGGAATATGTCTACATGAACATCAAGAAAAATTTCAAACAAATTATTAGTTACTCCAACACAATATTTGTGTAGCCAATATCAAACCTAGAAGAACAAATAAACAGCTTCCGAATGCAGAAACGATTCCATATCAACTCAAAATAATCATAGTAAGCAATAAGCACACACCTTTATCATCCGGATCACCTGACCCTATAAATACCCCCCAACCCCCACATTAGAAGGGGTTGGAAAGATAGACAAAGGAGTGAACCTCCTAAGAATGTATTATTGTATTAACTCCAATTCATAATAATAAGAGCAAGACTTGTTTATTGACTCATATACAGATTTACATTCATCATTTGGCGCTAGAAGGAGCTCTTTTTTCTTTAGATCCAACCGATATGGAGGAGGGTGAACCGTTTATCTCTAAAATAGGCGACACAAACGAGGTGGTTACAGTACCTCGTCGGGAAGGGACACAGTTGCCTCCCGTGTTGCAGCCTCGGGAGCTGTTTCCCCCCACAGATGACCAAAATGAGGGATCCCCTGGACCCCCCGTGGACACACGATTGAGGGTTATGACTCCAACAGGCAAAAAAGTGCTAACAAGCGACGCACGTCTGCACTTGCTTAAGATGCGGAAACAAAGGAAGCAACAGGTGCAGACTCACCGTTTTGAAGAGTTTGCTGGGTCAGACGATGAACTGGCGTACTTGGAGGAGCAGAAATATTTGTTGGAGGCTCGCCTAGAGAAACATAGGGAGATTCGACGTCTGCAGCGCGAATTGCAGCAGACGACGATCTCGCGTCGTAACAAGGATCCCCATCGGCAATTGGATGAGGATTACGAGGAAGATTACGACCTCGATAAGGATATATCCAGCGAATCCCAATGCTCCCGACCACCTCCAAAATGACGCATGACGTCGTCAGCAAATGATTCCTCTTGGCGAAGTGATTCATGCGAGTCATTTCGTCCAGAGGACATCGCTAAAATGCAGAATGATCTCGCCGAGTGCCAAGATTACATAAAAAACCATTCAGGACTACCCGTCTCCACGGAGAGCCCCTTGTCCCGGTCGATCGAGATCGCCAAGATTGACAGAAATTTGAAAACTCCAGCTTTAGATTACTTTGACGGGTCGTGCGACCCTATCGGGTTCCTAAATACCTTTGACGGGCGAATGGCTTTCTTTGGTCATTCCGAAGTCGCCAGATGCCAGTTCTTCTCCACATGCTTCAAGGGCACAGCGCTACGATGGTATAGTAATTTGCCACCACGCTCCGTTGATTCCTGGCACACCTTGAAAAGCAAGTTTCAAAGCCGTTTCTCCAGTAACTATAAAGGGGGTAAGATAACTGCATCGTTGATGACAATACGACAGCGACACTCCGAGTCTTTACGAGACTTCCTAGCTCGCTTCCGAGCAGAGGTCGCCGACATTCCAAACTTAATCGAGGAGCTCGCCATCAATTATCTCGCCGCTGGCATTGATAAACACCGACATGCACTCTTGCTAGAGGAATTCTTCGAGAAGAACCCTCGCACTCTCCAGTCCGCATTTCAAATCATTGAGCATAGAATGACATTACAAGAAGCCGTGGGGAGCATTCAGTCTCCCCGACGATTTTCTCAAAAACGGGAAAGAAGTCGAAGTCCACGACGACGATCTCCGCAAAATAATGCAAGGCGTGGATATGACTCCCAATCCCGCTCCCATGATCACCGAACTCCATTGCCAGAGAAAACGGAGAGAAGCGACAAAGTAGATAGATCATGGAAGCCACGGGATCGCAGTGAAAAGGAATTCACCAAGCTCAATGCCGATAAGGCCACTATACTCGCAATTCTTAAAACAGAACCTGATTACCGTCCTCCAAGGCCAATGAAGCCAGGACGACTTCCAAGCTCCCGATATTGCGAGTACCATGAAGATACCGGCCACACAACAGAATCCTGCTTCCAACTTAGCTCGTTCATTGAAGGCAAAATTCGTCGAGGACAACTCGTCCATTTCATTGATGTTGGGATTTATGGGTGATAGCATAGAAACAACTTAACTTTGATTGTACTTAATTTTTTAAATTAAGTAGAACATACTGTCATAGCCAAAGTATGTTCTTGTAATCAGTATGTAATGTTATTCTAGTTGTATTATTTGAAAGAAGTTCACTTGTGTGTTCAAGCCTCAAAGAATGCTTTTTGGATGACAACATGAATAAAGGTTACTGTCCTAAAGCTGTGACAGTAAGATTACAAGAAGACAGAATGTTGCAAGTCACGACAGCATATTTACTCTGACAGCAACATTGGCGGAAGACTACGCGACAGCAACTATTGCCCTCGACAGCAAGTTTGGGATCCTCGACAGCACTCTATGCGGGGAACTCATACTGTCACCAAAAGATCATTCCTGTGACAGCAAGCTTTGCGGCAAAAGTAACTGTCTCAATAAAGATCCTTATGCTAGGTATCTTTCTCAGTCAAATCCCGTGACAGTTTAAATGTTCAAGAAACAGGCGTGATGCAGCATCCCTAAGCTGCACCAAGTCTGCAAGACTACGACAGAAGCTTCAAGGCACTACAAATCAAAAGCGAATCAATTCAAGAGCAAGGTCAAGTCTTTATCTGCTGAATTGGTTTAGCTGGAAATAGAATGAATCTAGGTTGCTTTCTTTGTAATGTATATCTGACATGTTAGCAATTTAGGAAAGTCACATGGGTAAGACAATCTGTAAGAAGCTGCCACTTGACAGTGACAGCAGCTTTACAAACCGGTGACTGATAGTGATAGGGTTAGTCATATACCTACTATCAACTCATTCTAGAACGGTAACGAAAACAAGCAAGTGTCTAAGAAGAAAAACCCGAAGCTCGAGATCTTTTTCTTGAGGTTGTAGCAACACTTTGCAAAATAAATAAAACATTTATTTTGTGAATCTTGTTCTTACTAAATACTGTTCGTGATTGCATATATTGCTGATAACGTTTAATCTTGATTTTAGTTGTTGAAATTTAGATTGAATTTTATCAGTATTGCATTCATCCCCCCCCTTCTGCAATACACAAGGACTAACAACTGGTATCAGAGCTTTCAGATTAACATACATATCTGAGATCCCGGAGAAAATGCAGAAATCAAACAGTATCAAGATCCCAGCTTTTGATAAAGAGAACTACAGCATTTGGAAAAGAAAAATCTTGTTGTTTATCAAAGCTGCAAATCCACTATACCCAGGTATACTCGAGAATGGTCCTTTCATTCCAAGAAAGGAAATTGAAGCCACAACAGTGAATGGTGAGATTATTCCTGCACATTGGGTTCCCAAAGATCCCTCAGAATTCTTGGAACCTGAAAAGGAGAAAATGGTGCTAGATGATCATTTGCAACTTATCTTGCTCGATTCTCTCACACTGGATAAAGCCATGTGTGGAAGTGTAATAAGCTGCACATCAGCCAAGGAGATGTGGATCAGGTTAGCCTTACTCTGTGAAGGAAGTGAAGAGGTTAAGGGCAACCAAAGGCAAATTCTAATATCTCAATATGAGGCATTCATGGCCAAGCCTGGTGAAGACTTAACCTCCATGTTCGAAAGGTTCAGTAAGCTCTTAACTGAATTACAGATACATGGCAAGTACTATGACAGAAAAGAATTAAACGTCAAGTTCCTGCTCACACTGCCTGATCACCTTGAACACAAGACAACAGCCATACGAGAAGGAAGAGATCTCAACACTATAACCTTTGAGACACTTTATGGTATTCTGAAATCCTATGAACTCGAACTCTTTCAAAAGAGAGCCATACAAAGTGGAACAAGGAACAAGATGGCTAATATGTCAAGTGCCCTAGTAGCACATGTGCCAAGGATCACACAGCCAAGTGAAGTACCACAGATCACACAATCAATCCCAACACAGACCTTGAAGATAGAAGAGGTGGTTGAAGATGATGAGAAAGTGGTACTACAGATTAAAGATGTGGAAGATGAAGACTTCTACACAATGGAGGAACTGGAAAGCATGGACAACCCTACTATGGCTTACATGGCCAAGAAATTCAAGAACTTTAGGTTCAAGAAGGATAGGTCATACAAGCCTCAAGGCCTAGCATCCAAGTTCAGCAAAGGAAGCTCATCAAAGGCTGCTGTGGGAAGTTCAACCAAAGGAGGATACAAAACTGGATTTGTGGATAGATCAAAGTTCAAATGTTACAACTGTGGAGAACCTGGTCATTTTGCTACTGAATGCAAAAGACCCAAACAGGTTCAAAGATATGAGAAAGGAACTGGTGGATACTCTAAGAAAAATCAAGGTAGAGCCTATGTGGCTGAAGGAAAGTGTTGGGATGATTCTGATGATGAAGAAGAGGAAGAATATGTTAACCTAGCTCTCATGGCTAGCACTGATGAGGTAGCATCAACTCCTTCAAGTCAGGTACCTTCACTTGTCTTACTTGATATGTCTACTGATGAGTATAAGAAAACCATTAAAGACTTAAGTGCTGAAATGTTCAATGTCTATACTAGCTTGTCTGCTGCTAATGAGGAAATCTCTAGACTAAGTAAGCTAAATGAAACACTTCAGTCTGAAAATGATTCTCTTTTTTCTCAAAACCAGTTCTCTAGGCTCTTTAGCTCAAGAGAATGCCAAACTTAAAAATGAATTAAAATGTGCTAAGGAGGTTGAGGAATTCCTGAGGAATGAGATTGCTGAAAATGAATTTAAGATTAAGGCCTATAGAAACTCATCAAAGATACTTCAGGATTACAATGATAAGCATACAGAAAATCAGTCTGTTGGTATAGGTTTTTCTTATGGTAGAAGACCTGGAAAGGAAACTGTGATTCAAGATTGTCCTGGAATAGCTGCTGTCAAACCCACCATTCTCAAGAAAGTTAAAACTCCTATTTTCAAAGCTGCTGAAATTGAGTTTGATGAAGAAGCCATGCTCATCAAACAAGAAATTCTTGATGAGGATGAAGGTGTTAACAGCACATTCAAGGAAGGAAAGGATACTGTCACAATCCCCAAGACAGTAAACTTACCAAGCGATCAGACAGTAAGTTCAAAGGATGTTGTCACGATTGGCAAGACAGAATCTTTCAAAGATACTGTCAAGAATGATTCCAAGACAGTAACTCTCAAACCTTCTGTCAAGACAGTAGGATTAAAAGATACTGTCAAGGATAGTTCGACAGCAACTTCTGAACATACTGTCAATCCAGTGACTCCCAAGTCTAGGAACAGGAATGGTAAGGTAGGTGTCAACAAAGGAAATGGATACACTAATGTTGGATGTGCTTCTAGGAAACTATGCAATAACTGTGGATCTACACATCACTTAACACATGTTTGTAAGAAACCAATTGAGGATAAGATCAATGCAACTGAACTCAATGGTAACTTACACAGAACCCCCCTTATGCATAGAACTATGAGTGTCTGTAATAACATTGTTTGTATGCCATGCAAAATCACTGCCATGAGTACATGCTTTAACTTACCTGTTCTCTCTACTGAAAAATGCTCATACCTAAACACTGTTGAGACTTCTGAGCCTGCTGGCAACAGCAAAAAGGCTTCATCCACTAAGAAAAGGACCAAGTCCAATTCTAAACCTAAGTGGGTGAAAAGAGAAGTCAAACAGGAAGTCTTTGATAATGCTTGCGATGTTGTGACTGGAAGAAACTCAGGGAACACTGAAAATGCAGGACCCAACAAAGATTGGGTACCATATGCAACTTAGAAACATTCTGTTTTGCAGGGTAAGAAGAAAATTCAGGTCATGTGGATAATTGACAGTGGTTGCTCAAGACACATGACAGGTGATAAAGCCCTGCTATCACATTATGTAGAGAAAGCTGGCCCAATCATAACCTTTGGAGACAACAGCAAGGGTTACACAGTGGGATATGGCTGTCTGGAAATTGGGAATGTTGTCATTGAAGATATTGCTCTTGTGGATGGATTGAAGCACAACCTACTCAGTGTCAGCCAATTCAGTGACAGAGGATTTAAGGTTGACTTTGACATGATGGTTTGCAACATCTATCACAAGAAGGATGGAAGCCTCTCTCTAAAAGGGGTCAGAAAAGGAAGCTTGTTTGTTGCTGATCTAAGCTCAACAAAGAAGGATAAAGTTTACTGTTTTTACAGTAAGGCTACTGTTGGTGACAGTATGCTTTGGCACAGGAAGCTCTCACATCTCAACTTCAAGACAATGAATATTCTGATGAAGAAGGAGTTAGTGAGAGGTTTGCCCCAACAGGAATTCTGTCAAGAAGGACTGTGTGAAGATTGTCAAATGGGCAAACTGAGAAGAGCTGTGCACAAGTCCAAACAAGTAAACACCAACACAGAAGCACTCAAGTTGATTCACATGGACCTCTTTGGACCAGTCAATGTACCATCTATGGCCAGAAAGAGGTATGCCTTGGTAATGGTGGATGATTACTCAAGGTACACTTGGGTGAAATTTCTTGAATCCAAAGATGAAGCTGCTCAAGTGATTATTGATCAAGTCAGAGTTCTTGATAGAACCCCAAACTCAAAAGTTCAAATCTTGAGGAGTGACAATGGTACAGAATTCAGAAATGCCACTCTTGGAAATTTCTGTAAAGATGAAGGAATTGTACAACAATTCTCTGCTGCAAGAACTCCACAGCAGAATGGAGTTGTAGAAAGAAAGAACAGGACTCTCATTGAAGCAGCTAGAACTATGTTGCATGATGCTAAGTTGCCAACATATTTCTGGGCTGAAGCTATCAACACAGCCTGTTATACTCAGAACAGAACCATGATCAACAAAACTCATGCAAGTACTCCTTACTGTCTGCTAACTGGAAAGAAACCTACTGTCAAATATTTTCATGTGTTTGGGAGCAAATGCTTTATGATGAAAGACAACCATGAGAAGAAAGGAAAATTTGACACCAAGGCTTTTGAAGGATTATTCATGGGTTACAGCACAAAAAGGACTGCCTACAGAGTTTATGTCATAGAACACAGGATTATTGAAGAAAGTGTTAATGTCACATTTGATGAAACCAAGTTTCCAGGACTGCATGAAGAAGGAAAGATGCAGACATTTAGATTTGAGAATCAAGGATACCTGGAAGCTGAGGAGATTGTAGATGAAGAACCTAGCTTCACTCAAATTGTCGAAGTTGACAAAGATGCTGTCAACACCACTACTGTCATTCAAACTCCAGCTCAATCACACACCATAACATCTAACATTCAGAACAGTGTTGACTCTGGAGACAATGAAGAACATGGTGGAGACAATGAAATTGATGAGCATTCAACTCAACAAGCTGAAGCAAATGTTCCTGTTCAATCAAGCAGCTTGCCCAGAATCACCAGGTGGACCAAGGACCACACAAATGACCTTATAATTGGTGATCCCAATTCTGGTGTGAGGACAAGGAACAAAGTCTCTGCTGACAGCATGTTCTCATGCTTCCTGTCACAAATGGAACCCAAGACAATTGATGAAGCATTGTTGGATTCTGACTGGGTGATAGCCATGCAAGAAGAGCTAAATCAGTTTGAAAGAAACAATGTATGGAGATTGGTTCCAAGACCTAAGGGAAAGTCAGTTATTGAGACCAAGTGGGTTTTCAGAAACAAACTTGATGAAAATGGATTGGTGACAAGGAACAAAGCAAGGCTAGTGGCTAAAGGTTACTGTCAACAGGAGGGAATAGATTATGATGAGACATTTGCTCCTGTTGCCAGACTTGAAGCTATAAGAATCTTTCTAGCTTATGCTGCACACTGCAACTTCAAAGTATTTCAGATGGATGTCAAAAGTGCCTTTCTAAATGGAGAACTGGAAGAAGAAGTGTATGTGGAACAGCCACCAGGGTTTGAGGATGCTGACATGCATAACTTTGTGTACAAACTCTTCAAAGCTTTGTATGGACTAAAGCAAGCACCCAGGGCATGGTATGACACACTTTCCACCTTTCTTCTGGAAAACCAGTTTACCAGAGGAGTTGTGGACAAGACACTTTTCTACAAGCATCATGGCAAGGACATCATTCTGGTACAAATCTATGTGGATGATATCATTTTTGGTTCTACAAATGAGAAGCTGTGTGAGAAGTTTTCTCATCTCATGAGCAACAAATATGAGATGAGCATGATGGGAGAATTGTCATTCTTTCTAGGGTTACAAATTCTTCAACAAACTGATGGAATCTTCATATGTCAAGCTAAGTATATCAAGGAACTTCTCAAAAAGTTCATCTTGGAAGATTCATCTCCTGCAAGGACACCAATGTCCACAGCAACTAGTCTGGATCTTGATCCTAAAGGAAAGAAAGTTGACTCAAGCACTTATAGAGGCATGGTAGGATCCCTCCTATACCTAACAGCTAGCAGACCTGACATCATGTTTGCTACATGTCTTTGTGCAAGGTTTCAAAGTGATCCAAAGGAGTCACACTTGGTAGCCATCAAGAGAATCTTTAGATACTTAAAAGGCACTCCTAACCTAGGCCTTTGGTATCCTAAGAATACTGGATTTGATCTAATTGGTTACTCAGACTCAGACTATGCTGGATGCAAGATTGACAGAAAAAGTACTACTGGTAGCTGTCAATTTCTTGGTGGAAGATTGGTATCATGGTTTAGCAAAAAGCAGCATTCAGTTTCTACCTCAACAGCAGAAGCTGAGTACATTGCTGCAGGCAGTTGCTGTGCACAAATTCTATGGATGAAAAGTCAACTTCTAGATTATGGTCTAGTGTTAAGAGATATTCCTATTTACTGTGACAACACTAGTGCCATAGCCATCTCAGACAATCCAGTTCAACACTCTAGGACAAAGCACATTGATATAAGACATCACTTTATCAGAGAGCATGTTGAACAAGGAACTGTGAAGCTGATTTATGTCCCAACTGACAAGCAACTTGCTGACATCTTCACTAAGCCATTGGATGAAGCAACCTTCAACAGGTTGGTAAGTGAATTGGGAATGCTGAATCTGGTATGTTAATTTACTAAGGTTTCTAAATTTTCAATTTTTTTTTGAAGCTCATGACAGCAACTTCAAACCTGCTGTCAAGAGAAGTTACTGTCTACTTGGTTTATGTCTGTTATGTGACAGCATGTGTTGATTTGACTACTCATGTCAGTATTTTTGTGCCAGTCTCATATTTTTAAACCGTGTATGACTTTAATGTGGTTATCTGTTAAGTTTGAGAGTTAAAAATCTGTTCCATTGGACTTTCACACTCTTTTGCATTAATCTGTAGGATTAAAGGAGGACACGACCATTAATTACTTTTGTGGTAGTTGTATGGGTACTCTAACTGTTGACCATTAGACTTTAATCCTTAGACGGTTTTGCCTATAAATTAACCTTAGGTTTCACCAGTCTGCTCTCAGTTTTAAAGTAAATAATGGAAAACAAAGTAGGAATTGAAGTTGGTCTAAAGAAGTGTGATAGTGAACCAGACAATGAAGAGATCGACGAGCTCTTTGAAATGTTGTTGGACGCCATGGATGAGATTGATGAGGAAAAGGAGGCCAAGGCTAAGGAAGAAGAAGCCAAGGCTGTGGAAGAAGAGAAGGAGCTTCAGGCCCTTCTTGAAAAAGAAGGCCGCTCTGAAGAAGAGATTAAGGAAGAAGTCTTAGAACTAGTTAATAAAATCATAGAATAATGTACTAAATGTTCAATTTTAATGATTTTATTAATAATAAAAGTTCCTGTTTATGTGGTTTTTGAGTTTATGATTTGTCTGTGTTAATTGCTTAATATCTGTGTTCAAAAGATTACATTGCTAAATCCATAATTTGTCAATATTAAGTTAAGTATATGAATCAAGCATTCTAATAATTTCATGACAGAACCATTTCCTAATCGAAGTTACTGTCGTTGAGAAGGATACTGTCATGTGTTTCTTGACAGCAACCTTCTTGACAGCAGGAAAAGACTTTCTGTCAAGACTTGTAAAGGATACTGTCATTCATAGGCTTAACGGTGACAGCAAGTTTTTGCGCAATAGTTGCTGTCGCGCAAAACCTACTGTCACCACCTCCTCTTACTGACAGATTGTTTCTAGCGCACAGGTTACTGTCAACAATAGTGGACCGTTGTAATTGGACATTCACCCCACGATTGACAGTGAATAACGGGCAGTAACTCACGTGTTAAGAGAGTGGATTAAGACACGTCCTTTAACTCCACTTTTTGAGCAAACGTTTGAGAAACCCATATTTATTCTCCAGTTACTCAGACATATCACTCTCACAAAACTCAAGGCAAAATACTTTTCTTCAAGCAAAAAGCTACTTTCTCACTTTCTTCTTTTCTTGAAATCTCCATGGCCCCCAAACAGACTCTCTCTCAAACAAACTTTGCTGGCATCTTTTCCCCAAATGATGCTGGTGAGGATTTCAAAGGACTGGTGTTTTTCTTGAACAAGTCCTATCTTCGTTCAGCCATTACCTCAACTCCAATTCTCGACCTAGACAAACTTGAGGACTTTTGGCGCACTGCTGTTGCTCAAACTGAGGGTGAAAACCCAGCTATTCAATTCACAATTAATGGGCAACAATACATTCTCACAGCTGAGGTCATCAATACAGCTCTTGGAATTACACTGGAAGCAGGCCAAAACTTTGCTCCACTTGCTAATGATGACACTCTGAAGAAGCTCTTCTTGAAGATTGGGTATGCAGGCCCTATTCTCGAAGAGGGGACAACCAAGTGGTACCCGTCTGGTGAAATGGACAGGAAGTATCTAAGGAAGGAGTGGAGCATGATATTTGATGCAATGGTCAAGGTGTTCTCTACCAAGTCCACAGGCTGGAATGGGATACCCTCTTACATCAAGAAACTGACACATTCTCTTGTCCATGGATACAAGGTGAATGTTGGTGCTCTCCTCATGGCACAACTCAAAGCTGCCATAGGTAAGAAGGTATCACACTACCCTCGCTTTCTTATGATGTGTATCAATACTTTCTGTGACTTTAATAATGATGCCCCTCGTCTAGAGGTTTGTTCTGTCTTGAAAAAGAACACACACACACTGTTATCTTCACAGGATCTAAATGCACATATTCCACTTTGCTTCACTCAGCACATGGTTGATCAAGTGACCAACCTTGATTATCCATTACCTACTGGTTATGATTCTTTTTCCCTTGAGGATGAAGCTGGATTAGACCCAAATTCAGTTAACCCCCATTCAACACCATACACTCAGCCAAGGCCCTCTAGACTTCCCAAAGCCCAAAGAGAAGCCTTGCAAGAATCCAGAAAAAGATCCTTAGAAGCTGATGTTGGTGGTAGCTCTGTTAGTCAAGAGGGAGACACTGCACCTAGTGCAGCAAATAAGGAAGGTAGTCAAGCAGAACCCACAGTGGTTCCCCCTGAGCCTAAGAGGAAGAGAGCTAGGAGGACCAAAACCACTGTCAGCCACCCTGCAGTCTCCCAAAAGACTGTGGAGGAAACCAGGGAAATAAACTCCTCCCTAGATGTGCCTTCTCAACAAGGTGCTTCTATTGAATTTGGCCTGTCTCCCAAGGCACCCTGTACAGAGTCTGCACAAACTCATGGTTCCCAACCTGAGAAACCCCCACTTGAAGAAACACACAGTGAGTTAGGGCACAGTGAGGATTTCTCTACTCCTATTGATGGTTCACATGTTTCATCTGTGAATCAGCCCCCACTCTCTACTACCCTTTCACCTTCTTCCTTCCCTACACATTCTTTTGTTTCTTCTCCACAACCTAGAGAAGGGGACAGTCCCAACCCTTCAGGTTTTGATCATCCATCTCCAATCATGGATGAGCCCCCCTCTAGTGGTCCACAAGAACCCATTTCTCAAAGTGAGATGGACACCACTCCTCCAAACACTGAGCTAGGGCAAAGTGGTATTTTGTCAGAAACTGAAACAGCCAACACTTTGTCTGACCTCCAAGGAGCATCTTACCTTCAGGAAGATGCTGTCACAGCCTCTGTTGCTGTCAAAGACACTGGGGATGCTACTGTCCTGGGCACAGCTACTGTCAAAGGTGGAGAGAAAGATGCTGTCACTACAGAATATACTGTCACTCCACCTCCCAAAGATGCTGTCATGCCAGAACCTGCTGTCCAGACTACAACTGACAGTAACATTCCTCCCAAAGATGCTGTCAAGTCCTCCCAGCCTAATTTTGATGCTGTACTTGTTGAGGATGCCTCTGATGATGACCTACCTCTTGCCAAACTCCTAAAGGTACATTCTAAATCTTCTCCTTCCATGCATGTTAGTACTGCTCATACCCATGCATCTAGGTTGAGTGAGGGTGTGCAAAAGAAAAGAGAGATAAAAGAAAAGAGAGGTGAGCATAAAAATGAGAGGCAGCCAAATGAGCTGGCAAAAGGAGAGGGACTTGAGCATGTCCAGAGAGATATTGAGGGAGCCCACACTATTCAGGCACTAGGCCTTGAGAGTCGAACTGTGAGGGGTGATGAGATCACTCAAAAACACCCTGAGAGTGTGAGAACCCCCATAGCCTCCAAGCCCCTGTCTTTTCCTTCCCCTCCAAGAAGGTTAAGGTCTGGTGGCCCCTCTGCTACTTTTGGTAACAGGATTGCAGCTCTTGAAGGACAGTGTGCTACTTTGGACTCCAAGCTGGACTCTCTCTCTCAACTGGTGGTTGATGGTTTTGCTGCTACTCAACTTTCTATTCAGTTCCTTACTGACCTGGTAGCTGCCAACTCAACTAAGGGGGAGAAGGTAGCAAGATCAGAATCAATGCCTATTCAAGAATCAGGTGGAACTCAGGGGGAGCCTGTAGCTGTGAAGACCAGAGGGGGAGCTAAAAGGAAAGCAATGTCTCAGGGGGAGCAAGTCAAACCAAGCAGTGCAAAACCACAGGATAAAGCTGAACAGCCTGTTGAAATGGAAATGGATGGAGAAAGGGTGTTAATGTCAAAGGAAACTCAAGATGCATTGCACAGAAGACCTGCATCTAGACATCCAATCTTGCCTCCTGTGGTGATTAGAGAACCTAATCAAGAAACTCAAGAAACTGCTCTGCACAAGAAATGGAGAGAAATGGAGGAACAAAACAAACTTGGGAAAGGTAAAGGGAAACTGCCTGAATCCATCCATAAAGGAACTACTTGGTCCAATGGTACTGAGTATGATCAAGAGGAAGCCAATGTCTTGATGGTGGATTACAGGGAGAGCACATTACACAACCATGACAATGAGTTTAGCAGTTTGGTGGAAGAAGCAATGAATGCTCCTAGCAACCGTCCAACCAACACCACAAAACTGTTAAAGGAACAAATTACCAGTGTCAGTGTAATGGTGAATGATGAGAAAAGATGGGCTGTAAGTATTTATCTAACTTCTGGCATATCTTATTTCATCACAATGCAGCTATTGCAGAGTCTACCAGCAAAGGTGTTGTGTGCTTTGAAGGGAAAGATCAGGGCAACTCAAACACCATTCAATGAAATATTGGATATGCAAATCCAGAACCTGATCATACAGAAGCTACCTGAAGTCTACTCAAATCCATCATGTGTTTTCTACAGATCTAAATCTAAGGATGGCATTAGAAGGAACTACTACATGAATATTGGTAGCCCATCCAAAATGGAAACCAAGTCAATTCTGAAGGTACTAGATGGAATACTCAGTTCAAATGCCAATCCAGGAAGAGTTCATGCTGTTCAAGAAATCTACAAAATGCTGGTGTTGAGAGACAAGGCACTGGGAGCTAGAATGAAGGAGCTAATCACTAGAGCCAATGCCAAAAGAAATGATCAAGGTGGAAGTTGCTTCTATAACATTCCTCCCCATGATGATGATGATGATGATGAAGATGGTAAGGATGGAGGTGGTGAAGCTTCTGGAAATGCTGGAAATGCTGGTGGAAGTAATTCTGGGAATACTGGTATTCAATCTCAGAATGAAGGCAATGAAGAAACTCCTAGCCAGGAAAAGAAAGATGCTGGTGCAACAGATGAAGAGGAGTCAAGAATACTGGAAGCTTTGGAGGCAAGCATTCTTAGATGTGATATTGATTGCATAAATGCTGAAAAAGATGCTGTCATCAAAGGTACTGTCGACAAGGATACTGTCATAGAAGATGCTGTCTTGAAAGATGCTGTCGACAGAGGTACTGTCAAGGAAGGTTCTGTCAAGGATGAAACCAAAGCTGCTGTCAAACCCAAGAGACTGAAAGCTAATGCTAAGGCATGGTTTTCTAGACAGAAACCTGCAGGAAAGCACAAATACTCAGGAAAGGAAAAGGCCACTGGATTTGGCAGAAATCTAAGGAAGCCAATTCAATCAATTCCTCCCAACAGTCTTAAGATTCAACAAATGAAATCAAAAGAAATTAAGAGTGTTGAGGTTAAGCTGGATGCAAATCAAGAGGCCTCTGAGTATATTCTGTGGTGGGAAGAATCAAGGTCTGCCAAGATTGACAAGGACTTCAATCTGGTAGCCACATCAACCAAGAACAGCACATCAACCATAGATAAAAGAAGAATTGATTTCTTCTACCTGGAAAGAATGGTAGAGTTGCTGGAGAGCTATGATAATGTTTCAGAGGCTGTCATGGAACATGTTCTAAAATATCAGGCAGATAGGGATGCTGAATTTTATCAGAAATTTGGCTATAACTTTGCAGATTTTGATGATGCTGATATTCTTACTGATCTCCCAGCCTCTCCTATACCATACCACTGGTACTATGAGTTTGATGACTCACCCACAGAAGAAGGGCAAGCCCAACCAACTCAGGAAGGGCAACCCAAGCCAAGCAAAGGACCTGAATCTTCTGCATATTCTCAAGCTCAGACAGAACTTGATAAGAAGGAAGCTGAATTACTAGAAATTCACAAGGCCTCTAACAAGGCAGAAAGTGAAGCTCCAAATTATCAACCATATATGCTGGAAAATCCCCTAAGAGTCAAGTTCCTAAAAGAAGAAATCTATGTTTGCAGCTTGCATAAGCTTAAAACATCCACTCTGAAGGATTTACAGTATATGGTAGCTGGTTCAGTTCACCCCTTGGAACAGATTTGTTCTTATGAGATAGAGAAGTTATTGGAAGGGAGAAAAGGAGAAGACTCAAAGGTGGACAAGCAAAGAAGGAAGTCTCTCAATGCTTATCCTGGAAGAAGATTCAAGCTCATTAATGAAGAACTTCATTTCAGAACTTATCCATATGATATAGAGCAATGGCTGAATCTCAGGGATGTTAGCTCTCTCATAAGGATATATCCAGCGAATCCCAATGCTCCCGACCACCTCCAAAATGACGCATGACGTCGTCAGCAAATGATTCCTCTTGGCGAAGTGATTCATGCGAGTCATTTCGTCCAGAGGACATCGCTAAAATGCAGAATGATCTCGCCGAGTGCCAAGATTACATAAAAAACCATTCAGGACTACCCGTCTCCACGGAGAGCCCCTTGTCCCGGTCGATCGAGATCGCCAAGATTGACAGAAATTTGAAAACTCCAGCTTTAGATTACTTTGACGGGTCGTGCGACCCTATCGGGTTCCTAAATACCTTTGACGGGCGAATGGCTTTCTTTGGTCATTCCGAAGTCGCCAGATGCCAGTTCTTCTCCACATGCTTCAAGGGCACAGCGCTACGATGGTATAGTAATTTGCCACCACGCTCCGTTGATTCCTGGCACACCTTGAAAAGCAAGTTTCAAAGCCGTTTCTCCAGTAACTATAAAGGGGGTAAGATAACTGCATCGTTGATGACAATACGACAGCGACACTCCGAGTCTTTACGAGACTTCCTAGCTCGCTTCCGAGCAGAGGTCGCCGACATTCCAAACTTAATCGAGGAGCTCGCCATCAATTATCTCGCCGCTGGCATTGATAAACACCGACATGCACTCTTGCTAGAGGAATTCTTCGAGAAGAACCCTCGCACTCTCCAGTCCGCATTTCAAATCATTGAGCATAGAATGACATTACAAGAAGCCGTGGGGAGCATTCAGTCTCCCCGACGATTTTCTCAAAAACGGGAAAGAAGTCGAAGTCCACGACGACGATCTCCGCAAAATAATGCAAGGCGTGGATATGACTCCCAATCCCGCTCCCATGATCACCGAACTCCATTGCCAGAGAAAACGGAGAGAAGCGACAAAGTAGATAGATCATGGAAGCCACGGGATCGCAGTGAAAAGGAATTCACCAAGCTCAATGCCGATAAGGCCACTATACTCGCAATTCTTAAAACAGAACCTGATTACCGTCCTCCAAGGCCAATGAAGCCAGGACGACTTCCAAGCTCCCGATATTGCGAGTACCATGAAGATACCGGCCACACAACAGAATCCTGCTTCCAACTTAGCTCGTTCATTGAAGGCAAAATTCGTCGAGGACAACTCGTCCATTTCATTGATGTTGGGATTTATGGGTGATAGCATAGAAACAACTTAACTTTGATTGTACTTAATTTTTTAAATTAAGTAGAACATACTGTCATAGCCAAAGTATGTTCTTGTAATCAGTATGTAATGTTATTCTAGTTGTATTATTTGAAAGAAGTTCACTTGTGTGTTCAAGCCTCAAAGAATGCTTTTTGGATGACAACATGAATAAAGGTTACTGTCCTAAAGCTGTGACAGTAAGATTACAAGAAGACAGAATGTTGCAAGTCACGACAGCATATTTACTCTGACAGCAACATTGGCGGAAGACTACGCGACAGCAACTATTGCCCTCGACAGCAAGTTTGGGATCCTCGACAGCACTCTATGCGGGGAACTCATACTGTCACCAAAAGATCATTCCTGTGACAGCAAGCTTTGCGGCAAAAGTAACTGTCTCAATAAAGATCCTTATGCTAGGTATCTTTCTCAGTCAAATCCCGTGACAGTTTAAATGTTCAAGAAACAGGCGTGATGCAGCATCCCTAAGCTGCACCAAGTCTGCAAGACTACGACAGAAGCTTCAAGGCACTATAAATCAAAAGCGAATCAATTCAAGAGCAAGGTCAAGTCTTTATCTGCTGAATTGGTTTAGCTGGAAATAGAATGAATCTAGGTTGCTTTCTTTGTAATGTATATCTGACATGTTAGCAATTTAGGAAAGTCACATGGGTAAGACAATCTGTAAGAAGCTGCCACTTGACAGTGACAGCAGCTTTACAAACCCGTGACTGATAGTGATAGGGTTAGTCATATACCTACTATCAACTCATTCTAGAACGGTAACGAAAACAAGCAAGTGTCTAAGAAGAAAAACCCGAAGCTCGAGATCTTTTTCTTGAGGTTGTAGCAACACTTTGCAAAATAAATAAAACATTTATTTTGTGAATCTTGTTCTTACTAAATACTGTTCGTGATTGCATATATTGCTGATAACGTTTAATCTTGATTTTAGTTGTTGAAATTTAGATTGAATTTTATCAGTATTGCATTCATCCCCCCCCTTCTGCAATACACAAGGACTAACAATTGATGATAACAATCACCCTACCTCGCGTAGCCATGACCTCGACAGAGTCATTGATGTCATCGCAGGGGGACACTCCGCCGGGGGCACATCTAATAACTCCAAAAAGTCATACGCCCGTGAGGTGTTTTCTATCAACCCAGAGGCCCCAAAGAAGCCAAGGCACAACCCAACGCCGACTATCTCCTTTTCAGATGACGACTACCCGTCAGGGCTAATCGAAGCCCAGCAAGACGCCCTGGTTATCACCGCCAAAGTAGGCACGAACACTGTGAAAAAGATCCTAATCGACAACGGCAGTTCAGTCGACATCCTCTACCACCATGCATATTCACGAATGGATCTCGGAGATCGCAATCTGGAAAATGTCAATATCCCTTTATATGGGTTCACAGGAAATGAAGTCAAGGTGGTGGGTACTATCGACCTACCCGTCTTGTTTGGAGTGTCTCCATGCCAAACATGGAAAATGGTTAAATTCCACGTTGTTAATGCGACGTCAAGCTACAATGCCATCCTCGGTCGTACCACACTGGCCGCCCTCAAGGCAATCACGTCGATTCCCCATCTCAAAATGAAGTTCCCCACAGACTTTGGTGTAGGAGAGGTCATAGGCGATCAAGTCGCAGCTAGACAGTGCTACTTATCCGCCGTGATCCCACGACAGAAAGCTGACGACAACTCCTCCATTAATCAGGTGATAGAAATCGACCCACACGACGCCATTGAGGTTCCCACGACCTTAGCTTGTGTACCTATGGAGGATACAGATGATATAGAACTCGTGCTGGGAAATTCGGAGAAAAAAGTCAAGATTGGGAAAGAACTCCAGAACCCCCTAAGACAAGGAATTGTCGATCTCATCCGCGAATACTCCGGCATCTTCTCTTGGGACCCCAGTGATATGCCCGGGATCCCAGAGGTCATAGCTCGCCACTCACTCCACCTCGATCCAAAAATCCGACCTGTAAAACAAAAGAAGCGTGTTTTTTCAGAAGACAAGAAACAGGCAATCGATGCCGAGCTTGACCGCTTGCTCGCTGCCGGATTCATTGAACCAGTACAATTCCCCACCTGGCTCGCCAATGCGGTGCTGGTGAAAAAGAGTAACGGCAAATGGCGCATGTGCGTCGACTACTCCGACCTCAACCGGGCATGCCCTAAAGACTTTTACCCACTACCTAATATCGACCAGTTGATCGACGCCACTGCGGGCCACGAGCTCTTGTCATTCATGGACGCATTTTCAGGCTACAATCAGATAAAAATGGACAGCCAAGATTGGGAAAAAACCGCTTTCATCACGCACAGAGGCGTCTTTGCATACAAAAACATGCCCTTCGGGCTTATCAACGCGGGAGCGACGTTCCAGCAAATGATGGATTCTATATTTTCTTCGCAAATCGGTCGCAATATGCAGGTCTACGTCGATGACATGATCACCAAGTCTCAGAAAGTCTCGGACCACATCGACGATTTGCGAGAAACTTTTCAGACAATTCGCCTCCATAGTATGCGACTCAATCCAGCTAAATGCTCGTTCGGTCTCACCACTGGCAAGTTCCTCGGCTTCCTGATCACTCAGCGAGGAATCAAAGCGGATCCCTCTCAAATCAAGGCCATCATGGACATTAAAAGCCCATCCACCCTGAAAGAAGTTCAAGTCTTAACAGGCTGTGTCGCCGCTCTGAGACGATTTATCCCCCAATCATCTAAACGATGCGCACCCTTCTTTCAGGTAATCAAAGAGACAGCTAAAACGTCAAAGATTGATTGGAATGACAAGTGCCAAGAGGCGCTAGCCGAGCTTAAAAAGTTCTTAACCACTCCCCCCGTACTGACCCATGCGGTCGGCAGCGAGCCCTTGCGAATCTATCTCGCCGCCACGGATGTCAACATCGCTACTGTTTTGATAAAATTCAAAGAAGGAACGGAGTCACCGGTATACTATATCAGCCATACACTTCGGGACGCGGAAACGCGATACCCACAAATCGAAAAGCTGGTTTTCGCTCTCGTCATCGCGAGTAGGAAATTACGACATTACTTCCAAGGTCGCGAGATCCAGGTCATGACTAATTTGCCCTTGAAGAGAATACTACAAAAACCTGACATGACTGGTCGCCTCGCCGCGTGGACGGTCGAGCTAGGCCAGTTCTTCATCGAGTACAAGCCTCGGACAGCGATGAAAGCCCAGGCACTGTCAGACTTTGTCGTCGAATGTCAATTCTCCCAGAAAGAAAACCCTTCAAGGGCGGCAAGCCCCCGATCCTCGTGTCCCTGGTCACTTTACGTTGATGGCTCATCCACCATGGAAACTAGCGGGGCAGGGATCATCTTGATTAGCCCTGAAGGTTTTCAGGTTCAACAAGTAGTCAAATTCTCATTCAAAGCAACCAACAATGAGTCAGAATACAAGGCCCTGATAGCAGGCCTTAGGCTAGCAAGTGAATTGGAAGCTAAAATCATTGATATCTTCAGCGACTCCCAGTTAGTGGTCAAACAGATCAAAGGCGAATTCAAAACTCACAATGACAGAATGGCATCCTACTTGGAAAAAACCCAATCCTTATTGGCGAGCTTCATGTCGTGGACAATTACAAACGTCGACCGACTGGAAAACTAGTGGGCCGATGCGTTATCCAAATTGGCCTCATCAAATATCCCGACCAACTCTCACCCCGTGTATGTCGAAGAGCTGTCCATTCCAACGATTCATGAACTCCCAGTAGGTGAAATCAGTACTTCCCCGGACTGGCGCACCACATTTCTAGACTACATAGTCAACAACAAACTCCCAGACGACAAGAAAGAAGCTCGCTCGATAATGTTCAAAGCCCGCAATTATTGCGTCCTGGATTCAAAGCTCTACAGGCGAGCGCTGACAGAACCGCTACTTCGTTGCCTAGGTCCCGCTGCGTCCCAGCTCGCCATCCTCGAAACTCACACAGGAATATGTGGAGAACACATGGGGGGCAAGAACTTAGCACTTAAAATCATTAGACAGGGCCTGTATTGGCCCACAATGAGGAAAGACTGCGAGACCTACGTCAAGAGCTGTGTTCCGTGTCAACTCTACAGTACTGTCAGCCACGCCCCTTCGCAGACGATGACGCCGATTCTCTGTCCTTGTCCCTTTTTCCAGTGGGGAATCGACATTGTGGGACCTCTCCCAAAAGTTAAGGGACAATTCCAATACCTAGTCGTCGCTATCGATTATGCCACAAAATGGGTAGAAGCCAAGCCACTAGCCCGCATTCGAGAGAAAGAAATGATTGAATTCTTCATGGAGTTTATCGTATTTCGGTTCGGAATCCCTAGGACGGTAGTAACCGACAATGGTACCCAGTTCGTCGGCGACAAGTTCGAAACCACGCTGCGAGATCTCAATATCAAGCACTCCAAAGCTTCGGTCGCGTACCCTCAGGCTAATGGCCAGGTGGAAGTCACTAACAGGATCATCCTCCAAGGACACAAGAAACGACTCCAAGAGCAACCCCGCTCATGGGCTGACGAGCTCCCTAATGTCCTCTGGTCTTATCGAACTACTCCAAGGCCTTCCACGGGCGACACTCCATTCAGGCTGGCATACGGCACAGATGCTGTTATCCCACTGGAAACAAATCTTCAGTCACCTAGGGTTGACCTCTTCGACCCTGCTGCCTCATTGGACGGACTGCGCCTCGACAAGGACTTACTGGAAGAGGTCCGAGAAGAGGCCTACCTGGCCACAATACGCCATCAGAAGGCAACAGCTAAGTATTTTGACAAAAAGGTAAAAACCAAAAATTTTCAGGTCAACGATCTCGTGTTAAAGGAGTCAGCCTCGTCTCAGCCAACCATCACTGGAAAGTTCAAAGCGCCGTGGGAAGGTCCGTATAAAATCTCCAAAGTCATACGTCCAGGAACCTACGAGCTCTCTCAACTCAACGGCGAACCTATAAAGAACGCATGGAATGCGATCCACCTGAAGAAGTTTTTCCCATGAATGAAGGAAATTTGGCACATTCAAGGCTCTCTATTAAGTTATTTTTAATCAAGCCTAGTTAAAGGCATGTATTCCCAAACATTTAGCGTTGGTGCCCAAGTATGGTCACATATTACTTCTGCAAGCAAACATTAATCCAACAGTCATTGTCAACAGTGCTTAAGGCAAGGCTACCATCGTAAGCCACATGTAAGTCCAAACTAAAACTCACCACCGACAAAACAAGTTACTTTCCCTAGCAAGTTACTTTAAATGTTAAGATACTCAGGTCAAACATTAGATTATTACGAGCCCACCTACACTGGCAATACCAAACTCACTTGCATATAAAAACACAACTACCAAAGTAAGCTACACTATCAGAAATTACCAAGTTAACAGAATCACAACAAAAGAAGCTTCAAAACGAATTCATTAAGCAGTAAGCGTGTTTAAACCAGCACATCGATAACCAAACACGATCACAATAAAATCTCCGCACAAACAAGTTCTAGGAAAAGCATGTCTAAATCAAAGTTATGACAAAGACGTTAACAAATGTTAGTGACATATACCGACCAAGATAAAAATACAAATTTTACGGGGCATTCCCCGTCTTCAACTTGACACCTCACCAGGCCCTGCGTTCTCCGCCTGCCGAGCTAGATCCGCACAGAAATCGTCGAATGAATGACCGGTCATGTCTAGCCCAGCCGCGACAGCGCGAGAATAGCAACGCTCATATCCCGCCTCAAGGCCGTTGGCAATCTCCGCAACGCCCTTCTCTACCTCAACCTTCAAACTGTTGACCTCGCTCGCTAGATTATCCTTTTCATCCCGACAACGCCTGAGCTCAGACCTCACCTCGTCCCCCTCGCGTTGCCTCTCTTCGAACAGCTTCTTCCCCTTCTCCAGTTCACTTGACAACGTTCCAATGGTCTGAACAGCCTTGTCATTCTCCACCTTCAAATTCTCTAACTTAGCGGACAACTCCTCAATATGCTTCTCATCATCCTTAGCTCGTCGTTCTGCAGCAGCACGTTGTTCTTTCATAGTAGACAGTTCTTTAATCGATTCGGCTCGCCACTGGCCATCCACATCAGCTCGATACTCGCGGACGATGTGCGCCATGTCAGCCATGAACTAAAATAAAAATAACAAGTTAGTAAGAGCAAGCTCAAGACACCATAAGCAGCAGAACAAAAATAAAGGGAATCCAGGTGAAAATATTACCCGTCCTGCGCGTGTGAGGCAACGGTCGGCAATATCACTTCGAGCGCGATCTGCGTACGAGCTAAAATCTTGCGGCAAGTCAAAGGCCCCAAAAACCTGCCAAATGCACAATGAATTACAACAGATTAATACAACAAGATTACGTTAAAACTCATCAGCAGTAGATCAAATAAAACATACCTGCAGTGGTACGTGCGGCCCCGCGGTCCAGCGCTCGTTGGGTTGAATCTCAAATCGAGCCGGCTCTACAATGCTCTCAGGTTGAAGAACGGGAGGGCGGTCTCCCCCTCGCAGCCCCGTTATCGTCAGAGACTTTGCCCCCCCATGCCTGGGAAGGTCTTGCCCCCGTCGGGCAGGAGTCCTCTCTGAGGCATCACCCATGTCAACACGCGACCTTTTACGGGATATCAACCCCGCATTCTCGCTAGGATCCGGGCTGACCTCCTCGTTTATCTCCACAATTGGAACGATCTCCGAGGGCACATCTATGGCCGCACTTGTTCCCAAACCACTCCCGCCAGGAGCGGCCTCCGCAGTATTTCGTTGCACTTGTGAGCGCGGTCTTTTAGCAAGCAGCAACAGGGCTTTGTCCATCTCGTCCTTCAAACCGCCGTCTAACACCTGACGTAAAGATCGTCCTGAAACTGAAAAATGAATAGCAGCAACAAGAAAAGGTCAGCGGCAGCGTTAACAAGCAGTTATGAAACGACATTAATAAGGGGATAATCTTACGATTGTGACTCTCTAAAAAAGACTCGTCCTTCAATTGCGCCCAATCATACGGGGACCAAGATCCTAAGAAAGTTCTTAAAAAAGCTGTATCATATTTACTAAGGTTATTTAAGAGATCGACCGTGTCTTTGGGAACAGCTCGGCAGGAGGGAACGAACTCAAGGTCCTTACCATACCAGAATAGCCACTTACCATGCCACCCGTGATTAGATGACTTCACATTCACGAGACGAACCCCCGCCCGCTTATAAAAATAAACTTGACCATGTGTATAGTGTATGCTATAGATGGAAAAGAACAAATTCAACGAGGGTAATCGATTAACCTCAGAACAGCGAGCTATAAAGTCGTTGATCTGTGCAATGGCGTTCGGGGTCATCTGCGCTACCCCGCACCCGACGGCCTCAAACATGCATAAGAAGAAAGGATGCAAGGGTAGACGCAACCCATAGTCGAAATGAATCAGCGGGATACCATGCATCCCGTAATCAGGCATATTCCATATCCGATCATCGGGATTAGGAATCTCACAACGATAACCCCCTACGGATAAGTCTACCCAATTCTTATTTACATCCACTCGCATCGAGGGGTTTGAAAAAACACTGGACATATTAAGACTAGCATTATCATTAAATTCCAATTGGCCGGCGACGAGAGCCTCTCCGACCACTCGCTCACGCTCTGCCACCGTACCGGGACTTAAAGGAGGAGAAGCATGAGCCCCTCCATTCTCCTCGTCCCCGGAAAAGTTATACCCAGAGCCAACATCGACATCAGGAAGTTCTAAATGGTCTAAGTTAAAGAGGGGGTCTAGGTCTGGACCTAACGGCACATTCCTATGAGGATTTTGACTGACAGTAGCCTCAGATGAGTTAGAAGGAATAGACATGTTAAGTTTTTGGAAGCAATGCAAATTGAGACAATCTATAAAGTAGAATAAAAAAAAAGAGCAAGGAAGAGAGGTGCACACCTGAGTGAGAGAAATGATAAAAATGAGGAGAGTCGCCCTGCAATTACCACGGTAAAGGGAAAGACGCCACCAAATATCAGGGAAGTCGAAAGGCCACAGTTAGGCTCCGATTTCCGTACAATAATTATAAATATGCCCAATATTATTTGTTTGTTCAAAATACCTTATTTCATTTATTCGGGTTTTCTTTTTCTTTTTTTACCGAATCCCATTCTCGATTTTCCAGAGGTAATTACCGAACTATACTCAATTAAATTTCATAACATATTTTATTCAGCTCAATTTCACAACATTTTTTTTTTTTTTTTTTGCTTTTTCTTACATTTCAGGATCCAAGCAAATCTAAAGATATGGCTCTAAAACAAAGGGGGGGACAAATGTTGGGTCATAGCCCATGAGCCAATAAGGCTTAAGTAGAAATATGTATATATGCCCACTCTGTAATAGGCCTAGTTAGGAATAAGCCCAATTGTAACTTGTTCTATAAATACCCCCAACCCCCACATTTGAAAAGGGGGGAAAATTAGACTAAGGAGAGAACCTCCTAAGAATGTATTATTGTATTAACTCCACTTTATAATAATAAGAAAAAGACTTGTTTATTGAATCATATACTATTTTACATTCATCAACACGCTAGGCCTCTCTGTTTCGTTGCAACTGGCCGCCAAATAAGATTGCTTTCTTAATATTTTTGTAGTACTTCCTGTGTCCCTCTCATTTATTTACATTTTCCTTTTTGATACGTTTTTCTTATTTCTTTACATATCAAAAATAGTAACATTTTATAATATAAAATCCAATCACATTCACTACTTTCCTCCCATATAACTACTTTATACCCACTTTATACATTAAATATTTATTAGTCTCACCACTTTACTCATTTTTCTTACTTTTTTCTATTAATTTATACTTTTTCTTAAGTGTCGTGTCGTTCACTCGATGTAAAGAATTGAGGGGGACGGAGGGAGTACCTGATTGGTTAATTTTGGTATATATATATTGGTTAATGTTCAGTGAAGGTTTATTGTGATCTATTCTTTTTGGAAAATGTTAGGGGCATTTCAAAAAAAATTCCAAATACACATGACAGATCCTAATTTAAAATTTTCAATATAATTTTTTGTAGTAAATTTTATGTCTCTTAAATTACCAACAGTACATATTGGTGAATTTTGACATAAAATAGGCAGGCTAGACAAACAAACGGCATGCTAATTTGTCTGTGCTTCGAAATAACAAGAAATAATTTAGATGAGTGTTAGCTAGATCGATAATTTTACAAGGGCCGGTGAGATATTTTTATTCCTTTGTATATCAGCATGTTAGATTAGTGCTAGCAAGGTCTTTAACTTAGCTTCAAATTCAAATTGTAACTTAGCTTCTCAAGAGTTCGCAAGTTAACTGTCATGGATATAATTCCATATAAAACATGTATATTTCTAAATGAAATTTTCCTTTCTTTATGTTGAGGAACTTGCAAATAATAAGGATCTTATTGGGATGGACCAAAAACAACACTACAATAACAAGACATTCTTAAATTTCTTAACCAAAGAACAAATTCTTTCATCGACAGACATGAATTTTGAAGGAGCCTCACAACTTGTACAACATTTGACCATGGATAGATGATGCTCATTCTACTGATTTTTGCGTACCGTTGTTTGTTATCAAAGTTCATCCTGCAAAACACAAGAAAAAATTCAACAACAAAGAAAATGTTTTCTTGAGAAATTGGTCCGGAGGAGTCTATGCTATAGTTTCAATGCATTTAACTTAATGTTCATAATATCTAGTCTCATACGTTCATAGTACCACTTATTCCTTCTTCCATCTTTTCTTTCATATTTTCTTCATTCATCTAGCCTTTACTAGCCAAACTTATGACCCAAGTGGTTAGCCAAATGTTAAAGCCATGTGAAGTGCCCTAGTATTGCATGGACTTGCCAGTTGCCAATAAAGCCACAAAGTATTTACACATTCTACTGAACCTAACTTCTTAATCTTAGCTTGTTCCAGTATATCAACCCAAACAGCTATTATTCAAGTTTCCACCAACTATACTCTACTCCTCTTTTTATCAAAAACACAAAGAGGAAACTCTACGTCTCTAATTGCCGTCACAGCATTTTTTTAAGCTAAGATGAGATAGAGTCTAACAACAGAACACCGGCTTATGAAATTTCAAGTGCACAACCACTGCCTTAGCCTAAAGCCTTAATTTACAGAAGTTCAGAAAATTTGCAAATATCGGAATCCTTTGAAACTATAATGAGATGCAATAAGTGAAAAAGAGAGAAAAAATGATTGAAATATAACTATTACTCTTACATGATAATCATCCATGTAGTCATGACGATCACGCTGAAAAAGAAAATGATAAAATCAGAGATCAAATTCTCATGTGTGTATAGATAATGAATGAAAAAAATCATAATAAACTAGAACCACACTCTTTGACATACAAGAAACTGACATTTATGTCTGACTAGATATCGTAATGTTCTCCAAATAGATTGGTATCCAGTCTTGAAGGTCAGACTCAGAAGATATTGTAGTGACTTTTTGTGTTAACTTTGCTAGTTTACTATGTTCCAATAGAAAGAATATAAATATGAAATACAGGATCCATTAATAAATGTCTTCCGGAGCTATCTTCCTCCGGGAATAATATATGGCCTCTAAGGGTTTTTCAATTTCCGATATATTATGCAAACATAAAATTAGGAAAAGTAAGAAAAAGGTAACACTTAGAAATTAGCTACATTTGAGGTAGGCAGGAAGAAGTTATAGAAAAGTTCAAATTAATGATTATCAAAGTACAGCATGGATATGTAGCCTTGGATTGAGAAGTTTATGTTAGCAAAGCATCAATAATGAGCATCTATAAATCTGCCTGAAATAGTTGAGAGTTCTCTTGAGATGCGAAAAACACAAGGAAAAAACAGATGACTGAAAGTTTGAGAGACAAAATGTATTGTGTTGTATTTAGTACGATATAAAGAGATGTGCTTCTATTAGACAATCTAGTTTTTTTAAAGTGAGTGACGGAACGATAGAATAATTTATGCTAGATGGAAATATTAATGTAGTTTCAGAGCAAAGATTAGTGCAAGACCAAAGGCCTCTTGGTCTAGCGATATCTGTCTTGCTCTCTTTATGGGAGGTTGACATTCTATGTCCTTTTAAATACAAACATGGGTGTGTAGAATGCCCAGATATTAAAATGAAAAAAACAAGAAGAAGAAGAAGAGGTTCTGCAAGTATCATGATACTAACCCTTCTATATCTATCTCTATGTCTATCTCTGTGGTGTCGCCGGTCATAGCCCCTCTCCCTCTTCCTCCTTTCACCTTCCTCTCTTGCTCTTTGAGCTTCCTGCATACATCAGTTGTAAAAGAAATTTATAACGACTTCATATATCTAGAATGGCAGAATACCAGTAGCAGAACCTAAGCTTATAACTTATAAGCAGTGCATCATGACAATCACCTCTTCTTCTCTTGCTTTCCTCACTTTCTCTGCTTCCTCAAAGGCCTCTTTTTCAATCTAAATCATTAAAACACCATGTTAGCTACACATGATGAAAATTATTGAAACACCATTTTGGCTAGTATCTGCAAGGGTAAATTAAAGAGCTAGATTGTACCTCTCTGTTGGCAAAAACTTCTTGCACAACTTGCTTTGCGTATTCTGGCTCATCACAGATAAGGACGTTGTCAAAGACTGCACCAGCCTTTACCTGCAGGCACAATGTCATGCAATCCCTTTAATTATTGAATAAAATAATCATGATTCTTGTTACATTAATAAGCAAAACGAAGGCATCGATATCCTACCTGCCATACTTCTATGCCCACATATTTAATTGGCTTCATAACATATAGGTCAGGATCATCTTCAAATTCTATACATAATGAAAGAAAATTAGAGATCATGTACTTAATGTACATATTAAAGTTGGAAAGAGTACATATAAGCACAATATGTAATATACATAAACGGAGTACCTGGATTATCAATGTATGGAATTTTCCACTTCCCTTTATAGTTAGGGTTCTTTATCTTCTGTTGCATTAAAATCCATTGGGGATGAGAAAAATACACTATAGTAAGCATTTTGTGGCTTCTACTGCCTCTTTGAGAAAATTAAATGTACCTTGTTTTTCCATGGTCCTTTATATGCAGGATTAGGTACTCTGGGTGGTTTCCATACACCATCCTCATCTTCATCCCATGTATCAGGCTAGTTAAGGAAAATAACAATAATAAATAAGATGCATATACCTTGATTTTGCAATTTCATTTTATACATGACAGTACTCATCTACCACAATTGGTATGTGTGTGCACATCAGTACTTGACAACACGGTGTGTGTGTGTGTGTGTGTGTGTGAGAGAGAGAGAGAGAGAGAGGTGAAAGTACAACTAAATACTTGGATTTTCTTAGAAAGACACATTTTTTGCACATATTTGATATTTCATCATATCAAGGTAGCAACTAACCTTTGTAGCTGTTGGGTCCGGAATTGTTCGTGGTATTGAGTCATATCCCTGCTTGTCATAGTACTAAATGTTAGTAGATACTCGGTGGTCAACAATTACAATATAAAGTCACCAGTACACAGCTGGCTACCTCAGGCTTCACATGATTTGGATCATCAATGTATTCTTTATCCTCCCAATCCGCAGGCTGGAAACATGAATAGTTCACAAATTAGAATTTTAAAGTTACAAATGACCGCAACATGAGAATAATAACAATAAGAAGTTGAAATCGGTTTAAAACCCAAGATAAGCTTAAAATAATTTATAAATCTACAAGGAACTAAACTCAGATTAACTTTAGCTGTTTACTGGTGATTGTAAGCTCTAGCTAACCTTTTTGGCATTAACAGCTCTTATTTTGCGAGGGGGAAGGATATCCCAGTCGGTATACATGCTTCCAGAATCTCTCTCTCTGCCATCAATGAGAATACTATATGACGCGTCTGGCCTAAGAATAAATGTGTAAAAATGGGTTAACTTGTCTGTCTCGCACTCCAATTCCTTCTTGATGGGATAATTCTGTCCCTGATACGATAATATGACATGAAGCTTCTTCTTCTGTGTGCCACATATATCTGGTCCAAACATCAAACTGCAGAAATAATGACCGTGAGTAATAGTTTCTAAAACGATTAGGGCAGGGAAATTGGAGTTGAAAAATTTACACAATTTTGCAGTTGGTAGTTTGTAATGATAATATATGTAAGAAAATAACTGAACATTGTAAGGATTTGACAAAAGCCCATTACAGACTGATCATAGAAATTATTTTGTGGTGGAAGAAAATTGTTATAGTTGGATGACAGCTGTCCAAATGTTGGAATATAATTGAGAAACAGAATGTATGGGTGAGGTAAGAAAAAGACAGATTTCTGATAAAGCCGATTATGTCAATCCCACTTAGAACAGGATGAAAATTGTTTGATCACTTCCTTATTAATGAAATGAAATATTATAATGCTCTCAATAGCAACTTATTATACATCAGAGTAGGGGTTTCATTAGCACTATTTTCAGGAAAGATAGCCGAGTGCCAGTTTGCGAAACAAAGAAAATGAGAACTAATTGAGGTAGCAAGTGCAAGGAATACTTATTTGAAAATTATTTAAACACAAAAAAAAATGTACTTATGATAAATTATAATTGTGATCTTATCAGAAACTGAAATGGTGACAAACCTGTAAGGAGTGTCCCCGCCGAATTTCTTTTGATTAACAAATCCAGATAGAAGCTTAATGTAGCCGCCGCCACATTCAATGTCCTGCTCTAATTTAAGGGAGTATTGAAGAACCAGTGTCCTATCCTTGTTGCTAAATTCTGGTATTTTGGCGGATATTGCAGAATGCTTGGCATCGCTAGCTGTCTGAATACCTGTACATTATGAAAAATGTGAGAATCCTGCTAGCTTACTCTCTTAGGGGTAATTCACAACAAAGTAAAAGTCATAACTCATAACTGTATCAAAGTTGCAAGAAAACTAATTACTACATTAGAAGCTACATGCTTTAACTTCATCCCAACTGAAATACAGTGGTTAACTAGTGATCTGATGACAATAATACACACGCCCACAATGTGTGCGTATAATGGTTTCTCTATGGGCTGGAAGAATTTAGATCTGTCAAATTTCTGTGACTTATTACACAGGCATCATATGTGTTGATTATACATGGAGAAGCAGGGAGACAATTAAACAAGAAATACATATTTGCTCGTCTATGGCTTCCTGACAATCCAATTCACCTTTTCGTTCAATAAATTTTAAGAAAATTTTGTAACTGGTTGGAGAATCAGGGTTGAGTGGAACTTGGTGTAAATTGTAATCAGTCTAATGTATAACTATTTATTAAGAAAGAGCAAGGTTCCAGCATAGATATGTTTATCTAAATCTAGAGAACGGAATATGTCTACATGAACATCAAGAAAAATTTCAAACAAATTATTAGTTACTCCAACACAATATTTGTGTAGCCAATATCAAACCTAGAAGAACAAATAAACAGCTTCCGAATGCAGAAACGATTCCATATCAACTCAAAATAATCATAGTAAGCAATAAGGACACACCTTTATCATCCGGATCACCTGACCACTTTCCAGCTGTATGCTTAAAAGAGCCTGCTTTACCTTCACTATTCTTCCAATCAGACTTCACCCATCTTTTATGCCATCCATCTTTCGAAAATGCAACAACATATATAAATTCCCATAATTAATAGGACAAAAAAGCAATAGAATATATAACGAAGTGCGTGTTTGGGATATCACCAAAAAGTTAATTTATAGTTTAAAATGAGTAAGTGTCATATAAGTGATAAGTTGATGAATTCTTATAAGTTATACGGGTGTTTGGATAAATTTACTTATAAGTTAGTGAAAAATTTGTTAAATTAAATTAAAAAAAATAATTTTTAAATATAATGATTTCAACACTTGTATTTTAAATTAAAAAAATATTTAAAAACACAAATGTAAAAATATAAAATATTAGAAAAATAAAGAAATCAAAGAATAAGTTGATAAGTTAAGTAAAATGTTAGTGATTTCTAACATTCAACTTATCAATTTTTATAAGTTATAAGTTATCAAATAAGCTAAGTACACAAACACGCCCATAAACTCTTATCAACTTATAATGAATAAGTAAGGGCGGCCAAACAGGCCCGAAGATGACTCATGAAAATATGATATATAAATTGCAGCTTCTATTGGTTTTCATATTAAACAGCATTAGCTTCTGATTGAGCAATAAATACATTAAACAAAAACTTAAAATCATAAACATAAGTACCATTTTCAACTTATGACCAAATTCAACAATAGAGTAACTTATTTTAAGTTTCAACTGAAATGGGACATACATAGGGTACTTCTTTTATTTTTTTGAGGAACCAACAGCATTAATATCTAAATATTATGCTGGGACCCCTGGCATTTATCTGTAAATTATTAAAAAGAAGGCAAAAACATAAAAAAAGTTGCTTCACTAATCAGCTACAGCTAGCTGTGAAACTTTCCGCAATTAGCTACAACAAGTCACATAAAACATTCCTTCCTACATTCACATATAAGTTACTTATAATTAACTAGTAGAATTCAATTTATAAGTTAATTTTAAGTTCTAAGTCACAAAAGTCTTATAGTAAATTTACAAGTAATTTTCAACTTATAAATTACTAATCCGAAAAAACAGGACCTAAACTTCCTCAAAAGTCAAATGGGTCAACCATAAATTTATCTAAACCATGCAAAGATATAAAAAAGTTGCTTCATTTATCAGCTACATCCTTCTTTTGCTAACTAAATTTCATTTTGTATTTGCTAATTTTATGAGCTACATCCTAACTTTCCACAATCAGCTACAACAAGTCACACAAAAACCTTAAACTAAAACATTACATCTATACATACATTTACATAGATACAGAAACTAATTCAACTGACATCATATCAAGAACTGAAAAGGGTAAGATCTTAAAACAAGACAGAGTAAAGAAGTACCTTCAAAACGCTCTTCAAATATAATCTCAGAAAAAGCAGGGGCAATGAGAGAAACAACCAAAAGGGCAGCTACAAGAATCTTGAACATAGAATTGGAACTTAAAGCAACATGAATCTTGCCCATGTTAGAGGACCATGTGAAGCTCAAATGTGTGTACTGAATGAGTTCTTGTTTGGTCTACTTATAGAATCTTTGTCTAATGAAAGGCATTGTTTTTTTGTTTAAATTACAGTATTGCCACTGATGATGGTGGTATTGACTCTTGACTTTGATTAAATTGTTAATGAATTGTGGACCAATAGGAGAGCAGCTTGAACGTTGCATTGTCCAATAGGAGGTGTCTTTAAGTTTGTGCACCATGACTCCGTATAAAATATTTGTGCCTTTAATTTTTGTTTACTTGGGTCAGGGCTGAGCAAATCTCGGTTCCATTCGATTTTTGGGTAAAATCGAAATTAAAATTGAAACTCTTCGGTTTTAAAAATTGATAATTGGAACTGCAACTGAATTATCAGTTTCGGTTTTTGTGACAACCCGGGTCAAATCCCGAGCTTTTTTCGAAAATCGGGTCAAGTCCCGATTCCGAGTCCGAATAAGTCGAAGTCTACTGACCCAAACGCAACCAACTTGGGTAACGACTAGCCCACCACAGGCCCCCAAAATATCATGATTTTGTTGGTGCTAATTGGTAGTAGTACTTTGCCTTATAAACTGAACAGAAGTCCCAAATCTTCTCGATGTGGGACTGGGGTGTTACAAACTCCCCCACTTAAACTCTTGACGTCCTCGTCAAGCCTGATCGGATAGCCCATAGATTCCAAGATCGTTCCTCCCTAGCCATTGTGGGATAATACCGGCTGGCTTCGTGTCCCCACCTTCGGATCTCTGTGCATTGTGGGATAATACCACCAGCCTTCGTGTCCCCACCTCCGGCAACTTGCCTTAACAAGCTTTCGAGAGTCGGCTCTGATACCATATGTGACAACCCGGGTCAAATCCCGAGCTTTTTTCGAAAATCGGGTCAAGTCCCGATTCCGAGTCCGAATAAGTCGAAGTCTACTGACCCAAACGCAACCAACTTGGGTAACGACTAGCCCACCACAGGCCCCCAAAATATCATGATTTTGTTGGTGCTAATTGGTAGTAGTACTTTGCCTTATAAACTGAACAGAAGTTCCAAATCTTCTCGATGTGGGACTGGGGTGTTACAGTTTTAAAAATCTCGATTTGGTTTTTATCGACTCGATTTTGCATTTTAAAATCGATTGAAATAAATATACTATAATTTGGCTTATCACTTTTTAAGGCTGTCAATTAGTTAGGCTATAACACTGTAATAAAAGACCAGATTTCATGATAACAAAACAGAGGTTATGTGAAAAGAAAGAGAATGCACATACCGGGCAACGAGAATGGGCATAAGAAAACAAGGACTAAAAAGTTAAAATGCAGCAACAACACAGAATTAATAGCTTTCGGAAGATTACCTTTAGTCATCGATGTCAGAGTGATAAATTAATCATATTTCTTTCACTTCTTACTTATATAAAATATTTTTGTATTATTAATATTTGAAATCAATAATTCTAAATAATATATTTATTAATTTATTAATTTATTTTAATAATCGGTTCGGTTGAGACCTAAAACCGAAACCGAATCCTTAAAAACGGTTCAGTTTTTAAATTTTCGATTTCGGTTTGGTTTGAACTCGAATTCAGTTTTCTACAATTTGATTTTTATTGATTCGGTTCAATTTTGATTGTAATTTGCTCACCCCTAACTTTTTTTTTGTTAAGTTGCTCACCCCTAACTTGGGTCAGACTTTTACCTTTTACTAATTAAACCGTTAAGAGCATTCACATGGGAACCCCATTTCAATTCCCGAAAACTTACTAAAAGTAGTAATTTTTTAAAAAAATTCTCACATTATTTTTCTATTTCAAAACTTTTCTACATTTCATTCCCCATCTTTATCCCTATTTTTGTTTATTAGCATGTGTGTAAGAGTTAAAAAAAAAGTTATGAGATGAAAATGATTATTTTAGTAAGATAGATATGAACAGTGAAATCCCAAATATGGGAATTTAGTTTTAGTCCCTAAAACTATACCTCATTTTGGAGTTCCTGATGTAGATGGTATTTTAACAAAATTTAGCAAATTCCCCTAACTGCTTTCGCTATTCCCTCGAAATAGCGAAATAAATATTATTATTTTATATTCATTTTGTAATACAAATTCAAAATAATTTTGAATATCAATACTATTATATAATAGACGAAACATTAAAAGTTTGGTTGGTCGGTATGGTACGTTGTAATTTTACTTAATTGCCCTTAATTTTGGTTGGTCGGTATGGTACGTTGTGATTTTACTTAATTGCCCTTAATTAACTGTACTTTGTGTTTTTACTTAATTAACCTTACTTATTTATAGAAATATATTATTAAACAATAATATTACATATTTATAACCAATTATCTTTTTCACCTAAAATACATTATTTTTTCTATTTTTTCTAACAATTTCCCCTACTTTTTCAAATATATCACGGACAATTACCTTTTTTTAACTAAAACATGTTAGTTTTTCTATTTTTTCTTACTAAAACCTCTCCTTTTCCAAAAATATCACGGACGTTTAGTTATTTATTTTTAAAACTATTTTAATATTATAATTATTTTTTAAAACTTTACCTATTTTAACATGTCTACCTATTTTTTTTAACAAATGCAATTACTACAAATATTAAAATATAAATAATCAAATACCTATTTATAACCAATTACATTTTCAGCTAAAATATATTATATATTTTTTCTAAAAAGTTCCTTCTTTTCTAAATATATCACGGGAAATTGCCTTTTACAATTTACTTTTTCTATTTTTCTCACTAAAATCCATTCTTTTTCCAAAAATATCACAGGAAATCATTTACTTATTTATTTTAAAACGTATTTAAATACTTTGAATTATTAAATTTTAAAACCTCATTTTCCAAAAATATCACGGGCATTTACCTTTCTAAACTAAATATATGTTACATTTTTTCTAACTAAATCCCTTCATTTTCAAAAATATAACGGGCGACCCCATACTTATTTATTTTAAAATCTGTTTTAATATTTTTAATTAATTAAAAGTGTTTAGCTATTTTAACATGTCTACTTATTTTTTGCAAAATTACAATTAATAAAATATTAAAACAATAATAATAAAATAATAATTAACAATCCGTGCATCGCACGGGTTTTAAGCTAGTTATTACTTAAAATTTGTTAGTTTCAATATTTGATTTTTATGATTATAAATTTTTATTTTCATAATATCTATATTATCTATACTATATTATTAAAGCCGAAATATTGAAAGTTTGGTTTTCGGTTTTCATTCATTTATTCTATTTAATAAATAATAAAATAATATAAAAATAGTAACTAGCTGATTGCCTTTTATAAAACATATTATCTTTTTATTTTTTCTTACTAAAACCCCACATTTTCCAAAAATATATCGGGCAAACCCTTATTTATTTATTTTACAAACTCTTTTAATGATTTTTATTATTTAAAATAATAATTACATTAAATATTAATTACCTTTTTCAGCTAAAACACATAACTTTTTTTTATTTTTCCTAACAAAATCCACTCATTTTTCAAAAATATCATGGGCAATTACCTTTTTCAACTAATTAAATACGTAAACTTTTCTATTTTTCCTTACTAAAATCTCTCTTTCTCTAGAAATATCACGGGCAAACCCTTACTTATTTATTTTGAAACCTACTTTAATATTTTTAATTATGGAAAATTACCTTTTTCAACTAAAACATGTTACTTTTTCTATTTTTATTTACTAAAACACCATTTTCCCAAAAATATCACGGGCAAACCGTTACTTATTTATTTTAATACTTTTAATTATTTTAAAAAGTTCAACACGTATATTTCTTTTAACAAATACAATTAATAAAATATTAAAATGTAAATAATAAAAATAACAATTATTAAAAACAATCCATGCATCGCACGGGTTTTAACATTAAAAATTTGGTCTGTCGGTATCAATTTTTTGGTACTTCTTGTTTTTAATTAATTACCCTTACGTCTTTATAAAAAAATATTATTCAATATTTAAATTACCTATTTCTAAAACGATTACCTTTTTCAGCTAAACACATTACTTTTTCAATTTTTTCTTACAAAATCCACTCATTTTTCAAAAATATCACGTGCAATTTCCTTTTTTAAACTAAAAGTGTTACATTTTTTATTTTTACTTAGTGAAACCTCTCATTTTTCAAAATTATAACGGGCAAACCCTTATTTTTTTATTTTAAAAACTATTTTAATATTTCTGATTATTTAAAAGCTTTTAGCTATTTTAACATGCCTACTAATTTTTTTGACAAATATTAATAATAAATAATAAAATAATAATTAACAATCCGTGCATCGCACGAGTTTTATACTATATTAGTAAAAATGAAATATTAAAAGTTTTGGTACCTGTTTTTTTGGTACGGTACTTGCATTATTTATATTGTTTTACTTTTTCTATTTTTTCTAAAAAAATCTCCTCCTTTTGCAAAAATATCACGGGCAATTACCTTTTTCAACTAAAACGTGTTACTTTTTCTATTTTTCCTTACTATAAACCTTTAATACTTTTAATTACGGACAATTATCCTTTTCAACTAAAACATGTTATTTTTTCTATTTTTACATAATAAAATCCCTCATTTTCCAAAAATATCTTGCCCAAATCGTTAATTACTTATTTTAAAATTTATTTTATTACTTTTAATCATTTAATAAAGTTTAAGACACCTACTTATTTTTTTTAAAATGCAATTAATAAAAAGTTTAAAACATAAATAATAAAAATAATAATTATTAAAAATATTCCGTGCATCGCACGGGTTTTAAGCTAGTATTATTAAAACCGAAACATTGAAAGTTTTGGTTTCGGTCCTTTACTCTAATTAAAAAATGATTTAATAATATAAAAATAGTAACCAACTAATTGCCTTTTATAATTAAAACACATTGTTTCTATTTTTCTAAAAAAAATTACTCCTTTTTAAAATCTTTTTCATTAAAACATTGAAAGTTTTAGTTTTCAGTTTTCGTTCATTTATTTTATTTAATAAAATAATATAAAGTATAAATATAAAACACATTATCTTTTAATGAAAATATATTAGTTTTTATAAACACGCCTAAAAATAAAAATTACCATAATATATTTTTTATCATTAATAATGTCTTTTTTTTAATTATATATCTTTCAATTATTAATACATTACCAAAAATATCAAACATTATATTTTCTTAATATAAATGTCAATTATACTATATTTCTATATATTCCTAGTAAATGGCTCGCCCACTAATGAATTTAATTTTGAAAGAGGATTGAGGCAATGGGATCCTTTATCTCCTCTTCTATTCAATATAGTAGGAGAAGTTTTTTCCTCTATGATAAGTAGAGCCCAAGAGATTGGACTTTTTAAGGGTCTCATTGTTAATGAAGGTAGCCCTCCAATGTCTCACCTTCAATTTGCAGACGACACCATCTTATTTTTGGAAGCCTCGGAGGAGAATGTTAGAAATGTTAAGAGAATCCTTCAATGCTTTCAACTGTCTTCAGGCCTGAAAATAAACTTTCAAAAAAGCTTACTCTATGCTTGGGGAAATGACCATAGCTTGGGTCAATGTGGAGCCAGCATTCTTGGGTGTGGTTTGGGTTCTCTTCCTCTTAAGTATCTAGGTGCTTGCATTGGGACTAATCCCAGGAGAAAGATTTTCTGGGAACCATTATTGAGAAAGATAGATAGTAAATTGGCAAATTGGAAATGTCGGTCACTTAATATGGCAGGCAGATCCATCCTCATTAAGTCCACCATTAACAGCATTCCTAATTATTGGTTTAGCCTTTACAAGGTGCCTAAGGGTGTGTGTAAGTTGATAGACTTGAAAAGGAGGAAATTCCTTTGGAAGGAAACGGAGGATGACAATGGAGGCAGGGGAAAGATTCATCTGGCCAGCTGGGATTCGATTTGCCTGCCTAAAAGTAAAGGAGGACTTGGTTTAGATGTTCTTGAAAGCAGGAATATCGCCCTCCTGAATAAATGGTGGTGGAGATGGAATTCAGAAAGAAAGAAAATGTGGTGGTTAGTGATTAAATCCAAATATGATATGAAGGAAGATAAAAATCTTGAGCAATGTCAACATAGAAATGATCTTTCATACATGATGAGAGATATTTGTAGGGTCAATATTCAAGATAACAGGGAGAATTTTTTGAGTAAGGAGAATTTTGTATGGAAGATTGGAGATGGGCAAGATATCCTATTCTGGGAAGATAATTGGCATCAAGAAGGAATTTTAGCCGACAAATTTCCTAGGCTTTATTCTCTTTCTAGTTGGAGTTATCTCCCCATAGCTACTTTCCTACAAGTTTGGTTCCAGAAGCTGCCAGAAAGATGGATTAGAGGCCTGAGAAGCTGGGAACTTGTTGAGGAAGAGAGGCTGGAATATATAATACAGGGGGTGGAATTTAAGAATTATAAAGATAAGGTCCTTTGGCTGCATAATAGTGATAGTTATACCTCCAAAGAAGGATACTTTTTAGTCAGGAATCTGTGCACAGAGAATGAGGACAATTGGATGAAAATTTGGAAGTTAAAGATACCTCCAAAAATCCAATTTTTTCTTTAGAAGATTGAGAAAAATATTCTTCCTACAGCTGTGTTTTTAGGTCATAGAATTGGTTTGAATTCAATGATATGCAAGAGATGCCTTCTAGGTCTAGAAGATCAGAATCATTTACTATGGGGTTGTAGCATTGCTATACATTTGTGGGAGCTGGTCAGTAACTGGTGGAGTTTAAGTCCTCAACAGAAGTTGTATTGGAATTCCTCTTCCTGGTTGTCTTCCAGAGTATTCTCAGGGCAAAATCTCAAAGTTTGCTGGTTAATCAATGTGGCTGCATGTTTTTGGACATTGTGGTTAGCCATAAACAATCTTATCTTCAACAACATTAAAGAGGACAAAGATCAATTGTTATTTTGTGTCCAATTCAGGTCATTCACATGGTTGGTAGCTGCAGGCATTTTAAAGCAGGAGTTAGAGGATCTATGAAAAGTTAATCCAGTTGGGGCTATTCTGCTCGCCCATAAAAATTTAGTAAAGGAGGATCATATATGGTGGAACACAGACCTTATAGGTTATGTGGATGGGGCTTGGCTAAAACTTAATAATGGGGCGATTTGTGGGGGATTGGGAGGTTATTTGAAGGACTCCAAGGACAAAACTCTCTTTATTTTTTCAGGTCCTAATCCTTCATGGTGCCCCTTGGAAGCTGAACGTAATGCAGTTTTGTTCCTTTTCAACAGCATATTATCCAGTCTGAATTTTCAAGGCTCTTGTACTATCTGCTCAGATATCATGCTATTAGTTTCTCAGTTCTTAAGAGCTAGAGCTGGGTATCAGGATTTTGGGGAGTTTTCCCTCCCATCCTCATGGTACTTACTAGTTAAAGACACTCGGTTCAAACTATATTACATGCCAAGGGATAATCTTCAGGGGGCAGATGCTTTGGCTAAAGAGGGTAGGGCTCGCAGTCATATGGTATGTGCTTGGTCTTAAGCCTTAATCTAGTATGGATTTGTTTCTTTTTAAGTGGTATACTCTAGTTTTGGGCTGTAAACTGATTACTCTAGAGCCCACTTCAAAGCCAGTCAGTTGTAATTTCTGGATGCAATTTCAGTAGTGGGTTTTTACGGGAAATCAAAATTCATTTAATTCACCTATTTCCCATAGGTGTAGAATGTGAACTGTTAGTGGTTAGATGCTGGCTTTGGGAATATGAAAAGATTAAACCCAGAGTTATTGCATGCATGTTAAATAGTGCCTCTTTGATCTTCTTGTTCATTTCTCTTCTTCTTTCTACTGGGCATGGGTTTTCCCGAAGAAACACTTTGTCAAAATTAACACTCATGTAGTGCATTACCCTCATCGTTTACCCAATGGTAACACAATGGGGTTGGGAGTGGTTATCAGGGATCGTAGGGGTGCTGTGATTTTGATGGTCTCTGGTACCATAAGAGGTCTGACAGTGATGGGTAGTGAGCTTTGGGCTTTACTTATAGGATTAAGGTGTGCGTTCTATGAAGGGGAGGAGAGGGTTCAACTGGAAACAGATAATGAGGAAGGGTTACAAGAGTGGAATGACTGGCGTTGGAGATGGGGTCAGAATCTGCGACACAGAGGGTTGATTGAGCAACTGGAACAGAGAAAGTCTGACCCAAACCTTACTCTTGAAGTGGATTCCATTAGGGCGAGCCAAAACAGACTAGCCAGGTTTCTAGCTGAGGATGGTGCGCAGAATCGTAACAGGCTAATCGTCTTCCGTAGGGGTATGGGGAGAGCTAGAGAATTATGGAGGCTGGATATGGGGTTAGGTCCACTGGATGCTAGATTTCAGGTGGTGGAGGAAGATGTTGCAGCAGCTCAGCAGGTGGCGGAGGAGGAATTTGAAGGCATGGGGGAGTGGCTCGTCCAGGACCTTGGTTCTCACAGCATGGGTGCTCAGAACTGAGTTTTAGCAGCCGAGCTTTGCAAGGTTTGAAGCTTCGAGTATAGAACTGAGTTTGCAGATCCAAGTTTCATTTGCTCTCTTTTAGTATCTTTTTAATTGTTCTTGAGTAGTTTTTAATGGATGTGCCAACCCCTTCCTTGTGCTTCTTCATTGTGCCTGGGAAGGTTTTACTGTTAGTTGTTCCGTTCTAAAACTTGTTTCCTTGTTTGCCTTGAGCCCATTTTCTGTTGTCTTGGGCCTTGGTTGGTTTAGGGGTTTCCCCCTTTTTAATATATTCTAATTATCAAAAAAAAAAATTATTAAAAGAAACTCGTACTTTGCACGAATTATAAGCTAGTATCAATAAATGATAAATGTTGAAAACCTTTATTCAACTACTTTTGTATAAGTATGTTTAATATTTTAAAAGAGGTGTGTAACAGTAGGACGGGAAAGTAATCAATCCTATTATATAATAGACGAAACATTAAAAGTTTGGTTGGTCGGTATGGTACGTTGTGATTTTACTTAATTGCCCTTAAATGTATTTCGTGTTTTTATTTAATTAACCTTACTTATTTATAGAAATATATTATTAAATAATAATATTACCTATTTATAATCAATTACCTTTTTTCCCTAAAATACATTATTTTTTATAACAAATTCCCCTACTTTTTCAAAAATGACAATTACTTTTTTTAACTAAAACATGTTAGTTTTTCTATTTTTCCTTACTAAAACCCCTCATTTTTCAAAAATATCATGGACAAACCTTTAGTTCTCTATACTATACTATATTATTAAAGCCGAAACATTGAAAGTTTTGGTTTTCGGTTTTCGGTTTTCGATCATTTATTCTATTAATAAATAATAAAATAATATAAAAATAGTAACTAAATGATTGCCTTTTACAATTCAAACACTTTTTTCTAACAAAATCTATTACTTCCAAAAATGTTACGGGCAATAATCTTTAAATCAAAATATATTACTTTTTCTATTTGTTCTCACTAAAATCTTTATTTTCCAAAAATATCAGGTGCAACCGTTACTTATTTATTTTAAAACTTATTTTAATGCTTTTAATTATTTAAAAAAACGTACCTATTTTAACATGCCAACATATTTTTTTTAACAAATACAATTAATATAATTAAAACACTTCTAAAAATCACGTGTAGTTACTTTTTTAAATTAAAATAGGTTAGCTTTTATATTTGTCATTATTATTTGCCTTTTATAAATAAAACACTTTTTTCAAATAAAATATACTCATTTTCCAAAAATATCATGGGCAATTACCTTTAAATTAAAATATATTACATTTTAAATTTGTTCTCACTAAAATCTCTTTTTTTCCAAAAATATCAGGTGTAACCCTTCCTTGTTTATTTTAAAATATATTTTAATGCTTTTAATTATTTAAAAAGCTTACATATTTTTAACACGCCACCATATTTTTTAACAAATACAATTAATATAATTAAAACACTTCTATAAATATCATGAGAAGTTACTTTTTTTAATTAAAACATGTTAGCTTTTCTATTTGTTATTATTATTAATATTATTTTAATGAATAATAAAATAATATTAATAATGGCCCATTCATTTTTTCTTTTTATGTTCCAATTTATATTTAAGTTTCTCATTTTATAATTTATCATATTGATTTTTATTCTTTATTTAATATTTTCTATTCCCATTAATTTTTTTTAATTTGTCATTTTTTAATCTCTTTTTGACGACCCGTACCATGCACGGGTTATAGGCTAGTATATATAATTCGTTGATTAACACTAGATTTTTGATAGTATTTAATAATATTTAATTTAAAATATTATTAAATTTATTATTAAAAAATATTTAATATTTTAACTTACTAGAATCAATACTATTATATAAAGGAGAAGACGGAGGCGGTGAGGTGGCGCTCTTAGATCGCTTCGTTCTATTTTTCTAATTTTCTCAATTTTTTGAATTAATAATATTAAAAATTCAAAAAAAAAACTCAATTACGTTTTAAATGCTTACTAATAGAGAAAACATATAATATTCTTGCGTTTAATTTAAAATCTCTACTAGTGGAGAAAGTAAAAATACAATAGATCTTTACTAATGGAGAAAACTAAATATCACTAATGGAAGAAACTAAATATACAATGTTAATATTCTCTCAAATTGTTTTGCTCTGTTTTTCTAATTTTCTCGAATTTTTTAATAATTAATATTAAAAATTCAAAAATTTCTTAATTATCTTTAAAATCTTTACTATTTGAGGAAACTAAATATACAATGTTAATATTTTTGCATTTAAAATCTTTACAAATTGAGGAAATTAAAAATACACTTTTTATATTTTCCTAAATTTTTAATTACAAAATATCTCTATTGCCTTTCAAATCTTTACTAATATAGGAAACTAAATATACAATGTTAATATTTTTGTATTTAAAATCTTTACAAATGGAGGAAATTAAATATACACTTTTAATATTTTCCTAAATTTTTAATTACAAAATATCTCTACTGTTAAAATCTTTACTATTTGAGGAAACTAAATATACAATGTTAATATTTTTGCATTTAAAATCTTTACAAATTGAGGAAATTAAAAATACACTTTTTATATTTTCCTAAATTTTTAATTACAAAATATCTCTATTGCCTTTCAAATCTTTACTAATGGGGGAAACTAAATATACAATGTTAATATTTTTGCATTTAAAATCTTTACAAATGGAGGAAACTAAATATACACTTTTAATATTTTTCTAAATTTTTAATTACAAAATATCTCTACTGTTAAAATCTTCACTATTTGAGGAAACTAAATATACAATGTTAATATTTTTGCATTTAAAATTTTGACAAATTGAGGAAATTAAAAATACACTTTTTATATTTTCCTAAATTTTTAATTACAAAATATCTCTATTGCCTTTCAAATCTTTACTAATGGAGTAAACTAAATATACAATGTTAATATTTTTGCATTTAAAATCTTTATAAATGGAGGAAACTAAATATACACTTTTTATATTCTCCTAATTTTTTTATTTGAAAATATCTTTATTGTCTTTTAAATCTTTACTAATGAAGGAAATTAAATATAAAATTTTAATATTATTGTCTTTAAAATCTTTACTGATGAAGAAAATTAAATATACAATTTTAATATTATTGTCTTTAAAATCTTTACTGATGGTGGAAACTAAATATACAATCAATTATACTTATACAAAGGAGATAACTCTTGCCGTTTTTATACAAAACTTTCGTATATATGATATTTCTATACTTATATCGGTCTTGCATACCAATTAAAGAAATCACTAGGTAAATAATTAATTACCTTTAATACTTTCATACAAATTAATAGTATAAATATACATGTAAACTATGTTAATTTGTGTTCTACACTTTTTCTTGTACGCTTTACTTTTTGTTTATTTGTCATAGAAGTGTGTAAATTTGTATGAGCATGCTACATATTAATTTTGTTTTCTACCTTATAACTTTAGTTTGTATTCTAATGATATAGACGAAGTTATCCACAATTAGTGTTGATTGAGTGAAGACATGGATCAATAATGAAAGCATGGATCAATAAGGAGAGAAGGGACTGTGAAGTGTGCCTCTTACCTCGCTCTAATTTTTTTTTTATATTTTTTAAAAATTTTGCGTTTTTTTTTAATATTAATAACTCCTGCTTTCGTTATCTTGATGTGATGCCGATGTGTTTATAGGTGGATCCGAGGCTATAAAGATGTGTCGAAGGTATGAATAATTATACTTGTAATAATGGTTTCGACTTATAATCTTAATTCATTCATTATTTTGATTATTTGTTACCTTTTCTTTGGATGTTTAAAATTTTTTCAAGACTGAATTTTGTAAGCTTGATTATCACATAAGGTTTTTCTTTTATTTATCTTTTTCAGTTTTAATGTTGATAGGTATTGATTCGGCCTTAGATCTTTTTAATTAATTATTTGGTACTGATCAGGACCTTTGCAAAATCATCAAAGCATGAAAGGAAAAGGTATTAAAATTGGTTCTCCAATCAAGAGGGAAGAATCTGCGATGGGTGGTGGGTTTGAGAAATCTGGCATTTTATCGAATATAGCTTCAAGTATAGCTGTGGAGTTAGGTGGCAGCGGGGTTGGTGCAACCTCTCCTAACTCTGAAGATGGGCGTAAGAGCAGTGGTAAGATTTCTGATGGAGTTATTCAAATACGAGGAGTGGAGTCTAATGCTAAAGATTGTGGTAATTCTGCTAAGTAAGCATGTAGGTCAGGGTTGAGTTTCGTGTGGTTGTTGGGGTTGTTAGCGTCTTTGGTTTTTAGCGGGTGTTGGCGTGTAGCCTTGATTTTTGTTCTATATCTTGTATTTTAAGTGGTGTTTTCTCTCTAGTAGCCTAAGTCTGGTTCGAGTCCTTTGATTGTTCAGTGATCTGGATTGTATGTTGCTTTGTTGTTTTTTTTATTAATGAAATTCTGAGTTATAAAAAAATTAAATGAAAACACGGTCATGACATGTTTCAAACAACATTTTATCTTATCCATTTATAATTACGATAGTATATTATATCATTATTTCATTTATTTAAAAATATTTATTTATTTATAAAATAAATCAATATTTAAAATATTTATAATTATTTATTCCATTTAAAAATATTTTTTTGCAAAATATTTTAAAATAAAATAGAAAAATTATTAAAAGGCCGCTGCGAAGTGCGACTTAGTGAACTAGTACTATTATATAAAGGAGAAGACGGGGGCGGTGATGTGGCGCTCTGAGATCGCTTCGTTTTATTTTTCTAATTTTCTCAATTTTTTGAATTAATAATATTAAAAATTCGAAAAAATCTCAATTACCTTTTAAATGCTTACTTATAGAGGAAACATATAATATTCTTGCATTTAAAATCTCTACTAATGGAGAAAGTAAAAATACAATAGATCTTTACTAATGAAGGAAACTAAATATCACTAATGGAAAAACTAAATATTCAATAATAATATTATTGCCTTCAAAATATCTAAATTAGAAAAAAAGTGTATTACCTTACATTATTTTGAACTTTCCTCTATTATTATCTAAATATTCTCATAATATTTTTTTAATGAAATTACCATCTTAACACACTGCTCTCCTAAACTTTTTTTTATTATGTAATATAATAGAAAATACAGGAAAATTTTGGTAAATAAGAAGTTAATAAATTAGATAGGTCTTCTATAAGAAATTAAGTAATTATTTACTAATATTTACTAATAGAGAAAACTATTATATCAATTGCCTTTTAAATATTTACTTTTTAAATATTTACTAATAGATCGGTCATCTATAAAAAATCTCAATTGTCTTTTAAATATTTACTAATAGAGTAAACTAAATATACAATTTCAATATTCTTGCATTTAAAATCTCTACTAATGGAATATAATATTCTTGCATTTAAAATCTATACTAATGGAGAAAGTAAATATACAATAAATTATATCTTTATATATAATTGATGTAAAGGGGTTTAGGTGGTATGGTATGGCGTGGTCGTCAGGTCCTACAGTTTAGATTTAGGTGGTACATTTTAGTAAACAACATAACTAAAAACAAAATAATTAAATATGTATATCAAAACGTTAAAATCAATGAAACATCTTTTTCGACATAGAAAAGGGAAAATAATTTAAAATAGGATTTAAATATAAAATAAAGGTTAGATATACTTAACATTATAATCACCATGCTCCAACAAATATTTAACATTTTAAAACAAAAAATCACTAAAACAAAGAATACAATTATAATTAATTATAATGAAGATCAAACAATGATCTTTAAAAACTAAAAAGTTATATAAATATTATCTATAATCAGAAAAGATAAATCTTGAAATTAATAATCAACAAATTATGGTCAATATTTAGCTAAAAACAATTAAAGATAAATTTTTAAATGATATATATATTAGCATATGTATTAGTTTAATGTAAATATATAATTGGTGTAAAGGGGTTTACGTGGTATGGTATGGCGTGGTCGACATGTCGTATTTAGGTGGTACATTTTAGTAAACAACATAATTAAAAACAAAATAATTAAATATATATATATCAAAAAGTTAAAATCAATGAAACATCTTTTATATGTATAATTTATGACTTTTGACTTTAAGCAATTTAAGTTATAAGCAATAATTTTAAATTTACCCAAACAAGCTCATACTCCGACATAGAAAAAAGGGAAAATAATTTAAAATAAGATTTAAATATAAAATAAAGGTTAGATATACTTAACATTATAATCACCATGCTCCAACAAATATTTAACATTTTGAAACAAAAAATCACTAAAACAAAGAATACAATTATAATTAATTATAATGAAGATCAAACAATGATCTTTAAAAACTAAAAAGTTATATAAATATTATCTATAATCAGAAAAGATAAATCTTGAAATTAATAATCAACAAATTATGGTCAATATTTAGCTAAAAACAATTAAAGATAATTTTTTAAATGATATATATATATATATTAGCATATGTATTACTTTAATGTAAATTAGTTTCATTTACAAATATGTCTCTTATTTTGAATTAAAAAATAAAACAAAATCTCAATTTGTATGAAATTCAAATTATTAAATAGAAAGATAACTAAAATGTTCTATTCTCATAATAAATGAACAAGAAATTAAAGATAAAACTTAAATCTAAAATATGAGTTAGATATGTTTAACCTTGTGATTATTAATATAATTACAACAAAAATAAAATTAAAATAATAACTATAATATAAAAAAATAATATTGGTGTTTATTTTTTTTCAAAAAAATTAAGAAAATGATAACTATAATACAAAAATAATTAATTTATGACATGGTATGATCGGTATATCTTTAGCTATATAATATTTTTAAGAAAAAAATAAGTATATAAATAAAATAATTAAAATTAAATTATTAAAGTAAACAAATAACAAACTAAATTAAATAAAAAATGTCAACAGATAACTTGATATAAGACAAACAAATAGCAAACTAAAATTATCAAAGTTAAATTTAGGAAAATAATAAATGATTACAAACAAATAGTGATTTTAAAAATATAAAAATAAAAAACAAGTATCATTTCAAACATACGACATAAACTTAAATAAAATATATGTGAAATTTATATGTTTTCAAGTTTGGTTATCATTAAAAATTTATAAAGTTGAAATTAAATCAGAGTAATACTTTTAGAAAAATTAAAAATAACAAGTTAAACAAAATTAAAATATATACAAATGATATATAAAGCATCCCGTGCATTGCACGGGTATAAATCTAGTATTTACTAATGGAGGAAACTAAATATCACTAATAGAGGAAACTAAATATTTGATTATAATATCCGTGTCTTTAAAATATCTAAATTATAAAAAAAAAAGTGTATTACCTTACATTATTTTAAACTTTCCTCTATTATTATCTAAATATTCTCATTATATTTCTTTTCAAATGAAATTAACATCTTAACATTCTTTTCTCCTAAACAAAAAATAACATTATTAATATTCAATATAAAATGAAAAAAGATATGATTTTTTGAATTATAAATATTACAAAATTGCAATAATTATTCACAATGACCAATTAGACTATAACTGAAAGTATGGTAATATGAATTTTAAATAGTATACTAAATTGATCAAATAATCAACATAATATATGATGGTTGAGTTATAACATATACTTAGATCAACCTATGATGAAACCAAAAAGTTTCATCTTAAATATTATGTTGATGCACAATCATTAAGGTCGTCTAATCATAATTTACATTGATAAAAATATTTGTAAAAATTCATGTTGAGTTAAAAAATAATTCATATTATAAGATAAAAACTGTTTCAATTTACCAAAATTTTAAAATAGAATTTTGATATTGTGTAATAAATTTTAGACTAAAACTCAACATTTGAGTTTAAAAATGTAAAAATATGTATGTAATATATAAAAAAATGAGCTATACACCGCAAGGACGACTTTCATATAATATTAATAGTTTCATAATATATTTTCGCATTACGTATATATCGATTCTTTATTTTATAAATGTACTCTAAGAGCATCTCCAACCATATAGACCCCTTGGCTAAAATTGAATAAAACTTACCATAAATAATAATTATAGAGAATATGTAAAACTTTCTTCACTCCAATGGGTCATTTCTGTTATCTAAAATTTTAGCCAACCTATGCATATTGGCTAAATTTGTCGAACCTCTAGAGACCTGTAGTAAAAAGCCATGTCATCTATTTCCATATTCAAACAGTATATTCTATTTTTAACAACTTAAAATAATAATAACATTCTATTTTTAAAATATAGCCAACTCGTATAGCCAACTCCATTAGAGCACAACACCTTACAGGTTTAACAAATTTTACATAATCAGTATTTTATATGATTTTAGCCAACGATTTTAGCCAACACCGTTGGAGATGCTCTAAGAGCATCTCCAACCACAAAGAACCCTTAGCTAAAAATGGATAAAACATGCCAAAAATAAAAAGTATAGCCAATATGTAAAATTTTGCAATCTCCAATGGGACATTCTTGTTAGCTATAAATTTAGTCAACCTCAACACATTGGCTATATTTGTCGAACCTCTAGTGACCTGTAATGAAACTCCACATCATATATTACCATATTAAAATAATACATTTTATGTATAACAACTTAAAATATTAATAACATACTATTTTTAAAATATAGCTAATCATTATAACTAACTCCATTGGAGCACAATCTCTTACAGGTTGAGCAAATTTTACATAATCAACATTTTATATGATTTTAGCCAACCAATTTAGCCAACCCCGTTGGAGATGCTCTAACTAAGTTAAAATCACATTGCCTATGTTATATATTGACAATTTTCAAAAAAAATTATTTATTTTATACTCAAATGTTCAATTTGATAAAGTTCCGTCATCAAAAACCATATTATTATATACTCAAAGGTTCAATTTGATAAAGTTCATATCACATCATCGAATATCATATTAATATTTTAGCAATTAAATGTAATCATGCGATTATTATCGTATGTATATTTATCCAAATTTTATGAAATTTAATCAAATTATAGAATATCTGGTTAATGTAATTGGTATGTCATATTACAAAAATACTATTAAAATATGAGATAAAATCGAAATATTATCTTTTTTCGAATTTTAAATTACAAAATTATCTCAATATATAAACAATTTCGTGCGAGAAATTATTACAATGCTCGTGCCTCGCACGGGCTTTTACGCTAGTTTTAATATAAAACGCTAAAAGTAGCTCGAAATTGACACTAAAAATACTTCCTTTATTTAGGGCTGAGCATTCGGTCGGTTCGGTCCAAAACCGGACCGAACCGAATAAACTGAAAACTGAATTAGCATTTTTTTCCCGAATCGAACCGGACCGAAATTGCATTAGGGATCGAACCGAAATAATGCTATTCGGTTCAGTTCCTTCCTTGAAAAACTGAAATTTTTTCAAAAAAACATGTATTCCAAACAAAGCCAAGAATTTTTCTAAAACTAAATCTATTAGCAAATGAATGACAAGTTTGATCGTATACATACAGTAGTTCAAACCAAAAATAAGCCAAGAAAAATTATGAATACATTAGTGTGAATAAGTTTACGGGTCTTAAAAGACCATTACATTAGTCTGCTAGTTGCCTAATTCAAAAATAGAAGAGAGTAAGAAGTAAAAACCTTTGATTATCTGATTCTCGTCGATTATATTAAGAACTTGAATCTTTGATTCTCGTTTAGAAATTAAAACTTTAGAAATAAGAATCTTTGTACTGTGTTGAAGAAATTAGATCACTGGGATACTTGGATAGATATACAATATATATTATATATTTATGAATTTTATAATCCTGCATTTTTATTATAATACCCGAGTATACCACATATCAGTTAATCAATCAGAAAAATTTGAATTATTTTAGGAGGAATCAAATATCAATCATAAATTTTAGACCAATCAAAAGTTTAAAAACTTTCCTCATATAATTATTTATTAACCAATGGTGGTAAAATTATCCATACAACGTGATTAACCAATCAAAATTTAAAATTTATTTATTTTTAATTATAAATTAAATTCATTAAAACTTTCCTCATTTAATTTCATTAACCAAAGTTAATCCTAAATTTTAGACCAATCACCAGAGTCTAAAAACTTTATTCATATAATTTTAAACTACAATTTAAATCCTGCTACACTAAACCCGGTTAATTAACAATTTTAATTTAAATACAGTAGTTACTTGATTTAATATATCTATTTTTAATACTAAATTTTAGATCAATTTCTAACATGTTTCTAATACAATTTAAGTTCTTATCTTTTAACCGAGGCCGAATTCTTTAACTATTCTACGAAGAATTAATCAAAATTCATACAGAGAGATATTAAGTGTTATCATCAATTGTATACGCATGTTCATAAAACCAAATTTGCCAAATTTATTCCTTACACTGACGTTGATTTGGAGATTTTGTTTAAAATTAGATTAATATTAAAATATTAAAAACCTGACACCATTTGAATGCAAGTCAGGCTTTTTAGATATTATTGCATTGCCTTGACCTAAATTGCATTATGACATACAAGTTAATTGATTTAGCGCCTCATTTCTTTTTTGATTTTAATTAGAATTTAAATTCATTAAACTTTACTCATATAATTTTATTAACGGAAGGTGGTTAAACTATCCATAAAATGTAATTAAACAATCAAAATTCAAAAATTATTTTATTTTTAATTAAAATTTAAATCTATTAACTATTTTATTTATATATTTCAAGAATTCGATTATCAATTAAAATTATTTTATTTATGATTTAGAATCTAATTCCTTTATGATAATTATATACTTCGATCATATTAATTACACAAATTATACAAATTACACAAAAACTAAACTATAAAAATTATTTTATTTTTGATTTTTATCAAAAATAATTTTCTATTAAAGAAAGTTCTATCAAGTTTGAAAATAACAAAAGAAAGTTCTATCAAGCCTACAAATTCGAAAATAATAAGGAAGTTGTAATTTTCTAAATCAAAGAAAGTTTTATCAAGTTTGAAAATAATAAAAGAAAGTTCTATCAAGCCTACAAATTCGAAAATAATAAGGAAGTTGTAATTTTCTAAATCAAATAAAGTTCTATCAAGTCCTACAAATTCGAAAAAAATAAGGAAGTCGTAATTTTTTAAATCAAAGAAATGTTCTAAATTAAAGAAAGTTTTATCAAGTCCTACAAATTTGAAAATAATAAGGAAGTTGTAATTTTCTAAATCAAATAAAGTTCTATCAAGTTCTACAAATTCGAAAAAAATAAGGAAGTTGTAATTTTCTAAATCAAAGAAATGTTCTAAATTAAAGAAAGTTCTATCAAGTCCTACAAATTCGAAAATAATAAGGAAGTTATAATTTTCTAAATAAAAGAAAGTTCTATCAAGTTTGAAAATAATAAAAGAAAGTTCTATCAAGTCTACAAATTCGAAAATAATAAGTAAGTTGTAATTTTCTAAATCAAATAAAGTTCTATCAAGTCCTACAAATTCGAAAATAATAAGGAAGTTGTAATTTTCTAAACCAAAGAAAGTTCTATCAAGTTTGAAAATAATAAAAGAAAGTTCTATCAAGTTTGAAAATAATAAAAGTGTAATTTTCAATTTCCTTCCTACAAAATCGAAAATAATAAAGGAAGTTGTAATTATTAAAATTAAAAATTGTGAAAAATTGAGAAAATTAGAAAAATAGAACATAGCGATAATTATAAGTATATAAGTATATAAGTATATTGATTACATGTGGGGTCAACTAAACTGTTTTCAGGCCTTTTAAAAATAATATTAACAATATAAATTCGATTAATAACATAAAATTTTAAATTATTTTAATTAATAAATAACTTTTAAAATTGTACATGAATAAATAAATCATCTTTTTAAGTACTTTCAATTTATTAATAAGACATGTCTTTACATTAGCTTAATAATATATATAAGTATATTACGTATCTCTCAAGTTCAGATAGTAAACCGATTCGTTAGTTGTTCTTTATTTCGTTATCAGTTATGTGCTGTCATTAGACTCATCAAATTTTCATTGTTAAACTTTTAAAATCATAATGTAGAAGGAGGCGATATATAATTTATGAGTTTACAGTGTCGAAAATGTAAATCGGGGAACTCTGTATCATTAATCATACATACAAATGCAAATGTAGTAAAATTGTCTCAAACCCGAATAATAGGCATCATGTTCAATAAATCAAATTTTTCGAAAATATTGTTCTTATTATCCTCTATACCATAATTATATATAATTTTATTAGGTTTAGAGTACCCATCTGTACATTATTAATTGAAGTGAAGTAGTTCAAAGATTGTGAAGTGATGCGGTCAATATCAGCAAATGTTGACGACAACCTTTGCGGTCAAAAGTAATGAGGTACTAAATACAAAATTCTAAAAATATAGCATATTAAATACAAAATTCTAAAAATATAGCATATTAAATGTAAGTTTAAAATTCATTCTAACAAATTTAAAACCTTCATCATAAGAAGAAATTGAAAACCAATATCCTAGAAAACTGAAAATCATCATAGGAAAAATTCAGACATCGGGAACAAATAAACGCATATTCACGTGAATGATGATGAGGTTAAAAAGAAGTATAATTCTAAATTGGGTTATTAGCGTTCAACATTCTTATTAATTTAAAAATTGATGGTACATTTCAAACAATTATAATATCGTATTTATGTTATTTTGTTATGATGGTAGCTTTTATATATTTGTTCAGTCAATAGTTTATCTGTTGAATATTTAATTTCTAATTATAAATATTTAATTTCTAAGCAACCAATAACATAACTTATATTTATTAATACATGCATGCGTATATTTAGTAACAGTATGTGGGAAAAAAATTAATATGAGTTATGTTATATAACTAATTTTTAATTATTCTAAATTTTTTAATATTTAAAAATTTTAAGATTGTGCTTTCGGTACGTAGCACAGGTAAAATGCTAGTATGTATATATATATAATTTGGTTTATTCGGTTTGGATCAAATTTTTTTAATTAAGGATCAAACCGAATCGTAATTTATTTCGGTCCGGACCTAATAGATCAAAATTATCGGATTTTCAGAAAAAACAGGACCAAACTGAATCGAAATTACAAAATTTGGTTTGATTTTTCGGTTTTGGTTCAGTTTTACTCAGCCCTACCTTTATTAATAATACTAGTCTTTATTCAATTTTTATGCTTATTTAGAAAATATTAATTTGATAATAGATTTCGACTTATATCAATTATATATGCATTAATTTAATTAAAATATAAACTACTTTCAACTATTATTCACTCTTCATTAATTATTATACAATTTTCAATTAATTTGATAAAAATGTTCACATATTTGCAAGTTGGAAATGGAAATATATTATAAGAAAAGTTTTCTTTCAAAAAGATTTTTATTGTGAGACATTGTCTTACAAGTTAGTATTATATCCTTATCTATACTATATTACTAGCTTAAAACCCGTGCGATGCACGAATTGTTATTAATAATTATTATTTTTATTATTTATGTTTTAATAATCTATTAATCTGTATTTGCTAAAAAAAATAAGTAGGCGTGTTAAACTTTTTTAAATAATTAAAAGTATTAAAATAGTTTTAAAATAAATTAATAACTGTTTGCCCGTGATATTTTTGGAAAAGTACGGGTCTTAGTAAGGAAAAATAAAAAAAGAAACATGTTTTTGCTGAAAAGGTAAGTGTGCATAATTAAAAGTATTTAAATATGCTTCATAATAAATAAGTAAGTATTTGTACGGGATATTTTTGAAAAATGAGGGTTTTAGTAAGGAAAAATTAGAAAGAGTAATATGTTTTAGTTGAAAAAGGTAATTACCCGTGATTTTTTTAGAAAAAGAGAAGATTTTGTTAGAAAAGATAATGTATTTTAGCTGAAAATGTAGTTGATTATAAAAATGTTATTATTTAATAATATAAAAGTAACGATTTGTCCATGATATTTTTTCAGGGGGTTTAGTAAGAAAAATATAAAAGGTGACATGTTTTAATTAAAAAAAGGTAATTGTCAATTAAAAGTATTAAAATAGATTTTAAAGTAAATATGTAAGGGTTTGCTCCTGATATATTTGGAAAATGAGGGATTTTAGCAATGGAAATAGAAAAAATAACATGTTTTAGCTGAAAAGGAAATTGCCCGTGGTTATATTAGAAAAAAATGGTAATATATTTTAATTGAAAGGGTAATTGATCATAATAATTAAATAAATAATTAAATAAGGCAATCATCATATCAAAAAACATGTACCAAAACTTTCAATATTTCGTCTTTAATAATATAGTATAGATAGAGAGATATATTCATAATATTAGTATTTTATGCTACTAAATGGAATAGCCCGTGATATTTTTGAGATTTTAGTTAGGAGAAATATTAGTTAGAAACTATAAAAAAAATATACGTTTTGGAAAAAAAGCTAATCGGTTAGTCATTTATAATTATAATATTATTATTTTATTTTATTAAATAGAACTATTCGTGATATGTTTGGAAAATTAGAGGTTTTATTTAGGAAAAATAGAAAAGTAGAAATTTAAGTTAAAAAATATAAAAAAAGAATATAGACTTTGGCGAAAAATGGTAATGAGTTATTTATTAGCAATTATAACTTTATTATGTTATTTTATTAAATGAAACTGCCTGTGATATTTTTGGAAAATGAGATGTTTTAGTTAGGAAAAATAAAAAAGATATTCTATATACTAATTTTAATATTTTATCTAACGGTTCTCATCGATTTGATCAAAAATATCTAATGGCTATGAATGAAGTGACCAAACTACAAAAACTTTCATGACCGGACTACAAAACTTTCAATGTTTCGTCTTTAATATAATAGTATAGATTAAAGCCGAAACATTGAAAGTTTTGGTTTTCGGTTAACGACCGGTTTTTGGTTTTCGGTACTTTTTTTAATTAATAAATTAATAATATAATCAAAATTTGGGAAAGTTTTATTCTACATTAATATTTCACTATATTTCACTACATAAAAATCAAATAATATTGAAATCTAATCAAAAAAATGGAAATGTGGGATCTAATTTGTTTAAATTTAGGATATACTACTACAAATATACTTAACGAAACCTACTACAAATCAAATCTTTAATGGAATTGTATTATTGTCAAGTTACCAAAATAGTAACTAGATGATTGGCTTTTATAATTAAAATATTTTTTTTCTAACAAAATCTACTCCTTTTCCAAAAATATCATTACAATTATCTTTAAATTAAAACATATTACATTTTATATTTGTTATTACTAAAATATATGTTTTTCAAAAATATGAGTGCAATCCTTATTATTTATTTTAAAACATATTTTAATACTTTTAATTATTTAAAAAAACTTACCTATTTTAACAAGTGAACGTATCTTTTTAACAAATACAATTAATATAATTAAAATACATCTAAAAATATTATAGGTAGTTACTTTTTTTAATTAAAACATGTTAGCTTTCCTATTTGTCCTTATTAAAAAAACTTACTTATTTTAACATGTCAACGTATTTTTTTAATAAATACAATTAATATAAATAAAACACTTCTAAAAATATCGCGGGTAATTACTTTTTTAATTAAAACATGTTAGATTTTTTATATGTCCTTATTATTAATATTATTTTATTATAAAATAATATTAATAATACCTCATTTATCTTCATCAGCCCAATATGTATTTTTAATATATTTTTTACGTTTCAATTAATATTTAAGTTTCTCATTTTATAATTTATCATATTAATTTTTACTTTTATTTTAATATTTTCCGTTCAAATTTAAAATTTTAGTTTATTATTTTTTAAGACCCGAGCAAGGCACAGAGGCTAGTATATAATAAGCGTAAGAGAGATATTATCCAAAATTTTGGTCCTTGTATCGCCAAACCAATAAGGAACATTAAATTTAAAATAGATGAACGAGAACCGTTAGATCATTGTTAATAAAATATTAAAATATTTTAATAATATAAATCAAATATGAGTAGTTTATCTAAGTTGAGTAGAATTCTCAAAATAAAAATTTGTAACTTTAGTTCTAAGTTGAGTAGTTTTATTTGATTTTTTGTGTGACTCTGTGTGAGTTGTAAAATCATTCAAATCCGATTTTTAAAATTCAAGATAGAGTATAAATAGTGTATTAAGCGTATAAAACCTAATAAATAAAGTATGAAAATAATAACATAAAAAATTAAAAAAAATATAAATTAATATAATTAGAGATATTAAAAAAAAGCGACGGATTATAAGTTAGTAATAATAACGATTATTCGAATAAAATATCGTCAATTAACTAAAAATTCCACAAATCTTTTTACCACGCGCATCAAAGACTCTGACTGACTGCTGGGAGGGCAATTTCAGCATATTAAGGAAACAAAAAGGGGTATTTTGGAGATGTAAATATATAAGAAGACTTGGGGTCTTTTCCACTTTACGTTGATCTCCACCAGGTCGGTCTCCGGCCTACGCCCTACTTAGATAAAAGCTGACCTTTTCAACACTTTCTCCTACAAAATTCTTGAATTTAAGTTTGATCACAAATGTCTGTTAAATTCTTTTTGAAAAGTTCATGTTCCCAAACTGCAGCAAAATAAATATTTTTTCGTGTAAAATTAATCTGCAGCAACATTCTCATATTGTTACAACATATAGCTTTTTTAAATTTTCTATTTATATGTGCATAAAGCATAAACATTGGTTACTTTTTGAAGGTACAAATTTAAAGAAAAAAAGAATTTTTGTTTTATTGATATTTATGTTGTCATGTAGTGTTAGACTAAATTTTTATTCCAAATCTTAACTTCAAAAAGGGTTTTAAATTTTTTTGTCAATTATAATTAAACCTAAAACAAATTAATATGCAAGTGGTCTTGTTTATGGGTTCAAATTTTTAGAGAGATTAAGAAAGATTCATGTCATCTTATTTTCTTTATCTTGTTTACAAGATTTTTAACGAATAAAAGAAAGAGAAATGAATGTTAAAAATGAGTTATTTTCTCTTTAAAATTTTATTAACAAAAGTGAGATGATAAGAAAAGAAAAATGTGTTTCAAAAATAAATATATTAATTATTTTAACATATTTCATTTACTTTCATCCTTAAAATATTCAAAAGTATGAGTAACACAATTATATAATTAAACCTTAAACTTTTCAAATTTAAAATTGTGTCAAAGTCTTAATCGAGTTTAAACCTGTTAAATATTATTTGCATAAATTTACTGATTTAATATTAAAGTTATAATTTTTAAGGAAAACGAAATTATTGTTCAATTTAATCTATTTTATTGAAATCTTCTTTTAGTAAAAATTTGAGACTGAATAAAGTTATATACTTATCTAACTTAAAATGGACAACAATACACCTCTATTGAATAGATAACTTAATTTTATTAGAAATTCTATGTTTATATGATTTAAACAATTACAAGTTTATGATCATTTCTTTAACTTTTGTAATTTATATTGTAATTTATTTTATGTTTCATTTGTTTTTTCGAAATAATGTTTCATTTGTTTGAAAGTAAAGTGGAAGATAGTAGGGGAAGTAGTTAATTTTTATATTATAAAACTTTACTATTTTTGAAAAATTTTGAAATGTAAAAAATTGGATGGGACATGAGTAAAGAAATGGATGAGACTGAGGCGTAATATTTTGCGTTTCAATTAAGTTTTTCTTTCTCCTCCAATTCTTTTGGTTAAATCTTATTTCCTAAGTTTTATTTGCATATTTTAAGAATGTTTTTAAATAAACAATAAATACATTTTATTTCCATTATACTTGGCAAATTTAGTGTTGGGTGTTCTAACATTTTTTTTTAATTCTTGTTCATCAATGAAATATTTACTATGTCTAATTAAAAGTATTTGACCTATATATATTATATTTCACAATATTTTTAAATCAAATAAAACACTTACATTACATATTGAATTATTTTAAACTAAGATATGAATAATTTGGGGCAATAAACTTGAGCAATAATTAAAGGAGATTGAAGAGATTTTTCTGAAATTTTTGTTGCATGCTTTACCATTTTTCTTTTTTAATTCTTATTCATCAATGACATATTTATTATGTCTAATTAAAAGTAATTGACCTATGTATATTATATTTCACAATATTTTTATGTTAAAATTGAAAAAACTTGCATCACATCTTAAATTATTTTAAACTAAGACATGAATAATTTGGAGCAATAAACTTGAGTGTCAAAGAAAACAAATGGTATACATAGCATATGGTCCAAACTTAAATTAAATAACCAATGTTGTGATATGAAGTCAGATAGTTTTCTAATTCATTGTCTTATTGTGGCCACCCAAATTTCATCCTTGAAAATTATAACAAACACACTGTTTAAAGAAGAGCTCCACGAATGTCATTGTGTTACTACAATATGATCAAAACTAGAGTTGTGTCATTGTGTTACTACACTGTTTAGAAGAGAAATTGTTCAGATATCTTTATATGCCTTTTTTGTCCTCTACCATCAGAACTAGAGTTGAAATCCCTATATGAAATTTATAATTGTAATATCGTACTTTTATTTCAAAATATTTGTCCATTTTTAACTTCTGACACGTATTTTAAATTGCAAATGCATTGACGAGATAATTATCTAAATTATTTTTCAAATTTTCTTTTTTTGAATAAAAATTTGATATTTAATTTTTATTCATAAATTTTTTTTTTAAAAATTATTGATATAGTTATTCAGTCAAAATATTTTAAAATGCATATCCAAAAATAGAAAATGGATAAAACGAGGCAGTAACATACTATTTCTACTAGCATACTCTGTACAGCGGTAATTGGTTCCAGCATTTGATGTTCTAATCAAACTATAGTTTCACCTTTTATCACCAATGAAAATGAAAAAATAGGTGGAACTTCTCTGGGTTAGTTAAGAAGCTACTTACCGGTTCAGCATACAAATAACATCTGATACAAAACATTCACATGCCCACACAATGCAAAACATTTCATTCTAAAACAATCCACTATGTTTCATTCTAAAACTTTTCTTTAAATCCACGTGTTTATGATATAAAATAAAATTCCTTTGACATGAATATTCAAACTTTCAGATACAAATACCTTAAGTGGTCGTTCTCCGATCAGGTTGATTGGACAACCCTGAACTATAATTGCATATATTTAACACTACAACAAATCAGGTCAATTACGACGGAACACTTACGACGGAAAGTTGGGCGCGCCCTACTTACGACGGAAAGTTGGGTGCGCCCTACTTACGACGGAAAACAAAATTTTCGTCGTAACTATTTACGATGGAACACAGATTCGTCGCAAGTTGTTTATTTTATTAATAAAATTAGATTCGTCGCAAGTTATTTATTTTATTAATAAAATTTGACACCAGGGAAAAATGGTGGGGGGGGGGGGATCAGCCCGCCAATCCAAACGACGTCGTTTTAGTTTACGACGGACATGAACGTCCGTCGGAAGTTACATATTTTATTATTTTTCATTTATTAAATTTAACTATAAAATAAATTCTTTTTTCCTACATTAAACGACGTTGTTTTACAATTTAACATCCGACGAAATTTCCATCATAAATTAGTTCACCAAAAATAATAAATTATATTCCGATATTAAATTTAATTATAAAATAAATTCTTTTTTTCTACGATAAAAGAAAAGGAAAAAAACTCTGGGTAACTTACGACGACATGTGAATAACGTCGTTAGTCTGGGTTTATTACGACGAAATTTTATGAATAACGTCGTTAGTCTGGGTTAATTACGACGAAATTCTATTTCCGTCATAAGGTATTTACGACGGTCGTTGAATATCGTCGTTAGTCTGAGTTAATTACGACGTAATAAACGTCGTAAGTAACTCTAAATTACGACGAAATTCTTTATCCGTCGTAAGTAGCTTTAGGTTTTTTGGGATTTTTCATCCTTTATTCACACATATAGATCTATCATAGATGTTATTTTAGATTAGTTTACAAATGCAATGAAAATACTATTATAAATCACTAACAACATTAACGAGAAATAACTAACATAAATCTTACATCAAAATTCATTACAAATACTATCATATAAATTAATGTATCATTATAAGTCTGTTGAGAAAACAAGATTTGTGGTGTTTATTATTTCAATTTTAATATATAATTTACATATAAATTAAGAAACCACAACAACAATGTTATGTATTGTATATTTGTATATATTAATAAGATAGTGATGAGCACATATCAAAATCCGTTACATTTATTAGTATGTGAACGACGATGATCACATCATTGATATTCTCTTATATAAGCATTCAAGATTATATTATTATCTTAGCTACATATCAAATAATATCTCATAACAACAATAGTAACATGTTATATATATGCTCATGTGTTGTCGTGATACTTAAAATTTAAACTGTTATTATAAGACGAACTTAAATTAACCACATAAAAATTTTATATCAATTCCTAAATCACTTATGTTAGTGAAGTATGTACAAAATTTAAGGAATATTGCATAGAAGTTTTTATAAATCAATTTTGGTTTAAATTATTAATAATTATATTACAAAAAATTTCAGAAAATATAATGAGTAACGTATATATACAAACAGTGTGAAATTATCCACAAAACACATTTGTCTCAAGTGGTTGGGAACTCTATATTGTTTACGAGCGACCCCGGTTCAAAATCTGTTGTCTTTTTTTTCCTTTAAACATTAACATACGACAGAAACCGTCGTAGGTATTGGGCGGTTAAAAATTGGGGAAAAATTGAATTGACCGCCCAATCGTTCATATGACGTCGTTCATCGCCCAAAACCCCTAAAAATGACCTTGGTCCTCTTTTTTACTTTTTAGTAAAAGCTCTCTCAGATACAAACGACTACGTGTTGAGAGCTTTATACAAACACTAGTACAGAATGGGCCTATAGCGTCGGTCAAAAAGAGCTACAGCGTCGGTTAAAAGGCGTAGTATATGTAGGGGACGCTATAGGTATAGACCTTTTGCGTCGGTTAAATAGGCGACACATATGGGAGTACAACAGCGTCGGTTGTATGAAATGCCGACGCCTAAGAGAGTATAAAAGCGTCGGTTGTCAGAAAACTGACACATATGGTCCTTACAATAGCGTCGGTTGCATGCAATGCCGACGCATATGGTCCTGCCAACAGCGTCGGTTGTCAAAGAAATCCGACGCATATAGTCCTACCAATAGCGTCAGTTGTCAGAAAAACCGACGCCCATTCTTTGTTATTAGTGTCGCACTTCTGATAACCGACGCCTAAAGTTACTTTTTAAAAAAAAAATTCTTTTATTGATCCTATTAGCCTGCTTCATATATATACAAATACAGCCATCAATAGAACTATAATAAACATCAACCACTGTACCAAGAATAAAATCATAACACAAATCTGATTGAAAATTTAATTAAAATGAATTCAAAATATTTTGTTTTATCTTGTTACATACTTGAAAAAAATACATTATGCTATAAAATTTAATTAAAATGAATTCAAAATATAATTACTACCATAAATTCTTTCTAGTACAATCATTATGTACGTTTTCTCTGACAGTGACAAGAAATTGTATTGACTGGTCTTCTCCAAATGGGAAGTAGAAATAGCATTCTCAACAATTATCACGGACAATTATCTTTTCTAATTAAAACATATTATCTTTTTATATTTTTTCTCACTAAAATCTCTATTTTCCAAAAATATCACTTGCAACCCTTATTTATTTATTTTCAATTTTATTTTAATTCTTTTAATTATTTTAAAAAGCTTGCCTATTATAACATACAATGACAATGTCAAACGAACCCTTAAGAAAAATTCAACGCATATTATTTATTTGTGTAATAAAAATATTTAAATTTTATTTCTAAAAAAAATTATTTGGGTAGGAAAAAATATTCTATATGCTAACCTTTTTTGTTAAAAAATTTAATATATTTTCAAGTTGTTTTTGAAATTTTGATATATCATTATTAAAGAGAATACATTTACACCCTCTAATGGTTCACTGTACTTATTGAATAAAATAACTAATAAAAAATATAATCATGAACAAAAAAATTAATAAAAATATAATTCAAAATAGTTTACTAAATAAATTGGAAAACAAATTTTATACAAAGTCATGTTATAATACTAGCTTAGAACCCGTGCGATGCACATATTGTTTTTAACAAATAAATAGGTGTGTTATTTTTTAATACAAATTTTAATTCTTATAATAATATAATATTTTTTTTCAATTTCTTTGAAACTTTTAATTTTTGTCGAGTTATTTAAATTTTTGTTCAATTTTTAAAGTAGTGCACATTTAGCTTCACCTGATTAATAAAATATAATATATGAAAATAAATTACACAATTAAAAAAAAACAGCTTTAGCTAATAATATACACTTAAAAAAAACTGCTGAAATGCTATAGCGTCGGTTAAACTAAAGACCGACACTAAAACTCTATATAGGCGTCGGTTCTACGAGACCGACGCATAAGAGCACTTTCTACAGCGTCGGTTCTACCAAGAACCGACACTATAAGTCATTATAGGCGTCGGCATTCAAAAGACCGACGCCAAAGGTTATGTATTAGCGTCGGTTAAGTGAAAAACCGACGCCAAAGGTCCTGTACTAGCGTCGGTTGAGCAAAAAACCGACGCCAAAGGTCTTGCACACACACTTACAGCGTCGGTTAAGTTGGCAACCGACGCCAATAACATGAAAAAGCGACGACTTTCTAAAGAACCGACGCTATAGGTGCGACGCTGAAAAGCATTTCTGTACTAGTGAAACCTAATATCGATCTTTAATTTCTTTTCTTCCGATTACAAACCGATTGCAAGGATTACAATGATTCTCTCACTAGTCGTAATGATTACAAGGTAACTTCTTTGTTTTGTGCTGGCATCTGGCACTTATTTTAACTATTGATAACATGCATGTCTCTGTATATACATCGCCGTCGTATTATTAACTACAACTTTAATTACACCGGGTACTACTTGTTTTGGTTCAAAATCAGCTTTTAATCTATGTATATGTTTATGGGTTTGTATATATGTCACTAGGCATGTATATCTTTCACTGGGTATGAATATTTATCACTGGGTATCCAGATATATACCGGGTAAAAGAATATTGTAGTTCTTTTAGCAATATGAATATTCCATATTGTAGTTCTTTTAATTTGAGGTAATCAAAACATTGATATCTTACAAAAGATTTGGTATAAATAATGATGTATGATAGCTACTGTACTACTACCATACTAGTAAAAACATTGAAATATTTCTGGAATTTTATTTGAGGAGCAAGACATCTTGAATCAAGGTAGGCTTGTGAGATTAATTAAGTTAAATTGATGTGTCAGATTGTTGTTCTTTTGAAAATTACATATGGAGATATACGTACAAATGCAATATTGTTTGTCGTAGAGGCTACGTTATCTTTTGCAAGGCTCAAATAAAATTAACTAGTTGAAAGAGAGTCATGTTAGACAAAAGTAAACTAATCATTTGATTTTTTTGGACTTCTTTTTAGTGTTGTAGGGATGATGGCAGGGAGGAGGGCTTCCGGTGCTTGGGGTTCTGGTAGTGGTCGGGGTGGTCGGGGTGATAGTGGTCGTAGAAGTGGAAGTGGTGGTGTCCGCGAAAGGGGTGGCCGTGGAAGTAGAAGTGGTGGTAGTCCGAGGGACAATGATGGCGATGGTGGCCAGGGGGACAACAATGACAATGGTGATCGGGGGGTCAATGATGGTAGCGGGGGTAGACTAGACACCGCTGGTAGTGGTGTTGGGGGGCAGAGTAGCGGTGCTAGTGGTAGCGGAGAGGGTAGTGGTACTGGTGCTAGGGAAGGTTGTAGTGAAGGTGCTAGGGGAGGTGGTAGGGCTAGGGGAGAAAGCAGGGGAGGTGCAAGGAGAGGACGTCGTCAGCTTAGAGATGAGGACGAAAATTCTGAATGTCTTATTTGGGATGATGATGGGAGGCAGATTCTTCGAGACGATGCTGGGAACCAGATTATTCAAGACGATGTTGGGACGTAGATTCTTCCACTTGGGGTGGATTCTGATCTGCGCAAACATATGACCCGAGGCTATTCTCCTGGTGGATTTGGGAAATATCCTGATAAAGCGACGGTTGTTCGTATTGCCGGTAACTTGTAAGTTATCAATTTATACAAATATATTCATGTGTTTGTAAAATGAAATGCATAATATTATATTCACGATAGGTAAACCACATAATTTAACATATGAACCTGTCCAAATTTTTTAACTTTGTCCGTCAAATATATAAGTGTTGTCTAAATTAAATACACTAACAGAACTTCATTAATATATCTTTTCATGATGTATCAAATTTAACAAACCTGTTAAAAATGTATTTTCATGTTAAAAATACCCATAACCTCTTTTTTTTTTATAGAAGTAAATGAGACCATATAAGTTGTAAACTTGTACTTCAACTCATTCAACTCATTTTATAACCCTAAACTGATGTATGATATTATGATTTAGCCATGTGATCTGTTTTTATTTTGGTTTGATATAATTATCAATTAGCATATTATAACAATTGACATATATGACTTTTCACAAATAAAAAGAATATCTCATGTACACATCAGAATACATTTCAGCACTTTTCATTTTATTAATATTTGTGACAATATTTCAGGATAGATTGTCCAATGGCGTTGCGAAATTTTATTGGCGACTATGCGCATGTTTTGGCCAGATGGTTGTGCTGGGGTTAGAGAAATTGATAGGAAATCCCCTGGGTTCTGGAATAAGTGTATAGACGAGTTCTTGGTATGCCATACATCTTTATTACTTCTATAATGTGTAATTTATAGAAAGACATTACTTCTATTCCATGTCCGCTACTGTATGTTGTGACTTCACATACCATTTTTAGAACTAGCCGGTTGGATTTTAAAATTACATTTTTGTAATTGGTTCAATCATAATTTAACTAGTGATCATGCTAACTCCCTAAACAATGAACCATACAATCTCATAGCTTCTAAGAGCAACCTGGTACAAGGCCGCTATGTGATCCTTTGGTTTTCTCAAGAAAGTCATCGAGGTAAACATCTTATATTTAATAATAAAAAGTTCTAGCAATCTGTATTTTTTCCCCAAGATTGATAAAAGTTGGGACTGTCACATTAGCTTCTGTAGTTGTTTTATTAATTTTCCACGACTGGGAGTTAGGAAGAAGATAACAAATAAGAGAAGGGATCAGTAGACAGAAGAGAGATTTGAGGTAGGATAGCTGAAATGACCCCTGATAACCAACTAATAGCGCTACTGCTATGGTTCTGACTTTTGACAAATCCTACCAGATCTTACACTTCTTTCAAGTTGGCAATGTCCTCATGGTCTGCTGCTCGTTTTTTTTTCTCAGTTTCATATATTACTTGCACCTGCAACTCCATTTGAAGAATATGTTTAGGCAATTAATTCGTTATTGAAGGCTTCACCGACTTTCTAAAATGGAAGTTGCCATTCTCTTCTAGACTACTTGAGGCCTTAGAAATTGCCCTATAACCTTTGTCAAACTTTGTACAGTATCAAACTACGTTGCACGGGGTATTAGAGTGTGGGATCCTATATTTATGAAAATTAGCGACAAGGGACCTTGTCCTTTTATGAAAATTGCTTCAATGTCAGGATCATTATGAAATGACTACTGAGTTAATTTATTCTCTGTTAATATGAAACGACATGGGACCCTGTCTCATATATTCTCTGTTAATTTATCCAAACTGCTTGATTCAGTATTAGGTAAGTTTTATGATCACAAATTTGCAATCACGACAGGTGCTAAGAACAATGTAAAAACCTAAATGTATATCACCTGAAATTGTAATACCTATATGTTTATATATATGATGTAGGTGTTTGTCTAAATGAAATTTAGTTTGGTCAGCAGAATGGGTAAATTGTACTGATAAAATTATGATTTCAGTGTTATCTTGCTCGATTGGTCCACATATATGTACATATATAAAAATATATTAGATCACGTTTGTTTTATGGTCTTTCTATTCTGTCTTACACCTTCCACTTATTCTTTTTTGCAGCGCTACTACTCATATGATCCGAGATTTGCCACTGAAAGTGAGGCAAGGGCTTCCATACTTGCGCACATGCGTGATAACTTGCGTCGTAGTCTTGCTGATGACAGGGAAAGGGCTGACGCGAAGATCGCGGAAGCTGCATGGACTACTTATGCAGATCACAGGCCCCTATATATGAAACCTGGTGTTGGTCCAGATTATCCGAGTATTGGGTAATCGAGGAATTTAAGAAATATTCTGCTGCTGGTAAGAAGGCCCACCAAGCTGTGAAATTGCCTCACACATCTGGTGCGCGTTCATTTGATCGTCGTCGTCGGGTATGCTATTCTATCACAATACTTGACTTGCACCTACCATTTCTTTAGCATGAAATTGAAATTTTTATTGTCTACTTTTATTGTATATTGAAAATTTGATTTGAGTTTATTCATAAAATTCTTGAACAAGATTATATGGAGTCGCACGATGGCAAACTGGATGAACTTGTTGTCTATAAAGATTGTCACATAATGAAAGAAAATGAGAGGAAGGGTGAGTGGATTACCGAGGACGCCAAACTGATCATTGTAAGTGTTCATGTTATACTTATTTTATCCTTTGGATCTCTTACATTAGGAGTTAATTAAATTATGTTTTCACTAAATCAAGAGTAATAATAGTCACATGTAATCTGATGTTGTCTGATTTTACGTTTAGCCAAGCTAGTATTTTCTGGATTGATTCTTAGATATTATAATTATATTAACTTCATAATACTTTTCAGGAGCCACTACACCATAGATTGCCTATTGCAACCACATTTTTAAAAATTTGACAAAAAACGTTGCTATTGAGAAAGCAAATCACATAAATTGCAATGATTTTGAAAAGCATTGCGGTTGCATTCAAAAAATTTGAAAGAGTAAAAAACATGCATTCTATTGCAATAGTTTTTTAAAATCGTTACAGTATAAATTAGTTTTGGGCCCAAAAGTTGGCGGGCTTCTAAAATGCGTGAGCGGGACTTCTAAATTATTTTTGCCGGGCTTAAACAAAAGAAAAAAGAGAAAATACATCCAGACACAAACACACCTAGACAAACACATCCACCCAGACACAAACACACCCAGACACAAACACACAGACATCAAGCTCAAGCTCGAATACTCAAGCTAGAATAGGAGAAATCAAGCTCGAATATTCAAGCTCGAAGAAGATTAAAGCTCGATTAAGGTATAATTCTCCCAAATTGATTATAAAGCTCGAATGTTTAAAGCTCTAATGTTCCTCATAATTCCCCCAAATCGATTATAATCCTTTAGTTTTGAATGTTTAAAGTTTCATGTTCTTGAATTGCTCTTTTTTTTTGTTCTTAATTCGGGTTTTTTTTGTAAATTCGAATTGTGTAATTGGGGGTTTATGTTTGTACATTTTGTAATTGAGGGTTTTGTTTGTTCTTGAAGTGTTTATGTTTGTTCTTGAGTTTTTTTGGGTTTTTTTTGTTAATTTGGGGGTTTTTTAAAAGGGATTATGAAACCCCCTTTTCGGGATTATAATTTGGGGGTTTATGAAGGAATTCAAGTGGGGATTTTTGAGATGTCACTTGTCTTCTAAACATCTCTCTCAGTGTGTGTCAATTTTTGTAGAATCATTGCCATAGACTCTACTGCAACAAATATAGGCCTTAAGGCAATGTATTTCTGTCGTTGCAATATGCAATCTATGGTGTAGTGAGCGTTACATGAACATATGTATAAAGAAATGCCTTGATCCCAAGAAAACCCAAATCCATTGTTGGATAGAGGCCGTAGGAGGTGTTCGAAAGAACATGATTCCTGGACATCCGCAGCTCCGAGTCTCGGATGTTTATGGTATATTTCTGATATTTATGTGTGATGTATTACTTACTTTACTTAGTTTCCAAAAATGTACATAGACAATAATGGCATTAATTAAGATTTTTTTGGTTTACATACACGTTTTTTTCTTTTTGTTAGTTTGGTTTTGTTAGTCTATCACTACTCATCTCAAGCATTTAGGAATTAATTGTCCCATGTCTTTTATTGTCACAGAGTCTGATGGACGTCCCCCACGGCCTCGAAAAGGAGAAGGAAGCTCTGGTAGATCTGCCTTGGCTCGCCTACAGGATGACATGTTTATGCGAGTCGTGGATGAGACCCTGGCCCAGGCCCGAGCTAATCCGGAGGAGTACATGTTGACACCCGATCATATTCGTCTCTTAGCACGAGATGTTGTAGAAGGAGACTCGTCGCTACCTTCAGACCATCCTATTACTAGAGAGACACGACATGCCATTATCCAGGTCGCGGTCGATGTGTTAAACAATATATATAAGACGGATGGACCGGGAGCAGCTAAGGTAAAATCTCTTATTAATATTTTTTTTCTTGAGTTGAGAATCTGTTTATGTGATAATAATGTTAATTACAGACCCTTTTTTTAAGTAATTCTTTTTTAAAGTAATCTGTTTGTGTGATAGTAATACAGCTGGCACATGTATACAAAACACAATGGTCTTTTTTGTCCATGCCGTTGAGGCTAGGTTTGAATATTAATCAACGTGCCCTCCTCTCCAGATAAGCTGCATCAAATTATATATATGAACATGCACATGAAATGCTATTGGATATATTCTAGCAGTCTATTTTAATTTAAGCCCTACCGCTATAATACATCCGTAGAAAACAAATTAAATTAAGTAATCTCATGTTAGTTTGCAACATTATTTCATTTCTTTAATTTGTCTGTTTTTATTGAAACTTATATCGAGAGAGAGAAACATTAGTTGAAATGTACTAATACAACAGTGTCTAGCAAGAAGTGGACACGCTTCATTACAATTCAAAACAATAATAAATCACGAATAAACACCCAAGAAATCAGTTCTCTTAACTATGGGAGTGTCACAACTTCCATAAGGATCACGTAAAAATTCTCTTACCATAGCAAAGAGAGAATAAATATGAAAGTAGTTTGTACTTGGTAGTTTATATATTGTAGTAACAATAATGTTTCGTGCAGATAATACATTCACTCAAAATATTCAAATTTTTTTTTAGAGTTTTAAAGCATCTTAGTATTCCTTCTCTTTCAAAATCTAATATTCATTGGCCCAGTAAATAGCATTCTTCAGAAGTAGGCACAATTGCCGTTGAAGGAAGATATTTAAACCCAGTCTTTACAGCCTCTTCATCGGGAAGGGGCACTTGAAGCATCTTTCTACCACATATGGCTAGTCGAATTAAGGATATTTATTAAGGAATCCAGTCACGAAAATACTTATTTATCGAATTTGGAGTCTACAGAGCAAAATGATATTTGTTAAGGAATATTAGACTACTCAATCAGTGTGATGAGCTCCGAAGCTATGAATTTCACTGCATACTCTAGTAGTGTGTCCAGCAGTTCTGGTTATGAATTGAGAATCTGTTCGTGTATATATAGCTATGAATTTCACTGCATACCAGAAATTTTATAAAAAAAATAAAAGTAAAGTGCAAGGTAAGTTTGATGTGTTTGTTCTTGTCTTATAGCATAGACTTGTCATTCCAATTCTTATAGCAAATTATTTATGTGAATCTTGTAGGGGAAAGCGCCAGCAGCTAACGATGATCATCCTGATGATGGTGGGGGCAGTGGTGAGAGTACTGAGTCTGAGAGTGATCGTGATATGAGTGCGCCACCTTACGATATTGTCTCTCATGGCGGTCCTGTTATTAGGGGTTGAATTTTAATTAAGTTGTTTTTATAAGTTGTTTATGTGACTTAAATTTGGATTCTGGTTGTTTGTATGACTATATATGTTTGTGTAAGATGTTTTAAACTTTTGGATGTGAATGACTATGGATTTATGACAAACTTTATGTAAACTATATGGTATTTTGATTCGTGCATTGCATATTTTGGTGTGTTTAGTTAAGTGGTTCTAATTAGGGTGTGAATTACGTTGCAGATTGGTATTTGTTAATGGACAAATTTTGTAAATAATTTGGAAGCCTAAAATGGGTGGAATCCAGAAAATCTGCATATTTTCGTTTCTGGGCACACTAATTTACGACGGGTGTTCATCAGTCATATTCCGTCATAATTTAGTAATTTAGTATTGTATTTTCATTTTTTTTAAAATTTTAATTCCAGAATTCAGTTGGGTCCCACTTAATATACGACGGACTAATTGCGTCGTAATTTAGTTTTTAAGTATTTTATATTTCATTTTTTTTTCAATTTAATTTATCAATCAGATGGGGCCCACCTAATATACGACGAACATTTCTGTCGTAAGAATCGTACATACGATGCTTGTATACCGTCGTAATTTAGTTAATATTTTAATGAAAGGTGGGCCCCTTTCTTCTAACTTACGACGCAATTGTAATTTGTGACGAAATCCTGAACTTACTACTCAAGCAAAAGCGACGATTACCTTCCGTCATAAAAGATGGCAATTACGACGATTCCAATACAAAAAAACCATCGTAATTGGCCTGATTTGTTGTAGTGTAAGTTTGTTAAATAAACTAAGATTTAAAATTTAAATCATCTTAATTCCCATTTGTCAGGGTCATAATGGATTTATCCTATTTACCTATGAGGATCTCTATTGAAGGAGAAGTACCAAACAAGTAGTTAATGACATGATCTGTAGACCTGGTTGGCTTTCCCTTTAGCCCTTGGCCTTGCAGGTAAAGAAAGTTCACGTTACTCAATGGAGAAGGCGGATATCTTGAAAGATCTGTAATCCTTTGAAGGACCTAGGAAGGCAAACAAACATTTGATCGAAATGATACTGTACTTTAAATTTTATCAAGCACCCTACTGAATACTACATTTGACGTAAAAATGTATGTAGAAATTCTAATAAAGTTAAGTTGAACAAATCTTTCATTAAACTCAATAGACACTCTGCATTAATATTTTGATTAAGATAAAGTAAGGTACCTGAATAGTTTTGCTTGATAGTTTCAGAAGTGGAGTTCCCTTGACTGCGTACAACATAGTAATAAAATTCTGCATCATACCTACTAACCTGTCCTCATCATAAAAAGCATACTCATTGTTGAAATATAGCATAAGATCCATTTGAAGCCTTCCTCTAACACCTTAAGGTTTTAGATGGACCGGTTACTCAACATGGTATCAGAGCTCTGATCGGCGGGCGCCCGTGATCCATTGTTCAACCCAAAAATGGGCTTTCGAGTGAGGGGTTCCTCTAATACCTTAAGATTTTAGATGGTCTGCTTACTCAACACTCATCATTCATACTTACAATATCAATATCAACTTTTTTTATACAAGAGAATTTTTTCCCCGTTTTCCCAACATGGAAGGTTGGGATTTGACTAGAATGAAATTTGAAGCAGGACAGATTTGGTGCAAAAACAACTAATTTCCCAAGTGGAAAATCCGGGGTCAAGGTGAGACTTCGAAGATTAAGACAGTATATGGTGTTCATCTCAAATCCGACGAATCCAGATATGGTTAATTCCCTCAAGTTTTGAAAACCTAAACTTTGATGACACCAATTAACATCCTCAAGACGGAGAGAGGTTAAAGAGGGCAAATTCCAATGCACTGGACGTACATTTCCGCAACGCGTGAGATGCATGATTTTAATGTACGCAGAAAATATGCATGATGAATCCAGGAAATATCCCTTGCGAATGAACAAATTCTCTACGTTGTAAGTAAGTACATGGCTTAAAAGACTTATGTCCGCACGAAAGAAATTTAATGTAATTGTCGAAATAACAGACTGCTGATTTCGATATATAAAGAAATTTGTGATAAATTTATGAAATGTCCTATCAGGATGACTACAATTGAATGGTCAATAGTTGAGACTAGTAAGAGTAGTCCATAGATTTTTCCTTCTTTTTGATACTGCAGAGGTTCGTACTGCGGAACGAGAATCAAGGTAAGAGAGTATGTGATTAATCAGTTCATCCGGCGACTCACTGATTCTATCTTCTTCTTTTTCTCTTCTGAATTCTCGTCGCCCATTTCATCATCTTCACCTAAAACCGTAGACAAAATATATAGGCCAAACGTGGCTTACACTGTATGGGGCTGAAATTAGACCTGGCAAAATGGGTCCGGATCCGAATAACCGAACCGAAATTCATAGAACCGAATCCGATTTTATATCCGAATTAGTTAAACCGATAATTATCCGAAAATCGATTTGAACCGATCCGAAAATTATCCGAACCGAAAATTTAATCGAAAATTATCCGATCCAATTATTATCCGAACCGATCATAACCGAATAATAAATTATCCGAACCGAATATGATTCGAAATACGAGATCCGATTTAAATCCGAACTAAAAAATGATGAATTCAGTTTTAGTTGAGTTATGATATTTACGGATTATCTATTATGCCACTTTTAATTCAATAAATTAATCTATTTATAAGCAAAATTTTTAATTAGAATAATTTCATGTCAAAAATATCATAGATATTTAATCAATACTTTTGAAAAAAGTACTTTATTTTATATAAAAAAATAATATATTTAATAATAAGATATTTTTAAAGTATTACAAATTAAAAAAAATGAATGAGTAATGATCCGAAAAGATCCGAACCGAATTTGATCTGAACCGTATTCATCCGATTTTAATCCAAATTTCATCCGATTTTAATCCGAATTAGACCCGAACCGAATCAAATCCGATCCGATCCGGACTATACCAAAAATATATCATAACCGAACATTAATCCGATCCGAGATTGATCCGATCCGAAACCGAACCGATTATCCGATTTGCCAGGTCTAGCTGAAATACAGCGTCTATCAATTTTTCATAAAAAATTATAATGGACCAGACTTAATGGATTTGGGCCTCCTATCCAGTTCCTGATTGAGGCTCCGGTTTTTAGTGGGTTGTGGGTATTAATTTAAAAAAAAAAATCATTCATGTATATATCAATTTTTTTTCTAAATAAATATAAAATATACCATTGTCTTATTCTAGAAAAATTATCAAAAATAATAGTTTTTTTAAAGTTTTTTTTTGTGATTTTACCATCTTCAAAAAATATTTGCAAAAATACCATCTCCAACTAAAATAACTACATGCAACCTCTTTTTTACGTTTTTCTCAAATAATTATTGATTTTGGCTACATTTGTGGTTGCAATGTTTAACTAGTTAAACGTGTAAAGCAACCTAGTAACTAAATACTATTCCAATTATTAAAAGTTGCATTTGTGGTTGTAAAGCAACCTATTATGTAATCAAATATCATTAATAAAATATCATTTTAATTATTAAACTTTTAAAAGTTGCATTTGTGGTTAATTTGGGTTAACCCACTTTGAATTAAAGGGACGGAGCATCTTTATGTGTCGGTTGCAAATATGGTCCTTATTTTTGCAAATATTTTCTAAAAGTTAGTATTTTCTTAAAATACTTTAAAAATATAGTATTTTTGCAAAAAAGGTTTCTAAACTAAGTATTTCCAAAAAAATTCGCTTATTCTATTACTAGCATATTACTTGTATCAGACACCAACTGACAATTTTTTTCATTTTTAATATATAAAGAAATTATATTTGTTAATCTTTCAAATGTAAATGTATTCATCACTCATTTATATGAATTATATTAATATTATTACACGTAAATTTAAGAATAAATTTTATAAAAGATGTTTAGTTAAAATATTATATAATTTTATATTTATCGATCAAGTTAGTCATATATCAGCGATCATTTCTTCGAAAAATTATACAAAGTTAACCTTATTGTATGGAACTAAATAAAAAGATATGTCTAACAAAAAAAATTAAAAGGAATATTTAAACTTTTTATTTTTAAAATCAACTAATATACAAGGTCGTGATGAAAAAACATCCAAATTAACAAGATAGATAAAGTTATATTAAAAAAAAAAAGATTTATAGATTGTATTTTATATGCATATGCAAAACTTATCCTGAATTTTTTCTAAGTAATGATAGATGTACCAAAATTTGATACCCAATGATGTGACATCACGTGATAATTTGAAATGACTTTATTAGTGAAATTAATGTGAATACAAGAGGTACATTATTATTATTATTATTATTATTATTATTATTATTATTAATTGTGTTTTGGCCAATAACACATGATATTTGAGATTAATTTTGAAAACCAATTCGGTACCTCTACTATTATTCATTTGATTTCTATAAAAAAAGAGTGAAATTTGTTCAGCCGATTTGTTGAACGTCCAACTTTTATGGTTTATCTTTATTTAATTTTTTTTAATGGTTAATTGTGTTTGTTGTTGAACAGAGGCATCTCCCCCGATCTTTACTCTCTTTGGAAGGGTTTTAAAGGACAACTTCTGACTTCATATTAAGAACACACTTGTCTCATTTGTGCAAAGTCAAATAAACAGACTCATTTGTTCCAGGTTCCATGTTTGGTTACCTGCTTTTGATTACAGTTTATATTTAAATTTGGATTTCTGGAGTACGAGAGGCCACCCCAAAACGGCTATCCTAAGACTTCTAATTACAAAAACTTGGGACCTAAATGGAAGGTGAAGAGAGAAATTGTAATTGCATACCAAAACTCTTCCAGGTATTCTGAAACCGAGCAAAAACCCTGTTCTGAAACTATCTCTACGATTTAGGAGGAAACGAACAGCTTACCAGATAACCTCATCATGCTACAATGATCAAAATCAAAAATTTGGAAAGCAAAAACAATTTCAGTTGCGAACATTACAGAGAACTAGCTCACTTTCTTATTTATGCTTCTTTTGTCCGCTACAATCAGTACTAGAGCTTAACAGGCATATTCTAGACAACCATTCTCGGGTGCTTAATAACAAATAATTAAGACCATGGTAAAACTAATACTACCAATTTAACAAATATAATAGCTACATAAAACTTGTTTTAATGACAACCAGCTCAGCAGTATTGGTCACTAAACTTCCATAATACCTCTGAGAACTAAAACATAATCACTACCTACAGTTCTTTTATCTAGCACTGACAAAAGTAATACTGCATATTCTTTCTTCTGAAAATTGCTGGTGATGGCGGCAAGATTTTCAGATCAAGTCCGAAGGGATTATCTATGCCATCATCAGAAGATCTTTTTCATGACTGATTTTTCTGTCGTTGTTCTTTGTCGTCTGTCCTTTGTGTGGGTTTCTTTTTGTGTGTGTTTCTTTTTGTGTCCATTTCTTTTTGTCACAAGACCCGGTCCTTTTATCTCCCCCTCTCTCCTGAGTCATTGCCACCTTGTGTTAATATGGCTACACGTGGATAGTCACTTTCCTTAATACTGTATAACATATAATAAAAGTATATAAAATAGAAACATGCCTTGTTTATATGTGGGTCATTAGCGTTTTGACTGCATTAGCTTAAAGTTATCCAAGTAAACAGTAATATGTTCACTTGACATATAGTGTAGTATTAAGTTTAATAGAGATTGCAGTGCTTCCGGTAATCCTTCGCTATATCGACCCCAACCGTAACGGACCAGGTCTCGGGCCGTAGGATTGTTAAGTTGTAGCCGTAGTGATCTATGTTAACAAGAATATTGTTTATCAGTTGCCCCCGTTGTTACTAGGCTTTCTTTAGGAAGCCACATGAGCTAACAGTGAAATTTCTTAGAAGGGCAAGACCAACAACACTGGCAAGGCGCATGCTGCAGGCAAAGCTTTCAAGCTTGAGTTTGTGGGAGTACCAATGGCGGAATTAGTTGCGTATATCTTGCAGCAAGATCCATAGCTAGAGCTTATATTGGGGATTGCAGCTTAGCTGGTAGGGCGCTACAGTCACTAGTAGTGAAGAAGTATAATAATAAAAAGAATCAAAATAAATGAGCAATCAATTGCCCCCGATCAGATCAGGTAACCGGAACCGGTTCACGCCGTAGCTTCTTACAAGCTACAAATACCGGCTTTGTTTGATGTGCTTTGAATACAAAGAATCAAAATATATGAGAAATTAATCATTCCTGTTGACAGGGTACTGTAACCAATTCATGATGTAGCCTCCTATGAGCTACATATGCTTGCTTTTGTATGAACAGGTGTTTTAATGGAACCGGTTCATGCCGTAGCTTCTTACGAGCTACATATATTGGCTTTTGAATGAACAAGTGTTTTACTGGAACCGGTTCATGCTGTAGCTTCTTACGGGCTACATATATTGGCTTTTGAATGAACGGGTGTTTTACTGGAACCGGTTCATGCCGTAGCTTCTTATGGGCTACATATATTGGCTTTTGAATGAACGGGTGTTTTACTGGAAGTCAATCCCTGCCGTAGCTTCTTAGGGGCTACATATATCGGCTATTGAATGGAAAGACTACCCGACCATGCCCATAGCCAACATGGGGCTAGATTTGCGGGCTTTTGAATGGTGGGGTTAATGGGATCCTTATATAAGAAAGGCATGGCCTCACATTGTAAGCTTAGGGTGCAAATTGTACACAAATTATATTTAAACACAGATGCTTTCATATTCATGATTTACATAGTACACCGGCTTCATATCTAGACCGTAGCTTCTTACGGGCTACACATATTGGCCTCCATTTACAAACACAGTTCATGGCCTTTACACAAAAGGCATTGTTTTAAACATTAGTACGATAACATGCCATAGCCGTCAGGATGCTATATTTATTGGCTTTTTAATGGATTAATTATTTTTCTTCCTTTTCATAACATTATTTTACATGTATTCTATCAAAGTCATTTTTATGCTTATGCAAGCATAGATAGAACATTGATCACCGCATTTCAAAAGGTAAGAAAACTTACCTGTTCAACCACATGTGACAAACTTGAATACATTCCAGCTGGCTTTCCTTTGCAGAATATTTTTTTTCCCTTTGGTCATCACTGGTTAGAGTATCATGTCATTCCTATCTCGGGATAGATTAGCACATGCTACCTGAGTTGAATTGTTGTTCTTTCACAACAGAAAGATCATAAAGATTTTCCAGAAAGACTTGCTGATTTCATGTTACTCGCTGCATATGTGCCAGACATGTCTATGCAGCTGAATCTCTAGGAACATCCGTGTTTCAAAAGTTTATGTGTAGCCTTCTTAGTAAGGTTATCTCGGATATCAATCGAAGCTTGACTGACGATAGAGAACTTGCACGTCTCTTTGCACATTAATTCATCCGGACATCGAGAAGCTTTGATTCGAATGAAAACCATTGTTTGCATATTAGATGAACAAGCCGTTAAAGTACTTGCAAGGCTGCATAAGACTGTGTACATTGGCACTTTACCGTTACCTCAAGGACGCGAGAACATGAACTTGTGAACCAGACACACATTTGTAAAAGCTAAAGCTGAATAACTTGACACAGTTCTGGATTTAGTATGTACATGTCTCAATACCAGAATATAATGTAAATTAGACGACGACCATCTGTACAGCCTTAGGCAGGCAATGTCATCTGTACACTGTCATCAACATCATTATTCCATAAGGAAACATTAACTTAGAATCCCAACCGTTATCAAGTTGCATGTTTGTTATTAACTTCCTAGCGCCCATGCTAGCAGCAACTAAAAGAATTCCAGGTGAAGTATTCATGATTCTGCCAAGTCCAGGGCAACCATTACCTGATGATGTTAGGCTCACTTTAAACCAAATAATATCCAAATTTTGGACCTCATTGTAGTCAGCACACAAGCCATATGAGAGTCGCTCAATCAACCACGACTTGAACAGAGCCACTGAAGCTGTACTACTAGCTGCATCTAGCAGGAAAATCTTCCGTCAAACACACCAGTACCATCATACTTTCATTCCGCACCTTAGCACCTTCAAAATAGCACCTTTAAAGCGAAGACAACCTCCATAGAAACCGTAGAACTAATGTCCTCTAAACATAAGTAGAACACAACACCTCTCTATGCTAAAGAAAATACTAGTCAAATAAGCTTTCCTGGCAGTTTTAAGATTGCTTTGGGCTCCTCACACCAAACTGTCATTACCAGCCATCAAAAAACCAGAAGAGCCTGCAGACCATTTACTTGTCTCATACTATTGGCTTCTTTTTTAATTCCCAAACTGTCCGGTAACGGTACCCCTAACTCCAAAAAACTTAACTTTGATATATAGAACTAGGTAGTTTGTGACTTGAACTCATCAAATTAAATTGGGTGAGTTCAAATATCAAGATATAATATACTGACTCAATTTTGGAACCAGGCCCCAATTTGTTGCTCCCACTCGTAGCAAAATTAGCCTGTGCTTGAAATTGGGACTCAAATTCAAATATGGACTCAAATACAGAATTTCTGATTTCTCACATCTCAAGGAGATTCATATGTCTCAATTATGCTGCGACCTTATAGTCCATCATCTTCACCTTTTCTCTTCGCGCCTAATATGACTTTACAATGAATACCTAACCCATATACCATGTCGTTATAGCAAGAAAGTATTCGTTCCCCGGCAACGGTGCCAAATGATGGCGGCAAGATTTTCAGATCAAGTCCGAAGGGATTATCTATGCCATCATCAGAAGATCTTTTTCATGACTGATTTTTCTGTCGTTGTTCTTTGTCGTCTGTCCTTTGTGTGGGTTTCTTTTTGTGTGTGTTTCTTTTTGTGTCCGTTTCTTTTTGTCACAAGACCCGGTCCTTTTATCTCCCCCTCTCTCCTGAGTCATTGCCACCTTGTGTTAATATGGCTACACGTGGATAGTCATTGACAAGCATAGCTTTTATAGCTGCTTTATCTGCCTGAAGTCGTGTAAACCAGAAATGAATTAACAAATATGAAGCAAGACCTACTCCCTAGTCACTTTCCTTAATACTGTATAACATATAATAAAAGTATATAAAATAGAAACATGCCTTGTTTATATGTGGGTCATTAGCGTTTTGACTGCATTAGCTTAAAGTTATCCAAGTAAACAGTAATATGTTCACTTGACATATAGTGTAGTATTAAGTTTAATAGAGATTGCAGTGCTTCCGGTAATCCTTCGCTATATCGACCCCAACCGTAACGGACCAGGTCTCGGGCCGTAGGATTGTTAAGTTGTAGCCGTAGTGATCTATGTTAACAAGAATATTGTTTATCAGCTGGTATCCTGTTTCTTGGCAATGGCATATAAGCAAGATGTCATCAGGTGATGAACGCTCACCAATATCTTCTTTACTTTTCTAATTTCTGATTTGCCTGAATAGTTTCACTTGAAAGTTTGAGAAGCGGAGTCCCCCTGACTGCATTCAACATATTACTAAAATTCTGCATAGTACGCTTAATCCTGTCGCTGTTGTAGAATCCCCTAGTAGTCCGTAATTTCAATATCAATATCCACTTCTTTAATACAAGGAAATCCATTCCCACCAGCGAAGTTAGGCACATGACAAGAACGAACTTTGAAGTACAACAGATTCGGCGCCGAAACATTAAACACACAAAGTGAAAAATTCGGAACCAAGGTCAGACATTGTAGATTAGGACAACTTATAGTATAACTCTGTTTCACAGTGCATATCCACAGTCAAATTCGGCAAATCCCATTCCACCAATTTCACATTTCTACAATTCATCATCCGCAATTTTTTCAAAAACACAGAATTCAAACTAGGACAAGCCACAAAATCCACATTACATATACCCAACTCTCCAACATTACAACCAAGTGCATAGTCTAGAATCCTAGAGTTGTCGAGATTACTATCGATACTAATACTCGAAACAACAGAATGCTGGTTTCGAAATTCGAGAAAATTGGTAACAAACTTACAATAATCAACAAATGACATAAGCATAATAAATTTTCATCATATTTCTGCCGGCCCATCTGGATTATAAGTCTGCTAAACCAAAAGAACTGCAAAAGAACATTAAGAGCTATACTTTGCAATGCAATGAAACTGAAAAACTTCTGAAATTAAGATTTTTAACAGTTTTATATACAGAGGCTTGAGCATGGAATATAAAACAAGCAAATGAGTAATGGTGGCACTAATTTACTTCTTTTTTACCTGATTTAAATTTTATTGAAAAGGGCAAGGACCAGCCTGTTCAAGCCACATGAGAATGAGTACAGGGGAGAACAAGGGGAAAGCCCTTAATTGCCATAGAGTTAGGGGAACTCTAAAATTAGAAGCAAAACTAGAATTTGACACTTATCGACTTTTATAACAAATAAATTTATCAAATATTTAGCTTTCTCAATGTCAAAATGGATCCAGTCCTTAATAAATTGTGTTGTTTAAGCACAACTGTGGATCTTTATTACCATGCAAGATCTTTGCCGAAGGTGAAGTACTAAGTAAGTAGTCAATGACATGATCTGTAGACCTGGTTGGCTTTTCATGTATCCCTAGCAGGTAAAGAAACTCGAGGTTACAAAATGGAGAAAGCTGATATGCTGAAAAATCTGGAATCCTCCGCAGAACCTGGGAATGTAAACAAACATGTGACATGAATGTTAGTCCACTTTCAGTCATTTCCACAAAGTATTCACAAGAGTATTTACAAAATCTAATGACACTATAGCAGAAGAATGTAGATGCCTGAATTGTTTGTCTTGAAAGCCAAAGCCACTGAGTTCCGTTAACTGCATTTAGCAAAGCAATAAAATTCTGCATGGTGAGATCTATCATGACACTGTCGTAGGAGGCCCAGTCGGGGTCCTTAATCATAATATCGAAATGTGCCTCCATTATGCAAGGGAATACAACGCCAGGAGAGAAGCTTGGTACGTGATCAGCAGAACATAGTTTAAAAATCGATAAATTGGGTGTGGAAACAACCAACGTACAGCTTGAAAAATCTGGACCCAAGTTGAGAAATTTGAGATTACGACAATTTATAGTAAAAGTGTTGTGAATGAATCCAGCCACAGTCAACGTTTCCAACTTATCAAACCCCGAAATTTGATTGCCAAATTTCACATTCTTGAGATACAAATAGGTTAAAGAGGGCAAAGTCCAATTCATTAAATGTACATTAACGCAATCTGTGAGAACCAATTCTTTTAAACATGTAGAAACCACACAAGGAAAAGCCACAAAATCTTTACGACAAAGCCGCAATGAATAATCGCTACGAAGTGCAGCGTCTAACTTGCAAGTAGTCCAGAAATTTACCCATCTTTTCGATAATGCCCAGGTTCGTTTTCGGGCTGTAGAGTCGAGGTAGGTTGTTAAGATGTGATGAAGTAATGTATCTGGCAATTTGCTGATCCTATCTTGATCGTCCTTTTCCTCTTCATCTACCTCTGCTTTTGATATCGGCGATTCCATTTTCTATCTCAAAAAACCCTAAATATGGAATTACACGTGAAACCTCGATTATGAATAGTGATCAGGAATCAGGATTGATCAGGACTCTCTATATATTTATCACAAGAATTAATTATTTTCTAGCTCTTATATTATGGGTTATTGCAAATTCTTTTTTAATATTTTAGTAGTTTATGTTTTTACATTTTTTTTTATTTTAGTTTACACTACGGTTTTACTTCTAATTAGGACTTATATTATACCGCCTGCCAAGACTATAATTACATTATACTAACTTAAAACTCATGTGATGGGGAGATAGTTTTTAATAATTGTTATTTTTACTAGCTAGTTTATAGCCCGATGCACGGTTACTTAAACTTTATTTATAATTATATTTTTATTACTCATGCAACACATGATTGTTTTTTTAATATTTATAATTATATTTATTTATGAATATTTTAATATTTAAAAGTTATTAGTTTACATGATTAAATTATTGTTAAAAAGATTTAGCCAAAAAAATTGTAGTTAAAAATTTGATATTTATTATATTTTACAAGCTTAATTTAATATTTGTTTATATTTAATTATAAAAGTTAGATTTGGCCAATTTTATAGTCTACATGAAATTCACAAAATAATCTTTAATTTAGTTGTGGTTTAATAGTTCTTTTTCAATTAAAAACTTTTCTAAAACTAAAAAGAGAATAAAGTGACGAAATTTAATGTTGAGAATTATATTTGATTTAGGAAATCTATTTATATGTAGTTTAGATTATTAGAATACTCTTTATTAACCAAATACAGTTTTTAATTTTATATCTAACGGTTTTCACCTATCTATTTAAGATTAATGATTTTTATTATTTTGTTATTAAATGAGTTTCCTTATTTAATTAAAACTATTTTTATGTTTTGACTTTTTAGAAATTCCAATCATAATATAATATCTTTTAACTTATATCATTTTTAGATAATAACTTTTTTTTATATGGTATAATCTTGATCATCTATTTTTAAAAGTATTGGATCTAACGGTTCAGAATTTTTTGGCGGTATTTAGGACCAAACTACCAGGATAATATCATTAATTTTTCTTAATATTTATAATTTTTTTAAAATATAATATACTCTTTTTTGTAATATGTTAATGATGCGAGAACACTGAACTTTTGAGAAAATAAATTATCAATTAAAATATAATTTTTATTGTAATAGTTCTTCTTTTAAAGTAGTACACCGTGACGATCAAAATTCTGTATAAAATTCATTTTTTATAGTATATCCCGTAAATATCTATGTTATTATATTAAAGACTAAATAATGAAAGCTTATAAGTGGTTTGATGACTCAATCCATAATCGTTGGATCTTTCAAATTAAATTATTGAGAAATGTTAGATATAACAGTAAAATTATAATAATATAAGGTTTGAATCTACCAACAACTTATTAAAATTTACGGGTTTTTTTTGAAAAATAAGAATTTTTTTTCATTTTTTTTCTTGCATACATAGGTTATTTGATAATATTTTTGTAAAAGTACGATTTTTCAGAAAAGTAGTATACTAATTGATTAACAAACTTTTAAAGTTTCGAATTTAATAATTTACAATGTATATAGGTTAAAAAAGTTTGGTCTCTGTAGCTGAGTCTAAAATTCAAAATACTGTTTTTTTTAATAAGAATATAGTCCTGCTAACAATGAAATTAGGTCTCTATGAGTTTTTATAAAACAAAATCACCATTTGTGTATAATTTATTATTTAATAATAAATAATATTTGATTAGTTATGATCTAAAACTTAATAAAATAGGATAAAAAATATGCATAATTTTATAAAATTTTATCCTCATATTATTATATTTTTTGTTGATTTGAATTTTTCTTAGATTAATTTTAATTTTTGAACATAGATTTCTAAATTTAAAATAGTTAGAAAAAAGTAATTAAATTGGCGTTAAAATAATGATGACATAATAATTATTATTAGAATTTAAATAATCACTTTACTAATTTGGACTTTTTCTTGTGTTTGAAAAATCATATTTTGACGATTTTACACCCCACATGAAGATAATTAAATTATCTTTAATTAAAAGATGGTTTAACAATTTTTATCTAACTGGAATTGTCAATGAAAGAGAAAAGAAAGTCACGAATTTTTAAATGGAGAATTCTATTCAATATAGAAAACTTATTTATATTTGGTTTAAATTATCAAAATACACTTTTTATAATTTAAATATAATCATATTATTAATAAAATACACTTTTTTAATATTTGATTTAACAATTTTCATTTATCTAGTGAAGATCTAATTGTCTTTATTAATTTGGTTGTCCAAGGACTGTACTAACCAAAATTTTGGATAAAAACCCTATGCTTATTATATATAAGGATTTAATATAATAAGGATATCAAGTATATAATGATATAAATATCTTACTAACTGCTTTTATTTTTAATGTTTCAGTTTTATTTACACTGTATATAAAATTTTAAAATACATTATTACTTAAAAATTATTAAATAGAATAAAAATTATGTTATGATTATATAAAATTTTATTTTCATATTATTATATTATTTATCGATTTGAATTTGTTCTTAATTAATTTTAATATTTTATTGAAAGAAACATAAAATTTCTATATTTAAAAGAATTAGTGGAAAAATAAATAAATTGGTGCTACAATAATAAAAAAATATTTATTAAAATTTAGGTACTCACTTTACTATTTGGGTTCTATCCTGAGTGTTAAAAATTGAATTTTGACGATTTTACAACTCATGCGAAACTAACGAAATTATCTTTAATTTAATAATGGTTTAATAATTATTATCTAACTTGACCCGTTGACCTACCTATAAACCGAAAAGAAAATATGGTTCAGAAATTTTACATAAAGAATTCAATGCAATATAGAAAACCAATTTATAATTGGTTTAAATTATCAAAACACACTTCTTAGTATTTAAATATAGTCCTACATTTAATCAAATACACATTTAAATACACATTTTAATATAAGTATTATATTCAAAATTATCGTTTATGAATATGAAACCCTCAATATTTTAATAATATTTTGATATTATCCTTTTATGTTTGTTATATGTAAAATAATATAATTATAATTTGGATTAATCATATTGTTATGTTATTTCAGAAAAAAAGTGTTTAAATTTATTCATGTACACATAAGTCTCTTATAACGTAGGGTTCACGTGTATCATTATTAGTATGATATACATGAGATAATTTTTAATATTGTAATCGATATGAATTGTTATCTTGATATTTGGTTTAACAATTATTATCTATCTGAAACTGTACATAAATTTAAGAGAAAAGATATTTAAGAATTTTTACATAGAAAATTTTTAAATTATCAAAATACAATTTTTAGTATTTAAATATAATTCTATTATTAATCAGATATACTTTTTAATATTAGATCTAACAATTCTCATCGATCTATTTAAGATCTAACTATAATTATTAATTTGGTCGTATAGTGATCGTAAACGGACCAGATCAATTTTAATTTTTTCTTAAATTGGTTTGAATATTTTATTGAAATAAACATAGAATTTATAAATTTAAAAGAATTAGGAAAAAAATTAAATTGGTACTACAATAATAAAAAATATTTATTAAAATTTAGATAATCACTTTACTGTTTGAGCTCTATCTTGAGTTTTAGACAACATATTTGAACGATTTTACAGCCCACACGAAGCTAACAAAATTATCTTTAATTTAATGATGGTTTAATAATTATTATATAACTGGAACTATCCATAAACTAAATATAAAAGATAATTTCGAATTTTTACATAAAGATTTCTATTCAATATAGAAAACCCATTTATAATTGATTTAAATTATCAAAATACACCTTTTAGTATTTAAATACTATCCTATTATTAATCAAATACAATTTTTAATATTATATCTAACGGTCATCATCTATTTGAATATTTATAGTTTTATAATCCAACGGATCGTATACTTTTGGTAATACTGTGACCAACCAAAGTTTTGGATAAGATCTCCGTTACACTTATTATATATAAGGAGTTAATTATTTTTATTTTGATATATTATTAATTGCATTTGTTAAAAAAATAAGTAGGCGTGTTAAACGTCTTAAAAAAATTAAAAAAATTAAAATAGGTTTATTAAATAACTTAAAACCGGTGATATTTTTATAATAATAACTAAAAAGTTTTAAACAATATAATTTAAAAATACTATCCAAGATCAATGATTCGAAACCCATTAACAACATATTTAAATTTAATATCTAAAACTCCAGATATATTAAGAACCTAGCAGCTCTTAAGAACTCATAGTTTCTTGAGAGAGTTTGTATCAGTTTTTATAAAGATTAATAAACGCTGATATTGATTGTTTTATATATCTGTTTTATTCGATTATTTAGTAAGATTATATTCAACCCCCCTTCTATAATCGACATCTACCAGGTAACAGAATGAGTATAGGGGAGTACAAGGGGAAAGCCCTTAATTGCCATAGAGTTAGGGGAACTCTAAAATTAGAAGCAAAACTAGAATTTGGCACTTATCGAAGACTTTTATAACAAATAAATTTATCAAATATTTAGCTTTCTCAATGTCAAAATGGATCCGGTCCTTAATAAATTGTGTTGTTTAAGCACAACTGTGGATCTTTATTACCATGGATGATCTATGCCAAAGGTGAAGTACCAAGTAAGTAGTCAATGACATGATCTGTAGACCTGGTTGGCTTTTTTTAATCTGCTCTAGATGTACTCAAGTTTTTGTCAATACGGACGGAAGCATGGTGAATGTGATATTTGTCAGCAAGTGCAACCTAACTTTGTTGCTTAATATCATCTCCAGTAAGTCACGCTTAGGATCCTATTTCAAGCACAAGATAGTACATTCCATAGCTTTGACAGAATGTCCATTCCTTTGTATCAATTAGTTGCATCTACTTCATGACTTGAAAATGCCCATCGCTCTGCATTTTCAAGCAAATTGAAATAATTAAGGTTAGTCAACACAAGAATATATGGTGACACAAATTAAATTCATCAAGGGTAGGCGACACAAGAATATATGGTCACACTCACACATCACTTGCTTTTTATGATTAAGTCATAGTGTAGACCAAGGTACACTGTGAATGAATGATACACATAGGTAAGTATAATGAATGGGATTCAACAAAGGGTTTAATAAACCCCATCACTAATATGTGCATGGACTCTTACTGTTGGATAACATTAGTTAGATTTCTCATAATTTTGTAATATAGTTAAAACAAAGATAAAAATTTAAAGATGACAACCATGTGCCTATTTTTCTACAAATGAGGCTTGCTTATATATTTAATATCGAACATAATGCTCTCTAATAAAGGCATGTAGCAGATTTGGTGTTCACTACCTTTGTCCTGTAACTGCATATGACAATGCTACATCTTCTTCACTATGATAAACCACAATGCAAATTAAAGAAAGAGAAGAACTAAAAAGCCGGAGACATGTATAACTGTCAAATGAGGACTATCAAGTGTCTGATAACCAGAATAAAATATGAAAGGCCAGAAAATTAATGAGCACCCTGTTTATTCATGATTAACATAAAAAAATGACGGACCCTAAAAAAGAGCAACATAATATTATTTTGAACTCATGGCACTAATGTTTTCGTGAATAAAAAGTAAAATAGAATAGTTATCAAATTTCTTTGAACCTCTGGCGCTATGATAATTGATAAAATAGAGAAAGCTAAAGTCATTTGAAGGGAAAAACAAGGATACCTCTCTGCAAGATCAGCCAAGCTGATTCCATCAAAGAAAGGCTGTAAGCAAGACTATTTGGTGATGCTACTGCCTTTAAAACATTTGTGTTTTTCCTATTCAGATGCTCCTATGTCTCCTCCAATATAGAGGTTGCAGACATTTATTGCTCTGAAAGGATAGTATTTTCTGATTCTAAATGACCTATTGTACTTGCAAGATTTTTATTTTCAATCTTCGTTAACTCTAATTAATTCCCATGCAAGTTCCAACTTTAATTTTGGGCTTCTTTTGCAATCCAATAACTCAGCTTGTAGATGCACCTCTCTTTCTTTTGATTCTCTTCTCAAATGGTCAAGCTCCAAATACAAATTGTCACAACTCAATGAATTGGTCTTATTAATGTAAATTATATATGCAAGAGAACTTAAAAGGTGAAGAAAGTTTAATTGTCAAACGAGGAGTATTAAGTGTCCATCTACCAAGAAAAAAAGAAATATAAGGATAAATATAATATACAAGAGAACTTGTAACCAGTTTGATTATTCATGTTAACACAAAACACGACATACCTTATAAAGAATAAAACCTAAAAATGACAGCATAATATTCTTCTAAACTCATCGCACTACCTTTTCGTGAATGAAAAGTAGAACAATATAGATATTAAATCACTTTGAACCTCCAGCAACACGATACTTACTGTAGTTGAGAAAACCAGGGTGACTTAAATATTCCACTTCATATGCAATGAAAGAATGTATGTATAAAATATTGAAATGAAAGAGTGAATCAAAGTATATTGAATTAGGTCTAATCACCGGATGTAACCTACAAAGTCCCACACATCTGCAATTTCTTAATCTAGAAAACCTAGCACGACTCTGGTTATATATGCAATGTTATTGAGAATACAACCTTTAAGAATAATCAATGCAATTGAAAACGATGAAAGTGAAGCAACGATATTCGATAATACCTTTTGAATATAACAGGAACATAAGCGCTGTCTAGCTCCTATTCAACATTCAACTACAGTGACTCCAGACCTGTGAAAGAACCAACATGGATACTATCAAGATTTAGATTTCATGGCTACTTTGCAGTTGCATTATCGTGACTGTTACACCCTATTTCAACTGTCAATCATTAAAGGTACAAATCAAAGACAAAACTTGTAGTTACAGTGACTTTCTTGCCTTGCTTGCTCTACAGTTTCATCGAGGCGTACCACCAGTATGTGCATTGTTTTCTTAGCAAACATGTGGATGACACGCACACGTATTTTAACAATGGCACTCTATGTGTTAGATACATGTGATCATCAATTTGGGCAATCCATTAAATGGGACATTTTATACCTCAAAGGCCAAGAAATTCACGCAAGGATCTTTAAGCTAAATGAATATCAGAGTAAATCACCATAGTGCATACATCAAAGCTCCATTAACTTGAGAGTAACAATCAAATTTTTGATTAATAACTGTGGTTCAACATGCATAAATGACAAAGATTAATAACTCTTACAATCCTCCTCAAGTTCAATCTACATCATAACCAAATCGCCATTTAAAAAAGCCAAGAGGATTCCTAAGGTACAAAAGAATGAGGACTCCACAACATAGTATAAGATACAGGGAAGCAGGCACACACACAAAATTATTGTTTCACCGTCTATTTTCAGTCCTGCCACAAGCAAAAGAAGAATTTCATAAACTAAATTTCCTGATTTTTAAAAAAAAATTGAACCACTGTGACGAAGACCTTGTTCATTTACGCATACAATGCACATGAAACGAAGAAAGTGAAGCAGCGGTTTCCAATAGTACCTTTTGAATGTAATGGTTAAGACACACGATGTTTAGATTCTATGTCAAAATTCAAGTACAGTAGCTTCAAACTTGTGAAAGAACCAGCAGAAATATATATATCGAGATTTTGCTATCTTGGCTAATTTGCATATGCATTATTGCGGCTGCTACACCTTATTTCAACTGTCATCCATTAAGTCTGCAAATCAAAAATAAAACTTGGACTATTAAATTACAAACCCCTACATACAGGTGCACCAATTCCCATGAGCTTATCCATTTGCTCCAGAAGAATTGTACTGCTTTTAGAATATTCAATTATTCATCAAGGACACGAGAAGTATCACCTTCAAAAGGAAGGGGTAACACCATAATTTCATTCCAAATAGTCAATTACTTTCTCATTTTAAAAATATATGTCATCTCCAAAAGTTCAATACCCTTTTTTCTAGGGTAATGATATATGCACACCCTAAACTTATTTATGCACACCCTTTTTATTTTTTGCACTAATGTACCCCCTTCTTCTTTGTTGGGTTATTAGGGATGAAACTTTGTATTTTATTAATAATATTAATACTCCCGAGGTTAAAATACAAAAACCCAGGTTAAAGTTTCTGATCGATAATGGTAAACAAATGATAGAAGTTGAGTAAATGAAGAATCTAATAACCACAAAAAACAAACCATGTGAAAATGAAATATCCAAACTATCTCCTTTTCAAGTTTTTTGTTTCTAAAATAAGTTGATATCATCTTGCAGGGTATATCAATCAACAATTTGCAGTTTCTATTCGATTTGACAAAGTTAATCACTTCATTTATTTTAACAATTGTTTATGGAAAATGTTAGGGTTTGATCTAAAATCAGGGGATATGGAAGTAACATAAATGGTCTAACAATAGTAGAAAAAACAAGATAAGGATAGTTCAGTCCAGAAAATAACAAGGGTGTGCATAAATAAGTTTAGGGTGTGCATATATCACTACCCTTTTTCAAACATTCAACCTTCCTATTTCTAAGAAAAATGCCAGTCCCTGGTTTTAATTTTACATTCAAGACATTACATGGTAAATTTGTCCTTTAAAAGCTATACAATTCACTCAATGATCTATAAGCTAAATGAATAAAAGGTCTGGGTTGTAAATCACCTTACTTGAATGGCTGATTGCTGAATTTGAAGACCTGCCACAACAAAGGACAATAGCTTTCTTAGAAAACATGTGGCTAAGAAGTGTAGAAGAATGGAGATCATGCACTAAATTCTCTGAAACTAAAAAAAAAAAACCGCGATGAAGATCCCATTCATTTACACATTCCATCAAAAAAGTAGTGCCACTGCATGTTTGACACAATAGTTCAACTCGATTTTCCATTCAAGACATTACATGGTAAATTTGTCCTTTAAAAGCTATACAATTCACTCAATGATCTATAAGATAACTGAATAAAAGGTTTGGGTTGGAAATTACCTTACCTGAATGGATGACTTCTGAATTTGAAGACCCACCACAAGCAAGGACAGTAGCTTTCTTAGCAAACATGTGGCTAAGAAGTGTAGAAGAATGGAGATTGTGCACTAAATTCTCTGAAACTAAAAAAAACCACTGCGATGAAGATCCCATTCATTTACACATTCCATCAAAAAAGTAGTGTCACTGCATGTTTGATACAATAGTTGAACTCGATTTTTGATGCAACAAGTGTAGATTGGTTCAAGACCAAGAAATCACAAAGAATCACCAATTGAACGATTGCACTTGGATCGAACAGAGGGATGCGAAGGGTTAGAATCAAATATACATACATATTTACATAGCAGTAGAGAAAATGGTTTAATGTTATTTTAATCAAATCCAACGTGGCACTGACCTGGCACATTGCATATTGCAGAGGCCATAGTTTGTCAAGCACAGCCGTGCCCATGACATACAATATTTGCTGCAATCACCATATCTCGACTCAGATAGTAAAGATAACGTCATTGTATTAAATAGGTTTGATATTAAAGCCTGCGAGGAATGATGTAATTAATTACCATGATAGTTGGTTAAAAATCATTGTATGATTGAGATAGAAACTGAACTCACATTCTACCATTTTAAAAAGCCAAAACATCAATGTGTTTCATACAGATGATAAGCTAAATACAAAATTAAACAACAATTTCATTTTTCCAGAAAGCTAAACACGAGATAAGGTAGTATTGGTCTCCATAGTAGCTGGCTAGCTACATAAGTGGAAATTTTTATATAAGTCCAATAGTAAGAGATTATGGGTTTAAAATACTAATAAGTTAACTGGAAGAATACATACTAACTATAGTATTATATCGAAAAAAGTTAAAAATAACGATTTTTTATTTATAAAAAACAAAATTATCAATTGTCGGGGGAAGGGGGTTAAAAACACCGTTTCCATTACCCAGAAAACATATGTGTATCCTTTGCTTTGAAATTATGATATCCAGTCACTACACTTTACCCAACCCTGATATGCATATTCTGTGTTAAAAATACAATCCTCATATGTAGTATTACTCAAGCTGCATTTGGGTATCCACTTCCATATTATAGTGTTGCCCAAGTTGTATTTAGGTATCCTACAAGAAATTTTGTGATAAACATATTCAGTTTGCGCCATTGCTCATGATACCCAGGCTGCATTTGGGTATCCAATTTTATATTATAGTGTTACCCAATTTTCAATTGGGTATCCAGTCTGCATTATATTATAATCATCACATAATATCCCAATTTGATTTGCATATTGATGATTACCCAAGTTTCAAATGCGTCATGACCCTACCGAAATCATTTACACAAAAATTATGCGTCGATATAGTAGCCAAATTGTCAATAAGCAAGCTATTCAATTAAGGCGCGGAAATAACTACACTCACCTAGATGTGTGATTGTGCTTATGCCCAATGTGCTCTTAAGCATTGGAAGCAGAAGTTAGTTTGCCTGACTAAATATTAACGACCATGGGAAAAAAGATATGCTCCTTAGTTGAAATACGACAACAAACACTTCACACAGATGGTAGTGTTTGGCAGCTAAACTCATGAATTGTGTAAACCTGTAACAAAATAGAATTACCAACATGACTAACTACACAGTAAAATAATTTAGAGAAAAAGAAAGTAAGAAAGAACATTAAACAAGAAAACAAAGATCAAACAAATAGTGAGCAGAAATGCTACGAGAACAACAATTCATAATTCATTTCGCAATGACGGCGTTGAATTGTGTAATCGACAAAGTTCGGGAGAGATAGCCGAAGGGTGTGGAGGTGGAAGGTGTAATGTCGGGAAGCTCGATGATCATACGATGTAGAGCGGTGTATAATTGTATATACTGGACATCAATATAGTTAATAGGCTTAGTTGTATAATTGTATATACTGTACATCAATATAGGGTATAGGCTTAATTTGAATCTGACGTGGCTAGCTGGCATGGAATAAAATCATTCACAAACGGCCTCTGTAATGACAATCCTAGGACGCCCACGCTTCCTGGATGGCGTCTCCATCACCGAGAGAAGTTTTTACGGGAGGGAGGTGGGGAGGGTGGAGTTAAAGGGAGAAAGGCAGCCAAATAAATGGCCATAGGAAATATAACGGTTTTATTGAACAGGGGTAGAGACTCAAAAGCTTTTTTTGGACAGGGTCGGTTATGTCATTTAAAGATGTTGAATAAAATGTTTCACAAAGTGCATGTTACAGTATAAGATATATAATAGATTAGGACTTATACCGTTGTTTCGCGTGCCAAGACTATAAATACATTATACTAACTTAAAACTCATGTGATGTGGAGATAATTTTTAATAATTGTTATTTTTATTTTTATTTTTTTTATATATTATTAATTGCATATTTTAAAAAAATAAGTAGGCGTGTTAAACGTTTTTAAAAAATTAAAAAAATTAAAATAGGTTTATAATTTAACTTAAAACCGGTGATATTTTTATAATAATAACTAAAAAGTTTTAAACAATATAATTTAAAAATACTATCCAAGATCAATGATTCGAAACCCATTAAAAACATATTTAAATTTAATATCTAAAACTCCAGATATATTAATAATACAAGGGCAGTTTAAAGAGGTCGATAAGCGAGGGCAATTTAGACACAATAACAAGTTAGCCCCTTGTTGGACCATTATCTGTTTATACTTAATATATATGTATTAACTTTTTGGTAAATTAAAAATTACCAGCCTCAGGCATTGCAGAGCTCTCGTAGTACTGTTACATTCTAGGTGCAGCATTTTAGTAAGAAAATATATTCACCAAACTATAAACAGAACAAATGACATAAGCATAATAAATTTTCATCACATTTCTGCCGGCCCATCTGGATTATAAATCTGCTAAACCAAAAGAACTGCAAAAGAACATTAAGAGCTATACTTTGCAATGCAATGAAACTGAAAAACTTACTGAAATTAAGATTTTTAACAGTTTTATATAGAGAGGCTTGAGCATGGAATATAAAACAAGCAAATGAGTAATGGTGGCACTAATTTACTTCTTTTTACATGATTTAAATTTTATTGAAAAGGGCAAGGACCAGCCTGTTCAAGCCACATGAGAATGAGTACAGGGGAGAACAAGGGGAAAGCCCTTAATTGCCATAGAGTTAGGGGAACTCTAAAATTAGAAGCAAAACTAGAATTTGACACTTATCGACTTTTATAACAAATAAATTTATCAAATATTTAGCTTTCTCAATGTCAAAATGGATCTAGTCCTGAATAAATTGTGTTGTTTAAGCACAACTGTGGATCTTTATTACCATGCAAGATCTTAAGAATTGGCAGCAAAAGTTAGTTTGCCTGACTAAATATTAACGACCATGGGAAAAAAGATACGCTCCTTAGTTGAAATACGACAACAAACACTTCACACGGATGGTAGTGTATGGCAGCTAAACTCATGAATTGTGTAAACCTGTAACAAAATAGAATTACCAACATGACTAACTACACACTAAAATAATTTAGTGAAAAAGAAAGTAAGAAAGAACATTTAACAAGAAAACAAAGATCAAACAAATAGTGAGCAGAAATGCTACGAGAACAACAATTCACAATTCATTTCGCAATGATGGCGTTGAATTGTGTAATAGACAAAGTTCGGGAGAGATTCAGGAGAGATAGTCGAAGGGCGTGGAGGTGGAAGGTGTAATGTCGGGAAGCTCGATGATCAGACGATGTAGAGCGGTGTATAATTGAATATACTGGACATCAATACAGTGTATAGGCTTAGTTGTATAATTATATATACTGTACATCAATATAGGGTATAGGCTTAATTTGAATCTGACGTGGCTAGCTGACACGGAGGGTGACATAGAATAAAATCATTCACAAACGGCCTCTGTAACGACAATCCTAGGATGCCCACGCTTCCTGGATGGCGTCTCCATCACCGAGAGAAGTTTTTACGGGAGGGAGGTGGGGAGGGTGGAGTTAAAGGGAGAAAGGCAGCCAAATAAATGGCCATAGGAAATATAACGGTTTTATTGAACAGTGATATGGGCTAAAAATAACCCTAAAAATATAATTAATGACATATTAATTAGACCCGAATTGGTCCAAGAACACGGCCCAATATTCAAGGCCCGAAACCCTGATTATTCATTAATTTCGTAATTAATGAATAGGGAAAAGATACAGCTCATAAAAAGAGTCCAAATTATGGCAAATTAGTCAAAGAAGGATCCAGAATCCCAATTAAAGGCAATTAATGAGTCATAGCCTTTATCGACAAGGAAAAGACTTATCCTGCAAGCAATACAATGCTTATCTAATATCAAGAAGGAGACTTATTCGCTAAGACTCCTAAACATACCATAAATACTAGGCTCTAGACGCCTATATAAGGTCCCTGATCCTACAATCAGAACTACGTCTTTGGCTTGATTCTCAACATTAATTGAGATACGTAGGCATCTTGTGAGGACCAATTTAGTCCGGAAACACGAGTGCAGCCATTAAAGCTCGAAGCTCATTAAATTCACAAAGTACGTTTTTTAATCCATAACATTTGGCGCCGTCTGTGGGAAGACAACATCAACCATGGCAAACACACGAAGAACAGCTCGGGATAATCAAACTCATGAGGATCGTCCTATCACCTCTGAGGCTGATCGGCCACCGCCAACTACTGGCACAAAAGGGGCGAATATCCCCACCAACACTCAAGGACCGGAAATCCCGATTTCGGTTGAAGGGACGAATCCCCTGCAGATGGTCATTCATGGATCTAATCCACAAGAGACCGTTCACCAGCAACCAATCACGACCTCCCCGCTGCTCATGAGTGCCCCGAGAAGCCTTCAACTCCATACTACTGATCTCCCTCAATATGCGAATCAGACTTTGGGGATTCCAAGCTATGGCATGCCCCCTCGACCCATGGCGGGCGGTAGTGGAACTAATCCAATCTACCATGAGGCATATGTGCCCCCTTATATTCAAGGTCTGGGACCCCAAAATCAACAAACTCGTCAGACCCCTCTCATTCAGGATTACTCTGGCCCATACACCGAGGATGAGGGTTATACAACTGGGGAGGATGTCGCCCCAAGAAAGAGACGTTCTTCCCAGACAAATCGGGAGCCACCCCAAACTACTAGGGAGAAACTTGCAGCCCATGAGGCAGAGACTGCAAGGCTCAAAAAACTCCTTGCTGAAGAAGAGGCCGCTCAATCTCGGGGCCGAACGACTGAAGGAATCCCGATAATCAACTTGGATCCACCAAGAAGGACCAAGAGGGCTGAAGCCCCAAGGGGTGATCCTAGTATTCTGTTGCCCCTAGGAGATCCTGATGATCCTACACCACCGTTTACTCAAGACATCATGAAAACGGCTATATCCAGAAAGTTTAAGATGCCTTCGATCAAAGCCTATGATGGAACGGGAGATCCCGAAAATCATGTAAGGACCTTCTCAAATGCACTGCTGTTGCAGCCTGCCAATGACGCTGTAAAGTGTAGGGTGTTTCCACAAACCCTAGCGGGCATGGCTCAACGTTGGTATAGTCGCCTTCCGCCCAATTCTATTGGATCCTTCAAAGAGCTGAGTAAGGCATTCATCAATCAATTTGTTAGTGGGAAGATACATGAGAAAAGTTCCGCCTCTCTTATGGAGATTCGACAAGGCAAGAATGAAACGTTGAGAGAATACTTGAGTAGATTCACTAAGGAGGCTATAAAAGTCCCAGATTTGGAAGATAAAGTGGCTATGATAGCCCTACAGCAAGGAACTACCGATGACCACTTCAGGAGGTCTTTGGCTAAACATCCCCCCGAAAACATGTTGTTACTACAAGATAGAGCCGGAAAGTATATCAAGGCTGAAGAAAGCATGAGAAAGTATGAACCCATTGTTGAGGGAAGTGAAAACGGAAAAAAGAGAAAGGAGACTCAAGAGTATGACGCTAGGGACAAATATCCCAGGACAGCGAAAGATTCCGACTCTCCACCTAAAAGGAACAACTTCGGACCCAGGTTCAATGAATATGCAAGGTTGAACACCTCAAGAAGTCAAATTCTGATGGAAATTGAGAAGGAAGAAGATCTTCGATGGCCAAAGCCGTTAAGATCCGACTTGGAGAAACGAAACAAGAATCAATTCTGCCGTTTCCATAAAGAAGTTGGTCATGACACCGACGATTGTAGACAACTGAAAGATGAGATCGAGTTCTTAATCCGAAGAGGAAAACTCGATAAGTTCACTAAGGATGGGAATCGAGGAAATCAACAAGGAAACAATGAAAGGAAAGACTACGATATGAGGGACAACGACCAAGATCGTACTCCTAAGCCCCGAGGGCCTGTCATCAACATGATATTTGGAGGACCGACTGCTGCTGGGTCCTCCCGAAACTCAAGGAAAGCTTATGCCCGAGAGATAATGACTGTTGTAGGAGAAGCACCAAAACGTGCCAGGACAGAAGTGGCTATTAGCTTTGATGATTCTGATCTTGAAGGGGTGAAGTTCCCCCATGACGACCCGTTGGTCATTATACTTGTAATAGGCAACTCTAAAACTAAGAGGGTTCTGGTAGATAATGGAGCTTCCGTGGACATCTTGTTCCATGACGCCTTCATCAAGATGGGATACACCGATTCACAACTGACTCCTTCAAACATGCCCATATATGGGTTCAATGGGGTTGAATCCAAAGTAGAGGGAACTATTCAGCTCCCTATGACAATAGGGCAAGGTTCACAAACAGCAACTCAAATGCTGAACTTCGTGGTTATAAAGGCAACCTCGACTTATAATGCAATCCTTGGTAGGACAGGCCTTCATGCATTCAAGGCTGTTGCCTCAACTTACCATTTGAAAATCAAGTTCCCAACAAGGAACGGGGTCGGTGAAGAACAAGGAGATCAAAAGATGGCTAGGAACTGCTATGTAGCCGCGTTAAGGCCTGATGGAGTCGGGGGGCAGGTTCTCCCAATCGAGGTTATGAATTCAAAAGACGATGAAGAAAGAAGGGGAAAGCCGGCCGAGGATCTAATTCCTATTCCCCTGATCCCGGGAGAACCAGACAAAGTTACTTACATTGGAGCATTGTTGCCTGAACCCTTGAAGGGACTGAGGTGCCAAGAACTTGGCATGCCTCAAATTTAAAAGTTTATTATGTTTAAGTGTTTTCTTAAGGGATCCACTAATAGTACAAGTAACAATGAGGTCGACGAAACCATTCTGAGCTCTTAAGCTCTTAGTAGGAAGTAAATCACTATGTAAGGGTCGAACCCTCTTTTTAAAAGGAAATATTTCAAGTTCTCATTCACTATTTTATTACTTATCTTTGTTTGAGTATTTCCTTATTGTTCTACTAAAGAACAAGTTGTACCAATAACACTTGATCAAAGTGCTAGCCCATTCAAGAGGCCAAGTACTAGGAATTGCCTTACAAAAGATAAGCTAAATAAATATAAGTGAATGCAAGAGCGAAGAAACATAATATGCATAAATAACATGCATGGATAGAAGATCCCGAAGGATCAAAGAGTTATGTTACCAGCTCAACTAGAAGCCTTTGAGGCCCTGAAGAAATACATGGCTGAAAGAATTGAAAGTGCAGAAGCCCGTCTACTATGTGAGTAAGATTCTTCATGGGGCAGAAATAAACTACTCTACCATAGAGAAGTTTGCCTTAGCCTTGATAATGGCCTCAAGAAAGCTACGCCCATACTTCCAGGCTCACAAGATAGAGGTCTTGACTGATCAACCTTTAAGAAACATCTTGCATAGCCCTCAAGTTAGTGGAAGATTGATCAAATGGGCCATTGAATTGGGCGAATTCGACATCAAGTATAAGCCTCGAACGGCCATAAAAGCTCAAGCACTTGCTGACTTCATGGTTGAATGTACCATTGACAACCAAGAAGTTGGGGGGCAAGAAGCAATAATGGAAGACAAGGAAGTTGGAGACATAATGTTGGGTGCTCTATTTTGATGGAGCATCAAAAACAAAATCAAGCGGAGCCGGTTTAGTGCTACAAAGCCCTGATGGATTCATCATAGAGTATGCACTAAAACTTGACTTTCCAACGACAAACAATGAGGCTGAGTATGAAGTTCTGATAGCTGGCCTAGGGCTGGATGGAGCCTTGAGAGTCAAAACTCTAAAAGTATGTGGAGATTCGAGGCTAGTGGTTTCCCAAGTGAATGGGGAATTTGAGGCCAGAGATGAAGTCATGGCCAAGTACTTGAAACTTGTCAAGGCCATCATGACTCAGTTCGACGAATGCTATGTAGAGCACATTCCAAGGGAAGAAAATGTGAAGGCTGATGCCTTGTCTAAATTTGCTTCTTCCGAAATTGAAAACTATGCAAGGAGTGTATACTTCCAAGTCCTGAGGATCCCAAGCATCAACGGAAAGTCGGTAGCACCCATTGATGTCGCTAGTTGTTGGATATATCCCATCAAGGCTCATCTGGAAACTGGGTGGTTACCCAATGACACTTCAGAAGCACGAAAGCTATACGTCAGAGCACTAAGGTATACCCTGATTGAGGGAATCCTATACAAAAAGTCTTTCATCATTCCATATCTGAAATGTTTGAGACCTCAAGAGGCAGAATTAGCCCTGAAGGAAGTACATGAAGGAATTTGTGGGCAGCACTTGGGGGGCAGAGTCCTTGCCCATAAAATCACTCGTCTAGGTTTCTATTGGCCAAACACACTTGCTAATGATAAAAGCTATGCAAAGAAATGTGAACGGTGCCAGAAACATGCACCAATGGTTAGGCAACCACCAGAGATGATGACGTCCTTTAACTCACCCATCCCCTTTGCCATGTGGGGAATGGATATACTTGGGCCATTTCCAATGGCAAGTGCTCAAAGAAAGTTCTTGATAGTAGCAATCGACTACTTCACCAAGTGGATTGAGGTTAAGCCATTAGCCAAGATAACCACCAAGCAAGTGATGCATTTCTTCTGGGAAAATGTGATATGAAGATATGGGATTCCACGTATCTTGGTCACAAACAATGGAACTCAGTTTAACAACGACGAGTTTAAGAAATATTGTGATGAGAACGATATCAAGTTACACTTCACTTCTGTCACCCATCCTCAAGCAAATGGGCAAGCTGAGGTTGCAAATCGAATTATCCTAGATGGACTGAAGAAAAGAGTTGAACGCTCCAGAAACACTTGGGTGGACGAATTGCTCCCCATACTATGGGCATATCGTACTACCTGCAAAGTCACCACTGGAGCTACCCCCTTTCTGTTGGCATATGGGGCAGAGACAGTGGTTCCGGTGGAGATTACTCACACGTCTCCAAGGATTGAGGCTTATGAGCCAGAAACATATGAGGAAGGCTTGAGGCTGGCCTTAGATTTGATTGATGAAGTTAGAAATGAGGCAAATGCCAAGATAGTTCAGCATCAGAAACGAGCATATTTCTATTACAACCTAAGGGTTAAAGAGAGATTCTTTCGACAAGGAAATTTAGTCCTCCGAAAGATTGAGGCATCCGGAGTTGGACAAAAAGACAAGTTGGCCCCAAATTGGGAAGGACCATATCGCGTCAAGAACGTATTTGGCCGAGGCTCGTACAAGCTACAAACCCTCGAAGGGCATGAGGTGCCAAGGACTTGGCATGCCTCAAATTTGAAAGTCAATAATGTTTAAAGTGTGTCCTGATTGGACTCACTACTAGGACAAATAGAAATAAGGTTCGATGAAATCATGAGCTTCCTAGAAAGCAAATGAAGGGTTGAAACCCCAGAAACCTAAGACATTCAATCCAAACCCCATCATTCGATATACTGGAAGCTCAATTTAAAGAAACAAGTGAAACATTATGTCTGTCTTCGTTCATGAAGACCTCTCGATGTGAAAATTAAGATGTTGAACCTCAAAATCAGGTCCTCTACCTATAAGCCACGTTTGGCGTTGTTGAAACCTCAAATGAGGTCTAAGGTGTTAGAACTCAAGTTAATTCTTGTATCTATAAGCCACGTTTGGCGTTGTTGAAACCTCAAATGAGGTCTAAGGTGTTAGAACTCAAGTTAATTCTTGTATCTATAAGCCACGTTTGGCGTTGTTGAAACCTCAAATGAGGTCTAAGGTGTTAGAACTCAAGTTAATTCTTGTATCTATAAGCCACGTTTGGCGTTGTTGAAACCTCAAATGAGGTCTAAGGTGTTAGAACTCAAGTTAATTCTTGTATCTATAAGCCACGTTTGGCGTTGTTGAAACCTCAAATGAGGTCTAAGGTGTTAGAACTCAAGTTAATTCTTGTATCTATAAGCCACGTTTGGCGTTGTTGAAACCTCAAATGAGGTCTAAGGTGTTAGAACTCAAGTTAGTTCTTGTATCTATAAGCCACGTTTGGCGTTGTTGGAGCCAACCGAGGTCGAAGAAACTCTACATTGAGATCGAACGACCAAGGTCGAAAAAGCACGGAAAAACGAGGTCGAATTGTTCGACCTGGGACCAAATTGAGGTCGAAAATACCTCAAAAATGAGGTCTAACATACCTCAAAAATGAGGTCGAAGGAGACTGGGTTTGAGATCGAGCGATCGAGGTCGAAAAAGCACGGAAAAACGAGGTCGAATTGTTCGACCTGGGACCAAATTGAGGTCGAAAATACCTCAAAAATGAGGTCTAACATACCTCAAAAATGAGGTCTAACATACCTCAAAAATGAGGTCGAAGGAGACTGGGTTTGAGATCGAATGATCGAGGTCGAAAAAGCACGGAAAAACGAGGTCGAATTGTTCGACCTGGGACCAAATTGAGGTCGAAAATACCTCAAAAATGAGGTCTAACATACCTCAAAAATGAGGTCGAAGGAGACTGGGTTTGAGATCGAACGATAGAGGTCGAAAAAGCACGGAAAAACGAGGTCGAAGACTTCGACCTGTGACCTTTCGAGGTCGAAAATGAGGTCGAAAACGACTGGGCTCGAGGTCGAAAATGAGATCGAAAACGACTGGGCTCGAGGTCGAAAATGAAGTCGAAAACTACTGGGCTCGAGGTCGAAAATGAGATCGACAATACCTCAAAAAATTGAGGTCGAAAATACCTCAAAATGAGGTCTAAAATACCTCAAAATGATGTCGAAAATACATCAAAACGAGGTCGAAACTACCCTTAAAAAAGTGGGTAAAATAAATATTATTATTCAAAAAAAAAAAAAAAAAAAAAAACATTTTAGTCGACCTCAAATGAGGTCGAAAGTGACCCCTCAAATGAGGTCGAATGCTTCGACCTGGTTGCAAATTGAGACTAAACTGCCAAAGTGTAGTTTAGTACCCCAAGTTCCGAGTGGTTCACAATTTCTTACCTGAAGTTTAGAAATCGACAAATTCTCCACTGAAGTTTCAAATATGACAAATTCACCCCTGGGCTATGGAAATTCCTAAAAAAATAGGAATAATTATTAAAAATACCCGTCGGTACATGGAAATTCCTAAAATATTAGGAATAATTATTAAAAATACCCGTGGGTACATGAAAATTCCTAAAATATTAGGAATAATTATTAAAAATACCTGTGGGTACATGAAAATTCCTAAAATATTAGGAATAATTATTAAAAATACCGGTGGGTACATGAAAATTCCTAAAATATTAGGAATAATTATTAAAATACCCGTGGGTACATGGAAATTCCTTAAATATTAGGAATATTTCATATAAATGTTAAATTAGCCTCGAATAAGGCAGAAATCGTCGTAAATGTGTAGGTCGCTCCACACTTTGCAATAAGGCGATATTTGTGAAACACTAGTGTAAATGAAGTCCTAGGTAAAGGATAAAAAAGACCCCGAATCTCGAAAAAGGTCAATATAATTTCTACGAAAGCTTGAAAAGTTTTCCTAGAAATTGGGGGGCAAATGATATGGGCTAAAAATAACCCTAAAAATATAATTAATGACATATTAATTAGACCCGGATTGGTCCAAGAACACGACCCAATATTCAAGGCTCGAAACCCTGATTATTCATTAATTTCGTAATTAATGAATAGGGAAAAGATACAGCTCATAAAAAGAGTCCAAATTATGGCAAATTAGTCAAAGAAGGATCCAGAATCCCAATTAAAGGCAATTAATGAGTCATAGCCTTTATCGACAAGGAAAAGACTTATCCTGCAAGCAATACAATGCTTATCTAATATCAAAAAGGAGACTTATTCTCTAAGACTCCTAAACATACCATAAATACTAGGCTCTAGACGCCTATATAAGGTCCCTGATCCTACAATCAGAACTACGTCTTTGGCTTGATTCTCAACATTAATTGAGATACGTAGGCATCTTGTGAGGACCAATTTAGTCCGGAAACACGAGTGCAGCCATTAAAGCTCGAATCTCATTAAATTCACAAAGTACGTTTTTTAATCCGTAACAAACAGAGACTCAAAAGCTTTTTTGGACAGGGTCAGTTATGTGATTTAAAGATGTTGAATAAAATGTTTCACAAAGTGCATGTTGCAGTATAAGATATACTAGCCTATAACCCGTGCAAGGCATGGTCCTTAAAAAATAATAAACTAAAAAATTTAATGTGAACGGAAAATATTAAAATAGAAATAAAAATTAATATGATAAATTATAAAATGAGAAACTTAAATATTAATTGGAACATAAAAAATATTAAAAAATACAAATGGGGCTGAGGAAGATAAATGAGGTATTATTAATATTATTTTATAATAAAATAATATTAATAATAAGGACAGATAGAAAATCTAACATATTTTAATTAAAAAAAAAGTAATTATCCGTGATATTTTTAGAAGTGTTTTAATTATATTAATTGTATTTATTAAAAAAATACGTTGAAATGTTAAAATCAATAAGTTTTTTTAATAAGGACAAATAGGAAAGCTAACATGTTTTAATTAAAAAAAAGTAACTACCTATAATATTTTTAGATGTGTTTTAATTATATTAATTGAATTTGTTAAAAAAATATGTTCACTTGTTAAAATAGGTAAGTTTTTTTAATAATTAAAAGTATTAAAATAAATTTTAAAATATATAAGTAAGGGTTGCACTTGATATTTTTGGAAAAGAGAGATTTTAGTGATAACAAATATAAAAGGTAATATATTTTAATTTAAAGGTAACTGCCCGTGATATTGTTAGAAAAAAAATGTTTTAATTATAAAAGGCAATCAGATAGTTACTATTTTTATATTATTTTATTATTTATTAAATAGAGTATTAAAATAGATTTTAAAATAAATAAGTAAGGATTGCACCTCATATTTTTGGAGAATAGAGATTTTAGTGATAACAAATATAAAAGATATTATGTTTTAATTTAAAGGTAATTGTCGTGATATTTTTGGAAAAGTAGTAGATTTTGGTAGATTTTTTTTAATTATAAAAGGCAATCAGCTAGTTACTATTTTTATATTATTTTATTATTTATTAAATAGAGTATTATAATATATTTTAAAATAAATAAGTAAGGATTGAACCTCATATTTTTGGAAAACATAGATTTTAGTAATAACAAATATAAAAGGTAATATGTTTTTTTTTTGACAAATTTAAGGTAATTTCATTAACGGGAAAAGAACTCGATTGGGACAAACTCCCAACCAGCTATGCAATCAGGTTGAAAAACAAATAAACGAGCTAAACAATTAGTCGCTTTGTTTCCAGATCGCTTAACATATAGAATAAAAATATTCTTTGAACAGAAAAAGATTACAATAGCTTTTCGAGAAATCCAACCTACATCATCCCTAAAACCAGTAGCATCACAATTGACCTTCACACAATTAATTCCGGTTGTAGTCCAATGTCCAGAACTTTCAGCTGAACCAACTGAAATTGAAGGGACAGATGCCCTCGTAATATGAACAATCTTCCGTTGTGAAAGGTGAGCTTTTGCAATTTTCACCACCGATCCGGTCTCAATGCAAGCTTTCCAGATCTCCCAAGACACTAATTGAATCATTCTCAGAGAGACAAAACAGTAAACCAAAAGTACCAAAAACATATCAAACACTCCAAAAGGAGGACAATCAAACACCCAAAATATTGGGTACAGTAGCAATCCTTACAAAGAAGGATGATTATTGAAGAAAATAAGAATTATGGTGATTAGATGAAAGAAAGGGATACGAAAGTGAATTTGTGAGAAGAAAGAAAGTTTTATCGATGAAGAAAAAAGATAGATCTACAGAGGCGGCTAATTAGGGTTGGGAGTCGACTCTCATCTACTGTGTATTATTTTTTTATTGTATAGTAAAAGAAGTGCATAATAAAAGGCAATAATTTAGTTACTATTTTTATTTTATTATTTATTATTTATTAAATAGAATAAAAGACCGAAAATCGAAAACCAAAAACCAAAAATTTCAATGTTAAACATATTTAGATTAAAATGATATTTTAGAAAATTTCAAACATAGTTAGATTGTAAATATAACCGAAAACCAAAGTTTTCAATGTTAAACATAGTTAGATTAAAATGATATTTTAGGAAATGTCAAACATAGTTAGATTGTAAATATATTTTTTTCTTATTTGTAAAGAAAATAAAAATATTCAAAAATATTTTAAAAAATAATTTAAAATATTTTATCTTATTTGATTTTTTTTCTTTATTTTTAGATATTCAAGATATGGGATGTCAAAATTGATATTTTAGAAAATAACAAACTAAAAATATTAATTGGAAGAGAAAGTAACAAATAAATAATAAAAATCTATATAATACGTATTGTAAAACGGATATTTTATAAAATGACAAATTAAAAGAATTAATTGGAATAATAAATAATAAATAAAGAATTAAATTTTATATGTTAAATTACAAAATGAGAAATTGTAAATGTTAGTTAAAACATAAAAAAATAAATAAATAATGCAAATACAATAGATAATTTAAATAAATTTAAAATTATAGAGTGTGATAAATTATAATACGTGAAATAGTAATAAAACTGAATCCTTTATTTAGCTGACCAAGTAGAACCAAAATGCTATAAGTCTAAAACTATTTATATTTTTCCATATTCAAATCATTCTAAAGAGATGTGATAGTAAAAAGATATGTGATAGTAAAAAGATATATCTTGCTTCATTTTCTGTTGCTTCATGTTGTTCTTTTGCTTTTTACAACCTGCAGGTGTATTATGACTTTCAAGGATGATAGCTTATTATTTTAAAGTTGCTGTTAGGAATATGTTGTTCTTGATGATAATTATAAAAACACTTAGTAGATTTTGTATTAAGTCATTTTGTAACTGTCAACGGAATAGCATGCTTTGCAGTGTTTCGTTGACAGGAAGCTCATCAACGGAATGAGTGTTGTAGCAATTGCACTGTACAATACTTCACAGTTTGATATGCATTTCGATGTATGTATTAGATAGGTTTTCTAAGTCATGTTGACTAAGTACTAGATAGGCAAAATAGGTTGGTTAATTGTAAGTATATCATGCCTTGTAATTTTGCCTAAGTGAAGACATGTCAACGGTATGAGGATTACTCTATCAACGAAACAAGGATACACCATCAACGGTATGGAGTTTACTCATCAACGAAACGAGAGAAACACCATCAACGGAATGAAGAATAAAGCTATCAACGAAACACATCTCCCTGCTATCAACGAATCATTATTGCTTTTCTGAATAGTTGACAAAGTGATAGTGACAGTTTACTGAACAGATCTAAAGGTGATGTGGAAGTGTACTTTGCATTGGAAACCATTAAAATGGACATGGGGAATAAGGAAACATCCCAGTTTCCAATTGGGCTCTTGGGAGTGATCATAATAAGCATGAAGACAAAAGCAAGGATCTCCAAGGACCACTGCACAAAGGGATGAAAAGCAAACTATTGGCGGTTACCTTTAGTGTACTTTAGAGTAGCCAAAAATAGTATTGTAAACTTGGGGATATATAACCAAGTGTAGCAGTTAAGATAGAGAATGAGAAGAAAAACAAATAGTTTGTATTAGCTATCCTTGAGAGCATTCTTCTCTACAACTCTGTAACTGAGCAGTTGTGTACTTGTGTATCACAGATTATTTCCGCAATAAAAACACTCCAGTTGGATCATCAAACAATCCAACTGAATTATTTATATCCTGTGTTTTTATTTATTCAGTTCAGTTTTATTTTATAAAGTGTTTTAAGTTTAAGAAAATATCAAGAATTGTATTCAACCCCCCCCCCCCCCCCCCTTCTACAATTCTGTTAGGTCATTTGGGATTAACAATTGGTATCAGAGCAAGCTTCTAACACACAAGAAGTTTAAAGATCAAGACAAAAAACAGAAGCCATGGTGAAGAAGGATGCAGGTGTAAAGATACCAGTTCTTGATAAGGACAATTACTTTCACTGGAAAGTAAAGATGCATTTACATCTCATGTCTATGGATGAGAGATATGTAGACTGCATTGAGAAAGGTCCACACGTTCCCATGAAGTTTGCATCTAGAATTGGAGTGCCAGATGATGCTCCTGATGTAGAAATTCCAAAACTTGTCTCAGAATGGACTATTGAAGATCTTGCAGAAATCCATAAAAATAAGAGAACCATGAACATTCTGTTTAATGGTTTGGAGCAAGAGATGTTTGACAATGTCATAAATTGTACAACCTCCAAAGAAGTATGGGACACTGTCAGAACACTATGTGAAGGAACTGAGCAAGTAAGGGAGAACAAAATGCAACTCCTTATACAACAATATGAGCACTTTCACTTTAAAGCTGGTGAAACCCTAAATGACACGTTTAGTAGGTTTCAAAAGCTTCTGAATGGATTAAAGTTGTATGGGAGAATCTACCAAACTAAGGACTCAAACCTTAAATTTCTAAGAGCTCTTCCAAAAGAATGGAAGCCTATGACTGTTTCTCTAAGAAACACTCAAGAGTACAAAGACTACACTCTTGAAAGGCTTTATGGAACCTTGAAGACTTATGAGCTGGAAATGGAGCAAGATGAGGAAATTGAAAAGGTACAGAAGAAGGGTGGATCTATTGCATTGATTACATCTGTGAACCAACTGGAAGATGACACTGAAGAAGCTGCAAAGGCAACAACTAGTCGAGCTAGTTGTAGAAGTGATGTTAGCAAGGGTAAAGGTAAGATGACAGAAGAAGAAGAACCAGAATCAGCCAACTTGGATGACTTAGATGAGATTGATGAACACATTGCTTTTCTGTCAAGAAAATTCACTAAGTTCAAGTTCAAGAGAAACTCAGAAGCAAGGCCACCAAGAAGAGACTTTCAACCTAACAAATCAAACTGGATTGAAAAGTCTAACTCTAAATGTTTCAATTGTGGAAAGCTTGGTCACTTTGCTGGAGACTGCAGAAAGCCCAAAGTTGAGAAGAGCAACAGGAAATTTGAGCCTGTTGATTATAAAAAGAAATACTTTGAACTTCTCAAGCAAAAAGAAAAGGCTTTCATGTCTCAGGAGTATGATTGGGCTGGTAATGGTGAAGATTCTGATGATGATGTTGAATATGTCAACTTGGCTCTTATGGCTAACAATCATGAGTAAGAAGCAAGCTCCTCAAGCAACCAGGTAACAATTACTAATCTTTCTGAGCTTTCTAAAGAGGAATGCGATAGTGCAGTAAATGAAATGTCTACTGTATTGTATAATTTGTGTGTTACTCTTAAATCACTTACCAAAGAGAATTCAAGAATAAAAGAGACTAATTTACTCTTAAGTGATAGGAATGCAATGTTAGAAGCACATCTCATTGAATTTGAGAAAATGAGATGTGTTAGTAGGGATGCTAAGAAGGAACTTGAGAACGTGTTACAAAGGGAAGAAATTCTTAAAACACAACTTGAGATAGAACAAAGTGTGATTGCAAAATGGAAAGATGCCAGGAATGTTGCTACCAACATCATTAATGTTCAAGGTATGGAATCTTTCTGTGAACAATCATGGAAAAAGAACAAAGAGAAACTAGGGTATGTTTGTGAAACCTTAGAATCAGAAACAGAGTCAACAAACAACAATGATCATTTGTTGAAGGTTGATATGTCAACGGAATGCAATGTTCCGTTGACAGATGAACCATCAACCGATCAGGGAGTTTCGTTGACAGACAAAAGAAAAGATAAACTCACTAGACTTAATGACAAGTATGGTCCTGTCACCAAGAACTTTGTTCAAGGTGAGTCTAGTAAATCAAAGAAAGTTGAGAAGCCTGTTGAGAGAGCTAATGTAGGTCACTTATCCAACAAGCAATTGAAAGATAAGTTAGAGAATGTTCAAGTTGAGGCTAAGGGAAATAAAAAGAATAACAGGAATGGCAAAGTAGGAATTAACAAACACAACAATTACACACCTGATAAATATGCTCCTAGAAAGACATGTGTTAATTGTGGAAGTGTTAGTCATTTATCTACTAACTGCAAATTTGTTAAGAAGACTGTTAAAGTGAAAATTCCCAAGCCTGCAATGAATAGTTCTATGCCTACAATGCCTGTTATGCCTAACATGTTCACTCCATATGCACAATTTCAAAATCCATATGCCAGCATGCCATTTGTGTCTAATCCATACATGAATATGTTTAATGTGCCACAAATGCCATGGAATATGAATAACATGTTTGTTCCTCCAATTATGCATGCTAAGAATGAAAGTGTGAGCAATCCTCAGAAATCAACACCAAGGATAAAGATTGATTTAAATCAATCTGAGCCCAAGGTGAAAAATGATATAAAAGGAAAAGCAAAGGCTAACAAAACAGGACCCAAGGAAACTTGGGTACCAAAATCGACTTGATTTGGTTCTATTGTGTGCAGGGAGACAAAAGGAATCTTTGGTACTTGGATAGTGGTTGTTCAAGACACATGACTGGTGATTCTACCCTGCTCACAGAGTTTCAGGAAAGAGCTGGCCCTTGTATTGCTTTTGGAGATGACATCAAAGGCTACACTAAGGGATATGGCTTGATTTCAAAAGAGAATGTCATCATAGATGAAGTTGCATTGGTGGATGGTCTTAAGCACAATTTGCTTAATATCAGCCAACTTTGTGACAAAGGATTTTTAGTTACTTTTTCTAAAGAAGCCTGTGTTGTTTCTAAAGGAGGAAACAACAATGTGGTAATGACTGGATTCAGAAGAGGGAATGTGTACATTGCTGACTTTAGTAGCACAAGTCCAGAAACCATCACTTGTCTTTTCAGCAAGGCAAGCAAGGATGAAAGTTGGCTATGGCACAAGAAATTATCTCATCTGAACTTTAAAGTTATGAATGATTTGGTGAGGAAAGATCTTGCTAGAGGAATTCCACAAGTGGAGTTTTCCAAGGATGGTTTGTGTGATGCCTGTCAAAAGGGGAAACAAAAGAAGGCATCATTCAAAAGCAAGACAGAGTCATCAATTGTCCATCAGCTTGAGTTGCTTCATATGGATTTGTTTGGCCCTGTAAATGTCATGTCTATTTCAAAGAAGAAATATTGTCTTGTGATTGTTGATGATTTTTCTAGATTTACATGGACTTTCTTTTTGCTCTCCAAGGATGAGGCAAGTGAAATCATTATCAATCACATCAAGATGGTAAACAATCATCCTGACTTGAAAGTAAGAAGGATTAGTAGTGACAATGGGACAAAATTCAAGAATTCAAGCATGAAGGTGTTCTGTGAAGAAAATGGTATTTTGCATGAGTTTTCAGCAGCAAGGACACCACAGGAAAATGGTGTAGTTGAAAGGAAAAACAGAACACTTATTGAAGCTGCAAGGACAATGCTAGATGAATCAAACTTACCAACTTATTTTTGGGCTGAGGCAGTTAATACAGCTTGCTTCACTCAGAATATTTCTTTGATTAATCAGGCCAAAGGAATGACCCCTTATCAGCTACTCAAAAGAAAGAAGCCACTATTGGATTTTCTTCATGTCTTTGGATGCAAGTGCTTTGTTCTGAGAAATCAAGCTGAGCATTTGGGGAAATTTGAAGCAAAGGCAGATGAAGCAATATTTGTGGGTTATGCAGCAGGGAAAGCCTACAGAGTCTACAATCTCAGAACCAACATTGTTATGGAATCTGTACATGTTGTTTTTGATGATCTCAAAATTCAGGGTCTCTGTGATGAAGGTTTCCATGAAAGTCTTTCTTTTGAAAATGAGGATGGAGATCAAATGAATCATGTTAAGGCTACTGAGAAACAGCCTAAAGTTGTTGTATCTAGCACAGATGAAATCAGCAGTGAAGATGAAATTGCTGCATTAAGATTGAAAAGAATAGATGCTAGTAGACCAAATGGACATTCCGTTGACAGTCAGAATGAGCGTTTCGTTGATAGTCAGAATGAGCGTTTCGTTGACAGTCAAAATGGTCATTCCGTTGACAGTCACAGAAATGCTTCCAGGAGTGATCAATTAGGGACAACAAACTCAGGGGGAGTTTCTCAAGGACAAATATCTAATCTAGGCAATCATGATCATGAAGCTACTTCTTCAAGAGCAAATCTACCTCCCTCAAGGAAATGGACTAAAGATCATCCCTTTGAACTTATTATAGGTGATGTGTCTTCAAAAGTCCAAACTAGAAGAGCAACTCAAGAAGAATGTCTATATAGCAGCTTTCTGTCTCAAGATGAGCCAAAGAAAGTTGAGGATGCTCTTCTAGATCCAGATTGGGTCTTGGCTATGCAAGAAGAGCTAAACCAATTTGAAAGGAACAATGTTTGGAAGCTGGTGCCCAAGCCTAAGGACAGGAGTGTCATAGGCACAAAATGGGTGTTCAGAAATAAGATGGATGAAAATGGCATAGTCACAAGGAACAAAGCTAGATTGGTTGCAAAAGGCTACTCACAGGAAGAAGGAATTGATTTTGATGAAACCTTTGCTCCTGTTGCAAGACTAGAAGCAATAAGGATTTTCCTAGCCTATGCAGCCCATGCCAATTTCAAGGTCTATCAAATGGATGTGAAGAGTGCTTTTCTAAATGGGGAATTGGAAGAGGAGGTGTATGTAAGTCAACCTCCTGGTTTTGAAGATGATGATTTTCCAGAATATGTATACTTCCTCCTCAAAGCACTCTATGGTTTGAAACAAGCACCTAGAGCCTGGTATGACACACTTTCACAGTTCCTCCTTGAGAATCACTTCACTAGAGGTACTGTAGATAAAACTCTTTTTCATAGGATTGTGAATGGCTCTACAATACTTGTTCAAATATATGTAGATGACATAATTTTTGGGTCTACAGATGAAAAACTTTGTCAAAAGTTTGCCAAGCTTATGCAAAGTAAGTATGAAATGAGCATGATGGGAGAGTTAACTTATTTTCTTGGTCTTCAAGTAAAGCAAGTTAATGAAGGTATTTTCATTAGTCAAACCAAGTACATTAATGATTTGTTAAAGAGGTTTAACTTAATGGAATGCTCTCCTGCCAAAACACCCATGCCTACTGCCACCAAACTTGAATTGAATACTAAGGAAAAATCTGTGGACATTTCAAGTTACAGAGGCATGGTTGGCTCACTTTTATATTTAACAGCTAGTAGACCTGATATTATGTTTGCTACATGTCTATGTGCTAGATTTCAGGCTGATCCTAGGGAATCCCATTTAGTTGCTATTAAAAGAATTTTCAGATATCTCAAAGGAACACCAAACCTTGGCATTTGGTATCCTAGAGAATCTGGTTTTGAACTAATTGGTTATTCAGATGCAGATTATGCAGGATGTAAAATTGACAGGAAAAGCACAACAGGAACCTGTCAATTTCTAGGAAACAAGCTTGTATCATGGTTCAGCAAGAAACAAAACTCAGTTTCCACCTCCACAGCTGAGGCTGAGTATATTGCAGCTGGAAGTTGTTGTGCACATATTTTATGGATGAAAAATCAACTACTTGATTATGGAATAAGAGTTGAGAAAATTCCTATTTTCTGTGACAACACTAGTGCCATTGCCATTACTGAGAATCCAGTGCAGCATTCAAGGACCAAGCACATTGACATCAAGTACCACTTTATTAGAGAACATGTTATGAATGGTACTGTGGAGTTACATTTTGTTCCAAGTGAACAACAACTTGCAGACATCTTTACCAAGCCACTTGATGAATCCACATTCTCAAGATTAGTAAGTGAGCTAGGTATGCTAAATTTCTCTTAATTATTTTGAGATTTTTGCAAGTTAAAATGCAGCCAGGAACTTGCTATAATTTTTCTGTGAATTGATTTTCTCAGGAAAAGGTGAAATTTTGTCTAAGTCAAAATTACTATGTCAACGAAACGCACCATTCCGTTGACAGTCTTAGCATTTTTCTGGGTGTTTCGTTGATAGCTCTTTGTTGCCCAGTAAATAACAATTGTAGAAGGGGGTTGAATACAATTGTATAAGATTCTCGACTTTATATATCACAAATATGAAAGATCAATAACAATAACAATAACAATAACAATAACAGCTTTATTAACTTTGATATAAAACTGTTACAAACTCTCTTAAGAAATTCTGATGTTCTTAAGAGCTGCTAGCTTACAAAAACTCTCTCAAGAAATTCTGTTCTTAAGAGCTTCTCTCCGATTATGTTCTCTCTCGAATGAATACATAAATCGAAACCAAAACTGTGTTTATATAGTGCACACAGCTTCTCTATCAATAACAAGATAAGTCCTAATCATAACAAAGATAGAAACATATCTTTAATCGATAGCTGCATTCTACAAACCAGGAACAAATAGAATAAACTTCCATGTTTATCTAGACTCCAAATATAACTCGAAGTAGGAATCCTGATCAGCTTCAAGTCCTGATGATCAAACCTGATCATAGTCTGAGTAGGAATCCTGATGATCAATAAGATACTGACGCTTGATCAAATACTGATGACCATGCAATACTGATGACGTCAGCAATCCTGATCAGTTGAGTCTAGCTTCTGACGATCATTGAATTCTGATCTAACAATCTCCCCCAATCTCATACTTTGTGAAATAAAGTATAGATTCCAAATATTCAATGATGTCAAAAACATGTATCAAAATGTACGAGTATCTTCAGAAACAACTTATCTGTTTAAGCTTTGTGATAGAACAGATTCATCTTCAAGAAGTTGGATAATAAACTTTCTTCTTTTTCTTCAAGAATTTGAATCAGTCTTTCCTTAAGATTTCTGAGTTCTTCATCTTCCTCATTAATCTGGTAGATAGCTGCTCTGAGATTCTGTATGGAGTTTCTCTGTAGACTGTGCTCTTCAAGCAAAAGATAAGCAATTTCCTTCCCATCAGGATTGAGAGAAAGATGAGTCATGCCAAAATTTACTTCTTTAACAGCAGTACCCCTTTGCATTTCCACATCCTGACCTCTTTGATTTAAGTACATGGGAGTATAATTACCATCGAAATTACTGTTTCCATCCAGTCTTCTTCTTATAGTTGACAAAATCATATCACTCCATTCTTTGTACACTTGGTTCTTCCATCTTAACAGATAGTGAACATATTTCAGTTCCTGTGTAGTTTTCATCAGCAGATCTTGAATAGATAGAATCTTCACACTACCATCTTTCATGAAGTACAGAAGCTTTTCTTTCTTTTCAAAACCATCATGACAATCTATAACTATATCAACAGCTAATAAATTGTTCAGGTTTTCAGAAGTTAAAGTACCTCCAATTTCTGTCAAGGAGTAAGGATCAACATATGACATATTCAGATATTCACCATCTCTGTGTCCAATACCTCCTCTTGAATTACTTGACAATTGCTTCAGACTCGAAAACATCTTTAACCAGAGTGCTTTTGATCTAACCATATCAGACAAATCAACAACACTTGAAGCGCTTGTAATAATTCCACCAGACTGAAAATTGATAGGAGTATCACAACTTAATGTGCTAATATGTTTCCACTTCTTGTCTTTTTCCTTTTCAAAGGCATAGCTTCTTTCCAGCGAAGATTCTTGTCTGCTTGAGTTCCTCCATTTTCTTTCATTTGAAACTTTAAGCCTTTGTAGATAGAGATTGAAATCTTTATTTGTTCTTCTTGTAATATCTCTTCTTCTGGCTTCTTCTTCTTCATCTACTTCTTTGTTGTGACAATCAACAACAGTAGATAAGATTATCAAATCAACCTCTTGCAGAATTTCAGATTCGTCAGGATCTTGAATATTGTCAGGATTAGAATCTTCAATTTGATTTGTATTGCTGAGAGTTGATTTTCTTGATTTTCTTCTCAATTCAGGTTCTTCTTCAACAATTTCATCATCACCAAAAGTAGATCTGTCAGGAACTACTAGAGTTTGAATAGGTTCAGGAATTTCTTCAATTCTTAACCCTCTAGACCTTGTCTGTCTAGGTAATATTTGAGTTGAAGAACCTCTTTTACTTCTTCTAGCACCTCTCCTACCTCTGCTTCCTCTACCTCTAGCAGGAGCAGTATAGCTTTCCATTGTCTCTCTTTGTAGTCTCAAGAATTCTTCATGTGAGAGATCTGGATATTCTTCACTTGCTGTAGAGAGTGCTTTTCTTGCATATAATTGTTGAACTCTTTTATCAGTATGATATAGAGTAACAATTCTGCCATCTTTTGTAGAAAACTTCTGGAATAAATTTGATGCATCTTCAGGATTATCAATAATCACATCTTCATCACCTTCAGGAATTGTAGCAAGAATGTGTCCATGACCAGGTGTCAGGATTTGATCTTCCGTCAGGATCTGAGATTGCACCAATGTTCTTACTGTCTTAACTCCAGAATCAGAAACATGAGTTGACTGCGTTGTTTGACTTTGAGAAGTTTGGATTGTCTTCATAACAACAGCATCAGAGGTTTCTCCTTGTATCGCTTTGTCACCACCATCATCTCCAGTATCATCATCATTATTTCTTAATACTAGATCAGGTGTACATTTTGTCTGAATAACCTTCTCCCCCTTTTTGACATCAGGATTTGACAATAATTGCAAAATTAAGGAAAGAGAGGCTTGAATTTCAGTTACCTTAGTATCCAGAGAATCAATTCTTTGATTGATTGAGGTTTGTTCTGAAACAACAGATTTCACTTGGGATTCCACTACCCTTAGTTGAAAAGTAGTAGGCACCTTTGTAAAATTATTAAAGATATCAGTCCTCACTTTTTCAGTTGAACCCTTGATAGAATCAATCTCACTTTTCAGGCTTTTGGATAACAGAGTTGTAGCCTTCAGATGATTCTTCAAGTCTTGATTCTCTATAGACTTCACTGCATTATAGGCATGTTCAATAGCAGAAGAAAAACTGATAGATTCATCAGAATTGTGCCATGAATTGTTCCATTCATTCTGTCTAAATGCCTCTGCAGGATCAAAGGAAGGAGTAGAAAAATCTTGTCTCTGATCTTTCCCAGTGAAAGCTTTGCCAGCCATATATGTACTTGAGGAACCAAAATTAGTTCCAAGACTAATCTTGAGTGCTGTAGCAAGCTGTTCCTTCTCTTTTCTATTCTCATTATCGTCATCACTATCATCATCAGAATTATCATCATCAGAACTATGAGATATATCAGGATCAGGAATTGCAATACCTTTCAGTTTATCCTGAGATTCTGAGATAGGATGATCTATTGGTCTTGAACGAAGTGGCTGTATCAAAATAGGCTCAGTATCAGGAGCACCACTAACGTCAGGATGAACATCGTCAGGATTTGATATGCTTGCATCAGTATTTGCAACCAATGGTTCTTGTGGAGCTTGAGGTTCAGAAGCTGCTTCAACACTTTGAGCTAAAGGTTCTTGTGTGCTTCCCTCATTGACAATGTTCTCGACCAATCTTTCAACAGAAGCTGTAGCTTTGCCTGCATCTTCACTTTGAGAAGATGGTTCTTGTGTAGCTGGAATGTTGATGTCTTCATTCTCCCTTTGAGAAAATGGTTCTTGTGTGACCATTCCACTAGCTAAGCCTTCACCCAAACTTTGATTGAGTGGTTCTTGTGTGGCAGGATCACCAGTAGCTGCTGAATTACTCTGAAATTCAGGTTCTTGTGGGCTTGATCCTTTCAGCTTCTTCTGTCTCTGATAGACTAACTCTTCTGCATTCCTCTTTTTCTTTGATGTAGGTGTAAGACCAACCAAGGAAGCAGTTTTAGAAACCTTCTCCCAAGAATGTCCTCGAATCTGAGATGGAGAGGCTGGAGAGTCTGATATAGAGACAACTTTTGTTGTTGCATCAGGAATACTAACATCAGGATTTGATGTCTGAATATCAGTATCCTTCATTTGCACTGTCAAAGGAATATGATACCTGCTCTTTGATAATTTCCTTGTCTTTTGTGGTGTTGATGAAGGTACCACAGCTTTAGTAGCAGTATCAGCAACTTCCTTGTTCACATTCATCACAGAGGATATAGGTAAGCCATCCTCTGAATCACTTTCATCAATCAACCTTAACTTCCTTTTCACAGGAACATTCTTAACAACCTTATCAGCTTTCTTGACCAGGACCCCTTGTACACCCCCTTGTATCTTCTTTTTAGTGAGTGGTGTAGAGGAAAAATCCTTTGAACCTGATTGCCTTCCAGACACATCAGTTCTAGCTGATTTCTTTGATTTTACAACTAAAGTCTTTTGAGAGACAGTAGAGGTGGTTGTTAACTGTTTAGACTGTTTAGGTTGCATGCTTGTGTCAGGAACAAGGTGGGTTGGTCCTTGTACCATAGCATTAGAAAGTAGTCCATAACGAGTAGGCATTTTCTGATGTAAGAAAAACCTAACCTCATCAGGAATAAAAGCATTTCCGCACAAAATATTTTGCCATATCAGGATTGAAAAAAAATATTCAATAAGATTAAAATAAAATTTTATTTAAGAAAACAAAATTTATTTTAACAATCCTGAATAGCGTTTTGGTTTAAGAAAAATAACCAAATTAATGGTCATAGAATTAAAACACGCTTACCAGCAAACGAGGCAAAAATATTTATGGAAAACCGAACCGTCTCCTTGAGAATGTAGAAATGACCTGCACCCTTAATACACATTCTCTATAAAAGAGAACTGTTAAGCATAATCATCATATATCTATTAAAACACAAACCCTCTCCAGAGAAAAACTTACGAAAACCTTTCACCTTCTTTGTTTTTCAATGGCTGCCAACAATCAAAACAACATACCTGATGAAGAACTTGATAGAATTTGGCAACAAATGGATGAGGCTCTAGCAGAGATGGAGCCACAACCAGTTCCTGACCCTCAGGAACATGAAGCGTTTATAAACGCTATGGTTGATGTGGTGTGGCACGACTTTGTGCAAGCCAATCCTGGCTGGAATCCTCTTGAGAATCTCATCTATGAAGAGGATGAAGACGATTGGGATGATGAAGAGGATGAGGATGAAGATGATGAAGAGCTCGTCCGAGAGCTTGAGAAACGTAAGAAGAGAATCCGTGATGCTTGTACGTCATGCAAGTTGGAGGCACGGAGGCGTCCCGATGGTCACGGTGACGATCCGCCTTCAAGTGCATCAGCTCCTCTTTTTGTCTCTTAAGGATGGAACAAGAGACCTTCCAGTTCTGATGAACTGTGAAGCTGCTCAGGAGCATTCATGCTAATTTGCAGGGCACGTGTTCATGCTTATCTGTAAAGCACGAGTTCCTGAGTAGAAAATAGACTAGGAAAACAAATATGTAATTTCCATATTTCATGTGTAATGTATCTTCAAGTATTAATGAAATTTGTCTATTTTCTCAATTGTTTGCTTCCTGTATTTTCCTGCAAAATTTGTTAGTAACACTCAAAGTGATATAGAGATGATAAATAATAAACTCTGTTAATAATGAAATTGAAATTGATAATTAAGACTGAAAACTTAATCAAAGACTAAGTAATAATCTAATTGTCCAGAGTTTACCAGGAGTGTTGATGACAAATTAGCATAGAACCTCTGGTTTTCATACCAGCTTCAAACATCTGAGCATCAGGATTTGACCAGTGGACTTCCTGTCAGGATTCCATCCTATCAGGATTTGATCAAAGATACATACCTTTCTGAATAACCATCAGGATTTGACAGTTATCAGGATTTCCTCTCTGTAGCTTTTCCTCAGAAATTCTCAAAATTCATCATTCCAAGTTCATTCACCAACTTATTGAAAGTAGCTTCAGGCAGTGGCTTGGTGAATATATCAGCTAGTTGTTGATCAGTAGGAACAAAGTGAAGTTCAATTGTTCCTTCCAGAACCTGTTCTCTTATAAAGTGATATCTGATACTTATGTGTTTAGTAAGAGAATGCTGAACTGGATTTCCTGTCATTGCAATAGCACTTTGGTTATCACAATAAATAGGGATTTTTGAGTATGACAGGCCATAATCTAACAACTGATTTCTCATCCACATTATCTGAGCACAACAACTTCCTGCAGCAATGTACTCAGCTTCTGCAGTTGAAGTGGAAATAGATTTCTGCTTTTTACTGAACCATGAAACTAGTCTTCCACCCAAAAACTGACAACTTCCTGAAGTACTTTTCCTGTCTATTTTGCATCCTGCAAAATCAGCATCTGAATAACCACACAACCCAAAATTTGATTCCCTTGCATACCAAAGGCCAAGTGAAGGAGTGCCTTTGAGATATCTGAAAATTCTTTTGACTGCAATCAGATGTGGTTCTCTAGGTTTTGCTTGAAATCTTGCACATAGACAGGTTGCAAACATGATATCTGGTCTACTGGCAGTGAGATACAATAAAGAGCCAATCATTCCTCTGTAGTGAGTTACATCTACCTCTTCACCTTGATCAGGATCAAGTTTGGTAGCTGTAGCTATGGGAGTTGAAGCAGGAGTACTGTCTTGCATGTTAAACCTTGTCAGTAAATTCCTTGTGTATTTAGACTGATTAATAAAAATCCCTTCATCAGTCTGTTTAACTTGAAGACCCAGAAAGTAACTCATTTCTCCCATCATGCTCATTTGATATCTTGACTGCATAAGCTTGGAAAACTTTTCACACAGCTTATTGTTTGTTGACCCAAAAATGATATCATCAACATAAATCTGAACTAACAGCAACTCCTTACCATGATTCAAATAAAATAGAGTTTTATCAATTGCACCTCTTTTGAATCCACTTTCCAGTAAGAATTGAGCTAAGGTTTCATACCATGCTCTTGGAGCTTGCTTTAGTCCATAAAGTGCCTTATCCAGTCTGTAGACATGAACTGGATATTTAGGATCAATGAAACCAGGAGGTTGTTCAACATAAACTTCTTCCTCCAGTTCACCATTTAAAAAAGCACTTTTAACATCCATCTGGAAAACCTTGAATTTCTTATGTGCTGCATAAGCAAGAAATATCCTGATGGCTTCTAGTCTTGCAACAGGAGCAAAAGTTTCATCATAGTCAATTCCCTCTTGTTGGGAATACCCCTTTGCAACTAGCCTTGCTTTATTTCTGATAATGACTCCATCAGAATCAGTCTTGTTCTTGAAAATCCACTTTGTACCAACTATTGATCTATTCTTTGGTCTTGGTACCAGTTTCCAGACTTCATTCCTTTCAAATTCATTCAGTTCTTCTTGCATTGCAGTAACCCAATCAGCATCTTTAAGTGCATCTTCAACTTTCTTAGGCTCCTCCTTGGATAGAAAGTTATTATATAAACATTCATTCTGAGTTGCACTTCTTGTTTGAACACCTGCATCAGGATCTCCAATTATCAAATCAGGAGTATGATCTTTTGTCCATTTCCTTGCTGGTGTCAAATTGTTTCTTGAAGTAGATGCTCCCCCTGGATTGGTGTTATCTTGATTGAAAGAATTTGATTGATTTGAAGCTCTCCCTGAATTATTGCTATGCCCTCCTGATGTGTTATCAGGATCTTCACTTGAATCAGTATCTGAAGAATTCTGTCCTGATGATTGAGTTGACTCTGAACTTGTAGTTGAATGCCGTTGCTCCCCCTCAACATTAGCACTACTAGTTGTATCACTGTTGTTTGTATCATCAGTATTAGCACCATCAGTATCTGGTGTGTCATCAGGATTTGGTGACCCGTCAGTACTGGATGAATGGACAGCTTCTGATTCACTTTCTTCAGGTTCCTTGGAAGCTTCATTTTCAAATAACAACCTATCATGCGAGTCTTCAATGATTCCAGTTATCTTCTTATCATCAAAAGATACATGAATTGACTCCATGACAGTTCTTGTTCTCAAATTAAAAACTCTGAAGGCTCTTGATGTAGGATAACCTATGAATATTCCTTCATCAGCCTTTGTTTCAAATTTCCCTAGCTGTTCAGGATGAGTTCTGAGAACAAAACATTTACAGCCAAACACATGCAAATGCTTCAGACTTGGTTTCTTCTCCTTGAGTGACTGATAAGGAGTAACACCATGCCTGTTTATCAATGTGAGATTTTGTGTATAGCATGCTGTGTTGACTGCTTCTGCCCAGAAATATGTAGGTAATTTAGCTTCTTCCAACATAGTTCTGCCAGCTTCAATAAGAGTTCTATTCTTCCTTTCTACTACTCCATTTTGCTGAGGTGTGCCAGGAGCAGAGAATTGTTGAATGATTCCTTTGTATTTGCAGAACTCTTCCATCTTTGAATTCTTAAATTCAGTACCATTATCACTTCTCAGAATCTTGACTTTGTACTTTGTGGTTGTCTCAATCATCCTCACATGATCCAACAGAACTTCAGGAGTTTCATCTTTTCTGTGCAGAAAATACACCCAGGTGAATCTAGAATATTCATCAACAATTACAAGAGTGTACCTTTTCTTACTGATGGACATGATGTTGACTGGACCAAACAGATCAAGATGTAGCATGTGATATGGTTCTTCAATAGAGGATTCTGATTTACTCTGGAATGATGTCCTTCTTTGTTTTGCTTTTTGGCATGCATCACAGAGTCCATCAGGTGTGTATAAAACATTAGGTAATCCTCTTACTAACTCTTTCTTAACCAACTCATTGATGTTGCTGAAGTTGAGATGAGAAAGCTTCTTGTGCCAATTCCAACTTTCATCTACTGAAGCTTTACTGATGAAACATGTAGGGGAGCCATCAGTATCTGAGAGAATGTTGGCTTCATATATGTTACCATGCCTGTAGCCAGTTAGTGCTATCTTCCCTGTTGCTTTACTGACTACTTCACAATGTGTGGAATAGAAATTGACATGATAACCTCTGTCAGTGATTTGACTAATACTCAACAAGTTGTGTTTTAGTCCCTTCACTAGAGCTACTTTTTCAATGATGACATTTCCAATGATTATATTGCCATATCCCAAGGTTTGTCCAATGTTGCCATCTCCATAAGACACAGTTGGGCCAGCTTTTTCTTCATATTCTGATAACAGGGCTTTGTTTCCAGTCATGTGCACAGAACATCCACTATCCATGACTAACACATTTTTCCTTTTACCCTGCATCAGAATAGAAACACACTAGTTAGAACACTTAGGAACCCATACATGTTGGGTTCCTTTCTCATGCAATTTATTAATTTTAGCAGCAGAAGACTTTCTGACTTTAGCAGTCCTGACAGGATTTACTCCATCAGGATTTGCTTTGTCAGTATCAGTATTAACAAAAGCATGCTTCATTATGACATTTTCAGTTCTATCAGACTTTGTACTACTTTCAAATTTAGGCAATGGATCATAAAAGTTATAGTACAAATCATGATACTCTTTACATGTATAAATAGAATGCCATAGACTACCACAATGAAAACAGGACTTCTTCGGTTTATAGAGTACTGATCTATTCCTAACATCAGACTTAGGAATATCAGTAATCTTCTTCTTACTCTTCTTACAATCAATAGCAAGATGATTAGAGTTACCACAGTTAAAACAACACTTTCTAGGTGCATTTGGGATATACTTATAACCATTCTCTTTATTGATCCCAACTTTACCATTCCTGTTTCTCTTAACAGTAGCTTCCTTTTTCTTATCTGTAACCTCACAGATTTTATCTTTAAGCTGTTTCTGAGACAATAGACCTAGATTCTTAGTGACTTTGTTCATGACAGTTTTAGACTTTATAATTTTAATTCCTTGAGTAGAAGAAGATCCCTTTTCAAAAGTAGAATTGGAATCCTTACCAAAAACAAAATTAACAGGTGTAATCTTAGATTTGGTTGAGTCTATAACATGTCTATATGTCTTTGGACTGACTGTCTCATCAATGACAATTTTCTCTTTCAATTTCTTATCCTCATCTGACTTATATCCTAGACACTCTTTCCAATTCTTAGAGGTATTAATCTCATGAAATTTCCTACCAGAGTCTGTCCAGGTTCTGATTTTCTCATTAGCAAATTCAAGTTCTTTTTCAAGGGAAGTACATTTAGATGTCATCTCTAAGTGCATGTGCTTAACATTATCACATTCTTTTTGTACTTCTTGCATACGAGAAAATTCAGCTTCTAATATCTCATTCCTCTTTCTAAGGTCAGACATCTCAGATAAGATTCTAGTATTCTCAGCAGTTTGACTTCTAAAGCTAATATGTAATGACTTTAGAAAACGTCTTAACTCAGAAGCATTATCAGTATCAAAATCAAAGATAGTATTTAGTACCTTATCATCAGGAGCAGCAGTTACATCAGCATTGGCCATTAATGCATAGTTGACTACCTCAGTATCAGATTCTGAGGAAGAGTCCATCCAATCCTTGCTTGATGTGATGAGTGCCTTTGTCTTGTTGCATTCAGAAGCAAAGTGACCCATACCATTACACTTGTAGCATCTAACCTTTGACTTGTCAAATTTGCTACCCTTGCTGTCCTTCTTGATATACTTGTCTTTGTCTGCTTTGAAGGTCTTCTTCTGAAAGTTGCCCTGTCTTCTATTCTTCCTGAACTTCATCCTTCTGAAGTTTCTGACAATCATAGCAACCATCTCTTCCATGTCTGAATCAGAAGATTCATCACCAGTATTGGCATCAGGATTGCCATCAGTATCTGATGAAGAGTCGTCAGTATCTGACTCAGCTTCTCTTGCTTTCCTTCTAGAGACCTCCATAGCTTTCCATTTTGATTTTGCTTCTACATTCAAAGCAATTGACTTTGCCTTGCTGCTTTTCTTGTTCTTTCTCTGTTGAACTTCAAGATCATGAGTTCTTAGCATCCCATAGATCTCATCAAGAGACACAATGTTCAGATCGTACTGGTGTCTAATGATTGAGGTCTGAGTATCCCATTCTTCAGGTAAAGCTCTAAGAAATTTGGTGTTTGAATCTTCAGTTTCATATACTTTGTCAACTAAGGATAAGCTGTTCAATAGTGTCAGGAATCTATCATATAGATCAGTCAGGCTCTCTTCAGGTCTTGCATCGAATTGTTCATATTCTTGAATCAATAGAGCCCTTCTGTTTTTCTTGACAGATGCAGATCCCTGGCACTGAGTTTCCAAAGTATCCCAGATTTCTTTTGAAGACTTGCATGCAATCACTCTGTTTGACATAACAGCATCAAGACCATTGTGCAAGATATTCTTTATCTTTGGTTCTCTGAGTACATGAGCTTTTTCTTCTGGAGTCCATTCAGATTTAGCTTTGACCACATAATGTTCTGGTACAGTATCTGTTCGTTCTACGAACTTTGTTGGTATATATGGTCCATCACGAATCCTGTCCAGATTGTCAGGATCCATAGCCTCCAGGTACATCAGCATCTTTACCCTCCATGTGGGATATTCTTATATCTTCAAGATGGGAATCTTCATGCTTTCATACTTGGTTGTCGACATCTTTAGATCATATCTGATTCAGAATTAAATCAGTTTGCTCTGATACCAATTGTTGCCCAGTAAATAACAATTGTAGAAGGGGGTTGAATACAATTGTATAAGATTCTCGACTTTATATATCACAAATATGAAAGATCAATAACAATAACAATAACAATAACAATAACAGCTTTATTAACTTTGATATAAAACTGTTACAAACTCTCTTAAGAAATTCTGATGTTCTTAAGAGCTGCTAGCTTACAAAAACTCTCTCAAGAAATTCTGTTCTTAAGAGCTTCTCTCCGATTATGTTCTCTCTCGAATGAATACATAAATCGAAACCAAAACTGTGTTTATATAGTGCACACAGCTTCTCTATCAATAACAAGATAAGTCCTAATCATAACAAAGATAGAAACATATCTTTAATCGATAGCTGCATTCTACAAACCAGGAACAAATAGAATAAACTTCCATGTTTATCTAGACTCCAAATATAACTCGAAGTAGGAATCCTGATCAGCTTCAAGTCCTGATGATCAAACCTGATCATAGTCTGAGTAGGAATCCTGATGATCAATAAGATACTGACGCTTGATCAAATACTGATGACCATGCAATACTGATGACGTCAGCAATCCTGATCAGTTGAGTCTAGCTTTTGACGATCATTGAATTCTGATCTAACACTCTTTTATATCAACGAAACGCGGCTTTATCAACGAAATAAGACGGGAATTTAACCGCCCAATCTGATTCGTTGATGTAGCGTTTTTTAATCTGAACCGTTGAAACTGCACGTTCTTTATCACGATCTATGCATACACCCCTGTAAGTATAAATCGTGGTAATATTTAATTCTAACGGTTACTTTTTAAGCCAATCATGTAATTTAGATTAACTATTGGACTTAATTTCTGAGAATTTTTGGGGGAGTATTTAAGAAATTTCAATTTCTTTATTTCATTTCTACCTGTTCTCAAAAATTCCAAAAGTTTTTCTATCTTCTTCTCTCTAACAAGCAATACAGCTCGAAGCTTTTCCTCACTCAACAATGGCACCCATAGTCAAGCTTATGTCTGCTGGTGGGTTCATCTATGAGAAGAACAATTCCATTCCATTTGTCGTTAAGGAGAGTCCGAACAGCATCTTTTTCAAAATGATGGATTTCATGAGGAACTGTAAGTTGAGCTATGCGATGTTTCACTCTACACCACTCTACAATGAAGTAATCGAGGAGATTTGGACCTCATGTGAGTATAGTGGAACAAACGGCACACTGCAATTCACTCTTCAAGGTAATGAGTACATAGTTAATTCTGATGTTTTGCAAGCATGTTTACATATTCCTGATAATAACTCTGATGCTTTGCCTTCTAACACTGAAATAACTACCATGCTAAATTCTATAAACTACTCTTTGCCTACTGATAACTTGGGTAAGATAATTAGGAGAGGTTTGGTTAGGGAATACAGCTATTTAGCTGATGCATTCATTAAGGTCTTTTCTGGAAAGATTAGTAATTTTGATGCATTAACTAACTCTATGTTAATTCTCCTAACCATGCTTCTAAATGATAGATATTACAACTTTAGCACCCAACTTATGTATGAAATTGGTGCTAAGTTGGGTGATAAGGCAAATAGGAAGAAAAATATCTATTATGCAAGGTTTCTGATGATGCTGGCTAATCATGTTAGTCCAGCACCATTAGTTATCTCTAACCCTACTGCCAGGTTTGAGTGCTTTGTGCAAGAAAAGAGAGTATTGACAGACATACTGAGGCTGAACCACAATGGTGATGTTCCAGTGGTGTATCTGCCAATCATTGAGGTAACTACTGCTATCCCTGTTAGTATAGCTGTTACTTCCATTGTTTCATCCAATCCAGTTGCTATGGAGTCTGTAGTTGTGACCCAACAGGCTCCTGCCCCAGCAACAAAACCAAAATCTAAGAAATCCTCCAAGCCAACCTCAGGTGCTTCTCAAAAGGCACCTGTTGTAAAAACTACCACACAACCTAAGGGGAGTGAGTCTGGAGTTGTGAGAGGTGAGGGAAGGGGTGAAAGTCAAAGAAACCCCAAGGATAAGGAAGGTGAGGTAAGTGTTTCCCAGCCTAGCCCCATTGTGTCTTCCCAACAAGGCACAATGAGTAAAATGGATTTAAGCACAAGTCTAATTGCATCCTCCCAAAAGGATGTAATTATTGAAACAAGCTCTCAACCTAGAGCACAGTCCAAAAGGGTAAGGGACACTTCAAGCCCACAGTCTACATTTTCCCAATACCAAAGGAGAGTGAAGCAAAAGTCCAAGGGTTCACAGGGTGCACACACACTGGAAGCAACACTTCCAGTTTCTCAAATTCAGTTTGATGTAACCCCTATTATAACTCTGGGGTTACAGTCCCATTCTCTAAACATCAACCTTGAACTATCTCCATCAAATTCACCAACTCTATCTCTAGATGTGGACATGATCCATACATCTATTCCTGATTCTCCAACTCTAATCTTGGAGAAGCCCCACTCTGAAGCTGGTGGCCATCACTTGTTAAGTGATTTGTTGGGCCATCAACCAATTTTTTCTGAAGTTGCAAGGGGATCTGTGGACCAAACTCTCAAATCAATCACCACAGACTCTACTGTAACTTCTCATTCTCAAAGTGCTTTCTTGACTTCATCAACGAAACAGTCTATTTCGTTGACAAGTGTTTCTCCATCAACGGTATCCATACCGTTGACAGTTCAAACTACCATTCCGTTGATAGGTCATTCTACACCCCTTATTGAAAATCTAGTTGTTTCCACAACTAGTGTAGATGACCTGGTGGTAGTTGAGACACTTTTAGGATTGAGAGGGAGTGAAACTGAGAGGCTGGCTTGCAGCCAGGCAAAAGGAGAGAATGAGATTGAGAGGCTGGCTATTTCTTCCAGCCAGGCAAAAGGAGAGATTGAGAGTTCCACCTTAGTAGGTGAAGGTGAGGGTGTGAGAGGTGTGAGCCATGGGGAGCCCATGATGCAAGAAAATAGAGGAGAGAGAGAAGGGACTACAGGAGTCATAAGGGAGGAAGCAGCCATTGCTAGTGAGTCAATGGAGGTCAACGAGGGAGAAAGGGAACTTACTTTCCAAGAGCATTATCAACAAACTCTGGATAGTATTTCTCTGGATCCTGAGACCTTTACTCATCCTGTGTCAGCCTATCAAGTTTTGGCTCAACAGGGCAATGTGGAGGCAGAGAGGTCACTACAACTAATTCATACAACTGCATCAATGCAAAGAGTAAAGGATGCCTTGACCAATCTATCTCCAGCAGCTGCAGCAAGTGGTGAGTTTGATTTCTCTGATGATGAGGACAGCTTTGGTGACAATCAGGTGGCCACTACTTCACAGACTGGGACTTCTGTGGTGCCTCCTACACTAAACTGGCTTTCTCAAGATTTACAAGGAAGGATCTCCCTGGATGCTGCAATCACAAGGCAGTACAATGAGGCCTATCTGGCTCATGAGTCTGCAAATGCCAATGACAAGAAATTCTACAAGGCTATTATGGATTCACTGGAAATCCAACGGCTACAGATGATGCAGACAAGGATTGAGGCTAGAGAAATCAAGGACTCAATTAGAAATCTCAAGGATGCTAATGACAGGAGGCTAGATGAAAAGCTTCCTCTTCTCACTGTGTCCAAGATGAACGGGTTTTTCTCTAAGGAACCTGAGGTGGCTACCTCCTTGAAGGCTCTCTCTTCTAGAGTGGACAAGGTGGAAGCTACTTTATCTCAGATGCAAAAGGAACAGGAGAAGCAGACACAACTATTGGCCCAGCTAGTGGCAGCTCAAGGACTCCCAGTCATCTCTCTTGATGATAACAAAAAGGGGGAGAAATCTAAGGAGCTAGACATTCAAATCACAAAGGTTATGGTCCCAGCCATTTCCCTGCCAAAGGAGCCACTAGCTATGGGGGAGTCAGGTAAAGCTAAACTGGACAGCATTGACGTGATTCAGCAAGCATCTATGAAGCTACAGCTTGCTGAACAAATTAAAGACCACTGGTCCAGGATAGATGAAAGAGTCAAGAAGTTAGCTGGTACTGCAAAGAGTTCAAATCCATCAACGGATCAAGCTTCTTCTACAGAGCCATCAACGAATGCCATGGTCTTAGCATCAACGGAATGGGAGCCACAGACCAATTCTTCATATAAGGTAGAGCCCCTTCTACATGGAGTCACTCAAGGATCAAGGAAGGAGAAAGGACAAACTTCATGCATTAGGGATGTGGAAAAAGCTACATTGCAAAGAAGCCTATCTCCCAAGTCTCCTGCTAAACCAAAGGGCAAAAATACAGAAAGGACTTTCTATCCTGCACCTTATCCAGATGAGCACAAGCTTCTTGGTCTTCTCATCACAAAAAGCAAGGAAAGCAATGACTATGAGGTGAGGAAGCAAAGGGCAATTGTCTACAGGAATGGACAACAAATCTGTGTTTGGGCTGGTCACCCAAACTTTGCTGAAGCTAAAGCTGAAGAGTCAGAAAGAGCAGCAATGCAAGCACTTGCAGTTGCTCAATCTCTTGATGAAGAAGAAAGACAGCAAGAAGAAAAAGCCAGAGAGGAAAGGAGTGCAAAGAAGAGCACAAGGCAACCAAAGGCAAGAGCTAGGAGAAATATAGCCTTTGAGAATGATGACTCTCAGAGTATTGCATCAGACTCTTCTGTACCAACTGCACCTCCAACAATTCCTGATCCAGCTCTAGGGGAAAAGTTAGCCTGTGATCCTAAACATCCTGTTAATTTCCATGATCAGCCAATTGAGCCAAAGGAAGAGCCAATTGAGTTTGATGAGGCCAACTTTCCAAAATTCCTCTTTAAGATGGATCCAAAGAAGAAATCTAAGCAAAGGGCTACCAAGGCTAAGCCAATTCTAGTAAGGAGACCACAAGCTGAAAAACCTCCTACCAACCCAGAAGACTTCATCTACATTGCTGATATCAGGGAGGAGTCTGACCTACACATCAATCTTGTTGACCTAGTTGAAGTGAGAGGAATTGCAGCTTCTTACAAACTACCAGAGAGATTGGTGTTTGTCTACAAGGGTGGGAGAGAACAGGTTTGGCCTCTACATAGAATTCTGGGAGAAGACTATCAGACACTGCTTTCTGTGTTCAAATGCCTGAAGAAAGATTTTGGTTTTACCAAAACAGCTAAGTCTGAAGTTGTTTCCAAAATCTGCCAAATCAAAGCTAGCTGGAACAAGCCTGGTGCACTTCCCAGAGTATTGAAGGTCCCTCAAACAGGAAAGAAGATTCATCTCCAACCTTTTTGGATGATGGAATTCAGAGACAAGGACAACTGTAGAAGATTCTTCAGAATAGAAGACCAACTGGAGAAGGCATCCAATGAAACTCTAAGAATAATGTAATCCAAGTTGGGGAATGAAGATGAAGAAGAGAAGATTTTCTACAGAAGACTTCAAGCTCAGATTGAGGAGAACAATGCAAGGAAAGGGAAGAAAACAAGACCACAGAGGCAAAGATGAAAAATCTGCTCAGTCTAGAGGAGCAACTCTGTGCACTTGTTTAGTAAGATTTTCTACTTTGTATTTTAATTAAATTCAATGAAGCTCAATGCAATTTCTACTTTTATCATGTGTAATTTAACTGAGTGTTTTTGTTATCATCAAGGCTCTTGATTTATGGCTGTTATTCTATCAGTCATAAATTGGGGGAGATTGTTAGGAATATGTTGTTCTTGATGATAATTATAAAAACACTTAGTAGATTTTGTATTAAGTCATTTTGTAACTGTCAACGGAATAGCATGCTTTGCAGTGTTTCGTTGACAGGAAGCTCATCAACGGAATGAGTGTTGTAGCAATTGCACTGTACAATACTTCACAGTTTGATATGCATTTCGATGTATATATTAGATAGGTTTTCTAAGTCATGTTGACTAAGTACTAGATAGGCAAAATAGGTTGGTTAATTGTAAGTATATCATGCCTTGTAATTTTGCCTAATTGAAGACATGTCAACGGTATGAGGATTACTCTATCAACGAAACAAGGATACACCATCAACGGTATGGAGTTTACTCATCAACGAAACGAGAGAAACACCATCAACGGAATGAAGAATAAAGTTATCAACGAAACACATCTCCCTGCTATCAACGAATCATTATTGCTTTTCTGAATAGTTGACAAAGTGATAGTGACAGTTTACTGAACAGATCTAAAGGTGATGTGGAAGTGTACTTTGCATTGGAAACCATTAAAATGGACATGGGGAATAAGGAAACATCCCAGTTTCCAATTGGGCTCTTGGGAGTGATCATAATAAGCATGAAGACAAAAGCAAGGATCTCCAAGGACCACTGGACAAAGGGATGAAAAGCAAACTATTGGCGGTTACCTTTAGTGTACTTTAGAGTAGCCAAAAATAGTATTGTAAACTTGGGGATATATAACCAAGTGTAGCAGTTAAGATAGAGAATGAGAAGAAAAACAAATAGTTTGTATTAGCTATCCTTGAGAGCATTCTTCTCTACAACTCTGTAACTGAGCAGCTGTGTACTTGTGTATCACAGATTATTTCCGCAATAAAAACACTTCAGTTGGATCATCAAACAATCCAACTGAATTATTTATATCTTGTGTTTTTATTTATTCAGTTCAGTTTTATTTTATAAAGTGTTTTAAGTTTAAGAAAATATCAAGAATTGTATTCAACCCCCCCCCCCTCTACAATTCTGTTAGGTCATTTGGGATTAACAGTTGCTGTTGCCCAGTAATAATCGATTGTAGAAGGGGGGTTGAATACAATAGTATAAGATAATCGACTTCTTAATGTATATATCACAAATATGAAAGAAAGATAACAACTTTATTAAATCTGATATAAAACTGTTACAAACTCTCTCAAGAAATTCTGATGTTCTTGAGAGCTGCTAGCTTACAAAAACTCTCTCAAGAAATTCTATGTTCTTAAGAGCTTCTATCTTGATTCTGTTCACGTCTGTGTTGTACATAAATCGAAACCAAAACTGTGTTTATATACTACACAGCTTCTCTATCAATGATAAGTCCTAATCAATTACAAAGATTGAAACCTATCCATAATTGATAGCTACGTTCTACAAACCAGGAACCGACAGAATAAACTTCCATGTTTAACTAGACTCCAAATATAACTCGAAGTAGGAATCCTGATCAGCTTCCAGTCCTGATGATCAATCCTGATCCCAGTCCTGATATGTATCTCAATCCTGACGACCATGTAATCCTGATGACGTCAGCAATCCTGATCAGTTGAGTCTAGCTCCTGACGATCATTGAATTTTGAACTAACAATCTCCCCCAATCTCATACTTTGTGAAATAAAGTATAGATTCCTAAGATTCAATGATGTCAAAAACATATATACAAAATGTACAGAATCTGCAGCAACAACTTATCTGTTTAAATTCTTTGATAGAACAAATTCATCTTCAAGAAGTTGGATAACAAATTTTCTTCTTTTTCTTCAAGAATTTGAATCAGTCTTTCCTTAAGATTTCTGATTTCTTCATCTTCCTCATTAATCTGGTAAATAGCTGCTCTGAGATTCAATATGGAGTTTCTCTGAAGACTATGCTCTTCAAGCAAAAGATAAGCAATTTTCTTCCCATCAGGATTGAGAGTAAGTTGAGTCATGCCAAAAGTTACTTCTTTAACAGCAGTACCCCTTTGCATTTTCACATCCTGACCTCTTTGATTTAAGTACATGGGAGTATAATTACCATTGAAATTACTGTTTCCATCCAGTCTTCTTCTTATTGTTGACAAAAACATGTCACTCCATTCTTTGCATATTTGATTCTTCGATCTCAAAAGATAATGAACATATTTCAGTTCCTGTGTAGTTTTCATCAGCAGATCTTGAATAGATAAAATATTCACACTACCATCTTTCATGAAGTACAAAAGCTTTTCTTTCTTGTCAAAACCATCATGACAATCTATAACTATATCAACAGCTAGTAAATTGTTCAGGTTTTCAGAAGTTAAAGTACCTCCAATTTCAGTTAAGGAGTAAGGATCAACATATGACATATTCAGATATTCAGCATCCCTGTGTCCAATACCTCCTCTTGAATTACTTGTCAATTGCTTCAGATTTGAAAACATCTTTAACCAGAGTGCTTTTGATCTAACCATCCCAGATAAATCAACAACACTTGAAGTACTTGTAATAATTCCTCCAGACTGAAAATTGATAAGTGTATCACAACTTAATGTGCTAATATGTTTCCACTTCTTATCCTTTTCCTTTTCAAAGGCATAGCTTCTTTCCAGTGAAAATTCTTGTCTGCTTGGGTTCCTCCACACTCTTCTGTTTGAGAGTTTAAGCCTTTGTACGTAGAGATTGAAATCTCTATTTGTTGATCTTGTAATTTCACTCTTTCTGGCTTCTTCTTCTTCATCTACTTCCTTGTTGTGAGAATCAACCACAGTAGATAAAATTATCAAGTCAATCTCTTGCAGAATTTCAGAATCATCAGGATCTTGAATATTATCAGGAACAACATCAGGATTAGATTCTTCAATTTGATTTGTATTACAGAGAGTTGATTTTCTTGATTTTCTTCTCAATTCAGGTTCTTCTTCAATATTTCCATCATCACCAAAAGTAGATCTGTCAGGAACTACTAGAGTTTGAATAGGTTCAGGAATTTCTTCAATTCTTAACCCTCGAGACCTTGTCTGTCTAGATATTGTTTGAGTTGAAGAACCTCTTCTACTTTTTCTAGCTACTCTCCTACCTCTGCCTCCTCTACCTCTAGCAGGAGCAGGGTTATTAAAGCTTTCCATCATTTCTCTTTGTTGTCTTAAGAATTGTTCATGTGAGAGATTAGGATATTCTTCACTTGCCGTAGAGAGTGCTTTTCTTGCATATAATTGTTGAACTCTTTTATCAGTGTGATATAGAGTAACAATTCTGCCATCTTTTGTAGAAAACTTCTGGAATAAATTTGATGCATCTTCAGGATTATCAATAATCACATCTTCATCACCTTCAGGAATTGTAGCAAGAATATGTCCATGACCAGGTGTCAGGATTTGTTCTTCCGTCAGGATCTGAGATTGCACCAACGTTCTTAATGTCTTAACTCCAGAATCAGAAACATGAGTTGACTGCGTTGTTTGACTTTGTGAAGTTTGAATTGTAGACTTCATAACAGCAGCATCAGAGGTTTCTCCTTGTATCACTTTGTCACTACCATCATCTCCAGTATCATCATCATTATTCCTTAATACTAGATCAGGTGTGCATTTTGTCTGACTAACCTTCTCCCCCTTTTTGACATCAGGATTTGACAATAAATTCAAAATTAAGGAAAGAGAGGCTTGAATGTCAGTTACCTTGGTATCCAGAGAATCAATCCTTCTGTTGATAGAGGTTTGTTCAGAAATAACAGATTTCACTTGGGATTCTACTACCCTTAGCTGAAAAGCAGTAGGCACCTTTGTAAAATTTTGAGAAATATCATTCCTCACCAACTCAGTTGAATTCTTGATAGAATCAATCTCACTTTTTAGACTTTTGGATAACAGAGTTGTAGCCTTCAGATGATTCTTCAAGTCTTGATTCTCTATAAATTTCACTGCATCATAGGCATGTTCCAAAGCAGAAGAATAACTTACAGATTCAGCAGATCTGTGCCATGAATTGTTCCATTCATTCTGTCTAAGTGCCTCAGCAGGATTAAAGGAAGGAATAGAAAAATCTTGTCTCTGATCTTTCCCAGTGGAAGCTTTGCCAGCCATATATGTACTTGGTGAACCAAAAGTAGTTCCAAGACTAATTTTGAGTGCTGTAGCAAGCTGTTCCTTCTCTTTTCGATTCTCATCATCATCACTATCATTAGAGTCATTATCATCAGTACTATGAGTATCATCAGGATCAGGAATAGCTATACCTTTCATTTTATACTGTGAATCTGTGATAGGATGATCCATTGGTCTTGAACGAAGTGGCTGTATCAGGATAGGTTCAACATCAGGAGCACCACTAGCGTCAGGATGAACACCGTCAGGATTTGATATGCTTGCATCAGTATTTGCTACCAATGGTTCTTGTGGAGCTTGAGGTTCAGAAGCTTCTTCAACACTTTGAGTCAAAGGTTCTTGTCTGCTTCCCTCATTGACAGTGTCCTCGACCAATCTTTGAACTTCATCTGCACCAGAAATCCCTTGAGCATTGTCAGGAAATTTCTCAGAAACTGTAGCTTGGCCTGCATCTTCACTTTGAGAAGATGGTTCTTGTGTAGCTGGAATGTCGATGTCTGCATTCTCCCTTTGAGAAAATGGTTCTTGTGTGACCATTCCACGAGCTAAGCCTTCACTCAAACTTTGATTGAGTGGTTCTTGTGTGGCTGGATCATCAGAAAGAGCTGCTGAACCACTTTGAGGTTCAGGTTCTTGTGGGCTTAATCCTTTCAGTTTTTTCTGTCTCTGATAGACTAACTCTTCTGCCTTCCTTAGCTTTTCCATTGGAGGTTTTATCCCAAGATTGGAAGTAGCAGCACCATACTTCTCCCATGAAATATCAACATGTCTTTTTGTTGGAGAGTCCTGTGCTGGAGAGTCTGAAATATTAACCACTTGACTTGGTGCAGTATCAGGAATACTAACATCAGGATTTGCTTGAGCAGTAGAAACTGATTGCTCATTCAGAATAGAAGTGTCCTGTACATCAATATCCTGCTTCTTTTCTAAAGGAATATGATAGCTGCTTTTTGATAACTTCCTTTTCTTCTGTGGTGTAGACAATGGAACCACAGCTGCAGTAGCAGTATCAACAACTTCCTTATTCACATTCATCACAGAGGATATAGGTAAATCATCCTCTGAATCAGTCTCATCCCTGAGAACTAATTTTCTTTTAACAGAAACAGCCTCACCTCTCTTTGCAGCTTTCTTCACCAGGACCCCTTGTACACCCCCTTGTAACTTCTTTTTAGTGATAGGTGTAGAGGAAAAGTCCTTTGAACCTGATTGCCTTCCTGACACATCAGTTCTAGCTAACTTCTTTGCTTTTACAACTAAAGTCTTTTGAGAGACATTAGAGGTGGCAGATGACTGTTTAGACTGTTTAGGATGAATGCTTGGGTTAGGAACAAGGTGTGATTGGCCTTGCCCCATAGCATTAGAAATTAAACCATAACGAGTAGGCATTTTCCTATGCAAGAAAAACCTAACCTCATCAGGAATAAAAGCATTTCCTATGAAACCATTTGCCTTATCACTGTTGACTAAGGACTTAATATTATTCTCAGTAATTCTACAGATAGGTAGAATTACATCATTCTCAAAAACAACACTAGGACACAAGTGATTAAATATCAACTGTAAAAATCTAAGAAAATTTGATGTCTTGTTCAGAAAACAGCGGCTGATCGTATCAAAGAAGAAATTCCATTCCTTCTTAAGCTTTGTCCTAAAGAGATTGCCATATCTCTTTACTTCACCATTGTAGCCCAACTTTGTAACAAACTCAAAAAGAGTAGAGTCCGAAACATTAGCAGGAATAGCATCACCAAGAACAGGTAAATGCAGGGCTTCCTCCACAATTGCAGGAGTCACATAGTGAGTAATTCCATTATGTTCAAAACTCATCAAGATAGTGTCAGAATACCCTTTGTCAAAAGTAACTGAGTTCCACACCTGCATTACAGACTTAAAAGAAACACTTGCAGGTTCTGTTAAAGCAAACTTCAATGGGCTTGAAGCTAGAAAATCTTGAATTATATGAAACTCATTGGGTAAATCTTGATGATTTAGAAGAGCCACAAAATTGTTAGTGGCAAAAGTAACACCACTAATCACTGTTTGTTTGTTCATGAATGATGAAGACGCCATTGTAATTCTTAAAAATCTTGAGAATTAATGTTTGAAAACAGTTAGGGTTCGTGAGCATAGAGAGATAGAAAATCGAAAAACTGATGATGAGAGAGTAATTAATGATGTAGAATAAGTAAAAATATTTTGTTAAAACAAAACTTTACTCTCAATAACAGGTGGCAAGATATGATTTGTGCACAAATAATTAGTAGACAGATTACGTGTGTAATTTAAATGAAACTGCACCGCTTTTTATGTGTATGTATATGTATATCTATAACAGTGCAACACACGCGCGCATACAGTTGTCCTACTAAAACTCAACCGTCCATCAGCAGATACTGACGAAAAATTAGGCACAAATTAAGCAATGAAATACTGACCTGAACATCAGGATTGACCAGTTGACTTCCTGTCAGGATAACATCCTATCAGGATTTGATCAAAGAAAACATACCTTTCTGAATAACCATCAGGATTTGAAAGTTATCAGGATTTCCTCTCTGTAGCTTTCCTCAGAAATTCTCAAAGTTCATCATTCCAAGTTCATTCACCAGTTTATTGAAAGTAGCTTCAGGTAGTGGCTTGGTGAATATATCAGCTAGTTGTTGATCAGTAGGAACAAAGTGAAGTTCAATTGTTCCTTCCAGAACTTGTTCTCTTATGAAGTGATATCGAATACTGATGTGTTTAGTAAGAGAATGTTGAACTGGATTTCTTGTCATTGCAATAGCACTTTGGTTATCACAATAAATAGGGATTTTTGAGTATGACAGGCCATAATCTAACAACTGATTTCTCATCCACATTATCTGAGCACAACAACTTCCTGCAGCAATGTACTTGTTAGATCAGAATTCAATGATCGTCAGAAGCTAGACTCAACTGATCAGGATTGCTGACGTCATCAGTATTGCATGGTCATCAGTATTTGATCAAGCGTCAGTATCTTATTGATCATCAGGATTCCTACTCAGACTATGATCAGGTTTGATCATCAGGACTTGAAGCTGATCAGGATTCCTACTTCGAGTTATATTTGGAGTCTAGATAAACATGGAAGTTTATTCTATCTGTTCCTGGTTTGTAGAATGCAGCTATCGATTAAAGATATTTCTATCTTTGTTATGATTAGGACTTATCTTGTTATTGATAGAGAAGCTGTGTGCACTATATAAACACAGTCTTGGTTTCGATTTATGTATTCATTCGAGAGAGAACATAATCGAAGAGAAGCTCTTAAGAACAAAATTTCTTGAGAGAGTTTTTTGTAAGCTAGCAGCTCTTAAGAACATCAGAATTTCTTAAGAGAGTTTGTAACAGTTTTATATCAAAGTTAATAAAGCTGTTATTGTTATTGTTATTGATCTTTCATATTTGTGTTATATAAAGTCGAGAATCTTATACAATTGTATTCAACCCCCTTCTACAATTGTTATTTACTGGGCAACAATTGGTATCAGAGCAAACTGATTTAATTCTGAATCAGATACGATCTAAAGATGTCGACAACCAAGTATGAAAGCATGAAGATTCCCATCTTGAAGATATCAGAATATCCTACATGGAGGGTAAAGATGCTGATGTACCTGGAGGCTATGGATCCTGACAATCTGGACAGGATTCGTGATGGACCATATATACCAATAAAGTTCGTAGAACGAACAGATACTGTACCAGAACATTATGTGGTCAAAGATAAATCTGAATGGACTCCAGAAGAAAAGGCTCATGTACTCAGAGAACCAAAGATAAAGAATATCTTGCACAATGGTCTTGATGCTGTTATGTCAAACAGAGTGATTGCATGCAAGTCTTCAAAAGAAATCTGGGATACTTTGGAAACTCAGTGCCAGGGATCTGCATCTGTCAAGAAAAACAGAAGGGCTCTATTGATTCAAGAATATGAACAATTCGATGGAAGACCTGAAGAGAGCCTGACTGATCTATATGATAGATTCCTGACACTATTGAACAGCTTATCCTTAGTTGACAAAGTATATGAAACCGAAGATTCAAACACCAAATTTCTTAGAGCTTTACCTGAAGAATGGGATACTCAGACCTCAATCATTAGACACCAGTATGATCTGAACATTGTGTCTCTTGATGAGATCTATGGGATGCTAAGAACTCATGATCTTGAAGTTCAACAGAGAAAGAACAAGAAAAGCAGCAAGGCAAAGTCAATTGCTTTGAATGTAGAAGCAAAATCAAAAGAGAAAGCTATGGAGGTCTCGAGAAGGAAAGCAAGAGTAGCTGAGTCAGATCCTGACGACTCTTCATCAGATACTGATGGCAATCCTGATGCCAATACTGGTGATGAATCTTCTGATTCAGACATGGAAGAGATGGTTGCTATGATTGTCAGAAACTTCAGAAGGATGAAGTTCAGGAAGAATAGAAGACAAGGCAACTTTCAGAAAAAGACCTTCAAAGCAGACAAAGACAAGTATATCAAGAAGGACAGCAAGGGTAGCAAATTTGACAAGTCAAAGGTTAGATGCTACAAGTGTAATGGTATGGGTCACTTTGCTTCTGAATGCAACAAGACAAAGGCACTCATCACATCAAGCAAGGATTGGATGGACTCTTCCTCAGAATCTGATACTGAGGTAGTCAACTATGCGTTAATGGCCAATGCTGATGTAACTGCTGCTCCTGATGATAAGGTACTAAATACTTTCTTTGATTTTGATACTGATAATGCTTCTGAGTTAAGACGTTTTCTAAAGTCATTACATATAAGCTTTAGAAGTCAAACTGCTGAGAATACTAGAATCTTATCTGAGATGTCTGACCTTAGAAAAAGGAATGAGATATTAGAAGCTGAATTTTCTCGTATGCAAGAAGTACAAAAAGAATGTGATAATGTTAAGCACATGCACTTAGAGATGACATCTAAATGTACTTCCCTTGAAAAAGAACTTGAATTTGCTAATGAGAAAATCAGAACCTGGACAGACTCTGGTAGGAAATTTCATGAGATTAATACCTCTAAGAATTGGAAAGAGTGTCTAGGATATAAGTCAGATGAAGATAAGAAATTAGCAGAGAAAATTGTCATTGATGAGACAGTCAGTCCAAAGACCTATAGACATGTTATAGACTCAACCAAATCTAAGATTACTCCTGTTAATTTTGTTTTTGGTAAGGATTCCAATTCTACTTTTGAAAAGGGATCTTCTTCTACTCAAGGAATTAAAATTATAAAGTCTAAACCTGTCATGAACAAAGTCACTAAGAATCTAGGTCTATTGTCTCAGAAACAGCTTAAAGATAAAATCTGTGAGGTTACAGATAAGAAAAAGGAAGCTACTGTTAAGAGAAACAGGAATGGTAAAATTGGGATCAATAAAGAGAATGGTTATAAATATATCCCAAATGCACCTAGAAAGTGTTGTTTTAACTGTGGTAACTCTAATCATCTTGCTATTGATTGTAAGAAGAGTAAGAAGAAGATTACTGATATTCCTAAGTCTGATGTTAGGAATAGATCAGTACTCTATAAACCGCAGAAGTCCTGTTTTCATTGTGGTAGTTTATGGCATTCTATTTATACATGTAAAGAGTATCATGATTTGTACTATAACTTTTATGATACATTGCCTAAGTTTGAAAGTAGTACAAAGTCTGATAGAACTGAAAATGTCATAGTGAAGCATGCTTTTGTTAATACTGATACTGACAAAGCAAATCCTGATGGAGTAAATCCTGTCAGGACTGCTAAAGTCAAAAAGTCTTCTGCTGTTAAATTTAATAAAATGCATGAACAAGGAATCCAACAAGTGTGGGTTCCTAAACATTCTGACTAGTGTTTTACTATTCTGATGCAGGGTAAAAGGAAAAATGTGTTAGTCATGGATAGTGGATGTTCTGTGCACATGACTGGAAACAAAGCCCTGTTATCAGAATATGAGGAAAAAGCTGGCCCAACTGTGTCTTATGGAGATGGCAACATTGGACAAACCTTGGGATATGGCAATATAATCATTGGAAATGTCATCATTGAGAAAGTAGCTCTAGTGAAGGGACTAAAACACAACTTGTTGAGTATTAGTCAAATCACTGACAGAGGTTATCATGTCAATTTCTATTCCACACATTGTGAAGTAGTCAGTAAAGCAACAGGGAAGATAGCACTAACTGGCTACAGGCATGGTAACATATATGAAGCCAACATTCTCTCAGATACTGATGGCTCCCCTACATGTCTCATCAGTAAAGCTTCAGTAGATGAAAGTTGGAATTGGCATAAGAAGCTTTCTCATCTCAACTTCAGCAACATCAATGAGTTGGTTAAGAAAGAGTTAGTAAGAGGATTACCTAATGTCTTATATACACCTGATGGACTCTGTGATGCATGCCAAAAAGCAAAATAAAGAAGGACATCATTCCAGAGTAAATCAGAATCCTCTATTGAAGAACCATATCACATGCTACATCTTGATCTGTTTGGTCCAGTCAACATCATGTCCATCAGTAAGAAAAGGTACACTCTTGTAATTGTTGATGAATATTCTAGATTCACCTGGGTGTATTTTCTGCATAGAAAAGATGAAACTCCTGAAGTTCTGTTGGATCATGTGAGGATGATTGAGACAACCACAAAGTACAAAGTCAAGATTCTGAGAAGTGATAATGGTACTGAATTTAAGAATTCAAAGATGGAAGAGTTCTGCAAATACAAAGGAATCATTCAACAATTCTCTGCTCCTGGCACACCTCAGCAAAATGGAGTAGTAGAAAGGAAGAATAGAACTCTTATTGAAGCTGGCAGAACTATGTTGGAAGAAGCTAAATTACCTACATATTTCTGGGCAGAAGCAGTCAACACAGCATGCTATACACAAAATCTCACATTGATAAACAAGCATGGTGTCACTCCTTATCAGTCACTCAAGGAGAAGAAACCAAGTCTGAAGCATTTGCATGTGTTTGGCTGTAAATGTTTTGTTCTCAGAACTCATCCTGAACAGCTAGGGAAATTTGAAACAAAGGCTGATGAAGGAATATTCATAGGTTATCCTACATCAAGAGCCTTCAGAGTTTTTAATTTGAGAACAAGAACTGTCATGGAGTCAATTCATGTATCTTTTGATGATAAGAAAATAACTGGAATCATTGAAGACTCGCATGATAGATTGTTATTTGAAAATGAAGCTTCCAAGGAACCTGAAGAATGTGAATCAGATCCTGTCAATACATCAGATCCTGATGGGTCACCAAATCCTGATGACACACCAGGTACTGATGGTGCTAATACTGATGATGCAAACAACAGTGATACAACTAGTAGTGCTAATGTTGAGGGGGAGCAACGGCATTCAACTACAAGTTCAGAGTCAACTCAATCATCAGGACAGAATTCTTCAGATACTGATTCAAGTGAAGATCCTGATAACACATCAGGAGGGCATAGCAATAATTCAGGGAGAGCTTCAAATCAATCAAATTCTTTCAATCAAGATAACACCAATCCAGGGGGAGCATCTACTTCAAGAAACAATTTGACACCAGCAAGGAAATGGACAAAAGATCATACTCCTGATTTGATAATTGGAGATCCTGATGCAGGTGTTCAAACAAGAAGTGCAACTCAGAATGAATGTTTATATAATAACTTTCTATCCAAGGAGGAGCCTAAGAAAGTTGAAGATGCACTTAAAGATGCTGATTGGGTTACTGCAATGCAAGAAGAACTGAATGAATTTGAAAGGAATGAAGTCTGGAAACTGGTACCAAGACCAAAGAATAGATCAATTGTTGGTACAAAGTGGATTTTCAAGAACAAGACTGATTCTGATGGAGTCATTATCAGAAATAAAGCTAGACTAGTTGCAAAGGGGTATTCCCAACAAGAGGGAATTGACTATGATGAAACTTTTGCTCCTGTTGCAAGACTAGAAGCCATCAGGATATTTCTTGCTTATGCAGCACATAAGAAATTCAAGGTTTTCCAGATGGATGTTAAAAGTGCTTTCTTAAATGGTGAACTGGAGGAAGAAGTTTATGTTGAACAACCTCCTGGTTTCATTGATCCTACATATCCAGATCATGTCTACAGACTGGATAAGGCACTTTATGGACTAAAGCAAGCTCCAAGAGCATGGTATGAAACCTTAGCTCAATTCTTACTGGAAAATGGATTCAAAAGAGGTACAATTGATAAAACTATATTTTATTTGAATCATGGTAAGGAGTTGCTGTTAGTTTAGATTTATGTTGATGATATCATTTTTGGGTCAACAAACAATAAGCTGTGTGAAAAGTTTTCCAAGCTTATGCAGTCAAGATATCAAATGAGCATGATGGGAGAAATGAGTTACTTTCTGGGTCTTCAAGTTAAACAGACTGATGAAGGGATTTTTATTAATCAGTCTAAATACACAAGGAATTTACTGACAAGGTTTAACATGCAAGACAGTACTCCTGCTTCAACTCCCATAGCTACAGCTACCAAACTTGATCCTGATCAAGGTGAAGAGGTAGATGTAACTCACTACAGAGGAATGATTGGCTCTTTATTGTATCTCACTGCCAGTAGACCAGATATCATGTTTGCAACCTGTCTATGTGCAAGATTTCAAGCAAAACCTAGAGAACCACATCTGATTGCAGTCAAAAGAATTTTCAGATATCTCAAAGGCACTCCTTCACTTGGCCTTTGGTATGCAAGGGAATCAGATTTTGGGTTGTGTGGTTATTCAGATGCTGATTTTGCAGGATGCAAAATAGACAGGAAAAGTACTTCAGGAAGTTGTCAGTTTTTGGGTGGAAGACTAGTTTCATGGTTCAGTAAAAAGCAGAAATCTATTTCCACTTCAACTGCAGAAGCTGAGTACATTGCTGCAGGAAGTTGTTGTGCTCAGATAATGTGGATGAGAAATCAGTTGTTAGATTATGGCCTGTCATACTCAAAAATCCCTATTTATTGTGATAACCAAAGTGCTATTGCAATGACAGGAAATCCAGTTCAGCATTCTCTTACTAAACACATAAGTATCAGATATCACTTTATAAGAGAACAGGTTCTGGAAGGAACAATTGAGCTTCACTTTGTTCCTACTGATCAACAACTAGCTGATATATTCACCAAGCCACTGCCTGAAGCTACTTTCAATAAGTTGGTGAATGAACTTGGAATGATGAATTTTGAGAATTTCTGAGGAAAAGCTACAGAGAGGAAATCCTGATAACCGTCAGATCCTGATGGTTATTCAGAAAGGTATGTATCTTTGATCAAATCCTGATAGGACTCAATCCTGACAGGAAGTCAACTGGTCAATCCTGATGTACAGGTCAGTATTTCATTACTTAATTTGTGCCTAATTTTTCGTCAGTATCTGCTGATGGACGGTTGAGTTTTAGTAGGACAACTGTATGCGCGCGTGTGTTGCACTATTATAGATATATCAATACATACACATAAAAGGCGGTGCAGATTTATTTAAATGACACACGTAATCTGTCCACTAATTCTTTGTGCACAAATCATATTTTGCCACCTGTCTTTGAGAGTAATATTTTGTTTTAACAAAATACTTTTCATTGGTCTACATCGTTAATTACTCTCTTATCATCAGTTTTTCATTTTCTATCTCTCTCTGTGCTTTCATACCCTAATTGCTTCAAATCTTAATTCTCGAGTTTTCAAAAGCATTACAATGGCGTCTTCATCTTTCATGAACAAACAAACAGTAATTCGTGATATTACTTTTGCCACTAATAACTTTGTAGCCATACTAGACCATCAAGAATTGCCTACTGAGTTCCATATAATTCAAGATTTTCTTACTTCAAGCCCATTGAAGTATGCTTTAACAGAGCCTGCAAGTGTTTCTTTTAAGTCTGTAATGCAGGTTTGGAACACAGTTGTTTTTGGTCAAAGTTCTACAGGAACCATTCTGATGCAGTTCGAATCAAATGGGGTCACTCATCATGTCACCCCTGCTGTTATTGAAGAAGCATTGCATTTGCCTATTCTGGGTGAAAAAGTTCCTAGGGTGATTTCAGACTCTGCTCTATTTGAGTTTGTCAAGAAACTGGGCTACAATGGAGAAGTAAAGAGATATGGAAATCTCTTTAGGACAAAGCTTAAGAAGGAATGGAATTTCTTCTTTGATACAATCAGCCGCTGTTTCCTGAACAAGACATCAAATTTTGATGCTCTTCCATCAGGATCTCTTAAAATTGGGTACTCTCTTATCCATTCTACAGTGTTTGATTATGGCTCTTTTATCTTAAAAGCTTTAAGTGATAGGAAATCAGATAAATTGGGTTCTGTCTGTTTTCTTAGATTTTTACAGTTGATATTTAATCACTTATGTCCTAATGTTGTTTTTGAGGATGATGTAGTTCTACCAATCTGTAGAATTACTGAGAATAATATTAAGTCCTTAGTCAACAGTGATAAGGCAAATGGTTTCATAGGAAATGCTTTTATTCCTGATGAGGTTAGGTTTTTCTTACATCAGAAAATGCCTACTCGTTATGGACTACTTTCTAATGCTATGGTACAAGGACCAACCCACCTTGTTCCTGACACAAGCATGCAACCTAAACAGTCTAAACAGTTACCAACCACCTCTACTGTCTCTCAAAAGACTTTAGTTGTAAAATCAAAGAAATCAGCTAGAACTGATGTGTCTGGAAGGCAATCAGGTTCAAAGGATTTTTCCTCTACACCACTCACTAAAAAGAAGATACAAGGGGGTGTACAAGGGGTCCTGGTGAAGAAAGCTGATAAGGTTGTTAAGAATGTTCCTGTGAAAAGGAAGTTAAGGTTGATTGATGAAAGTGATTCAGAGGATGACTTACCTATATCCTCTGTGATGAATGTAAACAAGGAAGTTGCTGATACTGCTACTAAAGCTGTGGTACCTTCATCAAAACCACAAAAGACAAGGAAATTATCAAAGAGCAGGTATCATATTCCTTTGACAGTGCAAATGAAGGATACTGATATTCAGACATCAAATCCTGATGTTAGTATTCCTGATGCAACAACAAAAGTTGTCTCTATATCAGACTCTCCAGCCTCTCCATCTCAGATTCGAGGACATTCTTGGGAGAAGGTTTCTACAACTGCTTCCTTGGTTGGTCTTACACCTACATCAAAGAAAAAGAGGAATGCAGAAGAGTTAGTCTATCAGAGACAGAAGAAGCTGAAAGGATCAAGCCCACAAGAACCTGAATTTCAGAGTAATTCAGCAGCTACTGTTGATCCTGCCACACAAGAACCACTCAATCAAAGTTTGGGTGAAGGCTTAGCTAGTGGAATGGTCACACAAGAACCATTTTCTCAAAGGGAGAATGAAGACATCAACATTCCAGCTACACAAGAACCATCTTCTCAAAGTGAAGATGCAGGCAAAGCTACAGCTTCTGTTGAAAGATTGGTCGAGAACATTGTCAATGAGGGAAGCACACAAGAACCTTTAGCTCAAAGTGTTGAAGCAGCTTCTGAACCTCAAGCTCCACAAGAACCATTGGTAGCAAATACTGATGCACGCATATCAAATCCTGACGATGTTCATCCTGACGCTAGTGGTGCTCCTGATAATGAACCTATTTTGATACAGCCACTTCGTTCAAGACCAATGGATCATCCTATCTCAGAATTACAGGATAAAATGAAAGGTATTGCAATTCCTGATCCTGATAAATCTCATGGTTCTGATGATGATAGTTCTGATGATGATAGTGATGATGATAATGAGAATCGAAAAGAGAAGGAACAGCTTGCTACAGCACTCAAGATTAGTCTTGGAACTAATTTTGGTTCATCAAGTACATATATGGCTAGCAATGCTTTCACTGGGAAAGATCAGAGACAAGATTTTTCTACTCCTTCCTTTGATCCTGCAGAGGCATTTAGACAGAATGAATGGAACAATTCATGGCATCAATTCTGATGAATCTATCAGTTTTTCTTCTGCTATTGAACATGCCTATAATGCAGTGAAGTCTATAGAGAATCAAGACTTGAAGAATCATCTGAAGGCTACTACTCTGTTATCCAAAAGCCTGAAAAGTGAGATTGATTCTATCAAGGGCTCAACTGAAAAAGTGAGGACTGATATCTTTAATAATTTTACAAAGGTGCCTACTACTTTACAACTAAGGGTAGTGGAATCCCAAGTGAAATCTGTTGTTTCAGAACAAACCTCCATCAAACAAAGAATTGATTCTCTGGATACTAAGGTAACTGAAATTCAAGCCTCTCTTTCCTTAATTTTGCAATTATTGTCAAATCCTGATGTCAAAAAGGGGGAGAAGGTTATTCAGACAAAATGTACACCTGATCTAGTATTAAGAAATAATGATGATGATACTGGAGATGATGGTGGTGACAAAGTGATACAAGGAGAAACCTCTGATGCTGTTGTTATGAAGACAATCCAAACTTCTCAAAGTCAAACAACGCAGTCAACTCATGTTTCTGATTCTGGAGTTAAGACAGTAAGAACATTGGTGCAATCTCAGATCCTGATGGAAGATCAAATCCTGACACCTGGTCATGGACACATTCTTGCTACAATTCCTGAAGGTGATGAAGATGTAATTATTGATAATCCTGAAGATGCATCAAATTTATTCCAGAAGTTTTCTACAAAAGATGGTAGAATTGTTACTCTATATCACACTGATAAAAGAGTTCAACAATTATATGCAAGAAAAGCACTCTCTACAGCAAGTGAAGAATATCCAGATCTCTCACATGAAGAATTCTTGAGACTACAAAGAGAGACAATGGAAAGCTATACTGCTCCTGCTAGAGGTAGAGGAAGCAGAGGTAGAAGAGGTGTTAGAAGAAGTAGAAGAGGTTCTTCAACTCAAACAGTACCTAGACAGACAAGGTCTAGAGGGTTAAGAATTGAAGAAATTCCTGAACCTATTCAAACTCTAGTAGTTTCTGACAGATCTACTTTTGGTGATGATGGAATTGTTGAAGAAGAACCTGAATTGAGAAGAAAATCAAGTAAATCAACTCTCAGCAATACAAATCAAATTGAAGATTCTAATCCTGACATCATTCAAGATCCTGATGAATCTGAAATTCTGCAAGAGGTTGATTTGATAATCTTATCTACTGTTGTTGATTGTCACAACAAAGAAGTAGATGAAGAAGAAGAAGCCAGAAGAAGAGATATTACAAAGAGAACAAATGAAGATTTTAATCTCTATCTACAAAGGCTTAAAGTTTCAAATGAAAGAAAATGGAGAAATTCAAGCAGACAAGAATCTTTACTTGAAAGAAGCTACGCTCATGAAAAGGAGAAATACAAGAAGTGGAAACATATTAGCACATTAAGTTGTGATACACCTATCAATTTTCAGTCTGGTGGAATTATTACAAGCGCTTCAAGTGTTGTTGATTTGTCTGATATGGCTAGATCAAAAACACTCTGGTTAAAGATGTTTTCGAATCTGAAGCAATTGTCAAGTAATTCAAGAGGAGGTATTGGACACAGAGATGGTGAATATCTGAATATGTCATATGTTGATCCTTACTCCTTGACAGAAATTGGAGGTACTTTAACTTCTGAAAACCTGAACAATTTATTAGTTGTTGATCTAGTTATAGATTGTCATGATGGTTTTGAAAAGAAAGAAAAGCTTCTGTACTTCATGAAAGATGGTAGTGTGAAGATTCTATCTATTCAAGATCTGCTGATGAAAACTACACAGGAACTGAAATATGTTCACTATCTGTTAAGATGGAAGAACCAAGTGTACAAAGAATGGAGTGACATGATTTTGTCAACTATAAGAAGAAGACTGGATGGAAACAGTAATTTTGATGGTAATTATACTCCCATGTACTTAAATCAAAGAGGTCAGGATGTGGAAATGCAAAGGGGTACTGCTGTTAAAGAAGTAAATTTTGGCATGACTCATCTTTCTCTCAATCCTGATGGGAAGGAAATTGCTTATCTTTTGCTTGAAGAGCACAGTCTACAGAGAAACTCCATACAGAATCTCAGAGCAGCTATCTACCAGATTAATGAGGAAGATAAAGAACTCAGAAATCTTAAGGAAAGACTGATTCAAATTCTTGAAGAAAAAGAAGAAAGTTTATTATCCAATTTCTTGAAGATGAATCTGTTCTATCACAAAGCTTAAACAGATAAGTTGTTTCTGAAGATACTCGTACATTTTGATACATGTTTTTGACATCATTGAATATTTGGAATCTATACTTTATTTTACAAAGTATGAGATTGGGGGAGATTGTTAGATCAGAATTCAATGATCGTCAGAAGCTAGACTCAACTGATCAGGATTGCTGACGTCATCAGTATTGCATGGTCATCAGTATTTGATCAAGCGTTAGTATCTTATTGATCATCAGGATTCCTACTCAGACTATGATCAGGTTTGATCATCAGGACTTGAAGCTGATCAGGATTCCTACTTCGAGTTATATTTGGAGTCTAGATAAACATGGAAGTTTATTCTATCTGTTCCTGGTTTGTAGAATGCAGCTATCGATTAAAGATATGTTTCTATCTTTGTTATGATTAGGACTTATCTTGTTATTGATAGAGAAGCTGTGTGCACTATATAAACACAGTCTTGGTTTCGATTTATGTATTCATTCGAGAGAGAACATAATCGAAGAGAAGCTCTTAAGAACAGAATTTCTTGAGAGAGTTTTTTGTAAGCTAGCAGCTCTTAAGAACATCAGAATTTCTTAAGAGAGTTTGTAACAGTTTTATATCAAAGTTAATAAAGCTGTTATTGTTATTGTTATTGATCTTTCATATTTGTGTTATATAAAGTCGAGAATCTTATACAATTGTATTCAACCCCTTCTACAATTGTTATTTACTGGGCAACAGTACTCAGCTTCTGCAGTTGAAGTGGAAATGGATTTTTGTTTTTTACTGAACCATGAAACTAGTCTTCCACCCAAAAACTGACAGCTTCCTGAAGTACTTTTCCTGTCTATTTTGCATCCTGCAAAATCAGCATCTGTATAACCACACAACCCAAAATCTGATTCCCTTGCATACCAAAGGCCAAGTGAAGAAGTGCCTTTGAGATATCTGAAAATTCTTTTGACTGCAATCAGATGGGGTTCTCTAGGTTTTGCTTGAAATCTTGCACACAGACAGGTTGCAAACATGATATCTGGTCTACTTGCAGTGAGATACAATAAAGAGACAATCATTCCTCTGTAGTGAGTTACATCTACCTCAGCACCTTGATCAGGATCAAGTTTGGTAGCTGTAGCTATGGGAGTTGTAGCAGGAGAACTATCTTGCATGTTAAACCTTGTCAATAAATTCCTTGTATATTTAGACTGATTGATAAAAATCCCTTCATCAGTCTGTTTAACTTGAAGACCAAGAAAGTAATTCATTTCTCCCATCATGCTCATTTGATATCTTGACTGCATAAGCTTGGAAAACTTTTCACAAAGCTTATTGTTTGTTGACCCAAAAATGATATCATCAACATAAATCTGAACTAACAACAAGTCCTTACCATGATTCAAATAAAATAGAGTTTTATCAATAGCACCTTTTTTGAATCCACTTTCCAGTAAGAATAGAGCTAAAGTTTCATACCATGCTCTTGGAGCTTGCTTTAGTCCATAAAGTGCCTCATCCAATCTGTAGACATGATCTGGATAGTTAGGATCAATGAAACCAGGAGGTTGCTCAACATAGACTTCTTCCTCCAGTTCTCCATTTAAGAAAGCACTTTTAACATCCATCTGGAAAACCTTGAATTTCTTATGTGCTGCATAAGCAAGAAATATCCTGATGGCTTCTAGTCTTGCAACAGGAGCAAAAGTTTTATCATAATCAATTCCCTCTTGTTGAGAATACCCCTTTGCAACTAGTCTTGCTTTGTTTCTGATTATTACACCATCAGAATCAGTCTTGTTCTTGAAAATCCACTTTGTACCAACAATTGATCTATTCTTTGGTCTTGGTACCAGTTTCCAGACTTCATTTCTTTCAAATTCATTCAGTTCCTCTTGCATTGCATTAACCCAATCAGCATCTTTAAGTGCATCTTCAACTTTCTTTGGCTCCTCCTTGGATAGAAAGTTATTGTATAGACATTCATTCTGAGTTGCACTTTTTGTTTGAACACCTGCATCAGGATCCCCAATGATCAAATCAGGAGTATGACTTGCAGTCCATTTCCTTGTTGGTGTTAAATTGTTTCTTGAAGTAGATGCTCTTTCTGGATTGGTGTTATCTTGATTTGAAGAACTTTACTTGTCTTGAAGCTCCCCCCTGAATAATTGCTATTTCCTCCTGATAAGTTATCAGGATCATCACTTGAATCAGTATCTGAAGAATTCTGTCCTGATGATTGTGTTGACTCTGAACTTGTAGTAGAATGATGTTGCTCCCCCTCAACATTAGCACTACTAGAAGTATTACTATTGATTGCATCATCAGTATTTGCACCATCAGCATCTGGTGTGTCATCAGGATTTGGTGACCCATCAGGATCTGATGTATGGACAAGATCTGATTCTCTTTCTTCAGGTTCCTTGGTAGCTTCATTTTCAAAAATCAATCTATCATGAGAGTCTTCATTGATTCCAGCTATCTTCTTGTCATCAAAAGATACATGTATTGACTCCATGACAGTCCTTGTCCTCAAATTGAAAACTCTGAAGGCTCTTGATGCAGGATAGCCTATGAAAATTCTTTCATCAGCCTTTGTTTCAAATTTCCCTAGCTGTTCAGGATGAGTTCTGAGAACAAAACATTTACAGCCAAACACATGCAGATGCTTCAGACTTGGTTTCTTCTCCTTGAGAGACTGATAAGGAGTAACACCATGTCTGTTGATTAATGTGAGATTTTGAGTATAGCATGCTGTGTTGACTGCTTCTGCCCAGAAATATGTAGGTAATTTTGCTTCTTCTAACATAGTTCTGCCAGCTTCAATAAGAGTTCTATTTTTCCTTTCAACTACTCCATTTTGCTGAGGTGTGCCAGGAGCAGAGAATTGTTGAATGATTCCTTTGTATTTGCAGAACTCTTCAATCTTTGAATTCTTAAATTCAGTACCATTATCACTTCTCAGTATCTTGACTTTGTACTTTGTGGTTGTCTCAATCATTCTCACATGATCCAACAGAACTTCAGGAGTCTCATCTTTTCTGTGCAGAAAATACACCCAGGTGAATCTAGAATATTCATCAACAATTACAAGAGTGTATCTTTTCTTACTGATGGTCATGATGTTGACTGGACCAAATAGATCAAGATGTAGCATGTGATATGGTTCTCCAATAGAGGATTCTGATTTACTCTTGAATGATGTCCTTCTTTGTTTTGCTTTCTGACATGCATCACAGAGTCCATCAGGAGTATATAACACTTTTGGTAATCCTCTCACTAAATCTTTCTTAACCAACTCATTGATATTGCTGAAGTTGAGATGAGAAAGCTTCTTGTGCCAATTCCAACTTTCATCTACTGAAGCTTTACTGATCAGACAGGTAGGGGAGTCATCAGTATTTGATTCAATGTTGGCTTCATATATGTTACCATGCCTGTAGCCAGTCAGTGCTATCTTGCTTGTTGCCTTACTGACTACTTCACAATGAGTGGAATAGAAGTTGACATGATAACCTCTGTCAGTGATTTGACTACTACTCAACAGGTTGTGTTTTAGTCCCTTCACTAGAGCTACTTTTTCAATGATGACATTTCCAATGATTATATTGCCATATCCCAAGGTTTGTCCAATGTTGCCATCTCCATAAGACACAGTTGGGCCAGCTTTTTCCTCATATTCTGATAACATGGCTTTCTTTCCAGTCATGTGCACAGAACATCCACTATCCATGACTAACACATTTTTCTTTTTACCCTGCAATCAGAATAGAAACACACTAGTTAGAACATTTAGGAACCCATACTTGTTGGGTTCCTTTTCCATGCAATTTATTAAATTTCACAGCAGAAGACTTTCTGACTTTAGCAGTCCTGACAGGATTTACTCCATCAGGATTTGCTTTGTCAGTATCAGTATTAATAAAAGCATGTTCCAACTTGACATTCTTAACTCTATCAGACTTTGTACTATTATCAATCTTAGGCAGTGGATCATAAGAGTTATAGTACAACTCATGATAATCTTTACAAGTATAAATAGAATGCCATATACTACCACAATGAAAACAGGACTTCTGTGGTTTATAAAATACCGATCTATTCCTAACATCAGACTTAGGAATATCAGTAATCTTCTTCTTACTCTTCTTACAATTAATAGCAAGATGATTAGAGTTACCACAGTTAAAACAACACTTTCTAGGTGCATTTGGGATATATTTGTAACCATTCTCTTTGTTGATCCCAACTTTACCATTCCTGTTTCTCTTAACAGTAGCTTCCTTTTTCTTATCTGTCACCTCACAGATTTTATCCTTAAGTTGTTTCTGAGACAATAAACCTACATTCTTAATGACTTTATTCAAGACAGGTTTAGACTTTATGATTTTAATTCCTTGTGTAGAAGTAGATCCCTTTTCAAAAATAGAATTGGAATCCTTACCAAAAACAAAATTAACAGGAGTAATCTTAGATTTGGTTGCATCTATAACATGTCTATAGGTCTTTGGACTGACTGTCTCATCAATGACAATTTTCTCTTTCAATTTCTTATCCTCATCTGACTTATATCCTAGACACTCTTTCCAATTCTTAGAGGTATTAATCTCATGAAATTTCCTACCAGAGTCTGTCCAGGTTCTGATTTTCTCATTAGCATTTTCAAGTTCCTTTTCAAGAGCAGTACATTTGGATTTCATCTCTACATACATGTGATTCACATTATCACATTCTTTTTGTACTTCTTGCATACGAGAAAATTCAGCTTCTAATATATCATTCCTTTTTCTAAGTTCAGACATCTCAGATAAGATCCTAGTATTTTCAGCAGCTTGACTTCTAAAGCTAATATGTAATGACTTTAGAAAACGTCTTAACTCAGAAGCATTATCAGTATCAAAATCAAAGATAGTATTTAGTACCTTATCATCAGGAGCAACAGTTACATCAGCATTTGCCATTAGAGCATAGTTGACCACCTCAGTATCAGATTCTGAGGAAGAGTCCATCCAATCCTTGCTTGATGTGATAAGTGCCTTTGTCTTCTTGCACTCAGAAACAAAGTGACCCATACCATTGCACTTGTAGCATCTAACCTTTGACTTGTCAAATTTACTACCCTTGCTGTCCTTTTTGATATACTTATCTTTGATTGGATTGAAAGCCTTTTTCTGAAAGTTGCCTTGTCTTCTACTCTTCCTGAACTTCATCCTTCTGAAGTTTCTGACAATCATAGCAACCATCTCTTCCATGTCTGAGTCAGAAGAATCATCATCAGTATTGGCTTCAGGATTGCAATCAGTATCTGATGAAGAGTCATCAGGATCTGACTCAACTATTCTTGTTTTACTTCTCGAGGTCTCCATAGCTTTTCCTTTTGATTTAGCCTCTGCTTTCAAAGCAATTGATTTTGCCTTGCTGCTTTTCTTGTTCTTTCTCTGTTGAACTTCAAGATCATGAGTTCTTAGCATCCCATAGACTTCATCAAGAGACACAGTGTTAAGATCATACTGATGTCTAATGATCGAGGTCTGAGTGTCCCATTCTTCAGGTAAAGCTCTTAGAAACTTGGTGTTTGAATCTTCAGTTTCATATTCCTTGTCAACTAAAGATAAACTGTTCAATAGTGTCAGAAATCTATCATATAGATCAGTTAGGCTCTCATCAGGTCTTGCATCAAATTGTTCATATTCTTGGATCAAAAGAGCCCTTCTGTTTTTCTTGACAGATGCAGATCCCTGGCACTTAGTTTCCAAAGTATCCCAGATTTCTTTTGAAGACTTGCACGCAATCACTCTATTTGACATGACAGCATCAAGACTACTGTGTAAGATATTCTTTATCTTTGGTTCCCTGAGTACATGAGCTTTTTCTTCTGGAGTCCATTCACTTTTAGCCTTGACCACATAATGTTCAGGTACTGTATCTGTTCGTTCTACAATCCTTGTAGGAATATATGGTCCATCACGAATCTTGTCCAAATAGTCAGGATCCATAGCCTCCAGGTACATCAGCATCTTTACCCTCCATGTTGGATATTCTGATTTCTTCAAGATGGGAATCTTCATGCTTTCATACTTGGTTGTCGACATCTTTAGATCGTTTCTGATTCAGAATTAAATCAGTTTGCTCTGATACCAATTGTTGCCCAGTAATAATCTATTGTAGAAGGGGGGTTGAATACAATAGTATAAGATAATCGACTTCTTAATGTATATATCACAAATATGAAAGAAAGATAACAGCTTTATTAAATCTGATATAAAACTGTTACAAACTCGCTCAAGAAATTATGATGTTCTTGAGAGCTGCTAGCTTACAAAAACTCTCTCAAGAAATTCTATGTTCTTAAGAGCTTCTATCTTGATTCTGTTCACGTCTGTGTTGTACATAAATCGAAACCAAAACTGTGTTTATATACTACACAGCTTCTCTATCAATGATAAGTCCTAATCAATTACAAAGATTGAAACCTATCTATAATTGACAGCTACGTTCTACAAACCAGGAACCGACAGAATAAACTTCCATGTTTTAACTAGACTCCAAATATAACTCGAAGTAGGAATCCTGATCAGCTTCCAGTCCTGATGATCAATCCTGATCCCAGTCCTGATATGTATCTCAATCCCGACGACCATGTAATCCTGATGACGTCAGCAATCCTGATCAGTTGAGTCTAGCTCCTGACGATCATTGAATTCTGAACTAACAGTTGCCAATAAATACCTTAAGGAGACGTAAAAGGCTTAATTTTTTTTTTCTTTTACGTGACTTCTACGTGATCAATGTGTCCAACCATACCATCATTTATATGTGCATCCTCACAATAATACAATTCCATAAAAGAAAGAAGTATATTTCCTAAATTTAAACAAATTAGATCCCATATTTCCATTTTTTTGATTAGATTTCAATATTATTTAATTTTTATGTAGTAAAATATAGTGAAATATTAATGTAGAATAAAACTTTCCCGAATTTTGATTATATTATTAATTTATTAATTAGAAAAAGTACCGAAAACAAAAAACTAACCGAAAACCGAAAACCAAAACTTTCAATGTTTCGGCTTTAATAATTTAGTATGGATAATAGATTAGGACTTATATAGTTGTTTCGCGTGCCAAGACTATAATTACATTATACTAACTTAAACTCATGTGATGCAGAGATAGTTTTTAATAATTGTTATTTTTATTATTTTTATTTTAATATATTATTAATTGTATTTGTTAAAAAAATAAGTATGCGTGTTAAACGTTTTTAAAAAATTAAAAATATTAAAATAGGTTTATTAAATAACTTAAAACCGGTGATATATTTTTATAATAATAAATAAAAAGTTTTAAACAATATAATTTAAAAATACTATCCAAGATCAATGATTCGAAACCCATTAACAACATATTTAAATTTAATATCTAAAACTCCAGATATCTACACTATTATATTAAAGACGAAACATTGAAAGTTTTGTAGTCTGGTCCTAAAATTGTTTGTAGCCTGTTCACTCCATCCATAGTCGTTAGATATTTCTGATCAAATCGATGAAAACCGTTAGATAAAATATTAATATTATTATATGAATATCTTTTCTATTTTTCCTAACTAAAACATCTCATTTTCCAAAAATATCGCAGACAGTTTCATTTAATAAAATAACAAAATAAGGCTATAATTGCTAATAACTAACTCATTACCATTTTTAGCCAAAGTGTATATTCTTTTCTATATTTTCTAACTAAAATTTCTAATTTTCTATTTTCCTAAATAAAACCTCTCATTTTCCAAAAATATCAGGAATAGTTCTATTTAATAAAATAAAATAATAATATTATAATTATTAATGACTAACCGAGTAGCATAAAATACTAATATTATAAATCTATCTATCTATCTATACTATATTATTAAAGACGAAACATTGAAAGTTTTGGTACCTGTTTTTTGGTACGGTACTTGTCTTATTTAATTGTTTATTTAATTATTATAAACATTATTATAATCAGTTACCCTTTCAGTTAAAATATATTACCATTTTTTCTAAAAAAATCACGGGAAATTTCCTTTTCAGCTAAAACATATTACTTTTTCTATTTCTCTTACTAAAATCCCTCATTTCTCAAATATATCACGAGCAAACCCTTACTTATTTATTTTAAAACCTATTTTAATTGGCAATTACCTTTCCACTCTTTTTCTAGAAAAATCACGGGCAATTACCTTTTTCAGCTCAAATATGTTATATTTTCTATTTTCCTTACTAAAAGCCCTCTTTTTCCATATATATCACGGGCAAACCCTTACTTATTTACTTTAAAATCTATTTTAATAATTTTAATTGACAATTACCTTTTTCAACTAAAATATGTCACATTTTCTATTTTTCTTACTAAAACCCCTCTTTTTTCAAAAATCTCACGGGCAAATCGTTACTTTTATATTTTAAAATTCAACGAAAACATGTTACTTTCTATTTTTCTTACTAAACCCCCTCTTTTTCCAAAATATCACGGACAAACCTTTACTTATTTATTTTAAAATCTATTTTAATATTTTTAATTATTTAAAAATGTTTAACATACCTTCTTATTTTTTTTAATAAATGCAATTAATAAAATATTAAATATAAATAATAAAGTTAACAATTATTAAAAACAATCTGTGCATCGCACGGGTTTTAAACTATTTATACTATATTATTATAAGCAAACTAGCCTCTATTTGGTTGGTTGGTACTTTAAATAACAACTGTTAGATTGAAAGATAGATTAAAGGAGAACCGTTGGATGTAAGGTTACAAAAATATTTCTTTCTTGATATTCAAAATGTTCCCACGGGTTCAAAGTTCGAATCCCGTCAACAACATATTATTATTATTAAATATTTATATTACCTATTTTTCTAAGCTACATTCAGAAATTCAAGATATTATTACCGTTGACAATATATTAAAAAAATTATCATCAAAATACAAACAAATGCTTACAATAACATCATACATACATTATTACTTTTTAAAAATTTATTTTCTTCTGATAAAATCATATAATCAAAATACAGATAGTAAGATAAACAATTCTAAAATTCATACCGGTTATAGGCTAGTATTAATAACACAAGGACAGTTTAAATAGGTCGATAATGACGCAAGGGCAGTTTAGACACAATAACAAGTAAGCCCCTTGTTGGACCATTATCTGTTTATATTTAATATACTAGCTTATAGCCTGTGCAATGCACAGTTACTTAAATTTTATTTATAAATATATCTTTATTACCCATGCAACACACGATTGTTTTTTAATATTTATAATTATATTTATTTATGAATATTTTAATATTTAAAAGTTATTAGTTTACATGATTAAATTATTGTTAAAAAAGATTTAGCCAAAAAAATTATAGTTAAAAATTTGATATTTATTATATTTTACACGCTAAACTATTCTAAAACTAAAAAGAGAATAAAGTGACGAAATTTAATGTTGAGAATTCTATTCGATTTAGGAAATCTACTTATATGTAGTTTAGATTATTAGAATACCCTTCATAGAAAAAAGTAATTAAATTGGTGTTAAAATAATGATGACATAATAATAATTATTAGAATTTAAATATTCACTTTATTAATTTGGGCTTTATCTTGTATTTTAAAAATCAGATTTTGACGATTTTACACCCCACATGAAGATAACTAAATTATCTTTAATTAAAAGATGGTTTAACAATTTTTATCTAGGTGGAATTGTCCAAGAGAAAAGAAAGTCACGAATTTTTTACATGGAGAATTCTATTCAATATAGAAAACTTATTTATATTTGGTTTAAATTATCAAAATACACCTTTTAGAATTTAAATATAATCCTATTATTAATAAAATAAACTTTTTTAATATTTGATCTAACGATTTTCATTTATCTAGTTAAGATCTAATGATCCTTATTAATTTGGTTGTCTACGACCAAAACTTGGGATAAGATCCCTATTATGATTATTATATATAAGGATTTAATATAATAAGGATATCAAGTATATACTCATATAAGTATCTTACTAACTGATTTTACTTTTAATGTTTCGGTTTTATTTACGGTGCAAATAAAATTTTAAAATACATTATTACTTAAAAATTATTAAATAGAATAAAAATTATGTTATGATTATATAAAATTTTATTCTCATATTATTATATTCTTAATCAATTTGAATTTGTTCTTAATTAATTTTGATACTTTATTGAAATAAACATAAAATTTCTATATTTAAAAGAATTAGCGAAAAAATAAATAAATTGGTGCTACAATAATAAAAAAAATTATTAAAATTTAGATACTCACTTTAATATTATTTGAGTTCTATCCTGAGTTTTAGAAATTAAATTTTGACGATTTTACAACTCATGCGAAACTAACAAAATTATCTTTAATTTAATGATGGTTTAATAATTATTATCTAGCTTGACCAGTTGACCTACCCATAAAATAAACTCAAAAGAAAAGATGGTTAAGGAGTTTTACACAAAGAATTCAATTCAATATAGAAAACCAATTTATAGTTGGTTTAAATTATCAAAGCACACTTCTTATTATTTAAATATAATCTTACATTTAATCAACTACACATTTTAATATAAGTATTATATTCAAAATTATCGTTTATGAATATGAAACCCTCAACATTTTAATAATATTTTGATATTATCCTTTTCTGTTTGTTATATGTAAAATAATATAATTATAATTTGGATTAATCGAATTGTTATGTTCCTTTAGAAAAAAAAAGTGTTTAAATTTATTCATGCACAGGAGTCTCTTATAACGTAGGGTATCATTGTAATCGATATGAATTGTTATCTTGATATTTGGTTTAACAATTATTATCTAATTGAAACTATACATAAATTCAAGAGAAAAGATATTTAAGAATTTTTACATAGAAAAATTTTAAATTATCAAAATACACTTTTTAGTATTTAAATATAATTCTATTATTAATCGGATACACTTTTTAATTAGATTTAACAATTCTCATCGATCTATAATTATTAATTTGGTCGTATACTGATCGTACACGGACCAGATCGATTTTAATTTTTTCTTAAATTGATTTTAATATTTTATTGAAATAAACAAAGAATTTATAAATTTAAAAGATTTAGGAAAAAAAAAGTTAAATTGGTGCTACAATAATAAAAAAATATTTATTAAAATTTAGATAATAACTTTACTGTTTGGGCTCTTGGGCTCTATCTTGAGTTTTAGACAACAGATTTTAACGATTTTACAGTTCACGCGAAGCTTACAAAATTATCTTTAATTTAATGATGGTTTAATAATTATTATCTAACTGGAACTATCCATAAAATAAAGAGAAAAGATAATTACGAATTTTTACATAAAGATTTCTATTCAATATAGAAAACCCATTTATAATAGGTTTAAATTATCAAAATACACCTTTTAGTATTTAAATACTATCCTATTATTAATCAAATACAATTTTTAATATTATATCTGACGGTCCTCATCGATTTGAATATTTATATTTTTATAATCCAACGGATCGTATACTTTTGGTAGTACAGTGACCGACCAAAGTTTTGGATAACATCTACCTTATGCTTATTATATATAAGGAGTTAATATGTATTAACTTTTTGGTAAATTAAAAATTACCAGCCTCGGGCATTGCAGAGCTCTCGTAGGGACTGGTACTGTAGTTTCATTCTGGGTGCAGCATTTTAGTAAGAAAATATATGCACCAAACTATAAACAGAACAAATGACATAAGCATAATAAATTTTCATCATATTTCTGCCGGCCCATTTGGATTATAAATCTGCTAAACCAAAAGAACTGCAAAAGAACATTAAGAGCTATACTTTGTGATAGGTCCATAAATTAATATATTTTTAATACCTATTTTATGTCTGTTTTCGTAATTTTATTATTTAATAAATTGTTTTCTTTTGTTTTGTAGGAAAATAAATAAAATCATATTTCAATCAGAAAAATGTGAAAAAAGCAAGGAGATGGAAATAATTGAAGTCAAAAGGAAATTGGAGAAAAATTGGAAAACTTATCGGAGAAGAAAAAAGAATTGAGGAAATATTTCTACAATCCGATTTGTAGTCAAAGAGCCCAAGCCCATTATTTTTCCTATATATATAGATCTCCCCTCTTGTATTTGAGACACCTAGAATTTGATAGCTCTTTAATTTTCTGTTTAATACTCTCGCTACCAGTGATTATTATCCGGCATACTTGCTTCGTATAATTTATATATTATTTACTCTTGTTTTCTTTTCCTGCGTACAGTATTGTTTTGCATCGTTACTACTGTGCTGCTTTTGTCTTTTAGTTTAATTCACTTTCATGTACGCTAGCTAGTTGTTTAATGTCCCTGGCATGTTATTACTTAAGTTAATTTGTTAGTTTTCTCGTTAATCGTACCTTAATTAGTTTTTATACTATTAATTGTTTTGATTTATTTATTTAACATGCGTAGCTAAATCTCTTGCCCTAGGATGAAGATGAAGTTAATTTAATTATTGTTGATATCTTCTCGTCCCTATTAATTGGTTCTCATAATTTTTCTTGGTGCTTAATTGTTCAATTGACAAAGTGATTTTGATATATTATTGTTACCGGATTTATTTTTCATAGCCTATGCTTGCTCATGAAGTTTTGATAGGTTATTGTTAGATAACAAGTTTCATAGTATATGCTTGTCTCGTTAATTGATATATCTTATTTTTGAAGGAAAGATAATTGATTTTAGGGCGAGTTGATATTAATTGTGATTGATTAATGGATTCAGATTCCTAGGTTTTCCTTATTTGATTTTAATTGTTAATTAGGTTAAACAAATCTCATCTCAAATCTTATTTGTCTAGTTCGCCTGAGTTAATTGTTAGGGTTTCGAAAATTCATAGTCTCTGTGGATCGATCTGTGATTGCTACAACTAAACACTGTGCGCTTGCAGTTTACATTATTTTTACACATCAAGTTTTTGGCGCCGCTGCCGGGGATTATTGGTAATTTTCACTCCTTGATATTTAATTCTTCGTATTAGTTTCTTTTTTTGCATTGTTTGTCTTTTAGGATACATTGAAGCGGAGGAAAGCTTGGACAAGAAGATTGCTAGAAGGCCTCGTCGTCTCTTGTGAAAATTTTGGAAGCGCTTTTCGGTATTCCGTATCACCTCTCTCTATTTTCTTTCCATCATTATTTAAAAATACAAAAAAATTAAATATTTGAAAAATCCAAAAATATTAATTAGTTGTTAAAAACCAATTTGTTGCATCATTCATTCTCTCACATAGGAGCACATCATCTAGATTTCTTTATTGTCTTTATCGCTTTCCATCTTATACAATTGTGGTGATTGCTGGAGGAAAGAGGTACGTACAATTTAGAATAGAACACGTAGTGTAGTGCATCCATAAGTGTTTATTTCTCGTTCTTTGTGTGTTGCATCATTAAATCAATCTTAAGGGCGCCACCCAATTTCAAGATAAGGTGAGGGATTTCATCACTCTTTCCTTGGCCCACAAATCACTAATTTGTTCATCTTGCATTCCTTTTCCCTTAATAAAATTAATTAGACGTTAGCCCCTAGGATATCGCGCTCAACTAGGAAGAGAATCTAGGAGGAACAAATCACTAAGTATTTTTCGGTGGTGTCTAGGACTAGCGAAAGCTTACCTGGCCTCTAGACTAGTGCCTAGAATGGTGGTTAGCCTCTTGGCAATGCTTCCTCCTGCCTGGCCAGTCACGACGAATGCTTTTTGAGTTGTTACTTTTAGTAGTATCTTATTGTTAGGAGCAAGGTCTAGATTTTTTTTAGGATAAGATAGATTTTTCTTTTGATTTTGCGTATTCTTGGGTGTTTACTTATAGCTCTTGTCTGCTACGTGCCAACTCGATTTCTCTTCATCCACTAAAATTGAGTCAAAAGAAGTAGAAATTCCAACAACCGTCATGGCTGTCTCTCTTAAAGAACGTTGTTACCCTGCCCGTACCGCTCAACCCTCATGCATAGTGCTACCAGCAGTAACCGCAAACAATTTTGAAATCAAACATCATAACATAAGCATGTTACCTAGGTTTGCTGGGGTAGAGGATCCATATCTTTTCATTCGAGAATTTGAGGAAGTATGTGCTTTACAAAAATATCAACAACTGAGTGAGGATTCCATTAGGCTCAGACTCATTAACTTTGCTTTAAAAGAAGATGCTAAACAGTGGTTGTATAGTCTACCCGTTAATTCTATTTCCACATGGGAGGGATTTGTTGCTATATTTCTTAAAAAATATTTTCCCAACCATAAGGCTAACACACTTAGGAATGAAATCAACCAATTTCAACAAAATTCAAATGAGCCTTTTTGGAAATATTTTGATAGATTTCAAAAGTTGTTGTCTAAGTGTCCTCAACATGGTATAGAAAAATGGAGACTTTGTAAAATTCTTTATGAAGCCTTAGATAGCCAAACCACTGCCTTGTTAAAGTCTATGTGTAATGGTAGGTTTATGGATAAAACTGATGAAGAAGCTTGGCAATTTTTTGAAGAGTTAGCTGAAAGAACAATGTTGTGGGAGTCAACTAGGGAACCCAGTCAGGAAACTGAAAAATCTAAGGGCGTACACGTAGTTGGTAATTCTATTGCAACCGAAGCTAAGTTAGCTACTCTCACTAGACGTCTAGAAGCCTTAGAAACCAACAAGCTGTCCTCACAAGTGTTTCTGTGTGCAAACTGTAATTCTTCTACTAATTTGATAGAAAATTGTCCTGAAATTGAACAAGCCAATGCCATGTTTCAATCTAGAGTTAGGAATGATCCTTATTCATCCACATAGAATCCTGGTTGGAAAAATCATCCAAATTTCTCATGGAACCAAGGTCAATACAATCAGTATAACCAAAATTCTCAACCTGCTTTTCAAAAGCCCAATCCTGGTCCATACCCAACTCAAAATCCTAACTCATATCCTCCACAAAATCTCGGTCAATATCAAAACTCAGTCCCTTTAAATCCTCCTGGTTTTGCCGAATCTGACAAAAGATTTACTTCCATTGAAAAGAGTTTAGAGGCATTGCTCAAATCTTAACAAAATTTCATGAACACTATGACCCAAGATAGGCAATTGCTAAATTCCAACGCTCAAGCCATATCTAAACTAGAGGTCCAAGTTAGTCAATTGGCAAACACCATCAGTGAGAGAGAGAAAAATCGATTTCCTAGTCAACCCGAGATTAATCCTAAATTTCATCCAAATCAAAAGTCTCATGAAAATGTGAATTCTGTTATCTCTCTAAGGTCTGGTAATCAACTCAATAATCATGCTGGTGTCAATACTGAAGCAGAAGATAAGCTTACATCTGAACCAAATCCGTTACTCTTGAATCCTAGTCTTAAACAATCTTCCAATCCCAAGAGTCCTGAAGAAGTTGAATCTAATGAGTCATCACCCTCCGATGAAGCACCTTCAAAACCCCAATCTGATGTGTCTATTGAAAAAGTCTTTAAGCCAAAAGCTCCATTTCCTCACAGACTTACTTCAAACAAACAATCTGCTCAATTAGATAAGATTTTGGAAGTCTTCAAGCAAGTCAAGATTAACATTCCTCTTTTAGATGCAATTCAACAAGTTCCCTCTTATGCTAAGTGTCTAAAAGATTTGTGTACTCATAAAAGAACCACTCATGTTCCTAAGAAAGCTTTCCTAACATCTAATGTTAGCTCTATCTTGTCAAATCAAATCCCTTTGAAGTATAAGGATCCTGGTTGTCCTACCATTTCTTGTAAAGCTTTACTCGATCTAGGAGCTAGTGTGAATCGTCTTCCATTATCTGTCTATCAAGACCTGGGTTTAGGTGAACTTAAAGAGACTACTATCACTCTTTAGTTAGCTGACCGTTCTATCAAAATTACTAAGGGTATGGTGGAAGATGTGTTGATTAAGGTTGGTGATTTTGTCTTCCCCGTCGATTTCATTGTTCTAGAAACTGAGCATGTCCAAAATCTCAAAAATCAAATTCCCATCATTCTAGGAAGACCTTTTCTTGCCACGTCTAATGCTTTGATTAATTGTAGGAATGGTTCGATGAAACTCACTTTTGGAAATATGACAATAGATCTTAATGTCTTTAATGTAGGTAATCAACCTAATGAGACTTTTGAACAACCTCTAGGAGTTAATTTGATTGATGAGGTTGTTTCATGGTCACATCTTGAGGATAGTACAATTGTGTCTTTTCTTGAGAACGATATTTTGTTAGAGTATGAGAGTAATAAAGAACTTCATGAGTTGTATAAGAATTTTTCTTCTGATGCGATATTAGATGAATTGAATATTATTTGTTCTAAGCATGAAACCGCCCTTGATGATAGTTCTTTTGATCATAAGTTATTTGTTAAGACTTCTGTTGGTGAGCCACCCCCACTTGATTCTAATCTATCTTTTTCCACTTTTGATCAGTCTTTGGTAGTTGTTAATGAAACTCATCATGTTGTTATCTCTAGTGACATAGTTCATAACCAAGAATTTCAAGTAATTAATCTGCTTAAACAACATAAAGAAGCATCTACTTGGTCTATGAATGATATTAGTGGTATGAGTTTTATTCTGGTTCAAGATCATCTTTCTCTAGTGGATAATTTCCAAAAAGGCTCATTTGTGGGTGAGTTTCACATATTTGATGATTCTGTTAAGAAGGTAGTTTTTCCTCGATCTAGTATTGGTTAGTAAGAGTTTTTGTGTATGTCTCCCATAGTTAAGTGTAGGTATGAGGGATTGTGTGAGTGTGTTTAATGAGTGTGTGTGTGTGTGTGTGTGTCTTATAGGTATTCTTATGTATCTCCATCATTCCCTATCAGGTATTCTCGTCCTTTTACATTGTCATTTTTCTCTCATTTGCATACATTGAGGACAATGCATGATTTAGGTATGGGGGAGGGGTTTAGTAGTATTATTAAAAAAAAAAAACCAAAAAAAAAATTGAAAAATGAAAAAATCCCAAAAAGAAGTTTAGTGTTGTAAATTGTAGAATTCTAGCCTTGTGAAATGATTTCTTATGGCTTGATGCACCCTTACATGCTATAATAATCTTTTGTTGCTGATACTTTTGATTGAGAAGTGATTTGCTAAGTTCTTGTTCACACACATACACTAGCAAGTTGAAACTAGTAGACTTACTGAATGTTGCAAGTAATTAGAAGGACATGAATATGTGCAAAATGATTTGGTTTTCATGCTTTGAGAACAAGTTGGTGCATTGAAGAGATTTTTGCTTGGGATTGATTATGTTTTTACCACCAAGTGAGTTTTTGAGCCTATATGCATATCTTTTGCATTTTATATTCGTTTGCTTGAGTGTCCATATGTTGTTTGCATTGCTAGCGTTTGTTTGAGACCTTTCTTGAATGCATGACATTATTTGATGATAAGATGATAAAGGCATTTAGGAATAACCTATATTTTCCAAATTACCACACCATTTATATATGATCAATTAGTTACCCTCTTGAGCTTAATCCTATTTTTTCGGTGACATAACACGTTACTTGCCTGGACCTTTTTCTTGTGTAGCCTTACTTATGCTTGATCCCAAATTGTCAATGGCTAGTAGGAACTTGAGGGAGTAATAAGGTGTGTAAGATGGGTTTACTTTTGTTCATTACTTTTGAGGAAATATTTGGTTTGATTGCTTACTTGATAGTCGTTGTTCAATAAATTTTTGAAGGAGGATTGTGGTTGCTTATATCTATCTCTTAGCTCTCAGCTAAAAAAAAAAGATATATGAAAAAAATAAATATATGTGAAAAAAGAGCAAAAAGAAAAAAAATATTATATGAGAGCATACTTATGTTTGTGTGATCCTTCTTCATTCGACTAATCAAGCCTTTTGTTGAAAGAAAATCAGAAAATTCAGTTATGGGGAGGATGTTTGGTGATGTATATGATTAATTATGGTGCCTACTAGCTTTTGACACTTCACCTTCTTTGGCCTTACTTGACATACTTTGTCCCTAGCCCCGTTACAATCCCAATAAAGACCTTTTGATTATCATCATTGATGTATGTTGTGTTAAAGTTAGATTGATACCAAATGTCAAGCATGTTTATGATTTTGCTGGAAGAGAGTGATACACTTACCCTTTTGTTCTTGAGTGAATATTCTTTTGTGAGTGAAAGGTGAGTTGTTGTTTGTTTCTACATTTGAGATCCCAAGTTTTGACTCAAAAGTGTACTCTTGTGGGCTTAGCATGATTACCAACTTATTTTTACACTTGACATGAACTTTTGAGCACTTATGCATATTTCTTTGAGTAGACTATGTGAATCCTTGCATCTTCCACGACAAGACATTGCAAAGTCATTTTTGATTCTTAAGTTGATGAAGCATGAGAGGACTTGTATGTGTGGCGTTGCATTACCATGCGATCTTTTACATGAGCTAGATGGATTTTGTGGGTACATTCACTATAGGCTCTCACGAGACCTCACTCGTCCACTAGGGCTGCCTAGGGGTTTAAAGGGCTTGTTGCATATGCCAAATGTAACCGTGATCACCTACGGAAGTGTTATTATCTATTATATAGTAGTTTATAATATATTAGTTTTTCTCAAGGACGAGCAAAATATAGGTATGGGGGCATTTGATAGGTCCATAAATTAATACATTTTTAATACCTATTTTATGTCTGTTTTCGTAATTTTATTATTTAATAAATTGTTTTCTTTTGTTTTGTAGGAAAATAAATAAAATCATATTTCAAGCAGAAAAAGGTGAAAAAGGCAAGGAGATGAAAATACTTGAAGTCAAAAGGAAATTAGAGAAAAATTGGAAAACTTATCGGAGAAGAAAAAGGAATTGAGGAAATATTTCTACAATCCGATTTGTAGTCAAAGAGTCCAAGCCCATTATTTTTCCTATATATATAGATCTCCCCTCTTGTATTTGAGACACCTAGAATTTGATAGCTCTTTAATTTTCTGTTTAATACTCTCGCTACCAGTGATTATTATCCGGCATACTTGCTTCGTATAATTTATATATTATTTACTCTTGTTTTCTTTTCCTGCGTACAGTATTGTTTTGCATCGTTACTACTGTGCTGCTTTTGTCTTTTAGTTTAATTCAATTTTATGTACGCTAGCTAGTTGTTTAATGTCCCTGGCATGTTATTACTTAAGTTAATTTGTTAGTTTTCTCGTTAATCGTACCTTAATTAGTTTTTATACTATTAATTGTTTTGATTTATTTCTTTAACATGCGTAACTAAATCTCTTGCCCTAGGATGAAGATGAAGTTAATTTAATTATTGTTGATATCTTCTCGTCCCTATTAATTGGTTCTCATAATTTTTCTTGGTGCTTAATTGTTCAATTGACAAAGTGATTTTGATATATTATTGTTACCGGATTTATTTTTCATAGCCTATGCTTGCTCATGAAGTTTTGATAGGTTATTGTTAGATAACAAGTTTCATAGTATATGCTTGTCTCGTTAATTGATATATCTTATTTGTGAAGGAAAGAGAATTGATTTTAGGGCGAGTTGATATTAATTGTGATTGATTAATGGATTCGAATTCCTAGGTTTTCCTTATTTGATTTTAATTGTTAATTAGGTTAAACAAATCTCATCTCAAATCTTATTTGTCTAGTTCGTCTGAGTTAATTGTTAGAGTTTCGAAAATTCATAGTATCTGTGGATCGATCTGTGATTGCTACAACTAAACACTGTGCGCTTGCAGTTTACATTATTTTTACACATCACTTTGCAATGCAATGAAACTGAAAAACTTACTGAAATTAAGATTTTTAACAGTTTTATATAGAGAGGCTTGAGCATGGAATATAAAACAAGCAAATGAGTAATGGTGGCACTAATTTACTTCTTTTTTACATGATTTAAATTTTATTAAAAAGGGCAAGGACCAGCCTGTTCAAGCCACATGAGAATGAGTACATGGGAGAACAAGGGGAAAGCCCTTAATTGCCATAGAGTTAGGGGAACTCTAAAATTAGAAGAAAAACTAGAATTTGACACTTATCAACTTTTATAACAAATAAATTGTTTTGTTTAAGCACAACTATGGATCTTTATTACCATGCAAGATCTTTGCCGAAGGTGAAGTACTAAGTAGTCAATGACATGATCTGTAGACCTGGTTGGCTTTTCATGTATCCCTAGTAGGTAGGTTACAAAATGGAGAAAGCTGATATGCTGATATGTTTGTTTTTCATGTAAACAAACATGTGACATGAATGTTAGTCCACTTTCAGTCATTTTCACAAAGTATTCACAAGAATATTTACAAAATCTAATGACACTATAGCAGAAGAATGTAGATGCCTGAATTGTTTGTCTTGAAAGCCAAAGCCACTGATTTCCGCTAACTGCGTTTATCAAAGCAGTAAAATTCTGCATGGTGAGATCTATCATGTCACTGTCGTAGGAGGCCCAGTCGGGGTCCTTAATCTTAATATCGAAATGTGCCTCCATTATGAAAGGGAATACAACGCCAGAAGAGAAGCTTGGTACGTGATCAGCAGAACATAGTTTGAAAATCGATAAATTGGGTGTGGAAACAACCAACGTACAGCTTGAAAAATCTGGACCCAAGTTGAGAAATTTGAGATTACCACAATTTATAGTAAAAGTCTTGTGAATGAATCCAGCCACAGTCAATGTTTCCAACTTATCAAACCCCGAAATTTGATTGCCAAATTTCACATTCTTGAGATACAAAGAGGTTAAAGAGGGCAAAGTCCAATTCATTAAATGTACATTAACACAATCTGTGAGAACCAATTCTTTTAAACATGTAGAAACCACACAACACTACAAGGAAACAGGACAAAACCGACCACACAAATGGGTCGGTTATGTCGTAATTCGGTCGGTTATGTCTACTTCGAATTTTAAAACCGACCGACTACAATGGTCGGTTAAGCCCTGGTCGGTTATGCTGAATTGGTCAGGTTTAAGGTCGTAACTGACCACTCTTGACGGTCGGTTATGTGACTTCGCATTTTATTCAAAGTGGGTCCTCTTTGCCACACGTGTCCATACGTGGCACCAGGTCAGCAATAAAAAACCGACCGAGGGCGGTCGGTTATGACCCCCAAGAAAAGTTTGACCAAGAATAAAACCGACTGTAGTCAAATGTGCACATTTGGTCGGTTTTTCAACAGAAGTTTGTTAATTGGCACAACCGACCGTCTGATAACCGACCGTGTTACATAACCGACCGTCTCATAACCCACCGCCCTGGTATGAAGACGGTCGGTTTTCTGGGTTGCTTATGGTAAAACATGGTCGGTTTTGTGTCACAGTGGTCGGTTTTCTGGGTAGCTTATGGTAACATATGGTCGGTTTTGTGTCACAGTGGTCGGTTTTATGCATTTTTAGTGGTAAAAAATGGTCGGTTATTTACTTTGACGGTCGGTTATGTTGTTTTTTAAAAAAAAAATCTGCAAAATTGCAGTACCAGTGCAGCTGTGCACACTATATTTATCAATATACCAACAAACATCCAATCAACATTCATTCAACATCCATTCAACATCCATTCAACATCCATTAACGATCAATTATCAACCAAGTCTAACATCCAACCAAATAACAATACGCCAACTAATATAATCATAGAATGTTAACACCAACCATGCAAATGTTAAGTTAGATATATATAATCTGACACAGAAGTACACAACCAAATTAAAGCATAGAATGTTTAAGCCGCAAACACTAAGTTCATACTTAAAATTCACTTAAAACAGAACATAATTAATTACTCCGATAAAGACACATCAGAGTCTTCATTGCCTCTGTCATCGTCATTGCCCCCGCCATCTTCATTGCCCCCGCCCTCCACGTCGGAAACCTCATCTATATCCGTATAATCCTTTTCTTCCTCCAAGGCAAGCCGCTCCGCCTATACACATATAAATAAATTAAAATGCAAGAACCTTTTCTAATGGACATAAATAAAAAAATGGGAGGTAGTTATTACCTCTTGGACACGCGCTTCAGTTTTTTGGAGGATATCTTCAATCAAAGTCCCGACAATCGTTACAATCTCGCCTCCAATGAGATTATTCCATTGAAGCCTTTGATTTGGATTGGCGGATGGATCGGAGGCTTCAAGGGCGGTGCGTGCAAAGGTGGCTATCTCTTCATCGGATAGCGGACGAGCGAATCGATGAGGATTGGCGCGGATCTCCGTGAGCACATTTCTAACAATCGACAAATACACATTGTCGGGGAGGATTTCACGTTGTCTTGGAGCGGATGAAGATGAGCCGGCTTCACCTCGGGTGGAATCCCTATAGCGCGTGGCAAGTGTAGGAAGAAGATCACTAGCTCGAAGAGTGGGGAACCCGACGACATAGTTCTTTTTAGGTTTTTCACCTTCGGGAACCCCCGTTGCTTCCATCCACCAATCCCAAGGCTCATCTCGTTCACCCGTTTGAGTTATCTCCACCGGCATACGATCAAGAATAGCGGCATATCGTTCCTACACATTTTTCAAGTTTTATTAGAACAAATAAACTTTTTTTACGCTTATAATAAAGGTGAAAAAAACAAAAAATTGAGATTACCGCAATGCGCATGGCGCCCGGAGTAGTGTATTGGGGGTTATTTGGATCGGAGCCAACTTTCTTGTGACATTTATCCCACACCTCAAGCCTAGTTGGAGGCTTACGGCTTTGCCTTGTCATTTCCTTCCAAATATAAAACAACTTATATTAGTATATTAATATCATTATAAAATGAAATAACTTTGTGTGTGTGTACATATTTAAATATTATTACCCTTCTCACGGTGTTGAATGATCGAGCACCGGCACTATGCAACCTTTCAACATTTCCGCGGTTTGAAGCTCCAACCTTTGCCCTATGCAAGTGTCCTTCATTCGTCTCCCAATAATTCAAAAGATCCTTCCAAAACACAAGGGACCAATACGGGGGCCTTAACGACAAACTTGAAACCCCGGTCTCCTTGACCTTTGTCTCCACTCTCTTCTTAAGCTCATTCATAGTCCTTTTTATTGTTTTCTTTATGTGATCTTCAACAATCCTTCTTGATTGTGAACGACTTTGTCCCCTTTGATGCCTATAAAAATCCTATAAAATAGGAACAAGTGATAGGGTCAAATTCATAATCAAATCAAGTTCATAACCAAATAAAAAAACAAACATAATAAAAATTAACATTGTATTACTTACAAAAAACTCATTAGTCCTTTGCTCCAACCATTTTGGATAAGCCGCGTCGATGTCACTAAAAGTGTAATGACCCATCGGCCATTTCTCACGAATCATCCCAAGTAAAGTCTTTTTTGCCGTATTATCTTCAATACTATATAAAACAAATTAAATTATTAACACAAAATACATGAACACTATGTATGATTCTAGTATACAAAATCTAGAGCTCCCTAATTGAATCCAAAATTTTGTATCTTCGATATTCTTTCAAGTAGAGATAGAAATTCTAGGACTCAAATATTAGTATTCTTTTTTGGTATTTTTTTACCATTTTTCCTTGAAACATCCCGATAACGATCTTTACCACATATATCACATACAACTTTATCCTTGTCATCTCCATAAAATAACATGCAATCATTCTCGCACATATCAATTTTTTCATATTCAACCCTCAAACCCTTCATAATCTTTTTCATTTCATAATTAGTTTCGGGCAAAGTGTGCTTCTTTGGTAACACATCCGCAAGAAGTTCAAGCAAACTATCAAAAGCTTTATTACTACAATTTGAATAGTTTTTGAATTCTAATAATTTTGCGGTCATGCTCAATCTTGTATACTTTGTATTTCCCGGATAAATGGGAACTCCATTTTCAACAATCAATTCATAGAATTTTTTAGCACTATCATTTGGAGCTTCTTCTACATTACTAGTTCCCGTATCCGTGGTGTCATAAAATTCATAATTTGCACCGGCAAAATCATGTAACATAGCATTAAAATCTACCGGTTCTTCTACCCTCGGAGGTTCCCGATGACTACGACGATGTGATTTTCGACTCTCATTTCTTTCCTCAACTTTTTCACCGTGCGATGTCCACACAATATAACCTTCAAGCATTCCTTTAGATAACAAATGAAATCTAATTTCATCAATGTCTAACCAATTCAAATTCTTACAACGCTTACAAGGACATTTCATCAAACCACCTTCCTCCACTCCTTGATTCTTTGCAAAATTTAAAAATATCTCTACACCATTCCTATATTCGGGAGTTAAAGAAATTTTATCACTTTGTACTTGATTACCTATCCAACTTCTATCCATATTTGCCATCTACATGAATTAATATATGTAAACAAATGATTTAACATTCATATTCAACTATAAAAACACATACATATATATACATTGCATTATAAAAAAAATGTAATCATAATTAAATATAAATATAGATAAAAGAAAACTTACATTAATTATATAATATGTATCACTTCTTCTCTTTGTTTTCTTCAATACTCTTCTTCTTTTTTCATTTGAAGAAATGAGTATTATATAATATGTCTTTTTCATTTGAAGAAATGAGTATTTTAAGCTAAAATTAAAATAAAGTAGAAGGACATAACCGACCGCCGTCGGTCGGTTATGACTTTAATAATTCAGATCAAATCGCAGTACACAAATAATTCAGATTTTAATATTTTTAATTGACAACTTACAGTAACGGTCGGTTATGTGGTTGCCATGTCAGCCGTATAACCGACCGACGAACATTGGTCGCTTTTGTGTGCGCCACATCATCAAAAACGATGCCGTTTTTCTATAATCTACAGTCATAACCGACCGACTGATAGTCGGTCGGTTTCAAAACCCCAAATTTGTGTTGGTCGGTTTTATTCGGTCGGTTTTGTCCTGTTTCCTTGTAGTGCAAGGAAAAGCCACAAAATCTTTACGACAAAGCCGCAATGAATAATCGCTACGAAGTGCAGCGTCTAACTTACAAGTAGTCCAGAAATTTACCCATCTTTTCGATAATGCCCAGGTTCGTTTTCGGGCTGTAGAGTCGAGGTAGGTTGTTAAGATGTGATGAAGTAATGTATGCAATTTGCTGATCCTATCTTGATCGTCCTTTTCCTCTTCATCTACCTCTGCTTTTGATATCGGAGATTCCATTTTCTATCATGGTGCCGTCTTCGACTCACAAATTACACGTGAAACCTCGATTATTAATAGTGATCAGGAATCAGCATTGATCAGGACTCCCTATATATTTATCACAAGAATTAATTATTTTCTGGCTCTTATATTACGGGTTATTGCAAATTCTTTTTTAATATTTTAGTAGTTTATCTTTTTACATTTTTTTTATTTTATTTTACACTATCGTTTTACTTTTAATTAGGACTTATACCGTTGTTAAGCGTGCAAATATTATCATTACATTATACTAACTTAAAACTCATGCGATGCGGAGATAGTTTTTAATAATTGTTATTTTTATTATTTTTATTTTAATATATTATTAATTGAATTTGTTAAATAAATAAGTAGGCGTGTTAAACGTTTTTAAAAAATTAAAATTATTCAAATAGGTTTATTAAATAACTTAAAACTGGTGATATTTTTATAATAATAAAAATATATTGCTGTAAGAGTTCGGAGAAAGAGATAGTAGCTGATTCTACAATGGAAGCTGAGTATATTGCTGCAAGTGAAGCAGCCAAAGAGGTTGTTTGGCTTTGAAAATTTATTTCGGGAGTTGGTGTGTTCCATCGATCGCAGATCCAGTTGATCTGTATTGCGATAACAATAGAGCTATTGCGCAGGCTAAGGAACCAAGGTCCCATTTCCGGACAAAACATATACTTAGGCGATATCACCTACTTCGAGAAATTAACGATAGGGGAGATATACATATCTATACTATACTATTATAAGCAAACCACCCTATATTTGGTTGATAGTTGGTCATCTGTAGTTTGGTCATCTGTAGTTTGGTCATTTAAATAATAACCGTTAGATGTAAATATAGATAAATGAGAACCGTTGGATGTAAAATTTAAAAACAATATTCTTTTCTTGATATCTAAAATGCTCCTACGGGTTCAAGGTTCGAATCCCGTCAACAACATATTATTATTAAATATTTATATCATCTATTTTTCGAAGCTACATTCAAAAGTTCAAGATATTATTCCATCAACAACATATTAAGAATTTTTAAAATCAAAATATAAATAAATGCTAATAGAATAAGATAAAAAAATACTAAAAAATTATATAAAAAATACTAAAATAATAAATCAAAAATACTAAAATTCATTCGTGTATCGCACAACTTATAGGCTAAAAAAACTTAGAATAACATCATACATATATTATTATATTTGATTACTTTTTAAAATCATATAAATCAAAATATAGATAATAAAATAAAAAATACTAAAATGCATCCGTGCATCGCACGGGTTACATGCTTGTTATAGATAATACATATTTTAATATATTATTAATTGAATTTGTTTAAAAAATAAGTAGGCGTGTTAAACGTTTTTAAATGATTAAAATTATTAAAATAGGTTTATTAAATAACTTAAAACCGGTGATATTTTTATAATAATAACTAAAAAGTTTTAAACAATATAATTTATAAATACTATCCAAGATCAATGATTCGAAACCCATTAACAACATATTTAAATTTAATATCTAAAACTCCAGATATATTAATATAGTTATATTAATATAGGTTAAACTTTCAAATCACATTAAAAACGTATAATATCTAACTTTAAAATAAAATTTAAATATCTTCAATTACATTTTAATAACTAATACTTATATTATAAGATTTAAGAACACCAAAAACAATAAAATTTTTAATGGTACTTAATATACATTCCAACATAGTGACAACAAATATATAATTTAATCTAACATTTGTTTAAAAGATATAAAAGAACATGAATATTTATATTAATGTCGGATTTATAAATACTTATAATAGAAACCATGGTTTGTCTGCAATAGACCATTAAATCCTTATATATAATAATGTAATAGGGATCTTATCCAAAACTTTGGTAGTCGATCCGCTTATATGACCACCAAATTAATAAGAGCCGTTATTACTTAAATAAATAGACGAGGACCGTTCGATCTAATATTAAAAAGTGTATTGGTTAATAGTAGGATTATATTTAAATACTAAAAGGTGTATTTTGATTATAATTTAAACCAATTATAAATGGTTTTTCTATATTGAATAGAAATCTTAATGTAAAAATTCGTAATTATCTTTACTCTTTATTTTATGGGTAGGTCCAGTTAGATAATAATTATTAAACTATCATTAAATTAAAGATAATTTCGTTAGTTTCGTGTGGGCTGTAAAATCGTCAAATTCCGATGTCTAAAACTCAAGATATAGCCCAAATAGTAAAGTGAGTATCTAAATTTTAATAAATAATTTTTTATTATTGTAGCACCAATTTAAGTTTTTTTTCTTGATCCTTTTAAATTTAAAAATTCTACGTTACTTTCAATAAAATATTAAAATCAATTTAAGAAAAAATTCAAATCGATCTGGTCCATGTACGATCACTATAAGACCAAATTAATAATTACTTTTATATCTTAAATAGATAGATAAGAACTGTTAGATCTAATATTAAAAAGTGTATTTGATTAATAATAGTGTTATGGATTTAAAATTAGGGTGTAATTAATGCTAGGGTTTGAGAGCTTTCGAGCTTTAATGACTGTTCTTGTGTTTGGTGACTGAATCTGTCCTCACAAGATGCCTACGTATCTCAATTCATAATTTAGAATCAAGCCAAAAACGTAGTTTAGTCACCTTCTTAAATCAGGATTGTAAATCCTAGTTTGTAGGAGACTAACTCCTTTTAGGGTTTGGTGTCTCCCAATACTACTACTTCTAGTAGAAGTAGGTCACAACTTAGCCACTTTTAATGGACTATATTATTAATTATCTAATTAATTATGAATTTAATAATTAATTAGGGTTTCGGCCCTTTATTTACGGACCAACATATGTTTAATTAATATATCATTAATTATGTTCCTAAGGCTTTATTCAAGCCCATATCAAATAGGATTATATTTAAATACTAAAAAGTGTATTTTCATAATTTAAAAACAATTATGTAAAAATTCTTAAATATCTTTTCTCTTCAATTTATGGGTAGTTCCAATTAGATAATAATTGTTAAACCAAATATCAAGATAACAATTCATATCGATTACAATATTAAAATTTATCAATATAATACTCATGTATACGATGCTAACAATAATACACGTGGACACTACGTTATGCGAAACGTAGCAGTACGTTTTGAGAGACGTATGAGAAGTCTTGTACATGAATGAATTTCTAACACTTTTTTATTAGTATTAAACATAACACTTTTTTTCTGAAGTAACATAACAATTTAATTCATCCAAATTATAATTATATTATTTTACATATAACAAACATAAAGGATAACATCAAAATTAAGTCCTTATATATAATAAGCGTAAGAGAGATCTTATCCAAAATTTTGGTCATATACTACCAAATCAATATGGACCGTTGATCTTAAAATAGATGAATGAGAACCATTAGATCTCATATTAAAAAAAATTATTTTAATAATATAAATTAAATATGAGTATGCTTTCTAAGTTGACTTGAATTCTCAATATTAAAATTCGTAAGTTCAAATTCTAAGTTGGGTAGGTTTATTTGATTGTTGGTCTATAATTTAATTCTAAGTTGAGAAGGTTTTCTTTATTTTAATTATATTCCTAAGTTGAATATAACTATTGTTAAAATTCGCCATTTGATTTTTTCTTTAGTTTCAGAGTAGTTTTATTTGGGAAAAAAATTGTTAAACCATCACTAAATTAAAGATTATTTTGTGAGTTATGTGGGCTGTAACATTGTTTAAATATTATGTTTAAAACTCAAAACACAATATAAGTAATGTATTAAGAGTATGAAACGTAAAAAATAAAGTCTAAAAACTAATAACATAAAATTATAAAAAAATTATAAATTATTATAATTATAAATATTAAAAAAAACATGAATTACATGGGTTATAAGATACTAATATTAAAAGCCTTAAGCAACCAACCTACTCCAAATTGCCTTGGAAGTGGAGATGACCGGGGGAATTTGTGTGTTGAAAAGTACGGTCATCGACAAGTAATATAACAATTTTGTGAAAACAATGGCTATTAGTATTTATGTAAATAATGTTATTTGTCAAATCTCAATTGAATAAATTATATCCTTATATATAATAATCGTAAAAGAATCTTATTCAAAACTTTGATAGTCCGGTTCTTGTACGACCATTGTACAATCAAATTAATAATGACCGTTAGATCTTAAATGATAGATGAGAATAGTTAAATCTAATATAAAAAAAAGTATTTGATTAATTGAAGGATTATATTTAAAAACTAAAAAGTGTATTTGATTAATAGTAGAATTATATTTAAAAACTAAAAATTTAATTTTGATAATCTAAACCAAATATAATTGGGGTTTTTATGTATTAGATAGAATTCTATATATACAAAATGGTAACTCTTTTTTTTCGAATAAACTTAATAACATATTAAAATTACATATTTCAAAAATTAACGGAGAATTAAGATTTTGAATAATATAAATTTGAATAAATACACATACAATATTTGTCTTTTTCCCAGTGTAAATGCAACACGAAATTATTTATCCAAAAATATATCGTTACACTGCCTCCGTCACATTTTGGTGGGAGCACGAAAAGAAAAGAAAAGAAAGAGTGGGTGAGTTCGTGAGACTTGCTAAAATTAAGGAAGAAAATATACTATTTTAAAAAATGTTAATAATTGGATGATACATCTTAAAAAAGAAAGTGTTAGACAATCTGTTGGGAAAAAGGTAGTATATTTTATCCATTATTTTGGTCGTCACGGTACAATAGCATAAAAAATAAGAATAGTTCAACTTTAAAATAAATAGATGATAATCGTGAGGTGTTCGAACTCCATCAACGACTTATGAAATATAAAAATTAATATTTTTATTTCTAAATATATTAAAAAATAAAGTCTAGAGTTTTGATAGTTAAGGTACGATAATACTACAAAAAAGTAAGCATCATTGGATCTGAAAATAAATAGATTAGAACCGTTTAATATAATGTCAAGTAATATTTTATACATTAATAGATAAATTATTTTTGTAAAATTCCAAAGTTCGAAATTCGCCAACAATATATTAAAAATATTATATTTTATTATCATAAATATTAAAAAATTAAAAAGAATATGAATACTAATGAAATTGTTAATTAATATAATAAAATGTTTTAAAAAAATAGTCGTGCATTGCATGAGCTATAAGCTAGTAAGAGTAAAAGAGATAATAAGAAAATAAAATCATAAGTCGTGGGATCGATTCTCATGAAAGATATGATGGGTCTGTGAGTGTGTTTAATTATAGAAAAAAATTAATGACATAGCATATACTACTAATTTTATATTATAAAATAATATTACAAAAATAAATAATTGCAAAAAGAAAGAAATGATTAAAAACTTATTAATAACTCTTAGTATCAAAATACAATATATTATTTCATTCATACACCAATATATAATATGCGTATGATTTATAAGACATATGATTTTGTGTTGTAGTGGTATAATGGTAAGTAAATAAATCATAAGACCTAGTTTCAATTCCAAACAAATAAGTTTTTTTTTAAAAAATGACACAAGGGTAGTTTAGACATAATAACAAGTTAGCCCCTTGTTGGACTAATATGTGTTTATAATTTATATATAAATTATCAGATGATAAGGACCGTATGAATCAAGTACCATATGCTTCAGAAATTGGTTCCATAATGCATGCAATGATATGTACTCGTCCTTATGTCTCGTCCTGATGTCTTGTATGCTTTGAGCATGACGAGCATATACCAGTCTAATCCAGATGAAGGTCACTGGACGACCGTCAAGAATATTCTTAAGTAACTTAAAAGGACTAAATATTCACTTGATATATGGAGGAGATGAGAAGCTAGTTGTAAGAGGTTACACTGATGCTAGTTTCCAGTCAGACAGAGACGACACAGTGTCTCAGTCTGGGTTTGTGTTTTGTCTAAATGGAGGTGTTGTAAGCTGTAAGAGTTCGAAGCAAGAGACAATAGTTGATTCTACAATGGAAGCTGAGTATATTGCTGCTAGTGAAGCAACCAAAGAGGTTGTTTGGCTTTGGAAATTTATTTCGGGAGTTGGTGTGTTCCATCGATCGCAGATCCAGTTGATCTGTATTGAGATAACAATAGAGCTATTGCGCAGGTTAAGGAACCAAGGTCCCATTTCCGGGCAAAACATATACTTAAGCGATATCACCTATTTCGAGAAATTAATGATAGGGGAGATATACATATATGTGAAATATATGTGAAGTGCATACTTATGACAACATTACGAACCCACTACTAAGGCTTTGTCGCAGTACAAACACAAAGGTCACAGGAGTTTGGTGATAAATTTTAAATTTGAATTATATATACTGTGTGTATGTGTGTATATATATATATATCCATGTGTACGCGGGCACACACGTTTCCATAAATAACGCTTTACATGAATAGAACGATTTAGCATTTTTTCGAAAAAAAATGAAGAAGGTTATGTATTATACTTGACAATTAGAAACATTTTATTTTAATAAATAAAATTAGAGAAATTCATGAATTGTGAGATAAAATGCTCACATTAACACGTGTATAACATATTGTGGTACACCTGATTCACTCGTTTGCATCTACTTAAATAGTTATTATACAAAAATAGAAATATAATGAAATAATAATGTGCATGAAAAGATGATAAAACAACTTAAATGCACATAATAGTAAAACCTATCAAAGTTAACTAATTTAATTGTGTATATTTAAATTTATTATAGATTAAAATATATGAAATTAGAGATACAATTTTTTCAAGTCAGTTCGAGTTTTTATTAGATCGGGTGTGGCCAAATCAATATCCACGTCTAAATGGATTGGATTCTTAACAGATCGAATTATTATCGGATCGGGTTCATTTTTATAGATTGGGATATTCCATTTGGTACCATTGTACAATTGGCTTTTCCATTCGGTACCACACAAAGTTTTTGAATTCCAAGTGGCGCCATCATACTTTTGGCTTCATCCACGTGATACCACTCGGTTAACCAAACGTTAGTCGGCCGTTACAAAATTATGAGATTGTCCATTTGGTACCACTCAAAGTTTTTGACTTCCAGGTGGCACCATTCTACTTTCGGCTTCAATTCCAAAATACCACTTCATCGAATTTATTCACATAGTGGTATTTTGGAGTTGAAACACAAAGTAGAAGGGTACTACTTGGAAGTCGAAAACTTTGAGTGGTACCAAATGGACAATCTCATAATTTTATAACGGCCGACTAACGTTTGGTTAACGGAGTTGTATCACGTGGATGAAGCCAAAAGTATGATGGCTCCACTTGGAAACCAAAAACTTCGAGTGGTACCAAATAAAAAAGCCAATTGTACAATGGTACCAAATGGAATATCCCTTATAGATTTCATATCCATTTATTAAGGCTCGGGCTGGATCAGATCGGACCTACGATCCATTGCCAAGCCTAGATTAGGATATCCCCGCCTCGACCCCCGATCCCCATGTTTAACTAAATTATCAAAAAATAATATATATATATATATATATATATATATAAACTAAATTATCAAAAAATAATTGTATTATAATAATCTTAATATTATCTTCAATTTTTATTATAGTAAGTGTTAATTCAAAATGATACCTAAAATATGATATTAAAATCTAGAGTAAAGTTCAGTGGAGACCTAATATTAAATGAAATCTGGAGACCAATTATAAATCATTAGATTAGGATAGATTTAAGGGATCAGAATTTTATAAATTTATCCCACTAACAAACATGACCCTAGAGGTGGATGCACCATTATTTTTCAAACACAAACACTAAATATATATACATACATGTGTAACTTTAACGAATCTCTCTCACTTTCTGGACAGTCAATTGCTTCCTAATAAGATCTAAGATATATAACTTCTTTATTGCCTTTTTTTTTGTCAATGCCATTACTGCAAGCTTAACTTAATAGAAGTTTGACATCATTTTTTCCACCAGCAATTTTTGTCACTTTTCTTCACTGTATTGTTAATATGCCATAGAAGATATTTATGTTTCATAGATGGTAGATATTATAACTCGGCTTGTACTGCAAATTAAAAAGTATTATTGAGTAAATAAAAATTTGTTCTGCATATTGGAATATCGTGTCCTGCAATGTGATAAATATATAAAATTTTCTATTGAGCACAAGAGAGAGGGATGTGGATGTGTTCTGCAACGTGAATATTCTGCATACTAGACTTTAGTTCTGCAATTTGTTTTTAAAATTTTGGTGTTGAGCAAACCCATTAGAAATTCCTCAGAATATTTAAATAATAATATATTTTGGAATTATCTATGTTCTGCAACTAGGACAATGTATTTTATTTTTTAAAAAAGAAAATTAGTAGTTAAGTTATTAAATCTCTAATTCTCTCCTTCACAAAAAAAACATACAGCCGCCTCCCTACTCGTTTATCAACATAGCTGACAGGGTTTCCACCGATTTTTCCGGTGAAAAACCCCAAATCCTTTAATTTGTTTTGTTTGTTTTAGTTTTTTTCAATAATCTTCTTTTTGGGTAAGGATTTCTGCCCATTGGATTTGTTTGATTTTTTTTTAGATCTAAATCATCGGAGCTTTTAGTTTTCTCTCTTCTTCGATTCAAGCGGAGCTTATTGAATTTGAGAGTGGACCGAGTATCTCTTATTATAGTTTCATTTTTCAAATCTAAGATTTTTTCTTTGAAATTTCAGTTTGCAAGTTCAGTTTGTTTACTCTCTTTGGTGAGAAGGTGTTTGTTTCTCTCCTTTATTGTAAGTGTTGGTTTTGATTTAGTGATGAAAGTTTGTATCGGATTACAATTATGGTCGAGAGCTCAAACGAATTGTGGCGAAGCGGGTACATGTAAATATATCATCTTCAATATATCGCTTGATTGTCTGTTCATGAAGACCGGCAATTTGATCTTTTTTATGTTTGTTTGACTCGATCATTTTTGTAAATGTTGTATGACTTTTCATAATTGAATTAACTCCATTTTTCTTCAAAATAAAAAAAAATTAGTATTTTCGGAAAAGGTTCGGAATATATGTAATGAAAAGTTTGTGATGTTGTAGGACTTTAATTCTAGTAGAAAGACGAAAAAATGGTAATAATGAGTTTGACATCATGACCCATCCATTTGTGTGTTATGTAATGACTGATAAAGGGTCTTCAAGGTCTCCAAGTTAATTAGGCTACTTATAAAGTCTAAAGTATATATATATATCATGTCATGATTTATCGAGTCAAAATTAATAGAAAATATATTCTAAAATACACATCTAAAAGAACAATTGTAACACCCCCAGATCCGGGGTCGGAGATCCGGGTTGTCACGCTCTCAAATCCCAACAATAACACTTGAACTTGAATCACAATAATAATAAACAATATGCTGTGACCCCACAATACAATCCACAACACTAATTATAGTCTCGAAGATGAAATTGAAATAAGTATCAAGTCATTTAATCGACAAGATAAAAGTTATTATAACCCAAAATGATTACTGAATAAGTTAATTGTTTCTGGTCATAGCCGTACTTAAGTCATACATATAAATAAGTCTGATACACAAAAGCTGATAACGTATTTGACTGGTTATCCCCACCTCAGCAACGACGACTAGTATCTGAGCGTGGAACCGCCGGTCGTTTCCCACCAGCTTGCGAATAGTGTGCCTCGGCCTTGCCATCTCTCCTAGCTGTTGTTGTGTGATTTTTATAAAACAAAGCAAAAGTGAGCAATAAAGCCCCACAATATAATCTGTAATGAAATCTGTACTAGATAATAACCATTATAAATATTTGTAAGATATTGGAAATTCTTTACTATAACATAAACCATATTTTGAAACATAACTTTTGTATCAAGCTAAATCAGGTAGCTTACTAAAAAATACAAGTTTTGAACATTTCTCAAAATACTGCCAACATTATCGGTAACTGAGCTCCTAGGCCTTTGTTACAATGTTGCAGAAAAAATTCCAATTGAAAGATGGGGCTATACCGGACAACCGCGATACACGATGATCAGTCGTTGTATTGCAAAATAACACTTTCTCTACTAGTAGAAGGACGACTTCCTATTTGGTTATCACCCTGGCCGCATTGGGGCCCTTTATGCTATCAGACACCTATTTCATTGTCGAGCATAGAGTCATACTACCTGGCACTTATTTCATTGCCGAGTATGACTTCGTACTACCTGGCACATATTTCATTGTCAAGCACGAATTAAATTCCAGTCCCCTGATGAATGCTATCGTTATAATTAGAACCGAATTTAATCGTTATTCCCCGAGCGTTGAGATAGCTCGTTGATAGGTTTAAGCTCATTACCATACTTACTCCCGGAAGTGTTGAGGAAGTAATAATAATATGTGAGTTGACTCTGGTCAAGTGATGAAGGATGCATTATAATTTAAAAGAAATCACGAATTGGGAGTTAAGCGAAGTTTTCTGAAATTAACGAGATTGAAATTCTTTGATTTGAATAGGGTATAAATCCCAAACTACAAATATCATCGAAGAATTGAAAGAGAAAATTTGTTTACTCGACTCTTAAACTGGATTCCCAATTTTTATTAAGTTAGGAAATATTTATTCATATTTAAGTATTTTAGTAAACTCGAAAATAACATTTGGGAACCCTGCTATATTTAAATAACTTTTCTGAAGATCAGAAAATATTTTCCACAAGGTCAAAGAAAGTTTTTAAATAATATAAATCATTTTTAAATTGATTAAAAGAATATAATAAATATTCAAATAATATCCAATAAATAATAAATGATTAAATAATACTCATAAGCTCAATAAATATTTAATAATCAATTCTAGGTGAATATTAAAATAATATTTCCTTTAATAATAAAATAATTGAATATATTTATTCAATAATACTTATCGGAAAAATAAATCTCAATGGTCTAAAGAAAATATACGGACTCCCGGCCCGCTCTAAGTTCAAAATATGATTCACATGCTCTACTCTAAGAGCCTTTATAAAACCCGGCTTATAACTATCATATCATATAGCTTATAAACCAAACACGATTCTCGAATGATTCAAGTATAACAACAATACTATATTTGCAAAATATATCTGAAAACACTTTTAATCACAACAACAGTAGTAAGTCATAGGTTTTGAAAACTTGCCTGGAAATCCCGAAGTAGTGGTAAATCTCGGGTTGGTCCGGTGATCTACGAATTAACACAAGGTCCAAGATTAATAACTTAAACGCTTTCACCAAACTAAGTATATACCAACTCAAGTACAAAGTTCACTTTGAAGTTAACTCCTTAAGATCTTCTACTCGCGCATGCTCTCTCACGAATTTTTCTAAAATTGAAATTTCATCTTTTTATCACGAAATCTTTTTGAGGGTCTTCCTAAACGTACCTAGCATGTTAACACAAAGTTTCACATTCCTTTAAGGCAATTAAGTGGTTCGATCATTGCCTCAAAGTTGGTTAAGTGGTGTAGTTTGGTTTCTTGAAACATCATTTACTAAAACACGAGTTTCTCCTAAACCGTAAATAGTATTCACATGATGATTCCAAAGTTTTAACTATAATCAATAAATGATCAACCAACAATATCATCAAACTCTCTTCTTCAACATCTTAACTAAGCCATAAACATCATCAACCATAGTCAAAACCAACATCTACTTATTCACCATCAAAACAACACCATGCATTCACCAAAATCAACCATTCATCCTTATATCCAAACTAACATAACTATACTCAAAACTAACCATATAAATCAATTTATAACTAAGGGTTCAAAGAGTTTATACCTTCCTTGATGCTTCAAACACACCCACAATAGCTTAAAATCCTTGTTTGAGCTTTGAACTAATCTTAATAAGCTTAATCTTTAAGAACAAAATCAAGAACACAAACTATTATTATTCATTTCACTATTCACCCTCATCTTTGATATAAGTTTTAAGCAAGTTATGATTAATGGATGAAGCTAGGGTTTTGATAATACCTTAGTATAGGAATTAAGAAACTTTTGAATCCAACATCATGATTTATGGAAGCTTGGACGTTGATCTTTGAAAAAAGTATCCTTGGATGAAAATTTTGGGCCGAATGGATGTTCTTCAAGGGGGCGGGGGTTGCTTGCTTGGTACTTGCCTATTGACTTGATATTTTGTTGATAAGAACATGGTTAAAGTGATTTTCTAAGCATTAGAAATGTTGGTGTAGGGTGGCTTGTGTCATCCTTGACAAATGTCATGCTAAGAAGTGATTATGGAAGTATCTTGCTCGGTGTCTTTGTTTGGTTTCACATGGATGAATCTAATGTTGCATTCCTTGAATTAATCTTGTACATGATACTTCCATTCTTGTGTTTAATCCAGTAAGTGTCGCGTTGTTCTATTACTGCTTAATCTCGTAGAACGCTCACAGAGATTTCTTAAGTGTTCTATCGAAGTAGTTTACCATAATGTTCTTGATATCAATAATACCTTTAATAAATCCATATCCATGGAACTGATAATTTAAAAACCTCCAATTTATTTAAATAATGATTAATCCATCAGTAATTGGAGGAATCTCGGAGAAAACAGAAAATGTTATTCTTCTGATTCTAACAGCTTTTGCATTTACTCATTTACATAGTAGAACGCTAATACGATTTTGAAAGTTCATTATACTTACCCGTACATAGGGTGGTCTGATAAATTTCTAAAATGACAAAAGTTACTATTCATAAGGGGTTTTTAAATAAGCAAAAAATTCCTGTTTTTCATTCGGGACTGGGATTGGGTAACAATTCCCCCATCGCGGAATGACCGAATGATCTAGAACTGCTACTCATTATATACATATTCACATATTTTTCTTAACATTAATTTTGTAGCTATAATCAAACCAAACCAAACCAAAATGTACCCAGTATATCCCGCTTAGAGTAGGGTCTGGGGAGGGTAAGATGTACGCATACCATTCCCCTACTAAAGAGTAAGGAGGCTGTTTCCGTGAAGACCCCCGACTTAGTGTAACATAAAATAGTGTGTGATATATATTTACTTATAAGCAAATTAAGTTACATATAATAACTGTAAAAAAAAATTTAAAGTTAGAGAATCTGTACCTTTTACTAGATGAAAATTTAGTATATAAGTATCCAACTAACAAATTAATAGGAATTTTACCAAATTTTTGTTGGAGCCCTGAATCCCTAACTTACTTCCGATCGTAACCGCAAAACTATCATCCCATAACAAAACAGATCTGATGATGTTGGTGGTTGTCCTGTTATGAAAAGTTGTAACGTTGTATTGGAAATAACCTATCAACCTTTTTATTTTCCCTTTATCAAACACTATATTCTGTACACTTCCTGTCATACTTTTGAAATCTCCGTCACTTTAAAATAGATCCACTTTCCTAAATACTTCACTAAGGCTTGATCAAATAAATGAACTTCTTTCAATGTAGAATTACTTCAAGTCTGTATATTGACTTTAATCTTCATTCTCTTGACTGATTTTAACTCCTGAGAGTCTTGTGATAGTTTAATTATTATTTACTTATTAAATTCTTGTTTAAGTTGAGTAGAATCCTCGATGTTTACAAATAGGCCTATACATATGCCTTTCAATCTCCCCCTATTTGTTTGTTAGAGAATAACAACCAAATACCTACAGGATAACTCAAATAAAATAATAAAAAGTTCTGGTTTATATATAAGATTTTCCAGATTCAAACATATGAATATATGAATACATTGATCCTATCTTGATTTACCTAAGCTCTAAACATATTACAATAAAAACTGAGCTTGAGTTCAATTGTCTTGCTCACTCATTTCACCTTCCTCCATAGCATCTATCAATTCTTTCTCAAGGACACGATCATTTTCTGATTGGAGATTTGTTGGTCTGACTGGATGAGCTGTGACTTTCTTCAGCCTATTCTTCAACTGACGATATCTTTTGATGTTGGCTATGCAATAGTCTTGAATAATGTCAGCAACTTCAGTCTTTTCTTGAGAAGCAAACCTAGTGGTCCTTAACATATTTTCCAACTTCACTAGATGCAATGCAGGGTAACTCTTTAAAAAAACACGATCCACTCCGCAGGATTGAAGTGCTCTACCTTTATAAAATTTGACTTCAAATGGCACATCTACAATCTGAGGACTGGCCCTTATAGCAAACTCCCTGAGTTGCTCATGCAACAATACATTCAAGTGAGATGACTCTTTAACTCTGCTCATGAGAATCCAAAGCTCTAACAAAGTTCGGCTTGCAAAGCAGTCCAGTGAGACAGTGAGAGATCCTACACTTTGACTATATACAAAGATGATAATCTCATTTCTGACTTTGTCAAATCCAGTGATAATCCTTGAGATTTCTTCCTATAAGGCTTTCATGTACACTGAATTATCTGGATTGACATTTTTGAACTTTTGAAGAAGGCCAATAAACTCCCGATCATTGTTTGATCCTTTCTGATGTTGAGTATACAACAACGAAAGCAAAAACCAAAGAGAATAAATAAGAACAAGAAATTAAACGATAATCACACAAGACAAAGATTTTTCGTGGTTCGGAAATTCCTACTCCACAAGCCGCACTAATTTTGTATTGATCTCTCACAACTATGTTGTGTTCTGTTGTGTTATGATGTGTTGGTGTTTTACAATTACATGAGACTATTTATAAGAGAAAAAACTGGGCCTAAACTAATCAGAGTCTAATTCTGAAATTCTGAAATTACTAACTCTAATTAGAATTCAGATCTGGAAATTCTAACTCAAATTAGAAACCAATTCTGAAACCTGTTAGACTCCACAAACCCAACAATCTCCCACTTGGAGTCTGACCGCATCTTCTTTTCACTCTTGTAAATCTAGTAACACCCAATACTTCGATCAATAACTCTAACTAGTGCAGCGCCTTCTCATTAATCAATTCTGAAGGCCGGTTGAAGCTATGCAAAGCTTCAACTTTTCATTGGTAACCACCTTCGTCAACATATATGCAGGATTCTTTGAACCAAGGATTTTCTTTAAGGACAAAGTACCATTGTTAATCAACTCCCTCATAAAGTGATATCTCAGCTGAATATGCTTTGTCCTAGCATGAAACACAGGATTCTTGGTACTCTGACTGTCACTATACAAAGCACTGTCCGCATGTTTCTTGCCCAACTCTTCAAGAAAATTCTTTAACCAAATCATCTCCTTGCTAGCTTCAAAGATAGCCATATATTCTGCTTCTGTGGTTGAAAGAGCAACACTCTTTTGAAGTCGAGACATCCAACTAACTGTTGTGCCACCCAAAATGAAAATATATCCCGTAGTACTTTTTCTTGTATCCAAGCATCCACCCAAATCTGCATCAGAGAAACCTTCCAAGATAACATCTTTCTTGCTGAAACATAATGCAAACTTGGATGTGCCTTTCAAGTAGCGTAACAACCACTTGACTGCTTCCCAATGCTCTTTTTCTGGATTAGACATGAACCTACTAACAACTCCCACTGCATGAGAAATGTTTGGCCTTGTACACACCATAGCTTACATCAAACTGCCAACTACAGATGCATACGGAACTTTAGCCATATCTTTCTTGTCTTCATCAGTTTTAGGTGACTTCTTCTTCGTGAGATTAAAGTGAGTTGCCAACGGTGTACTTCTGGTCTTCGCATCCTGGACACTGAATTTCTGCAATAATTTCTCAATATACTTCTCTTGAGATAATTTCAATGTACCTTCAGATCTATCCCTAATGATGCTCATACCAAGTATCTGTTTTGCTGCACCCATATCCTGTTAGTATTAGTGCCCTAGAGACAATACAATTGTACTTCTGGGAAACACTATTTTGTTATTTAATAATGATTATGTTCTATTGATTATTCGACAACAATTATTATGTCTTTATTTACTGCGATATTATTGTTAGAGTAATAAATGTCCTTGGAATATCGAACACATATTCTATATCTTTAAGTATGTGACTTAAAAATGAGATTATAAGAATAGTGTTTATATTCCTAAATTATCCCTAATTAAGCATTATGAATTGGGACAATTATGATGCATAAAGATTAGTATGATCGTTGACTAAATGACCACATCTCATTGGTCATAGGTATAGTGATACTAAAGTCAAGAACATAGGTGCATGTAATATTCTACATGACACCGGATTAACCCACAGTGATATTCTACATGGTAATAAAGTCATTAGAATAGCTCACAGTGATAATGGTGTAATGATCCTTAGACTTGAGATCATTATATTTCTATACGAGGATTAATATACTTTGATTACATTAAAAGTTACCTTTGACCGGGTGATGATAAAAGTGGACATCGGGTATATTATGAGTCGTATGAGAAATATGAATGATAGATATATGATTTAACCCTCCTATTATTAGGAGAGATATTATTGGCCTCTTGATTGAGTGAGACTATGAAAATGCATGGCCATGCTCAAATATTGATTTGTTTTAATAGTCTACTCATTGATCAAGGAAACCTGGATTAAATGTTGAAGAGGATGACTAATAACATGCCTCGAGTTTAATCTATAATATTTGGTTAAAGGGATTATATTACACGGAAACATTAGTCACGAACGGTTTAATTGGATCACCAATTATTATTATTACTTGGGTAGCAATGATGCATTACTAGATGCCGCTCATTGTTTATAATTTTATTATGATATATTAAAATTATTGCCAACGTAATAATAACCTAAAGGGTTACACATAAAGAACGTTTTAGACGGAGCAATAATTAAATTTCGAATTTAATTGAATTATTATTATTATTATTGAATTATTGGATTAATTAAGTAGGACTTGATTAATTGTATAATAATTCGAATATAATAACTATTACTACTAATAATCAGATTGGGTTTTGGAAGCCCAATCAGATTAGGTATAGGTCCAATATCCCTCTCCATATAAATACATAATGATGTATTGTTTTTAGGTTTAAGTGACAAAATACGTTTTTCACACAAAACCCTAGCAGCTCTGCATATTAGAGAGGCTAGAGACAGGAGAGAAAGGTTTTTCGAGGGCGGTTCTTTTGGCTAGTACCAACTCCGTAATCGTGCGTTCGTGTGGACTTCTTTGGCGACGCAGATCTTGAACAAGGGCTGCGTGGTGGTTTCAACAAGGACCTCCATCTTTCTGAATTATATAAGCTCAATTAAGGTATGATTTCGTTTCTCCATAATCAGCCATGTCTTATACACGGATCCTATGGTTAGGGTTTCGGATTTTTATTTTTTTACGACTGTTTTCGCTGCGTTTGTTGCCCCGAAACCCAACAATGGTATCAGAGCTACGTGTATAAGGGGCTGATTTGGTTATGTGTTTACTGTATTCGATGCATGTATGCATGTTTTATGAATCTGCCTTGATACAGTTATGAGATATATCGATTATAATATGTTATATCGCTTATATATGATTCTGTTATGCTTAATATAATGATATGAATGATTAATATTCGATGATTGTATGTTATGCATGTTGTCTGGTTTATATAGGGATATAAACTGTGAGACAGATCATGTTTGGACACAATCTGCAAACTGGGATATGTCTGTATGTATATGATACATGCTTCCGGAACTGTATATGATGCAGTGGCGGCAGAGACTATAAGATATGATCTGAGATTCCGAAATCGATGATTTTTGAATAGCACTAGTCTTCCGGCCCCAACCAGGGGCTGCCGCCCCTTGGACCCTGCCAGGGGGGCCTGACCCCCGCCCGGGGGCTGCCGCCCCCGGACCCCCGCTGTATTTTTTTTTTTTTTTGTGTTCGTAATTGTGTATTTGAGCATGGTGCTAGTTATGGCCTTACGACCCGTAGTTTAATGGTTTATGGTTTTGGTTTTATAAATACGACTTGCATGTCGTTTTATTCATTCTTGTAATTGTTTAACCTCGAATGTAAATCGAGTATTATTATGTAAGTACATTAGTATAGGTTGGATTCAATTGTTCAATGTAATGTACTTGAAGATTGAAGGACGATCCAAGAGGAGGTGCATTCAAGGGAACAAGGAGAATGAAGACATGTAATTGTATTTATATTTTTCCACCAATGATTGACCTTGATCCTTTCATTAGCTTGAAAGGATCATATAGGTTAAAGGCCATAACCAAGCACGTTTACATACAGCACTTTACATATTGATGTATGATTGCATGTGTAGGATACATTGTTATGCATGCTTTAATTAGATTAATCATGTATTAATGTATGTATGTATTAGATACATCACCCATGCCATGCCTGCTAAACAAGATAAAATCTGTAATGATTCAAGATTTTAAAATTGAACAAAACGAACATGAGATTCTTGTGTTTATGAAACACGGAAATAAGTGTGAATTTTCAATTTTTGATATGGGGCGATTTTGACAAAAATACAAGCAGTGCTTGTAAGAAAGGTGGATTTTAAGTGAGACCACTGTGACTCCTTCGCTGGACTGGAAATCAAACCATTGATGAATTTTGAATTGAAGTACTTAGTTCAAGGAAAAATTGGGAATCTCTTGATGATGTGATCATGGTCGTTTTAATAAAATCCCTAAATTTAAATTATTAAGTCACTTAGATGCCTTCCAATGGGTAACACTCGTCAAGACCTAGATCGAGAAATAGTGGGTTCGCCAAAGCGAAGCACTCCAATCTATCGTGGTAAGACGTGATGAAGTAAATGTGATACTTATCTGTTAGACTATTGGGTTAGACTTAACTAAGTTACCACAATAGGATTGTGAACTTAGAGGCACGGAGTTTGGTAAGATTTATTGGATAAATACGTACAATTGTTGTTCTACCAAACTATCCAAGAGTTATATAAGATATAATTGACAAAAAGTTGTCTACCTAAATAATTGTGTTTTTGGAGTAAAGCCAAAGCTGACCTTAAGCATGATGAAATATGGATCTTGGCTCGCTAGAAAGGTTTAAAGAAACTTTTCCGAATTGATAGATAGGGCTATTAATTTGATAAAATAGTGGGTGATATATATTATGAATATATATATATATGAATAATCACTTGAACATTATCTATATAATCCGTAGACTAACTTATTTTATGCATTTTTAACATTGTAGATATTTAATGGCACATAACTCAAATAACTTCTCTGTACGATCAGTCCTTGAGAAGGACAAGCTGACAGGAACAAACTTCCTTGACTAGCAAAGGAATTTGAGGATTGTCCTCAGGCAAGAGCGAAAGCTCCATGTCATTGATATTCCTTGCCCTGAACCTCTTCCAGAAGGTGCATCGGTTGATCAACAAAATGTTTATCAGAAACATATTGACGATGACACAGATGTTACATGTCTTATGCTTGCGACTATGAGTCCCGAGCTTCAGAAACAACATGAGCATATGGATGCTTATGTGATGATTGAGCACCTTAAACGTATGTTTGAAGGACAGGCTCGTCAGGAGAGGTTTGATACAAGCAAAGCCTTGTATGCATGCAAACAGGGTGATCGTGATCCAGTTGCACCGCATGTTCTAAAGATGATTGGATATATGGAGTACCTTGCTACTCTGGGTTCCACCATCGGTACGGAAACCCAGATAGATCTAATCTTGCAATCTTTGAACAGCAGCTATGCTCAGTTTGTGATGAATTACATCATGAATGAGATAGACAAGATGTAATAACCCGATTTTTTGGTAAAATTAAAACTTTTCTTATTATGATTAAGTGCAGCAGTGAATAGTGATATTGGTGGATGAATAGTGATTTTGAGGGTTAAGAAAATTTTTCATGCCACCTATGTATGAGACGTAGTGTGGACGTTCCGAAGTCATATTAGTGATCTACGGAGTAAATAAGTGAATGCAAAGACGATCGGAATTCAGAAATTCCAAATTTTATTTTGGTGTAATATTCGACCGGGCAGCGAATTATATATTATTATATTCAAGAAATGAGATATTAAAATTGAGGATTTGAGGATTTAATATTTTGGAATTTTATTATTTTATTAAAGTCGATTTAAGGATCCGATTGTTGAAGTGAATAGTGAATAGTTACTATTCACTGCGAGAATCGCATAAAGTTTTACTCGCTCTTTTTGAAAAATATTTCGAATCGTTTCAAGAGGAACAAGGCAATATTTACAGGATTAAATATAGACATGAAAGTAACATGTAACAAGATTAGTTCGAGGGATGCAACATTTGGAGCATCCATGTGAAAGGAAGCGAACCAGTAAAGTTACTTTAACAGAACCAATGCATGTTCGACACATGTCGAGAGATGAAGCCACCTAGGGCTATGACTCACCATTTATACAAAATATCTCATCTTTTATCAAAATCAACCAAAAAATCAAAAATCCTTTCTTTTCTTCATTTTCGGCTAAAACAAATCAGCCGGATTGAAAGATTCATATCTCCTTCCGTTCTCGGTGGAAAATGGCGATCTATAGCTCGTTGGAAAGGTCTGGAGATACTCTACATTTCCTATTTCACGAGTTTCTTTCATTTGAGCAAGGTAAGACCTTCGTATGTCCAGTTCTTTAAACCGGTGTATAGTAACTCCGAGAATTCATAACTTGTTCTTGATTTTCTTTTGCAAGTTTAAGGATAATAACCATGGATAAAGACTCTCTTAAGAATTACAAGCTCTGGTTGTGTGTTTAAGGCTTCAAGGAAGGTATAAAGACCTCTGCCCCCTTTTGTTTATATGAGTTTTGAAGTGGTTTTGATGTTATGTAAAGTTAAGAGCATGATTAAGTAATTAGATGAATTGTTGGTTGAGTTTGGAGGATGGGTTATGAATTTATTGTGATTATTCATGGAGGATTTGACTGAGTGGAGGGTGTATAAGGTGGATGGTGAGTTTGGGATTGATTGATATTGATTTGGTTGTGTTTTGGAAATGGAAAACGTTACGATTATAGCCGTCGTAATGCCCATTTGATTTAAGGCTGTTTTGAGCAAGTGTTACGAACTGGTATTGGAATATTTTTGAACAGAACTGACCATGAACATGTAGGTCTTGTTTTAAGGTTTGTTTTGGTATAAAGATCATGTCCATACGATTTACGGTTTAAGAGAAAAGTGAGTTTTAGTAAACGTCGTTCGGAGGAACAACTCCTCTCTAGTAAGTCACTTTGAGGCTGTATTTGGGCCACTTAGAAGCCATATTAAAATGTGAAACTTTGAGGAATAATACTAGAGACAGTTAGTAATGCTCACGAAAACGATTCGGATTAAAAAGATTATTTTTCGATTTTATAAAAATGTTTTAGCCGAGGTCGCGCAAGTGAAAACCACTAAGCACATGACTTAGAAATCGATGTTGCAAATGGTTAAGTATAACTTGGATTTGAGGATGGATTTCGAACCAAACTTATGATATAAGTATTTGACGAATAACATGGACTTAGTTTGATGCTAGAGAGAGCTAGTAATTCCTTGGTTGTGTTTCGCTTACGTGTTTAAGCATTGAGTACAAGTGGATTATCCAGGAGATTAACCGTGTGTTTTCGTTTGACTTTGTCTAGATTGTCCAGCATCGTCGCGAACCCCTATCACTTCTCGAGCATCAGGCAAGTTTACTAACCCTTACTCTATTGTTAGAGTGGGCATATTTTCGAATGTCTAATACTTGTTGATTCAGAAATATATCTATGTATATATATTCTTTGTTCTAAGTATCGTGCAAGTTTCTAAAACCATATTTTGAAGTATGCATATACTAGATGCATGTTTTCAAACCTCACATCGTATATAGATGTGATAGTATTCAAACTATTGAGACTATAGTATATGCATATGATAGAGGCAAGTTTTCAAACTTATACCTTTTTAAAACTGTTGTGGTGATAACTAAAGAATTTGAGATATATGCTATATGTGTATGATTTCGAAATGATTTCTATGATGCTAACTCAAAGTATTGATACAAGTTGAACTTATAAGCTATGGATATAGTAATATTTTGGAGCTGATGTGCTAAGCAAAACCCTCAGTGGGGGGAAATATACTCTGCATTTATCCTTTGGACCGGGAATGGTATCAGTTGTTATCTAGAGATATATTATATATTCTCTATATTTATTTTACATACTAAGAATGGTATCAGTTGCTATCTAGGGTTATTTTATTGTGTTATTACAATTAATCTCGATAAGTGGTTTACAAACTAAAGACTATTTGGAGTTTAATCTATTAAGGGTATATTTATATATACGATGAATAGTATTATCTACCCTGTTGTTAAGAAAGTACTTAGAAATTATTTCTACATAAATATTCTTTATTAAACATAGTTTGCATTAATTATTTAAAGCCTTACTTCTTAAGGAAGTATTTTGTGAAAACTATTTTAAACCCTAGATAGCTAATAAAGTTTTATTCAGTCAATTTTAAATATAATTAGAGAAGGTTCCCAAAAATCTATTTTCCCATTTAGGTCTATATTCAGAAAGACTTAAATGTTCGCTCAAACTACAAATGCATGGGACCTTTCTCAAGATTTTATGGTTGTTTCAAGTGGACTGCCCGGTCCTAAATCTTTTAAATCAATGAATTTATCAGTCTGGTTTACTACCATCAAAATGATTTTGATTACTTCCTCAAGATTCGAGGGGTAAGATCAGTGGAATTAGTTGCATCCATTAACAAGCGTCAGCTTGGGAAATATGGGTGAATTTTCCTTTCCAACCAGATATGACTACTTTGTGGAGTTGTATTCTTGGGAAAAAAGGGAAAGGAACTTCATGTTTCAGTGTTATGGATTTACTTGAACTTGGAGAGTATGTAAGGGACTGAGTAGCGCCGGTCCCCTAAGGGAATTACAATATGGCCGACGAACTGGTGAACGGGTCTGTTCTTCCCTTAGTTTATCAGAAATTGCCCGACCGTAGGAAAGAGGAGAGCAACAGGCCGACGGACTGGTGAAACGGGTCTGTTCTTCCTCATAGGAGAGTCACAGGCCGACGGACTGGTGAAACGGGTCTGTACTTCCTGCCTACAACCGATTGGCGGGGAGGTAGGTCAGTCAGATACTGTCTATTCTTCCCTTCTACGTAGAAAAAGATCAGGGGGATACAGCTTGCGATTGATCATCGTAGGGGTATCCTCGGCGCCCAGAATCTCCGTTTACAGTTCAGCATCCATGAAAGAGCATGTTTCATGCAAGTTTTCAGAGAAAGAAATTTTATTCAAGTTATTCTGTTATATGCAAGTTTTCAAAGAAAGAAAGTTTACTCAAGAGTATTCAAGTTTATTCCAGTATATGAGTTTATCAGAAAACATATGAGATTACAAAAAGGTATATGATTGTTTTGATTAAGGGTATATGGAATCAGACGAGTTTCGATAATGGATTGGGCATATTTTGCCTTGTCTTTATTTCCAGAATATGATATGAGATAAATGTTTGATATGAAAGATGATATTTGGAAATTCCTACAACTTCATCTTTTATTTTATGAGTTATGACTCTGATAAAAACCTGATTAAGGATATATATGCACAAGTGGATTTTGGGTTACGGAAACCTTATATTTTCCTTATGACTTCATCTTTTAAGTTATATGTTGACAGTCTGCTTATATTCTATATAGCAGATATTTTACGAAAAGGATATACTGAGTTATCTTTCTACTTCATCTTTTATTTTATACTAGAACTTTGTTCTCAGTATGAATATCGAAAGTTTGCAGAATATTATGGAGATGATATTTGAAATACAACAATGGTATTTTTGGAATACATTCCGATAAGGAAATGATTTCAGTATCAAGATATTTTGACAAGTTATTGTCTTATACCCGCTTTATTTTTGGGTTGAATAAAAGGCAGAATTATGCCATACTTTCATTACCTTGCTGAGCTATCGCTCACTCCTGCTATTATTTTATATATATATTATATAGCAGCGAAGCAGGATGCCAATGAGACGGCACATACCTCGCAAGGCGTTTCCATAAACAGTTTCTAGCAGTGATCCTGGGAATAGTACGAACCAATCGAAGCAGGCTACAGCTTTTGGTATTCAACTCATGTATAGACATGAATGGTATTAGAGGATTGTGAGCATCAGAAGGCTAAGTTGGTAATGTAACAATACGTAGAAATTGTATCAGTAACAGATTCAAAAGACATTTGGGTATTGTAATAAAAATTATTTATTCCGCAGTTGTCGTAGTGTGTCGTTTCTGAGACTCTAACCTGTGTGTGTGTGTGTGAGACATATGTTGTGGGGTCATGAGCAGGTGAATTATGAATGGTGTCAGTAATACAGGTAAAGCAAGGAGTACATGGATTGTGACAACCCTAAATCCCTGACCCCGGATTTGGGGCTGTTACACAAGACACCTACCGAATTGTTGGCAATGTTGAAAACTGCTGAGACCAATATTCAGAAGGCATCCTCTAACGCCATTATGATGGTCAATAAAGGGAATGCCAAAGAACAGGGTAAAAGGAAAGGCAAGAAGAAGATTGGATCTAAATCTGCTAATCCAAAACCGGCTTTTAAAAAGGCTTTGAAGCCTACAGGAGGTGTTACAAAAGGTGCTGCAAAAGGTGCTGCAAAAGGTGATTGTCACTATTGCAATAAACCAGGTCATTGGAAGAGAAACTGTCATGCTTACTTGGAGGATTTGAAGAAAATGAATTATGTGAAGATTTCAGATTCAGGTATTTATGTTATAGAAGTCAATTTGTCTACTTCTACATCATGGGTATTAGATACTGGATGTGGTTCTCACATTTGTATAAATGTGCAGGAACTTCGAAGGAGTAGGACTTTGGCAGAAGGAGAAGTCGACCTACGCGTTGGCAATGGAGCAAAGGTTGTTGTTTTGGCTGTAGGGACTTATAATTTATCATTGCCCACAGGGCTTATTTTAGAACTTGAGAACTGTTTTTACGTGCCTGCGATTTGCAGAAACATTATTTATGTTTCTTGTTTGGACAAGAAAGGTTTTTCCTTTACAATTCAGAACAATAGTTGTTCCTTTGGTTTGAATAATGTTACCTATGGGGTTGCACGTTTATTGAATGGTTTATATGTTCTAGATCTTGATACTCCTGTCTATAATATAAATAATAAACGTATTAAGGCTAATGACTCAAATCAAACATACCTTTGGCATTGTCGTTTAGGCCATATAAATGAGAAACGCATTTCCAAGTTACATAAGGATGGATACTTGGATAAGTTTGATTTTGAATCATACAAAGAATGCGAACCTTGTCTCATTGGAAAAATGACTAAAGCTCCTTTTACCGGAATTGGTGAAAGGGCCACCGAACGATTAGAGCTTATACATAGTGATGTATGTGGTCCAATGCGTACGATGGCAAGAGGTGGTTTTTACTACTTCATAACCTTTACTGATGATTTTAGTAGATACGGATATGTGTATCTTTTGAAGAACAAGTCCGAATCATTTGAAAAATTCAAAGAGTATAAGGCAGAAGTGGAAAAGCAAATAGGCGGAAGTATTAAAACCCTACGATCTGATCGTGGAGGTGAGTACCTAAGCTTATAATTTAAGAATTTCTTAAAGGAGTGTGGTATTGTATCACAACTCACACCTCCTGGTACACCACAGTGGAATGGTGTATCTGAAAGGAGAAATCGTACCTTATTGGACATGGTGCGATCGATGATGAGTCTAGCGGATCTTCCAATTAGTTTCTGGGGCTATGCCCTAGAGACGGCTGCACAAACACTAAACCGAGTTCCTTCAAAAATGGTTCAAAAGACACCATATTAGATATGGACTGAAAAACGTCATAGCGTGTCATTTATGAAAATTTGGGGATGCGAAGCGTTTGTGAAACGTTTAACCTCAGACAAGCTAGGACCAAAATCAGATAAATGTAATTTTGTGGGATATCCAAATGAAACCAAAGGGTATTACTTCTATAATCCTTTAGAGAACAAAGTGTTTGTTGCTCGAACAGCTGTGTTTCTTGAAAGAGAATTACTTTCTAAGAAAAATAGTGGGAGGACAATAGATCTCGATGAGGATCGAGAACCACAGATTAATGTTGAACCAGAGTTAGAACATGAGCAGAATGTGACTGAAAATGTTGAGGACACCATTGCTCAAGAAACACAGGTCGTTCGTAGATCTAGTAGGATTCGTCATGAGCCAGAGAGATATTATGGATTTCTGCTGACTCAAAATGGCGATGTAATGCTTGTAGATAATGATGAGCCTCTTACCTACAAAGATGCTATGAATAGTCCAGATTCTGAGAGATGGCTGGAGGCCATGAAATCTGAGATGGATTCCATGTATGAAAACAAAGTATGGACTTTGGTTGAACCACCTGAAGGGGTAAAACCCATCGAGTGCAAATGGGTTTTCAAGAAGAAAACTGACATGGATGGTAATTTACAGACCTACAAAGCTAGACTAGTGGCGAAAGGTTTCAAGCAAATTCATGGTATTGACTATGATGAAACTTTCTCACCGGTGGCTATGGTCAAATCCATCAGGATTTTGCTTGCAATAGCAGCTTATTATGACTATGAAATCTGGCAAATGGATGTCAAGACTGCTTTCTTAAATGGGAGCTTAGAAGAGGATGTGTACATGACACAACCTGAGGGTTTTGTCGATCCAAAATTTGCTAGGATGGTCTGTAAGTTACTACGATCCATTTATGGGTTGAAGCAGGCCTCGAGGAGATGGAACATTCGTTTTGATGAAACAGTCAAAGAGTTTGGTTTCATACAAAATGAGGATGAACCGTGTGTTTACAAGAAGGTTAGTGGGAGCCATGTGGCATTCCTAGTATTATATGTAGATGACATATTGCTAATAGGGAATGACATTACTTCTCTACAGGCTGTGAAGACTTGGTTGGGAAATAATTTCTCGATGAAAGACTTAGGCGATGCATCCTACATATTAGGGATCAGGATCTATAGAGATAGACCCAGAAGAATGATCGGCTTAAGTCAGAGTACATACATTGACAAGATATTGCATCGTTTCGGGATGCAAGAGGCTAAAATGGGCTATGTCCCAATGTCTCATGGGATAACGATCTCAAAAGAAAACTGTCCTAAATCATCAGATGAGAAGGACCGTATGAATAAAGTACCATATGCTTCGGCAATTGGTTCTATAATATATACAATGATATGTACTCGTCCCGATGTCTCGTATGCTTTGAGCATGACGAGTAGATACCAGTCTAATCCAGGTGAAAGTCACTGGACAGCTATCAAGAACATTCTTAAGTACCTTAAGAGGACTAAAGATTCTTTCTTGATATATGGAGGAGATGAGAAACTAGTTGTAAGAGGTTACAATGATGCTAGTTTCCAGACAGATAAGGACGATACTGTGTCTCAGTCTGGATTTGTGTTTTGCCTAAATGGAGGTGCTGTAAGCTGGAAGAGTTCAAAGCAAGAAACAGTAGCTGATTCTACAATGGAAGCTGAGTATATTGCAGCCAGTGAAGCAGCCAAAGAGGCTGTTTGGATTCGGAATTTTATTACGGGACTTGGAGTGGTTCCATCGATCGCAGACCCTATTGATCTATATTGCGATAATAATGGAGCCATTGCGCAGGCTAAGGAACCAAGATCCCATTCCAAGGCAAAGCATATACTAAGGAGATATCACCTCATTAGAGAAATAAATAATAGAGGGGATATACATATATGTAAAGTGCATACTAATGATAACATTGCGGACCCACTGACTAAGGCTTTGTCGCAGCAGAAGCACGATTGTCACACTAGTTCCATGGGTATTAGATACATGGGTGATTGGCTCTAGTGCAAGTGGGAGATTGTTAGTATTAGTGCCCTAGAGACAATACAATTGTACTTCTGGGAAACACTATTTTGTTATTTAATAATGATTATGTTCTATTGATTATTCGACAATAATTATTATGTCTTTATTTACTGCGATATTAATGTTAGAGTAATAAATGTCCTTGGAATATCGAACACGTATTCTATATCTTTAAGTATGTGACTTAAAATGAGATTATAAGAATAGTGTTTATATTCCTAAATTATCCCTAATTAAGCATTATGAATTGGGACAATTATGATGCATAAAGATTAGTATGATCGTTGACTAAATGACCACATCTCATTGGTCATAGGTATAGTGATACTAAAGTCAAGAACATAGGTGCATGTAATATTCTACATGGCAGCGAATTAACCCACAGTGATATTCTACATGGTAATAAAGTCATTAGAATAGCTCACAGTGATAATGGTGTAATGATCCTAAGACATGAGATCATTATATTTCTATACGAGGATTAATATACTTTGATTACATTAAAAGTTACCTTTGACCGGGTGATGATAAAAGTGGACATCGGGTATATTATGAGTCGTATGAGAAATATGAATGATAGATATAGGATTTAACCCTCCTATTATTAGGAGAGATATTATTGGCCTCTTGATTGAGTGAGACTATGAAAATGCATGGCCATGCTCAAATATTGATTTGTTTTAATAGTCTACTCATTGATCAAGGAAACCTGGATTAAATGTTGAAGAGGATGACTAATAACATGCCTCGAGTTTAATCTATAATATTTGGTTAAAGGGATTATATTACACGGAAACATTAGTCACGAAAGGTTTAATTGGATCACCAATTATTATTATTACTTGGGTAGCAATGATGTATTACTAGATGCCGCTCATTGTTTATAATTTTATTATGATATATTAAAATTATTGCCAACGTAATAATAACCTAAAGGGTTACACATAAAGAACGTTTTAGACGGAGCAATAATTAAATTTCGAATTTAATTGAATTATTATTATTATTGAATTATTGGATTAATTAAGTAGGACTTGATTAATTGTATAATAATTCGAATATAATAACTATTACTACTAATAAATCAGATTGGGTTTTGGAAGCCCAATCAGATTAGGTATAGGCCCAATATCCCTCTCCATATAAATACATAATGATGTATTGTTTTTAGGTTTAAGTGACAAAATACGTTTTTCACACAAAACCCTAGCAACTCTGCATATTAGAGAGGCTAGAGACAGGAGAGAAAGGTTTTTCGAGGGCGGTTCTTTTGGCTAGTACCAACTCCGTAATTGTGCGTTCGTGTGGACTGCTTTGGCGACGCAGATCTTGAACAAGGGCTGTGTGGTGGTTTCAACAAGGACCTCCATCTTTCTGAATTATATAAGCTCAATTAAGGTATGATTTCGTTTCTCCATAATCAGCCATGTCTTATACACGGATCCTATGGTTAGGGTTTCGGATTTTTATTGTTTTACGACTGTTTTCGCTGCGTTTGTTGCCCCGAAACCCAACATATCCTTCATCTCAAACTCTTCAGACATCTATCTCTTTAGCTTGTTGATTTCCCTCATGTTTGATCCTAATATCAACATGTCATCAACATACAACAACAATATGATATACGATGAATCAAACTGTTTAACGTAACAACAATGATCCATAGCACTCCTCGTGTACCCATTATTCATCATAAAGCTGTCAAACTTCAAGTACCATTGTCTTGGTGCTTGCTTCAAACCATACAAGCCTTTTACAAGCTTGCAAACCAAGTTTTCTTTCCCAGCTACCTGAAATCCCTCTGGCTGAACCATGTAGATGTCTTCCTCAAGATCACCATGTAACAACGTGGTCTTAACATCTAGTTGCTCTAGATGTAACTCCTCTGCAGCCACAATGCTTAACACAAGTCTAATAGTAGTCATCTTAACAACCGGAGAAAGTATATCAGTATCGTCAATACCCTTTTTTCCGTTGATATCGCTTGACTACTAACCTTGACTTGTACCTTTTTGTAAAGCCTTCTTTCCTGCTGGTAATTCTGTTAAAGACGAAGTCTCATTCTTCTCAATGGCCTGTTTGGATACAATCATTTCATTTGAAATGATGAATTTGACTCAATTACCCTGTTTGGATAGGTAAAGAATTTGAATTTGTATTTGGGCCAAATTCCAACTATTTTAAATTAGAGTCCATTCACAAGAATTTGAAATAACAATTTTACACTTGTCATTTGAAATTAAAACACAACCCAAATATTTTTTTCTCCTTTCTCGACTTACTGGCTCATACTCTCTCTCTCCCCCCCTCTCTCGTCTCTCTCACCGGGACTCCATCGCGCTCTCTCTCTCTCTCTCGTCTCTCTCTCAGGACTTCATCCCTCTCTCTCTCTCCATCCTTTTATTTTCATCACTCCATCAACATAAGGTATGGTGTATATGTATATATACAACCTAACATATCTATATGTTTAATTAATGAAATATCTGATTGTTTTCAATTTATTTTGTAGTTCGAAGGCAAAATCAGCTCAGGGGTAAGTATATACGCGTTTATCTTGATATTCTTACTTATTGGTCTTAATTCTGTACCCTGTATATCTGTATTGTTTTAACTATTGCTTTTAATTGAGTTAATATTTGTATTTATGCCGGAACATGCTTCAATTTGTGCATATTTTAGGTTTGTTAGTTTAATTGAAATTAATTTGATGATTGTATGTTTTTTTAAAATCGAAAACACAGAAACTTTCTTGTCTCAAGTGTGTCACAAAAGCGTAAAAGAGATGACTGATGAAGATATGGAATTTATAGTTTAGTTGCTTTCTTTGTTCATCTTGCAATTTGCTGCTCTATTATGCATCCACAATTTTGTTTTAAGAGATCTGGGGTTAAAATAGAAACTGTTCCTGCTGGTTTCTATCTTGTAGTTGTTACGAGTGCATTCACTGGTCTGGGTAAAATTTAGGCCAAATACTATTGACCTTTTTTTTGCATAAATTATGACGAAGCTAATATAGCTATTCATTTTTTTGTTATCTGGACCAGAGTTTTTGAACGTTGAATCATTTGTAGTTGACCAGAGGCTAACGTCATTAGTAGAATCATTTGTAGTTGTGTACGTTGGTGGCAGTTTAGAACATAATAGAATCATAGATTTATGCAAGTGCGAAAACATATAAATATATAGTCATTAGCAATTTGACTCATCTTGGAATGGTGATCACCTGGTTACACACAAATTTTCCAAGTTCATTTCTCATTGTAAGTTTTTCTAAAAATATAGATGTGTCCAGCAAAAAATTGGAAAGTACAGAGGCCTCATTCGAAGAACTATGTTGTACATAGGTGTCACTCTCCTTTGCTAAATCTTATATACTTTGGTATGAGTCACAAAGAAGAGACATCACAATTTATGTAATCAAGGGGAGTGTTAATTTATAAACTAATTAATTATGCTCTGTTAAGATTGTGCAGATTTTAAATATACTAATATTTTTAAAACCCGCACAATATTTAATCACAGAGAAATTATGAAAAGTGTCTACATTCTAGGTTTGCGGACTGCGCAATCCTTGATATATATATTTGTCTTAGATGTTGCTTTGAGTTCAATTATGAGTTCTGAGGACTCAACCAACACCAATGTATGTGCTTGATTAATTTCCAATGTACTCACATTTGGTTTGAGTTTCAGAAACAGTCGTGTAGTTAGATTTCCACAAGTTCATTTTGTAAGTTCTCTGCTTTGAGATTTCAAGATTTAATCAGAAGCAATATGCTTGTTTGGTATAGATAGTAGCTAGTAATTTGATACACTTGTACAACAACTCAACCTAGTGTTTATCTTCTTAGTATTGTCGTCTTCCATAATTAATTAAACTAGTACTTGTTTGCCCCGGCTTCGCCCGGATTTTGGAACCATGAAAGTGTATTAGCTTTACCAACTTTATATAACTTTATATACAAAGTTATAATTTAGATTAGTGAATTAAAGTTGTATGCTTTAATTTAGTTTAAGGTTTAATGTGTGTAACAATTTTAAATATAAATATTAAAAGTGAAATATTATATCTCAAAGTATAACATTTATATTTTATTTTTTTACTTATTGTAATAATATTTTATTTCTTGTGATTACAAAAGAAGATTTTTAAAATTTAGATTAGTGTACAAATATAATATAATTTACATTTTATTATAATACAATAGTATATTAAGTTTAGTTGGTCTTATATAATATTTTTGTTTTGAGTAATTGTTTTCAGAAAAAATTATAATAAGAATTGTTAAAATTATAAAATTAATTCTTTACACAAAATTGTTATTTAACAGTTACTGCATATGTTTGTAATTAGACTTTTCAAAATATGATGTATTAGTTGGTGTTTAAGATATTTATACATAAACATTTTCATATAAAAAACTGTAATTTAAGGGCAACAAACTATTAAATAATATACTGTTTTAATTTATATTACGCTTTAGCACAAAGTTGTTTATGAACTTTTGTTCGAGTAAATATATAAACTCAATCTTTCAAAAAGAGTACATAAATACAAAAAATATAAGATATATTTAATTGATAATATTAGTTTATTTTGTTTCTTTTGTCTTAAAAAATTAGTAGAATCCATTTAAAATAGAAAGTTGTTAAGTTTAAGATGTTACTATATAAATTTTACAAAATCTAAATTGATAATCTTATAGTAGTAAAAGTGAATTTTGTATTATTTAGATTTAGTTTAGAAAAAAAATAGTTAATGATAATTATTAAAAACTCGCACTAAAAGGTGGAATAATGCATAGCTTATGTTAAGTGTTGATAATTGAGAAAAATAATTGTAGTAAGCTAATAATTGTCTTAAATGAAACTTTGCATTTTAAATTTTAAAAATGTATTCTTGTTAAATATTTTATTGGCAAAATGTGTTGAGTTATTAATAGCTTGGGTTGTTTGCAATGATTAGTTGGTGTATACATGTAGGTGTCCTTTTGTTTATGTTAGAACTATTTTGATGTTATAAATAGATAAAACGGGAACCATGAAAATTATGAAATTGTATTAGCTTTAACAACCTTATATACAAAGTTATAATAATTTAGATTAGTAAATTAAAGTAGTATGCTTAAATTTAGTTTAAAGTTTTATATGTGTAACAATTTTAACGATATGATAACTATTAAAAGTGAAATATTATATCTCAAAGTATAACATTTATATTTTATTTTGTACTTTATTGCAATAGTGTTTTATTTCTTGTGATTACAAAAGATGATGTTGAAATTTTAGATTAGTGTAAAAATATAATATAATTTACACCTTTATTATAATACAATAGTATATTAAGTTTAGTTGGTCCTATATAATAGTTTCATTTAATTCTTTTCAGAAAAAATAGGTTGGTACAAAATTAATTTTTATACTTTTACATTTGACTTTTCAAAATAGTTATTGAGTTACTGCAGATTTTGACATTTGACTTTTCAAAATATAATGTAGTAGTTGGTTTTTAATTAAGATATTTATACATAAACTTTTTAATATAAAAAATTGTAATTTAAGGGCAACAAACTATTAAATAATATACTGTTTTAATTTATATTACGGTTTAGCACAAAGTTGACATAAATACTAAGATATATTTAATTGATAATGATAATTATTAAAAACTCACTTTAAAAGGTGGAATAATGCATATTAAAAAGTTATAATTTATGAAGTGAGAAGGTGTTAAATACTTGGAAGCTTATGTAAAGTGTTGATAATTGAGAAAAATAATTGTTTTAAATGAAACTTTGTATTTTAAATTTTAAAAGTGTATTCATATCAAGTGTTAAATATTTTATCGGCATGTTGGGTTGTTTGTAATGATTAGTTGGTGTATATACCTAGTGTCTTTTTATTTAGGTTAGAACTATTTTGATGTCATAAATAGACAAAACCGGAACCATGAAATTATGAAATTGTATTAGTATAATTTAGATTAGTAAATTAAAGTAGTATGCTTAAATTTAGTTTAAAGTTTTATATGTGTAACAATTTTAACGATATGATAACTATTAAAAGTGAAATATTATATCTCAAAGTATAACATTTATATTTTATTTTGTACTTTATTGTAGTGTTTTATTTCTTGTGATAACAAAAGATAATGTTGAAATTTTAGATTAGTGTAAAAATATAATATAATTTACAACTTTATTATAATACATTAGTATATTAAGTTTAGTTGGTCCTATATAATAGTTTCATTTAATTCTTTTCAGAAAAAATTATAATAAAAATTGTTAAAAGTATAAAAATTAATTTTGTACACAAAATTGTTAAGTTACTGAGTTACTGCAAATGTTTGACATTTGACTTTTCAAAATATAATGTAGTAGTTGGTGTTTAATTAAGATATTTATACATAAACTTTTTAATATAAAAAATTATTTGACATTTGACTTTTCAAAATATAATGTAGTAGTTGGTGTTTAATTAAGATATTTATACATAAACTTTTTAATATAAAAAATTATAATTTAAGGGCAACAAACTATTAAATAATATATTGTTTTAATTTATATTATGATTTAGCACAAAGTTGACATGAATACAAAACGTTTAAGATATATTTAATTGATAACATTAGTTTATTTTGTTTTATTTGTCTTAAAACAATTAGTAGAATCTATTTAAAATAGAAAGTTATTAAGTTTAAATGTTAGTATATAAATTTTACAAAATATAAAGTGATAATTTTTTTATAATTTAGATTAGTAAATTAAAGTAGTATGCTTAAATTTAGTTTAAAGTTTTATATGTGTAACAATTTTAACGATATGATAACTATTAAAAGTGAAATATTATATCTCAAATTATAACATCTATCTATATAATAGTTGCTACTGCCTGTTTTCTACAGTAATTAGGTCTGATGAGTCTTTACCACTACTTTTCTTTCTAATTACAAAAAAACCACAGTTAAAATGCTTCCTTTATTACAGTCTAACAATTACACGTGATTTCTGAATCTTTCTTTGTAAGCTTTACACACAAATATACAATACAGACATGGTTGTACAATTTAAAATTTCAAACTTTGAAATTTTTTGAACTTTACCGCCTCTAATTTTATTGATTACAATTAAAGATTTATATTTAGAAAAACAAATTCAATCATCTCTCTCTTTCTCTCCATATCTCTCTATGAATATCTTTTTTCTTTTTGAATCTTAATATATTGTGTGCTGATGTTTTTTTTTCTTTTCTACAGATAATCCGTTCCTGTAACATGGTTAATTGAAAGTTGAAACGAAGTTTGAGGTTTCTTCGTTAAGATTTACAGGTTTGCGTGTATAGTCATCTAATTTACTAATTGGATCTTTGACGTTATGATAATTGCTGAATTTGATATGTATATACCATCAAGTGTTTGATAGAATGCATGAGTGAAGTATGTTGCTTCTTTTTTTCTACTTTTTTTGATACAATTCTTATTTTTTATATTTTTTTTTGCTAAATTGCTTATTTATCATCATATTTATTCCTAAGTTGCAGGGTTTTGATTGAGATGTCTTTTGATAGACAAGTTGTTTGATGTAAATTTGATGTTGCGGATCATTGTTTTTAATATTGTTTACATTATTGGTGGCCAAAGGGTCATTAGTTTTTGCTTATAAATGGTGGTGTTAGATTCCATTAACAATCTCAGAGACTTGATTATCCTCCCTTACTATTTACTATATGTATATGACTTTGTCTCACTTCATACATTGTGTGGCCATCAATCTTATCATGGGTGTGTATTCTAATCTTGAAAGGAAGTCGTTTTTATTTTCTATATCTTTGTTAATACGTCACTTAGTTTTTTATTAGTAAATGAAACCTCTCTTTTTGTCTTTCTCCGCAGAATACTACTCATGAGAGTTCTATTATCCAATGTTTTGATACACTTTCCTGCAGTTCTTTACGTTGTTATTGTATATTATTTTGGACAGCCGAATACACGTACAAGTAATATAACTTGGCATTCCACAATCATTCTACCTAGCTCATGCCTCAACCTAATTGATAATGGTCACTTTCAGGTATATATTGTGGGGATTATGTAAGTTGTTGTTCAGAAAAGTAAAAAACTAACAACCGAAACTTCAATTTTTGTATAATTATGATTATTCAAAACTTTGATGTTTAAACTACTATCATTGAGCCAGATGATATTTATATACATTTAAATATAGTTTCAAATATTAGGATCATCCACATTAACTTGGAACTCTTTGTAATCATGATTGGAGTTTGAGATATTATTGACTATTGAATTATGTATGCGAGGAACACAGAAAATGAGTATCGTGATTTTTTTTCAGCTTTACGCTAAATCTAGCAAACAGCTACTTGACTTGGGTCATGAAACTCACTTAAAGAGAATGAATTGGGGACTCATGTTCAAGATATATGTATGGTGATTTCACTACTTCTTTGCACGTTAACTTAGAACTAAGAATTGATAATCTTGATAATGAAGTCCAGTTATGTGGTATTCATCTACGGTGTTTCAATTGTATTTCATATGAGTTTAATTTTTCTCAGGATTGTTCTTTCTTGAAGTTCAGAAACAGTTAGAAAAATTGTAATTGTAGTTGCTGTTTTAGGTTGGATGATTCACGTACATTCCAGTTACGAAATTATTATATGAGCACATTTGTCTAATGAAAATTTAGGTTTCTTACTTGAATTGATTTTTCTGTTTAAGTGTCTATTTTAATGTTTAAGTTCAATATTTTATAACAGTGTGATTGGCTAGAATCTATATAAAGACTATAAATATGTCTAAAATGCAGCTTTATTCTAGAATCTATATAAAGACTATAAATGCTTGACGAAAATGTAAGGCAAATTTCTTTAATGTTGCTGAAAACAATATTTGCTCTTTGTGGTTTGAAATTTTAATGTTGCAATGAGTTTTATTCACTTTTTACCTATATTTGCTCTTTTGTTTTTAATTCTTTGTATATACACAGATACATTTTCAATAATTGGTCATCGTTTCACAATAGGATTTTGGTCAATTGCTTGAGACTTTATCTAATTGTTAGTTGAGATAGTTGCAAATACTGATTCTCTTCCATTAGGAGTTTGAGGATTACTACATACAAAATTATATTTGTTTTCGGATCAGTGCCACTGAAGCAGAGGATAGCGCACTGAATAAAGGGTAGGTTGCCTCGCCCTCTAATATAATTTACTTTTTAATATATACTTTTACAAAGATATATTTTACAAGTTACAATTCTATATTGAGTATGTATAGTATAGTTTTCAGGACCTTGGTTGTACATTCATTTTGAAACTGCATGACTTTTTTCTCAAAAACAAAATTATGGCAAAGTTTGTAGTCAGCATATAAATATTAATAAAATGAATCATAGTTATGTGTCGTAAGAGCATGCTCTGAATAGAACACTAAATCAACTTTCGTGAAATCCACCAAATTTTAAACTTAGAATCTATCTATTCTATCTATATAAGTGTCTGAAGAGTGATTGCTACAGTTTAACTCAAATTTAATACTTTACCCTTATTTTCTTCTAATATTACTACAATGCCATTGTGACAGTGCTGCCTCTACTTCACGTGATACTACAGTTGGTTATATACATATAAAAATATCCACTCTTTTGAATTTTGAATTTATTGCACATTTATCGAGAATTCAAATTCAACGAAAATTTGATTATATAATTATAGCTTTCACTCTCTTTTCAATCTCTATCAGGTTAGTTCTCTCTTTGATGTATTTTTCATTTTTTAGATTTCATCTCCATTGCCAAATCTTACGCCATTTGCATGTACTCTTATATGTTACTAACTATTTTGCAGTTTGAATTTCGCTGGGTAACTAATTGATGAATATAGTAAGAATATCGATGAACACATGTTTAATCTTTTGGTGGGATTATACTTAAGGTATGTGAATCTATCTGTATAATAGTGTCTGAAGAGTGATTGCTACAATTTAACTCAAATTTAATACTTTACCCTTATTTTCTTCTAATATTACTACAATGCCATTGTGACAGTGCTGCCTCTACTTCACGTGATACTACGGTTGGTTATATACATATAAAAATATGCACTCTTTTGAATTTTGAATTTATTGCACATTTATCGAGAATTCAAATTCAACGAAAATTTGATTATATAATTATAGCTTTCACTCTCTTTTCAAACTTTATCAGGTTAGTTCTCTCTTTGATGTATTTTTCATTTTTTAGATTTCATCTCCATTGCCAAATCTTACACCATTTGCATGTACTCTTATATGTTACTAACTATTTTGCAGTTTGAATTTCGCTGGGTAACTAATTGATGAATATAGTAAGAATATCGATGAACACATGTTTAATCTTTTGGTGGGATTATACTTAAGGTATGTGAATTAAGTTTTAGTTTGTCTTCAGAATATTGTAATCTTATATCGGTCAGATCTTCTTAAAGATTATTATCATATGCTAATCGAATGATGGTAATGAATGAATGCATTTAAGGTGTTTGATTAAAGGTATCTTCCCTTTTATCATATCTAAGGTGTTATAACATGTGCACGTACTCATATTAGTGGCTTTTGGGTTTTTTTTGTTAAATTGTGCAGGAACTTAAAGACATGGATGCATAACCAACTGTGAATGTAAGCGTTTGATATTAGTTCTCCCCTCATCTCTTTGATTTAGATTTTCATAACTTTCTTTTTGTTTTACAACTTATATGAAGTTGATTTTCTAGAGTCCCATTTATTAACTTTTATGAATCTAATTTCTGAAAATCCTATAGAATCAGAGTCTTCTTTTTTTGTTTCCTCCATAGTCCAGAGAGTCATAATTTTCGGTTGTTATTCATAATCATAGGTATGGACTTTTTAAATTTTGAATACAAAATTTACTTCAATTTTTTTTGATGTGAAAATATTAATTTACAGGTCTTTGTATGCAACATTACATCTCGGAAAAATTATATGAAAATCAATTTGTAAATACAACATTTTTGTGAATGTAACATTTTTGCCTGAGAATTGTAGGAAGCAGTAGCAACAATACAATTTTTGCGGGTTAACATGATTTTACTTAAGCTTTCTCCAATCTAACCATTCAAAATTCTAAGAATATTAGTCAAGTTGAAAAAAGACAGAGGAAATGGTGCCTGTTTAATCAGAAATTAATCAACAAGCAGTTGTTCACAATGATTACAATTTTACATTTATTAGTATTAGTAGACGCTTTATCTTAAAACTTCTATGAACTTTTCTGTTTGTTTTTTCCCTTTAGCTGACACATTGTGTTAAAGCTTTGATTGTATTGTTTGTGTGCTTCAGAGGTGAGACATTTTGCAGTTGAAGTTGTCACGCAGAGGAGATCTCAGTTCAGGAGAAACTGAAGCAGTAGAACTACTCGAACGACTCTGAGAAACTTTCTGAAACTAGCATGTTTTTGCTACATAAAAGCTAGCACCATGGTTGCTGAGAGAGCCACTATGCGGATGATCGATGACACAAATGAGATAGGTTGACACCCCTGATCACCTGTTTTACCAAGAGCTGTATGTGTATCATTTTAGACAATTTCGAAAATCACCGTACAATGCAAGTGCAGACCTGTTTCCAAGTCCTCTTAACTATTTTGAGGTGTGTTATATAGATTCTGAAAAGAGACTAATAATATGTAAAGTATTTTTTATGCTTGAAGCAGAGGAATATCCATGATAACGAGATATCTGATTTCAAATTTTTATTGAAACAACAGTATCTTGATTTGTTATGTATGTGATTGTTATCCTTGATTGTGTGTAATCTTTGTAGGTGTTACTATTTTAATTTGTCTTTTTTTATCAGCATAATATATTAAGTTTCATTCGATAACTGTTTGGAGTAACAATAGAACTTTTTCAATGAACTTATAACTCAATGATAGTAGTTCAGATATAAAGTGACTTAAGCAGTTCCCTTGAGTTTCTTAGTAATGTCAGCGATGTACTTCCCCTGATGAAAAGCCTGTGCAAGTTCAAGCTCAGAAGGCTGTCGGGAACCATCTCCAGCGTAAGTACTAGCACCATATGAACTTCCACCTTTGACTTACTCCATCTCAAACATACCAGATCCAAAAGTATAGCCAATCTGTACGAAAATCATACCATGGTGAACAAGCTGAGTAATAGCCTTTAAATTTTGAGTTGTTACAAGATATTATTAGACAATTGAAGTTAATCGACTCTAGAAATTTCTTGAATATATGAGTTTTTGGCATGTTGGTTATTATGCTACATTATTGACGAATTCACTTGCAGGTGTATTGAGTTATTCGTTATTTGAGTACTTGAAAGTTGCAGGTATATTGAGTTAATTATTATTTGAGTACTTAATAATTGTGATTTTGAGTAAGATAAACCAGACAAACTTGAACCCATATTAAAGTGTTATGGGTAGAGTATCTTCTATATAATAGTGTCTATTGTCTGTTATGGGTAGAGTATCTTTTATTTTATTATAAATGTATAGGGCTCGAGGCTCTGCCAAAGGCGGAGCTGAGGTGATTTAATTTATAATCATAATGTAATTTTGTAGTACTTAGGATCACAAACTTTATCATTTCTATTTATTTACACTAATTGTTTCAACTATGAATTTGTTTTTTTTTTCAAATTTAGTATAACTTTGGGTGAAAATTTGAAATTTATTTAACATTTTTTAAATATTTTTTTGAATAAATAACGTTCGAGGCTCCGCAAAAGACGGAGCCGAGGAGTTTGTGTTAACTCTAAAAATATTTGATAATGCTATACATTCACAGTTTCAATTAATATAATCTAATTACAAAATTAAAATATAATTATTTGATATTGTAAATAATTTATATATTTAAATATTTTTGTGTGTTGAAATGAAAATTAACTGAATGTATAGTTTAAAAATTATACACTCTTTGAATCGTAATAAATTGATTAATAAAAAACACTATTTCAATAAGGCAGAGGATAGTTGTGTAATTAACTGAAAAAAATTTGTAATTATTCGTAGTCATGATTTCATTTAAAAAGAAATCGAGGTGCCGCCGGAGGCGGTGCCGAGAAGTATTATTTAGAAGAATTTAGAAGTATTATTTAGAAGTCTCCCTGAAAAAAAATTAGAAGAATTTTCTATTGTAACTCTAAAATATTTATTATTTTAATTAAAAATTTAATATTGTAAAAATTAACATTATCATTAAAAAGTTAGTAATCAATGATGAAGATTAAAACAAAATTGATTGTACACTGATATTTTGATGTCCACCAACTTCCAAAAAAAAATCCCAATTATTTCGTCACAATTGAATTGTTAAAAAAACATCATTAAAATACAAAAAGGTATAAAAAAAATTAGTAACTAAGATTACACAACAACAATTATGTTTTAATTAACAACGACACTAATTGATCTCCAAAATTATTTTTCCAAAATTTAACAAAACATTAATTATTTTGGATTTTTTTTTTCTAAATTCATATGTTGCTAAGCCCAGCATCGCGGGCATCAACACTAGTTTATATTTTATTTTGTACTTTATTGCAATGGTGTTTTATTTCTTGGGATTACAAAAGATGATGTTGAAATTTTAGATTAGTGTAAAAATATAATATAATATACAACTTTATTATAATACAATAGTATATTAAGTTTAGTTGGTCCTATATAATAGTTTCATTTAATTCTTTTCAGAAAAAATTATAATAAGAATTGTTAAAAGTATAAAAATTAATTTTGTACACAAAATTGTTAGGTAAGAGTTACTGCAAATGTTTGACATTTGACTTTTCAAAATATAATGTAGTAGTTGGTGTTAAATTAAGATATTTATACATAAACTTTTTAATATAAAAAAATTGTAATTTAAGGGCAACAAACTATTAAATAATATACTGTTTTAAACAAAGTTGACATAAATACAAAACGTTTAAGATATATTTAATTGATAACTTTAGTTTATTTTGTTTCATTTGTCTTAAAAAATTAGTAGAATCCATTTAAAATAGAAAGTTATTCAGTTTAAATGTTAGTATGTAAATTTTACAAAATATAAGGTGATAATTTTATAGTAGTATGTTGGGTGTGTTAATAAGTTTGTATGTGACTTTTGAAAGATTGTTTGTAATGATTAGTTGGTATGTCTGATTAGTTGGTGTGTCTGTTTGAGGAGTTATGTATGTGTCTTTTCATTTAGGTTAGAACTATTCAGACTTATGACGTCACAAATAGACCCTCAGGATTAAGTATACTAATGATTTCTATTGATGCAGCACTTTAATAATACTTAGTTGATACTAACATAATAGTGGAGATCAAGGAGACTAGGAGATTCAGTAACACCTTACTATCCTTTAGTTGAAGCTATTTAGGTGTGATGGTACTTTAAGTTTTATAAGGATTACTTTGAGAACCATATTATGTCCAATGATTATGTACGACTACTAGCTATTTGGGTGCTGATTTTGTTCGAAGTTTGATTTGTTATCAGATGACCACGTCTAGTTCCATATGCTTGTAATCAGTTCATGTAGTTGGGATGGTTTCAGTAACTTCTATCAAGTCATAGCTTCAGTCCTATGCATAAATATGAAATAGGACTATTAAATTATAAGAAGTATATACATGAAACATGACTATTAAATTATAAGAAGTATTTAAACACAAGCATACTTTCTGGCTTTCTCTGTAAAGAATTTCAGAATTTGAGTCCATTTGCAGAGTTGTCCTCTTTATACTGATTTCGAGTTATTGATGCTGTTACTAGTTTCGCAGAGTCATTTAAGGAATACATGAATAAAGTGAAAGAGCCTCCAAGACCCACATGCAAAGAAATATATGAGGTTGTATCTAATGTTGCTGGCATTACTGATGATGAAGCTATGAGGGCTGTCAAAAGATTATTGAATGGCAAATTTGATGAATTTGACATGCTTAAAAGTCTACCCGATGATCGAAAAAAGCGTAGTTGGATTTATTTGCTTATCAATGATTAGTTTTATTTCAAAATGTTTTGGAGCTTGTTTACATATTATGTACTTAAAATTTATTCTAATATTGTTTAAAAGATTGTATTCCCAGGGGATTTTAATGGATCTTTAAATTGTATTCTCAAATGAAATTCTAGTTGTTACCAAACACTCTTGGAATTTGAAATTCAGAATTTGAAATTCTTATATTTACCAAACATAGTATTTGAATTTGAAATTCCAAAATTCAATTTTAGGAATTGAATTCCAGTATTTCAAATGAAATTTGAGTTACCAAACGGGGTCCAAGAGAATTCATCTCTTCTTCCATGGCTGATTTTCACTTAACTAAATCATCCACCTGAACTGCCTCTGAATAACACTGAGGCTCTCCGTCCTTGGTCAATAACATGTAATATGCTGAAGGAGAAAATCTTTGTGGCGGCCTCACAGTTCTGCTAGATCTTCTTACCTTAGCCTGTGGAGTAAACTGTCTCATCAACATTCCCAGAACTCCCACTATTTCCTGTAAGATCTTCTTCAGTAATATCTGCAAGCACTGCTTTCCCTTTTTCAGGTTGTTCCTTTGTAAACTCAGAATCGACTGCAAGCTTATCCTTGTACACCGCATTTTCATTAAAAGTAGCATATCTACTTTTAGCGACCTTCTTCATCAGTTCATCCCAGAAATGGTAACCCATATCATCTGAGCCATAACCAATGAAGATACACTTCTTTACTTTCGGATCAAGTTTGTCTCTGTCAGAATCTTTAACACGCACATAAGAAACACAATCAAAAACTCGCAAGTGTGAAAGATTTACCTCTTTTTTCTGCCACTCTTCTTCAGGAATCTTGAACCCCAAAGGAACTGAAGGTCATTTGTTTATGAGATACGCTGCTGTGCTAACTGCATCTGCCCAAAAAATCTTCGACAACCCTGCATGTAACCTCATACTCCTGGCCCTCTCATTTAAGGCTCTATTCATGTGCTCTGCAACACCATTCTGCTGCGGTGTCTCTGGAATAGTTTTAATCATTCTAATATCGTATTCTGTGCAATAGCTTTTAAACTCATCACTACTATACTCACCACCATTATCTGACATCAAACTCTTAACCTTCAAACCGGTCTGGTTTTCAACTTCAGTCTTCCACTTCTTGAAAGTATCAAACACATCTGATTTTTTCTTCAAAAAATAAATCCATACCTTTCTAGTGGAATCATCAATAAAGGTGACATAGTAGCGAGATCCTCCCAATGACGCAACTGTTGTTGGACCATATACATATGTATGAACTAGCTCTAACTTCCTAGCCTTCGGGGTCCTCCCCGATTTTGCAAAAGTAACTCATTTCTGCTTTCCAAGAACACATGGCTCACAGAACCCAACTTCCACATTCTTCAGCTCTGGAATCTTCCCCTTCGAAGTTAACAGCTTCATACCCTTTTCACTCATATGACCAAGTCTTTGGTGACACAAAGTTGAAGACCCAATCTCATCAGCAACTGCATTTGCTTCATAGCTAGATTGTTCAACTATGTACAAAGTCCCCTTATTCTCTCCACGAGCAACAACTAGATTCCCCTTTATAACCTTCCACTGTCTGTTTCCGAAAGAAACTCGATACCCTTCCTTATCTAACTGACCCACAGATATGAACATCTTCTTAAGTCCAGGAATATACCTTACATCTTTCAACATCCAGCTAGTCCCCAAAGAGGTCTTGAGATTAATATCTCCCATGCCCGCTATATCCAAAGTCTCATCATCAGCAAGACGGACTTTACCAACATTTTCAAGTCTGAAATTTAACATCAAATCCTTGCAAGGGGTCGCATGGAATGATGCACCGGAATCCATAACCCATGATTCAACCGAATATTCAACACAACAAATCAAAGCATCGCCGCTCACCACTTCTTCAACTACATTAGCTGAATTATCCTCTTTCATCTTTCCTTTAGGAGCTGCAGGAGCCGTACACTGATTTCTAAAGTGACCCTTTTTCTGACAATTCTAACAAACAATCTCTTTGCGATCTTTGGATTGTCCTCTTTTCTGTGACTTCGATCTGCTACGCCCCTGATTCTGCCCCTCTCGGACTTTCTGCCTCTGCTCTCAGTACTCAATAAGGAATCTGATGACTCTCCTGAGTTTCTCCTATGAATATCTTCTCCAAGAATCGAATCTCTAACTCCATTAAAAGTCATCTTACCGCTCCCAGATGAATTACTAATAGTAGTGATAAATCCTGACCAACTGTCAGGTAACGAGGATACCAACAACAAGGCTTGTACTTCATCATCGAATTTAATATCGACTGATGCCAATCTTGATAGGATAGAATTAAATTCGTTCACATGATCAGCAACACAATCACCTTCATTCAATCTCGCGGAAAACAACAAATGAAACAAATACACCTTATTTGAAGCAGATGGCTTCTCATACATATTTGTTAACGCCTTGATCAATCCATGAGTTGTCGTTTCCTTGACGATATTATAAGCAAAGTTCTTCGCCAAAGTCAATCTGACAGCACCCAGAGCCTGCCTACCAATAGCTTCCATTCAGTCTCATCCATCTTATATGGCTTCTTCTCTTCTAGCGGTTGGTGTAGTTTTTTCTGATACAAATAATCTTCAATTTGCATCTTCCAATATCCAAAATCTTTGCCATCAAATTTGTCGATCTTTACTTTCCCTTCTTCTGCCATCGCTCCCACTCGCCTGAAAACCTAGGCTCTTGATACCAGTTGTTGAGTATACAACAACGAAAGCAAAACCCAAAGCGAATAAACAAGAACAAGAAAATAAACAACAATCACACAAGAAAAAGATTTACGTGGTTCAGAAATTCCTACTCCACAAGCCGCACTAATTTTGTATTGATCTCTCATAACTATGTTGTGTTCTGATGTGTTGGTGTTTTACAATTACATGGGACTATTTATAAGAGAAAAAACTGGGCCTAAACTAATCAGAGTCTAATTCTGAAATTTTGAAATTGCTAACTCTAATTAGAATTCAGATCTGGAAATTCTAACTCAAATCAGAAACCAATTCTGAAACCTATTAGACTCCACAAACCCAATATCTGAGGGAGTGTAAACATCTCCTTTGCTTTGCTCAATCTGTCACCCTTCTTCAATCTGATATCCAACTTTCTATCTTTAACTTCTAAGCTGTGAAGACTTTGTTTTTCTTAATGCTCATCTTTTTGAATTTGAAGTTTCTCAGAAATGATTTGAGATGCCTTTGCACTCTCATCTTGTCTTCTCCTTAGATCTGCCTGCTGCTTCCTTAGCTCCTTCTTAAATACAGGGTCAGGTTTATAGAGATCATCTTGCTCATCCCAATCATCAAAGGTAGCTTCAGCTTCCCTATCATCTTCACCAATTGTTTCCTCAGGAACTTCCTGAGTTACAGCTTCCTCCTGAGCACCAAAATTGATCAAATTCAAAGTCATCTTGTTCACCCAGATAGTAGAAGTCATTTCTAGCATAGACTGTTTCCCTTTGTTTCCTTGATCTGCTACTCCTTTACCCTTATCAGCTCTTCCAGCTTTTTCTCCTCTGTCTCCTCCTTGCTTCTCCCCCTTAGTTGAGGAATCCTCTACAGATATAAACTTGTCAGTATCAGGATTTCCCTCACTATTTCCTCCAGCTCCTGGACCACCATCTCTATCACCTTCTTCAAAGAAACACTTTTGCTCCGTATTAAGTGGATGAGAGTTCTTGATCATAAAGTACAAATGCTTCATGCCTTCATTTAGATGCTCCATTCCTTCTTCAATCTTAGTAAACCTCTTATCATCTAACAGTTGATTTACATCTACCGTCTTCTGAATTAAGTCCACTTTAGTAGAAATGATATCAATCTCCCTTTGAGAATTCTGGAGATCAGAAAGCGCTGAAGTCACTTGTTGATTAGATGCTTGAATGGAGTTCATCTTGGAGACCACAAATGTCTTCAGGTTTTCAACTTCAGACTTAAGCATTCCCAGCTGATTGTTGACAGAGGTGGAAGAAGAAGACCGTTCAACCACTTGTGCTTGTAGAAGTTGTTTCTTAGCCTGGGTTTTGTTCAATTGTTCCTGTAGATCAGTTGTTCTAGCTAACAACAAAGCAGTGTTTGTGTAACTGTGTGCACTCAATTCAATTTCTCTCATTGGTGTTTCACTCTGCTCACGCGCTTGTGTTTCGCTCAGTGTTTGTCTCTCATTTCTGAACACTAGTTGTCTATCTCCGGAGTCTGTTGATGTACCTGCAGATAAAATCACCCTAGCCCCTTCAAGAGAGGTCAGTGGTGGTGCAATGGGAGTTCGCGAATCCCAATTCCTAGTGAAGTCTATGAAATTATTTGGATTTTAGATCTGAATTTCTTCGGTGATAGACTCACCAGGTTGCCTTCCACTTTCTCCAGTGTAAACTGCGAGCGGAAAATACCTTAAGGGAGCCAGAGATGTTCCCTCTGGGAGGGGAGAAAATGATTCTATTAAAGAGGGGAAAAAATCAGATTTCTCCCGTGAAGGCACTAGTAGTACTATCAGATAGTCCTACCGATATTACTACTAGTACAAACCACTGAAAGAGCTAATAAAAATAAATAATATATATAATATATAAAGCTAGTAGGACTATCGGTAGTACTATGGGATAGTCCTACTGATAGTACTACTAGTACAAGGTACTGATAGTACTAACAATAATAAAAGTTAAATATATATAAAATTATAATTTATAAATAGCAATACTATTAGTAGTACTATTGGAGAGTACTACCGATAATACTACTAGTATAAATTACTAACAGTACTTAGAAGATAAAATAAAAAATAAATAGCAATAATACTAGCATTACTATCGACAGTACTAATGGATAGTACTACCGATAGTACTACTAGTACTATCCTGGTAGGTTATAATAAAAAATAAATAAGTAAAATGCAAATAATTTACTGAAAATGCACAAATAAGCAGAAATTTGCAAATGATGTACTGAAAAATGAAAATGATTTATAGAAAATGCAAATAATTTATAGAAAATGCAAATAATTACAATAAAATGCATAAATTAGTAGAAATTTGTAAATAATTTACATAAAATGCATAAATTAACAGAAATTTGCAAATAATGTACATAAAATGCAAATGATTATTTAAAGATGCAATAAATAATTTACAAAAATGCATAAATTAGCAGAAATTTGTAAATAAATTACATAAAATGCATAAATTAATAGAAATTTGCAAATAATGTACAGAAAATGCAAATGATTATTTAAAGATGCAATAAATAATTTACAAAAATTGTATAATTAATCTGAATAATTCCAAATAAGTAAATTTTCAATGAAAATAGATTTCTCTAAAATTTTAACAGAAAAATTCGAGAAAAATATTTTTAAGGAAAATAAATTATCAAAAAAAAATATTAAAATTAGGAAGCTAATAAATTAAACAAGGCATGGCAATATTAAAATTAAGAACAAACAACAAATAAAGATGTTAATCACTAAAACTATTTAACATACCCAATTTACAAACTAACCTCGTAAATGTGGATTCATCAAGAGATTCAGTAAAGATATCTGCTGTTTGTTCCTCCGTGGGTACAAAATGTAACTCCATAGTACCATTAATGACATGCTCTCGGATAAAATGATACCTGATGTCGATGTGCTTTGTCCTCAAATGCTGAACATGGTTGTTGGAGATTGCTATGGCACTTGTATTGTCACACAGAATAGGAATTTTGTTCAATAAAAAGCCATAGTTCTTCAATTGATTCCTTATCCATAAGATCTGAGCACAACAGCTTCCAGCAGCAATATATTCAGCTTCTGAATCTGAATTTGTATATCCAACAAGGTTAAAACCAGAATCTTTAGGGTACCAGATACCTAGATTAGGTGTACCCTTAAGATATCTCAAGATTCTTTTAACAACAACGAGATGAAAATCTCTAGGATCCGCTTGGAACCTTGCACATAAGCATGTAGCATACATAATATCAGGTCTACTTCCAGTAAGATAGAGTAAGGAGCCAATCATACATATGTAGCTTGTAACATCTACCTTGATATAATTATCACAAGCTCCAAGCTTAACAGGTATATATGATGGATCATTGCTGAAGCTGAATCCTCCATGTGATATTTCTTGAGGAGTTCTTTGAGATACTTGGATTGACAAATAAATAAACCATCTAACCTTGGACTTACTTGTAATCCAAGAAAGAACTTCAGCTCACCCATCATACTCATTTCAAACTTACTCTGCATTAGCTTAGCAAATCTCTTACAGAGATCATCATTAGTAGACCATATCATTTTTATGTTTCTTAGAAAGAAGAGTTTTGTCTATGATACATCTAACAAAACCATTTTCAATAAGAAAACCAGAAAGAGTGTCATTCCATTTTCTTGGGGCTTGTTTGAGACCATAGATAGCCTTGAAGAGGAAGTAAACAAAGTCCAGCAACTCCTGATTTTCAAAGACATGGGGCTGATCCACATACACTTCTTCATCCACCTCACCATTCAGGAATGCACTCTTAACATCCATTTGATATACATTGAAATTGGAGTAGGCTGCAAATGCTAAGAACATCCTGATGACCTCAAGGCTAGCTACTGGTACATAGGTTTCATCATAATCAATGTCTTCAGCTTTTGAATACCCTTTTACAACCAGCCTTGCTTTATTTCTTGTCATTATGCCATCTTCATCTAATTTGTTTCGGAATACCCACCGTGTACCAACTACTTTCCTGTTCTTTGGTCTAGGTACCAACTTCCAGACTTGTTGTTGTTCAAATTGATTCAGTTCATCTTGCATTGCAATCACCCAATCAGGATCCTCCAGTGCTTCCTCAATCTTCTTTGGTTCCATTTCAGATAGAAACCCTGAATAATGAGATTCATTCTGAGTAGCACTTCTAGTTTTAACTCCAACACCTGGATCACCAATAATCATCTCAAAGGGATGAGCTCTATTCCAAACAGTTTGTCTTGGAAGATTTGATCTTGATGATCCGCCTTGAAATTCATTATGGTGTTGTGAATGACTAGTTGAACCTTCATTTCCTCCCCCTGAGTTGATGCTAGATTGTCTTGGTGATTCTTCCTCAGTGTTAGTGGTATCTCCATTGTTACCAGTGTTTCCACCACCACCACCATAATCATTATCACTATTGTCATTGTTATCACCTGCAACAATCTCAGGTGCAGTCTCATCATCTAATTCTAAATTTGGCAAGTTATCAAACTTCAGTTTCTCAGATGGATTTTCTGTTTGGATACTTGGGAGTTTAGTGTCATCAAACGTAACATTTACACTTTCTTTCATCTGGTGATTGTCAATTATGTACACCTTGTAAGATCTTTTGGAGTAACCAACAAAGATAGCTTCATATGCTTTGGCCTCGAACTTTCCACGTCAAACATCTCCATCTTTAAGCATAAAACATTTAGCACCAAATACATGAAAGTATTTGAGGGTTTGTTTCTTGTCATTCATGATCTCATAAGGTGTCTTCATTAAGTCATTGTTGATTAAAGTTCGATTCTGAGTATAACAAGCAGTGTTCACAGCTTCAGCCTAGAAGTACATAAAAAGTCTTGATTCACTTAGCATTGTCCTTGCAGCTTCAATCAAAGTACGATTATTCCTTTCTACCACTCCATTTTGGTAAGGAGTTCTAGGGGCTGAGTATTGTCTTGTTATTCCTTTGTCTGCACAGAAGTCATTCAGAACTGAATTCTTCAATTCAGTTCCATTGTCTGACCTTATAGCTCTGACTAGAAACTTAGAATCCAACTAAATCAACTTCACATGATCAATCACCATCTGTGCAGTTTCATCCTTGGAATGTAGGAATAAAACCCATGTGTATTTAGAATAGTCATCGACGATCACAAGAGCATATTGCTTCTTTGACACAGACATCACATAAATTGGACCAAACAAATCCATGTGCAGTAACTGATGAGGTTCAGTTATTGAAGATGTGTCAGTGCCATTGTGAGATGCTTTTTTTGACTTTCCTTTCTAACATGCCTCACACAGTCCTTCCTGTGTAAATTCCATTTGAGGCAATCCTCTCTCCAATTCCCTCTTAACTAGGGAGTTCATTGTTTTGAAGTTGAGGTGAGACATCTTCTTGTGCCATAGCCAACTTTCATCTGACGAAGCTTTAGGATAGAAACAATTAACTTCATTTTTGCATCCAGAATACAAGTAAGCTATGAACAAGTTTCCTTTCCTTACTCCTTGAAGAACAGGCTTTCCATTCTTCTTGTGAAGGATCTGGCACTTCTCCTTATCAAACGAAACAGCATATCCTCTGTCACAAAATTGACTGATGCTGAGAAGATTGTCCTTAAGACCTTCCACAACAGATACATCCTCAATGATAACATTTCCAGCTTCTAGACTGCCATATCCTTTAGTTATACCTTTGATGTCATCTCCAAAGGTAACCACTGGGCTAGCTTTCTCAACCACATTTGATAGCAGGGCTCTATCTCCGGTCATATGCCTTGAACATCCACTGTCCAGAATCCACACAACTCGGTTCACCTGTTCTACACCCTACAATATCAAACTGATTAGAACTTATTCGGAATCCAAACTTGATTGGGTCCGACATACTTAAAGAACTGGCCTTTGTCAGGCAAAACAACATTCTTGATTTTAACCACTTCAACTTCCTTAATGAAAGAGCATTTCCACTTATAACCAGGCTTAACAAATTTCTGAGTAGGCTTAGGTATAAATGTGTCCACTCTAACTTTAGGAGGACTAGCAGTCTTGGATCTAGAATGCTTCTTGTTATTAACATGTTGACGGAGAGCAGTCTTATCATTTGAAGTATGCTTACTATTAAAATAACCATTCATTACATTAAAACCACAAGACATGCAATTCGCAACACCACATGCTTTATGAGATAAATCTACACTAGGCATTTTATGCATGTTAGACATGTTGTTTTGTTCCAACTTATGAGTGTCTAATTTTGTCTCCTTTGTATGAACAACTTTGACAGTACTCTTAGGCACACACTTTTTGGATTGGACAATCCCATTGGCAATGTCCTCAGTACACATCTCTTCTTGAATAATGATAGAAGATTCAATCAAAGGTTCTGCTATAGATTCTTTAAAGAGAGGGTCTTTAACACCCTTAAGCACATGTGATATACCCCTTTCTTCAGCACTAACTCTATTAGGGGTATTAATGCCTAGCATTCCAACAGCCTCGTTATAGCCAAAACCTATACCAACAGTTTGACTAATAGCTTGCTTGTTGAAAATCTCTTTAGATGTTTTGCTAGAATTATAGTAAGCTCTAACCTTTGTCTCAAATTCAGTGATCTTATCTTTAAGAATGGTTTCTAACTGTTTATAACAATTAACCATATTCTCAAGAAAAGCTACCTTCTTAGTAAGTTCATCTTGATTTACATGCACTATTCTCAATTCTTTAACTTCCATTTTAGGAGAAGTGTTTTAGAAGAATTATTCTATCATTTTCACTACATGCACAAGATAATGTACTACTAAGATGATAAATCATTTCAGAGTCAGTGAACTTTACCTCAGACTTAGGAGATGAAGTGTTGCCTTCTTTTGCCATGAGTGCTAGATTTCGAACTTCTCCGTCTTCCTCATCACTATCTGTATCATCCCAACTCTTGCCTTCGGCAATATAAGATTTTCCAGTCTTGTTCTTCTTACTTGAATCATATGAGTTCCTCTTTGCTTTTTGCTTGTCTTGTCTTGGCTTTTTATCTTTACTATCATTGCCATTGATTCATCTTCCAACTATACAAGCTCTTCCATAGAATAGAAGTCACCATCATATTGACTTGTGGATGTAAAGCCATATTCAGCTATAGTAACATCCTTGTCAGAACTGGAAGGTTAAATAACCTTCTCTTCCAGTTTCTGTGGAACTTCTGCCACCAGTGCAGTAGTCGTACTGACCACGTTACCTGTCCCATAGATTTCGTTCTGTTGAATTTGTTCCAGTTCATAGGTTTTCAGAACACCATAGAGTCTTTCTAGTGAAATCTCACCTAAGTCCCTTTCTTCTCTAATGGCTGAAATCCTGTGCTCCAAATGAGAATGAAGTGTTAGAAGGAATTTCTTGTTTATCTCCTTGACGGTGTAATGCTTTCCATGAAGATTCAGATCATTGATCAATTTATTGTATCTCTCAAAAACATCAGAGATTCCTTCACCCGGATTAGATCTGAAGTGTTCATAGGATGAGGTAAGAATTTCTATTTTATTTTCTCTGACTTCTTCTATCCCTTCATTGATTATCTCAATCGTATCCCAAATGTGTTTAGCATCTACACAATTTAAAACATGATTGTGCATGATTGGATCTAGAAAATCAACCAGAATTAACTAAAAGATTGCATACAGAGAATCATCTTCCTTTTCATTAGTTGTATAGTCTTTTGGGTCTTTGGGATACATCCTAGCAACTTGAGTAACAACATTATTCTTAATATGCTCTTCTTCAACAACCGTAGGAATTTTGGTCTGTTCTTCAATACACCAAGATACTTTGGATTTGTCAATTAAAGAAATAAGAGCATGTTCTTCTTCCACATTGGATAATGCTCTTTACTGAACATAGAAATTTTGTTACCAATTGTGCGTCAATCAATTAGCTCTGATACCAATTGTTAGGTCCTGATAAGTTTGTAGAAGGGGGGTTGAATACAAACAGTACTATTTTCTCGAATTTGTTTGGTTCATGATATAACAATTCAAGAACAAATTAGAGCGGAATAAAATGAAACAAGATTCAAGTTAAATATAACTTAGATTAAACTTGAAAGGTGTTACAATTATAGTACAGATTACATGGACTGATTATCAAACTAATTAAAACAAATTAGAATAAATTCAACATGAATTTATCTATATTTGTAATAAAAAGATCGAATACTAAAAAGTATTTCAAGATAAATTCTAGGGATAATGATCCGTGTTATTCCCAAATGACCTAACAGAATTGTAGAAGGGGGGGTTGAATACAATTCTTGATATTTTCTTAAACTTAAAACACTGATAAAATAAAACTGAACTGAATAAACAAAAACACAAGATATAAATAATTCAGTTGGATTGTTTGATGATCCAACTGAAGTGTTTTTATTGCGGAAATAATCTGTGATACAAAAGTACACAGCTGCTCAGTTACAGAGTTGTAGAGAAGAATGCTCTCAAAGATAGCTAATACAAACTATTTGTTTTTCTTCTCTTACATCTTTCTAACTGCTACACTTGGTTATATATTCCCAAGTTTACAATACTATTTTTGGCTACACTAAAGTACACTAAAGATAACCGCCAATAGTTTGCTTTTCATCCCTTTGTCCAGTGGTCCTTGGAGATCCTTGCTTTTGTCTTCATGCTTATTATGATCACTCCCAAGAGCCCAATTGGAAACTGGGATGTTTCCTTATTCCCCATGTCCATTTTAATGGTTTCCAATGCAAAGTACACTTCCACATCACCTTTAGATCTGTTCAGAAACCTGTCACTATCACTTTGTCAACTATTCAGAAAAGCAATAATGATTCGTTGATAGCAGGGAGATGTGTTTCGTTGATAGCTTTATTCTTCATTTCGTTGATGGTGTTTCTCTTGTTTCGTTGATAGAGTAATCCTCATACCGTTGACATGTCTTCACTTAGGCAAAATTACAAGGCATGATATACTTACAATTAACCAACCTATTTTGCCTATCTAGTACTTAGTCAACATGACTTAGGAAACCTATCTAATACATACATCAAATGCATATCAAACTGTGAAGTATTGTACAGTGCAATTGCTACAACACTCATTCCGTTGATGAGCTTCCTGTCAACGAAACACTGCAAAGCATGCCATTTCGTTGACAGTTACAAAATAACTTAATACAAAATCTACTAAGTGTTTTTACAATTATCATCAAGAACAACATATTCCTAACAATCCGCTAGATAGTGAAAGCTGTGACACCCCCAAATCCGGGGTCAGGATTTGGTGCCACTATCGCTCTGAATAAAACATGATTATACAGACGAGCCCTCAACTAAGGATCAATCATAGGTTATGGTATGAAACAAAAATCTAAAATATCAAAGTTTATTACAACATCTAATTCAGTTTTATTACAAACCATTTGCCACCATCTAACCATTGGTGAGAACTAACATGAATTCTATCTGCCTAGCAACATGGAACCTAAAATCTCGAATCAGGCCTTCTCACGGTCCTCTAAGCGGTTACTCAAAAACTGCAAACTCTGTTCCTAACTGAAAGGTTAGGGAATAATAAAACAAGAGTGAGCCAAAAATTGCTCATCAAATGTAATCAATATAAACAGTTTTCATTTGATAATCCATCAACTTGATAATCAATCGAGTAATTCAGTTTCAAGATATAATTTTATTTTTCAAAGGAAAGGGTAAACAAGTTAATTGGAACTTCTGATAAGACGGTACGAGCTATACGGGTAATCAGCCACGCAAAGCTCCAGACCATGTTTTCACAAGGTCCTAACATTCAGGATCCATAGGCACACATTGGCCATAAAATAAATACATAAGTAACCAGGACCGCCTCCACGGTCAAATTTTGTTCCATTCATAAGTAATTCAACAAAGGGATTAAATGAATAAGAGGCTTTCAACATTTCCAACATTCATTTTAGGGTATAAGCTAATTCAAGATTTTCTTGCAAGGGTTTGAAAGTTTGATAACTGAAAGACATGGTAAGTAAGTGAGCAAAAGAATAAGTATGCTTCGGGTATTCAAAAGTTAACAAAGGTCGACAAAATATAAGTCAAGAGAAAGGTTTATATGAATAAAGCAAAGGTGAAGGAACAATTTTAGGTTTTATAAGAAAGAGCAAGGTAAAAAGGGTACAATATCATGGTATTGAAATCGATTGCATAGCGATAAGTAAAGGACAAGTAAAAGTAGAACGTGTACTTGCAATATAATCAAAAGATACCATTTGCATCATAATTTAAGAAAACTACCACTTGAACAATAAGTGGAGGGAATAGACACTTGCCTCAAAAGCCGATAACTAACTCAATAACTTGTATCTCACAACTCCAACTTTACGTACACGGATCCTTATCTGGCCTCCTACTTGTACCTATATATAAAGGTATAATACCCTCTTAGTACCTCAGCTTGTTTACGTAAATCGACTAAGTAGTACTTTTACCCCAACGATATATAAGTAAAACCAAATCACAATTCACAATTCAAGGAAAGTATGTCATACCTTAAAGGTTTACGACCTAACTCTTCTTACTATACATATTTAGTCATATCGACATGTATCCACATAATGGCATATAACATGTTTGACCATATTCGTACATACCTTTAGTCACTTAGCACGTAACACATGATGTCACATAACATACTTTAAAACGTTGACGGAAAGAGCTCAAGATGAAGCATCTTACTATCTCTATCTAATTCTCTTGACAATAATAACAATTAATCATAAAAGCCACGTATACATACCATAAGCCTTATACAATGAACATAAAGTCAGCACATTGGTTCATTACTTATATAATGACTCAATCTTACGACAAACCACCATCAATTCATCAATGTTAATATTAACAACATGAATCCAACACATATACCATTATAACATACAATTACGCAACTACTACAACTCGACCATGTATACACTAGTACAAAAATGGCCTTTTACGTCGGTTAAAAAGGTCTTATACGTCGGCAAAAAGGTGACGTAAGCAGGGGGGACGTATAAAGTGACAAACATTTTACGTCGGTCAAAAAGGGGACGTATAAAGTCTAATACGTCGGTTGTAAAACCGATGTAAAAGACCGACGTATAAAGATTCAAAAGACCGATGTATAAAAGGTGTTCCAGCGTCATATAAGCTTATAGAACCGTCGTATATTAGTTGTAATTTTACGTCTGTTTTTTTTTCAACCGACGTATATTGTTGTTTTATATGTCGCAAGACTTTGACAAGCACCGACGTATATTGTCAAAGGAAAAATATAAATGTCTGCCCTGTTTATAATAATACCCAAAAAGTCAAAAACCCTGTTATAACAGACCAAAAATATAAAACCTAATCTGAGTAAAAAATGCACTCCAAAATTCTCAACAAAATCTTTGATTAAATTAAAATTGGAGACTAGAAAATATGTCCACAATAATGTTTTAAAATTCCTTGTACAATTCACTGCATCATACATTTAATTCAACACATGTCGTACGTTAATATGTCTATCTTAAATCCAAAATATAATATCTATTTCAGAATTGCTGCTAGCTAAAGCTAATATCTAATCAGATCATATCCTTGCTGCCAGCGCTTAGCTAATATTAGATCATACTCCTTATCGGCGCTACTGCAAAAAACATATGTTCGAACATGTTAGCACAGAGTAGGAACAAAATATATTCGAGATTGGTTTGAACATAATGTGTACCTGATCACATATATTCACGGGTAAAAAAATTTGCCCAAATATCTCGAATTTCTCCAATTTGTTGGTTTGCGTATTTTTTTCCAAGACCCTACCAAAAGAAATGTTAACTACATATAAATTTAATGTTAGGGTTTTTATATCTATAACAATATTACACCATTTTATATAGTACCTCTATCCATTTAGTTTTAGAATCTTTACGAGATAACATTACTATGTCATGCATGTATCTCATCATAAAATAACCACATTCGGTACCTCCTTTTTGTTGAGGACACTACAAAACAAACTCAAAAAATTTAAAACTAGATAAATAAATAAGAAAAAGACTTTCAAGACTAAAAATTACAAAAACACAGGTAGAAAAATTAAAAGATAATATAAGTCTGGCCCTCCAGTTAACAGCAATATCATTAATTCAGAATTTTACAACCAACTGCAGAGAGCATAGCCTACAGCTCACTACAGATCAAAGGAAGTAACTTAAGCCGTCAATAGATGGAACTAGATTAAGTGATTACTTCACACAATAAGCCAAATAGATGGAGAATATCATATTTCGCTTTCCCTCTATCTTTTTTGTAATTAAAAAAGTCCATAATTTGTAAGAAAAATGCAATAAAATTTGCAAATGGAGGACAGACCTGATTAGGGTGCAAAACAACAGTATTAACAGTTGCACGACTTTCATATTCCCTCTGAAATCCTGAAGCTCTTTTATTTAAAAAAGCCATGTAAACATGTCAGAATCTCTAAGAAGGCGCACGATAGAAAGAAACAAAAAGTTATACTGATTACACCTTAAGTCCCAAATCCTTACTGTACCGTCTTCGGAACCTGAATACATCCAATTTCCATCACATTGAAAACCCACTGCCATAACATTGTTGGTATGTGAATCATAGCTCATTACCTGCCACGGTAAGAACATTGATATATTATCATAGACAAAGTGCAAGGATTTAACAAAAAATAAGGTATACAAAGACGATGAAGACATACAGGCTGAGGGCTGTTTGAGTTAACATCGAATAAGAGAATGTGGGGGTTCCTAGCTGCTGCTAGGTACCACTTATCTGGAGTTATCTCAAGCCGGTTAACTTCCTGATAAGATTGATTGCTATATCAGATTAAGTATACAGAAGACTAAGAATGTTTTTATATTCAAACTGCAACCGCAATGTTGATAAGTAGCTTTAAAACACTATATCAGCAATTACATTATCACTAAAGAAGCACCGAGCACAATGTAGATTTAACAGGGAAATCTAAACATCCAATAACATACACATTTTCTATATCTTAAATACCACAGGCAAAGTACCGAGACTATTTATTGACTGCACACAAACACAAGCAAAGCAGTGTGTTCCAAGTGTGTTACCTCATTCATACCACTATACGCAATAAACTTCACGAAATATACAAGTTCGTACCGATCAATGACTCAAATAAAAATCATTTCGCTATCTCAACCAAAACTCAAACACGAACATTACAAGCAAAAAAATGCCCACACTACCATTGACCGCAAACAAACACAAAACAAGTCAATGTCTTCCAAATGCAATACCTCACAGACACCATTACGAGCAATACCAATTACTAATTAAACAAATTAAGACTCCTAAAATATACAAATACATATTATTTAACCATTACACCAGCTCAACTTAAACTCGAACACATACGAAAACAACAACAACAATAAAACTGAAAAAAGAAACAATCTTTACAATCCAATTGACCGATTTAGGGCACTGAATAGTCCGATAACACTGCCCACTTTTTGCCTCCCAAAATCGAATAGTATGATCATAACTAGCAGTTGCTAAGATCACAGATGGTTGTTGGGTCATCTCAATTCACTTTCTCCTAATCAAAAAAACAAAAAAACAGTTCTTTCAATCAAAATAATAAGTCACAAAGCGATCTGAAGTTAATTACACATTAGAGCAGTAAAAAATAAATAAGTTTAAGTAAAAAAAGAAAAAAGTTACCTTTAAACCATTGAAATGAAGATATAAGTAAATGGGGTTTCAAGAACAGTTGTTAATTTTGGATTAGATGGAGTTTAAGGATTTATGATGAGGGTTTGTGTTTTGGCCTGAATCAATTCAACATAGTGATGCAGAAAGAGGGAAAATAAGATTATAAAAAGAAAAAGCTATATAAGAGTGTGTATATATAAACAATCTGATTCTTCAAGAGTGTATATATAAACAATCCAATTCTTCAAACCTTAATTATAAAGTATCAACAAGGCTTGAATAACAGTTGAAATTTCTAAATTGAAATCAGTGAGAAGGTTTTAGGGTTAGTCGAAAGAGAAAGGGGTTACAAATGGTTGAATTGGGAAAGACTGGAGTCAAAAATGACTCGAGTACTAAATAGTCTATTAAATTGTTTTTTATTTTAATAAAATTATTATGTACGTCGGATTAGAGAAAGCCGTCATATATATTATCGATTTTATATGTCGCGCATTAAAAACACCGACGTATATGTCAAATATGTGCAGCAATTTTATATGTCGGGTGCAAAAATTCGACGTAAATTTAAAGTTTATACGTCGGTTAAAATCAAACTGACGTATATGTCCACCATATACATCGTTTTTTTTATGAACCGACGTAAAAAGTCACCCACGCAGGGTAATATACATCGCCTTTTTAGGAATCCGACGTATAAAGCATATATATACATCGCATACTCTAATGTGCGATGTAAATTAGGCGACGTAAATATACAGTTTTGTACTAGTGATACCACTTAAATTCATTTATCAAAACTATGATGTCTAAACCAGACTCCAACACCTCTCCTTTCTTTTATTTTTCTCTTCTCAGCCTCTCGGCCTTTCTTTCTATCCCTTCACTCTCTCTCGGCCTCTTGGCCTAAACCAAAACCAAACACACCTAAACACACACACTCGAACAACACACACTCATATCCTTCCATCTCTCATACTTACTCTTATCACACGCACACAGTTTTATAAAGCAACTTACACACACATACGAGTATAATTTTGAAAGAGCACATTCAAAACACATTTTAAAATATCACACACAAAATCACATTTTGAAATAACACACTCACACGAAAACACCCTTGTTAAATTCCTACATAAGAGTATACTTTTACCAAAACACTTTCTTTAAAACAAAGCTTACTCAACACACCATTTTCTTTAACAACACTCACGCCTCAAAACCTTCTTGAAAGATTACACACACACAAAGGTACATTTTTGAAAGGAACACGCACACACACAAAAACACATATTCGAAAGAAGACACAGACACATGAACACATTTTCTTAAATCACACACTTAGTCACAACTTTAAAACTCAACTCTCTTTCTTTTCCTTTCTCCCTCAATTTCTCTTCATCTCGGCTCCCTCAACCTCTCACCATCTCTTTCGATCTCTCCCTCACTTTCTTTTCTCTTCTCACTTCTCCTTCCACCTTAACTCCCATCTTTAAACCATAACCAATTCACAACATTGATCAAATCAACATAGAACAATTTATCTCAAACACCATCATGCAAAGCCAAAACCAACTTACAACACTAATCATGCCATAGTAGCATCTAATCAATCACAAAACTTCAACATAAAAACTAACCATGGTATAAAAATCCAATCTTTTTAATAAAACCCAACATGCAACTCACAATACACCTAATTAACATATATATAAGTTCTAATTCATCTTGAAATTAATAACCCATCTAACTTTAATACCAAAATCACTAAGATCTTCAGGAATCTCTTACATGCAACCAATAAAATTTTAAATTTCTACTACCCATATCACATACAACATATATACTTAATAAAAATCGAAGCCCACTATCAAACTTTAACTAAAATCACCAATTATCACCAAATTAATGGCATGCACCAACTAATATCACTTAATTAAGCAAAATATACCTGAGTTCAACTTGTAAACACAAAAATCAAGACCATGGCTCACAAAAATCATTGCCAATGGTCGGGTTTCTTCTCGGATAAGCCCAAAAATGACGGGTCTCACCGAGAATGACCCCTAATACTTACAATCGACCATTGCATGCAAGTTTTATTCATAAAACCCTCAAGATCCGAAAATACCCAAATTGAAAACTTAAATAAAACTCGAAATTAACACAAGAGGGTTGTAGAGATTTGAGAGAGGAGTGTTTTGATTACTCACACTTGATTTTTGGTGAAGGGAATCAAAAGATTTTGGGGCTTTAATTTCTGTAGAAATGAAGAACAAAGAGAGAGTGGTTTTGGGGAAGGGTCGGGACAGTGGAGGGAGAGAAATGGAGTGAGGCCGAGAGTGGGGTGGAGGTGGGTTTTGGGGAGAATTAAAATAAAAGTGGATTAAAAGTAATGTTATCTCTAGATACTTATAGGATCTACTAAAAAAATGACAAGATGCCCAACGCATGCTAACAAGAAATAATAAAATTCATGGACTAAGATGTAATTTTATAACCCCAATTCTAGATCAATTACAAATATATTGTACAAATAAGTTTTGTAGCTTAAATAAATAAAATTGCTTTTACAGAAAAATAATCAAATAAAATGCATTTTAATCTCAAAAATAGTTATAAGTAAAAATTTACAACTCACTTGGTAAATAAATAAAATATCCATTGCAATAAATAATTTAAAAGGTGCAGCATCTCCCAAAATATATATATATATAAATAACTGAATGATTTATAAAATTTAAATCATGAGTTTAAAACAAAAATAGAAATAAAATAATGCTAAAAAATATTTTATTCTACTAAATGAATAATTAAAGCAGACTCCAAATTTAATATAAATATTTTATGACCCCAATAAATTTACAAAGTACATAATTCAACATTTTAAAATCCATATACACAATTAACTACCTATCCACAAAGCACATAATTCAACATTTTAATCACATAATAATCATGGCAGATATTTTCACATTTTAAGCACATAATATTTATGATACATAATTACACATCTAAATTCACAGAATAAAAATACACTTTTTCATTTAAAATATATAAGTCAAAAATTGGAATCGTTACAAAAGCAGTACAAGTAAACAACTTCTAGTGGTTTGGATGTTACAATAAATACTAGAAATTAATTGCTTGAGGATGTTTAATGCTCGGACAGTTTGCAGTTTGTTGGACAGTAAGTGAAGATTGAATAGTATTACTCTTGTTTTTCTTCTGTCTTTGAAAAATATCTTTCTGTCCAATTGCTTTTCTTTTTGTACGCACATACTGCTTTGAACTACAAGTACTATCCGTAGTACTAAGATTGACTTGGTAGTACTATCGGTAGTACTATCCATTGAACTGGCAATACTATCGGTAGTACTGTCAATTGAACTGGAAGTACTATCGGTAGTATTGCCAGTTTGAATTGGAAGTACTATATGTAAAGTACTACTAGTTTTATATTAATTCTAACTTAATTTATTATTTAATTAATTTAATAGATTAAATTAATTAATTGATTAAATAAATTAAAAGAGAATTAATACAATTTTCTTGATAGCAGGATCAAGCTGTGAACCACTGAAAATAATGATGAACTTCCACTATATGATGTTGATACTCGATGTATTGTCTGGTTCATGAGTGACTAACTGCAATGACTGTTGTTCATCTTTTAACTTTAAGTTGTGGTTCTTTTTCTTTTCCCTTTATCAAACACTGTATTATGTACACTTCTTGTCATACTTCTGAAATCTCTGTCACTTTAAAATAGATCCACTTTCCTGAATACTTCACTGAGGCTTGATCAAATAAATGAACTTCTTTTAATGTAAAATTACTTCAAGTTTGTAGATTGACTTTAATCTTCATTCTCTTGACTGATTTTAACTTCTGAGATTCATGTGATAGTTTAATTATTATTTACTTATTACATTCTTGTTTAAGTTAAGTAGAATCCTCGATGTTTACAAATAGGCCTATACATATGCCTTTCAATCACCCCGTCGAACTCCTCTCTGCGGTTTAACTTCACCAAACACCTCACCATTATGTAAAAAACTGTAGGAGACAGTCATAATGTAGGTCATCACTCTTTCCACCCACAACTAATTAAACCCAAATTTCCGTAACATACTTCTTAAAAATCCTCATTCCAACCTATCATACGCTTCTGACACATCAATCTTCAAGCTAGCTACCCCGTTTTTTCCTTGCGTTCATCTCTTGATGTAATAATTTAATTCAAAAGCTATAAGTGCGTTGTCTGTTAGATATTATTGATTTAATGAGTGCACCAGGATCAGTGGCATCAACATTTGGTGCATTAGTAGCTGACGAAAGGTGACATCATCATCAGTAGTTATACTGATTGATAGTGTTCCATGATTTCAGGAGAGGATTGATTTGCAAGATATATCTATTTGCATCAATTCAGGGATAACAACTGTTTATAGATGATAGATGACAAGTATATCAATCTCATTAAATAGAGATTATCTTCTGTAACAGAATTAGTAGCTGTGTGTCTATATACACACATGATAGGTTTTAGATATCGTAATAACTTACACAAGTATTTTGTAAACCTAGTAGCTCTTAAGGACTTATAGTTTCTTGAAATAGTTTGTATCAGTTTCTATAAAGATTAATAAAAGTTGGTACTGATTGTTTATATCTGTTTCAATTTCGATTATTTTATACGATTATATTCAACCCCCCTTCTATAATCATTCTTTACTGGGCATCAATTGGTATCAGAGCAAACTGATTTAGTTACAAATCAGAAATGATCAAAATGTCAGGAAACATATATGAAGCCATGAAAATCCCATTGCTGAAGAAAACTGAGTACTCAACCTGGAAGGTTAAAATGATGATGTATCTAGAGGCATCAGATCCTGATTATATTGACAATATTACTGATGGTCCATTTATTCCAACCAAACCTGTGACAGCAACCAACACTTCTCCTGAGACCCTTGCTCCCAAAGATAAAAAGGATTGGTCTCCAGAAGACAAAGCTGCTATGATAAAAGATGCAAAGGTGAGAAATATTTTGCACAATAGTTTGGATGATGTGTTATCTAATAGAGTAATTGCATGTAAGACAAAATAGGAAATATGGGATGCATTGGAAGTTCAGTGTCAAGGGACGGCTGAAATCAAGAAGAACATAAGAGGTCTTCTTATTCAAGAATACGAGCAGTTTGAAGCAAATGAAGATGAAGATATAAAAGAAATCTATGACAGATTTCTCACTCTGCTGAATGAACTATCTCTTGTGGGGAAGGAATACGAAGTTTAAGACTCAAATGTGACATTTCTGAGATCTCTTCCTATAGGATGGACAAATCAGCAAAATATTTTAAGGTACACCTATAACATGAATCAAGTGACACTTGATGAATTAATCTATGGAATGTTGAAGACCTGTGATCTAGAAATCAAGAAAAAAATAAGTAGTCAAGACAAAGCCAAAGACTGTGGCTTTGAAAGCTGATTCAAGGAGTGAAGTTTTGAAAGAAAGACACTCCACCAACAAGAAGTTAAAAGCAAAGGCACTAACTGTTGAGAAGTCAGAATCTGACTCTGATGAAAGTACTGACGAAGAATCAGATGGAGATTCTGATGATGTGTTGGTACAGATGATGGCAATGATGGTGAAAAGCTTCAGTAAAATGAAGTATGGAAAATTCAGGAAGAGTGGAAGCTCTTCAAAGAGGAAGTTCAATGTTGACAACAAGGACAACTTCAAGAAAAAGGAGAGCAAATCTAAGAAGATTGATCTGTCGAAAGTCAAGTGTTTTAACTGTGATAAGATGGGACACTATGCAACTCATTGCAGAAAAACCAAGGTTGTAAAATCTTCTGGAAAAGCCCTCATCACCATAACCAAGGATTGGATGAATTCTTCTGAATCTGATAAAGAAGAAGAAGAGGTCAACTATTCTCTGATGGCTGACCTTGAAGCAGAAGTCACTGAAAAGGTACCAGAAACTGTCTATGCTTTTGATATTGATAATCTGAGTGAACTAAAGTATTTTCTTAAAACTAGGCATATGAGTTATAAAAAACAGTTAACTGAAAATGCTAGAATTATAGGAGAAATAACTGAACTTAAGAAAAGGAATGATCACTTAGAAGCAGAGTTAATAGTCTTGATAGATACCCGGTATTTGTTTGAAAAACTCAAAGGAATAGAGATTGAACAGATGTTAAAGATATAATATCTAGAAAAGGAATTAAAGAAGGAAATAAAACAAATAAGAGTATGGACTCATTCAGGGGAAAAAACTCATTCACTAATACATGATAGGAACTGGAAAAGATGTCTAGGATATAATCCTAAAGAAAATAAGGAAAAAGAAAAGGAATAGATAAATTTGTCTAAACATGTAAAATTTGTTCCCTCTAGTGAAATGAAGCTGAATTCTATTTTTGAAATAGGAACAAGTTCCAACATTGAGTCAATTCCTGAAAAAGAGTCAATAGTTGAGTCAATTCCTGAGAACGAGTCAGTAGTTTAGTCAATTCCTGAGAACGAGTCAGTAGTTGAGTCCATTTTTGAGAAAGAGTCAGTAGTTGAGTCAATTCTTAAGAAAGAGTCAGTAGTTGAGTCAATTCCTAAGAAAGAGTCAATAGATGAATCAATTTCTGTGGCACAAACTAAGTCAGTATTAAAGAAAGGTAAGGCCAAAGACACAAAATCTGTTTCTAAACCTTATGTAAAGCATGTTCTTAAATCTGATGTTAGGAAAGACATTAAGGTGAATCGAGAAAATGGTAAAAAGGAAAATAATATAGGATTACTTTCTTCTGGACAGTTAAACAAAAAGTTGAGTGAAATAACTGGAAAAAGCAAGAAGAAAAATCCTAAGAGAAAAAGGAATGGAAAACAGGGTATTGATAAGTCTAAAAATTACAAATATATTCCTAATGCACCTAGGAAGACTTGTCATAATTGTTGTAATGCTAATCATCTTTCTATTGACTGTAGGAACAATAAAAAGAAGAAAGCTGAAATCCCTATTTCTGATGTTAGGAATAAGAAGATTAGTTATAGGCCACAAAATACATGTTCTCATTGTGGTAGTAAATGACATTCATTTTACACTTGTACTAGCTATCATAACTTGTATCATGATAATTATGTTCCTTTGCCAAAATTCAATAAAAGTGCAAGTTATGTTAATAAAACAAGTTCTTCAGTTAGGCATGTGTTTGTTACAAAGAACTCTGTTAAATCAGTTTCAACTGAATCTAACTATGTTGAAAGTGATTTAAGAAAGAAATTTTCCACTGCTACACCTAAATTGATACTGCTTATCACTTACTTCATCTAGATCTATTTGGTCCTGGTAAATGTTCTGTCAATCAACAAGAAAAGATATACTCTTGTAATTGTTGATGAATATACCAGATATACATGGGTGTATTTCATGTTTAGGAAGAACTAAACTCCAGATATTCTAATGGATCACATTGTTGTACTGGAGAATGGATCTAGCAACAAAGTGAAGATTCTAAGAAGTGATAATGGAACTGAGTTTAAAAACTCAAAGATGGAAGAGTTCTGCAAGGCAAAAGGAATTGTGCAGTAATTCTCAGCACCTGGTATTCCTCAACAGAATGGAGTAGTGGAAAGAAAGAACAGAACTTTGATAGAAGCTAGCAGAACCATGTTGAAAGGAGCAAAATTGCCTATATACATTTAGGCAGAAGCAGTCAACAAAAAATGCTACACTCAAAATTGTACACTGATAACTCAACATGGAAAAACACCCTATCATATGATCTAAGGGAAGAAGCCAAGTTTGAAGCATCTACATATCTTTGGCTGTAAATTTTTCATTCTGAGAACTCATCTTGAGAAGCTTGGGAAATTTGAGCCAAAAGTAGATAAATGAATTTTTGTTGGTTATCCTGATAACACACGAGCATACAAAGTGTATAATTTGTGAACTAGTATTATCAGTATTTCAGTAAATGTATCATTTGACGACCAAAAGATTACTGGAATTAATGAAGATGTTCATGAAGAGTTAATCTTTGGAGATGAACTCGAAGATGATACTGATAATACTACGGCTCTAATTCATGATGAAGGTATTGATGCTTATGTTGAGGGGGAGCATGAAAATTCTATGCATGAAGTGAATTAAAGCAGTACTGATACTGACTAGTACTATAACTAGTACTGATACTGCAGAAAATTCAAGCAACGGTACAACCTCTGATGATACATCATAAAATGATCGAGAGTCAGGTTCAAATACTAGTGATCAGTCATAAGAAAATCAAGAAAACTCAAACTCATGGGGAGATTCTCAAACTACTCAAGAAAGTTCTTCTGAGGAGGCAACTGATGAAGGGGGAGCATCAAGTTCAAGAACTCAGTTACCAACAGCAAGAAGATGGACTCAAGCTCATACTCCTGACCTGATAATAGGAGATCTTGATGCTGGTGTTCTAACCAGGAATTCAACTCAAAATGAATGCTTATTTCATAACTTTCTATCCCAAATGGAACCTAAGAAAATTGAAGATGCATTACAAGATGCTGACTGGGTAACTACAATGCAAGAAGAACTGAATGAGTTTGAAAGAAATGAAGTCTGGAAACTTGTTCCTAGACCCAAAAACGGGTCTATTGTTGGGACAAAATGGGTCTTCAGAAATAAGATTGATTCTGATGGAATAATTACCAGGAATAAAGCAAGGCTTGTAGCAAAGGGGTATTCTTAGCAAGAAGGTATTGACTATGATGAAACCTTTGCTCTTGTGGCAAAACTTGAGGCTATCAGAATATTTCTGGCATATGCTGCACATATGAAGTTTAAAGTATTCCAGATGGATGTAAAAAGTGCTTTTTTAAATGAAGAATTGGAGAAAGAAGTCTATGTTGAACAACCTCAAGGTTTTGTTTATTCAAAATATCCAGATCATGTCTACAGACTGGATAAAGCACTTTATGGACTTAAGTAAGCACCAAGAGCTTGGTATGAAACACTTACACAGTTTCTTCTTGAAAATGGTTTCACAAGAGGTACCACTGATAAAACTCTGTTTTATATACAAAAAGGTAAAGACTTTCTTTTAGTTCAGATTTATGTTGATGATATCATTTTTGGGTCTACTAATGACAAGATGTGTCAAAAGTTTGCTAAGTTAATGCAGTCGAGATATCAAATGAGCATGATGGGAGAAATGAGCTACTTCTTGGGATTGCAAGTGAAACAAACTGACGAAGGGATCTTTATCAATCGGTCTAAGTATACAAGGAATCTTCTCAAGAAGTTTAACATGCAAGATAGTGCTATTGCCAATACTCCCATGGCTACTGAAGGAATTGAAGTAGATGTGACAAGTTATAGAGGAATGATTGGATCTGTAATATCCGGGAAAATTACGTGTTATTATGTGATGTGAAATGAAATTTTAATTTCATATTAAGAGTTATTAAATGATTTATCTATTTAAACGTGCTAAGTTATTCGTTAAATGATTGAATATGTGATATTGTGGTGCTATGTGAAATGTGTGGGGAATTAGAAATTATTTTGAAAAGGATGTCATTCTATTTTATTTTATTTTAATTATTGAAAAGAAAATTTGGATCGTTCCCAAATTATTCGGGAGATTGGTATATCGTTCGTACCAATATTTCATTCGTTAAAGTGGGAAGTATTCGAAAATATTCATAATGGAGGTATTTTGGTTCGTATATTTTGTATTAAACGATACTTGTAGTTATCCGTACTTTATGGATGCTTATCGTCTCGTGAAACGTGTATTCTGCTTTATTAAAGGTTTAAAGCATATATTCTGTTATTTTCTATTTAAAGCGATCCATCGGATCAGTATCGATCCAAAAATGTCGTTTGGAGTATTGTTTTCCGTTTATTATAAAAAGGCAAATCGTACTTTGTTTTCGTATAATCAAGCTTAATTACAGTTAAAAATCCGAAAAACCCTAGAACGTGTTCTTCGTGTTCTTGAGAATCAAACCAACTTTTGAAGGCGTTATCGGAATCCGATTTCGATGTTCTTGTAACCAAAATGAATCTCTCATCATCCCCTATCCAAATCCATCATCAAAATCTATGTGGGTATGATTTCTAAGTTTTTCCGATTTTTAATTAATTTATTTATTTCGAATTTTTAGGTTTAATTTGGGGGTTTCTTTATTATTGATTGTTCTTGCTAATTGATTACATGCATAGATTGTACATGATTCTAGGAATGTTTTGATACCATGTTTGTGGGTGTTGCTGTTGTGAATCGAGCTAATCGAGTTTTAAAAAGCTCACCGGAGTTCTTGAAGTTTTGGTCGGATTTTCGCTTCGTTGATCGATTTTTGATAACGTTTATATCATTGTATAGATCGTAGGATTTAGAGTTTATTCATGTATTCAGTTTTGAGTTTCGTGTACGATTTCCGTTCACCAGAAAACGAGCCATCACCGGCTGTTTCCGTTTCTGGGATGTTTTCTGTCATTTTTGTGAGTGATTTTGGCAAGTTTTGGGAAGCCCGGGAATTCCTGAGTAAAAGCCCCTTGAAATGAAGTGTTTTCGAAGTGTTTAGGCTCGTCGGATTCTGGGTTGGGTTGTCGGAACTCCGCCGGCGGCGGTTTGTTCTTGGCAACCCATTTCCGTTCTTGGCGACCCGTTTCGAAACCCTACCCGACCCGATTTTGATTTTAAAAACCCTAATTTCATTTCAGAAAAGTGTTTCTGGAATTTTATTTTCAAAATAATTCAAAAATAGTTTAAAAATTCTAAAAATCATATTTTTGATTTAAAATACATTTTATTATTCAGAAAATTCTGAAAAATTATATTTATTATTTTAAATTCGAAAATTGATTAAATTTAATTATTTTTGATTAATAATTAATTAATTAAATTAATTGATTAATTCTTTTAATTAGTTAATTCTTAATAATTAATTATTAATTAGATTTAATTAATTAAAATTAAGTTTAATTATTTTCTGGCTTGGTTTATTTATTTAAAAATAGTTTGAGCATTTAAAGAATTTCAATTAATTTTATTAATTGATTTATTTGCATTTAAAATACTTATATTGGATTTAAAAATCCGATTTTTGATTTAAAAATTGTTTGTGGCTTATTTAAATTCAAATAAGCTTCGTATGATGTTTTAAAAATAGTTATACATTCTATATGGTTTGTATGAGTTGTGTAATGTGTTTTATAGTCAGTATATGCCTGTACTAGGGCTAGTGTCTGAGTTTTAAATATCGTAAATTAGACCGGGCGTCCGATACGTAACCGGTTACTTGTTTAAATGTGTTATGTGAATGATGTGAATTATCTGTGGTTGAGTCATGCATGCGAATAAATTGTGTTGAGACTTGTTTGAGTATTTGGTCGTGTCTAATATCGTCACAAAGGGTAGTTGGAATAGAAATTTGTCGGTAATGTTAGAAAATGAGATTTACGAGGTCGTTGACTTAGATGTTGACTCTTATAGTATGGAGACTTTTGTCGAGCGAGTTACGTGGATTACTTATTTAGTTAATCATGATTATTCTATCTATTGAATATGGTTGTCTATGCAACAGAGGCTATCGGACGAGACGAGTCAGATTATCGAAGTGTGTTAAATAAAGAGATGACGGAGAAGGATGAGTTATTGTTTACGACAGATTGAGTTATTGAGAGATGACGTAGCACCAAGGGGACGTCAGCACCCGTAGAGGATATTTCCAATGTATTTCTTCTAAAAGAGATATCGGTAAGATTAGAAAATGTGTTAGAATTAAGTTATAATAGTTTATGGAATGTGAAAATCATACGTTGAAGGCTAAGTATCGTCTCATGTTTGACTATCGAGGTTGGCACGTGGATTCGAAATGGTAAAAGCATACTAGTGGTGTTCGCAAGAGCGTTAGAGCAAAGATGGACGGAAGTAGAGAATCGTGCGATAAGACAGAATAAGGAGGGAATCGTATTGTTTCAGCGTTACGAAATAGCTAAGGACCAGAGCCAAGTGTTTATAACCTTGGTTATTAATTGATTGATATTTCTTGAATTATTATTATGCAATTGGCATACTTTTTCCTAAAAATTTAATGATGACTCTTTTGCATTGAACTGCAAGTATTTTATTTAAACTCGTAAGTTGACGAGCATTCTTTTATACTTTATGAACTTAGATTCATATTTGTAGGATTGATTGGAAAGATATACTTATTATATTGAAAGTTTAAAGAGATAATTATGGGACTTATACTAAGGCTTTCTTTTAAAAGACATGATTTTAAAATATTAGGTTGGAATATTGCCAACCCTAGATGAGTGGGAACTTGTGAACCCTATGTTGAAAATGTTATTTTAAATTCCGAAGTCGTGGTACTTGTTCTACAAGTATTCCTTTTTCCATCTTGCATCCATGCAAGTATTATTATCATTTCTTGTTAACGCGATCATCTGATCCATTCCCTAATTCGAATTCATATATGTTGTGCATGATTTAGTTTACTTCCTTCAAATACAAGGCTTATCTATTATAAGTATATGTTCGAAAGACTTGAACTATTTCTGTCACAAGTCAGTAAACCCTTGTTTTCTTCATTTATAAACTTCACCTTGACTTTTTCTTAAACTTGAACTTGACTTTCTTGTCACTTACCAGATTAGTAAATCTTAACTAATTCTTCCATGATGTGATAATTTGAACTGTTGAGGCCATCTAGAGCCTGTTCTTCGAACCCTATTCTATATTGAGTTGTTGCAAATTCTGTTGATATCATAATGCCGGTTTCATATCAGACTTAATCTTGTTGAGCATGTCATTGTTTATTCTTCATTATTTCCCAGTTGGTACATCGAACTCGTCGATGCTTATTATGTTAGATATAATTGCTGACGTTTGTTCATCAGTGTTTAAGTACCAGGTACATATCAGAGTTTATCTAGAAGCCAGTCAGAGTTTGATAAAGTCTGACTGGGTGAAGAGTTTACATTGAAGCCAGTCAGAGTTTGATAAAGTCTGACGTGGTGATAGTTGACTTAGCTGTCGGTGCAAAGATAAAGATTCTAGAAGCAATATATTCTGAAGATGGAAAGAAGCAGAATATATTGATACAGCTAAGGAAACGGAATAGAAGACTGAAGCAATCCTTAATTGATATGAATTGTATAGCTAATTTATAGGAGTATCAATTAGATAAGGATTGTGTAACTGTGTACTATATAAACACAGATAGGTTATCCCTAGAAGGGATGCGATTATTGAATATATTATTCTTGTAACCTAGTAGCTCTTTGTGATTCATTAACATCACTAAGAGAGAAACTGTTAATATAATTACAGTTTGTTGATTTATAAAAAGTGTTCTTGATTGTTATTCTCATACATACTTGATTATATATTGTGTATTCGGCCTAACAATTGGTATCAGAGCCAAGGCTGTTTAATATATACAGTTTTTCGATTCAAACACAGTAATAATCATGTCTGAAGAAAATCAAACTGCTCCCAAGGTTGAACAGGTTAAACCTAATTCTGTGAGTCGGTATGAAACAATCAGGGTTCCAATTCTCAGGCCAGTGGAGTATCCAATTTGGAAGGTGAAGATGACCATGTTTCTGGAGGCTACAGATCCAGAATATCTTGACAGAATCAATGATGGTCCTCATATGCCGACTAAATTGTCTCCTGTTGTTGATGGTCAAGAACAAAAGACTGTTCCAAAGGAAAAGAAAGATATGACTCCTGAGGACATCTCATCAATTGCAAAAGTTAGACATCTTCTACACAGTGCCTTAGATAATGTTATGTCTAACAGAGTAATTGGTTGCAAAACTGCAAAAGAAATCTGGGATGCTTTGGAAGTCAGGTGTCAAGGAACCACTGCTATAAAGAAGAACAGGAAAACAATACTCACTCAGGAGTATGAGCACTTTGATTCAAGAGCCAATGAAACCTTGACTGAGACATATGACAGATTCTGTAAACTGCTGAATGATTTATCTCTAGTTGATAAAGAATATGATCTTGAAGAATCAAATCTCAAATTTCTCTTATCTTTACCTGAAAGATGGGATTTGAAGACAACAACTATAAGAGATAATTATGAACTTGCTGAAACTGAACTTGATGAGATTTATGGGTTACTGAAAACTCATGAATTGGAAATAGAACAAAGAAACAGAAGATCAAGCAAGAAGTCAAAATCTGTTGCTCTCAAAGTTGAGGAGAAGCCCATCAAGAAGGAATCATCAAGGAAGAAAGCCAAGGGAAAGGCTTTAGTCATTAAATCTGAAAGTGAGTCATCAAACTCTGATGATGACTCAAACTCTGATGAAGCTTCTGACTCTGAGGATGATGAAGAACAGATGATGCAAATGACTACATTAATGGTGAAAACCTTCAAGAAGATGGGATTCAAGAACTTCAAGAAAGGAAAGAGATTCTCAAGGAAAGATTCAAACTCTGAAAGGAAAAGTTTTAGAAAGTCTGATGGAAGGGAGACCAAGTCTGGCAAGAAGGATAAATCTGAAATCCAGTGCTACAAGTGTAAGGAGATGGGTCACTATACCCCAGAGTGCAAGAAGGGCAAATCTGAAAAAGGACTCATCTCTAAAGGCAAAGACTGGGCAGATACTTCAGACTCTGATGATGGAGTAAATTATGCTCTTATGGCAACTGTCAAAGATGAGACTGAATCATCTGGAAATAAGGGTATAAAAGAGAGCACACTTATCTTGGACAGTGGATGCTCAGGACATATGACTGGAAATAAAGCCCTGCTATTAGACTTTGAGGAGAAGGTTGGCCCAAAGGTTTCCTATGGAGATGGCAACATAGGACACACTCTGGGATATGGCAATATTAATCTTGGAAGTGTCATCATCACAGATGTAGCTCTAGTCTCAGGACTCAAGCATAATCTGCTATCTGTGAGTCAAATCTGTGACAGAGGAAACCATGTAGATTTTCATACTGAATACTGTGAAGTTATCAGTAAATCTACTGGAAAAGTTGTTCTAGTTGGAAACAGGCGCAACAATATTTATGAAGCAAGTTTGGTAACAAACTCTGAAGGAAAAACAGTGTGTCTGTCTGCAAGAATGTCAAATGAAGAGAGTTGGAAATGGCATAAGAAGCTCTCTCATCTAAACTTGAACAACATCAATGAACTTATACGAAAAGATCTTGTAAGGGGACTTCCAAAGTCAATACTAAGCTTAGATGGTCTGTGTGATTCTTGTCAAAAGGCCAAGCAAAGGAAGTCATCTTTCAAGAGCAAATCTGAATCTTCAGTAGTGGAACCTTATCATCTTCTACATGTTGATCTCTTTGGACCAGTGAATGTGATGTCTATGGGCAGAAAGAAATATGCTCTAGTAATTGTTGATGAATATACTAGATATACATGGGTGTATTTCTTATCAAAGAAGGATGAAACTGCTCAAACTCTGATGGATCATGTAAACCTACTGGACAAAGGATCACAGCACAAAGTGAAAATTATAAGAAGTGATAATGGAACTGAATTCAGAAACTCAATCATGGAAGCTTTCTGCAAGGAAAGAGGAGTGAAACAAGAGTTTTCTGCACCTGGAACTCCACAGCAGAATGGTGTAGTTGAAAGAAAGAACAGAACTCTAATCGAAGCTGCTAGAACTATGCTTGATGAAGCAAAATTACCAACTTATTTCTGGGCAGAAGCTGTTCAAACTGCTTGTTTTACTCAAAATGCTACACTGATTAACAAGCATGGGAAAACACCATATGAGATGGTGAAAAATAAGAAGCCAAATTTGAAATATTTTCATATATTTGGATGCAAATGCTTTGTGTTGAAGACTCATCCTGAACAGTTGACTAAGTTCGAGTTAAAAGCTGATGAAGGAATCTTTGTTGGCTATCCATTATCAACAAAAGCATTCAGAGTTTACAATCTGAGAACTAAAGTGATCATGGAATCCATACATGTGTCATTTGATGACAAGAAAATAACTGGACTTGAAGATGAAATTGAACATGACCAACTGCGCTTTGAAAATGAAGGTTTATTTTCTGATGATGTAAACTCTGATGAAGCAGTACCGACAAACTCTGATGAAGCGGTTCTGATAAACTCTGACGAAGCATACTCTGAACCTCTACTGGTAAATACTAGAGAAACTGAAAATTCTCAAATTGAACAACATAGAGAACCAGTTGAGGGGGAGCGTGAAGAAGCTCAACAAGACACAGAAAATGAGTCAGTTGAGGAAACTGATTCAAACTCTGACAGTTCAAACTCTGAGCCATCCAATTCAGGGGGAGCCTCAGATGCTGCAGAAAGTGAACATATGAATCAGGAGAGCATGGATCAAGGGGGAGGATTCAATAATTACCGCCTGTTACACTTTTCTAGGCAATTAACCTCTCTCCTCTGTTTCATCAAAATCTTCAAGATGGTCAAAGTTAAATGAATTTGAAAGAAGCTCTTCAAGATGCTAATTGGATTACAGCAATGCAAGAAGAGTTAAATGAATTTGAAAGAAATGAAGTCTGGACACTTGTACCTAGACCAAAGAATAGATCAATTGTAGGTACAAAGTGGGTTTTCAGAAACAAGACTGACAGTGAAGGTGTGATTACAAGAAACAAGGCTAGACTTGTGGCTAAAGGTTATTCACAACAGGAAGGGATTGACTATGATGAAACCTTTGCTCCAGTTGCAAGATTGGAGGCCATAAGAATTTTTCTGGCCTATGCTGCACACAAGAAGTTTAAAGTCTTTCAGATGGATGTGAAAAGTGCTTTTCTCAATGGGAAGCTTGAAGAAGAAGTGTTTGTTGAACAACCACCAGGATTTGTAGATCCCAAGCATCCAGATTATGTCTACAGGCTTGACAAGGCTTGTTAGGCCGAATACACAATATAATCAAGTATGTATGAGAATAACGGTAATTAAGAACACTGTTTATGAATCAATAAACTGTATTTATATTAACAGCTTCTCTCTTTATGATGTTAATGAATCACAAAGAGCTTCTAGGTTACAAGAATAATATATCAATATTCGCGTGTCCCTTCTAGGGATAACCTATCTGTGTTTATATAGTACACAGCTACATACAATCCTTATCTAATTGATATTCCTACAAGTTAGCTATACAAAACTTATCAATTAAGGATTGCTTCTTATCTTCTATTCCGTCTCCTTAGCTGTATCAATATATTCTGCTTCTTTCCATCTTCAGAATATATTGCTTCTAGAATCTTCAATTCAGCACCGACAGCTAATTCAACTATCACCCTGTCAGACTTTAAATAAACTCTGACCGGCTTCAATTAAACTCTTCACCCTGTCAGAGTTTAACAAAACTCTGACTGGCTTCTGATAAACTCTTGTCAGTACCTGTTGCTTAAACACTGATAAACAAACATTAGCAATTATATCTAACAATCTCCCCCAACTTGTTCATAATAAAATGTACAAGTTAAACATATAATTGATGATGTCAAAACCATTTAACAAATACAGTGTTTAACATATAACAGAGTTTGATTTAAAACAGAGTTTAAATTTGACTTAGAATAGAAAATATTAAAAACTTACAGTCAGACTTTACTTGACTTCTTCAATATCAGGTACAGTCCTGAGATAATCAATCAGCAGTCTTCTCTCAGCATTCTCAAGTTCAGCTATCATAATCTCTTTCAGCTCCTTATACTCTGGATCTCCTTCACCAGTTTGATATATGGCAGCCCTCAGAGAATAAATACTGTTCTTCTTCATGTCATTTCCTAACCGAATGTACTGAGCTTTATCTGACTCTAAGTTGAATTCTAAGACTTTTATTCCAAGTGCAGTTGTAAATCTAGCACTGTTTTTCTTCATCTTCACCAACTTTCCAGCATGATCTCTATACTTTGGAGTATAAGTATTTGAGACTTCTCCTCCTCCAAGCATCACTTTTGATCTCAGCATCTTTTCTCTTAAGATTTGAGCAACATTATGGGTATGTCTGTTCTTAACTTTCAACAGATAAAGTACATATTCAAGTTCTTCCCATGATTTGAGATTTACATCAGATTCTCCAACTCTATAAACACTTCCATCACTCATGAAGTATAACAGAAACTGCTTCTTCAAGACTCTGTGAAAAATCAACTGAACAGATTCTAACTTATCAAGATTTTCTTGTGTATCCCTAATACCAGATCCTGCCAGTGAAATATTGTCTTGAGATCTGTTATTTATTCTCTTCTCCCTATGTGAACCTAAACCAGACTTATCATAAGATTCTTTTCCAAGTACAGTCCTGGTTTGAGAAAAATCCACAGGTTGAAGTGTCAGAGTTTCAGAGAGTACAGGTCTTAAGAAACCTTTGAGTTGAGGAGCTAGCTGAGTTTGCACAGCTTGAGCCTTGTCAGAGGCTGGCTTATCTTCAATAGTATCATCAACTTGAGCAGCGTCAGAGGTTGAGTTTGCTAATCTTGTTTCAACTTGAGCAATGTCAGAGGTTGAATAAATTTTCTTAGGTAACTGTTCTTCTTCTACCAGTTTACCTTTTCCTTTGTCAGCATTTTTAATCACAGGCCTCCTTGAGTACTGTAAACTCTGATCAGAGTTTACATTCTCTTTGATAACAATTCCTTTTTCTTTCTTTCTAGGAGCCTTGATTTCCTTCTTCTTGTAGATTCCAGCTTTAAGATTCTTCTTGTGTTCTTCAGCAAGCATTTGCTCTTCAGCTTGGATATCTTCAATTGTAACATCTTTTCCATGCTCTTTAATAAAGATTCTAGCAGCAATCTCTTCATCAGTAGATGGGTTAGCTGAAACAACTAAACTTTTGTTGAGTTTTGAAGTAGATTGACCACCAGAAGTAGATTGACCACCAGAGTTTATTACACGTTTTTGCCTTTGAGCAGAAATCCTTCTTTCATTTCCTCTGCTTCCCCCATCAGTAGAATCATCCTTCCGTCTCAGAGTTTGAGTAGCTTTGCATTTGTCTTTAAGTATACTCTCCCCCTTTTTGACATCATCAGAAAGTAGTACTGATGTCAGCAATTCAAGCGCAGTAGAAATGGAAGTCAGTTGAGCAGACATAGCATTCTGGTTGTCCTCAACTGTCCCAAGCCTCTTCTTGATTTCTTCAGAATCCCTGGCTTGCTGCTTGAACATGGCATAGTAAGAAGTTCTGTCAGCCTTTAAAGTAATATCCCTCAGACTTACTTCATTCCTCAATTTTGTAAGCATCTGTTGATTCTCATCAAATCTATTATTGAGAGATTTGACTTGAATAACAGTGGCCTGTAAGCTCGTAAGGACATCAGGATTTGTAATCTTCTTAACAGAATCAGATAGAAAATCTGCAGCCCGTTGTGCTGGAAAAACACAATCTGCATTAGCCCATGCATTGTAGTACATATTCTGAAAATGCTCAGAAGCAGCCCTTTGAACTTCCCTCTCTTCAGTAGAATTTGCTTGAATATCAGAAACTTCCACTTGAATATCAGAGTTTGAATGAGCAGGACTAGCTTCAGCATTGTCATCCTCTCTGTGAATATCTTCAAGCACATTTTCAGCAGTGATTTCATCAATTAACTGTGCAGTGGCATCAGGTACTTGATCTGCTACAGTTTGAGGAACATCAGAGTTTGCTGGAGCAGTAACCTCTGCTTCTCTCTGAACAATCTCAACAACTGATTGTTGCAAAGCTTCAAGTAAAACAATATCCTCATGATCATTATCTGTTGCATCAGCATGTACAGCAACAGCTTCTGGAACTGGATCAACTCTAATCTGATCAACTTCCTCACCTTTCTCAAAATCAAGAGAAATGATTTCTGTGTGAGAAGCAATAGGTTCTACTAATTCAGTAGTAGCTTGATCAGCTTCCAGTACAGTATCTTCATGATCCACAATCCTGCTGTCAGAGTATGCAGCAGCTTCCTCAACTACATCATCAGCTTTTGATGTAGGAGCTTCTGGTTCAAAATCCATTAGAATAGGTTCAGGATTTGCAGCATCCTCAGCAGTGAGAATATCCTCCTCAACAATTGCAGGAGTACTTGAAGGTACATTTGTAATCACAATCTCCTCATTCTCTGATGTAGGAGCTTCAGTGTCTTCAGGTTCTTTGTCCATATTGGCAATGATATCACCAAAAAGTTGATCAGCAACTAGTCTTCTCTTTCTCTGATGAAGAGTCTCTTCATCAGCTTCAGTTTCTGAGTCTACATTAGAATCAGCAGCAACAGACTTGGCCCTTTGGGCTCGCCTTTTCTTCATTCTTTTTCTCTGAGGCACAGCATCAACATTTGATGCCTCAGCTTCAGTTTGTTGCAAACCAGACTTAACTGCTCGAACTTTGGATCTCTTTGACCTCTGTGGTGGAGACACAGAAGGTCCAGCGTCAGCAGTTGATACTTGTTGTTGTTGTAAGTTGTCAAGAAATTGTTGCACTGATGCAGGCAACAGTAAAGGACCAACTTCTCCTTTCTTGTTGTCCTTGTTGATAAGGTCAGAAAATATACGTTTGTGCAGTTTAAACGAAAGTATAACATCATCCTCTTCTATCTCAACATTTGGGCAGCAAAAATTGAATATCAATTGACAAAACCTAGAGAAATAAACAACATTTCTATTCTCTAGTATTTTCTCACCAATATTAGTTAGAACTAATCGAGCAACATCAAAATGACTGCCATAGAGAAGAGAATACCCGATCTGTAGACTATCCGTGGGAATCGCATCCCAATTGGTACACTTCTTTCCAAAAGCCCGAGTAATGCAATCGAAAAAGAAGCTCCACTCCTTGCGCAAAAATGGCCTTTTGAGTTGACCTATCTTTGTCAAAGGTCCAGTGTAGCCTATCTCGTTCATCATTCTGACGAGCTCAGAGTCTCCAACAGAGATTGTGAATGCATTGAAATCTTCAAGACCCAAAGCATCACGAACAGTAGTAGGAGTAACAACAAAATCATCTCCTTGAAACTCAAAAATTATAGATGGCGATCCAGACTCTCCTCCATTATCATAAGTACCTGTCTGCCAAAAAGTTCGAATTTGAGTCGCAGACAGCTTCGATGGTGCAGTTAGAGCAGTACCGATATCAGAGTGTAACAAGAACCTCTGAATCAAATGAAACGCCTCCGGTGCGTTCTCATTTGCTACAGGTGCAGAATAATTGTTGGGAACAAATTCTAATTCAGAAGCAATAAACGCTGTAGTTGCCATTTGTAAGATTTGAAAATAAGAAGAACTGGGCTTTGAAAGTGTTTGAGTGTTTGTGTGTGAGTAAAAGCTTATGAAAAGATGAGGTGCGTAAAAGATTGAATCGTGTGTATGTAGTGTATTAAATAATAACTGTAAAGATTAGAAGTATGTTAGTGGGACAGATGTCAGACGTGGATACGCTGACAGCTGTATCGAACAACTTCCAATACACACGTGCAGACGTGAAAACACCTGTCATCACATATAACACTCAAAATATCCGCTTAAAAGAAAAAAATTAATAATAATAAAATTATCAATTTTAATAATAAAGTACAAAGGAGCTCAATAGTCAGAATAATAATGACTGTCTTGAAACTCCGCACCTTATTATCCCAAGCGCTTCGATTCAAGAAAAAAAAACCTTTCAGCTACCTTGTTGAATGCTTTAAAACCCCAAGCATTTTCACAACAGGCTTCATATCTTAAAATTACCATACACCAAATGGCAGGAACCTTTGAATTCATGGATGTAGAATCATTCGTGAACATGAACTGGCAGCAACAAGCTAACTATATCATAGATGAGTTTCTTGTTCTGTCTTTTCTGAATGATGAAGGTCTTATAGCAGATGATGAAATAGCAGAAGGACCGATCTCTAATCCTTATGTGCACATCATCCGTCCCGGTCCATATGATGTGCCCATCCTGGCAGACGATCATACTATGGAGATTTGTATGATGCTCTTCCAGCAGAGCGTCCTGATGGGTACTGAGGAGACAATCTTCTTGGAATCCTGCAAGCTGCAAAGCAGAAAGAGAATCCAGGAAGATGATGATGATGATGATGATTCATCTTCAGGATGTTGTCAAGCAATTCCAGATGGTATAATGATCAGTTGAACAACTGGGTAGCGATCATCAGAAGTAGTAGAGCACAATAACTTCTGGCTCTAGCTCTTCTGCTTCAGATGTAGCATTCAGATACTTGTCCTGGTTAAATAGATCTTTTCTTTTGTAACCATAGTGATTAGTATGTACCAGAAAGTTTAGCTAAACTTGAGTATGAAATGGTCTGAATGTAAATTTGAATCAATTAATGAAAAAAAATTTGTTTCTTTACATATCAGTATTATCAATTTTGCATAGTAATTGTAAAGTGAAAGAAATGATATCACTTTAAACAATAAACTAACAGACTCAGCAGCATTACGAATCACTATCAGGACTTATCAAACACACTCTTTCATTTCTCCGTTCAATCATACTTTTTCCGAAAAACAAATAGCTAATCTCAAAATTATAAACTGTCTGAAACAAAGAGATTATTTTAACCATTAGAGATTAAAACAAAGTAACCTCGGCGTATTTCACACAATACATCAGTGTTTACCATTTGTCCTTCTTTGTCACTAAACTCTTTTCTCAATCTGTACAGTTGTGAAAATATGTGTGTGTAGTAGCAGAGTTTACCGAAATCAGTATTTAGATCATCTCAAAGTGCATAAAATCCACAAACTAAAGTAGTAAAAACTGGTTGCCTAAACTCTCATGTATAACATAGACACTGATTTTTCTATCTAAACTCTGTATTACTGATATCCTTTCATTTGGATATGTCTTTTATTTTTCACCCCCTTTATTATTATATATATATATATATATATATTTTTTTTTTTTTTTATTTTAATTTTTCCAGTAATCAGTGGTTGGCACTAGTCACCAAAAATCAAAGATTTTAGCCCTTATTTCATACAATAAGTTCCTGGATCTTCCTAGGCACAACATGATCTCAAAGGAATTTGTGCTCTGTTTGGCATCTTTTGATTTGAGGGTGAATTAATTGCAATGAATAATCAGAGTTTAGATTTTTCATCAGTAATTATAATTAACTTATGAGAGAAGATGCAAACAGCTAATACAGACTCAGTGTATAGGATCAATAAACTAAGAGATGCTATAAATATAGAGACAGTATCATGTTGTGTTAGCTTACTGCACATATTTGAGATCAGAATCTATCAACTCTTAAGGATTCACAATTACTTACTGAGAATTATGCTTCATACTAATTTCTTCATTGGTCCTAATGTTTCAGACAAAATTACAATCAAAGTATAACATTAAACTGTAACTATCAGAGTATGACCAACAGAGTTTACCATCAGAGTTTAACATGCTGGTTCACATAACAGTTAACATGTGCAAGGAATCATGAGCATTTAAACAATCAAACATGGATAGATTTTGAGTCTAACCCGTATCTCTAGTCTGAACCAGAGATCATTCCAAGTTCATTTACCAATCTTGTAAACGTAGCTTCACTCAAAGGTTTGGTGAAGATATCTGCAAGTTGTTGGTCTGTAGACACAAAATGAAGCTCAATGTTCCCTTCTTCCACATGTTCTCTGATAAAATGATATCTTATGCTGATGTGCTTGGTCATGGAGTGCTGTACTGGATTACCTGTCATAGCAATAGCACTTTGGTTATCACAAAAAATAGGTATTTTAGAGTACCTTAACCCATAATCCAGCAGTTGATTCTTCATCCATAAAATCTGTGCACAACAGCTACCAGCTGCTATATACTCTGCTTCAGCAGTGGATGTGGAGATTGACTTCTGTTTCTTGCTGTACCAAGAAACTAATCTGTCACCTAAAAATTGACAGCTTCCACTTGTACTTTTTCTGTCTATCTTACAGCCTGCAAAATCTGCATCAGAGTAACCAATTAACTTAAACTCTGATTCTCTAGGATACCACAAACCCAGGGTTATGGTTCCTTTGAGATATTTGAAGATCCTTTTCACAGCTGTTAGATGAGGCTCTCTGGGATCTGCTTGAAATCTTGCACAAAGACATGTTGCATACATGATATCAGGTCTACTTGCAGTAAGATACAGTAGAGACCCTATCATTCCTCTGTAGTTAGTCATATCTACTGAGGCTCCTGTGTCTTTGTCAAGCTTCGTTGCTGTAGCCATGGGAGTCGTAGCAGATGAACTATCAAGCATACCAAATTTCTTTAGAAGATTTCTGGTATACTTTGCTTGATTGATAAAAATCCCATCATCTGTTTGCTTGACCTGTAAGCCTAGAAAATAACTAAGCTCTCCCATCATGCTCATTTGATACCTGGATTGCATAAGCTTTGCAAACTTCTTACAAAGTTTGTCATTAGTAGATCCAAAAATAATATCATCTACATAAATTTGAACTAAAAGCAAATCATCACCAGAATTGAAATAAAACAGGGTTTTATCAATTGTACCTCTTGTGAACCCACTTTCTAAAAGAAATTGAGCAAGAGTTTCATACCATGCTCTTGGTGCTTGCTTTAGTCCATATAATGCCTTGTCAAGCCTGTAGACATAATCTGGATGCTTGGAATCTACAAATCCTGGTGGTTGTTCAACAAACACTTCTTCTTCAAGCTTCCCATTGAGAAAAGCACTTTTTACATCCATCTGAAAAACTTTAAACTTCTTGTGTGCAGCATAGGCCAGAAAAATTCTTATGGCCTCCAATCTTGCAACTGGAGCAAAGGTTTCATCATAGTCAATTCCTTCCTGTTGTGAATAACCTTTAGCCACAAGTCTAGCCTTGTTTCTTGTAATCACACCTTCACTGTCAGTCTTGTTTCTGAAAACCCACTTTGTACCTACAATTGATCTATTCTTTGGTCTAGGTACAAGTGTCCAGACTTCATTTCTTTCAAATTCATTTAACTCTTCTTGCATTGCTGTAATCCAATTAGCATCTTGAAGAGCTTCCTCCACTTTCTTTGGTTCTGTTTGAGACAAGAAAGCATGATACAGACACTCATTATTTGTTGCACTTCTAGTTCTTACACTAGCATCAGGATCTCCAATTATAAGATCAGGTGTATGTGCCTGTGTCCACTTTCTTGCTGTTGGTAAGTGCCTTCTTGTATCAGTATTGGATCCTCCCCCTTGATCCATGCTCTCCTGATTCATGTGTTGACTTTCTGCAGCTTCTGAGGCTCCCCCAGAGTTGGATGGCTCAGTGTTTGAGCTGTCAGAGTTTGAATCAGTTTCCTCAACTGACTCACTTGCTGTGTCTTGTTGAGCTTCTTCACGCTCCCCCTCAACTGGTTCTCTATTTTGTTCAATTTGAGAATTTCCAGTTTCTCCAGTATTTACCAGTAGAGGTTCAGAGTATGCTTCGTCAGAGTTTGTCAACCCTGCTTCATCAGAGTTTATATCATCAGAGAATAGATCTTCATTTTCAAAACGTAGTTGATCATATCCATCCTTGTCTTCAAGTCCAATTATTTTCTTGTCATCAAACGACACATGTATGGATTCCATGATCACCTTTGTTCTCAGATTGTAAATTCTGAATGCTTTTGTTGACAATGGATAGCCAACAAAGATTCCTTCATCAGCTTTTAACTCGAACTTGGTCAACTGTTCAGGATGAGTCTTCAACACAAAGCATTTGCATCCAAATATGTGAAAATATTTCAAATTTGGCTTCTTGTTTTTCACCATCTCATATGGTGTTTTTCCATGCTTGTTGATCAGAGTTGCATTTTGAGTAAAACAAGCAGTTTGAACAGCTTCTGCCCAGAAATAAGTTGGTAATTTTGCTTCATCAAGCATAGTTCTGGCAGCTTCAATTAAAGTTCTGTTCTTTCTTTCAACTACACCATTTTGCTGTGGAGTTCCAGGTGCAGAAAATTCTTGTTTGACTCCTCTTTCCTTGCAGAAAGCTTCCATGATTGAGTTTCTGAATTCAGTTCCATTATCACTCCTTATAATTTTAACTTTGTGCTGTGATCCTTTGTCCAGTAGATTTATATGATCCATCAACGTTTGAGCAGTTTCATCCTTCTTTGACGAGAAATACACCCATGTATATCTAGTATATTCATCAACAATTACTAAAGCATATTTCTTTCTGCCCATGGACATCACATTCACTGGTCCAAAGAGATCAACATGTAGAAGATGATAAGGTTCCACTACTGAAGATTCAGATTTGCTCTTGAAAGATGACTTCCTTTGCTTGGCCTTTTGACAAGAATCACATAGACCATCTAGATTGAGTATTGATTTTGGAAGTCCTCTTACAAGATCCTTTCTAATAAGTTCATTTATGTTGTTCAAATTGAGATGAGAGAGCTTCTTGTGCCAATTCCAACTCTCTTCATTTGACAATCTTGCAGTCAGACACACTGTTTTTCCATCAGAGTTTGTTACCAAACTTGCTTCATAAATATTGTTGCGCCTGTGTCCAACTAGAACAACTTTCCCAGTAGATTTACTGATAACTTCACAGTATTCGCTATGAAAATCTACATGGTTTCCTCTGTCACAGATTTGACTCACAGATAACAGATTATGCTTGAGTCCTGAGACTAGAGCTACTTTTGTGATGATGACACTTCCAAGATTAATATTGCCATATCCCAGAGTGTGTCCTATGTTGCCATCTCCATAGGAAACTTTTGGGCCAGCCTTCTCCTCAAAGTCTGATAGCAGGGCTTTATTTCCAGTCATATGTCCTGAGCATCCACTGTCTAAGATAAGTGTGCTCTCTATTATACCCTGCAATCACAAACAAACACTAAGTGTTAGTTTTGAGGATCCAGACTTGCTTGGATCCTTTGTCTTTCTTAACAGTGTTAGTTTTTGCAACGGAATTAGCATTATCAGAGTTTAAACTAACATTGTCAGATTTTACACTAGCAGAGTTTGCTCTAACCCATTTCAAGTTGGGTTTTAGCTCATAATAGTTATGATAAATTGCATGATAACTCTTACATGTGTAAATAGAATGCCAAGTGCTCCCACAATGTTTGCATAAAGTCTGTGGTCTTACTCTAACATAATCATTCTTTACTTCTGAAGTAGAAGGTAAAGAATTAATATGTTTGTTCTTAGTGCAAAATCTAGCAAGATGATTAGAACTACCACAATTATAACATGTTTTTCTTGAGGCACTAGCATTAGGCATATGATTATTTCTATTATTTATGCCTACTTTTCCATTCCTATTTCTCTTGGACCCTTTAGGTTTCATGGCAGACTTAACCTCTTTGAGCTTATGTTTAAACTGTTTTCCTGTCATTAAACCAACATTAACCTGCTTCTCACAGATTCTAATTGGTTCTTTAACAGCTTCTAACTCAACAAGCTTCTCTGTTTTAGATTCAATATCTACTTGTTTAACACAAGCTTCAACTGACTCCATAACAGCTTCTTTCACAACTACAGATTTTAGCTTGGTGGATTCTGGAACAAATATCACAGGTTTAAGTAGTGGTTTAACCTTAACCTTGTCTTTAAACCTAAGTTCATCGTTTTCACAATAACCTAAACCTACAGAATCAGTCTGAAACACTTGATGAGTGTCTCTTCCAGAATCTGTCCAAGTCTTGATTATTTTTCTTTCTTTTTCTAAATCAGATTCTAGTTGCTTATACCTTTTAAGCAACTCCTGTTCAATATAAACAGCATCATCTCTTTCTTTTTGAATCTGCTTCATATTCTCAAGCTCTCTTTCAAGAAACTTGTTTCTTTCTTTAAGACTAAGATTCTCAGATTTAATCCTCTCATTCTCTAAAGTCTGATCCCTATAACTAACATGAACACTTTTCAGATATACTCTTAACTCAGATATATTATCAGTATCATAAGCATAAGTAGTTAGGGGTACCTTATTTTCAGAAGATTCAGTCTCATCTCTGATAGTTGCCATAAGAGCATAGTTTTCTCCATCATCAGAGTCTGAAGTATCTGCCCAGTCTCTGCCTTTAGAGATGAGTGCTTTCTCAGATTTGCCTTTCTTGCACTCTGGAGCATAATGACCCATCTCCTTACACTTGTAGCACTGGATTTGAGACTTATCCTTCTTGCCAGACTTGGTCTCCTTCCCATCAGACTTTCTGAAACTTCTTCTTTCAGAGTTTGAATCTTTCCTTGAGAATCTCTTTCCTTTCTTGAAGTTCTTGAATCCCATCTTCTTAAAGGTCTTCACCATCAATGCAGCCATTTGCATCAACTCCTCTTCATCATCCTCAGAGTCAGAAGCTTCATTAGAGTTTGAGTCATCATCAGAGTTTGATGACTCACTCTCAGATTTAATAACTAAAGCCTTTCCCTTGGCTTTCTTCCTTGATGATTCCTTCTTGATGGGCTTCTCCTCGACTTTGAGAGCAACAGATTTTGTCTTCTTGCTTGACCTCCTGTTTCTTTGTTCTATCTCAAGTTCATGAGTCTTTAACAATCCATAGATCTCATCAAGATCTGTATCAGCAAGATCATAATTATCTCTGATTGTTGTTGACTTTAAATCCCACTTTTCAGGTAGAGATAACAGAAACTTGAGATTGGACTCTTCAAGTTCATATTCCTTATCTACCAGAGACAGATCGTTCAACAGTTTGCAAAATCTGTCATAAGTCTCAGTCAAGGTTTCATTAGTTCTTGAATCAAAGTGCTCATACTCCTGTGTGAGTATTGTTTTTCTGTTCTTCTTAATAGCACCTGTTCCCTGGCATCTGACTTCTAAAGCATCCCATATCTCTTTGGCAGTTTTGCAGCCAATTACTCTGTTAGACATTACATTATCTAAAGCACTGTGGAGAAGATGTCTAACCTTTGCATCCTTTGCAATTGATGAGATATCCTCAGGAGTCATATCTTTCTTTTCCTTTGGAACAGTCTTTTGTGCTTGACCATCAACAACAGGGGACAATTTAGTTGGCATATGAGGACCATCATTAATTCTGTCAAGGTATTCTGGATCTGTAGCCTCCAGAAACATGGTCATCTTAACCTTCCAAATCGGATACTCTACTGGCCTGAGAATTGGAACCCTGATTGTTTCATATCGACTCACAGAATTGGGCTTAACCTGTTCAGCCTTAGGAGCAGTTTGATTTTCTTCAGACATGATTAATACTGTGTTTGAATCGTAAAACTGTATATATTAAACAGCCTTGGCTTTGATACCAATTGTTAGGCCGAATACACAATATAATCAAGTATGTATGAGAATAACGGTAATTAAGAACACTGTTTATGAATCAATAAACTGTATTTATATTAACAGCTTCTCTCTTTATGATGTTAATGAATCACAAAGAGCTTCTAGGTTACAAGAATAATATATCAATATTCGCGTGTCCCTTCTAGGGATAACCTATCTGTGTTTATATAGTACACAGCTACATACAATCCTTATCTAATTGATATTCCTACAAGTTAGCTATACAAAACTTATCAATTAAGGATTGCTTCTTATCTTCTATTCCGTCTCCTTAGCTGTATCAATATATTCTGCTTCTTTCCATCTTCAGAATATATTGCTTCTAGAATCTTCAATTCAGCACCGACAGCTAATTCAACTATCACCCTGTCAGACTTTAAATAAACTCTGACCGGCTTCAATTAAACTCTTCACCCTGTCAGAGTTTAACAAAACTCTGACTGGCTTCTGATAAACTCTTGTCAGTACCTGTTGCTTAAACACTGATAAACAAACATTAGCAATTATATCTAACAAGGCATTATATGGACTAAAGCAAGTACCAAGAGCATGGTATGAAACTCTTGCTCAATTTCTTTTAGAAAGTGGGTTCACAAGAGGTACAATTGATAAAACCTTGTTTTATTTCAATTCTGGTGATGATTTGATTTTAGTTCAAATTTATGTAGATGATATTATCTTTGGATCTACTAATGACAAACTTTGTAAGAAGTTTGCAAAGCTTATGCAATCCAGGTACCAAATGAGCATGATGGGAGGGCTTAGTTACTTTCTAGGCTTACAGGTCAAGCAAACAGATGATGGTATTTTTATCAATCAAGCAAAATATACCAGAAATCTTCTCAAGAAATTTGGTATGCTTGATAGTTCATCTGCTACAACTCCCATGGCTACTGCAACAAAGCTAGACAAAGACACAGGAGCCTCAGTAGATATGACAAACTACAGAGGAATGATAGGATCTTTATTGTATCTTACTGCAAGTAGACCTGATATCATGTATGCAACATGTCTTTGTGCAAGATTTCAAGCAGATCCCAGAGAGCCTCATCTAACAGCTGTAAAAAGGATTTTCAAATATCTCAAAGGAACCATAACCTTGGGTTTGTGGTATCCTAGAGAATCAGAGTTTAAGTTAATTGGTTACTCTGATGCAGATTTTGCAGGCTGTAAGATAGATAGAAAAAGTACAAGTGGAAGCTGTCAATTCTTAGGTGACAGATTGGTTTCTTGGTATAGCAAGAAACAGAAGTCAATTTCCACATCCACTGCAGAAGCAGAGTATATAGCTGCTGGTAGCTGTTGTGCACAGATTCTGTGGATGAAGAATCAGTTGCTGGATTATGGTTTGAGGTACTCTAAAATACCTATTTTCTGTGATAACCAAAGTGCTATTGCTATGACAGGAAATCCAGTACAGCACTCCATGACCAAGCACATCAGCATAAGGTATCATTTTATCAGAGAACATGTGGAAGAAGGAAACATTGAGCTTCATTTTGTGTCTACAGATTAACAACTTGCAGATATCTTCACTAAACCTTTGAGTGAAGCTACTTTTACAAGATTGGTAAATGAACTTGGAATGATCTCTGGTTTTGACTAGAGATACGGGTTAGACTCAAAAACTATACATATTTGATTTTTAATGCTCATGATTCCTTGCATGTATTAACTGTTATGAGTACCAGTGTCATAAACTCTGAAAGTAAACTCTGATGCTAAACTCTGTTAGTCATAAAGTGTTGGTCATACTCTGATAGTTACAGTCTAATGCTATACTCTGATTGTAATTTTGTCTGAAACATATGGACCAATGAAGAAATTTGTATGAAACATAATTCTCAGTAAGTAATTGTGAATCCTTAAGAGTTGTTTAGATTCTGATCTCAAATATGTGCAGTAAGTTAACACAGCATGATACTGTCTCTATATTTATAGCATCTCTTAGTTTATTGATTCTATACACTGAAGTTGTATTAGCTGTTTGCATTTTCTCTCATAAATTAAACACATTAACTGATGAAAAGTCTAAACTCTGATTATAAATTGCAAATAATTCACCCTCAAATCAAAAGATGCCAAAAAGAGCACAAATTCCTTTGAGATCATGTTGTGCCTAGGAAGATCCAGGAACTTATTGTATGAAATAAGGGCTAAAATCTTTGATTTTTGGTGACTAGTGCCAACCACTGATTACTGGAAAAAAAAAATTAAAAAAAATAAATATATATATATATATATATATATGAAGGGGATGAAGAATAAAAGATATATCCAAATGAAAGGATATCAAAATACAGAGTTTAGATATAAAAATCATATTTTATGTGTTACATGAGAGTTTAGGCAACCAGTTTTTACTACTTAAGTTTGTGGATTTTATGCACTTTGAGATGGTCTAAATATTCAAATTCAGTAAACTCTGCTATTGCACACACAATTATTCACACCTGTACAGTTTGAGAAAAGAGTTTATTGACAAAGAAGGACAAATGGTAAACACTGATGTATTGTGAGAAATACGCCGAGGTAATTTTGTTTTAATCTCTGATGATTAAAATGATTTCTTTGTTTCAGACATTTTATAATTTTGAGATTAGACAATTGTTTAGAAATACGAAAGAGTATGAGTACAAACGGTTCAAATTTGTATTAAACAGAGGAGAGAGAGGTTGAGTGTTTTGAACAGTGTGGAAAGCGGTAATTATGGCTATTTTTACTGCGCGTGCGCATTGGAAACTGTAAATAATTAGTTGTCCGTCATTACATGTGTGCCACGTGTCCCACTCACATAATGAAAGGAGTAAGACAGTTGTGTATTAATGATTAAAAGCTGTTCAGTTTTTAATTCTTTAATTTCATATTTATACAATACACCCACATACGTCTAAACCTTTCACATCTTACTTCAATTTTCACACACACATATTCACAAACACTTCCCTGCTCACAAACTCTTACGAAGCTTTTGAATCAGTTTCTTTGATTTTTCTTCTCAATTCGTACTAATGGCTTCTACAGCTTTTGTTTCTTCTGGGTTAGAGTTCATTCCTAATAATTATGCAACCCCATTAAACACTGTCAATGCACCAGAGGCGTTTCATATGATACAAGACTTTCTTGCTCAGTCAGCAATTGGGCGTGCCTTGGTGGAGCCTGCAAAGCTTTATGGATCTCAGATCAAAGCTTTCTGGGAGACTGGTGTCTATGATGATGGTGGTGATTCTGGTACCCCATCCATAGTTTTTGAGTTCCAGGAGACAGAGTTTGTCATAACTCCAGGAACTGTTCGTGAAGCAATGGGCTTTGCGGAGTCTGACGCGTACACCATTAGTGTTGGTGATACTGATCTTCAGAGAATGATGCAAGCTATTGGGTATACTGGATCTTTGGCGAAGATAGGCCAACTGAAGCGACCGCTCTTGAGAAAGGAATGGAGTTTCTTTTTCGATTGCATAACAAGGGCGTTCGGGAAGAAATGTACAAATTGGGATGCTATTCCAATCGACAGTCTGCAAATCGGTGCTTCAGTTCTTAAACCATCAACCTCAACCACAACAGCCATCAGAACAGGTAAATGTTGAAGCCTCTACAGTTCAACCACGGACTGGTGGTAGAACTAAGCATGTTGGTACTAAACCTGCAAGAGTGAAGCCATCAGAAACTGAAGTTGGGGCATCAAATACTGATGATATGCCTCAGAAGAAAAGATTAAAGAAAAGAAGGGCCAACAGGGCAAAGTCTGATAATGCTGATGAGGAGAGTGAAACTGATGATGAAACTCTTCATCAGAGAAAAAGAAGATTGGTGGCTGCACATCTCTTTGGTGCATCAAATGTAAATGCTGAAGCTGTCAATATGGACAGAGTTTTTAAGGAAAATGTTGCTGAAGCAGCATCTATGCCTGAAATGGTAAATGCTGAAATAGAAGCTCCTACATCAAAGGCTGATGATGTAGTTGAGGAAGCTGCAAATGAAGCTGCTATGCCCACAGAGGATAGAGCACATGTTGAGATTGCAGATGAAGCTCCTGAAATTATCGTTCAGGAGGCTACAGAAAATTTTGAGGCTGAGATTTTTGAGCCACAAGGATTTCATATGGAAGTTGAAGCAAACATCTCTATAAACTCTGAACATTTCACAGAGGGTTTGGAAGCTGATCAAGATACTGTTGAAATTGAAGAATCTATGGCTTCTCACACAGAAATAATTTCTTTTGAATTTGAGAAAGGTGAGGAAGTCGATCAGACTTTAGCTGCTAATGCTACAGAAACTGTTGCTGCAAATCCTGATGTTGCTGACAAGGATGCAACAGAGAATGTTCCCATAGAAGCAGAGTTTGTTACAAACTCTGAGACTAATAAAGCTGAGCAGATAACTACTGAAGCTGCTGTAGAGAATTTCGATGAAGCTATGGCAGAGTCTGTTCCTGTTGAAACAGAGTTTGTTGCAAATTCTGAGATTCCAGAACCTGTTGCAGAGAAAGTTATTGTTGACGCTGCACAGAGTAATTTTGAAACTGCTGCTGCGAATGTTCCTGCAGAGAATATAGCAGATGATAATAATGATGATGATAGTTCTGATCATTCACAAGAGGAGTTATTTGAGAGTCAAGCAAACTCTGATGAGCTAAGAGAGGTCAATCGAGCTACGGCTGAGCATTTTCAAGATATGTACTACAATAGATGGGCTGCTGCAGATTGTATCTTTTCAGCACAGAGGGCTGCTGATTTTCTTGGTGATTCTGTGAAGACAATTTCAAATCCTGATATTCTTACAAGTCTAAAGGCTACTGTGATTCAAATTAAATCTCTCCACAACAGATTTGATGAGTCTCATAAGGAAGTCACTACTTTGAGGAATGAAGTTGGTATGAGGGATCTTACTCTGAAGAATGATAGAGCTTACTACAATTCCATGTTCAAGAAGCAAGCTAAGGACTCTGATGAAATTCAGAAGAGGCTTGGGAAAGTTGAGGACAACCAGACTGCTATGTCTGCCCCACTGACTTCAATTTCTAATGCAATTGAGTTGTTGACATCAGTACTACTTTCTAATGATGTCAAAAAGGGGGAGAGTGTACCAAGTGACAAATGCAAAGACACTCAAACTCTGAGACGGAGGGATGATGGTAATGATGGTGGAAACAAGGGAGGAGATGGAAAGAGTTTAAGATTAAATTCTGAAAGAAGACTACTTCCAAGAAGATCAAACTCTGATAGAAGATCAAACTCTGGAAAGGGAAATGCAAACTCTGCCAGTGGTTCAAAATTCAAAAGTTTGATAATCTCTGATAAGCCAACCACAGATGAGGAAATTGCTACTAAGGTGTTTATGGCAGAACATGGAAAAGATGTTACAATTGAAGATATCCAAGCTGAAGAGCAAATGCTTGCTGAGGAACACAAGAAGAATCTTGAAGCTGGAATCTACAAATAGAAGGTTATCAAGGCTCCGAGGAGAAAAGAAAGAGGAATTGTTATCAAAGAGAATGTAAACTCTGATCAGAGTTTACAGTACTCAAGGAGGCCTATTGGTTCAAACTCTGATACAGGTAAAGGCATGATGATTGAAGAGCCTAACCTGGAAAAGAAAGCTAAATCAACCTCTGACAAGGCTCAAGTTGATGTTATTGTTAAGGATGTGCCAACCTCTGACAATGCTCAAGTTTTGCAAACTCAGCTATCTTCACCACTCAAAGGTTTCAAAAGATCCTCATTATCTGAAACTCTGAAGCCTAGCCAGGTGAACTTTCTACAAACCAGAACAGTACTTGGAAAACAATCTTATGATAAATCTGGTTTGGGTTCCCACCAAGAGAAAAGAGTTAATAATAGTCCTTTAGATCATACATCACTGGCAGAACCTGGTGTTGGGGTTACTCAAGAAAACCTTGATAAACTAGAATCTGTTCAGATGATTTACCACAGAGGCTTGAAGAAGGAGTTGTTATTATACTTTATGGCTGATGGCAGAGTTTACAGAATTGGAGAAGATGATATTCGTCTGAAATTATGGGAAGAGCTAGAGTATGTTCTATATCTCCTGAAGATCAAAAATAGAAATACTCATAATGCTGCTCTGGTTTTAAAAGACAGAATGATGAAATCGAAAGTTCTTTTTGGAGGAAGTGTTTCCAGTGCTTATATTCCTAAGTACAGAGATGCACATGGAAAGTTGGTGGAAATGAAGAAAAATAGTGCTAGATTCAGGACTGCACTAGATAAGAAAGTTCTAGAGTTCAATCTAGAGTCTGATAAGGCTTTTTATATCAGACTTGGCAATGAAATGAACAAGAACAACATCTATTCTTTAAGGGCTGCCATTTATCAAATTGGTGAAGATGAACCAGAATTGAAGGAGCTGAAGAAGGATATGATTGCTGAACTAGATCGAGCTGAGAGAAAGTTACTGTCAGATTATATCAGGACTGTACCTGATATCCAAGAAATTCAGTAAAGTCTGACTGTAAGTTTTTATGTTTTCTATTCTAAGTTAAATTTAAACTCTGTTTTAAAATTAAACTCTGCTATATTTTAAACACTGCATTTGTTATATGTTTTGACATCATCAATTATCTGTTTAACTTGTACATCTTTATTATGCACAAGTTGGGGGAGATTGTTAGATATAATTGCTGACGTTTGTTCATCAGTGTTTAAGTACCAGGTACATATCAGAGTTTATCTAGAAGCCAGTCAGAGTTTGATAAAGTCTGACTGGGTGAAGAGTTTACATTGAAGCCAGTCAGAGTTTGATAAAGTCTGACGTGGTGATAGTTGACTTAGCTGTCGGTGCAAAGATAAAGATTCTAGAAGCAATATATTCTGAAGATGGAAAGAAGCAGAATATATTGATACAGCTAAGGAAACGGAATAGAAGACTGAAGCAATCCTTAATTGATATGAATTGTATAGCTAATTTATAGGAGTATCAATTAGATAAGGATTGTGTAACTGTGTACTATATAAACACAGATAGGTTATCCCTAGAAGGGATGCGATTATTGAATATATTATTCTTGTAACCTAGTAGCTCTTTGTGATTCATTAACATCACTAAGAGAGAAACTGTTAATATAATTACAGTTTGTTGATTTATAAAAAGTGTTCTTGATTATTATTCTCATACATACTTGATTATATATTGTGTATTCGGCCTAACATATTATATTGTCACTTTTCATGTGCACCTCCCCATATTGTGTCGATCTCGTCGATACTAGATTATATTGTTATTCCTTAATGGATTCTTCATAATTGAACTGTTTCCTAGAACGTGAGTTTTCCAGCAATTGTTGTATTAGGTTGTCGATTCTTCCGACACCTGATTGTCGAAGTAAGGTTGTCAATTGTTCTGACACCTGACGTATATAATATAGGATTGGAATGTTTTTAAATGGGACCAGTAATTGGTCGGGCCATATTTATGGTCGGAATAAATTAAGGCCCGGATTGGCCTAGGATCCAGTAGAGGACTTTGCTATAATCAAGTCCAGGGTTGATGCATGGCTGGCCAGCAGCACAACCTTTGATTTGATAAATGTTATTCTAATATCAATTCTTATTTCTGGGATGAGTTACATCCATATGTTTTGTACTTGTGAGTTATGACCTGATATTCAGGTTTATTCGTTGCGTAAAATTGTTGGTTGTTGATTAATAATAGTGGTTTCAATCTTGCTGAAATCACTTACTCTTAATACATTTGGATTCCAAATAGTCGAAATCCAGTTCCTTGATTCCATTGGCAGTCGTGAGATATCTATCTTAATGAGTTTTATTCATACCGCATATCTAGTCGGTACCATGTTGAAGTCATGAAGTGCGTTCCTTATTCCTTGACCGAGCGTGTTGGCTCATTCTTACCCTTTGATTATTCTAACCTTCCAGAGTTGTTGGTTTCAGAAAATGTTATGAATAGACCTATTATCTTCAAAACTAGTATTTTTGTACAAACTATGGTCTTGAAGACGTATGAGTTATATTTATTTCATATTTTCTACTTACTATTGTAGTTATTGTTGATTCGGTCACCGTAACGACCAATATAAATCTTTTTGTGTTTTAAACTATTCAATTGCGAGAAGAAGAATGAGAAATTGTGGTAAATTACCAAACTTGATTTGAAAATATTAGAGATTACAAATGTTTAAGCCAAAGGCTTGTTTATTTGAAAATCCAAAGTTTATTTTGGAAACCTTTCGTATTATATTTAATAATGCGCTTGCTGAGCAATTCATTCGCTCATACTTGTTTTATCTATATATATTTTAGCCTGCCAGAAAGAAGGTGTATTGGCGAGAGTTGTCCGCGTAGCTGATCAGATATGGGGAAAGATATTAGCGTAAAGACGTTTTGATCCAGAGCATTTGGAGCTAGTGATAGGTTTTGTATATAGATGTTTCCTATTGAATATTATATTGTGTAAAGTTAGTTGCCTGGTATACTTCTTATCAAAGTTATACTTGTGTATTAGAATTTATGTAAAGAGAATGGTTGTAAAGAAGAAAGATTGTTTGTAATGAAATTTTGGATTCTTGTTTCTAGCACTATAACCTTTAAAGATTCTTGGTAGAGTTGGGGTCACAGATATTATTATTGTGTTGATTTATTATTGAACAGGTTGTTTGGATTAAGGGTGCAGTGTGACGACCAAATCCTTTGACCCCGGATTTGGGGCGTTACAGGATCTCTCCTCTATCTCACTACAAGAAGACCAGATATCATGTTTGCTACATGTCTATGTGCTAGGTTTCAATCACAACCTAGAGAACCTCATCTGATAGCAGTAAAAAGGATATTCAGATATCTTAAAAGGACACCAAATTTGGGTTTATGGTATCCGAGAGCATCACTAGACTTTAATCTGATAGGCTATTCAGATGTTGATTTTGCTGGATGCAAGATAGACAGGAAAATTACATTAGGCAGTTGTCGGTTCTTGGGAGGAAGATTGGTTTCATGGTTTATCAATAAATAGAAGTCTGACGGGACACCGTCACTTGTGTGTTGTGAAATACAAGAAGGCTAATTACCTTTAGTACTGTCTTAATAGAGACACACAACATTGAGTTCATGTGATCAAATTGGTCTCTCAGTAATTCTTTCACTTCCAATAATGTTTGCTTTGGAATATGTAGATTTGGTAACCCCAATTGTGGGACATTTGCTACGATATAGAATCTTTTCACTTCAAAATATCATGAATTTTTGTTATACCAAATAATCTGGGAGGTATGCCATTAGGGTGAAATGAAATTTACCCTACCATAATGAACGAAGAATTTGCGATTGAATTACCACGAGCGAAAGCGGATTACGATGCGATTAGAATACTAGTAACATATAACGGAGCCAGTTGTTCTCTCTCTATCGATTAACGTTACGATGTGGAAGAGGTGAAGTTAGATAATTCAAAAGTTGATTGGAAATTGGGGAAACATGTGTAATTGTGTTGATGATGTCCCATGTTGTGGAAGATAAACATAATAGATTTTTGTCTCAATGAGAAGAACTTTTAAAATTTGATGATAGGCTAATAATGGAGAATGAGTTGATCTTTGAGTATTTCAGGATTGTATGATATGGTTGCAAGTCTTTTGTTCCCGATAGTTAAGGTAGATCTTACCAGTCAATGTGGATGTATAGGATGAGAATCAAAATGACGTTGAGTTGATCAAGCTGTTTGGGAATTGAGATGGAACCATGGAAAAGGTGTCCTGAGTGTTACTGTGAATGTATCTTCTGAATTATTTAGGAATCAAATTGAGAGCAATTAAGTTATTGGGACTAAGTAGAACAATTTTAAAGATATGGGATTAAGTCACCAAGTTGATAAGGAATATTCTCACGATTATAGATAGGGAAAGAAGATGAAGAGGTGTTAATAAGGATTTAAAGGAAATGGATAAGGTAATGAGGGGTTGTTTTCAGCTGAAGAGTTAATTGGCATAAAAGGTATGTGATCGTTGAAAGCAGTTGTTAAATATATTGGAAGTAGATAGAGTTGACCCAAGAATATGGATGGCTGATAGTATGAGTAGAAAAAGGAATATTAGAAACGTAAATACCTTCGGTTCAAGGATTAGAAAGGATGGAGTTTTAAGGTTATGATAACAAGAGATCAACTAGAAGGAATGACGGAAATAAGGATTCAACCAGAATTGATTAAAGAAAAAAGGGCTACATAAAGGAAAGAGTTATGGAGAAAGAAATAGATTTCAATTACAGGAGGGAACGAGAAAGAATAAGGGATAAGAAAGAAATGTAAGGATATATAAGAGATCTAAAAGGATATTAATGTTGGTGAGTATTTAAGTGCTTGGGATGCTAGAAAATGAAGACAGAGTAACAGAGGTATATTAGACAGTTACGACTAAAGAGATTCCTGATTGGAAGTGGAGACATGTTAAGATAACCTGTGTAGTAGAGTCGTTAAGGCATAGAGCTTATCATGATATTATTTGAGTTATTATTGACCGATTAACGAGAGGTATTCATTGGGTGAGTTGGTTCGTCTCTATTTGAATGAGATAAAAGTACGACATGGAATGACGGGTTTAATTGTATTTGACAGAACTCCGCGACCTAATTAAAGGATTCAGACAGACTATAATTGTGCACTAAATTTTGAAGGTAATTGGAAGGATCATTTACCATGATTAGATTTCCTTACGACAACAGTTACTATGACGATTTTGAAATGCTACCTTACGTTGATCTACTGTGTGTTGGGAAAGTTGCGTATAAGTTTCCTTACCACCCCATGAGTGGTGTATTCATAGTATATTTAATAATAATATGAACCTATAGAGATCTAGTTAAATTGTTCTATGTTGAGTAACCGACTGAGATATTGAGTCAGTATGAGAAAGTGATAAGTAATAGATGAGTCAAATTAGTATGAGTATGATGAGAAATCCTAAGGTTGAAGAGTCAACCTAGGAATTTGAGAATGAGTTGTTGGAAAAATATCCACCTATGTTTGCGCAAGTTGATTCTGAGGACAGAATCCTGTTAAGGGGGGAAGGATGTAAGATCCGGGAAAATTACGTGTTATTATGTGATGTGAAATGAAATTTTACTTTCATATTAAGAGTTATTAAATGATTTATCTGTTTAAACATGCTAAGTTATTCGTTAAATGATTGAATATGTGATATTGTGGTACTATGTGAAATGTGTGGGGAATTAGAAATTATTTTGAAAAGGATGTCATTCTATTTTATTTTATTTTAATTATTGAAAAGAAAATTTGGATCGTTCCCAAATTATTCGGGAGATTGGTATATCGTTCGTACCAATATTTCATTCGTTAAAGTGGGAAGTATTCGAAAATATTCGTAATGGAGGTATTTTGGTTCGTATATTTTGTATTAAACGATACTTGTAGTTATCCGTACTTTATGGATGCTTATCGTCTCGTGAAACGTGTATTCTGCTTTATTAAAGGTTTAAAGCATATATTCTGTTATATTGTATTTAAAGCGATCCATCGGATCAGTATCGATCCAAAAATGTCGTTTGGAGTATTATTTTCCGTTTATTATAAAAAGGCAAATCTTACTTTGTTTTCGTATAATCAAGCTTAATTACAGTTAAAAATCCGAAAAACCCTAGAACGTGTTCTTCGTGTTCTTGAGAATCAAACCAACTTTTGAAGGCATTATCGGAATCCGATTTCGATGTTTTTGTAACCAAAATGAATCTCTCATCATCCCCTATCCAAATCCATCATCAAAATCTATGTGGGTATGATTTCTAAGTTTTTCCGATTTTTAATTAATTAATTTATTTCGAATTTTTAGGTTTAATTTGGGGGTTTCTTTATTATTGATTGTTCTTGCTAATTGATTACATGAATAGATTGTACATGATTATAGGAATGTTTTGATACCATGTTTGTGGGTGTTGCTGTTGTGAATCGAGCTAATCGAGTTTTAAAAAGCTCACCGGAGTTCTTGAAGTTTTGGTCGGATTTTCACTTCGTTGATCGATTTTTCATAACGTTTATATCATTGTATAGATCGTAGGATTTAGAGTTTATTCATGTATTCAGTTTTGAGTTTCGTGTACGATTTCCGTTCACCGGAAAAAGGGCCGTCACCGGCTGTTTCCGTTTCTGGGATGTTTTCTGTCATGTTTGTGAGTGATTTTGGCAGGTATTGGGAAGCCCGGGAATTCCTGAGTAAAAGCCCCTTGAAATGAAGTGTTTTCGAAGTGTTTAGGCTCGCCGGATTCTGGGTTGGGTTGCAGGAACTCCGCCGGCGGCGGTTTGTTCTTGGCGACCCGTTTCAAAACCCTACCCGACCCGGTTTTGATTTTAAAAACCCTAATTTCATTTCAGAAAAGTGTTTCTGGAATTTTATTTTCAAAATAATTCAAAAATAGTTTAAAAATTCTAAAAATCATATTTTTGATTTAAAAATACATTTTATTATTCAGAAAATTCTGAAAAATTATATTTATTATTTTAAATTTGAAAATTGATTAAATTTAATTATTTTAATTATTTTTGATTAATAATTAATTAATTAAATTAATTGATTAATTCTTTTAATCAGTTAATTCTTAATAATTAATTATGAATTAGATTTAATTAATTAAAATTAAGTTTAATTATTTTCTGGCTTGGTTTATTTATTTAAAAATAGTTTGAGCATTTAAAGAATGTCAATTAATTTTATTAATTGATTTATTTGCATTTAAAATATTTATATTGTTTGTGGCTTATTTAAATTCAAATAAGCTTCGTATGATGTTTTAAAAATAGTTATAAGTGCTATATGGTTTGTATGAGTTGTGTAATGTGTTTTATAGTCCGTATATGCCCGTACTAGGGCTAGTGTCTGAGTTTTAAATATCGTAAATTAGACCGGGCGTCCGATACGTAACCGGTTACTTGTTTAAATGTGTGATGTGAATGATGTGAATTATCTGTGGTTGAGTCATGCATGCGAATAAATTGTGTTGAGACTTGTTTGAGTATTTGGTCGTGTCTAATATCGTCACGAAGGGTAGTTGGAATAGAAATTTGTCGGTAATGTTAGAAAATGAGATTTACGAGGCCGTTGACTTAGATGTTGACTTTTATAGTATGGAGACTTTTGTCGAGCGAGTTACGTGGATTACCTATTTAGTTAATCGTGATTATTCTATCTATTGAATATGGTTGTCTATGCAACAGAGGCTATCGGACGAGACGAGTCAGATTATCGAAGTGTGTTAAATAAAGAGATGACGGAGAAGGATGAGTTATTGTTTACGACAGATTGAGTTATTGAGAGATGACGTAGCACCAAGGGGACGTCAGCACCCGTAGAGGATATTTCCAATGTATTTCTTCTAAAAGAGATATCGGTAAGATTAGTAAATGTGTTAGAATTAAGTTATAATAGTTTATGGAATGTGAGAATCATACGTTGAAATGGTAAAATCAGACTAGTGGTGTTCGCAAGAGCGTTAGAGCAAAGAAGGACGGAAGTAGAGAATCGTGCGATAAGACAGAATAAGGAGGGAATCGTATTGTTTCAGCGTTACGAAATAGCTAAGGACCAGAGGCAAGTGTTTATAACCTTGATTATTAATTGATTGATATTTCTTGAATTATTATTATGCAATTGGCATACTTTTTCCTAAAAATTTAATGATGACTCTTTTGCATTGAACTGCAAGTATTTTATTTAAACTCGTAAGTTGACGAGCATTCTTTTATACTTTATGAACTTAGATTCATATTTGTAGGATTGATTGGAAAGATATACTTATTATATTGAAAGTTTAAAGAGATAATTATGGGCCGTATACTAAGGCTTTCTTTTAAAAGACATGATTTTAAAATATTAGGTTGGAATATTGCCAACCCTAGATGAGTGGGAACTTGTGAACCCTATGTTGAAAATTTTATTTTAAATTCCGAAGTCGTGGTACTTGTTCTACAAGTATTCCTTTTTCCATCTTGCATCCATGCAAGTATTATTATCATTTCTTGTTAACGCGATCATCTGATCCATTCCCTGATTCGAATTCATATATGTTGTGCATGATTTAGTTTACTTCCTTCAAATACAAGGCTTATCTATTATAAGTATATGTTCGAAGGACTTGAACTATTTATGTCAGAAGTCAGTAAACCCTTGTTTTCTTCATTTATAAACTTCACCTTGACTTTTTCTTAAACTTGAACGTGACTTTCTTGTCACTTACCAGATTAGTAAATCTTAACTAATTCTTCCATGATGTGATAATTTGAACTGTTGAGGCCATCTAGAGCCTGTTCTTCGAACCCTATTCTATATTGAGTTGTTGCAAATTCTGTTGATATCATAATGCCTGTTTCATATCAGACTTAATCTTGTTGAGCATGTCATTGTTTATTCTTCATTATATCCCAGTTGTTACATCGAACTCGTCGATGCTTATTATATTGTCAGTTTTCATGTGCACCTCCCCATATTGTGTCGATCTCGTCGATACTAGATTATATTGTTAAAGTTAAAGTTCAAGAGAAACTCAGACTCAAGACCACCAAGGAGAGACTCTCAACCTAACAAAAGTAATTGGGTTGACAAGTCTAAGATTAAATGTTTCAACTGTGGAACCCTTGGTCATTTTGCTGGGGATTGCAGAAAACCTAAAGCTGAGAAGGGCAACAAGTGTTTTGATCCTGTTGACTACAAGAAGAAATATTTCGAACTTCTCAAGCAAAAGGAAAAGGCTTTTGTGTCAAAAGAGTATGATTGGGCTGGTAATGATGAAGATTCTGATGAAGATGTTGAGTATGTCAATTTGGCTCTAATGGATGACAATCATGAGCAAGAAGCAAGTTCCTCAAGCAATCAGGTAACTACTACTAATCTTTCTGAGCTTTCTTTAGAGGAATGCAATAGTACAATTAATGACATGTCTACTGTATTGTACAATTTGCGTGTTTCTCTTAAATCACTTACAAAGGAGAATTCTAGAATTAAGGAGACTAATCAGCTCTTAAGTGATAGGAATGCCATGTTAGAAGCACAACTCATTGATTTTGAGAAAATGAGGCGTGTCAGTAGGGATGCTAAGAAGGAACTTGAAGCAGTCTTGGAAAGGGAACAGATTCTTAAGGTTCAATTAGAATATGAACAGAGATTGATTGCTAAATGGAAGGATTCTAGGAATGTTGCTAATAACATCATAAATGTTCAAGGAATGGAGTCCTTCTGTGAGCAGTCATGGAAGAAAAACAAAGAGAAGCTAGGATATGTTGATGAAGTCCTAGAATCAGAAAAAGAGTCAACAAACAAGAATGATCACTTGTTGGAGGTTGATGTGTCAACGGATCATGTTGTTCCGTTGACAGATGAACCATCAACGGATCAGGCTATTCCGTTGACAGAGGAAAAGAAACAGAAACTCACTAGACTTAATGACAAGTATGGTCCTGTCACCAAGAACTTTGTTCAAGGTGAGTCTAGTAAAACTAAGAAAGTTGAGAAGCCTGTCGAAAGAGCTAATGTAGGTCACTTGTCTAACAAGCAATTGAAAGACAAGTCAGAGAAAGTTCAAGTTGAGACTAAAGGCAATAAAAAGAATAATAGAAATGGAAAAGTAGGGATTAACAAGCACAACAATTACACACCTGATAAATATGCACCTAGAAAGACATGTGTTAATTGTGGTAGTGTTAATCATTTGTCTACTAATTGCAAGTCTGTTAAGAAACCTGCTAATGTGAAAATGCCTAAGTCTTCATTGAATGTTTATATGCCTGCAATGCCTGTTATGCCTAACATGTTTGCTCCATATGCACAGTATCAGAATCCATATGCTAGTATGCCATTTGTGCCTAACCCTTACATGAATATGTTTAACATGCCACAAATGCCATGGAATAACAAGTTTGTTCCTCCAACTATGCATGTTGTGAATGAAACTGTGAGCACCCCTCAAAGATCAACACCTAAGACAAAGGTTGATTTAACTCAATCTGAGCCACAAGTGAAAAATGATTTGAGAGGGAAACCAAAGGCTAACAAGACAGGACCCAAGGAACTTGGCCAAAATCAACTTGATTTGGTTTTATTGTTTGCAGGGAGACAAAAGGAATCTTTGGTACTTGGATATTGGTTGTTCAAGACACATGACTGGTGATTCTACCCTGCTCACAGAGTTTCAAGAAAAAGTTGGCCCTTGTATTGCTTTTGGAGATGACAACAAAGGCTACACTAAGGGATATGGCTTGATTTCAAAAGAGAATGTCATCATAGATGAGGTTGCATTGGTGGATGGTCTTAAGCACAATTTGCTTAGTATCAGCCAACTTTGTGACAAAGGATTTTTAGTTACTTTTTTAAAGGAAGCCTGTGTTGTTTCTAAGGTAGGAAACAACAATGTGGTCATGACTGGATTCAGAAGAGGGAATGTGTACATTGCTGACTTTAGTAGCACAAGTCCAGCACCATCACTTGTCTTTTCAGCAAGGCAAGCAAGGATGAAAGTTGGCTATGGCACAAGAAATTATCTCATCTGAATTTCAAAGTTATGAATGATTTGGTGAGGAAAGATCTTGCTAGAGGAATTCCACAGGTGGAATTCTCCAAGGATGGTTTGTGTGATGCCTGTCAAAAAGGGAAACAAAAGAAGGCATCATTCAAAAGCAAGACAGAGTCATCAATTGTCCAACAGCTTGAGTTGCTTCATATGGATCTATTTGGCCCTGTAAATGTCATGTCCATTTCAAAGAAGAAATACTGTCTTGTGATTGTTGATGATTTTTCTAGATTTACTTGGACTTTCTTTCTGCACTCTAAGGATGAGGCATGTGAAATCATTATCAATCACATCAAGATGGTAAACAACAATCCTGACATCAAAGTAAGAAGGATTAGGAGTGACAATGGGACAGAATTCAAGAATTCAAGCATGAAGATGTTCTGTGAAGAAAATGGTATTTTACATGAGTTTTCTGCAGCAAGAACACCACAACAAAATGGTGTAGTTGAAAGGAAAAACAGAACACTTATTGAGGCTGCAAGGACAATGCTAGATGAATCAAAGTTGCCAACTTATTTTTGGGCTGAGGCAGTTAACACAGCTTGCTTCACTCAAAATGTTTCTTTGATTAATCAGGCCAAGGGAATGACCCCTTATCAACTACTCAAAAGAAAGAAGCCACTATTGGACTTTCTTCATGTCTTTGGATGCAAGTGCTTTGTTCTGAGAAATCAAGCTGAGCATTTGGGGAAATTTGAAGCAAAGGCAGATGAAGCAATATTTGTGGGATATGCAGCAGGAAAAGCTTACAGAGTCTATAATCTTAGAACCAACATTGTTATGGAATCTGTACATGTTGTTTTTGATGATCTCAAAATTCAAGGTCTCTGTGATGAAGGTTTCCATGAAAGTCTTTCTTTTGAGAATGAGGAAGGAGATCAAGTGAATCATGTCAAGGCTATTGAGAAACAGCCTAAAGTTGTTGTATCTAGCACAGATGAAAGCAGCAGTGAAGATGAAATTGTTGCATTAAGATTGAAAAGAATAGCTGCTAGTAGACCAAATGGTCATTTCGTTGACAGTCATGATGGTGGATTCGTTGACAGTCAGAATGAACGTTTCGTTGACAGTCAAAATGATCATACCGTTGACAGTCACAGAAATGCCTCTAGAAGTGATCAATTAGGGACAACAAACTGGGGGGGAGTTTCTCAAGGACATTTATCCAATCAAGGCAACCATGATCATGAAGCTACTTCTTCAAGAACAAATTTTCCTCCCTCAAGGAAATGGACTAAAGATCATCCCTTTGAACTTATTATAGGTGATGTTTCTTCAAAAGTCCAAACCAGAAGAGCAACTCAAGAGGAATGCCTATATAGTAGCTTTCTGTCTCAAGATGAGCCAAAGAAAGTTGAGGATGCACTTCTAGATCCAGATTGGGTTTTAGCTATGCAAGAGGAGCTAAACCAATTTGAGAGAAACAATGTTTGGAAGCTGGTGCCCAAGCCTAAAGACATGAGTGTCATAGGCACAAAATGGGTGTTTAGAAACAAGATGGATGAAAATGGCATAGTCACAAGGAACAAAGCTAGACTAGTTGCTAAAGGCTACTCACAGGAAGAAGGAATTGATTTTGATGAAACTTTTGCTCCTGTTGCAAGACTAGAAGCAATAAGAATCTTTCTGGCCTATGCAGCTCATGCCAATTTCAAGGTATATCAAATGGATGTGAAGAGTGCTTTTCTGAATGGGGAATTGGAAGAGGAGGTATATGTGAGTCAACCTCCTGGTTTTGAAGATGATGATTTTCCAGAATATGTGTACTTCCTCCTCAAAGCACTCTATGGTTTGAAGCAAGCACCTAGAGCCTGGTATGAGACTCTTTCACAGTTTCTTCTAGAGAATCACTTCACTAAAGGTACTGTGGATAAATCTCTCTTTCACAGAATTGTGAATGACTCTACTATACTTGTTCAAATTTATGTAGATGACATGATCTTTGGGTCTACAGATGTGAAACTTTGTCAAAAGTTTGCCAAGCTTATGCAAAGTAAATATGAAATGAGCATGATGGGAGAATTAACTTACTTTCTTGGTCTCCAAGTGAAGCAAGTTAATGAAGGCATTTTCATTAGTCAAACAAAATATATTCATGATTTGCTGAAGAAATTTAATCTAATGGATTGCTCTCCTGCCAAAACTCCCATGCCTACTGCTACCAAACTTGAATTGAATACTAAGGAAAAATCTGTGGACATTTCAAGTTACAGAGGCATGGTAGGCTCACTTTTATATTTAACAGCTAGTAGACCTGATATTATGTTTCCTACATGTCTATGTGCTAGATTTCAGGTTGATCCTAGGGAATCCCATTTAGTTGCTATTAAAAGAATTTTCAGATATCTCAAAGGAACACCAAACCTTGGCATTTGGTATCCTAGAGAATCTGGCTTTGAACTAATTGGTTATTCAGATGCCGATTATGCAGGATGTAAAATTGACAGGAAAAGCACAACTGGCACCTGTCAATTCCTAGGAAACAATCTTGTGTCATGGTTCAGCAAGAAACAAAACTCAGTTTCTACCTCCACAGCTGAGGCTGAGTACATTGCAGCTGGAAGTTGTTGTGCACAAATTTTATGGATGAAAAATCAACTACTTGATTATGGATTAAGAGTTGAGAAAATTCCTATTTTCTGTGACAACACTAGTGCCATTGCCATAACTGAGAATCCAGTACAGCATTCTAGGACCAAGCACATTGACATTAAGTACCATTTCATTAGAGAACATGTTATGAATGGTACTGTGGAGTTACATTTTGTTCCAAGTGAACAACAACTTGCAGACATCTTTTCCAAGCCACTTGACGAATCAACATTCTCAAGACTAGTAAGTGAGCTAGGTATGCTAAATTTCTCCTAATTATTTTTGAGATTTTTTTTTGCAAGTTACAATGCAGCCAGAAATTTGCTATCTTTTTCTGTGAATTAATTTTCTCAGGAAAAAGTGCAATTTTGTCTAAGTCAAAATTACTATGTCAACGAAACGCACCATTTCGTTGACAGTCTTAACATTTTTCTGGGTGTTTCGTTGATAGCTCTTTTATATCAACGAAACGCAGCTTTATCAACGAAATAGACGGGACCTTAAACGGCCAATTCTGATTCGTTGATATAGCGCTTTTAATCTCAACCGTTGAAATTACACGTCCTTTACCACGATCTATGCATACACCCCTGTAAGTATAAATCATGGTAATATTTTAATTGTAACGGTTATATTTTTAAGCCAATCCAGTAATTTTCATTTATTATTGGACTTAATTTCTGAGAATTTTTGGGGGAGTATTTAAGAAATTCTATTTTCTTTAATTCTTTTCTACCTGTTCTCAAAAATTCCAAAGGTTTTTCTTTCTTCTTCTCTCTAACAAGCAATTCAGTTCAAAGCTTTTCTTCACTCAACAATGGCACCCATAGTCAAGCTTATGTCAGCAGGAGGGTTCATTTATGAAAAGAACAACTCCTTTCCTTTTGTTGTCAAGGAAAGCCCGAACAACATCTTTTTCAAGATGATGGATTTCATGAAGAATTGCAAGCTAAGCTATGCAATGTTTCACTCAACTCCGCTCTACAATGAGATAATCGAGGAGATTTGGACCTCATGTGAGTATAGTGTAACAAACTGCACACTACAATTCACCATTCAAGGTAAAGAGTATATAGTTAATTCTGATGTATTGCAAGCATGTCTACATATTCCTGAAAATAACTGTAATACTTTGCCTACATATAATGAAATGATTAACATGTTAAATTCTATAAACTACTCTTTGCCTACTGATAATTTGGGTAAGATTATTAGGAGAGGTTTGGTTAAGGAATACAGTTATCTAGCTGATGCATTCATTAAGGTCTTTTCTGGAAAGATTAGCAATTTTGATGCATTAACTAATTCTATGTTGATTCTCTTAACGATGCTCCTAACTGATAGATATTACAACTTTAGCACCCAACTTATGTATGAAATTGGTGCTAAGTTGGGTGATAAGGCTAATAGGAAAAAGAATATCTATTATGCTAGGTTTCTGATGATGTTGGCTAATCATGTTAGTCCAGCACCATTAGTTATCTCTAACCCTGTTTCCAGGTTTGAGTGCTTTGTGCAAGAGAAGAGGGTCTTGACAGATATACTGAGACTTAACCACAATGGTGATGTCCCAGTGGTGTTTCTGCCCATCATTGAGGTAACTACATCTAACCCTGTTAGTGTAATTGTTACTTCTATTGTTTCACCCACCCATGTTGCTATGGAGTCTGTAGTTGTGTCCCAGCAGGCTCCTGCCCCAGCAGCAAAACCTAAATCTAAGAAATCCTCCAAGCCAACCTCAGGTGCTTCTCAAAAGGTACCTGTTGCAAAAACTACTTCACAACCAAAGGGGAGTGATTCTGGAGTTGTGAGAGGTGAGAGAAGGGGTGAAAATCAAAGAAACCGCAAGAATAAGGAAGGAAAGGATAGTGTGTCCCAGCCAATCCCCATTGTGTCTTCCCAACAAGGCACAATGAGTAAAATGGATTTAAACACAAGTCTAGTTGCATCCTCCCAAAAGGATGTGATTATTGAAACAAGCTCTCCTCCAAGAGCACACTCCAAGAGGGTAAGGGACACTACAAGCCCACAGTCTACATTTTCCCAATACCAAAGGAGAGTGAAGCAAAAATCCAAGGGTAGACAGGGTGCACACACTCTGGAAGCAACACTTCTAGTTTCACAAATTCAGTTTGATGTCACCCCTATTATTACTCTGGGGTTACAGTCCCTTTCTCTAAACATCAATCTTGAACCAACTACACAAAATTCACCAACTCAGTCATTAGATGTGGACATGATCCACTCATCTATTCCTGATTCTCCAACTCTTATCTTGGAGAAGCCCCACTCTGAAGCTGGTGGTCATCAATTGTTAAGTGATTTGTTGGGCCATCAACCAATTTTTTCTGAAGCTTCAAAAAGATCTGTGGACCCCAATCTCATATCAATCACCACAGATTCTATTGTAATTTCACTGTCTCAAAATGATTTATTGACTTCATCAACAGAACAGCCTCTTTCGTTGACAAGTGTTTCTCCATCAACGGTATCCATACCGTTGACAGTTCAAACTACCATTCCGTTGATAGGTCATTCTACACCTCTTATTGAAAATCAAGTTGTTTCCACAACTAGTGTAGATGACCTGGTGGTAGTTGAGACACTTTTAGGTTTGAGAGGGAGTGAAACTGAGAGGTTGGCTTGCAGCCAGGCAAAAGGAGAGAATGAGAGTGAGAGGCTGGCTATTTCTTCCAGCCAGACAAAAGGAGAGGTTGAGTGTACCACCTTAGTAGGTGAAGGTGAGGGTGTGAGAGGTGTGAGCCATGGGGAGCCCATGATGAAAGAAAAGAGTGGAGAGAGAAGGGACTACAGGAGTCATAAGGGAGGAAGCAGCCATTGCTAGTGAGTTCATGGGGGTCAATGAGGGAGAAAGGGAACTTACTTTCCAAGAGCATTATCAACAAACTCTGGATAGTATTTCTCTGGATCCTGAGACCTTTACTCATCCTGTGCCAGCCTATCAAATTATGGCCCAGCAGGGCAATGTGGAGGCAGAGAGGTCACTACACCTAATTCATACAACTGCATCAATGCAAAGAGCAAAGGATGCCTTGACCAATCTATCTCCAGGAGCTGCAGCTAGTGGTGACTTTGATTTTTCTGATGATGAGGACATCTTTGGTGACAATCTACAGGTGGCCACTACTTCACAGACTGGGACTTCTGTGGTGCCTCCTAGACCTAGCTGGCTTTCTCAGGATGGTCATGGAAGAATCAACCTGGATGCTGCAATCACTAGACAGTACAATGAAGCCTCCTTGGCTCATGAATCTGTTAGTGTTGAAAACAAGCCTTTCTACAAAGCCATTATGGACTCCTTGGAGATTCAAAGGCTACAAATGTTGCAGACCGGGATGGAAGCAAGGGACATCAAGGACTCTGTTGAGAACTTGAAGGATGCTACAACAAGGAGGCTTGATGAGAAGCTTCCCTCTTTCACTGTATCCAAGATGAACAGGTTTTTCTCCAAGGAACCTGAAGTGTCCTCATCTTTGAAGACTCTTTCCTCTAGAGTGGACAAAGTAGAGGCTACACTTTCTCAAATGCAAAAGGAACAGGAGAAACAGACTTAACTCCTAACTCAGCTTTTGGCAGCTCAGGGACTCCCTATCATCTCTCTTGATGATAACAAAAAGGGGGAGAAATCTAAGGAGCTTGATATACAAATAACAAAGGTTTTGGTCCCAACCATTTCCTTACCAGAAGAGCCATTAGCTATGGGGGAGTCAGGGAAAAACAAGCTTGATGGCATTGACCTAATTCAGCAAGCATCACTGAGGCTTCAGCTTGCAAAACAGATACAAGACCACTGGTCTAGCATAAATGCAAGGGTCAAGAAAATTGTTGGAACTTCAAAGACAAATCAGCCATCAATGGATCAAGCTACCTCTACAGAACCATCAACAAATGCAATGGTGATAGTATCAATGGAGCCACAGTTCAAGAGTTCATATGTTATAGAACCCCTTCAAAATGGAGTCTTTCAAGATTCAAGAAATGAGAAAGGGCAATCGTCATGCTTTAGGGATGTGGATGGAAGAGGGATATCTCCATTATCACCTGCCAAACCTAAGGGCAAAAACATTGCAAGGATATTTTATCCTCCACCTAAGCCAGATGAGTTCAAAGTCCTAGGCAAGCTGATCACTGAAAGCAAAGAGAGCAATCATCCAAGCATAAGGAACAAAAGGGCCATCATCTACAGGGATAGCAAGTAAATTTGCATTTGGGTTGGTCACCCAAATTTTGCTAAGGCCAAAGCTGAAGAATCTGAAACGGCAGCATTGCAAGCACTTGCAGTTGCTCAATCACTTGAAGATGAAGAAACCCTACAGGAAGAAAAGGATAAGGATGAAGCTAAGGAAGCTGGAAAGCAAAGGAAGAGTGTAAGGCAACCAAAGGCTAGAGCTAAAAGGAATCTTAACTTTGATAAAGATGATTCCCAGGACACTGCTCAAGACTCTCCCACAACAATTGCATATCAAATTCCTGTTGATCTACCTCTTGAGGGAAAGTTGGCTTGTGATCCTGCACAACCTGTCAACTTTCATGATCAACCAATAATGCCAAAAGAGGAGCCTTTTGAATTTGATGAGGCCTACTTTCCAAAGTTCTTATTTGAGAAGGATCAACCAATGAAGACAAAGAAAAGGGCTGTCAAGGCAAAGCCAGTGTTTGTGAGAAAGCCACAACCTCAGAAACCCCCTGCAAATCCAGAGGACTGCATGTACATTGCTGACATCAGGGAAGAATCCAGTTTACATCTTGATATAGACAACCTGGTGGAAGTAAGGGGCATTGCAGCTTCTCATAAATTGCCTGAAAGACTAGTTTTTATATTCAAGGGTGGTAGAGAACAAGTGTGGCCTCTCTGCAGAATTTTAGGAGAAGACTATCAAACACTACTCTCAGTGTTCAGATGCTTGAAGAAGGACTTTGGCTTCACCAAAACAGCCAAGTCTGAAGTGGTCTCCAAAATTTGTCAGATAAAGGCTAGCTGGAACAAGCCTGAGGCTCTTCCCAGGATTCTTAGAGTGCCCTCAACAGGAAAGAAGATCCATCTTCAACCATACTGGATGATGGAATTTAAGGACAAGGACAATTGCAGAGATTCTTCAGGATGGAAGACCAGCTGGATAAGGCATCTAATCAAACTCTAAAGTTTATGCAATCCATGCTTGGTGATCAAGATGAAGAAGAGAAAATCCTTTACAGAAGGCTACAGGTCCAAATTGAGGAAAACAACTCTAAGAGAGGGAAGAAGACTATGCCACAAAGAAGACACAGATGAATCATTTGCTCATACTAGAGGAGCACTTTTGGGCATTAGTCTTGTAAGTCTTGTATTTTGTCTAAAACATTATGAAGCTTAATGCATTTTCTACTTTTGTAATTTATGATGTATCTGAGTGTTTTTGTTATCATCAAGTCTCTTGATTTATGGATGTTATTCTATCAGTCATAAATTGGGGGAGATTGTTAGGAATATGTTGTTCTTGATGATAAACATAAAACACTTAGTAGAATTTGTGTAAAGTAATTTGTAGCTGTCAACGGAATGGTATGCTTTGCAGCAATCCGTTGACAACAAGCTCCTCAACGAAATGAGTGATGTAGCAACTGCATTGTACAATACTTCATAGTTTGATATGCATTTTGTTGTAGGTATTAGATAGGTTTTCTAAGTCATGTTGACTAAGTACTAGATAGGCAAAATAGGTTGGTGAATTGTAAATATATTATGCCTTGTAATTTTGCCTAAGTGAAGACATGTCAACGGATTGAAGATTGCTCTATCAACGGAATGAAGATTACTCTATCAACGAAACGAGGAATACACTATCAACGGAATCAAGAATAAAGCTATCAACGAAAAACATCTCCCTACTATCAATGAATCATTGTTGCTTTTCTGAAAAGTTGACAAAGTGATAGTGACAGTTCTCTGACTGCTCAAAAGGTGATGTAGAAGGGTACAGTGCAATGGAAACCATTAAAATGGACATTGGAAATAAGGAAACATCCCAGTTTCCAATTGGGTGCTTGGAATGAATTATTATATGCAAAAGACAAGGATACTCAAGAACCACTGGACAAAGGGATGAAAAGCAAACTATTGGCGGTTACTCATTGTACTTTTAGTGTAGCCAAAAATAGAGTTGTAAACTTGGGATTATATAACCAAGTGTAGCAGTTACTTTAGAAGTAAGAGAAGAAAAACAAACAGATTGTATTAGCTATCTTTGAGAGCATACTTCTCTACATTCTTGTAACTGAGTAGCTGTGTACATCTTTGTATCACAGATTATTTCCGCAATAAAAACATTTCAGTTGGATCATCAAACAATCCAACTGAATTACTTACTTCTTGTGTTTTTATTTAATCAGTTCAGTTGTCATTATTTAATTTCAAGTTCAAGAAAATATCTAGAATTGTATTCAACCCCCCCCCCCCTTCTACAATTCTGTTAGGTCAGTTGGGATTAACATGGATCTATTTGGCCCTGTCAATGTCATGTCCATTTCAAAGAAAAAATACTGTCTTGTGATTGTTGATGATTTTTCTAGATTTACATGGACTTTCTTTTTGCACTCAAAAGATGAGGCAAGTGAAATCATTATCAATCACAACAATATAGTAAACAATCATCCTGATTTCAAAGTAAGAAGGATTAGGAGTGACAATGGGACAGAGTTCAAGAATTCAACTATGAAGATGTTCTGTGAAGAAAATGGTATCTTGCATGAATTTTCAGCTGCAAGGACACCACAGCAAAATGGTGTAGTCGAAAGAAAAAACAGAACACTCATTGAAGCTGCAAGGACAATGCTAGATGAATCAAAGTTACCAACTTATTTTTGGGCTGAGGCAGTTAACACAACTTGCTTCACTCAAAATATTTCTTTGATTAATCAAGCCAAGGGAATGACCCCTTGTCAACTACTCAAAAGAAAGAAGCCACTATTGGATTTTCTTCATGTCTTTGGATGCAAGTGCTTTGTTCTGAGAAATCAAGCTGAGCATTTGGGGAAATTTGAAGCAAAGGCACATGAAGCAATATTTGTGGGATATGCAGCAGGGAAAGCTTACAGAGTCTATAATCTCATAACCAACATTGTTATGGAATCTGTACATGTTGTTTTTGATGATCTCATAATTCAAGGTCTCTGTGATGAAGGTTTCCATGAAAGTCTTTCTTTTGAGAATGAGGAAGGAGATCAAGTGAATCATGTTAATGCTATTGAGAAACAGTCTAAAGTTGTTGTGTCTAGCACAGATGAAAGCAGTAGTGAAGATGAAATTGATGCATTAAGATTGAGAAGAATAGCTGCTAGCAGACCAATTGGTCATTCCGTTGACAATCATGGTGGAGGATTCGTTGACAGTCAAAATGAGCATTTCGTTGACAGTCAAAATGGGCATTCCGTTGACAGTCATAGAAACGCTTCTAGGAGTGATCACTTAGGGACAACAAACTCAGGGGGAGTTTCTCAAGGACAAAAATGTAATCAAGTCAATCATGATCATGAAGCTACATCTTCTAGAGCTAATCTACCTCCCTTAAGGAAATGGACTAAAGATCATCCCTTTGAACTCATCATAGGTGATGTTTCTTCAAAAGTCCAAACTAGAAGAGCAACTCAAGAGGAATGTCTATATAGTAGCTTTCTGTCTCAAGATGAGCCAAAGAAAGTTGAGGATGCACTTCTAGATCCAGATTGGGTTTTAGCTATGCAAGAGGAGATAAACCAATTTGAGTGAAACAAAGTTTGGAAGCTGGTGCCCAGACCTAAAAACAGGAGTGTTATAGGCACAAAATGGGTGTTCAGAAACAAGATGGATGAAAATGGCATAGTCACAAGGAACAAAGCTAGATTGGTTGCTAAAGGCTATTCACAGGAAGAGGGAATTGATTTTGATGAAACTTTTGCTCCTGTTGCAAGACTAGAAGCAATAAGAATTTTTCTAGCCTATGCAGCCCATGCCTATTTTAAGGTCTATCAAATGGATGTGAAGAGTGCTTTTCTGAATGGGGAATTGGAAGAGGAGGTGTATGTGAGTCAACCTCCTGGTTTTGAAAATGATGATTTTCCAGAGTATGTGTACTTTCTCCCACTACACCATAGATTGCATATTGCAACAACACAAATATATTGCCTTAAGGCCTATATTTGTTGCATTAGACTTAATTGCAACGAATGTCCAAAATTTCACCGTTGCATCCTCCCCTGTTGCAATAGAGCCATTTAGCAACGATTTCGGCTCCATATAGCAACGTTAAAAATCATTGCAATATAGGCATTTAGCAACGTTTTATGGTCTTCAGCAACATTTAAAAATCCTTGCCTTAGCAAATGGTTGGCAAACAAGTCACTTTAAGGCAACAAATATTAGTCCAATTGTAATGAATTTATTAGACAAATTGCAACAGTTTAAGCCCTTATTGCAATAATTTTATAGCAGTTTTAACATTATTTGCAACATCTTTTAGGCACAATTGCAACAATATTTAAAAATAAAATTGCGTGGTTCCATTTGAATATTAAACTAGCCAGGCATAAAAGCCACAAATCCAAGCAACACCAAACATCAATGTCGTTTCATACAAAGCACTAATTACCAACAGTTCGAAAGCAGCACCATGACTACTACTACGTATGACATCGTCGTAGAAACTATCCAAAAGGTAAGTCTAAGAAAAATGACAAAGTCTTGTATGGGCGTATACACTTAATTACTTAGCAAAACATGTTAAGTCGCATACACCTACTTGGACAAAAGGATAAATCAATTAGCCAACTATTACATATAATTTCAACATAAGGTTATCATGTAGCAGCTTCATCTCCATCTGCTTAATCATCGTCTGAATCCACCTGATCTTCTCCATTCTCCTCATATCTGTCGTCCTCATCACCATCTGTATTTTGGAAATGAAACCCAAGTCATAAGTGCAAATACACAAACCTATTTTCTACACAAAGAAACAAAACAAAAAATACACATAAAATTTAAAAACAAAGCTTATAGTATAACCTATTGACAATAATTAAATATTATCAAACATTTAATTTTAGTAAACGCAACTCTAATCAAAAATAGATTCTCACCGAAGGAATGGTTGTTGGTTTAAAATTATAGATCGAGACAGCCTCTCATAATTATACTTCTCATTTGCAGCATGCTAAAGAGAAAGAAGTATACCAAGATCATAAAAGTTATAATTTCTACTCAGAGTAAAAAGGACCCCAGGTTCAAATAAACCCTGGCTGAACACTTCACAATAGGCCAGTACTAAAACAATTGTAGCATGACACAGGTAACAATGCAGCAACGGAAGGATATAAAGAAAATGCAATAGCATGCTATTAACTTGTACTCTCTCTTCTACCTCATGTAGTTCCTCTATAAGCTTCAGACAACTCTTATTTTTTAAGCTTTAAAGATTCTGTGTATGTCTTGGCTGAAGACAGTTTGTCTTGGGCACTGGAAATATTTTCTCGAACTTCAAACAGAGACTGCACTTGGTGAGTATAATGAGCCTTTATGTCATACTCATTCCACTCTTCTTTCATTTTAGCAGCAAGGGTTAGCTCCTGGTGTTTTGAAATGAGTTTGTTAACCTTGGTGCTGAAAGATGCATAGTCATCTCCTAGTCCTTGAAGTGTACTGTAACAGTTATTAGCAAGGAAAATCATGTCCTCGGTACTTAGGATGTTAGCATACCTTGTGAGACGGTCCACCAACTGAGATTTTAATACAGATGCTGCATTCATGAGGTGTAGATGATCATCTGGTTCCTGTGCAGGTTCAAGCAGGTCAAGTATTGGATTTTCATCCACTGGAGATAAAAGAAGCTCAACTGTTGGTACGCCATCCCTAGTTCCTACAGGTGGCATTTCTTGATATAGAAGGTGAAGTACCTCCCGTGCCATTTCATTTCCATCCTCAGTTATAGAAGGTGAAGTAGTTGTCTTTCTTTTGCAAGCCGATTGAGAGACTGACGTGGTGGAAACTGTTCCAGACTGATATGGTGTGGTTAGTGCTACCTGGGTAGGAGAAGTGTAGATTTCTCTCACATCCTCCATTGTGGGAGGAAGTAGTAGCAAAGGACATGTGGTCTGAGCCTATAATATGTAGAACAAATATTATAAACTTATATATCACAAATGCAACTTATATGTAGGCAGGAAGCATTCTCTTCAGAACCTGGGTTAAAAAAAATACCGGTATTTTAATTAATCATTCACACACAGACAAGGTCACTTTCTGGAGAACAAAATACAGAACCAATTAAATACTTAAGAATAAATAAACTCGACCATAGTAGATTTGAGAACTGACAATCTTGTCTACCTATTATTAATTAAATCCTCTTCTCTAAAACTATTTATAATCTTGTTCCATAGTTGAGCAAACTAAGTTGCTTCCTTCTGAGACGGAATCTAAGATCAACGATAAGCTTGCCAAAGTTTAAAGGGTAAATGTCTGATAACATTGAAGGTAGTCAACATAGAATCCAATAAAACATATTACCCAAGATATTTAGAACAATACAGTACCTCAGTATACTTGCGAGCCTTCTTCAACATTTCTTTATTTTCTACGGGAATTAAGCATGAATTGAATGCCCCTGGTAGTGAAAAGCTTGCAATCTGCAAAACACACCTTTATTCAGAAGATAGACCAAAACTACAAAAATTACATGTCACAAATACTTTTCCATTACATTGTCAAAATATATTTCACCTCATCAAATTTGATCAAATCCATTGTCATTCACCAATATTGTAAACATAATATGTTAATTTTAGGGAATAATAGACAAACAAATGAAACACCGGTCTCAACAATCATTCATTATTTGATGTCACACAAAAACACACGTGTATTCATAATATCCACATGCGAATATGAAATACACTGATTAAATTATATTGACATATTTATCCAACAATGTGACTATGACACTAAGATGACATGAACAAAAAAGGCATAAAAAGAAATAAAGCTATTAAAATCATAACTACCTGCACTCTTTGCACAAACCTCATCACATTTGATTGTTTCTTCCACCGTAGGTCAGACACATGTGGACACTCCTCTTCATTTTATTCCATTTGCAATAATCAAATCCCACAATTTAAATACTATTTTAGAATGTAAACACGATTAGTACTAAAATGAAAGTATACCCCCATTGTTGAATTGTAATAGAAGTAGCTCTCCAAACATAACACAAACTACAATCAAAATACAAACACATTAGTACAAAATTAACAACGAAATACAAACACATTAGTACAAAATTAACAACGAAAACAAACACAAATTAACAGTGAAATAGAAACACAAATTAACAGAAAAGTTAAACTTTAAAACCCCTAATTAACAAAATTAATTGGAATCCCTAATTGTAAAAATCTACTTAAACAAAATCTCAATGTAAAATCCTATTTAACAAAAATGAACAGAAAAATAACCATATAAAGCAATTTAAAAACAAACACAAATCAAAAAATAAACCCTAATTGATACATCCAAAATTCATCTAAAAGCAGATTTTAAAATCGATTTGGGGGAAAAAAGATACCTCTTTCGATCTTGAATCTTCGACCTTTTGAATTTTCGAGGTTGAGTTCATTTTGAGTTCTCTCTCTTTCTTTCTCTCTCTCTCTCTCTCGCTCGCCTTCTCTCTGCTGTTGTATGTTGGGTCTATGTTTGTTTTTTATTTAGTCAATTGATTTAGTCAAGTGCCTATTTTAGAAACCCCGGGCAAAAGAAATTGGCTAAGCCCGCTTATATTTTACCAAGCCCGCCAAACTTGCTCCAAAAATTTTGAACGTAATGGCAACTTTTATTTATATTAGTTGCAACATAATTCAAATTTTGCATAAATTAAATCTGATTGTAACAATTTTAAGAAATGTTGCAATATTTCTAAACTTGTCACTAAATAGCAACGATTTTTAAACAATTTTTTCAGTGCGCGTTGCAATAGCCAATCTATGGTGTAGTGTCCTCAAAGCACTCTATGGTTTGAAACAAGCACCTAGAGCCTGGTATGACACACTTTCACAGTTCCTCCTTGAGAATCACTTCACTAGAGGTACTGTAGATAAAACTCTTTTTCATAGAATTGTGAATGGCTCTACTGTACTTGTTCAAATTTATGTAGATGACATAATTTTTGGGTCTACAGATGAAAAACTTTGTCAAAAGTTTGCCAAGCTTATGCAAAGTAAATATGAAATGAGCATGACGAGAGAATTAACTTATTTCCTTGGTCTCTAAGTGAAACAAGTTAATGAAGGCATTTTCATTAGTCAAACAAAGTACATTCATGATTTGTTAAAGAAATTTAACTTAATGGATTACTCTCCTGCCAAAACTCCCATGCCTACTGCTACTAAACTTGAATTGAATACTAAGGAAAAATCTGTGGATATTTCTAGTTATAGAGGCATGGTAGGCTCACTTTTATATTTAACAGCTAGTAGACCTGATAGTATGTTTGCTACATGTCTATGTGCTAGATTTCAAGCTGCTCCTAGGGAATCCCATTTAGTTGCTATTAAAAGAATTTTCAGATATCTCAAAGGAACACCAAATCTTGGCATTTGGTATCCTAGAGAATCTGGATTTGAACTAATTGGTTATTCAGATGCAGATTATGCAGGATGTAAAATTGACAGGAAAAGCACAACTGGCACCTGTCAATTCCTAGGAAATAAGCTTGTGTCATGGTTTAGCAAGAAACAAAACTCAGTTTCTACCTCCACAGCTGAGGCTGAGTACATTGCAGCTGGAAGTTGTTGTGCATAGATTTTATGGATGAAAAATCAACTACTTGATTATGGATTAAGAGTTGAGAAAATTCCTATTTTCTGTGACAACACTAGTGCCATTGCCATTACTGAGAATCCAGTGCAGCATTCAAAGACCAAGCACATTGACATCAAGTACCATTTCATTAGAGAACATGTTATGAATGGTATTGTCTAGTTGCATTTTGTTCCAAGTGAACAACAACTTGCAGACATCTTTACGAAGCCACTTGATGAATCAACATTCTCAAGATTAGTAAGTGAGCTAGGTATGCTAAATTTCTCTTAATTATTTATGAGATTTTTGCAAGTTAAAAAAAAAATTGCAGCCAGAAATTTGCTATGATTTTCTGTGGATTAATTTTCTCAGAAAAAGTGAAATTTTGTCTAAGTCAAAATTACTATGTCAACGATTGTCTTAATCCGTTGCCACTCTTAGCATTTTTCTGGGTATTCCGTTGACAGCTCTTTTATGTCAACGGAATGCAACTCTATCAACGGAATAGGCTGGATCTTATACACCCAATTCTAATCCGTTGATATAGCGCTGTTAATCTAAACTGTTGATTTGCACGCCTTTTTACCACGATCTATGCATACACCCCTGTAAGTATAAATCATGGTCATGTTTTAATTCTAACAGTTAGATTTTTAAGCCAATCCAGTAATTTACAATTATTATTGGACTTAATTTTTGAGAAATTTTGGGGGAGTATTTAAGCAATTTTGCTTTCTTTAATTCATTTTAATCTTACTCTCCAAATTTCCAAAGGCTTTCTCACTTCTTCTCTCTCAAAGCAAAACACAGTTCGAACTCAACTCAACTCAACAATGGCGCCCATAGTTAAACTTATGTCTACTGGAGGGTTCATTTATGAGAAGAACAACTCCATACCATTTGTTGACAAGGAAAGCTCGAACGAAATCTTTCACAAGATGATGGATTTCTTGGTGAACTGCAAGCTTAGTTACGCTATGTTTCACTCCACTCCACTTTATCATGAAATCATCGAGGAGATTTGGACCTCCTGTGATTTCAGTGAAACTAACTGCACTATGCAATTCACACTTCAAGGTAAAGAGTATATTGTTAATTCAGATGTTTTGCAAGCATGTCTTCATATTCCTGAGAATAATTGCTTAGCTTTACCCATAAATTCTGAAATTGTTAACATGCTTAACACTATTAATTACTCTTTGTCAACTGTGAATTTGGGTAAGATTATTAGGAGAGGTTTGGTAAAGGAGTGGAGCTACTTAGCAGATGCTTTTATTAAAGTGTTTTCTGGAAAAATCAGTAATTTTGATGCTTTAAGTAACTCCATTCAAATTTTGTTTGCCATGCTTCTCACTGATAAATATTATAACTTTAGCACCCAATTAATGTATGAACTTGGTGCTAAGTTGGGTGATAAGAAAACTAGGAAAAATAATATTTATTATGCTAGATTTCTAATGATGTTGGCCAATCATGTTAATCCAACACCATTGGTTATCTCTAACTCCAATTCCAAGTTTGACTGTTTTGTTCAAGAGAAGAGGGTACTAGAAGACATCTTGAGGCTCAATCACAATGGTGATGTCCCAATGGTGTACTTGCCAGTCATTGAGGTAACACTTTCTCAACCTGTTAATTTAAATGTTACTTCAATTTCTGCTACTATAACTGTTGTTGTTGCAATGGAGCCTGTAGCTGTGACCCAACAGGCCCCTGCCCCTGCAACTAGACCTAAATCTAAAAAGTCTAAATCTACCAAGCCAACCTCATGTGCTTCTCAAAAGGCACCTGTTGTAAAAACCACTACACAACCTAAGGGGAGTGAAGCAGGTCTGGTGAGTGGTGAGGGAAGGGGTGAACATCAAAGAAACCCCAAGGATAAGGTGGGAGAGGTGAGTGTGGCCCAGACTAGCCCCATTGTGTCTTCCCAACAAGGCACAATGAGTAACATGAATATTAGCTCAAGTTTAACTACATCCTCTCAAAAGGGTGTAGTTATTGAAACAATCTCTCCTCCAAAAGCACACACCAAAAGGGTAAGGGACGCATCTAGCCCCCAAACATCTATTTCCCACTACCAAAGAAGGGTGAAATAGAAATCCCAGGTCACACAAGGTGCACACACACTGGAAGCAACAATTCCAGTTTCTCAAATTCAGTTTGATGTAGCCCCAATTATTACTCTGGGGTTACAGTCCCACTCCCTCAATATTAATATTGAGCCAACTCCACAAAATTCTCCTACACACTCATTAGATGTGGATACGATCCATTCATCTATTCCTGATTCTCCATCTCTATTCTTGGAGAAGCCCCACTCTGAAACTGGTGGTCATCACTTTTTAAGTGATTTGTTGGGCCGCCAATCATCTTTTTTTGAAACTACAAGAGGATCTGTGGAACCTTCTTTAAAATCAATCACCACAGATTCTACTGTAATTTCAATTTCTCAAACTCCTTTATTGACTTCATCAACGGAATTATCTCTTCCGTTGACAAGTGTTTCTCCATCAACGGAATCCATTCCGTTGATAGTTCAAACTACCATTCCGTTGATAGCTCATTATGCACCAATTATTGAAAATCCAGTTGTTCACACAACTAGTGTAGATGACCTAGTGGTAGTTGAAACACTTTTAGGATTGAAAGTGAGTGATTCTGAGAGGCTAGCTTGCAGCCAGGCAAAAGGAGAGAATGAGAGTGAGAGGCTGGCTATTTCTTCCAGCCAGGCAAAAGGAGAGATTGAGAGTTCCACCTTAGTAGGTGACGGTGAGGGTGTGAGAGGTGTGAGCCATGGGGAGCCCATGATGCAAGAAAATAGAGGAGAGAGAGAAGGGACTACAGGAGCTATAAGGGAGGAAACAGCCATTGCAACTGAGTTAATGGAGGTTAGTGAGGGAGAAAGAGAATTGTCTTTCCAAGAGCATTATCAACAAACTCTGGATAGCATTTCTCTGGATCCTGAAACCTTTACTCACCCTGTGCCAGCAAATCACATCATGGCACAACAGGGCAATGTGGAGGCAAAGAGGACATTAAATCTAATTCATACAACTGCATCCATGATGAGGGCTAAGGATGCACTTGCCAATTTGTCTCCAGGAGCTGGTGGAAGTGATCATTTTGCTGAATCTTCAAGTGATGATGATAGTCTTGATGCTGATTTACAAGAGGTGGCTACTACTACACAGACTGAGACATCTGTGATGCCTCCTAAGCCAAGATGGCTTTATCAAGATTCACTTGGATTTCATGGTTTAGATACTGCAATCACAAGGCAGTATAATGAAGCTTACTTGGCTCATGAGTCTGCACCTCAAAATGAAAAGAAATTCTACAAGGCAATTTTGGACTCTCTAGAAATCCAGAGGCTCCAAATGCTACAGACAGGGATTGTGGCCAGGGAAATCAAGGACACCATTGCAATCTTCAAGAAATCCACTGATAGGAGGTTTGATGAAAGACTTCCCTTTCTCACTGTGACCAAAATGGACAAATTCATCAGAAGGGATCATGAGGTGGAAACCACTTTGAAAACCCTTACTGATAGGGTGGACAAAGTGGAAGCCACATTAACTCATATGCAACAAGCACAGGAGAAGCAAACTCAGTTATTGACTCAGTTAGTGGCAGCTCAGGGTCTCCCTCTCATCACTCTTGATGATAACAAAAAGAGGGAAAAATCAAAGGAGCTTAATATTCAAGTCACAAAAGTTATGGTCCCAACCATTTCTTTACCACAGGAGCCACTAGCTATGGGGGAGTATATCAAAGATAAATTGGATGGAATTGACCTGATTCAACGTGCATCTCTGAGACTGCAACTTGCAGAACAGATAAAAGAGAAAATGAAGGATATAGATGCACGGGCAAAGAAGATAGGTGAAAATGCAAGAAATAAACATCCATCAACGGATCAAGCTACTTCTACATCAACGGATCTTAGAATTATAGTGTCAACGGATGAGCCCATCCCATCATCAACGAATGCTATGGTCTTAGTGTCAACGGATTTGGAGCCACAGATTAAATTCTCATATGATCTAAAGCCTCTTCTACATGGAGTGATTCCTGGTCCAAGGAAAGAAAAGGGACAAACTTCATATATTAGAGATGTGGACTCTCCAAAATCCCCAGCTAAATCAAAGGGCAAGAATATTGCTAGGACCTTCTATCCTCCTTAATGGAAATGAGCTCAAGGTTCTGAGTGAACTTATTATAAAATGCAAGGAAAGCAATAAGCCTGAAATTAGGAATCAAAGAGCAATAGTCTACAGGAATGGGCAAGAGATCTGTGTTTGGGCTGGTCACCCAAATTTTGCTGAAGCTAAAGATGAGGAATCAGCTAGGGCAGACATGCAAGCTCTTGCAGTTGCCCAAGCTCTAGATGAAGAGGAAATATTGCAAGAAGAAAGAGCTAGAGCTGAAGCTGAGCAAGCAAAAGGAAAAAGAAAAAGTACAAAGCAACCTAAAACAAGAGCTAAAAGAAACTTGGCTTTTGATAAGGATGATTCTCAAAGCACTGTAACAGATGCACCTGTAACAACTGTGCCTTCAACTTTTTCTGATCCAGGTTTTGGAGCAAAATTAGCTTAAGATTCTGAACATCTAGTAAATTTTCATGAACAACCAATTGAGCCAAAGGAGGAGCCATTTGATTTTGATGAAGCTAATTTTCCCATATTTTTGGTTGAAATGGAATCAAAGAAGAAATCAAAGCAGAGGGCTACTAAGGCTAAACCAGTTTTTGTGAGAAGGCCACAGGTTGAAAAACCACCTACAAACCCAGAGGACTTTATCTACATTGCAGATATAAGGGAGGAGTCAGACTTAATAACCTATATCTTGATGACTTGGTGGAAGTGAGAGGAATATGAGCTACTCATAAACTACCAGAGAGATTAGTGTTTGTCTACAAGGGTGGAAGGGAACAGATTTGGCCTCTACACAAAATTCTAGGAGAAGATTATCAGACATTGCTAGTGGTGTTCAAGTGCTTAAAGAAAGATTTTGGGTTCACCAAAACTGCTAAGTCTGAGGTTGTCTCCAAGATTTGTCAAATAAAAGCTAGCTGGAACAAGGCTGATGCACTTCCCAGAATTCTAAAGGTCCCTCAAACAGGAAAGAAAATTCATCTCCAACCCTTTTGGATGATGGAATTCAGAGACAAGGACAACTGTAGGAGATTCTTCAGAATAGAGGAACAATTGGAAAAGGCATCTAATGAAACTCTAAGATTTATGCAATCCAAGTTGGGTGAAAAAGATGAAGAAGAGAAGATTTTCTACAGGAGGCTCCAAGCTCAAATTGAGGAGAACAATGCTAAGAAGGGGAAGAAAACAAGGCCACAGAAACAAAGACGGTAAATCTGCTCAGGCTAGAGGAGCAACTCTGTGCACCTGTGTTGTAAGAACTTCTACTTTGTTTTCAATAAATTTTTAAAGTATCATGAAGCTCAATACAATTTCTACTTTTGTAATTTGTAATTTGTTTAAGTGTTTTTGTTATCATCAAGGCTCTTGATTTATGGCTGTTATTCTATCAGTCATAAATTGGGGGAGATTGTTAGGAATATGTTGTTCTTGATGATAATTATAAAAACACTTAGTAGATTTTGTGTTAAGTCAATTTTGTAACTGTCAATGGATTGGTATGCTTTGCAGCTTCCGTTGACAGGTAGCTCATCAACGGAATGAGTAATGTAGCAATTGCACTGTACAATACTTCACTAGTTGATAGGCAATTGTTGTAGGTATTAGATAGGTTTTCTAAGTCATGTTGACTATGTACTAGATAGGCAAAATAGGTTGGTTAATTGTAAATATAACGTGCCTTGTAATTTTGCCTAAGTGAAGACATGTCAACGGAATGGAGATTACACTATCAACGGATTGAAGAATGTACCATCAACGGATTGAAGAATAAAGCTATCAACGAAATACATCTCACTACTATCAACGGATTACTATCACTTTTCTGAACAGTTGACAAAGTGATAGTGACAGTTTTCTGACAGATCAAAAGGTGATGTAGAAGTGTACTTTGCATTGGGAGCCATCAAAATGGTTACTGGGAATGAGGAAACATTCCATTTACCAATGAAGTTCTTGAGTGGGATCATAATAAGCATGATGACAAAAGACAAGATCTCCAAGAACCATTGGACAAAAGGAATGAAAAGCAAGCTGTTGGCGGTTACCTTTAGTACTTTTTAGTGTAGCCAAAAATAGCATTATAAACTTGGGATATATAACAAAGTGTAGCAGTTCATTTTATTGTAAGAAGTGAGATAGAATAATTTTGTGTTAGCTTTCTTTGAAGAGCACTCTCACTCTACATTTGTAACTGAGCAGTTGTGCTACATTTGTAACACAGATTATTCCCACAATAAAAACATCTCAGTTGGATCCTCAAAACATCCAACTGAAATTTTATATTTGCTTGTGTGTTTTTATTTTCTCTGTCAAGTTATTTAAAAGTTGTTTTAAGTTGAAAAATATCTAGAATTGTATTCAACCCCCCTTCTACAATTCTGTTAGGTCATTTGGTATTAACACACAAGAACCTCCAGTACTCTCTACTGAAGCAGTCCATGAAGTTCAGGCTCCACAAGAACCTCATGTTCAAAGTATGGGAGAATGCCACAGTGTTCCTATAGAAATTGAAGATTCAGGTATTGTTTCTAATCCTGATTCTGCTATGGTTGTTTACTCTCCTAGTGCTAGTATGATTAAAGATAGACCCTTAATTGAGGGAACCCCTATCTTTATGACCGCACCTCACCTCTCTTTGCCACCTCTTATTTCTTCTTTTCTGAGAGCACTGAGCCTTTCTAGTGAGAATGAGAGAAAAGATCTAGAGAAAAACAACATTTCTGAGGGGAAGTCTCCTGAACTGGTAAAAGGAGAGGTATAATTGAGTGTGAATGCTTTGCATTCAAGTGAGCTAAGTCTGACTCTTAAAAGTTTAGACACTGAGTTAGTGAGCAGTGATGAGATCACTGGAAAAGAAATGAGAGATTTAGGATTTCATTCTATATCTGCTACAGGTACTCTGGATGTTTCCACTTCTAATCATGTACCACCTACATCTCTTGATTCTGATAATGAGCCTGATACTGATGATGTTAGCTCTGATGCCTCTGATGATTCTGGTCCTGAGGATGATCCTACTGATGTATCTTTAGCTCATAAACGGGCTCAATGGGATTTCTCTTGGACAGATCCAAAGACTGAAATTGGAATTAGCAATGCTCACTCTCATAAGGCTAACGCTTTCAAGAAAATCAAATCTACTGATCTCCAAACTCATCTCAAAGGTACTTCTCTCATGCTTAAAGCTATTTTTGAGGAGATTGATGAGGTCAAGATATTAGATGCCAAGAGTGTTGCTTCTATTGTTGAGGATCATACTATGTATGTTAGTCGTCAATCCAGAGACATTAATTCTGTTCATAAGGATCATGTCTCTCTTGAACAAAGAATTACAGCTCTGGAGAAAAAAACTGATTCTATGGATTTACTTATCTCTGCTCTTGTTCCGGATGATGGTATTGATGCCAAAAAGGGGGAGAAAGTAATACAGACAAAATGCTCTCCGGAGTTAACTATTCAGAGAAGAGATGATGCTCCAGATGGAGGTTCCAGTCAATAGAAAGAGACTGCTGATGCTTTTGTTATCTCAAGTTGTGCTCACTACTACCAATTTAAGCTTGGGAGACGCTACTTACATAGCACTTTTTTCTATGTGCTATGAAAGGAAGATTCTTACATAACGTTTCTAGAAACAACGCTATACAAGGTAATTTAAACAAAACTGAAAATAAAATAAAATTAAAAAGAAATCTAACATAGCGTCCATTTGATATACGCTATTTAAGTATCAACTTAATTAGCATTTAACCAAGTGTTATGCAAGGTACCATATTCTAAGTAAATTTTAATATTTTTTAATTAATTTTGAAAACTAATACATCGTTACTAAAGCGCTATCCTAGTAAACTTGTCTTTAGCGCTATTTTTAAAGAAAAATTTATATACACCCACAATTTTCAAAGTAGAAACATTTCTTTTCTATCTTCTTTCGCACATCAATACTGCATCGAGCCTTTGTTTGTATCTCGGTCTTCACCGAGGAAAATCGAACTCCCCAGACTTCAACACAAACAAATCAAAAACAATTTCTACAATCTTTGAACATCTCCGATTTCAAATCAATTTGTGAGTATTGGATTTGTGGGTTTTGGAATTTTAGGGTTTATAATTGGGTTCCTCTTAAATTCTTTGATTATAAATTTTAGGGTTTTTGATTGGGTCCGTCTTCACTTGCTGGGTCCGATTTCTTAAAGACGGATTAAGGTAATTTACTTGTTCTTAGCTAATATTACTCTAATTTTATTAATATGTGTTAATATAGCATCTTCTACTCATTGTAAACAAAATTTTAAATCTGAGATGAAAGTACATGTGTTTTATTCCTTCAATGAAGCCATTTTATAACACAACTGTTCAGCTTAGTGGAATCTAAATACCAACAGGCTATCATACTCATCTACGTCCTCAACAAGTTTGTTTAAGTTCCATAGGAAATTCATTGCAATTGGATTTCCTAAAAGAAGTCGGACTCCAAGGAATTATTAGGATGCCTTAATTTTGTATGGAAGTTATTACAACTATAGAACAATATTTCATAAGAGGGTGTGGTTAAAGACTTTGACATTGCAGTTACTTGCAATCAGGTTGTAAATATACAATATTGGTTAATTTTTAATCCTTCATTTGAATTATTTTGCACTAGTTACTGATGAAAATCCGGGTTTGTATTGATACTTCTAGATGGCATAGTCTTCGTCATTAATTTGGAACTACAGAGTAAGAATGTCCTAATTACTAAAGCTAAAAGAGAAAAAACGTTTATGGATACTTTCTTATGTAAAAGCTATTCTTTACACACCATAAAGAATATAATATAGTACAATTAAAATTCTGTTAGCAAAACTTAAGATACTTCTTTGTTAAATATAATTGTCAAAGCTATTAAAATAATAAAAATAATCTATATTTTTAGTAGTATGTCTTAGAACATCAATATTACCCTGGATTTGAATTTCTGTTGCATAAAGAATTATGATTTTAACTAGCTAAGCTGTTGAATCAGGCTACCAGAGAAAGCTCCAGAGTCTTTACCTAGAACAGGGCCACTGAAGAAGCGGCTAGTAACCCTATTTCTGCTACACGGCTCGATAATCTGGGCATCTTGAAACTCCTGATCGGTGTAAAACCTTTGGAAGAGTTGAAAAAAGGTAAGTCTATCACTTCTACTTTTGCAGAAAACAAAGAAATATTTGATACCGAAATGAAGACTCGGCGTCAAATGGGCCTATTGTACCTTGGGATGCATTCAGTGATGCTAGTTATGAAGCCATGACAGACTAATGCAGTAATGCTTCTACAATATGAAAAGAAAACTATGCTTATGTTTCTAAGAAGTAAGGAAATCTTTCTGCTTGTGCACAATTTATGCTAGTAAATGGTGCTTAATGAGCAAGTGTAAAAAAAAATGCTATGCAAGTTCAAATCTGTAGTAGTGGCTATGACTAGTCAAGGTCAAAGACGACAGTCAACTCAAGTCTCTGGATCTGGAATTAAACATCAATCTGAGGATGTGTTAGTGACAACTACTGAGCAAGCAATGCATTTTCATCAAACTGTGAATATTGATGGGACAGAACAAGTTGTGCATTACAGAGATCCAAGACTGGAAGCTTTTAATGAGCAAGAAGCAAGAAAATTGCTTCATGATATGTATCTTGATGAGGATATTGAAGTAATGGTTCAAGCTCAACATGATGAATTTAATGCTCTGTAAACTAGTAAGAAGATAAGAAGAAGAAGTCAGAAAGTGGAAGAGGAAGCAGAGGTAGAGGAAGAGGAAGAGGAAGAAAAGAACAAGTCTCTGTACAAACTCAGAAAGACATTGTTATTCATGAAGCCTCAAGAACAACAAGGTCTATAGCAATTGATCCTTCAATTTCTATAAAGGAGAAAGGGAAAAAAGTTCTTGAAGAACCCTCTTAGGCAAATGCTATTGGGATGAGTTTTGAAGAAGAAGAGAATGAATTAAGAAGCTATTCCTCTAGTCAGAAGAAAAGATTCAGAGAAGAAAGATAATCCAGACAATGACAGACAAATTCTTTTTGTAAGAATTCCTGTAAATGAAGAAGCAGTTCGACAAGCTGAAAGAGACTACTTTAAATCTTTACAGGGAGTCAATTTTACAAAATCCGGGATTAGACTAGAAGAATATCTGAAGAAGAAGGAAGATATCTCTAGAAGTACAAGGAATCTCTCTGATTTCAAGAAGAAAGGCTACAAGGAAAAAGGCTATGATGTCAAAGATGACAAGTCTGATCTTCAAATGAATGAGATTTTCAGGTGTAGTGGAAATCTTCAAAGTTTGTCTAATATTGCTGGTTTTTGCAAGTCAGATAAATTTGAAAGATCTTATGAATAATTTTCAAAGAAGAAGAATGAATGTAGAAAAGCAGGAACATATGGAGGACTTGGGCATCCTTAAGCTGAAATAGTTACTCAAGCAGTGTCATATGATCAAGCATGTCTAACTAAAAATCCAAGTGATAGATTGAGTCAAAGACATCTTGACAAGCTTATATATATTCAAATGATATGTGATGTTCATGATGGAAATCTTCCTCAAGAAAAACTTTTGTATTTTCTCAAGGACGGAACGATATTTGTACTGACAGCTCTTGATGTTATGATGAAGAGATTGGAAGAGTTGAAGTATGTTATGTTTCTACTCATTCCTAAAGATGAAGTGTGCATAAGATGGAGGAAGAAGATTCAATCCAGTATTGATCTTCAGTTAAAATCTATGAATTCTAGAGATACTGGATATACTCCTAAATACATTGATAAGGATGGACATGAAGTTGAAATGAAGAAGTGAAGTACCTATATAGAGACATCTTTTGGTATGACACATATGAATTTCAGTCCTGATAGTGAAAGATTCAATTGTACTTATCTGGGAATGAGTATGCAGAATAGCTCTGTTGAAGACCTGAGGGCAGCTATTGTGACGCCCTCCAAACCCGGGGTACAGATTTGAGGAGTCATCCGACCAACGGAATACTCTTTAACACATGCATAATATATATAAAGACACAAATACCCCTTAACCAAGACCGCGTCCAGATTATGGCCCTAAACCTCATCTGAATGTCCCTTATCTGATCTCTAAGTCTGTCCCTCTCTCGGATAGCGGCTGCCTCAATCGAATGAATCTTCCCCATCTCCATAACCTGTCCATAAAGATACTCCCTCTCTCTATTCACCCTCTGATACACATGGTGTGGAACTGGTGGCTCACCTAACTGATACAAAGGCCCACAAACTGATGCCTGAGACACTGGTGCTGGGGCTACTTGTCAGAGTGGAATAGGACAAGGTACCTGATCTCTCCTGACTACCGGATGCTGATGCCTAGGCTGGTATCACATTGGCCGAGACGGTCTCTCAACGGGTGTAGGTATCTCTGCTATCGTATCCTCGGAAGGGTCTGAGTCTGAACTAGAACTAGGGGGCTGCAATTATAACCACATTTAATTACTACGCATAATATCCCTAGTTGACCTCCTAATATCCTTAAGTGAATTCCTAACTCCCTATGTTATCCTGGACCCTAAGTCCTAACTTGTTTCAATTGCCATAACCTGTTGCTCTGATACCAACTGTGACGCCCTCCAAACCCGGGGTACAGATTTGAGGAGTCATCCGACCAACGGAATACTCTTTAACACATGCATAATATATATAAAGACACAAATACCCCTTAACCAAGACCGCATCCAGATTATGGCAATGAACACAAGCTACTACAATCTTTTATTAATACAATACTAGTTTTATCAGAGTTATTACATCACAACTAAAGTTCAAATCTAGACATCTAATCTAGAAAAGCAAAACAACAACTACCCTGCCAATGACAATGACTCGAGGGGCTCTCCTGGCTGCTGGTGAACTATCAGTCACACTATGCCGACTCATACTCTCGCTTCACTGGAATAGGGTTAGAAAACAACAAGCAAGAGTGAGCCAAAATTGCTCAGCAAACATCATATGAATCATTTCTATCACAGTTGTAAGGATATGAATTTATGATATCAGAATCAACAAAATTTAGCTAACACATGCTTTGTATCAATAACAATTGGAGAAAAAGAATTAGAATTTGGCTTATACATTTTATTCAAATCAAAGGTTGTGCTGCTGGCCAGCCACGCATCAACCCCGGACTAGCTCACAGCATAGTCCTCTACTGGATCCTAGGCCAAACTGGGCCTTAAGTTATTCCGACCATAAATATGGCCCGACCAATTACTGGTCCATTTTAAAAACACATGCCAAATCTATCATAGGGTATAAACAATAACATGCTCAATAAGATAAACTCAATGTATAATAATTGCAAAAGAGCTTCAACTGCTCAATATCAAATGAAGATCGAGAAAGAATCATGGAATAATTTCAATGGTACAGTGTGCTCATTCAATAAGGAAATCAAGATTGGTAATTGATAATCAATGACAGTAATCAACAGTCAAGATGGAAGTCAAATAATCAATGGTTGACACTAATGATCAAAGGATGATAAACAATAACCAAATGGTGGTAAACAATAATCAAGTGAGTTGGAAATAAGGGTTTCCGATGCAGATCAAATCAAAGAATCAAAAATCTCTAAGGAAATGGAATCAGTTGTCCAAATGCGGTTAAAAGATTGATAATTTGAATTGTTCTGGGGATAACGGTATTCAAGTAATCAAGACAATAATAATTTCTATCACAAGTAAAGGCACAGATACTTGCCTGGTCTACGCTGCTGTCGAATCGACTCTGCTCACTCTACCTTTCCCTTTCCCTTGCTCCGGGAACTCGATTCTATAATTAAACAACTCATCACAATAAGTCTAACTATTCTCGTTCTACTCTCGACACTTATTCAATTAATAATCACATTTAAACAAGTAACAAGTTACGTATCGGGCGTCCGGAATGATTTACGATATTTAAAACTCAGATATTTGCCCTAGTACGGGCATATACAGACTATAAAACACAACACACAATTAATATGAACCATATAGCACTTATAAACATTTTTAAAACATCATACGAAACTTATTTGAATTTTAAATAAGTCACGTTTAAATTTTTAAATCAAAACTCGGATTTTGAAATCCAATATAAATATTTAAATGCAAATAAATCAATTAATAAAATTAATTGACACTTTTTAAATGCTCAAACTATTTTTAAATAAATAAATAGGCTTGAAAATAATTAAACTGAATTTGAAATTAATTAAATCTAATTAATAATTAATTTTTAAGAATTAATTGATTAAAAGAAATAATCAATTAATTAATAAATAAATTATTACTTAAAAATAATTAAAATAATTAAGTTTAATCAATTTTCGGATTTAAAATAATAAATATAATTTTCCAGAATTTTTCTGATATTAAAATATATTTTAAAAATAAAAATATGAATTTTTAAAGTTTTTAAACTATTTTCGAATTAATTTTAAAAATAAAATTCAAAAACAGTTTTCAGAAATCGAATTAGGGTTTTGAAGATTGAAACCGGGTCAAACTTCGGGTAAACGGGTCGGGAAGAACGAATTCGGGTCACCAAGAACAACCCACCGGATTCTGGGTTTTCCAGAATCCGGCCGGTGTCCGGCGGCCGGAATTCTTCGATTCCGTCCAAACATAAACAAACTCAGAGGGCTTTTGTTCGCCTTCTCAATACAAACACAACCAACACACCATATCGACTGTCCCTTGCCGGAATCGTGCCCAGAATTCGTTCAAAGAACTCGTCGGTGACGACTTCGGCCGGAAACCCGATCTACTTAATTTTTACATGAAACTGAAAGATTAATATACCAAAACGAAGCTTATAACTCATACAATCAAAGCCCCATATCAAAACTTATGTCAGATCAACAACAAGAACGAACGAAGTAAAAGAAAAATTCGGGTCAAAACCCGAAAATCAAACCCATCAAAATTGAACATAAACAGGAAATTAAAGCATGGATTCTTGCTAATTAGAACCCTAGGAACATGTTAGAAGCAACCAATTGAACGGAGAATCAACAGAATGAAAATCCCCAAATTAATCAAGAACCCTAATTTAATTCGAATATTGAAAAATTCATAATAAATCGAAAAATTACCAGACGGTGATGAGGTTGGAAGATTCTGAAACTAGAGATCAAGAGCTTTGATTTGAGTACTTGAACTTTGATTTTTGAAATCAATAACACCTTGAACGAATGGATTGATTATTCAAGAACACGAAGAACACGTTTCGGGAATTTTTACTTTTTCATTATTCGCAATGCAGATTATGAAGGTTATAGGGTACGATTCGTCTTTATATATTTTTGGAAAAATAATACCCCAAGGAACACTTTTGGATCGTTATAGATCCACTGGACCGTTTAAAAACCCTAATTAGGTTAAAAATACATTTTACGAGAAGATAATTATCTACAAGGATTGATAATTATCCAAATCAATACATATCATTATATAACTAATGCTCAAGAATACTGGGGCTATAACAAAGGTAATATTGATATAAAACGATATATCCGTCCCCTTAAGCAATTAGGGTTCGGAACAATTTTTCCCTTTTTGAACAAAACGAATTATTCTTGCAGAATCAAATAGGTAGGAATGAAATTATATGAATATCTCTCCCGATAATGATTCGAATACGAAAGACGAAGAGATAATAATTAATGTACGAAATTCCAATGGGGCCCTTGAATTATCAAAACGGGGCTCAGATTTGAAGAAAATTCCAAATGACGAAATATTTTAAAGGGGCTTCCGACTCACCAATTAGCACATAATCACACAATATTTATCATTTAATAATATTCCAATACTCCACAATAAATATTTTTATATTAAATATATCATTTAATCAAATAATAAAATTCACGGATATTACAGCTATTATCAGACTGATAAAGATGATGAAAAGTTGAGGAAGCTGAGGAGAAAAATGATTGATTTGTTATTGACTGGAGAAGAAAATTTAATGGAAAATTTTCTTCAAATAAATTTATGCTTTATTCCACAAAGTATAAATTGGGGGAGATTGTTAGATATTATTGATTTAATGAGTGCATCAGGATCGGTGGCATCAATACTTGGTGCATCAGTATCTAACGACAGGTGACATCATCATCACTAGTTATACTGATTGATAATGTTCCATGATTTCAGGAGATGATTGATTTGAAAGATATATATGTTTCCATCAAGTCAGGGATAACAACTGTTTATAGAAGATAGACGACAAGTATATCAATCTCATTAAATAGAGATTATCTTTTGTAAAAGAATTAGTAGTTGTGTGTCTCTATAAACACAGGATAGGTTTTAAATATCGTAATAACTTACACGAGTATTTTGTAAACCTAGCAGCTCTTAAGGACTCATAGTTTCTTGAGAGAGTTTGTATCAGTTTTTATAAAGATTAATAAAAGCTGGTATTGATTGTTTTTATCTGTTTCAATTTTGATTATTTTATACGATTATATTTAACCCCCCTTCTATAATCGTTCTTTACTGGGCATCATTGTCTATCAATAGTCTCCCTTCAAGTGAAACACTTTGCTTATCAGATATGATCGATGGCAAACACGGTTTTAACTTATTAGCCATCACTTTCGATAATATTCGCATTAGAACATTACATAGTGATATAGGACGCAAGTCCATCATCTACTTTGGTTGTTTAACCTTCAGGATAAGTCAAACAAGTGTACGATTAACATCACTAGGCAGCAGTCTAGTATCAAAAACCTGTTTCCAAAACTCACTTACATCTTCCCCCACAATGTCCCAATATGCCTGAAAAAGTGCTGGATTTAGCCTGTCGAGACCCGGTGATTTTTCAGGGTGCATTGCAAATACTGCGTCTTTAACTTCTTTAGTGGTGGGTAGCAATAGTTCTTGGTTACGGTCCTCAGAAATTGTTTGCACCACCTCTCTATCTGTTAGCATGTCACTTGTGGCCGAGGTTTGAAACAAATTAGAAAAGTAGTCAACAATAACATTCTGCACATCTTCAACTTCCTCCTTCCAGACCCCATTGGCATCCTTAATCTTCGATATATGGTTATTCTGCCTTCTTACATATGCAAATTTATGGAAAAAACGGGAATTTTGATCCCCTTCCCGAAGCCAGAATTGTTTAGCCCTCTACTTCCAATACACACCCTTTTTTTCTAGTAAACACATATATCTCCACCTTACCTCTTTATATTCATAAATTCCCTGAGTATCCCTTCTAGACCAAAGCTTTCGCAATTTATCACTGTATTCTCGAACTTTCACACACATCTCCTTAACTAGACCTCCACCCCATTCCTCCAATTTAGAACAACAATGCAATAATTTCACCATAATATCCGCTGCCCCTTCCTTATTCCAGCATTCCCTAATGATATTAACACAATCTTGCTTACGAATCCATATATTTTTAAACTGAAACCTCCTCCCTCTAGGTACACATAAACCTTCGTATTCAAATTGAAAAATAGAGGCAAATGGTCACATGTTGAGACTTCTATTACTTGAACTTCATCTAAGGGGAACATGTCCTTCCAACTCTGCGTCGCCAGACCCCTGTCTAGCCTCTCATGCACCCACCTACAGCAATCGCGCCATTTCTTCCACGTAAATTTATTGCCCAGAAACCCTAAATCAATTAAGCCACACTCTTTAATAGTATTCGCAAAACCCTCCCATAAGTACCTCAGGTGAGGATTTCCTCCTTTTTTCTCCTCCACATTGATAAGATCATTGAAATCCCCAATGATACACCATGGAAGCATAGACTTATCACCTAAGTTACGTAACAAATTCCACGATTCCTGCCTCCTCCCCCCCTCTGGATACCCATAATAACCATTATACCTCCATCTTTTCACTTGATCATTTACTACTTTAAAATCGATGAAGTTACTACAACTTTCTTTAATCACGACTTCATGCCCCTGAGCATCCACATAATAATATCCCATAAAGTCTATTGCCTTACAAACTTCTTTTATTCTTTTTTCTTTAACTAAAGTTTCATATAGGAAAATAATACTCGGCCTATACTGAGTGTTGATTTCTTTCAAAATCTAACTACACGTAGGTTGGCCAGCCCGTGGCAGTTCCACGCAATAAGACTCATAATGCTAGGTGGGCTTGGACTCCAGAACCCGCCACTATCAAGTTTTTTGGCCCATTGGTTTCTTCGGGCCCATTATTTTTCAAATTATCCACTTTAACATTATCTCCCTGAAAATCCTCAATGATACGCTTTCTTTTAGGATCCACTATGATTCTCTCGCTTGATTCAGTACTATTTTCCAGCTTTCCTTCCTTATACTGATGCAACTGATTGGCAACAAACTGATCCCCCATATCTTGCTGTTTAATTTGAATTGTCCCATTATCCCCTCTAATTTATCTCACAATTCGATCTTCCTCCATGAATCTCACCTCCTCCCTTCCACTATCATACGAAACGTTTTCTGACCCAGTCGAACAAAACTTTCTTGTCCACTTACTATCCCCCTCAGCTGTATCCCTTAGCCATTTTGATCCCATATTAGGTTTAGAATTCTTTAAAGCCGCTCGTAGCCACACACCACAGGCACGCTCAATCGGTATCTCTGGATTAGTATACACTACACTACAATCTCTTTCGGAATGACCCAATAGTCCACAAATAAAGCAGAAGGTGTTTAACCTCTCGTATTTGGAATTTATCCAGCTCCACTTGTCTCCTTCCCGTTTGATTTTCATTCTTCTTTTTAAAGCTTCTTAATGTTCATTTTAATTCTAATACGTGCATACGGCTTCCATGCACCATCAAAACTTGCAGGATCATACTTAACATATTTTGTAACACCCTAGTCCCACATCGAGGAGATTTGGGACTTCTGTTCAGTTTATAAGGCAAAGTACTACTACCAATTAGCACCAACAAAATCATGATATTTTTGGGGCCTGTGGTGGGCTTGTTTTTATCCAAGTTGACTGCATTTTGGGCCAGTAGGCTTTGGCTTATTCGGACTTGGAATTGGGACTTGACCCTATTTTCGAAAAAGGCTCGGGATTTGACCCGGGTTGTCACATATAGTATTAGAGCCGACTCTCGAAAGCTTGATTCGTCAAGTTATTAGAGGTGGGGACACGAAAGCTGGTGGTATTATCCCATAATGGACAGAGGTCCGGAGGTGGGGATACGAAGCCAGCCAGTATGATCCCACAATGGCTAGGGATGAACGATCTTGGACCTATGGGATATCCGTTCAGGCCTGACGAGGACGTTAGGAGTTTAAGTAGGGGAGTTTGTAACACCCCAGTCTCACATCGATGAGATTTGGGACTTCTATTCAGTTTATAAGGCAAAGTACTACTACCAATTAGCACCAACAAATTCATGATATTTTGGGGGCATATTGTGGGCTTGTTGTTATCCAAGTTGACTGCATTTGGGCCAGTAGGCTTCGGCTTATTCGGACTCGGAATTGGGACTCGACCCAATTATCGAAAAGACTCGGGATTTGACCCGGGCATGATTAGTGTTTAATTACTAATTAATTTCTTATTATCCCAGGATCATGTACCGGGGAGAAGTGGTTTGTCAAGTGCCCGTTATAACTAATAATCGAGCACAACAGAAATATGAATGAAATATGTGGTCTATAACAATAATGCAATTACATTTGAGGTAAAATTTGTGTATGTTACGGAAGTGTTTGTTGATGTCATGGTTTATGAGATTTTTAGACATTTTCGTCGAATTATAGAATTTTGATTTATAGTCTGACATGTTAAAGTCGTAATTATATACTAGTATATAACCCGTGCAATGCACAGTTATTTTTTATTATATTAATCGATAATTTTATTCTTATTATTCATTTTTGTTTTAATTTGTTAATTTAATTAATATTTATAAATCTAAAAAACAATTTTTTTAATATATTGTTGACGAATTTCGAACCTTGAACTTTTGAAAAAATAATTTATCTATTAAAATATAAAATATTACTTGACATTATAATTAATATTTCTCATCTATTTATTTTCAGATCCTATGATTTTTACTTTTTTGTAGTACTATCATCTCTTAACAACCAAAACTCTGGATTTTAAAAAGATATATATTTAGAGATAAAAATATTTATTTTTATATTTGATACGTTGTTGATGAAATTGGAACATCTCATGATTCTCATCTATTTATTGTAAAGTTTAACGATTCCTATTTTTATGGTATTGTACAGTAACGATTAAAATTATGGATAAAATATATAAGGATACATTTTTGGATAAATTATTTCGTGTGGCGTTTACCCTGAGCAAAATATAAATATTTTATGTATATTTATTCAAATTTATATGATTCAAAATTTAAATTCTTTGTTAATTTTTTAAATAGGTAATATTAATATGTTATTGAGGTGATCGAAAACTTAAATTTTTCTTAGTATGTTATGAGTATGAGAATATAGAATAAAAAATAAAGATCCCGACTCCTGAGATAGTACTTGATCATATAAGTGTATTATATAAGTGTAAGTAAATGTTTAGCATTAATTTATTAGATTTTACATGTATTAGTTGTGATCTTAGGAAAAGTATGATGAAATTAACCTCATCATCGTTATGTTGTCTAAGTATTATATTTAAAATTATCGTTAATTAATATGAAACTCTATATTTTAAATAATATTTTGGTATTTTCTTTTTACGTTTGTTATATGTAAAATAATATGATATAATTTAGATGAATCAAAGTGTTATGTCGCTTAAAAAAGTGTTATAACGATAATTAATTAAGTCGTTTTACTTGTAATTTGTATAATAAAAATTCCAACAAAAATTAATGTACATGACTTCTCCTCAGTCTGTTGTAACATAGAGTCTACGTGTATTATTATTACTAGATTATAATCCGTGCAACGCGCAGCTCTTTTTTAATATCTAAATTTAGATTATATTTATAAATTTTTTAATATTTTTATTTTATTTGTTTTTCAATTTTATTTATTAGGTTTTAGACGCTCAATATATTATTTGTGCCATATCTTAAGTTTTAAAAATCAGATTTCAAAGATTTTAGAGCTCATGCGAAGATCACAAAATAATCTTTAAGTTTATGATAGTTTAACAATAATTTTCCAACCAAACTACCCTGAAATAGAAGAGAAAAAGAAAGTGACGAATTTTTACGTTAAGAATTCTATTTAATTTAGAAAATTTATTTTATATTTGATTTAGATTATCAAAATACTCTTTTTCGTATTTGAATACAGTTATACAACCAAAAATACTTTTTAATATTAAATCCAACGGTTCTCATCTATCTATTTTAAGATCTAACGATCTCTACTATATTGATATATAATAGAAATTGAATATAATTTACATATTATTTAAATTGGTCTCACTGTTAAAGTATTACTATTTTTTAGTTTAGACTTATATCCTTTTTAAATAATAATTACATATTTTTATACGATGTAATCCTCATAGAAGATTTTTAAATATGGTAGATGTAACGATTAAGATTGTTTTGGCGGGTGCCGAAGAATAAACTACCAAAGTTTTGGATAAGATCCATCTTACATTTGTTATATATATCTTATACCCCATACAACGCACGACTCTTTTTTAAATATCTATAACTATTTTAACTTATAATTATTTTAATATGTAAATTTTATTAGTTTACATGATCAAATTATGGTTAAAAAAATTTAGCCAAGAAAAAGGTATAAGTTTAAATATTGATATTTATTAGATTTTACACGCTCAATTTACTATTTACTATTTGTACTCTATCTTGAGTTATGAAAATTAAATTTGAATGATTTTATAGCTCACGTTAAACTCACAAAATAATCCTTAATTTAGTAATGGTTTAACAATTATTTTCTAATTAGAATTACTCTGAAACTAAAGAGAGAAGAAAGTGACGATACTCAGGACCAGACTATTAAAGTTTTGCATAAGATCCCGTTTTTTTTTAAATGTGTAATTATATCAAATCATAATTTTTTCTTAATATTTATAATTTTTTTATCTTTAATGCTAATAATTATAAATTTTTTTATAATATGTTTATGATGTTGGAATTTTGAACTTGTGAAAAAGAAAATTATCAATTAAAATATAGAAGTTTTTTTGTATTAGTTCTTCTTTTTTTAGTAGCACTACAAGGAAAATCGAATGACACAACAATTTATCATCGTTGTCTAACACCCTAAATTTTCGTTGAGTATTGAGATGCCGTCTGATACGCGTATCAGACAACGCTGCGCCATCGTTATCTGAGGCTCTAAAGACAACAAAATTATCTAACAAATAGTTGTAAAACATCCAGAAACAACCACGGTTTATATAGAAGCCATTGTCTCAGAATATATAACTCAAGTGTTTCCTGAACACAGGAAACACTTGTCATATAATGTCACAAATACTACAACTTTAAAATGAAACATACAACCCCTTGAAACAGATTGTCATTGTTGTACATGTTTATAGACAACATTTTCGAGTCTACAGAATTCTTGTGGTAATGTTGTATAGACAACAGAGTTTACAAAACTAAGAGTTGTTCTCCTTTCCTTTAGTCAATAGTTTCTAAAAGCATATACATTGTCTAAAAAGGATGTATAGACAATGGCTTTTTTCTGTTGTATGACTTTTCTTGTCACAAACTTTCGTTGATGGAAACCATTGGTTTAGTATTAAAGACTTGTTGCTTTTCAGGAATGTCATGTATTCAAAGTGTTGTCTCATGTAGCAATATTATGTTTATGTGTAGACAATAGTTTTGTTTTTCATATAGGTTGTATGAGTTTTCTTTTCACAAAGGTTAGTTGTTAAAAAGAAATGTTTTAGTGTTAAAGACTTAATATTTTTTTTAAGCATTCAAAGTATTGTGTGATACACAATATAACAAGCATTCCAATAAGTGCCCGCATTGCTTAAAAGTAGCTTAGACAATGGTTTTGTATATCTATACAACACCATATTACATTATAAAATGAACATGCCAAAAAATTAGAAAACCAATCCATCATTCCAGTACAAACTACTATCATCCATTACAAGCAACCATCCAATTCACCAGACCAACAAAACCATTAAAAGCAACCAACCAATTCATCCAAACAACCAATTCACCATTACAAGCGACTACCATTAAGTTCCAACAAACGACTAACATTCACAAAATAAGACTATGTTCTAAAGACGGACACCAACATATTTTTGGGTGAACATATCTAGAGCAGGAGATGGACCAAAATATTCACTTAAGTTTATACTATTTGTGCCAAATGTACATTAAACTACCAGTGAAATTCCCATAAGTTTACTAAATGTTCAACCCAAAATACTCAGTTATATATGACATAGTTCAAGTAGCATGCTTCTTCATGAAATACTTTTCCCACTCGATCCTTATTGCATTGAGCTCAGTGATGCCGTAAGAATGGTTACTTCTACGTAGCCACTGAAAACAACAACAATAGTGATAGTCAGATATATATTCTCCCACAATACACTTGGATATTGCAAAAAGAAAAAAATTGCAATCTTACCTTCTCAGGAAATTTGAGTTCCTTATCTTCACATATTTCTTTCATGTAACCCATGACAAACAAACCGCAGTCTTTGCTCCCAGTTTGGAGAGGAACTCCCTAAAGAACATTAAAAATATATTTAAAATATATCCATGCAAAAAAGAGAAAAAGGTAAGATATACGTTACGAAAAAGATATTACCTCCAGATTCTCCCACATTATTTTCTTCTTTAGAAACTTCTTTGATTTGTCCTTGTAGAGTTTAATGGCACTATAGCAATATAATTTAAATCAATTTTAAGACATATTCCTTAATAACTGTTAAAAGTGATTCTAGAAGATATATCATTCTGATGTGGTACTCACTTATCAACCACTTCTATCCATTCTTCCGCTGTGATTCGGTGCTTCAAAGGGTCCATGAGGTAAACCATTTGTGAATCTGGATTTATAGTTGTCAGCGTCCAATGATTCCTAAAAATCATGAACACGATAAATGAGAACATAAAAATCATGACTACATCATGACATTACATGCAAGAGAGATGACAATAAGCACAAAACAATACTAAAATGAGGCACATATATAATAGCAGTACTAACACAGAGTTATATGCATTGTAGCAGAAAAAATTGGTTTGGCTTAGCATTCTTGAATCTGAAAGATAGGGCTCGCGACCTATCTCCTACAGTACCACACCCAATGGCGCCTATCATCGCAGGATCGATAAACGCTACCATGTCAGACATCTTGTGCTTTTTCAAATATTCCTAGAGTACACTGTATATGAAGTAGAGATACATCATCACAAATTCTAAATGTTATTCAACAAGTATTCATGAAGTCAAAATAATTTATGAACTCCGACACTTACTTAATAAACATGCAAATGATGGAACCTGATATTTCATCCCCAGAGCACAAAACATGCACGTCCGATAAAAAGATAGCCTTCTTGTTGGTTGATACAAAAGCTTCCTGGGAGAGAAGAAAAGTGCTTACTTGGCCATTGGTCAAGGCATTTTTGGCCCAAAGCCACAAACACTTCAACACTGGGGGTAATCGGCACCCATGTCCAACACATACTCTTCCTGTTCTACACAATTTGTTACCTTTTTCCACTTCTTTTCCATAATTTTCTTACCTCCCTGAAACGGAAAAATTAAAAGAAAATTGAGTATGCAAATTGTTAAAGAAGGTAGACATGTTAAGTAAATGAAATTTTAAATTATGATTTTATCATGTACATTTAAAAAACAACGAAAGTTTCAAAAGAATTGTAATATATACAATCAGCAGAAAACAATACTAAAATGAGAATTAAATCTAATTATATATAAAATACAATGAGAACTAAAATTGAAGACAGTTATATAGACTCATATTAATAATGAGATCGCAAATCCAAAAACATATATATTATCATTAATTAATAATTAGAAAGAATTGTACCTTTGTTGTTCCTTTCACTACTACCCTGTCTCTCTTGACTTCCATTATGAGGTCTCTCGGCCATGATATATACGTTCCGATGGCTTGTTCCACAGTCACTATCTCATCTTGGATTGGGAAAGGAATCTTTACAGATCCTTGGATAACATAAGTGATAGAGACTCGTGCATTCTCTTTTTTGAGTGGTTTCCCGTGAAGAACGTCACAAACAATATCAACTGTTGCATAGGCAACAACATTTGTTGGTGAGTCAATTGTCAATTCCTATTATGTAGAACCCTCAACTTCCAATTCATCACCTTCTTTACACACCTTGTCAACCGCCACTTAATGAACATCCTCAATTTGTACAATCTCAGCCTCCTCATTCTTTTCTTCCACCTCAGTCTTCTTCTCAATGTGTGTTTCTCCTCCAACATCCTCAACTTGTGCAACTTCAATGAGATCCAATTTTTTCTTTACACCTTGTAAGTCCAAATCCTCCAAAATATCATGTGCACCCTTAGAAAAACTTCCTTGTTGTGATCCAATACCTGGACTTAAATTAAAATCAAAATTCTTTCCACATAAAGCTGCTTTCAGCTTTTCCATCTATCCAGCCCAAAAGGCATCTCGCTGTTCAATTATCCTCTCACTCTTTTCTTTCATAAATCTTTGAACACCCTCTTGAATTCTCTCTTCTATTGTCCTGCCTTTATTCTTATGCTTTGGAAGATTGAAGTATGTAGATTGCTTCACATATGCCCATTGGCCACGTACCCGTCCTCCATGCTCAGAGGTACCGAGTACCTTGGTCAAGATATCGCCAGTGCCTTCCACCGTCACTTCCCCTTCAACAACTTTCTTTTTCAGAATCTCTTAAAACATTGACAAAAAATTATAGTTAACCAACAAAATAGTTATATGGTGATATAGAAATGTGTTTATAATAGAACTGAATAACTTACAATGTTTTGAGAAATTTATTTAACTTTTTTTGACTTGAAGTTCACATCTTTATCCTGACGTGCACGGACCCATCTATCAGATCTATCTATCTCAATTTCAATATCTCCTTGAGACTGATCAACTTAAGACTGATCACCTTGAGACTGTATCTGTAAATATGTTTAAGAAATAATACATTGTCATTTATCATGCAAGAAATCTTAAAATTAAATATCTTTATCATGCACGTTTCAAAGCGATATGTATCATGATTACTAACCATTTCCTGCTCTAGGTTAGAATAACCCTTTCGAGAAATGCAATGTGTATATTCATTCATATTTCTCCTTGTTTGTTGCGTGAGGTGGATCTACTTGAAGAACAAACACAAAAAGGTTAGCAGCAAAGTTGTCACGCTAATTATACTATCCGAGAACTTTGTAAAACAAAAAAGGTGAAAAACTCACCATAAATTCATCACTTAGACGGCTAGCAACGAAAATGTCCCAGTGCGCCTTCTCGATAAAGGAGTAGTCAGCCGGAGGAAACTTTATCAATTCAAGTTGATTACTATACGGAAGGACATAATCAGTTGTCAAATGGCTCTTGAACTCCCTCCATTTCTAGCACGCCGAATTCCAAGCAATATTTTTTGTTGTTGGTGGTACAATAAATGCCATCTACATATATAAGCATTTTAATTAGCACATGTGTGTTACCTTAATAGGCTGTCATAATCTAACACAAGTAAACATTCAGTTACTTTATGAGATGCAGTTTTTCGTACCTACACACAATCCCAAATTTTGTCTTTCTTTTCTTTCGGAACACATATCCAAGAATCATTGCATATTGGGACTTTTGTTCTAGCAAGAACCCCAATATAAGATTGCATCTCTGTGGCAGCTGAACCGTACGGTGCACCCTTTGCAATGAAAAGCACCGTCAGCTTAATTCCCAACATCTTACGCCTAACAATCCTGCGCATTGTAACTGCTCCGCGATTTAAAAGCCTAAGTCCTTCTTATTTGCTTGGCACCGGTTCTTCCATTTGTTTCCTCTTCTTAGACAATTTGCTTTTTAGGTTATTAGAAATGGCCTTTTTCTTCACTGACTCAGGGGTTGATTGTTGAGGACAAGACTCAACCTCCTTGTTATTTTTTGGTGTCACCGGTTTTTTTTCACAGGTTCCAACACAACCACCTTGTTCTTTTTTGGTGTCACCGCCTTTTTCTTCACATGTTCCGGCACAGGTTCCGACACAAACTCCTTGTTCTTTTTTGGTGTCACCGTCTTTTTCTTCCCTAACTGAACTGCCTTGTTCTTTTTTAGTGCCTTCAAAAGGTTTGAAATGATTACACGGTGATCAGATTTCATCTTCTTTGAAGGCGCCATAATTAATCTGCACATACATGAAGTACATATTCTATGAATTTATCACAAGACCGGGAAAGTACCATAAACACAAAAATATGATAACATGGGTAACAAAAACACAAGACCCAAATCACAAACATATACACAAATATACAACCATAGAAATATGATAAAAACCTTCATACCCAAATCACAAAAATAAAGTTTATTACACTACCTATATACCCAAATCGCAGGAATAAAGTTTAATACACTACTTTTATACCCAAATCACAAAAATAAAGTTGATTACACTACCTTTATACCCAAATCGCAAAAACAGGTGCATGCATATTACTCACATAATCAAACCCATATAATCGGTGTTCAAAACCTAATCGACTATTACCCAAATCAAAAATAGAGACAAAGATATAGGCATAGAGAGAGGGACAGATAGAGAGAGAGAGAGAGAGAGAGAGAGAGAGAGAGAGAGAGAGAGAGAGAGAGAGAGAGACAGAGAGAGAGAGACAGAGAGAGAGAGAGAGGGAGACACAGAGAGGGAAAGAGATACAGAGAGATAGAGAGTACCTGTCCACTGACGCTAGTGAAAGGGAGTTGACGATTGTGAGAGAGAGTTGACGATTGTGAGAGAGTGAGAGAGTTAGGGTTATCAGAATGTGAAAAGGGGGAATGAAATTAGAAGTAAGAGTGAGGGGGGGAATGAAATTAGAAGGGGGGGAATGAAATTAGAATGGGATCAGTAGGGGGGGGGGGGATTAGAAGGGGGGAAATGAAAATAATTCAATGGTATAGATGATTATTAATTTAATCCAACGGTTCACTAATTTGATAATAAATATAATTAATTTTTTTATTAAATATGTAATGGGTTAATAATAAAAATTTTACATCATATCATTAGTAATAATTTTATGAGTTCTCATACTAATATAATTTCGTATTAGAATGTGTAAACAATAATTTAGTATTCCATCCATCCCAATTTATGTGACTATTTGACTTTTTTATGCATTTCAATGTGCTAATAATCCAACGGTATAGATGATTACTAATTTAATCCAACGGTTCACTAATTTGACAACAAATACAATTATTTTTTTAATTAAATATGTAAAACAAATTATGTCAGCTTACAAGGGATTTATAAATTTTATGTTGTAACATGAATAAAATTATCGTTATTGACAACATCTACTCGTAAACATGTAAAATGAATTGAAAATCCATGCTTTAGATGATGTTAACGAGTTAATAATCAAAACAATTGATCATATCGTTAGTAATACTTTTATGAGTGCTCATACTAAACATAATTTCGTACTAAAATGTGTAAACAAGTTTGGCACTCCATCCGTCCCACGTTATGTGACCCTTTGATTGTTTCACGCATTTCAATGTACTAACAATCCAACGTTATAGATGATGTTAACGAGTTAATAATCAAAACATTTGATCATATCGTTAATAATACTTTTATGAGTGCTCATACTAAACATAATTTCTTACTAAAATGTGTAAACAGGAATTTGGTACTCCATCCGTCCCAGGTTATGTGACCCTTTGATTTTTTTCACGCATTTCAATGTGTCAAATACTATCTTATAAATTATTTGGTTACTTATATTTTAAAGTTTACATATAAATTTTTTAAATAAACTCTACAAAAAAATTGAAAATAAAGCAAAAGTAATACAACGGGTTTTCAAATACAAAGTGTTGTTGAATTAACTGTGACATAAGACTTTTGAGCAATAAACCGGGGAGGAGGTGCTTCAAACAGTACAACATTAAAAGGGCCATGTCTATGGTAAGACACAATGTCAACCTCGATTGAAGAAAGGTGATCCTCGACCTGTTTGGAACAAGGTTTCTATATTTTTCGAACTTGAGTACTGGAAGTTTTTTCCGGTTAGGCATGTTCTCGATGTAATGCACATTGAGAAAAATATATGTGAAGCTTTACTTGGTACCATGCTTAATATACCAAGGAAGACGAAAGACAAGGAATTTGTGCGTCTAGACATGACTGAAATGGGAATCAGAACAGAGCTAAGGCCAAAAAACTCCGGGGAAAAGGAGAAGTTACCATTGGCATCTTGGAATTTAACGCATTCTGAAAAAAAGGTTGTTTTCTCATCCTTTCTTGGCATCTTGGAACAGAGCTAATGACTGATGGTTTTTGTTCTAATATTCAAAGTCTAGTTTTCAATGGAAACTCTTCGACTTACTGGAATGAAATCTCATGACTGCCATATGATTTTGCATCACTTGCTTCCAGTTGCGATTCAGTCGTCACTGCAAAAACAGGTCAGGAACACTGTTATCAGGTTTTGTATCTCCTTAGAGGCCATTTGTAGTAAATTCATTGAGGTTGATAAGTTGGAAAAAATGCAATCGCAGCTGGTAGAAACTTTATGCCAGCTTGAAAAATATTTGTCCCCTTCCTTGTTTGATCTAATGTTTCATATATCGGTTCATCTCGTAAGAGGAGTTGAGATTTGTGGACCAATTTTCCTTAGGTGGATGTATCCCTTTGAGAGATATATGAAGATATTTAAGGGATATATAAGGAATCAGGCTCGTGCAGAAGGTTGCATTGCTGACGCCTATATTGTAGAAGAGGCAGTTGAATGTTTGGTGGACCGCGACGAAGTGACTATTGGGGTACCAAAAAATGATAGGCATTGCAAGGATTCCATTTGCAGGCCATTATCTGGTACAACGATGATAACCCCTAGCAACACTGATTTGCACGTAGCACATTTATGTGTTCTACAAAATACTACTGATGTTAGGCCATATTTTGCGTAAGTAATGAAACTTTCACTCTTTTTATGTGAAAAATTGCATACATATTTTATGTCATTACTTCATTATTAATATAGTCTATTATCTTTAAATGCAGTGAACACATGGTATTTTTAATGACCAAATACCCGGAACATGAAAATGATGAAATGTGGCTAAAGAACAAGCAAAATGAGACATTCCCAAAATGGTTCAAGGAAAAGGTAATACGTTTGTTTGATAATAGTTTTGTACAATTTTTACAACTACTTATCTCAAATGAGTCTTTTACAACTTCTATTTTTTTTAAGATTGCTTCAGATTTGGTTGTTCGAAAAGAGGTACCGCAGAAGATAAGGTGGATTGGAGATGAGCCCAACAAGGTTGTTCCTACATTCAGTGGCTATAGAATGGATGGGATTATCTTTAGTACCAAGGGTCGTGATGATATACGTCAAGTTCAATGCATCGGTGTGTGTGTAGAAGTCAATACAATGACTGTGTAGGGTAAGGATCAAAAAATTGAGCATACATCACATACATATTACGGAGTTATAAGAAGTATATGGGAGTTGGACTATAATAACTTTAGGATCCCTGTTTCCTTTGCAACTGGGTAGATATAAACAAAGGAATTAAAGTTGATGACTTGGAAAGGTGATCCTCGACCTGTTTGGAAGAAGGTTTCTATATTTTTCAAACTTGAGTACTGGAAGTTTTTGTCGGTTAGGCATGTTCTCGATGTGATGCACATTGAGAAAAATATATATGAAGCTTTACTTGGTACCATGCTTAATATACCAAGGAAGGCGAAAGACAAGGAATCTATGCGTCTAGACATGGCTGAAATGGGAATCAGAACAAAGCTAAGGCCAAAAACTTTGGGGGAAAAGGAGAAGTTACCATTGGCATCTTGGAATTTAACTCATTCTGAAAAAGAGGTTGTTTTCTCATCCTTTCTTGGCATGAAGCTTCCTGATGGTTTTTGTTCTAATATTCGAAGTCTAGTTTCAATGGAAACTCTTAGATTTACTGGAATGAAATCTCATGACTGCCATATGATTTTGTATCACTTGCTTCCAGTTGTGATTCGGTCATCACTGCAAAAATAGGTTAGGAACACTGTTATTAGTTTTTGTATCTTCTTAAAGGCCATTTATAGTAAATTCATTGAGGATGATAAGTTGGAGAAAATGCAATCGCAGCTGGTAGAAACTTTATGCCAGCTTGAAAAATATTTTCCCCCTTGTTTGATTTAATGTTTCATATATCGGTTCATCTCGTAAGAGAAGTTGAGATTTGTGGACCAATTTTCCTTAGGTGGATGTATCCTTTTAAGAGATTTATGAAGATATTTAAGGGATATATAAGGAATCAATCTCGTGTAGAAGTCAATACAATGAATGTGTAGGGTAAGGATCAAAAAATTGAGCACACATCACATACATATTACGGAGTTATAAGAAGTATATGGGAGTTGGACTATAATAACTTTAGGATCCATTTTTTCCTTTGCAACTGGGTAGATATAAACAAAGGGATTAAAGTTGATGACTTGGGATATACATTGGTTAATTTGAATAGGTTGGGGTTTTTGAATGATCCATTTGTTTTAGCAAAACATGTTCCGCAAGTTTGTTACATCGATGATCCTCTTGAGAAATTATGGTCCGTGTTGTTAAAATTATCCGAGAAAAAGTACTAAAAAGACATTGATGATGAAAATGAGGGATCCGTCGAGGTAAAACTTGAGAATGACTTTTTAATGCCCAATTTTCCGGATATTGATGAAAGTGACGTGGCTAGTTACATGCGAGATGTTGATGAACACATTATAACTTTTGTTCAGTTTTGTTCATGGTTGGTTTGATGCTTGGTTTGCTAGTTATAGATATGCCTCTGTTTTTGCAGGTTTGTTTTCTTTATGTTAATTTTTTTTCCTATACAGTAAGTTAGACAACGGTTTTAGTAAAAAAAAGTCATGTCTAAAAGATAAACATACAACACAATAAAAAACACTTGTATGATAGGTGACATTCAGCACAACACTACAGAACAAATTTGTCTGAAACGCTCTTACATGAAACAAAGAAAAAACACTTGTTTGATTTTAACAACGGTTAATCACATCATTGTCTCGAGTAGGGGTGTAAACGAGTCAAACAGTTCGTGAGCTACTCGAACTCGGCTCATAAAATATTCGAATTTAACTCGGTAATAATCGAACCGAGCTTGAGCTCGAGCTATTCGAATATCCTACCGAGCCGAGCTCGAGCTTCAAAGCTCCCGACTCATAAGGTTCGCGAGCCTAATCGAGCCTTTATTATTTTTAATTTTTAAATATTATTAATATACATTTATATAAATAGTTAGTATTTAAATATAATTTATATATATAATTGGGTCAAACTCGAGCCATATAATCGAGTCGAACTCGAGCCAAACCTATCATATTTGAGCTTTTGTCAATATTTGGTGAAGTCGATTCGAGCTTTCGAGCCGAACTCGAACATATCGAACTTTTTACGAGCCGAGCTTCGAGCTTGAAATTGAAGGCTCGGTCGATCTCGAGCCCGAACTTTTTAGTCGAGCTCGAACTCGAGCCTGACAGTGTTCGGCTCGTCTCGGCTCGATTACACCCCTAGACTCTCGAGCATCTTTAGACAATACATTTGAAAACCGTTGTACAAATCTTCTAATTTTCAAATCACTACTTTCAAAAAGACTTGTCTGATTCGATTAACTAGACAATTGAAAGGCATATGTATAGGCCTATTTGTAAACATCGAGGATACAACTCAGCTTAAACAAGTTTGTAATAAGTAAATAATAATTCAGTGTCACGGGAATCTCAGAAGGTTATATCAGTCAATAGAATGAAAATTAAAGTCATCCTACAGACTTGAAGTGATTCTACATTGAAAGAAGTTCAATTTATTGATCAAGCCTCAGTGAAGTATTCAAGGAAGTGGATTTATTAAATTGACAGAGATTTCAGAAGTGTGACAGCAAGGGTACAACTTACAGTGGTTGACCAAAGTCAAAAGCAGCTAATGGACCACAGCTTAAAGTCAGAAGTATGAAGAACAGACATTGCAGTTAGTCACTTATGAACCGAACAGTACATCAAGTGTCAACTTCATTTAGTGGAAATTCTTCATCAAATTCAAGTGGTTTAAGGATTGTTCATGCTATCAAGAAAGGATATAAATTCTCTCTTAAATTAGTTATTAATTTATTGAATAAATTAATTCATCATAATTAATTTATTAAATAAGTTAATTAATTAATTTATTGAATAAATTAATTCATCAGAATTAATTTATTGAATAAATTAATTCATCATAATTAATATATTAAATAAATTAATTATAAGAATTAATTTAAAAGTAGAATTAGAATTAAAGCTAGAAATATGACTATGAAAAATGAACTGGAATGACTATCAAGGATAGTCATCCTGATAGTCATCCCAGTTCATTTGTTAGTCATTCTAATTTAATTCAAATATTATGATAGTCATTCCAAGCCAAAATGGTAGTCATTCCAGGCTAAAAATGATAGTCATTCCAAGCCTTTTTGATAGTCATTCTGAGCAAAAGAAACGTGCAGAATGAGAAGCAGATTGAGATAATATCTAAAGGCATTCAAGACAGTGTGATCAATACAGAACATTACATCTCTTAAATGCTACTGCCTTAAACACTCTCAACTGCCGAAAACTTTCTTGATCAGTAAATTCATTTCTAGGACAGATTGCTTATATTCAAGCCACTAGAAATCATTTACTTGTACTGCTTTGACTATCTAGCGGATCTTTATCCCTAGAAATTATCTCGAACTATAATTTATCGTTCTATCTTTTTATTACAAAAAATAGATAAGTTCATGTTAAATTTATTCTAAATTTGTTTTAATTAGTTTGAGATTCAATCTTGTAATCAGTACAAAATTTGTAACACCTTTCAAGTTTAATATAAGTTATATTTAACTTGAATTTTGTTTCATTTAAATTCCGCAATTATTTGTTCTTGAAATTGTATTATCACAAAAAGAATAAATTCGATAAAACGGTATAGTTTGTATTCAACCCCCCTTCTACAAACTTATCATATCAGGACCTAACAAATAGACAACAGTTTTGGACCCGTGGTAGTGATGTTAATCAGACAATACACGTTCTTCAAGCGTTGTCTGTTTCAGTTTTTCTTGTAGTTTAGTAAATCGTGACAATCAAAATTCTACAAAAGATCCTTTTTGTATTTATTATTTGTTGCAAATATCGATACTATTATATTAAATACGAAACATTGAAATTAATTAGATTGGTGTTAAAATATTAATAAAATAATAATATTTATTAGAATTTAAATACTCACTTTACTATTTGGGCTTTATCTTGAGTTTTAAAAGTCTGATTTTGACAAATTTATAGTCCACGCAAAGCTAACGAAATTATCTTTAATTTAATGATGGTTAAAAAATTATCATCTAACTGGATCTATCTATAAATTGAAGAGAAAAGAGAGTTACGAATTTTCAAATGGAGAATTCTATTCAATATAGATTACTCATTTATATTTGATTTAAATTATCAAAATACCCTTCTTCTTATTTAAATTTAATCCTACTATGAACTAAATATACTTTTTAATATTATATTCAACAGTTCTCATCTACTGATTAATTATCTAACGGTCCTTATTAATTTGGTCGTACAACAACCGAACTACCCGGACCAAAGTTTTGCATAAAATCCTCCTTACACGTATTATATACAACCACTAGTACAAAATTGGCTTTTAGCGTTGGTTAAAAAGATTTAAGGCGTCGGGTTTTGGCGTAGTATATGTAGGGGACGCTATAGGTATAGGTCGTTTGTGTCGGTTAAATAGACGACGCTAATAGTTATTCTGCGTCATTTAATAACCGATGCAAAAAGTCATTAACCGACACCTATAGTCTGACAAAAGCGTCAAAAAACGTCGGTCTAGATTGAGATCGATTGAAAAATTAGGGCTCTACGGATGAGGTAGTTAGTCGGGTGAAATTGGGGATCCTGCTCCTTATATTCGACTCTTGACTCTTGAGTAACAATATGTTACATTTTTTTAAAAAAATCAAAGAAAAGTAATATTGATCTTATATTAAAGAAAATCAAAATTTGTGGCACGTGAGAAATCAACAAAGCAAATTACATAAATTAGAATGTTTTTGTTGAACTTGAGTCATTTTTTACACGACATTATTTTAATAATTAAAAATACTATTTTTTTACATAAACTGGAATGATTTTGTTGAACTTAAGTCATTTTTTACATGACATTATTTTAATAATTAAAAATACTATTTTTTTTAATTTTTAAATTTTCAATTTTGTTATCTTTTGAAAATATTTGTAAGATTACGATTTGCAAACAAATGCAACTTCTTTTAAAATTTTACAACTAATTGAAGTTATTTTTTGTTATATTTAGTTGAATCTAGTTGCATTTGGTTATTTTTGTAAAAAAAATTAAATAGACATATTTTTCAAAAACAATACGAAGAAAAACGTATTTATGAAAATACCTACAACATCATATATTTTATTAAATAGAACTTTCTGTGATATTTTTGGAAAATTAGAGGTTTTAGTTAGGAAAAATAGAAAATTAGAATTTAAAAATATATTTTTAATATTTTTGTAACATGTTTTTACTTTGTTTTAACAAAATCTACTTATTTTCCAAAAATATCACGGACAATTATCTTTTCTAATTAAAACATATTATCTTTTTATATTTGTTCTCACTAAAATCTCTATTTTCCAAAAATATCACGTGGAGCCCTTATCTATTTATTTTAATTCTTTTAAAAATCTTGCCTATTATAACATGCAATGACAATGCCAAATGAACCCTTAAGAAAAATTCAACGCATATTATTTATTTGTGTAATAAAAATATTAAAATATTATTTCTAAAAAAATTATTTGTGTAAGAAAATTTTTTCTATATGCTAATCTTTTTTGTTAAAAAATTTCATATATTTTCAATTTTTTTTTGAAATTTTGATATATCATTATTAAAGAGAATACATTTACACCCTCGAATGGTTCACCGTACTTATTGAATAAAATAACTAATAAAAATAAAATCATGAACAAAATAATTAATAAAAATATAATTCAAAATATTTTACTAAATAATTTGGAAAACAAATGTTATACAAAGTCATGTTCAATACTAGCCGAGCAGCATTATAGCATCTCGAAAGAATGGGAACAGGTGCTTCAAGGTATTAGCCCTGATTGTTGCTTTTAATAAATTTAGAAGTAAGTTCTTAATTTTCAACAAGCTCTAGCAAAGTTCTCTTCGGGAGATTAGGGGTTCGAGTCCTTCGGCTAGTAATTTGCGTCGGTTCCACCAACGACCGACACTATAAGTCATTATAGGCGTTAGCATTCAAAAGACTGACGCCAAAAGTCGTGTACTAGTATCGGCATCAAAAGGCTGACGTCAAAGGTCATGTTCTAGCGTCGATTAAGTAAAAGACCGACGCCAAAAGTCATGTTATAGCGTCGATTAGGTAAAAGACCGACGCCAAAAGTCCTTCACAAACACCTACAGCGTCGGTTAAGTTCAAAACTGACGCCAAAAACATGAAACAGCGACGGTTCTTTAAAGAACCGCTATAGATGCGACGATTTAGGTCCATTATGTACTAGTGAACGGATATAATTTGTGATATATATAAATATTATATTAATAATTTTTTAATACTGTAATTGATATGAATCGATATCTCGATCTTTGGTTTAACAATTATTATTTAACTAGAACTACCCATAAATTGAACTAAAAAGAGATTTACAAAGTTTTACATAGATAATGGTTCTCATCCATCTATTTAATATCTAACTGTGTTTATTAATTTTTGATCATACGATGGTCAACGGACTACCAAAATATTTTGTGTATGATTAGAAGCCAAATATGGCACAAACCAGTTCTTGGGGTGATTTTTTAATAGAATAATGTTAGAAGTGTCAAATTGGATCCCAAAATGGATAGCAAATGTCACATATCATGTTATTATTGGTTAACTTAATTAATAATAGTGGATCTCCCTCCATTCACATTAATTTCTCCAATAAAATCATCTCAAACTTTCACATCACCAATGATACATCATTTGGTACCAAAATTCGGTAACCAATTCGGTACATCGAGCATTACTCTTTTTAATAAAATAAAAAAGTATTACTATAAATTATAATATCATGAGATTTTATTTATTAGGCATCGAGAGTATATATAGTAGCATGATTAATGTGGTTGTTGGGTTTGAGAGGGAACACTATGGTCCTTGAGGACGATATTTCTTCAAAGCTCCTGCGCTCAACTCCACAAAAATAATTGATAAGTGAATTTGGAATTGTCACGTTTATTGAAGATCGGAAGGTACATAATAAATCGACATTGGAAAAGAGGCCACCATTTTCCCAACAAACTATGTATGAACCCAATGATTGAGGTAGACTTGCTACCGGCAGCAACTATTTAATTTGTTGAAATTTTTCTTCAACAAAATTATAATAGGCGTATATTAAATATCTGTAAAATCAAACAGCTTAGGTAGTACTACAAGGGCAAAAAACGACACCATATTTTTTACTGTTTGGACCCACCTCTAATCTTCAGAAAGCAAAAGGAAAAAAAAAAATTAAGGACCAGATTTTAGAAGATTTTGTTGATTAATAAACAAAATGTATATTGGAGAAGGAGCATTATTGTGGCCTTGTGGTAACTATTCATTACATGAAAAAGGCAAGAGCATAAACTCTCTCTGTATCAGAAACATTCCCTCTCTCTCTCTCTCTCTCTGTACATCTCTCTCTCTCTCTCTCTCTCTCTCTCTCTCTCTCTCTCTCTCTCTCTCTCTCTCTCTCTCTCTCTCTCTCTCTCTCTCTCTCTCTCTCTCTCTCTCTCTCTCTCTCTCTCTCTCTCTCTCTCTCTCTCTCTCTCTCTCTCTCTCTACATATATCAAAATGGAGAATTTGAGTTTTTATATCGGTGTCATAGGTGAGGAGTTTTGTTATTGTAGATGAGGTTATATATGAGATACAATGCAAGTACATGTACAATGTTAAAATAAACTGTTTTAATATAATGGTGTTTCTTATTTTCAACTAAAAACCATATATGCATGTAAATATACAGCAATGCTATCCAGCATTTCTCATCTACAACTTCCACTGATATCCATATGCATCCTGTAAATGTCTTGCAGGAAACATCATATCAGTCCTCCTGTTTCTCTCTCCAATGTGAGTTTAAGTTTTTCTGATGGTGGGGTTTAATTAACATTTTCTTGTCTGTTTAATGATTTATTGCAAGTAAACGTTGTTGTTTGCTTGCGCGCAGAAGCACATTTTGGAGAATTGTAAAGCATGGATCTACAGAAGAGTACGAGAGCTTGCCTTACATTTGCACACTACTTAATTCATCTCTGTGGACTTACTACGGACTTATTAAGCCCGGCGAATTTCTCATTGCCACCATTAATGGATTTGGCGTACTTGTTGAAGCTGTTTATGTTATCTTGTTCCTCATATATGCTCCAAAATACATCAAGGTACGTACAAATTGGTACTTGCATATTAAGAACTTCCTCGTTGTTACTAAACTACGGGAGAGATTGATAATAGAGAGATAGAGAGAGATTGAGAGAAGGAGAGAGATAAAGAAATGTTTTATTCAACTTGTTTGCTACATCACTCCGATACATTATTTATGGTAATTATCATACAACATAAAGTATAACAGAATCTGTTAGAGAAACTAAGGAACTGTTTGCCTATAAAGTATTCTGAGATTATGTTTCAACTCTGGATTAATAGCAAATATATCATTGCATATATATATATAAAGTGTGTGTGTGTTCCCACAAAAGTAGCTAGCCTAGTAGATACCACTTGTTCTTAGTCACCAAAAATTAAAAACTGTCTAGACAAATTAAGTTTCTTACAATTTACCCTGTCTACCCAAAAATATTAGAACTCACGATACCGTAAGTTGCGGTAGTCACAGTGCTATCTATCATATAGTACTATCTTGTGTGTGTTACAACTTGTGATGATTTAATTTAGGCTAAAACTACGATCCTAGCCGGAATTCTGAATGTCGGGTTTTTCGGGATGGCCATTTTGGCAACGCAACTAGCACTGGAAGGAGAAGCTCGTATGAACGGCATTGGAGTTTTAGGTGCTGGCCTGAATATCATTATGTATGGCTCTCCGTTAGCTGCCATGGTACGAATTTATTTCAACTACTTATTAGTATATCATAATGCATGTCAGGGTACTAGGACAAATTTAATATTAACCAATAATGTTTAAAAAATCATAAAAGGGATTAGTTTCTTATTTATGTTGTTATTGATTAATATATAATTGAATATAAATAAGTGTGTATAAATGAATGGGGACAGGAGATGTTTGCGCTATAAATTTGTACAAAATACTGTATCTTTAATTATGATTCGGCTTTTCACTCAGCTCGAAAGGCTATCATTTTCCCCTCGAATTTAAACAACCACGTCCACATAATGTCCACAACAAGAGGACCCTATGATTTATTCAGTGTCACAGCTGTACTGTGGGGGCACTTAAAAAACACATGGGTTTCTAAGAAAAACAGAAACAAACAAGTACTAATAAATATTTCCTAATTATTAGTTTTTTTTTTCTAATCTTAGGTTTTGGACTACCAGCTAAAAATTTCAAAGTTATTTAATTCGAGAAGCATTAGGTATTTTAAAAATCTTCCAATTCTTTCAAAACTCACCGATAAATCCCCTAGTTAAAAAGTTCAAATCCAATTTTCGATCTGATCCAGAAAAAGTCAATTAGGGAAAAATTCCGAACTGCTTCGGTCCGCGCATCTAAACGAACTACATATTTTTCACAAAAATGCGTCCCGGCTCAATTTGTAAAAAAAATCAAGATTAAAACCCAATCTAGATTTAGACTCAATCCGGAAAAACCTAGCTCGGCCGATCCGACCAATTAAAAGTTCAAAGCTGCATGTTTATATGTTTAAATGCAGAGGACAGTGGTGAGAAGCAAGAGCGTGGAGTACATGCCATTCTTCCTCTCATTTTTCATATTCCTGAATAGTGTCGTCTGGGCTCTGTACTCCTTTCTCTTCCGAGATTATTTTCTTGGTGTAAGTTTTCAAGTCTTTTACATTCAGCTATTACTTACCACTGTACTTACATTTCAAACATGGGTTCGATTTCTAGCAAATGATACATTTTTGATTTTATTAAAAACGGTAAAGAGTATTGCAACAATCATGCTGCATATATGCTTATCTTTGAATACATATATATATATATAGGTACCAAATGTGATAGGAATATTGCTTGGATTGGCACAACTAGTGCTATACGGGATGTACAGAAATCCAAAGGCTTCAAAGAATGTTATAAGTGTGAATAGTACAGGCAATGGGTTTGTGGATGGAAGGCAACTACTCCAACCACTCATGTCATCCGACAACATCTAAGACCACTCAGATGTGTAATCTGTCGCCAGCCCAAATGTTCAAAACATTCCTTTGGCTACTTAATTTCATATCAATATATCATCTTTGGTGTTTTAGATTCAAGTGGTCGAGTTGTGGAGTTTGTTCATGCTTAGGTTTGCTTCCCATTAGAAAAAAAAGACACTGTCATATTATTTGTTTTTCTTTCCTGGAGTTATATTCCAAGGCAAAGAGTGTACGTGTGCTCCAATTATTACGCACTACAACAAATCTGGGCAATTATGACGGAAATTTTACACTGAAATTGTCGCAATTGGTCGAATTACGACGGAAAATTTTCGTCATTTTTGCTCAAGTCTTAAGTTCGCAGGTTTCGTCATAAGAATAGTTTTCGTCATAAGTATAGTTTTCGTCACAAGTATACCTTTTCGCCATAAGTTCCTGTTTGGGACCCACCTTTTTCAATAAATTAATAAATGAACTTACGACGAAATATACTGTCATAAATTCATATTTTACGACGAAAAATATGTTGGAAGTTAAAGAATGGGCCCACCTGCTACCAATATTTTATTCGCGGAAAAAATAAAAATTAATAAAAAAAAGATGATCATCCGTCGGAAGTTACCCAGAAATTCGTCATAAGTTCGACGGACCAAAAAGCAGCATTATGCTGCTTTTTAGGTTCCAGCCATTTTTGGCTTCCAAATTAAATCTCAATCTACATACAATCCAACACCACACAATCTATATGCAATACAACACCACAATCAAACTGGTTTAGCAAATCATATAAATTCATAAATGCAATAAAAACTAGACAATGCTAAATACAAATCACATCAAAAACTGGTTTAGAAAATCATATAAATTCACTATAACTCAAATAAATTCCAAATAAAAAAAAGAGAACTCAAGTACAGTTAACAAAAGTCTACTAGATTGATACATAAAAGTCTTTCTACTTGAAAGACTAACAAAAGTAAAGTAACAACTTAAGAGATTGCTAAAAGAACACCAAAGAAGAGTCCACCAATAGCATCAAATAAACCTCATGAAGCCGCATCAGTAGTGGTCCAAACTCTGTATTATGCGACATCCTCCATTTTATCCACCTCCCGAAAGATCAATAACAAACAAAAATAAGATCAGAAGCATTGAATTAATATTTATCATTTACTAGACTAGCTCATATATCATAATTGCAATACAAATTATATATTACTATAAAAACCTACATTTGATATACTGTAGAAACATGCAACCAATGCAACAGTCCTGATAACACCTGCAATGGATAGGCCTGCAATCACTTCATCATGTATTCCTGCCAAAATTGTCAGCAGCCTATTATAAGATTATGACATACACGAAAAAAAATGGTGAATTCCGAAATCTGCCATGTGTGCTCACTGCTCAGCATATCGTCACACTGCCCCTTTGTACAATCAAGAATTTTTTAGTGGTGGAACTGGGTAGAGCTAACATATGCAAGTTAGAAATAGACATAAATTAATTGATATTATATAGTTTTTATATATTAGAGGAGTAACACTAATTACTTGCAAGAATTTAGTACTGCAAGCATATATATACTTTTCACCGAATGTTGTTAAGAAACAGAGTAAGTCTAGTATAATTGCATCAGAAAATTACCGAACATGAGAAGATACACCAAAAATTTTGTATCTCTGATTGACAAACTTTTTTAGGTTTAAATTTTGATTCGAAATTGCTAACATCAAACTCCCTTCTACCGTATTGTATCTTGTTAGACCTCTTTTGCCATTTGTGTTTGGTATATATGTTGTAGTGTATAGCGTTGAAGAATAGGGATAACTCGTATCTTGAATCTAACTACTAATCTAAATTTATTTTCGAGGGAACACTAATTCTGTAAAAGAGAAATAATCCTAGTAGGTGGCAGCCACAACAATTATATACAAGTCCATTCTTCCGGGACTACAATAATAGTAAGTAGTCACTACCTGTATGCCCCTGTTTAATTTATATGATCATGTGTCTGTGTTTTTTCTTTTCCAGGCCCTTCATTCACAAGTCCCTTCATATTTACCCCTTGGCATCCGAGAAATGCTACAAGAAAATCAGTTAAGAACTCAAAATAAACAACAATCTAGTTGGATGTAGAACAAAATTAATTAAACTTGATCTAGTTCAAGTTACAGAATCTAGTTGCATACCAATAACCATATGCCATGCTTACGATCAACAATCAAGAAAAATAATGACTACATTCACTGTAGTTTAAACCTTCTAACAGTTAAGATAAGACAACATAATATGAAACACACATTTTTATAAACAAAACAATGGTAATCGAAAGGAAAAATAGACCTTCAGTAGCCACTTTACTTATACACAACGACATACAAGCAATTTGGTATATTTTATTTCCAAATGACAAGTACTACATCTCAGGAATAGTACTTATAATCAACATTTGTTTACTAAGAGTATCGGATGTTAAATCCAGGTATAATAATAAAATAAAAGTAATTTGTGCTGAATAGAAGTGTTAATTACCTCAATTTATCTTCACGGAATTGTAATTGCTATACCCAATAGAAGAACAACAAAATCAGAAACCCTAAAATTCAAACCGAACAAGTTAAGGAGAACCCATTTAAAAACCCAAAAATTGAATACTCACAAATTGATTTGATGTCAGGGATGTTCAAAGTGCTAGATTAAAAGCTCGATTTGCTACATCAAGATGTTTACTTGTTCGATTTGGAAGTTGTAAAGCTCAATTTGTTTGATAAAGATCCCGTCTACCAGACATCACTGAGAACGCCCAGAAGACCAGAGAATTGTCGATACATGAATTTGTTCAAGGTATTGGCTCGACAAATTTGTTCGACCAAGGCTCCATGGAGTTTGGTGAGTTTGGTGAAGAAAAGAAGACAGAGAAGAGACGTGTGGTATTAATTATTAAATAAAAAATAAAAAGACAAGTACACGTTTACTAAGATAGCGCTAGTAAAACCGCTGTATTGTTTTTTTATTAGATAAAAAAATATCAACAATTACTTAAAATACGTTAATTTACATAGCACTAGAACCAAGAAGCATTAATCATTTCTACACTTAACCAGATGCCTTGTTTTTTTATATACAATTAAACTTTTCTAAAAAAATTATTACTTTATCGAATTTATTACTTTGTTGATATAATAATAAAATATTATCGTATTCATACAATAATAATTTATTATTTAAAAGAAAATTATGTGCATATTTTTTTATAAAATTTTGAAGTTAGATATTTTTTGTTTAAATTGAAGTATATTTGTATTACAATAATAAATTTATACTATATAAACAAATTATAATCAATTAAAATATAGACAATTCATCACACTCTGTATAATGCTTATGAATCACTGATAACGTAGAAATTAATAAGAGTTAATATCAAAATTTGTCATCTATAATGTTAGTTATGGAAGTGTCAAGATAGATTATAATTTCAAACACTAGTTAGAATTACTAGTCAAATCACTAGTTGACTGTTATAATCTCGGACCAAAATTTATTTATTTATTTTTGAAAGTTTTGGAACAGGACTAAAATATAAAAATCTTGACATCCATATGGATGGATCGTCAAGAAATATTTTTAAAAAAATTGGAAAACTAATCCTGGACTAAACACTAAGTAGTACTAGTCAAATCATTAGTTGACTGCTATAATCTCAAACCAAATTCTAATATTTATTTCTAAATTTTTTGAAATAGTAATCAAACATAAAAATCTTGACATCCATACGGTCGTCGAGAATGTTTTTAAAAAATTGGAACACCGATCCTCCACTAAACACTAGTCAAATCACTAGTTGACTGTAATAATTGAAATCCTGAACCAATCGAAACCCTAATTGAAAATTAATATAGAAGAGTGAATGCGTGAGAAAAATTAATTAAGGGGGCAAAGGGTGCTCGTAATAATTTTCGTTTAAGGGGAAAACATTTTACAATATTTTTGAAAAGATGCGGCACAACCGGACCTTTTTATTTTTTGATTATTTTTTCCCAACACTAGAATGAGTACCGATTAACATCCGTACGGTTGGATCGTCGAATAAATCAATTAAAAATTTATTTGGGTTAAGGTTCGGGTTTAGGGTTTAGGGTTAAAAATTATAAAAATTAGTGGGGCCCACTTTTTTATGTGAGGTCCACCTTTTTTAATATTAATTTTTAATTATTTTTTAATTAAGCTGAGGGATCTTGACAGCCATATGGTTGAATCATTGAAAAACGTTTTCAAAAAAAAATTAAAACACCAATCCGGGACTAAACACTAGTTAGAAGTAATAGTCAAATCACTATTTGACTACTATAATCTCGAAACAAATAATGTTTTTTTTTTAATATTTTTGGAATATCACTCAAATATATTAATCTTGACATCCATACGGTTGGATCATCAATAAATAATTTTAAAAAAATCAAAATACAAATATCGGACTAAACACTTATTAGAAGTACTAGTCAAATAACTAGTGACTATTATCATCTCAAACCAAATAAATTTATTTTTTTTGTAATATTTTTGGAATATCGCTCAAACATATAAATCCTGATATCCACATGGTTAGATCTTCGGGAAATATTTTTAAAAAAATCAAAACATCAATCCGAGACTAAACACTAGTTAGAAGTAATAGTCAAATCACTAGTTGACTACTATAATCGCGAAACAAATAAATTTGTTTTTTTCTAATATTATTGGAATATCACTCAAACATATAAATCTTGATATCCATACAGTTAGATCACCGGAAAATATTTTTAAAAAAATCGAAACATGAAAAAAACATGTGTTAACTTACGACGGAATCCGTCATAAGTTATTGGACTCCAAAAATTTGAATTTCCCACTTATTTTTTTGGGAAAATATTGAATTTCCCGCCTATTTTTTTGTAAAGAGATTATATTAAAATATTGAACTTACGACGGAATACATATCCGTCGTAAGTTAAGAACGACAACGTTTTTGCTTAAAAATGTTAATTTACTTTTCACTTAAATTTAATGAGAATAAAATATTAAAATATTTAACTTACGATGGAATAAATATTCGTCGTAAGTTAAAAACGACATTGTGGACAGATTTACTTTTTTCCCCAATTTTTTGGCGCTAAATTTTATTAATAAAATAATTAACTTACGACAGAAATGTTTTTCATTTGTAATTTTGTCATAAGTTCGGCGTAGCCAAAAATTCCGTCATAAATTTTTCGTCATAAATGGTCAGATTAACGACGGATTTGTAATTCCGTCATAAGTTCGGCGCGCCCAACAATTTCGTCATAAGTTTTTCGTCGTAAATGGTCACATTTACGACAGATTTGTAATTCCGTCATAAGTTTGGCGCGCCCAGTGGTTCCGTCATAAGTTTTCCGTCATAATTGGTCAGATTTGTTGTAGTGACGGTTTTGATACTTGCTTAATTATAATCATTTCACAGACTTGGTAGATCAACTTATAATATGTGGAAACTCTGTATGTGTAATATGTAATATGATGCTCGTGTTAACGGAGGAATTTGGTGATAACTAATTTCGAGGAATTGTTCGAATAACGAAATTGTAATAATGGGGGATTTTGGGTTTTTGGATGTTTGGGGCTGGACTTGAAAGGTGTCTCGACTTGTTAGATGTGTCGGATCCTATTCCAAGATGCTTGTGTACCTATATTTATAGGTATCAAGTCAACGTAGTTCTGTTATAGGATTGTGTTTTTAATCCCTGTGATTATTAGGGATGTATTTGGAATTAGTTGATTTTATCTTTTTAGATGTAGATTGGGATACCTTCCTGATTTGAATGATATCATTTAGAGATATTTTCTATAATTAATTGGAGATATTTCCTCGTTTCAGATAGAGGAAATATTTAACTTAGGAATTAAGTTAATTATTAATAGATTCATATTGGGAAATTAGGGAGATATTTGAGGCAACCGAAAATATGGCGTAACAACTACCCCAGTTCTTCAGTGCAGTTTGGTGGACTGGAGAACTAAGTGTGCTTTGATCTTCCGAATTTCCTGAGTCACTGAAACAACTAGGAGTAGAAGATTAGTGAATAATATAAAGCACATAGGTACCCGTGATTTGCGTGTAGATGCGAGGTAGACAACTTGATGTGCCCGTAATATGCGAGTACCAGTAGTCTTGCAAGTGTACGAGAATGAGCGGCTTTGTGCAGATAATTTTGCGCTTCTCACTGTCAAGTTCAATTTTGTGAATACACTATTCAAGAGATAGAAGTAGCAGAATGTAGTAGCAGTAGTAGTGATGTCCTTGTATGTTAAAATAAGGAAAAAATGCAATGTGTTGAGATTGTAGTCCAAGCATTATCACGGAGGATCTTCTCCTTAAGAGGGAGGACTCTTCTCTCCATAAGAGGGAGGACACTTCTCACCTTAAGAGGGTAGACTCTCTTCACCTTAAGAGGGTGGACTCTTCTCTCCATAAGAGGGATGACTCTCTTCTCCATAAGAGGGAGGACTCTTCTCTCCATAAGAGGGAGAACTCCCTTCTTGGCGAGCTTCCCGAAAGTACAGGTAAGCACCCCAGAATTACAGGTTTACCAAGGTTCTCTCCATAAGAGGGAGGACTCTTCTCTCCATAAGAGGGATGACTCTCTTCACCTATAAGAGGGTGGACTCTTCTCTCCATAAGAGGGAGGACTCTTCACCTTAAGAGGCTGGACTTTCTTCATCTATAAGAGGCTGCACTCTCTTCTCCATAAGAGGGAGGACTCTCTTCTTGGTGAGCTTCCCGGAAGTACAGGTAAGCACCCCGGAAGTACGGGTTTACCAAGATATTCCAAGCCAAACAATACCCTCTACAAAGGGGCCTTCATAAATAAATTTCAAGCAACACCTTCCACAATGAAGGGCCTTCAAAAAATAATTTTCAAGCAACACCTTAAAGAAGGGCCTTCAAAAATAATTTTCAAGCAACACCTTAAAGAAAGGCCTTCAAAAATAATTTTCAAGCAATACCTTCCGCAAATAAGGGCCTTCAAAAAATAATTTTCAAGCAACACCTTAAAGAAGGGCCTTCAAAAATAATTTTCAAGCAACACCTTAAAGAAGGGCCTTCAAAAATAATTTCCAAGCAATACCCTCCGCAAATAAAGGTCTTCAAAAATATCACACAGAGACAACCACATAATATAAGAATGTCCAATGTTTACGAGTAAATGTATGATGCACATGATGATATGAATGAATGCATGATGCGAATGATGCACATGATAATTATTGAATGCATGATGCGAATGATGCAGGACCTTCAAAACAAGATTACCTCGAAGGGTCTTCAAAAGACGATCACCACGTAGGGCCTTCAAACAAAATCACCCTGAAAGACCTTCAGAAGACGATTAACCCGTAGGGTTTTCAAAAATATTATAATCTTCAAAAGAGGGTCTTCAAAAATATTATCCTCCTCGAAAGAGGGTCTTCAAAAATATTATCATCTCAAAAGAGGATCTTTAAAAATATTATGCTTGTCGGAAGAGGGTTTTCTAAATATTATCCTCTTCAAAAGAGGGTCTTCAAAAATAATATCCTCCTCGGAAGAGGGTTTTCAAAAATAATCCAACTTCAAATCTGAAAATAATTTCTCCAACATATATGCAATAAAATAATTTTTTTTTAAAAACTCATCTTTCTTTTATGTTGCAGGCCGAATAATTTCTTTGATGAATTCTTCTTATTACCGCGCGCGAGATCCCCACCACCATGTTTTCTTCGTTTGTTTTCAACACCTGGGCAACCACTAACTTAAAATTTGATTTCTGCGATAGGTCCCACGTGCTTGTTTTTGCTTTTCTCTTGGCCATCTTCCGTTAACTTAATCACCATCAGTTTCCTGTGTTCATGACATGGGTCTCACGAGCTAATGAAGTAACAAAGTCACGTGCTACAAATATCGCATCACAATTCTTTAACATCTCCACGATTCAAATTCTGTCCAAATCTGTTTTTTATCTTTTTGACCATGTAAACAATATTTTCTTGGAAAACACAAAACATTAAAGTTGTAGAAAACGAAAAGATCTTTCCGATGATATATGGCTCGTCAGAAACGGACTTATAATGAAACGGGAATTAAATAAAATATCTGCTGATTAACTTCTCAATACTGAAAAACGGGATCTGGTTATGTTTTGTGATTTCGAGAATAGATCGAAACATAATCTGAGAAAACACTAAGAACGAAAGTTGTAGGAAATCGCAAAAGCTTTCTGGATCATAAAAATCATCAAAATCTGACATGTATTAAATTTACTACGTATTTTATAAGATAACTTATTTGTACGGACAAAATCATAAGAAAACTTGTTGCCCAGTAAATAACAAATGTAGAAAGGGGGTTGAATACAATTGTATAAGATTTTCGACTTAATAATAGTTTAGAACGCAAATATGAAAATAATAACAGCTTTATTCATTGTGGTATAAAACTATTACAAAACTCTCTCAAGGAATTCTGATATTCTTGAAAGCTGCTAGGTTACAATGATACTCGTGTAAGCGATTACAATATGTAAAACCTAAACTCTGTTTATATAGCACACAAAGATACTCTATCAATTACAAGATATGTTTAAATCAATTACAAACTATATTGATACATATCCTAACCGACAACTGCATTCCTACAAACTAGGAACCGACAAATAAACCTTCCTTATTTTTCTGGACTCAATAATTATCTTGAAGTAATATTGATCAACTTCCAGTCCTGATGATATTCCTGATCTCAGTCCTGATAGAAATCCTGATTACTAACGATACGAAATCCTGATGACATCAGTATCACAATCCTGATCAGTAGTCCAGATACTGACGATCATTGAATCCTGATCTAACAATCTCCCCCAATCTTATACTTTGTTAAATAAAGTACAGATTCCATGATTCAATGATGCCAGAAATATATTTACAAAATGTACAAGAGACTTCAGTAGCAAATTTATCTTTTAGATCTTTTGGTAGAACAAATTCATCTTCAAGAAGTTAGACAATAAACATTCTTCTTTGTCTTTAAGAATCGGAATCAGTCTCCCCTTTAGATTTTTGAGTTCTTCATCTTCCTCATTAATCTGGTAGATAGATGCTATGAGATTTTGAATGGAATTTCTTTGTAAATCAATTTCTTCAACTATTAGATAAGTTAAATTCCTTTCCATCAGGATTAAGAGACAATTGTTTCATGCCTAGAGACATTTCCTTGACATCACTGCCTCTCTGCATTTCCACTTCTTCATCTCTAAGATTTAAGTATGTGGGAGTGTATTCACCATCATAATTCTTGCCTCCATCAAATCTCTGTCTAATGGTTGATAAAATCATATCAGACCATTCCTTGCACACTTTATTCTTGTCTTTGAGCAGAAAATGAACATATTTCAGTTCCTTTGTAGTTTTAACCAGCAGCTCCTGAATAGACATTTTCTTCACACTTCTATCTTTCATGAAGTAAAGAAGCTTCTCCTTCTTTTCAGTACCATCATGACAATCTAAAACTATATCAACAACTTGTAAATTGTTCAGGTGTTCAGAAGTTAAGTTACCTCCAATTTCAACAGTGCATGAGGATCAACATATGACATGTTTAAGAATTCAGCATCTCTATGACCTATGCCTCCTCTTGTATTGTGTGGCACTACTAGAAAAACTGCATTAGACATCGGCTAAAAACCGATGTCTATTGAAAAAGAGAAGCGATGTCTTTGCATGTGTAGAGAAAGGTAGGGGTATTAGACATCGGTTTTTAGCCGCTGTCTATGTTAATATTTAACATCGGTTTTTTAATAAGCAACAGATGTCTATGTTCCTTTTTAACATCGGTTTCTTAATAAGGAACTGATGTCTATGTTCCTTTTTAACATCGATTTCTTAATAAGAAACTGATGTCTATGTTTCTCTTTTACATCGGTTTCTATTCTTTAGACATTAGTGTTCTAATGTTACTTGTGATATTTTACATCGATTTTTTGAGAAGGTGATGTAAGTTATGTATGTTTTTTAATACATGGATGCCCTATTAGACATGGCCAAAAACCAAAACCAAATGACCAAAATCAAAAAACCAAACCAAAACCAAATATCGAAATCAAAAGGCCAATATATACTAAAACCAAATATAAAATTCAATAGGCCAACTACATTATCCAATTCATATCGAAACTAACTACATAATCCAAACCATCCAAATATCAAAACTACATTCATATAGGCACATTTCCTAGTTTTTCAGGCACATTTCCTAGTTTTTGAAAACCTTGGTAATTCTTTCCTTGTGTTGCTTGCCTTAGAGCCTATTTTAGATCTTCACAATAGGTCCCCAAGTGCTGCAACTTCTGTTTTAGCTCGCCAAATGAAGATCCCATTTTAGAAACTTCTGTTAATGTTGCATCTCTAGTTGTGGTGTGGTTTTCCTTACGCTAGCAATGTGCCAAGACAAAACCATATTCCCTCATTCTTCTTCCCTTTGAATCAGCATAACATGTGGGCTTTACCTTATAGTATCACAGATAGAAAAGCAAGAATGTTATCAGAGAAACAAGGACACCGAGAAGTAGTTTGGCAGGAAAAAGTTAACACATCATAAAGAAAACCTATACATTCTTATGACCAAGACAATTATAAGCACAACTCCAAAATCTTTTGCTACATTGGCATGTATGCTAAGATAGAAAGTATCTCTGCTTGTGATTAAATCATACAACTAATTAGCTACTCATTTGCACTTTGATCCCACAACCGAAACAGATATTACTATTACCTCAGTTTGATAGTAACACTTCTGAAGTAAATAAGACAAATTTCATAAGGGAGAATAATTGTTATAAATTGTGGTAGAACCTACCTCAGCACATATTTTCCCAACAATTGAAATCGTTTCTACAGGATATAAACCCCGTAAGGTCTCAGCTCCAAGAAGAATTGCATCACTACCTGAGCAAGTAAGGACAAAAATATATACATATATATTACTAGAATACCACATAAATAATAAGGTCTTGTATGCTTAGTAAAGCATGTTGGTTAGGGTATTATACAAATGTAGTACCGCTAAAAGTAAAGGATACAGACTTGGACCAAAATTCAACTCAGGGGACAATTTACATATTAAAAATTTAAAGCACCAGCTATAGAAAAAGTAATAGATCACTGTAAATTACCATCTAATATAGCATTCGCAACATCAGTGGCTTCGGCACGAGTGGGCCTTAAGTTGTCTGTCATACTATCAACCACACGAGTAACCACTGCAGGCTTTCCTGCCATGTTACACTTGTAAACAGCAGCTTTTTGGAATAGAAATACCTGAAAATCAACAGCACATAGTAAAGCAACAATAAAATCACGAACAGTCTGGTAAAAGAAATATATGAAGATCATCTATGAGCCTATAGTTTGTATAAGTTTTGAATATATATGCATGTTACTGAAGCTCACCTTCTCTGGTGGGAGATCTATCCCGAGATTTCCTCATGATAGGATGATGCCATCTGCTTCTTGTAGAATTTCATCAAAGTGGTTTAAGCCCTGCAAGAAAAGTATGGGGACATTTGTGCAGGTTCATGTGCAGATTTACAAGGAATAAAAGAGTAAACCTAATATAAGAACATACGACTGGCCATTATACCTCTACATTTTCAATCTTGGCAAAAAATTTCAAACAAACCACATCCTCCCCTTTCACCTCTGTAACCTGCATCATAAAAAGCTCAAGTCATTGACATTTAACCAAAAAATTATTGAGCTTAAACCTTGGTACAAGACGCTTTTTTCTTATGCCAAAACCAATATACACCAGGCCTTACAGCCACAATTATGCAGCCTCAAGACTTCTTATTGTAAGTTCTTTTTTTTCCTTCCCTTAAAGATAGTTTATTTTAATGTAAATTAATAATCTAATAATAACGGATATATAATAACACCAATGAAATTACTTGAAGGCAGCTTTTTTCTTTGCCATTATGTTCACAAGAAACATTAAAACCCAACCACAATATTGCAATCCATTTGTATAGTGATATACTTGTGAATATAGACAAAGATACAGACTGACTGATGTGATAGGATCGAGTGCCTCTATTTTATAACACTTCACAGTCCTAACATCGTCAACACAGAAGTTTACATGACAGATTTGCAAGTTGCTTTCAGACATCTACTTACCTCTAGCCAAACAGAGGTTGTCTCACTTCCTGTGAATAAGTATTGACCAATGAAAATAGTATCACCCGTTTTTACTGCATGCAAGAGTAAGTATTATATTTTAAAATGGTGCAAGAATAATATTATATTGACATAATAATCAGTCCATAAGATTTCAGTCAAAAAGATTTTATTCTAATTTTATCATTTATTAAAGTGTAAACTGAAAAGAAACAGATAGTGATGCACAAAGGCAATTAAAATCAAATGACCAACAAATGTTATTGGTGCTTAACATGCTGATCTGCATTTGTTTCCAGCTTATCAGATTCGTAGAAATGTATGGTTTTCCCAAGAAAATACCTTTTGAAGGAGCAAATGCAATGTCAAGTAACATTATCAAATATGCTTGCTGTACCAGCACCTACAACACATATCTTCACATTTGGGGTACTAGCAGCACTATGGATCAAAAACCAAAATACGTCAATATGGAAAATCCGGCCAGAACTTCAGCTTTTACTAACTTGACATCAGTAACTAACTAGAAAATCTTACTTCCAAGCTTCAAGGAAGACTACACCGGCTTCAGGAAAAGTTATAACAATCCAGTCAAAATGATAGCAATCAAAGAACAAGTACATATATGCACACATATCATATTTTGCTCATACAAGCATATTGGAAAATAAATTCAATTGAAAAATAAACAAATATACTTCAGAGGCTCTACCAACACCATCTTACTAAAACAAGCTCATATAATTAACTTCACACACACATATACATAAATTTTCAAATTCATTTATACATACACATTATAAGTATGAAAGTAAGTATTATCGAACAATAAGTATATACAATTAATTTAAAACATACAAACATTCAATTTCAAATACATATGAGAGAGAGAAGGATATACATATATATATATATAGATAGAGAGAGAGAGAGTCATACTTGATTTGTTCCCAACCTTCAACGGCACAAACATGCCGCCAATTTGTTGAATTAGACTCTCGTAGGAAATCTCCAAGCTTAGTGAATCTGTTGAAGGAACCAATAAAACTATGAACCAAAATTTGAAAATAAATTAATGTGAAATATATTAGGGTTCTTGAGAGTATGAACCAAACAACCCAAAAATTGAAAAAATCCAACGATTTGGAGCTGTAGTTGAAAGGGGGTTAGGGTTTTCGAGAAAAATGGGAAAGAAAGAGGGGGAGTTTATTTTTATGTTTTTGTTTGTAATGTTATTTTGTTGTGAATGTTTTAATATTTTAGAAAAGGGGAAAGTTGTTATCAAAGGAGCATAGCGGGAGATGAAATTTGGTTTGGGGGGGATATTTTACTAAAGGGGGAAAACAAAAAGAAAGGGGAGCACACAACTTGTTTTCTTTAAAAGGAACTTTAGACATCGTTTTTAAACGTAACTCATGTCTAGATTACTAACACACATCAGTTTTATAATTATCCATTTAAGAGATGCTTTTAACATCAGTAGCTTTTCTAACCGATGTGTTAAGTGTGATGTCTAATCCAGTTTTTCTAGTAGTGTGGCATCTGCTTTAAGCTTGAAAACATTTTTGTCCATAGTGCCTTAGATCTTTGAGAACCAATAGCTTGTGCAGCACCAGGAAGATTTGTTATTATACCACCTGATTGAAAGTTGACAGGTCTATTGCACTCAACAGTGTCAATATGCTTCCATTTCTTGTCTTTTTCCTTCTCAAGAACATAGCTCTTTTCTAGCTGGTGTTGTTCTCTTCTTTCATTTTTCCACAACAACTTGTTTGACTTAATTAGCTTTTGCACATAGAGATTAAAATCTCTATATGTTGTTCTTCTAATCTCTCTTCTCCTTTCTTCTTCTTCTTCATCAACTTCTTTGTTATGAGAATCTACTACAGTTGAAAGTATTAAGAAATCAATCTCTTGTAGAGTTTCAGATTCATCAGGATCTTGAGTAATGTCAGGATTAGTGTTAATCCCAAAAGACCTAACAGAATTGTAGAAGGGGGGGGTTGAATACAATTCTTGATATTTTCTTAGAACTAAAACACTTTATTCAAATAAAACTGAACTGAATAAATAAAAACACAAGATATAAATAATTCAGTTGGATTGTTTGATGATCCAACTGAAGTGTTTTTATTGCGGAAATAATCTGTGATACAAAAGTACACAGCTGCTCAGTTACAAGGTTGTAGAGAAGAATTGCTCTCAGAAAGCTAATACAATCTATTTGTGTTTCTTCTCTTCCTTCTAAAGTAACTGCTACACTTGGTTATATATACCCAAGTTTACAATTCTACGTTTGGTTAAACTAAAGAATAATAGTAGTAACCATCAGTAGCTTGCTTTTCATTCCTTTTGTCCAATGGTCCTTGGAGATCTTAGCTTTTGTCTTCATGCTCATTATAATCATTCCCAAGAGCCTTATTGGAAATTGGAATGTTTCCTTATTTCCAGTATCCACTTTGATGGCTTCCAATGCACAGTACACTTCCATATCTCCTTTTAGATCTGTTCAGTAAACTGTCACTATCACTTTGTCAACTGTTCAAAAAGCAACATTGATTCGTTGATAGCAAGGAGATGTGTTTCGTTGATAGCTTCATTCTTCATTTCGTTGATGGTGTTTCCCTCGTTTCGTTGATGGGTAAACTCCATACCGTTGACAGAGTAATCTTCATACCGTTGACATGTCTTCACTTAGACAGAATTACAAGGCATAATATATGTACAATTAACCAACCTATTTTGCCTATCTAGTACTTAGTCAACATGACTTAGAAAACCTATCTGATACATACAACAAAATGCCTATCATACTGTGAAGTATTGTTCAATGCAATTGCTACAACACTCATTTCGTTGATGAGCTTCCTGTCAACGAAACACTGCAAAGCATGCTATTTCGTTGACAGTTACAAAATAACTTAATACAAAATCTACTAAGTGTTTTTATAATTATCATCAAGAACAACATATTCCTAACAATCTCCCCCAATTTATGACTGATAGAATAACAGCCATAAATCAAGAGCCTTGATGATAACAAAAACACTCAGGCATATTACACATGATAAAAGTAAAAATTGTATTGAGCTTCATAAAGTTTTAGAAATAATGCAAGACTTACAAGACTAATGCCCAAATGTGCTCCTCTAGACTGAGCAAATAATTCATCTTTGTCTTCTTTGGGGCATAGTCTTCTTCCCTCTCCTAGAGTTGTTCTCCTCAATCTGGACCTGTAGCCTTCTGTAAAAGATCTTCTCTTCTTCATCTTGATCACCAAGCTTGGATTGCATAAACCTTAGAGTATGATTAGATGCCTTGTCCAGCTGGTCTTCCATCCTGAAGAACCTTCTGCAGTTGTCCTTGTCCTTGAATTCCATCATCCAGAAAGGTTGAAGATGGATCTTCTTTCCTGTTGAGGGCACTCTTAGCATCCTGGGAAGAGCCTCAGGCTTGTTCCAGCTAGCCTTTATTTGACATATTTTGGAGACCACCTCAGACTTGGCTGTTTTGGTGAAGCCAAAGTCTTTCTTCAAGCATCTAAACACTGTGAGTAGTGTTTGGTAGTCTTCTCCTAGAATTCTGTAGAGAGGCCAAATTTGTTCTCTACCACCCTTGTATGTGAAAACCAATCTTTCAGGTAGCTTCTGAGAAGCTGCAATGCCCCTTACTTCCACCAGGTTGTCTAAATCAAGATGCAAACTGGATTCTTCCCTGATGTCAGCAATGTACATGCAGTCCTCTGGATTTGAAGGGGGTTTTTGAGGTTGTGGCTTTCTCACAAATACTGGCTTTGCCTTGACAGCCCTTTGCTTCAATTTCTTCTTTGGATCCATCTCAAAAAGGAATTTAGGAAAGTTAGCCTCATCAAACTCAATTGGCTCTTCCTTTGGCTCAATTGGCTGATCATGATAATTAACAATATGTTTGGGATCACAGGCTAACTTTAAAGATGGATCAGGAATTGTTGGAGGTACAGAAGAGTCTGATGCAATACTCTGAGAGTCATCATTTTCAAAGGTTATGTTTCTTCTAGCCCTTGCCTTTGGTTGCCTTGTACTCTTCTTTTCACTCCTTTCCTTTTGGGCTTTTTCTTCTTGCTGTCTTTCTTCTTCATCAAGAGATTGAGCAACTGCAAGTGCTTGCATTGCTGCTCTTTCTGATTCTTCAGCTTTAGCTTCAGCAAAGTTTGGGTGACCAGCCCAAACACAAATTTCTTGTCCATTCCTGTAGACAATTGCCCTTTGTTTCCTTATCTCATAATCATTGCTTTCCTTGCTTTTTGTGATGAGAAGTCCAAGTAGCTTGAGCTCATCTGGATAAGGTGCAGGATAGAAAGTTCTTGCTATGTTTTTGCCTTTTGGTTTAGCAGGAGACTTGGGAGATAAGCTTCTTTGTAATCTAGCTTCTTCCACATCCCTAATGCATGAAGTTTGTCCTTTCTCCTTTCTTGGTCCTTGAATGACTCCATGTAGAAGGGGCTCTATAGCATAAGAGCTCTTGAACTGTGGCTCCACTTGTACAGTCACCGTTGCATTTGTTGATGGCTGATCTGTCTTTGAAGATTCAGTAATTTTCTTGAACCTTGCTTCTATGTTGGACCAATGATCTTTGATCTGTTCTGCTAGTTGTATCCTCATAGAAGCTTCCTGGATCAAGTCAATGCTATCCTTATTCTTCTTTCCAAACTCCCCCATTGCTAGTGGCTCCAGTGGCAATGTGATGGCTGGGACCAGCACCTTTGTGATTTGAATGGTTAGCTCCTGAGATTTCTCCCCCTTTTTGTTATCATCAAGAGAGACAACTGGGAGTCCTTGAGCTGCCACTAGCTGGGCCAAAAGTTGAGTCTGCTTCTCCTGTTCCTTTTGCATTTGAGATAAAGTAGCTTCCACCTTGTCCACTCTAGAAGAGAGAGTCTTCAAGGAGGTAGCCACTTCAGGTTCCGTAGAGAAAAACCTGTTCATTCTAGACATAGTGAGAAGAGGGAGCTTTTCATCCATCATCCTGTAGTTAGCATCCCTGAAATTGCTAATAGAGTCCTTGATTTCTGTAGCCTCAATCCTTGTCTGCATCATTTGTAGCCTTTGAATTTCCAGAGAATCCATGATGGCCTTGTAGAATTTCTTGTCCCTTGCATTTGCAGACTCATGAGCTAAGTAGGCTTCATTGTACTGCCTGGAGATAGCAGCATCTAGAGTTGCTCTACCATGCATACCTTGAGAAAGCCAGCCTGGTGTAGGAGGCACCACAGAAGTCCCAGTCTGTGAAGTGGTGGCCACCTGTAGATTATCACCATAGCTGTCCTCAGCATCAGAAAACTCAAATTCTCCACTTGCTGCAGCTCCTGAAGGTAGATTGGTCAGGGCATCCTTTGCTCTTTGCATTGATGCAGTTGTATGAATTAGATTTAGTGACCTTTCTGCCTCCACATTGCCCTGCTGAGCCATAATTTGATAGGCTGGCACAGGATGAGTAAAGGTCTCAGGATCCAGGGAAATACTATCCAGAGTTTGTTGATAATGCTCTTGGAAAGTAAGTTCCCTTTCTCCCTCACTGACCTCCATTAACTCATTAGCAATGGCTGCTTCCACCCTTATTTCTCCTGTAGTCCCTTCTCTCTCTCCACTCTGTTCTTGCATCATGGGCTCCCCATGGCTCACACCTCTCACACCCTCACCTTCACCTTCTAAGGTGGAACTCTCAATCTCTCCTTTTGCCTGGCTGGAAGAAATAGCCAGCCTCTCACTCACATTCTCTCCTTTTGCCTGGCTGCAAGCCAGCCTCTCAGTTTCACTCCCTCTCAGTCCTAGAAGTGTCTCAACTACCACTAGATCATCTGCACTAGTTGTGGGAACAACTTGATTTTCAATTAAAGGTGCAGAGTGAACTATCAACGGAATGGTAGTTTGAACTGTCAACGGTATGGATACCGTTGATGGAGAAACACTTGTCAACGAAATAGACTGTTTCGTTGATGAGGTCAAGAAAGCACTTTGAGAATGAGAAATTACAGTAGAGTCTGTGGTGATTGATTTTAAAGAATGGTCCACAGATCCCCTTGCAACTTCAGGAAAAATTGGTTGATGGCCCAACAAATCACTTAACAAGTGATGGCCACCAGCTTCAGAGTGGGGCTTCTCCAAGATTAGAGTTGGAGAATCAGGAATAGATGTATGGATCATGTCCACATCTAAAGATTGAGTTGGTGAATTTGATGGAGATAATTCAAGATTGATGTTTAGAGAATGGGACTGTAACCCCAGAGTAATGATAGGGGTTACATCAAACTGAATTTGAGAAACTGGAAGTGTTGCTTCCAGTGTGTGTGCACCCTGTGTACCCTTGGACTTTTGCTTCACTCTCCTTTGGTATTGGGAAAAAGTAGACTTTGGGCTAGAAGTGTCCCTTACCCTTTTGGACTGTACTCTAGGAGGAGAGCTTGTTTCAATAATCACATCCTTTTGGGAGGATGCAATTAGACTTGTGCTTGAATCCATGTTACTCATTGTGCCTTGTTGGGAAGACACAATGGGGCTTGGCTGGTATACACTAACCTGTCCTTCCTTATCCTTGGGGTTTCTTTGATGTTCACCCCTTCCCTCACCTCTCACAACTCCAGACTCACTCCCCTTAGGTTGTGTGGTAGTTTTTACAACAGGTGCCTTTTGAGAAGCACCTGAGGTTGGCTTGGAGGATTTCTTTGATTTTGGTTTTGTTGCTAGGGTAGGAGCCTGTTGGGTCACAGCTACAGACTCCATAGCAACATTGGAAGGTAAAACAGTAGAGGTGTGAGCTACACTAATAGGGATAGTAGTAGTTACCTCAATGATTGGCAGATACACCACTGGAACATCACCATTGTGGTTCAGCCTGAGTATGTCTGTCAATACTCTCTTTTCTTGCACAAAGCACTCGAACCTGGCATTAGGGTTAGAGATAACTAATGGTGCTGGACTAACATGGTTAGCCAACATCATCAGAAACCTAGCATAATAGATATTTTTCTTCCTATTTGCTTTGTCACCCAACTTAGCACCAATTTCATACATAAGTTGGGTGCTAAAGTTGTGATATCTATCATTTAGAAGCATGGTTAGGAGAATTAACATAGAGTTAGTTAATGCATCAAAATTACTAATCTTTCCAGAAAAGACCTTAATGAATGCATCAGCTAAATAACTGTATTCCCTAACCAAACCTCTCCTAATTATTCTACCCAAATTATCAGTAGGCAAAGAGTAGTTTATAGAATTTAACATGGTAGTTATTTCAGTGTTAGTAGGCAAAGCATCACAGTTATTATCAGGAATATGTAAACATGCTTGCAAAACATCAGAATTAACTACGTACTCATTACCTTGAAGAGTGAATTGTAGTGTGCAGTTTGTTCCACTATACTCACATGAGGTCCAAATCTCCTCGATTATCTCATTGTAGAGTGGTGTAGAGTGAAACATTGCATAGCTCAACTTGCAATTCTTCATGAAATCCATCATTTTGAAGAACAGACTGTTCGGGTTTTCCTTGACAACAAAAGGGATGGAGTTGTTCTTCTCATAGATGAACCCTCCAGCAGACATAAGCTTGACTATAGGTGCCATTGTTGATTAAAGGAAAGCTTCGAACTGAATTGATTGTTAGAGAGAAGAAGGAAAAAAAATCTTTGGAATTTTTGAGAACAGGTAAAAAGAAATAATGAAAATAAAATTTCTTAAATACTCCCCCAAAAATTCTCAGAAAATGAATCCAATAATAAATGTAAATTACTGGATTGGCTTAAAAATATAACCGTTACTCTTAAAGTATTACCATGATTTATACTTACAGGGGTGTATGCATAGATCGTGGTAAAAGACGTGACAAAATTTCAACGGTTCAGATTAAAAGCGCTTTATATCAACGAATCAGAATTGGGCGTTTAAGGTCCCGTCTATTTTGTTGATAAAGCTGCGTTTCGTTGATACAAAAGAACTATCAACGAAACACCCAGAAAAAGTGCTAAGACTGTCAACGAAATGGTGCATTCCGTTGGCATAGTAATTTTGACTTGGACAAAATTTTACCTTTTCCTGAGAAAATTAATTCACAGAAAAACATAGCAAATTTCTGGCTGCATTTGTAACTTGCAAAAATCTCAAAGTAATTAAGAGAAATTTAGCATACCTAGCTCACTTACTAATCTTGAGAATGTTGATTCATCAAGTGGCTTGGTAAAGATGTCTGCAAGTTGTTGTTCACTTGGAACAAAATGTAACTCCACAGTACCATTCATAACATGTTCTCTAATGAAATGGTACTTGATGTCAATGTGCTTGGTCCTTGAATGCTGCACTGGATTCTCAGTAATGGCAATGGCACTAGTGTTGTCACAGAAAATAGGAATTTTCTCAACTCTTAATCCATAATCAAGTAGTTGATTTTTCATCCATAAGATCTGTGCACAACAGCTTCCAGCTGCAATATACTCAGCCTCAGCTGTGGAGGTGGAAACTGAGTTTTGTTTCTTGCTGAACCATGACACAAGCTTGTTTCCTAAGAATTGACAGGTGCCTGTTGTGCTTTTCCTGTCAATTTTACATCCTGCATAATCTGCATCTGAATAACCAATTAGTTCAAAACCAGATTCTCTAGGGTACCAAATGCCAAGGTTTGGTGTTCCCTTGAGATATCTGAAAATCCTTTTAATAGCAACTAAATGGGATTCCCTAGGATCAGCCTGAAATCTAGCACATAGACATGTAGCAAACATAATATCAGGTCTACTAGCTGTTAAATATAAAAGTGAGCCTACCATGCCTCTGTAACTTGAAATGTCCACAGATTTTTCCTTAGTATTCAATTCAAGTTTGGTGGCAGTGGGCATGGGAGTTTTGGCAGGAGAGCATTCCATTAAGTTAAACTTCTTTAATAAATCATGAATGTATTTTGTTTGACTAATAAAAATGCCTTCATTAACTTGCTTCACTTGAAGACCAAGAAAGTAAGTTAACTCTCCCATCATGCTCATTTCATATTTACTTTGCATAAGCTTGGCAAACTTTTGACAAAGCTTCACATCTGTAGACCCAAAGATTATGTCATCTACATAAATTTGAACAAGTATAGTAGAGCCATTCACAATCCTATGAAAAAGAGTTTTATCTACAGTACCTCTAGTGAAGTGATTCTCAAGAAGAAACTGTGAGAGTGTGTCATACCAGGCTCTAGGTGCTTGTTTCAAACCATAGAGTGCTTTGAGGAGGAAGTATACATATTCAGGAAAATCATCATCTTCAAAACCAGGAGGTTGACTCACATAGACCTCCTCTTCCAATTCCCCATTCAGAAAAGCACTTTTCACATCCATTTGATAGACTTTGAAATTGGCATGGGCTGCATAGGCTAGGAAAATCCTTATTGCTTCTAGTCTTGCAACAGGAGCAAATGTTTCATCAAAATCAATTCCTTCTTCCTGTGAGTAGCCTTTTGCAACCAGTCTTGCTTTATTCCTTGTGACTATGCCATTTTCGTCCATCTTGTTTCTGAACACCCATTTTGTGCCTATGACACTCCTGTCTTTAGGCTTGGGCACCAGCTTCCAAACATTATTTCTCTCAAATTGGTTTAGCTCTTCTTGCATGGCTAAAACCCAATCTGGATCTAGAAGTGCATCCTCAACTTTCTTTGGCTCATCTTGAGACAGAAAGCTACTATATAGACATTCTTCTTGAGTTGCTCTTCTAGTTTGGACTTTTGAAGAAACATCACCTATAATAAGTTCAAAGGGATGATCTTTAGTCCATTTCCTTGAGGGAGGTAGATTTGCTCTATACGAGGTAGCTTCATGATCATGATTGCCTTGATTGGACATTTGTCCTTGAGAAACTCCCCCTGAGTTTGTTGTCCCTAAATGATCACTTCTAGAACCATTTCTATGACTGTCAACGGTATGACCATTTTGGTTGTCAACGAAACGCTCATTTTGACTGTCAACGAAACCACCATCATGACTGTCAACGAAATGATCATTTGGTCTACTAGCAGCTATTCTTTTCAATCTTAATGCAGCAACTTCATCTTCACTGCTGCTTTCATCTGTGCTAGTTACAACAACTTTAGGCTGTTTCTCAGTAGCCTTAACATGATTCATTCGATCTCCTTCCTCATTCTCAAAAGAGAGACTTTCATGGAAACCTTCATCACAGAGACCTTGAATTTTGAGATCATCAAAGACAACATGTACAGATTCCATAACAATGTTGGTTCTGAGATTATAGACTCTGTAAGCTTTCCCTGCTGCATATCCCACAAATATTGCTTCATCTGCCTTTGCTTCAAATTTCCCCAAATGCTCAGCTTGATTTCTCAGAACAAAGCACTTGCATCCAAAGACATGAAGAAAATCTAATAGTGGCTTCTTTCTTTTGAGTAACTGATAAGGGGTCATTCCTTTGGCCTGATTAATCAAAGAAATATTTTGAGTAAAGCAAGCTGTGTTAACTGCCTCAGCCCAAAAATATGAAGGTAACTTTGATTCATCTAGCATTGTCCTTGCAGCTTCAATAAGTGTTCTATTTTTCCTTTCAACTACACCATTTTGCTGTGGTGTTCTTGCTGCTGAAAACTCATGCAAAATACCATTTTCTTCACAGAACACCTTCATGCTTGAATTCTTGAATTCTGTCCCATTGTCACTCCTGATCCTTCTTACTTTCAAGTCAGGATGATTGTTTACCATCTTGATGTGATTGATAATGATTTCACTTGCCTCATCTTTAGAGTGCAAAAAGAAAGTCCATGTAAATCTAGAAAAATCATCAACAATCACAAGACAGTATTTCTTCTTTGAGATGGACATAACATTTACAGGGCCAAATAGGTCCATATGAAGCAATTCAAGCTGCTGGACAATTGATGACACTGTCTTGCTTTTGAATGATGCCTTCTTCTGTTTTCCCTTTTGACAGGCATCACACAAACCATCCTTGGAGAACTCCACCTGTGGAATTCCTCTAGCAAGATCTTTCCTCACCAAATCATTCATAACTTTGAAATTCAGATGGGATAACTTCTTGTGCCATAACCAACTTTCATCCTTGCTTGCCTTGCTGAAAAGACAAGTGATGGTGTCTGAACTTGTGCTATTAAAGTCAGCAATGTACACATTCCCTCTTCTGAATCCAGTCATTACCACATTGTTGTTTCCTCCTTTAGAAACAACACAGGCTTCTTTTGAAAAAGTAACTAAAAATCCTTTGTCACAGAGTTGACTGATACTAAGCAAATTGTGCTTAAGACCATCCACCAATGCAACCTCATCTATGATGACATTCTCTTTTGAAATCAAGCCATATCCCTTTGTGTAGCCTTTGCTGTCATCTCCAAAAGCAATGCAAGGGCCAGCTCTTTCCTGAAACTCTGTGAGCAGGGTAGAATCACCAGTCATGTGTCTTGAACAACCACTATCCAAGTACCAAAGATTCCTTTTGTCTCCCTGCACACAATAAAACCAAATCAAGTTGATTTTGGTACCCAAGTTTCCTTGGGTCCTGTCTTGTTAGCCTTTGCATTCCCTTTTGTACCATTTTTCACTTTGGGCTCAGATTGATTCAAATCAATCTTTACCCTTGGTGTTGATTTCTGAGGGTTGCTCATATCTTCATTCATAGCATGCATAGTTGGAGGAACAATCATGTTATTCATGTTCCATGGCATTTGTGGCATGTTAAACATATTCATGTAAGGATTAGACACAAATGGCATGCTAGCATATGGATTCTGAAATTGTGCATATGGAGCAAACATGTTAGGCATAACAGGCATTATAGGCATAGGACTATTCCTTGCAGGCTTGGGAATTTTCACATTAGCAGTTTTCTTAACAGACCTGCAGTTAGTAGACAAGTGACTAACACTTCCACAATTAACACATGTCTTTCTAGGAGCATATTTATCAGGTGTGTAATTGTTGTGTTTGTTAATTCCTACTTTGCCATTCCTGTTATTCTTTTTATTTCCCTTAGCCTCATTTTGAACTTTTTCTACCTTGTCTTTCAATTGCTTGTTAGACAAGTGACCTACATTAGCTCTCTCAACAGGCTTCTCAACTTTCTTTGATTTACTAGACTCACCTTGAACAAAGTTCTTGGTGACAGGACCATACTTGTCATTAAGTCTAGTGAGTTTATTTTTTTCTTTTTCTGTCAACGAAACAGCCTGATCGGTTGATGGTTCATGTGTCAACGAAACATTGCATTTCGTTGACATATCAACCTCCAACAAATGATCATTGTTGTTTGTTGACTCTGTTTCTGATTCTAAGGTTTCACCAACATACCCTAGCTTCTCTTTGTTCCTTTTCCATGATTGCTCACAGAAGGATTCCACGCCTTGAACATTAATTATGTTGGCAGCAACATTCCTGGCATCCTTCCATTTTGCAATCACACCTTGTTCTATCTCAAGTTGTGTTTTAAGAATTTCTTCCCTTTGTAACACGTTCTCAAGTTCCTTCTTAGCATCCCTACTAACACACCTCATTTTCTCAAATTCAATGAGCTGTGCTTCTAACATTGCATTCCTATCACTTAAGAGCAGATTTGTCTCTTTTATTCTAGAATTCTCTTTGGTAAGTGATTTAAGAGTAACACGCAAATTATATAATACAGTAGACATTTCATTTACTGCACTATCGCATTCCTCTTTAGAAAGCTCAGAAAGATTAGTAATTGTTACCTGGTTGCTTGAGGAACTTGCTTCCTGCTCATGATTGTCAGCCATAAGAGCCAAGTTGACATACTCAACATCATCATCAGAGTCTTCACCATTACCAGCCCAGTCATACTCCTGAGACATGAAAGCCTTTTCTTTTTCCTTGAGAAGTTCAAAGTATTTCTTTTTATAATCAACAGGCTCAAATTTCCTGTTGCCCTTCTCAACCTTGGGCTTTCTGCAGTCTCCAGCAAAGTGACCAAGCATTCCACAATTGAAACATTTTGACTTAGACTTTTCAATCCAGTTTGTTTTGCTAGGTTGAAAGTCTCTTCTTGGTGGCCTTGCTTCTGAGTTTCTTTTGAACTTGAACTTAGAGAATTTCCTAGACAGAAAAGCAATGTGCTCATCAATCTCATCTAAGTCATTCAAGTTGGCTGGTTCTGATTCTTCTTCTTCTTCTGTCATCTTGTCTTTACCCTTGCTAACATCACTCCTACAACTAGGTCGACTAGTTGTGGCCTTTGCAGTTTCTTTGTTGTCATCTTCCAGTTGGTTCACAGATGCAATTAATGCAATAGATCCACCCTTCTTCTGTACCTTTTCAATTTCCTCATCTTGCTCCATTTCCAGCTCATAAGTCTTCAAGGTTCCATAAAGCCTTTCAAGAGTGTAGTCTTTGTACTCTTGAGTGTTTCTAAGAGAAACAGTCATAGGCTTCCATTCTTTTGGAAGAGCTCTGAGAAATTTAAGGTTTGAATCCTTAGTTTGATAGATCCTCCCATACAGCTTTAATCCATTCAAAAGCTTCTGAAACCTACTAAACGTGTCATTTAGGGTTTCACCAGCTTTAAAATGAAAATGCTCATATTGTTGTATAAGGAGTTGCATTTTATTTTCCCTGACTTGCTCAGTTCCTTCACAGAGAGTTCTAACAGTATCCCATACTTCCTTAGAGGTTGTACAGTTGATAACATTGTCAAACATCTCTTGCTCCAAACCATTAAACAGAATGTTCATGGTTCTTTTGTCTTTATGGACTTCTGCAACATCTTCAACAGTCCATTCTGAGACAAGTTTTGGAATCTCTACATCAGGAGCATCATCTGGCAGTCCAACTCTCGAATCAAGCTTCATGGGAACGTGTGGACCTTTCTCAATGCAGTCTACATACCTCTCATCCATAGACATGAGGTGTAAATGCATCTTTACTTTCCAGTGAAAGTAATTGTCCTTATCAAGAACTGGTATCTTCACACCTGCATCCTTCTTCACCATGGTTCCTGTTTTTGGTCTTGATCTTTAAACTTCTTGTATGTTAGAAGCTAGCTCTGATACCAATTGTTAATCCCAAAAGACCTAACAGAATTGTAGAAGGGGGGGGGGTTGAATACAATTCTTGATATTTTCTTAGAACTAAAACACTTTATTCAAATAAAACTGAACTGAATAAATAAAAACACAAGATATAAATAATTCAGTTGGATTGTTTGATGATCCAACTGAAGTGTTTTTATTGCGGAAATAATCTGTGATACAAAAGTACACAGCTGCTCAGTTACAAGGTTGTAGAGAAGAATTGCTCTCAGAAAGCTAATACAATCTATTTGTGTTTCTTCTCTTCCTTCTAAAGTAACTGCTACACTTGGTTATATATACCCAAGTTTACAATTCTACGTTTGGTTAAACTAAAGAATAATAGTAGTAACCATCAGTAGCTTGCTTTTCATTCCTTTTGTCCAATGGTCCTTGGAGATCTTAGCTTTTGTCTTCATGCTCATTATAATCATTCCCAAGAGCCTTATTGGAAATTGGAATGTTTCCTTATTTCCAGTATCCACTTTGATGGCTTCCAATGCACAGTACACTTCCATATCTCCTTTTAGATCTGTTCAGTAAACTGTCACTATCACTTTGTCAACTGTTCAAAAAGCAACATTGATTCGTTGATAGCAAGGAGATGTGTTTCGTTGATAGCTTCATTCTTCATTTCGTTGATGGTGTTTCCCTCGTTTCGTTGATGGGTAAACTCCATACCGTTGACAGAGTAATCTTCATACCGTTGACATGTCTTCACTTAGACAGAATTACAAGGCATAATATATGTACAATTAACCAACCTATTTTGCCTATCTAGTACTTAGTCAACATGACTTAGAAAACCTATCTGATACATACAACAAAATGCCTATCATACTGTGAAGTATTGTTCAATGCAATTGCTACAACACTCATTTCGTTGATGAGCTTCCTGTCAACGAAACACTGCAAAGCATGCTATTTCGTTGACAGTTACAAAATAACTTAATACAAAATCTACTAAGTGTTTTTATAATTATCATCAAGAACAACATATTCCTAACAATTAGAATCTGGAACTTGAATTGTATTACAAATTAGAGATAATTGTCTTGGTCTTCTTCTCAAAACCACATGAGGTTCATATTCTTCACCTACTCCTTCATCACGAATAGTAGTCTTGACAACCTGAGTATCAGGAACTCTTGCCATTTGAGTGTCCTCAGTGATTTCTTCAATTCTAATTCCTCTAGACCTTGTTTGTCTAGGCACATATTGTGTTATCTTTCTTCCTCTTCTACCTCCTCTTCTACACCTGCCTCTTCCTCTAACAGCAACATGATTACTAAAGCTTTCCGTGATCTCTTTCTGTTGTCTTAGAAATTCTTCTTGAGATAGATCAGGATATTCTTCAGTTGAAATAGAGAGGGCTTTTCTAGCAAACAACTGTTGAACTCTCTTATCAGTATGATAAAGAGTAACAACTCCACCTCCTTTAGTCTTGAACTTCTTGAACAGATTAGCAGCATCCTCAGCATTTTCTGTAATATCTGTAAACTTTATTAATGATATAAATTATATTTTAGGTGTAAAATAATTATTGTGGAGTATTTGGAGTCTTAATGGTTAAGGTTATTGAGTAATAGTATGTTAATTGTTGTGTCGAAAGCCCCTTTCGAATCATTATTATCCCTTCGTCTTTCGTATCCGAATCATTATTGGAAGATTTCTTCGTATCATTATATCCCTAATTATCTGATACTATCAATAGTATTTGTTTTATTCAAAAAGGGAAAAATTATTTCGTACCCTAATTGTTTAAGGCGATTGATATATCGTTCATATCAATAATACATTTGTTATATCCCCAGTATTCTTGAGCATTCGTTATATAAATGCTATGTTTTGATATGGATAATTATCAGTCCTTGTCGATAATTATCACCTCGTAAAACATGTAATTTACTTTATTAAAGATTTAAAGCGATCCAATGGATCAATATCGATCCAAAAATGTCTTTTGGGGTATTATTTTCCATTAAGTATAAAAAGACGAATCGTACATTATCCTTCGTATAATCCGTATTACATATATACAAAAATATAAAAATTCCCGAACCGTGTTCTTCGTGTTCTTGAAGATTAAACTCAATCTTGGAAGTGTTATTGGAATCCAAATCTCAAGTTCAAGTACTCAAATCAAAGCCCTTGATCTCTAGTTTCTGAATCATCCAACCGTTTCATCATCTGGTAATTTTTTGAATTAATATGAATTTTTGAAATTCGAATTATTATTAGGGTTCTTATTAAATTTGGGGATTTTCATTCTGTTAATTCTCCGTTCAATTGATTGCTTCTAACATGTTCCTAGGGTTCTAATGAGTAGGAATTCATGCTTTAATTTCATGTTTATGTTCGATTTTGAGAATTTCGATTCTAGGGTTTTTGCCCGATTTTTCTTTTGAATAGTCCGTTCATATGAATGATCTGACATTGTTTTTGATAGAGGGCTTTTGTTGTATGTGTTCTTAGCTTCATTTTAACATAAAGAACGTAGAGTTTCATGTAGAAATAAGATAGATCGGAAAATTTGTTGAGCTCGCCGGAATTTGGTCGGGATTTAATTTCCGGCTATGTTTTTGGTTTGTTTTTTATCGGAATGAATAGCTGAATTTACAAGGAATTTTAGGCAGGTCACCGGAGTCCGGGAATTTTCCGGCAAGTTCTTCGCGACCCGGATTGTTCTTGCCGACCCGTGACCCGACCCGTTGACCCGGTTTCAATCTTCAAAACCCTAATTCATTTTCAGAAAACTGTTTTTGGATTTTATTTTTAAAAATAATTCGAAAATAGTTTAAAATTTTATAAAAATCATATTTTTATTTTAAAAATACATTTTTAAATTCAGAAAATTCAGAAAAATTATAATTATTTATTTAAATTCGAAAACTGATTAAATTTAATTATTTTAATTATTTTTTATTAATAATTAATTTATTTAATTAATTGATTAATTCTATTAATCAGTTAATTCTTATTAATTAATTATTAATTATATTTAATTAATTTAAATTAAGTTTAATTATTTTCTAGCTTGTTTTAATTATTTAAAAATAGTTTGAGCATTTAGAAAGTGTCAATTAATTTTACATTAATTGATTTAATTGTTTTTAAATACTTATATTGAGATTAATAATCCGATTTTTGATTTAAAAATTATTTGTGACTTATTTAAATTCAAATAAGCCTCGAATATTGTTCTAAAAATATTTATAAGTGTTATATGGTTTATATGAGTTGAATAATGTGTTTTATAGTCCGTAAATACCTGTGCGAGGGCTAGTGTCTGAGTTTTGATTTTCGTAAAATAGAACGAGCGTCTGATAAATGTTATTAAATACACGATTACTTGTTTAGACTTAAAAATGGTTATGAGTATATGTCGAAGATAGAACGAGGATAGTTAGACTTATTATTATAAGTTGTTTATTATAGAATCAAGTTCCCAAAGCAAGGGAAAGGGGAAGGTAGGATAAGCAAGATAGACCGAAGTCAGCTACGTAGACCAGGCAAGTATCTGTGCCTTTACTTGTTGATTCAATTAACATTGTTTCCTATGATTATGCATGTTACCATCAGAACAGTCCAGATTATTCAATATTTACCCCGTATTTGAGCAACTGATGCTATTTTCTTGAATATTCCTAATTCTTTGATCTATCCACCATCAAGTTGAATATCAGAAACCTTCACCTTCAATTCAGTTTATATTGATGATAACCATTGATTACCTTCTTAAACGAGTACGTTGTACCGTTGAAACCATTCCAAATCTATTTCTCGAACTTCATTTGATATTGAGCAGTTGAAGCTCTTTTGCAACTATTATACCTTGTCATTGTGTACTTATCTTGTGATGCATATTATTGCTTATACTCTGTGATAGAATTGGCATGTTTTTAAAATGGACCAATAATGGTCGGACCATATTCATGGTCGGAATAATTTAAGGCCAAGATGGCCATGGATCCTAGTGGTGGACTTTGCTATAAGCAAGTCCGGGGTTGATGCGTGACTGATCAGCAGCTCAACCTTTTGAATTGAAAAATGTAGAAGTCCAATTCTAATCCCTTTTATTTTCCATTGAAATTTTTAAAAAGCATATGTTTGGCTTATATATTGTTGATTTAGATAATTGCGATCTTCCTTTCATTATGGAACTGTGATTGATATATATTATGCTTGCTGAGCACTTGTGGCTCATACTTGTTTTGTTTCTAACCCTATTCCAGTGAAGCGAGAGTATGAGCAGACACAGTGCGAACGATAGTTCTCCAGCAGCTAGGAGATCACCTCGAGTGGTTGTCATTGGCAGGGTAGTTGTCTATTTTGTTAGTTAGACTAGATGTCTATCTTTGAACTTTAAGTTGTGTAATAATAACTCTGAAAACTGGTTTGTAATATAACTTAGAAGCTTGTTCAATGCCATAATCTGGATGCGGTCTTGGTTAAGGGGTGTTTTATGTTATTATTATATTATGCATGTGTTATATCCAGGTATATTGTGTTTCGTTGGTCGAGTGACTCTCCAAATCTGTGCCCCGGGTTTGGAGGGCGTCACATTTTCAATAAAAACATCTTCATCACCTTCAGGAATTGTACATCAGACTTGTCCATGACCAGGCATCAGGATTTGGTCACCTGTCAGGATTTGCTCTTCCGTCAGGATCTGAGAGTTCACTAAGGTTCTTACTGTTCTTATTCCAGCATGGATTGACTTTGAGTAGTTTGTCTTGAAGACTTCACCATAACAGTATCAGAGGTTTCTCCTTTTCTTACCATGTCATCACCATCATTTCCAGTATCATCTTCATTTCTTCTCAATACTTGATCAGGTGTACATTTTGTTTTACTTACCTTCTCCCCCTTTTTGGCATCAGGATTAGATAATAAATTCAAAATTAAAGAGAGAGAGGCTTCAATATTTGTTACCTTGGAATCCAAAGAATCAATTCTGCTATTGAGAGTAGACTGGTCAGTGATAAGGGTCTTGACATGAGAATCTAAAACTCTGAGTTGAAGAGCAGTAGGTGCCTTTGCAAAACTTTGAGATACATCAGCCCTTACCAAAGAATTAGCAACCTTAACAGAATCAATCTCAGCCTTGAGGCTCTTGCTTAAAAGAGTTGTAGCTTTCAAGTGATTCCTTAAATCTTCATTTTCAATCAACTTGGCTGCATAAGAAGCATGATTAAGTGCACATGGGTAGCTCACAGGATCAGCAGATCTGTACCATTTATTATCCCTATTAGATCAGGATTCAATGATCGACAAGATCTAGACTCAACTGATCAGGATTGCTGACGTCATCAGTATTGCATGGTCATCAGTATTTGCTCAAGCGTCAGTATCAAGATTGTCATCAGGATCTACATCAGGACTGCGATCAGGATTGATCATCAGGACTGGAAGCTGATCAGGATTCCTACTTAGAGTTATATTTGGAGTCTAGTTAAATAAGGAAGTTTATTTTGTCAGTTCCTTATTTATAGTAATGAAGCTATCAATTTAGGATAGGTTTCAATCTTTGTAATTGATTAGGACTTATCATGTAATTGATAGAGAAGCTGTGTAGTATATAAACACAGTTTAGGTTTCGATTTATATCGATCACACATACAAGTACTTTTGTAACCTTGAAGCTCTTAAGAACTCAGAATTTCTTGAGAGAGTTTTGTAATAGTTTTATAACAGATTTAATAAAACTGTTATTATTCATATTTCTGTTTATTAAAAGTCGAGAATCTTATACAATTGTATTCAACCCCCCTTCTACAATTGTTATTTACTGGGCAACAATTGGTATCAGAGCAAACTGATTTAAATTTGAATCAGATACGAACTAAGATGTCGACAACCAAGTATGAAAGCATGAAGATTCCCATCCTGAAGAAGTCTGAATATCCAACATGGAAGGTAAAGATGTTGATGTACCTAGAGGCTATGGATCCTGACTATTTGGACAGGATTCGTGATGGACCATATATTCATACCAGAATTATAGGACGAACAGAAACTGTACCTGAACACTATGTGGTCAAGGCCAAGAGTGAATGGACTCTAGAAGAAAAGGCTCATGTACTCAGGGAGGCAAAGATAAAGAATATCCTACACAATAGTCTTGATGCTGTCATGTCTAACAGAGTGATTGCATGCAAGTCTTCAAAAGAAATTTGGGACAATTTGGAGATTCAATGCTAGGGATCTGCATCTGTCAAGAAAAACATAAGGGCTCTTTTGATTCAAGAATATGAACAATTCGATGCTAGACCTGATGAAAGTCTGACTGATTTATATGATAGATTTCTAACACTCCTGAACAATCTATCTTTAGTTGGCAAGGAATATGTTTCTGAAGATTCAAATACCAAGTTTCTGAGAGCTTTACCAGAAAAATGGGATACTCAAACCTCGATCATTAGACATCAGTATGATCTCAACACTGCGTCTCTTGATGAAGTCTATGGAATGCTAAGAACTCATGATCTTGAGGTTCAATAGAGAAAGAATAAAAGAAGCAACAAGGCAAAGTGTATTGCCTTGAAAGTAGAGGCTAAATCAAAAGGAAAAGCTGTGGAGGTCTCTAGAAGAAATTCAAGAGTGGTGGAGTCAGATCCTGATGATTCATCATCAGATAATGATGGCAATCCTGATGCCAATACTGATGATGATTCTTCTGACCCAGACATTGAAGAGATGGTTGCTATGATAGTCAGAGGCTTCAAAAAGATGAAGTTCAGGAAGGCTAGAATTCAAGGCAACTTCTAGAAAAGGACCTTCAATGCTGACAAAGACAAATACATCAAAAAGGACAGCAAGGGTGTGACGCCCTCCAGACCCGGGGCACAGATCTGGGGAGTAACTCGACCAACGAAACACAATATACCTGAATATAACACATGCATAATAATATAATAACAAAAAATACCCCTTATCCAAGACCGCATCCAGATTATGGCATGAAACAAGCTTCTAAGTCATAATTATTACAAACCAGTTTTCAGAGTTATTACACAACTTAATATACAAAGCTAGACATCTAGTCTAACTTCCAAAGTAAGACAACTACCCTTCCAATGACAATCACTCGGGGTGGTCTCCTAGCATCTGGAGAACTGTCACTAGCGCCGTGTCTGCTCATTCTCTCGCTTCACTGGAATAGCGTTAGAAACAAAAAAAGTATGAGCCACATATGCTCAGCAATCATGATATATATCAATCACAGTTCCATAATGAAAAGAAAGATTTCAGTTATCTGAATCAACAATATACAAGTCAAACATAAGCTTTTAACAATCTTTATTGAAGAAAGAGGAATTAGAATTGGACTTCTACATTTTTCAAATACAAAGGTTGAGTTGCTGATCAGTCACGCATCAACCCCGGACTAGCTTATAGCATAGTCCTCCACTAGGATCCATGGCCATCTGGGCCTTAAGTTATTACGACCATAAATATGGCCCGACCATTACTGGTCTCATTTTAAAACATGCCAATTCTATCACAAAGTATAAGCAATAACATACATAATAAGATAAGTACACAATGACGGGGTGTAATAGTTGCAAAAGAGCTTCAACTATTCAATATCAAATGAAGTCCGAGAAATAGATACGGAATGGTTTCAATGGTACAACGTACTCATTTAAGAAAGTCAACAATGGTTATCATCAATATAAACTGAATTGAGGGTGAAGGTTTCTGATATCCAACACGATTGTGGATTAAATCAAAAGTTAGGAATATTCAAGGAAATAGCATCAAGTGCTCAATACGGGTGAAGATTGAATAATCTGAATCGTTCTGATGGTAACATACATGTAATTCTGAAGAATAATAACAATTGAATCAACAAGTAAAGGCACAGATACTTTCCTGGTCTAGTAGCTGACGGAATTCTACCGAGCTCACTCTACCTTCTCTTTTCCCTTGCTCCGGGAAATCGATTCTAAAATAAACAACTCATTACAGTAAGTCTAACTATCCTCATTCTATCCTCGATATATACTTATAACCATTTTTACATTTAAACAAGTAATCGGGTTCCTATCGGATGCCCGATCTATTTTACGGTAATTAAAACTCAGACATTAGCCCTCGTACGGGCATTTACAATATTAAAACACCTTATTCGACTCATATAAACCATATAGCACTTATAAATATTTTTAAAACAATATTCGAGGCTTATTTGAATTTAAATAAGTCACAAATAATTTTTAAATCAAAAATCGGATTTTTAATCCCAATATAAGTATTTAAAAACAATTAAATCAATTAATATAAAATTAATTGACAATTTCCAAATGCTCAAACTATTTTTAAATAATTAAATCAAGCTAGAAAATAATTAAACCTAATTTAAATTAATTAAATCTAATTAATAATTAATTATTAAGAATTAACTGATTAAAAGAATTAATCAATCAATTAAATTAATTAATTATTAATTAAAAATAATCAAAATAATTAAATTTAATCAATTTTCGAATTTAAATAAAGAAATATAATTTTTCAGAATTTTCTGAATTTAAAAATGTATTTTTAAAATAAAAATATGATTTTTATAAATATTTAAACTATTTTCGAATTAAATTTAAAAATAAAATTCAAAAATAGTTTTCTGAAAATATTTTAGGGTTTCGAAGATTGAAACCGGGTCAGAAATTGGGTCAACGGGTCGGGAAGAACAAAAACGGGTCGGGAAGAACAACCCGGAAAATCCCAGAATCCGGCGACAATTCCCAGATTCCGGTGAGCCAAAAACGTAACAAATTTTGGGGCTTTTGATACCAAAATACTCCTAATAACCATACCAATACATTCCGATCAAAAACAAACCAAAAACATCACCGGAATCCAAAACCCGACCAAATTCCGGCGACCTTAAACAAATTTTCCGATCTACTAAAATCATACATGAAATTCTACATTCTTTATGTTAAAATGAAGCTAAGAACACATACAACAAAAGCCCTCTATCAAAAACAATGTCAGATCATTCATATGAACGGACTATTAAAAAGAAAAATCGGGCAAAACCCTAGAAATCGAATTTCTCAAAATCGAACATAAACATGAAATTAAAGCATGAATTCCTACTAATTAGAACCCTAGGAACATGTTGGAAGCAATCAATCGAACGGAGAATCAACAGAATGAAAATCCCCAATTCGAACATAAACTCTAATTTTAATTAGAAATTTGAAAAATTCATATATAATCGAAAAATTACCAGATGATGATATGGTTGGAAGATTCTGAAACTAGAGCTCAAGATCTTTGATTTGAGTACTTGAACTTGTGATTTGGATTTCAATAACACCTTCAAAATTGATTTTGATTTTCAAGAACACGAAGAACACAGTTCGGGAATTTTATATTTTTCTGTATTTTTAATACGGGTTCACTACACCATATTTGACCTATTGCAAGCCCAAAAACGTAACAAATTTTGGGGCTTTTGATACCAAAATACTCCTAATAACCATACCAATACATTCCGATCAAAAACAAACCAAAAACATCACCGGAATCCAAAACCCGACCAAATTCCGGCGACCTTAAACAAATTTTCCGATCTACTAAAATCATACATGAAATTCTACGTTCTTTATGTTAAAATGAAGCTAAGAACACATACAACAAAAGCCCTCTATCAAAAACAATGTCAGATCATTCGTATGAACGAACTATTAAAAAGAAAAATCGGGCAAAACCCTAGAAATCGAATTTCTCAAAATCGAACATAAACATGAAATTAAAGCATGAATTCCTACTGATTAGAACCCTAGGAACATGTTGGAAGCAATCAATTGAACGGAGAATCAACAGAATGAAAATCCCCAATTCGAACATAAACCCTAATTTTAATTTGAAATTTGAAAAATTCATATAAAATCGAAAAATTACCAGATGATGATATGGTTGGAAGATTCTGAAAATAGAGCTCAAGATCTTTGATTTGAGTACTTGAACTTGTGATTTGGATTTCAATAACACCTTCAAAATTGATTTTGATTTTCAAGAACACGAAGAACATGGTTCGGTAATTTTATATTTTTCTGTATTTTTAATACGGATTGTATGAAGGATAATGTATGATTCTCCTTTTTATACTTAGTGGAAAATAATACCACAAACGACATTTTTGGATCGATATTGATCCACTAGTTCGCTTTAAAACCCTAATTTAGAAAAATACACGTTTTACGAGGTGATAGCTATCCACAAAGACTGATAGTTATCCAAATCAATACATATCATTTATATAACTAATGCTCAAGAATACTGGGGCTATAACAGATGTATTATTGATACGGAGGATATATCAATTACCCTAGAAAAATTAGGGTTAGGGTTTGGAATAATTTTTCTTCCTTTGAATAAAACAAATACTATTGATAGCATCGGATAATAAGGGATATAATAATACAAAGAAATCCTCCGATAATGATTCGGACACGAATGACGAAGGAATAATAATGATGTACAAAATTTCAACGGGGCCCTTGAATTTTCAAAACGGGGCTCAAAATTGAAGATATTTTCAAATGACAAGATATTTGAACGGGGATTCCGACACACCAATTTAGCACATAATCACTTAACAACCTTATCATTAAAACTCAAAATACTTCACAATAATTATTCTACACATATAATACAAATTATATAATTAATAAAGTTCACGGATCTTACATCCTTCCCCCTTAATAGGATTCTGTCCTCAGAATCAGATCAAGGAAACAACTCGGGATATTTCTCTAACATATCACTCTCTAACTCCCATGTAGACTCTTCCACCTTAGGATTCCTCCACAAAACTCTTACTATCACTATAGTCTTATTTTTTAACACTTTTTCCTTACGATCCAATATCTGAATTGGTCGTTCTACATAAGATAAATCTGACTGGACCTCTATGGGTTCATACTCTATTACATGGTTCGAATCTGGTCGATACTTCTTAAGCATGGATACGTGAAACACATTATGAACGTGCTACATATGCGGGGGTAATGCTAACTCGTAAGCTACTTTCCCAACCTACTTCAAAATCTCAAATGGTCCAACGTATCTCGGACTCAATTTCCCTTTCTTTCCAAACCTAACTAATCCTTTCCATGGTGAAACTTTTAGTAACACTTGCTCTCCGACTTCGAATCCCATATCCTTTCTTGCTAGGTCAGCATATTTCTTCTGCCGGTTCTGAGCTGTTATCAACCTTTTCTGAATTAATTCAATCACTTCCTTTGTCTGCTGTACTAATTCTGGTCCTATCACTTTCCGTTCACCAACTTCTTCCCAATATACTGGAGATCGACACTTCCGTCCATATAAAGCTTCGTAAGGTGGCATCCCCATACTCGCGTGAAAACTATTATTATATGAGAATTCTACTAAGGGTAGATGATCGTCCCAATTACCTTTAAAATCAAGTGCACATGTTCTAAGTATTATCTTCGATGGTTTGAATTGTCCTTTCACTTTGACTGTCTGTCTGCGGGTGATAAGCCGTACTCATTTTCAATTCGGTGCCAAAACACTCTTGAAAACTTCTCCAGAATCTTGAGTTGATTCTAGGGTCTCGATCAGATACTATTGACACTAGAACTCCATGTCGTACCACGATTTATTTAACATATAAACGAACTAATTTATCCAGCGAGAATCTCTCGTTAATTGGAAGAAAGTGTGCGGATTTCGTCAATCGATCCACAATAACCCAAATAGCATCATGGTTAGTCTTTGTTCTGGGCAATCCTACCATAAAGTCCATTGCGATGTGTTCCCACTTCCACTCAGGAATTTCTAACGGCTGCAGTAATCCAGTTGGTCTTTGATGTTCCGCCTTGACCCTTTGACATGTAAAACATTTACCCACCCATTCAGCAATTTCTCTTTTCATATCTGGCCACCAAAATTTCATTTTAAGATCTCGATACATCTTCGTGCTTCCAGGATGAATTGAATACTTCGAGTTATGCGCTTCGTGCAAAATTTCATTCTTTAGTTCTGCTACATTAGGTACCCTTATTCGAGAAGCAAACCTTAAGATTCCTTTGTCGTCTAGTTGGCTACATATTTCCTCGCCTATTAAACTATTTGCATTGTCGTTCATGACTTGCTCTTGGCATTTCCGTATCTTTTCCAACAATTCAGGTTGAAACGTTATGGCGTAAATCATTTCTGTCGCATCCTGCAGAACACGTACTTCTATCTCTAACTTTTCAAACTCTCTGTATTGATGGAAACGTCATAGTCCTTGATTAGCTCCAACCATCTTCTCTGTCTCATGTTCAACTCCTTCTGAGTAACGATATACTTCAGACTTTTGTGATCGGTGCAAATTTCACATCTCTCTCCGTACAAGTAATGTCTCCATATCTTCAGTGCAAATACGATCGCTGCTAATTCCAAATCATGTGTAGGATATTTCTGTCCGTGAGGTCTCAATTGTCTTGACGCATAAGCAATTACTTTGTCATATTGCATAAGCACGTAACCCAATCCTTTGTAAGACGCATCACTATAGATTACAAAATGTCCTTGATCGTCTGGTAGCATTAAAACTGGTGCCGTAGTTAGTCTCTTCTTTAACTCTTGGAAACTCTCTTCGCATTTGTCGTTCTATATGAATCGTTCGCTTTTCCTTGTCAGCTTGGTCATTGGAGTAGCTATCTTTGCAAAATCCTGTACAAATCTCCGATAGTATCCGGCTAATCCCAAGAAACTTCTAACTTTAGTTGGTGTCCTTGGTCTTTCCCAATCCTTCACTGCTTCAATCTTTGCTGGATCTACTTTGATGCCTTCACTACTTACCACGTGCCCTAGGAAATGAACTTCTCTTAACCAGAATTCACACTTTGAAAATTTTGCGTATAGTCCTTCTTGTCTTAAAATCTCCCACACAATCCACAAATGATTCGCATGTTCTTCTTCCATCTTGGAATATATCAAAATATCATCGATGAATACCACTACAAACTCATCCAAATACTTCTTAAAAATCATGTTCATTAAATCCATAAAAGCTGCTGATGCATTCGTCAATCCAAATGCCATTACTAAAAACTCATAATGTCCATACCTTGTTCGAAAAGTTGTCTTCGGTATATTGTCTGGTTTAACCTTCAATTGGTGATATCCTGATCGTAGATCAATCTTAGAAAAATGAACCGCTCCTTTTAACTGGTCAAACAGATCATCTATTCTGGGCAATGGATACTTGTTCTTGATGGTTAGTTTGTTTAACTCTCGATAATCTATACAAAGTCTCATACTTCCATCCTTCTTTTTGACAAAAAACACTGTTGCTCCCCACGGTGAAACTCTAGGTCTGATAATTCCTTTGTCTAACAATTCCTTTAATTGCTTAGCTAATTCCTTCATCTCCACTGGTGCCATTCTGTATGGTGCTTTGGATACTGGTTCCGCGCCTGGTGTTAAGTCTATCGCGAACTCAGTCTCTCTATCCGGAGGTAGTCCTGGTAACTCTTCTGGAAAAACATCTGGAAACTCACTCACGACTGGAATATCTTCTAACTTAGAAACTTCCTTCTCTGTATCTATCACATATGCGAGATAAGCCTCACATCCTTGTTTTAATAACCTCTTAGTCTGAATCATTGTCAAAAATTTCTTCGTTTGTTTCTCTCCTTTAAATATCACTTCTTTCTTTTCTGGGGTAACTAAAGTAACCCTCTTATCCTTACAATCAATACGCGCATCATAATCAGTTAACCAATCCATTCCTAAAATAACATCAAATTCTCCCAACTTGAAAGGGAATAAATCAGCATAAAAACGACTCCCTAAAATCTCAATTTCACAACGGGGACAATACGAACTGACCGGTATACGATCCTGGTTAGCTATTTCTACACTCAACACTCCACTTAAGGGTTCCATTAAACAATTAAATTTACGAGCAAACGTTTTCGAAATAAATGACTTAGTAGCTCCTGAATCTATCAGCACTTTAGCATTAACAGAATTTACTAGAAGTGTACCTGCCACCACATCGGAGTCTCTCACTGCTTCCCTCATTGACATATTATAGGTTCTGGCTAACGGCTGAACATCAACAGCTGGAGGTGCCTCTATAGCTCGAATCATGCTGTTCACTGGTGCTGGCGCTCTACAATCCTTGATCATATGGCCTGTTCTCTTACATCGATGGCACACAATACCTGTCTTGCAATCCCTGGCATAATGCCCCTTCTGGTTACACTTAAAACATGTGATACTCAATCTGTGGCATATACCTGGATGTCTTTTCCCGCATGTCTTACATTCTGGCAGTGGAGGTCTGGAAACTACTTGCTGATTATTCTTTGGTGGACGATTGATTGGTCCGGCATTTCCGGTATCTGGTTTCTTGAAAGTTGTACCTCTGCCCGGCTGAAATCCTGGTTTCTTGTTTGGATGGCTCTGAAGATCTCCCTGTGACTGGACCTTATCAGCTGTCCCTACCTTTCTTTTCTTATTTTCTCTCTCTCTCTCATGTATGAATCACTCTCCCCTTCCGCAATCTTTGCCTTTTGTACTATGGCTGGATATGTATCTAATTCCAAAACTGCTAACTTACTACGAATCCATGACCTCAGTCCCTGTTGGAACCTCTTGGCCTTCTTCTTCTCTGTATCAACGTATGTCGGAACAAACCTAGACAACTCGGTAAACTTGGTGTCGTACTGAGAAACAGTCATACTACCTTGCTTCAATTCTAAAAATTTCAACTCCATTTGATCTCGCATAAAGTCAGGAAAATACGTCTCTAAAAATAATTCTGTAAATCTCTCCCACGTAATTAACCCTTCAGGTTCTAAAGCCTTACTAGTTTCCCACCAATAACTTGCCTCATTTTTCAGAAAATAACTAGCATACTCAGTTTTCTTTTCTCCCGTTACCTCTATCAACGTAAAAGCTTTCTCCATTTCCTTTAACCATGCCTTTGCCTCAACTGGATCAGCAGATCCCTTGAACTCTCACTACTAGAAAACAGTCAATAGACATCAGCTAAAAACCGATGTCTGCCAATTTTTCAACCGATGTCTTGGTGGGTGTAGAGAAAGGTCCAGAGCTTTGACATCGGTTTTTACCCGATGTCTTAACTATCTTTTCACATCATTTAGTTGCAACAAACTGATGTATATTCGTCAACTTTAAATTTGCAAGGACTTGGTATCTTTTCAGTATTTATATCCTAAGAAATTGTTATGAATTTAAATGTATCATACACAAGGTATAAATATGTATTTACATCGATAAGTAGTTACAAAACGATGTTATAAACATATATAGATATCAGGTTGTCAACAGAAATGATGTCTAAGAATGTAAAGACATCAGTCTACAACCGATGTCTAAGAATGTAAGTCTACAACCGATGTCTAAGAATGTAAAGACATCAGTGCATAACGGATGTCTAAGAATAAAGACATCAGTGCACAACCGATGTCTAAGAGTAAAGAAATCAGTGCACAACTGATGTCTAAGACTCTACAAATCAGTGCACAACCGATGTCTAATAATAAGGACACCAGTCCACAACTGATGTCTAAGACTCTACATGACAGCTCCTGTATGATCTTTAACATCAGTTCTACAAAGAAAAAACGATGTTACTGTCTTTTATTTACACCAGTTTATTTATTTCAGTTCCTTTAACTGATGTATAATTGAACAACAATATCAACCAAATCAATACCATAAAACATTGCCAAAACCAAGAACAAACTATAATGGCCGCATAAAATAACAAAAAACATTCAACAAAAATAAAGGCACATCGGCCATAATATTTCATCTCACAATTCCAATTCCTTACATACCATTTGGCATAACATATCAATACAAAAATCATCCACTTTCCACATATTCTACATATCATCCAATATTTAGGTTGATCGAAGTTCACATGATAGTAGAAAATAAAGGCAAGTATCTAATAGTACTGGTCAATAATCTAGTAGTTCCTACAACTACTGCATGATTATCAGACAGACCGCATATGTTCCACCTCCCACTCCCCATATTCATCTCCAAAGTAGTTAAACTGAAAAGGACGGCCTTGATCAGACCCATTTGAAGAAGCTAAAATGTCGTTTGGTACTGAATGATTGTACTTACAAGAAGGACCAAACTTGCAAATCCTGAAACGGCTAAAGTGTGAGCAGATGCTCTGGCCCTAAATCATTTACAAGGCAAAAAAATAAAATGTCCAGTTAATTTAGTTGCACCAGAGAGGTAAAATCATTGCATGGAGAAATATGGTTACTAGTTTGTAATGCAAGCCAGTAATACTGTTTTAAAATCTATAATAAGCTAATGTAATAATTCTAGCATATGTTACTCAGATTCGGCTAGAAGTGTTGGAGTGCTTTACATCTATAGAACAGGTAGGCAACTGCCTCTTATGCATTTATCTAATTTTAGGTACTTGTCTGTAAGTATCCATCTATTGCACATTTGTACCTACATTGATGGTAGATGTTAAATTTGTGTATCAGTTTCTTACTTCTTACATGGCGCACACACAGACATTTATATGAATTACATGCGGCGCATGAGCATTGATTAGCATAAGGCAGTTATCAACCAGTTAATTTATAACTAAAAAAAACCATTGAGCAGAACATGAATGATAAAATTATGGTTTGATGTAGATTGTGTATACTAATATTAAGTGCGAGTTTGTACAAATCAGCATCACAATAAGACATGATCATCATTAATTTGATATTTCCGGTGTGGTTGAACTGAAATGTACTCCTTCAATTTTTAAGTCTTGCATTGTGTGAAAGGCTTTTGCTATTCGTAACTGAAGGTAAAGTGAAGAGTCCAAGTAACATAGATGCTAGCTAAATGATTGAAAGAAAGACTTACAGGTCTTAAAGGCAAGCCTTCTTCGTTAAGAGTAAAGCGTGTCTTCAGAGGAAATTAAAAGCATTGTAAAGTCGTGTATGAGTCCAGGATCTAGAAAGTTTCCAATGAAATTGTGAGAATTATCACCAAAGATGACTGCTGCAAGAAAGAGCAGTACATATTAGGAGCAGATAAGGAAGTAACAAATATGGTTCTGTTTGAATTTAAGAACATACCTGAACTCATTGTTGTAGATTTTGTTACTGGTGGATTTCAAAAAGGATGACAAAATTTTATTATGGTCATGATTGTAGAGTAAAGAATGTGCCATTTTAAATTTGACTACATCAGACCTCTTGAAGGGAATTTTACCATCTACGGGACTATACAAGGACTGTCCGTGTTTTGGAAAATTTTGGGAAATGCTGCAGCACTCCCTAGCTCTTCAACAACAAGACCTCCAAAACTTTGTTGGAGGATGTACACCTAATACATCAATGAAATTTTACCAGTAATTATGCAGTTTGATTTCTTTCTTTGTGTATAGGAAGCGGAAAAAGAAACATACTTTTTTTATAAAGAATTATATTCACAAGTGCAAGACATGACATATCTCCTAGTTTAATACTTTCAACTCAGATAAACTATCAAAGGTATTATAAGGATTGGTTTCTGTTAGTGTGTTATTTAAAGAATACTTACATTTGTAATTAAAATTCACGATGTTCAATTCATGTAAATTTTTTGGCTGGTTCTTGGAATAACTCATTGATCAGTACGGTTCTTTGGATGACTAGAATTGGTGTTATTCCTTCCAGATAAAATCAACAGCCTCGTTCATACGAATTCACATAGAAGTACATATACTGGTGTTGCAATTGCACTTATATGCCTGAAGTTGTGCATTGTCTATAACTGGAAGATCTTTATATTAGAAGCAGACAAGGAAGTAACAAAGTCATAATTCAAGAACATACCTGAAGTCAATGTATTTTACTACTGCTAAACTCCGGCAAAAATGACAAGATTTATGATGGATGTCATTGCAGATACATGTGGACAATACACAGTCGATACAGTCCACTGATTGTCCAGCAACATCTTCAATCGTTAATGGAAACCATGCATCCAAAATATTGAAGCTGGAACCAGTTGCTGGAATGTCCATTGCAAGACCAGGGGGAATAGGCAGATTTCTTCCTGGTGTTGGGTATACAGGACCCTTAAAAGTCCAAAAATAAATTAAATTTAGTAAAGCGGAACTCGCATGGTAGTTTGTTAATAAGATAAAAGCACCAGAGTCAATACAATGGGAACAATAGATGGCCAAAAAAAAGGTATAACAATTCATTAATAAATAAGATTAAATTTGTCACTCTTGCTTCTTGTTAATGTCCAAGTATGCAGTGCTTGAATTTGCAGCTGATGCCATTGGCTACTATTTAAAGCATACTTAACAAGTATTGCATAAAATAAGTGTCGTGACATCCAAAACATTGCATAACCATTGCTTTTTTCTTTTTATTCAGTGCAATAATATTTATGCATATAGTTTTTAGCACCCCAACTCTCCGTTTGACATTAATTTTAGCACCCCCAACTCTCCGTATGACATTAATTTGCATGGGCTTGTAAGATTTCAGGCCAACATGAAGGATCAAAACAAGTGTCTTAGGTAATCTATGAAAATAATTTAAAATGCCATATGCGAAACGGTGTTGTACTTGCAAACTTCATTTCCAAAGATTGTCACATGAGTTACAAAATACCTGATATTTGTTCCATTCTACATTTGGAGGAGCGGACGGGTTTAGTGGATTGTCACATGTAGTTAACACGCATACAATTTCTATAATTCAAATTTGTACTTGGCGAATAGGTATACCATATACTATTTGAGTTTTGACAAACAACAGAGTAAGAGAAAATGCAACATTGCTTATTCCACGTCATAACAATCTAATAATAACCCCTCATATCGAATTAACATATTGAAATAAATAGTCGAATATTATAAATCACAGAACAAATATCATAAAGTATATTACAAATAGACACTTACAAATCATAAAAACAAATCATAAAAGCATATTCCAATATCATAAAGCATATTACATACATATGCAAACTGACTCCAAATCATAACAAGCATATACATGTGTTATTTAACACTAAAAACAAATAGACACTTACACATTGGAGCTTTACAAATATCCAAACAAGATTTTGCTCCTGTATTATGAACAATAAAAACGAATTTGAAAAAAAATTAAATTAGAAACTAAAAATCAAATTGGAAAATACAAGGGTTTCGAGTTTAAAAACCCCCAATTCTTACTCAAATAATTTTTCCTTTAAAATAATATTGTATTAAGAACAATAAAAACGAATTAGAAAATTAGGGTTTCGAGTTCAAAAACCCCCAATTTCGAATTGAATCAAACTAATATTCGAGTGTACATAATGCATGTTTACTCACATCGATTTGAGACTTTGATTCGATTGAGACTTCGATTTGAAACTTCGATTCGAGCTTTACTTCGATTGAGACTTTGATTTGAGCTTTACTTTGATTTGGAATCAAGTAGTGAAGTGGGTTTCAATTTGAAATCAAGTAGTGAAGTGGGTTTCGATTAAGGTTACGAGAGAGAGAGAATGAAAGCGATTAAAGTGGGTTCTTTAGAGGTGAGGTTTGAGAGAGAGGTGAGATGAGGTGTGGTTTTTACTTTTAATTAAATTATGTTTTTGATTTTGTCTAAAAGTGAAAAATTGGCTAAGGGGGGAAATATTTGGAATAAAAATTGTCTGGGGGGGGAACATTTGGAATAAAAATTGGCTAAGGGGGGGAAATTTGGGTACATGGGGGGGGGGGAAGTATTAGCGGGCGGATAAAAAAATTTTAGACAACGTTTAGACATCGGTTCAGATGTAATCTGATGTCGTAACAATACAAATACATCAGTTATTTTAAAACCGATGTAATAAATATCTTTTACATCGGTGGATCTATGAACCGATGTTATATGGGCGATGTCTATTGACCTTTTTCTAGTAGTGTCTAGAGGTTTTGCTGCTTGAAAAGATTTAAACGTAACCACGGGTACTACCTGCTGGTGCTGCTGTTGTTGATGTTGATGTTGCTGATGCTGCTGCTACTGTTGCTGCTGTTGTAGTAACTGCTGTTGGATCTGTTGTTGTTGTTGTGCTAGAGCAGTAGTTTGTTGAGTGAGGGTATTCAAAAGCTGTATTACAACCGGATCTAAATGACCCGTTGGGGGTGTATTCTGTTGACCTTCTTGGTCAGTGGAATTATTCGCACGGGTATTTCGTCTAGGAGGCATATTGCTGATGAATAAACAATAACTGATTTAATCAAATAATTCATAAATAGAAGAGAAAGAGAACACAATTGGTAGAACCATGATTTACGGATTTTCAACGGCATAAGGGTACACTCGTTGCACAAGTAGAATAACAATTACAATATTGAAAATGAATAACAAGAGGATAATAACAGTTCTACAAAGGATGGTTATCATAAATATGTACATAGATTCGATACAAGCGTAGAACGCTTTCAAAAGTAAAGTGTGTCATAGCTGAACTACAACTGCCGATCAACAGTACAACAACAAAATACAACAACAATCCAAGGCGATACTATAAGCCCGATGCACTGCTGGTACTATAATATGCATCTATGTACTATCTGACTGGAATCCACATAATACCCCAACCTCGTCTCTACCGGCTCATGGATTATCATCTCTGGTCTCCCATAGTGCTGGTCCGGCAATCTCCCCAATCTCCCTCATCACAAAGTCCAAAATCTCTCTCATCCCTACTGTAGTCTCTCCCTCTCTGCTAGTAGCTAGTCCATGCAACCTCGTCTCTACCAATGTCCTCACAACCCTGAGGCTCATACGTGTCTCTCCTACCTGATCCCTGAATCTATCTCTATCTCTGGCTACACCTGCCTCCGCTGAACGCATCCCACGCATCTCTAATACCTGTCTACGAAAGTAATTCCTCTCCTTTGTCATCCTCTGATAACGGTGATGTGGAACTGGTGGCTCAGAGATCTGGAACAAAGGTCCGGAAACTGAAGCCTGAGACCGCAGTGCTGCGGGTATGCGTCGAAGTGGAACATGACAAGGTATAGGATCCCTCCTGACCACTATAGGTCCAGACTGAGGTAGTGTCGGTCGCGACGGTCCTGCTCTCATATCTGGTACAGGTCTCTCCTCTATCGGGTGCTCTAACGGATCTGAATCAGAACTAGGGCTAGGTGGCTGCAATTATAACCATACTCGATTACTACACGTAATATCTCTAATCGACCTTCTATGACCATTAGGTGAATTCCTAACCCTCTATGTTATCCTGGACCCTAAATCCTAACTTGTTTCAAATGCCATAACATGTTTATCTGATACCAACCTGTGACGCCCTCCAGACCCGGGGCACAGATCTGGGGAGTCACTCGACCAACGAAACACAATATACCTGAATATAACACATGCATAATAATATAATAACATAAAATACCCCTTATCCAAGACCGCATCCAGATTATGGCATGAAACAAGCTTCTAAGTCATAATTATTACAAACCAGTTTTCAGAGTTATTACACAGCTTAATATACAAAGCTAGACATCTAGTCCAACTTCCAAAGTAAGACAACTACCCGTCCAATGACAATCACTCGGGGTGGTCTCCTAGCATCTGGAGAACTGTCACTAGCGCTGTGTCTGCTCATTATCTCGCTTCACTGGAATAGGGTTAGAAACAAAACAAGTATGAGCCACATGTGCTCAGCAAGCATGATATATATCAATCACAGTTCCATAATGAAAGGAAAGATTTCGGTTATCTGAATCAACAATATACAAGTCAAACATAAGCTTTTAACAATCTTTATTGAAGAAAGAGGAATTAGAATTGGACTTCTACATTTTTCAAATACAAAGGTTGAGCTGCTGATCAGTCACGCATCAACCCCGGACTAGCTTATAACATAGTCCTCCACTAGGATCCATGACCATCTGGGCCTTAAGTTATTACGACCATAAATATGGCCCGACCATTACTGGTCTCATTTTAAAACATGCCAATTCTATCACAAAGTATAAGCAATAACATGCATAACAAGATAAGTACACAATGACGGGGTGTAATAGTTGCAAAAGAGCTTCAACTATTCAATATCAAATGAAGTCCGAGAAATAGATTCAGAATGGTTTCAATGGTACAACGTACTCATTTAAGAAAGTCAAGAATGGTTATCATCAATATAAACTGAATTGAGGGTGAAGGTTTCTGATATCCAACACAATTGTGGATTAAATCAAAAGTTAGGAATATTCAAGGAAATAACATCATGTGCTCAATACGGGTGAAGATTGAATAATCTAAATCGTTCTGATGGTAACATACATGTAATTCTGAAGAATAATAACAATTGAATCAACAAGTAAAGGCACAGATACTTGCCTGGTCTAGTAGCTGACGGAATTCTACCGAGCTCACTCTACCTTCTCTTTTCCCTTGCTCCGGGAAATCGATTCTATAATAAACAACTCATTACAGTAAGTCTAACTATCCTCATTCTATCCTCGATATATACTCATAACCATTTTTACATTTAAACAAGTAATCGGGTTCCTATCGGATGCCCGATCTATTTTACGGTAATTAAAACTCAGACATTAGCCCTTGTACGGGCATTTACGGACTATTAAAACACATTATTCGACTCATATAAACCATATTCGAGGCTTATTTGAATTTAAATAAGTCACAAATAATTTTTAAATCAAAAATCAGATTTTTAATCCCAATATAAGTATTTACAAACAATTAAATCAATTAATACAAAATTAATTGACAATTTCCAAATGCTCAAACTATTTTTAAATAATTAAATCAAGCTAGAAAATAATTAAACCTAATTTAAATTAATTAAATCTAATTAATAATTAATTAAATCTAATTAATAATTAATTATTAAGAATTAACTGATTAAAAGAATTAATGAATTAATTATTAATTAAAAATAATTAAAATAATTAAATTTAATCATTTTTCGAATTTAAATAAATAAATATAATTTTTCAGAATTTTCTGAATTTAAAAATGTATTTTTAAAATAAAAATATGATTTTTATAAATATTTAAACTATTTTCAAATTAAATTTAAAAATAAAATTCAAAAACAGTTTTCTGAAAATATTTTAGGGTTTCGAAGATTGAAACCGAGTCAGAAATCGGGTCAACGGGTCGGGAAGAACAAAAACGGGTCGGGAAGAACAACCCGGAAAATCCCAGAATCCGGCGAGCAAAAAACGTAACAAATTTTGGGGTTTTTGATACCAAAATACTCCTAATAACCATAACAATACATTCCGATAAAAAACAAACCAAAAACATCACCGGAATCCAAAACCCGACCAAATTCCGGCGACCTTAAACAAATTTTCCGATCTACTAAAATCATACATGAAATTCTACATTCTTTATGTTAAAATGAAGCTAAGAACACATACAACAAAAGCCCTCTATCAAAAACAATGTCAGATCATTCATATGAACGGACTATTAAAAAGAAAAATCGGGCAAAACCCTAGAAATCGAATTTCTCAAAATCGAACATAAACATGAAATTAAAGCATGAATTCCTACTAATTAGAACCCTAGGAACATGTTGGAAGCAATCAATCGAACGGAGAATCAACAGAATGAAAATCCCCAATTCGAACATAAACTCTAATTTTAATTAGAAATTTGAAAAATTCATATATAATCGAAAAATTACCAGATGATGATATGGTTGGAAGATTCTGAAACTAGAGCTCAAGATCTTTGATTTGAGTACTTGAACTTGTGATTTGGATTTCAATAACACCTTCAAAATTGATTTTGATTTTCAAGAACACGAAGAACACAGTTCGGGAATTTTATATTTTTCTGTATTTTTAATACGGGTTCACTACACCATATTTGACCTATTGCAAGCCCAAAAAAGTGTATCGTTAGACCCCATATGTGTTACAAAAGAGTTTTATGTAACGCTTTAGCCAAAACTCGGTGTTGCATTTGCGGCTGTTGCCTACGAACCCATATAGTAACGCTTTGATGTACATATTGCAACATTTGTCTAGTATTACAATAGCGTTTTATTGCAACACTTTGTCTTTTTTAGTAACACATTTAAGGTGTTACAATAGAATTATGCAACACATTTTTGCAACATTTATTGGCTTAGAATGTTACAAAATTAATTTATTTGAAACATTATGATGCAACATTTTGATGGTTGTTGCACTGTTTTTGGTTTTTCTAGCAACATGTGTATCCCTATTGTAATACTATATATCTTATTGGCAACACATATTTGCAACACTTTTTGTTAGTCTAGATTGCAATATACTTTTTAAAATTTAATATACCATGCACAAAGGCATACCAAACCAAAAGTGACATTTAAAATTTTCTTGAAAACAAAACAAAAGTCAAAGAAGCCCAAACAAAGTCGGCTTATACCGCAACATCATCTTGTATCTAGTACTTAAGTCTAAAGTCGAAACACAATCGACTTACACCACAATTCACATGGAACTTGGTCTTTTAAGTTAAAATATCCAACCAAAGGTGTACATATATACGAAAAATAAGTATGAACGAGCAATTATATCACTAAACTCCTTTTAGGTCCCCGTCCTCGTCTTCACCTTCATCACATTCTTCGGCCTTTGGTGGTTTCACGGAAGCTGCCTCGGTTAATTGTTTTCTCAGGTTCTGGCAGGGGCTTAGCAGCAACTTCTTTCTTCTCTTCTTCAACCGCGTAGAGAGCAACTTTGTTATTCGCCTGATGACTATTACAAACCACCAAAGACTCTACAGAGAACACCTCCAAGAGAAGACAACAACAAAAACCCACCAGAGTTTTAAAATATTTTGCCCAGGATAACTAAATAAAGCAACTCGCTACAATCATAAAATCTTAAAAAGAAAAAACAGGCCTCAGTTTAAGTTTTCTCACATATACAAATATATGTTAAAATTGCATATAAGTAACCAGGAATCATTTGTCTGACAAATAATTTAATTACACAACATTTAACAAGTTGACACAGTAAGCATAATGTAATAAAAGAAAGACCATTTGTCTGACAAATTATTTAATTACACAACATTTAACGAATTGGGTTTAATAGAAAAAACAAACACTAGGTTTAAAGTCTGAATCAATAGTAAAGTTTAAATGTCACCGTACCTTTTCACGAATTGTGTCATGCAAATTATGTTTTCCAATGAACTCGAACGTATCCGGATTCAGAAGCTGAGGTATTATAACACAAAATTCTTGTTTTTTCCATCTATATCACCTACTCATATACATTTATAACTGTTACATTGTAAACATAATTTAGTTCGAAACCGGTTATACTTAGTGGAAAATAATACCCCAAACGACATTTTTGGATCGATATTGATCCACTGGTTCGCTTTAAAACCCTAATTTAGAAAAATACACGTTTTACGAGGTGATAGCTATCCACAAAGATTGATAGTTATCCAAATCAATACATATCATTTATATAACTAATGCTCAAGAATACTGGGGCTATAACAGATGTATTATTGATACAGACGATATATCAATTACCCTAGAAAAATTAGGGTTAGGGTTTGGAATAATTTTTCTTCTTTTGAATAAAACAAATACTATTGATAGCATCGGATAATAAGGGATATAATAATACGAAGAAATCCTCCGATAATGATTCGGACACGAATGACGAAGGAATAATAATGATGTACAAAATTTCAATGGGCCCCTTGAATTTTCAAAACGGGGCTCAAAATTGAAGATATTTTCAAATGACAAGATATTTGAACGGGGCTTCCGACACACCAATTTAGCACATAATCACTTAACAACCTTATCATTAAAACTCAAAATACTTCACAATAATTATTCTACACATATAATACAAATTATATAATTAATAAAGTTCACGGATCTTACAAAGGGTAGAAATTTGACAAGTCAAAGGTTAGATGCTACAAGTGTAATGGTATGGGACACTTTGCTACTGAGTGCAAGAAGACAAAAGCACTCATCACATCAAGCAAGGATTGGATGGACTCTTCCTCAGAATCTGACACTGAGGTGGTCAACTATGCCCTAATGGCCAATACTGATGAAGTTGCTGCTCCTGATGAAAAGGTATCAAATATTGTTTTTGATTTTGATTCTGATAATGCTTCTGAGTTAAGACGTTTTCTAAAGTCATTGCATATTAGCTTTAGAAGTCAAACTGCTGAAAATGCTAGAATCTTATCTGAGATGTCTGAACTTAGGAAAATGAATGAGCATTTAGAAGCTGAATTTTCTTTTATGCAAGAAGTACAGAAAGAATGTGATAATGCTAAACGCATGCACTTAGAGATGAAATTTAAATGTACTGCTTTTGAAAAGGAACTTGAATATGCTAATGAGAAAATCAGGACCTGGACAGACTCTGGTAGAAAATTTCATGAGATTAATACCTCTAAAAATTGGAAAGAGTGTCTAGGGTATAAGTCAGATGAAGATAAGAAATTGAAAGAGAAAATTGTTATTGATGAGACAGTTAGTCCAAAAACCTATAGACATGTTATAGACAAAACCAAATCTAAGATTACTCCTGTTAATTTTGTTTTTGGTAAGGATTCCAATTCAATTTTTGAAAAAGGATCTACTTCTTTTCAAAGTGTTAAAATTGTTAAGTCTAAACCTGTCATGAGTAAAGTTACTAAGAATGTAGGTTTACTGTCTCAGAAACAACTCAAGGATAAAATGTGTGAAGTTACAGATAAGAAGAAGGAACCTAGTGTCAAAAGAAACAGGAATGGTAAAATTGGGATTAATAAAGAAAATGGTTATAAATATGTCCCAAATGCACCTAGAAAATGTTGCTTTAACTGTGGTAACTCTAATCATCTTGCTATTGATTGCAGAAAGAGTAAAAAGAAGATTACTGAAATTCCCAGGTCTGATGTTAGAAATAGATCAGTATTTTATAAACCACAGAATTCCTGTTTTCATTGTGGTAGTAAATGGCATTATATTTATACATGTGTAGAATACCATGATTTGTACTATAAATTTTATGATCCATTACCTAAGTTTAAAAATAGTGCAAATTCTGGTAGCCTTAAGAATGTCAAAGTGAAGCATGCTTTTGTTAATACTGATACTGACAAAGCAAATCCCGATGGAGTAAATCCTGTCAGGACTGCTAAAATCAGAAAGTCTTCTGCTGCTAAAATTAATAAAATGCATGGAAAAGGAACCCAACAAGTGTGGGTTCCTAAACATTCTAACTAGTGTTTTAACATTCTGATTGTAGGGTAAAAAGAAAAATGTGTTAGTCATGGATAGTGGATGTTCTGTGCACATGACTGGAAACAAGGCCCTGTTATCAGAATATGAGGAAAAAGCTGGCCCAACTGTGTCTTATGGAGATGGAAACATTGGACAAACTTTGGGATATGGAAATATAATCATTGGCAATGTCATCATTGAAAAAGTAGCTCTAGTGAAGGGACTAAAACACAACCTGTTGAGTATTAGTCAAATCACTGACAGAGGTTATCATGTCAACTTCTATTCCACACATTGTGAAGTAGTAAGCAAAGAAACAGGAAAGATAACATTGACTGGCTACAGACATGGTAACATTTATGCAGCCAACATTCTCTCAAATACTGATGGCTCCCCTACTTGTATCATTAGTAAAGCATCAGTAGATGAAAGTTGGAATCGGCATAAGAAGCTTTCTCATCTCAACTTCAGCAATATCAATGAGTTGGTTAAGAAAGATTTAGTGAGAGGATTACCTAAAGCTTTGTATTCTCTTGATGGACTCTGTGATGCTTGTCAAAAGGCTAAACAAAGAAGGACATCATTCAAGAGTAAATCAGAATCCTCTATTGAAGAACCATATCACATGCTGCATCTTGATCTATTTGGACCAGTCAACATCTCATGTCCATCAGTAAGAAAAGGTACACTCTTGTAATTGTTGATGAATATTCTAGATTCACCTGGGTGTATTTTCTGCACAGAAAAGATGAAACTCCAGAAATACTGTTGGATCATGTGAGAATGATTGAGACAACCACAAAGTACAAAGTCAAGATACTGAGGAGTGATAATGGTACTGAATTCAAGAATTCAAAGATGGAAGAGTTCTGCAAATACAAAGGAATTATTCAACAATTCTCTGCTCCTGGCACACCTCAGCAAAATGGAGTAGTTGAAAGGAAAAATAGAACTCTTATTGAAGCTGGCAGAACTATGTTGGAAGAAGCTAAATTGCCTACATATTTCTGATAAGAAGTAGTCAATACAACATGCTATACTCAGAATCTCACATTGATAAACAAACATGGTGCAACTCCATATCAAATGCTTAAGGAGAAGAAACCAAGTTTGAAGCATTTGCATGTGTTTGGCTGTAAATGTTTTGTTCTCAGAACTCATCCTGAACAGCTAGGAAAATTTGAAACTAAGGCTGATGAAGGAATTTTCATTGGCTATCCTGCCTCAAGAGCTTTCAGAGTTTTTGACTTGAGAACAAGAACTGTCATGGAGTCAATACATGTATCTTTTGACGACAAGAAGATAATTGGATTGAATGAAGACTCACATGATAGATTGGTTTTTGAAAATGAAGCTACCAAGGAACCTGAAGAACATGAATCAGATCCTGACAATTCATCAGATACTGATGGGTCACCAAATCCTGATGACTCACCAAATCCTGATGATACTCCAAATCCTGGTGAAGCACCAAATACTGATAGTGCTAATACTGATGATACAAATAATGGTGATACATCTAGTAGTGCAAATGTTGAGGGGGAGCAACAACAATCCACTACAAATTCAGAGTCAACTCAATCATCAGGACAAAATTCTTCAGATACTGATTCAAGTGACAATCCTGATAACCCATCAGGAGGAAATAACAATAATTTAGGGGGAGAAGAGGAGAAAATTGATGAAGCTGCACAGTTTACTGCTGAAAATATTCTTACTGAAAATGAAGCAGACAATAATGAAGAAGTTGGAAATGATGCTGAGGGTTCTCATTCACACCCTAGTATTCAAGTTTCATTGGCTGATGATGTCAATAGTGATGAAGCAAGGGAAGTCAATAGACAGACAAATGAGCATTTCCAGAATATGTACTACAACAAATGGGCTGATGCAGATTGTGTCTTCTCAGCACAAAGGGCTGCAGATTTTCTATCTGATTCTGTCAAGAAGATCTCAAATACTGATGTACTTACAAGCTTACAGGCAACTGTTGTTCAAGTCAAATCTCTTAATAATAGATTTGATGAGAATCAACAAATGCTTATAAATCTAAGGAATGAAGTCAGTATGAAGGATCTTACTTTCAAGTCTGACAGAACTTATTATTATTCTATGTTCAAGCAGCAAGCCAAGGATTCTGAGGAAATCAAGAAGAGGCTTGGGAAAGTTGAGGAAACTCAGAATGCAATGTCTACTCAACTGAATTCCATTTCTACTGCCATTGAATTGCTGACATCAGTACTACTTTCTGATGATGTCAAAAAGGGGGAGAGTGTACCTAAAGACAAATGCAAAGACACTCAAGCTCTGAGACGGAGGGATGATTCTACTGATGGGGGAAGCAAAGAAAATAAAAGAAAGATTTTTGCTCAAAGGCAAAGCAGGACAAGAGTAAACTCTGATAGACAAACAAACTCTGACAAGATAAACTCTGGTGGCCAATCTACTTCAAAACTCAAGAGTTTAGTTGTTTCAACTAATCCATCTACTGATGAAGAGATTGCTGCTAAAATATTCATGAAAGAGCATGGAAAGAATGTTACTATTGAAGATATCCAGGCTGAAGAGCAAATGCTTGCTGAGGAACACAAGAAAAATCTTGAAGCTGGAATCTACAAGAAAAAGGAAATCAAGGCTCCTAGAAAGAAAGAAGTTGGTATTTCTATCAAAGAGAATACACAACAGAGTATACAATATACAAGGAGACCTGTGATTGGAAATTCTGATAAGGGTAAAGGCATAATGATTGAAGAGCCTAACCTAGAGAAGAAAGATAATTCAACCTCTGACATTGCTCAAGTTGAAACAAGATTAGCAAAATCAACCTCTGACGCTGCTCAAGTTGATGATACTACTAAAGTTATGACAACCTCTGACGTTTCTCAAGTTGTACAGAAATCTACACAACTTCCAGGATTCAGCAAACCAAAAATTCTTGAAGATTTAAAGCTTGAAGCTGTGAATTTCTCAGTAACCAGAACAGTATTGGGTAAGGAAGGAAAAGACAAATCTGGTCTAGGGTCACACAGAGAGAGAAGGATAAATACAAGTCCAATGGATCAATCATCACTAGCTGTATCTGGTATTATTACTCAAGAAAATCTTGATATGCTAGACTCTGTTCAAATGATCTTTCATAAGGTGTTGAAGAAGGAATTTTTGTTGTACTTTATGAATGATGGAAGAGTTTATAAGGTTGCAGAGTCTGATATAAATCTCAAATCTTATCAAGAATTGGAGTATGTTCTGTACTTGTTAAAAGTCAAAAATAGAAATACTCACAATGCTGCTTCAGTTATCAGAGAAAAGATGCTAAGATCGAAGATGATGCTTGGAGGAGGAGTATCAAGTGCATATATTCCCAAATACAGAGATGCACATGGGAAGATTGTTGAGATGAAAAGAAACAGTGCTAAGTTCAGAACAGCACTGGGTACAAAAGTTCTTGAATTTAATTTAGAATCTGATAAAGCTTATTATATTAAGCTAGGGAATGAGATGAGGAAGAATTCCATCTATTCTCTGAGAACTGCAATTTATCAGACTGGAGAATCTGATCCAGAGTTGAAAGAAGTGAAGAAGATCATGGTGGAAGAGCTAGAAAGAGCTGAAAAGAAATTGCTATCAGACTATATCAGGACAGTGCCTGATATTCAAGAAATCAAGTAAAGTCTGACTGTAAGTTTTTAATATATTTTCTATTCTAAGTCAAATTTAAACTCTGTTTTAAATTAAACTCTGTTATATGTTAAACACTGCATTTGTTAAATGTTTTTGACATCATCAATTATATGTTTAACTTGTACATTTTATTATGAACAAGTTGGGGGAGATTGTTAGATATAATTGCTGACGTTTGTTTATCAGTGTTTAAGCAACAGGTACTGACCAGAGTTTATCAGAAGCCGGTCAGAGTTTAATTAAACTCTGACAGGGTGAAGAGTTTAAAGGAAGCCGGTCAGAGTTTATTTAAAGTCTGACAGGGTGATAATTGAATTAGCTGTCGGTGCTGAATTGAAGATTCTAGAAGCAATATATTCTGAAGATGGAAAGAAGCAAAATATATTGATACAGCTAAGGAAACAGAATAGAAGATAAGAAGCAATCCTTAATTGATATAACTTGTATAGCTAATTTGTAGGAATATCAATTAGATAAGGATTGTGTAACTGTGTACTATATAAACACAGATAGGTTATCCCTAGAAGGGATGCGATCATTGAATATATTATTCTTGTAACCTAGAAGCTCTTTGTGATTCATTAACATCACTAAGAGAGAATTATTTAATATAATTCAGTTTGTTGATTTACAAACTTGTGTTCTTGATTGTTATTCTCATACATACTTGATTATATATTGTGTATTCGGCCTAACAGCCTTCTTGTATTGCACAACACACAAGTGACGGCGTCCCATCAGACTTCTATCACATAGACAGATAGTCCTTGTGTCCCCTTTAAATAGGGTTGTTTGTCTCAGTTGGAGTAGAGAAATATGAAAGAAATTTAAAGTCAAAGTAACAACCAAGGCCTTTCGATAAGAAATCTCAGATACACACCTTGGATTGGAACTGAGTAAATTCCCAAAGGTGTTATTTCAGAAAAGAGGAATAACCAGAAAAGAAAGTATCAACAAATAGTGTTACCTTACAACTAGAGGGATTCACTCCTGAAGGATGAAAGAGGTTAAATTCAAATAATACATTTTCAACAGGCCTCAAAATATGAAATAGATATCACAACAACCTCTGACGCAATTGAAAACATGATTGCTCAAAGGTATCAAATACAAAGTCAAAAGGTGGAATATATTCACCAACACAAGTTTCGCTTAAAGGAATGTCGAATATTTCATTAGGATGGAAAGGTATTACCAAGGTCTCCACATATGCCTTCTTTGTCGGCTCCTTCGATAGCTCATTATCCGATTCTAAGCCCTTCTTTTCCACGTCGTAAATTTATCAATATCGTACGTCGTCGTCGACTCGTAATAGTCCTTGAAGATTCCGCCGTAGACATTTACAATCGTAAGAAGTTCTATCCATCTTAGCATAATCATCTTAATCGAATACCCCTATCTTAACTCACTCATTGGTACTATATCCAATAGTCCAACACGAACTCTAAATGAGCTCTGACATTCCTTCTATTACCATACACACTCCTAGGCACTCTCATTTCTAGTTTTACTATAACCCTGCTCTGATACCAACCTGTAACGCCCCAAATCCGGGGTCAAAGGATTTGGTCGTCACGCTGCATCCTTAATTCAAACAACCTGTCAATATTAAATCAACACAACAATAACATCTGCGACCCCAACTCTACCAAGAATCTTTAAAGGTTATAGTGCTACAAACAAGAATCCAAAATTCCATTACATAAATTTTCCTTCTTTACAACCATTCCCTTTCCATATAATCTAAAACACTAGTATAACTTCGATAAGAAGTATACCAGGCAACTAATCTTACACCAAATAATATTCAATAGAAATCAAATTTATACAAAACCTATCACTAGCTCCAAATACTCTGGATCAAAACATCTTTGCGCTAATATCCTTTCCCTTCTCTGACCAGCTACGCGGACAATTCTCGCCAATGCACCTTCTTACTGAAAGGCTAAAATATATAAAGAAAACAAGTATGAGCGAAAGAATTGCTCAGCAATGCATTATCAAGTATAATATGAAAAGTTTCCAAAATAAGCTTTGGATTTTCAAATAAACAAGCTTTTGTTTTAAACCTTTGTAATCTCTAAAATTCTCAAATCAAGTTTGGTAATTTACCACAATTTCTCATTCAACTTCTCACAATTGAATAGTTTAAAACACAAAAAGATTTTTATTGGTTGTCACGGTTACCCGAACAACAATAACTACAATAGTATGTAGAAAATATGAAATAAATATAACTCATACGTCTTCAAGACCATAACTTGTACAAAAATACTAGTTTTGAAGATAACAGATCTATTCACAACATCTTCTGAAACCAACACTCTGGAAGGGTAGAATAATCAAGGAGTAAGAATGAGCCAACGCGCTCGGCCATGGAATAAAGAACGCACTTCAAGACTTCAATATGGTACCGACTGGATATGCGGTATGAATAAAACTCATCAAGATAGATATCTCACGATTGCCAATGGAATCAAGGAAGAGGATTTCGACTATTTGGAATCCAATATATTAAGAGTAAGTGATTTCAGCAAGATTGAAACCACTTTTTATTAATCAACGAACTAACAACTTCAAGCGAACAAATAAACCTGAGGATTCAGGTCATAACTCACAAGTACAGAACATATGGATGTAATCCATCTCAGATATAAGAAGTGATATTAGAATTGGATTTTTTTACATTTATCAAATCAAAGGTTGAGCTGCTGATCGGTCACGCATCAACCCCGGACTTGCTTATAGCAAAGTCCTCTACTGGATCCTTGGCCAATCTGGGCCTTAAGTTATTCCGACCATAAATATGGTCCGACCATTATTGGTCCCATTTTAAAAACATTCCAATTCTATATTATATACCTCAGGTGTCAGTACAATTGACAACCTTACTTCGACAATCAGGTGTCGGAAGAATCGACAACCTTAATACAACAATTGCTGGAAAACTCACGTTCCAGGAAACAATTCAACTATGAAGAATCCATCAAGGAATAACAATATAATCTAGTATCGACGAGATCGACACAATAATGGGAGGTGCACATGAAAAGTGACAATATAATAAACATCGACGAGATCAATGTAACAATTGGGATGATAATGAAGAATCAACAATAACATGCTTAACAAGGTTAAGTCTGATATAAAATAGGCATTATGATATCAACAGAGATTTCAACAGCTCAATATAGAGTAGGGTTCAAAGAACTGGCTCTAGATGGCCTCAACAGTATAAATTATCACATTATGGAAGAATTAGTTAAGATTCACCAATTTGGTAAGTGACAAGAAATTCAAGTTCGAGTTTAAGAAAAAAATTGAAGATGAAGTTTATAAATAGGGAAAACAAGGGTTTACGAGTGTTGTGGAACGAAAAGTAGATTTAGATATTGACGACGGGTTTTTAATATAGGGTAGTGGACAATCGTGTCTTAATGGCTGCTCTCGTGTTTCGTGACTACACAGGTCCTCACAAGATGCCTACGTATCTCAATTAATGTAATTGAGAATCAAGCCAAGAAAACGTACTTCTAATGTTGAGGGGTTAGGCCCTTTATATAGGCATCAGGAGCCCTACATTTAGAGTAGAATTAGGTGACTTGGGGGCCAAGTTGCCTTCTTAGATCAGGATTGTGAATCCTATTTTGTAGGAGGCTGACTCCTATTAGGTTTGTATGCCTTGGAGGCTACTCTTTGATGAAGTTGACACAATTTGGACTCTTTTTATGAGCTGCACATTTTCCCCTTTTATTAATTACGAAATTAATAAATAATTAGGGTTTCGGGCCTCATTTATTGGGCCTAATTCTTGTACCAATCTAGGTCTAATTAATACATCATTAATTATATTTCTAGGGTTATTTTTAGCCCATATCAGTTGCCCCCCAATTTCTAGGAAAACTTTTCAAGTTTTCATAGAAATTATATTGATCTTTTTCGAGATTCGGGGTCTTTTTGTCCTTTACCTAGGACTATACACTAGTGTTTCACAAGTATCGCCTTATTGCAAAGTGTGGAGCGACCTACACATTTACGACGATTGTTGCCTTATTCGAGGCTAATATGAAATAATCCTAATATTTTAGGAATTTTTATGTACCCACATGTATTTTTAATAATTATTCCTAATATTTTAGGAATTTTCATGTACCCACAGGTATTTTTCTCTATTTCCAAAAATATTTTAATATTTTTGGAAATAATTTTCGCAAATTACAAAAATTAATTTTGTAAATATTTGTAAATTGCAGGTTCGTTTTTGTAAAATGAAACAAATATGGAGTACTAAACTGCAATTTTGCAAAGACTTTAAGTCTTAGACCAGCCCTAGTCGATTTATCCTTCTTTTTTTGTTCTACTCGCACAAATTTTGATCTCTGCTGCATACCGAACATGGCTGTGTTGGTTGTGCTCCCCGTCAGGGGACAGAATTTTTATGTTTTTGGTTGTGTTCCCTGTCAAGGGACAACCGTTTTGACTGTGTTCCCCGTCAGGGGACAACCGTTTGTGGCTGTGTTTCGGCCAGGACCTGCTCGAAATATGCATCAAATTTGTTCTTCCTCGCACGTGAATTCGGCCTGAGGCTGGGCGCTCGACCAGAATCAAATTTCGATCGAATTTTTCATTGGACCAGAAATTAATTTTTCGAACCAGAAATTAATTTTTCGAACAGAAAATTAATTTTTCGGACAGAAATTAATTTTTCGGACAGAAATTAATTTTTTGGTCAGAAAATTAATTTTTCGGTCAGAAAATTCGAGCCTAAAATTCCCTTCTTTTAGACCAGACCTGGTCTATTTTTGCTTCAAATTTTCCTCTGATCGAAGGTTTGTTCGACCAGGAGTCGTTTTTTGTTCTAATCGAATTTTACTTCGAACAGAAAGTGTACATATATTTTTTCTTTTAGAACTTGGAGCCCTTTTTTCAAAAAAAATTTAAAATTTGAAGCTCCCACCTCTTTGTAACTTGTTACCTACTATTGTAGGTTAAAATGACCTACAAGGTTTTCTATATAAGAGTAGTAGAAGTGAACTTCTTACTCACAATTCTTATTCACAAAACTTCTTTTCTCAAATTCTCTCTCAAACACTCTTTAGAGTTCTTGGTAGTGTAGGAAGAATTACTCAAGTGTTCTTGAGTTTTTCTTACTTTTGGGCATATATTTTGGAGTTTAAGTCAAGAATTCAAGTGTTTGTTCTTCATTTTTACTTGAATCTTTGAAGATTTGAAGATCAAAAGAGGCTTTTCACCAGTTTTTTGTTGAAGTTCTTCATCAAATTCTCCATTTCGAGCTGAAGATTTGAAGATTTGGGTTGTTTCTCGAAGAAAATTCAAAAGTTCTTCATTTTCTTTTGAAGATTAGAGATTTCTTCAACAATTCCAGTTTTCTCATTCGACTTCAATCTTTGATTCAATGGCTGATAGGAATGCAAAGCGTTTGGAGAAGATGAATACCACTAAAAGAGGTAATTCATCATTCACTATTAATTCTCGATATACTTCGTTGATTGATATGATTAATACTAGAGGAGATGAGTACCCATCTATTTCTGAATTAGATTCTTACAAGTATTGCAACAAATTTACTAAGACCAATATCATACGGAATTATAACAAGCTCTTTAGGATTCCCAAGAATCTCAAACTAGTTATGGCCGACCCTGGTGATCGTTCGTGCCATTGGAGGCCTGATGCCTTGTGTGTCTATAGGGAGGCCATTTTAGCTGGGCTTAGGTTCCCTTTTCATGACTTTATTTCTATTTTGCTTGCTGATCTCCGGATAAACCCATGTCAACTTCCTCCTAACGCCTGGAGGACAATCCTTTGTTTTATGAATTATGCAATTAATTTAAATTAAAATAAATGACAGTGATGACGCACCTTTCTTGGTTTTTCCGCAACATGTTCTTCTGCTCCAGGAACATATTCTGAGCATTCCTCTCGAATCTGCACTTTTTTTTTACTTTTTTTCATCTCTCCATTGAAATCTTTTGCTAGTGTAGGCAAACCTAGCAACTTATACACCGCATCGTTGAAATTCACATTAACAAACCGCTCTTTCTCGTAATTTGTTAGGGGAGGTTACCCCTGCAATTAAAATAGGATGTAACAATTAATAACTACAACAAAATATCCAATTTTTTCATAACAATATTATTATCATAAAAATTATGTCTTACTTCACTTTCAGACTCTCTTATTTCCTCATCATCTTCTTCATCCTCTGCCATAGCTTCAGTATCTCCCATTTCTTCTTATGCATTTGGTGGATTGCATAAATCCAATTTCCTCTTAACACATGCAGCGTTCAGATTCACAGTTGCATCCACAACTTTTTGCGCAGCATCCCCACATGGTGACCTTCGACGACTGTTGACCTCTTGGTTATTCAGCCGCGATGACCTCCTAGGACTGTTAACTTGTAGATCGTTCATTCGTGCCGACCTCCGAGGACTGTTGAGTACTTCAGTTGCCTTTTTATTTTTCTGTTGTTGGAGTTGGTGAGTAGTCACAAATGTCCGTTTCACTTGGGTTTTAGCTGCAACAATTTAAAAATCACAAGAATCAGATACACCTAAATTAATAACATTAGAACAATAAATTTTCACTAAAGCAGCACAAATATTTAGAATTATAGATTACCTTCAAATAAATTTTTCCTTGGTCTCATGACCACATGAGGCTGCACCTGTTTGAAAGGTTGGATTTTATAATTGACCACGTTGTCGATATAAAAATCCATGTACTCTCTAGCTTTTGTTTGTTGAACCAACACATTCAGCTCTGCATCATTTGCACATAATTTCCACTCATCCATATTTCCTTTGTTCGAATATATTCCTCCGATTTCAGTGTATCTGAGGTCATCCTTAACATGTTCCATCAGTACTGTATAAGAAAACTTATATCAACGAACATAACTGCAAACTCTTCTCCTCCAACATATCTACCATTTTGAAATTTCCCCTTGTTGTGAAACCTGAGATGCACATATTTATCGTCCATCCTGCACAAAAATGGAGAAACTTACATTAAAATCAAGATATGAAATTTAAAAAATAAACAGGACAGGTGAAACTAATTAAGTACATAATTATATGCAAGTGCAGAAAACATTATCATGAATATGTGTAGCGGGAAAAAATAGATAAAAGTCACTTAAATAAATTGTAAGACAATAAAAAATAGATACTTAAACAAGAAGCAATTAATTAAAAGAACAAATGTCAAAAGTCACTTAAGAAGCAGTAAGTTACATAGAAGTACAATAAATAGTAGTCAGTAAATTAAAAACTAGCATGAATATTAAGAAGCATTTTCTTCCTCTTCGGCAGGAGGAATAGGAATCTGTGTTATTGGGACATCATCTCTACACCATATATCATCACTAACTTCATTTGCCCCAACACCACAGTGATTATCATTTAAAACTGGATCATTTAGACCTTCTTCATTTGCATCTGCACTTTCAACCTCACACCAGTCTCTTGGCAATTTCTTGATAACATTATGGCATGTCTTATAAGTGGGATCTTCTATATAAAAGATTTGTTGTACTTGTGACGCCAAAACATATGGATCTGATTTTTGGCATAATCGATTAAAATTAACGCGAGTAAGCCCATACAAATCTTTCTCTTCTTGGTACCAACAGCACTTAAATAAAACCACTGTAAAATCTCCCCAATAATCAATCTCTAGTATTTCTTCGATTGCTCCATAGCAATTAACTTCACCAACCATCGGATTCTGATCTTTCAAACTTGCAAAGCTAATTGTCAAGGCAATTAGGAATACACCACTGTTTTGAGTGGTACACTTAGCATCTCTAAACTTAGTATGGAATCTGTACCCATTAATTACATATCCACTATACTTTTTAGCTGCTCGATTAGGACCCATTGCAAAAACTTGTAATTCTTGCGAAACGGTTTCCTTTTTAGCAATTACTTCCTTCAGCCACTTCCAAAATTCATCAGTATGTGCTCTCTCTCTTTTATATCTTTTTGGTATAGCATGCCCTTCAACTAAAGCCCGATGTTCCCTACAATAATAATGACCTAGTTAATATAATGAAAAAATTTAGATCATAATTCTATTTTACTAACTAAAATAAAATTAGAACTTTAAAACTTACTCGATTAAACGGTCTATTTCCTTGTTACCAGAGTTGAAAAGAACGTAGCGATGACATGCCATCCATTGAGAATCGTTTAAATGAATGGATTTTCCTTCTTTATTTCTTCTTGTACCAATTGGATACTCCATATTTTGTGGACAGATTTCAGATTTTCCACAAAACTTGCTACTTCTTCCAGCTTCATCATTATTTAAGAATCTGCTACAGAATGTCAAGCATTCTTCGGCAAGATAACCTTCAGCTATGGAAGCCTCTGGTTTGCTTCTATTTCGGACATACGACTTCAACTTACCAAGATAACGCTCAATTGGAAACATACACTGGACATGTGCTGGTCCACCATACTCAACTTCCTTGCATAAATGAACCGGCAAATGCACCATTATGTCGAAGAAAGCTTGTATAAATATCATCTCAAAACTACAAAGAATTTCCACGATTTCCTGTTGCAGCCTCTTGATGTCGCCCAAATCGATAACTTTACCCCAAAGTCCCCGCAAGAATGCACCTAATCTTATCATAGGCAGTGCAACCTTACGTTTCAGTGTTTTCTTCACAGCAAACTGCAACAAGTAGTGGAGAATGAAATGTGCATCGTGGCTCTTATACCCTGTGATTTTCCTCTCCTTCGTATGCACATACCGCCTAATACTAGAAGCACAACCGTATGGTGATTTAACATTCTCTAACACTGAGTAGAAAATTTCTTTTTCCTTATTCATCATATCAAATATGGCAGCCCTTATCTCATAACTTTCCCCATCACTTGATAAAACCGGATGCAGATCCTTCCTGATGCCCATTTCTTGAAGATCAAACCGAGCATTTAAATGGTCTTTCGACTTTCCACTCATATTTAGCAAAGTACCAAGTATATTATCACATAGGTTTTTTTCTATGTGCATAACATCGAGGTTATGTCGACATAAATTTGGACCCCAATACGGTAATTCAAAAAAAAACTGGACTTCTTTTTGAAAGGAGATTTTTGTTTTTCACCTTTCTTCTTCCTGACTTTCTTCTTGCTCTTATCACCCCCAAAATGATTCTCAAAACCAGCCAATAATTCTTCAACATCTTCCCCCGATAATATTGGCGGACTCATTTCAAGTTCAACTTGACCGTTGAACCTTTTTTTTTTATCAAACCTCCAGTTGTGGTTCGGCTCTAAAAATTTCTTATGGTTCATGTAGCACATTTTTCTACTATTTTTCAAGTACAATGAGGAAGTCTCGTAATGGCATACGGGACAAGCTAATTTCCCCTTTGTACTCCAACCGGATAACATTGCATATCCTGGAAAGTCGCTAATGGTCCATACAACACTTGCACGTAAAATAAAATTTTCATCAGCGAAGGCATCATAAGTTTCAATCCCTTTATCCCATAACTCTTTCAACTCGGCGATAAGAGGCTGCATATGTACATCAATACTGTTCTTTGGAGATTCTGGACCTGAGATAAGTGTTGAGAGTATTAAATTTTCCGGTTTCATGCATAACCAGGGTGGGAGATTGTAGTTTACTAATACAATCGGCCATGTACTATGAGATGTACTCATTGTACGATATGGAGAGAACCCATCAGCTGCTAAACCTATTCTGACATTCCTATTTTCTGACGAAAAATGAGGATATTTGGCATCCATTGTCTTCCAGGCCTCGGCATCAGCCGGATGCCTAAGTTTCCCATCTTTTATCCGTTGCGATGAATGCCAAGTCATAAATTCTGCATAATACTTGCACATAAATAGCCTTTGCAGTCTCGGTTTTAGTGGAAAATAGCGCATCACTTTTGTCGGTACTCTGTGCATCAACTTCTCCAGAAAATCATCACAAGTGCCTTGCTTTTCCACTACGGCCCAATACAACATGCAATTGTTTGGACATGCGTGTATTTTTTGGTAATCTAGACCTAATGCCCTTATGACATTTTTTGCGGCATTAAAAGACAGAGGGATGTGGGCCTGTGGAAAAGCCTCTTTCATTAACTCTAACAAATCACTAAATGCAGACTCGGTCATTCCGTGTGAGCATTTTAAGGAATAAAGCCTAATGATGAAACTAAGTCGCGAAAATTTTGTACAGCCTTCATACAAGGGCTGCTTTCCCTCTTCAACAAGGCAATAAAATCTTTTCGCTTCCTCATTTGGTTTAGCAGAATCCACATTTTCACGATTCTGCGTACGGTGCAACATCTCAATGAGGTTATCTCCGAAATGATCAACACCACCATCACACTCCATATTTTCTTCACTCGTCTTTGAATCTAGGCGCGAAACCTCACAAATCCAGCTCACATACAATGGAGATGGACCATTGTATATGAGATGATCATAAATCCCCTCCTCACTACGCCACTTGAGATTATTACATTTTTTGCAGGGGCAAGTGATTTCGTCACCTACAGCGAACCTAGAAAATGCATTCAACAAAAAAGCCCTAACCCCACTGATATATCCTTCACTGAACTTTGGAAGTTCGATCCATCCATCCATTACTACATTTATTACCACAAGAATAATGATATTAAAACAGTGGACCCTAATATTTAAGATACGAAGTAACCTAGAATATTATAACTAATAAAAATGTAAATAGGGGCTAGTTAATACTAATAACTACGGGACCAGGGAAGTGTATCGATTAAAGTGCTAATATTACTCTACATATGCACTATAAATTACTTCACTTCAGCACTCGATTTTCCTAAAATGAAACAAATAGATCATAAACATGTACAATTTATATTTTCACATGCTAGCACGTACAACTCAGTTCATAAACACACACATTACATACATACTAACACATACTTATCAAAATATATGGGAAATTACAATTCAATTAAGTCAGAAGCTCAGTCAGAAGCTAATACAATTCAATTAAATTACTATAAAACTAAATCAACTAAATCAGAAGCTAATACAATTCAAAAAAGTGCAATACATACATACAACAAAGAGAGAGAGACAGAGACAGAGAGGGGAGGGAGAGAGATAGAGATATAGAGAGAGACAGAGAAAGTCAGAGAGAGACGAGACAGAGTTAGAGAGAGGGAGAGTCAAAAACATGGAAATAAAAAAGAAATGATACCTAAAACTAGCATGAGCCCTAATTACAATCCAAGAACATTTGAGGCATGCAAAACAAATTAACCCTAAAATCTGATTAAAAATATAAATAAGATCTTAAAATTAGAATAATACATGATGATGTAAAAAGCCCTAATTGAAGCAACTAACTTAAATTGAAACCCTAATTGATGCTTGAAGAAACCCCAAATCGGAACTCCTACTTAAATCTTGAAGAAGACATAGTGAGAGCGGTAGAGAGCAGTGTGGTAGAGAGCGGCGAGCGGGTGAACAGTGTGAGGGTGAGCAGTGAGAGTGTTTGTGCGGCGAGAGAGATTGAGTGAGGGTGTGTTTGTGAGGTTTGTGTTTTTGTGAGAGTTAGCGGGTTTGTGTTTTTGTGTTTTTGTTTTAATTTTTTTTGTTAATTTTGTCCAAGGCGGCAAAATTGCCTCTTCTTTATGTGTCACCAAATTTCGGACCGGGCCTATACTTTTTATGTAGTTTTTTCATTTTTTTTTTGATTTTTGATTTAAAAATTTAATCATTTTAAATTTATAAAAAAATATGTCATTTTAAAAAAAAGTAATATTTCACTTTATTCAATTTCGAACAGCAAATTTAAATTAAATTAATTTAAATCTAGAATATTCATTTCGTGTAAAATTAAAATTTTGATTTTTCAAATTAAATTTATTACGTTTTTTTAATAATTTGGTCTATCTTCAAATTACAAAAAAATATATTTATATTTGTTTTTAAAAATGCCATACTGACTCTAATAACAAACTTTGAAAATTTAATTTATATGTTGTTCCAATATTAATTAATTTTAATAATTTTTATGCTTTTTTAAATTTTTTGGTAAAATATTAAAGTTGTGTTTAAAGTATATTAACGGCAACACTTCACCAGGGTTGCAACTAGTTACGTTTCTTATAGTTGTTGCAACACCATGTTTATATATACGGCAACATCAAAAAAGCAATGTTACAGTAGGTCCAAATTTTAGAGCTACTACAACACTTTGCAATGCAACACTAAAAAATTCCATTGTCGTAGGCCATCTATGGCGTAGTGACTCCTCGTTATCTTGACTTTATACTTTGTGTCTGTCTCAATCATTCCCACATGGTCCAACAGTATTTCTAGAAAAATCATCAACAGTTACAAGAGTGTACCTTTTCTTGTTGATGGACATTATGTTGACTGGTCCAAATAAGTCAAGATGTAACATGTATTATGGATCTTCAATAGAGGATTCAGATTTACTCTTGAATGATGTCCTTCTCTGTTTGGCATTTTGACAAGCATCACAGAGTCCATCAGGAGTATACATAGCTTTAGGCAATCCTCTAACCAAATCTTTCTTAACCAACTCATTGATATTGCTGAAGTTGAGATGAGAAAGCTTCTTGTGCCAATTCCAACTTTCATCTACTGATGTTATACTGATGAGACAAGTAGAGGAGCCATCAGTATTTGATTGAATGTTGGCTTCATATATGTTACCATGCCTGTAGCCAGTAAGTGCAATCTTTCCTGCTGCTTTGCTAACTACTTCACAATGAGTAGAATAGAAGTGGACATGATAACCTCTGTCTGTGATTTGACTAATACTCAACAGATTGTGTTTTAGTCCTTTCACAAGAGCTACTTTTTCAATGATGACATTGTCAATGAATATATTGACATATCCCAAAGTTTGTTCAATGTTTCCGTCTCCATGAGACACTGTTGGGCCAGCTTTCTCTACAAATTCTGATAGCAGGGCTTTGTTTCCAGTCATGTGTACAGAACATCCACTATCCATGACTAACACATTTTTCTTTTTACCCTGCAATTAGACAAAAACACACTAGTCAGTATTTTTAAGAACCTACACTTGTTTGGTTCTTTGGACATGCATTTTATTTACTTTAACAGTAGAAGACTTTCTAACTTTAGCAGTCCTGTCAGGATTGTGTCCATCAGGATTTGCTTTGTTAGTATTAGAATTATGAAATGCATGCTTTACTTTGACATTCTTAAGTTTACCAGAATTTACACTTTTATTAAATTTAGGTAAAGGATCATAAAAGTTGTAGTACAAATCATGGTATTCTTCACAAGTATAAATAGAATGCCATTTACTGCCACAATGAAAACAAGAATTCTGTGGTTTGTAAACTACTGATCTATTCCTAACATCAGACCTAGGAATCTCAGTAACCTTCTTTTTACTCTTCCTGCAATCAATAGCAAGATGATTAGAGTTACCACAGGAAAAGCAACATTTTCTTGGTGCATTTGGGATAAACTTATAAGTATTCTCTTTATTAATCCCAACTTTACCATTCATGTTTCTCTTGATAGTAGGTGTCTTTTGTTTACCAGTTACCTCACAAATTTTATTCTTAAGTTGTTTCTGAGACAATAAGCCTACATTCTTATTTCTATTATCCTTGACATGTTTAGACTTAAAGTTTGTGACAGGTTGTGTAGAAGGAGATCCCTTTTCAAAAATTGAATTGGGATCTTTATCAAATACAAAGTCAACAGGTTTAATCTTTGATTTGGTCTTATCTATGACATGTCTGTACGTCTTTGGATTAACTATCTCATTTATAACAACTTTCTTTTTCAATTTCTTATCTTCTTCTGACTTGTACCCTAGGCGTTCTTTCCAATTCTTAGAAGTATTGATTTCATGAAATTTCCTTCCTGAATCTGTCCAGGTTCTAATTTTCTCATTAGCATATTCAAGTTCTTTCCCAAGAGCAGTACATTTAAATTGCATTTCAAGTTTCATGTGCTTAGCATTATCACACTCTTTTTGTACTTCTTGCATAAAGGAAAATTCAGCTTCTAGATGCTCATTTCTTTTCCTAAGTTCAGACATCTCAGATAAAATCCTAGAGTTTTCAGCAGACTGACTTCTGAAGCATGACTTTAGAAAATATCTTCATTCAGAGACATTATTTGTATCAAAATAAAAAACAATACTTGATACCTTTTCATCAGGAACAACAGTCTCATCGGTATTGGCCATCATGGCATAGTTGACTACCTCAGTTTCAGATTCCGAGGAAGAGTCCATCCAATCCTTGCTTGAAGTGATGAGTGCCTTAGCCTTCTTGCACTCAGTTGCAAAGTGCTCCATTCCATTACACTTGTAGCACCTAATCTTTGACTTGTCAAATTTGCTACTCTTGTTGTCCTTCTTGATGTACTTGTCTTTGTCAGCATTGAAGGTCTTTTTCTGGAAGTTGCCTTGTCTTCTAGCCTTCATGAACTTCATCTTCTTGAAGCCCTTGACTATCATAGAAACCATCTCCTGCATGTCAGAGTCAGTAGAATCATCATTGGTATTGACATCAGGATTTCCATCAGTATCTGATGATGAATCATCAGGATCTGAATCCTCAACTTTTATCCTTCTTTTAGAGACCTCTATAGATTTTCCTTTAGACTTTGCCTCAACATTCAAGGCTACTGACTTTGCCTTGCTGCTTCTTTTATTCTTTCTTTGTTGAACCTCAAGATCATAGGTTCTAAGCATTCCATACAACTCATCAAGAGACACAGTGTTTAGATCATACTGATATCTAATGATAGATGTTTGTGTATCCCATTCTTCTGGTAAAGCTCTCAGAAATTTGGTGTTTGAGTCCTCAGAAGCATACTCTTTGCCAACTAGAGATAGATTATTTAGTAGAGTCAGAAATCTATCATACATGTCAGTAAGACTCTCATCAGGTCTATCATCGAACTGTTCATACTCTTGAATGAGTAGAGCCCTCTTGTTCTTCTTGATAGATGTAGATCCTTGGAAATGAGTTTCCAAGGTGTCCCAAATTTCCTTTGCAGATTTACATGTTATCACCCTGTTTGACATGACAGCATCAAGACTATTATGCAAAATATTCATTACATTTGCATCCCTGAGAATGTGAGCCTTTTCTTGTGGAGTCCACTCACTTTTCACCTTGATCACATAGTGTTCAGGAACAGTATCTGTTTGACCAATAATTCTCTTATGGATGTATGGTCCATCATAAATCATGTCTAGGCACTTAGGATCTGTTGCTTCCAGGTACATCAACATTTTTACCTTCCATGTAGGATATTCAGTTTTCTTCAGGATGGGAATTTTGATGTACTTGAAAGCTGCTAGGTTACAATGATACTCGTGTAAGCGATTACAATATGTAAAACCTAAACTATGTTTATATAGCACACACAAATACTCTATCAATTACAAGATATGTTTAAATCAATTATAAACTATATTGATACATATCCTAACTGACAGCTGCATTCCTATAAACTAGGAACCGACAAATAAACCTTCTTTATTTTTGTGGACTCAATAATTATCTTGAAGTAATACTGATCAGCTTCCAGTCCTAAGTGAAATCCGACATGGTAACGACGCTTAATCGTGATTCCCGTGTTTAAAACACTCCAATCAATCCATCAATCAATACCCAAGCAATCATAACTCAAATTTCACATCTAAACCAACTTATTTCTGTCTAAACAAGTTCATACCATCATTCACAAGTTCAACCATCAACCAATCCAATAAACATCATTATTAACAAGAATTCATCCTTAATATCACACCATCTCTAAACATCATCATTTAATCACTATAATCAAATCATAATAAAAAGTGTGAGAGGGTTTATACCTTCCTTGGTGCTTGGTAAAGACTATCAATAGCTTGTTTACCCTTTCTTGATCCTTACACAACCTCAATAAGCTTTAATCTTCAAGAACACAAGTTGGCATTTTCGAGTTTACTATTCATGCCTCAACTTTGATCCAATATTTGACCATGCTACACTTCTTGGATGGCCATGAAATTTTGAACGTACCTTGCGTATATATTGAGGGACATATGGTCCAAATTTGGCGATTTTAGGATGCGTATATTTGGAGTTATAAATTTTTCTTTGCTCCTTGCTCATGCTGGGCCGAATTCTAAGAAATGGGGAGAATACTTGCTTTTCTTTTCTTTTGTCTAAATGATGCTAAATGGATGCATCCAATTTGTGTGGTTATGGTTTATTTTAGTCACCCCCTTGCCACATGTCAACTTGTTGTGGTTTGTGGTGAAAGTGGTGACAAGGTGGTGATGTGTTTGAATCTTGGGTGGAAAGGTTGTGTGGCTCATAACAAGCCAACAATGCTCTCACGTGGATTATTAACCACCACCTCTTCCGTGCACTCATTTTTATTCTACTTTCTCGAGTCCTTGATCTCGTTTTCAAATTCCGATTGCAAACTTAGTCATCATTTAACTCCACAAAGATCTCTCTGAAATTTCAAATCGTTCGGAGTCCGGAAATTTTTACTATCCATTTGGGATCGTTTTTGATCGCTTAAATCATTTTAATTCCAGAATTACTTATTCTCAAATTCCAACGAGTCCCACATATGATCTTATATGATACTTCTCCTTTGGTTAGGGTTTAATCCATAATTCTTCATGTTTTTGCTTCGTTGCTAAATCTTGTTATAAGTTCGAGCGATTCCGAAAACGTTTCGTTGCACTAATGCTAGGGGATATCCTCTTGATCTTTTATTACCTTTGCTTAATATTTGATCATGGATCTTCTCGCTTTCTTAATTCTCATAACTATCAACTAATAAATCCTCGACTGCCCGATGAATAGTGAACAAAATTTAAGTTGGAATCTCCTGATTCTGATCGCGTTTACATTCACTTATTCTCCTTATACATCACTAATATAACTTCGAAACATTCATTCCATGTCTTCCATATAGTGTGGTCTGAAAATATTTTTCATCAGCAAATTCACTATTCATCAAAAAATTTAACTAAGTCCAAAATTTGGGGTTATTACAGTCTCCCCTTCTTAAAAGGATTCTGTCCCGGAATCTAAGAAAATAGCTGAGGTTACTTCTCCAATATAGTAATCTCCAGTTCCCAGGTTGACTCTTCAACCCTCAGGTTTCATTACAACACTTACTCATTCCGGTCTGTGATATCTACCGGGCGCTCTATATAAACCAATTCTGGTTGTACTCTTATACACCCATTTTCTATCAACATCCGACTATTCTTGCAATCGGCGGTACAACGCTTACCGTAACCTATGTTGTCTGAAATGTTTCTTTCGGTCAGTCCATCAGTCTGCGGATCCTAAGTAGTGCTCGCACTCAATCTCGTCGCCAAACATGTTTGGAAAACTCCTCCCGAATCTGGAATTTAATTCTTGGTTCTCATCTGATACGATGGTGATTGGAACTTCATGTCACCCAACTATCTCTTTCATAACTCTTCGATTAAAGATCTCTCGCTAAAAAAAAATATGAGTAGACTCATTTAATCCATCAATTATAACTCAATTGACGTCATAGTCCGACTTGATTCTTGTTGATCCTATCACAAAATCCAATACAGTAAAATTACATTCCTAATCCGGAACCTCTACTAACTGTGATAGTCAACTAGGTCTTTGTTCTGCCTTCATTTTCTGACATATCCAAAATTTGTTTACCAATCGATAAATCCTTTTATCTATCCGGCCACCAGTCACATTTCCTAAATTTTCTATACCTTTTTGTACTCTCCGTGTAGCTGTCTCTTTATGACAGATCTTTATTCCTTAATTCGTTCTGGCTCAATCAGGACTTTCAAATAATCCTTGTTGTACTCTTAAGTTCAAACTTCATCCTTTCAGTTTCTCTTACTAGTCATTCTGAAAAATTTAGCGTCCTTAATCTGTTGAACATTAGGAACCTGAACTCGGTAAAAAAATACCTCATGATTCCTTTATCATCTTTCGCAGTCTTTAATTCTTTTTCCAACATTGACTTTATACCTTCACTCGTCATTCGTTCTTGACACAACTTAATCTTCTGCATCAATTCTGGTTGCATTGCAACTTCAAATAGTCTCTCAATACCATTTCCGGTTATCTTAACCTCAATTTCCATTTTCTCAATTTCTTGGATTAACTTTATCCGACGATGTTATAATCTTAAGTCTCTCTTTCCTACTAAGGGCATTGGCCACCACATTGGCCTTCCCTGGGTGGTAATGAATCCCACAGTCATAATCCTTGATTAGCTTTAGCTATCTTTTCTATTCTCATGGTAATATCTTTCTGGGAAAGTGTATCTAATGCTCTTATGATTTGTATAAATCTCGCATTTCTTCCCATACAATTAGTGCCTCCAAATCTTTAAAGCAAAAATTATCACTGCCAATTCTAAGTCATTTGTAGGGTATCTAAATTCGTATTCCTTTAATTGTCTGGATACATACTCAATTACCTTTCCGTGCTGCATAAGAACACACCCTAATCCTTTATGCGATGCGTTGCTATAGATCACAAAATCTCTCTTCCCGTCTAGCAGTACCAGCACAGGGCGGTGACTAGTCTCTTCTTTAATTCCTGGAAACTTTTCTCATATTTCTCGGTCCATTCAACTCTTCAATCTTTCAAGTAAGTCGGGTCAGTGGGGCTGCTATTTTAGCAAAATCTTGTACACATCTTTGATAATATCCGGCTAAATCCACAAAATTTCTCACCTCGGTTGGTGTGGTTGGTCTTTCCCAGTTTGAAACAACGTTTATCTTAGCGGGGTCAACCAGCACCTCTTCACTGTTGACCACATGTCCTAAAAATTGTACTTCCTTTAGCCAAAACTCGCACTTTGAGAACTTGGCATATAACTTTTCCCTTCTAAGTGCTTCTAACACTATCCTCAAATGTTCTACATGTTCTTCCTCGGTCTTTGAGGTAAACCAAAATATTGTCGACGTCACTATGACACACTTATCCAAATACTTCTTGAAAACTCGTAGTGTCCATACCTGGTGCGAAACGCAGTCTTGGGTACGTCCTCAGGTTTAATATTCAACTGGTGGCATCCAGTTCTCAATCAATCTTCGAGAATTCAACTGCATCATGCATCCGATCGATCCAATCACCGATCCTTGGCAGGGGTATTCATTCTTAACAGTTAGTCTATTTAGCTCTCGATACGCTATGCACAGCCTCATGATGCCGTCCTTTTTCTTCACCAATAAGACGGGTGCATCCCACGGTGACGCACTTGGTCTTATCATTCCTTTCTCTAACAATTCCTACAATTGAGCGTTTAATTCCTTCATCTTGACTGGAGCTAGTCGGTATGGGGCCTTCGAAACTGGCGCCATTCTTAGAGCTAATTCTATAGCCAACTCTATTTCTCTAGCGGGTAGTAACCCCGGGAGATCTTCTAGAAATACATCATCGAATTCGTTAACAAAAGGGATATTCTGTACACTAGGTACTTCCCGCTTCGTATCTATCACATAGGCTAAATAAGTTTCCTATCCTTGGAGGTCATACCTTCCCTCGTCCAATAATCTGAATTCTTACTTTCTTTCTTTCTCAATCTATTCGTGTTTTATACTCTATTTTCTTTATGCCCATTTCTTTCTCGTCCACTTTGCTTCCATTTCTATCACAGTCGTTTCATTAACCAAAGTAACATAATCAGTCATTTCGAACACTCCATTATTCTGAATTCGCATCATGCGAAACAAACCTTGGCAATTTTCGTAAACTTCGATTCATAATTTATCGGGCTCATTTGTTTTAGCTCTAAGCTTCAACACTCTCTTTTTCCAAATACTAAGGAAAATACTTGCATGGTACCAGAAATGTTTCAACAACAGAATACTTTATATATAAAAAAAACTTTGTAAAAATTCTCGCTGAGGGGGGCGACCTGGTTAGGTCTCAATCAAATTATCGTTTGAAAATTTTCTCATCATACTTCACTGCATACAAAATGCATCGTGAATTCACTTATATAAATTTGACCAAAAGTTGAACTTAGTGATATAATAACTAGTCCACTTCAAGAATCATTAGCAATTAGCCGAACAAAACTGGCTAGTTCAACTGGTTTGAAACGTAATATCTAGCCTGGGCAATTAGCTGGATCTTTATCACAATTTTTAAAATCTCAACTAGTTTGAACGATTAACTAGTCATTCTTAATAGCGTATATAACTAGACAATTTCAATCTGCTAGCACAAAATCTTAACATCTAGCCATTGAAAGAAAGAAAACAAAATTTTGGCTATTCGGATGCGCACTCAGACCCCAAGGGTAAGAGGAGAAGAAGAATTGAAATGTAATGACCATATCGGTTGTTGGTCGTATTCTATATTTTAATAATGAAATGCAAGAAAGGTTACCTCAACTTAAACCCTTTAGGGTAACTCGGGTTATAAAAAGAAAAAAATTCATTGAATAGCGTACCAGCAAGTAGATAGCAAAATGGGTCAATTATTACCCCTAAGTTCTCACATCACCTTCTACAAGGATGATCCTATCTTTCTGCCTTTATGGTTTATGGTACTGACCAACGGTACCTCAAAATCGTACAAGTTCGTAAATAGGTCGGGAGTTCGAAACATATTTGTCATCCCATGATAATCGTCCAGAGATTGGGCCTCATACGGCCGCATCAATACATTCTCAAAAGATGAAGGTCGATTAACGTATATATAATTTCTTAACACTAGTCGTATCGAACAAATCCAACCCCAGGCCACCATAGGTCTCGTTCCTCATAGGTCCTGAGATTGTCGCATTGCTCGTTGCAACCATACGTGTCTCTATCAGAATCACGCTATCCATTCTTCATATCTTTGATTTATGAGTTGAGCCATAATGGCCTATCGTACGAAACATACTCGCGATGCAATTTAGCACGTTCGTCTCACGATAACGTTCTGGTACTACATGTACGCAAAAGTCTTCTTCTTTAGGTAACGAAATACCCATCGACGGAAAAGACACCAACTCTGGTGGAATCGTTGTTCTCAAGGCTTGGACTTCATACACAAGATAATGCCTTAACTAGTCCACACAATTTAGTACTTCGGATCGCGTAAAGGACTATAAACGTCTTAATCTTCACACGTGCTGCCTTCTGGTGGGCAAACTTATGATGAACTACAAACCCTTAGGTTCTTACTAAGTCAAGTTATCCATTGGTATTGGCCATTCCGACCTTACCCCAACTGCAACCGAGACTCTGCTCCGCGTCTTATCTTATTGTCCTTGATAGTCCGTGTACAATTCGAAACGTTCGTCTCATCATTATGATGGTCTTCAACGATCCTATTGATCCTCCAATAAGTCTTTTACTAAACTCTTTAACCTTGACATCCTCAATGGCAGTACCTCCGGTAGTCCACTTAACGAACTCTATTTGAGTCCTCACGTTATTCACTTACTTAGATATAACTCTTAATACTCTCATGTCCAAGTCTATAACTTAATGCTCTGATACCATTTCTGTAACACCCCCAGATCCGGGGTCATGAATCTGGGTTGTCACGCTCCATCAATCATATAATACCTGTATCACTTACCATATTATAATAATACAACTCCAAAGACCCCAATAACTTACGCACACACACACAAGTTATAGCCTTGGAAATGAGCAACAATAAGTAACACTTGTTATTACAAACCAAATGTATTATCCAGGATCTCATCTATTATTTACAACCTCTCTACCTGAAGTTAAAATAATATACCTCACAATTCTATACAAGGTTCCTTAAGGAAAACCTACTTAAAAACAATTCTCCCTAATTCCATTTGCAACTGTTCTGCTAACTCCGGCAGTATCCATCCTGCTGAACTAACTCAAGGGTGGTTTCTCCATTCCCTTTCTCTCGTAATACGGGGTGGATCGGCAATGTTTTCTTCATGCTGAAAGTTTTTAATAAAGCAAGAATGAGCTAATAGCGCTCAACAAGAAATCTATCCCAGTTTAAATCTTTAAACCTTTCAGGTAGATAATCCATATAGGACCCAAGTTTTTAACACTACTAGGGTTTGTCCCCAAATTAGTATCCCGTTCAAAGTACTGTATGACTTATAATCAAACTCAAATACTTTTCGTAAATCATTTAGAAATCCTTGGTATCGATATAATGAACCAAGACTCCAAAACATATCTTTTTTAAAATAGATATTAATATTGGAATCAAGGCTTAAAGCCTATCAATTGATTCAAAATACTATACAGTTCAATATAATGTATATCTTAAATCCCTTCTCAACATATATACACGCATATCTATTTAGATGTCTCATACTGTTCAAAATACTGTAAAATATCAGTAATGAACACCATTTTGACTCTGTTGTGTTGTCATATATAAAAACAAGAATGAGCACTAAAGCTCAACAATAATATATAGCAACACAATCATATATGTAGCTCATATCATAATTGCAATCTTTTAAAACTTCATTCATATACAGAATGATATATTTAAATCTTCTTTTCGTCAAATCATATCATACAGTTCAAATACTGTACACAGAACATCATTGTTCAATTACTGTCACATTATCGGTAACTCAGCACCTAGGCTTTCATTACAATGTGCAGCACAATTCCAAGTGGAAGAAGGGGACATTCTGGAACACCCGATACACGGTGATCAGCCGATGTATCGTAACATAACTTCTCTACTAGTAGAAGGACAATTTCATGTTCGGTTAACACCCTGGCCGCATTCGGGCCCATTGTGCTATAAGGTCACTACATTGGCACCTGTTTCATTACCGTGTAAGCCTTTGCACGCAAGGTCACTACCTCGGCGCCTGTTTAATCACATGGTAAGCCTTGATAATTATGGTCACTACCCTGGCACCTGTTTCATTGCCGTGCAAGCCTTTGCACGCAAGGTCACTACCTCGGCGCCTGTTTCATCACCGGGTAAGCCTTTCCAGTCCCATGATGAATCATATCCTTTAAACTGGAGCCGAACTTAATCGTTGTTCCCCGAGCGTAAACTAGCTCGTTGATAGGTATGAACTTATTACCATACTTAGTTCCGGAAATGTTGAGGAAGTAATAAAACTGTGTGGGTTGACTATTGTCAACTGACCTCGATCCTCGAGTAAATCATTTCGAAATCATGACCCGGGAGTTTGGTAAAATACCTTTTTAAGATCAGTAAATCTTTTAAATAATTATTGGAACCTTACGTAATATCTAAATAAGGTTCCTATGATTTTTAAATCATTTTTGGAATATTTAATAAATATTCAACTAATAAATATTGAATTATTATCCAATATAATACCACTTAAGTGAATATCCAAAATAATATTCACTTACTTAAATAAATATCCAAATAATATTTTTAATAATATTATTTAATATTTAACATTAAATATCCAATAATACATATATATTGGAATATTTAATCAACATATTGAAAACATAGTTGTCCCTGGACCCTCCAGTTTCTGACAGTATAATCAAGACAAAATAGTAATTTAACTCCTGGTCTAATATTTTAAAATCATCGTACAAGCGCTCTACTCTTAGAGCCTTTAAAACCTCGGCTTATATCTAATATACTCATAGCATATAAACCATAATGAGTTACGAAAGATTTAAGTCGATATATAAATCAGTTCGTAAATCCTTTAAAATAGATAACCAGTTTATATCACAATCACAACAGTTTTATCAGAACAGCATCTATACAAGATGTAGGGTTGGAAAGCTTGCATAATATCATATCATATGAAATCATCAGTATATTGTAATTTGAAATACAGCATGGAATGAGAAAACTTGCCTTGGGTCCTTGGTTGTTAGGGGTCCGAGAAGTTGCCGGGAAATCTATAAACAAAGAAATACTCGATCAGTCCCCTAGCGTAACCATTTAAAGTGCCATTAACTTAAGCACTAACGTTCTATTAACGAACATCAAATGTCTCTCTCTTGGTCACTTATAACCTCATGACATTCCTTAAACTCTTAAGTCAAACGTTTGGTTGATAATCCATTCACAAAACCCAAGTACTTTACCATTACTAAACTCATGGTTTAAACTATCCCCTTAAGGGTATTTCACTTTTATAAACTCATGGCAACTTTGATTCTCGCATTTTTATAAAATCAAAAATCCTCTTTTTAACACGAAACCTTCTCGATTCCCTTCCTAACTGTCCATACTAGTATCCACATTAATATCATGACCCAATTCCATTTTTAAGGGGCTTGATCACAATCTCAAAGTTCATATAGTTAACTACTTAATTATCCGAAACCGCTTTCACTAAAACGGGTGTTTCTCATAAACCGTAAATCGAAACGATACGATTCTTTCGCTAAAACAAACTACAAAACAGAGTCTACATGATCATGGTCATAAAACCTTATGGTTATGCCTAGAAGGTAACCGTGGTCTCTGTCCAAACATCCTAAGTGAAATCTGACATGGTAACGACGCTTAATCGTGATTCCCGTGTTTAAAATACTCCAATCGATCCACCAATCCATACCCAAGAAATCATAACTCAAATTTCACATCTAAACCAACTTATTTCTGTCTAAACAAGTTCATACCATCATTCAAAAGTTCAACCATCAACCAATCCACTAAACATCATTATTAACAAGAATTCATCCTTAATATCACACCATCTCTAAACATCATCAAAGCATAATAAAAAGTGTGAGAGGGTTTATACCTTCCTTGGTGCTTGGTAAAGACTATAAATAGCTTGTATACCCTTGCTTGATCCTTATACAACCTCAATAAGCTTTAATCTTCATGAACACAAGTTGGCATTTTCGAGTTTACTATTCATGCCTCAACTTTGATCCAATATTTGACCATGCTACACTTCTTGGATGGCCATGCAATTTTGAACCTACATTTGTTATGTATTGCGGGAGATATGGTACAAATTTGACGATTTTAGGATGAGTAGATTTCGAGTTATGAATTTGTCTTTGCTCCTTGCTCATGCTGGGCATAATTCTAAGAAATGGGGAGAATACTTGCTTTTCTTTTCTTTTCTTTTGTCTAAATGATGCTAAATGGATGCATCCATTTTTTGTGGTTATGGTTTAGTTTAGTCACCCCCTTGCCACATTTCAACTTGTTGTGGTTTGTGGTGAAAGTGGTGATAAGGTGGTGATGTGTTTGAATCTTGTGGTGGAAAGGTTGTGTGGCTCATAACAAGCCAATAATGCTCTCAAGTGGCTTATTAACCACCACCTCTTCCGTGCACTCATTTTTATTCTACTTTCTCGAGTCCTTGATCTCGTTTTCAAATTCTGATTGCAAACTTAGTCATCATTTAACTCCACAAAGCTCTCTCTGAAATTTCAAATCGTTCGGAGTCCGGAAATTTTTACTATCCATTTGGGATCATTTTTTATCGCTTAAATCATTTTAATTCTAGAATTACTTATTCTTAAATTCCAACGAGTCCCACAAATGATCTTATATGATACTTCTCCTTTGGTTAGGGTTTAATCCATAATTCGTCATGTTTTTGTTTCGTTGCTAAATCTTGTTATAGGTTCGAGCGATTCCGAAAACGTTACATTGCACTAATGCTAGGGGATATCCTCTTGATCTTTTATTGCATTGGCTTAATATTTGATCATGGATCTTCTCGCTTTCTTAATTGTCAAAACGATCAACTAATAAATCCTCGACTGCCCGATGAATAGTGAAACAAATTAAAAGTTGGAATCTCCTGATTCTGATCGCGTTTACATTCACTTATTCTCCTTATACATCACTAATATAACTTCGAAACATTCATTCCATGTCTTCCATATAGTGTGGTCTGAAAATATATTTCATCAGCAAATTCACTATTCATAACTTTTTTTAACTAAGTCCAAAATTTGGGGTTATTACAAACCCCCCCTTCAACGATACTTTGGACCTAACAATTAGTATCAGAGCTACTTGATTGACGTACAAATCAGATCCGGTGAATGAGACCAAAATCAAACGTAGCTTGAAAATTCGAAGCAAATTTTTTAACTTTCAAAAATTTTCATTTAATTGGAATTTCTTGAATTTTAAACAATTTGAAATTTTCAGAAACCATGAGTGCTCCAAAGACAACTGTTGGTATTAAAGTTACCCCGTTTACTAGAGATGATTTCGGTTTGTGGAAGATGAAGATGCTGTTATTTATCAAGACATCTAATCCGTTGTATATTGGCGTATTAGAGAACGGACCGTTTGTACAAATGAAACCAGTTAGTGAATCTACAGCTCCTGATGGTACCAGGATTCCTCAAGGCACCCAACCTAAGGATATCACTGAATACACAAATTCTGACAAAGAACTGATTCGATTGGATACAGGTTTGATGTTGATATTGGCAGACTCCGCAGACAAGGAAATGAGCTATCAGTTGATGAACTGTACAAGCGGGAAACATATGTGGGATACCATAAACTTAATAATGGAAGGAACTGAAGACGTGTAGGAAAACAGATTGGACATCCTGACTTCTCAGTATGAAGCTTTTAGGTCTCTTCCAGGAGAAAGTATAACTCAGGTCTTTGAGAAATATACTAAGCTTCTAAATGAATTGGCAATGAAAGGAAAGACCTATCCACTGAGAGAAACCAATAGGAAGTTCATGATGACGCTGCCCCATCATGTAGAACACAAGTCATCATCCATAAGGGAAAGAATAGACTTCACAAAGATGTCATTACAGATGATCTATGGCAAGTTGAAGACTTATGAGATGGAACAGGAACAAAGGGTGATAATCTACGGACCAGGGACAGTGGACAACAAGCAAAATGCACTTGTGAGATCAGCAGCACTTGTAGTGGATGAACCAACAACTTCTGATATTCAGGTTCAAACCCCTAGAGCTGGAAAGGAGGTGATTATAGAAGCTGAAATGGATTCTGTGAATCTGGATGTTGATGGAAGTGATTACTACACCCTAGAAGAGCTTGAGCAGATGGAAGACAAAACCATGGCGTACTTAGCTGCAAAGTTTAGTCATATTCGTTTCAAGAGAAACCCTAAGTACAAGTTCAAGGGCTCAACCAACAGATTCCAGAAGAGCAAGTATTCACCAGGGACTGGCTTTAAGGGAGGCTACAAGACTGGCATGATTGATAGAAGCAAATCAAGATGCTACAACTGCAATGAGTTAGGGCATTTCGCCACTGAATGCCGGAAGCCTCGTCAAGCAAGAGACAAGAAAGATGTCTATGAGAAGAAGGATTCTTATGATGAGTTGAAGAAAGAGAATGCCAAGCTTAAACAACAACTGGAGGCATTTTCTGGAAAGCAGAAGGGGAAAGCTTATATAGCAGAGGGAAAACACTGGGATGAGACTGATTCAGATGAAGAGGAGGAATATGTAAATGTTGCCCTAATGGCTGACTCTTCAGAGGAATCACCACAATTATCTCAGGTACCTATCTTAACAACAATTGACATGTCGAATTCTGAGTACAAGAAAACTGTGCAAGATCTAAGTGTAGAATTGTTTAATGTACACACAAGCATGCTAGCATCAGAAATGGAAAATGCTAAACTAGTTCTTAAGATTAAAAATCTAGAATCTAAAAATGAAGAACTAGAGCTTGTAGCTGTCACATTAGAAGATCTTAAGCAAAAGAATGTGTGAAAGGCATATGTCTAGGCCTATTTGTAAACACCGAGGATTCTACTCAACTTTAATTAAGATGTAATAAGTAAATAATAAAAATCAAATGTCACAGGAATCTCATAAGATTATATCTGTCAAAGAATGAAGATTAAAGTCATCTACAGACTTGAAGTGATTCTACATTGAAAGAAGCTCAATTTATTGATCAAGCCTCAATGAAGTATTCAAGCTTAGTGGATTTATTAAAGTGACAGAGATTTTAAGTGGTAACAACAAAAGATACTGATTACGGAGTTCTTGAATGAGAAGGAAGTGAATCACTGCTTCAAGTCAAACAGATAAAGAACAGACATTGTCGTTAGTCACTCATGAACCAGACCGTGCATTGAGTGTCAACGTGCTATTGTGTTTGTTATTTATCTAAGTTTTAAGTGATTCTGGAATTGTTTGAGAAGTCAACTAATTCTATTTATTCTCTTATAAATAATTAATAATATTAAGTAAATTATTTATTAAATTAATTCTGTAAAGAATTAATTTAATACATAATTTATTTAGTTAATTATTTAAATTAGAATAAATATGAACTAGGAAGACTTAAGTTTGAACTAGGAAGACTTAATTTTTTGAACTAGGAAGACTCACTAGTCTTCCCGATTGTCTTCCTAGGGCAAATTAGAGTCTTCCCGGTTGACTTCCCTTTACAAAGCTTGTCTTCTCGATTGTCTTCCAAGGCAAAAAGGATTGTTTTTTTGATTGTCTTCCTAGTGCAATTTGTGTTCTGTCAAAAGCATTGCACGTGGATTACAGTTTAGAAAAGCAAGGTTATGAATACAAGGCAGTTGACATTACTATCATTAACATTACAGAAGAACAAAAGGAGACAACAACCAAAACATTTCATTCCATTCTGTCTTCTTAAACTCTCAACAGCAAAGCATTCAATTTCTGCCAGAGAATTAAATCTTGATTAGTTCATAACATTTAATTCATAAGAACTGATTCTCTTGTACTGCTTTAGCTTTCTAGCGGATCATAATCCCTAGATTTTATATCGAACTACTTTTTAGTATTCGATCTTTTTTATTACAAAAATAGATAAATTCATGTCGAATTTATTCTAGATTTGTTTTATCAAGTTCATTGTAATCAACGATCAGAATTGTAACACCCTTCAAGTTTAATAGAGTTTTATTTAACTTGAATATTGTTTCAGTTTTATTCCGCAATAATTTGTTCTAAATTGTTAAATATTAAAAGGACAAATTCGATTAAACAGTATCGTTTGTATTTAACCCCCTTCTACAAACATATCAGGACCTAACAATTGGCATCAGAGCCTTTTGATTGATATACAAATCAAAGATCCAATTGTTTTGAGATTTTTTCTTAAACTCTGAAATTTTTATTATTCCTAAAAATCTCAAAAGATGTCTACTACACAGAAAGTGGGTACAGTCAAAATCCCAATGTTCAGCAAGGAGCATTATCCTATGTGGAAGAAGAAAATGCTCCTATTTCTTAAAGTGGCTAATGTTAAATATTTTGATGTGCTGAAAAATGGACTAAGACTCCCTATGATTATTGAGGGAGAGTTAATAGAGAATGATGTTGTTACTAGGGCTGCTAGGATGTACCCTAAGGATCCCAAGGACTACACTCCTGATGAAAAAGAGGATGTTACCTTGGATGCCTGTCTACAGTTGATACTGGTTGATTGTCTTGATCCTGTCATGCATAATCATGTCCTAAATTGTGATACTGCCAAACACATTTGGGACACTATAGAGATAATCAATGAGGGGACAGAGGAAGTTAGAGAGAATAAGTTGGAAATTCTCACCTCTCAATATGAGCATTTCAGATCAAACCCTGGTGAAGGTATCTCTGAGGTTTTTGAGAGATACAACAAATTAATCAATGATCTGAATCTCAATGGGAAGCGCTACACTATCAAGGAAATTAACAAGAAGTTCCTACTTACACTTCCACCTCATTTGGAGCACAGAATATCTGCCATTAGAGAAGCAAGAGATCTGGGAGAGATTGCTTTGGAAAGACTTTATGGTGTTCTGAAGACCTATGAGCTGGAGCAGATTCAACAAAGGGAGCTGTATGGAACTGGGAAGATAGTTAGTACTTCTACTGCATTGGCTGCTGAAGTCCCACAGAAACTGGAAGTGAAGGCTGTTCAACCTTCCAGTTCTAACATGAACGTTATTGATGATGAATATGGTTTAACATCCACAGATCAATCTGGTGGTGACTTCTATTCATTAGAGGAACTTGATCAGCTGGAGGATGGTGATTTGGCTTTGATAGTCAGGAAGTTTGGGAAGTTCAGATTCAAAATGAATCCCAATCTTAAGTTCAGGCCCAGATTTCAGAGAGGTGGATCTTCCTCTTCAAGTAGCACAAGGGGTGGCTACAAAACTGGAACTGTGGAAAGGAGCACAATCAGATGCTACAATTGCAATGAGTTGGGTCACTTTGCTACTGAATGCAGAAAGCCAAAGCAAGTGACAAGAAACACATTTGATTCTAGCAAGAAGAACAAGATTGGGAAAGCCTATGTTGCTGAAGGAAAGAGTTGGGATGACACTGACAGTGATGAAGAAGCAGGTGAGATTGGGAACCTTGCTTTAGTGGCTAAAGAGGCAAGCACTTCATCTGCATACATATCAGAGGTAAAGTTCACTGACACTGAAATGATTCGTCATCTTAGTGGTACTATTTCTTGTGCACACACTGAAAATGATAGAATAATTCTTTTGAACACAACTCTTGAAAAGGAGATAAAAGAATTAAAACTTGTGCATGTTAATCAGAATGAACTTACTGAGAAAATAGCATTTCTTGAGAATAGGGTTAAATGTTATATTCAACTGGAAACCATTCTCAAGGAAAAGAATAGTGAGCTGAAGACTAAAGCTAATGCTTACTTCAACTCTTGTAAGACTGCTAAAGAAATTATCAATAAACAAAGTATTGGTCAGACCGTAGGAATAGGGTATGACTATAATGAGTCTATTGGTAAATTAAGCATAAATACCCCTAATAGAGTCAGTCCTGAAGAAAGGAGCATTCCTGATGTGCTTAAAGGTATTGACAAACCTTTCTTTAGAGAGTCCCAAGCAGATACTCTAAATGAATACTCTATCATCATTGCAGAGGAGATACGTGAAGAAGATCTTGCTTTTGAAGTTGAACAGTCCAACAAGTGTATATCTGATATTCCAGTCAAATTGTTGCAACTAAAAAGACTAAATCAGATATCCATAAGTTGGATCAAAACAACTGTAGTACTAGCATGCCTGCTGTTAATTCTTCTCATAAAGCATGTGGTGTGATTAATTGCATTTCTTGTGCTTTCAATGTTATGTATGCTTATTTTAATAGTAAGCATGTATCTAGTGATAAGACTGCTCCACGTCAACATGTTAATAATAAGAAGCATGTTAAAGCTAAGACTACTAGTCCTCCTAAGACTAGAGTGGATTCATTTATCCCTAAGCCTACTCAGAAATGTGTTAAGGCTGGGTATAAATGGAAACCCTCTTTTGTGAAAGAGGTTGAAGTAGTTGTAGCTAAAAAGGTTGTTTTGCCTGACAAAGGCCAGTTCTTTAAGTATGCCGGACCCAATCAAGTTTGGGTTCTGAGGAAGGACTAATCAATTTGATATTGCAGGGAGTTAAATAGGTAAACCGTGTTATGTGGATTCTTGACAGTGGTTGTTCAAGGCATATGACCGGAGATAGAGGCCTGCTATCAGATTTGGTTGAGAAAGTTGGCCCAGTAGTTACCTTTGGAGATAACAGCAAGGGTATTACGAAAGGATATGGTTGTTTGAAGTTTGGAAATGTTATCATTGAAGATGTATCATTTGTGGAAGGTCTGAGGTTCAATCTTCTCAGCATCAGTCATTTATGTGACAGAGGATATGTTGTTTCCTTTGAAAGAGAGAAGTGTCAGATCCTTCACAAGAAGAATGGAAAGCCTGCTCTTCAAGGAGTAAGGAAAGGTGACTTGTTCATAGCTGATCTGCACTTGGGATCCAAAGATGAAGTTAATTGTTTTTATGCTAAAGCTTCATCAGATGAAAGTTGGCTATTGCACAAGAAGATGTCTCACCTTAACTTCAAAACCATGAACTCTTTAGTCAAGAGGGAATTGGTTAGAGGTTTGCCTCAGATGGAATTTACACAGGAAGGACTGTGTGAGGCATGTTAGAAAGGAAAGTCAAAGAAAGCTTCTCACAAGGGCACTGACACATCATCAATAACTGAACCACTTCAGCTCCTGCACATGGATTTGTTTGGTCCAGTTAATGTGATGTCCATGTCAAAGAAACAATATGCACTTGTGATTGTTGATGACTTTTCAAAATATACTTGGGTTTTATTCCTACATTCCAAGGATGAGACCCCACACCTAGTGATTGACCATATAAAGTTGATTCTAGATTCCCTGTTAGAGCCATAAGGTCAGATAATGGAACTGAATTCAAGAATGCAGTCCTAAATGACTTTTGTGCTGATAAAAGAATAACAAGACAGTATTCTACCCCTAGAACTCCTAAACAAAATGGAGTAGTGGAAAGAAAGAATCGTACATTGATTAAAGCTGCAAGGACTATGTTAAGTGAGTCTAAACTTCCAACCTACTTTTGGGCTGAAGCAGCGAATACAGCTTGTTATACTCAGAATCGAACTTTAATCAACAAGGACTTAATGAAGACTCCTTATGAGATCATGAACAACAAGAAACCAACTGTCAAGTACTTTCATGTATTTGGAACAAAATGCTTTGTGCTTACAGATGACAATGTTAAACGTGGCAAGTTTAAGGCCAAGGCACAAGAAGCTATTTTTGTTGGTTATTCCAGAAGATCTTACAGGGTCTATTTGGTTGGCAGTCACACAGTAAAGGAAAGTGTCAATGTTACTTTTGATGACACTAAGCTCCCTAATATCCAAAAAGAAGACTCATCTGAAAAGCTGAAGTTTGATAACTTGCCAGACTCAGAATCAGATGATGTAGCCCCACCTAAAGTTATTGCTGGTAATGATAATATCAATGATGATAATGATCATGGTGGTGGTGGTGGAAACACTGGTAATAATGGAGATACCACCAAAACTGGAGAAGAATCATCAAGGCAATCAAGCAACAACTTAGGGGGAGTAAATGAAGGATCATCTAGTCACTCACAACATCAAAGTGAATTTCAAGGCGAATTATCAAGATCAAATCTTCCAAGACAGACTGTTTGGAATAGAGCTCATCCTTTTGAGCTGATCATTGGTGATCCAGATGTTGGAGTTAAAACTAGAAGTGCAACTCAGAATGAATGTCATTATTCAGCATTTCTATCTGAAATGGAGCCAAAGAAAACTGAGGAAGCACTGAGTGATCCAGATTGGGTGATTGCTATGCAAGATGAACTCAATCACTTTGAACAACAGCAAGTCTGGAAGCTGGTACCCAGACCAAAGAACAAGAAAGTAGTTGGTACTAGATGGGTATACAGAAACAAGCTGGATGAGGATGGCATTGTTACAAGGAACAAGGCAAGACTGGTTGCACAAGGGTATTCACAAGCTGAAGGCATTGATTATGATGAAACCTATGCACCAGTGGCTAGACTTGAGGCCATCAGGATGTTCTTAGCATTTGCAGCTTACTCCAATTTTAAAGTCTATCAGATGGATGTTAAGAGTGCATTCCTGAATGGTGAGCTAGATGAAGAAGTGTATGTGGAACAACCCCCTGGCTTTGAAAATCAGGAGCTGCTGGACTTTGTGTACTTTCTCTTCAAGGCTATCTATGGTCTCAAACAAGCCCCAAGAAAATGGTATGACACTCTCTCTGGTTTTCTTTTAGAAAATGGTTTTGTTAGAGGTATCATAGACAAAACTCTTTTTTCAAAGAAACACAAAGGTGATATGATATTAGTCCAAGTCTATGTGGATGACATCATATTTGGGTCTACTAATGATGATCTATGTAAGAGATTTGCTAAGCTAATGCAGAGTAAGTTTGAAATGAGTATGATGGGTGAGCTGAAGTTCTTTCTTGGATTGCAAGTAAGTCAAAGGTCAAATGGTATATTTATTTGTCAATCCAAGTATCTCAAAGAACTCCTCAAGCAGTATCACATGGAGGATTCAGCATCAGCAAGGACTCCATCTTCAACAGCCATCAAACTTGGAGCTTCTAACAATTCTATCAAGGTAGATGTTACAAGCTACAGAGGTATGATTGGCTCCTTACTCTATATTACTGCAAGTAGACCAGATATTATGTATGCTACATGCTTGTGTGCAAGGTTCCAAGCGGACCCTAGAGATTTACATCTCGTTGCTGTTAAAAGAATCTTGAGATATCTTAAGGGTACACCTAATTTAGGTATCTGGTACCCTAAAGATTCTGGTTTTAATCTTGTTGGATATACAGATTCTGATTATGCAGGTAGTGTTGTGGATAGAAAGAGTACCTTTGGGAGTTGTCAATTCCTAGGAGGTAGATTGATTTCCTGGTATAGCAAGAAACAACAAACAGTTTCCAATTCAACAGCAGAAGCTGAATATATTGCTGCTGGAAGCTGTTGTGCTCAAATCCTATGGATAAGGAATCAAGTGAAGGACTATGGCTTTGCATTAGACAAAATTCCCATTTTGTGTGATAATACAAGTGCCATAGCAATCTCCAACAACCATGTGCAGCACTCGAGAACAAAGCACTTTGATATCAGGTATCACTTTATCAGAGAGCATGTCATGAATGGAACTGTGGAGTTACACTTTGTACCCACAGTAGAGCAGACTGCAGATATATTCACTAAATCTGTTGACGAATCCACATTTATCAAGTTAGTTGGTAAATTGGGTATGTTAAACAGTCTTAGTGATTAACAATATATTTGTCATGTTTTTTCTTTCAAAAATTCATTTTCTCATGTCATTTAAATGATATTTATTGCTAATTCTCATTTAATATTACATGCTTGTAAATTTAAATAGCTCTGAATATTATATTTTCTTTAAAACTATTTTTCTCATATTTTTCAAGTGGAGAAATATATTTTTATTGAAAATATATTTATTTAGAATTAGTTAGGTGTTTTTCAGATTGTAAATATTGTTGTTTAAATATTTCTGCAAGTTTATATTATTATGCAATTCTATATTATTCTGCATATTTTTCTAGGATTTATGGAATTTTCTGTGAATTTTTCAAGATTTTTATAAATATTTCATGCATTGTTATTACTTTTATGCATTTTTCTGTAATTATTCTATTTAAATTTGAAGTTTATTCTAAGTCTTCCCAGTTTAATACTAGGACGACTACCGGGTAAACTAAGATTTTTTTATTATTTTTATTTTATTTCAAATTTTCTATTTTATTTCTATTTAATTCTAGTTTTCCTAGGTCTTCCCAGTTTTAAACTAGGGGAAGACTACCGGGAAAACAAGAATTATTTCATTTTGTTTTTTGTTTTTTCTTTTATTTTTAAGTCTTTTCCTAAGTCTTCCCAGTTTTTGAAATAGGAAGACTATCGGGAAGACTTAGCTTTATTTATTTTAATTTCTGTTTTTCTTTCTTTTATTTAATTTTCCGTAGTTTTTCTAATTTGTTCTAGGAAGACTATCGGGAAGACTATCCTCAGTCTTCCCAATTGTCTTCCCAGTACAAATTTTAAAAATAAAACGGTTCAGTACTTTTCTTTTAATTTTAACAGTTTATTATTATATATATATATAGATACACAGTATATACACGGCAAAGTTACTTTCCTTAGCAGTTTATCAGTTTTTAAGTTTCACAAAACCCTCTCTTCGCATTCTATCATTTTGTGAGCAGATTTATTTGATCATCCATTGTTTCTCAAGTCTTTACTTAGCAAAACGATTCTATTCTTTTAAAAATCAAACCATATTGAGTCGAATTGTTGTCGAATTTTTGTTTAAATTCTGATTCGACCTGTTTTTTCTTGAGTTTGCTAAGTGATTCTCATGAGTGTTAGTGATCTTGTGTTTTTGTGAAAGAAAATCTGTGTGTGTTCTGGTTGTGTGTGTTCTTGAGATTCAATTGCCCTTTCATTTTGCATTTCAGAAGTTTTAGTTCGAATTTTGGGATTAATTTTTTTTTTAAATTGTTTAATTTTGGTAAAATTTTAATTTTGTGGATTTTAATTAATTTTAATTAATTCTAAAAATCCCTAAAATTTTAATTTTATTTTAAATTGATTAGAATTTCTTGTTTTACAAAAATGGATCCTAATTTTGAACTTGTTTTAAATAATTATGTTGGGTATTTTGATCCGTCTAAATGCAAGGTGGAACGTTTCAGACCTTTGATTCAATTTTTAAATAGCGAGACTTGTGTCAGTCATGCTATTTGTGCCAATGCACTTCTTAAAATTGATCCTTTAAGGTTTTTGTGTTCAAGTGATGTTATTGTTGAAGATTCAAAATCTTTTACTTTCAATATTCTAAACCAGCAATATACAGTTACTTTTGAGTTATTTTGTGATGTTTTACATTTTCCAAAGGACATGTTTGATCCCTTACCCATTGATGATGAGTTATCACAGTTCTTTGTGAATATTCATTATCAGGGTCCCTTCCAAATGGTCAAATTATCTAAGAGTTTTGTTGTAAGGGAATGGGATCTGTTCTTTGATACAATAGCAAGAGTATTTGTTAACTGCACAAAAACAAATTTTCATTGCATTACCAATCTTAATCAATATATTGCTTATGCTATTGTATATGGTCGTAGATTAAACTTTGCTGAGATTCTGTGGAACATAATGCTTAACAGGTTTGCTCACTCTAGGAGAGATTCTGATAATCATGTGAAAGTGAAGTGTTGGTACCCTCGTTTTCTCACTCTTATCATTAATCATCTTCTCACTGCTGAGCAGGTAGAACTGTTTAGAGAAACCAGATTTGAAACCTCTCCAACCACAGGCACTAAATTCTACACCAGACTTGATGTCTCATCCAAATTCCTCAACATCCCTGTTCTTGTTTCACCATTGATGAGTCAATTCATTAATCTTCCTATCTTTGGTGTACAAGTTCCTGAGCCACATCCAGTTCCACTACAGGTAGTTATTCCTAACCCTGGATCTTCTTCTGGTACTTCAATTCAAACCCAAGTGGTTGTTAGGGCTGGCCCAGAGATTGTAGAACCACAGTATCTGACCCAGGTCATAGAGCCAAACAGAGAGTCAAACACTCCTGATACACAACCTGAGCCTAATGTACAAACCAGTTCAAGAAGTGTTAGTGAAGTAGCTACAAAGAGTGTTCCCACAGCTCTCTGTCCACCCTTAAAGAAAATAAAAACCTATAGGGAGGCATCTGTAAGACCATCTGTATCCTCTCAACAGGATATGGACATAGATATGGCCACTGAACAGTCTCTGGAGACATCCTCTCAACAAGGTGGATCTATTGAAATTCGCCATAGGGCCATGGCATCTTGTACTGAGTCAAGCACTCTCCCATTACTCACAATGGAAGAAGATATCCAAATAGATGATACTCAGGACACTATGCAAGGAGAGCACTTTAATTTTGACTTTGAAACAGTGCCTACCATTGTTACGGTAGAAGTGCCTTCACAGGCATTAGAGGGAAAATCTGATTCTTCGCCACCAATAATAGAATCATTTTCTCCCCTCCCAGAGGGAACATCTCTGGCTCCCCTAAGGGATTTTTCACTCTCAGTTTTTACTGGAGAAAGTGAAAGGCAACCTGATGAGTCTGTCCCTGAAGCAATTCAGTATACAATGTCAAATATTTTGACAGACTCAATCAGGGATCAGGAATTGCGAACTCCCATTGCACCACCACTGACCTCTCTTGAAGGGGCTAGGGTGATTTTTCATGCAGGTACATCTTCTGAAAATCTAGAAAGACAGTTAGTAGTGAGAGATATGAGTCAAACACCGAGTGATACACAAGCACGTGAGTTGAGTGAAACACCACTGAGAGCAATTGAAGTGAGTGCACACACTGACACAAACACTGCTTTGTTGAAACAACTAGCTGATCTACAAAGGAAGTTACAAGACACCCAGGCTGAGAACACTCTTCTAAAAGCAAAAGTGGTTGCACAATCTACCACCTCTGTATCAAATCAGCTGGGTACTGTGAAAGATGACCTGGAAGGATTGAAGAATAATCTACTCCCGAGGCTGAATTCAATCCAACAATCTCAAGTACTAGTGGCTTCAAACATCTCTGATCTTACAACGTCAAATGCTCAGATATCAGAGAGTGTCAAGGAGATTGCTTCTATTTCTACCAAGGTGGACTTTATTCTGCAAACAGCTGATGAAAATCAAAGGTTTAATGAATAAAGGATATCGAGGATAGAAGGAGGGATGGAGCATCTTAATGAAGGTATGAAGCACTTGTACAATATGATAAAGAATTCACATCAACCTACAGCACAACAAAGAACATTCTTTGAGGGAGATGATGATGATGATGAGGATGATGATGCTGATGAAGGAGGAGATAGAAGAGAAGAAGGAGAGATAAGGAGAACATCTGAGGTGAATCCTAGGTCTTCCAAAGCTCAAACTGTAGAGGATTCCTCAACTAAGGGGGAGAAGGAGAAGAGAGGAGGAAACAGAGAAGCTGGAGGAGCTTCTGGGAAAGATAAGGGGAAAGGGAAACAATCACTGGAGGATATTGTCTTTGATGATGCCTACTACTACCACGGTGAACAGGATGACTTCCAATTTGACACATCTGGTGATCTGGAGAAGACCATTCCTGAAGAAGCTTTTGGTGAGGAGGAGGTTGAAGAGGCAGCCAACTTTGATGATTGGGAAGATGAAGCTGACTTATACACTCCTGACCCTTTATTTCAAAAGGAGTTAAAGAAGCAACAAGCAGACCTCAGGAGAAAGGAGGATGAGAATGCTAAGGTCTCCGACATCATATCTCAAAAGCTAAAGATTCAAAAGGCCGAACATGAAGACAAACAACATCTTCATAGTATTCATGTCAAAGAAAGGAGATTGGATGTAAGGATGAAGCAAGGAAGCAAATGGGATAAGGCAAGGGAGCTGTTTGATATCCCTCAGAGAGGCACAAACAATGATGCTACTTTTCCGAAGTTGCTTGAGAAGATCAGAACTGTTAATCCAGACAACTCATTATATATGAAGGCATTGAAGGAAGACATCCTAAGGATTACGTCTGCATTTGATCAAGTGAGGCAAGAACTGTACATCTATGTCTCAAGTGCTCTTGAAGGGTCATTCACCGTCTCTCTTGAACTACTCCAAAGAAGATCTCTCTCTGAATTGTAGATTCTAATGAGTAAGGTAAAGAGATATTCTTGCTTGAACGAGCTTCTGTATGACCGGCTGAGAGATTCTGCTATGAAGGCCAGCCCTCAAGTTGTGCACTTTCCTTATGAAGTTAAAATCTACAGAGGTACAACTTTAGAGACTGTGAGGCTGGATCCTGATTCTTTGAAGCTATAGACTGCAATGCAACTGGTGAAGTTGGAGAATCTTCTAAGAACTTCTGGGTTTACCACTGAAGACAAGTCTGAAGTTGCTGATATGATTTCATACTACTGCACGGAGAAAGTTCCAAGGTATGCTCAGATGAAGAATAGATTGAAGAAGATCACCACTCAACCAGTAATGCCAAGTGGTGTGGTTTCTGAAAGTGATTGTGTCCTTGACAAAGATCTTCTAGTCACCTTGCAAGAAGCCGAAGAAGGTGAAATTAGAGACTAAAGGCATGATGTAGTTAGCTCATTTGTAAATGTTATATGTTTAGAGCTAGGTAAATCAAGATAGGAAAATGTATTCATATGTTCAGTCTAGAGGAACATCTATCTTGTATTTATCTTTATTGTTTGAATCTGGAAATTGTTATATTTAATCTAGAACTTTTTATCATTTGTTTGGCTCTTAAAAGTCTTATCTTTTCTTGTTTTAGTTGAGTTATCATCTAGAGGTATTTGGTTGTTTTTGTCTAACAAACAAATAGGGGGAGATTGAAAGGCATATGTCTAGGCCTATTTGTAAACACCGAGGATTCTACTCAACTTTAATTAAGATGTAATAAGTAAATAATAAAAATCAAATGTCACAAGAATCTCAAAGATTATATCTGTCAAAGAATGAAGATTAAAGTCATCTACAGACTTGAAGTGATTCTACATTGAAAGAAGCTCAATTTATTGATCAAGCCTCAATGAAGTATTCAAGCTCAGTGGATTTATTAAAGTGACGGAGATTTCAAGTGGTAACAGCAAAAGATACTGATTACGGAGTTCTTGAATGAGAAGGAAGTGAATCACTGCTTAAAGTCAAACAGATAAAGAACAGACATTGTCGTTAGTCACTCATGAACCAGACCGTGCATTGAGTGTCAACGTACTACTGTGTTTGTTATTTATCTAAGTTTTAAGTGATTCTGGAATTTTTTGAGAAGTCAACTAATTCTATTTATTCTCTTATAAATAATTAATACTATTAAGTATATTATTTATTAAATTAATTCTGTAAAGAATTAATTTAATACATAATTTATTTAGTTAATTATTTAAATTAGAATAAATATGAACTAGGAAGACTTAAGTTTGAACTAGTAAGACTCACAAGTGAGTCTTCCCGATTGTCTTCCTAGGGCAAATTAGAGTCTTCCCGGTTGTCTTCCCTTTACAAAGCTTGTCTTCCCGATTGTCTTCCAAGGCAAAAAGGATTGTTTTTTTGATTGTCTTCCTAGTGCAATTTGTGTTCTGTCAAAAGCATCGCACGTGGATTACAGTTTAGAAAAGCAAGGTTATTAATACAAGGCAATTGACATTACTATCATTAACATTACAGAAGAACAAAAAGAGACAGCAACCAAAACATTTCATTCCCTTCTGTCTTCTTAAACTCTCAACAGCAAAGCATTCAATTTCTGCCAGAGAATTAAATCTTGATTAGTTCATAACATTTAATTCATAAGAACTGATTCTCTTGTACTACTTTAGCTTTCTAGCGGATCATAATCCCTATATTTTATATCGAACTACTTTTTAGTATTCGATCCTTTTTATTACAAAAATAGATAAATTCATGTCGAATTTATTCTAGATTTGTTTTATCAAGTTCATTGTAATCAGTTATCAGAATTGTAACACCCTTCAAGTTTAATAGAGTTTTATTTAACTTGAGTATTGTTTCAGTTTTATTCCGCAATAATTTGTTCTAAATTGTTAAATATTAAAAGGACAAATTCGATTAAACGGTATCGTTTGTATTCAACCCCCCTTCTACAAACATATCAGGACCTAACAATGTGTACTAAGAAAACAAGGTCAAGTGTAATGATGAGATAGAGACTATCCTCAGGAAGAAGATTTCAGAGTTAGATTTGAAACTGAATGCTTTAAGAATTCCGCCCTAATTTCTAAGGAGATCATTGATTCTTAGACCATAGGGAACAAAACTGCAATAGGATTTGACTACAACAAGAAAGCTGGTAAGAAGATAGTGGAATTCCCTGTGACACCTTCAGATGTCAAAAGAGGTAAAGACTAAGTTGCCTAGGAAATCAGTAAAAACTGAACTACCTAAAACTGAGATAGGCAATATGGTTATCAAGACTAAAAATAACAGGAATGGGAAAAAGAATGTTGTTAATCAGGAAATTGTTCCATATTCTCCCATTGCATCTAGGAAGTTGTGCACTATTTGTAATTCTGCTGGACACCTTACACATGCATGTAAAAAGGTTAAAGTAGAAACTGCTAATACTTCTGAAATGCATAACATGTCTGACATGCCTGATCTTCATGAACCCTGTGGAAAGAAAGAGTGTTTGCTATGTAAATACAACATCATGCATGCTTATTTTAAGTTGATCAATGATAGTAGCAAAAGCACTGTTAATGTTAAATCCACATATAAAGTATCTAAATTGAATGTTACTCATGTTAAAGTATCTAAACCTTCATGACCCAAACAATTTTGGGTACCAAAGTCCGCTTAATCAATCTGTGATTGCATGGTAAGGTTAAAAGCTCAAAGGTCGTGTGGATTCTGGATAGTGGCTGTTCTAGACACATGACAGGTGAAGAGTCCCTGCTTACAGAGGTGGTTAAGAAGACCGACCCGATTGTAACCTTTCGAGATGACAACAAAGGATTCACTACGGGATATGGTAAATTGAAAATTGGGAATGTCATCATTGAAAACATCTCTCTTGTTGAAGGATTGAAGCACAATCTTCTAAGTATCAGTCAGTTCTGTGATAAAGGCTACAATGTAGATTTCAAAAAGGACAAGTGCTTGATCACCAATAGGAAGAATGAGAAGCTTGCTCTACTGGGAGTAAGAAAAGGATATTTGTTTATAGCTGACTTAAGTTCTACCAGTGAAGGAGAAGTTACATGTTTCTACAATAAGGCATCTTCAGAATAAAGTTGGCTATGGCACAAGAAGCTCTCACATTTGAACTTCAAAACTATGAACTCTTTGGTAAAGAGAGAGTTGGTGAGAGGGTTGCCCCTGATGGAATTCAGTCAGGAGGGACTATGTGAAGCATGTGAAAAAGGGAAGTCAAAGAAAGCATCACATAGAAGCAAAGGAATGACAAGCATTGCTGAACCATTACAACTGATTCATATGGATTTATTTGGTCCAGTCAATGTTATGTCACTTTCAAGAAATAGATATGCATTGGTGATGGTGGATGACTACTCCAAGTACACGTGGGTGTTATTCTTACAGTCAAAGGATGAAGCAACACAACTAATCATTGATCACATCAAGAAGATAGAAGTGGAAGCTAAGCTACCTGTGCGGACAATCAGATCAGACAATGGAACTGAATTTAAGAATGCAGTTCGTAATAATTTTTGCTCAGAGAAAGGAATATCAAGACAGTATTCAGCACCAAGAACTCCTCAACAGAATGGAGTAGTGGAAAGGAAGAACATGACCTTGGTTGAAGCAGCAAGGACCATGTTGAATGAATCAAAACTTCCCACTTACTTTTGGGCTGAAGCAGTGAATACAGCTTGCTACACTCAGAATCGAACCCTGATCAACAAAGATCATGAAAAGACTCTGTATGAGTTAATGGCCAACAAGAAACCAACATTGAAGTACTTTTATGTGTTTGGTGCAAAGTGCTTTGTACTTAAAGATGGAGAACATCTGGGCAAGTTTGATGCCAAAGTAGATGAAGGCATTTTTCTGGGCTATTCTATGGAATCTAAGGCTTACAGGGTATTTGTGATTGAAGATAAGAAGGTGTTGGAAAGCTTTAATGTAACATTTGACGACACCAAAAGACCAGGCCTGCAAACAAGAGAGAACTCTGAATCCTTGGTATTTGAAAATCTATCAGGAGATCTCTCTGACAATGAAGAAGAACCTGAAGTTGTTACAGTTATTAATAATAATGATAATGATTCTGGACCAGGTGGTGATAGTGGTGGACATACTCAAACTACTACTGGATCCACTAGTCAATCAACAAGGTCAATAGATCATACCGTCAACAACTCAGGGGGAGCAGGAGAAGGATCAACTAGTCACACTCCACAACATCTAGAACAAGGAGAATCATCAAGATCGCATATGCCAAGACAAAGGGTATGGAATAGAGATCATCCCTTTCACTTGATCATTGGTGATTCCGACACAGGAGTGAGAACTAGGAGAACATCACAAAATGAATGTCACTATTCTGGGTTTCTTTCAGAAACAGAACCTAAGAAAGTTGAAGATGATCTAGATGATCCAGATTGGGTGATTGCAATGCAAGAGGAACTCAATCAGTTTGAAAGGCATAAAGTTTGGAAGCTGGTACCCAGATCTAAAGGGAAATCTGTTATCGGAACAAGATGGGTATTCAGAAATAAGCTGGATGAAGATGGCATTGTAACGAGAAACAAAGCCAGACTGGTTGCTAAAGGTTACTCTCAAGAAGAGGGTATACATTATGATGAAACCTATGCACCAGTAGCAAGACTTGAGGCCATCAGAATGTTTCTGGCATTCGCAGCACATTCCAATTACAAGGTATATCAAATGGATGTGAAGAGTGCTTTTCTGAACGGGGAGTTAGAAGAATAAGTGTATGTGGAACAACCTCCAGGTTTTGAGGATTCAAAACTGGAAGACTTTGTGTACTTTCTATTCAAAGCTCTCTATGGACTCAAACAAGCTCCAAGGACATGGTATGACACTCTCTCTGAATTCTTACTTGAAAATGATTTTACAAGAGGTGTTGTAGACAAAACTCTCTTTTACAAAAAACATAAAAATGATTTGATATTGGTGCAAGTATATGTTGATGACATAATATTTGGTTCTACTAATGATGATCTATGCAAGAGATTTGCTAAGTTAATGCAGAGTCGTTATGAAATGAGCATGATGGGTGAATTATCATTCTTTCTTGGATTGCAAGTATACCAAAGACAAGATGGTATATTCATTTGTCAGTCCAAGTACATCAAAGATCTTCTTAAGAAGTATCAAATGGAAGACTCATCTACAACAAAGACTCCTATGCCAACTACCACTAAGCTTGATAAGGATGAAACTGGTAAGAAGGTTGACATCACAGGCTACAGAGGTATGATAGGCTCATTACTTTATCTCACTGCAAGTAGACCAGCTATAATGTTTGCAACATGCTTGTGTGCTAGGTTTCAGTCTAATCCTAAAGAATCTCATCTAATAGCTGTTAAGCGAATATTTAGATATCTTAAGGGCACCCCAAATCTTGGAATTCGGTACCCTAAAGATACAGGATTTGATCTTATTGGATACACAGACTCTGATTTTGCAGGTTGTAAGATTGATCGGAAGAGTACTTCAGGAAGCTGTTAGTTTCTTGGAAGAAGGCTAGTTTCCTGGTATAGCAAGAAGCAGCATTCAGTGTCCACATCAACAGCTGAGGCTGAATACATTGCTGCTGGTAGCTGCTGTGCTCAGATCTTGTGGATGAGAAACCAACTCCGTGACTATGGGCTTTTGTTGACAAAGATTCCAATATTTTGCGACAACACAAGTGCCATAGCAATCTCAAACAACCCAGTGCAACACTCGAGGACGAAGCACATCGACATCAGGTATCATTTTATCCGAGAGCATGTCATGAATGGAACTGTGGAGTTACATTTTGTACCCACAGAGGAACAAATTGCAGACATCTTTAATAAACCGCTTGATGAATCCACTTTTTCAAAGCTGGTTGGTGAACTTGGGATGTTAAATCTTTCTGATTGATTGTAATTAGAAGCCAGTAACTGCAGATAGTCCTAGTGAATACATGAGTTTAAGAATTTCCATATCCTTAGGATTCGTGAATTTATTTTCTAGAGCAATTCTCGTAGTTAGGATTATTGTACTAATTTTATGTCATAATTATGGATGATATATCTTCTGGCATTTAATTGGTTATTAATTCTAAAAATTATTTAGGTGCTAATATTTGTTCTAAATATTTAAGCATCTATTTAATTAGAATTAATTTACTTTGTTTTAAACATTGTAGATTAATGCAGCATAATTTATTGGATTTTAATTGGTTAATATCATTTAATGATATTTAGTCGATTTTATTCTAAGAAAATTGTGAATTTTCTGTTAACAATTGATTTTAGTAAATTTGAAAAAGTTTATTCAAATTAAAAGTTCACAGAAAAATACAGGTTTGATTTTTAAAACAGAACAGTTTTTAGAAATTGAACAAGAAGCAAAAAATATCGAATTTAGAAAATTCGATAGTTTTTCTAAGTACCAAAAATTTCTATAGAAAGAATTTTCGATAGTTTTTGAAAAGGAAAAGAAAAACTATCGAAGACAATTCTCGATAGTTTTTGAAATTGAATTGAAAATATATCGAAGAGAATTTATTTTTCCTTTATTTAAATTCTCGATAGTTTTCAGAAAAAAGTTCGATAGTTTTGTTTTAAACTACAAAAAACACTCGATGGTTTTTCAGAAAATCGATTTGCATTCCTATTTTCAAACACTTCGATAGTTTTTCAAAAACTATCGAAGTACAGTTGACTTTTATGCCCCTCTGGAAAATCTATCGAAGGTACAAGTTAGGAACTATCGAACATAAAAGGACATTTTTGCCCCTGCAGTTTCAAAAAGTATAAATCACTACCTTAGTTGTTTTCTCTACATTTTCAGATCTAAAGAAAGAAAAGGCCGTGAACAATACTTACAAAATAGATACACACATCCAAGAACATCTCTGTCGATAGTTTTCTCCATTTTTAACCGAGAAAACCTTGAAAACTTACTATTTCTCACTGTTAATTCATTTTTAACCGTGAAAAACTTGATTTGTTTTGGTTTTTAGAATATACTGTTGAAGAATCCATCGAACTAAAGTTTTGAACCTCAAAAAAAGTGTTAGCAGTACCTATCTTTAGAAGTTGATTGTTTAACAACTGATTTCTTTAGATTTTAGTGGTTGTTTGAAGTTCACTAAATTAAGGTTCTTAATTATTTTGTTTGAGTTTGTGTTTTAGAGTAAAAAGGGGTAATTTTGTTCTAAGGTTAATTAATTAGAAATAATTAATTGGTAAATTAGTTTTGGTTTTTTAAAATTAATTTTCTGGAAATTTGAATTAAAATGGCCGGAGAATTTATCGTAACCAAGACTAATCATGTCTCGTTTCAGAACTTGCAAGCCATTACGAACTTACAGTTTCGTGCATGGGCAGAGTTCCTGAACACACGTTCATTAGTGGCATAGGCTTTGAGTACTCCCGTAGTCCTTTGCATCGATCAATTGACTGCGTTGTACACAACAGCCACAGATACAAGTGAGAATAATGTGAGATCCTTTAGTTTTGTTGTGCCAGGGGGCAGAACAATAAGGGTGACAGAACATGACTTTAACAGGGTTCTACATTTTCCAACAGAAAACCATGTTCCGGATCCCACAACTGAGGAGATACATGCTTTCTTCACTCTCATAAGAAGTCAACAACCAAACTTCTTTGTGGGAGAGTTCCTTAAGCATTACCTGACAAAGCCATGGAACTTCTTCTTTCACACACTTATCCATGTTTTTACTGCCAAGCTGACAAATCTGCATGTTATTCCCTTATTTCTTCAGAAGATAGGGTTTGCCATTGCAAACAATAGGCATATAAACATAGGAAGATTAGTGATTGATCAAGTCATTCTATACATAGGAGCACTGGATGAAAGAACGGGCATAGACGATGTGCTGTGTTTCTATCCTAGGTTCCTATAGCTAATTCTCAATGATGTCTTAACAGATAATGAACGGGAGACATTCGAAGGCGAGGAGACCATGGAGTGCATGAAGATGAAGAGCAATGCGATAACCGTTCTGATAAGAAAGAATCATCTTCCAGGGGTACCCACTGTTCTCACTAACTATCTAAGAACGGTGCCCCTACCACTTCTACCCCCAGGGGAACAGGTAAATGAAGGTAATATTCCTCAACCTGAACAGGCTCCTGAACCACAACCTATGGATGTAGATCCAGAGCCCTCAGCGGCCATTCCTGACCAAGAGATTGCAAACCCATAATCTCTACCCACGATCATAGAGCCTTTGGACGAGCCAAATGAAAACATAAACGAACCTCCTTCCCCTACAATACCCAACATACAAACATCCATGAGTGTAGAGGGAGATAGTGTCATAGCAGCACCACATAAGGAGATACACCCTTCAACAACAGCTCTGCCTTCCTCTAAAAGGAGAAGAATAGAAACCGAGGCAACTGTTGAAACTTCATTTCAATCATCCAAAGAGCCCTTTGTAGATTTTTCTGATGCTGATGGGGCTACGCTAACTAAAGCAATATCTGAACCAATAGCTCAATCTAGCAAGGAGGAATTGACGGAAGCAACTGGTGTTCCGACCATATTACGGTCAGGTTCACTGGTTGAAGGTTCTAAGAACCAAGTGTTCTTCACAGACGTCGAGAGAAGGCTCTGACCCAAATTCAAAATCTAAAGGTTCATTGTCTATCTCCCCAGATGGAACCTATCTGGATTCTGCGGGTAAAGGGTCTGACGTAGGTGTTGATCGGCAACTCGGTGACAATGAATCAATTTCAATTGAGGAGTTAACTGAGGAAAAGTCTTCACAGACTTTAGAGGGAGTTTCAGGATCTCTGCTGTTAATAGAGCCTGATTCTAGCCTCCTAGAGATTCAAACTCTAGATCCTACAAAGGATACATCATCTACGGATGATCAACAACTTGGTTTAACCAAGGACGGGGACTTGCGAAGCCCCATTGTACCACCGGTGACCTCATTAAGGATGGCTACGGTGTTTTCTGATGCAGGTACAACTAGCAACAAGGGATTGAGTGAAACACAAACACTTACACCTGGCCTGAGTGGGAAAGGAAAAATGAGTGAAACATCAACAGAAACGTTGAGTGCACACCCAGAGCCAAATGTGAGGAGTGACACCCAAACCCTACCAAACATTGATGATCTGCTACTACCTACAGAAAGAGAAATGCATGTTCAATCCACACTAAAGGAGATGACGGTTCATGATCAGCAAGGAAATCCTCTATTCAAGGTTCCACTGAGACCTTCCTTTGACCAAGGGATCTCCTATGTTCAAGCCAATGCTTCTTTAATGTCTATTCAAGAGAAGGTTGACTTGGCGGCGGTTGATTCTAGAAGAACTTACCGGGTCTTAGGCAGTGCATCTGGCACTATAACAGGTACAAAACAAGCAGTGGACTCCTTGAAGAAGGAAGCAATGGAGGAACTAGTCAACTTGAGGACTGACGTCAAAGAACTGAAAGATGGTTTCATGAATGAAGTGAATGTTCTACAACAAAGTCAAGAAGCTTTAAGAGAAGACGTTCTGGTTATCCGGGATGGTCAAGCTAGGGTGAAAGATGCAATGAACACCCTTTCGAGAGTGGAGTCTAAGCTGAACCAGAGATTGGACAGAATTGAGAAGACTACCAAATCAAGATTGGATGACATTGACCTTAAGCTAGCTTCTATACATGAGATGAATAGAGACATTTCTGACTTCATGGAGAATCACGGTGACGGAGTGCAGTCTATTTGGAATATGTTGAGGAACCAAAAACCCGGACCATCAAATCAACAACCTGATCCTTCTACTACCTTTTACAATGAGGATAACTACATCGAGGATTCCTCAACTAAGGGGGAGAAAGTTGGAGAAGGGGAGACAAATGAAGGATGGCAAACAACTAGATGGGGAGTTTGGGAAACCAAAGAAGCTATTCCAGTTAGACAGTACTGGATTGAGAACATGGTGCAAGAAGATGAGAGTGGGGAGGAATTTGAGATCATGCACGAGCAACCACTTCAGGAGGAGCATGAGCCATATTATCCAGAGCCAATAGAACATCCTATCTTGGATGATGATATGGAAGAAGAAGCAAATTCTCTGTCACTGGAAGAAGAAGCTGCCTTGGAGATAGTAAAAGTTGAAAGAGCTGAAAGAGATGTCAGTCAAGCTGAGAGAGAAAGACACCAAGCAGTTCTTAGGAGTGAAAAGCTAAAAAGATTCAAGGTGTATGCTGAAGTGAGGAAGAAGAAGATGATGGATTTGGCAAAGAAGCAAGGGATTGACTGGGAGATGGCTTATAAAACCTTTTGTGGAGTTGAAGACGGATTAGAAGTCAACGACAATGCGGAGGTGGAAGTTATCATTCAGGACATCAGAAGTGCAAATCCTGATAATCATACTTACTTCAATGCACTGAGAAATACTGTGATCTTTCTGAAAGCTGGGGTTAAAGCAAACGGTGCCTGGAACATATTGATCAACTTTCTTGAGAAAGGTACCTTTGTGATTTCCACTAAGTTTTTTGAACAAAGAACATGCACAGAACTGCAGGTGATGCTCATCAAGATTCAGAGGACGACAAGGTTAAATGAACTGCTCCGTGAGCATGTTAAAGAGATCTTGATGAAAGTCGGTCCAGAGATTACTGAAGATCCTCCAATGGTTAGATTCATGACAAATGACTTGTTCAGAATCTGCTATTTGACTGAGGACAAGCTGAAGGATTATCCAAATAATTATCTCATATCAGTGGAGAAGTATCTCAGATCCACTGGATTCACTTCAACGGAGAAGGACAAAGCAGCAGACACTCTGAGGAGATATCTAATGGAGAATGTTCTTTACTATAGGAAGAGAGTGGAAAGAGGATTGGAAGTGCGTACCAGACTACCAAACATGCCAAAGCTAAACAAGAAAGATGTTAACATTGCATGGTTGTGGGCTGGAGTGGGTTGTTACGACCAAACTCAACACGCAAGTGCACGTGATCTCAAGTAATACAGATAGCAAATAAGGTTCGTTCCTACAGGGACTCGTTGTTTGTCTAGTTAATTCACTCACCAATGTATGATTATTATCCGATGCTAAAACAAATAACAAAGTGGATTTTTGTTATCCCTATAATTAATCTAAGAATTATAACTAATTATCAACTACTTGAACTGAGATTTATGTCGAATTACTTATGCGAATAAAACATGGGATTTTAACTTCATTAAACAATCCATCTAAAGTCTTCAATTCTCTAGCCCTTTCATGTGATTTGTTAATACCTGATCGAACACACAAAACTGATATAAGCCAACTTTCGTTGTACCAATACCATCCTAAATAATATCCACAATTAAGATAGAAATCACTTAGTCTCCCAATTATGCTTAGTCCCTATATGTCTATAAAGATTGAAAACATAATGGTTGAAGTACAAGCATTCAATTGATCACATAGTCGTCATAAAACGGTTAGAGTTACGACATTAATTACGAATGATATTCTCACGCATAAACCTACGCTAGCATGGCAAGTTCTAAACTCTTAAATCCACTTTCGCTTCAATAAGAATTAACACACAATTACAGGAGTTAGCTACTCTCCTATAACGAATTAAAACAACCATGATAGGATATCGCATCAATCACACTATAGGCATCGAGAAAATTCAACAAATAAACTTCATGAATAAATCCGCTAAAACCCCATGACAACGAGTTAGTTCATAATCAAACTAATCGTCACCATGGGTTCTAATGTAAACATGATGAAAGAAAACGAATTATATTGAATAAATATCAAGGTTCTAAAGAATACACCCAAACCAAGCATCCACAAGCTAGAAAGAATACAAGAATAAATTGAAAACTATCTTCTTCCTTGCTTCTTCGTGCTTTAAAACTCCGTAGATAATATGTGGTATATGTTTCTCCTGTTCTCTAGGGTTTTCTTCTCTTTATATAGGCCTCCAGGTGCAAATAAGTCGTACGGAATTGTAATTTGACTTCAACTCGAAAAATCAGCAAATCGGGTTCAAAACAGGAAATTTCGTCAGACAGACTGGCGCTGCCGCGCCACAAATACAAAGGAGAGCGGCGCTGCCGCGCCAGAGATTTTCTGTACTGTTTTCCAGCGGCGCTGCCGCGCCATAGACAAGCTTAAACACGGCGCTGCCGCGCCGTACCTTCTGTCCAGGAAAACGACTTTTTCCATTTTCTTCGTTTTAGCATCCAAATTGCATTCCGATTGCTCCACTTCATTCCTAGTACACCTGTGATAGATATTCCTGCACAATACCCTTAAAAGAGATCAAAAATACCACAACTCGAGTATAAACATTCGTTTTAAGCCATACGGACACGTTCTAAGTGAATAAAATACCCACTTATCATGGGTCAAGAGGTTGAATATATTGGAAGACACATCCAAGGAGCAATCCTTAAACCTGGAGATTCATTGCACTATCCATCAATGATTGATTATCAAGTTGCTAACTCCAATCCAATGATTGAAGAAGGTGAGATCGAAATGGACTGAAGATAAGAAGCAAAGAACAAAGAACTATCAGCTCAGTCTAGAGGAGCAACTTCTATGTATAAAGTTTTATTGTTTTTTGAATTATGAAATCTGGAAATGTATATATATCTTATCCAGAATGCATTTAATATTATTAAGATGTCTTACTTTAATTAGTTTCATGTTTCCTTAGTTAGTTGAGTTATCCTCGAAGTATTTGCTTGTCAAACTCTATCCAATCAAATAGGGAGAGATTGTAAAGCATAATGTAACACAAGATGTAAAAGAGATAACTGCAACTCAACAAAGGACAAGACAGACAATAATATTAACAGAAGCACAGGAATCCAGAATCAAAGAAGAAAAGGTAAACTCAAAAAATCAAAATATGGTAAGTATTCTTGAAGTCCGTAAACAGGTCACGGAAAGAAGTTCATGAAAATGTTCAAGCCTTAGTGACAGCAAAAGAATCAAGACTTTCAAGACAACAAAAGTATGTGAATGATTTAGGGTTAGTACCACAGGATTCCAGTGATTTATTTGAAGCAACCAGGTCGACAAAGGACTTATCAACAGCATTGAATTGAAGACATAAAAGAATTGATCAAGTGTTATTCATCTGTGAACCAGACCAGTTGCACTAGTTGACGGCACATAAAAAGATCAAGTTGTTTTATCGTCTCAGAAGAAATTGATATAGTCTAAAACTGAAACACCCTGAATTACAGAAGCTTTTCTAAATGGTCAAGGACAAGAAAAGATTTCGATGGTTTTTCTATTTAGAAAACCATCGAATGTGTTTAAGGAGAACAATCAGAATTCTATTATAAAAGAATTTGACTTTCGATAGTTTTTAAAAAACTATCGAATGGTAAATTCTTTTTAAAGATTCGATGGTTTTCAATTTGGAGAAGCGGGTGGTGAAGTGACTTTGTTGTCAGGTTGATGAAGATCCAACGGCCAAGAATATTTGAATGTCTGAGGTTCGATGGTTTTTCTAAAACAGTCTACAATTAATACAGAGTGAAGAGTGTGTCTTCTTCAGTTAAGGTTCATAACACAGAGACATTACTGAGAGAGAAGTTTGAGCCGGAGAAAATCAGAGAAATTAATAGTGCTCGAAATTTTATCATTGTATTGAATTTGTGTAACCTTAAACTCATTTAAGCTAATCTACGGATTAGAAATTGTAGCACCCCTCGAGGTTTATATTTATAAAAAGATATATTCCCCGACTCTTGGTTTGATTTGGTGTATTTGATTTCGTTATAGAACTGAATGATTAATCCGCAAACGAAACTAAATAATTTGTGAGTATCATATTCAACCCCCCCTTATACGATACTTTGGACCTAACATTAACAATACTTTTTCCATCTCATATTTTTATATTTTTACATTAACTTTAGATGCATTAGTTTTTAATTATAATACGTTTACTTTTGTAATTTCATTTATTCCGTTACAATCTTACTTTTGTAGTTTTTAATCTGTAATTTTTTAGTTATTTTAGTAACTATGTTAGATCTATCTAACTGATATTTTAAATTTTAAATTTTTTATTAAATATTTTATTTGTTGTGAAAATGGGAAATTTTTTATTTATTTTTATTTTGTTATATAAAATCATATACATCTAAATTTAATATATATTTTACTTAAGAATCTTTAAATATCTATCAATTAATTTATGTCTTAATTTGTCATTTTAAAATCAACCTTAAGATTCATCTCTCATTATAGATATATCATATGTAATTTCCAGATTTATTAAGATAAATATGTTGCAAAATGAAAATGACATGCATTTTCAGGAGTGATATGTTTGTAGATTTTCTTAACAAATACATTGGTACAAAATCTTTCTATTAATAATAGCCCAACATGGGTCAGTTAATTGGTGGCACATTTTATTCACTCAAAATTAGACCTGGCAATTCGTTCGTGTCGTGTACTTTCGTGTCGTGTACTTTCTTGTTTCGTGTACCTGAAACGTCTACCCGAAAACGACACGAAATAAATTCGTGTACCCAAAATCTAGACACGAACACGACAAGGTAAAAACACGAAACGACATGAAACGACACGAGATTATTCGTGTAGTTTTCGTTTACACGAAACGAAATGAAACGAAACAAAACGAACCGATAACGAAATGAAATTAACACGAATATGTACACGAAATGCTTTAACAGTTCATGTCACCAGAAATCCAGAATTAACAATACATTATACATCTTCAAAGTTCAAATAAAACTACTTCAAGTCTTCAATGTTCAAACAGAAACCAGTGGCACAGTTGAAATATAGAATAGCTGAATAGATTAATTTAGCCGAATAGATTTCTTTGACTTTGTTTAATTGACTTTTAGCTGAATAGCCTAATAGTTCTTCATATTTGTGAATTAAACGTATGTCATAAAATTGAACATAAAGTTTTATATTATGTTAAAAAATATTACATATATATATATATATATATTTTTAATTTATTTAATTTATTTATTTATTTATTTCGTGTACTTCGTGTCGTGTCGTGTACTTGAAGGGTAAACCCAAACCCGACACTAAATCTCGGTCGTGTACTTTCGTGTTCGTGTACTAAAAATGGAAACCCAAATACTAAATTTTCGTGTCGTTTCGTGTCGTGTCGAAAATTGTCGGGTCTACTCAAAATTGGCAAGACATTTTAATGCATTTGAAATGTCCAAATTGCCCTTGTGTTTACTATTCTAAAAAAAATTATTGTTCAGTAGATTCGAACTTGGGTCTATACAATAATTTGCACCTCCTCTTACCACCACACCACTCAATTATATGTGTTGTCAATTACACACATCATATGTGTGTGTGTGTGTCGCGTGAGTAAATAAATATTTGGTATTATTATTATTATTATTATTATGATATCAATTTTATTATATCCCAATAAAATCAATGATTCATGAGACATTTAATCTAATCTAAATTGGTGAGATATTTTATTTAATTTAAAATATCTAAATTTCCCTTGTGTTTACTCTTTTTTCTAAAAAAAAATTGTTAATGAATGGAATCGAACTTGGGTTTATGCACTAATTTGCTCATCTTCCTACCATAGCACTACTCATTCATACATGTTCTATATCAAACACATTATATGTATATGTGTGTGTCGCGTGAGTAGAGCAGTATTTGGTATCTATTATTATATCGATTAACATAATCTTATAATTGGTGAGATAATTTAACTATGAGATATTTTGTGCATGATTTGAACTGACTAACTTGCCCATATGTTTATTATTTATTAGAAAAAGTTGTTCGTAGAAATTGAACTTGAGTTTATCTATTAACTGAAACATCTTTATATCACTAGACTATAAAATCACAAATTTTTAGAACTTCACGCGAAATATGTGAGTGTCATTTGATAGAAGATATTTTATTTAACTTCAATATATATAAAAATAATTATGTAGCTAAATTGAACTTATGTTATATCTTTAACTTGTACATTTTCATACCACTAAGCACAAAGGCACATATGTTGTGAATCATACACATATGTGTGCAGGGGCGAACCTACATTCAGACCGGACGTGGCCTTGACCGGCCCCAACTTGTCGGATTATTTTTTATGTAATGTCAACAACATCAAGAGTCAAGGTCACATAATACAATGAAAAGGCCATTTTAATCACCCTGAGTTAAGTAGAGATGAAAATATACATAAAAAACGAAGAGAATTCAGCTAGGATTCTAAGACAAAGGCTGTTGCATTGAGTAAGAGGTAAAAAAAGATAATCGTGTATATACAATATATAACCCGTGTATATAGGATGTACGGGGAAGATTAGAAGTCGCTGAATCATGGATGATAAGACTGTAGTATTCTACTATTTTGTCCTTATTTATAAAACTTATATGAAAAAATTAGTTGAAAAAATTTAAAAGGTACTCTATATAATATTTTTAGTTATAAAAAATATAAAAGGTACTATATATAATATTTTTAGGATTTTATCTAACGGTTCTAATTGATTTCTATTTTGTCCTTATTTGTAAAACTTATATGAAAAACATTAGTTGAAAAAATATAAAAGGTACTCTATATAATATTATTAGTATTTTATCTAACAGTTCTCATTGATTTGATTGAAAATATCTAACGGTTGTGGAATGAGTGAACAAACCATAGGGGACCAGACTACCAACCAAACTTTTATTGTTCTGTCTATTATATAATAGTATAGATAGATAATATTGTTAGAAAAGAGAAATTTTAGTTATAAAAAATATAAAAGGTACTCTATAAAAAAAATTTAGTATTTTATTTAACGATTCCCATTGATTTGATTGGAAAGATCTAACGACTGTGGATCTAACGGTTCTCATTGATTTGATTGGAAAGGTACTTAATTCACGTGAACATACTAGAAAATTCATAAGTATCGAATTTACTCATTTCTTAACTCAAAAACACATCAACCAAGGATACTTTTCAACGCTAACTATCTCACTACAGAGATCAAGTCCAGCTTTTATACCCACAATGAGACATCTATCAAACGATCTATAAATTATCATAAACACCGAACTACTTAGAAGTTAAAATAATTATGATAGATAGTGACTCGTGCCTTGCACGGGTTTTCATGCTTTGTATCTTATTGATTAACGAGACTTAATATTGTTAAGTCTCGGCGTTAAAAATACTACTTTGAAAATTTGGAAGGAGTACATTAAGATGATTTTAACGATTTTACACTCTGCAATAAGTGGGAGGTATAATAAGTATTTGACAAAGTAGTCAAGTGGGAGATGTTATATTTGACTAATTTTGTCAAATAAGGGAAATAAAGAAATTAGAATGTGTGAAAGGCACACAAGAAGTTTAGCGTGCATCTTGTAGCATGACTATTATTTATATTGTTTATAAAAAAGGTGTTTTTCTTTTTGCTTTATTTGAATCTTAATTTGATTTGTGGGTCCATTGAAATTTGCACTAACCATATTGATTTAATTTGATTGAAATAGGATTTTTTGTCAATTCGACGAATAATGACAATGCATGTTAGAATTATAGATTCCAGAAAATATGGAATTCACGAAGAATATTTTACAAAATAAGTCAAAGTAGGAGATGTTATATTTGACTTGTATTTGTCAAATATAATAATAGAATAAAATGTATTGATTATATGTGAGTCACAAATATAAATTGTTTTGAGTGATTAATTTCATTTATAATTGTAATTTACTCTTATTTATTGGTTATTAAAAGGGCAATTACCTTTGATAGGGGTGAAGAATTGTGTTGGCTTTGCCCATACATAGTGACTAGAATCAAAGAATGAAGAAGTAGAATTTACTTGTTCTCGACACAATTCGGAACCCTATTCACTTTTACTTTTTTCTCTCTCCACAAAATTTGTAATAGAGTATATATAGAGAGAGAGCTACTCTAGTCTAGTCAGAACCTTTTTAAAATGAGAACTAAGAAGTTAATCAGAATCACCAAATTCAAATAAATATATGTACAAATTATAATTATACACACCATCCCCGTCACCATTATCGCCACCACTAACATTACCGTAACACAACTTATCACCATTACCATTTACCACCACAACCCATCACTTCTTCTTCCACCATTATCACCATATCATCTAAAAAATAATAATTTTGAAACTAAAATCACCAAAATGTTTATAACACCACGCATCCACCACTATTATCACTACCACAACCATCACAACCACCATGTGTTATAGAATCATCAAACTTAATCGTAATTCATCAGAAAAATAAACTCAAATCACCAAATTTCATGCGTAAATCACCAATTTTTTTGAAAAAGGTCACTAAATTTTTATAGATCTTAATACTGATTTCATTAATTTCAGCACTAGACGTATCCCAAACGCTTCAAAACGAGCATTCCAATGCATTATTAATCAATATTTGTGCATGTATATAACTGTGTATTGTGTATATACATATATGGTAATGGTGTATGTATATATGTCTATATAGTGATGAAGGACTGTGATTATCAAACTGAAATCTGTAGTGACAATGATTACAGTGATAGATAATGGAGGTGGAGGAGAGATGGAAGTGGGTGGAGGAGAGATTGAAGTGGGTGGAGGAAAGAGACGAGAGATATGTTTAGATCTAAAATTGGGTACATTGATTGTGTGGTTAAAATTTAATCTGATTTAAAGATTTTAATGACTTAAATTAGTTCTCAGTTCTTGTTGTTGGAGGAATTTCGTAACAACACAAATTAGAGGTTGCTGAAATAACGAATTATGAAAATAAGGGGATTTGAGATTTTTGGATGTTTGGGGCCGAGCTCGTATGATGACTCCTCAGAAATTGAATAGAGAATGGGTTCTTTCTCTTACTCTTTCCCGAGTGTCAATTGTCGTGTACCACTATACCACTGTACCACTGTGTACCATACAAGGTGCCTACGTACCCATTTATATAGGGATCAAGCCTCACGTAGTTCTTGGAAAACAAGTCATTGGATAAGTTCATTCAGTCCAATCCCATAAGATAGTCAAGATTTATGTTCCCATAAACAGCTCAAGGATTATCAATCCACCTCAAGTTCGCATAAATAGTCCAAGGATTATCAATCCTCTTCAAGTTCCCATAAATAGGTAAAGGATTATCAATCCTCTTCAAGTTCCCATAAATAGTTCAAGGATTATCAATCCTTTTCAAGTTCCCATAAATAGTCCGGTCTTCACACGTTTTCCTACAATCTCGCGACATCTCCGCATTTATTTCCATGATTTGAAGAATATCGTTTGAAGATATTTTCCGTTATTCATCGATTGAGATTGATTCTTTCCTCGTTTCAGGGAGAGGATATTACTTAGTGATAAAGCAATTAATTATTAATCTGAATTAATAATTATTAAACAGAGAAATTTGGACTATGCCAAAATATGGCATAACAACAAGCCCCCAGTTCTTCAGTGTAGCTTGCTGCAGTGGAGAACTAAAAATCTTCGAGCTTCCAAATTTCTTCGGTCGACGCTTTTCAAGTGTCATTGTCCACGAGCCCCCGAGCTGAGGCTTTAATAAGATACCCAATTTCAAATGTCAGGCTTTCAGCCCATATCACGTCCAGTCCCACATGTTTTCCTACAATCTCGCGGCATCTCCGCATTTCTTCCCGTGATTGTAGGAATGTCTCATGACAACCAAGAAATATCCATCTACCAATGGACCTTCAATAATGTAATTTTATTCATGGACTCTCCTCTGAGAGTAGGGTCTTCAATATTAATCCTCCTTGGAAAAGAGAGCTTTCGAAAACATTACCCTTATCAGATAAGGACCTTCCACACTTATTTTTGTCCATGCACGAGCTATTGAAGTAATCAAATCACGCGCTACGAATATTGCATCACAATTCTTTAACATCTCCATGATTCAGATTCTGTCCAGATCTGTTTTTCACCTTTTTGCCCCTGTAAACGATGTTTTCTTGCAAAACACAAAACATGAAAGATGTAGAAAACGAAAAGATCTTTCCGATGATATATGGCTCGTCAGAAACGGACTTATAATGAATCAGGAATCAAATAAAACGTCTGCTGATTAACTTCTCAATACTGAAAAACGGGATCAGATTATGTTTTGTGATTTCAAAAATAGACCTGAACATAATCTCAGAAAACACCAAGAACGAAAGTTATAGGAAATCACGAAAGATTTCCGGATCATAAAAAATCATCAAAATCTGACATGTATTAAATTTACTACGAATTTAATAAGATCATAAGAAAACTTATCTTAATTTTGAATGGAACGATGAACCACCGTTTCCACCGTTCTTCACCTCCATCAAAGCCGCTCCAGATACGATAAAACCCCCTTGTGTATGATGTAGATGATTTGATTGTCCTCCACAATCAAAAAATAAGGCCCCTCCTTCTAGCGCCAATTGTTGTTGGAGGAATTTCGTAACAACACAAATTAGAGGTTGCTGAAATAACGAATTATGAAAATAAGGGGATTTGAGATTTTTGGATGTTTGGGGCCGAGCTCGTATGATGACTCCTCAGAAATTGAATAGAGAATGGGTTTTTTCTCTTACTCTTTCCCGAGTATCAATCGTCGTGTACCACTGTACCACTGTACCACTGTGTACCATACAAGGTGCCTACGTACCCATTTATATAGGGATCAAGCCTCACGTAGTTCTTGGAAAACAAGTCATTGGATAAGTTCATTCAGTCCAATCCCATAAGATAGTCAAGATTTATGTTCCCATAAACAGCTCAAGGATTATCAATCCACCTCAAGTTCGCATAAATAGTCCAAGGATTATCAATCCTCTTCAAGTTCCCATAAATAGGTAAAGGATTATCAATCCTCTTCAAGTTCCCATAAATAGTTCAAGGATTATCAATCCTTTTCAAGTTCCCATAAATAGTCCGGTCTTCACACGTTTTCCTACAATCTCGCGACATCTCCGCATTTATTTCCATGATTTGAAGAATATCGTTTGAAGATATTTTCCGTTATTCATCGATTGAGATTGATTCTTTCCTCGTTTCAGGGAGAGGATATTACTTAGTGATAAAGCAATTAATTATTAATCTGAATTAATAATTATTAAACAGAGAAATTTGGACTATGCCAAAATATGGCATAACAGTTCTCATATTAAACGTGGTTCTCATTTGATCGCCTTCTTATATATGTATACCAAAATTCTTACACAAAATAGTGCAAATACATAATACCCAACACATGTCATGTTTTTTGTTCGTTTCTATAAAGAGTGCCACATGAACATTTATGTACTTAATTTTTATCGATTCTTCTCTATATTTAATTATGGTTTCATACTTGCTTAATTATCATTATTTCCCACATTTCATAGACTTGGTAGAGGAACTTATAATCTGTAGAAACTCCATAATTACTTGAGCTGAAATATTCACGTATGCACAAGTAAAACTCCATATATTTTAATTAAAACTCCATATATTTTAATTCATTCATGTTCTCCTAATATTTCTTTTTTCTTAGTGTAATTTCATGTATGGGGTTAGAGGTTTAATTTATTTTTCCAATAGTTAAAAATATGTATCGGCTTGTGTATTTTATCCTATATTTATAGGAGTTGATTTGTAATGTCGGATTTAAGTTTTATTACATACTAGCTTATAACCCGTGTCAAGTACGGACCGAGCATAAGTCGACATTAAAATATTAGTATTAATAAATTATTAATAAGTATTATTTAAAAATGTATTTCTCGAGAATTGAATGATAAAAATATATAATAAATAAATAACTATTTAATTATGTAGTTATAGACAATTGATCTAACGCTCGATGAAACTATTGAATTTAAAGTAAATAAATAAATCTTGTATAATTACGTAGTTGTAAGGATTCGAACCCTGGATGAAACTAAAGAATTTAAAGTAAATAAATCTTGTATAATTATGTAGTTGCGAGTAATCGAACCCGGGTTAAGTGATAACCAAATTTGGTACTTTGGTACTTTGGTACTTTGATACTTTAGTACCGCGCGCCATTTTTACATTGTTTTGCTTATTAATAAAGAGTACAGATGAGTGTTTATGTGGAATGTAAAGTGATCAGTGTTTATGTGGAATGTAAAGCGATCAGTGAATTTTTTTTATAAACTACTATCTAAATCTTAGTAACCGTAAATTATTCATCTTCAAGAATATGTGCAAATTTCTTATAGAAAATTCTGATCTAATAGAAATTAAGATCATTATAATTGACGGTAGTGGCCCAGAGGTTATTTTATGCATTTGGTTCCATAATGTACGTTTACTTTTGGAAAATATTAAAGATCTCACACATTTTCTGAAAACTTTTCTCAAAAAACTGATGTGTCCCTAGTGTAATTAGTAACTTTTCTAATATTAATATCAACCTTGCGCATATATATGTATATATGCTCACAAATTATAATTCGGCATTCGACATGCCACGCCATTTGAAAATAAGTTTGGAAACGATTTAGGAATACCTACTAGCACTAATTTTTAATTTTAGCCCAAAACTTACAAGCCCCAATTCGATTTGCATGGTCCAATCCAATGCTTTATCGAGAGAGAATAGAATCCTCACAATCTCTCAGTTTTTATGGCTTTCATTTTGGATGTCATTTTCAAATTTTTAGATCATATTAGTTTTTTAAATGTATTCATTCTAATTTGACTTAAAATCTACTAAAATCCCATAAAACAATATGACATAAGTTGTAGAGCTAAAAATTTCAGAAATCGATCATTTCGTATTATTTTTGTGTTACTTTCGATCATTTCGTATTATTTTTGTGTTACTTACAGAATTTATTTTAGTTCATATTACAATTATTTCAAATTCAAATTTTGTTTCGATCGTTTCTGCTTCTTATAATACAAGTTCTGGCAAATTGTATTCTTTTGATGTACAAGTTAATAACTTCCAATGACGAATGCTAAAAGATCACTTAATGGTGGAAGCTATTTATGCATGTTGCATTTTAAACAAATATGTAATACTTGTCACAATTTTTAATTGTATGATGCCCTCTATCTCCTGCTTGTAATACTTCATTACTTTTTTTCCTTTTAAGTAGGATGTTGCGAAACTGGAGTGATTATTGCATAAATTCTTTTAAGGACCTTCTAAACTGAACTTTTTGTGTCTGCACAGAAATTCTTTTTATTTTTTGAGTTTAACCTATTGATGGACAATATTTACTATAGCTTTAGGAAAATATGCACCTTTTTCCTCGTCCATATGAAGTATCGTTTATTACTCTATTGATCACCAGTAGCCCAATTTACTAGATTAATCTAGATGAGCCCTTACAAAAATATTGAGTTAATTCCTATTTGGAATGATCAAAATAACAATTATATACCCATATATAATTGGTGTAAAGGAGATCAGATGTTATGGTATAGTATGGTGGGGTCGTCATGCAAGTCCCATAAAATTTATATACTTATCTTGTGGGTATGGCGTGGTTGTCATGCGGGTCCCATAAAATTTATATACCTATCTTGTTTAAGAATTCATGTTAAACATAAATTCATTTTTTAGATTGTAATATTTACTCTCTTTTTTAACAATATGGTAATATTTACTTTAATTATAAGTTTGAGTATGATTATAAATCTGCTTAACCAATTCTAAAATTAACTAATTTTAAAATTTGTAACTAATTGATTGCATATAAGCGTCTATACTCTATATACACTCTAAATCTTATGTATGAATTGGTGTTTTAAGAATTATAACATCTCCAATAATGTTGGATAAAATAGTACAAAATAATAAATATGTAAAATTTGTTGAATATGTAAGGTGTTGTAGAGTTGACTATAATGATTGGTTAAATTTTTAAAAATGGTATTTTATTATTATTACAAGTTGTTAAAAATAGAATATACTAATTTTAAAATTTGTAACTAATTGATTGCATATAAGCGTCTATACTCTATATACACTCTAAATCTTATGTATGAATTGGTGTTTTAAGAATTATAACGTCTCCAACAATGTTGGCTAAAATAATATAAAATAATAATTATGTAAAATTTGTTGAATATGTAAGGTGTTGTAGAGTTGGCTATAATGATTGGTTAAATTTTAAAAAAGGTATTTTATTATTATTACAAGTTGTTAAAAATAGAATATATTATTTCAATATGAAAATAGATGATGTGGAGCAGGTATGGCTTATTCGAGATGATTTTTTTTACATATTATCTAAAATATCTACTTGTGGCATGCCACACACACTTTTAGATAAGGGTTTTAAATGGTTGAAGATGCTCCTAGGTACAACAATATTATACAATTTGAGAATAGTGTATGTTAATATGGAAATTCATTGCAATTAAAACATATCATTCTATGAAAATTTTTAGGCATGAGAATTTAGTTTGCTTGAAAAATGTTAATAAAAACTCTTAATAGAAAATCTAAGACTATAAAATGTTGTAATGGTTGCAGTAACTACCTATATCTATTCCATATACTGATTATCAAAATCAAATATCGTTTCCCTATTGTACTATGCTCATGGAGAGATAGGCGGCTCTATTGCATAAACTTTCAATATGTCTATTGATTCTATCTGTTCTTGTGGTGTTGTTTATGTCTGGTAATAAACTTTCAATCCCTATTTCAGTTAAGACCTTGTATTTGAACTGACAAGTTTTTTTTGTAAGAATCCATTGCCTAAATATTATACCAATAATTTTTCTATTCACGGATTGTTGTCTGGAGCATCTCTTCAACCACCCAATGGAAAACCGACAGCTGTTCCAGACAATTTGGTAACGTTTTACATAAATAGTTACATAGTTAGTAGCTTTTTTATCACACATATACACTACACCAAAAACGAACTTTTCCTACCATATAAATCTTACCAAAAAAATTTGGTAGGAATTGACCCCCCATTTCCTACCGACGACGAATATGGTAGGAAATGGTCCGTGTGGGGCCCAATTTCTGTAAAAGCGAGGACCAATTCCTACCGATTGTTGGTAGGAAAATAAAATCTACCAACATCGGTAGGTTTTGCCTGCATTTTCACAAAGATAAGACCCCGCCATCCTAATCATCAGCCTTGTCATATTTTTAAGTAATAAACAATTTTTATAAAATAAAAAATATTTTCAATATGTTGTGGTCATTTCCTACCATATATGGTAGGAAACTAAAACCTACCAAATCCGGTAGGTTTTATTCGTGATGGTACCCCACCAGCCACATCATCAGCCATATCATAATTTAAGTAATAAATAATTTTTTTAAAATAAGAAAATATTTCATTCTGTCATGGTCATTTCCTACCATATATGGTAGGAAAATAAAACCTACCAAATCTGGTAGGTTTTATTCGTGATGGTACCCCACCATCCACATCATCGTCCCTATCATATTTTAAAGTAATAAATATTTTTTTTAATAAGAATTATTTTCATTCTGCCAAGGCCATTTCCTACCATATATGGTAGGAAATGGTCACTGACGAATTTTGGACCCCCACCACCTTTCGGCCCAAACAAATCGGCCCATTTGTGTATAGCTTTCCTACCAATAATGGTAGGTTTTGATCGAATAATAAAATAATAAAAAAATAAAATTAGGCTATAAAGTGTTTTTATTATATTTTTTGTTGATCGGTTATCATGTTTTTTGTTAATCAAACTCTATGGACATAAAGATCTACTCATTTTAGTAGTGGACGATAAAAATTAGTTAATTTAAACTTATATTCTTATGTTTTATGTTCTTCGCTAAAACCTAATTATAGCGAAAAAAAATTAAAAATAAAAGATGTATGAATAAATTAAATTTTTTTATATGAAACGTCGTTTTGTAGTTTGATGAAGCTAAGGAAAAAAATTTAGACAAAAAAAAATTATAAAAAGTTAAAGTCGTTTAGAAAACGAAAGAGTGTTAGAAGATTGAGTTAGAGTTTATACTCATGTTTTAGGGGTTGTTTAGGGTTAAACTTTTTGATTTTTATTTATTTTTTTTCAACGATCCAACCTTACGGATGATTAAATATGTTGATTTCTTAGTTCTATATAAAATATTGAATGTTTTTAATTTAAACTCTTATATTTTTATAATAAATCTATTTATCAAACTTGTACTTTATAAAACTTGAATTGGAATATCATATATCAATTATTTGTTGATTTATTATAAAAAGCTTGTTTGGCGCAGTGGTTGTTCACTTGGTCATTGTTGGAGGGGGCACGAGTTCGAATTCGTGCAATCCAAAATTTTAGCCGATTTTCGCCTAAAATTTTATGAAAAAATTGAATTTCCCGTTTTAGGGGTTGTTTAGGGTTACAGTTTTTGTTTTTTTTTTTGTTTTTTTTCAATGATCTAACCTTACGGATGATTAAATATGTTGATTTCTTAGCTTTATGCAAATTTTTAGAATTTTTTAATTTAAGCTTCTATATTTTTATAATGTATCTATCAAACTTATAATTTACAAAACTTGAATTGAAATATGATATATAAGTAAATTGCATATTTAATACAAACAACGATGTTGGTGTAGTGGTTGTGCACTTGGTTGTTCTCAAAGAGGGCAGTTGTTCGAATCCACACAACCCATTTTTTTTGGCAATTTCCGCCAAATTTTTACCAAAAAATTGAAATTACCACGCACAACTAATAAAAGAATATAATTAAAATAATAAAAGAAAAAAAAATAGGGTAACAACTCATTTACCCTCTGACATAAATCAATAGATCTTAATTATCATTACGTTTCGATCGTCGAAAATATTATTTAAAAAAATTATTATGTTTATTTTTTTAAAAAACAATTGTGCCAAAAATTCAAAAATTGCGCCCAAACCAAAAATTCAAAATTTTTGCTGAGAATCATAACCTACCATTATCGGTAGGAAATAAGCTACAATTTCCCGAAAAATTCAAAAATTGCGCCTAAAACTAAAAATTCAAAAATTGCGCCCAAACCAAAAATTCAAAATTTTTGCTGAGAATCATAACCTACCATTATCGGTAGGAAATAAGCTACAATTTCCCGAAAAATTCAAAAATTGCGCCCAAACCAAAAATTCAAAATTTTTGCTGAGAATCATAACCTACCATTATCGGTAGGAAATAAGCTACAATTTCCCGAAAAATTCAAAAATTGCGCCTAAAACTAAAAATTCAAAAATTGCGCCCAAACCAAAAATTCAAATTTTTTGTTGAGAATCATAACCTACCATTATCGGTAGGAAATAAGCTAGAATTTCCCGAAAAATTCAAATATTGCGCCTAAAACTAAAAATTCAAAAATTGCGCCCAAACCAAAAATTCAAAATTTTTGCTGAGAATCATAACCTACCATTATAGGTAGGAAATAAGCTATAATTTCCCGAAAAATTCAAAAATTGCGCCTAAAACTAAAAATTCAATCATTTTCATCTTCTTATTACTTTGTTCATCTTCTTTATCTCTTCATCTTCTTTTCTATATCTTCATTTTCTTCAAATCAATTTCACATCTTATTCACTTTGTTCATCTTCTTGCTTATTTAAATAATTTTATCTTCATGCTTGTTTTGTTATTTAATTAGCTAATAATTCTTAATTATTAGGTGTACTAATTCTTGTTTCTTATGTAAATTTTAGGTACTTTATGAAGATTCAAAGACAATGATGAGGAAATAAAGAAAATGATTGTGAAGAAAATAACATGAAGATCCAAACGAAAAATATGAAGACTTTGAAGATAATTAATTAAGCCTTGTAAATAATTTTTGATTTGAAGTTTTGGTGCATAAGAACAACTTCGAATATTATGATTTATGTGTAAGGAATGTTTGAATTTTTATATACAATGAATGTTTGATTATTTGTTATGGTTGTATACTTGTGAATTAGATATCGATCTATTTTTTTTATAATGATTTGAGCAATTTGTTAGATAGGGGAAGTAATGAAAGCTTTATTTTTTATTTTTGAAACAATTGTCTAGTAATTCCTACCACCTTCAAAGCATTTCCTACTGTCTTCGTAAGATTTCCTACCGTCTTCATAGCATTTCCTACCGTCTTCATAACATTTTCCAGAATTGATGAATGCGGTAGGTTTTAACTAGTAGGAAATACTAAAGGTGGTAGGAATTGCTTGGTAGGAAATAACTATTTTTATGTGCTTCTGTTATAAAACCTACCAATTTGGTTCCCCTTGAGTTGGTAGGAAATGCGTTGGTAGGATTTGGTTGGTAGGAAATAGTCCTTGACCGGGGTCAAATGTGACCCCACAAAATGACGTGTCAGTGACCCCACTCGTGACACGTGGCATGACATGTCAACCTCGTGGCAAGTGACGTGTCGGGGTCCACCGCCATGTGTCCGTCGATGTGGCTGTTGATGTGGCTCGCCATATGGGCAGCCATTTGGCATGTGGGGCCGTTTAAGAAACAGACCACCAATTCCTACCATCACCAATTCCGACCTGAGCAATTCCTACCATGTCGAATGGTAGGAATTGACACCAATTCCTACCGATTTACCCCCAAAACCTACCATTTTCGTGGTAGGAAAAAGCCGTTTTTGGTGTAGTGATACATCTGTGTTAAATAACATGCATGTGTATATGTATGCAGTTCAAGCCAATAGATACAATGATGACTACATGGTGGGCAAACACCAACTAAAAGAAAGCAGATCATGCTTTTTGGTGGCATGAATGAGAAGCTCATTGTGTTATATGAAATTGGGGTAAGGATGGTGCTCAGAAGTACACGCATTCCAGTACACGCATATGGAAAATGCGTAGGCTTTAGGCATACGCATCACATGTATGCGAGGTCTAGATTTGATTTTCACCTCTTTTAAAAGTTACAAATTATGTATTGTATAAACACATATAACACATGCGAGGACACTACACCCAATTGTATTCACTGCCAATCCTTCGACATCACCAACACTCTTCTCAAATCTCGTTAATTACAATTCCAAAAGTCCTACATTAATTACAAGTTCTCAAACCCTAATTTAATATTAAACAATAACATCGCAACATGTATTATTGAAGTTATAAAGGTGTAGATAAGATGGTGGATGAGAAAGAAAGTGTGTATGTGTGTGTGTACAAAATGAGATGTATATATATGATATAGAGTGCGTACTTGGAGAAAAAATAGAGAGAAGTGGGTGTGGTGCACTAATGTGTATAAAGAGATAAAAGACAGCTCTTGATTGTCTTTAATCAAATGAAGGAAGAAATAAGGAGTAATTGGCCAGGTGGGTTTCCTTGATCATTTCCTCCAAAAGAAAGATTTCCTTCAATTCTATGAATTTTTCTAGAATATTTTTTTCTTGAATATCATTAAAAAAAAAATCAGATTGCCTAATATTCCACCAATAAGTAACCCAAGATTCCAGACTTTTATTAAATGAGAGAGAAATTCACCACGGCAAAAATACTACAGATGCAAGATATAAAAGAGGGTTGAATGCTCCATTCAATAATTACACGCATTTTTTGAATGCGGGTTCGAGTGGATAAAATGGGCATATAATCTGACATTCGTTATTTTGGGCACCTAATATATGAAATTTAGTCAATTAGGGGTTTCTCTCCAATAATGAGGCTCTTATTATTTGTTCCAGGTCTTAATATGCTTGGACAAAGTTACGCATGGGTACATTAGTTGCCCGGTTGATACCGATCTCAGTAAATGTAATGGGGAGTTTCAGATTCCTCTAAGTTTAATTTTGTAATGTACTTTTTAAATGAAAAATTACATAATATTTTTTAAGGGTGGTTAAATTTATATATAAGCAAATTTTAATACAAAATTTATGGTGTACCTCCATATGATTGCATAACAGTTTATTCCCTTGGTAATTGGTGATGGAGACACTGATGATGAGTATGATTTTAGAAATTTTATAAGTTTAATAACATGTAATATGGTCATTCTTGTCTATCAAAGAACATACATGCAACATCAAAAATTTAATGGCAATTCAACGAGAACCTACTCACGTCTAGATCATGCACGTGTTTCGCACGAACTTTGCGTGCTAAATAAATATAAAATTTTAATAAAACAAAATAGGAAATGTTTATCTCACAACAACTATTACTAACTTTACTATGTAGTATCAAAAAGCTTATTGGCCAATCAACAATAATCTACTCACATCTAGATCATGCATGTATTTCGCATGAACTTCCTATTAAACGAACAAGACTATAAAAATTAGGGGATATTAACCTCATAACAACTAAATAATGACTTAAAATTTCAAATATCCGACAAATATAATGAAATCAATAATAAATTTTCTAATATTTTAAAACATGCACGTGCGTCACTAGTGGCGGATCTAGCATAGGGGCAGGGTGGGCATCTGCCCTCCTTGTCGCCGGTGATGATCTCCGGTGAACAAAGAAATTGGAGAGATTCGTTAGTCTGGCCTCTTTTTGTCCACCCTCAATCTAGGAAGTTCATTTATTATTGATCATAACAGAAGTGCTAATATGAATTGCAAGTGTTTTAATTCTTACATTTCATTCTTGGGTAAAGAAGAAGATGAGACAGTGACTTGCACTTAAGATAGAGATATATAGAAGATGTATTCATTAAAAAATATATATTACGACTCTTGGTAGACGATGGGCCTAGGCTTTCCATTTGGACTTGATATATGAACTTATTTGACCCATTACAAACTTTAAGATTCATTCAATCTGTTTACTCTTTTTTATTAATAAATCATAAATTTCAAAAACAATAAAAGCTCTGTCTTGAAAAGACAATATGAAATCTAGAAGCCTCATATTTTTTTTTCATACTTAAGTTTGATAAGTAATTAAAATTATCATTATATGATTAGATCTAAAATAGGATCAAGTCAAACATTGAAATTTATTACTCCCTCAGTTTCAATATACTTGCCCCCTTTTGAAAAAAAAAAATTGTTTCAAATTAGTTGTTCACTTATCATTTCAATGTCATTTTTAAAAACTACATTTGTATTTGTATTTGTATTTTCAAGATCAAATCTAAGCCACATATAATTGTTTAGTCTTTAATTTATATTTCCAATACTAACTTTACACCATAAACACTTATTCAATCAATAATCAATGCAATAAATATAATTTTGTTATCAATGTTATGATTTCTTAATATGCGTAAGTTTTTTCAAAGTGGACAAGTATTTTGAAACTGAGGGAGTATAATTTTTTTAATATTATTATATAAATTTTTATGATTAATTTTTTTATTAAATTTAAGTTTTAAAAAAAGAAGGTAAATTGTGCCCCTCCTTTCTTCATTTTCTGGTTCGGCCACTTATAAAGCTAGTATATATAATAGATTGAACCTATGACCAAAGCTATACAAATGAGAATGTTGACATCTATATAACCAGTACACCCACTCAATATCTTGATACTAAATTAAAAATGATTAACTACATACACATAAAAATCACTTATTATATATTTTTTAATATATATTTTAAAATAGAACCAATAACTTTTATTATAACTACTACTACTACATTGTTTCAATTTTTTGATGCAACCAAAAATCACTTGTTATATTTATTTTAATATTTATTTTAAAATTTAAAACTATCAACATATTTACTTCTTTCAAATTATATTCTTATATAAAATAAGTGTAACATGAATTTTATTCATTATTTAACATTTATTACTACTTCATTATTAAATATTAACAACTTATAAGTAGATATGTTTTTTGAAAAATTTAGTTACCAATATAGACTCAAATTGTAATTTTATTAAAATCATGTATATTACAAATATCATCTTCAATAAATAAATTTTCTATGTTGATTTTTTGCGAAAAATAAACAATTAGTATATAAAGCTTTGATCCCCAAAAATTCATTAGATTATTCTCTTTGTATATAATTAAAGAAAATTGTGTATATGAGACTTTTATAAGAAAGTCGAGGTTACCATCGTACTACTAAATCAAATATAAACTAATATCGGTTTAAATTTTTAATTATTTGTGATAAAATATTAAATGTATTACATGTTAAATTAATTGTGCCAACAATAACGTTTAGCAATTATACGATGAAGTGAATAATTTATAACCAATCGATTTAGCGATTTTTTAGAGATATAAGTAATAGTTCTCTAAAATAAAGTATATCCACAACTACACAACTATCGCTTTCAAAATGTTGGTAGTCATATTTTCATTTTTATGTCTATAGTAAAATAAACTTAAATTCGGACGGAGATAACAAATATCAAATCAATATACTTATATAAAGGAGAAGACGGGGGCGGTGAGGTGGCGCCTCTAGAATCGCTTCGTTCTATTTTTCTAATTTTCTCAATTTTTCACAATTTTTAATTTGAATAATTACAACTTCCTTTATTATTTTCGATTTTGTAGGAACAAAATTGAAAATTACACTTATTATTTTCAAACATGATAGAACTTTCTTTTATTATTTTCAAACTTGATAGAACATTATTTGATTTAGAAAATTACAACTTCCTTATTATTTTCGAATTTGTAGGACTTGATAGAACTTTCTTTGATTTAGAAAATTACAACTTCCTTATTATTTTCGAATTTGTAGGCTTGATAGAACTTTCTTTTATTATTTTCAAAGTTGATAGAACTTTCTTTGATTTAGAAAATCACAACTTCCTTATTATTTTCGAATTTGTAGGCTTGATAGAATTTTCTTTTATTATTTTCAAACTAGATAGAACTTTCTTTCATTTAGAGAATTACAACTTCCTTATTATTTTCGAATTTGTAGGACTCGATACAACTTTCTTTTATTTAGAAAAATTACAACTTCCTTATTATTTTCGAATTTGTTTACAACTTCCTTTATTATTTTCGATTTTGTACGAAGGAAATTGAAAATTACACTTTTATTATTTTCAAAATTGATAGAACTTTATTTTATTATTTTCAAACTTGATAGAACTTTCTTTGATTTAGAAAATTACAAATTCCTTATTATTTTCGAATTTGTAGGACTTGATAGAACTTTCTTTGATTTAGAAAATTACAACTTCCTTATTATTTTCGAATTTGTAGGCTTGATACAACTTTCTTTATTATTTTCAAAGTTGATAGAACTTTCTTTGATTTAGAAAATTACAACTTATTATTTTCGAATTTGTAGGCTTGATAGAACTTTATTTTATTATTTTCAAACTTGATAGAACTTTCTTTGATTTAGAAAATTACAACTTCCTTATTATTTTTGAATTTGTAGGACTTGATAGAACTTTCTTTTATTTTGAAAATTACAATTTCCTTATTATTTTCGAATTTGTAGGACTTGATAGAACTTTTTTTTTTATTTAGAAAATTACAAATTACTTATTATTTTCGAATTTGTAGGCTCTTATGTTAATAATTGCAATTTTCTTTTATATTATGTTTACTCTTAATAGAACTTTCTTTTATTATTTTCAAACTTGATAGAACTTTCTTTGATTTAGAAAATTACAACTTCCTTATTATTTTCGAATTTTTAGGATCTTATGTTAATAATTGCAATTTTCTCTTTTATTATTTTCAATCTTTGATAGAACTTTCTTTTATTATTATTTTCAAACTTGATAAAACTTTCTTTTATTATTTTCAAACTTGATAGAACTTTCTTTTATTATTTTCAAACTTTATAGAACTTTTTATTTTATAATACTTCTTGACTTTTAAACATAATGGATTTCCATGTTATTCACCTTAAAAACACCTATAAATTAAAGGCCATACATAACAAAAAATCTACACCGAAACTTTTTTACATAACTTCAAATTTTTACAACCATATTTATAATCAATACAACTCTGGCCTACACCATGTTGGATACTTTGAACGACAGCAACTATACCTGGATGATAAGAGTACAAGTGTGTAGAATGTTGGAATCTGTCAATCCAAATACTTGTCAATCCAAATACTAAAGAACTGATCAGTCTTGACATGATTTTGATCGATGAAAAGGTTAATAAATCAATATACTTATAACTTATTAGTTTGTCAAATTGTATGATGTTATTAACTTTTCTAAGATATGTTGTATAACTGGAAAATTTGATCCATGCAACGATCCCGAAGATTCTGGTCTCTCGGTTCAAAAATCTTTTAGAGGAAGGCTCCGTGTACGGCATCAAAAATCTGAAATTTGTTTTAAGTACAAGGAAATATAGACCACTATCACATGGGTCTAAAGTGTTCTTCATACGCATAACGTTGCCTAAAAGATTGGAATGAGGCATCGTCAACATATCACTGCATGGATTTCAGTTCATATGTACGGATATGATTGATGCACGTATTAATGACACCAACATACTCTCACGTTTTTGATGCAGTAATATATTAGAGTAATATATAAGTAATACTATTATATAAGTTATAATTCAAACTATCATGTCCTAATATTATTTTTTCTATGTTGATTTAAATGTTGTGGGCTGTTTGACCTACTTCGGTGGCAATGAAGTTGTCAAAGACGGTTGGAAAAAAAGAGATCTCAAAATTGTCACAAATTAGTAAGTCATGTATAATATTAATTTTAATATAACTGTTAATTGTTTTTTATTGTTTTTGTAGTTTTATATTACTTCTTTGGTTACCCCAGTTTATTTGTTTTACTTATTTAATTTGTTCTAATTTTTTTCTTAAACAGCTCCATCACCACTATCATAACTTTGTAGGAAAAGTTGGCCGAGATGGTTGATACAAATTTATACAAGGACGATGGTGGACCTATATAATAATTGTCACATCTACCCAGATTAAAAATTTAAAATTAATTATCTTTATTAATGTTTTTATAATATATAGTTTTAGAAATTGCACATATATAAATCTATCTTATCTCGATTGAACGAATATCATTAGATATTATACAAATATTTGTTTCATTGATATTATTTTATTTAAATAATATAGTTAAGAATATATTTTATTTGATAATTTAAATAATTTTGTAGATATTAATTTCACAATTTTTATTCTAATAATCTTTTTCTTAACAAATATATTCTAATGTCGCTGTTAAGCGCGGCTTAGTAACCTAGTTTATATATATAAAAGTATAACACATCAACAAATTATGGATTATTAACTTCACAACACATAAATATGTCAATATCAAATATGGTATAATTAATTTATGGCACATCTTAACATTGAGATACACGACATATTTTTTTAAAAAGAATAAAAATATATTTGTATTTAGAGCATGCTCGACTCAAATCTAGACTACTTCTAGCGTGCAAATGGCATACCCAACATAAAAAATTAAGACAAAAGATGTAAATTAAGACAACAAATATAAAATAGAGCATGAGAATCCTAAGGTTAACCTTAGGATATTTAATCTAAGGTCATATAAAATACATGCAAATGAACACATCTAATCATTTATTATTGAATATTCACTTACCATATATTTTACTTGTATATAAATTATGTAAGTAAATAATTAGTTAATCTATATAATACTCTTAATCGACCCGATCTTGCCAAATCAATGAACAATTGTAGAATTCAAATCTTTAAAACACTTCCAAGGTACATCTTTAACGAATTTCATCCATTAGCACGACAAGTCCCGATACAAAATCGAAGAAATGACATCTTACAATACAACATATATTCTATTTTCAAAGCGTTTACACACTTCAGTGAAATGTGAGTCTAGAATGTGTCCACGTAGTCGATAGACTGTTTCTAGCGTGCAAATCGCATACCCAACATAAAAAATTAAGACAAGGGATTTACATTAACACAATTTTTTCTTAATCGACCAACTGGATCTTGCCAAATTACCAGCGAACGTCCATGCTCAATGACAACAAGTGTAGAATTTAAAGCTTCAAAATACTTCCAAGGTACATCTCTAACAAGCATCATCCATTAGCACGACAAGTTGCGATATAAAATAAAATAAATTGCATCTAACGGTACAAAATATATTTTATTTTCAAAATAGATACACTTCAGTGACATGTGAGTATAGAGTATGTTCGTACCTCGCACGGCACGGGGTATAAATCTAGTATTAATAATTGTTCATATTTATATATAAGGTATTAGGACAATAGAACAACAAAATAGAATGAGTTCAGGCGTACCTCTAATTCAGTTACAACGTACAAGTGATTAGTTTTGATACATAACTACGACATAACAACAGTTCGTCACCAATAGTCCATACATGAGCATGACCCATCTCTGAAATGATGAAATCGAGCACGGTCTCTGACAATTATATCTACATTGTAAATTTTAGAAATAAGTTTGGTCACGTTGTGACAATCATTGCACACTCTAAGGTTCTTAAACACGCGTATTGGCACTCCTGGTGGCAAGTTTAAGAGCCCAAAAGCAATGGCCAGTCTTTCACTATGCAGCCTAAGTGAATGTCTTTTTCCATCTACAAGTTCGTGATCATCTACCATTGGCGCTTGCGAAACATCAGGGACATACCCTATTGCCTCCACTCGTTTGTCTATGACATCAAGCAGTTCATATATTTCTTTAGTACTCGAGTGAGATGTGTCTCCAGCAAAAAACTCGTGAGAAATACCATACATCTCTATTGAGCTACAACCAGGCTCTTTCTTCACTCCCTTATCAGTCATCCAGTTTCTTATCAAACCAACCTCATTCCACCGATTAGCTACCGCATAGACTTTTGAAAGAAGGACATAGGCTCCACTACAATCAACACCTTCAGATTCAAAGATCTGCCTTGCCACTTCTTCACTTAGCTCTAGACCTCCACTTTTCTTGGAACAAGCATCAAGAATACTTCTCCAGATCACAGCATCAGGTTTCATGGGCATGCTTGCAATAATATCAAGCGCTTCATCAATGTGTCCAGCCCGACCAAGGAGATCAACGAGGCTACCATAGTGCTCTAGTACAGGCTGAATTTTGTATTCATTAACCATACTGTCAAAAAATCTGCGACCTTCCTCGACATCCAAACCCCCATGATTACAAGCAGCCAATACCCCCATAAATGTGATAGAATTAGGCACTAACCCTTCTTCCTGAACCAAACAATTAAAACATTCAATTGCTGCCTCAGCTTTTCCGTGCATAGCCAATCCAAGAATCATGGAATTCCACGAATGAACATCACGCTTCTTCATCCTCTCAAAAACCTGCCTAGCAATATCCACTTCACCACATTTACAATACATATCTACCAAGGCATTATTCAACAAAATTGACCCACTAACCTCACAACCTAGCTCCCTCAAAACATAACAATGACACCACATCCCTAACGCCAAAGACCTCAAACTAGCACACGCACTAATCATACTCTGCATCACATACCCATCCGGCTCAAACACCATCTGCATTTCACGAAACAATCGCACTGCCTCATCAAACTCCCTCATCCGAACAAGCCCATCTATCATAACATTCCACGAAACCACATTTCTCTCCCCCTTTTCCCCAAACACACCCCGGGCCTCATCCAAACACCCGCAAGAGCCATAAAAATGAATCAAACTGTTCCTCACATAAACATCTAACCCAAGCCCAAGTTTACAAACATGACAATGCAACTGCCTCCCTTCAAATATCGAAAACAAGTAAGCACAGGCCTTAAGAACAACAGGAAAAGTGTACTTATCAGGCATTACACTTCCATCACACAACATACTCTTATACAGACCAAACACCTCATCTTTCTTACCCTCACTATTCGCGCAAGCGCGAATAAGGGTGTTCCAAATAAAAGAATTGGGGTTTTGAAACTGCGAAAAAAGGCGAAAAGTGTAGTCAAGATCATGCAAAGAAGAGAAATGAAAGATTCGAGAGTTGAGAAAAAGGGTGTCAGGGAAATTTGGACATGTTGTACGAAGTGTGTGGGCTTGAATTTGTTTGAGTTCAGACAGCGAAGTCGATTTAGTTAAGAGATTGAGGAGATAAGAATGATGTTTGTGATGTTTGTGAAGTGAAGGAGACAGAGAGTGTGAGTTGGAGGGGAAGTTTGGTAAAATTACTGAAAGTGCCATTTTATGTAATCAGTTCAGTTTTTCTGGTAATAACAGAAACACAATGAAGGTACATTATCACTTCCAAATGTTAAGCAACTTTTTTTTGTGCTTGTAATTTGTAACCAATGTTGTTGTGCTTATTATTCGTAACCAATGACCGCCTCAAAGCAGGATTCCAATTAATTCTAACTTTTCAAGAATGCAGGAACTATGCATGTATGCATGGTCACCGACGAGGTAATTTGTTACACAACTTAATAGTTACACAAAAAATACCAAGTAAACCAAACGTACCGAAACTACTATGGCGGCATCAGCACACACTTGTGAGCCAAGTCACTCTAGCTTAGCTCGCCTCAATGCCAAAAGCCTCGCGGAGGCTAGGAGAAGACTTCAGTTGTAGCGCGGGTTAAATTGGTGGCTTCGGCTTGAGCAAGATAAAAGGATCAGGATAAGATATTACTATTTCATTGGTTGCTAATGCTCTCAGCTCATTTCTCTGTTTTTAGGATAAAGATACTGGGTTATCTTGGACAATGATGGATGTACTCGACCGTTTAAAATAAATCTATAAATGTTTGATTCACAAATTATTAAAATTTTAATTTGAAAAACAAAAAATATAATTATTTTTTTCTGACATTACTTTGAATATCAATCAATATTATATCTTTATTATTTATTTATATATAATTGGTGTAAAGGGGTTTAGGTGGTATGGTAGGGCTCAGGTCCTACATTTTAGGTTTAGGTGGTACATTTTAGTAAACAACCTAACTAAAAACAAAATAATTAAATATGTATATCAAAAAGTTAAAATCAATGAAACATCTTTTATATGTATAATTTATGACTTTTGACTTTAAGCAATTTAAGTTATAAGCAATAATTTTAAATTTACTCAAACAAGCTCATACTCCCACATATAAAAGGGAAAATAATTTAAAATAAGATTTAAATATAAAATAAAGGTTAGATATACTTAACATTATAATCACCATGCTCCAACAAATATTTAATATTTTGAAACAAAAAATCATTAAAACAAATAATACAATTATAATTAATTATAATGAATATCAAACAATGATCTTTAAAAACTAAAAAGTTATATAAATATTATCTATAATCAGAAAAGATAAATCTTGAAATTAATAATCAACAAATTATGGTCAATATTTAACTAAAAATAATTAAAGATAAATTTTTAAATGATATATATATTAGCATATGTATTACTTTAATGTAAATTAGTTTCATTTACAAATATGTTTCTTATTTTGAATTAAAAATAAAACAAAATCTAAATTTGTATGAAATTCAAATTATTAAATAGAAAGATAACTAAAATGTCCTATTCTCATTATAAATGAACAAGAAATTAAAGATAAAACTTAAATCTAAAATATGAGTTAGATATGTTTAACCTTGTGATTACTAATATAATTACAACAAAAATAAAATTAAAATAATAACTATAATAAAAAAAATATTGGTGTTTATTTCTTTCAAAAAAATTAAGAAAATGATAAATATAATACAAAAATAATTAATTTATGACATGGTATGATCAGTATATCTTTAGCTATATAATATTTTAAGAAAAAAATAAGTATATAAATAAAATAATTAAAATTAAATTATTAAAGTAAACAAATAACAAACTAAATTAAATAAAAAATGTCAACAGATAACTTGATATAAGACAAACAAATAACAAACTCAAATTATCAAAGTTAAATTTAGGAAAATAATAAATGATTACAAACAAATAGTGATTTAAAAAATATAAAAATAAAAAACAAGTATCATTTCAAAAATACGACATAAACTTAAATAAAATATATGTGAAATTTATATGTTTTCAAGTTTGGTTATCATTAAAATTTTATAGAGTTAAAATTAAATCAGAATAATACTTTTAGAAAAATTAAAAATAACAATTTAAACAAAATTAAAATATATACAAATGATATATAAAGCATCACGTGTAGGGCTGCACAACGGTCCAAAACCGGACCGGACCGGACGGACCCGAACCGGACCGAATACCGGAATTTTTGAAATTCATGGACCGGAGACCGAACCGGTATATATCCGGTCTTAGGACCGGACCCGACCGGAAAAACCCGGACCGGACCGGAACCGGACCGGTTTGATTAATGTTGATATAAGATTTTAATTTTAATTAGTTAATTTTTGTTTTTCATTTGAATTTAAATACATAAACATATTATTTCATTTATACGGTAATAAAAGTTTAAGATAAGAGCTAAAGTTCCCAAAAGCATTCCCAAATATTTAGTTAGTACTCCCTCTGTCCCTCTCATTTCTTTACACTTTCCTTTTTGGCACGTCCCTCTCATTTCTTTACATACCAAAAATAGTAACATTTTATAATATAAAATTCAATCACATTCACTACTTTCCTCCATTATACCTACTTTATACCTACTTTATACATTAAATATTGATTGGTCCCATCACTTTACTCATTTTTATTACTTTTTCCTATTAATTTATACTTTTTCTTAACCTCCGTGGACCATGTCGTCCCCTCAATGTAAAGAATTGAGGGGGACAGAGGGAGTATGATCTTATTGATTGTGTATTTTAAATATAAAGAGTATCGATGTGTATATATATGCACTCCATGAATTAAAAACGACACTTGACATTTGTGATCAAATTTGGGATCTATTTTAGGGGCTTTGCACTACTCAAAATTTTAAAAGAAGTATATGTTTTATTATTTAGTTTGTAATTTTGATCTCTATTGTTTCATCAAATTATTTTCTATTAATTTGGATGATTAATATACGATATTTGTTAATATTTAATTTATATACATGATAATTAAAGACCTAAAGTAAAGTAAAACCAACTCTATACATGAATTCCGGTCCGGTCCGGGTTTTTTCAGGGTTTGGACCGGACCGGACCGCAGACCGGATTTTTTTGATATTGTGGACCGGGGACCGGACCGGTTATATTCGGTCTGGTCCGGGTCTTGGACCGGTAAACCCGGTCCGGTCTGGTTTACAGGTCCAGACCGGAATGTTGTGCAGCCCTATTCACCTGCATTGCATGCGTATAAATCTAGTAGTTATATAAAGGAGAAGAAGACGGGGGCGGTGAGGTGGCGCCTCGCTCCTCTAATTTTCTCAAATTTTCACAATTTTTAATTTTAATAATTACAACTTCCTTTATTATTTTCGATTTTGTAGGAAGGAAATTGAAAATTACACTTTTATTATTTTCAAACTTGATAGAACTTTGTTTTATTATTTTCAAACTTGATAGAACTTTCTTTGATTTAGAAAATTACAACTTCCTTATTATTTTCGAATTTGTAGGCTTGATAGAAATTTCTTTTAGGGGTCGTTTGGTTTGAGTTTTTCTCGTGTTTCGTTCATTCCAACCCCATAACTGGTGTTTGGTTTAGAAAAAATCTTTTTTAAACTCATTCCTCAAATCCCCAAGGTATGGATTTTTGATACTGTGGGGGGAGGTGGGTATGAGGGAGGGGTATGGGTATCATGCTCTTTCTATTATTTTCACATCTTTTTAAATAGTTAAATGTAAATTTTAATACAAAAATAAATCAATAATTTTAAAACATATTTAAAAATATAATTAAATTAATATTTTAAATTAATTAAATTAGTCAATTAAAAATATCATAAATAAAATATATTATTCCAACACTGAACCAAACACGTGATATCAGAAATGATACCTCAACCCCATACCACATTAACCCGATTCCTGATTCCAACCCCATACCACTTTACGAACCAAACGACCCCTTATTATTTTCAAACTTGATAGAACTTTCTTTGATTTAGAAAATTACACTTTCTTATTATTTTCGAATTTGGAGGCTTGATAGAACTTTCTTTTATTATTTTCAAACTTGATAGAACTTTTTTGATTTAGAAAATTACAAGTTCCTTATTATTTTCGAATTTGTAGGACTTGTTAGAACTTTCTTTTATTTAGAAAATTACAACTTCCTTATTATTTTCGAATTTGTAGGCTCTCATGTTAATAATTGCAATTTACTTTTTTATTATTTTCAATCTTAATAGAACTTTCTTTTATTATTTTCAAACTTGATAGAACTTTCTTTGATTTAGAAAATTACAACTTTCTTATTATTTTTGAATTTTTAGGATCCTATGTTAATATTTGAAATTTTCTCTTTTAATATTTTCAATCTTGATAGAACTTTCTTTTATTATTTTCAAACTTGATAAAACTTTCTTTTATTATTTTCAAACTTGATAGAATTTTCTTTTATTATTTTCAAAATTTATAGAACTTTTCTTTTATAATACTTCTTGACTTTTAAACATAATGGATTTCCATGTTATTCACCTTACAAACACGTAAAAATTAAAGGTCATTCATAACAAAAAATCTACACCGAAACTTTTTTACATAGCTTCAAATTTTTACAACCATATTTACAATCAATACAACTATGGCCTACACCATGTTGGATGCTTTGAACGACAACAACTATACCTGGATGATAAGAGTACGAGTGTGTAGAATGTGGGAATCTGTCAATCCAAATACTGAAGAACTGATCAGTCTTGACATGATTTTGATCGATGAAAAGGTTAATAAATCAATATACTTATAACTTATTAGTTTGTCAAATTGTATGATAGTATTAACTTTTCTAAGATATGTTGTATGACAGAAAAATTTGATCCATGCTACGATCTCGAAGATTTTGGTCTCTCGGTTCAAAAATCTTTTAGAGGAAGGCTCCGTGTACAACATCAAAAATCTGAAAGTTGTTTCAAGTAAAGGGAAATATAGACCACTATCACATGGGTCTAAATTGCTCTTCATACACATAACGTTGCCTAAGATATTGGAAGAAGGCATCGTCTACATATCACTGCATGGATTTTAGTTCATATGTCCGGATATGATTGATGCACGTATTAATGACACCAACATACTCTCAGGTTTTTGATGCAGTAATATATTAGAGTAATATATAAGTAATACTATTATATAAGTTATAATTCAAACTATCATGTTCTAATATTATTTTTTCTATGTTGATTTAGATGTTGTGGGTTGCTTGACCTACTTGGGTGGCATTGAAGTTGTCAAAGGCGGTTGAAAAAAAAAAAGATCTCAAAATTGTCAAAAATTAGTAAGTTAAACATTATATTAATTTTAATATAACTGTTAATTGTTTTTTATTGTTCTTGTAATTTTATATTACTTATTTGGTTGCCCCAATTTATTTGTTTTACTTATTTAATTTGTTCTAATTTTTTTCTTAAACAGCTCCATCACTAGTACCATAACTTTGTGGGAAAACTTGGCCGAGATGGTTGATACAAATTTATACAAGGATGATGGTGGACCCTATATAATAATTGTCACATCTACCCAGATTAAAAAATTTAAAAGTAATTATCTTTATTAATGTTTTTATAATATATAGTTTTATAAATTGCACATATATAAATCTATCTTATCTCGATTGAACGAATATCATTAGATATTTTAAAAATATTTGTTTCATTGATATTATTGATTTAATTCTTATATTATTTTTTTAACCATTTATTTACTCTTGTATGCAGATACAATTAGCTTTTCTATCACAAGAAATAGTAAAATTTATACAAATCTGGATACACCGTATGTGTGTCATTCCTGAGAGAGAGATTTTCTCACCTCTCTACTAAATTGCAAATCAGTGGAGACTCTCTCCCCATAATGTCGCCTGAGAAAAAAATGTTTATTAATAGGATGAACATCGAGGAATTGCTGGAAGCATAGTGGAGTGAAGACCTAAAGGTTAATTTTGCCCATTTTTTGTTTAGCTAATTTATTTTATGTACCTTGCACTTGACCTCAATTATTATCAATCTTATTTTTGTTATCATATTTATACTCTAATCATATTACTATCGGAACAAATTGTTACGGTAAGAGCTGAGATTTTTGGGATTGATAATACCCATAACTGGTACTACACTGGCTGTAAAACATGCTCGACAGAGTTGGACTTTTGTGAGGGACATTATAGATGCAAGTCTTGCAACGAAATTATTGATCGTCCTCTTATCATTTAAGAAATTAATTTAATAACTTTATTTTATATTTTGTTTATACATATATTAATCTTACTATGATATGTGTGTTTATACATGTTTAGAGTACAAATAAAAGTTAAGGATAAAACGGGAGATACAACTTTTGTACTATTCAACAATATAGCAGAACCATTGCTAGACACATCAGCAAATAAGATAGTGAATAAATTATCTTTAGACAACAATGATGTTCCAAAAGAGGTTGAAGGATTATTTGAAAAAGATATAGTGTTTAAGTTACGATTGAATGCTTATAATCTCAAAGAAGGATTACACAGTTTTACTGAAATATTTGAGCCAAAAGAAATTTTGGAACAAGAGTACAAATTGAAGAAATCAATCAAGGTACATTCTAATTTATTATAGCTTACGTGTAATTAATTAATTAGTTTAAAAGTCTAATATCATATGCACTATATAATGTAACAAATAAGTTGTACATGATTTTTCTTCTTCATGCAACTATTTTTAAACACTCATTATATTGCAGGATTCTAAAGATTCTACTACATCCGAGACTGGTGCTGTGTTTGTGCATAGCAATGGAGCTGGTGATGCAGGCAATGGAGCTAAAGAAAATTCGAAACAAGAGTACAAGTTGAAGAAATCAGTTAAGACATATTCTAATTTATTACTATAATTTATGTATAGTGAACTTCATTAGTTTAAAACTCTAATATCATGCACTATTATATATATAAAAATATTGTACATGAATATTTTTCTAAGCACTCACTGTATTGCAGGATTCTAAAAGTTCTCGTACGCCCGAGACTGTGCATGACAAAAAGAAAAGGAAAGTATCAATTGAGGACAATGAAAAGGACAACGGAGTTGGTGATGGAAACAGTGGAGCTGGTGACGGAGGCAATGGAACATGTATTTAGCATTATGCTACCGCCTAATTACACAAGTGTTTCCAATCTTACTTTTTAGTATTAAATAATATGTACTAAAGGTTCCGCATTATACTTTTAAACTACATTGATAACTTGTCCGATTTTAATATATTTTGAATATGCACTAAAGGTCTATTGAGATTGGTAATTACTGTCATTTTCTTAGCTATTTTTAATTATTATGTTTGTTTCAATAAGGATGGAATTTTGCTAAGATTTGAAATATTACAAACTATAAGAGTTATAATATATAATATATATTATATATTATCTTTTCTAATAATACTATATAAATATAAGTAATATTATATGTTTATATTGATTTTTGTCAATATAATATATATATATATATATATATATATATATATATATATATATATATATATATATATATATATATATATATATATGGCAATGGTATCGGTCCAACAAAATAAAAAAATCAAACTATATAAACAAACAAAATATGTAAATATTTTATTATAGTACCTACCCAAATGCAAATTTTATAGAATATATTTTATTTGATGATTTAAATAATTTTGTAGATATTAATTTCAAAATTTTTATTCTAATATTCTTTTTCTTAACAAATATATTCTAATGCCGCTGCGAAGCGCGGCTTAGTAACCTAGTTATGATCAAATAGTGTAAGTACATAATAATTGACAATTATCCTGTTTTTTGGTTCGTTTATATATACATGAAGAGTATTAGAGCATCTCATGCAATTCCTTATTTTGACTCCTTAAAATAATCATTACTTATAATATAGGGGCTTAAGAGCAAGTCCAACAATGTCCTAGTTGGTTACTTATAAATATGATATAATAATGTGTCCTATTGATTTAGGAACTTGATTTCTTGTTGGAACTCCAACAACATTACTTATATACATTCCATATTATTATTATAATAATATATTTGAAAAGAGAGAGAAAAAGAGTGGAAGAAAGAGAGAGAAAAGAAATGTAAAAAAAGAGGAAAGTGGATTTTTTATTCATGGAAATTAAATAGGTAATGGCTAGTGGTTACCTATTAATAGGTAATGAGATGGATGTTCTAGGAATTTAGGTAACCACTAGGACATTATTGGAGCACCATTTTTTGCTAGATGACTTATATTTGAGCTTAGGACATGATATAAGTAAGTTGTTGGACTTGCTCTAAAATGTTGCTTTGCTCCAATGGTGTTGCCTATATTGATTATCTATAATTTAAAAATTAATATTTATTCAATATTTTAGGTAATATAGGTAATGAGGGTAGGGTTGGAGTAGATATATATTCTATTATAAGAAAGTAATGATGATGTGGCATTATAAAGATTCACTTTTCTCTCCCCGTGTTTGTTTTTGTCTCCCCTAAATATTTTAGGGGATAAGGAGTCTCATTGAAGCATGATTTTTAAGTCTAAAACCCTAAAATATGTAAAATTAGACAAATTTAGGGGATAAGGAGTCCCATTGAAATTGCTCTTAGAGTATCGCATGAACATTTATCTATGTAATTTTTATCGATTCTTCTCTTACTGTTTTCAATATTACAATCTTCTTTCAAATCTTAAACACCAAAACAGCTTCAGTATGTTCGAAAAAACTGTTTGTCGAAGCTATACTATGAGTCTAAGACTACTATGGCTTTATTTGGATGGGGCTGAGATGAGTTTGATTGGGAGGGGTTATGAAAAATTATGTTTGACAAAATAATTTGAGAGATAGGAGGAGTTGGATTTGTGAGGACAAGGGTTGAGGATATTTAATTTGTAAGGACTTTCGAATATCCAAAATTGGGATGTCAGGAAGTGTTGAAATTTTTATCTCATCACCGATCTAATTTTTCACACGTATTAATTGTGTATTTATAATTTTATATTAATATTATAAATATAAAAATAATTTGAGAAATATTTTAGCAAAGACTTTTTTTTTAAAAAAATTCCAAAAACTTTTTCTGATAAATTTTATTTATGAATTTTTAAAAAAAAACTTTCTCGAGAATTTTTTCCCCAGAAACTTTTTCTCGAGAATTGTTTTTCCGAGAATCTTTTACTCGAGAATTTTTTTCCTGAAAACTTTTCCTCGAGAAACTTTTTCCGAAATCTTTTTCCCGAGAATATGTTTCTCGAGAAATGTTTTCCAAAAACTTTTTCCCGATAATTTTTTCCCGAGAAACTTTTTCCAAAAAATTTTTCTAGGAAATTTTTTTTTGAAAACTTTTTATCGAGAATTTTTTCCTGAGAAATTTTTTCCAAAAACTCTCGGAATTTTTTTTCTCAAGAATTTTTTTCCGAAAACTTTTATCTCGAGAATTTTTACCCGAGGAATTTTTTTTGACAAACTTTTTCGAAAAAAATTTCTCGAAAAACTTTTTCCAAATACTTTTTTCTCGAGAAATTTTTCCCGAAAACTTTTTTTCGAGAAATTATTTCCGAAAAGTTTTTCCTGTGATATTTTTTCCGAAAACTTTCAAATTTTAATTTTATTTTAATAAATAGTATAACATATACATATCCAACCTATCCTCCAAACCCATCTTAACCCTTTATTCAAATAAGGTAAGAATTCAACCCCTATTTACATAAATCTTACATTTAAATAAGGGTTTAACCCAATCTAATCTAACCTAACCCAACCCAATCTAGCCTAACGCAACCCAACCTAGTCTTAAGGCAAAGATTGTGCTTTAATTATTACGATTTTGATACATGCTTATCATCATCTAACACATTTCGCACACTTGATAGAGTAACTTAATAATAATATATGGAAAATGCTAGTTATTCTGAATTAGTTTCTAAAATATTTCTCAAATGTCAAATATATTGTTTTAATTTATTATAATAAAGTGAATCTCATGCATTCACACCAACTTCTTCGATTAAAATTTCTCAATCTGTCATCTCTTCTCTGTTATCGCCCACATCATGCAGAAAAAATTATTGAAAATGAATTTGGAATATATAACAGTAATCATAATATACGTAGCAACTTAAAATATGCCCGAATTTGCTAAGCTACCGTGTTTAGATTCGTTATTTTCTATCAAAAAAAACTGTGATCACGATAGTTGCGTTGCTTAGACTATCGAATTGGGTAAAAAATAATTACAAAATAACATGGCGTGCATTAGCGATGTGTTTGGTTGATATCAATTATAAAGCACTTGATCCATTTTATTTAACTGATTTAAATAGAAAGCAGATGTGACACGTTTCATTTTCTAAAACTATATTTTACCTGATTTGATATCTTTAACATTTTCTTTAAAATTAATTCATTCCATCTCTCATATCATTTCATTTTTTAATGTAATTTCTCTTTTATATCCAACTCCTATTGGAGTTGATTCGTAATGCCGGATATAAGTTTTATTACATACGATTATTTATTACTCCCTCAATCCCATCCATTTATTTACATTTGGGTTAGGCATGAAAGTTGTTAACGGAGGAATTTGGTATTAACAAAGTTCGAGGTTTGTCGTCGGAATTAAGATGTATGATGGTGGTTCTTCGTCGGAAAGTCGCCAGAGTGTGGTGGTTTGTGATGAATTGGGGGCTGAGATTGTAAGGGTTTTCTTGGTGGTGGCTCGTTGAGCTCTTCGCTTCCAACCCCCTACAATGTGCCTACGTACCCCGTATTTATAGGGGATCAGGCCCTACGTAGTTCTTGGGGATCAAGTAACCTATATGGGCTAGTTTCTGATTTCCGAGGCCCACTAGGATACTAGATCCGTCTTCTGAAATTGGTATAAGACTCGCTTTAGGAATGTGTGAGGCCTAGTCACAAAGGCCCAAGGCTCAACTACAGTCTAGGGACTTCACGGATACGGCATCGACCCAACTTAGGAGCCGACACTAACCGCTACCAGCTGTCTCCCTGACCAAAGTAGTTGCAGGTATAGCCATGACTTACCCCAAATGTCAGACACATCCTTGTCCCCCGAATGAGAAGCACCCACAAGATTAAAGGACAAGTGATCCCAAGCATTTGGGTGCAAAGTGCAGGATTACTCCAAAGTTCCCCAATGAGGACACACCCATTGAATGCAGGAACAGAGCTCCCAAAGCACACACCAAGATTTACCCCACATCCCCAATGAGGACGCGCCCATTGAATACAGGAGGAGGCCTTCAATCATCAGGCAAACCCCTGGAAGCCTTCATCAGCGGACATCCCACTCCTAGGGTACATCCTAGGAGGGAATTCTTCAATCATCAGGCTAACCCATGGAGGCTTTCAATCACAGACATCATCATCAGGCAAACCCCTGGAGGCCTTCAATCACGGACATCCCTCCCTTAGGAGACATCCTAAGGGATAAGTCTTCAATATCTTGCCATTATCAAGCCAATGGAGCCATCCTTCACCACCAAGTAGCTACTTTAAACCAAGAGGACGCACCCTCAAGGGGTGGACGGCCAGAGGACGCGCCCTCTCCCTTACTGAGGGCATGCCCTAAGCTTCCTTGTGTCAATCCAATGTCAATGTAGCTCTTATTCTCTATCAAGTCATCCATTCATGTGAAGTTGTCAGTCACACCAAGACGACGCGTCCTCAGGGGTTGGACGGCCAAAGAGGTGCGCCCTCTCCCCTATGAGGACGAGCCCTGAGCTTCTCTTGTACCAATTCAATCCCTAATTGCATCTTGGATATCCCTAATTGATTATTACTTGACCCGAATTTACCCTAAAAACCCAATACCGAATTTTGGCTATAACCTTTTTCTTCTTCAAGAAGTGTCCTCGGGCTTCTTTCTTCTTTAATGATATAAAGAGGGCGTATTCTTCCAGATGGCGCGTCCTTTAATTCTTCCATCATATATTTTTGATAATTCTAATGTTTGGAGAAGGAGACTACCTGCACACGATAACTATAAGCTTACATGAGCTAACTCGGCGTAAGAAACCAGAGATATTGTGCACAGATATAAACCTCTCTCCGGGCTCGTCCTCAAGTAAAATATTCATTTATCGAGAGAACGCGCCGTCTTCTATCATTAAGGGGTACGAATTCATTCATTTATCTTAAGATTCAAAAAATAGAGTAGCTTGTGTAAATATAGATATACCCTTGTATATATATACTTGTACGGTGGTCTAATCAGTCATACTATTCAATATGTTGGCTGCCACGTGTTCCACCTAATCTCTTCCTTTGCCCTTCCTTATAATCTTTCTTTTCTCTCATTCCAGAATAGTTCTCTTTTGGGCGCGTCCTAAACTGTGGGCGCATCCTCTTTCAAAAATTCCAATAACGACACACTCATGCGTCCCTTGAGGGTATGGCCATGGGCATTCTTGCCTTGATATTATAAGATGTCTTGTAAAGATGTCTTCATGTGATATGATTTTAATAATATGTAAGTGATGCCCTCGAAGGGTCCTTCAAAGCGCAATTCAGTCCCGTAGGGACCTTGTGAAGCGACCTCGTAGGGCCTTGTAGTCAGAAGTTATCACAATAATATTTTCTCTCCAGCTAACATGTGAGCTTATATTCCCACATGTATCTTCAAGTCTTCTTAAAGTATCATGAGAGAAGGCCTCTTGTTGATATGATGAGAGGAGTAGAGGAGTTCTCTCTTTATGTTTGTCTACTTTTTGGTATGAGGATAGGAGTCCTCTCCTATCACATAAGTCTTTCTCTTTTTTAGTATAGGAGAGGAGTCCTATCCTGTCGCCTGTTCCTCCTTTTTAATATGAGGAGAGGAGTCTTCTCTTCTTGCCTGGCTTCTTACTAATATGATGGGAGAAGGCCTTTATACGAATACGATGAGAGGAGTCCTCTCTATTAATATGAGTGGATGAGTCCTCTCTGCCGATATGAGGGGAGGAGTCCACTATACTGACATGAGGAGAGGAGTCCTCTCTGCTGATATGAGGTGGAGGAGTCCTCTCTACTGATATGAGGTGGAGGAGTCCTCTCTGCAGATATGAGGAGAGGAGTCCTCTCTGCTGATATGAGGTGGAGGAGTCCTCTCTACTGATATGAGGGGAGAAGTCCTCTTTATTAATATGAGTGGAGGAATCCTCTCTACTGATATGAGGGGAGAAATCCTCTTTATTAAAATAAGCAGAGGAGTCCTCTCCTCTCGTCTGACTCCTTGCTAATTTGATGAAAGAAGTCTTCTCCTCCTTCCTGACTCTTTGTCAATATAGCGGTAGAGAGCTGCACAATATTTCTGGACCACTAATCGTGAGCCTAATATTTTCATCAATTCTCGTAATGGGTCTGTTTAGAGTCCATGACCATATATGGGTATAAAAATGCAAATTAGAGATTCTCATGAGTGCATCAATATTGGAGGGCGTGCCCTGAGAGGGAGGCGCGGCCGTACCGAAAGCTCGATTACCGATCTTCAAGTAATAAAAATCCTTATGAGAATTTGTCAAATAATCCACATGAGTCTTCTGAGGTCGAATGAGTTGAATTCAACGTGTCAAAGGTTGGAGCTATTGAAGTTAAGGATCTAGCCGAGCAAACAAAGATGAAGAAGTTGAGAAAATCTCGGAGGCAGGGAGGACGTGTCATGACAATGGAGGTGATCTTTCCACTAGCAACACAATTGCTAACACAAAGGTAATTTCTTAAGCAACCGCTCCGTAACTCTACTCATACTGCTTGTTTATCTTCACAAACAAGTACGCTGATGAGGTCATGGCTCACTCTTCCTACCAATTTTGTTATATGTACATTCTTCACATTGTCTCTTGTCAAGGCATACTTGGAAAAAACATATCAAACGGTGGCGACGGTATCTCATTCTTCAGAGGGTGCGCCCTAAAGGGGCTGCCATGTCTTCTTATTTCATTTAACCAATGGAAAGCATTTTGGCCTGACATCTATCTTTCAAGGAAAAGTTGCAGAGAACACTTCTCATCCTTGTATGTCTGAGGGTGCGCCCTGATGATAGGACGCGTCCACAAGCTTCTACTTTTTCTTCAAGAATTTGGGAGTATGTCTTCCATTCTACCGAGGGCGCGTCTTCCATTTCAGGGAGAATATATGCCTCTGGCTTCTTGGCAGTTGATCCTGGCTATGACTTTTCCAAGTTTTGTGAGGATAAAGTTGCACGGATTGAGAAATTCAAAGTTGATGAAGCTGCGACCATCAAAGCCAAACGGATCAAACTTAGAATTGAGGCTGGACCACTTGAAGGAGATGAGGACATGTCCTTTGAGGATGCACCTCCTGATGGTGAACAAGATGCTAAGGATCAGGGAAACTAATCTCCAAAGACCAATGTTGTTCTTGAAAAGCCTTTGGATGGTGCTGCTAAAACAAGTGATATTGTTGCTGAAAAAACCCCTACTCCTCTTGCTGATGACACTCAGGACGCGTCTTGAGGCTTGATATGATCTTTATTTCTTTTACTATGTCTTCTTAACATTTTTGAGGTGCAGGTCCTCACTTCTAAGCCTTGCAAGTTGTAGTTGATTTGACTAGAGCGCGCCCTGTAAACAAACCATCTCAAAAGTTTTAAAATTTCATTACCTCAACCAGGACTAGGGAAAGTATATATGGACTACCTCCTAGACTAGGAGGTAATTAATTTACCTTGTAGTCTACTATGCAGTCATTACCCGTCTTCAATAAACCAAATCATCGCCTTACTAAAAATACGCCATCAAACGCTTACATGACTATTCGGGGGCCTCAACCTCAAAAGTTTTATTAAAACTTTAGGGGAAATTCTCCGGTCACAGAATACTTCGAATCTCAAACCACAAAGGGGCATCTCAATATGAGGCATCATATGAAGAGCATCTCTGAAGGAGGCATCCGTTAGAGGGGAATATTAGTCACCACTATCTTCTATATAATTTATCCTTTGGAAGTACTTCACCAGACTAGCCTAGGGCCGCACCTTAGCGCCTCTGTCCGACGAAGGGGCACACAATAGGCATCAATTATATCTTCAAACATCTTCTCACGAAAAAGTATCCCCGTAAGGATACTCTGTTCATAGGAAGAGCCGGGAGATGCATCAGTACTACCCCCAGCATCGTGAGGGCGCACCCTCTTACGTAGGGCGACCTAAGTGGATGAGGGCAGTGTCGAAGTCCCTTATAATATTCTAGTCTATTTTATAATAGCATTCTTTTGGGAGGCCTGGAGGGGCTCACTCATAACCTTGGGGACGCATCCTGGTGGTCAGGGGGCGCATCCTAAGGTCCATGGGGCCTCTTCTCCAAATATTCTTCTTCTTTCTCCAACCTGAGGGCTTGTACAATCATGTTTGAAGTCGAAACCTTAACATATGAGACTGATACCATTATGGCGCTCCTTGAAGGGCATGTCTTCTATTATTGAGTATGTGACGACGCGTTCTCTGAAGATAAAAGTATTTTCTTTTCGGATGGGCTCACTCATGTCCATGGGGCCTCAACCTGTAAGCAAGGGCACTCACTGTGGACCACGGGGCCTCTACTCCAATGGCTTCCTTTCTTCTGAAATTCAAGTAATAAATTCTTCTAGTAAACATTGGATTCCACCTGAGCATAGTGCTGTCCTTTTCCTTTGAGGGCACGTCATGTGTGTTCTGACGCTGATCATTCGGCACAAGCTTCCTATCATGCCTTCATTGGTAGTCACTCATATATCATCAATCTTGATCTCGACGACCCATCGAATTGTCACGCGGAGGGGCTCGCTCATGTCCATGCATGGGGCCTCGACCTGTAATTCTCTCAAGAATCAGGGGGCGCTCTCCGTGGATCACAGGGCCACTCTTCCATATTATACGTTGAGTTGTCACGTGAGGGGGCTCGCTCATGTCTATGGAGCCTCGACCTGTAATTCTTTCAAGAATCAGGGGCCGCTCTCGGTGGATCACGGGGTCGCTCTCCCATATTATCCGCTGAGTTGTCACGTGAGGGGGCTCGCTCATGTCCATGGGGCCTCGACCTGTAATTCTTTCAAGAATCAGGGGAACACTCTGTTTGGATCATGGGGCCTCACATCCCTATTATCTTCCTCTAAAAATCGCTGGAGTTCATGTTAAGCAGTAGTTCTTTATCCTGAGGGCACATCATGGAGGAAGGACGCGTCCTGAAAGACCAGGAATCCGCACATCGGAGTATCTTCGGAGTGCGCGCCCTGAAGGAAGGACACACTTGAGAGACGACGAAGGGGCTCAAGTATTGGAGCTTGCCTGATCACTATTTATCTTCATTGTAATTGTTTGTAGACATTTCTCCATTGGACGCGTCCTCGGGGAGAAACGATCATTGAGACCTTTGACATGCTGAGACGACATCTTTGAAGTAGAGGATGCGTCCTTTCGGGTCGGGACGTATAGCTTGATAATTCTTGAGATATTCTTCCAAGTAGGAATTTTCCACCTATAAAAAAACTCAATAATTTAAAATTTTAAAATGTACCTGGAGGACGCGTCCTAGAGGTGTGGACGTGAGCAACCGCCGAATCATCACAGGAGTTGTTGGAAACCATATGATCCTCGAGCATCACCTTTAAGGCATGCCCTAAGAGTTCTTGGGGATTTTCCTTCATCATCTTCTTCCTGCAACAATTCAAGGAACAAAGAGCAAAACCAAAACAAGTTAGGTGTTACCTTGACGGCGTGTCCAGAAGATGATGACGTGCTCCCGATAATTACGCCTTCTTTTTAGGATCTTGCTCGGAATCACCCCCCAGTATACATGGAAAATGCCGCCTTCAAGCATACATGGAAATATCCTTCAGATCTGAATCGCCATGACACCTTCTTCTCTGGATCTTCTTCGAACCTCCAGTCATGAATCATCGTATTGAAATCACCATATCTGGATCTTCCTCCTTGCCGCCAGCATGAAGTAGTACCCATGGCCATCCTCTGAATCTTGGTAGACCTTCTTCTAAGAACTTTCATCATGATGAGATATCTCTTCCTCCTGAGATTATGATCTTGATCAGCACCCCTCCTTCTAGCGCCAATTTGTTGATGGAGGAATTTGGTATTAACAAAGTTCGAGGTTTGTCGCCGGAATCAAGATCTATGACGGTGGTTCTTCGCCGGAAAGTCGCCAGAGTGTGGTTGTTGTGATGAATTGGGGGCTGAGATTGTAAGGGTTTTCTTGGTGGTGGCTCGTTGAGCTCTTCGCTTCCAACCCCCTACAATGTGCCTACGTACCCCGTATTTATAGGGGATCAAGCCCTACGTAGTTCTTGGGGAGCAAGTAACCTATATGGGCTGGTTTCTGATTTCTGAGGCCCGCTAGGATACTTGATCCGTTTTCTGAAATTGGTCTTCGACTCGCTTTAGGCATGCCAACGATGAGGCCTAGTCACAAAGGCCCAAGGCTCATCTATAGTCTAGGGACTTCACAGATACGTCATCGACCCAACATAGGAGCCGACACTAACCGCTACCAGTTGTCTCCCTGACCAAAGTAGTTGCAGGTATAGCCATGACTTACCTCAAATGCCAGACACATCCTTGTCCCCCGAATGAGAAGCACCCACCAGATTGCAGGACAAGTGATCCCAAGCGTTTGGGTGCAAAGTGCAGGATTACTCCAAAGTTCCCCAATGAGGACGCGACCATTGAATGCAGGAACAGAGCTCCCAAAGCACACACCAAGATTTACCCCATATCCCCAATGAGGACGCGCCCATTGAATACAGGAGGAGGCATTCAATCATCAGGCAAACCCCTAGAGGCCTTCATCAGCGGACATCCCTCCCTTAGGAGACATCATAAGGGATAAGTCTTCAATATCTTGCCATTATCAAGCCAATGGAGCCATCCTTCACCACCAAGTAGCTACTTTAAACCAAGAGGACGCACCCTCAAGGGGTGGACGACCAGAGGGTGCGCCCTCTCCCTTACTAAGGGCATGCCCTAAGCTTCCTTGTGTCAATCCAATGTCAATGTAGCTCTTATTCTCTATCAAGGCATCCATTCATGTGAAGTTGTCAGTCACACCAAGACGACGCGTCCTCAGGGGTTGGACGGCCAAAGAGGCGCACCCTCTCCCCTATGAGGACGAGCCCTGAGCTTCTCTTGTACCAATTCAATCCCTAATTGCATCTTGGATATCCCCAATTGATTATTACTTGACCCGAATTTACCCTAAAACCCAATACTGAATTTTGGCTATAACAAAGGTCAAGAGAAACTAATAAAGTAGGGAAAAAAGTAGGAAAAGTGAATTTAGTGATGGGATCAATCAATATTTAATGTATAAAGTGAGTATAGTGGAGGAAAGTAGTGGAAGTAGTTGATTTTTATATTATAAAAGTTTACTACTTTTGGAAAGTTTAGAAGTGTAAAGAATTGGAAGGGACATCCCAAAAAGAAAAGTGTAAAGAATTGGTTGGGACTGAGGGAGTATATAGTATATAGCTAGCTTAAAACTCGTATACTGTACGAATTATATTTAATAATTGTTATATGATTATTTATGTTTTATTATATAAGTAGGCATGTTAAAATAAATAAATTTTTTTAAATAATTTATTAAAAGTTTTAATATAAACAATTAAAAGTTTGCTCGTGATATTTTTGGAAAAGGGGGGTTTTAGTAAGAAAAAATTGAAAAAGAAACGTGTTTTAGTTGAAAAAGGTAACTGCCTATGATATTTTTGAAAAAGAAGAAGATTTTGTTAAAAAATAAAAAAAATGTGTTTTAGCTGAAAAAGATAATTGATTAAAATAAATATTATTATTTAATAATAATTTTTAATAGAAGTACCAAAATGTATCGACCAAATTTTTAATATTAATATAATAGGGAAATTTCCCTCTCTACTACTTTTTATAATTACTAGCTTATAGCCCGTGCAATGCACGTATATTTTTTAATATGTTAATTTACAATTTTATTCTTATTATTTATATTTGTTTTAATTTTTATTTTTCTTATAATTTAACTAAAACTATTCATAAATTAAAGAAAAAAGAGACTTTACGAAATTTTTGCATAGAGAATTCTATTAAATATAGAAAACCTTATATTTGGTTTTAATAATCAAAATATATTTTAGTATTTAGATATAATCTTATTATAAATCAAATGCAGTTTTTAATATTAGATCTAACGGTTATCTTCATCTTTTAGTATTCTATTTTAAATCAAATACAACTTTTAATATTATATCTAACGGTTCTCGTCCATCTATTTAGTATCTAACAATCCTTATTAATTTGGTCATAAAATGGTCGGGACCGGACTACCAAAATTTTGGATAAGATCCCCTTATGCTTATTATATATAAGGATATAATTTCTAATTTTACTACCTTCCAAACCTTCTTTCACTTCTATACTATTCTTTTTTTTAAAAATACCACATGTTCATATTTGATACACTGCCTCCTACTTTTACTCACATCACTTTGCATACACACAGATACACACGATTCGGGTACACACATATTCAGATCATAACTCACATGTCTTTCTCTCTCTCTCTCTATCTCTCTCTCTCTCTCTCTCTCTCTCTCTCTCTCTCTCTCTCTCTCTCTCTCATTTGTGTTGTATATCGTCATCGTCATCATCACCAACATGGACAATTTTGTTGAGTAACCAGTCTATCTAGAATCTTACGGTGTTAGAGAAAGGCACTTTCCAGGATCATATATTATATTCTAACACTCCCCCTCACTCGAAAGCCCATTTTTGGTCCAAAAGTGGATCACGGGCGCCCATCTTTGGAGCATAATTTTGCCTTTCATGTCCATAATAAATTATGAGAATATTAGGGGTGGCAGGGAGTCAAACCTGAGTCCTCCCGCCAGCCTGAGCTCTGATACCATGTTGAGTAACCATTCCATCTAAAACCAAGGCACTTTGTAGGATCATATATTATATTCTAACAAATTTATGTCAATTTATGACTATTTGATTAATTTTGTCCTCATCTTTTTTTCGGTTTCGATGAATCGATTGCTAAACTTTCATGTAAAGTCAATCATTTTCAATTTTGGTTGTTCAGTGGTTGATTTTGGTAAATTGGTGTATTGGTGTACAAGGCCCCGCAAGGGCACTCATCTTAATAATAAGATTTGCAACATTGTTTGACAAGTTTGGTGTGTTGTTGTGGTTGATGTATTTACTTATTCTTTTTTCAGATTCAGTTTTGGTGAAATGTATATCAACTGTTTGAGAGAATGTCACAAAGAAATATATGTTTTTATGTCAATTTTTGTTGCATATGCAGTTGAATTGGAAGTTGAACATAATTAGTTATGATTTACAACATATGCAACTAAACTAACTCGAAAAAAATAACAAAAATAACCTTAAAATCAATTTTCTGAAAAATATAAATAAAGTTGCATTTTCGATTGCAGGAGTTGCAAACCATATTTTTGAAATTGAAACTTAAAAAATGTATATTTATAATTCAATTTCAATTACACCATTTTTTTAGAAAAAAAATCTTATAAGAAAGGTATTTAAAAAAATCCTAATATGATATATATGGATGTGGGTTGTTTATGAGTGCAAATTTCTTATAGAAAATTCTGCTTTAATAGAAATTCAAGATAACTAACGGAAGTAGCGGAAAGGTTATTCATACAATAGGGTCTAGAATATACATTTACTCTTAGCCCAAAACGTATAAGCCCCAATTCGATTTGGATGGGTCCAAATGCTTTATTCGGGAGAGAATAGCATTCAGTTCACAATCTCAGTTTTATGGCTTTCTTTTTGGAGGTCACTATCAATTTTTACATTTCATTAATTTTTTAAATGGGTTCACACTTCATTCTAAATTGACTAAATTTTTTAAAAAAATCAATAGAACAATAATAACTTAAGTTTGGAGGGTAAAAGATAATATATAAATTAGGGTGCGCAAGAAATTCTACTGCATATTAACCTTATTTCGGTATACTTATATTTTTTATGCCATTAATTTTTTCGATAACTTTTGTTAAAATATTTTTTTATGATTCATACAATATTTTTTTATTGGCATACAGACAAATTATATGTGATTCTATTGTTATAGAATGGGTCTCAAATTTTTATTTAATACATGGTCTTTAAAATAATTGTGATAGACATGTCAAAACCATGTGAGTTGTAGCCTGGTGTGATAATCCGGTTCAATTTCCGAGTCTTTTTCGAAAGTCGGGTCAAGTCCCGATTCCGAGTCTGAAATAAGCCGAAGCCTACTGGCCCAAATGCAGCCAACTTGGATAACGAAAAGCCCACCACAGGCTCCCAAAAGATCATGATTTGTTGGTGCATTTAGTAGTATTACTCTTGCTTATATACTGAATAAAGTGTCACAATCCACTCGATGTGGGATGGGGTGTTACAAACTCCTCCACTTAAACTCCTAACCTCCTCGTCAGGCCTGAACGGATAGCCCATAGGTCTAAGATCGTTCATCCCCAGTGAATCTGGGATAATACCGGCTGGTTTCGTGTCCCCACCTCCGGACCTCTGTCCATTGTGGGATAATACCACCAGCCTTCGTGTCCCCACCTCCGGCAACGTGACGCATCAAACTTTCGAGAGTCGGCTCTGATACCATATGTGACAACCCAGGTCAAATCCCGAGCCTTTTTCGAAAATCGGGTCAAGTCCCGATTCCGAGTCCGAAATAAGCTGAAGCCTACTGGCCCAAAAAACAGCCAACTTGGGTAACGAGAAGCCCGCCACAGGCTCCCAAAAGATCATGATTTGTTGGTAAATTTAGTAGTATTACTCTTGCTTATATACTGAACAAAGTGTTTCAATCTACTCGATGTGGGACGGGGTGTTACACCGGGGACGGGGGCGTGGGGATGACTGCGCCCCCATGAAACAGCTACATAATTACGGTGTCAGAATATTTAGAATTTTTGTAAATAAGTTGGGTTTAAGAAAAAGTGTAAAATTTGGATAAAATTAAAAAAAGTTAGTAAAGTAGCGGGATTCATCAATATTTAGGGATCGCTTAATTTTTAGGTATTCTGAAATTAATTATGAGTTTAGTTAATTCTAACTCCATATCTCATGTTTGGTCGAGAAAAAATAATTTTAAAATTCATTCTTCAAACCCCAAGGTATAGGTTTTTATACCCTAGGGGGTGGTGAGTATGAGGGAGTGGTATCACGATCGGAATCAACTTTATTTTTACTATTTTAATCTCTATTTAAGCAATTAAATGTATATTTTTAATATAAAAATAAATCAATAACTCAAAAATATATTAAAATAATAATTAAAATAATATTTTAAATTAATTAAAATTAGTCGATCAAAAATATTTTAAATCAAATATATTCATTCCAGCACTCAACCAAACACATGATATGAGATATGATACCTCAAACTCATACCACCTTAACCCAAGTTTAACCCAAGTCCTGATTCCAAACTCAAACCACTTCACCAATCAAACGAAATGTATAAAGTAAGTGTATTGGAGGAATTGGGAGAAATCAATGGGGGGCTAACCTAGGCTGTAGAAGCCGAAAATTTTAGTAGATATTTTTTATAAAATCAAGATTTTTAGTAAAAATCCTGAAGAAATTTCACTTTGAGCACCGGCTAGCCTAAAAAAACTAGCGATAATTTATTTTAGCCACGCTTTATGATCAGGGTTCCGCTACTAGGAGAAAGTAGTGAATGTAGTTAATTTTCAGATTATATAATTTTATTACTTTTGGAAAGTTTTGAAATGTAAATCCTAAAAAGGAAAGTATATAGAATTGGATGGAACAGAGAAATTGACTTTTTATTACTAAAAGTTATTAGTTTTTAACTTCCGACCCCAAAATTTTATATACATATACGATTCTTAATTTTTTAATAAAAGTGATGGTCTTTTTAAAAAAATTATGGATTAAAATACAAAAATTTAGAGAATATTTAAACGTTACATTTTTATTGAAAAATATTTATCAACATATTTACACCTTATTAGTTTATATTTTTCCGGGGATGCCCCATTCTATTACAATTTGAAGAAAAATGGTCCAAAATATCACAATTTGAAAAAATGGCCCTAAATATCACACTAAAACGCTACTTTAACTTGTGTTAACCAAAAGGTGGAATCGCCTATCGTTTTTACAAGCTTTTGAAAAAAAAACATAGTCAAAACGCTACTTTTAACTTGTGTTTTCAGATCAAAACCCTACTTCAAGTAGTGTTTTCAGGTCAAAACGCTATTTTAAGTGATGTTATCCAAAATATTTTAAAAAACAAAAATTGCAAGCTACAAAATTAGACGAATTAGCATTTTCAAAAAAATCAAAAACGTTACACTAAGTAGAATTTTAGTGTGATATTTAGGGTCACTTTTTTTAATTATGATATTTAAAACCATTTATATTTATTGAAAAATATGGGTGAATTAATTGATTCGGTAAAATCAATTCCGGTTTTAAATCCTGATTTTTTGCCAATGACGCTATTGATTAGCTTGACTAATTAATTAAGGAAATTTCACTACGTCAAATTTTGGCTTCCGTCACATCAAATACGTGTGGCTAAGCACTTTACATCACGTTTTAATTTTTCAGCAAAGTGTCACCTAAGGTCGGATCATTTTACGCCCCCTACGGCCACACGCCAGCTGTGTGGCTGTAACTCAAAATAGAGTGACTAAAGCATACCACCCCTTGGGTCTGACAGCCCCTGTTTTAAGCTCAAAAGTGTGACTAAATACCAGCTTTCAGCCAGAGGATGGGTCGTGGCTAAAGAGAATTAATAACGTGGCTAAAAACCAACATTCATCAAAGGCTTAGTTTTGGTCGCACTATTTATTGGTAAATCGTGGCAAAAAACTTGGGTATGGCCACATTTTATAATTTTTCTGTGGTCGTTTGTATGTTTTATATACTATTAAACAACTGCTTTTAGTCACTAATAATTGTAGTAACTATCCCCCAATATAATATAATAGGTAGTGTGGCTGAAGTGTGGTACTAGCCACACATACTTAACCACATCACAAACAACGATATGGAGTATAACTCCACAATCCATAAAAAGCACATAACCATAACCAGAGTACAGAAAATTAACAACTTATCGAAAAGTTCACAACCAGAAAACCACATTAACATGAGTCAAATTCAGTTTACAATTACACCACCAGCTTCCGCTTCTTCCTCAGCTTGTCTGCCTTGTTCGCCTTAGCCTTTGAACGTGTTACTGGGGAACCAGTAATGGTATTACATCTCTTCTTCTCCTTCTTAACTTGATCTGCGCTATGTTCTTCCTTAGCTTGAGCTGCGCTATGTTCTTCCCCTTTCCCATTGGCCGTTGGATTTGGTACCTAGAGTAAAACATGAAAACAAATACGATGATCATTCCAACAGCCCTCAAGTTAAGACCATTCTAACACAAGTAATGTAATTCTATAGATAAGCAAGTTAAGACCGTTGGACAAGTAATGTTATTTAATTAAAGCTCCATCATTTTAAACAAAATTATAAAGCAGGATAATAAATGCACACAACCAAAATAGAATGCAAAGTAAGAAACGTACTTGATGATCAATTATCTTGATAAGGTTTTTGGGCCAAGCTACAAAAGAACCCAAAGCATCCTCAACTGTCCGCATATCACCGGCTTCATAAGGTAAGAATGCTGCCCCCTTCACAACTTCATCAACAGAAACTCTATAGCAATCATCTTGTAGGGGGACTCCATGAATGGTTTGTCCTTTCTGGTCTGAAAGGATAGCCGTACCACGTGCAACCGGGTTGTTCAAATTCAACATATACAGAGTACACTTCATTGGCTACAAAAGTACGTGGCATAATTAACATCATAAAGGTAAAGTGAACTAATATACATACGCATTTAGAAATATAATGCATACCGATTGGACAACTGTTGAGGTTTGATTTGACTGAGATGGCGACTGAGATGGCATTTGACCAGAGATAGTGCTAGGCTGAGATAAATTAATCTTCTTCCTGGTTCCGGATCTAATTACCTTTTCCTACAAAAGTAGAAGCATAATTGCCAACATATTAAAGTTAAAGTTAATCTCAATATACATGTGCATTTAGCAATGTTGTAATACCTGTTGCACAATTGTTGGATCTTCTTGTGATTTAGTGGTACGCGGAGATATATAAACTTTCCTCCTGGTGGTGATGACCTTTTGCGCCATTATGGATGTGTCGGCAGTGATCACCTTTTGCGCCATTATGGATGTGTCGGCAGTAGGAGTCACTTGCTTCTCCACAGATTTAACCTACAATTTAAGAAATTTGGACAAGAAATCAGCAACTACTTGGAAAAAATTAAAAAGAAATTAAAGTAGCCATTACTTACAGGTGTTAAAAACTCTTTCGATGCTGGGATGGTAACATTAATGCAGCTGTCCCTCGAACCATTCCCACTTATCGGTGTTCCCTACAGAATGTAACGTGAAATGGGAAAGTCAAGTGATAACACAAGTTTTGTAAACTATGTTTTGAAATATAGACACAAGATAACTAAATTCGAACACAAAAAACTCCAACAATTTACGTAGTGCTTACATCTTGTTTTGTTGCTGAAAGCAGTCCTTGTGAATCCAATTGAGCCATGACTTTATTCAGTTTATTGTTCGTTGCCTCCATCTGCAACGACAGGTTCTTCAGCTCTTCGTCCTTCTTCTCACGCAGCAGTTTCTCATTTTCCAATTGAAGCTCCAGAATCTTGATTTTATCTTTTCCTGTTGTCCTTTGCCGAGGACAATGCCAGTACGCACTGGGAGTGACTCCACAACCAACACCTCTCAAGTATGAACCCTGCTCCCTGCCAAAAACCACTGTAAGGGCATCCTCGTCCGGCCCAATCTTGATTAGTCCGTCCTTTATCTGTGCTTCAATATCCATCTGTAAAGAAAAAAGTGAAGAAAATTAGTAACAAGGACATGTTCTTCACTTTAGGATATACTAACTCTCATATTTAAACTTACTAAATAATCTGCCATGCTCTTCACTTTTGGATCTACCAACTCTCCATCTTTGTTGTCCCTCCCCTTCCTCCACATAAAAGCACGGGTGGGGACATCATCAACCTTTATTTCATTTTTTGAAACCTTGCATAATGCAACGATGACACAATCAGACATTTAATATCCAAAATAATCACTAGTAACACAATAAAAACACATCTGAATTACCAATTTTTCTTTGAGACGAGGGTATCCTCCTCGTCCCAAGCGATGATCAAAAACGGATCGTGATCGCGCAATTTTCGTAGTTTTGGAGACATCCTTCCAATAGTCAAAAGAATTATTTCAGCAAAGTGCATTGGAAAAATACGTTAATTCAAACGATGATCCGTATATTAAAGTATTACAACCTTGAATTTATCCGTTTGCGTGTGGGCTACGAACCTATCCCAATCAGCTTGCTCTACCAGTGTACGATACTGCCTAGGAACTTTTGCAAGTTTTGCTGGTTTATTCAGGTTAGGTTGTATGAATCTTGCATACATCTTTCTTCTGAAATTGCGAAGCAGCCCACCAAGCCGAGTCATTGTAAACTTTCGACGACAAAGTTCTATATCAAAAAAATGCTGCAATATATAATACATGGTGTTAATACACATAAAAGGCAAGCAGATAAGTTCAACAATAGTGTTTCATATTAAAAATGTAACATATATTTAGAGTACTTAATGCGAAGTAGCTGATTTACCGTTACTTGATCCCACAGCTTAGCCTTCACTTCTTTTGGCACCTCCTTCCATGTTAACCATCTTAAGCCAACATGCTCCCTGACCGTGTCTCCCAAAAAGCTCGTAAATTCTGATCTGTATTCCCCCATTAACCTACCAAGTGAGTCAAATTCACCCTCATGTCTTTTTCCACCAGAGTTTGTAAACCTGGTACGCAGCTTCGGCAACCTGGTTAGCCCCCTCTTAGCTTTGACATCATTCTTTTGTTGCACCTTTTTGCACTCTTCTACTTCTTCTTCTGCATTTTCCCCTTCATCTTCTACTTCTGTGCTTTCTTCTTCTTCGCTACACTCTTCCGTTGAATATTGTTCCTCAAATTCCTCATTGTCCTCACCTACAACCAGTATAAGAACCCTTAGCAATTACAGGATTTATCTGTTCAATATACATACACGTGCATAAATATGAGAAGTCAAAAATTAGTCTACCTAGGTATTCTTCTTCAACGCAAACTGGTGCAGTAGCTGTGGACCAGGAATGGAAGACATGAATCTTGCAGACTCCAGTCATGGTAGAAGCAACAGCCAACTCTTTTAAGTCACTGTCTCCAAGGATCAAACCATATCCATGATCCGGGGTCACCCCATCTTTCATGAAATAAAGCTTATCATCATCCGAAACTACATCCGCTACCAAATCCCTAACTTGTTTAACAGTCATGTTGTAGACTTCCATTCTGTCGAACACCTTTGACTTAGGACCGGTGTATTGCCACTTAACCTTTGTCATGAACTGACCCCCATAGTAAACAACTAACCTGTACTTCTTTCCCATGGTACTCAAATTAGCTGTAGACAACAAGCACAACAATGTCAGATATTAATACATCAACATTAAAGCATAAGTAGTATTATTCATATAATTGGAACTCAATTCGTCTCAATCTCTCAAATACAACTAAAATATGCAATCTCTCCAACCATATATCTCAAACATATATCTCTCAAACATGCAATAACTGAAATAGTCTGTGGAAGAATGGTTTACCTGCGACAAGCAAGGTGATTTAAACGCCGGTGGAAAAAACCCTAATTTCAAGAACATAAACCAGATTGGGTCACCAGATCTGACCGACGGTGTAACCTAATTTCACCGACTGAAAGTTGTGGAGAGATTATGGTGCACAGAGAGGGAGAGTTTGAATGTGAGTTGGGTAAAGTGATGTTGAAAGTGAATTGGGGGGAAGTTTGATATTTTGGGAAAGTCTAGCCGCCTGTGTAGTGGGGGGAAGTGAATTGGTAAAGTGATGTTGCCGGTTTTTAGACGACCTGTAAATGTAAAATATATATTTTTATGTTATATTATTTATATTAATTATTTTTTATATATCAATATATTGTAAAAAATGTCATAGAAGATAAATTCCCGATTTTTCGATTATTTTTCCCCAACATCATAATGCGTATCCATTAACATTCGTACGGTTGGATCGTCGAAAAATGCATTAAAAAAAATTATTTCCACTTTCGGGGTCGAATCTCGTTCTTTCGAGTAGTACTTTGGCCAGATCCCTCAAAAAATGTCGTACAAGATAAATTCCCGATTTTTCGATTATTTTTCCCCAACATCACAATGCGTATCTATTAACATCCGTACGGTTGGATCGTCGAAAAATGCATTAAAAAAAATTATTTCCACTTTCGGGGTCGAATCTCGTTCTTTCGAGTAGTACTTTGGCCAGATCCCTCAAAAAATGTCGTACAAGATAAATTCCCGATTTTTCGATTATTTTTCCCCAACATCACAATGCGTATCTATTAACATCCGTACGGTTGGATCGTCGAAAAATGCATTAAAAAAATTATTTCCACTTTCGGGGTCGAATCTCGTTCTTTCGAGTAGTACTTTGGCCAGATCCCTCAAAAAATGTCGTACAAGATAAATTCCCGATTTTTCGATTATTTTTCCCCAACATCACAATGCGTATCTATTAACATCCGTACGGTTGGATCGTCGAAAAATGCATTAAAAAAAATTATTTCCACTTTCGGGGTCGAATCTCGTTCTTTCGAGTAGTACTTTGGCCAGATCCCTCAAAAAATGTCGTACAAGATAAATTCCCGATTTTTCGATTATTTTTCCCCAACATCACAATGCGTATCTATTAACATCCGTACGGTTGGATCGTCGAAAAATGCATTAAAAAAAATTATTTCCACTTTCGGGGTCGAATCTCGTTATTTTATTTGGGCCAACACTATTCTATTTGGGCCAACACTATTCTAATTGGACCTTGGGAGTAGCGCGCGGCTATGGGGGTCAAATACCTAAGTGGAAAGTTTATTCTCTCAATTGGAAACCACACTAGCTGCCGCTTCTAATCGGATTCAAACAAGTAGCTTCAAACAAGCAGCCGACAGAAACCACTCATACTTTCATCCACAACGATTTCATCCCTAATTTCAGTAAGTCATGTGTTAAATATATGCTAATTTTTGAATTTTATGCTTTGATATATGCTCGTAATTGCTGTAGTTATGCTCTAATATGCTCGTAATTGGTTTAGTTATGCTCTAATATGCTCGTAATAGGCTGTAGTTATGGATAAGTCTTGGATGGTAACCGATAGAAACAGTGAACCATATATGGATGGAGTTGTAGCATTTATCGATTTTGCGGTTTCTCATCTGAATATGTCAACGAAGACTATTCCATGTCCATGTGTAAGCTGTTTAAACCACTTCTCTCTTTCGGTGGATGAGGTCCATTACCACTTACTCGTTAAGGGATTCGATCGGAATTATACAAGGTGGATTAAACATGGAGAGGAAGACAAGCCAACAACTTTCAACCAGTTTGATGCAGTAGAATTTCCAACAGATGCTGCAGAAACAATAGAAATGGTAAAAGCTACGGAAGACAATTTCATAGCTGACATTGACAAGTTTCAAGAACTACTTGCAGATGCGGAGAAGCCCTTGTATAAATATTGTCCTAACTTCACAAAGTTGTCTGCAACAGTTGAACTACTAAACTTGAAGAGTAAGCATGGAATGACAAATAATTGCTTTACTGAAATGCTACTTCTGTTAAAAAGGATACTGCCTGCAGAAGGTAGCGAGATGGTGAACAACACATATGAGGCCAAAAAGATAATGACAGCAATGGGGTCAGGATACGAAAAGATACATGCTTGCATTAACAACTGCATTCTTTACAGGAAGGATTACAAGGACATGGTGGTATGTCCAACTTGTGGCATGTCACGGTGGAAGGTGGATGAGAAGACTAAAGTCATATACGAAAATGTTCCTACAAAGGTATTATGGTACTTCCCCCTTATTCCACGACTGAAACGACTTTATAAAGTGAAAAGCATATCAAAAGATTTGATATGGCACTCCACCAGTTCGAAAAAGCCCGGTGTTCTACGGCACCCATCTGATTCACCTGCATGGAAAGCAATAGACGACAAATTTCCGGAAATTGCATCTGATCCAAGAAATCTTCGGCTTGGCATTTCCACAGACGGGGTTGATGTAAACAGAGGGAATAGGAATCACAGTGTGTGGCCAGTATTAACTGTCATTTACAACCTTCCACCTTGGTTGTGTATGAAAAGAAAGTTCATCATGCTTTCGTTATTAATATCGGGAACGCCTGGAAACGATATCGATGTGTTTTTGGATCCTTTGATCGATGATCTGGAGCTCTTGTTTGAAGAAGGTGTTGAAACATATGATTCCTATGCACAGGAACAATTCACTTTACGTGCTGTTGTCTTATGGACGATTAATGATTACCCTGCTCTTGGTGCATTATGTGCCTGTCCTTATAGTGGATTCCATGGTTGTGTGGTGTGCAGGAAAGAAACTCATTGTGTAAGACTTCCGTTCTCTGCCAAGCAGAGTTATGGTGGTCACCGAAGATATCTACCATATAGTCATCCCTTCAGAAAGCAAACTAAGGCATTCAATGGAAAAGAAGAGTGGGGAACTGCTGCAGATCCTATGACAGGGGAAGAAATATTCAACGAGGTTAAATTTATTCGGAATATGTGGGGGAAGGGATTTAAGGATAAAGATTCAGAACTGATGGAGACTTCGACTGGAAGAGGGGGGAAAACAAAAAAGAGAAAATCAGAAGGGGGTGGTAGCACAAATTCCGGACAGAAAGAACAGACCTATTGGAAGAAATTCAACATATGGAATCGACGACTTAGGTATTGGCGGTATAATTTGGTCCAACATTGTATTGATTTCATGCACACTGAGAAGAATGTGGCTGAGAGTATTATCGGAACATTACTAAATGTTCCGGGCAAGACGAAAGATGGGTTGCAAGCTCGAAAGGATCTGGCACATTTTGGGATAAGACAAGAGTTGCAGGCTAAAAGTCAAGGCGAGAAGACATTACTTCCTGCAGCCTGCTACACATTAAGTAAAGATGAAAAAGACATGTTCTGTGGCACATTACACAACTTAAGGGCTTCGCAAGGTTATTGTTCCAACTTTTCTAGTTTGGTGAATGAAAAGGATAGGAAGCTTATGGGACTTAAATCACATGATTACCATATGCTTATGCAACAGTTCTTGCCAATTGCAATACGGTCTATCATGCCTAAACCCACAAGATATGCTATTATCAGACTTTGTTTTTTTTTCAAATCAATATGTAGCAAAGAAATCAATGTAGAAGAACTCGATAAATTGCATGAGGAGCTTTGTGTTACACTGTGCTTGATGGAGAAATACTTTACCCCATCCTTTCTTGATGTTATGCTTCATCTAACTGTGCACCTTGTTAGAGAGGTCAAATTATGTGGCCCAATATGCTTTCGGTGGATGTATCCCTTTGAGAGGATGATGAAAGTTATTAAAGGGCATGTGCGGAACAAAGCTTACCCAGAAGGATGCATTGCTGAGGAGCATATTGCAGAAGAAACAATTGCGTTCTTCAACGAATACAAAAAATGCATGAGGTCCATTGATATTCCAGAACACCAGCACAACACATCTGAAAATGGTAATGAAGAGGGAATTCCTTTGTCAGCTGGTAAACCAGTTGAAGTTTCTCAAGATCTCTACATGAAAGCACATTTCTATGTACTGCAAAATACGCCTGAAGTTGTGCCGTATATCGAGTAAGGACTCCTACTGAACATGTTTATTTGTGTTTTTCTTTTATTTAACAGTAGGATCAGATTTGATACTCATTTTTGTACTTGCAGACAACACATGACATTTTTGGAAAACAAACATCCTGGTAAACGACAAGCATGGCTGGAGAAAGAGCATAGCACAACGTTTGGTCACTGGTTACGCAACAAGGTAATATTTAAATCAGTATGATCTTAGTTTTTTCTCAATTGTAATTTGTGCAAGCTGAATCTTATCCTTGTTATTGTGTAATTTAGGTTGAAAGCGAGTAATCGATCTCCAACGAAAGTGTATCAGAAACAGTTAAGTGGATCTCACATGGAGCACACAGAATCGTGAACAAATATGATGTATATGACATCAATGGCTATACATTTCGTACAAAAATTCGTGATGGCAGAATTCACCAGAACAGTGGGGTTTGTGTAGAGGCAACTGAGATGCACATTTCTAAAGAAGTAGTAACCTATGGAAAGAACTTTTATTATGGGGTTCTACGAGAGATATGGGTACTAGATTATCATATTAAGAAAATTCCTCTTTTCATGTGCGACTGGGTTGACAGTAGAAATGGTGTCAAGCAAGATGGCCTGGGTTACACGTTGGTCGAACTTAACAGATTATGCCACAAGGATGATCCGTTCATATTGGCCTCACAAGCACGACAGGTGTTTTATGTTAAAGACCAGCTGGATAAAAAAATGTCTATTGTCTTGATGACACCTCCTAAGAATTATAGAGATCTGTACGATGATGTCAATGAGGATTTCAGTACTGTAATTTTTCCTCACAATGATAATATATTACCACCTGTAGATCCACGTGACTTGGGTAATGAATCTCGTGATGATTACTTTAGACAGGACTGTAAGGGTATTATTATACGTAATGCTAACTGAATCCGGTAATTATTATCATTATGTTTGTCATTTTCCATGTTTTTTATGTAATGCTAAATTCTATTGTATGGTTAAATTCTATGCTCTGTTTGAATTCCTGTTTTTTTCTCCAGGTGTGTGCAAAGAAAGAGGCCTGATCATGATGTCGTCTTCAAATTCCTACAGCTCAAACCAAAATCGATGTGATCTATGCTACTGTGGTCTTCCTGCCCGGATTAGAACATCAAACACACTTGACAACCCTTGAAGAAGATTTCGGGTGTGCCACAAATCAAGTTCATTGGTAAGCTGATGTCTATCAGTTTCATCTGTTTAATTTAATAAACAGCTTTTAATTTGAATTCCCTTTTCAAGTCTTCTGGACCCAAATGTTCGTTTTGGGAATGGATTGATCCTGAACCAGTTGGCATGAAGATCAAGATCCAGAAAGAAGTTGATGTTGTGAAGACTGACCTGCAAAACTGCATGTCAACAGTTGAAGATCTTCGAAAGGAGGTTCATGTCATACGTGGGAAGTTGTATAATGTTATCATTGTCTTGGTCATTTTCTTTGTTTTTTATTTGATGAAGAATTAATATGTAATGGTGAATTCTAATGTTGGCCGAATGACATGGATTAGTTGAATTGTTCTAGTTTTAAGCTTCATTATCAAGTTTTAAGCTCATCTGGTATGCAACTTGGATAAATCAAGTTTGTGTTTGTCATCTCTGGTTAATATGTTATACCAATACTTCATGTCCAGTGGTCCAATATTTTGCCACACCCAAATGTAATAATGTGACAGATCAGTTGGAAATGAGGATCCTCAAAACAGAATGCTCTGTTCCTGAAAACAGAGTACTTTTTAGTCACACAATAATACAGTCACTAGTTTTTAGCTGCCTTAGCGAACAAAGATCTGACATAATGCAGAAAACTCTACTTTTTAGTCACATATAAAATGTAGTGCCCATAGGTTATTTCACATTTAGCCACATCACCGAAAATGACTGTGACCGTTTGGTAACATTTAGATACAGCAAAGAAGCGTCACTATTTTTTGTCACACTTCTATCTCTCAAGTATGACTATAAATGTTGGATTTGGTCAAAGTCAACAAAAAAACATGTTGTTTCATCTCTCAATTGTCACACTTTTATAAATTGTGACTAAATCTGCCAAAAAATGTGTTTTCGGTCACTCAAAAAATAATTGTGTGGCTAAAACTTGGGACGATGACCTTTAGCCACTCGTTTTTTCCAAAGTGTCACAGCCCTTACTGTACAAAAGAGTGACGAAAGCCCAAATTTGACGTAGTGTTTCCAGCAACATAATTGCCACCGACACAATTAATTAGCTTGAATAAATAATTAAGGAAATTGTCACTGATATAATTGATTAACGCGGTTAATTAATTATGGCAATTGTGTAGCGCACAAGTTTTCCTAACCTATATATACTTGTATAGATCATTAGGATTATTCATTCGAAACACATCTTTCTCTTATACACATCTCTATTCTCTTTCTCTGGTGATAGTTTCTTGTTCGTCTCAAGCTCGCTGAGAGTGACGCTATTCAACAGCCTCATTGCAAACCGTTTTATCCTGGGAAGAAATTCGCTCACACATACGGTGAGGGCTAATACGCTTTAAGGAGACAGTCACGCACTGGACTCGGTTTTGTTCCTTGTCTCCTACTTTTATTTGTTTACTGTTTACATACACCTTATATGTTATTCACACACACCCATGTTGTTTTATGTACTAATATCACAGATTGTCTAAAAATCTTAAAGCATAATATTATAATTAAATATGTGACTAATATATCTACCTCTGTTTGGTTTTTGAGTAACAGATCTATGGAGAATATTGAAACTGTAAACAATGGAAGCTCGGTTGGTCCCAACGCACAGGTTACACCAGATGGGGGTCACAAGTTGTTGCCTAACCCTAAGGCACAGGTTACACCTGATGGGGGTCAGACATCGGGTGGACATGTGTCACATGTTCCTTTGGGACATACTGTCGTTGGACAGTTTAGTGTTCCGTTTGGATAGACTATGGGAGGTTTCGGTTCTACTGGTGTGCAGACATCGGTAGTACAGATGCCTGTTATACCTGTAATGGCTACTGCACCTGTTGTGCCGACGGTTCCTACTATGCCTGTTGCACATGCTGAAAAACCTGAGAAGTTCAATGGTACAAACTTCAAACGCTGGCAGCAAAATATGAAAGAGAATGTATTGTTGCTCACCACTGAGAGTAACGTGCAGGCTGTGTATGCTGTTGATGCTTGGAAGCACGCCAACTACGTGCTTAATGGTTTGGCTGACACGTTGTATAACGTGTATAGCTCGAAGCCAACAACTAAGGTCTTATGGGAATCTCTTGACCATAAGTATAAAATCGAGGACGCTGGGCAAAGAAGTGGACTGTTTGTTGGGAACCACGGACTTGGGGTTCTACTACATTTTATGATACACAATTAAGGAGTGCGAAAAGAAAATCACCTTGTTAACGGTTGATTCCACGCTCTTCTATTGTATTCCCAAATTCCCTTGAGCGAAGTGTGGCCTCCGTCTTCTCAAGTTAACCTCTCTTCTTGCTCCTAGGTGGCTACAATAATTTTCTTAACCAACCCTAGCAAGAAGAGAATAAGAATATATATAGGGCTACAATAGGGATCATGGATAATTAGGTTGGGCCTTTTAATTACATCCTGGGCCTAGCCCAATGTAATTAAATATTAATTCAATCCACTAAATAATTAATATTTGCACTACCTTTCCTAATACCGCAACTTAATTAATTAATTCGGTTCCAATATTATTTGCTTATTAAATTCCCCATGTTTAAAATAGCGCATGCCCATTAATTAAATAAATTACTGATAATTCATTTAATTAACATCTTATATCCTTGATCATCCACTCTACCTTTATTTAATTATGCCGGAATAAATCCACCTGCAGGGTTTCACATAATTAAATCCTTTTGAGCTTTCAAGGGGACATCATTAACCCGAATATTATCAGGACACGGATTCCTTCAATAAATAATATTCACCATATATATTATTCCATCACCCAAAATATAATGATATAATTCAAAAGAATTATTTCATATATAAATCAAAGCATGTAAATAATATACACGTGTCAATTACTATATCCGGATTAAGAACCTAAGCATTAATAATAACATAGAATCTTAGTTCACCTTCTTAATCAGTTTAAGGGAACAATTCTAAATTTGATCCTGTTCAATATACACAAAGTATACAAGTATTATTTAATAGTCAAGATAAACTATTCCCAAATAATACTTCAGTTATTCCAGTGGTTTGTCTAATTCTACTTAAACTGTGAACCCTTTATATTATATATAGACACTGATAATTTAATCTTCTGTTATCCCATTTGATACTAAATTATCCACAATATATAATAAATAGACAATGTAAAAATATGCAATCAAGATTCTCAATAAAATGGACAATGTTTATATACTACTAATGAATAGTTTAGTATAAAACCCAACAATCTCCCACTTATACTCAAGCTATTCTTTGAGTATATCAGTGTTTATTAATATAATCCGCTACCAGTTTAAATAACTATTCCGTGACCAGACATCTTACTCCTATCTCCTCCACGTGTTCTTCAAAAACCTTAGCTGGTAAACTCTTCGTGAAAGGATCAGCCCGGTTGTCCTTTGATGCTATATCAGTCACAATAATATCTCCTCGCTTAACGAACTGTCGTATGAGGTGATACTTACGCTCAATGTGTTTTGCTGCTTTATGTTCTCGTGGTTCCTTTGTATTTGCAACAGCACCAGTATTATCACAATAAATTGTGATTTGCCGTGGCAAATTAGGAACTACATTCAAATCCAGCAGGAAATTCCGGAACCATATAGCCTCCTTGGCTGCCTCAGAGGCTGCCACATATTCAGCTTCCATGGTTGAGTCTGCGATGCATTTCTGCTTCACACTCCTCCATATTACAGCTCCACCTCCTAAAGTAAAAACACACCCCGAGGTTGACTTCCTCTTATCCCTATCTGTCTGGAAATCTGAATCGGTATAACCCACAGGAAACAAGTCTGAAGCCTTGTAAATTAACATATACTTCTTAGTCCTTCGCAAGTACTTAAGTATCATTTTTACTGCACTCCAATGTTCCTGACCTGGATTGGACTGATATCTACTGACCATGCCTACGGCAAAGCAAATATCAGGTCTCGTGCATAACATGACATACATTAAGTTTCCACATGCTGAAGCATAAGGAACTGCTTTCATGTTCTCTATCTCCTTAGGTGTCTTAGGACACTGCTCCTTTGATAGAGAGACTCCATGTCTAAAAGGTAAATTACCCTTCTTAGAGTCCTGCATGTTAAAACGAGCCAATACCTCATCAATGTACGGTTCTTGAGATAAAGCCAACGTTCTTTTCTTGCGATCTCTTATAACTTTGATCCCAAGAATGTATGCGGCTTCACCTAAGTCTTTCATTTCAAATTGTTTGAACAACCATGCCTTAATAGATGACAACATCTCTACATTGTTTCCAATGAGCAAAATGTCATCTACATATAGTACTAGAAAAACCACTACATTTCCTTCACTTTTCCTATACACACATGCTTCGCTTGGACTCTGATCATAACCATTTGCCTGGACGGCCTGATCAAAACGAATGTTCCACTCCCTGGAAGCTTGTTTCAGTCCATAAATGGACTTCTTAAGCTTACACACTAGATGCTCTTGGCCCTCTTTGATGAATCCCTCTGGTTGCTGCATATGGATGTTTTCATCAAGACTTCCATTTAGGAAAGCTGTCTTGACATCCATTTGCCAAATCTCATAATCGAGATGAGCTGCTATAGATAAAAGAATCCGGATTGACTTAAGCATGACTACCGGAGAAAAGGTTTCCTCATAATCAATTCCTTGTTTATGAGTATACCCTTTCGCAACAAGTCTTGCTTTCCAGGCTTTCACCTTTTTGTCAGATCCTCTTTTTCTTTTGTAGATCCACTTGCATCCAATGGGTTTTACACCACTAGGTGGTTCCACGAGATCCCAGACTTTATTGGAATACATAGATTCCATCTCAGATTGCATAGCCTTTTGCCAAAGATCTGCATCCTTATCTTGCATTGCTTCTTCGTATGTCCTGGGATCCTCATCATGTTCACCAGAGACTAAGTCCGAAGACTCTCCCAAAAACATGAACCTCTCAGGTTGTTTAACAACCCTCCCACTACGACGAAGCATTGGAGTGGTATTAGTGATAGGTTGTTCATTTACTTGTGGTTGTTCTACTTGTACCGGTGGCATATTAGAATTATCTTGTCCTCCCACTAGTTCCTCTAAAACAACAGTACTCATGGGTTTGTGATTCATTATATAGTCTTCCTCTAAGAATCTAGCATTGGTGCTTACAATGATATCCCGATCCTTAGGACTATAAAACAAATACCCTTTTGTTCCCTTGGGATAACCCACAAACAGCCTCACTTCTGTACGAGAATCTAACTTAGTCACGTTCTTTTTCAGCACATGTGCTGGACAACCCCAAATCCGAATGTGTTTCAAACTAGGTTTGGTACTAGTCCACAATTCTTTTGGAGTTTTTGGAACTGACTTAGAAGGTACCAAGTTTAGAAGATAAGCCGTTGTTTCTAGAGCATGCCCCCAAAACGACTTGGGTAAATTCGAATAACTCATCATCGATCTAACACTCTCTAAAAGTGTCCGGTTCCTTCTTTCTGCTACACCATTCTGCTGAGGTGTGCCAGGTGCAGTCAACTGGGATGAAATCCCATGTTCTGATAAATATTCTCTAAATTCTCCAAGCAGGTATTCGCCCCCACGATCTGATCGTAGTGACTTGATACATTTTCCTGAATGTTGCTTTTCCGCACTTGCTTTGTACTCTTTGAATTTTTCAAAGCACTCAGACTTGCGGTGCAACAGATAAATGTATCCATATCTCGAATAATCATCAATGAAAGTGACAAAATATTCATACCCACCTCTCGCTTGGATATTCATAGGTCCACATAAATCAGTATGAACCAATTCTAACACATCTTTGGCTCTATTTCCTTTTGCCTTAAAAGGTCTACTGGTCATTTTTCCTTCCAAGCAAGATTCACAGACTGGAAATGGCTCCACTGCCAACGAGCCTAAAGGCCCATCTACTACCAATCTTTGAATCCTCCTTAAGTTAATATGACCTAATCTCAAGTGCCAAAGATATGTTTGGTTCAATTCAGAAGGTTCCTTTCTTTTACTAGAGGTAGAAAGTGTATTATTAATTTCACTTGGTTGCAGCATTGGTTCTATATGATTAATAATATATAAATTGTCTTGCAATGTACCAGAACATATAACTCGTTTATTCATCATAATGGAAACATTACGATCCAAACAAACATTATAACCATCCATAGCAAGTTTAGAAACCGAAATTAAATTCCTTCTAAATGAAGGTACATAAAGACAATTATTCAAAACCAAAATCCTATCATAACCAAAAGATAAAGAAATAACTCCAACTGCAACCACTGCTACTTTCGTAGCATCTCCCATGAACACATATATCTCGCCATCTCTAAGCAGCCTGGTTTTCTGGAACCCCTGCATGGAATTACAAACATGATCAGTGGCTCCTGTGTCTACACACCAAGTGCTCGTATACATAGCCGCTATATATGTTTCCGTAACAAGAGAAAGAGACATACCAGCATTGTTCTTCTTAGACAGAGGACAATCCTTTTTCCAGTGACCCGACTGCTTGCACTTGAAGCACTTGCCCTTAGGCTTCTTCACTGAATTCTGAACTCCCAATGGTTTCACAACTTTCTGTGTCTGAACCTTCTTCTTCTTCTTTCCTTTCGGCTTTGAAGAAGAAACTTTCTCAGCCACATTTACCTGAACATGCTGCTGAAATAATGATTCCGCTGCCTGAAGCTCTGTCAGAAGTTCTGCAAGACTATACAACTTCTTGTTCATGTTTTAATTCAAGCGAAATGGCTCAAAGCTTTTTGGCAAACTCATAAGTATGATATCGACCTGCGTTTCCGCATCAATATCAGCACCAAGGACCTCTAGTTCATTTATATGAGACATCATCAGAAGAACATGGTCCCTTACAGGTGTTTTTTCAGCCATCTGAGTGTTCATTAGAGACTTCATTGCTACTTGCCTAGCAGCCCTATTCTGATCTCCGAAAAGCTCCTTGAGGTTATAGAGCATATCTGCAGCAGTGGTCATGGCCTGATGCTGATGTTGCAAAACACCCGACATGGCTGCCAGAATGTAACATCGCGACATCTCATCTGCCTTAGTCCACTTCTTAAAATACTCTTTTTCCTCATCCGGAGCATCGGCAGCAGGCTGTTCCGGTTTGGGTTCAATAGTACAGAATTTAAACTCTTCAGCAGTCAACACTATGTCCAAATTGCGTTTCCATTCAATATAGTTAGATCCGGTAAGTTTGTTATCCTTAAGTATGGTGAAAAGTGGATTAAAGCCCATTCTATCTTGATAATCATGCATATAACACTTAATCAGAAAATTGCATATATCTTAAAACCTATTTGTTTCCTCTAACAATTAATTAAAATTAATGCACTAATATTTAAATTCCATAAATATCTGGTACGTCATGATGGGTGACATATATACCATTTAAATTTAAATATTACTTCGGTCCTACTACTAAATAATACGCCACGTTAGGGTGGACTATATATTATCTTTCATAGCTAAGTGTATACCATTATTTAGATCTTAAGTTGCCTTTAGTCAGACCCATCCGTTCGATGTATCAATGGATAAATCCCAGGTGTTTTCGGTGAAGTCACAGACGGACTCACTTAAAAACACAACCCCTAAGACAGAAATATCCATTATCAACATCAATCAAGGAATGTCCAACTTTTTTCTCGAATTCTATGAAACTTGGTATGTCACGATGGGGTGAGCTTACCTTTCATTATTCGTGATTAACTTAAGAAGATTGTCCTAGTAATATCCTTAACACTACCCAGACGTCATAAATCATACGCCACGATGGGTGACATATATCCAATTCATAATCGTCCTAGTGTTAAATTACATACAACCAATAATGGATGACCATGGGATCTAATATCAAATTAATTCCCTCTCCCACTTAGTATTTTAACATGAGTAATTTTATCTAGATGCATCGCCCTATGTTATTTCTTCGAGGTCCACATGTTATCAAAATAACAATACAAAGAACACATAACATAGCATATCATGCATCTCTATATAATTAAATGGGGCCTATGTCATTATAATTATGTCTAACATGCATTCCAAATACACACATAATTTAATAACATAAAACATTTAATTAAAGCAATAAATGAAAATTTATGTCCATGTCGTCCTATTTATGTTAACCATGCAATTAAAATTACACACATAATTAACAACACACATAATAATTATTTAATGCAATAATTAAAATTAAATAGCAGAAAAATTAAAATAAAAAATAAATCCACTATTATGGCCAAAAAAAAAAATTCATCCAAAAATCCTGCGAAAACTTCAACTCGATGTTTTCAATCGTGTAGAACATCGAAATCCCTTTCCGAAAAGGTATTACTCATCGAAATCCGACACCGTATGCAAACGTTACAACAGTTCGAAGTTGCATAGGCGAAATCTTGTAGCATCAGCGGAAGAACTTTGTTTTCTTGCAACTCCGTCGATCAAATAGTTACATACAACATAACATACCTATTCTATTACATCAGATCATAATCTAACATGAATACAAATCATGATTACAAGATTACAAAATCATAATAGAAAACAAAACTAGCACGATCAACCCTCGTGATTTACAACCACGATAAACCACGTGGAAACCAAAACAAAAAATAACCACGATTAAACCACGTGGGATCCAAACACATAATTAAAATAAAACGAGGCCATAATAGTGGATACTAAACAACCTGCAAAAGATTATTATCCAAGCATACCACTATACATACATAACCAATTTTAATTACGACATGGACATCATATCATAAAACATAGAACCCATAACCAGGCTCTGATACCAATTGTTGGGAACCACGGACTTGGGGTTCTACTACATTTTATGATACACAATTAAGGAGTGCGAAAAGAAAATCACCTTGTTAACGGTTGATTCCACGCTCTTCTATTGTATTCCCAAATTCCCTTGAGCGAAGTGTGGCCTCCGTCTTCTCAAGTTAACCTCTCTTCTTGCTCCTAGGTGGCTACAATAATTTTCTTAACCAACACTGGGATGATACTGATTCAGATGAAGAGGAGGAATATGTAAATGTTGCCCTAATGGCTGACTCTTTAGAGGAATCACCACAATTATCTCAGGTACCTATCCTAACTACAATTGACATGTCTAATTCTGAGTACAAGAAAACTGTGCAAGATCTTAGTCTAAAATTGTTTAATGTACACATAAGCATGCTAGCATCTGATATGGAAAATGCTAAACTAGTTCTTAAGATTAAAAATCTAGAATCTAAAAATGAAGAACTAGAGCTTGTAGCTGTCACATTAGAAGATCTTAAGCAAAAGAATGTGTACTTAGAGAACAAGGTCAAGTGTAATGATGAGATATAGACTATCCTCAAGAAGCAGATTTCAGAGTTAGATTTGAAACTGAATGCTTTTAAGAATTCCGCCCTGATTGCTAAGGAGATCATTGATACTCAGACCCTGGGTAACAAGACTGCTATAGGACTTGACTACACCAAAAAGGCTGGGAAAAAGATTCTGGAATTTCCTGTGACATCTACTGTTGTCAAGAAGAATATTCCACACATTCTTAAGAATGTGGTCAGTCCAGTCTTTGTCAAGCCCTTCTCAGAACCTTTTCATGAGGATGACTTATACATAAGACAAGAATTGCTTGAGGAGGATTTAGTGAAGGAAAAAGAGGTAAAGACTAAGTTTCCTAGGAATTCAGTAAAAACTGTAATACCTAAAACTGAAGTAAGTGACTTAGTTGACAAGGCTAAAAATAACATGAATGGGAAAAAAGAAGGTTGTTAATCAGAATATTGTTTCTTCTTCTCCCATTGCATCTAGGAAGTTGTGCACTATTTGTAATTCTGTTGGACACCTTACACATGCATGTAAAAAGGTTAAAGTAGAAACTGCTGATACGTCTGCAATGCATAACATGTCTGACATGCCTGATGTTCATGAACCCTATGGTAAGAAAGAGTGTTTGCTATGTACATACAACATTATGCATGCTTATTTTAAGTTGATGAATGCATCTGGTATCAATAGCACTGATAATGTCAAACCCACAGAAAGCATGAATGTTAAATAAGTTAAGACTAACTTGAATGTTACTCCTGTTAAAGTATCTAACCCTTCAGGACCCAAACATGTTTGGGTACCAAAGTCCGCTTAATCAATCTGTGATTACAGGGTAAGGTTAAAATCTCAAAGGTCGTGTGGATTCTGGATAGTGGCTGTTCTAGACACATGACAGGTGAAGAGTCCCTGCTTATAGAGGTGGTTAAGAAGACCGGCCCGATTGTAACCTTTGGAGATGACAACAAAGGATTCACTACGAGATATGGTAAATTGAAAATTGGGAATGTCATCATTGAAAACATTTCTCTTGTTGAAGGATTGAAGAACAATCTTCTAAGTATCAGTCAGTTCTGTGATAAAGGCTACAATGTAGATTTCAGAAAGGACAAGTGCTTGATCACCAACAGGAAGGATAAGAAGCTTGCTCTACTGGGAGTAAGAAAAGGAAATTTGTTTATAGCTAACTTAAGTTCTACCAGTGAAGGAGAAGTTACATGTTTCTACAGTAAGGCATCTTCAGAACAAAGTTGGCTATGGCATAAGAAGCTCTCACATTTGAACTTCAAAACTATGAACTCTTTAGTAAATAGAGAGTTAGTGAGAGGGTTGCCCCTAATGGAATTCAATCAGGAGGGACTATGTGAAGCATGTGAAAAAGGGAAGTCGAAGAATGAAGGGTTTCGAGCATGAAAACGCAACGAAAACGCGTAAAATAGAAAAATTAACGAAACCCTCCGCAGGATCCATGCGAAAAACGATATTTAATTCGTGAATAGAATCGTTTACCTTTTGAAGCTTTACGAACGACTGACTAATGGAGGTCCTTTGATATGATCACCACGTGTCCCGCCTTGCGATACACGTCTCTAATTAGTCCACACGAACGCCCGATCGTCCAACGATCACCGGAGTTGGTACTAGCCAAGAACTGCCCTCGGAACTCTCTCTCTCTAGCCTCTCTTTGATTTTGAGCTGCTAGGGTTTTTAGAAAAACATTTTTTTTTAATTAATCCTAAAATAATACATCATAATGTATTTATATGGAGAGAATTCTGGGCCTATACCTAATCTGATTGGGCTTCCAAAACCCAATCTGATTATTAGTATTATTATTTATTATATTCGAATTATTATATAATTAATCAAGTCCTACTTAATTAATCCAATAATTCAATAATAATAATAATTCAATTAAATTCGAAATTTAATTAATGCTCCGTTTAAAACGTTCTTTATGTGTAACCCTCTAGGTTATTATTACGTTGGCAATAATTTTAATATCTCATAATAAAATTATAAACAATGAGCGGCATCTAGTAATACATCATTGCTACCCAAGTAATAATAATAATTGGTGATCCAATTAAACCTTTAATGAATAATGTTCCATGTAATATAATCCTTTTAACCTTATATTATAGATTAAACTCGAGGCATGGTTTATGTCATCCTCTTCAACATTTAATCCCGGTTTACTTGATCGATGAGTAGACTATTAAACAAATCACAATTTGAGCATGGCCATGCATTTCATAGTCTCACTCAATCAAGAGGCCAATAATATCACTCCTAAAATAAGAGGGTTAAATCCTATATCTATCATTCATATTTCTCATATGATTCATAATATACCCAATTTCCACCTTTATCATTACCCAGTCAAAGGTAACTTTGAGTAGAATCAAAGTATATTAATTCTCATATAGAAATATAATGATTTCAAGTCTAAGGATCATTACACCATTATCATTGTGAGAATTGCTTATGACACTTGATAACATTTACCATGAAGAATTCACACGGTGGGTCTATCCAGTGCCATGTTCTGCTAACATGCACTTATGTCTTTGACTTTAGTATCACCATACTTATGACCAATGAGATGTGGTCATTAGTCAACAAACATACTAGTCTTAATGCATTATTATTGTCCTCAAATAATAATACTCGACTAGGGATCTTTTAGGATTATAAACACTACTCATATAATCTCATTTCTAAGTCACATACTTAGAGATATAGAATTCATGCTTATATTCCAAGGACATTTATTATTCTAATATTTATATCGCAGTTAATAAAGACATAATAAATAATTGAAAGAAAATCCATAGAACATATTTATTAATAATCAAAATGTCTTCCCTAAGAACATTATAGTATTGTCTCTAGGGCACAAGCACTAACAAAGAAAGCATCACATAGAAGCAAAGGAATGACAAGCATTGCTGAACCATTAAAACTGATTCATATGGATTTATTGGGTCCAGTCAATGTTATGTCACTTTCAAGAAAAAGATATGCATTGGTGATGGTGGATGACTACTCCAAGTACACGTGGGTGTTGTTCTTACAATCAAAGGATGAAGCAACACAACTAATCATTGATCACATCAAGAAGATAGAAGTGGAAGCTAAGCTACCTGTGCGGACAATCAAATTAGACAATGGAACTGAATTCAAGAATGCAGTTCTTAATGATTTCTGCTCAGAGAAAGGAATATCAAGACAATATTCAGCACAAAGAACTCCTCAACAGAATGGAGTAGTGGAAAGAAAGAACAGGACCTTGGTTGAAGCAGCAAGGACTATGTTAAATGAATCAAAGCTTCCCACTTACTTTTGGGTTGAAGCAGTGAATACATCTTGCTACACTCAGAATCGAACCCTGATCAACAAAGATCATGAAAAGACTCCGTATGAGTTAATGGCCAACAAGAAACCAACACTGAAGTACTTTCATGTGTTTGGTGCAAAGTGCTTTGTACTTAAAGATGGAGAACATCTAGGCAAGTTTGATGCCAAAGCAGATGAAAGCATTTTTCTGGGCTATTCTCTGGAATCTAAGGCTTACAGGGTGTATGTGATTGAAGATAAGCAGGTGTTGGAAAGCTTTAATGTAACATTCGACGACACCAAAAGACCAGGCCTGCAAACTAGAGAGAACTTTGAATCCTTGGTATTTGAAAATCTATCAGGAGATCTCTCTGACAATGAAGAAGAACCTGAAGTTGTTATAGTTATTAATAATAATGATAATGATAATGATTCTGGACCAAGTGGTGATAGTGGTGGAAATACTCAAACTACTACTGGATCCACTAATCAATCAACAGGGTTAACAGATCAAACCGTCAACAACTCAGGGGGAGCAGGAGAAGGATCAACTAGTCACACTCCACAACATCTAGAACAAGGAGAATCATCAAGATCGCATCTGCCAAGAAAAAGGGTATGGAATAGAGATCATCCCTTTCACTTGATCATTGGTCATCCGGACACATGAGTAAGAACTAGGAGGACATCACAAAATGAATGTCACTATTCTGGGTTTCTTTCAGAAACAGAACCTAAGAAAGTTGAAGATGCCCTAGATGATCCAGATTGGGTGATTGCAATGCAAGAGGAACTCAATTAGTTTGAAAGGCAGAAAGTTTGGAAGCTGGTACCTAGGCCTAAGGGAAAATCTGTTATTGGAACAAGATGGGTATTCAGAAATAAGTTGGACGAAGATGGCATTGTAACGAGAAACAAAGCCAGACTGGTAGCTAAAGGTTACTCTCAAGAAGAGGGTATAGATTATGATGAAACCTATGCACCAGTAGCAAGACTTGAGGCCATCAGAATGTTTCTGGCATTCGCAGCACATTCCAATTACAAGGTATATCAGATGGATGTGAAGAGTGCTTTTCTGAACGAAGAGTTAGAAGAAGAAGTGTATGTGGAACAACCTCCAGGGTTTGAGGATTCAAAACTGGCAGACTTTGTGTACTTTCTATTCAAAGCTCTCTATGGACTCAAACAAGCTCCAAGGACATGGTATGACACTCTCTCTGAATTCTTGATTGAAAATTATTTTACAAGAGGTGTTGTAGACAAAACTCTCTTTTACAAAAAGCATAAAAATGATTTGATATTGGTGCAAGTATATGTTGATGACATAATATTGGGTTCTACTAATGATGATCTATGCAAGAGATTTGCTAAGTTGATGCAGAGTCGATATGAAATGAGTATGATGGGTGAATTGTCATTCTTTCTTGGACTGCAAGTATACCAAAGGCAAGATGGTATATTCATTTGTCAGTCCAAGTACATCAAAGATCTTCTGAAGAAGTATCAAATGGAAGACTCATCTACAGCAAAGACTCCAATGCCAACTGCCACTAGGCTTGATAAGGATGAAACTGGTAAGAAGGTTGACATCACAGGCTACAGAGGTATGATAGGCTCATTACTTTATCTCACTGCAAGTAGACCAGATATAATGTTTGTAACATGCTTGTGTGCTAGGTTTCAGTCTGATCCTAAAGAATCTCATCTAATAGCTGTTAAGCGAATATTTAGATATCTTAAGGGGACCCCAAATCTAGGAATTTGGTACCCTAAAGATACAGGATTTGATCTTATTGGATACACAGACTCAGATTTTGCAGGTTGTAAGATTGATCGGAAGAGTACTTCAGGAAGCTGTCAATTTCTTGGAAGAAGGTTAGTTTCCTGTTATAGCAAGAAGCAGCATTCAGTGTCCACATCAACAGTTGAGGCTGAATACATTACTGCTGGTAGCTGTTGTGCGCAGATCTTGTGGATGAGAAACCAACTCCGTGACTATGGGCTTTTGTTGACAAAGATTCCAATATTTTGCGACAACACAAGTGCCATAGCAATCTCCAACAACCCAGTGCAACACTAAAGGACGAAGCACATCGACATCAGGTATCATTTTATCCGAGAGCATGTCATGAATGGAACTGTGGAGTTACATTTTGTACCCACAGAGGAACAAATTACAGACATCTTTACTAAACCTCTTGATGAATCCACTTTTTCAAGGCTAGTTGGTGAACTTGGGATGTTAAATCTTTCTAATTGATTTTGATTAGAAGTCAGTAACTGCAAGATAGTCCTAGTGAATACATGAGTTTAAGAATTTCTATATCCTTAGGACTCGTGAATTTATTTTCTGGAGAAATTCTCGTAGTTAGGATTATTGTACTAATTTTATGTCATAATTATGGATGATATATCTTCTGGCATTTAATTGGTTATTAATTCAAAAATTATTTAGGTGCTAATATTTGTTCTAAATATTTAAGCATCTATTTAATTTGAATTAATTTACTTTGTTTTAAACATTGTAGATTAATGCAGCATAATTTATTGGATTTTAATTGGTTAATATCATTCAATGATATTTAGTCGATTTTATTCTAAGAAAATTGTGAATTTTCTGTTAACAATTGATTTTGGTAAATTTGAAAAAGTTTATTCAAATTAAAACTTGACAGAAAATTAAAGGTTTGATTTTTGGAGCATGAACAGGTTTTAAAAATTAAATCAGAAGCAAAAACCATCGAATTTAGAAAAATCGATAGTTTTTCTAAGTACTAAATGAAAACCATCGAAGGAAAATTCGATAGTTTTTAAGTAGGAAAAGAAAAACCATCGAAATAAACCTTTCGATAGTTTTTTAGGATAATTTTAAAATACATCGAAGTGAATTTAATTAATTCAATATTTAAATTCTAGATAGATTTTGAAATTCAGTAAAAAAAGTATCAAAATGAATTTAATTAATTCAATATTTAAATTCTCGATAGTTTTTCTAAAAATACCTCGATAGTTTTTGAGTTTTCAAAGAAACAAACCTTCGATAGTTTTTCAGAAAAATCGTTTTAAATTCCTAACTTCAAATACTTCGATAGTTTTTTCAAAAACTATCGAAGTCATGTTGACTTTTATGCCCCTCTGAGAATCCATCGACAGTGCAAATAAAATCTATCGAATCATTAAATGACTATTTTACCCCTGCAGTTTCAACTTGTATTTAAATGGCACTTAGCTGTTTTCTTCTCACTTTTCACAGATCTAAGGGAGAAAAGCCGTTTACAATACTTACAAGGATATATACACATCCAAAAACATACTTCGATAGAATTCTTCATTTTTAACCGAGAAAACCTTGAAAAGTTACTGTTTCTCACTGTTAATTGATTTTTAACCGTGAAAAACTTGATTTGTTTTGGTTTTTAGAACATACTATTGAAGAATCCATCGAACTAAAGTTTTGAACCTCAAGGAAAGTGTTAACAGTTCCTATCTTTAGAAGTTGATTGTTTAACAATTGATTTCTTTAGATTTTAGTGGTTGTTTGAAGTTCACTAAATTAAGGTTCTTAATTAATTTGTTCGATTTTGTGTATTAGAGTAAAAAGGGGTATTTTGTTAATATTTTGGTTAATTAGAAATAATTAATTAAAATTAATTAGTTTTGGTTTAAAATTAATTTTCTGGAAATCTGAAATAAAATGGCCGGAGAATTTATCGTAACCAAGACTAATCATGTCTCATTTCAGAATTTGCAATCCATTACGAATTTACAATTTCGTGCATGGGCAGAATTTCTGAACACACGTTCATTAGTGGCATATTCTCTAAGTACTCTCGTGGTCCTTTGTATCGATCAATTGACTGCGTTGTACACATCCGCCACTGACACATCTGAGAACAATATTAGATCCTTTAGTTTTTGTAATATCCGTGAATTTTATTATTTGAATAAATGATATATTTGATATAAAAATATTTATTGTGGAGTATTGGGATATTTTTAAGTGATAATTATTGTGTGATTATGTGCTAAATGGTGAGTCGAAAGCCCCTTTCAAATATTTCGTCATTTGGAATTTTCTTCAAATCTGAGCCCCGTTTTGATAATTCAAGGGCCCCGTTGGAATTTCGTACATTAATTATTATCTCTTCGTCTTTCGTATTCGAATCATTATCGGGAGAGATATTCGTATCATTTCATTCCTACCTATTTGATTCTGCAAGAATAATTCGTTTTGTTCAAAAAGGGGAAAATTGTTCCGAACCCTAATTGCTTAAGGGGACGGATATATCATTTTATATCAATATTACATTTGTTATAGCCCCAGTATTCTTGAGCATTAGTTATATAATGATATATATATCAATTGGATGATCATCATCAACCTTTTTAACCGATTATTCCTCGTAAAACGTGTTTTTAACCTAATTAGGGTTTTTAAACGAACCAGTGAATCTATATCGATCCAAAAATGTTGTTTGGGGTATTATTTTTCCAAAAATATAAAAAGACGAATCGAACCTTAAACCTATCATAATCTGCAGCCCTAATTCTCGAAATAATAAAAATCCCCGAACCATGTTCTTCGTGTTCTTGAAGAATCAAACCATTCGTTCAAGGTGTTATTGAAATCCAAATCTGAAGTTCTTGTACTCAAATCAAAGCTCTTGATCTCTAGTTTCAGAATCTTCCAACCTCATCATCATCTGGCAATTTTTCGATTTATTATGAATTTTTCAATATTCGAATTAAATTAGGGTTCTTGATTAATTTGGGGATTTTCATCCTGTTGATTCTCCGTTCAATTGGTTGCTTCTAACATGTTCCTAGGGTTCTAATTAGCAAGAATCCATGATTTAATTTCGTGTTTAAGTTCAATTTTTACGGGTTTGATTTTCGGGTTTTGACCCGAATTCTTCTTTTGAATAGTTTGTTCTTGATATTGATCTGACATTGATTTTGATATGGGGCTTTGATTGTGTGAGTTATAAGCTTCATTTTAACATATTAAACGTCGAGTTTCATGTACGGAATGAGTAGATCGGGTTTCCGGCCGGAGTTGTTGCCGACGGTTTCTTTGACCGGATTCTGGGCTCGATTCCGGCATCGTACGTATGTGTTTGTGTGTGGGTTATGTTTGTCTTGAAAAAGCGAACAAAAGCCCTATGAAATTGTTTGTGTTTGATCGGGAATGAAAGATTCCGGTCGCCGGACACCGGCCGGATTTTGGAAAACCCAGAATCCGGTGGGTTGTTCTTGGCGACCCGGATTCGTTCTTCCCGACCCGTTTACCCGAAGTTTGACCCGGTTTCAATCTTCAAAACCCTAATTCAATATCTGAAAACTGTTTTTGGATTTTATTTTTAAATTTAATTTGAAAATAGTTTAAAAACTTTAAAAATTCATATTTTTATTTTAAAAATATATTTTAATGTCAGAAAAATTCTGGAAAATTATATTTATTATTTTAAATCCGAAAATTGATTAAACTTAATTATTTTATTTATTTTTAATTAATAATTAATTTGTTATTTCTTTTAATCAATTAATTCTTCAAAATTAATTATTAATTAGATTTAATTAATTAAAAATTCAGTTTAATTATTTTCAAGCCTATTTATTTATTTAAAAATAGTTTGAGTATTTAAAGAGTGTCAATTAATTTTATTAATTGATTTATTTGCATTTAAATGTTTATATTGGATTTAAAAATCCGAGTTTTGATTTTAAAAAATTAATCGTGACTTATTTAAAATTCAAATAAGTTTCGTATGATGTTTTAAAAATGTTTATAAGTGCTATATGGTTCATATTAATTGTGTGTTTTGTTTTAAAGTCTGTATGTGCCCGTACTAGGGCAAATATCTGAGTTTTAAATATCGTAAATCATACCGGACGTCCGATACGTAACCGGTTACTTGTTTAAATGTGATTATTGATTGAATAAGTGTCGAGAGTAGAACGAGAATAGTTAGACTTATTGTGATGAGTTATTTAATTATAGAATCGAGTTCCCGGAGCAAGGGAAAGGGAAAGGTAGAGTGAGCAGAGTCGATCCGACAGCAGCTTAGACCAGGCAAGTATCTGTGCCTTTACTTGTGATAAAAATTATTATTGTCTTGATTACTTGAATACCGTTATCCCCAAAACCATTCAAATTATCAATCTTTTAACCGCAGTTGGACAACTGATTCCATTTCCTTAGAGATCCTTGATTCTTTGATTTGATCTGCATCGGAAACCCTTATTTCCAATTCACTTGATTATTGTTTACCACCATTTATTATTGATTATCATCCTTTGATTATTATTGACAACCATTGATCATTTGACTTCCATCGTTGACTATTGATTACGGTCATTGATTATCGATTACCAATATTGATTTCCTTATTGAATGAGTACACTGTACCATTGAAATTATTCCATGATTATTTCTCGATCTTCATTTGATACTGAGCAGTTGAAGCTCTTTTGCAATTATTATACATTGAGTTTATCTTATTGAGCATGTTATTGTTTAGACCCTATGATAGATTTGGCATGTTTTTAAAATGGACCAGTAATTGGTCGGGCCATATTTATGGTCGGAATAACTTAAGGCCCAGGTTGGCCTAGGATCCAGTAGAGGACTATGTCATGAGCTAGTCTGGGGTTGATGCGTGGCTGGCCAGCAACACAACCTTTGATTTGAATAAAATGTATAAGCCAAATTCTAATTCTTTTTCTTCAATTGTTATTGATACAAAGCATGTGTTAGCTAAATATTGTTGATTCTGATATCATAAATTCATATCCTTACAACTGTGATAGAAATGATTCATATGATGTTTGTTGAGCAATTTGGCTCACTCTTGCTTGTTGTTTTCTAACCCTATTCCAGTGAAGCGAGAATATGAGTCGGCATCGCGTGACCGATAGTTCACCAGCAGCCAGGAGAGCCCCTCGAGTCATTGTCACTGGCAGGGTAGTTGTTTGTTTTGCTTTTCTAGATTAGATGTCTAGATTTGAACCTAAGTTGTGATGTAATAACTCTGATAAAACTGGTATTGTATTAATAAAAGATTGTAGTAGCTTGTGTTCATTGCCATAATCTGGATGCGATCTTGGTTAAGGGGTATTTGTGTCTTTATATATTATGCATGTGTTAAATAGTGTTCCATTGGTCGGGTGACTCCTCAAATCTGTACCCCGGGTTTGGAGGGCGTCACAGGTTGGTATCAGAGAAACAGGTTATGGCAATTGAAACAAGTTAGGACTTAGGGTCCAGGATAACATAGAGAGTTAGGAATTCACTTAAGGATATTAGGAGGTCAACTAGGGATATTATGCGTAGTAATTAAATGTGGTTATAATTGCAGCCCCTAGTTCTAGTTCAGACTCAGACCCTTCCGATTATACGATAGCAGATATACCTACACCCGTTGAGAGAGCAGGACCGTCTCGGCCAGTGCGATATCAGCCTAGGCATCAGCATCCGGTAGTCAGGAGAGATCAGGTACCTTGTCCTATTCCACTCCAACAAGTAGCCCCAACACCAGTGTCTCAGGCATCAGTTTGTGGGCCTTTGTATCAGTTATGTGAGCCACCAGTTCCACACCATGAGTATCAGAGGGTGAGTAGAGAGAGGGAGTACCTTTATGGACAGGTCATGCAGATGGGGAGGATTCGTTCGACTGAGGCAGTCGCTATCCGAGAGAGGGACAGACTTAGAGATCAGATAAGGGACATTCAGATGAGGCTTAGGGTTACGAGGACCTTGGTTGAGACTCGATTGCACGGATTAGCTTCTAGTCGAGAGGGAGAGACAGTAGCAGGGATGAGACAGATTTTGGATTATGCGATGATCAGTGAGATTGCAGGGATTGCAGGACCCCCGTTACGGCAAACAGGAGCAGGTGATCTGTGAGCAGGTTTAGGAGTAGACAGATGTGACATGGATACATGGTTTCTAGATAGTTAGTATATAGATGCATATTGTAGAATCAGCCGTGCACCGGGCTTATAGGAATGCCTCGGGTTGTTGTTGCATTTTTGTTGTATTGCTGGTCGGCAGTTATGGTTCAGCCGTGATATATTTTCTTTTGAAGCGTTCTACGCTTGTACTAACTCTATCTATATATATGTATGATAAACCTCTTTTATAAAACTGTATTTATTCCCTTGTCATTCATTTCCAGCATCATAACTGTTATTCTACTTGTTACAACGAGTGTACTCATACACCGTTGAGAAGATCTGCAAACCTTCGAGATATCAATTGTGATCTTTCCTTCTATTATATGAACTGTTTGATTAAGCCAATTATTGTTTATTCATCAGCGATATGCCTCCTAGACGACAAACCCGTTCAACTGATACCTCTGACCAAGAAGGTCAACAAAATACACCTCCTACGGGCCACATGGACCCGATGGTAATCCAGTTGTTCAATACTCTTACTCAACAGACTGCCGCATTAGCACAGCAGCAACAAGCATTTCAGTAACAGCTCTTAGAACAGCAGCAACAACATCAGCATCAGTAGCATCAACAACATCACCAGCAAGCAGCACCGGCGGTTACGTTCAAATCTTTCCAAGCAGAAAAACCTCCAGAATTTAAAGGATCAGCAGACCCTGTAGAGGCTAAGGCATGGTTGAAGGAGATGGAAAAGGCTTTTGCCTTGATAGAGGTGGCAGAGGATAAGAAGACGGAGTATGCAAGCTATTTTCTAAAGAATGAGGCCAGTTATTGGTGGGAAACGAGTAGGGATATGGAGCCCGAGGGATTGATTACGTGGGCAAGATTTACAGAGTTGTTTTTGGAAAGGTATTTTCCGGACTATATGAGAGATCAGATGGAATTAAAGTTTTTGGAGTTAAAGCGGGGAAGTATGACAGTGCCCCAATATGAAACAAGGTTTACGGAGTTGTCAAGGTTTCTTCCAACCTATGTGGATACGGAGAAGGAGAAGGCCAAGAGGTTCCAGCAGGGACTGAGGTCTTGGATTCGTAGTAAGTTAGCTATATTGGAGTTGGACACCTATGCAGCGATGGTCCAAAAGGCAATGATTGCGGAGACAGAGAGTGATTCTTACATGAAAGAGAGGGAGAACAAGAAAAGGAAAGCATGGATACCCGATAAGGGACAGCAACAGGGAAGTTTTCAAGGGCAAGCAAATAAGAAACCGGGATTTCAGCCCGGAAGGAATACAAGTTACAGGAAACCAGATACCGGGAGCGTAGGACAAGATAACCGTCTACCAGCCGGCAGTCAGCAGGGACTTTCTAGACCCCCAATACCAGAATGCAAGACATGCGGGAAGCACGACATCCAGGGATATGCCATCGATTGAATGTCACATGCTTTAAATGCAATCAGAAGGGACATTATTCCCGAGATTGCAAGATAGGCATTGTGTCATCGGTGTAAGAAACCAGGCCACATGATTAAGGACTGCAGAACACCAGCACCCGTGAACAATATGATTCGGGCAATTGAAACACCCCCAGTTGTTAATGTCCAGCCGTTAGCCAGGACCTACAATATGTCAATGGGAGAAGCAGTGAGAGATTCCGACGTGGTGGCAGGTACACTTCTAGTAAATTCTATTCCTGCTAAAGTATTAATAGATTCGGGAGCGACGAGGTCTTTTATTTCTGAAACGTTTGCTCGTAGATTGAATTGCATAATGAAACCCTTAAGTGGAGTGTTGAATATAGAGATAGCTAATCAGGATCGTATATCGGTCAGTTCTTATTATCCTCGTTGTGAGATAGAGATTTTGGGAAATCGTTTTTATGTTGACTTGTTACCTTTTAAGTTAGGTGAATTTGATATGATATTAGGGATGGATTGGTTGACTGAGTATGATGCGAGTATTGATTGTAAGAATAAGAGGGTTACTTTGATTACCCTAGAAAAGAAAGAAATAATATTTAGAGGAGAAAGGCAAAGAAAGAGGTTCCTGACGATGATTCAGGCTAAGAGATTATTAAGGCAAGGTTGTGAGGCGTATTTAGCTTATGTGATAGATATAGAGAAGGAAGTTTCTAAATTAGAAGATATTCCAGTTGTAAATGAGTTTCCAGATGTTTTTCCGGAAGAATTACCAGGTTTACCTCCAGATAGAGAGATTGAATTTGCGATAGACTTAGTACCAGGCGCGGAGCCAGTATCTAAGGCCCCTTACTGGATGGCACCAGTGGAGATGAAGGAGTTGGCTAATCAACTGCAAGATTTGCTAGAAAAAGGAATTATTAGACCCAGCGTTTCGCCGTGGGGAGCACCAGTATTGTTTGTCAAGAAAAAGGATGGAAGCATGAGATTGTGTATAGACTATCGGGAGTTGAACAAGCTGACCATTAAGAACAAGTATCTGTTACCCCGAATAGATGATCTGTTTGACCAGCTAAAAGGACGGTACATTTTTCAAAGATTGACCTACGGTCAGGATATCACCAACTGAAGATTAAACCAGACGACATACCGAAGACGGCCTTTCGAACAAGGTATGGGCACTATGAATTTTTAGTAATGGCGTTTGGACTAACAAATGCACCCGCAACTTTAATGGACTTAATGAACAGGATTTTCAAGAGATATTTGGACAAGTTTGTAGTGGTATTCATCGACGACATCTTGATATACTCAAAGACAGAAGAAGAGCATGCAGACCATTTGCGGATTGTGTTGGAAACATTGAGACAAGAAAGACTATATGCAAAGTTTTCCAAGTGTGAATTCTGGTTGAGAGAAGTTCATTTCTTAGGACACGTGGTGAGCAGCGAAGGCATCAAAGTGGATCCAGCAAAGATAGAGGCAGTGAAAGATTGGGAGAGACCAAGGACACCGACTGAAGTCAGAAGTTTCTTGGGATTAGCCGGATACTACCGGAGATTTGTGCAAGATTTTGCGAAGATAGCTACTCCAATGACCAAGCTGACAAGGAAAAGTGAGCGATTCATATGGAACGATAAATGCGAAGAAATCTTCCAAGAGTTAAAGAAGAGACTAACTACGGCACCGGTATTGATGTTACAAGAAGATCAAGGTCAATTCGTAATCTATAGTGATGCGTCGTACAAAGGATTGGGTTGCGTACTTATGCAACATGACAAGGTGATTGCTTATGCGTCAAGACAGTTGAGGCCCCACGAACAGAAGTATCCTACACATGATTTGGAGTTAGCAGCGATTGTGTTTGCTTTGAAGATATGGAGACACTACTTGTATGGAGAGAGATGTGAAATTTACACCAATCATAAGAGTTTGAAGTATATCTTTACTCAGAAATAGCTGAACATGAGGCAACGAAGATGGTTAGAACTAATCAAGGACTACGACGTTTCTATCAACTATCATCCCGGCAAGGCAAATGTGGTAGCAGATGCACTGAGCAGAAAAGAGAGATTAAATACACTGACGATGGCCAAAGAGTTATACAAGGAATTTGAGAAGTTAGAGATCGAAGTAAGTATTCCGAAGGATGCGACGGAAATGATTTATACCATGACATTTCAACCGGAATTGTTGGAGAAGATACGGAAGTGACAAGAGCAAGTTATGAATGATGATGTGAGTAAGATGACAGGTGAGGAAATATGTAGCCAACCGGACGACAAAGGGATCTTGAGATTTGCTTCTCGGATATGGGTACCTAATGTAGCGGAACTGAAAAGTGAAATTTTGCACGAAGCGCATAACTCGAAGTATTCAATTCATCCAGGGAGTACGAAGATGTATTGAGATCTTAAGATGAACTTTTGGTGGCCAGATATGAAAAGGGAGATTGCTGAATGGGTGAGTAAATGTTTTACATGCCAAAGAGTCAAGGCGGAACATCAGAGACCAAGTGGATTACTTCAACCATTGGAAATTCCTGAATGGAAGTGGGAACACATTGCGATGGACTTTGTGGTAGGATTACCTAGAACGAAGGCTAACCATGATGCCATTTGGGTTATTGTGGATCGATTGATGAAATCTACGCATTTTCTTCCCATTAACGAGAGATTCTCGCTGGATAAGTTAGTTCATATTTACATAAAGGAAATCGTAGTACGGCATGGAGTTCCAGTATCGATAGTGTCTGATCGAGACCCTCGATTCAATTCAAGATTTTGGAGGAGTTTTCAAGAATGTTTGGGCACCGAATTAAGAATGAGTACGGCTTATCACCCGCAGACGGACGGTCAAAGCGAAAGGACAATTCAGACTATTGAAGATATGCTTAGGACATGTGCACTTGACTTTAAAGGTAGTTGGGACGATCATCTACCCTTGGTGGAATTTTCATATAATAATAGTTTTCACGCGAGCATCGGAATGCCACCTTACGAAGCTTTGTATGGACGAAAGTGTCGATCTCCAGTGTATTGGGAAGAAGTTGGTGAACGGAAGATGATAGGACCAGAACTAGTGCAACAAACAAAGGAAGTGATTCAATTGATTCAAAGAAGATTGATAACAGCTCAGGACCGACAGAAAAAGTATGCGGATCTAGCCAGAAAGGATGTGGGATTCGAAGAAGGAGAGCAAGTGTTACTAAAGGTTTCACCATGGAAAGGATTAGTTAGGTTTGGAAAGAAAGGGAAGTTGAGTCCGAGATATGTTGGACCGTTTGAGATTTTGAAGAAAGTGGGCAAGGTAGCTTACGAGTTAGCATTGTCGCCGCATATGCAGCACGTTCATAATGTATTTCATGTATCTATGCTTAAGAGGTATCGACCAGATTCGAATCATGTAATAGAGTATGAACCCATAGAGGTCCAGACAGATTCATCTTATGTAGAGCGGCCGATTCAGATATTGGATCGTAAGGAGAAAACACTAAGGAATAAGACAGTAGCGTTAGTGAGAGTTTTGTGGAGGAATCCTAAAGTAGAAGAGTCTACCTGGGAGTTAGAGAGTGAGATGTTAGAGAAGTATCCCCAGTTGTTTCCTTGATCTGATTCTGAGGACAGAATCCTATTAAGGGGGGAAGGATGTAATATCCTTGAATTTTATTATTTGAATAAATGATATATTTGATATAAAAATATTTATTGTGGAGTATTGGGATATTGTTAAGTGATAATTATTGTGTGATTATGTGCTAAATGGTGAGTCGAAAACCCCTTTCAAATATTTCGTCATTTGGAATTTTCTTCAAATCTGAGCCCCGTTTTGATAATTCAAGGGCCCCGTTGGAATTTCGTACATTAATTATTATCTCTTCGTCTTTCGTATTCGAATCATTATCGGGAGAGATATTCGTATCATTTCATTCCTACCTATTTGATTCTGCAAGAATAATTCGTTTGGTTCAAAAAGGGGAAAATTGTTCCGAACCCTAATTGCTTAAAGGGACGGATATATCATTTTATATCAATATTACATTTGTTATAGCCCCAGTATTCTTGAGCATTAGTTATATAATGATATATATATCAATTGGATGATCATCATCAACCTTTTTAACCGATTATTCCTCGTAAAACGTGTTTTTAACCTAATTAGGGTTTTTAAACGAACCAGTGAATCTATATCGATCCAAAAATGTTGTTTGGGGTATTATTTTTCCAAAAATATAAAAAGACGAATCGAACCTTAAACCTATCATAATCTGCAGCCCTAATTCTCGAAATAATAAAAATCCCCGAACCATGTTCTTCGTGTTCTTGAAGAATCAAACCATTCGTTCAAGGTGTTATTGAAATCCAAATCTGAAGTTCTTGTACTCAAATCAAAGCTCTTGATCTCTAGTTTCAGAATCTTCCAACCTCATCATCATCTGGTAATTTTTCGATTTATTATGAATTTTTCAATATTCGAATTAACTTAGGGTTCTTGATTAATTTGGGGATTTTCATCCTGTTGATTCTCCGTTCAATTGGTTGCTTCTAACATGTTCCTAGGGTTCTAATTAGCAAGAATCCATGATTTAATTTCGTGTTTAAGTTCAATTTTTACGGGTTTGATTTTCGGGTTTTGACCCGAATTCTTCTTTTGAATATTCTGTTCTTGATATTGATCTAACATTGATTTTGATATGGGGCTTTGATTGTGTGAGTTATAAGCTTCATTTTAACATATTAAACGTCGAGTTTCATGTACGGAATGAGTAGATCGGGTTTCCGGTCGGAGTTGTTGCCGACGGTTTCTTTGACCGGATTCTGGGCTCGATTCCGGCATCGTACGTATGTGTTTGTGTCTGGGTTATGTTTGTCTTGAAAAAGCGAACAAAAGCCCTATGAAATTGTTTGTGTTTGATCGGGAATGAAAGATTTCGGTCGCCGGACACCGGCCGGATTCTGGAAAACCCAGAATCCGGTGGGTTGTTCTTGGCGACCCGGATTCGTTTTTCCCGACCCGTTTACCCGAAGTTTGACCCGGTTTCAATCTTCAAAACTCTAATTCAATTTCTGAAAACTGTTTTTGGATTTTATTTTTAAATTTAATTCGAAAATAGTTTAAAAACTTTAAAAATTCATATTTTTATTTTAAAAATATATTTTAATGTCAGAAAAATTCTGTAAAATTATATTTATTATTTTAAATCCGAAAATTGATTAAACTTAATTATTTTAATTAGTTTTAATTAATAATTAATTTATTAATTAATTGGTTATTTCTTTTAATCAATTAATTCTTCAAAATTAATTATTAATTAGATTTAATTAATTAAAAATTCAGTTTAATTATTTTCAAGCCTATTTATTTATTTAAAAATAGTTTTAGTATTTAAAGAGTGTCAATTAATTTTATTAATTGATTTATTTGCATTTAAATGTTTATATTGGATTTAAAAATCCGAGTTTTGATTTTAAAAAATTAATCGTGACTTATTTAAAATTCAAATAAGTTTCGTATGATGTTTTAAAAATGTTTATAAGTGCTATATGGTTCATATTAATTGTGTGTTGTGTTTTATAGTCTGTATGTGCTCGTACTAGGGCAAATATATGAGTTTTAAATATCGTAAATCATACCGGACGTCCAATACGTAACTGGTTACTTGTTTAAATGTGATTATTGATTGAATAAGTGTCGAGAGTAGAACGAGAATAGTTAGACTTATTGTGATGAGTTGTTTAATTATAGAATCGAGTTCCCGGAGCAAGGGAAAGGGAAAGGTAGAGTGAGCAGAGTCGATCCGACAACAGCTTAGACCGGGCAAGTATCTGTGCCTTTACTTGTGATAAAAATTATTATTGTCTTGATTACTTGAATACCGTTATCCCCAGAACCATTCAAATTATCAATCTTTTAACCGCATTTGGACAACTGGTTCCATTTCCTGAGAGATCCTTGATTCTTTGATTTGATCTGCATCAGAAACCCTTATTTCCAATTCACTTGATTATTGTTTACCACCATTTATTATTGATTATCATCCTTTGATTATTATTGACAACCATTGATCATTTGACTTCCATCGTTGACTATTGATCACGGTCATTGATTATCGATTACCAATATTGATTTCCTTATTGAATGAGTACACTGTACCATTGAAATTATTCCATGATTATTTCTCGATCTTCATTTGATACTGAGCAGTTGAAGCTCTTTTGCAATTATTATACATTGAGTTTATCTTATTGAGCATGTTATTGTTTAGACCCTATGTTAGATTTGGCATGTTTTTAAAATGGACCAGTAATTGGTCGGGCCATATTTATGGTCGGAATAACTTAAGGCCCAGGTTGGCCTAGGATCTAGTAGAGGCCTATGTCGTGAGCTAGTCCGGGGTTGATGCGTGGCTGGCCAGCAGCACAACCTTTGATTTGAATAAAATGTATAAGCCAAATTCTAATTCTTTTTCATCAATTGTTATTGATACAAAGCATGTGTTAGCTAAATATTGTTGATTCTGATATCATAAATTCATATCCTTACAACTGTGATAGAAATGATTCATATGATGTTTGCTGAGCAATTTGGCTCACTCTTGCTTGTTTTCTAAACCTATTCCAGTGAAGCGAGAGTATGAGTCGGCATAGCGTGACCGATAGTTCACCAGCAGCCAGGAGAGCCCCTCGAGTCATTGTCACTGGCAGGGTAGTTGTTTGTTTTGCTTTTCTAGATTAGATGTCTAGATTTGAACCTAAGTTGTGATGTAATAACTCTGATAAAACTGGTATTGTATTAATAAAATATTGTAGTAGCTTGTGTTCATTGCCATAATCTATATGTGATCTTTGTTAAGGGGTATTTGTGTCTTTATATATTATGCATGTGTTAAATAGTTGTGCCAGGGGGCAGAACAATGAGGGTTTCGAGGGCGATCTTGGTTAAGGGGTATTTTTCTTGTGTTCATTGCCATAAGATTTATGCATGTAAGCGGCTGATTTTGTAGCCGTTTTCTAAAGGATATTCTTAAATGACAAGAAAAATGTGTTTTCAATGTGCATATATTGTGTAATCAATCTGCAATTGGAAGATCACATTGTTATGTGTTCAATGGTAACTCTAGTTTTTTATGGCATAGACATAATACCATTAGACCAACTACTCTCAACGAGAAATAACGGTATTGACCCTGTAAAGTCAAGAGATAATTATGTGGATCCAGTAACCAGATGGTTAAACTAAGATAATCTTGTTAAGCCAAGAAAATCTGGTTATACCGAGAGATAGTTGAAAAATCATCTAAAGGGATAGGCCTTAAGCCTATTGCTTAACGGTGTCATGGTGGACACCCAACCATTGTTGACTGGAGATCCCAAGAATGGTTCAATGGGCCAACTAAATCATGATGACCAAATCACTGTGGGGGTATGTAATAACCCGAATTTTTGGTAAAAGTAAAACTTTTCTTATTATGACTAAGTGCATCAATGAATAGTGAATTTGGTGGATGAATAGTGATTTTGAGGGTTAAGAAAATTTTTCATGCCGCCTATGTACGAGACGTAGTGTGGATATTCCAAAGTCATATTAGTGATCTACGGAGTAAATAAGTGAATGCAAAGACGATCGGAATTCAGAAATTCCAAATTTTATTTTGGTGTAGTATTTGACCGGGCAGTGAATTATATATTATTATATTCAAGAAATGAGATATTAAATTTGAGGATTTGAGGATTTAATATTTTGGAATTTTATTATTTTATTAAAGTCGATTTAAGGATTCGATTGTTGGAAGTGAATAGTGAATAGTTACTATTCACTACGAGAATCGCGTAGAGTTTTATTCGCTCTTTTTAGGAAATATTTTCGAATCGTTGCAAGAGGAACAAAAACAAGGATGAATAGTAACATTGATGAATAGTACTCCAAGGTGAATAGTAAAATTTTATAGTCTCCGATTGATTCCATATTTCAGCGGAAGTTCAGGAATAATAATCGGTTACTAATCGCGTAGTCAGAAATCGCAAACGAAAATGAGAATCAAAAATCCGTTCGAAGCAGCAACTTTGGACGTATTATAACTTAGGAAATAAAGAAGAAGATATGTATTAAAAGAAGAATAATGGGTGGAAGAAGCTTTGTAACTTAGCAAACTTGAGGGACTAGTTTGCAGTGACTAACTTGCATTTTGGCAAACAAATATCTAAACCTTATAACCAAACCTCATCCACACATTAAACACACAAAAGGACCAGCCTCCACCCCCATTTTCTTGAAGAAGAACCGAACCTAAGGAATGAGGAAGAAGGAGCTTGAAGCTTGAGCAATTCTCCACCAAACTTAGTGTTTAATAGCTTAAATCAAAGAAGAGCTCAAGCCCATTCTTTTAAAGGTAACATCTCCCATACCCACTAACTCTAGAATGATCTTTTCTTGATATGAAGAAGATGATGAATAGTGTTTTCAAAAAGATTTGTGTTTATAATTTAAGTTTGAAAGCATGTATGTGTAGTATATGTAATGGGTTGATGTTTTAGGTGATTAGAGGAATTGTTGGTTAAGTTTGGAGGATGGGTTATGAATTTGTTTTGAATATTCATGGAGGATTTGACTGAGTGGAGGGAGTATAAGGTGGATGGTGAGTTTGGGATTGATTGGTATTGATTTGGTTGTGTTTTGAAAATGGAAAACGTTAAGTTTTAAGCCGTCGTAATGCCCGATTCTCGTTAACTCTAAAAAACTGCCTAGAATCCGAAAACCTAACTGCCTCTTTTGGTTCAGTTATGAACATGAGTGTGTAGATATTTGTTTCTAGTTTACGTGAGAGCAAGAATCATGTCATTACGATTTACGGTTTATGAGATATGACCATTTTAGTGAAAGTGGTTCAAGGAATGAGATTGCAGAAATGTACCAAATTTGTGGCTATGTTTGAGACCCTTAAGAGTTGTTTTAAAATATGAAATTTTGTATTGAAATGCCAAGGTCAGTTACAAAAGTTTTTACGAAGGTTTCGAGTCCAAAAGATTATTTTTCGATTTTATAAAAATGTGTTAGCTGAGGTTGCGCAAGTGAAAACCACTAAGAACATGACTTAGAAACCAATGTTGTAAATGGTTAAGTATAACTTGTATTCGAGGATCGATTTCGGACTAAACCTACGACTTAAGTAATTGTCGATTAACATGGATTTATTATGAGCCTATAACGAGCTAGTAATGCCTTGGTTGTGTTTCGCTTATGTGTTTAAGCATTGAGTACAAGTGGATTATCCAGGGGATTAATCGTGCGTTTTCTTTGACTTTGTCTAGATTGTCCGACATCGTCGCGAACCCCTATCACTTCTCGAGCATCAGGCAAGTTTCTAAATCTATACTTTGAAGTAATGACTATATAATACTGCTTTTGCTATGTATAAAATTTGACAGTTTTGTGATATATCTTATTTCTTGTTGAAATGGATTTGACATTTGGATTATATGAAATCTTTTGAGTTAAGTAGTTATGAACCGGTTTACCTGGTAGCTCTAAATATAAGAGCATATTCATTGTTTTCGACTCTAAATCGGGAGTCGGTATTTTGAGATATGTAGATAGCCGTGGAAACCCGGAGGGATTCCATCGGCAGAATACTATTTATTTTGAGGATTGTTATTCGAGTATGATATCATTCGAGGAATGATATTTGCTTACTATATCTTTCAAGGAATGTTATTTAAGTATTATCTCAGTCAAGAAATACTATTTGAATACTATTTCAGTTATATATGCTAATGGAAGACATAACTGTTTTCGAAAGTATATTGTGATACTTGCTTTATAATTTGATTATGGGCTTCTAAGCTAACTATGGGATATTAGCTAGAAACCAGGTTTTTATAAATGCCCTAGGATAAGGGCGTGTGATTTTCTTTAGATCAGAAGTAATTATATTTTCTGTATATGTTAAAGATTATTTTTCCGATAAAGATATCGGGTAACTGTTATTCGATGATTATTTATTTAATGAATATTATTTTGAATATTCATTTAATCCTTATTTATTTAATGAATATTATTTTTGAATATTCATTTAAGGCTTATTTATTCAATGAATATTATTTTGAATATTCATTTAATCATTATTTATTTAATGAATATTATTTTGAATATTCATTTAATCATTATTTATTTAATGAATATTATTTTGAATATTCATTCAAGGTTTATTTATTTAATGAATATTATTTTGAATATTCATTCAATCACTATTTATTTAATAAATATTTTTTTTGAATATTCATTTAGAGTTTATTTATTTAATAAATATTATTTGATTATTTATTAAATACTTTTAACACGTTTTAAAAATGAGAAATGTTATTTAAAGTTTATCCTCGACCTTCAATAATTACGAAGGATACTCTAAGCTGTATTATTAATTATTTTAAATCAAAAAGAGGTTTCCAAAACACTGTTTTTCCATTTAAATCTGTCTTTTAAGAGGATTTAAATGCTCGCTCAACTATCAAAAATATGGGAAACCTAATTTAAGTGACTGCTACTCATTCTAAACTCTCAACTCAAAACTGTCAGGGGACAGATATTTTCTCGGAGCAATTTAATTGCTTCAAGTCAAATGTTGTGTTACCACCTCAACGATCGAGGGGTAAATTGATGGAACAAGTCGATATCTGTTAGTCCTTGTGTATTGCAGAAGGGGGGGGGATGAATGCAATACTGATAAAATTCAATCTAAATTTCAACAACTAAAATCAAGATTAAACGTTATCAGCAATATATGCAATCACGAACAGTATTTAGTAAGAACAAGATTCACAAAATAAATGTTTTATTTATTTTGCAAAGTGTTGCTACAACCTCAAGAAAAAGATCTCGAGCTTCGGGTTTTCTTCTAAGACACTTGCTTCTGTTCGTTGCTTTTCTAGAATGAGTTGATAGTAGGTATATGACTAACCCTATCACTATCAGTCACGGGTTTGTAAAGCTGCTGTCACTGTCAAGTGGCAGCTTCTTACAGATTGTCTTACCCATGTGACTTTCCTAAATTGCTAACATGTCAGATATACATTACAAAGAAAGCAACCTAGATTCATTCTATTTCCAGCTAAACCAATTCAGCAGATAAAGACTTGACCTTGCTCTTGAATTGATTCGCTTTTGATTTGTAGTGCCTTGAAGCTTCTGTCGTAGTCTTGCAGACTTGGTGCAGCTTAGGGATGTTGCATCACGCCTGTTTCTTGAACATTTAAACTGTCACGGGATTTGACTGAGAAAGATACCTAGCATAAGGATCTTTATTGAGACAGTTACTTTTGCCGCAAAGCTTGCTGTCACAGGAATGATCTTTTGGTGACAGTATGAGTTCCCCGCATAGAGTGCTGTCGAGGATCCCAAACTTGCTGTCGAGGGCAATAGTTGCTGTCGCGTAGTCTTCCGCCAATGTTGCTGTCAGAGTGAATATGCTGTCGTGACTTGCAACATTCTGTCTTCTTGTAATCTTACTGTCACAGCTTTAGGACAGTAACCTTTATTCATGTTGTCATCCAAAAAGCATTCTTTGAGGCTTGAACACACAAGTGAACTTCTTTCAAATAATACAACTAGAATAACATTACATACTGATTACAAGAACATACTTTGGCTATGACAGTATGTTCTACTTAATTTAAAAAATTAAGTACAATCAAAGTTAAGTTGTTTCTATGCTATCACCCATAAATCCCAACAATCTCCCCCAATTTGTTTTTATGGAAAATAACAGCAAATTTACAATATGTGCTGACAACTTAACTAACAAGATCAGAATTCAAGAATTTTCACTTAGCTTGAGATTTCCTCTTCTGTCTTGCTGCATCCTCTCTTTTGAGAGCTTCTGCCAAGCAGCTTCTTAGACTTTCTACAAGAGAAATTTCAGCAGCAGACACTGCATCATCCTCTACTTCATCAATGATCTTCTTTATGGAAGGAGATATGAGAGAGCTAACATCCCTGAGATTCAGCCATTGCTCTATATCATATGGATAAGTTCTGAAATGAAGTTCTTCATTAATGAGCTTGAATCTTCTTCCAGGATAAGCATTGAGAGACTTCCTTCTTTGCTTGTCCAGCTTTGAGTCTTCTCCTTTTCTCCCTTCCAATAACTTCTCTATCTCATAAGAACAAATCTGTTCCAAGGGGTGAATTGAACCAGCTACCATATACTGTAAATCCTTCAGAGTGGATGTTTTAAGCTTATGCAAGCTGCAAACATAGATTTCTTCTTTTAGGAACTTGACTCTTAGGGGATTTTCCAGCATATATGGTTGATAATTTGGAGCTTCACTTTCTGCCTTGTTAGAGGCCTTGTGAATTTCTAGTAATTCAGCTTCCTTCTTATCAAGTTCTGTCTGAGTTTGAGAATATGCAGAAGATTCAGGTCCTTTGCTTGGCTTGGGTTGCCCTTCCTGAGTTGGTTGGGCTTGCCCTTCTTCTGTGGGTAAGTCATCAAACTCATAGTACCAGTGGTATGGTATAGGAGAGGCTGGGAGATCAGTAAGAATATCAGCATCATCAAAATCTGCAAAGTTATAGCCAAATTTCTGATAAAATTCAGCATCCCTATCTGCCTGATATTTTAGAACATGTTCCATGACAGCCTCTGAAACATTATCATAGCTCTCCAGCAACTCTACCATTCTTTCCAGGTAGAAGAAATCAATTCTTCTTTTATCTATGGTTGATGTGCTGTTCTTGGTTGATGTGGCTACCAGATTGAAGTCCTTGTCAATCTTGGCAGACCTTGATTCTTCCCACCACAGAATATACTCAGAGGCCTCTTGATTTGCATCCAGCTTAACCTCAACACTCTTAATTTCTTTTGATTTCATTTGTTGAATCTTAAGACTGTTGGGAGGAATTGATTGAATTGGCTTCCTTAGATTTCTGCCAAATCCAGTGGCCTTTTCCTTTCCTGAGTATTTGTGCTTTCCTGCAGGTTTCTGTCTAGAAAACCATGCCTTAGCATTAGCTTTCAGTCTCTTGGGCTTGACAGCAGCTTTGGTTTCATCCTTGACAGAACCTTCCTTGACAGTACCTCTGTCGACAGCATCTTTCAAGACAGCATCTTCTATGACAGTATCCTTGTCGACAGTACCTTTGATGACAGCATCTTTTTCAGCATTTATGCAGTCAATAGCACATCTAAGAATGCTTGCCTCCAAAGCTTCCAGTATTCTTGACTCCTCTTCATCTGTTGCACCAGCATCTTTCTTTTCCTGGCTAGGAGTTTCTTCATTGCCTTCATTCTGAGATTGAATACCAGTATTCCCAGAATTACTTCCACCAGCATTTCCAGCATTTCCAGAAGCTTCACCACCTCCATCCTCACCATCTTCATCATCATCATCATCATTATCATCATGGGGAGGAATGTTATAGAAGCAGCTTCCACCTTGATCATTTCTTTTGGCATTGGCTCTAGTGATTAGCTCCTTTATTCTAGCTCCCAGTGCCTTGTCTCTCAACACCAGCATTTTGTAGATTTCTTGAACAGCATGAACTCTTCCTGGATTGGCATTTGAACTGAGTATTCCATCTAGTACCTTCAGAATTGACTTGGTTTCCATTTTGGATGGGCTACCAATATTCATGTAGCTGTTCCTTCTAATGCCATCCTTAGATTTAGATCTGTAGAAAACACATGATGGATTTGAGTAGACTTCAGGTAGCTTCTGTATGATCAGGTTCTGGATTTGCATATCCAATATTTCATTGAATGGTGTTTGAGTTGCCCTGATCTTTCCCTTCAAAGCACACAACACCTTTGCTGGCAGACTCTGCAATAGCTGCATTGTGATGAAATAAGATATGCCAGAAGTTAGATAAATACTTACAGCCCATCTTTTCTCATCATTCACCATTACACTGACACTGGTAATTTGTTCCTTTAACAGGTTTGTGGTGTTGGTTGGACGGTTGCTAGGAGCATTCATTGCTTCTTCCACCAAACTGCTAAACTTACTGTCATGGTTGTGTAATGTGCTCTCCCTGTAATCCACCATCAAGACATTGGCTTCCTCTTGATCATACTCAGTACCATTGGACCAAGTAGTTCCTTTATAGATGGATTCAGGCAGTTTCCCTTTACCTTTCCCAAGTTTGTTTTGTTCCTCCATTTCTCTCCATTTCTTCTGTAGAGCAGTTTCTTGAGTTTCTTGAATAGGTTCTCTAATCACCACAGGAGGCAAGATTGGATGTCTAGATGCAGGTCTTCTTTGCAATGCATCTTGAGTTTCCTTTGACATTAACACCCTTTCTCCATCCATTTCCACTTCAATAGTCCTTTCAGCTTTATCCTGTGGTTTTGCACTGCTTGGTTTGACTTGCTCCCCCTGAGACATTGCTTTCCTTTTAGCTCCCCCTCTGGTCTTCACAGCTACAGGCTCCCCCTGAGTTCCACCTGATTCTTGAATAGGCATTGATTCTGATCTTGCTACCTTCTCCCCCTTAGTTGAGTTGGCAGCTACCAGGTCAGTAAGGAACTGAATAGAAAGTTGAGTAGCAGCAAAACCATCAACCACCAGTTGAGAGAGAGAGTCCAGCTTGGAGTCCAAAGTAGCACACTGTCCTTCAAGAGCTGCAATCCTGTTACCAAAAGTAGCAGAGGGGCCACCAGACCTTAACCTTCTTGGAGGGGAAGGAAAAGACAGGGGCTTGGAGGCTATGGGGGTTCTCACACTCTCAGGGTGTTTTTGAGTGATCTCATCACCCCTCACAGTTTGACTCTCAAGGCCTAGTGCCTGAATAGTGTGGGCTCCCTCAATATCTCTCTGGACATGCTCAAGTCCCTCTCCTTTTGCCAGCTCATTTGGCTGCCTCTCATTTTTATGCTCACCTCTCTTTTCTTTTATCTCTCTTTTCTTTTGCACACCCTCACTCAACCTAGATGCATGGGTATGAGCAGTACTAACATGCATGGAAGGAGAAGATTTAGAATGTACCTTTAGGAGTTTGGCAAGAGGTAGGTCATCATCAGAGGCATCCTCAACAAGTACAGCATCAAAATTAGGCTGGGAGGACTTGACAGCATCTTTGGGAGGAATGTTACTGTCAGTTGTAGTCTGGACAGCATCTTTGGGAGGTGGAGTGACAGTATGTTCTGTAGTGACAGCATCTTTCTCTCCACCTTTGACAGTAGCTGTGCCCAGGACAGTAGCATCCCCAGTGTCTTTGACAGCAACAGAGGCTGTGACAGCATCTTCCTGAAGGTAAGATGCTCCTTGGAGGTCAGACAAAGTGTTGGCTGTTTCAGTTTCTGACAAAATACCACTTTGCCCTAGCTCAGTGTTTGGAGGAGTGGTGTCCATCTCACTTTGAGAAGTGGGTTCTTGTGGACCACTAGAGGGGGGCTCATCCATGATTGGAGATGGATGATCAAAACCTGAAGGGTTGGGACTGTCCCCTTCTCTAGGTTGTGGAGAAGAAACAAAAGAATGTGTAGGGAAGGAAGAAGGTGAAAGTGTAGTAGAGAGTGGGGGCTGATTCACAGATGAAACATGTGAACCATCAATAGGAGTAGAGAAATCCTCACTGTGCCCTAACTCACTGTGTGTTTCTTCAAGTGGGGGTATCTCAGGTTGGGAACCAGGAGTTTGTGCAGACTCTGTACAGGGTGCCTTGGGAGACAGGCCAAATTCAATAGAAGCACCTTGTTGAGAAGGCACATCTAGGGAGGAGTTTATTTCCCTGGTTTCCTCCACAGTCTTTTGGGAGACTGCAGGGTGGCTGACAGTGGTTTTGGTCCTCCTAGCTCTCTTCTTCTTAGGCTCAGGGGGAACCACTGTGGGTTCTGCTTGACTACCTTCCTTATTTGCTGCACTAGGTGCAGTGTCTCCCTCTTGACTAACAGAGCTACCACCAACATCAGCTTCTAAGGATCTTTTTCTGGATTCTTGCAAGGCTTCTCTTTGGGCTTTGGGAAGTCTAGAGGGCCTAGGCTGAGTGTATGGTGTTGAATGGGGGTTAACTGAATTTGGGTCTAATCCAGCTTCAGCCTCAAGAGAAAAAGAATCATAACCAGTAGGTAATGGATAATCAAGGTTGGTCACTTGATCAACCATGTGCTGAGTGAAGCAAAGTGGAATATGTGCATTTAGATCCTGTGAAGATAACAGTGTGTGTGTGTTCTTTTTCAAGACAGAACAAACCTCTAGACGAGGGGCATCATTATTAAAGTCACAGAAAGTATTGATACACATCATAAGAAAGCGAGGGTAGTGTGATACCTTCTTACCTATGGCAGCTTTGAGTTGTGCCATGAGGAGAGCACCAACATTCACCTTGTATCCATGGACAAGAGAATGTGTCAGTTTCTTGATGTAAGAGGGTATCCCATTCCAGCCTGTGGACTTGGTAGAGAACACCTTGACCATTGCATCAAATATCATGCTCCACTCCTTCCTTAGATACTTCCTGTCCATTTCACCAGACGGGTACCACTTGGTTGTCCCCTCTTCGAGAATAGGGCCTGCATACCCAATCTTCAAGAAGAGCTTCTTCAGAGTGTCATCATTAGCAAGTGGAGCAAAGTTTTGGCCTGCTTCCAGTGTAATTCCAAGAGCAGTATTGATGACCTCAGCTGTGAGAATGTATTGTTGCCCATTAATCGTGAATTGAATAGCTGGGTTTTCACCCTCAGTTTGAGCAACAGCAGTGCGCCAAAATTCCTCAAGTTTGTCTAGGTCGAGAATTGGAGTTGAGGTAATGGCTGAACGAAGATAGGACTTGTTCAAGAAAAACACCAGTCCTTTGAAATCCTCACCAGCATCATTCGGGGAAAAGATGCCAGCAAAGTTTGTTTGAGAGAGAGTCTGTTTGGGGGCCATGGAGATTTCAAGAAAAGAAGAAAGTGAGAAAGTAGCTTTTTGCTTGAAGAAAAGTATTTTGCCTTGAGTTTTGTGAGAGTGATATGTCTGAGTAACTGGAGAATAAATATGGGTTTCTCAAACGTTTGCTCAAAAAGTGGAGTTAAAGGACGTGTCTTAATCCACTCTCTTAACACGTGAGTTACTGCCCGTTATTCACTGTCAATCGTGGGGTGAATGTCCAATTACAACGGTCCACTATTGTTGACAGTAACCTGTGCGCTAGAAACAATCTGTCAGTAAGAGGAGGTGGTGACAGTAGGTTTTGCGCGACAGCAACTATTGCGCAAAAACTTGCTGTCACCGTTAAGCATATGAATGACAGTATCCTTTACAAGTCTTGACAGAAAGTCTTTTCCTGCTGTCAAGAAGGTTGCTGTCAAGAAACACATGACAGTATCCTTCTTAACGACAGTAACTTCGATTAGGAAATGGTTCTGTCATGAACTTATTAGAATGCTTGATTCATACACTGAACTTAATATTGACAAATTATGGATTTAGCAATGTAATCTTTTGAACACAGATATTAAGCAATTAACACAGACAAATCATAAACTCAATAACCACATAAACAGGAACTTTTATTATTATTAATAAAATCATTAAAATTGAACATTTAGTACATTATTCTATGATTTTATTAACTAGTTCTAAGACTTCTTCCTTAATCTCTTCTTCAGAGCGGCCTTCGTTTTCAAGAAGGGCCTGAAGCTCCTTCTCTTCTTCCACAGCCTTGGCTTCTTCTTCCTTAGCCTTGGCCTCCTTTTCCTCATCAATCTCATCCATGGCGTCCAACAACATTTCAAAGAGCTCGTCGATCTCTTCATTGTCGGGTTCACTATCACACTTCTTTAGACCAACTTCAATTCCTACTTTGTTTTCCATTATTTACTTTAAAACTGAGAGCAGACTGGTGAAACCTAAGGTTAATTTATAGGCAAAACCGTCTAAGGATTAAAGTCTAATGGTCAACAGTTAGAGTACCCATACAACTACCACAAAAGTAATTAATGGTCGTGTCCTCCTTTAATCCTACAGATTAATGCAAAAGAGTGTGAAAGTCCAATGGAACAGATTTTTAACTCTCAAACTTAACAGATAACCACATTAAAGTCATACACGGTTTAAAAATATGAGACTGGCACAAAAATACTGACATGAGTAGTCAAATCAACACATGCTGTCACATAACAGACATAAACCAAGTAGACAGTAACTTCTCTTGACAGCAGGTTTGAAATTGCTGTCATGAGCTTCATAAAAAAAAATTGAAAATTTAGAAACCTTAGTAAATTAACATACCAGATTCAGCATTCCCAATTCACTTACCAACCTGTTGAAGGTTGCTTCATCCAATGGCTTAGTGAAGATGTCAGCAAGTTGCTTGTCAGTTGGGACATAAATCAGCTTCACAGTTCCTTGTTCAACATGCTCTCTGATAAAGTGATGTCTTATATCAATGTGCTTTGTCCTAGAGTGTTGAACTGGATTGTCTGAGATGGCTATGGCACTAGTGTTGTCACAGTAAATGGGAATATCTCTTAACACTAGACCATAATCTAGAAGTTGACTTTTCATCCATAGAATTTGTGCACAGCAACTGCCTGCAGCAATGTACTCAGCTTCTGCAGTTGAGGTAGAAACTGAATGCTGCTTCTTGCTAAACCATGATACCAATCTTCCACCAAGAAATTGACAGCTACCAGTAGTACTTTTTCTGTCAATCTTGCATCCAGCATAGTCTGAGTCTGAGTAACCAATTAGATCAAATCCAGTATTCTTAGGATACCAAAGGCCTAGGTTAGGAGTGCCTTTTAAGTATCTAAAGATTCTCTTGATGGCTACCAAGTGTGACTCCTTTGGATCACTTTGAAACCTTGCACAAAGACATGTAGCAAACATGATGTCAGGTCTGCTAGCTGTTAGGTATAGGAGGGATCCTACCATGCCTCTATAAGTGCTTGAGTCAACTTTCTTTCCTTTAGGATCAAGATCCAGACTAGTTGCTGTGGACATTGGTGTCCTTGCAGGAGATGAATCTTCCAAGTTGAACTTTTTGAGAAGTTCCTTGATATACTTAGCTTGACTTATGAAGATTCCATCAGTTTGTTGAAGAATTTGTAACCCTAGAAAGAATGACAATTCTCCCATCATGCTCATCTCATATTTGTTACTCATGAGATGGGAAAACTTCTCACACAGCTTCTCATTTGTAGAACCAAAAATGATATCATCCACATAGATTTGTACCAGAATGATGTCCTTGCCATGATGCTTGTAGAAAAGTGTCTTGTCCACAACTCCTCTGGTAAACTGGTTTTCCAGAAGAAAGGTGGAAAGTGTGTCATACCATGCCCTGGGTGCTTGCTTTAGTCCATACAAAGCTTTGAAGAGTTTGTACACAAAGTTATGCATGTCAGCATCCTCAAACCCTGGTGGCTGTTCCACATACACTTCTTCTTCCAGCTCTCCATTTAGAAAGGCACTTTTGACATCCATCTGAAATACTTTGAAGTTGCAGTGTGCAGCATAAGCTAGAAAGATTCTTATAGCTTCAAGTCTGGCAACAGGAGCAAATGTCTCATCATAATCTATTCCCTCCTGTTGACAGTAACCTTTAGCCACTAGCCTTGCTTTGTTCCTTGTCACCAATCCATTTTCATCAAGTTTGTTTCTGAAAACCCACTTGGTCTCAATAACTGACTTTCCCTTAGGTCTTGGAACCAATCTCCATACATTGTTTCTTTCAAACTGATTTAGCTCTTCTTGCATGGCTATCACCCAGTCAGAATCCAACAATGCTTCATCAATTGTCTTGGGTTCCATTTGTGACAGGAAGCATGAGAACATGCTGTCAGCAGAGACTTTGTTCCTTGTCCTCACACCAGAATTGGGATCACCAATTATAAGGTCATTTGTGTGGTCCTTGGTCCACCTGGTGATTCTGGGCAAGCTACTTGATTGAACAGGAACATTTGCTTCAGCTTGTTGAGTTGAATGCTCATCAATTTCATTGTCTCCACCATGTTCTTCATTGTCTCCAGAGTCAACACTGTTCTGAATGTTAGATGTTATGGTGTGTGATTGAGCTGGAGTTTGAATGACAGTAGTGGTGTTGACAGCATCTTTGTCAACTTCAACAATTTGAGTGAAGCTAGGTTCTTCATCTACAATCTCCTCAGCTTCCAGGTATCCTTGATTCTCAAATCTGAATGTCTGCATCTTTCCTTCTTCATGCAGTCCTGGAAACTTGGTTTCATCAAATGTGACATTAACACCTTCTTCAATAATCCTGTGTTCCATGACATAAACTCTGTAGGCAGTCCTTTCTGTGCTGTAACCCATGAATAATCCTTCAAAAGCCTTGGTGTCAAATTTTCCTTTCTTCTCATGGTTGTCTTTCATCATAAAGCATTTGCTCCCAAACACATGAAAATATTTGACAGTAGGTTTCTTTCCAGTTAGCAGACAGTAAGGAGTACTTGCATGAGTTTTGTTGATCATGGTTCTGTTCTGAGTATAACAGGCTGTGTTGATAGCTTCAGCCCAGAAATATGTTGGCAACTTAGCATCATGCAACATAGTTCTAGCTGCTTCAATGAGAGTCCTGTTCTTTCTTTCTACAACTCCATTCTGCTGTGGAGTTCTTGCAGCAGAGAATTGTTGTACAATTCCTTCATCTTTACAGAAATTTCCAAGAGTGGCATTTCTGAATTCTGTACCATTGTCACTCCTCAAGATTTGAACTTTTGAGTTTGGGGTTCTATCAAGAACTCTGACTTGATCAATAATCACTTGAGCAGCTTCATCTTTGGATTCAAGAAATTTCACCCAAGTGTACCTTGAGTAATCATCCACCATTACCAAGGCATACCTCTTTCTGGCCATAGATGGTACATTGACTGGTCCAAAGAGGTCCATGTGAATTAACTTGAGTGCTTCTGTGTTGGTGTTTACTTGTTTGGACTTGTGCACAGCTCTTCTCAGTTTGCCCATTTGACAATCTTCACACAGTCCTTCTTGACAGAATTCCTGTTGGGGCAAACCTCTCACTAACTCCTTCTTCATCAGAATATTCATTGTCTTGAAGTTGAGATGTGAGAGCTTCCTGTGCCAAAGCATACTGTCACCAACAGTAGCTTTACTGTAAAAACAGTAAACTTTATCCTTCTTTGTTGAGCTTAGATCAGCAACAAACAAGCTTCCTTTTCTGACCCCTTTTAGAGAGAGGCTTCCATCCTTCTTGTGATAGATGTTGCAAACCATCATGTCAAAGTCAACCTTAAATCCTCTGTCACTGAATTGGCTGACACTGAGTAGGTTGTGCTTCAATCCATCCACAAGAGCAATATCTTCAATGACAACATTTCCAATTTCCAGACAGCCATATCCCACTGTGTAACCCTTGCTGTTGTCTCCAAAGGTTATGATTGGGCCAGCTTTCTCTACATAATGTGATAGCAGGGCTTTATCACCTGTCATGTGTCTTGAGCAACCACTGTCAATTATCCACATGACCTGATTTTTCTTCTTACCCTGCAAAACAGAATGTTTCTAAGTTGCATATGGTACCCAATCTTTGTTGGGTCCTGCAGTTTCAGTGTTCCCTGAGTTTCTTCCAGTCACAACATCACAAGCATTATCAAAGACTTCCTGTTTGACTTCTCTTTTCACCCACTTAGGTTTAGAATTGGACTTGGTCCTTTTCTTAGTGGATGAAGCCTTTTTGCTGTTGCCAGCAGGCTCAGAAGTCTCAACAGTGTTTAGGTATGAGCATTTTTCAGTAGAGAGAACAGGTAAGTTAAAGCATGTACTCATGGCAGTGATTTTGCATGGCATACAATCAATGTTATTACAGACACTCATAGTTCTATGCATAAGGGGGGTTCTGTGTAAGTTACCATTGAGTTCAGTTGCATTGATCTTATCCTCAATTGGTTTCTTACAAACATGTGTTAAGTGATGTGTAGATCCACAGTTATTGCATAGTTTCCTAGAAGCACCTCCAACATTAGTGTATCCATTTCCTTTGTTGACACCTACCTTACCATTCCTGTTCCTAGACTTGGGAGTCACTGGATTGACAGTATGTTCAGAAGTTGCTGTCGAACTATCCTTGACAGTATCTTTTAATCCTACTGTCTTGACAGAAGGTTTGAGAGTTACTGTCTTGGACTCATTCTTGACAGTATCTTTGAAAGATTCTGTCTTGCCAATCGTGACAACATCCTTTGAACTTACTGTCTGATTGCTTGGTAAGTTTACTGTCTTGGGGATTGTGACAGTATCCTTTCCTTCCTTGAATGTGCTGTCAACACCTTCATCCTCATCAAGAATTTCTTGTTTGATGAGCATGGCTTCTTCATCAAACTCAATTTCAGCAGCTTTGAAAATAGGAGTTTTAACTTTCTTGAGAATGGTGGGTTTGACAGCAGCTATTCCAGGACAATCTTGAATCACAGTTTCCTTTCCAGGTCTTCTACCATAAGAAAAACCTATACCAACAGACTGATTTTCTGTATGCTTATCATTGTAATCCTGAAGTATCTTTGATGAGTTTCTATAGGCCTTAATCTTAAATTCATTTTCAGCAATCTCATTCCTCAGGAATTCCTCAACCTCCTTAGCACATTTTAATTCATTTTTAAGTTTGGCATTCTCTTGAGCTAAAGAGCCTAGAGAACTGGTTTTGAGAAAAAGAGAATCATTTTCACACTGAAGTGTTTCATTTAGCTTACTTAGTCTAGAGATTTCCTCATTAGCAGCAGATAAGCTAGTATAGACATTGAACATTTCAGCACTTAAGTCTTTAATGGTTTTCTTATACTCATCAGTAGACATATCAAGTAAGACAAGTGAAGGTACCTGACTTGAAGGAGTTGATGCTACCTCATCAGTGCTAGCCATGAGAGCTAGGTTAACATATTCTTCCTCTTCTTCATCATCAGAATCATCCCAACACTTTCCTTCAGCCACATAGGCTCTACCTTGATTTTTCTTAGAGTATCCACCAGTTCCTTTCTCATATCTTTGAACCTGTTTGGGTCTTTTGCATTCAGTAGCAAAATGACCAGGTTCTCCACAGTTGTAACATTTGAACTTTGATCTATCCACAAATCCAGTTTTGTATCCTCCTTTGGTTGAACTTCCCACAGCAGCCTTTGATGAGCTTCCTTTGCTGAACTTGGATGCTTGGCCTTGAGGCTTGTATGACCTATCCTTCTTGAACCTAAAGTTCTTGAACTTCTTGGCCATGTAAGCCATAGTAGGGTTGTCCATGCTTTCCAGTTCCTCCATTGTGTAGAAGTCTTCATCTTCCACATCTTTAATCTGTAGTACCACTTTCTCATCATCTTCAACCACCTCTTCTATCTTCAAGGTCTGTGTTGGGGTTGATTGTGTGATCTGTGGTACTTCACTTGGCTGTGTGATCCTTGGCACATGTGCTACTAGGGCACTTGACATATTAGCCATCTTGTTCCTTGTTCCACTTTGTATGGCTCTCTTTTGAAAGAGTTCGAGTTCATAGGATTTCAGAATACCATAAAGTGTCTCAAAGGTTATAGTGTTGAGATCTCTTCCTTCTCGTATGGCTGTTGTCTTGTGTTCAAGGTGATCAGGCAGTGTGAGCAGGAACTTGACGTTTAATTCTTTTCTGTCATAGTACTTGCCATGTATCTGTAATTCAGTTAAGAGCTTACTGAACCTTTCGAACATGGAGGTTAAGTCTTCACCAGGCTTGGCCATGAATGCCTCATATTGAGATATTAGAATTTGCCTTTGGTTGCCCTTAACCTCTTCACTTCCTTCACAGAGTAAGGCTAACCTGATCCACATCTCCTTGGCTGATGTGCAGCTTATTACACTTCCACACATGGCTTTATCCAGCGTGAGAGAATCGAGCAAGATAAGTTGCAAATGATCATCTAGCACCATTTTCTCCTTTTCAGGTTCCAAAATTTCTGAGGGATCTTTGGGAACCCAATGTGCAGGAATAATCTCACCATTCACTGTTGTGGCTTCAATTTCCTTTCTTGGAATGAAAGGACCATTCTCGAGTATACCTGGGTATAGTGGATTTGCAGCTTTGATAAACAACAAGATTTTTCTTTTCCAAATGCTGTAGTTCTCTTTATCAAAAGCTGGGATCTTGATACTGTTTGATTTCTGCATTTTCTCCGGGATCTTAGATATGTATGTTAATCTGAACACTCTGATACCAGTTGTTAGTCCTTGTGTATTGCAGAAGGGGGGGGATGAATGCAATACTGATAAAATTCAATCTAAATTTCAACAACTAAAATCAAGATTAAACGTTATCAGCAATATATGCAATCACGAACAGTATTTAGTAAGAACAAGATTCACAAAATAAATGTTTTATTTATTTTGCAAACTGTTGCTACAACCTCAAGAAAAAGATCTCGAGCTTCGGGTTTTCTTCTAAGACACTTGCTTCTGTTCGTTGCTTTTCTAGAATGAGTTGATAGTAGGTATATGACTAACCCTATCACTATCAGTCACGGGTTTGTAAAGCTGCTGTCACTGTCAAGTGGCAGCTTCTTACAGATTGTCTTACCCATGTGACTTTCCTAAATTGCTAACATGTCAGATATACATTACAAAGAAAGCAACCTAGATTCATTCTATTTCCAGCTAAACCAATTCAGCAGATAAAGACTTGACCTTGCTCTTGAATTGATTCGCTTTTGATTTGTAGTGCCTTGAAGCTTCTGTCGTAGTCTTGCAGACTTGGTGCAGCTTAGGGATGCTGCATCACGCCTGTTTCTTGAACATTTAAACTGTCACGGGATTTGACTGAGAAAGATACCTAGCATAAGGATCTTTATTGAGACAGTTACTTTTGCCGCAAAGCTTGCTGTCACAGGAATGATCTTTTGGTGACAGTATGAGTTCCCCGCATAGAGTGCTGTCGAGGATCCCAAACTTGCTGTCGAGGGCAATAGTTGCTGTCGCGTAGTCTTCCGCCAATGTTGCTGTCAGAGTGAATATGCTGTCGTGACTTGCAACATTCTGTCTTCTTGTAATCTTACTGTCACAGCTTTAGGACAGTAACCTTTATTCATGTTGTCATCCAAAAAGCATTCTTTGAGGCTTGAACACACAAGTGAACTTCTTTCAAATAATACAACTAGAATAACATTACATACTGATTACAAGAACATACTTTGGCTATGACAGTATGTTCTACTTAATTTAAAAAATTAAGTACAATCAAAGTTAAGTTGTTTCTATGCTATCACCCATAAATCCCAACAATATCCATTAACAAGCATCGCTTGGGAAATATTGGAGAATCTTCCTTTCTAACCTAGATATAACTACTTAGTGGAGTCGTATCAACAAGTACTACACTTGGGGAAAGGAGGACAATCTTTACGTTTCAGAGTCATGGATTTCATCCGAACTAGGAGTGGTGTAAGTGGTCCAGTTGCGCCGACCCATCCATATTATTTCCCCAAATGGGCCGGGAGATCCGGGAAGGCAGTAGACAATGTCAGGCTGTCGTGATTCTTCCATCTACATGTAGAGAACATATTTTTGTTGTACGACCTGCTACTGATCATAGTAAGGTTGGTACGACGGGCGCGGTAACAACTCCGGTATTGGTTCATCATCCATTTTGGATAATTCTGCAACATGTATTGAAAGGGACTACGGATGACATCCTTGGTACATGTTTACCAATCATGTTGGCAGGGGGTTCTGCAACATGTATTGAAAGGGACTAAGGATGACACCGTGGTACAAGTTTACCGATCATGTTGGCAGGGGGATGAAAAGTGTTCAAAAAAATGAAGTTACAATAAATCCTTGCAACTTCATCTTTTATTTTATGAGTTATGACTCTGATAAAACCTTACTCAGATTATATATGCATAAGTGGATTTTGGGTTACGGAACATTATATGAAATTTTCCTCGTAACTTCATCTTTTATATCATATGACTCTGTGGATACCTTACATAACATGAGTTATGGTAAGGGAGTTGTTTATACTGAATCACCTTATAACTTCATCTTTTAAGTTATATGTTGATATTCTGCTTACATAGCAGATATTTTTTGGAAAGGTTATATTGGTTTACTTTGAAACCTCATCTTTTATATTATACTAGAACTTTGTTCATAATATAGCAAAAGTTCGCAGAAATATTATGAAAATGATATTGAAATACAATAATGGTACTGTTTTTGGGAATACATTCCGATAAGGAAATAATTTCAGTATCGAGATATTTTGACAAATTATTGTCTTATACCCGCTTTATTCTGGGTTGAGTTAAAGGCAGGATTATGTCGTACTTTAATTACCTTGCTAAGCTATCGCTCACTCTTGCTATTTCTTTATAAATATTATATAGCAGCGAAGTAGGATACCAAGGATTCGACGCACATCCCTCAGGCGAGTGGTAAGCGCAAGGCAGTCTCATGAACAGTTTCTAGCAGTGATCCTGGAAGTAGTGTGAACCAGTCAGATCAAGCTGGAGCTTTTGGTATTCATCTTATGTATAGATATGAATGGTATGAGAGGGTGGTGAGTATTACAAGGCTAAGTTGGTAATGTACCATTACTTAGGAGTTGTATCAGTAGCAAATTCAAAAGACATTTGGGTAATGTAATAAAGATTATTATTCCGCAATGGTTGTATTTGTATCGTTTCTGAGACTCTAACCTGTGTGTGTGTGAGAGAGAGAGAGAGATATATACATTGTGGGGTCATAAGCAGATGAATTGTGTCTATTGTGAGTAAAGTAGGCAAGGCAAGAAGTAAGTGGATCGTGACTACTCTAAATCTCTGACCCCGGATTTGGGGCTGTTACAGGGTAACCCCTGGCATGTTCCTATGATGAGGAAACAGTGAGACCCGTATGGTACGAGGGTAAGCTTTCGAGTTTTTATTGATCTTTCGTTGAATACATGGAGTTTAAGGGTTTGAATGCATGGAATTCAGTTGAGTAAACGCGGGTTACTCTATAAGGAAAAAGATCACCTATATGGGAGAGAAGTGAGGCCCCTTCAAAGGAGAATTTCGAGGCACGATTCTTTAGAAACTCCTGTAGATTCCATGGCCAAAATGGACATAATCATGATAGCTGAACGAATCAGAAATGGTATAGTGATAAGTATATCATCGTTTACACAAACGGTCGAACAAATCAAAGACAATCATGTCTACTGTCTACCAGTAAAGTCGGTATGCTTACTCGAGCGCAGGTTCAAGAAGCATTCTCTACATATCGTATGCTATATCTAATCGAAGAAACTATCACCAAGTCAAAATTCTGTGTATGTCTGTCTAATGTGTGCTACTGATACATCAATCTCATCGATGTGGGGGATTGTTGGAAAATATGGGTGAATTATGGGTGAATTATTTGATTTGGTAAAATCAATTCCGATTTTAAATCTGGATTTTTTGCCAATGACGCGATTAATTAGCTTGACTAATTAATTAAGGAAATTGCCACCAACATAATTTTCACCGACGCAATTAATTAGCTTCACTAATTAATTAAGGAAATTGTCACTGATATAATTGATTAACGCGGTTAATTAATTTTGGCAATTGTGTAGCGCACAAGTTTTACTAGCCTATATATACTCATGTAGATCATTAGGATTATTCATTCGAAACACATCCTTCTCTCATACACATCTCTGTTCTATTCCTCTGGTGATAGTTTCTTGTTGGTCTCAAACTCGCTGAGAGTGAGGCTATTCAACAGTCTCACAGCAAACCGTTTTATCCTGGGAAGCAATCCGTTCGCACGTACGGTAAGGAGACAGTCACGCACTGGACTCGGTTTTGTTCTTTTTCTCCTATTTTTATTTGTTTTATTTGTTTACTGTTTACATACACCTTATTTGTTATTCACACGCGTCCATGTTATTTTAAGTACTAATATCACATATTGTCTAATAATATTCAAATTGTGATATACAATATCTTTTCTCCCCGTGGCACGGATAAATATTTGAGACTTATTTTAAGTCATGTCATAGTTGTTTCAAATTTATGTTATATTTCGAATCATTTTTGCATCCTCTTCGTAATATGTACTTTGTTTTAGATAGGGGTTAGCGCGGGTCGGATCGGTTCGATTTTAGGTTAAAACCGAAACCGAAACCGCATAACAAAATAAATAAAATGACTTCGAAGTTTTAAGCTTGCAAAGTTACAAATTATTTTTTCGTCCAAAATAAACATACAAAGTTTTCATTATAAATTATTTAAGTCCAACATGATCCGAGAATAATGAAAATTTAACATGATCTTCAAAAATATTTTCTTTGAAATGTATATAAGACAATGTTAGAAATTCAACAATCTCGAGTCTATCTGAAGTCTTTGTATAAGTAAAGAATTTTTCCAGGAAAGCCAAGAAAAATCGTCACATCCAAAAATAAAGCAACATATAAAACACCTAGATATAGAAGTTTATTAAACTACATTTATTAATCAACTATTACAAATTAAAACTTCAAAAACAAGAACAAAATAATATAATTATTAAAAGGAATGTCAATATCTTTATTAATCTACTCCCACTACTCATAAAAATTGGTCTAGTAGAATATATAATATATTTATTTCTTTATTTTATTAATCGGATCGGTTCGGGTTTTTTCGGTTCGGTTTGGACCTAAAACCGAAACCAAAAACTCAAGAACGGTTCGGGTTTTTAATTTTCGGTTTCGGTTCGATTTCAACTCGGTTTCGATTTTTTACGGTTCAATTTTTATCGGTTTAGGTTCAATTTCAGTTTTAATTTGATTTTTTGCTCCCCTAGTTTTAGGTATTGATAGCCAGCGGAGGAGTCATAATCTATAGTCAAAAGACAAAAGTGTGTATGTATGTGGGGCATGATTAAAATGAGATTACCAAGAGAGAGCATTGCATAAACAATTCAATATTAAGTTTACAGGGGAGGCAAGATTTGGTTAAAATAGTGTAAATTAAGAAGGATGGGCATGTGTTTTTACCTCTTTTTGATGCCTTTCTTGACGGTCAAACTAAACAAGCAGAGACAAGTGAGTCTTTGAAGCTTTCGAGATTAATAATGTTACATGCACATTTATAGTTAAATATATCTGATTTCTCTTGGTCCCTCTCCTTTCTGCAACACTCTTTCTTAAACTATTCGTTTTTTTTACCACCCCCTTGAATGTCTCTACTTGGCCTCATTAGCTGTTCCTTGACAATCCCTTAGATACCATTTTTTACTACTTGTGTATGTATGACTCTGTGTCTTGTGTGCATGAATTTTTTACACCATGCCTGAATATAAACACGCCAGGATACTTGCAGATGAAAATTATACGCAAAATTATCTGTATATTAATAGACATGGTGAGTAAATTATTGTCTGACGCATTCTTTTAATACTAGCAACTAGTGAAGAGTGGATTGAAAACAAACCTACCTAGTTCATTAATTTATCAAAATACGTTGTTCTAATTGCATAGTGATTTGTTAAGTTAATGGTTCTTCTAAAATGATTATGCAGCTTGAATAATGTCTTTGATGAATCAAAACAATGACAATTTATGGAACGTTATTATCTTGGCTTTATGACCTTTTAGCCCTTAAAGTTTGACGATTTATACCTATCAGCCCTAAAATTTTGAAGTCGTACCTTTTAGTACTTGAAGTACCCATTAAAGTTCAATTAACCATTTTTTCTATTTTTCTTCCGATAATACCCCTCCAAGGGCTGAGAGGTACTATTTTTTATACTTCAAGGGCTAAAAGGTATATACCCTTTTATACTTCAATGTGTGCATTTAAAATTCAACCCTCATTGCCACAGCACCTTGAAGACACTATGATCTTGGATATCAGAGGGTGAAGCTTGCAGTAGCATTTGGTCTTCTGAAAATGAGGCAGGCATGACCATAACAATCGTGAAGAACCTTTGGATGTGTGAGGAGATAAAATTAACTCCATAGAAATGATTCTTTGACTAACAGAGATGTGCAACTGTGAATACGCTTGTAGTCCTGATACAATAAAATTTATTGAAAAAAAAAAAAAAATATAAGGCATTCTTAGGTAAAGAAAATATTGCATAACTTAATAACATAGAACTACCATGGACATTCTACACCTCATACGTTCAATCTTGGGTCCACTACCGATAGATTTTGAAAATTCAAGTAAACTTGGAAATTAGATTCTGAAAATAAACCCAGAGAGAAACAAATGGGCTTTATCCAGTTAAGAAACTGCAAGAACCAATTAAGGTATGGACTAAGGAAAATATGATGTAGGCCTCCAAAGATTCAAAAGAAGCACCAAGAAAAGAGTATATTTCGATAATTATATACAGATTTTAAGTTGTACATATATTTTTATACTCAGTCTGGGTTAACTGTGTGAACAAAAGTTTAACATATGTGCTTGTTTTTAACTAAAAACCTCCGACACTTAATATGTTGAATCATGCATCAATATATCAATTTGCTGACTTATTAATGAGGGTGATGAAACAAATTTAAAGAGGACAAATAGTTATTCAGTGTTTAGATACACATAGCATGCCAAAATCAACTTGTCAACTAGCCATTTCTGTTTAATTATAGTTCTGGTGATGCCTTTGTAACATGTAAATGCTTCAGATAGTAAATTGTAACTCCAGTATAGGTACAATAAGCAAATGCATTTAGAAACTACTTCAAAACCTCACCAAATGCCTAGCAGCCAAGACCTTCTGTAAAGCATGTACATCAGCTTGGAATCCAGAAGATGCCATCACAGATTTGTCCGCTCTGAAATGTCAAATTTAACATAATATATTACATGATCTTGCAACATGAAACGATGATACACATGGTGAACACACATCCATTTGTAAACAATAAAAAGGATACATGAATCTTGACTTGGTAAGTTTCTCGACAATCTAGTAAGATAATGAGGCAGAGCATGATGAGTTGGCGAAGGAGTGGACTGAGAAGGTGAAGCAGACACTTCATGTTCATGATGCACATGAGCTGGTATTCGTTCTTGGATACATTTGTGGTAAGTGTGACGAGGAAGGACATATTTGGGCATTTAATTGTGAAGAATCCAAAAATGTGCTTTGGAAGACGAAAACAGACAACAAAGATGGTGCTGACTGCGGAGCTTCACAATTGTATTACAATCCTCACAAATCCGAAGGTTCTTCACAATTGTTATGGTCATGCCCGTCTCATTTTCAGAAGACCAAATGCTACTACAAGCTTCACTCTCTGATATCCAAGAGCATACTCTCTTCAAGGTGCTGTGGCAATGAGGGTTGAATTTTAAATGCACACATTGAAGTATAAAAGATTATATACCTTTTAGCCCTTGAAGTATGAAAAATAGTACCTCTTAGCCCTTGTAGGGGTATTATCGGAAGAAAAATAGAAAAAAGGGTTAATTCAACTTTAATGGGTACTTCAAGGGCTAAAAGGTACGACTTCAAAGTTTTAGGGCTGATGAGTATAAATCGTCAAACTTTAAGGGCTAAAAGGTCATAAAGCCTATTATCTTTCATTCTTCATCTGTTAAACAAATTCTTTGGATTCGCTTAATTAAGCATAACAATGTTTAGAGCTTATTGCACTTTGTAACCCTTAAGTTTGTGCCAAAAACACCGAGGTACCTTTATTTTTTTTCTGGCAGTTAACCACCGAAATTTAGTATTTTCTTTCACTTTGCAACTATTCCATCCATTGGTCCGTTAACGTTGAAAAAGGCAAGGGTAAGCTGGTAATTGTAGTATTCAAACGGCTATTTCAGTCTCTTTTCTTGAACAACTGCTATATATATTTGATATGTGTGTTTATTGAAATGGGCGAGCGTTGCAATTGTAACAAATGGGTGGCTATTCGAATGGCGTGGACGGAGACAAACAGTGGGCGATGATTTGACGGGTGTCCTGACTATGATTGTAACTATTTTCGGTGGATTGATGGTCCGCTTTGTCACTGAGCTAGGATTATCATTCCTGGTCTCGTACGTAGAATTAATAAACTTGAAGAAGAAATCAAAGCTTTGGAAGTGAAGAATGTGAAAGTGGAGAAAAAGAGGGGTTGCAGCATATCTCCGTTGCTTCCTATAAGTACTTGGTTTATGATTTGCGTGTTCATGATGTCCCAGCAATCAACAGATGATATTTATGTTGGGGTCCGCCCCGAATTTCTAAATAAGTTAAGAATCCTATTATGAGCAGTATTCTAATTTGTGATAATTGAGGAAAGTCTTATTCTGGTAGAGATAAGAATTGTGGAAGATTTATATCCAAGATAAGAAAATATGATAATTGTCACAAATAGAATTGATATATATTATGATTAGAATATTTGTAGGGGTTTTGAAGTATTGCAAAAGTTAGAGAGTTGTGTGCGATACACAAGAGAGAGTGTGTAATCAAGGTGAGGTGATTGTATTCAAGAGTGTTGAGTGAGGGAGCGACTCCAAACTTGTAATACATTCATAGTGGATTTGTGGTTTTACCCTCCCTTGAGGGATTTCCACGTTAAATTGTTGTATTCTTTACTTTCGTGCTTATTATTGTGTTTGATTAACGTTGATCTATAGTGAAAACAATCCTAACAAACTGGTATTAGAGCTTGGGTTCGAGAAGTAGATCCGGCGTTAAACAGAAGGCAATCACGAAGTAATTACGAAAATTTGTAGGAATTTTCTGGTCTGTGGAGCTGTTGAAGAATTGACGATTTCAGGGTCATCCGTGGTCGGATCGTCCTGATATTCGGACAGTAGATTCGTTACATCAATATCTAAAATCTGAACGGTGGAGATCGGATTTTGGGTTCGGGAGGGTGTGATTTCTGGTGTCCGAAGTTGACTGTTTGCGCGTTGATAGTTGGTCGTGAGTTGATCTTTTCTTGGCTTGATGGAAGATCTAAAGTCGTTGAGGATTGATGCACCCAAGTATGATGGAAAGACGGATGTCACTATGTGGCAATTAACCATGAAGTATGTGTTAATTCAACGAGGACTTGATGATGCCTTGGAGAAGGCAAAGGCAAAAGAGGTTAGTGATGCAGATTGGGCGAAGATCCAGAAGAGAGCGGTGAGTACAATCAGGCTGGAACTTGCACCCGATGTGATATATAACATGTTGAAGGAGTCGACACCGAAGTAGATATGGGACAAGTTAGCAAGCATATACGCTTCGAAGTCGTTGACCAATAGACTTAATTTGAAGATGGAGTTGTACTCTTTAAAACTGGATGAATAAAGTAGTCTCCATTATCACATTAGTTGTTTTAATCAACTAGTATGTCATCTGGCTAATGTTGACGAGCCGATGAAAGATGAGGAACAAGCTTTGGTGTTGTTGTCATCGTTGCCGAAGTCCTTCAAGTATTTTAAGCAAACGCTTTTAGTAGGGAGGACAACTCTTACGCTTGATGATGTGTTAAAGGCGTTAATAGATAATGAGAGGATGACAAAGGATGTTGTTTCTGAAAGTGGGGCAGTTTTAGCTATCGAAAGCGCTGAAAGAAAGAGTCGCAACCGTAATGACCTGCAAGGAAGAAGTAAATCTCGGTCGAGTAAGAGGGATATGAGCACTGTTGAGTGCTATTATTGTGGTGAAATGGGTCATATGCAGATGTGATGTCCAAGATTTAAAGAAGATGTGATGTCCTTTAAGCAGGTGAAGGGAAATAACAAAGTTGATGATGCAGACTCTACACTTGTGATCGATGAGGGAGAGTTTTTTATGGCGAGTGAGGATACCGCTCCTGGTTCGGTGAAGAATAAATCAGAATGAGTGATTGATTCTGCTGCTTCTATACATATATGTAGGGATCGAGCGATGTTTGAGACCTTATGCACTGATGAAAATCTTGGTAATGTCATTGTGGGGAATGATGAGAAGATGAAGGTTCAAGAAGTTGGAACTGTTTGTCTTAAACTCCAGGATGGTACGATCAAGAAAGCTCTCAATGTGAGATATGTACCAGATGCATCAAAGAATGTGTTATCTTTGAGTGTGTTGGCATCACGTGGGTACAGATTCGTTGGACGAGGGCGAAGTTGCAAGGTGTATAAAGGAAGAAACTTGATTCTACAAGAGATGATGTATAAGAAGAATATCTATTGTTTAGATGGTGAAGCAACAACTATGAAGACCGAAAAAGGTGAAATTCTCGGAATCGGTTGAGGTATTATGGAATTCGAGCCGTGGGAGGATTTGTTGGGGTCCGCCCCGAATTCCTAAATAAGTTAAGAATCCTATTATGAGCAGTATTCTAATTTGTAATAATTGAGGAAAGTCTTATTCTAGTAGAGATAAGAATTGTGGAAGATTTCTATCCAAGATAAGAAATGATGATAATTGTCACAAATAGAATTGAGATATATTAGGATTAGAATATTTGCAGTGCCTATAAATATAGATATTTGTAGGGATTTTGAAGTACTGCAAAAGTTAGAGAGTTGTGTGCGATACACAAGAGAGATCTTTTGTAATCAAGGTGAGGTGATTGTATTCAAGAGTGTTGAGTGAGGGAGCGACTCCAAACTTGTAATACATTCATAGTGGATTTGTGGTTCTACCCTCCCTTGAGGGATTTCCACGTTAAATTGTTGTATTCTTTACTTTCGTGCTTATTATTGTGTTTGATTAACGTTGATCTATAGTGGAAACGATCCTAACAAACTGGTATTAGAGCTTGGGTTCGAGAAGTAGATCCGGCGTTAAAGAGAAGGCAATCACGAAGTAATTACGAAAATTTGTAGGAATTTTCTGGTCTGTGCAGCTGTTGAAGAATTGACGATTTCAGGGTCATCCGTGGTCGGATCGTCCTGATATTCGGACAGTAGATTCGTTACATCAATATATAAAATCTGAACGGTGGAGATCGGATTTTGGGTTCGGGAGGGTGTGATTTCTGGTGTCCGAAGTTGACTGTTTGCGCGTTGATAGTTGGTCGTGAGTTGATCTTTTCTTGGCTTGATGGAAGATCTAAAGTGGTTGAGGATTGATGCACCCAAGTATGATGGAAAGACGGATGTCACTATGTGGCAATTAACCATGAAGGATGTTAATCCCAAATGACCTAACAGAATTGTAGAAGGGGGGGTTGAATACAATTCTTGATATTTTCTTAAACTTAAAACACTTATAAATAAAACTGAACTGAATAAGTAAAAACACAAGATATAAATAATTCAGTTGGATTGTTTGATGATCCAACTGAAGTGTTTTTATTTCGTAAATAATCCGTGATACAGAATGTACACAGCTGCTCAGTTACAAGATTTGTAGAGAAGAAATGCTCTCAAAAAAATAGCTAATACAATCTATTTGTTTTTCTTCTCTTATCTATTCTAACTGCTACACTTGGTTATATATATTCCCAAGTTTACAATGCTATTTTTGACTACACTAAAGTACACAAAAGGTAACCGCCAATAGTTTGCTTTTCATCCCTTTGTCCATTGGTCCTTGGAGATCCTTGCTTTTGTCTTCATGCTTATTATGATCACTCCCAAGAGCCCAATTGGAAACTGGGATGTTTCCTTATTCCCCATGTCCATTTTAATGGTTTCCAATGCAAAGTACACTTCCACATCACCTTTAGATCTGTTCAGTAAACTGTCACTATCACTTTGTCAACTATTCAGAAAAGCAATAATGATTCGTTGATAGCAGGGAGATGTGTTTCGTTGATAGCTTTATTCTCCATTTCGTTGATGAGTAAACTTCATTTCGTTGATGAGTAAACTTCATTCCGTTGATGGTGTATCCTTGTTCCGTTGATAGAGTAATCTTCATACCGTTGACATGTCTTCACTTAGGCAAAATTACAAGGCATGATATACTTACAATTAACCAACCTATTTTGCCTATCTAGTACTTAGTCAACATGACTTAGGAAACCTATCTAATACATACATCAAATGCATATCAAACTGTGAAGTATTGTACAGTGCAATTGCTACAACACTCATTCCGTTGATGAGCTTCCTGTCAACGAAACACTGCAAAGCATGCCATTCCGTTGACAGTTACAAAATGACTTAATACAAAATCTACTAAGTGTTTTTATAATTATCATCAAGAACAACATATTCCTAACAATCTCCCCCAATTTATGACTGATAGAATAACAGCCATAAATCAAGAGCCTTGATGATAACAAAAACACTCAGTCAAATTACACATGATAAAAGTAGAAATTGCATTGAGCTTCATTGAATTTAATTAAAATTTAAAGTAGAAAATCTTACAAAACAAGTGCACAGAGTTGCTCCTCTAAACTGAGCAGATTTTTCATCTTTGCCTCTGTGGTCTTGTTTTCTTCCCTTTTCTTGCATTGTTCTCCTCAATCTGAGCTTGAAGTCTTCTGTAGAAAATCTTCTCTTCTTCATCTTGATTCCCCAACTTGGATTGCATTAATCTTAGAGTTTCATTGGATGCCTTCTCCAGTTGGTCTTCTATTCTGAAGAATCTTCTACAGTTGTCCTTGTCTCTGAATTCCATCATCCAAAAAGGTTGGAGATGAATTTTCTTTCCTGTTTGAGGGACCTTCAATACTCTGGGAAGTGCACCAGGCTTGTTCCAGCTAGCTTTGATTTGGCAAATTTTGGAAACAACTTCAGACTTAGCTGTTTTGGTAAAACCAAAATCTTTCTTCAGGCATTTAAACACAGATAGCAGTGTCTGATAGTCTTCTCCCAGAATTCTATGTAGAGGCCAAACCTGTTCTCTCCCACCCTTGTAGACAAACACCAATCTCTCTGGTAGTTTGTAAGAAACTGCTATTCCTCTCACTTCAACTAGGTCATCAAGATTGATATGTAGGTCAGACTCCTCCCTGATATCAGCAATGTAGATGAAGTCTTCTGGGTTGGTAGGAGGTTTTTCAGCTTGTGGTCTCCTTACTAGAATTGGCTTAGCCTTGGTAGCCCTTTTCTTAGATTTCTTCTTTGGATCCATCTCAAAGAGGAATTTTGGAAAGTTGGCCTCATCAAACTCAATTGGCTCTTCCTTTGGCTCAATTGGCTGATCATGGAAATGAACAGGATGTTTAGGATCAAAGGCTAACTTTACCCGTAGAGCTGGATCAGGAATTGATGGAGGTGCAGTTGGTACAGAAGAGTCTGATGCAATACTCTGAGAGTCATCATTCTCAAAGGCTATATTTCTCCTAGCTCTTGCCTTTGGTTGCCTTGTGCTCTTCTTTGCACTCCTTTCCTCTCTGGCTTTTTCTTCTTGCTGTCTTTCTTCTTCATCAAGAGATTGAGCAACTGCAAGTGCTTGCATTGCTGCTCTTTCTGACTCTTCAGCCTTAGCTTCAGCAAAGTTTGGGTGACCAGCCCAAACACAGATTTCTTGTCCATTCCTGTAGACAATTGCCCTTTGCTTCCTTACCTCAGAATCATTGCTTTCCTTGCATTTAGTGATAAGTAATCCAAGAAGCTTGAGCTCATCTGGATAAGGTGCAGGATAGAAAGTCCTTGCTATATTTTTGCCCTTTTGTTTAGCAGGGGACTTGGGAGATAAGCTTCTTTGCAATGTAGCTTGTTCCACATCCCTAATGCATGAAGTTTGTCCTTTCTCCTTCCTTGATCCTTGAGTGACTCCATGTAGAAGGGGCTCTACCTTATATGAAGAATTGGTCTGTGGCTCCCATTCCGTTGATGCTAAAACCATGGCATCCGTTGATGGCTCTGTAGAAGAAGCTTGATCCGTTGATGGATTTGAACTCTTTGCAGTATCAGCTATCTTCTTGATTCTTTCTTCTATCCTGGACCAGTGGTCTTTAATTTGTTCAGCAAGCTGTAGCTTCATAGATGCTTGCTGAATCAGGTCAATGCTGTCCAGTTTAGCTTTTCCTGACTCCCCCATTGCTAGTGGCTCCTGTGGTAGGGAAATGGTTGGAACCATAACCTTTGTGATTTGAATGTCTAGCTCCTTAGATTTCTCCCCCTTTTTGTTATCATCAAGAGAGATGACTGGGAGTCCTTGAGCTACCACTAGCTGGGCCAAGAGTTGTGTCTGCTTCTCCTGTTCCTTTTGCATCTGAGATAAAGTAGCTTCCACCTTGTCCACTCTAGAAGAGAGAGTCTTCAAGGAGGTAGCCACCTCAGGTTCCTTAGAGAAAAACCTGTTCATCTTGGACACAGTGAGAAGAGGAAGCTTTTCATCTAGCCTCCTTTCATTAGCATCCCTGAGATTGCTAATTGAGTCCTTGATTTCTCTAGCCTCAATCCTTGTCTGCATCATCTGTAGCCTTTGGATTTCCAGTGAATCCATAATAGCCTTGTAGAATTTCTTGTCATTGGCATTTGCAGACTCATGAGCCAGATAGGCCTCATTGTACTGCCTTGTGATTGCAGCATCCAGGGAGATCCTTCCTTGTAAATCCTGAGAAAGCCAGTTTGGTGTAGGAGGCACCACAGAAGTCCCAGTCTGTGAAGTAGTGGCCACCTGATTGTCACCAAAGCTGTCCTCGTCATCAGAGAAATCAAACTCACCACTTGCTGCAGCTCCTGGAGATAGATTGGTCAAGGCATCCTTTGCTCTTTTCATTGATGCAGTTGTATGAATTAGTTGTAGTGACCTCTCTGCCTCCACATTGCCCTGTTGAGCCAAAACTTGATAGGCTGACACAGGATGAGTAAAGGTCTCAGGATCCAGGGAAATACTATCCAGAGTTTGTTGATAGAGCTCTTGGAAAGTAAGTTCCCTTTCTCCCTCATTGACCTCCATTGACTCACTAGCAATGGTTGCTTCCTCCCTTATGACTCATGTAGTCCCTTCTCTCTCTCCTCTATTTTCTTGCATCATGGGCTCCCCATGGCTCACACCTCTCACACCCTCACCTTCACCTACTAAGGTGGAACTCTCAATCTCTCCTTTTGCCTGGCTGGAAGAAATAGCCAGCCTCTCACTCTCATTCTCTCCTTTTGCCTGGCTGCAAACCAGCCTCTCAGTTTCACTCCCTCTCAATCCTAGAAGTGTCTCAACTACCACTAGATCATCTGCACTAGTTGTGGAAACAACTTGATTTTCAATTAGAGGTGCAGAGTGAACTATCAACGGTATGGTAGTTTGAACTGTCAACGGTATGGATACCGTTGATGGAGAAACACTTGTCAACGAAAGAGCCTGTTTCGTTGATGAGGTCAAGAAAGCACTTTGAGAAAGTGAAATTACAGTAGAATCTGTGGTGATTGATTTAAGAGATTGTTCCACAGATCCTCTTGTAACTTCAGAAAAGGATGATTGGTGGCCCAACAAATCACTTAACAAGTGATGGTCACCAATGTCAGAGTGGGGCTTCTCCAAGAAAAGAGTTGGAGAATCAGGGATAGATGAATGGATCATATCCACATCTAATGATTGAGTTGGTGAATTTGGTGGAGATAGTTCAAGATTGATATCAAGAGAATGGGACTGTAACCCCAGAGTTATGATAGGGGTTACATCAAATTGAATTTGTGAAACTGGAAGTGTTGCTTCCAGTGTGTGTGCACCCTGTGAAACCTGGGATTTTTGCTTTACTCTTCTTTGGTACTGGGAAATTGTAGACTGTGGGCTTACAGTGTCCCTTGCCCTCTTGGACTGTGCTCTTGGTTGAGAGCTTGTTTCAATAATTACATCCTTTTGGGAGGATGCAATTAGACTTGTGCTTAAATCCATTTTACTCATTGTGCCTTGTTGGGAAGACACAATGGGGATAGGCTGGGAAACACTTACCTCACCTTCCTTATTCTTGGGGTTTCTTTGACTTTCACCCCTTCCCTCACCTCTCACAACTCCAGACTCACTCCTCTTAGGTTGTGTGGTAGTTTTTACAACATGTGCCTTTTGAGAAGCACCTGAGGTTGGCTTGGAGGATTTCTTTGATTTTGGTTTTGTTGCTGGGGCAGGAGCCTGTTGGGTCACAACTACAGACTCCATAGCAACTGGGTTGGATGAAACAATTGAAGTAACAGCTATACTTACAGGGATAGCAGTAGTTACCTCAATGATTGGCAGATACACCACTGGAACATCACCATTGTGGTTCAGCCTCAGTATGTCTGTCAATACTCTCTTCTCTTGCACAAAGCACTCAAACCTGGCAGTAGGGTTAGAGATAACTAATGGTGCTGGACTAACATGATTAGCCAGCATCATCATAAACCTTGCATAATAGATATTTTTCTTCCTATTTGCCTTATCACCCAACTTAGCACCAATTTCATACATAAGTTGGGTGCTAAAGTTGTAATATCTATCATTTAGAAGCATGGTTAGGAGAATTAACATAGAGTTAGTTAATGCATCAAAATTACTAATCTTTCCAGAAAAGACCTTAATGAATGCATCAGCTAAATAACTGTATTCCCTAACCAAACCTTTCCTAATTATCTTACCCAAGTTATCAGTAGGCAAAGAGTAGTTTACAGAATTTAGCATGGTAGTTATTTCAGTGTTAGTAGGCAAAGCATCACAGTTATTATCAGGAATATGTAAACATGCTTGCAAAACATCAGAATTAACTATGTACTCATTACCTTGAAGAGTGAATTGCAGTGTGCAGTTTGTTCCACTATACTCACATGAGGTCCAAATCTCCTCGATTATTTCATTGTAGAGTGGTGTAGAGTGAAACATCGCATAGCTCAACTTACAGTTCCTCATGAAGTCCATCATCTTGAAAAAGATGTTGTTCGGACTCTCCTTAACAACAAATGGAATAGAATTGTTCTTCTCATAGATGAACCCACCAGCAGACATAAGCTTGACTATGGGTGCCATTGTTGAGTGAGGAAAAGCTTCGAGCTGTATTGCTTGTTAGAGAGAAGAAGATAGAAAAACTTTTGGAATTTTTTAGAACAAGTAGAAATGAAATAAAGAAATTAAAATTTCTTAAATACTCCCCCAAAAATTCTCAGAAATTAAGTCCAATAATTAATCTAAATTACCTGATTGGCTTAAAAAGTAACCGTTAGAATTAAATATTACCACGATTTATACTTACAGGGGTGTATGTATAGATCGTGATAAAGAACGTGCAATTTCAACGGTTCAGATTAAAAAGCGCTACATCAATGAATCAGAATTGGGCATTTTAGGTCCCTTCTATTCCGTTGATAAAGCTGCGTTTCGTTGATATAAAAGAGCTATCAACGAAACACCCAGAAAAATGCTAAGGCTATCAACGAAATGGTGCGTTTCGTTGACATAGTAATTTTGACTTAGACAGAATTTCACCTTTTCCTGAGAAAATCAATTCACAGAAAAATTATAGCAAATTCCTGGCTACATTTTAACTTGCAAAAATCTCAAAATAATTAAGAGAAATTTAGCATACCTAGCTCACTTACTAATCTTGAGAATGTGGATTCATCAAGTGGCTTGGTAAAGATGTCTGCAAGTTGTTGTTCACTTGGAACAAAATGTAACTCCACAGTACCATTCATAACATGTTCTCTAATAAAGTGGTACTTGATGTCAATGTGCTTGGTCCTTGAATGCTGCACTGGATTCTCAGTAATGGCAATGGCACTAGTGTTGTCACAGAAAATAGGAATTTTCTCAACTCTTAATCCATAATCAAGTAGTTGGTTTTTCATCCATAAAATCTGTGCACAACAACTTCCAGCTGCAATATACTCAGCCTCAGCTGTGGAGGTGGAAACTGAGTTTTGTTTCTTGCTGAACCATGATACAAGCTTGTTTCCTAGAAATTGACAGGTTCCAGTTGTGCTTTTCCTGTCAATTTTACATCATGCATAATCTGCATCTGAATAACCAATTAGTTCAAAACCAGATTCTCTAGGATACCAAATGCCAAGGTTTGGTGTTCCTTTGAGATATCTGAAAATTCTTTTAATAGCAACTAAATGGGATTCCCTAGGATCAGCCTGAAATCTAGCACATAGACATGTAGCAAACATAATATCAGGTCTACTAGCTGTTAAATATAAAAGTGAGCCAACCATGCCTCTGTAACTTGAAATGTCCACAGATTTTTCCTTAGTATTCAATTCAAGTTTGGTGGCAGTAGGCATGGGTGTTTTGGCAGGGGAGCATTCCATTAAGTTAAACCTCTTTAACAAATCATTAATGTACTTGGTTTGACTAATGAAAATGCCTTCATTAACTTGCTTTACTTGAAGACCAAGAAAATAAGTTAATTCTCCCATCATGCTCATTTCATACTTACTTTGCATAAGCTTGGCAAACTTTTGACAAAGTTTTTCATCTGTAGACCCAAAAATTATGTCATCTACATAAATTTGAACAAGTATTGTAGAGCCATTCACAATCCTATGAAAAAGAGTTTTATCTACAGTACCTCTAGTGAAGTGATTCTCAAGAAGGAACTGTGACAATGTGTCATACCAGGCTCTAGGTGCTTGTTTCAAACCATAGAGTGCTTTGAGGAGAAAGTACACATACTCTGGAAAATCATCATCTTCAAAGCCAGGAGGTTGACTCACATACACCTCCTCTTCCAGTTCCCCATTCAGAAAAGCACTCTTCACACCCATTTGAAAGACCTTGAAATTGGCATGGGCTGCATAGGCTAGGAAAATCCTTATTGCTTCTAGTCTTGCAACAGGAGCAAAGGTTTCATCAAAATCAATTCCCTCTTCCTGTGAGTAGCCTTTTGCAACCAATCTAGCTTTGTTCCTTGTGACTATGCCATTTTCATCCATCTTGTTTCTGAACACCCATTTTGTGCCTATTACACTCCTGTCTTTAGGCTTGGGCACCAGCTTCCAAACATTGTTCCTCTCGAATTGGTTTAGCTCCTCTTGCATAGCCAAAACCCAATCTGGATCTAGAAGTGCATCCTCAACTTTCTTTGGCTCTTCTTGAGACAGAAAGCTACTATATAGACATTCCTCTTGAGTTGCTCTTCTAGTTTGAACTTTTGAAGAAACATCACCTATAATAAGTTCAAAGGGATGATCTTTAGTCCATTTTCTTGAGGGAGGTAGATTTGCTCTTGAAGAAGTAGCTTCATGATCATGATTGCCTTGATTAGATATTTGTCCTTGAGAAACTCCCCCTGAGTTTGTTGTCCCTAATTGATCACTCCTGGAAGCATTTCTGTGACTGTCAACGGAATGTCCATTTTGACTGTCAACGAAACGCTCATTCTGACTGTCAACGAAACGCTCATTCTGACTGTCAACGAAATGACCATTTGGTCTACTAGCAGCTATTCTTTTCAATCTTAATGCAGCAATTTCATCTTCACTGCTGCTTTCATCTGTGCTAGATACAACAACTTTGGACTGTTTCTCAATAGTCTTATCATGATCCATTTGTTCTCCTTCCTCATTCTCAAAAGAGAGACTTTCATGGAAACCTTCATCACAGAGACCCTGAATTTTGAGATCATCAAAAACAACATGTACAGATTCCATAACAATGTTGGTTCTGAGATTGTAGACTCTGTAGGCTTTCCCTGCTGCATAACCCACAAATATTGCTTCATCTGCCTTTGCTTCAAATTTCCCCAAGTGCTCAGCTTGATTTCTCAGAACAAAACACTTGCAACCAAAGACATGAAGAAAATCCAATAGTGGTTTCTTTCTTTTGAGTAGTTGATAAGGTGTCATTCCCTTGGCCTGATTAATCAAAGAAATATTTTGAGTGAAGCAAGCTGTGTTGACTGCCTCAGCCCAAAAATAAGTAGGTAACTTTGATTCATCTAGCATTGTCCTTGCAGCTTCAATAAGTGTTCTGTTTTTCCTTTCAACTACACCATTTTGCTGTGGTGTCCTTGCTGCTGAAAACTCATGCAATATACCATTTTCTTCACAGAACACTTTCATGCTTGAATTCTTGAATTCTGTCCCATTGTCACTCCTAATTCTTCTCACTTTGAAATCAGGATGATTGCTTACCATCTTGATGTGATTGATAATGATTTCACTTGCCTCATCTTTGGAGTGCAAAAAGAAAGTCCATGTAAATCTAGAAAAATCATCAACAATCACAAGACAGTACTTCTTCTTTGAAATTGACATGACATTTACAGGGCCAAATAAATCCATGTGGAGTAACTCAAGCTGTTGAACAATTGATGACTCTGTCTTGCTTTTGAATGATGCCTTCTTTTGTTTCCCTTTTTGACAGGCATCACACAAACCATCCTTGGAGAATTCTACCTGTGGAATTCCTCTAGCAAGATCTTTCCTTACCAAATCATTCATGACTTTGAAATTCAGATGAGATAATTTCTTGTGCCACAGCCAACTTTCATCCTTGCTTGCCTTGCTGAAAAGACATGTGATGGTGTCTGGACTTGTGCTGCTAAAGTCAGCAATGTACACGTTCCCTCTTCTGAATCCAGTCATGACCACATTGTTGTTTCCTACCTTAGAAACAACACAGGCTTCTTTTGAAAAAGTAACTAAAAATCCTTTGTCACAAAGTTGGCTGATACTAAGCAGGTTGTGCTTAAGACCATCCACCAATGCAACCTCATCAATGATGACATTCTCTTTTGAAATCAAGTCATATCCCTTTGTGTAGCCTTTGCTGTCATCTCCAAAAGCAATACAAGGGCCAGCTTTTTCCTGAAACTCTGTGAGCAGGGTGGAATCACCAGTCATGTGTCTTGAACAACCACTATCCAAGTACCAAAGATTCCTTTTGTCTCCCTGCACACAACAAACCAAATCAAGTTGATTTTGGTACCCAAGTTTCCTTGGGTCCTGTCTTGTTAGCCTTTGATTTCCTTCTCAGATCATTTTTCACTTGTGTTGATCTTTGAGGGTTGCTCACAGTCTCATTCTCAGCATGCATAGATGGAGGAACAAACATGTTATTCCATGGCATTTGTGGCATGTTAAACATATTCATGTAAGGGTTAGGCACAAATGACATACCAGCATATGGATTTTGATACTGTGCATATGGAGCAAACATGTTAGGCATAACAGGCATTGCAGGTATAGAATCATTCAATGTAGACTTAGGCATTTTCACATTAGCAGGTTTCTTAACAGACTTGCAATTAGCAGATAGATGATTAACACTACCACAATTAACACATGTCTTTCTAGGTGCATATTTATCAGGTGTGTAATTGTTGTGCTTGTTAATCCCTACTTTTCCGTTTCTGTTATTCTTTTTGTTACCTTTAGTCTCAACTTGAACTTTCTCTAACTTGTCTTTCAATTGCTTGTTAGACAAGTGACCTACATTAGCTCTTTCAACAGGCTTCTCAACTTTCTTTGATTTACTAGACTCACCTTGAACAAAGTTCTTGGTGATAGGACCATACTTTTCATTAAGTCTAGTGAGTTCTACTTTCTTTTTCTCTGTCAACGAAACAGCATGATCGGTTGATGGTTCATCTGTCAACGAAACATTGCATTCCGTTGACGTATCAACCTTCAACAAATGATCATTGTTGTTTGTTGACTCTGATTCTGATTCTAAGGTTTCAACAGCATACCCTAGTTTCTCCTTGTTCTTTTTCCATGATTGCTCACAGAAAGACTCCACACCTTGAACATTAATGATGTTGCTAGCAACATTCCTGGAATCTTTCCATTTTGCAATCACACTCTGTTCTATCTCTAGTTGTGTTTTAAGAATTTCTTCCCTCTTCAATACTTTCTCAAGTTCCAGCTTAGCATCCCTACTAACACATCTCATTTTCTCAAACTCAATGAGCTGTGCTTCTAACATGGCATTTCTATCACTTAAGAGCAGATTTGATTCTTTAATCCTTGAATTCTCCTTGGTAAGTGATTTAAGAGTAACACGCAGATTGTATAATACAGTAGACATTTCATTTACTGCACTATCGCATTCCTCTTTAGAAAGCTCAGAAAGATTAGTAATCGTTACCTGATTGCTAGTGGAACTTGCTTCCTGCTCATGATTGTTAGCCATAAGAGCCAAGTTGACATACTCAACATCATCATCAGAATCTTCACCATTACCAGCCCAATCATACTCCTGAGACATGAAAGCCTTTTCTTTTTGCTTGAGAAGTTCAAAGTATTTCTTTTTATAATCAACAGGCTCAAATTTCCTGTTGCCCTTCTCAATCTTGGGCTTTCTGCAGTCTCCAGCAAAGTGACCAAGCATTCCACAATTGAAACATTTAGATTTAGACTTTTCAATCCAGTTACTTTTGTTAGGTTGAAAGTCTCTCCTTAGTGGCCTTGCTTCTGAGTTTCTCTTGAACTTGAACTTAGAGAATTTTCTTGACAGAAAAGCAATGTGTTCATCAATCTCATCTAAGTCATCCAAGTTGGCTGGTTCTGATTCTTCTTCCTCTGTCATCTTGCCTTTTCCCTTGCTAACATCACTTCTACAACTAGCTCGACTAGTTGTGGCTTTTGCAGCTTCCTCATTGTCATCTTCCAGTTGGTTCACAGATGCAATCAATGCAATAGATCCACCCTTCTTCTGTACCTTCTCAATTTCTTCATCTTGCTCCATTTCCAACTCATATGTCTTTAATGTTCCATACAGCCTTTCAAGAGTGTAATCTTTGTACTCTTGAGTGTTTCTTAGAGAAACAGTCATAGGCTTCCATTCTTTTGGAAGAGCTCTTAGAAATTTAAGGTTTGAATCCTTAGTTTGGTAGATTCTCCCATACAACTTTAATCCATTCAGAAGCTTTTGAAACCTACAAAACGTGTCATTTAGGGTTTCACCAGCTTTAAAGTGAAAATGCTCATATTGTTGTATAAGGAGTTGCATTTTGTTCTCCCTTACTTGCTCAGTTCCTTCACATAGTGTTCTGACAGTGTCCCATACTTCTTTGGAGGTTGTACAGTTTATGACATTGTCAAACATCTCTTGCTCCAAACCATTAAACAGAATGTTCATGGTTCTTTTATCTTTATGGACTTCTGCAACATCTTCAATAGTCCATTCTGAGACAAGTTTTGGAATATCCACATCAGGAGCATCATCTGGCAGTCCAACTCTAGCTGCAAACTTCATGGGAACGTGTGGACCTTTCTCAATGCAGTCTACATACCTCTCGTCCATAGACATGAGATGTAAATGCATCTTTACTTTCCAGTGAAAGTAATTGTCCTTATCAAGAACTGGTATCTTCACACCTGCATCCTTCTTCACCATGGTTTCTGTTTTGGTCTTGATCTTTAAACTTCTTGTATGTTAGAAGCTTGCTCTGATACCAATTGTTAATCCCAAATGACCTAACAGAATTGTAGAAGGGGGGGTTGAATACAATTCTTGATATTTTCTTAAACTTAAAACACTTATAAATAAAACTGAACTGAATAAGTAAAAACACAAGATATAAATAATTCAGTTGGATTGTTTGATGATCCAACTGAAGTGTTTTTATTTCGGAAATAATCTGTGATACAGAATGTACACAGCTGCTCAGTTACAAGATTTGTAGAGAAGAAATGCTCTCAAAAAAATAGCTAATACAATCTATTTGTTTTTCTTCTCTTATCTATTCTAACTGCTACACTTGGTTATATATATTCCCAAGTTTACAATGCTATTTTTGGCTACACTAAAGTACACAAAAGGTAACCGCCAATAGTTTGCTTTTCATCCTTTTGTCCAGTGGTCCTTGGAGATCCTTGCTTTTGTCTTCATGCTTATTATGATCACTCCCAAGAGCCCAATTGGAAACTGGGATGTTTCCTTATTCCCCATGTCCATTTTAATGGTTTCCAATGCAAAGTACACTTCCACATCACCTTTAGATCTGTTCAGCAAACTGTCACTATCACTTTGTCAACTATTCAGAAAAGCAATAATGATTCGTTGATAGCAGGGAGATGTGTTTCGTTGATAGCTTTATTCTCCATTTCGTTGATGAGTAAACTTCATTTCGTTGATGAGTAAACTTCATTCCGTTGATGGTGTATCCTTGTTCCGTTGATAGAGTAATCTTCATACCGTTGACATGTCTTCACTTAGGCAAAATTACAAGGCATGATATACTTACAATTAACCAACCTATTTTGCCTATCTAGTACTTAGTCAACATGACTTAGGAAACCTATCTAATACATAAATCAAATGCATATCAAACTGTGAAGTATTGTACAGTGCAATTGCTACAACACTCATTCCGTTGATGAGCTTCCTGTCAACGAAACACTGCAAAGCATGCCATTCCGTTGACAGTTACAAAATGACTTAATACAAAATCTACTAAGTGTTTTTATAATTATCATCAAGAACAACATATTCCAAATAAAGGATGTGTTAATTCAACGAGGACTTGATGATGCCTTGGAGAAGGCAAAGCCAAAAGAGGTTAGTGATGCAGATTGGGCGAAGATCCAGAAGAGAGCGGTGAGTACAATCAGGCTGGCACTTGCACCCGATGTGATATATAACATGTTGAAGGAGTCGACACCGAAGTAGATATGGGACAAGTTAGCAAGCATATACGCTTCGAAGTCGTTGACCAATAGACTTAATTTGAAGATGGAGTTGTACTCTTTAAAACTGGATGAATAAAGTAGTCTCCATTATCACATTAGTTGTTTTAATCAGCTAGTATGTCATCTGGCTAATGTTGACGAGCCGATGAAAGATGAGGAACAAGCTTTGGTGTTGTTGTCATCGTTGCCGAAGTCCTTCAAGTATTTTAATCAAACGCTTTTAGTAGGGAGGACAACTCTTACCCTTGATGATGTGTTAAAGGCGTTAATAGATAATGAGAGGATGACAAAGGATGTTGTTTCTGAAAGTGGGGCAGTTTTAGCTATCGAAAGCGCTGAAAGAAAGAGTCGCAACCGTAATGACCTGCAAGGAAGAAGTAAATCTCGGTCGAGTAAGAGGGATATGAGCACTGTTGAGTGCTATTATTGTGGTGAAATGGGTCATATGCAGATGTGATGTCCAAGATTTAAAGAAGATGTGATGTCCTTTAAGCAGGTGAAGGGAAATAACAAAGTTGATGATGCAGACTCTACACTTGTGATCGATGAGGGAGAGTTTTTGATGGCGAGTGAGGATACCGCTCCTGGTTCGGTGAAGAATAAATCAGAATGAGTGATTGATTTTGCTGCTTCTATACATATATGTAGGGATCGAGCGATGTTTGAGACCTTATGCACTGATGAAAATCTTGGTAATGTCATTGTGGGGAATGATGAGAAGATGAAGGTTCAAGAAGTTGGAACTATTTGTCTTAAACTCCATGATGGTACGATCAAGAAAGCTCTCAATGTGAGATATGTACCAGATGCATCAAAGAATGTGTTATCTTTGAGTGTGTTGGCACGTGGGTACAGATTCGTTGGACGAGGGCGAAGTTGCAAGGTGTATAAAGGAAGAAACTTGATTCTACAAGAGATGATGTATAAGAAGAACATCTATTGTTTAGATGGTGAAGCAACAACTATGAAGACCGAAAAAAGGTGAAATTCTCGGAATCGGTTGAGGTATTATGGAATTCGAGCCGTGGGAGGATTTGTTGGGGTCCGCCCCGAATTCCTAAATAAGTTAAGAATCCTATTATGAGCAGTATTCTAATTTGTAATAATTGAGGAAAGTCTTATTCTAGTAGAGATAAGAATTGTGGAAGATTTCTATCCAAGATAAGAAATGATGATAATTGTCACAAATAGAATTGAGATATATTAGGATTAGAATATTTGCAGTGCCTATAAATATAGATATTTGTAGGGATTTTGAAGTACTGCAAAAGTTAGAGAGTTGTGTGCGATACACAAGAGAGATCTTTTGTAATCAAGGTGAGGTGATTGTATTCAAGAGTGTTGAGTGAGGGAGCGACTCCAAACTTGTAATACATTCATAGTGGATTTGTGGTTTTACCCTCCCTTGAGGGATTTCCACGTTAAATTGTTGTATTCTTTACTTATGTGCTTGTTATTGTGTTTGATTAACGTTGATCTAGAGTGGAAACGATCCTAACAATTTAGACTATGTGTTATATTGTAATGTTCTTTAACTATTTTCAAATTTTAAAGTGTGTTATGATTTGCGTGTGTGTTATATTGCTTGTTATGATCTAAGTACTGATATTGTGCAATGTAATGATTTATAATTATGCAAAATGAGCAAAAGAAGTTGACACATAAATCTCCAACAAAGTTTCAAGTTTCAGCTATTACAAGTTCCAAGTTTCAGCCATTACAAAAAGCCAACATTCCAACATAATATGACCAAAATAACAAGTGAACCATACTATTGAGATTTGGATGCTAAAATTGACAATATCAGATGTCAAAATTTGACAAAATGATATGCCACAATTTTTGTTCCAAAATTAGCTAGCTTGATTGACTAAAATAAGCAAAAGTAGATGTCATCTACTTGTTCATGTATGGCCACAATTGTTTCTTTTTCTTCAGCACTACAGCATCGAGCATCCTCATAGAAGTAAACATTCTTGAGTCTCCAGTTTTGTAGTTCTCTGACTGTATACATAGTGTTTCTTTTCCTGAATTTTGAGCTGGTGGTCGAAAACCCTTGATAATTCCTGCATGTTTGTCAGCATATTGTGTTGAGACTGGTTTTGATATGTTGTTTTGAAGCACCTGATTCTATTGGCAGCCACCATTTTCCACCTCTCCATGATCCATCAGTGACTCCCCCAGATGAGCCTCATCACGTTTCTGAATCAGATAAAAGCTGATGAGCATTCAATTTTAAAAACTATACATTAGATGAGCATTGAATTTTAAAGAACATACCTTTGAACTGCATGTTCTTTTTGTGTGTCCAAGTAAATTACAGTAAGAACATTTTTTTTTGGCACCTCATCTAGTCCTTCTCTCCTCCCACGCCTCTCACATTGTCCTGCTTCACCTGCTTATTCAATTGACTTTCTTGCCATATCAATTTTCTGTGTATTAAAGTGGTTAAAAATAAAATACGACCATCATAAAATATTAAAACCAATGAATTAACAAAAATTACCTTGGTTTTACATGTCCTACTGTTATGCCCATACTCTTGACACCATGTAAAACCAAGGTAATTTTTAAGCATTGTAGGATCATTCTTCTAGTTTCAACCACATCATTCCTTTTGTCCCTCTTCTTTTTGGGCCTTCCAAGAGCAATTCTAATTACTGGTGGTAGTATTGTTTGCTGATTAGTAGCTTCCCAGGATTCCTCACCACTAATTGGTTCTAGGATGTTGTTATACAGATCTACAAATCTCTTTCTTTCATAGTAGTTGTGTATGTAATCTTCTGGCTTCTGTTTCTGAAAAAAAATGCAGGCAATGGCATGGTGGCAAGGCAGTCCTGTAAGTTGCCATCTTTTGCAAGCACATTTGTTATTAACCAAGTCTACAACAATCTCATGCCCTCCTACAGCCATGGTGACATGGTAGTTGTCACCACCATTCCAAATGGGTCTTGCCTTTGCAGCTAACTTAATAGAGCTTCGTAAACATTTAAAATGTAAGAGTTTAGTGCATTTTTAGTAATGTAAATGCATTAAAAAATGAAAGAGCATTACCTATTTACGCTGTGTTCCAGAAATAATGAAAGAAAAGAAAAGAATAGAAAATGAGTAATTTTCTTTTCTCTTCAAATCTTTCCAAAAGTGGAAAGAAAATTTTGGAGACAAATATACAAAGATCTTCTCTCCAAATCATTAGAAATCTTTTCTTTTCTTTCCACAAAAATCTTTTGGGAACATGTTAAAGAAATTAAATCTTTAACTTTCTTTTCTTTTCTTTCAAAAAATAGTTTCTTTCAAAAAATAGTTTCTGGACAGTGTTTGAGATTTTTCCTTCTTTCCATCTTGGTCTTCCTTTTTGTATATTTTGCATGCAACTGAGGTGAAGTCCTTTGAACATACTAAGTATGCCCATGTCTCTGTAAGTTGCCATCTTTGAACATATGTTGTTTACAAACATATCTGACTTACTAGTGTCCCTAAACCCTGATCTACTCCACTGACCTCTAGGTTTAGCACTCAACTAATCATATGCCTTACCATTAAGCTATTCAAGATTGAAAACATCATTAATTACTTAACATTTACTCTCAACTGCCATAAAGTTAGAAAGAATTGTACCTTTTTCAGTATATCTATATTTTTTTTGAAATAATATTCACTTGTTGCTCTTGCAACAAACCACATATATTTCCTTACTCAACTACTTTTGTATTCCTTCTTCATATTGTTATATAAATGCATTACACAAAACCTTAGTTCTGTATTTGAAACTTGAGTCTCAAGAGCATTGACCAGTCCCTATCAAACAAAAATATAGCAAAATTATGTTTTAGAAGTGAAAGTGAAATAATAGAGTACAAAACAATAGAGTATGTACCTTTTGCTTGTCTGAAATGAAAGTGTAACCACCAGAATTTCCAATCCTCATTTCATTTTTTAACAAAGATATAAACAAATCCCAAGAATCATTATTCTCAGCTTCAATCCATGCCCAAGCTAGAGGATAGATACCATCATTTGGGTCAGTGGCAACTGCAGTTAGTAGTATCCCCCCAAATGGCCCCATTAAGTGGCACCCATGTAAACCAATTAGGGGTCTACAATAGTTAATAAAACCTTCTTTCAATGGCCCTAAACAAACATAAAATCTCTTAAATCTCACATTATCTATTACATCTGGTGCAGATTCAGTCATGACTTTGATAGTGGAGTTGGGCATGACCTTCAAGATTTCATTACCATGGTCATATAGTTTCTTGAACTTGAAAGGCATATGTTTAGGCCTATTTGTTAACATCGAGAATATAACTCAACTTAAACAAGTTTGTAATAAGTAAGTAATAATCCAGATTGTCACAGGAATCTCAGAAGATCATATCAATCAAGAGGATGAAGATAAAAGTCATCTATAGACTTGAAGTAATTCTACATTGAAAGAAGTTCATTAATTTGATCAAGGCTCGGTGAAGTTTTCAATTAAGTGGATTTATTATAAAGACGGAGATTTCAGGAGCGTGACAACAAGGGTACAAGTTACAGAGTTTAATTAAAGGGATTTAAAGAAAAGAGAATCACATCTTAAAGTCAGAGATGAAGAACAGCCATTGAAGTTAGTCACTCACAAACCAAACAGTACATCGAGTGTCAACGACAGTCAGTGGAAGTTCGTCATTATTTTAAGTGGTTCACAGGACAATTTCTTTTAACTAGAAATTAGTTTTTATTCTCCTTTAATTATCTATTTTATTTAATTAATTTAACTAATAAATTCATTCTTTCAAAATTAATTTATTTGGTAAATTAATTAAGTAGGTAATTAATTTAGAATTAATTCTAATATTCTAAATTTAGAAAGACTAAAGTAAAATCAGTAAGACTATTCTTGATAGTCTTACCAATTGTCTTATTGATTTTACTTTAGATTTTAGAAAGTATTTCTAATATTTAACTTAGTCTTTCTGAAAGTCTTTTTGACTTAAGGATAGTCTTTGTAGTATTAGAAATAGTCTTTCTATTATCAAGATAGTCTTTCTGATAAAAAAAAATAGTCTTTCTGCTTTAATGATAGTCTTTCTACTTTACAACCAATACATGTGCAGATTAAATAAGTGATTTAGCTTAACACAGTTGATCAAGACAAAAAGCAGATTATCAAACATTCTATCTTCTACAAAGCTACTGTCAAGAAAAGAAAACTGTCGAGCTTAATTTCTTCATTCAAGAAATTATTTCTAGAACTTATTGTTAAAATCAAACCACTAGAAATCATTTACTTGTATTGTTTTGACTATCTAGCGAATCTTTATCTCTAGAACGAATCTCGAACTATCGTTTATCGTTATATCTTTTTATTACAAAAATTGATAAATTCGTGTCGAATTTATTCTAGATTTGTTTTAATTAGTTTGAGATTTAATCTTTTAATTCGTACTAAAATTTGTAGCACATTTCAAGTTTAATATAATTTATATTTAACTTGAATTTTGTTTCATTTAATTCCGCCATAATTTGTTCATCAATTGTTTAATCTTAAAACGGACAAATTCGATAAAACGATATAGTTTGTATTCAACCCCCCCCCCCTTCTACAAACTTATCGGGACCTAACAATTAGCATCGTAGCCTTTTGATTGATACACAAATCAAAAATCCTTTTTTGTGATTTTTTTTTAACTCTCAAATTTTTATTTTTCTACAAAAATCTCAAAAATGTCTACTACACAGAAAGTTGGTACAGTGAAAATCCCCATGTTCAGCAAGGAGCATTATCCAATGTGGAAGAAGAAGATGCTCATGTTTCTTCAAGTGGCTAATGTTAAATATCTTGGAGTGCTGATGTTAGATCAGAATTCAATGATCGTCAGAAGCTAGACTCAACTGATCAGGATTGCTGACGTCATCAGTATTGCATGGTCATCAGTATTTGATCAAGCGTCAGTATCTTATTGATCATCAGGATTCCTACTCAGACTATGATCAGGATTGATCATCAGAACTTGAAGCTGATCAGGATTCCTACTTCGAGTTATATTTGGAGTCTAGATAAACATGGAAGTTTATTCTATTTGTTCCTGGTTTGTAGAATGTAGCTATCGATTAAGGATAGGTTTCTATCTTTGTTATTGATTAGGACTTATCTTGTTATTGATAGAGAAGCTGTGTGCACTATATAAACACAGTCTTGGTTTCGATTTATGTATTCATTCGAGAGAGAACATAATCGAATAGAAGCTCTCGAGAACATAGAATTTCTTGAGAGAGTTTTTGTAAACTAGCAGCTCTCAAGAACATCAGAATTTCTTGAGAGAGTTTGTAACAGTTTTATATCAGATTTAATAAAGCTGTTATCTTTCTTTTCATATTTGTGATATATACATTAAGAAGTCGATTATCTTACTCTATTGTATTCAACCCCCCTTCTACAATAGATTATTACTGGGCAACAATTGGTATCAGAGCAAACTGATTTAATTCTGAATCAGATACGATCTAAAGATGTCGAAAACCAAGTATGAAAGCATGAAGATTCCCATCTTAAAGATATCAGAATATCCTACATGGAGGGTAAAGATGCTGATGTACCTGGAGGCTATGGATCCTGACTACTTGGACAGGATTCGTGATGGACCATATATACCAACAAAGTTCGTAGAACGAACAGATACAGTACCAGAACATTATGTGGTCAAAGCTAAAGCTGAATGGACTCCAGAAGAAAAAGCTCATGTACTCAGGGAACCAAAGATAAAGAATATCTTGCATAATAGCCTTGATGCTGTCATGTCAAACAGAGTGATTGCATGCAAGTCTTCAAAAGAAATCTGGGATACTTTGGAAACTCAGTGCCAGGGATCTGCATCTGTCAAGAAAAACAGAAGGGCTCTATTGATTCAAGAATATGAACAATTCGATGCAAGACCTGAAGAGAGCCTGACTGATCTATATGATAGATTTCTGACACTATTGAACAGCTTATCCTTAGTTGACAAAGTATATGAAACTGAAGATTCAAACACCAAATTTCTTAGAGCTTTACCTGAAGAATGGGATACTCAGACCTCAATCATTAGACACCAGTATGATCTGAACATTGTGTCTCTTGATGAGATCTATGGGATGCTAAGAACTCATGATCTTGAAGTTCAACAGAGAAAGAACAAGAAAAGCAGCAAGGCAAAGTCAATTGCTTTGAATGTAGAAGCAAAATCAAAAGGGAAAGCTATGGAGGTCTCTAGAAGGAAAGCAAGAGTAGCTGAATCAGATCCTGACGACTCTTCATCAGATACTGATGGCAATCCTGATGCCAATACTGGTGATGAATCTTCTGATTCAGACATGGAGGAGATGGTTGCTATGATTGTCAGAAACTTCAGAAGGATGAAGTTCAGGAAGAATAGAAGACAAGGCAACTTTCAGAAAAAGATCTTCAAAGCAGACAAAGACAAGTATATCAAAAAGGACAGTAAGGGTAGCAAATTTGACAAGTCAAAGGTTAGATGCTACAAGTGTAATGGTATGGGTCACTTTGCTTCTGAATGCAACAAGACAAAGGCACTCATCACATCAAGCAAGGATTGGATGGACTCTTCCTCAGAATCTGATACTGAGGTAGTCAACTATGCGTTAATGGCCAATGCTGATGTAATTGCTGCTCCTGATGATAAGGTATTAAATACTATCTTTGATTTTGATACTGATAATGCTTCTGAGTTAAGACGTTTTCTAAAGTCATTACATATTAGCTTTAGAAGTCAAACTACTGAGAATACTAGAATCTTATCTGAGATGTCTGACCTTAGAAAGAGGAATGAGATATTAGAAGCTGAATTTTCTCGTATGCAAGAAGTACAAAAAGAATGTGATAATGCTAAACACATGCACTTAGAGATGACATCTAAATGTACTTCCCTTGAAAAAGAACTTGAATATGCTAATGAGAAAATCAGAACCTGGACAGACTCTGGTAGGAAATTTCATGAGATTAATACCTCTAAGAATTGGAAAGAGTGTCTAGGATATAAGTCAGATGAAGATAAGAAATTGGCAGAGAAAATTGTCATTGATGAGACAGTCAGTCCAAAAACCTATAGACATGTTATAGACTCAACCAAATCTAAGATTACTCCTGTTAATTTTGTTTTTGGTAAGGATTCCAATTCTACTTTTGAAAAGGGATCTTCTTCTACTCAAGGAATTAAAATTATAAAGTCTAAACCTGTCATGAACAAAGTCACTAAGAATGTAGGTCTATTGTCTCAGAAACAGCTTAAAGATAAAATCTGTGAGGTTACAGATAAGAAAAAGGGAGCTACTGTTAAGAGAAACAGGAATGGTAAAATTGGGATCAATAAAGAAAATGGTTATAAGTATATCCCAAATGCACCTAGAAAGAGTTGTTTTAATTGTGGTAACTCTAATCATCTTGCTATTGATTGTAAAAAGAGTAAGAAGAAAATTGCTGAAATTCCTAAGTCTGATGTTAGGAATAAATCAGTATTTTACAAACCACAAAATTCCTGTTTTCATTGTGGTAGTCTATGGCATTCTATTTATACATGTAAAGAGTATCATGATTTGTACTATAACTTTTATGATCCATTGCCTAAGTTTGAAAGTAGTACAAAGTCTGATAGAACTGAAAATGTCATAGTGAAGCATGCTTTTGTTAATACTGATACTGACAAAGCAAATCCTGATGGAGTAAATCCTGTCAGGACTGCTAAAGTCAAAAAGTCTTCTGCTGTTAAATTTAATAAAATGCATGTACAAGGAATCCAACAAGTGTGGGTTCCTAAACATTCTGACTAGTGTTTTACTATTCTGATGCAGGGTAAAAGGAAAAATGTGTTAGTCATGGATAGTGGATGTTCTGTGCACATGACTGGAAACAAAGCCCTGTTATCAGAATATGAGGAAAAAGCTGGCCCAACTGTGTCTTATGGAGATGGCAACATTGGACAAACCTTGGGATATGGCAATATAATCATTGGAAATGTCATCATTGAAAAAGTAGCTCTAGTGAAGGGACTAAAACACAACTTGTTGAGTATTAGTCAAATCACTGACAGAGGTTATCATGTCAATTTCTATTCCACACATTGTGAAGTAGTCAGTAAAGCAACAGGGAAGATAGCACTAACTGGCTACAGGCATGGTAACATATATGAAGCCAACATTCTCTCAGATACTGATGGCTCCCCTACATGTTTCATCAGTAAAGCTTCAGTAGATGAAAGTTGGAATTGGCACAAGAAGCTTTCTCATCTCAACTTCAGCAACATCAATGAGTTGGTTAAGAAAGAGTTAGTAAGAGGATTACCTAATGTGTTATATACACCTGATGGACTCTTTGATGCATGCCAAAAAGCAAAACAAAGAAGGACATCATTCCAGAGTAAATCAATATCCTCTATTGAAGAACCATATCACATGCTACATCTTGATCTGTTTGGTCCAGTCAACATCATGTCCATCAGTAAGAAAAGGTACACTCTTGTAATTGTTGATGAATATTCTAGATTCACCTGGGTGTATTTTCTGCATAGAAAAGATGAAACTCCTGAAGTTCTGTTGGATCATGTGAGGATGATTGAGACAACCACAAAGTACAAAGTCAAGATTCTGAGAAGTGATAATGGTACTGAATTTAAGAATTCAAAGATGGAAGAGTTCTGCAAATACAAAGGAATCATTCAACAATTCTCTGCTCCTGGCACACCTCAGCAAAATGGAGTAGTAGAAAGGAAGAATAGAACTCTTATTGAAGCTGGCAGAACTATGTTGGAAGAAGCTAAATTACCTACATATTTCTGGGCAGAAGCAGTCAACACAGCATGCTATACACAAAATCTCACATTGATAAACAGGCATGGTGTCACTCCTTATCAGTCACTCAAGGAGAAGAAACCAAGTCTGAAGCATTTGCATGTGTTTGGTTGTAAATGTTTTGTTCTCAGAACTCATCCTGAACAGCTAGGGAAATTTGAAACAAAGGCTGATGAAGGAATATTCATAGGTTATCCTACATCAAGAGCCTTCAGAGTTTTTAATTTGAGAACAAGAACTGTCATGGAGTCAATTCATGTATCTTTTGATGATAAAAAGATAACTGGAATCATTGAAGACTCACATGATAGATTGTTATTTGAAAATGAAGCTTCCAAGGAACCTGAAGAAATTGAATCAGATCCTGTCAATTCATCAGATACTGATGGGTCACCAAATCCTGATGACTCACCAGGTACTGATGGTGCTAATACTGATGATGCAAACAACAGTGATACAACTAGTAGTGCTAATGTTGAGGGGGAGCAACGACATTCAACTACAAGTTCAGAGTCAACTCAATCATTAGGACAGAATTCTTCAGATACTGATTCAAGTGAAGATCCTGATAACACATCAGGAGGGCATAGCAATAATTCAGGGAGAGCTTCAAATCAATCAAATTCTTTCAATCAAGATAACACCAATCCAGGGGGAGCATCTACTTCAAGAAACAATTTGACACCAGCAAGGAAATGGACAAAAGATCATACTCCTGATTTGATAATTGGAGATCCTGATGCAGGTGTTCAAACAAGAAGTGCAACTCAGAATGAATGTCTATACAATAACTTTCTATCCAAGGAGGAGCCTAAGAAAGTTGAAGATGCACTTAAAGATGCTGATTGGGTTACTGCAATGCAAGAAGAACTGAATGAATTTGAAAGGAATGAAGTCTGGAAACTGGTACCAAGACCAAAGAATAGATCAATTGTTGGTACAAAGTGGATTTTCAAGAACAAGACTGATTCTGACGGAGTCATTATCAGAAATAAAGCTAGACTAGTTGCAAAGGGGTATTCCCAACAAGAGGGAATTGACTATGATGAAACTTTTGCTCCTGTTGCAAGACTAGAAGCCATCAGGATATTTCTTGCTTATGCAGCACATAAGAAATTCAAGGTTTTCCAGATGGATGTTAAAAGTGCTTTCTTAAATGGTGAACTGGAGGAAGAAGTTTATGTTGAACAACCTCCTGGTTTCATTGATCCTACATATCCAGATCATGTCTACAGACTTGATAAGGCACTTTATGGACTAAAGCAAGCTCCAAGAGCATGGTATGAAACCTTAGCTCAATTCTTACTGGAAAGTGGATTCAAAAGAGGTGCAATTGATAAAACTCTATTTTATTTGAATCATGGTAAGGAGTTGCTGTTAGTTCAGATTTATGTTGATGATATCATTTTGGGTCAACAAACAATAAGCTGTGTGAAAAGTTTTCCAAGCTTATGCAGTCAAGATATCAAATGAGCATGATGGGAGAAATGAGTTACTTTCTGGGTCTTCAAGTTAAACAGACTGATGAAGGGATTTTTATTAATCAGTCTAAATACACAAGGAATTTACTGACAAGGTTTAACATGCAAGACAGTACTCCTGCTTCAACTCCCATAGCTACATCTACCAAACTTGATCCTGATCAAGGTGAAGAGGTAGATGTAACTCACTACAGGGGAATGATTGGCTCTTTATTGTATCTCACTGCCAGTAGACCAGATATCATGTTTGTAATCTGTCTATGTGCAAGATTTCAAGCAAAACCTAGAGAACCACATCTGATTGCAGTCAAAAGAATTTTCAGATATCTCAAAGGCACTCCTTCACTTGGCCTTTGGTAAACAAGGGAATCAGATTTTGGGTTGTGTGGTTATTCAGATGCTGATTTTGCAGGATGCAAAATAGACAGGAAAAGTACTTCAGGAAGTTGTCAGTTTTTGGGTGGAAGACTAGTTTCATGGTTCAGTAAGAAGCAGAAATCTATTTCCACTTCAACTGCAGAAGCTGAGTACATTGCTGCAGGAAGTTGTTGTGCTCAGATAATGTGGATGAGAAATCAGTTGTTAGATTATGGCCTGTCATACTCAAAAATCCCTATTTATTGTGATAACCAAAGTGCTATTGCAATGACAGGAAATCCAGTTCAGCATTCTCTTACTAAACACATAAGTATCAGATATCACTTTATAAGAGAACATGTTCTGGAAGGAACAATTGAACTTCACTTTGTTCCTACTGATCAACAACTAGCTGATATATTCACCAAGCCACTACCTGAAGCTACTTTCAATAAGTTGGTGAATGAACTTGGAATGATGAATTTTGAGAATTTTTGAGGAAAAGCTACAGAGAGGAAATCCTGATAACTGTCAAATTCTGATGGTTATTCAGAAAGGTATGTATCTTTGATCAAATCCTGATAGGACTCAATCCTGACAGGAAATCAATTGGTCAAATCCTGATGTTCAGTTATTGAAGCTGGTATGAAAACCAGAGGTTCTATGCTAATTTGTCATCAACACTCCTGGTAAACTCTGGACAATTAGATTATTACTTAGTCTTTGATTAAGTTTTCAGTCTTAATTATCAATTTCAATTTCATTATTATCAGAGTTTATTATTTATCATCTCTATATCACTATGAGTGTTACTAACAAATTTTGCAGGCAAGAACAGGAAGAAAACAATTGAGAAAATAGACAAATTTCATTAATACTTGAAGATTCATTACACATGAAAATTGGAAATTACATATTTGTTTTCCTAGTCTATTTTCTACTCAGGAACACGTGCCCTGCAAATTAGCATGAACGCTCCTGAGCAGCTTCACAGTCCATCAGAACTGGAAGGTCTCTTGTTCCATCCTTAAGAGACAAGGAGGGGAGCAGATGCACTTGAAGGCGGATCGTCACCGTGATCACCGGGACTCTTCCATGCCTGCACACTGCAAGAAGTGCATGCATCAAGCTTTCTCTTTTTTTCGTCTCTCACTCTCTTCAGTCTCTTCATCATCCCAATCGTCTTCATCCTCTTCATTGACAACGATGAGATTTTCAAGAGGATTCCAATCAGGATTTGCCTGATGGAAGTTATGAAGAAGCACATCAGCCATTGCATTCACAAAAGCATGATGCTCCTGTGGATCAGGAATAGGCTGAGGTCCCTCTTGCTCTGCAATCTCTGCTAGAGCCTCATCCATTTGTTGCCAAATTATATCAAGCTCTTCATCAGGTATGTTGTTTTGATTGTTGGCAGCCATTGAAAAACAAAGAAGGTGAAAGGTTTTCGTAAGTTTTTCTCTGGAGAGGGTTTGTGTTTTAATAGATATATGATGATTATGCTTAACAGTTCTCTTTTATAGAGAATGTGTTTTAAGGGTGCAGGTCATTTCTATAATCTCTATGAGACGGTTCGGTTTTCCATAAATATTTTTGCCTCGTTTGCTGGTAAGCGTGTTTTAATTCTATGACCATTAATTTGGTTATTTTTCTTAAACCAAAACGCTATTCAGGATTGTTAAAATAAATTTTGTTTTCTTAAATAAAATTTTATTTTAATCTTATTGAATATTTTTTTTCAATCCTGATATGGCAAAATATTTTGTGCGGAAATGCTCTTATTCCTGATGAGGTTAGGTTTTTCTTACATCAGAAAATGCCTACTCATTATGGACTACTTTCTAATGCTATGGGGCAAGGCCCAACCCACCTTGTTCCTGACACAAGCATGCAACCTAAACAGTCTAAACAGTTACCAACCACCTCTACTGTCTCTCAAAAGACTTTAGTTGTAAAATCAAAGAAATCAGCTAGAACTGATGTGTCTGGAAGGCAATCAGGTTCAAAGGATTTTTCCTCTACACCACTCACTAAAAAGAAGATACAAGGGGGTGTACAAGGGGTCCTGGTGAAGAAAGCTGATAAGGTTGTTAAGAATGTTCCTGTGAAAAGGAAGTTAAGGTTGATTGATGAAAGTGATTCAGAGGATGACTTACCTATATCCTCTGTGATGAATGTGAACAAGGAAGTTGCTGATACTGCTACTAAAGCTGTGGTACCATTATCAAAACCACAACAGACAAGGAAATTATCAAAGAGCAGGTATCATATTCCTTTGACAGTGCAAATGAAGGATACTGATATTCAGACATCAAATCCTGATGAGTCATCTACTCCTGATGCTCTAGCAAATCCTGATGTTAGTATTCCTGATGCAACAACAAAAGTTGTCTCTATATCAGACTCTCCAGCCTCTCCATCTCAGATTAAAGAAATTTCTTGGGAGAAGGTTTCTACAACTGCTTCCTTGGTTGGTCTTACACCTACATCAAAGAAAAAGAGGAATGCAGAAGAGTTAGTCTATCAGAGACAGAAGAAGCTGAAAGGATCAAGCCCACAAGAACCTGAATTTCAGAGTAATTCAGCAGCTACTGTTGATCCTGCCACACAAGAACCACTCAATCAAAGTTTGGGTGAAGGCTTAGCTAGTGGAATGGTCACACAAGAACCATTTTCTCAAAGGGAGAATGAAGACATCAACATTCCAGCTACACAAGAACCATCTTCTCAAAGTGAAGATGCAGGCAAAGCTACAGCTTCTGTTGAAAGATTGGTCGCGAACATTGTCAATGAGGGAAGCACACAAGAACCTTTAACTCAAAGTGTTGAAGAAGCTTCTGAACCTCAAGCTCCACAAGAACCATTGGTAGCAAATACTGATGCACGCATATCAAATCCTGACGATGTTCATCCTGACGCTAGTGGTGCTCCTGATAATGAACCTATTTTGATACAGCCACTTCGTTCAAGACCAATGGATCATCCTATCTCAGAACCACAGGATAAACTGAAAGGTATTGCTATTCCTGATCCTGATATTACTCATGATACTGCTGATGATACTGCTGATGATAGTGATGATGATAATGAGAATCGAAAAGAGAAGGAACAGCTTGCTACAGCACTCAAAATTAGTCTTGGAACTAATTTTGGTTCATCAAGTACATATATGGCTAGCAATGCTTCCACTGGGAAAGATCAGAGACAAGATTTTTCTATTCCTTCCTTTGATCCTGCAGAGGCATTTAGACAGAATGAATGGCACAATTCATGGCACCAATCTGATGAATCTATCAGTTTTTCTTCTGCTATTGAACATGCCTATAATGCAGTGAAGTCTATAGAGAATCAAGACTTGAAGAATCATCTGAAAGCTACAACTCTGTTATCTAAAAGTCTGAAAAGTGAGATTGATTCTATCAAGGGCTCAACTGAAAAAGTGAGGACTGATATCTTTAATAATTTTACAAAGGTGCCTACTACTTTACAATTGAGGGTAGTGGACTCCCAAGTGAAATCTGTTGTTTCAGAACAAACCTCAATCAATCAAAGAATTGATTCTCTGGATACTAAGGTAACTGAAATTCAAGCCTCTCTTTCCTTAATTTTGCAATTATTGTCAAATCCTGATGTCAAAAAGGGGGAGAAGGTTATTCAGACAAAATGTACACCTGATCTAGTATTAAGAAATAATGATGATGATACTGGAGATGATGGTGGTGACAAAGTGATACAAGGAGAAACCTCTGATGCTGTTGTTATGAAGACAATCCAAACTTCTCAAAGTCAAACAACGCAGTCAACTCATGTTTCTGATTCTGGAGTTAAGACAGTAAGAACATTGGTGCAATCTCAGATCCTGACGGAAGATCAAATCCTGACACCTGGTCATGGACACATTCTTGCTACAATTCCTGAAGGTGATGAAGATGTAATTATTGATAATCCTGAAGATGCATCAAATTTATTCCAGAAGTTTTCTACAAAAGATGGCAGAATTGTTACTCTATATCACACTGATAAAAGAGTTCAACAATTATATGCAAGAAAAGCACTCTCTACAGCAAGTGAAGAATATCCAGATCTCTCACATGAAGAATTCTTGAGACTACAAAGAGAGACAATGGAAAGCTATACTGCTCCTGCTAGAGGTAGAGGAAGCAGAGGTAGGAGAGGTGCTAGAAGAAGTAAAAGAGGTTCTTCAACTCAAACAGTACCTAGACAGACAAGGTCTAGAGGGTTAAGAATTGAAGAAATTCCTGAAGCTTCACACAATCTAACAGATCCTGTTATCAAGGATATCATGGAGAAAGAAGACAAGGAATTTGTTGAAGAAGAACCTGAATTGAGAAGAAAAGCAAGTAAATCAACTCTCAGCAATACAAATCAAATTGAAGATTCTAATCCTGACAATATTCAAGATCCTGACGAATCAGAAATTCTGCAAGAGGTTGATTTGATAATCTTATCTACTGTTGTTGATTGTCACAACAAAGAAGTAGATGAAGAAGAAGAAGCCAGAAGAAGAGATATTACAAAAAGAACATATGAAGATTTCAATCTCTATCTACAAAGGCTTAAAGTTTCAAATGAAAGACAATGGAGAAATACAAGCAGGCAAGAATCTTTACTTGAAAGAAGCTACACTCATGAAAAGGAGAAAGACAAGAAGTGGGAACACATAAGTACACTGAAGTGTGATACACCTATCAATTTTCAGACTGGTGGAATTATTACAAGTGCTTCAAGTGTTGTTGATTTGTCTGATATGGCTAGATCAAAAACACTCTGGTTAAAGATGTTTTCGAATCTGAAGCAAATGTTAAGTTACACAAGAGGAGGTATTGGACACAGGGATGCTGAATTTCTAAACATGACTTATGTTGATCCTTACTCCTTAACTGAAATTGGAGGTACTTTAACTTCTGAAAATCTGAACAATTTATTAGCTGTTGATATAGTTATAGATTGTCATGATGGTTTTGAAAAGAAAGAAAAGCTTCTGTACTTCATGAAAGATGGTAGTGTGAAGATTCTATCTATTCAAGATCTGCTGATGAAAACTACACAGGAACTGAAATATGTTCACTATCTGTTAAGATGGAAGAACCAAGTGTACAAAGTATGGGCTGACATGATTTTGTCAACTATAAGAAGAAGACTGGATGGAAATAGTAATTTCGATGGTAATTATATTCCCATGTACTTAAATCAAAGAGGTCAGGATGTGGAAATGCAAAGAGGTACTGCTGTTAAAGAAGTAACTTTTGGTATGACCCAACTTACTCTCAATCCTGATGGGAAGGAAATTGCTTATCTTTTGCTTGAAGAGCACAGTCTACAGAAAAGCTCCATACAGAATCTCAGAGCAGCTATTTACCAGATTAATGAGGAAGATGAAGAACTCAGAAATCTTAAGGAAAGACTGATTCAAATTCTTGAAGAAAAAGAAGAAAGTTTCTTATCCAACTTCTTGAAGATGAATCTGTTCTATCAAAAAGCTTAAACAGATAAGTTGTTTCTGAAGATACTCGTACATTTTGATACATGTTTTTGACATCATTGAATATTTGGAATCTATACTTTATTTCACAAAGTATGAGATTGGGGGAGATTGTTAGATCAGAATTCAATGATCGTCAGAAGCTAGACTCAACTGATCAGGATTGCTGACGTCATCAGTATTGCATGGTCATCAGTATTTGATCAAGCGTCAGTATCTTATTGATCATCAGGATTCCTACTCAGACTATGATCAGGATTGATCATCAGAACTTGAAGCTGATCAGGATTCCTACTTCGAGTTATATTTGGAGTCTAGATAAACATGGAAGTTTATTCTATTTGTTCCTGGTTTGTAGAATGTAGCTATCGATTAAGGATAGGTTTCTATCTTTGTTATTGATTAGGACTTATCTTGTTATTGATAGAGAAGCTGTGTGCACTATATAAACACAGTCTTGGTTTCGATTTATGTATTCATTCGAGAGAGAACATAATCGAATAGAAGCTCTCGAGAACATAGAATTTCTTGAGAGAGTTTTTGTAAACTAGCAGCTCTCAAGAACATCAGAATTTCTTGAGAGAGTTTGTAACAGTTTTATATCATATTTAATAAAGCTGTTATCTTTCTTTTCATATTTGTGATATATACATTAAGAAGTCGATTATCTTACTCTATTGTATTCAACCCCCCTTCTACAATAGATTATTACTGGGCAACAGCTGAAAAATGGACCAAGACTTCCTATGATTGTAGAGGAAGAGCAGATTGTGAATAACGTTGTTACTCAAGCTGTTAGGATGTAGCCCAAGGATCCCAAGGACTACACAGCTGATGAAAAAGAGGATGCTTCCCTGGATGCCTGTTTACAGTTAATTCTGGTTGATTGTCTTGATCCTATCATGCATAATCATGTCTTAAATTGTGTTACTGCCAAACACATTTGGGATACGATTGAGATTATCAATGAAGGGACAGAGGAAGTTAGAGAGAATAAGATGGAAATTCTCACCTCTTCATATGAACATTTCAGATCAAACCCTGGTGAAAGTATCTCTGAGGTTTTTGAGAGATGCAATAAATTAATCAATGATCTGGATCTCCTTGGAAAGCACTACACTATCAAGGAGATTAACAAGAAGTTTCTTTTGACACTTCCATCTCATCTGGAGCACAGAATATCAGCAATTAGAGAAGCAAGAGATCTAGGTGAGATTTCTTTGGAAAGACTCTATGGTGTTCTGAAGACTTATGAGCTGGAACAAATTCAGCAGAAAGAAATATATAGAACCGGGAAAGATAGTTAGTACTACTACTGCACTGGTGGCAGAAGTCCCACAGTAACTGGAAGTGAAGGTTGTTCAACCTTCCAGTTCTGACTCGGATGTTATTTTAGCTGAATATGGCTTAAAATCCACAAGTCAATCTAGTGGTGACTTCTATTCAATGGAGGAACTTGAACAACTGGAGGATGAGTCGATGGCAATGATAGTGAAGAAGTTTGGCAACTTCAGATTCAGAAGGAACCCTAATCTTAGGTTCAAGCCCAGGTTTCAGAGAGGTGGTTCTTCATCCTCAAATAGCACAAGGGGTGGCTATAAAATTGGAACCGTGGACAGAAGCACAATCAGGTGCTACAATTGTAATGAGTTGGGTCACTTTGCTATAGAATGTAAAAAGCCAAAGCAAATGAGAAGGAACTCATATGATTCTTGCAAGAAGAATAAGATTGGGAAAGTTTATCTTGCCGAGGGAAAAAGTTGGGATGATACAGACAGTGATGAAGAAGCTGGTGAAATTGGGAATCTAGCATTAATGACTAATGAGGGCAGCACTTCATCATTCATGTCAGAGGTAAAGTTTACTGATTCTGAAATGATTTATCATCTTAGTAGTACTGTATCATGTGCACGCATTGAAAATGATAGAATAATTCTTTTGAACACAACTCTTGAAAAGGAGGTCAAAGAATTAAGACTTGTGCATGTTAATCAAGATGAACTCACTAAGAAGATATCTTTTCTTAAGAATGGAGTTAATTGTTATATTCAATTAGAAACCATTCTTAAGGATCAGATCACTGAACTTGAAACAAAGGTTAATGCTTACTATAATTCATGTAAGACTGCTAAATATATCATCAATAAACAAGTTATTGGTCAAACTGTAGGAATAGGTTTTGACTATAATGAGTCTATTGGAGAATTAAGCATTAACACTCCTAATAGAGTCAGTGCTGAAGAAAGGGGTGTACCATATGTGCTTAAGGGTATTGAAACACCTTTCTTTAAAGAATCCTTGGCAGAACCTTTGAATGAATATTCCATTATTATCCAAGAGGAAATGCATGTGGGGGACCTTGCTTATGAACTTGCTAATTCCAATAAATGTATGTCTGAGAATAATGTCAAAGTTGTTTCAGCAACAGAGACTAAGTCAGACATTCATAAAATGGACCATACAATAGTAGAACTAACATGCATGCTATTAATCTGTCTCATAAAGCATGTGGTGTGGTAAATTTCATGTCTTGTGCATTTAATGTTATGTATGCCTATTTTAATAGTAAGCATGTATCTGATGATAAGACTGCTCCACGTCAATATGTTAATAATAAGAAGCATGTTAGAGCTAAGACTGCTAGTCCTCCTAAGACTAGAGTGGATTCATTTATCCCTAAGCCTACTCAGAAATGTGTTAAGGTTGGCTATAAATGGAAACACTCTTTTGTTAAAGAGGTTGAATTAGTTAGAGTTTAAAATGTTGTTTTGCCTGACAAAGGCCAGTTCTTTAAGTATGTCGGACCAATCAAGTTTGGGTTCCGAGGAAGGACTAATCAATTTGATATTGCAGGGTGTGGCACAGGTAAACCGTGTTGTGTGGATTCTGGACAGTGGATGTTCAAGGCATATGACCGGAGATACGGCCCTGCTATCAAATGTGGTTGAGAAAGCTGGCCCAGGAGTTACCTTTGGAGATAACAGCAAAGGTATAACTAGAGTATATGGCTGTTTGGAATCAGGAAATGTTATCATTCAAGATGTATCCATTATGGAAGGTCTGAAGCACAATTTTCTCAGCATCAGTCAATTCTGTGATAGAGGATATGTTGTTTCCTTTGAGAAAGAGAAGTGCCAGATCCTTCACAAGAAGAATGGAAAGCCTGCTCTTCAAGGAGTAAGGAAAGGGGACTTGTTCATAGTTGATCTGTACTCTGGATGCAAAGATGAAGTTAATTGTTTTTATGCCAAAGCTTCATCAGATGAAAGTTGGCTATGGTACAAGAAGATGTCTCACCTGAACTTCAAAACAATGAACTCTCTAGTCAAGAGGGAATTGGTGAGAGGTTTGCCTCAGATGGAATTTACACAGGAAGGACTGTGCGAGGCATGTCAGAAATGAAAGTCAAAGAAAGCTTCTCACAAGGGCACTAACACATCATCAATAACTGAACCACATCAGTTACTGCACATGAATTTGTTTGGTCCAGTTAATGTGATGTCCATGTCAAAGAAACAATATGCACTTGTGATTGTTGATGACTATTCCAAATATACATGGGTTTTATTCCTACATTCCAAGGATGAGACCCCACAAATGGTGATTGATCATGTGAAGTTGATTGAGATGGATTCTAGATTCCCTGTTAGAGATATAAGGTCAGATAATGGAACTGAATTCAAAAATGCAGTCCTAAATGACTTTTCTGCAGATAAAGGAATAACAAGACATTATTCAGCCCCTAGAACTCCTCAAAATAATGGAGTGGTAAAAAGGAAGAATCGTACATTGATTGAAGCTACAAGGACTATGTTAAGTGAATCAAGACTTCCAATGTACTTCTGGGCTGAAGCTGTAAATACTGCTTGTTATACACAGAATCGAACTTTAATCAACAAGAACGTAATGAAGACTCCTTATGAGATCATGAACAACAAGAAACCAACTCTCAAGTACTTTCATGTATTTGGTGCTAAATGCTTTGTGCTTAAGGATGGAGATGTTAAATGTGGCAGGTTTGAGGCCAAGGCATATGAAGCTATTTTTGTTGGTTATTCAAGAAGATCTTACAGGGTGTACTTGATTGACAGTCACCAAGTCAAAGAAAGTGTCAATGTTACATTTGATGACACTAAGCTCCCAAGTATCCAAAAAGAAGATTCATCTGAAGAACTGAAGTTTGATAACTTTCCAGACTCAGAATCAGATGATGAAGCTCCATCTGAGATTGTTGGTGGCAATGATAATAATAATGATGATAATGATCATGGTGGTGGTGGTGGAAACATTGGTAACAATGAAGATACCACCAACACTGGAGAAGAATCATCAAGGCAATCAAGCAACAACTCAGGGAGAGGAAATGAAGGGTCAACTAGTCATTCACAACACCAGAATGAATTTCAAGGCGAATCATCAAGATCAAATCTTCCAAGACAAACTGTTTGGAATAGAGCTCATCCTTTTGAGCTGATCATTGGTGATCCAGGTGTTGGAGTTAAAACTAGAAGTGCTACTCAGAATGAATGTCATTATTTAGGGTTTCTTTCTGAGATGGAACCAAAGAAGACTTAGGAAGCACTGAGTGATCCAGATTGGGTGATTGCTATGCAAGATGAACTCAATCAATTTGAACAACAGCAAGTCTGGAAGCTGGTACCCAGACCAAAGAACAGGAAAGTAGTTGGTACAAGATGGGTATTCAGGAAGAAGTTAGATGAGGATGGCATAGTAACAAGGAATAAAGCAAGACTGGTTGCTCAAGGGCATTCACAAGCTGAAGGCATTGATTATGATGAAACATATACACCAGTGGCTAGGCTTGAGGCTATCGGGATGTTCTTAGCATTTGCAGCTTACTCCAATTTTAAAGTATATCAAATGGATGTTAAGAGTGCATTTCTGAATGGTGAGCTGGATGAAGAAGTGTATGTGGAACAGTCCCCTAGCTTTGAAAATCAGGAGTTGCTGGACTTTGTGTTCTTTCTCTTCAAGGTTGTCTATGGTCTCAAACAAGCCCCAAGAAAATGGTATGACACTCTCTCTGGTTTTCTTTTAGAAAATGGTTTTGTAAGAGGTATCATAGACAAGACTCTTTTTTCTAAGAAACACAAAAATGATATTATTTTAGTTCAAGTCTATGTGGATGACATCATATTTGGGTCTACTAATGATGATCTCTGTAAGAGATTTGCTAAGCTAATGTAGAGTAAGTTTGAGATGAGTTTGATGGGTGAGCTGAAGTTCTTTTTTGGATTACAAGTAAATCAAAGGTTAAATGGTATATTTATTTGTCAATCCAAGTATATTAAAGAACTCCTCAAGAAATATCACATGGAGGATTCACCATCAGCAAGGACTCCATAATCTACATATGTCAAACTTGGAGTCTGTGGTAATTCTATCAAGGTAGATATTACAAGCTACAGAGGTATGATTGGCTCATTACTCTATCTTACTACAAGTAGACCTAATATTATGCATGCTACATGTTTATGTGCAAGGTTCCAAGCGGATCCTAGAGATTTACATCTCGTTGCTGTTAAAAGAATCTTGAGATATCTTAAGGGTACACCTAATTTAGGTATCTGGTACCCTAAAGATTCTGGTTTTAATCTTGTTGGATATATAGATTCTGATTATGCATGTAGTGTTGTGGATAGAAAGAGTACCTCTGGGAGTTGTCAATTCCTAGGAGGTAGATTGATTTCCTGGTATAGCAAGAAACAGCAAAGAGTTTCCAATTCAACAGCAGAAGCTGAATATAGTACTGTTGGAAGCTGCTGGAAGCTGCTAGAAGCTGCTGTGCTCAGATCTTATGGATAAGGAATCAATTGAAGGACTATGGCTTTGTATTAGACAAAATTCCAATTTTATGTGACAATACAAGTGCCATAGCAATCTCCAACAACCATGTTTAGCATTCGAGAACCAAGCACATTGACATCAGGTATCATTTTATCAGAGAGCATGTCATGAATGGTACTGTGGAGTTACATTTTGTACCCACAGAGGAACAAACATCAGATATTTTCACTAAGTCTCTTGATGAATCCACTTTTACCAGATTAGTTGGTAAATTGGGTATGTTAAATATTTTTAGTGATTAGTATTGATAATTGTTTGATGTTTGTTCTTGGTTAGAATACAAGTGCTCTGTGTTGTATATTTTCTTAAATTCACTTGTATTTTAGTTTATCAAAACATTTTCTTAGTTGCTGTTTAAATTTACTAATCTTAAATGTCATGCTTTTATCTAGCTTATTTAGCTTTCTAGGTTAAGTATTTTTAAATAATTTATTTGCTCTAAAAATATTTTTCTCAGATTTTTCTATGGAGAAATTTATTTTTACTACAAATTTATATATTTAAAAATATTTAAATAGTTGTTCAAACTGTTTATATTTTTTTATTGCATTTTTAGAATATTTTCTTGTATTTTTCTGATTTTATTTCAATTTTCTGCCATTTATTTCAGTTTTCTGTGAGTTTTATTTAGTTTTCTAAACAGTTTTATGTTTGTTTATTTCTTTTTATTTCCAAAAAGACTATCGGAAAGACTATCCATAGTCTTTCTGATAGTATTTCTGATTTTCAGTATTTAGGATTAATTGTTTTCTATTTAATTGTTTTATTTTCTTAGACTTTAACATTTAATGTTATAGTCTTTCTAGTTTTTAAACTAGAAAGACTATTGGTAAGACTATCCCAGATAGTCTTACTGATAGTTTTTCTAATTTTATTGTAATTACTTTAACAGATTTTAGCTAACAGTTTTTCATTTTTGCTTTTATTTTTAGTCTTTTAGTCAAGAAAGACTACCGGTAAGACTATCCTTGATAGTCTTTCCGATAGTCTTTCCAGGAATTCTATAAATACTAAGTTGATTTTCTCATTATTCACCTTAGTCTTTCTTGCTCAAGTTTTTACTTAGCTTATTTTCTCTCCTGGTTCTTTTAAAAAAACTCTTCTAAAAGAAGTGCTGCAGATTTTTTTTTAAATCTAAGGCATTTTTTTTGTGTGTTTTTATATTCCTGTTTTGTGCTCCTAGTTTCTATTATTAATTATTTTTAAGTCTGTTTTTTTATTATTTTATTTTATTTTAAAAATGGCCTTTGAGATTGTCAAAAACAATTTTGTTGCTTATTTTGATCCACTAAAATGTTCCTTTGAACGTTTTAGGCCTTGGATTCAGTTTTTAAATGAGCATTCTATTATTAGACATGTAGTCTGTCTAAATGTTGATTTAAAACATGAACCTTTGAGGCTCTTGTGTTCTATTGTTGTTGTGTCCACTGATCTATCTTCTTTCACATTCACTATCAGTGACACAAAATTTTCACTAAACAGAGATATTCTTTGTGATGCCTTGCAACTCCCCAGAGATAACTTTGTTAATTTACCTACTGAAGCGGACCTAATTCAATTTTTCACCAACATCAATTATCAAGGTCCGGTAGATTTAATAAAGTTATCCAAAAGCAATCTAGTCAATGAGTGGGACTTATTCTTTGACACCCTGGCTAAAGTCTTCAGCAACTACACCAAAACTAATTTTCATAATATTCCTTCTCTTCTTCAGAATATTGGTTTTGCAGTTGCTCACAATCTTCGTATCAATTTTGGCCATCTTGTCTGGAATCATTTGGTTAGATGAGTCTTAGTGGCCAAGAGTGATCATTCTAGTGGAAGGAAAGTCAAATGTTTTTATCCTCATTTCCTCACTTTAAAGATCAACCATGTTCTTTCTGATGCTCACAAACAGATGTTTAGTCATAGTATTTCTGAAAAGCCTCAGAGTACTCATGTCAAATTTTACCAAAGACTAAACACATCTTTCAAATATCTATTTGTTCCCGTGGTCATTACACCTTATATGACCCAATTCATTCCTCTTCCTGATTTTGGATTGCCAGTTCCTGAGCAACAACCTTCAGTGGATCAATCCACCCCTGCTGGAACTTCAGATGCAACTCCAATACAGGTAGTATTTCCTAACTTTAGCTCTTCTTTTGGTAATGTTGTTGAAACCCAAGAGGTTCTTAGGGCTGACCATGAGTTTGTAGAACCACAAACTCTATCCCAGGTCATAGAGCCAAACACTGAGTCAACTCCTATAACCACTCAACCTGCACTTAATGTTTATGCTAGACAAAGAAGTGTTAGTGGAGAAGATTCAATGAGAGATCCCCCAGCTCTGTCTCCACCTCCAAAGAAGAGAAGAATATACAGGGAGACAACTGTTAGCCCAACTGTTAGGCAATATGTACTGAGTCGAGCACACTTCCATTACTCACAATGGGAGAAAACATTCAATTATATGATACTCAGGACACCTGGTTAGGAGAGCACACATGATATGATACAGTGCCTACCATAGTTACGGTAGAAGTGCCTTCACAGGCATCCGAGGGAAAATCTGATTCTTTGCCATCTATAATAGAATCATTTTCTCCCCTCCCAAAGGGAACATCTCTGGCTCCCCAAAGGGATTTTCCACTCGCAGTTTTTACTGGAGAAAGTGGAAGGCAACCAAGTGAGTCCAACACTGAAGCAATTCAGTTTCAAAATCAAGAAGACTTTTTGGACTTGACTAGGGACTGGGAATTTCGAACTCCCATTGCACCACCACTGACCTCTCTAGAAGGGGCTAGGGTGATTTTTCCTGCAGGTACATCATCTCAGAATATGGACAGACAGCTAGTGATTAGAAATCAGGATCAAACACAGAGTGATACACAAGCACGTGAGATGAGTGAAACACCACTGAGAGAAATTGAGGTGAGTGCACACAATAACACAAACACTGCTTCGTTGTTAGCTCAGATAGCTGCTCTACAAAAACAACACTTGGAAACCCAGGCTGAAAAAGATTTTCTCAAAGCACAAGTGGTTGAACGGTCTTCTTCTTCCACCTTTGTAACAAATCAGCTGGGTACTGTCAAAGATGATATTGAAGCTCTGAAGATGACTCTCCTAGCCAAGGTCAATGTCATCCAACAATCTCAAGTACTCCTGGCTTCGGACATCTCTGATCTTACAACTTCAAATGCTCAGATAACAGAGAGTGTCAAGCAGATTGCTTCCATTTCTACTCAAGTGGACTACATTCAGCAAACGATTGATGAAAATCAGTGGTTTAATGATCAAAAGTTTGAAAAGATTGAAGGTGGAATGGAGCACCTCAATGAATGGATGAAGCATTTGTACTACATGATCAAGAATTCACATCAACTCAATGTTGAACCAAAGAAATTCTTTGAGGGTGATTGTGAAGATGACAAGGATGAAGGTGATCAAGGAGGAGATGGAGGAGATAAAGGAGATATAAGGGGAAGAAGTGAGGTTAATCCTGATGCTACAAAATCTAAATATGTAGAGGATTCCTCAACTAAGGGGGAGAATGCGGAGAAACAAGGAGGAGGTCAAGCTGGAGGTTTAGGTAAAGACAAAGGAAATCAGAAGTTATCTTTTTCTGATGCTGACTACTATCAAGGTGAACAGGGTGATTTTGATAATGTTACAAATGAAGAAGCCCCTGAAGATATCTTTGGTGATGTGGAGGTTGAAGAAGAAGCTGACTATGCTGATTGGAAAGAAGAAGCTCCAGTTGATCCTACCTTTGAAGCTGAGTTGATAAGACAGAAAGCTGATCTCAAGAGAAGAGAAGATGAGAATGCCAAAGTTTCTGACATCATTACTAACCATCTAGTTATCCAAAAGGCTGAACATGAAGAAAAGCAACGGCTTCACAATCTAAAGGTTAAAGACAGAAAGTTGAATGTGAGGCTGAAGCTAGGTGAAGAATGGGATAAGGCTAGAGAGATGTTTGCACATCAAACAGGAACAAACAATGATGGAAAGTTTCTTGGTATGTTAGAAAGATACAAGAAGGTCAATCCAGATAACTCTGTATATATGAAAGCTCTTCATGCAGAGATTTCAAGGATCACTACTGGATTTGACAGAGTTAGAGAGGAAATGAAGATCTACATCTACACACACAATGAAGGAACGTTCATAGTGTCTCTCAATCTTCTTGAAAGTAGAACTCTTTCTGAACTTTGGGTCTTCATGAGCAAAATTAAAAGATCTTCTCCATTGGCTGAGCTGTTGCATGACCAACTTAGAGATTTTGCTATGAAAGCGAGTCCTCAAGTGGTAGAAGTGCCTTATGAAGTCAAATTCTATAAAGGAATGGCACTTCAGACTTTTGGTATAGATCCTCTCTCATTGAAAGATTATTCGGCCAAGCATCTTGTCTACTTGGAGAATATGTTAAGGACTTCAAGGTTTGCTACGCAATAGAAGACATAAGTTGCTGACTTGATTCAAGACTATTGCATAGCCAATATCACAAGGTATCATCAAATGAAGAATAGGCTGAAGAAAGTCATAACTCAACCTGTTAGACCAAGTGGCATTACATCTGAATCTGATCGTGTACTGGACAAGGATTTTCTTGAAGCTTTGGAGGAAGGAGAGATGATGGAAGAAGACAAGTGATCTAAAGCTCAATGTTTAATGTAATATGTATAGAGCTTAGGTGAATCAAGATAGGATAAATGTATACATATGTTCAGTCTAGAGGAACATCTATCTTGTATTTACCTTTAATGTTTGAATCTGGAAAATGTTTAATGAAATACAGAACTTTGTGTTATTATTTACTTAGCTTTTAAAGTCTTATTTCTACTTGTTTAGTTAGTTGAGTTATCATCTAGGTATTTGCTTGTTATTCTCTAACAAACAAATAGGGGAGATTGAAAGGCATATGTTTAGGCTTATTTGTTAACATCGAGAATATAACTCAACTTAAACAAGTTTGTAATAAGTAATAATTCAGATTGTCACAGGAATCTCAGAAGATCATATCAATCAAGAGGATGAAGATCAAAGTCATCTACAGACTTGAAGTAATTCTACATTGAAAGAAGTTCATTAATTTGATCAAGCCTCAGTGAAGTTTTCAATTAAGTGGATTTATTATAAAGACAGAGATTTCAGGAGCGTGACAGCAAGGGTACATGTTACAGAGTTTAATTAAAGGGATTTAAAGAAAAGAGAATCACAGCTTAAAGTCAGAGATGAAGAACAGCCATTGAAGTTAGTCACTCATGAACCAGACAGTACATAGAGTGTCAACGACAGTCAGTGGAAGTTCGTCATTATTTTAAATGGTTCACGGGACAATTTCTTTTAACTAGAAATTAGTTTTTATTCTCCTTTAATTATCTATTTTATTTAAATAATTTAACTAATAAATTAATTAAGTAGGTAATTAATTTAGAATTAATTCTAATATTCTAAATTTAGAAAGACTAAAGTAAAATCAGTAAGACTATTCTTGATAGTCTTACCGATTGTCTTATTGATTTTACTTTAGATTTTAGAAAGTATTTCTAATATTTAACTTAGTCTTTCCGAAAGTCTTTTTGACTTAAGGATAGTCTTTGTAGTATTAGAAATAGTCTTTCTATTATCAAGATAGTCTTTCTGATAAAAAAAGAAAGAGTCTTTCTGCTTTAATGATAGTCTTTCTACTTTACAACCAATACACGTGCAGATTAAACAAGTGATTTAGCTTAACATAGTTGATCAAGACAGAAAGCAGATTATCTAACATTCTATCTTCTACAAAGCTTCTGTCAAGAAAAGAAAAACTGTCGAGCTTAATTTCTTCTTTCAAGAAATTATTTCTAGAACTTATTGTTAAAATCAAACCACTAGAAATCATTTACTTGTCTTTCTTTGACTATCTAGTGGATCTTTATCCCTAGAACGAATCTCGAACTATCGTTTATCGTTATATCTTTTTATTACAAAAATAGATAAATTCATGTTGAATTTATTCTAGATTTGTTTTAATTAGTTTGAGATTTAATCTTGTAATCAGTACCAAAATTTGTAACACCTTTCAAGTTTAATATAAGTTATATTTAACTTGAATTCTGTTTCATTTCATTCTGCCATAATTTGTTCATCAATTATTTAATCTTAAAACGGACAAATTCGATAAAACGGTATATTTTGTATTCAACCCCCCCCCCCTGTACAAACTTATCGGGACCTAACAGAACTCATCCTCTTGTTTTCCTTGAATCACCTGCTTTGCTTTCCTCAGGACCCTATATATCATTGTTTCACTGATATTACACTTTAGATCATTGACCACTTTGGACCTAAAGGCAGCCATTGGCCATTCAGGGTTCATTCTAATTTCATCCTCATAGTGGTTTACTATCCAAGTAGAATTTACTTGCTTTTGGTCCCAGGTTGGATTACATGTGTGCTAATTGTTCAAAGTTTTAATCTGAAAAGTCATGGACCTCTGTTGTTTTGTTGCATGAACTTTCCAGTTGCAACTTTCATAACATTTCCACTTGATCTTATCAGAATGATTCTTCTTCAGTTTGACAGCCCTCTGATGCACAATGGCATGCGTCCTTACAACAGCCCTAAACATTTGTCCATTTATGAAAAGCATCCCAGTTTAAACTGAGGGTCATCCATGTTTGTACACTCATTGAACTCAAGAAATTATGGATCATCTTCATCACAAGAACTCAATGCCATTCTCTCCTCACTACTGTCATACCTGCTTTCTGAGCTTTCTTCACTTTCTTCTTCATTATCTGTTGTGCAGGCCTCATTCAGTTGTGTGTCATTCACATCTATGTCATTCTCTGTATCTTCTACATTTTCATGAGATTTGTTGTTACTTCCCTTTTCAAATTCTTTACGTACACTAGTCTTCTTTGGTTGTTTCATAGGACTTGATCTCTTCTTACCCTTACTTTTGTTGTCAGCATATTTATGGCTTAAATCTTCATTATCCTCCTCTCTTTCACTGTTAGTATCTCCATCTATGCTCAGATCATCATCCTCAATGGCCTTATATTATATCTCATCTCTCATATTTTCTATCCTAGCCACCCTTTCATCCTCATTGAGTGAAAGAAAAATTCATAAGGTTAGCTGAAATCCTTAATTTCCTAATGGATGAGTATATAACTTGGCAATGACTATAGCTGACCAGTTGTAACAAATGGTTTAGGTCTTGCTCATTTTCTAGTGGATATAAGCCATCTGTCAGTTCATTTCATGGGATTAAAAAATGCATCTCTGTATCTGCTAGTGTCATACCTAACTCACCAATCATTGCACCAATTTCTTTCAGTTTCATGTTTACTACACAACACATGTCAAAAAAATCTACCTTGCCTCCAACATACTCCGTACAGGAATCATTGAAATTTCCACCATGATACAATTTGATTGTAAAATATGTTGAATCCTCTACAAATAATACCACAATTATTGTAATTATAATTTAAATTCGTAATTTCACAAAAAAAAAATCATTTTTGCAATGTTGAAGCAATTCATGGTAAAATGAATTCTCTTAAATATACTACATCTGCCCTACTAGACCAGCAATAACTACAAAGTGGCAAACATAGAGGGACCACTACTATAAACAAGTATATAATCGATCGACCCTAACAACCACATGCATGCAAAATAATACAAAACATTTCAAATAAATACAATATAAAGTGAAGATCACTTGCCTCCATATTCAGGAACTTGAAAACCGATGTGAGGAATGAGATCAACAGAAGCATCTGCTGGAGGGGCTTCTTCTGTAACTTATGTAACTCGAAGACGGCCTCTCATATTGCCCCGACAAAGAACTACAAAACTACAGAACCACTTAATTGTTGCGATGAACTGATGTGTGAAATTATCGATTCGTACGGTCAATTAGGGTTTTGGAGAATGGGGGAAAATAGAATTGGGGATGGGAGGGAAATAGAATTGGGGATGTCGTGGTGTATTATTGGACATCTTTTGTTTTTTAAGTTAAAACAATAGTTAAATTGCCAGCTTACCCTTGCCTTTTTCAACGTTAACGGACCAATGGACAGAATAGTTGCAAAGTGAAAAAAAATACTAAGTTTCGATGGTAAACTGCCAGAAAAAAAAATAAAGGTACCTCTGTGTCTTTGGCACAAACTTAAGGGTTACAAAGTGCAATAAGCTCCAATGTTTATAATAATGATGAATACATTTCCAGTGCTTTAAGTGTGTGTAAATTCTATCTGTTGTATGTGCGCACGTTCTCTTAGCCCGTGAAGATTTTCATCCATTCTGTCCCTAAATCATCGGAATAAAAATTACCCCCGCGCGACCCGGGGGACAAGGGCTAGTGTTTTCTTATAGGGGTACATCCACCACACCCCTCGCCATGTATAATAGTAACACATAGATACAGCCATTGCTAAATGAATAAACCTAGATTCACTGAATATCAAAATCTATTTTTTTCTTCCAAATTACAATTTTGGTTAAAATATGTTGAAAAACATCCTAAATTCTGAATATAGTTCAAAAATTAACCATAACATTTTTCAGACCTGATTATTGTGAAATTTTGGTTCGGCCTCTGTACGTGAGTAATGTATGCATGTGTATATATAATTTCCAAAGTAATCATAATGTACAGTAGTATATTACAAAAGAATAGGTTTTCTCTCTCTCAGAGTATGGGAAACTGTCAGACTGTGCCTGCAGTGTATTATTATGGATTACAGTGGAGAGAGAGAGCACTAAAAGTTTAAGTAGTTTGTCATCTTATTAATATACATATACAAATATGGGTGAGAGACTTGAATTCGCCCGTCTGATGCGGGGAATCAGTTTGATGTTTACAGGAGTAAAATAAGAATGTAACTCATGTCTTTGGAAGTGAAGTTCATTTTGTTTTGGCAGTTGGACAATGGACACTGCTAAAATAGGGTGAGTCTCAAATAGGTCTATCTTACCATGGTGGTGAAGAAAATTTAACAACCCTGTCCGACACATATAGACACTTTGTTACAAACAAATGCGTACCCAGTTCAACAAGAAAGCAACTAAAATTAGGTAATCAAGACCTCAGTTCCAAAATTGTAACTTTTATGTTGTTTTTGGTTGGGGTGAATGGAATGGAATGAAATGGAATAGATTAAATTAAAGGAAAATAATGAGAGTTGGACAGAGGATTTGAAAAAAAAAATGAGATAGTGCAAAATTGTTATGATAAAAATTGTCAAGAAAATGAATGAGTTAAGGAATGAAGCATTTCATCTCAAAGTGGGGTTTTTGAATTATAATGTAGGTGATTAAGAATAGAATGAACTAAAAAATGAAAATTGTGAGGATCTAATGTTGTGTTTGGTTGGGTTGATTGGAATGGAATGGAATGGAATGAGATTTATAGCATAAAATAGTGAGATACACATAATTTTCATTCTTTAGCTCATTCCATTCTTAACTATCTACATTATAATTAAAAAACTTCACTTTGAGATGGAATGCTTCATTTCTTAACTCATTCATTTTATTCACAAATCCTATCATAACAATTTTGCACTCTCCCATTTTTTTTCAAATCTTCCCTACAACTCCCATTATTTTCCTTTAATTTCATCCATTCCATTCCATTCCATTGACCCCAACCAAACACAACATAACTATTTTATACTTTAAATCTCATTCCATTCAACTCCATTCCAATCACCCCAACCAAACACAACATTAGGATCCTAAAACTAGATTGATTTTAGAAAATGTTAATATTTGAATGACAGCTCTCAAAATAAAAACGGTTAAAAAATGTGTTATTTTAGATTATCTACACATTTTCTATAATGGTTTTTCATATGTTACGATGCTACATTTTAATATGTAAACATGATATAATTTATAGTTGGTTTTTATGATTATTTCTAATAACAGTGGTTTAATAAATCATATAAATGAGAAGTTAGATGTAATACCGAAAAATTATATTTCTAATATTTAAAATATTACAAAATCTCAAGCATATTCTTTCAACAACTTATGAAAATAAAAGAATTATATTTTGATTTTAAAATATACAAGAAAAAAAAGATAGGATTCTAATCTAATCTATATAACTTTTTCTCATATTTTTAAATAAACAATAACGTACAATTTTCTTTTAATTTTCTTGGGTATGTAATCTATTAAAAGCCTGGTGCATTTCCGATGTATTGACAAGCATGCCCTTAACTTCCTACCATCGTATCTGTTTGAGACTTCATTTGTGTACAAGTTGATTGTCGCACGCGAATCAACTAAAGTTGTCAAGAAAGTGCAACTATATAGAATTGCGTACAAGGTTGGGGACGTGGGAAGTTTCCTAAAATTTGGGTTTAACTTCCTCTCCAAGAAGTGGTTATGTAAAAAAATTAACAAAGTAATTGTGTTTCAATAAATTATACTTCGTTTATTTTATTTATTCATTTTGAACTTATATTTCACTTTTTTATATTTCAAATTTTTTCAAAAATACTAAAAAATTTATAACATAAAAATTAACCTTCTATTATTTACCTTCATTATACTCATCTTAAAAATTAAATATTTATTATTACTATCGCTTTACTTACTTTTTATCATTATTCTACTTATTTTCTTAGCATCTGTACTCCATCCAAATTTTAAATTTAAAAATATGACGCACGCCAAATTTTAGGCTTTTAGAACCATGTAACATAGGGAGTGTTTGGTTCTCCTAGGGAAAGGTGATGGAATTCACAAAAAGGAACTAGTATAAAGAAAAAGAATAATAAGAATTTATTATTTGCATGGTTTTAATTCACAAATAGAATGAAAAGTTAAATGATTTTCGTATAAGTAACAAAGAAAGTATTTATTATCAACTATTTTTAGTTTTTTAAATTAATTTACATGTTAATCTATTTTTTAATGATTAAAAGTTCAATTATACCTAAAAATAAAAAGGAAATCAATAAATGAAAATGATAGCCAGTGACAAGCGGGGGATGGGTTACCAGAATTATGAGATAAATTAATCTTAAATCAAAAAGGGTCGGAAAGAATAATAATATTTACAAAACAAATATCAAAAAATGAAATGAGCTCATTATTTTCCGTTGTTAATTACCCCAAACTAAACGCCTCCTAAATAAATAAAAATTCTTAATATAATGTCATCTTGGTTCCGCAAAAAAAAAAAAAAAAAAAAAAAAAAAACTTCCAAAAGAATAATTAAATAATATTTCATCAGTCTCATTTTATTCAAACATTTTACTTTTTGCCCCGTAATTTAGACAAGCAAAAGAGTAGCTTACACATAACATATTTTCGTAATTTTTGTTTTTTATATAAAATTTTAAATTTTTTTAAAAAAATATGAATAATATCATATGCAAGTATTTAAAAGTTCATTTAAACTTAGCAAAAAAAAAAAGTTGGTTTAAAATGCTGCGAAGGTAGTAATTATCCTTAAGAAAACAAAAATGAGAATCAAGTGATGAAATGGGAAAGGGTTGGCAAGGGATGCGGCTGAGGTTCCTGACATTGAAGATACACTGTTACGTGTGTATCTAGTATACCATGTGGGAGACGGAGTAATATACTGTATCTATGTTCTGCCTTTGCTAGACTTGGTTTGACCACATCACAGCTTCGTTGAATAGAATATTTATGACACCCTAGCTATATAATTAATAGTAATTTATCGGCCTTCAAAATCTGTAACAAGTTCCAAAAAGTTTCAAACACCTCCTCTGTGTTTCGTTTCAACACACACCTGCCTGTTTCCAATTTTGAACATGTGTTAATGGTGTTGATGAACCATGCTACGAAGATTCACAGTTCAATCATTCAGTTTTTTCAATATCCTCTTCTTCTTTTTTCATTTAAACATTTTTTATTCATCCCAATATATATGTTATTTAGCTAAATTCTGTTTTAAATGAAATTTGAATTCTCAAATGTATCATAATAATAAAATTTATGGAGGTTAGGACCAATATGTAATGTAAATTAAATTATCCTTTATATACTGCTACTATTATTATTTTTTTGACAAAAAATATACTGGTATTTTGATTTATCTAAATCTGTGAAAATATCCTGGAGACTTATAGATCTATTTGTGCTTAATAGATAGCCAAAGTTAAGGATGACAACGGGAGGGGTATGACTTTTAAGTTTTAAGTAGAGCTCACTTGCTTCACAGAGTGGTATGTGTTTGAAATTAAGAATCGAGTTGACGTGTTATGTGTTGAAAGATCATATTATGAGTTTGGTTCAGTTCTGGAATGATCTTTAAAATGAGATGTATGAGTTTTGTTCATTCTAAACTCATAATTCTGATACCAACGAACTAAACAACCCCTTAGAGAATTTATCTAAGTTCAAACCGGACTCACTTCAAGATAAGTAAAATTTGATACTCTTTTCATTTCACTTTCTATTTTTAAATATTTATTTTAAAATATTTTGATCAAATAGCTATACAAATAATTTTTTAAATTTTCTTTTTGTGTATTAAAATTTAAATATCAAATTTTTATTCCAAAAAACAAGTTTGAAAAAAAAAATTATATAAATATATGATAAATACACTTTAAAATACGTGTAAAAAATAAACAAATATTTTGAAATGAAGAAAATGCTGTATAACAATTACTATAATTCAGTTTCATGTTTCTACTCCGTCTCGACATTGTGATCTTTTAATTCATGTCCGTTTTGATTCAATCAACTTTGAACAAAGTGTTAAGTAATCAGTAATCTATCTAAGGTACTTCTAACAAAATCTTATATTATCACAAATATAATACAAAAAAATATCAATGTATATAAATAATATTTCCCTTTCTCTATTATAAGTTATCGTATATTGGATAATATATATATAGCTTTTCATCCCTATCCTGCACATGTAATTATAATGAACGGCCTTTACTTCTGAAATTTCCTACCGTATTTTTGCAAAATAAAATTTACAGTAACAGTTAATTAGAGTTTAAATAAATTTGTGAAAAGGTTTACGAAGATAATGATAATTGTGAAAAAACGAAACGATCAAAAGATTGTACCACATGCGATAAATGATGATTATTTTTTTTTAATTTAATTGTACTAATTCGATAAGATGGCCCTGGATCTAAACGTTACGACGTTCATTTAAATTAGAACCATCCTGAATATCATTAAATCTTAAGACTGTGTTGGGATTAGGGTTATGGTTGGCCTTTGAATTAAAGCAACCCCGCATTTAACAAGGAAAGAGAAAGTAAACAAGAAAACAAAAAAAGTTTCATATAAATCCTTCATTTCGCACAGGATGAAATGAATCTAATACTTTCACTAGTCCTTTCATTCTCTAGACCGCTCCTCTTCTTCACCATTCACACCACTCTTTCCTGACTTATCTCTAATAATTAAGTTCATGCATACACAACATATAAATCCCTAAATCTTCAAAAACAATTCAAACTTATAATATACCTATGGCAAGTTCTGTAAATAACTGGCTAGGGTTTTCACTTTCACCCCAAGAACATCATCAAGATCATCACTCTCATCATAACTCTTTTTACAACTCCGACGATATCTCCGGCACCACAGACTGTTTTGGTCTCTCTACTACTGAATCAATCATTCCTTCTCTTAACCTCCCTCCTCCTTTTGGCTATCCTGATTCGTTCAACAGAAACAATCTTCAAGGTTTGTCTTATTTAATTATTTACTTTTAATTAGTACCCTTAAACATCAAACCACAAATATTAGAACTTTGTTTGTGCAAATAGATCACTCTCTATTCTTTGTTGTTTTGCTAGATATACTTTATATTGTATGCTTTAGGTCTTAAAAACCCTTCTTGGAATTAAAATGTTAATCAACTTGAAATTTGTCAACTACTTACCAAACAAAAGACTAGGTGCAAAATTCTTCAACTCATATATATATGTAAGTCTATGTTTTTACGTTCTGGATTTGTTCACTTTAAAACAATCAAACCTATGTTTTGTCTTTGACAAGATTCGAACACTCGATCCCTGGTAGCAAAAGAGAGTGGGCGTAATTTGTAATTTAATCTATCAAGTTGATAAGCTTTCAATTACTCTTGTGACAGATTGGAACTCGGATACTAACTACAACACAAATGGTTCGGAGCTATCTATGCTAATGAATCATGGTTCAGGTTCATGCAATATGGATTCAAAGCCCAAGTTAGAGAACTTTCTTGGAACAACCGAACACACTTTCCTAGATGATCATCAACATCACCACAATAGTACTGGTCATGACCAACATCAATACATGTTTCACAACACTACTTCATTGCACCATCCTGCTGACGTGACAATGGTGGAAACAACAGCAGGCGGCAGTGAAGTGAACAATAAGAACAATAATAGCTCATTCGGCCTTTCTATGATTAAGAACTGGTTAAGGAACAACTCGGCGCCGCCACCTCTTGAAAACAATGATGGAAGGACTCTACCTAGTTCATCACAAACGCTGTCGCTATCGATGAACACGGGGTCACAGTCGAGCCAGCCATCGCTGACACTTGAGGCGGCCATTGGTGGCGGTGGTGGAGAGAGCTCATCGGAAAGTAAAGCGGATGCGGTTGAGCCTACTGTTACAAAGAAAGCTGTTGAGACATTTGGACAAAGAACTTCTATATACCGTGGTGTAACTAGGTTTTTTATGCTATCACTCTCTATACTCATTCATTTTCTTAATAAATTTCAGGCTTCCTCTTCCATGTATAATTAAACTTACATATCATGTTGGTTTCTAGTTTAAATTACTTAATAATTTAGTGATATTCAAATTTGTGATAGTTTTAAAGGTTGTTGATTAATTTTGGTGCAGACATAGATGGACAGGAAGGTATGAGGCTCATTTGTGGGATAACAGTTGCAGAAGAGAAGGACAAACTCGTAAAGGACGGCAAGGTAATTGTGCCTGTACACGAGCATTTTACATAAACATTATGTGTGTGTTCGTGTTTGTGATACTTCACTTATTGTTAACAATAATGCTGTTATTGATTATGCCTGTTTTTTTGGATATTGTCTCATGACAAATAATTCCTTGGTGGCTCATGACCTGCATTTGCTCCACCTGCAGTTTATTTGGGTGAGTGAAATTGTCTTGTATTTAACTTCAAAATTTCCTTCTCCTATTTCTCGATATTCTTGCCTCTGACATGAGCACAGTTGATCAACTACTTTGATTTTCCTAGACTAATTTTACATAACTGGAACGAATTTGTAGGAGGCTATGACAAGGAAGATAAAGCTGCTAGGGCTTATGATTTAGCTGCACTCAAGTACTGGGGTACAACAACCACTACAAATTTTCCTGTAAGTTTTCTTTCTTTTTTTTTTTTTTGGAATTGAAGTCATAACTAAATTTCCGTAATTATATATTTACCAAAATAACAATGATCAGTATAATATAAAAAAGTTAACAGTGTTCAAATAATTAGTCTCCCTTATTAGTATAATGTCTGTGGCAAAAATGTAATTATACAGATGAGTAACTATGAGAAAGAGATTGAAGATATGAAGAACATGACCAGACAGGAGTTTGTGGCATCTATAAGAAGGTACAATAATATATAATTTTATATTACTTGAACACTTACAATTAATTTTTAATAATTCTTTTTATGCATGAAATGATGACATTGTCTTTTCTTTTCTTTCAGAAAGAGTAGTGGATTTTCTCGAGGGGCATCAATTTATCGCGGAGTGACCAGGTAAAATGAATTTATATAGTACATCTTTGTACCGGGGGTTGGAGAACTCCAAATTTTAAATTAAATATATGCAATTTTAGATGTTCATGTATGTTTGAATAAGGAACAAGATGACTGGCACTAGTCAGAAGATTCGATTTCCATAGCTACTGTATTTTCTTAGTGGTTATATATATGAAATTTTTCCAAAAAGATTACAAATTTGGAATGGAGTAATATAGATTAGAATGATGAATGACGTGTCTAAAATATAATGTAATAAAAAATGTGTGACATACAAAAAATGATATACTCTCTGTCGACAAAATGGTCTAGCATTGTCTTGTTCAAGAATTAATGTTGTTACTAATTTTCTGGCTTTTAAACTGATTTGGTCACAGACACCACCAACATGGAAGGTGGCAAGCAAGAATCGGAAGAGTTGCTGGCAACAAAGATCTTTATTTGGGAACCTTTAGTAAGTGTACTTAAACTGAGACAAATCATATTGCTTTTATTTGCATATTGTTAAGGGCTCTTTTCGTCTAACTTATGACTGTTAAATATTGTAATTAGGTACTCAGGAGGAGGCAGCAGAAGCTTATGATGTTGCAGCAATCAAATTCCGTGGCATAACTGCTGTGACAAATTTCGAAATTAACAGATATGATGTCAAATCAATTCTTGAGTCCGACTCTTTACCACTTGTTAGTGCAACAAAACGACTCAAGGAAGCTGAGATGAATGCAGCTCTAAAAATCGAAGAAGGTATCCAGAACTACAATCTTTCTCAACAGAATGCTTGGCCCAATATCACATTTCAGCAAGCTCAGCCCTTGAGTCTGAACAACCCTCAGTATGGTGCCCAACAAAATTTGTGGTGTAAACAAGAAGTACAAGACTCTGATCAAGCTCTTGCTCGAAGCTATCGTGATTTCCATCAACAAGGAAGCAATGTGCACAACTTTTTCCAGTCAAATCTCTTGAACTTCGATACTTCCTCAACGGATCACAATTCAAGCTCCAATTCACTCATGTACAACAATGGAGGTAGCTATATGTTTCCAACAAACACAATCGAAGGGAATCAAAATCCAGGGTACGGAGAAAACAATGAAAGTGCTTGTGAGAATCCATACGGTGCAATGAACTCAAACTATAATGCCAGAAACCTATATTATTTATCGCAACAATCATCAAGTGGTGCAATGAAGGTGGCTAGTGTATGTGATCAGAGCTCAGCTTCCAATAACTGGATTCCAACTGCAGTACCGGCTTTAGCTCCAAGGAATACGAATAGCATGGCATTGTGTCATGGAGCTCCAAATTTCACAATGTGGAATGACCAATGAAGTCTTTGAAGGTGAATTATATTATAAGTTCGAGGAAATAGGAATGGGATGGATGGATACATTTTATACTACTAATTGTACTAGCTAGTTAATTCCATCTTGTTCTTTCGCTTCTTGTTTTTGTAGCTATAGTTATGGGATGTTTTTTATGGGATCTAACTAAAAGTTAGGGGGTATATATCAATGTAAGAGATGGTGCGTACTCTTGCTTGCTATAAATTTTGGGAACCGGCTAACGTTTGATCTTTTACATAGAAATCTCAAGTACCATCTGTTCCATACGTAATTTATTATGCATGTTATCTGAGTTTTTTCTAGTTCTCGCATGTAGGACTCAGACGTAATCTGGTTTTCTTGTGTTTCCTGGAACAAGTTGAATGCATATAGTTCTTTTTGTTGAATCACTAAATATATGAAGTAAAATATTAAGAGCAATTTCAGTGTAATGTAATATTAGTCCATGTTGTTAGGGATGGCAACGGGTCGGATCGGGTTGGATTTCTGAGATATCCAAATCCAAATCCAAATATTTTTTAACGCCCTCCAAACCCGGGGCACAGGTCTGGGGAGTCACTCGACCAACGAAACACAATATACCTGGATATAACACATGCATATAATATAATAATAACATAAATCACCCCTTAACCAAGACCGCGTCCAGATTATGGCATTGAACAAGCTTCTAAGTTATTACAAACCATTTTTCAGAGTTATTAATATTACACAACTTAAAGTTCAAAGCTAGACATCTAGTCTAACTAACAAAATAGACAACTACCCTGCCAATGACAACCACTCGAGATGGTCTCCTGTCCGATGGAGAACTATCGCTCGCGCTGTGTCTGCTCATATTCTCGCTTCACTGGAATAGAGTTAGAAACAAAACAAGTATGAGCCAAAAGTACTCAACAAGCATAATATATTTCAATCACAGTTCCATAATGAAAGGAAGATCACAATTATCTGAATCAACAAGGTTTAAGCCAAACATATGTTTTTTTAACAATCTCAATGGGAGTAAAAGGGATTAGAATTGGACTTCTACATTTTTCAAATCAAAAGGTTGAGCTACTGATCAGTCACGCATCAACCCCGGACTTGCTTATAGCAAAGTCCTCCACTAGGATCCATGGCCATCTTGGCCTTAATTTATTCCGACCATTATTGGTCTTATTTTAAAAAAAACATGTCCATTCTATCACAGAGTATAAGCAATAACATGCATCACAAGATAAGTACACAATAACAAGGTATAATAGTTGCAAAAGAGCTTCAACTACTCGATATCAAATGAAGTCAGAGAAATAGATTCCAAATGGTTTCAATGGTAGATAAGGGCACAATGAAAAGGTATAATAGTTGCAAAAGAGCTTTAACTACTCAATATCAAATGAAATCCGAGAAATCGATTCGGAATGGTTCCAATGGTACAACGTACTCATTTAAGAAGGTCAACAATGGTTATCATCAATATAAACTGAATTGAAGGTGAAGGTTACTGATATTCAACATGATTGTGGATTAATCAAAGAGTTAGGAATATTCAAGGAAATAGCATCAGTTGCTCAAGTACGGAGTAAAGATTGAATAATCTGAATTGTTCTGATGGTAAAGTGCATAATCATTGGAAATAATATCAATTGAATCAACAAGTAAAGGCACAGGTACTTGCCTGGTCTACGTAGCTGACTTCGGTCTATCTCGCTTACTCTACCTTCTCATTTCCCTTGCTTCGGGAACTCGATTCTATAATAAACAACTCATAATAATAAGTCTAACTATCCTCGTTCTACCTTCGACATATACTCATAACCATTTTTAAGTCTAAAAACTCAGGCACTAGCCCTTATACAAAGCATTTATCGGATGCTCTTTCTAGTTTACGAAAATAAAAACTTAGGCACTAGCCCTTATACAAAGCATTTACGGACAATAAAACACATTATTCAACTCATATAAATCATATAGCACTTATAAACATTTTTAAAACAATATTCGATACTTATTTGAATTTAAATAAGTCACAAATAATTTTTAAATCAAAAATCGGATTATTAATCCCAATATAAGTATTTAAAAACAATTAAATCAATTAATATAAAATTAATTGACACTTTCTAAATGTTCAAACTATTTTTAAATAATTAAACCAAGCTAGAAAATAATCAAACTTAATTTAAATTAATTAAATCTAATTAATAATTAATTAATAAGAATTAACTGATTAATAAAATAAATCAATTAATTAAACAAATTAATTATTAATCAAAAGTAATTAAAATAATTAAATTTATCAGTTTTCGAATTTAAATAAATAATTATAATTTTTCAGAATTTTCAGAATTTAAAATTGTATTTTTAAAATAAAAATATGATTTTTATAAATATTTAAACTATTTTCGAATTATTTTTAAAAATAAAATCCAAAAACAGTTTTCTGAAAATGATTTAGGGTTTCGAAGATTGAAACCGGGTCAACAATTCGGGTAAACGGGTCGGGAAGAACAGAAACGGATAGGGAAGAACAACCCGGAATTTTTCCAGATTCCGGTGGGTTATCCAGAATCCGGCGACTCAAAAACACATCAGAATTTGGGGCTTTTTGTACCAAAACACTCCTTATTAACTCAACAATTCATTCCGACCAAAACACAGCCGGAATCCCAATCTCGATCAAATTCCGGCGACCTCAAGTAAATTATCCGATCTCACTAAATCGTACATGAAACTCGACATTCTTTATGTTAAAATGAAGCTAAGAACACATACAATGAAATCCCTCTATCAAAAACAATGTCAGATCATTCATATGAACGGACCATTCAAAAGAAAAATCGGGCAAAAACCCTAAAATCGAATTTCTCAAAATCGAACATAAACATGAAATTAAAGCATGGATTCCTACTAATTAGAACCCTAGGAACATGTTAGAAGCAATCAATTGAACGGAGAATCAACAGAATGAAAATCCCCAATTCGAACAAGAACCCTAATTTTAATTCGAATATTGAAAAATTAATAATAAATTGAAACATTACCAGATGATGATATGGTTTGAAGATTCTGAAACTAGAGATCAAGAGCTTTGATTAGAGTACTTGAACTTGAGATTTGGATTCCAATAACACTTTAAAGATTGAGTTTAATCTTCGAGAACACGAAGAACACGGTTCGGGAATTTTTATATTTTTGTATATATTTAATACGGATTATATGAAGGATAATGTACGATTCGTCTTTTTATAATTAGTGGAAAATAATACCCCAAACGACATTTTTGGATCGATATCGATCCATTGGATCGTTTTAAACCTTTAATAAAGTAAAGTTCACGTTTTACGAAGTGATAGTTATCCACAAGGACTGATAACTATCCATATCAATACATATCATTTATACAACGAATGCTCAAGAATACTGGGGGTATAACAGATTTATTATTGATATGAACGATATATCAATCGCCCTAAACAATTAGGGTTCAGAATAATTTTTCTCTTTTTGAATAAAACAAATACTATTGATAGTATCGGATAATAAGGAATATAATGATACTAAGAAATCTTCCAATAATGATTCGGATATGAAAGACGAAGGAATAATAATGATGTACAAAATTTCAACGGGGCCCTTGAATTTTCAAAACGGGGCTCGCAACTGAAGATATTTTTAAATGAAAAGATATTCGAAATGGGCTTTCGACACATCAATTAACATACTATTACTCAATAACCTTAACCATTAAGACTCCAAATACTCCACATAAATTATTCCACACATAAAATATAATTTATATTATTAATAAAGTTCACGGATATTATTACACTAGGCCTTAAGAGCAAGTCCAATAATATCCTTAAATGATATCCTAACTTCAAATATAGGGAATATGACACAAAATGGGACTCCAACAGTATCTTAGTGATCCTCTAAACCACTAGCATAACCTCAAATTCATTAGTCATTCCCTATTTATAAGTATCCTCTAGTCATCCCCTTTTTCATTTTTATAAATAAAATATTCATTTCCTCCCATTTTCCCTCTTTTTTTCTCCCTTCCCTCCTTTTAGTTTTATCGCTGAAATTTTTCCTTTTTTTTCTCCCTTCCCTCTTGTTTTTACCACTGAAATACTAGAAGTCCCCTAGACTTTCTTGTCAAAATCACTATTCAAAATATAGTAAATCATATACCATAAGAAATATCTTGGAGTCTACTTTTTAAAGCAAAAAACGGTTCGTAAAAAGGAATTTTCTACAAAACGTTATAACAATTTTAGTGACAATTTAATAATAATAATGAGAAAGGTAAATAGGGATTATTGTTGGAGTAAATATTAAAAATGATATCCCTAAACTAATAAGATTCCTTATTTTATAGAAATTATAGGGAATGGACTAACATACTGTTGGACTTGCTCTAAATGTAAATATTTTTAATCCTTGTGATGTAGCTATAATCCCTGTAATTGTTCATTAGTAAACTCACTGCTATATATACACTAGCAGTACCATGTAAATTATTATCATGCAATATACAAACTATCTTCATTCCTCCATAAGTTGTAGGACCAGAAATTTGCCCGATCTTTCGTTGGTGAATTGTTATATGAGGTCTCGTTCAATGCTGGGTAATTCGTTGAAAGATATGTTTGTTTTGTTGGAGCAAGTTGAAAGAGACTATCATATTTCACCTGACACACTCTCGTTTAATATCATCTTAGATTCTGCCTATCGATCTGATGGGGTAAATGCTGCTGTCACAATACTTAACGTGTATGTAACCTTGCTAGAATAATATAGGCCCTCGTAATACTTTGAGGTTTTAGAAGAGCTGGTAAGTCAACAAACCTCTACCTATGTTGTTTCGTTTAGTTGTTGTATTGTTGTGAAACAGACAGAAGTTACAACTTCTCATAAAATAACAGAGTTTGTTATATCCCATTTAGGATGATTGGGGAACAGTTGCCCAAAGAGGATTCTTACACCCTAGCAGTCAAAATGCTAGTGCAACATAACGATTTCCAATCTGCGATGAAGTATGTCAAGTTAGCCAGTCAACTCGCGTACATAAACCCCATGGAAATTCTTGTCAATGTTGTTGTCAAGTACGGGAACAATGACAAAGAGAGCAAAAAGAGGATGAGGATAAAAGCGAGGATATCCAAGTCCGTCGTCTCAATTTTTAGAATCTACAAGGTATAATTTATGTATATAGAAGTAGCTAGGTCGCACACAAAATTAGATGTCCCATTGTTAACCTGCATCGAAGCAGTACTATAAGTTTGACCTTAGGACGAATAATAAACTGTACATGTTATGATATTAATTAACATCTGATGCAATTTAAAAATTGTGATGTAGTAAAATGTTATTAGGATGAATTGGTGGTATAGTTCAGTGTGAAGTCAAAGTTGTTGTTTTGTGGTGTAGTCCAGCATATCCCCTGTTTTATAACTGCGGTATCAAAATTTGATTTTTGATTCAACTTGCAGTTGGTATAGTAGTGAATATAATTTGATTTCAATGATGAAGCTGGTGGAAGTATTTGTTGGGATAAGATGGTTGGAGAGAAGGTTAGAATTGCTTCCATCTCCCTTTATGCCAATCCCTGGAAGCAACTTGTAATTTTTGAAACAATATTGATCCAAAACGTGACCTCTTACCCGAGTGTCTGTGGCACATCCTGAATTTGATGTGCGAGTTCATGCATAGTAAGAAGCAATGATCTAACATGATGACCAAAGTGAAGGTTTATTTTCTTCTGGTTTTTTCTGTAGTTATAAGAAATAACGGGGATCCCACTTTCTTAAATAGGTCTTGTCATCTTCAAACTTCTCATTAGTCAGCATTTTTTTGTTTGTAGTAATGTCTTATAATGACATTTACAAAAAAACAGCGTCCTAACCCCTAATTTTAAACTGACACTGATATGAATAGGTCGTTATGGTTTAACAACAAATAGCATTTGCATAAAACATCAACCAAGATGGTCGGTTGTATCGACCAAACTACCTTTTTGAAATTTAAACCGACTGACTTCTTTGAATATGTGTAGATGAAAATAATTAATAATAATAATATTTCTGAAATTATTCACTTATAATTTTTTTAAGTTCAGAAAACATTTATTTGCACCACATGTTTTAATAACATATACACCTTTTTTTAAAATAATAAGATACTTATTATTTTTAATTTTTTAAGTTGATTTTTCATGTTTTAGCCTCATGATCTGATTTTTAAATACTTTTTATTTTATAAATATTGTGGACTTTTACGAATTAATTGGTAATAATTAAATAGTGCTTTTATTATTAAATAAATAAAAATATATTTACAATTCGTTGTGCTAAATTTTTAATCTTCTTTCGATGACAAAAACAAAATATTAATTTTGTATGTCTGTATTAAGTAATTAAAGTGCAATTTTATATTTATAAGAAATATTATATTAGATGTTCATCTGAGATGAACCCTTCATCTGAGATGAACCCTTCATCTGAGCAAGGGAGAGAACATCTTACATATCTTTGTCATCTTTGTCCAAGCATTTAAAATATTCAATATTAAAGGTTGTTTGTTTTTTATGTTATTATTTGTTATTATTAGTTGTGATCCATATCTTACATATCTGTTATTATTAGTTGTGATCCATTCTTGAGACCTGCAAAGTGTAAATCTTCTTTGCTAATTCCATTCATCTATTTTTTTTCTTGCTAAAGCAGAAAAATTAGTGCCCATAGCAACTAAGGACTTAACACACAAAAGCTTAGCTATAATATTTTGGCAAATTTAGCTTGGTTGGTTTGTTCTTTAACCTGTAAAAGATCAGGTGTGGAATTTTAGAAAATTTCATTTGCCCTTCCAAAAATAAAAAAATGTTATTTCCGGAACAATTTGAAATTTCACGAGAAATATCAATAAATATGTTGTATTTCAAATTAAGAATCAAGGGAAATGCACAAATCAAAGAAATCATAGCCTCGCATTATGCTCTTAACATATAAAATCACACTATAGCATTGTTCAACGACTTAGTACGTGCTGGCATTGAACCAAATGAAGGAACAGAGATGCTTATGTTCAAAGCTATAGTAACTGAGATATGCAATAGACTTGATTTTGTTGTAATTATTTTCATGTTTAAACAATACTCATGTTTATCAAAATTTTGAAACCACACCTTACAGATGAGGTCATGGGATGTTGAATTCTTGCTTTGATTTGGACAATTATTCTTTCTTAGCATCTTGCATTAATTTTCTTGTGCAGTAAACTTAAATCTATGAAATTTAAATACAAAAAAAAAAATCACTTCTATATAATATTAATATTGTGTTTAATACGTACATTATTTTATATAGATTAATTGTTACGTAATATGATATCATGTGTGAATCCCGAAAGAAATACTTTGGGGTCATGCTTATTGACTTTTCAGGGATCATGCTTATTGACTTTATATTGAACTGTTTTTGGTGTTTGGTCTCCTGGTACTACTCCGTCTCATCCATTTCTTTACGCTTTCTTTTTTGGAATGTTCTATCAATTTCTTTACATTTCAAAACTTTCCAAAATAGTAAATTTTTATAATATAAAAATTAACTACTTCCACTAATTTCATCCACTTTACTTACTTTATATCTTAAATATTGACAGGTCCCACCACTTTACTCATTATTCTTACTTTTTCTCCTACTTTATTTACATTCCTTAGCCTCCGTGCCCAACCCAAATGTAAACAATTGGGCGGGACGGAGGGAGTATCTGTTAGGGAACTTTTTGTGCTTTCTTGGTATCTTGTAAGATGTTTCACTTCAAATATAGGATTTTTTTTTTATTACAAATATTTTAGTCAGGCTAGATAAACATCCATTTTTAGCTCTGCACCTCTCCGTAGCGAACCAGCAACTTAAGCGAGAAAACCAGGCCTTGCAAAACCTACATTTTTAGAGGTCTCAAGTTTGAATGATTCAATCATCATTCCCAATTTAGGCTTTCGAATGAAGGAGAGTCTAATACATTTGAAAGTGTCCAAGAAACTGTTGGCATGTTTGAATAAAAATTTAAATTGTGTTTTATTATTTTGGTTTTGTAACTTACAAATCAATTTTGTAACTTCCTTACTAATGAGAAGAATATTGATGTGTTCTTTATTGGAGCTCATTATTGTGGAGGTTACATTTGTATTTGTAATGTAAGTTACATTTCTTATACTCCTATACAAGGAGATCTTGGCTTCTTTGTTTGATACACAAAAAAAACCCACAATAATTTTTTGTATTCTTCTTAGAGCTCTAGGTTCTATTCAGTGAGATAGTTGCGGTATTTGTTCAGTCTTTAAGTGCTTAAGATCACCTTTGTTCGTTGTATTCTGGGAGACGGAAACCAACACACCTTCAAGCACCACACGGGAGGGGCTTATCTGTTTTAAGGATAGCGTGATTTTCACGTGCCTTGGACTTTTTTCGGTATTTTATGTTGATAAGATCCTTGAGAAATTTAGTGAAGATGATTCTAGTGTGTCAAGAACCCCTTTTGATACGACTTTACATCTATCTAAAAATAAGGGTGAAGGTGTTTCTCAAGGAGAATATGCTAAAGTAATAGGAAGTCTGATGTACTTAATGAATTGTACACGACCAGACATTGCCTTTATAGTGAGTAAGCTAAGCTGATACACGAGAAATCCAGGTGTGGATCATTGGAAAGCGATAACTAAAGTGCTTAGGTACTTAAGGTATACGCGTGATTAAATGTTGCATTAATCAAGATATCCTGCTGTACTTGAAGGGTGTAACGATTCAAACTGGATTAATGGTGTAAAAGGATCGAAGTCCACAAGCGGATATGTATTTACGCTAGCAGGTGGAACGATCTCGTGGAAATCTTCGAAACAAATGGTAGTGACCAAATCTACCATGGAGGCTGAGTTTGTTGCTTTGGATAAAGCAGGCGAACAAGCTGAATGGTTACGCCAATTTTTAGAGGATATTCCTAAATGGGAGATGCTAGTGCCGCCACTTTGTATACATTATGACAGTACTGCAGCAATTGGTACAACTGAGTGTGTACTATATAATGGAATGCCGAGGTATATTCGTCGGTGACACAATTCTGTTAGACAACTACTCTCAACTGGAGTTATCACTATTGACTATATCAGGTCAAAAGATAACATTGCGGAGCTGCTAACCAAAGGGTTAACAAGAGAGTTAGTTGAGAAATCATCGAAAGGAATGGGACTAAAGCCCATAACAAAAGTCGGTACAAAGGAAACCCAACCTTGTTGACTGGAGATCCCAAGATCTTGGTTCAATGGGACAACCTAACTGTAAAGACTTAGTGAGATCACTGTGGGGGTTTTACTCCCGGGTCCATTCCTTTGATGAAAAACAGTGATAAAAATTGGATAAGGCTAAGTTATGCTTTTAATGATTCTTAAGTGTCGATATGTCGAACAATTAATACTTTTGTATTGTTCAAGAGATCACCTATATGAGTGAAGTGGGGTCGCTTCAAGAAGGAATTGTGGGGGTAAATTCTAGGAAAAACTCACAGAACCAGGCTAAAGCTCAGGACCAAAATGGGCTTAATAGTGAGAACTGAACAAATATAGGGAAAGACTCCAGTGGGGGATGTATCATAATTTCACAATATAGAAGGACAGTTCAAGGTCAACACGACTACTGAAATTCTAGAAATGTAAATATGTTCTTATAAGGGAAGGTTCAAGGGTGTACGTTTATCTATCCTATGATGGTTTCTACCGTGCGCTCTATCTCCATGTCAAAGAATCGTTTACAATGTCAATTTTTATTCATGTGGGGGATTATTGGCATGTTTGAATAAAAATTTAAATTGTATTTTATTATTTTGGTTTTGTAACTTACAAATCAATTTTGTAACTCCCTTACTAATGAGAAGAATATTGATGTGTTCTTTATTGGAACTCATTATTGTGGGGGTTACATTTTTATTTGGAATGTAAGTTACATTTCTTATACTCCTATATAAGGAGATCTTGGCTTCTTTGTTTGATACACAAAAAAAATCCACAACAATTTTTTGTATTCTTCTTAGAGCTCTAGGTTCTATTCAGTGAGATAGATGCGGTATTTGTTCGGTTCGTAGAAGGCGGGTCTTTAAGTGCTTAAGATCACCTTTGTTCGTTGTATCCTGGGAGACGAAAGCCAACACACCTGCAAGCACCACACGGGAGGGGCTTATCTGTTTTAAGGATAGCGTGGTTTTTACGTGCCTCGGACTTTTTTCGGTATTTTATTGTTGTTAGTCTGCTTTCAGGTACAATTTTTTACTATGCTTCTTACAAGCTTAAAACAGATAACATAATTCATATAAAGTGGTTTAGTCCCTAAACTGATTTGTTTGGATTTTATTTCGTGAGTTTAGTAATTCTGCCTGTGATATTGTCTTTATTTAATCGTATATGCATGTACGATTTCCCTGACATGAGTCGATTAATTAGCATGGCCTCTGTATATTTGGTTTTTTTATGGTTTATTCTTTTCTTAGCTGGCCTCTGTATATTTGGTTTTTTTTATGGTTTACTCTTTTCTTAGCTGGCCTCTGTATATTTGGTTTTTTTATGGTTTATTCTTTTCTTAGCTCTGCATGTGGTAGTACTAGCAGACATGTATTTTTTTATATTAAATAACATGTTTATTTTGTGTAGAGTTCTTAATTGCCATGCATGTTAGTCTTCGGTGATGAGCTTGTTGTGTTTTCTGTACACCATGCATGCTTGTTACATGTATTTTATCAAGTCTCTCTAGCATGTGTAGTGCAGGTTGATTCTCTCTCTCTATATATGTGTTAAGTGGCTGAATTTTATTTTTTTTGTTTTAGCAAATGCTTTATTATAAATGACTTCTCATGTATCATGATATATAAATTAATTGGAACCAGGTGTCTTGTTTTTCTTACATGACTTTTACAGGTGCTTTGGTGCTTTATTTGCTTTACATCAATTTTTAGTTTTTCGATCATTGCTCGGGACATGCTAACTTAGCCTACTAATGTGATGTGATTTAGTCTGCTTGATTGCATATTTCTATAATTGGTGGAGGTTTTTAGGAAAAAAAGAGTTTTAATAGATATATTAGATGCCATGCTTCTATCTTAGTTTTTTTTAAATTAAGAAAAAAACAATGTTGATTGGTGTTTTGTTTTGTAACGTACATGTGTTATTAGCATTAAATTTCTATTGGGAAAAAATCTTTATTTATATGATCAATTTTTTTTCCTATGCTCCTGTCATGCTAGTGATTACACTAATTAACTTGTAGCTGATTTTTTTTTTCTAGTCTTGTCCTTCTGCATGTATATGTATATATGGTTTTGGCTTAGGTTGGCTTTTGTAATTTTTTTTTAATCAGATATTTTAATGGTTTAATATTTGCGTTTGACAATCTAATTTCTGGCAGTATGATAATTTAGTGATAGAAGATTTTATCTCTTTTCTGGCCTTTTTTGCATAACCTCTCTCCTGTCTTGGTTGTATAATTTGTAATAGTAGCATTTAAAATGGTTTGATTAGCTAATAAAATTTGGATACATGTTTCTGTAAACGCCTTATTTTGCTTCTTATTGTGCTAGTTGTTTGAGTTAGAGTGTTAATATGCTTTAAAAGGATTATTGTATATCACTTCATTTACATGTAAAATTTGTTCCTTTGGTAAAGTTTGGTTGCACAGTAACATGCTAATTGTCTGCCTAGATGGTTTCTTGGTTTCTTTATAATCCTTCTGCCATGTGTTTGTTTATTATAATGGTAATTATTATAAAGTCATTACTAGTATGTGTACTTCACTTCTGTGCTTGATGGATTAGTTATAAGTACTAATTATTTGTACAATAATATTGATTTCAGAAATGTCGGGAGTTGACGGAGCTAACTTGTCTGGTGATGGTGATAGGCGTGTAACTGCTGAGGCAGTGCCTAAAACGGCGACCCTAGTGGTGCCTAATACGGCTGTACCGGTAACCGCTCACGCGGAAAAACTGGAGAAATTCAATTGGCTGAATTTCAAAAGGTGGCAATAAAAGATGTTGTTTTACTTGACCACCTTGAACCTTGTGAGGTTCTTGAACGAGGATGCACCTAAGATGAAAGACGATGAGTCTGATGTTGAGCTTGTTAGTGCAGTTCAAGCTTGGAACCACTTTGATTTCTTGTGCAGAAATTATATAATGAACTGTTTGAGTGATTAACAATGTGTATAGTGTGCTAAAGACGTCCAAAGATTTGTGGAACTCACTCGACAGAAATTATAGAACCGAGGATGCGGGTACTAAGAAATTTATAGTGGCCCGACTCCTTGAGTTTATGATGGTGGATTCCAAGAAGGTGGTTAGTCAAGTTCAGGACCTTCAGATGATAATGCATGACATGGAATCTGAGGGAATGCCCATGAATGAAGCCTTCCAAGTAGCCGTTATTATTGAGAAATTGCCCCTTGGTTGGAAGGACTTCGCGAATTATTTGAAGCATAAGCGAAAGGAGATGACAGTGCAAGACCTTGTCTTGAGACTCCGGATTGAGGAGGATAATAAAAATCGGTCTGTCTCTTCCTCTAATGCTAATGTCGTGGAGGTGAAAAAGAATTCCAAGTTCAAAAAGGGGAAACCAGACAAGAGGCCCAACTTGGGACCTAAGGGTGGAGTTTCTAAGAAGAAATTTCAAGGAAAGTGCTTCAACTGTGGCAAGATTGGTCACAAGTCAACTGAGTGCAGACTACCGAAGAGGAAGAAGCACGAGGCCCGCATGGTAGATGATGTGGCTCAAGATATATCTGAAATTAGTCTCTCTACTATCATTTCTGAAGTGAACCTGATCGGCTCCAACCCGAAGGAATGGTGGATTGACACTGGTGCTACTAGGCACATATGCTCGAGCAAGGATTGTTCCACACCTTCTCGCCAACTGAGAATGAAGAGAAGCTTTTCATGGGAAACTCTTCAACATCTGAAGTCATTGGAAAAGGCAAGGTTGTCTTGAAGATGACATCTGGCGAGGAGCTGACTCTGAATGATGTACTCTATGTGCCGGAGATTCGAAGGAACTTGGTTTCTGGCTCATTGTTGAACAAGCATGGATTCCGCATGGTGTTTGAATTTGATAAGCTAATTTTGTCCAAAAGTGGAATGTTTGTGGGAAAATGTTATGTAACTGATGGGCTTTTTAAGCTAAATGTAATGACTGTGAAGAGTATTAATAAGAATAATTCTTCTTCTTACTTTCCTGAGTCTTCCAATTTATGGCATGGTAGGCTAGGTCATGTTAATTTTGAAACAATGCGTAGATTAATTAACTTGAACCATATACCCACATTCCAAATTAGTTCGAAACACAAATGTGAAATTTGTGTGGAGGCAAAATTAACAAGATCATCGTTTCAAACAATTGAAAGACATACAAAACCCTTGGATTTGATTCACAGTGATGTGTGTGATTTAAAATTAAATCAAACAAGGGATGTGTATAAGTACTTTGTCACTTTTGTGGATGATAGTACAAGATTTTGGTATGTCTATTTGCTGAAAAGCAAAGATAAAACTATAGAGAAGTTTGAGCTCTATAAAAATGAAGTTGAAACTCAACTTAAGGAAAAAATTAAAGTTATAAGAAGTGACCGAGGTGGTGAATATGTATCACCGTTTGGTGAATTCTGTGCAAAACATGGAATTATTCACGAAGCCACTGCACCGTATTCGCCTCAATCAAATGGGATTTGTGAGCGTAAAAATAGGACCTTGAAAGAAATGAGCAATGCAATGTTGCTAAGTTCAGGGTTGCCTACAAGTATGTGGGGAGATGCTGTTTTGTCAGCAAACTATCTTTTGAATAGGATACCCCGGAAAAATCAAGAGCTGACTCCCTATGAATTATGGAAAAGGAAGAAGTCTTCCTATAAATTCTTACGAGTGTGGGGGTGCCTTGCAAAGATTCTTGTACCAGAACCAAATAGGGTGAAAATCGGTCCAAAATAGTGGATTGTATGTTTATTGGTTATGTGCCTAATAGTACGACATATAGATTTCTTGTGCATGAGTCAAAAATCCCTGACATACACAAGAATACAATAATGGAATCGAGAAATGCTTCATTTTTTGAACATGTATTTCCACGCAAGTCCATAGAAAGTTCAAGTTCATCGAAACGGAAACGTGAAACTTATTCTGAAAATGAATATAGTGATGACGAGGAACAAGAAAATACGGATGAACTTGAAACAGAGGATGCACCTCGTCCAAGCAAAAGAGCTAGAGTTGAAAAATCCTTCGGGCCGGATTTTCTAACATACTTGCTCGAAAATGAACCACAGTCTTATTCAGAAGCTGTGCATTGTCTAGATGGTCCTTTTTGGAAAGAGGCCATTAAAAGTGAAGTTGATTCTATTATGCAGAATCATACTTGGGAATTAGTGGATCTTCCTCCGGGTTGTAAACCACTAGGATCTAAATGGATTTTCACTAGGAAAATGAAAACAGATTGATCCATTGATAAGTATAAAGCCTGACTTGTTATTCAAGGTTTTCGCCAAAAGAAAGGCATCGATTATTTTGATATGTATTCTCCGGTAACGAGAATGGCATCTATAAGGATGATCATTGCTATTACAGCATTGCGAAATCTTGAAGTACATCAAATGGATGTAAAAATGGTCTTTCTTAATGGAGATTGTTAGATATAATTGCTAATGTTTGTTTATCAGTGTTTAAGCAACAGGTACTGACAAGAGTTTATCAGAAGCCAGTCAGAGTTTAGTTAAACTCTGACAGGGTGAAGAGTTTAATTGAAGCCGGTCAGAGTTTATTTAAAGTCTGACAGGGTGATAGTTGAATTAGCTGTCGGTGCTGAATTGAAGATTCTAGAAGCAATATATTCTGAAGATGGAAAGAAGCAGAATATATTGATACAGCTAAGGAAACGGAATAGAAGATAAGAAGCAATCCTTAATTGATAAGTTTTGTATAGCTAACTTGTAGGAATATCAATTAGATAAGGATTGTATGTAGCTGTGTACTATATAAACACAGATAGGTTATCCCTAGAAGGGACACGCGAATATTGATATATTATTCTTGTAACCTAGAAGCTCTTTGTGATTCATTAACATCATAAAGAGAGAAGATGTTAATATAAATACAGTTTATTGATTCATAAACAGTGTTCTTAATTATCGTTATTCTCATACATACTTGATTATATTGTGTATTCGGCCTAACAATTGGTATCAGAGCCAAGGCTGTTTAATATATACAGTTTTACGATTCAAACACAGTATTAATCATGTCTGAAGAAAATCAAACTGCTCCTAAGGCTGAACAGGTTAAGCCCAATTCTGTGAGTCGATATGAAACAATCAGGGTTCCAATTCTCAGGCCAGTAGAGTATCCGATTTGGAAGGTGAAGATGACCATGTTTCTGGAGGCTACAGATCCAGAATACCTTGACAGAATTAATGATGGTCCTCATATGCCAACTAAATTGTCCCCTGTTGTTGATGGTCAAGCACAAAAGACTGTTCCAAAGGAAAAGAAAGATATGACTCTTGAGGATATCTCATCAATTGCAAAGGATGCAAAGGTTAGACATCTTCTCCACAGTGCTTTAGATAATGTAATGTCTAACAGAGTAATTGGCTGCAAAACTGCCAAAGAGATATGGGATGCTTTAGAAGTCAGATGCCAGGGAACAGGTGCTATTAAGAAGAACAGAAAAACAATACTCACACAGGAGTATGAGCACTTTGATTCAAGAACTAATGAAACCTTGACTGAGACTTATGACAGATTTTGCAAACTGTTGAATGATCTGTCTCTGGTAGATAAGGAATATGAACTTGAAGAGTCAAATCTCAAGTTTCTGTTATCTCTACCTGAAAAGTGGGATTTAAAGGCAACAACAATCAGAGATAATTATGATCTTGCTGATACAGATCTTGATGAGATCTATGGATTGTTAAAGACTCATGAACTTGAGATAGAACAAAGAAACAGGAGGTCCAGCAAGAAAACAAAATCTGTTGCTCTCAAAGTCGAGGAGAAGCCCATCAAGAAGGAATCATCAAGGAAGAAAGCCAAGGGAAAGGCTTTAGTTATTAAATCTGAAAGTGAGTCATCAAACTCTGATGATGACTCAAACTCTGATGAAGCTTCTGACTCTGAGGATGATGAAGAGGAGTTGATGCAAATGGCTGCATTGATGGTGAAGACCTTTAAGAAGATGGGATTCAAGAACTTCAAGAAAGGAAAGAGATTCTCAAGGAAAGATTCAAACCCTGAAAGGAGAAGTTTCAGAAAGTCTGATGGAAAGGAGAACAAGTCTGGCAAGAAGGATAAGTCTCAAATCCAGTGCTACAAGTGTAAGGAGATGGGTCATTATGCTCCAGAGTGCAAGAAAGGCAAATCTGAGAAAGCACTCATCTCTAAAGGCATAGACTGGGTAGATACTTCAGATTCTGATGATGGAGAAAACTATGCTCTTATGGCAACTGTCAGAGATGAGACTGAATCTTCTGAAAATAAGGTACCCCTAGCTACTTATGCTTATGATACTGATAATATATCTGAGTTAAGAGTATATCTGAAAAGTGTTCATGTTAGCTATAGGGATCAGACTTTAGAGAATGAAAGAATTAAATCTGAGAATCTTAGTCTTAAAGATAGAAACAAGTTTCTTGAAAGAGAACTTGAGAATATGAAGCAGATTCAAAGAGAAAGAGATGATGCTGTTTATGTTGAACAGGAGTTGCTTAAAAGGTATAAGCAACTAGAATCTGATTTAGAAAAAGAAAGAAAAATAATCAAGACTTGGACAGATTCTGGAAGAGACACTCATCAAGTGTTTCAGACTGATTCTGTAGGTTTAGGTTATTGTGAAAACGATGAACTTAGGTTTAAAGACAAAGTTAAGGTTAAACCACAACTTAAACCTGTGATATTTGTTCTAGAATCCACCAAGCTAAAATCTGTAGTTGTGAAAGAAGCTGTTATGGAGCCAGTTGAAGCTTGTGTTGAACAAGTAGATATTGAATCTAAAACAGAGAAGCTTGTTGAGCTAGAAGCTGTTAAAGAACCAATTAGAATCTGTGAGAAGCAGGTTAATGTTGGTTTAATGACAGGAAAACAGTTTAAACATAAGCTCAAAGAGGTTAAGTCTGCCATGAAACCTAAAGGGTCCAAGAGAAATAGGAATGGAAAAGTAGGCATAAATAATAGAAATAATCATATGCCTAATGCTAGTGCCTCAAGAAAAACATGTTATAATTGTGGTAGTTCTAATCATCTTGCTAGATTTTGCACTAAGAACAAACATATTAATTCTTTATCTTCTACTTCAGAAATAAAGAATGATTATGTTAGAGTAAGACCACAGACTTTATGCAAACATTGTGGGAGCACCTGGCATTCTATTTACACATGTAAGAGTTATCATGCAATTTATCATAACTATTATGAGCTAAAACCCAACTTGAAATGGGTTAGAGCAAACTCTGCTAGTGTAAAATCTGACAATGTTAGTTTAAACTCTGATAATGCTAATTCCGCTGCAAAAACTAACACTGTTAAGAAAGACAAAGGATCCAAGCAAGTCTGGATCCTCAAAACTAACACTTAGTGTTTGTTTGTGATTGCAGGGTATAATAGAGAGCACACTTATCTTAGACAGTGGATGCTCAGGACATATGACTGGAAATAAAGCCCTGCTATCAGACTTTGAGGAGAAGGCTGGCCCAAAAGTTTCCTATGGAGATGGCAACATAGGACACACTCTGGGATATGGCAATATTAATCTTGGAAGTGTCATCATCACAAATGTAGCTCTAGTCTCAGGACTCAAGCATAATCTGTTATCTGTGAGTCAAATCTGTGACAGAGGAAACCATGTAGATTTTCATAGTGAATACTGTGAAGTTATCAGTAAATCTACTGGGAAAGTTGTTCTAGTTGGACACAGGCGCAACAATATTTATGAAGCAAGTTTGGTAACAAACTCTGATGGAAAAATAGTGTGTCTGACTGCAAAAATGTCAAATGAAGAGAGTTGGAATTGGCACAAGAAGCTCTCTCATCTCAATTTGAACAACATCAATGAGCTTATAAGAAAGGATCTTGTAAGAGGACTTCCAAAATCAATACTCAATCTAGATGGTCTATGTGATTCTTGTCAAAAGGCCAAGCAAAGGAAGTCATCTTTCAAGAGCAAATCTGAATCTTCAGTAGTGGAACCTTATCATCTTCTACATGTTGATCTCTTTGGACCAGTGAATGTAATGTCCATGGGCAGAAAGAAATATGCTCTAGTAATTGTTGATGAATATACTAGATATACATGGGTGTATTTCTTGTCAAAGAAGGATGAAACTGCTCAAACGTTGATGGATCATGTAAATCTACTGGACAAAGGATCACAGCACAAAGTCAAAATTATAAGGAGTGATAATGGAACTGAATTCAGAAACTCAATCATGGAAGCTTTCTGCAAGGAAAGAGGAGTCAAACAAGAATTTTCTGCACCTGGAACTCCACAGCAAAATGGTGTAGTTGAAAGAAAGAACAGAACCTTAATTGAAGCTGCCAGAACTATGCTTGATGAAGCAAAATTGCCAACTTATTTCTGGGCAGAAGCTGTTCAAACTGCTTGTTTTACTCAAAATGCAACTCTGATCAACAAGCATGGAAAAACACCATATGAAATGGTGAAAAACAAGAAGCCAAATTTGAAATATTTTCACATATTTGGATGCAAATGCTTTGTGTTGAAGACTCATCCTGAACAGTTGACCAAGTTCGAGTTAAAAGCTGATGAAGGAATCTTTGTTGGCTATCCATTGTCAACAAAAGCATTCAGAGTTTACAATCTGAGAACGAAGGTGATCATGGAATCCATACATGTGTCGTTTGATGACAAGAAAATAATTGGACTTGAAGACAAGGATGGATATGATCAACTACGTTTTGAAAATAAAGATCTATTCTCTGATGACATAAACTCAAATGAAGCAGGGTTGACAAACTCTGACGAAGCATTCTCTGAACCTCTACTGGTAAATACTGGAGAAACTGGAAATTCTCAAATTGAACAAAATAGAGAACCAGTTGAGCAAATGAAAGGATATCAGTAATACAGAGTTTAGATAGAAAAATCAGTGTCTATGTTATACATGAGAGTTTAGGCAACCAGTTTTTACTACTTTAGTTTGTGGATTTTATGCACTTTGAGATGATCTAAATACTGATTTCGGTAAACTCTGCTACTACACACACATATTTTCACAACTGTACAGATTGAGAAAAGAGTTTATTGACAAAGAAGGACAAATGGTAAACACTGATGTATTGTGTGACATACGCCGAGGTTACTTTGTTTTAATCTCTGATGGTTAAAATAATCTATTTGTTTCAGACATGTTATAATTTTGAGATTAGCCATTTGTTTTTCGGAAAAAGTATGATTGAACGGAGAAAAGAAAGAGTGTGTTTGATAAGTCCTGATAGTGATTCGTAATGCTGCTGAGTATGTTAGTTTATTGTTTAAAGTGATATCATTTCTTTCACTTTACAATTATTATGCAATATTGATCATACTGATATGTAAAGAAACAAATTTTTTTTCATTAATTAATTCAAATTTACATTCAGATCATTTCATACTCATGTTTAGCTAAACTTTCTGGTACATACTAATCACTATGGTTACAAAAGAGAAGATCTATTTAACCAGGACAAGTATCTGAATGCTACATCTGAAGCAGAAGAGCTAGAGCCAGAAGTTATTGTGCTCTACTACTTCTGATGATCGCTACCCAGTTGTTTAACTGATCATTATACCATCTGGGATTGCTTGACAACATCCTGAAGATGAATCATCATCATCATCTTCCTGGATTCTCTTTCTGCTTTGCAGCTTGCAGGATTCCAAGAAGATTGTCTCCTCAGTACCCATCAGGAAGCTCTGCTGGAAGAGTATCATACAAATCTCCATAGTATGATCGTCTGCCAGGATGGGCACATCATATGGACCGGGACGGATGATGTGCACATAAGGATTAGAGATTGGTCCTTCTGCTATTTCATCATCTGCTATAAGACCTTCATCATTCAGAAAAGACAGAACAAAAAACTCATCGATGATATAGTTTTCTTGTTGCTGCCAGTTCATGTTCATGAATGATTCTACATCCATGAATTCAAAGGTTCCTGCCATTTGGTGTATGGTAATTTTAAGATATGAAGCCTGTTGTTACAATGCTTCGGTTTTTAAAGCATTCAACAGGGTAACTGAAAGGTTTTTACTTGAATCGAAGCGCTTGGGATAATAAGGTGCGGAGTTTCAAGACAGTCATTATTATTCTGACTATTGAGCTCCTTTGTACTTTATTATTAAAATTGATAATTTTATTATTATTGATTTTTTTTCTTTTGAGCGGATATTTTGAGTGTTATATGTGATGCTAGGTGTCTTCACGTCTGCACGTGTGTATTGGAAGTTGTTAGATACAGCTGTCAGCGTATCCACGTCTGACATCTGTCCCACTAACATACTTCTAATCTTTACAGTTATTATTTAATACACTACATACACACGATTCAATCTTTTACGCACCTCATCTTTTCATAAGCTTTTACTCACACACAAACACTCAAACACTTTCAAAGCCCAGTTCTTCTTATTTTCAAATCTTACTAATGGCAACTACAGCGTTTATTGCTTCTGAATTAGAATTTGTTCCCAACAATTATTCTGCTCCTGTAGCAAATGAGAACGCACCGGAGGCGTTTCATTTGATTCAGAGGTTCTTGTTACACTCTGATATCGGTACTGCTCTAACCGCACCATCGAAGCTGTCTGCGACTCAAATTCGAACTTTTTGGCAGACAGGTACTTATGATAATGGAGGAGAGTCTGGATCGCCATCTATAATTTTTGAGTTTCAAGGAGATGAATTTGTTGTTACTCCTACTACTGTTCGTGATGCTTTGGGTCTTGAAGATTTCAATGCATTCACAATCTCTGTTGGAGATTTTGAGCTAGTCAGAATGATGGGCGAGATAGGCTACACTGGACCTTTGACAAAGATAGGTCAACTCAAAAGGCCATTTTTGCGCAAGGAGTGGAGCTTCTTTTTCGATTGCATTACTCGGGCTTTTGGAAAGAAGTGTACCAATTGGGATGCGATTCCCACGGATAGTCTACAGATCGGGTATTCTCTTCTCTATGGCAGTCATTTTGATGTTGCTAGATTAGTTCTAACTAATATTGGTGAGAAAATGCTAGAGAATAGAAATGTTGTTTATTTCTCTAGGTTTTGTCAATTGATATTCAATTTTTGCTGTCCAAATGTTGAGATAGTAGAGGATGATGTTATACTTTCGTTTAAACTGCACAAACGTATATTTTCTGACCTTATCAACAAGGACAACAAGAAAGGAGAAGTTGGCCCTTTAATGTTGCCTGCATCAGTGCAAAAATTTCTTGACAACTTACAACAACAACAAGTATCAACTGCTGAAGCTGGACCTTCTGTGTCTCAACCACAGAGGTCAAAGAGATCCAAAGTTCGAGCAGTTAAGTCTGGGTTGCAACAAACTGAAGCTGAGGTATCAAATGTTGATGCTGTGCCTCAGAGAAAAAGAATGAAGAAAAGGCGAGCCCAAAGGGCAAAGTCTGTTGCTGCTTGTGACGCCCTCCCAATCTGGGGTCATGATTGGGGAGTCACTACAACCTCTATACTTATGAACCTGTGAATAATAATATAAACATGTAGACGCGACCCCATCTTTACCCTGGATCTTTAACAGGTAATGGTATGAAACAAGCATCAACTATCTACTTCATTTTATTACATAATAAAAGTCTCAAAAGTTATTACAACCGTGTCTTAAAAGTTCTACATTCCCTTATACAAAACACCTTCTACAAGTCTTCATCACCTGCCTGAGCTGGCATCCCAAAAATAACCCTATAGGAAGACTTCCTAGCTGACTGAAAAGTGCGTACCATCTTCTCTTTTAACTGTGGGTTAGAATAGGGAAAAAGAATGAGCCAAATGCTCAGCAAGTAATAATATAACCAAATAGTTAACCACTGTGAAACAATTTCCAATATCAATCTGTATGTCATGGGTATAGCAGAATCCATATCAAGGGATTATCAGAACAATGACATAAATATGCAATTTCAAAGGGTAAACCAATTTCCTTATATAGATATATGATTTCAAGAAAAGCAATAAGTAATTTGGAGATTTTTCACAACGCACCGGACAATACGGGTGATCAGCCACGTAAAGTCCCCATACCGGACACACAGTCCCTCTGGTCCTTGTATTGGGTCCCAATAGGCACACATTGGCCTTTAGACTAGTCCATCCCTAGTCCATTTATTATAATTAAAAAGTGCTGGGCCGGCGTCACTCGGCCTCTTACGCCTCCAATCTTAGGAATCCGTGGAAACCATAAATCAGAATTTAAATGAATCCAAACTTTGAAACTTCCTTTCTTTTAAAATCTTTCTTATGAAAGAAATCCTTTGTAAATCATTGGATGTGTGTTTGTATAGTACCCAAGTGAAGGTTCATATATTCTCAATTTCAAGTACGTATGTGATTCATAGGTACAAGTTCAAATCTAATGCAATAGCATCTCAGGTTAAAATGTAAGTATAATCAAAGGATAATGATAAGGTCTGAAGAAAAGTTTGAGCAAGATATGGTTCACAAGACATTGTATTGTGTCTATAATGTTTGTATATAAAAGAGTCTTTTGGGAATTGGATAAGTTCAATCTGATCAATCTGGATTTCTATCAATGGGAAATCAAGAAGTAAATGTCATAGGTATGTTTTGGATATGTACTAAAATGTGAGTTCTGGTATATTCACCCTTGGGTGTAAAGGTTCAAAGAAAGAACTAAACATAGTATGGTGTATGAACCCACAAGGTATATGAACAGAAATAAGGATTACCAAATGAACATGATATGTTTTCGGGATTAAAAGGGCATATAAACAAGATAGAAATTCATATATGTCAAAATGAAAGAATGGCATTTAGAAGCGAAAGCAAGTCAGAATTACTTGCCTTAAGTAGCTAAAAAGAGTAATCAGATTCACTGGTTCTCCACCTTAGTCTTGCCTTTATTTCTAGGCTCTACTTCTTTGGATTCTTAAGTAGCTTTTAGAACAACCGTACTCACTGAATTTCTGCCTTCGCCTTTCCTTTATCTCTATGTTCCACGTCTCGTGACTCTACAAAAGAGTATATACTATCTTAGAATGATCCTCTCAAAATTCTAATCCTTATTCTAAACTACCCAACGTTCTCTAAACGCGTAAACACATAATATTTATATCACTTATAACTCTTAACCATATATTAAGCACAAAACTCACATAAGCGCACATTGCCATTCAAGTTCACATAACATACTCCTTTAATACATATATATATAATCTAACTTTCAGATCATACCACCCTTGGTATTCTTTTAAATCAACTTGATCAATGCTAACCATATCCTTAACACCTTTACAAACAATGTTTTCATCTCAAAAGCTGAAAAATCTGCTGCGCAAGCCTTACCAAAACATTTATCATAAATCCAAAAATAATCAAACAAATACCATATTTGACAGGCTACTTCCTGGTTACTTACTCAACTTAGCATAAAAGTTTCAACTTCAGAACACTTTATTTAGATTAAAAACGAACTGTATAAAGTAGGTACTAAAGCACAGAAAATCCCTGCTGCGCAACTTTTAGTAAAATAAGCATAACTTTTTATTCGTTAACCCTATCGATACAAGGTTAGCGCGTGCACAAACTAGATTCAATTTAGAACAGTGACATCCTAAGCTCTCTGTCTAAAACAGGCAGCAACATTATGCAAACAATCAAAACAGAACAGGGCAGACAGTTTTCTGGAAAATTCAGCATGATGTATGTCTATACAAAACCAATCCACCATTATAATCTCTACCACAACTAACCATCCCATATCAAAACTAAAACTCATATTCTTAAGAAATTACTAAAACTTACACATGCAATTAGCAAATACCAACACTAATTAAACCAACAATCCAAATACTTGGAACTTCACTAAAATTCCCAAATCAAAACCTTTAACCATCAAAAATTTCGAACTAACTAAACTTAACACACTTAATCAACATGCAATCACTATCACTTGAAATCATCAACCAATCATCATCATAAACAAATTTTCAAACCGAATTTACTAAAGGGGAAAATCGAAAATATACATGCATTTCGATTTCTTTACATGCAACCCAAAATCTTAACTAACATAGCTATTAATACATAATTTGGACTCAAAAATATCATCATCGTCCCCGTCGGCTCGCCGGAGCTCATTGCCGACGGCGGCATGATTTGGAGGTGCCCGGAAAATCGGGTTTCCTTCAACAAACCTCACCAATAAGCAATATAAATCAACCAATTAATCACGAAGTCATCACAAGCAAGCTTTCGGGTTTGAATTAAATCAAAATTGCCGAAACCCTTTGCATGCAAAAACTGATGCACGCACATATACACACAACCATACACTCACACACATACACGAATATATATATATATACATATAATCATCAACATATGTGAGAGAGAGAGAGAGATTTTTACAGAGAAGAGAAATCGAGAGAGAGAGAGATTTTGCCGAGAGAGAAAAATCGAGAGAGAAAGAGAGAAGAGAGAGTTGATCGGCAATTGAAGAAAAGGGGAAAACTGGGTGCAGGGTTTTATAAGCCCAGGGGCAAAATAGTAACTTGCTAATTCCAAAATCTGATTTCTAATAAACAAAACCAACATAATACCCTTTCTAAAATTCGAAATAAAATGAAGATAATATCTAAAAATCACAATTTTATTTTTAAAACAAAGAATACGAATTTACAAGCTCACCCATAGTTTTAAAATATTTTTAGGATCAAAATTGAATTAAATATGAATTTTCAAAGTTTTGATCACTTAAATGACATTAAACTCATAAAATCAAATTTAAATCCTTAAAGCCAAGAATAAATTCCTCCATTACTTTTAGAAAATACTAGAATATAAACTAAAGGTTGTGAAAAAGATTTCACAATAAAAAGAGTCTCCGATGATTTTATAAAATTCCCGGAAGGTAAAAAAAGAATTGATTTTTAATAAGAAATTCATATAAAATGCATTTAAAAGCATACACATATATTTTAATCCATATCATTCACCAAGTAAACATCTAATTATCACATTGTCAAATATCCACCTTTCACACAATATTCACATATCATAGATCTCAAATATTATTCAAATATTAATACTGTACAAGCGTTTTTCCGAGTCGTTATAACCTTCCCCCCTTAAAAAGATTCTGTCCCCAGAATCTAACCTTATGAAAATAGATGCGGATACTTTTCAAGCATCTCGCTCTCAAGTTCCCAAGTCGATTCTTCAACTCTGGGATTCCTCCACAAAACCTTAACTAGCTTAACAATCTTATTCCTTAATTTCCTATCCATATAATCCTGAATTTCTACAGGTTGTTCTACATATGACAAATCAGGTTGAATCTCGATAGGTTCATATTCGATCACGTGATTCGCATCAGGATTAAATCTCTTAAGCATCGACACATGAAAAATGTTATGAACATGCTTCATGTGGGGTGGTAACGCTAACTCATATGCAACTTTTCCGATACGCCTCAGTATCTCAAACGGTCCTACATATCTCGGGCTAAGTTTCCCTTTTTTTTTTGCCAAATCTTGTAACTCCTTTCCATGACGACACTTTTAGCAACACTTGATCTCCTTCTTCAAAACTCAGATCCTTCCTGTCTTGGTCAGCGTACTTCCGTTGTCTGTCTTGTGCCGTAACTAGTCTTTTTCGAATGATTTTAATCTTTTCCTTCGTTTGTTGTACTAGCTCGGGTCCCAAAACTTTTCGTTCTCCCACTTTTTCCAATACACAGGTGACCTATATTTCCTTCCATACAATGCTTCATACGGGGGCGTTCCAGTACTTGCGTGATAGCTGTTGCGGCAAAAGAATTCCACTAATGGTAAATGATCACCTCAATTGCTTTCAAAATCCATCGCACAAATTCTAAGTATATCTTCGATTGTTTAGATAGTCTATTCACTATGACTATATGCTTAGGGACGATAAACGACACACATATTTAACTTGTTTTCTGACCATGTCAAAACTTTCTTCCAAATCTTGAATTAAAATGAGGGTCTTGGTAAGATTCGATTGCTACTTGAACCTCCTGCTTTACTACTATCTCTTAGAGATAAAACCAATTTATCCAATGAATGTTTCTCGTTGATGGAAAAAGGAAATGTACCGATTTGTTTAATCTGTCGAACATGACTCAATTGGCATCATGAGATGTTCCTATTTCAACTCGGGAATTTCTACTGGTTGTAATTATCCGCTAGGTCTTTGATGTTCAGTTTTAAATCTCTGACAGGTAAAACACTTAATCACTCATCTAGTAATATCTCTTTCATATATGTCCACCAAGATTTTCTTTTAAGCCTTGTTACATCTTCGTACTTCTGGGATGGATTGAATACTTCGAATTCACGTGCATCATTTAGTATTTCATTCTTTAACCATGTCACACTAGGTATCCAATTCCTAGAGAAAAACCTAAAAATTCCTTTATCATCCTTTTGACTCCTTCTACTTTCTCCTGTAAAGTTACTCATGTTATCGCTCATCACTTCCGCTTAACATTTTTTCTACTTTTCTCTAGCAGCTCAAGTTGAAAAGTCATTGTATATATGTTTATCATCTCCGTAGCTTGATCTGAAATACGAACCTCTATTCCTACTTTCTCAAATTCCTTGATCAGTCCTAACCATTTCCTCTACCTTATGTATACAGCTCCTTTTCGGTGAAAATATATTTCAAATGCTTATGCTCCGAATAGATTTCATACTTTCCTTCATACAAGTAGGCCTCCAAATCAATGCGAAGACTATTGTGCCTAGTTCTCAGTCATGTGTCGGGTGTTTCCGCTCGTGGTTCTTCAGCTGTCTAGAAACATATACAGTCATCTTAACATGTTAAATCAGTCATGATTCTTAACACAAAGCTGTCATCTCAATTTAGTTATTTATATTGTCCTAAGGTACATGAGTCATCATTTTCCAGTAACAATGAATCTATTTTACCATTATGGCTTGACTAAAGAGTTCCGTTCCTCTAGCAATTTAAATACTTCCTTTTCCATTTATCTTAACTCTTGGATGCTTTCTAGTAAGCTTGGTTAATGGTGTGGCTATCTTGGTATAATCCTTGAAAAACCTTCGATAATCTCCATCCAATCTCATAAAACTTCTAACTTCTGTAGGTGTCTTAGGCCTTACTCAATTCATTAACGTTTCAACCTTAGCTGGATCCACTTGGATTCCTTCTCTACTAATTACCTGTCCTAGTAATTGTAATTCTTTCAACCAAAACTCGCACTTAGAAAACTTTGCGCACAATATCTCTTTTCTTAAAATTTCTAGGGTTATTCTCAAATGATCTGTATGCTCTTCTTCCATCTTTGAATACCTTAAGATGTCATTTATGAAAACATTCTCAAACTTATCCAAGTATTTCTTAAAATTTCTATTCATCATGTTCATAAAAGTGGCAGTTATATCCATCAAACCGAACTCCATCACTACGAACTCATAGGGTCCATATATATATCAGGTTCAGAACGTCGTCTAAGGAATATCTTCGGGTTTTATTTTTAAATGACGGTAACCAAATCATAAATAAATTTTGAAAAGCACACTGTGTTCTTTAACTGGTCTGATCATCAATCCTTGACAATGGGTATTTTTTTCTTAATGGTCAACTTGGCGCACCCAATAGGAATACACCAGACCTTATAACTCCCTTTTTCCTAAGATCTTGCAATTGAATTGCTAACTCTTTCATTTCTACTTATGCCATTCTATATGGAGCCGTCGAAACTGGTTTTGTCCCGGGTGCTAAGTCTTCAACAAATCTACTTCCCTGGCGGGAGGTAAAACAAAAAGATTGTCAAGTAATACAATTTGAAATTCGTTAGCTACTAGAATCTTCTCTATCCAAGGTGTTTCTTTCCTAACATTTACCTCGTATGACGATAAGCTTTTCAACCTTGACACAATAATCTTTTACCTATTTGATAGTTAGATACCTCTTCGTCTGCTTCCGGCCTCGGATAACAAGTTTTACATTATCTAGGGCTCAAAATTTCCATTTTCTTCATATTCTGTCAACCAATCCATTCTTAAACTTTACATCAGATTTCTATTATATCAATCGCACAGTGAGGACAAGCTAGATTAATCGATATATGCTCCTGAGTAGCTTATTCATGTAGTCAAAACTTTACTTAACATTTGCGTTTTACAGTCCGACTTATGAGCAAATTCTCTGAAAATAAAATACTTTGTGGCTTCGAATCAGTTAACACTTTGGCACTTATGTAGTTAATATTAAACGTATCTGTAACCACATCCTTGTTCTTTACTGTATCACTCATGGTTATATTGAGGATTCTTGTCCTTGGTTACTTAGTATGTGGTGGTCATGTCACCCCTTAACATATTGATTACTGGACTTAACGATTGCAACCTCTTAAGAAACGCCACACGTCTCCACACTTGTTACACGTAACTCTTGCCTTCAGTTTATGGCTCTCATTGGCGTAGTGTCCTCTCTGTGTACACTTGTAACGTACCATATTGATCTTATTACAAACTCCCAGTTGCTTCTTTCCACAAGTTCTACATTCTGGTATCGGAGGTTTTGGAGGTCTTGGTTAATCCATATTTTATGGACGGTTCCCTTGCTTATCATTTCCAGTTTCTGGTCTTCCAAATCCAACATTCCTATTTGACTGAAACTCATGCCTTATATTGAAATGGTTCTAAAAGTTCCCTATTTGTTGGTTTCCTTCCGGTGTCTCTGGCTTCCCTTTTTCTAGCTTCTTCTGTTTGTGATCAATCACTTTACTCCTAATCCACGACCTCATTTCCCCTGTTGGAGTCTCTTAACTCTCTTCTCATCAATATTCACGTATTCGGACACAAACCTGGCCAGATCTATAAATTTTGGTTCAAACCATGTTACGCTCAAGTTATCATGCTTCGGTTCTAAAATTTATGTCCAACATTTGGTCTCACGACGTTCAAAACCTTGTAATGTTTTAACTACTATATCCAAAGTGAAATATAGGATAAACAGGTGCTTATATATACTTTTCTGACCAGTAGAATAACAGTCTTTCATCAACAATAATCAACTCCTTTTTAGTATATCCAATATCACTTTACTTCATACTTCAACATGATTAGTATTCGTATATCCTTGTTACCTTCTCCTTGTCCATACCAAACTCTCGGTAATAATAAACCTTGACATCGTATTGTAAGTCTAATGAGCAATTTAACTCGACAACCAATCCCTCTTTTTAAAGCAATTTCCCATTTTTGATCAAAACAGTTTCCCGTCAATATAAGTACAGCTTGACACTCAGAATACCGTCATTTGCCTTTGCAATTTCAAATCGCTGATACCTCTAAGAGTTTCCGATAGAATGAATCAATAGATAGGAAGGTGTCAATAGATATGGATATATGACAAGTATGTTTAGTAAGAATTTCTGGTAAAAAGAATCAAACTAAGAGATCAAAATGATCATCGAACTTTATCAGGTTGCATTTGTCAATTTAAACAACAAGGTACAGAAGGTGGCCAACCTTTAGTACTTCCATGACAAACACACCACTGGTGGCGTCCCACCGGACTTCTATCACACAGATAGAAAGTACCTGAATCCCCCATATATATAGGGTTGTTCATCTCAGTTACAACAAGAAGGATCAAAAATTTAAGAGGAACATATGAAAGGTTTAAGAGTTTCAAAAGTTTCTATTATATATATATATATATATATATATATATATATATATAATATTGGATCAATTAGCCTCTGAACAATAGAGGTATTTCGTAAAGAATAAAATAATAGAAATGAAAATTTGAATCTTTTAAAAAGGTAAATTGAATAAAATCAATGGCTAGTTATGAACCGACTTATCCTTACATCGAACGTATGGAGATAATCACGCCTTGTCTCATGTAGATGGTCCTTAGGGGAGTTAATTTCTAGTTTGAGGTTATAGGTATGTCCCGATAGTAAATCAACTGTATGAAATCTTGAATAAAGAAAGAATCTACACTTAGGCCACTACTCTGGGCAAATGTCTCTATCGTGGGGGAAAATCGTTATTATATCGTAAATAATCTATCTAAGTGTTTCTAGACGTTATCTTGGGGATTCTACTCTCGCTCAACTCTAACCACACTTGATACGACACCTGGCGTGGTGTTTCCTATAGCTTCCGCGGTGCAGATGAAATTCTGTAAAGTACATAAGGATCTACAAGTGTTGTCTTCCGAACTAGTAGTCTGGTTCTCCGATTGATTCCTCCAGCTTCGAATTAGTTTCCTCGTCCGTAATCCCGATCTTCAGATGGTTCCAGCGTATACTCGCTCGATATGTCGGAATACTATTTAACATGAAAGTGCGTAACTTAAGCTAATATTTCTGTAGAAAATTCGGCATGACCTATTCGTAAAATGGACTATGCCCTGTTTAAAAATATCTCAAATACTAACTCAATCATCCACACATAATCCATAATCCATTCAATATTCCATCCATCTCCAATCCCTTTCACTTTATACAAAAAATATAAATCTGCCTTGACTTGCAGCTATACTATCAGAAAAGAAATTTACCCAAAGGGTAATGGAAATCTCCACTTGGCCGGATGTATACACTGATACTGACGGATATGGCTTAGGAAAAGGAATCTCAGATGAAGGGTAATCTCTCAAAATAGCCTTTATCTGTAAAAACACAGTAATAAGCCAAGAAAATACTTAAACGGTAAGGGTTATCTTAATTCTACTAATACTCATCCAAAAAGTAACCTGCATCTAAAAATCCTATCTTACGTAATAAGCTTAAGTCCTACTTCTCACCTTATATTCCCTTATTATTGTTACACCTAATCCTGGCTTGTTTCAGTGACCAAAAACTGACCGCTCTGATACCAACCTGTGACGCCCTCCCAATCTGGGGTCATGATTGGGGAGTCACTACAACCTCTATACTTATGAACCTGTGAATAATAATATAAACATGTAGACGCGACCCCATCTTTACCCTGGATCTTTAACAGGTAATGGTATGAAACAAGCATCAACTATCTACTTCATTTTATTACATAATAAAAGTCTCAAAAGTTATTACAACCGTGTCTTAAAAGTTCTACATTCCCTTATACAAAACACCTTCTACAAGTCTTCATCACCTGCCTGAGCTGGCATCCCAAAAATAACCCTATAGGAAGACTTCCTAGCTGACTGAAAAGTGCGTACCATCTTCTCTTTTAACTGTGGGTTAGAATAGGGAAAAAGAATGAGCCAAATGCTCAGCAAGTAATAATATAACCAAATAGTTAACCACTGTGAAACAATTTCCAATATCAATCTGTATGTCATGGGTATAGCAGAATTCATATCAAGGGATTATCAGAACAATGACATAAATATGCAATTTCAAAGGGTAAACCAATTTCCTTATATAGATATATGATTTCAAGAAAAGCAATAAGTAATTTGGAGATTTTTCACAACGCACCGGACAATACGGGTGATCAGCCACGTAAAGTCCCCATACCGGACACACAGTCCCTCTGGTCCTTGTATTGGGTCCCAATAGGCACACATTGGCCTTTAGACTAGTCCATCCCTAGTCCATTTATTATAATTAAAAAGTGCTGGGCCGGCGTCACTCGGCCTCTTACGCCTCCAATCTTAGGAATCCGTGGAAACCATAAATCAGAATTTAAATGAATCCAAACTTTGAAACTTCCTTTCTTTTAAAATCTTTCTTATGAAAGAAATCCTTTGTAAATCATTGGATGTGTGTTTGTATAGTACCCAAGTGAAGGTTCATATATTCTCAATTTCAAGTACGTATGTGATTCATAGGTACAAGTTCAAATCTAATGCAATAGCATCTCAGGTTAAAATGTAAGTATAATCAAAGGATAATGATAAGGTCTGAAGAAAAGTTTGAGCAAGATATGGTTCACAAGACATTGTATTGTGTCTATAATGTTTGTATATAAAAGAGTCTTTTGGGAATTGGATAAGTTCAATCTGATCAATCTGGATTTCTATCAATGGGAAATCAAGAAGTAAATGTCATAGGTATGTTTTGGATATGTACTAAAATGTGAGTTCTGGTATATTCACCCTTGGGTGTAAAGGTTCAAAGAAAGAACTAAACATAGTATGGTGTATGAACCCACAAGGTATATGAACAGAAATAAGGATTACCAAATGAACATGATATGTTTTCGGGATTAAAAGGGCATATAAACAAGATAGAAATTCATATATGTCAAAATGAAAGAATGGCATTTAGAAGCGAAAGCAAGTCAGAATTACTTGCCTTAAGTAGCTAAAAAGAGTAATCAGATTCACTGGTTCTCCACCTTAGTCTTGCCTTTATTTCTAGGCTCTACTTCTTTGGATTCTTAAGTAGCTTTTAGAACAACCGTACTCACTGAATTTCTGCCTTCGCCTTTCCTTTATCTCTATGTTCCACGTCTCGTGACTCTACAAAAGAGTATATACTATCTTAGAATGATCCTCTCAAAATTCTAATCCTTATTCTAAACTACCCAACGTTCTCTAAACGCGTAAACACATAATATTTATATCACTTATAACTCTTAACCATATATTAAGCACAAAACTCACATAAGCGCACATTGCCATTCAAGTTCACATAACATACTCCTTTAATACATATATATATAATCTAACTTTCAGATCATACCACCCTTGGTATTCTTTTAAATCAACTTGATCAATGCTAACCATATCCTTAACACCTTTACAAACAATGTTTTCATCTCAAAAGCTGAAAAATCTGCTGCGCAAGCCTTACCAAAACATTTATCATAAATCCAAAACTAATCAAACAAATACCATATTTGACAGGCTACTTCCTGGTTACTTACTAAACTTAGCATAAAAGTTTCAACTTCAGAACACTTTATTTAGATTAAAAACGAACTGTATAAAGTAGGTACTAAAGCACAGAAAATCCCTGCTGCGCAACTTTTAGTAAAATAAGCATAACTTTTTATTCGTTAACCCTATCGATACAAGGTTAGCGCGTGCACAAACTAGATTCAATTTAGAACAGTGACATCCTAAGCTCTCTGTCTAAAACAGGCAGCAACATTATGCAAACAATCAAAACAGAACAGGGCAGACAGTTTTCTGGAAAATTCAGCATGATGTATGTCTATACAAAACCAATCCACCATTATAATCTCTACCACAACTAACCATCCCATATCAAAACTAAAACTCATATTCTTAAGAAATTACTAAAACTTACACATGCAATTAGCAAATACCAACACTAATTAAACCAACAATCCAAATACTTGGAACTTCACTAAAATTCCCAAATCAAAACCTTTAACCATCAAAAATTTCGAACTAACTAAACTTAACACACTTAATCAACATGCAATCACTATCACTTGAAATCATCAACCAATCATCATCATAAACAAATTTTCAAACCGAATTTACTAAAGGGGAAAATCGAAAATATACATGCATTTCGATTTCTTTACATGCAACCCAAAATCTTAACTAACATAGCTATTAATACATAATTTGGACTCAAAAATATCATCATCGTCCCCGTCGGCTCGCCGGAGCTCATTGCCGACGGCGGCATGATTTGGAGGTGCCCGGAAAATCGGGTTTCCTTCAACAAACCTCACCAATAAGCAATATAAATCAACCAATTAATCACGAAGTCATCACAAGCAAGCTTTCGGGTTTGAATTAAATCAAAATTGCCGAAACCCTTTGCATGCAAAAACTGATGCACGCACATATACACACAACCATACACTCACACACATACACGAATATATATATATACATATAATCATCAACATATGTGAGAGAGAGAGAGAGATTTTTACAGAGAAGAGAAATCGAGAGAGAGAGAGATTTTGCCGAGAGAGAAAAATCGAGAGAGAAAGAGAGAAGAGAGAGTTGATCGGCAATTGAAGAAAAGGGGAAAACTGGGTGCAGGGTTTTATAAGCCCAGGGGCAAAATAGTAACTTGCTAATTCCAAAATCTGATTTCTAATAAACGAAACCAACATAATACCCTTTCTAAAATTCGAAATAAAATGAAGATAATATCTAAAAATCACAATTTTATTTTTAAAACAAAGAATACGAATTTACAAGCTCACCCATAGTTTTAAAATATTTTTAGGATCAAAATTGAATTAAATATGAATTTTCAAAGTTTTGATCACTTAAATGACATTAAACTCATAAAATCAAATTTAAATCCTTAAAGCCAAGAATAAATTCCTCCATTAATTTTAGAAAATACTAGAATATAAACTAAAGGTTGTGAAAAAGATTTCACAATAAAAAGAGTCTCCGATGATTTTATAAAATTCCCGGAAGGTAAAAAAGAATTGATTTTTAATAAGAAATTCATATAAAATGCATTTAAAAGCATACACATATATTTTAATCCATATCATTCACCAAGTAAACATCTAATTATCACATTGTCAAATATCCACCTTTCACACAATATTCACATATCATAGATCTCAAATATTATTCAAATATTAATACTGTACAAGCGTTTTTCCGAGTCGTTATACTGCTGATTCTAATGTAGACTCAGAAACTGAAGCTGATGAAGAGACTCTTCATCAGAGAAAGAGAAGACTAGTTGCTGATCAACTTTTTGGTGATATCATTGCAAATATGGACAAAGAACCTGAGGACACTGAAGCTCCTACATCAGAGAATGAGGAGATTGTGCCTACAACTGTTCCTCCAAGTACTCCTGCAATTGTTGTTGAGGAGGATATTCTAACTGCTGAAGATGCTGCAAATCCTGAAACTATTCTGATGGATTTTGAACCAGAAGCTCCTACATCAAAAGCTGATGATGTAGTTGAGGAAGCTGCTGCATACTCTGACAGCAGGATTATTGATCATGAAGATACTGTACTGGAAGCTGATCAAGCTACTACTGAATTAGTAGAACCTATTGCTTCTCACACAGAAATCATTTCTCTTGATTTTGAGAAAGGTGAGGAAGTTGATCAGATTAGAGTTGATCCAGTTCCAGAAGCTGTTGCTGTACATGTTGATGCAACAGATAATGATCATGAGGATATTGTTTTACTTGAAGCTTTGCAACAATCAGTTGTCGAGATTGTTCAGAGAGAAGCAGAGGTTATTGCTCCAGCAAACTCTGATGTTCCTCACACTGTAGCAGATCAAGTACCTGATGCATCTGCTCAGTTAATTGATGAAATCACTGCTGAAAATGTGCTTGAAGATATTCACAGAGAGGATGACAATGCTGAAGCTAGTCCTGCTCATTCAAACTCTGATATTCAAGTGGAAATTTCTGATCTTCAGGCAAATTCTACTGAAGAGAGGGAAGTTCAAAGGGCTGCTTCTGAGCATTTTCAGAATATGTACTACAATGCATGGGCTAATGTAGATTGTGTATTTCCAGCACAACGGGCTGCAGATTTTCTATCTGATTCTGTTAAGAAGATTACAAATCCTGATGTCCTTACAAGCTTACAGGCAACTGTTATTCAAGTCAAATCTCTCAATAATAGATTTGATGAGAATCAACAAATGCTTACAAAATTGAGGAATGAAGTAAGTCTGAGGGATCTTACTTTAAAGGCTGACAGAACTTCTTACTATGCCATGTTCAAGCAGCAAGCCAGGGATTCTGAAGAAATCAAGAAGAGGCTTGGGACAGTTGAGGACAACCAGAATGCTATGTCTGCTCAACTGACTTCCATTTCTACTGCGCTTGAATTGCTGACATCAGTACTACTTTCTGATGATGTCAAAAAGGGGGAGAGTATACCTAAAGACAAATGCAAAGATACTCAAACTCTGAGACGGAAGGATGATTCTACTGATGGGGGAAGCAGAGGAAATGAAAGAAGGATTTCTGCTCAAAGGCAAAGACGTGTAATAAACTCTGGTGGTCAATCTACTTCTGGTGGTCAATCTACTTCAAAACTCAACAAAAGTTTAGTTGTTTCAGCTAACCCATCTACTGATGAAGAGATTGCTGCTAGGATCTTTATTAAAGAGCATGGAAAGGAAGTTACTATTGAAGATATCCAGGCTGAAGAACAGATGCTTGCTGAAGAACACAAGAAAAATCTTGAAGCTGGAATCTACAAGAAACAGGAAATCAAGGCTCCTAGGAAGAAAGAAGTTGGTATTTCTATCAAAGAGAATACACAACAGAGTATACAATATACAAGGAGACCTATGATTAGAAACTCTGATAAGGGTAAAGGCAAAATGATTGAAAAGCCTAACCTGAAGAAGAAAGATAATTCAACCTCTGACATTGCTCAAGTTGAAACAAGATTAGCAAAATCAACCTCTGACGCTGCTCAAGTTGATGATACTATTGAAGTTAAGCCAGCCTCTGACAAGGCTCAAGCTGTGCAAACTCAGCTAGCTCCTCAACTCAAAGGTTTCTTAAGACCTGTACTCTCTGAAACTCTGACACTTCAACCTGTGGATTTTTCTCAAACCAGGACTGTACTTGGAAAAGAATCTTATGATAAGTCTGGTTTAGGTTCACATAGGGAGAAGAGAATAAATAACAGATCTCAAGACAATATTTCACTGGCAGGATCTGGTATTAGGGATACACAAGAAAATCTTGATAATTTAGAATCTGTTCAGTTGATTTTTCACAGAGTCTTGAAGAAGCAGTTTCTGTTATACTTCATGAGTGATGGAAGTGTTTATAGAGTTGGAGAATCTGATGTAAATCTCAAATCATGGGAAGAACTTGAATATGTACTTTATCTGTTGAAAGTTAAGAACAGACACACCCATAATGTTGCTCAAATCTTAAGAGAAAAGATGATGAGATCAAAAGTGATGCTTGGAGGAGGAGAAGTCTCAAATGCTTATATTCCAAAGTATAGAAATCATGCTGGAAAGTTGGTGAAGATGAAGAAAAACAGTGCTAGATTTACAACTGCACTTGGAATAAAAGTCTTAGAATTCAACTTAGAGTCAGATAAAGCTCAGTACATTCGGTTAGGGAATGACATGAAGAAGAACAGTATCTATTCTCTGAGGGCTGCCATATATCAAACTGATGAAGGAGATCCAGAGTATAAGGAGCTGAAAGAGATTATGATAGCTGAACTTGAGAATGCTGAGAGAAGACTGCTGATTGATTATCTCAGGACTGTACATGATATTGAAGAAGTCAAGTAAAGTCTGACTGTAAGTTTTTAATATTTTCTATTCTAAGTCAAATTTAAACTCTGTTTTAAATTAAACTCTGTTATATGTTAAACACTGCATTTGTTAAATGGTTTTGACATCATCAATTATATGTTTAACTTGTACATTTTATTATGAACAAGTTGGGGGAGATTGTTAGATATAATTGCTAATGTTTGTTTATCAGTGTTTAAGCAACAGGTACTGACAAGAGTTTATCAGAAGCCAGTCAGAGTTTAGTTAAACTCTGACAGGGTGAAGAGTTTAATTGAAGCCGGTCAGAGTTTATTTAAAGTCTGACAGGGTGATAGTTGAATTAGCTGTCGGTGCTGAATTGAAGATTCTAGAAGCAATATATTCTGAAGATGGAAAGAAGCAGAATATATTGATACAGCTAAGGAAACGGAATAGAAGATAAGAAGCAATCCTTAATTGATAAGTTTTGTATAGCTAACTTGTAGGAATATCAATTAGATAAGGATTGTATGTAGCTGTGTACTATATAAACACAGATAGGTTATCCCTAGAAGGGACACGCGAATATTGATATATTATTCTTGTAACCTAGAAGCTCTTTGTGATTCATTAACATCATAAAGAGAGAAGCTGTTAATATAAATACAGTTTATTGATTCATAAACAGTGTTCTTAATTATCGTTATTCTCATACATACTTGATTATATTGTGTATTCGGCCTAACAGAGATTTACACGAAGAAATCTACATTAGACAACCTGAGGGTTTTGTGGTTCGAGGATTGGAACATAAAGTTTGTAAATTAGTTAAGTCAATTTATGGCTTAAAACAAGCGCCTCGAGACTGGCATCAGAAATTTGACAATGTTATATTGTCGAATGGATTTAAAATCAACGAATGTGACAAATGTGTATATGTCAAAGATACAATAGAGGTATACGTGATCCTGTGTCTTTATGTTGATGATATGCTCATCATTGGTAGCAATGACAAGATGGTGAAATCTACCAAAGACATATTACATTCAAGGTTCCACATGAAAGATATGGGCTTAGCTGACGTGATTCTAGGGATAAAGATCCAAAGAACACCAAGTGGACTTATACTAAATAAGTCACATTATGTTGATAAGATCCTTGAGAAATTTAGTGAAGATTATTCCAGTGTGTCAAGAACCCCTTTTGATACGACTTTACATCTATCTAAAAATAAAGGTGAAGGTGTTTCTCAAGGAGAATATGCTAAAGTAATAGGAAGTCTGATGTACTTAATGAATTGTACACGACCAGACATTGCCTTTACAGTGAGTAAGCTAAGCCGATACACGAGTAATCCAAGTGTGGATCATTGGAAAGCGATAACTAAAGTGCTTAGGTACTTAAGGTATACGCGTGATTAAATGTTGCATTAATCAAGATATCCTGCTGTACTTAAGGTATACGCGTGATTAAATGTTGCATTAATCAAGATATCCTGCAGGTGGAGCGATCTCGTGGAAATCTTTGAAACAAACGGTAGTGACCAAATCTACCATGGAGGATGAGTTTGTTGCTTTGGATAAAGCAGGCGAACAAGCTGAATGGTTACACCAATTTTTAGAGGATATTCCTAAATGGGAGATGCCAGTGCCGCCACTTTGTATACATTGTGACAATACTGCAGCAATTTGTACAGCTGAGTGTGTACTATATAATGGAATGTCGAGGCATATTCATCGGCGACACAATTCTGTTAGACAACTACTCTCAACTGGAGTTATCACTATTGACTATATCAGGTCAAAAGATAACATTGCGGATCCGCTAACCAAAGGATAAACAAGATAGTTAGTTGAGAAATCATCGAAAGGAATGGGACTGAAGCCCATAATAAAAGTCGGTACAAAGGAAACCCAACCTTGTTGACCGGAGATCCCAAGATCTTGGTTCAATGGGAAAACCTAACTATAAAGACTTAGTGAGATCACTGTGGGAGTTTTACTCCCGGGTCCATTCCTATGATGAAAAACAGTGATAAAAATTGGATAAGGCTAAGCTATGCTTTTAATGATTCTTAAGTGTCGATATGTCGAACAAATAATACTTTTGTATTGTTCAAGGGATCACCTATGTGAGTGAAGTGGGGTCGCTTCAAGAAGGAATTGTGGGGGCAAATTCTAGGGAAAACTCACAGAACGAGGCTAAAGCTCAGGACCAAAATGGGCTTAATAGTGAGAACTGAACAAATATATATAGGGAAAGACTCCAGTGGGGGATGTATCATCATTTCACAATACAGAAGGACAGTTCAAGGTCAACGCGACTACTGAAATTCTAGAAATGTAAATATGTTCTTACAATGGAAGGTTCAAGGGTGTACGCCTACCTATCCTATGCTGGTTTCTACCGTGCGCTCTATCTCCATGTCAAAGAATCGTTTACAATGTCAATTTGTATTCATGTGGGGGATTGTTGGCATGTTTGAATAAAAATTGAAATTGTATTTTATTATTTGGTTTTGTAACTTTCAAATCAATTTTGTAACTCCCTTACTAATGAGAAGAATATTGATGTGTTCTTTATTAGAGTTCATTATTGTGGAGGTTACATTTGTATTTGTAATGTAAGTTACATTTCTTATACTCCTATACAAGGAGATCTTGGCTTCTTTGTTTGATACACAAAAAAAACCCACAACAATTTTTTGTATTCTTCTTAGAGCTCTAGGTTCTATTCAGTGAGATAGTTGCGGTATTTGTTCGGTCTTTAAGTGCTTAAGACCACCTTTGTTCGTTGTATTCTGAGAGACGGAAACCAACACACCTTCAAGCACCACACAGGAGGGGCTTATATGTTTTAAGGATAGCGTGATTTTCACGTACCTTGGACTTTTTTCGGTATTTTATTGTTGTTAGTATGCTTTCAGGTACAATATTTTACTATACTTCCTACGGAAACTCCCCAAATCACCATTTGAGAAAACAGAAATTGACAAACAACCTTATGCATATCTGTTTTAATTTTGTTTTAATCTTTGGGATCCAAAGATTTTGCAATGTTATTGACCTATGGCTACTTGTTCCAGCCACATTTCTTTGCCGCAATGTTCTTATATAATATTCGTGATGAATCTCAGATATTGTAATTCAAAATTTTAGATTTCCAGTTTTCGGTTAGTGATCTCTTCAGAGGGCTGTATTGCAATTTGCAAACATCAGTTTTGCACTTTCAAGACACTTGTCTGCATGTTAATACACGTATACAATAATACATACAATTACACTGACTGTTCTGACATACATTTTCCACTACTCAAACTAGGTCCTAATGAATGGATGGCTTACAGGAAATGGTAGACTACTAAAAGTTTTAAATGAAAAAGGCGAGGGGAAGTTAACTACCAAGCTTAAAAGCATCTACAAATAGGCCTAGACAAACACCCGCTTTCCAGTAATTTATCATCATTATCAGAGATTGCTGCCGCCCTGTAGATGGAGAAGAGGGTTTCCGATACATAAGCATACCAATTCCCTCAATGGCTGCAACCACTACTCCTGCAACCAACACATCCCAGTCACCAGTTTGCCCAAGAATCGTGGCTAATGCGTTTGCTGTGTAAAAACCGAGGAGCAAGAGAAATATCTTCATCGGGAAGTTCTTTCTTGTTGAATTTAATTTTTCCAGTAACTGTCGCCCGCCTGCACTTACCAACCTACCCAACCTAGTCTGACCTAGACCCGGGCCACCACTGTTGGAACTTTCTTGGCCACCATTACCAGGAACACCGCCTGTATCTAAAGCAAGAGCTACTTTCCAATCATGCTTTCTTGTACGAGAGCTGTAACAATGTAGAGATAGCAGAGGTGTCACTGATTAACAATTGGTTTCAGTATCAAGACTATTTAGGAAAACTAATATTAGAGGGATACCTACATATATTACGGGATTATCTATGAGTGTAACATCAGATAAGAAAGAATCAGGACAACTGACACCAAACGGATCAGAGGGTGGCACAAAGATTAATAAGACCCATAGAATATTTTCACTTATAACTGGTAGAACACATAACAATGCAAGTACATGGCGGAAAACATTAAAATCCACAAACAAATTACATAGAGGATCTAAGTAATCTTCAAATGCATAATAAAACTTTAACTCTGTCTGGACATCTGCATGCTAAAATTGCATAAAATAAATGAAATCGGCCGGACTTAAGTAGTAATCTCTTGCCTTGTTATAAACTGAGTAATTCATCCATCGAAAGTTTTCTAATAAGTGTACATGCTTGATCTAAGATTCATTTTTCCCCAGTCCTCTGATGAGATCAAGTAAACAAAAATATTCTCATTAATAAATACTTTGTAAATCCAATATCAATATTTACCTCTTTCGTGGAAAGGAGACAGATGTGTTTCCTGGGTTTGAAGCAGGTTTGCTAAAACATCTATATATCTGCTTCTTATTCCAATTCAACACAGTATTACAGTGTCTGACGATCAGATATGATGCTTGAGGGATTTTAATTCCCTTTAAAGGCAAGGACACATGCAGCATGATAGGTTCGATACTATAGCCAGCAATCTGAAGAAGATACACAAAATCGCCGAAAACGCCGAAAACATTAAAGATTAGCTATATGCTTAAGATATATCATCAAATTTCCCCCATTCAAAAAAAAAAACCCAGCATGCTTTGCAATTCGTAAACAAGATTTTTTTTCCCAGCAAACATGTTGTGGTTTGGTGTTACTTGTTTTCTGATCCTAGTGACAGTAGTACAGAAGACTCAAAAAATGCAGAGTAATTATAAAAATTCAACTTTATGCAAGGGAGTTAATGGAATCCTTCAACCAAAAAGCAAGAAAACCCAATGACTTTTTAAATGATAGTTTTATGGTAATAAGGAGGATCGAATATGAGACTGTTTGGCTCATCTTAAAAATAGTAAATGTTACTTAAAGTTATGTTTAATTCTCCAAGTACAACTTACTTTATACTTGTGTGAAAGGCATATGTATAGGCCTATTTGTAAACACCGAGGATTCGACTTAACTTAAACCAAGAATGTAATAAGTAAATAATAATCCAAATAGTCACAGGAATCTCAGTAGATTATATCAGTCAAGAGAATGAAAATAAAAGTCAATCTACAGACTTGAAGTGATTCTACATTGAAAGAAGTTCATTTATTTGATCAAGTCTCAGTGAAGTATTCAAGAAAGTGAAACTATTTAAAAGTGACAGAGATTTCCTCTCAGAAATGTAACAGGAAATGTACAGGTTACAGTAAGAGAAAAGGACCACAGCTTAAAGTCAAAAGATGAAGAACCGTCATTGAAGTTAGTCACTCATGAACCAGATAGTACATCGAGTGTCAACGTCATTCAGTGGAAGTTTATCATTAGGATTCAGTTGTTCTCAACATTAGTTTTAAATCTCTTTTAATTTATTCTTTAAGTTAATTAATTTAATCTATAAATTAATTCCATCAGAATTAATTTATTCCTTAAATTAATTAAACTAGAAGTTAATTAATTTAAACCATAAATTAATTCAATCAAATTTAATTTATTCCTTAAATTAATTAAACAAGAAATTAATTTATTTAATCCCCCTTCTACAAACATATCGGGACCTAACATTGTGACTATTAGATACTTCATTTTAGAAGTTAGTTAGATTTTTAATTAATGCATAACTCACGTGTCAAAAGTAAATATATATCCAACAAAGTTACCAAAGAAGTAACTACATTCATTTGTTGTGAGGATGATATTGATTATATGTCCAAGTCATATTACAGCGAAAATTTAAATTACTAAAGGGAAGCATGTATAAGTCTATTTTGGGTAATAAGTTGTTCACTGACAACAGACCACTAAGTTATTTTAGACTTTTAAAATTGATTTGAACAAATAAAAAATGTTGAGAAACAGGCTGGTGTAGCTGCCCTTTAGTAGTATTCTATTTTCTTACAATCTTCTAAGCATTTAAAGGATCCCTATACTGTCAAAGACTCAAAGGAATGGCAGATAGCAGATGTTTAAATAAACTTCAATTTGGATAGAGTTGCTGCATAATACACATACTGCAAGTATAACACAGACATGAACCAAGAGCTACAATAAAGAACACGTGACAATAAAAATGATTCAATAAATCAATGTGACGTATGTAGCATAACAATATAGGGAGAATGCTGACCAGAAGGAAGATGGCTCCAACTCTGATGCATTCACTGATATTTGAGAAGACAAGAAAGAAGTGTATATGGGATTCCTTTCCACAGTTGTAATCCTATAAACTTAAAAGATCCATTTGTTAGATTATTAGCACAACTTCTTGAAAAGTACTTCCAGATATACAACCAGATTCAGAAGTACCGCCATTATTAGCAAAAGAATTATGTGCACATTAGTCTATCTCTGTACAGTATATGTGCATACATCAATTGGCACTCGAACATATGTACAAAACAAGTATCCAAAAGACTACAACATACCTCTAACCGACTATGTTTTATGTCGTTTGCTTGACACTAGTTGCCCAAAACTATTGCTCTGTCACTGAAAGCACAAATCAAAACAAGAAGACATCCTATATAAGCTTCATTCTTCAATCTTTAATTTGACATATGCAGTACGAAGAAGAAAAGCACGACAAGAGAAAATTATTAGTGGTAAATCACATAAATTTTTGGGTAGTCCGTAAATCAAAGATTTACAATATTAACTTCCTCAAAAAATATTATGTCAAACTTCAGGCATCTACATTTCAAGAATTTTTGGAACTGTCTAACACTGTACATTAACAAGTTGATGATGAGACTGAATTTCAATACCATGCTCAAAGATCCAAACATCTTACAAATGCAAAACTAATTTACAGGCCTTGCTTGAACCCTTCTCGCAGCTGGAAATAGATGGTGGATACATTAGACTAGGCTCGAAGTCTTGAACCCAAAATTAGTTGAACTACACCCTCAAAAATATCAGCTTTTTCTTGTCTCTATTACTGATAATATAGAACAGTGGTGGACCGACACTACAACCAGAGGCAGCTAGTCAGCTACCCCCCCCCCCCCCTCCCTCGCCAAATTAAAAAAAATCTTAAAAATCCGTGTTAATTGTTGGACCATGAGTTTAATAGGCTCCCCTCATAACTTAATCCCGCGTCAACCCCTGATAAAGAATGAGGCAACAGTCAAAACAACAATGTGCTTCTTATCCTCACTTACTTTTTAATCCAACCGTCTCAATCGCATAATATAATGATGCATCAATCTAAATCCAGCTACCAAGTAACAATTCAATCAATCTTTTGAAACAATTATCTACTTAACCAGTAACAGTTAAATAGTTTATCAGTGCATCGTTCCGTTCCGTAGCACATATACACTGTTACAACAAAAGCATTTCCCCACCCCTTATCCATTTCATGAGGCTAAGATTAAAAATACATACACACATTAAAACAGTGGCAGCATTATATCGAAAACATAGAGTACACTAATTTCCTCAAAATATATGAACACATATCCAAAACCCATTATACACACACAATAAAAAAGCTGAAATTCTTGAATCTTGAAATCTAAAATAGGCACAAAAATAATGTAAATTACTTGGGTTTTCGCCATAATCAAGATATAGCAAACAAGAAAGGGTGGCTGATAAATGGTATGACAAATAATTAAGATTGGTTATAATTAGTGAAAAAAGATGAAATATAAAAAGAGTCAGGGTGAAAAAAGAATGAAGAAAGAACCTGAGTAAAAGAGAAGATTTTGCAAGTGTGTTCTGTTTCAAAAGGCCGGCCAGGCCTGCTGTTATCTTTTGCAATTTGGGCAATTGGTGGCAATGCTGATAGCGCAAATAAAAAGAAAATGTTGGATGTAAAAATATACTTATCAAAACAATACAAGTTTTCAAAACAAAATATCCAAGATATAATTTTTCTAATCACTTTACAAAATTATGTATTTTCAAAATAATTGCTCGAAAATACCAACGTGTTGCGCAATTGATGAAGAGGTATTTATTTTGAAAAAATTGTTAAAATTCTTGCAAATGATCAGTTTCTTAATCGTTAAATTGAGATTTTAATGATCAGATTAAAACAAACTTTTTGGTGTATCTGTTATAAATTTTTCGCGAAGCCCTAATTGTCCGCTATAATTTTCCGCGGAAAGGTGTTTTGAGCTTACTAACTCCGCGCTTCTTTTCCACGGATGAGTAAACCTAACTGCTTTAATCACCTTAAACAAATGTACTAATATCTTTACTTTTAATTATTTTAATTATTTTCCCCCAATTTTAATTATTCTTTTCCTAAAAAATATTTTAGTTTTTCTTAATTGTTTACCCACAATTAGCTATCCTAAAACTCTTTTATAATGTTTTTAAATTTACATTTTCAATACACTAAAATAATCACCTAAACAATTTTATAAATAATTTAAAATTGGAAGCTTAAAAAAACATATTATGTTTTTCATAATTTTTTAACTAAATGACAAGAAATATACTAAAATATAATAGACTGATTGTAAAAATATTGTATTAGTATCTTAGTTTTCCTTAAATAATATGATCAAGTATATAAAAAAAATTATATATTTAAAACAAATTTTTAGACTATCCGCTATAATTTTATTACGAAAAATTATTTTATAGTTATTTTTTGTAGAATTAATTTGCTTCTTTTTATGATTTTTTTTATAGTAAGAAAAACTGTAAAATTGTAACTGTAAAAATTATAACTATTTGGAAAAATTTATAACTGTAAAATTATAACTATAAAAAATGTAATTATAGTTTTCCAAATAATTATAGTTTTCAAATATAAAAAGAACAATTAAAATAATTAAAATGGGGTGGGGTGGGGTGGGGTGGGGTGGGGTGGGGTGGGGGGGAAAGTAAAAATATTAGTACAATTATTTAAGGTGACTAAAGTAGTTAGGTTTACCCATTCGTGGGAAAAAAAACTAAGTTACTAAGCCCAAAACACCTCTCCGCGAAAAATTATAGCTGACAACTAGGCTCCGTGAAAAATTATAGCGTATACACCAAAAAAAATTATTTTAAACGTGATGATTGAAATCTCAATCCGGTTAGGAAGCTGATTGTTAGATAAAGGCTGTCAAACGTCTTAACAAATAATAATAAACGATTGTCTGTTATGTATTTTTTTTTAAGAGAAACCATAGATAATCGGAGAGAACCGTTGATTTTATCATGGAATTTTTTAAATAATTTAAATTTTAATTTCACTAAATTTAAAAGTTGATTCTAATATAGAATATTAATTATATGTAAATTTTATAAAAATTTATATATTCAATCTTAAATTTAATATTTATAATATACTAATTATAATCATATATATAATACTATTAAGGGGTCGTTTGGTTAAAAAGGCGGTATGAGTTTGTAATCAAGAATCGGGTTAATTTTGTACGGGGATAAGGTATCATTCATGATATTATGTGTTTGGTTTAGTACTAGAATGAATCTGTTTAATTTAAAATAATTAATAACTAATTTTTGTATTCTATTGTGGTAAGTGTACATAATAGATTATAGTTAAGTTATTACACAATTTACAAAAAAAATAATATAAAAAATACATGATTGGTAAATTATAATTTAATGAATTAAATAGTAATTTAAATTTTTAAATAAAATATTGTTAATTAGTATGAAATAAATATAATTATAATTTATTTAAGATAAATAACAACATATTTAAAATATGTGTATCGAAAGTAGGGGTGGCAAAATAAGACCCGACCCGACAACCCGACACGAATTCGACCCGAAGAGTACGAATTCGGATTGGAGTTTTTCGGGTTGACCCAAAACTGACCCAAAAAATTCGGGTCATTTTCGGGTTAATTTCGGGTTACCCGAAACTTACCCGAAATAATATTTATATAATATAAAATAAAATATATTCTGAAAATACCTATATTTTATATTATTTTTGTATTATTTGTTATTTAAATTTTTATATATTCTAATTCAATAATATTAAAATTAATTTATATGATTAAAATATAATTTATTTATTATTTATAATATATAATTTATATTTATTAAATAAATAATAATTATTTCGGGTTGGGTTCGGATTACTCATAAATTTTTGGGTTGGGTTCGGGTTGGGTATTCTGACCCATTAAAATTTCGGGTCAGGTTCGGGTTGGGTCAAATTTGTGACCCGAGTCTCTCAACCTGACCCGAACCCGACCCAGAACCCGAAATTGCCAGCCCTAATTGAAAGTGTATTTTATTCCATAAATAAAAATGAAATAATAAAATTTAATTGGATACCTCGTAACCTTCCATCAAACCCACTCCACTAAGGTATCAAATTCCATTTCAAATGGGTTTCAGGTATGAAATGATCAACCTATACTTGATAATTTTTTCTAAAATTTCACATAAAACACATTACATATTTTTTTATAAAGACATTATATATTTATAAAAAATTACATTTTCCAGCTAAGACACCTTATTTTTTTTTGAAAAATGAGATTGTAAAATTTAATAAATACAAGTATTAAAATAGATTTTAAAATAAATAAGTAAAGGGTGTGCCCGTGATTCTTTAAAAAAAAAAAAGTAAACAGGTAAAGGGTTTGCACGTGATATTTTTAGGAAAAAAAAGAATTTTATTAAGAAAAATAGAAAAAGTAAGTTGAAAGGGTAATTTCTCGTGACATTTTTATAAAAAGAGGGATTTTTTTAGAAAAAAATCTGTAATGTGATTTAGCTGAAAAGGTAACCGGTTATAAACATATAATGTTATTATTTAATATTTTTTCATAAATAAGTACGAGTAATTAAGTAAAATCACTTTGGTACTCGCCAAAATTTTAATGGTTCGTTTATTATATAATAGTATTGAAAAAATAGAAAAAGTAAGTTGAAAATGTAATTTCCCGTAATATTTTTACAAAAAGAGGGTTTTTTTAAGAAAAAAATCTGTAATGTGTTTTAGCTCAAAAGGTAATTGGTTATAAACAGATAATATTATTATTTAATATGTTTTTATATATAAGTAAGGATAATTAAGTAAAATCACTTTCGTACCGACCAAACTTTTAATGTTTCGTCTATTATATAATAGTATAGATTGAAAACTAGGAGGTTTGATACCTATTAACAATGTTAGACTTGATATTTATTATATACTAAAAAATATAATATTTGCTAAAAATATCGAATCACATTAACAACTTATATTCTAATACTTATATTATCAACTTCAAGAATTATAAAAAATTTAAATTATGAATCTTATTAATTTAATTAATATAAATAAAAGAATTGTCATTGGCCATCAAAAATAACATTTAAAATCTAATATTTATAATTTTGAAATACCTAATAAAGATGAAATCAAATCTTATAAACAATAGAATTAAAATTTAATATCTTTATATTAATTTAAAAATAATGGTGTTTGATGTCAGGTTCAATAGTTTGGTTTGTAGAATGTTTTGTTGTATGTAGTTTACATAAATATATTTTGATTTCTTATAAAAAATACTTGATTTCTTTACATACTTAAATAGGAAATTGAAACTAATATAAACGACGCTTAAATTTCTCTTTGTTTTGGAGAGGTGAGAAAGCACATTTTGATTTCAAATTCAGATGTACTACTTTTACGATCACCCTTGATCAAACTATTATAATTTTAATAAAATGAGAAAACAAATTCTTAGAAAATCTTCAAAAATCTCGAGCACTTTAATTCAAAAATAAAAATCAATTCTTAAATGAAAGTTACGAGAGACTCTTAAAATATCTCCAAACCATCTTTATAGATTCTTAACTTAAAGTGGATATAAAAAGTGTGTTAGGATTTATGGGTGATAGTTTAGGAGACAACTTAACTTTGTGTTTAGTAATACTTAATTTCATTAAGTAGAACATACTGTCACAGCCAGAGTATGTTCTTGTAGCCATTTTGTTTGCTGTAATAAAATTGCTTGTATATCTTGGAAGAAGTTCATTCACTTGTTCAAGCCTCAAGAAGTACATCAGGATGACAGCAAGAATAATTGTTACTGTCATAGCACTGACAGTAAGGTTACAAGAAGACAGCAGGTTGCAAGTCATGACAACATATTCACTCTGACAGCAATATTGGCGGAAGCCTTGAGACATCAACTCTCTATTCTCCTGACAACAAGTTTGGAACTCCTGACAACATCTATTGCGGGGATTTCTTAATGTCACCAAAAGCATATACTTGTGACAGCAAACTTGGAAATACAGGATATTGTCTTAAAGGGATAAACTTTGAATTGGGGATCTACCCAGTCAAACATGTGACAGTTTGGATGTTCAAGAAACATACGTGTTGTAGTATCCCAACACTGTATCAAGCCTGCAAAGACTACGACAAAAGCTTTGGAGATAACAAGACAAAGCTTACCAATTCAAGAGTATGACAAATCGACATCTACTGGGATTGTGTTTGCTTAATAGGGAATGTATGTAGATTGCTTTTTATGTATTGATAAATCATTTGTATAGAAGTTTAGGAAAATCACATGGGTGTGCAAAGTGTAAGGAGCTGCCACAAGACAATGACAGTAGCTCCACAAACCTGTGATGATAGAGATAGGATTAGTTTACTTAGACTATCTCTAATTCCCAGTCTTGTAACAACTGAAGAATTGAAGCTTGAGAAAGATACACTTTTCTCAAGGTTGTAGCAACGCTTTGCAAAATAAATAAAACATTTATTTTGTGAGTAAACTACTTGTGATTGCATTTCTTCTACTAATAGGATTTAATCTTAGTTTTAGTTGTTGAAGCATAGATTAAATTTTATCAGTATTGCATTCAACCCCCCTTCTGCAATACTCTAGGACCAACAACTGGTATCAGAGCAACAGATTGATAAACACATCTGAGATCATGACGAGTATACAGAAGTCAAGTAGTATCAATATCCCAGCTTTTGATAAAGAAAACTACAATGTATGGAAAACAAAAATCTTGTTGTTTATCAAAGCTGCGAATCCACTATACATAGGAATCCTCGAGAATGGTCCCTTTGTTCCCCAGAAAGAGATTGCAGCCTCGACGGTGCATGATGTTGTTATTCCAGTACACTGGGTTGCCAAGAAGCCATCAGAGTTTTTAGAACCAGAAAAAGAAAAGATGGCTCTGGATGACTACTTGCAACTCATCTTACTTGATTCTCTCACCTTGGATAAAGCCATGTGTGGGAATGTCATTGGATGCACGTCAGCCAAAGAAATATGGAACAAAATCGAGCTGCTTTGTGAAGGAAGTGAAGAGGTCAGAGAGAATCAAAGACATATTCTTATTTCTCAATATGAAGCCTACATGGCAAAACCTGGTGAAGAGCTAACACCTATGTTTGAAAGATTTAGCAAACTTCTCACTGAACTCCAGATTCATGGCAAGTTCTATGAGAAGAAAGAACTCAATGTTAAGTTCTTACTCACTCTTCCTGAGCATCTTGAACACAGAATTACTGCAATCAGAGAAGGAAGAGATCTGAAAGTGTTTCTCTTGAAACACTGTATGGTGTGCGCAAATCATATGAGCTAGAACTCTTCCAGAAGAGAGCTATACAAAGTGGATTGAAAGGAAAGATGGCAAATATGTCTGGTGCTCTTGTAGCTCATGAGCCAAAGGTCACCCAGCCAAGTGAAGCAATTCAAACCCTTCAACCAAATCAAATGTCAACTCTAAAGATTGAAGAGGTGGTGGATGAAGAGGAGAAGGTGGTTCTGCAACTAGAAGATGTTGAGGATGAAGACTTCTATTCAATAGAAGAAATGGAAAGAATGGATAATCCAACCATGGTTCAACATCAAGATAAACAAGCCATACAAGCCTCAGAGCCCAACATCAAGGTTCAGCAAATGGAGTTCTTCTAAGGCTTCTGGTGGTGCCAATAGATGAGGTTACAAGACAGGAATGGTGGATAGGTCTAAATTCAGATGCTACAACTATAATGAACTTGGTCATTTTGCTACAGAATGTAGAAGGCCAAAACAATTTCAGAAAATGGACAAAGGATCTAGTGGTCAATTCAAGAAAGGACAAGGGAGAGCCTATGTGGCTGAAGGAAGGTGCTGGGATGATTCTGATGATGAAGAAGAGGAATAATTTGTGAACTTAGCCCTCATGGCTAAATCTGATGGTGAATCATCAAACTCTTCAAATCAGGTACCATCACTTGTCTTGCTTGATATGTCTAAAAGTGAATATAAGCAAACTGTTGAGGATTTGAGTGGAGAAATGTTTAATATCCATACTAGATTAACTGATGTAAATGAGGAAATCGCTAGGTTAACTAAACTTAATGAAACACTCAAATCTGAGAATGATTCACTATTGCTTAAGACCAGTCCTTTAGAATCTTTAGCTCAAGAAAATGCAAAACTTAAAAATGAATTTGTAACACCCCCCAGATCCGGGGTCGGAGATCTAGGTTGTCACGATCCCTTGTTCCGTACAAACACTTAATACTTGAATCAAAATATAATAAATCATCACACATGGTGACCCCACCATCAATATACTCACGCCAGTTATGTCTATAATAACCCGAATTTTTGGAAAAATTTAAAACTTTTCTTATTATGATTAAGTGCAGCAGTGAATAGTGATATTGGTGGATGAATAGTGATTTTGAGGGTTAAGAAAAATTTTCATGCCACCTATGTACGAGACGTAGTGTGGATATTCCGAAGTCATATTAGTGATCTACGGAGTAAATAAGTGAATGCAAAGACGATCGGAATTCAGAAATTCCAAATTTTATTTTGGTGTAGTATTTGACCGGGCAGTGAATTATATGTTATTATATTCAAGAAATGGGATATTAAAATTGAGGATTTGAGGATTTAATATTTTGGAATTTTATTATTTTATTAAAGTCGATTTAAGGATTCGATTGTTGAAGTGAATGGTGAATAGTTACTATTCACTGCGAAAATCGCGTAGGGTTTTATTCGCTCTTTAGAAAATATTTCGAATCATTTCAAGAGGAACAAGGCAACATTTACAGGATTAAATATAGACATGGAAGTAACATATAACAAGATTAATTCGAGAGATGCAACATTTGGATCATCCATGTGAAAGGAAAGCGAACCAGTAAAGCTACTTTAACCAAACGCATGCATGCGCGACACGTGTCCTGGTGACTCACCAAAATGTGATGACTCACCACTTTTTTTAACAAAAATCAGCATTTCAAGCATGATTATCCAAAACAAAAGAAAAAGAAAAGAAGAAAAGAAAGAGAGAAGAACTCTCTTCTTCCCCCCATTCTGCCCAGCAGAAACGGAGTCCAAAGAGAAATCCATAACTCCATTTATATCCATCCTTAAATCACCGAATTTTAACCATAGCTTCTCCACTCCATGGGCAACATTCGTTCAAAATTTCATGGCCAACAAAGGAGTTTAGCCTAGTCAAATCGCTTCCCCAAGTTGGAGAACAGAAACTGTCCTGCTTTTCCAGTTTCGACCACTCACCTTAGAAAGCCAATACGTCGAGCTTCAAGCATGCCCTGGTAATGATATAGGACTCAAAAGAAATCCCTTGAAGAGTAGAAGGTGTGGTAAAAAGTTGAGAACCAAACTCTTATTTTTCGATTTTATATGGATTTTACAAAGTGATGATGAATAGTAACTTTTCATGATTCTTGATTTTGTTTCTTAAGGATTAAGCTTGATAAGGTTTGTTCAAAGCTCAAGGAAGGATTATAAATCATTGTTAGTGTATATGAAGCATCAGGGAAGGTATATAAACCTCTGCCCCTTTTTGTTTATATGAGTTTTGAAGTGGTTTTGATGTTCATGTAAGTTAAGATCATGATTAAGTGATTTAGTGATTGTTTGGCTTGGTTTAATGTGTAAAATGATGGGTGTTGGATTTGAGCCTCACCACTGATCTTAGAGGTGTATGATGGTTGTTTGTTGAGGTTGTGGATGTATGATATGCCCGGTGTGGCTTGGTTATGTTGTGACAAAATTGGATTATTCGATTTTAAGCCGTCGTAATGCCCGATTTTCGGTAACTCTATAAACTGCCTAGAATCCGAAAACTTAACTACCTCTTTTGGTTAAATGATAAACATGAGTGTGTAGAGCCTTGTTTCTAGTTTACGTGAGCGCAAGAATCATGTTAATCCGATTTACGGTCTAAGAGAAAACTGAGTTTTAGTAAACGCCGTTCGGAGGAACAACCCATCTCTGGTCAGTCACTTTGAGGCTACATTTGGACCACATAGAAGTCATATTAAAATGTGAAACTTTGAATAATAATGCTAGAGACAGTTAGGAAGGGTCACGAAAAATATTCGGATTAAAAAGATTATTTTTCGATTTTATAAAAATGTTTTAGTCAAGGTCGCGCAAGTGAAAACCACTAAGAACATGACTTAGAAACCAATGTTGTAAATGGTTAAGTATAACTTGTATTCGAGGATCGATTTCGGACTAAACCTACGACTTAAGTAATTGTCGATTAAACATGGACTTAGTATGAGCCTATAACGAGCTAGTAATTCCTTGGTTGTGTTTCACTTACGTGTTTAAGCATCGAGTACAAGTGGATTATCCAGGAGATTAATCGTGCGTTTGCTTTGACTTTGTCTAGATTGTCCGGCATCGTCGCGAACCCCTATCACTTCTCGAGCATCAGGCAAGTTTACTAACCCTTACTCTATTGTCAGAGTGGGCATATTTTCAAATGTTTAATACTTGTTGATTCAAAAATATATCTATATATATATATTCTTTATTCCAAGTATCGTACAAGTTTTCTCATTCTATGCTTTATTTTAAGTTATAATATTCTGATGATGCATATGATATGATAGATGCATGTTTTTAAACCTCACATCGTATATAGATGTGATAGTATTAAAACTATTGAGATTATAGTATATGTATATGATAGAGGCAAGTTTTCAAACCTATACCTCTATAAACTGTTGTTGTGATAAATAAAAGATATTGAGATATATGCCATGTGTTCATGATTTCGAAACGGTACTTATGATGCTAAGTAAAAGTTATTAGTATAAGTTGGATTTATAAGCTATGGTTATGGCAATATTCATAAACCGATATGTTAAGAAAAATCCCTCAGTAGAGGGTATATACCCTGTAGTTAGTCTACGGACCGGGAATGGTATCAGTTGTTATCTAGGGTTATATTATTATACTATTATCCATTATTTTCTTAAGAAAGTATTTGGGAATTACTTCTAAATAAATATTCTTTATTAAATATAGTTTTCATTAATTATTTAAAGCCCTACTTCCTAAGGAAGTATTTTGTGAAAACTATTCTTTAAACCTAGATAACTAATAAAGTTCTATTCAGTCAATTATAAATATAATTAGAGAAGGGTCCCAAATCTATTTCCCTTTTAAGTCTATATTCAGAAAGACTTAAATGTTCTCTCAAACTACAAAGATGCATGGAACCTTTCTCAAGATTTTATGTTTGTTTCAAGTGGACAACCCGGTCCTAAATCTTTTTGAAACTATTAATTTAACAGCTTCGTATGCTACCATCAAAATGATTTTGATTACTTCCTCAAGACTCGAGGAGCAAGATCAGTGGAATCAGTTGTATCCATTAACAAGCGTCAGCTTGGGAAATATGGGTGAATTTTCCTTTCCAACCAGATATGACTACTTTGTGGAGTTGTATACTTGGGGAAAAAGGGAAAGGAACTTTATGTTTCAGTGTTATGGATTTACTCGAACTTGGAGAATATGTAAGGGACTGAGTAGCGCCGGTCCCCTAAGTGTAAAGCATAATGTAACATAAGATGTAAAAGAGATAACTACAACTCAACAAAGGACAAGACAGACAATAATATTAACAGAAGCACAGGAATCCAGAATCAAAGAAGAAAAGGTAAACTCAAAAAATCAAAATACGTTATGTATTCTTGAAGTCCGTAAACAGGTCACGGAAAGAAGTTCATGAAAATGTTCAAGCCTCAGTGACAGTAAAAGAAACAAGACTTTCAAGACGACAGAAGTATGTGAATGATTTAGGGTTCAGTACCACGGGATTCCAGTGATGAAGCAACCAGAACGACAAGGGACTTATCAGCAGCACTATATTGAAGACATAAAATAAGAATTGATCAAGTGTTATTCATCTGTGAACCAGACCAGTTGCACTAGGTGACGGCACTAAAAAAGGATCAAGTTGTTTTATCGTCTCAGAAGAAATTGATACAGTCTAAAACTTAAACACCCAGGAGCTCAGGAGTAATTACTAAAGGACAAAAGACAAGAAAAAGAATTCGATAGTTTTTCTATTGAAAAAACTATCGAATGGTGGTTGAAGTGATTCATTGAATAACCAAGTAAATTAATTTGGCATTCGATAGTTTTGATTTAAAAACTATCGAATGGCAAATTGATTTAATCCATTCGATGGTTTTTTAATCCATTCGATGGTTTTTCAATTCATGGAGTAGGTGAAAAGTTGTGCTTGTCTGACAGGTTGATGAAGATCCAACGGCCAAGAATATTCTATTCTAAATGGTTCGATGGTTTTTCAATTCAAGTCTACAATTAACTCGAGAGAAGATAGTGTCTTCTTCAGTTAAGGCATTCAACACAGAGACATTACTGAGAGAGAGAAGAGCCGGAGAAAATTATCAGAGAAATTAATAGTGCTCAGAACTTGATCATTGTTTTGTATTTGTGTAACCTTAAACTCATTGAAGCTAATCTACAGATTAGAAATTGTAGCACCCCTCGAGGTTTATATTTATAAAAAGATATATTCCCCGAAACTTGATTTGGTTTGGTGTGTTTGATTTCGTTATAGAACTGAAAGATTAATCCGCGAACGAAATTAAATTATTTGTGAGTATCGTATTCAACCCCCCCTTCTACGATACTTTGGACCTAACAATTGGTATCAGAGCTACTTGATTGATATACAAATCAGATCCGGTGAATGAGACCAAAATCAAACGTAGCGTGAAAATTCGAAGCAAATTTTTTAACTTTCAAAATTTTTCATTTAATTAGAATTTCTTGAATTTTAAACAATTTGAAATTTTCAGAAACCATGAGTGCTCCAAAGACAACCGCTGGTATTAAAGTTCCCCCGTTTACTAGAGATGATTTCGGTTTGTGGAAGATGAAGATGCTGTTATTTATCAAGGCATCTAACCCGTTGTATATTGGCATATTAGAGAACGGACCGTTTGTACCAATGAAACCAGTTAGTGAATCTACAGCTCCTGATGGTAGCAGGATTCCTCAAGGCACCCAACCTAAGGATATTACTGAATATACAGATTCTGACAAAGAACTGATTCGATTGGATACCGGTTTAATGTTGATATTGGCGGACTCCGCAGACAAGGAAATGAGCTATCAGTTGATGAACTGTACAAGCGGGAAACATATGTGGGATACCATTAATTTGATAATGGAAGGAACTGAAGACGTTCAGGAAAACAGATTGGACATCCTGACTTCTCAATATGAAGCGTTTAGGTCCCTGCCAGGAGAAAGTATAACTCAGGTCTTTGAGAAATATACTAAGCTTCTCAATGAATTGGCAATGAAAGGAAAGACCTATCCACTGAGAGAATCAAACAGGAAGTTCATGATGACGCTGCCCCATCATGTAGAACACAAGTCATCATCCATTAGGGAAAGAATTGACTTCACAAAGATGTCATTAGAGATGATCTATGGCAAGTTGAAGACCTATGAGATGGAACAGGAACAAAGGGTGATAATCTACGGATCAGGGATAGTGGAGAACAAGCACAATGCACTTGTGAGATCAGCAGCACTTGTAGTGGATGAACCAATAACTTCTGAGATTCAGGTTCAAACCCCTAGAGCTGGAAAGGAGGTGATAATAGAAGCAGAAATGGATTCTGTGAATCTGGGTGTTGATGAAAGTGATTACTACACCCTAGAAGAGCTTGAGCAAATGGAAGACAAAACCATGGCGTACTTAGCTGCAAAATTTAGTCACATTCGTTTCAAAAGAAACCCTAAGTACAAGTTCAAGGGCTCAACCAACAGATTCCAGAAGAGCAATTATACACCTAGTACAGGCTTTAAGGGAGGCTACAAGACTGGCATGATTGATAGAAGCAAATCAAGATGCTACAACTGCAATGAGTTAGGGCATTTCGCCACTGAATGCCGGAAGCCTCGTCAAGCAAGAGACATGAAAGATGTCTATGGAAAGAAGGATTCTTATGATGAGTTGAAGAAGGAGAATGCCAAGCTTAAACAGCAACTGGAGGCATTGTCTGGAAAGCAGAAAGGGAAAGCTTATATAGCAGAGGGAAAGCACTGGGATGATACTGATTCGGATGAAGAGGAGGAATATGTAAATGTTGCTCTAATGGCTGACTCTTCAGAGGAATCACCACAATCATCTCAGGTACCTATCTTAACTACAATTGATATGTCTAATTCTAAGTACAAGAAAACTGTGCAAGATCTTAGTGTAGAATTGTTTAATGTACACACAAGCATGCTAGCATCAGAAATGGAAAATGCTAAACTAGTTCTTAAGATTAAAAAGCTAGAATCTAAAAATGAAGAACTAGAGCTTGTAGTTGTAACATTAGAAGATCTTAAGCAAAAAAATGCGTACTTAGAGAACAAGGTCAAGTGTAATGATGAGATGGAGACTATCCTCAGGAAGCAGATTTCAGATCTAGATTTGAAGCTGAATGCTTTTAAGAATTCCGCTCTAGTGGCGAAGAAAATCATTGATACTCAGGCCATAGAGAATAAAACTGCTATAGGATTTGACTATAACAAGAAAGCTGGTAAGAAGATTGTGGAATTCCCTGTGACATCTTCAGTTGTCAAAAGGAATACTCCACATGTTCTTAAGAATGTTGATTGTCCAGTTTTTGTTAAGCCATTTCCACCACTCTTTCATGAGGATGACCTTTTCATAAGACAAGAATTGCTTGAGGAGGATTTGTTGAAGGAAAAAAAGGTAAAAACTAAGTTGCCTAGGAAATCAGTAAAAAATGAATTACCTAAACCTGATTTACCTAAAACTGAAGTAGGTAACGTAGTTGGTAATGTTAAAAAGAACAGGAATGGGAAGAAGAAGATTGTTAATCAGGAAATGGTTCCATTTTCTCCCATTGCATCTAGGAAGTTGTGCACTATTTGTAACTCTGCTGAACACCTTACAAATGCATGTAAAAAGGTTAAAGTAGAAACTGCTAATGCTTCTGAAATGCATAACATGTCTGACATGCCTGATAATCATGAGCCCTGTGGGAAGAAAGAGTGTTTGCTATGTAAGTACAACATCATGCATGCTTATTTTAAGTTGATGAATGATAGTAGCAATAACACTAGTAATGTTAAATCCACAGATACTATGAATATCAAAGAGGGTAAGACTAAATTGTATGTTACTCCTGTTAAATCATCTAAACCTTCAGGACCCAAACAATTTTGGGTACCAAAGTCCGCTTAATCAATCTGTGATTGCAGGGTAAGGTTAAAAGCTCAAAGGTTGTGTGGATTCTGGATAGTGGCTGTTCTAGACACATGACAGGTGAAGAGTCCCTGCTTACAGAGGTAGTTAAGAAGACCGGCCCGATTGTAACCTTTGGAGATGACAGCAAAGGATACACTACGGGATATGGTAAATTGAAAGCTGGAAATGTCATCATTGAAAACATCTCTCTTGTTGAAGGATTAAAGCACAATCTTCTAAGTATCAGTCAATTCTGTGATAAAGGCTACAATGTAGATTTCAGAAAGGACAAGTGCTTGATCACCAACAGGAAGGATGAGAAGCTTACTCTACTGGGAGTGAGAAAAGGAAATTTGTTTATAGCTGACTTAAGTTCTACCAGTGAAGGAGAAATTACATGTTTCTATGCAAAGGCATCTTCAGAACAAAGTTGGCTATGGCACAAGAAGCTCTCACATCTGAACTTCAAAACTATGAACTCTTTGGTAAAGAGAGAGTTAGTGAGAGGGTTGCCCCTGATGGAATTCAATCAGGAGGGACTATGTGAAGCATGTGAAAAGGGGAAGTCGAAGAAAGCATCACATGGAAGCAAAGGAATGACAAGCATTACTGAACCATTACAGCTGATTCATATGGATTTATTTGGTCCAGTTAATGTTATGTCACTTTCAAGAAACAGATATGCATTGGTGATGGTGGATGACTACTCCAAGTACACGTGGGTGTTGTTCATACAAACAAAGGATGAAGCAACACAACTAATCATTGATCACATCAAGAAGATGGAAGTGGAAGCTAAGCTACCTGTGCGGACAATCAGATCAGACAATGGAACTGAATTCAAGAATGCAGTTCTAAATGATTTCTGCTCAGAGAAAGGAATACTGTTAGGAATATGTTGTTCTTGATGATAAACATAAAACACTTAGTAGAATTTGTGTAAAGTCATTTTTGTAACTGTCAACGAAATGGCATGCTTTGCAGCATTCCGTTGACAGGAAGCTCATCAACGAAATGAGTGTTGTAGCAATTGCATTGTACAATACTTCACAGTATGATAGGCATTCTGTTATATGTTTTAGATAGGTTTTCTAAGTCATGTTGACTAAGTACTAGATAGGCAAAATAGGTTGGCTAATTGTAAATATGTTATGCCTTGTAATTTTGACTAAGTGAAGACATGTCAACGGTATGAAGATTACTCTGTCAACGGTATGGAGTTTACCCATCAACGAAACGAGGGAAACACCATCAACGAAATGAAGAATGAAGCTATCAACGAAACACATCTCCTTGCTATCAACGAATCAATGTTGCTTTTTGAACAGTTGACAAAGTGATAGTGACAGTTTACTGAACAGATCTAAAAGGAGATATGGAAGTGTACTTTGCATTGGAAGCCATCAAAGTGGATACTGGAAATAAGGAAACATTCCAATTTCCAATAAGGCTCTTGGAAATGATTATAATGAGCATGAAGACAAAAGCAAAGATCTCCAAGGACCATTGGACAAAAGGAATGAAAAGCAAGCTACTGATGGTTACTACTATTATTCTTTAGTTTAACCAAACGTAGAATTGTAAACTTGGGTATATATAACCAAGTGTAGCAGTTACTTTAAAAAGAAGAGAAGAAAAACAAATAGATTGTATTAGCTATTTTTGAGAGCAATTCTTCTCTACAACCTTGTAACTGAGCAGCTGTGTACTTTTGTATCACAGATTATTTCCGCAATAAAAACACTTCAGTTGGATCATCAAACAATCCAACTGAATTATTTATATCTTGTGTTTTTATTTATTCAGTTCAGTTTTATTTTATAAAGTGTTTAGTTTCAAGAAAATATCAAGAATTGTATTCAACCCCCCCCCCTTCTACAATTCTGTTAGGTCATTTGGGAATAACAATTGGTATCAGAGCGAGCTTCTAACATACAAGAAGTTTAAAGATCAAGACCAAAAACAGAAACCATGGTGAAGAAGGATGCAGGTGTGAAGATACCAGTTCTTGATAAAGACAATTACTTTCACTGGAAAGTAAAGATGCATTTACATCTCATGTCTATGGATGAGAGGTATGTAGACTGCATTGAGAAAGGTCCACACGTTCCCATGAAGCTTGATTCTAGAGTTGGACTGCCAGATGATGCACCTGATGTAGAGATTCCAAAAACTGTCTCAGAATGGACTGTTGAAGATATTGCAGAAGTCCATAAAGACAAAAGGACCATGAACATTCTGTTTAATGGTTTGGAGCAAGAGATGTTTGACAATGTTATCAACTGTACAACCTCTAAGGAAGTATGGGATACTGTTAGAACTCTCTGTGAAGGAACTGAGCAAGTCAGGGAAAATAAAATGCAACTCCTTATACAACAATATGAGCATTTTCATTTTAAAGCTGGTGAAACCCTAAATGACACGTTTAGTAGGTTTCAAAAGCTTTTGAATGGATTAAAGTTGTATGGGAGGATCTATCAAACCAAGGATTCAAACCTTAAATTTCTTAGAGCTCTTCCAAAAGAATGGAAGCCTATGACTGTTTCTCTCAGAAACACTCAAGAGTACAAAGACTACACTCTTGAAAGGCTTTATGGAACCTTGAAGACTTATGAGCTGGAAATGGAGCAAGATGAGGAAATTGAAAAGGTACAAAAGAAGGGTGGATCTATTGCATTGATTGCATCTGTGAACCAACTTGAAGATGACAATAAAGAAGCTGCAAAGGCCACAACTAGTCGATCTAGTTGTAAGAGTGATGTTAGCAAGGGTAAAGACAAGATGACAGAAGAAGAAGAATCAGAACCAGCCAACTTGGAGGACTTAGATGAGATTGATGAACACATTGCTTTTCTGTCTAGAAAATTCTCTAAGTTCAAGTTCAAAAGAAACTCAGAAGCAAGGCCACCAAGAAGAGACTTTCAACCTAGCAAAACAAACTGGATTGAAAAGTCTAAGTCAAAATGTTTCAATTGTGGAATGCTTGGTCACTTTGCTGGAGACTGCAGAAAGCCCAAGGTTGAGAAGGGCAACAGGAAATTTGAGCCTGTTGATTATAAAAAGAAATACTTTGAACTTCTCAAACAAAAAGAAAAGGCTTTCATGTCTCAGGAGTATGATTGGGCTGGTAATGGTGAAGATTCTGATGATGATGTTGAGTATGTCAACTTGGCTCTTATGGCTGATAATCATGAGCAGGAAGCAAGTTCCTCAAGCAACCAGGTAACAATTACTAATCTTTCTGAGCTTTCTAAAGAGGAATGCGACAGTGCAGTAAATGAAATGTCTACTGTATTATATAATTTGCGTGTTACTCTTAAATCACTTACTAAAGAGAATTCTAGAATAAAAGAGACCAATCTGCTCTTAAGTGATAGGAATGCAATGTTAGAAGCACAGCTCATTGAATTTGAGAAAATGAGATGTGTTAGTAGGGATGCTAAGAAGGAACTTGAGAACGTGTTACAAAGGGAAGAAATTCTTAAAACACAACTTGAGATAGAACAAGGTGTGATTGCAAAATGGAAGGATGCCAGGAATGTTGCTGCCAACATAATTAATGTTCAAGGCGTGGAATCCTTCTGTGAGCAATCATGGAAAAGGAACAAAGAGAAGCTAGGGTATGTTGGTGAAACCTTAGAATCAGAAACTGAGTCAACAAACAACAAGGATCATTTGTTGAAGGTTGATATGTCAACGGAATGCAATGTTTCGTTGACAGATGAACCATCAACCGATCAGGCTGTTTCGTTGACAGAGAAAAGAAAGGATGAACTCACTAGACTTAATAACAAGTATGGTCCTGTCACCAAGAACTTTGTTCAAGGTGAGTCTAGTAAATCAAAGAAAGTTGAGAAGCCTGTTGAGAGAGCTAATATAGGTAACTTGTCTAACAAGCAATTGAAAGACAAGTTAGAGAAAGTTCAGGTTGAGGCTAAGGGAAATAAAAAGAATAACAGAAATGGCAAGGTAGGGATTAACAAACACAACAATTACACACCTGATAAATACGCACCTAGAAAGACATGTGTCAATTGTGGAAGTGTTAATCATTTATCTACTAACTGCAAATCTGTTAAGAAATCTGCTAATGTGAAAATGCCCAAGCCTGCAATGAACAGTTCCATGCCTAAAATGCCTGTTATGCCTAACATGTTTGCTCCATATGCACAATTTCAGAATCCATATGCTAGCATGCCATTTGTGCCTAATCCTTACATGAATATGTTTAACATGCCACAAATGCCATGGAACATGAATAACATGATTGTTCCTCCAACTATGCATGCTATGAATGAAAATATGAGCAACCCTCAGAAATCAACACCAAGGGTAAAGAGTGATTTGAATCAATCTGAGCCCAAAGTGAAAAATGGTACAAAAGGGAATGCAAAGGCTAACAAGACAGGACCCAAGGAAACTTGGGTACCAAAATCAACTTGATTTGGGTTTATTGTGTGCAGGGAGACAAAAGGAATCTTTGGTACTTGGATAGTGGTTGTTCAAGACACATGACTGGTGATTCTACCCTGCTCACAGAGTTTCAGGAAAGAGCTGGCCCTTGTATTGCTTTTGGAGATGACAGCAAAGGCTACACAAAGGGATATGGCTTGATTTCAAAAGAGAATGTCATCATAGATGAGGTTGCATTGGTGGATGGTCTTAAGCACAACTTGCTTAGTATCAGCCAACTTTGTGACAAAGGATTTTTAGTTACTTTTTCGAAAGAAGCCTGTGTTGTTTCTAAAGGAGGAAACAACAATGTGGTAATGACTGGATTCAGAAGAGGGAATGTGTACATTGCTGACTTTAGTAGCACAAGTTCAGAAACCATCACCTGTCTTTTCAGCAAGGCAAGCAAAGATGAAAGTTGGTTATGGCACAAGAAATTATCCCATCTGAATTTCAAAGTTATGAATGATTTGGTGAGAAAGGATCTTGCTAGAGGAATTCCACAAGTGGAATTTTCCAAGGATGGTTTGTGTGATGCCTGTCAAAAAGGGAAACAGAAGAAGGCATCATTCAAAAGCAAGACAGAGTCATCAATTGTCCAGCAGCTTGAATTACTTCATATGGACCTATTTGGCCCTGTAAATGTTATGTCCATCTCAAAGAAGAAATACTGTCTTGTGATTGTTGATGATTTTTCTAGATTTACATGGACTTTCTTTTTGCACTCTAAAGATGAGGCAAGTGAAATCATTATCAATCACATCAAGATGGTAAGCAATCATCCTGATTTCAAAGTAAGAAGGATTAGGAGTGACAATGGGACAGAATTCAAGAATTCGAGCATGAAGGTGTTCTGTGAAGAAAATGGTATTTTGCATGAGTTTTCAGCAGCAAGAACACCACAGCAAAATGGTGTAGTTGAAAGGAAAAACAGAACACTTATTGAAGCTGCAAGGACAATGCTAGATGAATCAAAGTTACCTACATATTTTTGGGCTGAGGCAGTTAACACAGCTTGCTTTACTCAAAATATTTCTTTGATTAATCAGGCCAAGGGAATGACCCCTTATCATCTGCTCAAAAGAAAGAAGCCACTATTAGATTTTCTTCATGTCTTTGGATGCAAGTGCTTTGTTCTGAGAAATCAAGCTGAGCATTTGGGGAAATTTGAAGCAAAGGCAGATGAAGCAATATTTGTGGGATATGCAGCAGGGAAAGCTTACAGAGTCTATAATCTCAGAATCAACATTGTTATGGAATCTGTACATGTTGTTTTTGATGATCTCAAAATACAAGGTCTCTGTGATGAAGGTTTCCATGAAAGTCTCTCTTTTGAGAATGAGGAAGGAGAACAAGTGAATCATGATAAGGCTACTGAGAAACAGCCTAAAGTTGTTGTATCTAGCACAGATGAAAGCAGCAGTGAAGATGAAATTGCTGCATTAAGGTTAAAAAGGATAGCAGCTAGCAGACCAAATGGTCATTTCGTTGACAGTCATGATGGTGGATTCGTTGACAGTCAGAATGAGCGTTTCGTTGACAGCCAAAACGGTCATACCGTTGATAGTCATAGGAATGCTTCTAGAAGTGATCAATTAGGGACAACAGACTCAGGGGGAGTTTCTCAAGGACAAATATCCAATCAAGGCAATCATGATCATGAAGCTACGTCTTCAAGAGCAAATCTATCTCCCTCAAGGAAATGGACTAAAGATCATCCCTTTGAACTTATTATAGGTGATGTTTCTTCAAAAGTCCAAACTAGAAGAGCAACTCAAGAAGAATGTCTATATAGTAGCTTTCTGTCTCAAGATGAGCCAAAGAAAGTTGAGGATGCACTTCTAGATCCAGATTGGGTTTTAGCCATGCAAGAAGAGCTAAACCAATTTGAGAGAAACAATGTTTGGAAGCTGGTGCCCAGGCCTAATGACAGGAGTGTTATAGGCACAAAGTGGGTGTTCAGAAACAAGATGGATGAAAATGGCATAGTCACAAGGAACAAAGCTAGACTGGTTGCAAAAGGCTACTCACAGGAAGAGGGAATTGATTTTGATGAAACCTTTGCTCCTGTTGCAAGACTAGAAGCAATAAGGATTTTCCTAGCCTATGCAGCCCATGCCAATTTCAAAGTCTATCAAATGGATGTGAAGAGTGCTTTTCTGAATGGGGAATTGGAAGAGGAGGTGTATGTAAGTCAACCTCCTGGTTTTGAAGATGTTGATTTTCCAGACTATGTGTACTTCCTTCTCAAAGCACTCTATGGTTTGAAACAAGCACCTAGAGCCTGGTATGACACTCTCTCACAGTTCCTCCTTGAGAATCATTTCACTAGAGGTACTGTAGATAAAACTCTTTTTCACAGGGTTGTAAATGGCTCTACTTTACTTGTTCAAATTTATGTAGATGATATAATCTTTGGGTCTACAGATGTGAAACTTTGTCAAAAGTTTGCCAAGCTTATGCAAAGTAAATATGAAATGAGCATGATGGGAGAATTAACTTACTTTCTTGGTCTTCAAGTAAAGCAAGTTAATGAAGGCATTTTCATTAGTCAAACAAAATACATTCATGATTTATTAAAGAAATTTAACCTAATGGAATGCTCTACTGCCAAAACTCCCATGCCTACTGCCACCAAACTTGAATTGAATACTAAGGAAAAATCTGTGGACATTTCAAGTTACAGAGGCATGGTAGGCTCACTTTTATATTTAACAGCTAGTAGACCTGATATTATGTTTGCTACATGTCTATGTGCTAGATTTCAGGCTGATCCTAGAGAATCCCATTTAGTTGCTATTAAAAGAATTTTCAGATATCTCAAAGGAACACCAAACCTTGGCATTTGGTATCCTAGAGAATCTGGTTTTGAACTAATTGGTTATTCAGATGCAGATTTTGCAGGATGTAAAATTGACAGGAAAAGTACAACTGGAACCTGTCAATTCCTAGGAAACAAGCTTGTGTCATGGTTCAGCAAGAAACAAAACTCAGTTTCTACCTCCACAGCTGAGGCTGAGTATATTGCAGCTGGAAGTTGTTGTGCACAGATTTTATGGATGAAAAATCAACTTCTTGATTATGGATTAAGAGTTGAGAAAATTCCTATTTTCTGTGACAACACTAGTGCCATTGCCATTACTGAAAATCCAGTGCAGCATTCAAGGACCAAGCACATTGACATCAAGTACCACTTCATTAGAGAACATGTTATGAATGGTACTGTGGAGTTACATTTTGTTCCAAGTGAACAACAACTTGCAGACATCTTTACCAAGCCACTTGATGAATCAACATTCTCAAGATTAGTAAGTGAGCTAGGTATGCTAAATTTCTCTTAATTATTTTTGAGATATTTGCAAGTTAAAATGCAGCCAGAAACTTGCTATGTTTTTCTGTGAATTAATTTTCTTAGGAAAAAGTGAAATTTTGTCTAAGTCAAAATTACTATGTCAACGAAACGAACCATTTCGTTGACAGTCTTAGCAGTTTTCTGGGTGTTTCGTTGATAGCTCTTTTATATCAACGAAACGCAGCTTTATCAACGAAATAAGACGGGACTTTAACCGCCCAATCCTGATTCGTTGATTTAGCGCTTTTAATCTGAACCGTTGAAATTTGACACGTCTTTTACCACGATTTATGCATACACCCCTGTAAGTATAAATCATGGTAATACCTTAAAAGTAACGGTTATATTTTTTTTTTAAGCCAATCCAGTAATTTACATTTATTATTGGATTCATTTTCTGAGAATTTTTGGGGGAGTATTTAAGAAATTTTATTTTCATTATTTCTTTTTACCTGTTCTCAAAAATTCCAAAGGCTTTTTCTCTCTTCTTCTCTCTAACAAGCAATTCAGTTTGAAGCTTTCCTTTAATCAACAATGGCACCTATAGTCAAGCTTATGTCTGCTGGAGGATTCATCTATGAGAAGAACAACTCCATCCCTTTTGTTGTCAAGGAAAACCCGAACAGACTGTTCTTCAAAATGATGGATTTCATGAAGAATTGCAAGTTGAGCTATGCAATGTTTCACTCTACACCACTCTACAATGAGATAATCGAGGAAATTTGGACCTCATGTGAGTATAATGGAACAAACTGCACACTACAATTCACTCTTCAAGGTAATGAGTACATAGTTAATTCTGATGTTTTGCAAGCATGTTTACATATTCCTGATAATAACTGTGATGTTTTGCCTACTAACACTGAAATAACTACCATGCTAAATTCTATAAACTACTCTTTGCCTACTGATAATCTGGGTAGAATAATTAGGAGAGGTTTGGTTAGGGAATACAGTTATTTAGCTGATGCATTCATTAAGGTCTTTTCTGGAAAGATTAGTAATTTTGATGCATTAACTAACTCTATGTTAATTCTCCTAACCATGCTTCTAAATGATAGATATCACAACTTTAGCACCCAACTTATGTATGAAATTGGTGCTAAGTTGGGTGACAAAGCAAATAGGAAGAAAAATATCTATTATGCTAGGTTTCTGATGATGTTGGCTAACCATGTTAGTCCAGCACCATTAGTTATCTCTAACCCTAATGCCAGGTTTGAGTGCTTTGTGCAAGAAAAGAGAGTATTGACAGACATACTGAGGCTGAACCACAATGGTGATGTTCCAGTGGTGTATCTGCCAATCATTGAGGTAACTACTACTATCCCTGTTAGTGTAGCTAACACCTCTACTGTTTTACCTTCCAATGTTGCTATGGAGTCTGTAGCTGTGACCCAACAGGCTCCTACCCTAGCAACAAAACCAAAATCAAAGAAATCCTCCAAGCCAACCTCAGGTGCTTCTCAAAAGGCACCTGTTGTAAAAACTACCACACAACCTAAGGGGAGTGAGTCTGGAGTTGTGAGAGGTGAGGGAAGGGGTGAACATCAAAGAAACCCCAAGGATAAGGAAGGACAGGTTAGTGTGTACCAGCCAAGCCCCATTGTGTCTTCCCAACAAGGCACAATGAGTAACATGGATTTAAACACAAGTCTAATTGCATCCTCCCAAAAGGATGTGATTATTGAAACAAGCTCTCCTCCTAGAGCACAGTCCAAAAGGGTAAGGGACACTTCAAGCCCACAGTCTACATTTTCCCAATACCAAAGGAGAGTGAAGCAAAAGTCCAAGGGTACACAGGGTGCACACACACTGGAAGCAACACTTCCAGTTTCTCAAATTCAGTTTGATGTAACCCCTATCATTTCTCTGGGGTTACAGTCCCATTCTCTAAACATCAATCTTGAATTATCTCCATCAAATTCACCAACTCAATCTTTAGATGTGGACATGATCCATACATCTATTCCTGATTCTCCAACTCTAATCTTGGAGAAGCCCCACTCTGAAGCTGGTGGCCATCACTTGTTAAGTGATTTGTTGGGCCATCAACCAATTTTTCCTGAAGTTGCAAGGGGATCTGTGGACCAATCTTTAAAATCAATCACCACAGACTCTACTGTAATTTCTCATTCTCAAAGTGCTTTCTTGACTTCATCAACGAAACAGTCTATTTCGTTGACAAGTGTTTCTCCATCAACGGTATCCATACCGTTGACAGTTCAAACTACCATTCCGTTGATAGTTCACTCTGCACCTTTAATTGAAAATCAAGTTGTTCCCACAACTAGTGCAGATGATCTAGTGGTAGTTGAGACACTTCTAGGACTGAGAGGGAGTGAAACTGAGAGGCTGGCTTGCAGCCAGGCAAAAGGAGAGAATGTGAGTGAGAGGCTGGCTATTTCTTCCAGCCAGGCAAAAGGAGAGATTGAGAGTTCCACCTTAGAAGGTGAAGGTGAGGGTGTGAGAGGTGTGAGCCATGGGGAGCCCATGATGCAAGAACGGAGTGGAGAGAGAGAAGGGACTACAGGAATAATAAGGATGGAAGCAGTCATTGCTAGTGAGTTAATGGAGGTCAGTGAGGGAGAAAGGGAACTTACTTTCCAAGAGGTTTATCAACAAACTCTGGATAGTATTTCCCTAGATCCTGAGACCTTTACTCATCCTGTGTCAGCCTATCAAGTTTTGGCTCAACAGGGCAATGTGGAGGCAGAGAGGTCACTACAACTAATTCACACAACTGCATCAATGCAAAGAGCAAAGGATGCCTTGACCAATCTACCTCCAGGGGCTGAAGTAAGTGGAGAATTTGATTTTTCTGATAATGAGGATAGCTTTGGTGACATTCTACAGGTGGCCACTACTGCACAGACTGGGACTTCTATGGTGCCTCCTACACCAAACTGGCTTTCTCAAGATATGCATGGTAGATGCAATTTGGATGCTGCTATCACAAGGCAGTACAATGAAGCATATCTAGCTCATGAGTCTGCAGGAGCAAGGGACAAGAAATTCTACAAAGCCATCATGGATTCTCTGGAAATTCAAAGGCTACAAATGTTACAGACAAGGATTGAGGCTACAGAAATCAAGGACTCAATTAGCAACCTTAGGGCTGCTACTGACAGGAGGCTAGATGAAAAGCTTCCTCTTCACACTGTCTCCAGGATGACAAGGTTTTTCACCAAGGAACCTGAAGTGTCTTCATCTTTGAAAACTCTTTCCTCTAGAGTGGACAAAGTTGAGGCTACACTTAGTCACATGCAAAAGGAGCAGGAGAAGCAAACTCAGCTACTCACCCAGCTTCTGGCAGCTCAAGGACTCCCTATCATCTCACTTGATGCTAACAAAAAGGGGGAGAAATCTAAGGAGCTAAACATTCAGATCACAAAGGTTATGGTCCCAGCCATCTCCTTACCAGAAGAGCCATTAGCAATGGGGGAGTTTGCACAGAAGAAAAAGGACAGTATTGACCTGATCCAGGAAGCCTCTTTGAGGATGAAACTTGCAGAACAAATCAAGGATCACTGGTCAAATATTGAAGCAAAGGTCAAGAAGCTAGCTGACACTAAAAAGGTATCATCTGTACAAGCTACTTCAATACCACCATCAACAAATGCAATGGTGACAGTGCAAATGGAGCCACAATTCAGGAGTTCCTATGTCATGGAACCCCTTCAGCATGGAGTCCTTCAAGATTCAAGGAATGAGAGAGGACAAGCTTCATGTTTGAGGAATGTGGATGCAAGAGGGATATCTCCAGTATCTCCCACAAAACCCAAAGGCAAGAACATAGAAAGGATAGCTTATCCTCCACCAAGGCCAGATGAGTTCAAAGTCTTAGGGAAGCTGATCAAGGAGAGCAAAGAAAGCAATCATCCAAGCATAAGGAACAAGAGGGCACTCATCTACAGGGATAGCAAGGAAATCTACATTTGGGTTGGTCACCCAAATTTTGCTAAGGCCAAAGCTGAAGAAAGTGAAAGGGCAGCAATGCAAGCTCTTGCAGTTGCTCAATCACTTGAAGATGAAGAAGCCCTACAGGAAGAAAAGGCCAAGGATAAAGCTAAGGAAGCTGGAAAGAAGAAGAGAACAAGTCAGCCAAAGGCTAGAGCTAAGAGGAATCTGAACTTTGATGAAGATGATTCTCAAGAAACTGCTCAAGACTCTTCCACAACAAGTGCACATCAAATTCCTGGTGATCTACCTATTGAGGGAAAGTTGGCTTGTGATCCTGCACATCCTGTCAACTTTCATGATCAACCAATCATGCCAAAAGAGGAACCTTTTGAATTTGATGAAGCCTACTTTCCAAAGTTCCTGTTAGAGAAGGACCAACCAATGAAGACAAAGAAGAGGTCTGTCAAAGCAAAGCATGTTCTTGTGAGAAAGCCACAATCTCAAAAACCCCCTGCAAACCCAGAGGACTGCATGTACATTGCTGACATCAGGGAAGAATCCAGTCTACATCTTGACTTAGACAACCTGGTGGAAGTAAGGGGAATTGCAGCTTCTCAAAAGTTGCCTGAAAGACTAGTGTTCATATTCAAGGGAGGTAGAGAACAAGTGTGGCCTCTCTACAGAATTTTAGGAGAAGACTATCAAACACTACTCTCAGTGTTTAGATGCTTGAAAAAGGACTTTGGTTTCACCAAAACAGCCAAGTCTGAGGTGGTCTCCAAAATCTGTCAGATAAAGGCTAGCTGGAACAAGCCTGAGGCTCTTCCCAGGATACTTAGAGTTCCCTCAACAGGAAAGAAAATCCATCTTCAACCTTATTGGATGATGGAGTTTAAGGACAAGGACAATTGCAGAAGATTCTTCAGAATGGAAGACCAGCTGGAGAAGGCATCTAATCAAACTCTAAAGCTGATGGAATCCAAGCTTGGTGATCAAGATGAAGAGGAGAAAATCTTCTACAGAAGGCTACAGGTCCAGATTGAGGAAAACAACTCCAAGAGAGGGAAGAAGACTATGCCACAAAGAAATAACAGATGAAACATTTGCTCAGACTAGAGGAGCATTTGTGGGCATTAGTCTTGTAAGTCTTATATTTTGTCTATAAAATTTTGAAACTTAATACATATTCTACTTTTGTAATTAATGATGTATCTGAGTGTTTTTGTTATCATCAAGTCTCTTGATTTATGGCTGTTATTCCATCAGTCATAAATTGGGGGAGATTGTTAGGAATATGTTGTTCTTGATGATAAACATAAAACACTTAGTAGAATTTGTGTAAAGTCATTTTTGTAACTGTCAACGAAATGGCATGCTTTGCAGCATTCCGTTGACAGGAAGCTCATCAACGAAATGAGTGTTGTAGCAATTGCATTGTACAATACTTCACAGTATGATAGGCATTCTGTTATATGTTTTAGATAGGTTTTCTAAGTCATGTTGACTAAGTACTAGATAGGCAAAATAGGTTGGCTAATTGTAAATATGTTATGCCTTGTAATTTTGACTAAGTGAAGACATGTCAACGGTATGAAGATTACTCTGTCAACGGTATGGAGTTTACCCATCAACGAAACGAGGGAAACACCATCAACGAAATGAAGAATGAAGCTATCAACGAAACACATCTCCTTGCTATCAACGAATCAATGTTGCTTTTTGAACAGTTGACAAAGTGATAGTGACAGTTTACTGAACAGATCTAAAAGGAGATATGGAAGTGTACTTTGCATTGGAAGCCATCAAAGTGGATACTGGAAATAAGGAAACATTCCAATTTCCAATAAGGCTCTTGGAAATGATTATAATGAGCATGAAGACAAAAGCAAAGATCTCCAAGGACCATTGGACAAAAGGAATGAAAAGCAAGCTACTGATGGTTACTACTATTATTCTTTAGTTTAACCAAACGTAGAATTGTAAACTTGGGTATATATAACCAAGTGTAGCAGTTACTTTAAAAAGAAGAGAAGAAAAACAAATAGATTGTATTAGCTATTTTTGAGAGCAATTCTTCTCTACAACCTTGTAACTGAGCAGCTGTGTACTTTTGTATCACAGATTATTTCCGCAATAAAAACACTTCAGTTGGATCATCAAACAATCCAACTGAATTATTTATATCTTGTGTTTTTATTTATTCAGTTCAGTTTTATTTTATAAAGTGTTTAGTTTCAAGAAAATATCAAGAATTGTATTCAACCCCCCCCCCTTCTACAATTATGTTAGGTCATTTGGGAATAACAAATACCAAGACAGTTTTCAGCACCAAGAACTCCTCAACAGAATGGAGTAGTGGAAAGGAAGAACATGACCTTGGTTGAAGCAGCAAGGACCATGTTGAGTGAATCAAAACTTCCCACTTACTTTTGGGCTGAAGCAGTGAATACAGCTTGCTACACTCAGAATCGAACCCTGATCAACAAAGATCATGAAAAGACTCCGTATGAGTTAATGGCCAACAAGAAGCCAACACTGAAGTACTTTCATGTGTTTGGTGCAAAGTGCTTTGTACTTAAAGATGGAGAACATCTTGGCAAGTTTGATGCCAAAGCAGATGAAGGCATTTTTCTGGGCTATTCTCTGGAATCTAAGGCTTTCAGGGTATATGTGATTGAAGATAAGAAGGTGTTGGAAAGCTTTAATGTAACATTTGACGACACCAAAAGACCAGGCCTGCAAACTGGAGAGAACTCTGAATCTTTGGTATTTGAAAATCTATCAGGAGATCTCTCTGACAATGAAGAAGTACCTGAAGTTGTTACAGTCATTAATAATAATCATAATGATAATGATTCTGGACAAAGTGGTGACCAAAGTGGAGATCCTCAACATACAGGATCCACTAGTCAGTCTTCAGAATCAACAGATCAAACCGTCAACAACTCAGGGGGAGCAGGAGAAGGATCAACTAGTCACACTCCACAACATCTAGAACAAGGAGAATCATCAAGATCACATCTGCCAAGACAAAGGGTATGGAATAGAGATCATCCCTTTCACTTGATCATTGGTGATCCGGACACAGGAGTGAGAACTAGGAGAACATCACAAAATGAATGTCACTATTCTGGGTTTCTTTCAGAAACAGAACCTAAAAAAGTTGAAGATGCTCTAGATGATCCAGATTGGGTGATTGCTATGCAAGAAGAACTCAATCAGTTTGAAAGGCAGAAAGTTTGGAAGCTAGTACCCAGGCCTAAGGGAAAATCTGTTATTGGAACACGATGGGTATTCAGAAATAAGTTGGACGAAGATGGCATTGTAACGAGAAACAAAGCCAGACTGGTTGCTAAAGGTTACTCTCAAGAAGAGGGTATAGATTATGATGAAACCTATGCACCAGTAGCAAGACTTAAGGCCATCAGAATGTTTCTGGCATTTACTGCACATTCCAATTACAAGGTATATCAAATGGATGTGAAGAGTGCTTTTCTGAACGGGGAGTTAGAAGAAGAAGTGTATGTGGAACAACCTCCAGGTTTTGAGGATTCAAAACTGGCAGACTTTGTGTACTTTCTATTCAAAGCTCTCTATGGACTCAAACAAGCTCCGAGGACATGGTATGACACTCTCTCTGAATTCTTACTTGAAAATGATTTTACAAGAGGTGTTGTAGACAAAACTCTCTTTGTCAAAAAGCATAAAAATGATTTGATATTGGTGCAAGTATATGTTGATGACATAATATTTGGTTCTACTAATGATGATCTATGCAAGAGATTTGCTAAGTTAATGCAGAGTCGTTATGAAATGAGCATGATGGGTGAATTGTCATTCTTTCTTGGACTGCAAGTATACCAAAAACAAGATGGTATATTCATTTGTCAGTCCAAGTACATCAAGGATCTTCTTAAGAAGTATCAAATGGAAGACTCATCTACAGCAAAGACTCCTATGCCAACTGCCACTAAGCTTGATAAAGATGAAACTTGTAAGAAGGTTGACATCACAGGCTACAGAGGTATGATAGGCTCATTACTTTATCTCACTGCAAGTAGACCAGATATAATGTTTGCAACATGCTTGTGTGCTAGATTTCAGTCTGATCCCAAAGAATCTCATCTAATAGCTGTTAAGCGAATATTTAGATATCTTAAGGGGACCCCAAATCTTGGAATTTGGTACCCTAAAGATACAGGATTTGATCTTATTGGATACACAGACTCTGATTTTGCAGGTTGTAAGATTGATCGGAAGAGTACTTCAGGAAGCTGTCAGTTTCTTGGAAGAAGGTTAGTTTCCTGGCATAGCAAGAAGCAGCATTCAGTGTCCACATCAACAGCTGAGGCTGAATACATTGCTGCTGGTAGCTGTTGTGCTCAGATATTGTGGATGAGAAACCAACTCCGTGACTATGGACTTCTGTTGACAAAGATTCCTATATTTTGCGACAACACAAGTGCCATAGCAATCTCAAACAACCCAGTGCAACACTCGAGGACGAAGCACATCAACATCAGGTATCATTTTATCCGAGAGCATGTCATGAATGGAACTGTGGAGTTACATTTTGTACCCACAGAGGATCAAATTGCAGACATCTTTACTAAACCGCTTGATGAATCCACTTTCAATAAGCTGGTTGGTGAACTTGGGATGTTAAATCTTTCTAATTGATTTTGATTAGAAGTCAGTAACTGCAGATAATCCTGGTAAATACATGAGTTTAAGAATTCCTATATCCTTAGGACTCGTGAGTTTATTTTCTGGAGCAATTCTCGTAGTTAGGATTTTTGTACTAATTTTATGTCATAATTATGGATGATATATCTTTTGGCATTTAATTGGTTATTAATTCTAAAATTATTTAAGTGCTAATATTTGTTCTAAATATTCAAGCATTTATTTAATTTGAATTAATTTACTTTGTTTTTAACATTGTAGATTAATGCAGCATAATTTATTGGATTTTAATTGATTAATATCATTTGATGATATTTAGTTGATTTTAGTCTAATAAAATTGTGAATTTTCTGTTAAGAATTGATTTTGGTAAATTTGAAAAGATTTATTAGAATTAAAACTAGGCAGGAAATAAAAATTCTGATTTTTAAAACATGAACAGGTTTTAAAATGAAGACAGAAGCAAAAATATCGAATTTAGGAAATTCGATAGTTTTTCAAGTACATAGATAATTCTATCAAAATTTATTTTCGATGGTTTTTGAAAAGGAAAAGAAAAACTATCGAAAACATTTCTCGATAGTTTTTGAGATTTAATTTAAAATATATCGAAGGAATTTACCTAATTTAATATTTAAATTCTCGATGTATTTGAAAAAATCAGTAGAAAAATTTATCGAAGTGAATTAATTAATTCAATAATCTAATTCTCGATAGATTTTCATAAATTAGTTCGATAGTTTTGGTTTTCAAAAGACAGAGACTTCGATACTTTTCTGAAAAGCGTTTCAAATTCAAATTTTTTAACTCTTCGATAGTTTTTGGAAAAACTATCGAAGTGCAATTGACTCTTTTGCCCTCACAGAAAACTATCGGTAGTTCAATTAAAAAACTATCGAACAAGGATTGACGAAAATACCCCTGAGTTTTAAAGTGTATATAACATTGCCTTGGACGTTTTTCTGTCACTATTCTCAGATCTAAAGGTTTTTTTTATATATGCTTACAACGAGATACAGACAAGAACATCACCATCGATAGCTTTTTGATTTTTTACCCGATTAAAACTTGATATAATCACTCTTTCACCGCTGTGAATTGTTTTTAACCGAACAAGTGTGATTTATTTCAGTTTTGAACCCCTTGTTGAGAAGAAACTATCGAGTGTGAATCTCTTAAACTTTGAATATTGTTGACTGTTCTTATTAAGAAATTAGTTGGTAATCCACTTGATTTCTTTTTGAGTTTCAAAAGAAAATTATCGAAGGTTAACTATTTAGGGTTCTTGAGTCAAGTAGTTCGAGTTTGTGGATTTTAGAAAAAGGGGTAATTTTGTTAGAGTTTGATTAATTAGTAATAATTAATTAAATTTAAAGGAAAAATAGTTTTGGTTTGTTTAAATTTTCTGGAAATTTTAAAATGGCTGGAGAATTTATTATTACCAAGACTAATCATGTCTCGTTTCAAAACTTGCAATCCATAACGAACTTACAGTTTCGTGCATGGGCAGAGTTTTTGAACACACGTTCATTAGTGGCATATGCTGTGAGTACTCCCGTTGTCCTTTGCATCGATCAATTGACTACGTTGTACACAACCGCCACGGATACAAGTGAGAATAACGTAAGGTCCTTCAGTTTTGTTGTGCCAGGGGGTAGAACAATAAGGGTGACGGAACATGATTTTAATCGAATCTTACATTTTCCTACAGAAAACCTTGTTCCGGATCCCACAACTGAGGAGATACATGCTTTCTTCAATCTCATTAGAAGGCAACAACCTAACTTCTTTGTGGGAGAGTTTCTAAAGCATTACTTGCCAAAAGCATGGAACTTTTTCTTTCATACCCTAATCCATGTTTTTACTGCCAAGCTAACAAATCTGCATGGTATTCCCTTATTCCTTCAAAAGATAGGGTTTGCCATTGCCAACAATAGGCATATTAACATTGGACGGTTACTGATTGATCAAGTAATCATATGCATGGGACCACTGGATGAAAGAACGGGCATAGATGAAGATGTGCTTTATTTCTATCCTAGGTTCCTACAGCTAATTCTCAATGATATCTTAACAGATGATGAGCGCGAGACATTCGCCGAAGAGGAGACCATGGAGTGTATGAAGATGAAGAGCAATGTCATAACCGCTCTGATAAGGAAGAATAACTATCTTCCAGGGGTACCCACTGTTCTCACTGAATATCTAAGAACGGTGCCCCTACCACTTCTACCCCCAGGAGAACAGGTAATTCAAGGTAACATTCCTGAACCTGAACTGGCTCCTGAACCACAACCCATGGATGTTGATCCAGAGCCCTTAGTGGCCATTCCTGACCAGGAGGTTGCAAACCCACAACCTCTAACCACGGTCGAAGAGCCTTTGGAAGAGCCAAATGAAAACATAAACGAACCTCCTTCCCCTACTATACCCAGTAAAGAACCATCCATGAGTGTAGAGGGAGATAGTGCCAAAGCAGCACCCCATAAGGAGATACACCCTTCAACAGCAGCTCTGCCTTCCTCTAAAAGGAGAAGAACAGAAACCGAGGCAACTGTTAATACTTCATTTCTCTCATCCAAAGCGCCCTTTACTGATTTTTCTGATGCTGATTGGGCTACGCTAACGAAAGCAATATCTGAACCAATAGCTCAATCAAGTAAGGAAGAATTGACGGACGCAACTGGTGTTCCGACCATATTACGGTCAGGTTCACTGGTTGAAGGTTCTAAGAACCAAGGGTCTTCACAGACGTCGAGAGAAGGCTTTGACCTAAATGCACAATCTAAAGGGTCATTGTCTACCTCCCCAGATGGAACATATCTGGATCCTGCGGGTAAAGGGTCTAACGTAGGTGCAGATCGGCAACTCGGTGACGATGAATCAATTACTATTGACAAGTCAACTGAGGTAAAGTCTTTACAGACTCACGGGGAAGATTCGGGATCTCTGCTGTTAAAAGAGCCTGTTTCTAACCCCCTAGAGATTCAAACTCTAGATCCTTTAAAGGATACATCATCCACGGATGATCAGCAACTTGGTTTAACCAAGGACGGGGACTTGCGAAGCCCCATTGCACCACCGGTGACCTCCTTAAGGACGGCTACGGTGATTTCTTCTGCAGGTACAATCAGCACTAAGGATTTGAGTGAAACAAAAACACTTACACCTGGCCTGAGTGGGAAAGGAAAAATGATTCAAACACCGACAGAAACGTTGAGTGTACACCCAGAGCCAAATGTGAGGAGTGACATCCTAACCCTACCTAATATTCATGATTTGCTGTTACCGACAGAAAGAGAACTACAAGTTCAATCCACTCTCAAGGAGATGACAGTTCGGGACAAAGAAGGAAATCCATTATTCAAGGTTCCACTGCGACCTTCCTTTGACCAGGGGATCTCCTCTAGTCAGGCCAATGCTTCTTTAAAGACTATTCAAGAGAAGGTTGACTTGGCTGCAGCTGATTCCAGAAGAACATTCAGGGTCATTGGCAGTGCATCTGGCACTATAACAGGTACGAAGCAGGCAGTGGACTCCTTAAAGAAGGAAGCTATGGAAGAACTAGTCGAATTGAGAATGGACGTCAGGGAACTTAAAGATGGATTCATGAATGAAGTAACTGCACTGTCACAGGGACATGAAGCTTTGAGAGAAGACGTTCTGGTTATCCGGGATGGTCAAGCGCGAGTGAAAGATGCAATGAATTCCCTTTCAAGAGTGGAGTCCAAGCTCAACAAGAGGCTGGATCATATGGAAAAGACTACCAACTCAAGATTGGAGAACATTGACCGGTCCCTAGCTTCTATAAATGAGTTTAATAAGCAGCTTATGGATTTCTTGGAGAATCAAGGTGACGGAGTAGAGTCTATTTGGAGTATGCTGAAGAACCAACAATCTGGACAACCTGGTCCTTCAAATCAGCAACCTGATCCTTCTACTACCTTTTATGCTGAGGATGCTTTTATCGAGGATTCCTCAACTAAGGGGGAGAAAGTTGGAGAAGGGGAGAAAGAGAAGCCTAAGGATGGATGGGGAGTTTGGGAGACAGTTGAAGCTATTCCTATCAGACAATACTGGATAGAGGAACTTGTAGAAGAAGAGAAGGAGAGTGAAGAGGAATTTGAGGTCATGCATGAACAACCTAATCAAGAGGAGCATGAGCCATATTATCCAGAGCCCGTTGAACATCCAATCTGGGAGGATATTATGGAAGAAGAAGCAAATTCTCTATCACCTGAATAAGAAGCTGCCTTGGAAGCAATAAGAGCTCAGAGAGCTGCAATAGATGCTAGGCAAGCTGAGAAAGAAAAACAGCAAGCAATTCTGAGGAGTGAAAAACTGAAGAGATTCAAAGTGTATAATGAAGTGAGGAAGAAGAAGATGATAGATTTGGCAAAGAAAGATGGTACTGAATGGGAAATGGCTTATAAAACCTTTTGCGGAGTTGAAGACGGATTAGAAGTCAACGACAATGCTGAGGTGGAAGTTATTATTCAGGACATCAGAAGTGCTAATCTTGAAGATCAGACTTACTTTAAAGCACTGAGAAGCTTTATAATCTGTCTGAATGCTGGGGTTAAAGCAAATGGTGCCTGGAGCTTATTAATCAGTTTTCTGGAGAAAGGTACCTTTGTGATTTCCACTAAGTTTTTAGAACAGAGGACATATACAGAATTGCAGGCTATACTCATCAAGATCCAAAGAACTACAAGGGTAAATGAACTGCTCCGTGAGCATGTTAAGGATATCGTGATGAAAGTCAGTCCAGAGATTACTGAAGATCCTCCGATGGTTAGATTCATGACGAATGACTTGTTCAGAATCTGCTATTTGGCTGAGGACAAACTGAGAGACTACCCAAGCAACTATCTAATCTCAGTTGAGAAGTATCTTAGATCCACTGGATTCTCATCAACGGAGAAGGACAAAGCAGCAGACACTCTTAGAAGATTTCTAATGGAGAATGTTCCTTACTATAGGAAAAGAGTGGAAAGAGGATTGGAAGTGCATACCAGACTGCCAAACATGCCAAAGCTAAACAAGAAAGATGTTAACATTGCATGGTTATGGGCTGGAGTGGGTCAAGAGGTTGAATATATTGGAAGACACATCCAAGGAGCAATCCTTAAACCTGGAGAACCACTGCACTATCTATCTGTGATTGATTATCAAGCTGCTAACTCCGATCCAATGATTGAAGAAGGTGAGATTGGAATGGACTGAAGATTGAAGCAAAGAACAAAAGAACTATCAGCTCAGACTAGAGGAGCAACTTCATTGTATAAAGTTTAATTGTTCTTTGATTTATGAAATCTGGAAATGTATATATATCTGATCCAGAATGCATTAATATTATTACGCTGTCTTACTTTAAGTAGTTTAATGTTTCCTTAGTTAGTTGAGTTATCCTTGAAGTATTTGCTTGTCGAACTCTATCCAATCAAATAGGGGGAGATTGTAAAGCATAATGTAACATAAGATGTCAAAGAGATAACTACAACTCAACAAAGGACAAGACAGACAATAATATTAACAGAAGCACAGGAATCCAGAATCAAAGAAGAAAAGGTAAACTCAAAAAATCAAAATACGTTATGTATTCTTGAAGTCCGTAAACAGGTCACGGAAAGAAGTTCATGAAAATGTTCAAGCCTCAGTGACATCAAAAGAAACAAGACTTTCAAGACGACAGAAGTATGTGAATGATTTAGGGTTCAGTACCACGGGATTCCAGTGATGAAGCAACCAGAACGACAAGGGACTTATCAGCAGCACTATATTGAAGACATAAAATAAGAATTGATCAAGTGTTATTCATCTGTGAACCAGACCAGTTGCACTAGGTGACGGCACTAAAAAAGGATCAAGTTGTTTTATCGTCTCAGAAGAAATTGATACAGTCTAAAACTTAAACACCCAGGAGCTCAGGAGTAATTACTAAAGGACAAAAGACAAGAAAAAGAATTCGATAGTTTTTCTATTGAAAAAACTATCGAATGGTGGTTGAAGTGATTCATTGAATAACCAAGTAAATTAATTTGGCATTCGATAGTTTTGATTTAAAAACTATCGAATGGCAAATTGATTTAATCCTTTCGATGGTTTTTTAATCCATTCGATGGTTTTTCAATTCATGGAGTAGGTGAAAAGTTGTGCTTGTCTGACAGGTTGATGAAGATCCAACGGCCAAGAATATTCTATTCTAAATGGTTCGATGGTTTTTCAATTCAAGTCTACAATTAACTCGAGAGAAGATAGTGTCTTCTTCAGTTAAGGCATTCAACACAGAGACATTACTGAGAGAGAGAAGAGCCGGAGAAAATTATCAGAGAAATTAATAGTGCTCAGAACTTGATCATTGTTTTGTATTTATGTAACCTTAAACTCATTGAAGCTAATCTACGGATTAGAAATTGTAGCACCCCTCGAGGTTTATATTTATAAAAAGATATATTCCCCGAAACTTGATTTGGTTTGGTGTGTTTGATTTCGTTATAGAACTGAAAGATTAATCCGCGAACGAAATTAAATTATTTGTGAGTATCGTATTCAACCCCCCCTTCTACGATACTTTGGACCTAACACTAAGGGAATTACAATAATGCCGACGGACTATTGCAACGGGTCTGTTCTTCCCTTAGTTTATCAGAAGTGCCCGACCGTAGGATAAGAGGAGAGTAACAGACTGACGGACTATTGCAACGGGTCTGTTCTTCCTACCTACAACCGATTGGCGGGGAGGTAAGTCGGTGTGAGACTGATTATCTTCCCTTCTACGTAGAAAAACAGCAGGGGGATTCGCCTTACGACTGATCATCGTAGGGGTATCCTCGGCGCCCAGAATCTCCATCTATTGTTCATCATCCATGAAAGAGCATGTGTTATGCAAGTTTTCAGAAAAAGAAAGTTTACTCAAGAGTATTCAAGTTTATTCCAGTATATGAGTTATGAGAAAGCATATGAAATTACGAAAGGTATATGATTGTTTTGAAAAAGGTATATGGAATCAGTTGAGTTTCGAAAATGGATTGGAAATATTTTACATTGTATGTATTTCCAAATTATGATATGAGGTAAATGTTTGATATGAAAGATGATATTGAATTTTCCTTATAACTTCATCTTTCAAGTATATGTTGATAGTCTGCTTATATTTTATATAGCAGATATTTTACGGAAAGGATATACTGAGTTATCCTGTCTTTTATTTTATACTAGAACTTTGTTCATAGTATGAATATCGAAAGTTTGCAGAATATTATGGAGAGGATATTTGAAATACAACAATGGTATTTTTGGAATATATTCCGATAAGGAAATGATTTCAGTATCAAGATATTTTGACAAGTTATTGTCGTATACCCACTTTATTTCTGGGTTGAATTAAAGGCAGAATTATGCCATACTTTCATTACCTTGCTGAGCTATCGCTCACTCTTGCTATTATTTTATATATACTATATAGCAGCGAAGCAGGATGCCAATGGGACGGCACATACCTCGCAAGGCGTTTTCATAAACAGTTTCTAGCAGTGATCCCGGGAGTAGTATGAACCAATCGAATCAGGCTACGGCTTTTGGTATTCAACTTATGTATAGACATGAATGGTATTAGAGGATTGTGAGCATCAGAAGGCTAAGTTGGTAATGTAACAATACTTAGAAATTGTATCAGTAACAGATTCAAAAGACATTTGGGTATTGTAATAAAAGTTATTTATTCCGCAGTTGTTGTATTGTGTCGTTTCTGAGACTCTAACCTGTGTGTGTGTGTGTGAGACATATATTGTGGGGTCATGAGCAGGTGAAATATGAATGGTGTGAGTAATACAGGTAAGGCAAGGAGTACATGGATCGTGACAACCCTAAATTCCTGACCCCGGATTTGGGGCTGTTACAGAGATGGTATCAGAGCATTAGGTTACAGTCCTCAGAAACGATAGGAGATCGAGTCTTACAATACCCTTAATAATGATAAGAACATCTAGAGCTCAAATTGAGTTCGTAGTCGGGTTAGAGGACATGACCCTGACTGTTTAAGATGAAGCCCGAGAGGGGACTTCTTTTGGGAAACCGTACTTAGGACTTCATGGTTAGTCATCTCGATTCGTATGAGTTATAGATGGATGGGACTCTGAGATACCAGATCCCGAGGCCTTCGAGTAGGCATTTGATGATGCGCTCCTTGAAATGGACGGAGACCCGATAAAGGAAGATCCATAGGAGGATCTAGAGGAAGACCCCGTGATGGGTCAAGGAAAGAATCTTGTAGAGGACGTGTTGATTGATAAAGATGTGGTGTATTATTTGAGGTCTAATAATAAGACCAGACGAACCTTCAAGGGATAAATAAGTGACGAGACGAGAGTTTAAGGATCGTTCATGATTCATCAAGAGGTATGACAAAGAAAATGGAGTAGAGTCTCCAAAGCAGAAGAGGTAGAGGCAGTATAGCCAGTATCAGTGGATTGGTTCGACTTGAACGAAACCTGTTACTCGTAGTCGGTTATAATTGCCCATAAGGAGGCGGCATGCGTAAGAACCAAGATGTTCAGATTTTCACGAACGATCAAGAGTACTTAGTTGCCTAGAATAGTGTAAGGAATTGCTTTGACTATGAGGTTTCAATCCCCCACGACTAGCGATTCCATTGGAAATAGTGTCTATTACATCATTGAGGGATTTTATTATCTCGAGGAAAATTTTGGGTATATGTACCATGCAAATGTTATTGTAAGACAAGCACGCTAAGATGAAATCGAGAACGAGATTTACCACCCTCAGGAAACCAGGAAGGAATTATGAGGATAGAACAGAAAGGTCGGAAATCAGATCCGAGCATTACTAGTAGGTAAATAGATTGATCAAATTTCCCTAATTTTTGGAATGAAATTCAGCAAATTTTTGGCAAACCTTGTCTTTCTGATTACCAGAGGATGTCACCAAAGAGAGTGGAAACTAGAGCGAACCCTGTGGATTGGGTAAGATAGCCGTTATATGGGTTGGTGGACAGAACCTGATTGCTATAATTGATTGTGGAGATAAAATGATGAAGTTGAGATTGGACGGTAAAGGCGAAATATATTTAAGGACCAAGACGGACTGAGAAGTTCCGGGATTGACTTAAATGAAAAGGCTATTGTGCCAACGTGTTAAGCTTATGTAGCACACGGGATTGATATGGGAGAAGGAATATTGGAGATAAGGATGATTGAAATAGAGACCGGATTTAAGCTTGTAGTTTCTAACGATCTTCCGAAGTACCGCCCAGTCGACATGAGGAATTGTCATTGCTATGGGCGACAACGGTATCGAAGTCTTCTTACAGAACAGAACGCTTACTTGAGATGTTTGCGCCTAGTCGAATAGAATTCCCTGCGATTGCAAATGTTGATGGTTGAATTCTTAGCGACTATTATAAGTCGGCAATGACGTAAGTATCGAACAACTTAGGGTGCGTGGAAAAGAAAAGCTTTGGAATTGAACGATTATCCATTAGAGGAGCCGACATAAAAGGCATCCGTAGAGACCTTGGTAGTACCCTCCCCATTTGCAAATTATGTGGGGTACCTCCCCAATCTATGATCTATCTTGACCTCTCTCCAGGAAAGAATTCTGATAAAGGGTATATTCCCTCTTCGAAGTTGTTTTATAACACTTGTGCTAAACCATATTCAGTTTCACTTGTGCCAGAGGCTGTCACAATGCCTACTTTTTCAGGCTTTCGAAGCCCTGTCAAATGATGTTATTTAAGCTTTCACTTTTCTTCAAACAATGAATGACCCTATGGTGATACCTCACCACTTGTTTGTTGAATACCAGTATCTTTATGGCTATCCTTTTCTGGTAAATCGCGCCTTTGGAATATGTTCAATTTTAATCCAAGGTATTCCTTTGAGAAATATTGTCGAAAGACGATAATCATTAAATTGATCTCGAATTGCTTTCATACTTTTCAACTTCCACTGAGACGAACAACCCTATATTTATAGGGGCTACAAGGACTATCTGTCTGTGTGATAGAAGTCTGATGGGATGCCATCACTTGTAAGTTGTGAAATACAAGAAGGCTAATTACCTTTAGTAATGTCTCAATCGAGGTACACAACGTTGAGTTCTTATGATCATGTTGATCTCTCAGTAAAATTCTCTTGCCTCCAATAAGGTTACCTTAAAACTCATAACTTTATGATCACCAGTGTGTGACGTTTTCCTTGATATGGGAGCTGTCTTTTCAAGGCCCCATAATTTTTGTTATCCTCATTGAATTCTAAGGGGAGGCCACCCAGGTCAAATAAGTCAAAATTCGTTGATAGGAATTAGATTCGCAACGAAATCGCCTATGACAGGAGCGAATCCCTAAGACGAATAGAATATTAGTGACATATCAATGAAATTGGTTTATTCTCCCAAGGATATTATGATAATGGAAAGCGTGTCAATCGATATATGTGAAAAGAATAGCGATGTGCCGTGAACTCCAGTGACAACGGTGTTAGATAGATGCCCTATAGTGAGATTGAGATTTTGGAAGAGTTGTTTACGAATGGACACTACCTCTGGGTTAGCAAGATAAGTACTGACGATGGAGTCAGAGGGAGCTGGTATTGTGACTTGGGAGAGGTGCAGCGTATGTTGTTTTAAAGGAATAATTTCCGGAAATATATGGAGACCCAGATGAAAATGAAAGTTAAAGAGTTAAAACAAGAAACCATGACTGTGACCGAGTATGAGGGCAAGTTTTCTGAATTATCGAGGTTTGTTCCGGAGTTGTGAACACAGAAGAAAAGAAAGCCAGTAGGTTTCAACCAGGGCTACCTCCAACAAGCAGCCCACTGTCAGGACCTTTAAATAGCAGGTACCCTTATGTACTATTTAGACAGAGCTAATGTATCGTTGTATATCAAGAAGTTGCATGACAATTAAACCTTAAGGCCGAGCTGCTAAGGGAATAATTACAAGTAGAAATAGCCATTCGAGGGATTTTCCCATAAGATTGGTACATCCAGGTTGTGAACTAGAAATATGAGGTCGAAACTTTTGATAGACCTGATTCCTTTCAAGTTGGGAGAAGTTGATATTATAATAAGGATGGGTTGGTTGACACCCAATGGAGCCCAGACTGATTGTAAGGGAGAGAGAGTAATAAATAAAGGATGGAGACAGATTCAGAGATTCTTGAGTATAGTTCAAACTAAGAAATTATTATGCCAGAGATATGAGGCTTAATTAGCTCTTATGGTTGACGCCAAGAAAAGAGACACGAAGTATAAAGGAAACTACAATGGTTTTGGGAGATTGTACAAGGTTTTAATGAGTTACCAGATATCGATTTGGATGACATGAGAACGAATACCGAGTATTCAGGGTATAGTGGGAATGAAAGAGTTAGTGACTCAGTTACAAGAGTTGTTGTACAAGGGTATGATAAGACCCAGTGTACTACCGTGGAGAGCCCGGTGTTGTTGTAAGAGAGAAAGATTTTAGCACAAGATTATATATTGAACCTCGAGAGTTGTATGAGTTCGACATGGAGAATAGGTACCCTTGTAAATGATTGTTTGATCAGCGGAAGAACGCTGTGTATTTCCAATTTATTTAAGAACTGGGTATCACCAGTTGGAAGTTAAATCCGAGGATATACCCAAGACTGTGATTCGTACTTGGAATAGACACTTCGAGTTTTCAGCGAGGTTATTTTGGGTTGACTAATGCACCCACAAATTTTATGGAATGTGATGAATTGGCTTTGAGTTACCCGTGATAGTAGATAGCATGAGATGGAGCAATGGCTAGAATTGACCTAGGATTATGACTGTAAGATACACTACCATCCGGGGAAGGCCAATGTGGTGGCCGATACCCTTAAGTAAAATGAGACAAAGATGGTTCCGAATGATCGGGAATTAAAGGATGAGATTTTACACAAAACCCAAGTTAGTCCAACAAACTAGAAGGACAAAAGATTTCACCAACAAGCGGCTAGTGACAACCAAGACAGACAGAGAAAGTATGCGGACTAAGCCTGCGAGTATAGAGATAGTACTGTTATTGATAAGCTAAATGGCATGTTGATGGATGACAAGCAAGTTTATGTTGGTGTATTTTATGTACAAACAAGATGGGGAATATGAGGTTAGAGATTCGTGATGCTAAAAGATATCCATGGAAAGAATTAATGAGATTTGGAAAGAAAGGGAAGTGAGCCCGAGATTCATTGGGCCATCTGAGATTTTAAAACGCGTCAGGAAGGTGGCCTACGAGCCAGCCTTACCCCCCAAACTTGTAGAATGGTCGTAACGGGGTTCATGTGTCAATGCTACGTCAGTATACTATAGATGCCCGGCATATGTAGAGTACGAGCAGGTAGATATACAACCTGGTTTGACTTACAAAGAACAACCTATGGAAATCACGAATAGAAAAGAGCAAGTACTAGGTGACGAGGTTGCCAAGGTAGTGAGAGGTTTGTGGAAAAACAAGAGGTGGAAGAATCCACCTGGGAGTTAGAAAGTGCAATGGGAGAGAAGTACCCCCAGTTATTCCTAAGTTGATTCCGGGACGGAATCCTTTTAAGGAGGAGAGACTATAACAACCCGAATTTTTGGAAAAATTTAAAACTTTTCTTATTATGATTAAGTGCAGCAGTGAATCGTGATATTGGTGGATGAATAGTGATTTTGAGGGTTAAGAAAAAATTTCATGCCACCTATGTACGAGACGTAGTGTGGATATTCCGAAGTCATATTAGTGATCTACGGAGTAAATAAGTGAATGCAAAGATGATCGGAATTCAGAAATTCCAAATTTTATTTTGGTGTAGTATTTGACCGGGCAGAGAATTATATGTTATTATATTCAAGAAATGGGATATTAAAATTGAGGATTTGAGGATTTAATATTTTGGAATTTTATTATTTTATTAAAGTCGATTTAAGGATTCGATTGTTGAAGTGAATAGTGAATAGTTACTATTCACTGCGAAAATCGCGTAGGGTTTTATTCGCTCTTTAGAAAATATTTTGAATCGTTTCAAGAGGAACAAGGCAACATTTACAGGATTAAATATAGACATGGAAGTAACATGTAACAAGATTAATTCGAGAGATGCAACATTTGGATCATCCATGTGAAAGGAAAGCGAACCAGTAAAGCTACTTTAACCAAACGCATGCATGCGCGACACGTGTCCTGGTGACTCACCAAAATGTGATGACTCACCACTTTTTTTAACAAAAATCAGCATTTCAAGCATGATTATCCAAAACAAAAGAAAAAGAAAAGAAGAAAAGAAAGAGAGAAGAACTCTCTTCTTCCCCCCATTCTGCCCAGCAGAAACGGAGTCCAAAGAGAAATCCATAACTCCATTTATATCTATCCTTAAATCACCAAATTTTAATCATAGCTTCTCCACTCCATGGGCAACATTCGTTCAAAATTTCATGGCCAACAAAGTAGTGTAGCCTAGTTAAATCGCTTCCCCAAGTCGGAGAACAGAAACTGTCCTGCTTTTCCAGTTTCGACCACTCACCTTAGAAAGCCAATAAGTCGAGCTTCAAGCATCCCCTGGTGATGAGATAGGACTCAAAAGAAATCCCTTGAAGAGTAGAAGGTGTGGTAAAAAGTTGAGAACCAAACTCTTGTTTTTCGATTTTATATGGATTTTACAAAGTGATGATGAATAGTAACGTTTCATGATTCTTGATTTTGTTTCTTAAGGATTAAGCTTGATAAGGTTTGTTCAAAGCTCAAGGAAGGATTATAAACCATTGTTAGTGTATATGAAGCATCAGGGAAGGTATATAAACCTCTGCCCCTTTTTGTTTATATGAGTTTTGAAGTGGTTTTGATGTTCATGTAAGTTAAGATCATGATTAAGTGATTTAGTGATTGTTTGGCTTGGTTTAATGTGTAAAATGATGGGTGTTGGATTTGAGCCTCGCTACTGATCTTAGAGGTGTATGATGGTTGTTTGTTGAGGTTGTGGATGTATGATATGCCCGGTGTGGCTTGGTTATGTTGTGACAAAATTGGATTATTCGATTTTAAGCCGTCGTAATGCCCGATTTTCGGTAACTCTATAAACTGCCTTGAATCCGAAAACTTAACTGCCTCTTTTGGTTAAATGATAAACATGAGTATGTAGAGCCTTGTTTCTAGTTTACGTGAGCGCAAGAATCATGTTAATCCGATTTACGGTCTAAGAGAAAAGTGAGTTTTAGTAAACGCCGTTCGGAGGAACAACCCATCTCTGGTCAGTCACTTTGAGGCTATATTTGGACCATATAGAAGCCATATTAAAATGTGAAACTTTGAATAATAATGCTAGAGACAGTTAGGAAGGCTCACGAAAAAGATTCGGATTAAATATATTATTTTTCGATTTTATAAAAATGTTTTAGCCAAGGTCGCGCAAGTGAAAACCACTAAGAACATGACTTAGAAACCAATGTTGTAAATGGTTAAGTATAACTTGTATTCGAGGATCGATTTCGGACTAAACCTACGACTTAAGTAATTGTCGATTAAACATGGACTTAGTATGAGCCTATAACGAGCTAGTAATTCCTTGGTTGTGTTTCGCCTACGTGTTTAAGCATCGAGTACAAGTGGATTATCCAGGGGATTAATCGTGCGTTTGCTTTGACTTTGACTAGATTGTCCGGCATCGTCGCGAACCCCTATCACTTCTCGAGCATCAGGCAAGTTTACTAACCCTTACTCTATTGTTAGAGTGGGCATATTTTCAAATGTTTAATACTTGTTGATTCAAAAATATATCTATATATATATATTCTTTGTTCCAAGTATCGTACAAGTTTTCTCATTCTATGCTTTATTTTAAGTTATAATATTCTGATGATGCATATGATATGATAGATGCATGTTTTTAAACCTCACATCGTATATAGATGTGATAGTATTAAAACTATTGAGATTATAGTATATGTATATGATAGAGGCAAGTTTTCAAACCTATACCTCTATAAATTGTTGTTGTGATAAATAAAAGATATTGAGATATATGCCATGTGTTCATGATTTCGAAACGGTACTTATGATGCTAAGTAAAAGTTATTAGTATAAGTTGGATTTATAAGCTATGGTTATGGCAATATTCATAAGCCGATATGTTAAGAGAAATCCCTCAGTAGAGGGTATATACCCTGTAGTTAGTCTACGGACCGGGAATGGTATCAGTTGTTATCTAGGGTTATATTATTATACTATTATCCATTATTTTCTTAAGAAAGTATTTGGGAATTACTTCTAAATAAATATTCTTTATTAAATATAGTTTTCATTAATTATTTAAAGCCCTACTTCCTAAGGAAGTATTTTGTGAAAACTATTCTTTAACCCTAGATAACTAATAAAGTTCTATTCAGTCAATTATAAATATAATTAGAGAAGGGTCCCAAATCTATTTCCCTTTTAAGTCTATATTCAGAAAGACTTAAATGTTCTCTCAAACTACAAAGATGCATGGAACCCTTCTCAAGATTTTATGTTTGTTTCAAGTGGACAACCCGGTCCTAAATCTTTTTGAAACTATTAATTTAACAGCTTCGTATGCTACCATCAAAATGATTTTGATTACTTCCTCAAGACTCGAGGAGCAAGATCAGTGGAATCAGTTGTATCCATTAACAAGCGTCAGCTTGGGAAATATGGGTGAATTTTCCTTTCCAACCAGATATGACTACTTTGTGGAGTTGTATACTTGGGGAAAAAGGGAAAGGAACTTTATGTTTCAGTGTTATGGATTTACTCGAACTTGGAGAATATGTAAGGGACTGAGTAGCGCCGGTCCCCTAAGGGAATTACAATAAGGCCGACGGACTATTGCAACGGGTCTGTTCTTCCCTTAGTTTATCAGAAGTGCCCGACCGTAGGATAAGAGGAGAGTAACAGACTGACGGACTATTGCAACGGGTCTGTTCTTCCTACCTATAACCGATTGGCGGGGAGGTAAGTCGGTGTGAGACTGATTATCTTCCCTTCTATGTAGAAAAACAGCAGGGGGATTCGCGTTACGACTGATCATCGTAGGGGTATCCTCGGTGCCCAGAATCTCCATATATTGTTCATCATCCATGAAAGAGCATGTGTTATGCAAGTTTTCAGAAAAAGAAAGTTTACTCAAGAGTATTCAAGTTTATTCCAGTATATGAGTTATGAGAAAGCATATGAAATTACGAAAGGTATATGATTGTTTTGAAAAAGGTATATGGAATCAGTTGAGTTTCGAAAATGGATTGGAAATATTTTACATTGTATGTATTTCCAAATTATGATATGAGGTAAATGTTTGATATGAAAGATGATATTGGATTTTCCTTATAACTTCATCTTTCAAGTATATGTTGATAGTCTGCTTATATTTTATAAAGCATATATTTTACGGAAAGGATATACTGAGTTATCCTGTCTTTTATTTTATACTAGAACTTTGTTCATAGTATGAATATCGAAAGTTTGTAGAATATTATGGAGAGGATATTTGAAATACAACAATGGTATTTTTGGAATATATTCCGATAAGGAAATGATTTCAGTATCAAGATATTTTGACAAGTTATTGTCGTATACCCACTTTATTTCTGGGTTGAATTAAAGGCAGAATTATGCCATACTTTCATTACCTTGCTGAGCTATCGCTCACTCTTGCTATTATTTTATATATACTATATAGCAGCGAAGCAGGATGCCAATGGGACGGCACATACCTCGCAAGGCGTTTTCATAAACAGTTTCTAGCAGTGATCCCGGGAGTAGTATGAACCAATCGAATCAGGCTACGGCTTTTGGTATTCAACTTATGTATAGACATGAATGGTATTAGAGGATTGTGAGCATCAGAAGGCTAAGTTGGTAATGTAACAATACTTAGAAATTGTATCAGTAACAGATTCAAAAGACATTTGGGTATTGTAATAAAAGTTATTTATTCCGCAGTTGTTGTATTGTGTCGTTTCTGAGACTCTAACCTGTGTGTGTGTGTGTGAGACATATATTGTGGGGTCATGAGCAGGTGAAATATGAATGGTGTGAGTAATACAGGTAAGGCAAGGAGTACATGGATCGTGACAACCCTAAATCCCTGACCCCGGATTTGGGGCTGTTACAATGTCTCAGAAACGAACTTACAAAAACAGTAGTCATATGGTCCATAAATTAAAGTTATTACAACCCAAAAGTAAATTACTAGCAACCTACTGCCAATGTGATTTCTACGTGAAACCAGAAAGGCGGCGCAAAAGTTTGTTCTTGTTCATTAATATACATAAGTGATACTTATAAATAAACCGGAGCAACAAGAGTTACACTCCGAACCAACCCAGTAGTTCTACCTGATCAACTGCAACAACCCTGTTACGGGCGGCCTGTATATCCCTGACGCGCTTCCGAGCGGTACGACGAATCCTGGCCATCTACCCTAGCTGTTGTGTTGTGATATATATATATATATATATAAAGCAAGAGTGAGCACTCAGCCCAGCAATAATATATCACAACATAAGCATATACGTAAGCTTATATCATAAAGGAAAACCTTTAAAACTTCATTTGTATACAGAATGATATATTTGTTTTCTTTTCATCCAAAACATGTCATACAGTGCAACTACTGTACGAGGAACATCATTACTCTTCACTGTCACATTATCAGTAACTCAGCGCCTAGGCTTTTGTTACAATGTACAGTACAACTCCAATCGGAGGGAAGAAAGGGAACATACTGGAACACCCGATACACGGTGATCAGCCCTTGTATCGTAACTTTTCTTTTCTACTAGTAGAATGACGACTTCCTATTCGGTTATCACCCTGACCGCATACGGGCCACTGTGCTAAGAGATCACTACCTCGGTGCCTATTTCGTCACCGGGTAAGCCTTAGCACTCAAGAGATCACTACCTCGGCGCCTATTTCGTCACCGGGTAAGCCTTGATAATTTTGGCACTACCCCGGCACCTGTTTCATTGCCGTGTAGGCCCTTCCAGTTCCCATTATAGAAAACAACATCGATGAAACGGAAATCGGAACTAAATCCTATTTTCCCCAAGTATAATTACTTGTCAAAACTTTGTACCCGTTCAGAATTCCTTACTCCCGAGTATTTGAAGGGAGTAAGTCACAGAGTGGGTTGACATTAGTCAACGAAACTACCGATGATTACCATGTATTTTGAAATCATGACCAGGGAGTTTATTGAAATTTTCAGAGTTTAGCAAGTTTGAGATTCTTTACTTGAATGGGGGAGTCATCCCCAACTACAGGTATTCTAGAGGAACAGTGGAAGTAAAACTTTGTCCTCGACTTCTTGAACTAGATTCCCAATTTCCGATGAGTAGAAAACACTATTCGTATATAATTATTTTAAGATAATATTTGGGAATCTCTGCTCTAAATACCTTTTCTGAAGATCAGAAAGTTTTGTGTAAATAGTAGAACCTTAAATAATATAATAAGGTTCTATGATTTTTAAATCATATTTGGAATATTTAATAAATATCCAAATAATAAATATTGAATTATTATTCAATATAAAACCACTTAAGTGAATATTCAAAATAATATTCACTAAATTAAATAATTATTCAAATAATATCTATTATAATATTATTTAAATATTTCTCACTAAATATCCAATAATATATATATTGGAATATTTAATCAATATTTCATATATAACTGTCCCTGGAACCCTCCAGCTTTGACAGTGTGATCAAAACAAAATAATGATTTAACTCCATGTCTTATTATTTTAAAATCATCGTACAGCTGCTCTATATTTAGAGACTTTAAACCTTGGTTTATATCTAGTATTTACCTAGCATATAAACCTTATATCTTATACAGCTTTTTATTAAAAGCGTTCACAGTTTATAAATAATTTCGCAGCATTAAAGCAGAATATTTATCATAATCACAACATATATCACAACAGCATCACTTATATGATGTAGGGTTTGAAAACTTGTCTTGGTGTCTGAGTGGTGAGGTAGTGGGGGCTTGAGAGTGTACGTGTCGATCTATAACAAGATATACAATTTCAGTCAGTCCCCTTGAACCAATTAATGTGCTATAACTTAAGCACTCAAGTTCTATTAATGAAAATCAAACGTCTCGCTCTCGGTCATCTATAACCTCATGACGTTCCTTAAAATCTTAAGTCACAAGTTTGGGTGAAAATCCATTCACAAAACTCAAGTACTTTTCCTTTACTAATTCCTTGTTTTTAACCATCCCCTTAAGGGTATTTCACTCGCGCAACCTTCGTTCGCGTATTTTTATAAAATCACCAACTTCTCTTTTTAACTCAAGACCTTCTAGGTTTCCTTTCCTAACAATCCATGCTAGTACCCATTTTAATATCTCAGCCAAATTCCATTTTTAAAGGGTTTGATCACTATCTCAAAGTTCATGCAATGAACTACTTAGTTACGCGAAACCGCTTTCACTAAAACGGACGTTTCTCCTAAACCGTAAATCAAAACGATACGATTCTTTCGCTAAAACAAACTAGGAAACAGGCACTACAAGAATTCCCGGAATTTGCGACGGAAATTTGCGTCGGCAAAGGCTAGATACCGTTGGCATTTCAGGTTCCCGACGGAATTCCGACAAAAAAAATACGTTGCAATATTGGCCGTAGGTAAGGGCTTCCCTACGGAAGTTATATTCCGTTGCCAGTCTAGCGACGGATCTGCAATGGTCTACTAACGAAATTCACTAAACATTGACCACTTCAGGCGACTATTTGCCAACGGAATTCCGTTAATATTGATCACCCTCAGGCCACTCTTTACCAACGAATTTCCGTCATGAACTGTGAACGGTTTTTCTAAAAACTCTCCATTTTAACATGGCGCCTATATTAGCTACGGTTGGTTTCTGTTGCTATATTCCGTTACTATTTCTGTTGCTAAACTGTTACTAAATTTGAGCGGGATGTATTGGCGCTAAATTTAGCAACGGAATCCTTCCGTTGCTAGAGTTCTGTCGGAAACCCGTTGCAGATTTGTTGGTAATAGTCTTGACTTTTTTTTAATCGAAAGGCGTTGCTAATCCGTCGTGCTTAGGTAACGGGAATCTTTCTGTCGCTAATTTCCGTCGCAATCAACGGGAATTCTTGTAGTGAGGGCCTACATGTTCATGGTCAGAAACTTCATGTTTATGCCCTCTAATGTAACCGTGGTTTCTGTCCAAACTACCTAAGTAAAATTTGACATGGTAACGGCGCTTAAACGCGATTCTCGTGTTTTTAAACACTCACTACAACCACCAATCAACAATCAACCAACCACCAATCAAACCTCAAGTTAATACTAAAATTTTCTGTCCAAACATGGTCATACTCTAGTTCATAAGTTTATCCACAAATCAACCATCAAACATGCTTAAAATCATGCATACATGCTTCATTACTACATAGTTCTTAAACAATCACTTATAACTACTAGATCAAGCAAAATCTCATAAAGGGGAGGAGTTTTATACCTTCCTTGGATCTTAACAAAGGCTATATATGGATGGTATATCCTTCCTTGCTCCTTAACTATGCTAATCAAACCTAAAAACTTCAAAACAAAACAAGATCTTATGAGATTACTATTCACATCACTATTCATCATCAACTTTGAATCCATTTTTGACCAAGCTATCATCCATGGATGAGGCTAAGATTAGATATCTACCTTTGATATTGGAAGAGGGTGATTTAGAGTCCAAGATCAAGATTTATGGTTGAGTGGAAGTGGTAGAAATTTTTTTAATGGTTTGAAGAAATGGAAATAGCCGAATATTTTGTTCTTCACCTTGATGCATCCTTTTTTTTATTTGCTTTGTTTGATTTTCTTTTGTTTTGTTTTGTCTAAATACACTTAACACTTTGTAATTAAATTGTGTGGCTAATAACTTGTTTTGTCACCAATGACAAGGCTCTTTTTGAACTTGTGGTGGTGGTGAAAGTGGTGACAAGGTGGTGATTCACCACTTGGTCATCATCTTGTCATCCTCTTGCATCATGCTTATGTCATCATTTGTATCCTCAATCCTCTTATATATTTCACTTGATGATCTTATATAATACTCCTCCTTTGGTTAGGGTTTAATCCATAATTTGTTACGCTTTTGTTTCGCGATAGTTTCAAGTGGTTTTAAAAACGTTTCTCTGTACCAAAGCTAGGGTACTTCCTTTATCTTTCCATTACCTTTGTCTAATATAAAATCTTAGGTTTCTCACCTTGGTCTAAGATATGATCATGGATTTCTCATTCCACATACTTTCTTAAAACGATCAAATCAATACATCTGTGATTATCCAGTGAATAGTGATTTAAAACTCGGATGGGAATCTTCTGATTCTGAGTACGTTTACATTCTTTTATTCTTCCTATACATCAATAATATAACTTCGAAACATTTATTCTAGGTCATCCACATAGGGTGGTCTGAAAAACTTTTCATCAGCAAATTTACTATTCATTAGTGGAAATTTACTATTCATCAAGGTTTTAAATATTACAAAATTTTGGGATATTACAGAATTAGTCTGTGCTAAAGAGATAGAGGAGTTCCGGAGAAAGGAAATCACTGAAAATGAATTCAAAATTAAAGCCTACAGGAACTCATCTAAAATTGTCCAGGACTACAATGATAAGCACACTGAGAATCAGAAAGTTGGAATAGGTTTTGAGTATGGTAGAAGACCTGTTAAGGAATCTGTGACTCGTGATTCTTCAAAAGATGTTGTTGTCAAACCTCCCATCCTAAAAAAGGTTGAGAAACCGGTGTTCAAAATTTTAGAATTTGAGTTTGATGAGGAAGCCATGCTCATCAAGCAACAACTCATTGATGAAGATGAATGTGTTGACAACACATCTGTTGAAGGGAAAGATACTGTCACAAATCCCAAGATAGTAACTTTTCCAAGCAATCTGACAGAATGTTCTAAAGATGTTGTCATCAGAGGCAAGACAGAAACTTCAAAAGACACTGCCAAACGAGTATCCAAGACAGTAACTTCCAAACCCGCTGTCAAGACAATAGGGATAAAAGGTACTGTCAAAGATAACTCGACAACAACTTCAGGACATACTGTCAACACAGACACCTCCAAGTCTAAGAATAGGAATGGTAAGTTAGGAATCAACAAGGGTAATGGCTATGCATATGTTAAGAATGCTCCTAGGAAACTATGCAATAACTGTGGCTCCTCCAATCATTTAACACATGTTTGTAAGAAACCAACAGAGAGTAAAATCAATGTGACTGAGGTCAATGGTAACTTACATAGAACCCCCGTTTTGCATAGATCCATGAATGTCTGCAACAATATTAATTGCATGCCTTGTAAGATAACTGTTATGAGTACATGTTTCAACTTGCATGTTCTGCCTACTGAGAAATGTTCCTACATGCACTCTGTTGAGACTTCTGAGCCTACTGATGTCAGTAAAAAAGGCACCTCCCACTAAGAAGAAGACAAGGTCTAATTCTAAGATTGAGTGGGTCAGGAAAGAAGTCACACAGAAGATTTCTGATAGCAACGATAATGTTGAAAATGATGGAAACTCAGGTGTTACTAAGTCTGCAGGACCCAACAAGGATTGGGTACCATATGCAACCCAAAAACAATTTGTTTTGCAAGGCAAGAAAAAGAAACAGGTCATGTGGATCATTGACAGTGGATGCTCAAGACACATGACAGGTGATAAAGCTCTGCTATCACATTTTGTTGAGAAAGCTGGCCCAATCATAACCTTTGGAGACAACAGCAAGGGTTACACTGTGGGATATGGCTGTCTGGAATTTGGGAATGTTGTAATAAATGACATTGCTCTTGTGGATGGATTAAAGCACAATCTACTCAGTGTCAGCCAATTCAGTGACAGAGGATTTAAGGTTGACTTTGACATGATGGTCTGCAAGATCTATCACAAGAAGGATGGAAGCCTTTCTCTTAAGGGAGTAAGGAAAGGAAGCTTATTTGTTGCTGATTTGAGCTCAACAAAGAAGGATAAAGTTTACTGTTTCTACAGTAAGGCTTCTGTTGGCGACAGCATGCTTTGGCACAGAAAACTCTCCCACCTCAACTTCAAGACAATGAATATACTAATGAAGAAATAGCTTGTGAGAGGACTACCTCAACAGGAATTCTGTCAAGAAGGACTGTGTGAGGACTGTCAAATGGGAAAGCTAAAAAGAACTGTGCACAAGTCAAATCAAGTCAACACCAACACTGAACCACTTAAGCTAATCCACATGGATCTTTTTGGCCCAGTAAATGTTTCATCCTTAGCCAGAAAGAGATATGCATTGGTGATGGTGGATGACTACTCTACATACACATGGGTGAAGTTTCTAGAGTCAAAAGATGAAGCTGCTCAAGTAATCATTGATCACATGAGAGTTCTTGACAGAACTCCAAATGCAAAAGTTCAAATATTGAGAAGCAATCAACACAACTTGATATACACAGAACATAACCATTATCAACAAGACTCATGGAAGCACTTTGTTATTCCCAGACAATGAATCAAGATTGTATAAGGGGGGTTGAATACAATCTTTAAAAATTCTTCTTAATTCTTGATAGTGAAGATGTGAAATTAAAAACAAGAACAGATACACAAATAAGATGACACAAGAATTAAAAATTCAGGTGGATTGTTTTTGTCCACCTGGGAGATTTTTATTGAAGAAATCTCTGTGATGTTTATGAATAAACACACAGCTACAAATACACAATTCTAGCTTCAGCAATTTACAAAGGATATTGTTTTCTGCCCTCTAAATTGCCTAACTGATTTCTTGGTTCTAGAATTATGCTACTACTTGGTTATATAACCCAAGTTTACAAAGAATTATGCGTTGGTAGCTTGCCCTTCTTGGCTGATTGTCTTTTATAGAAATGCTTCCTTTGACCATGCAAACAGAATGTTGCTTTTTTCTCGTGAACTTTTCAGAAAAACTGGCTTCCATGCTCTGTGTAGTCTGTCAACCCATGTGATCTGACTTACCTGTCCCTTTCACAAGTACATAGTGTATCCGTAGAAGCTACTTGAGTTGTATCTGTTGACAGTGTCTTGATCAACCAGTATTGCTATTCGTAGACAGTACAATGTCCACATCCGTAGAAGGCTAATAAAGCTATCCGTAGACAGTCAATTTCACGTATGCAGAATTACAAGGCATCAACTATTTACAATTAGCCTCCCTATTCTTCATATCTATTGATAGTCAACATGACTCATTTAACCTATCAAGACTACTTCAACTTCAACATCAGAAATACACAAGCACGTTACATTGAGTCTTATCCATAGATAAGCTACCCATCAACGGATACTACAAGAGCATACTATCCGTTGATAGCTACATTTTACTTGTACAATTTTTACTAAGTTAATTTGGTTATCATCAAGAAACAACATAGTTCCTAACATACTCCTTACCATTTGTTGACTGAAAAGAAACCTACTGTCAAATACTTTCATGTATTTGGGAGTAAATGCTTCATGATGAGAGACAACCATGAAAGGAAAGGAAAATTTGATGCTAAATCTTATGAAGGCATTTTCACTGGATATGGGATAGAAAGGACTGCTTATAGAGTCTATGTCTTAGAACACAGAATCATTGAAGAAACTATGAATGTCACATTTGATGAATCCAAGTTCCCAGGACTACATGAAGATGGTCAAATGCAAACCTTTAGGTTTGAAAATCAAGGATACTTGGAAGAAGAGGAAATTGTTGATGAAGAGCCCAGCTACACTCAAACTGTTGATATTTAGAAAGATGTTGTCAATACTAATGATGTTGATCAAACTCCTGCTCAGTCACAGACCATTTCAACTAATCTTCAAAATGATGGTGACTCTGGAGATAATGAAGAGCATGGTGGAGACAACTGCACTAGTGAAGATTCATCTCCTCAAACTGGAGCTAATCCACCAGATCAAAACAATAGCTTGCCCATGACAACAAAGTGGAATAAGTATCACACTAATGATCTAATAATTGGAAATCCTTCCTCAGGGGTAAGAACAAGGAACAATGTTTCTGCTGACAACATGTTCTCATGTTTCCTGTCTCAAATGGAACCAAAAGTAATTGATGAAGCATTGTTGGATTCTGATTGGGTGATTGCTATGCAAGAAGAACTCAACCAGTTTAAAAGAAATAATGTATGGAAGTTGTGTTAGATATAATTGCTGATGTTTGTTTATCAGTGTTTAAAGTACCAGGAAACTATCAGAGTTTAGCTGGAGGACTAGTCAGAGTTTAGCTGGAGGACCAGTCAGAGTTTGTTAAAGTCTAATGGTCAGAGTTTACTTAGTTGTCGTTGAAGTCAATGAAGATTCTAGAAGCGATATTCTTTGAAGATGGAAAGAAGCAAAGAGATATGGAGATGGCTAAGGAAACGGAACAGAAGACAGAAGCAATTCTAGATTGATATTAATTGTATAGCTGATTTATAGGAATATCAATTAGAATTGTATGTAGCTGTGTACTATATAAACACATATAGGTTAACCCTAAAAGGGATGCGAATACGTGAATTATCATTCTTGTAACCTAGCAGCTCTCTGTGATATTTTACATCACTGAGAGAGGAGTTTTTAATTCCATTCAGTTTATTGTTCATAAACAGTGTTCTTATTGTTATTCTCATACATCTATTTGATTATATATTGTGTATTCGGCCTAACAATTGGTATCAGAGCCAAGGCTGTTTAATATATACAGTTTTTGATCCAAACACAAAGTTATAATCATGGCTGAAAATAGTCAAGCAGGTTCTAAATCTGAGAAGGTTCAACCAACTTCTGTGAGTCGATATGAGACGATTAGGGTTCCAATTCTCAGACCAGTGGAGTATCCAATATGGAAGGTGAAGATGACCATGTTTCTGGAAGCCACGGATCCAGAATATCTTGATAGAATCAATGATGGTCCTCATATGCCAACAAAACTGTCTCCAGTTGTTGCTGGTCAAGAACAAAAGAATGTTCCAAAAGAAAAGAAAGATTTGACTCCTGAAGACATCTCATCAATTGCAAAGGATGCAAAGGTTAGACATCTTCTCCATAGTGCTTTAGATAATGTTATGTCTAACAGAGTTATTGGTTGCAAAACTGCCAAAGAAATTTGGGATGCTTTAGAAGTCAGATGTCAAGGAACAAGTGCTATAAAGAAGAACAGGAAGACTATTCTTACACAGGAGTATGAACACTTTGATTCGAGACCTGATGAAACTTTGACTGAGACATATGACAGATTCTGTAAACTATTGAATGATTTATCTCTTGTTGATAAAGAATATGAACTTGAAGAGTCGAATCTCAAATTCCTTCTATCTCTACCTGAAAGATGGGATTTGAAGGCAACGACAATAAGAGATAATTATGATCTTGCAGAAACAGATCTCGATGAAATCTATGGTTTGCTTAAAACTCATGAACTTGAGATAGAGCAAAGAAACAAAAGATCTGGAAAGAAGACAAAATATGTTGCTCTCAAAGTTGAAGGAAAACCTCTTAAGAAAGAATCATCAAAGAAGAAAGCTAAGGGAAAGGCTTTAGTCATAAAATCTGAAAGTGAGTCATCAAACTCTGATGATGACTCAAACACTGATGAATCTTCTGAATCCGAGGATGATGAAGAACAAATTATGCAAATGGCTGCTTTGATGGTGAAGACTTTCAAGAAGATGGGTTTCACGAACTTCAAGAAAAGAAAGAGATTCTCAAAGAGAGATTCAAACTCTGAAAGGAAGAATTTCAGAAAGTCTGACAGAAGGGATATCAAATCTGGGAAGAAAGACAAGTCTGAAATCCAGTGCTACAAGTGTAAAGAGATGGGTCACTATGCTCCAGAGTGCAAGAAAGGAAAATCTGAAAAAGCACTCATCACTAAAGGAAAAGACTGGGCAGACACTTCAGATGAGGATGTCAACTATGCTCTCATGGCAACTATTCAAGATGAATCTGATTCATCTGAAAACAAGGTACCTCTAACAACTTATGCTTATGATATTGATAATATATCTGAATTGAGAATTTATCTTAAAAGCATACATGTTAGTTATAGGGATCAGACTTTAGAAAATGAGAGAATTAAATCTGATAATCTTAAGCTTAAAGAGAGAAATAAATTTCTTGAAGAAGAACTTGTTAACATGCAACAAGTTCAAAAGGAAAGAGATGATGCTGTTTATGTTGAACAGGAGTTGCTTAAGAAATTTAGGCAATTAGAATCTAATTTGGAAAAAGAAAGAAAGGTAATTAAAACCTGGACAAACTCTGGTAAGGACACACATCAGGTGTTTCAAACAGACTCAGTAGGGTTAGGTTACTGTGAGAAAGATGAAATTAGGTTTAAAGATAAGGTTAAAGTAAGAACACATCTTCAACCTATGAAATTTGTTCCTGAATCCAGTAAGCTAAACTCTGTACTTGAAAAAGAAACGGTTAAAAGAGAACCAGTAAAAACTTGTGTTAAACAGGTTAATGTTGGTTTAATGACAGAGAAACAATTCAAGTATAAGCTCAAAGAGGTAAAGTTTATTGAGAAACAGAAAGTGTCCAGGAAGAATAGAAATGGAAAGGTAGGCATTAATAAAAGCAATAATCATTTGCCTATCACTGATGCTCCTAGAAAAACATGTCATAATTGTGGTAGTTCTAACCATCTTGCAAATTTTTGCAAGAAAAACAAAGATATTAATTCTTTACCCTCCAAGTCTGGAGTTAAGAATGATTATGTTAGGGTTAGACCACAGACTTTATGCACTCACTGTGGGAGTACTTGGAATTCTATTTATACTTGCAAGAATTATCATGCCATTTATCACAACTATTATGAGTTGAAGCCAAATTTGAAATGGGTTAAAGTTGATTCTGCAAGTGTAAACTCTGATACTGTTAGCTTAAACTCTGTTGATAAGAATTCCGCTGCAAAAGCTAACAATGTTAAGAAAGCCAAAGGATCCAAGCAAGTCTGGATCCTTAGATCTAACTCTTTGTAATTGTTTGTGATTGCAGGGCATAAGGGAAAGCACCCTAGTCTTGGACAGTGGATGTTCAGGGCACATGACTGGAAATAAAGCCCTGTTATCAGATTATGAGGAGAAAGCTGGCCCAAAAGTTTCCTATGGAGATTGCAACATAGGAAGTACTCTAGGATATGGAAATATCAATCTTGGAAGTGTCATCATCACAAATGTAGCTCTAGTTCCAGGACTCAAGCATGACTTGCTATCTGTGAGTCAAATCTGTGACAGAGGTTATCATGTAGATTTTCAGTCTGAATACTGTGAGGTTATCAGCAAATCTACAGGGAAAGTTGTTCTAGTTGGACACAGACGGAATAATATCTATGAAGCAAGTTTGGTAACAAACTCTGAAGGAAAAGCTGTGTGTCTGTCTGCAAAAATGTCTAATGGAGAGAGTTGGAAATGGCATAAGAAGCTCTCTCATCTAAACTTGAACAACATCAATGAGCTAATTCGAAAAGATCTTGTAAGGGGACTTCCAAAGTCTATACTCAGCTTAGATGGTTTGTGTGATTCTTGTCAAAAGGCCTAACAATACCAAGAAAAGGAAGTCATCTTTCAAGAGTAAATCTGAATCTTCAGTTGTGGATCCTTATCATCTTCTTCATGTTGATCTATTTGGTCCAGTAAATGTAATGTCTCTAGGCAGAAAGAAATATGCTCTAGTCATTGTTGATGAGTATACTAGATACACTTGGGTGTACTTTCTAGCAAAGAAAGATAAAACTGCCTTAATTCTGATGGAACATGTGAAGCTACTGGACAAAGGATCACAGTATAAAGTGAAAATTATCAGGAGTGATAATGGTACTGAATTCAGAAATACAACAATGGAAGAATTTTGCAAAGAAAGAGGAGTGAAGCAAGAATTTTCTGCACCAGGGACTCCACAACAAATGGTGTAGTAGAAAGGAAGAACAGAACTTTAATTGAAGCTGCCAGAACAATGCTTGAAGAAGCAAAATTGCCAACTTATTTCTGGGCAGAGGCTGTTCAAACTGCTTGTTTTACTCAAAATGCTACACTGATCAACAGGCATGGGAAAACACCATATGAGATGGTGAAGAATAAGAAACCAAACCTGAAATATTTTCATATTTTTGGGTGCAAATGCTTTGTGTTGAAAACTCATCCTGAACAGTTGACCAAGTTTGATTTAAAAGCTGATGAAGGAATTTTTGTTGGATATCCACTGTCAACTAAAGCATTCAGAGTTTATAATCTGAGAACTAAAGTGATCATGGAATCTATACATGTGTCATTTGATGACAAGAAAATAACTGGAATTGAAGATAAAGAAAATCATGATCAGTTACGCTTTGAAAATGAAGATCTAAACTCTGATGATATAAACTCTGACGAAGCAAATCCAACAAACTCTGATGAAGAATACTCTGAACCTCTACTGGTAAATACTGAGGAAGTCTCTCAGACAGAACAGAATAGAGAACTAGTTGAGGGGGAGCATGAAGATATTTCAGCAACATCTCAAAATAATGACTCACACTCTGAAAGTGAGTCAGCTGAAGAATCTAACACAAACTCTGAAAGTTCAAACACTGAACAGTCCAATTCAGGGGGAGCCTCAGAGAATGCAAATGGTCAACAAGAGTATCAGGAAACCATGGATCAAGGGGGAGAATCCAATAATGATGAAAGAAGCCACTTACCTACAGCAAGAAGGTGGACTCAGGCTCACACACCTGATCTGATAATTGGAAATCCAGACACAAGTGTGAAAAGAAGAAGTGCTACAACAAATGAATGTCTGTTTCATGCATTTATATCTCAAACAGATCCTAAGAAAGTGGATGAAGCTCTTCAAGATGCTAACTGGATAACAGCAATGCAGGAGGAATTGAATGAGTTTGAAAGAAATGAAGTATGGACACTTGTACCAAGACCAAAGAATAGGTCTGTTGTTGGTACAAAGTGGGTTTTCAGAAACAAAACTGATAGTGAGGGAGTAATTACAAGGAACAAAGCTAGACTTGTGGCAAAAGGATATTCACAACAGGAAGGAATTGACTATGATGAAACCTTTGCTCCAGTTGCAAGATTGGAAGCCATAAGAATTTTTCTAGCATAAGCTGCTCACAAGAAGTTTAAAGTCTTTCAGATGGATGTGAAGAGTGCTTTTCTCAATGGGAAACTTGAAGAAGAAGTGTTTGTTGAACAACCACCAGGGTTTGTGGATCCTAAGTATCCAGATTATGTCTACGGGCTTGACAAAGCACTTTATGGACTAAAGCAGGCACCTAGAGCATGGTATGAAACTCTGGCTCAATTTCTTTTAGAAAGTGGGTTCACTAGAGGTACAATTGATAAAACCTTGTTCTATTTCAATTCTGGTGATGATTTGCTTTTAGTTCAAATCTATGTAGATGACATAATTTTTGGGTCTACTAATGATAAACTCTGTAAGAAATTTGTCAAGCTTATGCAGTCCCGGTACCAAATGAGCATGATGGGAGAGCTTAGTTATTTTCTAGGCTTGCAGGTAAAGCAAACAGATGATGGGATTTTTATCAATCAAGCAAAATATACCAGAAATCTTCTCAAGAAATTTGGTATGCTTGATAGTTCATCTGCAACAACTCCTATGGCAACTGCAACAAAGCTAGATAAAGACACAGGAGCTTCAGTAGATATGACAAACTACAGAGGCATGATAGGGTCTCTTCTTTATCTCACTACAAGTAGACCAGATATTATGTATGCAACCTGTCTTTGTGCAAGATTTCAAGCAGATCCCAGAGAGCCTCATCTAACAGCTGTGAAGAGGATTTTCAAATATCTCAAAGGAACCATAACCTTGGGTTTGTGGTATCCTAGAGAATCAGAGTTTAAGTTAATTGGTTACTCTGATGCAGATTTTGCAGGCTGTAAGATTGACAGAAAGAGCACTAGTGGAAGCTGTCAATTTCTAGGTGACAGACTGGTTTCTTGGTACAGCAAGAAACAGAAATCAATTTCCACATCCACAGCAGAAGCAGAGTATATTGCTGCTGGTAGCTGTTGTGCACAGATTCTGTGGATGAAGAATCAATTGCTGGATTATGGGTTAAGGTACTCTAAAATACCTATTTTCTGTGATAATCAAAGTGCTATTGCTATGACAGGTAATCCAGTACAGCATTCCATGACCAAGCACATCAGCATAAGGTATCATTTTATCAGGGAACATGTGGAGGAAGGAGATATTGAGCTTCATTTTGTGTCTACAGAACAACAGCTTGCAGATATCTTCACTAAGCCTTTGAGTGAAGGTACATTTACAAGACTGGTGAATGAACTAGGAATGATCTCTGGTTTCGACTAGAGATACTGGTTAGACTCAAAATTAACTCTTTTGTGATATGTTGCTCATGTTTCTATGCATATGTTAACTGTCATACAAATCATGTTGATAAACTCTGGAAGCATACTCTGATGGTTAAACTCTGATGTTAAACTCTGATTATGTTATTGTCTGAAACATAATCACCAATGAAGAAAAAGTATGAAGCATGATTCTCAGTAAGTAATCATGAATCCTTCTAAGTTATATATGATCTGATCTCAAATGTGTGTAGAAAATTAACACAGCATGATACTGTCTCTATATTTATAGCATCTCTTAGTTTATTGATCCTATACACTGAGTCTGTATTAGCTGTTTGCACTTTCTCTCATAAAGTAATATGTTAAATGGTGTCAGTCTAAACTCTTATGAATAGTTACTGCTACTTCACCCTCAAGCAAAAGATGCAAAAATATGCACAAATTCCTTTGAGATCATGTTGTGCCTAGGACGATCCAGGAACTTATTGTATGAAATAAGGGCTAAAATTTGAAAATTTTTGGTGACTAGTGCCAACCACTGATTACTGGAAAAGAAAAAAAAAATCAAAAGGGGGTGAAAATAAATAAGTACAAATAAAGGTACAGAGTTTTGATGACATCAGATTTTGTTTTGCATATGAGAGTTTGGGCAACCAGTTTTTACTGATTTATTTTGTGGATTTTATGAACTTTGAGATGCTCTCAATATTTATATTCAGTAAACTCTGCTATTCACACACAAATAATCACAACTGTGCATCTTGAGAAAAGAGATTATTAATGAAGGAGGAGAATTGATAAACACTGATGAATTGTGTACTCTACGCAGAGGTAATTTATTTTTAATCTGTGATTATTAAAATAAATAAAGGTGTTTCAGACATTTCATAATTTTTGGGGAACATTATTTTTGAAAATAGAGAGTATAATTGATAACGGTTTGTTGCGTTTTGGAAATGATGAAAAGTGTCTATTCACTAGCAGTAATTAGTGGCTGTTTTTACTGCGCATGCGTGTTGGAAATTACCACGATTAGTGTTGTCAGTTAATGCATATGTGACAACTGTCCCACTCACACATTTCACGAGTAAGCCTGCTGTATATCTTAATGATTAAAACTCTTCAGTTTTAATTCATATTTAATAGTTATACACACAACGGTTCAAATTTTTACAGACTTACTCTATTCACATGACACTTTCACATAAGCATATTCACAAACACTTTTCTGCATCACTTTCTCAAACACTTTCTCTAAGCATAAACTCTGATCTAGTTTCAAATCTTTCTAATGGCAACTACTATGTTTCAATCAGTTGGTCTCGAATTTGTTCCTAACAATTATGCAGCACCCATATCTACTGTGAACGCACCGGAGGCGTTTCACTTGTTTCAGAATTTCCTCGCTCAATCAGACATTGGGCAAGTCTTGTGGAACCAGTAAAGCTTTCTGGTCTTCAAATTAAAGCATTCTGGGAAACTGGTATTTATGATGATGGAGGAGAGGCTGGAACTCCTTCGATAATCTTTGAGTTTGATGAACAAGAGTATGTGGTCACTCCAACCACTGTTAGAGATGATCTTGGGTTTGAAGACTTTAATGCTTACACCATATCTGTTGGTGACTCTGAGCTTCAGTGAATGATGAGGGAGATTGGTTACTCTGGGTCTTTGGCAAGGACAGGTAACCTGAAGCGACCGTTCTTGAGGAAGGAATGGAGTTTCTTCTTCGACTGCATTACAAGAGCGTTCGGGAAAAAGTGTACCAATTGGGATGCAATTCCAATCGACAGTCTGCAAATCGGGTATTCTCTTTTGTATGGTAACAATTTTGATTTTGCAAGACTTGTTTTAAATAACATAGGTGAAAAGATGACAGAGAATAGGAGTGTAGTCTACTTTGCTCGGTTCTGTCAGCCAATCTTTTCTTTTTGTGTTGATGGGGTTGAGATTGCTGAGGGTGATGTCATTCCCTCGTTTAGATTGCATAAAAGAATATTTTCTAATTTAACTAATAAGGATATCAAGAAAGGCAATGTTGGTGAATTGCTACTTCCTTCTTTAGTTCAACAGTTTTTACAACCTCAACCAGAGTCTACATCCCAAAGACCAAAAACTGGGGGTAGGACTAAGCATAGAGCTTTCAAGGCTGCTACAACTTCAGTTGCTAGTGATTTACCAACCTCTGTTGGTACTTCAAGAAAGAAGAAGAGGGAAAATAGACCTACTTCTGATGAGAATAGGGCTGATGATGGAACTGAATCCATTCACAAGAAGAAAAGGAAGCTGGTTGCTGCTTATATTTTTGGTGGATTAATTCCAGAAACTACAACAGCAGCAGCTCCAGAGATTGTGATTGAAGATCATTCTGCAAATGCTACTGTGCCTGAAGAAGCCAGAGCAAACACTGATGATAATGATGCTGTTAATGAAGATTTTCTTGAACCCATATTGGAGATGGATATTGAAGACAATGTTGAAGAACATCCCTCTGCAACTCTAGAAGAGTGTGGTAGTATTAATGAAACAGAGGATGTGGCAGCTGATCAACCCACAGTCATACTTGATGAGTCCTTAGCTACTCATACAGAGATTCTCTCTGTTAATCACCAGGAACTTGAAAAAGGTGAAGAGGTTGATCAGACAGCAAAGGTTGTAGCTGCAAAAACTGATCTTGAAGAAACTACAGAAAATAATTTTGAAGCAAATGCAGAGATTGTTATTGAAGCTACTGCAGAGCCTGTTGCTGAGGCTGTACAAGAAGACAATGTTCAAGAAAATATAAACTCTGAGAAGCTCGCAAATGAAGAAGCTCCAGAAACATTTGCTGAGAATAGTTTACATTCTTAAAGTGCTGAGTCTGATGCAAAGTCTGATGATCAAGCTGATTCATCTTCTCAAAGACTTTCTGCTCAACCAAATCTAAAGGAAACTGATGTTGGAGGTTCAACTCAGCATGCCACTGAACTTCACTTTCAAAATATGTACTTTTCAAAGTGGTCAAACAGAGATTGCATATTCACTGATCAAAGGGCTGCTGACTTTGTAACAAAATCTGCTGCATCAATTACAAATCCAGAACTTCTTACACATCTAAAGGCAACAATTGTTCAAGTCAAGTCTCTTCACAATCGCTTTGATGAAACTCAGAAGTCAGTTAATGGGTTGAGAAATGATGTGGTTGTTAGAGATATGTCTCTGAAGCAAGATAAATCTATGCTGCTTACTCTGGTCAAAGATCAAGAAGTTCTCAAGAACAGACTAACCAAAGTTGAAGACAATCAGACTATAATGTCTGACAAGCTTGATTCCATTGCTGCTTCACTTGAATTGCTCACATCAGTATTGATTCCAGATGATGTCAAAAAGGGGGAGAGAGTACTTAAAGACAAATGCAAAAAGCCTCAAACTCTGAGTAGACAGGATGATTCTACTGATGGTGGTGCAAAAGGAAGAGAGTCAAGGTCCAAATTAATTCAAGATCAAGGGAGATTAAGGACAAACTCTGCTAGAGCCAACTCTGATAAAGTAAATACTGGTGCTCAATCTACTTCAAAAGCCAAAAGCTTATTGCTTACTTCTCAATCAAATACTGATGAAGAGATTGCAGCCCAGTTATTTTTGGAAGAACATGGTGCTGATGCAACTATTGAAGATATTGAAGCTGAAGAGAAAATGTTAGCTGAGGAGCATGAAAAGAATTTAAAGTCTGGGAAGGTAAAGAAAGTTGTGAAGGTTTCAAGGCCTAAAGAAAAAGGAATTGTCATTAAAGAAAATGTAGACTCTCAACAGAGTTTACAACAAGCAAAGAAGGCTGTAGAAACTAAGCTTGATAAAGGCAAAGGAAAGCTTGTGGAAGAAAATCAGAAAATGAAGAAAGCTCAAACAACCTCTGACAATGCTCAAGTTGTTCAAACATTGGAAGCTGTGACAACCACTGATACTACTCAAGTTGTACAAACTAAACTCTCTTCTGAACTTCAAAGAACTTTTGCTAAACCAGTCATGGCTCAACAAACTCTGATTCCTGGAAATGTCAATGTTCTTCAAAGCAGAACTATCATGGGAAAAGAATCAAGAGATAAATCTGGACTTGGATCTCATAGAGAGAAGAGAGTGAATAATATTCATGTGGATCAAACTTCATTAGCTGAACCAGGTGTTGGTGTGACTCAGGAAAATCTTGATAATTTAGAGTCGGTTCAGTTAATACATCATAAAGGATTGAAGAAGGATTTTCTGTTATACTTCAAGGCTGATGGCAGAGTATACAGAGTTGGTGAAGCTGACATTGGATTAAAGATGAAAGAAGAGCTAGAGTATGTACTGTATATACCGAAAGTAAAGAATCAAAGAACTCATCAAGCATCTGAGGTATTAAGAAGCAGAATGGTGAAAGCTAGAGCTCTTTGTGGCCTAAACACTGCTGGTGCTTACATACCGAAGTACAGAGATTACAGTGGAAAGCTTGTTGAGATGCAAAGGAACAGTGCAAGACTCAGAACAGATCTTGGCATAAAGGTGTTGGAATTTAATCTGGAATCAGATAAATCCTTCATAATAAAGCTAGGAAATGATATGAGGAAGAACAGTATTTATGCTCTAAGGGCTGCTATCTACCAAACTGGAGAGAATGATCCAGAGTTGAAAGAGCTAAAGAAGATAATGATAGCTGAGCTAGAGAGAGCTGAGAGAAGACTGCTTATGGACTACATCAGGACTGTACCTGATATTGAAGAAATTAAGTAAATGGAGTCTGTAAGTTTTTAAAGTTTTCTGTTCTAAGTTAAATATAAACTCTGTGATTTTATAAACACTGCATTTGTTATATGTTTTGACATCATCAATTATCTGTTAACTTGTACATTTTAGTATGAACAAGTTGGGGGAGATTGTTAGATATAATTGCTGATGTTTGTTTATCAGTATTTAAAGTACCAGGAAACTATCAGAGTTTAGCTGGAGGACTAGTCAGAGTTTAGCTGGAGGACCAGTCAGAGTTTGTTAAAGTCTGATGGTCAGAGTTTACTTAGTTGTCGGTGAAGTCAATGAAGATTCTAGAAGCGATATTCTTTGAAGATGGAAAGAAGCAAAGAGATATCGAGATGGCTAAGGAAACGGAACAGAAGACAGAAGCAATTCTAGATTGATATTAATTGTATAGCTGATTTATAGGAATATCAATTAGAATTGTATGTAGCTGTGTACTATATAAACACAGATAGGTTAACCCTAAAAGGGATGCGAATACGTGAATTATCATTCTTGTAACCTAGCAGCTCTTTGTGATATTTTACATCACTGAGAGAGGAGTTTTTAATTCCATTCAGTTTATTGTTCATAAACAGTGTTCTTATTGTTATTCTCATACATCTATTTGATTATATATTGTGTATTCGGCCTAACAAGTTGGTTCCAAGACCTAAAGGAAAATCAATCATTGAGACAAAGTGGGTCTTTAGGAACAAATTGGATGAGAATGGAATGGTGACAAGAAACAAAGAAAGGCTAGTAGCAAAAGGTTACTGTCAACAAGAATGGATAGATTATGATGAGACATTTGCACCTGTTGCCAGACTTGAAGCAATAAGAATCTTTCTAGCCTTTGCTGCACACTATAACTTCAAGGTGTTCCAAATGGATGTCAAAAGTGCCTTTCTTAATGGAGAACTGGAGGAAGAATTGTATGTTGAACAGCCACCTGGATTTGAAGATGCTAAATTGTATAACTTTGTATACAAACTGTTCAAAGCACTCTATGGATTAAAGCAAGCTCCTGGAGCCTGGTATGATACACTCTCCACCTTTCTATTGGAAAATCAGTTTACTAGAGGTGTAGTAGATAAAACTATGTTCTACAAGCATCATGGCAAGGACATCATTATGGTTCAAATCTATGTTGATGACATTTTTTTTGGATCTACAAATGAGAAGCTGTGTGAGAAGTTTTCATCTCTAATGAGAAACAAGTATGAGATGAGCATGATGAGAGAACTATCTTTCTTTCTTGGTCTACAAGTTCTTCAACAAGTTGATGGAATCTTCATATGTCAAGCTAAATATGTCAAGGAACTTCTCAAAAATTTCAACCTAGAAGATTCATCACCTGCCAAGACTCCCATCTCTACATCAACAAATATGGATCTTGACCCCAAGGGAAAGAAAGTGGACTCTAGTGCTTATAGAGGCATGGTATGATCACTGCTCTATTTAACTGCTAGAAGACCAGACATAATGTTTGCTACATGTCTCTGTGCAAGATTTCAAGCTGATCCAAAGGAGTCACACTTGGTTGCTATCAAGAGGATTTTTAGGTATCTAAAGGGCACTCCTAATCTAGGCCTTTGGTATCCTAAAAATACTGGATTTGAGCTAGTTGGGTATTCTGATTCAGACTATGCTGGATGTAGAATTGACAGAAAAAGCACAACAGGTAGCTGTCAATTTCTTGGTGGAAGATTGGTGTCATGGTTTAGCAAGAAGCAACATTCAGTCTCTATATCAACTGCAGAAGCTGAATACATTGCAGCTGGAAGTTGCTGTGCACAAATTCTGTGTATGAAGAATCAGCTGTTGGATTATGGACTAGTGTTGAACAACATTCCTATCTACTCTAACAACACTAGTGTCATAGCCATCTCAGACAATCCTGTTCAACACTCTAGGACAAAGCACATTGATATCAGACATCATTTCATAAGAGAGCATGTTGAAAGAGGAACTGTGAAACTGATCTATGTCCCAACATAAAAGCAACTTGCAGACATCTTCACTAAGCCATTGGATGAAGCCACCTTTAACAGGTTTGTAAAGCATAATGTAACATAAGATGTAAAAGAGATAACTACAACTCAACAAAGGACAAGACATACAATAGTATTAATAGAAGCACAGGAATCCAGAATCAGAAAAGAAAAGGTAAACTCAAGAAATCAAAATATGTTATGTATTCTTGAAGTCCGTAAACAGGTCACGGAAAGAAGTTCATGAAAATGTTCAAGCCTCAGTGACAGCAATAGAAACAAGACTTTGAAGACGACAGAAGTATGTGAATGATTTAGGGTTCAGTACCACGGGATTCCAGTGATGAAGCAACCAGAACGACAAGGGACGTATCAGCAGCAATGTATTGAAGACATAAAATAAGAATTGATCAAGTGTTATTCATCTGTGAACCAGACCAGTTGCACTAGGTGACGGCATTGAAAAGATCAAGTTGTTTTATCGTCTCCGAAGAAATTGATACAGTTTATTTCTTAAACACCCAGGAGCTCAGTGGAATCATTAATGAACAAAAGACAAGAAAAGGAATTCGATAGTTTTTCTAATTAGAAAACTATCGAATGGTAGGTAAAGTGATTAATTGAAAACCAAAATAAGTTAATTTGGTATTCGATAGTTTTAATTAAAAAACTATCGAATGGTGAATTAACTTAATTAATTCGATGGTTTTTAAATCCATTCGATGGTTTTTAATTCATGGAGCAGGTGAAAAGAATTACTTGTCTGACAGGTTGAAGAAGATCCAACGGCCAGGATTGTTTCTACAATTCTAATTCGATGGTTTTTCTAAACAAAGCCTACAGTTAATACAGAGTGAAGAATGTGTCTTCTTCAGTTAAGGGCATTCAACACAGACACATAACTGAGAGAGAGAAGAGCCGGAGAAAATTATCAGAGAAATTAATAGTGCTCAGAACTTGATTATTGTTGTGTATTTGTGTTACCTTAAACTCATTGACGCTAATCTACGGATTAGAAATTGTAGCACCCCTCGAGGTTTATATTTATAAAAAGATATATTCCCCGAAACTTGATTTGGTTTGGTGTGTTTGATTTCGTTATAGAACTGAAAGATTAATCCGCGAACAAAATTAAATTATTTGTGAGTATCGTATTCAACCCCCCCCCCCTTCTACGATACTTTGGACCTAACAATTGGTATCAGAGCTACTTGATTGATATACAAATCAGATCCGGTGAATGAGACCAAAATCAAAAGTAGCGTGAAAATACGAAGCAAATTTTTTAACTTTCAAAATTTTTCATTTAATTGGAATTTCTTGAATTTTAAACAATTTGAAATTTTCAGAAACCATGAGTGCTCCAAAGACAACCGCTGGTATTAAAGTTCCCCCGTTTACTAGAGATGATTTCGGTTTGTGGAAGATGAAGATGCTGTTATTTATCAAGGCATCTAATCTGTTGTATATTGGCATATTAGAGAACGGACCGTTTGTACCAATGAAACCAGTTAGTGAATCTACAGCTCCTGACGGTAGCAGGATTCCTTCAGGCACCCAACCTAAGGAGATAAGTGAATTTACAGATTCTGACAAAGAACTGATTCGATTGGACACCGGTTTAATGTTGATATTGACGGACTCCGCGGACAAGGAAATGAGCTATCAGTTGATGAACTGTACAAGCGGGAAACATATGTGGGATACCATTAACCTAATAATGGAAGGAACTGAAGACGTGCAGGAAAACAGATTGGACATTCTGACTTCTCAATACGAAGCGTTTAGGTCACTGCCAGGAGAAAGTAAAACTCAGGTCTTTGAGAAGTATACTAAGCTCCTCAATGAATTGGCAATGAAAGGAAAGACCTATCCACTGAGAAAATCGAACAGGAAGTTCATGATGACGCTGCCCCATCATGTAGAACACAAGTCATCATCCATTAGGGAAAGAATTGACTTCACAAAGATGTCATTAGAGATGATCTATGGCAAGTTGAAGACCTATGAGATGGAACAGGAACAAAGGGTGATAATCTACGGATCAGGGACAGTGGACAGCAAGCACAATGCACTTGTGAGATCAGCAGCACTTGTAGTGGATGAACCAATAACTTCTGAGATTCAGGTTCAAACCCCTAGAGCTGGAAAGGAGGTGATAATAGAAGCAGAAATGGATTCTGTGAATCTGGGTGTTGATGAAAGTGATTACTACACCCTAGAAGAGCTTGAGCAAATGGAAGACAAAACCATGGCGTACTTAGCTGCAAAGTTTAGTCATATTCGTTTCAAGAGAAACCCTAAGTACAAGTTCAAGGGCTCAACCAACAGATTCCAGAAGAGCAATTATACACCTAGTACAGGCTTTAAGGGAGGCTACAAGACTGGCATGATTGATAGAAGCAAATCAAGATGCTATAACTGCAATGAGTTAGGGCATTTCGCCACTGAATGCCGGAAGCCTCGTCAAGCAAGAGACATGAAAGATGTCTATGGAAAGAAGGATTCTTATGATGAGTTGAAGAAGGAGAATGCCAAGCTTAAACAGCAGTTGGAGGCATTCTCTGGAAAGCAGAAAGGGAAGGCTTACATAGCAGAGGGAAAGCACTGGGATGATACTGATTCGGATGAAGAGGAGGAATATGTAAATGTTGCTCTAATGGCTGACTCTTCAGATGAATCACCTCAATCATCTCAGGTACCTATCTTAACTACAATTGATATGTCTAATTCTGAGTACAAGAAAACTGTGCAAGATCTTAGTGTAGAATTGTTTAATGTACACACAAGCATGCTAGCATCTGAAATGGAAAATGCTAAACTAGTTCTTAAGATTAAAAGGCTAGAATCTAAAAATGAAGAACTAGAGCTTGTAGCTGTAACATTAGAAGATCTTAAGCAAAAGAATGCGTACTTAGAGAACAAGGTCAAGTGTAATGATGAGATAGAGACTATCCTCAGGAAGCAGATTTCAGATCTAGATTTGAAGCTGAATGCTTTTAAGAATTCCGCTCTAGTGGCTAAGGAAATCATTGATACTCAGGCCGTAGAGAATAAAACTGCTATAGGATTTGACTATAACAAGAAAGCTGGTAAGAAGATTTTGGAATTCCCTGTGACACCTTCAGTTGTCAAAAGGAATACTCCACATGTTCTTAAGAATGTTGATTGCCCAGTTTTTGTTAAGCCGTTTCCACCTCTCTTTTATGAGGATGATCTTTTCATAGCACAAGAATTGCTTGAGGAGGATTTATTGAAGGAAAAAGAGGTAAAGACTAAGTTACCTAGGAAATCAGTAAAGAATGTATTACCTAAACCTGATTTACCTAAAACTGAAGTAGGTTCCTTAGCTAGTAATGTTAAAAAGAACAGGAATGGGAGGAAGAAGATTGTTAATCAGGAATTGGTTCCATCTTCTCCCATTGCATCTAGGAAGTTGTGTTCTATTTGTAATTCTGCTGGACACCTTACGCATGCATGTAAAAAGGTTAAAGTAGAAACTGCTAATGCTTCTGAAATGCATAACATGTCTGACATGCCTGATAATCATGAGCCCTGTGGAAAGAAAGAGTGTTTGCTATGTAAGTACAACATCATGCATGCTTATTTTAAGTTGATGTCTGATAGTAGCAATAGCTCTAGTAATGTTAAATCCACAGATACTATGAATATCAAACAGGGTAAGACTAAATTGAATGTTACTCCTGTTAAATCATCTAAACCTTCAGGACCCAAACAATTTTGGGTACCAAAGTCCGCTTAATCAATCTGTGATTGCAGGGTAAGGTTAAAAGCTCAAAGGTTGTGTGGATTCTGGATAGTGGCTGTTCTAGACACATGACAGGTGAAGAGTCCCTGCTTACAGAGGTGGTTAAGAAGACCGGCCCGATTGTAACCTTTGGAGATGACAGCAAAGGATTCACTACGGGATATGGTAAATTGAAAGCTGGAAATGTCATCATTGAAAACATCTCTCTTGTTGAAGGATTAAAGCACAATCTACTAAGTATCAGTCAATTCTATGATAAAGGCTACAATGTAGATTTCAGAAAGGACAAGTGCTTGATCACCAACAGGAAGGATGAGAAGCTTACTCTACTGGGAGTGAGAAAAGGAAATTTGTTTATAGCTGACTTAAGTTCTACCAGTGAAGGAGAAGTTACATGTTTCTATGCAAAGGCATCTTCAGAACAAAGTTGGCTATGGCACAAGAAGCTCTCACATCTGAACTTCAAAACTATGAACTCTTTGGTAAAGAGAGAATTAGTGAGAGGGTTGCCCCTGATGGAATTCAATCAGGAGGGACTATGTGAAGCATGTGAAAAGGGGAAGTCGAAGAAAGCATCACATGGAAGCAAAGGAATGACAAGCATTACTGAACCATTACAGCTGATTCATATGGATTTATTTGGTCCAGTTAATGTTATGTCACTTTCAAGAAACAGATATGCATTGGTGATGGTGATGGTGGACGAATACTCCAAGTACACGTGGGTGTTGTTCATACAAACAAAGGATGAAGCAACACAACTAATCATTGATCACATCAAGAAGATAGAAGTGGAAGCTAAGCTACCTGTGCGGACAATCAGATCAGACAATGGAACTGAATTCAAGAATGCAGTTCTAAATGATTTCTGCTCAGAGAAAGGAATATCAAGACAGTTTTCAGCACCAAGAACTCCTCAACAGAATGGAGTAGTGGAAAGGAAGAACAGGACCTTGGTTGAAGCAGCAAGGACCATGTTGAGTGAATCAAAACTTCCCACTTACTTTTGGGCTGAAGCAGTGAATACAGCTTGCTACACTCAGAATCGAACCCTGGTCAACAAAGATCATGAAAAGACTCCGTATGAGTTAATGGCCAACAAGAAGCCAACACTGAAGTACTTTCATGTGTTTGGTGCAAAGTGCTTTGTACTTAAAGATGGAGAACATCTTGGCAAGTTTGATGCCAAAGCAGATGAAGGCATTTTTCTGGGCTATTCTCTGGAATCTAAGGCTTTCAGGGTATATTTGATTGAAGATAAGAAGGTGTTGGAAAGCTTTAATGTAACATTTGATGACACTAAAAGACCAGGCCTGCAAACTGGAGAGAACTCTGAATCCTTGGTATTTGAAAATTTATCAGGAGGTCTCTCTGACAATGAAGAAGTACCTGAAGTTGTTACAGTCATTAATAATAATCATAATGATAATGATTCTGGACCAAGTGGTGACCAAAGTGGAAATCCTCAAAATACAGGATCCACTAGTCAGTCTTCAGAATCAACAGATCAAACCGTCAACAACTCAGGGGGAGCAGGAGAAGGATCAACTAGTCACACTCCACAACATCTAGAACAAGGAGAATCATCAAGATCGCATCTGCCAAGACAAAGGGTATGGAATAGAGATCATCCCTTTCACTTGATCATTGGTGATCCGGACACATGAGTGAGAACTAGGAGAACATCACAAAATGAATGTCACTATTATGGGTTTCTTTCAGAAACAGAACCTAAGAAAGTTGAAGATGCTCTAGATGATCCAGATTGGGTAATTGCTATGCAAGAAGAACTCAATCAGTTTGAAAGGCAGAAAGTTTGGAAGCTGGTACCCAGGCCTAAGGGAAAATCTGTTATTGGAACACGATGGGTATTCAGAAATAAGTTGGACGAAGATGGCATTGTAACGAGAAACAAAGCCAGACTGGTTGCTAAAGGTTACTCTCAAGAAGAGGGTATAGATTATGATGAAACCTATGCACCAGTAGCAAGACTTGAGGCCATCAGAATGTTTCTGGCATTTGCTGCACATTCCAATTACAAGGTATATCAAATGGATGTGAAGAGTGCTTTTCTGAACGGGGAGTTAGAAGAAGAAGTGTATGTGGAACAACCTCCAGGTTTTGAGGATTCAAAATTGGCAGACTTTGTGTACTTTCTATTCAAAGCTCTCTATGGACTCAAACAAGCTCCAAGGACATGGTATGACACTCTCTCTGAATTCTTACTTGAAAATGATTTTACAAGAGGTGTTGTAGACAAAACTCTCTTTGTCAAAAAGCATAAAAATGATTTGATATTGGTGCAAGTATATGTTGATGACATAATATTTGGTTCTACTAATGATGATCTATGCAAGAGATTTTCTAAGTTAATGCAGAGTCGTTATGAAATGAGCATGATGGGTGAATTGTCATTCTTTCTTGGATTGCAAGTATACCAGAAACAAGATGGTATATTCATTTGTCAGTCCAAGTACATCAAGGATCTTCTTAAGAAGTATCAAATGGAAGACTCATCTACAGCAAAGACTCCTATGCCAACTGCCACTAAGCTTGATAAGGATGAAACTGGTAAGAAGGTTGACATCACAGGCTACAGAGGTATGATAGGCTCATTACTTTATCTCACTGCAAGTAGACCAGATATAATGTTTGCAACATGCTTGTGTGCTAGATTTCAGTCTGATCCTAAAGAATCTCATCTAATAGCTGTTAAGCGAATATTTAGATATCTTAAGGGGACCCCAAATCTTGGAATTTGGTACCCTAAAGATACAGGATTTGATCTTATTGGATACACAGACTCTGATTTTGCAGGTTGTAAGATTGATCGGAAGAGTACTTCAGGAAGCTGTCAGTTTCTTGGAAGAAGATTGGTTTCCTGGCATAGCAAGAAGCAGCATTCAGTGTCCACATCAACAGCTGAGGCTGAATACATTGCTGCTGGTAGCTGTTGTGCTCAGATATTGTGGATGAGAAACCAACTCCGTGACTATGGACTTCTGTTGACAAAGATTCCTATATTTTGCGACAACACAAGTGCCATAGCAATCTCAAACAACCCAGTGCAACACTCGAGGACAAAGCACATCGACATCAGGTATCATTTTATCCGAGAGCATGTCATGAATGGAACTGTGGAGTTACACTTTGTACCCACAGAGGATCAAATTGCAGACATCTTTACTAAACCGCTTGATGAATCCACTTTCAATAAGCTGGTTGGTGAACTTGGGATGTTAAATCTTTCTAATTGATTTTGATTAGAAGTCAGTAACTGCAGAGAGTCCTGGTGAATACATGAGTTTAAGAATCGCTATATCCTTAGGACTCGTGAATTTATTTTCTGGAGCAATTCTCGTAGTTAGGATTATTATACTAATTTTATGTCATAATTATGGATGATATATCTTCTGGCATTTAATTAGTTATTAATTCTAAAAATTATTTAAGTGCTAATATTTGTTCTAAATATTCAAGCATTTATTTAATTTGAATTAATTTGCTTTGTTTTTAAACATTGTAGATTAATGCAGCATAATTGATTAGATTTCAATTGGTTAATATCACTCAATGATATTTAATTGATTTTATTCTAAGAAAATTGTGAATTTTCTGTTAAGAATTGATTTTGGTGAATTTTAAAAGATTTATTAAAATTAAAATTTGACAGGAAATACAAAAATTCTGATTTTTAAAACATGAATAGGTTTTAAAATGAAGACAGAAGCAAAAATATCGAATTTAGGAAATTCGATAGTTTTTCAAGTACATAGATAAATCTATCGAAATTAATTTTCGATAGTTTTTGAAAAGGAAAAGAAAAACTATCGAAAACAATTCTCGATAGTTTTTGAGTTTAATTTAAAATGTATCGAAGTGGATTTACTTTATTCAATATTTAAATCCTCGATAGATTTTGAAAAATTAAGAAAAAATATCGAAGTGAACTTAATTACTTAATATTAAAGTTCTCGGTAGTTTTTCCAAAAGCATTTGCTCGATAGTTTTTCAGATTTTCAAATACAAATACCTCGATAGTTTTCTGATAAATCCTTTTAAATTCTAAAGATCAAAAAATTCGATAGTTTTTCAAAAACTATCGAAGTTCAGTTGACAGGTTTACCCCTTGCAGAAAAGCATCGAAGGTACTTTCAAAAACTATCAAAAAATGAAAAGACAAGAATACCCCTGACAGATCAGTTTGTATTTAAATGACCCTTGGACGTTTTCATTTGTTATTTTACAGATCTGAGAGTTATATACATACTTACATACATTTTCAAAGTAAAAACAAGACAAAAACTCGATATTTTTCATAGTTTTAACCGAGAAATTTACACAGTAATCTCAGTTTTACAGTGATTTCAGTTTGAAATAGTGAAATATCTGATAACTGTGTGTTTATCTGTGGTTGTGGTTAGAAAACTATCGAATACCAAAGTGTTCGATTGCTAAAAGTATTCTTGATTAGTTTGTTTTGATTGAGATAAGTTTCTAAGGAAGCAAATTTTAATTAAAATCACTTTTCTTGATTTCAAACAGATTAGGGTTTTTGATTTGGGAGCTTTACTTGTTCGAATTTGATTAAGTTATAAAAAGGGGAGTTTTTGTAAAAAGTTTGATTAATTAGGGTTAATTAATTAAATTTAAAAGAAAAATTAGTTTTGGTTTATTTGAATTTTCTGGAAATTTTAAAATGGCTGGAGAATTTATTGTTACCAAGACTAATCATGTCTCGTTTCAAAATCTGCAATCCATAACGAATCCTCAAATTCGTGCATGGGCAGAGTTTTTGAATACACGTTCGTTAGTGGCATACGCTGTAAGTACTCCCGTGGTCCTTTGCATTGATCAATTGACTGCGTTGTACACAACCGCCACGGATACAACTGAGAATAACATACGATCCTTCAGTTTTGTTGTGCCAGGGGGCAGAACAATAAGGGTGACGGAACATGATTTCAATAGAATTCTTCATTTTCCTACAGAAAACCTTGTTCTGAATCCCACAACTGAGGACATACATGCTTTCTTCACTCTTATCAGAAGTCAACAACCTAACTTCTTGGAGGGAGAGTTCCTAAAGCATTACCTGCCAAAGCCATGGAACTTTTTCTTTCATACCCTGATACATGTTTTTACTGCCAAGCTAACAAATCTGCATGGCATTCCCTTATTCCTTCAAAAGATAGGGTTTGCCATTGCGAACAATAGGCATATTAACATAGGACGGATAGTGATTGACCAAGTAATTCTGTGCATGGGACCACTGGATGAAAGAACAGGCATAAATGAAGATGTGCTCTGTTTCTATCCTAGGTTCCTACAGCTAATTCTCAATGATATCTTAACAGATGATGAACGAGAGATCTTTGAAGGTGAAGCCAACCAGGAGTGCATGAGAATGAAGAGCAATGCCATAACCGCTCTCATTAGGAAGGACAACTATCTTCCAGGGGTACCCACTGTTCTCACTGAATATCTAAGAACGGTGCCCCTACCACTTCTACCCCCAGGGGAACAGGTAAATCAAGGTAATATTCCACAACCTGAACCTGTAATGGCACCTGTACCAATGGATGTTGATCCAGAGCCCTCAGTGGCCATTCCTGACCAGGAGGTTGCAAACCCACAACCTCTAACCACGGTCGAAGAGCCTTTGGAAGAGCCAAATGAAAACATAAACGAACCTCCTTCCCCTACTATACCCATTAAAGAACCATCCATGAGTGTAGAGGGAGATAGTGCCAAAGCAGCACCACATAAGGAGATACACCCTTCAATAGCAGCTCTGCCTTCCTCTAAAAGGAGAAGAACAGAAACTGAGGCAACTGCTGATACTTCATTTCTCTCATTCAAAGAGCCCTTTACTGATTTTTCTGATGCTGATTGGGCTACGCTAACGAAAGCAATATCTGAACCAATAGCTCAATCAAGTAAGGAAGAATTGACGGAAGCAACTGGTGTTCCGACCATATTACGGTCAGGTTCACTGGTTGAAGGTTCTCAGAACCAAGGGTCTTCACAGACGTCGAGAGAAGGCTTTGACCTAAATGCACAATCTAAAAGGTCATTGTCTACCTCCCCAGATGGAACATATCTGGATCCTGCGGGTAAAGGGTCTGACGTAGGTGCAGATCGGCAACTCGTTGACAATGAATCAATTACTATTGAGGAGTCAACTGAGGTGAAGTCTTTACAGACTCACGGGGAAGATTCGGGATCTCTGTTGTTAAAAGAGCCTGTTTCTAACCCCCTAGAGATTCAAACTCTAGATCCTTCAAAGGATATATCATCTAAGGATGATCAGCAACTTGGTTTATCCAAGGACGGGGACTTGCGAAGCCCCATTGCACCATCGGTGACCTCCTTAAGGATGGCTACGGTGATCTCTTCTGCAGGTACAATCAGCACAAAGGATTTGAGTGAAACAAAAACACTTACACCTGGCATGAGTGGGAAAGGAAAAATGATTCAAACACCGACAGAAACGTTGAGTGTACACCCAGAGCCAAATGTGAGTATCGTATTCAACCCCCCCCCCCCCTTCTACGATACTTTGGACCTAACAAGGTTGGTAAGTGAATTGGGAATGCTTAATATGGTATGTTAAGTTACTAGTCTTTACATTTTCAATTTCTGTATGTAGCTCGTGACAGTAACATCTAAGGTGATGTCATGAGAAGTCACTGTACACATAGTCTCTATTTGTTTTGACAACATGTTTGCTATGACTTTGCAAAAATAAATTTATGTGCTAGTCTGTCTATAAATAGTTGGACTTTGTGTGTCATTGACTTGAATGCTTTCAAATTTGAGAAATTGGTCAAAGGAATTGCACTGATTGGTTATACATGTGTTAATTGCTGGATTCATGGAGGACACAACTCTTAATTGCTATATGTGGTAGTTGTATGGGTACTTTAAACTGTTGACTGTTTACCTTACCATTCACCTAATATGCCTATAAAATGAACCATAGGCCATATTAGTCACACATTCAGAAAAAGGTAAAATGGAAAATAAGGTAGGAATCGAGTATAGGCCCAAGATTCGGTGTGGCTCTCCATATAAAGAAGTTGTGGAAGCTCTGTTCGATCAGTTGGATGACATCCTCGACGAGGAAGAAGAGAAAGAAGTTGTTCCCAAGGCCACTGAAGAGGCTAAGTGGCAAGTTCAAGAGAAAGAACTTCAAGTGCTTCTCAAGCAGGAAGGAAGCACTGACGAAGAAACTCGTTCTGAAGTTTTAGGATTAGTTGATAAAATCATGAAATCTTAATTTGTAATTTCCTTTTGTTAAGATGATTTTATTAATAAAACTGGTCCCATTCTCTTTCATGCTTCTTGTTTTGTGTGGTATGTATCTGTGTTTATTGATTGATTACTCAACTATGCATGAATACATATTATTAATTGAATTGAATATATGTAAATAGTGATTATTGAGTTAAGTAAATTAATGAAAAGATCTGTTAAAATCCTTGACAGTTATTGTTCTCCTCAAATGTTACTGTCATCAAGAAAGGTAACTGTCACAGAATTTCATAACAGTTAGTTTCTTGACAGTAGTGAATAACATTATGTCAAGAGTTTTAAAAGATACTGACATTAAAGTACTTAACGATGACAGTAAGCTTTTCGCGACAAAGCTACTGTCAAGACAAATCTACTGTCATTACACCAAATGTCACTGACAGTTTGTTTCAGCGCACATGTTACTGTCAAAAGTAGTGGACCGTTACAATTGTTAATTCAACCTCCACGTAGACAGAAAATAAAGGGAGTAACCCACGTGATGGAGTTACTGGGTAATAGCACGATTCCAATTATCCCCTTTTTCAGCATAACGCTTGAGCTACTCTCTTTATTCAACAGTTAATCAGACAAAATCAAACCTGACACAAAGCAACCACAAAGCAAAACAACTTTCTTCTCTACTTTTCTCTCTGCTAAATCAGCTCACTTTTTCTCTTCTCTCTTACTCCAATTACCAACAATGGCTCCTAAACAATCAATTTCTCATACTAACTTTGTTGGTATTTATTCAACAAATGATGTCAGTGAAGACTTCAAAGGACTTGTTTCTTTCTTGAATAAGTCCTATCTTGGGTATTCTATCACTTCAACTCATGTTCTAGACCTAGAAAGGATTGAAAACTTCTGGGAATCAGCTGTTGCTCAGGGAGATGGAGAAAATGCCGCCATCAAATTCAAAATCAAAGAGCATAGTTACACTCTCACTATTCAAGGAATCAATGCAGCTTTTGGAATTGTACTTGAACCAGGAAAAACCTACACTAAGCTTGTAAGTGATGAAACCTTGAAGAAGCTCTTCTTGAAAATTGGGTATTCAGGACCCATTCTCGAAGAGGGCACAACTAAGTGGTACCCCTCTGGTGAAATGGACAAGAAGTATTTGAGAAAGGAATGGAGCATGATTCTTGATGCCATGGTGAAGGTGTTCTCCACAAAGATCACTGGTTGGAATGGAATTCCCACTTATATCAAGAAACTAACTCACTCTCTTGTCCATGGCTACAAGGTGGATGTTGGAAAGCTACTCATGGCACACCTCAGGGCTACCATAGGTAAGAAGGTATCTCTCTATCCTCGCTTTCTTATGATGTGTCTTAATTCTCAATGTGATTTTGATGAAGATGCTCCTCGCACAAAGGTCTGCAATGTTTTGAAAAGAAACACACACACAACTCTCACTTCGCAGAATTTAAATGCACACATTCCACTTTGCTTCACCAAACACATGGTTGATCAAGTGCCTAACCTTGATTTTCCATTGCCCTCTGGGTATGAAACCTTCACTCTTGAGGATGAGGCTGGATTAGACCCAAATTCAGCTAACCCACATTCTACACCATACATTCAGCCTAGGTTCTCTAGACTTCCCAAAGTACAGAGACAAGCTTTGCAAGAATCCAGAAAAAGACCTCTAGAAACTGGTGTTGGTGGTAGTTCTGAGAGTCATGAGGGAGTTCCTGCACCTAGTGCAGCAAATAAGGAAGGTAGTCACACAGAACCCATAGTGGTTCCTCTTGAGCCTAAGAAGAAGAGAGCTAAGAGGACCAAAACCACTGTCAGCCACCCTGCAGTCTCCCAAAAGACTGTAGAGGAAATAGGGCATCAAACACGTCCCTAGATGTTCCTTCTCAACAAGGGACACCTATTGAAACTGGTCTGTCTCCCAAGGCACCCTGTACAGAGTCTGCACAACCTCATGCCTCACCTCATTATGAACCTCCACTTGCAGAAACACGCATGGAGTCAGGGCACAATGAGGATTTCACCTCCAAAATTGATGTTTCACAAGTTCACTCCGTGGAGCAACCAATATTCTCTTCTCCACTTTCACCTTCTTCATTCCCTACTCATTCTTTTGTTTCTTCTCCACAACCTAGAGAGGGGGACAGTCCTAACCCTTCAGGTTTCGATCATTCATCTCCAATCATGGATGAGCCCCCATCTAGTGGTCCACAAGAACCCATTTCTCAAAGTGAGATGGACACCACTCCTCCAAACACTGAGCTAGAACAAGGTACAACTCTGCCAGAAAGTGAAACAGCCAGTGCCTTGTTCAATTTCCAAGGAGCATCTTACCTTAGGGAAGATGCTGTTACAGCCTTAGTTACTGTCAAAGACACTGAAAATGTTGCTGTCACCCTGTTGTCGAGGATGCAGTAAAAGTTGTTGTCCCAACCCATTTATAAAAGAGTAATGCTAGAGATATCGAAATGAGGTACACAATTTAGGTATAAAATGATGATATGTTAATTTGGGATGTTTTAATTAAACGGGTCGTGTCGTGTACATTCGTTCCGTGTACTTTCGTGTTTTCGTGTCAAAAATTTGTAAACCGAACCCAACCCAGATTGAATCCGTGTACCATTTAGGTGACACTAATCCGGAACGGATACTTTCGTGTCTACACGGAAGTACACAGATTTTAAATAAAAAAATAAATCTTATTTATATATTTTCTAAATATACAATATTAATAGTGAAACTTTTATTTTATTTTTCATATATAATTATTTATATATTTTCTAAATATACAATATTATAAATAATATATATATTTAAATTTATTTCTTTATTTATTTAATTCGTGTACTTTCGTTCCGTGTCGTATACCTATTTTGAAAATCCAGACCCGCCACTAATTATATTCGTGTTTTTTCGTGTTCGTGTACTTTCGTGTTCGTGTACTAAATTTTTGCACCCAAACACTAATTATTCGTGTCGTGTTCGTACCGTATTCACGTGTCGTGTATCAAATTGTCGGCTCTAGTTTTAATTGGTAAAATCGATGTCACAATGTAGGGTTCATTAATTTATATCCAATCAAATAATGTCATGTGTCATTTTATAATTATTTTTGTACCAAATTCGATACTTTTAGCATTATTCATAATAAAATGAGTTTCATTTATGTAATTAAATTTGTTCCATATGTAAAAAAAAAAGATACAAAGGCTATAGAAAGATCTTGGGATCTCCATAATACAAAATTTTTATTGATTACTCTTTCCGTCTGATTCATTTGTTAACATTTGAAATGGAAGAATCGACACGCATTTTATGGCTCCTATAAAATATAATTCCATTATTTATTTTTAAAATTTTTCTTTTTTAAATAAAAATCCAAATATTTAATTTTTATTCAGATTTTTTTTTTAAATAACTGATGAAACTATACTTTAAAGAGCCTTACAATACGTGCACAACCTTTTCATTCAAATGTTAACTCGGAGTACAATATTGTAAAAATTAATCCTAAAATCTACGTACCAACTTTTAACACTCACCAACTTTGTCCAACTTGGCGTCCCGTGACTTGTTTTTCATTAGTTGTCGTGCGCTTGTTTAACACCCTCACCTCACTCTCCCAAACCTCGTTGTCTCCGCCACTAATTTAAAACCCCCATTTGTTTCCCATATTGTCTTTGTTTCTTCACAATCAAAAACCCCATCAACTAAATGGCTCTCAAATTGAATCAACCCTGCTTCAATTCTCCAAAGATTTCACCTTTTGGGAGAAATCATGCACCCCATTTCAGATCTCTCACATTTCTCAAGGCTTCTACTCTTGGCATCCCCCCTTTGTAAGTTCTTCATTTTTGTTTAAATTTTTAATCTTTTTTAGTTTATGGGTTGTTTTTAATTTTCTGATTGATTTGTGTTCTTGAGTGTTGATTAGTGTATATGCATGTTGATGATTTTAGTGGTTTTGGGTTTATTTTAATGGTGTTTCAGTGTATTGATTTGGGTTTATGCATTGCTTATTCGATTTTAGTTCTGTGTATGCATTAGTGTGTGTGTTTTGTATGTGTACCTTTGCATTTTTTACTGAGATGTTTCGATTCGAATTGATGCATGCATAGATATGTGTCTGTTTGATTGAAGATTAATTTTTATGTTTTAGGTGAGTGATTAATTCAGTTTTGATTTTCGAGAAGGTTTGTTCATTTTCAGGTTGATTTTGTTACCAAGTGTTCAGTTTACCTGCTAAATTTGTGCATGATATCACATTTATTGATTTATTTTGTAAATTGGGATCAGATTCTATTTTGCAGCTTCTTTTCGTACTGATTAATATGTAAGCTCTATGTATCGTCCGTAGATATGTTTGAAATAATTTCAATGTTAGAATAACTTTTCCAACCCAATATGCTTGTTGATATATTTCTGTGGGCGCTATGGTGAGGTCGTCAATGGAATAGATGACCCCTGTTTCCGCTGCCCTTTGTTTTGCGCACACAGAATGAAGAACTTTTGTCGTTTCGTCAATTTTTTAGTTTTTTTACAGATGGGATTTATCTTTATGTTTATGACGTATTATCATTTAGCATCTTTAGAAGGATATATAGATAACTTTGATTTGACTTCCAAGTCCTATTTGCTTATGTTTAATATTATATTCATAATTTATGTGAGATCTTTTTAAAGTAACATATTATTTAAATAGATACCAAGGATCTCCTACTGCATCTCAATGTTTTGATACTTGAGAGTGCTTTATTAATTTAAAGCTTTGCAATGTAAAGAGATGAAGATTGTAGCCTGTCCTGCTCTTTCTAGTCATTCTAGCCAAAGTATATTACAGTATTTTTGGCTTTTTTAAGTTTCAGTTATTTAGTTATAAACTTTTCAAGAGGATGATGCTGAGACCTTGATTTGTATTTTTAACGGTTTTATACCTAATAAAATCGGTAATAGAAAGTAATATATACACATTGATGTAGTATGGCCATCTTACACCAGATGCCTGAACTTTTGATAACCCGGCATAAGCCTTTTGAATTTTCTAAATGGTTTGTGTAATTATATTAGATGAACCTTGTAAGAATTACATGTGCCCTTCTCCTTTTTCTACAAGTTTATTGGTTTTTTGTGTTTATATGTCCTTATTAGTTCTGTGCATGAGACTTGTTATTGATTAATAGTAAAACTCACGTTGTTATGGTCACATATCCACCCGTAACCTACTCGCCCTCTTCTTTATAGTTTATGGATTTATAATGTGCGCTTCTTAGTATTTAAGTCTATTATTTATGTAGGGAGGTTGAGAATAAAAAGAAGCCCTTCACTCCACCAAGAGAGATACATGTTCAAGTGACCCACTCTATGCCACCAGAGAAGATTGAGATCTTTAAATCTTTACATAAATGGGCTGAGGAGGATCTCCTGGTGCACTTAAAGCCTGTTGAGAAATGTTGGCAGCCCAACGATTTTCTGCCAGATCCAGCGTCAGAAGGCTTCATGGAGCAAGTTAAAGAGCTAAGGGAGAGATCAAAGGAAATTCCTGATGAATATTATGTTGTGTTAGTGGGTGATATGATAACAGAAGAAGCTCTTCCAACTTACCAGACAATGCTTAACACTCTTGATGGTGTTCGAGATGAAACTGGTGCAAGCCTTAGTCCCTGGGCTATCTGGACCAGGGCATGGACTGCTGAAGAAAATAGGCATGGGGACCTTCTTAACAAGTATCTTTACCTTTCAGGCCGGGTTGATATGAGGCAAATCGAGAAGACGATTCAGTACTTGATTGGATCAGGAATGGTGAGATCTTTAATTTAATTTTTATTTTGTTAGTGTCAGTAATATTGGTTCAAAGGTAAAAACCCCAATGAGTTTTCTGGAAAGCGCTGTGCGTTCATTTATTCTAACCGCTGCAGGGTCATTAAAACTTTTGGCCATCAAAATGCTCCACCATGCTTCCGGAAATAGATTTAATTATGACTTCACTACTACTTTATGGGCAAACTAACCACTTCTGCCTGTTAGACTCTTAGTACATTGAATTTTTGATGATTAAACTTGGAACTGAATGTAATTTATTTTTAAATTGAATGTTGCACTTTGTTGCTACTCCCTATTTCTTGTAATTATCTTATCAAAGAATTATGTACATGTCAAAATATTCAAGTACTCTTGATAGTTAGGCACCTAGTGATCCTTGTTTCCTAGTATAAAGATGCTGAAGAGGGGGGGGGGGGGGGGGGGGGGGGAGGTTAGGTCTCTGTTTGTTCATGTATTAATATCGAGACAGATGGTTGTTACTTGTTAGTCTTGGAAAGATAGATTGATCTCTTTCTATTCAGGGGTAATTACCTTTATAAACTATTAGGATGTGTTAAAGTTATTTGAAACACCTTTTTTCTGATTACCTTTTTAAACTTGTTTAGCCCTTACTTCTCTTTGAATTTCTAGGATCCCCGAACAGAAAACAGCCCTTACCTTGGTTTCATCTACACATCATTTCAAGAGAGGGCAACCTTCATTTCCCATGGTAACACAGCTAGGCATGCCAAGGAATACGGAGATCTGAAACTTGCACAAGTATGCGGTATCATTGCAGCAGATGAGAAGCGCCATGAAACTGCCTACACCAAGATTGTGGAGAAGCTGTTAGAGATTGACCCTAGTGACACTGTTCTGGCTCTTGCTGACATGATGAGGAAGAAAATTTCAATGCCTGCTCACCTGATGTATGACGGGCAAGATGATGACCTATTCGAGAACTTCTCATCTGTCGCTCAACGGCTAGGAGTTTACACTGCCAAGGACTATGCTGATATTCTTGAATTCTTGGTGGGAAGATGGAATATAGAGAAATTGACAGGCCTTTCGAGCGAGGGGAATAAAGCACAAGATTATGTATGTGGACTAGCTCCGCGAATAAGAAGGTTGGAGGAGAGAGCGGCAGGTCGTGCCAAGAAGAAGGGAACTGCTCCTTTCAGCTGGATCTTTGGGAAAGAAGTTCAGCTCTAAATGCCGCACAGAAAGTATGTCAGCTGTTTTATCCTTATTCTACTTGGTAAAATTGAGAGTTAACGGTACCCCTTTAATCTGAGCTCATTTTGATTCTTCTTTCTCTCAGGATCTGGATTGCAGTGCCAACTGAAGCTTGATATTGTACTACGATAGATAGCTGCTTTGAGATTTGCTGATATAACGATGGCAGCTGCAGTATGTTGCTGTTTTATTGTGGTCTGTACACTTTAAATAAACATGTTTTCTCTATAGAAGGGTACCTTGCAAGACTCTAATGTTGGTAGAATTTTGAACTTAGAAACAGCATATTACAGCCTATCATGTGATTATGTTATGAGATGTGTTGTTTTTGTGTTCGGTATTTCTTTCTAAAGTTCAACCTTCAACCCAGAGTGGCTGTCTAACTGGAAGTACTTGACATCCTATGTTCAGATATATTTTCTACTATTTTTAGAGAAGTCAATACCCTTTCTTCACCACTATCAATTTTCTGTTGGGTTGAATAGAAAGGAATATGGAAGCAATGAGATGAAATTTTTTGAATGAAATTCAAAGGAAAGAGGGAATAGAGGGAATAGAGAACAAAAATGAGGGAGTGCAAATTTTCAGTAATGGAGTTTGCAAGACAGTGCGATTATGATGGAGAATGGAGCATTCTTGGGCAAATTGGTAGTTTTGATCTTTGCAGTTCAATTTATATGCAGATTGCAAATCTAGGTCAGGGGATTTCAATTCCTTGCTCCGCCACCCCTACAAGAAAATATATACTTAACTATCAAAGAAAATGATTGTGCTGAGAAGTTGGGGTTGGCCATGACCATAAAAGAACCCACTTGGGACATAAAATTCAGCATAAAAAGCAAATAAAATCCCCTTGAAGCATCAAGTGTCCTGATCATCTAAATTCCCACATTTTATTAAAAGAAAAATCACATATTTAGAAAATAAAGAAAGACATTGAACGTTTTACCAATTCTTTTGCTTTTCAATGAATCGTAAAAAGTGCTTATAAGTTCCGCCTTTCTTTTTTGTGACGATAATTTGCTTTACAGCATTGAACATTTTACCAGTTTTTTTTGGTTGAGAAACTATTAGGTTGTGTTTGGTTGGGGTGAATGGAATGGAATGGAATGACATTTAAATCTTTCCTCCAACTCTCATTATTTTCCTTTAATTTCATCATTCCATTCCATTCCATTCACCCCAACCAAACACAACATTAAGGTTACATCAATGGAAAGTACTTTACACAGAGGTCAGTGTTGCTAACACCCATTTATAAAAATAGAGTCCTTTACACATCAATAGTAAATAACATATTTTCCTACTTCAACCCTACACACCCATCAAGATTCATGTATTAACATAACAAGACAATTAATTCTTACTACTTGCATATATACAAATGCACATAGCATCCGATATTACAGCACTACCACCTCTACAATTACTCCTCTGGTATAAGACCGCTATACTGGTAAAGCGTCCAATTAGCTTCAACAAAAACTACGAAAATACAAGGATTATAATGGCTAAAGTTGGATAAAGAATGGATTAGAACGTAATTTAAGCTAACATTGGCGATACAGAGACATGCTTCTTCGGTGCAACTGAGCACAACTTGCCATGCAATTCAAAAGTCTACTTTATTGAGCTCCGCCCGGGGTAATATATTAATGTTGTTATAAGGACTCAACTGTTCTACATGAATGTAGTCCTTCGTTTTCAAAACCTGTTAATCAATCACGTGAGAGATAAAGAGATGGTTAAAGTAAAGTCCCAGTGAAACATGAAGAATGAGAACTGAGAGACTTGAGTGAAATCATGATGAACAGAATTTCACATAAATAAGATTACCAGTGCCAAAAACATTCTCAAAGACCAGTTATAATCATGCATTACCTAATTCTAGTTGTTCGACACTATAACAAATGTAAAATATAAAAAGAAAACTGTCAAAAGGGGGTGATATTTGTGGCCTGTCGGTTAATCTGATCCAGGACCACTGGAAAGGAACTGCCTGCAAGGAGCTCACAATTTTCAGTGAAAGGTGTCAGTTATTTCCTTTAGTTCTTCAAAAAGCAAATATACGAATTTCAAACCGAACCGTTTGACCGGAAAGATAGGGTCAGTGACCAGTGCTGACCGCTGTTTAGGAAGGATTAAAAGGTAGCCAAGACTGTTCAAGTATTTGACCCTCAACTGAATTCGCAGTGTAACCAAAAAAATAATACAAACAGGCCCATGACAATTCGTTTTGCGGTTATAATGGAAGAAAAGAATGAATGAAAACACTACCCACGCACAATAGGACGGTAAAACGGATACATGCAAAAAAACCCTCTCCAAAGCAGTCCCGTAAGTTAATGCACTTTCCACATATATTTTATTACAGTATCAATTGTTCAAGTTAGAAGATTCCAGAACATACCAGTGTTTCAAAAAACATCCTTGACGCCTCCTTGCGACTTTTACCTGCCAGTAGGTTATCAATAGGAAGAACATTTCTTTCACGCTCTGTTTCTTTGTCAAACAAGGTCTGGAGGTACTTGGCAACAGCTCTGCGAGAAACAAGATTTAGTAATTTAAGCTAAAGCAGCTTAATGACCAATATAATCAAATACCAGGAGGTTGATGAATGCCAAGGGGTCTGGGATATAAATACCCTCCTTGAAGTAATTATTTAGAAATTTTTGTTAGTGAAAACTTCGTTACAGCTTATTGCTTTCCTTAATCAAATACCAGGAAGTTGATGAATGCAAAGGTTGACTACTCTACCTCGTGCGGGATGACCATCCACTGTTGTCAACGAGGAGGACTTCAGCATTAGGTACATCGTCATCATCTGCTTCAGCTTCCTCATCATCATCATGATTCAAAAACTCTGAAGCCAAAAAGAAAAGAATACCAACCCAAAATCACAAACGAGTTCAAGAAGCGCAAGGCATGAAACCAACTGTTGCAATAATTATGTTTTTCTACAGATGTTGACTGATTCTTGGTAGAATATTATTTATTTACAAAGTTGAAGTGAAAAATTCAGATGGTTGCTTACTGCCACTGGGCCATGAGTTCATTATAAACTGGCACACCTAGGAAGCATATAGCGCCCATGGCTTTATAGACCTTACAAGTTATAACGACATTATACTTCAACACTGCAGTAACAGTTCACTTAACATTTAACTCTGTATTATGTGTATACATAAAAGTACAGAGCATGCGATACAAATTCAACCAAAAGTTACAATGAAGGAAACACAAACCTGTATCATTCCCAGCTGTTGAAAACTCAAGATTCTGCACAATGTAATAAAAATGAGGATTAAAGAAAGAATGCATTCTAGCCAAGATTTTGTACAAGGAAAATGACGTTTGACATAGGCCCTGCCTCAAGAAAATAGACTTCAAAGTGATTAAGGGCATAAATGAAGCAAACCTCATGCCACAGCATTATATACACTATCACACCACTTTAAAACAATAGTCACAACCACTATCAGAAAACTCATTATGTTTTCATCTTGTTTTACTCAAACTTCTTGTGTAGTCACGGAATTTAAATTTTTTACCAGTTTCTGTGAAAGTATTACTCAAGTTCTCAAAGGCTGCTATATGTACTAAAAGAACATATCGAAGGATTGTATGGTGAATATTTGTTAGTCAAAGCACTGATAAACTAAACAGACCCACACATAACATATGTACATACATATGTATGTATATATATATATATATATATATATATATATATATATATATATATATTAAAAGAGAACTCTTTCTTTCACATCTAGGATTTCACTTTGGATATGCTTTTCAATTTAGATATAATGATAAGAACGGTGATATATACAGCAACATCTTAATGAATATTGAGCACGTAAAGTCCTGTAGGTTAAACTTTATCAAGGCATCCAGAATATGAAAGAAGTTGGTTACTTTTTTCAAGGTCTTTTTGCATGGTACCCTGTGCTGAATCTTACACCTCCCCCTTTTCTTTCACATTTTTAAACTTACATGAAAATTATGTCCATGAACTTTAATGACGATTTAAGAATAAATCCAAGTGAGCTTTAAAATCCATGTGCCATACAGATGTATTTATATATTTACATTATTAAGTGAACCTCAGTATGGAATTAAGGATTATTTCATAAACCCATCTAGCTCGATTTTATTGGTTCGAGTGTACTTGTGTCGGCCTTTCAAATATGCAGGAAAAATACACCTACCTGCATTGTTTAGAGTGTTCATCTGGCTCTAGGAAGCTTGCCTCCTGGACAAGTTATACGCATATGAATATGTGTGCATATGTTTGCGCTTCCAACACAAGCAATCTCTAGAAAATTATATTACAAAAATATTCTAATCTACTTCCCTAGATTATCCATATTTCCTCTTTAGGATAACCACATAACTCGAGGGAACATTTATGGTGGATGTGAAACAGTTATTGTTACTTGCGTTTAAAATTAGATCACTGATCTTCTTACTTCAAAATGTAGATCAATTTGGAAGATTTTTAAGATGCATATCATATTGGTGCAGGTAGCTTTTTGCTACAATACTTTTCACTCATGGTTCTAGGAAATAAATTCATAGATCCTTCTTTTCTATTAGACCAAGATAATGACATTGAATTCCTTATCCAGATTAGGCTTTCCTATTAGAATACTTTGTTTCTAGTATAAGTTTCAGTTTGCAGATGCATAAACTACTAGATCCCATTTATCACTATAGACTGCTCACAGCAATTTTTTTTAGGCCAGAACACAGTAAACCTGCAATCTCTACTAGACCGCTCACAAGAAATATATTCAAGTAATAGACTTACATTGTAATTAACTTGATCAATATCAGCTTCTGTTGTGTTCCCATATGTAGAATTTCTGAGATCCACATCGACCATAACTGAGTCTGTGCAGTTAATAACATTCTCTACGTCACATAGACCCCTTTCCAAGTTCTCAGGATTATACTCAGCTTCTGCGTATAGGAAAATATCTTCTTCTAATTGTGTATGATCATTGTGTCTTCTTTCATCCATAACATGCTCATCACTTAAAATATGGGTGCTGCATTCACCCGTATCTAAAGACAAGAGGCTAGTTGGTATACTCTCCGTATGTGCAACACCATTTTTCTGAATATCTGTTTCAGAAGGGCAAGTTTCCATTTCATTCAGTGGTATTTCCTCGGTCTTTTGAGCATTATGTACAACTGGTACATCAATGTCGAGATCCTTTTTGTCAGCATCTGCATTAGCATCAATCTCAACAGAATGCACACCTAATTCTTGATTTGTCGTCTCAACGGGTGGTTTAACCTGCAAAGAAGCATCTATCTCATTGGTAATGTCAGCAGCGAAGTGGATAACACCAGCTGTCCGGTTGCCCGCATCATTTACAGAAACATCAACTGTGGATGAAGAATTAACTACAGAAATTTCATTAAGATTTGCTGCATCAACATTCATCTCAATTGTCTCTGAATGAAATTCTTGCAACTCTCTGGCCTCAGCTATATCGATAGTCGGATCCAAGCTTACTACATTCCCATCACCCTGCTGGTTCTCCATGGGTGCAGGTGCCTGAGCAGGTTGAGCTTTATCAGTGATTCTAACTCCCATAATGTTGCTGCTCCCAGCAATTTCAGCTACTCTGGAATCAAACTCATCGTAGAGATCCATATCGTGTGCTGCTTCAATGAAAGCAACAGCTTTGTCCTTCTGAGAAACTGTGCTTGGGTTTATTCCAAGTTCAGAAGCATCATTTATAGTTACATCATCCAAGGAGATCTTGGCTTCACTAAGATCATATGTTTCATTGTGCATAGAGGCCAACTCCAGCGACGCACCTAATATATCATATCATCACATTAATCTATGTGCTTCATGGTGTAAAGTTCAAACCCTTAAAATAGAAAAATCAGATGCACCATGCATTTATGAGCATAAATATTTAAAAAGGGTGAATTTTATACTCTTCTGAAACAGTTTGGATTAGAAGCATGAAGAGGGACTCACACAACATTAACTCGTAGGGATACTAATTGACATGTTTCATATATTTAATTTATTACTAGTGTACTGGTGTCATTGTGTTTAGGCACAAGGATAGCACACAACAGACTGGATACTCAAAATCTAACAATAAGATATATTAAATTGAAAGTTCAACAGAAAAATTTCCCAGCAGAATTTCGCGTAGTACTTTGACATTGTTTAGTTTTCCTATATTATAAATAACGGTTTCTCAGAGAACACGAATGACGTCAGAATCCATGTCCATGATTCAAGTACTCCACTGTCCACTTGTACATGATATTCACTAAAAAGAAAAGGTCTGGACATGCTAAAATGACATATAGCTCACCTGTGAATATAGTTTCGCTGAACATATCATCCTCCAAGAACTGTTTTTGAATCATCAATATTTCAGGCCTAGTACAAGGAGCTTTCTTTCGTAATCGGCGTATATCTTCTGTGTTTGTCAACTGTTGTCGTATCATACTTTGAGACAGAGTAAGTTTCATTAGTAAATACTGATTAGTGTAATTATTAACAAGGTCAGTCAAAAGTGTTCAAAAGTGTATTAATAAACAACTTGGCTACATGACAACGCAAAAAAATGTCTAAAGGCCCTGGAAAGAAAGATTCCCACCCAGCACTAAACAGAAAAGATAATTAACTACTTAAGCATTATGAACCACCTAGTGAAGATATGTAAACAAAGTGGCAAATCAAGTCTAAATGTATCTGTGCGAGTGTGTGTGTGTGTGTCTGTGTCTGTGTAGTCTTCAACTGTTCCTTCAAAGATGATGAATTCAAAATTTATTATGACATGAATAATTGTGTCTACTTATAGGATCTAACCCACTTTAAGCTTAGTACTGTTATCTTCAGAACAAAATGTAACTAATCATGAAGGACAACGTAAAATCAGGGAAAGCAACGTACTCGCCGTGCAAAACCATCATATCGTCCATCAGCACCTTCCTTTTAGAAGCACTGGCCCGAGGAGCGGCCTTGTGACGTTTTAGATATGGAAGGCCTTGCTGTGGAGTTTCCTTTACTTTCAAAGCGAAAGATTTTCTTCCAACTACAGAAACAGAAAGCCATGGCTTATTAAACAAAACTAAAGCGTAAGGCAAGCTTTCAAGTTTCAACAACCAAAAATATGTTGTCCCGTAACATTTAGAAAAACAGGACACACTACCATCACATTTCTAAGAAATTATACTTCAAATTGATGGTGCAATAAATAAGTTTTCACTATACCTAAGATGGAAGACAACAAATCATCATCATCGGGAACAGATTTTGAAGTGGTTTCATGACGGACTATGGCTGAAGAGTCAACTGAATTCATGCTCTGCATTGTTAATGAACTTTCAGTAAAACTTCGCTTCTTCCCTGTTACAGTTACATTCGTATCATTACTACCGTCATTCTGTGCATATGTATGGGCTGGAGTAGCCCCCATTGACATATTTTTAAGCGCATCCACCTCAGGTACGGACATCAACTTCTCTGGGGCAGGGATGTCGAAACAAATGGAACTATTTATGGGTTCTGATTGGCTGTCTAATGCATTTACATTCTCCGCTCTTTCATTTAATCTGTCACATGGAACCAGTAGTCCTACGTGGTTTCCCTCTGTGACTTGTTTTGACCCATCATCTTCACAGAATTCTTTACCTGAAGTGTTTGGTGTTAAGAATTGTACTTAATGGAAAATACCTAATTTATACCCAAAAGTTCTAATATGCATAGGCTAGTTGAAGTATTGGACTTACCTTGTACACATAAGGGATCCTCTCCCCATTCTAAAGCTACCAGACTTGGTCCAGCGATGTCAAACGGGATGTTGGGAGCAACGGATGACTCAATTTGGTTCGCCTCTTCAGTACAGACCACATATTCATGAACAGAAATACCTGGTTCCGACGTATCTCTTGATTTTTCAATCTTCTCCTGGGTTTCTGATTTCTCATGCTCAGATGGACCATTGGATTCTGCATTTGATTTTAGGGCATCGAGATGGAGACAGGACTGCACAATATCTCCCGCATTTTCCACATTATCAGAGAGCTCTGCTTTGTGAGATGTTCCATTATTCATCAAAATACCTTCTGAGACTGGCTCGCAGGTGTTACTTAAATTAGGAGTACCAATATTATTTTCCCCTGGCCTAACTTCTTGCAACTCTCGACAATCTTCAGATGTCTTATCAGCAAAGCTAATGTGAGGTTTGTGGTTACAGATAATACCATTCTGCACATCTTCAACCCCGTCTGGAATACTAGGATCCGGGCAAGTATTAACTGATGAAACATTCTCCACAGCTATTGCTCCAACATGATCGCCTAAAGCAGAGGAGAACACAGGTGCTATATCAGGATCCACTCCACTGCGCGACAAACCATTCATTACAATCTTATGTGCAAGATATATATCAGAATTACTAGAAGCATTTTCCAAGTTCTCCCTTGCTGCAAATTCTGTCAAATTATGATTTTCGGTTTCCAGATGCTCATCACATGCAGAAGTCTCTAGAATATTTGACAAATTTGGCTCTTCAAGTAATCCAGGAGTGTGTGGAGCCTGATCATACTCAATGTGATAGGAATGATTGATAGTACCATCATTTTCTTCAATATGCTTCTGCAGAAATGTTAACGAGGGAATAAAAAACACAATGAAAGTTAAATAACTTAATTACCAGTCTTGACTTTTAAAGCTATGCAACTTACATTGGTAGAAGTTATCATGAATTTGGATTTGTCAATCATCTCATCATTTCCCTCGTGATCGTGAGATGTCAAATGTTGGACAGATGACTGAGGATCAGTGCTGAAAGCAGAGAGCTATTGTTTAGAATTCCAGAGTTTTTGGATATAAAAAATTAAACTAGGACAATGGCATTAAATAACAGCTTCTGACATAAGGCATCTCAACATCGTCGGTGATATATGGTCTAATTGAGTAATTCACTAGACAACAGAGAAGTTCTCACAAATCACAACGTAGACCAATGGTTGCAGACAGAGTGTACCATTTTAACATTTTTTCATGTATAACTAAATCAGTACAGGCACTTTTAGAGAGGGCCATACTGAATCTAAAATAAATCGACCCCCAATATGGGCCATAGGGTGGTATATATATATATATATGTATGAAATTTGCTGCATTGAATTTTAAACATCAACAAGATTCGACAGGTTGTGTAATATATTAGAGCATCTCCTGGATTGTTTTCGTTATTCCCAGTAGCACAAATATCATTCACTTGAAACTTCTAGGAAGATGAACTCCTATAAGTCCTGGTAATAATGCACAAGGCAAAATGCTGACATTGAACACAATATTTGCTACATGGTTTGTAAACAAACTGATGCAACCAAGAATCTAAGTTGACAGCAGTCACAGCACACACATGCCTCTTGTAATCTCGTTTCCTTCTATAATAAAAAAACTATCTACATAGCTACATGAGTTTCAGTTTCACCTAAACTCAGCTAAATAGAAGCAGTGCACCAACCAAGAGATAATATCAAGCTTTTTTACTTTTCAAAATGCAACCATGATTATTTAACAGAAGAAATTATTTTTAAGCAGGCTACCAAGTGCTAACTGCTAAGCTATGCAATAATAGAATTCAAGAGAACAGAAACTACAAATATATAATAGGCTCGCCAAAATTCTGACCCGGGTTTACATGTTTGTAAACATGAAATCCTGATATTTAAAAACATTCATTCTAACCTTTAAACAAGAACTTTTGAACCCTCGCTGTCTCTACTCATGCGCCTTGTACGGAGTAAAAGCTATACACAGGTTTCAATTATATAAATGGCTAAACTTTGCCGTTTAAAGCACATGATATCTAAATGTGTAAACTTTTAAGGTAAAATATGCAACATAGATAAAAAATTTATGTCCCATATTTACATATTCTGTGTAAATTTATTGTTCACAATTGTGTCAATGAGATTTTAGGAAGTACACTACAAAATTGAGCATATAAAATTAAAACGTTAATGAAATACTGATGTCAGAACATACTACCGTGAATTTAAATCGAAATCATCATGTCCAGCAGTAACCTTGCTCAGAAACAATTCCTGTTCAAAAAAACCATAAATAACATACCTCTATGACTATATGAGTAGGCCAGCATATATGAACACCATGCAACATTCTAAAATACTGCTAATAGCCTCATTGTTTATTGAAAGGCCAGAACAGTCTCCGTGGACCAAAAACATTCGTATATTAAATCATCTTAGACTAGATAAACCTGGAGTGCAAATTTTCCTCACATTTATGTCAGTGTGTGATGGGCTAGTGGTCACTATCGACTATGGTCACGTACAAGATCAAGTACAGAGAGTACAGCCATAATTATTAATTTTCCAATTTCTGGATTTTAGAAAGAAAAACAATTGAATATGTAGGGTTGACACAACATTTTGGTGTGGTAGTGTGATGAGTGGTGACGTTTAGCAGCACTATCCTGGAAATTTGAAAGCATATATGTCCACAGTGGAATCCATGTAACATAGTATCACACTAGTCAACTGAAGAACATGTGTTTCTACGTCTTGTAATTTATCAAACAAAATGCATAGAAAATTTTAAGGAAAGGCATATTAAGAATCGCAATATTATTGCACAAGGATCACAGTGGGGCATGTTCTCTCTTTTATATTTTTTGCAACACCACAAAATTTGTCAAAGAATATGCTCAGGAATGTCATTAGCAGTATAATACCTCATCAAGGTCTAGTCCAGAAGTGTCGCCATCACCAAATCGTTCTAATGGAAAACAAAAATACAGAACATATCAGCACGGCATTCATAACCTTTATATACAAAATGCCACTGATTACATTCCCAGCTATAATTAAGACTCACCATCTAGCCCAAACTGTGATGTAGAGTAAACAACACCCTCCATTGTATCTTGAAGTGTAATCTGATCCCTTGAACTAATGTGATGATCAACATAATTCCTGCACAATGTCATAGTAACCAAATTTATACAAACAATTGGAAACTTAATTAATGTGAAATTTAAATTAAAATATAAAAATACTTTGAACTTCATATTGAACATTACAGATACGCTCTTACAACGTATGAACAACACTCAGACCGATACAAGTGAAAGTTTCTTGATCATATTTATTGATTGAACCTATTGACTAGCAACTACCTAACGAGTAACAACTGCCTTGCTAAATCGTTGACACTTGATACATTTGATATATACAAACACACATTACTATCATGTTTTGTTAAACTGTGACAATATTGTACAAGAAATTACAATTATAATTTGAGAAACTTTTATATTGCTGCCATAGGTAAAGTTGTTCATAACCAATTAAACTATTAACTTCATAAAGATTAAAATGTTGTAAGGTAATGTTAGAGGTAATTGCTGCGCAATAGTGAAGAATCAATTTGGAAAGCAAGTTAACTATTAAGTACCCCTGAAAATCATTATCAGGCAGCTCAAAGTCATCAAGATCGAACGTTTCTGGCAAAGTGATAGAATGATAGGGTGCAGTAGATTCCTCGGGTGGCAAATCCACAGCAGTCGATCTAAACGCCTGCTTTATCTTTAGCAGTGCTTCACTGCAATCATCAAATAGATAATTCACCTTTCTTGAATATATCCTAACCACACCAACCAGAAGATGGCTCGACAGCCGGAGAGCAATAGGTACATCAGGAGAAAGAATTGAGTCTGTGAAGAAGAAAGAACATATATTCAATATTGCAGATGGGCCATATTTCGCATTATAGAACAATATTAGTAAAATTACATGTGTATGTTTGTATAATATAATATGACTTTTGGCAACTCTTTCAGTCCCTTGGGATAGTATAGCTTCAGGCCGACTTCACCTCAGCAACAAGGCACGTGTTTTGCCAACAAATGTAGAAACATGTTGTCTAAATAGCAACATTGAGAACTTAATTCACACTAATAAAAATAATAGATCCGAACCATAAAAAATACTAAACAATATCAAGGGACTTCTAATATAACTGCTGAGAAGTTCACTTGCAGCATCATGTATCAACCACATCAAAAATGGTGTAGCAATTTACCTATAAGTGATTAAATGTCTTCTTTAGCACGCAGCTAATATTAGAATCTTATATAAGTATTATTAAGTGCTAACATTATATCTTATAAGTAGAGATAGCACAGTTGGTCCGTTTAAGCTTCTAGATTCAGATATTATAGCATGTCAAACCGTATTTCAGGGCCTTGATTAGCTCCACCAGTGACCAATTAACGGGGCTAACATCTTAGCCATGTCTCCTACTCACATGCATATCATATATTTGACAACTGTACGGCCTTATTTAGATGGAAAATATAATTTTTCTAGATCCTCTTTCAAGATTCAAGAATCATTACACATTACAATAAATGAGCTCAGAGCTCTACACCCTTTAACAATCCTCATAAAGCTCTATATGTAATTTTGCACCTTCTTTTACTCCCTTCTTTCCTATAACCATTTTAATAGTTGAGTTAAAGAATTTTGGCTAATCATTCCAATCGACGAAAAAAATTAATTTCTTTTTTCTTTAACCACCAACATACATGAAGTAGTAAATTAGTGATTAACTATAATCAATGCACGCATACTCTAAACAGGAAATCACTTCAAAAATCACCATTTCAATGCTTAATTACCGAAATCAAATTCTTACTCAAGTTCACTTAAACTTACTCAAAATTCAAACACACACACACCAAAATACTATACTTGATAACTCACCAACAGAAACACCAATATCCGTATCAGCAACCTGATTCTTTCGAAGTTTCCGCTCCAAATGCGCAGCAATCCAAATAGTCCCTAGAGGACCCTTCTTGGCCAATATAAACTGAGAATAAAACATCTTCCAAAATCTCTCCTCAACCAACTAAACCCCCAAATCTTTTCTCCTAAAGAACCCTAATTTCCACAATTCTCAACCATAAATTAACTCCCCCAAATCACTCTCCCTTCATAAAACCCCACCAATGAAGACCCCACATCCCAAATGAACTCAAACAACACATATTACCACAACCCACTTCTAAAAATCAAAACTTTAACAAACCCATCAACTTAAAAACCACAAATCCCAAATTAAAAAAAAACCCATCAAGAACCCTAATTTTCTCAACAACTTGAACTAACAAATTGTTTAACAAATCTTGAAATTCAGCTTTCCAAAAAGCTAAATTGACCAACTTGAGATCAAACAATAGTGAAATCAGTTCAAATTAAATATTTGTACAAATGTGTGTGTATGTAGTTACGTATACGTACATGTAGAAATAGAAAGATGGACAAAGGGGGAAGTGAGGTGAAATAAACTTTTGGTTTTTAAAGTTTAGATTTTTAAGACAAGCGCTTCTCTTGTGAGAAAAGGCCCCCTATGGCACAATTATAAGACAAATGGACCAAAATGGCACTATTGAAAAAAATGGCCCAAAATAGCACATTAAAACGCCAATGCGTCTAGCGTTCTGAAAATCGCGTGAAAACCCAACTTGAAGTTGCGTTTTGACCCGAAAACCCAACTTGAAGTTGCGTTTTGACCCGAAAACACCACTTAAAGTAGCGTTTTGACCCTAAAACACCACTTGAAGTAGCGTTTTCAGTGTCAAAACACCACTTCATCTAGCGTTTTTGTTGTTAACACAACTTCAACTAGCGTTTTCAACGTAAAAAAAATGAACATGTACTAACGCTACACGCATTGGCGTTTTAGCGTGCCATTTAGGGCCATCTTTTCCAATTGTGCCATTTAGGGCATTATTGTTCAAAATTGTGCCATATAGGGCCAACACCCTTCTCTTGTTTGATGAGGAGCGGGTGTAATATTATCCGTTTGGATAATCGATTTTTCACCATTGGATTAAAAAATGCACGGTTATGATGTAATGGTTGACTTAGTGTTTCACTAATAAGTGTCTCGGGTAGTTTCTGAAGTTATTAATCTGTTTTCGAGGTTATTATGTTTGACTTTATGTTTTCGGGTGTAATTTTTTTTGAATTTTATGAATATAGGTGTATAGAAATATGAAATATAATTTAAATTATTCCAAATATTTAAAGGATAGTGATATTTGCGCATTACAAATTGATGGTTGCACACTCTTATTTATTAATTTTATCAAATTACCCTGGCACAATTCCATATTGTCCATTATGTCCTCTCATTCAAGAATTCACTCAATTCCATATATCTATACTATATTATTAAAGACGAAATATTAAAACTTTTCAACATATCGTTTGACTATCTCTTCAGGAAGATAGACGATTGTTTCTATTTTATGTTTGTTCGACTTGACTATCTTTGTAGATGTCATATGGCTTTTCATCAATGAATTAATTCCATTGTTCTTCAAAAAAAAAAAAAAAATTGGTTTATTGGTCGGTTGGTATTTGGGTCGGGCCTATCTATAATTTGGGTCGGGCCTATTTATAACCAATTGCTTTTTTCAGCTAAAATACATTACCTATTTTATCTATTTTTCTAACTAAAACAACTCATCTTATAAAAATAAAATAGGTAACATATATATAAAATGGTAATATTATTACATATTTATAACTGATTACCTTTTTCAGCTAAAACACATTATATGTTTTACATTTTCTAACTAATACAACTCATGTTCTAAATATAACACATGCAAAATAAATATGTAATGGTAATATTGTTATATATAATTATTAATAAATAACCCCTTACCCTTTTCAGCTAAACACGTAACTTTTTTTATTTTTTCTAACTTAAACAACTAATTTTTCTAAAAGTAACGCGAACAACATATATATAGAAAGGTAATATAATTTTTTATTTTCTAATTTAAACAACTAATTTTCTAAAAGTAATACTGGAAACATATATATATATATATATATATATATATATATATATATATATATATATATATACAGGGAGATGATCAAATGTAATATAATTTTATATAATTATTAATAAGTAACTAACTGTCTTTTTAAGGACATTGTCTGTTTTATATTTTTTAATTGAAACAACTCATATTCGAATTTAAAAAAAACACGGGCAAAATATAGAAATAATGAAAATATTATTATATTAAACTTATAAAATCCATGTTTAATATAATTTTTTATAATATTAAATTTAAATAAGATAATTAATAAAAAAATAAAAGTAATAACATATGTTAAAAGAAACTCGGCACATTACATGCCACATATTTTGTTATTTGCACTTTAGTCACTCTTCGATTTTTTAAGAGCAAATAAATACGAACCGTTAGATATATTATTTAAAAATATTTTTCTATTTTAATATCTAAAATACTACTAAAGATTATGTCAACAATTTATTAAATTAAAATACTTAAATTGTTAGATATATAAATTCAATTTATTATATACACATAAAAATATATATTAAAATTTCATCAAAAATATATAATTACAAAAATCTAAATAAAAATATTAAAATATTAAAGAAAACCGTGCATCGCACGGGATATAAGCTAGTGTATATATATATATATACATACAAGTGTTCAAATGAGACCTTTGCTTAAAATGATAACTGAGAATATATCTCAACCACACATCCTTTTACTTGTTTTATTAAACTTTTTAATGACTTGTAAAATTTATAATAAATTGAAAAAATTAGATTTAATTCTAATTCTTTTTCCGCAAAATCCTAAAAATATTCTAGTATTTAATTATGCTAAGAAGTTGTATGGATACTCCCCTACCTGGTATCAGAGCCATGTTTTTATTTAAAATGAATATTTTAGATAAAGAAAATCCTGAGGAAACTTAGAATAATTTTGAAATCGAATTTTCTGAAAATGAAAAAGGTTTTCAAGGTAGCTTTTTAGTAAAGCAAGAAATTCTTTCTAAAATCAGAAAAACAAAACTTGATTTGAAAAAAGAGGAAATATTTAACATTCCGATGTTAAATTTCTTAAAAAGAAAAAATTCTATATTTTATTTTGTTAAAACAAAAGAAATGCATATAGATATTAAAGATACTAAAGGTTCAGTGTTCCTACCCCTTATCACTAAGGATGAGATCAACAGAAACCTACAAAAAATTGACTCTAAGATTAGAGCAACCATTAACGTAGTTCATTTGGGAGCTACAAAATTTTTGTTGAAAGCAGAATTTAAGGAAGCCGTAGATTCACCTATTAAGATGGTCTTAATAGACAACAGAATCAATGACCGTAGTGATTGTATTTTGGGAGCAGCAAGAGGAAACTTAGCTTACCAAAAATTTATGTTCACAGTCTATCCTAAATATGCATTTAGTAAAGACACTAAGAACATAGATCAAGTATTATCTTTTGTACATCAATTCGAAAGAGAAAATTTGATGAATCCATGAGATAAAGTCTTTAACATAACCTATTTAGTAGTTTATGCATCGACCAATAGTCATCATAGTATTGACTATAGGAAAGAGGAAAACATAGAGTTAGAAGATGTTTTCTCAGAAATAGGATCAGTTGAAGAAAAGCAATTTTCTGAAATAAGACCCTTAGATAATTCTTGGGCAATTGATATTGCTAAAGATAAACCTTTACTAGGACAACAACCTAGAATGAGTTTCAGAAGAAATAGTCTGGAAATTGGAGAGACATCTGATAGCAACTTGCTAAAAAACGTCTCTAGAAAAGTTGATAATCTATGTCAAAGATTAGAACTTTTATAAAAATGACTACCCTTTTTATGATGCAGCCATACATCTATAAGAAAGGAAAAATCCTTAATATCAAAAAATTGAATGAAGGATCAGATAGTCAGCAAAGAAAGTATATCTTTAGTGGATATACTGGAAATCAGAGTCTTACAACTCTTATTTCTTCTACTAATAATCTTAACTAGATTACAGGTTGAATTTTACTAGGATGTTATAAACTATTGAGTTACTTTGGACTCAGTAAAGATCCCAGTGAAGAATTGTCTAAAACAAAAAGTGTTTATGACAAATTCTCCACTCTTTTAGAAGGGGGAGATAACCAGAAATTAGAAGACCTAAAAACTCTTTTAATTGAAAACATTAAGAAAATCGATAGAATAGAAGAAAAGATTAACCATCTTGAAAAAATTCCTATCGACAGAAATGAAGTATTAGACTTTACTTCTAAATTGAATGAAATCGAAGAATACCTTAAGAAAATCTTAGGATGAGTCTTAAAGAATTCCAAGACATTATTAAGCCACAGATAGAAGAAATTCTTAAGTTGCTTAAAGAACAGCGCGCTAACAATGTTATTGAAGCCGCAACTACAAAGATAATTACTGAATTAAAAACAACAATTCACGATTGTCCATGCAATAAAGAAATCCTGAAGGTTCTTACAGCAGAACAATCATAGGGAAAAGAAATCACCTCAGTAGGAGATAAAAATCCTCTTCCTAGAATAGGACAACAAAAATATAGTTACCCAAACTTCAGCGTTGGAAATGAAGAGCTGGGAATAGGAAAAAATCCTAATAGTCTTACATGGCCATTTGGTGTTGATAAATCAGCATGAATTACATGAAGACAGTAGAAGAATTCTTCTGGAAAAATCTAGAAGATGGAGAATTGAGAATTACGGATGACAACTTCGACATCCTTGACCAAGCAATCAGATTAATGGAAATAGATGATGAATCTTTTGCCAACCAAGAAATAGAATCTAGTAGTAATTTAAAATCTCTATTTGGTTTTAATAACTGTGAAATTCTAAATGTTATTAATGAGTTCAGTTCTGAAGAAAAAAATCCTCAAGAATCTGAAAGTGATTATTCAGAAGAAGAAATTTTTACCGAAAATTTCCGAATGAACAATCAAGAAACTCCAAAGAAAGAACAAGGATAAAGTTCTGGTGTTAAAAAACCCGAAGAAACAGAGCTAGTTAGCAGGAAAAGAAAATGTGACTTCTATCCCTTCTATCCCTCTACTGAATCTAGAAACACAACTAATATATTTGGTAGTAACATACTGAATATTGATTGTAAACCAAACAGGAAAGAACTCATTGATAAATGGGCTAAAGAAATCAGTTTGATTATTCAAACTAACAAAGAAGCTTATGATGACCAAAATACAGTATTGTTATTGGTAGAACATAAGACAACATGTGTTGTTAATAGCCTGATTAAGAACACTACTTGGGAACCTAGGATGAATCCTATTACAACCTTTGAAGAAATATTAGATTCGATCTATACTATGTTCTTAGGAATAGATCTTTCAACTAATAAAATTCAAGAACTATCCAAAATGGTTAATAAAGCAAAGACTATGCTTACTAACATGCAGCTATGTGATATATGCTTCCATGATCAATTCTATTGTGATTATGAAAAATATATCTTCATGCTTAATGACCAGAATGAATATAAGAAGTTTGTTAGAGACTATGTTCTTAAGATCCCATTCGTAGGCCAAAAAGCTCTAGATAGATTCAATATAGAAGCATCAGGAGTAACGGAGTTTAGCTTAGGCTTTGCTCAGAGAATAGTTAAAGAGGAAATCTTTAAGATTTGTGACTTAACTAAAAAACAAAAACAATTAAAATCCTTCAGCAAAAGATGTTGTGATAAAATTGTTGATAAGCCATTTGAATATGGATGTAGACAATCTTCTAAAAAGTCCTAAAAAAAGAGTCGCATAAATATACGACTAAATACAAATTTACCAGGAAAAAGAAACCCTTTAGACCAGGTAAGTATGTAAAGAAAAAATCTTTTAAAAAATCGTCTAACGATAAACAAAAGTTTTTCCCAAAAGGCAAGAAAAAATGCAGGTGTTGGATCTGCAACGAAGAAGGACATTATGCAAATGAATGCCCTGATAGAAAGAAGCATGATGACAAAGTCAAAATGCTTGAACAAATTTGGTATTTGGGTTATGTTCCCATTGAAGATCCATATGAAGACGAACAAAAAATCTATACTATTGAAGAAATAGAACCCGAATCTGAAGAATCAGAATCCAATGAATCATCTTCTTCAGATTGAAGAGATTGGAGAATTAGTAATGACAAATATTACTAACCCTAATTCTATTTACATAGCTGGAAAATTGAAATTTGCAGGATATAAACAAATAGAATTACATTGCTACGTAGATACAGGCGCAAGCTTATGTGTTGTAAGCAAGTACGTTATCCCAGAAGAACATTGGGTTAATACAGAAAGACCTATACAGGTAAAATTGCAAATGGAAGCGCCATTTCAATAAATAAGGTATGTAAAAACCTTAATATCTTGATAGCAGGAGAAAAATTTCATATTCCAACTGTTTATCAACAAGAATCTGATATTAATTTCATATTAGGCAATAATTTTTGTCAGCTATATGAACCATTTACTCAGTTTACAAAAATGATTATACTAACTCTTTCAGGAAAAGAAGTATATATCAGTAAGGTAACTACAACTTACAGAGTTGGAGTTAAAGGTTTCCTTGAATCTATGAAAAAGAAATCAAAGATTCAAAAAACAGATGCTATCAATATTAGTTCTAATAAAATTCACTTTTTAGAACGGGGGAAGGATAGTATTAAAAAGTATAAAGAATCAAATTGTATTATACAAAATTTAGTTCTTGATATAGAAAAGAAATCTATAATTGAAAAATTATTAGATTCAGTATGCTCAGAGAATCCCTTAGATCCTGAAAAGACTAAGAATTGGATGAAAGCAACAATCAAGCTCAAAGATCCCAAAACTGTAATAAAGGTAAACCCTATGAAATACAGCCCACGGGACCGAGAAGAATTTGGTAAACAGATTCAAGAGCTCCTGGATATGAAGATCATCATACCCAGTAAATCACCACATATGTCTCCGACATTTTTAGTTGAAAATGAAGCAGAACGAAAACGTGGAAAGAAAAGAATGGTAGTCAACTACAAGTCCATTAATGATGCGACAATCGGTGACAGCCATAACCTACCCAACAAGGATGAACTTCTCACCCTTATTCGAGGTAAGAAAATGTTTAGTTCATTAGACTGCAAATATGGATTCTGGCAGGTACTGTTAGATAAAGAATCACAGCTATTGACAGCATTCACATGTCCCCAAGGACATTATCAATGGATCGTTGTTCCTTTTGGATTAAAGCAAGCACCTTCCATATTTCAAAGACATATGCAAAATGCATTTAGATCCTTTGAGAAATTCTGTTGTGTATATTTAGATGATATTCTTATCTTTAGTGATAATGAGCAGGATCATCTCAGACATCTAGCAACAATTTTGAAGAAATGTCAGCAACTTGGAATCATTTTATCCAAGAAGAAAGGTCAACTCTTCAAGACAAAGATTAATTTCTTAGGATTAGAAATTGATCAAGGAACTCATTGTCCTCAACCCCATATCTTAGAACACATTCATAAGTTCCCAAATAAACTTGAAGACAAAAAACAGTTACAGAGGTTTTTAGGAATATTAACTTCTGCATCTGATTATATTCCAAAACTTGCAGCTTTACGTGCACCATTGCAGGCTAAGCTAAAAAAGGATGTACCATGGAAATGGGAAAATTCTGACTCCAGCTATATCAGCAAAGTCAAGAAAAATCTAAAGAGTTTTCCAAAACTCTATCATCCTCAACCAGAGGATAAGCTTATCATTGAGACTGACGCTTCAGGAGAATACTGGGGAGGAGTTCTCAGGGCAGTCAATTATGATCAAGAATTGATATGCAGAAAAAACACTGAAAGGAATGACCACTCCAATGAAAAAGAGTACCTTGCAGTAATTAGAGTTATCAATAAGTTTTCTATTTATCTTACTCCTATTAAATTTTTAGTAAGAACTGACAATAGAAACTTTACTTATTTCTTGCGAATTAAGCTTGCAGGAGATAACAAACAAGGACGCCTAGTGCGATGGCAACAATGACTTTCAAGATATTCTTTTGATGTAGAACACATTGAAGGAAGAAAAAATTGTCTAGCAGATTTTCTGACTAAAGAATTTAATACTAACCAATAAAATTTAAGCTATTCAAATTTTATCATGGACAGGTATTCAGAGGATTACTCCAGAAATCCTATAAATAGAGACGTTCGGCTATGGTATTCATCACACCAAAACCTATAAATGATAAGTGGATTTTATATCTACTTGGAACGCTTCATATCGGCTTAAATTGATGACTTGAACTCAAGTATGTGGTGTGTTTAATGTGTTTTCATTAAGTTTTGCAGAACCAAGAGTTGGAGGTTAATTTGATTAAAATTCGGATTTTCCGGGTAGGTTGCGCAGTCTTCACTGTTTTGGCCATATCTGGAGTTCTACAAGTCCGATTCTGACGATCTTACAGCTCACGCGAAGAGGACAACATTTTCTATAATTATGAACAGTAACCTGGCGCGCGGGCGCGGACCAAACGCGCGGGCGCGCGGCCATGAACAGTGATCAAGCGCGCGGGAGCGCAGCAAACGCGCGGGGGCGCGCACGGGGAGAATTCAGGACGCGCGGGCGCGCGCCTAGGGCGCGGCCGCCTGGCAAAATTCTTGGAAATTTTCCTGATTTCGATTTTTAATTGGAAATATGGAAATATCTTGCTGAAAAAGCCTCCTGGAGTTTATATAAACACAACCCTTCACCAATAATCATATATAGCTATTCCCAGCAACACATAGAGAGAGAGCCAAGACACGGAGATTCAAGTTTGACGAAGGATTCCTACGCGCGTGACAAGCAACGGAGTTCTAGATCTACTTTTCTTTTGTATTTTTCTTGGCGATACTCTTGGATGCTTTTGGGATTTGTTTTCTCAACTCTATTACTTTAGTATCCATATTATTCGAATCTTGTTCATTATCATGCTTTCATCAGAACCCACGATGATGAACGGTTCTATTATGAACTAATCATTGTCGTGGGATTCTAACGGATTTATTTATGGATTTTAGTAGTTAATTGTTTTAAAGATGTGTGTGTGATGGCTAATTGATATCCTAGTTTTGTTGTGCTTATTCTTCTTGGATGCGTAGCTAACATCTAAGATTGTTTGTTAATCTCTATTGAATGCGAAAGTGGATATAGAGGTTTAGAACTTGCCATGCTAGCATAGGTTTATGTATGTTTGTCATGCATGATTCGTAGGTAATTTTAACCATCTTACCTGCCCTATGTAATCTGAATGGATAACTTGCTCGTTAAACCGTTATGTTTTCAAATCTTATAGACATATAGGGTCTAAGCATAATTGGTGTCTGCCCAACTTCTATCTCTTTTGTGGATGTTTGAGTGGTTTGGTATACGTATACTGAAAGGTAGCGTGTACTTATTTCGTGTTATCCGATTAGTTATCACAACCGTCACATGCATTGATTAAAGACAAAAGACTCTAGATGAAGTACTTAATGAAGTTAGGATCCCATGTTTTATTCTCATATACATAAATCGATTTTAATCCTCTTAGTTAGTTAATTTCTTAGTTTAATAATTTGTTCTCTAGTTAATTTTAGATAATCAAACCCAAATTGTTAATTGTCTTAGCAGTGGATAAAAATCATACATTGTTGCATATGTACATTAATTGAATTGAACACCTCATTAGATCTCTGTGGGAACGAACTTGACTTATTCGTATATTACTTGTGACCACGTGCGCTTGCGTGATTTTGTGCTAACAAGTTTTTGGCGCCGCTGCCGGGGATCATCGGTGTTTTATTTTAGTTTATGTACTTGTCATCAGTGGTCGTTAGAGTTCACTGACTCGGATTGTAGTTGTTTGTTCTGTGTGTTTCAGGTACTTGAACGTGTATGCGAACACGTTCTCAGACTCGTAAATTGGAAGAAGAAAGATTAAAGTTAGTAAAGATGGGAGACGTTCCAGAAGGAGTAGCACCTGTAGCTAAGGCTTTGAAGGACTATTCTCAGCCAAAGATCAATGATATTCAGTCGAGTATTGTCAGGCCGGCTATTGCAGCTAATACCTTTGAAATCAAGCCTGGCACGATTCAGATGGTGCAGAATTCAGTGCAGTTTGGGGGTGCTCCAACGGAAGATCCTAATATGCATATTAGGGATTTCATCGAGATTTGCGACACCTTCAAGACCAACGGAGTGTCGGAAGATGCCGTGAAGCTGAGACTTTTCCCATTTTCTCTGAGGGATAAGGCTAAGGGCTGGTTGCACTCTCTACCAGCAGGTTCTATTACTACATGGGAGGATCTTGCTCAAAAATTTCTTACTAAATTCTTCCCCATGGCTAAAACTGCTGCGATCAGGAATGCTCTTACTCAGTTTTCTCAGCATTCTGGAGAAACTTTATGTGAAGCTTGGGAGCGTTACAAGGAGATGCTTAGGAGATGTCCACATCATGGATTGCCCGACTGGATGGTGATCAATTGCTTTTATAATGGTTTGGGAGGTCAATCTCGACCAATGTTAGATGCAGCATCAGGTGGAGCTCTATGGGCTAAGAGCTACGAGGAAGCTTATGAGTTAATTGAGATGATGGCTGCGAATGAATATCAGAATCCTACTCAGAGATTATCACAAGGCAAAGTAGCAGGAGTTCTTGAAGTTGATGCAGCTACAGCTATAGCAGCCCAGTTGAAGGCTTTGACAATGAAGGTGGATTCTTTGACGAATTATGGAGTTCAGCAGGTGGCTAGTGTTTGTGAGCTTTGTGCGGGCGCACATGAGACGAATAATTGTGCCATATCTAGTGAATCGGCGCAGTTCGTGAGTAACTTTCAGAGACCATCACAGCCAGTTCCAGCCACCTATCATCCCAATAGCCGGAATCATCCTAATTTCAGCTGGAGCGACAATCAACAATCACAGCAGCCTTATCAGCCATTCCAAGGTCAGCAATTTGGAGCAAAGCCTTACAATCCTCAGAATTTTCAGCAACAGCAAGGGCAGAATTTTCAGCCACAGTATGCTCCTAGGCAACAATTTCAGCCACCAGGATTTCCGCAACAACCTCATGCTAGTGCGGGGCAGTCTTCGAATGAAAAATGTGAATTGGATGAGTTGAGAATGATAGTTAAAAGCCAGGCGGCATCGCTCAAGACTTTGGAGAATCAGATGGGGCAGTTGGCAAGTGCCTTACTCAGTAGAGCTCAGGGAACTCTTCCTAGCGATACGGAGCCTAATCCAGGAAAGACAGTTGTCCAAGAACATGTGAAAGCAGTTACCTTGAGATCGGGAAAGGTCACGGTCAATTAAAAATCAGCAGTTGAAGAAGAGGAAGAAATTCAGCAGCATCAGGTGGAACCTTCTAAGGAAAAGCCAATTTTTGATTTGGCAGCTAAGCAGTTGGACGGTGAGGCTGAAAAGAGCAAAAATTCTGCTGACAAGTCTACTTCGGACCAGATCTATCCTCCTCCTCCATATCCAAAGAGGCTACAGAAGCAGAATCTTGACACAAAATTCGCCAAATTTCTCGAGGTTTTCAAGAAGTTACACATCAACATACCTTTTGCAGAAGCTCTTGAACAGATGCCGAGCTATGCTAAGTTCATGAAGGGTATTTTATCTCGGAAGTTGAAACTCGAGGATTTGGACACTGTTGCTTTGACAGAGGAGTGTAGTGCAGTTCTACAGCAGAAATTGCCACCAAAGCTTAAAGATCCGGGAAGTTTTACCATACCTTGCACTATTGGCAATCAACTTTTCAGCAAATGCTTATGTGATTTGGGAGCTAGCATTAATCTAATGCCAATGTCTGTTTTTAAGCAACTTGGGTTGCCTGAGCCGAAACCAGTTAATATGACCTTACAGTTGGCTGATCGGTCGATCACATATCCAAGGGGTATAGTGGAGGATGTCTTGGTAAAGGTGGATAAGCTAATTTTTCCTGCTGATTTTGTTATTCTTGACTTTGAGGAGGATAAGAAGATTCCTATCATCTTGGGAAGACCTTTTCTAGCTACTGGCCGAGCGTTGATCGATGTTCAGAAAGGAGAGCTCACAATGAGGGTGAGTAATCAAAAGGTCATCTTTAATGTGTTCAAGGCTATGAAATTTCCGATAGAGGAGGAAGAGTGTTTTAGCTTGAAGATGGTTGATACGGGTCAGAGAAAGGAGTTCGATCAGCTGTTGAGCACAAATTCGGACATGCACAAGTTCGAGCATCACATCAGTGATTCCATTGACAATTCTTCCATTCGAGATCTTTCGAATGTCAAGCTTGGAAAACTTCCACCACATTTGAAGTATGTCCTTCTGAATGATGAGTTGGTAATTTTTAAAGAGTGTGAAGATAATGTGTTGAGAAGGTGGAACAAGGATGATGAGGTAAAAGAGTGTTCTTATCAATCGACGGAGAAGCATAAACACCTTAGAGGTGTAAAGAAGAAAAAGAAAAAATCGAGTGGTGGAAAAGTCAAGGTGAAGTTTGATTTGGAAAAGATGTGGGAAGAAAACAAGAAGGTTATCAAACAATGGGTGAATGGTCCTTCTGCTAAGGACAAGTCAAATGCGATCTTCGAGCCACCATGATTTGATTCACATTTGTCCGGCAAAATGACATTAACGACAGCGCTTCGTGGGAGGCAACCCATGTGTTAGGTATGTTTCTACTATCTTTTTTATTACCTTCAATGAGGACATTGAATATGTTAAGTTTGGGGGTGATGTATGGGTTTGTATAGTTAGTGTGTGTCTCATGTAGGATTCATATTGCATATGTAGTTGTAGTTTATTCGTAGTTTTTCATGTTCATGTCATATAGGGCATTCTGTTTGCATAGTTTTTATTTATTATGTGAGTCCATTTTAGTTGCATGCATATTTCATGATCCCGTAGGACTTGACTATTTCCGTTGGTGAGTCGATGTTGATTTGAGTGTGGTTGTGATGAATAGAGGGTTGATTAAGTTTCTAAGTATTGACTTGCATGCCAGAAACAATAAACACCTCTATTACACACACGATTCTCCCAAAATAATCAAAGGCATTTGGCCTAAATATAAATCTCTTTCTTTGAGACCCTTCCATCAGAATGGAAGAGACAATGGAAATGTTGTGATTAAAGGAGTGCATTCTTCTTAAAGAACTCGAGCTTATCAGAGCTAAGCTTGAATATATAAGTCTTTTAAAGACTGAACATCAAAAGGTTATTTGTTCACCTTCCTCTTCACAGAGTAAAGAACAGGCTATTCCAGAGCAAACGACTCCTGGTAAAGAAACAACAAATCCGTTGACGGCTGTTGTTTTGCCCAAACGCAAAATAGAGGTTCAAACCTCCATAACGTTAGAAAAACCCTCAGACTTAAGTTTGAGACCTAACGGGGGAATTCAAATCCCAGATAAGACTGAATGTCAAACTTTAGCATTTCCTCACGGATTCAAAGGCAATAACAAGGCCTATTATGTGGTTTTTAACGGTCCTAATGCAGGCATATACACCACATGGGAGATAGCCGAGAAAACAATCAAAGGCTTTTCGGGCATCAATCATAAGAAGTATAAATCATTTACTGAAGCAAAAGTTGCAGCAGGCATTTATACTACGCAAGAGTTCAAGCCACCATTAGAGTTGATCAGTTCAGTTGAAGCTTTACAACCAACCTACAAAGGAGCTCTGACAAAGGAAAAAGAAACCTCGAGCAAGACAATTCTGGGTTCAATTCCAAAAAATTAGCAAACAACGCTGATACAAACAAATGAAGATACCATAAATATTCGTTATTCAGAATTCAAGTATCTTTATCAATTTGGTAGGCTTGCCACGGAGAAGAATTTTGTAGAAGAACACTTCTTTACAACTGATAAGAAGAACGTCAGCTACTTTAACTTCTATCCAAACGCCAACCTGAGATGGTATATGAGGCGTATCAGTACGGGATATTGGCACAGGTTTACCCCACCAATAATCTACTGGAAATATCTAAATTCCCGAAAGAATTTAGAAACACGGTTAAGGCATACAAAAAGAATTGTCTTAAAAATCAGGATATCGGAATATTCGTCAAAACAACCAGCACGATTATCTGTTGGGAAAATGAAGAAGAATACGATTGTCCAGCTAATCAGCCTTTTCACTATGTTCAGGTTGGTTCCGCAAAGGAAAAAGTCTACTCTCCGAGTCAGGTTATGGAAACTACCTTGGAAAAAGAAGACTTAAGAGAACTTGTTGAACAAAAAATATTGATCCTAATCAATAAGCTATTCAACATTAAGCAGGAAGACAAGCTTCACATCAATCTTGCAACAACCAATACTCTAATGACATCTTATTCACATAAAGGACTAAGTTCAGAAGAGTATAACAAAATAGTGGAATTCAGAAGACAGCTACTCCACAAAGATGCTGTAGGATCTCACCAAAGTCTCTTTTGCAAAAGAAAAGAAAAAGAGATAAAGAAATTTGGCATATCTCTCGATTGTCAAATTTGCGGACCCATCACTTCTAAAGATAAAACAGTATCGACAGAAGAAGGACCCTCAACTTCCCCACTGAAGAAAAAGTAGCGGACGATAAGTGAAGTAGAAAAAGCATCTACTTTTAAGCAGATAGCCGACAAGGATAAGGATTCTTATCTCTTCAGACGGAAGTGCATCAATAATGTGCAAACTATGCAGGCAATGACGTAGGATAATTTGTACAGATCCTCACTCCTTATTCTATAAAAGGAGGAGTTACATTTCAGATAAGAGATCATCAGTTGTCAAAAAGACAAGTATAGAGTAATAACGTCCAGAAAAATGTGTGAGTAAGTCCCATTAGGGATTGTAAGTGTTATGAAGGGATTCATAATGAATCAATTGTAATATATTGTAAGGAATAAAATAGTTCAAGTTTGAATTCAAAATCTGTCTCATGTTTAGTGTCCGGTCTTAGACTCTGGAGTCCGTTTGGGTCACAGGAAAGTACCGCTTTAGGCAATTGGCCGTTTTAAGGAAATCGCCGACCATGGATTGAGCGACCACAAGGCAGATTAGTATGAGAAGAAGAATTTAAACAGATGCTTTATTCAACATTACAATCACTATTGCAAATGGAGTTCATTAAAAGACGAATACCCGGTAATATCATTTACAATCTCTATCTTTATAAATTTATTCTGATTTATACAAAATCATATAAAATGTGTGATAATAATCATCAAAGTTCTCTAAGAACTTAGTAATATGACTAATACACAGCCGTGGTTAGTAAACATTGAAGGTAATGCCATGATTGATATGGATAACCATCAATATCTAGAGCACTTATTAAAGGTATCTAGGAAAGTTGTCTCTAACAAAGACAATATAGCAATTAGAGCCCTTATCTGGGATCTAGAAGAATTTAAAATTGAACATGTACGGTTTTATTATAAGTTTTCTATGCAGATAGAAACAGAGATATCTTCTCTTAGAAGAATTCTCAGTTATGATCTTATTAGAAACCCTAATAGGATTAGAAATAATGAAGGATACGAAAGATTAGTACTTCATCGATCATCAGATGCCTAGTAGATCATCTTTGATAGAACAATATGTTTTAACCCTGGTTTTTAACCATAGGTTAATCAGTATGACTGTAAATAAAAGGGACTCATTGGAGTAACTATATATATATATCAGGGCAAACCGTAACTTATTTATTTTAAAACATATTTTAGTACTTTTAATTATTTAAAAAAGTTTAACACACATACTTATTTTATTTAACAAATATAATTAATAAAATATTAAAACGTAAATAATAAAAATAACAATTGTTAAAAATAATTCGTGCATCACACGTGTTTCAAGCTAGTAGATAAATAATAATATAAAAGATATGAATCATCTTTAAATAATGATATTTTGAATATCTTAATTTCAATTGAGCCCGAAAAGACCTTTTCTCGAAAAATTCTGCCCATCTATATATGGTGAGATACCTTTTCCAAGGGTCATGTTCCTTGTAAAACCCTTAACCTTAGAACCCTTAGAACTCTATTTTATTTTTTAAAATAATATATATTTATTATATGAAGGTCATGGGTAAAGTTGTCCAAAAACACAAAATACATAATTTAGAGCTAATTAATATTTTATTAACGATAATAATCATACATCGATATCGATCACAAAATTCTCCATCATCATCATAAAATTTCCCCAATTATTTTTATCATTTTTTGTGAAAATATTCAAGTTATTGTATAAACACAATATCAGATAACAGTGTTCAGCAGCTGAACATTTAAATACAAGTAAGTTCAGTTGCAGAACTTTAAAATTTATGTGTTTGATTTCAAATTCGATTGCATGACTTTTAGGTTCAACGGTAGAACACGAAAGTTATGGTATGAAAATAATGTGATTAACATTGTTCAACAGCTGAACAATATAAAAATAATCAAGTTCAATTGTAGAACTTTGTGGAAAAAAGTAAGTTCAGTTGTAGAACTTTGAAGTCCATATGCATAACTTTTAAAATTTAGCTGCAGAACACTGTATTTATATTATGAAACAAAATAGGTTCGGCAGTAGAATACTTTTATTCCAAGAATACCCTTATAAGATTTTGTATATAAAAATGAGTTGAATCTGAACAGTTGATCTAGTAATAATCCAACGGCTTATAACAGTTCTAAAGTTCTTTTTTATTGATTGGTTCTCTCTTGAACCTAACCCCCTTTTCCAAACATATATACTAAAAATCTCTTATAAAAATCTTGATTTGGAATAACAAATAGAAAATAGTAAAATTGGAAATATCTTTTGTGATAAAAAAAAGAGTACATAATATTCTTTTAATAACAAAAATAGGCGACCTACAAAACATAAAAGGAGAATAAATAGCGAGCTCTAAGATATAGTAATTCAAAATTATCGAAAGGGGAATTTGATTTTGGTGAAATTGAAGTGGGATTAGTGAAACAGTTGTGAAGAAACGAGCCCCAAGACTTTGATTTTTGAAGCTCAAGTACATCATGAATGCTCCAATTATTGGTAAGTCTTCACTTTGCCATATCTTTATGTATGTATATGTATGTATGTATGTTATATATGTATGTATATAAGTATATTATGTATGTATGTATGTTTATGTACATTTGTATGTGTGTGTGTATGTGAGAGAGAGGGAGAGAGGGAGAGAGGGAGAGAGGGAGAGTTTATGTATATGTACACTTGTATGTGTGGGAGAGAGAGAGAGAGAGAGAGAGAGAGAGAGAGGGAGGGAGAGTGAGTTTATGTTTATGTATCTGTACACTTGTATGAGAGAGAGAGAGAGAGAGAGAGAGAGAGAGAGAGAGAGTATTTTTAGCTTTGAACTAACTGTGTTTGTGTTTTGTTGGGGATTGTGAAGATCCATTGCAGGGAGATTTTCCGGAAGTGATAGAGGAGTATTTGGAATATGGGGTTATGAAATGTATCGCTTTTAATCATCGTGGAACTCTTCTTGCTGGTAAAGATTTTATTTTTATTAAGTCTGTTTTGTTACATAGTTCTTGATTTTTCTGAATTTGGCTGTCGTAATTTATGTTAGTTGCATATGGAGACCGAGCAATTAATAAGTATAATAGATTAAATTTATAGCAGAAAGTTATAATTAAACTCAAATCAAACATGATTTTGTGAAAGACTTTGCAAAGTAGGGGGCCGTTTGGGTCACGGGATTTGAACCTGGTTAACGGGAATTGGAAAGATATTCTAATATATTTTTGTTGTAGAATCTCATCCCCATTCCCGTTAACCGGGTTCAAAACCCACAATCCAATCAGCCCCTAGGTGTCTTTTTTCACATTTTCTTCTTACTACCCTTTTCTTTCGCATCCTATGTTTATCTCATAAGTGGTCTTTTAGTTAGTCAAAGTGTCTACATTTTTGTCAAGAGATTTCACACAGAATAAGTGTTGTGTTCCTACAACGGCATAACTGAAGTTTGAGTAATATAGCTGATAATAATCTTCTGTTGATTGTGTGTTTTTTTAAAAATCAGTTTGCGAAGTTTGCCAACAGGTCAGAAAAAAGTAATCCTCTTTGATTGTATTTTCTGGGATTTTGGTATCCTTAAATGGCACTTTCCTGTTGTGATTTGAAGTAGTAAAAAATGGAAAATGCCACAACAGGAAACGAGTTTCTTTTTTTAATCAAAGATAATACGCATTTCAAGGATGTGTATGAGCAGAAAGGCGGAAGTAGGACGCGCATGGCGCAGAGTGTTGTGCAACACCCTATGCATTGTGCAGTTACCCATTTCCGTGGTTTTATTTAAATAAAATCTGTTGTTGATAGACTTTGACTTTTCCCACACTTGCTCTGCTTTGAATATCAATATGTATTCATTTCATGACTTATTAGGTGAAGAGGCAAAAACTTCTATATAGCTGTATATCTTGATTCTTGATCTTTCACTTTCCAGATCTTTTAAAGTATCAGTCTCCTAATATATTCACTGAGTTTTTTATAAGCATGTATATCACTGAACTTTTTGATATATAATTCTAATTTTGAACGATTGAGGTCTGTCTCTTCTATATTTATTGTTTGATATCCTCACTTGTTGATCTTAAACAGCTGGATGCTCTGATGGTAGCTGTGTTATCTGGGATTTCATGACGAGAGGTGTTGCGACAGTCTTGAAAGACAAGGACTGTGTTGCTGCTGTAACAAGTGTTTGTTGGTCTAAACTTGGTCATCGCATACTTGTATCTGCCGCTGATAAGACGTTAACACTTTGGGATGTTGTGAAAAGAGAAAAGGTTGTACAAGTAACCCTGCAGCAGTCTGCATTACAGGCACGTCTACATACCGGTTCTTCCTCATCAACCATCTGTCTAGCATGCCCTCTGTCATCTGCTCCAATGATTGTTGATTTGGAAACTGAAAACGTAACAACGCTTCCAATCTCATTGCCTGAAACAGACAGTACGACAGCACCTCCTTCGCGAAACAAGTTTTCTGATGGATCGGCACCTTTTTCACCTACAGCAGCATGTTTTAACAAGTATGGGGATCTGGTGTATGTTGGAAATTCGAAAGGAGAAATACTTGTTATAGATCACAAAAGCAATCAAGTGCGTGGGGTGGTTCCCATTTCTGGGGGTTCTGTGATAAAGAATATAGTCTTCAGCAGAAACGGGAAATTTCTCCTCACAAATTCTAATGACCGTACAATTAGAATCTACGAGAATCTTTTGCCGTTGAAAGATGGAATTAAATCCCTGGATGATGCACATGAGACATTGAAGGAGCTTCCTGAGGCTGAAAAATTGAAAGCTATTGGCTCAAAGTGCTTGGCACTATTTAGGGACTTTCAAGATTCCATTACCAGAGTGCACTGGAAAGCACCCTGTTTTAGTGGTGATGGCGAGTGGGTTGTTGGTGGTTCCGCTAACAAAGGAGAGCACAAGATTTACATATGGGACAGGGCAGGGCGTCTCGTAAAAATTCTTGAAGGTCCTAAAGAGGCGTTGATAGATCTGGCGTGGCATCCTGTTCGTCCTATAATTGTGTCTGTTTCACTAACAGGATTGATCTATATTTGGGCTAAAGATTACGTCGAAAACTGGAGTGCATTTGCTCCAGATTTTAAGGAGCTCGAGGAAAATGAGGAGTATGTGGAACGTGAGGATGAATTCGATCTTATACCTGATTGTGAAAAGGTAAACTTTAAGAAACACAGTTCTTTTTCTTTTTCATGTTTAATTTTTAATGTTTGCTAATTAGAAATGCAGTTCTTGTTTCTGTCATCATGTAACAAACTGAATTGTTTATTTTCATACATATTCTTGTAGGAGAAACAATCAGATGTTGATGAAGATGATGAAATTGATATTATGACAGCGGAGAAGGATACTACTTTTAGCGATTCAGATATGTCAGAAGATGAAGTATTATATTTGCCTGTAGAAATTTCTCCGGATGTTCCCGAGGAGCAGGATAAATGTATCGGGATGGGTGACAGCAACCATTCTGGATCCCCTCTTTCTGAAGATGCAGAACAGAATGGGCAAGTGGCTAAATATGCTTCTAGTCCGATTGATGGTAATTATACACCTTTCCATATAATTTATTACTATACCTTTGGGCTAGCATACCGGTACCATGCATATAGTTACCTTAACTGATAGCTTTTTCCAATGTTTGTATTAGCATTATTAATGCTTTAATCTGCGTAAGTAGTGCATTAATTCAACTTGAAGTAACTGAATGGGTACTAAAGGGATAAGAAGGGACAAAGAAAGAAATGACATGAGAATGAGGTGTAGTAGGATTAGTTCATTGATAGACTCCAAAGGATGAATTTTGGTTTCCAACTGGCGTAGTTGATAGTTAATGTGCTAAGAGTCATCTCGGAGGAATTTTCCAAGCCAGATGGGGATTTCAGTCTTTAATCGGCTTTCTTTTAATAATTTGAGTCACATGGGAATTTAACATGCTTTTACTTTTGCTATGTGAGATATTTCCTTTTTTCTAAAAAATTAATTTTCCCTTTCTTTTTTATGGTTAATTGGGTCTGGGTTGTGATGCACAGCAGCTATGGATAATTCTGATACTGGAGGGATGCGCCTTAAACGCAAAAGGAAACCTTCAGAAAAGGTGCTAGAACTGCAGGCAGAGAAGAGCAAGAAGCCTGTGCAAAAGACGAAGCCATTTGGCAAATCGGAGAAGAAGAACAAACCTGGAGTTGATCAGGACAGCGACGTGTCCAACTGATACTAATAATGGGTACTGTTAGATTAAATTCTCCTTATAGTGACAATTCATGGAGACTCTCTAGTCCGGAGAATGAACCATCCTTGTACTTTTGTACTTGAAGAAGTTTTTCCTTGATGAAAATGCTCAGGAGGATTTTAAAATCGTAGCTTTTAGTGACGGCAATGTTTTTAGTTTCATAATTGTCTTGGTGAAAGTCGGGTGCTGATACTTTCAAACCTAAATTGTTCATGCACTCTTTCCATGCACTGCAGTATTGGCTGTATCACATTATTGTGTTATATGGTACAAAAATTTTTCATGGTGGATGTGAAAAAAATAATTTATGGTGACAAGTATCAGCACCTGAACTTTTGATGTTGCAGAATGCGGGTGAGGCATTTTTGTATACTGGTTATAAGCTGATACGGGGCAAAATTTGTAAAATTGCAAAACTCCTGTTCGATTAAATTATAGAATTTATTTTGGTCATTTATGAGAGACCATTGCTTATAGTGTTGTTGAATCTTGAGATCTACCTATGATTACTTTCTATGTTCTTGTTTATTATAAGTTTAGTGTATGTATAATATCTATTACAACATTAAAAACCTGCTCCTTTTATAACACATATTTTTAAAAATCACCTTTTTTTACAATTGACAAATTTTCAGCTAAATGTGTTTAACTATTCTGTATGCAACTATTTTCTTAATTTTGTTCAAAAAAATAGCAACTTGTACTACACTTGCAACTAGAACAGATGTGTCACTCATGTCACCCATATAGGTTGTGGTCAATTTTCTAATTTCTTTATTTTGTTTATTGTTATCAAATTTATAGATCTTTAAGTCGGACGCCAGCTTCAAACAGAGTTAATGTAAGTATAGATCTTTGATGCATCTGTGGGGGGTGTCAATCGAAGTACTACATTGAGAAAGTAAGAGGAAATTAACTTGTATTAGGTCTTTTGGATATGTGTAAAATTTCGAGTTTCATAGTTTTTTTATTATTTTTTTGCCAAAATATTCCCTCAAAATGAAAATATTTGGAGTTGTGCTAGGAGACTATGTGAAAGAACAAAGCAAAGCTTCAAATCTGTATATTAAATTGCATGGTGGACTGAAAATCTATATATATATAAATACATGTTGGAGATGTGATTTATATGTAAGTTTTGTTGGTGTTGAATTGGACAACAAAACAAGAAAATCACTTATTTGTATCAAACATGAGAAGCACTTGAATTCTGTTCTCAGTGCCAAGGTGCCTTGCACGTACACCTACATTATTAGTTGACTTTACTAAATGAATCTTATGTTTTATTCATGCACATAGTTTTTCTATATAAACACAGCAAAATACTGAATCTCATGTATCTTGAAAATCTTACTATATTTCAAGCATGACTTTACTTAAATCTTATAGCAAAGTCGATGAATCGGGTGAAGGCTGGTTTGAAGAAGGACGTCGTAGGGCGTTGAGAAGGCGGATTTGTGCAATCAGCTGCTTGTCATGCATAATTTTAGTCATTGTCATAGTTTCTGCTGTGGTAGGAATTCATGTCAGTAAAAGTAACAAGGGTGATAGTAAAGATAAAAACAATAATCAGTCACAGTCTGCTGCTTCAATTAAAGCGGCCTGTGGCCTGACATTGTATCCAGACTCATGTTATCGTAGTCTGGCACCTTTACTGAATTCAAGCCGTGGTGAGATGGTACAACCTGAAGCGCTTTATAGAGCGTCGTTGCAAGTGGCTATTGGAGAAATATCAAAAGCAGCAAAATACTTCATGGAGAATGGTGGACTGAAAAGTGTTTTTGCTGGTAATCAGACTGATGTAGTTGCAGCACTTGAGAATTGTCGCGAGCTTCTAGATCTAGCCACGGATCATCTGAATAGCTCTTTTCTGAGTGACAAATTAACATCGTCCAACGCAGTTGAAGATATATTAACATGGTTAAGTGCTGCTGGCACTTATCAAGAAACATGCATAGATGGCTTTGCCAATACAAGTTTAAGGCTTAATGTGTTGCAATACCTTAAAGACTCCAATGAATTCACAAGCAACAGTCTGGCAATCATCAAACAAGTATCAGATGCTGCGAAGTCTTTGAAGTTGCGACGTAAATTATTAACAGCCAGAGATGATATGGGCATGCCACATTGGTTGTCCTTCAAGGACAGGAAGCTGCTACAAAGTAGCAAAAGTAGTCCTATTACGTATGACGCTGTCGTGGCGAAGGACAGAACAGGAAAATACAAGACAATTGGAGCTGCTCTTAAGGCTGTTCCTGAGAAGAGCAAGAAAAGGTTTACAATCTATGTTAAAAAGGGAGTTTATTATGAAAATGTTAGGGTTGAGAAGGGAAAATGGAATGTTATGATGATCGGCGAAGGAATGGATAAAACTATTGTTTCTGGTAGTTTGAATGCTGTTGATGGAACTCCAACATTTTCTAGTGCAACATTTGGTAAGTACTCTTTCTGTCAAATTCGAGCCTTCATCACTAGAATGTCCCTGATCCTCAAGTAGTTTATTTATAACTTGAATGTTGAATAATAATTCCGCATTGTTTTGATGCAGCTGCATTTGGACAAGGCTTCATTGCTCGTGACATGGGTTTCCGCAACACAGCTGGTGCAATCAAGCATCAAGCTGTGGCACTAATGTCAAATTCTGACCGTTCAATTTTCCATCGTTGTCGATTTGATGCATTTCAAGATACTCTTTATGCTCACGCCAATCGCCAATTCTATCGCGAGTGTGACATTTATGGTACAGTAGATTTCATCTTTGGAAACTCAGCTGTTATATTACAAAACTGCAACATCTTACCAAGAGTACCAATGACTGGACAACAAAACACTATTACTGCTCAAGGGAAAATCGATCCAAATCAAAACACTGGAATTTCGATACAAGATTGTAAGATTTATCCATTAGGGAACTTAGGTTCAGTACCAACTTTCCTAGGCCGGCCTTGGAAAGATTACTCGACAACAATAATAATGAACACGATGATTGAGAGCTTGATTGATCCCAAGGGATGGTTACCATGGACCGGAACAAGTGCACCAAACACCATATATTACGCTGAGTATCAGAATTTTGGACCAGGATCTTCAACCAAAAATAGAGTTAAATGGAAGGGACTAAGGAGCATTACATGGACACAAGCTACCAAATTTACTGTTGATTCATTTATCTATGGATCACAATGGATTAAAGATGCAGGTGTAGCTTATAAACCAGGTCTCTAAGGGAATGCTAGAGCTTTGGATTGATTTGTCGTAATACATGTTATTTCTTTTTATTCTTAATGTTATGATTTTTTTTACGAGACGAAAAACATTATACAGTATTTGACTGATTGAAAGAATTCAATTTAGATTATATCTAATTATTGTTGATTTTACGATACACCAAAAATGGTCAAAACCTACCACCAAAATGGTAGGTTTTAATTGCTCAGAATTGGTGTATGGTAGGAATTAATGGTTTATTTCTTCAAGGCCCCACATGCCAAATGGCTGCCCATGTGGCGAGCCACATCGACAGCCACATGACAGTGCACCCCGACACATCACTTGCCACGTCAAATAAATGTGGGCCCACGCGGTTGACATGACATGCCACGTGTCACATGTGGGGGCCACTGCCACGTTATTTTGAGGGGGTCACATTTGACCCTAGGGATGGCAACGGGTTGGATCGGGTTGGATTTCTGAGATATCCAAATCCAAACCCGAAAGGTATATCCAAATCCAAACCCGATCCAAATCCAAATGGATTTTTAAAATCAAAATCCAAACCCGATCCACCGGGTTCGGGTTGGATTCGGGTTTACCGAAATCCGATTTTCAGAATTCAAGTTCTTGAGTAAATAAGCACTAAATTTGATACAAAAATTTAGTGCAGATGATTTAAGTAGCAGAAATACATGGTCTGATAGACATAACTCATAAGTACTTCCTAAACAGAGGAATAAAGAAATTACAACATTTGAAATTTGAAAATTTATCCAAAAAACTACTCCATATATGTTGCTGATTGTTGAATGTCTTCACCCTCACAGCAAAATCAGCCACTACTGTGTACTGCAAAAAAAAGTTCCCGTGAATGAGTACATAGCACTAATAAAAGCAAACGGCAATACAAGAGAAAAAAATACATCAAAATTTATGCAAGAAAAAATCTAAGATGGACAATTTAGTGGATGAAAGAAGTGACCTGCAACATTATAAAATGGGAAAAGCAAAGGATATCAGATCTAATTGGCAAAGAATTAAGCATGCATTTTCTGCACCAAAGACACCACATAAAAACAATGCAAGGTATATAGACCAATTTAGAAATATCAGCACACACTACTAACTAGCCTCAAAATTCCACATCTATTATATATCTAATACTGCAACATACACGTTTGTGAAACATTTTATTAGAAACATTTTATTCCTAATGTAATGACATCTATGCCCCTACTCAATAAAACCATTGTCATCTTCTTGGCTGCCTTTCTCACCGTAACTCCACCCAGCCTCATCCGCTTCCTCACCTTTTCTCCCTGTAACTCCACCCAGCATTTCAGCGCCCCATCATAGCCACGTCAGAAGGCACCTTCTCAGCTGTTCCCACGTCTGTAATACAACTTTCATCTCCAGTCAAGCGGACTTGATGAACGTATAAGAGTGGCGTCATTCATCAGGTATTAATCTATAAAATTAGGGTTCCATTTGATGCTATCATCAAATATGAAATCCATTTGAGAACCCTCTTTACCCTGTATATGTCTATCGCATGTATGTATAATTGCTTCTCCTCTCTCAAATGGTACAACCTCTATTTTACTTGTGAATTGTGATATACTTGTTACCTTTTCTGTGATATAGAGGTTTTACAATTTGTGGAATGAGATTTGAGAATCTAGCAATTTACTTAGGATACCTATGTAGCCGGATATTGTAAGTCACAACTTGCAGTCGATGATCAGTCTCACTATGTGTTTGATAAAATGTTTTAATGAATTAAATCTTTATCATTGTGTTCTTTTTGAATTTTATGTCAACTTAGGCAAGCTATTGTGTTGTCAAAGAACACACGTACCAGTGGAGGAATAGAATGTGCATATAGAACTGGGAGTAGTCATAGGGAACCTAAGTAATTTGAAATTGTCATATTGTAAATCGGAAAACAGGAATCTTGAATCTTTCAACGATATTCCCAGGCTGGTGTGTGAGCCAAAGTTGCAAACTTTGGATTTGTTTATATTGCTCTTGATGGAAAAGCTTCAATTTTGACAAGATTGGCAGGAACCTTTGGGTATATAGCACCTGAAGTCAGAATTTGTTTGGTTTTAGTTGGTTACTTGCATAGTACCTTCAAGTTTTTGGTCCAATCTATTTGAAAATCAAAATTTTAACATTGCTTGCAATTCATATGTTCGAGGTGCAGCTAATATCTATTGTGATAGTGCTATATCAGGTGTGTGAATGGAGTCGCCTCAATGTACAATCAACCATACAAACTGTACAATCAAGTGTAAAAAACCAAGATCTCATCCAATGCTTTGAGTTTCATGTGGAGGTGTACCTATTTGTCATGCCATCCATCTGGAGCATTGATGGTTTGTTCGTACTTATATTTTGGTGGTTATAATTTCTTATATTTTCTCTTTAATATTCATGTAATTTAGCATTTACAATCTGTACAGAAAGCAGGACAGCACAAAGTAAGCTTTTTTCGCATTGATCTTGACTGGAGGTGTCTTCAGGTATACATTGACGTAGAGATAATCATGCCTCTTTTGATTTTTGGTTTGTGATTAATTTTCCTAATTTTGGAGCAGATGTATTTTCCATTATATTAAGGGGATATATATTTTCCTAAAATGATATGTATTTTCCTAATTTTGACTGGTTTTGGTCTTGTGGCATACCCAACCATTAGTTATGTTGTAATATTGTTCAAAGGTACTTAGCTACATTATCATTTTTCATATGCAAGATTTATAAAGTAATACCAAACTAACTTTATCTTCCTGATATAAAATATTTTGGATTGAATTTTATTCAACCTTTTGATTTTTATGTATGAAGATCTAAAGCTATTTGGTTATTTTTATAGGTAGCCCTACAACTGTAAAAAATTTAAATTTAAATTCTTTATGTTTTATAGATTGAAGAACCTGACTAATAGTTTATTGGACATGGCGGAGGTCCGACAGTGTTCACCACTCCGAAAAGTGGGATTTTTTGTTAGAATTTATCTCAGGGCAAAAAATCACAGGGAAATTACTAATGCATCCTTATCATAGAATCAGAGGGTCTATTGACAAGAAACAGGGCTGCAATTAGTGTTTATCAGCAGTCGTAAGTCCTAACCTAGGCCATTCAATTGGACAAATAGCTTAAAAACTTTTGTATTATTTTTCCCTTCCCATGATTAAAAGTGCACAAGTACTGGTTATATTAAACGGGGAAACTCTAATTGCAATCTTACATGCTTTCTTATAAAGATAGTCTTATGCATGTAATCATGAAGTAGGGTGAAATAAACACTGTTATCATATGTTGTCTACAAGTCAGCGAGCGTTATTTATGCCAGATTTTTTGCTTATTCACCTGCGACGAAATTCTTTGAGAAATCAAGGGTTTAAGTAATTAATTATCTTATTTTTTTCTTTAACATGAGTTTATCGCTTTGCAGAAGTTCCCTACAACAATCAAGGTTAGATTCCAGAATAGGACAGCAACCATGACAAAAAACACTTTTTTTTTACCAAATCTGCATAGCATCCAACTAAAAGAAATTATGGGCATGTCGCAAGATGAAAGGCAAGACAGGTTTAACATTCACTATCCCCTTCCAAACATCGCAATGTTCTATTTGTATTGGTTTTATTTGCAGAATTGCAGGATTTGCATTTGAGAGATTTGGAAGGAGTTTGGACCATGGTAAAATGCAAGGTCACACATCTCACTCTTGATTAAATTAGAATGTCACTCTAATAGTTGGTGAATATGTTAACTAATTTGCTTGGCTGAAATTGAATAAAGTAACATGCCTATGTAATTGATATGGATCTATTAACCAAAAAATAAAAAGAGTAAGTTAATCTATCATATGCTTTTACAGGTTAAACATGCCTGATGTTGTACATGTATTGATGTGGGCCTTTCAGATTATGTGTTTTTACTCTAAACTCACCCTGCATTCTCTATGTTATCTGCGACGAGTTCAATTATAGGTTAGCTATATTAGATGGGATCAACAACATTATGGAAGGTATGTGTGCAATGGTTTAATTACACTTAACCTCCTTGGAATCCTATGGCGATGCAGAGCCAGCAAGGTGATGGTGCGCATAATAAGCTAGAATCCAATATTTGGCATTCAGTGAAGTCTTGTCTAGTGGTTCAGACTAGGATTTCGGTTTGGGTATTGTTGAGATCCTACACAGATCTCCGATAAATTTAGCTTTTGATTTCTTTATTAGTACCAGCTCTTCTTTCCTCAGTATATATATGTATCATCACTCCTTAAACAAGATCATTTGTGGGTATATATATTGTGTTTGGGTGCATGTTAGGCTTTGTTTTTCGGAAGAAAATACAGGGCAACAATTACACGCCATAAATCAACCGAACGTTTTTGAACCCCAGATCCAGAGCAGTAAAAGGAGAACAAGGAGGAAGCAAAATAAAGTGAGATCAAACAGCAATAGGACCTATCAAGAACAGGTGCTGAACTAAAACTTCTTTCTATAATTAGTACTCGCTAATTAAGACAATATGCAATTACTTTTATTTTAAATTTAAATCAATAAATTTTCCGACCAAAACTATTTTTATATCTATGAAGTACATTTTTATCTTGATGCATGTTCCACAGTTAAGAAGGAAAATAAAGTGAGAGCAAACAGGAACATGGCCTATCAAGAACAGGTGCTGAACTAAAAATTCTTGTTATAATTAGTAGTCGCTAATTAAGACAACATGCAGATGCAATTACTTCTACTAAAATTTTGATCAATAAATTTTCCGACAAAAAATATTTTAATATCTATGAAGTTGCGAATCTTTAATGGCATAATACATTTATATCATGCTGCATGTACCACAGTTTAATAATTTTCGCTGTGTAACTTGTGTAATAATACATAGGAACTTCATTAAAAACCTCAAAGTGAAAGATTTTGTCGATTAATTGAATCTAGAGATACAAGGTGCTGCAGAAAAAGTAGGAACTTTCTCCACTTTATTTAGGTCTATTTTAAAGAAAGAAAATTTTAGCTGGCCCTATCAAAAGGTCTTCGAGTCTTACTGCGCTTGACTGAATTCGGTATTTATATTTATTTACATCTTTATTTTTTCGCATGCTGTGATTTGCTTTCACAGTGACAATGTGACACAATTTGCAGATAAAAAACCTTGAGGCCAAGATAGAAAAAAGAGGCAAAGATCTGAATGCAGCTAATGCCTGAAAAAAGGACACGTTCTGAGGTCCATATAGAGAAGTTTAAGCAAGGGATAGAAAGTTAAAGTTATGACATTTGGCGTCTTTTACCAAATAGTATCAAAGCAAAACATTTGCTGGATGATTGGTTGTGTAGCATGTTGTACTGGCTGTAAGTTATTTCTGGCCCATATTTAAATATTAGTTTCTCGTAACTTATTAAATGTTTGGGAAGTATCATTCATAGCCTCAATGAAATATTTGACCGGTTCAAGATATTTTGTGACCTGATGACATGATTTGCCAATTTTTATTCCCTTCACTGGTTTTTGGTTTCTATTGGAACTACATGTGTCAACTGTCTATAGTTAATTACGCACGTGCACATTAGGTGATATTGTTCATTTGCCTTTACTACATGGCTTCAATATCGACTAATTTTACTATTTGAACTTTAACAAGGAACATGGTACGTGCATCGCCGAACAGACTCACATAAATGCAATGACCATGTTTGGGCCAGCATGTGATGTACTTGACCCTTCAAATAGCTGATGGAGTTGATGCAGCCATGCGGGCAGAAACTAATTCATAGAGGAATCTAGCCTTGTAATGTTTACGCTTACACTTACAGTATGAAACCACCTGCACCTTTTTTGTTGTGAATCAAATAGTGCTTCAAGCCATCTCTGTTGTAGGAAGGCATTTATGTTGTCAGTACCTTAAACTCTTTGGTTGATATGATCTTCCAAACTCAATTCTCGTATACAGTTTAAAATATCTGTAGTTTGCAAATTAGGTAGTCCTTTTATCATTTTTGTACTAGATTTCATATTTTTTACTAATAGAAAATTGGCGTTTAGGATTACAAATTCAAATCAGTATGTAAAACTTTAATCCTATTAAAATTGACTCTCATTTTCTTTAGATAATCATTGGGGCAATTGCGATGATCAAACTATCGAGAAGAGTGGCGAAAAAGGAGCAAAAAAAGCTTTAATGGAACAACTTGCAGGTAGTCAACCTCCCTTGTGTCATTTTTTCCCTACTATACATCTTTCTGTGCTTTAGCACACTGGATATATTATAATTATCGGTTTTTACTTAGAGATTTAACTGTTATCTTCGTAAAATAATATCCTTACATACTTATTGCTTATTTCATTTTGTTCAAACACTTTGGACATGTTTCTGAATGATACTAATGTGAAAAAATTACGCTAAATCCTTGTTTTGAAATGTGTGGGGAGTGAGGTCGAAGATTTTCGGTTTGCCAGTGTGTATTTCATTGACAAATTACCCGAATTTATAACTAACCAAGGTGAATGAGGCACATCGTAGGAAAAAACTTCGAGGGACAGACTTTGTTATTTTGCTTCTATAACACCTGAAACATGCACATAAAATTTGAGTGGTATATACTTTTTGCTTATGGACATATATGTTGTTTTCTTAGAACCAGATAAGTTCTTAGCCTGTATTTTAAAAGCCTCCTCTTAATCTATTGTATAACCTCATTAACGTCACCTTATAAAGGTCCTGCAATTTTTTTCATTGCAAAATTGTTTATCAATTAGTGATTGATCTTAAAACGAAGCTCATTTAGAATTTTTTTAAAATAGGCAAGTGCATGATGAGAAAATCAGAGGTATACAAACTTGGTCATGTGCAATTTCAACCCGATCTTTTGACTTGACCGCTTTTGTGATAAGAGCTGACACAAATATTCTGCAATAACTGCACTTTCAAATATTCTACGCTTTTGCGTGATCACTTTAAATGGCATGGAGGAGTTGTGGGTGTAGTGTTGATTCTGTGACGCCAAATGGGATGATACCATTCTCGGGACCAGTAAACACCTTGTTCTTGAAATTTATAAAATGCAACGGGGGCTATATTATAGCAACATATGACTTCATAGGGGTAATATGTTGCATTGTTTGTTTTTCTTCTACTTATCTATGCCAATGGCTACCTGTAAGTCTGTAACTCGTGTAACTCATGAGTTAGATCCTACCATCAACACGCAGAAATTAGAAAAAGCTCTTAGCATATAACTCATGATTTATTTACACCTAGAGCATGCCTGTGCCTTGCACGGGCTATAAAGCTAGTTGAAAATAAACCAACAACTAGCCTCAAAAATACCAATTACCAAACTGAATACAAGCATATGATAAACAACCAGAAACAATTCTCCAAAATAACATGGCAGCATTTCAATTTTCAAAAGATGATCATCTTCAATTTAATAAATACCAAACAAGATACACAATTAGACAACATTACAGAATTACACCTACAAACTAGCTACCACAAAAAAAATATACACAAACCAGTAACTGTCCTCAAAACGCCAAGATTAAAAACAAACATCAATTAGATGCACATTTCCACTCAACAACACTAAAACAATCATCAAGCTGAGAAAGTATGGTGGGGTTCAGTTATAAATGTCATGACAGTTTCCAGAAAAATTCTTTGTCCTGTATCCAGATTCCAGAAAAACATGATCAAGAGAAACTCAATATTACCTCTAGAATCATACTTCTCGAGTTATACATGAATCTTCCTGCTCCATGTCATTGTAGATGGTTGCGTATCCTACAGATGCCTCACCTGTGCCATATCGAAATTACAAAATTTATTATACAAGTAGTAATCAATTACGAAAACAGAAATTACAAAATTTTAAAAAGTTGAAGCCAATCTGTATACCTTTCATTTCAGCGGCCCATAGCCAACTTTGAGCGCACATTAGTGCTTCTATGGTTTTTGGATGAAGTCTATTTCTATGAGGACTCACCAACCTACCGCTGGAACTAAAGGCTGACTCGGATGCAACACTTGATGCTGGAACTGCCAGAAAATCCCGAGCCATGAGTTGCAAGGTCGGATACTTCGGTGCATTTGCCTTCCACCAATTTAAAACATCAAAACCATCAATTTTAGGCAAAACATCCTCATCCAAATAATGATCTAGCTCTGATTTTATGTAATCGACTCTTTTACGTTTCTTGGTGCTAATAAACAGATCATATTGCGATGCATTTCCAGAAGTAATTATGGAGTCATTAGAGTTGGACTCACCATTTCCTTCTTTACTTGCAGCCTGCCTTTCATGGTACTCTCGAAGCAGAGAATAATAAAGGTTTCGAACATTTTCAACTCTAACCGATGAACGATCTCCAAATATCTTTTCAAAATAAAACTCCAATACCTCCATCTTGTACCTAGGATCTAAAACTGCAGAAACTCCTACAACACCGTGCATCACATCCCAGTACTTATCAAACTTTATTAACATTTTTTCCGCCATTGTTTGTATCACAAAATCTGAACTTTTACGCCAATCAGTAATGGCTAGATGAATCTCGCAGATATTAATCAAAGATAAATTGGCTGTAGGATATTTCGTACCAGAAAAAACTTTAGTTGCTTTATAAAAACATTTTAACCTCCGACACACATCTTCATCAAACTCCCATTCTTCTTTTGAAGGCTTGCACTTATATTTAGATTCTCTTGGATTTGCAGCCAAACGAGTAAAAACGTCTTGATATAGTAATGCTGTTTCAAGCATTAAATATGTCGAATTCCACCTTGTTAAACAATCAAGTCCCAATTTTCTCGTATTTAAATTGCGTAACTGTCGGGCTGTTTCCTCGAATTTCTCCTCCCTTTTCGGTGTTGCTGTCCAAAAAGCCACAGAATCTCTGATTTTTTCAACTCCAACTTTAATAACTTCAAGCCCATCTTTAACAATCAGATTTAAAATGTGTGCCGAACAACGCATATGAAACAAGCTTCCACCTGCTATAAGTGATGAACTATCCAACTTCTCCAATAAAAGTTCTATCATGGCATCATTCGTGGTACAATTATCTACAGTCAGGCAAGAAAGCTTCCTATCCAGATTCCAGTCCATCAAACACTCCAATAAATTATCACAAAGAACCTCTTTGGTGTGTGGACAAGGCACGTAAATGAACCTAAATTGAAAACAATTAAAATAAAGAACCATTAACAAGGCAGTTTATAAAGGCAGCAATCCATAAATAAAGCAGTTTATTATACCTCAAAATACAACTTTGCAAAGTCCAGGAATCGTCAATAAAATGTGCCGTTATTGCCATATAGCCTTTTTTTTGACTGCTTGCAGTCCACATATCAGTTGTAATTGCTATCCGGCTTGTAATACCCTCCAACAAACTTGTTGTCTTCGCCTTCTCAAATTCATAAATTTGAAATATCTCACTTTTTATTGTATTCCTACACGGTACTTTGAAGAGTGGTTGAAGTTGCGCCGAATACCTCTTAAATCCAATGTGGTCCACCATAGAAATAGGATATTCATGCATAATGATCATTTTTGCAAGGTCCTTCTTCGCTGCCTCGTAACTAAAGCTATAAGATGCTAATTCCGGAAGATTTTTGTTGAAATTGCTTGCCAAAAGCCTTTGTCTTATACTCTCAGGGGGCTTCTTGCTATGTTTTTTATTGTAATGATTCCTCAAATGGGTTGTTCCACTGCCCGAATCACCTTTCATTTGCAACTTACAATAATTGCATATGGCTTTAAAAGCACCATCAATTTTCTTCCTAGTAAAGTGCCCCCAGACATCACTCCTACACCTTCCATTATCATCCGTCTGTCCACTCGCATTTACAGCATCATCATCATCATTGTCAACTGCTACGATATCAGGTTGGGAGTCAGGAGTTGAATTGCTATCTTTGTTTGCTGATTGTAACTCTAACTCAGGAGTTGAATTTTCATCTGAACTGGGAATTGAATGTGTAGACATGACTATAAATCAAAATCAAATTTAAGGCATTAATATTTGCAAACAAAAACACAAGTATGGATACACAAACTACATATAATCAAAATCGAATATAGGGTACACAAACTACACAACAAACTACACAACAAACTACACATAATCAAAATCAAAATCTAGGGTACACATAAATACATAAATACATAATCAAATTCGAATCTAGGGTACACAAACTACACATAATCAAAATCGAATCTAGGGTACATTATCAAAATTGAATATATATGGAAGAATATAAACACTTAGTTAACTACAATCGAATATGAACCAAATAAGCAAATATTGAACTGGAAATCGAATATAATCGAATATGAATCAATGATTAAAATTTAGAACTTACCTATAGTGTAATGACTTCGTGAGTACTGAGTAAGTGAGTACTGCGTCTTGGTGTAAATGGTGTAAATGGTCGCCGCTGTAAATGGTCGCCGCTGAGTAAGTGAGTAGTGTATCTGTGACTCTGTGTATATTGTAATTGAGTATTTAGGTTTAGGTAAATAATTGAGTAAATGGGCTGGGTCTGGGGTAATGGGCTGGGCCTGGGTGTAAGTAACGGGTTTTTATTTATAAGGAATAAATTATAATATATATATATATATATATATATATATATATATATTAATATATATATATATATTATCGGGTTTTTTCGGGTTTCGGGTTTGGATCGGGTTTGGATCGGGTTTCGGGTTTCGGGTTTGGATCGGGTTCGAAAAGGCTAGTATCCAAATCCAAATCCAAATTAATTCGGGTTTAAATATTAAATCCAAATCCAAATCCAAATCCAAAAAATCGGGTTCGGTAGAACCAATCGGGTCGAAACGGATCGGATATCCATCGGATCGGTTTTTTCTGCCATCCCTATTTGACCCCATTCAAGTCCTACCGACCAAATCCTACCAACTCATTTCCTAACGACTAAGGGGCACCAAATTGGTAGATTTTATAACAGAAGCACATAAAAATAGCTATTTCCTACCAAGAAATTCCTACCACCTTCAGTATTTTCTACTAGTTAAAACCTACCGCATTCATCAATTCTGCAAAATGTGATGAAGATGGTAGGAAATGCTATGAAGACGGTAGGAAATGTTATGAAGACAGTAGGAAATGCTTTGAAGGCGGTAGGAATTACTAGATAATTTTTTCAAAAAAAAATAAAGGTTCAAACATTATACAACTAAAATTGCTTCCCCTATCCAACAAATTGCTCAAATCATAAAAAAAAAATTAGATAAATATCTAATTCACAAGTATACAACCATAACAAATAATCAAACATTCATTGTATATAAAAATTCAAACATTCCTTACACATAAATCATAATATTCAAAATTAGAGGTTGTTCTTATGCACCAAAACTACAAATCAAAAATTATTTACAAGACTTAATTAATTATCCTCAAAGTCTTCATCTTTTTCGTTAGGATCTTCATGTTATTTTCTTCACAATCATTTTCTCTATTTCCTCATCATTGTCTTTGGATCTTCATCAAGTACCTAAAATTCACATAAGAAGCAAGAATTAGTACACCTAATAATTAAGAATTATTAGCTAATTAAATAACAAAATAAGCATGAAGATAAAATTACTTAAATAAGCAAAAAGATGAACAAAGTGAATGATACGTGAAATTGATTTGTAGAAGATGAAGATATAGAGAAGAAGATGAAGACAGAGGGAAGAAAATTGAAGTGAAATGAGAAAATAAATAAATGATTGTATTATAAGTAATAAGAAGATGAAAAATAAATTTGAATTTTTTGTTTGGGCGCAATTTTTGAATTTTTCGTTTGGGCGCAATTTTTAAAATTTTCGTTTGGGCGCAACTTTTAAATTTTCGTTTGGGCGCAATTTTTAAATTTTTCGTAAAATTGTAGCTTATTTCTTACTAATAATGGTAGGTTATGATTCTCAGCGAATTTTTTTTTATTTTTGGTTTATGCACAATTTTTGAATTTTTAGTTTTAGGCGCAATTTTTGAATTTTTCGGGAAATTGTTGCTTATTTCCAACCGATAATGGTAGGTTATGATTTTCGGAGCCAATGTGGTAGGTTTTACTTTCCTACCATATATGGTAGGAAATGACCCTGGCAAAATGAAAATATTTTTTATTTAAAAAAATTGTTTATTACTTTAAAATATGATAGGACTGATGATGTGGATGGTGTGGTATTATCATGAATAAAACCTACCACATTTAGTAGGTTTTACTTTCCTATCATTTATGGTAGGAAATGACCCTCGCAGAATGAAAATATTTCTTATTTAAATAAAATTGTTTATTACTTTAAAATATGATAGGGCTGATGACGTGGATGGTGGAGTAACATCATGAATAAAATCTACCAGATTTAGTAGGTTTTACTTTTCTACCATATATGGTAGGAAATGACCATGGCAGAATGAAAATATTTCTTATTTTTAAAAAAATGTTATTACTTTAAAATATGACAGGGCTGATGATTAGGATGATGGAGTCTTATCTTTGTGAAAATGCAAGCAAAATATACCGATGTTGGTAGGTTTTGTTAGGCTCAAGACATGTCTGAATACCACTATTAACAAGCCTACACTATGTGACTATGTCTTATTACATGACCTAGTGAGTCCTATCACTGGGATATAGTATAGGTCTCTAAATGTACTTGTCTTGTTCTCATGAACATTAGCTTGATCATGTATGCTCAAAGTTATAATGAGCTTAGTAAAGTTTCTTGCATCTAGATTGTATATAGGCCATTGAATAATTGTCCTGGTAGAAGTTCAAAAGTGTTCATGCAGCAGGATAGAGATAAATAAGGCTATGAAGAAATAAGTTGCAGAAATTTGTCTAAGGCATTATATAGCAAAGTCAGAAGAAAGCTATGTCGTGAAGTCACCAATATCCATGTCGTGAAGTACTATATCGCATAGTCCATTTTGTACTATGTCAAAGAAGCCTAGATCGTGAAGTCTTAAAATGACCTATGTCGCATAGTCTTCAAATGACCTATGTCGCAAAGTCCTCAAAGGCTATATCGCGAAGTCCTCACAAGTGAGATCGCGAAGTCAGGAATGAAGTGGAGTTCACGATATCAACACTTAGCCGTTTACAACAAGACAAATCAAGGTACAAAATCAAGAATCAAAAGAGACAAATACTGAAGCATTTGTTCTGGCAAGGTGGTCCAAAGAACAGATGGCAAATCTACAGCTAAACTTGGAGAGAAAGATAAGAGACAAGCAGCTACAGAAACGGGAAAGACTCCGAAAAGCAGGTGGTCCTTCCTGACACAGTTAACGTCTTATGGCAGGACAAGTTGGACTTTCAGCAAGGGGTAACTGTGTAAAAATAGGTGTGTGCACTAGTTTGTATAGGGCTTATATATATCATGCACATCCTATTGTTAGCTGTAAGAGAGATACACATAGTTATTTGCTAAGCTCTTTTCTCTGTAAGCAAGCAAGTTCAAACTGTTCTTGTTTAGAAGCCAGAAATTCTATTGTGAATTTCTTGGAAAGCTGTAGTATTTAATTTGCTTATACAAAGTAGATTAAAGTGATTGTGTGTGTTATTTACTTTCTGCATATTACATATCATAATCATATACAGTCTGTTACTTAGTTTTCAAGAATCGAAAAATATATCAAACTATCCATTCACCCCCCCCTCTGTCTAGTTTCTAGTAGTATTCATTTATAACAAGTGGTATCAGAGCGTAGGCTGTTAACGTACAAACAGGAAAAGATCAAGAATGAGTTCACAGAAACTAAGCAGTATCAAGATTCCTCCCTTTAACAAGGAGCACTACAGTTTATGGAAGAAGAAGATGTTGCTTTTCATCAAAGCTTCTAACCCCATGTATTTAGATATTCTAAAGCATGGTCCCTTCATTCCAATGATCGAGATTGGTGAAACAACCATTGGCACTGAGATTGTACCAGCTAAACATGTGCCCAAAGATCCCTCAAAATACACTGATCCTGAAAAGGAAAAAGTTGCACTGGATGGACATCTTCAACTTATCATTTGTGAATCTATGGACTTCAACATGTATGGCACTGTTGCTCATTGTACTAGTGCCAAGAAGATGTGGGATCTTATAGAAGTGCTCTGTGAAGGAACTACTGAAGTAAGAAAGAACAAGAAGTAGATTCTTGTTTCACAATATGAAGCCTTCATGGCTCAGCCAAAAGAGGGAATCACAGAAGTGTTTGAGAGATTCAACAAGCTGATAAACGAGCTCAAACTCTATGACAAACACTATGAAACAGAAGAGCTCAATATGAAGTTTCTACTAACTCTTCCAGATCACTTGGAACCAAGAATCTCTTCCCTAAAAGAAAGAGATCTAACAAAGATTGGTTTTGATGTGTTATATGGTGTTTTGAAGACATATGAGTTGGAGCTGTTTCAAAAGAGATCTATTCAAGCAAAGCAAGGATTAGTGGCTAATACCTCCTGTGCACTTATTGCTGACAACCTAAGTCAAAGAATGGACTCTCTTAAAATCAGTCAGGTCAAGATTGAGGAACTGGAAGTTGAAGACACTGGTGATGAGGTCCAGGTCGTCTATGATTTGCCTGAGGAAGATGAGTTTTACAGCATGGAGGAACTGGACAAAATGGAAAACAAATCTTTTGCTTATATGGCTAGGAGGTATCCTAACATAAGGTTTAAAAGAAAGCAGCCATTCAGGTCCAAGTTCAATACTGGAAACACTGGTGGATCTAGTGGCTCAAACACCTTCAATAAAGGAAAAGGGATTGCTGGTGCTGCTAAGGGTGGATACAAGACAGGAAGTGTGGATAGGACCAAAATAAGATGCTATAACTGCAATGAACTTGGGCATTTTGCCACTGAGTGCAAAAAGCCTAAACAAGTCAAGAAGGACAAAGCATACTTAGAGATTGAAGCTAAGTATGAGGCTCTACTCAAGAAACAACAGGGCAAAGCTTTTATTGCTGAGGGAAAATGCTGGGATGACTCTGATGAAGAAGAAGAACAAGAGTACTCAAACTATGCCTTGATGGCATTTTCTGATGATGGTGATTCAAGTCAGGTACCCATTCTTACTTCTCTTGATATGACTCCCCTTCAATATAAGCAAACTGTTGAAGATATGAGCACTGAGATGTTTAATATTCATACTAGCATGTTAGTAGCTAATGAAGAAATTGATAGACTAACTGCTAAGAATGTTGAGCTTACAGAAAAGAATGAGAAACTTGAGTTAATGGCTGTGAACCTAGATGGTTTGAAAAAGGAGGTTGAGTATCTTAAAAACAAAGTGATTTGTGCTGAGCAGATAGAGAAAGCCCTTAGGGAACAAATTGCTGAAACTGAACTGAAACTAAGAAGCTTCAAAAACTCCTCTGAACTTATTCAAACCTATCACAAGGAACACACTGAAGACTGCAAGGTTGGAGTTGGTTTTGACTATGATAATGACAAGGGAAGGAAGAAGGTCAAGGGCAAAGGAAAGGAAACTTTTATAAACAAAAATGCCCCAACCATACTGTCAAGTGTTGAACAGCCTATCTTCAGAAAGAGTGCTGTTGAGTTTGATGAGGAACTACTGATCATCAAGCAACAGCTACTTGAAGAAGATGAGGCTGCTAAAAACACTTCTTCCTTTCCTGAACTTGTCAATCAGAAAGAGACCAAAAACAATCTTGTCAAGAGTCCTAAAGCAAAGAAAGAAGTTGTTAAGAAAAAGAAACAAAACAGAAATGGTAAAGTTGGTGTTAACAAGGGAAACAACTATGCTTATGTGCCAAATGCTCCCAGGAAACAATGTCAAAAATGCCTATCTGTTAATCATTTGACTCATAAGTGTAGTAAGCCTGATATTGTTGAAGTTGACAACCTGAGTAACCATTCTGCTAGCATAAATTCTAGTCATGATTCTTTCTGTGGTAAGCCAAACTGCATGACATGCTATGAGACTGTGATTGCTAACTGTTTATCTCTTAAACATAAACTTGACTCTGCACAATCTGGTGAATCACACACACATATGCATTCTCATAGGACAGGGTCCCCAATCAGGGTTGAGAGGGTGAAAACTTCATGTGAGCCTAAGAGTGTAAACTCCAAAGCCACAGAAAAAGTGAAGTCTCCTACTATGAGAAATGCAATTTATGACAGAAGAATTATTAATCAAAATGTTTCTAAATCAACTGGACCCTACCAAGTGTGGGTACCAAAAACAACTTAGTCATTTTGTGAATGCAGGGCAACAGGAATAAAAGAGTCATATGGATCTTGGACAGTGGATGCTCAAGTCACATGACTGGTGATATAGCCATGCTATCACATTTTGAGGAAAAGGCTGGCCCATCAGTAACCTTTGGAAATGACAACATTGGTTATACAATGGGATATGGCAGTGTTAAAACTGGAAATGTCATTATTGAAGATGTAGCATTTGTTGAAGGACTGAAGCATAATCTCTTGAGCATTGGACAATTTACCAACAGGGGTTTCAAAGTGGAATTTGATGAAGACCTTTGTTCAATCTCAAAAAGGGAAAGTGGTGAAGTTGTTCTAACTGGTGTGAAGAAAGGAAGCTTGTTTGTAGCCAATCTCAAGGCTGCAGATAAGGGAGAAGTCTGCTGTTTCTACACTAAAGCCACAAATGAAGAATTCTGGCTATGGCACAAGAAGCTGTCTCACTTGAATGTTCAGGCAATGAACTCTCTAACCAAGAGAGAACTTATCAGGGATTTGCCTGCCTTGGAGTTTTTGCAAGATGGAGCATGTGAAGCTTGTCAGAAAGGAAAAATTAAAAGATCCAGTCACAAGAACAAATTGCTCAATACAAATTCAAAACCTCTGCAGCTAATTCACATGGACTTATTTGGCCCTGTGAATGTAATGTCCCTCTCCAAAAAGAAATATGCTCTAGTGATGGTAGATGACTATTCAAGATATACTTGGGTGGAATTCCTATTCTCCAAGGATGAAGCACCCCAAGTCATAATAGAGCATATCAAGAGAGTTGATAAAGAAGCACAAAGCACTGGTTCCTCTGTAGTTGCTTTGAGAAGTGATAATGGGACTGAGTTCAGAAATTCAACATTGTATGAGTTTTGTAAAGATAAAGGAATTTCTCAACAATTCTCAGCTCCTAGAACACCTCAACAAAATGGAGTAGTTGAGAGAAAGAATAGAACTCTCATTGAAGCTGCAAGGACAATGCTGCTGGATGCAAAGCTACCCACTAGCTTTTGGGCTGATGCTGTTAACACAGCATGCTATGTGCAAAATAGAACATTAATCAATAAGAAGTCTGGCAAAACTCCTTACTCATTAATGACTGGAAAAAGAGCATCCTTCAAGCACCTGCATGTGTTTGGAAGCAAGTGCTTTGTGATGAAAGATACCTCTGAGCATGTTGGAAAATTTGATGCAAAAGCATTTGAAGGTATCTTCATTGGATACTCTCTGGAAAGGACAGCATACAGAATATTTGTACCTGAGCAACACAAAGTCATGGAAAGCATGGATGTTACCTTTGATGACAAGAAAACTCCTGGACTGAAAACAAGTGATCAAGACAGTGTGCCATTGAGATTTGAGAATCAAGGTTATCTTGAGGATTCTGAAAGTGAAGATGAACCCCCTGTTCAAACTGTTCTAGAGAATGAAATCCGTGAAGTTGACAATCTTCTTCAAACACCTGTGCAAGGGTTCACAAACACAGGGGGAGAAGAAGAGAATGCACCTATCAACCAAAATGAGCTTGGAACAGATCAAGGAAATGAACAGGGGCACACAAGGAAATGGGACAGAGCCCACACTAGGGATCAAATCATTGGAGATCCTAGTGAGGGAGTTAGAACAAGAAGGGCAACATTAAATACATGTCTGTATAGCTGCTTTCTGTCACAAGAGGAACCTAAATTAATTGAAGAAGCTTTGAAGAATTCTGATTGGATTGTTGCCATGCAAGAAGAGTTGAATCAATTTGAGAAAAACAAAGTATGGGAACTAGTACCTCCTCCAAAAGGAAAGAATGTTATTGACACCAAATGGGTGTTCAGAAACAAAATGGATGAAGAAGGAGTGGTAATAAGAAACAAAGCAAGACTGGTTGCCAAAGGATACTGTCAGCGGGAAGGCATTGACTATGATGAGACATTTGCACCTGTAGCTAGACTGGAAGCCATCAGAATCTTCCTGGCTTTTGCAGCTCACTCAGATTTTAAGGTGTATCAAATGGATGTGAAAAGTGCATTTCTCAATGGTGATCTTGCTGAAGAAGTTTATGTGTCTCAACCACCTGGCTTTGAAAGTGAAGACTTCCCAAACTTTGTGTATAGACTGCTCAAGGCACTCTATGGACTCAAACAGGCACCAAGAGCCTGGTATGAAACTCTATCTCAATTCCTTCTTGAGCATCAATTTACCAGGGGTACAATTGACAAAACCCTATTCTTCAAGAAGCATGGAAATGATATCATTCTTGTTCAAATCTATGTGGATGATATCATCTTTGGCTCTTCAAATGAAAAACTCTGTGAAAGGTTCTCTAAGTTGATGCAAAGCAAATATGAGATGAGTATGATGGGAGAGTTAACCTACTTTCTAGGCCTGCAAGTACATCAAAGGGAGGATGGCATCTTTATAAACCAATCTAAGTATGTCAAGGATCTTTTAAAGAAATATGGTTTAGAAGAGTCATCCCCAGCTAAAACTCCTATGTCTACTGCAATCAAGCTGGATGAAGACAAGAAAGGCAAGAGAGTTGATATCAAGGTCTATAGAGGAATGGTTGGATCCTTACTCTATCTCACAGCTAGCAGGCCAGACATCATGTTTGCCACATGCCTTTGTGCAAGGTTCCAGTCTGATCCCAAGGAATCTCACATGATGGCTATCAAAAGAATCTTCAAGTATCAGAAGGGGACTCCTAATCTTGGGCTATGGTATCCAAAGGGCACTGGGTTCAACCTGGTTGGTTACACAGATTCTGATTATGCTGGATGCAGAATTGACAGGAAGAGCACCTCTGGAAGCTGTCAATTCCTAGGTCAAAGGTTAGTGTCCTGGTTTAGTAAGAAACAACAGTCCACAGCAACATCCACAGCTGAGGCTGAATACATTGCTGCTGGAAGTTGCTGTGCTCAATTGCTTTGGATTAGAAATCAACTCATGGATTATGGGCTAGTGTTAGAACACATTCCTCTAATGTGTGATAATACTAGTGCAATATCCATAGTTGCCAATCCTGTTAATCATTCTACTACAAAGCACATTGAGATCAGGTACCATTTCATTAGGGAACATGCTGCAAATGGTACCATAGAAGTCTCTTATGTTCCCACTGAGAAACAATTAGCTGACATATTTACTAAACCTCTGAATGAAGCAGTCTTCAACAGACTTGTGAGTGAAATTGGAATGCTCAATCCTTCATTTAGTTGCTCTAAGTAAGTATGCCAGTAAATTGTAGCAGCAGTAAATTTTCACTGTATTTAAATGCTCTATTTGTTTGGAGTGAAAATTAGCTGAGATATGATTTATAAATATTTCAGTATTTTACTGCAAATTTTTCAAAATCATTTGTTAGTAAAGTTGTGAGCTTTTGAGACATCTCGATATAGATGATTTTCAGAGTTCACGACACAGTTCAAATAAAACAGACTTATATCGCAAACTGTTGAGATTGTGAGACTTCGCGACATAGTTCATTTCATGAGTTTGCGACATAGTTCATTTTATGACTTCGCGACTTAGAATAACTATATCGACAAGTCTCCACATTTGACAGAAGTTTGATTTAAATTAATTTTATTTCAAAATTTGATAAAAGTCTGACAATTTGCTTAAAATTCTTAATAGAGAGCTTTAGACAGGGTATTTCTACTATATCGCAAAGTCTCCCCGATCCTTTCATCTTGAGGACTTTGCGACATAGTTCATTTCTGAGACTATGCGATATACTGTGCAAGACTTTGCGGTACAGGCCATTTTTGACTTCGCGACATACAAATAGACTGTACAAATTCATAACTCCATATCGCAGTGTCTCTATCATATAAATACCCTTTTCTAACCGTTCACAACTTTTCATCTTGTCTATTGCTCTCAAACTCTCAAACCTAAGCGCAAATTCTCTACTCTCTCCTTCACTCTCTCTCTCGAAATGGCACCCAAATCTCAAACAGTATCATCTTCTATCCCTTTAACCATTCCCAAAGAAACCAATCTTCTCACCATTCCCTCTGAGGCTGAGGCTAACCCAAGGTACAAGTGTTTTGTCCGGTTCTTGAACACTTCCTACCTACGCCAAGCCCTAACCCTGAACCCTACCTTGTATGTCGATGTGTTGGAAGGATTCTGGAGAACGGCGTTGGTATCAACAATGGCTAGGGAAGATGGAACCTCATTCCAGGAGGTTAGTTGTTCAATTGGAGGCAAACACTTTCAGTTTGGTGAAAGGGAAATCAATGAAGCTTTGGGGTTCAAGGTTGAGGGTCATGACCAAGAAGCTACAGATGCTCAAATCGTAGATTTCATGACCTTCATTCGGTATGCTGAAGAGATAGATACTGGAAAGCTAAATAAGAAGTTTGTGAGAAGGGAGTGGTCATTTCTGTTTGACGCACTCCAGAAGGTGTTTCTCTACAGGAAGACAGGATGGGACCATATCAGTCACATTGCTGTGAAGCTAGCCTACTCCTTGGCCAACAACCAGGAGATCAATGTGGGAGCCATAATTCTCAAAGAATTGGCTCAGAGGCTAGGCAGGACTGTTCGTGGTAGAGGTAATGACATCTTTTACCCTCGTTTCCTTCAAGTAATTTTAAATTTTCTTGATGCAAATGTCCATGAATTAGAGGGTATAGATAAAACTAAAATGGCTTATTCCAAGTCCAAGTCCATGTCCAAAGTTCTATTTGGCTCATTGGACACAAGGAATCAAGTGGATGTGATTCTAAGTGTGACCAAGCATATGCAGGACACATTTGAGTCTTATCCACTTGATAAGCCAATATACCATGCACTTTACTGGACAGGGGAGGCTGAGACTGAAGGAGCTACACAGTCTAACCCCAGCCTTCCCATCCCATCCAGCAACCCCACTGTAAACAGTACCATAGAAGTTAGGCAGCCAAGTGCATCAATCTCTCAAAAGTTTGGTGTTACTAAAAAGAAGTCAAAGAAGAGAGCCCTAGCAGTGATAAATGAATCTGTAGAGATAGCTAGTGAGAATCCTGAGTCACCTCTCACCAGACAAAGTAAGAAATCCAAATCCAAACCTACCACTGGATCCTCCCAACAGGATTCAGATGTGGAAAAAGGGGTACACCTGTTACTGTCCATGGCCTCTCAACAGGTCATTGGCATTGAAAAGAGCAGTCTCCCCACTGCACCCTGTACAGAGTCTGCACAGGGTCAAGAACTCACTCTTGACCCTAGGAGTGATAAGGCTGATCATACACAGAGTGGAGAGCACATCACTGTTGAAACTCCTCCTATTTCTCAGGGGGAGTTGCCACAATCTAATCTAAACCCCACTTCTCTCTCAGATTCTTCCATAAAAATTTCTTCTGAACAAGAGAGTCATTCCAATGACAATCTTGCCTTTGATCAATCACAATTCTCTCCTGTGGTTGAGCCAATTTCAAGTGACATGGTGCATGACACTATGCTCACCACCCAGGACCCACATCTAGTTGGTCAGGGAATGCATGCTGGGGCATATCCTAATGACACCAACAAAAACATGGAGGATTCACCAGTTTTCACTGGAGACTCTATGCCAAATTCTCCCATCCTTAGGGATGTGGAACTGTCTTCACAGACAAATAGGGCTGCTGTTGTAACACATCCCATTTCAATGGAGACAACATCAGACCCTACAGCCATTCCAAGGCTGGAGGAGACTCAAAATCCTACATCTCATGAAGTGCCTAGCACTAGCTCTCACTTGGCTCAGGCCACTATGTCAGAATGGCTGAAGCCTGTGCACCATGACAGGCCTTCAGGATCATCCTCTGTGCCTTCCAAAATGACAGAAGAAGCCATACAAGATCTCCATGTGGCACAGATTGATGAGTTCTCAAAGATAGCTCAACATCTCCTCACCTCAAATCTCCCAAATGATGATTATGAAGCCATTTTACTCTGCCACAAGGAGGATGTTGAAGCTCAGCAGGAGAAGATAGTGGATGCAGCTGAACCAGAGGGAAATGTGGATGCCTGGTTGGATGCTAAGAGGACTCTCAAGCTCAAGGATGCCCTAGCTTTTCTAAGAGAAGACTACCTAACTTCTCTGGGCTCCAATGCAAAGGATCTCTCTCCTGCTGCCATCTATGATGCTGTTAATGATGTCTACAGGAATCAATTAAAGGCTCTGCACTATCTTGGGAAAGGGCTTAAATCAGAGATTTCTTCTATCCAGGAGGCGACAGACAGATCCCTCACTCAGCTCAGAAATTCATATCTCTCTGATTTTCCCAAGGTGGAAGGCATTCTTAAAGAAATCCAGAAGACAAACTCTACTGTAAGCATGATGGATCTCTCTCTGGACATGGTCACAGACAACATCAGGAAGCTGTCTACAACCCTGGAAAATCAAGTCAAGGCCAATATCAACTCCAATGCAATGCTGAATGTAATTTGGAAGAATCAGTATGGTGACAAATTGGTGGATGAGGTCCCTCTGTCCAACATCTCCAAATTTGACTTTGCCAAGCTCAAGGAGCAATCTCTCAATTCTTTCAAGTCTCAACAGCTATTCTCAAAGGTGGATGGTCTTGAAAGAGAAGTGGCCTCTCTGAAAGATGAAAACAAGGAGCTTGCCAACTCTCTAAAACAGCTCAATGACAAACTGGATGACCAAGGCAACAACACCTCCAATATCCTGTTGGTGCAACAACAGATGCTGACTTCAATGATGAAACAAATGAACCTGCCTATCCCTGGGGAAGCTCCAGTCATCTTGTCTGATCCCAAGCCTAAGGGGGAGAAACAAAAGGAGGTCATTCTGAAACAAAGAGGGGGAGTACCTGCCAAGCAGTCAAAGCATAAGGGCAAGGGCATACTCATTGAAGAAACCATAAAGCCAATCATTCTTCCCCCTGTAGAGGTCATAAGTGCAGAAGGTCAGAAGAGCACAATCTCAACCACCTACTATCCATCAACAATGCCTAAAGAAATCTCAACTCCTCAACCTACTCAACCTACTCCCAATGCTAAACCTGTCAAAGCTGATATGATCACAGAGGCCAAGCTACAGGAAAGTGCCAACTCAAACATCTATCATAATGAGGCCTTTCTGGAGTTTCTGAAAGCCATCTACAGCAGTGCTCAAGGAGATGCAAGGATGTACAGACAGAAGATCAAGGAAAGCATCAAGTATTTCACAGTGGCAGTAAGGAAAATCAATGATGTCCATCTAAGAGAGATAATCATGGTGTGCAAGGACAACTTCTTGTGGCACCTAGCTTTTCAAACTCTAGAGAAACTGAGATTTACTGAGCTGTCAATCATTCTGGAGTTGATTGAAAAGCATGGGATGAACAATGAAAGTCTATACAATGACTTGAAGATGGACCAGAATAAAAGATTGCCTGAGGTTATATCCAAGCCAAGGACAATAATTTACCAAAGCCTATCTCAAGACAGTAGTATTGACCAACTAGTAATTCCCTCAGACCTTTTAATGAAGAACAATGCAAAGATCAACCAGGTGCTGCAAATGCTGAGAGCTAAGAGAGGAGCTAGGACAGCTGAGGAACTAGAGATGATTCGAACTCTACAATCTTTTCTGATTCATGGAGTCATTCCTGAATCTGTCAAAGAAAAGAGCAAAAAGAAGGATGGGGAGGATGATGATGAGGAGAAAACCTATGAAAGGAGATCTCAGACAAGGAGAAATAAGGATGGATCTAGTGAGAGCAGCAGGAGCAAATATCAAAAGAAATCAAAAGATGCTGGTGATGACAAGAGGGACTCAAAAGGGACAAAGGAAACAACCAGGAAAACAAGAAGTGGAATTCAGCAAGTCAAGGACATTGCCAGCAGTACTTTAACCACAACACAAGACTCTAAGTCTAGGGTGGGTACTGTTAGCAATGATCCTCCAAAATCATTATCCATGACTTCTGAACCTGAATTGCCACAGAAGAAAGATGAAGCCACTAAAGTAATTTCAAGAAAACACTTCCACAAAGTTACAGCTAGTGGAGTGTTACAGTGGATGAAGGGGAAAGGAATGAAGCTACTTCCAAGTGATGTGGCACTGAAGACTAATTCTCCTTGTTCCAGAAAGGTATCTCTTGTGAAGCATTTGAAGATCAAGAGTGTACCCAAAAGGATAAGGATAACAAAGAAGACTGGAAAACTCACAAATGTTATTGGCATCAATGTGCTTCCACTAGATGAGGACTATGATGAAGATGCCCTAGCATTTTTGAGGGCTCAAAGGATCTTTGAAGTCAAAGTGAAGTTGGATCATCTAGAGATCAAGTACACTGATGGAAGAGAAAGGATAATGAAGCAAGGAAGCTGGCAATATTTCTATAAGTATGAGCTTGAAAGGATAAATGCCTTACTGAATTTTGAAGAAAAAGAAGAAAGAACATAGAAGATAGATATTGCCAGGTACTTAAAGATGCATGCTGATTATGAAGAAAACATGAGGAAAGAGAATGAAGAGAAAAACATACAGAGAGAGAAAGAAATGGCTGAGATGGAGAAGAGGGCTAAGGAGCTAAGGCAGAAAGGGATGTGCAGGGTCAAGCAAAATCCTTACATTGTGGAGTACAAAAACTCACATGGAGGTCAAAGCAAAATAAGGATGGAGTTTCTTGATTCCTATGTAGAGAGTGCACTCAAGGCTGCAATTGATGACTTGAAAGGCTCACCTCTCATTGAAGAACTGATTGCAAGAGAAGAACTTCAAGAAGCCATCATAGACATGAAGAGAAAAGAAGAGATAAGGAAAAAGAAGATATATGATGATTTGCTAGAGAAGCAATTGGAAGCTGAAGCTGCTGAGCAACACAAGTAATCTGTAAGCTTTCAATTTTTCTATGTAATCAAATTTCTGATCTCAATGTTCATGAATTGTTCTCTCTGTTACTAAATTTCATTTTATGTAAGTTAGGCTTGTTATCAGACATGAAATTGTGCCTAAGGATCTTACTCACAATTTGGGGGAGATTGTTAGGCTCAAGACATGTCTGAATACCACTATTAACAAGCCTACACTATGTGACTATGTCACATTACATGACCTAGTGAGTCCTATCACTGGGATATAGTATAGGTCTCTAAATGTACTTGTCTTGTTCTCATGAACATTAGCTTGATCATGTATGCTCAAAGTTATAATGAGCTTAGTAAAGTTTCTTGCATCTAGATTGTATATAGGCCATTGAATAATTGTCCTGGTAGAAGTTCAAAAGTGTTCATGCAGCAGGATAGAGATAAATAAGGCTATGAAGAAATAAGTTGCAGAAATTTGTCTAAGGCATTATATAGCAAAGTCAGAAGAAAGCTATGTCGTGAAGTCACCAATATCCATGTCGTGAAGTACTATATCGCATAGTCCATTTTGTACTATGTCGAGAAGTCCTCAAGACACATGTCGTGAAGTGTTGAAGTCAGCAAAGTCAAAGAAGCCTAGATCGTGAAGTCTTAAAATGACCTATGTCGCATAGTCTTCAAATGACCTATGTCGCAAAGTCCTCAAAGGCTATATCGCGAAGTCCTCACAAGTGAGATCGCGAAGTCAGGAATGAAGTGGAGTTCACGATATCAACACTTAGCTGTTTACAACAAGACAAATCAAGGTACAGAATCAAGAATCAAAAGAGACAAATACTGAAGCATTTGTTCTGGCAAGGTGGTCCAAAGAACAGATGGCAAATCTACAGCTAAACTTGGAGAGAAAGATAAGAGACAAGAAGCTACAGAAACGGGAAAGACTCCGAAAAGCAGGTGGTCCTTCCTGACACAGTTAACGTCTTATGGCAGGACAAGTTGGACTTTCAGCAAGGGGTAACTGTGTAAAAATAGGTGTGTGCACTAGTTTGTATAGGGCTTATATATATCATGCACATCCTATTGTTAGCTATAAGAGAGATACACATAGTTATTTGCTAAGCTCTTTTCTCTGTAAGCAAGCAAGTTCAAACTGTTCTTGTTTAGAAGCCAGAAATTCTATTGTGAATTTCTTGGAAAGCTGTAGTATTTAATTTGCTTATACAAAGTAGATTAAAGTGATTGTGTGTGTTATTTACTTTCTGCATATTACATATCATAATCATATACAGTCTGTTACTTAGTTTTCAAGAATCGAAAAATATATCAAACTATCCATTCACCCCCCTCTGTCTAGTTTCTAGTAGTATTCATTTCTAACAGGTTTTAATTTCGTACCAACAATCGGTAGGATTTGGTGCTGGTCTTTACAGAAATTGAGCTCCACACGCACCATTTCCTACCATATTCTTCGTTGGTAGGAAATTGGGGGTCAATTCCTACCAAGTTTTTTTGATAAGATTTATATGATAGGAAAAGGCCTTTGATAAGATTTATATGGTAGGAAAAGACCGTTTTTGATGTAGTGTTTTAATAACTAAGAGTTTAATAATGAAAATATATTCCATGCCCCTGTTAAAGAACATATTTATAGGGTTTGAAACTCGTGAGTAGAGGTGGCCAAACGGGCGGGCGAGCCGTGCCGGGTTGGAGGCGAGCCGGGTTGGTGGAGGAAGGACACGGGACCGACACGTTCCCAGCGGCGAGCCGTGCCGGGCCGTGTCAAAGAAATGGGAGCTCGCGGCGGACATTGGCGGGTTGGCGGGCGTGCTGTGCGGTTCACGGGGCGAGTTAGGCGGGTTGGGTGGGGCGTGCGGTTCACTGGGCTGGTTGGTTGACTTGATTGATCTGTTTCACGTAACTTGCAAAAAGTAAGGCTACAGCAACAACAACTTTTTTCTGAAAATCAGCAAAAAAAGTATTTGGTAAAATTTAAAAGCTGCTTTTCTGAAAAGCACTTTTGGCTGAAAAACTGCTTTTAGAGAAAGCGGGTCCCCCATGCTTTTGAAAAAAGCTGCTTTTCAGCTTTTGCGGGAAGCAGCTACTGGTTTCAATATCAAAACTCACCAAAAACATTAATTTTTTATATTATACACCAAAACATGCACATATCAAAAATATTACCAAACAGTAGTTATCTGATTTTCACAACAACACTTATTTTAACAACACATCAATTTTTAACAACAATCCCAAAAAGAGCCTAAATGTTTAAAAACAACTCACACACTGCATAAATATTGTACAATTAAATAAATGAGTTAATTAAAAAATCTCCAAGCACTATACTGCATTTATTTTAATTAAAAAATATTGTACAATTAAAATCTATCAAATATTGTACATTTATTTTATACTGCATTTATTTTATTTACAGAAATTTTAAATTCAAAATTCAAACCTTTGTATTTGGATGATTATTTAAAATTATACGAATATTTTTTGGAATAAAAGAGGACGACACCTCCGCAGATTTTATTAATTAAAAAATATTGTACAATTAATTTGAGAGGACTCCTCTCTAAAAAAACGGAACAAACCGCATTAACATATGTTGTGAAATAAAAACTGTGTTTGTGAATTTAATGCTAGGGTTAGAGAGCTTCGAGCTTTAATGGCTGCTCTTGTTGTCAGGGACTAACTCGGTCCTAACAAAATGCCTAAGTATCTCTAGTATTTAGAGAATCAAGCCAATAAAACGTAGTTCTTGGTGTTGCCCTCGGGGCTATGGCGGCAGGGGCACACTAAGGACGTAGTGACTTGTATGTCCTTATTCGAGGATGAAGTCTAAAACGTAGTAGATGACGTATGGAATTGTGTCCAAAACGTAGTTCTGATATGAAGGGTCATACCCTTTATATAGGTGTTTAGAAGCCTAGCGGATAAGTATTGATTTCCTTGAAGGATAAATCTTATCCTTGACGGTGGATAAGTATTATCACTTCCTTGAAGGATAAGTCTTATCATTGACGGTGAATAAGGATTAATTCTAGATCCTTCCTTGTAGGAGTTGTTTCCATATCATAACATACTTGTATTAAAAAAGCCCACTTGTATTAGAACAAGCCTGTATTGGACGTCTCCTAATACAAGTTGTACTTCTAGCCCAAATATTAATTACAAAATTAATATTAAATTAGAGTTTCGGGTCTTATTAATGGGCCTTATTTATAGACCAACTAGGTTTAATTATTGCAATATTAATTATGTCTTTAGGGTTATTTTTAACCCATATCATTTTCCCCCCAACTTCTATGATAATGCACTAGGATTTCATAGAAGTTATACCGGTCTTTTTCGAGACTTGGGGTCTTTTTATCCCTTACCTGGGACTTACTACCCTTTTTTGGGGATTTTAATATACACTAGTGTTTTACGAGTATCGTCTTGGTGTAAAGTGTGGAGCGACCTACACATTTACGATGATTTTGACTTATTCGAGGCTAACTTGAATTTTGCATAAGCCTTTTATGTCTTATACCATCTTGTTTTGGCTTCAAGCTTCTCATTGAGCATATCGAATGATGGGGTTTGGACTGAATGTCTTAGGTTTCTGGGGTTTCAACCCTTCACCCGTACGAGTTCTTACTGATGGCTCCACTCCTAGTGATTCATTCTCAAGTCGATCATATCAAACTTCTCCTGAGCTTGAAATTTTCGCTAATTAACAATAGGCATCTTAGGCTTTCTTTTGTATGTTTATTAGCAACATTCACCCTTTGGGGTTCATTGTATTCAACTCTATTTGTGCAGTTGACATGCATATTTTGTATGGTTTCCTTTGCATTCATTTGTAGTTTGTCTTGGCAAAGCTTTGAGGATGTTTCTACCAATCAAAACGGGTTCAACCCTTTATCTGCTTTCTAGGAAGCTCATGATTTCATCGAACCTTATTTCTACTTGTCCTACTAGCGGATCCTTTTAGGATGCACTAAACATAATAAACTTTTAAGTTTGAGGCATGCCTAGTCCTTGGCACCTCATGCCCTTCGAGGGTTTCTAGCTTATACGAGCCTTGTTCAAACACATTCTTGACTTTGTAGGGGCATTCCTAATTAGGGGCTAATTTTCCTTTCTATCCAACCCTGGTTGCTTCAATCTTTCTGAGAACCAAGTCTCCTTGATGAAAGAACCTTTCTTTAACCCTCAGGTTGTAGTAGAAAGATGCTCGCTTATGATGTTCCATGATCTTGGCATTTGCCTCATCTCTGACTTCATCAATTAGATCAAGAGCCAACCTCATACCTTCTCGTTCGATTCAGGCTCAAAGACCCCTACTCTTGGGGAGGTATGAGTAATCTCCATTGGCACCACGGTTTCTGCCCTATAGGCTAACAGGAATGGAGTTGCTTCAGTAGTAACCTTGCAAGTGGTACGATATGCCCAAAGTATAGGAAACAAATCGTCCACCCAAGTGTTCCTTGAGCGTTCAAATCTCTTCTTGAGTCCATATAGGATGATTCGGTTGGCCACCTCGGCTTGTCCGTTTGCTTGAGGATGAGCAACTGATGTAAATCGCAACTCAATGTTGTTCTCCTCACAGCACTTCTTGAAATCTTCATTGTCAAACTAATTCCCATTGTCCGTGACCAAGATTCGTGGGATTCCATATCGACACATTACACTTTCCCACAGAAATTGCAACACTTGTTTGGTGGTTATGTTGGCTAGAGGTTTAGCCTCAATCCACTTCGTGAAGTAGTCATTTGCCACTATCAATAACTTCCTTTGTGCACTTGCCACTGAAAATGGCCCAAGTATGTCTATGCCCCACATGGTAAACAGGATTGGTGAGTTAACTAATGTTAACATCTTGGGCGGTTTCCTAACCACATGTGCATGCTTTTGACACCATTCACACTTCTTCACATAATCTTTCGCATTAGCAAGCATATCTGGCCAGTAGAAGCCCGAACAGGTGATTTTATGAGCAAAGGCCCTGCCCCCCAAGTGCTGCCCACAAATTCCCTCATGAACTTCTTTCAAGGCTAACTCCACCTCCTGGGGTCGTAGACACTTCAAGTAAGGAATGACAAAAGACTTCTTGTATAAGTTCGCTTCGATCAAAGCGTACCTCAATGATTTCACTACCAACTTTCGTGCCTCCAAGGCATTATTTGGTAATCAACCGGTTTTAAGATGAGCCTTAATGGGGTCTATCCAACAACCACCTATGTCAATAGGTGCTATTAGTTTTCCATTGATGCTCGGGGTCTTCAATACTTGGAAGTATACACTTCCGGCATAGTTTTCTATCTCAGAAGAAACAAATTTAGACAAGGCATCGGCCTTCATGTTTTCTTCTGTGTTCCATATAGTATTCATCAAACTGGGTCATGATGGCTTTCACAAGCTTCAGATATTTGGCCATGGTTTCATCCTTAGCCTCAAATTCTCCATTTACTTGTGAGACCACCAATCTCGAGTCTCCACAGACTTTGAGAGTATTAACTCTCAAGGCCCCAGCCAAACCTAAGCCGGCTATCAGGGCTTCATACTCAGCTTCATTGTTTGTTGTCGGAAAGTCCAACTTTAGTGCATACTCAATGAGAAATCCATCGGGACTTTGTAGAACTAAACCTCTTCGAATTGATTTTGTTTTTGATGCCCCATCAAAATAGAGCACCCAGTATTCCTTAAATACCATGTATTCATCTTGTTTTTTTAACTTCTTTTCCCTCCAAGGGTACTACTTCCTGCCCCCGACTTCTTGGTTGTCGATGGTACATTCAACCATGAAATCAGCAAGTGCCTGTGCTTTAATGGTCGTTCGAGGCTTATACTTAATGTCGAACTCTCCCAACTCAATCACCCATTTGATTAGTCTTCTACTGACCTTAGGACTATGCAAGATGTTTCTTAATGGTTGGTCAGTCAAGACTTCTATCTTATGCGCCTGAGAGTACAGACGTAATTTTCTTGAGGCTATGATGAAGGCTAAAGAAAACTTTTCTATTAGAGAGTAGTTTACTTCTGCTCCGTGCAGAATTTTGCTCACATAGTAGATGGGTTTATGAACCTTTGATTTTCCTTCACCAAAACAGCTCCCAAGGCGGTGTTTGAAACTGCCAGGTTGAGTGTTCTGTCACTGGTTTAGATTGTTCCTTTGTTGTTGTCAAACAAGTTCAAGCTGCTTCATCGTGAGAAGTTCTACTTTACTGTTCTACTTTACTTTTGAGCATGTTGGGATTTATGGGTGATAGCATAGGAACAACTTAACTTTGTATATACTTAATTTTTTTAATTAAGTAGAACATACTGTCACAGCCAAAGTATGTTCTTGTAATCAGTATGCAATGTTATTTTAATTGTGTAATTTGGAAGAAGTTCACTTTCTGTGTTCAAGCCTCAAAGAATGCATATTAGATGACAGCATGAATAAAGGTTACTGTCATAAGCATTGACAGTAAGATTACAAGAAGACAGAATGTTGCAAGTCAAGACAGCATATTCACTCTGACAGCAACATTGGCGGAAGACTACGCGACAACAACTTTAGCCCTCGACAGCAAGTTTGGAAACCTCGACAGCACACTATGCGGGGAACTCCTACTGTCACCAAAAGCACATTCCTGTGACAGCAAGCTTTGCGGCAAAAGTAACTGTCTCGAGAAAGATCCTTGTTCTAGGTATCTTTCTCAGTCAAACCCCGTGACAGTTTCAATGTTCAAGAAACAGGCGTGTTGCAGTATCTCTAAGCTGCACCAAGTCTGCAAGACTACGACAGAAGCTCCAAGCACTGCAAACAAAAGCGAATCAATTCAAGAGCAAGGTCAAGTCTCTATTTGCTGAATTGTTCTAGCTAGAAATAGAATGAATCTAGGTTGCTTTCTTTGTAATGTATATCTGACATTGTTAGAAATTTAGGAAAGTCACATGGGTAGACACTTTGTAAGAAGCTGCCACTTGATAATGACAGCAGCTTCACAGACCCGTGTTGATAGTGATAGGATTAGTTTTATACTTAGACCATCAATTCATTCTAGGGATGTAAGGAAGACAAGCAAGTGTCTTGGAGAAAAACGAAGCTCAAGAATTCTCTCTTGAGGTTGTAGCAACACTTTGCAAAATAAATAAAACATTTATTTTGTGAATCCTGTCTTCTCTACTATACTGTTTGTGAATGCATACGTATTATTGATAACATTAAATCTTAGTTTTAGTTGTTGAAATTGAGATTGAATTTTATCAGTATTGCATTCATCCCCCCCCCTTCTGCAATACACAAGGACCAACAACTGGTATCAGAGCTATCAGATTAACATACATAACTGAGATCCCGACGACAATGCAGAAATCAAACAGTATCAAGATCCCAGCTTTTGATAAAGAGAACTACAGCATTTGGAAAAGAAAAATCTTGTTGTTTATCAAAGCTGCGAATCCACTATACCCAGGTATACTCGAGAATGGTCCTTTCATACCAAGGAAGGAAATTGAAGCCACAACAGTAAATGGTGAAATCATTCCTGCACATTGGGTTCCCAAAGATCCCTCGGAATTTTTGGAAACTGAGAAGGAGAAAATGGTGCTAGATGATCACTTGCAACTCATCTTGCTCGATTCTCTCACGTTGGATACAGCCATGTGTGGAAGTGTGATAAGCTGCACATCAGCCAAGGAGATGTGGATCAGGCTAGCCTTACTCTGTGAAGGAAGTGAAGAAGTTAAAGGCAACCAAAGGCAAATACTTATATCTCAATATGAGGCTTTCATGGCCAAGCCTGGTGAAGACTTAACCTCCATGTTTGAAAGGTTCAGTAAGCTCTTAACTGAACTGCAGATACATGGCAAGTACTATGACAGAAAAGAATTGAATGTCAAGTTCTTGCTTACACTGCCTGATCATCTTGAACACAAGACAACAGCCATACGAGAAGGAAGAGATCTCAACAATATAACCTTTGAGACACTTTATGGCATTCTGAAATCTTATGAACTTGAACTCTTTCAAAAGAGAGCCATACAAAGTGGAACAAGTAACAAGATGTCTAACATGTCAAGTGCCCTAGTAGCACAAGTGCCAAGAATCACACAACCTAGTGAAGCACTACAAATCACTCAACCAACCCCTGTACAATCCTTGAAGATAGAAGAGGTTGTTGAAGATGATGAGAAAGTAGTACTACAGCTCAAGGATGTGGAAGATGAAGACTTCTACACTATGGAGGAACTGGAAAGCATGGACAACCCTACTATGGCTTACATGGCCAAATAGTTCAAGAACTTTAGGTTCAAGAAGGACAGGTCATTCAGGCCCCAAGGCCAAGCATCCAAGTTCACCAAGGGAAGCTCATCAAAGGCTGCTGTGGGAAGCTCATTCAAAGGAGGATACAAGACTGGATTTGTGGATAGATCTAAATTCAAGTGTTACAACTGTGGTGAACCTGGTCATTTTGCTACTGAGTGCAAAAGACCCAAACAGGTTCAGAGATTTGAGAAAGGAACTGGTGGATACTCTAAGAAGAATCAAGGTAGAGCCTATGTGGCTGAAGGAAAGTGTTGGGATGAGTCTGATGATGAAGATGAAGAAGAATATGTCAACCTAGTTCTCATGGCTAGCACTGATGAAGTAACATCAACATCTTCAAGTCAGGTACCTTCACTTGTCTTACTTGATATGTCCATTGATGAGTATAAGAAAACCATTAAAGACTTAAGTGTTGAAATGTTCAATGTCCATACTAGCTTATCTGCTGCCAATGAGGAGATCACTAGGCTGAGTAAGCTAAATGAAACACTGAAGTCTGATAATGAATCTCTTGTTCTCAAAACCAGTTCACTAGACTCTTTAGCTCAGGAGAATGCTAAACTTAAAAATGAATTGAAATGTGCTAAAGAGGTTGAGGAATTCCTGAGAAATGAGATTGCTGAAAATGAATTTAAAATCAAGGCTTATAAAAACTCATCTAAGATAGTCCAGGATTACAATGATAAGCATACAGAAAATCAGTCAGTTGGTATAGGTTTTTCATATGGTAGAAGACCTGGAAAGGAAACTGTGATCCAAGATTGTTCTGGAAATGCTGCTGTCAAACCCACCATTCTCAAGAAAGTTAAAACTCCCATTTTCAAAGCTGCAGAAATTGAGTTTGATGAAGAAGCCATGCTCATCAAACAAGAAATTCTTGATGAGGATGAAGGTGTTGATAGCACATTCAAGGATGGAAAGGATACTGTCACAATCCCCAAGACAGTAAACTTACCAAGCAATCAGACAGCAAGTTCAAAAGATGCTGTCACAGTTGGCAAGACAGAATCTTCCAAAGATATTGTCAAGAATGGTTCCAAGACAGTAACTTTAAAACCTTCTGTCAAGACAGTAGGAATAAAAGATACTGTCAAGGAAAGTTCGACAACAACTTTTGAACATACTGTCAATCCAGTAACTCCCAAGTCTAAGAATAGGAATGGAAAGGTAGGAGTCAACAAAGGAAATGGATACACTAATGTTGGAGGTGCTTCTAGGAAACTATGCAATAACTGTGGATCTACTCATCACTTAACACATGTTTGTAAGAAACCAATTGAGGATAAGGTCAATGCAACTGAACTCAATGGTAACTTACACAGAACCCCCCTTATGCATAGAACTATGAGTGTCTGTAATAACATTGAATGTATGCCATGCAAAATTACTGCCATGAGTACATGCTTTAACTTACCTATTCTCACTACTGAAAAATGTTCATACATAAACACTGTTGAGACTTCTGAGCCTGCTAGCAACAGCAAAAAGGCTCCATCCACTAAGAAAAGGACCAAGTCCAATTCTAAACCTAAGTGGGTGAAAAGAAAAGTCAAACAGGAGATTACTGATAATGCTTGTGACTTTATGACTGAAAGAAACTCAGGAGACACTGAAACTGCAGGACCCAACAAGGATTGGGTACCATATGCATCTTAGACACATTCTGTTTTGCAGGGCAAGAAGAAAGATCAAGTCATGTGGATCATTGACAGTGGTTGCTCAAGGCACATGATAGGTGATAAAGCTCTGCTATCACATTATGTTGAGAAAGCTGGCCCAATCATAACCTTTGGAGACAACATCAAGGGTTACACAGTGGGATATGGCTGTCTAGAAATTGGAAATGTTGTCATTGAAGATATTGCTCTTGTGGATGGATTGAAGCACAATCTACTCAGTGTCAGCCAATTCAGTGACAGGGGATTCAAGGTTGATTTTGATATGATGTTGTGTAACATTTATCACAAGAAGGATAATGGCCTCTCTAAAAGGGGTTAGAAAAGGAAGCTTGTTTGTTGCTGACTTAAACTCAACAAAGAAGGATAAGGTTTACTGCTTTTACAGTAAAGCTACTGTTGGTGATAGTATCCTTTGGCACAGGAAGCTCTCACATCTCAACTTCAAGACAATGAATATTCTGATGAAGAAGGAGTTAGTGAGAGGTTTGCCCCAACATGAATTCTGTCAAGAAGGACTGTGTGAAGACTGTCAAATGGGCAAACTGAGAAGAGCTGTGCACAAGTCCAAGCAAATGAACACCAACATTGAAGCACTCAAGTTGATACACATGGATCTCTTTGGACCAGTCAATGTACCATCAATGGCCAAGAAGAGATATGCCTTAGTAATGGTGGATGATTACTCAAGGTACACTTGGGTGAAGTTTCTTGAATCCAAAGATGAAGCTGCTCAAGTGATTATTGATCAAGTCAGAGTTCTTGATAGAACTCCAAACTCAAAAGTTCAAATATTGAGGAGTGACAATGGTACAGAATTCAGAAATGCCACTCTTGGAAATTTCTGTAAAGATGAAGGAATTGTACAACAATTCTCTGCTGCAAGAACTCCACAGCAGAATGGAGTTGTAGAGAGAAAGAACATGACTCTCATTGAAGCAGCTAGAACTATGTTGCATGATGCCAAACTGCCAACATTTTTCTGGGCTGAAGCTATCAACACAGCCTGTTACACTCAGAACAGAACCATGATCAACAAGACTCATGCAAGTACACCTTACTGTCTGTTAACTGGAAAGAAACCTACTGTCAAATATTTTCATGTGTTTGGGAGCAAATGCTTTATGATGAAGGATAACCATGAGAAGAAGGGAAAATTTGACACCAAGGCTTTTGAAGGACTATTCATGGGTTACAACACAGAAAGGACTGCCTACAGAGTCTATGTTATGGAGCACAGGATTATTGAAGAAAGTGTTAATGTCACATTTGATGAAACCAAGTTTCTAGGACTGCATGAAGAAGGAAAGATGCAGACATTCAGATTTGAGAATCAAGGATACTTGGAAGCTGAGGAAATTGTGGATGAAGAACCTAGCTTCACTCAAATTGTTGAAGTTGATAAAGATACTGTCAATACCACTACTGTCAACCAAACTCCAGCTCAGTCACAGACCATAACCTCTAACATTCATAACAGTGGTGACTCTGGAGACAATGAAGAACATGGTGAAGACAATGGGATTGGTGATCATTCAACTCAACAAACTGAAGCAAATGTTCCTGTACAGTCAAGTAGCTTGCCCAGAAACACCAAGTGGAACAAGGATCACTCAAGTGACCTCATCATTCGTGACCCTAATTCTGGAGTGAAGACAAGGAACAAAGTCTCTGCTGACAGCATGTTTTCATGCTTCCTGTCTCAAATGGAACCCAAGACAACTGATGAAGCATTGTTGGATTCTGACTGGGTGATAGCCATGCAAGAAGAGCTAAATCAGTTTGAAAGGAACAATGTATGGAAGCTAGTTCCAAGACCTAAGGGAAAGTCAGTCATTGAGACCAAATGGGTTTTCAGAAACAAGCTTGATGAAAATGGATCAGTGACAAGAAACAAAGCAAGGCTAGTAGCTAAGGGTTACTGTCAACAGGAAGGAATAGATTATGATGAGACATTTGCACCTGTTGCAAGACTTGAAGCTATAAGAATCTTTCTAGCCTATGCTGCACACTGCAACTTCAAAGTATTTCAGATGGATGTCAAAAGTGCCTTCCTAAATGGAGAATTGGAAGAAGAAGTGTATGTTGAACAGCCACCAGGGTTTGAGGATGCTGAAGTGTATGATTTGGTATACAAACTTTTCAAAGCTTTGTATGGACTAAAGCAAACACCCAGGCCTTGGTATGACACACTCTCCACTTTTCTCTTGGACAATCAGTTTACTAGAGGAGTTGTGGACAAGACACTTTTCTACAAACACCATGGCAAGGACATCATTCTGGTACAAATCTATGTGGATGCTATCATTTTTGGTTCAACAAATGAGAGGCTGTGTGAGAAGTTTTCCTCTCTCATGAGTAACAAATATGAGATGAGTATGATGGGAGAATTGTCATTCTTTCTGGGATTACAAATTCTTCAACAATCTGATGGAATCTTCATTTGTCAAGCTAAATACATCAAGGAACTTCTCAGAAAGTTCAACTTGGAAGATTCATCACCTGCAAAGACACCAATGTCCACCTCAACCAGTCTGGATCTTGATCCTAAAGGGAAGAAAGTTGACTCAAGCACCTATAGAGGCATGGTAGGATCTCTCCTTTACCTAACTGCTAGCAGACCTGACATCATGTTTGCTACATGTCTCTGTGCAAGGTTTCAGAGTGATCCAAAGGAGTCTTACTTAGTAGCCATCAAGAGAATCTTTAGATACCTAAAAGGCACTCCTAACCTAGGTCTTTGGTATCCCAAGAACACTGGATTTGATCTAATTGGCTACTCAGACTCAGACTATGCTGGATGCAAGATTGACAGAAAGAGTACTACTGGTAGCTGTCAATTTCTTGGTGGAAGATTGGTCTCATGGTTTAGCAAGAAGCAGCATTCAGTTTCTACCTCAACTGCAAAAGCTGAGTATATTGCTGCAGGCAGTTGCTGTGCACAAATTCTATGGATGAAGAATCAACTTCTGGATTATGGTCTAGTGTTAAGTGAAATTCCAATCTACTGTGACAACACTAGTGCCGTAGCCATCTCAGACAATCCAGTTCAACACTCTAGGACAAAGCACATTGATATAAGACATCACTTTATCAGAGAGCATGTTGAACAAGGAACTGTGAAGCTGATCTATGTCCCAACTGACAAGCAACTTGCTGACATCTTCACTAAGCCATTGGATGAAGCAACCTTCAACAGGTTGGTAAGTGAATTGGGAATGCTGAATCTGGTATGTTGATTTACTCAGTTTTCTATATTTCCAAATTCTCGTTTGAAGCTCATGACAACAACTTCAAACCTGCTGTCAAGAGAAGTTACTATCTACTTGGTCTATGTCTGTTATGTGACAGCATGTGTTGATTTGACTTTTAATGTCAGTATTTTGTGCCAGTCTCATACTTTTAGACCGTGTATGACATTAATGTGGTTACTTGTTAAGTTTGAGAGATAAAAATCTGTTCCATTGGACTTTCACACTGTTTTGCATTAATCTGTAGGATTAAAGGAGGACACGACCATTAATTACTTTTGTGGTAGTTGTATGGGTACTCTAACTGTTGACCATTAGACTTTAACCCTTAGACGGTTTTGCCTATAAATTAACCTTAGGTTTCACCAGTCTGCTCTCAGTTTTAGAGTAAATAATGGAAAAGAAAGTAGGAATTGAAGTAGGGCTAAAACGGTGCGATAGTGAACCTGACAGTGAAGAGATGGATGAACTCTTCGAGATGCTGTTGGACGGCATGGATGAGATCGAAGAGGAAAAGAAACAGGAAGAGGAGGCCAAGGCTCAGGAAGAAGAGAAGGAGCTTCAGGCACTTCTTGAAAAAGAAGGTCGCTCTGAAGAAGAGATTAAGGAAGAGCTTTTAGGACTAGTTGATAAGATCATAGAATAATGTACTCCATGTTCTATTTTTAATGATTTTATCAATAATAATAATAAAAGTTCTTGTTCTTGTGTTTATGATTTATCTGTGCTAATTGCTTAATATCTGTGTTCAAAAGATTAAATTGCTAAATCCATAATGTGTCAATATTAAGTTAAGTATATGACTAAAGCATTCAAATAAGTTCATGACAGAACCAATTCCCAATCGAAGTTACTGTCGTTAAGAAGGGTACTGTCGTGTGTTTCTTGACAGCAACCTTCTTGACAGCAGGAAAAGACTTTCTGTCAAGACTTGTAAAGGATACTGTCATTCATACGCTTAACGGTGACAACAAGTTTTTGCGCAATAGTTGTTGTCGCGCAAAACCTACTGTCACCACCTCTTATTACTGACAGATTGTTTCTAGCGCACAGGTTACTGTCAACAATAGTGGACCATTGAAATTGGATATTCATCCCACGTTGGTCAGTGAATAACGGGCAGTAACTGACGTGTTATAAGAGTGGGTTAAGACACGTTCTTTAATTCCACTTTTTGTGCACAACGTTTGCGATACCTCTATTTATTCCCCAGTTACTCAGACACATCACTCTCATCGAACTCAAGGCAATATACTTTTCTTCAAGCAAAAAGCCACTTTCTTACTTTCTTCTTTTCTTGAAATCTCCATGGCATCCAAACAGACTCTCTCTCAAACAAACTTTGCTGGCATCTTTTCCCCAAATGATGCTGGTGAAGGCTTCAAAGGACTCGTGTTTTTCTTGAACAAGTCCTATCTCGGTTATGCCATCACCTCAACCCCCATTCTAGACTTAGACCGAATTGAGGCGTTTTGGCAAACTTCTGTTGCTCAAACTGAGGGTGAGAACCCGGGTATTCAATTCACTATCTCTGGGCAACAATACACTCTTACAGCTGAGGTCATCAACACTGCTCTTGGAATTACACTTGAAGCAGGACACCAATTTGCTGAACTTGCCAATGATGACACTCTCAAGAAGCTCTTCTTGAAGATTGGGTATGCAGGCTCTATTCTCGAAGAGGGGACTACCAAGTGGTATCCAACTGGTGAAATGGATAGGAAGCATCTGAGAAAGGGATCATGATATTTGATGTGATGGTCAAGGTGTTCTCTACCAAGTCCACAGGCTGGAATGAAATACCCTCCTACATCAAGAAACTGACACATTCTCTTGTCCACGGATACAAGGTGAATGTTGGCGCTCTCCTCATGGCACACCTCCAAGCTGCCATAGGTAAGAAGGTATCAACCTACCCTCGCTTTCTTATGATGTGCATTAATTCATTCTGTGATTTTAATGATGCTGCTCCTCGTTTAGAGGCTTGCTCAGTTTTGAAAAAGAACACACACACACACACACTGTTATCTTCACAGAATCTCAATGCACATATTCCACTTTGTTTCACTCAGCACATGGTTGATCAAGTGTCCAACCCTGATTTACCATTACCATCTAGTTATGACTCTTTCACTCTTGAGAATGAAACTGAATTAGACCCAAATTCAGTTAACCCACATTCAACACCATACACTCAGCCTAGGCCCTCTAGACTTACCAAAGCCCAAAGAGAAGCAGTGCAAGAATCCAGAAAAAGGCCCTTAGAAGCTGATGTTGGTGGTAGCTCTGTTAGTCAAGAGGGAGACACTGCACCTAGTGCAGCAAATAAGGAAGGTAGTCAAACAGAACCCCCAGTGGTTCCCCCTGAGCCTAAGAAGAAGAGAGCTAGGAGGACTAAAACAACTGTTAACCAAGCTGCAGTTTCTCAACAAACTGTGGTTACTGAAAGGGACTCAAACACCTCCCTAGATGTGCCTTCTCAACAAGGTGCATCTATTGAAATTGGCATGTCTCCCAAGGCACCCTGTACAGAGTCTGCACAAACTCATGGTTCACAACCTGAGAAACCTCCACTTGCAGAAACACACAGTGAGTTAGGGCACAGTGAGGATTTCTCTACTCCTATTGATGGTTCACATGTTTCATCTGTGAATCAGCCCCCACTCTCTGCTACACTTTCACCTTCTTCCTTCCCTACACATTCCTTTGTTTCTTCTCCACAACCTAGAGAAGGGGACAGTCCCAACCCTTCAGGTTTTGATCATCCATCTCCAATCATGGATGAGCCCCCCTCTAGTGGTCCACAAGAACCCATTTCTCAAAGTGAGATGGACACCACTCCTCCAAACACTGAGCTAGGGCAAAGTGGAATTTTGTCAGAAAATGAAACAGCCAACACTTTGTTTGAACTCCAAGGAGCATCTTACCTTCAGGAAGATGCTGTCACAGCCTCTGTTGCTGTCAAAGACACTGGAAATGTTGTTGTCCTGGACACAGCTGCTGTCATGGGTGGAGAGAAAGATACTGTCACTACAGAACCTACTGTCACTCCACCTCCCAAAGTTGCTGTCATGCCAGAACCTGCTGTCCAGACTCCAACTGACAGTAACATTCCTGCCACAGATGCTGTCCAGTCCTCTCAGCCTGATTTTGAAGCTGTAATCATTGAGGATGCCTCTGATGATGATCTCCCTCTTTCCAAACTCTTAAAGGTACATTCTAAATCTACTCCTTCCATGCATGTTAGTACTGCTCATACCCATGCATCTAGGTTGAGTGAGGGGGTGCAAAAGAAAAGAGAGATAAAAGAAAAGAGAGGTGAGCATAAAAATGAGAGGCAGCCAAATGAGCTGGCAAAAGGAGAGGGACTTGAGCATGTCCAGAGAGATATTGAGGGAGCCACACTATTCAGGCATTAGGCCTTGAGAGTCAATCTTTGAGGGGTGATGAGATCACTCAAAAACACCCTGAGAGTGTGAGAACCCCCATAGCCTCCAAGCCCCTTTCTTTTCCTTCCCCTCCAAGAAGGTTAAGGTCTGGTGGCCCCTCTGCTACTTTTGGTAACAGGATTGCAGCTCTGGAAGGACAGTGTGCTACTTTGAACTCCAAGATGGACTCTCTCTCTCAACTGATGGTTGATGGTTTTGCTGCTACTCAGCTCTCTATCCAGTTCCTCACTGGCCTAGTAGCTGCCAACTCAACTAAGGGGGAGAAGGTAGCAAGATCAGAATCAATATCTATTCAGGAATCAGGTGGAACTCATGGGGAGCCAGTAGCTGTGAAGACCAAAGGGGGAGCTAAGGGGAAAGCAATATCTAAGGGGGAGCAGGTCAAACCAAGCAGTGGACAACCAAAGGACAAAGCTGAAGAGCTTGTTGAAGTTGACTTGGATGGAGAAAGAGTACTGATGTCTAAAGCAACTCAAGATGCAATGCAAAGAAGACCTGCATCTAGACATCCAATTCTACCTCCTGTGATAATCAGAAAGCCAACTCCAACAACTCAAGAATCTGCTCTACAAAGAAGATGGAGATAAATGGAGGAACATAATAAGTCTGGGAAAGGTAAAGGGAAACTGCCTGAATCCATCCATAAAGGAAATACTTGGTCCAATGGTACTGAGGATGATCAAGAAGAAGCCAATACCCTAATGGTGGATTACAGGGAGAGCACATTACACAATCATGACAGTGAATTTAGCAGTTTGGTGGAAGAAGCAATGAATGCTCCAAGCAACCTTCCAACCAAAACCACAAAATTGTTAAAGGATCAAATCACCAGTGTCAGTGTAATGGTTAATGATGAGAAAAGATGGGCTGTAAGTATCTATTTCACTTCTGGCATATCTTATTTCATCACAATATAGTTATTGCAGAGTCTGCCAGCAAAGGTGTTGTGTGCTTTGAAGGGAAAGATCATGGCAACTCAAACACCATTCGATGAAATATTGGATATGCAAATCCAGAACCTGCTCACACAAAAGCTACATGAAGTCTACACAAATCCACCAAGTGTTTTCTACAGATCTGTAACTAAGGATGGCACAAGAAGGAACAGCTTCATGAATTTGGTTGGCACATCCAGAATGGAAACCAAGTCAATTCTGAAAGTGTTAGATGGAATACTCAGTTCAAATGCCAATCCAGGAAGAGTTTATGCTGTTCAAGAGATCTACAAAATGCTGGTGTTGAGAGACAAGGCACTGGGAGCTAGTGTGAAGGAACTAATCTCTAGAGCCAATGCTAAAAGAAATGATCAAGGTGGAAGTTGTCTCTATGACATACCTCCTCATGATGATGATGATGATGATGAGGTTAGAGGTGGTGAAGCTTCTGGAAATGCTGGTGGAAGTAATTCTGGGAATACTGGTATTCAATCTCAGAATGAAGGCAATGAAGAAACTCCTAGTCAAGAAAAGAAAGATGCTGGTGCAACAGATGAAGAGGAGCCAAGAATACTGGAAGCTTTGGAGGCAAGCATTCTTAGATGTGCTATTGACTGCATAAATGTAGAAAAAGATGCTGTCACCAAAGGTACTGTCGACAAGGAAAATGTCAAAGAAGATGCTGTCATGGAAGATACTGTCGATAAAGATACTGTCAAGAAAGGTTCTATCAAGGATGAAGCCAAAGCTACTGTCAAGCCCATAAGACTGAAAGCCAAAGCAAGAGCATGGTTTTCTAGACAGAAACCTGAAGGAAAGCACAAGTACTCAGGAAAGGAAAAGACCACTGGATTTGGCAGGAATCTTAAGAAGCCAATTCAATCAATACCTCCCAACAGTCTTAAGATACAACAGATGCAATCTAGATAAATCAAGAGTGTTGAGGTAAAGATGGATGCAAATCAAGAGGTCACTGGGTACATTCTGTGGTGGGAAGAATCAAGATCTACCAAGGTTGATAAGGATTTCAATCTGGTCTCCACATCAACCAGTGGTAAGACATCAACCTTAGATAAAAGAAGAGTTGACTTCTTCTACCTGGAAAGAATGGTAGAGTTGCTGGAGAGCTATGAAAATGTTTCAGAGTCTGTTATGGAACATATTCTGAAATATCAAGCTGATAGGGATGCTGAATTCTATCAGAAATTTGGCTACAACTTTGCAGATTTTGATGATGCTGATATTTCAACTGATTTACCAGCTTCTCCTATACCATATCACTGGTACTATGAGTTTGATGATTCACCCACAGAAGAAAGGAAAACCCAACCCACAGAGGAAGGGCAACCCAAGCCAAGCAAAAGACCTGACTCTTCTCAATATCAGTCAGAACTTGATAAGAAGGAAGCTGAACTCCTGGAAAGATGCAAGACTGCCAACAAGGCAGAAAGTGAAGCTCCAAATTATCAAACATGTATGCTGGAAAATCCCTTAAGAATCAAGAATCTAAAAGAAGAAATCTATGTTTGCAGCTTGCACAAGCTAAAAACAACTATTTTGAAGGATTTACAGTATATGGTTGCTGGATCAATTCATCCCCTGGAGCAGATCTGTTCTGACAAGATAGAGGAATTATTGGAAAGGAGAAAAAGAGAAGATTCGAAGCTGGACAAGCAAAGGAGGATGTCTCTCAATGCTTATCGAGGAAGTAGATTCAAGCTCATTCATGAAGAACTCCACTTCAGAAGCTATCCATTTGATCAAGAGCAATGGTTGAATCTCAGGGATGCTAGTTCTCTTATTTCTCCTACTATCAAGAAGATCATTGAAGAAATAGAAGATGCTGCAGTCACACCTGCTGAAATCTCTCTTGTAGAAGGTCTAAGAAGCAGCTTGGTAGAAGCTCTCAGAAGAGAGGAAGTAACAAGACAGAAGAGGAAATATCAAGCTAAGTAAACATTCTAAATCCATTCTGATCTTGTTAGTTAAGTTGTCAGCATATATTGTAAATTTGTTGTTATTATCCATAAAAACAAATTGGGGGAGATTGTTGGGATTTATGGGTGATAGCATAGGAACAACTTAACTTTGTATATACTTAATTTTTTAATTAAGTAGAACATACTGTCACAACCAAAGTATGTTCTTGTAATCAGTATGCAATGTTATTTTAATTGTGTAATTTGGAAGAAGTTCACTTTCTGTGTTCAAGCCTCAAAGAACGCATATTAGATGACAGCATGAATAAAGGTTACTGTCATAAGCATTGACAGTAAGATTACAAGAAGACAGAATGTTGCAAGTCAAGACAACATATTCACTCTGACAGCAACATTGGCGGAAGACTACGTGACAGCAACTTTAGCCCTCGACAGCAAGTTTGGAAACCTCGACAGCACACTATGCGGGGAACTCCTACTGTCACCAAAAGCACATTCCTGTGACAGCAAGCTTTGCGGCAAAAGTAACTGTCTCGAGAAAGATCCTTGTTCTAGGTATCTTTCTCAGTCAAACCCCGTGACAGTTTCAATGTTCAAGAAACAGGCGTGTTGCAGTATCTCTAAGCTGCACCAAGTCTGCAAGACTACGACAGAAGCTCCAAACACTGCAAACAAAAGCGAATCAATTCAAGATCAAGGTCAAGTCTCTATTTTCTGAATTGTTCTAGCTAGAAATAGAATGAATCTAGGTTGCTTTCTTTGTAATGTATATCTGACATTGTTAGCAATTTAGGAAAGTCACATGGGTAGACACTTTGTAAGAAGCTGCCACTTGATAATGACAGCAGCTTCACAGACCCGTGTTGATAGTGATAGGATTAGTTTTATACTTAGACCATCAATTCATTCTAGGGATGTAAGGAAGACAAGCAAGTGTCTTGGAGAAAAACGAAGCTCAAGAATTCTCTCTTGAGGTTGTAGCAACACTTTGCAAAATAAATAAAACATTTATTTTGTGAATCCTGTCTTCTCTACTATACTGTTTGTGAATGCATACGTATTATTGATAACATTAAATCTTAGTTTTAGTTGTTCAAATTGAGATTGAATTTTATCAGTATTGCATTCATCCCCCCCCCTTTTGCAATACACAAGGACCAACAGAGCAGCATTCCGTCAGCTATAATCTTGCTTTAGATATCCAGCACCACAACTTTTGCCGACAATATTTTCTGGTTCTGTTGTTGCTGCTTCTTTTCTGAATTTTCAGATGATTTTTACGTTGTAGGCTCCTTTTCTATTTAACCGAAAAAGGCCTTCATGTATTTTATCTCCTTGATTTGCAGAGCCATGTACTTGATTTTCAAGAAAAATATCTCTGATTTTTTTTATTAGCTTCTCTTTCACGCTTCTTGCTTTTGCCTCCTCTTTGCATGATCCTTGCAAATGCAGTATTGCAACTCTTACTTCTGTTGTTGGCAAGTTTTCTTGTTTTCAGATCGTTCTTGATTTTTTTGCCATCTCAAGCTTCCACGTGATTGAAGATTGTTTTTCTTTCTATCACGCTGCTGCTTATCTTTTTTATTGGGTCTCTCAGTTGCTTCATGAGTAACTTCTATAACTGAGTTGCGACAAGCCGCTACATTGAATCACCGAGTAATTTCATCGAGTTGTTACAAATCAGAACCAAACTACGAGATTAATGTGATGTGAATTCTGTTGTTGGATGGTCTAGAATTGACACGTAAATGCTCTTTTTTTTCCAGGCCAATGAGCATCAGAACAAGCAAGCATCTAACCGTTGATTCTGATTATTGTAATGAAGACTTCGAAGGTGTCAATGATATAATCATGTGCAAGCCTCTGGTAAGAATTTTGATTGTTTGGACCATTTGATCTCTGGGTTCTCCGCATTCTTTTGTTCTCCGCCAGACTTTAACTAGATTTTTTTAAAAAAATCAAGCAAGTGAAGTTTGAATGGAGTCCTCTTAAAGTTCATTGTTGCCTTTAGCGTTTTTTGTTGTCCTCATGGCTTTGTTGTAGAAGAAATTGCAGATTCGACCAACTGTTGCAAGTCTGGACAGTTTGACACTCCTTCACTAAAACAGCTGTAACTTCATGTAGAAAATTCTTTTTTTTAAACCGTTTTTTGCATAAAAAACTAGACTCCGAGAACTTTCAAATGTTGTGTAATTCACTGCCCCCAACTTCCTAGATGAAACCAGTTTATTCTGGGAAGTTAGGCAATCTGCAGCATCAGATTTCATTGTCTATGTCAAGTTTGCGTCATTCCGATTGATTAATTTCAGCCCCTTGGTTTTCCTTTCCAGATTATACTGCAATTGTACTCCCAGAAACCACTTCAGATAGTACCTCTTTAGTTCATGTATTTGTCTAGGCCAGCAAATAATGTAGAAAAAAGTTGTCGAATATCAAGCCAATTACTTGATGCAGTTTCTGAAGTTAGTAGCCTTCCTTTCGTACTACTGTCTTCATTACTTTTAGACACCATATCCTTATTTAAATAGAGCAAATGCAATGCTTGAATAGTACAAACATCACTCATTTATCTTTCCTGGACAGTGGGTAAGGTGTAGTGCAGAAAAAAGTTGCCAATTAACCAAAGATCATATTCTGGACAGCTTGACCAACTCTTGATAAAACAGCTCTAACTCTCTGTAGAAACTTTATTTTCACGAACCGTTTTTTGCATTAAAAACTAGATTCCGAGATCTTTCCAACTGTGTGTAAATTTCTGTTCAGAAAATTCTGTGGGAGAGCAGTTTATTCTATGAAATCAGGCCTTCTGCGAATCTGGACAGTCTGACCCTTGCTCACTAAAACAGTTCTAATTTCATGTAGAAAATTGCTTTTCGCGAACCATTTGTTGCATAAAAAACTAGATTCTGAGATCTTTCTAATGGTATATGATTCGCTTCCCACAACTTTCTGGATAAAAGCAGTTTATTCTTGGAAGTTAAGCACTCTGCAGTCCCCAGGTTTCCAGATTTTCAATTTTGTATCAACTTCGCTTTCATTCTTCTTCTTTTTGGAGACGAGTAAACGATATAGATATTTTCTTTCTAATTTGAACTTCAATTCCCCGCTACAACAAGCGTATATTGTTTGATTTTGTGTTTTTCCAAGATGGCATATCGTTTAATTACTCTGCAAGTTATTTGTCATCATTGCATTGAACTCTGCATTCTTCTTTCGGTTTGCTGACACTACTAATATTTTTTCATGTGATTTTCCAGAATCATGACGATCAAGTAATTTCTTGGTAGTCCTTTTTATGCTGCTTTGAGTTATAACAGTGAAGATTAGATTTCTGATTGAGTTTTCTATCCTTCAAGATATTTTTTTCCCCAGAACCATCTAACAAATTTGCATTCTCCGTTGTTCGATGCCACATTCCTGACTTCACCTCATGTTTGGTTGTTACATATTCCAGGTCTTGTTGATGCTTGCACAACTCTATTTTTCTTCGGACCTTCCTTTATCCTAGCATATGTGTAGCACAACCTGCTCCCTCTCTAAGCGTCATCAAGACTTGAGAGTTCTATCTTTGAAACTTTGTTTCCTGTGACTTCGAACAGTCATTGATGAGATTGTTCCTTTGTCAGTGTCAAATAAGTCCCTAATAAAGCTGTATGAGTTCCGAGTCTCTGCGCTTTTGCTTCGCATGGTACACCAAATATGCTATTATGTCGATGGATATCAAATCTATGTCTTCAAGTCAAGTGTAAGATCCGGGAAAATTACGTGTTAATATGTGATGTGAAATGAAATTTTATTTCATATTAAGATTTATTAAATGTTTTATCTGTTTAAATGTGTTAAGTTATTCGTTAAATGATCGAATATGTGACATTATGATGCTATGTGAAAATGTGTGGGGAATTAGAAATTATTCTGAAAAGGATGTCATACTATTTTATTCTATTTTATTTATCGAAAAGAAAATTTGGATCGTTCCCAAGTTATTCGGGAAATTGGTATATCGTTCGTACCCATATTTCACTCGTTAAAGTGGGAAGTATTCGAAAATATTCGTAATGGAGGTATTTTGGTTCGTATATTTTGTATTAAACGATACTTGTAGTTATCCGTACTTTATGGATGATTATCGTCTCGTAAAACGTGAATTCTGCTTTATTAAAGATTTAAAGCGTTTATTCTGTTAAATTGTATTTAAAGCGATCTATCGGATCAGTATCGATCCAAATTTGTCGTTTGGGGTATTATTTTCCGTTTAATATAAAAAGGCGAATCGTACTTTGTTTTGCGTATAATAAAGCTTAATTACAGTTAAAAATATGAAAAACCCTAGAACGTGTTCTTGAGAATCAAACTAAATTTTGAAGGTGTTATCGGAATCCGATTTTGATGTTCTTGTAACCAAATCGAATCTCTCATCATCCCCTATCCAAATCTATCATCAAAATCTATGAGGGTATGATTTCTGAGTTTTTCTTATTTTTAATTATTTAATTATTTTCGAATTAATGGATTGAATTTGGGGGAATCTTTGTTTTTGATTGTTCTTGATAATTGATGATATGAATGGATTGTGTGTGTTGTGCTGAGTGTTTTGATGAATTTTAATTGATTTTTGGAGTTTGGAATCGAGCAAATCGGAAATTTGAAGCTCGCCGGTTTTCTTTAAGTTTTGGTCGGACTTTTGATCCGTTGATGGGTTCTTGATTGTGTTCTAGCGATTAGATAGATCGTGAGGATAGGAGTCTAACCATGTAAAGGATTGTGAGTTTGGATGTCGGGTTGACCTCGCCGGAAAATCGCCGCCACCGCCGATGATTCTCGTTTCTAGCGATTCTGTAATGTTTTTGCATGTGTTTGATTGGATTAAATGAAGTTGTGATGTTGCTACTGCTTTCCTGTACAAATCCGTGTGTTTGAGTCGATTTCGGGCATGGCCGGAGAAGTTTCCGGTGGCCGGACGCCGGCCGGAAACTGGGAAACCCAGTTTTCCGGTGGTGTTCTTCGCCGACCCGGAAACGTTCTCCGTGACCCGTTTACCCGATTTTCCCGACCCGGTTTTGATTCAGAAAACCCTAATTTCATTTCTAAAAACTGTTTCTGGAATTATTTTTTTAAATAATTCAAAAATAGTTTAAAAATTCTAAAAATCATATCTTTGATTTAAAAATATATTTTATTATTCAGAAAATTCTGGAAAATCTTATTTATTATTTTAAATTTGAAAATTGATTAAACTTAATTATTTTAATTATTTTTAATTAATAATTAATTGATTTAATTAATTGATTAATTCTTTAATCAGTTAATTCTTAAAAAAATTGATTATTAATTAGATTTAATTAATTTAAAATTCAGTTTAATTATTTTGAAGCCTGATTTATTATTTAAAAATAGTTTGAGCATTAAAAAGGGTGTCAATTAATTTTATTAATTGATTTATTTGCATTTAAAATACTTATATTGGGTTTAAAAATCCGATTTTTGATTTAAAAATTTGTTTGTGGCTTATTTAAATTCAAATAAGCTTCGTGTGATGTTTTAAAAATATTTATAAGTGCTATATGGTTCGTATGAGTTGTGTAATGTGTTTTATAGTCCGTATATGCCCGTACTAGGGCTAGTGTCTGAGTTTTAAATATCATAAATTAGACCGGGCGTCCGATACGTAACCGGTTACTTGTTTAAATGTGTTATGTGAATGATGTGGATTATGTGAGTCATCTGGTTAGTGAGTCATAGATACGAATAATCGTTTTGAGACTTGTTTAAATACTTTGGTCGTGTCTAATATTATCACGAGGGGTAGTTGGGATAGAAATTTGTCAGTAATGTTAGAAAATGAGATTTGTGAGACTGTTGACTTTATAGTATGGAGATTTGTGTCAAGAGAGTTACGAGGATTACTTATCTAGTTAATCGTGATTATTCTATCAATTGAAATATGGTTGTCTATGCAACATAGGCTATTGGACGAGACGAGTCAGATTATCTAAGTAAGTTAAATGAAAGACGTCGGAGAAGGATGAGATATTGGTTGCGACTAATTGGGTTATTTGTGAGGTGACGTAACACCAAGGGAACGTCAACACTCGTAGAGGATATGTGCAAGTATTTTCTTCCAACAGAGATATCGGTAAGATTGGTAAGTACGTCGAAGTTAAGTTACAATCGTTTATGGAATGTGAGAATCATACGTTGAAGACTAAGTACCGTCTCATGTTTGACTATCAAGGCTGGCACGTGGATTCGAAATGGTAGGAGCAGACTAGTGGTATTCACAAGAGCGTTAAAGCAAAGAAGGACGGAAGTAGAGAATCGTGCGATAAGACAGAATAAGGAGGGAATCGTATTATTTCAGCCTTACGAGATAGCTAAGGACCAGAGGAAAGTGTTTATACCCTTGCTTATTAATTAAGTGATATTAACTTGAATTATTATTATGCATGTTGATTGCTTTTCACTGAATTTTCAAATGTCAATTCCTTTGCATTCAATTGCAAGTATGTTATTTAATCTCGTAAATTGACGAGTATTCTTTTATACCTTTTGAGTCTAGATTCATATTTCCATGTTGATTGGAAAGATATAATTCTTATATTGAAATGATTGAAAATATAGTTATGGGCTGTATACTAAGGCCTTCTTTCAAAGACTTGATTTAAAAATGTTAGGTTGGAATATTACCAACCCTAGATGAGCGGGAACTTGTGAACCCTATGAGGGTAAAAAGGTTATTTTAAATTCTGAAGTTGTGTTACTTGTTCTACAAGTATTCTATTTTCCATCTTGCACCTTTGCAAGTATTATTATCATTTCTTGTTAATGCGATCATCTGATCCATTCCTTGATTCGAATTCATATATGATGTGCCTGATTTGGTTTATTTCCTTCAAATACAAGGCTTATCTATTATAAGTATATGTTCGAAGGACTTAAACTATTTCCGTCAGAAGTCAGTAAACCCTTGTTTTCCCTAAGTTATAAACTTCACCTTGAATTTTCCTTAAACTCGAACTTGACTTTCTTGTCACTTACCAGATTGGTGAATCTTAACTAATTCTTCCATAATGTGATAAATTGTACTGTTGAGGCCATCTAGAGCCAGTTCTTTGAACCCTACTCTATATTGAGCTGTTTCAATTTCTGTTGATCTCATAATGTCTGTTTCATATCAGACTTAATCTTGTTGAGCATGTCATTGTTTATTCTTCATTATTATCCCAGTTGTTACATCGATCTCGTCGATGTTTATTATATTGTCACTTTTCATGTGCACCTCCCAATATTGTGTCGATCTCGTCGATACTAGATTATTTTGTTATTCCTTGATGGATTCTTCATAGTTGAATTGTTTCCTGGAATGTGAGTTTTCCAGCGTTTGTTGTATTAAGGTTGTCGATTCTTCCGAAACCTGATTGTCGAAGTAAGGTTGTCAATTGTACTGAAACCTGATGTATATAATATAGAATTGGAATGTTTTTAAAATGGGGCCAGTAATTGGTCGGGCCATATTTATGGTCGAAATAAATTAAGGCCCAGATTTGGCCTAGGATCCAGTAGAGGACTTTGCTATAAGCAAGTCCGGGGTTGACACGTGGCTGGCCAACAGCTCAACCTTTGATTTGATAAATGTGACAAATCCAATTCTAATATCAATTCTTATTTCTGAGATGAGTTACATCCATATGTTTTGTACTTGTGAGTTATGACCTGATATTCAGGTTTATTCGTTGCGTGAATTTGTTGGTTCGATGATTAATAAATAGTGGTTTCAATCTTGCTGAAATCACTTACTCTTAATATATTTGGATTCCAAATAGTCGAAATCCTCTTCCTTGATTCCATTGGCAATCGTGAGATATCTATCTTGATGAGTTTTATTCATACCGCATATCCAGTCGGTACCATGTTGAAGTCTTGAAGTGCGTTCTTTATTTCATGACCGAACGTGTTGGCTCATTCTTACTCCTGGATTATTCTACCCTTCCAGATTTGTTGGTTTCAGAAGATGTTATGAATAGATCTGTTATCTTCAAAACTAGTATTTTGTACAAACTACGGTCTAGAAGACATATGAGTTATAATTATTTCATATTTTCTACATACTATTGTAGTTATTATTGATTCGGTCACCGTGATGACCAATATAAATCTTTTTGTGTTTTAAACTATTCAGTTGCGAGAAGATGAATGAGAAATTGTGGTAAATTACCAAACGTGATTTGAGAAGTTTTAGAGATTACAAATGTTCAAAAACAAAAGTTGGTTATTTGAAAATCCAAAGCTTATTTTGGAAACCTTTTATATTATACTTGATAATGCACTTGCTGATCAATTCTTTCGCTCATACTTGTTTTCTTTATATATTTTAGCCTGCCAGTAAGAAGGTATATTGGCGAGAGTTGTCCGCGTAGCTGGTCAGAGATGGAAAAGGATATTAGCGTAAAGACGTTTTGATCCAGAGCATTTGGAGCTAGTGATAAGTTTTGTATATAGATGTTTTCTATTGAATATTATATTGTGTAAAGTTAGTTGCCTAGTATACTTCTTATCGAAGTTATACTAGTGTTTTAGATTTTATTTAAAGAGAATGGTTGTAAAGAAGAAATTTTTATGTAATGGAATTTTGGATTTTTGTTTCTAGCACTATAACCTTTAAAGATTCTTGGTAGAATTGGGGTCACAGATATTATTATTGTGTTGATTAAATATTGAACAGGTTGTTTGAATTAAGGGTACAGTGTGACGACCAAATCCTTTGACCCCGGATTTGGGGCGTTACAGGTTGGATCAGACTAGAATAGTTTAGTTTGCATAGTAATTTTACTTCACTTCAAAAGGAGTCACTCGCAGCATTTTCATGATCGGAAGATGTACAGAGCTTTTATTTCTTCTTATTTTTAACAAGCCTTTTTGAGATGTAATAGTCAGTGTTGGTACTTTTCAGTTTCCAATCTCTGGCTCCTAATCTTTTTCCTACATCAATATGTAGTTGTTTCGTTGTGGAGTTGTGGCGGGCCTTGATTGTCTATTTTCTCGTGTGAGCATTAATGTTGAGAGATGAGATTATCGGTAGTGAGAACTCCTCGTCAGTTTTTGAATCAGGCCTCATGCGAATCTTGTGCGTTTGTTTTACTGGCTTGAGCACGACCATGCTTCATTCAAAGCTAATTCCTTGACTTTGTTTCCTTGCTGTTATCTTCTTATCAGTTTCTTTAAAAGGTTCGCTTGCTATTCAATTGTCGCACTTCTTTCTCATACAGCTCAATCAACTTTCAGCTAGGTCTCTTTCGACCTTTCTGTCATGGACTTGTTTGTCCGCCATGAGCATATTATAGGTTGTCCTTGATTCATCTTAGCTTTCTGTTCTTGATTTAGTTTAATAAAGTCGTGTCCAAGTTTAACTCCTTTGCAGTCACATACGTCATCAAGGTCTAGTCATAATTTTCCCAGAAACTGCATATTGTCCACCTTGATTCATGCTCCACTAGATATTTTTCCGATAACCATGATTATTGTTTTGGGTCGCTGAAAGACCAATTGTTTTAACGTACGAGCCTTGACAAATGTGTTATGGTGCTTGATTGGGACAATTCTCCACATTATAAGTTTATGTTCATTCGGATTCCTCTGCTGCATGCTTTTGCAGTGTATCTTTCTCTTCTAGCCTATGCCAATCAGGTTGTTGTGCATACTTGTCGGCATGGTATTATAAACAAAAATACATATGCAGAGGAAAAATTGTAGAATATCATTGATCAAAAGTTCTCGGACGGGATTGTATTTGATATGATTCATTGTAACATCCTTTATCCGCACTTCAATTTATGATTTGTACCCAGATCTCTCATCCTGGTCGTTTTTGTCAGAATATATATAACTGTTCCTCACAAATATTATTTGAATTGCATAAAATCTTTAATACCATCGATTTCCTCTCCCAACTCTTCCCCACATGTTTTTTGAACTGCCTTCACTATACGATTCCCACAGACGGCGCCAAATGTTGTGGAATAAAAACTGTGTTTGCGAATTTAATGCTAGGGTTAGAAAGCTTCGAGCTTTAATGGCTGCTCTTGTTGTCGGGGACTAACTCGGTCCTAACAAAATGCCTACATATCTCTAGTATTTAGAGAATCAAGCCAATAAAACGTAGTTCCGGGTGGTGCCCTCGGGGCTATGGCGGCAGGGGCACACTAAGGACGTAGTGACTTGTATGTCCTTATTCGAGGATGAAGTCTAAAACATAGTAGATGACGTATGGAGTTGTGTCCAAAACGTAGTTCTGATATGAGGGGTCATACCCTTTATATAGGTGTTTAGAAGCCTAGCGGATAAGTATTGATTTCCTTGAAGGATAAATCTTATCCTTGACGGTGGATAAGTATTATCACTTCCTTGAAGGATAAGTCTTATCATTGACGGTGGATAAGGATTAATTCTAGATCCTTCCTTGTAGGAGTTGTTTCCATATCATAACGAACTTGTATTAAAAAAGCCCACTTGTATTAGAACAAGCCTGTATTGGACGTCTCCTAATACAGGTTGTACTTCTAGCCCAAATATTAATTATAAAATTAATATTAAATTAGAGTTTCGGGTCTTATTAATGGGCCTTATTTATAGACCAACTAGGTTTAATTAATGTAATATTAATTATGTCTTTAGGGTTATTTTTAACCCATATCAACATATTAAAACAAATACAAACCAAACAAATTTTAAAAATACAAAACAAAAAGTTCCTATCCACTATTTGATTATTGTTGTTCGTTGGTAGTTGAGGCATCGGAATCCGAAGTATCCATTGTTATCCACGGATCGTGCTCGCCGTCTGAGTCATCTTCTTGTTTTCCTTGTTGTCTTTTCGCGGCTTGATCCCAATCTTTTTTACAAACACAAATCTTTACTACGTCCGGCGCAAGACTTGTTCTCTTCTCGTCTAACACTCTTCTACCTGCACTAAAAGTGAACTCGGATGCAATTGTAGAAGCGGGGACTACTAAAATATCCTTTACAATTTTTGCTAAAACCGGAAATTGTAACTCGTGATTCTTCCACTATGTTAGTATTTCAAAATCTTCATTTAACTCGTAATTATAAGAAAAAAATCTCTAACGATACTATAAGAAGTAGAAGGTACGTGAGATGATGAAGTGGAAATTCTACATTTTTGTTTTTTGGTTAGTATAGATGAAATAGTATTATTAAACCTACTAACACTACTACTACTACTACTACTACTACTACTACTACTACTACTACTACTACTACTACTACTACTACTACTACTACTACTACTACTACCACTACTACTACTGCCACCACTACTACTGCCACCACTACTACTACCACCACTACTACTGCCACTACTACCACTACTACTACTACCACTACTACTACTACCACTACTACTACTACCACTACTACTACTACTACTACTACTACTACTACTACTACTCTTAGGTGGTATAGAACTTTGAACTTTTGGAACATAAATATCTACAAGACGATATAATAAGTCTAAACATTGATTAACATATAAAACATGATCATACGAAACATTTAAAACTTCATAATAATGACCTAAAATGTTTTCTAAACCTTCCTTTCTAACACCGGGATCAAGAAGACATGCAATACCATAAACATAAGGAAATTCTGTAAAGTATTCGATCCATTTAATTTTCATGTCAACAATAACATCACTAAAATATGGATCTTGTTCATATTCTTTTAAAGTAGTAATAATATTAACACACTCAATGATAACATGATGTACATTTGGTTCATAAACATAAGAAAAAACCGTAGTAGCATGTGCAAAACAATCAAGTATGTCACGTACGGTAGATGCGAATTGCCAATCAAATTCGGTGATAAGTCCATTTTCGTATTGGTGGTTTGGGTCTTCATTATATAATTCAGTGATAATGGTCTTATATTGAATTGCATCATTTAATAATTTTATAAGTCGAATTCCATCTTGTAGAACAATCGATACCCCACTTCTTCGGCCTTAAGCCATTTTATTTACACATTTTTTTATACTTAGACCTATATGTACCCACAAAACGTAGATACTTAACTACTTTCCTAATAGGTTGTAATAAATGAGTTAATTGTGTAATTCCCTTTTGAGCCGACAAGTTAATTATGTGAGCACAACATCTAACGTGTAAAAATACTCCATCTAAAACTAAAGGAATATCTTGCTTAATATAATCCATGGCTTTGTTATTAGAAGCGACATTATCTAAAAATATTGTGAATACCTTGTTAAACAAATTAAATTCCTTTATTGTATCTAAAATTCTTTGTTTTATGTTATAACCGGTATGTGACTCATCCATGATATCAAAAACAATAATTCGTTTTTATATTCGCCAATCACTAATCCAATGAACCGTAACACAAAATATAAGGCCCACCTTGACCCGAACTCTAACAATAACTAGTTAAAAAAACCATACCATCAAAATTAGCGAAACTTTCAATTAATTGTGCACGTTGAGCATAATATTATTTTTGTGTGTGACGTTTAAGTGTATTCCTAGGAATTCTTCTAAATGCCGGGTTTAGTGAATATTTAATCATGTGCTCTAAATTCGGACTCTCACCGTGGGAGAAAGGTAACTCGTCTAATGTAATATAAGTAGCAAAATCTTCAACCATTCTATCTCTATTATAGGAAAAAGGCATACCTCCACCGGGAGACGAAGGCACGAAACCGCCAATTTGTGTTTGTTGTGAACCTCCACGTGCCTCTCCACTTTCATGACTTTGCTTCGTTATTCCATGATGATTTTTCAAGTGCCGATCAAGTGTACCTGTACCGGTCCCCTTAGCGTGAATAAACGGGGCTTGTTGTCGACCATTTTGAATACAAAGCAAACAAAAAGTTTTAAATCGAGTCGGATCATCCGTTGATTCTCTTGAAAAATAAGTCCAAACATGTGATGAATGACTAGTAGAACTAGAAGAACCACCTACAAAAATAAAATATAAACCGATTAAATTTAAAACATAAAAAGCCGAATATTTTATAAAACATAAAAACGAATATTTTATAAAACATAAAAACCAACAGTTTTTAAAAACAAAAACATAAAAAACGAATATTTTATAAAATATAAAAACCAACAGTTTTATAAAACATAAAAACGAATATTTTATAAAACATAAAAACCAACAGTTTATAAAACAAAAACATAAAAACGAATATTTTATATAACATAAAAACCAACAGTTTTTAAAAACAAAAACATAAAAAACGAATATATTTGAAATTGAATTCGAGATTAATACCGGCTTCTACGGATCGAGGGGTTCGCATCGAGTTTGCTTGGCTTGAACCTCGAGAAGATATTGTACCCCTTTCTTCTTCCATTTTTTTTAAAATATTCGCCGAAATTGTTAAAAGATTCACCGGAAATAAGTAAAGCTTTAATTTTTTTTAAAGTTTCAAGCCTTCGAATGTTAACAATAAAGTAAGTAAAACTGTATAAGAGCAAGTAACTAAGTAATCGACAGATAGAGATAGAGCAGAGAGAGAAAGAGATAGACTAGCGAGAGAGATGGGTGGAGAAAATATGAGAGCTGGGTGGAGTATTTATAAAGAGGGAAAATGTGAACGTTGGGAAGTCAGAGATGAATGTTGGGGAAATGTTACCGTTGCCACTGCAGCAGCAGGTGACCGTTGGTGAATGAACTACAGCAGTACAGCAGGCGACCGTTGGTGAAGACTGAAGACTGCAGGCGCGTGGTTCCTTTCGTGGGTTGGCGGGCAGTGCTGAGTTGGCCATGCCGTGCCGCTCACGGGTTACGGGCTGTCACGGTTCACGGACCGTGCCGTGCGGTTCACTTCCACGTGTCCGTGCCGATTTCGGTTCATAAACTATTAACTCGTACACGCCTCGTTCGCCTGTACCGGTTCGTCCCGAATTAATCCACCCCTTTACCGAGCCAAGTTACACGAGTTTTCTGGCGAGCCGGTTACGGTTCCGGCGGCCAAACCTGCCCGTTTGGCCACCTCTACTCGTGAGTACATTTATGATACACAATATGCTTATATAACTCCCCTAATATGTATTTAAATAGGAAAATTGTAAAGAAAACAAATTTGTTATTAAAATTTTCTGTCTAATTAAAATTTCTACGTCTAGTGCAACCCTCTTCTCTGCCGATAAGAATCTATGTTGACAAAATGGCAACAAACATACTATGTTAACATTAGAGACACTACAAGAAAAACGGCTAAATTCGACAAGAAAAATTCTGTCGAATTTAACTAAATTCGACGGAATTTTGTCGAATTTAACTAAATTCGACAGAAAATGTGTTTGTCGAAAATGCTCGCGTCGAATTTAGCAAATTCTGTCGAATTTATGTAAATTCGACAGACTAAATTCTGTCGAATTTAGCCGAATATTTCAAAATTTTGAAATTTTCAAATTCCGCTAAAAAATTTAAATTTTCAAATTTTGGCGCCCTTAGTGCATTAAATTCGACAAAATATGGTCGAAATTAGTATGCTAAATGCGACGGAACACAGTCCAAATTACATATTAAATTCGACAAAATTCGGTCGAATTTAATGAACACCAGTTTTTAAAAAATAAGCAGCAGAATCTGCTGCTCAATAATTTATCCAATTTTTTGCGATTTTTCACTAGTGTTTGTATACTAGTGTTTGTATATCAAGAAAGTAATTACATTAAACAAAAATGGATACAATAGTCATTTTTTGTACTAATCCGAAAATAATATAAATCAATAATGTTGAACTAAAAATACAATAATTTCTACTTCTTTTGAAACACATTAAAACTCAAACACTATAAAATTACTCTACCCAAATAATATTCAAATGTAAAGAAAATATAAAAAAAAACTTAACTTGGTGTGTGTATAATTATAATGACTTGTGTTGTTTCGCTTTTAAGAAGCATACTACAAACAACTCGCCGGAATTGAATGGGGGTGAACTTGCCGGAATTGATTGGGGTGAACTCGTCGGATGCTAGAAATGTAATTAATGGATGTGCTAATATGAATTATGTATATATATAGTGCTTAAAATATATGAAACATGTGTTAGTGTTTATGTATATAAATTGATAAGTATGTTTGTTAGAGAAGAAAAATGGAGTAGGAGTAATTGAATGTTTATGAGAAAATATGAATGAATGAAATATATAAAAGAGAAAGAGATGAGTGTAATTAAATTAATGGTTAGGATGAAATATTTTAGGGAAGAAATGGATGGTTTAGATTCAATGTAAAAGAGCAATCCATGTGCTTGTTTTTCAACCACTACCAGCGTGACACGTGGCAAGAGAAAATTAACTTATTCTGAATTTTACTAAATTCAACCAAATATGGTCGAAAATAAAACACGGGTAAATTTGACAGAAATCAGTTGAATTTAGGAGCTGGTACTAAATTCGACCGTTTTTGGTCAAATTTAAGAGCTGGTACTAAATTCGACACAACACTGTCGAATATAGTTTTGACTAAATTCAAAAATTTTGGCGGCAAAATTCCCACCAAAACTAGAAGTTAAATTCGACAGAATTCGGTGTAATTTGGCTAAATCTGGTCAAAAATAAAACATGGGTAAATTCGACTGAAATCGGTTGAATTTAGCTAAATTCGACTGAAATCTGTTGAATTTAGCTAAATTCGACCGATATCAGTAGAACTAAAGCTTAAATTCGACCACAAGCCCTAGTTGGTCGAATTTAGTGTAAGTGATATATATATATTTGTTAAAATGTTTAAGATATAAATATTTAAATTAACTATTTTTTTGCACACACTATATTCTTTTGATAATCTTCACATCCGTACGGTTGGATTACTCAGAACAATTTTTAAATAAACTTAAAACTCTAACCCTAGGCTAACCCCTAAATCTAAACCCTAAACCGCCCATATTCTACTCAACTATGTCGTTTATGTACAGAATTATAAAAAAAACTTTTTTTTTCTACCCATTATTATTTATTCAAATTTTTTTAGTGAATGTAATATATCATCCAAATACTTTCATTTTTTTTGTATTTTTTAAAACCAATTAGATATTTAATTTAATTTTTCTAAAAGTATCAAAAAATGAAAGTTCAACATTATCTAATCATATAAAAAAATTATGTAAAATTTTTGTACAACTAAATTCTTACATGTAATAAATTTTATCCTTATATTTTTATTTATTTTTCATGATGTGTACAACTATATTTATTTTCCATCTCTTTTTTAGGGGATTTTCATTTGGACTACATAAAATTTTGGATCGTGGCTAAATTCGACCGTTTTTGGTCGAATTTAGGAGCTGGAACTAAATTCGACATAACGCTGTCGACTATAGTTTTGAATAATGTGAAAAATTTTGGGCGGGAAATATCCCACATTTTACTAAATTCAAAAATATTAGCGGCAAAATTCTTACCTTTTACTAAATTCGACACAATAAAAAAATCTGTCGAATTTAGTACTGAATTCGACAACATAAAAAAAATCTGTCGAATTTATTACTAAATTCGACAGATCGATTTCGACAGAATACATTTTCGACCGAAAACTGTCGAATTTAGCCGCATTGTATAATTTCGACTGAATTCTGTCGAATTTGGTTTCTGTCGAATTTGGTTTGTCGAAATTAGCCTTACTTTCTTGTAGTGAGATATGTAAGCAAGTTATTAGTATAATTTACCTTTTGAATTCTAATCTTTCCAAAAACTTAAAACCGAAGAACAAGATTCCATATACACTTAAGGGAAGTACAAATAATGGGCCTGTTTGGGTACCATGTATTATGTATTATAAGTCGATAATAGCTTATTAGGGGTGTTTTTGTACTCAGCTTATTTGATAACTTATAACTTATAAGTTGAATGTTAGAAATCACCAACATTTTACCTAACTTACTTATTCTTTGATTTCTTTGTTTTTCTAATATTTTATATTTTTACATTTGTGTTTTTAAATATTTTTTTAATTTAAAATACAAGTGTTGAAATCATTGTATTTAAAAATTATTTTTTCAAATTTAATTTAGCAAATTTTTCACTAACTTATAAGTAAATTTATCCAAACACTCGTATAACTTATAAGAATTCATCAATTTATCACATTTACTCATTTTAAGCTATAAGTTAACTTTTTTGTGATACCCCAAACACACACAATAATCGAGAAGTTGGCATATAACTCAATTAAACGAGTCTTTAAATCCAATTAAAACATGAAAATGAGTAATTTGAAATCCCTAAAACAAAACATAATCAAGATTGTTAAGTAACCGGTTCATAGTATAGTGTAGCAATTTAACACTAATTGTAGTGACTAATCTTCTCAATTAACAATTCCCAAAATGGCAAAGAGAACAAATTTGTTTTATGATTTTTTCCCCAGATTTAATGAAACCACGTTCCACGTCTAGTGCAACCTTCTTCTCCGCTGATAAGAATGTATGTTGACAAAATAGCAACAAACATACTAGGTTAAACACTAGAGATATGCAAGTAAGTAAAATTATTCGTACATTAATTTACCTTTCAAATTTTAATCTTTCCAAAAATCAACCCTTATCTTAGATTGCAGCTTAATCTTATTTCATTAACACTTACTTCAAACCTAAGAACAAGATTTCATATATATACATTTAGGGAAAGCACAAATAATAGTAGAGAAATCGGCACAAAACCCAACTAAACGAGTCTTTAAATCCAAAGGTAAAAAATGAAAATGAGTAATTTAGAACCCCTCAAACATAAGTAATATCGTTAAGTAAGTTTAGTGTAACAATTTAACACTGATTGCATTGATTAATCTCCTGGTTAATAATTCGCAAAATTTCAAAGAGAACAAATTTGGTTTTTGAAATTTTCAATCAAAAACTACACTCACATTTCCACGTCTAGTGCAACCTTCTTCTCCACTAATAAGAATCTACGTGGACAAAAGGACAACAAACATACGAGGTTAACACTATAGATATGTAAGTAAATTTATTCATACAATTTAGGTTTCAAATTTTAATTCTTTCCAAATATCAACACTTATCTTAGATTGCAGCTTAATCTTATTTCATTCACACTTAGTTTAAACCAAAGAACAAGATTTCATATACATTTAAGGAAAGCACAAATAATAATGGAGAAGTTGGTACATTATAACCCAACTAATCGTGTCTTTAAATTCAAAGTTAAAACATGAAAATGAGTAATGTGAAACCCCTAAAACATAAGTAATACCGTTAAGTAATTATCAATATTATATTATATTCTAATACTTCTTCTAACTCGAAAGTTCATTTCTGGATGAAGACCGGATCTAGTGCGACCATCTTTGATGAAAATAATTTGCCTACATGTCTATAATAATTGCTAGGATATTGGAGCTGAGTCAAATCTTGCGGAAAACATAATTAATTTGAATTTTCTTAAATTTTTAGAATAACGAATTGTAGAAACACATAATTTTAAGTAAAATATAAGAACTAAAATCAAATAATTTACAAATATTATCAAATTAGATTTGTTTCAGCATCTAACTTAATAGATGCTTAATTTATTATAATTTCTTTTTATAATTACCACAAAATTGCAATTCTACTCTTTTATATAATTAAAATTCTACCAAAAACTATAACATAATTTTTTTAAATATAAAAAAAGTTGACTATTTTATATGTGCATTCACCACAAGTTACTTTTCAAATTCTTAATTAAATAGAAATATATAGCCACTCCAAACATTTGTTATAATTATAATTATCATAATTTATTATTATTATTATTATTATTAGTATAAAATTACAATTTTCTAAAAATATCCAGATTATTATTATTATAAAATTACAAATTGTTAAAAATATTCAAACCCCATAGGCTTGAGTGGATCACCTACTACTAGTGATAATAATCCCAATACCAATGTTTATATCTCTAAGTATGCAACATACAATTTACTTTTAAAATATTTATTAAAGATACATAACAAGTTTTGGTACATAAATAAAGATGAAAATAATTAACTTTTATGAACTAGCAGATTTGACTTTAAAGACTTGCACAAATCAATTTGCTTGAAAAATCTAGTCATTACTTAAAACTTCACCAAACAATTTGTAACAAAAAAGTTTACACACTAGATAGCTTACTCCTCTCTACTATCTTGATATTTCCCATCAACTTACCCCAGTTAATTAGTAGAATTTGCTTCAACTATTAGATTGTGTTTTCTTCGTCAAGCTCCCTCAGCAATATCAACTACGGTTAGCTGCTTTTCAGCTATATCATTAGGACTAGTAATAGTGCCTTGACCTGTGTCCTGGTAACCCCCTCCCATGAATATTTGAGCTCCTGCAATTTCCTCACCTACTTGAACGTACGCTTCCCGTGTTCCTGATACCATTTCCACTACCATACATTCCTCTACCCAAATCAACAACAACTTCTTGATTGGGAACCTGAAGACCACTTGTCACACAACCATTTGTCGGGGTCACTTGATCCGGCCCTTTCATAAATATTTGACGGCCTCCAATTTCCCCACCTACTTGACCGCTTAATAGATTAAAATTTGTTAGAAATTATAACTAGGAGTGGATTAAAAATAAGATAATTATATAATTTAACTTTAGAATACAATTGGATTAACGGGCCGTACTAATTTAATTTTGTTGGGTTTTAGTTTAAAATTTTAGCTGGCCCAATTTAATTAAATGGACTAATATATAGATACAAACATATAGGTAATTTGTAAGATAAAAAAAAACCTAGCAAACAGTCGGGGTGAGAAAAAAAACGCCGCTAGAGAGAGAGGGAGAGAGAGAGAGACAAGGAGAAAAAGAAGAGCACGCGAGGAGGTCTTATAACAAATTTATAACGAGTTTAGAAGAAGAGGTAATGATTCTTTAATTCTCTTGTTATTCGTGTTATTTCACGTGTATGATATTTGATTTATTTTGATTATGTGAAGGATGTTCTCTTGAGTATTTGTATATGTGTATAATATGATATATATCCATGAGTTCTTTGTTTTGTCCATTGTGTTCGTATGAATACTCCGATTTTGTATGTATACTATATATAAAGTCTGAATTGTTGTAAAAATCGTATCTGACTCGTTATTTGTCGGAATTTTATGATATTAGAGTCTCTGAAAAGGTATTTGAATTATCTACGACTTTGATTCTTTGTGTTTTTCGAAATTAGGTTTGTAGATAGGAGTTGTTCTGGAATTTATTGACCAGCCTGTATGTTTTCGAAACTGAGAAGTCTAACTTTGAAAATTAATAGTAAATTGAGTCTTTATCCAAAAATTATGAGCGATATCATTCTGGAAAGCTCTTTTCGATCTCTGCACTTTGTGTTTCATTCCGCTGACTATTTCTGTGATTGCGATGTCTTAAACGTCAAAATATTAACCTGATCAGCGGCTGATCCTGTTCTGCAGTCCGCAAATATCTATGTTCTGAGTTCGTTACTTATCCGTTTTTAACGAGCCTTATCATTCTGGAAAGGCCTCGGAATTGCCTACATATTTCGTGTTTTGTACTTTTTCAGATAAAGTCATTTTCATAGAGTAGTTTGTCAATTTCTAGAACTAGTCATAACTGATTTTGTTAATAATGGTCTATTTTGCAAGATGTTTTGGTGTCTGATTTTTGAAATTTCATTGAGTAAGTTATATGTAAGCGTCGCATGGGTTCTATTAAGGTGGTGTGAACATTATTTGACTTTGATTGGTTTAATAAAATTATAGGATTTGCTCGCATTGATTTCGGTATTTGATCTCTTTTGAGGTAAGTACTTTTTGACTTACTTTTTTTTTCGGAAAAGATATTGATAATCTATTTTTTTCGAATTTTGTATAAGATATAAGAATATTGTTTCGAACTGTATAAGATATAAGATACGAGAATTTTCGAATCCCTCAGTCTCTACGTTTCGAACCTGTTCGTAATTTATGCTATAGTTCCGAAACTAGCCTTAGATACCCTTAGTAGGCGCACAAGTGTGCAACTTTAGATACCTATTAAGGGCACATAATTATTGAACTTTAGATGCCGGTGACTGGAAAAGTGTGGCGAAAGTATAAGAATAAGAATAAGATCCCGCCTATTGGGAAAGTGTGGCCGTAGAGCAAGACTGTGGTATTTATAAGAATTTCGTTTCTGTTTTAATTTTGTTTATGTTCTAGATTTTGAAAATATAAACTTTGGCCTAGATTTGTTTTTGTAAAGGTTTACAAAATTAGTATTGTTTTGAGAAATCTGTTTTATTAAAACGCCCATTGATTTTCAAGAATATCGGTAAGTCAATCTGTTACTTATTGAGCTCTGTAGCTCACCCCATTCTAATATTTCAGGTTGGTACATTGTGGAAGCTTATTGAGAATATGGATGTGAACTTGTGAATTTCATGCTACGTGATTTGATGTAAATTATTGGTTAAGAATAATTGTGCTATTAGAATAAATTTTGTTAAGTACAATATATTGATTATTGAATTGTGGAGCTGCGTCTCTGATTTTATATTTTTGATTATTAAGTTTGACCGCTGCATTTGACTTTTGTGCAATTTTGTATTTATTGAATAAAGAAATGTATTTTACTTTTAGTTTCGATTTAGAATTAACAGTCCGAAAAGTCGGGCTGTTATAGTTGGTATTAGAGCCGACTCTCGAAAGCTTGTTAACGCAAGTTGCCGGAGGTGGGGACACGAAGGTTGATGGTATTATCCCACAATGGACAGAGGTCCGGAGGCGGGGACACGAAGCCAGCCAGTATTATCCCACAATGGCTAGAGATGAACGATCTTGGAACCTATGGGCTATCCGTTCAGGCTTGACGAGGACGTCAAGAGTTTAAGTGGGGGAGTTTGTAACACCCCAGTCCCACATCGAGGAGATTTGGGACTTCTGTTCAGTTTATAAGGCAAAGTACTACTACTAATTAGCACCAATAAATCATGATCTTTTGGGGGCTTGTGGTGGGCTAGTCGTTACCCAAGTTGGCTGCGTTTGGGCCAGTAGGCTTCGGCTTATTCGGACTCGGAATCGGGACTTGACCCAATTTTCGAAAAATACTCGGGATTTGACCCGGGTCGTTACAGTTGGTATCAAGAGCAGGCTGTCCTTCGGAGTGTGTTAGGTATGAGACTAGTACATTCCCTAGGATGCGATCCTTTAGAGTCGTTTAGAACTTGACTTTTGGAATAGATGTGTCACGAACTTTTGAGTATAAGATTATTGTGAATTTGGGGACCAAATTATTTTTAAGGAGGGTAGTTTGTAATATCCCAGATTTTTTTTTGTAATTTTAATAGATTAAAATTTGTTAGAAATTGTAACTAGGAGTGGATTAAAAATAAGATAATTGTATAATTTAACTTTAGAATACAATTGGATTAACGGGCCGTACTAATTTAATTTTGTTGGGTTTTAGTTTAAAATTTTAGCTGGCCCAATTTAATTAAATGGACTAATATATAGATACAAACATAGGTAATTTGTAAGATTAAAAAAAAACCTAGCAAACAGTCGGTGTGAGAAAAAAAAACGCCGCTAGAGAGAGAGAGAGGGAGAGAGAGAGAGAGAGAAAGAGAGAGACGCCGAAAGAGAGAGAGGAGGAGGAGGAGGAGAAGAAGGAGAAGAAGAAGAGCACGCGAGGAGGTCTCATAACAAATTTATAACGAGTTTAGAAGAAGCAGTAATGATTCTTTAATTCTCTTGTTATTCGTGTTATTTCACGTGTATGATATTTGATTTATTTTGATTATGTCAAGGATCTTTATATGTTCTCTTGAGTATTTGTATATGTGTATAATATGATATATATCCATGAGTTCTTTGTTTTGTCCATTGTGTTCGTATGACTACTCCGATTTTGTATGTATACTATATATAAGTCTGAATTGTTGTAAAAATCGTATCTAACTCATTATTTGTCGTAATTTTATGATATTAGAGTCTCTGAAAAGGTATTTGAATTATCTACGACTTTGATGTTTTGTGTTTTTCAAAATTAGGTCTGTAGATATGAGTTTTTCTGGAATTTATTGACCAGCCAGTATGTTTTCGAAACTGAGAAGTTTAACTTTGAAAATTCATAGTAAATTGAGTCTTTATCCAAAAATTATGAGCGATATCATTCTGGAAAGCTCCTTTCGATCTCTGCACTTTGTGTTTCATTCCGCTGACTATTTCTGTGATTGCGATGTCTTAAACGTCGAAATATTAACCTGATCAGCGGCTGATTCTGTTCTGCAGTCCGCAAATATCTATGTTCTGAGTTCGTTACTTATCCGTTTTTAACGAGCCTTATCATTCTGGAAAGGTCTCGGGATTGCCTACATTTTTCGTGTTTTGTACTTTTTCAGATAAAGTCATTTTCATAGAGTAGTTTGTCAATTTCTAGAACTGGTCATAACTGATTTTGTTAATAATGGTCTATTTTGCAAGATGTTTTGGTGTCTGATTTTTGAAATTTCATTGAGTAAGTTATATATAAGCGTCGCATGGGTTCTATTAAGGCGGTGTGAACATTATTTGGCTTTTATTGGTTTAATAAAATTATAGGATTTGCTCGCATTGATTTCGATTTCGGTATTTGATCGCTTTTGAGGTAAGTACTTTTTGACTTACTTTTATTTTCGGAAAAGATATTGACACTCTTTTTTTTTTCAAATTTCGTATAAGATATAAGAATATTGTTTCGAACTGTATAAGATATAAGATACGAGAATTTTCGAATCCCTCAGTCTCTACGTTTCGAACCCGTTCGTAATTTACACTATAGTTCTGGAACTAGTCTTAGATACCCTTAGTAGGCGCACAAGTGTGCAACTTTAGATACCTATTAAGGGCGCGTAATTATTGAACTTTAGATGCCGGTCAGTGCCAAAGTGTGGCGAAAGAATAAGAATAAGAATAAGATCCCGCCTACTGGGAAAGTGTGGCCGTAGAGCAAGACTGTGGTATTTATAAGAATTTCGAATCTGTTTTAATTTTGTTTATGTTCTAGATTTTGAACATATAAACTTTGGGCTAGATTTGTTTTTGTAAAGGTTTACAAAATTAGTATTGTTTTGAGAAATCTGTTTTATTAAACCGCCCATTGATTTTCGAGAATATCGGTAAGTCAATCTGTTACTTATTGAGCTCTGTAGCTCACCCCTTTCTAATATTTCAGGTTGGTACATTGTGGAAGCTTATTGAGAATATGGATGTGAACTTGTGAATTTCGTGCTACGTGATTTGATGTAAATTATTGGTTAAGAATAATTGTGCTATTAGAATAAATTTTGTTAAGGACAAGATATTGATTATTGAATTGTGGAGCTGCGTCTCTGATTTTATATTTTTGATTATTAAGTTTGACCGCTGCATTTGACTTTTGTGCAATTTTGTATTTATTGAATAAAGAAATGTATTTTATTTTTAGTTTCGATTTAGAATTAACAGTCCGAAAAGTCGGGTTGTTATACATTGCCATTATGATATACCACGTTAGCAAAATCACCTGATGGTTGTTGATTTGGAAACTGAAGAGCACCAGTGACGTAACCATTTGTCGAGGTCACTTGATCCCCTCCCAAGAATTTTTGCGCTCCTGAAATTTCTCATAGGCTTCATGTCGGCTTCCAGTGTATATGGTTAAATTTTCATCAGAATAAATTCCTCATTTGTCCTCGTCACTTGTCGTCCCCCTCCCATGAACACTTCAACACCTCCATTTTCCCCTGCTACTTGACGGCTTCCGGTGTTCATCATGATACCATTTTCAGTTGTCCCGTTCAGCACATTGATTGAGTTTAATTCGTTTTGGTTTTGTTGCAAACCTTCAAGTGTAAAGCCAACATAGTTTCTAGTCGGAGGAGTCGTTAAGGAATTTGAAGGGAGACTCTTGCCTTCACGATGTCCCTGGAGTGAAGATAAAATTGCAGTACAAGAGAGTGAAAGAAATATTTTATCAAAAAAAATCTTCGTACAAGACTAAAGAATAATTTTTTTTATTATGTATATACAAACTAGAACATATAACCACATCTAGTATTCCAAGATCTCAAATTATGCAAGTCACTATTAGCCTCTTGATTGTCTCAGGGATATCACCCAAGATACTATAAATTTGCCAAAAATGTCTAGTATCTTGCATCTACAGAAATTAAAGTCATTCTCCAGAAACATCACCATAAATATTGTTCCCATGCTCTTCTCTACCTTGTTTCTTCTTACACATAAATATTCTCATGCTGATCATAAAAGATATGACTATACCATTTTTTCCCCAAAATTCAACACTCGTCCTAGTTCGTAATTTAATTTAATTAGTTGATAAACACTTGCTATAAACAGAAGAACCCAACTGCACTTAACCCAACTGAAACAGTCTTTAAATTTCCAAAGTTAATTAGTACCTAATATTTGAAAACCATAAAAGAAAAGTGATTTTTTGAAGCTGATAGGGTTGATCATAATCTGTAATACATCAAAGATAATTAAAAAAAAAAGTACCTATTATGCACATGTAGGTAAGCTTTAATTTAGTACCTGCGAATGACTAGGGGCTTGGTAATAGCCATGCCTATTCGTCATGTTTGAAGTTTTCCTTTGACCAAATTCTGCTGATAATAAACATAAAACTATAAGGTATAAATCTCGTGTTGGTGTTGATCATTATATTATGCTCGATCTATCACAAATTACCTGTAAAAGTTACATAGCCTTGTGCATGTCGACTCTTTTGTGTTGGTGTTAATCATTATATTATGCTCGATCTATCACAAATTACCTGTAAAAGTTACATAGCCTTGTGCATGTCGACTCTTTTTTCGTTTTCCATTTTTGTCAGAAGAATTGATCAAGGTCCTCTTTCTTTGCTTTGTTGAGGTAGCATGATCAGGAATCCTCCCCCTTGTCGACCATAAAATTTGGTGCCATAACCTTGCTATATCAGAAGGTTCAAGTGGTTTTCCAATGACCAAGGATGCCCCTTTTTATAGAGCCTCCTCTCCTAAGTCCATCGTAAAATTCTCAGCCATCACTGCACATTTATTATAAAATATTTGCCATTCAGTGTCAAAATACATAATGAGGTTATTAGGCTAACTTGACATCATAAAATAAGAATTTTCCCGCACACAAAAAGTAACTAAAAAAACATATTTTGTTACGATTTTAGTTACTCTTTCTGCAGAATAGATACTAATTTTTTTGACATTAGTTAAACATTAATACAGCTCCAGTATATCTGAAAGTATCAAGGAATATACAGGTACTTATTTAACCATGTTGTGTGTGTATAAATCAGTTGAACTTACAAACTACAGGCATGAAGGTCAAGCTTCGATCGTGAATATGCTGTACGAATTCAAAAATGTTCATATCTTGCATATTAAAATCAGCCATCACCATATCGTAAAACCCTTCAGTGCCATGGCTGCTGACCCTGCCGTTGTCACTGAAACCAAATCACCACAATTTTTTTTCAAGAAGTGCCAAACCTCTTTTTTTCATTCTACCATTACGAACAAAATGCAACCAAAAAAAAGATTTTACAAATGTAATAATCACCATACAAGTATTTAAATTTTTGTGTTCGTCAAACAAATGTCAAGCACAACATTTTTAATAAAACAAATGGCTAGATGGCTACATTCCAATTTACTTAAATACATTTACATTTAAGTGTTGCCCAGTAAATAACAATTGTAGAAGGGGGGTTGAATACAATTGTATAAGATTCTCGACTTTATATAACACAAATATGAAAGATCAATAACAATAACAATAACAGCTTTATTAACTTTGATATAAAACTGTTACAAACTCTCTTAAGAAATTCTGATGTTCTTAAGAGCTGCTAGCTTACAAAAACTCTCTCAAGAAATTCTGTTCTTAAGAGCTTCTCTCCGATTATGTTCTCTCTCGAATGAATACATAAATCGAAACCAAAACTGTGTTTATATAGTGCACACAGCTTCTCTATCAATAACAAGATAAGTCCTAATCATAACAAAGATAGAAACATATCTTTAATCGATAGCTGCATTCTACAAACCAGGAACAAACTTCCATGTTTATCTAGACTCCAAATATAACTCGAAGTAGGAATCCTGATCAGCTTCAAGTCCTGATGATCAAACCTGATCATAGTCTGAGTAGGAATCCTGATGATCAATAAGATACTGACGCTTGATCAAATACTGATGACCATGCAATACTGATGACGTCAGCAATCCTGATCAGTTGAGTCTAGCTTCTGACGATCATTGAATTCTGATCTAACAATCTCCCCCAATCTCATACTTTGTGAAATAAAGTATAGATTCCAAATATTCAATGATGTCAAAAACATGTATCAAAATGTACGAGTATCTTCAGAAACAACTTATCTGTTTAAGCTTTGTGATAGAACAGATTCATCTTCAAGAAGTTGGATAATAAACTTTCTTCTTTTTCTTCAAGAATTTGAATTAGTCTTTCCTTAAGATTTCTGAGTTCTTCATCTTCCTCATTAATCTGGTAGATAGCTGCTCTGAGATTCTGTATGGAGTTTCTCTGTAGACTGTGCTCTTCAAGCAAAAGATAAGCAATTTCCTTCCCATCAGGATTGAGAGAAAGATGAGTCATGCCAAAATTTACTTCTTTAACAGCAGTACCCCTTTGCATTTCCACATCCTGACCTCTTTGATTTAAGTACATGGGAGTATAATTACCATTGAAATTACTGTTTCCATCCAGTCTTCTTCTTATAGTTGACAAAATCATGTCACTCCATTCTTTGTACACTTGGTTCTTCCATCTTAACAGATAGTGAACATATTTCAGTTCCTGTGTAGTTTTCATCAGCAGATCTTGAATAGATAGAATCTTCACACTACCATCTTTCATGAAGTACAGAAGCTTTTCTTTCTTTTCAAAACCATCATGACAATCTATAACTATATCAACAGATAATAAATTGTTCAGGTTTTCAGAAGTTAAAGTACCTCCAATTTCTGTCAAGGAGTAAGGATCAACATATGACATATTCAGATATTCACCATCTCTGTGTCCAATACCTCCTCTTGAATTACTTGACAATTGCTTCAGATTTGAAAACATCTTTAACCAGAGTGTTTTTGATCTAGCCATATCAGACAAATCAACAACACTTGAAGCGCTTGTAATAATTCCACCAGACTGAAAATTGATAGGTGTATCACAACTTAATGTGCTAATATGTTTCCACTTCTTGTATATCTCCTTTTCATGAGCGTAGCTTCTTTCAAGTAAAGATTCTTGTCTGCTTGAATTTCTCCATTGTCTTTTATTTGAAACTTTAAGCCTTTGTAGATAGAGATTGAAATCGTCATTTGTTCTTCTTGTAATATCTCTTCTTCTGGCTTCTTCTTCTTCATCTACTTCTTTGTTGTGACAATCAACAACAGTAGATAAGATTATCAAATCAACCTCTTGCAGAATTTCAGATTCGTCAGGATCTTGAATATTGTCAGGATTAGAATCTTCAATTTGATTTGTATTGCTGAGAGTTGATTTACTTGATTTTCTTCTCAATTCAGGTTCTTCTTCAACAATTCCATCATCACCAAAAGTAGATCTGTCAGGAACTACTAGAGTTTGAATAGGTTCAGGAATTTCTTCAATTCTTAACCCTCTAGACCTTGTCTGTCTAGGTAATATTTGAGTTGAAGAACCTCTTTTACTTCTTCTAGCACCTCTCCTACCTCTGCTTCCTCTACCTCTAGCAGGAGCAGTATAGCTTTCCATTGTCTCTCTTTGTAGTCTCAAGAATTCTTCATGTGAGAGATCTGGATATTCTTCACTTGCTGTAGAGAGTGCTTTTCTGGCAAATAATTGTTGAACTCTTTTATCAGTGTGATAAAGAGTAACAATTCTACCGTCTTTTGTAGAAAACTTCTGGAATAAATTTGATGCATCTTCAGGATTATCAATAATCACATCTTCATCACCTTCAGGAATTGTAGCAAAAATGTGTCCATGACCAGGTGTCAGGATTTGATCTTCCGTCAGGATCTGAGATTGCACCAATGTTCTTACTGTCTTAACTCCAGAATCAGAAACATGAGTTGACTGCGTTGTTTGACTTTGAGAAGTTTGGATTGTCTTCATAACAACAGCATCAGAGGTTTCTCCTTGTATCGCTTTGTCACCACCATCATCTCCAGTATCATCATCATTATTTCTTAATACTAGATCAGGTGTACATTTTGTCTGAATAACCTTCTCCCCCTTTTTGACATCAGGATTTGACAATAAATGCAAAATTAAGGAAAGAGAGGCTTGAATTTCAGTTACCTTAGTATCCAGAGAATCAATTCTTTGATTGATTGAGGTTTGTTCTGAAACAACAGATTTCACTTGGGATTCCACTACCCTCAGTTGGAAAGTAGTAGGCACCTTTGTAAAATTATTAAAGATATCAGTCCTCACTTTTTCAGTTGAACCCTTGATAGAATCAATCTCACTTTTCAGGCTTTTGGATAACAGAGTTGTAGCCTTCAGATGATTCTTCAAGTCTTGATTCTCTATAGACTTCACTGCATTATAGGCATGTGCAATAGCAGAAGAAAAACTGATAGATTCATCAGAATTGTGCCATGAATTGTTCCATTCATTCTGTCTAAATGCCTCTGCAGGATCAAAGGAAGGAATAGAAAAATCTTGTCTCTGATCTTTCCCAGTGAAAGCATTGCCAGCCATATACGTACTTGATGAACCAAAATTAGTTCCAAGACTAATCTTGAGTGCTGTAGCAAGCTGTTCCTTCTCTTTTCTATTCTCATTATCATCATCACTATCATCATCAGAATTATCAGCATCAGAACCATGAGATATATCAGGATCAGGAATTGCAATACCTTTCAGTTTATCCTGAGATTCTGAGATAGGATGATCTATTGGTCTTGAACGAAGTGGCTGTATCAAAATAGACTCAGTATCAGGAGCACCACTAACGTCAGGATGAACATCGTCAGGATTTGATATGCTTGCATCAGTATTTGCTACCAATGGTTCTTGTGGAGCTTGAGGTTCAGAAGCTGCTTCAACACTTTGAGCTAAAGGTTCTTGTGTGCTTCCCTCATTGACAATGTTCTCGACCAATCTTTCAACAGAAGCTGTAGCTTTGCCTGCATCTTCACTTTGAGAAGATGGTTCTTGTGTAGCTGGAATGTTGATGTCTTCATTCTCCCTTTGAGAAAATGGTTCTTGTGTGACCATTCCACTAGCTAAGCCTTCACCCAAACTTTGATTGAGTGGTTCTTGTGTGGCAGGATCAACAGTAGCTGCTGAATTACTCTGAAATTCAGGTTCTTGTGGGCTTGATCCTTTCAGCTTCTTCTGTCTCTGATAAACTAACTCTTCTGCATTCCTCTTTTTCTTTGATGTAGGTGTAAGACCAACCAAGGAAGCAGTTGTAGAAACCTTCTCCCAAGAATGTCCTCGAATCTGAGATGGAGAGGCTGGAGAGTCTGATATAGAGACAACTTTTGTTGTTGCATCAGGAATACTAACATCAGGATTTGCTAGAGCATCAGGAGTAGAGGACTCATCAGGATTTGATGTCTGAATATCAGTATCCTTCATTTGCACTGTCAAAGGAATATGATACCTGCTCTTTGATAATTTCCTTGTCTTTTGTGGTTTTGATGAAGGTACCACAGCTTTAGTAGCAGTATCAGCAACTTCCTTGTTCACATTCATCACAGAGGATATAGGTAAGTCATCCTCTGAATCACTTTCATCAATCAACCTTAACTTCCTTTTTACAGGAACATTCTTAACAGCCTTATCAGCTTTCTTCACCAGGACCCCTTGTACACCCCCTTGTATCTTCTTTTTAGTGAGTGGTGTAGAGGAAAAATCCTTTGAACCTGATTGCCTTCCAGACACATCAGTTCTAGCTGATTTCTTTGATTTTACAACTAAAGTCTTTTGAGAGATAGTAGAGGTGGTTGTTAACTGTTTAGACTGTTTAGGTTGCATGCTTGTGTCAGGAACAAGGTGGGTTGGTCCTTGTACCATAGCATTAGAAAGTAGTCCATAACGAGTAGGCATTTTCTGATGTAAGAAAAACCTAACCTCATCAGGAATAAAAGCATTTCCGCACAAAATATTTTGCCATATCAGGATTAAAAAAAAATATTCAATAAGATTAAAATAAAATTTTATTTAAAAAAAAACAAAATTTATTTTAACAATCCTGAATAGCGTTTTGGTTTAAGAAAAATAACCAAATTAATGGTCATAGAATTAAAACACGCTTACCAGCAAACGAGGCAAAAATATTTATGGAAAACCGAACCGTCTCCTTGGACAGAAAGTTATTGTATAAACATTCATTCTGAGTTGCACTTCTTGTTTGAACACCTGCATCAGGATCTCCAATTATCAAATCAGGAGTATGATCTTTAGTCCATTTCCTTGCTGGTGTCAAATTGTTTCTTGAAGTAGATGCTCCCCCTGGATTGGTGTTAACTTGATTGAAAGAATTTGATTGATTTGAAGCTCTCCCTGAATTATTGCTATGACCTCCTGATGTGTTATCAGGATCTTCACTTGAATCAGTATCTGAAGAATTCTGTCCTGATGATTGAGTTGACTCAGAACTTGTAGTTGAATGCCGTTGCTCCCCCTCAACATTAGCACTACTAGTTGTATCACTGTTGATTGCATCATCAGTATTAGCACCATCAGTACCTGGTGAGTCATCAGGATTTGGTGACCCGTCAGTACTGGATGAATGGACAGCTTCTGATTCACTTTCTTCAGGTTCCTTGGAAGCTTCATTTTCAAATAACAATCTATCATGCGAGTCTTCAATGATTCCAGTTATCTTCTTATCATCAAAAGATACATGTATTGACTCCATGACAGTTCCTGTTCTCAAATTAAAAACTCTGAAGGCTCTTGATGTAGGATAACCTATGAATATTCCTTCATCAGCCTTTGTTTCAAATTTCCCTAGCTGTTCAGGATGAGTTCTGAGAACAAAACATTTACAGCCAACCACATGCAAATGCTTCAGACTTGGCTTCTTCTCTTTGAGAGACTGATAAGGAGTGACACCATGCCTGTTTATCAATGTAAGATTTTGTGTATAGCATGCTGTGTTGACTGCTTCTGCCCAGAAATATGTAGGTAATTTAGCTTCTTCCAACATAGTTCTGCCAGCTTCAATAAGAGTTCTATTCTTCCTTTCTACTACTCCATTTTGCTGAGGTGTGCCAGGAGCAGAGAATTGTTGAATGATTCCTTTGTATTTGCAGAACTCTTCCATCTTTGAATTCTTAAATTCAGTACCATTATCACTTCTCAGAATCTTGACTTTGTACTTTGTGGTTGTCTCAATCATCCTCACATGATCCAACAGAACTTCAGGAGTTTCATCTTTTCTATGCAGAAAATACACCCAGGTGAATCTAGAATATTCATGAACAATTACAAGAGTGTACCTTTTCTTACTGATGGACATGATGTTGACTGGACCAAACAGATCAAGATGTAGCATGTGATATGGTTCTTCAATAGAGGATTCTGATTTACTCTGGAATGATGTCCTTCTTTGTTTTGCTTTTTGGCATGCATCACAGAGTCCATCAGGTGTATATAAGACATTAGGTAATCCTCTTACTAACTCTTTCTTAACCAACTCATTGATGTTGCTGAAGTTGAGATGAGAAAGCTTCTTGTGCCAATTCCAACTTTCATCTACTGAAGCTTTACTGATGAAACATGTAGGGGAGCCATCAGTATCTGAGAGAATGTTGGCTTCATATATGTTACCATGCCTGTAGCCAGTTAGTGCTATCTTCCCTGTTGCTTTACTGACTACTTCACAATGTGTGGAATAGAAATTGACATGATAACCTCTGTCAGTGATTTGACTAATACTCAACAAGTTGTGTTTTAGTCCCTTCACTAGAGCTACTTTTTCAATGATGACATTTCCAATGATTATATTGCCATATCCCAAGGTTTGTCCAATGTTGCCATCTCCATAAGACACAGTTGGGCCAGCTTTTTCCTCATATTCTGATAACAGGGCTTTGTTTCCAGTCATGTGCACAGAACATCCACTATCCATGACTAACACATTTTTCTTTTTACCCTGCATCAGAATAGAAACACACTAGTTAGAACACTTAGGAACCCATACATGTTGGGTTCCTTTCTCATGCAATTTATTAATTTTAACAGCAGAAGACTTTTTGACTTTAGCAGTCCTGACAGGATTTACTCCATCAGGATTTGCTTTGTCAGTATCAGTATTAACAAAAGCATGCTTCATTATGACATTTTCAGTTCTATCAGACTTTGTACTACTTTCAAACTTAGGCAATGGATCATAGAAGTTATAGTACAAATCATGATACTCTTTACATGTATAAATAGAATGCCATAGACTACCACAATGAAAACAGGACTTCTGCGGTTTATAGAGTACTGATCTATTCCTAACATCAGACTTAGGAATATCAGTAATCTTCTTCTTACTCTTCTTACAATCAATAGCAAGATGATTAGAGTTACCACAGTTAAAACAACACTTTCTAGGTGCATTTGGGATATACTTATAACCATTCTCTTTATTGATCCCAATTTTACCATTCCTGTTTCTCTTAACAGTAGCTTCCTTTTTCTTATCTGTAACCTCACAGATTTTATCTTTAAGCTGTTTCTGAGACAATAGACCTACATTCTTAGTGACTTTGTTCATGACAGGTTTAGACTTTATAATTTTAATTCCTTGAGTAGAAGAAGATCCCTTTTCAAAAGTAGAATTGGAATCCTTACCAAAAACAAAATTAACAGGAGTAATCTTAGATTTGGTTGAGTCTATAACATGTCTATAGGTCTTTGGACTGACTGTCTCATCAATGACAATTTTCTCTGCTAATTTCTTATCTTCATCTGACTTATATCCTAGACACTCTTTCCAATTCTTAGAGGTATTAATCTCATGAAATTTCCTACCAGAGTCTGTCCAGGTTCTGATTTTCTCATTAGCAAATTCAAGTTCTTTTTCAAGGGAAGTACATTTAGATGTCATCTCTAAGTGCATGTGTTTAGCATTATCACATTCTTTTTGTACTTCTTGCATACGAGAAAATTCAACTTCTAATATCTCATTCCTTTTTCTAAGGTCAGACATCTCAGATAAGATTCTAGTATTCTCAGCAGTTTGACTTCTAAAGCTAATATGTAATGACTTTAGAAAACGTCTTAACTCAGAAGCATTATCAGTATCAAAATCAAAGATAGTATTTAGTACCTTATCATCAGGAGCAGCAGTTACATCAGCATTGGCCATTAACGCATAGTTGACTACCTCAGTATCAGATTCTGAGGAAGAGTCCATCCAATCCTTGCTTGATGTGATGAGTGCCTTTGTCTTGTTGCATTCAGAAGCAAAGTGACCCATACCATTACACTTGTAGCATCTAACCTTTGACTTGTCAAATTTGCTACCCTTGCTGTCCTTTTTGATATACTTGTCTTTGTCTGCTTTGAAGGTCTTTTTCTGAAAGTTGCCTTGTCTTCTATTCTTCCTGAACTTCATCCTTCTGAAGTTTCTGACAATCATAGCAACCATCTCTTCCATGTCTGAGTCAGAAGATTCATCACCAGTATTGGCATCAGGATTGCCATCAGTATCTGATGAAGAGTCGTCAGGATCTGATTCAGCTACTCTTGCTTTCCTTCTAGAGACCTCCATAGCTTTCCCTTTTGATTTTGCTTCTACATTCAAAGCAATTGACTTTGCCTTGCTGCTTTTCTTGTTCTTTCTCTGTTGAACTTCAAGATCATGAGTTCTTAGCATCCCATAGATCTCATCAAGAGACACAATGTTTAGATCATATTGGTGTCTAATGATTGAGGTCTGAGTATCCCATTCTTCAGGTAAAGCTCTAAGAAATTTGGTGTTTGAATCTTCAGTTTCATATACTTTGTCAACTAAGGATAAGCTGTTCAATAGTGTCAGGAATCTGTCATATAGATCAGTCAGGCTCTCTTCAGGTCTTGCATCGAATTGTTCATATTCTTGAATCAAAAGAGCCCTTCTGTTTTTCTTAACAGATGCAGATCCCTGGCACTGAGTTTCCAAAGTATCCCAGATTTCTTTTGAAGACTTGCATGCAATCACTCTGTTTGACATGACAGCATCAAGGCTATTATGCAAGATATTCTTTATCTTTGGTTCCCTGAGTACATGAGCTTTTTCTTCTGGAGTCCATTCAGCTTTAGCTTTGACCACATAATGTTCTGGTACTGTATCTGTTCGTTCTACGAACTTTGTTGGTATATATGGTCCATCACGAATCCTGTCCAAGTAGTCGGGATCCATAGCCTCCAGGTACATCAGCATCTTTACCCTCCATGTGGGATATTCTGATATCTTCAAGATGGGAATCTTCATGCTTTCATACTTGGTTGTCGACATCTTTAGATCGTATCTGATTCAGAATTAAATCAGTTTGCTCTGATACCAATTGTTGCCCAGTAAATAACAATTGTAGAAGGGGGGTTGAATACAATTGTATAAGATTCTCGACTTTATATAACACAAATATGAAAGATCAATAACAATAACAATAACAGCTTTATTAACTTTGATATAAAACTGTTACAAACTCTCTTAAGAAATTCTGATGTTCTTAAGAGCTGCTAGCTTACAAAAACTCTCTCAAGAAATTCTGTTCTTAAGAGCTTCTCTCCGATTATGTTCTCTCTCGAATGAATACATAAATCGAAACCAAAACTGTGTTTATATAGTGCACACAGCTTCTCTACCAATAACAAGATAAGTCCTAATCATAACAAAGATAGAAACATATCTTTAATCGATAACTGCATTCTACAAACCAGGAACAAACTTCCATGTTTATCTAGACTCCAAATATAACTCGAAGTAGGAATCCTGATCAGCTTCAAGTCCTGATGATCAAACCTGATCATAGTCTGAGTAGGAATCCTGATGATCAATAAGATACTGACGCTTGATCAAATACTGATGACCATGCAATACTGATGACGTCAGCAATCCTGATCAGTTGAGTCTAGCTTCTGACGATCATTGAATTCTGATCTAACATTAAGTATGTGCCTTGATAAAACAGTAAGTAGTAAAATTTAAGAGTTGGAGGGTTAAAACCCTGTAAAAGAATAAGTTAGTATATGAGTGTATAGTAACTAAAAAAAATTAGTGCCAAGAATTATTAAACCACTACAAGAATAATTGAATCAGACAAGACTTTTTGCCCGTTGTCTGATGCCCTAGAAAACCGTTGTCTATTGAGATGCCGTCAGCTCAGACAACGGACGCTGATTCCCTACAGACAACGGTTTTGGTCTTAGAAAACGTTGTCTGAAACGCGTGAACAACAACGGTTGTTGTAGAAACCATTGTCTGACAAATAAATCAACAATTGTTTATTAACTAGAAAATGTTGTTATTTTAATTTTCAGACAAGGCTTTATTTTCCAAAAGAGTGTTGTGTGATCTAAATATTTACGACGGTTTTAGTAGAACAACCCCATTGTCTTAATAGTTTAACACAATGGTTTCCTTTCTAAAAACTGTTGTCTATTCTTGACTTGCACAATTGTTTTCTTTAAATACATATTGTCTGAAAGCTGTTAGGCAATGGTTTAAAAAGACAAACATGTTGGAACATTAGCAGAACCACAACAGTTTTTGTTTCTAAAACACTTGTTTCTGATTTTGAGCAGACCAGCCATGTATAGGGCCGTAAATGAGCCGATACGTTCTCTAACGGCTCGATATTCGATTCGAGAAAAGCTCAGTTCGGGTTTGGTTCCGTTCACAAACAAGTCGATTTTGAGCATGATTTTAAAGATCAATTTATAAACGAGCCGAACTTGATCACGCTAAAGTTCGTCTCGATAGCTCACGAACAAGTTCGATTAATGTGTTCGTGAACATAATTCGTGAACAAGCTCGTGAACAATATTCATGAACAAGCTCGTGAATAAGTTCGATAATTGAGCTTGTTAACATGGTCGATATACAAGTTCATTAGTAGTTCAGAAACAAATTCGATAATCTCATAAATATAATATATGTTCGATTGTTAAAAATTAGAATATAGTTAATTGTTTTTATTAATTTGAATCTATACTATATTATTAAAGACGAAACATTAAAAGTTTTGGTCCGTCGATCGGTCGGTATTTGGGCCGGGCCTATCTATAATTTGGATCAGGCCTATATATAACCAATTTATTTATAACCAATTGTTTTTTCAGCCTAAAATACATTACCTATTTTATCTATTTTTCTAACTAAAATAACTCATCTTATAAAAATAAAATAGGTAACATATATATAAAATGGTAATATTATTACATATTTATAACTGATTACCTTTTTCAGCTAATACACATTATATGTTTTACATTTTCTAACTAAAACAACTCATTATCTAAACATAACACATGCAAAATAAATATGTAATGGTAATATTGTTATATATAATTATTAATAAATAACCATTTACCCTTTCAGCTAAACACATAACCTTTTTTATTTTTTCTAACTTAAACAACTAATTTTTCTAAAAGTAACACGAGCAACATATATATAGAAAGGTAATATAATTTTCTATTGTCTAATTTAAACAACTAATTTTCTAAAAATAACACGGACAATATATATATATATATATATATATATATATATATATAAATGTAATATAATTTTATATAATTATTAATAAGTATTTAACTATCTTTTTAAGGACATTGTCTGTTTTTTATTTTTTAATTGAAATAACTCATATTCGAATTTAAAAAACACGGACAAAATAAAGAAATAATGAAAATATTATTATATTAAACTTATAAAATCCATGTTTAATATAATTTTTTATAATATTCAATTTAAATAAGATAATTAATAAAAAAATAAAAGTAATAGCATATGTTAAAAGAAACTCGACACATTACTCGACACATATTTTGTTATTTGCACTTTAGTCACTCTAAGATTTTTTAAGAGCAAATAAATATGAACCGTTAGATCTATTATTTAAAAATATTTTTTTATTTTAATATCTAAAATACTACTAAAGATTACGTCAACAATTTATTAAATTAAAATACTTATATTGTTAGATATATAAATCTAAATCATTGCTACAATTACTTGAAAATTCTTGGAGCCAAAATTCAGGCAGGAAGAATAATGTGCAACTGACCTTAAAGGAGGCTAAAAAGATCATCAAGAACTGGGCTCTCAATTTTCAGGACAAAACAGAAGCTGGTATTAAAAAACTTGAGGCGTCTCTTGACTTGGATGATCAAGCTGGTGAGGTAAATGATGATTTGATTCAGAAAAGGAAGAAAGGAAGGAATTAGAACATCTATATGATATCAGGGATGATATGCTCCGACAAAAATGAAGATTGAATTGGCAAAGCAATGGAGATAGAAACTCCAAATTTTTTCACCAGGTCATTCAGAAAAGAAGGAAAAGAAATTCCATCAAAAAAGTGGTCTGGTGTAATAAGATGATTTCAAAACCAGAATTGATAAAGGATGCCTTCTATCAACATTTCAAGGAGTTTTTTTGCTAATAAAGAGAAAATTAAATTATTTCAACTAGGCAATTTGACTAGGAAAATGATTTCAGAAGAAGAAAAGATATGGCTGGATAGGGAAATCACATTAGAGGAAATTGAGTTTGCACTAAGCAATTCTGCAAATGAAAAGGCCCCTGGACCTGATGGTTTTAACATTGGATGCATCAAGACCTTCTGGAATTATCTGAAGACGGACCTTCTCAATTGTTACAAAGACTTCTCAGAGTCTTTGCCTTTCCCTGCAGGTTTAAACTCTTCATTCATCTCTTTAATTCCTAAGAAGGATTCTCCAGAATATGTTACTGATTTTAGGCCAATTAGCCTAATTAACAGTACTGCAAAACTATTCACAAAGGTTCTAGCTTTGAGACTTGGTGAAGTATTGGGAAATAGTGTGAGTATGAATCAATTTGCTTTTATAAAAGGAAGACAGTCCTCGGAGAGTATTTTGGTGGCAAATGAGGCAATTCATTTATTAAAATCCAAAAAAAGGAATGACTTGATCTTGAAGTTGGATTTTGAAAAAGCGTTTTACTCGGTCAAATGGGAATTCTTACTTGAGCTTTTGGAAGCCCTCGGTTTTGGCAGAAGGTGGATTTCCTAGATTAAAAACTATCTACATTCAATGAGGGTCTCTGTTCTTGTGAATGGTTCTCCATCCAAGGAGTTTTCACCTGAAAGGGGTTTCGACAAGGCGATCCTTTGTCACCATTACTGTATAATCTGGTTGCTAAAGTTTTAAGCATGATGATCATAAAAGCTAGTGGCTTAGGTTTGTTTAAAGGCTTAGTGCTAAAGGATGATGTAGAACAACTTACGCACCTACAGTTTGCGGATGATACCTTAATATTTGTTGAAGGTTCTTTAGAGTCGCTGGCTGCGGTGAAACGTATTCTACAATGTTTTCAAACTCATTTCAGGGTTGAAAATAAATTTTAACAAAAGCAGCTTATACTCTTGTTCTGATGACCAGTTTTTGGTAAGGGAAGGAGCTAGATTATTGGGATGTTTAGTCGGTTCGTGGCCTCTAATTTATTTGGGTGGACCTTTGGGTATATCTTCTAAAAGAAAGAATTTTTGGTCTCCTTTGTTAAGGAAATTTGAACATAAATTAGCAAGCTGGAAATGTTCATCCTTAAATAAGGCAGGAAGGATTACGTTGTTGAAATCAACGATTGACAGCCTTCCTATTTATTGGTTCAACGTCTTCAAATTGCCCAAAGGAGTATGCAAGATAATTGAACAAATAAGAAGAAAATTTTTTTGGGGACAAAAAGGTGATGGACAACATGAAAGAAAATTGCATGCCTTGAACTGGTTGAACTGGAGTAAAATCTCAAAACCTAAGGCTAAAGGAGGATTGGGTCTGTCTACAGTATATATGAGAAACTCTGATTTGCTAGGTAAATGGCACTGGAAATGGCTCACGGAAAGAGATAAAGGATGGAATATGTGGGTGAGAGCTAAATATAATTGTTCTAAAGGTGACACATTCTCCTGTGTCTTGAAGGATTCAAAAATCTCTGAATGTATCTTAGGCATTTTAGAAGTTAACAACCTGGAAATGATGAAGGGTTCCTTGGACATATTCAATTTTAAATGGCAAATTGGGAATGGAGAACAAGTTCTCTTTTGGGAGGATTACTGGTTTTCTCAAGGAACACTAAAATCATTGTTCCCAAGACTGTATAAAATTTCCAATTTTTAGTGTACCAATATTAGGGCTTTTAAAGATCTGTTGGATTGTTATGAAGCTTATGGTGAAGTTTTTTGGAAAAGAAAATTGAGGAGCTAGGAGCAGGAGCAAGTGGACTCAATTCTGGGTATATGCTCTAATATCTGTTTAAAAAGATGTATAGATAAGCTGATCTGGCTGCCTGTGGATGGGAGCTATACTGCTGCTAACAGCTATGAGTTCTTGGCAAATGAGAGTGATGACACAAAGGTTGAATGGAACTTCATATGGAAATACAGGATACCGCGAAAGGTACAAATTGTTTTGTGGAAATTCTTTAAAAAAATCCTCCCCACATCTAGTTTTCTAGCAGGCAGAATTGGACCAAGATTTGCAGGTTCAAGAGTGTGTAAATGGTGTAATAGAGATGAAGAAACACAAATGCATCTGTTTTGGAAATGTGAGGTAGCTCAGTGGGCGTGGAATTTTGTTTCTACCTGGTGGAAGATAAAAATTAAGAGTGGTGATGCAGGAAAAAGCTCACTGAACTTCAAAGGGCCAAGTACTCGAATGGCATGGGAAATCACCTGGTCTGCCACTTTGTGGACTATTTGGTTATGTAGGAATCAAATGTTATTTCAACAGGTAAGAATTAAACAGAATGAACTGCAATTCTTGATCACTCAGAGATCTCAACTGTGGTGTCAAGCTGCAAAGTTAATAGATGATGGAATACTTTGGAAGTCTAATCCTATAGGAATGGTTTTAAGTGCAAGTAACTCGAAACTAAACTTCTTGTCAAATGTGAATGCTGGCCTGATAGGTTTCATTGATGGTTCTTGGAAAATCTTAAATGAAAACAAGACTCAAGGTGGCATTGGAGGATATTTAAAGGACTCCAAAGGAAATCTTATATTTGTTTTTTCAGGGCCTGTTGACGCGTCTTCAGCTTTTGACTGTAAATACCAAGCAATGTGTTTCTTAATCAGTAAAATAGTTGCCAACCATTGGAGGGGTAAACCGTGTGTGATCTATTCTGATTCTGTTGAATTAGTAGAAGAAGTACAAAAATGGAAGTTCAGTTTTGAGCAAAATGAAGATGAGAGTTTTAAAGAATTTATTATTCACTCAAAATTGGAATTTAAGAAAGTTGATAGAGTGCTAAATTGGGAAGCTGATAATTTAGCAAGAAAGGGTGCTGCGAGGAGAAAAATGCATTGTTCTTGGTGCTAATATAATTCATCATTGGGCTTGGACCTGTGGAGGAGCAGGCGGTCTATCAGGGAGACCTAATAACTGAGGTGGTTGAAAATGATGTTGAAGTAGGCGATGTTGGGAGTGATAATATAGGAGTCTGAATGTGTTGGATTGGGACAGAGAAATTTATTTATGTTTTCTCGTTGGTTTTAATTGTTTTATGGCAGTAGTAATGTTTTGGTATAGTTAGTGGGAGTGTTGTGGGCTTCTAGATTCTGTACTGTGTTCAAGTTAATTTAATGAAATATTTCTCCTTTGCTTTTCAAAAAAAAATATACACATATAAATATATATTAAAATTTCATCAAAAATATTATAATTACAAAAATCTAAATAAAAATAATAAAATATTAAAAAAAATCGTGCATCGCACGGGATATAAGATAGTATTTATATCTTATGCTAGATATTATAATTGTTATCATGTAGTTTCGATTAATATATTTTAATAATAATTATTATATCCATTTTATATCATATATATAATTGGTATAACATAACTTAAATTTATTTCTATCAAACAATTACGTTTTCTTGTCATTTATTTTTAAATTGAACTTTGTTTGTTTATTGGAATTGGCGATGTGAAGATTACCTTTAATGATGATTTATTATAATTTCTAATGCTGAAACATAAACTTTTATATTAAGTTTCAATTCTTTTAATCTTTTAATATTTGATTATTGTATACAAAAATAGCAAATAAGCTCTTGAGTTGCTTGTAAGTGAGTTCGTGAGCATAAGCTGGCTAGCATTATTTAAAATTTATTCTTGAGCACAATTTCATGAACAAGCTCGTGAACAAGGTTAGGGGTCATTTGTTTATGTCTTAACTTATTTTAATGATTAAGAAATTAAGATGTTTGATTTTTGTTTCTTCCTTTCTTAAGCGTTAAAATTCCTCTTAATGGCTGAGATAAAAATATCTAGCCTAACCATTAAGAAACTTCCTTTTGAGTCATTTTGTTACTTCAACACTAAATACACAGGAAACATACATACATGTTTCTTATTTGATTTTGCCATAAAAGAATTATATAATATATTTTCTTAAAAATATAATATTTCAATATTATGAATTTTTTAGCATAGAAGTTGTTTAAATTTTTTATTAAATAAAATTATAAATATCTAAAAATTATGTAATTTTCACATAATTCAAATTTTAGATATTGATAAAACTTTGCAATCTATTGATGCTAATATATTATTGTTTTAATTAAATAATTTGTATAATATTACTGATTCGTGAGAAAAATTTACACCATTCAGATATTTTGTTAAGTTATGTACCAAATAATACTATTCATTAAGTATTCAAATTAATAAATCATTCATATATTTTAATGATTAAGAAATTTATATTCAGATTTGTCAAATGACCCGTTAATGAGTTGTTAGTGAGCAAAAACGCGTGAGCAAGTTCATGAGATATGTTCATGAGTTGTTCGTGAATCGTTCACGAACAACATTTTTTCTTAATGAACCAAGCTCAAATATAATTTTTAGCTCGATCCAAGCTTGAACTCGAGTTCGAATTCAATATTTTTTTAACAAACGATACACGATTATTCTAGAGTTCGGCTCGACTCGGCTCATTTACATCTCTAGCCATGTATATGAATTTTAAATGTATAGAATTAGAGTTTCATCATCGGTTTATCAACAGTTTCAATGATGGGACCCATTAAAAATAAATGTATATTTTAATATATACTCCCTCCGTCCCGACAATTCTTTACATTGGTGGACGGGGGCTTGGCACACATTTTAAGGCTCCTTTAATATATATTTTGATAAATTATTTTAAATTTTTTCTTCTTCTGAATAAAAATATAATGTTTAAATTTTTATTTAGAAAAAGAAAGTTTTAAAAATAAGTTGTAGAACTATACTTTATAAAAGCCTTATAATGCGTGCCAAACAATGTAAAGAAACTGTAACGAAATGAGAGGGACAGAGGGAATAATATTTAAATATTTTTAAATAATTTTGTATTACTTGTATTGCAAAATTTAAAAAAGAAAAGGCAATACAAAACAATAAGTAAAAGTCAAACAAATTAGAGATAGAATAGATTATAGTATAAATTACCAGTTACCTACTTATGCATAACTACCTGCCCATGCAATTAATTGTTCATTTTTCATTATAAATATATTAGAATTTCTACCGCTAGAATAAATATAAATGGTTAAGAATATGTTCTTTAATTTTTGTTACTAGAATAAGGTATGTGAAAAAGTAAATTTAACCGACTAACTATTTTTAATGTGATACAAGTGTTAAACACCTTACGATCTATACTCTTTATTAGTAAGCAAAACAATGTGTAAATGGCGCGGAAAAGTACGAAATTCACCAAATTTCAGGTTCGATTTCCTACAACTACATGATTAAAGAAGATTTTTTATTTGATTTAATTTCTTTAGTTTCATTACGGGTTCCATTCCCAATAATTACATAATCCAAAGATTTATTGATTTGATTTTTTTTGGTTTCATCTTGATTTCGATTAATATTTGAATCTTGGCCCGTACTTTACACGAGTTATTAGCGATTTAATTTAAGTTGAAATAACTTATCATGGCATATGCTCAAGTTTGAATCAAATAAACTTTAAGAAAAACTAGCTTAAGCGGATTATTTTCATTTTTTTGTAAGTTATTTGCGTTTATTTTGTTATAAGAATTTTAGTTATAGTAAATTTTGAAATAATTAAAAATTAACACATAAGCGAATATTACACTCATAAGAATATATAGATAAACAAATAACGTACAAATTACAAAACAACTTGAAACTATTTTGAATCCATATTCTCACATTCAAGTATGTTGTATAATTTGATATTCAAATGTTTAAACAACTTTCACATACTGAAGATTTGGAGGATAAATGTTTAAAACAAAATTCGTTAGTATATAGTTCAAAAACAAGTTTAGGAGGGCTTATTAGAAGATAGAGTTTGGAAAAACAACTTCTCCTAAAAAGTAGGATAAGAATTTTGAACAAGTTTTTTTTATAGCATTAGAGCTCCAATTTTTAATTATAAGTTTATATACATATTAGAGTCCTTACATGTGACAACCCGGGTCAAATCCCGAGCGTTTTTTTTTGAAAATTGGGTCAAGTCCCGATTCCGAGTCCGAATAAGTCGAAGACTACTGGCCCAAACGCAGCCAACTTGGGTAACGACTAGTCCACCACAGACCCCCAAAAGATCATGATTTGTTGGTGCTAATTAGTAGTAGTACTTTGCTTTATAAACTGAACAGAAATCCCAAATCTCCTCGATGTGGGACAAGGGTGTTACAAACTCCCCCACTTAAACTCTTGACGTCCTCGTCAAGCCTGAACGGATAGCCCATTGGTTCCAAGATCGTTCCTCCCTAGCCATTGTGGGATAATACCGGCTGGCTTCGTGTCCCCACCTCCGGACCTCTGTCCATTGTGGGATAATACCACCAGCCTTCGTGTCCCCACCTCCGGTAACTTGACGAATCAAGCTTTCGAGAGTCGGCTCTGATACCATATGTGACAACCCGGGTCAAATCCCGAGTCTTTTTCGAAAATCGGGTCAAGTCCCGATTCCGAGTCCAAATAAACTGAAGCCTACTGGCCCAAATGCAGCCAACTTGGGTAACGACAAGCCCACCACAGGCCCCCAAAATATCATGATTTTATTGGTGCTAATTAGTAGTAGTACTTTGCCTTATAAACTGAACAGAAGTCCCAAATCTCCTCGATGTGGGACTGGGGTGTTACAAACTCCCCCACTTAAACTCTTGACGTCCTCGTCAAGCCTAAACGGATAGCCTATAGGATCCAAGATCGTTCCTCTCTAGCCATTGTGGGATAATACCGGCTGGCTTCGTGTCCCCACCTCCGGTCCTCTGTCCATTGTGGGATAATACCACCAGCCTTCGTGTCCCCACCTCCGGCAACTTGCGTTAACAAGCTTTCGAGAGTCGGCTCTGATACCATATGTGACAACTCGGGTCAAATCCCGAGCGTTTTTTTTGAAAATCGGGTCAAGTCCCGATTCGGAGTCCCAATAAGTCGAAGACTACTGGCCCAAACGCAGCCAACTTGGGTAACGACTAGTCCACCACAGACCCCCAAAAGATCATGATTTGTTGGTGCTAATTAGTAGTAGTACTTTGCTTTATAAACTGAACAGAAGTCCCAAATCTCCTCGATGTGGGACAGGGGTGTTACATTACAAGTCATGTCCTAAATAATCTCCTTAAAAGTCGGACTTGCACTTGACTTGTAACATCTTGTGCGCGGAGTTAGACAACGTGATGATAAGCTCAGTTTCAACACTGATAGCTTGTTGTCAACACCTGTTTCTCCATTATTAGCTTACCGACAATATAATAAGTATATCTTATTCCTCATATTTGAAGTTCTTTTGGGATATGCTTCTCCTAATTAAAAACATAATAATCAAACAATTCAGATGTTATATTTTCAAGATATGAATAGACAATGGGCCTGTTTGGCTGACGCAACTTATGCATTATAAGTTGATAAGAGCTTATAGGGGTGTTTGTGTACCCAGCTTATTTGATAACTTATAACTTATAAATTTATAAGTTGAATGTTCGAAATGACTAACATTTTACTTAACTTATCAACTTATTCTTTGATTTTTTTATTTTTCTAATATTTTATATTTGTGTTTTTAATTATTTTTTTAATTTAAAATACAAGTGTTGAAATCATTGTATTTAAAAATTATTTTTTCAAATTTCATTTAGCAAATTTTTCACTAACTTATAATTAAATTTATCCAAACACCCGTATAACTTATAAGAATTCATCAACTTATCACTTATATGACACTTACTCATTTTAAGCTATAAATCAACTTTTTGGTGATAACCCAAACACGCACAATATACTTGAAGTATAAGTCATGCGTGAGTGTTGATCATATCCTCATGATTGCTATCTATAATAGTCACACCGCCTTGTACATTTCGTCTTTTCCTTTTTTTTCCATTTTTGTCACCCAAGTTATAATAAAGGCTCTTTTTTCTTTCTTTGTGAAAGTAGTAACGCTGTCCTAGAGATGTGGTACGAAGTGTAAAAACACATAATTTTAAGTAAAATATAAGAACTAAATCAAATGACTGCAAATATTATCAAATTAGATTTGTTTTACCTATCCAGCTTTATTTATTCTAATATTTTTCTATAATTACTACAAATATACATTTTTATAACTACTAGAAAAACTAGATTAGACATCACACATTAGACATCGGTCAGAAAATCCACTGATGTTAAAAGTGTCCCTTACATCGGAAATTAGAAAACTGAGGTCTAATAGTAAACTACACATTGCTTCCTAGAATAAACGATGTCTAAACCCCCATTTAAAAAAAAATAAACCCGCGCTTCCCCGTTTTTCTTTTTCCCTTTGGCAAAATTCCCCCCCTAGCTAAATTTCAGATCCCGCTTCCCTCTTTTCCCCCTTAAACTAAAAACATAAAAATAAAAAAAATTCCAAAATCAGAAAACATAAACACTCTTTCAACAAACCTCCAAAATTAGAAAACCTCCGGCCGGTTTCCTTTTTATTCAAGAACCCTAGTTAACCTAATTAACCCCTCTTTTCAACAAACCCCTAATTAACCTATGTAAGTCTTCGATTCCTTTCAATATTATGTCAATTTTATCAAACACTCTTCAATATTAGTTCGATTTTATAAACCCATTTTCTATTTTTTGATTTCGATTAACCCTCACTCTTCATATTGTTCGATTTGTTCGTTTTTTAGATCTGGAGCTTGGAAGATACCCTCACTCTTGTAGTTTACCCCTAATTGTTCAACTCGATTAGCTCGATTTGGGACCCCCTTTTCTTTTCTTTTTGATTTTATTTCCTTTTTTTGATTGTATTTGCTTTTTTGATTGTATTTGCTCAACTGCATGTGTTTGTATATTTACAACTTTTTTTGATTGTGTTTGTGTATAGCATGTATTTGCTCAACAAATTGTGTTTGTGTATATAAGCTTTTGGTTTGTGTTTATAAGTTTATATATAACATGTCTATAGCATATTTACAACTGCATGTATATGTATGTGTAGTTCTTTGCCTAATGTATGTTTTTAAGTGTATATATATAGTATGTTTTCTAGTACAAGCAAAATACGTTGATTGTCTGAATCATATTTGGAACATTGAAATGACACTACAAGAAAAACGGCCATTTCCTACCATTCAATTGGTTGGAAATGGCCACATTTTGGTCGGAAATGGAATCAATTCCAACCAAACCCGTTGGTTGGAATTGCTCAAGTCGGAAATGCTTAATGGTAGGAATTGCTAGGTTACTTCTAAAAGGCCCCACATGCCAAGTGGCTGCCCATGTGGCTTGCCACATGGGCAGCCACTTGGCATGTGGGGCCTTGACACATCACTTGACACGTCAAGAGCCACGTCAGCTTAAAGGGGTCCCCCAATGTTGACATGTCATCCACATGTCAAGTGGGACCAGTCCAAGTCATTTTTGCCACATCACATTTGACTTCAGTCAAGATCTATTTCCTACCAATTTCTAATATGTCAATTGGTTGGTTTTATATCAGAAACCATGTAAAATAGCATTTCCTACCAAGCATTTCCTACCATTCTGGGTTTCGAATGGTAAGCTTGGTAGGAAATGTGCAGATTTGGTAGGAAATGGTGGCTTTTCTTTTTGAATTTTTTTTTTGGTCATTTCCTGTACAAACAATTGTACAATCCACATTCATCAAAATCAATCATAACATCCAAACTAAATAATACACTATAAATACAATGACTTGTAACTAAAATTACTTGTAATTAGATTAAAACATCCAACAAGTTTCCAACAACTTCATTATACATCCAACTAAAATTAAGAGTTTTAAGGTTTAATCTTCCTCACTATCCGAGCCTTCACCTTCAGATTCACCATCTCCACCTTCCAAATCTCCTTCTGCATCTTACATTGCACATGCACCTTCCATTGCACAAGTGTTACCTTCACAATCAGGACTTAAATTACTAAGTTTACATTTGATCAGGACATACATACTGTCAGATTCAATCAACCTCAAAAGATTCTCAATTATGTTATTTCTCATCTCTTCGCCAATCTCCCACGAACGTACAACATGACATATGATAGAAATTATGTGCGTCTGTGAATGAAAGTACAACTGTTACGAAGATTTCAAATGAAAACAATAGAAGTTATGCAATCCAGAAACATGTAAAACTAATGTGCACTCAACAAGACCAGCTTCGAAATTTACATGTGAAAGACTGACAGCCAGGGGTAGAGCCGAGGGTACCATGCTAAACTGACAGTTCGTACAAGTGAGGACAATGAAGGCACTATAAATTTAATACCAATTAGTATGTAAGGGAGGGAGGGAACTGGAGAGGAAGTTAGTCAGAGGGATTATTCAAGGTACAGATAAGGATAGGTGAGCATGTTCATAGTGTGAAGTTAGTTGTAGTGTTGAGGGAGAACTGGGCATCTGGGATTGCTAAGGCTTTCAATTCAATCAGTATAAAATTGCAAAATCCTACTTCTACATTTAAATTACCATTCATATTTGGATTTATGAATACAATCAAATCAGAAACAAACCTGCGTGTCTATATCTTTAAGCTCGAGATATTCAAAGATGTTCTCGTATACAAGAAAGTCCATCAGATATGTAACAATTTCTCTGGGAACAAACTCGTCAAGCCTTGAATCTGGTTTTAAAAAAAAAGCATCAGACATATATTACTGGATTGTCACAGAAGCAAAAACAGAGTGCACACAGTCAATTATACCAAGACTTTCAGCTGCTTATAATTTGCATAACCCAGACATACAAAATCAAGATTAGACACAACTTAGTAGAAATAAATCATACCAACTACATAGCACCAACTACTAGTATCATTCCAATTTAAGAGCATTATAAACCCACAACTACAAATGTTACAAATTCAAGGCAACAAACATATACACATACTAACACTCTCACTGACAACCCCATGAAGAAAACTAACACTAAACATATACACATACTAACACTCTCACTGACAACCCCATGAAGAGCATTATACTAACTTTTTTTCGCAACACTCTCACCGACAACCCCATAGAAGAAAACTAACACTAAACATAAAATTTTCACATACTAACACTAAATCTAAACAAAAAAAAAAGAGGAAAATACTAACAGCTACAGAGTGGCCATCTACGAAAATAACAAGAAAATGTTAGAAACACTTCACATTTAAATTTTAGTAGACGACACTTAGTATGCTAAAGAATGGGATGATGGGTCATTTAGTGGAAGAAGAAAAGTGATACTATATAGTACATAATTGTAAAATGCTGATACCATGAAGCTTAGATACAAAGGGTCAAACCTGCTATAGAACCTAGAGCTTCAGCTGCTTCATGTCTAACCATCGGATGTTCATGAACATCCTTAAGTACGCCAGAAAGCGCATCTGTAGCACTTTTATTTTGTAGTTGGCCCAAGACATATGCAACCTGCAAAGAAAGGAATCAAAACAAAATACCCAAACGACAACTGCCATCAGAGTATATACTTTCTGAGAGTTGCATTATAGCATATCCAATTTACTATAATTATATTTAACTACAATCACTATGAGTGGGCTAACTGTTTCAGTACTCAGTCTATCTTGATTTTTCAAGAGTCAAACAGTTGAATCAGAGTCAATAACAGACCTCATGTCGAAGAAGAGCACTATTTGCACCCAAAGCTTTGACCATGGCAGAAATGGCTTCATCTCCACCATGATTCCGAAGCCCGAAAAGAGCTGAATACCGCTCATACATTTTCTTGTCTTCATCTAAAAGAACTTCCCTAAAAACAATTACAATTCAGTAACTCATCAAGAAAATCCCACAAGGCATCTTGTCATAATTTAAGATCTTCCCCAAAACCAATTACAATTCAGTAACACATTTAAAAAATCCCATAAAGAAGCATATTGCTTACCCAAACTAACCTTAATTGATGTACAGAAGAACCAGAAGAAGGAGCAGCTGGGTCAACAGAGAGAAAGGGCGATGCTTGAATTGAGTGTTAGGGCACGTAGTCAGAGAGTTTTAATTTGGGGAAGAAAATGAAAATACTAAATGAAATCGAAGAGATGGTAGGAGATGAGAGAATGAGAATACGAGAGTGAAGAGAAGAGAGTGGAGGCAAATGAGTGGAGAGAGTGGGAGAAATTAGGGTAAATGAGTTTTGGGGAAATTAAAATGAGTTGAGTGGAGGCAGTAACTTCAATTTTTTGGTGAAATTTTGGGCGCTAATTGGCAAAAGAATGGGTTGTGATGAATCGAACACCTGCCCTCCCCACCAATAAAAAAGTGCCAAACCACTATACCAACAATGTTTTTGCATTAAAATAGCTGTAAATTTTATATATCATACCACAAATCAATTTTTTAAATTATAATTTTGATAGATAGATTCATTATAAAAATATAGGAGTTTAAATTTTTAAAAAAATCTAAAATTTTACATACATCTAAGACATCAATATATTTAATCATCCGTAAGGTTAGATCGTTGGATTTGTTTTTTAAAAAATCGAAAAGTGTAACCCTAGACAACCCCTAAAATATGAGTATAAACTCTAACTCAATCTTCGAACACCGACACTCTTTCGTTTTCTAAAGGACTTTAACTTTTTGTAATTCTTTTTTGTCTAATTTTTTTTCCTTACCTTCATCAAACTACAAAATGACGTTTCATCTAAAAAAATTTAATTTATCAATACGTCTTTATATTTTTAAATTTTTTTTCGATATAATTAGGTTTTAGCGAATAACATAAAAACAGAAGAAGGTAAGTTTAAATCAACTAATTTTTATCCTCCGCTACTAAAATGAGTAGATCTTTATGTCCGTAAAGTTTAATTAACAAAAAACATGATAACCGATAACAAAAAATATAATAAAAACACATTCTTCCCTAATTGTTGGCGAAATTTGCTAAAAAAATTGGGTTGTGCAGAATCGAACCCGTCCCCTCTCCGAGAATGACCAAGTGCTAAATCACTGCACCAACAACGCTTTTGCACTAAATCAGCTGTAAATTTTCTATATCATACCCCAAATTTATTTTTTTAATTATAATTTTGATAGATAGATTCATTATAAAAATATAGGAGTTTAAATTAAAAAAATCTAAAATTTTACATACATCTAAGAAATCAATATATTTAATCATCCGTAAGGTTAGATCGTTGAATTTGTTTTTAAAAAAAATCGAAAAGTGTAACCCTAGACAACCCCTAAAATATGAGTATAAACTCTAACTCAATCTTCGAACACCGACACTCTTTCGTTTTCTAAAGGACTTTAACTTTTTGTAATTCTTTTTTGTCTAATTTTTTTCCTTACCTTCATCAAACTACAAAATGACGTTTCATCTAAAAAAATTTAATTTATCAATACGTCTTTATATTTTTAATTTTTTTTTCGATATAATTAGGTTTTAGCGAATAACATAAAAACAGAAGAAGGTAAGTTTAAATCAACTAATTTTTATCCTCCGCTACTAAAATGAGTAGATCTTTATGTCCGTAGAGTTTATTTAACAAAAAACATGATAACCGATAACAAAAAATATAATAAAAACACATTCTTCCCTAATTGTTGGCGAAATTTGCTAAAAAAATTGGGTTGTGCAGAATCGAACCCCTCCCCTCTCCGAGAATGACCAAGTGCTAAATCACTGCACCAACAACGCTTTTGCACTAAATCAGCTGTAAATTTTCTATATCATACCCCAAATTTATTTTTTTAATTATAATTTTGATAGATAGATTCATTATAAAAATATAGGAGTTTAAATTAAAAAAATCTAAAATTTTACATACATCTAAGAAATCAATATATTTAATCATCCGTAAGGTTAGATCGTTGAATTTGTTTTTAAAAAAAATCGAAAAGTGTAACCCTAGACAACCCCTAAAATATGAGTATAAACTCTAACTCAATCTTCGAACACCGGCACTCTTTCGTTTTCTAAAGGACTTTAACTTTTTGTAATTCTTTTTTGTCTAATTTTTTTTCCTTACCTTCATCAAACTACAAAATGACGTTTCATCTAAAAAAATTTAATTTATCAATACGTCTTTATATTTTTAATTTTTTTTTCGATATAATTAGGTTTTAGCGAATAACATAAAAACATAAGAATGTAAGTTTAAATCAACTAATGTTTGTCCTCCACTACTAAAATGAGTAGATCTTTATGTTTATATAGCTTGATTAATAAAAAACATGATAACCGATAACAAAAAATATAATAAAAACACATTCTCCCCTAATTTGCATCCTGCAACCTTTTCCTACCAATTTTGGTAGGAAATGCACTTAATAATTGGACCAATAACAAACAGCCACGAACGATGACATGAAAGCGGGGGCCCAGAAAAAGTTAAAATTTTGCATTTGGGTTTTTTCCTACCAATATTGGTAAGAAAAGCACTTGGAAAAATAATAATATTTATATTTTAAGAAATTGTTTATTAATCTTAAAATGTGAGGGACTGTGACGTGGAAGGTGGGGTCCTTTCATTGTCAAATTGCAACTAAAACCTACCACAATTGGTAGGTTTTGCTTTCCTACCAAAGTTGGTAGGAAAAGGTTGCTGGTAAACGGTGTCGTTTTTGTTGACGGGGCTACTTACGTGCATGGTGGGGTATCATCACATTCATTTCCTACCAGTTTTGGTAGGTTTTGATTTCCCATCAAAACCTACCAAAATCTGGTAGGAAATGACCCTGACAAAATTTCGTTATTTTTTTTTTCTAGAAATTGTTTATTAATTTAAAATACGTTAGGGATAATGATGTGGAATGTGGGGTCGTTGAAAAGTCAAATTGTGACCAAAACCGACCAAATCTGGTAGGAATTGATTTCCGACCAAGAATTGGTAGGAATTGATGCTTGCGTGTACAAAACTTGGGACCCACAGACACCATTTCCAACTAATTTCTTTGTTGGTTGGAAATGCTCAGTCATTTCCAACCAATTTTTTTTGGTATGTTTTAAATGGTAGGAAATGGCCGTTTTTCTTGTAGTGTGATATCGTATGCTAACGCAAGAAGTTCCTGCTTGGGTACTACTTATTCGACAACAGAAATGATGTTTCTTGTTTTTGTATAGTTTTTTTCCGGTAGATATTGAACATAGGTTGAAAACTAATAATTTTAAACAATGTACAGAATATCTAAGTTAGTAATTTTTGCGCATATGGAATATAAACCAATTAAGAAAAATATTTTAGTTTTATAGTATCATATTAACAAAGAGTTAGTAATTTGAATATCAAAGTTGTCACCATAATAATATAGGCTATTATATACTCTGTTATTTGATATTTTAAATGATAATCAGGTAGTTTCGCGATAACATGGACAAGTCATGGATTTCTAAAGATAGGGATTCATTAGCTTATAAAATCGGGGTCGAACAGTTCTTGATATATGCCGAGGAAAATTCCCGTGATCCTAAGCATATTCAGCTTTATTTATTATAATATTTTTCTATAATTACTACAAATATACATTTTTATAACTACTAGAAAAACTAGATTAGACATCACACATTAGACATCGGTCAGAAAAGCCACTGATGTTAAAAGTATCTCTTACATCAGAAATTAGAAAACTGATGTCTAATAGTAAAATACACATCGCTTCCTAGAATAAACGATGTCTAAAGCCCCATTTAAAAAAAAAATAAACCCGCGCTTCCCCGTTTTTCTTTTTCCCTTTGGCAAAATTCCCCCCTTAGCTAAATTTCAGATCCCGCTTCTCTCTTTTCCCCCTTAAACTAAAAACATAAAAATAAAAAAACCCCCAAAATCAGAAAACATAAACACTCTTTCAACAAACCTCCAAAATCAGAAAACCTCCGGCCGGTTTCCTTTTTATTCAAGAACCCTAGTTAACCTAATTAACCCCTCTTTTCAACAAACCCCTAATTAACCTATGTAAGTCTTCAATTCCTTTCAATATTATGTCAATTTTATCAAACACTCTTCAATATTAGTTTAATTTTATAAACCCCTTTTCTATTTTTCGATTTCGATTAACCCTCACTCTTCATATTGTTCGATTTGTTCATTTTTTAGATCTGGAGCTTGGACGATACCCTCACTCTTGCAGTTTACCCCTAATTGTTCAACTCGATTACCTCGATTTGGTACCCCCTTTTCTTTTCTTTTTGATTTTATTTCCTTTTTTTGATTGTATTTGCTTTTTTGATTGTATTTGCTGAACTGCATGTATTTGCTCAACTGCATGTGTTTGTATATTTACAACTTTTTTTTGATTGTGTTTGTGTATAGCATGTATTTGCTCAACTAATTGTGTTTGTGTATATAAACTTTTGGTTTGTGTTTATAAGTTTATATATAGCATGTTTATAGCATATTTACAACTGCATGTATATGTATGTGTAGTTCTTTGCCTAATGTATGTTTTTAAGTGTATATATATAGTATGTTTTCTAGTACAAGCAAAATACGTTGATTGTCTGAATCCTATTTGGAACATTGAAATGATATCGAATGCTAACGCAAGAAGTTCCTGCTTGGGTACTACTTATTCGACAACAGAAATGATGTTTCTTGTTTTCGTATAGTTTTTTTCCGGTAGACATTGAACATAGGTTGAAAACTAATAATTTTAAACAATGTACAGAATATCTAAGTTAGTAATTTTAGCGCATATGGAATATAAACCAATTAAGAAAAATATTTTAGTTTTATAGTATCATATTAACAAAGAGTTAGTAATTTGAATATCAAAGTTGTCACCATAATAATATAGGCTATTATATACTCTGTTATTTGATATTTTAAATGATAATCAGGTAGTTTCGCGATAACATGGATAAGTCATGGATTTCTAAAGATAGGGATTCATTAGCTTATGAAATCGGGGTCGAACAGTTCTTGATATATGCCGAGGAAAATTCCCGTGATCCTAAGCATATTCACTGTCCTTGTGCACGATGTGTCAACTTCAAAAAATTCTCGGTAAAAATTATCAGGGGTCACTTATATGAAAATGGTTTTAGTTTAGGGTATGTTGCTTGGATTTAGCACCAAGAAGATTCTAAGACTAAGTCATCAGTTGGTAGTACATCCGCGGCTTCAAAGAAGTATGCAACATTTTTTATCCCTGCTCCAACTTCTACCCCTGCACCTACCCCTGCACCTACCCCTGCACCTGCATATGCATCTGAAACCAATAATGTTTGTGATGCTGAATATAATTCTAGGGACCACGATAAAGATTCATATGAGTTTGGGAGGTTCTTGGCTGATGCTCAACAACCTTTGTATGAGGGTAGCGAATATACCAAGTTAGAGTCAATGCTAAAATTACATAATTGGAAAGCTAGGTTTGGTATCAGTGATTGTGCCTTCACAGATTTTCTCTCTTCCGTTGGCTGTCTACTTCCCAAGGATAATCTGTTACCACCTAATGCATATGAAGCAAAGAAATCCTTGTCTGATTTAGGCCTAGAGTATATAAAATTTCACTCATGTCCAAACAACTGCATACTATATCGGGGTATAAACTCTTATGCTTTCGAGTGTCCTAAGTGTCATCTATCTCGCTGGAAGTTGGGAAAGGACGGTAAAGTAAGGGTTAATATTCCTGCAAATGTCATGTGGTATTTTCCGATTATTCCTAGATTTAAACGGTTGTTTAAATCTCCTTCTACCGCCGAACTTATGACTTGGCATGCAAAAGAGCGATTAAAAGATGGCAAGATGCGGCATCCAGCCGACTCGCCTTCTTGCAGAAGTATCGATTATAGGTGGCCTGAATTTGGTGGTGAGGCAAGAAATATTCGCTTGGCTTTATCAGCAGATGGTATCAACCCACATAATAATGGCCTAACCAATAGATACTCCTGCTGGCCGGTATTATTAGTAAATTATAATCTTCCTCCCTGGTTGTGCATGAAGAGGAAATTTATGATGTTAACGATATTAGTTTCCGGTCCGCATGAGCCTGGTAATAACCTTGACGTATATTTACAGCCGTTAATTGATGATTTAAAGAAGCTTTGGGAAGAGGGCGAACCAAATGTGTATGACGCGTCTAATAAATCATATTTCACTTTTAAAACAATTTTAATGTGGACAATAAATGACTTCCCTGCATACGGAAATTTGTCTGGCTGCGTCAATAAGGGTTATATGTGTTGTCCAGTATGTGGTGATGATACCGTTGGTAAATATTTAATCCATGGTAGGAAGATGTGTTACCTAGGTCATCGACGTTATTTGCCTAGAAATCATCCTTATAGGAGGAAAAAGGCAGCATTTAATGGAGAGCAGGAGTTGGGGCATGCACGTCCACCTCTTTCGGGAGAAGAGGTGTTATCGCAACAAGAACGAATTAAATTTGAATTTGGGAAGGAGGTCAGAAAGTCAAAGAGGGTGGACTGTCCATGGAAGAAAAAGTCGATTTTTTTCGACTTAGAATATTGGAAGTTTCACCACGTTCGTCATTGTCTTGATGTTATGCACGTCGAGAAGAACGTGTGTGATAGTTTGATTGGCACATTACTAAATATGAAATATAAGTCTAAAGATAGTGAGGCTTCTCGTCTTGACATGATTGATATGGGGGTTAGAACTAATTTAGCTCCACAAAAAGGAAAAAGTAAAACCTACTTGCCCCCTGCAGCTTTTAATTTGTCGAAGGCTGAAAAAAAGAAAGTGCTGTCATCATTATTGAACATGAAACTTCCATATGGACATGCGTCGAACATCAAAAACTGCATATCCATGGATGAATTAAAGATGTTTGGGATGAAGTCCCATGACTGCCACATCCTACTCCAGCAATTACTTCCTGTTGCAATCCGTGCGGTTCTTCCAAAAAGCCTTAGAGTCAGAATAATAATATTGTGTTTCTTTTTTAATGCTTTGTGCAGCAAAATTGTAGACGTATCGAAACTCGATAAAATGCAGGCAGATGTGATAGTAACTTTGTGTGAGCTAGACAAAATCTTTCCTGCCTCATTTTTTGATATAATGATACATCTCATTGTCCATTTGGTTCGTGAATTACGATTATGTGGGCCAATGTTTTATAGATGGATGTATGCATCTGAGCGGTTTAATAAGGTGTTGAAGAGTTACGTACGAAACCATTATTATCCCGAAGGTTCTATGGCGGAAAGTTATCTTGGAGAAGAATCGGTAGAATTCTGCCAAGAGTTTGTTAACCAGAGTTGCACCACTGCCGGTCTTCAGAAAGATGCATGCAAGCTAAGTGGTCCACTATCTGTTGTGACAATGAAACCAGTTGAAGAAAAAGAGTGAGATGAGGCTCATTTACATGTCCTTCTAAACAACCCTGAAGTACATCCATATATTCTGTAAGAATTTTTTATTCCTGTAAATTCTTTAATTATACGTGCAACTAATTTGTGTCTGTTTAATTATTATATGCATTTTCACATAATGCATAAGAAGTATCTAGAGGAAATCCACCAAGGGAAAAAAAAAGTGGACATTGGCTCTTGAGAGAGCATAATCGGCTTTTTGCTGATTGGTTTGAAAAAAAAGTTAGTTTTTATTAAAGTTTCCTTTGTGCTTACTTTACTGGCTCCATAATATGAAATTTAGTTGTATTTCTTTTATGACAATGTGTAGGTTAGTAGTGAAATGATGGAGAATGACGAGGGAGTTTCAGAGACAATAAGATGGCTAGCAGGAAAGCCATCATTTTCCGTTTTGACTTATGAAAGTTATCTAGTTAACGGGGTTCGATACTTCACAAAGGAGCGAGATGATGTGAGGGTTGTTCAAAACAACGGTGTGTCTTTAGTTGCTAATATGGTCCAGGTGTCTAGTGCCAAGGATTTAAATCCTGTGGAGAGTGATATGACATTTTATGGTGTTATCTTAGAAATATGGGAGTTAGATTATCGTGCATTCAAAGCCCCGTTATTTTAGTGTAAATGGGCCACTAGTTCAAAAATGATTTTTTATGTCCCCTCTTTTACGTCGGACATATGATAAACCGACATATATACCATAATTATACGTCGGTTTGTTGAAAAGGCGACGTATATTATCTTTTCCAAGTATGTTTTATGTTGGTTCAAAAATACACCCGACGTATATAGTAAACATATACGTCGGCTTGAAAATTGCCGACGTATAAAATAACATTTTACGTCGGTTTTTTGAGATCCAACGTATAAATATTTAATTTATACGACGGTTTTTTGACGAGCTGACGTTTAAAACTTTGGAATTAAAAAATAAAATAAATCATTTAAAGGTGTTGTATGTATTCTTGACTTGTTACTATCCCCAAATCGAATGCTCTGGCCTCTGTTCCTCTAACTTTCAACTTTAACCCTAACATTAGCCCCAAATTATAACAGTCGCAGACTTGAGCCTTAACAATTCACTTTAATCCTTAATTCCTCTTCAATATTTTTGTACATTGTTGTTTCTCGTGGTGTTGTGATGGCTCCGGCTGGCTTTGAGTCTCTCTTGCTTCTGGTGGTTCTCGTGTAAGCATCTCATCTATTTATATAGTCGCTTTGATTTGTTCTCCACTGCCCTAAATTTTTGTTCACAATCTCTATAATCCAAATCAACTCTAATTTATGCAAGTCCGAATAACCTAATTTCTGCAAGTCCAAATTACGTTCAGATCTGTACATATAAACTTATTCTGGACATCCCTAATTTGTAATATATGCAGCTTCAAAAAAATTAATTTAAGTTTAATTGTTATTGTTGTTATCTTATTGTCTATGGGAACAAACAAAAGGCAAAGAATCACTGAGTAAAATAGTTTAATTTCTAGACTCTTGAGAAGTAAAGCTCGATGTAGAGTTGATATAAAATTGGCAATCACATACATACGTACATGTACATTATTCATTATGCATCTAAATTATAGCTTCTTCTCTTAGGATAATTTTCGCAATTGTATTACTTTTTTATGTATTTTTACTTAACCATTAGGTTAAATTTTGAGTTTTTGTAATACTTATTGGTTTATGAATTCATTGTGATTTTTGTAAGTTTTAACTACATTTATTATGCATTATTATTTGTTCTATATTTTATTACATATTTCTATGAACTTGTTTTTCTATACCCCTGTTTTTATATACCCCATTCGGCCATTCCAATAAATTGCAGTAGCTGAATGCTTTGCAAAAATTAAGTGAACACTAAATTCAAAGTTTAAATATGGGCCTAATAAACGAACAAGTAGGTTAAGTAGATGCAATGGTTGCTTTGCTATTTTGTTTCTTTTCACCTTTGCACCTGGATACTACTATCACTTCCTTAAACTTGTTGTAGAAGGCAGCATGCATAGATGACTTCCTCTATTATGCATTATATTATATTCTCAAGTATTCCGTGTGTTTTGTAAATGATTTTATGCAGACATTAGTTTGTGTCGTTTTTGTGATATCTAACATATTTGCATTATATGTGTGTGCATATGTGTCCAAAATGATCATTTCATATTGTACTATATATTATCCAAACTATAAGCTTATATGTATTGTAGTTGCATGCTATAAACATGGGTAGCTAGACATGGTTCGATTTTGTATTTAAATTTAATTCTAAGTAGAACTTGAATATATATAAGGGCAATTTTTGCAAAAATGGTAATGGTCTGCAATGATAAAACTACGTCGTATGCTAGTACATCAGGCTTGCTCCTCTCGTACTACATCTAGTGCTAGCCTGTAAAGTCAAAACAACAATAACTTGAGTGATATTTCGAAGTTTCTATGATTGTTTCCTTCAATATATATAGGTAATAAGGTAAATCCACCATGCTGTGCCAAATAGCCAGAGACTTGAGAACTTGGGAAACAATCCGTCTTGGGAAATTATCATGACCTTAACAGAATTTTGTTGCTACACCACTGTGTATAGGTACAAAAATAATAATATGTAAATTTTCCAACATATGTAGGTACATGTACATATATTCTGAACTTTATAATAAAACCCGTATAACGTTTAAACTTGGCTTAAGGTACTAAGAAAGTAGAGCTGTAAAAGTAGTTTGAAAAAAACACTAGTTTTTACTTGCAATAAAAACAGAACCTATTTTTTGCATTCTATTGTAACTGAGAATCAGATGCATCATTTTGATTATAAACTTTAGTGTAGGAACACAATGAGAGAATCTTTTATGAACTCCTTATTTAAAATCTGGAGGAGCAACTCCTACTTTTTGTACTCCAACTGTTGGAGTGGCATGTCAGAAAAATGGAAGCATCTTAGGACACCCTCAGGGTCTCTATATCAGTTTAAAGGAAAAGTATGTGCATTTCCACCCTGTTATGTTCAGTAGCCTGTGGTTGTAAATTATTTATCTTGTTAAAAATGATTACTGATCATATACTTTGCAGAGGCAATATTCTTGAAATTATGGTTGCCATTGACGGGATCGAATATTGGGACTCGTTAACCTTGGTTGCCAGGTATTCTAACACATCTAAATCTGATTACGTATTAATAGATTACTTTTTTTTTCATTTTCATATTATACGTAATATAAATCTAATAGTAGTTTAAATCTGATCTTAGTCAGTGGAACACAACTTTTTATAATTGGTGATTTGTCCAACCAAATATATGGTATATAATACACAACATTGTGATTCTTTTTATTTGTTGGCCTTGTAGTTATTCCTATATACATGTTTGTATAAAAGTTTTATGTACAACACTAATTGGTCATATTTGGAGGTTCAAAACTATTAGTAAAGTTTGATTTTTAATGTTATTGTCTGATTCCCTATACCTATAGGAACATGCATCGGGGGAAACAATATTGGAGGAGTCGTATTCTCGTTCGAAAGAAGTAAAGCGAACGTAGAGTTGCATACTAAATCTGAAGATGCATACATTCTAAATATATTATTTACTGTATAGTTATCAGGTGATATACTTGTGTAGAGAAATATATGTTTCTCCCGATAAACATGATATCTGTAACATATATCCTATAACATTGAGAAATTTTCATCCGTTTTTAGTGCTAATCAGTTCGTTAATGTTTTACGTCGATAACTTTGTATTTTTCTTATGGTAATTAAAGAGATGTAGGCAGGCAGGCACATAGAGTAGATTAAGAGTGGAGCAGGAAAAAAGTATTAGGTTCTGTAAAACTTATATGGAGCAACTGAGTTCTTAATATTGTCACTCACTACATCATTTTAGCTTTACTTATTTAATCTCAGTTACAAGAAATTGTTGATTTAGAATTTGTATATTGATTGGGTGAATCTTTTCAAGTGTGTAACAAAGAATTATGTTATTTAGTGTATGACTGTGTTCACATTGAATTTGGAAGCGTGGAAATGTTATTTATCTCAGGTTTTTTATTGTTCAAAAAGTCACTAGGTAAACAGAAAATAAAAATTATTTTTTTGCATTTTTTTTGACAATATACGTCGATTCTTCATAAAGTATCGGCGACATATAAAACATGAGGTATATACGTCGGTTATCTTAATAAGACAATGTAAAAGCCAAACAATATACGTCGGTTGTTAGACTTTTTACGTCGGTGGTTTACTATTTATACGTCGGCCTCTCCCACTCATATAGGTCGGGTTTTGGTTTTTTATGTCGGCTTAATTGCCGACTTATATTCAATCTTTTACATCGTCATTTTACCCGACGTAAAAGATCTGTTACTTTATACGTCGCCCCTTTATACGTCGCCATTTAGCCGACGTATAAGACTTATTTAACCGACGTAAAAGGTCATTTTTGTAGTAGTGGGTAGACAATGACAAGGGCATAAAGGTGGATAATCTTGGGTTCACACTTGTCGATCTAAGTCGACAAGGCCACAAGAAAGATAAATATGTGTCGATGTACCAAGTAAAGCAAGTTTTTTATGTTGAAGATCCAGTCGATGCCAAATGGTCTGTTGTATTAACCTCTACAACTCGAGACTATCAGGAGCTGTATAACGAAGATGAATTAGGAGACACGACCATGGAAAATCCCCCATTTTGCTCTAGCATTCCTATATGTGATGTATCTGATGATGTTGATTATAGTATCAGAGAAAATGTTGAGGGAACTTGGGTTAAAAACTAATATATCTGTTGGTTACCATGAAATTGTAATGTTGCAATTTTATATGAATTTGCTTTTAGTTTGAATCCTGTGAATTAATTTATTCTGAATTAATTGTACCATTTTTATCTACATATTTAATATGCACTTTTTATGTATATATGCACACACACAATTATCGGAATAATATCTCCATGACTAATGATTTTATGTTGTATTTTTCAGATTGAAGAAGATAAATGGCACCTAAAAGGCAGATATCCAAAGTTCAAATCCAAGAAGACGACAAGCAGGCAGATGAAGCATCAGAGCAGTCAAATGCACATGAAGCAACAGAACCTCCTCAAACTGAAATGTCGGAATCCGTGCAAGCAACAGAAATAACAGCTACTACTTCAAATTCTACCAAAAAAAGGTATGGAGCTTCACGAGGTGTTTCCGCAATGTACAAAGTGGTGGTGAAGAAGGCGCAAGGCAAGAAAACAAAGGTCAGGTGCAATGAACTTGGAGTTCCCGTCGGAAAAAAACAGGTACCCCCTTCAATCCTACACTGGGATGCTGGCTAGGACGATAATTCCGATCGATTGTCCGAGTTGGCGAAATGTAGATGTTCAATTAAAAGAGAAATTATGGCTTGATATTATGGTATATATAAATACCTAATTTTCTGTATATTAAATTATTTTGTGCTAATGACATGTTGACTAGTTCTCTGCATTGTTATTGTTGGTTGCAGGAGACATTCAAAGTTTCGAAGAAACTTAAGAAAGGTGTGCTAAAATCTGCATCCGCAAAGTGGAGACAGTTTAAGACGAATTTAAATAGAAAATTTGTGAAGCCGAATCTTGGACAGAAGAAGAAATTAAGAAAGCCTCCAAATCAGTATGCTTTTGTTGGTAAGGAGGCTTGGAAGAAATTTGTTGCTCAGAGGATTACTGATGACTGGAAGGTACGCGTTATATTCATAAACTAATTTTTTTGTTCTGATTTTTAGTTATATTAATTATAAATTTTGTTGCAGTCACTTAGTGAACAACAAAGCAATAGAGTGCGTAAGCGGAAATAACCTCACCGCATGTCTAGGAAGGGTTATATTGGATTGCTCGAAGAAGAAGTAAGAACCATTTAAGTTGTGTACTTGAATAGTTTTAGTCTAACTTTTTCAATATTTTAATTATCCGTTGATTTTAATCAGCAAAAGAAATGAAACTTGAAGCTCGGAGAAAAACCTGATCGGTCTATTATGTGGAAGAAGGCTCGAAAGGGAAAAGATGGCGAGGTTGTTGATCCAGAGCTCGTAGAAGTATATAATAAAATTGTGAGTATTTAGCAAGCAAATAGAACACACACATTGTTATTTTAATGTTATTGATATTTAATTCGAATCTAAATATTTTCGTGACATGATACCTTATTGGAGAAGCAAAGTAAGGGTGAATTTAGTCCTTGTGGAAGTGAGGATGTGTTGACTAAGGCCTTGGAAACTCCTGAACATTCAGGAAGGGTTCGAGGAGTTGGAAGCTTCGTCACCCCTTCAATGATCTTCAACTTACTGATTGGAAAAATATGCAGAATAACGAAAGCTGAGTTATTGGCCCGTGATCGGGAAAGGGACGCGGAGTTGGAGAAAGCCAAGCAGGAGATGGAAAGGACAAGGCAGGAGATGGAGAGGACAAGGGAGGAGATGGTTCAAGCACTGAAGGCCATGGGTCTAGCAAATATTCCATCTCCTAGTAGACACTGTTGAAAACAAGGTGGCATTTGGCTTGTTATTTGACGACGAAGGCATGAATAGCTTTATACACGGAGTGCCTATGCAACCTGGATTTGCTCGTGTCTCAGTGGATGGCCCAATTAAAGGTGATGCCTTGATTCCCATTCCAGTAGTAGGTGAAATTGAGACAGTCGACCAAGCTGTTGGCTCACACGTCTCATGGCCACAGGACTTGATCATAATTAATGCCCCATCTGATGCGGTATGTAAGTAATATGTTGTAAGATATATATTAGCTTTGATTATATTTTGCTAAATTTTTATATATTTGCAGAAAACAAGGAGAAAAGGAAAGGAACCTAAAAGTGAGTTGCATAAAGTGCAAGCCTTATTTAAGAACATGGAGATCAATAAGAATGTTCCAGACCGCTTTCGATTGTTTTATAAACATGCAACAATATTCATGAAGACCATTGGGGTCTCAATACAGATTCCATGTAATGTCGAGGTGTTTTGTTCTGATAAAACGATATTTATATTGCATGAAAATATAATCGCTTTGCTGGAGTTTAAAATGATTGGACAAGCTATAATATCTTCATACATGGCGTGAGTATTGTTTTTAATTCTTGTCACTCTTGTCCTTTCTCATGTATTCTTGTCTTCTGCATATTTCGTTTCATTGTTACTTTAATTTATTTTTAATATAGGTACTTGCATTCTAAGGTTCATGAGAATGACAATTTGGATTTGTTTGCTTTCTCTGATCTTGGAGCCACATTTACCCTGAACAGCGAGTTTGAAGCTTACTTGTTTAATCATTTGAAAGAGGGTAATCCTGATCGCCTTTTCCTCTTGCCGCATAATACCAAGTAAGTATATATATATTGAGTGTTTTCATTTTTTTGATAAATCACTTTTTTAATCTATTTATATATTGAGGGTAATTCTATTTTTTGTATTTTTTTAAAATAAAAATATTTGCCATTGGATACTGGTCTTGATGTGGAGTGGCGAAATTTGCGTGCTCAATCCTTTGCCTCGTTCAACTACTTTTCCAGACTTGGAAAAATCAATATCAAGGTATATTAATTATTTTATATCTCGATTATTTTCATTATTGAGATATCGATCATAAAGCAATATTAACACTGCACACGTGACAGGGGCGGTAGTTGCTTTTAATATTCAGACTGGAAGGGGAAATAAAGCCCCGACTGTAAAATACCTTTCAGTAAGTTTTTTTTCTTCTGCAGTTTAGTTATTTCTCTAGTAATTGCATCATTTTGTTTGTAAAATATCACTTTGTGCTACTACTGCTCATTTGGATCAGTACGCCAATAAATTGAGTAATTTTTGTTTAAGGTTCTATTATCGATCTAATTTTTTTTTTAAATAGGGATGTCCTAAACAACCTCGTGGTATTGAATGCGGTTATGTAGTTATGCGCCACGTGAAAGAAATTGTAATGGACAGTGAAATGTCATTTATAAAAAAGGTATTATTTTGTCCTCAAACTTATTTAATTGCTATATATTTATAGTAGGATTCATAGTAATTTTTTTCATGTTTACACTTTTCAGTGGTCTGCCAAGTCTCGTAAGTTAAGTTGTTCCAGGGCTGAGCTTGATGAGGTCCGATGTGAGACTGCTGGTAATATTGAACAATTTTTGTAAACAGGGCCTAGGATATGGTTTTGGTGCATAGTATTATTGACTTTGGCAGTATGATTCTGGATGAATTATGTAGTTGGAAGTATGACTTTGATATTTTGATGAATTGTATTTTGGATGAATTAGATGGTATCGGTATTATTATGGATGATTTGGATTATGTAGTATGAATTGGATTTGGCTTTGGTATATATTGGTCTTTTGATTTTGATATTTGGTTTGGTATTTTTATTTTGGTCATTTGGTATTTTGGTTTTTGGGAAAGTCGTATAAACAGGGCAACCACATATTAACAAAACAAAACTTACATCACTTTTCCAAAAAACTGATGTTAAATATGACAAATATAGACACCAGTTTCATGAAGGAAGTCATGCAAACGATACGATAGACAGCTAGATATAAGAAACCGATGTAAATCAGATAAACATACATCAATTTATATAGAGACCCGATGTTAAATGTTAACGTGGACATCAGTTCATATAGAGAACTGATGTTACTTGCAGGCCCTGTTTTAGGGCTTTAAACTTGGAATTGCTTTCTGAAACTTTTACTGTATGTTGGAATAATGTTTAAGACTGTCTCATAAAAATATTATATAAAAACAATATATTTTCAATTTATTAAAAATCATAGAGTGAGGGCTGTTGGTAGCCATAGTTCCATTTTCTTTCTTGTTGATGTCCTGTTTTGGAACATCTAGTTAACTGTCCTATGTTAGATTTGTATAATAGAAATTTTGTGTTTAGATACTCCCTGGAGTCTAGTTTTGACTCGCGAAACAATTAGATTAAAATCATGTTCGAGTCTAAAGTTATGGTCAATCTAGTGTGTCGTGCGCAGAGTTTCTGAACAGGGTCTGGTACCCTGTTTTCCAGCTCTGTTTGGGGGCCTTAAATTGGAATCTGCTTCTGAAATATTTATTGTAGATAGATGAACTGTTTAGTGATGTCCCAACAAAATTTCACTTAAAAATGATAAAGTTTCTATTTATTAAAAATCAGGGAGTAAGACCATCCATGGTACTAGTACATAGTTCAAATTACAATTGGTTCACTTGCAAATATTTTGATACATGGGTTGTGTGCTCAAACCAAATGACATGATTGGTTGTATACCTGTATATAATGATTATAAATATATGATCACAATTCAGACACCGAGATCACATAGTACATAACTATTCAATCTTTGTATGAAAGTATACGCTATGTGCTAAACGTGGCTACTTGAAATGGCATAGTATCTTATCGGAGTTTATAATCGAGGGGTAATAGATTGATTAGAATCATTTGTTATATAGGTCCAGGTCAGACGTGTAAACTTCCATTATTCCAAACTGATCAGGTCTAACCTTATTTTCTATAGTCAAAACTTATATGATGATTAGGTGTGTGGTTGATATGCTAGTATAAGTAGTCACTAAACTATTTGCTATATGGTAATTAAAATGAGTAGTGTATAATGTTGTGTTAAGTATGATTGAATATGGTTCAAGACATATGGAGTTCTAATTATATATATATTTACAATTCGAAATTTCGAATGTATATGTATATATGATTAAAATTCTATAATTTCTTAAACATAGTATGAGTAGTATAATTACTTGAGTGTGATTGTACTTGATATGAATTGGTATTAATGTTGTTGTGGATTGTTGATTAGTTTAGATTACAGGTGTTTGGTTACATAAATAGAGGAGGTGCTACCGAATTTCCGGTAGAACCATTACGTGATTAATTGCTAATTGTAATATGATGTGATATTCTAGTGTAATTGAAACATGCTTATGTGTTATATACTTAACTGTTATAGCTTACTTTATAATCGAAAGATAGTTTTAGAAAAGGTTTTGTGTTAATTTTCAATTTATTAATTATGTTAGAGTACAAAGCACACAATATGGAATCTCGAGGAGTCAACTTGTAATTCATCATTGTGTGTCGATTTTGATCAATGTCTGTTATGTGTTACGTGAATTAAGTGGTTTATTATCGAGCCTTGAATATGTTAGGTGATCCATGAATTATTTATTTGAGCCGCTAAATGTTAAATTGGTGCTTAATCGGTTATAATAGTATTTAAGATATACATTGGATTATTTAATTTACCGATTAGAAGTGTTACCTTTCTTTTCGCAAGGATCAAGTGTTGAGTTATGTTCTTGTCTAAACGACTAGTTATTAATTGTAGAGGTCGACAGAGAAGGTCAACGAACTTATACGGGAAGATGTTACATGAAGAAAGTTAGGGATGGATGGAGTATTGTTTGTGCTTTATTGGTTAAAGTGAGATGTTTTAACATCGGGAAAACGTCTACCTTTTCTGACAAAGATATGGGTAAGAATTGTTAATTACGTTAGAACCAAGTTTTTAAGTTTGTGAGTAGGAATCGTAAACTGAAGATTAAAGTATCGTCTTATGTTTGACTGTCGAGGTATATGCGCGGATTCGATATCGTGGGATCAGATTCGTGACGATCGCAAACACGTTATATACCAAGAAATGAGTGAAATGGAGGATGATGATGTCGTAAGATAGAAGAAGAGAATCGTATTACTTTGGATTTATGTAATAGCTAAGGATCAGAGGGAAGTTTACTAACTCATAGTCTTTTGTTCGGAGTATCATAACAAGTTCTATACCTTTCACTTATTGTTCAAGTGACATATTTCTTCAACTATTTTGCCAATATTGTAACACCCAGTCCCACATCGAGGAGATTTGGGACTTTAGTTCAGTTTATAAGGCAAAGTGTTACTACTAAGTGAACCAACAAATCATGATCTTTTGGGGGCCTGTAGTGGGCCAGTCGTTACCCATGTTGGCTGCGTTTGGGCCAGTAGGCTTCGGCTTATTCGGACTTGGAATCGAGATTTGACCGGATTTTTGAAAAAGGCTCGGGATTTGACCCGGGTTGTCACATATGGTATCAAAGCCGACTTTCGAAAGCTTGTCGAGGCAAGTTGCTGGAGGTGGGGACACGAAGGCTGGTGGTATTATCCCACAATGGACAGAGATCCGGAGGTGGGGACACGAAGTCAGCTGGTATTATCCCACAATGGCTAGGGAGGAACGATCTTAGAACCTATGGGCTATATCCGATCAGGCTTGTCGAGGACGTCAAGAGTTTAAGTGGGGGAGTTTGTAACACCCCAGTCCCACATCGAGGAGATTTGGGACTTTAGTTCAGTTTATAAGGCAAAGTGTTACTACTAAGTGCACCAACAAATCATGATCTTTTGGGGGTCTGTGGTGGGCCAGTTGTTACCCAAGTTGGCTGCGTTTGGGCCAGTAGGCTTCGGCTTATTCGGACTCGGAATCGGGACTTGACCCAATTTTCGAAAATGACTCAGGATTTGACCCGGGTTGTCACATTGAAAGTTTTATCTCTCTCACTTATTATTCAAGTGATATTATTTTGCACTATTATGCAAGTATTACTTTCAAATCATATAGCAAGTGACAATTGCTACTATACTGTTATTAAACAAATATTTATCATACAAACCGTATATTATGTTGCATTTTAGTATTTTACGGGAAACATAAATTATGATTATTATGTTGTTACGAAATGAAATGTTTACCCTGATAATATATTCACGGTAATTAGGCCCTTTCCTTTTTGGATAAAAACTTGTTAAATTTCTAAAGCAAGTTTGATAATGATTTCTGGAAATGAAAGATAAATAATTGATAAGTAGCGGGATAATTGAAATCCTATGCTACAGTTTTCATATATAAAGTGGAATGAGTTTGCGTAAGAGGACTGATTGACACCCAGCCCAGCCCTGTATTAAAGCAAATGTCAATAAGTGCTACCAGATCCAATTTATTATGAACACTTTGTTAAACTAACATCGTGTTAGAGAGGTTATGCGTGACAGATCATCAGCTTAACCTGTGTCATTTATATCCACTTTATACATTCAAAATGGGCCAATGTTTTGATAAGAATTGAACCATATTCAGTAAATATACTTTTAAATGTTCAATAAATGCATGATTTTAGAAAGATACCTCATATCCCATTCCCGATCATTGATTTACAAATGTGAAATGGACATTTTACTCAAAAGTTATTTGCATCTTAAAACTTGTTAAATTTCTAAAAGCGGACATTGTTTATGAGAAAAATATCTTTATTATTGTATCGTATTATTATCACTTGCTGAGCAATTCTTCCGCTCATACTTGCTTGTTTCACCTTTTTAACCCTCCAATGAAACCAATGAAAGATAAAGTGACATGATTTAATCATATAAGTTTGGAATGCGAAGAGACGAGATGCCGTTATGAAGATGAATTGATGACGAGTATTTGGATCTAGTGTAAGGCTATTTGTATAAATTTCATTTCTATTAAATATTATTGTGTATCCGATTAGTTTGGCCTGGTATACTTATCGATGTTATATTAGCGTCTTAGGATTTATGCAAAGAGATTCTTGTAAAGAATAAATATTTTTATGGGATTTTTGGATTCTTGTTTCTAGCACTGTAACCTAAAAAGATCATTGGTATAGTTGGGGTCGCAGATGTTATATTTGAATTGGTTTAATATTTAACAGGTGATTTTATTTCAGATTTCAGGTGACGACCAAATCCACTTACCCCGGATTTGGGGGCGTCACAATTACGAACAAAATGTAACCAAAAAAAAAGATTTTACAAAGATAATAATCACGATACATGTATTTAAATTTTTGCGTCCGTCAAACAAATGTCAAGCACAACATTTTTAATAAAACAGTAAGTAGTAAAATTTAAAATAAAAATAAAAATAAAGAGCACAATAATTTTACAACTCGTATTAGGAAGGTCTTGGGGAGCTACAATAAACTCAATTTTACAATGTTCCAAAGGATTGCAATCAGAAATTGGAATGAAAAATTATAAACACATTTAAATGCAATAAAAATTGAAAATGAAATAAGTTTTGTAAATATAACTTGATTTAAGTGTATCTCTCCTTTGTAAGAGTTAGAGGGTTAAAACCTTGTAAAAGAATAAGTGAGTATATGAGTGTATAGTAACTAAAAAAAATTAGTGCCAAGAATTATTAAACATTACCATTGTACAGTTTTTATTTTTGTTGAAGCACATATGGCTGACTTTGATGAAATTAACAGAAACAAATATAATCCGTTGTTCTTGTATCTATGTAATGGCCTCTAAATGTTTAATTAAAGGTCGATGGACAATAAGGCAGACCAGCAACAATGTCGTTTATCAACATTTTAAATGTATAGAACTAGAGTTTCATTTGGCACAATGTCGTTTATCAACATTTTCAATGATGGAACCCGTTAAAAATAAATGTATATTTTAATATATAATACTTAAATATTTTTAAATTTTGTATTACCTGTATTTCAAAAATTTAAAAAGGAAAGGTAATACAAAACACTAAGCAAAAGTCTTTTTTATAGCCATAAGTTAAGTAATTTTTTTTTGAAGATATTAATAATTTTAGGTTTGACCTAGTGTTGCAATGAAGAGTAACAAACAAATTAGAGATAGAATAGATTATAGTATAAATTACGAGTTACCTACTTATGCATAACTACCTGGGCATGCTATTAATTGTTCCTTTTTCATTATTAATACTAGCTTAAAACCGATGCACGGTTTGTTAGTTGTTATTTTATTATTATTTTATTAGTGTAATTGTGCAAAAAATAAGTAGGCATGTTAAAATATCTAAACACTTTTAATTAATTCAAAACATTAAAACAAATTTTAAAATAAATAAGTATGGGTTTGCCTGTTATATTTTTGGAAATGGGGGGTTTTAGTAAGAAAAAATAAAAAATGTAACATATATTTAGTTTAAAAAGGTAAATGTCCCTGATATTTTTGGAAAATGAGGTTTTAAAATTTAATAATTAAAAGTATTTAAATACGTTTTAAAATAAATAAGTAATGGGTTTCTTGTGATATTTTTGGAAAAAGAATGGATTTTAGTGAGAAAAATATAAAAAGTAAATTATAAAAGGCAATTTCCCGTGATATATTTAGAAAAGGAGGGACTTTGTTAGAAAAAATATATAATGTGTTTTCGCTGAAAAGGTAATTGATTATAAATAGGTATTTGATTATTTATATTTTAATATTTTTAGTAATTGCATTTGTTAAGAAAAATAAGTAGACATGTTAAAATAGGTAAACTTTTAAAAAATAATTATAATATTAAAATAGGTTTAAAAAAAAATAACTAAATGTTTATCCGTGATATTTTTGGAAAATGAGGGGGTTTAGTAAGGAAAAATAGAAAAACTAACATGTTTTAGTTAAAAAAGGTAATTGCCCGTGATATATTTGAAAAAGTAGGGGAATTTGCTAGAAAAAATAGAAAAAATAATGTATTTTAAGTGAAAAAGGTAATTGGTTATAAATAGGTAATATTATTATTTGATAATATATTTCTATAAATAAGTAAGGTTAATTAAGTAAAAACACGAAATACAGTTAATTAACAACAATTAAGTAAAATCACAACGTACCATACCGACCTACCAAACTTTTAATGTTTCGTCTATTATATAATAATATTGATATTAGAATTTCGATCGCTAGAATAAATATAAATGGTTAAGAATATGTTCTTTAAATTTTTTTAGTAGAATAAGGTATGTGAAAAAGTAAATTTAACCCTCTAAATATTTTTAATGTGATAAAAGCGTCAAACATCTTACAATCTATACTATTTATTAATAAGTAAAACAATGTGTAAATGACGCGTAAAAGTACGAAAGTACAAAAGTACGAAATTCCGTTATCACAAAATTCAGGTTCGATTTCCTACAACTACATGATTAAATAACATTTTTTATTTAATTTCTTTAATTATTAAAGTTTACCATTGTACAGTTTTCTTGAAGCAGAGATGCAGTGTGCATAACGGAGGCTGGATTGTTATCAACCAACAATATACAAGAACTACTTGTTACATCAAGCTAAATATAGTCACTTTTTACTTATCACATTTATTTACACCCATCTTTAACAAACACCTCTTACTTTGATGAAATTAGCACAAACAAATATAAACTGTCTTGTATCTATGTAATGGCCTCTAAATGTTTAATTAAAGGTAGATGGACAATAAGGCAAGACCAACAATCTATATAAATTTTAAATGTATAGAATTAGAGTTTCAGCAGGCGTTTATCAACATTTTCAATGATGGGACCGATTAAAAATAAATGTATATTTTAATATATAACCTCGGTCCCCCTCAATTCTTTGGCGCAGACTCGTTTAATATATATTTCGATAAATTATTTTAAATGCGTGCCAAACAATGTTAAAAACTGTAAAGAAATGAGAGGGACAGAGGGATTAATATTTAAATATTTTTGTATTACTTGTATTTCAAAATTTAAAAAAGAAAAGGTAGTACAAAACAGTAAGTAAAAGTCTTTTTTATAGCCATAAGTTATGTAATTTTAAAGGTTGTTTCCCTTACAAAATAATTTTTTTTGAAGATATTAATAATTTAAGGTTTGACCTTGTGTTGAAGTGAAGAGTAACAAACAAATTAAAGATAGAATAGTATAGTATAAATTAATTACCTACTTATGCATAACTACATGCCCATGCAATTAATTGTTGATTTTTCATTATAAATATATTAGAATTTCTACCGCTTGAATAAATATAAATGGGTAAGAATATGTTCTTTAAATTTTGTTACTACAAATATTTTTCTATAATTACTACAAATATACATTTTTACTCGTTCATCTAATTAGAATTCTACCAAAAACCTTACCAAACTATTTTTTTGAAATTTAGTAAGAAGTTAGACTTATTTATATGTGCATTCACCATAAGTTACTTATATAAATTTTTATTCAATAGAAATATATAGCCATTCCAAACATTAATTATTATTACTATTATTATTATTATTATTATTATTATTATTATTATTATTATTATAATAATTATAATAATAATAATAATAATAATAATAATAATAATAATAATTATTATTATTATTATTATTATTATAAAACTACAATTTGTTAAAAAGAATCAAAACCCCTTACACTTACGGGATCACCTACTACTGATAATAATGAGAATACCGGTGTAAATATCTCCAACATGCAATTTAGTTTTAATATATTTACTAAAGATACATCACAAATTTTTGTACATAAATAAAGATGAAAATAATTAACTTTTATCCATGAAAAGATTTTGTTTTAAAGACTTACACAAACCAGTTTGTTTGAAAGATTTAGTCATTACTTAAAACTTCACCACACAGTTTGTAAAAAAGAGTTTAAGAACATTTACAGTAATTAGTGTACTTGATATTTCCTATTAACTTACTCCACTTAATTAGTTAAATTTTCTTAAACGGTTAGATTGTGTTTACTTCATAAACCATCCTTCATCATTGGTTAGCCTCTTGACTTGTTACAAATTTAATATTTATTTAGTGTTTCTCTCTTTAATTCGAACCTCCTTCTCGACTAAACTAGATCGAATAAATGCAATATTAATTATGTCTCTAGAATCTTTTTAGCAAATGACATTTCCCCCGAGGATAATCATTCAAGATTTTGTAGAAGTTATATTCGTCTATTAATGTGACTCTCGACCCTAATATGGGATTCTCATTGATTATCGGTCATAATCGAGACTTTATTTGAGCAATCGGTGCCTATTAGTCCTAATACGGGGACTTCACGAGTGTTTAGTTCTTATCTGTCCTAATTATGGGTATCGTTTTAGCACAAAATATGGAGAGACCTACATATTTGCAACGACCTGTCCTTTGAGGCTTCTTAAATACTTAGAAAAATTAATTACTCATTTTTAAAAATTGTTTGATTTTATTCTCGTGCATACTAACCTAATTTTTGGGCCTAAATTTCATGCAAATTTTTCTTTTTTCATTTTTTTGGGCTTTTAGACCCCCCGGTCGCCACCCCATGGTAGCCAGGTTCCGTTGGTCATCGGGGAGGCACCAGGTCGCCACCCCTGGTGACGAGGAGGCGCGTAGTCGCCGGGGTTCGGTTGACCAGGGTGTTGATGGTCGTGAAGCATCCCTCATTGCCTTGATTCGTGGCGCTTACATCCATCGCTTGCGATCGTAGTTGTCAATTCAAGGTTCAATTACACCTCACACGAAAATGGAATAACATTATGCTCACATTTTTTGAGTCTAAAAACTGTCATTTAAGGTACTTTCGGAGCTTCGCGTGCATTTAAGGCATTCAATGATAGTTGTCTGCTTGACTCAATTGAAGCGTAACGACATGAGACATGGCCTCTCGGAGCCTTGGATGAAACATGGCCTCAACGAGTCTTAAGTTGTGTTCAATCCACTTACATTGCTTTTACAAACTTTTTGTTGAATTTGAATGAGTTTAATTGAGCCAAAACACAATGACTCTTGGTCTTTAATTCAGTTGCACTTTTCAAGTGAGATCATTAGTTGTAATTGAGACTTCTAATGACCATATCATGGCTACAAGTTATCCGAGGATTAGGGTATAAGGTTTTTTGAGACCTCCGAGTCGAAATTAAAGTCGTCGGGTAATCACCACTAGACACCAATGTTAGGGGACATAATTGAGATTAAAATATGGATCTTCAAGACTCCGAAGTCGAAATTAAACTTTTGGGTGGCGCCTTGATCGCAAATGTTAAGAGACGTAATTGAGACTAAGGTATGGGGCTTCAAGACTTTCAAGCTGAAATTGAACTTTCGGCTCGCCAACCCCTAATCGTCAATGTTAATGAACATAATTGAGACTAAGATATGGGGTCTTCAAGACTCCCTAGTCGTAATGAGACCTTCTTGTCCCCATCCTCTAATTGTCAATATAAAGGAATATAATTGAGAGTAAGTTATGGAATCTTCGAAACTTCCTAGAAAAAATAGAATTTTTGCATCGTAATTCCAAAATCTCTAATATTAGGAGACATAATTGGAATTCAAGTATGGGTATTCAAAACTTCCTTATCAAAATTGGACTTTCCTACCCTTCTGTACGAATTATAAAGTGCAGCAGTTTACTTACTATATTTATACTAGGTATAAAATGCACAAATTTAGTTACAGAGCTTTAAAATTCATTGTAATTTGAATTCTTAGAAACAATTTTATCCAAAATCTGAATTAACATTTACTTAGCATTAATAACATTTCTACGTATGACCCAATTTTTTCACTAGTACAAAAAGGTTTCTTGCACCAAATTTAGATATTAAATAAGAGTTATATCTAAAATCACGACATCGTAAATCACAATATATATGGTAAACATCAGATTTACAAATATCATATCTGACTTTATATCCTTAAAGTAGTTTTCTTTTTCAAATTTAGTTTTGGTTTAATCCTTCTAATTATTTTATTTCTGATTTTAATGTCTTTCAAATTTGTTTTTTATTATCTTTAACTTCTAAGGTGTTGGTTTGTCAAAACTTAATGACCCACAACTCCAAAAAAAAAATAAAAAAAATCAACCACAAATATTTTATGAATTGAAATGTACTAGTGCAATTCAAACATAATTAGTTTGAATTGTCTTAAAATATTGAAAATAAAAATTTTAGAAACACATAACTTGAAGTTAAATATAAGATTTAAAATGAAATAAATTGGTAAAGATGATCACTTAGTATCTCTTTTTCCCACCTAGCTTTATTTATTATTATGTTTTTTTTGTTTTTTTGTAGCTAGTACATAATACATACAATTAAAATACTACAAAGATTTTACCATTTTAAAATGTCATAAAAAGTTATATAGTTATTTTATTGCATTCACGATCACTTACTTGTAAAATTTGTAATTTGATATTATAAATGCATGGGCATTCCAAATTTTATTATTTGATTTAATAAAATTTATATTTTATTAAAGAAGGGCTCGGTAGTGATCACTTACTAGTAATAACAATTTGAATACCAACACTAATATCTCTCAATTTTAGAGAATGCAAGATGCAATTTAGTTCTACTATAATTACTAAAGATAAGTCACAAATTTTAGGACATACATAAAGACCAAAATAAATTAACTCTTATAGATAGAAAAATTTAATTGCTAAAAGGATCTAATCATTACTTAAAACTTTGCCAAAACAATTTGTAAAGCTTAAGGACATTCATGTATACTACATAGCCTACTTCTCAGTTATATATCTTGATATTTGTCATCAACAAGAACATGCATGTTTTTGGTGATTAATTAGTAGAATTTTCTTCAACGGTTGGATTGTGTTTTCTTCATCAAATAAACAAATTTTTTAAATACAATAAAAAGTTAGACTATTCTATATATTCATTCACCATAAGTTACTTATCAAATTCTTAATTAAATAAAATATATAGCCACTCAATACATAATAATAATAATAATAATAATAATAATAATAATAATAATAATAATAATAATAATAATAATAATTGGGATACCATTGAGGTGTTATTGTTTTGATTGTATTGTTGATAACCGTTTTTATTAATAATACAAGTTGAGATGTGGGTGTTTCCACGTCATATATGTTTGTGTGTGTTACTTATCAACTAATCGGATGTTTGTGTGTGTGCTCTGGTGGATTGTGAATCTCGAATTGTGTAGTCCCTAACCTAACAAGTGGTATCAGAGCCAATGTTCGAGATGGATGAGGATGGAGGAGAGTTCGAGGTTCAATTGATATGACAGAGTACAAAGAAGGATGTGTTGACAAGATGCCTACTAACGTGGGAGGACACAAAGTTACGTGCGCTATGGCGGTTGACTTGCACTGTGGATCAATTTGTTCGGGCTCGAGATGGAAGAAGATGGGAGAGATCATCACAATTGTTTCAATGGCTTGATCAACCAGGTGAATTTTTTTAAATGATTCTAGTGTTGTTTTTCTACGGGTCGAAAGATTGAGAAAACAAGGATCGGATGACTCAACTGATGGAAGGGCACTCGTGGTGGATGATGCACACAATTTTGTAGATGGATACATCGTTATGCTGAAGAACGATGGTTTGGAGGTCACTAAACGGGTTTTAGTGATTATGAAAGATTTGAAGAGCAAGGTTGAGAGGTTCGTGTTCGAGGGGAGGCATGGCGGATGGACATTGATGGTTACCGTTCAATCTGATATGGGTATTAGATTGAAGGGGAGGATTGTTGGGTTTCAACCCAATATGATAATACGAGCTTAGGTGATTAAGACTGTTTTGGTAATAATTGTATGTATATACAATTATTATATATGGTATGTCTTGGTCATTAAGTTAGGGAATTAGGTACCAAGAATAAAAAGTCTTGTATAACAAGTATGGTAAGACTTGTAAAACAAGTATGACAAGTCTTGGTGGCTAAGTTTTGGATGGCTATATAAACAATGTCATATGGTATTTGTTTGATATGTGTACTTTAGATATATAATCGTCTTAGGTATTGTTTGGGAGATGCTTGAGCATTTTTTGGCTCAAGTGTCGAGTTTGGGACACCATTGATGTGTTATTGTTTTCATTGTATTATTGATAACCGTTTTGATTAAAAATACAAGTTGCGACGTGGGTGTTTCCACGTCATATATGTGTGTGTTACTTGTCAACTAATGATATGTTTGTCTGTGTTCTCTGTATTGGTGTATTGTGAATCTTGAATTGTGTAGTCCCCTAACCTAACACGCAACTAGGTGATCTCAGTTGCAAAACTAGTCTACAAAACATACAAAAAAATTTCAAATTTAGCAATACCTCTCGATTCGAGGCATTTCAATTTGAGAAGCCTTTTTCGCAACTAACAACAACTAAAAATAACACAACACAACTAGGTGATCTCATTTGCAAAAAACTAGTCCACACAACATACGAAAAAAATATCAAAATTGCAATAACTTAGCAATTCAAGGCAATTCAATTTGAGAAGCCTCTTTCACAACTAACAACAACTAAAAATAACACAACGCAACTAGGTGATCTCATTTGCAAAACCTAGTCTACAAAACATACAGAAAAATATCAAAATTGCAATAACTTAGCAATTCAAGGCAATTCAAATTGTGGAACCTCCTTCGCAACTAACAATAACTAAAAATAAAGCAACACAACTAGGTGATTTCAGTTGCAAAACTAGTCTACAAAACATAGGAAAAATATCAAAATTACAATAACATAGCAATTCAAGGCAATTCAAATTGAGCAACCTCCTTCGCAACTAACATAAACTAATAATAAATCAACGCAACTAGGTGATTTCAGTTGCAAAACTAGTATACAAAACATATGAAAAAATACAATCAAAACACATAAAGATACACCGATTGCAACATACCTTCTTAATGATTTGGATATGGGATATTAACATGATTTATCATCCGAACACGCCGATTTGATCAATTAGTATGATGATGATGATGATGATGATGATCATGAAATTGAAAAAAATCCATGGTGAAATCTGTTATCAACGAATTGAAATTGTATAAACGACAACAACAACTAATTTTTGAAAGAAATGATGTATTATAGTATTTTTGCAACTAATACAAACAAGACCGTATATTTGCAACTAAAAAACAGAAAACCATATATATGCAATTTATTTTAAAAAGTAACCGTAACTTTGAAAAAAGATATTTTAATAGTATTATTTTTGAAAAAAGCTCTAATAAATTTGATTTTTCTTAAACAAAGATCTGTAGCTTCGTGGCCGCCGCTTGGATCCATCTTCCTGGCGGCCGCTTGCATCCAGATTTCTCGATCACTTCATTTGAGAACAATAAAAATTAAAAACACATAATTTAAGTACAATATAAGAACTAAAATCAAATAATTTAATAATTATTATCAAATTAAATTTGTTTCAGGCATCTAATTACCACAAAATTACAATTCTACTCGTATATACAATTAAAATTCTACAAAATTCTTTACCAAACAAATTTTTTTAGAATATAACAAAACATTAGACTATTTTATAGGTGCATTCACCATAAATTACTTATTAATTGTTTAATTAAATAAAATTCTATAGACAATCCAAACATTAATTATTAATATTATTTTAATAAAACTACAGTTTGTTAAAAAAATCCGAACCCATAAACTTGGGTGTATCACCTACTAGGTTACTAGTGAGAATAATTTGAATACCAATGTGAATATATCTCTAGAAGTATAGAGAATGCAACATGCAATTTAGTTTTAAAATAATAACTAGAGATACATCACAAATTTTGGAACATAAATAAAGATGAAAATATTAACTTTTACTGACGAAAATATTTGATTTAGGAGACTTACACAAACCAGTTTGCTTGAAAGATATAGTCATTACTCAAAACTTAAAACTTCATACAGTTTCTAAGAAAGAGTTTAAGAACATTCACACTAGATAGCTTACTCCTCTACTATCTTTCTTGATATTTCCCTTCAACTTACCCAATTAATTAGTAGAATTTGCTTCAACTGTTTAGATTATATTTTCTTCACGAAGGTCCCTCAATAGTTCAGCAATATCATCTTCGGTTAGCTGCTTTTCAGCTATATCATTAGGACTAGTACTAGTGCCTTGGCCAGCAATTTCCTCAGCTACTTGACTCCTTCCAGTGTTCCTGATAACGTTTCCATTATGGTATACCGAGTCAGCCAAATTACCTAATTGTGGTTCTTGATCTGGAACATGAAGAGAACCAGACATGTAACCATTTGTGGAGGTGACTTGACCCCCTTTCATGAAAATTTGAACACCTCCATTGGGCCATGCTACTTGACGGCTTCCGGAGTTCATTATTATACCATTTCCACTACCATACATTCCTCTGCCCAATTCAACTTCTTGATTGGGAACCTGGAGACCACTTTTCACACAACCATTTGTCGGGGTCACTTGATCCGGCCCTTCCATAAATATTTGACGGCCTCCAATTTCCCCACCTACTTGACCGCTTCCAGTGTTACTCATAACATTGCCATTATGATATACCACGTTAGCAAAATCACCTGATGGTTGTTGATTTGGAATCTGTAGACCACCAGTGATTGGAACCTGAAGAGCACCGGTGATTGGAACCTGAAGAGCACCAGTGACGTAACCATTTGTCGAGGTCACTTGATCCCCTCCCAAGAATTTTTGCGCTCCTGAAATTTCCCAATAGGCTTCATGTCGGCTTCCAGTGTATATGGTTAAATTTTCATCAGAATAAATTCCTCTTCCAAAATTACCTGATATTTCTTCATTTGGAACATGAAGAGCACCAGCCATATAACCATTTGTCCTCGTCACTTGTCGTCCCCCTCCCATGAACACTTCAACACCTCCATTTCCCCCTGCTACTTGACGGCTTCCGGTGTTCATCATGATACCATTTTCAGTTGTCCCGTTCAGCACATTGATTGAGTTTAATTCGTTTTGGTTTTGTTGCAAACCTTCAAGGGTAAAGCCAACATAGTTTCTGGTCGGAGGAGTCGTTAAGGAATTTGAAGGGAGACTCTTGCCTTCACGATGTCCCTGGAGTGAAGATAAAATTGCAGTACAAGAGAGTGAATGAAATATTTTATCAAAAAAAATCTTCGTACAGGACTAAAGAATAATTTTTTTAATTATGTATATACAAACTAAAACCATATAACCACATCTAGTACTCCAAGATCTCAAATTATGCAAGTCACTATTAGCTTCTTGATTGTCTCAAGGATATCACCCAAGATACTATACATTTGCCAAAAATGTCTAGTATCTTGCATCTACAGAAATTAAAGTCATTCTCATCACCATAAATATTGTTCCCATGCTCTTCTCTACCTTGTTTCTTCTTACACAAAGATATTCTCATGCTGATCATAAAAGATATGACTATACCATTTTTTCCCCAAAATTCAACCCTCGTCCTAGTTCGTAATTTAATTTAGTTGATAAACACTTGCTATAAACAGAAGAACCCAACTGCACTTAACCCAACTGAAACAGTCTTTAAATTTCCAAAGTTAATTAGTACCTAATATTTGAAAACCGTAAAAGAAAAGTGATTTTTCGAAGCTGACAGGGTTGATCATAATCTGTAATACATCAAAGATAATAAAAAAAAAGCACGTATTATGCACATGTAGGTAAGCTTTAATTTAGTACCTGCGAATGACTTGGGGCTTGGTAATAGCCAACCCTATTTGTCATGTTTGAAGTTTTCCTTTGACCAGATTCTGCTAATAATAAACATAAAACTATAAGGTATAAATCTCGCGTCGGTGTTGATCATTATATTATGCTCGATCTATCACAAATTACCTGTAAAAGTTACATAGCCTTGTGCATGTCGACTCTTTTTTTTTCCCATTTTCGTCAGCAGAATTGATCAAGGTCCTCTTTATTTGATTTGTTGAGGTAGCATGATCAGGAATCCTCCCCCTTGTCGACCATAAAATTTGGTGCCATAACCTTGCTATATCAGAAGGTTCAAGTGGTTTTCCAATGACCAACGATGCCCCTTTTTTTAGAGCCTCCTCTCCTAAGTCCATTGTGAAATTCTCAGCCATCACTGCACATTTATTATAAAATATTTGTCATTCAGTGTCAAAATACATAATGAGGTTATTAGGCTAACTTGACATCATAAAATAAGAATTTTCCCCCACACAAAAAGTAACAAAATAAACATATTTTGTTACGATTTTAGTTACTCTTTCTGCAGAATAGATACTATTTTTTTTTGACATTAGTTAAACATTAATACAGCTCCAGTATATCTGAAAGTATCAAGGAATATACAGGTACTTATTTAACCATGTTGTGTGTGTATAAATCAGTTGAACTTACAAACTACAGGCATGAAGGTCAAGCTTCGATGATGAATATGCTGTACGAATTCAAAAATGTTCATATCTTGCATATTAAAATCAGCCATCACCATATCGTAAAACCCTTCACGCGCCTCAAAAAGCTTCAGTGCCAGGGCTGCTGACCCTGCCGTTGTCACTGAAACCAAATCACCACAATTGTTTTTTGAGAAGTGCCAAACCTCTTTTTTTCATTCTACCATTACGAACAAAATGCAACCAAAAAAAAAGATTTTACAAATGTAATAATCACCATACAAGTATTTAAATTTTTGTGTCCGTCAAACAAATGTCAAACACAACATTTTTAATAAAACAAATGGCTAGATGGCTACATTCCAATTTACTTAAATACATTTACATATAAGTAGGTGCCTTGATAAAACAGTAAGTAGTAAAATTTAAGAGTTGGAGGGTTAAAACCCTGTAAAAGAATAAGTTAGTATATGAGTGTATAGTAACTAAAAAAAATTAGTGCCAATAATTATTAAACATTACCATTGTACAGTTTTTCTTGAAGCAGAGATGCAGTGTGCACAAGGGAGGCTGGATTGTTATCAACCAACAATATACAAGAACTACTAGTTACATCAAGCCAGCTATAGTCACTAAACACCTCTGACTTTGATGAAATTAGCACAAACAAATATAATATGTTCTTGTATCTATGTAATGGCCTCTAAATGTTTAATTATAGGTAGATGGAGAATGAGGCAGCAATGTATAGAAATTTTGAATGTATAGAACTAGAGTTTCATCATACAGCGTCGTTTATCAACATTTTCAATGATGGGACCAATTAAAAATAAATGTATATTTTAATATATAATACTTAAATATTTTTAAATTTTGTATTACTTGTTTTTCAAAAATTACAAAAGAAAAGGCAGTTAATCAGTACAAAACAGTAAGCAAAAGCCTTTTTTTATAGCCATAAGTTACATAATTTTAAAGGTTGTTTCCTTACAATTTTTTTTTGAAGATATTAATAATTTTAGGTTTGACCTAGTGTTGCAATGAAGAGTAACAAACAAAGTAGAGATAGAATAGATTATAGTATAAATTACCAGTTACCTACTTATGCATAACTACCTGCCCATGCAATTAATTGTTCCTTTTTAAGAATATGTTCTTTAAATTTTTTTAGTGGAATAAGGTAGGTGAAAAAGTAAATTTAACCCACTAAATATTTTTAATGTGATACAAGGGTCAAACACCTTACAATCTAAACTATTTATTAATAAACAAAACAATGCGTAAATGACACGGAAAAGTACGAAAGTACGAAATTCCATTATCACAAAATTTAGGTTCGATTTCCTACAACTATATGATTAAATAAGATTTTTTTATTTGATTCAATTTCTTTAATTATTAAAGTTTACCATTGTACAGGAAGCAGAGATGCAGTGTGCATAAGGGAGGCTGGATTGTTATCAACCAACAATATACAAGAACTACTTGTTACATCAAGCCAGATATAGTCCCTTTTTACTCTATCACCTTTATTTACACTCATCTTTAACAAACACCTCTGACTTTGATCAAATTAGCACAAACAAATATAATCTGTTCTTGTATCTATGTAATGGCCTCTAAATGTTTAATTAAAGGTAGATGGACAATAAGGCAGACCAACCATGTATATAAATTTTAAATGTATAGAATTAGAGTTTCATCACCCGTTTATCAACATTTTCAATGATGGGACCCATTAAAATCAACATTTTCAACGATGGGACGCATTTTAAGGCTCTTTTAATATATATTTTGACAAATTATTTTAAATTTTTTCTTTTTCTGAATAAAAATATAATGTTTAAATTTTTATTTAGAAAAAGGAAGTTTTAAAAATAAGTTGTAGAACTATACTTTATAAAAGCCTTAAAATGCGTGTCAAACAATGTAAAGAAACTGTAACGAAATGAGAGGGACGGAGGGAATAATATTTAAATATTTTTAAATAATTTTGTATTAGTTGTATTTCAAAATTTTAAAAAGAAAAGGCAGTACAAAACAATAAGTAAAAGTCAAACGAATTAGAGATAGAATAGATTATAGTATAAATTACCCGTTACCTACTTATGCATAACTACCTGCCCATGCAATTAATTGTTCATTTTTCATTATAAATATATTAGAATTTCTACCGCTAGAATAAATATAAATGGTTAAGAATATGTTCTTTAAATTTTGTTACTAGAATAAGGTATGTGAAAAAGTAAATTTAACCGACTAACTATTTTTAATGTGACACAAGTGTCAAACACCTTACAATCTATACTTTTTATTAGTATGCAAAACAATTTGTAAATGGCGCCAAAAAGTATGAAATTTGGTTATCACAAAATTCAGGTTCGATTTCCTACAACTACATGATTAAAGAAGATTTTTTATTTGATTTAATTTCTTTAGTTTCATTCCGAGTTCCATTCCCAATAATTACATAATCCAAAGATTTATTGAATTGATTTTTTTTGGTTTCATCTCGATTTCGATTAATATTTGAATCTTGGCCCGTACTTTGCACGAGTTATTAGCGATTTAATTTAAGTTGAAATAACTTATCATGGCATATGCTCAAGTTTGAATCAAATAAACTTTAAGAAAAACTAGTTTAAGCGGATTATTTTCATTTTTTTGTAAGTTATTTGCGTTTATTTTGTTATAAGATTTTTAATTATAGTAAATTTTGAAATAATTAAAAATTAACACATAAGCGAATATTACACTCATAAGAATATATAGATAAACAAATAACGTACAAATTACAAAACAACTTGAAACTATTTTGAATCCATATTCTCACATTCAAGTATGTTGTATAATTTGATAGTCAAATGTTTAAACAACTTTCACATACGGAAGATTTGGAGGATAAATGTTTAAAACAAAATTCGTCAGTATATAGTTCAAAAACAAGTTTAGGAGGGTTTATTAGAAGATAGAGTTTGGAAAAACAACTTCTCCTAAAAAGTAGGATAAGAATTTTGAACAAGTTTTTTTATAGCATTAGAGCTCCAATTTTGAATTATACGTTTATATAAATATTAGAGTCGTTACAAGTCATGTCCTAAATAATCTCCATAAAAGTCGGACTTGCACTTGACTTGTAACATCTTGTGCGCGGAGTTATACAACGTGATGATAAGCTCATTTCAACACTGATAGCTTGTTGTCAACCCTGTTTCTCCATTATTAGCTCACCGACAATATAATAAGTATATCTTATTCCTCATATTTGAAGTTCTTTTGGGATATCCTTCTCCTAATTAAAAACATAATAATCAAACAATTCAGATGTTATATTTTCAAGATATGAATAGACAATGGGCCTGTTTGGCTGACGCAACTTATGCATTATAAGTTGATAAGAGCTTATAGGGGTGTTTGTGTACCCAGCTTATTTGATAACTTATAACTTATAAATTTATAAGTTGAATGTTCGAAATGACTAACATTTTACTTAACTTATCAACTTATTTTTTGATTTCTTTATTTTTCTAATATTTTATATTTGTGTTTTTAATTATTTTTTTAATTTAAAATACAAGTGTTGAAATCATTGTATTTAAAAATTATTTTTTCAAATTTAATTTAGCAAATTTTTCACTAACTTATAAGTAAATTTATCCAAACACCCGTATAACTTATAAGAATTCATCAACTTATCACTTATATGTCACTTACTCATTTTAAGCTATAAATCAACTTTTTGGTGATAACCCAAACACGCACAATATACTTGAAGTATAAGTCATGCGTGAGTGTTGATCATATCCTCATGATTGCTATCTATAATAGTCACACCGCCTTGTGCATTTCATCTTTTCCTTTTTTTTTTTCCATTTTTGTCACCCAAGTTATAATAAAGGCTCTTTTTTCTTTCTTTGTGAAAGTAGTAACGCTGTCCTAGAGATGTGGTACGAAGTGTAAAAACACATAATTTTAAGTAAAATATAAGAACAAAATCAAATGACTGCAAATATTATCAAATTAGATTTGTTTTACCTATCCAGCTTTATTTATTATAATATTTTTCTATAATTACTACAAATATACATTTTTATAACTACTAGAAAAACTAGATTAGACATCACACATTAGACATCGGTCAGAAAAGCCACTGATGTTAAAAGTATCTCTTACATCAGAAATTAGAAAACTGATGTCTAATAGTAAAATACACATCGCTTCCTAGAATAAACGATGTCTAAAGCCCCATTTAAAAAAAAAATAAACCCGCGCTTCCCCGTTTTTCTTTTTCCCTTTGGCAAAATTCCCCCCTTAGCTAAATTTCAGATCCCGCTTCTCTCTTTTCCCCCTTAAACTAAAAACATAAAAATAAAAAAACCCCCAAAATCAGAAAACATAAACACTCTTTCAACAAACCTCCAAAATCAGAAAACCTCCGGCCGGTTTCCTTTTTATTCAAGAACCCTAGTTAACCTAATTAACCCCTCTTTTCAACAAACCCCTAATTAACCTATGTAAGTCTTCGATTCCTTTCAATATTATGTCAATTTTATCAAACACTCTTCAATATTAGTTTAATTTTATAAACCCCTTTTCTATTTTTCGATTTCGATTAACCCTCACTCTTCATATTGTTCGATTTGTTCATTTTTTAGATCTGGAGCTTGGACGATACCCTCACTCTTGCAGTTTACCCCTAATTGTTCAACTCGATTACCTCGATTTGGTACCCCCTTTTCTTTTCTTTTTGATTTTATTTCCTTTTTTTGATTGTATTTTCTTTTTTGATTGTATTTGCTGAACTGCATGTATTTGCTCAACTGCATGTGTTTGTATATTTACAACTTTTTTTTGATTGTGTTTGTGTATAGCATGTATTTGCTCAACTAATTGTGTTTGTGTATATAAACTTTTGGTTTGTGTTTATAAGTTTATATATAGCATGTTTATAGCATATTTACAACTGCATGTATATGTATGTGTAGTTCTTTGCCTAATGTATGTTTTTAAGTGTATATATATAGTATGTTTTCTAGTACAAGCAAAATACGTTGATTGTCTGAATCCTATTTGGAACATTGAAATGATATCGAATGCTAACGCAAGAAGTTCCTGCTTGGGTACTACTTATTCGACAACAGAAATGATGTTTCTTGTTTTCGTATAGTTTTTTTCCGGTAGATATTGAACATAGGTTGAAAACTAATAATTTTAAACAATGTACAGAATATCTAAGTTAGTAATTTTTGCGCATATGGAATATAAACCAATTAAAAAAAATATTTTAGTTTTATAGTATCATATTAACAAAGAGTTAGTAATTTGAATATCAAAGTTGTCACCATAATAATATAGGCTATTATATACTCTGTTATTTGATATTTTAAATGATAATCAGGTAGTTTCGCGATAACATGGACAAGTCATGGATTTCTAAAGATAGGGATTCATTAGCTTATAAAATCGGGGTCGAACAGTTCTTGATATATGCCGAGGAAAATTCCCGTGATCCTAAGCATATTCCCTGTCCTTGTGCACGATGTGTCAACTTCAAAAAATTCTCGGTAAAAATTATCAGGGGTCACTTATATGAAAATGGTTTTAGTTTAGGGTATGTTGATTGGATTTGGCACCAAGAAGATTCTAAGACTAAGTCATCAGTTGGTAGTACATCTGCGGCTTCAAACAAGAATGCAGCATTTTTTATCCCTGCTCCAATTCTACCCCTGGACCTACCCCTGCACCTGCACATGCATCTGAAACCAATAATGTTTGTGATGCTGCATATAATTCTAGGTACCACGATAAAGATTCATATAAGTTTAGGAGGTTCTTGGCTGATGCTGAACAACCTTTGTATGAGGGTAGCGAATATACCAAGTTAGAGTCAATGCTAAAATTACATAATTGGAAAGCTAGGTTTGGTATCAGTGATTGTGCCTTCACAGATTTGCTGTCTTCCGTTGGCTGTCTACTTCCCAAGGATAATCTGTTACCACCTAATGCATATGAAGCAAAGAAATCCTTGTCTGATTTAGTCCTAGAGTATATAAAATTTCACTCATGTCCAAACAACTGCATACTATATCGGGGTATAAACTCTGATGCTTCCGAGTGTCCTAAGTTTCATCTATCTCACTGGAAGTTGGGAAAGGACGGTAAAGTAAGGGTTAATATTCCTGCAAAAGTCATGTGGTATTTTCTGATTATTCCTAGATTTAAACGGTTGTTTAAATCTCCTTCTACCGCCGAACTTATGACTTGGCATGTAAAAGAGCGATTACAAGATGGCAAGATGCGGCATCCAGCCGACTCGCCTTCTTGGCGAAGTATCGATTATAGGTGGCCTGAATTTGGTGGTGAGGCAAGAAATATTCGCTTGGCTTTATCAGCAGATGGTATCAACCCACATAATAATGGCCTAACCAATAGATACCCTTGCTGGCCAGTATTATTAGTAAATTATAATCTTCCTCCCTGGTTGTGCATGAAGAGGAAATTTATGATGTTAACGATATTAGTTTCCGGTCCGCATGAGCCTGGTAATAACCTTGACGTATATTTACAGCCGTTAATTGATGATTTAAAGAAGCTTTGGGAAGAGGGCGAACCAAATATGTATGATGCGTCTACTAAATCATATTTCACTTCTAAAACAATTTTAATGTGGACAATAAATGACTTCCCTACATACGGAAATTTGTTTGGCTGCGTCAATAAGGGTTATATGTGTTGTCCAGTATGTGGTGATGATACCGTTGGTAAATATTTAATCCATGGTAGGAAGATGTGTTACCTTGGTCATCGACGTTATTTGCCTAGAAATCATCCTTATAGGAGGCAGAAGGCAGCATTTAATGGAGAGCAGGAGTTGGGGCAGGCACGTCCACCTCTTTTGGGAGAAGAGGTGTTATCGCAACAAGAACGAATTAAATTTGAATTTGGGAAGGAGGTCAGAAAGTCAAAGAGGGTGGACTGTCGATGGAAGAAAAAGTAGATTTTTTTCGACTTAGAATATTGGAAGTTTCACCAAGTTCGTCATTGTCTTGATGTTATGCACGTCGAGAAGAACGCGTGTGATAGTTTGATTGGCACATTACTAAATATGAAATATAAGTCTAAAGATAGCGAGGCTTCTCGTCTTGACATGATTGATATGGGGGTTAGAACTAATTTAGCTCCACAAAAAGGAAAAAGTAAAACCTACTTGCCCCCTGCAGCTTTTAATTTGTCGAAGGCTGAAAAAAAGAAAGTGTTGTCATCATTATTGAACATGAAACTTCCATATGGACATGCGTCGAACATCAAAAACTGTATATCCATGGATGAATTAAAGATGTTTGGGATGAAGTCCCATGACTGCCACATCCTACTCCAGCAATTACTTCCTGTTGCAATCCGTGTGGTTCTTCCAAAAAGCGTTAGAGTCACAATAATAAGATTGTGTTTCTTTTTTAATGCTTTGTGCAGCAAAATTGTAGACGTATCGAAACTCGATAAAATGTAGGCAGATGTGATAGTAACTTTGTGTGAGCTAGAAAAAATCTTTTCTGCCTCATTTTTTGATATAATGATACATCTCATTGTCCATTTGGTTCGTGAATTACGATTATGTGGGCCAATGTTTTATAGATGGATGTATGCATATGAGCGGTTTAATAAGGTGTTGAAGAGTTACGTACGAAACTGTTATTATCCCGAAGGTTGTATGGCGGAAAGTTATCTTGGAGAAGAATCGGTAGAATTCTGCCAAGAGTTTGTTAACCAGAGTTGCACCACTGCCGGTCTTCGGAAAGATGCAGGCAAGATAAGTGGTCCACTATCTGTTGTGACAATGAAACCAGTTGAAGAAAAAGAGCGAGATGAGGCTCATTTACATGTCCTTCTAAACAACCCTGAAGTACATCCATATATTCTGTAAGAATGTTTTTTTGTTCTGATTTTTAGTTATATTAATTATAAATTTTGTTGCAGTCACTTAGTGAACAACAAAGCAATAGAGTGCGTAAGCGGAAATAACCTCACCGCATGTCTAGGAAGGGTTATATTGGATTGCTCGAAGAAGAAGTAAGAACCATTTAAGTTGTGTACTTGAATAGTTTTAGTCTAACTTTTTCAATATTTTAATTATCCGTTGATTTTAATCAGCAAAAGAAATGAAACTTGAAGCTCGGAGAAAAACCTGATCGGTCTATTATGTGGAAGAAGGCTCGAAAGGGAAAAGATGGCGAGGTTGTTGATCCAGAGCTCGTAGAAGTATATAATAAAATTGTGAGTATTTAGCAAGCAAATAGAACACACACATTGTTATTTTAATGTTATTGATATTTAATTCGAATCTAAATATTTTCGTGACATGATACCTTATTGGAGAAGCAAAGTAAGGGTGAATTTAGTCCTTGTGGAAGTGAGGATGTGTTGACTAAGGCCTTGGAAACTCCTGAACATTCAGGAAGGGTTCGAGGAGTTGGAAGCTTCGTCACCCCTTCAATGATCTTCAACTTACTGATTGGAAAAATATGCAGAATAACGAAAGCTGAGTTATTGGCCCGTGATCGGGAAAGGGACGCGGAGTTGGAGAAAGCCAAGCAGGAGATGGAAAGGACAAGGCAGGAGATGGAGAGGACAAGGGAGGAGATGGTTCAAGCACTGAAGGCCATGGGTCTAGCAAATATTCCATCTCCTAGTAGACACTGTTGAAAACAAGGTGGCATTTGGCTTGTTATTTGACGACGAAGGCATGAATAGCTTTATACACGGAGTGCCTATGCAACCTGGATTTGCTCGTGTCTCAGTGGATGGCCCAATTAAAGGTGATGCCTTGATTCCCATTCCAGTAGTAGGTGAAATTGAGACAGTCGACCAAGCTGTTGGCTCACACGTCTCATGGCCACAGGACTTGATCATAATTAATGCCCCATCTGATGCGGTATGTAAGTAATATGTTGTAAGATATATATTAGCTTTGATTATATTTTGCTAAATTTTTATATATTTGCAGAAAACAAGGAGAAAAGGAAAGGAACCTAAAAGTGAGTTGCATAAAGTGCAAGCCTTATTTAAGAACATGGAGATCAATAAGAATGTTCCAGACCGCTTTCGATTGTTTTATAAACATGCAACAATATTCATGAAGACCATTGGGGTCTCAATACAGATTCCATGTAATGTCGAGGTGTTTTGTTCTGATAAAACGATATTTATATTGCATGAAAATATAATCGCTTTGCTGGAGTTTAAAATGATTGGACAAGCTATAATATCTTCATACATGGCGTGAGTATTGTTTTTAATTCTTGTCACTCTTGTCCTTTCTCATGTATTCTTGTCTTCTGCATATTTCGTTTCATTGTTACTTTAATTTATTTTTAATATAGGTACTTGCATTCTAAGGTTCATGAGAATGACAATTTGGATTTGTTTGCTTTCTCTGATCTTGGAGCCACATTTACCCTGAACAGCGAGTTTGAAGCTTACTTGTTTAATCATTTGAAAGAGGGTAATCCTGATCGCCTTTTCCTCTTGCCGCATAATACCAAGTAAGTATATATATATTGAGTGTTTTCATTTTTTTGATAAATCACTTTTTTAATCTATTTATATATTGAGGGTAATTCTATTTTTTGTATTTTTTTAAAATAAAAATATTTGCCATTGGATACTGGTCTTGATGTGGAGTGGCGAAATTTGCGTGCTCAATCCTTTGCCTCGTTCAACTACTTTTCCAGACTTGGAAAAATCAATATCAAGGTATATTAATTATTTTATATCTCGATTATTTTCATTATTGAGATATCGATCATAAAGCAATATTAACACTGCACACGTGACAGGGGCGGTAGTTGCTTTTAATATTCAGACTGGAAGGGGAAATAAAGCCCCGACTGTAAAATACCTTTCAGTAAGTTTTTTTTCTTCTGCAGTTTAGTTATTTCTCTAGTAATTGCATCATTTTGTTTGTAAAATATCACTTTGTGCTACTACTGCTCATTTGGATCAGTACGCCAATAAATTGAGTAATTTTTGTTTAAGGTTCTATTATCGATCTAATTTTTTTTTTAAATAGGGATGTCCTAAACAACCTCGTGGTATTGAATGCGGTTATGTAGTTATGCGCCACGTGAAAGAAATTGTAATGGACAGTGAAATGTCATTTATAAAAAAGGTATTATTTTGTCCTCAAACTTATTTAATTGCTATATATTTATAGTAGGATTCATAGTAATTTTTTTCATGTTTACACTTTTCAGTGGTCTGCCAAGTCTCGTAAGTTAAGTTGTTCCAGGGCTGAGCTTGATGAGGTCCGATGTGAGACTGCTGGTAATATTGAACAATTTTTGTAAACAGGGCCTAGGATATGGTTTTGGTGCATAGTATTATTGACTTTGGCAGTATGATTCTGGATGAATTATGTAGTTGGAAGTATGACTTTGATATTTTGATGAATTGTATTTTGGATGAATTAGATGGTATCGGTATTATTATGGATGATTTGGATTATGTAGTATGAATTGGATTTGGCTTTGGTATATATTGGTCTTTTGATTTTGATATTTGGTTTGGTATTTTTATTTTGGTCATTTGGTATTTTGGTTTTTGGGAAAGTCGTATAAACAGGGCAACCACATATTAACAAAACAAAACTTACATCACTTTTCCAAAAAACTGATGTTAAATATGACAAATATAGACACCAGTTTCATGAAGGAAGTCATGCAAACGATACGATAGACAGCTAGATATAAGAAACCGATGTAAATCAGATAAACATACATCAATTTATATAGAGACCCGATGTTAAATGTTAACGTGGACATCAGTTCATATAGAGAACTGATGTTACTTGCAGGCCCTGTTTTAGGGCTTTAAACTTGGAATTGCTTTCTGAAACTTTTACTGTATGTTGGAATAATGTTTAAGACTGTCTCATAAAAATCTTATATAAAAACAATATATTTTCAATTTATTAAAAATCATAGAGTGAGGGCTGTTGGTAGCCATAGTTCCATTTTCTTTCTTGTTGATGTCCTGTTTTGGAACATCTAGTTAACTGTCCTATGTTAGATTTGTATAATAGAAATTTTGTGTTTAGATACTCCCTGGAGTCTAGTTTTGACTCGCGAAACAATTAGATTAAAATCATGTTCGAGTCTAAAGTTATGGTCAATCTAGTGTGTCGTGCGCAGAGTTTCTGAACAGGGTCTGGTACCCTGTTTTCCAGCTCTGTTTGGGGGCCTTAAATTGGAATCTGCTTCTGAAATATTTATTGTAGATAGATGAACTGTTTAGTGATGTCCCAACAAAATTTCACTTAAAAATGATAAAGTTTCTATTTATTAAAAATCAGGGAGTAAGACCATCCATGGTACTAGTACATAGTTCAAATTACAATTGGTTCACTTGCAAATATTTTGATACATGGGTTGTGTGCTCAAACCAAATGACATGATTGGTTGTATACCTGTATATAATGATTATAAATATATGATCACAATTCAGACACCGAGATCACATAGTACATAACTATTCAATCTTTGTATGAAAGTATACGCTATGTGCTAAACGTGGCTACTTGAAATGGCATAGTATCTTATCGGAGTTTATAATCGAGGGGTAATAGATTGATTAGAATCATTTGTTATATAGGTCCAGGTCAGACGTGTAAACTTCCATTATTCCAAACTGATCAGGTCTAACCTTATTTTCTATAGTCAAAACTTATATGATGATTAGGTGTGTGGTTGATATGCTAGTATAAGTAGTCACTAAACTATTTGCTATATGGTAATTAAAATGAGTAGTGTATAATGTTGTGTTAAGTATGATTGAATATGGTTCAAGACATATGGAGTTCTAATTATATATATATTTACAATTCGAAATTTCGAATGTATATGTATATATGATTAAAATTCTATAATTTCTTAAACATAGTATGAGTAGTATAATTACTTGAGTGTGATTGTACTTGATATGAATTGGTATTAATGTTGTTGTGGATTGTTGATTAGTTTAGATTACAGGTGTTTGGTTACATAAATAGAGGAGGTGCTACCGAATTTCCGGTAGAACCATTACGTGATTAATTGCTAATTGTAATATGATGTGATATTCTAGTGTAATTGAAACATGCTTATGTGTTATATACTTAACTGTTATAGCTTACTTTATAATCGAAAGATAGTTTTAGAAAAGGTTTTGTGTTAATTTTCAATTTATTAATTATGTTAGAGTACAAAGCACACAATATGGAATCTCGAGGAGTCAACTTGTAATTCATCATTGTGTGTCGATTTTGATCAATGTCTGTTATGTGTTACGTGAATTAAGTGGTTTATTATCGAGCCTTGAATATGTTAGGTGATCCATGAATTATTTATTTGAGCCGCTAAATGTTAAATTGGTGCTTAATCGGTTATAATAGTATTTAAGATATACATTGGATTATTTAATTTACCGATTAGAAGTGTTACCTTTCTTTTCGCAAGGATCAAGTGTTGAGTTATGTTCTTGTCTAAACGACTAGTTATTAATTGTAGAGGTCGACAGAGAAGGTCAACGAACTTATACGGGAAGATGTTACATGAAGAAAGTTAGGGATGGATGGAGTATTGTTTGTGCTTTATTGGTTAAAGTGAGATGTTTTAACATCGGGAAAACGTCTACCTTTTCTGACAAAGATATGGGTAAGAATTGTTAATTACGTTAGAACCAAGTTTTTAAGTTTGTGAGTAGGAATCGTAAACTGAAGATTAAAGTATCGTCTTATGTTTGACTGTCGAGGTATATGCGCGGATTCGATATCGTGGGATCAGATTCGTGACGATCGCAAACACGTTATATACCAAGAAATGAGTGAAATGGAGGATGATGATGTCGTAAGATAGAAGAAGAAGAGAATCGTATTACTTTGGATTTATGTAATAGCTAAGGATCAGAGGCAAGTTTACTAACTCATAGTCTTTTGTTCGGAGTATCATAACAAGTTCTATACCTTTCACTTATTGTTCAAGTGACATATTTCTTCAACTATTTTGCCAATATTGTAACACCCAGTCCCACATCGAGGAGATTTGGGACTTTAGTTCAGTTTATAAGGCAAAGTGTTACTACTAAGTGAACCAACAAATCATGATCTTTTGGGGGCCTGTAGTGGGCCAGTCGTTACCCATGTTGGCTGCGTTTGGGCCAGTAGGCTTCGGCTTATTCGGACTTGGAATCGGGATTTGACCGGATTTTTGAAAAAGGCTCGGGATTTGACCCGGGTTGTCACATATGGTATCAAAGCCGACTTTCGAAAGCTTGTCGAGGCAAGTTGCTGGAGGTGGGGACACGAAGGCTGGTGGTATTATCCCACAATGGACAGAGATCCGGAGGTGGGGACACGAAGTCAGCTGGTATTATCCCACAATGGCTAGGGAGGAACGATCTTAGAACCTATGGGCTATATCCGATCAGGCTTGTCGAGGACGTCAAGAGTTTAAGTGGGGGAGTTTGTAACACCCCAGTCCCACATCGAGGAGATTTGGGACTTTAGTTCAGTTTATAAGGCAAAGTGTTACTACTAAGTGCACCAACAAATCATGATCTTTTGGGGGTCTGTGGTGGGCCAGTTGTTTCCCAAGTTGGCTGCGTTTGGGCCAGTAGGCTTCGGCTTATTCGGACTCGGAATCGGGACTTGACCCAATTTTCGAAAATGACTCAGGATTTGACCCGGGTTGTCACATTGAAAGTTTTATCTCTCTCACTTATTATTCAAGTGATATTATTTTGCACTATTATGCAAGTATTACTTTCAAATCATATAGCAAGTGACAATTGCTCCTATACTGTTATTAAACAAATATTTATCATACAAACCGTATATTATGTTGCATTTTAGTATTTTACGGGAAACATAAATTATGATTATTATGTTGTTACGAAATGAAATGTTTACCCTGATAATATATTCACGGTAATTAGGCCCTTTCCTTTTTGGATAAAAACTTGTTAAATTTCTAAAGCAAGTTTGATAATGATTTCTGGAAATGAAAGATAAATAATTGATAAGTAGCGGGATAATTGAAATCCTATGCTACAGTTTTCATATATAAAGTGGAATGAGTTTGCGTAAGAGGACTGATTGACACCCAGCCCAGCCCTGTATTAAAGCAAATGTCAATAAGTGCTACCAGATCCAATTTATTATGAACACTTTGTTAAACTAACATCGTGTTAGAGAGGTTATGCGTGACAGATCATCAGCTTAACCTGTGTCATTTATATCCACTTTATACATTCAAAATGGGCCAATGTTTTGATAAGAATTGAACCATATTCAGTAAATATACTTTTAAATGTTCAATAAATGCATGATTTTAGAAAGATACCTCATATCCCATTCCCGATCATTGATTTACAAATGTGAAATGGACATTTTACTCAAAAGTTATTTGCATCTTAAAACTTGTTAAATTTCTAAAAGCGGACATTGTTTATGAGAAAAATATCTTTATTATTGTATCGTATTATTATCACTTGCTGAGCAATTCTTCCGCTCATACTTGCTTGTTTCACCTTTTTAACCCTCCAATGAAACCAATGAAAGATAAAGTGACATGATTTAATCATATAAGTTTGGAATGCGAAGAGACGAGATGCTGTTATGAAGATGAATTGATGACGAGTATTTGGATCTAGTGTAAGGCTATTTGTATAAATTTCATTTCTATTAAATATTATTGTGTATCCGATTAGTTTGGCCTGGTATACTTATCGATGTTATATTAGCGTCTTAGGATTTATGCAAAGAGATTCTTGTAAAGAATAAATATTTTTATGGGATTTTTGGATTCTTGTTTCTAGCACTGTAACCTAAAAAGATCATTGGTATAGTTGGGGTCGCAGATGTTATATTTGAATTGGTTTAATATTTAACAGGTGATTTTATTTCAGATTTCAGGTGACGACCAAATCCACTTACCCCGGATTTGGGGGCGTCACAATTACGAACAAAATGTAACCAAAAAAAAAGATTTTACAAAGATAATAATCACGATACATGTATTTAAATTTTTGCGTCCGTCAAACAAATGTCAAGCACAACATTTTTAATAAAACAGTAAGTAGTAAAATTTAAAATAAAAATAAAAATAAAGAGCACAATAATTTTACAACTCGTATTAGGAAGGTCTTGGGGAGCTACAATAAACTCAATTTTACAATGTTCCAAAGGATTGCAATCAGAAATTGGAATGAAAAATTATAAACACATTTAAATGCAATAAAAATTGAAAATGAAATAAGTTTTGTAAATATAACTTGATTTAAGTGTATCTCTCCTTTGTAAGAGTTAGAGGGTTAAAACCTTGTAAAAGAATAAGTGAGTATATGAGTGTATAGTAACTAAAAAAAATTAGTGCCAAGAATTATTAAACATTACCATTGTACAGTTTTTATTTTTGTTGAAGCACATATGGCTGACTTTGATGAAATTAACAGAAACAAATATAATCCGTTGTTCTTGTATCTATGTAATGGCCTCTAAATGTTTAATTAAAGGTCGATGGACAATAAGGCAGACCAGCAACAATGTCGTTTATCAACATTTTAAATGTATAGAACTAGAGTTTCATTTGGCACAATGTCGTTTATCAACATTTTCAATGATGGAACCCGTTAAAAATAAATGTATATTTTAATATATAATACTTAAATATTTTTAAATTTTGTATTACCTGTATTTCAAAAATTTAAAAAGGAAAGGTAATACAAAACACTAAGCAAAAGTCTTTTTTATAGCCATAAGTTAAGTAATTTTTTTTTGAAGATATTAATAATTTTAGGTTTGACCTAGTGTTGCAATGAAGAGTAACAAACAAATTAGAGATAGAATAGATTATAGTATAAATTACGAGTTACCTACTTATGCATAACTACCTGGGCATGCTATTAATTGTTCCTTTTTCATTATTAATACTAGCTTAAAACCGATGCACGGTTTGTTAGTTGTTATTTTATTATTATTTTATTAGTGTAATTGTGCAAAAAATAAGTAGGCATGTTAAAATATCTAAACACTTTTAATTAATTCAAAACATTAAAACAAATTTTAAAATAAATAAGTATGGGTTTGCCTGTTATATTTTTGGAAATGGGGGGTTTTAGTAAGAAAAAATAAAAAATGTAACATATATTTAGTTTAAAAAGGTAAATGTCCCTGATATTTTTGGAAAATGAGGTTTTAAAATTTAATAATTAAAAGTATTTAAATACGTTTTAAAATAAATAAGTAATGGGTTTCTTGTGATATTTTTGGAAAAAGAATGGATTTTAGTGAGAAAAATATAAAAAGTAAATTATAAAAGGCAATTTCCCGTGATATATTTAGAAAAGGAGGGACTTTGTTAGAAAAAATATATAATGTGTTTTCGCTGAAAAGGTAATTGATTATAAATAGGTATTTGATTATTTATATTTTAATATTTTTAGTAATTGCATTTGTTAAGAAAAATAAGTAGACATGTTAAAATAGGTAAACTTTTAAAAAATAATTATAATATTAAAATAGGTTTAAAAAAAAATAACTAAATGTTTATCCGTGATATTTTTGGAAAATGAGGGGGTTTAGTAAGGAAAAATAGAAAAACTAACATGTTTTAGTTAAAAAAGGTAATTGCCCGTGATATATTTGAAAAAGTAGGGGAATTTGCTAGAAAAAATAGAAAAAATAATGTATTTTAAGTGAAAAAGGTAATTGGTTATAAATAGGTAATATTATTATTTGATAATATATTTCTATAAATAAGTAAGGTTAATTAAGTAAAAACACGAAATACAGTTAATTAACAACAATTAAGTAAAATCACAACGTACCATACCGACCTACCAAACTTTTAATGTTTCGTCTATTATATAATAATATTGATATTAGAATTTCGATCGCTAGAATAAATATAAATGGTTAAGAATATGTTCTTTAAATTTTTTTCGTAGAATAAGGTATGTGAAAAAGTAAATTTAACCCTCTAAATATTTTTAATGTGATAAAAGCGTCAAACATCTTACAATCTATACTATTTATTAATAAGTAAAACAATGTGTAAATGACGCGTAAAAGTACGAAAGTACAAAAGTACGAAATTCCGTTATCACAAAATTCAGGTTCGATTTCCTACAACTACATGATTAAATAACATTTTTTATTTAATTTAATTTCTTTAATTATTAAAGTTTACCATTGTACAGTTTTCTTGAAGCAGAGATGCAGTGTGCATAACGGAGGCTGGATTGTTATCAACCAACAATATACAAGAACTACTTGTTACATCAAGCTAAATATAGTCACTTTTTACTTATCACATTTATTTACACCCATCTTTAACAAACACCTCTTACTTTGATGAAATTAGCACAAACAAATATAAACTGTCTTGTATCTATGTAATGGCCTCTAAATGTTTAATTAAAGGTAGATGGACAATAAGGCAAGACCAACAATCTATATAAATTTTAAATGTATAGAATTAGAGTTTCAGCAGGCGTTTATCAACATTTTCAATGATGGGACCGATTAAAAATAAATGTATATTTTAATATATAACCTCGGTCCCCCTCAATTCTTTGGCGCAGACTCGTTTAATATATATTTCGATAAATTATTTTAAATGCGTGCCAAACAATGTTAAAAACTGTAAAGAAATGAGAGGGACAGAGGGATTAATATTTAAATATTTTTGTATTACTTGTATTTCAAAATTTAAAAAAGAAAAGGTAGTACAAAACAGTAAGTAAAAGTCTTTTTTATAGCCATAAGTTATGTAATTTTAAAGGTTGTTTCCCTTACAAAATAATTTTTTTTGAAGATATTAATAATTTAAGGTTTGACCTTGTGTTGAAGTGAAGAGTAACAAACAAATTAAAGATAGAATAGTATAGTATAAATTAATTACCTACTTATGCATAACTACATGCCCATGCAATTAATTGTTGATTTTTCATTATAAATATATTAGAATTTCTACCGCTTGAATAAATATAAATGGGTAAGAATATGTTCTTTAAATTTTGTTACTACAAATATTTTTCTATAATTACTACAAATATACATTTTTACTCGTTCATCTAATTAGAATTCTACCAAAAACCTTACCAAACTATTTTTTTGAAATTTAGTAAGAAGTTAGACTTATTTATATGTGCATTCACCATAAGTTACTTATATAAATTTTTATTCAATAGAAATATATAGCCATTCCAAACATTAATTATTATTACTATTATTATTATTATTATTATTATTATTATTATTATTATAATAATTATAATAATAATAATAATAATAATAATAATAATAATAATAATAATAATAATTATTATTATTATTATTATAAAACTACAATTTGTTAAAAAGAATCAAAACCCCTTACACTTACGGGATCACCTACTACTGATAATAATGAGAATACCGGTGTAAATATCTCCAACATGCAATTTAGTTTTAATATATTTACTAAAGATACATCACAAATTTTTGTACATAAATAAAGATGAAAATAATTAACTTTTATCCATGAAAAGATTTTGTTTTAAAGACTTACACAAACCAGTTTGTTTGAAAGATTTAGTCATTACTTAAAACTTCACCACACAGTTTGTAAAAAAGAGTTTAAGAACATTTACAGTAATTAGTGTACTTGATATTTCCTATTAACTTACTCCACTTAATTAGTTAAATTTTCTTAAACGGTTAGATTGTGTTTACTTCATAAACCATCCTTCATCATTGGTTAGCCTCTTGACTTGTTACAAATTTAATATTTATTTAGTGTTTCTCTCTTTAATTCGAACCTCCTTCTCGACTAAACTAGATCGAATAAATGCAATATTAATTATGTCTTTAGAATCTTTTTAGCAAATGACATTTCCCCCGAGGATAATCATTCAAGATTTTGTAGAAGTTATATTCGTCTATTAATGTGACTCTCGACCCTAATATGGGATTCTCATTGATTATCGGTCATAATCGAGACTTTATTTGAGCAATCGGTGCCTATTAGTCCTAATACGGGGACTTCACGAGTGTTTAGTTCTTATCTGTCCTAATTATGGGTATCGTTTTAGCACAAAATATGGAGAGACCTACATATTTGCAACGACCTGTCCTTTGAGGCTTCTTAAATACTTAGAAAAATTAATTACTCATTTTTAAAAATTGTTTGATTTTATTCTCGTGCATACTAACCTAATTTTTGGGCCTAAATTTCATGCAAATTTTTCTTTTTTCATTTTTTTGGGCTTTTAGACCCCCCGGTCGCCACCCCATGGTAGCCAGGTTCCGTTGGTCATCGGGGAGGCACCAGGTCGCCACCCCTGGTGACGAGGAGGCGCGTAGTCGCCGGGGTTCGGTTGACCAGGGTGTTGATGGTCGTGAAGCATCCCTCATTGCCTTGATTCGTGGCGCTTACATCCATCGCTTGCGATCGTAGTTGTCAATTCAAGGTTCAATTACACCTCACACGAAAATGGAATAACATTATGCTCACATTTTTTGAGTCTAAAAACTGTCATTTAAGGTACTTTCGGAGCTTCGCGTGCATTTAAGGCATTCAATGATAGTTGTCTGCTTGACTCAATTGAAGCGTAACGACATGAGACATGGCCTCTCGGAGCCTTGGATGAAACATGGCCTCAACGAGTCTTAAGTTGTGTTCAATCCACTTACATTGCTTTTACAAACTTTTTGTTGAATTTGAATGAGTTTAATTGAGCCAAAACACAATGACTCTTGGTCTTTAATTCAGTTGCACTTTTCAAGTGAGATCATTAGTTGTAATTGAGACTTCTAATGACCATATCATGGCTACAAGTTATCCGAGGATTAGGGTATAAGGTTTTTTGAGACCTCCGAGTCGAAATTAAAGTCGTCGGGTAATCACCACTAGACACCAATGTTAGGGGACATAATTGAGATTAAAATATGGATCTTCAAGACTCCGAAGTCGAAATTAAACTTTTGGGTGGCGCCTTGATCGCAAATGTTAAGAGACGTAATTGAGACTAAGGTATGGGGCTTCAAGACTTTCAAGCTGAAATTGAACTTTCGGCTCGCCAACCCCTAATCGTCAATGTTAATGAACATAATTGAGACTAAGATATGGGGTCTTCAAGACTCCCTAGTCGTAATCAGACCTTCTTGTCCCCATCCTCTAATTGTCAATATAAAGGAATATAATTGAGAGTAAGTTATGGAATCTTCGAAACTTCCTAGAAAAAATAGAATTTTTGCATCGTAATTCCAAAATCTCTAATATTAGGAGACATAATTGGAATTCAAGTATGGGTATTCAAAACTTCCTTATCAAAATTGGACTTTCCTACCCTTCTGTACGAATTATAAAGTGCAGCAGTTTACTTACTATATTTATACTAGGTATAAAATGCACAAATTTAGTTACAGAGCTTTAAAATTCATTGTAATTTGAATTCTTAGAAACAATTTTATCCAAAATCTGAATTAACATTTACTTAGCATTAATAACATTTCTACGTATGACCCAATTTTTTCACTAGTACAAAAAGGTTTCTTGCACCAAATTTAGATATTAAATAAGAGTTATATCTAAAATCACGACATCGTAAATCACAATATATATGGTAAACATCAGATTTACAAATATCATATCTGACTTTATATCCTTAAAGTAGTTTTCTTTTTCAAATTTAGTTTTGGTTTAATCCTTCTAATTATTTTATTTCTGATTTTAATGTCTTTCAAATTTGTTTTTTATTATCTTTAACTTCTAAGGTGTTGGTTTGTCAAAACTTAATGACCCACAACTCCAAAAAAAAAATAAAAAAAATCAACCACAAATATTTTATGAATTGAAATGTACTAGTGCAATTCAAACATAATTAGTTTGAATTGTCTTAAAATATTGAAAATAAAAATTTTAGAAACACATAACTTGAAGTTAAATATAAGATTTAAAATGAAATAAATTGGTAAAGATGATCACTTAGTATCTCTTTTTCCCACCTAGCTTTATTTATTATTATGTTTTTTTTGTTTTTTTGTAGCTAGTACATAATACATACAATTAAAATACTACAAAGATTTTACCATTTTAAAATGTCATAAAAAGTTATATAGTTATTTTATTGCATTCACGATCACTTACTTGTAAAATTTGTAATTTGATATTATAAATGCATGGGCATTCCAAATTTTATTATTTGATTTAATAAAATTTATATTTTATTAAAGAAGGGCTCGGTAGTGATCACTTACTAGTAATAACAATTTGAATACCAACACTAATATCTCTCAATTTTAGAGAATGCAAGATGCAATTTAGTTCTACTATAATTACTAAAGATAAGTCACAAATTTTAGGACATACATAAAGACCAAAATAAATTAACTCTTATAGATAGAAAAATTTAATTGCTAAAAGGATCTAATCATTACTTAAAACTTTGCCAAAACAATTTGTAAAGCTTAAGGACATTCATGTATACTACATAGCCTACTTCTCAGTTATATATCTTGATATTTGTCATCAACAAGAACATGCATGTTTTTGGTGATTAATTAGTAGAATTTTCTTCAACGGTTGGATTGTGTTTTCTTCATCAAATAAAATTTTTTTTAAATACAATAAAAAGTTAGACTATTCTATATATTCATTCACCATAAGTTACTTATCAAATTCTTAATTAAATAAAATATATAGCCACTCAATACATAATAATAATAATAATAATAATAATAATAATAATAATAATAATAATAATAATAATAATAATAATTGGGATACCATTGAGGTGTTATTGTTTTGATTGTATTGTTGATAACCGTTTTTATTAATAATACAAGTTGAGATGTGGGTGTTTCCACGTCATATATGTTTGTGTGTGTTACTTATCAACTAATCGGATGTTTGTGTGTGTGCTCTGGTGGATTGTGAATCTCGAATTGTGTAGTCCCTAACCTAACAAGTGGTATCAGAGCCAATGTTCGAGATGGATGAGGATGGAGGAGAGTTCGAGGTTCAATTGATATGACAGAGTACAAAGAAGGATGTGTTGACAAGATGCCTACTAACGTGGGAGGACACAAAGTTACGTGTGCTATGGCGGTTGACTTGCACTGTGGATCAATTTGTTCGGGCTCGAGATGGAAGAAGATGGGAGAGATCATCACAATTGTTTCAATGGCTTGATCAACCAGGTGAATTTTTTTAAATGATTCTAGTGTTGTTTTTCTATGGGTCGAAAGATTGAGAAAACAAGGATCGGATGACTCAACTGATGGAAGGGCACTCGTGGTGGATGATGCACACAATTTTGTAGATGGATACATCGTTATGCTGAAGAACGATGGTTTGGAGGTCACTAAACGGGTTTTAGTGATTATGAAAGATTTGAAGAGCAAGGTTGAGAGGTTCGTGTTCGAGGGGAGGCATGGCGGATGGACATTGATGGTTACCGTTCAATCTGATATGGGTATTAGATTGAAGGGGAGGATTGTTGGGTTTCAACCCAATATGATAATACGAGCTTAGGTGATTAAGACTGTTTTGGTAATAATTGTATGTATATACAATTATTATATATGGTATGTCTTGGTCATTAAGTTAGGGAATTAGGTACCAAGAATAAAAAGTCTTGTATAACAAGTATGGTAAGACTTGTAAAACAAGTATGACAAGTCTTGGTGGCTAAGTTTTGGATGGCTATATAAACAATGTCATATGGTATTTGTTTGATATGTGTACTTTAGATATATAATCGTCTTAGGTATTGTTTGGGAGATGCTTGAGCATTTTTTGGCTCAAGTGTCGAGTTTGGGACACCATTGATGTGTTATTGTTTTCATTGTATTATTGATAACCGTTTTGATTAAAAATACAAGTTGCGACGTGGGTGTTTCCACGTCATATATGTGTGTGTTACTTGTCAACTAATGATATGTTTGTCTGTGTTCTCTGTATTGGTGTATTGTGAATCTTGAATTGTGTAGTCCCCTAACCTAACACGCAACTAGGTGATCTCAGTTGCAAAACTAGTCTACAAAACATACAAAAAAATTTCAAATTTAGCAATACCTCTCGATTCGAGGCATTTCAATTTGAGAAGCCTTTTTCGCAACTAACAACAACTAAAAATAACACAACACAACTAGGTGATCTCATTTGCAAAAAACTAGTCCACACAACATACGAAAAAAATATCAAAATTGCAATAACTTAGCAATTCAAGGCAATTCAATTTGAGAAGCCTCTTTCACAACTAACAACAACTAAAAATAACACAACGCAACTAGGTGATCTCATTTGCAAAACCTAGTCTACAAAACATACAGAAAAATATCAAAATTGCAATAACTTAGCAATTCAAGGCAATTCAAATTGTGGAACCTCCTTCGCAACTAACAATAACTAAAAATAAAGCAACACAACTAGGTGATTTCAGTTGCAAAACTAGTCTACAAAACATAGGAAAAAATATCAAAATTACAATAACATAGCAATTCAAGGCAATTCAAATTGAGCAACCTCCTTCGCAACTAACATAAACTAATAATAAATCAACGCAACTAGGTGATTTCAGTTGCAAAACTAGTATACAAAACATATGAAAAAATACAATCAAAACACATAAAGATACACCGATTGCAACATACCTTCTTAATGATTTGGATATGGGATATTAACATGATTTATCATCCGAACACGCCGATTTGATCAATTAGTATGATGATGATGATGATGATGATCATGAAATTGAAAAAAATCCATGGTGAAATCTGTTATCAACGAATTGAAATTGTATAAACGACAACAACAACTAATTTTTGAAAGAAATGATGTATTATAGTATTTTTACAACTAATACAAACAAGACCGTATATTTGCAACTAAAAAACAGAAAACCATATATATGCAATTTATTTTAAAAAGTAACCGTAACTTTGAAAAAAGATATTTTAATAGTATTATTTTTGAAAAAAGCTCTAATAAATTTGATTTTTCTTAAACAAAGATCTGTAGCTTCGTGGCGGCGGCTTGGATCCATCTTCCTGGCGGCCGCTTGCATCCAGATTTCTCGATCACTTCATTTGAGAACAATAAAAATTAAAAACACATAATTTAAGTACAATATAAGAACTAAAATCAAATAATTTAATAATTATTATCAAATTAAATTTGTTTCAGGCATCTAATTACCACAAAATTACAATTCTACTCGTATATACAATTAAAATTCTACAAAATTCTTTACCAAACAAATTTTTTTAGAATATAACAAAACATTAGACTATTTTATAGGTGCATTCACCATAAATTACTTATTAATTGTTTAATTAAATAAAATTCTATAGACAATCCAAACATTAATTATTAATATTATTTTAATAAAACTACAGTTTGTTAAAAAAATCCGAACCCATAAACTTGGGTGTATCACCTACTAGGTTACTAGTGAGAATAATTTGAATACCAATGTGAATATATCTCTAGAAGTATAGAGAATGCAACATGCAATTTAGTTTTAAAATAATAACTAGAGATACATCACAAATTTTGGAACATAAATAAAGATGAAAATATTAACTTTTACTGACGAAAATATTTGATTTAGGAGACTTACACAAACCAGTTTGCTTGAAAGATATAGTCATTACTCAAAACTTAAAACTTCATACAGTTTCTAAGAAAGAGTTTAAGAACATTCACACTAGATAGCTTACTCCTCTACTATCTTTCTTGATATTTCCCTTCAACTTACCCAATTAATTAGTAGAATTTGCTTCAACTGTTTAGATTATATTTTCTTCACGAAGGTCCCTCAATAGTTCAGCAATATCATCTTCGGTTAGCTGCTTTTCAGCTATATCATTAGGACTAGTACTAGTGCCTTGGCCAGCAATTTCCTCAGCTACTTGACTCCTTCCAGTGTTCCTGATAACGTTTCCATTATGGTATACCGAGTCAGCCAAATTACCTAATTGTGGTTCTTGATCTGGAACATGAAGAGAACCAGACATGTAACCATTTGTGGAGGTGACTTGACCCCCTTTCATGAAAATTTGAACACCTCCATTGGGCCATGCTACTTGACGGCTTCCGGAGTTCATTATTATACCATTTCCACTACCATACATTCCTCTGCCCAATTCAACTTCTTGATTGGGAACCTGGAGACCACTTTTCACACAACCATTTGTCGGGGTCACTTGATCCGGCCCTTCCATAAATATTTGACGGCCTCCAATTTCCCCACCTACTTGACCGCTTCCAGTGTTACTCATAACATTGCCATTATGATATACCACGTTAGCAAAATCACCTGATGGTTGTTGATTTGGAATCTGTAGACCACCAGTGATTGGAACCTGAAGAGCACCGGTGATTGGAACCTGAAGAGCACCAGTGACGTAACCATTTGTCGAGGTCACTTGATCCCCTCCCAAGAATTTTTGCGCTCCTGAAATTTCCCAATAGGCTTCATGTCGGCTTCCAGTGTATATGGTTAAATTTTCATCAGAATAAATTCCTCTTCCAAAATTACCTGATATTTCTTCATTTGGAACATGAAGAGCACCAGCCATATAACCATTTGTCCTCGTCACTTGTCGTCCCCCTCCCATGAACACTTCAACACCTCCATTTCCCCCTGCTACTTGACGGCTTCCGGTGTTCATCATGATACCATTTTCAGTTGTCCCGTTCAGCACATTGATTGAGTTTAATTCGTTTTGGTTTTGTTGCAAACCTTCAAGGGTAAAGCCAACATAGTTTCTGGTCGGAGGAGTCGTTAAGGAATTTGAAGGGAGACTCTTGCCTTCACGATGTCCCTGGAGTGAAGATAAAATTGCAGTACAAGAGAGTGAATGAAATATTTTATCAAAAAAAATCTTCGTACAGGACTAAAGAATAATTTTTTTAATTATGTATATACAAACTAAAACCATATAACCACATCTAGTACTCCAAGATCTCAAATTATGCAAGTCACTATTAGCTTCTTGATTGTCTCAAGGATATCACCCAAGATACTATACATTTGCCAAAAATGTCTAGTATCTTGCATCTACAGAAATTAAAGTCATTCTCATCACCATAAATATTGTTCCCATGCTCTTCTCTACCTTGTTTCTTCTTACACAAAGATATTCTCATGCTGATCATAAAAGATATGACTATACCATTTTTTCCCCAAAATTCAACCCTCGTCCTAGTTCGTAATTTAATTTAGTTGATAAACACTTTCTATAAACAGAAGAACCCAACTGCACTTAACCCAACTGAAACAGTCTTTAAATTTCCAAAGTTAATTAGTACCTAATATTTGAAAACCGTAAAAGAAAAGTGATTTTTCGAAGCTGACAGGGTTGATCATAATCTGTAATACATCAAAGATAATAAAAAAAAAGCACGTATTATGCACATGTAGGTAAGCTTTAATTTAGTACCTGCGAATGACTTGGGGCTTGGTAATAGCCAACCCTATTTGTCATGTTTGAAGTTTTCCTTTGACCAGATTCTGCTAATAATAAACATAAAACTATAAGGTATAAATCTCGCGTCGGTGTTGATCATTATATTATGCTCGATCTATCACAAATTACCTGTAAAAGTTACATAGCCTTGTGCATGTCGACTCTTTTTTTTTCCCATTTTCGTCAGCAGAATTGATCAAGGTCCTCTTTATTTGATTTGTTGAGGTAGCATGATCAGGAATCCTCCCCCTTGTCGACCATAAAATTTGGTGCCATAACCTTGCTATATCAGAAGGTTCAAGTGGTTTTCCAATGACCAACGATGCCCCTTTTTTTAGAGCCTCCTCTCCTAAGTCCATTGTGAAATTCTCAGCCATCACTGCACATTTATTATAAAATATTTGTCATTCAGTGTCAAAATACATAATGAGGTTATTAGGCTAACTTGACATCATAAAATAAGAATTTTCCCCCACACAAAAAGTAACAAAATAAACATATTTTGTTACGATTTTAGTTACTCTTTCTGCAGAATAGATACTATTTTTTTTTGACATTAGTTAAACATTAATACAGCTCCAGTATATCTGAAAGTATCAAGGAATATACAGGTACTTATTTAACCATGTTGTGTGTGTATAAATCAGTTGAACTTACAAACTACAGGCATGAAGGTCAAGCTTCGATGATGAATATGCTGTACGAATTCAAAAATGTTCATATCTTGCATATTAAAATCAGCCATCACCATATCGTAAAACCCTTCACGCGCCTCAAAAAGCTTCAGTGCCAGGGCTGCTGACCCTGCCGTTGTCACTGAAACCAAATCACCACAATTGTTTTTTGAGAAGTGCCAAACCTCTTTTTTTCATTCTACCATTACGAACAAAATGCAACCAAAAAAAAAGATTTTACAAATGTAATAATCACCATACAAGTATTTAAATTTTTGTGTCCGTCAAACAAATGTCAAACACAACATTTTTAATAAAACAAATGGCTAGATGGCTACATTCCAATTTACTTAAATACATTTACATATAAGTAGGTGCCTTGATAAAACAGTAAGTAGTAAAATTTAAGAGTTGGAGGGTTAAAACCCTGTAAAAGAATAAGTTAGTATATGAGTGTATAGTAACTAAAAAAAATTAGTGCCAATAATTATTAAACATTACCATTGTACAGTTTTTCTTGAAGCAGAGATGCAGTGTGCACAAGGGAGGCTGGATTGTTATCAACCAACAATATACAAGAACTACTAGTTACATCAAGCCAGCTATAGTCACTAAACACCTCTGACTTTGATGAAATTAGCACAAACAAATATAATATGTTCTTGTATCTATGTAATGGCCTCTAAATGTTTAATTATAGGTAGATGGAGAATGAGGCAGCAATGTATAGAAATTTTGAATGTATAGAACTAGAGTTTCATCATACAGCGTCGTTTATCAACATTTTCAATGATGGGACCAATTAAAAATAAATGTATATTTTAATATATAATACTTAAATATTTTTAAATTTTGTATTACTTGTTTTTCAAAAATTACAAAAGAAAAGGCAGTTAATCAGTACAAAACAGTAAGCAAAAGCCTTTTTTTATAGCCATAAGTTACATAATTTTAAAGGTTGTTTCCTTACAATTTTTTTTTGAAGATATTAATAATTTTAGGTTTGACCTAGTGTTGCAATGAAGAGTAACAAACAAAGTAGAGATAGAATAGATTATAGTATAAATTACCAGTTACCTACTTATGCATAACTACCTGCCCATGCAATTAATTGTTCCTTTTTAAGAATATGTTCTTTAAATTTTTTTAGTGGAATAAGGTAGGTGAAAAAGTAAATTTAACCCACTAAATATTTTTAATGTGATACAAGGGTCAAACACCTTACAATCTAAACTATTTATTAATAAACAAAACAATGCGTAAATGACACGGAAAAGTACGAAAGTACGAAATTCCGTTATCACAAAATTTAGGTTCGATTTCCTACAACTATATGATTAAATAAGATTTTTTTATTTGATTCAATTTCTTTAATTATTAAAGTTTACCATTGTACAGGAAGCAGAGATGCAGTGTGCATAAGGGAGGCTGGATTGTTATCAACCAACAATATACAAGAACTACTTGTTACATCAAGCCAGATATAGTCCCTTTTTACTCTATCACCTTTATTTACACTCATCTTTAACAAACACCTCTGACTTTGATCAAATTAGCACAAACAAATATAATCTGTTCTTGTATCTATGTAATGGCCTCTAAATGTTTAATTAAAGGTAGATGGACAATAAGGCAGACCAACCATGTATATAAATTTTAAATGTATAGAATTAGAGTTTCATCACCCGTTTATCAACATTTTCAATGATGGGACCCATTAAAATCAACATTTTCAACGATGAGACGCATTTTAAGGCTCTTTTAATATATATTTTGACAAATTATTTTAAATTTTTTCTTTTTCTGAATAAAAATATAATGTTTAAATTTTTATTTAGAAAAAGAAAGTTTTAAAAATAAGTTGTAGAACTATACTTTATAAAAGCCTTAAAATGCGTGTCAAACAATGTAAAGAAACTGTAACGAAATGAGAGGGACGGAGGGAATAATATTTAAATATTTTTAAATAATTTTGTATTAGTTGTATTTCAAAATTTTAAAAAGAAAAGGCAGTACAAAACAATAAGTAAAAGTCAAACGAATTAGAGATAGAATAGATTATAGTATAAATTACCCGTTACCTACTTATGCATAACTACCTGCCCATGCAATTAATTGTTCATTTTTCATTATAAATATATTAGAATTTCTACCGCTAGAATAAATATAAATGGTTAAGAATATGTTCTTTAAATTTTGTTACTAGAATAAGGTATGTGAAAAAGTAAATTTAACCGACTAACTATTTTTAATGTGACACAAGTGTCAAACACCTTACAATCTATACTTTTTATTAGTATGCAAAACAATTTGTAAATGGCGCCAAAAAGTATGAAATTTGGTTATCACAAAATTCAGGTTCGATTTCCTACAACTACATGATTAAAGAAGATTTTTTATTTGATTTAATTTCTTTAGTTTCATTCCGAGTTCCATTCCCAATAATTACATAATCCAAAGATTTATTGAATTGATTTTTTTTGGTTTCATCTCGATTTCGATTAATATTTGAATCTTGGCCCGTACTTTGCACGAGTTATTAGCGATTTAATTTAAGTTGAAATAACTTATCATGGCATATGCTCAAGTTTGAATCAAATAAACTTTAAGAAAAACTAGTTTAAGCGGATTATTTTCATTTTTTTGTAAGTTATTTGCGTTTATTTTGTTATAAGATTTTTAATTATAGTAAATTTTGAAATAATTAAAAATTAACACATAAGCGAATATTACACTCATAAGAATATATAGATAAACAAATAACGTACAAATTACAAAACAACTTGAAACTATTTTGAATCCATATTCTCACATTCAAGTATGTTGTATAATTTGATAGTCAAATGTTTAAACAACTTTCACATACGGAAGATTTGGAGGATAAATGTTTAAAACAAAATTCGTCAGTATATAGTTCAAAAACAAGTTTAGGAGGGTTTATTAGAAGATAGAGTTTGGAAAAACAACTTCTCCTAAAAAGTAGGATAAGAATTTTGAACAAGTTTTTTTATAGCATTAGAGCTCCAATTTTGAATTATACGTTTATATAAATATTAGAGTCGTTACAAGTCATGTCCTAAATAATCTCCATAAAAGTCGGACTTGCACTTGACTTGTAACATCTTGTGCGCGGAGTTATACAACGTGATGATAAGCTCATTTCAACACTGATAGCTTGTTGTCAACCCTGTTTCTCCATTATTAGCTCACCGACAATATAATAAGTATATCTTATTCCTCATATTTGAAGTTCTTTTGGGATATCCTTCTCCTAATTAAAAACATAATAATCAAACAATTCAGATGTTATATTTTCAAGATATGAATAGACAATGGGCCTGTTTGGCTGACGCAACTTATGCATTATAAGTTGATAAGAGCTTATAGGGGTGTTTGTGTACCCAGCTTATTTGATAACTTATAACTTATAAATTTATAAGTTGAATGTTCGAAATGACTAACATTTTACTTAACTTATCAACTTATTTTTTGATTTCTTTATTTTTCTAATATTTTATATTTGTGTTTTTAATTATTTTTTTAATTTAAAATACAAGTGTTGAAATCATTGTATTTAAAAATTATTTTTTCAAATTTAATTTAGCAAATTTTTCACTAACTTATAAGTAAATTTATCCAAACACCCGTATAACTTATAAGAATTCATCAACTTATCACTTATATGTCACTTACTCATTTTAAGCTATAAATCAACTTTTTGGTGATAACCCAAACACGCACAATATACTTGAAGTATAAGTCATGCGTGAGTGTTGATCATATCCTCATGATTGCTATCTATAATAGTCACACCGCCTTGTGCATTTCATCTTTTCCTTTTTTTTTTCCATTTTTGTCACCCAAGTTATAATAAAGGCTCTTTTTTCTTTCTTTGTGAAAGTAGTAACGCTGTCCTAGAGATGTGGTACGAAGTGTAAAAACACATAATTTTAAGTAAAATATAAGAACAAAATCAAATGACTGCAAATATTATCAAATTAGATTTGTTTTACCTATCCAGCTTTATTTATTATAATATTTTTCTATAATTACTACAAATATACATTTTTATAACTACTAGAAAAACTAGATTAGACATCACACATTAGACATCGGTCAGAAAAGCCACTGATGTTAAAAGTATCTCTTACATCAGAAATTAGAAAACTGATGTCTAATAGTAAAATACACATCGCTTCCTAGAATAAACGATGTCTAAAGCCCCATTTAAAAAAAAAATAAACCCGCGCTTCCCCGTTTTTCTTTTTCCCTTTGGCAAAATTCCCCCCTTAGCTAAATTTCAGATCCCGCTTCTCTCTTTTCCCCCTTAAACTAAAAACATAAAAATAAAAAAACCCCCAAAATCAGAAAACATAAACACTCTTTCAACAAACCTCCAAAATCAGAAAACCTCCGGCCGGTTTCCTTTTTATTCAAGAACCCTAGTTAACCTAATTAACCCCTCTTTTCAACAAACCCCTAATTAACCTATGTAAGTCTTCGATTCCTTTCAATATTATGTCAATTTTATCAAACACTCTTCAATATTAGTTTAATTTTATAAACCCCTTTTCTATTTTTCGATTTCGATTAACCCTCACTCTTCATATTGTTCGATTTGTTCATTTTTTAGATCTGGAGCTTGGACGATACCCTCACTCTTGCAGTTTACCCCTAATTGTTCAACTCGATTACCTCGATTTGGTACCCCCTTTTCTTTTCTTTTTGATTTTATTTCCTTTTTTTGATTGTATTTGCTGAACTGCATGTATTTGCTCAACTGCATGTGTTTGTATATTTACAACTTTTTTTTGATTGTGTTTGTGTATAGCATGTATTTGCTCAACTAATTGTGTTTGTGTATATAAACTTTTGGTTTGTGTTTATAAGTTTATATATAGCATGTTTATAGCATATTTACAACTGCATGTATATGTATGTGTAGTTCTTTGCCTAATGTATGTTTTTAAGTGTATATATATAGTATGTTTTCTAGTACAAGCAAAATACGTTGATTGTCTGAATCCTATTTGGAACATTGAAATGATATCGAATGCTAACGCAAGAAGTTCCTGCTTGGGTACTACTTATTCGACAACAGAAATGATGTTTCTTGTTTTCGTATAGTTTTTTTCCGGTAGATATTGAACATAGGTTGAAAACTAATAATTTTAAACAATGTACAGAATATCTAAGTTAGTAATTTTTGCGCATATGGAATATAAACCAATTAAGAAAAATATTTTAGTTTTATAGTATCATATTAACAAAGAGTTAGTAATTTGAATATCAAAGTTGTCACCATAATAATATAGGCTATTATATACTCTGTTATTTGATATTTTAAATGATAATCAGGTAGTTTCGCGATAACATGGACAAGTCATGGATTTCTAAAGATAGGGATTCATTAGCTTATAAAATCGGGGTCGAACAGTTCTTGATATATGCCGAGGAAAATTCCCGTGATCCTAAGCATATTCCCTGTCCTTGTGCACGATGTGTCAACTTCAAAAAATTCTCGGTAAAAATTATCAGGGGTCACTTATATGAAAATGGTTTTAGTTTAGGGTATGTTGATTGGATTTGGCACCAAGAAGATTCTAAGACTAAGTCATCAGTTGGTAGTACATCTGCGGCTTCAAACAAGAATGCAGCATTTTTTATCCCTGCTCCAATTCTACCCCTGGACCTACCCCTGCACCTGCACATGCATCTGAAACCAATAATGTTTGTGATGCTGCATATAATTCTAGGTACCACGATAAAGATTCATATAAGTTTAGGAGGTTCTTGGCTGATGCTGAACAACCTTTGTATGAGGGTAGCGAATATACCAAGTTAGAGTCAATGCTAAAATTACATAATTGGAAAGCTAGGTTTGGTATCAGTGATTGTGCCTTCACAGATTTGCTGTCTTCCATTGGCTGTCTACTTCCCAAGGATAATCTGTTACCACCTAATGCATATGAAGCAAAGAAATCCTTGTCTGATTTAGTCCTAGAGTATATAAAATTTCACTCATGTCCAAACAACTGCATACTATATCGGGGTATAAACTCTGATGCTTCCGAGTGTCCTAAGTTTCATCTATCTCACTGGAAGTTGGGAAAGGACGGTAAAGTAAGGGTTAATATTCCTGCAAAAGTCATGTGGTATTTTCTGATTATTCCTAGATTTAAACGGTTGTTTAAATCTCCTTCTACCGCCGAACTTATGACTTGGCATGCAAAAGAGCGATTACAAGATGGCAAGATGCGGCATCCAGCCGACTCGCCTTCTTGGCGAAGTATCGATTATAGGTGGCCTGAATTTGGTGGTGAGGCAAGAAATATTCGCTTGGCTTTATCAGCAGATGGTATCAACCCACATAATAATGGCCTAACCAATAGATACCCTTGCTGGCCAGTATTATTAGTAAATTATAATCTTCCTCCCTGGTTGTGCATGAAGAGGAAATTTATGATGTTAACGATATTAGTTTCCGGTCCGCATGAGCCTGGTAATAACCTTGACGTATATTTACAGCCGTTAATTGATGATTTAAAGAAGCTTTGGGAAGAGGGCGAACCAAATATGTATGATGCGTCTACTAAATCATATTTCACTTCTAAAACAATTTTAATGTGGACAATAAATGACTTCCCTACATACGGAAATTTGTTTGGCTGCGTCAATAAGGGTTATATGTGTTGTCCAGTATGTGGTGATGATACCGTTGGTAAATATTTAATCCATGGTAGGAAGATGTGTTACCTTGGTCATCGACGTTATTTGCCTAGAAATCATCCTTATAGGAGGCAGAAGGCAGCATTTAATGGAGAGCAGGAGTTGGGGCAGGCACGTCCACCTCTTTTGGGAGAAGAGGTGTTATCGCAACAAGAACGAATTAAATTTGAATTTGGGAAGGAGGTCAGAAAGTCAAAGAGGGTGGACTGTCGATGGAAGAAAAAGTAGATTTTTTTCGACTTAGAATATTGGAAGTTTCACCAAGTTCGTCATTGTCTTGATGTTATGCACGTCGAGAAGAACGCGTGTGATAGTTTGATTGGCACATTACTAAATATGAAATATAAGTCTAAAGATAGCGAGGCTTCTCGTCTTGACATGATTGATATGGGGGTTAGAACTAATTTAGCTCCACAAAAAGGAAAAAGTAAAACCTACTTGCCCCCTGCAGCTTTTAATTTGTCGAAGGCTGAAAAAAAGAAAGTGTTGTCATCATTATTGAACATGAAACTTCCATATGGACATGCGTCGAACATCAAAAACTGTATATCCATGGATGAATTAAAGATGTTTGGGATGAAGTCCCATGACTGCCACATCCTACTCCAGCAATTACTTCCTGTTGCAATCCGTGTGGTTCTTCCAAAAAGCGTTAGAGTCACAATAATAAGATTGTGTTTCTTTTTTAATGCTTTGTGCAGCAAAATTGTAGACGTATCGAAACTCGATAAAATGTAGGCAGATGTGATAGTAACTTTGTGTGAGCTAGAAAAAATCTTTTCTGCCTCATTTTTTGATATAATGATACATCTCATTGTCCATTTGGTTCGTGAATTACGATTATGTGGGCCAATGTTTTATAGATGGATGTATGCATATGAGCGGTTTAATAAGGTGTTGAAGAGTTACGTACGAAACTGTTATTATCCCGAAGGTTGTATGGCGGAAAGTTATCTTGGAGAAGAATCGGTAGAATTCTGCCAAGAGTTTGTTAACCAGAGTTGCACCACTGCCGGTCTTCGGAAAGATGCAGGCAAGATAAGTGGTCCACTATCTGTTGTGACAATGAAACCAGTTGAAGAAAAAGAGCGAGATGAGGCTCATTTACATGTCCTTCTAAACAACCCTGAAGTACATCCATATATTCTGTAAGAATGTTTTATTCTTGTAAATTCTTTAATTATATGTGCAACTAATTTGTGTCTGTTTAATTAATATATGCATTTTCACAGGATGCATAAGAAGTATCTAGAGGAAATCCACCAAGGGAAAAAGAAAAGTGGACATTGGCTCTTGAGAGAGCATAATCGGCTTTTTGCTGATTGGTTTGAAAAAAAAGTTAGTTTTTATTAAAGTTTCCTTTGTGCTTACTTTACTGGCTCCATACTATGAAATTTAGTTGTATTTCTTTTATGACAATGTGTAGGTTAGTAGTGAAATGATGGAGAATGACGAGGGAGTTTCAGAGACAATAAGATGGCTAACAGGAAAGCCATCATTTTCCGTTTTGATTTACGAAAGTTATCTAGTTAACGGGGTTCGATACTTCACAAAGGAGCGAGATGATGTGAGGGTTGTTCAAAACAACGGTGTGTCTTTAGTTGCTAATACGGTCCATGTGTCTAGTGCCAAGGATTTAAATCCTGTGGAGAGTGATATGACATTTTATGGTGTTATCTTAGAAATATGGGAGTTAGATTATCGTGCATTCAAAGCCCCGTTATTTTTGTGTAAATGGGCAGACAATGACAAGGGCATAAAGGTGGATAATCTTGGGTTCACACTTGTCGATCTAAGTCGACAAGGCCACAAGAAAGATAAATATGTGTCGATGGACCAAGTAAAGCAAGTTTTTTATGTTGAAGATCCGGTCGATGCCAAATGGTCTGTTGTATTAACCTCTACAACTCGAGACTATCAAGAGCTGTAAAACGAAGATGAATTAGGAGTCACGACCATGGAAAATCCCCCATTCTGCTCTAGCATTCCTATATGTGATGTATCTGATGATGTTGATTATAGTATCAGAGAAAATGTTGAGGGAACTTGGGTTAAAAACTAATATATCTGTTGGCTACCATGAAATTGTAATGTTGCAATTTTATATGAATTTGCTTTTAGTTTGAATCATGTGAATTAATTTATTCTGAATTAATTGTACCATTTTTATCTACATATTTAATATGCACTTTTTATGTATATATGCACACACACAATTATCGGAATAATATCTCCATGACTAATGCTTTTATGTTGTATTTTTCAGATTGAAGAAGATAAATGGCACCTAAAAGGCAGATATCCAAAGGTCAAATCCAAGAAGACGACAAGCAGGCAGATGAAGCATCAGAGCAGTCAAATGTACATGAAGCAACAGAACCTCCTCAAACTGAAATGTCGGAATCCGTGCAAGCAACAGAAATAACAGCTACTACTTCAAATTCTACCAAAAAAAGGTATGGAGCTTCACGAGGTGTTTTCGCAATGTACAAAGTGGTGGTGAAGAAGGCGCAAGGCAAGAAAACAAAGGTCAGGTGCAATGAACTTGGAGTTCCCATCGGACAAAACAAGCACCCCCTTCAGTCCTACACTGGGATGCTGGCTAGGACGATAATTCCGATCGATTGTCCGAGTTGGCGAAATGTAGATGTTCAATTAAAAGAGAAATTATGGCTTGATATTATGGTATATATAATACCTAATTTTCTGTATATTAAATTATTCTGTGCTAATGAGATGTTGACTAGTTCTCTGCATTGTTATTGTTGGTTGTAGGAGACATTCAAAGTTTCGAAGAAACTTAAGAAGGGTGTGCTAAAATCTGCATCCGCAAAGTGGAGACAGTTTAAGACGAATTTAAATAGAAAATTTGTGAAGCCGAATCTTGGACATAAGAAGAAATTAAGAAAGCCTCCAAATCAGTATGCTTTTGTTGGTAAGGAGGCTTGGAAGAAATTTGTTGCTCAGAGGATTACTGATGACTGGAAGGTACGCGTTATATTCATAAACTAATTTTTTTGTTCTAATTTTTAGTTATATTAATTATAAATTTTTTTGCAGTCACTTAGTGAACAACAAAGCAATAGAGTGCGTAAGCGGAAATATCCTCACCGCATGTCTAGGAAGGGTTATATTGGATTGCTCGAAGAAGAAGTACGAACCATTTAAGTTGTGTACTTGAATAGTTTTAGTCTAAATTTTTCAGTATTTTAATTATCCGTTGATTTTAATCAGCAAAAGAAAGGAAACTTGAAGACCAGAGAAAAACCTGATCGGTCTATTATGTGGAAGAAGGCTCGAAAGGGAAAAGATGGCGAGGTTGTTGATCCAGAGCTCATAGAAGTATATGATAAAATTGTGAGTATTTAGCAAGCCAATAGAACACATGCATTGTTATTTTAATGTTATTGATATTTAATTCGAATCTAAATATTTTCGTGACATGATACCTTATTGGAGAAGCAAAGTAAGGGTGAATTTAGTCCTTTTGGAAGTGAGGATGTGTTGACTAAGGCCTTGGAAACTCCTGAACATTCAGGAAGGGTTCGAGGAGTTGGAAGCTTTGTCACCCATTCAATGTTCTTCAACTTACCGACTGTAAAAATATGCAGAATAACGAAAGCTGAGTTATTGGCCTGTGATCGGGAAAGGGACACGGAGTTGGAGAAAGCCAAGCAGAAGATGAAAAGGACAAGGCAGGAGATGGAGAGGACAAGGGAGGAGATGGTTCAAGCACTGAAGGCCATGGGTCTAGAAAATATTCCATCTCCTAAGTTGTCTGAAATGGCAAGTTGTGGCCAAAAAGTTGCTTCTCCATCGGTTGTAAAAGATCTGGACCAACTGTTGGTTGATGATGATGATTGTGTTCTTATTAAACCTATTCCACCAGAGAACAAGGTAAAATAACTAGTTTATTTTTTAATTTAATATTATTATTTTTATTATTTTTCAAATTGAAATTAATATTATTTTTATATTTAATACTTCTTTAGGTAAAAATTATTTATTTAATATTAATGTGTGTAGGGTCCGCGAAAATGTAAGTTGCAGACACTGTTGAAAACAAGGTGGCATTTGGCTTGTTATTTGACGAAGAAGGCATGAATAGCTTTATACACGGAGTGCCTATGCAGCCTGGATTTGCTCGTGTCTCAGTGGATGGCCCAATTAAAGGTGATGCCTTGATTCCCATTCCAGTAGTAGGTGAAATTGAGACAGTCGACCAAGCTGTTGGCTCACACGTCTCATGGCCACGGGACTTGATCATAATTAATGCCCCATCTGATGCGGTATGTAAGTAATATGTTGTAAGTAATATGTTGTAAGATATATATTAGCTTTGATTATATTTTGCTAAATTTTTATATATTTGCAGAAAACAAGGAGAAAAGGAAAGGAACCTAAAAGTGAGTTGCATAAAGTGCAGGCCTTATTTAAGAACATGGAGATGAATAAGAATGTTCCAGACCGCTTTCGATTGTTGTATAAACATGCAACAACATTCATGAAGACCACTAGGGTCTCAATACAGATTCCATGTAATGTCGAGGTGTTTGGTTCTGATAAAACGATATTTATATTGCATGAAAATATAATCGCTTTGCTGGAGTTTAAAATGATTGGACAAGCTATAATATCTTCATACATGGCGTGAGTATGTTTTTTAATTCTTGTCACTCTTGTCCTTTCTCATGTATTCTTGTCTTCTGCATATTTCGTTTCATTGTTACTTTAATTTATTTTTAATACATGTACTTGCATTCTAAGGTTCATGAGAATGACAATTTGGATTTGTTTGCTTTCTCTGATCCTGGAGCCACATTTACCCTGAACAGCTAGTTTGAAGCTTACATGTTTAATCGTTTGAAAGAGGGTAATCCTGATCGTCTTTTCCTCTTGCCGCATAATACCAAGTAAGTATATATATTGAGTGTTTTCATTTTTTTGATAAATCACTTTTTTAATCTATTTATATATTGAGGGTAATTCTATTTTTCGTATTTTTTTAAAATAAAAATAGTTGCCATTGGATACTGGTCTTGATGTGGGGTGGCGAAATTTTCGTGCTCAATCCTTTGCCTCGTTCAACTACTTTTCGAGACTTGGAAAAATCAATATCAAGGTATATTAATTATTTTATATCTCGATTATTTTCATTATTGAGATATCGATCATAAAGCAATATTAACACTGCACACGTGACATGGGCGGTAGTTGCTTTTAATATTTAGCCTGGAAGGGCAAATAAAGCCTCGACTGTATAAAATACCTTTCAGTAAGTTTTTTTTTCTGCAGTTTTGTTATTTCTCTATTTATTGCATCATTTTGTTTGTAAAATATCACTTTGTGCTACTACTGCTCATTTGGATCAGTACGCCAATAAATTGAGTAATTTTTGTTTAAGGTTATATTATCGATCTAATATTTTTTTTTAAATAGGGATGTGCTAAACAACCCGGTGGTATTGAATGCGGCTAAGTAGTTATGCGCTACGTGAAAGAAATTGTAATGGACAGTGAAATGTCATTTCTAAAAAAGGTATTATTTTGTCCTCAAACTTATTTAATTGCTATATATTTATAGTAGGATTCATAGTAATTTTTTTCATGTTTACACTTTTCAGTGGTCTGCCAAGTCTCGTAAGTTAAGTTGTTCCAGGGTTGAGCTTGATGAGGTCCGATGTGAGACTACTGGTAATATTGAACAATTTTTGTAAACAGGGCCTAGGATATGGTTTTGGTGCATAGTATTATTGACTTTGGCAGTATGATTCTGGATGAATTATGTAGTTGGAAGTATGACTTTGATATTTTGATGAATTGTATTTTGGATGAATTAGATGGTTTTGGTATTATTATGGATGATTTGGATTATGTAGTATGAATTGGATTTGGCTTTGGTATATATTGGTCTTTTGATTTTGATATTTGGTTTGGTATTTTTATTTTGGTCATTTGGTATTTTGGTTTTTGGGAAAGTCGTATAAACAGGGCAGCCACATATTAACAAAACAAAACTTACATCACTTTTCCAAAAAACTGATGTTAAATATGACAAATATAGACACCAGTTTCATGAACGAAGTCATACAAACGATACGATAGACATGAGCTCCAACTGCATAGACATCAGCTAGATATAAGAAACCGATGTAAATCAGATAAACAGACATCAGTTTATATAGAGAACCGATGGTAAATGTTAAAGTGGACATAGTTCATATAGAGAACCGATGTTACTTGCAGGCCCTGTTTCAGGGCTTTAAACTTGGAATTTCTTTCTGAAACTTTTACTGTATGTTGGAATAATGTTTAAGACTGTCTCAGAAAAATCTTATATAAAAACAATATATTTTCAATTTATCAAAAATCATAGAGTGAGGGCTGTTGGTAGCCATAGTTCCATTTTCTTTCTTGTTGATGTCCTGTTTTGGAACATCTAGTTAACTGTCCTATGTTAGATTTGTATAATAGAAATTTTGTGTTTAGAGACTCCCTGGAGTCTAGTTTTGACTTGCGAAAGAATTAGATTAAAATCATGTTCGAGTCTAAAGTTATGGTCAATCTAGTGTGTCGTGCGCAGAGTTTCTGAACAGGGTCGGGTACCCTGTTTGCCAGCTCTGTTTGGGGGCCTTAAATTGGAATCTGGTTCTGAAATATTTATTGTAGATAGATGAACTGTTTAGTGATGTCCCAACAAAATTTCACTTTAAAATGATAAATTTTCTATTTATTAAAAATCAGGGAGTAAGACCATCCATGGTACTAGTACATAGTTCAAATTACAATTGGTTTACTTGCAAATATTTTGATACATGGGTTGTGTGCTCAAACCAAATGACATGATTAGTTGTATACGTGTATATAATGATTATAAATATATTATCACAATTCACACACCGAGATCACATAGTACATAACTATTCAATCTTTGTATGAAAGTATACGCTATGTGCTAAACGTGGCTACTTGAAATGGCATAGTATCTTATCGGAGTTTATAATCGAGGGGTAATAGATTGATTAGAATCATTTGTTATATAGGTCCAGGTCAGACGAGTAAACTTCCATTCTTCCAAACTGATCAGGTCTAACCTTATTTTCTATAGTCAAAACTTATATGATGATTAGGTGTGTGGTTGATATGCTAGTATAAGTAGTCACTAAACTATTTGCTATATGGTAATTAAAATGAGTAGTGTATAATGTTGTGTTAAGTATGATTGAATATGGTTCAAGACATATGGAGTTCTAATTATATATATTTACAATTCGAAATTTTGAATGTATATGTATATATGATTAAAATTCTATAATTTCTTAAACATAGTATGAGTAGTATGATTACTTGAGTGTGATTGTACTTGATATGAATTGGTATTAATGTTGTTGTGGATTGTTGATTAGTTTAGATTACAGGTGGTTGGTTACATAAATAGAGGAGGTGTTGCCGAATTTCCGATAGAACCATTACGTGATTAATTGCTAATTGTAATATGATGTGATATTCTAGTGTAATTGAAACATGCGTATATGTTATATACTTAACTATTATAGCTTACTTTATAATCGAAAGATAGTTTTAGAAAAGGTTTTGTGTTAATTTTCAATTTATTAATTATGTTAGAGTACAAAGAACACAACATGGAATCTCGAGGAGTCAACTTGTAATTCATCATTGTGTGTCGATTTTGATCAATGTCTGTTATGTGTTACGTGAATTAAGTGGTTTATTATCGAGACTTGAATGTGTTAGGTGATCCATGAATTATTTATTTGAGCCGCTAAATGTTAAATTGGTGCTTAATCGGTTATAATAGTATTTAAGATATACATTGGATTATTTAATTTACCGATTAGAAGTGTTACCTTTCTTTTCGCAAGGATCAAGTGTTGAGTTATGTTCTTGTCTAAACGACTAGTTATTAATTGTAGAGGTCGACAGAGAAGGTCAACGAACTTATACGGGAAGATGTTACATGAAGAAAGTTAGGGATGGATGGAGTATTGTTTGTGCTTTATTGGTTAAAGTGAGATGTTTTAACATCGGGAAAACGTCTACCTTTTCTGACAAAGATATGGGTAAGAATTGTGAGTAGGAATCGTAAACTGAAGATTAAAGTATCGTCTTATGTTTGACTGTCGAGGTATATGCGCGGATTCGATATCGTGGGATCAGATTCGTGACGATCGCAAACACGTTATACTAAGAAATGAGTGAAATGGAGGATGATGATGTTGTAAGATAGAAGAAGAAGAGAATCGTATTACTTTGGATTTATGTAATAGCTAAGGATCAGAGGCAAGTTTACTAACTCATACTCTTTTGTTCGGAGTATCATAACAAGTTATATACTTTTCACTTATTGTTCAAGTGACATATTTCTTCAACTATTTTGCCAATTTTGTAACACCTCAGTCCCACATCGAGGAGATTTGGGACTTTAGTTCAATTTATAAGGCAAAGTGTTACTACTAAGTGCACCAACAAATCTTGATCTTTTGGGGGCCTATGGTGGGCCAGTCGTTACCCAAGTTGCCTGCGTTTGGGAGAGTAGGCTTCGGCTTATTCGGACTCGAAATCGGGATTTGACCGGATTTTCAAAAAAGGCTCGAGATTTGACCCGGGTTGTCACATATGGTATCAAAGCCGACTCTCGAAAGCTTGTCGAGCCAAGTTGCCGGAGGTGGGGACACGAAGGCTGGTGGTATTATCCCACAATGGCTAGGAAGGAACGATCTTAGAACCTATGGGCTATATCCGATCAGGCTTGTCGAGGACGTCAAGAGTTTAAGTGGGGGAGTTTGTAACACCCCAGTCCCACATCGAGGAGATTTGGGACTTTAGTTCAGTTTATAAGGCAAAGTGTTACTACTAAGTGCACCAACAAATCATGATCTTTTAGGGGTCTGTGGTGGGCCAGTTGTTACCCAAGTTGGCTGCGTTTGGGCCAGTAGGCTTCGGCTTATTCGGCCTCGGAATCGGGACTTGACCCAATTTTCGAAAATGACTCGGGATTTGACCCGGGTTGTCACAAATATTACTCTAAACTCATATTGAAAGTTTTATCTCTCTCACTTATTATTCAAGTGATATGATTCTGCACTATTATGCAAGTATTACTTTTTCTCACTTATTATTCAAGTGATATGATTCTGCACTATTATGCAAGTATTACTTTCAAATCATATAGCAAGTGACAATTGCTACTATACTGTTATTAAACAAATGTTTATTATACAAACCGTATATTATGTTGCATTTCAGTATTTTACGGGAAACATAAATTATGATTATTATGTTGTTATGAAATGAAATGTTTACCCTCATAATATATTCACGGTAATTAGGCCCTTTCCTTTTTGGATAAAAACTTGTTAAATTTCTTAAGCAAGTTTGATAATGATTTCTGGAAATGAAAGATATATAATAGATAAGTAGCGGGATAATTGAAATCCTATTCTACAGTTTTCATATATAAAGTGGAATGAGTTTGCGTAAGAGGACTGATTGAAATTCTACTCGTATATACAATTAAAATTCTACAAAATTCTTTACCAAACAAATTTTTTTAGAATATAACAAAACATTAGACTATTTTATAGGTGCATTCACCATAAATTACTTATTAATTTTTTAATTAAATAAAATTATATAGACAATCCAAACATTAATTATTAATATTATTTTAATAAAACTACATTTTGTTAAAAAAATCCGAACCCATAAACTTGGGTGTATCACCTACTAGGTTACTAGTGAGAATAATTTGAATACCAATGTGAATATATCTCTAGAATAGAAGTATAGAGAATGTAACATGCAATTTAGTTTTAAAATAATAACTAGAGATACATCACAAATTTTGGTACATAAATAAAGATGAAAATATTAACTTTTACTGACGAAAATATTTGATTTAGGAGACTTACACAAACCAGTTTTCTTGAAAGATATAGTCATTACTCAAAACTTAAAACTTCATACAGTTTCTAAGAAAGAGTTTAAGAACATTCACACTAGATGGCTTACTCCTCTACTATCTTTCTTGATATTTCCCTTCAACTTACCCAATTAATTAGTAGAATTTGCTTCAACTGTTTAGATTATATTTTCTTCACGAAGGTCCCTCAATAGTTCAGCAATATCATCTTCGGTTAGCTGCTTTTCAGCTATATCATTAGGACTAGTACTAGTGCCTTGGCCAGCAATTTCCTCAGCTACTTGACTGCTTCCAGTGTTCCTGATAACGTTTCCATTATGGTATACCGAGTCCGCCAAATTACCTAATTGTGGTTCTTGATCTGGAACATGAAGAGAACCAGACATGTAACCATTTGTGGAGGTGACTTGACCCCCTTTCATGAAAATTTGAACACCTCCATTGGGCCATGCTACTTGACGGCTTCCGGAGTTCATTATTATACCATTTGCACTACCATACATTCCTCTGCCCAATTCAACTTCTTGATTGGGAACCTGAAGACCACTTGTCACACAACCATTTGTCGGGGTCACTTGATCCGGCCCTTCCATAAATATTTGACGGCCTCCAATTTCCCCACCTACTTGACCGCTTCCAGTGTTACTCATAACATTGCCATTATGATATACCACGTTAGCAAAATCACCTGAAGGTTGTTGATTTGGAATCTGTAGACCACCAGTGATTGGAACCTGAAGAGCACCGGTGATTGGAACCTGAAGAGCACCAGTGACGTAACCATTTGTCGAGGTCACTTGATCCCCTCCCAAGAATTTTTGCGCTCCTGAAATTTCCCAATAGGCTTCATGTCGGCTTCTAGTGTATATGGTTAAATTTTCATCAGAATAAATTCCTCTTCCAAAATTACCTGATATTTCTTCATTTGGAACATGAAGAGCACCAGCCATATAACCATTTGTCCTCGTCACTTGTTGTCCCCCTCCCATGAACACTTCAACACCTCCATTTCCCCCTGCTACTTGACGGCTTCCGGTGTTCATCATGATACCATTTTCAGTTGTCCCGTTCAGCACATTGATTGAGTTTAATTCGTTTTGGTTTTGTTGCAAACCTTCAAGGGTAAAGCCAACATAGTTTCTGGTCGGAGGAGTCGTTAAGGAATTTGAAGGGAGACTCTTGCCTTCACGATGTCCCTGGAGTGAAGAAAAAATTGCAGTACAAGAGAGTGAATGAAATATTTTATCAAAAAAAATCTTCGTACATGACTAAAGAATAATTTTTTTAATTATGTATATACAAACTAAAACCATATAACCACATCTAGTACTCCAAGATCTCAAATTATGCAAGTCACTATTAGCTTCTTGATTGTCTCAAGGATATCACCCAAGATACTATACATTTGCCAAAAATGTCTAGTATCTTGCATCTACAGAAATTAAAGTCATTCTCATCACCATAAATATTGTTCCCATGCTCTTCTCTACCTTGTTTCTTCTTACACAAAGATATTCTCATGCTGATCATAAAAGATATGACTATACCATTTTTTCCCCAAAATTCAACCCTCGTCCTAGTTCGTAATTTAATTTAGTTGATAAACACTTGCTATAAACAGAAGAACCCAACTGCACTTAACCCAACTGAAACAGTCTTTAAATTTCCAAAGTTAATTAGTACCTAATATTTGAAAACCGTAAAAGAAAAGTGATTTTTCGAAGCTGACAGGGTTGATCATAATCTGTAATACATCAAAGATAATAAAAAAAAGCACGTATTATGCACATGTAGGTAAGCTTTAATTTAGTACCTGCGAATGACTAGTGGCTTGGTAATAGCCAACCCTATTCGTCATGTTTGAAGTTTTCCTTTGACCAGATTCTGCTAATAATAAACATAAAACTATAAGGTATAAATCTCGCGTTGGTGTTGATCATTATATTATGCTCGATCTATCACAAATTACCTGTAAAAGTTACATAGCCTTGTGGATGTCGACTCTTTTTTTGTTTTCCATTTTCGTCAGCAGAATTGATCAAGGTCCTCTTTCTTTGGTTTGTTGAGGTAGCATGATCAGGAATCCTCCCCCTTGTCGACCATAAAATTTGGTGCCATAACCTTGCTATATCAGAAGGTTCAAGTGGTTTTCCAATGACCAACGATGCCCCTTTTTTTAGAGCCTCCTCTCCTAAGTCCATTGTGAAATTCTCAGCCATCACTGCACATTTATTATAAAATATTTGTCATTCAGTGTCAAAATACATAATGAGGTTATTAGGCTAACTTGACATCATAAAATAAGAATTTTCCCCCACACAAAAAGTAACAAAATAAACATATTTTGTTACGATTTTAGTTACTCTTTCTGCAGAATAGATACTATTTTTTTTGACAGTAGTTAAACATTAATACAGCTCCAGTATATCTGAAAGTATCAAGGAATATACAGGTACTTATTTAACCATGTTGTGTGTGTATAAATCAGTTGAACTTACAAACTATAGGCATGAAGAAGGTCAAGCTTCGATCGTGAATATGCTGTACGAATTCAAAAATGTTCATATCTTGCATATTAAAATCAGCCATCACCATATCGTAAAACCCTTCACGCGCCTCAAAAAGCTTCAGTGCCATGGCTGCTGACCCTGCCGTTGTCACTGAAACCAAATCACCACAATTTTTTTTTGAGAAGTGCCAAACCTCTTTTTTTCATTCTACCATTACGAACAAAATGCAACCAAAAAAAAAGATTTTACAAATGTAATAATCACCATACAAGTATTTAAATTTTTGTGTCCGTCAAACAAATGTCAAGCACAACATTTTTAATAAAACAAATGGCTAGATGGCTACATTCCAATTTACTTAAATACATTTACATATAAGTATGTGCCTCGATAAAACAGTAAGTAGTAAAATTTAAGAGTTGGAGGGTTAAAACCCGGTAAAAGAATAAGTTAGTATATGAGTGTATAGTAACTGAAAAAAATTAGTGCCAATAATTATTAAACATTACCATTGTACAGTTTTTCTTGAAGCAGAGATGCAGTGTGCACAAGGGAGGATGGATTGTTATCAACCAACAATATACAAGAACTACTAGTTACATCAAGCCAGCTATAGTCACTTTTTACTCTATCACCTTGATTTACACCCATCTTTGACAAACACCTCTGACTTTGATGAAATTAGCACAAACAAATATAATATGTTCTTGTATCTATGTAATGGCCTCTAAATGTTTAATTATAGGTAGATGGAGAATGAGGCAGCAATGTATAGAAATTTTGAATGTATAGAACTAGAGTTTCATCACACAACGTCGTTTATCAACATTTTCAATGATGGGACCAATTAAAAATAAATGTATATTTTAATCTATAATACTTAAATATTTTTAAATTTTGTATTACTTGTTTTTCAAAAATTACAAAAGAAAAGGCAGTTAATCAGTACAAAACAATAAGCAAAAGCCTTTTTTTATAGCCATAAGTTACATAATTTTAAAGGTTGTTTCTCCTTACAATTTTTTTTGAAGATATTAATAATTTTAGGTTTGACCTAGTGTTGCAATGAAGATGCATAACTACCTGCCCATGCAATTAATTGTTCCTTTTTAATTATTAATATATTAGAATTTCTATTGGTAGAATAAATATAATTGGTTAAGAATATGTTCTTTAAATTTTTTTAGCAGAATAAGGTAGGTGAAAAAGTAAATTTAACCCACTAAATATACTATTTATTAATAAACAAAACAATGTGTAAATGATGCGGAGAAGTACGAAAGTATGAAATTCCGTTATCACAAAATTTAGGTTCGATTTGCTACAAATATATGATTAAATAAGATTTTTTTATTTGATTTAATTTCTTTAATTATTAAAGTTTACCATTGTACAGTTTTTCTTGAAGCAGAGATGCAGTGTGCATAAGGGAGGCTTGATTGTTATCAACCAACAATATACAAGAACTACTTGTTACATCAAGCCAGATATAGTCCCTTTTTACTCTATCACCTTTATTTACACTCATCTTTAACAAACACCTCTGACTTTGATGAAATTAGCACAAACAAATATAATTGTTCTTGTATGTATGTAATGGCCTCTAAATGTTTAATTAAAGGTAGATGGACAATAAGGCAGACCAGCCATGTATATAAATTTTAAATGTATAGAATTAGAGTTTCATCACCCGTTTATCAACATTTTCAATGATGGGACCCATTAAAATCAACATTTTCAATGATGGGACGCATTTAACGCTCCTTTAATATATATTTTGATAAATTATTTTAAATTTTTTCTTCTTATGAATAAAAATATAATGTTTAAATTTTTATTTAGAAAAAGAAAGTTTTAAAAATAAGTTGTAGAACTATACTTTATAAAAGCCTTAAATGCGTGACAAACAATGTAATGAAACTGTAACAAAATGAGAGGGACGGAGGGAATAATATTTAAATATTTTTAAATAATTTTGTATTACTTGTATTTCAAAATTTAAAAAAGAAAAGGCAGTACAAAACAATAAGTAAAAGTCAAACAAATTAGAGATAGAATAGATTATAGTATAAATTACGAGTTACCTACTTATGCATAACTACCTGCCCATGCAATTAATTGATTGTTCATTATAAATATATTAGAATTTCTACCGCAAATGGTTAAGAATATGTTCTTTAAATTTTGTTACTAGATTAAGGTATGTGAAAAAGTAAATTTAACCGACTAACTATTTTTAATGTGATACAAGTGTCAAACACCTTACAATCTATACTCTTTATTAGTAAGCAAAACAATGTGTAAATGGCGCGAACAAGTATGAAATTTGGTTATCACAAAATTCAGGTTCGATTTCCTACAACTACATGATTAAAGAAGATTTTTTATTTGATTTAATTTCTTTAGTTTCATTCCGGGTTCCATTCCCAATAATTACATAATCCAAAGATTTATTGATTTGATTTTTTTTGGTTTCATCTCGATTTCGATTAATATTTGAATCTTGGCCCGTACTTTGCACGAGTTATTAGCGATTTAATTTAAGTTGAAATAACTTATCATGGCATATGCTCAAGTTTGAATCAAAATAAACTTTAAGAAAAACTAGTTTAAGCGAATTATTTTCATTTTTTTGTAAGTTATTTGCGTTTATTTTGTTATAAGAATTTTAATTATAGTAAATTTTGAAATAATTAAAAATTAACACATAAGCGAATATTACACTCATAAGAATATATAGATAACCAAATAACGTACAAATTACAAAACAACTTGAAACTATTTTGAATCCATATTCTCCCATTCAAGTATGTTGTATAATTTGATAGTCAAATGTTTAAACAACTTTCACATAGTATAATGATTATAAATATATGATCACAATTCACACACCGAGATCACATAGTACATAACTATTCAATCTTTGTATGAAAGTATACGCTATGTGCTAAACGTGGCTACTTGAAATGGCATAGTATCTTATCGGAGTTTATAATCGAGGGGTAATAGATTGATTAGAATCATTTGTTATATAGGTCCAGGTCAGACGAGTAAACTTCCATTCTTCCAAACTGATCAGGTCTAACCTTATTTTCTATAGTCAAAACTTATATGATGATTAGGTGTGTGGTTGATATGCTAGTATAAGTAGTCACTAAACTATTTGCTATATGGTAATTAAAATGAGTAGTGTATAATGTTGTGTTAAGTATGATTGAATATGGTTCAAGACATATGGAGTTCTAATTATATATATTTACAATTCGAAATTTCGAATGTATATGTATATATGATTAAAATTCTATAATTTCTTAAACATAGTATGAGTAGTATGATTACTTGAGTGTGATTGTACTTGATATGAATTGGTATTAATGTTGTTGTGGATTGTTGATTAGTTTAGATTACAGGTGGTTGGTTACATAAATAGAGGAGGTGCTGCCGAATTTTCGGTAGAACCATTACGTGATTAATTGCTAATTGTAATATGATGTGATATTCTAGTGTAATTGAAACATGCTTGTGTGTTATATAATTAACTGTTATAGCTTACTTTATAATAGAAAGATAGTTTTAGAAAAGGTTTTGTGTTAATTTTCAATTTATTAATTATGTTAGAGTACAAAGCACACAATATGGAATCTCGAGGAGTCAACTTGTAATTCATCACTGTCTGTCGATTTTGATCAATGTCTGTTATGTGTTACATGAATTAAGTGGTTTATTATTGAGCCTTGAATGTGTTAGGTGATCCATGAATTATTTATTTGAGCCGCTCAATGTTAAATTGGTGCTTAATCTGTTATAATAGTATTTAAGATATACATTGGATTATTTAATTTACCGATTAGAAGTGTTACCTTTCTTTTCGCAAGGATCAAGTGTTGAGTTATGTTCTTGTCTAAACGACTAGTTATTAATTTTAGAGGTCGACAGAGAAGGTCAACGAACTTATACGGGAAGATGTTACATGAAGAAAGTTAGGGATGGATGGAGTGTTGTTTGAGCTTTATTGGTTAAAGTGAGATGTTTTAACATCGGGAAAACGTCTACCTTTTCTGACAAAGATATGGGTAAGAATTGTTAATTACGTTAGAACCAAGTTTTCAAGTTTGTGAGTAGGAATCGTAAACTGAAGATTTAAAGTATCGTCTTATGTTTGACTGTCGAGGTATATGCGCGGATTCGATATCGTGGGATCAGATTCGTGACGATCGCAAACACGTTATACCAAGAAATGAGTGAAATGGAGGATGATGATGTCGTAAGATAGAAGAAGAAGAGAATTTTACTACTTTGGATTTATGTAATAGCTAAAGATCAGAGGCAAGTTTACTAACTCATACTCTTTTGTTCGGAGTATCATAACAAGTTCTATACTTTTCACTTATTGTTCAAGTGACATATTTCTTCAACTATTTTGCCAATATTGTAACACCCCAGTCCCACATCGAGGAGATTTGGGACTTTAGTTCAGTTTATAAGGCAAAGTGTTACTACTAAGTGCACCAACAAATCATGATCTTTTGGGGGCCTGTGGTGGGCCAGTCGTTACCCAAGTTGGCTGCGTTTGGGCCAGTAGGCTTCGGCTTATTCGGACTCAGAATCGGGATTTGACCGGATTTTCGAAAAAGGCTCGAGATTTGACCCGGGTTGTCACATATGGTATCAAAGCCGACTCTCGAAAGCTTGTCGAGCCAAGTTGCCGGAGATGGGGACACGAAGGCTGGTGGTATTATCCCACAATGGACAGAGATCCGGAGGTGGGGACACGAAGTCAGCTGGTATTATCCCACAATGGCTAGGGAGGAACGATCTTAGAACCTATGGGCTATATCCGATCAGGCTAGTCGAGGACGTCAAGAGTTTAAGTGGGGGAGTTTGTAACACCCCAGTCCCACATCGATGAGATTTGGGACTTTAGTTCAGTTTATAAGGCAAAGTGTTACTACTAAGTACACCAACAAATCATGATCTTTTGGGGGTCTGTGGTGGGCCAGTTGTTACCCAAGTTGGCTTCGTATGGGCTAGTAGGCTTCAGCTTATTCGGGCTCGGAATCAGGACTTGACCCAATTTTCGAAAATGACTCGGGATTTGACCCGGGTTGTCACAAATATTACTCTAAACTCATATTGAAAGTTTTATCTCTCTCACTTATTATTCAAGTGATATGATTCTGCACTATTATGCAAGTATTACTTTCAAATCATATAGAAAGTGACAATTGCTACTATACTATTATTAAACAAATGTTTATCATACAAACCGTATATTATGTTGCATTTCAGTATTTTACGGGAAACATAAATTATGATTATTATGTTGTTACGAAATGAAATGTTTACCCTGATAATATATTCACGGTAATTAGGCCCTTTTCTTTTTGGATAAAAACTTGTTAAATTTCTAAAGCAAGTTTGATAATGATTTCTGGAAATGAAAGATATATAATAGATAAGTAGCGGGATAATTGAAATCCTATGCTACAGTTTTCATATATAAAGTGGAATGAGTTTGCGTAAGAGGACTGATTGACACCCAGCCCAGCCCTGTATTAAAGCCAATGTCAATAAGTTCTACCAGATCCAAATTATTATGAACACTTTGTTATACTAACATCGTGTTAGAGAGGTTATGCGTGACAGATCATCAGCTTAACCTGTGTCATTTATATCCACTTTATACATTCAAAATGGGCCAATGTTTTGATAAGAATTGAACCATATTCAGTAAATATACTTTTAAATGTTCAATAAATGCATGATTTTAGAAAGATACCTCATATCCCATTCCCGATCATTGATTTACAAATGTGAAATGGACATTTTACTCAAAAGTTATTTGCATCAAAAAACTTGTTAAATTTCTAAAAGCGGACATTGTTTATCAGAAAAATATCTTTATTATTGTATCATATTATTATCACTTGCTGAGCAATTCTTCCGCTCATACTTGCTTGTTTCACCTTTTTAACCCTCCAATGAAAGATAAAGTGACATGATTTAATCATATTAGTTTGGAATGCGAAGAGACGAGATGCCGTTATGAAGATGAATTGATGAAGAGTATTTGGATCTAGTGTAAGGCTATTTGTATAAATTTCATTTCTATTAAATATTATTGTGTATCCGATTAGTTTGGCCTGGTATACTTCTCATCGAAGTTATACTAGCGTCTTAGGATTTATGCAAAGAGATTGTTGTAAATAATAAATATTTTTATGGGATTTTTGGATTCTTGTTTCTAGCACTGTAACCTAAAAAGATCATTGGTATAGTTGGGGTCGCAATGTTATATTTGAATTGGTTTAATATTTAACAGGTGATTTTATTTGAGATTTCAGGTGACGACCAAATCCACTGACCCCGGATTTGGGGGCGTCACAATGATGAACAAAATGTAACCAAAAAAAAAAGATTTTACAAAGGTAATAATCACGATACATGTATTTAAATTTTTGCGTCCGTCAAACAATTGTCAAGCACAACATTTTTAATAAAACAGTAAGTAGTAAAATTTAAAATAAAAATAAAAATAAAGAGCAGAATAATTTTACAACTCCTATTAGGAAGGTCTTAGGGAGCTACAATAAACTCAATTTTACAATGTTCCAAAGGATTGCAATCAGAAATTGGAATGAAAAATTATAAACACATTTAACAATGGTTTCATATGCTTGTATTGAAGTAATGTATTTGGACAACGGTTTTTTTTAACAAGAAGTTGTTACCTAGCTTAATAGACAATGGTTTCATAGAAAATTCAACACATTGCCTAGTACAATGCTTGACAACAGTTTTCATTATAGTCCAATTACCTAAAATAACAAGAGACAATGGTTTTATATAACAAAATTAAAAAACCAAACTGGCAATATAAAGAAACCAAACTGACAATATAAAGAAGCCAAACTAAAACCAAAACAAACAGCCATTCCATTCCATCGTGTTCAATAAACCATTACAACCAACACATCTCACTCAAAATAAAAATTGACAATAGTGTTCCTGTTTTAAGTTCATCTTCAATCTGTACTTTAGTAAGGTGCGGGTTCCTGTTTTTATTCAAGAGGCACTCTTCAGTAGTAAGACAAGTTCCTGAAGTAAGCAAAGCAAACAAGTTACATATCTCAATATGGCAGTTATGTTTAGGTAAGACATTTCGTATCCAGTACCATGAGGCCTTATGAATGTATGTGCTAAAGCAAGGCGCTGATACTAATTAAGAGTTGTAGTACTTATATTCTTAATGGATGGATGTGGCTTTCAGTGTTAATGCCAACTGAATAAGGTGAACTCTGAAGAAAAGTGGATGAACGGAGAGTTGTTGTTTTGAAAATATACTGGTGATCTTATTATAATCAAATGTTTTGATCTGCTGCTGTAAATCTTATTCCACAGAGACAAAGGTGTGAGAATCTACTGCAAACATCAATGGTGCTACAGTCCACACAGTGTGATAAGTCTTTGACACTAGTAGCTGCTGATAATATTAATAGGATGACATGATCGTTGTAAAGTACAATACTTTACTTATTGTAGAATTGAAGTAGTAAGAACTGAGAAGTACTGATATAGTGTCTCTAAAAGCTAGATTCGTTAAAACTTTGCTATTAAGTGCTATAGGGTGATAATCCCTTAAACTTTCTCCATTTCGAATTAGATGACCCATTGTCTACACGATACACAAAAATTATAACCAAATTTCCAAGTGTACAAAATCATTAAAGCACTATTCTCAAATTCAACAAGTTCCTGCAATCAGTGATACATCACTTTTGTTTATAATCATTGTACTTGAGGGTTCCAATTTGCTCATTTCATATACTGGCAAGGAATTGTAAGAATTTCATTGCACAGGGGATAGTTTCTTAGCTTAATCTATTAGTCAGCATATTGCAAAAAAAACAATTAAGATAAAAAAGAGTATCGGCTTATCATTTATTGCAAGTCGATCAAGCTATGCCCGAGAAAGATTTTTAAAAAAATGCTACTGTAGAAATGGAAATGACATATGCATATGAAGTTATAATTACGGTCATATGTACAGGAAGAGTAAGTTTTTTTGAATTTATTTTATTATAAGTAACAGCACTAACCTTCTCCATCCACATGGATGCTACCACCTTCAAGGATAATAGATTGAGGAAACCTAGGAAGCCTTTCAACTGAAATTATCTAGGGAAATTTGCAAGTTAAAATGTGTGAGGCCCTTTATTAATACGTAGTCTTCTAGACAGAAGAAAATTTCACAATGAGGACCCAACAATTTATCAGTTTCACTAACCTTTTTAGCGACAAGAAGGTCGAGACCCCAATCAGTGTAACAACCATCCTCGGCACCTGTTAGATCAGGTGACCTCGTAAAATAGTAACACAAAAGCATGCAGCAGCACAATAGTGAATAACCAAATATAAATGCATAAGAAACAATCTTACCACCCCAACTGTTGAAGTTCCAATCAATACCAGCAACTTTATATATTGTATTGCCCGGACTTGATTTGCTCTTGTTTACAACAAACTAAACAAACAATAAAAGTCACCATCTCAGAATATATCGAAAAACTCGCCAGATTAAACCACCTGGACAAAAAAGGCAGAATATAACATAATGACAACAAGATGAAAGAACTCACCGTTGGCCCAGAGTCCCGAAACCAAGAGTCATTCATGCTCATTTCGATGACCCTAACACTATGTGGTAACTGTCTGCGTGCATTGTCCCACTGACCAGAGGTAAAAGATGTCCAAATTACGTACCAAGTTTGTGACAGTGATTGCTATTTATATCAGATTATCAAGTTCGGAATTGCAAGAGAAACGAACCTGAGCTGCACTAGCACAGACGGTGACTGGCTCAAATTTTGAGATAGTAGTGGCCACCTTTGCGAAAACCTTCTGAGCATACACAACATTATCTCGCCAGTTATCACCACGCTCCTACATGTCATAGTGTGTCTTTTTTAAGACTGCACTTAGCAAGTATATTTTAAGAAATCAAAACACCACACTATAACTCTATGCATAAACTGATGTACAACTTTCTACAATTTGAGTGAGATACCAAGAGACAAAAACAAATGCACTCGGGCCAGATCAATTGGATAGAAAAAAAAAGTAAACTATTTTCCAATTTTTATTGTTGGCCATTTGCCAAAACATTGTCAATAAAACTGAATTTTCTCAAAATATTTACTTCATATTTAGTTCAACCATTTTCATCTGTACATTGTCAATAGCACTATATTCTTACAAAGTAATGACAGTTATTAGGAAGACATAGATTGTTACAGTAGTAGTATGAACTCACCTCAAGTTGTATAAGCCAGTTGTCTGCACCGGATTCAAACGATATGCAGGCAATGTTCCATCTAAACACACTAAATAATCCACCAAAGAGAGTAAGTAAACATGCAGGACAGCTCCCTAAATATCATCTAAATCATATCTAATCTACAAACAACAATACAGCTATATAATGTTTATTCATTCACAATCGTAAATGAATGCATCAAATAACATAAACACGGATTTAGAGTGTTCAGTGTCACTCCTAAGAACATCACAGTTGAGTTGCTTATTAAATAGTAAGGTACAATGATGTTCCGCAACATTTATTCAGAGGCAATAGTGCGAAAAACAGGGTACATTTTATTCATCGATAGTAAAGATACTAACAGGTTCAGAGTACATATTGTAGCTATTCAACGAACACAGATTCTTAGCAGACTCATTCAACTCATTTCCTCTCTTTGTGACAAATTCCACAACAGCTTGGATAGCACGAATAAATATTAAACTGTTTAGAACTATGAATCATAGTTACCTCTACGTTTTATTCGTCGATATCCAGGTACTCGAATGACTTCACGACAAATTTCACCTTATCTGTAAACAATGAAAATACATAAGCTAAATCAGAAAATTAACAGCAGAACATTAATAGCAGCACAATCCATGGATCAATTCATGATTTCGAATATTATGAAGATAGATTTATACCTCAAACACTTTCGAGTACAAAGCCTGCTTCGATTAAACCCAACTCAAACCCTAATTGAATCCCTCCACCATGCTTCAATTAACCAGTGCAAACCCTAATTTAACTCCTCAATTAAGCTTCGATTAAGCAACGCAAACCCTAATTTAAACCTTAATAGACAGAGAGTGAGAAGCGAGAAGAGAACCCTAATTTAAACTCTATTAGACAGAGAGTGAGAAGTGAGAAGCTAGAAGAGAGGATGAGAAGTGAGAATGAGAGAATGAGAGTGAGAGTGAATACTTTCCCCCAATTTTCACCAATTTTCCCCCGCCCAGTGTTTTCCCCAATTTCTCCAATTTCGTTTGCCGCTCGATGTTTTTGCCCCCAATTTCATTTGGCCGCCTACTGATATAATTTCTGTTCTTTAAACAAAATTATTACAAATTTATTCTAATAAGTTTGATATTAAATTATAATTATAATTCATTATTTTAATTATTTCGTTTTTACAATCTATTTTTAAATCTATTGTTAAAATTAGTTTTACAAGTTGTTACTTTCTCTAATAAATTTTTTATTGGTTTTAATCAAAATTTAATGATTTTGAATTTTTTTTTAAAAAAACCTTTTCTAATATAAATTGATTAAAAACATTTTATAAAATATAAATAATTCAATTATTTCACAGAATATTACTTTTATAAAAATATTACTTTTATTATTCAATGATTTTTAAAAAATTAATTACTTTTAAAGTGAAATAATTATTGAATTATTAATTTTAAATAAAAAATTCAAAATTAATACACTAAGGTAACGCCCTCACGATATTACTCAATTACAACACCTTTTTACGGCTAGAGTAACATGGGTTTATGGATATGGTAACACCAAAATTATGATGCTGTAATAGGTCCAAAATTTTATAGCTAAGGTAACATGGAAGAAGGTAACATCGAATAGGTCCAAAAACCGTTGTGTGTTTTTTTTATAAAATTTTTGGTAATACCTTTGCCTAACTTATTTTTTACACTTCTTTGAAGATACCGAACATGTTATTGATTGAAAATTTTACAAAATAATACTTATAATAATAGATTGTGCTTAGGGTTTTGTGGTTTAGGGGTTACGATTTAGGGGTTACGACTTAGGGGTTATGTTAGTTTACACACGAAATTATGTAAGTCATGTATAAGCGAGACTGTACGCCATTCCCAACTTGTATGTTTAGTAAATTGTGTGGTGTCCTTGGTCCGACAAAGAAAAATATGTAGATTTTATATGTTGTTAAGTATAATAACGAGGATAATACGAAAGTCTTAATATGATAAGAGAACTACAAACTATGATATCCGGCTTAATTAAGAATATTATCCTATAATTAAGTGTGTCAATTAAACATAAACTTTATTATTCAAACAAAGTTCACAATTAAAGTTTGTCACGAACGAGAAATTCAAAAAAAAAAAAAAAAGTCACACAACTGTTTTTAAGTTGTAAAACCGTTGTAGTAAAATCATTCAGACAACAGTTTATAAATAAAAAACCGTTGTGGTAATCACACAACGGTTTCTACAAAAAAACCGTCGTGGAAAGTAAAGTACAACAAATGTTTATTCTTAAAAAAACCGTTGTGTGTTTTTTTTATAAAAATTTTGTTAATACCTTTGCCTAACTTATTTTTTACACTTCTTTAAAGATACCGAACATGTTATTGATTGAAAATTTTATAAAATAATACTTATAATAATAGATTGTGCTTAGGGTTTTGTGGTTTAGGGGTTACGATTTAGGGGTTACGACTTAGGGCTTATGTTAGTTTACACACGAAATTATGTAAGTCATGTATAAGCGAGACTGTACGCCATTCCCGACTTGTATGTTTAGTAAATTGTGTGGTGTCCTTGGTCCGACAAAGAAAAATATGTACATTTTATATGTTGTTAAGGATAATAACGAGGATAATACGAAAGTCTTAATATGATAAGAGAACTACAAACTATGATATCCGGCTTAATTAAGAATATTATCCTATAATTAAGTGTGTCAATTAAACATAAACTTTATTATTCAAACAAAGTTCACAATTAAAGTTTGTCACGAACGAGAAATTCAAAAAAAAAAAAAAAAGTCACACAACTGTTTTTAAGTTGTAAAACCGTTGTAGTAAAATCATTCAGACAACAGTTTATAAATAAAAAACCGTTGTGGTAATCACACAACGGTTTCTACAAAAAAACCGTCGTGGAAAGTAAAGTACAACAAAGGTTTATTCTTAAAAAAACCGTTGTGTGTTTTTTTTATAAAAATTTTGTTAATACCTTTGCCTAACTTATTTTTTACACTTCTTTAAAGATACCGAACATGTTATTGATTGAAAATTTTACAAAATAATAATTATAATAATAGATTGTGCTTAGGGTTTTGTGGTTTAGGGGTTACGACTTAGGGGTTATGTTAGTTGACACACGAAATTATGTAAGTCATGTATAAGCGAGACTGTACGCCATTTCGGACTTGTATGTTTAGTAAATTGTGTGGTGTCCTTGGTCCGACAAAGAAAAATATGTACATTTTATATGTTGTTAAGTATAATAACGAGGATAATACGAAAGTCTTAATATGATAAGAGAACTACAAACTATGATATCCGGCTTAATTAAGAATATTATCCTATAATTAAGTGTGTCAATTAAACATAAACTTTATTATTCAAACAAAGTTCACAATTAAAGTTTGTCACGAACGAGAAATTCAAAAAAAAAAAAAAAAAGTCACACAACTGTTTTTAAGTTGTAAAACCGTTGTAGTAAAATCATTCAGACAACAGTTTATAAATAAAAAACCGTTGTGGTAATCACACAACGGTTTCTACAAAAAAACCGTCGTGGAAAGTAAAGTACAACAAAGGTTTATTCTTAAAAAAACCGTTGTGTGTTTTTTTTATAAAAATTTTGTTAATACCTTTGCCTAACTTATTTTTTACACTTCTTTAAAGATACCGAACATGTTATTGATTGAAAATTTTATAAAATAATACTTATAATAATAGATTGTGCTTAGGGTTTTGTGGTTTAGGGGTTACGATTTAGGGGTTACGACTTAGGGCTTATGTTAGTTTACACACGAAATTATGTAAGTCATGTATAAGCGAGACTGTACGCCATTCCCGACTTGTATGTTTAGTAAATTGTGTGGTGTCCTTGGTCCGACAAAGAAAAATATGTACATTTTATATGTTGTTAAGGATAATAACAAGGATAATACGAAAGTCTTAATATGATAAGAGAACTACAAACTATGATATCCGGCTTAATTAAGAATATTATCCTATAATTAAGTGTGTCAATTAAACATAAACTTTATTATTCAAACAAAGTTCACAATTAAAGTTTGTCACGAACGAGAAATTCAAAAAAAAAAAAAAAAGTCACACAACTGTTTTTAAGTTGTAAAACCGTTGTAGTAAAATCATTCAGACAACAGTTTATAAATAAAAAACTGTTGTGGTAATCACACAACGGTTTCTACAAAAAAACCGTCGTGGAAAGTAAAGTACAACAAAGGTTTATTCTTAAAAAAACCGTTGTGTGTTTTTTTTATAAAAATTTTGTTAATACCTTTGCCTAACTTATTTTTTACACTTCTTTAAAGATACCGAACATGTTATTGATTGAAAATTTTACAAAATAATAATTATAATAATAGATTGTGCTTAGGGTTTTGTGGTTTAGGGGTTACGACTTAGGGGTTATGTTAGTTGACACACGAAATTATGTAAGTCATGTATAAGCGAGACTGTACGCCATTTCGGACTTGTATGTTTAGTAAATTGTGTGGTGTCCTTGGTCCGACAAAGAAAAATATGTACATTTTATATGTTGTTAAGTATAATAACGAGGATAATACGAAAGTCTTAATATGATAAGAGAACTACAAACTATGATATCCGGCTTAATTAAGAATATTATCCTATAATTAAGTGTGTCAATTAAACATAAACTTTATTATTCAAACAAAGTTCACAATTAAAGTTTGTCACGAACGAGAAATTCAAAAAAAAAAAAAAAAAGTCACACAACTGTTTTTAAGTTGTAAAACCGTTGTAGTAAAATCATTCAGACAACAGTTTATAAATAAAAAACCGTTGTGGTAATCACACAACGGTTTCTACAAAAAAACCATCGTGGAAAGTAAAGTACAACAAAGGTTTATTCTTAAAAAAACCGTTGTGTGTTTTTTTTATAAAAATTTTGTTAATACCTTTGCCTAACTTATTTTTTACACTTCTTTGATTGGTTTTGCCTTTGAAACTTTGGCAGGGGTTTACTTCTTTATATTATTTTTTTTAAAGTTTTTTTAACTATCAGACAACGGTTTATGTAAGCTAAACAATTGTGTGACAGCAACATATTTAACAGCCAAAAACCATTGTCTCTAAGATTTCAATTGGACAACGGTATGCAGAACCTGTTGTGTGAATTAAGTATAGTCCACATACAAGTAAAACACTTGTCTGATTCTAACAACGGTTTACAAAACCATTGTCTGAAGTTTCTTCAGACAATGGTTTTGTAAACCGTTGTTAGAATCAGACAAGTGTTTATTCAAACTGTTGTGTGACATCCATTTAAGTAACAAAAAAAAAACACTTGTCTGTTTTTAACAACGGTTTATGAAACACTTGTCTGACCTTTCTTCAGACAACGGTTTTATAATTCCGTTGTGTAAAGCCTCTACTTTACTCCTTCTAATAGACAATGGTTTTAGAAACCGTTGTTGAAGTTCTTTCAGACAACAGACAGATTTTGCAAAAACAAAAACCGTTGTGTGAAAATTTCAAACAATGCTTTTACTGCCGACCGTTGTCTGATAAGCGTTGTCTGTTTCAGTTTTTCTTGTAGTGAATGCACTGCTGTTGCAGCCAACCAACGATGCGGTCAAGTGTAGGGCGTTTCCACAAACCTTGGCAGGCATGGCCCAACGCTGGTATAACCGTCTTCCTCCCAACTCAATTGGGTCTTTCAAGGAACTAAGCAAAGCTTTTATCAATCAGTTAATTAGTGGAAAGGTGCATGAGAAAAGCTCTGCGTCACTCATGGAAATCCAGCAAGGAAAGAATGAAGCCCTAAGGGACTACATCAATCGATTCACTCGAGAGGCTTTGAAAGTCCCGGACTTAGAGGACAGAGTGGCTATGATAGCCCTGCAACAAGGAACTACTGATGACCACTTCAAAAGGTCGTTGGCTAAACATCCACCCGACAGCATGTTGAAGCTCCAAGATAGAGCCGGAAAGTATATCAAGGCTGAAGAAATCATGAGAAAGTATGAACCCACTACTAGCGGTAGTGGAAACTCAAAGAAAAGAAAAGAAACTCAGGAGTATGATGTCAAGGAAAAGTTTCCTAGAACGTCAAAGGACTTTGATTCTCCACCCAAGAGAAACAATTTTGGGCCAAAGTTTACGGAGTATGCAAGGTTGAACACTCCCAGGAGTCAAATTCTGATGGAGATAGCTAAGGAAGGAGATCTCAAATGGCCGAAGACAATGAGGGCTGACATGTCCAAATGGAACCAAAATCAGTTCTGTCGGTTCCACAAAGAAGTCGGTCACGACACCGACGATTGTAGGAAATTGAAAGATGAGATCGAATTTCTGATACGAAGAGGAAAACTCAGCAAATTCACCAAGGATGGAAATCAAGGGAGTCAAAGAGGAAACTATGATATTCAGAGGGCCAACTGCTGCTGGGTCCTCCCGAAACTCAAGAAAAGCTTATGCTCGAGAGGTAATGACTGTGGTTGGAGAAGCACCGAAGCGTGCCAGAACAGAAGTGTCAATAGGTTTTGACGATTCAGACTTGGAAGGGGTGAAGTTCCCCCACGATGACCCTCTAGTCATCATACCTGTGATTGGCAATTCTGAAACAAAGAGAGTCCTAGTCGACAATGGAGCTTCAGTGGATATCTTGTTCCACGATGCTTTTCTCAAGATGGGTTACACTGATTCTCAGTTAACACCCTCAAATATGCCTATATACGGATTCAATGGGGTGGAATCAAAAGTGGAAGGCACTATCCAACTCCCAATGACCATGGGGCAAGGGATGAATACGTCTACTCAGATGTTGAACTTCAAAGTTATAAAAGCGACTTCAACCTAAAATGCAATCCTGGGAAGGACTGGTCTTCATGCGTTCAAGGCTGTTGCCTCATCTTATCATCTAAAAATCAAGTTCCCAATGAGGAATGAGATTGGTGAAGAACGAGGAGACCAAAAGATGGCTAGAAGTTGTTATCTATCCGCGTTAAGGCCTGATGGAATCGGGGGGCAAGTTCTCCCAATTGAAGACATGGATACTAGTGACAATGAGGACCGAAGAGGGAAACTAGCCGAGGATTTAATCCCCATTCCCTTAGTCCCTGGTGAACCGGAGAAGGTGACATATGTTGGAGCACTACTACCTGAGCCATTGAAAAGCAAGCTCATATCTTTTCTTCAAGAGAATAATGACGTTTTTGCTTGGACAGCGGCTGACATGCCAGGGATTGATCCCCAATTGATAACTCACAAGTTGAATGTGGATCCTGAAAGAAAGACGGTGAAACAAAAGAAGAAAAATTTTGCTCCAGAAAGGCAAGAGGCCATTAAATTAGCACAAACAAATATAATTGTTCTTGTATGTATGTAATGGCCTCTAAATGTTTAATTAAAGGTAGATGGACAATAAGGCAGACCAGCCATGTATATAAATTTTAAATGTATAGAATTAGAGTTTCATCACCCGTTTATCAACATTTTCAATGATGGGACCCATTAAAAGCAACATTTTCAATGATGGGACGCATTTAACGCTCCTTTAATATATATTTTGATAAATTATTTTAAATTTTTTCTTCTTATGAATAAAAATATAATGTTTAAATTTTTATTTAGAAAAAGAAAGTTTTAAAAATAAGTTGTAGAACTATACTTTATAAAAGCCTTAAAATGCGTGACAAACAATGTAATGAAACTGTAACAAAATGAGAGGGACGGAGGGAATAATATTTAAATATTTTTAAATAATTTTGTATTACTTGTATTTCAAAATTTAAAAAAGAAAAGGCAGTACAAAACAATAAGTAAAAGTCAAACAAATTAGAGATAGAATAGATTATAGTATAAATTACGAGTTACCTACTTATGCATAACTACCTGCCCATGCAATTAATTGATTGTTCATTATAAATATATTAGAATTTCTACCGCAAATGGTTAAGAATATGTTCTTTAAATTTTGTTACTAGATTAAGGTATGTGAAAAAGTAAATTTAACCGACTAACTATTTTTAATGTGATACAAGTGTCAAACACCTTACAATCTATACTCTTTATTAGTAAGCAAAACAATGTGTAAATGGCGCGAACAAGTATGAAATTTGGTTATCACAAAATTCAGGTTCGATTTCCTACAACTACATGATTAAAGAAGATTTTTTAGTTGATTTAATTTCTTTAGTTTCATTCCGGGTTCCATTCCCAATAATTACATAATCCAAAGATTTATTGATTTGATTTTTTTTGGTTTCATCTCGATTTCGATTAATATTTGAATCTTGGCCCGTACTTTGCACGAGTTATTAGCGATTTAATTTAAGTTGAAATAACTTATCATGGCATATGCTCAAGTTTGAATCAAAATAATCTTTAAGAAAAACTAGTTTAAGCGAATTATTTTCATTTTTTTGTAAGTTATTTGCGTTTATTTTGTTATAAGAATTTTAATTATAGTAAATTTTGAAATAATTAAAAATTAACACATAAGCGAATATTACACTCATAAGAATATATAGATAAACAAATAACGTACAAATTACAAAACAACTTGAAACTATTTTGAATCCATATTCTCCCATTCAAGTATGTTGTATAATTTGATAGTCAAATGTTTAAACAACTTTCACATAGTATAATGATTATAAATATATGATCACAATTCACACACCGAGATCACATAGTACATAACTATTCAATCTTTGTATGAAAGTATACGCTATGTGCTAAACGTGGCTACTTGAAATGGCATAGTATCTTATCGGAGTTTATAATCGAGGGGTAATAGATTGATTAGAATCATTTGTTATATAGGTCCAGGTCAGACGAGTAAACTTCCATTCTTCCAAACTGATCAGGTCTAACCTTATTTTCTATAGTCAAAACTTATATGATGATTAGGTGTGTGGTTGATATGCTAGTATAAGTAGTCACTAAACTATTTGCTATATGGTAATTAAAATGAGTAGTGTATAATGTTGTGTTAAGTATGATTGAATATGGTTCAAGACATATGGAGTTCTAATTATATATATTTACAATTCGAAATTTCGAATGTATATGTATATATGATTAAAATTCTATAATTTCTTAAACATAGTATGAGTAGTATGATTACTTGAGTGTGATTGTACTTGATATGAATTGGTATTAATGTTGTTGTGGATTGTTGATTAGTTTAGATTACAGGTGGTTGGTTACATAAATAGAGGAGGTGCTGCCGAATTTCTGGTAGAACCATTACGTGATTAATTGCTAATTGTAATATGATGTGATATTCTAGTGTAATTGAAACATGCTTGTGTGTTATATAATTAACTGTTATAGCTTACTTTATAATAGAAAGATAGTTTTAGAAAAGGTTTTGTGTTAATTTTCAATTTATTAATTATGTTAGAGTACAAGCACACAATATGGAATCTCGAGGAGTCAACTTCTAATTCATCACTGTGTGTCGATTTTGATCAATGTCTGTTATGTGTTACGTGAATTAAGTGGTTTATTATTGAGCCTTGAATGTGTTAGGTGATCCATGAATTATTTATTTGAGCCGCTCAATGTTAAATTGGTGCTTAATCTGTTATAATAGTATTTAAGATATACATTGGATTATTTAATTTACCGATTAGAAGTGTTACCTTTCTTTTCGCAAGGATCAAGTGTTGAGTTATGTTCTTGTCTAAACGACTAGTTATTAATTTTAGAGGTCGACAGAAAAGGTCAACGAACTTATACAGGAAGATGTTACATGAAGAAAGTTAGGGATGGATGGAGTGTTGTTTGAGCTTTATTGGTTAAAGTGAGATGTTTTAACATCGGGAAAACGTCTACCTTTTCTGACAAAGATATGGGTAAGAATTGTTAATTACGTTAGAACCAAGTTTTCAAGTTTGTGAGTAGGAATCGTAAACTGAAGATTTAAAGTATCGTCTTATGTTTGACTGTCGAGGTATATGCGCGGATTCGATATCGTGGGATCAGATTCGTGACGATCGCAAACACGTTATACCAAGAAATGAGTGAAATGGAGGATGATGATGTCGTAAGATAGAAAAAGAAGAGAATTTTATTACTTTGGATTTATGTAATAGCTAAAGATCAGAGGCAAGTTTACTAACTCATACTCTTTTGTTCGGAGTATCATAACAAGTTCTATACTTTTCACTTATTGTTCAAGTGACATATTTCTTCAACTATTTTGCCAATATTGTAACACCCCAGTCCCACATCGAGGAGATTTGGGACTTTAGTTCAGTTTATAAGGCAAAGTGTTACTACTAAGTGCACCAACAAATCATGATCTTTTGGGGGCCTGTGGTGGGCCAGTCGTTACCCAAGTTGGCTGCGTTTGGGCCAGTAGGCTTCGGCTTATTCGGACTCAGAATCGGGATTTGACCGGATTTTCGAAAAAGGCTCGAGATTTGACCCGGGTTGTCACATATGGTATCAAAGCCGACTCTCGAAAGCTTGTCGAGCCAAGTTGCCGGAGGTGGGGACACGAAGGCTGGTGGTATTATCCCACAATGGACAGAGATCCGGAGGTGGGGACACGAAGTCAGCTGGTATTATCCCACAATGGCTAGGGAGGAACGATCTTAGAACCTATGGGCTATATCCGATCAGGCTAGTCGAGGACGTCAAGAGTTTAAGTGGGGGAGTTTGTAACACCCCAGTCCCACATCGATGAGATTTGGGACTTTAGTTCAGTTTATAAGGCAAAGTGTTACTACTAAGTACACCAACAAATCATGATCTTTTGGGGGTCTGTGGTGGGCCAGTTGTTACCCAAGTTGGCTTCGTATGGGCCAGTAGGCTTCAGCTTATTCGGGCTCGGAATCAGGACTTGACCCAATTTTCGAAAATGACTCGGGATTTGACCCGGGTTGTCACAAATATTACTCTAAACTCATATTGAAAGTTTTATCTCTCTCACTTATTATTCAAGTGATATGATTCTGCACTATTATGCAAGTAGTACTTTCAAATCATATAGAAAGTGACAATTGCTACTATACTATTATTAAACAAATGTTTATCATACAAACCGTATATTATGTTGCATTTCAGTATTTTACGGGAAACATAAATTATGATTATTATGTTGTTACGAAATGAAATGTTTACCCTGATAATATATTCACGGTAATTAGGCCCTTTTCTTTTTGGATAAAAACTTGTTAAATTTCTAAAGCAAGTTTGATAATGATTTCTGGAAATGAAAGATATATAATAGATAAGTAGCGGGATAATTGAAATCCTATGCTACAGTTTTCATATATAAAGTGGAATGAGTTTGCGTAAGAGGACTGATTGACACCCAGCCCAGCCCTGTATTAAAGCCAATGTCAATAAGTTCTACCAGATCCAAATTATTATGAACACTTTGTTATACTAACATCGTGTTAGAGAGGTTATGCGTGACAGATCATCAGCTTAACTTGTGTCATTTATATCCACTTTATACATTCAAAATGGGCCAATGTTTTGATAAGAATTGAACCATATTCAGTAAATATACTTTTAAATGTTCAATAAATGCATGATTTTAGAAAGATACCTCATATCCCATTCCCGATCATTGATTTACAAATGTGAAATGGACATTTTACTCAAAAGTTATTTGCATCAAAAAACTTGTTAAATTTCTAAAAGCGGACACTGTTTATCAGAAAATATCTTTATTATTGTATCATATTATTATCACTTGTTGAGCAATTCTTCCGCTCATACTTGCTTGTTTCACCTTTTTAACCCTCCAATGAAAGATAAAGTGACATGATTTAATCATATTAGTTTGGAATGCGAAGAGACGAGATGTCGTTATGAAGATGAATTGATGAAGAGTATTTGGATCTAGTGTAAGGCTATTTGTATAAATTTCATTTCTATTAAATATTATTGTGTATCCGATTAGTTTGGCCTGGTATACTTTTCATCGAAGTTATACTAGCGTCTTAGGATTTATGCAAAGAGATTGTTGTAAATAATAAATATTTTTATGGGATTTTTGGATTCTTGTTTCTAGCACTGTAACCTAAAAAGATCATTGGTATAGTTGGGGTCACAATGTTATATTTGAATTGGTTTAATATTTAACAGGTGATTTTATTTGAGATTTCAGGTGACGACCAAATCCACTGACCCCGGATTTGGGGGCGTCACAATGATGAACAAAATGTAACCAAAAAAAAAAGATTTTACAAAGGTAATAATCACGATACATGTATTTAAATTTTTGCGTCCGTCAAACAATTGTCAAGCACAACATTTTTAATAAAACAGTAAATAGTAAAATTTAAAATAAAAATAAAAATAAAGAGCAGAATAATTTTACAACTCCTATTAGGAAGGTCTTAGGGAGCTACAATAAACTCAATTTTACAATGTTCCAAAGGATTGCAATCAGAAATTGGAATGAAAAATTATAAACACATTTAAATGCAATAAAAGTTGAAAATGAAATAAGTTTTGTAAATATAACTTGATTTAATTGTATCTCTCCTTTGTAAGAGTTCGAGGGTTAAAACCTTGTAAAAGAATAAGTGAGTATATGAGTGTATAGTAACTAAAAAAAATTAGTGCCAAGAATTATTAAACATTACCATTGTACAGTTTTTATTTTTGTTGAAGCAGAGATGGCGTGTGCACAAGGGAGGCTGGATTGTTATCAACCAACAATATACAAGAACTACTAGTTACATCATATAGTCACTTTTTACTCTATCACCTTGATTTACACCCATCTTTAACAAACACCTCAGAAACAAATATAATCTGTTCTTGTATCTATTATATTCTTAATAGCTGCTAGTGAAGGATTTGGAAAATTCCACAAAATACCCTTAAGAATTTACTCTCTTCATATATCTTATGTCTATTTTCGTAATTTCCCAATTCAAAAATATTATGTCATCTTTCATCATCATCATTAATTAAAAGATATCTTATTTTATGCCTAATTATCTTTCACACAATTATAATCCTGCTTATACTCAATATGACATGATTTCCTTAATTTACTATAGCTATAATTACCTATCAATTAACGATATAAAATTGGCAATATATCAAATCAATAATTTAATTTTTTTTAATATGTTTGAATTCCTTAATCAGTGGAAGCATTAAACAATTACATACTATTTGTATCCATAATTTTTGTTATCTATTTTCAAAATCCAAATTTATAATTGATTACAAGTATTTCTTGATTATAAAACTTTGATCTTCACCATTCACAATGTTAAAATCTCATTTCTCTCATTTTATTTCTTTTCTCTCTTATTCTTTGTCTACTATTTTTCTATGTCTTTTCGTTAGTGTTTGTATCGATTATGCAGGTTTGTGTATATGTATGTGTTTTATATTTTTGTTGCTTACTTTTATATATCACTAATATTTGTTTACATTGTGCATAATACCACACTTTCAACCATTTTTTTGGTGACAACAAAAACATGATAATTAAACACATATATACGTTACAATGATCGTTCTTATATGTTGATTTCGTTATATAGTAATTGCAGGTGAATTCCAAATCTTATAGACTTGAGTTCTTGATCATAAGAGGACGTGGTATCCATGAATTCAAAGTGGACAAAAAATAAAAAGGTACTCTTTTATGTTTATGTAATGTGTCATTGATTTAAGTAATGTATTTGTACACTTTTTGTCAAATATGTTGTTGTTTACTTAAAGTTGCTATTAATATTAGTTTATTTTGTTTTGAAAATGATGGTTAAACCAATTGTAGGTGAATCTTAAATCATATATATTGAAATTCTTGATCAGAAGAGATCGTAGTATCCATGGGCTCAATTTTCTGAAAAAGAATCAACTAATGGTTAATGTTAATGTAATGTATTTTTATATTAAGTGATGCATTTGCACACATTTTGTTCAATGTTATTGGTTTGATATTGGTATGATATTAGTTTGATAGATGTTCAATAATACATTTTTTGTGTATGATATTTAGTTTAGATGGTATCCATGTTTTAAAAGATTTGTATGTATGATTGCAACTTGAGATATTCATATGATTGTGATTTGAGATATTAATAAAGGTGATTAAATCATTATAAATTGAGATATTCATATGATTGTGATTTGAGACATTCATATGTGTCATTGACTTATGTAATGCATATATACACTTTTTGTCGAATATATTTGTTGTTTACTTAAATTTGTTAAAAATTTATTTATTTTGTGTTGAAGGTTAAAACAATTGCAAGTGAATCTCAAGTCGTATATATTAAAATTCTCGACTGGAAGAGATTGTGGTATTCATGAAACTCCTGATCGGAATAGATCGTGGTATCCATGGACTCGAATTTCTGAATGGAATCAACTAATGTTAATATAATGTATTGTTATATTGGTTTGATATTGGCATGCTATTAGTTTGATAAATGTTTAATCATACTTCTTTTTATGTTTATGATATTTAGTATAATGATATGTATGTTTTAAAAGAATTGTATGTGTGATTGCAACTTGAGATATTCTGGTATAATTATGACTTACTCTGTTACTCATAATTACATTTGTTTGGATTAATTTTTGATGTTTGTAATTTTAATTTTCTTTTAGTAGTTTGTGCATGTTTCGGATGTTAAATGTTTTATATGTTTACGTGTATGCTACACTTATATTTATTTAAAATATTTTAATTATATAATATATGCAATATATAATAAATAATTATAGTATTTTGTTATAAACAAAAATATGTACACATTTTGGTGGGTGACATTGATACTACACTTAGTAATTTACATCATATGTATTTCGTTACTTAATCTTTCTTTTTGTTGAGTTTTAAAATGTATGTGGTTCAACTTGCGAGAGATCGTTGTTAGGCGACACCGAGAAGACTTTAATTGAAGTTTTATGGCAAATTAATTACTATTTGATATATAATTTAGAATTCTAAATTTTATAATTTGTATCATCTCAACACTCAAATCATCCGATCTCATAATTTTTGAAATTTTAAAAGATAATTCAATTTTTTTTTCTTTTTCGTTGATTACTCAATCAAATCAGAGTACTTAAATCAAGGGTCTTATTGATATATACATTTTTAATGGATGATGATATTGTGCCACATATAGTAATTTTACATCCTAAATATTTAGTTATTTTATTTTTTTTCTTTGTTGAATTTTTAATTATTTAGTGTTCAAATTGCGAGGTGTCGCCGTTAGGCGACGCCGAGAAACCTTTCACTGGTTTTTTTTAATATTTTTATATTGTTAATCAATCAATAAACGATATCCATATAATAAACTGTTTTATATCACTCCTTAATTGTTACCACTTTTTCAACTTCAAATTTTGTTTATCTAATTCTCTTTGTTCTAACATAAAAATCTATTTATTCTTAATGAGTACCAGGGAAAAGTCTTTATTTTCAATACAAATTACGGGTACAAAAGTAATTTTCTTGCTATCCCATTTATAATAATAACAAAATTTACCTATGTTTTACTTATTACAATTTGCAAGCTTATTTTGTATAAGGGTTTGCATAATTCATGAATTATCCACTTTCAGTCCAGTTCTTTAAATTATTAATTAATCTCTCAAATCATATTAAATATCACATGATTTACAACATTTTAAATTTTAAATTACTTCAATTTATTATTTTCCTCCTAATAGTAATATGTACCTATCACATATCCTAATTTCAAGCTACCAGATCTAATTATTTGATATTGATGCATAAGTTTTGTATCACATTTATATGCAATTAAAGGGATATTTAACGGTCTTTGATCATTTTAAATCCACTTTAATTGTTATTTTTCTGAAATTTAAATTGTTATTGTTTTCGTATCCTTGATTTTCTTCAATTTTAGATTTTTAAGATTTTCTAAACCGTGATTTTGTCACGTTTTATTAAAGATTCTATCAGCCATATATCATCATTTCACGCAATCAGTATTTATGTGATATCATACATGAATATTTTATTAGATATACACAAAATTTAAGACATGTTTAACAATCTTGATTGCTTTCTCAACATTTTTTTGTTATTACTTTCAAATTTTTGATTGTCCTCAATTTTATCCTTTTTAGATTTTAAATCCATGCATTTTCATTCTTTTCTTCTTCTCCATTTTTATTTCTCTGTGAGTTGGAGCTTTATAGATAAACATGAATATCTCTTATTTTACGATATTTTTCATTTTGTTGTTGTGATACAGATTTTATAGTGGTGAAAAAGTCTCAATTGATTCCAATAATCATATTTTAGCGATATGTGTTCTCTAAATTAGATAAAAATTGTTAACTTAAAAATTACGATATTGATCTTTATAGTCTCATCTATTTCTCGGACAATTTTACAGTAATTTATTATTGTGTATATTTTGGTTATGCGGTTGATATGTTTGATGAAAATTTTGACAGAAGTTTGTTGACAATTTTAAATATAATATACGACTTGACTGCTCACTCGAGCTAATCTTCGTCCTCTCCACATATTTTTCATATGTTTATGTTTATTTGTTTACTCAGAGATTTGTTATGTACGTTTATTTTTTGTAAATTTAGTTTCATATTTTGTCGAATAATATTTCATTTTTATTTGTGTTTAAAGTGACACCAAACTTGACCATCAAAAATCTATTTTTTTTAATGTATGTTAATAATGTAAATACATATATAATATAATGATTTTTAATTATTTTGAACTGATTTATATATTTTAACTGCAGGTTAATAAATATTATTTTCTCCCTTAAATTTAATATATTTTGACGCTATTTTTTCAAGGTTGAACAAGTTGGACAATGTATATATTGGTCCAATAAAAATTTCAATCTTTTTTTTACCTTTTTTGATACAATGTACTCCTCCGTCTCACTAATATTGGCCATCCTAATTTTTACATGCATTTTTGGTTGCAAATAAAATATATTTCCATAACTTTTTTTCAAAATTTTCCTTTTCCGAATTAACATTTTAAGAGTAAATTTTAATTCTGAAAAAAAGTTACGAAACTATATTTTATTTTCGCCGAAAAAAATGTGGTAAAATAAACATGACAAATATTAGTGGGACGGGGGAGTATGTAAAATCATGGTCGCCGTCAACGAGAAACCTTCTAACTCAAAATTTTATATGTCTTTTTATACGATTCTTTTTTTATGCATGCCTACAATACAAGTAAAGTATGTGATATAATAAAATTTTGGTAATCCTAAACAAATTTATCATCACTTTCCAAATAAATAAATAAAAAGAATCAGAAATCTGAGAATAGTTCGATGCAAATCTTTTTATCAAAAAAATTAATTTATTCTAATTTATTTTGTATTTTGTATTTATTTTGTATTAATTGTTTATTTAAGAATTGAAGTCTAAACTCTACTAACAATGAGTATAATAGTACACAAAATTATTTTGCACTAACTTTTACAATTTTCATCATTTTCAGAGTCACATGATCTTAATTACATTTATCTTATCTCATTATTACATACAAAAATTACTAAGTTTAATTATTTTTATTTATTATTGTTAATATATTGTGGATAAATAGAAGTTAGATTAAAAAATTAAAAATTTTAAAATATATTGTATCATATTTCTTACATTTTTTTATATATGATATGAGTTATTGCAAACGGCGTTGCCGAGAAATTTTTCTCTATAAAATTACTTAAAAAATATTATACTTTACATGCTTTCATTCTTATATAGCATGGAACAAAATAGTCTGTAAAACAGTTCAAAATTTAAATAAATTTATAGATATTGTTTTTTTAATTTATTCAAAATGCATGTATAATATATTACTTACATTAATTACGGAGATTAGGAATAAAGATCAAAGCATGGTGACACTATTCACCGTTACTGTCCAAAAATTTTATAAAACTTTATATGTTTCGCTTCCTATATTATTTTTTTCAAATGACAACGTGTGAATTAGATCAGCATCAGACGGGTTGCAATAAATGCTTTATACATTTAATTTTTGTTCGTCAAAATTTTCAAATTTTTATTACTTTTTCATAACTTCTCATTCAAATAAAGTTATAGAGATTGTCAATATTGATTTTCAAAATATAAATTTTATAAATGTTGATTGTAATGAGATTTTTTATGTAAATTCTAACCAGTTTGCATGAATTCGAAGAGAATAAAATTGGAAAGTACATAAAAAAAATTGAAGACCTTTAATTTGTGGCAAGAAAAATAATGTTAGCATCTCAAGGTTACTTAATTTTATAATTGTTTTATAATATAATTATTTACCTTTATTTTTAATTCATGTGTCCAACATACTTTATAAATTTTACTAACAAATCTCCATTAATTTTAATTACTATTATTTCTTCTTTTAAATTTGTTTTTCTTCTATAGTATATTTTGTGTTATTCTAAATATAAATTACTATCATTCTATATTCTAAATTTTCAATGTAAATGAAATATTATAATTAATTTAAATATATTTTAAATATTTCACCCGTAGCACGGGCTAATTCCCTAGTCTATGTAATGGCCTCTAAATGTTTAATTAATGGTCGATGGACAATAAGGCAGACCAGCAACAATGTCGTTTATCAACATTTTAAATGTATATAACTAGAGTTTCATCGGGCACAATGTCGTTTATTTTCAATGATGGGACCCGTTAAAAATAAATGTATTTTTTAATATATAATACTTAAATATTTTAAAATTTTGTATTACTTGTATTTCAAAAATTTAAAAAGGAAAGGCAATACAAAACACTAAGCAAAAGTCTTTTTTATAGCCATAAGTTACGTAATTTGTTTTTGAAGATATTAATAATTTAAGTTTGACCTAGTGTTGCAATGAAGAGTAACAAACAAATTAGAGATAGAATAGATTATAGTATAAATTACCAGTTACCTACTTATGCATAACTACCTGGGCATGCAATTAATTGTTCCTTTTTCATTATTAATACTAGCTTAAAACGGTGCGATGCACGGATTGTTAATTGTTATTTTATTATTATTTTATTAATTGTAATTGTGCAAAAAATAAGTAGGCATGTTAAAATATCTAAACACTTTTAATTAATTAAAAACATTAAAACAAATTTTAAAATAAATAAGTACGGGTTTGCCCGTTATATTTTTGGAAATGGGGGGTTTTAGTAAGAAAAAAAATGTAACATATATTTAGTTTTAAAAGGTAAATATCCGTGATATTTTTGGAAAATGAGGTTTTAAAATTTAATAATTAAAAGTATTTAAATAGGTTTTAAAATAAATAAGTAATGGGTTTCTTGTGATATTTTTGGAAAAAGAATGGATTTTAGTGAGAAAAATATAAAAAGTAAATTATAAAAGGCAATTTCCCGTGATATATTTAGAAAAGGAGGGACTTTGTTAAAAAAAATATATAATGTGTTTTAGCTGAAAAGGTAATTAGTTATAAATAGGTTTGATTCTTTATATTTTAATATTTTTAGTAATTGCATTTGTTAAGAAAAATAAGTAGACATGTTAAAATAGGTAAACTTTTAAAAAATAATTATAATATTAAAATAGGTTTAAAAATAAATATCTAAATGTTTATCCGTGATATTTTGGGAAAAGGAGGGGTTTTAGTAAGGAAAAATAGAAAAACTAACATTTTTTAGTTAAAAAAGGTAATTGCCCGTGATATATTTGAAAAAGCAGGGGAATTTGAAAAAATAATGTATTTTAAGTGAAAAAGGTAATTGGTTATAAATAGGTAATCTAATTATTTAATAATATATTTCTATAAATAAGTAATGTTAATTAAGTAAAAACACGAAATACAGTTAATTAACGGCAATTAAGTAAAATCACAACGTACCATACCGACCAACCAAACTTTTAATGTTTCGTCTATTATATAATAACTAGCTTAAAACCCGTGCGATGCACGGATTGTTATTAATAATTATTATTTTTATTATTTATGTTTTAATATTTTATTAATTTGCATTTGCTAAAAAAATAAGTAGGCGTGTTAAACTTTTTTAAATAATTAAAAGTATTAAAATAAAATTTAAAATAAATTAATAACTGTTTATCCGTGATATTTTTGGAAAAGTAGGGGTCTTAGTAAAGAAAAATAGAAAAAGTAACATGTTTTATTTGAAAAGGTAAGTGCCTGTAATTAAAAGTATTTAAATAGGTTTCAAAATAAATAAGTAGGGATTTGCCTGAGATATTTTTGGAAAATGAGGGTTTTTAGTAAGGAAAAATGGAAAGAGTAACATGTTTTAGTTGAAAATGATAATTGCCGGTGATTTATTTTTAGAAAAATAGAGGATTTTGTTAGAAAAAATTGAAAAAGTAATGTATTTTAGCTGAAAAGGTAGTTAGTTATTAAAATGTTATTATTTAATAATAATTTCTTTAGAAAATGAAAAAATTAAAAAAGTAACATGTTTCAGCTGAAAAAGTGCTCATAATTAAAAGTATTAAAATCTATTTTAATACTTTTAATTATTAAAATAAAAAAATAGATTTTTTAAAATAAATAAGTAAGGGTTTGCCCGTGATATTTTTGGAAAATGATGGGTTTTAGTAAGGAAAAATGGAAAGAGTAACATATTTAATTTTGTTAAAAAAGATAACCGCGCGTGTTTTTTTTAGAAAAAGAGAAGATTTTGTCAGGAAAAAAAAAGTAATGTATTTTAGCTGAAAAGGTAATTGGTTTTAAATAATGTTATTATTTAGTGATAGTTTTTAAAAAAATAAGTAAGGGTAATTAAATAAAATCACTAAGTACCGACCGTCCGTCCATTCGACTACCAAACTTTTAATGTTTTATCTTTAATAATATAGCTTAAAACTCGTGCGATGCACGAATTGTTTTTAATAATTGTTAATTTTATTATTTATATTTTATATTTTATTAATTGCATTTGTTAAAAAAATAAGTAGACGTGTTAAATATTTTTAAATAATTAAAAGTATTAAAATAGATTTTAAAATAAATAAGTAACGGTTTGCCCATGATATTTTGGAAAAAGAGGGGTTTTAGTAAGAAAAATAGAAACTAAAATGTTTTCGTTGAATTTTAAAATATAAAAGTCACGATTTGCCCATGATTTTTTTGAAAAAAAAGAGGGGTTTTAGTAAGAAAAATACAAAAGGTGACATGTTTTAGTTGAAAAAGATAATTGTCAATTAAAATTATTAAATAAGATTTTAAAGTAAATAAACAAGGTTTGTCCCTGATATAATTGGAAAAGTAGAGATTTTAGTAACGAAAATAGAAAATATAACATGTTTTAGCCGAAAAAGGTAACTGCCCGTGATTTTTCTAGAAAAAGAGGGGAAATGTAATTGTCAATTAAAAGTATTAAAATATGTTTTAAAATAAATAAGTAAGGATTTGCTCGTGATATATTTGGTAAATGATGGATTTTAGTAAAGTAAATAGAAAAAGTAACATGTTTTAGCTGAAAAGGAAATTGCTCGTGATTTTTTTAGAAAAAAATGGTAATGCATTTTAACTGAAAGGGTAACTGATTATAATAATTTTTATAATAATTAAATAAACAATTAAATAAGGCAAATACTGTACCAAAAAAACAGGTACCAAAACTTTCAATGTTTCGTCTTTAATAATATAGTATAGATAGATAGATAGATTTATAATATTAGTATTTTATGCTACTAAATAGAATAGTCCGTGATATTTTTGAGGTTTTAGTTAAGAGAAATATTAGTTATGAAATATAAAAATGAATATACGTTTTGGAAAAAAAAGCTAATCGGTTAGTCATTAATAATTATAATATTATTATTTTATTTTATTAAATATATTTGTTCGTGATATTTTTGGAAAATGAGAGGTTTTAGTTAGGAAAAATAGAAAAGTATAAATTTTAGTTAGAAAAAATAAAAAAGAATATACAATTTGGCTAAAAAAGGTAATGAGTTAGTTATTAGCAATTATAACTTTATTATGTTATTTTAGTAAATGAAATTGTTTGCAATATTTTATCTAACGGTTTCCATCGATTTGATCAAAAATATCTAACGGCTATGAATTGAATCACCAGACTACAAAAACTTTCATGACCAGACAACAAAAATTTTAACGTTTCGTCTTTAATAATATAGTATAGATATTGATATTAGAATTTCTATCGCTAGAATAAATATAAATGGTTAAGAATATGTTCTTTAAATTTTTTTAGTAGAATAAGGTATGTGAAAAAGTAAATTTAACCCTCTAAACATTTTTAATGTGATAAAAGCATCAAACATCTTACGATCTATAGTATTTATTAATAAGTAAAACAATATGTAAATGACGCGTAAAAGTACGAAAGTACAAAAGTATGAAATTTCGTTATCACAAAATTCAGGTTCGATTTCCTACAACTACATGATTAAATAACATTTTTTTATTTAATTTAATTTCTTTAATTATTAAAGTTTACCATTGTACAGTTTTCTTGAAGCAGAGATGCAGTGTGCATAACGGAGGCTCGATTGTTATCAACCAACAATATACAAGAACTACTTGTTACATCAAGCCAAATATAGTCACTTTTTACTCTATCACCTTTATTTACACTCATCTTTAACAAACACCTCTTACTTTGATGAAATTAGCACAAACAAATATAATTTGTTCTTGTATCTATGTAATGGCCTCTAAATGTTTACAAAACATACAAAAAAAATTCAAATTTAGCAATACCTCTCGATTCGAGGCATTTCAATTTGAGAAGCCTTTTTCGCAACTAACAACAACTAAAAATAACAAAACACAACTAGGTGATCTCATTTGCAAAAAACTAGTCCACACAACATACGAAAAAAATATCAAAATTGCAATAACTTAGCAATTCAAGGCAATTCAATTTGAGAAGCCTCTTTCATAACTAACAACAACTAAAAATAACACAACACAACTAGGTGATCTCATTTGCAAAACCTAGTCTACAAAACATACATAAAAATATCAAAATTGCAATAACTTAGCAATTCAAGGCAATTCAAATTGTGGAACCTCCTTCGTAACTAACAACAACTAAAAATAAAGCAACACAACTAGGTGATTTCAGTTGCAAAACTAGTCCACAAAACATAGGGAAAAATATCAAAATTGCAATAACATAGCAATTCAAGGCAATTCAAATTGAGTAACCTCCTTCGCAACTAATATCAACTAATAATAAATCGACGCAACTAGGTGATTTCAGTTGCAAAACTAGTATACAAAACATATGAAAAAATACAATCAAAACACATAAAGATACCCCGATTGCAACATACCTTCTTAATGATTTGGATATGGGATATTAACAAGATTTATCATCCGAACACGCCGATTTGATCAATTAGTATGATGATGATGATGATGATGATCATGAAATTGAAAAAAATCGATGGTGAAATCTGTTATCAACGAATTGAAATTGTATAAACGACAACAACAACTAATTTTTGAAAGAAATGATGTATTATAGTATTTTTGCAACTAATACAAACAAGACCGTATATTTGCAACTAAAAAACAGAAAACCATATATATGCAATTTATTTTAAAAAGTAACCGTAACTTTGAAAAAAGATATTTTAATAGTATTATTTTTGAAAAAAGCTCTAATAAATTTGATTTTTCTTAAACAAAGATCTGTAGCTTCCTGGCGGCCGCTTGGATCCCGATTTCTCGATCACTTCATTTGAGAACAATAAAAATTAAAAACACACAATTTAAGTACAATATAAGAACTAAAATCAAATAATTTAATAATTATTATCAAATTAAATTTGTTTCAGGCATCTAACTTTGTTTATTATAATATTTTTCTATAATTACCACAAAATTACAATTCTACTCGTATATACAATTAAAATTCTACAAAATTCTTTACCAAACAAATTTTTTTAGAATATAACAAAACATTAGACTATTTTATAGGTGCATTCACCATAAATTACTTATTAATTTTTTAATTAAATAAAATTATATAGACAATCCAAACATTAATTATTAATATTATTTTAATAAAACTGCATTTTGTTAAAAAAATCCGAACCCATAAATTTGGGTGTATCACCTACTTGGTTACTAGTGAGAATAATTTGAATACCAATGTGAATATATCTCTAGAAGTATAGAGAATGTAACATGCAATTTAGTTTTAAAATAATAACTAGAGATACATCACAAATTTTGGTACATAAATAAAGATGAAAATATTAACTTTTACTGACGAAAATATTTGATTTAGGAGACTTACACAAACCAGTTTGCTTGAAAGATATAGTCATTACTCAAAACTTAAAACTTCATACAGTTTCTAAGAAAGAGTTTAAGAACATTCACACTAGATAGCTTACTCCTCTACTATCTTTCTTGATATTTCCCTTCAACTTACCCAATTAATTAGTAGAATTTGCTTCAACTGTTTAGATTATATTTTCTTCACGAAGGTCCCTCAATAGTTCAGCAATATCATCTTCGGTTAGCTGCTTTTCAGCTATATCATTAGGACTAGTACTAGTGCCTTGGCCAGCAATTTCCTCAGCTACTTGACTGCTTCCAGTGTTCCTGATAACGTTTCCATTATGGTATACCGAGTCCGCCAAATTACCTAATTGTGGTTCTTGATCTGGAACATGAAGAGAACCAGACATGTAACCATTTGTGGAGGTGACTTGACCCCCTTTCATGAAAATTTGAACACCTCCATTGGGCCATGCTACTTGACGGCTTCCGGAGTTCATTATTATACCATTTCCACTACCATACATTCCTCTGCCCAATTCAACTTCTTGATTGGGAACCTGAAGACCACTTGTCACACAACCATTTGTCGGGGTCACTTGATCCGGCCCTTCCATAAATATTTGATGGCCTCCAATTTCCCCACCTACTTGACCGCTTCCAGTGTTACTCATAACATTGCCATTATGATATACCACGTTAGCAAAATCACCTGATGGTTGTTGATTTGGAATCTGTAGACCACCAGTGATTGGAACCTGAAGAGCACCGGTGATTGGAACCTGAAGAGCACCAGTGACGTAACCATTTGTCGAGGTCACTTGATCCCCTCCCAAGAATTTTTGCGCTCCTGAAATTTCCCAATAGGCTTCATGTCGGCTTCCAGTGTATATGGTTAAATTTTCATCAGAATAAATTCCTCTTCCAAAATTACCTGATATTTCTTCATTTGGAACATGAAGAGCACCAGCCATATAACCATTTGTCCTCGTCACTTGTCGTCCCCCTCCCATGAACACTTCAACACCTCCATTTCCCCCTGCTACTTGACGGCTTCCGGTGTTCATCATGATACCATTTTCAGTTGTCCCGTTCAGCACATTGATTGAGTTTAATTCGTTTTGGTTTTGTTGCAAACCTTCAAGGGTAAAGCCAACATAGTTTCTGGTCGGAGGAGTCGTTAAGGAATTTGAAGGGAGACTCTTGCCTTCACGATGTCCCTGGAGTGAAGAAAAAATTGCAGTACAAGAGAGTGAATGAAATATTTTATCAAAAAAAATCTTCGTACATGACTAAAGAATAATTTTTTTAATTATGTATATACAAACTAAAACCATATAACCACATCTAGTACTCCAAGATCTCAAATTATGCAAGTCACTATTAGGTTCTTGATTGTCTCAAGGATATCACCCAAGATACTATACATTTGCCAAAAAATATCTAGTATCTTGCATCTACAGAAATTAAAGTCATTCTCATCACCATAAATATTGTTCCCATGCTCTTCTCTACCTTGTTTCTTCTTACACAAAGATATTCTCATGCTGATCATAAAAGATATGACTATACCATTTTTTCCCCAAAATTCAACCCTCGTCCTAGTTCGTAATTTAATTTAGTTGATAAACACTTGCTATAAATAGAAGAACCCAACTGCACTTAACCCAACTGAAACAGTCTTCAAATTTCCAAAGTTAATTAGTACCTAATATTTGAAAACCGTAAAAGAAAAGTGATTTTTCGAAGCTGACAGGGTTGATCATAATCTGTAATACATCAAAGATAATAAAAAAAAGCACGTATTATGCACATGTAGGTAAGCTTTAATTTAGTACCTGCGAATGACTAGTGGCTTGGTAATAGCCAACCCTATTCGTCATGTTTGAAGTTTTCCTTTGACCAGATTCTGCTAATAATAAACATAAAACTATAAGGTATAAATCTCGCGTTGGTGTTGATCATTGTATTATGCTCGATCTATCACAAATTACCTGTAAAAGTTACATAGCCTTGTGGATGTCGACTCTTTTTTTGTTTTCCATTTTCGTCAACAGAATTGATCAAGGTCCTCTTTCTTTGGTTTGTTGAGGTAGCATGATCAGGAATCCTCCCCCTTGTCGACCATAAAATTTGGTGCCATAACCTTGCTATATCAGAAGGTTCAAGTGGTTTTCCAATGACCAACGATGCCCCTTTTTTTAGAGCCTCCTCTCCTAAGTCCATTGTGAAATTCTCAGCCATCACTGCACATTTATTATAAAATATTTGTCATTCAGTGTCAAAATACATAATGAGGTTATTAGGCTAACTTGACATCATAAAATAAGAATTTTCCCCCACACAAAAAGTAACAAAATAAACATATTTTTTTACGATTTTAGTTACTCTTTCTGCAGAATAGATACTATTTTTTTTGACATTAGTTAAACATTAATACAGCTCCAGTATATCTGAAAGTATCAAGGAATATACAGGTACTTATTTAACCATGTTGTGTGTGTATAAATCAGTTGAACTTACAAACTACAGGCATGAAGAAGGTCAAGCTTCGATCGTGAATATGCTGTACGAATTCAAAAATGTTCATATCTTGCATATTAAAATCAGCCATCACCATATCGTAAAACCCTTCACGCGCCTCAAAAAGCTTCAGTGCCATGGCTGCTGACCCTGCCGTTGTCACTGAAACCAAATCACCACAATTTTTTTTTGAGAAGTGCCAAACCTCTTTTTTTCATTCTACCATTACGAACAAAATGCAACCAAAAAAAAAGATTTTACAAATGTAATAATCACCATACAAGTATTTAAATTTTTGTGTCCGTCAAACAAATGTCAAGCACAACATTTTTAATAAAACAAATGGCTAGATGGCTACATTCCAATTTACTTAAATATATTTACATATAAGTATGTGCCTCGATAAAACAGTAAGTAGTAAAATTTAAGAGTTGGAGGGTTAAAACCCTGTAAAAGAATAAGTTAGTATATGAGTGTATAGTAACTGAAAAAAATTAGTGCCAATAATTATTAAACATTACCATTGTACAGTTTTTCTTGAAGCAGAGATGCAGTGTGCACAAGGGAGGCTGGATTGTTATCAACCAACAATATACAAGAACTACTAGTTACATCAAGCCAGCTATAGTCACTTTTTACTCTATCACCTTGATTTACACCCATCTTTGACAAACACCTCTGACTTTGATGAAATTAGCACAAACAAATATAATATGTTCTTGTATCTATGTAATGGCCTCTAAATGTTTAATTATAGGTAGATGGAGAATGAGGCAGCAATGTATAGAAATTTTGAATGTATAGAACTAGAGTTTCATCACACAGCGTCGTTTATCAACATTTTCAATGATGGGACCAATTAAAAATAAATGTATATTTTAATCTATAATACTTAAATATTTTTAAATTTTGTATTACTTGTTTTTCAAAAATTACAAAAGAAAAGGCAGTTAATCAGTACAAAACAGTAAGCAAAAGCCTTTTTTTATAGCCATAAGTTACATAATTTTAAAGGTTGTTTCTCCTTACAATTTTTTTTGAAGATATTAATAATTTTAGGTTTGACCTAGTGTTGCAATGAAGAGTAACAAACAAAGTAGAGATAGAATAGATTATAGTATAAATTACCAGTTACCTACTTATGCATAACTACCTGCCCATGCAATTAATTGTTCCTTTTTAATTATTAATATATTAGAATTTCTATTGGTAGAATAAATATAATTGGTTAAGAATATGTTCTTTAAATTTTTTTAGCAAAATAAGGTAGGTGAAAAAGTAAATTTAACCCACTAAATATACTATTTATTAATAAACAAAACAATGTGTAAATGACGCCCAAAAGTACGAAAGTACGAAATTCCGTTATCACAAAATTTAGGTTCGATTTCCTACAAATATACGATTAAATAAGATTTTTTTATTTGATTTAATTTCTTTAATTATTAAAGTTTACCATTGTACAGTTTTTCTTGAAGCAGAGATGCAGTGTGCATAAGGGAGGCTTGATTGTTATCAACCAACAATATACAAGAACTACTTGTTACATCAAGCCAGATATAGTCCCTTTTTACTCTATCACCTTTATTTACACTCATCTTTAACAAACACCTCTGACTTTGATGAAATTAGCACAAACAAATATAATTTGTTCTTGTATCTATGTAATGGCCTCTAAATGTTTAATTAAAGGTAGATGGACAATAAGGCAGACCAGCCATGTATATAAATTTTAAATGTATAGAATTAGAGTTTCATCACCCATTTATCAACATTTTCAATGATGGGACCCATTAAAATCAACATTTTCAATGATGGGACGCATTTTAAGACTCCTTTAATATATATTTTGATAAATTATTTTAAATTTTTTCTTCTTATGAATAAAAATATAATGTTTAAATTTTTATTTAGAAAAAGAAAGTTTGAAAAATAAGTTGTAGAACTATACTTTATAAAAGCCTTAAAATGCGTGACAAACAATGTAAAGAAACTGTAACGAAATGAGAGGGACGGAGGGAATAATATTTAAATATTTTTAAATAATTTTGTATTACTTGTATTTCAAAATTTAAAAAAGAAAAGGCAGTACAAAACAATAAGTAAAAGTCAAACAAATTAGAGATAGAATAGATTATAGTATAAATTACCAGTTACCTACTTATGCATAACTACCTGCCCATGCAATTAATTGTTCATTTTTCATTATAAATATATTAGAATTTCTACCGCTAGAATAAATATAAATGGTTAAGAATATGTTCTTTAAATTTTGTTACTAGATTAAGGTATGTGAAAAAGTAAATTTAACCGACTAACTATTTTTAATGTGATACAAGTGTCAAACACCTTACGATCTATACTCTTTATTAGTAAGTAAAACAATGTGTAAATGGCGCGAAAAAGTATGAAATTTGGTTATCACAAAATTCAGGTTCGATTTCCTACAACTACATGATTAAAGAAGATTTTTTATTTGATTTAATTTCTTTAGTTTCATTCCGGGTTCCATTCCCAATAATTACATAATCCAAAGATTTATTGATTTGATTTTTTTTGGTTTCATCTCGATTTCGATTAATATTTGAATCTTGGCCCGTACTTTGCACGAGTTATTAGCGTTTTAATTTAAGTTGAAATAACTTATCATGGCATATGCTCAAGTTTGAATCAAAATAAACTTTAAGAAAAACTAGTTTAAGCGGATTATTTTCATTTTTTTGTAAGTTATTTGCGTTTATTTTGTTATAAGAATTTTAATTATAGTAAATTTTGAAATAATTAAAAATGAACACATAAGCGAATATTACACTCATAAGAATATTTAGATAAACAAATAACGTACAAATTACAAAACAACTTGAAACTATTTTGAATCCATATTCTCCCATTCAAGTATGTTGTATAATTTGATAGTCAAATGTTTAAACAACTTTCACATAGTATAATGATTATAAATATATGATCACAATTCACACACCGAGATCACGTAGTACATAACTATTCAATCTCTCTATGAAAGTATACGCTATGTGCTAAACGTGGCTACTTGAAATGGCATAGTATCTTATCGGAGTTTATAATCGAGGGGTAATAGATTGATTAGAATCATTTGTTATATAGGTCCAGGTCAGACGAGTAAACTTCCATTCTTCCAAACTGATCAGGTCTAACCTTATTTTCTATAGTCAAAACTTATATGATGATTAGGTGTGTGGTTGATATGCTAGTATAAGTAGTCACTAAACTATTTGCTATATGATAATTAAAATGAGTAGTGTATAATGTTGTGTTAAGTATGATTGAATATGGTTCAAGACATATGGAGTTCTAATTATATATATTTACAATTCGAAATTTCGAATGTATATGTATATATGATTAAAATTCTATAATTTCTTAAACATAGTATGAGTAGTATGATTACTTGAGTGTGATTGTACTTGATATGAATTGGTATTAATGTTGTTGTGGATTGTTGATTAGTTTAGATTACAGGTGGTTGGTTACATAAATAGAGGAGGTGCTACCGAATTTCCGGTAGAACCATTACGTGATTAATTGCTAATTGTAATATGATGTGATATTCTAGTGTAATTGAAACATGCTTATGTGTTATATAATTAACTGTTATAGCTTACTTTATAATAGAAAGATAGTTTTAGAAAAGGTTTTGTGTTAATTTTCAATTTATTAATTATGTTAGAGTACAAAGCACACAATATGGAATCTCGAGGAGTCAACTTGTAATTCATCACTCTGTGTCGATTTTGATCAATGTCTGTTATGTGTTACGTGAATTAAGTGGTTTATTATCGAGCCTTGAATGTGTTAGGTGATCCATGAATAGTATTTAAGATATACATTGGATTATTTAATCTGTTATCACTGTTGGTGCTTAATCTGTTATAATAGTATTTAAGATATACATTGGATTATTTAATTTACCGATTAGAAGTGTTACCTTTCTTTTCGCAAGGATCAAGTGTTGAGTTATGTTCTTGTCTAAACGACTAGTTATTAATTTTAGAGGTCGACAGAGAAGGTCAACGAACTTATACGGGAAGATGTTACATGAAGAAAGTTAGGGATGGATGGAGTGTTGTTTGTGCTTTATTGGTTAAAGTGAGATGTTTTAACATCGGGAAAACGTCTACCTTTTCTGACAAAGATATGGGTAAGAATTGTTAATTACGTTAGAACCAAGTTTTCAAGTTTGTGAGTAGGAATCGTAAACTGAAGATTAAAGTATCGTCTTATGTTTGACTGTCGAGGTATATGCGCGGATTCGATATCGTGGGATCAGATTCGTGACGATCGCAAACACGTTATACCAAGAAATGAGTGAAATGGAGGATGATGATGTCGTAAGATAGAAGAAGAAGAGAATTTTATTACTTTGGATTTATGTAATAGCTAAGGATCAGAGGCAAGTTTACTAACTCATACTCTTTTGTTCGGAGTATCGTAACAAGTTCTATACTTTTCACTTATTGTTCAAGTGACATATTTCTTCAACTATTTTGCCAATATTGTAACACCCCAGTCCCACATCGAGGAGATTTAGGACTTTAGTTCAGTTTATAAGGCAAAGTGTTACTACTAAGTGCACCAACAAATCATGATCTTTTGGGGGCCTGTGGTGGGCCAGTCGTTACCCAAGTTGGCTGCGTTTGGGCCAGTAGGCTTCGGCTTATTCGGACTCAGAATCGGGATTTGACCGGATTTTCGAAAAAGGCTCGAGATTTGACCCGGGTTGTCACATATGGTATCAAAGCCGACTCTCGAAAGCTTGTCGAGCCAAGTTGCCGGAGGTGGGGACACGGAGGCTGGTGGTATTATCCCACAATGGACAGAGATCCAGAGGTGGGGACACGAAGTCAGCTGGTATTATCCCACAATGGCTAGGGAGGAACGATCTTAGAACCTATGGGCTATATCCGATCAGGCTAGTCGAGGACGTCAAGAGTTTAAGTGGGGGAGTTTGTAACACCCCAGTCCCACATCGATGAGATTTGGGACTTTAGTTCAGTTTATAAGGCAAAGTGTTACTACTAAGTGCACCAACAAATCATGATCTTTTGGGGGTCTGTGGTGGGCCAGTTGTTACCCAAGTTGGCTTCGTATGGGCCAGTAGGCTTCAGCTTATTCGGGCTCGGAATCAGGACTTGACCCAATTTCGAAAATGACTCGGGATTTGACCCGGGTTGTCACAAATATTACTCTAAACTCATATTGAAAGTTTTATCTCTCTCACTTATTATTCAAGTGATATGATTCTGCACTATTATGCAAGTATTACTTTCAAATCATATAGAAAGTGACAATTGCTACTATACTATTATTAAACAAATGTTTATCATACAAACCGTATATTATGTTGCATTTCAGTATTTTACGGGAAACATAAATTATGATTATTATGTTGTTACGAAATGAAATGTTTACCCTGATAATATATTCACGGTAATTAGGCCCTTTTCTTTTTGGATAAAAACTTGTTAAATTTCTAAAGCAAGTTTGATAATGATTTCTGGAAATGAAAGATATATAATAGATAAGTAGCGGGATAATTGAAATCCTATGCTACAGTTTTCATATATAAAGTGGAATGAGTTTGCGTAAGAGGACTGATTGACACCCAGCCCAGCCCTGTATTAAAGCCAATGTCAATAAGTTCTACCAGATCCAAATTATTATGAACACTTTGTTATACTAACATCGTGTTAGAGAGGTTATGCGTGACAGATCATCAGCTTAACCTGTGTCATTTATATCCACTTTATACATTCAAAATGGGCCAATGTTTTGATAAGAATTGAACCATATTCAGTAAATATACTTTTAAATGTTCAATAAATGCATGATTTTAGAAAGATACCTCATATCCCATTCCCGATCATTGATTTACAAATGTGAAATGGACATTTTACTCAAAAGTTATTTGCATCAAAAAACTTGTTAAATTTCTAAAAGCGGACATTGTTTATCAGAAAAATATCTTTATTATTGTATCATATTATTATCACTTGCTGAGCAATTCTTCCGCTCATACTTGCTTGTTTCACCTTTTTAACCCTCCAATGAAAGATAAAGTGACATGATTTAATCATATTAGTTTGGAATGCGAAGAGACGAGATGTCGTTATGAAGATGAATTGATGAAGAGTATTTGGATCTAGTGTAAGGCTATTTGTATAAATTTCATTTCTATTAAATATTATTGTGTATCCGATTAGTTTGGCATGGTATACTTCTCATCGAAGTTATACTAGCGTCTTAGGATTTATGCAAAGAGATTGTTGTAAATAATAAATATTTTTATGGGATTTTTGGATTCTTGTTTATAGCACTGTAACCTAAAAAGATGGGACCAATTAAAAATAAATGTATATTTTAATATATAATACTTAAATATTTTTAAATTTTGTATTACTTGTTTTTCAAAAATTACAAAAGAAAAGGCAGTTAATCAGTACAAAACAGTAAGCAAAAGCCTTTTTTTTATAGCCATAAGTTACATAATTTTAAAGGTTGTTTCTCCTTACAATTTTTTTTTGAAGATATTAATAATTTTAGGTTTGACCTAGTGTTGCAATGAAGAGTAACAAACAAAGTAGAGATAGAATAGATTATAGTATAAATTACCAGTTACCTACTTATGCATAACTACCTTCCCATGCAATTAATTGTTCCTTTTTAATTATTAATATATTAGAATTTCTATTGCTAGAATAAATATAAATGGTTAAGAATATGTTCTTTAAATTTTTTTAGTAGAATAAGGTAGGTGAAAAAGTAAATTTAACCCACTAAATATTTTTAATGTGATACAAGCGTCAAACACCTTACAATACATACTATTTATTAATAAACAAAACAATGTGTAAATGACGTGGAAAAGTACGAAATTCCGTTATCACAAAATTTAAGTTCGATTTCCTACAACTATATGATGAAATAAGATTTTTTTATTTTATTTAATTTCTTTAATTATTAAAGTTTACCATGTACAATTTTTCTTGAAGTAAGGGAGGCTGGATTGTTATCAACCAACAATATACAGGAAGTACTTGTTACATCAAGCCAGATATAGTCCCTTTTTACTCTATCACCTTTATTTACACTCATCTCTAACAAACACCTCTGACTTTGATGAAATTAGCACAAACAAATATAATATGTTCTTGTATCTATGTAATGGCCTCTAAATGTTTAATTAAAGGTAGATGGACAATAAGGCAGACTATAGGGCCGTAAATGAGCCGATACGTTCTCTAACGGCTCGATATTCGATTCGATAAAAGCTCAGTTCGGGTTTGGTTCCGTTCACAAACAAGTCGATTTTGAGCATGATTTTAAAGATCAATTTATAAACGAGCCGAACTTGATCACGCTAAAGTTCGTCTCGATAGCTCACGAACAAGTTCGATTAATGTGTTCGTGAACATAATTCGTGAACAAGCTCGTGAACAATATTCATGAACAAGCTCGTGAATAAGTTCGATAATTGAGCTTGTTAACATGGTCGATATACAAGTTCATTAGTAGTTCAGAAACAAATTCGATAATCTCATAAATATAATATATGTTCGATTGTTAAAAATTAGAATATAGTTAATTGTTTTTATTAATTTGAATCTATACTATATTATTAAAGACGAAACATTAAAAGTTTTGGTCCGTCGATCGGTCGGTATTTGGGCCGGGCCTATCTATAATTTGGATCAGGCCTATATATAACCAATTTATTTATAACCAATTGTTTTTTCAGCCTAAAATACATTACCTATTTTATCTATTTTTCTAACTAAAATAACTCATCTTATAAAAATAAAATAGGTAACATATATATAAAATGGTAATATTATTACATATTTATAACTGATTACCTTTTTCAGCTAATACACATTATATGTTTTACATTTTCTAACTAAAACAACTCATTATCTAAACATAACACATGCAAAATAAATATGTAATGGTAATATTGTTATATATAATTATTAATAAATAACCATTACCCTTTCAGCTAAACACATATCTTTTTTAGTTTTTTCTAACTTAAACAACTAATTTTTCTAAAAGTAACACGAGCAACATATATATAGAAAGGTAATATAATTTTCTATTTTCTAATTTAAACAACTAATTTTCTAAAAATAACACGGACAATATATATATATATATATATATATATATAAATGTAATATAATTTTATATAATTATTAATAAGTATTTAACTATCTTTTTAAGGACATTGTCTGTTTTATATTTTTTAATTGAAATAACTCATATTCGAATTTAAAAAACACGGACAAAATAAAGAAATAATGAAAATATTATTATATTAAACTTATAAAATCCATGTTTAATATAATTTTTTATAATATTCAATTTAAATAAGATAATTAATAAAAAAATAAAAGTAATAGCATATGTTAAAAGAAACTCGACACATTACGGGACACATATTTTGTTATTTGCACTTTAGTCACTCTAAGATTTTTTAAGAGCAAATAAATATGAACCGTTAGATCTATTATTTAAAAATATTTTTTTATTTTAATATCTAAAATACTACTAAAGATTAGGTCAACAATTTATTAAATTAAAATACTTATATTGTTAGATATATAAATCTAAATCATTGCTACAATTACTTGAAAATTCTTGGAGCCAAAATTCAGGCAGGAAGAATAATGTGCAACTGACCTTAAAGGAGGCTAAAAAGATCATCAAGAACTGGGCTCTCAATTTTCAGGACAAAACAGAAGCTGGTATTAAAAAACTTGAGGCGTCTCTTGACTTGGATGATCAAGCTGGTGAGGTAAATGATGATTTGATTCAGAAAAGGAAGAAAGGAAGGAATTAGAACATCTATATGATATCAGGGATGATATGCTCCGACAAAAATCAAGATTGAATTGGCAAAGCAATGGAGATAGAAACTCCAAAAATTTTCACCAGGTCATTCAGAAAAGAAGGAAAAGAAATTCCATCAAAAAAGTGGTCTGGTGTAATAAGATGATTTCAAAACCAGAATTGATAAAGGATGCCTTCTATCAACATTTCAAGGAGTTTTTTTGCTAATAAAGAGAAAATTAAATTATTTCAACTAGGCAATTTGACTAGGAAAATGATTTCAGAAGAAGAAAAGATATGGCTGGATAGGGAAATCACATTAGAGGAAATTGAGTTTGCACTAAGCAATTCTGCAAATGAAAAGGCCCCTGGACCTGATGGTTTTAACATTGGATGCATCAAGACCTTCTGGAATTATCTGAAGACGGACCTTCTCAATTGTTACAAAGACTTCTCAGAGTCTTTGCCTTTTCCTGCAGGTTTAAACTCTTCATTCATCTCTTTAATTCCTAAGAAGGATTCTCCAGAATATGTTACTGATTTTAGGCCAATTAGCCTAATTAACAGTACTGCAAAACTATTCACAAAGGTTCTAGCTTTGAGACTTGGTGAAGTATTGGGAAATAGTGTGAGTATGAATCAATTTGCGTTTATAAAAGGAAGACAGTCCTCGGAGAGTATTTTGGTGGCAAATGAGGCAATTCATTTATTAAAATCTAAAAAAAGGAATGACTTGATCTTGAAGTTGGATTTTGAAAAAGCGTTTTACTCGGTCAAATGGGAATTCTTACTTGAGCTTTTGGAAGCCCTCGGTTTTGGCAGAAGGTGGATTTCCTGGATTAAAAACTATCTACATTCAATGAGGGTCTCTGTTCTTGTGAATGGTTCTCCATCCAAGGAGTTTTCACCTGAAAGGGGTTTGCGACAAGGCGATCCTTTGTCACCATTACTGTATAATCTGGTTGCTGAAGTTTTAAGCATGATGATCATAAAAGCTAGTGGCTTAGGTTTGTTTAAAGGCTTTGTGCTAAAGGATGATGTAGAACAACTTACGCACCTACAGTTTGCGGATGATACCTTAATATTTGTTGAAGGTTCTTTAGAGTCGCTGGCTGCGGTGAAACGTATTCTACAATGTTTTCAAACTCATTTCAGGGTTGAAAATAAATTTTAACAAAAGCAGCTTATACTCTTGTTCTGATGACCAGTTTTTGGTAAGGGAAGGAGCTAGATTATTGGGATGTTTAGTCGGTTCGTGGCCTCTAATTTATTTGGGTGCACCTTTGGGTATATCTTCTAAAAGAAAGAATTTTTGGTCTCCTTTGTTAAGGAAATTTGAACATAAATTAGCAAGCTGGAAATGTTCATCCTTAAATAAGGCAGGAAGGATTACGTTGTTGAAATCAACGATTGACAGCCTTCCTATTTATTGGTTCAACGTCTTCAAATTGCCCAAAGGAGTATGCAAGAGAATTGAACAAATAAGAAGAAAATTTTTTTGGGGACAAAAAGGTGATGGACAACATGAAAGAAAATTGCATGCCTTGAACTGGAGTAAAATCTCAAAACCTAAGGCTAAAGGAGGATTGGGTATGTCTACAGTATATATGAGAAACTCTGATTTGCTAGGTAAATGGCACTGGAAATGGCTCACGGAAAGAGATAAAGGATGGAATATGTGGGTGAGAGCTAAATATAATTGTTCTAAAGGTGACACATTCTCCTGTGTCTTGAAGGATTCAAAAATCTCTGAATGTATCTTAGGCATTTTAGAAGTTAACAACCTGGAAATGATGAAGGGTTCCTTGGACATATTCAATTTTAAATGGCAAATTGGGAATGGAGAACAAGTTCTCTTTTGGGAGGATTACTGGTTTTCTCAAGGAACACTAAAATCATTGTTCCCAAGACTGTATAAAATTTCCAATTTTTAGTGTACCAATATTAGGGCTTTTAAAGATCTGTTGGATTGTTATGAAGCTTATGGTGAAGTTTTTTGGAAAAGAAAATTGAGGAGCTGGGAGCAGGAGCAAGTGGACTCAATTCTGGGTATATGCTCTAATATCTGTTTAAAAAGATGTATAGATAAGCTGATCTGGCTGCCTGTGGATGGGAGCTATACTGCTGCTAACAGCTATGAGTTCTTGGCAAATGAGAGTGATGACACAAAGGTTGAATGGAACTTCATATGGAAATACAGGATACCGCCAAAGGTACAAATTGTTTTGTGGAAATTCTTTAAAAAAATCCTCCCCACGTCTAGTTTTCTAGCAGGCAGAATTGGACCAAGATTTGCAGGTTCAAGAGTGTGTAAATGGTGTAATAGAGATGAAGAAACACAAATGCATCTGTTTTGGAAATGTGAGGTAGCTCAGTGGGCGTGGAATTTTGTTTCTACCTGGTGGAAGATAAAAATTAAGAGTGGTGATGCAGGAAAAAGCTCACTGAACTTCAAAGGGCCAAGTACTCGAATGGCAGGGGAAATCACCTGGTCTGCCACTTTGTGGACTATTTGGTTATGTAGGAATCAAATGTTATTTCAACAGGTAAGAATTAAACAGAATGAACTGCAATTCTTGATCACTCAGAGATCTCAACTGTGGTGTCAAGCTGCAAAGTTAATAGATGATGGAATACTTTGGAAGTCTAATCCTATAGGAATGGTTTTAAGTGCAAGTAACTCGAAACTAAACTTCTTGTCAAATGTGAATGCTGGCCTGATAGGTTTCATTGATGGTTCTTGGAAAATCTTAAATGAAAACAAGACTCAAGGTGGCATTGGAGAATATTTAAAGGACTCCAAAGGAAATCTTATATTTGTTTTTTCAGGGCCTGTTGACGCGTCTTCAGCTTTTGACTGTGAATACCAAGCAATGTGTTTCTTAATCAGTAAAATAGTTGCCAGCCATTGGAGGGGTAAACCGTGTGTGATCTATTCTGATTGATTCTGTTGAATTAGTACAAGAAGTGCAAAAATGGAAGTTCAGTTTTGAGCAAAATGAAGATGAGAGTTTTAAAGAATTTATTATTCACTCAAAATTGGAATTTAAGAAAGTTGATAGAGTGCTAAATTGGGAAGCTGATAATTTAGCAAGAAAGGGTGCTGCAAGGAGAAAAATGCATTGTTCTTGGTGCTAATATAATTCATCATTGGGCTTGGACCTGTGGAGGAGCAGGCGGTCTATCAGGGAGACCTAATAACTGAGGTGGTTGAAAATGATGTTGAAGTAGGCGATGTTGGGAGTGATAATATAGGAGTCTGAATGTGTTGGATTGGGACAGAGAAATTTATTTATGTTTTCTCGTTGGTTTTAATTGTTTTATGGCAGTAGTAATGTTTTGGTATAGTTAGTGGGAGTGTTGTGGGCTTCTAGATACTGTGTTCAAGTTAATTTAATGAAATATTTCTCCTTTGCTTTTCAAAAAAAAATATACACATATAAATATATATTAAAATTTCATCAAAAATATTATAATTACAAAAATCTAAATAAAAATAATAAAATATTAAAAAAATCGTGCATCGCACGGGATATAAGATAATATTTATATCTTATGCTAGATATTATAATTGTTATCATGTAGTTTCGATTAATATATTTTAATAATATTTATTATATCCATTTTATATCATATATATAATTGGTATAACATAACTTAAATTTATTTCTATCGAACAATTACGTTTTCTTGTCATTTATTTTTAAATTGAACTTTGTTTGTTTATTGGAATTGGCGATGTGAAGATTACCTTTAATGATGATTTATTATAATTTCTAATGCTGAAACATAAACTTTTATATTAAGTTTCAATTCTTTTAATCTTTTAATATTTGATTATTGTATACAAAAATAGCAAATAAGCTCTTGAGTTGCTTGTAAGTGAGTTCGTGAGCATAAGCTGGCGAGCATTATTTAAAATTTATTCTTGAGCACAATTTCATGAACAAGCTCGTGAACAAGGTTAGGGGTCATTTGTTTATGTCTTAACTGAACTGGTGCTTATTTTAATGATTAAGAAATTAAGATCGTTTGATTTTTGTTTCTTCCTTTCTTAAGCGTTAAAATTCCTCTTAATGGCTGAGATAAAAATATCTAGCCTAACCATTAAGAAACTTCCTTTTGAGTCATTTTGTTACTTCAACACTAAACACACAGCAAACATACATACATGTTTCTTATTTGATTTTGCCATAAAAAGAATTATATAATATATTTTCTTAAAAATATAATATTTCAATATTATGAATTTTTTAGCATAGAAGTTGTTTAAATTTTTTATTAAATAAAATTATAAATATCTAAAAATTATGTAATTTTCACATAATTCAAATTTTAGATATTGATAAAACTTTGCAATCTATTGATGCTAATATATTATTGTTTTAATTAAATAATTTGTATAATATTACTGATTCGTGAGAAAAATTTACACCATTCAGATATTTTGTTAAGTTATGTACCAAATAATACTATTCATTAAGTATTCATAATAAATCACTCATATATTTTAATGATTAAGAAATTTATATTCAGATTTGTCAAATGACTTGTTAGTGAGCAAAAACGCGTGAGCAAGTTCATCAGATATGTTCATGAGTTGTTCGTGAACCGTTCACGAACAACATTTTTTCTTAATGAACCAATCTCAAATATAATTTTTAGCTCGATCCAAGCTTGAACTCGAGTTCGAATTCAATATTTTTTTAACAAACGATACACCATTATTCTAGAGTTCGGCTCGACTCGTCTCATTTACATCTCTAGCCATGTATATGAATTTTAAATGTATAGAATTAGAGTTTCATCACCGGTTTATCAACAGTTTCAATGATGGGACCCATTAAAAATAAATGTATATTTTAATATATACTCCCTCCGTCCCGACAATTCTTTACATTGGTGGACGGGGGCTTGGCACACATTTTAAGGCTCCTTTAATATATATTTTGATAAATTATTTTAAATTTTTTCTTCTTCTGAATAAAAATATAATGTTTAAATTTTTATTTAGAAAAAGAAAGTTTTAAAAATAAGTTGTAGAACTATACTTTATAAAAGCCTTATAATGTGTGCCAAACAATGTAAAGAAACTGTAACGAAATGAGAGGGACGGAGGGAATAATATTTAAATATTTTTAAATAATTTTGTATTACTTGTATTTCAAAATTTAAAAAAGAAAAGGCAATACAAAACAATAAGTAAAAGTCAAACAAATTAGAGATAGAATAGATTATAGTATAAATTACCAGTTACCTACTTATGCATAACTACCTGCCCATGCAATTAATTGTTCATTTTTCATTATAAATATATTAGAATTTCTACCGCTAGAATAAATATTAATGGTTAAGAATATGTTCTTTAATTTTTGTTACTAGAATAAGGTATGTGAAAAAGTAAATTTAACCGACTAACTATTTTTAATGTGATACAAGTGTTAAACACCTTACGATCTATACTCTTTATTAGTAAGCAAAACAATGTGGAAATGGCGCGGAAAAGTACGAAATTCACCAAATTTCAGGTTCGATTTCCTACAACTACATGATTAAAGAAGATTTTTTATTTGATTTAATTTCTTTAGTTTCATTCCGGGTTCCATTCCCAATAATTACATAATCCAAAGATTTATTGATTTTTTTTGGTTTCATCTTGATTTCGATTAATATTTGAATCTTGGCCCGTACTTTACACGAGTTATTAGCGATTTAATTTAAGTTGAAATAACTTATCATGGCATATGCTCAAGTTTGAATCAAATAAACTTTAAGAAAAACTAGCTTAAGCGGATTATTTTCATTTTTTTGTAAGTTATTTGCGTTTATTTTGTTATAAGAATTTTAGTTATAGTAAATTTTGAAATAATTAAAAATTAACACATAAGCGAATATTACACTCATAAGAATATATAGATAAACAAATAACGTACAAATTACAAAACAACTTGAAACTATTTTGAATCCATATTCTCACATTCAAGTATGTTGTATAATTTGATATTCAAATGTTTAAACAACTTTCACATACTGAAGATTTGGAGGATAAATGTTTAAAACAAAATTCGTCAGTATATAGTTCAAAAACAAGTTTAGGAGGGTTTATTAGAAGATAGAGTTTGGAAAAACAACTTCTCCTAAAAAGTAGGATAAGAATTTTGAACAAGTTTTTTTATAGCATTAGAGCTCCAATTTTTAATTATAAGTTTATATACATATTAGAGTACTTACATGTGACAACCCGGGTCAAATCCCGAGCGTTTTTTTTGAAAATCGGGTCAAGTCCCGATTCCGAGTCCGAATAAGTCGAAGACTACTGGCCCAAACGCAGCCAACTTGGGTAACGACTAGTCCACCACAGACCCCCAAAAGATCATGATTTGTTGGTGCTAATTAGTAGTACTACTTTGCTTTATAAACTGAACAGAAATCCCAAATCTCCTCGATGTGGGACAGGGGTGTTACAAACTCCCCCACTTAAACTCTTGACGTCCTCGTCAAGCCTGAACGGATAGCCCATTGGTTCCAAGATCGTTCCTCCCTAGCCATTGTGGGATAATACCGGCTGGCTTCGTGTCCCCACCTCCGGACCTCTGTCCATTGTGGGATAATACCACCAGCCTTCATGTCCCCACCTCTGGTAACTTGACGAATCAAGATTTCGAGAGTCGGCTCTGATACCATATGTGACAACCCGGGTCAAATCCCGAGTCTTTTTCGAAAATTGGGTCAAGTCCCGATTCCGAGTCCGAATAAACTGAAGCCTACTGGCCCAAATGCAGCCAACTTGGGTAACGACAAGCCCACCACAGGCCCCCAAAATATCATGATTTTATTGGTGCTAATTAGTAGTAGTACTTTGCCTTATAAACTGAACAGAAGTCCCAAATCTCCTCGATGTGGGACTGGGGTGTTACAAACTCCCCCACTTAAACTCTTGACGTCCTCGTCAAGCCTAAACGGATAGCCCATAGGATCCAAGATCGTTCCTCTCTAGCCATTGTGGGATAATACCGGCTGGCTTCGTGTCCCCACCTCCGGTCCTCTGTCCATTGTGGGATAATACCACCAGCCTTCGTGTCCCCACCTCCGGCAACTTGCGTTAACAAGCTTTCGAGAGTCGGCTCTGATACCATATGTGACAACCCGGGTCAAATCCCGAGCGTTTTTTTTGAAAATCGGGTCAAGTCCCGATTCCGAGTCCGAATAAGTCGAAGACTACTGGCCCAAACGCAGCCAACTTGGGTAACGACTAGTCCACCAGAGACCCCCAAAAGATCATGATTTGTTGGTGCTAATTAGTAGTAGTACTTTGCTTTATAAACTGAACAGAAGTCCCAAATCTCCTCGATGTGGGACAGGGGTGTTACATTACAAGTCATGTCCTAAATAATCTCCTTAAAAGTCGGACTTGCACTTGACTTGTAACATCTTGTGCGCGGAGTTAGACAACGTGATGATAAGCTCAGTTTCAACACTGATAGCTTGTTGTCAACACCTATTTCTCCATTATTAGCTCACCGACAATATAATAAGTATATCTTATTCCTCATATTTGAAGTTCTTTTGGGATATGCTTCTCCTAATTAAAAACATAATAATCAAACAATTCAGATGTTAGATTTTCAAGATATGAATAGACAATGGGCCTGTTTGGCTGACGCAACTTATGCATTATAAGTTGATAAGAGCTTATAGGGGTGTTTGTGTACCCAGCTTATTTGATAACTTATAACTTATAAATTTATAAGTTGAATGTTCGAAATGACTAACATTTTACTTAACTTATCAACTTATTCTTTGATTTCTTTATTTTTCTAATATTTTATATTTGTGTTTTTAATTATTTTTTTAATTTAAAATACAAGTGTTGAAATCATTGTATTTAAAAATTATTTTTTCAAATTTAATTTAGCAAATTTTTCACTAACTTATAATTAAATTTATCCAAACACCCGTATAACTTATAAGAATTCATCAACTTATCACTTATATGACACTTACTCATTTTAAGCTATAAATCAACTTTTTGGTGATAACCCAAACACGCACAATATATTTGAAGTATAAGTCATGCGTGAGTGTTGATCATATCCTCATGATTGCTATCTATAATAGTCACACCGCCTTGTACATTTCGTCTTTTCCTTTTTTTTCCATTTTTGTCACCCAAGTTATAATAAAGGCTCTTTTTTCTTTCTTTGTGAAAGTAGTAACGCTGTCCTAGAGATGTGGTACGAAGTGTAAAAACACATAATTTTAAGTAAAATATAAGAACTAAATCAAATGACTGCAAATATTATCAAATTAGATTTGTTTTACCTATCCAGCTTTATTTATTCTAATATTTTTCTATAATTACTACAAATATACATTTTTATAACTACTAGAAAAACTAGATTAGACATCACACTTTAGACATCGGTCAGAAAAGCCACTGATGTTAAAAGTGTCCCTTACATCGGAAATTAGAAAACTGAGGTCTAATAGTAAACTACACATTGCTTCCTAGAATAAACGATGTCTAAACCCCCATTTAAAAAAAAATAAACCCGCGCTTCCCCGTTTTTCTTTTTCCCTTTGGCAAAATTCCCCCCTTAGCTAAATTTCAGATCCCGCTTCCCTCTTTTCCCCCTTAAACTAAAAACATAAAAATAAAAAAAAAATCCAAAATCAGAAAACATAAACACTCTTTCAACAAACCTCCAAAATTAGAAAACCTCCGGCCGGTTTCCTTTTTATTCAAGAACCCTAGTTAACCTAATTAACCCCTCTTTTCAACAAACCCCTAATTAACCTATGTAAGTCTTCGATTCCTTTCAATATTATGTCAATTTTATCAAACACTCTTCAATATTAGTTCGATTTTATAAACTCATTTTCTATTTTTTGATTTCGATTAACCCTCACTCTTCATATGGTTCGATTTGTTCGTTTTTTAGATCTGGAGCTTGGAAGATACCCTCACTCTTGCAGTTTACCCCTAATTGTTCAACTCGATTAGCTCGATTTGGTACCCCCTTTTCTTTTCTTTTTGATTTTATTTCCTTTTTTTGATTGTATTTGCTTTTTTGATTGTATTTGCTCAACAAATTGATTACAACTTTTTGTATATTTACAACTTTTTTTGATTGTATATTTACAACTTTTTTTGTATATTTACAACTTTTTTTGATTGTGTTTGTGTATAGCATGTATTTGCTCAACAAATTGTGTTTGTGTATATAAGCTTTTGGTTTGTGTTTATAAGTTTATATATAACATGTCTATAGCATATTTACAACTGCATGTATATGTATGTGTAGTTCTTTGCCTAATGTATGTTTTTAAGTGTATATATATAGTATGTTTTCTAGTACAAGCAAAATACGTTGATTGTCTGAATCATATTTGGAACATTGAAATGATATTGTATGCTAACGCAAGAAGTTCCTGCTTGGGTACTACTTATTCGACAACAGAAATGATGTTTCTTATTTTCGTATAGTTTTTTTCCGGTAGACATTGAACATAGGTTGAAAACTAATAATTTTAAACAATGTATAGAATATCTAAGTTAGTAATTTTAGCGCATATGGAATATAAACCAATTAAGAAAAATATTTTAGTTTTATAGTATCATATTAACAAAGAGTTAGTAATTTGAATATCAAAGTTGTCACCATAATAATATAGGCTATTATATACTCTGTTATTTGATATTTTAAATGATAATCAGGTAGTTTCGCGATAACATGGACAAGTCATGGATTTCTAAAGATAGGGATTCATTAGCTTATGAAATCGGGGTCGAACAGTTCTTGATATATGCCGAGGAAAATTCCCGTGATCCTAAGCATATTCACTGTCCTTGTGCACGATGTGTCAACTTCAAAAAATTCTCGGTAAAAATTATCAGGGGTCACTTATATGAAAATGGTTTTAGTTTAGGGTATGTTGATTGGATTTAGCACCAAGAAGATTCTAAGACTAAGTCATCAGTTGGTAGTACATCTGCGGCTTCAAAGAAGTATGCAACATTTCTTATCCCTGCTCCAACTTCTACCCCTGCACCTACCCCTGCACCTACCCCTGCACCTGCATATGCATCTGAAACCAATAATGTTTGTGATGCTGCATATAATTCTAGGGACCACGATAAAGATTCATATGAGTTTGGGAGGTTCTTGGTTGATGCTCAACAACCTTTGTATGAGGGTAGCGAATATACCAAGTTAGAGTCAATGCTAAAATTACATAATTGGAAAGCTAGGTTTGGTATCAGTGATTGTGCCTTCACAGATTTGCTCTCTTCCGTTGGCTGTCTACTTCCCAAGGATAATCTGTTACCACCTAATGCATATGAAGCAAAGAAATCCTTGTCTGATTTAGGCCTAGAGTATATAAAATTTCACTCATGTCCAAACAACTGCATACTATATCGGGGTATAAACTCTGATGCTTCCGAGTGTCCTAAGTGTCATCTATCTCGCTAGAAGTTGGGAAAGGACGGTAAAGTAAGGGTTAATATTCCTGCAAATGTCATGTGGTATTTTCCGATTATTCCTAGATTTAAATGGTTGTTTAAATCTCCTTCTACCGCCGAACTTATGACTTGGCATGCAAAAGAGCGATTAAAAGATGGCAAGATGCGGCATCCAGCCGACTCGCCTTCTTGGAGAAGTATCGATTATAGGTGGCCTGAATTTGGTGGTGAGGCAAGAAATATTCGCTTGGCTTTATCAGCAGATGGTATCAACCCACATAATAATGGCCTAACCAATAGATACTCCTGCTGGCCGGTATTATTAGTAAATTATAATCTTCCTCCCTGGTTGTGCATGAAGAGGAAATTTATGATGTTAACGATATTAGTTTCCGGTCCGCATGAGCCTGGTAATAACCTTGACGTATATTTACAGCCGTTAATTGATGATTTAAAGAAGCTTTGGGAAGAGGGCGAACCAAATGTGTATGACGCGTCTACTAAATCATATTTCACTTTTAAAACAATTTTAATGTGGACAATAAATGACTTCCCTGCATACGGAAATTTGTCTGGCTGTGTCAATAAGGGTTATATGTGTTGTCCAGTATGTGGTGATGATACCGTTGGTAAATATTTAATCCATGGTAGGAAGATGTGTTACCTAGGTCATCGACGTTATTTGCCTAGAAATCATCCTTATAGGAGGAAAAAGCCAGCATTTAATGGAGAGCAGGAGTTGGGGCAGGCACGTCCACCTCTTTCGGGAGAAGAGGTGTTATCGCAACAAGAACGAATTAAATTTGAATTTGGGAAGGAGGTCAGAAAGTCAAAGAGGGTGGACTGTCCATGGAAGAAAAAGTCGATTTTTTTCGACTTAGAATATTGGAAGTTTCACCACGTTCGTCATTGTCTTGATGTTATGCACGTCGAGAAGAACGTGTGACAAGGCTGTCGCGTGCCTATCAAATAATAATATCTAACAAATCCTTCTAACTATGTAGTAGGGCAAGTTAGAGTCGATCCCACAGAGACAAACGTATCAATCACTAGTTATTCTTGATTCAATTCAACTAAGCAAGTAACACAATAAATTGTTGAGAGATTATTAATCTAAATATTATACTAAAGCAAATATGTGGTATTTATCAATTAACTAAAAATATCTAGAATTAAGTATCCCCACTAGCATGAATCGATGCAATTATGATTTTCCACCCCAATTAATCATACACTACTCAAGAGGAAAGATGCGCCCTATAAAATACCAATAACCTCTCTCGAGTATTAATGGCTTCTCTAAAAATACACTCAAGCCTATTTTCATGGTATCATGCAATTTAGAGACATTAAACACAGCATCCTAACTTCCTAACAATCCGTTCTACCTATTTTCATGGAGAAGTTCATGTCCTTATTGGATAAATCACAACCATCTAAGTCCAACTTTCGATGATAAATAGATATTAGGTTCAAACAATATGCATAATCACGTCTGACATGTTATTGTTAATTAAGCACAACTCAATAAGCAAGAGCATACAACATAACTAAACTGGGGGGTTATGGAAAATCATACATCAATCATAACTAGGGTTCAACTTAACCCTAGATTAAATAACTACTCACTCATAATTAAACTAACAAAACACATAATATAATAAGAACACATGATAATATTAAGAACAGAGAATAAAAACCTTTAATCTTTCTCCAAGAAGAAAAGTACAAGTCTCTCTATGTCTGTATGTATCTCTGTATCTATGTATCTCTCAGATCTGATGTCTATATATATATCCTCAAATACTTTAATGCCTTGAGGAAAGTACAAGTACGTTTCCTAAACTGATTCTGTTTTACAAGGAAAATTCGTAGCTGACTTTTCTTCAGTAAATCTGGGCCGTTCCTGAAGTAATTTGATAATTGGACCACTTTAGAATAAAAGAGATTTCCATTATCTTCGTGTGGGCTGTTAAATCGTCCAATTCTGACTTCTAGATCTCAAGATATGACCCAAACAATGAATTATGTGCAGGCAGCCCAACAATTCCGAATTTCCTTCTAATAAATCTCCAAATTAAACTCTTTATTCTCCAATCCTTCCAAGTTTAGGATTTCCTTGCTTCCTACAATAAAACATTAAAATTTATTAAATAAAAATCCAATTAAATGCAAAATATAATAAATATGAGAAATAAAATCATATAAAAAATATATAAATATATACTCTATCAAACATCCCCACACTTAGCATTTTGCATGTCCTCAGGCAAATAAAGAAATAAAAATAATACTAACTAATAGGACCACCACTTTCGTAGATGACACGATTGCATTGAGCATATGCAACAAGCCGTTAAACCCCTAGGCAGCCCTAGTAGGACGAGTTTTGTCTCGTGAGGGTTTATAGAAGATATACCCACAAAATCAAATATTTTCAACCACCAAGTCTCTCAAACATGCAAAATATCATAGTACTCCACACATTGCAAATTTCAATCACATAACAACCTGAAAGTGTCTGAAAGTACAAGTACTCTCACTTTAAGCATCATTAACACAAAATAATCCAAGTATGCACACAATGTCTAGATAGACAAAAATATCATGAGATAGACATCAAAATCGCATTCAACAAGTAAGCATGCTATGGATAAATATCTCACATTGCTCTCACTTCACACAAGTGTATGGGTATAAGTGTATCGCTCAAGTTCAATCAATGTACTCATGTGCTACCATATGCTTGGTTGTCCACCAAATCTCCACCACCTCGTATATATGCATACATGAATCAAAAGGTCTTCGTTAAAGGTTGTAACGAGGCTTAGGTACGGGGTAGGATATCAAAGAAACAGGCTAACAAGTGGCTAAACTTGATAAACCAATAGAGAATAATGTTCACTTTTAATTAAAGCACCCAACATGAAACTTAGATCATGTAAAAGTTGATCAAGCTTTCACAAGCATTAAACTTCAAAGCACATATACCCATGTACTTTCCCACTTTCACATTGTATCAATCAAATGAACACACTCTACTTTATCTTCCTCTTGCTCATAACTTCTCTTTTTTTTTTTTTTTTTCAAAAGTCAAGTCATTCTCCAGTAACCAAGGGCAGTGAAAAGTCACCAAGAATGTACTTAATACCAGCACACATGGATCGTCCCTTTAATATGACATTGCACTTGCCACCCATTGATCTCAAAGGAGTACTTGATACTTGTTTGCAATTCCATACCATATTGTATCCCACCAAAATGTAACACTTTAACCAAAATAAATCCCCACACTAAATATTCACCAACCCTTGAATTGAATCAATATGCTCTACCAGTAAATCAAGACAAGAATAAATAAGTAGGCTCAAAAAATTTTAGATTGGTGATATACGAAAGAAACGGGTATAAGCTCAAGAGGTTCACTAAGGATTATTTTTCATATGGGTACTGTTTGGGTAAATGAGGTTAATCCTAGTGCCTTTATCATATTCATGCATACACATATCATGTAGTCTCAAAACGGTTTAAAACAAGTTCTAGAGCAACATGAATCATGATGAACAACACACAACAAAAAAATGGATTGATAAAAAATCTATCAATCATAAATTAGGCTCAAATCCTCACAAGGTGAAAGCATGCTTAACTCACTAAAATTGACCAAGAAACATCTCAAGTTTTTAAATGTTCGCAAGCACACACAAGGAATTACCAAGCATCAAATGATTTTTCATGAATGTGACACTCAGAATTAATCATGCAAAATTAATCTACACAATGTGTACTTATCCATGCTAACATGCTTTTGAGACAAGGCAATTATATACAAAAAGTTTTAAATTTTTTAAATTTTTTTTTGGATTTTTATAATATATAATTTTTTTGGGTTTTTTACGTCATTGAGAACTCATCCCCACACTTAAGTGGTTCATTGTCCTCAATGAATAATATATATAAATATACAAAACTAACAAGATCCTAAAAGAAATACAAAAAGAATAAGAGTGAAAAATTATACAAAGAAAGGTTAGAAATACTCCCCTAGTGCATGAAGTCCCGGTTGGAAAATGTGGGAGAGTGTTCCTCCTCCAAAATCTTGGGTTGCCTCCCAAGAAGCGCTTTTTAAGGTCATTAGCTCGACCTTCTTGTCAATCAACCTGGTGAATGGATCGAAAGTGGAGCATCCACTTTCTCAACATATTTTCTTATGATCTCTCCCAAAAACTTATAAGTTTCATCCACGGCTTTATCCAACAATACAACTCTTCTATCTCGAGCAAACTTTAAGAGTGCAACAACTATCCTTGACGTTTCATCTCGTGAGACAAACTTAAAAAGAAATTTTATAAGTAAGTCTTCCCAAGTAGTAATGGAATTTGAGGGTAACGAAAATAACCAATTTTTAGCTCCATCCCTTAGAGAGAAAGGAAATAATCGAAGTCGAATGGCCTCATCAGAAACTCCATCACACTTGATAGTATCACAAATCTTCAAAAAGTTTTCAATATGAGCATCAGGATCTTCAACAGATAATCCACCAAACTGAATTTCACCAATCGATTTCATTATTGAAGGCTTCAAATCAACATAATTAATGACATGTAAATCTCTCACTGAAATTGCTGGAGGTTCAGAGAGAAAAATATCAGCCTTCATATCTTGATCTTCACCCAAGGTCTTAACCATAAGAACAACTTCATTATAATTTCCAAGATCAGTTTTCTTCATAGATGGGTTAAGGAAATAGTTGGAAAATTTAAATTCCATCTTCTCATCTCCAACTTCAAAAGAAATTTTTCCATACATCATATCAACTTTCGCACCAGCTGTAGCTAAGAAAGGTCTTCCGAGAATAATAGAATTTTGTACATCTTCCTCCATCTCCATGACAACAAAATCACATGGAATAAAAAACTTCCCTATCTTGACAGGAACATCTTCAAGTATTCCAAGTGGAACTTTTACACTTCTATCTGCAAGTTGTAAAGATATACGTGTGGGTTTGAGTTCACCCATCTGAAGCTTATTGCAGATTGATAAGGGCATTAGACTTACACTTGCCCCAAGATCACATAGAGCTCTTTTGATTTCAAAATTCCCAAGTTTCACAGGAATAGAATAGCTACCTGGATCAGTTAGCTTTTTAGGAAGATTATTCTGCAAGATAGCACCGCACTCTGCTGTTAATGAGATAGTAGAACTTTCTTCAATCTTTCGTTTATTTGACAATAATTCCCTAAGGAACTTCCCATAAGAAGGCATCTCTTTGATAGCATCTAAGAAAGGGATATTAAGCTCTAACCTTTTCAAGATATCCATAAACTTCATAAACTTCTCTCCAAGCCTAGCTTGCACTAATCTTTGCGGAAACGGAACAGGTGGTACATAAGGTCTGACTGGAGCAACTGTGGGTTCCTTCTTCTCTTCTTCAACTGCTTCTTGCACAATCACATTTTCAGATTGAGTTTTCTCCCCATCTTCTTCAACAATAAAATTATCACTAATCATCTTCATCTCTGGCCCTTGAAATTCTTGATTACTTCTTAACGTTATAGCATTCACGTGGGCTCTATGTGGTTGTTCAGTTTGGCCAGGAAGTTGGCCTGAAGACTTGTTAAGTTGATTTAATTGTTGAGCAATTTGAGTGATTGAATTCTCCATTAACTTGTTATGAGCCTTTATCTCATTGATACTCGAGTCAAAGTAATCATTCTTCTTTGCTTGTGTAGAGATAAATCCTTCCAAAAGATTTTCCAAGTTAGATTTTTGTGGCTGAGCTTGTTGAAAACCTGGCGGCTGAGAAAAATTATTTTGTGGAGCTTGAGCTTGAGCCTGGTTATTTCTGTAGGAGAAATTAGGATGATCTCTCCAACCTGGATTGTATGTGTTGGAGTAAGGATTATATTGTGGCCTTTGATTTTGGTTGTAGAGGGCATTTGCTTGTTCCATTGCTGTTCCAGAGGGATTGTATTGACAAGCATGTTGAGTGTGTCCAACTACACTGCATATTTCACATGAGGCAACTGTAGATGAAGTTCTAGAATCCAATTGCTCAATCTTCTTAACCATTGCCTGCATAGTAGCATTCAACATGGTTAGAGCATCAACATCATACTTACCACCCTTCTTTGGATGATTTCTGTCACTGTAAGGATAATTATCATTAGACGCCATCTCGTCTAACAAAGTTTTTGCATCCTCCGTACTCTTTTTCATAATAGATCCACCAGAAGAAGCATCAACAAAGTTTCGAAACTCTTGTGTTAACCCATTGTAGAATGTTTGGATCAACAACCAGTCAGGAATTCCATGGTGAGGGCATTGTCTCTGAAGTCGTTTGAATTTTCTCCAAGCATCATGAAGTGACTCGTCATCATCTTGACGAAAATTAGATATTTCATTCCTGAGCTTTGAAGTCTTCTTCTGACTGAAGAATTTAAGTAGAAACGCCTTTGCAAGACTATCCCAAGTAGTGAATGTGTTTGGTCCTTCATCCTTCAACCAATCTTTTGCTACATCTCGGAGAGAGAATGGAAATAAGCGCAGCTTAATAGCATCATCACTAACATTGGTCAGCTTTATAGTATCACACTTTTCCAGAAAACTCTCAAGATGATCAACAGGATTTTCAGTGGACAATCCTGCGAAAGAATCATTGGAGATGAATTGTATGAATTGTGGCTTGAGTTCATAGTGGGTAGCCGTGATTGTTGGTCTAACAATACTGGAGAGTACGTTTGTAGCGTCTGGCATACCATGCTCCCTGAGAGCTTTTGCTGCTGTCTCACCCATAACTTCCTTGTCTTTATTTTTCCTTCGTAGTCCTGCTTGTCTTCTTGCTGTAGCTTCAATTTCAGGATCAAGAGCAATTAAATTTTCTGTACCTGAACTTCGAGTGTGCATGCAACAAGGAAACTAGAAACAAAGATCAAATAACAAGGGAATAATAGCCGAAGCAACACAACTAAAAGACTTAGCTAAACTAACTCAAAAATTAACTAATCTAATACTGCTTTGTCCCCGGCAGCGGCGCCAAAAATTTGACAAGGCTGTCGCGTGCCTATCAAATAATAATATCTAACAAATCCTTCTAACTATGTAGTAGGGCAAGTTAGAGTCGATCCCACAGAGACAAACGTATCAATCACTAGTTATTCTTGATTCAATTCAACTAAGCAAGTAACACAATAAATTGTTGAGAGATTATTAATCTAAATATTATACTAAAGCAAATATGTGGTATTTATCAATTAACTAAAAATATCTAGAATTAAGTATCCCCACTAGCATGAATCGATGCAATTATGATTTTCCACCCCAATTAATCATACACTACTCAAGAGGAAAGATGCGCCCTATAAAATACCAATAACCTCTCTCGAGTATTAATGGCTTCTCTAAAAATACACTCAAGCCTATTTTCATGGTATCATGCAATTTAGAGACATTAAACACAGCATCCTAACTTCCTAACAATCCGTTCTACCTATTTTCATGGAGAAGTTCATGTCCTTATTGGATAAATCACAACCATCTAAGTCCAACTTTCGATGATAAATAGATATTAGGTTCAAACAATATGCATAATCACGTCTGACATGTTATTGTTAATTAAGCACAACTCAATAAGCAAGAGCATACAACATAACTAAACTGGGGGGTTATGGAAAATCATACATCAATCATAACTAGGGTTCAACTTAACCCTAGATTAAATAACTACTCACTCATAATTAAACTAACAAAACACATAATATAATAAGAACACATGATAATATTAAGAACAGAGAATAAAAACCTTTAATCTTTCTCCAAGAAGAAAAGTACAAGTCTCTCTATGTCTGTATGTATCTCTGTATCTATGTATCTCTCAGATCTGATGTCTATATATATATCCTCAAATACTTTAATGCCTTGAGGAAAGTACAAGTACGTTTCCTAAACTGATTCTGTTTTACAAGGAAAATTCGTAGCTGACTTTTCTTCAGTAAATCTGGGCCGTTCCTGAAGTAATTTGATAATTGGACCACTTTAGAATAAAAGAGATTTCCATTATCTTCGTGTGGGCTGTTAAATCGTCCAATTCTGACTTCTAGATCTCAAGATATGACCCAAACAATGAATTATGTGCAGGCAGCCCAACAAATCCGAATTTCCTTCTAATAAATCTCCAAATTAAACTCTTTATTCTCCAATCCTTCCAAGTTTAGGATTTCCTTGCTTCCTACAATAAAACATTAAAATTTATTAAATAAAAATCCAATTAAATGCAAAATATAATAAATATGAGAAATAAAATCATATAAAATATATATAAATATATACTCTATCACCGTGTGTGATAGTTTGATTGGCACATTACTAAATATGAAATATAAGTCTAAAGATAGTGAGGCTTCTCGTCTTGACATGATTGATATGGGGGTTAGAACTAATGTAGCTTCACAAAAAGGAAAGAGTAAAACCTACTTGCCCCATGCAACTTTTAATTTGTCGAAGGCTGAAAAAAAGAAAGTGCTGTCATCATTATTGAACATGAAACTTCCATATGGACATGCGTCGAACATCAAAAACTGCATATCCATGGATGAATTAAAGATGTTTGGGATGAAGTCCCATGACTGCCACATCCTACTCCAGCAATTACTTCCTGTTGCAATCCGTGCGGTTCTTCCAAAAAGCGTTAGAGTCAGAATAATAATATTGTGTTTCTTTTTTAATGCTTTGTGCAGCAAAATTGTAGACGTATCGAAACTCGATAAAATGTAGGCAGATGTGATAGTAACTTTGTGTGAGCTAGAAAAAATCTTTCCAGCCTCATTTTTTGATATAATGATACATCTCATTCTCCATTTGGTTCGTGAATTACGATTAGGTGGGCCAATGTTTTATAGATGGATGTATGCATCTGAGCGGTTTAATAAGGTGTTGAAGAGTTACGTACGAAACCGTTATTATCCCGAAGGTTCTATGGCGGAAAGTTATCTTGGAGAAGAATCGGTAGAATTCTGCCAAGAGTTTGTTAACCAGAGTTGCACCACTGTCGGTCTTCAGAAAGATGCAGGCAAGCTCAGTGGTCCACTATCTGTTGTGACAATGAAACCAGTTGAAGAAAAAGAGTGAGATGAGGCTCATTTACATGTCCTTCTAAACAACCCTGAAGTACATCCATATATTCTGTAAGAATTTTTTATTCCTGTAAATTCTTTAATTATACGTGCAACTAATTTGTGTCTGTTAAATTAATATATGCATTTTCACATAATGCATAAGAAGTATCTAGAGGAAATCCACCAAGGGAAAAAGAAAAGTGGACATTGGCTCTTGAGAGAGCATAATCGGCTTTTTGCTGATTGGTTTGAAAAAAAAGTTAGTTTTTATTAAAGTTTCCTTTGTGCTTACTTTACTGGCTCCATAATATGAAATTTAGTTGTATTTTTTTTATGACAATGTGTAGGTTAGTAGTGAAATGATGGAGAATGACGAGGGAGTTTCAGAGACAATAAGATGGCTAGCAGGAAAGCCATCATTTTCCGTTTTGACTTATGAAAGTTATCTAGTTAACGGGGTTCGATACTTCACAAAGGAGCGAGATGATGTGAGGGTTGTTCAAAACAACGTTGTGTCTTTAGTTGCTAATATGGTCCAGGTGTCTAGTGCCAAGGATTTAAATCTTGTGGAGAGTGATATGACATTTTATGGTGTTATCTTAGAAATATGGGAGTTAGATTATCGTGCATTCAAAGCCCCGTTATTTTTGTGTAAATGGGCCACTAGTTCAAAAATGATTTTTTATGTCCCCTCTTTTACGTCGGACATATGATAAACCGACATATATACCATAATTATACGTCGGTTTGTTGAAAAGGCGACGTATATTATCTTTTCCAAGTATGTTTTATGTTGGTTCAAAAATACACCCGACGTATATAGTAAACATATACGTCGGCTTGAAAATTGCCGACGTATAAAATAACATTTTACGTCGGTTTTTTGAGATCCAACGTATAAATTTTTAATTTATACGACGGTTTTTTGACGAGCTGACGTTTAAAACTTTGGAATTAAAAAATAAAATAAATCATTTAAAGGTGTTGTATGTATTCTTGACTTGTTACTATCCCCAAATCGAATGCTCTGGCCTCTGTTCCTCTAACTTTCAACTTTAACCCTAACATTAGCCCCAAATTATAACAGTCGCAGACTTGAGCCTTAACAATTCACTTTAATCCTTAATTCCTCTTCAATATTTTTGTACATTGTTGTTTCTCGTGGTCTTGTGATGGCTCCGCCTGGCTTTGAGTCTCTCTTGCTTCTGGTGGTTCTTGTAAAACCCCAGATTTTTGGGTAGAATTAAAACTTTTATTGTATGATGATGTATATATATATATGTGGATGGTGGTAATGGTTTTTGGAGAATTAAGTATGAAATGAATATGGATGTCAGTTTTCAAACATTTTGAGAATAATAAGAATGGACTGATCATGTAAATAAGAACAATCAATCTGGAAGATAAGAATACAATACTCCAGGGAAGAAAAGTATTTTTATGTCATCCAAATCAATATCTGGAATACATCCGACAATTCCGTAAACAAGATAGCGTATGCCCGAGAAAGCACTAGAACGTTTTCTAAGTGCAAGGAGTAAAGGGAAGTAAACCGGGAATATTGGAACGAATATTGATCCAAAGGATTATAGAAAAACCACTGATGAATAGTAACTTTTGATGAATAGTAAATTTTGTCGTTTAAAAGTTTTTCAGACCACCCTATATACGGGTCGATATAATGAACTTTCAAAGCCGTATTAGTGATCTACGATGAAAATAAAGGAATGCAAAAGCTGTCAGAATTGGAAAAATAGCATTTTCGTTTTCTCCGAAATTTCACCATTAACGGACGGATTAATTATTATTTGAGAATAATTGAGGATTTAAATTATCAATTCCATGGATATGGATTTAATAAAAGAATTAGAGATATTAAGAACGATTGCGATAAACTACTTCGATAGAACACTTAAGAAACCCTGCGAACATTCTACGCGATTAAACGGAGACGGGACAACGGAACACTTACGGGATTAAATATAGATATGGAAATAACATGTAACAAGATTAATTCGAGGAATGCAACATTTGGATCATCCATGTGAAAGGAAACAAACCAGTAAAGCAAACCAGTAAAGCCACTTTATCAGGACTCCTGCATGTGCGACACGTGCCCCTGTGACAAGCCAAAACTTGATGACTCACCATTTGGCCATCAAAATATCAGAATTTCTATCATTATCCAAGGCAAGAAAAGAAAGAACAACTCCCCCATCTTCAAGAAAAACCATTCGGCCCTTTTAAGAAAAACAAGTATACATTTTTCAAAGATCAACTTCCAAGCATCCATAATTCATGTTCTTGGATTCAAAAGCTTCCATATTTCACAACTAAGGTATTCTCTAAATCCTAGAACCATCTATTAAGGTTATCATGTTCAAATCCTTGATTAAAGATGAGGATGAATAGTGAAATGAATAGTGATTTCAAGAACTAACTTTTGATTCTTGGTTTCTTTTGATGATTCAAGCTAGCTTAAGGTTATATAAGGACTATACAAGGCTTATTACGATCATATACACTCCAAGGAAGGTATAATCTCTTGAAACTCTTAGTTATAATATGATTTATATGGTTAGTTTTGAGTATACTTTAGTTGGTATAATCATAAGGATGATTGAGTGGTTTTAACGGAGGTTTGATGAAAGTTTGATGTTGTTTTGATGATAAGCAAGTAGATGTTGGTTTTAACTGATTTGTGATGATTATGAATTAGTAATGATGTTGAGGATTTGACTTGGTGATTTGGTTTGGATTGGTCTTGTAAGTTTATGATTAAACTTTGGAATCGTTAAAACATAGCCGTTATAATGCCTGATTTTCCCTAGCTCTGTTTTGTCTGTGATGTTCGGACATAAGGACTTCTGTCCAGAGTCACCACTGCCTAGTATTATGTAGGTATTGTTTCAAGGTTCGTTTTGATATAAAGATCATGTGATTCCGAATTACGGTTTAGGAGAAACGAGTGTTTTAGTTAAGGATGTTTCGAGAAACCGAGCTATACCACTTAGCCAACTTTGAGGCAATGATCAAACCCCTTAACTGACCAATCAGAATGTGAAACTTTGTGTTAACATGCTAGGTATGTTTAGGAGGACCCTCAAAAAGATTTCGTGTTAAAAGGATTTAATCTCTATTTTATAAAAATGTTCGAGTCGAGCGTGCGCAAGAGGATTCTTAAGGAGTTAACTAGAAATCATGTCTTGGTTTAAGTGAAGTACATACTTAGTTTCGTGCAAGTATTCAAGTGATTAACCTTGGATCTTTTGACTATGTATAGATCGCCGGACTGACTCGAGGCACACTACCCCTACCTCACCACCAGGCAAGTTTTCTAAACCTATACTACTGTTGTTGTGATAATAACTGTTTTCAATTATGATATGCGATTGCGATATATATAAATTGCATACTTGTTGTCGAATGGCTATGAATAGCAATACTTGAGGATTATGACTTGAAGTTGGGGCTTATGAGTTAGATATGGGATATCAGCTATAAGCCAGGGATTTTATAGTTGCCCTAGGATAAGGGCGTGTGATTTTCTGGAAAGATCAGTAGTGATTATATTTTGTATTTGATAAAGGTTATTTTCCGATAGACATCGGGTACTGTCATTCGAGGATTAATTATTTACTTAAAGGATGTTAATTATATTCATTTGAGGATTATTGACGTTAAGAATATTATTTATTTAATGAATATTATTTTCAAATATTCATTTAAAGATTATTTATTTAATGAATATTATTTTCAAATTCATTTAAGGATTATTTATTTAATGAATATTATTTTCAAATATTCATTTAAGGATTATTTATTTAATGAATATTATTTTCAAATATTCATTTAAGGAATATTTATTTAATGAATATTATTTTCAAATATTCATTTAAGGATTATGTATTTAATGAATATTATTTTCAAATATTCATTTAAGGATTAGTTGTTTAATGAAGATTATTTTCAAATATTCATTTGAGGTTTACTTATTCAATAAATATTATTAATTATTTCCAATCAAGAAGAGGTTCCCAAAACATTGTTTTTCCATTTGAATCTGTCTTTTAAGAAGATTTAAATGCTCGCTCAACTATCAAAAATATGGGAAGCCTGATTTAAGTGACTCTTACTCTTTTTAAACTTCCAATTCAAAAACTGTCAAGGGACAGATATTTTCTTGGAGCAATTTAATTGCTGCCAGTTTAATGTTGTGTTACCACCTCAATAATCGAGGGGTAAATTCATGGAACAAGTCGATATCCATTAACAAGCATAGCTTGGGAAATATTGGGGAATCTTCCTTTCCAACCTAGATATAACTACTTAGTGGAGTCGTATCAACAAGTATTACACTTGGGGAAAGGAGGACGACCTTTACGTTTCAGAGTCATGGATTTCATCTGAACTAGGAGTGGTGTAAGTGGTCCAGTTGCGATAGACCCATCCAACTTTTATGGCCCCAAATGGGCCGGGAGGTCACTGAAAGGCGGTAGACAATGTCAGGCCGTCGTGATTCTTCCATCTACATGTAGAAAACTATTTGAGCGGTGCGACCTGCTACTGATCATAGCAAGGTTAGGCACAGCGGGCGCGGTAGCAACTCCAATATTAGTTCATCATCCAATTTGGATATTCCTGCAACCTGTATTGGGAAGATAAAACCAATCATGTTGACAGGGAGTTGAAAGTATTTGAAAATGAAGTGACATTAAATTCACGCAATTTCAGCTTTTATTTTATAAAGTATGACTCTGATGAAACCTGATTAAGGTTATATATTTATAAGTGGACTTTGGGTTACGGGAACATTATATTAATTTTCCTTGTAACTTCATCCTTTATATGATACTAGTTTCTTATCCGTTTGAGGCATAACATGTGGTTGCAGAGATATTTTTGAACTGTTATTTATTATAAACTATTTTTGGTGGGCTTTGTTGCTCACCCTTGCTTTATTTATGATATTACAACAACAGCTAGAGCCGATGGCCCGCAACAGTCACACCCTGCGAAAGCGGGTAGCAGTCGTCAGAGATTTACCCGTTGATGTCGTAGCCGCCATAGCTGAGGTAGTAACCACCAGTGTTTTAAGCTTCAGCTTTTATGTACCAGACTTATTTATATTATGACTAATGTAATCAACGGCAAGAACTTTTAAATGCACTCTGTAATCTTTTGGGTTTGTAATAACTTATAACTTGTGGATCATATGACTAGATACTTATTCCAATTTCATCTCTGGAACTATAACTTGTTGTGTGAGTGGTGTTGTTATTGTGGGGTCACAGCATGTAGTTTAATTGTTTTGATTCAAGTGCAAGTATTATTGATGGGAATTGAGACCGTAACGACCGGATCCCCGACCCCGGATCTGGGGCTGTTACAGAAATGGTATCAGAGCGTTAGAGTTATAAACCCCAGAGATGATGCGACGTTACAATAATAAATTCACTAAGATAATAAGAACTCTTGCTAAGTTCGACTAAAACCCTTATGGGAACTTTAATATCATGATAGTAACATAGTTCGTTATTGTGTAGGTGAGTGATATCTCTGACCCTGCGGCTTATGAGAGACAGCACGACGAGGACTTGCTTAGGACTTCAGATCCATACTATGAGGATATTGAGGAGGACCCGGAGGAGGTCCAGGTAGATGCGGATACCGAGGAATTGAGGATTCTGATGATGAGGATCCAGAGGAGGATCAGACCCTAGCGGATACTGAGGATATGGAGGGGGATGCTGAGGACCAGCCTCCACTTCCTACTGAGAGAGCCCCTACCCCTCCACCACTGCCCTTGAGCCCTTGCCCTGATGAGTTTGAGGAGCTTACCCCTGAGCCACAGCAGGCAGAGGATGCCCCACCAGCAGACCCGGTTACCCCACCCCATGTTCCGTTAGAGGGGATACCAGTATGTGTGCACAATTGGACCGTGAATAGAGTTCAGTCAGATTTGGTAGTGGCTGAGGCTAGATTGGCAGAGTCACGGATGCAGCTAGCAGCAGAGAGAGATGCCAGGATGGTGCGCTAGGGCGGCGGGGGGTCTGTGCCCCCTCGGGTTGCCCGAAGGGCGATGACTCGCATTGAGCTGAGGGCACGGATGAGGATTTGAGCTTTGCCTACTGACGGCAATGGCAGGGTATCCAGGGTTGATGCTGAGGAGATTTTCCGCCTAGCCATGGCGAGGGTGAGGGCATGGCACCGCACCAGTGGCTGATTCCAGAGTTGGTGATATAGTAGTCTAGTCTTCTAGTCACGTACGGACGTAGTAGTGCCAACTTTTGTGGGATTGTTCCATTGTATATATTATCCCTTTTCTGACTAGAAGGATAGACCATGTATTTCACTTTTGACTAGATGATATTAGGACAGTTGTACTTGTAAACTGTCGATGTCGACTCAGACTTTGTATAGTTGGTACCATGTATATATTTGTTTCCTTTCAGTTGAATCCAGTACTGTTGTGACGAGATCACAAGTTTATTATACTGTTGTCTGCACCATACGATTAAATTACGATAACATATAAAACTGCGGAAGTCTACTTCCAATTATGTAACGACTGTATTTGTAACCCAGCAAACGAGCCTAATGTGAATTTTCTAAATTTCAGTAAGATGCCTCCACGAAGAGTGGGAACTAGGGCTAACCCCCCTGAATCTGATGATCAAGAAAGCCACAATCAAAATAGGGAAGACCCTGAGTATAACGAAGAAATGGATGAGGATTATAATGAGCAGGACGACTCCCAGTATGGGGAGGCTGATGAATCCTTTTTCACTGCAGACATTGAGGATGAAAGAGAGGAGATTGAAGAGGAACAAGAAATAGAGAACCAGGGTGGAGACCCCATGGGTCAGTTTATGAATCTACTTAGGCAAAATTTGGACCGTTATCCCCAACCACCCCAAGGGAACAACAGTACCATAGCAAACTCTTTTAGGGCTTTTAAGTCACTCAAGCCCCCAGAATTCCAAGGATCAGCTGACCCAGTAGAGGCAAGAGCCTGGATAAAGGAGATGGAAAAGTCCTTCGAGATTTTGAGTATTGAGGAGGCACAGAAGACCGTTTTTGCCACTTACCTTTTAAAGGGAGAGGCCAACTATTGGTGGGAGGCCAAGAAGAACATGGAGACGGACGCTATCATAACTTGGGAAAGGTTTAAGCAATTGTTTCTAGAGAAGTATTTCCCAAGGTTTATGAAGACTCAAATGGAGCTCAAGTTTTTGGAACTAAAGCAGAATAATTTGACAGTGGCTGACTATGAGGCAAAGTTTACCGAGCTATCAAGGTTTGTGCCAGAATTTGTAGATACCGAAGAGAAGAAAGCTAATAGGTTTCAACAGGGATTGAACAGTGGATTCAGAATCGCGTAGCAGTTCTGGAGAGTACAGACTATGCCACATTGGTGCAAAAGGCTTCAATTGTGGAGGCAGGGAGTGATCAGATGCATAAGGAAAGAGAAAAAGGGGGGATAAAAAGGAAACATGCAAGTGTGGGTGGAGGTTTTGCAGGAGGAAACCCCCAAAATAGGTTTAACCGCGGAGCAGTCTCCCTACCTGAGAGGAATACGGGGTTCAAGCGACCCGTGAGCACAAGCGTAAACCAGGGCGGTAACCCATCAGGAGTGTCCCGCTCCTACCAATCTCGACCTCCATTACCAGCATGTACAACTTGTGGAAGGAAACATCTCGGTGTGTGCAAGCAGGAACCGGTAATCTGTTTTAAGTGCGGACGGGGGGGCCATTATGCTCAGAATTGTACCGTAGCTAACCCTAGCGTCAGCAGACACCTCACTTGTTTCCAGTGTGGGCGTCAAGGTCATATGAGGAAGGATTGCCCCATGAACCGACCCGCAGCATCAGGGACAAGCAAGGCTGCCTCCAACAAACCACCAACCGCTAGGACTTTCAACATGACAGTGCAGGATGCCGTGAGGAACACGGATGTGATAGCAGGTACATTTTCTCTAAATTCAGTTAGCGCAAATGTTCTATTTGATTCTGGAGCAACTAAGTCTTTTATATCGAGGGATTTTGCGCATAAGTTGAAACTTAGAGCCCAACCATTAAAGGATTCCCTACAAGTAGAGATAGCTAACCACGAAATAGTCCCAGTAAATCAGATTCACCCCAACTGCAAATTAGAAATAGGGGAACAGTCTTTTTGTGTGGATTTGATTCCTTTTAAACTAGGAGAGTTTGATGTCATTTTGGGGATGGATTGGTTGTCCCGCAATAACGCCCAGATAGATTGTAAAGGGAAAAAGGTTAGATTAAATACCCCCGGGAAGAAGGAGGTAGTGTTTAAGGGAATGAGGCAGACACAGAAATTTCTAACTATGGCGCAAACCAGGAGATTGTTACGAAAAGGAAACGAGGCTTACTTAGCTTATGTGGTAGACACCCAGAGAGAGGTGCCTAGGTTACAGGACATTCCAGTAGTCAATGAGTTCGAAGATGTGTTTCCACAGGATCTCCCAGGACTACCACCCGATAGGGTAATTGAGTTTGCTATCGAATTAGCCCCGGGGACGGCGCCAGTTTCGAAGGCCCCGTACCGGTTAGCCCCAGTAGAAATGAAAGAGTTAGCTACCCAGTTAAAGGAACTGTTGGATAAGGGTATGATAAGACCCAGTGTGTCGCCGTGGGGGGCACCAGTGTTGTTTGTTAAGAAGAAAGATGGGAGCATGAGGTTATGCATCGACTACCGAGAGTTGAACAAGCTAACTATAAAGAATAAGTACCCATTGCCCAGAATAGACGATTTATTTGACCAGCTAAAGGATGCTGTGTACTTCTCTAAGATTGACTTGAGAACCGGATACCACCAATTAAAGATTAAACCAGAAGATATTCCAAAGACTGCATTCCGTACCAGATATGGACATTATGAGTTCTTGGTGATGTCATTTGGATTGACCAATGCCCCAGCAGCTTTCATGGATTTAATGAATAGGGTGTTCAAGAAGTATTTGGACGAGTTTGTTATAGTTTTCATAGATGATATTCTTATCTACTCAAAGACAGAGGCAGAACACGCAGAACATTTGAGGATAACTCTAGAAATACTCAGGAAGGAACAATTGTATGCCAAATTCGCAAAGTGTGAATTCTGGCGAAATGAGGTTCAGTTTTTAGGACATGTGATCAATAAGGAGGGAGTGTTGGTTGACCCCTCCAAGATAGAGGCAGTTTCAAATTGGGAACGACCAACCACACCAACAGAGGTGAGAAGTTTCATAGGATTAGCAGGGTATTATAGAAGATTCGTTAAGGATTTTGCGAAGATCGCAGCCCCGTTAACCCGACTTACCCGAAAAACTGAGAAGTTTGAATGGACGGAAAAGTGCGAAAGTAGTTTCCAAGAGTTAAAGAAGAGGTTGGTGACTGCCCCTGTGTTGGCATTACCAAATGGAAAAGGAGATTTTGTGATTTACAGTGATGCTTCGCATAAGGGATTAGGGTGCGTGCTGATGCAGCACGGTAAGGTAATCGCATATGCGTCGAGGCAATTGAAGGAATATGAGATTCGATATCCTACTCATGATCTAGAACTAGCGGCAGTAGTTTTCGCTTTAAATATTTGGAGGCACTACTTGTATGGAGAGAAGTGCGAGATTTACACTGACCATAAGAGCCTCAAGTACATTTTTACCCAGAAGGAGCTCAACATGCGCCAGAGAAGATGGTTAGAGCTGATCAAGGATTATGACTGTGAAATTCTGTATCACCCAGGGAAAGCCAATGTGGTGGCTGACGCCCTTAGTAGGAAAGAGAGACTCAAGATGATAATGACATCAGAAGAACTGATCAGAGAATTTGAAAATATGGAAATAGAAGTGAAGGTGACCGGAGACGGTACCAAAAAGCTGTTTGAGATTTCCTTGCAGCCAGAGTTGTTAGAAAAGATAAGAAGGTGTCAGGAAAGGATGATAAGTGAAGACAGGCAGTCAATGACCGGAGAAGAGATCCACACTGTCAAGGATGATAAAGGAATAAGGAGGTATACTTACCGAATTTGGGTTCCGAATGTTCGAGAGCTGAAAGACGAAATTTTACACGAGAGTCACAGTTCTAGGTATTCAATCCACCCAGGAAGCACCAAGATGTATGGAGATTTGAAAGAATACTACTGGTGGCCTAACATGAAAAAGGACGTAGCAGAGTGGGTAAACAGATGCTTGACCTGCCAACGAGTGAAAGCGGAACACCAAAGGCCCAGTGGACTTTTACGACCCTTAGAGATTCCCGAATGGAAATGGGAACATCTAGCCATGGATTTCGTAGTGGGTTTACCAAGGACCAAGGCCAATCACGATGCCATATGGGTAATCATAGACCGATTAACGAAGTCAGCCCACTTTCTTCCGATCAACGAAAGGTACACTGTCGACAGATTAGTGGATATCTACTTGAAAGAGATAGTGGCGCGGCACGGAGTCCCAGTCGCCATAGTATCTGACCGAGATCCCAGATTTAACTCCAGATTCTGGAGGAGCTTCCAAGAATGTGTAGGAACCCGGCTGAACATGAGTACTGCCTATCACCCCCAAACAGACGGACAAAGTGAAAGGACCATCCAAACACTAGAGGATATGTTAAGGGTCTGTGCTATAGACTTTAAAGGAAATTGGGATGATCACCTACCACTGATTGAGTTTTCCTACAACAATAGTTTTCATTCGAGTATAGGAATGCCGCCTTATGAGGCCCTTTATGGAAGAAGATGTCGATCTCCCTTGTATTGGGACGAAGTTGGAGAGCGGAAGATGCTTGGGCCCGAAGTGGTCCAACGGACTAAGGACATAGTAGAACTAATCAAAGGACGGCTGGTAGCAGCCCAAGATAGACAAAAGAAGTATGTTGATTTGGCCCGGAAGGACAAGGAATATGAAGTGGGAGACCTAGTTTTCTTAAAGGTATCTCCTTGGAAAGGTTTGATGAGGTTTGGAAAGAAAGGAAAGTTGAGTCCTAGATACATTGGACCATTTGAGATCTTAAGACGTATTGGAAACTTAGCATATGAGCTAGCATTACCCCCAAACCTGCAACAAGTGCACAATGTGTTTCATGTTTCAATGCTGAGGAAGTACAACCCGGATGCTAAGCACATAGTGGAATACGAACAAGTAGACATGCAGCCAGACCTAACCTATGTGGAGCAGCCAGTGGAAATCATAGATCAAAAGGAACAAGTGCTCCGAAACAAGGTCATCAAGCTAGTCAGAGTTTTGTGGCAGAACCATAATGTGGAAGAATCGACTTGGGAGCTAGAGAGCGAGATGCTAGAAAGACATCCCCATTTATTTTCAGAGTGATTCCGGGACGGAATCCTTTTAAGGAGGAGAGACTGTAAAACCCCAGATTTTTGGGTAGAATTAAAACTTTTATTGTATGATGATGTATATATATATATATATATGTGGATGGTGGTAATGGTTTTTGGAGAATTAAGTATGAAATGAATATGGATGTCAGTTTTCAAACATTTTGAGAATAATAAGAATGGACTGATCATGTAAATAAGAACAATCAATCTGGAAGATAAGAATACAATACTCCAGGGAAGAAAAGTATTTTTATGTCATCCAAATCAATATCTGGAATACATCCGACAACTCCGTAAACAAGATAGCGTATGCCCGAGAAAGCACTAGAACGTTTTCTAAGTGCAAGGAGTAAAGGGAAGTAAACCGGGAATATTGGAACGAATATTGATCCAAAGGATTATAGAAAAACCACTGATGAATAGTAACTTTTGATGAATAGTAAATTTTGTCGTTTAAAAGTTTTTCAGACCACCCTATATACGGGTCGATATAATGAACTTTCAAAGCCGTATTAGTGATCTACGATGAAAATAAAGGAATGCAAAAGCTGTCAGAATCGGAAAAATAGCATTTCCGTTTTCTCCGAAATTTCACCATTAACGGACGGATTAATTATTATTTGAGAATAATTGAGGATTTAAATTATCAATTCCATGGATATGGATTTAATAAAAGAATTAGAGATATTAAGAACGATTGCGATAAACTACTTCGATAGAACACTTAAGAAACCCTGCGAACATTCTACGCGATTAAACGGAGACGGGACAACGGAACCCTTACGGGATTAAATATAGACATGGAAGTAACATGTAACAAGATTAATTCGAGGAATGCAACATTTGGATCATCCATGTGAAAGGAAACAAACCAGTAAAGCAAACCAGTAAAGCCACTTTATCAGGACTCCTGCATGTGCGACACGTGCCCCTGTGACAAGCCAAAACTTGATGACTCACCATTTGGCCATCAAAATATCAGAATTTCTATCATTATCCAAGGCAAGAAAAGAAAGAACAACTCCCCCATCTTCAAGAAAAACCATTCGGCCCTTTTAAGAAAAACAAGTATACATTTTTCAAAGATCAACTTCCAAGCATCCATAATTCATGTTCTTGGATTCAAAAGCTTCCATATTTCACAACTAAGGTATTCTCTAAATCCTAGAACCATCTATTAAGGTTATCATGTTCAAATCCTTGATTAAAGATGAGGATGAATAGTGAAATGAATAGTGATTTCAAGAACTAACTTTTGATTCTTGGTTTCTTTTGATGATTCAAGCTAGCTTAAGGTTATATAAGGACTATACAAGGCTTATTACGATCATATACACTCCAAGGAAGGTATAATATCTTGAAACTCTTAGTTATAATATGATTTATATGGTTAGTTTTGAGTATACTTTAGTTGGTATAATCATAAGGATGATTGAGTGGTTTTAACGGAGGTTTGATGAAAGTTTGATGTTGTTTTGATGATAAGCAAGTAGATGTTGGTTTTAACTGATTTGTGATGATTATGAATTAGCAATGATGTTGAGGATTTGACTTGGTGATTTGGTTTGGATTGGTCTTGTAAGTTTATGATTAAACTTTGGAATCGTTAAAACATAGCCGTTATAATGCCCGATTTTCCCTAGCTCTGTTTTGTCTGTGATGTTCGGACATAAGGACTTCTGTCCAGAGTCACCACTGCCTAGTATTATGTAGGTATTGTTTCAAGGTTCGTTTTGATATAAAGATCATGTGATTCCGAATTACGGTTTAGGAGAAACGAGTGTTTTAGTTAAGGATGTTTCGAGAAACCGAGCTATACCACTTAGCCAACTTTGAGGCAATGATCAAACCCCTTAAGTGACCAATCAGAATGTGAAACTTTGTGTTAACATGCTAGGTATGTTTAGGAGGACCCTCAAAAAGATTTCGTGTTAAAAGGATTTAATCTCTATTTTATAAAAATGTTCGAGTCGAGCGTGCGCAAGAGGATTCTTAAGGAGTTAACTAGAAATCATGTCTTGGTTTAAGTGAAGTACATACTTAGTTTCGTGCAAGTATTCAAGTGATTAACCTTGGATCTTTTGACTATGTATAGATCGCCGGACTGACTCGAGGCACACTACCCCTACCTCACCACCAGGCAAGTTTTCTAAACCTATACTACTGTTGTTGTGATAATAACTGTTTTCAATTATGATATGCGATTGCGATATATATAAATTGCATACTTGTTGTCGAATGGCTATGAATAGCAATACTTGAGGATTATGACTTGAAGTTGGGGCTTATGAGTTAGATATGGGATATCAGCTATAAGCCAGGGATTTTATAGTTGCCCTAGGATAAGGGCGTGTGATTTTCTGGAAAGAGCAGTAGTGATTATATTTTGTATTTGATAAAGGTTATTTTCCGATAGACATCGGGTACTGTCATTCGAGGATTAATTATTTACTTAAAGGATGTTAATTATATTCATTTGAGGATTATTGACGTTAAGAATATTATTTATTTAATGAATATTATTTTCAAATATTCATTTAAAGATTATTTATTTAATGAATATTATTTTCAAATTCATTTAAGGATTATTTATTTAATGAATATTATTTTCAAATATTCATTTAAGGATTATTTATTTAATGAATATTATTTTCAAATATTCATTTAAGGAATATTTATTTAATGAATATTATTTTCAAATATTCATTTAAGGATTATGTATTTAATGAATATTATTTTCAAATATTCATTTAAGGATTAGTTGTTTAATGAAGATTATTTTCAAATATTCATTTGAGGTTTACTTATTCAATAAATATTATTAATTATTTCCAATCAAGAAGAGGTTCCCAAAACATTGTTTTTCCATTTGAATCTGTCTTTTAAGAAGATTTAAATGCTCGCTCAACTATCAAAAATATGGGAAGCCTGATTTAAGTGACTCTTACTCTTTTTAAACTTCCAATTCAAAAACTGTCAAGGGACAGATATTTTCTTGGAGCAATTTAATTGCTGCCAGTTTAATGTTGTGTTACCACCTCAATAATCGAGGGGTAAATTCATGGAACAAGTCGATATCCATTAACAAGCATAGCTTGGGAAATATTGGGGAATCTTCCTTTCCAACCTAGATATAACTACTTAGTGGAGTCGTATCAACAAGTATTACACTTGGGGAAAGGAGGACGACCTTTACGTTTCAGAGTCATGGATTTCATCTGAACTAGGAGTGGTGTAAGTGGTCCAGTTGCGATAGACCCATCCAACTTTTATGGCCCCAAATGGGCCGGGAGGTCACTGAAAGGCGGTAGACAATGTCAGGCCGTCGTGATTCTTCCATCTACATGTAGAAAACTATTTGAGCGGTGCGACCTGCTACTGATCATAGCAAGGTTAGGCACAGCGGGCGCGGTAGCAACTCCAATATTAGTTCATCATCCAATTTGGATATTCCTGCAACCTGTATTGGGAAGATAAAACCAATCATGTTGACAGGGAGTTGAAAGTATTTGAAAATGAAGTGACATTAAATTCACGCAATTTCAGCTTTTATTTTATGAAGTATGACTCTGATGAAACCTGATTAAGGTTATATATTTATAAGTGGACTTTGGGTTACGGGAACATTATATTAATTTTCCTTGTAACTTCATCCTTTATATGATACTAGTTTCTTATCCGTTTGAGGCATAACATGTGGTTGCAGAGATATTTTTGAACTGTTATTTGTTATAAACTATTTTTGGTGGGCTTTGTTGCTCACCCTTGCTTTATTTATGATATCACAACAACAGCTAGAGCCGATGGCCCGCAACAGTCACACCCTGCGAAAGCGGGTAGCAGTCGTCAGAGATTTACCCGTTGATGTCGTAGCCGCCATAGCTGAGGTAGTAACCACCAGTGTTTTAAGCTTCAGCTTTTATGTACCAGACTTATTTATATTATGACTAATGTAATCAACGGCAAGAACTTTTAAATGCACTCTGTAATCTTTTGGGTTTGTAATAACTTATAACTTGTGGATCATATGACTAGATACTTATTCCAATTTCATCTCTGGAACTATAACTTGTTGTGTGAGTGGTGTTGTTATTGTGGGGTCACAGCATGTAGTTTAATTGTTTTGATTCAAGTGCAAGTATTATTGATGGGAATTGAGACCGTAACGACCGGATCCCCGACCCCGGATCTGGGGCTGTTACAGTTCTCGTGTAAGCATCTCATCTATTTATATAGTCGCTTTGATTTGTTCTCCACTGCCCAAAATTTTTGTTCACAATCTCTATAATCCAAATCAACTCTAATTTATGCAAGTCCGAATAACCTAATTTCTGCGAGTCCAAATTACGTTCAGATCTGTACATATAAACTTATTCTGGACATCCCTAATTTGTAATATATGCAGCTTCAAAAAAATTAATTTAAGTTTAATTGTTATTGTTGTTATCTTATTCTGTATGGGAACAAACAAAAGGCAAAAAATCACTGAGTAAAATAGTTTAATTTCTAGACTCTTGAGAAGTAAAGCTCGATGTAGAGTTGATATAAAATTGGCAATCACATACATACGTACATGTACATTATTCATTATGCATCTAAATTATAGCTTCTTCTCTTAGGATAATTTTCGCAATTGTATTACTTTTTTATGTATTTTTACTTAACCATTAGGTTAAATTTTGAGTTTTTGTAATACTTATTGGTTTATGAATTCATTGTGATTTTTGTAAGTTTTAACTACATTTATTATGCATATTATTTGTTCTATATTTTATTACATATTTCTATGAACTTGTTTTTCTATACCCCTGTTTTTATATACCCCATTCGGCCATTCCAATAAATTGCAGTAGCTGAATGCTTTGCAAAAATTAAGTGAACACTAAATTCAAAGTTTAAATATGGGCCTAATAAACGAACAAGTAGGTTAAGTAGATGCAATGGTTGCTTTGCTGGAAAACCTCTGCTTTGCTATTTTGTTTCTTTTCACCTTTGCACCTGGAAGCTACTATCACTTCCTTAAACTTGTCGTAGAAGGCAGCATGCATAGATGACTTCCTCTATTATGCATTATATTATATTCTCAAGTATTCCGTGTGTTTTGTAAATGATTTTATGCAGACATTAGTTTGTGTTGTTTTTGTGATATCTAACATATTTGCATTATATGTGTGTGCATATGTGTCCAAAATGATCATTTCATATTGTACTATATATTATCCAAACTATAAGCTTATATGTATTGTAGTTGCATGCTATAAACATGGGTAGCTAGACATGGTTCGATTTTGTATTTAAATTTAATTCTAAGTAGAACTTGAATATATATAAGGGCAATTTTTGCAAAAATGGTAATGGTCTGCAATGATAAAACTACGTCGTATGCTAGTACATCAGGCTTGCTCCTCTCGTACTACATCTAGTGCTAGCCTGTAAAGTCAAAACAACAATAACTTGAGTGATATTTCGAAGTTTCTATGATTGTTTCCTTCAATATATATAGGTAATAAGGTAAATCCACCATGCTGTGCCAAATAGCCAGAGACTTGAGAACTTGGGAAACAATCCGTCTTGGGAAATTATCATGACCTTAACAGAATTTTGTTGCTACACCACTGTGTATAGGTACAAAAATAATAATATGTAAATTTTCCAACATATGTAGGTACATGTACATATATTCTGAACTTTATAATAAAACCCGTATAACGTTTAAACTTGGCTTAAGGTACTAAGAAAGTAGAGTTGTAAAAGTAGTTTGAAAAAAACACTAGTTTTTACTTGCAATAAAAACAGAACCTATTTTTTGCATTCTATTGTAACTGAGAATCAGATGCATCATGTTGATTATAAACTTTAGTGTAGGAACACAATGAGAGAATCTTTTATGAACTCCTTATTTAAAATCTGGAGGAGCAACTCCTACTTTTTGTACTCCAACTGTTGGAGTGGCATGTCAGAAAAATGGAAGCATCTTAGGACACCCTCAGGGTCTCTATATCAGTTTAAAGGAAAAGTATGTGCATTTCCACCCTGTTATGTTCAGTAGCCTGTGGTTGTAAATTATTTATCTTGTTAAAAATGATTACTGATCATATACTTTGCAGAGGCAATATTCTTGAAATTATGGTTGCCATTGACGGGATCGAATATTGGGACTCGTTAACCTTGGTTGCCAGGTATTCTAACACATCTAAATCTGATTACGTATTAATAGATTACTTTTTTTTTTCATTTTCATATTATACGTAATATAAATCTAATAGTAGTTTAAATCTGATCTTAGTCAGTGGAACACAACTTTTTATAATTGGTGATTTGTCCAACCAAATATATGGTATATAATACACAACATTGTGATTCTTTTTATTTGTTGGCCTTGTAGTTATTCCTATATACATGTTTGTATAAACTTTTTATGTACAACACTAATTGGTCATATTTGGAGGTTCAAAACTATTAGTAAAGTTTGATTTTTAATGTTATTGTCTGATTCCCTATAGGAACATGCATCGGGGGAAACAATATTGGAGGAGTCGTATTCTCGTTCGAAAGAAGTAAAGCGAACGTAGAGTTGCATACTAAATCTGAAGATGCATACATTCTAAATATATTATTTACTGTATAGTTATCAGGTGATATACTTGTGTAGAGAAATATATGTTTCTCCCGATAAACATGATATCTGTAACATATATCCTATAACATTGAGAAATTTTCATCCGTTTTTAGTGCTAATCAGTTCGTTAATGTTTTACGTCGATAACTTTGTATTTTTCTTATGGTAATTAAAGAGATGTAGGCAGGCAGGCACATAGAGTGGATTAAGAGTAGAGCAGGAAAAAAGTATTAGGTTCTGTAAAACTTGTATGGAGCAACTGAGTTCTTAATATTGTCACTCACTACATCATTTTAGCTTTACTTATTTAATCTCAGTTACAAGAAATTGTTGATTTAGAATTTGTATATTGATTGGGTGAATCTTTTCAAGTGTGTAACAAAGAATTATGTTATTTAGTGTATGACTGTGTTCACATTGAATTTCGAAGCGTGGAAATGTTATTTATCTCAGGTTTTTTATTGTTCAAAAAGTCACTAGGTAAATAGAAAATAAAAATTATTTTTTTGCATTTTTTTTGACAATATACGTCGGTTCTTCATAAAGTATCGGCGACATATAAAACATGAGGTATATACGTCGGTTATCTTAATAAGACAATGTAAAAGCCAAACAATATACGTCGGTTGTTAGACTTTTTACGTTGGTGGTTTACTATTTATACGTCGGCCTCTCCCACTCATATACGTCGGGTTTTGGTTTTTTATGTCGGCTTAATTGCCGACTTATATTCAATCTTTTACATCGTCATTTAACCCGACGTAAAAGATCTGTTACTTTATACGTCGCCCCTTTATACGTCGCCATTTAGCCGACGTATAAGACTTATTTAACCGACGTAAAAGGTCATTTTTGTAGTAGTGGGTAGACAATGACAAGGGCATAAAGGTGGATAATCTTGGGTTCACACTTGTCGATCTAAGTCGACAAGGCCACAAGAAAGATAAATATGTGTCGATGGACCAAGTAAAGCAAGTTTTTTATGTTGAAGATCCGGTCGATGCCAAATGGTCTGTTGTATTAACCTCTACAACTCGAGACTATCAGGGGCTGCATAACGAAGATGAATTAGGAGACACGACCATGGAAAATGCCCCATTTTGCTCTAGCATTCCTATATGTGATGTATCTGATGATGTTGATTATAGTATCAGAGAAAATGTTGAGGGAACTTGGGTTAAAAACTAATATATCTGTTGGTTACCATGAAATTGTAATGTTGCAATTTTATATGAATTTGCTTTTAGTTTGAATCCTGTGAATTAATTTATTCTGAATTAATTGTACCATTTTTATCTACATATTTAATATGCACTTTTTATGTATATATGCACACACACAATTATCGGAATAATATCTCCATGACTAATGATTTTATGTTGTATTTTTCAGATTGAAGAAGATAAATGGCACCTAAAAGGCAGATATCCAAAGTTCAAATCCAAGAAGACGACAAGCAGGCAGACGAAGCAACAGAACCTCCTCAAACTGAAATGTCGGAATCCGTGCAAGCAACAGAAATAACAGCTACTACTTCAAATTCTACCAAAAAAAGGTATGGAGCTTCACGAGGTGTTTCCGCAATGTACAAAGTGGTGGTGAAGAAGGCGCAAGGCAAGAAAACAAAGGTCAGGTGCAATGAACTTGGAGTTCCCGTCGGAAAAAACAGGTACCCCCTTCAATCCTACACTGGGATGCTGGCTAGGACGATAATTCCGATCGATTGTCCGAGTTGGCGAAATGTAGATGTTCAATTAAAAGAGAAATTATGGCTTGATATTATGGCATATATAAATACCTAATTTTCTGTATATTAAATTATTCTGTGCTAATGACATGTTGACTAGTTCTCTGCATTGTTATTGTTGGTTGCAGGAGACATTCAAAGTTTCGAAGAAACTTAAGAAAGGTGTGCTAAAATCTGCATCCGCAAAGTGGAGACAGTTTAAGACGAATTTAAATAGAAAATTTGTGAAGCCGAATCTTGGACAGAAGAAGAAATTAAGAAAGCCTCCAAATCAGTATGCTTTTGTTGGTAAGGAGGCTTGGAAGAAATTTGTTGCTCAGAGGATTACTGATGACTGGAAGGTACGCGTTATATTCATAAACTAATTTTTTTGTTCTGATTTTTAGTTATATTAATTATAAATTTTGTTGCAGTCACTTAGTGAACAACAAAGCAATAGAGTGCGTAAGCGGAAATAACCTCACCGCATGTCTAGGAAGGGTTATATTGGATTGCTCGAAGAAGAAGTAAGAACCATTTAAGTTGTGTACTTGAATAGTTTTAGTCTAACTTTTTCAATATTTTAATTATCCGTTGATTTTAATCAGCAAAAGAAAGGAAACTTGAAGCCCGGAGAAAAACCTGATCGGTCTATTATGTGGAAGAAGGCTCGAAAGGGAAAAGATGGCGAGGTTGTTGATCCAGAGCTCGTAGAAGTATATGATAAAATTGTGAGTATTTAGCAAGCAAATAGAACACACACATTGTTATTTTAATGTTATTGATATTTAATTCGAATCTAAATATTTTCGTGACATGATACCTTATTGGAGAAGCAAAGTAAGGGTGAATTTAGTCCTTGTGGAAGTGAGGATGTGTTGACTAAGGCCCTGGAAACTCCTGAACATTCAGGAAGGGTTCGAGGAGTTGGAAGCTTCGTCACCCCTTCAATGATCTTCAACTTACCGATTGGAAAAATATGCAGAATAACGAAAGCTGAGTTATTGGCCCGTGATCGGGAAAGGGACGCGGAGTTGGAGAAAGCCAAGCAGGAGATGGAAAGGACAAGGTAGGAGATGGAGAGGACAAGGGAGGAGATGGTTCAAGCACTGAAGGCCATGGGTCTAGCAAATATTCCATCTCCTAGTAGACACTGTTGAAAACAAGGTGGCATTTGGCTTGTTATTTGACGACGAAGGCATGAATAGCTTTATACACGGAGTGCCTATGCAACCTGGATTTGCTCGTGTCTCAGTGGATGGCCCAATTAAAGGTGATGCCTTGATTCCCATTCCAGTAGTAGGTGAAATTGAGACAGTCGACCAAGCTGTTGGCTCACACGTCTCATGGCCACAGGACTTGATCATAATTAATGCCCCATCTGATGCGGTATGTAAGTAATATGTTGTAAGATATATATTAGCTTTGATTATATTTTGCTAAATTTTTATATATTTGCAGAAAACAAGGAGAAAAGGAAAGGAACCTAAAAGTGAGTTGCATAAAGTGCAAGCCTTATTTAAGAATATGGAGATCAATAAGAATGTTCCAGACCGCTTTCGATTGTTTTATAAACATGCAACAACATTCATGAAGACCATTGGGGTCTCAATACAGATTCCATGTAATGTCGAGGTGTTTTGTTCTGATAAAACGATATTTATATTGCATGAAAATATAATCGCTTTGCTGGAGTTTAAAATGATTGGACAAGCTATAATATCTTCATACATGGCGTGAGTATTTTTTTTAATTCTTGTCACGCTTGTCCTTTCTCATGTATTCTTGTCTTCTGCATATTTCGTTTCATTGTTACTTTAATTTATTTTTAATACAGGTACTTGCATTCTAAGGTTCATGAGAATGACAATTTGGATTTGTTTGCTTTCTCTGATCTTGGAGCCACATTTACCCTGAACAGCGAGTTTGAAGCTTACTTGTTTAATCATTTGAAAGAGGGTAATCCTGATCGCCTTTTCCTCTTGCCGCATAATACCAAGTAAGTATATATATATTGAGTGTTTTCATTTTTTTGATAAATCACTTTTTTAATCTATTTATATATTGAGGGTAATTCTATTTTTTGTATTTTTTTAAAATAAAAATATTTGCCATTGGATACTGGTCTTGATGTGGGGTGGCGAAATTTGCGTGCTCAATCCTTTGTTCAACTACTTTTCCAGACTTGGAAAAATCAATATCAAGGTATATTAATTATTTTATATCTCGATTATTTTCATTATTGAGATATCGATCATAAAGCAATATTAACATTGCACACGTGACAGGGGCGGTAGTTGCTTTTAATATTCAGACTGGAAGGGGAAATAAAGCCCCGACTGTAAAATACCTTTCAGTAAGTTTTTTTTTTCTGCAGTTTAGTTATTTCTCTAGTAATTGCATCATTTTGTTTGTAAAATATTACTTTGTGCTACTACTACTCATTTGGATCAGTACGCCAATAAATTGAGTAATTTTTGTTTAAGGTTCTATTATCGATCTAATTTGTTTTTTAAATAGGGATGTCCTAAACAACCTGGTGGTATTGAATGCGGTTATGTAGTTATGCGCCACGTGAAAGAAATTGTAATGGACAGTGAAATGTCATTTATAAAAAAGGTATTATTTTGTCCTCAAACTTATTTAATTGCTATATATTTATAGTAGGATTCATAGTAATTTTTTTCATGTTTACATTTTTCAGTGGTCTGCCAAGTCTCGTAAGTTAAGTTGTTCCAGGGCTGAGCTTGATGAGGTCCGATGTGAGACTGCTGGTAATATTGAACAATTTTTGTAAACAGGGCCTAGGATATGGTTTTGGTGCATAGTATTATTGACTTTGGCAGTCTGATTCTGGATGAATTATGTAGTTGGAAGTATGACTTTGATATTTTGATGAATTGTATTTTGGATGAATTAGATGGTATCGGTATTATTATGGATGATTTGGATTATGTAGTATGAATTGGATTTGGCTTTGGTATATATTGGTCTTTTGATTTTGATATTTGGTTTGGTATTTTTATTTTGGTCATTCGGTATTTTGGTTTTTGGGAAAGTCGTATAAACAGGGCAGCCACATATTAACAAAACAAAACTTACATCACTTTTCCAAAAAACTGATGTTAAATATGACAAATATAGACACCAGTTTCATGAAGGAAGTCATGCAAACGATACGATAGACAGCTAGATATAAGAAACCGATGTAAATCAGATAAACAGACATCAATTTATATAGAGACCCGATGTTAAATGTTAACGTGGACATCAGTTCATATAGAGAACTGATGTTACTTGCAGGCCCTGTTTTAGGGCTTTAAACTTCGAATTTCTTTCTGAAACTTTTACTGTATGTTGGAATAATGTTTAAGACTGTCTCATAAAAATCTTATATAAAAACAATATATTTTCAATTTATTAAAAATCATAGAGTGAGGGCTGTTGGTAGCCATAGTTCCATTTTCTTTCTTGTTGATGTCCTGTTTTGGAACATCTAGTTAACTGTCCTATGTTAGATTTGTATAATAGAAATTTTGTGTTTAGATACTCCCTGGAGTCTAGTTTTGACTCGCAAAAGAATTAGATTAAAATCATGTTCGAGTCTAAAGTTATGGTCAATCTAGTGTGTCGTGCGCAGAGTTTCTGAACAGGGTCTGGTACCCTGTTTGCCAGCTCTGTTTGGGGGCCTTAAATTGGAATATGCTTCTGAAATATTTATTGTAGATAGATGAACTGTTTAGTGATGTCCCAACAAAATTTCACTTAAAAATGATAAATTTTCTATTTATTAAAAATCAGGGAGTAAGACCATCCATGGTACTAGTACATAGTTCAAATTACAATTGGTTCACTTGCAAATATTTTGATACATGGGTTGTGTGCTCAAACCAAATGACATGATTAGTTGTATACCTGTATATAATGATTATAAATATATGACCACAATTCAGACACCGAGATCACATAGTACATAACTATTCAATCTTTGTATGAAAGTATACGCTATGTGCTAAACGTGGCTACTTGAAATGGCATAGTATCTTATCGGAGTTTATAATCGAGGGGTAATAGATTGATTAGAATCATTTGTTATATAGGTCCAGGTCAGACGAGTAAACTTCCATTATTCCAAACTGATCAGGTCTAACCTTATTTTCTATAGTCAAAACTTATATGATGATTAGGTGTGTGGTTGATATGCTAGTATAAGTAGTCACTAAACTATTTGCTATATGGTAATTAAAATGAGTAGTGTATAATGTTGTGTTAAGTATGATTGAATATGGTTCAAGACATATGGAGTTCTAATTATATATATATTTACAATTCAAAATTTCGAATGTATATGTATATATGATTAAAATTCTATAATTTCTTAAACATAGTATGAGTAGTATGATTACTTGAGTGTGATTGTACTTGATATGAATTGGTATTAATGTTGTTGTTGATTGTTGATTAGTTTAGATTACAGGTGTTTGGTTACATAAATAGAGGAGGTGCTGCCGAATTTTCGGTAGAACCATTACGTGATTAATTGCTAATTGTAATATGATGTGATATTCTAGTGTAATTGAAACATGCTTATGTGTTATATACTTAACTGTTATAGCTTACTTTATAATCGAAAGATAGTTTTAGAAAAGGTTTTGTGTTAATTTTCAATTTATTAATTATGTTAGAGTACAAAGCACACAATATGGAATCTCGAGGAGTCAACTTGTAATTCATCATTGTGTGTCGATTTTGATCAATGTCTGTTATGTGTTACGTGAATTAAGTGGTTTATTATCGAGCCTTGAATATGTTAGGTGATCCATGAATTATTTATTTGAGCCGCTAAATGTTAAATTGGTGCTTAATCGGTTATAATAGTATTTAAGATATACATTGGATTATTTAATTTACCGATTAGAAGTGTTACCTTTCTTTTCGCAAGGATCAAGTGTTGAGTTATGTTCTTGTCTAAACGACTAGTTATTAATTGTAGAGGTCGACAGAGAAGGTCAACGAACTTATACGGGAAGATGTTACATGAAGAAAGTTAGGGATGGATGGAGTATTGTTTGTGCTTTATTGGTTAAAGTGAGATGTTTTAACATCGGGAAAACGTCTACCTTTTCTGACAAAGATATGGGTAAGAATTGTTAATTACGTTAGAACCAAGTTTTTAAGTTTGTGAGTAGGAATCGTAAACTGAAGATTAAAGTATCGTCTTATGTTTGACTGTCGAGGTATATGCGCGGATTCGATATCGTGGGATCAGATTCGTGACGATCGCAAACACGTTATACTAAGAAATGAGTGAAATGGAGGATGATGATGTTGTAAGATAGAAGAAGAAGAGAATCGTATTACTTTGGATTTATGTAATAGCTAAGGATCAGAGGCAAGTTTACTAACTCATACTCTTTTGTTCGGAGTATCATAACAAGTTCTATACCTTTCACTTATTGTTCAAGTGACATATTTCTTCAACTATTTTGCCAATATTGTAACACCCAGTCCCACATCGAGGAGATTTGGGACTTTAGTTCAGTTTATAAGGCAAAGTGTTACTACTAAGTGAACCAACAAATCATGATCTTTTGGGGGCCTGTAGTGGGCCAGTCGTTACCCATGTTGGCTGCGTTTGGGCCAGTAGGCTTCGGCTTATTCGGACTTGGAATCGGGATTTGACCGGATTTTTGAAAAAGGCTCGGGATTTGACCCGGGTTGTCACATATGGTATCAAAGCTGACTTTCGAAAGCTTGTCGAGGCAAGTTGCCAGAGGTGGGGACACGAAGGCTGGTGGTATTATCCCACAATGGACAGAGATCCGGAGGTGGGGACACGAAGTCAGCTGGTATTATCCCACAATGGCTAGGGAGGAACGATCTTAGAACCTATGGGCTATATCCGATCAGGCTTGTCGAGGACGTCAAGAGTTTAAGTGGGGGAGTTTGTAACACCCCATCCCACATCGAGGAGATTTGGGACTTTAGTTCAGTGTATAAGGCAAAGTGTTACTACTAAGTGCACCAACAAATCATGATCTTTTGGGGGTCTGTGGTGGGCCAGTTGTTACCCAAGTTGGCTGCGTTTGGGCCAGTTGTTACCCAAGTTTGATAATGATTTCTGGAAATGAAAGATAAATAATGGATAAGTAGCGGGATAATTGAAATCCTATGCTACAGTTTTCATATATAAAGTGGAATGAGTTTGCGTAAGACGACTGATTGACACCCAGCCCAGCCCTGTATTAAAGCAAATGTCAATAAGTGCTACCAGATCCAAATTATTATGAACACTTTGTTAAACTAACATCGTGTTAGAGAGGTTATGCGTGACAGATCATCAGCTTAACCTGTGTCATTTATATCCACTTTATACATTCAAAATGGGCCAATGTTTTGATAAGAATTGAACCATATTCAGTAAATATACTTTTAAATGTTCAATAAATGCATGATTTTAGAAAGATACCTCATATCCCATTCCAGATCATTGATTTACAAATGTGAAATGGACATTTTACTCAAAAGTTATTTGCATCAAAAAACTTGTTAAATTTCTAAAAGCGGACATTGTTTATCAGAAAAATATCTTTATTATTGTATCGTATTATTATCACTTGCTGAGCAATTCTTCCGCTCATACTTGCTTGTTTCACCTTTTTAACCCTCCAATGAAACCAATGAAAGATAAAGTGACATGATTTAATCATATAAGTTTGGAATGCGAAGAGACGAGATGCCGTTATGAAGATGAATTGATGAAGAGTATTTGGATCTAGTGTAAGGCTATTTGTATAAATTTCATTTCTATTAAATATTATTGTGTATCCGATTAGTTTGGCCTGGTATACTTATCGATGTTATATTAGCGTCTTAGGATTTATGCAAAGAGATTGTTGTAAAGAATAAATATTTTTATGGGATTTTTGGATTCTTGTTTCTAGCACCGTAACCTAAAAAGATCATTGGTATAGTTGGGGTCGCAGATGTTATATTTGAATTGGTTTAATATTTAACAGGTGATTTTATTTCAGATTTCAGGTGACGACCAAATCCACTTACCCCGGATTTGGGGGCGTCACAATTACGAACAAAATGTAACCAAAAAAAAAAGATTTTACAAAGATAATAATCACGATACATGTATTTAAATTTTTGCGTCCGTCAAACAAATGTCAAGCACAACATTTTTAATAAAACAGTAAGTAGTAAAATTTAAAATAAAAATAAAAATAAAGAGCACAATAATTTTACAACTCGTATTAGGAAGGTCTTCGGGAGCTACAATAAACTCAATTTTACAATGTTCCAAAGGATTGCAATCAGAAATTGGAATGAAAAATTATAAACACATTTAAATGCAATAAAAATTGAAAATGAAATAAGTTTTGTAAATATAACTTGATTTAAGTGTATCTCTCCTTTGTAAGAGTTAGAGGGTTAAAACCTTGTAAAAGAATAAGTGAGTATATGAGTGTATAGTAACTAAAAAAAATTAGTGCCAAGAATTATTAAACATTACCATTGTACACTTTTTATTTTTGTTGAAGCACATATGGCTGACTTTGATGAAATTAACAGAAACAAATATAATCCGTTGTTCTTGTATCTATGTAATCCGTCTGCTTGACTCAATTGAAGCGTAACGACATGAGACATGGCCTCTCGGAGCCTTGGATGAAACATGGCATCAACGAGTCTTAAGTTGTGTTCAATCCACTTACATTGCTTTTACAAACTTTTTGTTGAATTTGAATGAGTGTAATTGAGCCAAAATACAATGATTCTTGGTCTTTAATTCAGTTGCACTTTTCAAGTGAGATAATTAGTTGTAATTGAGACTTCTAATGACCATATCATGGCTACAAGTTATCCGAGGATTAGGGTATAAGGTTTTTTGAGTCCTCCTAGTCGAAATTAAAGTCGTCGGGTAATCACCACTAGACACCAATGTTAGGGGACATAATTGAGATTAAAATATGGGTCTTCAAGACTCCAAAGTCGAAATTAAACTTTTGGGTGGCGCCTTGATCGCAAATGTTAAGAGACGTAATTGAGACTAAGGTATGGGGCTTCAAGACTTTCAAGCTGAAATTGAACTTTCGGCTCGCCAACCCCTAATCGTCAATGTTAATGAACATAATTGAGACTAAGATATGGGGTCTTCAAGACTCCCTAGTCGTAATCAGACCTTCTTGTCCCCATCCTCTAATTGTCAATATAAAGGAATATAATTGAGAGTAAGTTATGGAATCTTCGAAACTTCCTAGAAAAAATAGAATTTTTGCATCGTAATTCCAAAATCTCTAATATTAGGAGACATAATTGGAATTCAAGTATGGGTATTCAAAACTTCCTTATCAAAATTGGACTTTCCTACCCTTCTGTACGAATTATAAAGTGCAGCAGTTTACTTACTATATTTATACTAGGTATAAAATGCACAAATTTAGTTACAGAGCTTTAAAATTCATTGTAATTTGAATTCTTAGAAACAATTTTATCCAAAATCTGAATTAACATTTACTTAGCATTAATAACATTTCTACGTATGACCCAATTTTTTCACTAGTACAAAAAGGTTTCTTGCACCAAATTTAGATATTAAATAAGAGTTATATCTAAAATCACGACATCGTAAATCACAATATATATTGTAAACATCAGATTTACAAATATCATATCTGACTTTATATTCTTAAAGTAGTTTTCTTTTTCAAATTTAGTTTTGGTTTAATCCTTCTAATTATTTTATTTCTGATTTTAATGTCTTTCAAATTTGTTTTTTATTATCTTTAACTTCTAAGGTGTTGGTTTGTCAAAACTTAATGACCCACAACTCCAAAAAAAAAAAAAAAAAAAAAATCAACCACAAATATTTTATGAATTGAAATGTACTAGTGCAATTCAAACATAATTAGTTTGAATTGTCTTAAAATATTGAAAACAAAAATTTTAGAAACACATAACTTGAAGTTAAATATAAGATTTAAAATGAAATAAATTGGTAAAGATGATCACTTAGTATCTCTTTTTCCCACCTAGCTTTATTTATTATTATGTTTTTTTTGTTTTTTTGTAGCTAGTACATAATACATACAATTAAAATACTACAAAGATTTTACCATTTTAAAATGTCATAAAAAGTTATATAGTTATTTTATTGCATTCACGATCACTTACTTGTAAAATTTGTAATTTGATAATATAAATGCATGGGCATTCCAAATTTTATTATTTGATTTAATAAAATTTATATTTTATTAAAGAAGGGCTCGGTAGTGATCACTTACTAGTAATAACAATTTGAATACCAACACTAATATCTCTCAATTTTAGAGAATGCAAGATGCAATTTAGTTCTACTATAATTACTAAAGATAAGTCACAAATTTTAGGACATACATAAAGACCAAAATAAATTAACTCTTATAGATAGAAAAATTTAATTGCTAAAAGGATCTAATCATTACTTAAAACTTTGCCAAAACAATTTGTAAAGCTTAAGGACATTCATGTATACTACATAGCCTACTTCTCAGTTATATATCTTGATATTTGTCATCAACTAAGAACATGCATGATTTTGGTGATTAATTAGTAGAATTTTCTTCAACTGTTGGATTGTGTTTTCTTCATCAAATAAACAAATTTTTTAAATACAATAAAAAGTTAGACTATTCTATATATTCATTCACCATAAGTTACTTATCAAATTCTTAATTAAATAAAATATATAGCCACTCAATACATAATAATAATAATAATAATAATAATAATAATAATAATAATAATAATAATAATAATAATAATAATAATAATAATAATAATAATAATAATAATAATAATAATTGGGATACCATTGAGGTGTTATTGTTTTGATTGTATTGTTGATAACCGTTTTTATTAATAATACAAGTTGAGATGTGGGTGTTTCCACGTCATATATGTTTGTGTATTTTACTTATCAACTAATCGGATGTTTGTGTGTGTGCTCTGGTGGATTGTGAATCTCGAATTGTGTAGTCCCCTAACCTAACAAGTGGTATCAGAGCCAATGTTTGAGATGTATGAGGATGGAGGAGAGTTCGAGGTTCAATTGATATGGCAGAGTACAAAGAAGGATGTGTTGACAAGATGCCTACTAACGTGGGAGGACACAAAGTTATGTGCGCTATGGCGGTTGACTTGCACTGTGGATCAATTTGTTCGGGCTCGAGATGGAAGAAGATGGGAGAGATCATCACAATTGTTTCAATGGCTTGATCAACCAGGTGAAAATTTTAAATGATTCTAGTGTTGTTTTTCTACGGGTCGAAAGATTGAGAAAACAAGGATCGGATGACTCAACTGATGGAAGGGCACTCGTGGTGGATGATGCACACAATTTTGTAGATGGATACATTGTTATGCTGAAGAACGATGGTTTGGAGGTCACTAAACGGGTTTTAGTGATTCTGAAAGATTTGAAGAGCAAGGTTGAGAGGTTCGTGTTCGAGGGGAGGCATGGCGGATGGACATTGATGGTTACCGTTCAATCTGATATGGGTATTAGATTGAAGGGGAGGATTGTTGGGTTTCAACCCAATATGATAATACGAGCTTAGGTGATTAAGACTGTTTTGGTAATAATTGTATGTATATACAATTATTATATATGGTATGTCTTGGTCATTAAGTTAGGAAATTAGGTACCAAGAATAAAAAGTCTTGTATAACAAGTATGGTAAGACTTGTAAAACAAGTATGACAAGTCTTGGTGGCTAATTTTTGGATGTCTATATAAACAATGTCATATGGTATTTGTTTGATATGTGTACTTTAGATATATAATCGTCTTAGGTATTGTTTGGGAGATGCTTGAGCAGTTTTTGGCTCAAGTGTCGAGTTTGGGACACCATTGATGTGTTATTGTTTTCATTGTATTATTGATAACCGTTTTGATTAAAAATACAAGTTGCGACGTGGGTGTTTCCACGTCATATATGTGTGTGTTACTTGTCAACTAATCATATGTTTGTCTGTGTTCTCTGTATTGGTGTATTGTGAATCTTGAATTGTGTAGTCCCCTAACCTAACACGCAACTAGGTGATCTCAGTTGCAAAACTAGTCTACAAAACATACAAAAAAATTTCAAATTTAGCAATACCTCTCGATTCGAGGCATTTCAATTTGAGAAGCCTTTTTCGCAACTAACAACAACTAAAAATAACACAACACAACTAGGTGATCTCATTTGCAAAAAACTAGTCCACACAACATACGAAAAAATATCAAAATTGCAATAACTTAGCAATTCAAGGCAATTCAATTTGAGAAGCCTCTTTCACAACTAACAACAACTAAAAATAACACAACGCAACTAGGTGATCTCATTTGCAAAACCTAGTCTACAAAACATACAGAAAAATATCAAAATTGCAATAACTTAGCAATTCAAGGCAATTCAAATTGTGGAACCTCCTTCGCAACTAACAACAACTAAAAATAAAGCAACACAACTAGGTGATTTCAGTTGCAAAACTAGTCTACAAAACATAGGAAAAAATATCAAAATTACAATAACATAGCAATTCAAGGCAATTCAAATTGAGCAACCTCCTTCGCAACTAACATAAACTAATAATAAATCAACGCAACTACGTGATTTCAGTTGCAAAACTAGTATACAAAACATATGAAAAAATACAATCAAAACACATAAAGATACGCCGATTGCAACATACCTTCTTAATGATTTGGATATGGGATATTAACATGATTTATCATCCGAACACGCCGATTTGATCAATTAGTATGATGATGATGATGATGATGATGATGATGATCATGAAATTGAAAAAAATCCATGGTGAAATCTGTTATCAACGAATTGAAATTGTATAAACGACAACAACAACTAATTTTTGAAAGAAATGATGTATTATAGTATTTTTGCAACTAATACAAACAAGACCGTATATTTGCAACTAAAAAACAGAAAACCATATATATGCAATTTATTTTAAAAAGTAACCGTAACTTTGAAAAAAGATATTTTAATAGTATTATTTTTGAAAAAAGCTCTAATAAATTTGATTTTTCTTAAACAAAGATCTGTAGCTTCGTGGCGGCCGCTTGGATCCATCTTCCTGGCGGCCGCTTGGATCCAGATTTCTCGATCACTTCATTTGAGAACAATAAAAATTAAAAACACATAATTTAAGTACAATATAAGAACTAAAATCAAATAATTTAATAATTATTATCAAATTAAATTTGTTTCAGGCATCTAATTACCACAAAATTACAATTCTACTCGTATATACAATTAAAATTCTACAAAATTCTTTACCAAACAATTTTTTTTAGAATATAACAAAACATTAGACTATTTTATAGGTGCATTCACCATAAATTACTTATTAATTTTTTAATTAAATAAAATTATATAGACAATCCAAACATTAATTATTAATATTATTTTAATAAAACTACAGTTTGTTAAAAAAATCTGAACCCATAAACTTGGGTGTATCACCTACTAGGTTACTAGTGAGAATAATTTGAATACCAATGTGAATATATCTCTAGAAGTATAGAGAATGCAACATGCAATTTAGTTTTAAAATAATAACTAGAGATACATCACAAATTTTGGTACATAAATAAAGATGAAAATATTAACTTTTACTGACGAAAATATTTGATTTAGGAGACTTACACAAACCAGTTTGCTTGAAAGATATAGTCATTACTCAAAACTTAAAACTTCATACAGTTTCTAAGAAAGAGTTTAAGAACATTCACACTAGATAGCTTACTCCTCTACTATCTTTCTTGATATTTCCCTTCAACTTACCCAATTAATTAGTAGAATTTGCTTCAACTGTTTAGATTATATTTTCTTCACGAAGGTCCCTCAATAGTTCAGCAATATCATCTTCGGTTAGCTGCTTTTCAGCTATATCATTAGGACTAGTACTAGTGCCTTGGCCAGCTGTTATGGATTAAAAAACGTACTTTGTGAATTTAATGAGCTTCGAGCTTTAATGGCTGCACTCGTGTTTCCGGACTAAATTGGTCCTCACAAGATGCCTACGTATCTCAATTAATGTTGAGAATCAAGCCAAAGACGTAGTTCTGATTGTAGGATCAGGGACCTTATATAGGCGTCTGGAGCATAGTATTTATGGTATGTTTGGGAGTCTTAGCGAATAAGTCTCCTTTTTGATGTTGGATAAACGTTGTATTTCTTGCAGCATAAGTCTTTTCGTTGTTGATAAAGGCTATGACTCATTAATTGCCTTTAATTGGGATTCTGGATCCTTCTTTGACCAATTTGCCATAATTTGGATCCTTTTTATGAGCTGTATATTTTCCCTATTCATTAATTTCGTAATTAATGAATAATCAGGGTTTCGGGCCTTGAATATTGGGCCGTGTTCTTGGACCAATTCGGGTCTAATTAATATGTCTTTAATTATATTTTTAGGGTTATTTTTAGCCCATATCATTTGCCCCCCAATTTCTAGGAAAACTTTTCAAGCTTTCGTAGAAATTATATTGACCTTTTTCGAGATTCGGGGTCTTTTTTATCCTTTACCTAGGACTTCATTTACACTAGTGTTTCACAAATATCGCCTTATTGCAAAGTGTGGAGCGACCTACACATTTACGACGATTTCTGCCTTATTCGAGGCTAATTTGACATTTATATGAAATATTCCTAATATTTAAGGAATTTTCATGTACCCACGAGTATTTTTAATAATTATTCCTAATATTTTAGGAATTTTCTCGTACCCACAGGTATTTTTAATAATTATTCCTAATATTTTAGGAATTTTCACGTACCCACCGGTATTTTTAACATTTATTCCTAATATTTTAGGAATTTTCGTGTACCCACAGGTATTTTTAACATTTATTCCTAATATTTTAGGAATTTTCGTGTACCCACAAGTATTTTTAACATTTATTCCTAATATTTTAGGAATTTCAATGTACTCACAGGTATTTTTAACATTTATTCCTAATATTTTAGGAATTTTCGTGTACCCACAGGTATTTTTAACATTTATTCCTAATATTTTAGGAATTTTCGTGTACCCACAGGTATTTTTAATAATTATTCCTAATATTTTAGGAATTTTCGTGTACCCACAGGTATTTTGAACATTTATTCCTAATATTTTAGGAATTTTCGTGTACCCACAGGTATTTTTAACATTTATTCCTAATATTTTAGGAATTTTCGTGTACCCACAGGTATTTTTAACATTTATTCCTAATATTTTAGGAATTTCAATGTACTCACAAGTATTTTTAACATTTATTCCTAATATTTTAGGAATTTTCGTGTACCCACGGGTATTTTTAACATTTATTCCTAATATTTTAGGAATTTTCGTGTACCCACAGGTATTTTTAATAATTATTCCTAATATTTTAGGAATTTTCGTGTACCCACAGGTATTTTTAACATTTATTCCTAATATTTTAGGAATTTTCGTGTACCCACAGGTATTTTTAACATTTATTCCTAATATTTTAGGAATTTTCGTGTACTCACAGGTATTTTTAACATTTATTCCTAATATTTTAGGAATTTTCGTGTACCCACAAGTATTTTTAACATTTATTCCTAATATTTTAGGAATTTTCGTGTACCCACGTGTATTTTTAACATTTATTCCTAATGTTTTAGGAATTTTCGTGTACCCACAGGTATTTTTAACATTTATTCCTAATATTTTAGGAATTTTCGTGTCCCACAGGTATTTTTAATATTTATTCCTAATATTTTAGGAATTTTCATAGCTCAGGGGTGAATTTGTCATATTTGAAACTTCAGTGGAGGATTTGTCAATTTCTAAACTTCAGGTAAGAATTTGTGAACCACTAAGAACTTGGGGTACTAAACTGCACTTTGGCAGTTTAGTCTCAATTTGCCCCAGGTCGAGGCATTCGACCTCATTTGAGGGCTCACTTTCGACCTCATTTGAGGTCTACCAAAATGTTTTTTTTTTTTTTTTTTATAAATATTATTGAATAATAATATTTATTTTACCCAATTTTTTAAGGGTAGTTTCGACCTTGTTTTGATGTATTTTCGACCTCATTTTGAGGTATTTTAGACCTCATTTTGAGGTATTTTCGACCTCAATTTCGACCTCGAGCCCAGTCGTTTTCGACCTCATTTTCGACCTCGAGCCCAGTCGTTTGCGACCTCATTTTCGACCTCGAGCCCAGTCGTTTGCGACCTCATTTTCGACCTTGTTTTGATGTATTTTCGACCTCATTTTGAGGTATTTTAGACCTCATTTTGAGGTATTTTAGACCTTATTTTGAGGTATTTTCGACCTCAATTTCGACCACGAGCCCAGTAGTTTTCGACTTCATTTTCGACCTCGAGCCCAGTCGTTTTCAACCTCATTTTCGACCTCGAGCCCAGTCATTTTCGACCTCATTTTCGACCTCGAGCCCAGTCATTTTCGACCTCATTTTCGACCTCGAGCCCAGTCGTTTTCGACCTCATTTTCGACCTCGAAAGGTCACAGGTCGAAGTCTTCGACCTCGTTTTTCCGTGCTTTTTCGACCTCGATCGTTCGATCTCAAACCCAGTCTCCTTCGACCTCATTTTTGAGGTATTGTAGACCTCAATTTGAGGTATTTTAGACCTCATTTTTGAGGTATTTTAGACCTCAATTTGGTCCCAGGTCGAGCAATTTGACCTCATTTTTCTGTGTTTTTTCGACCTCATTTGTTCGATCTCAAACCCAGTCTCCTTCGACCTCATTTTTGAGGTATTGTAGACCTCAATTTGAGGTATTTTAGACCTCATTTTTGAGGTATTTTAGACCTCAATTTGGTCCCAGGTCGAGCAATTTGACCTCATTTTTCTGTGTTTTTTCGACCTCGGTCGTTCGATCTCAAACCCAGTCTCCTTCGACCTCATTTTTGAGGTATTGGAGACCTCATTTGAGGTTTCAACCACGCCAAACGTGGCTTACAGATACAAGAATTAACTTGAGTTCTGACACCTTATACCTCATTTGAGGTTTCAACAATGCCAAACGTGGCTTACAGATACAAGAACTAATCTTGAGTTCTGACACCTTAGACCTCATTTGAGGTTTCAACAACGCCAAACGTGGCTTACAGATACAAGAACTAATCTTGAGTTCTGACATCTTAGACCTCATTTGAGGTTTCAACAACGCCAAACGTGGCTTACAGATACAAGAATTAACTTGAGTTCTGACACCTTAGACCTCATTTGAGGTTTCAACAACGCCAAACGTGGCTTACAGATACAAGAACTAATCTTGAGTTCTGACACCTTAGACCTCATTTGAGGTTTCAACAACGCCAAACGTGGCTTACAGGTAGAGGACCTGATTTTGAGGTTCAACATCTTAATTTTCACATCGAGAGGTCTTCATGAACGAAGGCAGACATAATGTTTTACTTGTTTCTTTAATTTGAGCTTCCAGTATATCGAATCGAAGCTCGTTCTGAGCTCTACTTCCTCGAATTTTCAGGGGTTTCAACCCTTATATTAACCTTCTTCCAATAGGCCTCTTTAGGCTTTTAGTTGAGCTTGTAACATAACTCTTTGATCCTTCGGGATCTTCTATCCATGCATGTTATTTATGCATATTATGTTTCTTCGTTCTTGCATTCACTTATATTTATTTAGCTTTTCTTTTGTAAGGCAATTCCTAGTACTTGGCCTCTTGAATGGGCTAGCATTTTGATCAAGTGATATTGGTACAACTTGTTCTTTAGTAGAACAATAAGGAAATACTCAAACAAAGATAAGTAATAAAATAGTGAATGAGAACTTGAAATATTTCCTTTGAAAAAGAGGGTTCGACCCTTACATAGTGCTTTACTTCCTACTAAGAGCTTAAGAGCTCAGAATGGTTTCGTCGACCTTATTGCTACTTGTACTATTAGTGGATCCCTTAAGGAAACACTTAAACCTAATAAACTTTTTAAATTTGAGGCATGCCAAGTTTTTGGCACCTCAGCCCTTCAAGGGTTCAGGCAACAATGCTCCAATGTAAGTGACTTTGTCTGGTTCTCCCGGGATTAGGGGAATAGGATTTAGATCCTCGGCTGGCTTTCCCATTCTTTCTTCATCGTCTTTTGAATTCATAACCTCGATTGGGAGAACCTGCCCCCCGACTCCATCAGGCCTTAACACGGCTACATAGCAATTCCTAGCCATCTTTTGATCTCCTTGTTCTTCACCAACCCCGTTCCTTGTTGGGAACTTGATTTTCAAATGGTAAGTTGAGGCAACAGCCTTGAATGCATGAAGGCCTGTCCTACCAAGGATTGCATTATAAGTCGAGGTTGCCTTTATCACCACGAAGTTCAGCATTTGAGTTGCTGTTTGTGAACCTTGCCCTATTGTCATAGGGAGCTGAATAGTTCCCTCTACTTTAGATTCAACCCCATTGAACCCGTATATGGGCATGTTTGTGAAAGTGTTTTGTCCTAAATCCAATCATGTATGATGAGTTAGGAAGAACTTTCTTGTATTCTTATTTGATTTCGTTTATATTAATAAAAGACTTGTTTTGTTTTTATTACGGGCTTTATCTATTTAAAGTGTTTTTAAATAAGATGTTCCATAGTTTAGAGTAAAGCTTCTAGAATTATAATGAGATTGTAATAGTGAGATCTAGAAGATGATAACTCTGGACTTAAACAGTTCCTGATCATAGGATAACTAATCGGAAGTTAGTGAATCCGCAAAGATTGGTACATACTATGCTTGCTCCCTTCAGGAGGATGTCTGTTCTCATAGGCATTTGTGTGGTGACACTATAGCTAGTATGTAGGTGCTTATTAGGGAATAAGTTCACTGAACATGACTCGAGTAGTTGGACAACTAATGGAGATTACTCACGTGTCGATAGTTGTTCACTGAGTGATAGTTGTACAAGTGTCCTTAGACTTGAGATCGTTAAAGTTATCTTGTATATAATGAACTGTGCTTTGGTTTAGTCCTTAGTCTCAAGGACATCCATTAGGTCTATTCTAGGCATAGGGATTTGTGTATGGAGATAGTTAACGTCAATAGAGGATCTACCCCTTCCAGTATAGGAAGTGAATATCCTATGTTATTCTTAGTATGCGAGTTCTGGAATCTCTGGCCAGAGTGAATGAAATTAGAAAGGAGTTTCTAATTTGCATTAATATGAACTTTGCATTATGAATAAGAAATCATATGATTAAATCTGATAGGCTTGACACGAGTTCCGTGCCTTGTATTTAATCGGGATATTGTAGGGTAGAAGGAATTGATTGTACTGTAACTAGTCACTGACAGGTTCTTGGTATTCTAAGCAGTGAATTCATATTATCCGGATAGTCGCGATATGTTGAGAAGCATCACTCACGATGTAGAATAAATATAATTAATCAGTTAATTATATTTAATGAATTTTAGAATTCATATAAATAATAAATAAAAAGTTTATTATTATTTATTTCTACTACCGGCTTAATATTGAACCTACAGGGTCACACCATAAAAAGATTAATTTATTGATGAAGGTATTTTGAGAGAGAATAATAATAATGATTAAAATAGTTTTAATTATTATTTAAACATTTTATAAGAGAAAGTGAGGGATTTATATATTAATATATATTGATATATTAAATATATTAACCCTACTTGAGCCCTATATAAAGGATGAGATGAGATGAGTTAGATATACTTTTGTTTTTGTGAAAAACCTAGTTGCCTCTCCTTTTTCTTCATCTCTCTCTCTCTCTCAAAAGAAAAAGGAAAACCTCCATTTTTATAAAGCTTCAAGTTTTATAAAAAGCTTCATCGAAGAATTATTCTTGGTGGATACCGGTAGAGGGCTTCACACTCTGAGAAGCTACTGCTAACGATCATCTCGATTCAAAGCTTCGATTTTTCAAGGTAAGATTTTGATTCCACATCATTTTACAGTTTTCTATATGTGCGATATATGGATTTTACGAAATAAAATGTTATTTCATGCTTCCGCTCATCCTTATATTCCTTCATTGGTATCAAAGCAAGGTTGTTGCATATAGAGAATCATGTGAAAATTTTAGATTTTTTGATGCATGTATGGATTTATTATGATTTTTGCAAGTATATTTAGATTTAATTATGAATTAATTCGAAATATGATTTGCATGAGATTTTGACCATTGATCTGGGTTCTACAAGTGTTGTGGATCATCTAGGTATTTTTTTCATAATTTTGTGATGTGTAGATTATTTGATATGAAGTTTTTAAAATTGTTTTAATTAAAATTCATAAAATAATTATGCATGTTGAAATATATGAATTAAAATTTGCACAAGGACCCCATAGATACTTGCTTATTTTTGCTTTTGTTTGATTTCAGAAATCATATTATTTTGATTTTTTATTAATTTATTAATTAATTGTTAATTAATTTATTAATATTAAAATGAAATAATAATAACAATAAATGCATTAATGGCTAGGCAGTTTTTTTTTTGTGTGTTTTAAATGCTTTATAGCATAGAAATGTTGTAACTTACTTAGCATTAAATAAAAAAATGTTTTTTTTATTAATTGTGTTTTTTTAGTGTAATAAAAGCTAGAGGAGTTACAATAATATAAATTAAAAAAAAAAAAAAAAAAACTGCTGCTGGCCGCGCGCACTCGCTGGGAAGGGTGTAACGCATTCCGGGAATGCGTTACAGACCTTGTAACGCATGGGCCCATGCGTTACACAATTAATAGCTTTTAATTGTTGTAACGCATGAGCGTCATGCGTTACAGCCCCTCTGTCCACATTAAATTTGATTTTTTGGGAGTTTGGTAACTCCGTTTTGGGCGTGCAATATACCGTTGGATTCGTTTTTCCGAGACGGATCTAATGGAGTGGTCAAATATTTTTTATATAAAAGTTTGGAACTGTTTATATTCCCGGATGTGTTTTAAAGCATGTATTAATTGTTTTAATTGCTTTTAAATACTATAATAAATCCATACATCATTATATCATTGTATGACATGATATTACTTGCATGCTTACTTGTTTATTTATTTTTATATATGAGATATATGCCTAGATTTACCATGCGATGATAGATTTAGGTGAACTTAAATCAATATAAGGCGTGCTCTAGAAAATCTAGAATAGGAATCGTTTCTTGCCTTAACAATAATATTATGAGTACAACCATGAGATTCTTATGTTTATGAAACATAGAGTGAAATACTCTTTTGATGTTGAAAATGAAAATTTCTGTCTAGGCCGTTGGGTTTTAAGCGGGACCGATGTGACCCCTCCAACACACTGGGAATTTTTCATTTAAATATCATAATTGTATTTTGTTCAAGAAAAAGAGAATCTCCTAGTAATATGATTATGGTTGTAACATAATATAATCCCTCTAAAATTAAATAATATCAAGTAGTAATTGGCCAATGACACAACGGGCTTGTGTCGGTCATAGCCTTCCAACATGGTAGAGAGTAGTTCTTATTTTTGAATCATTGTCGTTTCGTGCTACAGCCGAGGGCTTTGATTTCGAGATAAGAAATACTTGTCTATTACATAGAGATGTGTACAATGAATTAGAATCTAATGGTCGTTACGTGCCACAGCCGTGGGCTATTGGAGACTGATTCAATTGTACGAAATGTTGGGTTAGACTTGACTTAGAATATTGAGTTTGTCGTGCTACAGCCGTGACTCAATTATTCAAGAGGCTAAAGTTTTATTAGGGAATAACATGAGATGTAATTGACAAGAGTTGTCTGCCTACTGAACATCACATGGCGTTTCGTGCCACAGCCGAGGTTGTGTGATGGAATGTAGGATCCCTAAACCCACTAGCATTATGAATGCTTAATTTTTCCACTTAGGGGGTTGTATAAATTAGATAAACTAGTGGGAGCCACTTATGAATAAAGACCCGATTCATATAGTGTTTTAAAATGAAATTGAATATTTGCTAAGTGTTGTTATGTGTTTATCATTTACAGATTTACTATATACATTATGTCTTCCGCACTATCACTCTGGAGCATACTGGATGCTCACAAATTGACTGGTCCCAATTTTGCTGACTGGCTTCGAAACCTGAAAATTGTTCTCAGGGTTGAGAAGCTGGAATATGTGCTTAACTCACCTAAGCCTACTGAACCTGCTGATGATGCACATGATGATGAACATGTTGTGTATCGTAAGTGGATAGATGATGCAAATGTTGCTCAATGTATCATGCTAGCTTCCATGAACATTGAGCTACAGAAGCAGCATGAGCATATGGATGCTCACACTATCCTAACGCATCTACAAGAGTTGTATGATGTGGCAGGGAGGACAGCTCGATATGATATATCGAAGGAGCTGTTCCGCTGTAGGATGTCTGAGGGATCGTCTGTGAATGACCATGTACTTAAGATGATCAATTTGATTGAACGTCTTGGACAACTTGGTTTCAACATGGATGGGGAGCTGAGTCAAGACTTGGTCTTGCAATCACTTCCGGGTTCGTTTTCGCAGTTTGTTGTGAACTTTCATATGAATAAGTTGGACGCCAGCCTGGCTGAACTCCACAACATGTTGAAGACTGCGGAATCGAATTTTCCCTCTAAGAAGAGTTCTGTTCTTCTAATTGGTGAAGGTTCCAATCCTAAGAAAAGGAAGAAGAACCCTCCCAAGAAGAAGAAAGTAGGTGAGAAAAGGCCTGTTCCACCAAAAGCTGAAGACCCCAAAAGCAAAGCTGTTTGCTTCCACTGTAACAAGGTGGGGCACTGGAAGAGGAACTGCAAGGTTTACCTTGCAGAATTGAAGAAGAAGAAGGGTAGTGAGACTGCCGCTTCTGATTCAGGTATGTTCATGATTGAAGTGAATATGTCATTAAATCAAATTTCTACTTGGGTATTAGATACCGCCTGTGGTTCTCACATTTGCAATTCGTTGCAGGGACTAAGGAGAAGTAGGACTCTTGAGGAAGAGGAGGTGATTCTACGGATGGGAAATGGAGCAAGAGTTGCTGCTGAAGCTGTAGGATCATTTGATTTACATATGTCTACGGGCAAGACTATTGTTTTAAATAATTGTTATTTTGTTCCCTCGATTGTGAGGAATATTATTTCTATTCCCATGTTAGACTTGGCTGGATTTTCGTTTGTTATTCAGAATAATGAATGTTCAATTCTTAGAGATAATGTTCTTTATGGTAGTGGTATTTTAAATAATGGTCTGTATGTATGTGACGTAGAGCATAATTTACTACAAATTGAACATACTAATAAAAGGAAAAGGGATGATGAAAATCTCACCTATTTGTGGCACTGCAGACTTGGTCATATTAGTGAAAATAGACTTCGTACATTGCATAAGGAAGGGTTACTTGAACCCTTTGATTTTGAATCATATCCTACATGCGAGTCTTGTCTATTGGGTAAAATGACCAAATCTCCATTTAGTGGACATGGAGAGAGGGCTGCAGATTTGCTAGGATTGGTACACACAGATGTATGTGGACCGATGTCTACGCAAGCCATGGGTGGATTTTCATACTTCATTACTTTCACAGATGATCGATCTAGATTCGGATATGTGTATTTGATGAAACACAAGTCTGAAGCCTTTGAAAAGTTCAAAGAATACAAGAATGAAGTGGAGAAACAAACCAAACATAGTATTAAAACCCTTCGATCAGATCGAGGTGGTGAATACTTGAATGGTGAGTTTCTAGATTATCTCAAAGAAAATGGTATAGTATCTCAGTGGACTCCTCCATATACTCCACAGTTGAATGGGGTATCTGAAAGGAGAAATCGAACTTTGTTAGACATGGTTCGATCCATGATGAGCTATGCAGATCTTCCAGTATTCCTTTGGGGTTATGCATTGGAAACCTCAGCATATTTACTGAATAAGGTGCCTTCCAAATCTGTTCCTCAAACTCCATATGAGATATGGAAAGAAAGGAAACCGAGTCTTAAACACGTTAAGATTTGGGGATGTCCAGCTTATGTCAAGAAAGTTGACCCTGATAAGCTGGAATCTCGATCCGTTAAATGTAAGTTTGTGGGATATCCTAAAGAGACTTTAGGGTATTACTTTTACACCGATCATAGGGTATTTGTCTCCAGACATGCTACCTTCTTGGAAAAACAGTTTATCCTTGAAGGGAACAGTGGGAGCAAAATAGAACTTAATGAAGTTCAAGAAGCACAAACTACCACGGTTCAAGAGGAAACACCTGTTCAGACTGAACAACCTTCTGTGGAACAGCCCATTCGTAGGTCAGAGAGAGTATCTCGCCAACCTGAGAGGTATTATGGCCTTGTCATTGAGAATGACAATGAGTTGTCAATCATTGATGATGACGACCCTATGACCTATAATGAGGCTATGAGTAGTATTGACTCAGAGAAATGGCAGAGTGCCATGAAATCCGAAATGGATTCTATGTATACCAACCAAGTATGGACTTTGGTTGAAGCACCCAAGGATGTGAAGCCTATTGGGTGCAAATGGGTATACAAGAGAAAGATTGGAGCAGATGGCGAGGTGGAGACCTATAAGGCCAGGCTCGTGGCAAAAGGATTCAGACAAAGGCAAGGGATTGACTTTGATGAAACTTTTTCGCCTGTAGCCCTGTTAAAATCGATTCGGATTTTGCTTGCCATTGCTGCTTACTACGACTATGAGATCTGGCAAATGGACGTGAAAACAGCCTTCCTCAATGGGAAACTTGAAGAGGAAGTGTATATGACACAGCCAGAGGGTTTTGTTTCCAAAGGGAATGAACACCTAGTGTGTAAGCTGCTACGGACCATATATGGATTAAGGTAAGCTTTTCGTAGATGGAACATCCGTTTTGATGAGACAATCAAAGAGTTTGATTTTATCAAAAACATAGATGAACCATGTGTCTACAAGAAGGTTAGAGGGAGTGTGGTAACATTTCTTGTATTGTATGTGGATGACATACTTCTTATAGGAAATGATATACCGATGCTACAATCAGTCAAAGTGTGGCTATCAAAGAACTTCACTATGAAGGACATGGGAGAAGCATCCTACATTCTCGGTATGAAGATCTATAGAGATAGATCTAGAAGAATGATAGGTCTTACCCAGGGTACATACATCGAGAAAGTGCTTAAAAGGTTCAGCATGGAAAACTCCAAGAGAGGTCTCATACCAATGAGCCATGGAGTATCCCTTTCCAAGAAGATGTCTCCTAAGACACCTGAAGAAAGGGAGCGTATGAGTAAGATTCCTTATGCTTCGGCAATAGGATCTATCATGTACGCGATGTTATGTACTAGGCCTGATGTTGCTCATTCAATTAGTGTGACGAGCAGATATCAGTCCAATCCAGGTGAAGACCACTGGAAAGCAGTGAAGAACATCCTTAAGTATTTGCGAAGGACTAAGGATATTTTTCTTGTTTTTGGTGGATCTGAGTTGAAAATAGAGGGTTATACTGACTCTAGTTTTCAATCAGAAAGTGATGATAGCACATCCATGTCAGGGTACGTGTTTACTCTGAATGGTGGAGCGATTAGTTGGAAGAGTTCCAAACAGTCTACAACAGCTGACTCCACAGCGGAAGCAGAGTATATAGCTGCAAGTGAGGCTGCAAAAGAAGCCGTTTGGATGAGGAAATTTGTTTCTGAGTTGGGAGTTGTTCCTAGCATTGAGGAGCCTATTGTGATGTATTGTGATAACAACGCAGCAATAGCACAAGCCAAGGAACCTAGGTCTCATAAAAATTCCAAACATGTTTTGCGGCGCTTTCATTTGATTAGGGAAATCATTGAAAGAGGAGATGTCAAGATTGAGAGAGTTGACACACATAACAACGTAGCAGACCCACTCACAAAGTCATTGTCTCAGATTCACTTTGATCGTCATAAAGAGAAGATGGGTATTAGATACCAGGGTGATTGGCTTTAGTGCAAGTGGGAGATTGAAAGTGTTTTGTCCTAAATCCAATCATGTATGATGAGTTAGGAAGAACTTTCTTGTATTCTTATTTGATTTCGTTTATATTAATAAAAGACTTGTTTTGTTTTTATTACGGGCTTTATCTATTTAAAGTGTTTTTAAATAAGATGTTCCATAGTTTAGAGTAAAGCTTCTAGAATTATAATGAGATTGTAATAGTGAGATCTAGAAGATGATAACTCTAGACTTAAACAGTTCCTGATCATAGGATAACTAATCGGAAGTTAGTGAATCCGCAAAGATTGGTACATACTATGCTTGCTCCCTTCAGAAGGATGTCTGTTCTCATAGGCATTTGTGTGGTGACACTATAGCTAGTATGTAGGTGCTTATTAGGGAATAAGTTCACTGAACATGACTCGAGTAGTTGGACAACTAATGGAGATTACTCACGTGTCGATAGTTGTTCACTGAGTGATAGTTGTACAAGTGTCCTTAGACTTGAGATCGTTAAAGTTATCTTGTATATAATGAACTGTGCTTTGGTTTAGTCCTTAGTCTCAAGGACATCCATTAGGTCTATTCTGGGCATAGGGATTTGTGTATGGAGATAGTTAACGTCAATAGAGGATCTACCCCTTCCAGTATAGGAAGTGAATATCCTATGTTATTCTTAGTATGCGAGTTCTGGAATCTCTGGCCAGAGTGAATGAAATTAGAAAGGAGTTTCTAATTTGCATTAATATGAACTTTGCATTATGAATAAGAAATCATATGATTAAATCTGATAGGCTTGACACGAGTTCCGTGCCTTGTATTTAATCGGGATATTGTAGGGTAGAAGGAATTGATTGTACTGTAACTAGTCACTGACAGGTTCTTGGTATTCTAAGTAGTGAATTCATATTATCCGGATAGTCGCGATATGTTGAGAAGCATCACTCACGATGTAGAATAAATATAATTAATCAGTTAATTATATTTAATGAATTTTAGAATTCATATAAATAATAAATAAAAAGTTTATTATTATTTATTTCTACTACCGGCTTAATATTGAACCTACAGGGTCACACCATAAAAAGATTAATTTATTGATGAAGGTATTTTGAGAGAGAATAATAATAATGATTAAAATAGTTTTAATTATTATTTAAACATTTTATAAGAGAAAGTGAGGGATTTATATATTAATATATATTGATATATTAAATATATTAACCCTACTTGAGCCCTATATAAAGGATGAGATGAGATGAGTTAGATATACTTTTGTTTTTGTGAAAAACCTAGTTGCCTCTCCTTCTTCTTCATCTCTCTCTCTCTCTCAAAAGAAAAAGGAAAACCTCCATTTTTATAAAGCTTCAAGTTTTATAAAAAGCTTCATCGAAGAATTATTCTTGGTGGATACCGGTAGAGGGCTTCACACTCTGAGAAGCTACTGCTAACGATCATCTCGATTCAAAGCTTCGATTTTTCAAGGTAAGATTTTGATTCCACATCATTTTACAGTTTTCTATATGTGCGATATATGGATTTTACGAAATAAAATGTTATTTCATGCTTCCGCTCATCCTTATATTCCTTCAGTTTGAAGGAGTCAGTTGTGAATCGGTGTATCCCATCTTGATGAAGGCGTCATGGAACAAGATGTCCACGGAAGCTCCATTATCTACCAGAACCCTCTTAGTTTTAGAGTTGCCTATTACAGGTATAATGACCAACGGGTCGTCATGGGGGAACTTCACCCCTTCAAGATCAGAATCATCAAAGCTAATAGCCACTTCTGTCTTGGCACGTTTCGGTGCTTCTCCTACAACAGTCATTACCTCTCGGGCATAAGCTTTTCTTGAGTTTCGGGAGGACCCAGCAGCAGTCGGTCCTCCAAATATCATGTTGATGACAGGCCCTCGGGGCTTAGGATTACGATCTTGGTCGTTGTCCCTCCTATCATAGTTTTTCCTTTCATAGCTTCCTTGTTGATTTCCTCGATTCCCATCCTTAGTGAACTTATCGAGTTTTCCTCTTCGGATTAAGAACTCGATCTCATCTTTCAGTTGTCTACAATCATCGGTGTCATGACCAACTTCTTTATGGAAACGGCAGAATTGATTCTTGTTTCATTTCTCCAAGTTGGATCTTAGCGGCTTTGGCCATCGAAGATCTTCTTCTTTCTCAATTTCCATCAGAATTTGACTTCTTGAGGTGTTCAACCTTGCATATTCATTGAACCTGGGTCCGAAGTTGTTCCTTTTAGGTGGAGAGTCGGAATCTTTCGCTGTCCTGGGATATTTGTCCCTAGCATCATACTCTTGAGTCTCCTTTCTCTTTTTTCCGTTTTCACTTCCCTCAACAATGGGTTCATACTTTCTCATGCTTTCTTCAGCCTTGATATACTTTCCGGCTCTATCTTGTAGTAACAACATGTTTTCGGGGGGATGTTTAGCCAAAGACCTCCTGAAGTGGTCATCGGTAGTTCCTTGCTGTAGGGCTATCATAGCCACTTTATCTTCCAAATCTGGGACTTTTATAGCCTCCTTAGTGAATCTACTCAAGTATTCTCTCAACGTTTCATTCTTGCCTTGTCGAATCTCCATAAGAGAGGCGGAACTTTTCTCATGTATCTTCCCACTAACAAATTGATTGATGAATGCCTTACTCAGCTCTTTGAAGGATCCAATAGAATTGGGCGGAAGGCGACTATACCAACGTTGAGCCATGCCCGCTAGGGTTTGTGGAAACGCCCTACACTTTACAGCGTCATTGGCAGGCTGCAACAGCAGTGCATTTGAGAAGGTCCTTACATGATTTGCGGGATCTCCCGTTCCATCATAGGCTTTGATCGAAGGCATCTTAAACTTTCTGGATATAGCCGTTTTCATGATGTCTTGAGTAAACGGTGGTGTAGGATCATCAGGATCTCCTAGGGGCAACAGAATACTAGGATCACCCCTTGGGGCTTCAGCCCTCTTGGTCCTTCTTGGTGGATCCAAGTTGATTATCGGGATTCCTTCAGTCGTTCGGCCCCGAGATTGAGCGGCCTCTTCTTCAGCAAGGAGTTTTTTGAGCCTTGCAGTCTCTGCCTCATAGGCTGCAAGTTTCTCCCTAGTAGTTTGGGGTGGCTCCCGATTTGTCTGGGAAGAACGTCTCCTTCTTGGGGCGACATCCTCCCTAGTTGTATAACCCTCATCCTCGGTGTATGGGCCAGAGTAATCTTGAATGAGAGGGGTCTGACGAGTTTGTTGATTTTGGGGTCCCAGACCTTGAATATAAGGGGGCACATATGCCTCATGGTAGATTGGATTAGTTCCACTACCGCCCGCCATGGGTCGAGGGGGCATGCCATAGCTTGGCATCCCCAAAGTCTGATTCGCGTATTGAGGGAGATCAGTAGTATGGAGTTGAAGGCTCCTTGGTGCACTCATGAGCAGCGGAGAGGTCGTGATTGGTTGCTGGTGAACGGTCTCTTGTGGATTAGATCCATGAATGACCATCTGCAGGGGATTCGTCCCTTCAACCGAAATCGGGATTTCCGGTCCTTGAGTGTTGGTGGGGATATTCGCCCCTTGTGTGCCGGTAGTCGGCGGTGGCTGATCAGCCTCAGAGGTGATGGGGCGATCATCGGGAGTTTGAGTATCCCGAGCTGTTCTTCGTGTGTTTGCCATGGTTGATGTTGTCTTCCCACAGACGGCGCCAAATGTTATGGATTAAAAAACGTACTTTGTGAATTTAATGAGCTTGGAGCTTTAATGGCTGCACTCGTGTTTCCGGACTAAATTGGTCCTCACAAGATGCCTACGTATCTCAATTAATGTTGAGAATCAAGCCAAATACGTAGTTCTGATTGTAGGATCAGGGACCTTATATAGGCGTCTGGAGCATAGTATTTATGGTATGTTTGGGAGTCTTAGCGAATAAGTCTCCTTTTTGATGTTGGATAAACGTTGTATTTCTTGCAGGATAAGTCTTTTCCTTGTTGATAAAGGCTATGACTCATTAATTGCCTTTAATTGGGATTCTGGATCCTTCTTTGACCAATTTGCCATAATTTGGATCCTTTTTATGAGCTGTATATTTTCCCTATTCATTAATTTCGTAATTAATGAATAATCAGGGTTTCGGGCCTTGAATATTGGGCCGTGTTCTTGGACCAATTAGGGTCTAATTAATATGTCTTTAATTATATTTTTAGGGTTATTTTTAGCCCATATCACCAGGAATTTCCTCAGCTACTTGACTGCTTCCAGTGTTCCTGATAACGTTTCCATTATGGTATACTGAGTCCGCCAAATTACCTAATTGTGGTTCTTGATCTGGAACATGAAGAGAACCAGACATGTAACCATTTGTGGAGGTGACTTGACCCCCTTTCATGAAAATTTGAACACCTCCATTGGGCCATGCTACTTGACGGCTTCCGGAGTTCATTATTATACCATTTCCACAACCATACATTCCTCTGCCCAATTCAACTTCTTGATTGGGAACCTGGAGACCACTTTTCACACAACCATTTGTCGGGGTCACTTGATCCGGCCCTTCCATAAATATTTGACGGCCTCCAATTTCCCCACCTACTTGACCGCTTCCAGTGTTACTCATAACATTGCCATTATGATATACCACGTTAGCAAAATCACCTGATGGTTGTTGATTTGGAATCTGTAGACCACCAGTGATTGGAACCTGAAGAGCACCGGTGATTGGAACCTGAAGAGCACCAGTGACGTAACCATTTGTCGAGGTCACTTGATCCCCTCCCAAGAATTTTTGCGCTCCTGAAATTTCCCAATAGGCTTCATGTCGGCTTCCAATGTATATGGTTAAATTTTCATCAGAATAAATTCCACTTCCAAAATTACCTGATATTTCTTCATTTGGAACAGGAAGAGCACCAGCCATATAACCATTTGTCCTCGTCACTTGTCGTCCCCCTCCCATGAAAACTTCAACACCTCCATTTCCCCCTGCTACTTGACGGCTTCCGGTGTTCATCATGATACCATCTTCAGTTGTCCCGTTCAGCACATTGATTGAGTTTAATTCGTTTTGGTTTTGTTGCAAACCTTCAAGGGTAAAGCCAACATAGTTTCTGGTCGGAGGAGTCGTTAAGGAATTTGAAGGGAGACTCTTGCCTTCACGATGTCCCTGGAGTGAAGATAAAATTGCAGTACAAGAGAGTGAATGAAATATTTTATCAAAAAAAATCTTCGTACAGGACTAAAGAATAATTTTTTTAATTATGTATATACAAACTAAAACCATATAACCACATCTAGTACTCCAAGATCTCAAATTATGCAAGTCACTATTAGCTTCTTGATTGTCTCAAGGATATCACCCAAGATACTATACATTTGCCAAAAATGTCTAGTATCTTGCATCTACAGAAATTAAAGTCATTCTCATCACCATAAATATTGTTCCCATGCTCTTCTCTACCTTGTTTCTTCTTACACAAAGATATTCTCATGCTGATCATAAAAGATATGACTATACCATTTTTTCCCCAAAATTCAACCCTCGTCCTAGTTCGTAATTTAATTTAGTTGATAAACACTTGCTATAAACAGAAGAACCCAACTGCACTTAACCCAACTGAAACAGTCTTTAAATTTCCAAAGTTAATTAGTACCTAATATTTGAAAACCGTAAAAGAAAAGTGATTTTTCGAAGCTGACAGGGTTGATCATAATCTGTAATACATCAAAGATAATAAAAAAAAGCACGTATTATGCACATGTAGGTAAGCTTTAATTTAGTACGTGCGAATGACTAGTGGCTTGGTAATAGCCAACCCTATTCGTCATGTTTGAAGTTTTCCTTTGACCAGATTCTGCTAATAATAAACATAAAACTATAAGGTATAAATCTCGCGTTGGTGTTGATCATTATATTATGCTCGATCTATCACAAATTACCTGTAAAAGTTACATAGCCTTGTGGATGTCGACTCTTTTTTTGTTTTCCATTTTCGTCAGCAGAATTGATCAAGGTCCTCTTTCTTTGGTTTGTTGAGGTAGCATGATCAGGAATCCTCCCCCTTGTCGACCATAAAATTTGCTGCCATAACCTTGCTATATCAGAAGGTTCAAGTGGTTTTCCAATGACCAACGATGCCCCTTTTTTTAGAGCCTCCTCTCCTAAGTCCATTGTGAAATTCTCAGCCATCACTGCACATTTATTATAAAATATTTGTCATTCAGTGTCAAAATACATAATGAGGTTATTAGGCTAACTTGACATCATAAAATAAGAATTTTCCCCCACACAAAAAGTAACAAAATAAACATATTTTGTTACGATTTTAGTTACTCTTTCTGCAGAATAGATACTATTTTTTTTGACAGTAGTTAAACATTAATACAGCTCCAGTATATCTGAAACTATCAAGGAATATACAGGTACTTATTTAACCATGTTGTGTGTGTATAAATCAGTTGAACTTACAAACTACAGGCATGAAGAAGGTCAAGCTTCGATCGTGAATATGCTGTACGAATTCAAAAATGTTCATATCTTGCATATTAAAATCAGCCATCACCATATCGTAAAACCCTTCACGCGCCTCAAAAAGCTTCAGTGCCATGGCTGCTGACCCTGCCGTTGTCACTGAAACCAAATCACCACAATTTTTTTTTGAGAAGTGCCAAACCTCTTTTTTTCATTCTACCATTACGAACAAAATGCAACCAAAAAAAAAGATTTTACAAATGTAATAATCACCATACAAGTATTTAAATTTTTGTGTCCGTCAAACAAATGTCAAGCACAACATTTTTAATAAAACAAATGGCTAGATGGCTACATTCCAATTTACTTAAATACATTTACATATAAGTATGTGCCTCGATAAAACAGTAAGTAGTAAAATTTAAGAGTTGGAGGGTTAAAACCCGGTAAAAGAATAAGTTAGTATATGAGTGTATAGTAACTGAAAAAAATTAGTGCCAATAATTATTAAACATTACCATTGTACAGTTTTTCTTGAAGCAGAGATGCAGTGTGCACAAGGGAGGCTGGATTGTTATCAACCAACAATATACAAGAACTACTAGTTACATCAAGCCAGCTATAGTCACTTTTTACTCTATCACCTTGATTTACACCCATCTTTGACAAACACCTCTGACTTTGATGAAATTAGCACAAACAAATATAATATGTTCTTGTATCTATGTAATGGCCTCTAAATGTTTAATTATAGGTAGATGGAGAATGAGGCAGCAATGTATAGAAATTTTGAATGTATAGAACTAGAGTTTCATCACACAGCGTCGTTTATCAACATTTTCAATGATGGGACCAATTAAAAATAAATGTATATTTTAATCTATAATACTTAAATATTTTTAAATTTTGTAGTACTTGTTTTTCAAAAATTACAAAAGAAAAGGCAGTTAATCAGTACAAAACAATAAGCAAAAGCCTTTTTTTATAGCCATAAGTTACATAATTTTAAAGGTTGTTTCTCCTTACAATTTTTTTTGAAGATATTAATAATTTTAGGTTTGACCTAGTGTTGCAATGAAGAGTAACAAACAAAGTAGAGATAGAATAGATTATAGTATAAATTACCAGTTACCTACTTATGCATAACTACCTGCCCATGCAATTAATTGTTCCTTTTTAATTATTAATATATTAGAATTTCTATTGGTAGAATAAATATAATTGGTTAAGAATATGTTCTTTAAAGTTTTTTAGCAGAATAAGGTAGGTGAAAAAGTAAATTTAACCCACTAAATATACTATTTATTAATAAACAAAACAATGTGTAAATGACGCGGAAAAGTACGAAAGTACGAAATTCCGTCATCACAAAATTTAGGTTCGATTTCCTACAAATATATGATTAAATAAGATTTTTTTATTTGATTTAATTTCTTTAATTATTAAAGTTTACCATTGTACAGTTTTTCTTGAAGCAGAGATGCAGTGTGCATAAGGAGGCTTGATTGTTATCAACCAACAATATACAAGAACTACTTGTTACATCAAGCCAGATATAGTCCCTTTTTACTCTATCACCTTTATTTACACTCATCTTTAACAAACACCTCTGACTTTGATGACTTTGATGAAATTAACACAAACAAATATAATCTGTTCTTGTATCTATGTAATGGCCTCTAAATGTTTAATTAAAGGTAGATGGACAATAAGGCAGACCAGCCATGTATATAAATTTTAAATGTATAGAATTAGAGTTTCATCACCCGTTTATCAACATTTTCAATGATGGGACCCATTAAAATCAACATTTTCAATGATGGGACGCATTTAACGCTCCTTTAATATATATTTTGATAAATTATTTTAAATTTTTTCTTCTTATGAATAAAAATATAATGTTTAAATTTTTATTTAGAAAAAGAAAGTTTTAAAAATAAGTTGTAGAACTATACTTTATAAAAGCCTTAAAATGCGTGACAAACAATGTAATGAAACTGTAACGAAATGAGAGGGACGGAGGGAATAATATTTAAATATTTTTAAATAATTTTGTATTACTTGTATTTCAAAATTTAAAAAAGAAAAGGCAGTACAAAACAATAAGTAAAAGTCAAACAAATTAGAGATAGAATAGATTATAGTATAAATTACTAGTTACCTACTTATGCATAACTACCTGCCCATGCAATTAATTGTTCATTTTTCATTATAAATATATTAGAATTTCTACCGCTAGAATAAATATAAATGGTTAAGAATATGTTCTTTAAATTTTGTTACTAGATTAAGGTATGTGAAAAAGTAAATTTAACCGACTAACTATTTTTAATGTGATACAAGTGTCAAACACCTTACAATCTATACTCTTTATTAGTAAGCAAAACAATGTGTAAATGGCGCTAAAAAGTATGAAATTTGGTTATCACAAAATTCAGGTTCGATTTCCTACAACTACATGATTAAAGAAGATTTTTTATTTGATTTAATTTCTTTAGTTTCATTCCGGGTTCCATTCCCAATAATTACATAATCCAAAGATTTATTGATCTGTTATAATAGTATTTAAGATATACAGTGGATTATTTAATTTACCGATTAGAAGTGTTACCTTTCTTTTCGCAAGGATCAAGTGTTGAGTTATGTTCTTGTCTAAACGACTAGTTATTAATTTTAGAGGTCGACAGAGAAGGTCAACGAACTTATACGGGAAGATGTTACATGAAGAAAGTTAGGGATGGATGGAGTGTTGTTTGAGCTTTATTGGTTAAAGTGAGATGTTTTAACATCGGGAAAACGTCTACCTTTTCTGACAAAGATATGGGTAAGAATCGTTAATTACGTTAGAACCAAGTTTTCAAGTTTGTGAGTAGGAATCGTAAACTGAAGATTTAAAGTATCGTCTTATGTTTGACTGTCGAGGTATATGCGCGAATTCGATATCGTGGGATCAGATTCGTGACGATCGCAAACACGTTATACCAAGAAATGAGTGAAATGGAGGATGATGATGTCGTAAGATAGAAGAAGAAGAGAATTTTATTACTTTGGATTTATGTAATAGCTAAAGATCAGAGGCAAGTTTACTAACTCATACTATTTTGTTCGGAGTATCATAACAAGTTCTATACTTTTCACTTATTGTTCAAGTGACATATTTCTTCAACTATTTTGCCAATATTGTAACACCCCAGTCCCACATCGAGGAGATTTGGGACTTTAGTTCAGTTTATAAGGCAAAGTGTTACTACTAAGTGCACCAACAAATCATGATCTTTTGGGGGCCTGTGGTGGGCCAGTCGTTACCCAAGTTGGCTGTGTTTGGGCCAGTAGGCTTCGGCTTATTCGGACTCAGAATCGGGATTTGACCGGATTTTCGAAAAAGGCTCGAGATTTGACCCGGGTTGTCACATATGGTATCAAAGCCGACTCTCGAAAGCTTGTCGAGCCAAGTTGCCGGAGGTGGGGACACGAAGGCTGGTGGTATTATCCCACAATGGACAGAGATCCGGAGGTGGGGACACGAAGTCAGCTGGTATTATCCCACAATGGCTAGGGAGGAACGATCTTAGAACCTATGGGCTATATCCGATCAGGCTAGTCGAGGACGTCAAGAGTTTAAGTGGGGGAGTTTGTAACACCCCAGTCCCACATCGATGAGATTTGGGACTTTAGTTCAGTTTATAAGGCAAAGTGTTACTACTAAGTGCACCAACAAATCATGATCTTTTGGGGGTCTGTGGTGGGCCAGTTGTTACCCAAGTTGGCTTCGTATGGGCCAGTAGGCTTCAGCTTACTCGGGCTCGGAATCAGGACTTGACCCAATTTTCGAAAATGACTCGGGATTTGACCCGGGTTGTCACAAATATTACTCTAAACTCATATTGAAAGTTTTATCTCTCTCACTTATTATTCAAGTGATATGATTCTGCACTATTATGCAAGTATTACTTTCAAATCATATAGAAAGTGACAATTGCTACTATACTATTATTAAACAAATGTTTATCATACAAACCGTATATTATGTTGCATTTCAGTATTTTACGGGAAACATAAATTATGATTATTATGTTATTACGAAATGAAATGTTTACCCTGATAATATATTCACGGTAATTAGGCCCTTTTCTTTTTGGATAAAAACTTGTTAAATTTCTAAAGCAAGTTTGATAATGATTTCTGGAAATGAAAGATATATAATAGATAAGTAGCGGGATAATTGAAATCCTATGCTACAGTTTTCATATATAAAGTGGAATGAGTTTGCGTAAGCCAATGTCAATAAGTTCTACCAGATCCAAATTATTATGAACACTTTGTTATACTAACATCGTGTTAGAGAGGTTATGCGTGACAGATCATGAGCTTAACCTGTGTCATTTATATCCACTTTATACATTCAAAATGGGCCAATGTTTTGATAAGAATTGAACCATATTCAGTAAATATACTTTTAAATAATAAATATTTTTATGGGATTTTTGGATTCTTGTTTCTAGCACTGTAACCTAAAAAGATCATTGGTATAGTTGGGGTCGCAATGTTATATTTGAATTGGTTTAATATTTAACAGGTGATTTTATTTGAGATTTCAGGTGACGACCAAATCCACTGACCCCGGATTTGGGGGCGTCACAATGATGAACAAAATGTAACCAAAAAAAAAGATTTTACAAAGGTAATAATCACGATACATGTATTTAAATTTTTGCGTCCGTCAAACAATTGTCAAGCACAACATTTTTAATAAAACAGTAAGTAGTAAAATTTAAAATAAAAATAAAAATAAAGAGCAGAATAATTTTACAACTCCTATTAGGAAGGTCTTAGGGAGCTACAATAAACTCAATTTTACAATGTTCCAAAGGATTGCAATCAGAAATTGGAATGAAAAATTATAAACACATTTAAATGCAATAAAAGTTGAAAATGAAATAAGTTTTGTAAATATAACTTGATTTAATTGTATCTCTCCTTTGTAAGAGTTTGAGGGTTAAAACCTTGTAAAAGAATAAGTGAGTATATGAGTGTATAGTAACTAAAAAAAAATTAGTGCCAAGAATTATTAAACATTACCATTGTACAGTTTTTATTTTTGTTGAAGCAGAGATGGCGTGTGCACAAGGGAGGCTGGATTGTTATCAACCAACAATATACAAGAACTACTAGTTACATCATATAGTCACTTTTTACTCTATCACCTTGATTTACACCCATCTTTAACAAACACCTCTGACAGAAACAAATATAATCTGTTCTTGTATCTATGTAATGTAATGGCCTCTAAATGTTTAATTAATGGTCGATGGACAATAAGGCAGACCAGCAACAATGTCGTTTATCAACATTTTAAATGTATATAAATAGAGTTTCATCGGGCACAATGTCGTTTATCAACATTTTCAATGATGGGACCCGTTAAAAATAAATGTATTTTTTAATATATAATACTTAAATATTTTAAAATTTTGTATTACTTGTATTTCAAAAATTTAAAAAGGAAAGGCAATACAAAACACTAAGCAAAAGTCTTTTTTATAGCCATAAGTTACGTAATTGTTTTTTGAAGATATTAATAATTTAAGTTTGACCTAGTGTTGCAATGAAGAGTAACAAACAAATTAGAGATAGAATAGATTATAGTATAAATTACCAGTTACCTACTTATGCATAACTACCTGGGCATGCAATTAATTGTTCCTTTTTCATTATTAATACTAACTTAAAACGGTGCGATGCACAGATTGTTAATTGTTATTTTATTATTATTTTATTAATTGTAATTGTGCAAAAAATAAGTAGGCATGTTAAAATATCTAAACACTTATAATTAATTAAAAACATTAAAACAAATTTTAAAATAAATAAGTACGGGTTTGCCCGTTATATTTTTGGAAATGAGGGGTTTTAGTAAGAAAAAATAAAAAATGTAACATATATTTAGTTTAAAAAGGTAAATGTCCGTGATATTTTTGGAAAATGAGGTTTTAAAATTTAATAATTAAAAGTATCTTGTGAGGACCGATTTAGTCTCGAAACGCAAGTGCAACCATTAAAGCTCATTAATCCTGGCAATTAATACACAAGTATACTTTTTAATCCATAACATTTGGCGCCGTCTGTGGGACGACAACATCAACCATGGCAAACACAAGAACAGCTCGGGATAATCAAACTCCTGAGGATCACCCTATCACCTCTGAGGCTGATCAACCACCGCCGACTACTAGCACTCAAGGGGCGAATATCCCCACCAACAATCAAGGACCGGAAATCTCGATTTCGGTTGAAGGGATGAATCCCCTATAGATGGTCATTCATGGATCTAATCCACAAGAGACCGTTCATCAGAAACCAATCTCGAATTCTCCACTCATCATGAATGCACCGAGAAGCCTTCAACTCCATACTACTGATCTCCCTCAATATGCGAATCAGACTTTGGGGATGCCAAGCTATGGCATGCCCCCTCGACCCATGGCGGGCGGTAGTGGAACTAATCCAATCTACCATGAGGCATATGTGCCCCCTTATATTCAAGGTTTGGGACCCCAAACTCGCCAGACCCCTTTCGTTCAAGATTACTCTGGCCCATACACCGAAGATGAGGGTTATACTACTGGGGAGGATGTCGCCCCAAGAAGGAGAAGTTCTTCCCAGACAAATCGGGAGCAACCCCAAACTACTAAGGAGAAAATTGCAACTCATGAGGCAGAGACTGCAAGGCTCAAGAAACTCCTTGCTGAGGAGGAGTCCGCTCAATCTCGAGGCCGAACGACTGAAGGGATCCAAATAATCAACTTGGATCCACCGGCAAGAAGAACCAAGAGGGCCGAAGCCCCAAGGGGTGATCCTAGTATTCTGTTGCCCCTAGGAGATCCTGATGATCCTACACCACCGTTTACTCAAGACATCATGAAAACGGCTATATCCAGAAAATTTAAGATGCCTTCGATCAAAGCCTATGATGGAACGGGAGATCCCGCAAATCATGTAAGGACCTTCTCCAATGCACTGCTGTTGCAGCCAACCAACGATGCGGTCAAGTGTAGGGCGTTTCCACAAACCTTGGCAGGCATGGCCCAACGCTGGTATAACCGTCTTCCTCCCAACTCAATTGGGTCTTTCAAGGAACTAAGCAAAGCTTTTATCAATCAGTTAATTAGTGGAAAGGTGCATGAGAAAAGCTCTGCGTCACTCATGGAAATCCAGCAAGGAAAGAATGAAGCCTTAAGGGACTACATCAATCGATTCACTCGAGAGGCTTTGAAAGTCCCGGACTTAGAGGACAGAGTGGCTATGATAGCCCTGCAACAAGGAACTACTGATGACCACTTCAAAAGGTCGTTGGCTAAACATCCACCCGACAGCATGTTGAAGCTCCAAGATAGAGCCGGAAAGTATATCAAGGCTGAAGAAATCATGAGAAAGTATGAACCCACTACTAGCGGTAGTGGAAACTCAAAGAAAAGAAAAGAAACTCAGGAGTATGATGTCAAGGAAAAGTTTCCTAGAACGTCAAAGGACTTTGATTCTCCACCCAAGAGAAACAATTTTGGGCCAAAGTTTACGGAGTATGCAAGGCTGAACACTCCCAGGAGTCAAATTCTGATGGAGATAGCTAAGGAAGGAGATCTCAAATGGCCGAAGCCAATGAGGGCTGACATGTCCAAATGGAACCAAAATCAGTTCTGTCGGTTCCACAAAGAAGTCGGTCACGACACCGACGATTGTAGGCAATTGAAAGATGAGATCGAATTTCTGATACGAAGAGGAAAACTCAGCAAATTCACCAAGGATGGAAATCAAGGGAGTCAAAGAGGAAACTATGATATTCAGAGGGCCAACTGCTGCTGGGTCCTCCCGAAACTCAAGAAAAGCTTATGCTCGAGAGGTAATGACTGTGGTTGGAGAAGCACCGAAGCATGCCAGAACAGAAGTGTCAATAGGTTTTGACGATTCAGACTTGGAAGGGGTGAAGTTCCCCCACGATGACCCTCTAGTCATCATACCTGTGATTGGCAATTCTGAAACAAAGAGAGTCCTAGTCGACAATGGAGCTTCAGTGGATATCTTGTTCCACGATGCTTTTATCAAGACGGGTTACACTGATTCTCAGTTAACACCCTCAAATATGCCTATATACGGATTCAATGGGGTGGAATCAAAAGTGGAAGGCACTATCCAACTCCCAATGACCATGGGGCAAGGGATGAATACGTCTACTCAGATGTTGAACTTCAAAGTTATAAAAGCGACTTCAACCTAAAATGCAATCCTGGGAAGGACTGGTCTTCATGCGTTCAAGGCTGTTGCCTCATCTTATCATCTAAAAATCAAGTTCCCAATGAGGAATGAGATTGGTGAAGAACGAGGAGACCAAAAGATGGCTAGAAGTTGTTATCTATCCGCGTTAAGGCCTGATGGAATCGGGGGGCAAGTTCTCCCAATTGAAGACATGGATACTAGTGACAATGAGGACCGAAGAGGGAAACCAGCCGAGGATTTAATCCCCATTCCCTTAGTCCCTGGTGAACCGGAGAAGGTGACATATGTTGGAGCACTACTACCTGAGCCATTGAAAAGCAAGCTCATATCTTTTCTTCAAGAGAATAATGACGTTTTTGCTTGGACAGCGGTTGACATGCCAGGGATTGATCCCCAATTGATAACTCACAAGTTGAATGTGGATCCTGAAAGAAAGACGGTGAAACAAAAGAAGAGAAATTTTGCTCCAGAAAGGCAAGAGGCCATTAAACAAGAAGTTGAAAAACTTCTAGAAGCCGGATTCATTGAAGAGATACAATTCCCGGAATGGTTGGCTAACCCCGTGATGGTCAAAAAGGCCAATGGAAAATGGAGGATGTGTGTGGACTTCACTGACTTGAATGATGCATGTCCTAAGGATTGTTTTCCCTTACCAAGGATTGATGCATTAATAGATGCTACAGTTGGACACGAGATGCTCAGCTTCATGGATGGCTTCAGTGGATACAACCAAATCAAAATGCACAAGGATGACATCTCCAAGGTATCATTCATCACTGACTTTGGTGTTTTCTGTTATCTAGTCATGGCATTTGGACTTAAGAATGCAGGGGCAACCTACCAAAGGTTGGTGAACAAAATTTTTGGACACCTAATTGGAAAAACCATGGAGGTCTACGTAGATGACATGTTAGTCAAGAGCCTCGATAAGGCCGATCACATTAAGCACCTCTGAGAGGCATTTCAAGTGCTAAGGCACCACAAGATGATGTTGAATCCAGCTAAGTGTGCCTTTGGTGTAGGCTCAGGAAAGTTTTTAGGCCTAATGGTTTCCAAGAGAGGAATCGTGGCCAATCCCGACAAAATCAAAGCGATTCTAGACATGGAACCACCAAAGACTGTCAAGGATGTCCAAAAACTAACGGGAAGAGTAGCAGTATTGGGAAGATTCATCTCCAAGTCAGGAGAAAAGGGCTTGTCTTTCTTTAAAGCACTCAAGAAAGTGAAATTTTTTGAATGGACAACTGAAAGCCAAGAGGCCAACATGGTTGAGGCATCGCTGTTGGCAAAACCCAAGCCAGGGGAAATTCTCTATTTGTACTTGGCGGTCTCTAGAACAGCCCTTGGAGCCATTTTGGTAAAAGAAGAATTGAAGGTTCAGAAACCCATCTACTATGTTAGTAAGATTCTACATGGGGCGGAAATAAACTACTCAACGATTGAGAAGTTTGTCTTAGCCTTGATAATGGCCTCAAGAAAGCTACGCCCGTACTTTCAGGCTCACAAGATAGAGGTCTTGACTGATCAACCTCTAAGAAACATCTTGCATAGCCCTCAAGTTAGTGGAAGATTGATCAAATGGGCCATTGAATTGGGCGAATTCGACATCAAGTATAAGCCTCGAACGGCCATAAAAGATCAAGCACTTGCTGACTTCATGGTTGAATGTACCATTGACAACCAAGAAGTCGGGGGCAGGAAGCAATAATGGAAGACAAGGAAGCTGAAGACATAATCTCCAAAGAATGTTGGGTGCTCTATTTTGATGGAGCATCAAAAACAAAATCAAGTGGAGCCGGTTTATTGCTACAAAGTCCTGATGGATTCCTCATAGAGTATGCACTAAAACTTGACTTCCCAACGACAAACAATGAGGCTGAGTATGAAGGCCTGATAGCTGGTTTAGGGCTGGCCGGAGCCTTGAGGGTCAAAACTCTGAAAGTATGTGGAGATTTGAGGCTAGTGGTTTCTCAAGTGAATGGGGAATTTGAGGCCAGAGATGAAGTCATGGCCAAGTACTTGAAACTTGTCAAGGCCATCATGACTCAGTTCGACGAATGCTATGTAGAGCACATTCCAAGGGAAGAAAACGTGAAGGCTGATGCCTTATCTAAATTTGCTTCTTCCGAAATTGAAAACTATGCAGGAAGTGTCTACTTCCAAGTCCTGAGGACCCCAAGCATCAACGGAAAGTTGGTAGCACCCATTGATGTTGGCAGTTGTTGAATGGATCCCATCAAATCTCATCTAGAAACTGGGTGGTTACCCAACGACACTTCAGAAGCACGAAAGTTATATGTCAGAGCACTAAGGTATACCCTGATTGAGGGAATCCTATACAAGAAGTCTTTCATCATTCCATATCTGAAATATTTAAGACCTCAAGAGGCAGAATTGGCCCTGAAGGAAGTACATGAAGGAATTTGTGGGCAGCACTTGGGGTGCAATTAATTGTTCCTTTTTCATTATTAATACTAGCTTAAAACGGTGCGATGCACGGATTGTTAATTGTTATTTTATTATTATTTTATTAATTGTAATTGTGCAAAAAATAAGTAGGCATGTTAAAATATCTAAACACTTTTAATTAATTAAAAACATTAAAACAAATTTTAAAATAAATAAGTACGGGTTTGCCCGTTATATTTTTGGAAATGGGGGGTTTTAGTAAGAAAAAAAAATGTAACATATATTTAGTTTTAAAAGGTAAATGTCCGTGATATTTTTGGAAAATGAGGTTTTAAAATTTAATAATTAAAAGTATTAAATAGGTTTTAAAATAAATAAGTAATGGGTTTCTTGTGATATTTTTGGAAAAAGAATGGATTTTAGTGAGAAAAATATAAAAAGTAAATTATAAAAGGCAATTTCCCGTGATATATTTAGAAAAGGAGGGACTTTGTTAAAAAAAATATATAATGTGTTTTAGCTGAAAAGGTAATTAGTTATAAATAGGTTTGATTCTTTATATTTTAATATTTTTAGTAATTGCATTTGTTAAGAAAAATAAGTAGACATGTTAAAATAGGTAAACTTTTAAAAAATAATTATAATATTAAAATAGGTTTAAAAATAAATATCTAAATGTTTATCCGTGATATTTTGGGAAAAGGAGGGGTTTTAGTAAGGAAAAATAGAAAAACTAACATTTTTTAGTTAAAAAAGGTAATTGTCCGTGATATATTTGAAAAAGTAGGGGAATTTGCTAGAAAAAATAGAAAAAATAATGTATTTTAAGTGAAAAAGGTAATTGGTTATAAATAGGTAATATTATTATTTAATAATATATTTCTATAAATAAGTAATGTTAATTAAGTAAAAACACGAAATACAGTTAATTAACGGCAATTAAGTAAAATCACAACGTACCATACCGACCAACCAAACTTTTAATGTTTCGTCTATTATATAATAACTAGCTTAAAACCCGTGCGATGCACGGATTGTTATTAATAATTATTATTTTTATTATTTATGTTTTAATATTTTATTAATTTGCATTGGCTAAAAAAATAAGTAGGCGTGTTAAACTTTTTTAAATAATTAAAAGTATTAAAATAAAATTTAAAATAAATTAATAACTGTTTATCCGTGATATTTTTGGAAAAGTAGGGGTCTTAGTAAAGAAAAATAGAAAAAGTAACATGTTTTATTTGAAAAGGTAAGTGCCTGTAATTAAAAGTATTTAAATAGGTTTCAAAATAAATAAGTAAGGATTTGCCCGAGATATTTTTGGAAAATGAGGGTTTTTAGTAAGGAAAAATGGAAAGAGTAACATGTTTTAGTTGAAAATGATAATTGCCGGTGATTTTGTTAGAAAAAATTGAAAAAGTAATATATTTTAGCTGAAAAGGTAGTTGGTTATTAAAATGTTATTATTTAATAATAATTTCTTTAGAAAATGAAAAAATTAAAAAAGTAACATGTTTCAGCTGAAAAAGTGCTCATAATTAAAAGTATTAAAATCTATTTTAATACTTTTAATTATTAAAATAAAAAAATAGATTTTTTAAAATAAATAAGTAAGGGTTTGCCCGTGATATTTTTGGAAAATGATGGGTTTTAGTAAGGAAAAATGGAAAGAGTAACATATTTAATTTTGTTAAAAAAGATAACCGCCCGTGTTTTTTTTAGAAAAAGAGAAGATTTTGTTAGGAAAAAAAAAGTAATGTATTTTAGCTGAAAAGGTAATTGGTTTTAAATAATGTTATTATTTAGTGATAGTTTTTTAAAAAATAAGTAAGGGTAATTAAATAAAATCACTAAGTACCGACCGTCCGTCCATTCAACTACCAAACTTTTAATGTTTTGTCTTTAATAATATAGCTTAAAACTCGTGCGATGCACGAATTGTTTTTAATAATTGTTAATTTTATTATTTATATTTTATATTTTATTAATTGCATTTGTTAAAAAAATAAGTAGACGTGTTAAATATTTTTAAATAATTAAAAGTATTAAAATAGATTTTAAAATAAATAAGTAACGGTTTGCCCATGATATTTTGGAAAAAGAGGGGTTTTAGTAAGAAAAATAGAAACTAACATGTTTTCGTTGAATTTTAAAATATAAAAGTCACGATTTGCCCATGATTTTTTTGAAAAAAAAGAGGGGTTTTAGTAAGAAAAATACAAAAGGTGACATGTTTTAGTTGAAAAAGATAATTGTCAATTAAAATTATTAAATAAGATTTTAAAGTAAATAAGCAAGGTTTGCCCGTGATATAATTGGAAAAGTAGAGATTTTAGTAAGGAAAATAGAAAATATAACATGTTTTAGCCGAAAAAGGTAACTGCCCGATTTTTCTAGAAAAAGAGGGGAAATGTAATTGTCAATTAAAAGTATTAAAATATGTTTTAAAATAAATAAGTAAGGATTTGCTCGTGATATATTTGGGAAATGATGGATTTTAGTAAAGTAAATAGAAAAAGTAACATGTTTTAGCTGAAAAAGAAATTGCTCGTGATTTTTTTAGAAAAAAATGGTAATGCATTTTAACTGAAAGGGTAACTGATTATAATAATTTTTATAATAATTAAATAAACAATTAAATAAGGCAAATACTGTACCAAAAAAACAGGTACCAAAACTTTCAATGTTTCGTCTTTAATAATATAGTATAGATAGATAGATAGATTTATAATATTAGTATTTTATGCTACTAAATAGAATAGTCCGTGATATTTTTGAGGTTTTAGTTAAGAGAAATATTAGTTATGAAATATAAAAATGAATATACGTTTTGGAAAAAAAACCTAATCGGTTAGTCATTAATAATTATAATATTATTATTTTATTTTATTAAATATATTTGTTCGTGATATTTTTGGAAAATGAGAGGTTTTAGTTAGGAAAAATAGAAAAGTATAAATTTTAGTTAGAAAATATAAAAAAGAATATACAATTTGGCTAAAAAGGTAAGGAGTTAGTTATTAGCAATTATAACTTTATTATGTTATTTTAGTAAATGAAATTATTTGCAATATTTTATCTAACGGTTTCCATCGATTTGATCAAAAATATCTAACGGCTATGAATTGAATCACCAGACTACAAAAACTTTCATGACCAGACTACAAAACTTTTAATGTTTCGTCTTTAATAATATAGTATAGATATTGATATTAGAATTTCTATCGCTAGAATAAATATAAATGGTTAAGAATATGTTCTTTAAATTTTTTTAGTAGAATAAGGTATGTGAAAAAGTAAATTTAACCCTCTAAACATTTTTAATGTGATAAAAGCATCAAACATCTTCCGATCTATATTATTTATTAATAAGTAAAACAATGTGTAAATGACGCGTAAAAGTACGAAAGTACAAAAGTATGAAATTTCGTTATCACAAAATTCAGGTTCGATTTCCTACAACTACATGATTAAATAACATTTTTTTATTTAATTTAATTTCTTTAATTATTAAAGTTTACTATTGTACAGTTTTCTTGAAGCAGAGATGCAGTGTGCATAACGGAGGCTGGATTGTTATCAACCAACAATATACAAGAACTACTTGTTACATCAAGCCAAATATAGTCACTTTTTACTCTATCACCTTTATTTACACCCATCTTTAACAAACACCTCTTACTTTGATGAAATTAGCACAAACAAATATAATCTGTTCTTGTATCTATGTAATGGCCTCTAAATGTTTAATTAAAGGTAGATAGACAATAAGGCACACCAACAATGTATATAAATTTTAAATGTATAGAATTAGAGTTTCAGCATGCGTTTATCAACATTTTCAATGATGGGACCGATTAAAAATAAATGTATATTTTAATATATAACCTCGGTCCCCCTCAATTCTTTGGCGGCGCTCGACATGCATTTTAAGGCTTGTTTAATATATATTTCGATAAATTAGTTTAAATTTTTTTTCTTCTTCTGAATAAAAATATAATGTTTAAATTTTTATTTAGAAAAAGAAAGTTTTAAAAATAAGTTGTAGATCTATACTTTATAAAAGCCTTAAAATACGTGCCAAACAATGTTAAAAACTGTAAAGAAATGAGAGGGACAGAGGGATTAATATTTAAATGTTTTTTAAATAATTTTGTATTACTTGTATTTCAAAATTTAAAAAAGAAAAGGTAGTATAAAACAGTAAGTAAAAGTCTTTTTCATAGCCATAAGTTATGTAATTTTAAAGGTTGTTTCCCTTACAAAATAATTTTTTTTTGAAGATATTAATAATTTTAGGTTTGACCGAGTGTTGAAGTGAAGAGTAACAAACAAATTAAAGATAGAATAGATTATAGTATAAATTACTTACCTACTTATGCATAACTACCTGCCCATGCAATTAATTGTTGATTTTTCATTATAAATATATTAGAATTTCTACAGCTAGAATAAATATAAATGGTTAAGAATATGTTCTTTAAATTTTGTTACTACAAATATTTTTCTATAATTACTACAAATATACATTTTTACTCTTTCATCTAATTAGAATTCTACCGAAAACCTTACGAAACTATTTTTTTGAAATTTAGTAAGAAGTTAGACTTATTTATATGTGCATTCACCATAAGTTACTTATACAAATTTTTATTAAATAGAAATATATAGCCATTCCATACATTAATTATTATTATTATTATTATTATTATTATTATTATAGTAATAATAATAATTATTATTATTATTATTATTATTATTATAAAACTACAATTTGTTAAAAAGAATCGAAACCCCTTACGCTTACGTGATCACCTACTACTGATAATAATAATCAGAATACAGGTGTAAATATCTCCAACATGCAATTTAGTTTTAATATATTTACTAAAGATACATCACAAATTTTTGTACATAAATAAAGATGAAAATAATTAACTTTTATCGATGAAAAGATTTTGTTTTAAAGACTTACACAAACCAGTTTGTTCGAAAGATTTAGTCATTACTTAAAACTTCACCATACAGTTTGTAAAAAAGAGTTTAAGAACATTTACAGTAATTACTGTACTTGATATTTCCTATTAACTTACCCCAGTTAATTAGTTAAATTTTCTTAAACGGTTAGATTCTGTTTACTTCATAAACCATCCTTCATCATTGGTTAGCCTCTTGACTTGTTACAAATTTAATATTTATTTAGTGTTTCTCTCTTTAATTCGAACTTCCTTCTCGACTAAACTAGATCGAATAAATGCAATATTAATTATGTCTCTAGAATCTTTTTTGCAAATGTCTTTTCCCCCGAGGATAATCATTCAAGATTTTGTAGAAGTTATATTCGTCTATTAATGTGACTCAAGGATTGACATTACTCGACCCTAATATGGGATTCTCATTGATTATCGGTCTCATAATCGAGACTTTATTTGAGCAATCGGTGCCTATTAGTCCTAATACGGGGACTTCACGAGTGTTTAGTTCTTATCTGTCCTAATTGTGGGTATCGTTTTAGCACAAAATATGGAGAGACCTACATATTTGCAACGACCTGTCCTTTGAGGCTTCTTAAATACTTAGAAAAATTAATTACTCATTTTTAAAAATTGTTTGATTTTATTCTCGTGCATACTAACCTAATTTTTGGGCCTAAATTTCATGCAAATGTTTCTTTTTTCATTTTTTTGGGCTTCTAGACCCCCCGTCGCCACCCCATGGTAGCTACGAGGAGGCGCGTAGTCTCCCGGGTTCGGTTGACCATCGTGAAGCATCTGTCATTGCCTTGATTCGTGGCGCTTACATCCATCGCTTGCGATCGTAGTTGTCAATTCAAGGTTCAATTACACCTCACACGAAAATGGAATAACATTATGCTCACATTTTTTGAGTCCAAAAACTGTCATTTAAGGTACTTTCGGAGCTTCGCGTGCATTTAAGGCATACTATGATAGTTGTCTGCTTGACTCAATTGAAGCGTAACGACATGAGACATGGCCTCTTGGAGCCTTGGATGAAACATGGCCTCAACGAGTCTTAAGTTGTGTTCAATCCACTTACATTGCTTTTACAAACTTTTTGTTGAATTTGAATGGGTGTAATTGAGCCAAAACACAATGACTCTTGGTCTTTAATTCAGTTGCACTCTTCAAGTGAGATCATTAGTTGTAATTGAGACTTCTAATGACCATATCATGGCTACAAGTTATCCGAGGATTAGGGTATAAGGTTTTTTGAGACCTCCTGGTCGAAATTAAAGTCGTCGGGTAATCACCACTAGACACCAATGTTAGGGGACATAATTGAGATTAAAATATGGGTCTTCAAGACTCCGAAGTCGAAATTAAACTTTTGGGTGGCGCCTTGATCGCCAATGTTAAGAGACGTAATTGAGACTAAGGTATGGGGCTTCGAGACTTTCAAGCTGAAATTGAACTTTCGGCTCGCCAACCCCTAATCGTCAATGTTAATGAACATAATTGAGACTAAGATATGGGGTCTTCAAGACTCCCTAGTCGTAATCGGGCCTTCTTGTCCCCATCCTCTAACTGTCAATATAAAGGAATATAATTGAGAGTAAGTTATGGAATCTTCGAAACTTCCTAGAAAAAATAGAATTTTTGCATTGTAATTCCAAAATCTCTAATATTAGGAGACATAATTGGAATTCAAGTATGGGTATTCAAAACTTCCTTATCAAAATTGGACTTTCCTACCCTCCTGTACGAATTATAAAGTGCAGCAGTTTAGTTACTATATTTATACTAGGTATAAAATGCACAAATTTAGTTACAGAGCTTTAAAATTCATTGTAATTTGAATTCTTAGAAACAATTTTATCCAAAATCTGAATTAACATTTACTTAGCATTAATAACATTTCTTGTACCTATGACCCAATTTTTTCACTAGTACAAAAAGGTTTCTTGCACCAAATTTAGATATTAAATAAGAGTTATATATAAAATCACGACATCGTAAATCATAATATATATTGTAAACATCAGATTTACAAATATCATATGTGACTTTATATCCTTAAAGTAGTTTTCTTTTTCAAATTTAGTTTTGGTTTAATCCTTCTAATTATTTTATTTCTGATTGTAATGTCTTTCAAATTTGTTTTTTATTATCTTTAACTTCTAAAGTGTTGGTTTGTCAAAACTTAATCGCCCACAACTCCAAAAAAAATAAAAAAATCAACCACAAATATTTTATGAATTGAAATGTACTAGTGCAATTCAAACATAATTAGTTTGAATTGTCTTAAAATATTGAAAATAAAAATTTTAGAAACACATAACTTGAAGTTAAATATAAGATTTAAAATGAAATAAATTGGTAAAGATGATCAGTTAGTATCTCTTTTGCCCACCTAGCTTTATTTATTATTATGATTTTTTTTTGTAGCTAGTACATAATACATACAATTAAAATACTACAAAGATTTTACCATTTTAAAATGTCATAAAAAGTTATATAGTTATTTTATTGCATTCACGATCACTTAGTTGTAAAATTGGGCATTCCAAATTTTATTATTTGATTTAATAAAATTTATATTTTATTAAAGAAGTCCATATGTAGGGCTCGGTAGTGATCACTTACTAGTAATAACAATTTGAATACCAACACTAATATCTCTCAATTTTAGAGAATGCAAGATGCAATCTAGTTTTACTATAATTACTAAAGATAAGTCACAAATTTTAGGACATACATAAAGACCAAAATAAATTAACTCTTATAGATAGAAAATTTTAATTGCTAAAAGGATCTAATCATTACTTAAAACTTTGCCAAAACAATTTGTAAAGCTTAAGGACATTCATGTATACTACATAGCCTACTTCTCAGTTATATATCTTGATATTTGAAATCAACTAACGGTATGAGAGAACATGCATGTTTTTGGTGATTAATTAGTAGAATTTGCTTCAACTGTTGGATTGTGTTTTCTTCATCAAATAAACAAATTTTTTAAATACAATAAAAAGTTAGACTATTCTATATATGCATTCACCATAAGTTACTTATCAAATTCTTAATTAAATAAAATATATAGCCACTCAATACATAATAATAATAATAATAATAATAAGAATAATAATTGGGATACCATTGAGGTGTGTTATTGTTTTGATTGTATTGTTGATAACTGTTTTGATTAATAATACAAGTTGAGATGTGAGTGTTTCCACGTCATATATATTTGTGTGTGTTACTTATCAACTAATCGGATGTTTGTGTGTGTGCTCTGGTGGATTGTGAATCTCGAATTGTGTAGTCCCCTAACCTAACAAGTGGTATCAGAGCCAATGTTCGAGATGGATGAGGATGGAGGAGAGTTCGAGGTTCAATTGATATGGCAGAGTACAAAGAAGATGGGAGAGATCATGGCAATTGTTTCAATGGCTTGATCAACCAGGTGAAAATTTTAAATGATTCTAGTGTTGTTTTTCTATGGGCCGAAAGATTGAGAAAACAAGGATCAGATGACTCAACTGATGGAAGGGCACTCGTGGTGGATGATGCACACAATTTTGTAGATGGATACATCGTTATGCTGAAGAACGATGGTTTGGAGGTCACTAACCGGGTTTTAGTGATTCTGAAAGATTTGAAGAGCAAGTTTGAGAGGTTCTTGTTCGAGGGGAGGCATGGCGGATGGACGTTGATGGTTACCGTTTAATATGATATGGGTATTAGATTGAAAGGAGGATTGTTGGGTTTCAACCCAATATGATGATATGAGCTTAGGTGATTAACACTGTTTTGGTAATAATTGTATGGATTTACAATTATTATATATGGTATGTCTTGGTCATTAAGTTAGGGAATTAGGTACCAAGAATAAAAAGTCTTGTATAACAAGTATGGTAACACTTGTAAAACAAGTATGACAAGTCTTGGTGGCTAAGTTTTGGATGGCTATATAAACAATGTCATATGGTATTTGTTTGATATGTGTACTTTAGATATATAATCGTCTTAGGTATTGTTTGGGAGATGCTTGAGCATTGTTTGGCTCAAGTGTCGAGTTTGGGACACCATTAATGTGTTATTGTTTTCATTGTATTATTGATAACCGTTTTGATTAAAAATACAAGTTCGGACGTGGGTGTTTCCACGTCATATATGTGTGTGTTACTCGTCAACTAATCATATGTTTGTCTGTGTTCTTTGTATTGGTGTATTGTGAATCTTGAATTGTGTAGTCCCCTAACCTAACACGCAACTAGGTGATCTCAGTTGCAAAACTAGTCTACAAAACATACAAAAAAATTTCAAATTTAGCAATACCTCTCGATTCGAGGCATTTCAATTTAAGAAGCCTTTTTCGCAACTAACAACAACTAAAAATAACAAAACACAACTAGGTGATCTCATTTGCAAAAAACTAGTCCACACAACATACGAAAAAAATATCAAAATTGCAATAACTTAGCAATTCAAGGCAATTCAATTTGAGAAGCCTCTTTCACAACTAACAACAATTAAAAATAACACAACGCAACTAGGTGATCTCATTTGCAAAACCTAGTCTACAAAACATACAGAAAAATATCAAAATTGCAATAACTTAGCAATTCAAGGCAATTCAAATTGTGGAATCTCCTTCGCAACTAACAACTAAAAATAAAGCAACACAACTAGGTGATTTCAGTTGCAAAACTAGTCCACAAAACATAGGGAAAAATATCAAAATTACAATAACATAGAAATTCAAGGCAATTCAAATTGAGCAACCTCCTTCGCAACTAACATCAACTAATAATAAATCAGCAACTAGGTGATTTCAGTTGCAAAACTAGTATACAAAACATATGAAAAAATACAATCAAAACACATAAAGATACGCCGATTGCAACATACCTTCTTAATGATTTGGATATGGGATATTAACAAGATTTATCATCCGAACACGCCGATTTGATCAATTAGTATGATGATGATCATGAAATTGAAAAAAAAACGATGGTGAAATCTGTTATCAACGAATTGAAATTGTATAAACGACAACAACAACTAATTTTTGAAAGAAATGATGTATTATAGTATTTTTGCAACTAATACAAACAAGATCGTATATTTGCAACTAAAAAACAGAAAACCATATATATGCAATTTATTTTAAAAAGTAACCGTAACTTTGAAAAAAGATATTTTAATAGTATTATTTTTGAAAAAAGCTCTAATAAATTTGATTTTTCTTAAACAAAGATCTCTAGCTTCCTGGGGGCCGCTTGGATCCCGATTTCTCGATCACTTCATTTGAGAACAATAAAAATTAAAAACACATAATTTAAGTACAATATAAGAACTAAAATCAAATAATTTAATAATTATTATCAAATTAAATTTGTTTCAGGCATCTAACTTTGTTTATTATAATGTTTTTCTATAATTACCACAAAATTACAATTCTACTCGTATATACAATTAAAATTCTACAAAATTCTTTACCAAACAAATTTTTTTAGAATATAACAAAACATTAGACTATTTTATAAGTGCATTCACCATAAATTACTTATTAATTTTTTAATTAAATAAAATTATATAGACAATCCAAACATTAATTATTAATATTATTTTAATAAAACTACATTTTGTTAAAAAAATCCGAACCCATAAACTTGGGTGTATGGCCTACTAGGTTACTAGTGAGAATAATTTGAATACCAATGTGAATATATCTGTAGAAGTATAGAGAATGCAACATGCAATTTAGTTTTAAAATAATAACTAGAGATACATCACAAATTTTGGTACATAAATAAAGATGAAAATATTAACTTTTACTGACCAAAATATTTGATTTAGGAGACTTTACACAAACCAGTTTGCTTGAAAGATATAGTCATTACTCAAAACTTAAAACTTCATACAGTATCTAAGAAAGAGTTTAAGAACATTCACACTAGATAGCTTACTCCTCTACTATCTTTCTTGATATTTCCCTTCAACTTACCCAATTAATTAGTAGAATTTGCTTCAACTGTTTAGATTATATTTTCTTCACGAAGGTCAATAGTTCAGCAATATCATCTTCGGTTAGCTGCTTTTCAGCTATATCATTAGGACTAGTACTAGTGCCTTGGTCAGCAATTTCCTCAGCTACTTGACTGCTTCCAGTGTCACTGATAACCTTTCCATTATGGTATACCGAGTTAGCCAAATTACCTAATTGTGCTTCTTGATCCGGAACATGAAGAGAACCAGACATGTAACCATTTGTGGAGGTGACTTGACCCCGTTTCATGAAAATTTGAACACCTCCATTGGGCCATGCTACTTGACGGCTTCCCGAGTTCATTATTATACCATTTCCACTACCATACATTCCTCTGCCCAATTCAACTTCTTGATTGGGAACCTGAAGACCACTTGTCACACAACCATTTGTCGGGGTCACTTGATCCGGCCCTTCCATAAATATTTGACGGCCTCCAATTTCCCCACCTACTTGACCGCTTTCAGTGTTACTCATAACATTGCCATTATGATATACCACGTTAGCAAAATCACCTGATGGTTGTTGATTTGGAATCTGTAGACCACCAGTGATTGGAACCTGAAGAGCCCCGGTGATTGGAACCTGAAGAGCACCAGTGACGTAACCATTTGTCGAGGTCACTTGATCCCCTCCCAAGAATTTTTGCGCTCCTGAAATTTCCCAATAGGCTTCATGTCGGCTTCCAGTGTATATGGTTAAATTTTCATCAGAATAAATTCCTCTTCCAAAATTACCTGATATTTCTTCATTTGGAACATGAAGAGCACCAGCCATATAACCATTTGTCCTCGTCACTTGTCGTCCCCCTCCCATGAACACTTCAACACCTCCATTTCCCCGTGCTACTTGACGGCTTCCGGTGTTCATCATGATACCATTTTCAGTTGTCCCGTTCAGCACATTGATTGAGTTTAATTCGTTTTGGTTTTGTTGCAAACCTTCAAGGGTAAAGCCAACATAGTTTCTGGTCGGAGGAGTCGTTAAGGAATTTGAAGGGAGACTCTTGCCTTCACCATGTCCCTGGAGTGAAGATAAAATTGCAGTACAAGAGAGTGAATGAAATATTTTATCAAAAAAAATCTTCGTACAGGACTAAAGAATAATTTTTTTAATTATGTATATACAAACTAAAACCATATAACCACATCTAGTACTCCAAGATCTCAAATTATGCAAGTCACTATTAGCTTCTTGATTGTCTCAAGGATATCACCCAAGATACCACTACAAGAAAAACGGGCATTTGTGACCGCTTAAAACCAACCGAAGGCACGTGGTCGGAAATACAAGCTTAAAACCGACCGTATTCTCCGACCACCAACAACGGTCGCAAACAAATTTAAAACCGACCACGGACCGACCACAGGTGGTCGATAATGATGGTAATGGGGCCCAGAGTCACTATTGTCTGCAGCGTCACATGTACATGTCACTAAAAAAGGGTCCCAGATTACACGTCAGTATCGTAACCGACCACGTTATTTCCGACCGCTATGGTCATAACCGACCACCTCTGTGCATTAAATGTTGTCACCTAAACTTTTCCAGCTGCAGCACTCTGATTGGCTGATCTATGCAAGCTGGAACGAGCAGAACAAAACCGACCGCATCAGTCGGTTATGACTCTGTCACTTTTTGTTTATTGTAGCAATATCACCTTCACTTTCTATTTTCTTGAAAGTTCATCAAAATTTGGAGAAGACAAAGAAAAGAGCAAAATATAATTGTAAGACATTTATATATATATATATATATATATATATATATATATATATATATATATATATATATATATATATATATATACATGTGTGTGTGTGTGTGTGTATTGTGTTATATATATATGTGTGCGTGTTGAATTATTTTGTTTTATAGGTTGTATAAAAGAAGGTGAAGGTGAAGGTGAAGGTGAAGGTGAAGGTGAAGAAGAAGGTGGTACAAAATATAAGGTAATTTTCTTGATTCTATAAATGTGGTGTTTATTCTTATGTATGTGCATATACTTGATTATATATATATAATGTTGATATATATATATATATATGAAATGAGTTAATTAAGAATATTTTTTTGTATATATAAAATGATGAGTTAAGAATATATATATATATATATATATATATATATATATATATATATATATATTTGTTTGTATGTAGATGTCAACCAAAGATCGTAGTTGGATGAATCGCCGGTTAGAAAGTAATCGAATAACACTTACTTCGGAGTATAAATTGGGTGTTGAGGAATTTATAAAATTTGCAATGGAAAATAAAGGAGTGTTTGAAGGTTACATGAAATGCCCTTGTATTAATTGTACAAATATAAATTGGGAGACTATTGATAATGTTAGATATCATTTGATAGCTAGTGGCATTTGTCCGGGTTATAAAGTTTGGACATTTCATGGCGAGTCTTTGAAACCCTGGTGTTTTGATGATAACACTATAGAAGCAAGCTGGGTTGATTGTGTGTACTAACATTGTTTTGCAGGAGATAAAAACTTTGTTTTTTCTAACAAAACATGTTGTAGCAGCTAGCTGGCAGATTTATTTTCTTTGCAGGCAGAAAGCTGGCAGAGTAATTTTGTACGCAGGCAGCAAGCTGACAACACTTCCAGCAGATAGAGTTTCAGTCCTATTTTATAGGAAATCTTCTAGGAACTGATTTGTAAGGACTCTATCAGTTATATAAGTCGTGGATATATATATGGGCTCAAATAATTTTGAATTTATTTTCATATATATATAATTCCTATATTATAGGAAGTTGTTTATAAACGTTTTATCTTTTAACAACTTCTATCTTATTGGGCTTTACAAACCAGTTGAAAACGTCTTTCTAAAACGTTCTTATTCTCTCTATTCTTCTGGTTTCTAAACGTTATGATTCATGAACGTTGGTTTGAATTAATCAAGGAACACAATACGTGAGACTTGGTAGTCAAGACCGTTAGTTGTTGATCGATTAATTCAAAATCATTGTTTCATTATAAAAAGACTTGTGCTGTTTTCATTCTAGCTGTTGGACTACATTCAAAAGAAAACACAAGTGTTTTACAAACTGATTTGATATATTTTTCATATACTTTTGAGATCTAATATATATTACATCTTATATCTTTGATTAGAGTTCATAGTTTCAATTGTAATTGATTATACTTGTATGGTTCAACTTGTAAGTTGGTAGTTGCTGGTTTTGTGAGCTTGGGAAACAAGGGTTCAAGGAACTTGATAGCTAGAGGAGTTTATACTTGGGTTAGTATAGTACTTAGAGAGCTGCGTTCAAGGAACAAGGTGTTTCAGCAAGCTGCAAACAGTAACTAGGAGATCAGGGAGATATATTATTGTATTGTGTAGTTGTAATTCACTTTGATCAATAATATATTCCTTTGCCGTGTTGGTAAAGGACCAGGACGTAGACCTATAGGAGATAGGGGTCGAACCTGGCTAAAATTGCTGTGTGTTCTTTATTTTCTGCACATATTTTATTCTGCTTTGAACTACGTAGCTAGCTGCCACTCTATAATCTGTAAACTCAGTAAGCTGCCAGACAGCAAAAACAGACTGATTTTTGTTTTTTCAGTCACATAACTTGGTAATAATTAAAATCGGTCATTGTTAGTCATAACACCTATTCACCCCTCCCCTCTAGGTGTTGATTCTCAATTGGTATCAGAGCTTTGGTGTACTAACATTTCTGTAACAGGAAAGTACAGATCCTATGGCACACTTTTATGTAGAGGGAGAATCATTAAACACGCCACCACTTCTCAATGGGGTAGAAAATTATGATTTATGGAGACTAAAGATGAAGGTGTTCTTGAGCAGAAATCCATTTGAGTGGAGAGTCGTTAAGGACGGTCCATTCATTTTTTTGGATAATAATGGCAAGCCAAAAGATGTTGATGATCTTACCGAGGCAGAATTGATGAAAACAAGCTATGATGGAAGAGCAAGGTACACACTAATATGTGGTCTTTCAAATTCAGATTTTGACAAGATTTCTTCATGTAGCACATCAAAGGATATATGGGATACCTTAAAAATGCATTATAAAGCTACAACAAAATCAGAAGAAGAATGTTTCAAGTCAAAACAGCAAGCTGCCTCAAGAGACGAAAACAAAGCAAAGGCTCAAATCACTTGGAGTGAAGATGAATTTAATTCCAATGAAGACTCAAGCGAAGATATGCTAAATATTGCATTGGTTGGCATTGATGATGATATGGTTCGAGGAAACACCGAAGAAGTCCGTGTAAATAGTGATGTATCACATTCGGACTCCGATGTTGAATCTAGTGCGGTAAACTCATTTCAGTTTAACATATCTTCTGAAAATATTATATTGGAATCACTAACCATGCAGGAACATAGTAATATATCTATTGTAGAGTTCATGGAATTAAAGAATGAGAACAATGAACTTGAAAAGAAGAATGCTTCACTTCGAAAGATGATTTCTAAGTTATTAGCTGAAAAGACTCCGTCAAACAATCATGAAGATCTTATTTCTGATCTCAAAGGAAAGTTAACACAACTTGAGGGGTTCAACAAATTACTTCTCAAAAGAAATGATACATTGATGAAGGAACTCAGCGAGCTACGTGCAGAAATTGAAGCTAGAGATGTATGTCTTGAGACATTCAAAATCAGAGAATCCATCTCAATTGAAGCTACTCAACAAGCGGAGAAGATAAAAGAATTGGAAGCTGAAGTTGCAAAGCTTGAGAAAGGCATGGGAAAATTTGTTCAAGGAGAGGAAGTATTAAAGACTATTATGAAACAAACAAAAGTTCCTATGGATAAAGAAGGACTTGGAATGGCTTCTACATCAAAGACCAAGGCTTTTCAATATGAAGGCAAACAGGGTATACCATATAATTATGCTATGCCGTGGAAAATTTGCTACAAATGTGGAAAGAAAGGTCATTTGTCACACCACTGCGCGACAGAGAACACTAAGCCAGCAAGCTGGAACAGACAGACTGCTTCTGGGCAGCAAGCTACCAGAACAAGGAGAACAGGAAATCGAGCATCCAAAGTGGTCCAAATGTGGATCAAGAAATCTGAATTGAATGTTCTTTATGTTTTATCATCTAACCATACTGGACCCAACAAAATTTGGGTACCAAAACGTTGAGTTGTTTGCTCTTTGTTTTGTAGGTATGTCTTGTGGTCAAAGTCAATGCAAATCAATGGATATTGGATAGTGGATGTACAAGACATATGTGTGGTGATAAATCTCAGTTCCTTAGCCTCAAGATGAAAAAGGGTGGTAGTGTTACAATTGGTGATAGCAAAACACTCCGCATTCTTGGAAAAGGAACAATTGGTAATAGTAACATTTCTATTGATAAAGTACAATATGTTCAAGGTCTTAAATATAATTTGCTTAGTATAAGTCAGTTATATGATGATGGACATACTGTTGTTTTTGATAAAGAGAAATGTACTATTAATGTTGGCACTAACAAAGTCCCCCTAGTTGCTAGAAGGGAAGGAAATATATATATGTTAGACTTTGAGATGCAGGAAGTAGGCTGATGTTTATCTACTGTTGATACAAACCCAGCTCTTTGCAAGAAACTGCAAGGTATTTGCTGCAAGAGAGCAAGCTGCCAAGGAGTTTCTGGGCAGAAGCAGTCAACACAGCAAGCTACGTTCTGAACAGAGTGCTTATCAGGCCTATTCTTAAAAAAAAATTCCATATGAATTGCTGAAGAATAAGAAGTCAAACATTGGATATTTCAAAGTATTTGGCTCCAGGTGCTTTGTGCTTAAAACTATTGATCGAGTTGGTAAATTCGATGCTAAATCTTATGAAGCAATATTTTTGGGTTATTCTTTAACAAGTCGTGCTTATAGAGTGTATAATACATCTAAACATATTGTTGAAGAGTCTATAGATGTTTCATTTCAAGAGTCTAATGTTGATCTGTCAAGAGATGAGGAAGATATTGCAGGTGCAGGTGATGACAGCCAGCTGCCAGTGACAAATACTGTATCGCAGCAAGCTGCCAACCAGCCTGAGACAACTACAGAAGCTGAAAAGCCAACTGAAACCTCTTCTCCAGTAGATGAAACTATTGTTCAGTTGTCAAAGCTCACCTTGGAAGGTCCAAGAGGTCAAAGATCACAAGAAAAGATGCCTATATATGAAGGTGGTGAAGTTTCTCCTCCATCCAAGTGAATTCGAGTACATGAGGAAGTCATAGCTCAACATTCTTTGCCAAAATCAACAAGAACAGTGAAGAACCATCCTCCAGAGTTGATCATTGGTGATAAATCAGAAGGAATCAAGACAAGGAAGGGTCAAGCCAACTTTTGTGCATTTGCAGCCTTTCTAAACTTCAAGATGAGAATTGGATCATGGCAATGCAAGAAGAACTCAATCAGTTTGAAAGATGTGATGTTTGGGAACTTGTGGAGCCACCTAAAGATGCTTCAATCATTGGTACTAAATGGGTCTTCAAGAACAAAGTTGATGAATTTGGTACGGTTACTCGAAACAAAGCAAGACTAGTTGCACAAGGATACAATCAACAAGAAGGAATAGATTTTGAGGAAACTTATGCCGCGGTTGCAAGGCTTGAATCAATACGGATGCTACTTTCATTTGCGTGCTTCAAGAAGATCAAGCTACATCAAATGGACGTGAAAAGTGCATTTCTTAATGGATTCTTAAAGGAAGAAGTTTATGTCAAGCAAACCCCTGGTTTTGAGAATGAGCAATTTCCAAATTATGTTTTCAAGTTGAAGAAGGCATTATATGGATTGCGGCAAGCTCCTAGATCTTGGTACGAAAGGTTAAGTAAGTTTTTGATCAAAAATGGATTCATTCGAGGTAAAATCGATCCCACATTATTTAATAAACTTAATGGTACTGATATTTTAGTTGTACAAATATATGTGGATGATATTATTTTTGGATCTACTAATGATGATATGTGCAAGTGGTTTTCTAAGTGTATGCATAGTGAGTTTGACATGAGCATGATGGGAGAACTTAATTACTTTTTGGGACTTCAAATTAAGCAAACTCCAGAGGGTATTTATGTGCATCAATCCAAGTATATCAAGAATCTACTCAAAAGATTTGGATTTGAAACTATCAAGCCGAAATCAACACCAATGACTCCTGCCAGCAAGCTGACAGCAGATGAACAAGGTATAGATGTTGATGTTCGCAAGTATAGAGGGAAATTGGCATGTGCAATGTCTAGACAACAAGCTGCTTACATTTGTCTGGTAATATTAGCTCACTTAGCATGATAATCTATGCGTATTTGAATTTTCTATTATTGATAACATGTGAATAACCTTTTTGATGAATAAGGGGGAGAAAATTCAGGATAATTGCATGTGTGATTTAGGGGGAGTTTTTAGTTACTTAGTTACTCTTTGGGTCACATGTTTTTAATTTTTAATATGAATTTATGCTAATGCTAAATTTTAATGTGATGCCATGAAAATATGCTTAGCTGCTTGGATAGAATGCTAATCTTTTTGCAGAGGAAGCATAATTTTAGGGGGAGTATTTTGCTCCTGAATATTGGGGTGTAATCATCAAAAAGGGGGAGATTGAAACCCTGGTGTTTTGATGATAACACTATAGAAGCAAGCTGGGTTGATTGTGTGTACTAACATTGTTTTGCAGGAGATAAAAACTTTGTATTTTCTAACAAAACATGTTGTAGCAGCTAGCTGGCAGATTTATTTTCTTTGCAGGCAGAAAGCTGGCAGAGTAATTTTGTACGCAGGCAGCAAGCTGACAACACTTCCAGCAGATAGAGTTTCAGTCCTATTTTATAGGAAATCTTCTAGGAACTGATTTGTAAGGACTCTATCAGTTATATAAGTCGTGGATATATATATGGGCTCAAATAATTTTGAATTTATTTTCATATATATATAATTCCTATATTATAGGAAGTTGTTTATAAACGTTTTATCTTTTAACAACTTCTATCTTATTGGGCTTTACAAACCAGTTGAAAACGTCTTTCTAAAACGTTCTTATTCTCTCTATTCTTCTGGTTTCTAAACGTTATGATTCATGAACGTTGGTTTGAATTAATCAAGGAACACAATACGTGAGACTTGGTAGTCAAGACCGTTAGTTGTTGATCGATTAATTCAAAATCATTGTTTCATTATAAAAAGACTTGTGCTGTTTTCATTCTAGCTGTTGGACTACATTCAAAAGAAAACACAAGTGTTTTACAAACTGATTTGATATATTTTTCATATACTTTTGAGCTCTAATATATATTACATCTTATATCTTTGATTAGAGTTCATAGTTTCAATTGTAATTGATTATACTTGTATGGTTCAACTTGTAAGTTGGTAGTTGCTGGTTTTGTGAGCTTGGGAAACAAGGGTTCAAGGAACTTGATAGCTAGATTTACCAAAACGACAAAAAAAAAGACCACGTTGTGAAGAAAGAGTGGTTGAACAACCGGTAGATATGGAGGCGATGTTAAGAGATGTTGGAGCCCAAATTTTTAGTGATGCCTTTGATCGTAATAATGATAATACTAGTAATGCAAGTACTAGTAGGGTAGAAGAGCCTCCTAATGCAAATGCTTCCGAATTTTACAAAGAAGTCAATAGATGTGGAACACCCATTTATCCGGGAAACACTAAGTACACAAAATTGTCTTTCTCTACGAGGTTGTTGCATTTTAAAAATACATCACATTGTAGTGAGAAGTCTTTTAATTTGTTACTTGAGATTATTGGCGATGTTCTACCACCAAATAACACATTACCATTTACTTACTACGAGGTAAAAAAAATGGTGAAGGAATTGAAGTTATCATACGACAAAATTGATGCATGTGAGAATAATTGTATGTTGTATTACGGGGATGACAAAGACAAAATAATTTGTGATTATTGTCAAAAGGATCGTTATAAAAAAGCACATGGGAAAAAGAGTACCACCATTCCCAACAAGATCTTAAGACATTTTCCTCTTATAAGTCGCCTTCAACGATTATTTATGTCAGAATATACGGCTAAACAAATGACATGGTACAAGGATAGAGAGGTAAAAGAAGGAGAAATTAGTCACCCTGCGGATGGAGATGATTGGAAAAAATTTGACATTCAACACCCATCATTTGCTAAGGAATTTCGCAATGTACGACTTGGACTTTCAACGGATGGTTTTAACCCATTCGACAATTCTGGAAATAAAGTATACACGGTATGGCCGGTGGTAATTGTTGTCTATAATCTTCCACCTCCGATGTGTATGAAACGACCTTACATGTTTTTGACTCTCTTGATTCCCGGTCCCGATAATTCAAAAAAAGATCTTAATGTATATCTTCGACCACTTATCAATGAGTTAAAAATTTTGTGGAATAGCGGAATTGAGACATTTGACCAATCACAAAAAAATAATTTTCACATGAGGGCGGCACTTATGTGGACTATTAGTGATTTTCCGGCTTTAGCACAACTTAAAGGATGGTCAACAAAAGGTAAGATGGGATGTCCGGTTTGTCTTGGAAGTGTAAAAGGTTTTCAACTTAAAAAATGTGGAAAGGCATGTTGGTATGGCACTAATCGAGTTTTTTTGAGTGAAAATGATTCTTTACGGAAGAAAGGGTCTAAGTTTGCGAGTACGGAGAGGGCCGTGTTTAGAGGGCGGATGGGCGGTGACTATGAAAAATTGACATTTGATCATTTAGAATTTCCTCCACCCGGAAGTTTGACCAAATATCGAGCTTTGGGTTATGGAAAAGAACACAATTGGACGAGCAAGCCAATTTTCTTTGAACTTGAATATTGGGAATCACTTGGTCTACGTCATTGTATAGATGTCATGCATACCGAAAAAAATGTCTTCGAAAATGTATTTTACACAATTGTGGATGATCGTTTCAAGACAAAAGATCATAAAAAATCTAGGGCCGATTGTAAGGAACTTAATTTGATGCCTAGTTTATGGTTACAAGGTGATGTGAAGCCTAAAGCACGCTTTACGCTTAATAGACCCCAACTTCGACTTTTATGTGAATGGGTATCATCATTGGATCTTCCCGACGGATGTTGCTCAAATTTATCTCGATGCGTGAAGTTGGACATTCTTAAATTTCATGGTTTAAAATCACATGATTGTCACATTTTCATGCAAAAGTTGATGAGTATTGCGTTTCGTGAGTTCTTGCCTCGTGATATTTTAGAAGCCCTAGCGGCACTTTCAAATTATTTTGTGGATATTTGTTCAACAATTTTAGTACGTAGTGATCTAGAACTTTTGGAGAAATCCATAGTGAAGACATTATGTGTGTTAGAAACTATTTCCCCCCCAAGTTTTTTTGATATTATGGAACACTTGATCCTACACTTGGCCGAAGAATGTCGACTTGGGGGACCCGTTCACTATCGATGGATGTATCCTTTTGAACGATTGTTGAAATTTATGAAAGATAAGATCAAAAATAAGGCGCGGGTGGAAGGTTCGATTGCGGAACAATATGTCGAGGAAGAAACCGTCAACTTTTGTTCATTTTACTTTAAATCAAATGTTGAAACGGTTCATAATACCGTGCGTCGGAATGAAGTTGTGGTTGAAAAACAAGATGATAGTATTTTGGAAGTTTTTAGATATCCAATTGAGTGCAATGGAAAACATGTTGTTCGATACTTAGATGATGATGAACACTTCATTGCGGAATATTATGTTCTCTTGAACATGCCGGAGGTTCAACCATATATTCGGTATGTTCTATTTGTGAAAAATGTTGTATTTTTTTTTAATTTTAAAGATTAAATTTTAATAATTCTCACTTATGTGTAGGGAATACACATCTTATACCCGTGCAACACCCGGAGAATTGGAATCACTTCTTAAGACTCACTTCAAAAGTTGGTTCAAAAGAAAGGTAACCATGCATACATATTATATTTCAATTATTTATACAAATTTTAACATGCATACATATTATATTTCTAATATTTAATGATATTTAGATTCAAGATGATGTTGAGATATATCCACGGTTCAAAGATCTACTTCATGGACCGGCACACACCGTATTCACATTTGAAAATTGTAAAGTTAATGGGTACAAGTTTTATTGTAGAAAAAATTCCGGTGTTATCGTCAAAGGTACTTCTCATGCAAATATCCTTGAAAATTATTATGGTCAACTAGAAGAAATTGTTAGACTCATTTATAGAGGTGGAAATCATGTGTATTTGTTTAAGTGTCATTGGTTTGATTCCGCGGGAAGTGGTGTACGCGTTGACAAAAATCGAGTTATTACCGTTGATATAAAATCAAGATTGAGGTCCAACGAGGTATTTGTTTTAGCAAGTCAAGCGAGTCAAGTGTACTATGCACCTAGTGTAGTAAACCCCCGTAGTAATATATATACGGTTGTTTCAATTAAAAAAAGTCATCTTGACGAATCAATTACACTTTCCACCGAAAATCCATACCAAGAAGATACTTCAAATGCATCGACATCTTTTTCATTTTTTGTTGACTTTGGACAATATGAGCCAATTCCGAGAATTCGATCCGAAGATTATGATAATGATGAAGATATGGTTGAGGAAGAAGATGACAATGTCAATGAAAATGATGAAGAGTTAAATGAGGAAGACCAAGAAAATGAAAACGAAGATGAAGAGGATGAGGATGAGGATGATGAAGGCTATGAAAATATTCACTAGTGGTGATATTGTAACATTTCAAAGATGTTGTAATGATTACAAATGTTATGACTAGTACTATGGATTGAGATTGTGATGAATTTGTAGCAACATGAATATTGTTATGATATTTTAATATAATTTTCAAGAGTTTGTTATGAGATTAGCATGTGATTGCATTATAGCATTTTCAACCATTTTTTACCATTTGCGTACAAGAAAACCGACCATTTTGGATTATTTCCAACGATTTTTGACCATTTAATTGCCAGAAAACCGACCAAATAGAGTATTTCCGACGAAATTTAACCATTTAATTGCCAGAAAACCGACCAAAAAGAGTATTTCCGACGAATTTTAACCATTTAATTGCCAGAAAACCGACCATATTCTTGATCTGGCAGTCGGAAATGAGTTGGTCGGAGACACTTCCACCACCCCTCTCTCACGCGCTACTGCTTTAAAACCGACCAAATACCAAAACCGACCAACATCGGTCGGAAATGTGTTTCCTATTTTTTTTAATTTTTTGATTGGTTCAGAATATAATATAGTAAATAAAATATATATGTTACGAACTCTAAATATATCCCTAAATTATAGAAAAATATAATTAGTGAACTTTCTTTTTTTTAAAAATATTTTTCCTCATTACTTTAAAATATACTAGAAACTAAATAATTTGAAATCATCGTACAACATTATTAAAAAATGTATAATATCATGTAATGGTCTTTCCTAAGTTAGATGTTCTGTTAGGGAAGAAAAAGAAGTAAAAATTTGTTCTTTCAAAAAATTTAATAAGTAAACGTCTATTTCTCTGAATGTTGGAGTTTAGGATTTGGATTTTGTTTGACTGTAGCCTAGGGTTAGATAGTATGAAAATTTAAATTAACCTTTTAACTAATCCAACCGTACGGATATTGAAAGAGGTAGTTAACGTACTAATCTACAAAAAATCAACTCATTTCAAATTAATCTATTGGGTTTTTATAATAAAAATATTAATTTACACTTAAATTTGGCTTAGGGTTACATTTAAAAAATAAATAAATTAAAGTCTTATCCGATCTAACCGTAGGGATCTGGAAACATGTAGTTCACATATTTCTACAAAAAAAATCAATTTTCTTGAAGTTCTTTTGTTATCTTTTTATAACGAAAATGCCTTTTTGAAAGTTATAACCGACCATTAGGGTATCACAATGGTCAATTATAACCCTTTTTGATATATTTATACTAATTATAATAAATTTATAATTCTTCCATAAATTTTTAATACATTGGACTACCTAATAATTATTATTATTAATTTTGAAAATATTAATTTGAGATTTATTTTTGAAATCAAAATTCTTGACTACAGGTTCCAGTTATATATATTGTTAGATTCTCAATATTTATCAATTGTCGTTGTTGTTATAGTGGTTTGGTGCCAGTTCACCTAACTAGGAGGGCCGGGTTCGAATCTTCCCCAAGCTGGTTTTGGTAGAAATATATTTCACATCCCGCTCTTTTTGTTTTGGTGAAAGTTAAAACACCCGCCTTCAATAATTGAGTTTTATACAATTTTTTTGGTGAAAGTTAAAGCCCGGGCTTCAATAATTGAGGGACACATGTAATTCAATACTACGTCGTTTGACAATAGATATAGTGGGGTTTTATACCTTTTCTTTGCAAAGTGGGTTTTGTCGCATACAATCGCTGTGCTAGGGTTTGAGCGACCGACATTCAATTGCTTAGTTCCTCCATAATCAACTACATCTGGTACCATAATCCTAATCTATATCTGCATATACCATCATATATCGACTATATATGCATGTCTGTTTATTTTTGTTGCTTTAAAATCCATTTATGTTGCTTCATAATCCAATTTTGTTGTTTCATAATGCATTCTTGATGATACTATGTCTATTTCTGGTAATATATGTATGTCTTGCTTGATCAATTGATCTGTCACTTTCTTAATTTTTGATTTGTTTAGGTTTTTGCTTTTTTGCTCTGTTATCTTGAAATATGTTTTTGATCTATCAATATGATTCGTCTTGATATATTTTGGTGCAAGTGCTCTCTCTCTCTCTCCCTTTTTCTCGGGATGTGTGTGTCACTGTGTGTCTTTCTTCTCTCTCGGGTGATTTTCTTTCTTGGATGTGTGTCTCTGTGTGTCTTTCTGGGTGGTTTGCATGCATTCTTAAAGTTTCACTCTGCTTAAAATTATAAAATTGGTTATGATTTATTTTTAATTTCTATATATAATTATATGCCTCTCTATGCGTTAAAATATATGGGTAGTATGCTCTCACTGTATTAATTTATCAGTAATAGTGTTAATTCTCGATAATTTCCGTTGTTTTTATAATGATATGGAACCTATATAGTTAATTAGTAGGGGGGCTGATTTAATTACGTGCAAAAAATAAGTTATTTTTTTGTGTAAATATAAGCTCTTAGCTGCCTTGCTCCAAAGTGTGATAATCTGTGAGCATTTTATATCCTTTGAAAGCTTTATTTTAGAAATCTTTTGCATCTTTCGTTTTACGCACGTCTCTGTAAAAGTTGTAATCTTGAGAAGTATATATCCTTTGCTCTTAGCATTCTGTAAGAGATTTAATTTAAATCCAATTATTATACACATATGTAAGAGTTTTGTAATTACAAATCCTTCTCTTTTTGCTTCTGTGATAGACGAGGAAATTCAACTATGCTATAGAAACATTGTAATTAAGCTTAAATTGTACAAAGGAGATTAATTGGGACATGAAAACCTTCTGTGCTTTATTAATTTGTAAGCTATTAGGTGATTGATGATCATGCTTAGTTTTGTCATGATATTAATGTAATGCTTATGATTAATCTTGATGCCATTTACAGTGATATATATATTTATATATATTATATATGTTTATTTTGTAGTCCATGGCACCAAGAAAGAACAAGGGAAAGTCAAAGGAGATTGTGTCTAGAGGGAGTACCAATGGGAGGGCTGCAAGGGCTGTAGGTAGTAGTTCAAACAGAGGCAGTAGTTCAAACAGAGGCAGAATGCAAACTCCAAGCCCGCCAAGAACTCCGCCAAGTCCAGAAAGTCCTCCAAGTAGTCCAGAAAGGCCAGCAAGTCCGCTTGATCCTAATACGCATAGAATGACACCTGCCGAGGAGCGTGCTTGGAGGGGCCGCAAGCCCAGAACAAATTCAATGGGTAGGTTCGGGGAGACGAGGCCCACAAAACCTGAACGCATAGACATTCACGGGGGGCGGTAAATTATAAACTCAATTTATTTCTAGTTAAAATAATATATACAAGATATTGAATTATTTTCCATGGATTTTGTTGTAATTGGTTATCATTTATTGTGGATTGCGTGCAGTATTTTTGACGATACTGCCAAAAAGACTTTGCTTGCAATTATCCGTGAGCACTGGCGGGCGGGATTGTACACCTACACTGATATTTCTGCAAAACACCCCGGGTGGATGGATGGCGTTATAACTGAGTTTAAGGTATATCATCATACGCTATGTATTTTCTTTATTATGTACATACAGTTGGACACTTATATTTTTGCAAGAGCACTGCAAGAATGCTATATATATATATATAACCTGTTTTACATATATATACATACTATTATTGTTTTTCAGTATTTTTACAAGAATTTGAGGGGCCAAAGTCGGTTTGAGGCCACTCATAGCATTAAGGAGCATGTGAAGAGATCATGTAAACGAATGATGAATGAGGAGAAGGATCGTTTGCACAAAAAAATGGCGGAAACTGGAATGTCGGCTCAGGACTTGAGGCCGTCCTATTTCCATCCAATTCTGTGGGACCAGCTGTTGAAGTTTTGGGATAGCGAGGGTCATAAGCATCGGGCTTCAGTTGGAGCAAACAATCGGAAAAAAGTTTCTGCCTTGCATAGTGCAGGTGCAAAACCATTTGAGGCTATTGAAATGGTAAAGTTATTACTTGTCATTTTTACTGGTATCTTTTCTCCTTTCGATTTATTATATATGTTGTTGTAATATTTGTAAATCGTTCATTAACTATTGTAAACATTGAGTAGGAAATGACAAGAGCGAACAAAGGAAAGAAGCCAAGACGTCTTGAGCTATGGGAACAGACACATACCACTGCAGCTTCGAGGAGGGCTAACGGGGGGAAGTGGGGCCCCATTAGTGTACACTACGCCGGAAGCCATGGCAATTGCGGTTAGTGTGCCTAATTGTATTGTATTTCTGTCTAATTTTTTATTTTTGTGTTTTCTGTCGTATATTGAGTACATGCATATGTGACAGTTCTATACCTTTCTAAGGCAATTTAAATTCAATATGCATATTTTCAACTCATGGTAAATGAGGATAATGCTTCTATTTTAACTAACAGATTTATAAGTTAAATTAATATATGAATTGAAGTAAGGCTATAAAGGGAACTCTAGTAAATATTAGCATTAACTAAAATTAAATTATCAAAAAAGATAAAATTTTAGAAGTCTTTACGGTGTAGCAAAGTACATCAAAGTACGACACAAAAATCAAAGATTTATATAACTAAATATCCCTCTTTTCTTACTTGTTTAGATATCTACTGAAAATTTATAGTTTTAATTTTTTAAATGGTACATATGTTGTGACTCATACGTCTACAAGAAGTAGCACTGTATATAAACTATAAATTAAGTTCAATAATGTTTAAATATAATAAAATAAAATTGTGATGCATGAAGCCATGGAAATTGCAGTTAGTGTACCTAATTGTGATTCTGTCTAACTTTTTATTTTTGTGTTTTCTGTCTAAAGTACATACATAATGGTGTGCACCAAAATTCATGAATGCAGTACTGAAATTAATTGTCTTGCAATATTATATGATGATTGGCCTGCTTGTACAGATTTCAATTGTTTGATTTTTTGTGGTATATATATAAATGGTGGTAATTAATTTAAAGTATTTGTGTAGGCTCGCTACAGTGCTATTCTAGAGGGAGTTGACCTAACTCCTGGAATAGAGTTGACTGAGCCTATACAGTGGTGGTTGCAGGCTACAACTAATGAAGCTGAGAAGCCCAAAAAGAATCGACTCATTGGTTTTCCGAATGTTCCCGCAAGCTCATTGCTTCCTGATTTGGCTCACCATTACAGAGAAGGCACTCGAGGAGGGGCTAGTTCCTCATCCTCGGCCCCCAACCGTTCCCCCACTATCCCAGATCATCTCTTCGTGCAGGTTGTATATTTAATGTTACTTATTATTTGAATAACTTCACACTCTGCACACATTACTTTGTTCCAGAAACAGTTACACATTTATCAGTTTTTAAATTAAAGTTGTTGGTACACATTTTTTTGTCCAGGTTGTCCGACATGCTGTCACTAGTGCGCAAGCTGACCCAGCTTATTTCCAAAGGCAGCTTGATGACAGGGAACTAGAAGGCCTGGCTAGAAATCTCCTTGAGGTATCTGATCCTGAGAGTAGGGGTAACTTCAACAAATATGTTCTTCCGGGAGGTGGTGAATGTTGTCACCTCGATCATGAAAGATATTTGTAATAAATATGAGGAGGAGACACAAGCGGTAAGCCTACTATATTTAGTGTATATTTATATCTCTTTTGCATGTTTTTTTTATGGGCCATATATAACAAGATATAGTAAAAGTAGTACTTCATGTTTATTTTAAATTTTGATGTTTGTGTACATTCAGCCGCATGTATGAGTGAATTTTAATGTGCTTTTTGCAGGCTATTGAAGAAGCAAATCAAGAATTCACTGAGGGGGAAAGTTCTGAGTATGATGACTCTGGCAGCGACGGTGAAGCAGGGCGCGCAAATGATGACCATGGTGATGCTGAAATGTAGTCAGCTAGGTCTGGGATGTAATTGACATGGCCATAGATGTTTTTGGTTGTTTTTAGTAGATGCTCTGTTCGTAATGACTTGTTGTTACTTTGTTTGAACTAAACTTTGCTGGGAAGTTAGTTTTCATTTATGGTTCATGTTAAAACTTTGTTGGGAATTGTTGGGAACCTGCTGGTTATGTTGTTGGTTTTTGTTTATGGTTGATGTTGAAACTTTGTTGGATGTGTAACTTTATGTTTGTAATGGATGATCTAGCTTATGGTTTTCTGCAATTTTATGTTTGTAACTTTGTTTCCTTTATGTTTGCTTATGTTTTTATATTTGCAATTTCTTGATTTTAGTTTGGTAAACAGGAAGTAGCAGTAGTGTATTAGCTAGCATATACACAACAAAAATAACCCAGAAAACTGACCATGTGAATATTGAATTGGTGGGTTATCAGTGGTCAAAAATGACTATACGGGGACCACAAATAAAACACACCGTATTGACATAACCTACCACATTGTTACCTACCAGTGATGGTCGGTTGCATATGACGTGGCATCTGCTCAAAACGCAGCGTTTTGATATTTCCAACCGACATGTTTCCGACCATAGATGGTTGATTTTAATGGTGACGTGCCATTGGACACGTAGATGCCACATGGGTCTCCTTGCACAAGTGTAAAAAGTGGACACCGACCGGGACGGCGGTCGGCTGCGGTCGATAATAAGGGTGATAACCGACCGTGGTGTCATTTACGACCAGGTTTCAGCCGACCACTTCCATCGGTCGGTAAGTGGTCGGTTATAGTGTTTGTACCGACCGATTCGTGTTATTTCCGACGAATGTTGTTGGTCACAAATGCCCGTTTTTCTTGTAGTGTACTATACATTTGCCAAAAATGTCTAGTATCTTGCATCTACAGAAATTAAAGTCATTCTCATCCCCATAAATATTGTTCCCATGCTCTTCTCTACCTTGTTTCTTCTTACACAAAGATATTCTCATGCTGATCATAAAAGATATGACTATACCATTTTTTCCCCAAAATTCAACCCTCGTCCTAGTTCGTAATTTAATTTAGTTGATAAACACTTGCTATTGCTATAAACAGAAGAACCCAACTGCACTTAACCCAACTGAAACAGTCTTTAAATTTCGAAAGTTAATTAGTACCTAATATTTGAAAACCGTAAAAGAAAAGTGATTTTTCGAAGGTGACAAGGTTGATCATAATCTTAATACATCAATAAAAAAAACACGTATTATGCACATGTAGGTAAGCTTTAATTTAGTACCTGCCAATGACTAGGGGCTTGGTAATAGCCAACCCTATTCGTCATGTTTGAAGTTTTCCTTTGACCAGATTCTGCTAATAATAAACATAAAACTATAAGGTATAAATCTCGCGTTGGTGTTGATCATTATATTATGCTCGATCTATCACAAATTACCTGTAAAAGTTACATAGCCTTGTGCATGTCGACTCTTTTTTTGTTTTCCATTTTCGTCAGCAGAATTGATCAAGGTCCTCTTTCTTTGGTTTGTTGAGGTAGCATGATCAGGAATCCTCCCCCTTGTTGACCATAAAATTTGGTGCCATAACCTTGCTATATCAGAAGGTTCAAGTGGTTTTCCAATGACCAACGATGCCCCTTTTTTTAAGCCTCCTCTCCTAAGTCCATTGTGAAATTCTCAGCCATCACTGCACATTTATTATAAAATATTTGTCATTCAGTGTCAAAATACATAATGAGGTTATTAGGCTAACTTGACATCATAAAATAAGAATTTTCCCCACACAAAAAGTAACAAAATAAACATATTTTGTTACGATTTTAGTTACTCTTTCTGCACAATAGATACTATTTTTTTTTACATTAGTTAAACATTAATACAGCTCCAGTATATCTGAAAGTATCAAGGAATATACAGGTACTTATTTAACCATGTTGTGTGTGTATAAATCAGTTGAACTTACAAACTACAGGCATGAAGGTCAAGCTTCGATTGTGAATATGTTGTACGAATTCAAAAATGTTCATATCTTGCATATTAAAATCAGCCATCACCATATCGTAAAACCCTTCACGCGCCTCAAAAAGCTTCAGTGCCATGGCTGCTGACCCTGCCGTTGTCACTGAAACCAAATCACCACAATTTTTTTTTGAGAAGTGCCAAACCTCTTTTTTTCATTCTACCATTACGAACAAAATGCAACCAAAAAAAAAGATTTTACAAATGTAATAATCACCATACAAGTATATAAATTTTTGTTTCCGTCAAACAAATGTCAAGCACAACATTTTTAATAAAACAAATGGCTAGATGGCTACATTCCAATTTACTTAAATACATTTACATATAAGTATGTGCCTTGATAAAACAGTAAGTAGTAAAATTTAAGAGTTGGAGGATTAAAACCCTGTAAAAGAATAAGTTAGTATATGAGTGTATAGTAACTAAAAAAAATTAGTGCCAATAATTATTAAACATTACCATTGTACAGTTTTTCTTGAAGCAGAGATGCAGTGTGCACAAGGGAGGCTGGATTGTTATCAATCAACAATATACAAGAACTACTAGTTACATCAATCCAGCTATAGTCACTTTTTACTCTATCACCTTGACAAACACCTCTGACTTTGATGAAATTAGCACAAACAAATATAATATGTTCTTGTATCTATGTAATGGCCTCTAGAAATTTTGAATGTATAGAACTAGAGTTTCATCACACAGCGTGGTTTATCAACATTTTCAATGATGGGACCAATTAAAAATAAATGTATATTTTAATATATAATACTTAAATATTTTTAAATTTTGTATTACTTGTTTTTCAAAAATTACAAAAGAAAAGGCAGTTAATGAGTACAAAACAGTAAGCAAAAGCCTTTTTTTATAGCCATAAGTTACATAATTTTAAAGGTTGTTTCTCCTTACAATTTTTTTTGAAGATATTAATAATTTTAGGTTTGACCTAGTGTTGCAATGAATAGTAACAAACAAAGTAGAGATAGAATATATTATAGTATAAATTACCAGTTACCTACTTATGCATAACTACCTGCCCATGCAATTAATTGTTCCTTTTTAATTATTAATATATTAGAATTTCTATTGCTAGAATAAATATAAATGGTTAAGAATATGTTCTTCAAATTTTTTTACTAGAATAAGGTAGGTCAAAAAGTAAATTTAACCCACTAAATATTTTTAATATGATACAAGGGTCAAACACCTTACAATCTATACTATTTATTTAAACAAAACAATGTGTAAATGACGCGGAAAAGTATGAAAGTACGAAATTCCGTTATCACAAAATTTAGGTTCGATTTCCTACAACTATATGATTAAATAAGATTTTTTTATTTAATTTAATTTCTTTAATTATTAAAGTTTACCATTGTACAGTTTTTCTTGGAGTAGTGTGCATAAAGGAGGCTGGATTGTTATCAACCAACAATATAAAAGAACTACTTGTTACATCAAGCCAGATATAGTCCCTTTTTACTCTATCACCTTTATTTACACTCATCTTTAACAAACACCTCTGAGTTTGATGTAATTAGCACAAACAAATATAATCTTCTTGTATCTATGTAATGGTCTCTAAATGTTTAATTAAAGGTAGATGGACAATAAGGCAGACCACCCATGTATATAAATTTTAAATGTATAGAATTAGAGTTTCATCACCCGTTTATCAACATTTTCAATGATGGGACCCATTAAAATCAACATTTTCAATGATGGGACGCATTTTAAGGCTTCTTTAATATATATTTTGATAAATTATTTTAAATTTTTTCTTCTTCTCAATAAAAATATAATGTTTAAATTTTTATTTAGAAAAAGAAAGTTTTAAAAATAAGTTGTAGAACTATACTTTATAAAAGCCTTAATCACCCACAACTCCAAAAAAAATAAAAAATTCAACCACAAATATTTTATGAATTGAAATGTACTAGTGCAATTCAAACATAATTAGTTTGAATTGTCTTAAAATATTGAAAATAAAAATTTTAGAAACACATAACTTGAAGTTAAATATAAGATTTAAAATGAAATAAATTGGTAAAGATGATCACTTAGTATCTCTTTTGCCCACCTAGCTTTATTTATTATTATGTTTTTTTTGTTTTTTTTGTAGCTAGTACATAATTCATACAATTAAAATACTACAAAGATTTTACTATTTTAAAATGTCATAAAAAGTTATATAGTTATTTTATTGCATTCAGGATCACTTACTTGTAAAATTTGTAATTTGATATTATAAATGCATGGGCATTCCAAATTTTATTACTTGATTTAATAAAATTTATATTTTATTAAAGAAGTCCATATGTAGGGCTCGGTAGTCATCACTTACTAGTAATAACAATTTGAATACCAACACTAATATTCATCACCTAACAGTACGAGAGCACATGCATGTTTTTGGTGATTAATTAGTAGAATTTGCTTCAACTGTTAGATTGTGTTTTCTTCATCAAATAAACAAATTTTTTAAATACAATAAAAAGTTAGACTATTCTATATATGCATTCACCATAAGTTACTTATCAAATTCTTAATTAAATAAAATATATAGCCACTCAATACATAATAATAATAATAATAATAATAATAATAATAATAATAATAATAATAATAATAATAATAATAATAATAATAATAATAATAATAATAATTGGGATACCATTGAGGTGTTATTGTTTTGATTGTATTCTTGATAACCGTTTTGATTAATAATACAAGTTGAGATGTGGGTGTTTCCACGTCATATATGGAGGAGAGTTCGAGGTTTAATTGATATCGCAGAGTACAAAGAAGGATGTGCTGACAAGATGCCTACTAACGTGAGAGGAAACAAAGTTACGTGCGCTATAGCGGTTGACTTGCACTATGGATCAATTTGTTCCGGCTCGAGATGGAAGAAGATGGGAGAAATCATCGCAATTGTTTCAACGGCTTGATCAACCAGTTGAAACTTTTAAATGATTCTAGTGTTGTTTTTCTACGGGCCGAAAGATTGAGAAAACAAGGATCGGATGACTCAACTGATGGAAGGGCACTCGTGGTGGATGATGCACACAATTTTGTAGATGGATACATAGTTATGCCGAAGAACGATGGTTTGGAGGTCACTAAACGGGTTTTAGTGATTCTGAAAGATTTGAAGAGCAAGGTTGAGAGGTTCTTGTTCGAGGGGAGGCATAGCGGATGGACGTTGATGGTTACCGTTCAATCTGATATGGGTATTAGATTGAAGGGGAGGATTGTTGGGTTTCAACCCAATATGATGATATGAGCTTAGGTGATTAAGACTGTTTTGGTAATAATTGTATGTATATAAAATTATTATATATGGTATGTCTTGGTCCTTAAGTTAGGGAATTAGGTACCAAGAATAAAAAGTCTTGTATAACAAGTATGGTAACACTTGTAAAACAAGTATGACAAGTCTTGGTGGCTAAGTTTTGGATGACTATATAAACAATGTCATATGGTATTTGTTTGATATGTGTACTTTAGATATATAATCGTCTTAGGTATTGTTTGGGAGATGCTTGAGCATTGTTTGTCTCAAGTGTCGAGTTCGGGACACCATTGATGTGTTATTATTTTCATTGTATTATTGATAACCGTTTTGATTAAAAATACAAGTTGGGACGTGGGTGTTTCCAGGTCATATATGTGTGTGTTACTTGTCAACTAATCATATGTTTGTGTGTGTTCTCTGTATTGGTGTATTGTGAATCTTGAATTGTGTAGTCCCCTAACCTAACACGCAACTAGGTGATCTCAGTTGCAAAACTAGTCTACAAAACATACAAAAAAATTTCAAATTTAGCAATACCTCTCGATTTGAGGCATTTCAATTTGAGAAGCCTTTTTCGCAACTAACAACAACTAAAAATAACACAACACAACTAGGTGATCTCATTTGCAAAAAACTAGTCCACACAACATACGAAAAAAATATCAAAATTGCAATAACTTAGCAATTCAAGGCAATTCAATTTGAGAAGCCTCTTTCACAACTAACAACAATTAAAAATAACACAACGCAACTAGGTGATCTCATTTGCAAAACCTAGTCTACAAAACATACAGAAAAATATCAAAATTGCAATAACTTAGCAATTCAAGGCAATTCAAATTGTGGAATCTCCTTCGCAACTAACAACTAAAAATAAAGCAACACAACTAGGTGATTTCAGTTGCAAAACTAGTCCACAAAACATAGGGAAAAATATCAAAATTACAATAACATAGAAATTCAAGGCAATTCAAATTGAGCAACCTCCTTCGCAACTAACATCAACTAATAATAAATCAACGCAACTAGGTGATTTCAGTTGCAAAACTAGTATACAAAACATATGAAAAAATACAATCAAAACACATAAAGATACGCCGATTGCAACATACCTTCTTAATGATTTGGATATGGGATATTAACAAGATTTATCATCCGAACACACCGATTTGATCAATTAGTATGATGATGATCATGAAATTGAAAAAAAAACGATGGTGAAATCTGTTATCAACGAATTGAAATTGTATAAACGACAACAACAACTAATTTTTGAAAGAAATGATGTATTATAGTATTTTTGCAACTAATACAAACAAGATCGTATATTTGCAACTAAAAAACAGAAAACCATATATATGCAATTTATTTTAAAAAGTAACCGTAACTTTGAAAAAAGATATTTTAATAGTATTATTTTTGAAAAAAGCTCTAATAAATTTGATTTTTCTTAAACAAAGATCTGTAGCTTCCTGGCGGCCGCTTGGATCCCGATTTCTCGATCACTTCATTTGAGAACAATAAAAATTAAAAACACATAATTTAAGTACAATATAAGAACTAAAATCAAATAATTTAATAATTATTATCAAATTAAATTTGTTTCAGGCATCTAACTTTGTTTATTATAATGTTTTTCTATAATTACCACAAAATTACAATTCTACTCGTATATACAATTAAAATTCTACAAAATTCTTTACCAAACAAATTTTTTTAGAATATAACAAAACATTAGACTATTTTATAGGTGCATTCACCATAAATTACTTATTAATTTTTTAATTAAATAAAATTATATAGACAATCCAAACATTAATTATTAATATTATTTTAATAAAACTACATTTTGTTAAAAAAATCCGAACCCATAAACTTGGGTGTATGGCCTACTAGGTTACTAGTGAGAATAATTTGAATACCAATGTGAATATATCTGTAGAAGTATAGAGAATGCAACATGCAATTTAGTTTTAAAATAATAACTAGAGATACATCACAAATTTTGGTACATAAATAAAGATGAAAATATTAACTTTTACTGACCAAAATATTTGATTTAGGAGACTTTACACAAACCAGTTTGCTTGAAAGATATAGTCATTACTCAAAACTTAAAACTTCATACAGTATCTAAGAAAGAGTTTAAGAACATTCACACTAGATAGCTTACTCCTCTACTATCTTTCTTGATATTTCCCTTCAACTTACCCAATTAATTAGTAGAATTTGCTTCAACTGTTTAGATTATATTTTCTTCACGAAGGTCAATAGTTCAGCAATATCATTCAGCAATTTCCTCAGCTACTTGACTGCTTCCAGTGTCACTGATAACCTTTCCATTATGGTATACCGAGTTAGCCAAATTACCTAATTGTGCTTCTTGATCCGGAACATGAAGAGAACCAGACATGTAACCATTTGTGGAGGTGACTTGACCCCGTTTCATGAAAATTTGAACACCTCCATTGGGCCATGCTACTTGACGGCTTCCCGAGTTCATTATTATACCATTTCCACTACCATACATTCCTCTGCCCAATTCAACTTCTTGATTGGGAACCTGAAGACCACTTGTCACACAACCATTTGTCGGGGTCACTTGATCCGGCCCTTCCATAAATATTTGACGGCCTCCAATTTCCCCACCTACTTGACCGCTTCCAGTGTTACTCATAACATTGCCATTATGATATACCACGTTAGCAAAATCACCTGATGGTTGTTGATTTGGAATCTGTAGACCACCAGTGATTGGAACCTGAAGAGCACGGGTGATTGGAACCTGAAGAGCACCAGTGACGTAACCCTTTGTAGAGGTCACTTGATCCCCTCCCAAGAATTTTTGCGCTCCTGAAATTTCCCAATAGGCTTCATGTCGGCTTCCAGTGTATATGGTTAAATTTTCATCAGAATAAATTCCTCTTCCAAAATTACCTGATATTTCTTCATTTGGAACATGAAGAGCACCAGCCATATAACCATTTGTCCTCGTCACTTGTCGTCCCCCTCCCATGAACACTTCAACAGCTCCATTTCCCCGTGCTACTTGACGGCTTCCGGTGTTCATCATGATACCATTTTCAGTTGTCCCGTTCAGCACATTGATTGAGTTTAATTCGTTTTGGTTTTGTTGCAAACCTTCAAGGGTAAAGCCAACATAGTTTCTGGTCGGAGGAGTCGTTAAGGAATTTGAAGGGAGACTCTTGCCTTCACCATGTCCCTGGAGTGAAGATAAAATTGCAGTACAAGAGAGTTAATGAAATATTTTATCAAAAAAAATCTTCGTACAGGACTAAAGAATAATTTTTTTAATTATGTATATACAAACTAAAACCATATAACCACATCTAGTACTCCAAGATCTCAAATTATGCAAGTCACTATTAGCTTCTTGATTGTCTCAAGGATATCACCCAAGATACTATACATTTGCCAAAAATGTCTAGTATCTTGCATCTACAGAAATTAAAGTCATTCTCATCCCCATAAATATTGTTCCCATGCTCTTCTCTACCTTGTTTCTTCTTACACAAAGATATTCTCATACTGATCATAAAAGATATGACTATACCATTTTTTCCCCAAAATTCAACCCTCGTCCTAATTCGTAATTTAATTTAGTTGATAAACACTTGCTATTGCTATAAACAGAAGAACCCAACTGCACTTAACCCAACTGAAACAGTCTTTAAATTTCGAAAGTTAATTAGTACCTAATATTTGAAAACCGTAAAAGAAAAGTGATTTTTCGAAGGTGACAAGGTTGATCATAATCTTAATACATCAATAAAAAAAAAAGCACGTATTATGCACATGTAGGTAAGCTTTAATTTAGTACCTGCGAATGACTAGGGGCTTGGTAATAGCCAACCCTATTCGTCATGTTTGAAGTTTTCCTTTGACCAGATTCTGCTAATAATAAACATAAAACTATAAGGTATAAATCTCGCGTTGGTGTTGATCATTATATTATGCTCGATCTATCACAAATTACCTGTAAAAGTTACATAGCCTTGTGCATGTCGACTCTTTTTTTGTTTTCCATTTTCGTCAGCAGAATTGATCAAGGTCCTCTTTCTTTGGTTTGTTGAGGTAGCATGATCAGGAATCCTCCCCCTTGTTGACCAAAAAATTTGGTGCCATGACCTTGCTATATCAGAAGGTTCAAGTGGTTTTCCAATGACCAACGATGCCCCTTTTTTTAAGCCTCCTCTCCTAAGTCCATTGTGAAATTCTCAGCCATCACTGCACATTTATTATAAAATATTTGTCATTCAGTGTCAAAATACATAATGAGGTTATTAGGCTAACTTGACATCATAAAATAAGAATTTTCCCCACACAAAAAGTAACAAAATAAACATATTTTGTTACGATTTTAGTTACTCTTTCTGCACAATAGATACTATTTTTTTTGACATTAGTTAAACATTAATACAGCTCCAGTATATCTGAAAGTATCAAGGAATATACAGGTACTTATTTAACCATGTTGTGTGTGTATAAATCAGTTGAACTTACAAACTACAGGCATGAAGGTCAAGCTTCGATTGTGATTATGCTGTACGAATTCAAAAATGTTCATATCTTGCATATTAAAATCAGCCATCACCATATTGTAAAACCCTTCACGCGCCTCAAAAAGCTTCAGTGCCATGGCTGCTGACCCTGCCGTTGTCACTGAAACCAAATCACCACAATTTTTTTTTGAGAAGTGCCAAACCTCTTTTTTTCATTCTACCATTACGAACAAAATGCAACCAAAAAAAAAGATTTTACAAATGTAATAATCACCATACAAGTATATAAATTTTTGTTTCGGTCAAACAAATGTCAAGCACAACATTTTTAATAAAACAAATGGCTAGATGGCTACATTCCAATTTACTTAAATACATTTACATATAAGTATGTGCCTTGATAAAACAGTAAGTAGTAAAATTTAAGAGTTGGAGGATTAAAACCCTGTAAAAGAATAAGTTAGTATATGAGTGTATAGTAACTAAAAAAAATTAGTGCCAATAATTATTAAACATTACCATTGTACAGTTTTTCTTGAAGCAGAGATGCAGTGTGCACAAGGGAGGCTGGATTGTTATCAACCAACAATATACAAGAACTACTAGTTACATCAATCCAGCTATAGTCACTTTTTACTCTATCACCTTGACAAACACCTCTGACTTTGATGAAATTAGCACAAACAAATATAATATGTTCTTGTATCTATGTAATGGCCTCTAGAAATTTTGAATGTATAGAACTAGAGTTTCATCACACAGCGTGGTTTATCAACATTTTCAATGATGGGACCAATTAAAAATAAATGTATATTTTAATATATAATACTTAAATATTTTTAAATTTTGTATTACTTGTTTTTCAAAAATTACAAAAGAAAAGGCAGTTAATGAGTACAAAACAGTAAGCAAAAGCCTTTTTTTATAGCCATAAGTTACATAATTTTAAAGGTTGTTTCTCCTTACAATTTTTTTTGAAGATATTAATAATTTTAGGTTTGACCTAGTGTTGCAATGAATAGTAACAAACAAAGTAGAGATAGAATATATTATAGTATAAATTACCAGTTACCTACTTATGCATAACTACCTGCCCATGCAATTAATTGTTCCTTTTTAATTATTAATATATTAGAATTTCTATTGCTAGAATAAATATAAATGGTTAAGAATATGTTCTTCAAATTTTTTTACTAGAATAAGGTAGGTCAAAAAGTAAATTTAACCCACTAAATATTTTTAATATGATACAAGGGTCAAACACCTTACAATCTATACTATTTATTTAAACAAAACAATGTGTAAATGACGCGGAAAAGTACGAAAGTACGAAATTCCGTTATCACAAAATTTAGGTTCGATTTCCTACAACTATATGATTAAATAAGATTTTTTTATTTAATTTAATTTCTTTAATTATTAAAGTTTACCATTGTACAATTTTTCTTGGAGTAGTGTGCATAAGGGAGGCTGGATTGTTATCAACCAACAATATAAAAGAACTACTTGTTACATCAAGCCAGATATAGTCCCTTTTTACTCTATCACCTTTATTTACACTCATCTTTAACAAACACCTCTGACTTTGATGTAATTAGCACAAACAAATATAATATGTTCTTGTATCTATGTAATGGCCTCTAAATGTTTAATTAAAGGTAGATGGACAATAAGGCAGACCACCCATGTATATAAATTTTAAATGTATAGAATTAGAGTTTCATCACCCGTTTATCAACATTTTCAATGATGGGACCCATTAAAATCAACATTTTCAATGATGGGACGCATTTTAAGGCTTCTTTAATATATATTTTGATAAATTATTTTAAATTTTTTCTTCTTCTCAATAAAAATATAATGTTTAAATTTTTATTTAGAAAAAGAAAGTTTTAAAAATAAGTTGTAGAACTATACTTTATAAAAGCCTTAAAATGCGTGTCAAACAATGTAAAGAAACCGTAACGAAATGAGAGGGACAGAGGGAATAAACCGTAAAGCAATGTATTACTTGTATTTCAAAATTTAAAAAAGAAAAGGCAGTACAAAACAATAAGTAAAAGTCAAACAAATTAGAGATAGAATAGATTATAGTGTAAATTACCAGTTACCTACTTATGCATAACTACCTGCCCATGCAATTAATTGTTCATTTTTCATTATAAATATATTAGAATTTCTACCGCTAGAATAAATATAAATGGTTAAGAATATGTTCTTTAAATTTTGTTACTAGAATAAGGTATGTGAAAAAGTAAATTTAACCGACTAACTATTTCACTACAACAAAACAGGGCATTTACGACGACAAACTTATGACGGAATGCTGGGCGCGCCGTACTTACGACGAAAACAAAAATTCCGTCGTAAGTATTTACGACGGAAAATAATTGTGTCGCAAGTATATTATTTTATTAATAAAATTTGGCTCCAAACAATTAAAAAATAGAAAATCAGCGCGCCAAATAAAACGTCGTCGTTTTTATATTACGACGGTTTTAGATTTCCGTTAGAAGTTAATTATTTTATTATTTTACCGAAATTAGATTTAATTATAAAATAGATAAATTTTTCGTTGGATAAACCGACGTCGTTTCCGGATGGAATATACGACGAAATGTTTGTCGTAATATAACTTACGATGGAATATAATATTCCGTCGTAATACAACTTACGACGGAATATTATATTCCGTCGTAAATTAGCCCGTGGAAATTTACCACCCATTTCTTATCCTCCTGCCCTTTACCAATTAGCCGTTTAAAATAATATTTTTAAATAGACTTACGACGGAATCGTATATTCCGTCGTAAGTTAGACTGTGTAAAATTCATCAGCCCATGTCCCCTCTTTCACAAAAAAAATTACTTACATATATAAAGGAGTAACATGATTACAAACAATTTTCACAAAAAAATTACTTGTTAAAGACCCACTTTTAGAACAATTAAGATCATCACTTATTTAACAGGTGAAAGTTAAAGTTATCAACATTTTGAATGTCACCGTAATGACTAGGATTTGATCCCCTCAATGGCAATTTTTGGTTTAGCAAAAGGTAATAAATAAAGTTTTATGTGAAATCGGGGTCGAACAGTTCTTGATATATGCCGAGGAAAATTCCCGTGATCATAAGCATATTACCTGTCCTTGTGCACGATGTGTCAACTTCAAAAAATTCTCGGTAAAAATTATCAGGGGTCACTTATATGAAAATGGTTTTAGTTTAGGGTATGTTGATTGGATTTGGCACCAAGAAGATTCTAAGACTAAGTCATCAGTTGGTAGTACATCTGTGGCTTCAAACAAGAATACAGCATTTTTTATCCCTGCTCCAACTTCTACCCCTGCACCTACCCCTGCACCTGCACATGCATCTGAAACCAATAATGTTTGTGATGCTGCATATAATTCTAGGTACCACGATAAAGATTCATATGAGTTTAGGAGGTTCTTGGTTGATGCTCAACAGCCTTTGTATGAGGGTAGCGAATATACCAAGTTAGAGTCAATGCTAAAATTACATAATTGGAAAGCTAGGTTTGGTATCAGTGATTGTGCCTTCACAGATTTGCTGTCTTCCGTTGGCTGTCTACTTCCCAAGGATAATCTGTTACCACCTAATGCATATGAAGCAAAGAAATCCTTGTCTGATTTAGGCCTAGAGTATATAAAATTTCAGTCATGTCCAAACAACTGCATACTATATCGGGGTATAAACTCTGATGCTTCCGAGTGTCCTAAGTGTCATCTATCTCGCTGGAAGTTGGGAAAGGACGGTAAAGTAAGGGTTAATATTCCTACAAAAGTCATGTGGTATTTTCCGATTATTCCTAGATTTAAACGGTTGTTTAAATCTCCTTCTACCACCGAACTTATGACTTGGCATGCAAAAGAGCGATTACAAGATGGCAAGATGCGGCATCTAGCCGACTCGCCTTCTTGGAGAAGTATCGATTATAGGTGGCCCGACTTTGGTGGTGAGGCAAGAAATATTCGCTTGGCTTTATCAGCAGATGGTATCAAACCACATAATAATGGCCTAACCAATAGATACTCCTGCTGGCCAGTGTTATTAGTAAATTATAATCTTCCTCCCTGGTTGTGCATGAAGAGGAAATTTATGATGTTAACGATATTAGTTTCCGGTCCGCATGAGCCTGGTAATAACCTTGACGTATATTTACAGTCGTTAATTGATGATTTAAATAAGCTTTGGGAAGAGGGCGAAACAAATGTGTATGATGCGTCTACTAAATCATATTTCACTTCTAAAACAATTTTAATGTGGACAATAAATGACTTCCCTGCATACGGAAATTTGTCTGGCTGCGTCAATAAGGTTATATGTGTTGTCCAGTATGTGGTGATGATACCGTTGGTAAATATTTACACTACAAGAAAAAAAACTTCACACAACGGGGGATGCCCGTTGTGTAATACCCTGTTTTCCTGTTGTCTATTGAGGCGGCGATGTCTCTTACGCGTCTTAGACAACGGTGCGAAATCGTTGTGTGACACGCTTACAACAACACACACTATTTACAAAACTGTTGTCTAATAACCAGAAACAACAACACATTTTTTTAGAAAAGTGTTGTAAAGATTCATCTCCAACAAGACATTCTTATTAAAGTTTTGTTGTTTTTCGCTAAATAGACAGTAGTTTTCAACTAAAAAGACTTGTTTTAATTTTTGTTGTACAACGATTTTTCTGCTAAAATGGTTGTTTGGTTTGGATTTCAACAATGGTTTTCTTGTTCGAAATTTGTTGTGACTGTTACTTTAGACAACGGTTTGTTGTTTAAAATTTGTTGTCTGAGATCATTGCACTCAACTTACAGTATTTTGTTCTGTTGCGTTTAAGAAGTTAGACAATGGTTCTCTTTTGTTTAAGATGTGTTGTATGAATATCTAATTCACAATGGTCTTTTGGGTAGAGAATGGTTGTGTTTATGTTTTCTAGACAATGTTAGGAATGAATATCACCTAGAAACTAGACAGGGGGGGGGGGTGAATGGATAGTTTGATGAATTTTTGCTTTCTTGAAACTAAATGTAAACTGTTATGATTATGCTATGTAATATGCAGAAAGTAAACAACACGCACAATCACTTTAATCTACTTTGTATAAGCAAATTAAATACTACAGCTTTCCAAGAAATTCACAATCGAATTTCTGGCTTCTAAACAAGAACAGTTTGTACTTGCTTGCTTACAGAGAAAAGAGCTTGAGATAAAAACTATGTGTGTCTCTCTTATAGCTTACAATTGTGTGTGCACAATATATATATTCACCTATACAAACTAGGTACACACAATATTACACAGCTACCCCTTCTGAAAGTCCAACTTGTCCTGCCATAAGAAGTTCACTGTGTCAGGAAGGACCACCTGCTTTTCGGAGTCTTTCCATCTGTTCTTTGGACCACCTTGCCAGAACAAATGCTTCAGTATTTGTCTCTTTTGATTCTTGGTTCTGTACCTTGATTTGTCTTGTTATAAACAGCTAAGTGTTGATATCGTGAACTCCACTTCATTCCTGACTTCGCGATCTCCCTTGTGAGGACTACGCGATATAGCCTTTGAAGACTTTGCGACATAGGCCATAAGATGACTATGCGACATGGGTCATTTGACGACTATGCGACATAGGTCATTTGATGACTATGCGACATAAGTCATTTGACGACTATGCGACATAGGGCTTCTGAGGACTTCACGATCTAGGCTTCTTTGACTTTGCTGACTTCAACACTTCACAACATGTGTCTTGAGGACTTCTCGACATAGTACAAAATGGACTATGCGATGTAGCACTTCACGACATAGATATTGGTGACTTCATGACATAGCTTTCTTCTGACTTTTCTATATAATGCCTTAGACAAATTTCTGCAACTTATTTCTTCATGGCCTTATTCATTTCTATCCTGCTGCATGAACACTTCTGAACTTCTACCAGGACAATTATTCCATGGCCTATATACAATCTAGATGCAAGAAACTTTGCTAAGCTCATTATAACTTTGAGCATACATGATCAAGCTAATGTTCATGAGAACAAGACAAGTACATATAGAGACCTATACTATATCCGAGTGATAGAACTCACTAGGTCATGTAATGTGACATAGTCACATAGTGTAGGCTTGTTAATAGTGGTATTCAGACATGTCTTGAGCCTAACAATCTCCCCCAAATTGTGAGTAAGATCCTTAGGCACAATTTCATGTCTGATAACAAGCCTAACTTACATAGAAGGAAATTAAGTAAGAGAGAGGACAATTTATGAACATTGAGGTCAGGAATTTGATTACATAGAAAAATTGAAAGCTTACAGACTATCTTTGTTGCTCAACAGTTTCAGCTTCCAATTGCTTCTCTTGTAAATCATCATAAATCTTCTTTTTCCTTATCTCTTCTCTTCTTTTCATGTCTATGATGGCTTCTTGAAGTTCTTCTCTTGCAATCAGTTCTTCAATGAGAGGGGAGTCTTTTAGATCATCAATTGCAGCTTTAAGAGCACTTTCCACATATGAATCCATAAACTCCATCCTAATCTTGCTCATGCCTCCATAAGAATTTTTGTATTCCACAACATAAGGTTTTTGTTTTACCCTACAAAGTCCTTTCTTTCTCAGCTCCTTTGCTCTTTCCTCCATTTTAGCCATTTCTTTCTCTTTCTGAATTATCTTCTCTTCATTTTCCTTTCTAAGGTTTTCTTCATAATCAACATGCATTTTCAAGAACCTGGCAATATCTATCTTCCATGTCCTTTCTTCTTTTTCTTCAAAATTCAGTAAGGCATTTATCCTTTCAAGCTCATACATATAGAAATATTGCCAGCCTCCTTGCTTCATTATCCTTTCTCTTCCATTAGTGTACTTGATCTCTAGATGATCCAACTTCACTTTGACTTCAAAGATCCTTTGAGCCCTCAAAAATGCTAGGGCATCTTCATCATAGTCCTCATCTAGTGGAAACACATTGATGCCAATAACATTTGTGAGTTTTCCAGTCTTATTTGTTATCCTTATCCTTCTGGGTACACTCTTGATCTTCAAATGCTTCACAAGAGATACCTTTCTGGAACAAGGAGAATCAGTCTTCAGTGCCACATCACTTGGAAGTAGCTTCATTCCTTTTCCCTTCATCCACTGTAACACTCCACTAGCTGTGACTTTGTGGAAGTGTCTTTTTGATGTTTCTTTTGTGGCTCCTTCTTTCTTCTCTGGCAATTCAGGTTCAGAAGTCTTAGATAATGATTTTGGAGGATCATTACTAACAGTACCCACCCTAGACTTAGAGTCTTGTGTTGTGGTTAAAGTACTGCTAGCAATGTCCTTGACTTGCTGAATTCCACTTCTTGTTCTCTTGGTTGTTTCCTTTGTCCCCTTAGAATCCCTCTTGTCATCATCAGCACCTTTTGTCTTCTTTGAGGATTTGCTCCTGCTACTTTCGCTTGGTCCATCCTTATCACTCCTTGAATGAGATCTCCTTCTCTAGGTTTTCTCCTCATCATCATCCTCACCATCCTTCTTCTTGCTCTTTTCTTTGACAGATTCAGGAATGACTCCATGAATCAGAAAAGATTGTAGAGTGTGAATCATTTCTAGTTCCTCAGCTGTCCTAACTCCTCTCTTGGCTCTTAGCATTTTCAGCACCTGGTTGATCTTTGCACTGTTCTTCATTGTTAGGTCTGAGGGAATTACTAGTTGGTCAATATTGTTGTCTTGAGATAAACTTTGGTAAATTATTGTCCTTGGCTTGGATATAACCTCAGGCAATCTTTGATTTTGGTTCATCTTCAAGTCATTATAAAGACTTTCATTGTTCATCCCATGCTTTTCAATCAAATACAGAATGATTGAAAGCTCAGTAAATCTCAGTTTCTCTAGAGTTTGAAATGCTAGGTGCCACAAGCAATTGTCCTTGCACACCATGATTATCTCTCTTAGATGGACATCCTTGATTTTCCTTACTGCAACTGTGAAGTACTTGATGCTTTCCTTGATCTTCTGTCTGTAAGCCCTTGCATCTTCTTGAGTATTTCTGTAGATGGCTTTCAGAAACTCCAGGAAGGCCTCATCATGATAGATGTTTGAATTGGCAACTTCCTGTAGCTTGGCCTCTGTGATAACTATAGATTTGACAGGTTTAGCATTGGGAGTAGGTTGAGCAGGTTGAGGAGTTGAGATGTCTTTAGGCATTGTGGATGGATAGTAGGTGGTTGAGATTGTGCTCTTTTGGCCTGCTGCACTTATGACCTCTACAGGGGGAAGGATTATTGGTTTGATTGTGTCTTCAGAAATTTTGCCCTTGAGCTTCTGTTGCTTGGCAGGTACTCCCCCTTTCTTTTTCAGAATGACCTCCTTTTGTTTCTCCCCCTTAGGCTTGGAATCAGACAAGATGTCGTGAGCTTCCCCAGGGATAGGCAGGTTCATTTGTCTCATCATAGAAGTCAACATTTGTTGTTGCACCAGCAGGATATTGGAGGTGTTGTTGCCTTGGTCATCCAGCTTGTCATTAAGCTGGTTTAAGGATGTAGCCAGTATCCTGTTTTCATCTTTCAGAGAGGCCACTTCTCTTTCTAGACCATCCACCTTGGAGAATAGTTGTTGAGACTTGAAAGAATTTAGAGATTGATCCTTGATCTTGGCAAAGTCAAATTTGGAGATGTTTGACATAGGAACCTCATCCACCAATTTGTCACCATATTGATTCTTCCAAATTACATTCAGCATTGCATTAGAATTGATGTTGGCCTTGACTTGATTTTCCAATGTTGTAGCCAGTTTCTTGATGTTTTCCGTGACCATGGCAAGAGAGAGATCCATCCTATTGACATTAGAGTTGGTTTTCTGGATTTCTTTGAGGATGCCATCCACCTTGGGAAAATAAGAGAGATATGAGTTTCTTAGCTGAGTGAGGGATCTATCTGTCTCCTCCTGGATTGAATAAATCTCTGATTGAAGCCCTTTCCCAAGATAGTGCAGAGCCTTCAATTGATTCTTGTAGATGTTATTTACAGCATCATAAACTGCAGCATGAGAGAGATCTTTTGCATTGGAGCCCAGAGAGGTGAGGTAGTCTTCTCTTAGAAAGGCTAGGGCATGCTTGAGTTTGATAGACCTCTTAGCATCCAACTAGGCATCCACATTTCCCTCTGGTTCAGCTGCATCCACTATCTTCTCCTGCTGGGTTGCAACATCCTCCTTGTGGCAAAGAAGAATAGCCTCATAATCATCATTTGGCAAGTTTGAGGTGAGGAAGTGTTGAGCTATTTTTGAGAACTCATCAATCTGTGCCACATGGAGATCTTGAATAGCTTCTTCTGTCATTTGGGAAGGCACAGTTGATGATCCTGAAGGCCTGTCATGTTGCACAGGCTTCAGCCATTCTGACAGAGTGGCCTGAGCCAAGTGAGAGCTAGTGCTAGGCACTTCATGAGATGTGAGTTTTTGAGTCTCCTCCAGCCTTGGAATGGCTGTAGAGTCTGATGTTGTCTCCATTGAAATGGGATGTGTTACAACATCAGCCCTATTTGTCTGTGAAGACAGTTCCACATCCCTAAGGATGGGAGAATTTGGCATAGAGTCTCCAGTAAAAACTGGTGAATCCTCCATGTTTGTTGATAAGTGGATTTTATATCTACTTGGAACGCTTCATATCGGCTTAAATTGATGACTTGAACTCAAGTATGTGGTGTGTTTAATGTGTTTTCATTAAGTTTTGCAGAACCAAGAGTTGGAGGTTAATTTGATTAAAAATCGGATTTTCCGGGTAGGTTGCGCAGTCTTCACTGTTTTGGCCATATCTGGAGTTCTACAAGTCCGATTCTGACGATCTTACAGCTCACGCGAAGAGGACAACATTTTCTATAATTCTAGGCAGAAGGTTCTGCACGGGCGCCCAGTAATTGTACTGGAATTCTGCGCGGCCGCCCAGGAAGTCAGAACCGCCAGAAATTGCCAGAATTCGATTTTAATTAGGAAAACTTCACAAATTCGACTTCTAATCATTATGGTAATTGCTTGGGGCGGCCAGAAACTTCCAGAATCAGTTGTAAACATGGAATATGCAATTCTTATTGCATTCAAAGATGGAAATTGCCGTAATTCTATTCTAACTCAAAAACGGCAATTGCTTGGAAGAGGGACAACTTGGAGCTATAAATACACACCTTGGGGGGACATAATCAACACATCACAATACATCACAACACACCAGAGATCAGATTCAATATTGGAGCACAAGATCGAGGAGCCAAGAACGAAGAACGTGACTACGAGGAGATCTAGACATAGTTTTTTCTTGTATTCTTCATTTTTGGTGTAACTTTTGGATGCTTCCAGATTTGTCCTCTAAACCTTTAACTCTTATTCATATTTACATCATTGATTTCTTGTTTTTCATGATGCTTTCATCAAACCCCGTGACGATGAGAAGTTCGATCATGAACTAATCGTTGTCGTGGGGTCCTAGCGGATTTATTTATGGAATTTAGTAGTTAATTGTTTTAAAGATGTGTGTGTGATGGCTAATTGATATCCTAGTTTGGTTGTGCTTATTCTTCTTGGATGCGTAGCTAACATCTAAGATTGTTTGTTAATCTCTATTGAATGCGAAAGTGGATATAGAGGTTTGGAACTTGCCATGCTAGCATAGGTTTATGTATGTTTGTCATGCATGATTCGTAGGTAATTTTAACCATCTTACCTGCCCTATGTAATCTGAATGGATAACTTGCTCGTTAAGCCGTTATGTTTTCAAATCTTATAGACATATAAGGTCTAAGCATAATTGGTGTCTACCCAACTTCTATCTCTTTTGTGGATGTTTGAGTAGTTTGGTATACGTATACTGAAAGGTAGCGTGTACTGATTTCGTGTTATCCGATTAGTTATCACAACTGTCACATGCATTGATTAAAGACAAAAGACTCTAGATGAAGTATTTAATGAAGTTAGGATCCCATGTTTTATTCTCATATACATAAATCGATTTTAATCCTCTTAGTTAGTTAATTCTTAGTTTAATAATTTGTTCTCTAGTTAATTTTAGATAATCAAACCCAAATTGTTAATTGTCTTAGCAGTGGATAAAAATCATACATTGTTGCATAGGTACATTAATTGAATTGAACACCTCATTAGATCTCTGTGGGAACGAACTTGACTTATTCGTATATTACTTGTGACCACGTGCGCTTGCGTGATTTTGTGCTAACAAGTTTTTGGCGCCGCTGCCGGGGATCATCGGTGTTTTATTTTAGTTTATGTGCTTGTCATCAGTGGTCGTTAGAGTTCACTGACTTGGATTGTAGTTGTTTGTTCTGTGTGTTTCAGGTACTTGAACGTGTATGCGAACACGTTCTCAAACTCGTAAATTGGAAGAAGAAAGATTAAAGTTAGTAAAGATGGGAGACGTTCCAGAAGGAGTAGCACCTGCAGCTAAGGCTTTGAAGGACTATTCTCAGCCAAAGATCAATGATATTCAGTCGAGTATTGTCAGGCCGGCTATTGCAGCCAATACGTTTGAAATCAAGCCTGGCACGATTCAGATGGTGCAGAATTCAGTGCAGTTTGGGGGTGCTCCAACGGAAGATCCTAATATGCATATTAGGGATTTCATTGAGATCTGCGACACCTTCAAATTCAACGGAGTGTCAGAAGATGCTGTGAAGCTGAGACTTTTCCCGTTTTCTCTGAGGGATAAGGCTAAGGGCTGGTTGCATTCTCTACCAGCAGGTTCTATTACTACATGGGAGGATCTTGCTCAGAAGTTTCTCACTAAATTCTTCCCCATGGCTAAAACTGCTGCGATCAGGAATGCTCTTACTCAGTTTTCTCAACATTCTGGTGAGACTTTATGTGAAGCCTGGGAACGTTACAAGGAGATGCTAAGGAAGTGTCCTCATCATGGAATGCCTGATTAGATGGTGATAAATTGTTTCTATAATGGTCTGGGAGGTCAATCTCGGCCAATGCTTGATGCGGCATCAGGTGGAGCTCTGTGGGCTAAGAGCTACAATGAAGCGTATGAGCTGATTGAGATGATGGCTGCTAATGAATACCAGAATCCAACTGGAAGGCTATCGCAAGGCAAGGTAGCAGGGGTTCTGGAAGTGGATGCAGCTACGGCAATTGCAGCTCAGTTGAAGGCTTTGTCAATGAAGATTGATTCTTTGTCTAACTATGGAGTTCAGCAGGTGGCTAGTGTGTGTGAGCTATGTGCAGGTGCACATGACACGACTCAGTGCGCCATATCAAGTGAATCGGCACAGTTTGTGAGCAATTTTCGAAGACCACAGCAGCCCGTGCCAAATGTCTATCATCCCAATAACAGGAACCACCCTAATTTCAGCTGGAGCAACAATCAGGGAGGTCAACAACAGCAGCCTTATCAGCCATTCCAAGGACAACAATTTGGAGCAAAGCCTTACAATCCTCAGAATTTTCAGCAGCAGCAAGGGCAGAATTTTCAGCCATAGTATGCTCCTAGGCAACAATTTCAGCCACCAAGATTTCCGCAACAACCTCATGCTAGTGCGGGGCAGTCTTCGAATGAAAAATCTGAATTGGATGAGTTGAGAATGATAGTTAAAAGCCAGGCGGCATCGCTCAAGACTTTGGAGAATCAGATGGGGCAGTTGGCAAGTGCCTTACTCAGCAGAGCTCAGGGAACTCTTCCTAGCGATACGGAGCCTAATCCAGGAAAGACAGTTGTCCAAGAACATGTGAAAGCAGTTACCTTGAGATCAGGAAAGGTCACGGGCAATCAAAAATCAGCAGTTGAAGAAGAGGAAGAAATTCAGCAGCATCAGGTGGAACCTTCTAAGGAAAAGCCAATTTTTGATTTGGCAGCTAAGCAGTTGGACGGTGAGGCTGAAAAGAGCAAAAATTCTGCTGACAAGTCTACTTCGGAGCAGACTATTTACCCACCTCCTCCATACCCAAAGAGGCTCCAGAAGAAGACTACAGAGAGTAACCAGATCTATCCTCCTCCTCCATATCCAAAGAGGCTACAGAAGCAGAATCTTGACACAAAATTCGCCAAATTTCTCGAGGTTTTCAAGAAGTTACACATCAACATACCTTTTGCAGAAGCTCTTGAACAGATGCCGAGCTATGCTAAGTTTGATAGAGTCTATATTTATATATATTTTATACGATTTTATTCCTCATATTTATTATATTTTGCATTTAATTGGATTTTTATTTAATAAATTTTAATGTTTTATTGTAGGAAGTAAGGAAATCCTAAACTTGGAAGGATTGGAGAATAAAGAGCTTAATTTGGAGATTTATTAGAAGGAAATTCGGATTTGTTGGGCTACCTGCACATAATTCAATGTTTGGGTCATATCTTAAGTTCTAGAAGTCAGAATTGGACGATTTAATAGCCCACGCGAAGATAATGGAAATCTCTTTTATTCTAAAGTGGTCCAATTATCAAATTACATCAGGAACGGCTCAGATTTACTGAAGAAAAGTCAGCTACGAATTTTCCTTGTAAAAGAGAATCAGTTTAGGAAACGTACTTGTACTTTCCTCAATGCATTAAAATATTTGAGGATATATATATACAGATATACAGATATACATAGATACATACAGACGGAGTGGATCTTGTACTTTTTCTTCTGGGAGAAAGATTAAAGGTTTTTATTCTCTGTTCTTAATATTATCATGTGTTCTTATTATATTATGTGTTTTGTTAGTTTAATTATGAGTGAGTAGATATTTAATCTAGGGTTAAGTTGAACCCTAGTTATGATTGATGTATGATTTTCCATAACCCCCCAATTCAGTTATGTTGAATGCTCTTGCTTATTGAGTTGTGCTTAATTAACAATAACATGTCAGACGTGATTATGCGTATTGTTTGAACCTAATATCTATTTATCATCGAAAGTTGGACTTAGATGGTTGTGATTTATCCAATAAAGACATGAACTTCTCCATGAAAATAGGTAGAACGGATTGTTAGGAAGTTAGGATGCTGTGTTTAATGTCTCTAAATTGCATGATACCATGAAAATAGGCTTGAGTGTATTTTTAGAGAAGCCATTAATACTCGAGAGAGGTTATTGGTATTTTATAGGGCGCATCTTTCCTCTTGAGTAGCGTATGATTAATTGGGGTGGAAAATCATGATTGCATTGATTCATGCTAGTGGGGATACTTAATTCTAGATGTTTTTAGTTAATTGATAATACAATACAATTTGCCTTAGTATAATATTAGTTTAAAAATCTCTCAACAATTTATTGTGTTACTTGCTTAGTTGAATTGAATCAAGAATAACTAGTGTTTGATATGTTTGTCTCTGTGGGATCGACTCTGACTTTCCCTACTACATAGTTAGAAGGATTTGTTAGATATTATTATTTGATAGGCACGCGACAGCCTTGTCAAATTTTTGGCGCCGCTGCCGGGGACAAAGCAGTATTAGATTAGTTAATTTTTGAGTTAGTTTAGCTAAGTCTTTTAGTTGTGTTGCTTCGGCTATTATTCCCTTGTTATTTGATCCTTGTTTCTAGTTTTCTCGTTGCATGCACACTCGAAGTTCAGGTACAGAAATTTTGATTGCTCTTGATCCTGAAATTGAAGCTACAACAAGAAGACAAGCATGACTACAAAGGAAAAATAAAGACAAGGAAGTTATGGGTGAGACAGCAGCTAAGGCTCTCAGGGAGCATGGTATGCCAGACGCTACAGACGTACTCTCCAGTATTGTCAGACCAACAATCACGGCTACCCACTTTGAACTCAAGCCACAATTCATACAATTCGTCTCCAATGATTCTTTCGCAGGATTGTCCACTGAAAATCCTATTGATCATCTTGAGAGTTTTCTAGAAAAGTGTGATACTATAAAGCTGACCAATGTTAGTGATGATGTTATAAAGCTGCGCTTATTTCCTTTCTCTCTCTGAGATGCAGCAAAAGATTGGTTGAAGGATGAAGGACCTAACACATTCACTACTTGGGATAGTCTTGCAAAGGCGTTTCTACTTAAATTCTTCAGTCAGAAGAAGACTTCAAAGCTCAGGAATGAAATATCTAACTTTCGTCAAGATGATGACGAGTCACTTCATGAAGCTTGGAGAAAATTCAAACGACTTCAGAGACAAAGCCCTCACCATGGAATTCCTGACTGGTTGTTGATCCAAACATTCTACAATGGATTAACACAAGAGTTTCGAAATTTTGTTGATGCTTCTTCTGGTGGATCTATTATGAAAAAGAGTACGGAGGATGCAAAAACTTTGTTAGACGAGATGGCGTCTAATGATAATTATCCTTACAGTGACAGAAATCATCCAAAGAAGGGTGGTAAGTATGATGTTGATGCTCTAACCATGTTGAATACTACTATGCAGGCAATGGTTAAGAAGATTGAGCAATTGGATTCTAGAACTTCATCTACAGTTGCCTCATGTGAAATATGTGGTGTAGTTGGACACACTCAACATGCTTGTCAATACAATCCCTCTAGAACAACAATGGAACAAGCAAATGCCCTCTACAACCAAAATCAAAGGCCACAATATAATCCTTACTCCAACACATATAATCCAGGTTGGAGAGATCATCCTAATTTCTCCTACAGAAATAACCAGGCTCAAGCTCAACCTCCACAAAATAACTTTTCTCAGCCGCCAGGTTTTCAACAAGCTCAGCCACAAAAATCTAACTTGGAAAATCTTTTGGAAGGATTTATCTCTACACAAGCAAAGAAGAATGATTACTTTGAATCAAGTATCAATGAGATAAAGGCTCATAACAAGTTGATGGAGAATTCAATCACTCAAATTGCTCAACAGTTGAATCAACTTAGCAAGTCTTCAAGCCAACTTCCTGGCCAAACTGAACAACCACATAGAGCCCACGTGAATGCTATAACTTTAAGCAGTGGTAAGGAATTTCAAGGGCCAGAGATGAAGATGATTAGTGATAATTTTATTGTTGAAGAAGATGGGGAGAAAACTCAATCTGAAAATGTGATTGTGCAAGAAGCGATTGAAGAAGAGAAGAAGGAACCCATAGTTGCTCCTGTCAGACCTTACGTACCACCTGTTCCGTTTCCTCAAAGATTGGTGCAAGCTAGGCTTGGAGAGAAGTTTATGAAGTTTATGGATATCTTGAAGAGGTTAGAACTTAATATCCCTTTCTTAGATGTTATCAAGGAGATGCCTTCTTATGGGAAGTTCCTTAGGGAATTATTGTCAAATCAAAGAAAGATTGAAGAAAGTTCTACTATCTCATTAACAGCAGAGTGCGGTGCTCTCTTGCAGAATAGTCTTCCTAAAAAGCTAACTGATCCAGGTAGCTATTCTATTCCTGTGAAACTTGGGAATTTTGAAATCAAAAGAGCTCTATGTGATCTTGGGGCAAGTGTAAGTCTGATGCCCTTATCAATCTACAATAAGCTTCAGATGGGTGAACTCAAACCCACGCGTATATCTCTACAATTTGCAGATAGAAGTGTAAAAGTTCCACTTGGAATACTTGAAGATGTTCCTGTCAAGGTAGGAAAGTTTTTTATTCCATGTGATTTTGTTGTCATGGAGATGGAGGAAGATGTACAAAATTCTATTATTCTTGGGAGACCTTTCTTAGCTACAGCTGGTGCAAAAGTTGATATGATGCAACAGAAGATTTCTTTTGAAGTTGGAGATGAGAAGATGGAATTTAAATTTTCCAACTCTTTCCTTAACCCATCTATGAAGAAAACTGATCTTGGAAATTATAATGAAGTTGTTCTTATGGTTAAGTCTTTGGGTGGAGATCAAGATATGAAGGCTGATATTTTTCTCTCTAAACCTCCAGCAATTTCAGTGAGAGATTTACATGTCACTAATGTTGATTTGAAGCTTTCAATAATGAAATCGATTGGTGACATTCAGTTTGGTGGATTATCTGTTGAAGATCCTGATGCTCATATTGAAAACTTTTTGAAGATTTGTGATACTATCAAGTGTGATGGAGTTTCTGATGAGGCCATTCGACTTCGATTATTCCCTTTATCTTTAAGGGATGGAGCTAAAAATTGGTTATTTTCGTTACCCTCAAATTCCATTACCACTTGGGAAGACTTACTTATTAAATTTCTTTTTAAGTTTGTCTCACGAGCTGAAACGACAAGGATAGTTGTTGCACTCTTAAAGTTTGCTCGAGATAGAAGAGTAATATTGTTGGATAAAGCCATGGATGAAAGTTATAAGTTTTTGGGAGAGGTCATGAGAAAATATGTTGAGAAAGTGGATGCTCCACTTTCGATCCATTCACCAGGTTGATTAACAAGAAGGTCGAGCTAATGACCTTAAAAAAAGCGCTTCTTGGGAGGCAACCCAAGATTTTTGGAGGAGGAACACTCTCCCACATTTTCCAACCGAGACTTCATGCACTAGGGGAGTATTTCTAACCTTTCTTTGTATAATTTTTCACTCTTATTCTTTTTGTATTTCTTTTAGGATCTTGTTAGTTTTGTATATTTATATATATTATTCATTGAGGACAATGAACCACTTAAGTGTGGGGATGAGTTCTCAATGATGTAAAAAACCCAAAAAAATTATATATTATAAAAATCTAAAAAAATTTAAAAAATTTAAAACTTTTTGTATATAATTTCCTAGTCTCAAAAGCATGTTAGCATGGATAAGTACACATTGTGTGGATTAATTTTGCATGATTAATTTTGAGTGTCATATTAATGAAAAATCATTTGATGCTTGGTAATTCCTTGTGTGTACTTGCGAAAATTTGAAAACTTGAGATGTTTCTTGGTCAATTTTAGTGAGTTGAGCATGCTTTCACCATGTGAGGATTTGAGCCTAATTTATGATTGATGCATTTTATATCAATCCATTTCTTTTGTTGTGTGATGTTCATCATGATTCATGTTGCTCTAGAACTTGTTTTAAACCGTTTTGAGACTACATGATATGTGTATGCATGAATATGATAAAGGCACTAGGATTAACCTCATTTACCCAAAACAGTACCCATATAAAAAATAATCCTTAGTGAACCCCTTGAGCTTATATCCGTTTCTTTCGTATATCACCAATCTAAAAATTTTTGAGCCTACTTATTTATTCTTGTCGTGATTTACTGGTAGAGCATATTGATTCATTGATGGGTTGGTGAATATTTAGTGTGGGGATTTCTTTTGGTTAAAGTGTTACATTTTGGTGGGATACAATATGGTATGAAAGTTGCAAACAAGTATCAAGTACTCCTTTGAGATCAATGGGTAGCAAGTGCAATGTCATATTAAAGGGACGATCCATGTGTGCTGGTATTAAGTACATTCTTGGTGACTTTTCACTGCCCTTGGTTATTGGAGAATGACTTGACTTTTGAAAAAAAAAAAGAAAAAAAAAATAAGTTATGAGCAAGAGGAAGATAAAGTAGAGTGTGTTCATTTGATTGATACAATGTGAAAGTGGGAAAGTACATGGGGTATATGTGCTTTGAAGTTTAATGCTTGTGAAAGCTTGATCAACTTTTACATGATCTAAGTTTCATGTTGGGTGCTTTAATTAAAAGTGAACATTATTCTCTATTAGTTATCAAGTTTAGCCACTTGTTAGCCTGTTTCTTTGATATCCTACCCCGTACCTAAGCCTCGTTACAACCTTTAACGAAGACCTTTTGATTCATGTATGCATATATACGAGGTGGTGGAGATTTGGTGGACAACCAAGCATATGGTAGCACATGAGTACATTGATTGAACATGAGCTATACACTTATACCCATACACTTGTGTGAAGTGAGAGCAATGTGAGATTTATCCATAGCATGCTTACTTGTTGAATGCGACTTTGATGTCTATCTCATGATATTTTTGTCTATCTAGACATTGTGTGCATACTTGGATTATTTTGTGTTAATGATGCTTAAAGTGAGAGTACTTGTACTTTCAGACACTTTCAGGTTGTTATGTGATTGAGATTTACAATGTGTGGAGTACTATGATATTTTGCATGTTTGAGAGACTTGGTGGTTGAAAATATTTGATTTTGTGGGTATATCTTCTATAAACCCTCACGAGACAAAACTCGTCCTACTAGGGCTGCCTAGGGGTTTAACGGCTTGTTGCATACGCTCAATGCAATCGTGTCATCTACGAAAGTGGTGGTCCTATTAGTTAGTATTATTTTTATTTCTTTATTTGCCCGAGGACGTGCAAAATACTAAGTGTGGGGATGTTTGATAGAGTCTATATTTATATATATTTTATACGATTTTATTCCTCATATTTATTATATTTTGCATTTAATTGGATTTTTATTTAATAAATTTTAATGTTTTATTGTAGGAAGTAAGGAAATCCTAAACTTGGAAGGATTGGAGAATAAAGAGCTTAATTTGGAGATTTATTAGAAGGAAATTCGGATTTGTTGGGCTACCTGCACATAATTCAATGTTTGGGTCATATCTTAAGTTCTAGAAGTCAGAATTGGACGATTTAATAGCCCACGCGAAGATAATGGAAATCTCTTTTATTCTAAAGTGGTCCAATTATCAAATTACATCAGGAACGGCTCAGATTTACTGAAGAAAAGTCAGCTACGAATTTTCCTTGTAAAAGAGAATCAGTTTAGGAAACGTACTTGTACTTTCCTCAATGCATTAAAATATTTGAGGATATATATATACAGATATACAGATATACATAGATACATACAGATGGAGTGGATCTTGTACTTTTTCTTCTGGGAGAAAGATTAAAGGTTTTTATTCTCTGTTCTTAATATTATCATGTGTTCTTATTATATTATGTGTTTTGTTAGTTTAATTATGAGTGAGTAGATATTTAATCTAGGGTTAAGTTGAACCCTAGTTATGATTGATGTATGATTTTCCATAACCCCCCAATTCAGTTATGTTGAATGCTCTTGCTTATTGAGTTGTGCTTAATTAACAATAACATGTCAGACGTGATTATGCGTATTGTTTGAACCTAATATCTATTTATCATCGAAAGTTGGACTTAGATGGTTGTGATTTATCCAATAAGGACATGAACTTCTCCATGAAAATAGGTAGAACGGATTGTTAGGAAGTTAGGATGCTGTGTTTAATGTCTCTAAATTGCATGATACCATGAAAATAGGCTTGAGTGTATTTTTAGAGAAGCCATTAATACTCGAGAGAGGTTATTGGTATTTTATAGGGCGCATCTTTCCTCTTGAGTAGCGTATGATTAATTGGGGTGGAAAATCATGATTGCATTGATTCATGCTAGTGGGGATACTTAATTCTAGATGTTTTTAGTTAATTGATAATATAATACAATTTGCCTTAGTATAATATTAGTTTAAAAATCTCTCAACAATTTATTGTGTTACTTGCTTAGTTGAATTGAATCAAGAATAACTAGTGTTTGATATGTTTGTCTATGTGGGATCGACTCTGACTTTCCCTACTACATAGTTAGAAGGATTTGTTAGATATTATTATTTGATAGGCACGCGACAGCCTTGTCAAAGTTCATGAAGGGTATTCTATCTCGGAAGTTGAAACTCGAGGATTTGGACACCGTTGCTTTGACAGAGGAGTGTAGTGCAGTTCTACAACAGAAATTGCCACCGAAGCTTAAAGATCCGGGAAGTTTTACCATACCTTGCACTATTGGCAATCAACTTTTCAGCAAATGCTTATGTGATTTGGGAGCTAGCATTAATCTAATGCCAATGTCTGTTTTTAAGCAACTTGGGTTGCCTGAGCCGAAACCAGTTAATATGACCTTACAGTTGGCTGATCGGTCGATCACATATCCAAGGGGTATAGTGGAGGATGATTTGGTTAAAGTGGATAAACTTATCTTTCCCGCTGATTTTGTAATTCTGGACTTTGAGGAAGACAAGAAGATTCCTATTATCTTGGGAAGACCATTCTTGGCTACAGGCCGAACTTTGATCGATGTGCAGAAAGGAGAGCTTACAATGAGGGTTCAAAATCAGAAGGTCACTTTTAATGTGTTCAAGGCTATGAAATTTCCGATAGAGGAGGAAGAGTGTTTTAGCTTGAAGATGGTTGATACGGGTCAGAGAAAGGAGTTCGATCAGCTGTTGAGCAAAAATTCGGACATGCACAAGTTCGAGCATCACATCAGTGATTCCATTGACAATTCTTCCATTCGAGATCTTTCGAATGTCAAGTTTGGAAAACTTCCACCACATTTGAAGTATGTCCTTCTGAATGATGAGTTGGTGATTTTTAAAGAGTGTGAAGATAATGTGTTGAGAAGGTGGAACAAGGATGATGAGGTAAAAGAGTGTTCTTATCAATCGACGGAGAAGCATAAACACCTTAGAGGTCTAAAGAAGAAAAAGAAAAAATCGATTGATGGAAAAGTCAAGGTGAAGTTTGATTTGGAAAAGATGTGGGAAGAAAGCAAGAAGGTTATCAAACAATGGGTGAATGGTCCTTCTGCTAAGGACAAGTCAAATGCGATCTTCGAGCCACCATGATTTGATTCACATTTGTCCGGCTAAATGACATTAACGACAGCGCTTCGTGGGAGGCAACCCATGTGTTAGGTATGTTTCTACTATCTTTTTATTACCTTCAATGAGGACATTGAATATGTTAAGTTTGGGGGTGATGTATGGGTTTGTTTAGTTAGTGTGTGTCTCATGTAGGATTCATATTGCATGTGTAGTTGTAGATTATTCGTAGTTTTGCATGTTCATGTCATATAGGGCATTCTGTTTGCATAGTTTTTATTTATCATGTGAGTCCATTTTAGTTGCATGCATATTTCATGATCCCGTAGGACTTGACTATTTCCGTTGGTGAGTCGATGTTGATTGGAGTGTGGTTGTGATGAATAGAGGGTTGATTAAGTTTCTAAGTATTGACTTGCATGCCAGAAACAAATCTATTTCATAAGTCTCATTGGTTGCTTTTGAATTTGATCAGACCATGCTTGTTTGGTGTTAGAATTTAACCACTTGTTTACATTTAGAATGTTGGCTAGATTCTTGAAAACGAAGGAGCACTTATGTATAAGTTTGGGGGAAACCAGGGATTTCATGCTAGTTGTAATAAAGGCTAGGCGTCAAATGGCTAGTAGCCGGCTCATTGAAAAGATGAGTAGTCTAGGGTGGGATGAGAAAAAGGCAAAGCGCACTCATTCCGAAAAAAAAAAAAAAAAAGAAAAAGAAAAAGAAAAGAAAAGAAGAGTTGTTTTTATGCAGAATTGATCAGGTTGAGCTCTTTAATACTCGAGCAATTAAGTTCTAGGGGACTTTGTGCCTAGTGACCTAAGACTTTTCCGGTCTGGGATCCACTAACCTAACGCTCGCTACATGGGTATTATTGTATAAGCCTTTTGGGGTCTCATCCATTGCACGGTCAAATAAGCATGTGTGTTGTGCGTAGTTGTTTTTGTGTAATAAAGCATGAATTCCTGTCTAACTCAGATGGACTGCGAAGGTGTCTCTTAAGAGTTCTTGTGTCTAGCGTTCATTCTGTTTGTAAGCTTGTGGTTGTTTTGGCTAAGAGTAGGTATGGTCTTGATTTAGTTTGGGAGTATATTGGTGAGCATCGCACACACGCACGTTTCTGTGTTTGTCTTGTTGGTCGATGGGAATTTGGTCGAGCTCTGTTTGGAAGACTGTGTTCTTTGAGATGTTGGCTCGTTGATTGGTTTTGGTTGGTTTGAAGGGATCGTTGCATTTTCATATTAGTTGCATACATGCATTGCATTGTTAGTTGCATGAGTAGATGGATTTTGTGGGTACATTCGCTATAGGCCCTCACGAGACCTTACTCGTCCACTAGGGCTGCCTAGGGGTTTAAAGGGCTTGTTGCATATGCCAAATGCAACCGTGATCACCTACGGAAGTGGTACTAGTTAGTTGTATATAGTTATATTATTTATGCTTGAGGACAAGCATCGGTTTAAGTTTGGGGGTGTGATAAGTGGATTTTATATCTACTTGGAACGCTTCATATCGGCTTAAATTGATGACTTGAACTCAAGTATGTGGTGTGTTTAATGTGTTTTCATTAAGTTTTGCAGAACCAAGAGTTGGAGGTTAATTTGATTAAAAATCGGATTTTCCGGGTAGGTTGCGCAGTCTTCACTGTTTTGGCCATATCTGGAGTTCTACAAGTCCGATTCTGACGATCTTACAGCTCACGTGAAGAGGACAACATTTTCTATAATTCTAGGCAGAAGGTTCTAAACGGGCGCCCAGTAATTGTGCTGGAATTCTGCGCGGCCGCCCAGGAAGTCAGAACCGCCAGAAATTGCCAGAATTCGATTTTAATTAGGAAAACTTCACAAATTCGACTTCTAATCATTATGGTAATTGCTTGGGGCGGCCAGAAACTTCCAGAATCAGTTGTAAACATGGAATATGCAATTCTTATTGCATTCAAAGATGGAAATTGCCGTAATTCTATTCTAACTCAAAAACGGCAATTGCTTGGAAGAGGGACAACTTGGAGCTATAAATACACACCTTGGGGGGACATAATCAACACATCACAATACATCACAACACACCAGAGATCAGATTCAATATTGGAGCACAAGATCGAGGAGCCAAGAACGAAGAACGTGACTACGAGGAGATCTAGACATAGTTTTTTCTTGTATTCTTCATTTTTGGTGTAACTTTTGGATGCTTCCAGATTTGTCCTCTAAACCTTTAACTCTTATTCATATTTACATCATTGATTTCTTGTTTTTCATGATGCTTTCATCAAACCCCGTGACGATGAGAAGTTCGATCATGAACTAATCGTTGTCGTGGGGTCCTAGCGGATTTATTTATGGAATTTAGTAGTTAATTGTTTTAAAGATGTGTGTGTGATGGCTAATTGATATCCTAGTTTGGTTGTGCTTATTCTTCTTGGATGCGTAGCTAACATCTAAGATTGTTTGTTAATCTCTATTGAATGCGAAAGTGGATATAGAGGTTTGGAACTTGCCATGCTAGCATAGGTTTATGTATGTTTGTCATGCATGATTCGTAGGTAATTTTAACCATCTTACCTGCCCTATGTAATCTGAATGGATAACTTGCTCGTTAAGCCGTTATGTTTTCAAATCTTATAGACATATAAGGTCTAAGCATAATTGGTGTCTACCCAACTTCTATCTCTTTTGTGGATGTTTGAGTAGTTTGGTATACGTATACTGAAAGGTAGCGTGTACTGATTTCGTGTTATCCGATTAGTTATCACAACTGTCACATGCATTGATTAAAGACAAAAGACTCTAGATGAAGTATTTAATGAAGTTAGGATCCCATGTTTTATTCTCATATACATAAATCGATTTTAATCCTCTTAGTTAGTTAATTCTTAGTTTAATAATTTGTTCTCTAGTTAATTTTAGATAATCAAACCCAAATTGTTAATTGTCTTAGCAGTGGATAAAAATCATACATTGTTGCATAGGTACATTAATTGAATTGAACACCTCATTAGATCTCTGTGGGAACGAACTTGACTTATTCGTATATTACTTGTGACCACGTGCGCTTGCGTGATTTCATGCTAACATTTGTGTCCTGCATATGCTGGGTCACACTTAGCCTCACATCAACATGATTCCTTGTGTCCAATGACCCAAATAGTATCTTGGACATGGACTTGGAACAAGCCATTTTATTGTTATCTATACCCTCAAGTTCATGTATATTGGCATCAAGGTAATTTAAAATACACTGAATAAAGCGAGGATAAAAGATATCATTACCTCTACCACGAACGGTCATGCCTAGCCTCTGAGCCAATTCCTTGAGAATTATGGCTCCCACATTGATCTCCTGGTTGTTGGCCAGGGAGTAGGCTAGCTTCACAGTAATGTGACTGATATGGTCCCATCCTGTCTTCCTGCATAGAAACACCTTCTGGAGTGCGTCAAACAGAAATGACCACTTCCTCCTCACAAACTTCTTATTGAGCTTTCCAGTATCTATCTCATCAGCATACTGAATGAAGGTCATGAAGTCTACAATTTGAGCATCAGTAGCTTCTTGGCCGTGACCCTCCACCTTGAACCCCAAAGCTTCATTGATTTCCTTTTCCCCAAACTGGAAGTGTTTGCCTCCAATTGAACAATTAACCTCCTGGAATGAAGTTCCATCTTCCCTAGCCATTGTTGAAACCAACGCCGTTCTCCAGAATCCTTCCAACACATCGACATACAAGGGAGGGTTCAGGGTTAGGGCTTGGCGTAGGTAGGAAGTGTTCAAGAACCGTACAAAACACTTGTACCTTGGGTTAGCCTCAGCCTCAGAGGGAATGGTGAGAAGATTTGTTTCTTTGGGAATGGTTAAAGGGTTTGAAGAGGGAGCTGTTTGAGATTTGGGTGCCATTTCAAAAGAGAGAGTGAAGAAGAGAGTAGAGAATTTGTGCTTAGGTTTGAGAGTTTGAGAGCAATAGACAAGATGAAAAGTTGTGAACGGTTAGAAAAGAGTATTTATATGATAGAGACAATGCGATATGGAGTTATGAATATGGAGTATTTATATGATAGAGACAGTTAGCAATCACAGTCACATAGCATGTCATGCAATTAGGCTTACCACAGAAGGAATCATGACTAGAGTTTATGCTAGCAGAATGGTTACTTAGGTTATCAACTTCAACATTCACTTGTTTGTTACACTTATGAGTCAAATGATTAACAGATAGACATTTCTGACATTGTTTCCTGGGAGCATTTGGCCCATAAGCATAGTTGCTACCCTTGTTGACACCTACCTTACCATTTCTGTTTTGTTTCTTTTTTTTAACAACTTCTTTCTTTTCTTTAGGACTCTTGACAAGATTGTCTTTGGTCTCTTTCTGACTGACAGATTCAGGAGAGGAAGAAGTGTCTTTAGCAGCCTCATCTTCTTCAAGAAGTTGTTGTTTGATGATCAATAGTTCTTCATCAAACTCAACAACACTCTTGTTGAAGATGGGCTGTTCAACACTAGATAGAATGGTTGGGGCATTTTTGTTTGTAAAAGATTCTTTTCCTTTGCCCTTTGCCTTCTTCCTTCCTTTATCATTCTCATAGTCAAAACGAACTCCAACCTTGCTATCTTCAGTGTGTTCCTTGTGATAGGTTTGAATAAGTTCAGAGGAGTTCTAAAGCTTCTTAGTTTCAATTCAGTTTCAGCAATTTGTTCCCTAAGAGCTTTCTCTATTTGTTCAGCACAAACCACTTTGTTTTTAAGATACTCAACCTCCTTTTTCAAACCATCAAGGTTCACAACCATTAACTCAAGTTCCTCATTCTTTTCTGTAAGCTCAAGATTTCTAGCAGTTAGTCTATCAATTTCTTCATTTGCTACTCACATGCTAGTATGAATATTAAACATCTCAGTACTCATATCTTGAACAGTTTGCTTATATTGAAGGGGAGTAATATCAAGAGAAGTAAAAATAGGTACCTAACTAGAATCACCATCATCAGAAAATTCCATCAAGGCATAATTTGAGTACTCTTGTTCTTCTTCTTCATCAGAGTCATCCCAGCATTTTCCCTCAGCAATAAAAGCTTTACCCTGTTGTTTCTTGAGTAGAGCCTCATACTTAGCTTCAAGCTCTAAGTATGCTTTGTCCTTCTTGACCTGTTTCGGCTTTTTGCACTCAGTGGCAAAAAGCCCAAGTTCATTGCAGTTATAGCATCTTATTTTGGACCTATCCACACTCCCAGATTTGTATCCTCCTTTAACTGCACCAGCAATCCCTTTTCCTTTGTTGAAAGAGTTTGAGCTACCTAAACCACCAGCATTTCCATTATTGAATCTAGACTTGAATGGCTGCTTCCTCTTAAACCTGATGTTAGGGTATCTCCTAGCCATATAAGCAAAAGATTTGTTTTCCATCTTGTCCAGTTCATCTATGCTGTAGAACTCATCCTCTTCAGGTAAATCATACACAACCTGAGTTTCATCACCAGTGTCATCACTTTCCAGTTCCTCAATCTTGACTTGACTGATTTTTAGAGAATCCATTCTTTGACCTAGATTGTCAGCAATAAGGGCACAAGAGGTATTGGCCACTAATCCTTGATTTTCTTGAATAGATCTCTTTTGAAACAGCTCTAACTCATATGTCTTCAAAACACCATACAACACATCAAAACCAATCTTTGTTAGATCTCTTTCTTTAAGGGAAGAGATTCTTGGTTCCAAGTGATCTGGAAGAGTTAGTAAGAACTTCATATTGAGCTCTTCTGTCTCATAGTGTTTGTCATAGAGTTTGAGCTCGTTTATCAGCTTATTGAATCTCTCAAACACTTCTGTGATTCCCTCTTTTGGCTGAGCCATGAAGGCTTCATATTTTGAGACAAGAATCTGCTTCTTGTTCTTTCTTACTTCAGTAGTTCCTTCACAGAGCACTTCTATAAGATCCCACATCTTCTTGGCACTAGTACAGTGAGCAACAGTGCCATACATGTTGAAATCCATAGATTCACAAATGATAAGTTGAAGATGTCCATCCAGTGCTACTTTCTCCTTTTCAGGATCAGTGTATTTTGAGGGGTCTTTGGGCACATGTTTTGCTGGTACTATCTCAGTGCCATTGGTTGTTTCACCAATCTCGATCATTGGAATAAAGGGACCATGCTTTAGAATATCTAAATACATGGGGTTAGAAGCTTTGATGAAAAGCAACATCTTCTTTTTCCATAAACTGTAGTGCTCCTTGTTAAAGGGAGGAATCTTGATACTGCTTAGTTTCTGTGAACTCATTCTTGATCTTTTCCTGTTTGTACGTTAACAGCCTTCGCTCTGATACCACTTGTTAGGAATGAATATCACCTAGAAACTAGACAGAGGGGGGTGGGGTGAATGGATAGTTTGATGAATTTTTGCTTTCTTGAAACTAAATGTAAATTATATATGATTATGCTATGTAATATGCAGAAAGTAAACAACACGCACAATCACTGTAATCTACTTTGTATAAGCAAATTAAATACTACAGCTTTCCAAAAAATTCACAATCGAATTTCTGGCTTCTAAACAAGAACAGTTTGTACTTTCTTGCTTACAGAGAAAAGAGCTTGAGATAAAAACTGTGTGTGTCTCTCTTACAGCTTACAGTGGTGTGTGCACAATATATATATTCACCTATACAAACTAGGTACACACAATATTACACAGCTACCCCTTCTGAAAGTCCAACTTGTCCTGCCATAAGAAGTTCACTATGTCAGGAAGGACCACCTGCTTTTCGGAGTCTTTCCCGTTTCTGTAGCTGCTTGTCTCTTATCTTTCTCTCCAAGTTTAGCTGTAGATTTGCCATCTGTTCTTTGGACCACCTTTCCAGAACAAATGCTTCAGTATTTGTCTCTTTTGATTCTTGGTTTTGTACCTTGATTTGTCTTGTTATAAACGGCTAAGTGTTGATATCGTGAACTCCACTTCATTCCTGACTTCGCGATCTCCCTTGTGAGGACTACGCGATATAGCCTTTGAAGACTTTGCGACATAGGCCATAAGATGACTATGCGACATGGGTCATTTGACGACTATGCAACATAGGTCATTTGACGACTATGCGACATAAGTCATTTGACGACTATGCTACATAGGGCTTCTGAGGACTTCACGATCTAGGCTTCTTTGACTTTGCTGACTTCAACACTTCACGACATGTGTCTTGAGGACTTCTCGACATAGTACAAAATGGACTATGCGATGTAGCACTTCACGACATAGATATTGGTGACTTCACGACATAGCTTTCTTCTGACTTTGCTATATAATGCCTTAGACAAATTTCTGCAACTTATTTCTTCATGGCCTTATTCATTTCTATCCTGCTGCATGAACACTTCTGAACTTCTACCAGGACAATTATTCAATGGCCTATATACAATCTAGATGCAAGAAACTTTGCTAAGCTCATTATAACTTTGAGCATACATGATCAAGCTAATGTTCATGAGAACAAGACAAGTACATATAGAGACCTATACTATATCCCAGTGATAGAACTCACTAGGTCATGTAATGTGACATAGTCACATAGTGTAGGCCAGTTATTTAAAATATGTTATCCGAGTTTATTTCATTCAACTGTTCAATAATACAAAACAATCCTTACAATCTTACAAGTATGAAAAAACTTAAAACTCCTAAGATCGTATATCCAACTACATCACAATAATACAAAAGCTAAAATAATGAACTACATTAACAATTATTCAAATTAGTTTAAATGCTACATGCACCATCTCTTGATGCTACCAACCATAATCTCCGGTGACAAGTCTTTTTGCATTGACAAACAAACTCCATCCAGTAGATAGAAAATGTCGTTTAGGTTATCCTGCATAATTTTAAAGACACGACTACAAATAGCAATTAATCGTTAGGTTTCGGTAACTCAAAGAGATTAGATATAGATAAAAACATGGTGTAAATGGCTCAATGACATTGCTGCCAACTCACTAATGATGTCCTGCCCAGTTCAATTTGCACCAACTATTCTCATACACCCAATCCAATTAACATAATCCTCAAGTGATCCACGAAATCATATTTTGATCGAGGAAATCATATTTTGATCACATACACATATTTAACAGTCTTCCCATCTGCAACACAGATAAGGATTTTCAGAAAGAATTATAAACAAGCACATAGGTACCATAACCTATTTTTAGCTCTACAAAAGATATTAGGGATCCAACATTAGATCTAATAAATATAAATATGCAGCATGCAGAACCTGTCAATTTATCACAAATAATTGAAACTGAAACATAAATAAGCTTTTAGTCAATACAAAATTGCTCAAATTAGAGAAGACAGCCATAATGTTTTATACGCTACTATAAAAAGAATTAAAACAAATAACACACAGAGAATATGTTTATTACATTGAAAGGTCCAACACTCTAACTCATGAAGCAGGCGATAAGTCAAGATTTACAATGATTGTCAATAAAAAAGGCAAGACAGTGAAACATTAACTCAGGCAATGGTGATACAATATTACAGGAGAAATGTTCTTACTTCATTTACAAGCAATGAGGATTTATAAAGTTTGACCACTTCAATTATTAATGATGGGTGAGATTTAAGCGAGAAGTGAAGAACTGTGATAACCAAATGTTCTGCCTCAAATGCAAAGTGTTGAATTGTACATGACAACTTGAAAAAAAAAGAACATTTAGTTCTCCTTCTCATTTAGAGCCAAAACTTATCACTGATTATACTCTCATCAAAAACAACCCCCAACAGGTCCGACCAGAAACCACATAAGGCCAACGCCACCAAGGGGACTGAAACACTCAACACACTTCTAGTTACAGTCCCTGGGCAATTAAAAACTCCCAATAAAAAAGAACCAGCAAAGATACAGAAAGTTGATAAGGTTATAGAAACCAGCAAAATGACGAAGTTTATAACAGCTTAACTAATGAGAGTTAAGGTTAAGGGGCTTGATTATATTAAATGATTATTAAGCATTACTATGGAACATGTCCCAAAAAACCTCAAAAGGCCATTTCCACAAGGCCCTCAGAAAAGGGGCCGAGACCTAACAATATAATGCATATAAAGACCACTAAGAAGTAAGAAGTTAGAAGGATCACATCTCAAAGGATAGCGTGCAACAACAAAATATCAATTCAACCAAAAAAGACATCACATGACCGCACCAACACATGCTCCAGACTCCATTGGACTAAAGAAGAATGAACATAAAGTACTGGGACCGGTCTTGACCAGCATAGGTCCTGAAAAATAAACCGTAACACACACAACTTTAATAAAAATCTACATACAACTTTAACTTACAGATTAAATATCCATAAGAAACCAGGCATAGACGACTAGTTGAATTATATATATAACCAATTGTTTTAATGTAAGAAACCAACAAGGTTTGTGTTTCTTATTCCTACCTGGTAATTGAGGATTATTTTATGAGAAGTCTTCAGTATGCAACTTTGACATGAATTTCTTTACTTAATCAACTAATGGTGTGGATGCTAGCACAACCAGTCGTGTCTTGCTCAGATCATTGAAGCCCCGTCTAACTGCAACAGTACATAAGCCACATACAAGAAAGTTAGAAAAAGATAAAAAAAATCTAGTGTTACAGCAAAGGAGATGATTGTGCGTCATGATATTAAAAAAAATGATTGTGCATCATGATATAAAATTAGAAAGAATTTACATAACACTCTCACTTTTTTCCATCAAGAATCCAACTGTTCATGTGAGCCAGCGGTGTAAAGATACACAAATCAATTTGAACTTTTTAATTTGAAGCCATTCAGACCCAAACCGACGCCCTAATTGAAGAAGCCCCCGATTCAAAATCTTAAGTTCAAGAAGCCCAACTTGAAGGCAACTAAAGTAGATCTTAGCAGTAGATAGAGAGAGAAAGAGAGAGAGAGAGAGAGAGCACCGATGAAGAGAGAGAGAGAGAGTTTATGAAAGGCACTAGAAGGGATGAGAGGGAGATTTAGGGATTTGATAAAAGGGGGAAAACCAAAAGGGGGAAACTGAAAAGTATCAAGGGGGAAACTAAAAAGTATTTAGGAGGGAACAAAATTTTAGATCGGTTAACGAAAATGTATATTGGGGGGATTGAAAATGAAATTGTAAATATAAAATTATAATTAATAAATCTTTTGATATAGACAGCGGTTTATCTAAAAAAAGCATTGTAACGTAATTACTCACACAAGAATTTTATTAAAAAATCCATTGTGTATGTTGTACAACGGTTTTTGGAATAAAACCATTGTTAAGTCTTTTAACTTACACCACTTTGTTAAACAAAAATCATTGTCTTATACTTTTATGAAATTGAATAAACAAACTTACGTGAGTATTGGTCAAATTAGTAGTTGAATATTAAAACATCAAACCAAATAAATTTATTTTTTTCTGAAAATTTTGGAATATCACTAAAATATATAAATCTTGACATCCATACGGTTGGATCGTTGATAAATATTTAAAAAAAAATTGAAACATCAATCCGGGACGAAACACTAGTTGGTAATACTAGTCAAATCACTAGTTGACCGTTAAGATCTCAAATCAAATAAATTTATTTTTTTTCTAAACTTTTTGTAATATCATTAATATACATAGATCTTGATATCCATACGGTTGGATCGTCGATAAATATTCTTAAAAAATTTGAAACATCAATCCGGGAAGAAACACTAGTTAGAAGTATTAGTCAAATCAATAGTTGACCGTTAAGATCTCAAACCAAATAGTTTTATTTTTTTCTAAAACTTTTGTAATGTCATTAAAATAAAGTGATCTTGATATCCATAAGGTTGGATCGTCCAGAAATATTTTTAAAAAAATCGAAATATCAATATGGAATGAAACACTAGTTACAAGTACTAGTCAAATCAGTAGTTGATCGTTAAGATCTCAAACAAAATAAATTATAAATAGGTAATATTATTATTTAATAATATATTTCTATAAATAAGTAATGTTAATTAAGTAAAAACACGAAATACAGTTAATTAACGGCAATTAAGTAAAATCACAACGTACCATACCGACCAACCAAACTTTTAATGTTTCGTCTATTATATAATAACTAGCTTAAAACCCGTGCGATGCACGGATTGTTATTAATAATTATTATTTTTATTATTTATGTTTTAATATTTTATTAATTTGCATTTGCTAAAAAAATAAGTAGGCGTGTTAAACTTTTTTAAATAATTAAAAGTATTAAAATAAAATTTAAAATAAATTAATAACTGTTTATCCGTGATATTTTTGGAAAAGTAGGGGTCTTAGTAAAGAAAAATAGAAAAAGTAACATGTTTTATTTGAAAAGGTAAGTGCCTGTAATTAAAAGTATTTAAATAGGTTTCAAAATAAATAAGTAGGGATTTGCCTGAGATATTTTTGGAAAATGAGGGTTTTTAGTAAGGAAAAATGGAAAGAGTAACATGTTTTAGTTGAAAATGATAATTGCCGGTGATTTATTTTTAGAAAAATAGAGGATTTTGTTAGAAAAAATTGAAAAAGTAATGTATTTTAGCTGAAAAGGTAGTTGGTTATTAAAATGTTATTATTTAATAATAATTTCTTTAGAAAATGAAAAAATTAAAAAAGTAACATGTTTCAGCTGAAAAAGTGCTCATAATTAAAAGTATTAAAATCTATTTTAATACTTTTAATTATTAAAATAAAAAAATAGATTTTTTAAAATAAATAAGTAAGGGTTTGCCCGTGATATTTTTGGAAAATGATGGGTTTTAGTAAGGAAAAATGGAAAGAGTAACATATTTAATTTTGTTAAAAAAGATAACCGCGCGTGTTTTTTTTAGAAAAAGAGAAGATTTTGTTAGAAAAAAAAAGTAATGTATTTTAGCTGAAAAGGTAATTGGTTTTAAATAATGTTATTATTTAGTGATAGTTTTTTAAAAAATAAGTAAGGGTAATTAAATAAAATCACTAAGTACCGACCGTCCGTCCATTCGACTACCAAACTTTTAATGTTTTATCTTTAATAATATAGCTTAAAACTCGTGCGATGCACGAATTGTTTTTAATAATTGTTAATTTTATTATTTATATTTTATATTTTATTAATTGCATTTGTTAAAAAAATAAGTAGACGTGTTAAATATTTTTAAATAATTAAAAGTATTAAAATAGATTTTAAAATAAATAAGTAACGGTTTGCCCATGATATTTTGGAAAAAGAGGGGTTTTAGTAAGAAAAATAGAAACTAAAATGTTTTCGTTGAATTTTAAAATATAAAAGTCACGATTTGCCCATGATTTTTTTGAAAAAAAAGAGGGGTTTTAGTAAGAAAAATACAAAAGGTGACATGTTTTAGTTGAAAAAGATAATTGTCAATTAAAATTATTAAATAAGATTTTAAAGTAAATAAACAAGGTTTGTCCCTGATATAATTGGAAAAGTAGAGATTTTAGTAACGAAAATAGAAAATATAACATGTTTTAGCCGAAAAAGGTAACTGCTCGTGATTTTTCTAGAAAAAGAGGGGAAATGTAATTGTCAATTAAAAGTATTAAAATATGTTTTAAAATAAATAAGTAAGGATTTGCTCGTGATATATTTGGTAAATGATGGATTTTAGTAAAGTAAATAGAAAAAGTAACATGTTTTAGCTGAAAAGGAAATTGCTCGTGATTTTTTTAGAAAAAAATGGTAATGCATTTTAACTGAAAGGGTAACTGATTATAATAATTTTTATAATAATTCAATAAACAATTAAATAAGGCAAATACTGTACCAAAAAAACAGGTACCAAAACTTTCAATGTTTCGTCTTTAATAATATAGTATAGATAGATAGATAGATTTATAATATTAGTATTTTATGCTACTAAATAGAATAGTCCGTGATATTTTTGAGGTTTTAGTTAAGAGAAATATTAGTTATGAAATATAAAAATGAATATACGTTTTGGAAAAAAAAAGCTAATCGGTTAGTCATTAATAATTATAATATTATTATTTTATTTTATTAAATATATTTGTTCGTGATATTTTTGGAAAATGAGAGGTTTTAGTTAGGAAAAATAGAAAAGTATAAATTTTAGTTAGAAAAAATAAAAAAGAATATACAATTTGGCTAAAAAAGGTAATGAGTTAGTTATTAGCAATTATAACTTTATTATGTTATTTTAGTAAATGAAATTGTTTGCAATATTTTATCTAACGGTTTCCATCGATTTGATCAAAAATATCTAACGGCTATGAATTGAATCACCAGACTACAAAAACTTTCATGACGAGACTACAAAACTTTTAATGTTTCGTCTTTAATAATATAGTATAGATATTGATATTAGAATTTCTATCGCTAGAATAAATATAAATGGTTAAGAATATGTTCTTTAAATTTTTTTAGTAGAATAAGGTATGTGAAAAAGTAAATTTAACCCTCTAAACATTTTTAATGTGATAAAAGCATCAAACATCTTACGATCTATAGTATTTATTAATAAGTAAAACAATATGTAAATGACGCGTAAAAGTACGAAAGTACAAAAGTACAAAAGTATGAAATTTCGTTATCACAAAATTCAGGTTCGATTTCCTACAACTACATGATTAAATAACATTTTTTTATTTAATTTAATTTCTTTAATTATTAAAGTTTACCATTGTACAGTTTTCTTGAAGCAGAGATGCAGTGTGCATAACGGAGGCTGGATTGTTATCAACCAACAATATACAAGAACTACTTGTTACATCAAGCCAAATATAGTCACTTTTTACTCTATCACCTTTATTTACACTCATCTTTAACAAACACCTCTTACTTTGATGAAATTAGCACAAACAAATATAATTTGTTCTTGTATCTATGTAATGGCCTCTAAATGTTTACAAAACATACAAAAAAAATTCAAATTTAGCAATACCTCTCGATTCGAGGCATTTCAATTTGAGAAGCCTTTTTCGCAACTAACAACAACTAAAAATAACAAAACACAACTAGGTGATCTCATTTGCAAAAAACTAGTCCACACAACATACGAAAAAAATATCAAAATTGCAATAACTTAGCAATTCAAGGCAATTCAATTTGAGAAGCCTCTTTCATAACTAACAACAACTAAAAATAACACAACGCAACTAGGTGATCTCATTTGCAAAACCTAGTCTACAAAACATACATAAAAATATCAAAATTGCAATAACTTAGCAATTCAAGGCAATTCAAATTGTGGAACCTCCTTCGTAACTAACAACAACTAAAAATAAAGCAACACAACTAGGTGATTTCAGTTGCAAAACTAGTCCACAAAACATAGGGAAAAATATCAAAATTGCAATAACATAGCAATTCAAGGCAATTCAAATTGAGTAACCTCCTTCGCAACTAATATCAACTAATAATAAATCGACGCAACTAGGTGATTTCAGTTGCAAAACTAGTATACAAAACATATGAAAAAATACAATCAAAACACATAAAGATACCCCGATTGCAACATACCTTCTTAATGATTTGGATATGGGATATTAACAAGATTTATCATCCGAACACGCCGATTTGATCAATTAGTATGATGATGATGATGATGATGATCATGAAATTGAAAAAAATCGATGGTGAAATCTGTTATCAACGAATTGAAATTGTATAAACGACAACAACAACTAATTTTTGAAAGAAATGATGTATTATAGTATTTTTGCAACTAATACAAACAAGACCGTATATTTGCAACTAAAAAACAGAAAACCATATATATGCAATTTATTTTAAAAAGTAACCGTAACTTTGAAAAAAGATATTTTAATAGTATTATTTTTGAAAAAAGCTCTAATAAATTTGATTTTTCTTAAACAAAGATCTGTAGCTTCCTGGCGGGCGCTTGGATCCCGATTTCTCGATCACTTCATTTGAGAACAATAAAAATTAAAAACACACAATTTAAGTACAATATAAGAACTAAAATCAAATAATTTAATAATTATTATCAAATTAAATTTGTTTCAGGCATCTAACTTTGTTTATTATAATATTTTTCTATAATTACCACAAAATTACAATTGTACTCGTATATACAATTAAAATTCTACAAAATTCTTTACCAAACAAATTTTTTTAGAATATAACAAAACATTAGACTATTTTATAGGTGCATTCACCATAAATTACTTATTAATTTTTTAATTAAATAAAATTATATAGACAATCCAAACATTAATTATTAATATTATTTTAATAAAACTACATTTTGTTAAAAAAATCCGAACCCATAAACTTGGGTGTATCACCTACTTGGTTACTAGTGAGAATAATTTGAATACCAATATGAATAGGGCTGAGCATTCGGTCGGTTCGGTCCAGAACCGGACCGAACCGAAAGAACCGAGAACCGAATAATATATTTTTCTGGAACCGAACCGAACCGAAATTATGTGCTGGACCGAACCGGAACCGAACCGAAATAATTCGGTTAATTCGGTTCGGTTTTGAGAACCGAAATTCATAAAAAAAAACCTTATGTTTTTTGTTGTAAACTTGTAATTTAAATCCTCACTGATCTCTGATTCTTGATTAGAAATAGCAGCAGCAGCAATAGATTTTTAAATTAGAATCTCTGATTTTCGAATCGAATATAGCACGATAGAATCAGATTCTTTAATCTTTGATTCTTAATTCTTTAATTGGAATATTTGATTCTTGATTACAGATTTACAATTTTAGTAGAGGCTAGGGTTTAGTGTTACTCGTGACTCGTTTACTCGTGACTTGTGTAAACTGATTGAACTACTGATAATACATGCATTAGACTATACATATAAAATTAATATATATAAAATATATAATAAAATATTCGGTCTATTCGGTTCTAACCGAATTTTTTTAAAAAGAACCGAACCGAACCGAAATTTATTTCGGTCTATTCGGTCCGAACCGAAAAAACCAAAATTTCAGAAAATGGGAACCGAACCGAACCGAAATTACACGGTTCGGTTCGGTTTTTCGGTTCTGGTTCGGTTCTGCTCAGCCCTAAATGTGAATATATCTCTAGAAGTATAGAGAATGTAACATGCAATTTAGTTTTAAAATAATAACTAGAGATACATCACAAATTTTGGTACATAAATAAAGATGAAAATATTAACTTTTACTGACGAAAATATTTGATTTACGAGACTTACACAAACCAGTTTGCTTGAAAGATATAGTCATTACTCAAAACTTAAAACTTCATACAGTTTCTAAGAAAGAGTTTAAGAACATTCACACTAGATAGCTTACTCCTCTACTATCTTTCTTGATATTTCCCTTCAACTTACCCAATTAATTAGTAGAATTTGCTTCAACTGTTTAGATTATATTTTCTTCACGAAGGTCCCTCAATAGTTCAGCAATATCATCTTCGGTTAGCTGCTTTTCAGCTATATCATTAGGACTAGTACTAGTGCCTTGGCCAGCAATTTCCTCAGCTACTTGACTGCTTCCAGTGTTCCTGATAACGTTTCCATTATGGTATACCGAGTCCGCCAAATTACCTAATTGTGGTTCTTGATCTGGAACATGAAGAGAACCAGAAATGTAACCATTTGTGGAGGTGACTTGACCCCCTTTCATGAAAATTTGAACACCTCCATTGGGCCATGCTACTTGACGGCTTCCGGAGTTCATTATTATACCATTTCCACTACCATACATTCCTCTGCCCAATTCAACTTCTTGATTGGGAACCTGAAGACCACTTGTCACACAACCATTTGTCGGGGTCACTTGATCCGGCCCTTCCATAAATATTTGATGGCCTCCAATTTCCCCACCTACTTGACCGCTTCCAGTGTTACTCATAACATTGCCATTATGATATACCACGTTAGCAAAATCACCTGATGGTTGTTGATTTGGAATCTGTAGACCACCAGTGATTGGAACCTGAAGAGCACCGGTGATTGGAACCTGAAGAGCACCAGTGACGTAACCATTTGTCGAGGTCACTTGATCCCCTCCCAAGAATTTTTGCGCTCCTGAAATTTCCCAATAGGCTTCATGTCGGCTTCCAGTGTATATGGTTAAATTTTCATCAGAATAAATTCCTCTTCCAAAATTACCTGATATTTCTTCATTTGGAACATGAAGAGCACCAGCCATATAACCATTTGTCCTCGTCACTTGTCGTCCCCCTCCCATGAACACTTCAACACCTCCATTTCCCCCTGCTACTTGACGGCTTCCGGTGTTCATCATGATACCATTTTCAGTTGTCCCGTTCAGCACATTGATTGAGTTTAATTCGTTTTGGTTTTGTTGCAAACCTTCAAGGGTAAAGCCAACATAGTTTCTGGTCGGAGGAGTCGTTAAGGAATTTGAAGGGAGACTCTTGCCTTCACGATGTCCCTGGAGTGAAGAAAAAATTGCAGTACAAGAGAGTGAATGAAATATTTTATCAAAAAAAATCTTCGTACATGACTAAAGAATAATTTTTTTAATTATGTATATACAAACTAAAACCATATAACCACATCTAGTACTCCAAGATCTCAAATTATGCAAGTCACTATTAGGTTCTTGATTGTCTCAAGGATATCACCCAAGATACTATACATTTGCCAAAAAATATCTAGTATCTTGCATCTACAGAAATTAAAGTCATTCTCATCACCATAAATATTGTTCCCATGCTCTTCTCTACCTTGTTTCTTCTTACACAAAGATATTCTCATGCTGATCATAAAAGATATGACTATACCATTTTTTCCCCAAAATTCAACCCTCGTCCTAGTTCGTAATTTAATTTAGTTGATAAACACTTGCTATAAACAGAAGAACCCAACTGCACTTAACCCAACTGAAACAGTCTTCAAATTTCCAAAGTTAATTAGTACCTAATATTTGAAAACCGTAAAAGAAAAGTGATTTTTCGAAGCTGACAGGGTTGATCATAATCTGTAATACATCAATGATAAAAAAAAAAGCAGGTATTATGCACATGTAGGTAAGCTTTAATTTAGTACCTGCGAATGACTAGTGGCTTGGTAATAGCCAACCCTATTCGTCATGTTTGAAGTTTTCCTTTGACCAGATTCTGCTAATAATAAACATAAAACTATAAGGTATAAATCTCGCGTTGGTGTTGATCATTGTATTATGCTCGATCTATCACAAATTACCTGTAACAGTTACATAGCCTTGTGGATGTCGACTCTTTTTTTGTTTTCCATTTTCGTCAACAGAATTGATCAAGGTCCTCTTTCTTTGGTTTGTTGAGGTAGCATGATCAGGAATCCTCCCCCTTGTCGACCATAAAATTTGGTGCCATAACCTTGCTATATCAGAAGGTTCAAGTGGTTTTCCAATGACCAACGATGCCCCTTTTTTTAGAGCCTCCTCTCCTAAGTCCATTGTGAAATTCTCAGCCATCACTGCACATTTATTATAAAATATTTGTCATTCAGTGTCAAAATACATAATGAGGTTATTAGGCTAACTTGACATCATAAAATAAGAATTTTCCCCCACACAAAAAGTAACAAAATAAACATATTTTGTTACGATTTTAGTTACTCTTTCTGCAGAATAGATACTATTTTTTTTGACATTAGTTAAACATTAATACAGCTCCAGTATATCTGAAAGTATCAAGGAATATACAGGTACTTATTTAACCATGTTGTGTGTGCATAAATCAGTTGAACTTACAAACTACAGGCATGAAGAAGGTCAAGCTTCGATCGTGAATATGCTGTACGAATTCAAAAATGTTCATATCTTGCATATTAAAATCAGCCATCACCATATCGTAAAACCCTTCACGCGCCTCAAAAAGCTTCAGTGCCATGGCTGCTGACCCTGCCGTTGTCACTGAAACCAAATCACCACAATTTTTTTTTGAGAAGTGCCAAACCTCTTTTTTTCATTCTACCATTACGAACAAAATGCAACCAAAAAAAAAGATTTTACAAATGTAATAATCACCATACAAGTATTTAAATTTTTGTGTCCGTCAAACAAATGTCAAGCACAACATTTTTAATAAAACAAATGGCTAGATGGCTACATTCCAATTTACTTAAATACATTTACATATAAGTATGTGCCTCGATAAAACAGTAAGTAGTAAAATTTAAGAGTTGGAGGGTTAAAACCCTGTAAAAGAATAAGTTAGTATATGAGTGTATAGTAACTGAAAAAAATTAGTGCCAATAATTATTAAACATTACCATTGTACAGTTTTTCTTGAAGCAGAGATGCAGTGTGCACAAGGGAGGCTGGATTGTTATCAACCAACAATATACAAGAACTACTAGTTACATCAAGCCAGCTATAGTCACTTTTTACTCTATCACCTTGATTTACACCCATCTTTGACAAACACCTCTGACTTTGATGAAATTAGCACAAACAAATATAATATGTTCTTGTATCTATGTAATGGCCTCTAAATGTTTAATTATAGGTAGATGGAGAATGAGGCAGCAATGTATAGAAATTTTGAATGTATAGAACTAGAGTTTCATCACACAGCGTCGTTTATCAACATTTTCAATGATGGGACCAATTAAAAATAAATGTATATTTTAATCTATAATACTTAAATATTTTTAAATTTTGTATTACTTGTTTTTCAAAAATTACAAAAGAAAAGGCAGTTAATCAGTACAAAACAGTAAGCAAAAGCCTTTTTTTATAGCCATAAGTTACATAATTTTAAAGGTTGTTTCTCCTTACAATTTTTTTTGAAGATATTAATAATTTTAGGTTTGACCTAGTGTTGCAATGAAGAGTAACAAACAAAGTAGAGATAGAATAGATTATAGTATAAATTACCAGTTACCTACTTATGCATAACTACCTGCCCATGCAATTAATTGTTCCTTTTTAATTATTAATATATTAGAATTTCTATTGGTAGAATAAATATAATTGGTTAAGAATATGTTCTTTAAATTTTTTTAGCAAAATAAGGTAGGTGAAAAAGTAAATTTAACCCACTAAATATACTATTTATTAATAAACAAAACAATGTGTAAATGACGCGCAAAAGTACGAAAGTACGAAATTCCGTTATCACAAAATTTAGGTTCGATTTCCTACAAATATACGATTAAATAAGATTTTTTTATTTGATTTAATTTCTTTAATTATTAAAGTTTACCATTGTACAGTTTTTCTTGAAGCAGAGATGCAGTGTGCATAAGGGAGGCTTGATTGTTATCAACCAACAATATACAAGAACTACTTGTTACATCAAGCCAGATATAGTCCCTTTTTACTCTATCACCTTTATTTACACTCATCTTTAACAAACACCTCTGACTTTGATGAAATTAGCACAAACAAATATAATTTGTTCTTGTATCTATGTAATGGCCTCTAAATGTTTAATTAAAGGTAGATGGACAATAAGGCAGACCAGCCATGTATATAAATTTTAAATGTATAGAATTAGAGTTTCATCACCCGTTTATCAACATTTTCAATGATGGGACCCATTAAAATCAACATTTTCAATGATGGGACGCATTTTAAGACTCCTTTAATATATATTTTGATAAATTATTTTAAATTTTTTCTTCTTATGAATAAAAATATAATGTTTAAATTTTTATTTAGAAAAAGAAAGTTTGAAAAATAAGTTGTAGAACTATACTTTATAAAAGCCTTAAAATGCGTGACAAACAATGTAAAGAAACTGTAACGAAATGAGAGGGACGGAGGGAATAATATTTAAATATTTTTAAATAATTTTGTATTACTTGTATTTCAAAATTTAAAAAAGAAAAGGCAGTACAAAACAATAAGTAAAAGTCAAACAAATTAGAGATAGAATAGATTATAGTATAAATTACCAGTTACCTACTTATGCATAACTACCTGCCCTTGCAATTAATTGTTCATTTTTCATTATAAATATATTAGAATTTCTACCGCTAGAATAAATATAAATGGTTAAGAATATGTTCTTTAAATTTTGTTACTAGATTAAGGTATGTGAAAAAGTAAATTTAACCGACTAACTATTTTTAATGTGATACAAGTGTCAAACACCTTACGATCTATACTCTTTATTAGTAAGTAAAACAATGTGTAAATGGCGCGAAAAAGTATGAAATTTGGTTATCACAAAATTCAGGTTCGATTTCCTACAACTACATGATTAAAGAAGATTTTTTATTTGATTTAATTTCTTTAGTTTCATTCCGGGTTCCATTCCCAATAATTACATAATCCAAAGATTTATTGATTTGATTTTTTTTGGTTTCATCTTGATTTCGATTAATATTTGAATCTTGGCCCGTACTTTGCACGAGTTATTAGCGATTTAATTTAAGTTGAAATAACTTATCATGGCATATGCTCAAGTTTGAATCAAAATAAACTTTAAGAAAAACTAGTTTAAGCGGATTATTTTCATTTTTTTGTAAGTTATTTGCGTTTATTTTGTTATAAGAATTTTAATTATAGTAAATTTTGAAATAATTAAAAATGAACACATAAGCGAATATTACACTCATAAGAATATTTAGATAAACAAATAACGTACAAATTACAAAACAACTTGAAACTATTTTGAATCCATATTCTCCCATTCAAGTATGTTGTATAATTTGATAGTCAAATGTTTAAACAACTTTCACATAGTATAATGATTATAAATATATGATCACAATTCACACACCGAGATCACATAGTACATAACTATTCAATCTCTGTATGAAAGTATACGCTATGTGCTAAACGTGGCTACTTGAAATGGCATAGTATCTTATCGGAGTTTATAATCGAGGGGTAATAGATTGATTAGAATCATTTGTTATATAGGTCCAGGTCAGACGAGTAAACTTCCATTCTTCCAAACTGATCAGGTCTAACCTTATTTTCTATAGTCAAAACTTATATGATGATTAGGTGTGTGGTTGATATGCTAGTATAAGTAGTCACTAAACTATTTGCTATATGATAATTAAAATGAGTAGTGTATAATGTTGTGTTAAGTATGATTGAATATGGTTCAAGACATATGGAGTTCTAATTATATATATTTACAATTCGAAATTTCGAATGTATATGTATATATGATTAAAATTCTATAATTTCTTAAACATAGTATGAGTAGTATGATTACTTGAGTGTGATTGTACTTGATATGAATTGGTATTAATGTTGTTGTGGATTGTTGATTAGTTTAGATTACAGGTGGTTGGTTACATAAATAGAGGAGGTGCTGCCGAATTTCCGGTAGAACCATTACGTGATTAATTGCTAATTGTAATATGATGTGATATTCTAGTGTAATTGAAACATGCTTATGTGTTATATAATTAACTGTTATAGCTTACTTTATAATAGAAAGATAGTTTTAGAAAAGGTTTTGTGTTAATTTTCAATTTATTAATTATGTTAGAGTACAAAGCACACAATATGGAATCTCGAGGAGTCAACTTGTAATTCATCACTGTGTGTCGATTTTGATCAATGTCTGTTATGTGTTACGTGAATTAAGTGGTTTATTATCGAGCCTTGAATGTGTTAGGTGATCCATGAATAGTATTTAAGATATACATTGGATTATTTAATCTATTATCACTGTTGGTGCTTAATCTGTTATAATAGTATTTAAGATATACATTGGATTATTTAATTTACCGATTAGAAGTGTTACCTTTCTTTTCGCAAGGATCAAGTGTTGAGTTATGTTCTTGTCTAAACGACTAGTTATTAATTTTAGAGGTCGACAGAGAAGGTCAACGAACTTATACGGGAAGATGTTACATGAAGAAAGTTAGGGATGGATGGAGTGTTGTTTGTGCTTTATTGGTTAAAGTGAGATGTTTTAACATCGGGAAAACGTCTACCTTTTCTGACAAAGATATGGGTAAGAATTGTTAATTACGTTAGAACCAAGTTTTCAAGTTTGTGAGTAGGAATCGTAAACTGAAGATTAAAGTATCGTCTTATGTTTGACTGTCGAGGTATATGCGCGGATTCGATATCGTGGGATCAGATTCGTGACGATCGCAAACACGTTATACCAAGAAATGAGTGAAATGGAGGATGATGATGTCGTAAGATAGAAGAAGAAGAGAATTTTATTACTTTGGATTTATGTAATAGCTAAGGATCAGAGGCAAGTTTACTAACTCATACTCTTTTGTTCGGAGTATCATAACAAGTTCTATACTTTTCACTTATTGTTCAAGTGACATATTTCTTCAACTATTTTGCCAATATTGTAACACCCCAGTCCCACATCGAGGAGATTTAGGACTTTAGTTCAGTTTATAAGGCAAAGTGTTACTACTAAGTGCACCAACAAATCATGATCTTTTGGGGGCCTGTGGTAGGCCAGTCGTTACCCAAGTTGGCTGCGTTTGGGCCAGTAGGCTTCGGCTTATTCGGACTCAGAATCGGGATTTGACCGGATTTTCGAAAAAGGCTCGAGATTTGACCCGGGTTGTCACATATGGTATCAAAGCCGACTCTCGAAAGCTTGTCGAGCCAAGTTGCCGGAGGTGGGGACACGAAGGCTGGTGGTATTATCCCACAATGGACAGAGATCCAGAGGTGGGGACACGAAGTCAGCTGGTATTATCCCACAATGGCTAGGGAGGAACGATCTTAGAACCTATGGGCTATATCCGATCAGGCTAGTCGAGGACGTCAAGAGTTTAAGTGGGGGAGTTTGTAACACCCCAGTCCCACATCGATGAGATTTGGGACTTTAGTTCAGTTTATAAGGCAAAGTGTTACTACTAAGTGCACCAACAAATCATGATCTTTTGGGGGTCTGTGGTGGGCCAGTTGTTACCCAAGTTGGCTTCGTATGGGCCAGTAGGCTTCAGCTTATTCGGGCTCGGAATCAGGACTTGACCCAATTTCGAAAATGACTCGGGATTTGACCCGGGTTGTCACAAATATTACTCTAAACTCATATTGAAAGTTTTATCTCTCTCACTTATTATTCAAGTGATATGATTCTGCACTATTATGCAAGTATTACTTTCAAATCATATAGAAAGTGACAATTGCTACTATACTATTATTAAACAAATGTTTATCATACAAACCGTATATTATGTTGCATTTCAGTATTTTATGGGAAACATAAATTATGATTATTATGTTGTTACGAAATGAAATGTTTACCCTGATAATATATTCACGGTAATTAGGCCCTTTTCTTTTTGGATAAAAACTTGTTAAATTTCTAAAGCAAGTTTGATAATGATTTCTGGAAATGAAAGATATATAATAGATAAGTAGCGGGATAATTGAAATCCTATGCTACAATTTTCATATATAAAGTGGAATGAGTTTGCGTAAGAGGACTGATTGACACCCAGCCCAACCCTGTATTAAAGCCAATGTCAATAAGTTCTACCAGATCCAAATTATTATGAACACTTTGTTATACTAACATCGTGTTAGAGAGGTTATGCGTGACAGATCATCAGCTTAACCTGTGTCATTTATATCCACTTTATACATTCAAAATGGGCCAATGTTTTGATAAGAATTGAACCATATTCAGTAAATATACTTTTAAATGTTCAATAAATGCATGATTTTAGAAAGATACCTCATATCCCATTCCCGATCATTGATTTACAAATGTGAAATGGACATTTTACTCAAAAGTTATTTGCATCAAAAAACTTGTTAAATTTCTAAAAGCGGACATTGTTTATCAGAAAAATATCTTTATTATTGTATCATATTATTATCACTTGCTGAGCAATTCTTCCGCTCATACTTGCTTGTTTCACCTTTTTAACCCTCCAATGAAAGATAAAGTGACATGATTTAATCATATTAGTTTGGAATGCGAAGAGACGAGATGTCGTTATGAAGATGAATTGATGAAGAGTATTTGGATCTAGTGTAAGGCTATTTGTATAAATTTCATTTCTATTAAATATTATTGTGTATCCGATTAGTTTGGCATGGTATACTTCTCATCGAAGTTATACTAGCGTCTTAGGATTTATGCAAAGAGATTGTTGTAAATAATAAATATTTTTATGGGATTTTTGGATTCTTGTTTATAGCACTGTAACCTAAAAAGATGGGACCAATTAAAAATAAATGTATATTTTAATATATAATACTTAAATATTTTTAAATTTTGTATTACTTGTTTTTCAAAAATTACAAAAGAAAAGGCAGTTAATCAGTACAAAACAGTAAGCAAAAGCCTTTTTTTATAGCCATAAGTTACATAATTTTAAAGGTTGTTTCTCCTTACAATTTTTTTTTGAAGATATTAATAATTTTAGGTTTGACTTAGTGTTGCAATGAAGAGTAACAAACAAAGTAGAGATAGAATAGATTATAGTATAAATTACCAGTTACCTACTTATGCATAACTACCTTCCCATGCAATTAATTGTTCCTTTTTAATTATTAATATATTAGAATTTCTATTGCTAGAATAAATATAAATGGTTAAGAATATGTTCTTTCAATTTTTTTAGTAGAATAAGGTAGGTGAAAAAGTAAATTTAACCCACTAAATATTTTTAATGTGATACAAGCGTCAAACACCTTACAATACATACTATTTATTAATAAACAAAATAATGTGTAAATGACGCGGAAAAGTACGAAATTCCGTTATCACAAAATTTAAGTTCGATTTCCTACAACTATATGATGAAATAAGATTTTTTTATTTTATTTAATTTCTTTAATTATTAAAGTTTACCATGTACAATTTTTCTTGAAGCAGAGATGCAGTGTGCATAAGGGAGGCTGGATTGTTATCAACCAACAATATACAGGAAGTACTTGTTACATCAAGCCAGATATAGTCCCTTTTTACTCTATCACCTTTATTTACACTCATCTCTAACAAACACCTCTGACTTTGATGAAATTAGCACAAACAAATATAATATGTTCTTGTATCTATGTAATGGCCTCTAAATGTTTAATTAAAGGTAGATGGACAATAAGGCAGACTATAGGGCCGTAAATGAGCCGATACGTTCTCTAACGGCTCGATATTCGATTCGAGAAAAGCTCAGTTTGGGTTTGGTTCCGTTCACAAACAAGTCGATTTTGAGCATGATTTTAAAGATCAATTTATAAACGAGCCGAACTTGATCACGCTAAAGTTCGTCTCGATAGCTCACGAACAAGTTCGATTAATGTGTTCGTGAACATAATTCGTGAACAAGCTCGTGAACAATATTCATGAACAAGCTCGTGAATAAGTTCGATAATTGAGCTTGTTAACATGGTCGATATACAAGTTCATTAGTAGTTCAGAAACAAATTCGATAATCTCATAAATATAATATATGTTCGATTGTTAAAAATTAGAATATAGTTAATTGTTTTTATTAATTTGAATCTATACTATATTATTAAAGACGAAACATTAAAAGTTTTGGTCCGTCGATCGGTTGGTATTTGGGCCCGGCCTATCTATAATTTGGATCAGGCCTATATATAACCAATTTATTTATAACCAATTGTTTTTTCAGCCTAAAATACATTACCTATTTTATCTATTTTTCTAACTAAAATAACTCATCTTATAAAAATAAAATAGGTAACATATATATAAAATGGTAATATTATTACATATTTATAACTGATTACCTTTTTCAGCTAATACACATTATATGTTTTACATTTTCTAACTAAAACAACTCATTATCTAAACATAACACATGCAAAATAAATATGTAATGGTAATATTGTTATATATAATTATTAATAAATAACCATTACCCTTTCAGCTAAACACATAACCTTTTTTAGTTTTTCTAACTTAAACAACTAATTTTTCTAAAAGTAACACGAGCAACATATATATAGAAAGGTAATATAATTTTCTATTTTCTAATTTAAACAACTAATTTTCTAAAAATAACACGGACAATATATATATATATATATATATATATATATATATATATATATATATATAAATGTAATATAATTTTATATAATTATTAATAAGTATTTAACTATCTTTTTAAGGACATTGTCTGTTTTATATTTTTTAATTGAAATAACTCATATTCGAATTTAAAAAACACGGACAAAATAAAGAAATAATGAAAATATTATTATATTAAACTTATAAAATCCATGTTTAATATAATTTTTTATAATATTCAATTTAAATAAGATAATTAATAAAAAAATAAAAGTAATAGCATATGTTAAAAGAAACTCGACACATTACGGGACACATATTTTGTTATTTGCACTTTAGTCACTCTAAGATTTTTTAAGAGCAAATAAATATGAACCGTTAGATCTATTATTTAAAAATATTTTTTTATTTTAATATCTAAAATACTACTAAAGATTAGGTCAACAATTTATTAAATTAAAATACTTATATTGTTAGATATATAAATCTAAATCATTGCTACAATTACTTGAAAATTCTTGGAGCCAAAATTCAGGCAGGAAGAATAATGTGCAACTGACCTTAAAGGAGGCTAAAAAGATCATCAAGAACTGGGCTCTCAATTTTCAGGACAAAACAGAAGCTGGTATTAAAAAACTTGAGGCGTCTCTTGACTTGGATGATCAAGCTGGTGAGGTAAATGATGATTTGATTCAGAAAAGGAAGAAAGGAAGGAATTAGAACATCTATATGATATCAGGGATGATATGCTCCGACAAAAATCAAGATTGAATTGGCAAAGCAATGGAGATAGAAACTCCAAAAATTTTCACCAGGTCATTCAGAAAAGAAGGAAAAGAAATTCCATCAAAAAAGTGGTCTGGTGTAATAAGATGATTTCAAAACCAGAATTGATAAAGGATGCCTTCTATCAACATTTCAAGGAGTTTTTTTGCTAATAAAGAGAAAATTAAATTATTTCAACTAGGCAATTTGACTAGGAAAATGATTTCAGAAGAAGAAAAGATATGGCTGGATAGGGAAATCACATTAGAGGAAATTGAGTTTGCACTAAGCAATTCTGCAAATGAAAAGGCCCCTGGACCTGATGGTTTTAACATTGGATGCATCAAGACCTTCTGGAATTATCTGAAGACGGACCTTCTCAATTGTTACAAAGACTTCTCAGAGTCTTTGCCTTTTCCTGCAGGTTTAAACTCTTCATTCATCTCTTTAATTCCTAAGAAGGATTCTCCAGAATATGTTACTGATTTTAGGCCAATTAGCCTAATTAACAGTACTGCAAAACTATTCACAAAGGTTCTAGCTTTGAGACTTGGTGAAGTATTGGGAAATAGTGTGAGTATGAATCAATTTGCGTTTATAAAAGGAAGACAGTCCTCGGAGAGTATTTTGGTGGCAAATGAGGCAATTCATTTATTAAAATCTAAAAAAAGGAATGACTTGATCTTGAAGTTGGATTTTGAAAAAGCGTTTTACTCGGTCAAATGGGAATTCTTACTTGAGCTTTTGGAAGCCCTCGGTTTTGGCAGAAGGTGGATTTCCTGGATTAAAAACTATCTACATTCAATGAGGGTCTCTGTTCTTGTGAATGGTTCTCCATCCAAGGAGTTTTCACCTGAAAGGGGTTTGCGACAAGGCGATCCTTTGTCATCATTACTGTATAATCTGGTTGCTGAAGTTTTAAGCATGATGATCATAAAAGCTAGTGGCTTAGGTTTGTTTAAAGGCTTAGTGCTAAAGGATGATGTAGAACAACTTACGCACCTACAGTTTGCGGATGATACCTTAATATTTGTTGAAGGTTCTTTAGAGTCGCTGGCTGCGGTGAAACGTATTCTACAATGTTTTCAAACTCATTTCAGGGTTGAAAATAAATTTTAACAAAAGCAGCTTATACTCTTGTTCTGATGACCAGTTTTTGGTAAGGGAAGGAGCTAGATTATTGGGATGTCATATAATTAATAGTTTTTGGTAAGGGAAGGAGCTAGATTATTGGTAACGTAATTAATGAATAATCAGGGTTTCGGGCCTTGAATATTGGGCCGTGTTCTTGGACCAATTCGGGTCTAATTAATATGTCTTTAATTATATTTTTAGGGTTATTTTTAGCCCATATCATTTGCCCCCCAATTTCTAGGAAAACTTTTCAAGCTTTCGTAGAAATTATATTGACCTTTTTCGAGATTCGGGGTCTTTTTTATCCATTACCTAGGACTTCATTTACACTAGTGTTTCACAAATATCGCCTTATTGCAAAGTGTGGAGCGACCTACACATTTACGACGATTTCTGCCTTATTCGAGGCTAATTTGACATTTATATGAAATATTCCTAATATTTAAGGAATTTTCATGTACCCACGAGTATTTTTAATAATTATTCCTAATATTTTAGGAATTTTCTCGTACCCACAGGTATTTTTAATAATTATTCCTAATATTTTAGGAATTTTCACGTACCCACCGGTATTTTTAACATTTATTCCTAATATTTTAGGAATTTTCGTGTACCCACAGGTATTTTTAACATTTATTCCTAATATTTTAGGAATTTTCGTGTACCCACAAGTATTTTTAACATTTATTCCTAATATTTTAGGAATTTCAATGTACTCACAGGTATTTTTAACATTTATTCCTAATATTTTAGGAATTTTCGTGTACCCACAGGTATTTTTAACATTTATTCCTAATATTTTAGGAATTTTCGTGTACCCACAGGTATTTTTAATAATTATTCCTAATATTTTAGGAATTTTCGTGTACCCACAGGTATTTTGAACATTTATTCCTAATATTTTAGGAATTTTCGTGTACCCACAGGTATTTTTAACATTTATTCCTAATATTTTAGGAATTTTCGTGTACCCACAGGTATTTTTAACATTTATTCCTAATATTTTAGGAATTTCAATGTACTCACAGGTATTTTTAACATTTATTCCTAATATTTTAGGAATTTTCGTGTACCCACAGGTATTTTTAACATTTATTCCTAATATTTTAGGAATTTTCGTGTACCCACAGGTATTTTTAACATTTATTCCTAATATTTTAGGAATTTTCGTGTACCCACAGGTATTTTTAATAATTATTCCTAATATTTTAGGAATTTTCGTGTACCCACAGGTATTTTTAACATTTATTCCTAATATTTTAGGAATTTTCGTGTACCCACAGGTATTTTTAACATTTATTCCTAATATTTTAGGAATTTTCGTGTACTCACAGGTATTTTTAACATTTATTCCTAATATTTTAGGAATTTTCGTGTACCCACAGGTATTTTTAACATTTATTCCTAATATTTTAGGAATTTTCGTGTACCCACGTGTATTTTTAACATTTATTCCTAATGTTTTAGGAATTTTCGTGTACCCACAGGTATTTTTAACATTTATTCCTAATATTTTAGGAATTTTCGTGTCCCACAGGTATTTTTAATATTTATTCCTAATATTTTAGGAATTTTCATAGCTCAGGGGTGAATTTGTCATATTTGAAACTTCAGTGGAGGATTTGTCAATTTCTAAACTTCAGGTAAGAATTTGTGAACCACTAAGAACTTGGGGTACTAAACTGCACTTTGGCAGTTTAGTCTCAATTTGCCCCAGGTCGAGGCATTCGACCTCATTTGAGGGCTCACTTTCGACCTCATTTGAGGTCTACCAAAATGTATTTTTTTTTTTTTTATAAATATTATTGAATAATAATATTTATTTTACCCAATTTTTTAAGGGTAGTTTCGACCTTGTTTTGATGTATTTTCGACCTCATTTTGAGGTATTTTAGACCTCATTTTGAGGTATTTTCGACCTCAATTTCGACCTCGAGCCCAGTCATTTTCGACCTCATTTTCGACCTCGAGCCCAGTCGTTTGCGACCTCATTTTCGACCTCGAGCCCAGTCGTTTGCGACCTCATTTTCGACCTTGTTTTGATGTATTTTCGACCTCATTTTGAGGTATTTTAGACCTCATTTTGAGGTATCTTAGACCTTATTTTGAGGTATTTTCGACCTCAATTTCGACCACGAGCCCAGTAGTTTTCGACTTCATTTTCGACCTCGAGCCCAGTCGTTTTCAACCTCATTTTCGACCTCGAGCCCAGTCATTTTCGACCTCATTTTCGACCTCGAGCCCAGTCATTTTCGACCTCATTTTCGACCTCGAGCCCAGTCTTTTTCGACCTCATTTTCGACCTCGAGCCCAGTCGTTTTCGACCTCATTTTCGACCTCGAGCCCAGTCGTTTTCGACCTCATTTTCGACCTCGAAAGGTCACAGGTCGAAGTCTTCGACCTCGTTTTTCCGTGCTTTTTCGACCTCGATCGTTCGATCTCAAACCCAGTCTCCTTCGACCTCAATTTGAGGTATTTTAGACCTCATTTTTGAGGTATTTTAGACCTCAATTTGGTCCCAGGTCGAGCAATTTGACCTCATTTTTCTGTGTTTTTTCGACCTCATTTGTTCGATCTCAAACCCAGTCTCCTTCGACCTCATTTTTGAGGTATTGTAGACCTCAATTTGAGGTATTTTAGACCTCATTTTTGAGGTATTTTAGACCTCAATTTGGTCCCAGGTCGAGCAATTTGACCTCATTTTTCTGTGTTTTTTCGACCTCGGTCGTTCGATCTCAAACCCAGTCTCCTTCGACCTCATTTTTGAGGTATTGGAGACCTCATTTGAGGTTTCAACCACGCCAAACGTGGCTTACAGATACAAGAATTAACTTGAGTTCTGACACCTTATACCTCATTTGAGGTTTCAACAATGCCAAACGTGGCTTACAGATACAAGAACTAATCTTGAGTTCTGACACCTTAGACCTCATTTGAGGTTTCAACAACGCCAAACGTGGCTTACAGATACAAGAACTAATCTTGAGTTCTGACATCTTAGACCTCATTTGAGGTTTCAACAACGCCAAACGTGGCTTACAGATACAAGAATTAACTTGAGTTCTGACACCTTAGACCTCATTTGAGGTTTCAACAACGCCAAACGTGGCTTACAGATACAAGAACTAATCTTGAGTTCTGACACCTTAGACCTCATTTGAGGTTTCAACAACGCCAAACGTGGCTTACAGGTAGAGGACCTGATTTTGAGGTTCAACATCTTAATTTTCACATCGAGAGGTCTTCATGAACGAAGGCAGACATAATGTTTTACTTGTTTCTTTAATTTGAGCTTCCAGTATATCGAATCGAAGCTCGTTCTGAGCTCTACTTCCTCGAATTTTCAGGGGTTTCAACCCTTATATTAACCTTCTTCCAATAGGCCTCTTTAGGCTTTTAGTTGATCTTGTAACATAACTCTTTGATCCTTCGGGATCTTCTATCCATGCATGTTATTTATGCATATTATGTTTCTTCGTTCTTGCATTCACTTATATTTATTTAGCTTTTCTTTTGTAAGGCAATTCCTAGTACTTGGCCTCTTGAATGGGCTAGCATTTTGATCAAGTGATATTGGTACAACTTGTTCTTTAGTAGAACAATAAGGAAATACTCAAACAAAGATAAGTAATAAAATAGTGAATGAGAACTTGAAATATTTCCTTTGAAAAAGAGGGTTCGACCCTTACATAGTGCTTTACTTCCTACTAAGAGCTTAAGAGCTCAGAATGGTTTCGTCGACCTTATTGCTACTTGTACTATTAGTGGATCCCTTAAGGAAACACTTAAACCTAATAAACTTTTTAAATTTGAGGCATGCCAAGTTTTTGGCACCTCAGCCCTTCAAGGGTTCAGGCAACAATGCTCCAATGTAAGTGACTTTGTCTGGTTCTCCCGGGATTAGGGGAATAGGATTTAGATCCTCGGCTGGCTTTCCCATTCTTTCTTCATCGTCTTTTGAATTCATAACCTCGATTGGGAGAACCTGCCCCCCGACTCCATCAGGCCTTAACGCGGCTACATAGCAATTCCTAGCCATCTTTTGATCTCCTTGTTCTTCACCAACCCCGTTCCTTGTTGGGAACTTGATTTTCAAATGGTAAGTTGAGGCAACAGCCTTGAATGCATGAAGGCCTGTCCTACCAAGGATTGCATTATAAGTCGAGGTTGCCTTTATCACCACGAAGTTCAGCATTTGAGTTGCTGTTTGTGAACCTTGCCCTATTGTCATAGGGAGCTGAATAGTTCCCTCTACTTTAGATTCAACCCCATTGAACCCGTATATGGGCATGTTTGTGAAAGTGTTTTGTCCTAAATCCAATCATGTATGATGAGTTAGGAAGAACTTTCTTGTATTCTTATTTGATTTCGTTTATATTAATAAAAGACTTGTTTTGTTTTTATTACGGGCTTTATCTATTTAAAGTGTTTTTAAATAAGATGTTCCATAGTTTAGAGTAAAGCTTCTAGAATTATAATGAGATTGTAATAGTGAGATCTAGAAGATGATAACTCTAGACTTAAACAGTTCCTGATCATAGGATAACTAATCGGAAGTTAGTGAATCCGCAAAGATTGGTACATACTATGCTTGCTCCCTTCAGGAGGATGTCTGTTCTCATAGGCATTTGTGTGGTGACACTATAGCTAGTATGTAGGTGCTTATTAGGGAATAAGTTCACTGAACATGACTCGAGTAGTTGGACAACTAATGGAGATTACTCACGTGTCGATAGTTGTTCACTGAGTGATAGTTGTACAAGTGTCCTTAGACTTGAGATCGTTAAAGTTATCTTGTATATAATGAACTGTGCTTTGGTTTAGTCCTTAGTCTCAAGGACATCCATTAGGTCTATTCTGGGCATAGGGATTTGTGTATGGAGATAGTTAACGTCAATAGAGGATCTACCCCTTCCAGTATAGGAAGTGAATATCCTATGTTATTCTTAGTATGCGAGTTCTGGAATCTCTGGCCAGAGTGAATGAAATTAGAAAGGAGTTTCTAATTTGCATTAATATGAACTTTGCATTATGAATAAGAAATCATATGATTAAATCTGATAGGCTTGACACGAGTTCCGTGCCTTGTATTTAATCGGGATATTGTAGGGTAGAAGGAATTGATTGTACTGTAACTAGTCACTGACAGGTTCTTGGTATTCTAAGCAGTGAATTCATATTATCCGGATAGTCGCGATATGTTGAGAAGCATCACTCACGATGTAGAATAAATATAATTAATCAGTTAATTATATTTAATGAATTTTAGAATTCATATAAATAATAAATAAAAAGTTTATTATTATTTATTTCTACTACCGGCTTAATATTGAACCTACAGGGTCACACCATAAAAAGATTAATTTATTGATGAAGGTATTTTGAGAGAGAATAATAATAATGATTAAAATAGTTTTAATTATTATTTAAACATTTTATAAGAGAAAGTGAGGGATTTATATATTAATATATATTGATATATTAAATATATTAACCCTACTTGAGCCCTATATAAAGGATGAGATGAGATGAGTTAGATATACTTTTGTTTTTGTGAAAAACCTAGTTGCCTCTCCTTCTTCTTCATCTCTCTCTCTCTCTCAAAAGAAAAAGGAAAACCTCCATTTTTATAAAGCTTCAAGTTTTATAAAAAGCTTCATCGAAGAATTATTCTTGGTGGATACCGGTAGAGGGCTTCACACTCTGAGAAGCTACTGCTAACGATCATCTCGATTCAAAGCTTCGATTTTTCAAGGTAAGATTTTGATTCCACATCATTTTACAGTTTTCTATATGTGCGATATATGGATTTTACGAAATAAAATGTTATTTCATGCTTCCGCTCATCCTTATATTCCTTCATTGGTATCAAAGCAAGGTTGTTGCATATAGAGAATCATGTGAAAATTTTAGATTTTTTGATGCATGTATGGATTTATTATGATTTTTGCAAGTATATTTAGATTTAATTATGAATTAATTCGAAATATGATTTGCATGAGATTTTGACCATTGATCTGGGTTCTACAAGTGTTGTGGATCATCTAGGTATTTGTTTCATAATTTTGTGATGTGTAGATTATTTGATATGAATTTTTTAAAATTGTTTTAATTAAAATTCATAAAATAATTATGCATGTTGAAATATATGAATTAAAATTTGCACAAGGACCCCATAGATACTTGCTTATTTTTGCTTTTGTTTGATTTCAGAAATCATATTATTTTGATTTTTTATTAATTTATTAATTAATTGTTAATTAATTTATTAATATTAAAATGAAATAATAATAACAATAAATGCATTAATGGCTACGCAGTTTTTTTTTGTGTGTTTTAAATGCTTTATAGCATAGAAATGTTGTAACTTACTTAGCATTAAATAAAAAAATGTTTTTTTTATTAATTGTGTTTTTTTAGTGTAATAAAAGCTAGAGGAGTTACAATAATATAAATTAAAAAAAAAAAAAAAAAAAAAAACTGCTGCTGGCCGCGCGCGTGGCGCGCACTCGCTGGGAAGGGTGTAACGCATTCCGGGAATGCGTTACAGACCTTGTAACGCATGGGCGTCATGCATTACACAATTAATAGCTTTTAATTGTTGTAACGCATGAGCGTCATGCGTTACAGCCCCTCTGTCCACATTAAATTTGATTTTTTGGGAGTTTGGTAACTCCGTTTTGGGCGTGCAATATACCGTTGGATTCGTTTTTCCGAGACGGATCTAATGGAGTGGTCAAATATTTTTTATATAAAAGTTTGGAACTGTTTATATTCCCGGATGTGTTTTAAAGCATGTATTAATTGTTTTAATTGCTTTTAAATACTATAATAAATCCATACATCATTATATCATTGTATGACATGATATTACTTGCATGCTTACTTGTTTATTTATTTTTATATATGAGATATATGCCTAGATTTACCATGCGATGATAGATTTAGGTGAACTTAAATCAATATAAGGCGTGCTCTAGAAAATCTAGAATAGGAATCGTTTCTTGCCTTAACAATAATATTATGAGTACAACCATGAGATTCTTATGTTTATGAAAAATAGAGTGAAATACTCTTTTGATGTTGAAAATGAAAATTTCTGTCTAGGCCGTTGGGTTTTAAGCGGGACCGATGTGACCCCTCCAACACACTGGGAATTTTTCATTTAAATATCATAATTGTATTTTGTTCAAGAAAAAGAGAATCTCCTAGTAATATGATTATGGTTGTAACATAATATAATCCCTCTAAAATTAAATAATATCAAGTAGTAATTGGCCAATGACACAACGGGCTTGTGTCGGTCATAGCCTTCCAACATGGTAGAGAGTAGTTCTTATTTTTGAATCATTGTCGTTTCGTGCTACAGCCGAGGGCTTTGATTTCGAGATAAGAAATACTTGTCTATTACATAGAGATGTGTACAATGAATTAGAATCTAATGGTCATTACGTGCCACAGCCGTGGGCTATTGGAGACTGATTCAATTGTACGAAATGTTGGGTTAGACTTGACTTAGAATATTGAGTTTGTCGTGCTACAGCCGTGACTCAATTATTCAAGAGGCTAAAGTTTTATTAGGGAATAACATGAGATGTAATTGACAAGAGTTGTCTGCCTACTGAACATCACATGGCGTTTCGTGCCACAGCCGAGGTTGTGTGATGGAATGTAGGATCCCTAAACCCACTAGCATTATGAATGCTTAATTTTTCCACTTAGGGGGTTGTATAAATTAGATAAACTAGTGGGAGCCACTTATGAATAAAGACCCGATTCATATAGTGTTTTAAAATGAAATTGAATATTTGCTAAGTGTTGTTATGTGTTTATCATTTACAGATTTACTATATACATTATGTCTTCCGCACTATCACTCCGGAGCATACTGGATGCTCACAAATTGACTGGTCCCAATTTTGCTGACTGGCTTCGAAACCTAAAAATTGTTCTCAGGGTTGAGAAGCTGGAATATGTGCTTAACTCACCTAAGCCTACTGAACCTGCTGATGATGCACATGATGATGAACATGTTGTGTATCGTAAGTGGATAGATGATGCAAATGTTGCTCAATGTATCATGCTAGCTTCCATGAACATTGAGCTACAGAAGCAGCATGAGCATATGGATGCTCACACTATCCTAACGCATCTACAAGAGTTGTATGATGTGGCAGGGAGGACAGCTCGATATGATATATCGAAGGAGCTGTTCCGCTGTAGGATGTCTGAGGGATCGTCTGTGAATGACCATGTACTTAAGATGATCAATTTGATTGAACGTCTTGGACAACTTGGTTTCAACATGGATGGGGAGCTGAGTCAAGACTTGGTCTTGCAATCACTTCCGGGTTCGTTTTCGCAGTTTGTTGTGAACTTTCATATGAATAAGTTGGACGCCAGCCTGGCTGAACTCCACAACATGTTGAAGACTGCGGAATCGAATTTTCCCTCTAAGAAGAGTTCTGTTCTTCTAATTGGTGAAGGTTCCAATCCTAAGAAAAGGAAGAAGAACCCTCCCAAGAAGAAGAAAGTAGGTGAGAAAAGGCCTGTTCCACCAAAAGCTGAAGACCCCAAAAGCAAAGCTGTTTGCTTCCACTGTAACAAGGTGGGGCACTGGAAGAGGAACTGCAAGGTTTACCTTGCAGAATTGAAGAAGAAGAAGGGTAGTGAGACTGCCGCTTCTGATTCAGGTATGTTCATGATTGAAGTGAATATGTCATTAAATCAAATTTCTACTTGGGTATTAGATACCGCCTGTGGTTCTCACATTTGCAATTCGTTGCAGGGACTAAGGAGAAGTAGGACTCTTGAGGAAGAGGAGGTGATTCTACGGATGGGAAATGGAGCAAGAGTTGCTGCTGAAGCTGTAGGATCATTTGATTTACATATGCCTACGGGCAAGACTATTGTTTTAAATAATTGTTATTTTGTTCCCTCGATTGTGAGGAATATTATTTCTATTCCCATGTTAGACTTGGCTGGATTTTCGTTTGTTATTCAGAATAATGAATGTTCAATTCTTAGAGATAATGTTCTTTATGGTAGTGGTATTTTAAATAATGGTCTGTATGTATGTGACGTAGAGCATAATTTACTACAAATTGAACGTACTAATAAAAGGAAAAGGGATGATGAAAATCTCACCTATTTGTGGCACTGCAGACTTGGTCATATTAGTGAAAATAGACTTCGTACATTGCATAAGGAAGGGTTACTTGAACCCTTTGATTTTGAATCATATCCTACATGCGAGTCTTGTCTATTGGGTAAAATGACCAAATCTCCCTTTAGTGGACATGGAGAGAGGGCTGCAGATTTTCTAGGATTGGTACACACAGATGTATGTGGACCGATGTCTACGCAAGCCATGGGTGGATTTTCATACTTCATTACTTTCACAGATGATCGATCTAGATTCGGATATGTGTATTTGATGAAAGACAAGTCTGAAGCCTTTGAAAAGTTCAAAGAATACAAGAATGAAGTGGAGAAACAAACCAAACATAGTATTAAAACCCTTCGATCAGATCGAGGTGGTGAATACTTGAATGGTGAGTTTCTAGATTATCTCAAAGAAAATGGTATAGTATCTCAGTGGACTCCTCCATATACTCCACAGTTGAATGGGGTATCTGAAAGGAGAAATCGAACTTTGTTAGACATGGTTCGATCCATGATGAGCTATGCAGATCTTCCAGTATTCCTTTGGGGTTATGCATTGGAAACCTCAGCATATTTACTGAATAAGGTGCCTTCCAAATCTGTTCCTCAAACTCCATATGAGATATGGAAAGAAAGGAAACCGAGTCTTAAACACGTTAAGATTTGGGGATGTCCAGCTTATGTCAAGAAAGTTGACCCTGATAAGCTGGAATCTCGATCCGTTAAATGTAAGTTTGTGGGATATCCTAAAGAGACTTTAGGGTATTACTTTTACACCGATCATAGGGTATTTGTCTCCAGACATGCTACCTTCTTGGAAAAACAGTTTATCCTTGAAGGGAATAGTGGGAGCAAAATAGAACTTAATGAAGTTCAAGAAGCACAAACTACCACGGTTCAAGAGGAAACACCTGTTCAGACTGAACAACCTTCTGTGGAACAGCCCATTCGTAGGTCAGAGAGAGTATCTCGCCAACCTGAGAGGTATTATGGCCTTGTCATTGAGAATGACAATGAGTTGTCAATCATTGATGATGACGACCCTATGACCTATAATGAGGCTATGAGTAGTATTGACTCAGAGAAATGGCAGAGTGCCATGAAATCCGAAATGGATTCTATGTATACCAACCAAGTATGGACTTTGGTTGAAGCACCCAAGGATGTGAAGCCTATTGGGTGCAAATGGGTATACAAGAGAAAGATTGGAGCAGATGGCGAGGTGGAGACCTATAAGGCCAGGCTCGTGGCAAAAGGATTCAGACAAAGGCAAGGGATTGACTTTGATGAAACTTTTTCGCCTGTAGCCCTGTTAAAATCGATTCGGATTTTGCTTGCCATTGCTGCTTACTACGACTATGAGATCTGGCAAATGGACGTGAAAACAGCCTTCCTCAATGGGAAACTTGAAGAGGAAGTGTATATGACACAGCCAGAGGGTTTTGTTTCCAAAGGGAATGAACACCTAGTGTGTAAGCTGCTACGGACCATATATGGATTAAGGCAAGCTTCTCGTAGATGGAACATCCGTTTTGATGAGACAATCAAAGAGTTTGATTTTATCAAAAACATAGATGAACCATGTGTCTACAAGAAGGTTAGAGGGAGTGTGGTAACATTTCTTGTATTGTATGTGGATGACATACTTCTTATAGGAAATGATATACCGATGCTACAATTAGTCAAAGTGTGGCTATCAAAGAACTTCACTATGAAGGACATGGGAGAAGCATCCTACATTCTCGGTATGAAGATCTATAGAGATAGATCTAGAAGAATGATAGGTCTTACCCAGGGTACATACATCGAGAAAGTGCTTAAAAGGTTCAGCATGGAAAACTCCAAGAGAGGTCTCATACCAATGAGCCATGGAGTATCCCTTTCCAAGAAGATGTCTCCTAAGACACCTGAAGAAAGGGAGCGTATGAGTAAGATTCCTTATGCTTCGGCAATAGGATCTATCATGTACGCGATGTTATGTACTAGGCCTGATGTTGCTCATTCAATTAGTGTGACGAGCAGATATCAGTCCAATCCAGGTGAAGACCACTGGAAAGCAGTGAAGAACATCCTTAAGTATTTGCGAAGGACTAAGGATATTTTTCTTGTTTTTGGTGGATCTGAGTTGAAAATAGAGGGTTATACTGACTCTAGTTTTCAATCAGAAAGTGATGATAGCACATCCATGTCAGGGTACGTGTTTACTCTGAATGGTGGAGCGATTAGTTGGAAGAGTTCCAAACAGTCTACAACAGCTGACTCCACAGCGGAAGCAGAGTATATAGCTGCAAGTGAGGCTGCAAAAGAAGCCGTTTGGATGAGGAAATTTGTTTCTGAGTTGGGAGTTGTTCCTAGCATTGAGGAGCCTATTGTGATGTATCGTGATAACAACGCAGCAATAGGACAAGCCAAGGAACCTAGGTCTCATAAAAATTCCAAACATGTTTTGCGGCGCTTTCATTTGATTAGGGAAATCATTGAAAGAGGAGATGTCAAGATTGAGAGAGTTGACACACATAACAACGTAGCAGACCCACTCACAAAGTCATTGTCTCAGATTCACTTTGATCGTCATAAAGAGAAGATGGGTATTAGATACCAGGGTGATTGGCTTTAGTGCAAGTGGGAGATTGAAAGTGTTTTGTCCTAAATCCAATCATGTATGATGAGTTAGGAAGAACTTTCTTGTATTCTTATTTGATTTCGTTTATATTAATAAAAGACTTGTTTTGTTTTTATTACGGGCTTTATCTATTTAAAGTGTTTTTAAATAAGATGTTCCATAGTTTAGAGTAAAGCTTCTAGAATTATAATGAGATTGTAATAGTGAGATCTAGAAGATGATAACTCTAGACTTAAACAGTTCCTGATCATAGGATAACTAATCGGAAGTTAGTGAATCCGCAAAGATTGGTACATACTATGCTTGCTCCCTTCAGGAGGATGTCTGTTCTCATAGGCATTTGTGTGGTGACACTATAGCTAGTATGTAGGTGCTTATTAGGGAATAAGTTCACTGAACATGACTCGAGTAGTTGGACAACTAATGGAGATTACTCACGTGTCGATAGTTGTTCACTGAGTGATAGTTGTACAAGTGTCCTTAGACTTGAGATCGTTAAAGTTATCTTGTATATAATGAACTGTGCTTTGGTTTAGTCCTTAGTCTCAAGGACATCCATTAGGTCTATTCTGGGCATAGGGATTTGTGTATGGAGATAGTTAACGTCAATAGAGGATCTACCCCTTCCAGTATAGGAAGTGAATATCCTATGTTATTCTTAGTATGCGAGTTCTGGAATCTCTGGCCAGAGTGAATGAAATTAGAAAGGAGTTTCTAAATGTTTAATTAAAGGTAGATAGACAATAAGGCAGACCAACAATGTATATAAATTTTAAATGTATAGAATTAGAGTTTCAGCATGCGTTTATCAACATTTTCAATGATGGGACCGATTAAAAATAAATGTATATTTTAATATATAACCTCGGTCCCCCTCAATTCTTTCGCGGCGCTCGACATGCATTTTAAGGCTTGTTTAATATATATTTCGATAAATTAGTTTAAATTTTTTTTCTTCTTCTGAATAAAAATATAATGTTTAAATTTTTATTTAGAAAAAGAAAGTTTTAAAAATAAGTTGTAGATCTATACTTTATAAAAGCCTTAAAATACGTGCCAAGCAATGTTAAAAACTGTAAAGAAATGAGAGGGACAGAGGGATTAATATTTAAATGTTTTTTAAATAATTTTGTATTACTTGTATTTCAAAATTTAAAAAAGAAAAGGTAGTATAAAACAGTAAGTAAAAGTCTTTTTCATAGCCATAAGTTATGTAATTTTAAAGGTTGTTTCCCTTACAAAATAATTTTTTTTTGAAGATATTAATAATTTTAGGTTTGACCGAGTGTTGAAGTGAAGAGTAACAAACAAATTAAAGATAGAATAGATTATAGTATAAATTACTTACCTACTTATGCATAACTACCTGCCCATGCAATTAATTGTTGATTTTTCATTATAAATATATTAGAATTTCTACCGCTAGAATAAATATAAATGGTTAAGAATATGTTCTTTAAATTTTGTTACTACAAATATTTTTCTATAATTACTACAAATATACATTTTTACTCTTTCATCTAATTAGAATTCTACCGAAAACCTTACGAAACTATTTTTTTGAAATTTAGTAAGAAGTTAGACTTATTTATATGTGCATTCACCATAAGTTACTTATACAAATTTTTATTAAATAGAAATATATAGCCATTCCATACATTAATTATTATTATTATTATTATTATTATTATTATAATAATAATAATAATAATTATTATTATTATTATTATAATAATAATAATAATTATTATTATTATTATTATTATTATAAAACTACAATTTGTTAAAAAGAATCGAAACCCCTTACGCTTACGTGATCACCTACTACTGATAATAATAATCAGAATACAGGTGTAAATATCTCCAACATGCAATTTAGTTTTAATATATTTACTAAAGATACATCACAAATTTTTGTACATAAATAAAGATGAAAATAATTAACTTTTATCGATGAAAAGATTTTGTTTTAAAGACTTACACAAACCAGTTTGTTCGAAAGATTTAGTCATTACTTAAAACTTCACCATACAGTTTGTAAAAAAGAGTTTAAGAACATTTACAGTAATTACTGTACTTGATATTTCCTATTAACTTACTCCAGTTAATTAGTTAAATTTTCTTAAACGGTTAGATTCTGTTTACTTCATAAACCATCCTTCATCATTGGTTAGCCTCTTGACTTGTTACAAATTTAATATTTATTTAGTGTTTCTCTCTTTAATTCGAACTTCCTTCTCGACTAAACTAGATCGAATAAATGCAATATTAATTATGTCTCTAGAATCTTTTTTGCAAATGTCTTTTCCCCCGAGGATAATCATTCAAGATTTTGTAGAAGTTATATTCGTCTATTAATGTGACTCAAGGATTGACATTACTCGACCCTAATATGGGATTCTCATTGATTATCGGTCTCATAATCGAGACTTTATTTGAGCAATCGGTGCCTATTAGTCCTAATACGGGGACTTCACGAGTGTTTAGTTCTTATCTGTCCTAATTGTGGGCATCGTTTTAGCACAAAATATGGAGAGACCTACATATTTGCAACGACCTGTCCTTTGAGGCTTCTTAAATACTTAGAAAAATTAATTACTCATTTTTAAAAATTGTTTGATTTTATTCTCGTGCATACTAACCTAATTTTTGGGCCTAAATTTCATGCAAATTTTTCTTTTTTCATTTTTTTGGGCTTCTAGACCCCCCGTCGCCACCCCATGGTAGGTACGAGGAGGCGCGTAGTCTCCCGGGTTCGGTTGACCATCGTGAAGCATCTGTCATTGCCTTGATTCGTGGCGCTTACATCCATCGCTTACGATCGTAGTTGTCAATTCAAGGTTCAATTACACCTCACACGAAAATGGAATAACATTATGCTCACATTTTTTGAGTCCAAAAACTGTCATTTAAGGTACTTTCGGAGCTTCGCGTGCATTTAAGGCATACTATGATAGTTGTCTGCTTGACTCAATTGAAGCGTAACGACATGAGACATGGCCTCTTGGAGCCTTGGATGAAACATGGCCTCAACGAGTCTTAAGTTGTGTTCAATCCACTTACATTGCTTTTACAAACTTTTTGTTGAATTTGAATGGGTGTAATTGAGCCAAAACACAATGACTCTTGGTCTTTAATTCAGTTGCACTCTTCAAGTGAGATCATTAGTTGTAATTGAGACTTCTAATGACCATATCATGGCTACAAGTTATCCGAGGATTAGGGTATAAGGTTTTTTGAGACCTCCTGGTCGAAATTAAAGTCGTCGGGTAATCACCACTAGACACCAATGTTAGGGGACATAATTGAGATTAAAATATGGGTCTTCAAGACTCCGAAGTCGAAATTAAACTTTTGGGTGGCGCCTTGATCGCCAATGTTAAGAGACGTAATTGAGACTAAGGTATGGGGCTTCGAGACTTTCAAGCTGAAATTGAACTTTCGGCTCGCCAACCCCTAATCGTCAATGTTAATGAACATAATTGAGACTAAGATATGGGGTCTTCAAGACTCCCTAGTCGTAATCGGGCCTTCTTGTCCCCATCCTCTAACTGTCAATATAAAGGAATATAATTGAGAGTAAGTTATGGAATCTTCGAAACTTCCTAGAAAAAATAGAATTTTTGCATTGTAATTCCAAAATCTCTAATATTAGGAGACATAATTGGAATTCAAGTATGGGTATTCAAAACTTCCTTATCAAAATTGGACTTTCCTACCCTCCTGTACGAATTATAAAGTGCAGCAGTTTAGTTACTATATTTATACTAGGTATAAAATGCACTAATTTAGTTACAGAGCTTTAAAATTCATTGTAATTTGAATTCTTAGAAACAATTTTATCCAAAATCTGAATTAACATTTACTTAGCATTAATAACATTTCTTGTACCTATGACCCAATTTTTTCACTAGTACAAAAAGGTTTCTTGCACCAAATTTAGATATTAAATAAGAGTTATATATAAAATCACGACATCGTAAATCATAATATATATTGTAAACATCAGATTTACAAATATCATATGTGACTTTATATCCTTAAAGTAGTTTTCTTTTTCAAATTTAGTTTTGGTTTAATCCTTCTAATTATTTTATTTCTGATTGTAATGTCTTTCAAATTTGTTTTTTATTATCTTTAACTTCTGAAGTGTTGGTTTGTCAAAACTTAATCGCCCACAACTCCAAAAAAAATAAAAAAATCAACCACAAATATTTTATGAATTGAAATGTACTAGTGCAATTCAAACATAATTAGTTTGAATTGTCTTAAAATATTGAAAATAAAAATTTTAGAAACACATAACTTGAAGTTAAATATAAGATTTAAAATGAAATAAATTGGTAAAGATGATCAGTTAGTATCTCTTTTGCCCACCTAGCTTTATTTATTATTATGATTTTTTTTTGTAGCTAGTACATAATACATACAATTAAAATACTACAAAGATTTTACCATTTTAAAATGTCATAAAAAGTTATATAGTTATTTTATTGCATTCACGATCACTTAGTTGTAAAATTGGGCATTCCAAATTTTATTATTTGATTTAATAAAATTTATATTTTATTAAAGAAGTCCATATGTAGGGCTCGGTAGTGATCACTTACTAGTAATAACAATTTGAATACCAACACTAATATCTCTCAATTTTAGAGAATGCAAGATGCAATCTAGTTTTACTATAATTACTAAAGATAAGTCACAAATTTTAGGACATACATAAAGACCAAAATAAATTAACTCTTATAGATAGAAAATTTTAATTGCTAAAAGGATCTAATCATTACTTAAAACTTTGCCAAAACAATTTGTAAAGCTTAAGGACATTCATGTATACTACATAGCCTACTTCTCAGTTATATATCTTGATATTTGTCATCAACTAACGGTATGAGAGAACATGCATGTTTTTGGTGATTAATTAGTAGAATTTGCTTCAACTGTTGGATTGTGTTTTCTTCATCAAATAAACAAATTTTTTAAATACAATAAAAAGTTAGACTATTCTATATATGCATTCACCATAAGTTACTTATCAAATTCTTAATTAAATAAAATATATAGCCACTCAATACATAATAATAATAATAATAATAATAATAAGAATAATAATTGGGATACCATTGAGGTGTGTTATTGTTTTGATTGTATTGTTGATAACTGTTTTGATTAATAATACAAGTTGAGATGTGAGTGTTTCCACGTCATATATATTTGTGTGTGTTACTTATCAACTAATCGGATGTTTGTGTGTGTGCTCTGGTGGATTGTGAATCTCGAATTGTGTAGTCCCCTAACCTAACAAGTGGTATCAGAGCCAATGTTCGAGATGGATGAGGATGGAGGAGAGTTCGAGGTTCAATTGATATGGCAGAGTACAAAGAAGATGGGAGAGATCATGGCAATTGTTTCAATGGCTTGATCAACCAGGTGAAAATTTTAAATGATTCTAGTGATGTTTTTCTATGGGCCGAAAGATTGAGAAAACAAGGATCAGATGACTCAACTGATGGAAGGGCACTCGTGGTGGATGATGCACACAATTTTGTAGATGGATACATCGTTATGCTGAAGAACGATGGTTTGGAGGTCACTAACCGGGTTTTAGTGATTCTGAAAGATTTGAAGAGCAAGTTTGAGAGGTTCTTGTTCGAGGGGAGGCATGGCGGATGGACGTTGATGGTTACCGTTCAATATGATATGGGTATTAGATTGAAAGGAGGATTGTTGGGTTTCAACCCAATATGATGATATGAGCTTAGGTGATTAAGACTGTTTTGGTAATAATTGTATGGATTTACAATTATTATATATGGTATGTCTTGGTCATTAAGTTAGGGAATTAGGTACCAAGAATAAAAAGTCTTGTATAACAAGTATGGTAACACTTGTAAAACAAGTATGACAAGTCTTGGTGGCTAAGTTTTGGATGGCTATATAAACAATGTCATATGGTATTTGTTTGATATGTGTACTTTAGATATATAATCGTCTTAGGTATTGTTTGGGAGATGCTTGAGCATTGTTTGGCTCAAGTGTCGAGTTTGGGACACCATTAATGTGTTATTGTTTTCATTGTATTATTGATAACCGTTTTGATTAAAAATACAAGTTCGGACGTGGGTGTTTCCACGTCATATATGTGTGTGTTACTCGTCAACTAATCATATGTTTGTCTGTGTTCTTTGTATTGGTGTATTGTGAATCTTGAATTGTGTAGTCCCCTAACCTAACACGCAACTAGGTGATCTCAGTTGCAAAACTAGTCTACAAAACATACAAAAAAATTTCAAATTTAGCAATACCTCTCGATTCGAGGCATTTCAATTTAAGAAGCCTTTTTCGCAACTAACAACAACTAAAAATAACAAAACACAACTAGGTGATCTCATTTGCAAAAAACTAGTCCACACAACATACGAAAAAAATATCAAAATTGCAATAACTTAGCAATTCAAGGCAATTCAATTTGAGAAGCCTCTTTCACAACTAACAACAATTAAAAATAACACAACGCAACTAGGTGATCTCATTTGCAAAACCTAGTCTACAAAACATACAAAAAAATATCAAAATTGCAATAACTTAGCAATTCAAGGCAATTCAAATTGTGGAATCTCCTTCGCAACTAACAACTAAAAATAAAGCAACACAACTAGGTGATTTCAGTTGCAAAACTAGTCCACAAAACATAGGGAAAAATATCAAAATTACAATAACATAGAAATTCAAGGCAATTCAAATTGAGCAACCTCCTTCGCAACTAACATCAACTAATAATAAATCAACGCAACTAGGTGATTTCAGTTGCAAAACTAGTATACAAAACATATGAAAAAATACAATCAAAACACATAAAGATACGCCGATTGCAACATACCTTCTTAATGATTTGGATATGGGATATTAACAAGATTTATCATCCAAACACGCCGATTTGATCAATTAGTATGATGATGATCATGAAATTGAAAAAAAAACGATGGTGAAATCTGTTATCAACGAATTGAAATTGTATAAACGACAACAACAACTAATTTTTGAAAGAAATGATGTATTATAGTATTTTTGCAACTAATACAAACAAGATCGTATATTTGCAACTAAAAAACAGAAAACCATATATATGCAATTTATTTTAAAAAGTAACCGTAACTTTGAAAAAAGATATTTTAATAGTATTATTTTTGAAAAAAGCTCTAATAAATTTGATTTTTCTTAAACAAAGATCTCTAGCTTCCTGGGGGCCGCTTGGATCCCGATTTCTCGATCACTTCATTTGAGAACAATAAAAATTAAAAACACATAATTTAAGTACAATATAAGAACTAAAATCAAATAATTTAATAATTATTATGAAATTAAATTTGTTTCAGGCATCTAACTTTGTTTATTATAATATTTTTCTATAATTACCACAAAATTACAATTCTACTCGTATATACAATTAAAGTTCTACAAAATTCTTTACCAAACAAATTTTTTTAGAATATAACAAAACATTAGACTATTTTATAGGTGCATTCACCATAAATTACTTATTAATTTTTTAATTAAATAAAATTATATAGACAATCCAAACATTAATTATTAATATTATTTTAATAAAACTACATTTTGTTAAAAAAATCCGAACCCATAAACTTGGGTGTATGGCCTACTAGGTTACTAGTGAGAATAATTTGAATACCAATGTGAATATATCTGTAGAAGTATAGAGAATGCAACATGCAATTTAGTTTTAAAATAATAACTAGAGATACATCACAAATTTTGGTACATAAATAAAGATGAAAATATTAACTTTTACTGACCAAAATATTTGATTTAGGAGACTTTACACAAACCAGTTTGCTTGAAAGATATAGTCATTACTCAAAACTTAAAACTTCATACAGTATCTAAGAAAGAGTTTAAGAACATTCACACTAGATAGCTTACTCCTCTACTATCTTTCTTGATATTTCCCTTCAACTTACCCAATTAATTAGTAGAATTTGCTTCAACTGTTTAGATTATATTTTCTTCACGAAGGTCAATAGTTCAGCAATATCATCTTCGGTTAGCTTCTTTTCAGCTATATCATTAGGACTAGTACTAGTGCCTTGGTCAGCAATTTCCTCAGCTACTTGACTGCTTCCAGTGTCACTGATAACCTTTCCATTATGGTATACCGAGTTAGCCAAATTACCTAATTGTGCTTCTTGATCCGGAACATGAAGAGAACCAGACATGTAACCATTTGTGGAGGTGACTTGACCCCGTTTCATGAAAATTTGAACACCTCCATTGGGCCATGCTACTTGACGGCTTCCCGAGTTCATTATTATACCATTTCCACTACCATACATTCCTCTGCCCAATTCAACTTCTTGATTGGGAACCTGAAGACCACTTGTCACACAACCATTTGTCGGGGTCACTTGATCCGGCCCTTCCATAAATATTTGACGGCCTCCAATTTCCCCACCTACTTGACCGCTTTCAGTGTTACTCATAACATTGCCATTATGATATACCACGTTAGCAAAATCACCTGATGGTTGTTGATTTGGAATCTGTAGACCACCAGTGATTGGAACCTGAAGAGCCCCGGTGATTGGAACCTAAGAGCACCAGTGACGTAACCATTTGTCGAGGTCACTTGATCCCCTCCCAAGAATTTTTGCGCTCCTGAAATTTCCCAATAGGCTTCATGTCGGCTTCCAGTGTATATGGTTAAATTTTCATCAGAATAAATTCCTCTTCCAAAATTACCTGATATTTCTTCATTTGGAACATGAAGAGCACCAGCCATATAACCATTTGTCCTCGTCACTTGTCGTCCCCCTCCCATGAACACTTCAACACCTCCATTTCCCCGTGCTACTTGACGGCTTCCGGTGTTCATCATGATACCATTTTCAGTTGTCCCGTTCAGCACATTGATTGAGTTTAATTCGTTTTGGTTTTGTTGCAAACCTTCAAGGGTAAAGCCAACATAGTTTCTGGTCGGAGGAGTCGTTAAGGAATTTGAAGGGAGACTCTTGCCTTCACCATGTCCCTGGAGTGAAGATAAAATTGCAGTACAAGAGAGTGAATGAAATATTTAATCAAAAAAAATCTTCGTACAGGACTAAAGAATAATTTTTTTAATTATGTATATACAAACTAAAACCATATAACCACATCTAGTACTCCAAGATCTCAAATTATGCAAGTCACTATTAGCTTCTTGATTGTCTCAAGGATATCACCCAAGATACCACTACAAGAAAAACGGGCATTTGTGACCGCTTAAAACCAACCGAAGGCACGTGGTCGGAAATACAAGCTTAAAACCGACCGTATTCTCCGACCACCAACAACGGTCGCAAACAAATTTAAAACCGACCACGGACCGACCACAGGTGGTCGATAATGATGGTAATGGGGCCCAGAGTCACTACTGTCTGCAGCGTCACATGTACATGTCACTAAAAAAGGGTCCCAGATTACACGTCAGTATCGTAACCGACCACGTTATTTCCGACCGCTATGGTCATAACCGACCACCTCTGTGCATTAAATGTTGTCACCTAAACTTTTCCAGCTGCAGCACTCTGATTGGCTGATCTATGCAAGCTGGAACGAGCAGAACAAAACCGACCGCATCGGTCGGTTATGACTCTGTCACTTTTTGTTTATTGTAGCAATATCACCTTCACTTTCTATTTTCTTGAAAATTCATCAAAATTTGGAGAAGACAAAGAAAAGAGCAAAATATAATTGTAAGACATTTATATATATATATATATACATGTGTGTGTGTGTGTGTGTGTGTGTATTGTGTTATATATATATATATGTGTGTGTGTTGAATTATTTTGTTTTATAGGTTGTATAAAAGAAGGTGAAGGTGAAGGTGAAGGTGAAGGTGAAGGTGAAGGTGAAGGTGAAGAAGAAGGTGGTACAAAATATAAGGTAATTTTCTTGATTCTATAAATGTGGTGTTTATTCTTATGTATGTGCATATACTTGATTATATATATATAATGTTGATATATATATATATATATGAAATGAGTTAATTAAGAATATTTTTTTGTATATATAAAATGATGAGTTAAGAATATATATATATATATATATATTTGTTTGTATGTAGATGTCAACCAAAGATCGTAGTTGGATGAATCGCCGGTTAGAAAGTAATCGAATAACACTTACTTCGGAGTATAAATTGGGTGTTGAGGAATTTATAAAATTTGCAATGGAAAATAAAGGAGTGCTTGAAGGTTACATGAAATGCCCTTGTATTAATTGTACAAATATAAATTGGGAGACTATTGATAATGTTAGATATCATTTGATAGCTAGTGGCATTTGTCCGGGTTATAAAGTTTGGACATTTCATGGCGAGTCTTTACCAAAACGACAAAAAAAAAGACCACGTTGTGAAGAAAGAGTGGTTGAACAACCGGTAGATATGGAGGCGATGTTAAGAGATGTTGGAGCCCAAATTTTTAGTGATGCCTTTGATCGTAATAATGATAATACTAGTAATGCAAGTACTAGTAGGGTAGAAGAGCCTCCTAATGCAAATGCTTCCGAATTTTACAAAGAAGTCAATAGATGTGGAACACCCATTTATCCGGGAAACACTAAGTACACAAAATTGTCTTTCTCTACGAGGTTGTTGCATTTTAAAAATACATCACATTGTAGTGAGAAGTCTTTTAATTTGTTACTTGAGATTATTGGCGATGTTCTACCACCAAATAACACATTACCATTTACTTACTACGAGGTAAAAAAAATGGTGAAGGAATTGAAGTTATCATACGACAAAATTGATGCATGTGAGAATAATTGTATGTTGTATTACGGGGATGACAAAGACAAAATAATTTGTGATTATTGTCAAAAGGATCGTTATAAAAAAGCACATGGGAAAAAGAGTACCACCATTCCCAACAAGATCTTAAGACATTTTCCTCTTATAAGTCGCCTTCAACGATTATTTATGTCAGAATATACGGCTAAACAAATGACATGGTACAAGGATAGAGAGGTAAAAGAAGGAGAAATTAGTCACCCTGCGGATGGAGATGATTGGAAAAAATTTGACATTCAACACCCATCATTTGCTAAGGAATTTCGCAATGTACGACTTGGACTTTCAACGGATGGTTTTAACCCATTCGACAATTCTGGAAATAAAGTATACACGGTATGGCCGGTGGTAATTGTTGTCTATAATCTTCCACCTTCGATGTGTATGAAACGACCTTACATGTTTTTGACTCTCTTGATTCCCGGTCCCGATAATTCAAAAAAAGATCTTAATGTATATCTTCGACCACTTATCAATGAGTTAAAAATTTTGTGGAATAGCGGAATTGAGACATTTGACCAATCACAAAAAAATAATTTTCACATGAGGGCGGCACTTATGTGGACTATTAGTGATTTTCCGGCTTTAGCACAACTTAAAGGATGGTCAACAAAAGGTAAGATGGGATGTCCGGTTTGTCTTGGAAGTGTAAAAGGTTTTCAACTTAAAAAATGTGGAAAGGCATGTTGGTATGGCACTAATCGAGTTTTTTTGAGTGAAAATGATTCTTTACGGAAGAAAGGGTCTAAGTTTGCGAGTACGGAGAGGGCCGTGTTTAGAGGGCGGATGGGCGGTGACTATGAAAAATTGACATTTGATCATTTAGAATTTCCCCCACCCGGAAGTTTGACCAAATATCGAGCTTTGGGTTATGGAAAAGAACACAATTGGACGAGCAAGCCAATTTTCTTTGAACTTGAATATTGGGAATCACTTGGTCTACGTCATTGTATAGATGTCATGCATACCGAAAAAAATGTCTTCGAAAATGTATTTTACACAATTGTGGATGATCGTTTCAAGACAAAAGATCATAAAAAATCTAGGGCCGATTGTAAGGAACTTAATTTGATGCCTAGTTTATGGTTACAAGGTGATGTGAAGCCTAAAGCACGCTTTACGCTTAATAGACCCCAACTTCGACTTTTATGTGAATGGGTATCATCATTGGATCTTCCCGACGGATGTTGCTCAAATTTATCTCGATGCGTGAAGTTGGACATTCTTAAATTTCATGGTTTAAAATCACATGATTGTCACATTTTCATGCAAAAGTTGATGAGTATTGCGTTTCGTGAGTTCTTGCCTCGTGATATTTTAGAAGCCCTAGCGGCACTTTCAAATTATTTTGTGGATATTTGTTCAACAATTTTAGTACGTAGTGATCTAGAACTTTTGGAGAAATCCATAGTGAAGACATTATGTGTGTTAGAAACTATTTTCCCCCCAAGTTTTTTTGATATTATGGAACACTTGATCCTACACTTGGCCGAAGAATGTCGACTTGGGGGACCCGTTCACTATCGATGGATGTATCCTTTTGAACGATTGTTGAAATTTATGAAAGATAAGATCAAAAATAAGGCGCGGGTGGAAGGTTCGATTGCGGAACAATATGTCGAGGAAGAAACCGTCAACTTTTGTTCATTTTACTTTAAATCAAATGTTGAAACGGTTCATAATACCGTGCGTCGGAATGAAGTTGTGGTTGAAAAACAAGATGATAGTATTTTGGAAGTTTTTAGATATCCAATTGAGTGCAATGGAAAACATGTTGTTCGATACTTAGATGATGATGAACACTTCATTGCGGAATATTATGTTCTCTTGAACATGCCGGAGGTTCAACCATATATTCGGTATGTTCTATTTGTGAAAAATGTTGTATTTTTTTTTAATTTTAAAGATTAAATTTTAATAATTCTCACTTATGTGTAGGGAATACACATCTTATACCCGTGCAACACCCGGAGAATTGGAATCACTTCTTAAGACTCACTTCAAAAGTTGGTTCAAAAGAAAGGTAACCATGCATACATATTATATTTCAATTATTTATACAAATTTTAACATGCATACATATTATATTTCTAATATTTAATGATATTTAGATTCAAGATGATGTTGAGATATATCCACCGTTCAAAGATCTACTTCATGGACCGGCACACACCGTATTAACATTTGAAAATTGTAAAGTTAATGGGTACAAGTTTTATTGTAGAAAAAATTCCGGTGTTATCGTCAAAGGTACTTCTCATGCAAATATCCTTGAAAATTATTATGGTCAACTAGAAGAAATTGTTAGACTCATTTATAGAGGTGGAAATCATGTGTATTTGTTTAAGTGTCATTGGTTTGATTCCGCGGGAAGTGGTGTACGCGTTGACAAAAATCGAGTTATTACCGTTGATATAAAATCAAGATTGAGGTCCAACGAGGTATTTGTTTTAGCAAGTCAAGCGAGTCAAGTGTACTATGCACCTAGTGTAGTAAACCCCCGTAGTAATATATATACGGTTGTTTCAATTAAAAAAAGTCATCTTGACGAATCAATTACACTTTCCACCGAAAATCCATACCAAGAAGATACTTCAAATGCATCGACATCTTTTTCATTGTTTGTTGACTTTGGACAATATGAGCCAATTCCGAGAATTCGATCCGAAGATTATGATAATGATGAAGATATGGTTGAGGAAGAAGATGACAATGTCAATGAAAATGATGAAGAGTTAAATGAGGAAGACCAAGAAAATGAAAACGAAGATGAAGAGGATGAGGATGAGGATGATGAAGGCTATGAAAATATTCACTAGTGGTGATATTGTAACATTTCAAAGATGTTGTAATGATTACAAATGTTATGACTAGTACTATGGATTGAGATTGTGATGAATTTGTAGCAACATGAATATTGTTATGATATTTTAATATAATTTTCAAGAGTTTGTTATGAGATTAGCATGTGATTACATTATAGCATTTTCAACCATTTTTTACCATTTGCGTACAAGAAAACCGACCATTTTGGATTATTTCCGACGATTTTTGACCATTTAATTGCCAGAAAACCGACCAAATAGAGTATTTCCGACGAAATTTAACCATTTAATTGCCAGAAAACCGACCAAAAAGAGTATTTCCGACGAATTTTAACCATTTAATTGCCAGAAAACCGACCATATTCTTGATCTGGCAGTCGGAAATGAGTTGGTCGGAGAGACTTCCACCACCCCTCTCTCACGCGCTACTGCTTTAAAACCGACCAAATACCAAAACCGACCAACATCGGTCGGAAATGTGTTTCCTATTTTTTTTAATTTTTTGATTGGTTCAGAATATAATATAGTAAATAAAATATATATGTTACGAACTCTAAATATATCCCTAAATTATAGAAAAATATAATTAGTGAACTTTCTTTTTTTAAAAAATATTTTTCCTCATTACTTTAAAATATACTAGAAACTAAATAATTTGAAATCATCGTACAACATTATTAAAAAATGTATAATATCATGTAATGGTCTTTCCTAAGTTAGATGTTCTGTTAGGGAAGAAAAAGAAGTAAAAATTTGTTCTTTCAAAAAATTTAATAAGTAAACGTCTATTTCTCTGAATGTTGGAGTTTAGGATTTGGATTTTGTTTGACTGTAGCCTAGGGTTAGATAGTATGAAAATTTAAATTAACTTTTTAACTAATCCAACCGTACGGATATTGAAAGAGGTAGTTAACGTACTAATCTACAAAAAATCAACTCATTTCAAATTAATCTATTGGGTTTTTATAATAAAAATATTAATTTACACTTAAATTAGGCTTAGGGTTACATTTAAAAAAAAAAAAAATTAAAGTCTTATCCGATCTAACCGTACGGATCTGGAAACATGTAGTTCACATATTTCTACAAAAAAAATCAATTTTCTTGAAGTTCTTTTGTTATCTTTTTATAACGAAAATGCCTTTTTGAAAGTTATAACCGACCATTAGGGTATCACAATGGTCAATTATAACCCTTTTTGATATATTTATACTAATTATAATAAATTTATAATTCTTCCATAAATTTTTAATACATTGGACTACCTAATAATTATTATTATTAATTTTGAAAATATTAATTTGAGGATTTATTTTTGAAATCAAAATTCTTGACTACAGGTTCCAGTTATATATATTGTTAGATTCTCAATATTTATCAATTGTCGTTGTTGTTACAGTGGTTTGGTGCCAGTTCACCTAACTAGGAGGGCCGGGTTTGAATCTTCCCCAAGCTGGTTTTGGTAGAAATATATTTCACATCCCGCTCTTTTTGTTTTGGTGAAAGTTAAAACACCCGCCTTCAATAATTGAGTTTTATACAATTTTTTTGGTGAAAGTTAAAGCCCGGGCTTCAATAATTGAGGGACACATGTAATTCAATACTACGTCGTTTGACAATAGATATAGTGGGGTTTTATACCTTTTCTTTGCAAAGTGGGTTTTGTCGCATACAATAGCTGTGCTAGGGTTTGAGCGACCGACATTCAATTGCTTAGTTCCTCCATAATCAACTACATCTGGTACCATAATCCTAATCTATATCTGCATATACCATCATATATCGACTATATATGCATGTCTGTTTATTTTTGTTGCTTTAAAATCCATTTATGTTGCTTCATAATCCAATTTTGTTGTTTCATAATGCATTCTTGATGATACTATGTCTATTTCTGATAATATATGTATGTCTTGCTTGATCAATTGATCTGTCACTTTCTTAATTTTTGATTTGTTTAGGTTTTTGCTTTTTTGCTCTGTTATCTTGAAATATGTTTTTGATCTATCAATATGATTCGTCTTGATATATTTTGGTGCAAGTGCTCTCTCTCTCTCTCTCCCTTTTTCTCGGGATGTGTGTGTCACTGTGTGTCTTTCTTCTCTCTCGGGTGATTTTCTTTCTTGGATGTGTGTCTCTGTGTGTCTTTCTGGGTGGTTTGCATGCATTCTTAAAGTTTCACTCTGCGTAAAATTATAAAATTGGTTATGATTTATTTTTAATTTCTATATATAATTATATGCCTCTCTATGCGTTAAAATATATGGGTAGTATGCTCTCACTGTATTAATTTATCAGTAATAGTGTTAATTCTCGATAATTTCCGTTGTTTTTATAATGATATGGAACCTATATAGTTAATTAGTAGGGGGGCTGATTTAATTACGTGCAAAAAATAAGTTATTTTTTTGTGTAAATATAAGCTCTTAGCTGCCTTGCTCCAAAGTGTGATAATCTGTGAGCATTTTATATCCTTTGAAAGCTTTATTTTAGAAATCTTTTGCATCTTTCGTTTTACGCACGTCTCTGTAAAAGTTGTAATCTTGAGAAGTATATATCCTTTGCTCTTAGCATTCTGTAAGAGATTTAATTTAAATCCAATTATTATACACATATGTAAGAGTTTTGTAATTACAAATCCTTCTCTTTTTGCTTCTGTGATAGACGAGGAAATTCAACTATGCTATAGAAACATTGTAATTAAGCTTAAATTGTACAAAGGAGATTAATTGGGACATGAAAACCTTCTGTGCTTTATTAATTTGTAAGCTATTAGGTGATTGATGATCATGCTTAGTTTTGTCATGATATTAATGTAATGCTTATGATTAATCTTGATGCCATTTACAGTGATATATATATTTATATATATTATATATGTTTATTTTGTAGTCCATGGCACCAAGAAAGAACAAGGGAAAGTCAAAGGAGATTGTGTCTAGAGGGAGTACCAATGGGAGGGCTGCAAGGGCTGTAGGTAGTAGTTCAAACAGAGGCAGTAGTTCAAACAGAGGCAGAATGCAAACTCCAAGCCCGCCAAGAACTCCGCCAAGTCCAGAAAGTCCTCCAAGTAGTCCAGAAAGGCCAGCAAGTCCGCTTGATCCTAATACGCATAGAATGACACCTGCCGAGGAGCGTGCTTGGAGGGGCCGCAAGCCCAGAACAAATTCAATGGGTAGGTTCGGGGAGACGAGGCCCACAAAACCTGAACGCATAGACATTCACGGGGGCGGTAAATTATAAACTCAATTTATTTCTAGTTAAAATAATATATACAAGATATTGAATTATTTTCCATGGATTTTGTTGTAATTGGTTATCATTTATTGTGGATTGCGTGCAGTATTTTTGACGATACTGCCAAAAAGACTTTGCTTGCAATTATCCGTGAGCACTGGCCGGCGGGATTGTACACCTACACTGATATTTCTGCAAAACACCCCGGGTGGATGGATGGCGTTATAACTGAGTTTAAGGTATATCATCATACGCTATGTATTTTCTTTATTATGTACATACAGTTGGACACTTATATTTTTGCAAGAGCACTGCAAGAATGCTATATATATATATATAACCTGTTTTACATATATATACATACTATTATTGTTTTTCAGTATTTTTACAAGAATTTGAGGGGCCAAAGTCGGTTTGAGGCCACTCATAGCATTAAGGAGCATGTGAAGAGATCGTGCAAACGAATGATGAATGAGGAGAAGGATCGTTTGCACAAAAAAATGGCGGAAACTGGAATGTCGGCTCAGGACTTGAGGCCGTCCTATTTCCATCCAATTCTGTGGGACCAGCTGTTGAAGTTTTGGGATAGCGAGGGTCATAAGCATCGGGCTTCAGTTGGAGCAAACAATCGGAAAAAAGTTTCTGCCTTGCATAGTGCAGGTGCAAAACCATTTGAGGCTATTGAAATGGTAAAGTTATTACTTGTCATTTTTACTGGTATCTTTTCTCCTTTCGATTTATTATATATGTTGTTGTAATATTTGTAAATCGTTCATTAACTATTGTAAACATTGAGTAGGAAATGACAAGAGCGAACAAAGGAAAGAAGCCAAGACGTCTTGAGCTATGGGAACAGACACATACCACTGCAGCTTCGAGGAGGGCTAACAGGGGGGGAAGTGGGGCCCCATTAGTGTACACTACGCCGGAAGCCATGGCAATTGCGGTTAGTGTGCCTAATTGTATTGTATTTCTGTCTAATTTTTTATTTTTGTGTTTTCTGTCGTATATTGAGTACATGCATATGTGACAGTTCTATACCTTTCTAAGGCAATTTAAATTCAATATGCATATTTTCAACTCATGGTAAATGAGGATAATGCTTCTATTTTAACTAACAGATTTATAAGTTAAATTAATATATGAATTGAAGTAAGGCTATAAAGGGAACTCTAGTAAATATTAGCATTAACTAAAATTAAATTATCAAAAAAGATAAAATTTTAGAAGTCTTTACGGTGTAGCAAAGTACATCAAAGTACGACACAAAAATCAAAGATTTATATAACTAAATATCCCTCTTTTCTTACTTGTTTAGATATCTACTGAAAATTTATAGTTTTAATTTTTTAAATGGTACATATGTTGTGACTCATACGTCTACAAGAAGTAGCAATGTATATAAACTATAAATTAAGTTCAATAATGTTTAAATATAATAAAATAAAATTGTGATGCATGAAGCCATGGAAATTGCAGTTAGTGTACCTAATTGTGATTCTGTCTAACTTTTTATTTTTGTGTTTTCTGTCTAAAGTACATACATAATGGTGTGCACCAAAATTCATGAATGCAGTACTGAAATTAATTGTCTTGCAATATTATATGATGATTGGCCTGCTTGTACAGATTTCAATTGTTTGATTTTTTGTGGTATATATATAAATGGTGGTAATTAATTTAAAGTATTTGTGTAGGCTCGCTACAGTGCTATTCTAGAGGGAGTTGACCTAACTCCTGGAATAGAGTTGACTGAGCCTATACAGTGGTGGTTGCAGGCTACAACTAATGAAGCTGAGAAGCCCAAAAAGAATCGACTCATTGGTTTTCCGAATGTTCCCGCAAGCTCATTGCTTCCTGATTTGGCTCACCATTACAGAGAAGGCACTCGAGGAGGGGCTAGTTCCTCATCCTCGGCCCCCAACCGTTCCCCCACTATCCCAGATCATCTCTTCGTGCAGGTTGTATATTTAATGTTACTTATTATTTGAATAACTTCACACTCTGCACACATTACTTTGTTCCAGAAACAGTTACACATTTATCAGTTTTTAAATTAAAGTTGTTGGTACACATTTTTTTGTCCAGGTTGTCCGACATGCTGTCACTAGTGCGCAAGCTGACCCACCTTATTTCCAAAGGCAGCTTGATGACAGGGAACTAGAAGGCCTGGCTAGAAATCTCCTTGAGGTATCTGATCCTAGGGGTAACTTCAACAATGTGTTCTTCCGGGAGGTGGTGAATGTTGTCACCTCGATCATGAAAGATATTTGTAATAAATATGAGGAGGAGACACAAGCGGTAAGCCTACTATATTTAGTGTATATTTATATCTCTTTTGCATGTTTTTTTTATGGGCCATATATAACAAGATATAGTAAAAGTAGTACTTCATGTTTATTTTAAATTTTGATGTTTGTGTACATTCAGCCGCATGTATGAGTGAATTTTAATGTGCTTTTTGCAGGCTATTGAAGAAGCAAATCAAGAATTCACTGAGGGGGAAAGTTCTGAGTATGATGACTCTGGCAGCGACGGTGAAGCAGGGCGCGCAAATGATGACCATGGTGATGCTGAAATGTAGTCAGCTAGGTCTGGGATGTAATTGACATGGCCATAGATGTTTTTGGTTGTTTTTAGTAGATGCTCTGTTCGTAATGACTTGTTGTTACTTTGTTTGAACTAAACTTTGCTGGGAAGTTAGTTTTCATTTATGGTTCATGTTAAAACTTTGTTGGGAATTGTTGGGAACCTGCTGGTTATGTTGTTGGTTTTTGTTTATGGTTGATGTTGAAACTTTGTTGGATGTGTAACTTTATGTTTGTAATGGATGATCTAGCTTATGGTTTTCTGCAATTTTATGTTTGTAACTTTGTTTCCTTTATGTTTGCTTATGTTTTTATATTTGCAATTTCTTGATTTTAGTTTGGTAAACAGGAAGTAGCAGTAGTGTATTAGCTAGCATATACACAACAAAAATAACCCAGAAAACTGACCATGTGAATATTGAATTGGTGGGTTATCAGTGGTCAAAAATGACTATACGGGGACCACAAATAAAACACACCGTATTGACATAACCTACCACATTGTTACCTACCAGTGATGGTCGGTTGCATATGACGTGGCATCTGCTCAAAACGCAGCGTTTTGATATTTCCAACCGACATGTTTCCGACCATAGATGGTTGATTTTAATGGTGACGTGCCATTGGACACGTAGATGCCACATGGGTCTCCTTGCACAAGTGTAAAAAGTGGACACCGACCGGGACGGCGGTCGGCTGCGGTCGATAATAAGGGTGATAACCGACCGTGGTGTCATTTACGACCAGGTTTCAGCCGACCACTTCCATCGGTCGGTAAGTGGTCGGTTATAGTGTTTGTACCGACCGATTCGTGTTATTTCCGACGAATGTTGTTGGTCACAAATGCCCGTTTTTCTTGTAGTGTACTATACATTTGCCAAAAATGTCTAGTATCTTGCATCTACAGAAATTAAAGTCATTCTCATCCCCATAAATATTGTTCCCATGCTCTTCTCTACCTTGTTTCTTCTTACACAAAGATATTCTCATGCTGATCATAAAAGATATGACTATACCATTTTTTCCCCAAAATTCAACCCTCGTCCTAGTTCGTAATTTAATTTAGTTGATAAACACTTGCTATTGCTATAAACAGAAGAACCCAACTGCACTTAACCCAACTGAAACAGTCTTTAAATTTCGAAAGTTAATTAGTACCTAATATTTGAAAACCGTAAAAGAAAAGTGATTTTTCGAAGGTGACAAGGTTGATCATAATCTTAATACATCAATAAAAAAAAACACGTATTATGCACATGTAGGTAAGCTTTAATTTAGTACCTGCGAATGACTAGGGGCTTGGTAATAGCCAACCCTATTCGTCATGTTTGAAGTTTTCCTTTGACCAGATTCTGCTAATAATAAACATAAAACTATAAGGTATAAATCTCGCGTTGGTGTTGATCATTATATTATGCTCGATCTATCACAAATTACCTGTAAAAGTTACATAGCCTTGTGCATGTCGACTCTTTTTTTGTTTTCCATTTTCGTCAGCAGAATTGATCAAGGTCCTCTTTCTTTGGTTTGTTGAGGTAGCATGATCAGGAATCCTCCCCCTTGTTGACCATAAAATTTGGTGCCATGACCTTGCTATATCAGAAGGTTCAAGTGGTTTTCCAATGACCAACGATGCCCCTTTTTTTAAGCCTCCTCTCCTAAGTCCATTGTGAAATTCTCAGCCATCACTGCACATTTATTATAAAATATTTGTCATTCAGTGTCAAAATACATAATGAGGTTATTAGGCTAACTTGACATCATAAAATAAGAATTTTCCCCACACAAAAAGTAACAAAATAAACATATTTTGTTACGATTTTAGTTACTCTTTCTGCACAATAGATACTATTTTTTTTTACATTAGTTAAACATTAATACAGCTCCAGTATATCTGAAAGTATCAAGGAATATACAGGTACTTATTTAACCATGTTGTGTGTGTATAAATCAGTTGAACTTACAAACTACAGGCATGAAGGTCAAGCTTCGATTGTGAATATGCTGTACGAATTCAAAAATGTTCATATCTTGCATATTAAAATCAGCCATCACCATATCGTAAAACCCTTCACGCGCCTCAAAAAGCTTCAGTGCCATGGCTGCTGACCCTGCCGTTGTCACTGAAACCAAATCACCACAATTTTTTTTTGAGAAGTGCCAAACCTCTTTTTTTCATTCTACCATTACGAACAAAATGCAACCAAAAAAAAAGATTTTACAAATGTAATAATCACCATACAAGTATATAAATTTTTGTTTCCGTCAAACAAATGTCAAGCACAACATTTTTAATAAAACAAATGGCTAGATGGCTACATTCCAATTTACTTAAATACATTTACATATAAGTATGTGCCTTGATAAAACAGTAAGTAGTAAAATTTAAGAGTTGGAGGATTAAAACCCTGTAAAAGAATAAGTTAGTATATGAGTGTATAGTAACTAAAAAAAATTAGTGCCAATAATTATTAAACATTACCATTGTACAGTTTTTCTTGAAGCAGAGATGCAGTGTGCACAAGGGAGGCTGGATTGTTATCAATCAACAATATACAAGAACTACTAGTTACATCAATCCAGCTATAGTCACTTTTTACTCTATCACCTTGACAAACACCTCTGACTTTGATGAAATTAGCACAAACAAATATAATATGTTCTTGTATCTATGTAATGGCCTCTAGAAATTTTGAATGTATAGAACTAGAGTTTCATCACACAGCGTGGTTTATCAACATTTTCAATGATGGGACCAATTAAAAATAAATGTATATTTTAATATATAATACTTAAATATTTTTAAATTTTGTATTACTTGTTTTTCAAAAATTACAAAAGAAAAGGCAGTTAATGAGTACAAAACAGTAAGCAAAAGCCTTTTTTTATAGCCATAAGTTACATAATTTTAAAGGTTGTTTCTCCTTACAATTTTTTTTGAAGATATTAATAATTTTAGGTTTGACCTAGTGTTGCAATGAATAGTAACAAACAAAGTAGAGATAGAATATATTATAGTATAAATTACCAGTTACCTACTTATGCATAACTACCTGCCCATGCAATTAATTGTTCCTTTTTAATTATTAATATATTAGAATTTCTATTGCTAGAATAAATATAAATGGTTAAGAATATGTTCTTCAAATTTTTTTACTAGAATAAGGTAGGTCAAAAAGTAAATTTAACCCACTAAATATTTTTAATATGATACAAGGGTCAAACACCTTACAATCTATACTATTTATTTAAACAAAACAATGTGTAAATGACGCGGAAAAGTACGAAAGTACGAAATTCCGTTATCACAAAATTTAGGTTCGATTTCCTACAACTATATGATTAAATAAGATTTTTTTATTTAATTTAATTTCTTTAATTATTAAAGTTTACCATTGTACAGTTTTTCTTGGAGTAGTGTGCATAAGGGAGGCTGGATTGTTATCAACCAACAATATAAAAGAACTACTTGTTACATCAAGCCAGATATAGTCCCTTTTTACTCTATCACCTTTATTTACACTCATCTTTAACAAACACCTCTGAGTTTGATGTAATTAGCACAAACAAATATAATCTTCTTGTATCTATGTAATGGCCTCTAAATGTTTAATTAAAGGTAGATGGACAATAGGGCAGACCACCCATGTATATAAATTTTAAATGTATAGAATTAGAGTTTCATCACCGGTTTATCAACATTTTCAATGATGGGACCCATTAAAATCAACATTTTCAATGATGGGACGCATTTTAAGGCTTCTTTAATATATATTTTGATAAATTATTTTAAATTTTTTCTTCTTCTCAATAAAAATATAATGTTTAAATTTTTATTTAGAAAAAGAAAGTTTTAAAAATAAGTTGTAGAACTATACTTTATAAAAGCCTTAATCACCCACAACTCCAAAAAAAATAAAAAATTCAACCACAAATATTTTATGAATTGAAATGTACTAGTGCAATTCAAACATAATTAGTTTGAATTGTCTTAAAATATTGAAAATAAAAATTTTAGAAACACATAACTTGAAGTTAAATATAAGATTTAAAATGAAATAAATTGGTAAAGATGATCACTTAGTATCTCTTTTGCCCACCTAGCTTTATTTATTATTATGTTTTTTTTTGTTTTTTTTGTAGCTAGTACATAATTCATACAATTAAAATACTACAAAGATTTTACCATTTTAAAATGTCATAAAAAGTTATATAGTTATTTTATTGCATTCAGGATCACTTACTTGTAAAATTTGTAATTTGATATTATAAATGCATGGGCATTCCAAATTTTATTATTTGATTTAATAAAATTTATATTTTATTAAAGAAGTCCATATGTAGGGCTCGGTAGTCATCACTTACTAGTAATAACAATTTGAATACCAACACTAATATTCATCAACTAACAGTACGAGAGCACATGCATGTTTTTGGTGATTAATTAGTAGAATTTGCTTCAACTGTTAGATTGTGTTTTCTTCATCAAATAAACAAATTTTTTAAATACAATAAAAAGTTAGACTATTCTATATATGCATTCACCATAAGTTACTTATCAAATTCTTAATTAAATAAAATATATAGCCACTCAATACATAATAATAATAATAATAATAATAATAATAATAATAATAATAATAATAATAATAATAATAATAATAATAATAATAATAATTGGGATACCATTGAGGTGTTATTGTTTTGATTGTATTCTTGATAACCGTTTTGATTAATAATACAAGTTGAGATGTGGGTGTTTCCACGTCATATATGGAGGAGAGTTCGAGGTTTAATTGATATGGCAGAGTACAAAGAAGGATGTGCTGACAAGATGCCTACTAACGTGAGAGGAAACAAAGTTACGTGCGCTATAGCGGTTGACTTGCACTGTGGATCAATTTGTTCGGGCTCGAGATGGAAGAAGATGGGAGAAATCATCGCAATTGTTTCAACGGCTTGATCAACCAGTTGAAACTTTTAAATGATTCTAGTGTTGTTTTTCTACGGGCCGAAAGATTGAGAAAACAAGGATCGGATGACTCAACTGATGGAAGGGCACTCGTGGTGGATGATGCACACAATTTTGTAGATGGATACATAGTTATGCCGAAGAACGATGGTTTGGAGGTCACTAAACGGGTTTTAGTGATTCTGAAAGATTTGAAGAGCAAGGTTGAGAGGTTCTTGTTCGAGGGGAGGCATAGCGGATGGACGTTGATGGTTACCGTTCAATCTGATATGGGTATTAGATTGAAGGGGAGGATTGTTGGGTTTCAACCCAATATGATGATATGAGCTTAGGTGATTAAGACTGTTTTGGTTATATATGGTATGTCTTGGTCCTTAAGTTAGGGAATTAGGTACCAAGAATAAAAAGTCTTGTATAACAAGTATGGTAACACTTGTAAAACAAGTATGACAAGTCTTGGTGGCTAAGTTTTGGATGACTATATAAACAATGTCATATGGTATTTGTTTGATATGTGTACTTTAGATATATAATCGTCTTAGGTATTGTTTGGGAGATGCTTGAGCATTGTTTGTCTCAAGTGTCGAGTTCGGGACACCATTGATGTGTTATTATTTTCATTGTATTATTGATAACCGTTTTGATTAAAAATACAAGTTGGGACGTGGGTGTTTCCAGGTCATATATGTGTGTGTTACTTGTCAACTAATCATATGTTTGTGTGTGTTCTCTGTATTGGTGTATTGTGTAGTCCCCTAACCTAACACGCAACTAGGTGATCTCAGTTGCAAAACTAGTCTACAAAACATACAAAAAAATTTCAAATTTAGCAATACCTCTCTTTGAGGCATTTCAATTTGAGAAGCCTTTTTCGCAACTAACAACAACTAAAAATAACACAACACAACTAGGTGATCTCATTTGCAAAAAACTAGTCCACACAACATACGAAAAAAATATCAAAATTGCAATAACTTAGCAATTCAAGGCAATTCAATTTGAGAAGCCTCTTTCACAACTAACAACAATTAAAAATAACACAACGCAACTAGGTGATCTCATTTGCAAAACCTAGTCTACAAAACATACAGAAAAATATCAAAATTGCAATAACTTAGCAATTCAAGGCAATTCAAATTGTGGAATCTCCTTCGCAACTAACAACTAAAAATAAAGCAACACAACTAGGTGATTTCAGTTGCAAAACTAGTCCACAAAACATAGGGAAAAATATCAAAATTACAATAACATAGAAATTCAAGGCAATTCAAATTGAGCAACCTCCTTCGCAACTAACATCAACTAATAATAAATCAACGCAACTAGGTGATTTCAGTTGCAAAACTAGTATACAAAACATATGAAAAAATACAATCAAAACACATAAAGATACGCCGATTGCAACATACCTTCTTAATGATTTGGATATGGGATATTAACAAGATTTATCATCCGAACACGCCGATTTGATCAATTAGTATGATGATGATCATGAAATTGAAAAAAAAACGATGGTGAAATCTGTTATCAACGAATTGAAATTGTATAAACGACAACAACAACTAATTTTTGAAAGAAATGATGTATTATAGTATTTTTGCAACTAATACAAACAAGATCGTATATTTGCAACTAAAAAACAGAAAACCATATATATGCAATTTACTTTAAAAAGTAACCGTAACTTTGAAAAAAGATATTTTAATAGTATTATTTTTGAAAAAAGCTCTAATAAATTTGATTTTTCTTAAACAAAGATCTGTAGCTTCCTGGCGGCCGCTTGGATCCCGATTTCTCGATCACTTCATTTGAGAACAATAAAAATTAAAAACACATAATTTAAGTACAATATAAGAACTAAAATCAAATAATTTAATAATTATTATCAAATTAAATTTGTTTCAGGCATCTAACTTTGTTTATTATAATGTTTTTCTATAATTACCACAAAATTACAATTCTACTCGTATATACAATTAAAATTCTACAAAATTCTTTACCAAACAAATTTTTTTAGAATATAACAAAACATTAGACTATTTTATAGGTGCATTCACCATAAATTACTTATTAATTTTTTAATTAAATAAAATTATATAGACAATCCAAACATTAATTCTTAATATTATTTTAATAAAACTACATTTTGTTAAAAAAATCCGAACCCATAAACTTGGGTGTATGGCCTACTAGGTTACTAGTGAGAATAATTTGAATACCAATGTGAATATATCTGTAGAAGTATAGAGAATGCAACATGCAATTTAGTTTTAAAATAATAACTAGAGATACATCACAAATTTTGGTACATAAATAAAGATGAAAATATTAACTTTTACTGACCAAAATATTTGATTTAGGAGACTTTACACAAACCAGTTTGCTTGAAAGATATAGTCATTACTCAAAACTTAAAACTTCATACAGTATCTAAGAAAGAGTTTAAGAACATTCACACTAGATAGCTTACTCCTCTACTATCTTTCTTGATATTTCCCTTCAACTTACCCAATTAATTAGTAGAATTTGCTTCAACTGTTTAGATTATATTTTCTTCACGAAGGTCAATAGTTCAGCAATATCATTCAGCAATTTCCTCAGCTACTTGACTGCTTCCAGTGTCACTGATAACCTTTCCATTATGGTATACCGAGTTAGCCAAATTACCTAATTGTGCTTCTTGATCCGGAACATGAAGAGAACCAGACATGTAACCATTTGTGGAGGTGACTTGACCCCGTTTCATGAAAATTTGAACACCTCCATTGGGCCATGCTACTTGACGGCTTCCCGAGTTCATTATTATACCATTTCCACTACCATACATTCCTCTGCCCAATTCAACTTCTTGATTGGGAACCTGAAGACCACTTGTCACACAACCATTTGTCGGGGTCACTTGATCCGGCCCTTCCATAAATATTTGACGGCCTCCAATTTCCCCACCTACTTGACCGCTTCCAGTGTTACTCATAACATTGCCATTATGATATACCACGTTAGCAAAATCACCTGATGGTTGTTGATTTGGAATCTGTAGACCACCAGTGATTGGAACCTGAAGAGCACGGGTGATTGGAACCTGAAGAGCACCAGTGACGTAACCATTTGTCGAGGTCACTTGATCCCCTCCCAAGAATTTTTGCGCTCCTGAAATTTCCCAATAGGCTTCATGTCGGCTTCCAGTGTATATGGTTAAATTTTCATCAGAATAAATTCCTCTTCCAAAATTACCTGATATTTCTTCATTTGGAACATGAAGAGCACCAGCCATATAACCATTTGTCCTCGTCACTTGTCGTCCCCCTCCCATGAACACTTCAACAGCTCCATTTCCCCGTGCTACTTGACGGCTTCCGGTGTTCATCATGATACCATTTTCAGTTGTCCCGTTCAGCACATTGATTGAGTTTAATTCGTTTTGGTTTTGTTGCAAACCTTCAAGGGTAAAGCCAACATAGTTTCTGGTCGGAGGAGTCGTTAAGGAATTTGAAGGGAGACTCTTGCCTTCACCATGTCCCTGGAGTGAAGATAAAATTGCAGTACAAGAGAGTTAATGAAATATTTTATCAAAAAAAATCTTCGTACAGGACTAAAGAATAATTTTTTTAATTATGTATATACAAACTAAAACCATATAACCACATCTAGTACTCCAAGATCTCAAATTATGCAAGTCACTATTAGCTTCTTGATTGTCTCAAGGATATCACCCAAGATACTATACATTTGCCAAAAATGTCTAGTATCTTGCATCTACGGAAATTAAAGTCATTCTCATCCCCATAAATATTGTTCCCATGCTCTTCTCTACCTTGTTTCTTCTTACACAAAGATATTCTCATACTGATCATAAAAGATATGACTATACCATTTTTTCCCCAAAATTCAACCCTCGTCCTAGTTCGTAATTTAATTTAGTTGATAAACACTTGCTATTGCTATAAACAGAAGAACCCAACTGCACTTAACCCAACTGAAACAGTCTTTAAATTTCGAAAGTTAATTAGTACCTAATATTTGAAAACCGTAAAAGAAAAGTGATTTTTCGAAGGTGACAAGGTTGATCATAATCTTAATACATCAATAAAAAAAAAAGCACGTATTATGCACATGTAGGTAAGCTTTAATTTAGTACCTGCGAATGACTAGGGGCTTGGTAATAGCCAACCCTATTCGTCATGTTTGAAGTTTTCCTTTGACCAGATTCTGCTAATAATAAACATAAAACTATAAGGTATAAATCTCGCGTTGGTGTTGATCATTATATTATGCTCGATCTATCACAAATTACCTGTAAAAGTTACATAGCCTTGTGCATGTCGACTCTTTTTTTGTTTTCCATTTTCGTCAGCAGAATTGATCAAGGTCCTCTTTCTTTGGTTTGTTGAGGTAGCATGATCAGGAATCCTCCCCCTTGTTGACCATAAAATTTGGTGCCATGACCTTGCTATATCAGAAGGTTCAAGTGGTTTTCCAATGACCAACGATGCCCCTTTTTTTAAGCCTCCTCTCCTAAGTCCATTGTGAAATTCTCAGCCATCACTGCACATTTATTATAAAATATTTGTCATTCAGTGTCAAAATACATAATGAGGTTATTAGGCTAACTTGACATCATAAAATAAGAATTTTCCCCACACAAAAAGTAACAAAATAAACATATTTTGTTACGATTTTAGTTACTCTTTCTGCACAATAGATACTATTTTTTTTTACATTAGTTAAACATTAATACAGCTCCAGTATATCTGAAAGTATCAAGGAATATACAGGTACTTATTTAACCATGTTGTGTGTGTATAAATCAGTTGAACTTACAAACTACAGGCATGAAGGTCAAGCTTCGATTGTGATTATGCTGTACGAATTCAAAAATGTTCATATCTTGCATATTAAAATCAGCCATCACCATATTGTAAAACCCTTCACGCGCCTCAAAAAGCTTCAGTGCCATGGCTGCTGACCCTGCCGTTGTCACTGAAACCAAATCACCACAATTTTTTTTTGAGAAGTGCCAAACCTCTTTTTTTCATTCTACCATTACGAACAAAATGCAACCAAAAAAAAAGATTTTACAAATGTAATAATCACCGTACAAGTATATAAATTTTTGTTTCGGTCAAACAAATGTCAAGCACAACATTTTTAATAAAACAAATGGCTAGATGGCTACATTCCAATTTACTTAAATACATTTACATATAAGTATGTGCCTTGATAAAACAGTAAGTAGTAAAATTTAAGAGTTGGAGGATTAAAACCCTGTAAAAGAATAAGTTAGTATATGAGTGTATAGTAACTAAAAAAAATTAGTGCCAATAATTATTAAACATTACCATTGTACAGTTTTTCTTGAAGCAGAGATGCAGTGTGCACAAGGGAGGCTGGATTGTTATCAACCAACAATATACAAGAACTACTAGTTACATCAATCCAGCTATAGTCACTTTTTACTCTATCACCTTGACAAACACCTCTGACTTTGATGAAATTAGCACAAACAAATATAATATGTTCTTGTATCTATGTAATGGCCTCTAGAAATTTTGAATGTATAGAACTAGAGTTTCATCACACAGCGTGGTTTATCAACATTTTCAATGATGGGACCAATTAAAAATAAATGTATATTTTAATATATAATACTTAAATATTTTTAAATTTTGTATTACTTGTTTTTCAAAAATTACAAAAGAAAAGGCAGTTAATGAGTACATATAGCCATAAGTTACATAATTTTAAAGGTTGTTTCTCCTTACAATTTTTTTTGAAGATATTAATAATTTTAGGTTTGACCTAGTGTTGCAATGAATAGTAACAAACAAAGTAGAGATAGAATATATTATAGTATAAATTACCAGTTACCTACTTATGCATAACTACCTGCCCATGCAATTAATTGTTCCTTTTTAATTATTAATATATTAGAATTTCTATTGCTAGAATAAATATAAATGGTTAAGAATATGTTCTTCAAATTTTTTTACTAGAATAAGGTAGGTCAAAAAGTAAATTTAACCCACTAAATATTTTTAATATGATACAAGGGTCAAACACCTTACAATCTATACTATTTATTTAAACAAAATAATGTGTAAATGACGCGGAAAAGTACGAAAGTACGAAATTCCGTTATCACAAAATTTAGGTTCGATTTCCTACAACTATATGATTAAATAAGATTTTTTTATTTAATTTAATTTCTTTAATTATTAAAGTTTACCATTGTACAGTTTTTCTTGGAGTAGTGTGCATAAGGGAGGCTGGATTGTTATCAACCAACAATATAAAAGAACTACTTGTTACATCAAGCCAGATATAGTCCCTTTTTACTCTATCACCTTTATTTACACTCATCTTTAACAAACACCTCTGACTTTGATGTAATTAGCACAAACAAATATAATCTGTTCTTGTATCTATGTAATGGCCTCTAAATGTTTAATTAAAGGTAGATGGACAATAAGGCAGACCACCCATGTATATAAATTTTAAATGTATAGAATTAGAGTTTCATCACCCGTTTATCAACATTTTCAATGATGGGACCCATTAAAATCAACATTTTCAATGATGGGACGCATTTTAAGGCTTCTTTAATATATATTTTGATAAATTATTTTAAATTTTTTCTTCTTCTCAATAAAAATATAATGTTTAAATTTTTATTTAGAAAAAGAAAGTTTTAAAAATAAGTTGTAGAACTATACTTTATAAAAGCCTTAAAATGCGTGCCAAACAATGTAAAGAAACCGTAACGAAATGAGAGGAACAGAGGGAATAAACCGTAAAGCAATGTATTACTTGTATTTCAAAATTTAAAAAAGAAAAGGCAGTACAAAACAATAAGTAAAAGTCAAACAAATTAGAGATAGAATAGATTATAGTGTAAATTACCAGTTACCTACTTATGCATAACTACCTGCCCATGCAATTAATTGTTCATTTTTCATTATAAATATATTAGAATTTCTACCGCTAGAATAAATATAAATGGTTAAGAATATGTTCTTTAAATTTTGTTACTAGAATAAGGTATGTGAAAAAGTAAATTTAACCGACTAACTATTTCACTACAACAAAACAGGGCATTTACGACGACAAACTTATGACGGAATACTGGGCGCGCCGTACTTACGACGAAAACAAAAATTCCGTCGTAAGTATTTACGACGGAAAATAATTGTGTCGCAAGTATATTATTTTATTAATAAAATTTGGCTCCAAACAATTAAAAAATAGAAAATCAGCGCGCCAAATAAAACGTCGTCGTTTTTATATTACGACGGTTTTAGATTTCCGTCAGAAGTTAATTATTTTATTATTTTACCGAAATTAGATTTAATTATAAAATAGATAAATTTTTCGTTGGATAAACCGACGTCGTTTCCGGATGGAATATACGACGAAATGTTTGTCGTAATATAACTTACGATGGAATATAATATTCCGTCGTAATACAACTTACGACGGAATATTATATTCCGTCGTAAATTAGCCCGTGGAAATTTACCACCCATTTCTTATCCTCCTGCCCTTTACCAATTAGCCGTTTAAAATAATATTTTTAAATCGACTTACGACGGAAATTCATCAACCCATGTCCCCTCTTTCACAAAAAAAATTACTTACATATATAAAGGAGTAACATGATTACAAACAATTTTCACAAAAAAATTACTTGTTAAAGACCCACTTTTAGAACAATTAAGATCATCACTTATTTAACAGGTGAAAGTTAAAGTTATCAACATTTTGAATGTCACCGTAATGACTAGGATTTGATCCCCTCAATGGCAATTTTTGGTTTAGCAAAAGGTAATAAATAAAGTTTTATGTGAAATCGGGGTCGAACAGTTCTTGATATATGCCGAGGAAAATTCCCGTGATCATAAGCATATTACCTGTCCTTGTGCACGATGTGTCAACTTCAAAAAATTCTCGGTAAAAATTATCAGGGGTCACTTATATGAAAATGGTTTTAGTTTAGGGTATGTTGATTGGATTTGGCACCAAGAAGATTCTAAGACTAAGTCATCAGTTGGTAGTACATCTGTGGCTTCAAACAAGAATACAGCATTTTTTATCCCTGCTCCAACTTCTACCCCTGCACCTACCCCTGCACCTGCACATGCATCTGAAACCAATAATGTTTGTGATGCTGCATATAATTCTAGGTACCACGATAACGATTCATATGAGTTTAGGAGGTTCTTGGTTGATGCTCAACAGCCTTTGTATGAGGGTAGCGAATATACCAAGTTAGAGTCAATGCTAAAATTACATAATTGGAAAGCTAGGTTTGGTATCAGTGATTGTGCCTTCACAGATTTGCTGTCTTCCGTTGGCTGTCTACTTCCCAAGGATAATCTGTTACCACCTAATGCATATGAAGCAAAGAAATCCTTGTCTGATTTAGGCCTAGAGTATATAAAATTTCAGTCATGTCCAAACAACTGCATACTATATCGGGGTATAAACTCTGATGCTTCCGAGTGTCCTAAGTGTCATCTATCTCGCTGGAAGTTGGGAAAGGACGGTAAAGTAAGGGTTAATATTCCTACAAAAGTCATGTGGTATTTTCCGATTATTCCTAGATTTAAACGGTTGTTTAAATCTCCTTCTACCACCGAACTTATGACTTGGCATGCAAAAGAGCGATTACAAGATGGCAAGATGCGGCATCTAGCCGACTCGCCTTCTTGGAGAAGTATCGATTATAGGTGGCCCGACTTTGGTGGTGAGGCAAGAAATATTCGCTTGGCTTTATCAGCAGATGGTATCAAACCACATAATAATGGCCTAACCAATAGATACTCCTGCTGGCCAGTGTTATTAGTAAATTATAATCTTCCTCCCTGGTTGTGCATGAAGAGGAAATTTATGATGTTAACGATATTAGTTTCCGGTCCGCATGAGCCTGGTAATAACCTTGACGTATATTTACAGTCGTTAATTGATGATTTAAATAAGCTTTGGGAAGAGGGCGAAACAAATGTGTATGATGCGTCTACTAAATCATATTTCACTTCTAAAACAATTTTAATGTGGACAATAAATGACTTCCCTGCATACGGAAATTTGTCTGGCTGCGTCAATAAGGTTATATATGTTGTCCAGTATGTGGTGATGATACCGTTGGTAAATATTTACACTACAAGAAAAAAAGCTTCACACAACGGGGGATGCCCGTTGTGTAATACCCTGTTTTCCTGTTGTCTATTGAGGCGGCGATGTCTCTTACGCGTCTTAGACAACGGTGCGAAATCGTTGTGTGACACGCTTACAACAACACACACTATTTACAAAACTGTTGTCTAATAACCAGAAACAACAACACATTTTTTTAGAAAAGTGTTGTAAAGATTCATCTCCAACAAGACATTCTTATTAAAGTTTTGTTGTTTTTCGCTAAATAGACAGTAGTTTTCAACTAAAAAGACTTGTTTTAATTTTTGTTGTACAACGATTTTTCTGCTAAAATGGTTGTTTGGTTTGGATTTCAACAATGGTTTTCTTGTTCGAAATTTGTTGTGACTGTTACTTTAGACAACGGTTTGTTGTTTAAAATTTGTTGTCTGAGATCATTGCACTCAACTTACAGTATTTTGTTCTGTTGTGTTTAAGAAGTTAGACAATGGTTCTCTTTTGTTTAAGATGTGTTGTATGAATATCTAATTCACAATGGTCTTTTGGGTAGAGAATGGTTGTGTTTATGTTTTCTAGACAATGTTAGGAATGAATATCACCTAGAAACTAGACAGGGGGGGGGTGAATGGATAGTTTGATGAATTTTTGCTTTCTTGAAACTAAATGTAAACTGTTATGATTATGCTATGTAATATGCAGAAAGTAAACAACACGCACAATCACTTTAATCTACTTTGTATAAGCAAATTAAATACTACAGCTTTCCAAGAAATTCACAATCGAATTTCTGGCTTCTAAACAAGAACAATTTGTACTTGCTTGCTTACAGAGAAAAGAGCTTGAGATAAAAACTATGTGTGTCTCTCTTATAGCTTACAATTGTGTGTGCACAATATATATATTCACCTATACAAACTAGGTACACACAATATTACACAGCTACCCCTTCTGAAAGTCCAACTTGTCCTGCCATAAGAAGTTCACTGTGTCAGGAAGGACCACCTGCTTTTCGGAGTCTTTCCATCTGTTCTTTGGACCACCTTGCCAGAACAAATGCTTCAGTATTTGTCTCTTTTGATTCTTGGTTCTGTACCTTGATTTGTCTTGTTATAAACAGCTAAGTGTTGATATCGTGAACTCCACTTCATTCCTGACTTCGCGATCTCCCTTGTGAGGACTACGCGATATAGCCTTTGAAGACTTTGCGACATAGGCCATAAGATGACTATGCGACATGGGTCATTTGACGACTATGCGACATAGGTCATTTGATGACTATGCGACATAAGTCATTTGACGACTATGCGACATAGGGCTTCTGAGGACTTCACGATCTAGGCTTCTTTGACTTTGCTGACTTCAACACTTCACGACATGTGTCTTGAGGACTTCTCGACATAGTACAAAATGGACTATGCGATGTAGCACTTCACGACATAGATATTGGTGACTTCATGACATAGCTTTCTTCTGACTTTTCTATATAATGCCTTAGACAAATTTCTGCAACTTATTTCTTCATGGCCTTATTCATTTCTATCCTGCTGCATGAACACTTCTGAACTTCTACCAGGACAATTATTCCATGGCCTATATACAATCTAGATGCAAGAAACTTTGCTAAGCTCATTATAACTTTGAGCATACATGATCAAGCTAATGTTCATGAGAACAAGACAAGTACATATAGAGACCTATACTATATCCCAGTGATAGAACTCACTAGGTCATGTAATGTGACATAGTCACATAGTGTAGGCTTGTTAATAGTGGTATTCAGACATGTCTTGAGCCTAACAATCTCCCCCAAATTGTGAGTAAGATCCTTAGGCACAATTTCATGTCTGATAACAAGCCTAACTTACATAGAAGGAAATTAAGTAAGAGAGAGGACAATTTATGAACATTGAGGTCAGGAATTTGATTACATAGAAAAATTGAAAGCTTACAGACTATCTTTGTTGCTCAACAGTTTCAGCTTCCAATTGCTTCTCTTGTAAATCATCATAAATCTTCTTTTTCCTTATCTCTTCTCTTCTTTTCATGTCTATGATGGCTTCTTGAAGTTCTTCTCTTGAAATCAGTTCTTCAATGAGAGGGGAGTCTTTTAGATCATCAATTGCAGCTTTAAGAGCACTTTCCACATATGAATCCATAAACTCCATCCTAATCTTGCTCATGCCTCCATAAGAATTTTTGTATTCCACAACATAAGGATTTTGTTTTACCCTACAAAGTCCTTTCTTTCTCAGCTCCTTTGCTCTTTCCTCCATTTTAGCCATTTCTTTCTCTTTCTGAATTATCTTCTCTTCATTTTCCTTTCTCAGGTTTTTCTTCATAATCAACATGCATTTTCAAGAACCTGGCAATATCTATCTTCCATGTCCTTTCTTCTTTTTCTTCAAAATTCAGTAAGGCATTTATCCTTTCAAGCTCATACATATAGAAATATTGCCAGCCTCCTTGCTTCATTATCCTTTCTCTTCCATCAGTGTACTTGATCTCTAGATGATCCAACTTCACTTTGACTTCAAAGATCCTTTGAGCCCTCAAAAATGCTAGGGCATCTTCATCATAGTCCTCATCTAGTGGAAACACATTGATGCCAATAACATTTGTGAGTTTTCCAGTCTTATTTGTTATCCTTATCCTTCTGGGTACACTCTTGATCTTCAAATGCTTCACAAGAGATACCTTTCTGGAACAAGGAGAATCAGTCTTCAGTGCCACATCACTTGGAAGTAGCTTCATTCCTTTTCCCTTCATCCACTGTAACACTCCACTAGCTGTGACTTTGTGGAAGTGTCTTTTTGATGTTTCTTTTGTGGCTCCTTCTTTCTTCTCTGGCAATTCAGGTTCAGAAGTCTTAGATAATGATTTTGGAGGATCATTACTAACAGTACCCACCCTAGACTTAGAGTCTTGTGTTGTGGTTAAAGTACTGCTAGCAATGTCCTTGACTTGCTGAATTCCACTTCTTGTTCTCTTGGTTGTTTCCTTTGTCCCCTTAGAATCCCTCTTGTCATCATCAGCACCTTTTGTCTTCTTTGAGGATTTGCTCCTGCTACTTTCGCTTGGTCCATCCTTATCACTCCTTGAATGAGATCTCCTTCTCTAGGTTTTCTCCTCATCATCATCCTCACCATCCTTCTTCTTGCTCTTTTCTTTGACAGATTCAGGAATGACTCCATGAATCAGAAAAGATTGTAGAGTGTGAATCATTTCTAGTTCCTCAGCTGTCCTAACTCCTCTCTTGGCTCTTAGCATTTTCAGCACCTGGTTGATCTTTGCATTGTTCTTCATTGTTAGGTCTGAGGGAATTACTAGTTGGTCAATATTGTTGTCTTGAGATAAACTTTGGTAAATTATTGTCCTTGGCTTGGATATAACCTCAGGCAATCTTTGATTTTGGTTCATCTTCAAGTCAGTATAAAGACTTTCATTGTTCATCCCATGCTTTTCAATCAAATACAGAATGATTGAAAGCTCAGTAAATCTCAGTTTCTCTAGAGTTTGAAATGCTAGGTGCCACAAGCAATTGTCCTTGCACACCATGATTATCTCTCTTAGATGGACATCCTTGATTTTCCTTACTGCAACTGTGAAGTACTTGATGCTTTCCTTGATCTTCTGTCTGTAAGCCCTTGCATCTTCTTGAGTATTTCTGTAGATGGCTTTCAGAAACTCCAGGAAGGCCTCATCATGATAGATGTTTGAATTGGCAACTTCCTGTAGCTTGGCCTCTGTGATAACTGTAGCTTTGACAGGTTTAGCATTGGGAGTAGGTTGAGCAGGTTGAGGAGTTGAGATGTCTTTAGGCATTGTGGATGGATAGTAGGTGGTTGAGATTGTGCTCTTTTGGCCTGCTGCACTTATGACCTCTACAGGGGGAAGGATTATTGATTTGATTGTGTCTTCAGAAATTTTGCCCTTGAGCTTCTGTTGCTTGGCAGGTACTCCCCCTTTCTTTTTCAGAATGACCTCCTTTTGTTTCTCCCCCTTAGGCTTGGAATCAGACAAGATGTCGTGAGCTTCCCCAGGGATAGGCAGGTTCATTTGTCTCATCATAGAAGTCAACATTTGTTGTTGCACCAGCAGGATATTGGAGGTGTTGTTGCCTTGGTCATCCAGCTTGTCATTAAGCTGGTTTAAGGATGTAGCCAGTATCCTGTTTTCATCTTTCAGAGAGGCCACTTCTCTTTCTAGACCATCCACCTTGGAGAATAGTTGTTGAGACTTGAAAGAATTTAGAGATTGATCCTTGATCTTGGCAAAGTCAAATTTGGAGATGTTTGACATAGGAACCTCATCCACCAATTTGTCACCATATTGATTCTTCCAAATTACATTCAGCATTGCATTAGAATTGATGTTGGCCTTGACTTGATTTTCCAATGTTGTAGCCAGTTTCTTGATGTTTTCCGTGACCATGGCAAGAGAGAGATCCATCCTATTGACATTAGAGTTGGTTTTCTGGATTTCTTTGAGGATGCCATCCACCTTGGGAAAATCAGAGAGATATGAGTTTCTTAGCTGAGTGAGGGATCTATCTGTCTCCTCCTGGATTGAATAAATCTCTGATTGAAGCCCTTTCCCAAGATAGTGCAGAGCCTTCAATTGATTCTTGTAGATGTTATTTACAGCATCATAAACTGCAGCATGAGAGAGATCTTTTGCATTGGAGCCCAGAGAGGTGAGGTAGTCTTCTCTTAGAAAGGCTAGGGCATGCTTGAGTTTGATAGACCTCTTAGCATCCAACCAGGCATCCACATTTCCCTCTGGTTCAGCTGCATCCACTATCTTCTCCTGCTGGGTTGCAACATCCTCCTTGTGGCAAAGAAGAATAGCCTCATAATCAGCATTTGGCAAGTTTGAGGTGAGGAAGTGTTGAGCTATTTTTGAGAACTCATCAATCTGTGCCACATGGAGATCTTGAATAGCTTCTTCTGTCATTTGGGAAGGCACAGTTGATGATCCTGAAGGCCTGTCATGTTGCACAGGCTTCAGCCATTCTGACAGAGTGGCCTGAGCCAAGTGAGAGCTAGTGCTAGGCACTTCATGAGATGTGAGTTTTTGAGTCTCCTCCAGCCTTGGAATGGCTGTAGAGTCTGATGTTGTCTCCATTGAAATGGGATGTGTTACAACATCAGCCCTATTTGTCTGTGAAGACAGTTCCACATCCCTAAGGATGGGAGAATTTGGCATAGAGTCTCCAGTAAAAACTGGTGAATCCTCCATGTTTGTTGATAAGTGGATTTTATATCTACTTGGAACGCTTCATATCGGCTTAAATTGATGACTTGAACTCAAGTATGTGGTGTGTTTAATGTGTTTTCATTAAGTTTTGCAGAACCAAGAGTTGGAGGTTAATTTGATTAAAAATCGGATTTTCCGGGTAGGTTGCGCAGTCTTCACTGTTTTGGCCATATCTGGAGTTCTACAAGTCCGATTCTGACGATCTTACAGCTCACGCGAAGAGGACAACATTTTCTATAATTCTAGGCAGAAGGTTCTGCACGGGCGCCCAGTAATTGTACTGGAATTCTGCGCGGCCACCCAGGAAGTCAGAACCGCCAGAAATTGCCAGAATTCGATTTTAATTAGGAAAACTTCACAAATTCGACTTCTAATCATTATGGTAATTGCTTGGGGCGGCCAGAAACTTCCAGAATCAGTTGTAAACATGGAATATGCAATTCTTATTGCATTCAAAGATGGAAATTGCCGTAATTCTATTCTAACTCAAAAACGGCAATTGCTTGGAAGAGGGACAACTTGGAGCTATAAATACACACCTTGGGGGGACATAATCAACACATCACAATACATCACAACACACCAGAGATCAGATTCAATATTGGAGCACAAGATCGAGGAGCCAAGAACGAAGAACGTGACTACGAGGAGATCTAGACATAGTTTTTTCTTGTATTCTTCATTTTTGGTGTAACTTTTGGATGCTTCCAGATTTGTCCTCTAAACCTTTAACTCTTATTCATATTTACATCATTGATTTCTTGTTTTTCATGATGCTTTCATCAAACCCCGTGACGATGAGAAGTTCGATCATGAACTAATCGTTGTCGTGGGGTCCTAGCGGATTTATTTATGGAATTTAGTAGTTAATTGTTTTAAAGATGTGTGTGTGATGGATAATTGATATCCTAGTTTGGTTGTGCTTATTCTTCTTGGATGCGTAGCTAACATCTAAGATTGTTTGTTAATCTCTATTGAATGCGAAAGTGGATATAGAGGTTTGGAACTTGCCATGCTAGCATAGGTTTATGTATGTTTGTCATGCATGATTCATAGGTAATTTTAACCATCTTACCTGCCCTATGTAATCTGAATGGATAACTTGCTCGTTAAACCGTTATGTTTTCAAATCTTATAGACATATAGGGTCTAAGCATAATTGGTGTCTACCCAACTTCTATCTCTTTTGATGATGTTTGAGTAGTTTGGTATACGTATACTGAAAGGTAGCGTGTACTGATTTCGTGTTATCCGATTAGTTATCACAACTGTCACATGCATTGATTAAAGACAAAAGACTCTAGATGAAGTATTTAATGAAGTTAGGATCCCATGTTTTATTCTCATATACATAAATCGATTTTAATCCTCTTAGTTAGTTAATTCTTAGTTTAATAATTTGTTCTCTAGTTAATTTTAGATAATCAAACCAAAATTGTTAATTGTCTTAGCAGTGGATAAAAATCATACATTGTTGCATAGGTACATTAATTGAATTGAACACCTCATTAGATCTCTGTGGGAACGAACTTGACTTATTCGTATATTACTTGTGACCACGTGCGCTTGCGTGATTTTGTGCTAACAAGTTTTTGGCGCCGCTGCCGGGGATCATCGGTGTTTTATTTTAGTTTATGTGCTTGTCATCAGTGGTCGTTAGAGTTCACTGACTTGGATTGTAGTTGTTTGTTCTGTGTGTTTCAGGTACTTGAACGTGTATGCGAACACGTTCTCAAACTCGTAAATTGGAAGAAGAAAGATTAAAGTTAGTAAAGATGGGAGACGTTCCAGAAGGAGTAGCACCTGCAGCTAAGGCTTTGAAGGACTATTCTCAGCCAAAGATCAATGATATTCAGTCGAGTATTGTCAGGCCGGCTATTGCAGCCAATACGTTTGAAATCAAGCCTGGCACGATTCAGATGGTGCAGAATTCAGTGCAGTTTGGGGGTGCTCCAACGGAAGATCCTAATATGCATATTAGGGATTTCATTGAGATCTGCGACACCTTCAAATTCAACGGAGTGTCAGAAGATGCTGTGAAGCTGAGACTTTTCCCGTTTTCTCTGAGGGATAAGGCTAAGGGCTGGTTGCATTCTCTACCAGCAGGTTCTATTACTACATGGGAGGATTTTGCTCAGAAGTTTCTCACTAAATTCTTCCCCATGGCTAAAACTGCTGCGATCAGGAATGCTCTTACTCAGTTTTCTCAACATTCTGGTGAGACTTTATGTGAAGCCTGGGAATGTTACAAGGAGATGCTAAGGAAGTGTCCTCATCATGGAATGCCTGATTGGATGGTGATAAATTGTTTCTATAATGGTCTGGGAGGTCAATCTCGGCCAATGCTTGATGCGGCATCAGGTGGAGCTCTGTGGGCTAAGAGCTACAATGAAGCGTATGAGCTGATTGAGATGATGGCTGCTAATGAATACCAGAATCCAACTGGAAGGCTATCGCAAGGCAAGGTAGCAGGGGTTCTGGAAGTGGATGCAGCTACGGCAATTGTAGCTCAGTTGAAGGCTTTGTCAATGAAGATTGATTCTTTGTCTAACTATGGAGTTCAGCAGGTGGCTAGTGTGTGTGAGCTATGTGCAGGTGCACACGACACGACTCAGTGCGCCATATCAAGTGAATCGGCACAGTTTGTGAGCAACTTTCAAAGACCACAGCAGCCCGTGCCAAATGTCTATCATCTCAATAACAGGAACCACCCTAATTTCAGCTGGAGCAACAATCAGGGAGGTCAACAACAGAAGCCTTATCAGCCATTCCAAGGACAACAATTTGGAGCAAAGCCTTACAATCCTCAGAATTTTCAGCAGCAGCAAGGGCAGAATTTTCAGCCATAGTATGCTCCTAGGCAACAATTTCAGCCACCAAGATTTCCGCAACAACCTCATGCTAGTGCGGGGCAGTCTTCGAATGAAAAATCTGAATTGGATGAGTTGAGAATGATAGTTAAAAGCCAGGCGGCATCGCTCAAGACTTTGGAGAATCAGATGGGGCAGTTGGCAAGTGCCTTACTCAGCAGAGCTCAGGGAACTCTTCCTAGCGATACGGAGCCTAATCCAGGAAAGACAGTTGTCCAAGAACATGTGAAAGCAGTTACCTTGAGATCAGGAAAGGTCACGGGCAATCAAAAATCAGCAGTTGAAGAAGAGGAAGAAATTCAGCAGCATCAGGTGGAACCTTCTAAGGAAAAGCCAATTTTTGATTTGGCAGCTAAGCAGTTGGACGGTGAGGCTGAAAAGAGCAAAAATTCTGCTGACAAGTCTACTTCGGAGCAGACTATTTACCCACCTCCTCCATACCCAAAGAGGCTCCAGAAGAAGACTACAGAGAGTAACCAGATCTATCCTCCTCCTCCATATCCAAAGAGGCTACAGAAGCAGAATCTTGACACAAAATTCGCCAAATTTCTCGAGGTTTTCAAGAAGTTACACATCAACATACCTTTTGCAGAAGCTCTTGAACAGATGCCGAGCTATGCTAAGTTTGATAGAGTCTATATTTATATATATTTTATACGATTTTATTCCTCATATTTATTATATTTTGCATTTAATTGGATTTTTATTTAATAAATTTTAATGTTTTATTGTAGGAAGTAAGGAAATCCTAAACTTGGAAGGATTGGAGAATAAAGAGCTTAATTTGGAGATTTATTAGAAGGAAATTCGGATTTGTTGGGCTACCTGCACATAATTCAATGTTTGGGTCATATCTTAAGTTCTAGAAGTCAGAATTGGACGATTTAATAGCCCACGCGAAGATAATGGAAATCTCTTTTATTCTAAAGTGGTCCAATTATCAAATTACATCAGGAACGGCTCAGATTTACTGAAGAAAAGTCAGCTACGAATTTTCCTTGTAAAAGAGAATCAGTTTAGGAAACGTACTTGTACTTTCCTCAATGCATTAAAATATTTGAGGATATATATATACAGATATACAGATATACATAGATACATACAGACGGAGTGGATCTTGTACTTTTTCTTCTGGGAGAAAGATTAAAGGTTTTTATTCTCTGTTCTTAATATTATCATGTGTTCTTATTATATTATGTGTTTTGTTAGTTTAATTATGAGTGAGTAGATATTTAATCTAGGGTTAAGTTGAACCCTAGTTATGATTGATGTATTATTTTCCATAACCCCCCAATTCAGTTATGTTGAATGCTCTTGCTTATTGAGTTGTGCTTAATTAACAATAACATGTCAGACGTGATTATGCGTATTGTTTGAACCTAATATCTATTTATCATCGAAAGTTGGACTTAGATGGTTGTGATTTATCCAATAAGGACATGAACTTCTCCATGAAAATAGGTAGAACGGATTGTTAGGAAGTTAGGATGCTGTGTTTAATGTCTCTAAATTGCATGATACCATGAAAATAGGCTTGAGTGTATTTTTAGAGAAGCCATTAATACTCGAGAGAGGTTATTGGTATTTTATAGGGCGCATCTTTCCTCTTGAGTAGCGTATGATTAATTGGGGTGGAAAATCATGATTGCATTGATTCATGCTAGTGGGGATACTTAATTCTAGATGTTTTTAGTTAATTGATAATACAATACAATTTGCCTTAGTATAATATTAGTTTAAAAATCTCTCAACAATTTATTGTGTTACTTGCTTAGTTGAATTGAATCAAGAATAACTAGTGTTTGATATGTTTGTCTCTGTGGGATCGACTCTGACTTTCCCTACTACATAGTTAGAAGGATTTGTTAGATATTATTATTTGATAGGCACGCGACAGCCTTGTCAAATTTTTGGCGCCGCTGCCGGGGACAAAGCAGTATTAGATTAGTTAATTTTTGAGTTAGTTTAGCTAAGTCTTTTACTTGTGTTGCTTCGGATATTATTCCCTTGTTATTTGATCTTTGTTTCTAGTTTTCTCGTTGCATGCACACTCGAAGTTCAGGTACAGAAATTTTGATTGCTCTTGATCCTGAAATTGAAGCTACAACAAGAAGTCAAGCATGACTACAAAGGAAAAATAAAGACAAGGAAGTTATGGGTGAGACAGCAGCTAAGGCTCTCAGGGAGCATGGTATGCCAGACGCTACAGACGTACTCTCCAGTATTGTCAGACCAACAATCACGGCTACCCACTTTGAACTCAAGCCACAATTCATACAATTCGTCTCCAATGATTCTTTCGCAGGATTGTCCACTGAAAATCCTATTGATCATCTTGAGAGTTTTCTAGAAAAGTGTGATACTATAAAGCTGACCAATGTTAGTGATGATGTTATAAAGCTGCGCTTATTTCCTTTCTCTCTCTGAGATGCAGCAAAAGATTGGTTGAAGGATGAAGGACCTAACACATTCACTACTTGGGATAGTCTTGCAAAGGCGTTTCTACTTAAATTCTTCAGTCAAAAGAAGACTTCAAAGCTCAGGAATGAAATATCTAACTTTCGTCAAGATGATGACGAGTCACTTCATGAAGCTTGGAGAAAATTCAAACGACTTCAGAGACAAAGCCCTCACCATGGAATTCCTGACTGGTTGTTGATCCAAACATTCTACAATGGATTAACACAAGAGTTTCGAAATTTTGTTGATGCTTCTTCTGGTGGATCTATTATGAAAAAGAGTACGGAGGATGCAAAAACTTTGTTAGACGAGATGGCGTCTAATGATAATTATCCTTACAGTGACAGAAATCATCCAAAGAAGGGTGGTAAGTATGATGTTGATGCTCTAACCATGTTGAATACTACTATGCAGGCAATGGTTAAGAAGATTGAGCAATTGGATTCTAGAACTTCATCTACAGTTGCCTCATGTGAAATATGTGGTGTAGTTGGACACACTCAACATGCTTGTCAATACAATCCCTCTAGAACAACAATGGAACAAGCAAATGCCCTCTACAACCAAAATCAAAGGCCACAATATAATCCTTACTCCAACACATATAATCCAGGTTGGAGAGATCATCCTAATTTCTCCTACAGAAATAACCAGGCTCAAGCTTAACCTCCACAAAATAACTTTTCTCAGCCGCCAGGTTTTCAACAAGCTCAGCCACAAAAATCTAACTTGGAAAATCTTTTGGAAGGATTTATCTCTACACAAGCAAAGAAGAATGATTACTTTGAATCAAGTATCAATGAGATAAAGGCTCATAACAAGTTGATGGAGAATTCAATCACTCAAATTGCTCAACAGTTGAATCAACTTAGCAAGTCTTCAAGCCAACTTCCTGGCCAAACTGAACAACCACATAGAGCCCACGTGAATGCTATAACTTTAAGCAGTGGTAAGGAATTTCAAGGGCCAGAGATGAAGATGATTAGTGATAATTTTATTGTTGAAGAAGATGGGGAGAAAACTCAATCTGAAAATGTGATTGTGCAAGAAGCGATTGAAGAAGAGAAGAAGGAACCCATAGTTGCTCCTGTCAGACCTTACGTACCACCTGTTCCGTTTCCTCAAAGATTGGTGCAAGCTAGGCTTGGAGAGAAGTTTATGAAGTTTATGGATATCTTGAAGAGGTTAGAACTTAATATCCCTTTCTTAGATGTTATCAAGGAGATGCCTTCTTATGGGAAGTTCCTTAGGGAATTATTGTCAAATAAAAGAAAGATTGAAGAAAGTTCTACTATCTCATTAACAGCAGAGTGTGGTGCTCTCTTGCAGAATAGTCTTCCTAAAAAGCTAACTGATCCAGGTAGCTATTCTATTCCTGTGAAACTTGGGAATTTTGAAATCAAAAGAGCTCTATGTGATCTTGGGGCAAGTGTAAGTCTGATGCCCTTATCAATCTACAATAAGCTTCAGATGGGTGAACTCAAACCCACGCGTATATCTCTACAATTTGCAGATAGAAGTGTAAAAGTTCCACTTGGAATACTTGAAGATGTTCCTGTCAAGGTAGGAAAGTTTTTTATTCCATGTGATTTTGTTGTCATGGAGATGGAGGAAGATGTACAAAATTCTATTATTCTTGGGAGACCTTTCTTAGCTACAGCTGGTGCAAAAGTTGATATGATGCAACAGAAGATTTCTTTTGAAGTTGGAGATGAGAAGATGGAATTTAAATTTTCCAACTCTTTCCTTAACCCATCTATGAAGAAAACTGATCTTGGAAATTATAATGAAGTTGTTCTTATGGTTAAGTCTTTGGGTGGAGATCAAGATATGAAGGCTGATATTTTTCTCTCTAAACCTCCAGCAATTTCAGTGAGAGATTTACATGTCACTAATGTTGATTTGAAGCTTTCAATAATGAAATCGATTGGTGACATTCAGTTTGGTGGATTATCTGTTGAAGATCCTGATGCTCATATTGAAAACTTTTTGAAGATTTGTGATACTATCAAGTGTGATGGAGTTTCTGATGAGGCCATTCGACTTCGATTATTCCCTTTATCTTTAAGGGATGGAGCTAAAAATTGGTTATTTTCGTTACCCTCAAATTCCATTACCACTTGGGAAGACTTACTTATTAAATTTCTTTTTAAGTTTGTCTCACGAGCTGAAACGACAAGGATAGTTGTTGCACTCTTAAAGTTTGCTCGAGATAGAAGAGTAATATTGTTGGATAAAGCCATGGATGAAAGTTATAAGTTTTTGGGAGAGGTCATGAGAAAATATGTTGAGAAAGTGGATGCTCCACTTTCGATCCATTCACCAGGTTGATTAACAAGAAGGTCGAGCTAATGACCTTAAAAAAAGCGCTTCTTGGGAGGCAACCCAAGATTTTTGGAGGAGGAACACTCTCCCACATTTTCCAACCGAGACTTCATGCACTAGGGGAGTATTTCTAACCTTTCTTTGTATAATTTTTCACTCTTATTCTTTTTGTATTTCTTTTAGGATCTTGTTAGTTTTGTATATTTATATATATTATTCATTGAGGACAATGAACCACTTAAGTGTGGGGATGAGTTCTCAATGATGTAAAAAACCCAAAAAAATTATATATTATAAAAATCTAAAAAAATTTAAAAAATTTAAAACTTTTTGTATATAATTTCCTAGTCTCAAAAGCATGTTAGCATGGATAAGTACACATTGTGTGGATTAATTTTGCATGATTAATTTTGAGTGTCATATTAATGAAAAATCATTTGATGCTTGGTAATTCCTTGTGTGTACTTGCGAAAATTTGAAAACTTGAGATGTTTCTTGGTCAATTTTAGTGAGTTGAGCATGCTTTCACCATGTGAGGATTTGAGCCTAATTTATGATTGATGCATTTTATATCAATCCATTTCTTTTGTTGTGTGATGTTCATCATGATTCATGTTGCTCTAGAACTTGTTTTAAACCGTTTTGAGACTACATGATATGTGTATGCATGAATATGATAAAGGCACTAGGATTAACCTCATTTACCCAAAACAGTACCCATATAAAAAATAATCCTTAGTGAACCCCTTGAGCTTATATCCGTTTCTTTCGTATATCACCAATCTAAAAATTTTTGAGCCTACTTATTTATTCTTGTCGTGATTTACTGGTAGAGCATATTGATTCATTGATGGGTTGGTGAATATTTAGTGTGGGGATTTCTTTTGGTTAAAGTGTTACATTTTGGTGGGATACAATATGGTATGAAAGTTGCAAACAAGTATCAAGTACTCCTTTGAGATCAATGGGTAGCAAGTGCAATGTCATATTAAAGGGACGATCCATGTGTGCTGGTATTAAGTACATTCTTGGTGACTTTTCACTGCCCTTGGTTACTGGAGAATGACTTGACTTTTGAAAAAAAAAAGAAAAAAAAAATAAGTTATGAGCAAGAGGAAGATAAAGTAGAGTGTGTTCATTTGATTGATACAATGTGAAAGTGGGAAAGTACATGGGGTATATGTGCTTTGAAGTTTAATGCTTGTGAAAGCTTGATCAACTTTTACATGATCTAAGTTTCATGTTGGGTGCTTTAATTAAAAGTGAACATTATTCTCTATTAGTTATCAAGTTTAGCCACTTGTTAGCCTGTTTCTTTGATATCCTACCCCGTACCTAAGCCTCGTTACAACCTTTAACGAAGACCTTTTGATTCATGTATGCATATATACGAGGTGGTGGAGATTTGGTGGACAACCAAGCATATGGTAGCACATGAGTACATTGATTGAACTTGAGCGATACACTTATACCCATACACTTGTGTGAAGTGAGAGCAATGTGAGATTTATCCATAGCATGCTTACTTGTTGAATGCGACTTTGATGTCTATCTCATGATATTTTTGTCTATCTAGACATTGTGTGCATACTTGGATTATTTTGTGTTAATGATGCTTAAAGTGAGAGTACTTGTACTTTCAGACACTTTCAGGTTGTTATGTGATTGAGATTTACAATGTGTGGAGTACTATGATATTTTGCATGTTTGAGAGACTTGGTGGTTGAAAATATTTGATTTTGTGGGTATATCTTCTATAAACCCTCACGAGACAAAACTCGTCCTACTAGGGCTGCCTAGGGGTTTAACGGCTTGTTGCATACGCTCAATGCAATCGTGTCATCTACGAAAGTGGTGGTCCTATTAGTTAGTATTATTTTTATTTCTTTATTTGCCCGAGGACGTGCAAAATACTAAGTGTGGGGATGTTTGATAGAGTCTATATTTATATATATTTTATACGATTTTATTCCTCATATTTATTATGTTTTGCATTTAATTGGATTTTTATTTAATAAATTTTAATGTTTTATTGTAGGAAGTAAGGAAATCCTAAACTTGGAAGGATTGGAGAATAAAGAGCTTAATTTGGAGATTTATTAGAAGGAAATTCGGATTTGTTGGGCTACCTGCACATAATTCAATGTTTGGGTCATATCTTAAGTTCTAGAAGTCAGAATTGGACGATTTAATAGCCCACGCGAAGATAATGGAAATCTCTTTTATTCTAAAGTGGTCCAATTATCAAATTACATCAGGAACGGCTCAGATTTACTGAAGAAAAGTCAGCTACGAATTTTCCTTGTAAAAGAGAATCAGTTTAGGAAACGTACTTGTACTTTCCTCAATGCATTAAAATATTTGAGGATATATATATACAGATATACAGATATACATAGATACATACAGATGGAGTGGATCTTGTACTTTTTCTTCTGGGAGAAAGATTAAAGGTTTTTATTCTCTGTTCTTAATATTATCATGTGTTCTTATTATATTATGTGTTTTGTTAGTTTAATTATGAGTGAGTAGATATTTAATCTAGGGTTAAGTTGAACCCTCGTGATTATGCGTATTGTTTGAACCTAATATCTATTTATCATCGAAAGTTGGACTTAGATGGTTGTGATTTATCCAATAAGGACATGAACTTCTCCATGAAAATAGGTAGAACGGATTGTTAGGAAGTTAGGATGCTGTGTTTAATGTCTCTAAATTGCATGATACCATGAAAATAGGCTTGAGTGTATTTTTAGAGAAGCCATTAATACTCGAGAGAGGTTATTGGTATTTTATAGGGCGCATCTTTCCTCTTGAGTAGCGTATGATTAATTGGGGTGGAAAATCATGATTGCATTGATTCATGCTAGTGGGGATACTTAATTCTAGATGTTTTTAGTTAATTGATAATACAATACAATTTGCCTTAGTATAATATTAGTTTAAAAATCTCTCAACAATTTATTGTGTTACTTGCTTAGTTGAATTGAATCAAGAATAACTAGTGTTTGATATGTTTGTCTCTGTGGGATCGACTCTGACTTTCCCTACTACATAGTTAGAAGGATTTGTTAGATATTATTATTTGATAGGCACGCGACAGCCTTGTCAAAGTTCATGAAGGGTATTCTATCTCGGAAGTTGAAACTCGAGGATTTGGACACCGTTGCTTTGACAGAGGAGTGTAGTGCAGTTCTACAACAGAAATTGCCACCGAAGCTTAAAGATCCGGGAAGTTTTACCATACCTTGCACTATTGGCAATCAACTTTTCAGCAAATGCTTATGTGATTTGGGAGCTAGCATTAATCTAATGCCAATGTCTGTTTTTAAGCAACTTGGGTTGCCTGAGCCGAAACCAGTTAATATGACCTTACAGTTGGCTGATCGGTCGATCACATATCCAAGGGGTATAGTGGAGGATGATTTGGTTAAAGTGGATAAACTTATCTTTCCCGCTGATTTTGTAATTCTGGACTTTGAGGAAGACAAGAAGATTCCTATTATCTTGGGAAGACCATTCTTGGCTACAGGCCGAACTTTGATCGATGTGCAGAAAGGAGAGCTTACAATGAGGGTTCAAAATCAGAAGGTCACTTTTAATGTGTTCAAGGCTATGAAATTTCCGATAGAGGAGGAAGAGTGTTTTAGCTTGAAGATGGTTGATACGGGTCAGAGAAAGGAGTTCGATCAGCTGTTGAGCAAAAATTCGGACATGCACAAGTTCGAGCATCACATCAGTGATTCCATTGACAATTCTTCCATTCGAGATCTTTCGAATGTCAAGTTTGGAAAACTTCCACCACATTTGAAGTATGTCCTTCTGAATGATGAGTTGGTGATTTTTAAAGAGTGTGAAGATAATGTGTTGAGAAGGTGGAACAAGGATGATGAGGTAAAAGAGTGTTCTTATCAATCGACGGAGAAGCATAAACACCTTAGAGGTCTAAAGAAGAAAAAGAAAAAATCGATTGATGGAAAAGTCAAGGTGAAGTTTGATTTGGAAAAGATGTGGGAAGAAAGCAAGAAGGTTATCAAACAATGGGTGAATGGTCCTTCTGCTAAGGACAAGTCAAATGCGATCTTCGAGCCACCATGATTTGATTCACATTTGTCCGGCTAAATGACATTAACGACAGCGCTTCGTGGGAGGCAACCCATGTGTTAGGTATGTTTCTACTATCTTTTTATTACCTTCAATGAGGACATTGAATATGTTAAGTTTGGGGGTGATGTATGGGTTTGTTTAGTTAGTGTGTGTCTCATGTAGGATTCATATTGCATGTGTAGTTGTAGATTATTCATAGTTTTGCATGTTCATGTCATATAGGGCATTCTGTTTGCATAGTTTTTATTTATCATGTGAGTCCATTTTAGTTGCATGCATATTTCATGATCCCGTAGGACTTGACTATTTCCGTTGGTGAGTCGATGTTGATTGGAGTGTGGTTGTGATGAATAGAGGGTTGATTAAGTTTCTAAGTATTGACTTGCATGCCAGAAACAAATCTATTTCATAAGTCTCATTGGTTGCTTTTGAATTTGATCAGACCATGCTTGTTTGGTGTTAGAATTTAACCACTTTTTACATTTAGAATGTTGGCTAGATTCTTGAAAACGAAGGAGCACTTATGTATAAGTTTGGGGGAAACCAGGGATTTCATGCTAGTTGTAATAAAGGCTAGGCGTCAAATGGCTAGTAGCCGGCTCATTGAAAAGATGAGTAGTCTAGGGTGGGATGAGAAAAAGGCAAAGCGCACTCATTCCGAAAAAAAAAAAAAGAAAAAAAGAAAAAGAAAAAGAAAAGAAAAGAAGAGTTGTTTTTATGCAGAATTGATTAGGTTGAGCTCTTTAATACTCGAGCAATTAAGTTCTAGGGGACTTTGTGCCTAGTGACCTAAGACTTTTCCGGTCTGGGATCCACTAACCTAACGCTCGCTACATGGGTATTATTGTATAAGCCTTTTGGGGTCTCATCCATTGCACGGTCAAATAAGCATGTGTGTTGTGCGTAGTTGTTTTTGTGTAATAAAGCATGAATTCCTGTCTAACTCAGATGGACTGCGAAGGTGTCTCTTAAGAGTTCTTGTGTCTAGCGTTCATTCTGTTTGTAAGCTTGTGGTTGTTTTGGCTAAGAGTAGGTATGGTCTTGATTTAGTTTGGGAGTATATTGGTGAGCATCGCACACACGCACGTTTCTGTGTTTGTCTTGTTGGTCGATGGGAATTTGGTCGAGCTCTGTTTGGAAGACTGTGTTCTTTGAGATGTTGGCTCGTTGATTGGTTTTGGTTGGTTTGAAGGGATCGTTGCATTTTCATATTAGTTGCATACATGCATTGCATTGTTAGTTGCATGAGTAGATGGATTTTGTGGGTACATTCGCTATAGGCCCTCACGAGACCTTACTCATCCACTAGGGCTGCCTAGGGGTTTAAAGGGCTTGTTGCATATGCCAAATGCAACCGTGATCACCTACGGAAGTGGTACTAGTTAGTTGTATATAGTTATATTATTTATGCTTGAGGACAAGCATCGGTTTAAGTTTGGGGGTGTGATAAGTGGATTTTATATCTACTTGGAACGCTTCATATCGGCTTAAATTGATGACTTGAACTCAAGTATGTGGTGTGTTTAATGTGTTTTCATTAAGTTTTGCAGAACCAAGAGTTGGAGGTTAATTTGATTAAAAATCGGATTTTCCGGGTAGGTTGCGCAGTCTTCACTGTTTTGGCCATATCTGGAGTTCTACAAGTCCGATTCTGACGATCTTACAGCTCACGTGAAGAGGACAACATTTTCTATAATTCTAGGCAGAAGGTTCTAAACGGGCGCCCAGTAATTGTGCTGGAATTCTGCGCGGCCGCCCAGGAAGTCAGAACCGCCAGAAATTGCCAGAATTCGATTTTAATTAGGAAAACTTCACAAATTCGACTTCTAATCATTATGGTAATTGCTTGGGGCGGCCAGAAACTTCCAGAATCAGTTGTAAACATGGAATATGCAATTCTTATTGCATTCAAAGATGGAAATTGCCGTAATTCTATTCTAACTCAAAAACGGCAATTGCTTGGAAGAGGGACAACTTGGAGCTATAAATACACACCTTGGGGGGACATAATCAACACATCACAATACATCACAACACACCAGAGATCAGATTCAATATTGGAGCACAAGATCGAGGAGCCAAGAACGAAGAACGTGACTACGAGGAGATCTAGACATAGTTTTTTCTTGTATTCTTCATTTTTGGTGTAACTTTTGGATGCTTCCAGATTTGTCCTCTAAACCTTTAACTCTTATTCATATTTACATCATTGATTTCTTGTTTTTCATGATGCTTTCATCAAACCCCGTGACGATGAGAAGTTCGATCATGAACTAATCGTTGTCGTGGGGTCCTAGCGGATTTATTTATGGAATTTAGTAGTTAATTGTTTTAAAGATGTGTGTGTGATGGCTAATTGATATCCTAGTTTGGTTGTGCTTATTCTTCTTGGATGCGTAGCTAACATCTAAGATTGTTTGTTAATCTCTATTGAATGTGAAAGTGGATATAGAGGTTTGGAACTTGCCATGCTAGCATAGGTTTATGTATGTTTGTCATGCATGATTCGTAGGTAATTTTAACCATCTTACCTGCCCTATGTAATCTGAATGGATAACTTGCTCGTTAAGCCGTTATGTTTTCAAATCTTATAGACATATAAGGTCTAAGCATAATTGGTGTCTACCCAACTTCTATCTCTTTTGTGGATGTTTGAGTAGTTTGGTATACGTATACTGAAAGGTAGCGTGTACTGATTTCGTGTTATCCGATTAGTTATCACAACTGTCACATGCATTGATTAAAGACAAAAGACTCTAGATGAAGTATTTAATGAAGTTAGGATCCCATGTTTTATTCTCATATACATAAATCGATTTTAATCCTCTTAGTTAGTTAATTCTTAGTTTAATAATTTGTTCTCTAGTTAATTTTAGATAATCAAACCCAAATTGTTAATTGTCTTAGCAGTGGATAAAAATCATACATTGTTGCATAGGTACATTAATTGAATTGAACACCTCATTAGATCTCTGTGGGAACGAACTTGACTTATTCGTATATTACTTGTGACCACGTGCGCTTGCGTGATTTCATGCTAACATTTGTGTCCTGCATATGCTGGGTCACACTTAGCCTCACATCAACATGATTCCTTGTGTCCAATGACCCAAATAGTATCTTGGACATGGACTTGGAATAAGCCATTTTATTGTTATCTATACCCTCAAGTTCATGTATATTGGCATCAAGGTAATTTAAAATACACTGAATAAAGCGAGGATAAAAGATATCATTACCTCTACCACGAACGGTCATGCCTAGCCTCTGAGCCAATTCCTTGAGAATTATGGCTCCCACATTGATCTCCTGGTTGTTGGCCAGGGAGTAGGCTAGCTTCACAGTAATGTGACTGATATGGTCCCATCCTGTCTTCCTGCATAGAAACACCTTCTGGAGTGCGTCAAACAGAAATGACCACTTCCTCCTCACAAACTTCTTATTGAGCTTTCCAGTATCTATCTCATCAGCATACTGAATGAAGGTCATGAAGTCTACAATTTGAGCATCAGTAGCTTCTTGGCCGTGACCCTCCACCTTGAACCCCAAAGCTTCATTGATTTCCTTTTCCCCAAACTGGAAGTGTTTGCCTCCAATTGAACAATTAACCTCCTGGAATGAAGTTCCATCTTCCCTAGCCATTGTTGAAACCAACGCCGTTCTCCAGAATCCTTCCAACACATCGACATACAAGGGAGGGTTCAAGGTTAGGGCTTGGCGTAGGTAGGAAGTGTTCAAGAACCGTACAAAACACTTGTACCTTGGGTTAGCCTCAGCCTCAGAGGGAATGGTGAGAAGATTTGTTTCTTTGGGAATGGTTAAAGGGTTTGAAGAGGGAGCTGTTTGAGATTTGGGTGCCATTTCAAAAGAGAGAGTGAAGAAGAGAGTAGAGAATTTGTGCTTAGGTTTGAGAGTTTGAGAGCAATAGACAAGATGAAAAGTTGTGAACGGTTAGAAAAGAGTATTTATATGATAGAGACAATGCGATATGGAGTTATGAATATGGAGTATTTATATGATAGAGACAGTTAGCAATCACAGTCACATAGCATGTCATGCAATTAGGCTTACCACAGAAGGAATCATGACTAGAGTTTATGCTAGCAGAATGGTTACTTAGGTTATCAACTTCAACATTCACTTGTTTGTTACACTTATGAGTCAAATGATTAACAGATAGACATTTCTGACATTGTTTCCTGGGAGCATTTGGCCCATAAGCATAGTTGCTACCCTTGTTGACACCTACCTTACCATTTCTGTTTTGTTTCTTTTTTTTAACAACTTCTTTCTTTGCTTTAGGACTCTTGACAAGATTGTCTTTGGTCTCTTTCTGACTGACAGATTCAGGAGAGGAAGAAGTGTCTTTAGCAGCCTCATCTTCTTCAAGAAGTTGTTGTTTGATGATCAATAGTTCTTCATCAAACTCAACAACACTCTTGTTGAAGATGGGCTGTTCAACACTAGATAGAATGGTTGGGGCATTTTTGTTTGTAAAAGATTCTTTTCCTTTGCCCTTTGCCTTCTTCCTTCCTTTATCATTCTCATAGTCAAAACGAACTCCAACCTTGCTATCTTCAGTGTGTTCCTTGTGATAGGTTTGAATAAGTTCAGAGGAGTTCTAAAGCTTCTTAGTTTCAATTCAGTTTCAGCAATTTGTTCCCTAAGAGCTTTCTCTATTTGTTCAGCACAAACCACTTTGTTTTTAAGATACTCAACCTCCTTTTTCAAACCATCAAGGTTCACAACCATTAACTCAAGTTCCTCATTCTTTTCTGTAAGCTCAAGATTTCTAGCAGTTAGTCTATCAATTTCTTCATTTGCTACTCACATGCTAGTATGAATATTAAACATCTCAGTACTCATATCTTGAACAGTTTGCTTATATTGAAGGGGAGTCATATCAAGAGAAGTAAGAATAGGTACCTAACTAGAATCACCATCATCAGAAAATTCCATCAAGGCATAATTTGAGTACTCTTGTTCTTCTTCTTCATCAGAGTCATCCCAGCATTTTCCCTCAGCAATAAAAGCTTTACCCTGTTGTTTCTTGAGTAGAGCCTCATACTTAGCTTCAAGCTCTAAGTATGCTTTGTCCTTCTTGACCTGTTTCGGCTTTTTGCACTCAGTGGCAAAAAGCCCAAGTTCATTGCAGTTATAGCATCTTATTTTGGACCTATCCACACTCCCAGATTTGTATCCTCCTTTAACTGCACCAGCAATCCCTTTTCCTTTGTTGAAAGAGTTCGAGCTACCTAAACCACCAGCATTTCCATTATTGAATCTAGACTTGAATGGCTGCTTCCTCTTAAACCTGATGTTAGGGTATCTCCTAGCCATATAAGCAAAAGATTTGTTTTCCATCTTGTCCAGTTCATCTATGCTGTAGAACTCATCCTCTTCAGGTAAATCATACACAACCTGAGTTTCATCACCAGTGTCATCACTTTCCAGTTCCTCAATCTTGACTTGACTGATTTTTAGAGAATCCATTCTTTGACCTAGATTGTCAGCAATAAGGGCACAAGAGGTATTGGCCACTAATCCTTGATTTTCTTGAATAGATCTCTTTTGAAACAGCTCTAACTCATATGTCTTCAAAACACCATACAACACATCAAAACCAATCTTTGTTAGATCTCTTTCTTTAAGGGAAGAGATTCTTGGTTCCAAGTGATCTGGAAGAGTTAGTAAGAACTTCATATTGAGCTCTTCTGTCTCATAGTGTTTGTCATAGAGTTTGAGCTCGTTTATCAGCTTATTGAATCTCTCAAACACTTCTGTGATTCCCTCTTTTGGCTGAGCCATGAAGGCTTCATATTTTGAGACAAGAATCTGCTTCTTGTTCTTTCTTACTTCAGTAGTTCCTTCACAGAGCACTTCTATAAGATCCCACATCTTCTTGGCACTAGTACAGTGAGCAACAGTGCCATACATGTTGAAATCCATAGATTCACAAATGATAAGTTGAAGATGTCCATCCAGTGCTACTTTCTCCTTTTCAGGATCAGTGTATTTTGAGGGGTCTTTGGGCACATGTTTTGCTGGTACTATCTCAGTGCCATTGGTTGTTTCACCAATCTCGATCATTGGAATAAAGGGACCATGCTTTAGAATATCTAAATACATGGGGTTAGAAGCTTTGATGAAAAGCAACATCTTCTTTTTCCATAAACTGTAGTGCTCCTTGTTAAAGGGAGGAATCTTGATACTGCTCAGTTTCTGTGAACTCATTCTTGATCTTTTCCTGTTTGTACGTTAACAGCCTTCGCTCTGATACCACTTGTTAGGAATGAATATCACCTAGAAACTAGACAGAGGGGGGTGGGGTGAATGGATAGTTTGATGAATTTTTGCTTTCTTGAAACTAAATGTAAATTGTATATGATTATGCTATGTAATATGCAGAAAGTAAACAACACGCACAATCACTTTAATCTACTTTGTATAAGCAAATTAAATACTACAGCTTTCCAAAAAATTCACAATCGAATTTCTGGCTTCTAAACAAGAACAGTTTGTACTTGCTTGCTTACAGAGAAAAGAGCTTGAGATAAAAACTATGTGTGTCTCTCTTACAGCTTACAGTGGTGTGTGCACAATATATATATTCACCTATACAAACTAGGTACACACAATATTACACAGCTACCCCTTCTGAAAGTCCAACTTGTCCTGCCATAAGAAGTTCACTATGTCAGGAAGGACCACCTGCTTTTCGGAGTCTTTCCCGTTTCTGTAGATGCTTGTCTCTTATCTTTCTCTCCAAGTTTAGCTGTAGATTTGCCATCTGTTCTTTGGACCACCTTTCCAGAACAAATGCTTCAGTATTGGTCTCTTTTGATTCTTGGTTTTGTACCTTGATTTGTCTTGTTATAAACGGCTAAGTGTTGATATCGTGAACTCCACTTCATTCCTGACTTCGCGATCTCCCTTGTGAGGACTACGCGATATAGCCTTTGAAGACTTTGCGACATAGGCCATAAGATGACTATGCGACATGGGTCATTTGACGACTATGCAACATAGGTCATTTGACGACTATGCGACATAAGTCATTTGACGACTATGCGACATAGGGCTTCTGAGGACTTCACGATCTAGGCTTCTTTGACTTTGCTGACTTCAACACTTCACGATATGTGTCTTGAGGACTTCTCGACATAGTACAAAATGGACTATGCGATGTAGCACTTCACGACATAGATATTGGTGACTTCACGACATAGCTTTCTTCTGACTTTGCTATATAATGCCTTAGACAAATTTCTGCAACTTATTTCTTCATGGCCTTATTCATTTCTATCCTGCTGCATGAACACTTCTGAACTTCTACCAGGACAATTATTCAATGGCCTATATACAATCTAGATGCAAGAAACTTTGCTAAGCTCATTATAACTTTGAGCATACATGATCAAGCTAATGTTCATGAGAACAAGACAAGTACATATAGAGACCTATACTATATCCCAGTGATAGAACTCACTAGGTCATGTAATGTGACATAGTCACATAGTGTAGGCCAGTTATTTAAAATATGTTATCCGAGTTTATTTCATTCAACTGTTCAATAATACAAAACAATCCTTACAATCTTACAAGTATGAAAAAACTTAAAACTCCTAAGATCGTATATCCAACTACATCACAATAATACAAAAGCTAAAATAATGAACTACATTAACAATTATTCAAATTAGTTTAAATGCTACATGCACCATCTCTTGATGCTACCAACCATAATCTCCGGTGACAAGTCTTTTTGCATTGACAAACAAACTCCATCCAGTAGATAGAAAATGTCGTTTAGGTTATCCTGCATAATTTTAAAGACACGACTACAAATAGCAATTAATCGTTAGGTTTCGGTAACTCAAAGAGATTAGATATAGATAAAAACATGGTGTAAATGGCTCAATGACATTGCTGCCAACTCACTAATGATGTCCTCCCCAGTTCAATTTGCACCAACTATTCTCATACACCCAATCCAATTAACATAATCCTCAAGTGATCCACGAAATCATATTTTGATCGAGGAAATCATATTTTGATCACATACACATATTTAACAGTCTTCCCATCTGCAACACAGATAAGGATTTTCAGAAAGAATTATAAACAAGCACATAGGTACCATAACCTATTTTTAGCTCTACAAAAGATATTAGGGATCCAACATTAGATCTAATAAATATAAATATGCAGCATGCAGAACCTGTCAATTTATCACAAATAATTGAAACTGAAACATAAATAAGCTTTTAGTCAATACAAAATTGCTCAAATTAGAGAAGACAGCCATAATGTTTTATACGCTACTATAAAAAGAATTAAAACAAATAACACACAGAGAATATGTTTATTACATTGAAAGGTCCAACACTCTAACTCATGAAGCAGGCGATAAGTCAAGATTTACAATGATTGTCAATAAAAAAGGCAAGACAGTGAAACATTAACTCAGGCAATGGTGATACAATATTACAGGAGAAATGTTCTTACTTCATTTACAAGCAATGAGGATTTATAAAGTTTGACCACTTCAATTATTAATGATGGGTGAGATTTAAGCGAGAAGTGAAGAACTGTGATAACCAAATGTTCTGCCTCAAATGCAAAGTGTTGAATTGTACATGACAACTTGAAAAAAAAAGAACATTTAGTTCTCCTTCTCATTTAGAGCCAAAACTTATCACTGATTATACTCTCATCAAAAACAACCCCCAACAGGTCCGACCAGAAACCACATAAGGCCAACGCCACCAAGGGGACTGAAACACTCAACACACTTCTAGTTACAGTCCCTGGGCAATTAAAAACTCCCAATAAAAAAGAACCAGCAAAGATACAGAAAGTTGATAAGGTTATAGAAACCAGCAAAATGACGAAGTTTATAACAGCTTAACTAATGAGAGTTAAGGTTAAGGGGCTTGATTATATTAAATGATTATTAAGCATTACTATGGAACATGTCCCAAAGGCCGAGACCTAACAATATAATGCATATAAAGACCACTAAGAAGTAAGAAGTTAGAAGGATCACATCTCAAAGGATAGCGTGCAACAACAAAATATCAATTCAACCAAAAAAGACATCACATGACCGCACCAACACATGCTCCAGACTCCATTGGACTAAAGAAGAATGAACATAAAGTACTGGGACCGGTCTTGACCAGCATAGGTCCTGAAAAATAAACTGTAACACACACAACTTTAATAAAAATCTACATACAACTTTAACTTACAGATTAAATATCCATAAGAAACCAGGCATAGACGACTAGTTGAATTATATATATAACCAATTGTTTTAATGTAAGAAACCAACAAGGTTTGTGTTTCTTATTCCTACCTGGTAATTGAGGATTATTTTATGAGAAGTCTTCAGTATGCAACTTTGACATGAATTTCTTTACTTAATCAACTAATGGTGTGGATGCTAGCACAACCAGTCGTGTCTTGCTCAGATCATTGAAGCCCCGTCTAACTGCAACAGTACATAAGCCACATACAAGAAAGTTAGAAAAAGATAAAAAAAATCTAGTGTTACAGCAAAGGAGATGATTGTGCGTCATGAAATAAAAAAAAATGATTGTGCATCATGATATAAAATTAGAAAGAATTTACATAACACTCTCACTTTTTTCCATCAAGAATCCAACTGTTCATGTGAGCCAGCGGTGTAAAGATACACAAATCAATTTGAACTTTTTAATTTGAAGCCATTCAGACCCAAACCGACGCCCTAATTGAAGAAGCCCCCGATTCAAAATCTTAAGTTCAAGAAGCCCAACTTGAAGGCAACTAAAGTAGATCTTAGCAGTAGATAGAGAGAGAAAGAGAGAGAGAGAGAGAGAGAGAGAGAGAGAGAGAGAGAGAGAGAGAGAGAGAGAGAGAGAGAGAGAGAGAGAGAGCACCGATGAAGAGAGTTGTATCATTATAACAACGGTTTTCTGTAGCATTGTCTTAGGTTTATTCACACAATACTGCTGAAAATAGTTGTCTATTGGTCACGCTTACGCAACAGCACTTTAAAAATACCGTTGTCTAATTCAATTTTCTAGACAATGGTTTTTAAACCGTTGTAATCACCCTCGATTAGACAATACTTTTTCGAGGTTGAAAAATAACCGTTGTCGGTTAATTATGGGCAACACTTTTTCGACCGAGCGTTGTGTGATCAGTGTTGTCTGATTGCGTTTTTCTTGTAGTGTTAATCCATGGTAGGAAGATGTGTTACCTAGGTCATCGACGTTATTTGCCTAGAAATCAGCCTTATAGGAGGTAGAAGGCAGCATTTAATGGAGAGCAGGAGTTGGGGCAGGCAAGTCCACCTCTTTTGGGAGAAGAGGTGTTATCGCAACAAGAACGAATTAAATTTGAATTTGGGAAGGAGGTCAGAAAGTCAAAGAGGGTGGACTGTCCATGGAAGAAAAAGTAGATTTTTTTCGACTTAGAGTATTGGAAGTTTCACCACGTTCGTCATTGTCTTGATGTTATGCACGTCGAGAAGAACGTGTGTGATAGTTTGATTGGCACATTACTAAATATGAAATATAAGTCTAAAGATAGTGAGGCTTCTCGTCTTGACATGATTGATATGGGGGTTAGAACTAATTTAGCTCCACAAAAAGGAAAAAGTAGAACTTACTTGCCCCCTGCAGCTTTTAATTTGTCGAAGGCTGAAAAAAAAATGTTGTCATCATTATTGAACATGAAACTTCCATATGGACATGCGTCGAACATCAAAAACTGCATATCCATGGATGAATTAAAGATGTTTGGGATGAAGTCCCATGACTTCCACATCCTACTCCAGCAATTACTTCCTGTTGCAATCTGTGCGGCTCTTCCAAAAAGCGTTAGAGTCACAATAATAAGATTGTGTTTCTTTTTTAATGCTTTGTGCAACAAAATTGTAGACGTATCGAAACTCGATAAAATGCAGGCAGATGTGATAGTAACTTTGTGTGAGCTAGAAAAAATCTTTCCTGCCTCATTTTTTGATATAATGATACATCTTATTGTCCATTTGGTTCGTGAATTACGATTATGTGGGCCAATGTTTTATAGATGGATGTATGCATCTGAGCGGTTTAATAAGGTGTTGTATGGCGGAAAGTTATCTTGGAGAAGAATCGGTAGAATTCTGCCAAGAGTTTGTTAACCAGAGTTGCACCACTGCTGGTCTTCGGAAAGATGCAGGCAAGCTAAGTGGTCCACTATCTGTTGTGACAATGAAACCAGTTGAAGAAAAAGAGCGAGATGAGGCTCATTTACATGTCCTTCTAAACAACCCTGAAGTACATCCATATATTCTGTAAGAATTTTTTATTCTTGTAAATTCTTTAATTATATGTGCAACTAATTTGTGTCTGTTTAATTAATATATGCATTTTCACAGAATGCATAAGAAGTATCTAGAGGAAATCCACCAAGGGAAAAAGAAAAGTGGACATTGGATCTTGACAGAGCATAATCGGCTTTTTGCTGATTGGTTTGAAAAAGAAGTTAGTTTTTATTAAAGTTTCCTTTGTGCTTACTTTACTGGCTCCATAATATGAAATTTAGTTGTATTTCTTTTATGACAATGTGTAGGTTAGTAGTGAAATGATGGAGAATGACGAGGGAGTTTCAGAGACAATAAGATGGCTAGCAGGAAAGCCATCATTTTCCGTTTTGACTTACGAAAGTTATCTAGTTAACGGGGTTCGATACTTTAGAAAGGAGCGAGATGATGTGAGAGTTGTTCAAAACAACAGTGTGTCTTTAGTTGCTAATACGGTCCAGGTGTCTAGTGCCAAGGATTTAAATCCTGTGGAGACTGATATGACATTTTATGGTGTTATCTTAGAAATATGGGAGTTAGATTATCGTGCATTAAAAGCCCCGTTATTTTTGTGTAAATGGGCAGACAATGACAAGGGCATAAAGGTGGATAATCTTGGGTTCACACTTGTCGATCTAAGTCGACAAGGCCACAAGAAAGATAAATATGTGTCGATGGACCAAGTAAAGCAAGTTTTTTATGTTGAAGATCCGGTCGATGCCAAATGGTCTGTGGTATTAACCTCTACAACTCGAGACTATCAGGAGTTGTATAACGAAAATGAATTAGGAGACACGACCATGGAAAATCCCCCATTCTGCTCTAGCATTCCTATATGTGATGTATCTGATGATGTTGATTATAGTATCAGAGAAAATGTTGAGGGAACTTGGGTTAAAAACTAATATATCTGTTGGTTACCATGAAATTGTAATGTTGCAATTTTGTATGAATTTGCTTTTAGTTTGAATCATGTGAATTAATTGTACCATTTTTATCTACATATTTAATATGCACTTTTTATGTATATATGCACACACACAATTATCGGAATAATATCTCCATGACTAATGATTTTATGTTGTATTTTTCAGATTGAAGAAGATAAATGGCACCTAAAAGGCAGATATCCAAAGTTAAAATCCAAGAAGAGGACAAGCAGGCAGATGAAACATCAGAGCAGTGAAATGCACATGAAGCAACAGAACCTCCTCAAACTGAAATGTCGGAATCCGTGCAAGCAACAGAAATAACAGCTACTACTTCAAATTCTACCAAAAAAAGGTATGGAGCTTCACGAGGTGTTTCCGCAATGTACAAAGTGGTGGTGAAGAAGGCGCAAGGCAAGAAAACAAAGGTCAGGTGTAATGAACTTGGAGTTCCCGTCGGACAAAACAGGCACCCCCTTCAGTCCTACATTGGGATGCTGGCTAGGACGATAATTCCGATCGATTGTCCGAGTTGGTGAAATGTAGATGTTCAATTAAAGGAGAAATTATGGCTTGATATTATGGTATATATAAATACCTAATTTTCTGTATATTAAATTATTCTGTGCTAATGACAATGTTGACTAGTTCTCTGCATTGTTATTGTTGGTTGTAGTAGACATTCAAAGTTTCGAAGAAACTTAAGAAGGGTGTGCTAAAATCTGCATCCGCAAAGTGGAGACAGTTTAAGACGAATTTAAATAGAAAATTTGTGAAGCCGAATCTTGGAAAGAAGAAGAAATTAAGAAAGCCTCCAAATCAGTATGCTTTTGTTGGTAAGGAGGCTTGGAAGAAATTTGTTGCTCAGAGGATTACTGATGACTGGAAGGTACGCGTTATATTCATAAACTAATTTTTTTGTTCTGATTTTTAGTTATATTATTTATAAATTTTGTTGCAGTCACTTAGTGAACAACAAAGCAATAGAGTGCGTAAGCGGAAATATCCTCACCGCATGTCTAGGAAGGGTTATATTGGATTGCTCGAAGAAGAAGTAAGAACCATTTAAGTTGTGTACTTGAATAGTTTTAGTCTAACTTTTTTAGTATTTTAATTATCCGTTGATTTTAATCAGCAAAAGAAAGGAAACTTGAAGCCCGGAGAAAAACCTGATCGGTCTATTATGTGGAAGAAGGCTCGAAAGGGAAAAGATGGCGAGGTTGTTGATCCAGAGCTCGTAGAAGTATATGATAAAATTGTGAGTATTTAGCAAGCAAATAGAACACACACATTGTTATTTTAATGTTATTGATATTTAATTCGAATCTAAATATTTTCGTGACAGGATACCTTATTGGAGAAGCAAAGTAAGGGTGAATTTAGTCCTTGTGGAAGTGAGGATGTGTTGACTAAGGCCTTGGAAACTCCTGAACATTCAGGAAGGGTTCGAGGAGTTGGAAGCTTCGTCACCCCTTCAATGTTCTTCAACTTACCGATTGGAAAAAGATGCAGAATAACGAAAGCTGAGTTATTGGCCCGTGATCGGGAGAGGGACGCGGAGTTGGAGAAAGCCAAGCAGGAGATGGAAAGGACAAGGCATGAGATGGAGAGGACAAGGGAGGAGATGGTTCAAGCACTGAATGCCATGGGTCTAGCAAATATTCCATCTCCTAAGTTGTCTGAAATGGCAAGTTGTGGCCAAAAAGTTGCTTCTCCATCAGTTGTAAAAGAGTTGGACCAACTGTTGGTTGATGATGATGATTGTGTTCGTATTAAACCTATTCCACCAAAGAACAAGGTAAAATAACAAGTTTATATTTTAATTTAATATTATTATTTTTATTATTTTTCAAATTCAAATTAATATTATTTTTATATTCAATACTTCTTTAGGTAAAATTATTTATTTAATTTTAATGTGTGTAGGGTCCGCGAAAATGTGAGTTGGCAGTAGACACTGTTGAAAACAAGGTGGCATTTGGCTTGTTATTTGACGACGAAGGCATGAATAGCTTTATACACGGAGTGCCTATGCAGCCTGGATTTGCTCGTGTCTTAGTGGATGGCCCAATTAAAGGTGATGCCTTGATTCCCATTCCAGTAGTAGGTGAAATTGAGACAGTCGACCAAGCTGTTGGCTCACACGTCTCATGGCCACGGGACTTGATCATAATTAATACCCCATCTGATGCGGTATGTAAGTAATATGTTGTAAGTAATATGTTGTAAGATACATATTAGCTTTGATTATATTTTTCTAAATTTTTATATATTTGCAGAAAACAAGGAGAAAAGGAAAGGAACCTAAAAGTGAGTTGCATAAAGTGCAGGCCTTATTTAAGAACATGGAGATCAATAAGAATGTTCCAGACCGCTTTCGATTGTTGTATAAACATGCAACAACATTGATGAAGACCACTGGGGTCTCAATACAGATTCCATGTAATGTCGAGGTGTTTGGTTCTGATAAAACGATATTTATATTGCATGAAAATATAATCGCTTTGCTGGAGTTTAAAATGATTGGACAAGCTATAATATCTTCATACATGGCGTGAGTATTTTTTTTAATTCTTGTCACTCTTGTCCTTTCTCCTGTATTCTTGTCTTCTGCATATTTCGTTTCATTGTTACTTTAATTTATTTTTAATACAAGTACTTGCATTCTAAGGTTCATGAGAATGACAATTTGGATTTGTTTGCTTTCTGTGATCCCGGAGCCACATTTACCCTGAACAGCGAGTTTGAAGCTTACTTGTTTAATCGTTTGAAAGAGGGTAATCTTGATCGTCTTTTCCTCTTGCCGCATAATACCAAGTAAGTATATATTGAGTGTTTTCATTTTTTTGATAAATCACTTTTTTAATCTATTTATATATTGAGGGTAATTCTATTTTTCGTATTTTTTTTAAATAAAAATAGTTGCCATTGGATACTGGTCTTGATGTGGGGTGGCGAAATTTTCGTGCTCAATCCTTTGCCTCGTTGAACAACTTTTCCAGACTTGGAAAAATCAATATCAAGGTATATTAATTATTTTATATCTCGATTATTTTCATTATTGAGATATCGATCATAAAGCAATATTAACACTGCACACGTGACAGGGCGGTAGTTGCTTTTAATATTCAGGCTGGAAGGGGAAATAAAGCCCCGATTGTAAAATACCTTTCAGTAAGTTTTTTTTTCATGCAGTTTAGTTATTTCTCTGGTAATTGCATCATTTTGTTTGTAAAATATCACTTTGTGCTACTACTGCTCATTTGGATCAGTAGGCCAATAAATTGAGTAATTTTTGTTTAAGGTTATATTATCGATCTAATATTTTTTTTAAATAGGGATGTCCTAAACAACCTGGTGGTATTGAATGCGGCTATGTAGTTATGCGCTACATGAAAGAAATTGTAATGGACAGTGAAATGTCATTTCTAAAAAAGGTATTATTTTTTCCTCAAACTTATTTAATTGCTATATATTTATAGTAGGATTCATAGTAATTTTTTTCATGTTTACACTTTTCAGTGGTCTGCCAAGTCTCGTAAGTTAAGTTGTTCCAGGGCCGAGCTTGATGAGGTCCGATGTGAGACTGCTGGTCATATTGAACAATTTTTGTACACAGGGCCTATGATATGGTTTTGGTGCATAGTATTATTGACTTTGGCACTATGATTCTGGATGAATTATGTAGTTGGAAGTATGACTTTGATATTTTGATGAATTGTATTTTGGATGAATTAGATGGTATCGGTATTATTATGGATGATTTGGATTATGTAGTATGAATTGGATTTGGCTTTGGTATATATTGGTCTTTTGATTTTGATATTTGGTTTGGTATTTTTATTTTGGTTTTTGGGAAAGTCGTATAAACAGGGCAGCCACATATTAACAAAACAAAACATACATCACTTTTCCAAAAAACTGATGTTAAATATGACAAATATAGACACCAGTTTCATGAACAAGTCATGCAAACGATACGATAAACATCAGCTCCAACTGCATAGACATCAGCTAGATATGAGAAACCGATGTAAATCAGATAAACAGACATCAGTTTATATAGAGAACCGATGTTAAATGTTAACGTGGACATCAGTTCACATACAGAACCGATGTTACTTGCAGGCCCTATTTTAGGGCTTTAGACTTGGAATTTCTTTCTGAAACTTTTTACTGTATGTTGGAATAATGTTTAACAGTGTCTCTTAGAATTTTCGCATAGTAATTCCAAAATCTCTAATATTACGAGACATAACTGGGATTCAAGTATGGGGTATTCAAAACTTCCTTTTCAAAATTGAACTTTCCTGCCCTCCTGTACCAATTATAAAGTGCAACAATTTAGTTACTATATTTATACTAGGTATAAAATGCAATAATTTAGTTACAGAGCTTTAAAATTCATTGTAATTTGAATTGTTAGAAACAATTTTATCCAAAATTTGAATCAACATTTACTTAGCATTTACTTTAAAATTCATTGTCTTTCAAATTTGTTTTTTATTATCTTTAACTTCTAAGGTGTTGGTTTGTGAAAACTTAATCACCCACAACTCCAAAAAAAATAAAAAAATCAACCAAAAATATTTTATGAATTGAAATGTACTAGTGCAATTCAAACATAATTAGTTTGAATTGTCTTAAAATATTGAAAATAACAAATTTTAGAAACACATAACTTCAAGTAAAATATAAGATTTAAAATGAAATAAATTGGTAAAGATGATCACTTAATATGTATTTTGCCCACCTAGCTTTATTTATTATTATGTTTTTTTTTGTTTTTTTGTAGCTAGTACATAATACATACAATTAAAATACTACAAAGATTTTACCATTTTAAAATGTCATAAAAAGTTATATAGTTAGTTTATTGCCTTCACGATCACTTGTAAAATTTGTAATTTGATATTATAAATGCATGGGCATTCCAAATTTTATTATTTGATTTAATAAAATTTATATTTTATTAAAGAAGTCCATATGTAGGGCTCCCTACTGATCACTTATTAGTAATAATAATTTGAATACCAACACTAATATCTCTCAATTTTAGAGAATGCAAGATGCAATTTAGTTTTACTATAATTACTAAAGATAAGTCACAAATTTTAGTACATAAATAAAAACCAAAATAAATTAACTCTTATAGATAGAAAAATTTAATTGCTAAAAGTATCTAATCATTACTTAAAACTTCACCAAAACAATTTGTAAGCCTTAAGAACATTCATATATACTAGATAGCCTGGCGTATATATCTTGATATTTGTCATCAACTAACAGAGCACATGCATGTTGTTGGTGATTAATTAGTAGAATTTACTTCAACTGTTAGATTGTGTTTTCTTCATCAAATAAACAAATTTTTTAATACAATAAAAATTTAGACTATTCTATATATGCATTCACTACTACAAATATGAACTTGGGAAACACATCTTCCATAACCTGATAGATTCTTAGATAGCGTTTTTTGAAAAAACGTTATGTAAGTTATTATAAATAAAATTAAAAATAAATGTAAAATACAATAAAACACACATAGCGTTTATGGAATGAACGCTATTGTAGTTGCAACTTCGAAAACGTTTCAGCAACCGTTATGGAAGGTACTGTATTCTAAGTATTTTTTTTTTTTTTTTTTTTGAAAGAAAAGTATTCTAAGTATTTTTTATAATATATTTTTTAACTTTGACAGCGGTTTAGAAAACGCTATAGAAGATTATGTATTCTAAGTAATTTTAATATATTTTATTTTCTTATACACACGTTGAACATAATCAACACCTAAGTCTATCTTATGTGAACAAAATCAAAATACGACCAAATTCTTCACGCGGAGAAAAGAGAACGGAATCGAAAGACCAAATTCTTCTTCGGCGAACAAGTCTTCAATTTGAGGTTCAACCCTTTGCTCTTATTTCAGTTTTTAGGATTTTTAATTTGTTTAATTTTTAATTTTGGGGTTCTCAGTTTTTAGGGTTTTTAAGTAATTGGGTTTTTAAATGGATTGAAATCGATGTAGTCTTCATTGCCTCCTTGATAACTATTATAAGACATGTTTTTGTATGAGTATATATGTATATAGTATACTTGGAGAATGGTGTGTGTATATTTGGAGAATATTGTGTGTATATGTGTATCCTAGTTGCCTTTCTTTCAAAAATATTGAAGCCTGTATACTTTGCTGTAATGTTAGGGTTAATTTCCTTTTCTGCCTATAGCTAATTAATTAAAGATTGTCACTTGGATAATCTAAAACCATGTCTTGCTGCAGTAGTATATGAGCCCTAAGAAAAAGCCTGAAGACAAACAGAAGGAAAAAATAGTAGAGTCAAACATTGTTGTGTCCTCGAGACCACTAGGATATCCTCGTCCCGATGATGTTTGTCACGATGGAGTTATGCAGATTGTTCGTGTTGCAATAGTCTTGGAACGTGTTACTGATATAGAGGTTCATATGGGACCTTATTGGAATGCAGACCCTTGGATTGAACACATTGATAAGGAGAATGTTTTGGAAGTATTGGATGCTCAATGGTTAAGTTCATCCAGCCTTTGCTTCTACATTAGGTAATATATGAGTATTTAATTAACAGATTTCTCAACTTCACTACCATGTTCTGTTTTATCATGTTTTTTTTTTAATTTTAGGTATTTATATGAGGTCTATTTATCCAAAAATCTGGACTTGGCAGCCAAGTTCTCTTTCGTGTCACCTCATTTGGTGTCTCCCTTGGTAGATAATGTTGGGTATAATTACTAACAACACAGCAACAATAGGGCAGTTATATATATTTTGTATTAACAAGAACATGCAAATAACCAATAAACGAAACAAACACAAAGGTCGAAACAAAAGTATAATCAGAGACTGAAAATGACAAGACAAAAAAGAACACTTATCTCTCAGGAGCTTTAACAAATACTGAAAGATAATAAACAGCTGAGTCGCCAAGCCTTCGAGAAGTCTTGACTGTTCTTGAAGAGATTATTGCCCCACTTACGCTGTGTTGGGTTGCAGCAATATCACTCCCAGGATAAAACAGCTCAGATCAATCCACTCACAGTAATGACAATGATCAACAGCGACCAGCACCTCACTTCGCCCAAGAACTATGTGTTCTGTATGTGTTGAGAGAAAACCAGAGAAGATAATCCTGAGTCAAAGGATCAGCTATATTATCCTGAGTTCCAATGAACTCTACAGCAATAATCCTTTCAGACACAAGACCCCTTATAGACTTAAGTCTAACTTGGATGTGTCTGTTTGTTTTAGCATTATACTTTTCACTACTGATCTTGTCGATAGTTGTACGGCTATCACAATGAACAGCAATGGCTGGAAGCGGTCTGCTTACTACAGGTAACACTAACATAAGTCCATGCAACCATTCAGCCTCCGTCCCCGTGGCGTCTAGTGTACACAACTCAGCCGAGTTATCAAAGTCTGTCTAGTAGACTTCCAGGATATTGCTCCACCTTCTAGGGTAAACAAATATCCAATCACTCCATTGGTACCAGATTTCTTAGCTATCCAACTTGCATCACTATATCCCTCGAGTACTCCAGGGAATCTTCGATAATGCAAACCAAGGGAAATAGTTCCCTTAAGATATCTAAGAACTCTATCTAGTGCCTCCCAATGAGTCTTGTTTGGACAGCTTGTATATCTAGCTAACTTAGACACATAATAAGAAATGTCTTGTCTAGTCACGTTAGCAAGATATTGCAAACTCTCAATAATCTGAGAATACCTTAACTGAGACACAAGAATTCCCGAACTATTCTTGGCTAGGGCAACTTTAGGATCGTACGGTGTAATAGCGATTCTGCAATTTGAAAAACCATACTTCTCAAGTATAGATTTCTCTATATAATGAGATTGTGACAATGTTATTCCATCAGTTGACTGTGTCAACTTGACCCCAAGAATCACACTAGCTTCACCCATATCCTTCATTTCAAAGTGCCTTTTCAAGAAACTTTTTGTCTCGTTAATAATCTCAATATTGGTTCCAAACAACAAAATGTCATCCACATATAGGCACACGATAATACATTCATTTCCTTTAACCATATAGTAGACACACTTGTCACTTTCATTAACTACAAATTCTGATTCTAAAACAGTATCATCAAACTTCTTATGCCAGTCTCTAGGAGCTTGTTTTAAGCCATATATAGACTTGATCAACTTACATACTTTCATTTCATTACCCGAATCAACAAATCCCTCAGGCTGATCCATATAAATCTCTTCTTCAAGATCACCATGAAGAAAAGCTATCTTTACATCCATTTGATGGATGATAAGACCATGTACAGAAGCCAATACTATAAGCATTCGGATTGTTGTCATTCTTGCAATAGAAGAGTATGTGTCAAAGTAATCAATGTCTTCCTTTTGCCTAAAGCCCTTAGCTACCAACCTAGCCTTATACTTATCTATTGAGCCATCAGGATTCATCTTCCTTTTGAAGATCCACTTACATCCTATAGTAGTACACCCAGGAGGAAGATCAACCAACTCCCATGTTCCATTAGAAACAATAGAGTCAATCTCACTCTTTACAGCACCTTTCCAGTGCCTTGACTCCGAAGAATCCATGGCCTGTCGAAAAGTTAAAGGTTCATCCTCGACATTGTAAGTGACAAAATCACTTCCAAAGTCCTTGACTACCTTTGCACGCTTACTCCTTCTAGGTTCATCTACTTCGTCAGGAGTAGAACTACTAGCAGGATCTGCCCCCACATTTGTCATCTTTTCCACATGATCAGGAATAGAACTAGATGTGTGAGTAGGATCATCATTAGAAATATCTTGAGGTATACCAGTCTTAATAGGGAACACATCCTCAAAGAATGTTGCATCACGAAATTCAACTATAGTGTTAGCCACTATACCATCTATGTCAGATTTTAACACTAACAATCTCATAGCCGTAGTGGTTTCAATATAGCCCAGAGAGATGCAATCAATAGTTTTCGGACCTATTTTCTTTCTCTTGTGTTCAGGGACAAGCACCTTAGCAAGGCACCCCCACACACGAAGATACTTTAAACTTGTCTTTCTACTTTTCCATAATTCATAAGGTGTCTTGTCCATATGTTTTAGAGGGACTCTATTCAGAATATGGCAAGCCGTATTCAAAGCCTCTCCCCACATGTACTTAGGCAACCCAGAATTAATAAGCATGTTGTTAATCATATCTTTAAAAGTTCTGTTCTTTCGTTCAGCCACCCCATTAGACTCAGGTGTATATGGTGGAGTCACCTCATGAACTATACCATTGCTTGCGCAAAATTCATTAAACGAGGTCCTAGTATACTCACCACCTCTATCAGATCTCAAACGTTTAAGTACTTTACCAGTTTGTGTTTCAACTTCAGTTTTGACCATAATGAATTTTTATAGTGCTTCATCCTTATGTCTAAGTAAATAAACATAACAGTATCTACTACAATCATCTATAGAGGTAATAAAATATCGTTTATTATCCTTAGTCAACATGCCACCAAATTCACATATGTCAGTGTGTACGAAATCCAATACTCCTGAATCCCTAACAACATTATGAAAGGGTTTCCTAGTTTGTTTAGCAGTCACACATACTTGACATTTAGATTTCTTTTCAATAGCATATTTTGGAGTCAACTCTAAGTTCATCATATTCTTTAGAGCACCAAAATTTAAATGACCAAGTCTAGCATGCCATAAATCGGATGATTCAACACAATTAACAGAAGGTGCAACACTATCATTAATAAAACTGCCCAAAACAGGTTCAACATTTATTAAAAATAAACCATCAGACAAATAACATTTGCCAAAGAATGTACCAGTATGTGTAATAACTACTTTATTACATTTCAAAGAAAGTTCAAAACCATTTTTAACTAAACAACTTCCACTTATTATATTTCTACGAATATCAGGAACATGGTGCACTCTAGTGAGGGATAGAACACGCCCAGAAGCAAACTTCAGGTCCACGTTTCCTATTCCAAGAACTTGAGCAGCACTAGCATTCCCCATCGTCACTGTCACTCCATGACTCTGTTGATAAGATACAAATAAACTAATATCAGTACAAATATGTACATTAGCTCCAATATCAATCAACCATTCATGTGACAGATAACTGGAAAGAAGTACAGGGTTGTAGGTAACATACCCGTCATTGGTTCCAGAGGCAACAACCTCACCAACAACCATGTGAACCTTAGGCCCATCAGTGGTTGCAAGCACATTATTAGCTTGTGCTCCCACAACAGCTTTCTTTGCTTTCTTTGCAGGACAGTCCTTGCTCCAATGACCAACCTGTCCACAAGACCAACATGGTTTGTTTGTCTTTGGTTTCTTAGCCTTGTTCTTGTCAGTTTTTGGTTTAGTGTTAGCCTTCTTAGTGACAGCCTTTCTTTTCTGTCCAACAGTCACTACATTCACCTTCGAACTCCCATGTTCAGCAGGCATCACATGTCCCTGTTTGGACTTGTGTTGTTCCTGCACAGAGATGTCCAACATCAGGTTTGTCCAAGTGATCTCTCCTTTCTGTCTTTTCAGGGAGAGAGCAAACTCTTCCCAAGACTTAGGGAGCTTTTCAATCACTGCCATAACCTGAAACTTCTTAGGAAGGTCCATTCCGGACTCCTTCAAAGCATGCACCAACAGCTCAAACTCGTGTGCCTGCTCAGTCATGGATTTTGTATCCACCAGTTTAAAATCAAGAAACCTAGCCATTGAATACTTTTCCAACCCTTGCGAGTCAGTATTGTGTGTCTGGTCCAACTTCTCCCATAAAAGCTTAGAAGTGAAAGAATCAGATGAATAAACATCAAATAGAGTGTTCGATAAAGCTGCCAGTATAGCAGCCCTAGCCACCCCATCTTTTTCCTCCCACATAGCATAGGCCTTAACAGTTTCAGCCTTTTCCTGATCAATAACTGGTTTCTTATACTACACCACCGGCCATAGACCCTTTACCGTTAACCACAGTTTCATCTTTTTCTGTCAACGAGAAAAACCAACACCCCCACCGAATAGGCTGTGGGAAACGGTACATGGTACAATCAATGGTGGGTACAGTAACACCCGACCCCGAAGCAATAGCACCATCAGGAGTTTCAGTTCCATTAACCATCTTGTTAACTAACAATATATAAAACATAAGTAATCTCTTCAAGATTGTTGGGTATAATTACTAACTACACAGCAACAATACGGCAGTTATATATATTTTGTATTAACAAGAACAGGCAAATAACCAATAAACGAAACAAACACAAAGGTCGAAACAAAAGTATAATCAGAGACTGAAAATGACAAGACAAGAAAGAACACTTATCTCTCAGGAGCTTTAACAAATACTGAAAGATAATAAACAGCTGAGTCGCCAAGCCTTCGAGAAGTCTTGACTGTTCTTGAAGAGATTATTGCCCCACTTACGCTGTGTTGGGTTGTAGCAATATCACTCCCAGGATAAAACAGCTCAGATCAATCCACTCACTGTAATGGCAATGATCAACAGCGACTAGCACCTCACTTCGCCCAAGAACTATGTATTCTGTATGTGTTGAGAGAAAACCAGAGAAGATAATAGTTGCTAGGGTTTTCAGAGTTACATATATCATGTGTGTCCTTCAAACGTTCTATTCTCTATAATATAAATATAATACAAAATAAAACGTAACAGACCAAATATTGTAACTGAACATATGATATTGAATACTAATTATTCTGATTTAATTTCCATAACAGTAGTCATCAGGATTTAATAACCGTTACAGCTCAATCGGGATATCCTGGTCCATCAGGATTTGATCATCATCAGTACTCCAAGCCATCAGGACTTGCTGTCCGTCAGGAGTGGCATCAGTACTTGATCCACCATCAGGATTTCGTCAGGACTGGACCATCATCAGGATTCAAATACTGACACAGGCCATCAGGATCAGTAGTCATCAGAATTTCACTCCAAGTACTGACCATGCCATCAGGATTTGATCCAAGAACTGGTCCATCAGGATTTAATATAAATCCTGACACAGTTCGTTTAGCTGTTATAAATAAATACTGATACTGTTAAATTAAATCAATAAATAATATTAAATAAACAGGTAATAAAATTCCTTGCCCAGGTCGCCTCGCGTACGCGAGACGCCGAGACATTCGCCCAAATCGCCCTTCGACCCGAGTCGAGTCGAGTCGTGACGTGGCGGGGCGAGGCGAGGCGAGGCGAGCGGCGGTAGCCCGCGCGTGTGTGTGTGCGCGTGAGGCACATACTAACACCATGCACACCCACATGCCTTAGTAGTTGTACACTACTCTTGCACATGTTTCTATATAAACCCACCAACCTCTCATTACCATTTCTATGTGGGATACAAGTTATTTCAATATAACCAACCCACATAACCCATTTCAAGCAACCTATTTCAACTCAATTTATTTATGGATTACACTAAGAAAATGTCTTAGATCCAAACATGAAAGTTTAAGTCCTCATTACAAGGAACAACCTCCAATTGTTAGTTTCCGAAAATTTCATCAAGGACATATATACAATATGCCTCAAACTTTCCATTTTCTAACAGATAATAGTGATACATCCCTGGCAAAGTGCCTGTTGGGACATGTTGACAAAGATCACCTACTTTTGCTACCTTACAATATTTCGTAAGTGATATTTTTTACTTGCATATTTATATGTTATTAATTTCATGGAATTACCCCCCCCCCCCCCCCCCGACTAAAATAGCTTTTTTTTAGAAAACATTGGATATTGGTTGCCATAAATACAAAAACGGAGATCATCTACTTTATGGATCCAGCTCGGATGACTAACGCGACACAGTACAAAGATGTCAAAATGCTTATAGAAACGTTAGTATATATTAAATTGTCTCTATATATTTAAAAGATAAGCTACATATGACCGATAATGTGTTACTTATATGTATCTCTTTTTTGTTTCTAGTGCTATGAGGACTTTTCGCACTCACAATCGAAAGAAGTACAGTTGGACAACATTTAATAGTTTTAGATGGACCAATGTAAAGGTGATTTACTTATGAATTTTTCATAGCAGCTACAAATATATAATGGAGGTGTCATATCTTTTGGTTATAACAGAGCCAAATATATAATGGAGGTGTCATATCGTTTGGTACAACAGAGCCTCAGAGAACTACAGAGGTGTCATATCTATATAACTCTTTATGTTATCTTGTTGGTTTTTTTTTTTTTTTTTATTTGGGCAGTGCCCGAAGCAGGCTTTCAATGATGGCATATATTGCGCCTATTATGTCGGATGCTTTATCGAGGATATAATGTGTAGCAATAAAACAACAGTCGATGTTAATGTAAGTATTTTGAATGTTTGTGCTAGTAGTAATTAAAAGAATATTTTTGCATATGATCTAAATGTTTTTTATAATTTATAGTTTACCCATTTCCCGATATTGAAGACATATCCTCGTGATAAGATGATCGGCTTCCAGAAAAATTGGGCAGGCTACTTCTACAATCGGTTTCTGAAGGACAAATTGCTAATGAAGTAGTTTTTGTGTTTTATTGATATTCGTAGTTGGTTTTGTGTTTTGGTTAAGAAGCAATTTCCTTAGAAAATCAATTTGGAATATTAGACTTTTAAGTATGAAGAGATCATTCAGGATTGAAAGTGGTTCATTTTTGGAATTGATTTCAATTGTACCGAAGTAATATGATCAGATATCAGATAATCTATTTTCTTTTTCTGGAATATGGATTGGTTATTGTTTTATTGAGGCTGATATTTTTTTTTCTAAATTACAGGAAAAATTGACAAATATGAAAATCTTATTTTACAGTATAACCCACTTCAGCAGCGTTTGTCAAACAACTATGAAAGTAATGTGGCATGATACGCTCTTACTTCAGTAGCGTTTCTAGAAGTGTTATATAATGCATTTTCTTGCGTAACGCTTACTACCTTAGTGCTTGTATAACCGCTATCCAAGTAATGTTCTCACAGAGCGTATAATGAATCGCTATCTAAGTTTATTGCACTTGCATAGCGCCCACTTGCATAGCGTTTAAAAACGCTATGGAAGTTGAAATATGAGCGCTAAGCAAGTTGAGTTTTGTAGTAGTGTCACCACAAGTTACTTATCAAATTCTTAATTAAATAAAATATATAGCCACTCAAAACATAATAATAATAATAATAATAATAATAATAATAATAATAATAATAATAATAATAATAATAATAATAATAATAATAATAATAATAATAATAATAATAATAATAATAATAATAATAATAATTGGGATACCATTGAGGTGTTATTGTTTTTATTGTATTCTTGATAACCATTTTGATTAATAATACAAGTTGAGATGTGGGTGTTTCCACGCCATATATGTTTGTGTGTGTTACTTATCAACTAATCGGATGTTTGTGTGTGTGCTCTGTGTTGGTGGATTGTGAATCTCGAATTGTGTAGTCCCCTAACTTAACAAGTGGTATCAGAGCCAATGTTCGAGAAGGATGAGGATGGAGGAGAGTTCGAGATTCAATTGATATGGCAGAATACAAAGAAGGATGTGCTGACAAGAAGCCTAGTAACGTGGGAGGAAACAAAGTTACGTGCGCTATGGCGGTTGACTTGCACTGTGCATCAATTTGTTCGGGCTCGAGATGGAAGAAGATGGGAGAGATCATCGCAATTGTTTCAATGGCTTGATCAACCAGGTGAAAATTTTGAATGATTCTAGTGTTGTTTTTCAACGGGCCAAAATATTAAGAAAACAAGGATCGGGTGACTCAACTGATGAAAGGGCACTCGTGGTGGATGATGCATGTAATTTTGTAGATGGATACATCGTTATGCTGAAGAACGATGTTTTGGAGGTCACTATACGGATTTTAGTGATTCTCAAATATTTGAAGAGCAAGGTTGAGAGGTTCTTGTTCGAGGGGACGCATGGCGGATGAACGTTGATGATTACCGTTCAATCTGATATGGGTATTAGATTGAATGGGAGGATTGTTGGGTTTCAACCCAATATGATGATATGAGCTTAGGTGATTAAGACTGTTTTGGTAATAATTGTATGTATATACAATTATTATATATGGTATGTCTTGGTCATTAAGTTAGGGAATTAGGTACCAAGAATAAAAAGTCTTGTATAACAAGTATGGTAAGACTTGGTGGCTAAGTTTTGGATGGCTATATAAACAAGTATGGTAAGACTTGTTTGGGAGATGCTTCAGCATTGTTTGGCTCAAGTGTCGAGTTTGGGACACCATTGAAGTGTTATTGGTTTCATTGTATTGTTGATAACCGTTTCGATTAATAATACAAGTTGGGACGTGGGTGTTTCCATGTCATATATGTGTGTGTGTTACTTGTCAACTAATCATATGAACCTCGAATTCGTCTAAATCAGTTACTATGGTTTGATTGTATTGGTGTATTGTGAATCTCGAATTGTGTAGTCCCCTAATCTAACACGCAACTAGGTGATCTCAGTTGCAAAACTAGTCTACAAAACATACAAAAAAAATTCAAATTTAGCAATATCTATCGATTCGAGGAATTTCAATTTAAGAAGCCTTTTTCGCAACTAACAACAACTAAAAATAACACAACGTAACTAGGTGATCTCATTTGAAAAAACTAGTCTACACAACATACAAAAATATTAAAATTCCAATAACTTAGCAATTCAAGGCAATTCAATTTGAGAAGCCTCTTTCGCAACCAACAACTTAAATTAACACAACGCAACTAGGTGATCTTATTTGCAAAAACTAGTCTACACAACATACGAAAAAAAATAAAAATTGCAATAACTTAGCAATTTAAGGCAATTCAATTTGAGAAGCCTCTTTCACAACTAACAACAAATAAAAATAACACAACGCAACTAGGTGATCTCATTTGCAAAAATTAGTCTACAAAACATACGGAAAAAATATCAAAATTTCAATAACTTAGAAATTCAAATTGTGGAACCTCCTTCGCAACTAACAACAACTAAAAATAAAGCAACACAACTAGGTGATTTCAGTTGCAAAACTAGTCCACAAAACATAGGGAAAAATATCAAAATTGCAATGACATAGCAATTCAAGGCAATTCAAATTGAGCAACCTCCTTCGCAACTAACATCAACTAATAATAAATCAACGCAACTAGGTGATTTCAGTTACAAAACTAGTCTACAAAACATACGAAAAAAATACAATCAAAACACATAAAGATACGCCGATTGCAACATACCTTCTTAATGATTTGGAGATGGGATATTAAGAAGATTTATCATTAGAACATGCCGATTTGATCAATTAGTATGATGATGATGATGATGATAATGATGACCATGAAATTGAAAAAAAATCGATGGTGAAATCTGTTATCAACGAATTGAAATTGTATAAATGACAACAACAACTAATTTTTGAAAGAAATGATGTATTATAGTATTTTTGCAACTAATACAAACAAGACGGTATATTTGCAACTAAAAAACGGAAAACCGTATATATGCAATTTGTTTTAAAAAGTAACCGTAACTTCGAAAAAGATATTTTAATAGTATTATTTTTGAAAAAAACTCTAATAAATTTGATTTTTCTTAAACAAAGATCTGTTGCTTCCTGGCCGCTTGGATCCCGATTGCTCGATCACTTCATTTGAGAACAATAAAAATTAAAAACACATAATTTAAGTACAATATAAGAACTAAAAACAAATAATTTAAAAATATTATCAAATTAAATTTGTTTCAGGCATCTAACTTTGTTTATTATAATGTTTTTCTATAATTACCACAAAATTACAATTCTACTCGTATATACAATTAAAATTCTACAAAATTCTTTACCAAACAAATTTTTTTAGAATATAACAAAACGTTAGACTATTTTATAGGTGCATTCACCATAAATTACTTATTAATTTTTTAATTAAATAAAATTATATAGCCAATTCAAACATTAATTATTATTATTATTTTAATAAAACTCCATTTTGTTAAAAAAATGCGAACCCATAAACTTGGGTGTATCACCTACTAGGTTACTATTGAGAATAATTTGAATACCAATGTGAATATATCTCTAGAAGTATAGAGAATGCAACATGCAATTTAGTTTTAAAATAATAACTAGAGATACATCACAAATTTTTGGTACATGAAGAAAGATGAAAATATAAACTTTTACTGACGAAAATATTTGATTTAGGAGACTTACACAAACCAGATTGCTTGAAAGATATAGTCATTACTCAAAACTTAAAACTTCATACAGTTTCTAAGAAAGAGTTTAAGAACATTCACACTAGATAGCTTACTCCTCTAGTGTCTTTCTTGATATTTCCCTTCAACTTACCCAGTTAATTAGTAGAATTTGCTTCAACTGTTTAGATTATATTTTCTTCACGAAGGTCCCTCAATAGTTCAGCAATATCATCTTCGGTTAGCTGCTTTTCAGCTATATCATTAGGACTAGTACTAGTGCCTTGGCCAACAATTTCCTCAGCTACTTGACTGCTTCCAGTGTTCCTAATAGTATACCGAGTCAGCCAAATTACCTAATGGTGGTTCTCGATCTAGAACATGAAGAGAACAAGACATGTAACCATTTGTGGAGGTGACTTGACCCCCTTTCATGAAAATTTGAACACCTCCATTAGGCCATGCTACTTGACGGCTTCCGGAGTTCATTATTATACCATTTCCACTACCATACATTCCTCTACCCAAATCAACTTCTTGATTGGGAACATGAAGACCACTTGTCACACAACCATTTGTCGGGGTCACTTGATCCGGCCCTTCCATAAATATTTGACGGCCTCCAATTTCCCTACCTACTTGACCGCTTCCAGTGTCAATCATAACATTTCCATTACGATACACGTTAGCAAAATCAGCTGATGGTTGTTGATTTGGAAACTGTAGACCACCAGTGATTGGAACCTGAAGAGCACCAGTGATTGGAACCTGAAGAGCACCAGTGACATAACCATTTGTCGAGGTCACTTGATCCCCTCCCAAGAATTTTTGCGCTCCTGAAATTTCCCGATAGGCTTCATGTCGGCTTCCGGTGTATATGGTTAAATTTTCATCAGAATAAATTCCTCTTCCAAAATTACCTGATATTTCTTCATTTGGAACATGAAGAGCACCAGCCATATAACCATTTGTCCACGTCACTTGTCGTCCCCCTCCCATGAACACTTCAACACCTCACTACAAGAAATTATGGGCAATTTCGACCTCCCAAATTCGACCGCGGCTAAATTCAACCGTTTGTGGTCGAATTTATGGACTGCGGCTAAATTCGACCGTTTCTGGTAGAAAATAAAAATGGTCGAATTTGGTCGGTCGAATTTACTACTAAATTCGACTGATTTTTCTTATCTGTCGAATTTAATCCTAAATTCGACCGATTTTTTTGTCTGGTCGAAAATAAAATCCCCCAAAAAAGGAGGGAAAAGTCCCGCCAAAATTTCAAATTTTGAAAACTAAATTCGACCAAATTCGGTCGAATTTAAAATTAAGCTTGGCGGTAATTTTGCCGCCTATATTTTTTGAATTTCGGTAAAAAGTGGGAAATTTCCCACCCAAAATTCCCCAAACTATTCAAATATATTTTCAACCGAATTTAGTCGAATTTAATAAATGTGACCGAATTCAGTTGAATTTATTTTTTTCAGAATTTTTTAAATATGTTATTAATTTTATAAATGTTTGTACACATCATGAAAAATAAATAAAAATACAAGGATACCATTCACTACATGTAAAAATTTAGTTAGTACAAAAATTTTACAAAAAAATTTTATATGATTAGAAAATGTTGAACTTTCATTTTTTGATATTTTTAGAAAAATTAAATAAAATATCTAATTGTTGTTAAAAAATACAAAAAAAATATGAAAGTATTTTGACGACATACTACATTCAATAAAATAAATTTGAATAAATAATAGTCGGTAGAAAAAAAAAATCTTCATAGCTCTGTACATCGTCATAGTTGAGTAGAATATGGGGGGTTTAGGGTTTAGATTTAGGGGTTGGGCTAGGGTTAGAGTTTTTATTTTATTTAAAAATTATTTTGATTAATCCAACCGTACGGATGTGAAGATTATCAAAAAAATATAGTGTGTGCAAAAAATTAATTAATTTAAATATTAATATCTTAAACATTTTAACAAATATATATGTCACCTACACTAAATTCGACCACAAACCCTAGTTGGTTGAATTTAAGCTTTAGTTCGACTGATATCGGTCGAATTTAGCTAAATTCGACCAACTCAAGTTTCGATCGAATTTAGCTAAATTCGACCGACTTAGGTTTCGGTCGAATTTAGCTAAATTCAACTGATATCAGTCGAATTTACCCGTGTTCTGTTTCAGAATAAGCCAATTTATTCATGCCACGTGTCACGCTTGTAGTGGCTGAAAAACAAGCACATGGATTGCTCTTTTATACTCAATCTAGACCATTCATTTCTTTCCTAAAATATTTCATCCTAACCATTAATTCAATTACAATCATCTTCTTCTCTTTTATATTTTTCATCCATTCATATTCTCTCATAAACATTCTTCTATACTCCTACTCCATTCTTCTTCTCTAACAAACATACATATACTCCTACTCCATTCTTCTTCTCTAACAAACATACATATCAATTTATATACATAAATACTAACACATGTTTCATATATTTCAAACAATATATATACATCCTTTATATTAACACATCCTTTAATTACATTTTTAACATTTGGCAAGTTCATCCCAATTAATTCCGACGAGTTCATCTTCACCACTTCCGACCTCTACGACCTCCGACGAGTTCATTTCCGGTAACTTAAAAGCGAAATAACACAAGTCATTATAATTATACACACACTAAATTAATTTTTTTTTTAATTTTTTCACATTTGGATATTACTGGGGTAGAGTAATTTTTATAGTGTTTGATTTTTAATTATGTGTATCAAAAAGAATGAAAAATTATTGTAATTTTAGTCCAATATTATTTATGTATATTATTTAGGATTAGTAGAAAAAATAACTATTATATCCATTATTATTTAATGTAATCATCCTTCTTGATATGTAGAAACTAGTGAAAAATTGCAGAAATTTTTTGCATTTCTTAGGCAGCAGATTCTGCTGCTTTTTTTTTAAAACTGGTGTTCGCTAAATTCGACCGAATATGGTCGAATTTAACAAAATTCACTTTGGGCGCCAAAATTCGAAATTTTGAAATTTTTACCAAAATTTCAAAATTTCAAAATTTTGAAATATTTGGTCAAATTTATATGGTCGAAAATAGACGGTCGAAATTAGCTAATTTCGACCGTTTTGAGCAATTTCGACCAAGCTAAAAACGACCTTTTTATTTTTGGTCGAAATTAGTTAAATTCGACCGTTTGCAGTGGAAATTAGCTAATTTCAACCGTTTTTCTATGGTCGAAATTAGCCGATTTTTTTGTAGTGCCTCCATTTTCCCCTGCTACTTGACGGCTTCCGGCATCATGATACCATTTTCAGTTGTCCCGTTCAGCACATTGATTGAGTTTAATTCATTTTGGTTTTGTTGCAAACCTTCAAGGGTAAAGCCAACATAGTTTCTGGTCGGAGGAGTCGTTAAGGAATTTGAAGGGAGACTCTTGCCTTCACGATGTACAAGAGAGTGAATGAAATATCACCCAAGATCTCAAATTATGCAAGTCACTATTAGCCTCTTGATTGTCTCATGGATATCACCCAAGATACTATACATTTGCCAAAAATGTCTAGTATCTTGCATCTACAGAAATTAAAGTCATTCTCCAGAAACATCACCATAAATATTGTTCCCATGCTCTTCTCTACCTTGTTTCTTCTTACACATAAATATTCTCATGCTGATCATAAAACATATCGACTATACCAATTTTTCCCCCAAATTCAACACTCGTCCTAGTTCGTAATTTAATTTAGTTGATAAACACTTGCTATAAACAGAAGAACCCAACTGCACTTAACCCAACTCAAACAGTCTTTAAATTTCCAAAGTTAATTAGTACCTAATATTTGAAAACCTTAAAAGAAAAGTGATTTTTTGAAGCTGATAGGGTTGATCATAATCTGTAATACATCAAAGATAATTAAAAAAAAGCACCTATTATGCACATGTAGGTAAGCTTTAATTTAGTACCTGCGAATGAACTAGGGGCTTGGTAATAGCCATGCCTATTCGTCATGTTTGAAGTTTTCCTTTGACCAGATTCTGCTGATAATAAACATAAAACTATAAGGTATAAATCTTGCGTTGGTGTTGATCATTATATTATGCTCGATCTATCACAAATTACCTGTAAAAGTTACATAGCCTTGTACATGGCGACTCCTTTTTCGTTTTCCATTTTTGTCAGAAGAATTGATCAAGGTCCTCTTTCTTTGCTTTGTTGAGGTAGCATGATCAGGAATCCTCCCCTTGTCGACCATAAAATTTGGTTCCATAACCTTGCTATATCTGAAGGTTCAAGTGGTTTTCCAATGACCAAGGATGCCCCTTTTTTTAGAGCCTCCTCTCCTAAGTCCATCGTGAAATTCTCAGCCATCACTGCACATTTATTATAAAATATTTGTCATTCAGTGTCAAAATACATAATGAGGTTATTAGGCTAACTTGACACCATAAAATAAGAATTTTACCCCACACAAAAAGTAACTAAATAAACATATTTTGTTACGATTTTAGTTACTCTTTCTGCAGAATAGATACTATTTTTTTCACATTAGTTAAACATTAATACAGCTCCAGTATATCTGAAAGTATCAAGGAATAGACAGGTACTTATTTAACCATGTTGTGTGTGTATAAATCAGTTGAACTTACAAACTACAGGCATGAAGGTCAAGCTTCGATCGTGAATATGCTGTACGAATTCAAAAATGTTCATATCTTGCATATTAAAATCAGCCATCACCATATCGTAAAACCCTTCACGCGCCTCAAAAAGCTTCAGTGCCATGGCTGCTGACCCTGGCGTTGTCACTGAAACCAAATCACCACAATTTTTTTTTAGAAGTGCCAAACCTCTTTTTTTCATTCTACCACTACGAACAAAATGCAACCAAAAAAAAAGATTTTACAAATGTAATAATCACCATACAAGTATTTAAATTTTTGTGTCCGTCAAACAAATGTCAAGCACAAGATTTTTAATAAAACAAATGGCTAGATGGCTACATTCCAATTTACTTAAATACATTTACATATAAGTATTTGCCTTGATAAAACAGTATGTAGTAAAATTTAAGAGTTGGAGGGTTAAAACCTTGTAAAAGAATAAGTTAGTATATGAGTAACTAAAAAAAATTAGTGCCAAGAATTATTAAACATTACCATTGTACAGTTTTTGTTTTTCTTGAAGCAGAGATGTCGTGTGCACAAGGGAGGCTGGATTGTTATCAACCAACAATATACAAGAACTACTAGTTACATCAAGCCACCTATAGTCACTTTTTACTCTATCACCTTGATTTATGATTGAACAATGCAAGAAATTATCAGAATACACTTAGTAGATTTGCTAAATATGGAAAGCCTTGTATTGATTCAATGCATACAAGGAAAATAAATACTACAATATTGGCTATCAACTGTAAGTCTAAAAACCAGGACGGTTTCCTAGTTTTCCTCCAGCCACCTTATTCAACTCCTAAACACAAGCAACTACCTAATATGACTAAGTCTCTTCCTACAACGTTTATAACTCCATGTTGATTTATTCTCACATAAAGAAAACAATTAAATAAGTATGTTTAGATTAAAATAAATCCAACATACTCCCCCTTAATCTAAACACTTTCCAGATTTTTAACTCCCACTAGACTCCTCATTTTCTCCAACTTGGTTACTGCCAAGGCTTTGGTTAAAATGTCAGCCCTCTGTTCGTTTGTACACACATGCTTTATCACGGTCAAGCCCTGCTCCACACAATCTCGAATAAAATGGTAACGTAGATCAATATGCTTGCTTCTACCGTGAAAGACTGGATTGCGTGCTAGATCCACAGCGGACCTGTTGTCAATATACAAAGTAACCGGACCTGTGTTGCTATCCATGATGTGATTAAGCACTCTTTGCAACCAGATTGCTTGACACGCTGCAGCGGTGGCTGCCATAAACTATGCTTCGCATGACGAAAGGGCAACACATCGTTGTTTTTGAGAGACCCAAGTAATCAAATTATCATCGAGATAGAAAGCCATATCACCAGTGCTCTTGCGATCGTTCAGGCTACCTGCTAAGTCACTATCGGAGAAGCCTTACAAAATGTAATTTCCATGCCCTTTGGTTTAGACTAGACTGTACTGCATTGTTCCCTTGATGTACCGACATATTCTTTTAACTGCATTCATATGAGCCTCAGTAGGTCTTTCCATATATCTACTTACTATTCCCACTGCGTAAGCGATGTCAGGTCGCATGTGCACCAAGTATCTCAAACCGCCCACAATACTCTTGAAGTGCGTAGGATTTACAGGCTCACCTGTTTTATCTGTGTGAATCTGCAATTTATGATCCACTGGAAACTTGACGGCATTACAGTCTGCCATCCCAGCCTTGTCGAGCACTTTCTTTGCGTAGTTTGATTGTCGGAGTTCAATGAAACCATTGCCTTGGGTTACTTCCAGACCCAAATAGTAGGACAGTTTCCCGAGGTCGAACATTTCAAATTCACGATTCATCTCCCCCTTGAATTGGAGAATGTCAGAGACATGAGTTCCTGTGACTAGGAGGTCATCGACGTACACACCAACAATTAAAGAGTGAACCCCGTCCCTCTTGGTGTAAACATCATGTTCGAAAGGGCACTTAACAAATCCCAGGTTCAACAAGTATTGATTCAAACGAGAGTACCATGCTCTGGGAGCTTGGCGAAGGCCATATAAAGCTTTAAGTAACTTGTAAACTTTTTGTTCCATACCTTTCTTGACAAAACCTTTAGGCCGAGACACGTACACTTCCTCTAGAATGACACCATTGAGGAAAGCTGATTTCACGTCTAAATGGTGCACTTCCCAGCTGTGCTTCGCTGCCAATGCCAGAAGTAAACGAACTGTCTCGAGACGTGTTACTGGGGCATACACCTCTTCATAATCGACCCCATAACGTTGCACATAGCCCTTTGCTACAAGACGTGCCTTGTGTCGTGTGACCTCTCCATGTTGATCTTTTTTAAGATTAAAGACCCATTTAAGGTCGATAGCTTTATGCCCCTTTGGCAAGTCTGTTAATGTCCAAGTATTGTTTTTCTCAATCGACTCGATCTCAGCAGTCATTTCTTGCTTCCAAACATTGTTTGCAATGGCCTGTTCAAAACAGTCAGGTTCATCAATGCCCATTAACAACAGTTCTTCCTCCATTTCGATTGTTGTTGTAGTAGTATAAATGTCGTCCATCTTTCTGTATCGTTGTGGTTGCTAACTGCTAGAACCAGGAATGCTTGAACCAGCAGAGTCTTCAGTATGAAGTCGGGAACTTGTGGCAGTTGACAAGGATGTTTGAGGTGTGGAAGGTGACTATGGTGGACTCGAGTCAGCTCCCCAACCTGTTGATTCGTCAGCTGCAGTGTGTATATGATCTTCGACGATAAACTGACCTCTTCGTTGTGTCTCAGAGACTGTTGCAGGTTCCCAATCCCAGCCCTTTTTCTCAGCGAAAACTACATCCCGACTGATAAGAATGTTGTTTGTGTCTGGATTGAACAAACGGAAAGCTTTTGTGCCTGGTGCTGAGTTACTGACAATGTGGCAGTGATGAGTAATGATGTTCCTCATACAGTAGTTGTACTGTATGGCATGTTTTGACGAAAAGAATGTTTAAACATATCGTTCTGTATATGAACGGAGTTTTAAAGGTTTTCAATTATGATATCAGCTTACATATATGATTATGATGCTATATCTTATTGTCGAGCTATAGTGCTCATTCTTGCTTCTTTTATATCACAACACAACAGAGTTGAAAGGTGTTCATTACTGATATTTTATGGTATTATGAACAATATGAGATATCTAAATAGATATGCATGTATATATGTTGAGAAAGGATTTAAGATATACAGTATATTGAACTGTATAGTATTTTGAATCAACGGATAAGCTTTAAGCCCTGATTCCAATATTTGATATCTATTTTAAAAGATATGTTTTGAATCTTGGTTCATTATATCGATACCAAGGATTTCTAAATGATTTAAGAAGAGTATTTGAGTATGATTATAAGTCATACGGTATTTTGGAACGGTATACTATTTTGGGGTCAAACCCTAGTAGTTTTAAACATGGATCCTATATGGATTATTTACCTTAAAGGTTTAAAGAATTTAAACTGGGATAGATTTCTTATTGAGTGCTATTAGCTCATTCTTGCTTTCTTAAAACTTTCAGCATGAAGAAAACGTTGCCGATTCACCTCGTGTTACGAGAGAAAGGGAATGGAGAGACCACCCTTGAGTTAGTTCAGCAGGATGGGTACTGCTGGTGTGAGCAGAATAGTTGTAGACTGAATTAGTAAGAATTGTTTTCGAGTAGGTTTGTATTATTAAACCTTGTATAGAATGGTGAGGTCTATTATTGTAACTTCAGGTAGAGGTTGTAAATAATAGATAAGATCCTGGATAGTACATTTGAGTTGTAATAACAAATGTTACTTTTGTTGCTCATTTCCAAGGCTATAACTTGTGTGTGTGCGCGTAAGTGATTGGGGTCTTTGGAGTTGTATTAGTACAATGTTGTAAGTAATGTAGGTATTGTATAATTGATGAAGCGTGACAACCCAGATTCCTGACCCCGGATCTGGGGGTGTTACTGAAATGGTATCAGAGAGTTAAGTTATAAACTTGGATATAAGAGTGTTAAGAGTTATATCGAAGTGAGAGAATGACGCGAGGACTCATATAGAGCTCGTTAAGTGAACTACTGGAGGTAGTGCCATTGAGGATGTTAAGACTAAAGAGTTTAGTTGGAAACTTATCGGAGGACTGATAGGACCGTTGAAGATCATCATAATGATGAGAAGGACGTTTAGAATTGTACACGGATTATCAAAGACATTAAGATAAGACGCGGAGCAGAGTCTCAGTTGCAATTGGGGTAAGGTCGGAATGGCCAATACGATTGGATAACTTGACTTAATAAGAACCTAAGTGTTGGTAGTTCATCGTAGTTTGCCCACGAGAAGGCAGCACATGTGAGGATCAAGACGTTAACAGTCCTTTACGCGATCCGAATTACTAAATTGCGTGGACAAGTTAAGGCATTATCTTGTGTATGAGGTCCAAGCCTTGAGAACAACGATTCCACCAGAGTTTGTGTCTTTTCTGTCGATGGATATTTTGTTACCTAAGAGGAAGACTTTTGCGTACATGTAGTACCAGAACGTTATCGTGAGACGAACATGCTAAATCGCATCGCGAGTAAATTTCGTACGATAGGCCATGATGGCTCAACTCGGAAATCAAAGATATGAAGAATGGATAACGTGATTCTGATAAAGACACGTATGGTTGCAACGAGCAATGCGACAATCTCAGGACCTACGAGGAACGAGACCTATGGTGGCCTGGGGTCGGATTCATTCGATACGACTAGTGTTGAGAAATTACATATACGTTAATGGACCTCCATCTTTTGAGGATGTGTTGATGCGGCCGTAGGAGGCTCAAACTCTGGACAATTATCGGGGAATGACAAAAAAATGTTTCGAACTCCCGACCTATTAACAAGCTTGTACGATTTTGAGGTACCGTTGGTTAGTACCCTAAGCCATAAAGGCGGAAAGATAAGATCACCCTCGTACGGGTGATGTTAGAAATTATGATGACCATTGACTTTTTGGTATCTACTTGCTGGTACACTCCTCAATCTAAAACTGTTCCTGCCTGTGTTACCTTGAATAGTTCATGTCAGGTAACCCTTCTAATTTCCTACTTCAACTTGGGATGCAACCAACAATTGTTAAGTATTCATTTTTATTTCTTCATATTTGGACTCCTCGGTCGAGTTCATAAATATCTAGCTATGTGTTTAAAACATAGATGATGTATATTTTAGAAACTACTCGTGAATTCTTTTCTTCTATTAAGGAGAGATTTGCACATCAGACGTTGAAATCGTGGAAAGGATATCAATTTGACATTGGTAGTCCGAATTCAATTCTATCGGAGAACTTGACAAAGTTTATGTACGGAGACACCTTTGGGTGGACCGTTTCACTAATGAGAAATGTTGATGGGAGGTTATCGATTGTTTCGATACCAAGAACTTTCTATTCAGACCTTATATTCTATTAAAGGGTTATAGTTACCTTGTTCGTCCCAAACTTATTTACTCTTCTTTCAATTCATTATCCGAGTAGTCAAAATTTGGTTTTTCTTTCTTTCTTTGGCTACGATGTCAATATTTTGTACTAGTAAGACTGAAACTGGCTAATTGTATGTGCCATTATGAGTGACTAGTTAATTGTTCTAACTAGTTGAAATTTTAATGATATGATGAAAATCTAGCTAATCATCCTAGCTAGATGCTGCGTCCCAAACTAATCGAACTAGCAAATTTTGTTCAGCTAGTTGCTAATATTTCTTGAAGTGGACTAGTTATTGTATCACTAAGTTCGACTTTTGGTCAAATTTATATAAGTGAATTCACGATGCATTTGTATGCAGTGAAGTATGGCGGGAAGATTTTCAAACGATAATTTGATTGAGACCCAACTGGGTCGCCCCCTCCACGAGAATTTTACAAAGTTTTTTTATATATATAAAGCATTATGTTGCTTGAAGTATTCTTGGTACCATGCAAGTATTTTCCTTAGTATTTGGAAAAAATAGAGTGTTGAAGCTTAGAGTTAAAACAAATAAGTCCGATAAGTTATGAATCGAGGTTTACGGAAATTTCCAAGGTTTGTTTCGCATGATGCGAATTCAGAATAATGGAGTGTTCGAAACGACTGATTATGTTACTTGGTTAATGAAATGACTGTGATATAAATGGAAGCAAAGTGGACGAGAAAGAAATAGGCATAAAGAAAGTAGAGTATGAAACGCGAATAGATTGAGAAAGAAAGAAAGTAAGAATTCAGATTATCGGACGAGAGAACGATTGACCTCCAAGGATGTGAACCTTGTTTAGCGACTATGATGGATACGAAACGGGAAGTACCTAGTATACAGAGTATCCCTATTGTCAACGAATTGAAGGATGTATTTCCATAAGATCTCCCGGGGTTACTACCCGCTAGAGAAATAAAGTTTGCTATAGAATTAGCTCCAAGAACGGCGCCAGTTTCGAAGGCCCCGTACCGACTAGCTCCAGTCGAGATGAAGAAATTCGTCGCTCAATTGTAGGAATTGTTAGGGGAAGGAATGATAAGACCAAGTGCGTCACCGTGGGATGCACCCGTGTTATTGGTGAAGAAAAAGGACGACAACATGAGGTTGTGCATAATTAACTATCGAAAGCTAAATAGGCTAACTATTAAGGATGAATACCCCTTCCAAGGATCGGTGATTTGTTCGATCGGCTGCATGGTGCAGTTAAATTCTCGAAGATTGATTTGATAACGGGATACCACCAGTCGAATATTAAACCTGAGGACGTACCCAAGACTACGTTTCGCACCAGGTTTGGACACTACGAGTTTTTAGTAATGTCGTTTGGGCTGACGAATGCCCTTGCAGCTTCCATGAACTTGATGAATCGAGTTTTCAAGAAGTATTTGGATAAGTCTGTCATAGTGACATTGACAATATTTTGGTTTACCTCAAGGACCGAGGAAGAACATGTAGAACGTTTGAGGATAGTGTTAGAAGCACTGAGGAGAGAAAAGTTATATGCCAAGTTCTCAAAGTGCGAGTTTTGGCTAAGGGAAGTACAGTTTTTAGGACATATGGTCAACAGTGAAGAGGTGTTGGTTGACCCCGCTAATATAAAAGTTGTTTTGAACTGGGAAAGACCAACCAAACCAACCGAGGTGAGTAATTTTGTGGATTTAGCCGGATATTACCGAAGATGTGTACAAGATTTTGCTAAGATAGTAGCCCCACTGACCAGACTTACTCGAAAGACTGAAAAGTTGAATGGACCGAGAAATGTGAGAAAGTTTCCAAGAATTAAAGAAGAGTCTAGTCACCGCCCTGTGCTAGTACTGCCAGACGGGAAGGGAGATTTTGTGATCTATAGCGACGCATCGCATAAAGGATTATGGTGTGTATTTATGCAGCACGGAAAGGTAATTGCGTATGCATCCAGACAATTAAAGGAATATGAGCTTAGATACCCTACACATGACTTAGAATCGACAGCGATTGTTTCGCTTTAGGGATTTGAAGACACTAATTGTATGGAAAGAAGTGCGGGATTTATACAAATCATAAGAGCCTTAGATACGTTTTCCTAGAAAGAACTTACCATGAGAATAGAAAAGATAGCTAAAGCTAATCAAGAATTATGATGGTGGGATTCTTTACCACCCAGGGAAGGCCAGTGTGGTGGCCACTGCTCTTAGTAGGAAAGAGAGACTTAAGATGATAACATTGTTGGATAAAGTTAATCCAAGGATTTGAGAAGATGGAAATTGAGGTTAAGATAACCGGAAATGGTACTGAGAGACTATTAGAGATTGCAATGCAACCGGAAATTGCTATAGAAAATCAGGTTATTTCAAGAGCAAATGACGAGTAAAGGTATAAAGTCAATGTTGAAGAAAGCAGTAAAGACTGAGAGAGAATGATAAAGGAATCATGAGGTATTTTTACTGAGTTTGGGTTCCTAATTTTCAAAAGATAAAGGATGCTAATTTTTTAGGATGACTAATAAGAGGAACTGAAAGGATGAAGTTTGAAGTTAAGAGTACAACAAGGATTATTTAAAAGTCCGGATTTAACTAGAAAGAATAAAGGAATAAAGATCTGTCCTAGAGAGACAGATACACCAAGAGTACGAAAAGGTAAAGGAAGTTAAGGAAATGTTATAGGTAGCCCGATAAATAAAAGGATTTATCAGTTGGTAAACAAATATTGGATATGCCAGAAAATGAAGGCAGAACAAAGACCTAGTTGACTATCACAATTAATAGAGATTCCTACACTAGTACAGAATTGGCTTTTAGCGTCAGTTAAAAGGGTCTAAGGCGTCGGTTTTTTGGCGTAGTATATGTAGGCGTCAGTTAAAAGGGTCTAAGGCGTCAGTTAAAAGGGTCTTTTGCGTCGGTTAAATAGGCAACGCTAATAGTTGTTCAGCGTCAGTTAATAACCGACGCAAAAAGTCATTAACCGACGCCTATAGTCTGACAAAAGCGTCGGTTGTCTGAAATGCCGACGCCTATAGTCCTGACAAAAGCATAGGTTGTGTGAAATGCCGACGCCTATAGTGTAGACAAAAGCGTCGGTTGTCTGAAATGCCGACGCCTATAGTACTTACAAAAGCGTCGCTTCTGTGAAATGTCGACGCCTATGGTCTGTGTTATGGCGTCACACTACTAGCAACCGACGCCTAAACTATCTTTTAGAAAAATACTTTTTTTTGTTGTTTTACTGATATTCAGCTTGCTAACGTTTTTGTTTCACATATATGGTGATGTACAACCATCAATTTTTTATAAACATCAACTAATACACTAAAATAATATCATAACACAAACATTATCAGAAATTTGATTAACATAAATTGACAAAAGTTTCATGCTATCTTGTTTACACTAATAAAAACAAGAACATTAAATTGCAATACTACCAAAAATTCAATCTGGTGCTTGGTTTCTCTTACAAAATTAAATAAATTATGTCAAACAGATCGTCCAACATAGTAATCCTTTTGCTTCAGTTTTTTGCACATCTTTGGACCTCCTTTTTTCTTGGAAAATAAAACAATCAGTTATTCTAGAGCGCTTCTAAGTGAGTCGATTACCTATCCCCTTGCCTCATGATATCAGATCATGGTTTAAGAACAAAACAAAGACAGTTATATCACCATGGAAATGACGCTGAACCTTCTTCTCAATCCTTCTACAATCAGAATATCGCGTCTCTCGTTTTCTAGCTACTTCCTGCAGAGCAGCTTTGACAAGCCTCTTGGCACTTTCCTATATCATAAGAAAGATACGGTGAGCAAAATAATAAAGTTGAGAAGCATGACCAGATATATCAATTAATAGCAACACAAAACAATATAACTAAGAAGTAACCGCCACTAATTACCAAAACAAAATAACCACCACCAGAACTTTAATTATAACCTTTGAGGTACGGTTCACTACTTTTACAAATTATGGGTATTACAAAATCATATATCAATACTTCATAACACTGAATTTTGGGAATTTTAATATAGTTGTCATTCCCAGGACCAAGTTCCTAGATTATAAGAAAGGAGGAGTGCTAACCTGAATAGGCCAGCATTGTTTCAGTAATTAGGAAAAATATTTACATACTGCAAGGTAGACAAGTTTGGGCATAGATAAGACACTGTCAGGAACCAGGAACCACAATGATAGGACACTAAATAACATACATCCATACAAATTAAAATGCAGACATAAATATGTACATACATATAGACCAAGAGAGAGCATATGAATCAGGAGCTCAAACGAAAGTTCAATAAAGATTAGTGGAGACAATATATCTAATTACCTAGTTAAACACGAAACAAACAAAAGTACTGGTAACTTACAGTACAAGGGAAGCAAGTAGAAGAAGGTTTCATGACTTTGGAACTTGCGAATCTCACCAAGAGCCACAGTACAAGGCCTAAATATAGGGCTCTCTCTTTCGCTGTCGCTATCCCTCTGCATCTGCTTCTGCCTCTTCTATATCATCTAAAATTCAAAATCAGTTTTCTTAAGTTGGACTACCTCGCATCTGCTTCTGCCTCTCCTATATAATTCAGGATATAACATATCTAAAATTCAGTGTGTAATATATAATACACAATTTATGGCGTTAATCTGAAATCTGCTGCTCTGCTGCCTGTTCAGAACAGCCTGAATCAACTATGTTCACTCAGCTCTATCTCCGTATTTACAAGTCTGGTATATAAAAGAATTTACAGGCATGTAGGTAAGACATTACTCTATAAATTTTGTTCTAGCACATTCATGTAATTAAGTCTTAAACATTTTCAAATAGGCACTCAATCCAGGGCAGAATGTTTTTGCAAAGCATAATTCTTTCTTCCAGAGGACATTTGATTGATATTTTTATGACGCTTCCTTGTTTGAGGATCAACTAATTATGTGTTTACGACCATCAAACACAAACGACAAAAATAAACCAGAATTCTGAAATTTTTTGCATCTCAAGAACTCAATTAAGTTTTAAGGCCAGTATTCTACAATTATCATTCAAAAATTAAGATACTCTATAGAAATCTAAATCAAAGAATGGTGAACTCCTTTCTCTTTTTAGTCCGTAGCTAATTAGGTCATTAAACTTCCTAAAATCAGAATATAATTAAAGGGCAATCTTCTGGAAATTGTGTTGTATTCAGTTTCTGACTAATAACTTTTAATACACATATTTGATTAACACAAAATTCCACAAGTATCTAAAGGGAACTTTTCTGATCCTTGATGCCAAGTCTCAAAGCCTCCTTATTTTCACACTTATTTTGATATATTTATGTATAGAAATCCACTTATTTATTAAATAACATCAGCCTATTCTTGTTTATGAAACAAGTGAGATCACTGAAAGTATCCTAGTACCAATTTATATATATCGATTCATTTTATACATCCAATTCAAAATCAAGTATACTCATTTGATTGGGCCCCTTTACTTTCAATTTCATAGAATCCAGTAATCAAGTATACTTTTCAAAAAACTCAACTTCTCCTCTCTGCACTTTTTGCAAAGTAAATCAATAAATCTGGCAGAAATGTAATTTTCTATCACCGAAAGCTTTCAAAATCATCATAAACAGAGGAATGGTATATACACTTAATTCTTTTTCACTCATTCTTATTTTTTATCAAGAGGGCTTTTTAGGTAGTTTATAGAAGTGGAATATTTTGCTCTTTTTTGTCACCACTACTTTGTTCCTTTAGAATGACTCATCTAAACACTTCAATATATAATTAACATGCTCAAAACATCATTATCTCGAAGCGAGCATTCGTTGTACCCTTTGGCTGCTGTACCCTTGGCATACCGGTCACCATTCGTTGCTTGTGCATCATCACCATTGCAGGAAAATTGACATGCCCCAAGCGAGCATGCCACAGCCATGAAGGATCCTCCATTTTTGACAGTAAGCACACTGACTTCCCGGACTCAATGATAATTCGATACAATCTATTTGAGGACCTTTTAACATTCATAAGTAACCTCTGGTGCTCATCATAAACCTTTAAGTGCTCTCCATGAAGTATAACTTTATTACCCTCCTCAGACAATTGTCCCAGACTAATGATATTACTACGTAAGCTGGGAATAAAATATACCTCTCGAAGTATTCTTTCTTCTCCGTTCTTGCATTTAAAATTTATAGTGCCTCTCCCTTTGATTTCCACTGTTGATCCATCCCCAAATTTTACCTTGCCTGTGACTGTCTCGTCCAACTCATTTAACTTTGATCTATGCCCTGACATATGGTTGCTTGCGCCATTGTCCAAATACCACACGTTGGACTCCCATTTTTCTTCATCATTCACTTTTAGCAATTTTGGTTGTACTCCTCGTTCATCGATTTCAACATTGTTTGCCACAGTTTTCTCATGCTTGGCCAAGAGCAGAGCAGGCTCATCATCCATTTGAATCAAGTTGGCCTCTTGTTTGTGTTCTTTTATTCTCCTTGGTTTGCCACATTCAGCTGCAAAGTGGCCATACCCAAATAAATTGAAACACTTGACCCGACTCTTATCTTGCACACCTCGACTTTTCATCCCTGAAGCTCCAGCTGCACCCCCCGGCTTGATTTCTTAAGCCATTCTTCATGGGTTAACAACAATTTACCATCATCCTGTTCCCGTTTGATCCATTCATCCTCGGTTAACATTAGCTGCTCACTACTGGATTCGTTTGTGCCCTTCAACCTCTCTTCATGAGTTTTAAGTGAACCTATCACTTCCTCCACTGACATGGTGTCCAGATTTCCGAATTGCTCCAGTGTGGATGCAATTTGTAAAAACTTCATGGGGATTGCTCGCAATAATTTTTTAACAACATACGCTACCTCCACCACTTCACCCAGCGCTCTTATGTTAGACACGATACCATTCAACTTCATGTAGAACTCATCTAACATGTCTGTGTCCTTCATATTTAAACCTTCAAACTCTGCTTTCAGAGTTTGCACCCTGGCCTTCTTGACCCTTTCTGCTCCCTGGCTCATTGTCTTGATCGCCTCCCAGGCATCCTTTGCCGTTTTCTTATCAGCAATAGCCAGCAGTAAATCCTCTGGAATCGCTTGATACATCATTGCCAAAGCAACTTTGTCAGTTTTTCCCTCAACCGCTACAACTTTGTCGGTTTTTCCCTCTATTGCCGCCTTGGGATCACTAGGCTCCACTGCTTCCCAAACTCCATGGGCTTGCATAAACACCTTCATTTTCATAGACCAAGCAGTATAGTTCCCTTTTGTCAAAATCGGATAAATCAATCCAAACGAGCCTCCTTTCTGCTTGTTTACCTCCACTGATACTGAAGATTTTGATATATACTAACGCTATTATTCTTCCCACACCCGCTCTGATACCAATTCTTGTTTTAAAACGAAAGTACAAGTACTGATATAGTGTTATATGTTTAATATGGAAAGAAAAACATAGTATATTTCAAGCCAACGTCTTGATTTTATTCCTTATGCAATACAAACATATAAAGGAAATGAAAACAACTGAACTCCTAGAAACAAGGAACTGGGCTTATGGGCCACCAAAAGCTCCTACAAAATCTCTCTGACTACACATACGTTATTCAATCAAACCTAACAATAAGCAATGACCACCTAGACTTATTCAACTCAGTAGAAAATAAAACAAATAACTAAGACAAGTTTAATATTAAAACCCAACAATGATCAATTAGTATGATGATGATGATGATGATGATGATGATGATGATGATGATGATGATGATGATGATGATGATGATGATGATGATGATGATGATGATGATGATGATAATGATGATGATGATGATGATGATGATGAAATTGAAAAAAAATTGATGGTGAAATCTGTTATCAATGAATTGAAATTGTATAAACGACAACAACAACTAATTTTTGAAAGAAATGATGTATTATAGTATTTTTGCAACTAATACAAAAAAGACCGTATATTTGGAACTAAAAAACGGAAAACCGTATATATGCAATTTGTTTTAAAGAGCAACTCTAACTTTGAAAAAAGATATTTTAATAGTATTATTTTTGGAAAAAACTCTAATAAATTTGATTTTTCTTAAACAAAGATCTGTTGATTCTTGGATCCCGATTGCTCCATCACTTCATCTGAGAACAATAAAAATTAAAAACACATAATTTAAGTACAATATAATAACTAAAATCAAATAATTTAATAATTATTATCAAATTAAATTTGTTTCAGGCATCTAACTTTGTTTATTATAATGTTTTTCTATAATTACCACAAAATTACAATTCTACTCGTATATACAATTAAAATTCTACAAAATTCTTTACCAAACAATTTTTTTTTAGAATATAAAAAAACATTAGACTATTTTATAGGTGCATTCACCATATATTACTTATTAATTTTTTAAGTAAATAAAATTATATAGCCAATCCAAATATTTAATTATTATTATTATTTTAATAAAACTACATTTTGTTAAAAAATTCAGAACCGGTAAACTTGGGTGTATCACCTACTAGGTTACTAGTGAGAATAATTTGAATACCAATGTGAATATATCTATAGAAGTATAGAGAATGCAACATGCAATTTAGTTTTAAAATAATAACTAGAGATACATCACAAATTTTGGTACATAAATAAAGATGAAAATATAAACTTTTATTGACGAAAATATTTGATTTAGGAGACTTACACAAACCAGTTTGCTTGAAAGATATAGTTACTCAAAACTTAAAACTTCGTACAGTTTCTAAGAAAGATCAGTTTAAGAACATTCACACTAGATAGCTTACTCCTCTACTATCTTTCTTGATATTTCCCTTCAACTTACCCAGTTAATTAGTAAAATTCTCTTCAACTGTTTAGATTATATTTTCTTCACGAAGGTCCCTCAATAGTTCAGAAATATCATCTTCGGTTAGCTGCTTTTCAGCTATATCATTAGGACTAGCCTAGTGCCTTGGCCAGCAATTTCCTCAGCTACTTGACTGCTTCCAGTGTTTCTGATAACGTTTCCATTATGGTATACCGAGTCAGCCAAATTACCTAATGGTGGTTCTTGATCTAGAGCATGAAGAGAACTAGACATGTAACCATTTGTGGAGGTGACTTGACCCCCTTTCATGAAAATTTGAACACCTCCATTGGGTCATGCTACTTGATGGCTTCCGGAGTTCTTTATTACACCATTTCCACTACCATACATTCCTCTACCCAAATTAACTTCTTGATTGGGAACCTGAAGACCACTTGTCACACAACCATTTGTCGGGGTCACTTGATCCGGCCCTTCCATAAATATTTGACGGCCTCCAATTTCCCCACTTACTTGACGGCTTCCAGTGTTACTCATAACATTTCCATTATGATATACCACGTTAGCAAAATCAGCTGATGGTTGTTGATTTGGAAACTGTAGACCACCAGTGATTGGAACCTGAAGAGCACCAGTGATTGGAACGTGAAGAAAACCAGTGACGTAACCATTTGTCCAGGTCACTTGACCCCCTCCCAAGAATTTTTGCGCTCCTGAAATTTCCCAATCGGCTTCATGTCGGCTTCCAGTGTATATGGTTAAATTTTCATGAGAATAAATTCCTCTTCCAAAATTACCTGATATTTCTTCATTTGGAACATGAAGAGCAAAAGCCATATAACCATTTGTCCTGTACGTCACTTGTCGTCCCCCTCCCATGAACACTTCAACACCTCCATTTCCCCCTGCTACTTGACGGCTTCCGATGTTCATCATGATACCATTTCCAGTTGTCCCGTTCAGCACATTGATTGAGTTTAATTCGTTTTGGTTTTGTTGCAAACCTTCAAGGGTAAAGCCAACATAGTTTCTGGTCGGAGGAGTCGTTAAGGAATTTGAAGGGAGATTCTTGCCTTCACGATGTCCCTGGAGTGAAGATAAAATTGCAGTACAAGAGAGTGAATGAAATATTTTATCAGAAAAAATCTTCGTACAGGACTAAAGAATTTTTTTTTTTATTATGTATATACAAACTAAAACCATATAACCACATCTAGTACTCCAAGATCTCAAATTATGCAAGTCACTATTAGCCTCTTGATTGTCTCAAGGATATCCCCCAAGGTACTATACATTTGCCAAAAATGTCTAGTATCTTGCATCTACAGAAATTAAAGTCATTCTCCAGAAACATCACCAAAAATATTGTTCCCATGCTCTTCTCTACCTTGTTTCTTCCTACAAAAAGATATTCTCATGCTGATCATAAAATATATGACTATACCATTTTTTTCCCCAAAATTCAACCCTCGTCCTAGTTCGTAATTTAATTTAGTTGATAAACACTTGCTATAAACAGAAGAACCCAACTGCACTTAACCCAACTGAAACAGTCTTTAAATTTCCAAAGTTAATAAGTACCTAATATTTGAAAACCGTAAAAGAAAAGTGATTTTTCGAAGCTGACAGGGTTGATCATAATCTGTAATACATTAAAGATAATAAAAAAAAGCACGTATTATGCACATATAGGTAAGCTTTAATTTAGTACCTGCGAATGACTAGGGGCTTGGTAATAGCCATCCCTATTCGTCATGTTTGAAGTTTTCCTTTGACAAGATTCTGCTAATAATAAACATAAAACTATAAGGTATAAATCTCGCGTTGGTGTTGATCATTATATTATGCTCGATCTATCACAAATTACCTGTAAAAGTTACATAGCCTTGTGCATGTCGACTCTTTTTTTGTTTTCCATTTTCGTCAGCAGAATTGATCAAGGTCCTCTTTCTTTGGTTTGTTGAGGTAGCATGATCAGGAATCCTCCCCCTTGTCGACCATAAAATTTGGTGCCATAAACTTGCTATATCAGAAGGTTCAAGGGGTTTTCCAATGACCAAGGATGCCCCTTTTTTAAGAGCCTCCTCTCGTAAGTCCATCGTGAAATTCTAAGCCATCACTGCACATTTATTATAAAATATTTGTCATTCAGTTCAAAATACATAATGAGGTTATTAGGCTAACTTGACATCATAAAATAAGAATTTTCCCCCACACAAAAAGTAACTAAATAAACATATTTTGTTACGATTTTAGTTACTCTTTCTGCAGAATAGATACTATTTTTTTTTTACATTAGTTAAACATTAATACAGCTCCAGTATATCTGAAAGTATCAAGGAATATACAGGTACTTATTTAACCATGTTGTGTGTGGATAAATCAGTTGAACTTAAAGCTTCAAACTCTGCTTTCAGAGTTTGCACCCTGGCCTTCTTGACCCTTTGCTCCCTGGCTCATTGTCTTGATCGCCTCCCAGGCATCCTTTGCCGTTTTTTTATCAGCAATAGCCAGCAGTAAATCCTCCGGAATCGCTTGATACATCATTGCCAAAGCAACTTGGTCAGTTTTTCCCTCAACCGCTACAACTTTGTCGGTTTTTCCCTCTACTGCCGCCTTGGGATCACTAGGCTCCACTGCTTCCCAAACTCCATGGGCTTGCATAAACACCTTCATTTTCATAGACCAAGCAGTATAGTTCCCTTTTGTCAACATCGGATAACTCAATCCAAACGAGCCTCCTTTCTGCTTGTTTACCTCCATTGATACTGAAGATTTTGATATATACTAACGCTATTATTCTTCCCACACCCGCTCTGATACCAATTCTTGTTTTAAAACGAAAGTACAAGTACTGATATAGTGTTATATGTTTAATATGGAAAGAACAACATAGTATATTTCAAGCCAACGTCTTGATTTTATTCCTTATGCAATACAAACATATAAAGGAAATGAAAACAACTGCACTCCTGGAAACAAGGAACTGGGCTTATGGGCCAACAAAAGCTCCTACAAAATCTCTCTGACTACACATACGTTATTCAAACAAACCTAAGAATAAGCAATGACCACCTAGACTTATTCAACTCAGTAGAAAATAAAACAAATAACTAAGACAAGTTTAATATTAAAACCCAACAATGATCAATTAGTATGATGATGATGATGATGATGATGATCATGATCATGATCATGAAATTGAAAAAAAATCGATGGTGAAATCTGTTATCAATGAATTGAAATTGTATAAACCACAACAACAACTAATTTTTGAAAGAAATGATGTATTATAGTATTTTTCAACTAATACAAAAAAGACAGTATATTTGGAACTAAAAAACGGAAAACCATATCTATGTAATTTGTTTTAAAGAGCAACTCTAACTTTGAAAAAAGATATTTTAATAGTATTATTTTTGAAAAAAACTCTAATAAAATTGATTTTTCTTAAACAAAGATGTGTTGCTTCTTGGATCCCCATTGCTCCATCACTTCATCTGAGAACAATAAAAATTAAAAACACATAATTTAAGTACAATATAAGAACTAAAATCAAATAATTTAACAATATTATCAAATTAAATTTGTTTCAGGCATCTAACTTTGTTTATTATAATGTTTTTCTATAATTACCACAAAATTACAATTCTACTCGTATATACAAATAAAATTCTACAAAATTCTTTACCAAACAAATTTTTTTTAGAATATAAAAAAACATTAGACTATTTTATATGTGCATTCACCATATATTACTTATTAATTTTTTAAGTAATAAAATTATATAGCCAATCCAAACATTAATTATTATTATTATTTTAATAAAACTACATTTTGTTAAAAAATTCAGAACCGGTAAACTTGGGTGTATCACCTACTAGGTTACTAGTGAGAATAATTTGAATACCAATGTGAATATATCTATAGAAGTATAGAGAATGCAACATGCAATTTAGTTTTAAAATAATAACTAGAGATACATCACAAATTTTGGTACATAAATAAAGATGAAAATATAAAATTTTATTGACGAAAATATTTGATTTAGGAGACTTACACAAACCAGTTTGCTTGAAAGATATAGTTACTCAAAACTTAAAACTTCATACAATTTCTAAGAAAGATCAGTTTAAGAACATTCACACTAGATAGCTTACTCCTCTACTATCTTTCTTGATATTTCCCTTCAACTTACCCAGTTAATTAGTAAAATTCTCTTCAACTGTTTAGATTATATTTTCTTCACGAAGGTCCCTCAATAGTTCAGAAATATCATCTTGGGTTAGCTGCTTTTCAGCTATATCATTAGGACTAGTACTAGTGCCTTGGCCAGCAATTTCCTCAGCTACTTGACTGCTTCCAGTGTTTCAGATAACGTTTCCATTATGGTATACCGAGTCAGCCAAATTACCTAATGGTGGTTCTTGATCTAGAACATGAAGAGAACTAGACATGTAACCATTTGTGGAGGTGACTTGACCCCCTTTCATGAAAATTTGAACACCTCCATTGGGCCATGCTACTTGACGGCTTCCGGAGTTCATTATTATACCATTTCCACTACCATACATTCCTCTACCCAAATCAACTTCTTGATTGGGAACCTGAAGACCACTTGTCACACAACCATTTGTCGGGGTCACTTGATCCAGCCCTTCCATAAATATTTGACGGCCTCCAATTTCCCCACTTACTTGACGGCTTCCAGTGTTACTCATAACATTTCCATTATGATATACCACGTTAGCAAAATCAACTGATGGTTGTTGATTTGGAAACTGTAGACCACCAGTGATTGGAACCTGAAGAGCACCAGTGATTGGAACCTGAAGAGCACCAGTGACGTAACCATTTGTCCAGGTCACTTGACCCCCTCCCAAGAATTTTTGCGCTCCTGAAATTCCCAATCGGCTTCATGTCGGCTTCCAGTGTATATGGTTAAATTTTCATCAGAATAAATTCCTCTTCCAAAATTACCTGATATTTCTTCATTTGGAACATGAAGAGCACCAGCCATATAACCATTTGTCCTGTACGTCACTTGTCGTCCCCCTCCCATGAACACTTCAACACCTCCATTTCCCCCTGCTACTTGACGGCTTCCGGTGTTCATCATGATACCATTTCCAGTTGTCCCGTTCAGCACATTGATTGAGTTTAATTCGTTTTGGTTTTTTTGCAAACCTTCAAGGGTAAAGCCAACATAGTTTCTGGTCGGAGGAGTCGTTAAGGAATTTGAAGGGAGATTCTTGCCTTCACGATGTCCCTGGAGTGAAGATAAAATTGCAGTACAAGAGAGTGAATGAAAATTTTATCAGAAAAAATCTTCGTACAGGACTAAAGAATTTTTTTTTATTATGTATATACAAACTAAAACCATATAACCACATCTAGTACTCCAAGATCTCAAATTATGCAAGTCACTATTAGCCTCTTGATTGTCTCAAGGATATCCCCCAAGGTACTATACATTTGCCAAAAATGTCTAGTATCTTGCATCTACAGAAATTAAAGTCATTCTCCAGAAACATCACCAAAAATATTGTTCCCATGCTCTTCTCTACCTTGTTTCTTCCTACAAAAAGATATTCTCATGCTGATCATAAACGATATGACTATACCATTTTTTTCCCCAAAATTCAACCCTCGTCCTAGTTCGTAATTTAATTTAGTTGATAAACACTTGCTATAAACAGAAGAACCCAACTGCACTTAACCCAACTGAAACAGTCTTTAAATTTCCAAAGTTAATTAGTACCTAATATTTGAAAACCGTAAAAGAAAAGTGATTTTTCGAAGCTGACAGGGTTGATCATAATCTGTAATACATCAAAGATAATAAAAAAAAGCACGTATTATGCACATATAGGTAAGCTTTAATTTAGTACCTGCGAATGACTAGGGGCTTGGTAACACCCATCCCTATTCGTCATGTTTGAAGTTTTCCTTTGACAAGATTCTGCTAATAATAAACATAAAACTATAAGGTATAAATCTCGCGTTGGTGTTGATCATTATATTATGCTCGATCTATCACAAATTACCTGTAAAAGTTACATAGCCTTGTGCATGTCGACTCTTTTTTTGTTTTCCATTTTCGTCAGCAGAATTGATCAAGGTCCTCTTTCTTTGGTTTGTTGAGGTAGCATGATCAGGAATCCTCCCCCCTGTCGACCATAAAATTTGGTGCCATAACCTTGCTATATCAAAAGGTTCAATTCAAGTGGTTTTCCAATGACCAAGGATGCCCCTTTTTTAAGAGCCTCCTCTCCTAAGTTCATGGTGAAATTCTCAGCCATCACTGCACATTTATTATAAAATATTTGTCATTCAGTGTCAAAATACATAATGAGGTTATTAGGCTAACTTGACATCATAAAATAAGAATTTTCCCCACACAAAAAGTAACTAAATAAACATATTTTGTTACGATTTTAGTTACTCTTTCTGCAGAATAGATACTATTTTTTTTGACATTAGTTAAACATTAATACAGCTCCAGTATATCTGAAAGTATCAAGGAATATACAGGTACTTATTTAACCATGTTGTGTGTGGATAAATCAGTTGAACTTACAAACTACAGGCATGAAGGTCAAGCTTCGATCGTGAATATGCTGCACGAATTCAAAAATGTTCATATCTTGCATATTAAAATCAGCCATCACCATATCGTAAAACCCTTCACGCGCCTCAAAAAGCTTCAGTGCCATGGCTGCTGACCCTGCCGTTGTCACTGAAACCAAATCACCACAAATTTTTTTTGAGAAGCGCCAAACCTCTTTTTTTCATTCTACCATTACCAACAAAATGCAACCAAAAAAAAAAGATTTTACAAATGTAATAATCACCATACAAGTATTTAAATTTTTGTGTCCCTCAAACAAATGTCAAGCACAACATTTTTAATAAAACAAATGGCTTGATGGCTACATTCCAATTTACTTAAATACATTTACATTTAAGTATGTGCCTTGATAAAACAGTAAGTAGTAAAATTTAAGAGTTGGAGGGTTAAAACCTTGTAAAAGAATAAGTTAGTATATGAGTGTATAGTAACTAAAAAAAATTAGTGCCAAGAATTATTAAACATTATTATTGTACAGTTTTTCTTGAAGCAGAGATGTGGTGTGCACAAGGGAGGCTGGATTGTTATCAACCAACAATATACAAGAACTACTAGTTACATAAAGCCAGCTATAGTCACTTTTTACTCTATCACCTTGACTTACACCCATCTTTGACAAACACATCTGACTTTGATGAAATTAGCACAAACAAATATAATCTGTTCTTGTATGTATGTAATGGCCTCTAAATGTTTAATTAAAGGTAGATGGAGAATGAGGCAGACCAGCAATGTATAGAAATATTTTAAATGTATAGAACTAGAGTTTCATCACACAGGGTCGTTTATCAACATTTTCAATGATGGGACCAATTAAAAATAATTGTATATTTTAATATATAATACTTAAATATTTTTAAATTTTGTATTACTTGTATTTCAAAAATTACAAAAGAAAAGGCAGTTAATCACTACAAAACAGTAAGCAAAAGTCTTTTTTTATAGCCATAAGTTACATAATTTTAAAGGTTGTTTCTCCTTACAATTTTTTTTCAAGATATTAATAATTTTAGGTTTGACCTAGTTTTGCAATGAAGAGTAACAAACAAAGTAGAGATAGAATAGATTATAGTATAAATTACCAACTTATGCATAACTATACCTGCCCATGCAATTAATTGTTCCTTTTTCATTATTAATATATTAGAATTTCTATTGCTAGAATAAATATAAATGGTTAAGAATATGTTCTTTAATTTTTTTAGTAGAATAAGGTTGGTGAAAAAGTCAATTTAACGGACTAAATATTTTTAATGTGATACCAGCGTCAAACACCTTACAATCTATACTATTTATTAATATTCAAAACAATGTGTAAATGACGCGTAAAAGTACGAAAGTACAAAAGTACGAAATTCCGTTATCACAAAATTCAGGTTCGATTTCCTACAACTACATGATTAAATAAGATTTTTTTATTTGATTTAGTTTCTTTAATTATTAAAGTTTACCATTGTACAGTTTTTCTTCAAGCAGAGATGTAGTGTGCATAAGGGAGGCTGGATTGTTATCAACCAACAATATACAAGAACTACTTGTTACATCAAGCTAGATGATATGGGCTAAAAAATAACCCTAGAAATGTAATTAATGATATATTAATTAGACCTATAAACAAGTCCGAAACCCTAATTATTTATTAATTTCGTAATTAATAAATAAGGAAAATATACAGCTCATGAAAGGAGTCCAAAATATTGTAAATTCTTCAATGAAGGATCCAGAATCCCAATTAAAAGAAATATGAGTCACAGTCCTTATTCTACAGCAAGGAAAACACTTCTCCACCAAGAAATACAATGTTTATCCATTATCAAAAAGGAGACTTATTCGCTAAGTGTCCTAAACATACTCTAAATACGAGACTCCTGACGCCTATATAAGGATCCTGATCCTTCACAATAGAACTACGTTTTCTGGCTTTATTCTCAGCATTGATTGAGATACGTAGGCATGTTGTGAGTACCGATTTAGTCACGAAACACGAGAGCAGCCATTAAAGCTCGAAAGCTCCTAAACCCTAGCAGTAAATTTACAAGTACGTTTTTTAATCCATAACATCAGATATAGATATAGTCACTTTTTACTCTATCACCTTTATTTACACCCATCTTTAACAAACACCTCTGACTTTGATGAAATTAGCACAAACAAATATAATATGTTCTTGTATCTATGTAATGGCCTCTAAATGTTTAATTAAAGGTAGATGGATAATAAGGCAGACCAGCCATGTATATAAATTTTAAATGTATAGAATTAGAGTTTCATCACGCGTTTATCAACATTTTCAATGATGGGACCCATTAAAAATAAATGTATATTTTAGTATATACTCCCTCCGTCCCCTCAATTATTTACATTGGTCGACGGGGCTCGGCACGCATTTTAAGACTCCTTTAATATATATTTTGATAAATTATTTTAAATTATTTCTTCTTCCGAATAAAAATATAATGTTTAAATTTTTATTTAGAAAAAGAAAGTTTTAAAAATAAGTTGTAGAACTATACTTTATAAAAGCCTTAAAATGTGTGTCAAGCAATGTAAAAAAACTGTAAAGAAATGAGAGGGACGGAGGGAATAATATTTAAATATTTTTAAATAAGTTTGTATTACTTGTATTTCAAAATTTTAAAAAGAAAAGGCAATACGAAAAAATAAGTAAAAGTCAAACAAATTAGAGATAGAATAGATTATAGTATAAATTACCAATTACCTACATATGCATAACTACCTGCCCATGCAATTAATTGTTCATTTTTCATTATAAATATATTAGAATTTCTACAGCTAGAATAAATATAAATGGTTAAGAATATGTTCTTTAAATTTTGTTACTAGAATAAGGTATGTGAAAAAGTAAATTTAACCCACTAACTATTTTTAATGTGATACAAGTGGTAAACACCTTACAATCTATACTCCTTATTAGTAAGCAAAACAATGTGTAAATGGCGCGCAAAAGTACGAAATTTGGTTATCACAAAATTCAGGTTCGATTCCCTACAACTACATGATTAAATAAGATTTTTTATTTGATTTAATTTCTTTAGTTTCATTCCGGGTTCCATTCCCAATAATTACAAAATCCAAAGATTTATTGATTTGATTTTTTTTTTTTGTTTCATCCTGATTTCGATTAATATTTGAATCTCGGCCCGTGCTTCGCATGAGTCATCAGCTATTTAATTTAAGTTGAAATAACTTATCATGGAATATGCTCAAGTTTGGATCAAATAAACTTTAAGAAAAACTAGCTTAAGCGGATTATTTTCATTTGTTTGTAAGTTATTTGCGTTTATTTTGTTATAAGAATTTTAATTATAGTAAATTTTGAAATAATTAAAAATTAACACATAAACGAATATTACACTCATAAGAATATATAGATAAACAAATAACGTTCAAATTACAAAACAACTTGAAACTATATTGAATCCATATTCTCACATTCAAGTATGTTGTATAATTTGATAGTCAAATGTTTAAACAACTTTCACATACCGAAGATTTGGAGGATAAATGTTTAAAACAAAATTCGTCAATATATAGTTCAAAAACAAGTTTAGGACGGTTTATTAGAAGATAGAGTTTGGAAAAACAACTTCTCCTAAAAAGTAGGATAAGAATTTTGAACAAGTTTTTTATAACATTAGAGCTCCAATTTTGAATTATACGTTTATATAAATATTAGAGTCCTTACAAGTCATGTCCTAAATAATCTCCAGAAAAGTCGGACTTGCACTTGACTTGTAACATCTTGTGCACGGAGTTAGACAACGTGCTGATAAAGCTCAGTTTCAACTGATAGCTTGTTGTCAAGCCATGTTTCTCCATTATTAGCTCACCGACAATATAATAAGTATATCTTATTCCTCATATTTGAAGTTCTTTTGGGATATGCTTCTCCTAATTAAAAACATAATAATCAAACAATTTAGATGTTATATTTTCAAGATATGAATAGACAATATACTTCAACTATAAGTAATGCATGAGTGTTGATCATATCCTCATGATTGCTATCTATAATAGTCACACCCCCTTGTGCATTTTGTCTTTTCCTTTTTTTTGTTTTTCCATTTTTGTCACCCAAGTTATAATAAAGGCTCTTTTTTCTTTCTTTGTGAAAGTAGTAACGCTGTCCTAGAGATGTGGTACGAAGTGTAAAAACACATAATTTTAAGTAAAATATAAGAACTAAATCAAACGACTGCAAATATTATCAAATTAGATTTGTTTTACCCATCCAGCTTTATTTATTATAATATTTTTCTATAATTACTACAAATATACACTTTTACTCGTTCATATAATTAGAATTCTACCAAAAACCTTACCAACTAATTTTTTTGAAATTTAGTAAGAAGTTAGACTTATTTATATGTGCATTCACCATAAGTTACCTATCTAAATTTTTATTAAATAGAAATATATAGTCATTCCAAACATTAATTATTATTATTATTATTATAAAACTACAATTTGTTAAAAAGAATCGAAACCTCTTAGGCTTAGGGGATCACCTACTAGTGATAATAATCAGAATACCAGTGTAAATATCTCCAATATGCAATTTAGTTTTAATATATTTACTAAAGATACATCACAAATTTTTGTACATAAATAAAGATGAATATAATTAACTTTTATCGATGAAAAGATTTTGTTTTAAAGTCTTGCACAAACCAGTTTGGTTGAAAGATTTAGTCATTACCTAAAACTTCACCACACAATTTGTAAAAAAGAGTTTAAGAACATTTGCAGTAGGTAGTGTACTTGATATTTCCTATCAACTTACTCCACTTAATTAGTTAAATTTGATTAAACGGTTAGATTGTGTTTAATTCATAAACCATCCTTTAGAGTTCAACAATATCATCATTGGTTAGCCTCTTGATTTATTACGAATTTAATATTTATTTAGGGTTTCAGCCTTTAATTCCAACCTCCTTTTCGACTAAACTAGATCGAATAAATGCAATATTAATTATTTCTCTAGAATCTTTTTAGCCCATTTGATTTCACCCCGACTTCTAGGATAATCATTCAAGATTTTGTAGAAGTTATATTCGTCTATTAATGAGACTCAAGGATTGACGTTACTCGACCCTAATATGGGATTCTCATTGATTATCGGTCCTAATCAAGACTTTATTTGAGCAATCGGTGCCTATTAGTCCTAATACGGGGACTTAACGAGTGTTTAGTACTTATCGGTCCAAATTGTGGGTATCGTTTTAGCATAAAATATGGAGAGACCTACATATTTGCAACGACCTGGCCTTTGAGGCTTCTTAACTACTTAGAAAAATTAATTACTCATTTTTAAAAATTGTTTGATTTTATTCTCGTGCATACTAACCTAGTTTTTGGGCCTAAATTTCATGCAATTTTTTCTTTTTTCATTTTTTTGGGCTTTAGACCCCCCGGTCGCCACCCCATGGTAGCCAGGTTCCCTTGGTCACCAGAGAGGCACCGGGTCGCAACCCCTGGTTGCGAGGAGGCGCATAGTCGCCGGGGTTCGGTTGACCAGGGTGCTAACGGTTGTGAAGCGTCCGTCATTGCCTCGATTCGTGGAGCTAACATCCATCGCTTGCGATCGTAGTTGTCAATTCAAGGTTGAATTACACCTCACACGAAAATGGAATAACATTTTGCTCACATTTTTTGAGTCCAAAAACTGTCATTTAAGGTACTTTCGGAGCTTCACGTGCATTTAAGGAATTCTATGATAGTTGTCTGCTTGACTCAATTGAAGCGTAACGACATGAGACATGGCCTCTAGGAGCCTTGGATGAAACATGGCCTCAACGAGTCTTCAGTCGAGTTTAATCCACTTACATTGCTTTTACGAACTTTTTGTTGAATTTGAATGGGTGTAATTGAGCCAAAACACAATGACTCTTGGTCTTTAATTCAGTTGCTCTCTTAAAGTGAGATCATTAGTTGTAATTGAGACTTCTAATGACCATATCATGGCTACAAGTTACCCCCGGGATTAGGGTATAAGGTTTTTGAGACCTCATAGTCGAAATTTAAGTCGTCGGTTAATCACTACTAAACACCAATGTTAGGGGACATAATTGAGAATAAGATATGGGTCTTCAAGACTCCGAAGTCGAAATTAAACTTTTTGGTGGCACCTTGATCGCCAATGTTAAGAGACGTAATTGAGACTACGATATGGGTCTTCAAGACTTTCAAGCTGAAATTGAACTTTCGGCTCACCAACCCCTAATCGTCAATGTTAATGAACATAATTGAGACTAAGATATGGGGTCTTCAAGACTCCCTTGTGGCAATCGGACCTTCTTGTCGCCATCCTCTAATTGTCAATATAAAGGAATATAATTGAGAGTAAGTTATGGAATCTTCGAAACTTCCTAGAAAAAATAGAATTTTCGCATCATAATTCCAAAATCTCTAATATTAGGAGACATGATTGGGATTCAAGTATGGGGTATTCAAAACTTCCTTATCAAAATTGGACTTTCATACCCTCTTGTACGAATTATAAAGTGCAACAGTTTAGTTACTATATTTATACTAGGTATAAAATGCCCTAATTTAGTTACACAGGTTTAAAATTCATTGTAATTTGAATTCTTACAAACAATTTTATCCAAAATCTGATAATTAACATTTACTTAGCATTAATAACATTTCTTGTACCTATGACCCAATTTTTTCACTCGTACAAAAAGGTTTCTTGCACCAAATTTAGATATTAAATAAGAGTTATATATAAAATCACGACATGGTAAATCCCAATATATATTCTTAACATCACATTTACAAATATCATATGTGACTTTATATCCTTAAAGTAGTTTTCTTTTTCAAATTTAGTTTTGGTTTAATCATTCTAATTATTTTATTTCTGATTGTAATGTCTTTCAAATTTGTTTTTTATTATCTTTAACTTCTAAGGTGTTGGTTTGTCAAAACTTAATCACCCACAACCCAAAAAAAATAAAAAAATCAACCACAAATATTTTATGAATTGAAATGTACTAGTGCAATTCAAACATAATTAGTTTGAATTGTCTTAAAATAGTGAAAATAAAAAATTTTAGAAACACATAACTTGAAGTTAAATATAAGATTTAAAATGAAATAAATTGGTAAAGGTGATCAGTATCTCTTTTGCCCACCTAGCTTTATTTATTATTATGTTTTTTTTGTTTTTTTGTAGCTAGTACATAATACATACAATTAAAATACTACAAAGATTTTACCATTTTAAAATGTCATAAAAAGTTATATAGTTATTTTATTGCATTCACGATCACTTACTTGTAAAATTTGTAATTTGATATTATAAATGCAGGGGCATTCCAAATTTTATTATTTGATTTAATAAAATTTATATTTTATTAAAGAAGTCCATATGTAGGGCTCCGTAGTGATCACTAATATCTCTCAATTTTACAGAATGCAAGATGCAATTTAGTTTTACTATAATTACTAAAGATAAGGTCACAAATTTTAGTACATAAATAAAGACCAAAATAAATTAACTCTTATAGATAGGAAAATTTAATTGCTAAAAGGATCTAATCATTACTTAAAATTTTACCAAAACAATTAATTTTTGAAAGAAATGATGTATTATAGTATTTTTGCAACAAATACAAACAAGACCGAATATTTGGAACTAAAAAACGGAAAACGTATATATGCAATTTGTTTTAAAGAGTAACTGTAACTTTGAAAAAATATATTTTAATAGTATTATTATTGAAAAAAACTCTAATAAATTTGATTTTTCTTAAACAAAGATCTGTTGCTTCCTGCGGCCGCTTGGATCCCGATTGCTCCATCACTTCATCTGAGAACAATAAAAATTAAAAACACATAATTTAAGTACAATATAAGAACTGAAATCAAATAATTTAAAAATATTATCAAATTAAATTTGTTTCAGGCATCTAACTTTGTTTATTATAATGTTTTTCTATAATTACCACAAAATTACAATTCTACTCTTATATACAATTAAAATTCGACAAAATTCTTTACCAAACAAAATTTTTTTAGAATATAAAAAAACATTAGACTATTGTTATGGATTAAAAAACGTGCTTGTGTAATTAATGCTAAGGTTTAATGAGCTTCGAGCTTTAATGGCTGCACTCGTGTATCCGGACTAAATTGGTCCTCACAAGATGCCTACGTATCTCAAATCGTGATTGAGAATCAAGCCAAAGACGTAGTTCTGATTGTAGGATCAAGGACCTTATATAGGCATCTGGAGCCTAGTATTTATGGTATGTTTAGGAGTCTTAGCGAATAAGTCTCCTTTTCGATATTGGATAAACATTGTATTGCTTGCAGGATAAGTCTTTTCCTTGTCGATAAAGGCTATGACTCATTAATTGTCTTTAATTGGGATTCCGGATCCTTCTTTGACCAATTTGCCATAATTTGGGCTCTTTTAATGAGCTGTATATTTTCCCTATTCATTAATTACGAAATTAATGAGTAATTAGGGATTTGGGCATTAAATATCAAGCCTTTTCATTGGACCGTCAATTATATTTCTATAATTACTTTTCTGACCATATCATTTGCCCCCCAACTTCTGGGAAAATATCCTTGGGGTTTTCGTAGAAGTTACAGCGCATTTTTCCCAAAATTTTCCTTTTTTTTTGGGCATTTTTTGACCTCAAGCTAGGTTATTTTCGACCAGGAATTCGACCTGGAATCAGTATAAATTCGACCAGGATTTCGACCTGGTATTCGAGCTCAAACTGCTGTGAGGTCGAAGCCATCGACCAGGAATCCCAGGTCTTTTTCGACCTCACCTGTTCGACCTCGACTCAGTATGTTTTCGACCTCAAATTGTAAGCCATTGTCGACCTCGATTTCCTGGTTATTTTCGATCAGGATTTCCTGGTCACGTTCGACCAGGATTTCCCCTTTTTCGACCTCGATGTTGGTCCCAGGTCGTCTGTTTCGACCAGGAATTCCTAGTCATTTTCGACTAGGATCATTCGACCAGGATTTAGTCTATCTTCGACCTCGATTGATTGTGAGGTCGAAGTTGTCGACTTCACTTCATAAGCTTTTTTCGACCTCGATTCGTCGACTTCATTACCATGTGTTTTCGACCAGGATTTCTTAGTTATCCTGGTTTTATTTTGGTACGAGGTCGTATGTTTCGACCTCGATTTCCCATACCTTTTCGACCTCATATGCTCGATTTCATCCTCGTGTTTCTTCGACCTCGTTTTAGCGTGAGGTCGGGAGATACGAACTCGATTTATCGTGTATTTTCGATCTCAATCAATCGACTTCGATCTAGGGTTCTTTCCGACCTCATTTTTTCAATTTTTTGACTTATTTTTGGGTGCGAAGTCGTTTGACTCATTTAGGGCCTTTTCGACCTCAAATCTTTAATTATTTCCCTTTATTTGGGAGTGAGGTCGTTTGATACGACCTCGTTTTCTCATATATTTTTGACTTCGAGCCTTCGATGTCGATCAGGGGTCTTTTTCGACCTCAACTTTGTTTTTACCTTGGTTATATTTCAAATTTCATTCTTTTCTTGGGCCTTAACTAGCCCAATTTTTAATTGGGCTTAAATTATTCCAGCCTTGGGCCTTATTGGGCCTTAATTGTTTGGGCTTCGAATTTGCCTGAGACCCAAATTATTTGGGTTTTAATCTCTATAATCCATAAATGGATTTGTGGGCCTTAACTGGCTATAGACGGTTGCCCTTTCTTAACCGGTTGGGTTTCCAGTCACTAGGCGATTCCTGGCGAGATTTTCTGTTGAATCTCATCGTTTTCTGGGTTTCTTACTTGAAGTTTTGAAGAATTCTTTGAAGATTCTGGGCTTTCTTTGAAGATTCTGGGTCTAAAATGGTTGATCGCGCTTCCCAACGTCTATGATAATGCACTAGGATTTCATAGAAGTTATACCGGTCTTTTTCGAGACTTGGGGTCTTTTTATCCCTCACCTGGGACTTACTACCCTTTTTTGAGGATTTTAATATACACTAGTGTTTCACGAGTATCATCTTGGTGTAAAGTGTGGAGCGACCTACACATTTACGATGATTTTTCCTTATTCGAGGCTAACTTGACATTTGCATAAGCCTTTTATGTCTTATACCGTCTTCTTTTGGCTTCAAGCCTTTCATTGAGCATATCGAATGATGGGGTTTGGACTGAATGTCTTAGGTTTCTGGGGTTTCAACCCTTCATTTACTTTCTAAGAAGCTCATGATTTCATCGAACCTTATTTCTATTTGTCCTAGTAGTGAGTCCAATCAGGACACACTTTAAACATAATAGACTTTCAAATTTGAGGCATGCCAAGTCCTTGGCACCTCATGCCCTTCGAGGGTTTCTAGCTTGTACGAGCCTCGACCAAATACGTTCTTGACGCGATATGGTCCTTCCCAATTTGGGGCCAGCTTGCCCTTTTGTCCAACTCCGGATGCCTCAATCTTTTGAAGAACCAAGTCTCCTTGTCGAAAGAACCTTTCTTTAACCCTTAGGTTGTAATAGAAAGATGCTCGTTTCTGATGCTGAACTATCTTGGCATTTGCCTCATCTCTAACTTCATCAATCAAATCTAAGGCCAGCCTCAAGCCTTCCTCATTTGTTTCTGGCTCATAAGCCTCAACTCTTGGAGATGTATGAGTAATCTCCACTGGAACCACTGCCTCTGCCCCATATGCCAACAGGAAGGGGGTAGCTCCAGTGGTGACTTTACAAGTAGTACGATATGCCCATAGTATGGGGAGCAATTCGTCTACCCAAGTGTTTCTGGAGCGTTCAACTCTTTTCTTTAGTCCATCTAGGATAATTCGATTTGCAACCTCAGCTTGCCCATTTGCTTGAGGATGGGCAACAGAAGTGAAGCGCAACTTGATATCGTTCTCATCACAATATTTCTTGAACTCATCATTGTTAAACTGAGTTCCATTGTCCGTAACCAGGACTCGTGGAATTCCATACCTGCATATCACATTTTCCCAGAAGAAATGCATCACTTGCTTGGTGGTTATCTTGGCTAATGGTTTAGCCTCAATCCACTTGGTGAAGTAGTCGATTGCTACTATCAAGAACTTTCTTTGAGCACTTGCCACTGGAAATGGCCCAAGTATATCCATTCCCCACATGGCAAAGGGCATTGGTGAGTTTATGGATGTCAACATCTCTGGTGGTTGCCTAACCACTGGTGCATGTTTCTGGCACCGTTCACATTTCTTCACATAGCTTTTAGCATCAGCAAGTATGCTTGGCCAATAGAAACCTAGACGGGTGACTTTATGAGCAAGGGCTCTGCCCCCCAAGTGTTGCCCACAAATTCCTTCATGTACCTCCTTCAGGGCCAATTCTGCCTCTTGAGGTCTCAAACATTTCAGATATGGAATGATGAAAGACTTCTCATATAGGATTCCCTCAATCAGGGTATACCTTAGTGCTCTGACGTATAGCTTTCGTGCTTCTGAAGTGTCGTTGGGTAACCACCCGGTTTCCAGATGAGCCTTGATGGGATCTATCCAATAACTAGCAACATCAATGGGTGCTACCAACTTTCCGTTGATGCTTGGGGTCCTCAGGACTTGGAAGTATACACTCCCTGCATAGTTTTCAATTTCGGAAGAAGCAAATTTAGACAAGGCATCAGCCTTCATGTTTTCTTCCCTTGGAATGTGTTCCACATAGCATTCATCGAACTGAGTCATGATGGCCTTGACAAGTTTCAAGTACTTGGCCATGACTTCATCTCTGGCCTCAAATTCCCCATTTACTTGGGAAACCACTAGCCTCGAGTCTCCACATACTTTCAGAGTTTTGACCCTTAAGGCTCCAGCCAGCCCTAAGCCAGCTATCAGAGCTTCATACTCAGCCTCATTGTTTGTCGTTGGGAAGTCAAGTTTTAGTGCATACTCAATGAGGAATCCATCAGGACTTTGTAGCACTAAACCAGCTCCACTTGATTTTGTTTTTGATGCTCCATCAAAATAGAGCACCCAATATTCTTTGAAGTCCATTTCTTGATCTTTCTTATCTTCCACTATTACTTCCTGCCCCCCGACTTCTTGGTTGTCAATGGTGCATTCAACCATGAAGTCAGCAAGTGCCTGAGCCTTTATGGCCGTTCGAGGCTTATACTTGATGTCAAATTCGCCCAATTCAATAGCCCATTTGATCAATCTTCCACTAACTTGAGGGCTATGCAAGATGTTTCTTAGAGGTTGATCAGTCAAGACCTCTATCTTGTGAGCCTGGAAGTACGGGCGTAGCTTTCTTGAGGCCATTATCAAGGCTAAGGCAAACTTCTCAATCGTTGAGTAGTTTATTTCTGCCCCATGAAGAATCTTACTCACATAGTAGACGGGCTTCTGCACTTTCAATTCTTCCTTTATCAGTACAGCTCCAAGGGCTGTGTTAGAAACTGCCAAGTACAAGTAGAGAGTTTCCCCTGGCTTGGGTTTTGCCAATAGTGGTGCTTCAACCATGTATTTCTTCAGGGCCTCAAAGGCCTCTTGGCTTTCAGTTGTCCATTCAAAAAATTTCACTTTTTTGAGTGCTTTGAAGAAGGGTAAACACTTCTCTCCTGACTTGGAGATGAATCTCCCTAATGCTGCCACTCTTCTCGTTAATTTCTGGACATCTTTGACAGTCCTTGGTGGTTCCATGTCTAGGATCTCTTTGATTTTGTCGGGATTAGCCTCGATTCCTCTCTTGGAAACCATCAGGCCTAAGAACTTTCCCGAGCCTACACCAAAGGCACACTTAGCCGGATTCAACATCATCTTGTGGTGCCTTAGCACTTCGAATGCCTCTCGGAGGTGCTTAATGTGATCGGCCTTATCGAGGCTTTTGACTAACATGTAATCCACGTAGACCTCCATGGTTTTTCCAATTAGGTGCTCAAAGATTTTGTTTACCAACCTTTGATAGGTCGCTCCTGCATTCTTAATCCCAAAAGCCATGACTAAGAAACATAAGACACCAAAGTCAGTGATGAATGATACCTTGGCGATGTCATCTTTGTGCATCTTGATTTGATTATATCCACTGAAGCCATCCATGAAACTTAGCATCTCATGCCCAACAGTGGCATCTATTAGAGCATCAATCCTTGGTAAGGGAAAACAATCCTTAGGACATGCATCATTCAAGTCGGTGAAGTCGACGCACATCCTCCACTTCCCGTTAGCTTTTTTGACCATCACGGGGTTAGCTAACCATTCTGGGAATTGGATTTCCTCAATGAACCCAGCTTCCAAAAGCTTATTTACTTCTTGCTTAATGGCTTCAAGCCTCTCTGGAGCAAAATTTCTTTTCTTTTGTTTCACTATCTTCCTTTCTGGATCCACATTCAATTTGTGAGATATCAATTGGGGATCAATCCCTGTCATGTCGGCCGTTGTCCAAGCAAAAACGTCATTGTTTTCTTGAAGAAAAGACGTGAGTTTGCTCTTCAATGGTTCGGGCAGTAGTGCCCCAATATAAGTCACCTTCTCTGGTTCTCCTGGGACTAGGGGAATTGGGACCAAGTCCTCAGCCGGTTTCCCCCTTCTGTCCTCGTTGTCGCTGATATTCATGTCTTCAATTGGGAGAACTTGCCCCCCGATTCCGTCAGGCCTTAACGCGGCTACATAACAACTTCTGGCCATATTTTGGTCTCCTCGTTCTTCACCAATCCCATTCCTCGTTGGGAACTTGATTTTTAGATGATAGGATGAGGCAACAGCCTTGAACGCATGAAGACCAGTCCTTCCTAGGATTGCATTGTAGGTTGAAGTCGCTTTTATAACTATGAAGTTCAACATCTGAGTAGACGTATTCATCCCTTGCCCCATAGTCATTGGGAGTAGGACAGTGCCTTCCACTTTTGATTCCACCCCGTTGAATCCGTATATAGGCATATTTGAGGGTGTTAACTGAGAGTCTGTGTAACCCATCTTGATAAAGGCATCGTGGAACAAGATATCCACTGAAGCTCCATTATCAACCAAGACTCTTTTTGTTTCGGAGTTGCCTATCACAGGTATTATGACAAGAAGATCATCATGGGGGAACTTCACCCCTTCTAAGTCTGAATCGTCAAAACCTATTGACACTTCTGTTCTGGCACGCTTCGGTGCTTCTCCAACCACATTCATTACCTCACGGGCATAAGCCTTTCTTGAATTTCGGGAGGACCCAGCAGCAGTTGGCCCTCCGAATATCATGTTGATCACTGGCCCTCGGGGCTTGGGATTCCGATCTTGATCGTTGTCCCTTCTATCATAATCCTTCCTTTCATAGTTCCCCCTTTGGCTCCCTTGGCTTCCATCCTTAGTGAACTTGTTGAGTTTTCCTCTTCGTATCAGAAACTCAATCTCATCTTTCAATTGTCTACAATCATCGGTGTCGTGACCGACTTCTTTATGGAACCGACAAAACTGATTTTGGTTCCGTTTGGACAAATCAGCCCTCATCGGATTTGGCCATTTGATATCTTCTTGCTTGGCTATCTCCATCAGAATTTGACTCCTGGGAGTATTCAATCGTGCATATTCTGTGAATTTTGGCCCAAAATTGCTTCTCTTGGGGGGAGAATCGGAGTTCTTTGATGTTCGGGGAAACTTTTCCTTGACGTCGTACTCCTGAGTTTCTTTTCTTTTCTTTGAGCTTCCACTACCGCCAGTAGTGGGTTCATACTTTCTCATGCTTTCTTCGGCCTTAATATACTTTCCGGCTCTATCTTGGAGCTTCAACATGCTCTCTGGTGGATGTTTAGCCAACGACCTCCTGAAGTGGTCGTCAATGGTTCCTTGTTGCAAGGCTATCATAGCCACTTTGTCATCTAAGTCTGGGACTTTTAAAGCCTCTCGAGTGAATCGATTGAGGTAGACGGTTATACCAACGTTGGGCCATGCCTGCCAAGGTTTGTGGAAATGCCCTACACTTGACCATATCGTTGGTTGGCTGCAACAGCAGTGCATTGGAGAAGGTCCTTACATGATTTGCGGGATCTCCCGTTCCATAATAGGTTTTGATCGAAGGCATCTTAAACTTTCTGAATATAGCCGTTTTCATGATGTCTTGAGTAAACGGTGGTGTAGGATCATCAGGATCTACTAGGGGCAACAGAATACTAGGATCACCCCTTGGGGCTTCCGCCCTCTTGGTCCTTCTTGGTGGATCCAAGTTGATTATCGGGATCTCTTCAGTCGTTCGGCCCCGAGATTGAGCGGCCTCTTCTTCAACAAGGAGTTTTTTGAGCTTTGCAGTTTCTGCCTCATGGGCTGCAAGTTTCTCCCTAGTAGTTTGGGGTGGCTCCCGATTTGTCTGGGAAGAACGTCTCCTTCTTGGGGCAACATCTTCCCCAGTTGTATAACCTTCATCCTCGGTGTATGGGCCAGAGTAATCTTGAATGAGAGGGGTCTGACGAGTTTGTTGATTTTGGGGTCCCAGACCTTGAATATAAGGGGGCACATATGCCTCATGGTAGATTGGATTAGTTCCACTACCGCCCGCCATGGGTCGAGGGGGCATACCATAGCTTGGCATCCCCAAAGTCTGATTCGCGTATTGAGGGAGATCAGTAGTATGGAGTTGAAGGTTCCTTGGTGCACTCATGAGCAGATGGGAGGTCGTGATTGGTTGCTGGTGAACCGCTTCTTGTGGATTAGATCCATGAATGACCATCTGCAGGGGATTCGTGCCTTCAACAGAAATCGGAATTTCTGTTCCTTCAGTGTTGGTGGGGATATTCGCCCCTTGTGTGCCAGTAGTCGGTGGTGGCTGATCAGTCTCAGAGGTGATAGGGCGATCATCGGGAGTTTGAGTATCCCGAGCTGTTCTTCGTGTGTTTGCCATGGTTGATGTTGTCTTCCCACAGACGGCGCCAAATGTTATGGATTAAAAAACGTGCTTGTGTAATTAATGCTAAGGTTTAATGAGCTTCGAGCTTTAATGGCTGCACTCGTGTATCCGGACTAAATTGGTCCTTACAAGATGCCTACGTATCTCAAATCGTTATTGAGAATCAAGCCAAAGACGTAGTTCTGATTGTAGGATCAGGGACCTTATATAGGCGTCTGGAGCCTAGTATTTATGGTATGTTTAGGAGTCTTAGCAAATAAGTCTCCTTTTCGATATTGGATAAACATTGTATTGCTTGCAGGATAAGTCTTTTCCTTGTCGATAAAGGCTATGACTCATAAATTGCCTTTAATTGGGATTCCGGATCCTTCTTTGACCAATTTGCCATAATTTGGGTTCTTTTAATGAGCTGTATATTTTCCCTATTCATTAATTACGAAATTAATGAGTAATTAAGGATTTGGGCATTAAATATCAAGCCTTTTCATTGGACCGTCAATTATATTTCTATAATTACTTTTCTGACCATATCAACTATTTTATAGGTGCATTCACCATAAATTACTTATTAATTTTTTAATTAAATAAAATTATATAGCCAATCCAAACATTAATTATTATTATTATTTTAATAAAACTACATTTTGTTAAAAAATTCAGAACCCGTAAACTTGGGTGTATCACCTACTAGGTTACTAGTGAGAATAATTTGAATACCAATGTGAATATATCTATAGAAGTATAGAAAATGCAACATGCATTTTAGTTTTAAAATAATAACTAGAGATACATCACAAATTTTGGTACATAAATAAAGATGGAAATATAAACTTTTACTGACGAAAATATTTGATTTAGGAGACTTACACAAACCAGTTTGCTTGAAAGAGATAGTCATTACTCAAAACTTAAAACTTCATACAGTTTCTAAGAAAGATCAGTTTAAGAACATTCACACTAGATAGCTTACTCCTCTACTATCTTTCTTGATATTTCCCATCAACTTACCCAGTTAATTAGTAAAATTCCCTTCAACTGTTTAGATTAAATTTTCTTCACGAAGGTCCCTCAATAGTTCAGCATTATGATCTTCGGTTAGCTTCTTTTCAGCTACATCATTAGGACTAGTACTAGTGCCTTGGCCAGAAATTTCCTCAGCTACTTGACTGCTTCCAGTGTTTCTGATAATGTTTCCACTATGGTATACCGAGTCAGCCAAATTACCTAATGGTGGTTCTTGATCTAGAACATGAAGAGAACCAGACATGTAACCATTTGTGGAGGTGACTTGACCCCCTTTCATGAAAATTTGAACACCTCCATTGGGCCATGCTACTTGACGGCTTCCGGAGTTCAGTATTATACCATTTCCACTACCATACATTCCTCTACCCAAATCAACTTCTTGATTGGGAACCTGAAGACCACTTGTCACACAACCATTTGTCGGGGTCACTTGATCCGGCCCTTCCATAAATATTTGGCGGCCTCCAATTTCCCCACTTACTTGACGGCTTCCAGTGTTACTCATAACATTTCCATTATGATATACCACGTTAGCAAAATCAGCTGATGGTTGTTGATTTGGAAACTGTAGACCACCAGTGATTGGAACCTGAAGAGCACCAGTGACGTAACCATTTGTCCAGGTCACTTGACCCCCTCCCAAGAATTTTTGCGCTCCAGAAATTTCCCAGTCGGCTTCATGTCGGCTTCCAGTGTATATGGTTAAATTTTCATCAGAATAAATTCCTCTTCCAAAATTACCTGATATTTCTTCAATTGGAACATGAAGAGCACCAGCCATATAACCATTTGTCCTGGTCACTTGTCGTCCCCCTCCCATGAACACTTCAACACCTCCATTTCCCCCTGCTACTTGTCGGCTTCCGGTGTTCATCATGATACCATTTCCAGTTGTCCCGTTCAGCACATTGATTGAGTTTAATTCGTTTTGGTTTTGTTGCAAACCTTCAAGGGTAAAGCCAACATAGTTTCTGGTCGGAGGAGTCGTTAAGGAATTTGAAGGGAGATTCTTTCCTTCACGATGTCCCTGGAGTGAAGATAAAATTGCAGTACAAGAGAGTGAATGAAATATTTTATCAGAAAAAATCTTCGTACAGGACTAAAGAATAATTTTTTTTATTATGTATATACAAACTAAAACCATATAACCACATCTAGTACTCCAAGATCTCAAATTATGCAAGTCACTATTAGCCTCTTGATTGTCTCAAGGATATCCCCCAAGATACTATACATTTGCCAAAAATGTCTAGTATCTTGCATCTACAGAAATTAAAGTCATTCTCCAGAAACATCACCATAAATATTGTTCCCATGCTCTTCTCTACCTTGTTTCTTCCTACACAAAGATATTCTCATGCTGATCATAAAAGATATGACTATACCATTTTTTTCCCCCAAAATTCAACCCTCGTCCTAGTTCGTAATTTAATTTAGTTGATAAACACTTGCTATAAACAGAAGAACCCAACTGCACTTAACCCAACTGAAACAGTCTTTAAATTTCCAAAGTTAATTAGTACCTAATATTTGCAAACCGTAAAAGAAAAGTGATTTTTCGAAGCTGACAGGGTTGATCATAATCTGTAATACATCAAAGATAATAAAAAAAAAAACACGTATTATGCACATATAGGTAAGCTTTAATTTAGTACCTGCGAATGACTAGGGGCTTGGTAATACCCATCCCTATTCGTCATGTTTGAAGTTTTCCTTTGACAAGATTCTGCTAATAATAAACATAAAACTATAAGGTATAAATCTCGCGTTGGTGTTGATCATTATATTATGCTCGATCTATCACAAATTACCTGTTACAGTTACATAGCCTTGTGCATGTCGACTCTTTTTTTGTTTTCCATTTTCGTCAGCAGAATTGATCAAGGTCCTCTTTGTTTGGTTTGTTGAGGTAGCATGATCAGGAATCCTCCCCCTTGTCGACCATAAAATTTGGTGCCATAACCTTGCTATATGAGAAGGTTCAAGTGGTTTTCCAATGACCAAGGATGCCCCTTTTTTAAGAGCCTCCTCTCCTAAGTTCATGGTGAAATTCTCAGCCATCACTGCACATTTATTATAAAATATTTGTCATTCAGTGTCAAAATACATAATGAGGTTATTAGGCTAACTTGACATCATAAAATAAGAATTTTCCCCCACACAAAAAGTAACTAAATAAACATATTTTGTTACGATTTTAGTTACTCTTTCTGCAGAATAGATACTATTTTTTTTGACATTAGTTAAACATTAATACAGCTCCAGTATATCTGAAAGTATCAAGGAATATACAGGTACTTATTTAACCATGTTGTGTGCGGATAAATCAGTTGAACTTACAAACTACAGGCATGAAGGTCAAGCTTCGATCGTGAATATGCTGTACGAATTCAAAAATGTTCATATCTTGCATATTAAAATCAGCCATCACCATATCGTAAAACCTTTCACGCGCCTCAAAAAGCTTCAGTGCCATGGCTGCTGACCCTGCCGTTGTCACTGAAACCAAATCACCACAAATTTTTTTTGAGAAGCGCCAAACCTCTTTTTTTCATTCTACCATTACCAACAAAATGCAACCAAAAAAAAAAGATTTTACAAATGTAATAATCACCATACAAGTATTTAAATTTTTGTGTCCGTCAAACAAATGTCAAGCACAACATTTTTAATAAAACAAATGGCTTGATGGCTACATTCCAATTTACTTAAATACATTTACATTTAAGTATGTGCCTTGATAAAACAGTAAGTAGTAAAATTTAAGAGTTGGAGGGTTAAAACCTTGTAAAAGAATAAGTTAGTATATGAGTGTATAGTAACTAAAAAAAATTAGTGCCAAGAATTATTAAATATTACCATTGTACAGTTTTTCTTGAAGCAGAGATGCAGTGTGCACAAGGGAGGCTGGATTGTTATCAACCAACAATATACAAGAACTACTAGTTACATCAAGCCAGCTATAGTCACTTTTTACTCTATCACCTTGACTTACACCCATCTTTGACGAACACCTATGATTTTGATGAAATTAGCACAAACAAATATAATCTGTTCTTGTATCTATGTAATGGCCTCTAAATGTTTAATTAAAGGTAGATGGAGAATGAGACAGACCAGCAATGTATAGAAATCTTTTAAATGTATAGAACTAGAGTTTCATCACACAGGGTCGTTTAGCAACATTTTCAATGATGGGACCAATTAAAAATAATTGTATATTTTAATATATTATACTTAAATATTTTTAAATTTTGTATTACTTGTATTCCAAAAATTACAAAAGAAAAGGCAGTTAATCAATACAAAACAGTAAGCAAAAGTCTTTTTTTATAGCCATAAGTTACATAATTTTAAAGGTTGTTTCTCCTTACAATTTTTTTTGAAGATATTAATAATTTTAGGGTTGACCTAGTTTTGCAATGAAGAGTAACAAACAAAGTAGAGATAGAATAGATTATAGTATAAATTACTAGTTACCTACTTATGCATAACTACCTGCCCATGCAATTAATTGTGCCTTTTTCATTATTAATATATTAGAATTTCTATTGCTAGAATAAATATAAATGGTTAAGAATATGTTCTTTAATTTTTTTTAGTAGAATAAGGTAGGGGAAAAAGTAAATTTAACCGACTAAATATTTTTAATGTGATACCAGCGTCAAACACCTTACAATCTATACTATTTATTAATAATCAAAACAATGTGTAAATGACGCGTAAAAGTACGAAAGTACAAAAGTACGAAATTCCGTTATCACAAAATTCAGGTTCGATTTTCAACAACTACATGATTAAATAAGATTTTTTTATTTGATTTAAGTTCTTTAATTATTAAAGTTTACCATTGTACAGTTTTTCTTGAAGTAGAGATGTAGTGTGCATAAGGGAGGCTGGATTGTTGTCAACCAACAATATACAAGAACTACTTGTTACATCAAGCTAGATGATATGGGCTAAAAAATAACCGTAGATATGTAATTAATGATATATTAATTAGACCTATATTAGTCCAAGAACATGGCCCAATAAACAAGCCCGAAACCCTAATTATTTATTAATTTCGTAATTAATAAATAAGGAAAATATACAGCTCATGAAAGGAGTTCAAAATATTGTAAATTTTTCAATGAAGGATCCAGAATCCCAATTAAAAGAAATATGAGTCACAGTCCTTATCCTACAGCAACGAAAAGACTTATCCACCAAGAAATACAATGTTTATTCATTATCAAAAAGGAGACTTCTTCGCTAAGTCTCCTAAACATACTCTAATGAGACTCCTGACGCAAGAACCCTGATCCTTTACAACAGAATTACGTTTTCTGGCTTGATTCTCAGCATTGATTCAGATACGTAGGCATGTTGTGTGAGGACCGATTTAGTCACGGAACACGAGAGCAGTCATTAAAGCTCGAAAGCTCCTAAACCCTAGCAGTAAATTTACAAGTACGTTTTTAATCCATAACACCAGAGATATAGATATAGTCACTTTTTACTCTATCACCTTTATTTACACCCATCTTTAACAAACACCTCTGACTTTGATGAAATTAGCACAAACAAATATGATATGTTCTTGTATCTATGTAATGGCCTCTAAATGTTTAATTAAAGGTAGATGGATAATAAGGCAGACCAACCATGTATATAAATTTTAAATGTATAGAATTAGTGTTTCATCACGCGTTTATCAACATTTTCAATGATGGGACCCATTAAAATTAAATGTATATTTTAATATACACTCCCTCCGTCCCCTCAATTATTTACATTGGCCGACGGGTCTCGGCACGCATTTTAAGACTCCTTTAATATATTTTTTGATAAATTATTTTAAATTATTTCTTTTTCCGAATAAAAATATAATGTTTAAATTTTTATTTAGAAAAAGAAAGTTTTAAAAATAAGTTGTAGAACTATACTTTATAAAAGCCTTAAAATGTGTGTCAAGCAATGTAAAAAAACTGTAAAGAAATGAGAGGGACAGAGGGAATAATATTTAAATATTTTTAAATAATTTTGTATTACTTGTATTTCAAAATTTAAAAAAGAAAAGGCAATACAAAAAAATAAGTAAAAGTCAAACAAATTAGAGATATAATAGATTATAGTATAAATTACCAATTACCTACCTATGCATAACTACCTGCAGATGCAATTAATTGTTCATTTTTCATTATAAATATATTAGAATTTCTACCGCTAGAATAAATATAAATGGTTAAGAATGTGTTCTTTAAATTTTGTTACTAGAATAAGGTATGTGAAAAAGTAAATTTAACCCACTAACTATTTTTAATGTGATACAAGTGGCAAACACCTTACAATCTATACTCGTTATTAGTAAGCAAAATAATGTGTAAATGGCGCGGAAAAGTACGAAATTTGGTTATCACAAAATTCAGGTTCGATTCCCTACAACTACATGATTAAATAAGATTTTTTATTTGATTTAATTTCTTTAGTTTCATTCCGGGTTCCATTCCCAATAATTACAAAATCCAAAGATTTATTGATTTGATTTTTTTTTGGTTTCATCCCGATTTCGATTAATGTTTGAATCTCGGCACGTGCTTCGCATGAGTTATGAGCTATTTAATTTAAGTTGAAATAACTTATCATGGCATATGCTCAAGTTTGGATCAAATAAACTTTAAGAAAAACTAGCTTAAGCGGATTATTTTCATTTGTTTGTAAGTTATTTGTGTTTATTTTGTTATAAGAATTTTAATTATAGTAAATTTTGAAATATTTAAAAATTAACACATAAGAGAATATTACACTCATAATAATATATAGATAAACAAATAACGTTCAAATTACAAAACAACTTGAAACTATATTGAATCCATATTCTCACATTCAAGTATGTTGTATAATTTGATAGTCAAATGTTTAAACAACTTTCACATACCGAAGATTTGGAGGATAAATGTTTAAAACAAAATTCGTCAATATATAGTTCAAAAACAAGTTTAGGACGGTTTATTAGAAGATAGAGTTTGGAAAAACAACTTCTCCTAAAAAGTAGGATAAGAATTTTGAACAAGTTTTTTATAACATTAGAGCTCCAATTTTGAATTATACGTTCATATAAATATTAGAGTCCTTACAAGTCATGTCCTAAATAATCTCCATAAAAGTCGGACTTGCACTTGACTTGTAACATCTTGTGCGCGGAGTTAGACAACGTGCTGATAAGCTCAGTTTCAACACTAATAGCTTGTTGTCAAGCCCTGTTTCTCCATTATTAGCTCACCGACAATATAATAAGTATATCTTATTCCTCATATTTGAAGTTCTTTTGGGATATGCTTCTCCTAATTAAAAACATAATAATCAAACAATTCAGATGTTATATTTTCAAGATATGAATAGACAATATACTTCAAGTATAAGTCATGCATGACTGTTGATCATATCCTCATGATTGCTATCTATAATAGTCACACCCCCTTGTGCATTTCGTCTTTTCATTTTTTTGTTTTTCCATTTTTGTCACCCAAGTTATAATAAAGGCTCTTTTTTCTTTCTTTGTGAAAGTAGTAACGCTGTCCTAGAGATGTTGTAACACCCCCAGACCCGGGGTCGGAGATCTGGGTTGTCACGATCCCTTGTTTCGTACAATCACTTAATACTTGAACTATAAAACAATAAATCATCACACATGGTGACCCCACCATCAATATACTCACACCAGTTATGTCTCAGAAACGAACTTACAATACAGTAGTCATATGATCCACAAATTAAAGTTATTACAACTCAAAAGTAAAATACTGCAACCTACTACCAGTATGATTTCTATGTGAAACCATAGGGTAGCGCAAAAGTTTGTTCTTGTTCATTAATATACATAAGTGATACTTATAATTAAACCGGAGCAACAAAAGTTACACTCCGAACCAACTCAGGACTTCTACCTGATCCTCTGTAACAACCATGTTACGGGCGACCTGTATAGCTCTGAAGCGCTTCCGAGCGGTACGGCGAATCCTGGCCATCTACTCTAGCTGTTGTGTTGTGATATATATGTATAGAAAGAAAAGCAAGAGTGAGCACTCGGCCCAGCAATAATACAATACAACGTAAGCATATAAGTGAGCTTATATCATAAAGGAAAACCTTTAAAACTTCATTCGTATACAGAATGATATATTTATTTCTCTTTTCGTCAAAAACATACCATACAGTACGACTACTGTATGAGGAACATCATTATTCATTACTGTCACATTATCAGTAACTCAGCGCATAGGCTTTTGTTACAATGTGCAGCTCAACTCCAATTGGAAGGAAGGGAATGTACTGGAACACCTGATACACGGTGATCAGCCGTTGTATCGTAACTTTTCTTTTCTACTAGTAGAAGGACGACTTCCTGTTCGGTTATCACCCTGACCGCATACGGGCCATTGTGCTAAGAGGTCACTACCTCGGTGCCTATTTTTCATCACCAGGCAAGCCTTAGCACTCAAGAGATCACTACCTCGGTGCCTATTTTTCATCACCGGGCAAGCCTTGATAAATTTGGCACTACCCCGGCACCTATTTCATTGCCATGTAGGCCTTTCCAATTCCCATGATGAAAAACATTAATGAAACGGAAATCGGAATTAAATTCCACATTTCCCAAGTACGAATACTTGTCAAAACTTTGTAACCGTTTAGAACACCTTACTCCAGAGAAATTGAAAGGAGTAAGTCAAAGTGTGGGTTGACATTAGTCAACGAGACTACCGATGATTACTACGTATTTTGAAATCATGACCAGGGAATTTATTGAAATATCAGAGTTCAGTGAGTTTGGAAAAACTCTTATTTGAATGGGGGAGCCATCCCCTAGTTAGAGATACTTTAGAGGAACCGCGGAAGTAAATCACTGTCCTCGAATTCTTGAACTAGATTCCCAGTTTTCGAGGAGTTGGAAATAATATTGTTTGCATTTAATTACCTTTAACTATCTTAAAATAATAGTTGGGAATCTCTATTTTAATACCTTTTCTGAAAATCAGAAATTTATATTTTTGTGTAAATAATAGAACCTTTAATCATATAATAAGGTTCTATAATTTTAAATCATATTTGGAATATTTAATAAATACCCAAATAATAAATATTAAATTATTATTTAATACAAAACCACCTAAGTGAATATTTAAAATAATATTCACTTAGTTAAATAATCCTCAAATAATAAGTATTGAATTATTATTCCATATAAAACACTTAAGTGAATATTCAAAATAATATTCACTTAATTAAATAATATTCAAATAATAAATATTGAATTATTATTCAATATTAAAACACTTAAGTGAATATTCAAAATAATATTCACTTAATTAAATAATATTCAAATAATATATATTATAATATTATTTAAATATCTCACCTTAAATATCCAATTATATAGATATTGGAATATTTAATATACCCTTAAGGTATAACCGTCCCTGGAACCTTCCAGCTTCTGACAGTAGTTTAAAACAAAATAATAATTTGACTCCCGGTCTAAGTTTTAAAACCATCGTACAAGTACTCTATATACTTAGAGTCTTTAACCTTCAACCTTGGTATATATCTAGTACTTAGCTAGTATATAAACCTTATACAGCTTTTTACAAAGCAAAACAGTTTCACGTTATTTTTCAGCATAAAGCAGCATATATAGCAATATCACAACACATATCACAACAGCATCATTATATGGTACAGGGTTTGAAAACTTGCCTTGGGGTCTTGGTGGTGTGGTAGTGGGGGCTTGAGAGGGTGCGCGTCGATCTATAACAAGATACATAATTCACAGTCAGTCCCCTTGAACCATTTAATGTGCTATAACTTAAGCACTACAGTTCTACCAATGAAAATTACACGTCTCGCTCTTGGTCATCTATAACCTCGTGACGTTCCGTAAACCTCTAAGTCAAAAGCTTGGGTGAAAACCATTCACAAATCCCAAGTTCTTTTACTTTACCATTTCCTTGTTTTAAACCATCCCCTTAAGGGTATTTCACTCGCGCAACTTTCGTTCGCGCATTTTTATAAAATCACCAACTCATATTTTTAACTCGAACCCTTCTAGGCTTCCTTTCCTTATTATACATACTAGTATCCATTTTAATATCTCAACCCAATTCCAATTTTAAAGGGCTTGATCCCTAGCTCAAAGTTCATACAATGAACTATCTCGTTAAGCGAAACCGCTTTTACTAAAACGGACGTTTCTCCTAAACCGTAAATCAAAACGAAACGATTCTTTCACTAAAATACTCTAGGAAACAGAGCCTACATGCTCATGGGCAGAAACCTCAAGTGTATGCCCTGTTTTGCAGTCATGGTTTCTGTATAAACTACCTAAGTAAAATCTGCCATGGTAACGGCGCTTACACGTACTTCCCGTGTTTTAAAACACTCCAACCAAACTACAATCAACCATTAACCAACCACCAATCAAACTCAAGTTTATACTACCATTTATCTGCCCAAATAAGGTCACACTCTATCCCACAAGTTCATCCACAAATCAACCATTAAACATGTTTAAAATCATGCATACATGCTTCATCTTAACATAGTTCTAATCAAACACTTCTAACTTACTAGATCAAAACATAATCTTAGAAAGTAAGCAGTTTTATACCTTCCTTGGAGCCTAACAAAGACTATATATTGATGATATATCCTTCCTTGCTCCTTAACTATGTAAATCAAACCTAAAATCATCAAAACAAATCAAGATTCTATGAGGTTACTATTCACATCACTATTCATCATCAACTTTGAATCCATTTTTGATCAAGTTATGATCCATGGATGAGGCTAAGATTAGAGATCTACCTTGGATATAGGATGAGGGTGATTTAGAGCCCAAGATCAAGAATTATGGTAGAGTGGAAGTATGAGCAAAAATTTTAAGGACTTGAAGAACATGAAATAGCCGAAAGTTGTGTTCTTGATGAATGCATCTCTTTTTGTTTTGTTTTCTTTTGTTTTTCTTTTCTTTTGGCTTTGTCTAATTAACCTCAAGACTTTGTAATTACTTTGTGTGGTTAAAAACAAGCTTGGTCACCAATGACAAGGCTCATTTTGGATGTGTGGTGGTGGTGAAAGTGGTGACAAGGTGGTGATTCATCACCTTGTCATCACTTGTCATGCTTATGTCATTCCCTTGCATCATGATTATGTCATCCTTTGCATCCTCAATTCTTTTATATATTGCACTTGATGATCTCATATAATACTCCTCCTTTTGTTAGCGTTTAATCCATAATTTATTACGCTTTTGTTTCGCGATAGTTTCCAGTGGTTCTAAAGACGTTTCTCTGTACCAAAGCTAGGGTACTTCCTTTATCCTTTCATTACCTTTGTGTAATATATATTCTTAGGTTTCTCACCTTGGTTTAAGATATGATCATGTATTTCCCATTCCACATACTTTCTCAAAACGATCAAATCAATTCATCCTTAACTGTCCAGTGAATAGTGATTTAAAACTCGGAGGGGAATCTTCTGATTCTGATCGCGTTTACATTCTTTTATTCTTCCTATACATCAATAATATCACTTCGAAACATTCATTTCATGTCGTCTACATAGTGTGGGCTGAAAAACTTTTCGTCAGCAAATTTACTATTCATCAGTGGAAATTCACTATTCATCAAGGTTTTAATTATTACAAAAATTTGGGATATTACAGTCTCCCCTACTTAAAAGGATTCCGTCCCGGAATCAGGTCAAAATAGATGAGGGTACTTTTCTAGCATTGCGCTCTCTAGTTCCCAAGTGGATTCTTCAACATTATGATTTCTCCACAAAATCTTACCAGCTTTATAACTTTATTCCTTAGCACTTGATCCTTGCGGTCAATGATTTCTACCGGCTGCTCTATATATGACAGGTCTGGTTGTATATCTACTTGCTCGTATTCTACCACGTGTCTGGCATCCGGATTGTACTTCCTTAACATGGACACATGGAACACGTTGTGAACTTGCTGCAGGTTTGGGGGCAAGGCTAGCTCGTAAGCTACTTCCCCGATGCGTCTCAAGATCTCAAACGGTCCAATATATATGGGGCTCAATTTCCCTTTCTTTCCGAATCTCATCAATCCCTTCCACGGAGATACTTTCAACAGCACAAGATCTCCCACTTCGTATTCCTTGTCCTTTCGGGACAAGTCTGCATATTTCTTCTGTCTGTCTTGGGCTGCTACCAGCCGTCCTCTGATAAGGTCTATTGCATCCTTAGTTTGTTGGACCATTTCGGGTCCGAGCATTTTTCGCTCTCCAACTTCATCCCAATACAAGGGTGATCGACATCTTCTTCCATACAAGGCTTCATACGGGGGCATCCCGATACTTGCATGAAAACTGTTGTTGTAGGAAAACTCTATCAGGGGTAGGTGGTCATCCCAATTTCCTTTGAAATCTATGGCACAAACTCTCAACATATCCTCTAAGGTTTGGATAGTCCTCTCACTTTGCCCATCCGTCTGGGGATGGTAAGCGGTACTCATGTTTAGCTTGGTTCCTACACATTCTTAAAAGCTTCTCCAAAATCTGGAGTTAAATCTAGGGTCTCTGTCTGACACAATGGAGACTGGAACTCCATGTCTCGCCACAATTTCGTTCATGTAAATTATCCACTAGCCTATCGACAGTGTATCTTTCATTAATCGGAAGGAAGTGGGCTGACTTCGTCAACCGGTCTACTATTACCCAGATGGCGTCGTGATTAGCTTTGGTTCGTGGTAATCCTACTACGAAGTCCATGGCTATTTGTTCCCATTTCCATTCTGGAATCTCTAGGGGTCTTAAAAGTCCACCGGGTCTTTGGTGTTCTGCCTTTACTCTTTGGCAGGTCAAGCATTTGCTTACCCACTCTGTTACCATCTCCTCTGTCTCATATTGAGCTCTTTTTGAGTGAAAATGTACTTAAGGCTCTTATGGTCTGTGTAGATCTCACACTTTTCCCCATATAAGTAATGCCTCCAAATCTTTAAGGCGAAAACTATGGCTGCTAGTTCCAAATCATGGGTAGGGTATCTTCTCTCATATTCTTTTAACTGCCTAGAAGCATATGCAATCACCCTTTCGTGTTGCATAAGCACGCATCCTAACCCTTTGTGTGATGCGTCACTATAGATCACAAAATTTCCTCTTCCATCTGGCAGTGCCAGTACAGGGGTAGTAACTAGCCTCCTTTTCAATTCCTGAAAACTCTTTTCACATTTCTCAGTCCACTCAAACTTCTCAGTCTTTCGGGTCAGTGGGGCTGCTATCTTGGCGAAATCTTTCACAAATCTTCGATAATACCCGGCTAAGCCTATAAAACTTCTCACCTCAGTCGGGGTGGTCGGTCTGTCCCAATTTGAAACGGCTTCTATCTTAGCAGGGTCAACTAGCACTCCATCACTGCTGACTACATGGCCTAGAAACTGTACTTCTCTCAGCCAAAATTCACACTTGGAAAACTTAGCATAAAGTCTTTCCTTTCTCAAAGTCTCTAACACTATTCTCAAGTGTTCTGCGTGTTCCTCCTCTGTCTTGGAGTAGACTAAAATATCATCAATAAAAACTATGACGCACTTGTCTAAGTATTGCTTAAAGACTCTATTCATTAAGTCCATGAAGGCTGCTGGGGCATTTGTCAGCCCGAACGACATTACTAAGAACTCATAGTGTCCATACCTCGTGCGAAATGCAGTCTTGGGTATATCTTCAGGTTTTATTTTTAACTGGTGATATCCAGTCCTCAGGTCAATCTTGGAGAAGTAAACCGCATCTTTCAACTGGTCAAACAAATCATCAATTCTTGGTAAAGGATATCGGTTCTTAATGGTTAACTTGTTTAGTTCGCGGTAGTCTATACACAATCTCAAACTACCATCCTTCTTTTTCACAAACAGTACTGGTGCACCCTAGGGTGACACACTGGGTCTTATCATTCCCTTATCTAGCAATTCCTGCAATTGACTAGCTAACTCTTTCATTTCTACCGGAGCTAACCTGTACGGGGCCTTTGAAACTGGCGCCGTCCCTGGAGCTAATTCGATAGCGAATTCTATCTCCCTATCAGGTGGTAATCCCGGAAAGTCTTCCGGAAATATTTCTTCAAATTCATTAACTATGGGAATATTTTGTAGCTTAGGAACCTCTCGATTTGTATCTATCACATAGGCTAAATAAGCCTCACACCCATGCCGCAACAACCTCTTGGTTTGGGCCATGGTTAAAAACTTACGGGTTTGTCGTTGTCCCTTGAACACGACCTCCCTCCCTTCGGACGTTTTAATCCAAACTTTCTTTCTTTCACAATCTATTTGAGCACCATTGCTCGACAACCAATCCATTCCCAAAATAACATCAAATTCCCCTAATTTAAATGGAACCAAATATACACGAAACTGTTGACCTTCTATTACTAGGCTACAGTCTATGTGTATTTCATCAACTGGAATTACTTCCTGATTCGCTAATTCTACCTCTAATACTTCGTTTAATGGTTTCACCCTAAGTCTTAACTGACTCGCGAAATCCCTCGAAATAAAAGACTTGGTAGCTCCCGAATCAAATAAAACATTTGCATTGACGGTGTTGAGTAAAAGGGTACCTGCTATCACATTAGTGTTCCTTACGGCGTCTTTCACCGTCATATTGAAAGTTCTAGAAGTTGGGGGTTTGTTATAGGCGGCTCCACTGATTCTCGAGCCGGCAGGGTTTGCCATAGGGCAGTCTCTTTTCACGTGTCCTAATTTTCCACATCGAAAACACTTCTGATCATTTTGGGGGCAAGCACTGGAGTAATGCCCTGTTTTGTTGCACGTGAAGCAGGTTACCGACTTTAGGGTACATTCTCCTAGGTGTTTCCTTCAACAAGTCTTGCAGTCAGGTAGTGGGGGTCGAGGTTGATTAAAACGGGACACTCCAGTCTGTCTGCCGCCCTGGCTTAGACTCTTATTCTCAGGTTTCCTGAATCCTAAATTCCTTAATGGCTGAGACCGGGTCCCTCCAAATGTCCTTGCTGGAAAGCTCTTGTTCACCGAGCTTCCTCCTTGACTACCAAACTTCCTCTTTTTCTCTTCTCTTCCTTTCTGACTTTGCTCACTACCTGCTTCCACTATGGTTGCCTTTTGCACTAACGATGCATAGTCCGTTAATTCCAACACTGCTACTCTATTCTGAATCCATTGTTTCAGCCCTTGCTGAAACCTTCTTGACCTCTTCAAGTCAGTATTTACAAAATCTGGCACAAACCTAGACAACTCAGTAAACTTGGCCTCCTATTCTGCCACAGTCATGTTATCCTGTTTCAGTTCCAAAAACTTCCTTTCCATTTGTGCTTCCATGAACACAGGGAAATACTTTTCCAGAAATAAAGTAGTAAACCTTGCCCAAGTAACAACGGTATTGGTTTCTAGGTTCTTCTTTGATTCCCACCAGTAGTTAGCCTCCCCTTTCAGGAGGTAAGTAGCAAAGACGGTCTTTTGGGCTTCCTCAATACCTAGGATTTCAAAAGATTTTTCCATTTCCTTCAACCAAGCTCTTGCCTCAACAGGGTCAGCAGATCCCTGAAATTCCGGGGGTCCTAAGGACTTAAAAGCCTTAAAAGCACTATACCCCGCAGTATTGGGGCCTGGTGGTGGTGGCGGTGGGTGTTGGTTCAAATTCTGTCGGAGTAGGTGCATAAATTGGTCCATCAGGTTTCCACCGGGAACCTCTACATTCTGAGTACTCTCATACTCTTCCTCTTCGTAGTCCTGATCATCAAACTCATTGTAATCATCATCCTCTCCGCTTCCTTCATACTCACCTTCCTCACGGTTTTGTTCTTCCATCTCGTCGAAGTCTGGGTTTTCTCCCTCATTACGATAATCTTGCATTTCATCTCCCTGGTTAACATTTCCCTGAGCCGCAGAATTGGCAAGGCGTGCTCGGGTTCCCATACGTCGGGGTGGCATTTTCCTGATGTTTTTAAACAAAACTTTTATTAAACCCATTTGTTTCTTTTTACAAAACATTTGGTTGAATCAATTGAGTCCTTGGTGAAAATCTAGGAATCATCCTTGCTCACACAAAACTTTTTTTTTTTTTTTGTAAATAAATAAAAAAATATATTTATATTTTTTTTTCAAATGGGGGTTTGCACAGTTTATATGTCAAAACTAATAACTTGTAAAACAATTGAAATAGCAGGGGATATCAAATTTAAGACTCAAATCTTTAAAGAAACTGAAAGGTACGAATATATACATAAGTGACATAAAGTCACGAGGTACTGAAACTAAGTTTCAACAAAAGCGAATACATCGCTGAAATACATCATCCGTACAACAGTCAAAAGCTAAGTACTACCAGTCAACCTGTCAACATCTGCTACGTCAGTCTGATTAGCCTATCTCTAACTCAGAAAGGATACTACTATACATCGGAACCATCCACAAAAACTGGCACTACTAACGGCCATCTGAGTTTAGAGAACTAAGCTATCTATCACCTATCAAGTCTCCCCATCCGAGCGGGTCAGATTCCTGACACGCGCCATAGCATCTGCCCAAATCCTCTCTGTAGCTAGTCGGGGTACCAGTCCCTCAGCAATAACAGACATGCCTCTCATGCGGACCATAGCTCGCCACTCGATGAGGGAAATCTCAAGTCTCATCTCCATAGGAGTCATACACCTCATCCCGTCCTGATAAGAACGACGGATCTCTCTTTCCGCTGCCAACTGTCTCCTCAGCTCATCAGCTCTAGCCTCTGCCGCTGCCACGTCAATGGTCAGCCGGCCAATCATCCAGTCATGGATCACAGTAGGTACTCCAGTAGGTGAGGGAGGAGGTGTGTCTGGATCAGTCATAGCCTGGTCCTCCTCATATCCCTCAGGGGCAAGATCATAGTCATCGTCTGATGGTAGCGGGCTCAATGGGGGCACATGAGGGGTAAGGGCTCTCATAGTCGGCAGAGGGTACATCCTGACGCCTCCTCGGCTAGCACTGTCCTCAGAAGTCTCATCATCATCCGTAGTGACTACATCAGGTACAACCTGATCCCCCTCAGTGGAATCATCATCATCAGTCGAATATCCCTCAAGAGAGAGAATAGGAGAAGTAGGAAAATCAAACACAGTCGTGGGGTCCTCTTCCGGATCCTCGTCCGGGTCCTCAGTATCCTCCTCGGGATCCTCCATGGGGTCGTCCATGGGGTCGTCATCAGCCGCCAGCAGAGCCTCGTCATGCTGGGTCTCAAAGTCATCAGCCTCCTCGGCCGCGAATACCTATACAAGCGAAAACTAGGTTACTATACTGTGTAATCAAAGTTCCCTTGCGGGTTTTAACAGTCGGTGCTACATACGGTAGCCCAACCATGAACTCAATGGGAGTTCTTCTTGTTATTATAGTTGCATTTATTATTCCTAACGCCCTATCGTTTCTGAGATTAATAACTATAGGCTGTGATACCATTTCTGTAACACCCCCAGACCCGGGGTCGGAGATCTGGGTTGTCACGATCCCTTGTTCCGTACAATCACTTAATACTTGAACTATAAAACAATAAATCATCACACATGGTGACCCCACCATCAATATACTCACACCAGTTATGTCTCAGAAACGAACTTACAATACAGTAGTCATATGATCCACAAATTAAAGTTATTACAACTCAAAAGTAAAATACTGCAACCTACTACCAGTATGATTTCTATGTGAAACCATAGGGTAGCGCAAAAGTTTGTTCTTGTTCATTAATATACATAAGTGATACTTATAATTAAACCGGAGCAACAAAAGTTACACTCCGAACCAACTCAGGACTTCTACCTGATCCTATGTAACAACCATGTTACGGGCGGCCTGTATAGCTCTGACGCGCTTCCGAGCGGTACGGCGAATCCTGGCCATCTACTCTAGCTGTTGTGTTGTGATATATATGTATAGAAAGAAAAGCAAGAGTGAGCACTCGGCCCAGCAATAATACAATACAGCGTAAGCATATAAGTGAGCGTAAGCAATGATATATTTATTTCTCTTTTCGTCAAAAACATACCATACAGTACGACTACTGTATGAGGAACATCATTATTCATTACTGTCACAATATCAGTAACTCAGCGCATAGGCTTTTGTTACAATGTGCAGCTCAACTCCAATTGGAGGGAAGGGAATGTACTGGAACACCCGATACACGGTGATCAGCCGTTGTATCGTAACTTTTCTTTTCTACTAGTAGAAGGACGACTTCCTGTTCGGTTATCACCCTGACCGCATACGGGCCATTGTGCTAAGAGGTCACTACCTCGGTGCCTATTTTTCATCACCGGGCAAGCCTTGATAAATTTGGCACTACCCCGGCACCTATTTCATTGCCGTGTAGGCCTTTCCAATTCCCATGATGAAAAACATTAATGAAACGGAAATCGGAATTAAATTCCACATTTCCCAAGTACGAATACTTGTCAAAACTTTGTAACCGTTTAGAACACCTTACTCCAGAGAAATTGAAAGGAGTAAGTCAAAGTGTGGGTTGACATTAGTCAACGAGACTACCGATGATTACTACGTATTTTGAAATCATGACCAGGGAGTTTATTGAAATATCAGAGTTCAGTGAGTTTGGAAAAACTCTTATTTGAATGGGGGAGCCATCCCCTAGTTATAGATACTTTAGAGGAACCGCGGAAGTAAATCACTGTCCTCAAATTCTTGAACTAGATTCCCAGTTTTCGAGGAGTTGGAAATAATATTGTTTGCATTTAATTACCTTTAACTATCTTAAAATAATAGTTGGGAATCTCTATTTTAATACCTTTTCTGAAAATCAGAAATTTATATTTTTGTGTAAATAATAGAACCTTTAATCATATAATAAGGTTCTATAATTTTAAATCATATTTGGAATATTTAATAAATACCCAAATAATAAATATTAAATTATTATTTAATACAAAACCACCTAAGTGAATATTTAAAATAATATTCACTTATTTAAATAATCCTCAAATAATAAGTATTGAATTATTATTCCATATAAAACACTTAAGTGAATATTCAAAATAATATTCACTTAATTAAATAATATTCAAATAATAAATATTGAATTATTATTCAATATTAAAACACTTAAGTGAATATTCAAAATAATATTCACTTAATTAAATAATATTCAAATAATATATATTATAATATTATTTAAATATCTCACCTTAAATATCCAATTATATAGATATTGGAATATTTAATATACCGTTAAGGTATAACCATCCCTGGAACCTTCCAGCTTCTGACAGTAGTTTAAAACAAAATAATAATTTGACTCCCGGTCTAAGTTTTAAAACCATCGTACAAGTACTCTATACTTAGAGTCTTTAACCTTCAACCTTGGTATATATCTAGTACTTAGCTAGTATATAAACCTTATACAGCTTTTTACAAAGCAAAACAGTTTCACGTTATTTTTCAGCATAAAGCAGCATATATAGCAATATCACAACACATATCACAACAGCATCATTATATGGTACAGGGTTTGAAAACTTGCCTTCGGGTCTTGGTGGTGTGGTAGTGGGGGCTTGAGAGGGTGCACGTCGATCTATAACAAGATACATAATTCACAGTCAGTCCCCTTGAACCATTTAATGTGCTATAACTTAAGCACTACAGTTCTACCAATGAAAATTACACATCTCGCTCTTGGTCATCTATAACCTCGTGACGTTCCGTAAACCTCTAAGTCAAAAGCTTGGGTGAAAACCATTCACAAATCCCAAGTTCTTTTACTTTACAATTTCCTTGTTTTAAACCATCCTCTTAAGGGTATTTCACTCGCGCAACTTTCATTCGCGCATTTTTATAAAATCACCAACTCATATTTTTAACTCGAACCCTTCTAGGCTTCCTTTCCTTATTATACATACTAGTATCCATTTTAATATCTCAACCCAATTCCAATTTTAAAGGGCTTGATCCCTAGCTCAAAGTTCATACAATGAACTATCTCGTTACGCGAAACCGCTTTTACTAAAACGGACGTTTCTCCTAAACCGTAAATCAAAACGATACGATTCTTTCGCTAAAATACTCTAGGAAACAGAGCCTACATGCTCATGGGCAGAAACCTCAAGTGTATGCCCTGTTTTGCAGTCATGGTTTCTGTATAAACTACCTAAGTAAAATCCGCCATGGTAACGGCGCTTACACGTACTTCCCGTGTTTTAAAACACTCCAACCAAACTACAATCAACCATTAACCAACCACCAATCAAACTCAAGTTTATACTACCATTTATCTGCCCAAATAAGGTCACACTCTATCCCACAAGTTCATCCACAAATCAACCATTAAACATGTTTAAAATCATGCATACATGCTTCATCTTAACATAGTTCTAATCAAACACTTCTAACTTACTAGATCAAAACATAATCTTAGAAAGTAAGAAGTTTTATACCTTCATTGGAGCTTAACAAAGACTATATATTGATGATATATCCTTCCTTGCTCCTTAACTATGTAAATCAAACCTAAAATCATCAAAACAAATCAAGATTCTATGAGGTTACTATTCACATCACTATTCATCATCAACTTTGAATCCATTTTTGATCAAGTTATGATCCATGGATGAGGCTAAGATTAGAGATCTACCTTGGATATAGGATAAGGGTGATTTAGAGCCCAAGATCAAGAATTATGGTTGAGTGGAAGTATGAGCAAAAATTTTAAGGACTTGAAGAACATGAAATAGCCGAAAGTTGTGTTCTTGATGAATGCATCTCTTTTTGTTTTGTTTTCTTTTGTTTTTCTTTTCTTTTGGCTTTGTCTAATTAACCTAAAGACTTTGTAATTACTTTGTGTGGTTAAAAACAAGCTTGGTCACCAATGACAAGGCTCATTTTGGATGTGTGGTGGTGGTGAAAGTGGTGACAAGGTATTTCCCATTCCACATACTTTCTCAAAACGATCAAATCAATTCATCCTTAACGGTCCAGTGAATAGTGATTTAAAACTTGGAGGGGAATCTTCTGATTCTGATCGCGTTTACATTCTTTTATTCTTCCTATACATCAATAATATCACTTCGAAACATTCATTTCATGTCGTCTACATAGTGTGGGCTGAAAAACTTTTCGTCAGCAAATTTACTATTCATCAGTGGAAATTCACTATTCATCAAGGTTTTAATTATTACAAAAATTTGGGATATTACAGATGTGGCACGAAGTGTAAAAACACATAATTTTAGGTAAAATATAAGAACTAAATCAAATGACCGCAAATATTATCAAATTAGATTTGTTTTACCCATCCAGCTTTATTTGTTATAATATTTTTCTATAATTACTACAAATATACATTTTTACTCGTTCATATAATTAGAATTCTACCAAAAACCTTACCAAACAATTTTTTTGAAATTTAGTAAGAAGTTAGACTTATTTATATGTGCATTCACCATAAGTTACTTATCTAAATTTTTATTAAATAGAAATATATAGTCATTCCAAACATTAATTATTATTATTATTATTATAAAACTACAATTTGTTAAAAAGAATCGAAACCTCTTAGGCTTAGGGGATCACCTACTAGTGATAATAATCAGAATACCAGTGTAAATATCTCCAACATGCAATTTAGTTTTAATATATTTACTAAAGATACATCACAAATTTTTGTACATAAATAAAGATGAATATAATTAACTTTTATCGATGAAAAGATTTTGTTTTAAAGTCTTACACAAACCAGTTTGATTGAAAGATTTAGTCATTACCTAAAACTTCACCACACAATTTGTAAAAAAGAGTTTAGGAACATTTGCAGTAGATAGTGTACTTGATATTTCCTATCAACTTACTCCACTTAATTAGTTAAATTTGATTAAACGGTTAGATTGTGTTTAATTCATAAACCATCCTTTAGAGTTCAACAATATCATCATTGGTTAGCCTCTTGACTTATTACGAATTTAATATTTATTTAGGGTTTCGGCCTTTAATTCCAACCTCCTTTTCGACTAAACTAGATCGAATAAATGCAATATTAATTATTTCTCTAGAATATTTTTAGCAAATGTCATTTCCCCCGAGGATAATCATTCAAGATTTTGTAGAAGTTATATTCGTCTATTAATGTGACTCAAGGATTGACGTTACTCGACCCTAATATGGGATTCTCTTGGAACCAAGAGGGGCGCCTCGCGAGCCGGGCTTTTAGAGATGAGGCCTTTTGGCGAAATTGATTATCGGTCATAATCGAGACTTTATTTGAGCAATCGGTGCCTATTAGTCCTAATACGGGGACTTCACGAGTGTTTAGTGCTTATATGTCCTAATTGTGGGTATCGTTTTAGCACAAAATATGGAGAGACCTACATATTTACCTTATGGTAGCCAGGTTCCCTTGGTCACCAGCGAGGCACCGGGTCGCAACCCCTGGTTACGAGGAGGCGCATAGTCGCCGGGGTTCGGTTGACCAGGGTGCTGACGGTCGTGAAGCGTCCCTCATTGCCTCGATTCGTGAAGCTAACATCCATCGCTTGCGATCGTAGTTGTCAATTCAAGGTTGAATTACCCCTCACACGAAAACAGAATAACATTTTGCTCACATTTTTGAGTCCAAAAACTGTCATTTAAGGTACTTTCGGAGCTTCACGTGCATTTAAGGAATTCTATGATAGTTGTCTGCTTGACTGAATTGAAGCGTAACGACATGAGACATGGCCTCTAGGAGCCTTGGATGAAACATGGCCTCAACGAGTCTTGAGTCGAGTTTAATCCACTTACATTGCTTTTACGAACTTTTTGTTGAATTTGAATGGGTGTAATTGAGCCAAAACACAATGACTCTTGGTCTTTAATTCAGTTGCTCTCTTCAAGTGAGATCATTAGTTATAATTGAGACTTCTAATGACCATATCATGGCTACAAGTTACCCCCGGGATTAGGGTATAAGGTTTTTGAGACCTCCTTGTAGAAATTTAAGTCGTCGATTAATCACCACAAGACACCAATGTTAGGGGACATAATTAAGAATAAGATATGGGTCTTTAAGACTCCGAAGTCGAAATTAAACTTTTGGGTGGCACCTTGATGGCCAATGTTAAGAGACGTAATTGAGACTGCGGTATGGGGCTTCAAGACTTTCAAGCTGAAATTGAACTTTCGGCTCACCAACCCCTAATCGTCAATGTTAATGAACATAATTGAGACTAAGATATGGGGTCTTCAAGACTCCCTAGTCGCAATCTGACCTTCTTGTCTCCATCCTCTAATTGTCAATATAAAAGAATATAATTGAGAGTAAGTTATGGAATCTTCGAAACTTCCTAGAAAAAATAGAATTTTCGCATCGTAATTCGAAAATCTCTAATATTAGGAGACATAATTGGGATTCAAGTATGGGGTATTCAAAACATCCTTATCAAAATTGGACTTTCCTACCCTCTTGTACGAATTATAAAGTGCAACAGTTTAGTTACTATATTTATACTAGGTATAAAATGCCCTAATTTAGTTATAGAGCTTTAAAATTCATTGTAATTTGAATTCTTAGAAACAATTTTATCCAAAATCTGAATTAACATTTACTTAGCATTAATAACATTTCTTGTACCTATTACCCAATTTTTTCACTCGTACAAAAAGGTTTCTTGCACCAAATTTAGATATTAAATAAGAGTTATATATAAAATCACGACATCGTAAATCCCAATATATATTGTTAACATCAGATTTACAAATATCATATGTGACTTTATATCCTTAAAGTAGTTTTCTTTTTCAAATTTAGTTTTGGTTTAATCCTTCTAATTATTTTATTTCTGATTGTAATGTCTTTCAAATTTGTTTTTTATTATCTTTAACTTCTAAGGTGTTGGTTTGTCAAAACTTAATCACCTACAACCCCAAAAAAAATAAAGAAATCAACCACAAATATTTTATGAATTGAAATGTACTAGTGCAATTCAAACATAATTAGTTTGAATTGTCTTAAAATAGTGAAAATAAAAAATTTTAGAAACACATAACTTGAAGTTAAATATAAGATTTAAAATGAAATAAATTGGTAAAGATGATCACTTCGTATCTCTTTTGCCGGCCTAGCTTTATTTATTATTATGTTTTTTTTGGTTTTTTGTAGCTAGTACATAATACATACAAGTAAAATACTACAAAGATTTTACCATTTTAAAATGTCATAAAAAGTTATATAGTTATTTTATTGCATTCACGATTACTTACTTGTCAAATTTGTAATTTGATATTATAAATGCATGGGCATTCCAAATTTTATTATTTGATTTAATAAAATTTATATTTTTATTAAAGAAGTCCATATGTAGGGCTCCGTAGTGATTAGTAATAACAATTTGAATACCAACACTAATATCTCTCAATTTTACAGAATGCAAGATGCAATTTAGTTTTACTATAATTACTAAAGATAAGTCACAAATTTTAGTACATAAATAAAGACCAAAATAAATTAACTCTTATAGATAGGAAAAATTAATTGCTAAAAGGATCTAATCATTACTTAAAATTTTACCAAAACAATTAATTTTTGAAAGAAATGATGTATTATAGTATTTTTGCAACAAATACAAACAAGACCGTATATTTGGAACTAAAAAACGGAAAACCGTATATATGCAATTTGTTTTAAAGAGTAACTGTAACTTTGAAAGAAGATATTTTAATAGTATTATTTTTGAAAAAAACTCTAATAAATTTTATTTTTCTTAAACAAAGATCTGTTGCTTCTTGGGGGGCGCTTGGATCCCGATTGCTCGATCACTTCATCCCAGAACAATAAAAATTAAAAACACATAATTTAAGTATAATATAAGAACTAAAATCAAATAATTTAAAAATATTATCAAATTAAATTTGTTTCAGGCTTCTAACTTTGTTTATTATAATGTTTTTCTATAATTACCACAAAATTACAATTCTACTCTTATATACAATTAAAATTCTACAAAATTCTTTACCAAACAATTTTTTTTTAGAATATAAAAAAACATTAGACTATTTTATAGGTGCATTCACCATAAATTACTTATTAATTTTTTAATTAAATAAAATTATATAGCCAATCCAAACATTAATTATTATTATTATTTTAATAAAACTACATTTTGTTAAAAAATTCAGAACCCGTAAACTTGGGTGTATCACCTACTAGGTTACTAGTGAGAATAATTTGAATACCAATGTGAATATATCTATAGAAGTATAGAGAATGCAACTTGCAATTTAGTTTTAAAATAATAACTAGAGATACATCACAAATTTTGGTACATAAATAAAGATGAAAATATAAACTTTTACTGACGAAAATATTTGATTTACCAGACTTACACAAACCAGTTTGCTTGAAAGATATAGTCATTACTCAAAATTTAAAACTTCATACAGTTTCTAAGAAAGAAAGATCAGTTTAAGAACACTAAAAGAAAAACTGAAACAGACAACACTTATCAGACAATGGTCGGCAGTAAAAGCATTGTTTGAAATTTTCACACAACGGTTTTTTTTTTTGCAAAATCTGTCTGTTGTCTGAAAGAACTTCCACAACGGTTTCTAAAACCATTGTCTATTAGAAGGAGTAAAGCAGAGGCTTTACACAACGGAATTATAAAACAGTTGACGAAAGGTCAGACAAGTGTTTCATAAACCGTTGTTAAAAACAGACAAGTGTTTTTTTTTGTTACTTAAATGGATGTCACACAACAGTTTGAATAAACACTTGTCTGATTCTAACAACGGTTTACAAAACCATTGTCTGAAACTTCAGACAATCTTCAGACAATGGTTTTGTAAACCGTTGTTAGAATCAAACAAGTGTTTTACTTGTATGTGGACTATACTTAATTCACACAACAGTTTCTGCATACCGTTGTCCCAAAGTTTCAAAGGCAAAACCAATCAATACTGCATACATTAACACTAATTCACAAGAACATTCTGTAGTTTGCAATTTCAAAGGCAAAACCAAACAACCATATAGCAGCCAACCATTCAAAGTACATAAATAAAATTACATCAAGAAAGTAAAATTTGTTCATTAACATCTCGCATGTAACTATAGTCATCCACCTCAAGCAAATCAACGTCCGGTAAATTAGGCACAAAACACTCATTCTCAAGCTGTACCTCTACGGATCCCTCATCTTCTTCATCATTAACTTCATAGTAGTTCTTCTCGGGTAATTTTAACACCACGGACCATAATTTCTCAAGGGGATCGTCTATGTAACATACTTGCTTGACATGTTTAGCTAACACAAATGGATGGTTTAAAAACCCCAACCTATTCAAATTAACCAATACATACCCAAGTCATCTACCTTAGTCCCTCTGTTCAAATCTACCCACTTGCACCAATACAACTCGAGCTGACCACGATTTACTGTGTGCACATCTCATACACGGACAACTAATTTTGTTTTCATCATATCCGTTCTCAAATGCAAACAACAGTAATCATCAACTCCATCCGCAAACTTTCTTGTTCTTCTATCAGCCTTTACCCACGATCGATTCATCCTTTAAGTAAAATAACATTAAGTGTTTGAAAATTTGAAAATCCTATGCTAAGTCTTGACCACCAGCAACTACACTTTAGTTAAAGTACTAGTGCCTTTGCACTTCACAAATTCTAGACTTAAAGTACTAGTGTCTTTGCACTTCACAAATTCTAGACTTAAAGTACACAAGTTCTGCATAAACAAATTCTGGACACCTTTCACTCAAAAATTAAACAAACAATTTAATCATTATAACTGCATAAACAACTGCATCATTACACAAAGGCATCAATAAACAAATGCTAAAGTTCATGCAATTTTATCAATTTGTTTAAATAAAATAAAACAATAACACAAGTTATGAACCCTAATTCGAAGGCAATGAAGCTTAATTCGAGACAGGGAGATGTGGTACCTGAAGATGTGGTGAAGATGTAGTATACAAACACAAATCGGGAATTATGAAATTTAGGGGAAGAATTTGGGGGGCGGGAGTGAAATTTTGGGAGAGACGAAGTGGAGGCGGGGAGTTATGAAATTTAGGGGGGGGGGGGGATAATTATTTTGGAGGAGTTAATGAGGGGGGACAAAGATTCGGACAATTATTATAAAAAAATTTATAAAAAAAACACACAACGGTTTTACAACTTAAAAACAGTTGTGTGACCTTTTTTTTTTTTTTTTTGAATTTCTCGTTCGTGACAAACTTTAATTGTGAACTTTGTTTGAATAATAAAGTTTATGTTTAATTGACACACTTAATTATAGAATAATATTCTTAATTAAGCCGGATATCATAGTTTGTAGTTCTCTTATCATATTAAAACTTTCGTATTATCCTCGTTATTATACTTAACAACATATAAAATGTACATATTTTTCTTTTTCGGACCAAGGACACCACACAATTTACTAAACATACAAGTCGGGAATGGCGTACAGTCTCGCTTATACATGACTTACATAATTTCGTGTGTAAACTAACATAACCCCTAAGTCGTAACCCGTAAACCACAAAACCCTAAGCACAATCTATTATTATAAGTATTATTTTATAAAAATTTCAATCAATAACATGTTCGGTATCTTCAAAGAAGTGTAAAAAATAAGTTAGGCAAAGGTATTAACAAAAATTTTATAAAAAAAACACACAACTGTTTTTTTAAGAATAAACCTTTGTTGTACTTTACTTTCCACGACGGTTTTTTTGTAGAAACCGTTGTGTGATTACCACAACGGTATTTTATTTATAAACTGTTGTCTGAATGATTTTACTACAACGGTTTTACAACTTAAAAACAGTTGTGTGACTTTTTTTTTTTTTTTGAATTTCTCGTTCGTGACAAACTTTAATTGTGAACTTTGTTTGAATAATAAAGTTTATGTTTAATTGACACACTTAATTATAGGATAATATTCTTAATTAAGCCGGATATCATAGTTTGTAGTTCTCTTATCATATTAAGACTTTCGTATTATCCTAGTTATTATACTTAACAACATATAAAATGTACATATAAAACCCTAAGCACAATCTATTATTATACGTATTAACTCGAGTTACTAAACTTTGAAGTCGGGAAATCGAATATTAACTCGAATGAAAATCAAATGTGTATTAATATTCATAATATATGTTAACATATTATAATAATTTGATTAAAATATTTATAATTTAATATAATATATTTTTTTCTAATAATTAATTTGTAACTAATATATTTAATAAATATTCATAATTTATCACAAATACTTCAAATCTTATGATAATCTGTATCTATCAATTTTTTTAATATTATCTTATTTAATATTAATCATATTTAAAATCATAACTTTTATACCAAAATTGATAAAAATTAAAAAAATTACTTTTAATCAAATTTTTACGACCGTTAGATGAAAAGAGATCTAAATCCAACCGTTAATTCACTCCCGGGTTGGATAGATCTCGGTCACTCCCTCATTTCCCAAAACACAATTCACTTTCTTCCCCCCCCCCCAAATTTCCCCCCAATTCACTCTCGTGTCCATCGCCGGTGATTTCGATTCTCCGACTCCGTCTACGTCTCCGACTCCGTCTACGTTTCCGTCTCCGTCTCCATCATCGGTACACACCTCTCTCTCTCTCTCTCTCACTATCTCTCTCAATCTCTCTCTCACTATCTCTCTTGCTCTCTCTATTGCCCTCTCCCTCACCCCCTCTCTCTCTATTGCCCTCTCTCTGACCCCTCTCTCTCTATTGCCCTCTCTCTGACCCCTCTCTCTCTCTCCTGCTCTCTCTTTCATGTCTCTCTCTCTATTGCTCTCTCTCTCTGTCTCTCTCTCACTCTCTCTCTTGCTCTCTCTCTATTGCCCCCTCTCTCTCACCCCCCCTCTCTCTCTGTCTCTCTCTCACCCCTCTCTCTTTTACTCTGCATGCACTTGGTTTATTGTTTATGAATGATTTTTGTGCATTAGGGTTTTTGTGCTGTTTTGTTTGGTTTATTCTTGTGCTTTTTGAAGTAATATATATATTGTGTTGTTTCGTTTGGCTTAATATTTTGTGAAGTAATTTTAATTTAGGTACATTAGGGCTGAAATGTGTGTAATATTTTGTGTTTTGACCTTTAATTCAAGAAACAGGGACATTGGGTGCTAATTCCTAAATTTAATTATATGCTGAAATCTCAGTTAATGATCTAATTCCTAAATTTGGACTGTTTGTGATTTTGATTTTAGATCTGATGTGCATCATAATTTTTACAAGGTTTCTTACATCTCACATATGTGTGATCTGTGGCATCCTTAATACTAGTAGTAACCTTATCTTGTTTGCTATATCCTAATATTATTTATGTGGTGTGTAGATTAATATGGCGCCTTTGAAGAAGACACGATCTGCTCCAAATAAAACCGCGTCTTGCCTTATGAAGGCTTTAAAGAGGAATAGTAGCCTGGACACTGGTGCAGTAAATAAGGAGGTAAAGAAGAAGGCTACTTCTACTACGTCCTCTCCTGAATCGGTAAAGAATAAGGCTATTTCTACAACTCTGCAACAGCAACTGTCCAAGACGAAGAAGAGGAAACGAGAGGCAGAACATGTGCCTACCAAAACCCTGGGACTTAGGCTTTTAAAACGGGGTGCTGTTACAATGCATAGGATTGTTAGGCGGAAGATGTTGGGCATCAAGTACACGGTGAATTTTAATGCAAAAGGGGAGCCGTACGGCAAGGCAGCCACAGAGATGCAGTCTTATATCGGGGTTCTTGCGAGATCTAAGGCCCCGATTTGGTATGATTCTTGGAAAAAAGTTTCGGCTGAAAGAAAAAAAAAGATTTGGGATTGTGTTCAGGTAAAATAAATACCATCTCACTGTGTGTATTTTTTATTCTTGAATCTTCACTAATTGATTTATGTTTGTACCAGATGGCATTTGATGTACCATCAACAGCGAGGAAGGTGGTGCTTAATTCTGCGTGCCAAAAATGGAGGGAGTTTAAGAGCCGTTTATCTACCCATTATGTCCTGGCATATCGTGATCAGCCCGAGTTGCTAGAAAGTCCTCCAGCTGACTACTCATTCATTGAGAAGCCGCACTGGGACATGTTTGTTGCCAACCGTTTATCTAATGAGTTCCTTGTAAGATTTTCAATTTGTTTAGCGTGATTACATAAAACCAAATATATTTAGTGGTACATCTTTGTTGATAACTTCTTTTGTGTTTTTATGAAGGAGGTACATGCCGAGCAGAAAAGGCGAAGGGGCATGTATGAGTACGATCACTACTTGTCTCGGAAGGGTTATGCCAACCTGGAACATGAGTTGCTTAGTGATCTTTATACATTATATTATTTTTCCCATGACATGTTTGATTATGTTTTGATATTTAATTTCCTTGTCTGTTCATACATGTAGTCTGGTGGTGATCCTGAATTTGAAATAGATCGATCCGATACTTGGGTTCTCGCCCGGAAGGATAGAGACGGGAATTTCAAGTCAAATGATGTTGCTACTATTGCTGCGAATATTGTATGTTATTCATTTCTATTGTGAGCATAATATATGCATTGTTAGTTAACTTAATATTTGTTTTATTCATATTTTAGGCTGAGATGAAGAAGAGAGTCAGTGCTGGGGAAGTGACACTGGAAGGTACTGAGGTCGTACGTTGGCTTTTAAATTACATGAAGATACTTTTGGATCAGGTAAGAAGAATGTTATGTTCTTATCCGACGTGCATGCTCTGTGCTTTGGAGGAGAAATATCAGGATCAACCATTTGCTATTTCATCAAGTAAGTATTATTAAGTTCTGTTAAAATTTTCAATAATTAGGATCTTACCTTATACTTGCGAATTTATCCAGTTTTCCGACTTGTAAACTCAAATATTAATTTTTGGAAAAATAGACAACTTCAAAGTTATATCGTAAAAGGGCCTAATTCTTTACTTTTTTATGTACAGTTTACTGCATATTTATTTGAGGAAGCACAAGATGACCGACATGATATCGTTTGTTGATCCTGCTGTCACTGGCTCTAAAAATTGTGGTACAGCAGGGGAGAGGTCGCATAATCTTGCTGAACGGTTCAAGACTGCCAAACCAGGCCAGCTCTTTCTTTTGCCATATAATAATATGTGAGTAATTGTATTTCTAATTTAATTTTCACCGTCTATGTTATTAATATCAAAATGGGCATCTCAGTCGTAACAAATATTATTTTTTGGACTTGTATTACTTTCAAATATGCATTTCTTCACTACCAAAGAAAAATAATTTTATTACATGTTTAAGTGCTAATAATTGACTTATAATATTATACCTAATTTATAATATATATGTTTCTGACGGGGTCATTGTAGGAACCATTGGGCGCTCACCGCTGTTAATCCCGAGTCACAATTAGTCTACCACATGGACCCATTGAAGCATCGAATTGCAGGCGAAGAATGGACAGAAGTGGTTGACAAGTGAGTGTGATAGTATTATTTCTGTTCTTTATATTAATGACAAATGTCGTAATGCGAATTTATATTTTTTTTGTAGTGCCATTAATCTTTACAAGGATGCTGGGAAGAAGATTGCGAAGAAGAAGATCATATGGGAGAATCTTGCGGTATAATTATTTCTTGGCCGCCCGTTATTCTTATATTAGTTTCTCGGATATATGTATGGATATATATCTGTAATTGTTGCTTCATATATGAGTTAATATTTATATAAATATTTTTCAGGGTGTTCCTCTCCAATCCGGGACCAAGGACTGTGGTCTGTTTATCATGCGATATATGAAGGAAATATGTCTTGATAAGGATCTCAAATTTGTTTCAAAGGTATAAATTTTTTAATTTTGTCATCTTTTGTGTTCTTCTTTTCTATGTTGAAATCTGGTGATAATATAGTTTAATCTTTCAGTGGCTACAGAGGGGCAGCTTATCCTATGGAGTCGATGATCTCAATGAAATCAGGATCGAGTGGGCGAAGTACTTCATGAAGCACGAGACTTCTTAGGTTCTTTGCACATTTAGTAACCACGCACCGCAAATTTTCTGATGCACATGTATTTTTGGGAGTTGCGCAGTATATATAACGACTAACTGATATGCTATGGACATGTAATGGCATAACTATTTAACTTAAGTGAAGGTTTCAGTCTCTACTTTTGGGGTATGTGCATCCGAAAATCTGATGTTGTTGAACATATTTAACTTAATTAGTTCGTGAATTTTACTTGGTTGGATGTGTTGGTTGTAATGGTTTATTGAACACGATGGAATGGAATGGCTGTTTGTTTTGGTTTTAGTTTGGCTTCTTTATATTGCCAGTTTGGTTTCTTTATATTGCCAGTTTGATTTTTTAATTTGGTTATATAAAACCATTGTCTCTTGTTATTTTAGGTAATTGGACTATAATGAAAACTGTTGTCAAGCATTGTACTAGGCAATGTGTTGAATTTTCTATGAAACCATTGTCTATTAAGCTAGGTAACAACTTCTTGTTAAAAAAAACCGTTGTCCAAATACATTACTTCAATACAAGCATATGAAACCATTGTGGTAAAGACATCAGACAACAGATACTTAATTTCAAACCACTATCCATAGAGATTTTTTACAAGCAATATACTAATAAAAACCGTTGTTGTTTTAAAAATAATTCAACGTATTTTATGCTAAACCATTGTCGTAAACACTTCAGACAATAGTTTTTTGTCCAATACCGTTGTCCATCAAAATCAGAAACAAGTGTTTTAGAAACAAAAACTGTTGTGGTTCTGCTAATGTTCAAACATGTTTATCTTTTTAAACCATTGCCTAACAGCTTTCAGACAACAGGTATTTAAATAAAACAATTGTGCAAGTCAAGAATAGACAACAGTTTTTAGAAAGGAAACCATTGTGTTAAACTATTAAGACAATGGGGTTGTTCTACTAAAACCGTCGTAAATATTTAGATCACACAACACTCTTTTGGAAAATAAAGCCTTGTCTGAAAATTAAAATAACAACATTTTCTAGTTAATAAACAATTGTTGATTTATTTGTCAGACAATGGTTTCTACAACAACCGTTGTTGTTCACGCGTTTCAGACAACGTTTTCTAAGACCAAAACCGTTGTCTATAGGGAATCAGACAACGGACGCGTCCGTTGTCTGAGCTGCGTAACAGACGGCATCTCAATAGACAACGGTTTTCTAGGGCATCACACAACGGGCAAAAAGCCTTGTCTGATTCAATTATTCTTGTAGTGGAACATTCACACTAGATAGCTTACTCCTCTACTATCTTTCTTGATATTTCCCTTCAACTTACCCAGTTAATTAGTAAAATTCTCTTCAACTGTTTAGATTATATTTTCTTCACGAAGGTCCCTCAATAGTTCAGCAATATCATCTTCGGTTAGCTGCTTTTCAGCTATATCATTAGGACTAGTACTAGTGCCTTGGCCAGCAATTTCCTCAGCTACTTGACTGCTTCCAATGTTTCTGATAACGTTTCCATTATGGTATACCGAGTCAGCTAAATTACCTAATGGTGGTTCTTAATCTAGAACATGAAGAGAACCAGACATGTAACCATTTGTGGAGGTGACTTGACCCCCTTTCATGAAAATTTGAACACCTCCATTGGGCCATGCTACTTGACGGCTTCCGGAGTTCATTATTATACCATTTCCACTACCATACATTCCTCTACCCAAATCAACTTCTTGATTGTGAACCTGAAGACCACTTGTCACACAACCATTTGTCGGGGTCACTTGTTCCGGCCCTTCCATAAATATTTGACGGCCTCCAATTTCCCCACTTACTTGACGGCTTCCAGTGTTACTCATAACATTTCCATTATGATATACCACGTTAGCAAAATCAGCCGATGGTTGTTGATTTGGAAACTGTAGACCACCAGTGATTGGAACCTGAAGAGCACCAGTGACGTAACCATTTGTCCAGGTCACTTGACCCCCTCCCAAGAATTTTTGCGCTCCTGAAATTCCCAATCGGCTTCATGTCGGCTTCTGGTGTATATGGTTAAATTTTCATCAGAATAAATTCCTCTTCCAAAATTACCTGATATTTCTTCATTTGGAACATGAAGAGCACCAGCCATATAACCATTTGTCCTGTACGTCACTTGTCGTCCCCCTCCCATGAACACTTCAACACCTCCATTTCCCCTGCTACTTGACGGCTTCCGGTGTTCATCATGATACCATTTCCAGTTGTCCCGTTCAGCACATTGATTGAGTTTAATTCGTTTTGGTTTTTTTGCAAACCTTCAAGGGTAAAGCCAACATAGTTTCTGGTCGGAGGAGTCGTTAAGGAATTTGAAGGGAGATTCTTGCCTTCACGATGTCCCTGGAGTGAAGATAAAATTGCAGTACAAGAGAGTGAATGAAATATTTTATCAGAAAAAATCTTCGTACAGGACTAAAGAATAATTTTTTTTATTATGTATATACAAACTAAAACCATATAACCACATCTAGTACTCCAAGATCTCAAATTATGCAAGTCACTATTAGCCTCTTGATTGTCTCAAGGATATCCCCCAAAATATGATACATTTGCCAAAAATTTCTAGTATCTTGCATCTACAGAAATTAAAGTCCTTCTCTACAAACATCACCATAAATATTGTTCCCATGCTCTTCTCTACCTTGTTTCTTCCTACACAAAGATATTCTCATGCTGATCATAAAAGATATGACTATACCATTTTTTTCACCAAAATTCAACCCTCGTCCTAGTTCGTAATTTAATTTAGTTGATAAACACTTGCTATAAACAGAAGAACCCAACTGCACTTAACCCAACTGAAACAGTCTTTAAATTTCCAAAGTTAATTAGTACCTAATATTTGAAAACCGTAAAAGAAAAGTGATTTTTCGAAGCTGACAGGGTTGATCATAATCTGTAATACATCAAAGATAATAAAAAAAAGCACGTATTATGCACATATAGGTAAGCTTTAATTTAGTACCTGCGAATGACTAGGGGCTTGGTAATAGCCATCCCTATTCGTCATGTTTGAAGTTTTCCTTTGACAAGATTCTGCTAATAATAAACATAAAACTATAAGGTATAAATCTCGCGTTGGTGTTGATCATTATATTATGCTCGATCTATCACAAATTACCTGTGAAAGTTACATAGCCTTGTGCATGTCGACTCTTTTTTTGTTTTCCATTTCCGTTAGTTCCGTTAGCAGAATTGATCAAGGTCCTCTTTCTTTGGTTTGTTGAGGTAGCATGATCAGGAATCCTCCCCCTTGTCGACCATAAAATTTGGTGCCATAACCTTGCTATATCAGAAGGTTCAAGTGGTTTTCCAATGACCAAGGATGCCCCTTTTTTAAGAGCCTCCTCTCCTAAGTCCATCGTGAAATTCTCAGCCATCAGTGCACATTTATTATAAAATATTTGTCATTCAGTGTCAAAATACATAATGAGGTTATTAGGCTAACTTGACATCATAAAATAAGAATTTTCCCCCACACAAAAAGTAACTAAATAAACATATTTTGTTACGATTTTAGTTACTCTTTCTGCAGAATAGATACTATTTTTTTTTATATTAGTTAAACATTAATACAGCTCCAGTATATCTGAAAGTATCAAGGAATATACAGGTACTTATTTAACCATGTTGTGTGTGGATAAATCAGTTGAACTTACAAACTACAGGCATGAAGGTCAAGCTTCGATCGTGAATATGCTGTACGAATTCAAAAATGTTCATATCTTGCATATTAAAATCAGCCATCACCATATCGTAAAACCCTTCACGCGCCTCAAAAAGCTTCAGTGCCATGGCTGCTGACCCTGCCGTTGTCACTGAAACCAAATCACCACAATTATTTTTTTGAGAAGTGCCAAACCTCTTTTTTTCATTCTACCATTACCAACAAAATGCAACCAAAAAAAAAGATTTTACAAATGTAATAATCACCATACAAGTATTTAAATTTTTGTGTCCGTCAAACAAATGTCAAGCACAACATTTTTAATAAAACAAATGGCTTGATGGCTACATTCCAATTTACTTAAATACATTTACATATAAGTATGTGCCTTGATAAAACAGTAAGTAGTAAAATTTAAGAGTTGGAGGGTTAAAACCTTGTAAAATAATAAGTTAGTATATGAGTGTATAGACTAAAAAGAATTAAACATTACCATTGTACAGTTTTTCTTGAAGCAGAGATGCAGTGTGCACAAGGGAGGGAGGCTGGATTGTTATCAACCAACAATATACAAGAACTACTAGTTACATCAAGCCAGCTATAGTCACTTTTTACTCTATCACCTTGACTTACACCCATCTTTGACAAACACCTCTGACTTTGATGAAATTAGCACAAACAAATATAATCTCTTCTTGTATCTATGTAATGGCCTCTAAATGTTTAATTAAAGGTAGATGGAGAATGAGGACCAGCAATGTATAGAAATATTTTAAATGTATAGAACTAGAGTTTCATCACACAGGGTCGTTATCAACATTTTCAATGATGGGACCAATTAAAAATAATTATATATTTTAATATATAATACTTAAATATTTTTAAATTTTGTATTACTTGTATTTCAAAAATTACAAAAGAAAAGGGAGTTAATCAGTACAAAACAGTAAGCAAAAGTCTTTTTTTATAGCCACAAGTTACATAATTTTAAAGGTTGTTTCTCCTTACAATTTTTTTTGAAGATATTAATAATTTTTATAAATAAGATTTTTTTATTTGATTTAATTTCTTTAATTATTAAAGTTTACCATTGTACAGTTTTTCTTCAAGCAGAGATGTAGTGTGCATAATGGAGGCTGGATTGTTATCAACCAACAATATACAAGAACTACTTGTTACATCAAGCTAGATGATATGGGCTAAAAAAAATAACCGTAGAATTGTAATTAATGATATATTAATTAGAACTAGATTAGTCAAATAACATGGCCCAATAAACAAGCCCGAAACACTAATTATTTATTAATTTCGTAATTAATAAATAAGGAAAATATACAGCTCATTCCAAAATATTGTAAATTATTCAATGAAGGATCCAGAATCCCAATTAAAAGAAAATATGAGCCACAGTCCTTATCCTACAGCAAGGAAAAGACTTCTCCAAAAATATAATATTTATCCATTATCTAAGTCTCCTAAACATGCTCTAAATACGAGACTCCTGACGCCTATAACCCTGATCCTTCACAATAGAACTACGTTTTCTGGCTTGATTCTCAGCATTGATTAGGCATGTTGTGAGTACCGATTTAGTCATGAAACACGAGAGGAGCCATTAAAGCTCGAAATCTCCTATACACTAGCAGTAAATTTACAAGTATGTTTTTTAATCCATACCACCAGATATAGTCACTTTTTACTGTATCACCTTTATTTACACCCATCTTTAACAAACACCTCTGACTTTGATGAAATTAGCACAAACAAATATAATATGTTCTTGTATCTATGTAATGGCCTCTAAATGTTTAATTAAAGGTAGATGGATAATAAGGCAGACCCACCATGTATATAAATTTTAAATTTATAGAATTAGAGTTTCGTCACGCGTTTATCAACATTTTCAATGATGGGACCCATTAAAATTAAATGTATATTTTAATATATACTCCCTCCGTCCCCTCAATTATTTACATTGTCCGACGGGGCTCGGCACGCATTTTAAGACTCCTTTAATATATATTTTGATAAATTATTTTAAATTATTTCTTCTTCTGAATAAAAATATAATGTTTAAATTTTTATTTAGAAAAAGAAAGTTTTAAAAATAAGTTGTAGAACTATACTTTATAAAAGCCTTATAATGCGTGCCAAACAATGTAAAGAAACTGTAACGAAATTAGAGGGACAGAGGGAATAATATTTAAATATTTTTAAATAATTTTGTATTACTTGTATTTCAAAATTTAAAAAAGAAAAGGCAATACAAAACAATAAGTAAAAGTCAAACAAATTAGAGATAGAATAGATTATAGTATAAATTACCAGTTACCTACTTATGCATAACTACCTGCCCATGCAATTAATTGTTCATTTTTCATTATAAATATATTAGAATTTCTACCGCTAGAATAAATATAAATGGTTAAGAATATGTTCTTTAAATTTTTTTAGTAGAATAAGGTAGGTGAAAAAGTAAATTTAACCCACTAACTATTTTTAATGTGATACAAGCGTCAAACACCTTACAATCTATACTATTTATTAATAAGAAAAACAATGTGTAAATGACGCATAAAAGTACGAAAGTACAAAAGTACGAAATTCCGTTATCACAAAATTCAGGTTCGATTTCCAACAACTACATGATTAAATAAGATTTTTTTTATTTGATTAAATTTTTTTAATTATTAAAGTTTACCATTGTACAGTTTTTCTTCAAGCAGAGAGATGTAGTGTGCATAACCGAGGCTGGATTGTTATCAACCAACAATATACAAGAACTACTTGTTAATATGGGCTGAAAAATAACCCTATAAATGTAATTAATGATTTATTAATTAGACCTAGATTAGTCCAAGAACATGGCCCAATAAACAAGCCCGAAACCCTAATTATTTATTAATTTCGTAATTAATAAATAAGAAAAATATACAGCTCATGAAAGGAGTCCAAAATATTGTAAATTCTTCAAAGAAGGATCCAGAATCCCAATTAAAAGAAATATGAGTCACAGTCCTTATCGTACAACAAGGAAAAGACTTGTCCACCAAGAAATACAATGTTTATCCATTATCAAAAAGGAGATTTATTCGCTAAGTCTTCTAAACATACTCTAAATACGAGACTCCTGACGCCTATAACCCTGATCCTTCACAATAGAACTACGTTTTCTGGCTTGATTCTCAGCATTTATTCAGATACGTAGGCATCTTGTGAGTACCGATTTAGTCACGAAACACGAGAGCAGCCATTAAAGCTCGAAAGCTCCTAAACCCTAGCAGTAAATTTACAAGTACGTTTTTGAATCCATAACACCAGATATAGTCACTTTTTACTCTATCACCTTTATTTAGACCGATATTTAACAAACACCTCTAACTTTGATGAAATTAGCACAATCAAATATAATGTGTTCTTGTATCTATGTAATGGCCTCTAAATGTTTAATTAAAGGTAGATGGATAATAAGGCAGACGAGCCATGTATATAAATTTTAAATGTATAGAATTAGAGTTTCATCACATGTTTATCAACATTTTCAATGATGGGAACCATTAAAAATAAATGTATATTTTAATATATACTCCCTCCGTCCCCTCAATAATTTACATTGGGCGACGGGGCTCGGCACGCATTTTAAGACTCCTTTAATATATATTTTGATAAATTATTTTAAATTATTTCTTCTTCTGAATAAAAATATAATGTTTATATTTTGATTTAGAAAAAGAAAGTTTTAAAAATAAGTTGTAGAACTATACTTTATAAAAGCCTTAAAATGTGTGTCAAGCAATGTAAAAAAACTGTAAAAAAATGAGATGGACGGAGGGAATAATATTTAAATATTTTTAAATAATTTTGTATTACTTGTATTTCAAAATTTAAAAAAGAAAAGGCAATACAAAAAAATAAGTAAAAGTCAAACAAATTAAAGATATAATAGATTATAGTATAAATTACCAGTTACCTACTTATGCATAACTACCTGCCCATGCAATTAATTGTTCATTTTCAATATAAATATATTAGAATTTCTACCGCTAGAATAAATATAAATGGTTAAGAATATGTTCTTTAAATTTTGTTACTAGAATAAGGTATCTGAAAAGTAAATTTAACCCACTAACTATTTTTAATGTGATACAAGTGGCAAACACCTTACAATCTATACTCCTTATTAGTAAGCAAAACAATGTGTAAATTACGTGGAAAAGTACGAAATTTGGTTATCACAAAATTCAGGTTCGATTCCCTACAACTACATGATTAAATAAGATTTTTTTTATTTGATTTAATTTCTTTAGTTTCATTCCGGGTTCCATTCCCAATAATTACAAAATCCAAAGATTTATTGATTTGATTTTTTTTGGTTTCATCCCGATTTCGATTAATATTTGAATCTCGGCCCGTGCTTGTCATGAGTTATCAGCTATTTAATTTAAGTTGAAATAACTTATCATGGCATATGCTCAAGTTTGGATCAAATAAACTTTAAGAAAAACTAGCTTAAGCCGATTATTTTCATTTTTTTGTAAGTTATTTGCGTTTATTTTGTTATAAGAATTTTAATTATAGTAAATTTTGAAATAATTAAAAATTAACACATAAGCGAATATTACACTCTTAAGAATATTTAGATAAACAAATAACGTTCAAATAACAAAACAACTTGAAACTATATTGAATCCATATTCTCACATTCAAGTATGTTGTATAATTTGATAGTCAAATGTTTAAACAACTTTCACATACAGAAGATTTGGAGGATAAATGTTTAAAACAAAATTCGTCAATATATAGTTCAAAAACAAGTTTAGGACGGTTTATTAGAAGATAGAGTTTGGAAAAACAACTTCTCGTAAAAAGTAGGATAAGAATTTTGAACAAGTTTTTTATAACATTAGACCTCCAATTTTGAATTATACGTTTATATAAATATTAGAGTCCTTACAAGTCATGTCCTAAATAATCTCCATAAAAGTCGGACTTGCACTTGACTTGTAACATCTTGTGCGCGGAGTTAGACAACGTGCTGATAAGCTCAGTTTCAACACTGATAGCTTGTTGTCAAGCCCTGTTTCTCCATTATTAGCTCACCGACAATATAATAAGTATATCTTATTCCTCATATTTGAAGTTCTTTTGGGATATGCTTCTCCTAATTAAAAACATAATAATCAAACAATTCAGATGTTATATTTTCAAGATATGAATAGACAATATACTTCAAGTATAAGTCATGCATGAGTGTTGATCATATCCTCATGATTGCTATCTATAATAGTCACACCCCCTTGTGCATTTGGTCTTTTCCTTTTTTTGTTTTTCCATTTTTGTCACCCAAGTTATAATAAAGGCTCTTTTTTCTTTCTTTGTGAAAGTAGTAACGTTGTCCTAGAGATGTGGTACGAAGTGTAAAAACACATAATTTTAAGTAAAATATAAGAACTAAATCAAATGACTGCAAATATTATCAAATTAGATTTGTTTTACCCATCCAGCTTTATTTATTATAATATTTTTCTATAATTACTACAAATATACATTTTTACTCGTTCATATAATTAGAATTCTACCAAAATCCTTACCAAACAATTTTTTTGAAATTTAGTAAGAAGTTAGACTTATTTATATATGCATTCACCATAAGTTACTTATCTAAATTTTTCTTAAATAGAAATATGTAGTCATTCAAAACATTTATTATTATTATTATTATTATAAAACTACAATTTGCTAAAAAGAATCGAAACCCCTTAGGCTTAGGGGATCGCCTACTAGTGATAATAATCAGAATACCAGCGTAAATATCTCCAACATGCAATTTAGTTTTAATATATTTACTAAAGATACATCACAATTTTTTGTACATAAATAAAGATGAATATAATTAACTTTTATCGATGAAAAGATTTTGTTTTAAAGTCTTGCACAAACCAGTTTGTTTGAAAGATTTAGTCATTACGTAAAACTTCACCACACAATTTGTAAAAAAGAGTTTAAGAACATTTCCTATCAACTTACTCCACTTAATTAGTTAAATTTGATTAAACGGTTAGATTGTGTTTAATTCATAAACCATCCTTTAGAGTTCAACAATATCATCATTGGTTAGCCTCTTGACTTATTAAGAATTTAATATTTATTTAGGGTTTCAGCCTTTAATTCGAACATTCTTTTCGACTAAACTAGATCGAATAAATGCAATATTAATTATTTCTCTAGAATCTTTTTAGCCCATGTGATTTCCCCCGACTTCTAGGATAGTCATTCAAGATTTTGTAGAAGTAATTGAGACTAAGGTATGGGGGCTTCAAGACTTTCGAGTTGAAATTGAACTTTCGGCTCGCCAACCCCTAATCGTCAATGTTAATGAACATAATTGAGACTAAGATACAAGACTCCCTAGTCACAATCGGACCTTCTTGTCGCCATCCTCTAATTGTCAATATAAAGGAATATAATTGAGGGTAAGTTATGGAATTTTCGAAACTTCCTAGAAAAAATAGAATTTTCGCATCGTAATTCCAAAATCTCTTATATTAAGAGACATAATTGGGATTCAAGTATGGGGTATTCAAAACTTCCTTATCAAATTTGACTTTCCTGCCCTCCTGTACCAATTATAAAGTGCAACAGTTTAGTTACTATATTTATACTAGGTATAAAATGCACTAATTTAGTTACACGTCTTTAAAATTCATTGTACTTTGAATTGTTAGAAACAATTTTATCTAAAATTTGAATTAACATTTACTTAGCATTAATATAAAGAACAATAAAGAACACCATCATAAACACTTTATTTATTGTTAAGTTAACTTTATATAAATTTAAGTTCTATGGAGACCACCTTTTTTGTGGAGACCTGGAGACCACATGTGACGCCCTCCAAATCCGGGGTACAGAGGATTGGGGAGTCACCCGACCAACGGTACACAATATAAACCTGAATATAACACATGAATAATATATAATAACATAAAATACCCGTTATCCAAGACCGCATCCAGATTATGGCATGAAACAAGCTTCTAAGTCATAATTATTACAAACCGGTTTTCAGAGTTATTACACACTTAATATACAAAGCTAGACATCTAGTCTAACTTCCAAGATAAAACAAATACCCGTCCAATGACAATCACTCGGGGTGGTCTCCTAGCATCGGGAGAACTGTCACTAGCGCTGTGTCTGCTCATTCTCTCGCTTCACTGGAATAGGGTTAGAAACAAAACAAGTATGAGCCACATGTGCTCAGCAAGCATGATATAAGTATCAATCACAGTTCTATAATGAAAGGAAAGAATTCAATTATCTGAATCAACAATACACAAGTCAAACATATGCTTTTAACAATCTTTAATGAAGAAAGAGGAATTAGAATTGGACTTCTACATTTTTCAAATACAAAGGTTGTGTTGCTGATCAGTCACGCAACAACCCCGGACTTGCTTATAGCAAAGTCCTCTACTGGATCCTAGGCCAATCTGGGCCTTAAATTATTCTGACCATAAATATGGCCCGACCATTACTAGTCTCATTTTAAAACATGCCAATTCTATCACAAGGTATAAGCAATAATATGCATAACAAGATAAGTACACAATAACGGGGTGTAATAGTTGCAAAAGAGCTTCAACTATTCATTATCAAAGAAAGTCCGAGAAATAGATTCAGAATGGTTTCAACGGTACGATGTACTCGTTCAAGAAGATAATCAGTAGTTGTAATCAATAATCAATGACTGTAATCAATAGTCAATGATAGAATCAAACAATAAATGGTTGTAGGCAATAATCAAATGATGATAATCAACAATCAATGGTTGTAGACAAAATCAGATGAATTTGGAATTAAGGGTTTCCGATGCGGATCAAATCAAAGAGTTAAGAAAATTTACGAAAATGGAATCAGTTGCCCAGGTATGGGTAAAGATTGATAATCTAAATTGTTCAGGGATAATAACATGTAAGTATTGAAGACAATATCAATTTATCACAAATAAAGGCACAAATACTTGCCTGGTCTACGTCGTTGTCGGTTTTCTATCTCGTTCACTCTACTTTTCCCTTTCCCTTGCTCCGGGAACTCGATTCTATAATAAACAACTTATAACAGTAAGTCTAACTATCCTCATTCTATCCTTGACACACAATCATAATCATCATCGCATTTAAACAAGTAACTGGTTACGTATCGGACGTCCGGTCTAATTTACGGTATTTAACATTCATACACTAGCCCTCGTACGGGCATTTACGGACTATAAAACACATTACACAACTCATACGAACCATATAGTACTTATAAACATTTTTAAAACATCACACGAAGCTTATTCGAATTTAAATAAGTCACAAATAATTTTTAAATCAAAAATCGGATTTTTAATCTCATTATAAGTATTTAAAAGTAATTAAATCAATTAATATAAAATTAATTGACACTCTTTAAATGCTCAAACTATTTGTAAATAATAAATCAGGCTTGAAAATAATTAAACTGAATTTTAAATTAATTAAATCTAATTAATAATTAATTTTTAAGAATTAACTGATTAAAAAAATTAATCAATTAATTAAATAATATAATTATTAATTAAAAATAATTAAAATAATTAAGTTTAATAAATTTTCGAATTTAAAATAATAAATATAATTTTCCAGAATTTTTCTGAATTAAAAATATATTTTTAAAATTAAAATATAAATTTTTAAAATTTTAAACTATTTTCGAATTATTTTTAAAAATAAAATTCAAAAACATTTTTCTGAAAATGAATTAGGGTTTTGAAGATTGAAACCGGGTCAGAAAACGGGTCGCCAAGAACAGAAACGGGTCGCCGAGAACAACCGGAATTTTTCCAGAATCCGACGACATTTCCAGAATCCGGCGAGCCAAAAACACGACCAAATTTAGGGCTTTTGATACCAAAACATTCCAAATAACCATACCAATACATTCTGATAAAAAACAAACCAAAAACATCACCGGAACTCCAAACCCGACTATTTTCCGGTGACCTTAAACAAATTTTCCGATCTAAAAATTTTGTACATGAAACTCTACGTTCTTTATGTTAAAATGAAGCTTATACCTCACACAATGAAAGCCCTCTATCAGAATTCATGTCAGATCAACAACAAGAACAGACTGTTCAAAAGAAGAATTCGGGTCAAAACCCGAAAATCAAACCCGTAAAAATCGAACATAAACATGAAATTAAAACATGGATTCCTGCTAATTAGAACCCTAGGAACATGTTAGAAGCAACCAATTGAACGGAGAATCAACAGAATGAAAATTCCCAATTCGAACATTAACCCTAATTTAATTCGAAAATTGTAAAATTCATAATAAATCGAAAAATTACCAGATGATGATGAGGTTGGAAGATTCTGAAACTAGAGCTCAAGATCTTTGATTTGAGTACTTGAACTTTGGATTTGGATTTCAATAACACCTTCAAAAGTTGGTTTGATGATTCAAGAACACGAAGAACACGGTTCGGGAATTTTGTATTTTTATATATTTGTAATACGGATTATATGAGGTATAATGTACGATTCTCCTTTTTATACTTAGTGAAAAATAATACCCTAAATGACATTTTTGGATCGATATTGATCCACTGGTTCATTTAAAAACCCTAATTAGGTTAAAAAACACGTTTTACGAAAAGATAATCATCTACAAAGACTGATAATTATCCAAATCAATACATATCATTATATAACTAATGCTCAAGAATACTGGGGCTATAACATATGTGTTTATTGATACGGACGATATATCAATTACCCTAGATAAAGTAGGGTTAGGGTTTAGAATAATTTTTCTTCCTTTGAATAAAACAATTACTAGTGATCATATCGGATAATAAGGGATTTAATAATATGAAGAAATCCTCCGATAATGATTCGAACACAGATGACGAAGGAATAATAATGATGTACAAAATTTCAACGGGGCCCTTAAATTTTCAAAACGGGACTCAAAATTGAATAAGATTTCAAATGACGAAATATTTGAAAGGGTTTTCGACTCACCAAATAACACTTAAACACTTAACAATCCTTATCATTATAACTCAAAATACTTCATAATAAGTATCCCACACATATAATACAATTTATATTATTAATAAAGTTCACGGATCTTACACCACATATGTTCTGCAATCTAAATTTAGCAAAATATAATATTTTATAAATTATGTTCTATGAAAATAACTATTTTCATTTAAAATCTTTAAAATTATATATGTTTTGCAACTAAAACATAGCAAAACATATTGTTCTGTAAAACATGTTCGATTTGCAGAACATTCATGTTTAGTTTGCAGAACTTACATGATTTTCAAGATTTTCAATGAAATTGTGATTTTCATAGAATATAATTTGCAAAATAGTACGTTTTGCAAATTTTTGATTACAAAATATGATCTATTGTGCTAAATTTAGATTGCAGAACGTATGTAGTCTCCAGGTCTCCACAAAAAAGGTGGTCTCCATAGAACTTAACTCTCTCTATCTATATATATATATATAGGCGATTGCTCCATGAAGAACATTCTTATATAAAGAAAAATAAAGAACACCATAGAATCTTACATAAATTGCATGTTGATTCTAATTTTCTCACCAAAAAAGGTTTATTACGAATAAAAATAGAATCTAACAAAAAATTAGAATCAAATAAAACACGATTACATGTAATTTAATTGTGATAAATATATATACAAGATTCTGTACTAGATTCTATACTGGATTATATGGAATATATATACTGGATTCAAAGAAAAGATCCAGTTAAAGAAAAGAAGAGAAAAGCATCGAAAATTAACCCAATTAAAAGATGCTTACATCGAAAGTCAAAGCCAACTCTAAGCTCCACATCTGTAGAAAAAGAAATTAACCCGATTAACCCAATTAAAAATCAAAAATTGAAAAAGAAATTAACCCAATTAGGTCGATTTCTTTTTACCTCGGTTCGGTTCTTCAATTAGGGTTTCAATTTGTGGATTAGTGTATCAATTTTTGGATTAGGGTTACAGATATGGTGAGTGATGGAGAGAGAGACGGCTGGGAGAGAGAGTGAGAGTGAGTCAAAAGTGAGAGGGTGAGTGTTGACCTGGTGGGAAAAGGGGGAAAATTGGGAGAATAGAAATTTGGGTAAGGGGGCGGGGGAATATTTTGGGAAATAAGAGGGAACATAGTTTATTAAGGGGGAAAGTGTGGTATACGAGATTTTTTTAATTTTCTAAAAATAAGAATTCACACCGGTTATTTTTTGAACCGATGTCTAAAACACGCTTTAGCATCGCTTTAGAAAATATCGATGTTGAAATACCATTTAACATCGGTGGCTTTTGTAACCGATGTTAAAACACCGATGTTGTATCTACTTTTTCTAGTAGTGCTTCCCCCCTTAAAAGGATTTTGTCCTCAGAATCAGCTTGTGCAAACATATGCGGATACTTTTCCAACAACTCTCCCTCAAATTCCTAGGTTGTCTCTTCAACCTTAGGATTTCTCCTCAAACTCATACTAATTTGACATCTCTATTACTTAACACTTTCTTATACCGACTCAATATCTTAATCGGTTGCTCAACATAGAACAAATTTAACTAAATCTCTATAGGTTCATATTCTATGAAATACACTATGAATACACTGCATATGGAGTGGTAAGAAAACTTGTACGCAACTTTCCCAACACGCAATAGGTCGATGTAAGGTAGCATTTCAAAATCGTCATAGTAACTGATGTTGTAAGGGAATTTAATCAATGGTAAATGATCCTTCCAATTACCTTCAAAATTTAGTGCACAACCATAGTCTATTTTTAGTCGTTTGGATGGTCTCCTCATTCTGACCGTCTGTTGAATTCTTGAATTAAGTCGCGGATCTCTGTCAGATACAATTGAACCCGTCATTCCATGTCGTACTACTATCTCATTCAAATAGAGATGAACCAACTCATCCAATGAATATCTCTCGTTAATCGGTCAATAATAACTCAAATAATATCATGATTAGCTCTAGGCCTTGGCAGCTCTACTACAAAATCTATCTTAATATGTTTCCACTTCCATTCAGGAATCTCTTTAGTTGTAATCGTCTACTATATCTCTGTTATTCTGTCTTCATTTTCTAACATCTTAAGTACTTAAATACTCATCAACATCAATATTCTTTTAAATCTCTTATATGTCCTTGCATTTCCTTCTTATCCATTATACTTTCTCGTTCCCTCTTATAATTAAATTCCATTTCTTTTTCCATAATTCTTCCCTTAATGTAGCCCCTTTTTTTTTATCAATACTGGTTGAATCCTAATTTTAGTCATTTCTTCTAATTAATCTTTTGTTATAACCTTAAAGCTCCCTCATCTCCAATTCTTGTACTGAAGATATTTACATCTTTAATCTCACCTCACTACTTATAATGTCAACCTCCAATATAATCTCTTGGTTAATTCTATCTACCTCCCATATAGCTAACAACTGCTTTCAACAATCACATACCTTCCGTGCCATATAAATATTCAGTTTAAACAATCACTCATTACCTTGTCCATTGTCCTTAAATCCTTTCTAAATCCTCTTCATCTTCTTTTCTTAGTTATAAATACGGTGAGAAATACGTACCTTAAAAATTGTTCTACTTAGTTCCAAGAACTTAATTAATCTCCATCTGATTTCCCAAATAATTCAGAAGATACATTCGCAGTAACACTCAGGACACCTTTCCCAGGGTACCATCTTATTCCCCAAATAACTTGATCAAATCGACATCATCTTGATTCTTATTCTATACATTCACATTGACTGGTAAGATCTACCTTAACTATAGTGAGCAAAAGACTTGTAACCATATCATGTAATTCTGAAATACTCAAAGATCAAATCGTTCTCCATTATTAGCCTAACATCAAATTTAGAAGTTCTTCTCATTGAGACAAAAATCTATTATGTCCATTTTCCACAACCTGGGATAACATCAGCACAATTACACATTTTCCCAATTTCCAATCAACTCTTGAATTACCTAACTAACATAAATGGTTATTGAGGCTTCATAGCGCGTCGTAGTTCCTTCAAATACTGTCGTTTTTGTCAAATAAAAGTTGACTCACCTTTCCACGTCGTAATGTTAATCGATAGGGAGAGAACAACTGGCTCCGTTATATGTTACTAGTATTCTAATCGCATCGTAATCCGCTTTCGCTCGTGGTATTTCAATCGCAAATTCTTCGTTCATTAAGGTAAGGTAAATTTCCTTCCAACCTGGTGGCATATCTTCCAGATTATTTCAAATAACAAACTTCATGATATTTTGAAGAGAAAAGGTTCTGTATCATAGCAAATGTCCCACAATTGTGGTTATCAAATTTATATATTCTAAAGCGATCATTATCGGATGTCTTCTGAACTGGTAGATCTGACGCTCCGATTGACTCTTCCAGCTTCGAATTAGTTTCCTCGTCTATAACCCGATCTTCAGATGGTTCCAGCGTATACTCGCTCGATATGTCGGAATACGATATAACATCGAAGTGCGTAACTTAAGTTAATATTTCTACAGAAAATTCGGCATGACCTATTCGTAAAATGGACTATGCCCTGATTTAAAAATATCTCAAATACTTACTCAATCATCCACACATAATCCATAATTCGTTCAATATTCCATCCATCTCCAATCCCTTTCATTCTACACGTAAGAAATAACTTTGCCTTGACATGCAGCTATACTATAAGAAAATAAATTTACCCAACGGATAATGGAAATCTCCACTTGGTCGGGTGCATGCACTGATACTGATATTGACGACTCAGGCTTAGGAAAAGGAATCTCATATGAAGGTTAATCTCTCGAAACAGCCATTATCTGTAACAACACAATAATAAACCAAGAAGATACTTAAACGGTGAATGGTTATCTTAATTCTACCAATACTCATCCTAAAGGTAACCTACATCTACAAATCCTATCTTACCTATGAAGCTTAAGTCCCAGAGAGAACCTATCATATTGGTCAAAACTATATTCATAAATCCTAACTCAAACTCTATGTGAGTTTGCTCATTGTTTTTCCTATCTTAGACTCTTCTACATATTCCTGTTTCAGTGACCAATAACCTGTAGCTCTAATACCAACCTATGACGCCCCCAAATCCGGGGTCAGGATTTGGTGCCACTACCACTCTGAATAAAACATAATTAAACAAACGACCCCTCAGCTAAGGATCGATCACAGGTTATGGTATGAAACAAGAATCTAAAATATCAAAGTTTATTACAACATCTAATTCGGTTTTATTACAAACCATTTGCCACCATCGAACCATTGGTAAGAACTAGCATGAATTCTATCTGCCTGGAAACATGGAACCTAAAATCTCGAATCAGGCCTTCTCACGGTCTCCTTAGCGGTTACTCGAAGATAGCTAACTTTGTTCTTAACTGAAAGGTTAGAAAAAAAAACAGCAAGAGTGAGCCAACAATGCCCAGCAAGTGTATAATAAAAGCCAACAAGCTTCGAATCAATAGCTCCGAGCAAGCGTATAATAAAAGAAATGAATCAAGATATCTGATAGATAACATGGTTTCATAACAAGAATCAATAAATAAACAGATTGGAATTGGAACCACAGGCTACGAGCTAAGCTAGGTGATCAGCCAACGCATTAGCTCCGGATCACATTTATAATGTGATTCCAAACACACACTGGATCCATAGGCAACATATTGGCCTTAAATAATTCATAAACCAGACCGGCGTCACGGTCAAAAACAAATTTCCAATTCCAGGGTTAAATAAAATTTTAGATTATTCATAACGAATAAGGGTGTCAAGATTTCAATTATAAATCAAGTCTATATGAACAACTTGTTTCAGTTTTACAGATTTCAATTCATGATAACGCTTCAAGGATTCAAATGATAAAGAAAAGTAGAAAGATCATGCTATAGGGTCAAGCAAAGGTATTAGACAATAATTAAGCTATAAGTAAGCATGACAATAAATGGGTTTACAACAAAGCAGGATCGGTATACAAAATATAGTTGCAAGATGGAACAAAATGTTCAAAGGTATTATATGAAAGGAAAGGTAAAAGAATGAATTCTGGTTAAAGAAAATATTCACATCATAAATTAAGAGAAACTGCCACTTGAACAATAAGTGGAGGGAATAGACACTTGCCTCAAAAGCCGATAAGCTAACTCAATAACTTGTATCTCACAACTCCAACTTTACGTACACGGGCTCCTTTCTTGGCCTCCTATTTGTACCTGTATAAAGGTATAATACCCTATTAGTACCTTAGCTTGTTTACGTAAGTCGACTAACTAGTACTTCTACCCCAACGATATAGATATATATACATATAAGTAAAACCAAATCACAATTCACAATTCAAGGGAAGTATGCCATACCTTTAAGGGTTACGACCTAACTCTTCTTACCATACACGTATAGTCATATCGACATGTATCCACATAATGGCATATAGCATGCTTGATTATATCCGTACATACCTTTAGTCACTTAGAACGTAACACATGATATCACATAACATAATTTAAAACGTTGACAGAAAGACCTCAAGATGAAGCATCTTACTATCTTTATCTAATTCTTTTGACAATAATAACAATTAATCATAAAAGCCACGTATACATACCATAAGCCTTATACAATCAAAGTTAACATTAACAACATGAATCCAACACATATACCATTATAAAATACAATTACGCAACTAGTACCACTCGACCATGTATACCTCTTAAATTTAATTGAACTACGTCATCACACAACCAATCATCAATACTTCTATATTTCCTTCTCCTTCCTTTCTCTTTTTATATCTCTCTCTTCTTTCTCTTTTCTCTCCTCTCGGCCTTTTCTCTCTTCTTCTCCCTCTCTCGGCCTTATTGCCTTGACCAAGACTAAACACTCACAACTCTCTTACACACACACACACACGCACATATACACTACTCATAGTCAAACACACACACACTCACGCATGAACACATTTTTGAAATAAAACACACACACACACACAAACAAATTTTTGAAAGAAAACACACACACACGCACATATACACTACTCATAGTCAAACACACACACACACACACACTCACACACACACACACACAAAAACACATTTTCAAAAGAAGACACACACTCACACATGAACACATTTTTGAAAGAAAACACACAAACACATTTTTGAAAGAAAACACACACACACACACAACACCTTCAAAAATCTACCCTCTCATCTAGTTCCCTCTTTTCTTTTCTCCCTTAATTTCTCCCATCATTTTTTTTCTCCTTTTCCTCACCCACCTCTCTCGGCTTCTCCATCAATCTCTCTCAATCCCTCACTCTCGGCTCTCCCTCTCTCCCTCATCTCTCTCTCGGTTTCACCAAACGCCAACACTCCTTCCACCAATTAACAAAACCAATACATAGTCATCAAATTAAAATGACCCATCACTTAACAAATTCAAATCATTCCACAAAACTAACATGCAAGTCAATTCAACTTTAAATCAACAAAATATAACTACAAAATCACTTGTCTCATCCTATACACCACTTATACATAAATAATCAAAACCTTTATCACATAAACTCCAAAATTCAAAAGAAAATCAACATGCATCCATATGCAACTCTCAATTAGCATTTACAAATTTTTAATCAAAATAAAATCAAGAACCCATCAAACTTTAACTCTAAAATCACAAAGTAAAACAAGAATCACGTACATGCAATCACTATAAACACCCAAAATAAGCAAAATACATAAGATTAAAACATGCATGTAACTAAACAAGATCATTGGCTCACTAAGATCATTGTCAATGGTCGGATTCTTCTCGGATGAGCCCAAAATCGTGGGTCTCATCGAGTTTGAACCCCAACACTCACAAACAACAATTGCATGTAAGTATTACACATAAAAATCCTAAAATCCGAAAAAACCCCAATCTGAAAAGTGTAACAAAATTCGAAATTGAACCCATAGGAAGGTAGAGGTTTGAGAGAGGGTCGATTTGCATACTCACACTAAAAATTTGGATAAGGAAATCACTAGTTTTTGGTGGGTTTAATCTTGTAAAAAGAAACGAACAAGAGAGTGTTTAGATGAGAGAGGGTCGGGACAGAAAAAGAGAGACAGGGGCGAGAGATTTTGAGGGTGGGGTTGGGTTTTGTGGGAAAAGTAGAATAAAAGTAAAGTAATGTTACTTCTAGTTCTAGAATTTAATTATAGAATTACAAAATTGTCCAATAATGCAAATGCGAAAATAACAAAAACATGGACTATGGTGTAATTTCATAATCTCACTTCTAGACCAAGTAAAATAATATTTTACAAATAAGTTTTGTAGCTTAAATAAATAAAATTGCTTTTACAGAAAATAATCAAATAAAATGCATTTTTACCTCAAAATAGTTATAAGAAGAAATTAACAATTTACTTGAATAAATAAATAAAATGCTCATCGTGAATAAATATTTTAAAGGTGCAGCATCTCTCAAAATAAATAATTAAAAATAAATGAATGATTTATAAAATTTAAATCATAAGTTTAAAAATAAAATAAACTAATGCTAAGAAATATTTTATGCTGCTGAATAAATAATTCAAGCATACTCCAAATCTAATATGAATATTTTATGACTCAAGTAAATTTTCAGAGCACTTAAATAAAATTTAGAAACTACCTTCACAATTAACTAATTATTCACCGAGCACATAATTCACATTTTAAGCACGTAACAATTATTGCACATAAAGAAATTTCAAAATTATAGGACTATATCAAAGAAATATTTTTATCTTAAATAATTATAACTAAATATGAGCTTACACATACATCACATTATACCAAGATCATAACTACTAAATAAAATATCAAGAATAAAATTTCAATTGTTATTACTAGCAATAAATGTAAAATAATTTTAAACAATTCTTATTAACAAAATAAATTTAAGGCTAATCTAATTAGCACAAAGAGCCTATAAAAACATTATCACGCACATATATAAAAATAAAATTAATTATATTCACATACTGGTAATAATTTACAGGTCAAAAATTCTAAGACGTTACATAATATGTCTTAGTTGAAAAAGGAAATTGGTAATATTTTTGGAAAGTATGTGATTTTGTTAGAAAAAATAATGTATTTTAGTTCAAAAACGTAATTGGTTATATATAGGTAATATTATTGTTTAATAATATTTTTTTATACATAAGGGTAATTAAATAAAAACACGATAGTTAAGTAAGAGTAAATAAATAAAAACACAATGTACCAAAAAATTCTACGAACCAATCGACCGACCAAACATTTAATATTTTGTCTTTAATAATAATAGCTTAAAACTCGTGCAATGTACGAATTTTTTTAATAATTATTATTTTATTTTTCCAGATTTTAATATTTTATTAATTGCATTTGTTAAAAAAATAGGCATTTGAAAATATGTATGTAAAATTTTTTATATAATTAAAAGTATTAAAATAGGTTTTAAAAAAATAAGCAAGGATTTGCCCGTAATATTTTTGAAAAAGGACGAGTTTTAGTAAGAAAAATTAGAAAAGATAACATATTTTAGTTGAAAAAGGTAATTATCGGTGATATTTTTTGTAAATAAGGGGATTTTATTAGAAAAATAGAAATTACGTTTTAATATTTTATTAATTGTAATTGTTAAATAAATAAGTAGGCAGATTAAAATATGTAAATATTTTTTAAATAATTAAATCATTAAAATATATATTAAAATAAATAAGTAAGGGTTTAGTAAGAAAAAATCGAAAAAATAACATATTTTAGTTATAAAAAAAAGTAATTGCCGGGGATATTTTTGCAAAACAAGGGGATTTTATTAGAAAAATAGAAAAAGTTATGTGTTTAGCTGAAAAAGTTAATTGATTATAAATTTATACAGTTATTGAATAATATCTTTTTATAAATAAGAGTAATTTGGTAAAAACATGATGGACCGACCGCCCAACCAAACTTTTAATATTTTGCTTATTATATTATAGTATCGATACTATATTATTAAATATGAAACATTAAAAATTTTGGTACCTGTTTTTTGGTACGGTACGGTACGGTAATTACGTCATTCAATTGTTTTACTTAATTGCCCTTACTTAATAATTTTTACTTAATTACCTTTATTAAATTATTTTTTATTTATAGATATACATAATAAGGCGCTTACTTTTTAGCTAAAACACATTACTCTTTCTATTTTTCTTAACAAAATATTATCATTTTCGAATAATATCATGGACAATTACCATTTTCAACTAAAACATGTTCTTATTTATAACCAATTACCATTTTCAGCTACTTAATCTATTTTATAACAAAATCCTTTTTTTTTAAAATATCACCGGCAATTACCTTTTTCAACTAAAACACATTACAATTTCTATTTTTCATTACTAAAACCTCTCATTTTCCAAAAATATCACAGACAACCTCACTTATTTATTTTAAAACTATTTTAATACTTTTAATTATTTAAAAAAGTTTACCGATTTTAACACGCCTTCGGGCAATTTCATTTTTCAACTAGAACATGTTACCTAGCCGAAACATTAAGTAACCTTACATATCTATAAAAAATATTATTAAATAATAACATTACTTATTTATAACCAATTACCTTTTTCAGGTAAAACACATTAACCTTTTCCAAAAATATCAGGGACAGTTAGCTTTTTCAACTAAAACATGCTACATTTTCTATTTTTCCAAACATTAAAAGTTTGGTCTATTTTCTATTTTTCCAAACATTAAAAGTTTGGAATCGGGTTGATTTAAAAAAATCCCTTAAAACTTAAAGAAAATTATCGAGTTATAATAATAATGGATTTACAACTTTTGACATAGTGTTTTCGGTGCGTAACACGGGTAAAATACTAGTTATTCTTTTAAAAATAAAATTTATGAGTTTAAGCTTAAAGTTGTATCATATTCAAATTTTTCATGGTTTACATGGTACATCAAAGAATGGAATTTAGCATATACATTTTTATTTTTTATTTGATTAATCGTTGAAAGGCATATGTATACGTCTATTTGTAAACATCGAGGATACAACTCAACTTAAACGAAGTAATTCTACATTGAAATAAGTTCAATTATTTGATCAAGCCTCATTGAAGTATTCAAGAAAGTGGATTTATTAAATTGACAGAGAATTCAGAAGTGTGACATCAAGTGTACAGTGGTTGATTAAAGTCAAAATCAACAAATGGACCACAGTTTAAAGTCAAGATATGAAGAACACATATTGCACTTAGTCACTTATGAGAGATTAAATTAATTCTCTTTTAATTAACTAAATCCATAGTTAATTTAATCAATAATTTAATTCAAAATGAATTAAATTATTCCTTAAATTAATTAATGAGTAAATTAAATTAGAGATGATTTAATCAAGGATAGTATTTAATTCTATTTTAATTAATCATATCATTTAACTAATTTATTTAGTTAATTAATTCATCCAGAATTAAATCACTATTTAAATTAATTAACAAATTAATTGATTTAGAATTTATATACTAGTATTACTAATTGTATATTCTAGTATGACTATTTGTAATAGAGAGTCATACAAGCTATATGAATTGTCATACCTACGGTCATACTAGCTTGTATGAATGGTCGCGGCTGTGCAGTTGATATCTATAGATTGAAAAGATCAAGACAGTACATCATTACTGAACATTACATCTTCAAACAAAAGAAACTGTCTTTACTTCTCTCAGGAATTCATTTCTTATCATAGAATTAATTTCTTAGATTGATTGTTATATCCAAGCCACTAGAAATTAATTACTAGCACTGTTTTGACTATCTAGCGGATCTCCCTAGAATTTATCTTGAACTATCATTTATCGTTCTATCTTTTTATTACAAATATAGATAAGTTCATGTCGAATTTATTCTAAATTTGTTTTAATTAGTTTGATATTCAATCTTTGTAATCTATACAATATTTGTAACACCTTTCAAATTTAATATAAGTTATATTTAACTTAAACTCTGTTTCATTTTATTCCGTAAATACTTGTTCTTGAATTGTATTATCAAAAAAAGAATAAATTCGATAAAACGGCATAGTTTGTAATTCAACCCCGTTCTACAAACTTATCCGGACCTAACAATCATTTAACCAATTTTAGTGTAAAGAGTTTCTATTTAAATTTATGGGGTGAGTTGTGATTGTATTAAAACAATTCATATTTTTTATTAATGAATTGCTTAGTAGAACAACAGGTTTACAAAAAATTGTTTACAGCTTTCTTCAAGTGATACAGAAACAAATCAATGAACAAAGCAAATATCGATCGATTATTTGTTTTGAAAACATGATCAGGTTCTTACACAGTTCAGCCATTTTTGTGTGTAAGCAGGCTGTTTTGTATGGCAAGTCATTCCTTGTTAGCAAATGGCAATACAGAGAACTGGAACATAGTGAGGCTGGAAGATAGTTCTTGTAATATTAATGTACATAAAAAGAGTGGTGAGTTTTCTCCATGGGGAATCAGACACTCTCTTTAGATTTCTCTCTTAAATCTTGTACATTAGTGATTAGCCGGTAGCTATCTTAATTTATAGTAGCTTACACAGTTCTTTTTAAATATTTGTAATTATATTTATTTATAATTTTTATATATTTATTTTATTTAGAAAATCTAATTATATTTGGTTTAAAATCAAAATACCTTTTTCACTATTTGAATATAATTATACTAATAATCTAATACACTTTTTTATATTAAATATTCTAACGATTCTCATCTATCTATTAGATCCATCGTTGCTTATTATTTTGATATATATAATATAAATTGAGTATAATTTACATATCAATTAAACTTGTCAACTTATTAAATTAAAACAACTACGTTTTAATTTAGAATTTTGGAAAATCCGATTCAAATATAGTTACGATTTTTTACATTAAGAATTCTATTCGACTTAGAATACCTACTCATATTTTATTTATATTATTTAAATTCGCTTTTTAGTTTCAATATATATATATAAAGGAGGATACGCGGGAGGTGAGGTGGCGTCTCTACAATCGTCTCAATCTATTTTTCTAATTTTTTTAGAGCTTTACAATTTTAAATACTAATAAATCAAAAATATTTTTTAGCATATTAAAAGTAGAATAGGTGTTCGAATTTATAGAGAAGAAGAGTTCGAATTTATAGAGAATACATATAAATAAAGTTTTATTTGAAGTAGAGTAGGTGTTTGAATTTATAAAGAATAAGACTTCGGTGTTTGAATTTATAAACGATAACCGTTCGAATTTACAAAAAAGAAGACTTGTGATTTAGAGATTTAGAGAGAAGTAGAAAAAACATTCGTCTGTTAATTCCAGTCTATATAAATCACTTAATGTTGTTTAATATACTAGCTTATAGCCCGTGCATCGCACGGTTACTTAAATTTTATTTATAATTATTCTGTTTATAATTATATTTTTACTATCCATGCAACACACGATTGTTTTTTAAATATTTATAATTATATTTATTTATGAATATTTTAATATTTAAAAGTTATTAGTTTATATGATTAAATTATTGTTAAAAAAGATTTAGCCAAAACAATTATAGTTAAAAAATTGATATTTATTATATTTTACACGCTAAACTATTCTAAAACTAAAAAGAGAATAAAGTGACGAAATTTAATGTTGAGAATTCTATTCTACATATTTATTATATATAGTTTAGATTATTAGAATACCCTTCATTAACCAAATACAGTTTTTAATGTTAAATGTAACGGTTTTCACCTATCTATTTAACATTAAACGATTTTGATTATTTTGGTATTAAATCAGTTTCCTTATTTAATTACAACTATTTTTATGTTTTGACTTTTTAGAAAATCCAATCCTAATATAATATCTTTTAACTTATATCATTTTTAGACAATAACTTCTTTTTATATGATATAATCTTGATCATCTATTTTTAAAAGTATTGGATCTAACGGTTGAGAATGTTTTGGCGGTATTTACTATTTAGAAACAAACTACATGATAACATCATTAATTTTTCTTAATATTTATAATTTTTTTATTTTTTTATTTTTTTTAAATATTTATTGCTAAAATATAATATACTCTTTTTTCTAATATGTTAAAGATGCAGGAACTTTGAACTTTTGAGAAAATAAATTATGAATTAAAATATAATTTTTTTTGTAATAGTTATTATTTTAAAGTAGTGCACCGTGACGATCAAAATTTTGTATAAAATTCATTTTTTATAGTATATCCTATAAATATCTATGTTATTATATTAAAGACTAAATAATGAAAGCTTCCTTATAAGTTTGGTCGCTTTGTTTGATCACTCAATCCATAATTGTTGGATGTTTCAAATTAAATTGTTGAAAAACGTTACATATAACAGTAAAATTATCATGTAGAATGATCTTAGGTTTGAATCTACCAACAACATATTAAAATTTATAGGTTTTTTTTTTAAAATAAAGAATTTTTTCATTTTTTTTTCTTGCAGACATAGGTTATTTGATAATATTTTTTGCAAAATACGATTTTTCAGAAAAGTACTATACTAATTGATTAAGAAACTTTTAAAGTTTCGAATTTAATAATTTACAATGTATATATGTTAAAAAAGGTTGACATCTGTAGCTGAGTCTAAAATTTCAAAATACGGTTTTTTTAAATATGAATATAGTCATGCTAACAATGAAATTAGGTATCTATGAGTTCTTATAAAACAAAATCACCATTTACATATAATTTATTATTTAATAATAAATAATATTTGATTAGTTATGATCTAAAACTTAATAAAATAGGATTAAAAATATGCACAATTTTAACTTAGCAAAAAAAATGCACAATTTTATAAAGTATTATTATATTTTTTGTTGATTTGAATTTTTCTTAGATTGATTTTAATCTTTGAACATATATTTCTAAATTTAAAATAGTTAGAAAAAAGTAATTAAATTGGTATTAAAATTATGATGACATAATAATTATTATTAGAATTTAAATATTCACTTTACTAATTTGAGCTTTATCTTGTGTTTTAAAAATCAGATTTTGACGATTTTATACCCCACATGAAGATAACTAAATTATATTTAATTAAAAGATGGTTTAACAATTTTTATCTAACTGGAATTATCCATGGAAGAGAAAAGAAAGTCACGAATTTTTTATATGGAGAATTCTATTCAATATAGAAAACTTATTTATATTTGGTATATTTGGTTTAAATTATCAAAATACACCTTTTTAGAATTTAAATATAATTCTATTATTAATAAAATACACTTTTTAAATATTTGATCTAATGATTTTCATTTATCTAGTTAAGATCTAATGGTCCTTATTAATTTGGTTGTCTACGACCAAAATTTTGGATAAAATTCGTATTATGATTATTATATATAAGGATTTAATATAATAAGGATATCAAGTATATACTGATATAAGTATCTTATTAACTGTTTTTACTTTTAATGTTTCAGTTTTAGTTACAGTACTGTATATAAAATTTTAAAATACATTATTACTTAAAAATTATTAAACAGAATAAAAATTATGTTATGATTATATAAAATTTTATTCTTATATTATCATATTCTTTATCGATTTGAATTTGTTCTTAATTAATATTTATACTTTTTTGAAAGAAACATAAAATTTCTCTATATTTAAAAGAATTAGTGAAAAAATAAATAAATTTGTGCTACAATAATAAAAAAATATTTATTAAAATTTAGATACACACTTTACTATTTGGGTTCTATCCTGAGTTTTAGAAATTGAATTTTGACGATTTTACAACCCATGCGAAACTAACAAAATTATCTTTAATTTAATGATGGTTTAATAATTATTATCTAACTTGACCAGTTGACCTACTCATAAAATAAACTGAAAAGAAAAGATGGTTAAGAAGTTTTACATAAATAATTCAATTCAATATAGAAAATCAATTCATAATTGGTTTAAATTATCAAAGCACACGTCTTAGTATTTAAATATAATCCTACCTTTAATCAAATACACATTTTAATATAAGTATTATATTCAAAATTATCGTTTATGAATATGAAACCCTCAATATTTTAATAATATTTTGATATTATACGTTTATGTTTGTTATATGTAAAATAATATAATTATAATTTGGATTAATCAAATTGTTATTTTCCTTCAGGAAAAAAAAGTGTTTAAATTTATTCATGTACAGGAGTTCTCCACGTGTATCATTGTAATCGATATGAATTGTTATCTTGATATTTGGTTTAATAATTATTATCTAACTTGAACTATACATAAATTCAAGAGAAAAGATATTTAAGAATTTTTACATAGAAAAATTTTAAATTATCAAAATACACTTTTTAGTATTTAAATATTAGATCTAACAATTCTCATCGATCTATTTAAAGATCTAACTATAATTATTAATTTGGTCGTAATCGTACACGGACGATCGATTTTAATTTTTTCTTAAATTGGTTGTAATATTTTATTGAAATAAAAATATAATTTATAAATTTAAAAGAATTAGGAAAAAAAAAAATTAAATTGGTGCTACAATAATAAAAATATATTTATTAAAATTTAGATAATAACTTTACTGTTTGGGCTCTATCTTGAGTTTTAGACAACAGATTTTAACGATTTTACAGCCCACGCGAAGCTTACAAAATTATTTTTAATTTAATGATGGTTTACTAATTATTATCTAACTGGAACTATCCATAAACTAAAGAGAAAAGATAATTACGAATTGTTTTACATAAAGATTTCTATTCAAATATAGAAAACCTATTTATAATTGGTTTAAATTATCAAAATACATCTTTTAGTATTTAAATACTATCCTATTAATAATCAAATACAATTTTTAATATTATATCTGACGGTCCTCGTTGATTTAAAGATTTATAGTTTAATAATCCAACGGATTGTATACTAGTACCAACCAAAGTTTTGGATAAGATCTCCCGCTTATTATATATAAGGAGTTAATTTGCACATTGTCTTACGCCTATGCAAATTTTGTTTGCCTACTGTTTTGATTAATCTAGAGCGTACTTGCCGTACAAGAATTTGTTTCCATGATTATACATTCAATTAATTATATTATACGTTCTACTAATTATGTTCGTATTGTAATGTAAGTATTAACTGTGGCATATCAAATGGTGGCAATTGACCGGAGGTAACTGCGTGTGATTGTTGCCAACTTTTTTATTTGATATCTTCGATTACTTTTTATAATGTTAGATTCAGTCTTTGTATTTAATTTTTATTTTTTTCCTAATTAGTTTTTATATTTAACATATTATAAGTAAAATACGGGTTGAATTTATAGAGGAGAAGAATTTTTCTAATTTTTTGAGAGTTTTAGAATTTTAAATACTAATAAATAAAAAAATATCCTTTAAAATATTAAAAGTAGAATAAATATTCGAATTTATATAAGAGAAGAGTTTGAATTTATAGGAAAGATGTATATAAAAAAAATTATTTGAAGTATAATAGATGTTTGAATTTATAAAGGAGAATGATGATTCAAATTTATAGGTAATACATATTTTTAAAAGTACTACTGAGAGTAGAATATGTGTTCGAATTTATAGAGTAGAAGAGTTTGAATTTATCAAAAAAAAATTCAAACAATTAAAAGTTCTATTAAAAATAAAATATGTATTTGTAAGACAAAATTAAAAATTTTGTTCAAAATAAAATAAGTGTAAGATCCGGGAAAAATTACGTGTTATTATATGATGTGAAATGAAATTTTTATTTCATATTAAGAGTTATTAAATGATTTATCTGTTTAAACGTGCTAAGTTATTCGTTAAATGATTGAATATGTGATATTGTGGTGCTATGTGAAATGTGTGGGGAATTTGAAATTATTTTGAAAAGGGTGTCATACTATTTTATTTTATTTTAATTATCGAAAAGAAGATTTGGATCATTCCCAAATTATTCGGGAGATTGGTATATCGTTCGTACCAATATTTCATTCGTTAAAGTAGGAGGTATTCGAAAATATTCGTAATAGAGGTATTTTGGTTCGTATATTTTGAATTAAACGATACTTGTAGTTATCCGTACTTTATGGATGCTTATCGTCTCGTGAAACGTGTATTCTGCTTTATTAAAGGTTTAAAGCATATATTCTGTTAAATTGTATTTAAAGCGATCTATCGGATCAGTATCGATCCAAAAATGTCGTTTGGGGTATTATTTTCCGTTTAATATAAAAAGGCAAATCGTACTTTGTTTTGCGTATAATAAAGCTTAATTACAGTTAAAAATCTAAAAACCCCTGAAATGTGTTCTTCGTGTTCTTGAGAATCAAACTCAATTTTGAAGGCGTTATCGGAATCCGATTTTGATGTTCTTGTAACCAAAATGAATCTCTCATCATCCTCTACCTAAATCCATCATCAAAATCTATGTGGGTATGATTTCTGAGTTTTTCCTATTTTAATTATTTTTATTTATTTCGAATTTAGGTTTAATTTTGGGGAAATCTGTGTTCTTGATAGTTCTTGCTAATTGATTACATGGTTGGATTGTACATGTTGTGAGGAGCATGTTGATGATTTTTATGTGAATTTTGACCTGTTAAATCGTGCAAATGGGAAATTGTAAACTCACCGGAAAAGTCTTTGTTTTTGCCGGATTTTGAGTTAGGAGGATTGGTTTTTGATTGTGGTTACACCACTACCTAGATCGGGAGATGAGGATTTGATTCGTGTAAGAAAGTTTAAGTTTGGTGTTAGTTTTAGTCGGCCGGAAAAGCGACCCCCGTCGGGATCCTCGCGAATCGGCCGGGCTTCGGTTGATTTCCGGTTGATTCTACCCGTGTTTTGGCTTGTTTATGTGATGCCTTGGTGTTATAGTTGAATTGCGAGTGAGAGCGAGTGTTTTGGTGTAAGTTGGAGTCGCCGGAATCGGTTTGGGGACGCCGGAACACCGGCCGGAATCTGGGTTTCCGCCGGCTGTTCTTGGCGACCCACCGTGTTCTTGGCGACCCGTTTACCCAATTCCCCGACCCGGTTTTGATTTTCAAAAACCCTAATCCATTTCCAGAAAAGTGTTTCTGGGTTTTTATTTTTAAAAATAATTCAAAAATAGTTTTATAATTCTAAAAATCATATCTTTGATTTAAAAATACATTTTATTATTCCGAAAATTTTAAAAATTCATAAATATTTATTTAAATTCGAAAATTGATTAAATTTAATTATTTTAATTATTTTTGATTAATAATTAATTTATTTAATTAATTGATTAATTCTTTTAATAAGTTAATTCTTAATAATTAATTATTAATTAGATTTAATTAATTTAAAATTTAGTTTAATTATTTTCAAGCTTATTTATTTATTTAAAAATAGTTTGAGCATTTAAAGAGTGTCAATTAATTTTATTAATTGATTTATTTGCATTTAAATGTTTATATTGGATTTAAAAATCCGATTTTTGATTTAAAAATTAGTAATGACTTATTTAAATTCAAATAAGTTTCGTGTGATGTTTTAAAAATAGTTATAAGTGCTATATGGTTTGTATGAGTTGTGTAATGTGTTTTATAGTCCGTATATGCCCGTACTAGGGCTAGTGTCTGAGTTTTAAATATCGTAAATTAGACCGGGCGTCCGATACGTAACCGGTTACTTGTTTAAATGTGTTATGTGAATGATATGAATTATCTGTTGTTGAGTCATGCATGCGAATAAATTGTGTTGAGACTTGTTTGAGTATTTGGTCGTGTCTAATACTATCACGAGGGGTAGTTGAAATAGAAATTTGTCGGTAATGTTAGAAAGTGAGATTTACGAGGCCGTTGACTTGGATGTTGACTTTTTATAGTATGGGGATTGTCGTCAAGCGAGTTACGTGGATTACCTATGTGGTTGATTGCGATTGGTCTATCAATTGAGATGTGGATGTTTATGCAACAAAGATATCGGTAGGATCGGTAAGTGCGTCGAAGTTAAGTTACAATCATTTATGAAATATGAGGATTATACATTGAAAACTAAGTACCGTCTCATGTTTGACTATCGAGGCTGGCACGTGGATTCGAAATGGTAGAAGCAGACTAGTGGTATTCGCAAGAGCGTTAAAGCAAAGAAGGACGGAAGTCGAGAATCGTGCGACAAGACAGAATAAGGAGGAAATCGTATTGTTTCAGCGTTACGAAATAGCTAAGGACCAGAGGCAAGTGTTTATACCCTTGCTTATTAATTAAGGGATATTATCTTGAATTATTAGTATGCATGTTGAATGCTTATTACTGAATTTTCAAATGTTGATTTCTTTGCATTGAATTGCAAGTATGTTATTTAATCTCGTAAATTGACGAATACTCTTTTATACCTTTTTGGTTTAGATTCATATTTTCATATTGATCGGAGAGATATAATTATTATATTGAAATGATTGAAAAGATAGTTATGGGCTGTATACTAAGGCCTTCTTTCAAAGACTTGATTTAAAAATGCTAAGTTGGAATATTACCAACCCTAGATGAGCGGGAACTTGTGAACCCTATGAGGGAAAACTTATTCTGAAATTCTGAAGTGGTGTTGCGTGCCCTTCAAGTATTCCGTTTTTCACCTTGCGCCTATGCAAACCTTGTTATCCATTCTTGTTAATGCGATCATCTGATCCATTCCCTGATTCGAATTCATATATGTTGTGCATGATTTAGTTTACTTCCTTCAAGTACAAGGCTTATCTATTATAAGTACATGTTCGAAGGACTTGAACTATTTCTGTCAGAAGTTGATAAACCCTTGTTTTCTTCATTTATAAACTTCACCCTGAAATTTTCTTAAACTTGAACTTGACTTTCTTGTCACTTACCAGATTGTTGAATCTTAACTAATTCTTCCATGATGTGATAATTTGAACTGTTGAGGCCATCTAGAGCCTGTTCTTTGAACCCTATTCTATATTGAGTTGTTACAAATTCTGTTGATATCATAATGCCCGTTTCATATCAGATTCAATCTTGTTGAGCATGTCATTGTTATTCTTCATTATATCCCAGTTGTTACATCGAACTCGTCGATGCTTATTATATTTTCACTTTTCATGTGCACCTCCCCATTGTTGTGTCGATCTCGTCGATACTAGATTATATTGCTATCCCTTTATTGATTCTTCATAATTGAACTGTTTCCTGGAACGTGAGTTTTCCAGCAATTGTTGTATCAAGGTTGTCGATTCTTCCGACACCTGATTGTCGAAGTAAGGTTGTCATTGGTTCTGACACCTGACGTATATAAAATAGAATTGGAATGTTTTTAAAAATGGACCAATTATTGGTCGGGCCATTTATGGTCGATGTAATTTAGGCCCAGATTGGCCTTGGATCCGTAGAGGACTATGCATGAGCTAGTCCGGGGTTGTTGCGTGTCTGGCCAGCAGCACAACCTTTGATTTGATAAAATGTTAAAAATCCAATTCTAGAATAAGTTCTTATTTCTGAGATGAGTTACATCCATATGTTTTGTTCTTATGAGTTATGACCTGATTCTCAGGTTTATTCGTTGCGTGAAGTTGTTGGTTCGTTGATTAATAATAGTGGTTTCAATCTTGCTGAAATCACTTACTCTTAATACATTTGGATTCCAAATAGTCGAAATCCACTTCCTTGATTCCATTGGCAGTCGTGAGATATCTATCTTGATGAGTTTTATTCATACCGCATATCTAGTCGGTACCATGTTGAAGCCTTGAAGTGCGTTCCTTATTCCTTGACCGAGCGTGTTGGCTCATTCTTACCCCTTGATTATTCTAACCTTCCAGAGTTGTTGGTTTCAGGAAATGTTGTGAATAGATCTGTTATCTTAAAAATTAGTATTTTTGTACAAGCTACGGTCTTGAAGACGTATGAGTTATATTTATTTCATATTTTCTACATACTATTGTAGTTATTGTTGATTCGGTCATCGTAACGACCAATATAAATCTTTTGTGTTTTAAAACTATTCGGTTGCGAGAAACTGAATGAGAAATTGTGGTAAATTACCAAACTTGTTTTGAAAATATTAGAGATTACAAATGTTTAAGCCAAAGGCTTGTTTATTTGAAAATCCAAAGTTTACTTTGGAAACCTTTCATATTATATTTAATAATGCGCTTGCTGAGCAATTCATTCGCTCATACTTGTTTTATTTATATATATTTTAGCATGCCGGAAAGAAGGTGTATTGGCGAGAGTTGTCCGCATAGCTGATCAGAGATGGGGAAAGATATTAGCGTAAAGACGTTCTGATCCAGAGCATTTGGAACTAGTGAGAGGTTTTGTATATAGATGTTTTCTATTGAATAATATATTGTATAAGATTAGTTGTCTGGTATACTTCTTATCGAAGTTATACTAGTGTATTAGAATTTTTGTAAAGAGAATGGTTGTAAGGAAGAAAGATTGTTGTAATGAAATTTGGATTCTTGTTTCTAGCACTATAACCTTTAAAGATTCTTGGTAGAGTTGGGGTCACAGATATTATTATTATTGTGTTGATTTTATATTGAACAGGTTGTTTGGATTAAGAGTGCAGTGTGACGACCAAATCCTTTGACCCCGGATTTGGGGGCGTTACAGTTGGTATCAGAGCAAGGGTTATAGTAAAACTAGAAACGAGAGTGTGTGGGAGTGTATATAGTTATATAAGGAACGTCAGAGCTCATTTAGAGTTCGTATTGGACTATTGGATATAGTACCGCTGAGTGAGTTGAGATGGAGGTATTTGATTGAGATAGTTATGCTGAAATGGATAGAACTTCTTGCGTTTGTAGACGTCTATGGCGGAATCTTCAAGGACTATTACGAGTCGACGACGACGTACGATATTGATAACCTTGCGACATGGAAAAGAAGGGCTGAAATCGAATAACGTGGAAAAGAAGGGCTGAAATCGAATAACGTGGAAAAGAAGGGCTGAAATCGAATAACGTGGAAAAGAAGGGCTGAAATCGAATAATGAGCTATCGAAGGAGTCGACGGAGGAGTCATATGTGAAGACCTTGGTAATACCTTCCCATCCTAATGAAATATTTGACATTCCTTTAAAAAGAAACCTGTGTTGATGGATATATTCCACCTGTTGATCTTGTATTTGATACTCTTGGTCAATCATGTTTTAAATTGCGCCAAAGATTGTTGTTATGCCTATTTCAAATTTTGAGGCTTATGTTATTTAAATTCCAACTCCTTCATTCTTCTGGAGTGGGTAACTCTAATTGTGATGTAACACTATTTGTTGATACTTCCTTTCTGATTGTTTTTCTTTTCTGAAATAACACCTTTGGAATTTATTCAATTTCAATCCAAGGTGTGTATTTGAGATTTCTTATCGAGAGGTCTTGGTTGTTATTTTGCCCATAAATTTCTTTCATGTTTCACTACTCCAACTGAGGTAAACAACCCTATTTATAGGGGACACAACTGTCTATGTGACAGAAGTCTGACGGGACGCCGTCACTTGTGTGTTGTGAAATACAAGAAGGCTAATTACCTTTAGTACTATCTTAATAGAGACACACAACATTGAGTTCATGTGATCAAATTGGTCTCTCAGTAATTCCTTCACTTCCAATAATGTTTGCTTTGGAATATACAGATTTGGTAACCCCAATTGTGGGACATTTGCTACGATATAGAATCTCTTCACTTCAAAATATCATGAATTTTTGTTATACCAAATAATCTGGGAGGTATGCCATTAGGGTGAACTAAAATTTACCCTACCATAATGAACGAAGAATTTGCGATTGAATTACCACGAGCGAAAGCGGATTACGATGCGATTAGAATACTAGTAACATATAACGGAGCCAGTTGTTCTCTTTCTATCGATTAACGTTACGATATGGAAAGGTGAAGTTAGATAATTCAAGAGTTGATTGGAAATTGGGGAAAAATGTGTAATTGTGCTAATGATATCCCGTGTTGTGGAAGATGGACATAATAGGTTTTTGTCTCAATGAGAAGAACTTTTAAGATTTGATGATAGGCTAATAATGGAGAATGAGTTGATCTTTGAGTATTTCAGGATTGTATGATATGGTTGCAAGTCTTTTGCTCACAATAGTTAAGGTAGATCTTGCCAGTCAATGTGGATGTATAGAATGAGAATCAAAATGACGTTGAGTTGATCAAGCTGTTTGGGAATTGAGATGGAACCATGGAAAAGGTGTCCTAAGTGTTACTGTGAATGTATCTTCTGAATTTTTTTTAGGAATCAGATGGAGAGCAATTAAGTTATTGGAACTAAGTAGAACAATTTTTAAAGATATGGATTAAGTCACCAAGTTGATAAGGAATATTCTCACAATTGTAGATAGGGAAAGAAGATGAAGAGGTGTTAATAAGGATTTAAAGACAATGGATAAGGTAATGAAGGGTTGTTTTCAGCTGAAGAGTTAATTGGCATAAAAGGTACGTGATCGTTGAAAGCAGTTGTTAGATATATTGGAAATGGATAGAGTTGACCCAAGAATATGGGTGGTTGATAGTATGAGTAGTAAAAGAGAGAATTGAGATGTAAATATCTTCGGTTCAAGGATTAGAAAGGATGGAGTTTTAAGGTTATGATAACAAGAGATCAACTAAAAGAAATGACGGAAATAAGGATTCAACCACGATTGATTAAAGAGAAAGGGCTACATAAAGGAAAGAGTTATGGAAAGAGAAATGGAATTCAATTACAGGAAGGAGCGAGAGAGTATAATGGATAAGAAGGAAATGTAAGGATATATAAGAGGTTTAAAAAGGATATTAATGTTGGTGAGTATTTAAGTGCTTGGGATGCTAGAAAAGGAAGACAGAATAACAGAGATGTAGTAGACAATTATGACTAAAGAGATTCCTGATTGGAAGTGGAGACATGTTAAGATAAACCGTGTAGTAGAGTTGTTAAGGCCTAGAGCTTATCGTGATGTTATTTGAGTTATTATTGACCGATTAACGAGAGATATTTATTAGATGAATTGGTTCATCTCTAGCTATTTGAATGAGGTAATAGTACGGCATGGAATGACGGGTTCAATGTATTTGACAGAGATCCGCGACTTAATTAAAGAATTCAGACAGACTATGGTTGTGTACTAAATTTTGAAGGTAATTGGAAGAACCATTTACAGATGATTAGATTTCCTTACGACAACAGTTATTATGACGATTTTGAATTGCTACCTTATGTCGGTTTACTGCGTGTTGGGAAAGTTGCGTATAAGTTTGCGTACCACTCCATGAGTGGTGTATTCATAGTGTATTTCATAAAATATGAACCTATAGAGACCTAGTTAAATTTGTTCTATGTTGAGCAACCGATTGAGATATTGAGTCAGTATGAGAGAGTGATAAGTAATAGAGGAGTCAAATTAGTATGAGTATGAAGAGAAATCCTAAGGTTGAAGAGTCAACCTAGGAATTTGAGAATGAGATGTTGGAAAAAAAATCCACCTATGTTTGCGCAAGTTGATTCTGAGGACAGAATCCTGTTAAGGGGGAAAGGATGTAAGATCCGGGAAAAATTACGTGTTATTATATGATGTGAAATGAAATTTTTATTTCATATTAAGAGTTATTAAATGATTTATCTGTTTAAACGTGCTAAGTTATTCGTTAAATGATTGAATATGTGATATTGTGGTGCTATGTGAAATGTGTGGGGAATTTGAAATTATTTTGAAAAGGGTGTCATACTATTTTATTTTATTTTAATTATCGAAAAGAAAATTTGGATCATTCCCAAATTATTCGGGAGATTGGTATATCGTTCGTACCAATATTTCATTCGTTAAAGTAGGAGGTATTCGAAAATATTCGTAATAGAGGTATTTTGGTTCGTATATTTTGAATTAAACGATACTTGTAGTTATCCGTACTTTATGGATGCTTATCGTCTCGTGAAACGTGTATTCTGCTTTATTAAAGGTTTAAAGCATATATTCTGTTAAATTGTATTTAAAGCGATCTATCGGATCAGTATCGATCCAAAAATGTCGTTTGGGGTATTATTTTCCGTTTAATATAAAAAGGCAAATCGTACTTTGTTTTGCGTATAATAAAGCTTAATTACAGTTAAAAATCTAAAAACCCCTGAAACGTGTTCTTCGTGTTCTTGAGAATCAAACTCAATTTTGAAGGCGTTATCGGAATCCGATTTCGATGTTCTTGTAACCAAAATGAATCTCTCATCATCCTCTACCTAAATCCATCATCAAAATCTATGTGGGTATGATTTCTGAGTTTTTCCTATTTTAATTATTTTTATTTATTTCGAATTTAGGTTTAATTTTGGGGAAATCTGTGTTCTTGATAGTTCTTGCTAATTGATTACATGGTTGGATTGTACATGTTGTGAGGAGCATGTTGATGATTTTTATGTGAATTTTGACCTGTTAAATCGTGCAAATGGGAAATTGTAAACTCACCGGAAAAGTCTTTGTTTTTGCCGGATTTTGAGTTAGGAGGATTGGTTTTTGATTGTGGTTACACCACTACCTAGATCGGGAGATGAGGATTTGATTCGTGTAAGAAAGTTTAAGTTTGGTGTTAGTTTTAGTCGGCCGGAAAAGCGACCCCCGTCGGGATCCTCGCGAATCGGCCGGGCTTCGGTTGATTTCCGGTTGATTCTACCCGTGTTTTGGCTTGTTTATGTGATGCCTTGGTGTTATAGTTGAATTGCGAGTGAGAGCGAGTGTTTTGGTGTAAGTTGGAGTCGCCGGAATCGGTTTGGGGACGCCGGAACACCGGCCGGAATCTGGGTTTCCGCCGGCTGTTCTTGGCGACCCACCGTGTTCTTGGCGACCCGTTTACCCAATTCCCCGACCCGGTTTTGATTTTCAAAAACCCTAATCCATTTCCAGAAAAGTGTTTCTGGGTTTTTATTTTTAAAAATAATTCAAAAATAGTTTTATAATTCTAAAAATCATATCTTTGATTTAAAAATACATTTTATTATTCCGAAAATTTTATAAATTCATAAATATTTATTTAAATTCAAAAATTGATTAAATTTAATTATTTTAATTATTTTTGATTAATAATTAATTTATTTAATTAATTGATTAATTCTTTTAATCAGTTAATTCTTAATAATTAATTATTAATTAGATTTAATTAATTTAAAATTTAGTTTAATTATTTTCAAGCTTATTTATTTATTTAAAAATAGTTTGAGCATTTAAAGAGTGTCAATTAATTTTATTAATTGATTTATTTGCATTTAAATGTTTATATTGGATTTAAAAATCCGATTTTTGATTTAAAAATTAGTAATGACTTATTTAAATTCAAATAAGTTTCGTGTGATGTTTTAAAAATAGTTATAAGTGCTATATGGTTTGTATGAGTTGTGTAATGTGTTTTATAGTCCGTATATGCCCGTACTAGGGCTAGTGTCTGTGTTTTAAATATCGTAAATTAGACCGGGCGTCCGATACGTAACCGGTTACTTGTTTAAATGTGTTATGTGAATGATATGAATTATCTGTTGTTGAGTCATGCATGCAAATAAATTGTGTTGAGACTTGTTTGAGTATTTGGTCGTGTCTAATACTATCACGAGGGGTAGTTGAAATAGAAATTTGTCGGTAATGTTAGAAAGTGAGATTTACGAGGCCGTTGACTTGGATGTTGACTTTTTATAGTATGGGGATTGTCGTCAAGCGAGTTACGTGGATTACTTATGTGGTTGATTGCGATTGGTCTATCAATTGAGATGTGGATGTTTATGCAACAAAGATATCGGTAGGATCGGTAAGTGCGTTGAAGTTAAGTTACAATCATTTATGAAATATGAGGATTATACGTTGAAAACTAAGTACCGTCTCATGTTTGACTATCGAGGCTGGCACGTGGATTCGAAATGGTAGAAGCAGACTAGTGGTATTCGCAAGAGCGTTAAAGCAAAGAAGGACGGAAGTCGAGAATCGTGCGACAAGACAGAATAAGGAGGAAATCGTATTGTTTCAGCGTTACGAAATAGCTAAGGACCAGAGGCAAGTGTTTATACCCTTGCTTATTAATTAAGGGATATTATCTTGAATTATTAGTATGCATGTTGAATGCTTATTACTGAATTTTCAAATGTTGATTTCTTTGCATTGAATTGCAAGTATGTTATTTAATCTCGTAAATTGACGAGTACTCTTTTATACCTTTTTGGTTTAGATTCATATTTTCATATTGATCGGAGAGATATAATTATTATATTGAAATGATTGAAAAGATAGTTATGGGCTGTATACTAAGGCCTTCTTTCAAAGACTTGATTTAAAAATGCTAAGTTGGAATATTACCAACCCTAGATGAGCGGGAACTTGTGAACCCTATGAGGGAAAACTTATTCTGAAATTCTGAAGTGGTGTTGCGTGCCCTTCAAGTATTCCGTTTTTCACCTTGCACCTATGCAAACCTTGTTATCCATTCTTGTTAATGCGATCATCTGATCCATTCCCTGATTCGAATTCATATATGTTGTGCATGATTTAGTTTACTTCCTTCAAGTACAAGGCTTATCTATTATAAGTACATGTTCGAAGGACTTGAACTATTTGTTAGGAATATGTTGTTCTTGATGATAATTATAAAAACACTTAGTAGATTTTGTATTAAGTCATTTTGTAACTGTCAACGGAATGGCATGCTTTGCAGTGTTTCGTTGACAGGAAGCTCATCAACGGAATGAGTGTTGTAGCAATTGCACTGTACAATACTTCACAGTTTGATATGCATTTGATGTATGTACTAGATAGGTTTTCTAAGTCATGTTGACTAAGTACTAGATAGGCAAAATAGGTTGGTTAATTGTAAATATGTTATGCCTTGTAATTTTGCCTAAGTGAAGACATGTCAACGGTATGAGGATTACTCTATCAACGAAACAAGGATACACCATCAACGGTATGGAGTTTACTCATCAACGAAACGAGAGAAACACCATCAACGGAATGAAGAATAAAGCTATCAACGAAACACATCTCCCTGCTATCAACGAATCATTATTGCTTTTCTGAATAGTTGACAAAGTGATAGTGATAGTTTACTGAACAGATCTAAAGGTGATGTGGAAGTGTACTTTGCATTGGAAACCATTAAAATGGACATGGGGAATAAGGAAACATCCCAGTTTCCAATTGGGCTCTTGGGAGTGATGTTGCCTAGTAATAATCTATTGTAGAAGGGGGGTTGAATACAATAGAGTAAGATAATCGACTTCTTAATGTATATATCACAAATATGAAAAGAAAGATAACAGCTTTATTAAATCTGATATAAAACTGTTACAAACTCTCTCAAGAAATTCTGATGTTCTTGAGAGCTGCTAGTTTACAAAAACTCTCTCAAGAAATTCTATGTTCTCGAGAGCTTCTATTCGATTATGTTCTCTCTCGAATGAATACATAAATCGAAACCAAGACTGTGTTTATATAGTGCACACAGCTTCTCTATCAATAACAAGATAAGTCCTAATCAATAACAAAGATAGAAACCTATCCTTAATCGATAGCTACATTCTACAAACCAGGAACAAATAGAATAAACTTCCATGTTTATCTAGACTCCAAATATAACTCGAAGTAGGAATCCTGATCAGCTTCAAGTTCTGATGATCAATCCTGATCATAGTCTGAGTAGGAATCCTGATGATCAATAAGATACTGACGCTTGATCAAATACTGATGACCATGCAATACTGATGACGTCAGCAATCCTGATCAGTTGAGTCTAGCTTCTGACGATCATTGAATTCTGATCTACAATCTCCCCCAATCTCATACTTTGTGAAATAAAGTATAGATTCCAAATATTCAATGATGTCAAAAACATGTATCAAAATGTACAAGTATCTTCAGAAACAACTTATCTGTTTAAGCTTTTTGATAGAACAGATTCATCTTCAAGAAGTTGGATAATAAACTTTCTTCTTTTTCTTCAAGAATTTGAATCAGTCTTTCCTTAAGATTTCTGAGTTCTTCATCTTCCTCATTAATCTGGTAGATAGCTGCTCTGAGATTCTGTATGGAGCTTTTCTGTAGACTGTGCTCTTCAAGCAAAAGATAAGCAATTTCCTTCCCATCAGGATTGAGAGTAAGTTGGGTCATACCAAAAGTTACTTCTTTAACAGCAGTACCTCTTTGCATTTCCACATCCTGACCTCTTTGATTTAAGTACATGGGAATATAATTACCATCGAAATTACTGTTTCCATCCAGTCTTCTTCTTATAGTTGACAAAATCATGTCAGCCCATACTTTGTACACTTGGTTCTTCCATCTTAACAGATAGTGAACATATTTCAGTTCCTGTGTAGTTTTTATCAGCAGATCTTGAATAGATAGAATCTTCACACTACCATCTTTCATGAAGTACAGAAGCTTTTCTTTCTTTTCAAAACCATCATGACAATCTATAACTATATCAACAGCTAATAAATTGTTCAGATTTTCAGAAGTTAAAGTACCTCCAATTTCAGTTAAGAAGAAAGGATCAACATAAGTCATGTTTAGAAATTCAGCATCCCTGTGTCCAATACCTCCTCTTGTGTAACTTGACATTTGCTTCAGATTCGAAAACATCTTTAACCAGAGTGTTTTTGATCTAGCCATATCAGACAAATCAACAACACTTGAAGCACTTGTAATAATTCCACCAGTCTGAAAATTGATAGGTGTATCACACTTCAGTGTACTTATGTGTTCCCACTTCTTGTCTTTCTCCTTTTCATGAGTGTAGCTTCTTTCAAGTAAAGATTCTTGCCTGCTTGAATTTCTCCATTGTCTTTCATTTGAAACTTTAAGCCTTTGTAGATAGAGATTGAAATCTTCATATGTTCTTTTTGTAATATCTCTTCTTTTGGCTTCTTCTTCTTCATCTACTTCTTTGTTGTGACAATCAACAACAGTAGATAAGATTATCAAATCAACCTCTTGCAGAATTTCAGATTCGTCAGGATCTTGAATATTGTCAGGATTAGAATCTTCAATTTGATTTGTATTGCTGAGAGTTGATTTACTTGTTTTTCTTCTCAATTCAGGTTCTTCTTCAACAAATTCCTTGTCTTCTTTCTCCATGATATCCTTGATAACAGGATTTGTTAGATTTTGTGAAGCTTCAGGAATTTCTTCAATTCGTAACCCTCTAGACCTTGTCTGTCTAGGTACTGTTTGAGTTGAAGAACCTCTTCTATTTCTTCTAGCACCTCTCCTACCTCTGCTTCCTCTACCTCTAGCAGGAGCAGTATAGTTTTCCATTGTCTCTCTTTGTAGTCTCAAGAATTCTTCATGTGAGAGATCTGGATATTCTTCACTTGCTGTAGAGAGTGCTTTTCTTGCATATAATTGTTGAACTCTTTTATCAGTGTGATATAGAGTAACAATTCTGCCATCTTTTGTAGAAAACTTCTGGAATAAATTTGATGCATCTTCAGGATTATCAATAATTACATCTTCATCACCTTCAGGAATTGTAGCAAGAATGTGTCCATGACCAGGTGTCAGGATTTGATCTTCCGTCAGGATCTGAGATTGCACCAATGTTCTTACTGTCTTAACTCCAGAATCAGAAACATGAGTTGACTGCGTTGTTTGACTTTGAGAAGTTTGGATTGTCTTCATAACAACAGCATCAGAGGTTTCTCCTTGTATCACTTTGTCACCACCATCATCTCCAGTATCATCATCATTATTTCTTAATACTAGATCAGGTGTACATTTTGTCTGAATAACCTTCTCCCCCTTTTTGACATCAGGATTTGACAATAATTGCAAAATTAAGGAAAGAGAGGCTTGAATTTCAGTTACCTTAGTATCCAGAGAATCAATTCTTTGATTGATTGAGGTTTGTTCTGAAACAACAGATTTCACTTGGGATTCCACTACCCTTAGTTGTAAAGTAGTAGGCACCTTTGTAAAATTATTAAAGATACCAGTCCTCACTTTTTCAGTTGAGCCCTTGATAGAATCAATCTCACTTTTCAGGCTTTTGGATAACAGAGTAGTAGCCTTCAGATGATTCTTCAAGTCTTGATTCTCTATAGATTTCACTGCATTATAGGCATGTTCAATAGCAGAAGAAAAACTGATAGATTCATCAGATTGGTGCCATGAATTGTTCCATTCATTCTGTCTAAATGCCTCTGCAGGATCAAAGGAAGGAGTAGAAAAATCTTGTCTCTGATCTTTCCCAGTGAAAGCATTGCTAGCCATATATGTACTTGATGAACCAAAATTAGTTCCAAGACTAATTTTGAGTGCTGTAGCAAGCTGTTCCTTCTCTTTTCGATTCTCATTATCATCATCACTATCATCAGAAGTATCATCAGCAGTATCATGAGTAATATCAGGATCAGGAATAGCAATACCTTTCAGTTTATCCTGTGGTTCTGAGATAGGATGATCCATTGGTCTTGAATGAAGTGGCTGTATCAAAATAGGTTCATTATCAGGAGCACCACTAGCGTCAGGATGAACATCGTCAGGATTTGATATGCGTGCATCAGTATTTGCTACCAATGGTTCTTGTGGAGCTTGAGGTTCAGAAGCTTCTTCAACACTTTGAGTTAAAGGTTCTTGTGTGCTTCCCTCATTGACAATGTTCTCGACCAATCTTTCAACAGAAGCTGTAGCTTTGCCTGCATCTTCACTTTGAGAAGATGGTTCTTGTGTAGCTGGAATGTTGATGTCTTCATTCTCCCTTTGAGAAAATGGTTCTTGTGTGACCATTCCACTAGCTAAGCCTTCACCCAAACTTTGATTGAGTGGTTCTTGTGTGGCAGGATCAACAGTAGCTGCTGAATTACTCTGAAATTCAGGTTCTTGTGGGCTTGATCCTTTCAGCTTCTTCTATCTCTGATAGACTAACTCTTCTGCATTCCTCTTTTTCTTTGATGTAGGTGTAAGACCAACCAAGGAAGCAGTTGTAGAAACCTTCTCCCAAGAAATTTCTCTAATCTGAGATGGAGAGGCTGGAGAGTCTGATAGAGAGACAACTTTTGTTGTTGCATCAGGAATACTAACATCAGGATTTGCTAGAGCATCAGGAGTAGATGACTCATCAGGATTTGATGTCTGAATATCAGTATCCTTCATTTGCACTGTCAAAGGAATATGATACCTGCTCTTTGATAATTTCCTTGTCTTTTGTGGTTTTGATAAAGGTACCACAGCTTTAGTAGCAGTATCAGCAACTTCCTTGTTCACATTCATCACAGATGATATAGGTAAGTCATCCTCTGAATCACTTTCATCAATCAACCTTAACTTCCTTTTCACAGGAACATTCTTAACAACCTTATCAGCTTTCTTCACCAGGACCCCTTGTACACCCCCTTGTATCTTCTTTTTAGTGAGTGGTGTAGAGGAAAAATCCTTTGAACCTGATTGCCTTCCAGACACATCAGTTCTAGCTGATTTCTTTGATTTTACAACTAAAGTCTTTTGAGAGACAGTAGAGGTGGTTGTTAACTGTTTAGACTGTTTAGGTTGCATGCTTGTGTCAGGAACAAGGTGGGTTGGACCTTGCCCCATAGCATTAGAAAGTAGTCCATAACGAGTAGGCATTTTCTGATGTAAGAAAAACCTAACCTCATCAGGAATAAAAGCATTTCCTATGAAACCATTTGCCTTATCACTGTTGACTAAGGACTTAATATTATTCTCAGTAATTCTACAGATTGGTAGAACTGCATCATCCTCAAAAACAACATTAGGACATAAGTGATTAAATATCAACTGTAAAAATCTAAGAAAACAGACAGAACCCAATTTATCTGATTTCCTATCACTTAAAGCTTTTAAGATAAAAGACCCCTAATCAAACACTGTAGAATGGATAAGAGAGTACCCAATTTTAAGAGATCCTGATGGAAGAGCATCAAAATTTGATGTCTTGTTCAGGAAACAGCGGCTGATTGTATCAAAGAAGAAATTCCATTCCTTCTTAAGCTTTGTCCTGAAGAGATTTCCATATCTCTTTACTTCACCATTGTAGCCCAACTTTGTAACAAACTCAAAAAGAGTAGAGTCCGAAACATTAGCAGGAATAGCATCACCAAGAACGGGTAAATGCAGGGCTGCCTCCACAATTGTAGGAGTCACATAGTGAGTAGTTCCATTATATTCAAAACTCATCAAGATTGTATCAGAATGCCCTTTATCAAAAGTAACTGAGTTCCACACCTGCATTACAGACTTAAAAGAAACACTTGCAGGTTCTGTTAAAGCAAACTTCAATGGGCTTGAAGCTAGAAAATCTTGAATGATATGAAACTCATTGGGTAAATCTTGATGATTTAGAATAGCCACAAAATTGTTAGTGGCAAATGTAACACCACTAATCACTGTCTGTTTGTTCATGAATGATGAAGATGTCATTGTAATGCTTTTGAAAACTCGAGAATTAAGATTTGAAGCAATTAGGGTATGAAAGCACAGAGAGAGATAGAAAACGAAAAACTGATGATAAGAGAGTAATTAACGATGTAGACCAATGAAAAGTATTTTGTTAAAACAAAATATTACTCTCAAAGACAGGTGGCAAAATATGATTTGTGCACAAAGAATTAGTGGACAGATTACGTGTGTCATTTAAATAAATCTGCACCGGCTTTTATGTGTATGTATTGATATATATCTATAATAGTGCAACACACGCGCGCATACAGTTGTCCTACTAAAACTCAACCGTCCATCAGTAGATACTGACGAAAAATTAGGCACAAATTAAGTAATGAAATACTGACCTGTACATCAGGATTGACCAGTTGACTTCCTGTCAGGATTGAGTCCTATCAGGATTTGATCAAAGATACATACCTTTCTGAATAACCATCAGGATTTGACAGTTATCAGGATTTCCTCTCTGTAGCTTTTCCTCAGAAATTCTCAAAATTCATCATTCCAAGTTCATTCACCAATTTATTGAAAATGGCTTCAGGTAGTGGCTTGGTGAATATATCAGCTAGTTGTTGATCAGTAGGAACAAAGTGAAGTTCAATTGTTCCTTCCAGAACCTGTTCTCTTATAAAGTGATATCTGGTACTTATGTGTTTAGTAAGAGAATGCTGAACTGGATTTCCTGTCATTGCAATAGCACTTTGGTTATCACAATAAATAGGGATTTTTGAGTATGACAGGCCATAATCTAACAACTGATTTCTCATCCACATTATCTGAGCACAACAACTTCCTGCAGTAATGTACTCAGCTTCTGCAGTTGAAGTGGAAATAGATTTCTGCTTTTTACTGAACCACATGAAACTAGTCTTCCACCCAAAAACTGACAACTTCCTGAAGTACTTTTCCTGTCTATTTTGCATCCTGCAAAATCAGCATCTGAATAACCACACAACCCAAAATCTGATTCCCTTGCATACCAAAGGCCAAGTGAAGGAGTGCCTTTGAGATATCTGAAAATTCTTTTGACTGCAATCAGATGTGGTTCTCTAGGTTTTGCTTGAAATCTTGCACATAGACAGGTTGCAAACATGATATCTGGTCTACTGGCAGTGAGATACAATAAAGAGCCAATCATTCCTCTGTAGTGAGTTACATCTACCTCTTCACCTTGATCAGGATCAAGTTTGGTAGCTGTAGCTATGGGAGTTGAAGCAGGAGTATTGTCTTGCATGTTAAACCTTGTCAGTAAATTCCTTGTGTATTTAGACTGATTAATAAAAATCCCTTCATCAGTCTGTTTAACTTGAAGACCCAGAAAGTAACTCATTTCTCCCATCATGCTCATTTGATATCTTGACTGCATAAGCTTGGAAAACTTTTCACACAGCTTATTGTTTGTTGACCCAAAAATGATATCATCAACATAAATCTGAACTAACAGCAACTCCTTACCATGATTCAAATAAAATAGAGTTTTATCAATTGCACCTCTTTTGAATCCACTTTCCAGTAAGAATTGAGCTAAGGTTTCATACCATGCTCTTGGAGCTTGCTTTAGTCCATAAAGTGCCTTATCCAGTCTGTAGACATGATCTGGATATGTAGGATCAATGAAACCAGGAGGTTGTTCAACATAAACTTCTTCCTCCAGTTCACCATTTAAGAAAGCACTTTTAACATCCATCTGGAAAACCTTGAATTTCTTATGTGCTGCATAAGCAAGAAATATCCTGATGGCTTCTAGTCTTGCAACAGGAGCAAAAGTTTCATCATAGTCAATTCCCTCTTGTTGGGAATACCCCTTTGCAACTAGTCTAGCTTTATTTCTGATAATGACTCCATCAGAATCAGTCTTGTTCTTGAAAATCCACTTTGTACCAACAATTGATCTATTCTTTGGTCTTGGTACCAGTTTCCAGACTTCATTCCTTTCAAATTCATTCAGTTCTTCTTGCATTGCAGTAACCCAATCAGCATCTTTAAGTGCATCTTCAACTTTCTTAGGCTCCTCCTTGGATAGAAAGTTATTATATAAACATTCATTCTGAGTTGCACTTCTTGTTTGAACACCTGCATCAGGATCTCCAATTATCAAATCAGGAGAATGATCTTTTGTCCATTTCCTTGCTGGTGTCAAATTGTTTCTTGAAGTAGATGCTCCCCCTGGATTGGTGTTATCTTGATTGAAAGAATTTGATTGATTTGAAGCTCTCCCTGAATTATTGCTATGCCCTCCTGATGTGTTATTAGGATCTTCACTTGAATCAGTATCTGAAGAATTCTGTCCTGATGATTGAGTTGACTCTGAACTTGTAGTTGAATGCCGTTGCTCCCCCTCAACATTAGCACTACTAGTTGTATCACTGTTGTTTGCATCATCAGTATTAGCACCATCAGTACCTGGTGAGTCATCAGAATTTGGTGACCCATCAGTATCTGATGAATTGACAGGATCTGATTCAATTTCTTCAGGTTCCTTGGAAGCTTCATTTTCAAATAACAATCTATCATGCGAGTCTTCAATGATTCCAGTTATCTTCTTATCATCAAAAGATACATGAATTGACTCCATGACAGTTCTTGTTCTCAAATTAAAAACTCTGAAGGCTCTTGATGTAGGATAACCTATGAATATTCCTTCATCAGCCTTTGTTTCAAATTTCCCTAGCTGTTCAGGATGAGTTCTGAGAACAAAACATTTACAGCCAAACACATGCAAATGCTTCAGACTTGGTTTCTTCTTCTTGAGTGACTGATAAGGAGTGACACCATGCCTGTTTATCAATGTGAGATTTTGTGTATAGCATGCTGTGTTGACTGCTTCTGCCCAGAAATATGTAGGTAATTTAGCTTCTTCCAACATAGTTCTTCCAGCTTCAATAAGAGTTCTATTCTTCCTTTCTACTACTCCATTTTGCTGAGGTGTGCCAGGAGCAGAGAATTGTTGAATGATTCCTTTGTATTTGCAGAACTCTTCCATCTTTGAATTCTTAAATTCAGTACCATTATCACTTCTCAGAATCTTGACTTTGTACTTTGTGGTTGTCTCAATCATCCTCACATGATCCAACAGAACTTCAGGAGTTTCATCTTTTCTATGCAGAAAATACACCCAGGTGAATCTAGAATATTCATCAACAATTACAAGAGTGTACCTTTTCTTACTGATGGACATGATGTTGACTGGACCAAACAGATCAAGATGTAGCATGTGATATGGTTCTTCAATAGAGGATTCTGATTTACTCTAGAATGATGTCCTTCTTTGTTTTGCTTTTTGGCATGCATCACAGAGTCCATCAGGTGTATATAAGACATTAGGTAATCCTCTTACTAACTCTTTCTTAACCAACTCATTGATGTTGCTGAAGTTGAGATGAGAAAGCTTCTTGTGCCAATTCCAACTTTCATCTACTGAAGCTTTACTGATGAAACATGTAGGGGAGCCATCAGTATCTGAGAGAATGTTGGCTTCATATATGTTACCATGCCTGTAGCCAGTTAGTGCTATCTTCCCTGTTGCTTTACTGACTACTTCACAATGTGTGGAATAGAAATTGACATGATAACCTCTGTCAGTGATTTGACTAATACTCAACAAGTTGTGTTTTAGTCCCTTCACTAGAGCTACTTTTTCAATGATGACATTTCCAATGATTATATTGCCATATCCCAAGGTTTGTCCAATGTTGCCATCTCCATAAGACACAGTTGGGCCAACTTTTTCCTCATATTCTGATAACAGGGCTTTGTTTCCAGTCATGTGCACAGAACATCCACTATCCATGACTAACACATTTTTCCTTTTACCCTGCATCAGAATAGTAAAACACTAGTCAGAATGTTTAGGAACCCACACTTGTTGGATTCCTTGTTCATGCATTTTATTAAATTTAACAGCAGAAGACTTTTTGACTTTAGCAGTCCTGACAGGATTTACTCCATCAGGATTTGCTTTGTCAGTATCAGTATTAACAAAAGCATGCTTCACTATGACATTTTCAGTTCTATCAGACTTTGTACTACTTTCAAACTTAGGCAATGGATCATAAAAGTTATAATACAAATCATGATACTCTTTACATGTATAAATAGAATGCCATAGACTACCACAATGAAAACAGGAATTTTGTGGTTTGTAAAATACTGATTTATTCCTAACATCAGACTTAGGAATTTCAGCAATTTTCTTCTTACTCTTTTTACAATCAATAGCAAGATGATTAGAGTTACCACAATTAAAACAACTCTTTCTAGGTGCATTTGGGATATACTTATAACCATTTTCTTTATTGATCCCAATTTTACCATTCCTGTTTCTCTTAACAGTAGCTTCCTTTTTCTTATCTGTAACCTTACAGATTTTATCTTTAAGCTGTTTCTGAGACAATAGACCTACATTCTTAGTGACTTTGTTCATGACAGGTTTAGACTTTATAATTTTAATTCCTTGAGTAGAAGAAGATCCCTTTTCAAAAGTAGAATTGGAATCCTTACCAAAAACAAAATTAACAGGAGTAATCTTAGATTTGGTTGAGTCTATAACATGTCTATAGGTCTTTGGACTGACTGTCTCATCAATGACAATTTTCTCTGCTAATTTCTTATCTTCATCTGACTTATATCCTAGACACTCTTTCCAATTCTTAGAGGTATTAATCTCATGAAATTTCCTACCAGAGTCTGTCCAGGTTCTGATTTTCTCATTAGCATATTCAAGTTCTTTTTCAAGGGAAGTACATTTAGATGTCATCTCTAAGTGCATGTGTTTAGCATTATCACATTCTTTTTGTACTTCTTGCATACGAGAAAATTCAGCTTCTAATATCTCATTCCTCTTTCTAAGGTCAGACATCTCAGATAAGATTCTAGTATTCTCAGCAGTTTGACTTCTAAAGCTAATATGTAATGACTTTAGAAAGCGTCTTAACTCAGAAGCATTATCAGTATCAAAATCAAAGATAGTATTTAGTACCTTATCATCAGGAGCAGCAGTTACATCAGCATTGGCCATTAACGCATAGTTGACTACCTCAGTATCAGATTCTGAGGAAGAGTCCATCCAATCCTTGCTTGATGTGATGAGTGCCTTTGTCTTGTTGCATTCAGAAGCAAAGTGACCCATACCATTACACTTGTAGCATCTAACCTTTGACTTGTCAAATTTGCTACCCTTGCTGTCCTTTTTGATATACTTGTCTTTGTCTGCTTTGAAGATCTTTTTCTGAAAGTTGCCTTGTATTCTATTCTTCTTGAACTTCATCCTTCTGAAGTTTCTGACAATCATAGCAACCATCTCTTCCATGTCTGAATCAGAAGATTCATCACCAGTATTGGCATCAGGATTGCCATCAGTATCTGATGAAGAGTCGTCAGGATCTGACTCAGCTACTCTTGCTTTCCTTCTAGAGACCTCCATAGCTTTTCCTTTTGATTTAGCTTCTACATTCAAAGCAATTGACTTTGCCTTGCTGCTTTTCTTGTTCTTTCTCTGTTGAACTTCAAGATCATGAGTTTTTAGCATCCCATAGATCTCATCAAGAGACACAATGTTCAGATCATACTGGTGTCTAATGATTGAGGTCTGAGTATCCCATTCTTCAGGTAAAGCTCTAAGAAATTTGGTGTTTGAATCTTCAGTTTCATATACTTTGTCAACTAAGGATAAGCTGTTCAATAGTGTCAGAAATCTATCATATAGATCAGTCAGGCTCTCTTCAGGTCTTGCATCGAATTGTTCATATTCTTGAATCAAAAGAGCCCTTCTGTTTTTCTTAACAGATGCAGATCCCTGGCACTGAGTTTCCAAAGTATCCCAGATTTCTTTTGAAGACTTGCATGCAATCACTCTGTTTGACATGACAGCATCAAGGCTATTATGCAAGATATTCTTTATCTTTGGTTCCCTGAGTACATGAGCTTTTTCTTCTGGAGTCCATTCAGCTTTAGCTTTGACCACATAATGTTCTGGTACTGTATCTGTTCGTTCTACGAACTTTGTTGGTATATATGGTCCATCACGAATCCTGTCCAAGTAGTCAGGATCCATAGCCTCCAGGTACATCAGCATCTTTACCCTCCATGTAGGATATTCTGATATCTTTAAGATGGGAATCTTCATGCTTTCATACTTGGTTGTCGACATCTTTAGATCGTATCTGATTCAGAATTAAATCAGTTTGCTCTGATACCAATTATTGCCCAGTAATAATCTATTGTAGAAGGGGGGTTGAATACAATAGAGTAAGATAATCGACTTCTTAATGTATATATCACAAATATGAAAAGAAAGATAACAGCTTTATTAAATCTGATATAAAACTGTTACAAACTCTCTCAAGAAATTCTGATGTTCTTGAGAGCTGCTAGTTTACAAAAACTCTCTCAAGAAATTCTATGTTCTCGAGAGCTTCTATTCGATTATGTTCTCTCTCGAATGAATACATAAATCGAAACCAAGACTGTGTTTATATAGTGCACACATCTTCTCTATCAATAACAAGATAAGTCCTAATCAATAACAAAGATAGAAACCTATCCTTAATCGATAGCTACATTCTACAAACCAGGAACAAATAGAATAAACTTCCATGTTTATCTAGACTCCAAATATAACTCGAAGTAGGAATCCTGATCAGCTTCAAGTTCTGATGATCAATCCTGATCATAGTCTGAGTAGGAATCCTGATGATCAATAAGATACTGACGCTTGATCAAATACTGATGACCATGCAATACTGATGACGTCAGCAATCCTGATCAGTTGAGTGTAGCTTCTGACGATCATTGAATTCTGATCTAACAAGTGATCATAATAAGCATGAAGACAAAAGCAAGGATCTCCAAGGACCACTGGACAAAGGGATGAAAAGCAAATTATTGGCGGTTACCTTTAGTGTACTTCAGTGTAGCCAAAAACAGTATTGTAAACTTGGGGAATATATAACCAAGTGTAGCAGTTAAGATAGAGTGAGAGAAGAAAAAGAAATAGTTTGTATTAGCTATCCTTGAGAGCATTCTTCTCTACAACTCTGTAACTGAGCAGCTGTGTACTTGTGTATCACAGATTATTTCCGCAATAAAAACACTTCAGTTGGATCATCAAACAATCCAACTGAATTATTTATATCTTGTGTTTTTATTTATTCAGTTCAGTTTTATTTTATAAAGTGTTTTAAGTTTAAGAAAATATCAAGAATTGTATTCAACCCCCCCTTCTACAATTCTGTTAGGTCATTTGGGATTAACAATTGGTATCAGAGCAAGCTTCTAACACACAAGAAGTTTAAAGATCAGACCAAAAACAGAAGCCATGGTGAAGAAGGATGCAGGTGTAAAGATACCAGTTCTTGATAAGGACAATTACTTTCACTGGAAAGTAAAGATGCATTTACATCTCATGTCTATGGATGAGAGATATGTAGACTGCATTGAGAAAGGTCCACACGTTCCCATGAAGTTTGCATCTAGAATTGGAGTGCCAGATGATGCTCCTGATGTAGAAATTCCAAAACTTGTCTCAGAATGGACTATTGAAGATCTTGCAGAAATCCATAAAGATAAGAGAACCATGAACATTCTGTTTAATGGTTTGGAGCAAGAGATGTTTGACAATGTCATAAACTGTACAACCTCCAAAGAAGTATGGGACACTGTCAGAACACTATGTGAAGGAACTGAGCAAGTAAGGGAGAACAAAATGCAACTCCTTATACAACAATATGAGCACTTTCACTTTAAAGCTGGTGAAACCCTAAATGACACGTTTAGTAGGTTTCAAAAGCTTCTGAATGGATTAAAGTTGTATGGGAGAATCTACCAAACTAAGGACTCAAACCTGAAATTTCTAAGAGCTCTTCCAAAAGAATGGAAGCCTATGACTGTTTCTCTAAGAAACACTCAAGAGTACAAAGACTACACTCTTGAAAGGCTTTATGGAACCTTGAAGACTTATGAGTTGGAAATGGAGCAAGATGAGGAAATTGAAAAGGTACAGAAGAAGGGTGGATCTATTGCATTGATTGCATCTGTGAACCAACTGGAAGATGACACTGAAGAAGCTGCAAAGGCCACAACTAGTCGAGCTAGTTGTAGAAGTGATGTTAGCAATGGTAAAGGTAAGATGACAGAAGAAGAAGAACCAGAATCAGCCAACTTGGATGACTTAGATGAGATTGATGAACACATTGCTTTTCTGTCAAGAAAATTCTCTAAGTTCAAGTTCAAGAGAAACTCAGAAGCAAGGCCACCAAGGAGAGACTTTCAACCTAACAAAAGTAACTGGATTGAAAAGTCTAAATCTAAATGTTTCAATTGTGGAATGCTTGGTCACTTTGCTGGAGACTGCAGAAAGCCCAAGATTGAGAAGAGCAACAGGAAATTTGAGCCTGTTGATTATAAAAAGAAATACTTTGAACTTCTCAAGCAAAAAGAAAAGGCTTTCATGTCTCAGGAGTATGATTGGGCTGGTAATGGTGAAGATTTTGATGATGATGTTGAATATGTCAACTTGGCTCTTATGGATAACAATCATGAGCAGGAAGCAAGCTCCTCAAGCAACCAGGTAACAATTACTAATCTTTCTGAGCTTTCTAAAGAGGAATGTGATAGTGCAGTAAATGAAATGTCTACTGTATTGTATAATTTGCGTGTTACTCTTAAATCACTTACCAAAGAGAATTCAAGAATAAAAGAGACTAATTTGCTCTTAAGTGACAGGAATGCAATGTTAGAAGCACAGCTCATTGAATTTGAGAAAATGAGATGTGTCAGTAGGGATGCTAAGAAGGAACTTGAGAACGTGTTACAAAGGGAAGAAATTCTTAAGACACAACTTGAAATAGAACAAAGTGTGATTGCTAAATGGAAAGATGCCAGGAATGTTGCTACCAACATCATTAATGTTCAAGGTATGGAATCTTTCTGTGAACAATCATGGAAAAAGAACAAAGAGAAACTAGGGTATGTTTGTGAAACCTTAGAATCAGAAACAGAGTCAACAAACAACAATGATCATTTGTTGAAGGTTGATATGTCAACGGAATGCAATGTTCCGTTGACAGATGAACCATCAACCGATCAGGGTGTTTCGTTGACAGAGAAAAGAAAAGATGAACTCACTAGACTTAATAATAAGTATGGTCCTGTCACCAAGAACTTTGTTCAAGGTGAGTCTAGTAAATCAAAGAAAGTTGAGAAGTCTGTTGAGAGAGCTAATGTAGGTCACTTATCTAACAAGCAATTGAAAGATAAGTTAGAGAATGTTCAAGTTGAGGCTAAGGGAAATAAAAGGAATAACAGGAATGGCAAAGTAGGAATTAACAAACACAACAATTACACATCTGATAAATATGCTCCTAGAAAAACATGTGTTAATTGTGGAAGTGTTAGTCATTTATCTAATAACTGCAAATCTGTTAAGAAGACTGTTAAAGTGAAAATTCCCAAGCCTGTAATGAATAGTTCCATGCCTACAATGCCTGTTATGCCTAACATGTTTGCTCCATATGCACAATTTCAAAATCCATATGCCAGCATGCCATTTGTGTCTAATCCATACATGAATATGTTTAATGTGCCACAAATGCCATGGAATATGAATAACATGTTTGTTCCTCCAATTATGCATGCTAAGAATGAAAATGTGAGCAATCCTCAGAAATCAACACCAAGGATAAAGATTGATTTAAATCAATCTGAGCCCAAGGTGAAAAATGATATAAAAGGAAAAGCAAAGGCTAACAAAACAGGACCCAAGGAAACTTGGGTACCAAAATCGACTTGATTTGGTTCTATTGTGTGCAGGGAGACAAAAGGAATCTTTGGTACTTGGATAGTGGTTGTTCAAGACACATGACTGGTGATTCTACCCTGCTCACAGAGTTTCAGGAAAGAGCTGGCCCTTGTATTGCTTTTGGAGATGACAACAAAGGCTACACAAAGGGATATGGCTTGATTTCAAAAGAGAATGTCATCATAGATGAGGTTGCATTGGTGGATGGTCTTAAGCACAACTTGCTTAGTATCAGCCAACTTTGTGACAAAGGATTTTTAGTTACTTTTTCTAAAGAAGCCTGTGTTGTTTCTAAAGGAGGAAACAACAATGTGGTAATGACTGGATTCAGAAGAGGGAATGTGTACATTGCTGACTTTAGTAGCACAAGTTCAGAAACCATCACTTGTCTTTTCAGCAAGGCAAGCAAGGATGAAAGTTGGCTATGGCACAAGAAATTATCTCATCTGAACTTTAAAGTTATGAATGATTTGGTGAGGAAAGATCTTGCTAGAGGAATTCCACAAGTGGAGTTTTCCAAGGATGGTTTGTGTGATGCCTGTCAAAAGGGGAAACAAAAGAAGGCATCATTCAAAAGCAAGACAGAGTCATCAATTGTCCATCAGCTTGAGTTGCTTCATATGGATTTGTTTGGCCCTGTAAATGTCATGTCTATTTCAAAGAAGAAATATTGTCTTGTGATTGTTGATGATTTTTCTAGATTTACATGGACTTTCTTTTTGCTCTCCAAGGATGAGGCAAGTGAAATCATTATCAATCACATCAAGATGGTAAACAATCATCCTGACTTGAAAGTAAGAAGGATTAGGAGTGACAATGGGACAGAATTCAAGAATTCAAGCATGAAGGTGTTCTGTGAAGAAAATGGTATTTTGCATGAGTTTTCAGCAGCAAGGACACCACAGCAAAATGGTGTAGTTGAAAGGAAAAACAGAACACTTATTGAAGCTGCAAGGACAATGCTAGATGAATCAAAGTTACCAACTTATTTTTGGGCTGAGGCAGTTAATACAGCTTGCTTCACTCAGAATATTTCTTTGATTAATCAGGCCAAAGGAATGACCCCTTATCAGCTACTCAAAAGAAAGAAGCCACTATTGGATTTTCTTCATGTCTTTGGATGCAAGTGCTTTGTTCTGAGAAATCAAGCTGAGCATTTGGGGAAATTTGAAGCAAAGGCAGATGAAGCAATATTTGTGGGTTATGCAGCAGGGAAAACCTACAGAGTCTACAATCTCAGAACCAACATTGTTATGGAATCTGTACATGTTGTTTTTGATGATCTCAAAATTCAGGGTCTCTGTGATGAAGGTTTCCATGAAAGTCTCTCTTTTGAGAATGAGGAAGGAGAACAAATGGATCATGATAAGACTATTGAGAAACAGTCCAAAGTTGTTGTATCTAGCACAAATGAAAGCAGCAGTGAAGATGAAATTGTTGCATTAAGATTGAAAAGAATAGATGCTAGTAGACCAAATGGTCATTCCGTTGACAGTCAGAATGAGCGTTTTGTTGACAGTCAACATGGTCATTCCGTTGACAGTCACAGAAATGCTTCCAGGAGTGATCAATTAGGGACAACAAACTCAGGGGGAGTTTCTCAAGGACAAATATCTATTCTAGGCAATCATGATCATGAAGCTACTTCTTCAAGAGCAAATCTACCTCCCTCAAGGAAATGGACTAAAGATCATCCCTTTGAACTTATTATAGGTGATGTGTCTTCAAAAGTCCAAACTAGAAGAGCAACTCAAGAAGAATGTCTATATAGCAGCTTTCTGTCTCGAGATGAGCCAAAGAAAGTTGAGGATGCACTTCTAGATCCAGATTGGGTCTTGGCTATGCAAGAAGAGCTAAACCAATTTGAAAGGAACAATGTTTGGAAGCTGGTGCCCAAGCCTAAGGACAGGAGTGTCATAGGCACAAAATGGGTGTTCAGAAATAAGATGGATGAAAATGGCATAGTCACAAGGAACAAAGCTAGATTGGTTGCAAAAGGCTACTCACAAGAAGAAGGAATTGATTTTGATGAAACCTTTGCTCCTGTTGCAAGACTAGAAGCAATAAGGATTTTCCTAGCCTATGCAGCCCATGCCAATTTCAAGGTCTATCAAATGGATGTGAAGAGTGCTTTTCTAAATGGGGAATTGGAAGAGGAGGTGTATGTAAGTCAACCTCCTGGTTTTGAAGATGATGATTTTCCAGAATATGTATACTTCCTCCTCAAAGCACTCTATGGTTTGAAACAAGCACCTAGAGCCTGGTATGACACACTTTCACAGTTCCTCCTTGAGAATCACTTCACTAGAGGTACTGTAGATAAAACTCTTTTTCATAGGATTGTGAATGGCTCTACAATACTTGTTCAAATATATGTAGATGACATAATTTTTGGGTCTACAGATGAAAAACTTTGTCAAAAGTTTGCCAAGCTTATGCAAAGTAAGTATGAAATGAGCATGATGGGAGAGTTAACTTATTTTCTTGGTCTTCAAGTAAAGCAAGTTAATGAAGGCATTTTCATTAGTCAAACCAAGTACATTAATGATTTGTTAAAGAGGTTTAACTTAATGGAATGCTCTCCTGCCAAAACACCCATGCCTACTGCCACCAAACTTGAATTGAATACTAAGGAAAAATCTGTGGACATTTCAAGTTACAGAGGCATGGTTGGCTCATTTTTATATTTAACAGCTAGTAGACCTGATATTATGTTTGCTACATGTCTATGTGCTAGATTTCAGGCTGATCCTAGGGAATCCCATTTAGTTGCTATTAAAAGAATTTTCAGATATCTCAAAGGAACACCAAACCTTGGCATTTGGTATCCTAGAGAATCTGGTTTTGAACTAATTGGTTATTCAGATGCAGATTATGCAGGATGTAAAATTGACAGGAAAAGCACAACAGGAACCTGTCAATTTCTAGGAAACAAGCTTGTATCATGGTTCAGCAAGAAACAAAACTCAGTTTCCACCTCCACAGCTGAGGCTGAGTATATTGCAGCTGGAAGTTGTTGTGCACAGATTTTATGGATGAAAAATCAACTACTTGATTATGGAATAAGAGTTGAGAAAATTCCTATTTTCTGTGACAACACTAGTGCCATTGCCATTACTGAGAATCCAGTGCAGCATTCAAGGACCAAGCACATTGACATCAAGTACCACTTTATTAGAGAACATGTTATGAATGGTACTGTGGAGTTACATTTTGTTCCAAGTGAACAACAACTTGCAGACATCTTTACCAAGCCACTTGATGAATCCACATTCTCAAGATTAGTAAGTGAGCTAGGTATGCTAAATTTCTCTTAATTATTTTGAGATTTTTGCAAGTTAAAATGCAGCCAGGAACTTGCTATAATTTTTCTGTGAATTGATTTTCTCAGGAAAAGGTGAAATTTTGTCTAAGTCAAAATTACTATGTCAACGAAACGCACCATTCCGTTGACAGTCTTAGCATTTTTCTGGGTGTTTCGTTGATAGATCTTTTATATCAACGAAACGCGGCTTTATCAACGAAATAAGACGGGAATTTAACCGCCCAATCTGATTCGTTGATGTAGCGCTTTTTAATCTGAACCGTTGAAACTGCACGTTCTTTATCACGATCTATGCATACACTCCTGTAAGTATAAATCGTGGTAATATTTAATTCTAACGGTTACTTTTTAAGCCAATCAGGTAATTTAGATTAATTATTGGACTTAATTTCTGAGAATATTTGGGGGAGTATTTAAGAAATTTTAATTTCTTTATTTCATTTCTACCTGTTCTCAAAAATTCCAAAAGTTTTTCTATCTTCTTCTCTCTAACAAGCAATACAGCTCGAAGCTTTTCCTCACTCAACAATGGCACCCATAGTCAAGCTTATGTCTGCTGGTGGGTTCATCTATGCGAAGAACAATTCTATTCCATTTGTTGTTAAGGAGAGTCCGAACAGCATCTTTTCAAGATGATGGATTTCATGAGGAACTGTAAGTTGAGCTATGCGATGTTTCACTCTACACCACTCTACAATGAAGTAATCGAGGAGATTTGGACCTCATGTGAGTATAGTGGAACAAACGGCACACTGCAATTCACTCTTCAAGGTAATGAGTACATAGTTAATTCTGATGTTTTGCAAGCATGTTTACATATTCCTGATAATAACTGTGATGCTTTGCCTACTAACACTGAAATAACTACCATGCTAAATTCTATAAACTACTCTTTGCCTACTGATAACTTAGGTAAGATTATTAGGAGAGGTTTGGTTAGGGAATACAGTTATTTAGCTGATGCATTCATTAAGGTCTTTTCTGGAAAGATTAGTAATTTTGATGCATTAACTAACTCTATGTTAATTCTCCTAACCATGCTTCTAAATGATAGATATTACAACTTTAGCACCCAACTTATGTATGAAATTGGTGCTAAGTTGGGTGATAAGGCAAATAGGAAGAAAAATATCTATTATGCAAGGTTTCTGATGATGCTGGCTATTCATGTTAGTCCAGCACCATTAGTTATCTCTAACCCTACTGCCAGGTTTGAGTGCTTTGTGCAAGAGAAGAGAGTATTGACAGACATACTGAGGCTGAACCACAATGGTGATGTTCCAGTGGTGTATCTACCAATCATTGAGGTAACTACTGCTGTCCCTGTTAGTATAGCTGTTACTTCCATTGTTTCATCCAACCCAGTTGCTATGGAGTCTGTAGCTGTGACCCAACAGGCTCCTGCCCCAGCAACAAAACCAAAATCTAAGAAATCCTCCAAGCCAACCTCAGGTGCTTCTCAAAAGGCACCTGTTGTAAAAACTACCACACAACCTAAGGGGAGTGAGTCTGGAGTTGTGAGAGGTGAGGGAAGGGGTGAAAGTCAAAGAAACCCCAAGGATAAGGAAGGTGAGGTAAGTGTTTCCCAGCCTAGCCCCATTGTGTCTTCCCAACAAGGCACAATGAGTAAAATGGATTTAAGCACAAGTCTAATTGCATCCTCCCAAAAGGATGTAATTATTGAAACAAGCTCTCAACCTAGAGCACAGTCCAAAAGGGTAAGGGACACTTCAAGCCCACAGTCTACATTTTCCCAATACCAAAGGAGAGTGAAGCAAAAGTCCAAGGGTTCACAGGGTGCACACACACTGGAAGCAACACTTCCAGTTTCTCAAATTCAGTTTGATGTAACCCCTATTATAACTCTGGGGTTACAGTCCCATTCTCTAAACATCAACCTTGAACTATCTCCATCAAATTCACCAACTCTATCTCTAGATGTGGACATGATCCATACATCTATTCCTGATTCTCCAACTCTAATCTTGGAGAAGCCCCACTCTGAAGCTGGTGGCCATCACTTGTTAAGTGATTTGTTGGGCCATCAACCAATTTTTTCTGAAGTTGCAAGGGGATCTGTGGACCAAACTCTCAAATCAATCACCACATACTCTACTGTAACTTCTCATTCTCAAAGTGCTTTCTTGACTTCATCAACGAAACAGTCTATTTCGTTGACAAGTATTTCTCCATCAACGGTATCCATACCGTTGACAGTTCAAACTACCATTCCGTTGATAGGTCATTCTACACCCCTTATTGAAAATCTAGTTGTTTCCACAACTAGTGTAGATGACCTGGTGGTAGTTGAGACACTTTTAGGATTGAGAGGGAGTGAAACTGAGAGGCTGGCTTGCAGCCAGGCAAAAGGAGAGAATGAGAGTGAGAGGCTGGCTATTTCTTCCAGCCAGGCAAAAAGAGAGATTGAGAGTTCCACCTTAGTAGGTGAAGGTGAGGGTGTGAGAGGTGTGAGCCATGGGGAGCCCATGATGCAAGAAAATAGAGGAGAGAGAGAAGGGACTACAGGAGTCATAAGGGAGGAAGCAGCCATTGCTAGTGAGTCAATGGAGGTCAATGAGGGAGAAAGGGAACTTACTTTCCAAGAGCATTATCAACAAACTCTGGATAGTATTTCTCTGGATCCTGAGACCTTTACTCATCCTGTGTCAGCCTATCAAGTTTTGGCTCAACAGGGCAATGTGGAGGCAGAGAGGTCACTACAACTAATTCATACAACTGCATCAATGCAAAGAGCAAAGGATGCCTTGACCAATCTATCTCCAGCAGCTGCAGCAAGTGGTGAGTTTGATTTCTCTGATGATGAGGACAACTTTGGTGACAATCAGGTGGCCACTACTTCACAGACTGGGACTTCTGTGGTGCCTCCTACACCAAACTGGCTTTCTCAAGATTTACAAGGAAGGATCTCCCTGGATGCTGCAATCACAAGGCAGTACAATGAGGCCTATCTGGCTCATGAGTCTGCAAATGCCAATGACAAGAAATTCTACAAGGCTGTTATGGATTCACTGGAAATCCAAAGGCTACAGACGATGCAGACAAGGATTGAGGCTAGAGAAATCAAGGACTCAATTAGCAATCTCAAGGATGCTAATGACAGGAGGCTAGATGAAAAGCTTCCTCTTTTCACTGTGTCCAAGATGAACAGGTTTTTCTCTAAGGAACCTGAGGTGGCTACCTCCTTGAAGACTCTCTCTTCTAGAGTGGACAAGGTGGAAGCTACTCTATCTCAGATGCAAAAGGAATAGGAGAAGAAGACACAACTGTTGGCCCAGCTAGTGGCAGCTCAAGGACTCCCAGTCATCTCTCTTGATGATAACAAAAAGGGGGAGAAATCTAAGGAGCTAGACATTCAAATCACAAAGGTTATGGTCCCAGCCATTTCCCTGCCAAAGGAGCCACTAGCTATGGGGGAGTCAGGTAAAGCTAAACTGGACAGCATTGACCTGATTCAGCAAGCTTCTATGAAGCTACAGCTTGCTGAACAAATTAACGACCACTGGTCCAGGATAGATGAAAGAATCAAGAAGTTAGCTGGTACTGCAAAGAGTTCAAATCCATCAACGGATCAAGCTTCTTCTAAAGAGCCATCAACGGATGCCATGGTTCTAGTGTCAACGGAATGGGAGCCACAGACCAATTCTTCATATAAGGTAGAGCCCCTTCTGCATGGAGTCACTCAAGGATCAAGGAAGGAGAAAGGACAAACTTCATGCATTAGGGATGTGGAACAAGCTACATTGCAAAGAAGCTTATCTCCCAAGTCTCCTGCTAAACCAAAGGGCAAAAATACAGAAAGGACTTTCTATCCTGCACCTTACCCAGATGAGCACAAGCTTCTTGGTCTACTCATCACAAAAAGTAAGGAAAGCAATAATTATGAGGTAAGGAAGCAAAGGGCAATTGTCTACAGGAATGGACAACAAATCTGTGTTTGGGCTGGTCACCCAAACTTTGCTGAAGCTAAGGCTGAAGAGTCAGAAAGAGCAGCAATGCAAGCACTTGCAGTTGCTCAATCTCTTGATGAAGAAGAAAGACAGCAAGAAGAAAAAGCCAGAGAGGAAAGGAGTGCAAAGAAGAGCACAAGGCAACCAAAGGCAAGAGCTAGGAGAAATATAGCCTTTGAGAATGATGCCTCTCAGAGTATTGCATCAGACTCTTCTGTACCAACTGCACCTCCAACAATTCCTGATCCAGCTCTAAGGGAAAAGTTAGCCTGTGATCCTAAACATCCTGTTAATTTCCATGATCAGCCAATTGAGCCAAAGGAAGAGCCAATTGAGTTTGATGAGGCCAACTTTCCAAAATTCCTCTTTGAGATGGATCCAAAGAAGAAATCTAAGCAAAGGGCTACCAAGGCTAAGCCAATTCTAGTAAGGAGACCGCAAGCTGAAAAACCTCCTACCAACCCAGAAGACTTCATCTACATTGCTGAAATCAGGGAGGAGTCTGACCTACACATCAATCTTGATGACCTAGTTGAAGTGAGAGGAATTGCAGCTTCTTACAAACTACCAGAGAGATTGGTGTTTGTCTACAAGGGTGGGAGAGAACAGGTTTGGCCTCTACATAGAATTCTGGGAGAAGACTATCAGACACTGCTTTTTGTGTTCAAATGCCTGAAGAAAGATTTTGGTTTTACCAAAACAGCTAAGTCTGAAGTTGTTTCCAAAATCTGCCAAATCAAAGCTAGCTGGAACAAGCCTGGTGCACTTCCCAGAGTATTGAAGGTCCCTCAAACAGGAAAGAAGATTCATCTCCAACCTTTTTGGATGATGGAATTCAGAGACAAGGACAACTGTAGAAGATTCTTCAGAATAGAAGACCAACTGGAGAAGGCATCCAATGAAACTCTAAGATTAATGCAATCCAAGTTGGGGGATCAAGATGAAGAAGAGAAGATTTTCTACAGAAGACTTCAAGCTCAGATTGAGGAGAACAATGCAAGAAAAGGGAAGAAAACAAGACCACAGAGGCAAAGATGAAAAATCTGCTCAGTCTAGAGGAGCAACTCTGTGCACTTGTTTTGTAAGATTTTCTACTTTGTATTTTAAGTAAACTCAATGAAGCTCAATGCAATTTCTACTTTTATCATGTGTAATTTGACTGAGTGTTTTTGTTATCATCAAGGCTCTTGATTTATGGCTGTTATTCTATCAGTCATAAATTGAGGGAGATTGTTAGGAATATGTTGTTCTTGATGATAATTATAAAAACACTTAGTAGATTTTGTATTAAGTCATTTTGTAACTGTCAACGGAATGGCATGCTTTGCAGTGTTTCGTTGACAGGAAGCTCATCAACGGAATGAGTGTTGTAGCAATTGCACTGTACAATACTTCACAGTTTGATATGCATTTGATGTATGTACTAGATAGGTTTTCTAAGTCATGTTGACTAAGTACTAGATAGGCAAAATAGGTTGGTTAATTGTAAATATGTTATGCCTTGTAATTTTGCCTAAGTGAAGACATGTCAACGGTATGAGGATTACTCTATCAACGAAACAAGGATACACCATCAACGGTATGGAGTTTACTCATCAACGAAACGAGAGAAATACCATCAACGGAATGAAGAATAAAGCTATCAACGAAACACATCTCCCTGCTATCAACGAATCATTATTGCTTTTCTGAATAGTTGACAAAGTGATAGTGACAGTTTACTGAACAGATCTAAAGGTGATGTGGAAGTGTACTTTGCATTGGAAACCATTAAAATGGACATGGGGAATAAGGAAACATCCCAGTTTCCAATTGGGCTCTTGGGAGTGATCATAATAAGCATGAAGACAAAAGCAAGGATCTCCAAGGACCACTGGACAAAGGGATGAAAAGCAAACTATTGGCGGTTACCTTTAGTGTACTTCAGTGTAGCCAAAAACAGTATTGTAAACTTGGGGAATATATAACCAAGTGTAGCAGTTAAGATAGAGTGAGAGAAGAAAAACAAATAGTTTGTATTAGCTATCCTTGAGAGCATTCTTCTCTACAACTCTGTAACTGAGCAGCTGTGTACTTGTGTATCACAGATTATTTCCGCAATAAAAACACTTCAGTTGGATCATCAAACAATCCAACTGAATTATTTATATCTTGTGTTTTTATTTATTCAGTTTAGTTTTATTTTATAAAGTGTTTTAAGTTTAAGAAAATATCAAGAATTGTATTCAACCCCCCCTTCTACAATTCTGTTAGGTCATTTGGGACTGTCAGAAGTTGATAAACCCTTGTTTTCTTCATTTATAAACTTCACCCTGAAATTTTCTTAAACTTGAACTTGACTTTCTTGTCACTTACCAGATTGTTGAATCTTAACTAATTCTTCCATGATGTGATAATTTGAACTGTTGAGGCCATCTAGAGCCTGTTCTTTGAACCCTATTCTATATTGAGTTGTTACAAATTCTGGATATCATAATGCCCGTTTCATATCAGATTCAATCTTGTTGAGCATGTCATTGTTATTCTTCATTATATCCCAGTTGTTACATCGAACTCGTCGATGCTTATTATATTGTCACTTTTCATGTGCACCTCCCCATTGTTGTGTCGATCTCGTCGATACTAGATTATATTGCTATCCCTTTATTGATTCTTCATAATTGAACTGTTTCCTGGAACGTGAGTTTTCCAGCAATTGTTGTATCAAGGTTGTCGATTCTTCCGACACCTGATTGTCGAAGTAAGGTTGTCATTGGTTCTGACACCTGACGTATATAAAATAGAATTGGAATGTTTTTAAAAATGGACCAATTATTGGTCGGGCCATTTATGGTCGATGTAATTTAGGCCTAGATTGGCCTTGGATCCGTAGAGGACTATGCATGAGCTAGTCCGGGGTTGTTGCGTGGCTGGCCAGCAGCACAACCTTTGATTTGATAAAATGTTAAAAATCCAATTCTAGAATAAGTTCTTATTTCTGAGATGAGTTACATCCATATGTTTTGTTCTTATGAGTTATGACCTGATTCTCAGGTTTATTCGTTGCGTGAAGTTGTTGGTTCGTTGATTAATAATAGTGGTTTCAATCTTGCTGAAATCACTTACTCTTAATACATTTGGATTTCAAATAGTCGAAATCCACTTCCTTGATTCCATTGGTAGTCGTGAGATATCTATCTTGATGAGTTTTATTCATACCGCATATCTAGTCGGTACCATGTTGAAGCCTTGAAGTGCGTTCCTTATTCCTTGACCGAGCGTGTTGGCTCATTCTTACCCCTTGATTATTCTAACCTTCCAGAGTTGTTGGTTTCAGGAAATGTTGTGAATAGATCTGTTATCTTAAAAATTAGTATTTTTGTACAAGCTATGGTCTTGAAGACGTATGAGTTATATTTATTTCATATTTTCTACATACTATTGTAGTTATTGTTGATTCGGTCATCGTAACGACCAATATAAATCTTTTGTGTTTTAAAACTATTCGGTTGTGAGAAACTGAATGAGAAATTGTGGTAAATTACCAAACTTGTTTTGAAAATATTAGAGATTACAAATGTTTAAGCCAAAGGCTTGTTTATTTGAAAATCCAAAGTTTACTTTGGAAACCTTTCGTATTATATTTAATAATGCGCTTGCTGAGCAATTCATTCGCTCATACTTGATTTATTTATATATATTTTAGCCTGCCGGAAAGAAGGTGTATTGGCGAGAGTTGTCCGCGTAGCTAATCAGAGATGGGGAAATATATTAGCGTAAAGACGTTCTGATCCAGAGCATTTGGAACTAGTGAGAGGTTTTGTATATAGATGTTTTCTATTGAATAATATATTGTATAAGATTAGTTGTCTGGTATACTTCTTATCGAAGTTATACTAGTGTATTAGAATTTTTGTAAAGAGAATGGTTGTAAGGAAGAAAGATTGTTGTAATGAAATTTGGATTCTTGTTTCTAGCACTATAACCTTTAAAGATTCTTGGTAGAGTTGGGGTCACAGATATTATTATTATAGTGTTGATTTTATATTGAACAGGTTGTTTCGATTAAGAGTGCAGTGTGACGACCAAATCCTTTGACCGCGGATTTGGGGGCGTTACAATAAGTATGCGAATTTATAAAGTACATGACATCGGAACTAAAATAAATATTCGAACACCCATTCTAGCCATACGACTTAGAGTTTTCATAAATTCTAGCTTATAGCCCGTTCTATGCACGGTTATTTAAATTTTATTTATAATTATTCTGTTTATCATTATATTTTTATTACGATGCAACACACGATTGTTTTTTTAATATTTATAATTATATTTATTTATGAATATTTTAATATTTAAAAGTTATTACTTTACATGATTAAATTATTGTTAAAAAAGATTTAGCCAAAAAAAATTATAGTTAAAAATTTGATATTCGTTACATTTTACACGCTCAATTTAATATTTGTTTATTTTGAGTTATAAAAGTTAGATTTGGCCAATTTTACGGTTCACATGAAATTCACAAAATAATCTTTAATTTAGTTGTGGTTTAATAGTTTTTTTTTCAATTAAAAACTATTCTAAAACTAAAAAGAGAATAAAGTGACGAAATTTAATGTTGAGAATTCTATTCGATTTAGGAAATCTACTTAACTTATATGTAGTTTAGATTATTAGAATAACTTTTATTAACCAAATACATGTTTTAATGTTAAATCTAACGGTTTTCACCTATCTATTTAAGATTAAACGATTTTTATTATTTTGGTTAAAAATGGGTTTCCTTATTTAATTACAACTATTTTTATGTTTTAACTTTTTGAAAAATCCAATCCTAATATAATATCTTTTAACTTATATCATTTTTAAATAATAATTTCTTTTTATATGATATAAACTTGATCATCTATTTTTAAAAGTATAGGATCTAACGGTTGAGAATGTTTTGGCGGTATTTAGGACCAAACTACCAGGATAACATCATTAATTTTTCTTAATATTTATAATTTTTTTAATTTTTAATTTTTTTAAATATTTATTGCTAAAATATAATATACTCTTTTTTGTAATATGTTAATGATGCGGGAACTTTGAACTTTTGAGAAAATAAATTATCAATTAAAATATATTTTTTTTGTAATAGTTCTTCTTTTAAAGTAGTACACCGTGACGATCAAAATTCTGTATAAAATTCAATTTTTTTATAGTATATCCCATAAATATCTATGTTATTATATTAAAGACTAAATAATGAAAGCTTTCTTATAAGTGTGGTCGCTTTGTTTGATCATCCAATCCATAATCGTTGGATCTTTCAAATTAAATTGTTGAGAAACGTTACATATAACAGTAAAATTATCATGTAGAATGATCTAAGATTTGAATCTACCATCAACATATTAAAATTTATAGGTTTTTTTTTGAAAAAAAGAATTTTTTTCATTTTTTTTCTTTCAGACGTAGGTTATTTGATAATATTTTTTGTAAAGAACGATTTTTCAGAAAAGTACTATAGTAATTGATTAACAAACTTTTAAAGTTTCGAATTTAATAATTTACAATGTATATAGGTTAAAAAAGTTAGGTATGTTCTGTGTAGCTGAGTCTACAATTTCAAAATACGGTTTTTTTTAATATGAATATAGTCCTGCTAACAATGAAATTAGGTCTCTATGAGTGCTTATAAAACAAAATCATCATTTGCGTATAATTTATTATTTAATAATAAATTATATTTGATTAGTTATGATCTATAACTTAATAAAATAGGATAAAAAATATGCACAATTTTATAAAATTTTATCCTCGTATTATTATATTATTTGTTGATTTGATTTTTTCTTAGATTGATTTTAATTTTTGAACATAGATTTATAAATTTAAAATAGTTAGAAAAAAGTAATTAAATTTGCGTTAAAATAAAGATGACATAATAATCATTATTATAATTTAAATACTCACCTGATCTGGGCTTTATCTTGTGTTTTAAAAATCAGATTTTGACGATTTTACACCCCACGTGAAGATAATTAAATTATTTTTAATTAAAAGATGGTTTAACAATTTTTATCTAATTGGAATTGTCCCGAGAAAATAAAGTCACGAATTTTTTACATGGAGAATTCTATTCAATATAGAAAACTTATTTATATTTGGTATATTTGGTTTAAATTATCAAAATACACTTTTTAGAATTTAAATATAATCCTATTATAAATAAAATACACTTTTTTAATATTTGATCAAACGATTTTCATTTATCTAGTTAAGATCTAATAGTCCTTATTAATTTGGTTGTCACGATCAAAATTTTGGATAAATCCCTATTATGCTTATTATATAAAAGAGTTTAATATAATAAGGATATCAAGTACATACTGATATAAGTATCTTACTAATTGCTTTTACTTTTAATGTTTCAGTTTTATTTATAGTGTATATAAAATTTTAAAATACATTATTACTTTAAAATTATTAAACAGAATAAAAACTATGTTATGATTATATAAAATTTTATTTTCATATTATTATAGTCTTTATCGATTTGAATTTGTTCTTAATTTATTTTAATACTTTATTGAAAGAAAGATAAATTTTTTATATTTAAAAGAATTAGTGGAAAAAATAAATAAATTGGTGTTGCAACTATAAAAAAATATTTATTAAAATTTAGATACTCACTTTACTATTTGGGTTCTATCCTGAGTTTTAGAAATTGAATTTTGACGATTTTACGACCCATGTGAAACTAACGAAATTATTTTTAATTTAATGATAATTTAATAATTATTATCTAACTTGACCAGTTGACCTACCCATAAACCGAAAAGAAAAGATGTTTAAGTATTATATTCAAAATTATTGTTTATGAATATGAAACCCTCAATATTTTAATAATATTTTGATATTATCCTTTTTATATTTGTTATATGTAAAATAATATAATTAGAATTTGGATTAATCAAATTGTTATGTTTCTTCAGAAAAAAAATGTTTAAATTTATTCATGTACATGAGTTCTCTTAAGTCTTTTATAACGCAGGGTCCACATGTATCATTGTTATATGATATACATGAGCATTATATTGATAATTTTTAATATTGTAATCGATATGAATTGTTATCTGATATTTGGTTTAACAATTATTATCTAACTCGAACTATACATAAATTAAAGAGAAAAGATATTTAAGAAATTTTACATAGAAAAATTTTAAATTATCAAAATACACTTTTTAGTACTTAAATATAATTCTATTATTAATCAGATACACTTTTTAATATTAAATCTAACAATTCTCATCGATCTATTTAAGATCTAACTATAATAATTAATTTGGTCATATAGTGGTCTTACACGGACCATATCGATTTTAATTTTTTCTTAAATTGATTTTAATATTTTATTGAAATAAACATAGAATTTATAAATTTAAAAGAATTAAGAAAAAAATTAAATTGGTGCTACAATAATAAAAAAAATTATTAAAATTTAGATAATGACTTTACTGTTTGGGCTCTATCCATAAACAAAAGAGAAAAGATAATTACGATTTTTTACATAAAGATTTCTATTCAATATAGAAAACCTATTTATAATTGGTTTAAATTAAAAAAAAAATTATTAAAATTTAGATAATCACTTTACTGTTTGGGCTCTATCTTGAGTTTTAGACAACAGATTTTAACAATTTTACAGCCCACGCGAAGCTAACAAAATTATCTTTAATTTAATGATGGTTTACTAATTATTATCTAACTGGAACTATCCATAAACTAAAGAGAAAAGATAATTACGATTTTTTACATAAAGATTTCTGTTCAATATAGAAAACCAATTTATAATTGGTTTAAATTATCAAAATACACCTTTTAGTATTTAAATACTATTCTATTATTAATCAAAATGCAAGGACTCGGAGCCACCTAAGTGCTAAGAAATTAAAAAATTAGCGATAATTTTGGCACAACTAATAATTTAACCATCTTCGTGCAAAAATATTAAACTACATGCCATTAGTGTGTAATTAAGTCTAAACTTTTATAAAATTTATAAATTTTTTAAGATGTGAAGTATTGAAGTAAGTACATTTGATTTTTTTTAAAAGATAGCATTTTTGGAAGTAATAAAATCTTAAAATTTTTAACAATAGATTTCAAAATAAATATTAAAGTCGCCAGTGCCACGGGTTATATGCTAGTATAGGTAAACATATCTAAAGGTCTATAAACGATAATCATCTTAAATAGACCTGCATAATAAACCACATAAATAAGAGAAGGAGAACCTTAAATTTAGAAATTAGAAATTGTTATTAAGAACAAACCAGCATATTAAATCATTGTAGCATAAACTTGCAACTGTAATTGGATACTGATCATTGCTATATAAAAGGTTCTTATCCAAGAAACAACTACTGTCTTATTAAAACTACATTAAGATATATCTACCAACTCGGTAAATCAAAAGAGCAAAAACAAACAGCTTAAGCACGTTCTCCACGGATCCTCCTGGCCAACTGAATGTCCTTGGGCATGATGGTCACACGTTTAGCATGAATTGCACACAAGTTAGTATCTTCGAACAGACCAACTAGATATGCCTCTGCAGCCTCCTGTAGAGCTAAAACAGCATGGCTCTGGAAACGCAAATCAGTCTGCAACAACAAAACCACAATTAGGAGAAAACATTGAAGTTTAGTCACAAGAGGCTTTAGAATAAGCCGCAGATCCTAACCTTGAAGTCTTGAGCAATTTCACGTACAAGTCTCTGAAATGGAAGTTTTCTTATCAAGAGCTCAGTACTCTTCTGATACTTGCGGATTTCACTACACAAAATAACAATACTTTAAATCCAACGCAACAACAGTTTTAAAAGTTGTTGATATAATAACAAAATTTCATGTTCACATACCGAAGGGCAACAGTTCCAGGGCGGTATCTGTGTGGCTTCTTAACTCCACCTGTATTAGGAGCAGACTTACGAGCAGCCTATGATTAAGACGAAATTTTTTTTAGAAAATTCAACAAATTGAATCCACAAATATTAGAGTAATCATTGTATTGTTCATATATGTTAAAAATGTATACCTTAAAAGCGAGGCTTTTCCTTGGGGCCTTTCCTCCAGTAGATTTACGAGCAGTTTGCTTGGTACGAGCCATCTGCAAATACAACATGAAATTATTAAAAGTTATAAGTCGATCCTATTGCATCTGGCTTCAAATACCCAAATCTACCAGAAACCAAAGAAAAAATAAAATCTACAAGTCCCTGAATGTATGCATGCACAAAGATGAAGAATAAGTTTAACCTCTTCTAATTCTTTTCTGAACTCCTTAAGCGATTTCTTCTCTCCTTTTCACTTGTTGGTGAGATGTACAAACAAAGTTTGAATGAACAAATGGGGAGGGGGATTGTGTTTATATAGTTGAAGTGAGGGAGGATTATGTTTGATTGGACGGTTGAGATTTGCTGTAGGTGTGCTTCCTGAATTTGTATCTGTAACTGGTTGTGTTTTCTGACGGTCGATCCAACGGTCTTGATTTAACGTAGTCGCTAGACTCGGATCACAAACCCTAGTCGACGTTTTCTTATTGGTGTCTTCTAATATATTTCGATAACAAACAATTAATTTTATAAATAGTTATCATCTCTTTTGAATTAAAAGGGGTGATAGATTTTTTTAACCTTTCAGATGAATGGATTAAGTAACACAAAATATGCAAGGTTTGGAAATTTCACTTATAACGTGGAAGCTTGGTCTCTATTGTTATGTGAGTTTTAACTAAGAAGGCTAATCAGATCTATGTATGTATATGTATTATAATAGTTCAAAACTTTTAATTTTATAAGAGTTTATTAACTTAGTAAGCATGTCAATCAAGTCAAGTAGCGGTAGAAATTATCAATATTTTTTGTTGTATTAATATAAATATAAATAAAAGCGTTTTTAATAAGAAGTTGTGTTTTTGAATTCTAATTAAAGTATAATGAAAAGAGCTTGTAGTTATGGAATATACGTGATTTAATTTAATTTTTTAATTGAATTATATGAATTTTGAATTTTAAATTTTGAATTTTTTTTTTATAGCTTTTTTGGAAGGTGTTAAAAAAAATTTAGGAAGGTATAAACAAACCAACCGAATAAACCGTGTTTAACTTATAAATATATTTAAAATATATTTAAAATTACTACTTTAATACTTTAAATTTAAAAAAACTTATAAATTTTATAAAATTTTACTAGTTAAGTAAGCATGTTAGTTAATGTAACCGTCCAAAGTTATTGATATATTTTGTGATAATAGTTTAAATATAAATAAAAATATTTTTAAAAAGAAGTTGGGTTTTTAAAATTTGATTAAAATATAACTGAAAGAGTTTATAGTTGTGTAATATATGTGATTTAATTTGTTTTTTAATTAAATTATACGAATTTAAATTTATTTTTTAATTTTTGCTTTTCTAGAAGGGTATATAAACAGATGTCTCTTTTATAATATAATAGTATAGTATAGATTAATTATATAGCTTAAAACTCATGTGATGCACGTGCCTATTAATGTTTTAATGGTCTTATATATTATATTTTAATAATTATATAATTTTAAATTGAATTATGAAATAAAAAATAAATTATAATTGAAAATAAATTTTAATATAAATAGTACTCTTAGACTCATTTGTTAACCCTGAATAAAACCTAAATAGCTGGATGAAGAAATTTGTTGTTATTAAGAGTGTTTGTTATTGATTTTGTTATGGTCTTGAATTTATAAAACATAGTGCTTATCTAATTTTTTTAGTTCATTTTGTTTCTTATTTTAATTATTTACAACTTTTATAAAGTACGTTGATTTATAAATTATGAAAAAATTATAAAAGGAATATTGTAAAGTTTTTTTAGACTGTAAGCATATGTTTTTTTGTATTAATTAGTAACAAATATAAAAAATCAAATTCATGTATATAATTAGGAGAAATAGTAACGATTTTTTAAAATAATCACATTTATTTATTTATATACAATAAAAATAAATATTTAATAAATAATAAGTTTCTAATAAGTTTCATCATTCAGAAAATATTAATTTTTTTAATCAAACATGATTACTCGTCCAGCGTTCATATTTATCATTCATTCAGATTTTATATCGTTGAGAAAATATTGTTCAGATTTAACAAATGACCCTAGGTAACTAAATTTTATAAGTTAGTTATTATATGATTATAATGACCAATGTTAAATATCAAGCATGTTTCATATTCAATTCAAGATGAGCAACTGTAAAATACAATAACTTTACATTCAACTACATTACATGCCATAACAAAATAAATTTAGATAAATAGATATTTGATATTCCACAAATCATTTTGCATTTTACATAATGTTAGCTTTTGTTTTAAAAGATCTTGGCACAGTGACGTCATGCAATATTCTTGTGCTACAAAGGTTAATAATATGTCTGCTATGACCTTTTCCATTTACTTAACAACACTTAAATCATAAAGAAGTGTGACATATTGGTACTCTTTTGTGCACAGATACAAATAAATAAAGAACTGTGATCTATTGGTATTTGCTCTTCCATTGGCCATTGAGAGCATACCAGGTCCAATGTGCCCGCAAGTGTTCAACATTTTTCAGGGTTACATTTGCAAAGAGTCACTACAAGAAAAACTAAATCATACAACAACAAACAACACTCGAAGAAAAAAGCCTTAGCTAAATTTTTCATACAACAGTTTTATTTCACCCTAAAAATGACTATTGTCTAATCAACATCACTACAACGCGTCCAAAACGGTTGTCTAGTAAATCGAATTAGACAAGTCTTTTTTAAAAGCGGTGTTGTGTAAATAAGAAGATTTGAGCTTTACAACAATGGTTTTAGAACCATTGTGTAGTTAATCAAATCAGACAAGTCTTTCTGAAAACGGTGTTGTGCAAATTAGAAGATTTGTACAACGGTTTTCAAATGTATTGTCTAAAGATGCTCGAGACAATGTTGCGAATAACCGTTGTTAAATCAAACAAGTATTTTTTTCTTTGTTTCATTCAAGAGCGTTTTAGACAAGGTTAGTGATAGATAGTGGCAAGTTTGAAGACAAGAGTATTTTAATGATATAACATAATTTCAGAGAAAAATAAATTTATTTGGTTTGAGATTTTAACGGCCAACTAGTGATTTGACTAGTACTTCTAACTAGTGTTTCATCCCCAATTGATGTTTCAATTTTTTTAAAAAATATTTATCGACGATCCAACCGTATGGATATCAAGATCTATGTATTTTAATGATATTACAAAAAATTTAGAAAAAAATAAATTTAGTTGGTTTGAGATTTTAATAGTCAACTACTAATTTGACCAATCCGCACATATGTTTTTCTTAACAAAATATCATCATTTTCGAATAATATCATGGACAATTACCATTTTCAACTAAAACATGTTCTTATTTATAACCAATTACCATTTTCAGCTACTTAATCTATTTTATAACAAAATCCTTTTTTTCAAAAATATCACTGGCAATTACCTTTTTCAACTAAAACACATTACAATTTCTATTTTTCATTAATAAACCTCTCATTTTCCAAAAATATCACAGACAACCTCACTTATTTATTTTAAAACTATTTTAATAATTTTAATTATTTAAAAAAGTTTACCGATTTTAACACGCCTTCTCTATCACGGGCAATTTCATTTTTCAACTAGAACATGTTACCTAGCCGAAACATTAAGTAACCTTACATATCTATAAAAAATATTATTAAATAATAACATTACCTATTTATAACCAATTACCTTTTTCAGGTAAAACACATTAGCTTTTTACAAATTCTCCTACTTTTCCAAAAATATCACGGATAGTTAGATTTTTCAACTAAAACATGTTACATTTTCTATTTTTCCAAACATTAAAAGTTTGGTCTATTTTCTATTTTTCCAAACATTAAAAGTTTGGAATCAGGTTGATTTAAAAAAATCCCTTAAAACTTAAAGAAAATTATCGAGTTATAATAATAATGGATTTACAACTTTTGACATAGTGTTTTCGGTGCGTAACACGGGTAAAATACTAGTTATTCTTTTAAAAATAAAATTTATGAGTTTAAGCTTAAAGTTGTATCATATTCAAATTTTTCATGGTTTACATGGTACATCAAAGAATGGAATTTAGCATATACATTTTTATTTTTTATTTAATTAATCATTGAAAGGCATATGTATACGCCTATTTGTAAACATCGAGGATACAACTCAACTTAAACGAAGTAATTCTACATTGAAAGAAGTTCAATTATTTGATCAAGCCTCATTGAAGTATTCAAGAAAGTAGATTTATTAAATTGACAGAGATTTCAGAAGTGTGACAGCAAGTGTATAGATTACAGTGGTTGATTAAAGTCAAAAGCAACAAATGAACCACAGATTAAAGTCAAGATATGAAGAACAAACATTATAGGTAGTCCCTTATGAACCGAACAGTACATCAAGTGTCAACATGATTCAGTGGAAGTTATTCATCAATTTCAATGGTTCAAAGAAGCTCTCAAAGAGATTAAATTAATTCTTTTTTAATTAACTAAATCCATAGTTAATTTAATCAATAATTTAATTCAAAATGAATTAAATTATTCCTTAAATTAATTAATGAGTAAATTAAATTAGAGATGATTTAATCAAGGATAGTATTTAATTCTATTTTAATTAATCATATCATTTAACTAATTTATTTAGTTAATTAATTCATCCAGAATTAAATCACTATTTAAATTAATTAACAGATTAATTGATTTAGAATAAATATACTAGTATTACTAATTGTATATTCTAGTATGACTATTTGTAATAGAGTCATACAACCTATATGAACTGTCATACCGACAGTCATACTAGCTTGTATGAAAGGTCATACATGTAGTATGACTGTCACTACAAAAGTCATACTAGTATAAAAATAGAGTCATACAAGGCATATTAAAGAGTCATACAAGGCACATGAGTCATACAGAATCTTTTCTGTAAAGAAAAGGCGGCTGTGCAGTTGATATCTATAGATTGAAAAAGATCAAGACAGTACATCATTATTGAACATTACATCTTCAAACAAAAGAAAATGTCTTTACTTCTCTCAACTACAGGAATTCATTTCTGATCAGAGAATTAATTTCTTAGATTTATTGTTATATCCAAGACACTAGAAATTAGTTACTAGCACTGATTTGACTATCTAGCGGATCTTTATCCCTAAAATTTATCTTGAACTATCATTTATCGTTCTATCTTTTTATTACAAATATAGATAAGTTCATGTCGAATTTATTCTAAATTTGTTTTAATTAGTTTGAGATTCAATCTTTGTAATCTATACAATATTTGTAACACCTTTCAAGTTTAATATAAGTTATATTTAACTTAAACTCTGTTTCATTTTATTCCGTAAATACTTGTTCTTGAATTGTATTATCAAAAAAAGAATAAATTCGATAAAACGGCATAGTTTGTAATTCAACCCCGTTCTACAAACTTATCCGGACCTAACAATCATTTAACCAATTTTAGTGTAAAGAGTTTCTATTTAAATTTATGGGGTGAGTTGTGATTGTATTAAAACAATTCATATTTTATTAATGAATTGCTTAGTAGAACAACAGGTTTACAAAAAATTGTTTACAGCTTTCTTCAAGTGATACAGAAACAAATCAATGAACAAAGCAAATATCGATCGATTATTTGTTTTGAAAACATGATCAGGTTCTTACACAGTTCAGCCATTTTTGTGTGTAAGCAGGCTGTTTTGTATGGCAAGTCATTCCTTGTTAGCAAATGGCAATACAGAGAACTGGAACATAGTGAGGCTGGAAGATAGTTCTTGTAATATTAATGTACATAAAAAGAGTGGTGAGTTTTCTCCATGGGGAATCACACACTCTCTTTAGATTTCTCTCTTAAATCTTATACATTATTGATTAGCCGGTAGCTATCTTAATTTATAGTAGCTTACACAGCTCTTTTTAAATATTTGTAATTATATTTATTTATAATTTTTATATATTTATTTTATTTAGAAAATTTAATTATATTTGGTTTAAAATCAAAATACCTTTTTCAGTATTTGAATATAATTATACTAATAATCTAATACACTATTTAATATTAAATCTAACGATTCTTATCTATCTATTATATCCATCGTTGCTTATTATTTTGATATATATAATATAAATTGAGTATAATTTACATATCAATTAAACTTGTCAACTTATTAAATTAAAACAACTACGTTTTAATTTAGAATTTTGGAAAATCCGATTCAAATATAGTTATGATTTTTTACATTAAGAATTCTATTCGACTTAGAATACCTATTCATATTTGATTTATATTATTTAAATTCGCTTTTTATTTTTTGAATATAATTCTAAAAACAATAAAATATACTTTTCAATTTTAGATCTTTAGATAAACAGGTCATATTAGTTTGGCAGGACCAAATGTTTTGGATAAGATTCTTAAGCTTATTATATACTAGCTTATAGCCTGTGCGATGCACGGTTACTTAAATTTTATTTATAATTATTATGTTTATAATTATATTTTTATTACAATGCAACACACGATTGTTTTTTTAAATATTTATAATTATATTTATTTATGAATATTTTAATATTTAAAAGTTATTAGTTTACATGATTAAATTATTGTTAAAAAAGATTTAGACAAAAACAATTATAGTTAAAAATTTGATATTTATTACATTTTACATGCTCAATTTAATATTTGTTTATATTGAGTTATAAAAGTTAGATTTGGCCAATTTTACGGTTCACATGAAATTCACAAAATAATCTTTAATTTAGTTGTGGTTTAATAGTTTTTTTTTCAATTAAAAACTATTATAAAACTAAAAAGAGAATAAAGTGACGAAATTTAATGTTGAGAATTCTATTCGATTTAGGATATTTACTTAACGTATATGTAGTTTAGATTATTAGAATAACCTTTATTAACCAAATACATGTTTCAATGTTAAATCTAACTGTTTTCACCTATCTATTTAAGATTAAACGATTTTTATTATTTTGGTTATAAATAGGTTTCCTTATTTAATTACAACTATTTTTATGTTTTAACTTTTTGAAAAATCCAATTGTTGGAACCAGTTTTCTGTCGGGTTACTCTCCAGGAAGCTCTTCGGGGCGACCTGTCAAAAGAGAAGAATGCGAGGGATTGGGCCCCCGATTCACCTCCGGTGTGAGAATAAATTAGAGGTTCCAATTAGGTTTAAATGAACGTGTAAGTATTTGCGAGCGTAAAAATGAGTATATCTCATTCAAACCTGTCAGGTGCTTTTATAGGCACTCTGGTAACCGTTCGCCCGGATTGTTCGGGAGCAGCAGCCACGTGCGTGGTCCTGTTCTTACGCCTGAATAGTCGGGCGACTCGGTCAAGCAACGGTCAGATCCAACGGACCTGGACGAAGAGGTGGGCTGTGACCGTTCGGCCCAATTACTTCTCGGCCCAATCACTATTCGGCCCGATCTCGGTTGGGCCCCCAACATGTCCCTGGACTTCGGTCGGATGTCAATGCGTCCGGAGTCCTAGCTCTTTACTTCTCTTCGGGATAGACTCCAACGGTTCCGTGTCTATCCGTTTATGACACGTCACCTAGAGAATCGTGTCGTAATTAATGATGACAGCCGTAATTTCTCGAGATTAGTACTGGATCATCACCGTCGAATCCCAAACGACTTGGATCGTGCGATCGAGATTAAACGCTTACATTTTACTGTCCAAACGTCACATGTCCTTCTGTATAAATGCCAAATTTCCCCCCAATCGTCGTCACTCACATATTCAAAAGCAAAGACATTTTGCCAGTTTCTCTCCAGCCCATCTATTTGCAGTTATCAACAATCTCCATTATCTCGGGTTCAAATCCTCCTCCAGCTCGTATCACAAGTAAGTTCTCTGTATCTTTTTGCGCGATTTCCCATTTCTCGTTGAACTTTTCCGATTATGTCCACTATAATTTAGGCATAATAGTATTCGCATTTTGCTTTGGGTTATACTTGCTGTTGAAAAGGTAGCCATAATTATGTCGGGAGTCAGACCAGTAGGTAGATTCATCCTAAGAACAATTTCTGAGGCCAGTTTGTCCCTAGAACGATCTTCGGGATGAATTCGTCCTTAGAACAACCTTCGGGACGGGTCAACCCTTAGAACAGTCTTCGGGCTGCGTAGCTCCTTTAGAGATTACTCCTCTTAGAAGCTAGTAATTCCCCGACCGATCCAAGCCCCCTGTACTCGGCGACCACTTTTCATTTCTTCTCTTTCTTGTCCATGTCCGAGTACAAGGCTAATTTCTTCATATTAATGCAGGAATTATGGATCGGTCGTCTTCTACATCGGGACAATCTCCCAGATCTATATCTCCGGACAGATACCTGTTTCATGATGTCGATGAATTCCCCGCGGTGAATTATCCGACTCGGTTGTCTGAGGACAAGGTGGCTAAGTTATCGAAAGAGTTCGATATCCCGACCGGTGCCTGGCATACATATCTGCCGAGAGCCGCCGACCGGATATGGTTCAATCCTCCTATCCCGAAGGGCTATGGTGATGTGGCTACCGGAATCTCTGAAGCCGCTTTAAAATGCGGTTTTCGGGTTCCGATTCTTCCCATAGTGAAGCAACTATTCGCCCAGATGGGGATAGCTTTGGGCCAAATGGATCCAAATGGGTTTTTGCATATGAACGGCTTCCAATGCCGATGTCTGGCGGCAAATGTTGACCCAACTCCCGCCCTGTTCTGGCACCATCACGACTTCCGGAAGAATGGTAAGAGCAAGGGTTTCTACTCCATCGTTCGCCGTACTAACAGGGCCGAGTGGGTAGAGACCAATTCTAACAACAAAGGCAGTCACGACAAGTGGTGCTTTATCTCGGGCCCTAAGATTGGTGCTGCGTCTCAGTGGCAGGTGGTCGATCCTTCGACCAAAATAGTTAAACCCACCCTTTCAGGTGGCGAATTGCATGAATACCGAAGGTTGTGCAATTTTGATATGGGCCGGATTCCCTTAGAGGACCTTAGGGATCGCCAATGGCTTTTCGCCCTATGGGGTAATGGTAACATTCCTCGTCCCTTGCACTAGATTTTTACTTTTCTTTCTTCTGTGCTTCTGTCTTCCCTTTTATGCTGTTTTTTTTTTAAAATGTCTAACACCCTTTTCTTTCTTTTACAGTGTCTTCTCGCCAGGCTATCGTCGAACGAAAGAGGGCCAAGTTTGAGGCGGAGCAGGCAGCTTTAGCGGCTAGGATGGCTGAAGCGGCCGGGACGGGGGCTGCGACCGGTGAGGATCGCCAGGAGGGCGATAAACGGGCACCTGAACAATCGGTCCCGACGTCTCCCTCTCGAACCGAGAATGCGGAGCAGGTGATCGAGACTCCCCTGGTCAGGAAGAGGGTTCGGCGGGGGGACGTTCTGAAGACGTACGTCCCTCAGTGGGCGATCCTGGAGTCCGATGCTGTCACCTCGGCCGACCCTAAGGCGATCAAGGAGATAGCTCCTGATTTATGCCGGGCTTTGGTGCTTCCGGCTGATCGCCCTAACTACGATCGGTTGGATATCGCCGATGCCTGCGCCGACATGATGGCCTTCCTTTCTTTGGTAATATATTTGTTTTTCCTTTCAATTTCTTGTTCTTGCATTTTTCTAACCAAGGTCTTTTTCCTTATTTTAGGCGACGCCGATGGCTGCTGTCATCACCGACAAGGTGAAGGATATGCAAGGCAGATTCGACCAACTTCGGGAACTGGAGGTTCGGTCGGTCCGATCGGAGGCTGCTCTCCGCCAAGCTGTTGGCGATGTGGAAAGGCTAGAAGGCCAATCTATGGCGCTAAGGGCTGACAAGGAGGCGATGCAGAAGGAGCTGGATTCCCTTCGGGCTAGGGTGACTCGTCGGAACCTGTCCCTCAAGGCTTCGAGGAAACTGGCTCGTAAGGAGACCAAGCTGCGGCTGATTGCCGAAGAGCGGTGCTACCAGATGGGCCACGACGAAGTCGTGAGGAGGGCGGCCGCCATGGGCTTGGATCATCAGCCCCTGATAGAGCCTGGTTTCAGCGATCCCGTCGGTCACCCTGATGAGGACGAGCTTCCGGCGGTCTCCTCAGGCGAAGACGAGGATCTGTCAGAGTAGGCCTTCGGGCAGTAATATTTCCTTTTGTAGTTTGTACTTTACTAAGCCTTCGGGTTGTAACTCTTTGTACTTTATTAAGCCTTCGGGCCTTTTATTAGTGAGTTTTCGGCTTTTATTCTGCCTTGAACATAATTTATAAATTTTATGCATCTTCGGCCTTCAATCATTGCCTTAACATATTTTGTAAAATTTTATGTGTCTTTGGCTTATCGACTTTGCCTTAACATAATTGATAAAATTTACGTGTCTTCGGCTTATCAACCTCGCCTTAGCATAATTAATAAAATTTACGTGTCTTCGGTTTATCAACCTCGCCTTAACATAATTAAATTTACGTGTCTTCGGCTTATCAACTTCGCCTTAACGTAATTCAATCAGTTTTATGTGTCTTCGGCTTCATTTTGCCTTAACATAATTAATAAAATTTACGTGTCTTCGGCTTATTAACTTCGCCTTAACGTAATTCAATCAGTTTTATGTGTCTTCGGCTTCATTTTGCCTTAACATAATTCATAAAATTTAACCATTATATGTATCTTCGGCTTTCCTTTTCGCCTAACATGTCTGGATTCTCCCAAAGTTTGGCTGTTTGGTTATCCGATCGCCAAATTTATGAAACATTATTCAAGAAGTCGTGGCATTTATCGTTTCTGGTCGTGCCCAGATAAATGTCCGACTTATAACATTATAATGCATAACTGATAAAATAAGTAGAACAGGGGAACATGTATTTTATTTGATAAATTATTCAACTCTACATGCTTTTCAGAAAAGAAAACTTAGTATGAAGTGAAAACAAGAACTTGAGTGGCGAGCACCTTTTGTTCGGCCATATTCCTCTAGATTGGATGAAGGCTACTGGTAATATCTTCGTAACCTAGAGGCGTGCCATGTGTTCTTGATCGGGTCGCCAGATGTGGTTGCTAATTTGTAGGTACCAGGTCGAACTATCTCAATTACTTTATACGGGCCTTCCCAGTTTGGCATTAGTTTTCCCTGCTTAGCTGGCATAGAAGTAGCCAATTCCCGCAGCACCAAATCTCCCACCATGAAGGTCCTTTTCTTTACTCCGGCGTCGTAGTATTGGGCTGCCTGGAGCTGATATTTCAAATTCCTTAGGTGAGCTGCCTCTCTCTCTTCTTCCAATAAATCCACATTGGCCCGAAGGCCGAATTCGTTTGCTTCGACGTTGAATACCTCCGTTCGGTAGGAGTCCAGTCCGACCTCAACAGGAACCAGGGCGTCGGTCCCGAATGCCAACTTGAAAGGTGTTTCTCCGGTTGATGAACGTGGGGTTGTTCGGTATGCCCACAACACCCAGTTTAACTCTTCTGCCCAAAGCCCCTTGGCGTCTCCTAGTCGCTTTTTTATTCCATCGAAGATGATTTTGTTTGCAGCTTCGATTGCTCCATTTCCTTGAGGATGACCGACCGAGCTAAATTTCTGTTGTATTCCGAAATGCGTCAGGAACTTCCGGAATTTGTTCCCGATGAATTGGGTCCCATTGTCGGATACACAGACCTTTGGGATCCCGAACCTGAGTATGACTTGCTCTAACATGAATTTTTTTGCTGCTTCTTCGGTTATGGTCGCCAGAGGTCTTGCTTCAACCCATTTGGTCATATAGTCGATCGCCACTATGCAGTACTTGGCTTGTTTCGTGCTCTTAGGTAGAATTCCCACGATATCTACAGCCCACATGGCGAAAGGAATGGGGCTTAGGACTGATGCCATTTCTTCTGGTGGCTGCTTCGGGATAGTACTGAATAATTGGCATTGTCGACACTTCTTTGCGTAATCGGCCGCATCTGCTCGCAAAGTCGGCCAATAAAACCCTTGTCTGAGGATTTTGAAGGCAAGTGACCGACCGGCAAGATGTTCTCCGCATATTCCTTCGTGAACTGTTTCTAAGGCCAGTATTTGTTCTTCGGGATCCAAACATCGGAGAAGGGGTTCCGTTGCTGACCTTCTATACAACTTGTTACCGATGATGTTGTAGCTTGCTGCCCTGTACTTCACTTTTTGAGCCTCTTTCCGGTCCAGGGGCAAAGTATCTTTTTCTAGATAGGCCCTGATCGGGGTCATCCAGTTAATGCCTTGGTGGATTTCCATGCATTGTGGCTTGCCGATTGAAGGGTTTTTTACTTCGATCAGGTAGATGGATCCTGTGAGGTTGTGTGTTTCGGCCGAAGCCAATCTTGACAGAGCATCGGCTCGGCTGTTATCCTCTCTCCCTACTTGACTTAATTCGAAGGATTCAAATGAGACCGATGAGTCTTTTACCTTTGCGGCGTAAGCCTTGAGTCGAAGCTCTCTTTGTTCGTACTCTCCTGAAAAGTGCTTCACCACTAACATAGAATCACTAAATGCTCGTAAATTTCTTACCTCGAGATTTTTGGCCAGGTTTAAACCGGCTAGCAATGCTTCGTACTCGGCCTCATTATTGGTTAGCGGGAAAGTGAATCTTATTGCTTGGCAGATTTCGAACCCGTCTGGACTTGAAAGGATTAATCCTGCCCCACACTTTGACCCGGCTACCGACCCATCTACGAACAATTTCTACTTGCCTGGCGATCGGACCAGCTGCTCTTCGGGAGCTAGGTCTTTTGGTCCTGAAAAATAGCATTCGACCATGAAGTCTGCCAATGCTTGGGCTTTGATGGACGTTCTGGGTATGTATTCCAAATCATATTCTCCCAGCTCGATGGACCAAGCTACCACCCTTCCGGACGCCTCTGGTCTTGTCAAAATTTTCTTGAGGGGTTGATCGGTTATAACCTGTACCGTTCGCCCTTGAAAATAATGACGTAGCTTTCGGGTCGCCATTACAAGGCCGTAGGCGAACTTTTCTGTATTTGGATATCTTGTTTCCGCATCCTTCAGCATGTGGGATACATAAAACACCGGGTGTTGAGAGCTGTTATGTTCTTTAACTAGTACTGCTCCAAGAGTTCGGTCGCTCACTGCTAAGTACAACTGTAAAGTTTCCTTCGGATCGGGCCTCATCAGGAGAGGCGCCTTGGTGAGATACTCCTTCACCTCCTCGAATGCTCTCTGGCACTCCGATCCCCATTCAAAATTCTTCGATCCCCGGAGTGCTTCAAAGAAAGGCAGGGCCTTTTCTGCTGATCTGGAAATAAATCTTCGCAAGGCGGCCATTCGACCGGTCAATTTCTGTACATCTCGAACTGTCTTCGGCTGTTCCATGTCGATCACTGCTTGTATTTTTTCCGGGTTTGCCTCGATCCCTCGGGCACTGACCATGTACCCTAGGAATTTCCCACTGGAGACTCCAAAAGTACACTTGTTCGGATTAATCTTCATGCCGTGCTTCCTTAATGTCTCGAAGCACTCTTTGAGGTCTTCCATGTGATCTTCGAACTGGGACTTAACAATCATATCATCCACATAGCATTCCATGTTTCTCCCAATTTGTTTATGGAAAATCCGATTGACCACTCTTTGGAATGTGGCTCCTGCGTTTTTCAGGCCGAAAGGCATTTTGATGTAGGCATATGTTCCTTTCGGGGTGATGAATGCTGTCTTTGGAATATCCTCGGCATTCATTGCAATCTGATGGTCTCCTGAAAAAGCATCCAAAAAACTAAGTACCTGATATCCAGCAGTGGCGTCTGTCAGCTGATCAATGCTAGGAAGTGGGTAGTGGTCCTTCGGGCATGCTTTGTTTAAGTCGGTGTAGTCCACACACATTCGCCATTTATTGTTAGCTTTCTTTACCACCACCACATTGGCTAGCCAGTCCGGGTATTCGATTTCCTCTATGAATTTTGCTTCCAAAAGTTTTTCCACTTCAGCTTCAATGATCTTCTGTCGTTCCATGGCGAATGTTCTCTTTCTTTGCTTTACTGGCTTTGCCTCGGGTTTAACATTGAGACAATGCTTCGCCGTCTTTGGATCCAAGCCAGGCATATCCTCCGGCCCCCAGGCGAAGACGTCGTGGTATTGTCTGACAACTTCGATCACTTTCCTCTTGAGGTCAGGTTCCATATTTTTCCCGATTCGCACCATTTTTCCCGAACAGCCCGCATATAGCTCTACCTCTTCGGTTTCTGCTGCTGGTTCGGCAATTGGGTTGGATAGGTCCGCACCAAATTTCTCTAACTCAATATTTAGGGTTTGGCGACTTCCGCTGATTTCGCCTTCGGCCCTTTTCCTCTTACCTCCTTCGGTCATCTCAAAATCTTGATCCTTGTCCAGATCGTCCAACATGATGATTCGAGCAGTTTTTTGATCGCCCCTCATTTCCCCGATTCCATGCTCAGTCGGAAATTTCAATTTAAGATGAGGTATTGATGCTACCGCTTGAAAAGAAGTAAGAGCTGGCCTTCCGAGAATGGCATTGTAGGGGCTTTCAACCCGAACCACATAGAACTTGACCTGTTTTTCCACAGTATATGGAGCTTTACCCAAAAGGACAGATAGAGTGATAGTACCTTCAACAGGGACTGGCTGATTCCCGAAGCCGTACAGGGGAGCTTCATGGCAGGGTTCCAGCTGTTCGCCTCCAAGGTTCATTTTACTATACGTTCGATGATACAGAATGTTCACCGAGCTCCCTCCGTCTATCAGAGCTTTCCATATTTTGTTTTGCCCGATTACCGGATTGATGAGCAAAGGGTCTTCATGAGGCCAAATCACATCCTCATAGTCATCCTCGGTAAACATGATCGGCATCGCCTGTTTGGCAGATTGAAACTGGTACAAATTGTAAACCTGTTTTGCATACCTTTTCTTGGCCGTCTTGCTATCTCGTCCCAGGGTGCTTCCACCGAATATGGTTTTTACTTCGCCTCTGTACCTTTCGACCTCTTTGGGCTCTTTTCGTTTGTCTTCCTTCGGGGCTAGCTTGTCCCTCAGGTCTTTGACAAATTTATTCAGTTCTCCCTCCTTGATCATCTTTTCTATCAGCTTTTTTAGATGGTAACACTCATCAGTGTTGTGACCCTTGTCCTGATGATAATCGCAATACTTGTTACCATTTTTCTTATAATCGGGCAACTTCATTCGTGCTGGGTGAACGAAGCCAGGCTTTCCTTTTATCTCGTGGAGAATCTTCGAGATTGGTGCATTCAGAGGGGTAAATGCTGTGCCATCCCTATCTCTCCTTCATTCGGCAGCTTTATCGCGACCCTTCGCCTCATCACGCCTATCATCGAATCTTCGCCCTGCATCGTACCTGTCATATCCTTTTTTCCCCCTATCTTCTCTCTTGGCTTCTTTAAACCCCCCGATGGATTCCATCTTCCGTCGGATACTCTCACCTCTCAAGTATATATCATTCAGGGATTTAGGGGGAATATCATAAAGAGAAGATCGGAGTTTTTAACCTTTGATGGGGTCTAGTCCTGCCGATAAGAACCCAGCAGCCTTTACTTTGTCCAAATTTGTTACCATTCCAGCCTCTTCCTTAAACCTGGCCAAATAATCTCCCAACTCTTCGTTCGGCCTTTGTCTACAGTGTATTAAAGCTTCGGTATCCTTCTCTCTTCGGCACAGATGCGAATAGTGCCTCAAGAATTTTCTTTTTAGCTGGTCGTAAGAACATATCGACCTTGGTTTCATTGACCTGTACCACATGGTAGCTGGACCCTTCAGATATGTCTTGAACATTTTGCAAAGCATGACATCACAGTGCCCCATGCCTGTCATAAGGGACTCATACTTCTCGCAATGGTCTTCAGGGTCGCCTTTCCCATTGAATTCGTTCATCTTCGGGAATTGCCTTCCAGGGGGAGGTCTATACTGCTCGATTTCCTCCGACACTACCGGCTCGTGACTAATTCTACGATTGCCGAACATTGCCTTTTCCATTCGGCTCAGCCTGTCTTTCATGCGAGGATCTCCTTCCTCGTCGGTATCCGATCGTACGACCACCTTTGAACGGATCCTTCGGGGATGTGATTCAGAATCCGAAGATCCATCTTCATCATCATGCACCCTCTTTTCTCTCCTATGACTGGTCTGTACCAATAGTTGTTCTCCGGTCTCCACAGCACCTTGGAGAGCCTTTTCCTCAGCATCCAGCTCAGCCCTTCGCCTTTTAATTGCTTCTAGCTTAGCGAGATCCTCCTCTCTCTTCTTTGCCTTAGCTTGGGCTTCGGCCTCCAGCCTTTCCTTTTCCTTCTGTCTTCCTCCTTTGGCAGCAGTTTCTTCACGCCATTTAAGAATCATGGCCTTTTGCTCTTCGGGCGTGGGCATCGGTCCCTCCTCCAAATCATCATCAAAATTGAGAACCCGATTAATGGGGGTGTAGTCGTGGAGGGACCCTGGCGATGAGCTTCAGCAAAACCGAGCACCCTATCTTCAGAACTATCGATTGCCATCGTTCTCAGCTAACGTCACGAATTGGCTTACACGTTCCCACAGACGGTGCCAAATGTTGGAACCAGTTTTCTGTCGGGTTACTCTCCAGGAAGCTCTTCGGGGCGACCTGTCAAAAGAGAAGAATGCGAGGGATTGGGCCCCCGATTCACCTCCGGTGTGAGAATAAATTAGAGGTTCCAATTAGGTTTAAATGAACGTGTAAGTATTTGTGAGCATAAAAATGAGTATATCTCATTCAAACCTGTCATGTGCTTTTATAGGCACTCTGGTAACCGTTCGCCCGGATTGTTCGGGAGCAGCAGCCACGTGCGTGGTCTTGTTCTTACGCCTGAATAGTCGGGCGACTCGGTCAAGCAACGGTCAGATCCAACGGACCTGGACGAAGAGGTGGGCTGTGACCGTTCGGCCCAATTACTTCTCGGCCCAATCACTATTCGGCCCGATCTCGGTTGGGCCCCCAACACCAATCATAATATAATATCTTTTAACTTATATCATTTTTAGATAATAATTTCTTTTTATATGATATAATCTTGATCATCTATTTTTAAAAGTATTGGATCTAACGGTTGAGAATGTTTTTGCGGTATTTAGGACCAAACTACCAGGATAACATCATTAATTTTTCTTAATATTTATAATTTTTTTATTTTTAATTTTTTAAAATATTTATTGCTATAATATAATATACTCTTTTTTGTAATATGTTAATGATGCGGGAACTTTGAACTTTTGAGAAAATAAATTATCAATTAAAATAAAAAATTTTTGTAATAGTTCTTCTTTTAAAGTAGTACACCGTGACGATCAAAATTCTGTATAAAATTCATTTTTTTTATAGTATATCCCGTAAATATCTATGTTATTATATTAAAGACTAAATAATGAAAGCTTTCTTATAAGTGTGGTTTTGATCACTCAATCCATAATCGTTGGATCTTTCAAATTAAATTGTTGAGAAACATTACATATAACAATTAAATTATCATGTAGAATGATCTAAGATTTGAATCTACCAACAACATATTAAAATTTACAGGGTTTTTTTTGAAAAAAAAAAAAATTCATTTTTTTTCTTTCAGACATAGGTTATTTGATAATATTTTTTGTAAAGTACGCTTTTTCAGAAAAGTACTATACCAATTGATTAACAAACTTTTAAAGTTTCGAATTTAATAATTTACAATGTATATAGGTTAAAAAAGTTGGGTATGTTCTGTAGCTGAGTCTAAAATTTTAAAATACGATTTTTTTTAATATGAATATAGTCATGCTAACAATGAAATTAGGTCGCTTATAAAACAAAATCACCATTTGCGTATAATTTATTATTTAATAATAAATTATATTTGATTAGTTATGATCTATCCTCGTATTATTATATTCTTTGTTGATTTGAATTTTTCTTAGATTGATTTTAATTTTTGAACATAGATTTCTAAATTTAAAATAGTTAGAAAAAAGTAATTAAATTGGTGTTAAAATAATGATGACATAATAATCATTATTAGAATTTAAATACTCACTTTACTGATTTGGGCTTTATCTTGTGTTTTAAAAATCAGATTTTGACGATTTTACGCCCCACGTGAAGATAATTAAATTATTTTTAATTAAAAGATGGTTTAACAATTTTTATCTAACTGGAATTGTCCATGGAAGAAAGTCACGAATTTTTTACATGGAGAATTCTATTCAATATAGAAAACTTATTTATATTTGGTATATTTGGTTTAAATTATCAAAATACACTTTTTAGAATTTAAATATAATCTTATTATAAATAAAATACACTTTTTTTAATGTTTGATCAAACGATTTTCATTTATCTAGTTAAGATCTAATAGTCCTTATTAATTTGGTTGTCACTATTAAAATTTTGGATAAATCGTTATAATGTTATTATATAAAAGAATTTAATATAATAAGGATATCAAGTACATACTGATATAAGTATCTTACTAACTGCTTTTACTTTTAATGTTTCGGTTTTATTTATAGTGTATATAAAATTTTAAAATACATTATTACTTTAAAATTATTAAACAGAATAAAAACTATGTTATGATTATATAAAATTTTATTATCATATTATTATAGTCTTTATCGATTTGAATTTGTTCTTAATTTATTTTAATACTTTATTGAAAGAAAGATAAAAATTTTATATTTAAAAGAATTATTGGAAAAATAAATAAATTGGTGTTACAACTATAAAAAAAATATTTATTAAAATTTAGATACTCACTTTACTATTTGGGTTCTATCCTGAGTTTTAGAAATTGAATTTTGACGATTTTACGACCCATGTGAAACTAACGAAATTATCTTTAATTTAATGATGATTTAATAATTATTATCTAACTTTACCAGCTACCTACCCATAAACCGAAAAGAAAAGATGGTTAAGTATTATATTCAAAATTATTGTTTATGAATATGAAACCCTCAATATTTTAATAATATTTTGATATTATCCTTTTTATGTTTGTTATATGTAAAATAATATAATTATAATTTGGATTAATCAAATTGTTATGTTTCTTCAGAAAAAAAATGTTTAAATTTATTCATGTACATGAGTTCTCCTAAGTCTTTTATAACGCAGGGTCCACATGTATCATTGTTATATGATATACATGAGCATTATATTGATAATTTTTAATATTGTAATTGATATGAATTGTTATCTGATATTTGGTTTAACAATTATTATCTAACTCGAACTATACATAAATTAAAGAGAAAAGATATTTAAGAATTTTTACATAGAAAAATTTTAAATTATCAAAATACACTTTTTAGTATTTAAATATAATTATATTATTAATCAGATACACTTTTTAATATTAAATCTAACAATTCTCAGCGATCTATTTAAGATCTAACTATAATAATTAATTTGGTCGTATAATGGTCTTACACGGACCATATCGATTTTAATTTTTTCTTAAATTGATTTTAATATTTTATTGAAATAAACATAGAATTTATAAATTTAAAAGAATTAGGAAAAAAATTAAATTGGTGCTACAATAATAAAAAAATTATTAAAATTTAGATAATGACTTTATTGTTTGGGCTCTATCCATAAACTAAAGAGAAAAGATAATTACGATTTTTTACATAAAGATTTCTATTCAATATAGAAAACCTATTTATAATTGGTTTAAATTAAAAAAAATTATTAAAATTTAGATAATCACTTTACTGTTTGGCTCTATCTTGAGTTTTAGACAACAGATTTTAACAATTTTACAGCCCACGCGAAGCTAACAAAATTATCTTTAATTTAATGATGGTTTAATAATTATTATCTAACTGGAACTATCCATAAACTAAAGAGAAAAGATAATTACGATTTTTTACATAAAGATTTCTGTTCAATATAGAAAACCAATTTATAATTGGTTTAAATTATCAAAATACACCTTTTAGTATTTAAATACTATTCTATTATTAATCAAATACAATTTTTAATATTATATCTAACGGTCCTCATCTATTTGAATATTTATAGTTTTATAATCCAACGGATCATATACTTTTGGTAGTACAGTGACCGACCAAAGTTTTGGATAAGATCTCCCTTACGCTTATTAACTATAAGGAGTTAATAAGTATATAATATAATTCATTTTTTATGTGCAAAAATTCCTCAATCCAAATATATTAGAAGACACCAATAAGAAAACGTCGACTAGGGTTTGTGATCCGAGTCTAGCTACTACGTTAAATCAAGACTGTTGGATCGACCGTCAGAAAACACAACCAGTTACAGATACAAATTCAGGAAGCACACCTACAGCATCTTGTTATAGTAGCTGTATAAATAAATATATATATATATATGCTGTATAATATGAAGAGAGACCAGAGTTTTGCTCGCCAAAAGACTTGCATTTTCCATAAGCAAATATGATACTAATACATGAAAACTACCAGCTACTGCATGCCTACAAACCAGGAGCACGTAGCTAACCACTTCCTACTACTACTCAACTACTGCAAACCCTTATTCATGACTCCTACAATAGTGCAACTACTAGATGACTAAATCAAACAAAGACACACGGTACTATGCAAATAAGACAGTAAATAAACTAGCTAACATGTTTGAGATTAACCAACAATCACCCCCTTAAATTCAAACATGTTTTGCCAGTTCTTTGACACCTAGGAGATTCCTCATCCTTTCAAACTTGAGAGTTGCCAAAGCTTTAGTCATAATATCTGCTCGTTGATCACTGCTGTTAACATGTCTGAGCACAACTTCTCCCCTCTCGACACATTCACGGATGAAATGGAACCTTATGTCAATATGTTTGCTTCTTCCATGGAACATAGGATTTTTAGCTAAATCAATAGCTGACTTGTTATCGACACACAGTATGACAGGTCCCATGTCCTCACCTGTTACTTTCCTTAGCACATTCCTGATCCAAATTCCTTGACAAGCAGCAGAGGTTGCTGCCATGAACTCGGCTTCACACGAGGAAAGAGCTATACACCTTTGCTTCTGAGATACCCAAGTTATCAAGCTTTCATTGAGATAGAATACCATGCCCCCAGTGCTTCGTCTGTCATCCAAACTCCCGGCCAAATCACTATCTGAATATCCCGTTAGAACATGGTTTCCACTGGTTTTTGTGTAGATTAATCCGTACTGCAGCGTGCCCTTTATATATCTCATGACTCTCTTTACTGCATTTAAATGGAGACGTGTCGGTTTCTCCATGTACCTGCTCAGAATACCTACAGAAAAAGCGATATCAGGTCGCGTGTTCACTAGATACCTGAGACCACCTATCATACTCTTGTAAAGTGTAGGATTCACTGTTTCACCCCCTTCATCCTTGCTGATTTGTTCCTTCAAATCCATTGGAAATTTAGCTGGGTTGCAGCCTCCTAGTCCTGCTTTCTCGAGAATTTTGCGAGCATATCCCGTCTGCTTTAGCTCGATGACACCATTTCCTTGGTTAACTTCTATGCCCAGATAATAGTTCAGTTTTCCCAGGTCACTCATGCTGAAATTCTGATTCATTTCTCGTTTGAACTCCTCTATCATTTCAATCTTCGAGCCCGTGACAAGTAAGTCGTCAACATAAACAGCTACTATCATGCTATCTTGTCCCATCTTTCTTGTATAAACTGCATGTTCGTACGGGCATCTACTGAAACCAAGATTGATTAAACACTGATTTAATTTTTCATACCATGCACGAGGCGCTTGCCTCAAGCCATAAAGGGCTTTCAACAACTTGTACACCTTTCCTTCTTGCCCTCGTATCTCGAATCCCTCTGGCTGTGACACATAAACATTTTCTTTTATATCGCCGTTCAGAAAAGCAGTTTTGACATCAAGGTGGTGTACTTGCAAGTCAGATTTTGCTGCTAGTGCCAACAAAAGTCTCACTGTCTCCAGTCGAGTTACCGGAGCATAAACTTCATCAAAGTCAACACCATACTCTTGTACATATCCTTTCGCGACCAATCGTGCTTTATACTTTATGATATTTCCCTCAGCATCCTTCTTAAGTTTGAAAATCCACTTGAGTCCCACGACTTTCTGATCAGGAGGTAATGTAGTTAGGCTCCAGGTTTTGTTTTCTTCGATTGACTGCATTTCATTTCTCATGGCTTTCCTCCAGTTTTCATCCTTGGCTGCTTGTTTGTAATTTACTGGTTCCTCAATCCCCATTAGAAACAATTCTTCATCAAGAATAACTTCTTCTGTCTCGTTATACACATCACTCAGACGTCTGTATTGCTTTGGCTCACCACTATCATCATACCTGTCTCTGTTCAGTTGAGGTTCTGAGATTGGTGTCTGGTGCGTGGGTTCAGGAGAGCTTGCTCCTCCTTGATCCTCATTAAAATTCTCTCCATCACCTTCTGTCTCGGCTGCATCTTCATATGACTCATTGACTGGGAACTGCACATGGTGACTGTCTTCGTTTTTTGTTTCCTCCCAACACCACGCTTTTGCTTCCTCAAAAACGACATCACGACTCACCCAAATACGTTTGTTGTTGGGATCAAATAGACGGTAGCCTTTAGTGCCCTGTTCTTTGCCGAGATTCACCACTGGCATGCTACGGTCATCAAGTTTCTTTGTTTTGTTGCTTGGGATTTTCATATGAGCTGGACAACCAAATACCCTTATGTGTGCAATATCAGGTTTCTTCTTGCACCACACTTCATATGGAGTTTGCCCAGTCAGTGCTCTTGTGGGCACTCGATTGAGGATGTACACCGAATTTCTTACTGCTTCTGCCCACATTCTAGCTGGCATTTGCATCTCCTTCAAACAACTCATTGTCATTTCAACCACGGTTCTATTTCTACGTTCCACCACCCCGTTTTGCTGGGGTGTGTAAGGCGTAGTATAATGTCTCTCGATTCCGTTCTCAGCACAAAATTCTCTGAACTCCTTTGACAGAAATTCTCCACCTCGATCAGTTCGAAGGACCTTTATTGCCTTCTCTGACTCCTTTTCAGCCATTGTTCGAAAACTTTTGAATGCATTCAGGGCCTCATCTTTATTTCTCAAGAAATATGCCCACATGTAGCGACTGTAGTCATCAACCAACAACAGAAAGTACCTGAATCCAGAGTTTGTTTCAGGAGTGATTGGACCACACAGGTCTGCATGTACTAATTCAAGTACTTTCTGAGCACTGAACTTAGCTTTGTTCGGTACTGGTTTTCTGGTCTGCTTCGATAGTAGACATCCTTGACACACACCCTTTGATAGCTGCACGTTAGGCAAACCATACACCATTTTCTGTTTTGACATTAGTTCCATAGCATGATAATTTACATGTCCCAGTCGTTTATGCCATAGACTCGACACATCTCCCTCCTCAGATAACAAACAAGCATGCTTACACGACTCAATTATAATCTTATACAATCTGTTGGGAGATCGTTTTACTTTCATTAAGAGTCGTTCTTGCTTATCAAACACCCATAGAAAATCACCTCTAAGTACTACTTTATCACCATGTTCAGACATTTGACCCAAGCTAATAATGTTGTTACGTAGGCTAGGGATATAGAATACCTCAGTTAAAGCTCTCTCTTCTCCATTCTTGCACCTCAGCATGATGGTGCCTTTACCTTCAATTTTGACTGTCGAGCCATCACCAAAACGAACTTCCCCTACTATGTTTTCATCAAGACTTGAAAATTTACTTTTGAAACCAGTCATGTGGTTACTGGCTCCGTTGTCCAGGTACCACAAGTTTGATTCACCATTCTTACATCCATTCTGAGGCAGGCTGGAGGGGACAACATGTTCTTCATGCAGTAATGTTTGCTCACACATTTCCTTGTCCACCTTGGCTAGAAGTAGTGCTGGTTCATCGTCGTTCACCATTGATATATTTGCCTCTTGCTTAGTTTCTCTGTTTCTCCTTGGCTTGCGACATTCTGAGGCGAAGTGTCCATATATATTACAGTTGTAGCACTTCACCGTGCTCTTGTCACGTCCCTTTCCTTTGTACGATGAGCTTCCCCCACTTCCTGAACGTTTAATCCACTCTTCTTTCGTCAACAATAGCTTGTCCTCATTGACTTCGCGTTTCTCCCATTCTTCTTTGGTGAGCAATAGTTGGTTTTCGTTGTTCTCACTTTTGCCTCTTAAACGTTCCTCATGAGCTTTTAGAGAGCCCACTGCTTCCTCCATGGTCATAGTTTCAAGGTTTCCAAATTGTTCCATGGTGGAAGTAATTTGTAGAAATTTCGTAGGAACTGATCTTAGAAACTTTTTAACCACGTACGCCTCACTTATTTCTTCACCCAGAGTCCGTATGTTAGTGACAAGTCCATTCATTCTCATGTAGAAGTCGTCTACCTGTTCACTTTCTTTCATAGATATCGCCTCAAACTCAGACTTAAGAGTCTGTATACGTGCCGCCTTTACTTTGTCTGATCCTTGACACAAGACCTTCACAGCCTCCCATATGTCTTTCGCTGTTTTCTTCTGTGCCACAGACAAGAGTACGTCCTCAGGCAGTCCTTGATACATCATAGCCATAGCCACCTTATCATTTCGTTCATCGACAACTATCTTCTCATCACTTGGCGACACTGCATTCCACACCCCCTGAGCTTGCATGAACACCTTCATTTTGAGTGCCCAGGTGGTGTAATTGTTCCTGGCCAGGATTGGGTACGTCAGTCCGATCGACCCAACCTTGCCCTTTACAGTTTCCATCGCTTGATCCTTTGACATTCACCAAGACCTTAAAGCTCTGATACCAATTCTTGTTATAGTAGCTGTATAAATATATATATATATATATATATGCTGTATAATATGAAGAGAGACCAGAGTTTTGCTCGCCAAAAGACTTGCATTTTCCATAAGCAAATATGATACTAATACATGAAAACTACCAGCTACTGCATGCCTACAAACCAGGAGCACGTAGCTAACCACTTCCTACTACTACTCAACTACTGCAAACCCTTATTCATGACTCCTACAATAGTGCAACTACTAGATGACTAAATCAAACAAAGACACACGGTACTATGCAAATAAGACAGTAAATAAACTAGCTAACATGTTTGAGATTAACCAACACAGCAAATCTCAACCGTCCAATCAAACATAATCCTCCCTCACTTCAACTATATAAACACAATCCCCCTCCCCATTTGTTCATTCAAACTTTGTTTGTACATCTCACCAACAAGTGAAAAGGAGAGAAGAAATCACTTAAGGAGTTCAGAAAAGAATTAGAAGAGGTTAAACTTATTCTTCATCTTTGTGCATGCATACATTCAGGGACTTGTAGATTTTATTTTTTCTTTGGTTTCTGGTAGATTTGGGTATTTGAAGCCAGATGCAATAGGATCGACTTATAACTTTTAATAATTTCATGTTGTATTTGCAGATGGCTCGTACCAAGCAAACTGCTCGTAAATCTACTGGAGGAAAGGCCCCAAGGAAAAGCCTCGCTTTTAAGGTATACATTTTTAACATATATGAACAATACAATGATTACTCTAATATTTGTGGATTCAATTTGTTGAATTTTCTAAAAAAAAATTCGTCTTAATCATAGGCTGCTCGTAAGTCTGCTCCTAATACCGGTGGAGTTAAGAAGCCACACAGATACCGCCCTGGAACTGTTGCCCTTCGGTATGTGAACATGAAATTTTGTTATTATATCAACAACTTTTAAAACTGTTGTTGCGTTGGATTTAAAGTATTGTTATTTTGTGTAGTGAAATCCGCAAGTATCAGAAGAGTACTGAGCTCTTGATAAGAAAACTTCCATTTCAGAGACTTGTACGTGAAATTGCTCAAGACTTCAAGGTTAGGATCTGCGGCTTATTCTAAAGCCTCTTGTGACTAAACTTCAATGTTTTCTCCTAATTGTGGTTTTGTTGTTGCAGACTGATTTGCGTTTCCAGAGCCATGCTGTTTTAGCTCTACAGGAGGCTGCAGAGGCATATCTAGTTGGTCTGTTCGAAGATACTAACTTGTGTGCAATTCATGCTAAACGTGTGACCATCATGCCCAAGGACATTCAGTTGGCCAGGAGGATCCGTGGAGAACGTGCTTAAGCTGTTTGTTTTTGCTCTTTTGATTTACCGAGTTGGTAGATATATCTTAATGTAGTTTTAATAAGACAGTAGTTGTTTCTTGGATAAGAACCTTTTATATAGCAATGATCAGTATCCAATTACAGTTGCAAGTTTATGCTACAATGATTTAATATGCTGGTTTGTTCTTAATAACAATTTCTAATTTCTAAATTTAAGGTTCTCCTTCTCTTATTTATGTGGTTTATTATGCAGGTCTATTTAAGATGATTATCGTTTATAGACCTTTAGATATGTTTACCTATACTAGCATATAACCCATGGCACTGGCGACTTTAATATTTATTTTGAAATCTATTGTTAAAAATTTTAAGATTTTATTACTTCCAAAAATGCTATCTTTTAAAAAAAATCAAATGTACTTACTTCAATACTTCACATCTTAAAAAATTTATAAATTTTATAAAAGTTTAGACTTAATTACACACTAATGGCATGTAGTTTAATATTTTTGCACGAAGATGGTTAAATTATTAGTTGTGCCAAAATTATCGCTAATTTTTTAATTTCTTAGCACTTAGGTGGCTCCGAGTCCTTGCATGTCTGTAATTTAATTTTTTTTACATATGTTGACTAAACTAAAATGATAGGTATATTATTAATCTAAAATCAGACTCGATGGCTAGATTCGATAACAAACAATTAATTTTATAAATAGTTATCATCTCTTTTGAATTAAAAGGGGTGATAGATTTTTTTAACCTTTCAGATGAATGGATTAAGTAACACAAAATATGCAAGGTTTGGAAATTTCACTTATAACGTGGAAGCAGAAGCTGATCTATTCTTGGTCTCTATTGTTATGTGAGTTTTAACTAAGAAGGCTAATCAGATCTATGTATGTATATGTATTATAATAGTTCAAAACTTATAAATTTTATAAGAGTTTATTAACTTAGTAAGCATGTCAATCAAGTCAAGTAGCGGTAGAAATTATCAATATTTTTTGTTGTATTAATATAAATATAAATAAAAGCGTTTTTAATAAGAAGTTGTGTTTTTGAATTCTAATTAAAGTATAATGAAAAGAGCTTGTAGTTATGGAATATACGTGATTTAATTTAATTTTTTAATTGAATTATATGAATTTTGAATTTTGAATTTTGAATTTTTTTTTTTTTTTTGCTTTTTTGGAAGGTGTTAAAAAAAATTTAGGAAGGTATAAACAAACCAACCGAATAAACCGTGTTTAACTTATAAATATATTTAAAATATATTTAAAATTACTACTTTAATACTTTAAATTTAAAAAAACTTATAAATTTTATAAAATTTTACTAGTTAAGTAAGCATGTTAGTTAATGTAACCGTCCAAAGTTATTGATATATTTTGTGATAATAGTTTAAATATAAATAAAAATATTTTTAAAAAGAAGTTGGGTTTTTAAAATTTGATTAAAATATAACTGAAAGAGTTTATAGTTGTGTAATATATGTGATTTAATTTGTTTTTTAATTAAATTATACGAATTTAAATTTATTTTTTAATTTTTGCTTTTCTAGAAGGGTATATAAACAGATGTCTCTTTTATAATATAATAGTATAGTATAGATTAATTATATAGCTTAAAACCCATGTGATGCACGTGCCTATTAATGTTTTAATGGTCTTATATATTATATTTTAATAATTATATATTTTTAAATTTAATTATGAAATAAAAAATAAATTATAATTGAAAATAAATTTTAATATAAATAGTACTCTTAGACTCGTTTGTTAACCCTGAATAAAACCTAAATAGCTGGATGAAGAAATTTGTTGTTATTAAGAGTGTTTGTTATTGATTTTGTTATGGTCTTGAATTTATAAAACATAATGCTTATCTAATTTTTTTAGTTCATTTTGTTTCTTATTTTAATTATTTACAACAATTTTTATAAAGTACGTTGATTTATAAATTATGAAAAAATTATAAAAGGAATATTGTAAAGTTTTTTTAGACTGTAAGCATATGTTTTTTTGTATTAATTAGTAACAAATATAAAAAATCAAATTCATGTATATAATTAGGACAAATAGTAATGATTTTTTAAAATAATCACATTTATTTATTTATATACAATAAAAATAAATATTTAATAAATAATAAGTTTCTAATAAGTTTCATCATTCAGAAAATATTAATTTTTTTAATCAAACATGATTACTCGTCCAGCGTTCATATTTATCATTCATTCAGATTTTATATCGTTGAGAAAATATTGTTCACATTTAACAAATGACCCTAGGTAACTAAATTTTATAAGTTAGTTATTATATGATTATAATGACCAATGTTAAATATCAAGCATGTTTCATATTCAATTCAAGATGAGCAACTGTAAAATACAATAACTTTACATTCAACTACATTACATGCCATAACAAAATAAATTTAGATAAATAGATATTTGATATTCCAGAAATCATTTTGCATTTTACATAATGTTAGCTTTTGTTTTAAAAGATCTTGGCACAGTGACGTCATGCAATATTCTTGTGCTACAAAGGTTAATAATATGTCTGTGTGCTATGACCTTTTCCATTTACTTAACAACACTTAAATCATAAAGAAGTGTGACATATTGGTACTCTTTTGTGCACAGATACAAATAAATAAAGAACTGTGATCTATTGGTATTTGCTCTTCCATTGGCCATTGAGAGCATACCAGGTCCAATGTGCCCGCAAGTGTTCAACATTTTTCAGGGTTACATTTGCAAAGAGTCACTACAAGAAAAACTAAATCAGACAACAACAAACAACACTCGAAGAAAAAAGCCTTAGCTAAATTTTTCATACAACAGTTTTATTTCACCCTAAAAATGACTATTGTCTGATCAACATCACTACAACGGGTCCAAAACGGTTGTCTAGTAAATCGAATTAGACAAGTGTTTTTTAAAAGCGGTGTTGTGTAAATAAGAAGATTTGAGCTTTACAACAATGGTTTTAGAACCATTGTATAGTTAATCAAATCAGACAAGTCTTTCTGAAAACGGTGTTGTGCAAATTAGAAGATTTGTACAACGGTTTTCAAATGTATTGTCTAAAGATGCTCGAGACAATGTTGCGAATAACCGTTGTTAAATCAAACAAGTATTTTTTTCTTTGTTTCATTCAAGAGCGTTTTAGACAAGGTTAGTGATAGATAGTGGCAAGTTTGAAGACAAGAGTATTTTAATGATATAACATAATTTCAGAGAAAAATAAATTTATTTGGTTTGAGATCTTAACGGTCAACTAGTGATTTGACTAGTACTTCTAACTAGTGTTTCATCCCCAATTGATGTTTCAATTTTTTTAAAAAATATTTATCGACGATCCAACCGTATGGATATCAAGATCTATGTATTTTAATGATATTACAAAAAATTTAGAAAAAAATAAATTTAGTTGGTTTGAGATTTTAATAGTCAACTACTAATTTGACCAATCCGCACATATGTTTTTCTTAACAAAATATCATCATTTTCGAATAATATCATGGACAATTACCATTTTCAACTAAAACATGTTCTTATTTATAATCAATTACCATTTTCAGCTACTTAATCTATTTTATAACAAAATCCTTTTTTTTCAAAAATATCACTGACAATTACCTTTTTCAACTAAAACACATTACAATTTCTATTTTTCATTACTAAAACCTCTCATTTTCCAAAAATATCACAGACAACCTCACTTATTTATTTTAAAACTATTTTAATAATTTTAATTATTTAAAAAAGTTTACCGATTTTAACACGCCTTCTCTATCACGGGCAATTTCATTTTTCAACTAGAACATGTTACCTAGCCGAAACATTAAGTAACCTTACATATCTATAAAAAATATTATTAAATAATAACATTACCTATTTATAACCAATTACCTTTTTCAGGTAAAACACATTAGCTTTTTACAAATTCTCCTACTTTTCCAAAAATATCACGGATAGTTAGATTTTTCAACTAAAACATGTTACATTTTCTATTTTTCCAAACATTAAAAGTTTGGTCTATTTTCTATTTTTCCAAACATTAAAAGTTTGGAATCAGGTTGATTTAAAAAAATCCCTTAAAACTTAAAGAAAATTATCGAGTTATAATAATAATGGATTTACAACTTTTGACATAGTGTTTTCGGTGCGTAACACGGGTAAAATACTAGTTATTCTTTTAAAAATAAAATTTATGAGTTTAAGCTTAAAGTTGTATCATATTCAAATTTTTCATGGTTTACATGGTACATCAAAGAATGGAATTTAGCATATACATTTTTATTTTTTATTTAATTAATCATTGAAAGACATATGTATACGCCTATTTGTAAACATCGAGGATACAACTCAACTTAAACGAAGTAATTCTACATTGAAAGAAGTTCAATTATTTGATCAAGCCTCATTGAAGTATTCAAGAAAGTAGATTTATTAAATTGACAGAGATTTCAGAAGTGTGACAGCAAGTGTATAGATTACAGTGGTTGATTAAAGTCAAAAGCAACAAATGAACCACAGATTAAAGTCAAGATATGAAGAACAAACATTATAGGTAGTCCCTTATGAACCGAACAGTACATCAAGTGTCAACATGATTCAGTGGAAGTTATTCATCAATTTCAATGGTTCAAAGAAGCTCTCAAAGAGATTAAATTAATTCTTTTTTAATTAACTAAATCCATAGTTAATTTAATCAATAATTTAATTCAAAATGAATTAAATTATTCCTTAAATTAATTAATGAGTAAATTAAATTAGAGATGATTTAATCAAGGATAGTATTTAATTCTATTTTAATTAATCATATCATTTAACTAATTTATTTAGTTAATTAATTCATCCAGAATTAAATCACTATTTAAATTAATTAACAGATTAATTGATTTAGAATAAATATACTAGTATTACTAATTGTATATTCTAGTATGACTATTTGTAATAGAGTCATACAACCTATATGAACTGTCATACCGACAGTCATACTAGCTTGTATGAAAGGTCATACATGTAGTATGACGGTCACTACAAAAGTCATACTAGTATAAAAATAGAGTCATACAAGGCATATTAAAGAGTCATACAAGGCACATGAGTCATACAGAATCTTTTCTGTAAAGAAAAGGCGGCTGTGCAGTTGATATCTATAGATTGAAAAAGATCAAGACAGTACATCATTATTGAACATTACATCTTCAAACAAAAGAAACTGTCTTTACTTCTCTCAACTACAGGAATTCATTTCTGATCAGAGAATTAATTTCTTAGATTTATTGTTATATCCAAGACACTAGAAATTAGTTACTAGCACTGATTTGACTATTTAGGGGATCTTTATCCCTAAAATTTATCTTGAACTATCATTTATCGTTCTATCTTTTTATTACAAATATAGATAAGTTCATGTCGAATTTATTCTAAATTTGTTTTAATTAGTTTGAGATTCAATCTTTGTAATCTATACAACATTTGTAACACCTTTCAAGTTTAATATAAGTTATATTTAACTTAAATTCTGTTTCATTTTATTCCGTAAATACTTGTTCTTGAATTGTATTATCAAAAAAAGAATAAATTCGATAAAACGGCATAGTTTGTAATTCAACCCCGTTCTACAAACTTATCCGGACCTAACAATCATTTAACCAATTTTAGTGTAAAGAGTTTCTATTTAAATTTATGGGGTGAGTTGTGATTGTATTAAAACAATTCATATTTTTTATTAATGAATTGCTTAGTAGAACAACAGGTTTACAAAAAATTGTTTACAGCTTTCTTCAAGTGATACAGAAACAAATCAATGAACAAAGCAAATATCGATCGATTATTTGTTTTGAAAACATGATCAGGTTCTTACACAGTTCAGCCATTTTTGTGTGTAAGCAGGCTGTTTTGTATGGCAAGTCATTCCTTGTTAGCAAATGGCAATACAGAGAACTGGAACATAGTGAGGCTGGAAGATAGTTCTTGTAATATTAATGTACATAAAAAGAGCGGTGAGTTTTCTCCATGGGGAATCAGACACTCTCTTTAGATTTCTCTCTTAAATCTTATACATTATTGATTAGCCGGTAGCTATCTTAATTTATAGTAGCTTACACGGCTCTTTTTAAATATTTGTAATTATATTTATTTATAATTTTTATATATTTATTTTATTTAGAAAATTTAATTATATTTGGTTTAAAATCAAAATACCTTTTTCAGTATTTGAATATAATTATACTAATAATCTAATACACTATTTAATATTAAATCTAACGATTCTTATCTATCTATTATATCCATCGTTGCTTATTATTTTGATATATATAATATAAATTGAGTATAATTTACATATCAATTAAACTTGTCAACTTATTAAATTAAAACAACTACGTTTTAATTTAGAATTTTGGAAAATCCGATTCAAATATAGTTACGATTTTTTACATTAAGAATTCTATTCGACTTAGAATACCTATTCATATTTGATTTATATTATTAAAATTCGCTTTTTAGTTTTTGAATATAATTCTAAAAACAATAAAATATACTTTTCAATTTTAGATCTTTAGATAAACAGTTCATATTAGTTTGGCAGGACCAAATGTTTTGGATAAGATTCTTAAGCTTATTATATACTAGCTTATAGCCCGTGCGATGCACGGTTACTTAAATTTTATTTATAATTATTATGTTTATAATTATATTTTTATTACAATGCAACACACGATTGTTTTTTTAAATATTTATAATTATATTTATTTATGAATATTTTAATATTTAAAAGTTATTAGTTTACATGATTAAATTATTGTTAAAAAAGATTTAGACAAAAACAATTATAGTTAAAAATTTGATATTTATTACATTTTACACGCTCAATTTAATATTTGTTTATATTGAGTTATAAAAGTTAGATTTGGCCAATTTTACGGTTCACATGAAATTCACAAAATAATCTTTAATTTAGTTGTGGTTTAATAGTTTTTTTTTCAATTAAAAACTATTATAAAACTAAAAAGAGAATAAAGTGACGAAATTTAATGTTGAGAATTCTATTCGATTTAGGAAATCTACTTAACGTATATGTAGTTTAGATTATTAGAATAACCTTTATTAACCAAATACATGTTTCAATGTTAAATCTAACTGTTTTCACCTATCTATTTAAGATTAAATGATTTTTATTATTTTGGTTATAAATGGGTTTCCTTATTTAATTACAATTATTTTTATGTTTTAACTTTTTGAAAAATCCAATCATAATATAATATCTTTTAACTTATATCATTTTTAGATAATAATTTCTTTTTATATGATATAATCTTGATCATCTATTTTTAAAAGTATTGGATCTAACGGTTGAGAATGTTTTGGCGGTATTTATGACCAAACTACCAGGATAACATCATTAATTTTTCTTAATATTTATAATTTTTTTAATTTTTAATTTTTTTAAATATTTATTGCTAAAATATAAGATACTCTTTTTTGTAATATGTTAATGATACGGGAACTTTGAACTTTTGAGAAAATAAATTATCAATTAAAATATATTTTTTTTGTAATAGTTCTTCTTTTAAAAGTAGTACACCGTGACGATCAAAATTCTGTATAAAATTCATTTTTTATAGTATATCCCGTAAATATCTATGTTATTATATTAAAGACTAAATAATGAAAGCTTTCTTATATGTGTGGTCGCTTTGTTTGATCACTCAATCCATAATCGTTGGATCTTTCAAATTAAATTGTTGAGAAACGTTACATATAACAGTAAAATTATCGGGTAGAATGATCTAAGATTTGAATCTACCAACAACATATTAAAATTTACGGGGTTTTTTTTTGAAAAAAAAGAATTTTTTTCATTTTTTTTTCTTTCAAACATATGTTATTTGATAATATTTTTTGTAAAGTACGATTTTTCAGAAAAGTACTATACTTATTGATTAACAAACTTTTAAAGTTTCGAATTTAATAATTTACAATGTATATAGGTTAAAAAAGTTAGGCTACAATTTCAAAATACGGGTTTTTTTAATATGAATATAGTCCTGCTAACAATTATATTTGATTAGTTATGATCTATAACTTAATAAAATATGATAAAAAATATGCACAATTTTATAAAATTTTATCCTCTTATTATTATATTCTTTGTTGATTTGAATTTTTCTTAGATTGATTTTAATTTTTGAACATAGATTTTTAAATTTAAAATAGTTAGAAAAAAGTAATTAAATTGGCGTTAAAATAATGATGACATAATAATCATTATTATAATTTAAATACTCACTTTACTGATTTGTGTTTTAAAAATCAGATTTTGACGATTTTACACCCCACGTGAAGATAACTAAATTATTTTTAATTAAAAGATAATGCTCATGTATATCATATTATTATAGTCTTTATCGATTTGAATTTGTTCTTAATTTATTTTAATACTTAATTGAAAGAAAGACAAAATTTTTATATTTAAAAGAATTAGTTGAAAAATAAATAAATTGGTGCTACAATTATAAAAAAATATTTATTAAAATTTAGATACTCACTTTACTATTTGGGTTCTATCCTGAGTTTTAGAAATTGAATTTTGACGATTTTACAACCCATGTGAAACTAACAAAATTATATTTAATTTAATGACGATTTAATAATTATTATCTAACTTGACGAGTGACCTCCCCATAAACTGAAAAGAAAACATGGTTAAGTATTATATTCAAAATTATTGTTTATGAATATGAAACCCTCAATATTTTAATAATATTTTGATATTATCATTTTATGTTTGTTATATATAAAATAATATAATTATAATTTGGATTAATCAAATTGTTATGTTCTTTCAGGAAAAAAAATGTTTAAATTTATTCATGTACTCAAGTTCTCCTAAGTCTATTATAACGCAGGGTCCACATGTATCATTGTTATATGATATACATGAGCATTATATTGATAATTTTTAATATTGTAATTGATATGAATTGTTATGTGATATTTGGTTTAACAATTATTATCTAACTCGAACTATACATAAATTAAAGAGAAAAGATATTTAAGAATTTTTACATAGAAAAATTTTAAATTATCAAAATACACTTTTTAGTATTTAAATATAATTCTATTATTAATCAGATACACTTTTTAATATTAGATCTAACAATTCTCATCGATCTATTTAAGATCTAACTATAATAATTAATTTGGTCGTATAGTGGTCGTACACGGACCAGATCGATTTTAATTTTTTCTTAAATTGATTTTAATATTTTATTGAAATAAACATAGAATTTATAAATTTAAAATAATTAGGAAAAAAATTAAATTGGTGCTACAATAATAAAAAAAAAATTATTAAAATTTAGATAATCGCTTTAGTGTTTGGGCTCTATCTTGAGTTTTAGACAACAGATTTTAACAATTTTACAGCCCACGCGAAGCTAACAAAATTATCTTTAATTTAATGATGGTTTAATAATTATTATCTAACTGGAACTATCCATAAACTAAAGAGAAAAGATAATTACTATTTTTTACATAAAGATTTCTATTCAATACAGAAAACCTATTTATAATTGGTTTAAATTAAAAAAATATATTAAAATTTAGATAATTACTTTACTGTTTGGGCTCTATCTTGAGTTTTAGACAACATATTTTAACAATTTTACAGCCCACGCGAAGCTAACAAAATTATCTTTAATTTAATGATGATTTAATAATTATTATCTAACTGGAACTATCCATAAACTAAAGAAAAAAGATAATTACGATTTTTTACTTAAAGATTTCTATTCAATATAGAAAACCTATTTATAATTGGTTTAAATTAAAAAAATATACTAAAATTTAGATAATCACTTTACTGTTTGGGCTCTATCTTGAGTTTTAGACAACATATTTTAACAATTTTACAGCCACGCGAAGCTAACAAAATTATCTTTAATTTAATGATGGTTTAATAATTATTATCTAACTGGAACTATCCATAAACTAAAGAGAAAAGATAATTATGATTTTTTACATAAAGATTTCTATTCAATATAGAAAAACTATTTATAATTGGTTTAAATTATCAAAATACACCTTTTAATATTTAAATACTATCCTATTATTAATCAAATACAATTTTGAATATTATATCTAACGGTCCTCATCTATTTGAATATTTATAATTTTATAATCCAACGGATCATATAATTTTGGTAGTACAGTGACGGACCAAAGTTTTGGATAAGATCTCCCTTACGCTTATTATATACTAGCTTAAAACTCGTGCGATGCACGGATTGTTATTAATAATTATTATTTTTATTATTTATGTTTTAATATTTTATTAATTTGCATTTGCTAAAAAAATACTTAGGCGTGTTAAACTTTTTTAAATAATTAAAAGTATTAAAATAAATTTTAAAATAAATTAATAACTGTTTATCCGTGATATTTTTGGAAAAGTAGGGGTCTTAGTAAGGAAAAATAGAAAAAGTAACATGTTTTATCTGAAAAGGTAAGTGCCCGTAATTAAAAGTATTTAAATAGGTTTCAAAATAAATAAGTAGGGATTTGCGCGGGATATTTTTGGAAAATGAGAGTTTTAGTAAGGAAAAATAAAAAGAGTAACATGTTTTAGTTGAAAATGATAATTGCCGGTGATTGTTTTTAGAAAAATAGAGGATTTTGTTAGAAAAAAATAGAAAAAATAATGTATTTTAGCTGAAAAGGTAGTTGGTTATAAAAATGTTATTATTTAATAATAATTTCTTTAGAAAATGAAAAAATTGAAAAAGTAACATGTTTTAGCTGAAAAAGTGCTCATAATTCAAAGTATTAAAATAGATTTTACTACTTTTAATTATTAAAATAAAAAAATAGATTTTTAAAATAAATAAGTAAGGGATTGCCCATGATATTTTTGGAAAATGAGGGGTTTTAGTAAGAAAAAATAGAAAGAGTAACATGTTTTTGTTAAAAAAGATAACCGCCCGTGTTTTTTTTAGAAAAAGAGAAGATCTTGTTAGAAAAAAAAAAAAAAAAAGGTAATGTATTTTAGCTGAAAAGGTAATTGGTTATAAATAATGTTATTATTTTGTGATAGTTTTTAAAAAAATAAGTAAGGTCAATTAAATAAAATCACTAAGTACCGACAGTTCGTCCATCCGACTACCAAACTTATAATGTTTCGTCTTTGATAATATAGCTTAAAACCCATGCGATGCACGAATTGTTTTTAATAATTTTTAATTTTATTATTTATATTTTATATTTTATTAATTGGAGTTGTTAAAAAAAATAAGTAGGCGTGTTAAATATTTTTAAATAATTAAAAGTATTAAAATAGATTTTAAAATAAATAAGTAACGGTTTGCCCGTGATATTTTGGAAAAAGAGGGGTTTTAGTAAGAAAAATAGAAAGTAACATGTTTTCGTTGAATTTTAAAATATAAAAGTAAGGATTTGCCAGTGATATTTTTGAAAAAAAGAGGGGTTTTAGTAAGAAAAATACAAAAGGTGACATGTTTTAGTTGAAAAAGATAATTGTCAATTAAAATTATTAAAATAGATTTTAAAGTAAATAAGCAAGGGTTTGCCGGTGATATAATTGTAAAAGTAGAGATTTTAGTATGGAAAATAGAAAATATAACATGTTTTAGTCGAAAAAGGTAATTGCCCGTGATTTTTCTAGAAAAAGAGGGGAAATGTAATTACCAATTAAAAGTATTAAAATATGTTTTTAAATAAATAAGTAAGGGTTTGCTCGTGATATATTTGGGAAATGAGGGATTTTAGTAAAGTAAATAGAAAAAGTAACATGTTTTAGCTTGAAAAGGAAATTGCTCGTGATTTTTTTAGAAAAAAATGGTAATGCATTTTAACTGAAAGGGTAACTGATTATAATAATTTTTATAATAATTAAATAAACAATTAAATAAGGCAAGTACCGTACAAAACAATAGGTACCAAAACTTTCAATGTTTCGTCTTTAATAATATAGTATAGATAGATAGATAGATTTATAATATTAGTATTTTATGCATTTTATGCTACTAAATGGAATAGTCCGTGATATTTTTGAGGTTTTAGTTAAGAGAAATATTAGTTATTAAATATAAAAATGAATATACGTTTTGGAAAAAAAAAGCTAATCGGTTAGTCATTAATAATTATAATATTATTATTTTATTTTATTAAATAGATCTGTTCGTGATATTTTTGGAAAATGAGAGGTTTTAGTTAGGAAAAATAGAAAAGTAGAAATTTTAGTTAGAAAATATAAAAAAGAATATACAATTTGGCTAAAAAAGGTAATGAGTTAGTTATTAGAAATTATAACTTTATTATGTTATTTTAGTAAATGAAATTGTTTGCAATATTTTTGGAAAATGAGATGTTTTAGTTAGAAAAAATATAAAAGATATTCTATATAATAATTTTAATATTTTATGTAACGGTTCTCATCGATTTGATCAAAATATCTAACGGCTATGAATTGAGTGACCAGACTACAAAAACTTTAATGACCAGACTAGAAAACTTTCAATGTTTCGTCTTTAATAATATAGTATAGATAAAGAGTTAATATAAGGAGTTAATAAGCATATAATATAATTCATTTTTTATGTGCAAAAATTCCTCAATCCAAATATATTAGAAGACACCAATAAGAAAACGTCGACTAGGGTTTGTGATCCGAGTCTAGCTACTACGTTAAATCAAGACCGTTGGATCGACCGTCAGAAAACACAACCAGTAACAGATACAAATTCAGGAAGCACACCTACAGCAAATCTCAACCGTCCAATCAAACATAATCCTCCCTCACTTCAACTATATAAACACAATCCCCCTCCCCATTTGTTCATTCAAACTTTGTTTGTACATCTCACCAACAAGTGAAAAGGAGAGAAGAAATCGCTTAAGGAGTTCAGAAAAGAATTAGAAGAGGTTAAACTTATTCTTCATCTTTGTGCATGCATACATTCAGGGACTTGTAGATTTTATTTTTTCTTTGGTTTCTGGTAGATTTGGGTATTTGAAGCCAGATGCAATAGGATCGACTTATAACTTTTAATAATTTCATGTTGTATTTGCAGATGGCTCGTACCAAGCAAACTGCTCGTAAATCTACTGGAGGAAAGGCCCCAAGGAAAAGCCTCGCTTTTAAGGTATACATTTTTAACATATATGAACAATACAATGATTACTCTAATATTTGTGGATTCAATTTGTTGAATTTTCTAAAAAAAATTTCGTCTTAATCATAGGCTGCTCGTAAGTCTGCTCCTAATACCGGTGGAGTTAAGAAGCCACACAGATACCGCCCTGGAACTGTTGCCCTTCGGTATGTGAACATGAAATTTTGTTATTATATCAACAACTTTTAAAACTGTTGTTGCGTTGGATTTAAAGTATTGTTATTTTGTGTAGTGAAATCCGCAAGTATCAGAAGAGTACTGAGCTCTTGATAAGAAAACTTCCATTTCAGAGACTTGTACGTGAAATTGCTCAAGACTTCAAGGTTAGGATCTGCGGCTTATTCTAAAGCCTCTTGTGACTAAACTTCAATGTTTTCTCCTAATTGTGGTTTTGTTGTTGCAGACTGATTTGCGTTTCCAGAGCCATGCTGTTTTAGCTCTACAGGAGGCTGCAGAGGCATATCTAGTTGGTCTGTTCGAAGATACTAACTTGTGTGCAATTCATGCTAAACGTGTGACCATCATGCCCAAGGACATTCAGTTGGCCAGGAGGATCCGTGGAGAACGTGCTTAAGCTGTTTGTTTTTGCTCTTTTGATTTACCGAGTTGGTAGATATATCTTAATGTAGTTTTAATAAGACAGTAGTTGTTTCTTGGATAAGAACCTTTTATATAGCAATGATCAGTATCCAACTAGATAACCTTTTATAAATGATCAGTAGTAATAAAATTTTAAGATTTTATTACTTCCAAAAATGCTATCTTTTAAAAAAAATCAAATGTACTTACTTCAATACTTCACATCTTAAAAAATTTATAAATTTTATAAAAGTTTAGACTTAATTACACACTAATGGCATGTAGTTTAATATTTTTGCACGAAGATGGTTAAATTATTAGTTGTGCCAAAATTATCGCTAATTTTTTAATTTCTTAGCACTTAGGTGGCTCCGAGTCCTTGCATTTTGATGTCTGTAATTTAATTTTGTTTACATATGTTGACTAAAGTAAAATGATAGGTATATTATTAATCTCTTTTGAATAGTACATGTCTTTTGAATAGTTATCATCTCTTTTGAATTAAAAGGGGCTATAGCTTTTTTTAACCTTTCAGATGAATGGATTAAGTAACACAAAATACGGAAGGTTTGGAAATTTCAGATATAACGTGGAAACAGAAGCTGATCTATTCTTGGTCTCTCTTGTTATGTGAGTTTTAACTAAGAAGGCTAATCAGATCTATGCATATATATGTATTATAGTACTTCAAAACTTATAAATTCTATAAGAGTTTATTAACTTAGTAAGCATGTCCTAACAGTACAAATTATCAATATTTTTTGTTGTATTAATATAAATATAAATTAAAGTGTTTTTAATAAGAAGTTGCGTTTTTGAATTCTAATTAAAGTATAATGAAAAGAGCTTGTACTTATGGAATATATGTGATTTAATTTAATTTTTTAATTGAATTATATGAATTTTGAATTATGAATTTTGAATTGTTTTTTTTTTTTTTGCTTTTTTGGAAGGTGTTAAAAAAAATTAAGAAGGTATAAACAAACCAACCGAATAAACCGTGTTTAACTTATAAATATATTTAAAATATATTTAAAATTACTACTTTAATACTTTAAATTTAAAAAAACTTATAAATTTTATAAAATTTTAGCAGTTAAGTAAGCATGTTAGTTAATGTAACGGTCCAAAGTTGTTGATATATTTTGTGATAATAGTTTAAATATAAATATAAATATTTCTAAAAAGAAGTTGGGTTTTTAAAATTTAATTAAAATATAACTGAAAGAGTTTATAGTTGTGTAATATATGTGATTTAATTTGTTTTTTAATTAAATTATACGAATTTAAATTTATTTTTTAATTTTTGCTTTTCTAGAAGGGGTAAACAGGTGTCTCTTTTATAATATAATAGTATAGTATAGATTAATTATATAGCTTAAAACTCATGTGATGCACGTGCCTATTAATGTTTTAATGGTCTTATATATTATATTTTAATAATTATATAATTTTAAATGGAATTATGAAATAAAAAATAAATTATAATTGAAAATAAATTTTAATATAAATAGTACTCTTAAGGCTCATTTGTTAACCCCAGAATAAAACTTAAATAGCTGGATGAAGCAATTTGTTGTTATTAAGAGTGTTTGTTATTGATTTTGTTACGGTCTTGAATTTATAAAACGTAATGCTTATCTAATTTTTTTAGTTCATTTTGTTTCTTATTTTAATTCTTTACAACAACTTTTATAAAGTACGTTGATTTATAAATTATGAAAAAATTATAAAAGGAATATTGTAATGTTTTTTTGGACTGTAAGCATATGTTTTTTTGTATCAATTAGTAACAAATATAAAAAATCAAATTCATGTATATAATTAGGAGAAATAGTAACGATTTTTTAAAATAATCACATTTATTTATTTATATACAATAAAAATAAATATTTAATAAATAATAAGTTTCTAATAAGTTTCATCATTCAGAAAATATTATTTTTTTTAATCAAACATGATTACTCGTCCGGCGTTCATATTTATCATTCATTCAGATTTTATGTCGTTCATAAAATATTGTTCAGATTTAACAAATGACCCTAGTAACTAAATTTTATAAGTTAGTTATTATATGATTATAATAACCAATGTTAAATATCAAGCATGTTTCATATTCAATTCAAGATGAACTTTACATTCAACTACATTACATGCCATAACAAAATAAATTTAGATAAATAGATATTTGATATTCCACAAATCATTTTGCATTTTACATAATGTTAGCTTTTGTTTTAAAAGATCTTGGCGCACTGACGTCATGCAATATTCTTGTGCTACAAAGGTTAATAATATGTCTCTCTGCTATGACCTTTTCCATATACTTAACAACACTTAAATCATTTATAATTTTTCCAAAAACGAAATTCTTCCCATCTAGTCACAATGTCTTCTGTGTACAAATACAAATAAAGAACTGTGACATATTGGTTCTCTTCTGTGCACAGATACAAATAAATAAAGAACTGTGATCTATTGGTATGTGCTTAAGATTAAAGTTATCATCAACAAATCCCCCGAAGAATCCACGTGTAAGTCGATGAAGCCAATCCTTTCTATTGTAAACATTTCATTGAAACTCCTATACCTTTCTCCAAAGTGTAGAGTGCCCGCAAGTGTTCAACATTTTTCGGGGTTACATTTGAAAAGAGTCACTACAAGAAAAACTAAATCAGACAACACCAATTAGACAACACTTGAAGAAAAAAGCCTTGGCCAAAATTTTCATACAACGGTTTTATTTCACCCTAAAAATGACTATTGTCTGATCAATATCACTACAACAGGTCCAAAACTGTTGTCTAGTGAATCGAATTAGACAAGTCTTTTTTAAAAGCGGTGTTGTGTAAATAAGAAGATTTGATCTTTACAACAATGGTTTTAGAACCATTGTGTAGTTAATCAAATCAGACAAGTCTTTCTGAAAACAATGTTGTGCAAATTAGAAGATTTGTACAACGGTTTTCAAATGTATTGTCTAAAGATGCTCGAGACAATGTTGCGACTAACCGTTGTTAAATCAAACAAGTATTTTTTTCTTTGTTTCATTCAAGAGCGTTTTAGACAAGGTTAGTGGTAGATAGTGGCAAGCTTGAAGACAAGAGTATTTTAATGATATAACAATAATTTCAGAGAAAATAAATTTATTTGGTTTGAGATCTTAACGGCCAACTAGTGATTTGACTAGTACTTCTAACTAGTGTTTCATCCCCAATTGATGCTTCAATTTTTTTTAAAAATATTTATCGACGATCCAACCGCATGGATATCAAGATCTATGTATTTTAATGATATTACAAAAAATTTAGAAAAAAATAAATTTATTTGGTTTGAGATTTTAATAGTCAACTACTAATTTGACCAATCCGCACATATGTTTTGTTTATTCGATTTTATAAAAGGATCAAACAATGGTTTTTGTTTAACAAAATGTTGTAAGTTGTAAGACTTAACAATGTTTTTGTTTTAAAAATTGTTGTATAATATACACAAGTGTTTTTGTTTTGATCCGACCGTTGTTCAATAATCTTTGTAACAATTGTTTATGTTGTTAAACCGTTGTATGATATAGACAATGGTTTTTTTTTCAAAAATCCTTGTGTGAGTAAATAAGTTACAACAGTTTTTTAGCTAAATCCGTTGTTTATATCAAAAGCGTTGATTTTTCACTAGTGATTTCCCTAGTATTTCGTCCCAGATTGATGTTTTGATTTCTTTTAAAATATTTATCAACTATCCAACCATACGGATATCAAGATATATGTATTTTAATGATATTACAAAAGTTTTAGAAAAAATAAACCTATTTGGTTAGAGATCTTAACAGTCAATTAGTGATTTGACTAGTACTTCTAACTAGTGTTTCAACCCGGATTGATGTTTTGATTTTTTGAAAAATATTTATCGATGATAAAACCATACGGATATCAAGATATATGTATTTTAATGATATTACAATAATTCCAGAGAAAAATAAATTTATTTGGTTTGAGATCTTAATGGCCAACTAGTGATTTGACTAGTACTTCTAACTAGTGTTTCATCCCCAATTGATGTTTCAATTTTTAAAAGAATATTTATGGATGATCCAACCGTATTGATATCAAGATCTATGTATTTAAATGATATTACAAAAAATTTATAAAAAAATAAATTTATTTGGTTTGAGATTTTAATAGTCAACTACTAATTTGACCAATCTGCACGTATGTTTGGTTTATTCGATTTTATAAAAGGATCAGACAATGGTTTGTGTTTAAAAAAATGTTGTAAGTTGTAAGACCTAACAATGTTTTTGTTTTAAAAACCGTTGTATAATATACACAAGTGTTTTTGTTTTGATCCGACCGTTGTTGGATAATCTTTGTAACAATTGTTTATGTTGTTAATATGTCGTAGTTCAAGTTTGTGTATTTACATCAATGAACACATTCATTGCATCTCTTTCATCACATCAGTACATAAATTATTGCAACATGATTTTTTTTGTTTGCTTATGTATCCTAGGATCCAAGGTGTAAAACGAAAAATTGAGGAATGTAGCTTGTGAAGTGGATATTTCGTACTTAATAGTATGATTAAACGTGGTCTTGACTTTTATCTGCAGCCACAACCAGCTACAAGAGTTCGCAGACCCCCAGCAACACAAAATCACCAAGTGACTGCTTCAGCACAAACTCAGGTTGATGAACCGGCTTCTCCTACTGCGTACATCTTCGGGTGGGGTCGAAGAAGACATGGTTGAAGAGAAAGACCCTCCAGAAGTTCCTGCATCACCTGCCCCTGTTGCTGCCATGAATGCACAAAAATCAACTGCAACACAATCCATCACTGGATCATCCAAACCAACGACCTCAAATGAAGAAGAAGTGGCTATTGATACAGCGTCTTCTCCGGTGAAAGAAGAGGCAAAAAACCCTCAAGGACAAGATGCAGTTCGGGAAGAAAGCATTCGAGTTACACGTGGCAGATTGAGGCGGACATGCACATCAATATCAGATAACATGTTATGTGGTGCTATATGTTGGTGTATACAATTTCACTTTTAATTATTTTGTTCTGCTAATGTATCTACTTATGTTTATATGAGTTATCAATCTCTACATTTGCAAGTGTAATAAGAGTTATAATGTAACCTACTGTTGTATGGATATAAAAAACCATTGTCTAAGCTGCTTTTAAGCAATGAGGGCACTTATTGGAATGCTTGTTATATTGTGTATCACACAATACTTTCAACACATAAAAAAAGTATTAACTCTTGAACACTAAAACATTGCTTTTTAAAAACTAACCTTTGTGAAAAGAAAACTCATACAACCTATGTGAAAAACAAAACCATTGTCTATACATCCTTTTTAGACAATGTATATGCTTTTAGAAACCGTTGACTAAAGGGAAGGAGAATAACTCTTAGTTTTGTAACTACTGTTGTCTGTACAACATTACCACAACAATTCTTTAGACTTGAAAATGTTGTTTGTTAACATATACAACAATGACAATCTGTTTCAACGGGTTGTATGTTCCATTTTAAAGTTATAGTCTTTATGACGTTATATGACAAGTCTTTCATGTATTCAGCAAACACTTGAGTTATACATTCTCTGACAATGGCTTCAATATAAACCGTTGTTGTTTCTGGATATGTTACAACGGTTTATTAGGTAATTCCGTTGTCTTTAGAGCCTCAGACAACGATCGCTAACCGTTGTCTGATACGCGCATCAGACGAAATCGCCATACTCAACAGAAATTTAGGGTGTCAGACAACGGTGATAAACCGTTGTGTGATTCGATTTTTCTTGTAGTGAGTTCTAGTTTGAAATCTGTGTATACAAACATATATAAGACTAAAGTGTTTTGAGAATGTAAAAATTGAGAAAAAATATATTGCGTTGTTATTTTAACAACAAGAATTACATGCATAAATACACCTTACATATAGAAAATAGCTAATCAAACTCCTAATTTTTCTCCACTACTTTAACTAATTCAAACGCTTCCAAGACTGACTCAACTACTAGTACGACTAAGTCATACTGATACATCTGAATAATCAAAAACAAAACTACTTTATTTAAATAAATAAAATCCCAAACAGTTTGGATTAAAATCCCAACAATCACCTCCTTAATCTAAACTGTTTTAACCAAATCCTTCACGCCCAGCAACTTCCTCATCTGCACGAATTTAACCTTGGACAATGCCTTAGTTAATATATCAGCTTTCTGTTCTTTAGTACGGACGTGCTTAATGATTATCTCTCCCCGTTCCACGCATTCTCTTAAGAAATGATAGCGTATATCAATGTGCTTACTATGACCATGGAAAACAGGGTTTTTGGCCAAATCGATGGCAGACTTATTGTCGATCCACAATACCACTGGTCCATTACCTTCATCTGAAATCTGACTCAAAACCTTTCGTAACCAAATCCCTTGGCATGTTGCAGCTGTTGCAGCCATGAACTCTGCTTCACATGAATACACACTTTTGCTTCAATGAAACCCAGGTTATCAAACTCTCATCCAGGTAGAAAGCTAACCTATGACGTCCCCAAATCCGGGGTCAGAGGATTTGGTCATCACGCGGAAATCTCAATAAAATCACCTATTAAATATTAAATCAATTCAAATATAACATCTACGACCCCAACTATACCAATGATCTTTTTAGGTTATAGTGCTAGAAACAAGAATCTAAAAATCCCATAAAAATATTTATTCTTTACAACAATCTCTTTTCATAAATCCTAAGACGCTAGTATAACTTCGATGAGAAGTATACCAGGCCAAACTAATCGGATACACAATAATATTTAATAGAAATGAAATTTATACAAATAGCCTTACACTAGATCCAAATACTCTTCATCAATTCATCTTCATAACGGCATCTCGTCTCTTCGCATTCCAAACTTATATGATTAAATCATGTCACTCTATCTTTCACTGGAGGGTTAAAAAGGTGAAACAAGCAAGTATGAGTGGAAGAAATGCTCAGCAAGATAATAATATGATACAATAATAAAGATACTTTTATGATAAACAGTGTCCACTTTAGAAATTTAACATGTTTTTTTGATGAATAAAACTTTTAAGTAAAATGTCCATTTCACATTTGTAAACCAACGATCATGGTAGTAATTTACATATATTTAGATATGAAATCAAGAATGGAATATAATGCATCCTTTCTAAATTCATATGCTTCTTTTCTAAACAGAATATAATTATTGAGTATACTTCTTTTCTTATGAAATCATTGGCCCATTTTGAATGTATAAAGTGGATATAAATGACACAGGTTAAGCTGATGATCTGTCACGCATAACCTCTCTAACACGGTGTTAGTATACCAAAGTGTTCATAATAATTTGGATCCGGTAGCACTTATTGACATTAGCTTTAATACTGGGTTGGGATGGGTGTCAAGCAGTCCTCTTACGCAAACTCATTTCCACTTTATATACGAAAACTGTAGCACAGAATTTCAATTATCCCGCTATTATCAATTATATCTTCCATTTCCAGAAATCATTATCAAACTTGCTTTAGAAATTAGCAAGTATTTATCCAAAAAGTTAAGGGCCTAATTACCGAGAATATATTATCAGGGTAAAACATTTCATTTCGTAACAATATAATAATCATAGATCATGTTTCCCGTAAAATACTGAAATGCAGCATAATATACGCTTTGTATGATAAAACATTTGTTTAATAATAGTATAGTAGCAATTGTCACTTGCTATATGATTTGAAAGTAATACTTGCATAATAGTTCATAATCATATCACTTGAATAATAAGTGAGAGAGATAAAACTTTCAATGTGAGTTTAGAGTAATATTGGCAAAATAGTTGAAGAAACATGTCACTTGAACAATAAGTGAAAGGTATAGAACTTGTTATGATACTCCGAACAAAAGAGTATGAGTTAGTAAACTTGTCTATTGTCCTTAGCTATTACGTAAAGCTAAAGTAATACAACTCTCTTCTTCTTCCGTCCCACGGCATCACGATCTTCTATTCTGATAACTCTTGGGTCCGGCGTATATGGGGTTCCTACGAGTCTGCACTACCGAGATTGTGCCCGCCCAACTATTCCTATAGTTAAATATAAGATGTACTTTAGTCTCCGGAATTCAATTTCTACATAATACAAATCTTTATAAACTTAAGCGAATATATTATCTACAGAAAATTGGGCATGACCTATTCGTAAAATGAACTTTGCACTGTTTAATAACATCTCAAATACAATTCACAATTTATCTATAACAATCCACAACATCTCCAATTATTAATCGATAGTCCTTGACTCCATTCCATCTCCAACCATCAATCATCTATCATTTTCAACTACAACTCCATTGACATTCTTAAGTCAAACTCAATCATCAATAATTAATCCTAGAGACGATAACTCTAGTCCTCGAGAAAAGAAATATAAATACAACAAATAATCCTCAAGACCATTATATAAATCAACAATTCTAATCCATAAAATAAATTTACAATTTAAAAAATTAACGTCTACCCTCAACAACTTTCGTTCTTTGACCGACTAGAATTGAGTTTTCTAACATGATCAAAATTGACACACAAAATAGTATGTTAAAAGTTGACTCCTCGAGACTCCCTATTACGTGCCTTGTTCACTAACATTTTTAATAAAATGAAAAACCAATTTTATTAGTTCAGAATGATCATTTTAACTAGGACAAGCACCACTTAAACTTAGAGTAAAAACAATTTTGTTAGTTCTGCGCAGCTTGCAGTCTAACAATTTTAATAAATTGGAAAACCATCATTTGAAAACAAAACATCTTTTCATACAAACCTGAAAATTATATCTTTCTATCATAAAATTTTTTATTTGAAATAGTCAGCCTATCTAGGTCATGGATTGCCTCAAAGTTGGTCCAAAAATAGAGTAGTCGGTTTTGTACAACTCGTACTCAAACATTTTTAATAAATCGAAAACAAAACATTTTTACATGACATTTTGCAGAGATCTCCCTGTACCACCCCTCTCTCCTCACTAAAATGTTCAGCTTAAAATACAAATCTGAAATAGGTAAAATATTGCCTCAAAGTTGGAAACCCGAGACTGCCATAGGTTCTGCGCAAACTATACTAAAACCTTAATATCTCCTAGCCCGTTAATCGAAATAACATGAAATTTTCGAGGGCTTAAACTAGAATCCGAATACAACACAAAATACACAAACCCACTCCCTAAACATGGCACTAAGTTGTCCGAATTCTCTGACCAAAATAGAGACAGTGCAGAGAATAAAATCCAATGGCAAAACGACTCTATAACTTTGCTAATTCATTTTACTCTCATATCAAACCAGAAACCACCTCAAAACAACAACATACACATACATAATCGACTCATTTTTAACAGCTAAAACTCAAATAAACCGAAAGTACGGTCAATCTTAATACTACAACGAACTGACAACAATTTAGCTTCATAACACGTACTCTACTAACTTCATATTTCAACCAAATCAACAACTCGAACCAAATTCAGTTAGTACTACCTTAAACTGAAGTGCATAAACAAAGTTTACACTCTACAACTTTTTACCAACAATTTATAATCATCCTTTATCAAACCCAAGTAACAAAATTTCGATTCCAACAAAATTTTATCAAGAATAAACCCAAACCCCAGCATACAACACTATCTAACCACATATAATCACAGTATAACAATCATCAAGCCTCTAAATAATTACCCGTAGGTCACCGGCTCACCGAAGCTCATCGCCGATGACCGACCGCCCAACTGCAACCCCCAATTCAGGCGGTTCGGCGTCAGTTTGGTCAGGAATCAACTTTACAACATCAATTACACTCAATTCTATCAATTAATCATAAAAACAAAGCATAAATCGGACCCCTTAAGGAAGCCCCATATTTTTGAATCCAATAAACCCCTACAAAATTAGTATCGTTTTGTAGAGAATTCAAAGGGCTTCGACTCGTATACTACTACAGTGAGATTAGCTAACTGAATCGCGAGGAATAAATTGACGAATAGAAAGAAATTAAGAGAGAGTTGAGAGTCGGTCGAGAGAGAGATAAAGAACAAAGATAATACCGCAAGAGAAAAGTGAAATGAGAAAAGGAAAAAGGAAAGTAAAAATAAGGAATAAAAGCTATTTATGTAAATCTGAAAATTGTTTTGTTAAAATAGTATAAGTATCGTTAAAATAATAAAATGTTTCGTTGAAACAATGACAATAATAATCTAATTTACAAATCAATTAAACTACATGTAGTGCCAAAAAAAATATTCAATAATTTATAAAATTTTATTTGAGCATTTTAATTAAAATTCCCAAATCTATATTTAATAAATTAAGAGATTAATTAAATAATCACTAAAAAAATAATTATCCTTTTTAATTTAAAATATAAAATTAATAAGATTTTTAATACCAAGGAAATTGTCTAAAATATTTGTAGACCATTGAAATAATAATTAAACAGATAATTGTCGACGAAAATTTAATCATTTACACACATACACAAAATTAGCACCTAAGCACTTAAATGACCCACATGATTGATTGGCCTTAACATACATTTTGCGGATGACGCATCAAACTGGAATAAGATATTTTATTTTATTCTAACTATTTGGCACATAAAATAAATAGTTGTAATTTAAAATTCAGCGGCGTTACATCCTTCTCCCCTTAATAGGATTCTGTCCTCAGAATCAATGGAGGAAAATCACTATGGTTCCCTTTGCCAATTTCCAATTCTAATTGCATCCGCAATGATACTAACTCTTTAATCTTTGATACGTGTTCTTTCTAGTCTGGGATTTCTACCAGTTTCTCTATATAGGGCAAATCCGGTTGTACCACTACACGTTATGTGTTACTAGTATTCTAATCACATATTGATCCGCTTTGGCTCTTGGTAATCCCCTCGCAAAGGTTAACTAATTCCAACCTGCTTGGCATACTTCCAAGATTATTTGAGATAACCAGATTCATGATATTTTGAAGTGAAAAGATGTCGTATCATAGCGAGTGTCCCACAATTGTGGTTATCGAATTACGAATTTCAAAACAAACATTTTTGAAATAAAAGGATCACTGAGGGACCAATATGATCAGATGAACCAATGTTGCGTGTCTTAGTTAAGACATTACTAAAGGTAATTAGCCTTCTTGTGATGCACAACACACAAGTGATGGCGTCCCATCAAACTTCTATCACACGGACAGATAGTCCTCGTGTCCCCTATAAATAGGGTTGTTCGTCTCATCTGGAGTAGAGAAATATAAAATGAGTCTAAAGTCAAATTAACAATTAAAGCCTTTTGATGAGAAATTCTCAGATACACCCCTGGATTACAACTGAACAGATTCCAAAGGTACTACTTCCGGAGAAAAGAATAACCGGAAAAGAAATTACTTGCACAATACGAGGAAATGATGATTTATCAATAATAAAGTTATTCCCGATTGAAGAAAAGTAGAAGCTCGAATATCACAACTTGACAGGGTTTTAGAAACTTAAAGGAGTGTCACATAATTCAATAAGAAGGGAAATATTGCCAAAGTCTTCAGGTATGTCTTCTTTATCAACTCCTCTGATGGCTCGTTATTCGATTCTAAGTTCTTCTGCTACACGTCCGAAGGTTATCGATATCATACGTCATCGTCGACCCGCAATAGTCTTTGAAGATTCCACAATAAACATCTATAGCCGCAAGAAGTTCTATCCATCTCAGTGCAACCATCTCAAACGAGTATCTCTATCTTAACTTACTCATTGGTACTATATCCAATAGTCCAACACGAACTCTACATGAGCTCTGACGTTCCTCACATAACTATACACACACCTACACACTCTCGTTTCTAGTTTACTATAACCCTGTTCTGATACCAACTGTGACGTCCCCAAATCCGGGGTTAGAGGATTTGGTCATCACGCGGAAATCTCAATAAAATCACCTGTTAAATATTAAATCAATTCAAATATAACATATGCGACCCCAACTATACCAATGATCTTTTTAGGTTACAGTGCTAGAAACAAGAATCCAAAAATCCTATAAAAATATTTATTCTTTACAACAATCTCTTTGCATAAATCCTAAGACGCTAGTATAAACTTCGATGAGAAGTATACCAGGCCAAACTAATCGGATACACAATAATATTTAATAGAAATGAAATTTATACAAATAGCCTTACACTAGATCCAAATACTCTTCATCAATTAATCTTCATAACGGCATCTCGTCTCTTCGCATTCCAAACTTATATGATTAAATCATGTCACTCTATCTTTCACTGGAGGGTTAAAAAGGTGAAACAAGCAAGTATGAGCGAAAGAAATGCTCAGCAAGATAATAATATGATATAATAATAAAGATACTTTTATGATAAAAAGTGTCCACTTTAGAAATTTAACATGTTTTTTTGATGAATAAAACTTTTAAGTAAAATGTCCATTTCACATTTGTAAACCAACGATCATGGTAGTAATTTACATATATTTAGATCTGAAATCAAGAATGGAATATAATGCATCCTTTCTAAATTCATAGGCTTCTTTTATAAACAGAATATAATTATTGAGTATACTTCTTTTCTTATGAAATCATTGGCCCATTTTGAATGTATAAAGTGGATATAAATGACACAGGTTAAGGTGATGATCTGTCACGCATAACCTCTGTAACACGATGTTAGTATAACAAAGTGTTCATAATAATTTGGATCTGGTAGCACTTATTGACATTGGCTTTAATACAGGGTAGGGCTGGGTGTCAAGCAGTCCTCTTACACAAACTCATTTCCACTTTATATACGAAAACTGTAGCACGGGATTTCAATTATCCCGCTACTTATCAATTATATCTTCCATTTCCAGAAATCATTATCAAACTTGCTTTAGAAATTAGCAAGTATTTATCCAAAAAGTTAAGGGCCTAATTACCGAGAATATATTATCAGGGTAAAACATTTCATTTCGTAACAATATAATAATCATAGCTCATGTTTCCCGTAAAATACTGAAATGCAGCATAATATACGGTTTTTATAATAAAACATTTGTTTAATAAAAGTATAGTAGCAATTGTCACTTGCTATATGATTTGAAAGTAATACTTGCATAATAGTACATAATCATATCACTTGAATAATAAGTGAGAGAGATAAAACTTTCAATATGAGTTTAGAGTAATATTGGCAAAATAGTTGAAGAAACATGTCACTTGAACAATAAGTGAAAGGTATAGAACTTGCTATGATACTCCGAACAAAAGAGTATGAGTTAGTAAACTTGCTTATTGTCCTTAGCTATTACGTAAAGCTAAAGTAATACAACTCTCTTCTTCTTCCGTCCCACGGCATCACGATCTTCTATTCTGATAATTCTTGGGTCCGGCGCATATGGGGTTCCTACGAGTCTGCACTACCGAGATCGTGCCCACCCAACTATTCCTATAGTTAAATATAAGATGTACTTTAGTCTCCGGAATTCAATTTCTACATAATACAAATGTTGATAAACTTAAGCGAATATATTATCTACAGAAAATTGGGCATGACCTATTCGTAAAATGAACTTTCCCCTGTTTAATAACATCTCAAATACAATTCACAATTTATCTATAACAATCCACAACATCTCCAATTATTAATCGATAGTCCTTGACTCCATTCCATCTCCAACCATCAATCATCTATCATTTTCAACTACAACTCCATTGACATTCTTAAGTCAAACTCAATCATCAATAATTAATCCTAGAGACAATAACTCTAGTCCTCGAGAAAAGAAATATAAATACAACAAATAATCCTCAAGACCATTATATAAATCAACAATTCTAATCCATAAAATAAATTTACAATTTAAATAATTAACATCTACCCTCAACAACTTTCGTTCTTTGACCGGCTAGAATTGAGTTTTCTAAAATGATCAAAATTGACACACAAAATAGTATGTTAAAAGTTGACTACCCGAGACTCCCAATTACGTGCCTTGTTCACTAACATTTTTAATAAAATGAAAAAAATCAACAATTTAACATGAAACCTCTTCTAATAACATCTCGAACACTATATCTACCTATCGTAAAAAGTTTGGTTCAGAATGATCATTTTAACTAGGACAAGCACCACTTAAACTTAGAGTAAAAACAATTTTGTTAGTTCTGCCCAGCTTGCAGTCTAACAATTTTAATAAATTGGAAAACCATCATTTGAAAACAAAACATCTTTTCATACAAACCTGAAAATTATATCTTTCTTTCATAAAAATTTTGATTTGAAATAGTCAGCCTATCTAGGTCATGGATTGCCTCAAAGTTGGTCCAAAAACAGAGTAGTCAGTTTTGTACAACTCGTACTCAAACATTTTTAATAAATCGAAAACAAAACATTTTTACATGACATTTTGCAGAGATCTCCCTGTACCACCCCTCTCTCCTCAGTAAAATGTTCAGCTTAAAATACAAATCTGAAATAGGTAAAATATTTCCTCAAAGTTGGAAACCCGAGACTGCCATAGGTTCTGCGCAAGCTATACTAAAACCTTAATATCTCCTAGCTCGTTAATCGAAATAACATGAAATTTTCGAAGGCTTAAACTAGAATCTGAATACAACACAAAATACACAAACCCACTCCCTAAACATGGCACTAATTTGTCCGAATGCTCTGACCAAAACAGAGACAGTGCGGAGAATAAAATCCAATGGCAAAACGACTCTATAACTTTGCTAATTCATTTTACTCTCATATCAAACCAGAAACCACCTCAAAACAACAACATACACATACATAATCGACTCATTTTTAACAGATAAAACTCAAATAAACCGAAAGTATGGTCAATCTTAATACTACAACGAACTGACAACAATTTAGCTTCATAGCACGTACTCTACTAACTTCATATTTCAACCAAATCAACAACTCGAACCAAATTCAGTTAGTACTACCTTAAACTGAAGTGCATAATCAAAGTTTACACTCTACAACTTTTTACCAACAATTTATAATCATCCTTTATCAAACCCAAGTAACAAAATTTTGATTCCAACAAAATTTTATCAAGAATAAACCCAAACTCCAGCATACAACACTATCTAACCACATATAATCACAGTATAACAATCATCAAGCCTCTAAATAATTACCCGTAGGTCACTAGCTCACCGGAGCTCATCGCCGGTGACCGACCGCCCAACTGCAACTGTGACGCCCCCAAATCCCGGGGTCAGTGGATTGGGTCGTCACCTGAAATCTCAAATAAAATCACGTGCTAAATATAAAACCAAACAAATAGGACACCTGTGACCCCAACTCTACCAAGAATCTTTTAAGTTATAGTTCTAGAAACAAGAAACCAACTCATATAAACTTTAACTTTCTTTTACAACAATCTCTTTACATAAATCCTATACCACTAGTATAACATCGATGAGAAGTATACTAGGCCAAACTAATTATATACATAATAGTATTTACTGGAAATAAACTTTATACAATACCCTCACACTAGATCCAATTGCTCTGCATCAACTCATCTACCCATCGTCAGCTTGAATCATCTCGCTCCATAGTTATGCACTTAAGTACTAGTACTCTACCTTTTCACCGGAGGGTTACAAGAATAAACAAGAGTGAGCAAAAGAAGCTCAGCAAGTATATAGTACTGTATAAGATCAAATAATGATGCAACAATGATAACAATATGTATGAGAATGAACTCAACTGGCCAAGAGAATGGCAATATCTGAAAAGAATTAACTAAACTGATAACTGAACAATAATAATAATCAATATGAACTGTAAGATTGAATTGGATTTTTACTGTGATGCAACGGGTTAAGGTGGATGATCAGTCACACCAAAACCCCGGACCATACCCACGGTATGTCAAAATACTGAACTGGATCCAAGGCCGCTTTTGGCCTACATAATACTGTTACTCTGACTGGCGTTTGCAGTCCTTAAAACATTTCATTTTAATTAAAAACTTCCAATTTAAACTTACCACTGGGAGTAAGGCGTAGGAACAATCGACCACCTCATTAATTCAAACTATTACTTTCAACTGTCAATTAACTTTATCAACTGAATTAGGCTAAGACAATTGCACAAGAATTAGATTTTCCATCACAAGGGATCAAGGTGTAATCTGACAATACAAGGTGCTGCAAGGTATACGTTAGGAAACGAATTAAAGTTTGTCAAGTCACAACCATAGGTTATTTCAATCTCAGGATAAAGGAATCTGGTTATAACACAGTAATTAAATGAGAATGGAAAACAGAAATCTTAATACGGTACTCTGAACAAAAGAGTACGAGTTAGTAAACTTGCCTTTGGTCCTTAGCTGCCACATAAAACTGAAGTACTATTATTCTCATCTTTTCTATCTCATGTCATCACAATTCTCTATTCTGATAACTTTTGGTTCCATCACATAAGCGGTTGCTACGAGTCTTCACTCCCGAGATCGTGCCCGCCCAACTATTCACTAATTAAATACAAGATATACTTAGCCTCCGCACTATCACCTTTACATAACTCAACTATTTATAAACTTAAGCTCATACACATATTCTACAGAAAATTGGGCATGACCTATTCGCATAGTGCACATTGCCCTGCTTTAAAACATCTAACTTTCAATATCAATCATTCCCAACAATTCACAATTAAATACATAACTTATTTAATACCAATTAGTCTGCCTCAACTTGCAGAAAACATATAAGAAAATAGCTCTACATAGACTTGCAGTCACTTAATCCAGAAATAACAATCACATTCACACTTAGCACTTAGCATGCAAATTTTCTATTTCACATGATTTCATATACTTTAGATAACACATAATACATGCTTCATCTAATTCACATAATGTCATATCTTTCACATAACACATAGTACATGGATAGACCGACAACGCTTATAACTATACATATTACTGGCTGCACACTTAACACATAACACATTTCATTTACAGACGCCTTTAAACTAGCTTATCAAATCATATACATTTACCAAATACTGTTCATTTAATAGTTCTGCCGAAAATTCGGCAACACTTCTCTATTTATATACTAATCCACCTGTTTTTAAACTCATATCCACAATCCATAATCAAATTACAACTAACAGATTTACATAACTTAATTTAATCAACTGAACTCGCCATCTTAAATAACAAACTCAGTATATCATATAATCACATTCCTAACTCCACAACGGTTTACACAAACCAGGAGACACATATTAAAACTGAACTGTTTTTGGAAAATATTTGGTCTTCTTTTTATAAAAATTTGAATATAAATTATCTATGGATCGAAAAATAATCATTAAACTTTAAATCCAATTATCACCAGATTAAGTAGAATTAAACAAACTAAACAATTCAGTAAATCAACAAATAAATCAAATCAGGTAAATAATAAAACAACTTTTGAAAACATTAATTGAATTTGATTTATAATCAATCAAGATTAAATAATAATTAATTAATAAAATTCACCAATTAACTACTCAATTAATTGGTCAATTAAATCAATTACATTAATATTTAAAAATTGATTAAAAATAATCAAATTCAACTACTCTTTAAACTCTAGGGGTTTTAAAACAAATAATAAAATAAATACTTAGATTTTACGAAATTTCGGCATGACCCATTCGTAAACAGGACTAGCCAGAAATTTTGCATGTACTATGCTGCGTCCCCAATCATAGGACGGATCACATAGTACAACACCACAATAATAACCTGTATAAACAATCACTACAATCCACAATACTCATCACTATCACTACTAATATACAACTCAAGTTTAATTCTAACTTTAAATACATCATATTTCCGATATACAACCAACAATCTAAATTTACTCGAAACCAACTAAAATTTATAAATACTTTATAAACTCTGCACCACATTACTAACTAACACACTCCAAGAACCTGCACAACCAATAAAATCAATTAATATCAAATAATAATAACACTTCACATTTTCAACTAATTAATACTAAAACACACTTATCAATATCACACTTTAACTAAACAATTTGAACTTATAATCAGCATAAACTAATGAAAGAAAATGGATATATATATATAATATCCACATACTATTATAAACGAGCTAAAAAGATTTTCTGCCCAAACATCCATTCTAAAATCTGCACAAATCATTAAGTATCAATTTAATAACAGAGAAATGAGGTTATAACTAACCTCAGACAACCACAGATTTAAAATCCATTTTACTATACAAAAACATATCCTTTGATACCATCACTCATTAATCCAAAAACGAACTATTAAGTAAATAATTACTACAACGGATTTCCAAATAATAATTAACTCAGATACTACTAATTACTAAAAAAAAAATTCGAATAGTAATTATCATGAATTAATCAATTAAAAACGAATTATTAATCATTTAAACCAAAACGAATTTACATAATCAACATATAAATACTAAAACGAAATTGAATTAACATAAACTTAATAAGAACAAATTAGTACAGGGGATTTCGATTATTACCACTTAAAATCACGAAACGAAACTATTAACACCATAATTAATCTGAGAAACGAATTCACTTCATATATATATATATATATATATATATATATATATATATTGTTGGGAACCACGGACTTGGGGTTCTACTACATTTTATGATACACAATTAAGGAGTGCGAAAAGAAAATCACCTTGTTAACGGTTGATTCCACGCTCTTCTATTGTATTCCCAAATTCCCTTGAGCGAAGTGTGGCCTCCGTCTTCTCAAGTTAACCTCTCTTCTTGCTCCTAGGTGGCTACAATATTTTTCTTAACCAACCCTAGCAAGAAGAGAATAAGAATATATATAGGGCTACAATAGGGATCATGGATAATTAGGTTGGGCCTTTTAATTACATCCTGGGCCTAGCCCAATGTAATTAAATATTAATTCAATCCACTAAAGAATTAATATTTGCACTACCTTTCCTAATACCGCAACTTAATTAATTAATTCGGTTTCAATATTATTTGCTTATTAAATTCCCCATGTTTAAAATAGCGCATGCCCATTAATTAAATAAATTACTGATAATTCATTTAATTAACATCTTATATCCTTGATCATCCACTCTACCTTTATTTAATTATGCCGGAATAAATCCACCTGTAGGGTTTCACATAATTAAATCCTTTTGAGCTTTCAAGGGGACATCATTAACCCGAATATTATCAGGACACGGATTCCTTCAATAAATAATATTCACCATATATATTATTCCATCACCCAAAATATAATGATATAATTTAAAAGAATTATTTCATATATAAATCAAAGCATGTAAATAATATACACGTGTCAATTACTATATCCGGATTAAGAACCTAAGCATTAATAATAACATAGAATCTTAGTTCACCTTCTTAATCAGTTTAAGGGAACAATTCTAAATTTGATCCTGTTCAATATACACAAAGTATACAAGTATTATTTAATAGTCAAGATAAACTATTCCCAAATAATACTTCAGTTATTCCAGTGGTTTGTCTAATTCCACTTAAACTGTGAACCCTTTATATTATATATAGACACTGATAATTTAATCTTCTGTTATCCCATTTGATACTAAATTATCCACAATATATAATAAATAGACAATGTAAAAATATGCAATCAAGATTCTCAATAAAATGGACAATGTTTATATACTACTAATGAATAGTTTAGTATAAAACCCAACAATCTCCCACTTATACTCAAGCTATTCTTTGAGTATATCAGTGTTTATTAATATAATCCGCTACCAGTTTAAATAACTATTCCGTGACCAGACATCTGACTCCTATCTCCTCCACGTGTTCTTCAAAAACCTTAGCTGGTAAACTCTTCGTGAAAGGATCAGCCCGGTTGTCCTTTGATGCTATATCAGTCACAATAATATCTCCTCGCTTAACGAACTGTCGTATGAGGTGATACTTACGCTCAATGTGTTTTGCTGCTTTATGTTCTCGTGGTTCCTTTGTATTTGCAACAGCACCAGTATTATCACAATAAATTGTGATTTGCCGTGGCAAATTAGGAACTACATTCAAATCCAGCAGGAAATTCCGGAACCATATAGCCTCCTTGGCTGCCTCAGAGGCTGCCACATATTCAGCTTCCATGGTTGAGTCTGCGATGCATTTCTGTTTCACACTCCTCCATATTACAGCTCCACCTCCTAAAGTAAAAACACACCCCGAGGTTGACTTTCTCTTATCCCTATCTGTCTGGAAATCTGAATCGGTATAACCCACAGGAAACAAGTCTGAAGCCTTGTAAATTAACATATACTTCTTAGTCCTTCGCAAGTACTTAAGTATCGTTTTTACTGCACTCCAATGTTCCTGACCTGGATTGGACTGATATCTACTGACCATGCCTACGGCAAAGCAAATATCAGGTCTCGTGCATAACATGACATACATTAAGCTTCCACATGCTGAAGCATAAGGAACTGCTTTCATGTTCTCTATCTCCTTAGGTGTCTTAGGACACTGCTCCTTTGATAGAGAGACTCCATGTCTAAAAGGTAAATTACCCTTCTTAGAGTCCTGCATGTTAAAACGAGCCAATACCTCATCAATGTACGGTTCTTGAGATAAAGCCAACGTTCTTTTCTTGCGATCTCTTATAACTTTGATCCCAAGAATGTATGCGGCTTCACCTAAGTCTTTCATTTCAAATTGTTTGAACAACCATGCCTTAATAGATGACAACATCTCTACATTGTTTCCAATGAGCAAAATGTCATCTACATATAGTACTAGAAAAACCACTGCATTTCCTTCACTTTTCCTATACACACATGCTTCGCTTGGACTCTGATCATAACCATTTGTCTGGACGGCCTGATCAAAACGAATGTTCCACTCCCTGGAAGCTTGTTTCAGTCCATAAATGGACTTCTTAAGCTTACACACTAGATGCTCTTGGCCCTCTTTGATGAATCCCTCTGGTTGCTGTATATGGATGTTTTCATCAAGACTTCCATTTAGGAAAGCTGTCTTGACATCCATTTGCCAAATCTCATAATCGAGATGAGCTGTTATAGATAAAAGAATCCGGATTGACTTAAGCATGACTACCGGAGAAAAGGTTTCCTCATAATCAATTCCTTGTTTCTGAGTATACCCTTTCGCAACAAGTCTTGCTTTCCAGGCTTTCACCTTTTTGTCAGATCCTCTTTTTCTTTTGTAGATCCACTTGCATCCAATGGGTTTTACACCACTGGGTGGTTCCACGAGATCCCAGACTTTATTGGAATACATAGATTCCATCTCAGATTCCATAGCCTTTTGCCAAAGATCTGCATCCTTATCTGGCATTGCTTCTTCGTATGTCCTGGGATCCTCATCATGTTCACCAGAGACTAAGTCCGAAGACTCTCCCAAAAACATGAACCTCTCAGGTTGTTTAACAACCCTCCCACTACGACGAAGCATTGGAGTGGTATTAGTGATAGGTTGTTCATTTACTTGTGGTTGTTCTACTTGTACCGGTGGCATATTAGAATTATCTTGTCCTCCCACTAGTTCCTCTAAAACAACAGTACTCATGGGTTTGTGATTCATTATATAGTCTTCCTCTAAGAATCTAGCATTGGTGCTTACAATGATATCCCGATCCTTAGGACTATAAAACAAATACCCTTTTGTTCCCTTGGGATAACCCACAAACAGCCTCACTTCTGTACGATAATCTAACTTAGTCACGTTCTTGTTCAGCACATGTGCTGGACAACCCCAAATCCGAATGTGTTTCAAACTAGGTTTGGTACTAGTCCACAATTCTTTTGGAGTTTTTGGAACTGACTTAGAAGGTACCAAGTTTAGAAGATAAGCCGCTGTTTCTAGAGCATGCCCCCAAAACGACTTGGGTAAATTCGAATAACTCATCATCGATCTAACACTCTCTAAAAGAGTCCGGTTCCTTCTTTCTGCTACACCATTCTGCTGAGGTGTGCCAGGTGCAGTCAACTGGGATGAAATCCCATGTTCTAATAAATATTCTCTAAATTCTCCAAGCAGGTATTCGCCCCCACGATCTGATCGTAGTGACTTGATACATTTTCCTGAATGTCGCTTTTCCGCACTTGCTTTGTACTCTTTGAATTTTTCAAAGCACTCAGACTTGCGGTGCAACAGATAAATGTATCCATATCTCGAATAATCATCAATGAAAGTGACAAAATATTCATACCCACCTCTCGCTTGGATATTCATAGGTCCACATAAATCAGTATGAACCAATTCTAACACATCTTTGGCTCTATTTCCTTTTGCCTTAAAAGGTCTACTGGTCATTTTTCCTTCCAAGCAAGATTCACAGACTGGAAATGGCTCCACTGCCAACGAGCCTAAAGGCCCATCTACTACCAATCTTTGAATCCTCCTTAAGTTAATATGACCTAATCTCAAGTGCCAAAGATATGTTTGGTTCAATCCAGAAGGTTCCTTTCTTTTACTAGAGGTAGAAAGTGTATTATTAATTTCACTTGGTTGCAGCATTGGTTCTATAGGATTAATAATATATAAATTGTCTTGCAATGTACCAGAACATATAACTCGTTTATTCATCATAATGGAAACATTACGATCCAAACAAACATTATAACCATCCATAGCAAGTTTAGAAACCGAAATTAAATTCCTTCTAAATGAAGGTACATAAAGACAATTATTCAAAACCAAAATCCTATCATAACCAAAAGATAAAGAAATAACTCCAACTGCAACCACTGCTACTTTCGTAGCATCTCCCATGAACACATATATCTCGCCATCTCTAAGCACCCTGGTTTTCTGGAACCCCTGCATGGAATTACAAACATGATCAGTGGCTCCTGTGTCTACACACCAAGTGCTCGTAGACATAGCCGCTATATATGTTTCCGTAACAAGAGAAAGAGACATACCAGCATTGTTCTTCTTAGACAGAGGACAATCCTTTTTCCAGTGACCCGACTGCTTGCACTTGAAGCACTTGCCCTTAGGCTTCTTCACTGAATTCTGAACTCCCAATGGTTTCACAACTTTTTGTGTCTGAACCTTCTTCTTCTTCTTTCCTTTCGGCTTTGAAGAAGAAACTTTCTCAGCCACATTTACCTGAACATGCTGCAAAAATAATGATTCCGCTGCCTGAAGCTCTGTCAGAAGTTCTTCAAGACTATACAACTTCTTGTTCATGTTGTAATTCAAGCGAAACGGCTCAAAGCTTTTTGGCAAACTCATAAGTATGATATCGACCTGCGTTTCTGCATCAATATCAGCACCAAGGACCTCTAGTTCATTTATATGAGACATCATCAGAAGAACATGGTCCCTTACAGGTGTTTTTTCAGCCATCTGAGTGTTCATTAGAGACTTCATTGCTACTTGCCTAGCAGCCCTATTCTGATCTCCGAAAAGCTCCTTGAGATTATAGAGCATATCTGCAGCAGTGGTCATGGCCTGATGCTGATGCTGCAAAACACCCGACATTGCTGCCAGAATGTAACATCGCGACATCTCATCTGCCTTAGTCCACTTCTTAAAATACTCTTTATCCTCATCCGGAGCATCGGCAGCAGGCTGGTCCGGTTTGGGTTCAAAAGTACAAAATTTAAACTCTTCAGCAGTCAACACTATGTCCAAATTGCGTTTCCATTCAATATAGTTAGGTCCGGTAAGTTTGTTATCCTTAAGTATGGTGAAAAGTGGATTAAAGCCCATTCTATCCTGAGAATCATGCATATAACACTTAATCAGAAAATTGCATATATCTTAAAACCTATTTGTTTCCTCTAACAATTAATTAAAATTAATGCACTAATATTTAAATTCCATAAATATCTGGTACGCCATGATGGATGACATATATACCATTTAAATTTAAATATTACTTTGGTCCTACTACTAAATAATACGCCACGTTAGGGTGGACTATATATTATCTTTCATAGCTAAGTGTATACCATTATTTAGATCTTAAGTTGCCTTTAGTCAGACCCATCCGTTCGATGTATCAATGGATAAATCCCAGGTGTTTTCGGTGAAGTCACAGACGGACTCGCTTAAAAACACAACCCCTAAGACAGAAATATCCATTATCAACATCAATCAAGGAATGTCCAACTTTTTTCTCGAATTCTATGAAACTTGGTATGTCACGATGGGGTGAGCTTACCTTTCATTATTCGTGATTAACTTAAGAAGATTGTCCTAGTAATATCCTTAACACTACCCAGACGTCATAAATTATACGCCACGATGGGAGACATATATCCAATTCATAATCGTCCTAGTGTTAAATTACATACAACCAATAATGGATGACCATGGGATCTAATATCAAATTAATTCCCTCTCCCACTTAGTATTTTAACATGAGTAATTTTATCTAGATGCATCGCCCTATGTTATTTCTTCGAGGTCCACATGTTATCAAAATAACAATACAAAGAACACATAACATAGCATAGCATGCATCTCTACATAATTAAATGGGGCCTATGTCATTATAATTATGTCTAACATGCATTCCAAATACACACATAATTTAATAACATAAAACATTTAATTAAAGCAATAAATGAAAATTTATGTCCATGTCGTCCTATTTATGTTAACCATGCAATTAAAATTACACACATAATTAACAACACACATAATAATTATTTAATGCAATAATTAAAATTGAATAGCAGAAAAATTAAAATAAAAAATAAATCCACTATTATGGCCAAAAAAAAAATTTCATCCGAAAATCCTGCGAAAACTTCAACTCGCTGTTTGAGGGTCTACACGAGCTCCGACGCACATGAAACTTTGACAACGTCACTTTTCAATCGTGTAGAACATCGAAATCCCTTTCCGAAAAGGTATTACTCATCGAAATCCGACACCGTATGCAAAAGTTACAACAGTTCGAAGTTGCATAGGCGAAATCGAAATCTTGTAGCATCAGCGGAAGAACTTTGTTTTCTTGCAACTCCGTCGATCAAATAGTTACATACAACATAACATACCTATTCTATTACATCAGATCATAATCTAACATGAATACAAATCATGATTACAAGATTACAAAATCATAATAGAAAACAAAACTAGCACGATCAACCCTCGTGATTTACAACCACGATAAACCACGTGGAAACCAAAACAAAAAATAACCACGATTAAACCACGTGGGATCCAAACACATAATTAAAATAAAACGAGGCCATAATAGTGGATACTAAACAACCTGCAAAAGATTATTATCCAAGCATACCACTATACATACATAACCAATTTTAATTACGACATGGACATCATATCATAAAACATAGAACCCATAACCAGGCTCTTGATACCAATTGTTGGGAACCACAGACTTGGGGTTCTACTACATTTTATGATACACAATTAAGGAGTGCGAAAAGAAAATCACCTTGTTAACGGTTGATTCCACGCTCTTCTATTGTATTCCCAAATTCCCTTGAGCGAAGTGTGGCCTCCGTCTTCTCAAGTTAACCTCTCTTCTTGCTCCTAGGTGGCTACAATATTTTTCTTAACCAACCCTAGCAAGAAGAGAAGAAGAATATATATAGGGCTACAATAGGGATCATGGATAATTAGGTTGGGCCTTTTAATTACATCCTGGGCCTAGCCCAATGTAATTAAATATTAATTCAATCCACTAAAGAATTAATATTTGCACTACCTTTCCTAATACCGCAACTTAATTAATTAATTCGGTTCCAATATTATTTGCTTATTAAATTCCCCATGTTTAAAATAGCGCATGCCCATTAATTAAATAAATTACTGATAATTCATTTAATTAACATCTTATATCCTTGATCATCCACTCTACCTTTATTTAATTATGCCGGAATAAATCCACCTGTAGGGTTTCACATAATTAAATCCTTTTGAGCTTTCAAGGGGAAATCATTAACCCGAATATTATCAGGACACGGATTCCTTCAATAAATAATATTCACCATATATATTATTCCATCACCCAAAATATAATGATATAATTCAAAAGAATTATTTCATATATAAATCAAAGCATGTAAATAATATACACGTGTCAATTACTATATCCGGATTAAGAACCTAAGCATTAATAATAACATAGAATCTTAGTTCACCTTCTTAATCAGTTTAAGGGAACAATTCTAAATTTGATCCTGTTCAATATACACAAAGTATACAAGTATTATTTAATAGTCAAGATAAACTATTCCCAAATAATACTTCAGTTATTCCAGTGGTTTGTCTAATTCCACTTAAACTGTGAACCCTTTATATTATATATAGACACTGATAATTTAATCTTCTGTTATCCCACTTGATACTAAATTATCCACAATATATAATAAATAGACAATGTAAAAATATGCAATCAAGATTCTCAATAAAATGGACAATGTTTATATACTACTAATGAATAGTTTAGTATAAAACCCAACATATATATATATATATATATATATATATATATATTTATAAAACAAAAAAAAACATACTAATTCATCAACTGAGTTTTTGATTATACCCACTAATATTCAGAGTTGCAGCAGTAAAATCGATCGAGAGGAACTGGACAGAGGTGGTCCGGAATTCAGACAGAAACTGGCAAGAGGGAACTGGCGGAGTACTGGCGGCTGTTTGCTGTGGTTCCGCGATGGCGGAACGAACGGAACGGAGACAGAGGCGGCGGCGCGGTGGTGAGACAGTACTGGAGGCCGTGACTACTCGAGGAAGAGAAAGTAGAAGGGGGGTTCGGTATAGAGAAGGAAAAGAAGAACAGAAAAAAAACCGGGAAGAATGAGGATAAGGTTGCTGGCGGCTGATGTTATAGCCCCAGGGGCGTTTTTGTCAATTCCTAATTCTGAAAACAATTAATAATCACTTTAAATCACTTCTAAAATCGAATTTAAACCTGAAACTTACAGGAATAAAAACTTTAGAAATTCTAAAATAAATTTATAAAATTACAAGCATCCCCATATTTTTAGAATATTTTTAGGGTCAAAAATGAATTAGATACGAATTTTACAAGTTTTGATCATTTAATCGTAACATAACTCTTAAAATCACTTTAAAAATACTTAAACGCCCAAAATAATTCTCCCAAAAATTTTAAAAACTAAATAATATCATAAATATAATATCACAAAAGATTTCGTGATTTTTACTAACTCCAATGTTTTTATAAAAATCTCAGAAGATTAATAATGCATGATTGAAATAGATTTAAATCACCAAAAATACAAATAAAAATACGTGGGCACACACATTGGCACACATAGCTCATCATACAACATATAAACACCATACTCCGTATCTTTAACATATTCCACTCTATTCACATAATAAGATTCACACAATCTTATTCCTCCTTACTGTAAATCCAATAAAATATTTAAAATAATAATAATAATAATAATAATAATAATAATAACTCTTGACTCATAAAAATGATTTAAATACTAAAATTATTCCAACAATATTTAAGTGCTCAAATTAGAATTAAACAAATTGCCAACCTTATTTATAAAATCAAATAAGGCCGGTCTCAAACTTACTAATAAATACTAAAATTCATTTTTAACCACATATTAGCACATTACTCATCCACATAATATTATTTATATCATTTAATCACATAGTGCGGAAATTTTCAAATTAATCTACATAATTAAATATTACTATTTTTATTACTCAAATAAATAGGAAATTCGCACTTAAATTTCCCAAATAATATAATCAACTTTCACAAATATTTTAAATAGATATTCACATAATACAATTTCTCCGTTTGAGAAAAGCAATAAATCAATCAAATAATAATAATAAATAACCCTGAAATTTAGGGTTACTACAGCAACCCCCAATTCAGGTGGTTCTGCGTCGGTTTGGTCAGGAATCAACTTTACAACATCAATTACACTAAATTCTATCAATTAATCATAAAAACAAAGCATAAATCGGACCCCTTAAGGAAGCCCCATATTTTTGAATCCAATAAACCCCTACAAAATTAGTATCGTTTTGTAGAGAATTCAAAGGGCTTCGACTCGTATACTACTACACTGAGATTAGCTAACAGAATCGTGAGGAATAAATTGACGAATAGAAAGAAATTAAGAGAGAGTTGAGAGTCGGTCGAGAGAGAGATAGAGAACAAAGATAATACCGCAAGAGAAAAGTGAAATGAGAAAAGGAAAAAGGAAAGTAAAAATAAGGAATAAAAGCTATTTATGTAAATCTGAAAATTGTTTTGTTAAAATAGTATAAGTATCGTTAAAAAAATAAAATGTTTCGTTGAAATAATGACAATAATAATCTAATTTACAAATCAATTAAAATACATGTAGTGCCAAAAATAAAAAAAATCAATAATTTATAAAATTTTATTTGAGCATTTTAATTAAAATTCCCAAATCTATATTTAATAAATTAAGAGATTAATTAAATAATCACTAAAAATCTAATCATCCTTTTTAATTTAAATAATAAAATTAATAAGATTTTTAATACCAAGGAAATTGTCTAAAATATTTGTAGACCATTGAAATAATAATTAAATAGATAATTGTCGACAAAATTTTAATCATTTACACACATACACAAAATTAGCACCTAAGCACTTAAATGACCCACATGATTGATTGGCCTTAACATACATTTAGCGGATGACGCATCAAACTAGAATAAGATATTTTATTTTATTCTAACTATTTGGCACATAAAATAAATAGTTGTAATTTAAAATTCAGCGGCGTTACATAACCCACCTGTACTCTTACGATCATCCACATTTCCAGCCAAGTCACTATCCGAAAAACCAGATAACAAATAATTTCCTCTTCCCTTTGAGTACACCAAACCATAATCGAGAGTTCCCTGTATATATCGCAATATACGGTTCACAGCATTTAAATGTAACACTGTAGGCCTCTCCATAAAACGACTTACAACACCCACTACATATGCAATATCGGGACGTGTGTTTACAAGATACCTGAGACCGCCCACCATGCTCTTGAACTCAGTTGAATTCACAGCTCTTTCATTCTAATCTTTATGAAGCTGCGTTTTTGGTTCCATTGGATACTTGACAGAATTACAACCTGTCATACCTGCTCTTTCAAGAATCTTTTTCGCATAAACAGCTTGTTTAAGCTCAATGAAGTCCTTTCCTTGTTCAACTTCTATACCTAGGTAATATGATAATTTACCCAGGCCGCTCATATCGAATTCTTTAGCCATCTGCTGTTTGAACTTAACGATGTTGGCAAGCTTCGTTCCTGTCACCAACAAGTCATCTACATAAACACCAACTATTAAAGATTCTTTACCTTCACAACGTGTATAGACGGCATGTTCGTGTGGACATTTTTCAAAGCCCAGTTTCTCGAGACACCTGTTCAGCTGAGCATACCAGGCATGTGGTTCCTGGCGTAATCCATACAAGGCTTTCAATAATCTATATACTTTGTGCTCTTCACCCTTCTTCTCAAATCCCTCTGGTTGTAACACATACGCCTCCTCCTCGAGGACACCATTAAGGAATGCAGACTTTACGTCAAGATGGTGAACTTGCCACGCATTTTTCGCTGCTAAAGCTAGCAGTAAACGCATTGTTTCCAAACGGGTGACAGGTGCGAATACATCCTCATAATCAAATCCTTGCCTCTGCACATATCCTTTTGCGACTAATTGTGCCTTGTGCTTTAGTATCTCACCATTTGTATCTTTCTTTAATTTAAAAACCGACTTCAGCCCTATTGCTCTTTGTCCCGCTAGTAGCTCTGTCAACCTCTACATCTTGTTCTTTTCAATAGAATCCAACTCTCGCTTCATGGCTTCAGACCATTCCTTCTCCTCTACAGTTTCCATATAACTTGCAGGTTCCTCCATGATTAACAGTAACATATCATTTGGCAACTCAATCTCTTCAGTGTCATTATAGACGTCACTTAGTAATCTGAACTTACTGGGCTCTTCACTGCTTTGAGATGTATCACTTTGTAACGCCTCAAAAGCATGACTCCATTGATCACCAGTTTCAGGAGACTGAGTCACTTCAGTGTCAACAATAGTGAATGTACTTGCAACTGGACATTGATTTTCCTCATACACATTCCATGGCCATCTCTTGGCTTCCTCAAAACACACATCTCTGCTTACATGAACTTTATCTTCCTTCGGATCATATAAACGATAAGCTTTACTTCCAGGTTCTTTACCAAGATTCACAACCGGTTTACTCCGATCATCCAACTTTGTTACCTTCATAGCTGGTATTTTCATATGTCAAATTCAACCAAAAACTTTAACATGATCAATGTTTGGTTTATTACCTGACCAAGCCTTATAGGGTGTTGTTCCTGATAGTGCTCGAGTGGGCAGTCGATTTAAAAGATAAACGGCATGCCTGGCAGCTTCACCCCAGAAGTTTAATGGCATGTTTCTTTCTTTTAATAGGCTCCTTGCCATCTCCACCGCAGTTCTATTACGGCGTTCCACCACCCCATTTTGTTGTGGGGAATAAGGCGCCGTGTAATGCCTCACAATGCCAGCCTCATTACAGAACTCTTCAAACTTTGCTAAATGAAATTCACCACCTCTGTCCATCCTTAGAACCTTAACCCTTTCATTACGTCCATTCTCAACCAATGCCTTGAATTTTTTGAACGAATCCAAAGCTTCATCTTTGCTCTTTAACATGTACACCCACATGACTCTACTGAAATCATCAACGATCAAGAAAAAATAACGACAACCACATGGTGTAGATGGTGTGATGGGACCACACAGGTCAGCATGAATTAGCTCCAATATCTTACTTGCAGTGAATGTTGACTTAGCTGGGTATGGCTTTCTAGTTTGTTTTGATAACAAACATCATTTACAAACCTCCTTCGATTTTATCATCTTTGGCAGACCGTACACCATGTCATTGTTTAACATCATTGACAAATCCCCAAAATTCACATGGCCCAATCATGTATGCCACAACAGTGTTGCCTCCTCTGTTTTAGACAACAAACATACACCGTCTGAGTCTTCAATGATTATCTTATACAATCTGTTTTGAGACCTTCGTACTTTCATTACCAGCTTTCCGCAATCATCATAGACCCACAAGAACTCAGCTTTCAAGATAACTTTGTTTCCTTCCTCTGACAATTGTCCCAAAGAGATAATATTATTACAAAGCGTTGGAATAAAATATACCTCTTTCAGCAACCTTTGTCGTCCATCCTTGCATTTAAAAACTATCGATCATTTTCCTCTTATACTGACTGTTGACCCATCTCCAAAATGTACCTGCCCAGCTACATTTTCATCGAGTTCCACAAACTTTGACCTTTGCCCAGTCATATGGTTGCTTGCCCCATTATCGAGATACCACAAGTTCGATTGAAGCGAACTACCACCTTATGTTCTTAATTTTGGAACTACTCCTTCTTCATTCTGTAGCACAAGACCCCTGTTATCTTAGCTTCTTTATTTGTCCTCACCGCTACAGCTACCTTGGGGTCGACTGGGTCTATTGCCTCCCACACACCTTGTGCTTGCATATAGACTTTCAGTTTCAATGACCACGTAGTATAGTTGTTCTTCGCCAACATAGGATAACTTAAACCAACGGAGCCTTATTTGGGTTTCTGAACATCCATATTTGATGATGGTTTGGCATATACTTTGGCATCCACTAGTAATATCAAGCTCTGATACCAAATCTAGTTTGCAATCTGTGTATACAAACATATATAAGACTAAAGTGTTTTGAGAATGTAAAAACTGAGAAAAAATATATTGCGTTGTTATTTTAACAGCAAGAATTACATGCATAAATACACCTTACATATCAGGTGGTGGCTAGAAAATAGATAATCAAACTCCTAATTTTTCTCCACTACTTCAACTAATTCAAACACTTCCTAGACTAACTCAACTATTAGTACGACTAAGTCATACTGATACATCTGAATAGTCAAAAACAAAACTACTTTATTTAAATAAATAAAAGCCCAAACAGTTTGGATTAAAAGCCCAACAAGAGTTCCATTATAACCCGTCCAGCTTTAATCTTTCAGATCAATATGTCAAAGAAAAATCTTGACCTGAAGATATAAAGAATACCAAATCACGAAAATGACCACAATTTCTATCAATATAAAAGTCGACTAAATGATGAATCTTGTAATTCTATGATCAGCAATAAAGTGGATGACAACTTGTCCATTTTTATTAAGCTAAAACTCATAAACAGTAGTTTCACTCGCCACAATGATTTAAAAAAATAAAAATGAAGACATTCCTTGAAACCAGGTGGTACTTACAAAAACGTAAAGCAGGGCTCTCGACACTTTCTCTTAAATTACTAGCTTGTTTCTAATATGTAGTTCTGTTTGCTGCATATAGAATTTTCGTAATAAGTATCCAAGTAAATATAACTACTAATCTCTTGACCAGGAAACAACACGTTTACACACTAATATCTTGAAAGAGTCTCGGAAAGACGACTCTAAACACCACCATCATGACATTGAGGAACTTACTCTAAAGATCTTCTGTCCCACTCAAACAGATTATGATAATATAGATTGTCAAGCAGAATATAAATACACTTAGCATGCAAAAATTCACAACATTATCAAATGAACAAATTAGTTTATATTTCTGAATAAGCATATTATGTTAGTCCAAGATTCAAGAACAATCCAAAAAGCTAAACAATGCCTTAAATTAGTAAATTCAATCTGATAACTAATTCAGTAAATTTTCACATTAATTTAATTTGTAAATACCAATATAAAGAACAAAACACCTCTAATGAGTGTTTACTGTGAGTATTTAATATTCTTGTATTGACCTTTTCCAAATCAATTATAAGTATATAACAAAAGACTCTAACGGAACTAAGAGTCTGAGAAAAAAGCACTAACCATTCCAAAGGCTTGGCATTAGCTGCAACCTGAGATATTGTAACATATAATCACGTCAAACTCATCAGTCTAATTACTACACACATATATACACACAAACATACTGATTTGAACCTGACAAACGTAAATGCATGAATAAACATGTATAATATAGATATGGTTTAAGTAGAGGATATTAAGAGATGTTGATCAAGAGAAATAGATGGAGAAGTTAATCAAATTAGTAAATATAGATACAGATAAAAACGGAGGCTGAAAGTAGTAACAAAGGGTGTTATATGAGCGGATGGAGTTGCTATGCATAGTGTTTCAAAGCAGCAAAAAGGATGATAAGCACCGTTTGGGTGAGTGCTGAGAATTTGATATTTAAATTAATTAAACCAAAAATCATTTTTACTTATTAGTTTAGCATATATGTAAAAAAAACCCAAAACTAATCAAGCAACTTTTTGTAATTATTTAAAGTATATCGTAAATTTAGATTTCTCTTTGAAAAAATATTTAGACGAATTTGTAATAATACTATAAGATCAAGATATAAGAAGTCCTTTCATTTTACTAATGACAGTCTTGTCGGCACTGTACTTACCATTATTGTGGTTGATTATCACTATTCCATTACCCAATTTTATGGCTACAATATCTCCTTTAAAGACATAAGCTCTTCCGTTCTTGCAACAAAATTCTAATCTTTCTATTTGTTAGTGATGGCTATTCTGGATCACTTGTGAGACCCTTATTAAGGTTTGTCATGGCTCTGGGAAGGCCCGGACTCTAGAGTGCTACATCCCGAAGATGTAGCTGCTCAAGAGCTCAAAAAATAGCATATGCACAACTATTCATAAAGGCAATCTCTCGTTATGTAAGGCATGCACACAACCTTTTGGTGGGAGTTTCTTAAAGTCCATCATATTTTACTCCACCCACTCTTGCTAACTTCACGATGCTCTTGTATAAAGCACAAATAGCATATCTGAAATTGCAGGAAATATACTATATTAATGTTTTGTCAATGAAGATTCTAAGAATATTAATAGGTGAACATGTTGCTTTTTGGAAGTGACAAAAATCTCCCGAAGTTCCATAATATCCAGAATCAAAAGTTAAAACATTCGTAATAATCCTATTAGTGTGACTACATTTACCCCTATATTCTCATCACTTATTTAGGAGAAGAAGAAATGTAAGAGATTCCCAACTTCCAAAGCAGAGTTTTTGGAATCATTGTCTATAAAAAGAGAGCATAGACGAAACAAATGAGAAATTTGTATACTAAAAGACAACTCATAGAATTTAGCTAAAATTAACTATGACAGCTCCTAAAACAATATCTGAATATTAAGAAAGGCTGAAAATGCGAACGACATTTAAATGACCGAAAATTTAAAAGATCAAATGGTGGTTTATAGAAAATTAGTCAAATGTCAAATGTGTTTGCACCATACCAATAATCCACACTAAAATATAAATCATAGTGTTACATATGTTTTAGAGTCAACGAATTATAACCAGAGATTGTTACATTCTTAGCATGATGTAATTTCCAAAATCAATAATAAAATTTACCTCTTTCTTTAGAGTTTGCAATTGTAATTAATTGACGACTCCGCTTAAAAATAAAGATTATAAAACAGATCTCCCAGTTCAGCTCTGAGATCTTCCGGATTAGCTTTGAGATCATCCAAATTGCCCATAATATATGATCTTAGCATTCCAAATAACTGGCTGATTTTGAATATTGCACTTGTGAAAAAAAAACAAAAACGTATATCAGCAAAATAAAAGCAAGTATTTTTCAAAAAGTTACTTAAGAATTTAGAGACTCAAACCAAATCCTATCAAACTCAAAGAAAGGTTATTCCTAATTATACATACATTTAGTTGACATAAAATAAGAAACGTGGATAATAGGTAGAGACCATCACTTACATCAACAGGGTACTCACCACAACCTGAGAAATTGTATTCCTGAATCATTTTTTGGTCTTGATAGATTTAATGGCATATGCAGATGCAGCAACTATAGCTGCAACAACAGGGTGCTCACCACAATATGAGAAACTATATTCCTGAATCATTTGTCCTGTAAAGTACTTTACGTTAAATAAGCTTTTCTTCTTATCTGTAAATTTACAATCATGTTTTAAAGTATTCTCATTAATAGTGAGCATGGATGTATATTAAGTCATGTTCAAAACATTTACAATATATTACTATAAACTGGTTGAATCAGAAAGGGCCTAAGGTCAACCATAGTCTCATAGAGCCATGTAAAAATCGAAATTTCGACATACCTTGAGTTTTTCGGGAGGGATTATTGGCATCACTCTGTCCTTGGTACTATGAGCCTCTCATATCTCTAGTTTTCCGCACCAGAAAATCACACCCTACCAGGAATTCCTATTTTTCTGCTTTGCATCCGTATATTTGGACCTAAGAATATAGATCGGTCAATAGTGGTCTATGTACTAATATGATTGTGCAATCTCCTATAGTTATTTAAGATGCATCATACATTGGAGTCAAAGTACTTACAAAAGTATTTTTATAATGAAACATTACTTTGATGTATTATTTTTACACGGCCAAGGATAAAGATGAGCCTGAGAGAACAAAGCCTGGGAAAGCGACCAAATTATGTTTCAATTTCATTGAATCACTGAATATACATAAAACATTTGAACAGTACAAAGACCGAAACTTCTAAATCTCAATTTTAATAACAAAAAAGATAATAACATTTAGCAAAATAAAATAGAAACAAATTAACATCTGACAACTCGGTGATATATAAGGGAACATTTATCAAACAGTTTATAGCATTACCCAAACTCTTGCCTAAAATCCATCATATAGCAAAATCAAATCGCAACAATTTAACATATAAACACACAAGATCAACAAAACAAAAAAGATCAATTTGTAGAACAATAAAACAGAGAACAAAAGTGTTTAAATTAGATAATAAAGATTCATATAACTCAAACGGATAATAAAAATAAGATTGGAGAGACAAAGCTTGGAGGGGTGGGATGTTGTGCGTGTCTGTGATTGGGACGGAGAGCCTCAGAGAGATTTTGGAAGAGAAGTCATCAGTGGCGTATGTGTCATGCGTGTATTTGCATGTGTATGTTTTTCGTTTTCTTATTTTTTTTTTAGAATTAGCCATATTCTTTTTACCGGGGTTAACCAAGTACCAAATTATACCCTATTCACTACGCCATAGATGGCCTACGGTAATGGAATTTTTTAGTGTTGCATTGCAAAGTGTTGTATTAGCTCTAAAATTTGGACCTACTGTAACATTGCTTTTTTGATGTTGGTGTATATATAAAAATGGTGTTGCAATAGCTATAAGAAACGTAACTAGTTGCAACCCTGGTGAAGTGTTGCCGTTAATATGCTTTAAACACAACTTTAATATTTTACCAAAAAATTTAAAAAAGCATAAAAATTATTAAAATTAATTAATATTGGAACAACATATAAATTAAATTTTCAAAGTTTGTTATTAGAGTCAGTATGGAATTTTTAAAAACAAATATAATTTTTTTTTGTAATTTGAAGATAGACCAAATTATTAAAAAAACGTAATAAATTTAATTTGAAAAATCAAAAATTTAATTTTACACGAAATGAATATTCTAGATTTAAATTAATTTAATTTAACTTTGCTGTTCGAAATTGAATAAAGTGAAATATTACATTTTTTTAAAATGACATATTTTTTTTATAAATTTAAAATGATTAAATTTTTAAATAAAAAATAAAAAAAAATGAAAAAACTACATAAACAATACCCGGTCCGAAATTTGATGACACATAAAGAAGCGGCAATTTTGCCGCCCTGGACAAAATTAACAAAAAAAAATTAAAACAAAAACACAAACCCGCTAACTCTCACAAAAACACAAACCTCACAAACACACCCTCACTCAATCTCTCTCGCCGCACAAAAACTCTCACCGCGTTTTTGGCCCAAAATATTTGAAGAGTAAGAAAAATACGGCCACACACTATCTCAATTCTCAGAGACTCAAAAGACTCAACACACAGAGGCCACAACCCTCTCTCCCCGAGCCCTATCTCTCCTTCTAAACTGGTGGCTCTTGACGACTTCACGATTTAATTAGGGTTTTCTATTCTTCAAGCTTAACTTACCGATTGAGTGGAATCATGGTTCAATTAGGGTTTCATGTTCTTCAATTAGGGTTCAGTTGGGGCTTGTTCTCAATTGGGCATTTAGGCGTGTCTATTTCATATCGGGTTTGACTCAATTAGGTATTATTCTCACTTCGATTTGCATTGTTAATTTGATTAGATGTGTTTTTAATTTTTATTGTTAATGTGTGTTTGTAGGTTTCAATATGTCCTTTTTAATTCGATTTGATACTCCCTACTTTGATGTGTTTTTGTAGTATAATTATACTTCAATTTGGTTGTAATTTGAGCCCATGTTTGTTGTATTAAGCTCATGTGATTCTCCCTCTCTTTCTCATCTACGTGTCTCTCTCTGTCTCACAGGGGGATTCCCTTATATTGCCACATAAGGTAGCCTCCTCATCTCTATCTTTGTCTCCTCTTGATCGCAAATTCTCAGGGAGATTGGTCAGGGAGCTGGTGTCAGGATTCTATACCTACACACCAATCAATTTACTAGGTTTGGAAGAAGTTTAAGTACATTGTCTGTAAGGAGGTTATTAATGGGTTCTTTTGAAGAATCGTTGTTATCTGGACGCTTAGCATCTGGATTTTTAAACCAGGTTAGAGTTCCTACATCATTGTCAAGGGGAGCCTGTTTATGCATGTATTGCGGTATTGTCATATATCAAGTTTACTGTATTTTGGAATTTGTTTAAGTTTTGAACATAAGAATTACTGCAGTTTTGTAACATCTAATGTGGTTCTACTATAATTTCAGTAATAACTTCTTCAGGTTCTTCCATGTGCATAAAATTGACGGATACATTGTTATACTAAACGTAACTGTAGGAAGTTTTTCATCGCATCCTCAGAAACTTCTATTTGCAGTAACAATTGTAGATAAAGAGTCAATGTGGCTAATCTATAAATATATTCGAAATGCATCTTGTATGTGAGACAAATTATTCATGTGCCCTGATACAGCAAATATGTATGTTATTTAACCTAAAGAATAGAAGTATGGAAGTACAAGTTATTTTTGTAAATGTATAGAGTATAAACTTATCACTATGTTGCAATGTTGTTTCAGCCTCTACCCTGCTTGTGAGTTGTGACTGTATTTTTCTATGGTGAAATTTTCTGGAATCTTTTTAGGAACATGCCAGTGAGGAGATGTATTATGTAAGGATGTCCAAATTTTGATCTCTTTGAGTATATGACCTGTTATGGCAGATGTGTTGACTCTAGAATCTTGTTTAGGTGATATTATTCTTCTTTTAATATTGCAGGAAATTTACCAGCTAAAAAAGTTAAGGGTCCTAAAATGAAGAGGTGTTTGCATAGTGCTTCCATTACTCATGTATATACATTTTATTAAGTTTTTGTGATTGAATAAATTAAAGAAAAATGGTATGAAGAAAGTTTTTTATGTTTAGGTTTATCTGGCTTGGATTTCATTTAAGTTTGAATAAGCTGAATACTTGGTAAAGAATTCTAGTTCCTTACAAATGGAACTAAAATGTTATTCACTAATTTTAAGTCCCTCGTGGATTTAATATCCACTTGCCGCTTGACGTTAGAAGATCTGTTTTGTTTGACTATTTCAAATGCAATTGTTAATAAGTATGTTACTATGTGCCTGTGGCTAATGTATCTTTTACATTAAAATTTCCTAACATGTGTTTTGGGATGTAGAATTACTGTTCCTCTGATTTACCCTGGCATTGGTGGTAGTAATGCATTTCTTGGGCCTGGTGCTGGAATGCATCCCCCAAGTGCATCACACTTCATTTATATTTTCTATGATGTCATCAGTTTTAACTATTAGACTCAGTAGACACGTGTCAACCTTTTTCAGGGGTGATTTTGGCAGTGGAGGAGGAAGCATATAGTAGGTATGATGACCTCTTTCCATTATTTATTTGATTACTGAGCTTTAAAATTTTACAAATCTTATTGTGCCATGTATTGTTAAACTACAAGACCGGACCACTAAGTCCGGTTTAATTCTGAAAGGAAAATAAAATCTTCAGGTCCTTCATGATTTCTAGCTGTAAACCTCTCTTTCAGAGGATTATTTGAAAACTTGCTCCACAATTATTAGCCTAAACTCTGTTATTAGCCTAAACTCTGTTATTTGAAAACTCCGACTTCTCCACAATTATTAGCCTAAACTCTGTTATACCATTGTCGTCGTTTTGATATTTATTTCTACTGGATGTCTTCTACAGGAAGGAAGGAATCATATTACTGGAGGAGTTACTACTTCTTAGGAACCCTAGAGGAATTTTGTGCCGCAATATCAAGTGACAACGAAAACAACACTCTTACAGGAGGAGATCCTACTTCTTAGCCAGATGTTCGGTTTTTTAACTATAGTATTTCATCGCTTTTAAAGTAGTTTAGGACTCTAGGGTGTGTGCTTGGTTATGGTGGATGTATGTTAGATTTATGGTGGATGGATATTATTAGACTTTAAGGTGGATGGATGGTGAGGGATTTTATGGCGGGGTTTTATTTTGTTTGAATGCATGTTGATTCTGGTTGGTTTTTGATGTAATGAATATTTTTGTGGGGAATTAATAGAAACAAATATTTCTTGTCAAATTTTCATTGTGAAAGTGTTGCAGTAGGTAGTATATAGTGTTGCAAGTAATTACTATACACATGTTGCAAAAAACACTAGTTTAGTGGGACCTACATGTGGACCCTCAATGGTGGGACTCACATATGGGACCCACAATTTTAAAGAATGTTGATATCTACTACAACGCTAGTTTAGTGTTGTTGTACAATGTATTTAATGATGCCTTAGAATGTTCTGGTAACGAATGTAGTGATGTTGCAGTAGTGTAACAAAACATTGTTGTAGGGTGCTACGGCAGCGGTGAAAATTGCAACACTGAAAAAGTGTTGCCGCTTTTATTTTTTGATTTGGTGCAACATATTTTGTACTTGCTGCAACGTTTTTTAAAAGTTGCTGAAGGCCATCTATGGCGTAGTGATTTCTCTATAATAATATAGTATAGATATAACTCAAATGGATAGTAAAAATAAGATTGGGGCGTTACCTAAGATGTGTAATGCTCTTGAGAGATTGTGCGGAGCAGTAGAGAGACAAAGCTTGGAGGGGTTGTAATATCCGTGAATTTTATTATTTGATTAAATGATATATTTAATATAAAAATATTTATTGTGGAGTATTGGAATATTATTAAATGATAATTATTGTGTGATTATGTGCTAAATGGTGAGTCGAAAGCCCCTTTCAAATATTTCGTCATTTGGAATTTTCTTCAAATCCGAGCCCTGTTTTGATAATTCAAGGGCCCCGTTGGAATTTCGTACATTAATTATTATCTGTTCGTCTTTCGTATTCGAATCATTATCGGGAGAGATATTCGTATCATTTCATTCCTACCTATTTGATTCTGCAAGAATAATTCGTTTTGTTCAAAAAGGGAAAAATTGTTCTGAACCCTAATTACTTAAGGGGACGGATATATCGTTTTATATCAATATTACATTTGTTATATCCCCAGTATTCTTGAGCAATAGTTATATAATGACATGTATTGATTTGGATCATTATCAATCCTTGTAGATAATTATCTTCTCGTAAAACGTGTTTTTAACCTAATTAGGGTTTTTAAACTATCCAGTGGATCTATAACGATCCAAAAGTGTTCCTTGGGGTATTATTTTTCCAAAAATATATAAAGACGAATCATACCTTATAACCATCATAATCTGCATTGCGTATAATCAAAAAGTAAAAATTCCCGAAACGTGTTCTTCGTGTTCTTGAATAATCAATCCATTCGTTCAAGGTGTTATTGATTTCAGAAATCAAAGTTCAAGTACTCAAATCAAAGCTCTTGATCTCTAGTTTCAGAATCTTCCAACCTCATCATCATCTGATAATTTTTCGATTTGTTATGAATTTTTCAATATTCGAATTAAAATTAGGGTGTTGGGTTTCGGGGCATCATACGCAGCGAAAACAGTCGTAAAACAATAAAAAATCCGAAACCCTAACCCTAGGATCCGTGTACAAGACATGGCTGATTATGGAGAAACGAAATCATACCTTAATTGAGCTTATAATATTCAGAAAGATGGAGGTCCTTGTTGTAACCACCACGCAGCCCTTGTTCAAGATCTGCGTCGCCAAAGTAGTCCACACGAACGCTTGATCGTCCAACGATCACGGAGTTGGTACTAGCCAAATAAAAACGCCCTCAAAACTTTCTCTCTCTGTTTCTAGCCTCTCTAATATGCAGAGCTGCTAGGGTTCTATCTGAAACCCAATTTTTCAGTAAACCTAAAACAATACATCATAATGTATTTATTGAAAGAGAACTTTGGGCCTATACTTAATCTGATTGGGCTTCCAAAACCCAATCTGATTATTAGTAGTATTATTTATTATATTCGAATTATTATATAATTAATCAAGTCCTACTTAATTAATCCAATAATTCAATAATAATAATAATAATTTAATTAAATTCGAAATTTAATTAATGCTCCGTTTAAAACGTTCTTTATGTGTAACCCTTTAGGTTATTATTATGTTGGCAATAATTTTAATATCTCATAATAAAAATTATAAACAATGAGCGGCATCTAGTAATACATCATTGTTACCCAAGTAATAATAATAATTGGTGATCCAATTAAACCTTTCGTGACTAATGTTTCCGTGTAATATAATCCCTTTAACCAAATATTATAGATTAAACTCGAGGCATGTTATTAGTCATCCCCTTCAACGTTTAATCCAGGTTTCCTTGATCAATGAGTAGACTATTAAAACAAATCAATATTTGAGCATGGCCATGCATTTTCGTAGTCTAACTGAATCAAGAGGCCAATAATATCTCTCCTAAATAATAGGAGGGTTAAATCCTATATCTATCACTCATATTTCTCATACGACTCATAATATACCCGATGTCCACTTTTATCATCACCCGGTCAAAGGTAAATTTTAATGAAATCAAAGTATATTAATCCTCGTATAGAAATATAATGATCTCAAGTCTAAGGATCATTACACCATTATCACTGTGAGTTATTCTAATGACTTTACTACCATGTAGAATCTCACTGTGGGTCAATCCGGTGCCATGTAGAATATTACATGCACCTATGTTCTTGACTTTAGTATCACTATACCTATGACCAATGAGATGTGGTCATTTAGTCAACGATCATACTAATCTTTATGCATCATAATTGTCCCAATTCACAATGCTTAATTAGGGATATTTTAGGAATATAAACACTATTCATATAATCTCATTTTTAAGTCACATACTTAAAGATATAGAATACGTGTTCGATATTCCAAGGACATTTATTACTCTAACATTAATATCGCAGTAAATAAAGACATAATAATTGTTGTCGAATAATCAATAGAACATAATCTTTATTAAATAACAAAATAGTGTTTCCCAGAAGTACAATTGTATTGTCTCTAGGGCACTAACACTAACATAGGGTTCATACCCGATTTGGGGATTTTCATTCTGTTGATTCTCCGCTCAATTGGTTGCTTCTAACATGTTCCTAGGGTTCTAATTAGGAAGAATCCATGCTTTAATTTCATGTTTATGTTCGATTTTGATGGGTTTGATTTTCGGGTTTTGACCCGAATTCTTTTTTTGAATAGTCCGTTCATATGAATGATCTGACATTGTTTTTGGTAGAGGGCTTTCATTGTATGTGTTCTTAGCTTCATTTTAACATAAAGAACGTAGAGTTTCATGTAGGATTTTTACAGATCGGAAAATTTGTTTAAGGTCGCTGGAAAATAGTCGGGTTTTTTATTCCGGCGATGTTTTTGGTACGTTTTTTATCGGAATGTGTTGCTATGTTTATTTGGAATGTTTTGATATAAAAATCCCCAATTTTGGATGTGTTTTTGGCTCGCCGGAATCTGGAAAAGGTCGCCGGATTCTGGAAAAATTCCGGTTGTTCATGGCGACCCGTTTCAGTTCTTGGCGACCTGTTTACCCGAAGTTTGACCCGGTTTCAATCTTCAAAACCCTAATTCAATTTCTGAAAACTTTTTCTGGATTTTATTTTTAAATTTAATTCAAAATAGTTTAAAAACTTTAAAAATTCATATTTTTATTTTAAAAATATATTTTAATATCAGAAAAATTCTGGAAAATTATATTCATTATTTGAAATCCGAAAATTTATTAAACTTAATTATTTTAATTATTTTTAATTAATAATTTATTTATTAATTAATTGATTAATTCTTTTAATCAATTAATTCTTAAAAATTAATTATTAATTAGATTTAATTAATTAAAAATTCAGTTTAATTATTTTCAAGCCTATTTATTTATTTAAAAATAGTTTGAGTATTTAAAGAGTGTCAATTAATTTTATTAATTGATTTATTGGCATTTAAATATTTATATTGGATTTAAAAATCCGAGTTTTGATTTAAAAATTTATCGTGACTCACTTAAAATTCAAATAAGTTTCTTATGATGTTTTAAAAATATTTATAAGTGCTATATGGTTCATATTGATTGTGTGTTGTGTTTTATAGTCTGTATATGCCCGTACTAAGGCAAATATCTGAGTTTTAAATATCGTAAATCATACCGGACGTTCGATACGTAACCGGTTACTTGTTTAAATGTGATTATTGATTGAATAAGTGTCGAGAGTAGAACGAGAATAGTTAGACTTATTGTGATGAGTTGGTTAATTATAGAATCGAGTTCCCGGAGCAAGGGAAAGGGAAAGGTAGAGTGAGCAGAGTCGATCCGACAGCAGCTTAGACCAGGCAAGTATCTGTGCCTTTACTTGTGATAAAATTTATTATTGTCTTGATTACTTGAATACCGTTATCCCCAGAACAATTCAAATTATCAATCTTTTAACCGCATTTGGACAACTGATTCCATTTTCTTAGAGATTCTGGATTCTTTGATTTGATCTGCATCGGAAACCCTTATTTCCAATTCACTTGATTATTGTTTACCACCATTTATTATTGATTATCATCCTTTGATTATTATTGACAACCATTGATTATTTGACTTCCATCTTGACTATTGATTACGGTCATTGATTATCGATTACCAATCTTGACTTCCTTATTGAATGAGTACTTGTACCATTGAAATTATTCCATGATTCTTTCTCGACCTTCATTTGATACTGAGCAGTTGAAGCTCTTTTGCAATTACTATACATTGAGTTTATCTTATTGAGCATGTTATTGTTTATACCCTATGATAGATTTGGCATGTTTTTAAAATGGACCAGTAATTGGTCGGGCCATATTTATGGTCGGAATAACTTAAGGCCCATATTTATGGATCCAGTAGATGACTATGTTGTGAGCTAGTCCGGGGTTGATGTGTGGCTGGCCAGCAGCACAACCTTTGATTTGAATAAAATGTATAAGCCAAATTCTAATTCTTTTTTTTCAATTGTTATTGATACAAAGCATGTGTTAGTTAAATATTGTTGATTTTGATATCATAAATTCATATTCTTACAACTGTGATAGAAATGATTCATATGATGTTTGATGAGCAATTTTGGCTCACTCTTGCTTGTTGTTTTCTAACCCTATTCCAGTGAAGCGAGAGTATGAGTCGGCATAGCGTGACCGATAGTTCACCAGCAGCCAGGAGAGCCCTCGAGTCATTGTCATTGGCAGGGTAGTTGTTGTTTTGCTTTTCTAGATTAGATGTCTAGATTTGAACTTTAGTTGTGATGTAATAACTCTGATAAAACTGGTATTGTATTAATAAAAGATTGTAGTAGCTTGTGTTCATTGCCATAATCTGGATACGGTCTTGGTTAAGGGGTATTTGTGTCTTTATATATTATGCATGTGTTAAATAGTGTTCTGTTGGTCGGATGACTCCTGAAATCTGTACCCCGGGTTTGGAGGGCGTCACAGTTGGTATCAGAGCAACAGGTTATGGCAATTGAAACAAGTTAGGACTTAGGGTCCAGGATAACATAGAAAGTTAGGAATTCACTTAAGGATATTAGGAGGTCAACTAGGGATATTATGCGTAGTAATTAAATGTGGTTATAATTGCAGCCCCTAGTTCTAGTTCAGACTCAGACCCTTCCGAGTATACGATAGCAGAGATACCTACACCTGTTGAGAGAGCAGGACCGTCTTGGCCAATGCGATACCAGCCTAGGCATCAGCATCCGGTAGTCGGGAGAGATCAGGTACCTTGTCCTATTCCACTCAGACAAGTAGCCCCAGCACCAGTGTCTCAGGCATCAGTTTGTGGGCCTTTGTATCAATTAGGTGAGCCACCAGTTCCACACCATGTGTATCAGAGGGTGAGTAGAGAGAGGGAGTACCTTTATGGACAGGTTATGGCGATGGGGAAGATTCGTTTGATTGAGGCAGCCGCTATCCGAGAGAGGGACAGACTTAGAGATCGGATAAGGGACATTCAGATGAGGTTTAGGGTTACGAGGAACTTGGTTGAGACTCGATTGCACGGATTAGCTTCTAGTTGAGAGGGAGAGACAGTAGCAGGGATGAGACGGATTTTGGATTATGCGATGAGTGAGATTTGCAGAGATTTCAGGACCCCCGTTATGGCAGACAGGAGCAGGTGATCTGTGAGCAGGTTTAGGAATAGACATGTGTGACATGGATGTATGGTTTCTAGATAGTTAGTATATAGATGCATATTGTAGTATCAGCAGTGCACCGGGCTTATAGGAACGCCTCGGGTTGTTGTTGCATTTTTGTTGTATTGCTGGTCGGCAGTTATGGTTCAACCATGATATATTTTCTTTTGAAGCATTCTACGCTTGTACTAACTCTATCTATATATATATGTATGATAAACCTCTTTTATAGAACTGTATTTATTCCCTTGTCATTCATTTCCAGCATCATAACTGTTATTCTACTTGTTGCAACGAGTGTACTCATACACCGTTGAGAAGATCTGTAAACCTTCAAGATATCAATTGTGATCCTTCCTTCTATCATATGAACTGTTTGATTAAGCCAATTATTGTTTATTCATCAGCGATATGCCTCCTAGACGACAAACCCGTTCATCTGATACCTCCGACCAAGAAGGTCAACAAAATACACCTCACACGGGCCACATGGACCCGATGGTAATCCAGTTGTTAAATACTCTAACTCAACAGACTGCCACATTAGCACAGCAGCAACAAGCATTTAAGCAACAGCTCTTAGAACAGCAGCAACAACATCAGCATCAGCAGTATCAACAGCATCACCAGCAAGCAGCACCGGCGGTTACGTTCAAATCTTTCCAAGCAGCAAAACCTCCATAATTTAAAGGATCAGCAGACCCTGTAGAGGCTAAAGCATGGTTGAAGGTGATGGAAAAGGCTTTTTCCTTGATAGAGGTGGCAGAGGATAAGAAGAGGGAGTATACAAGCTATTTTCTGAAGAATGAGGCCAGTTATTGGTGGGAAACGAGTAGGGCTATGGAGCCCGAGGGATTGATTACGTGGGCAAGATTTACAGAGTTGTTTTTGGAAAGGTATTTTCCGGACTATATGAGAGATCAGATGGAGTTAAAGTTTTTGGAATTAAAGCAGGGAAGCATGACGGTGCCCCAATATGAAACAAGGTTTATGGAGTTGTCAAGGTTTGTTCCGACATATGTGGATACGGAGAAGAAGAAGGCCAAGAGGTTCCAGCAGGGACTGAGGTCTTGGATTCGTAGTAAGTTAGCTATATTGGAGTTGGACACCTATGCAGCGGTGGTCCAAAAGGCAATGATTGCAGAGACAGAGAGTGATTCTTACATGAAAGAGAGGGAGAACAAGAAAAGGAAAGCAAGGATACCCGATAAGGGACAGCAACAAGGAAGTTTTCAAGGGCAAGCAACTAAGAAACCGAGATTCCAGCCCGGAAGGAATACAAGTTTCAGGAAACCAGATACCGGGAGCGTAGGACAAGATAACCGTCTACCAGCCGGCAGTCAGCAGGGACTTTCTAGACCCCCACTACCAGAATGCAAGACATGCGGGAAACGACATCCAGGGATATGCCATCGATTGAATGTCACATGCTTTAAATGCAATCAGAAGGGACATTATTCCCGGGATTGCAAGATAGGCATTGTGTGTCATCGGTGTAAGAAACCAGGCCACATGATTAAGGACTGCAGAGCACCAGCAACCGTGAACAATATGATTCGGGCAATTGAAGCACCCCCAGTTGTTAATGTCCAGCCGTTAGCCAGGACCTACAATATGTCAATGGGAGAAGCAGTGAGAGATTCTGACGTGGTGGCAGGTACACTTCTAGTAAATTCTATTCCTGCTAAAGTGTTAATAGATTCGGGAGCGACAAGGTCTTTTATTTCTGAAACGTTTGCTCGTAGATTGAATTGCGTAATGAAACCCTTAAGTGGAGTGTTGAATATAGAGATAGCTAATCAAGATCGTATAGCGGTCAGTTCATATTATCCTCGTTGTGAGATAGAGATTTTGGGAAATCTTTTTTATGTTGACTTGTTACCTTTTAAGTTAGGTGAATTTGATGTGATATTAGGGATGGATTGGTTGACTGAGTATGATGCGAGGATTGACTATAAGAATAAGAGGGTTACTTTGATTACCCTAGAAAAGAAATAAATAATATTTAGAGGAGAGAGGCAAGGAAAGAGGTTCCTGACGATGATTCAGGCTAAGAGATTATTAAGGCAAGGTTGTGAGGCGTATTTAGCTTATGTGATAGATATAGATAAGGAAGTGTATAAGTTAGAAGATATTCCAGTTGTAAATGAGTTTCCAGATGTTTTTCCGGAAGAATTACCAGGTTTACCTCCAGATAGAGAGATTGAATTTGCGATAGACTTAGTACCAGACGCGGAGCCAGTATCTAAGGCCCCTTACAGAATGGGACCAGTGGAGATGAATGAATTGGCTACTCAACTGCAAGATTTGCTAGAAAAAAGAATAATTAGACCCAGTGTTTCACCGTGGGGAGCACCAGTATTGTTTGTCAAGAAAAAGGATGGAAGCATGAGATTGTGTATAGACTATCGGGAGTTGAACAAGCTGACCATTAAGAACAAGTATCTGTTACCTCGAATAGATGATCTGTTTGACCAGTTGAAAGGAGCGGTACATTTTTCAAAGATTGACCTACGGTCAAGATATCACCAACTGAAGATTAAACCAGACGACATACCGAAGACAGCCTTTCGAACAAGGTATGGGCACTATGAATTTTTAGTAATAGCGTTTGGATTAACAAATGCACCAGTAGCTTTTATGGACTTAATGAACAGGATTTTCAAGAGATATTTGGACAAGTTTGTAGTGGTATTCATCGACGACATTTTGATATACTCGAAGACAGAAGAAGAGCATGCAGACCATTTGCGGATTGTGTTGGAAACGTTGAGACAAGAAAGACTATATGCGAAGTTTTCCAAGTGTGAATTCTGGTTGAGAGAAGTTCATTTCTTAGGACACGTGGTGAGCAGCGAAGGCATCAAAGTGGATCCAGCAAAGATAGAGGCAGTGAAGGATTGGGAGAGACCAAGGACACCGACTGAAGTCAGGAGTTTCTTGGGATTAGCCGGATACTACCGGAGATTTGTGCAAGATTTTGCGAAGATAGCTACTCCAATGACCAAGCTGACAAGGAAAAGCGAGCGATTCATATGGAACGATAAATGCAAAGAAAGCTTCCAAGAGTTAAAGAAGAGACTAACTACAGCACCGGTATTAATGTTACCAGACGATCAAGGTCAATTCGTAATCTATAGTGATGCATCGTACAAAGGATTGGGATGCGTACTTATGCAACATGACAAGGTGATTGCTTATGCTTCAAGACAGTTGAGGCCCCACGAACAGAAGTATCCTACACATGATTTGGAGTTAGCAGCGATTGTGTTTGCTTTGAAGATATGGAGACACTACTTGTATGGAGAGAGATGTAAAATTTACACCGATCATAAGAGTTTGAAGTATATCTTTACTCAGAAAGAGCTGAAGATGAGGCAACGAAGATGGTTAGAACTAATCAAGGGCTACGACGTTTCTATCAACTATCATCCCGGCAAGGCAAATGTGGTAGCAGATGCACTGAGCAGAAAAGAGAGATTAAATACACTAACGATGACCAAAGAGTTATACAAGGAATTTGAGAAGTTAGAGATCGAAGTAAGTATTCCGAAGGATGCGACGGAAGTGATTTATACCATGACGTTTCAACCTGAATTGTTGGAGAAGATACGGAAGTGTCAAGAGCAAGTTATGAATGATGATGTGAGTAAGATGACAGGTGAGGAAATATTTAGCCAACCGGATGACAAAGGGGTCTTGAGATTTGCTTCTCGGATATGAGTACCTAATGTAGCGGAACTGAAAAATGAAATTTTGCACGAAGCGCATAATTCGAAGTATTCAATTCATCCAGGGAGTACGAAGATGTATCGAGATCTTAAGACAAACTTTTGGTGGCCAGATATGAAAAGGGAGATTGCGGAATGGGTGAGCAAATGTTTTACATGCCAAAGAGTCAAGGCGGAACACCAGAGACCAAGTGGATTATTTCAACCATTGGAAATTCCTGAATGGAAGTGGGAACACATTGCGATGGACTTTGTGGTAGGATTACCTAGAACGAAGGCTAACCATGATGCCATCTGGGTTATTGTGGATCGATTGACGAAATCTGCGCATTTTCTTCCGATTAACGAGAGATTCTCGCTAGATAAGTTAGTTCATATTTACATAAAGGAAATCGTAGTACGGCATGGAGTTCCAGTATCGATAGTGTCTGAGCGAGACCCTCGATTCAATTCAAGATTTTGGAGGAGTTTTCAAGAGTGTTTGGGCACCGAGTTAAGAATGAGTACGGATTATCACCCGCAGACGGACGGTCATAGCGAAAGAACAATTCAGACTATTGAAGATATGCTTAGGACATGTGCACTTGACTTTAAAGGCAGTTGGGACGATCATCTACCCTTGGTGGAATTTTCATATAATAATAGTTTTCACGCGAGCATCGTAATGCCACCTTACGAAGCTTTGTATGGACGAAAGTGTCGATCTCCAGTGTATTGGGAAGAAGTTGGTGAACGGAAGATGATAGGACCAGAACTAGTGCAACAAACAAAGGAAGTGATTCAATTGATTCAAAGAAGATTGATAACAGCTCAGGACCGACAGAAAAAGTATGCGGATCTAGCCAGAAAGGATGTGGGATTCGAAGAAGGAGAGCAAGTGTTACTAAAGGTTTCACCGTGGAAAAGATTAGTTAGGTTTGGAAAGAAAGGGAAGTTGAGTCCGAGATATGTTGGACCTTTTGAGATTTTGAAGAAAGTGGGCAAGGTAGCTTACGAGTTAGCATTGTCGCCGCATATGCAGCACGTTCATAATGTATTTCATGTATCTATGCTTAAGAGGTATCGACCATATTCGAATCATGTAATAGAGTATGAACCCATAGAGGTCCAGGCAGATTTATCTTATGTAGAACGACCGATTCAGATATTGGATCGTAAGGAGAAAGTACTAAGGAATAAGACAGTAGCGTTAGTGAGAGTTTTGTGGAGGAATCCTAAAGTAAAAGAGTCTACCTAGGAGTTAGAGAGTGAGATGTTAGAGAAGTATCCCCAGTTGTTTCCTTGATCTGATTCTGAGGACAGAATCCTATTAAGGGGGGAAGGATGTAATATCCGTGAATTTTATTATTTGATTAAATGATATATTTAATATAAAAATATTTATTGTGGAGTATTGGAATATTATTAAATGATAATTATTGTGTGATTATGTGCTAAATGGTGAGTCGAAAGCCCCTTTCAAATATTTCGTCATTTGGAATTTTCTTCAAATCTGAGCCCCGTTTTGATAATTCAAGGGCCCCGTTGGAATTTCGTACATTAATTATTATCTCTTCGTCTTTCGTATTCGAATCATTATCGGGAGAGATATTCGTATCATTTCATTCCTACCTATTTGATTCTACAAGAATAATTCGTTTTGTTCAAAAAGGGAAAAATTGTTTTGAACCCTAATTGCTTAAGGGGACGGATATATCGTTTTATATCAATATTACATTTGTTATATGTGACGCCCTCCCGATCTGGGGTCATGATCGGGGAGTCACTACAAACTCTATACATAATTAAACCCATAAACAATAATATAAACATGCAGACTCGACCCCAACTCTACCAATGGATCTCAACAGTTGATGGTGTGAAACAAGCATCCACTATCTAATTCATTAATACATAACATAAGTCTCAAAAGTTATTACATCCATGTCTTAAAAGTTCTACGTTCTCTATTACAAAACACCTTCTAGATATGGCCATCACCTACCTGAGCTGGCATCCCAAAAACAACCCTATAGGAAGACTTCCTAGCTGTCTGAAAAGTACGTACCATCTTCTCGTTTCACTGTGGGTTAGAATAGGGAAAAAGAATGAGCCAAATGCCCAGCAAGTAATAATATGACCAAACAGTTATCCACTGGGAAACAGTTCCAATATCAACATGTATGACATGGGTATAGCAAAATCCGTATCAAGGGATTATCAGAATAATGAATTAAATATACAGTTTCAAAACAGTTTCCACTATCAATATATATGGCATGGTTTTAGCAGAATCCGTATCAAGGAATTATCGGAACAATGACATAAATATGCAATTTCAAAGGGTAAACCAATTTCATTATCAAGATATCTAATTTCAAGAAAATCAATAAGTAATTTGGAGATTTTTCACAACGCACCGGACAATACGGGTGATCAGCCACGTAAAGTCCCCATACCGGACACACAGTCCCTCTGGTCCTTGTATTGGGTCCCATTAGGCACATATTGGCCTTTAGACTAGTCCATCCCTAGTCCATTTATTAGAATTAAAAAGTGCTGGACCGGCGTTACTCGGCCTCTTACGCCTCCAATCTTAGGAATCCGTGGAAACCATAAATCAGAATTTAAATGAGTCTAAACTTTATTCCTTTTTAAAACATGTTCAGATATAAAGAAGTCTTTTGGAAATCAGATAAGTTCAATCAAAACAATCTGGATTTCTATCAGTGGAATATCAGAAATATTTATCATCGGGTCTGTTCTGGAAATGTACTAGAACGAGAGTTAGGTGTATTCACTTTCAGGTATAAAAAGGGAATGAATAAGTATATGATCAAATTCAGGTTATATAATCATAGGTCAATCAGGTTTCAATTCATGGATATGAACAGGGTATAAAGGTTTAAGGATAAAGAACTAAACAAAGCATGGTATATAGTTCAACATGGTATATATGAACAAAGATAAGGGTTATCAATGAACAATAAGTATTTTCAGAACTAAAAGGTATATCAAGGCGAGGTAACAATTCATATATGTCAAAATGAAACAATGGAATCGAAATACGAAAGCAAGTTTGTATTACTTGCCTTAAGTAGCTAAAAAAAAGGGTAATGAGCAATCACTGGTTCTCCACCTTAGTCTTTCCTTTATCTCTAAGTCCCACTTCCTTGAACTCTCTAAGTTCCACTTCCTTGGATTCTACAAAAGAATATATTCTATCTTAGAACGCCCCTTCTCAAATGCCAATCCTTTACTCTAAACTACCCAACGCCTCCTAAGCGCGTAAACACATAATAGTTATACCATAAAACAATTATAACCACGTAATAGACAATCAACCATATAAACTCACATCGTCATTTAAATACACATAACATGCTCCTTATACATATATATATATATATATAATAATATATCTTCCGATTTTCACATTATATCACACATGGCATTCCTTACGTCCACTTGGTCATGCCAACCATATCCTTAACATGTTTACAACAATGTTTTTCATCTAAAAAAAAACAGAAAAATCTGCTGCGCATACTATACTAAAACATTTTTCATAAATCCACAAATAATCAAACAATTACCAAATTTGACAGGCTACTTCCTGATTACTAACTCAACTTAGCATTAAAAACGAACTGTATAAACTAGGTACTGAAACACAGAAAAATCCCTGCTGCGCAACTTTTAGTAAAACAAGCATAACTTTTTATTCGTTAACTCTATTGACACAAGGTTAACGCGTGCACAAACTAGATTCAATTTAGAACATTGACATCCTAGGCTCTCTGTCTAAAACAGGCAGCAACAATTAGAAAACAATCAAAACAGAACAGGCAGTTTTTCTGGAAATTTCAGCATGATGTTTTTCTACACAAAACCAACCCAAACATAATCTCTACTACAACCAACCATCCAATATCAAAACTAATACTCATGTTCTTCAAGAAATTACTAAACTTATACATGCATTTATCAAATACCCAAATTAACAAGTTAACAATTCAAATACTTGGAACTTCACTAAAATTCCCAAATCAAAACCTTTAACATCAAAATTTCGAACTTAATCTAAACTTAACACAATTAATTAACATGCAATCACTATAACTTGAAATCATCAATCAATCATCAACATAAACAAATTTCCAAACCGAATTTACTAAAGGGAAAAATCGAAATATACACATGCATTTCGATTTCTTTACATGCAACCAAAATCTTAACTAAACATAGCTATTAATACATAAATTGGACTCAAGAACATCATCATCATCCCCGTCGGCTCGCCGTAGCTCATTGCCGACGGCGGCATGGTTCGGAGGTGCCCGGAAAATCGGGTTTCCTTCAACAAACCTCACCAATACAAATCAAACAATCTCCTTATCACAGAATCATCACAAAACAAAGGTTCGGGATTGAATCAAACATCAAAATCGCCAAAATCCTTTGCATGCAAAACCGATACACACACATATACACACGACCATACACTCACACACATACACGATTATATATATACATATAATCATCAATATAATTGAGAGAATGAGAGAGAATGAGGGGGAGATATTTTACAGAGAGAGAGAGATTTTTTGCCGAGAGAGAAATCGAGAGAAAGAGAGAAGAGAGAGTTGAGCGGTGAAGTGGAGAAAGGGGAAAAATGGGTGCAGGGTTTTATAAGCCCAGGGGTAGAATAGTAATTTGCTAATTAAAAATCTGATTTCTAATAAACAAAACCAACATAAATACCCTTCTAAATTTCGAAATAAAATGAAGATAATATCTAAAAATCAAAATTTTATTTTTAAAACAAAGAATACGAATTTAAAAGCTCACCCATATTTTTAAAATATTTGTATGATCAAAATTGAATTAAATATGAATTTTCAAATTTTTGATCACATAAATGACATTCAACTCATAAAATCGTTTTTAAATCCTTAAAGTCAAAAATAAATTCCTCCATTAATTTTATAAAATACTAGAATATAAACTAAAGGTTGTGAAAAAGATTTCACAATAAAAAGAGTCTCCGATGATTTTATAAAATTCCCGGAAGGTCAAAAAGAACTAATTTTAAATAAGAAATTCATATAAAATGCATTTAAAAGCATACACATATATTTTAATCCATACCATTCACCAAGTAAACATCTAATCATCACATTTTCAAGTATCCACCTTTCACACAATATTCACATATCATATATCTCAAATATTATTAAATATTAATACTGTACAAGCGTTTTTCTGAGTCGTTATAACCTTCCCCCCTTAAAAAGATTCTGTCCCCAGAATCTAACCTTATGAAAATAGGTGCGGATACTTTTCAAGCATCTCGCTCTCAAGTTCCCAAGTCGATTCTTCAACTTTAGGATTCCTTCACAAAACCTTAACTAGCTTAACAATCTTATTCCTTAATATCCTATCCATACGATCCTGAATCTCTACAGGTTGTTCTACATAAGACAAATCAGGTTGAATCTCAAAAGGTTCATATTCGATCACGTGATTTGTATCAGGATTAAATCTCTTAAGCATCGAAACATGAAAAACGTTATGAATGTGCTCCATGTGCGGTGGTAACGCTAACTCATATGCAACTTTTCCAATACGTCTTATTATCTCAAACGGTCCTACATATCTCGGGCTGAGTTTCCCTTTCTTGCCAAATCTCGTAACTCCTTTCCATGGCGACACTTTTAGCAACACTTGATCTCCTTCTTCAAAGCTTAGATCCTTCCTGTCTTGGTCAGCGTACTTCCGTTGTCTGTCTTGTGCCGTAACTAGTCTTTTCCGAATGATTTCAATCTTTTCCTTCGTTTGTTGTACTAGCTCGGGTCCTAAAACTTTTCGTTCTCCAACTTCTTCCCAATATACAGGCGATCTACATTTCCTTCCATACAAAGCTTCATACGGTGGCATTCCAATACTCGCGTGATAGCTGTTGTTGTACGAAAACTCTACTAACGGTAAATGCTCATCCCAACTTCCTTTAAAATCCAGTGCACAGGCTCTAAGCATGTCTTCAATGGTTTGAATTGTTCGTTCACTCTGGCCATCAGTTTGTGGATGATAAGCGGTACTCATCTTAAGCTTGGTACCCAGACATTCTTGAAATTGTCTCCAAAATCGGGAGTTAAACCTTGGATCACGATCCGACACAATGGTTACTGGAACTCCGTGGCGTGTCACAACTTCCTTCAGATATAACTGTACTAACCTATCCAGTGAAAATCATTCATTGATTGGGAGAAAATGTGCAGACTTGGTCAGACGGTCTATAATTACCCATATGGCATCATGATTAGCTTTTGTCCTTGGTAGTCCAACAATAAAATCCATGGCAAGATGTTCCCACTTCCATTCAGGAATATCCAATGGCTGCAATAGTCCGCTCGGCTTTTGATGTTCGGCTTTGACTCGTTGACAAGTATAACATTTACTTATCCATTCGGCAATTTCTCTTTTCATATCAGGCCACCAGAAATGTTCCTTCAAATATCGATACATTTTCGTGCTACCAGGGTGAATTGAGTACTGTGAACTATGGGCTTCCCGCAAGATTTCATTCTTCAATTCTGTCACATTTGGAATCCATATCCTTGTAGAAAATCTCAAAACTCCTTGGTCATCCTTTTGGGTGCAGATCTCTTCACCAGTCAATGTGTTCATCTCTTGGTTCATAACCTCCTCTTGACATCTTCGTATCTTTTCCAACAATTCCGGTTGAAACGTCATAGCGTTGAGAACTTCGTCAGTAACTTCCGAATCATAAACTTCTAGTTTCAACTTCTCAAATTCTTGAAGCAATTCCTTAGGTATTGTGAACAAATTCAATCTCTCCTTTCGACTTAACGCATCCGCCACAACATTCGCTTTTCCCGGGTGGTAGTTAATACTACAATCATAGTCCTTAATTAGCTCCAACCATCTCCGTTGCCTCATGTTCAATTCCTTTTGAGTGAATATATACTTTAAGCTCTTATCATCCGTGTAGATTTCACACTTCTCTCCGTAGAGGTAATGTCTCCAAATTTTCAGTGCGAACACAATAGCTGCTAATTCCAAATCGTGAGTTGGGTACTTCTGTTCGTGCGGTTTGAGTTGTCGTGAAGCATACGCGATCACTTTTCCATGTTGCATTAAAACACATCCTAATCCTTTGTGTGAAGCATCACTGTAGATAACAAAATTTCCTTGATCATCTGGTAAGACTAACACTGGTGCTGTCACTAATCTACCTTTCAGCTCTTGGAAACTTTCTTCACATTTCTCAGTCCAAACAAACTTCTCATTCTTCCGAGTCAGTGCAGTTAACGGCATAGCTATCTTTGAAAAATCTTGAACAAATCTCTGGTAGTATCCAGCTAATCCGAGAAAACTTCTCACTTCAGTAGGGGTCTTTGGTCTTTCCCAATTAACCACAGCTTCAATCTTGGCAGGGTCTACTCTCACTCCTTCTCGACTAATAACGTGACCAAGAAATTGTACTTCCTCCAACCAGAATTCACACTTTGAAAACTTCGCATATAACTTTTCCTTCCTCAAGACTTCCAATGCAATCCTTAGATGTTCCGCATGATCTTCCAAAGACTTTGAATATATCAGGATGTCATCAATAAATACAATCACAAACTTATCCAAATACGTTCGAAACACTCGGTTCATCAAATCCATAAACACAGCCGGGGCATTAGTTAATCCAAATGGCATCACTAAAAATTCGTAATGTCCATATCTCGTGCGAAAAGCAGTCTTCGAAACGTCTTCAGGTTTGATCTTCAGTTGATGGTATCCAGATCTTAAATCAATCTTTGAGAAATAGGCTGCTCCTTTGAGTTGATCAAATAAATCATCGATTCGCGGTAACGGGTACTTATTCTTTATAGTCAACTGGTTGAGTTCTCGATAGTCTATACACAATCTCATACTCCCGTCTTTCTTCTTGACAAATAATACTGGCGCTCCCCACGGCGATATACTAGGCCTTATAACTCCTTTATCCAAAAGATCTTGTAGCTGCGTAGCCAATTCCTTCATTTTTGCCGGTGCCATTCTGTAAGGTGCCTTTGATACTGGTTCCGTTCCAGGTGCCAAATCAATCGTAAATTCTACTTCTCGATCTGGAGGTAATCCGGGTAGTTCGTCAGGAAAAACTTCAGGGAACTCATTTACAACTGGTATCTCCTCCATCTTCAACACTTGCTTCTCCACATCCACAACATGAGCCAAATAAGCTTCGCAACCTTGACGAAGTAGTCGTGTCGTTTGCATAAACGTTAAGAATTTCCTAGTTTGTCTTTGACCTTGAAACACCACTTCTTGATCTTCGTCCACACGCAATCTTACTTGCTTTTTCCTACATTCAATCTGTGCATCGCAATCTACTAACCAATCCATTCCTAGGATAACATCGAATTCTCCCATTTTGAACGGTATCAAATCCGCATGAAAAAGATATCCACCGATCTCTATCTTACAGTTAGGACACACTTGGTCTACGGGAACTCTATCATGGTTAGCCACTTCTATTACTAACGTCCTTTCCAATGGTTGTATCTCACATTGCAATTTATCAAGGAATCTTTCAGATATAAAAGATCTAGTCGCTCCAGAATCAATTAACACTTTAGCTTTAACAGAATTCACAGGAAGCGTACCTGCTACTACGTCTCTGTCCTGAACTGCTTCATTGATTGACATATTAAAAGTTCTTGCTCGAGGTTGAGATGACTGTGACCGTGTTGGTGGTGCAGTGAGTCTAAGTACATTAGCAGATTGGACCGGTTCCTTACATTCCCGCACAAAATGTCCCGCTTTTCCACACTTGAAACATGTTAGTCCTCCTGGTTTTGAACTTGGACATCCATCAGCATAGTGTCCCTTCTTGTTGCATTTAAAACATGTGATGTTCAACTTGTTACATATTCCCGAATGTCTTTTACCACACGTCTTGCACTCTGGTATAGACGGCTTTCCCGTGATAGTTGGCGACTTTCCTCCTTGAGGTTTCTTGTCTGAACTTCCAAATCCACTCCTCTATTTCTGAAAATTCCTATCTCCTCCTGATTGATATCCAAACCTTTTTCTATTCTAAGAACTTCCTTGTCCTTCATCACCTTGGCTTCTTTTAGGTCCTCCAAACTTTCGTTTCTTTCCAAATTTTCCTTTTGAACTAATTCGCTTTCGCCCTCAATGATCATCGCTTTCTATACTACCGCAGTATAATTTCTCAACTCAAAAGCTGCAATTCTACTCCTTAACCATGGCTTTAATCCGTGTTGAAACTTTCTAGCCTTACTGACATCATCTCCTACGTACCTAGGTGCAAATCTTGCCAATTCAGTAAATTTGGCTTCGTAATCTGCCACACTCATCCCTTCTTGCCTTAATTCTAAGAACTGAACTTCCAACTGATCTTGTAGGTACCTTGGTAAATACTTTTCCTGAAATAGCTCCGTAAATCTTTGCCAAGTAATTTCTCCTTCTCCTAACTTCACAGATTCCCACCAAAAATTAGCTTCTGCCTTCAAGTAGTAACTAGCAAATTCAGTTTTCTGATCTTCCCCAACCTTAACTAACGCAAAAGCTTTCTCAATGTCGATTAACCATGATTTCGCCTCAACAGGGTTTAGAGTACCTTTGAATTCAGGTGGGTGGACAGCTTGAAATGATTTAAAGGTTGTCAAAGGTTGAACATTTCGTTGTTGTTGTTGAGTCAAGGCAGCAGTTTGTTCTTGAAGTAATTGAAGTATCTGAGTTATAGTTGGGTCTACCGGGTTCTGGGCCTCGGTATCGGTTGTTTGTTGAGTAGAAGCAGTAGTCATTTTCTTTGGTGGCATTTTTCTGATAAGAGATAAGTAATTTATGAAACAATATGCATATATATACCGCAATGTAAACTCCTTTTTGAAAATGTTTATAAAACTGTATGTAACATAAAGAAAATTTTAAAACTTTTAGCCATATTGTTAGATAACTTGCTTGTCTCCGTAACAGGGTAAACAGGGTAAACATAGGTATTATAGGAACAGGTTAACAATAAATGGTGTAACAGTTTAAAGCAAGGTATAAGAAAAGTACGTGCATAATATAAAGATAAGAGTCAGGTACAATAGATGATAGGGTACATGATCACCCCATAAAGTCAAAGCAAAGCCAATGCCAAGGCAGATAATATAATACTGTCTACTAGTACTAAGAAAACGGGAAAACATCCTAACAACTAGTAGTCAAGCGTGCAAATAACCAATACTAAAACCAATGGGCTCTAACAGATGTCCCATTCTCAGAATCCAACCATCTCTAGTCTCGCCACCACGAACAGCTCTCAGCTCACACAGCATCCAGCTAACAATCCTAGTCACTCTCATGGCCTCCTCTAAAGCATCAACAGTAACGAGTCCTTCGGCTAGGCGCTTTCTCGCTGTCTCCTCTACAGTACGAATCCTATCCTCCCATTCCGCCTCAATAACAGCAACATGACGGTCCGCCTCATCAGACATCTGGTCTACAAGGGCCTGAAGCTCGGCATTCTGTCCGGAAAGGGTCTCTAGGTCTCTAGCAAGGTCTACATGAGCATGAAGAAAGATAGGTGCAGGATCTCCCATGACCGAAACACGAGAATCAACAGATGCGGCTCTCCAAGGGATAGTAGTCTGAACAGGTACAGGTGCAAATGGTAGCTCAACGGGCTGAACACTAGGACTACGTATCTCCACTTGATCCTCCTCATGATCAGACAAAGTATGCATAGGGTCAGATGATGTGATAGATGGGTGAGGGGGTGTGTCTCCACCAATAACGTCCATCTCCTGCGATAACAATATAGATATGGATACTTATATACTAACAGGTTATCTTAATCCTAAAGACTTAACTTAAAAGAAAGTTCTTACGCCTACCGTTGCTACTTAGCATCTATCAATCTAATATCCTAACAGATTCCTACTCCTTACATAACTATCTTAATCACCTTTTATTAATAGGGATCCTAATCTTTTATTAATAGGGATCCTAATCCTGGCTTGTTTCAGTGACCAAAAACTGACCGCTCTGATACCAACCTGTGACGCCCTCCCGATCTGGGGTCATGATCGGGGAGTCACTACAAACTCTATACATAATTAAACCCATAAACAATAATATAAACATGCAGACTCGACCCCAACTCTACCAATGGATCTCAACAGTTGATGGTGTGAAACAAGCATCCACTATCTAATTCATTAATACATAACATAAGTCTCAAAAGTTATTACATCCATGTCTTAAAAGTTCTACGTTCTCTATTACAAAACACCTTCTAGATATGGCCATCACCTACCTGAGCTGGCATCCCAAAAACAACCCTATAGGAAGACTTCTTAGCTGTCTGAAAAGTACGTACCATCTTCTCGTTTCACTGTGGGTTAGAATAGGGAAAAAGAATGAGCCAAATGCCCAGCAAGTAATAATATGACCAAACAGTTATCCACTGGGAAACAGTTCCAATATCAATATGTATGACATGGGTATAGCAAAATCCGTATCAAGGATTATCAGAATAATGAATTAAATATACAGTTTCAAAACAGTTTCCAATATCAATATATATGGCATGGTTTTAGCAGAATCCGTATCAAGGAATTATCGGAACAATGACATAAATATGCAATTTCAAAGGGTAAACCAATTTCATTATCAAGATATCTAATTTCAAGAAAATCAATAAGTAATTTGGAGATTTTTCACAACGCACCGGACAATACGGGTGATCAGCCACGTAAAGTCCCCATACCGGACACACAGTCCCTCTGGTCCTTGTATTGGGTCCCATTAGGCACATATTGGCCTTTAGACTAGTCCATCCCTAGTCCATTTATTATAATTAAAAAGTGATGGACCGGCGTTACTCGGCCTCTTACGCCTCCAATCTTAGGAATCCGTGGAAACCATAAATCAGAATTTAAATGAGTCTAAACTTTATTCCTTTTTAAAACATGTTCAGATATAAAGAAGTCTTTTGGAAATCAGATAAGTTCAATCAAAACAATCTGGATTTCTATTAGTGGAATATCAGAAATATTTATCATCGGGCCTGTTCTGGAAATGTACTAGAACGAGAGTTAGGTGTATTCACTTTCAGGTATAAAAAGGGAATGCATAAGTATATGATCAAATTCAGGTTATATAATCATAGGTCAATCAGGTTTCAATTCATGGATATGAACAGGGTATAAAGGTTTAAGGATAAAGAACTAAACAAAGCATGGTATATAGTTCAACATGGTATATATGAACAAAGATAAGGGTTATCAATGAACAAAAAGTGTTTTCAGAACTAAAAGGTATATCAAGGCGAGGTAACAATTCATATATGTCAAAATGAAACAATGGAATCGAAATACGAAGGCAAGTTTGTATTACTTGCCTTAAGTAGCTAAAAAAAAGGGTAATGAGCAATCACTGGTTCTCCACCTTAGTCTTTCCTTTATCTCTAAGTCCCACTTCCTTGAACTCTCTAAGTTCCACTTCCTTGGATTCTAGAAAAGAATATATTCTATCTTAGAACGCCCCTTCTCAAATGCCAATCCTTTACTCTAAACTACCCAACGCCTCCTAAGCGCGTAAACACATAATAGTTATACCATAAAACAATTATAACCACGTAATAGGCAATCAACCATATAAACTCACATCGTCATTTAAATACACATAACATGCTCCTTATACATATATATATATATATAATAATATATCTTCTGACTTTCACATTATATCACACTTGGCATTCCTTACGTCCACTTGGTCATGCCAACCATATCCTTAACATGTTTACAACAATGTTTTTCATCTTAAAAAAAACAGAAAAATCTGTTGCGCATACTATACTAAAACATTTTTCATAAATCCAAAAATAATCAAACAATTACCAAATTTGACAGGCTACTTCCTGATTACTAACTCAACTTAGCATAAAAGGTTCAACTTCAGAACACTTTATTTAGATTAAAAACGAACTGTATAAACTAGGTACTGAAACACAGAAAAATCCCTGCTGCGCAACTTTTAGTAAAACAAGCATAACGTTTTATTCGTTAACTCTATTGACACAAGGTTAACGCGTGCACAAACTAGATTCAATTTAGAACATTGACATCCTAGGCTCTCTGTCTAAAACAGGCAGCAACAATTCGAAAACAATCAAAACAGAACAGGCAGTTTTTCTGGAAATTTCAGCATGATGTTTTCCTATACAAAACCAACCCAAACATAATCTCTACTACAACCAACCATCCAATATCAAAACCTTTAACATAGAAATTACTAAACTTATACATGCATTTATCAAATACCCAAATTAACAAGTTAACAATTCAAATACTTGGAACTTCACTAAAATTCCCAAATCAAAACCTTTAACATCAAAATTTCGAACTTAATCTAAACTTAACACAATTAATTAACATGCAATCACTATAACTTGAAATCATCAATCAATCATCAACATAAACAAATTTCCAAACCGAATTTACTACAGGGAAAAATCGAAATATACACATGCATTTCGATTTCTTTACATGCAACCAAAATCTTAACTAAACATAGCTATTAATACATAAATTGGACTCAAGAACATCATCATCGTCCCCGTCGGCTCACCGGAGCTCATTGCCGACGGTGGCATGGTTCGGAGGTGCCCGAAAAATCGGGTTTCCTTCAACAAACCTCACCAATACAAATCAAACAATCTCCTTATCACAGAATCATCACAAAACAAAGGTTCGGGATTGAATCAAACATCAAAATCGCCAAAATCCTTTGCATGCAAAACCGATACACACACATATACACACAGCCATACACTCACACACATACACGATTATATATATACATATAATCATCAATATAATTGAGAGAATGAGAGAGAATGAGGGAGAGAGATTTTACAGAGAGAGGGAGATTTTTTGCCGAGAGAAATCGAGAGAAAGAGAGAAGAGAGAGTTGAGCGGTGAAGTGGAGAAAAGGGAAAAATGGGTGCAGGGTTTTATAAGCCCAGGGGTAGAATAGTAATTTGCTAGTTAAAAATCTGATTTCTAATAAACAAAACCAACATAAATACCCTTCTAAATTTCGAAATAAAATGAAGATAATATCTAAAAATCGAATTTTTATTTTTAAAACAAAGAATACGAATTTACAAGCTCACCCATATTTTTAAAATATTTTTATGATCAAAATTGAATTAAATATGAATTTTCAAAGTTTTGATCACATAAATGACATTCAACTCATAAAATCGTTTTTAAATCCTTAAAGTCAAAACTAAATTCCTCCATTAATTTTATAAAATACTAGAATATAAACTAAAGGTTGTGAAAAAGATTTCACAATAAAAAGAGTCTCCGATGATTTTATAAAATTCTCGGAAGGTCAAAAAGAACTAATTTTAAATAAGAAATTCATATAAAATGCATTTAAAAGCATACACATATATTTTAATCCATACCATTCACCAAGTAAACATCTAATCATCACATTTTCAAGTATCCACCTTTCACACAATATTCACATATCATATATCTCAAATATTATTAAATATTAATACTGTACAAGCGTTTTTCTGAGTCGTTATATTATAGCCCCAGTATTCTTGAGCATTAGTTATATAATGATATGTATTGATTTGGATAATTACAATCCTTGTAGATAATTATCTTCTCGTAAAACGTGTTTTTAACCTAATTAGGGTTTTTAAACGATCCAGTGGATCTATAACGATCCAAAAGTGTTCCTTGGGGTATTATTTTTCCAAAAATATATATAGACGAATCGTACCTTATAACCTTCATAATCTGCATTGCGTATAATCAAAAAGTAAAAATTCCCGAAACGTGTTCTTCGTGTTCTTGAATAATCAATCCATCCGTTCAAGGTGTTATTGATTTCAGAAATCAAAGTTCAAGTACTCAAATCAAAGCGCTTGATCTCTAGTTTCAGAATCTTCCAACCTCATCATCATCTGGTAATTTTTCGATTTGTTATGAATTTTTCAATATTCGAATTAAAATTAGGGTTCATACCCGATTTGGGGATTTTCATTCTGTTGATTCTCCGTTCAATTGGTTGCTTCTAGATTGTTCCTAGGGTTCTAATTAGCAAGAATCCATGCTTTAATTTCATGTTTATGTTCGATTTTGATGGGTTTGATTTTCGGGTTTTGACCCGAATTCTTCTTTTGAATAGTCCGTTCATATGAATGATCTGACATTGTTTTTGGTAGAGGGCTTTCATTGTATGTGTTCTTAGCTTCATTTTAACATAAAGAACGTAGAGTTTCATGTAGGATTTTTACAGATCGGAAAATTTGTTTAAGCTCGCCGGAAAATAGTCGGGTTTTTTATTCCGGCGATATTTTTGGTACGTTTTTGATCGGAATGTGTTACTGTGTTTATTTGGAATGTTTTGATATAAAAAAACCCCAATTTTGGATGTGTTTTTGGCTCGCTGGAATCTGGAAAAGGTCGCCGGATTCTGGAAAAATTCCGGCTGTTCTTGGCGACCCGTTTCAGTTCTTGGCGACCCGTTTCAGTTCTTGGCGACCCGTTTACCCGAAGTTTGACCCGGTTTCAATCTTCAAAACTCTAATTCAATTTCTGAAAACTGTTTCTGGATTTTATTTTTAAATTTAATTCGAAAATAGTTTAAAAACTTTAAAAATTCATATTTTTATTTTAAAAATATATTTTAATATCAGAAAAATTCTGGAAAATTATATTCATTATTTTAAATCCGAAAATTGATTAAACTTAATTATTTTAATTATTTTTAATAAATAATTAATTTATTAATTAATTGGTTAATTCTTTTAATCAATTAATTCTTAAAAATTAATTATTAATTAGATTTAATTAATTAAAAATTCAGTTTAATTATTTTCAAGCCTATTTATTTATTTAAAAATAGTTTGAGTATTTAAAGAGTGTCAATTAATTTTATTAATTGATTTATTTGCATTTAAATGTTTATATTGGATTTAAAAATCCGAGTTTTGATTTAAAAATTTATCGTGACTTACTTAAAATTCAAATAAGTTTCGTATGATATTTTAAAAATGTTTATAAGTGCTATATGGTTCATATTGATTGTGTGTTGTGTTTTATAGTCTGTATATGCCCGTACTAGGGCAAATATCTGAGTTTTAAATATCGTAAATCATACCGGACGTCTGATACGTAACCGGTTACTTGTTTAAATGTGATTATTGATTGAATAAGTGTCGAGAGTAGAACGAGAATAGTTAGACTTATTGTGATGAGTTGTTTAATTATAGAATCGAGTTCCCGGAGCAAGGGAAAGGGAAAGGTACAGTGAGCAGAGTCGATCTGACAACAGCTTAGACCAGGCAAGTATCTGTGCCTTTACTTGTGATAAAATTTATTATTGTCTTGATTACTTGAATACCGTTATCCCCAGCACAATTCAAATTATCAATCTTTTAACCGCATTTGGACAATTGATTCCATTTTCTTAGAGATTCTGGATTCTTTGATTTGATCTGCATCGGAAACCCTTGTTTCCAATTCACTTGATTATTGTTTACCACCATTTATTATTGATTATCATCCTTTGATTATTATTGACAACCATTGATTATTTGACTTCCATCTTGACTATTGATTATGGTCATTGATTATCGATTACCAATCTTGACTTCCTTATTGAATGAGTACATTGTACCATTGAAATTATTCCATGATTCTTTCTCGATCTTTATTTGATACTGAGCAGTTGAAGCTCTTTTGCAATTACTATACATTGAGTTTATCTTATTGAGCATGTTATTGTTTATACCCTATGATAGATTTGGCATGTTTTTAAAATGGACCAGTAATTGGTCGGGCCATATTTATGGTCGGAATAACTTAAGGCCCGGATTGGCCTAGGATCCAGTAGAGGACTATGTTGTGAGCTAGTCCGGGGTTGATGCGTGGCTGGCCAGCAGCACAACCTTTAATTTGAATAAAATGTATAAGCCAAATTCTAATTCTTTTTCTTCAATTGTTATTGATACAAAGCATGTGTTAGCTAAATATTGTTGATTCTGATATCATAAATTCATATCCTTACAACTGTGATAGAAATGATTCATATGATGTTTGCTGAGCAATTTTGGCTCACTCTTGCTTGTTGTTTTCTAACCCTATTCCAGTGAAGCGAGAGTATGAGTCGGCATAGCGTGACTGATAGTTCACCAGCAGCCAGGAGAGCCCCTCGAGTCATTGTCATTGGCAGGGTAGTTGTTGTTTTTCTTTTCTAGATTAGATGTCTAGATTTGAACTTTAGTTGTGATGTAATAACTCTGATAAAACTGGTATTGTATTAATAAAAGATTGTAGTAGCTTGTGTTCATTGCCATAATCTGGATGCGGTCTTGGTTAAGGGGTATTTGTGTCTTTATATATTATGCATGTGTTAAATAGTGTTCCGTTGGTCGGATGACTCCTCAAATCTATACCCCGGGTTTGGAGGGTGTCACAGGGGTGGGATGTTGTGCGTGTCTGTGATTGGGACAGAGAGCCTCACAGAGAATTTGGAAGAGATGTCGTCAGTGGCGTATGGGTCATGCATGTATTTGCGTGTTCTTTTATGTATGTTTTTCGTTTTCTTATTTTTTTTAGAATGAGCCATATTCTTTTTACCGAGGTTAACCAAGTACCAAATTATACCATATTTCTCTTATAATAATATAGTATAGATAGATAGTATAGATAGATAGAGTGCTTACTAAAATCAGGAGACTCATAATGAGAAATTAGCATTCCTTAAATGAAGATAGAGAGCTTGTCAAAATGTACCCTTAAGACTGACCAGCGGAAAATAAAGATGTATCCCCATTTGTTTCTGATAACCTATAACAGAGTAATAAAAGTTAAATAAGACCCCCAAATCAAAACATGAGTGAAAATTAGTTTAATAATTATGTGTCTGCATTGCCCTGCTGCAAGTGCAATTCTAATGGTTAGTACGGTGTGTACTCTTGATAGCACATGCAACAAGTTTGTCTTGCACACTATAATACGGAACAACACTATAACAAAACATTACTAATGAAATATACCCAAACAATAAGCAAATAATAACTTTACATTGAAAATATAATCTAGGCAAAAACCTGGATTATTCTAGAGGCAATCTGTCTTCAAAGATAATAGAAATTTTCATAATCTGCAGCAAGCTTTATAGACTCTTGAAGACTGCAGACTCCGACAGCTCATAGACTCTTATCATAGACTCATGTATCAGTAGACTCTTCCTTGTAATCCAGTAACACCATCATCTTCCTTCCTAACATTATCAAATCAATAGCCCTAACTATTAATTCGGAAAGCATTTCTCTAAATCTTTGGTTAGATATAATTGCTGATGATTGTTTATCAGTGTTTAAGCAACAGGTATTCATCAGAGTTTACTAGAAGCCAGTCAGAGTTTGATAAAGTCTGACGGGGTAAGAGTTTATTTAGCTGTCGGTACAAAGACAATGAAGATTCTAGAAGCAATATATCTTGAAGATGGAAAGAAGCAAGATATATTGAGACAGATAAGGAAACGGAACAGAAGACAGAAGCAATCCTAATTTGATATAAATTGTATAGCTAATTTGTAGGAATATCAATTAGAGATTGAATCTATGTAGCTGTGTACTATATAAACACAGACAGGTTAACCCTAAAAGGGATGCGAATACTGAATACATTATTCTTGTAACCTAGCAGCTCTTTGTGATATGTTACATCACTGAGAGAAGAGTTATTTAATATAATTCAGTTTATTGTTCATAAACAGTGTTCTTGATTGTTACTCTCATACATATATTGATTATATATTGTGTATTCGGCCTAACAATTGGTATCAGAGCCAAGGCTGTTTAATATATACAGTTTACTGATCTAAAACACAAGTATAATCATGACTGAAAACTCTCAGGAAGGTTCTATTGCTCAAAAGGGTCAATCTGCTTCTATAAGTCGATATGAATCAATCAGGGTTCCAATAGTCAAACCAGTGGAATATCCAATATGGAAGGTTAAGATGACCATGTTTCTAGAAGCCACAGATCCAGAATACCTTGATAGAATCTATGATGGTCCTCATATGCCAACTAAATTGACTCCTGTAGTTGCTGGTCAAGAACAAAAGACTGTTCCAAAGGAAAAGAAAGATATGACTCCTGAAGACATCTCATCAATTGCAAAGGATGCAAAGGTTAGACATCATCTACACAGTGCCTTAGATAATGTTATGACTAACAGAGTTATTGGCTGCAAAACTGCCAAAGAAATTTGGGATGCTTTAGAAGTCAGGTGTCAAGGAACAACTGCTATAAAGAAGAACAGGAAGACTATTCTAACACAGGAGTATGAACACTTTGACTCTAGATCTGATGAAACTTTGACAGATACTTATGACAGATTTTGTAAACTGTTGAATGATTTGTCTCTGGTTGATAAAGAATATGAACTTGAAGAGTCAAATCTCAAGTTTCTTTTATCCCTACCTGAAAGATGGGATTTAAAGGCGACAACAATTCGAGACAATTATGATCTTGCAGAAACAGATCTTGATGAAATCTATGGATTTCTTAAAACTCATGAACTTGAGATAGAACAAAGAAACAAAAGATCTGGAAAGAAGACAAAATCTGTTGCTCTCAAAGTTGAAGAAAAACTCATGAAGAAAGAAATATCAAAGAAGAAAGCAAAAGGAAAGGCTTTGGTCATAAAATCTGATAGTGAGTCATCAAACTCTGATGATGATTCAAACACTGATGCTTCTTCTGAATCTGAGGATGATGAAGAACAAATGAAACAGATGGCTGCTTTGATGGTGAAGACCTTCAAAAAGATGGGTTTCAAGAACTTCAAGAAAGGAAAGAGATTCTCTAGGAGAGACTCAAACTCTGAGAGAAAGAATTTCAGAAAGTCTGAAGGAAGGGATACCAAGTCTGGGAAGAAAGACAAGTCTGAAATCCAGTGCTACAAGTGTAAAGAGATGAGTCACTATGCTCCAGAGTGCAAGAAAGGAAAATCGGAAAAAGCACTCATCACTAAAGGAAGAGACTGGGTAGACACTTCAGATTCAGATGAGGATGTAAACTATGTTCTCATGGCAACTGTCAAAGATGAATCTGAATCATCTGAAAACAAGGTACCCCTAACAACTTATGCTTATGATACTGATAATATATCTGAATTGAGAATTTATCTTAAAAGCATACATGTTAGCTATAGAGATCAGACTTTAGAGAATGAAAGAATCAAATCTGAGAATCTAGGTCTTAAAGAGAGGAATAAATTTCTTGAAGAAAGACTTGTTAATATGCAACAGGTTCAAAAGGAAAGAGATGATGCTGTTTATATTGAATAGGAATTGCTTAAAAGATATAAGTAAATAGAATCTGATTTAGAAAAAGAGAGGAAAGTGATTAAAACCTGGACTAATTCTGGAAAAGACACACATCAGGTTTTTCAGACAGATACTGTAGGTTTAGGTTACTGTGAGGAAGATGAACTTAGGTTTAAAGATAAAGTTAAAGTCAAACCACAACTTAAACCTGTGAAATTTGTTTCTGAATCCAGTAAGCTAAAATCTGTAGTTGTGACAGAAGCTGTTAAAGAATCAGTAAAAACTTGTGATAAACAGGTGAATGTTGGTTTAATGACAGAGAAACAATTCAAGTATAAGATCAAAGAGGCAAAGTCTGTTGAAAAACAGAAAGTGTCCAGGAAGAATAGGAATGGAAAAGTAGGCATTAATAAAAGAAATGATTATCTGCCTAATTCTGATGCTCCTAGAAAAACATGTCATAGTTGTGGTAGTACTAACCATCTTGCCAGGTTTTGCAAGAAGAACAAAAATATTAATTATTTACCCTCCAAGTGTGGAGTAAAGAATGATTATGTTAGGGTTAGACCACAGACTTTATGCACACACTGTGAGAGCACTTGGCATTCCATTTATACGTGCAAGAGTTATCATGCTATTTATCACAACTATTATGAGCTAAAACCCAACCTGAAATGGGTTAGAGCAAACTCTGAAAGTGTAAAGTCTGATACTGTTAGCTTAAACTCTGTTGATAGTAATTCCGCTGCAAAAGCTAACAATGTTAAGAAAGCCAAAGGATCCAAGCAAGTCTGGATCCTTAAATCTAACTCTTTGTAATTGTTTGTGATTGCAGGGCATTAGGGAAAGCACCCTAGTCTTGGACAGTGGATGTTCAGGACACATGACTGGTAATAAAGCCCTGTTATCAGATTATGAGGAGAAGGTTGGCCCAAAAGTTTCCTATGGAGATGGCAACATAGGACGTACTATGGGATATGGCAATATCAATCTTGGAAGTGTCATCATCACAAATGTAGCTCTTGTCCCAGGACTCAAGCATGATCTGCTATCTGTGAGTCAAATTTGTGACAGAGGATATCATGTAGATTTTCAATCTGAATACTGTGAGGTTATCAGCAAATCTACAGGGAAAGTTGTTCTAGTTGGACACAGACGTAACAACATTTATGAAGCAAGTTTGGTAACAAACTCTGAAGGAAAAGCTGTGTGTCTGTCTGCAAAAATGTCAAATGAAGAGAGTTGGAAATGGCATAAGAAGCTCTCTCACCTAAACTTGAACAACATCAATGAGATGATAAGAAAAGATCTTGTAAGGGGACTTCCAAAGTCAATACTTAGCTTAGATGGTCTGTGTGATTCTTGTCAAAAGGCCAAGCAAAGGAAGTCATCTTTCAAGAGTAAGTCTGAATCTTCAGTTGTGGATCCTTATCATCTTCTACATGTTGATCTTTTTGGTCCAGTAAATATAATGTCAATGGGCAGAAAGAAATATGCTCTAGTCATTGTTGATGAGTACACTAGGTACACATGGGTGTATTTTTTAGCAAAGAAGGATGAAACTGCCTTAATTCTAATGGATCATGTGAAGTTACTGGACAAAGGATCACAGTTCAAAGTGAAAATCATAAGGAGTGATAATGGTACTGAATTCAGAAATGCAATAATGGAAGAATTTTGCAAGGAAAGAGGAGTGAAGCAAGAATTTTCTGCACCTGGTACTCCACAGCAAAATGGTGTAGTTGAAAGAAAGAACATGACCTTAATCGAAGCTGCCAGAACAATGCTTGCTGAAGCAAAATTGCCAACTTATTTCTGGGCAGAAGCTGTTCAAACAGCTTGTTTTACTCAAAATGCTACACTGATCAACAAGCATGGGAAAACACCATATGAGATGGTGAAGAATAAGAAGCCAAATTTGAAATATTTTCATATTTTTGGATGCAAGTGTTTTGTGTTGAAAAATCATCCTGAACAATTGACCAAGTTTGACTTAAAAGTTGATGAAGGAATTTTTGTTGGATACCCATTGTCAACTAAAGCATTCAGAGTCTACAATCTGAGAACTAAAGTGATCATGGAATCTATACATGTGTCATTTGATGACAAGAGAATAACTGGAATAGAAGATGAAGAATATCATGATCAACTTCACTTTGAAAATGAAGATCTAAACTCTGATGACGTAAACTCTGATGAAGCAAATCCATCAAACTCTGATGAAGCATACTCTGAACCTCTACTGGTAAACACTGAGGAAGTTTCTTTGACAGAACAAAATAGAGAACCAGTTGAGGGGGAGCGTGAAGATACTTCAGCAACATCTCAAAATGATGACTCAAATTCTGAAAGTGAGTTAGGTGAAGAATCAAATAGAAACTCTGGATTAAACTCTGAAAGTTCAAATACTGAACAGTCAAATTCAGGGGGAGCCTCAGAGAATGTAAATGGTCAAGAAGAAGATCAGGAAAGCATGGATCAAGAAGGAGGATCTAATAATAATAGAAGCCAATTACCTACAGCAAGAAGGTGGACACAAGCCCATACACCTGACTTGATAATTGGAGATCCAGAAGCTAGTGTAAGAACTAGAAGTGCTACAACTAATGAATGTCTATTTCATGCATTCTTGTCTCAAACTGAGCCAAAGAAAGTGGAAGAAGCTCTTCAAGATGCTAACTGGATAACAGCTATCCAGGAAGAGTTAAATGAATTTGAAAGAAATGAAGTATGGACCCTTGTACCAAGACCCAAAAACAGATCTATTGTTGGTACAAAGTGGGTTTTCAGAAACAAAACAGACAGTGATGGAGTGATTACAAGGAATAAGGCTAGACTTGTGGCTAAAGGCTATTCACAGCAGGAAGGAATTGACTATGATGAAACCTTTGCTCCAGTTGCAAGATTGGAGGCAATAAGGATTTTTCTGGCCTATGCTGCTCACAAGAAGTTTAAAGTCTTTCAGATGGATGTGAAAAGTGCTTTTCTCAATGGGAAACTTGAAGAAGAAGTGTTTGTTGAACAACCACCAGGGTTTGTAGATTCCAAGCATCCAGATTATGTCTACAGGCTTGACAAGGCATTATACGGACTAAAGCAGGCACCTAGAGCATGGTATAAAACTCTAGCTCAATTTCTTTTAGAAAGTGGGTTCACGAGAGGTACAATTGATAAAACCTTGTTCTATTTCAATACTGGTAATGATCTGCTGTTAGTTCAAATCTATGTGGATGACATAATCTTTGGGTCTACTAATGATAAACTCTGTAAGAAGTTTGCAAAGCTAATGCAGTCAAGATACCAAATGAGCATGATGGGAGAGCTTAGTTATTTTCTAGGCTTGCAAGTAAAGCAAACAGATGATGGGATTTTTATCAATCAAGCAAAATATACCAGAAATCTTCTCAAGAAATTTGGTATGCTTGATAGTTCATCTGCAACAACTCCTATGGCAACTGCAACAAAGCTAGACAAAGACACAGGAGCCTCAGTAAATATGACAAGCTAATTGCTGATGATTGTTTATCAATGTTTAAGCAATAGGTATTCATCAGAGTTTACTAGAAGCCAGTCAGAGTTTGATAAAGTCTGACGGGGTAAGAGTTTATTTAGCTATCGGTGCAAAGACAATGAAGATTCTAGAAGCAATATATCTTGAAGATGGAAAGAAGCAAGATATATTGAGATAGATAAGGAAACGGAACAGAAGACAGAAGCAATCCTAATTTGATATAAATTGTATAGCTAATTTGTAGGAATATCAATTAGAGATTGAATCTATGTAGCTGTGTACTATATAAACACAGATAGGTTAACCCTAAAAGGGATGCGAATACTGAATACATTATTCTTGTAACCTAGCAGCTCTCTGTGATATTTTACATCACTGAGAGAAGAGTTATTTAATATAATTCAGTTTATTGTTCATAAACAGTGTTCTTGATTGTTATTCTCATACATATATTGATTATATATTGTGTATTCGGCCTAACATCTTTCTAGTGAGCCAAGATCCATATTTCGTCATGCTTAAGGTCAACTTTGGCTTTACTCCCAAAACATGATTATTTAGGTAGACAACTCTTGGGAATTATATCATATATAACTCTTGGAAAGTTTGGTAGAACAACATTTGTTCACATTTATCTAATAAATCATACCAAACTCTATGCCTCTAAGTTCACAATCCTATTGTGGTAACTTAGTTAAGTCTAACCTAATGATCTAACAGTTAATTATCACATTTACTTCATCGCATCTTACCACGATAGATTGGAGTGCTTCGCTTTGGCGAACCCACTCTTTCTCGGTCTAGGTCTTAACTAGTGTTGCCCATTGAAAGACATCTAATTGACTTAATAATTTAACTTTAGAGATTTGTTATTAAAACGATCATGATCCCATCATCAAGAGATTCCCAATTTTTCCTTGAACTAAGTACTTCAGATCAAAATTCATCAATGGTTTGATTTCTAGGCCGCCGGAGAAGACACGGTGGTCTCACTTAAAACCCGACTTTCTTACAAGCATTGCTTGTTTTTTGTCAAAATCGCCCCATATCAAGAATTTGAAAATTCATACTTATTTCCTTGAGCGTTGTGTGATCAGTGTTGTCTGATTGCGTTTTTCTTGTAGTGCATAAACACATGAATCTCATGTTCATTTTGTTCAATTTTAAAATCTTGAATCGTTACAGATTTTATCTTGTTTAAGCAGACATGGCATGGGTGTTATATCTAATACATACATACATGATTAATCTAATTAAACCATGCATCATTATCTACGTATACATATCATCATCACATGCATCATATATGTAAAGTGCGTAAAATAAACGTGTTTGGTTATCGCCCAATCTTATGTGATTTTTCCAAGCTAAAGGAAAAATCGAGGTCAATCTATGGTGGTATCAAATACAACATAAATAATTTAAAAAAAAAAACATGTCTTCATGCTTTCTTGTAATGACTCCTTTGAATTCCTCCTTGGAATGCCTCCATGTCTTCATGTCTTCAATTAAATTACATAATATGATTGAATCTAATCTAATGAACTTACAAGTGGAACTCGAGTTACATTCTAGATTTAATCATTACAACAATAAACGACATGCAAGTCGTATTTAAAACCAAAACCATAATCAAAACCTCTAACCTATGGGTCTTAAGGCCATAACCATACACCATGCTCATATAATAATTAAGAACATCTTAAAACACATAATCATGACATATCATATAATACTCCTCATGATCCAATCACGAACGATAAATAAGTAAGGCATATATCATAGAATACTACGACGCGGATCGAACTCCGCGGTGAGTTTCAGAATCGAACAGAACTGTTCGATCTTATCGATTCATCATCATCTCTATATCATGTATCAAATACATACAAATCGTATCCTAGCCTCTAGATTATGTCCAAACACGATATGTCCATCAGTTCATACATATATAAACTAAACAGTATGCATAACATACAAAATCGCACACTAAACAGTCATGGCAGATTGTAAACATGCTATTATCATCAAAACAGTAAACATATAAATGAATTAAACACTTTTCGCAAGTAGCTCTCATACCATTGTAGGGTTTCGGGCATGAAAACGCAGCGGAAAAACGCGAAAAACAATAAAATTAAGAAACCCTCTACAAGATCCTTTCGAAAAATTGATATTTAATTCATGAATAGAATTGTTTGCCTTTTTGAAGCTTTACAAACCGATGACTAATGGAGGTCCTTGCTTTGATCACCACGTATCCCACCTTGCGATATACGTCTCTAATCAGTCCACACGAACGCTCGATCGTCCAACGATCACCGGAGTTGGTACTAGCCAAGAAAACAGCCTTTAATCTCTCTCTCTCTCTCTCTCTCTCTCTCTCTCTCTAGCCTCTCCTTGATGTAGAGCAGCTAGGGTTTTTCTTTCAAAACGAATTATGAGTTAACCCTAAAATAATACATCATTATGTATTTTATATGGAGAGAAGAATGGGCTGAACCCTAATCTGATTGGGCTTCCAAAACCCAGTCCGATTATTAGTTGTATTATTATTAAATTCGAATTATAATATAATTAATCAAGTCCCACTTAATTAATTCAATAATTCAATATAATAATAATAATTTATTTAAATTCGTAATTCAAATAAAGCTTCGTTTAAAACGTTCTTTGTGTGTGACCCTTTAGGTTATTATTACGTTGGCAATAATTTTAATATTCAATAATAAAATTATAAACAATGAGCGGCATCTAGTAATACATCATTGCTACCCAAGTAATAATAATAACTGGTGATTCAATTAAACCTTTCGTGAATAATGTTCCATGTAATATAATCCTTTTAACCTTATATTATATATTAAACTCGAGGCATGGTTTGTGTCACCCTCTTCAACATTTAATCCTAGTTTACTTGATCAATGAGTAGACTATTAAATAAATAACTATTTGAGTATGGCCATGCATTTCATAGTCTCACTCAATCAAGAGGCCAATAATATCACTCCTAAAATAAGAGGGTTAAATCATATGTATATCATTCATATTTCTCATATGATTCATAATATACCCAATGTACACCTTTATCATTACTCGGTCAAAGATAACTTTGTGTAGAATCAAAATATATTAATTCTCATATAAAAATATAATGATTTCAAGTGTGAGGATCATTAAACCATTATCACTGTGAGAATTACTTATGACATTTGATAACATTTACCATGAAGAATTCTCACTTGGGTCTATCCAGTGTCAGGTGTTTCTAACATGCACTTATATTTTTTACTTTAGTATCGCCATACTTATGACCAATGATATGTGGTCATCAGTCAACAAACATACTAGTCTTTATGCATTATTATTGCCCTTAAACAATAATACTCGACTAGGGATATTTAGGATTATAAACATTATTCGTATAATCTCATTTCTAAGTCACATACTTAGAGATATAGAATTCATGTTTATATTCCAAGGACATTTATTATTCTAACATTTATATCGCAGTAAATAAAGACATAATAAATAACTAAAGAAAATCCATAGAACAAATTCATTAATAATCAAAATGTCTTTCCTAAGAACATAACATTATTGTCTTTAGGGCACAAATACTAACAGCCATTGCCAGTGATACTGAAGCCAGTCCTAGATACAAATGTTTCACCAGATTCATTTCTCAGTCTTACTTAAAGGGAGCCTTGTTTGCAACACCCACCCTTTACCTGGACATTCTAGAACAATTTTGGAGTACTGCAACTACAGAGGAGATAGCTCTAGAAGATGGATCTTCAAAGATTACTGTTACCTGCAAAATACAAAATCAAGCTATCTCTTTCGACTCTGAGGATATGAGCAAGGCACTGGATCTTCATCAGGAAGTCTATGACCCAGAGGTGTCTTCTCTAGAGCTCACTAAGTTCTTTGATCTGATACAATATGCGGAAGAGATTGGTTTGGGAAAACTCAACCGGAAGCACTTGAGGAGAGAATGGAGCTTTGTGTTTGACACCCTGCTCAAGGTGTTCACCTGCAGAAAATCTAGTTTTGATCATATCAGTGGTCATGTTCAACAATTGGCATACTCTTTGGACTATGGCACCAGACTCAATGTGGGCAAGATGATACTTGCTGAACTTGTATCCAGACTGGGAAAATCTATCAAGAAATGAGGTAATGAGATATTTCTACCTAGGTTTATTCAATATGTTCTTAATTATTAGTATTATAAATTGATTGATCTACCTGGTTTAAATAAAGAAAGAATTGGCTATTCCAAGTCCATGTCAAAAGTCCTTTTTGGCAATTTGGACTCTAGGAATCATGTGGATGTGCCCCTTGTGATTACTCCACACATGGATGCAATCATTGAGACATACCTACTTACTAATCCTATATTTTACTCTCTTTCTGAGGAAAAGAGAATCAAGCTTGAAGGAGAACAAACTCAAGTACACCAAGATTCTCTTAACCCATCCTCAAACCCATCTTCAAAACCTCTAGATGTTAGTGAACCAACTGGATCATCCTCTTAAAAGGGTGATACTAGTAAAAAGGGTAAAAGGAAGAGAACCCAAGACTCTCTGACCATTCTGTCAGAAGTGGCTAAGACTTTTGAGAGTGAGGGAACTGAGTCACAACTACATTCACTCAAATGGATGCAGTTGTAAAAGAAGGTGTTAGCATATTAACTGAGGTGATATCTCAAAAGAGTGAACCCATTGAAACAAGCATTCTCCCCAATGCACCTTCATGTAATGAGTCAGCACTGGGTAGTCATAAGGAAGGCACAACACCTAGTGAGGAGCACATCACTCTTGAAACTCCCTCCTTTACTCAGGGGAAGTTGCCAAAATCATTTTCTGTACACACTACTCTTCCATAATTTGATACACAAAATATTTATTCGTAACCTGTAACTCAAGTGATTGAGATGCAAGGACTTGATCCACAGGTTTCTCCCTCACCTGTGGAGCCAATCAACTCAAGTGACTTAGTGCATGACAGTTTTCTCACCACCCAGAACCCTCATTCAGATGGTCAGGAAATGCATGTTGGGGCATAATCTAATGACACCATCACAAACACAGAGGTTTCACCAGTTCTTACTGGAGACTCTGTGCCTACATCTCCAATTCCTTTGGATTTGGAAATTCCTTTGCAGGCTAATAGAGATGATGATGTAATTCATCCCACTACTGTGGAGATAGTATCAGACTCTATAGAAATTCCAATGCTGGATTCCGAGAATCAAATAACAATTCATCCTGTTGTAGAACCCCCATCTGCAACAGAGGAGCCCAGCTCTAGCTCTAACTTGGCTCAGGCTACCATGTCTCAATGGCCGAACTATGTGTAACATGGCAGAGCTTCAGGATCTTCTGTTGGGCCACCAATATTGACGGATGAAACTTTACACAATTTAAATGTGGACCAATTAGAAGAGTTCTCCAAAATGACTCAACACCTTCTTACAGCAAATCTCCCTAATGTTGAATATGAAGCAATTCTTCTTTTCCACAGAGATGATGTTGTTGCTCAAAGATAAAAGATCGTGAATGAGGAAGAAAGAGATGGCAATATTGATGTTTGGTTGAACAGTGTTGGGGCTGTCAGCCTTGAAGAAACACTCAAGACACTCAGGGAAGAGTATCTCACCAAACTGAGTTCTAATGCTACAAGTCTCACTCTTGTTGATGTCTATGAAGCTATAAATGATGTCTTCAAAGGAAAACTCAAGGCTGCACACTATCTTGGGAAAGGTCTACAGTCTGAACTTCAACAAGTCACTAAGGACTCTGCTCGAATAGTGAGTGGAATTAAGACCAAGTTTAATTCTGAATTTCCGAAGGTTGATGGACTAGTAAAGGAAGTGAAGGACACAAATAAGAAGGTGGAATCATTATCTTTAGCTATGGCCACACTTACTGATTCTCTAACCAAGTCACTCAGAGAATTAACACCACTGATATGGCCAAGATATTGTGCCAAAACATGTATGGAGACAAGTTGCTAAATGATGTTCCAGTCCAGAATCGGAGTAGATTTGAAGTTGAAAGGCTCCAACAACAATCTATGTCTAGTTTCAAGTCTTCACAGCTCTTCACCAAAATGGATGTTCTGGAAAATGAAGTTAATCGCCTAAAAGCAAAAAATGTCACTCACTAATATGATGAAACACATGGGACTTCCTATCCCTGGTGAATCTGCTCAGCTGAGTAAAGCAATTCCTAAATGCACGATGTCTGATAACAATCCTAAGGGGGAGAAGTCAAACCACCACCAACAATGTGCTTCTAGTCCAACAAGAAATGCTCACTAATATGATGAAACACATGGGACTTCATATCCCTGGTGAATCTACTCAGTTGAGTAAAGCAATTCCTAAATGCACGGTGTCTGATAACAATCCTAAGGGGGAGAAGTCAAAGTCTGTTATTCCCAGACAATGAATCAAGATTGTAGAAGGAGGGGGTTGAATATAATCTTTAAAAATTCTTTGATTCTTGATAGTCTAGATATGACAGTAAACACAAGAACAGAAAAACAAATAAGATAATACAAAAATTAAAAATTCAGGTGGATTGTATTGTCCACCTGAGAGATTTTATTTGAAGAAATCTCTGTTATGTTTATGAATAAACACACAGCTGCATACACACTATTCTAGCTTCAGCAATTTACAAAGGATATTGCCTTTAGCTTTCTAAATTTCCTAACTGATTTCTTAGTTCTAGAATAATGCTACACTTGGTTATATATCCCAAGTTTACAAGATATTTCGAACAGACAATAATACAAAAAGTAAATTTGTTCAAGATCCTTGTTTCTCTATTCTGAGTAGTGGTCCATGTGTTGGTAGCTTGCCCTTCTTGGCTGATTATCTTTTATGGAAATGCTACTTTTTGACCATACAAACATAATGCTACTTTTTCTCGTGACCTTTCCATAAATACTGGCTTCCATGCTTTGTGTAGTCTGTCAACCCAAGTGCACTGACTGAACTGTCCCTTTCACAAGTACAGTGTGTATCAGTAGAAGTTGTTTGAGTTGTATCCGTTGAGAGTATCTTGATCACATCCGTAGACAGTTAGTACTGTTATACGTAGACAGTACATTTTCCACATCCGTAGAAGGCTAATTATGTTATCCGTTGACAGTCAATTTCACTTATGTAAAATTACAAGGCATAAACTATTTACAATTAGCCTCCCTATTCTACATATCTATTAATAGGCAACATGACTTATTTAGCCTAAACATTAATACTTCAACATCAGGATTACACAAGCATGTTATATTGAGTCTTATCCATAGATAATCTTCCCATCAACGGATACTGCATAAGCATGTTATCCGTTGATGGCTACATTTTACTTGTACAAATTTTTACTAAGTTAGTTTAGTTATCATCAAGAAACAACATAGTTCCAAACAATCTGCCCCAATTTATACCTGGTTGCGAATCAGACATAAATTAATAGTCTTGATGATAACAAAACCACTTCCAACATATAAACAGTAATAGTAAAAATTGTATCAAGCTACATAAATGAAAAACTGAAGAGTAGAGATAGTTACATAGAGAGTGCTCCTCTAGACTGAGCAGATTTAATTCCTTTTCTTCTCTCTTGGAGGCTGAATCTTCTGTCTCCCTTCCTTAGCATAGTTTGCCTTGATTTGATCTTGAAGCCTTCTGTAGAATGCATCTTCTTCAGCAATTTTTGGATCCAGCTTGTCTTGTAACCATCTAAGGTACTTGGTACTAGCCTTGGACAATTGATCTTCAATCCTATAGCCCTTTTCATCCTTGAATTCCATCATCCAGTAAGGTTGAAGATGGATTCTTTGTCCATTGAAAGGGATCTTCAGCTTTCTTGATCAATTTTCTTCAAAACAGCACCCCTTGCAACCTCAGAGAATCCCCTTGTGTTTTTGAAGCCTGAGAAGACTTTCACCAAGGTAGAATACCCTTCATTCAGCACTTGTTGCAGGGGCCATGCTCTCACCTTCCCTCCTTTGTAGACAAAGGTTAGTCTTTCAGACAGATCTCTAAATTTGTCTGTGCCTCTTATTTCAGTAACTTTATCAAAGAAGAGATCCATGGTTGGGTACTCCTGTATTTCTGCAAGTTACAAAAAGTCTATCTTGTTCTCAACTGGTTTGGCAACTTTTGGTGCAACATTCAACTTGATTGGTCCTTGTTGAGTTCTTTTGACTTGTTCCCTTTTCTTTGATTTCTTTTCAGCTTCAATTATGAACTTAGGGAAAACCAAGTTTTCAAGCTCAATAGGCTCTTCTTTAGGCTCTACAGGATTCTCATGGAAGGTGGTTTGAGATTGAATTGAAGCTGTAATAGGGTCTTCAAAAATAATCCTCCTCCATGTATCTCTCTTCTATTCTACTTTCTCAGGAGAGACAGACCTATGCGATCTTTGCTTCCATCTGGTTAGCTTGGACTTAGGCACTGTCTTCCTTTTCTTCAATTTCCTCATAGTAGGGGCATCTTCCTCTACAGCCTCACTACTTTCTTCCTCTATTTACCTCATAAATTCTTGGGCCAATCTAGATTGTTTTTCAGGTGTAGATTCAAAACCCTGGGGATTGCATTCTCTCCATATTCTGGAAATCTCTTCTGCTTTGGCTTCAATGAACCTGGGATGGCTTCTTGTGATGTGAATTTCTTTACCATTCCTGTAAATAACAGCCAACCCTTGTCTCAGCTCTATGTCATTGGTGGTCTTGAGATTCCTGATAAGAGCTGCTAACACCTTAGACTCATCAGGCTTTGGAAATGGATAGTCCACTTCTAATTTGTTCTTGCCATGATGTCTTGGTGGTGATCCAGTCCTACCACTGAAGATTGGTTCAAACTCCTTGACACTTGAGTGTTCAGCATCATATTCTTTTTTTGTAGAATAATGGTATCAGGAGTGAGAACTTTCAGGATGGTTGTGTGGACAGGCACTGAACTTGTTGAAGATGAAGTTACAGCCTTGAAGATGGATTCCTTGATTAACTTTTCAGAGTTGAGAAAGACTTGAACATCCTTAGCTTGAGGAGAGACCACCTTTGTGAGTTGAAACTCACTTGGATTTGCTATGATTTGAGGTGGCTCCCCCAGGCTTGATGGCACACCTTTGGTTACTGTTTCAGAGACCACTAGTGCACTCTCCCCCTTTTTGTTATCATCAAGGGTTTGAGTAACACTAGTAGCCTGCAGTAACTGTTGCAGAAGCTGAGTCTGTAGATTTTGGTTGGCCAGGAAGGTGTCCATTTGCTTCTCCATCTTATCCATACTCACAGTAAGGGCAGCCACATCCTACACCAACTTATCTTGCTTGCATCTTTGAGATGTAGAAGGAGCAGCAGCATCAACCCTTCTTTCCAATGCATCCTTCACCCCATCAAGATGTCCTTTGATGTCATCAGTGTTGGCTCTCTTTTGAAGGATGTGGGCCTGATGAAGCTGAAGTGATGCCACAAAGTTCTGAACTGTGGTGGCATGCAAGGGATTGGATGTTTGAGCTTCACCATGTACCCTTTGATAGTTCTTGAAAATGACTGCCTTGGTGTCATTGTGGATATAGGAATTTGAAAACAACCAAGTAGGCATCTCTTGGAGACTGGAAGGGCCTTCATCTCCTCCTTCACCACTCTCAGAATCATCACTATCTTCATCATAAGCAAAGTCTTCACCAGCTCCTGGAGGCAGATTTTGAATTGCTTCTTTTGCCCTACACATTGATTTAGTAGTGTGCACCAAATTCAACATCCTTTCTGCCTCCACATTGCCCTGTCCAGCCAAGACTTGATAGGCTAGATCAGGATGAGTAAATGCCTCAGCATTCAGGTTAACTTGATCCAACTCATTTTGATACTCAAATTGGAACAGTCTCTCCCTGTCTGCATCACTGACATTCATTGACTCACTTGCAATGGCTGAGTCTTCCATCCTTATTTCTCCTGTACCTGCTTTTTGAAAGACATATGTATAGGCCTATTTGTAAACACCGAGGATTCTACTCAACATAAACTAAGATGTAATAAGTAAATAATAAAATTCATATGTCACAGGAATCTCAGAAGATAATATATGTCAAGAGAATGAAGGTTAATGTCATCTAAAGTCTTGAAGTAATTCTACATTGAAAGAAGTTCAATTTATTGATCAAGCCTCAGTGAAGTATTCAATCTCAGTGGATTTATTAAAGTGACAGAGATTTCAAGGTATGACGGCAAATGTACAGGTTACAGTGTTTAAAGAAAAGGGAAAAGAAAATGGACCACAGCTTAAAGTCAAATAGATGAAGAACAGACATTGCCGTTAGTCACTCATGAACCAGACAGTACATTGAGTGTCAACGTTCTACAGTGTTATCTCTTCTTTTAATTTCAGTGGTTCAAGAATTTCTTTTGAAGTCAAGGAATTGTATTTATTCTCTTCTAAATAATTAATTCTGCTAAGTAATTTATTTATTAAATTGATTCTATTTAGAATTAATTTAATACTTAAATTATTTAAATGGTTATTTAAATTAGAATGAATACATAACTAAGAAGACTCAGAAAATACACTAAGAAGACTGTCAAGGGTAAATCTTCCTGATTGTCTTCCTAGGCATTTTCTAAGTTTTATTAGTTGAATTCTTAATCTTCCCGAATGTCTTCCATTTGGTTTGGAAGTCTTCGTGAATGTCTTCTAAGGCATTTCTGGCTAAGTCTTCTTAGTTTAAAAAGGAAGTGTTTGGTGCGTGGAAGGAAATGTTGTTAAAGTGTTTAAATAAAAGTGTGATCAAAATGAAAAGCAAGAGAGAAAGGATTCAAGACAGAAGGATATAACAAACATTCCATCTTTACTTCTGCCATTAAATTCCTTCAACTGTCCGAGTTAAAAATCCTTCAGTAAATTAATTCTTGAGTTGTTTGTAATATTTAATCCAACAGAATTAGTTCACTTGTATTGCTTTGACAATCTAGCGGATCATAATCCCTAGAAATTATATTGAACTACTTTTTAGTATTCGATCCTTTTTATTACAAAAATAGATAAATTCATGTCGAATTTATTCTAGATTTGTTTTATCAAGAACTCTGTAATCTATACTCAAAATTGTAACACCCTTCAAGTTTAATATAAGTTATATTTAACTTGAATATTGTTTCAGTTTATTCCGCAATAATTTGTTCTTGAATTGTTTAATCTTAAAACGAACAAATTCGATAAAATGGTATAGTTTGTATTCAACCCCCCCCCCCCCCCTTCCCTCTTCTACAAAGTTATCGGGACCTAACAATTGGCATCAGAGCCTTTTGATTGATACACTAATCAAAGATCCATTTTTTGTGATTTTTTTCTTAACTCTGAAATTTTTATTCTTCAACAAAAATCTCAAAAATGTCTACTACACAGAAAGTTGGTACAGTGAAAATCCCCATGTTCAGTAAGGAGCATTATCCTATGTGGAAGAAGAAGATGCTCCTGTTTCTTCAAGTGGCTAATTATAAATATCTTGGAGTGCTGAAAAATGGACCAAGATGTAACAGCCCCAAATCCGGGGTCAGGGATTTAGGGTTGTCACAATCCATGTACTCCTTGCTTTACCTGTATTACTCACACCATTCATAATTCACCTGCTCATGACCCCACAACATATGTCTCACACACACACACACAGGTTAGAGTCTCAGAAACGACACACTACGACAACTGCGGAATAAATAATTTTTATTACAATACCCAAATGTCTTTTGAATCTGTTACTGATACAATTTCTAAGTATTGTTACATTACCAACTTAGCCTTCTGATGCTCACAATCCTCTAATACCGTTCATGTCTATACATGAGTTGAATACCAAAAGCCGTAGCCTGCTTCGATTGGTTCGTACTATTCCCGGGATCACTGCTAGAAACTGTTTATGGAAACGCCTTGCGAGGTATGTGCCATCCCATTGGCATCCTGCTTCGCTGCTATATAATATATATAAAATAATAGCAAGAGTGAGCGATAGCTCAGCAAGGTAATGAAAGTATGGCATAATTCTGCCTTTTATTCAACCCAAAAATAAAGCGGGTATAAGACAATAATTTGTCAAAATATCTTGATACTGAAATCATTTCCTTATCGGAATGTATTCCAAAAATACCATTGTTGTATTTCAAATATCATCTCCATAATATTCTGCAAACTTTCGATATTCATACTGAGAACAAAGTTCTAGTATAAAATAAAAGATGAAGTAGAAAGATGACTCAGTATATCCTTTTCGTAAAATATCTGCTATATAGAATATAAGCAGACTGTCAAAATCCACTTGTGCATATATATCCTTAATCAGGTTTTTATTAGAGTCATAACTCATAAAATAAAAGATGAAGTTGTAGGAATTTCCAAATATCATCTTTCATATCAAACATTTATCTCATATCATATTCTGGAAATAAAGACAAGGCAAAATATGCCCAATCCATTTTCGAAACTCGTCTGATTCCATATACCCTTAATCAAAACAATCATATACCTTTTTGTAATCTCATATGCTTTCTGATAAACTCATATACTGGAATAAACTTGAATACTCTTGAGTAAACTTTCTTTCTTTGAAAACTTGCATATAACAGAATAACTTGAATAAACTTTCTTTCTCTGAAAACTTGCATGAAACATGCTCTTTCATGGATGCTGAACTGTAAACGGAGATTCTGGGCGCCGAGGATACCCCTACGATGATCAGTCACAAGCTGTATCCCCCTGATCTTTTTCTACGTAGAAGGGAAGAATAGACAGTATCTGACTGACCTACCTCCCCGCCAATCGGTTGTAGGTAGGAAGTACAGACCCGTTTCACCAGTCCGTCGGCCTGTGACTCTCCTATGAGGAAGAACAGACCCGTTTCACCAGTCCGTCGGCCTGTTGCTCTCCTCTTTCCTACGGTCGGGCAATTTCTGATAAACTAAGGGAAGAACAGACCCGTTCACCAGTCCGTCGGCCATATTGTAATTCCCTTAGGGGACCGGCGCTACTCAGTCCCTTACATACTCTCCAAGTTCGAGTAAATCCATAACACTGAAACATGAAGTTCCTTTCCCTTTTTCCCCAAGAATACAACTCCATAAAGTAGTCATATCTGGTTGGAAAGGAAAATTCACCCATATTTCCCAAGCTGACGCTTGTTAATGGATGCAACTAATTCCACTGATCTTACCCCTCGAATCTTGAGGAAGTAATCAAAATCATTTTGATGGTAGTAAACCAGACTGATAAATTCATTGATTTAAAAGATTTATGACCGGGCAGTCCACTTGAAACAACCATAAAATCTTGAGAAAGGTCCCATGCATTTGTAGTTTGAGCGAACATTTAAGTCTTTCTGAATATAGACTTAAATGGGAAAATAGATTTTTGGGAACCTTCTCTAATTATATTTAAAATTGACTGAATAAAACTTTATTAGCTATCTAGGGTTTAAAATAGTTTTCACAAAATACTTCCTTAAGAAGTAAGGCTTTAAATAATTAATGCAAACTATGTTTAATAAAGAATATTTATTTAGAAATAATTTCTAAGTACTTTCTTAACAACAGGGTAGATAATACTATTCATCGTATATATAAATATACCCTTAATAGATTAAACTCCAAATAGTCTTTAGTTTATGAACCACTTAACTAGATTAATTACAATAGTACAATAAAATAACCCTAGATAGCAACTGATACCATTCCCGGTCCAAAGAATAACTGCAGAGTATATACCCCCTACTGAGGGTTTTGCTTAGCACATCAGTTCCAAAATACTACTATATCCATAGCTTATAAGTTCAACTTGTATCAATACCTTTGACTTAGCATCATAGAAATCATTTTGAAATCATACACATATAGCATATATCTCAAAATCTTTAGTTATCACCAGAACAGTTTTTAAAAAGGTATAGGTTTGAAAACTTGCCTCTATCATATGCATATACTATAGTCTCAATGGTTTGAATACTATCACATCTATATACGATGTGAGGTTTGAAAACATGCATCTAGTATATGCATACTTCAAAATATGGTTTTAGAAACTTGCACGATACTTGGAACAAAGAATATATATACATAGATATATTTCTGAATCAACAAGTATTAGACATTCGAAAATATGCCCACTCTAACAATAGAGTAAGGGTTAGTAAACTTGTCTGATGCTCGAGAAGTGATAGGGGTTCGCGACGATGCCGGACAATCTAGACAAAGTCAAAGAAACGCACGATTAATCCCCTGGATAATCCACTTGTACTCAATGCTTAAACACGTAAGCGAATACCAATCAATCCCAAACTCACCATCCACCTTATACACCCTCCACTCAGTCAAATCCTCCATGAATAATCACAATAAATTCATAACCCATCCTCCAAACTCAACCAACAATTCATCTAATTACTTAATCATGCTCTTAACTTTACATAACATCAAAACCACTTCAAAACTCATATACACAAAAGGGGGCAGAGGTCTTTATACCTTCCTTGAAGCCTTAAACACACAACCAGAGCTTGTAAGCCTTAAGAGAGTCTTTATCCATGGTTATTATCCTTAAACTTGCAAAAGAAAATCAAGAACAAGTTATGAATTCTCGGAGTTACTATACACCGGTTTAAAGAACTGGAAAAACGAAGGTCTTACCTTGCTCAAATGAAAGCAACTCGTGAAATAGGAAATGTAGCTTATCTCAAGACCTTTCCAACGAGCTATAGATCGCCATTTCCCACCGAGAAATGAAGGATATATGGATTTTACAATCCGGCAGTCTGTTTTTGGCCGAAAAAGGAGGAAATGGAATTGTTTTTGTTTTGACTTGGTTGATAATGATAATGCTGATTTTTGTATTAAAAAGTGATGAGTCATTGCATGTCCAGGACACGTGTCAATCAGTGGAGCATCATGGTGGCAAGCAGGGACACGTGTCACGCAATGGAGATCATGGTGGCAAGCAGCTATACTAGTTCGCTTTCCTTTCACATGGATGATCCAAATGTTGCATTTCTCGAATTAATCTTGTTACATGTTACTTCCATGTCTATATTTAATCCTGTCATAATTTCAATCCTTAATCCATGATTCGTTCGCTTAATCACTTAATCTCGTTATAAAGTATCAGTGGTTTCTAGAACCTTCGTTTCACTGTCTCAGTGGTTTTCGTTCTAAATTCTCAAATCAAATAAAATAAAATTCCAAAATATTAAATCCTCAAATCCTTAATTTAATATCTCATTTCTTGAATATAATAATATATAATTCGCTGCCCGGTCAAATACTACACCAAAATAAAATTTGGAATTTCTGAATTCCGATCGTCTTTACATTCACTTATTTACTCCGTAGATCACTAATATGACTTCCGAATATCCACACTACGTCTCGTACATAGGTGGCATGAAAAACTTTGTTAATTCTCAAAATCACTATTCATCCACCAAATTCACTATTCACTGATGCACTTAATCATAATAAGAAAAGTTTTAAATTTTACCAAAAATTCGGGTCATTACATTCTCCCCTCCTTAAAAGGATTCCGTCCCGGAATCAACTTAGGAGTAACTGGGGTACTTCTCTTCCATTGCACTTTCTAACTCCCAGGTGGATTCTTCCACCTCTTGATTTTCCACAAACCTCTCACTAGCTTGGCAACCTCGTCACTCAGCACTTGCTCTTTTCTATCCGTGATTTCCACAGGTTGTTCTTTGTAAGTCAGACCGGGTTGTATATCTACCTGCTCGTACTCTAACATATGCCGGGCATCTATAGTATACTGACGTAGCATTGACCAACCCCGTTATGACCATTCTACAAGTTTGGGGGGGTGTAAGGCTGGCTCGTAGGCCACCTTCCTGACGCGTTTTAAAATCTCAGATGGCCCAATAAATCTCGGGCTCACTCCCCTTTCTTTCCAAATCTCATTAATTCTTTCCATGGATATCTGTTAGCATCACGAATCTCTAACCTCATATTCTCTATCTTGTTTGTACAGAAAATACACCAACATAAACTTGCTTGTCATCCATCAACATGCCATTTAGCTTATCAATAGCAGTACTATCTCTATACTCGCGGGCTTAGTCCACATACTTTCTCTGTCTGTCTTGGTTGTCACTAGCCGCTTGTTGATGAAATCTTTCGTCCTTCTAGTTTGTTGGACTAACTTGGGTTTTGTGTAAAATCTCATCCTTTAATTCCCGATCATTCGGAATCCATCTCTGTCTCATTTTAAAGTAAGGGTATCGGCCACCACATTGGCCTTCCCCGGATGGTAGTGTATCTCACAGTCATAATCCTAGGTCAATTCTAGCCATTTCTCCATCTCATGCTATCTACTATCATGGGTAACTCAAAGCCAATTCATTACATTCCATAAAATTTGTGGGTGCATTAGTCAACCCAAAATAACTTCGCTGAAAACTCGAAGTGTCTATTCCTAGTACGAATCGCAGTCTTGGGCATATCCTCTGATTTAACTTCCAACTGGTGATACCCAGTTCTTAAATAAATTTGGAAATACACAACGTTTTTCCGCTGATCAAACAATCATTTACAAGGGTACCTATTCTCCATGTCGAACTCATACAATTCTCGAGGTTCGATACATAATCTTGTGCTAACATCTTTCTCTCTGACAACAACACCAGACTCTCCATGGTGGTACACTGGGTCTTATCATACCCTTATACAAAAACTCTTGTAACTGAGTCACTAACTCTTTCATTCCCCCTATACCCTGAATACTCGGTATTCATTCTCATGTCATCCAAATCGATATCTGGTAGCTCATTAAAACCTTGTACAATCTCCCAAAACCATTGTAGTTTCCTTTATACTTCGTGTCTCTTTTCTTGGCGTCAACCATAAGAGCTAATTATGCCTCATATCTCTGGCATAATAATTTTTTTAGTCTAAACTATATTCAAGAATCTCTGAATCTGTCTCCATTCTTTATTTATTCCTCTCTCTCCCTTACAATCAATCTGGGCTCCATTGGGTGTAAACCAACCCATTCTTATTATAATATCAACTTCTCCCAACTTGAAAGGAATCAGGTCTATCAAAAGTGTCGACCTCATATTTCTAGTTCACAACCTGGATGTACCAGTCTTATGGGAAAATCCCTCGATGGATTATTTCTACTTGTAATTATTCCCTTAGCAGCTCGGCCTTAAGGTTTAATCGTCATGCAACTTCTTGATATACAACGATACATTAGCTCTGTCTAAACAGTATAGAAGGGCACCTGCTATTTAAAGGTCCCGATAATGGGCTGCTGGTTGGAGGTAGCCCTGGTTGAAACCTACTGGCTTTCTTTTCTTCTGTGTTCACAAACTCCGGGACAAACCTTGATAATTCGGAAAACTTGGCCTCATACTCGGTCACAGTCATTGTTCCTTGTTTTAACTCTTTAACTTTCATTTTCGTCCGGGTCTCCATATATTTCCGGAAATTATTCCTTTAAACAACACACGCTGCACCTCTCCCAAGTCACCATATCAGCTCCCTCTGACTCCATCGTCAGTACTTATCTTGCTAACCCAGAGGTAGTCTACATTCGTAACCAACTCCTCCAAAATATCAATTCCACTATAGGGCATCTGTCTAACACCGTTGTCACTGGAGTTCACGGCACATCGCTATTTCTTTCACGTATATCGATTGACACGCTTTCCATTATCCTAATATCCTTGGGTGAATAAACCAATTTCATTGATATGTCACTAATATTCTATTCGTCTTAGGGATTCGCTCCTGCCATAGGCGATTTCGTTGCGAATCTAATTCCTTATCAGCGAATTTTGACTTATTTGACCTGGTTGGCCTCCCCTTAGAATTCAATGAGGATAACAAAATCATGGGGCCTTGAAAGATAGCTCCCATATCAAAGAAAATGTCACTCACTGGTGATCATAAGGTTATGAGTTTTAAGGTAACCTTATTGGAGGTAAGAGAATTTACCGAGAGATCAACATGATCATAAGAACTCAACGTTGTGTGCCTCAATTGAGACATTACTAAAGGTAATTAGCCTTCTTGTATTTCACAACTTACAAGTGATGGCGTCCCATCCGACTTCTATCACACAGACAGATAGTCCTTGTAGCCCCTATAAGTATAGGGTTGTTCGTCTCAGTGGAAGTTGAAAAGTATGAAAGCAATTAGAGATCAATTTAATGATTATCGCCTTTCGACAATATTTCTCAAAGGAACACCTTGGATTAAAATTGAACAGATTCCAAAGGTGCGGTTTTCCAAAGAAAATACAAAGAAAAGAATAACCACAAGATACTGGTATTTAACAAACAAGTGGTGATGTATCACCATAGGGTCATTCATTATTTGAAGAAAAGTGAAAGCTTAAATAACATCATTTGGCAGGGCTTCGAAAACCTGAAAGTAGGCATTGTGACAATCTCTGGCACAAGTGAAACTGAATATGGTTTAGCACAAGTGTTATAAAATAACTTCGAAAAGGGAATATACCCTTTATCAGAATTCTTTCCTGGAGAGAGGTCAAGATAGATCATAGATTGGGAAGGTTTGCCAAGGTCTCAACGGATGCCTTTTATGTCGGCTCCTCTAACGGATAATCATTCGATTCTAAAGCTCTTCTTCTCCAGGCACACCCTAAGGTGCTCGATACTTACGTCATTGCCGACTTATAATAGTCGCTAAGAATTCAACCATCAACATTTGCAATCGCAGGGAATTCTATTCGACTAGGCGCAAACATCTCAAGTAAGCGTTCTGTTCTATAAAAAGACTTTGATATCGTTGTTTCCCGTAGAAATGACAATTCCACCTGTCGACTGGGCGGTACTCCGGAAGATCGTTAGAATCTACAGGCTTAAATCCGGTCTCTATTTCAATCATCCTTATACCCAATATTCCTTCTCCCATATCAATCCCGTGCGCTACATAAGCTTAACACTTTTGGCACAATAGCCTTTTCATTTAAGTCAATCCTGGAATTTCTCAGTCCGTCTTGGTCCTTAAATATATTTCGCCTTTACCGTCCAATCTCAACTTCATCATTTTATCTCTACAATCAATTATAGCAATCCGGGTCTGTCCACCAACCCATATAACGGCTATCTTACCCAATCCACAGGGTTCGCTCTAATTTCCACTCTCTTTGGTGACATCCTCTGGTAATCAGAAAGACAAGGTTTGCCAAAATTTGCTGAATTTCCCTCCAAATCTGGGAAATTTGATCAATCTATTTACCTACTAGAAATACTCGGATCTGATTTCCGACCTTTCTGTTCTATCCTCATAATTCCTTCCTGGTTTCCTGAGGGTGTTAAATCTCGTTCTCGATTCCGTCTTAGCGTGCTTGTCTTACAATGACATTTGCATGGTACATATAACCAAAATTTTCCTTGAGATAATAACATTCCTCAATGATGTAATAGACACTAGTTCCAGTGGAATCGCTGGTCGTGGGGGATTGAAACCTCATAGCCAAAGCAATTCCTTTCACTATTCTAGGCAACTAAGTACCCTTAATCGTTCGTGAAAATCTGAACATCTTGGTTCTTACGTATGCCGCCTCCTTATGGGCAACTATAACCGACTACGAGTAACAGGTTTCGCTCAAGTCGAATCAATCCACTGATACTGGCTATACTGCCTCTACCTCTTCTGCTTTGGAGACTCTACTCCATTTTCTTTGACATACCTCTTGATGAATCATGAACGATCCTTAAACTCTCGTCTCGTCACTTATTTATCCCTCGAAGGTTCGTCCGGTCTTATTATTCGACCTCAAGTAACGCACCACATCTTTATCAATCAACACGTCCTCTACAAGATTCTTTCCTTGACCCACTATGGGGTCTTCCTCTAGATCCTCCTATGGATCTTTCTTTATCGGGTCTCCGTCCATTTCAAGGAGCGCATCATCAAATGCCTACTCGAAGGCCTCGGGATCTGGCATCTCAGAGTCCCATCCATCTATAACTCATACGAATCGAGGTGACTAACCACGAAGTCCTAAGTACTGTTTCCCAAAAGAAGTCCCCTCTCGGGCTTCATCTTAAACAGTCAGGGTCATGTCCTCTAACCCGACTACGAACTCAATTTGAGCTCTAGATGTTCTCATCATTACTAAGGGTATTGTAAGACTCGATCTCCTATCGTTTCTGAGGACTGTAACCTAACGCTCTGATACCATCTCTGTAACAGCCCCAAATCCGGGGTCAGGGATTTAGGGTTGTCACAATCCATGTACTCCTTGCTTTACCTGTATTACTCACACCATTCATAATTCACCTGCTCATGACCCCACAACATATGTCTCACACACACACACACACAGGTTAGAGTCTCAGAAACGACACACTTCGACAACTGCGGAATAAATAATTTTTATTACAATACCCAAATGTCTTTTGAATCTGTTACTGATACAATTTCTAAGTATTGTTACATTACCAACTTAGCCTTCTGATGCTCACAATCCTCTAATACCATTCATGTCTATACATGAGTTGAATACCAAAAGTCGTAGCCTGCTTCGATTGGTTCGTACTATTTCCGGGATCACTGCTAGAAACTGTTTATGGAAACACCTTGCGAGGTATGTGCCGTCCCATTGGCATCCTGCTTCGCTGCTATATAATATATATAAAATAATAGCAAGAGTGAGCGATAGCTCAGCAAGGTAATGAAAGTATGGCATAATTCTGCCTTTTATTCAACCCAAAAATAAAGCGGGTATAAGACAATAATTTGTCAAAATATCTTGATACTGAAATCATTTCCTTATCGGAATGTATTCCAAAAATACCATTGTTGTATTTCAAATATCATCTCCATAATATTCTGCAAACTTTCGATATTCATACTGAGAACAAAGTTCTAGTATAAAATAAAAGATGAAGTAGAAAGATGACTCAGTATATCCTTTTCGTAAAATATCTGCTATATAGAATATAAGCAGACTGTCAACATATAACTTAAAAGATGAAGTCATAAGGAAAATATAAGGTTTCCGTAACCCAAAATCCACTTGTGCATATATATCCTTAATCAGGTTTTTATCAGAGTCATAACTCATAAAATAAAAGATGAAGTTGTAGGAATTTCCAAATATCATCTTTCATATCAAACATTTATCTCATATCATATTCTGGAAATAAAGACAAGGCAAAATATGCCCAATCCATTTTCGAAACTCGTCTGATTCCATATACCCTTAATCAAAACAATCATATACCTTTTTGTAATCTCATATGCTTTCTGATAAACTCATATACTGGAATAAACTTGAATACTCTTGAGTAAACTTTCTTTCTTTGAAAACTTGCATATAACAGAATAACTTGAATAAACTTTCTTTCTCTGAAAACTTGCATGAAACATGCTCTTTCATGGATGCTGAACTGTAAACGGAGATTCTGGGCGCCGAGGATACCCCTACGATGATCAGTCGCAAGCTGTATCCCCCTGATCTTTTTCTACGTAGAAGGGAAGAATAGACAGTATCTGACTGACCTACCTCCCCGCCAATCGGTTGTAGGTAGGAAGTACAGACCCGTTTCACCAGTCCGTCGGCCTGTGACTCTCCTATGAGGAAGAACAGACCCGTTTCACCAGTCCGTCGGCCTGTTGCTCTCCTCTTTCCTACGGTCGGGCAATTTCTGATAAACTAAGGGAAGAACAGACCCGTTCACCAGTCCGTCGGCCATATTGTAATTCCCTTAGGGGACCGGCGCTACTCAGTCCCTTACATACTCTCCAAGTTCGAGTAAATCCATAACACTGAAACATGAAGTTCCTTTCCCTTTTTCCCCAAGAATACAACTCCACAAAGTAGTCATATCTGGTTGGAAAGGAAAATTCACCCATATTTCCCAAGCTGACGCTTGTTAATGGATGCAACTAATTCCACTGATCTTACCCCTCGAATCTTGAGGAAGTAATCAAAATCATTTTGATGGTAGTAAACCAGACTGATAAATTCATTGATTTAAAAGATTTATGACCGGGCAGTCCACTTGAAACGACCATAAAATCTTGAGAAAGGTCCCATGCATTTGTAGTTTGAGCGAACATTTAAGTCTTTCTGAATATAGACTTAAATGGGAAAATAGATTTTTGGGAACCTTCTCTAATTATATTTAAAATTGACTGAATAAAACTTTATTAGCTATCTAGGGTTTAAAATAGTTTTCACAAAATACTTCCTTAAGAAGTAAGGCTTTAAATAATTAATGCAAACTATGTTTAATAAAGAATATTTATTTAGAAATAATTTCTAAGTACTTTCTTAACAACAGGGTAGATAATACTATTCATCGTATATATAAATATACCCTTAATAGATTAAACTCCAAATAGTCTTTAGTTTTTAAAAAGGTATAGGTTTGAAAACTTGCCTCTATCATATGCATATACTATAGTCTCAATGGTTTGAATACTATCACATCTATATACGATGTGAGGTTTGAAAACATGCATCTAGTATATGCATACTTCAAAATATGGTTTTAGAAACTTGCACGATACTTGGAACAAAGAATATATATACATAGATATATTTCTGAATCAACAAGTATTAGACATTCGAAAATATGCCCACTCTAACAATAGAGTAAGGGTTAGTAAACTTGCCTGATGCTCGAGAAGTGATAGGGGTTCGCGACGATGCCGGACAATCTAGACAAAGTCAAAGAAACGCACGATTAATCCCCTGGATAATCCACTTGTACTCAATGCTTAAACACGTAAGCGAAACACAACCAAGGAATTACTAGCTCGTTATAGGCTCATACTAAGTCCATGTTTAATCGACGATTACTTAAGTCGTAGGTTTAGTCCGAAATCTATCTTCGAATACAAGTTATACTTAACCATTTACAACATTGGTTTCTAAGTCATGTGCTTAGTGGTTTTCACTTGCGCGACCTCGGCTAAAACATTTTTATAAAATCGAAACATAATCTTTTTAATCCGAATCCTTTTCGTGAGCCTTCCTAACTGTCTCTAGTATTATTCCTCAAAGTTTCACATTTTAATATGGCTTCTAAGTGGCCCAAATACAGCCTCAAAGTGACTGACCAGAGAGGAGTTGTTCCTCCGAACGACGTTTACTAAAACTCACTTTTCTCTTAAACCGTAAATCGTATGGACATGATCTTTATACCAAAACAAACCTTAAAACAAGACCTACATGTTCATGGTCAGTTCTGTTCAAAAATATTCCAATACCAGTTCGTAACTCTTGCTCAAAACAGCCTTAAATCAAATGGGCATTACGACGGCTATAATCGTAACGTTTTCCATTTCCAAAACACAACCAAATCAATACCAATCAATCCCAAACTCACCATCCACCTTATACACCCTCCACTCAGTCAAATCCTCCATGAATAATCACAATAAATTCATAACCCATCCTCCAAACTCAACCAACAATTCATCTAATTACTTAATCATGCTCTTAACTTTACATAACATCAAAACCACTTCAAAACTCATATACACAAAAGGGGGCAGAGGTCTTTATACCTTCCTTGAAGCCTTAAACACACAACCAGAGCTTGTAAGCCTTAAGAGAGTCTTTATCCATGGTTATTATCCTTAAACTTGCAAAAGAAAATCAAGAACAAGTTATGAATTCTCGGAGTTACTATACACCGGTTTAAAGAACTGGGAAAACGAAGGTCTTACCTTGCTCACATGAATGAAACTCGTGAAATAGGAAATGTAGATTATCGCAAGACCTTTCCAACGAGCTATAGATCGCCATTTTCCACCGAGAAATGAAGGAGATATGGATTTTACAATCCGACAGTCTGTTTTTGGCCGAAAAAGGAGGAAATGGAATTGTTTTTGTTTTGACTTGGTTGATAATGATAATGCTGATTTTTGTATTAAAAAGTGATGAGTCATTGCATGTCCAGGACACGTGTCAATCAGTGGAGCATCATGGTGGCAAGAAGGGACACGTGTCACGCAATGGAGATCATGGTGGCAAGCAGCTTTACTAGTTCGCTTTCCTTTCACATGGATGATCCAAATGTTGCATTTCTCGAATTAATCTTGTTACATATTACTTCCATGTCTATATTTAATCCTGTCATAATTTCAATCCTTAATCCATGATTCGTTCGCTTAATCACTTAATCTCGTTATAAAGTATCAGCGGTTTCTAGAACCTTCGTTTCACTGTCTCAGTGGTTTTCGTTCTAAATTCTCAAATCAAATAAAATAAAATTCCAAAATATTAAATCCTCAAATCCTTAATTTAATATCTCATTTCTTGAATATAATAATATATAATTCGCTGCCCGGTCAAATACTACACCAAAATAAAATTTGGAATTTCTGAATTCCGATCGTCTTTACATTCACTTATTTACTCCGTAGATCACTAATATGACTTCCGAATATCCACACTACGTCTCGTACATAGGTGGCATGAAAAACTTTGTTAATTCTCAAAATCACTATTCATCCACCAAATTCACTATTCACTGATGCACTTAATCATAATAAGAAAAGTTTTAAATTTTACCAAAAATTCGGGTTATTACACAAGACTTCCTATAATTGTTGAGGAATAGCAGGTTGAGAATGATATTATTACTTGACCTGCTAGGATGTACCCTAAGGATCCCAAGGACTACACAGCTGATGAGAAAGAGGATGCTTCCTTGGATGCATGTTTACAGTTGATTCTGGTTGATTGTCTTGATCCTATCATGCATAATCATGTTCTAAACTGTGTTACTTCCAAACACATTTGGGACACAATTGAGATAATCAATGAGGGGACAAAGGAAGTTAGAGAGAATAAGATTGAAATTCTCACCTCTTCATATGAACATTTCAGATCAAACCCTGGTGAAGGTATCTCTGAGGTTTTTGAGAGATACAATAAATTAATCAATGATCTGAATCTCCATGGAAAACACTATACTATCAAGGAGATTAACAAGAAGTTTCTTCTGACACTTCCATCTCATCTGGAGCACAGAATATCAGCAATTAGAGAAGCAAGAGATCTAGGTGAGATTTCTTTGGAAATACTCTATGGTGTTCTAAAGACCTATGACCTGCAGTAGATACAGCAGAAGGAGATATATGGAACATGGAAGATAGTTAGTACTACTACTGCACTTGTGGCAGAAGTCCCACAACAGCTGGAAGTGAAGGTTGCTCAACCTTCCAGTTCTGACTCGGATGTTACTTTAGCTGAATATGGCTTAACATCTACAAGTCAATCTGGTGGTGACTTCTATTCAATGGAGGAACGTGAACAGCTGGAGGATGAGTCGATGGCAATGATAGTGAAGAAGTTTGGCAACTTCAGATTCAGAAAGAACCCCAATCTTAGGTTCAAGCCCAGGTTTCAGAGAGGTGGTTCTTCATCATCAAATAGCACAAAGGGTGGCTATAAAACTGGAACCGTGGATAGAAGTACAATCAGGTGCTACAATTGTGATGAGTTGGGTCACTTTCCTACATAATGTAAAAAGCCAAAGCAAGTGAGGAGGAACTCATATGATTCTAGCAAGAAGAATAAGATTGGGAAAGCTTATATTGTCGAGGGAAAAAGTTGGGATGATACGGATAGTGATGAAGAAGATGGTGAAGTGGGAAATATATAATTCTTTTGAACACAGCTCTTGAAAAAGAGGTAAAATAATTAAGACTTGTGCATTTAATCAGGATGAACTCACTAAGAAGATATCTTTTCTTGAGAATAGGGTTAATTGTTATATTCAATTGGAAACCATTCTTAAGGATCAGATCAGTGAACTTGAAACCAAGGTTAATGCTTACTATAATTCTTGTAAGACTGCTAAAGAAATCTTCAATAAACAAGTTATTAGTCATACTGTAGGAATAGGGTATGACTATAATGAGTCTATTGGAGAATTAAGCATAAACACCCCTAATAGAGTCAGTGCTGAAGAAAGGGGTGTACCATATGTGCTTAAGGATATTGAAACACCTTTCTTTAAAGAATCCTTGGCAGAACCTCTGAATGAATATTCCATTATTATCCAAGAGGAAACGCATTTTGAGGATCTTGCTTTTGAACTTGCTCATTCCAATAAATGCATGTCTGAGAATAATGTCAAAGTTGTTTCAGCAACGGAAACTAAGTCAGACATTCATAAAGTGGATCATAACAACAATAGAACTAACATGTCTGCTATTAATCTGTCTCGTAAAGCACGTGGTGTGGTTAATTGTATGTCTTGTGCATTTAATGTTATGTATGCTTATTTTAATAGTAAGCATGTATTTGATGATAAGACTGCTCCACGTCAACATGTTAATAATAAGAAGCATGTTAGAGCTAAGACTACTAGTCCTCCTAAGACTAGAGTGGATTCATTTATCCCTAAGCCTACTCAGAAATGTGTTAAGGCTGTCTATAAATGGAAACCCTCTTTTATGAAAGAGGTTGAAGTAGTTAGAGTTAAAAATGTTGTTTTACCTCACAAAGGCCAGTTCTTTAAATATGTCGGACCCAATCAAGTTTGGGTTCCGAGGAAGGACTAATCAGTTTGATATTGCAGGGTGTGGAACAGGTAAACCGTGTTGTGTGGATTCTGGACAGTGGTTGTTCAAGGCATATGACCGGAGATAGAGCCCTGCTATCAAATGTGATTGAGAAAGCTGGCCCAGTGGTTACCTTTGGAGATAACGGCAAGGATATAACTGAAGGATATGGCAGTTTGGAATCAGGAAACGTTATCATTGAAGATGTTTCCATTGTGGAAGGTCTGAAGCACAATCTTCTCAGCATCAGTCACTTCTGTGACAAAGGATATGCTGTTTCTTTTGATAAAAAGAAGTGCCATATCCTTCACAAGAAGAATGGAAAGCCTGCTCTTCAAGGAGTAAGGAAAGGGAACTTGTTCATAGTTGATCTGTACTCTGGATACAAAGATGAAGTTAATTGTTTTTATGTCAAAGCTTCATCAGATGAAAGTTGGCTATGGCACAAGAAGATGTCTCACCTGAACTTCAAAACAATGAACTCCCTAGTCAAGAGGGAATTGGTGAGAGGTCTGCCTCAAATGGAATTTACACATCATCAATAACTGAACCACATCAGCTACTGCACATGGATTTGTTTGGTCCAGTTAATGTGATGTCCATGTCAAAGAAACAATATGCACTTGTGATTGTTGATGACTATTCTAAATATACTTGGGTTTTATTCCTACATTCCAAGGATGAGACCCCACCGATGGTGATTGATCATGTGAAGTTGATTGAGCTGGATTCTAGATTCCCTGTTAGAGCTATAAGGTTTGATAATGGAACTAAATTCAAGAATGCAGTCCTGAATGACTTTTGTGCAAATAAAGGAATAACAAGACAGTATTCAGCCCCTAGAACTCCTCAACAGAATGGAGTGGTAGAAAGAAAGAATCGTACATTGATTGAAGGTGCAAGGACTATGTTAAATGAATCAAGACTTCCAATGTACTTCTGGGCTGAAGCTGTAAATACTGCTTGTTATACTCAGAATAGAACTTTAATCAACAAGGACTTAATGAAGGCTCCTTATGAGATCATGAACAACAAGAAACCAACTCTCAAATACTTTCATGTATTTGGGGCAAAATGCTTTGTGCTTAAGGATGGAGATGTTAAACGTGGCAAGTTTGAGGCCAAGGCACATGAAGCTATTTTTGTTGGTTATTCCAGAAGATCTTACAGGGTGTACTTGATTGATAGTCACCAAGTGAAGGAAAATATCAATGTTACATTTGATGACACTAAGCTCCCTAGTATCCAAACAGAAGATTCATCTGAAGAACTAAAGTTTGATAACTTGCCAGACTCAGAATCAGATGATGAAGCCCCACCTGAGATTGTTGTTGGTAATGATAATAATAATGATGATAATGATCATGGTGGTGGTGGTTGAAACATTGGTAACAATGGAGATACCACCAACACTGGAGAAGAATCATCAAGGGACTCAAGCAACAACTCATGGGGAGGAAATGAAGGGTCAACTAGTCATTCACAACACCAGAATGAATTTCAAGGCGAATTATCAAGATCAAATCTTCCAAGACAAATTTTTTGGAATATAGCTCATCCTTTTGAGCTGATCATTGGTGATCCAGGTGTTGGAGTTAGAACTAGGAGTGCTACTCAGAATGAATGTCATTATTCAGGGTTTCTGTCTGAGATGGAACCAAAGAAGACTAAGGAAGCACTGAGTGATCCAGATTGGGTGATTGATACCCAGACCAAAGAACATGAAAGTAGTTGGTACAAGATGGGTATACAGGAACAAGCTAGATGAGGATGGCATTGTTACAAGGAACAAAGCAAGACTGGTTGTTCCAGGTTATTCATAAGCTGAAGGCATTGATTATGATGAAACCTATGCACCAGTGGCTAGGCTTGAGACCATCAGGATGTTCTTAGCATTTGCAGCTTACTCCAATTTTAAAGTCTATCAAATGGATGTTAAGAGTGCATTCCTGAATGGTGAGCTGGATGAAGAAGTGTATGTGGAACAGCCCCTTGCTTTGAAAATCAAGAGTTGCTGGACTTTTTGTACTTTCTCTTCAAGGCTATCTATGGTCTCAAACAAGCCCCAAGAAAATGGTTTGACACTCTCTCTGCTTTTCTTATAGAAAATTGTTTTGTTAGAGGTATCATAGACAAAACCTTTTTTTTCTAAGAAACACAAAAATGATATGATATTAGTCCAAGTCTATGTGGATGACATCATATTTGGGTCTACTAATGATGATCTATGTAAGAGATTTGCTAAGCTAATGCATTGTAAGTTTGAAATGAGTATGATGGGTGAGCTGAAGTTCTTTCTTGGATTACAAGTAAGTCAAAGGTCAAATGGTATATTTATTTGTCAATCCAAGTATCTCAAAGAACTCCTCAAGAAATATCACATCGAGGATTTAGCATCAGCAAGGACTCCATCTTCAACAGCTGTCAAACTTGGAGCTTGTGATAATTCTATCAAGGTAGATGTTACAAGCTATAGAGGTATGATTGGCTCCTTACTCTATCTTACTGCAAGTAGACCAGATATTATGTATGATACATGCTTGTGTGCAAGGTTCCAAGCGAACCCTAGAGATTTACATCTCGTTGTTGTTAAAAGAATCTTGAGATATCTTAAGGGTACACCTAATTTAGGTATCTGGTACCCTAAAGATTCTGGTTTTAATCTTGTTGGATATACATATTCTGATTATGCAGGTAGTGTTGTGGATAGAAAGAGTACCTCTGGGAGTTGTCAATTCCTAGGAGGTAGATTGATTTCATGGTATAGCAAGAAACAGCAAACAGTTTCCAATTCAACAGCAGAAGATGAATATATTGCTGCTGGAAGCTGCTGTGCTCAGATCTTATGGATAAGGAATCAATTGAAGGACTATGGCTTTGTATTAGACAAAATTCCTATTTTATGTGACAATACAAGTGCCATAGCAATCTCCAACAACCCTATTCAGCACTCGAGAACAAAGCACATTGATATCACGTATCATTTTATCAGAGAGCATGTCATGAATGGAACTGTGGAGTTACACTTTGTACCCACAGAAGAACAGACTGCAGATATATTCACTAAATCTCTTGATGAATCCACATTTACCAATTTAGTTGGTAAATTGGGTATGTTGAACAATCTTAGTGATTAACAATATCTCTGTTATGTTTGTTCTTAGCTAAATCATTTTCTCTTATTGATATTAAATGATAAATATTGTCAATTCTTGTTTGATGTGAAAAGCTTGTTAATTTAAATGTTCTTGAATAATCTATTTTCTTTAAAAATATTTTTCTCATATTTTTTAAGTGGAGAAATTTATTTTTTATTGAAAATTTAATTATTTGGGATTATTTAAGTTAGTTTCAGATTGTATAAATTGTTGTTTGAATTTTTTTGCAGGTTTATATTATTTTATTCCACTTCTATAATTTTCTACATGTTTTTATGTTACTTGTACATTTTTCTGTGAATTTTCTGAACTTGTACATATGTTTTATGCATTTTTAGACAATTTCTGTGAGTGTTTATTAATTTTCAGCATTTTCTGTTAATTTAATTTTTTTTATTCTCAGTTTTTCTCTAAGTCTTTCCAGTCTTTTCTTCTTAGAAGACTACCGGGAAGACTTTATCATTTTATTTATTTATTTTCTAAGTCTTTCCAATTTTTGTTCTAAGAAGACTTCCGGGAAGACTTATTCTTTTTGTTTTTCTATTCTATTCTTTTCTTTTTCTATTTTTCGGAGTCTTTCCACTTTTTCTTCTTAGAAGACTTTCGGGAAGACTCATATTATTTTTATTTATTTATTTTGTGTTTATTTCGAAAAGACTTCCATTATAACTAGGAAGACTCTCGGCAAGACTCTCTCTAAGTCTTCCTGATTGTCTTCCCAGTTACTTTTGATATATATCTTTATTTTCTTTATTCTGTAAGTCTTTTTCTTCAGGTTTTTTGTAAGTCTTCCTGATCAGTTTTCCTCATTTTCGTAAGTCTTCCCTCGAATTCATTGTTCAAGTTCTTACTTATCAATATTATTGCTTACAATACTTACAAACTCAGTCGAATTCATGCTCAATTTTTTACTTTTCCTTTCGACTTGCATTTGTTTAGATTAATAAGTGATTAAAACTTGAATTTGTTGTGTTAATTTGTTAAGTAAGTTTCAGAATTGGGTTTTCTGTTTGTGGATCTTGTACCGTGCATTTGCATTCCATATTAAGTTTAAATTAAGGATCATTTGTCTCAAATTGGTTAATTTTTAGTGAAATTTTAATTTTCTGGATTTTATTTAATTTTGATTAATTTTTAAAATCCCTAAAATTCGAATTTTATTTCAATTAATTAAATTTTCTTGTTTTCAAATGGATCCTAATTTTGAACTTGTTTTAAATAATTATAATGGGTACTTTGATCCTTTGAGGTGTAAGGTTGAGCGTTTTAGGCCATGGATTCAATTTCTTAACAGTCATACATGTGTGAGTCATGCTATCTGTGCATCTGCTGTTTTGAAAGCTGATCCGTTACATCTACTTTTCTCTAGTGCTGTTATTGCTGAGGACTCTAAATCTTGTACTTTCACAATTTTAAACCAGCAATATACATTCACTTATGATATATTTTGTGATGTCTTACAATTTCCTAAGGACAGGTTTGATCCTTTGCCCTCTTATGATGAGTTATCTCAATTTTTCATGAACATTCATTATCAAGGCCCCTTATTAATGGTTAAACTGTCCAAGAGTTTTCTAGTTAGGGAATGGGATCTTTTCTTTGATACAATAGCAAGAATTTTTCATAATTGCACTAAAAAGCAAATTTTCATGGCATTACCATTCTAAATCAATATATTGTATATGCTATTGTGTTTGGTCGTAGACTTAACTTTGGTGAGTTGATTTGGAACTTAATGTGTTACCCGGTAGATGTCGATTATAGAAGGGGGGTTGAATATAATCGTACTAAATAATCGAATAAAACAGATATATAAAACAATCAATACCATCTTTTATTAATCTTTATAAAAACTGATACAAACTCTCTCAAGAAACTATGAGTTCTTAAGAGCTGCTAGGTTTTCAAAATACTCGTGTAAGTTGTTACTCTCGTAAAACCTATTATGTGTTTATATACATACACAGCTACACATTCTGTTACACAAGATAATCTCTATTTTAATTAGATTGATCTTCGTGTCGCTTATCTTTTGTAACAGCTTCGGTGATACATATCCTGGCAAATCAATCTTCTCCTGAAATCATGGAACTGTATCAATCATCATAACTTCTGATTTGATCTGTTACTGATGATGACGTCATCAGTCGTCAGCTACTGATGATGTAAGTACTTATGCCACTCGATCCTAACACATTCATTAAATCAGCATTTTTCCAACAATCTCCCCCAATTTATACTTTCTGAAATAAAGCATAAATTCCCTTAATTTAATGATGCCAAAACTTCCATCAAATGCTCGCAGGATAAAGATGAGAATTCTGCCTTAGATATTCTTCAAAATCAGACACTTTTACAAATCCTGTATTCCTCTGAAGAAACTTTTTCATTAACTCATCTTCCTCTTCCAACAACAAGTCGATCATTTTCCTTCTAAGTTTCTTCAAACTTTCATTATCTTTATCTGTCTGATAAATCGCAGCTCTCAAATCTTCAATAGGACTTTTCTGCATTCTATCATCTAAATATATACATTTGAACCTCTCACTGTCAAGACTAAAGGTCAAATGAGTAATACCTAGAGATGTTTCAATAAATGCACTGCCCTTCTTCATTTCCACTTCACGTCCATCCATGTCAACATATTTGGGAACATATCCAGTATCTTTAGATTTCAGTGCCATCAATTGTAAATCAATACTGGATTGAATCTTCTTTCTCCATTTAACACATAGATCATCTTTAGGAACAAACAGATATAGCACATACCTCAATTCTTCCAGATTCTTCATCGAGATGTCTAAAGATGTTAATACAAAAGTGGTTCCATCCTTGAGAAAATATACCAGCTTTTCTTGAGGCAGATTTCCATCGTAGACATCATAAATCATCTGAACAGATATCAGTTTGTCAAGATGTTTTTGAGTCAACTTGTCACTCAGATTCTCTGTTAAGCATGCTTGATCATATGACGTTGCTTGAAGAGTTATTTCTGCATCAGGATGTCCAATACCTCCATGAGTTCCTGCACTTCGACATTCATTCTTTTTTTTCACAAATTCTTCATAAGATCTCTTGAATCTTCCAGATCCACAAATACCAGGAATTTCATAAAGGCTTTTGAGATGTCCACTTGACTTGAATATTTCATTGATATGAAGATTCGATTTATCTTCCCTGACATCATAGCCTCTTCCTTTGTAACCTTTAATCTTCTTGAATCCATAAGCATTCCTTGAGCTTCTTGCAGCATCTTCCTTCTTTCTTAGATATTCTTGTAGCATGGCTCCTGATTTAGTGAAGCTTCGTCATTGCAAAGACTTAAAATAGTCCCTCTCTGCCTGTTTAGTTGCTTCTACATTTAACGACGTTCTCACAAGAAATATATGTCTATCATGCTTTGAATCTTCCTTTCTTCTTCTTCTTTGAACTAACGAAATATCATCATCATTTTCTTCTTCCTCGTGTGATTCTGCAGAGATTTGTTCAGTAACTTTCACTTGAGACGGACCTTCAAGAACTTCCTTTCCTTTTCCTTTCGCAGAAACAGTAGGTAACTCAGATGATTTCTTTGTATCGGTATTTGATCCTTCTTTGATCACAATAGCTTTTTGAGGTTCTGAGATTAGTTTGGTAGCTCTTCCTCTTCCTCTACCATGACTCCCACCTCTAGACTTGTTACCTCTCTTTCCACTTCTAACAACTCCTTTCTGTGAATTCAGCATTTCATACTCTATCCTTTGAGCTTCCACCATTTCTTCCACATCCTCATCAGGATACATTTCTTGAAGAAGTTTTCTTGCTTGCTGCTCATTAAATGCTTCAAGTCTGGGATCTTTATAGTGCACAGTATATTATGTTCCATCAATATTCACAGTTTGATGAAACTTCTTTGCCTGCTCAGCGGTTGTCACTATAATATCATAAGATTGCATTCTAGAACCAGATCCAGAGACTTGAGTTTACTGATGTCTTTGACTTTGTTTAGACACAGTGATTCGTGTCCTAGTAACAGCGTCAGTAGATGCTTGTTGCTGACTAGAGCCTCCATCAGGAGCATCATCCCTTCTTTGAACTACTAACTCCGGAGAGCATTTGGTTGACACTACTTTTTCCCCTTTTTTGGCATCAGTACCAACATCAGGAACAAGAGTAGAAATAAGTAAGTCCATCTTAGCATCCACAGAGTCAGCCTTTTTCTCTAGAGTTGCAATTCATTGTTTAAGAGAGACATGATATTTATGAACACATGAGAAGTCTCTTGATTGACGAGCAACAGATTGGGCATGTGCATTCATAACATCAGCAATACTCTTGGCATTTGAAGTCCTGACATCAACAATCTCTTCAAAGATAGCTTTAAGCATGAGAGAAGTACCTTTGAGATGAGTTCGAAGATCTGAATTTGTAATCTGCTGAAAAGCAGTAGCCAAGTGATGATGAGCATTAGTAATCCCAACATGAGAGGCAGGATCAGTCCAAGAATGACTCCATTGAGCTCGCATGTGACTTGTCAGTATATCAGTGGAAGAATCATCAGGATCAGAGTCATCAGAACCTGAACTAGAGCTTGACTGTGAATCCTGATTGGAAGGAGAAGAAGAACCTGCAGGATTAGAGGATGGTCCTGCAGAAAAGTCAATGATCCCTAAATCTCTCTTTTCTTTTCCAGTGATCTCATCACTGCTCACCAACACAACATCTTAACTTTTAAGAGTCAGATTTTCCTCACTGGAATGCATAGCATCCACACTCAAATCTACCTCTCCTTTTGCCAGTTCAGGAGACTGCCTCTCAATAAATCTGTTTTTCTCTAAATCTTTTATATCATCCTCACGGAAAAGGCTCAGAGCACTCAGAAATGAAGAAATAAGAGATGGCAGAGAGGGGTAGAGTACAGTCATACTGATAGGGTTTCCCTCAATGAAGGGTCTGTCAGTAGTCATCCTGATACCAGGAGAATAAACAACCATAGCAGAATCAGGATTAGAGATATTACTTGCTTTTTCAGTATCGAAAGGAAGAGAGGATAATGGTTGAATCAGAAGAACTTGACTTTCATCAGTCTGGCATGCTTCCATACTTTGAATGAAAGGTTCTTGTGGAGCCTGGACACTTGGGACTGCTTCAGTAAAGTGTACTGGAGGTTCTTGTGTGTCCTGTCCTTGAAAATGGTCTTCATCAGTAGATGGTTCTTGTGAGACCAAAAGTTCAGAAGCTGCTACATCAAAGTCATATGTAGGTTCTTGTGTGCTTCCCTCATGTATTTGATCATCAAAGTGAGCGATGATGTCATCTTCCAGAGTCCCTTGAGCACTTTTAGGATGTAACTCGGAAGATATATAAATAAACTGCTGTAACTGCTCCATGCCTACATCGACCCTTTGAGTAGATGGTTCTTGTGGGGCATGATCAACATGGACCGCTAGCTCACTTTGAGAGCCAGGTTCTTGTGTATCCAGATCAATACTAGGAGCAGAGGACGTTCTTGCCTTGACATTCCTTTTCTTTGTTCTTGCAAAACAAATCTTCCTTTTCTGACCAACAGTCTCAGCAATTTCTTTTCTGGCTGCATTTTCCAGTCTTTTGATTTGATCATATGACATATCAACCTTCCGTGCCTGTGGAGATACAGGAGGACTGGAGTCAGAAACCACCACTTTTTTATGTGAGGGTTGCACATCAGATGTGTCAGCATCAGGAGCAAGTACTGCATCAGGATCAAGTCCGGTATCAGAAGTGAAAGTACTATCCGGAGTAATATTGACAGGAATATCAGTTGCAGTACTGTCATGAAGAGATTTGTGGAGAGCATCGACAGCAGCAAAATGAGAAGAGAGACTAGATTTCCTTAGTCTGCGTCGTTTAGGAGACGATGGTAAAGGAGGAATGTCATGTGCCACATCCACATATGATATCTTAAATATTGATGACAGAGGTACATCATCATCATCATCATCATCATCAGTATCAACAACAGTTGTATGCTTTCTTCGTGAGGCCAATATTTTGGATGCCCTACCAACTGGTTGATCACCTTGTTTCTCCAGAGTATCAGTGGGGTGAGGTAACAAGGTCCGTGATCCTGACGACTGAGAATGTCGCACAGATTAGGTTAACCTTGTGTGTCTTACAACTGATTGCTGTCGAGAGCCATCAGAGGTGGGTTTTGAGTGTTTGGAAAGCTGTTTAAGTTGTGTACGTGGGTTAGACCCAGAGGGGGTAGCAACATCAGACCTCTGAATCATAGTACTAGGATCCAATCCATAAACAGTAGGCAATCTCTGTCTCAGAAGCTGCCTGACCTGTTCAGGATACACAACATCACCCTAAAACATTTGTTTACCTTTTATCATGTACTCCTGAAAGGAGCGAGGAGTATTCTGAAAAGTAGGTAACAAGCTCTCATTTTGAGAAGCAACATTAGGGCATAAGTACTTAAAAATCAAATGTAGAAAATGACCAAAGTAGACAATTTCCCGATTCTCATTTATTCTACTTCCTCTGGAATAAATAAGCATGCTAGCTATATTAAAGTCATAACCATAGATTAGAGAGTACCCAATGTTTTGTGTGGCTTGAGTGAGAGCATCAAAGTTTGAACTCTTGTTCATGAAGCACTTACCAATGGAATCAAAGAAAAAGTTCCATTCCTGTCGTAGCTTGGTTCTTACCAGCCTTCCCATTCGAGTCATATCACCATTATAGCCAATTTTGATGAAAAACTCGCGAAGTACCGCCTCCGAAAAAGTGGAGTAAACGATGCGGGGCTACCCAAGTGCAGAGCTCTTTGAACAATAGTAGGAGTGACCTCATACAGATCATTCCTATAGGAGAATGTGAGGCTTGGTTGAGTATTAGAAGTACCTGGAGTGTAGGTTGCAGTACTCCAAATCTGCATCACTGCTTGTGCAGAAATTGTGTAACACCCCCAGATCCGGGGTCAGGAATCTGGGTTGTCACGCTCCATCAATGATACAATACCTGCATTACTTACAACATTCTCATAATACAACTCCAAAGACCCCAATCACTTACGCACACACACACAAGTTATAGCCTTGGAAATGAGCAACAATAATCAACATTTGTTATTACAACCCAAATGTACTATCCTGGATCTCATCTATTATTTACAACCTCTACCTGAAGTTACAATAATAGATCTCACAATACTATACAAGGTTTAGTAATACAAACCCACTCAAAATAATTCTCACTAATTCAAGCTGCAACTATTCTGCTCACACTGACAATATCCATCCTGCATCAACTAACTCCAGGGTGGTCTCTCCATTCCCTTGCTCTCGTAACACGAGGTGGATTCGGCAATGTTTTCCTCATGCTGAAATATTTAATAAAGCAAGAATGAGCTATGTCGCAACAACGTTCCTATTCGAAATTTACTCAGGGGCAAAGGTGTTAGTGTTCCAATCAGTTGTGCAATGTGTGTTAGAGACATCGAGCACCTCATGTATCTGTTTTTTTTATTGTACCTTTGTTAATCAGTGCTGGCACCAGGTGGGGCTAGTATATGATATGAGGGAAGTTGAGAGTGCACCAGAGTAGATCATTGGTAGATTAAGCAACGAGTCGGATGACAACCTGATAAAAATTGCTGCAGTATTGTGGGGGGTGTGGTTTTCTAGGAATAAGAGCATCTTTGAAGGTAAGAAAATGTCCCCAACAGCTACGATGACATGGAGTATGAAGCAAATATCTGACTGGCGGTTTGTGAACAAAAAACGCCCAACAGAAGTGAATTTGGGCCCGATTCCACAACAGCAAAGTCACAGATGGAAGCCTCATGCTCCGGGGACTTTCAAGATTAATGTTGATGCTTCTGTTAAAGCAGGCCTCAATTCTTTTGCAGTAGGTATGGTGCTTAGGGACGACAAAGGGAAGTACATATCAGGGAAGACCATGAGATTTGCAGGTTGCGTGCAGGTGGTGGAAGCAGAAATGGTGGGGATCACTGAAGCTCTTTCATGGCTACATGAGCTACCAATTGCTGAAGTAGAAATAGAAAGCGACTCTCTCCTTAGTGTGAATTCTGTAAAAAATGTCAATGTCAACCTCCTAGAATTATGAGCTTTGGTGCAGCAATGTCAATCCATGATCTGTAATAGGGGTGGGGTGTCGTTACGGTATGTTAGAAAGCGGGCGAACAAGGTAGCACACAAATTGCCTAAAATCCCTTGGGAGCTTAATAGCTTCATTGTTCATTCGTCTCCTCCATTATTCTTATTGGAGACACTTTTGTCAGATGTTTTGATGATTTAATGAGAATCAACTTTTATTCAAAAAAAAGTATAAGACACAAAGGCAGATATCCTTTAACCTTGGTTACTCGATATAATATGAAAATATATAATGAATAATTAATTAAATAAAATAATTAAATTCTTATCTATCTATACTATTATATTAAAGACGAAACATTAAAAGTTTTTGTAGCATTACACAATGTCCATTTTTTGCTTGTCAGCAACGGTATGAGAAAACTATGAATAGCTGCGCTAGTTCCCTAGTCTGATTCAAGGATTTAGCAGGCTCCGATTTAGGAGGGGAGCCTATTGCATCTTATACTATCATTATTCTCAATCCGGTAAAGCAGATTCTCAGTCACGTGTTATTTTCTAGCGATTGACATAATATCCCTAATTTAATTTATAGATAACGATTAGAGATTGGATGACCAAACTATGGAGGACCAGACTATATTCGTACACGTTTAGTGAATCAATCTATATATGACATATATAACATATTTATATGTTAAGAAATATCCTATTATATCGAGTAACCAAGGTTATGAAAATATAGCCGAAACATTGAAAGTTTTGATTTCAATTTTCGGTAATTTATTTTATTTAATCTATCTATCTGTACTATTATATAATAGCCGAAATATTGAAAGTTTTGATTTTCCATTTTCTCACATATATAACATAACTTCAAACTCTTTTAATTATACTTACTTAGAATTCAAAAACACGACATTTTTTTTAGAAAATATTTATATTTATATATATTACAACAAGATATATTGATAATTTTGACGGTTATCTTGACATGCTTACTAAGCTAATAAACTTTTATAAAATCTATAAGTTTTTTAGAGTTAAAGTATTAAAGTATTACTTTTTATTCTTTTTAAAAAGTTAGCATTTTCAGAAGTATTAAAATCTCAAAAAAATTAAAAGTAAATTTCAAAATTAATATTAAAATCGTCTGTGGTTTGCACGGAGGCTTGTATATGAGGCTTGTATATAATAAGTGTAAAGGAGATTCTATCCAAAACTTTGGTCAGTCCTCAGTACCGCCAAAACAATTTCAATCGTTAGATATTTTTAAAAATAAACGATCACAATTATATAATATAAACATTAAAATTATTATCTAAAAAGGATATAAGTCAAAAATGGAAGTATTAGCATTAAAATTAGATTTTAAGTAATCACGACTATTACATATCAAAAGAATAATAATCGTTAGATTTTAAAATAAATAGATGAGAATCGTTAGATCGAATATGAAAAAAGTGTATTTGGTTTTTACTTTAATTATATTAACAATATTAAAAAATATATCTTGATAATTTAAACCAAATACATGAAAATTTCCTAAATCGAATAGAATTCTCAAAGTAAAAATTTGTCACTTTCTTCGATATTTAGTTTTTGTGTAGTTTTAATTGTAAAAAATTTGTTAAACCATCATTAAATCAAAGATTATTTTGTTAGATGTTAAAATAGATAGATGAAAATCGTCGACGTAATATTAAAAATTGTATTTGGTTGTTCGTAAAACTATATTCAAATACTAAAAAGAGTATTTTGATAATAAATTCAATAAGAATTCTTAATGTAAAAATTCGTCACTTTTTTTCCTGTTTACAATTGGGAAAAAATTGTTAAATCGTCACTAAATTAAATATTATTTTGTGAGTTTTGTGTGTGCCGTAAAACATTCAAATCTGATTTTTAGGAATCAAGATAGAGTACAAATAGTTAATTGAGCGTATAAAATGAAATAAATAAATTCCAAAAATTAATAACACAAAAATATCTAAAAATTACAAATTAATATATTCAAAAAAGTCGTGTGTTGCCCGGATCTTATCGTTCATGTACAGTCAAACTAATAAGGATAGTTGAATTTGAAATATATAAATAAGAACCATCAGATCTAATATTAAAAAGTATTTTTGATTGTTATTAGAATTATATTCAAATACTAAAACTTGAATTTTAATAATATAAACTAAAAATGAGTAGATTTTCTAAGTTGAATAGAATTGTTAATGTAAAAATTCACAACTTTATCTTTTATTCGGTATCATGAGTAATTTTTGTTGAAAAATAATAATTGATTCATCATTAAATTAAAAATAATTTAGTTAGTTAATATAATTATAAATTTTTAAAAAACAATTGTGCATTGCAGTTATAAGCTAATAATTTATAATATATCTAATTTATTATAGTAGTACTATTTATAGTATACAATATTATAATTTGATATCAATAATTAAAATTTATAAATAAACTAAATGTAATATTATTTATATACTATGTACTGTATAATTTAATTAATTAACTATCAATATTTGAAAATAATGAAATAGAAATTTGTGTTTGTCGTGGAATTGGTATCTTTTTAGAATGGCTTTATGACCTGTTAGATATAATTGCTGATGATTATCTATCAGTGTTTAAGCAACATGTACTCATCAGAGTTTATGCTAGAAGCCAGTCAGAGTTTGATAAAGTCTGACGGGATGATAGTTTATTTAGCTGTCGGTGCTGACATTGAAGATTCTAGAAGCAATATATCTTGAAGATGGAAAGAAGCAAGATATATTGAGATAGCTAAAGAAACGGGACAAAAGACAGAAGCAATCCTAAATTGATATAAATTGTATAGCTAATTTATAGGAATATCAATTAGAGATTGATTATGTAGCTGTGTACTATATAAACACAGATAGGTTAACCCTAAAAGGGATGCGAATACTGAATACATTATTCTTGTAACCTAGCAGCTCTCTGTGATATTTTACATCACTGAGAGAAGAGTTATTTAATATAATTCAGTTTATTGTTCATAAACAGTGTTCTTTATTGTTATTCTCATACATATCTTGACTATATTGTGTATTCGGCCTAACAATTGGTATCAGAGCCAAGGCTGTTTAATATATACAGTTTATTGATCTAAAACACAAGTATAATCATGACTGAAAACTCTCAGGAAGGTTCTATTGCTCAAAAGGTTCAATCTGCTTCTGTAAGTCGATATGAATCAATCAGGGTTCCAATGCTCAAACCAGTGGAATATCCAATATGGAAGGTTAAGATGACCATGTTTCTAGTAGCCACAGATCCAGAATACCTTGATAGAATCTATGATGGTCCTCATATGCCAACTAAACTGTCTCCTGTAGTTGCTGGTCAAGAACAAAAGACTGTTCCGAAGGAAAAGAAAGATATGACTCCTGAGGACATCTCATCAATTGCGAAGGATGCAAAAGTTAGACATCTTCTTCATAGTGCCTTAGATAATGTCATGTCTAACAGAGTTATTGGTTGCAAGACTGCCAAAGAAAACTGGGATGCTTTAGAAGTCAGGTGTCAAGGAACAAGTGCTATAAAGAAGAACAGGAAGACTATTTTAACACAGGAATATGAACACTTTGACTCTAGATCTGATGAAACTTTGACAGATACATATGACAGATTCTGTAAATTGTTGAATGATTTGTCTCTTGTTGATAAAGAATATGATCTTGAAGAGTCAAATCTCAAGTTTCTACTATCTCTACCTGAAAAATGGGATTTAAAGGCAACATCAATAAGAGATAATTATGATCTTGCAGAAACAGATCTTGATGAAATTTATGGGTTGCTTAAAACTCATGAACTTGAGATAGAACAAAGAAACAAAAGGTCTGGAAAGAAGACAAAATCTGTAGCTCTCAAAGTTGAAGAAAAACTCATGAAGAAAGAAACATCAAAGAAGAAAGCTAAGGGAAAAGCTTTGGTCATAAACTCTGAAAGTGAGTCATCAAACTCTGATGGTGATTCAAATTCTGATGCTTCTTCTGAATCAGAGGATGATGAAGAACAACTGATGCAAATGGCTGCTTTGATGGTGAAAACCTTCAAGAAGATGGGTTTTAAGAACTTCAAGAAGGGAAAAAGATTCTCGAGGAAAGATTCAAACTCTGGAAGAAAGAGTTTCAGAAAGTCTGAAGGAAGGGATACCAAGTATGGAAAGAAAGACAAGTCTGAGATCCAGTGCTACAAGTGTAAAGAGATGGGTCATTATGCTCCAGAGTGCAAGAAAGGAAAATCTGAGAAAGCACTCATCACTAAAGGAAAAGACTGGGCAGATACTTCAGATTCTGATGAAGATGTCAGCTATGCTCTTATGGCAACTGTTGAAGATAAATCTGAGACATCTGAGAATAAGGTACCCCTAACAACTTATGCTTATGATATTGATAATATATCTGAATTGAGAATTTATCTTAAAAGCATACATGTTAGTTATAGAGATCAGACTTTAGAAAATGAGAGAATTAAATCTGAGAATCTGAAGCTTAAAGAAAGAAATAAATTTCTTGAAGAAGAGCTTGTTAACATGCAACAAGTTCAAAAGGAAAGAGATGATGCTGTTTATGTTGAGCAAGAGTTGTTAAAGAGATTTAGACAACTAGAATCTGATTTGGAGAAAGAGAGGAAGGTAATTAAAACCTGGACTAATTCTGGAAAAGACACACATCAAGTTTTTCAAACAGATACAGTTGGGTTAGGTTACTGTGAGGAAGATGAACTAAGGTTTAAAGATAAAGTTAAAGTTAAACCACAACTTAAACCTGTGAAATTTGTTTCTGAATCTAGTAATCAAACCTCTGTACTTGAAACAGAAGCTGTTAAAGAATCAGTAAAAACTTGTGTTAAACAGGTGAATGTTGGTTTAATGACAGAGAAACAATTCAAGTATAAGCTCAAAGAGGTAAAGTCTGTTGAAAAATAGAAAGTGTCCAGGAAGAATAGGAATGGAAAAGTAGGCATTAATAAAAGAAATGATTATCTGCCTAATTCTGATGCTCCTAGAAAGACATGTCATAGTTGTGGTAGTACTAACCATCTTGCATGTTTCTGCACGAAAAACAAAGATATTAATTCTTTACCCTCCAAGTCTGGAGTGAAGAATGATTTTGTTAGGGTTAGACCACAGACTTTATGCACACACTGTGGGAGCACTTGGCATTCCATTTATACTTGTAAGAGCTATCATGCCATTTATCACAACTATTATGAGTTAAAACCCAACTTGAAATGGGTTAGAGCAAACTCTGCAAGTGTAAAGTCTGACACAGTTAGCTCAAACTCTGTTGAAAGTTTTTCCGCTGCAAAAGCTAACTATGTTAAGAAAGCCAAAGGATCCAAGCAAGTCTGGATCCTTAAATCTAACTCTTTGTAATTGTTTGTGATTGCAGGGCATAAGGGAAAGCACCCTAGTCTTGGACAGTGGATGTTCAGGACACATGACTGGAAATAAAGCCCTTCTATCAGACTATGAGGAGAAGGCTGGCCCAAAAGTTTCCTATGGAGATGGCAACATAGGACGTACTATGGGATATGGCAATATCAATCTTGGAAGTGTCATCATCACTAATGTAGCTCTTGTCCCAGGACTCAAGCATGATATGCTATCTATGAGTCAAATCTGTGACAGAGGTTACCATGTAGATTTTCAACCTGAATACTGTGAGGTTATCAGCAAATCTATAGGGAAAGTTGTTCTAGTTGGACACAGACGGAATAATATCTATGAAGCAAGTTTGGTAACAAACTCTGAAGGAAAAGCTGTGTGTCTGTCTGCAAAAATGTCAAATGAAGAGAGTTGGAAATGGCATAAGAAGCTCTCTCACCTAAACTTGAACAACATCAATGAGCTAATTCGAAAAGATCTTGTAAGGGGACTTCCAAAGTCAATACTCAGCTTAGATGGTCTGTGTGATTCTTGTCAAAAGGCCAAGCAAAGGAAGTCATCTTTCAAGAGTAAGTCTGAATCTTCAGTTGTGGATCCTTATCATCTTCTTCATGTTGATCTATTTGGTCCAGTCAATATAATGTCTCTTAGCAGAAAGAAATATGCTCTCGTCATTGTTGATGAGTACACTAGGTACACTTGGGTGTATTTCTTAGCAAAGAAGGATGAAACTGCTTTAACTCTGATGGATCATGTAAAGCTACTGGACAAAGGATCACTGTATAAATTGAAAATTATCAGGAGTGATAATGGTACTGAATTCAGAAATGCAATGATGGAAGAATTTTGCAAAGATAGAGGAGTGAAGCAAGAATTTTCCACACCAGGGACTCCACAGCAAAATGGTGTAGTTGAAAGAAAGAACAGAACCTTAATCGAAGCTGCCAGAACAATGCTTGAAGAAGCAAAATTGCCAACTTATTTCTGGGCAGAAGCTGTTCAAACTGCTTGTTTTACTCAAAATGCAACACTGATCAACATGCATGGGAAAACACCATATGAGATGGTGAAAGAAAAGAAGCCAAATTTGAAATATTTTCATATTTTTGGATGCAAATGCTTTGTGTTGAAAACTCATCCTGAACAGTTGAACAAGTTTGACTTAAAAGATGATGAAGGAATTTTTGTTGGATACCCGCTGTCAACTAAAGCATTCAGAGTCTACAATCTGAGAACTAAAGTGATCATGGAATCAATACATGTGTCATTTGATGATAAGAAGATAACTGGAATAGAAGATGAAGAATATCATGATCAACTTCGCTTTGAAAATGTAGATCTAAACTCTGATGACGTAAACTCTGATGAAGCAAATCCAACAAACTCTGATGAAGCATACTCTGAACCTCTACTGATAAACACTGAGGAAGTTTCTCTGACAGAGCAAAATAGAGAACCATTTGAGGGGGAGTGTGAAGATACTTCAGCAACATCTCAAAATGATGACTCAAATTCTGAAAATGAGTCAGCTGAAGAATCTATCGCAAACTCTGAGTCAAACACTGAAAATCCAAACTCTGAGCAGTTCAATTCAGGGGGAGCCTCAGAGAATGCAAATGGTCAAGAAGACGATCAGGAAAGCATGGATCAAGGGGGAGGATCTAATGAAAATAGAAGCCAATTACCTACAGCAAGAAGGTGGACACAAGCTCACACACCTGACTTGATAATTGGAGATCCAGAAGCTAGTGTGAGAACTAGAAGTGCTACAACTAATGAATGTCTGTTTCATGCATTCTTGTCTCAAACTGAGCCCAAGAAAGTGGAAGAAGCTCTTCAAGATGCAAACTGGATAACAGCTATGCAGGAAGAGTTAAATGAATTTGAAAGGAATGAAGTATGGACCCTTGTACCATGACCCAAAAACAGATCTATTGTTGGTACAAAGTGGGTTTTCAGAAACAAAACAGACAGTGATGGAGTGATTACAAGGAATAAAGCTAGACTTGTGGCTAAAGGCTATTCACAACAGGAAGGAATTGACTATGATGAAACCTTTGCTCCGGTTGCAAGATTGGAGGCCATAAGGATTTTTCTAGCATATGCTGCTCACAAGAAGTTTAAAGTCTTTCAGATGGATGTGAAAAGTGCTTTTCTCAATGGGAAACTTGAAGAAGAAGTCTTTGTTGAACAACCACCTGGATTTGTGGATCCCAAACATCCAGATTATGTCTATGTTGCCCAGTAAATAACAATTGTAGAAGGGGGTTGAATACAATTGTATAAGATTCTCGACTTTATATAACACAAATATGAAAGATCGATAACAATAACAATAACAGCTTTATTAACTTTGATATAAAACTGTTACAAACTCTCTTAAGAAATTCTGATGTTCTTAAGAGCTGCTAGCTTACAAAAACTCTCTCAAGAAATTCTGTTCTTAAGAGCTTCTCTCCGATTATGTTCTCTCTCGAATGAATACATAAATCGAAACCAAAACTGTGTTTATATAGTGCACACAGCTTCTCTATCAATTACAAGATAAGTCCTAATCATAACAAAGATAGAAACATATCTTTAATCGATAGCTACATTCTACAAACCAGGAACAAACTTCCATGTTTATCTAGACTTCAAATATAACTCGAAGTAGGAATCCTGATCAGCTTCAAGTCCTGATGATCAAACCTGATCATAGTCTGAGTAGGAATCCTGATGATCAATAAGATACTGACGCTTGATCAAATACTGATGACCATGCAATACTGATGACGTCAGCAATCCTGATCAGTTGAGTCTAGCTTCTGACGATCATTGAATTCTGATCTAACAATCTCCCCCAATCTCATACTTTGTGAAATAAAGTATAGATTCCAAATATTCAATGATGTCAAAAACATGTATCAAAATGTACGAGTATCTTCAGAAACAACTTATCTGTTTAAGCTTTGTGATAGAACAGATTCATCTTCAAGAAGTTGGATAATAAACTTTCTTCTTTTTCTTCAAGAATTTGAATCAGTCTTTCCTTAAGATTTCTGAGTTCTTCATCTTCCTCATTAATCTGGTAGATAGCTGCTCTGAGATTCTGTATGGAGTTTCTTCGTAGACTGTGCTCTTCTAGCATAAGATAAGCAATTTCCTTCCCATCAGGATTGAGAGAAAGATGAGTCATGCCAAAATTTACTTCTTTAACAGCAGTACCCCTTTGCATTTCCACATCCTGACCTCTTTGATTTAAGTACATGGGAATATAATTACCATCGAAATTACTATTTCCATCCAGTCTTCTTCTTATAGTTGACAAAATCATGTCAGCCCATACTTTGTACACTTGGTTCTTCCATCTTAACAGATAGTGAACATATTTCAGTTCCTGTGTAGTTTTCATCAGCAGATCTTGAATAGATAGGATCTTCACACTACCATCTTTCATGAAGTACAGAAGCTTTTCTTTCTTTTCAAAACCATCATGACAATCTATAACTATATCAACAGCTAATAAATTGTTCAGGTTTTCAGAAGTTAAAGTACCTCCAATTTCTGTCAAGGAGTAAGGATCAACATATGACATATTCAGATATTCACCATCTTTGTGTCCAATACCTCCTCTTGAATTACTTGACAATTGCTTCAGATTTGAAAACATCTTTAACCAGAGTGCTTTTGATCTAACCATCTCAGATAAATCAACAACACTTGAAGCGCTTGTAATAATTCCACCAGACTGAAAATTGATAGGTGTATCACAACTTAATGTGCTAATATGTTTCCACTTCTTGTATTTCTCCTTTTCATGAGCGTAGCTTCTTTCAAGTAAAGATTCTTGTCTGCTTGAATTTCTCCATTTTCTTTCATTTGAAACTTTAAGCCTTTGTAGATAGAGATTAAAATCTTCATATGTTCTCTTTGTAATATCTCTTCTTATGGCTTCTTCTTCTTCATCTACTTCTTTGTTGTGACAATCAACAACAGTAGATAAGATTATCAAATCAACCTCTTGCAGAATTTCAGATTCGTCAGGATCTTGAATATTGTCAGGATTAGAATCTTCAATTTGATTTGTATTGCTGAGAGTTGATTTACTTGATTTTCTTCTCAATTCAGGTTCTTCTTCAACAATTCCATCATCACCAAAAGTAGATCTGTCAGGAACTACTAGAGTTTGAATAGGTTCAGGAATTTCTTCAATTCTTAACCCTCTAGACCTTGTCTGTCTAGGTACTGTTTGAGTTGAAGAACCTCTTTTACTTCTTCTAGCACCTCTCCTACCTCTGCTTCCTCTACCTCTAGCAGGAGCAGTATAGCTTTCCATTGTCTCTCTTTGTAGTCTCAAGAATTCTTCATGTGAGAGATCAGGATATTCTTCACTTGCTGTAGAGAGTGCTTTTCTTCATATAATTGTTGAACTCTTTTATCAGTGTGATATAGAGTAACAATTCTACCGTCTTTTGTAGAAAACTTCTGGAATAAATTTGATGCATCTTCAGGATTATCAATAATCACATCTTCATCACCTTCAGGAATTGTAGCAAGAATGTGTCCATGACCAGGTGTCAGGATTTGATCTTCCGTCAGGATCTGAGATTGCACCAATGTTCTTACTGTCTTAACTCCAGAATCAGAAACATGAGTTAACTGCGTTGTTTGACTTTGAGAAGTTTGGATTGTCTTCATAACAACAGCATCAGAGGTTTCTCCTTGTATCGCTTTGTCACCACCATCATCTCCAGTATCATCATCATTATTTCTTAATACTAGATCAGGTGTACATTTTGTCTGAATAACCTTCTCCCCCTTTTTGACATCAGTATTTGACAATAATTGCAAAATTAAGGAAAGAGAGGCTTGAATTTCAGTTACCTTAGTATCCAGAGAATCAATTCTTTGAGTGATTGAGGTTTGTTCTAAAACAACAGATTTCACTTGAGATTCCACTACCCTTAGTTGGAAAGTAGTAGGCACCTTTGTAAAATTATTAAAGATATCAGTCCTCACTTTTTCAGTTGAGCCCTTGATAGAATCAATCTCACTTTTCAGGCTTTTGGATAACAGAGTTGTAGCCTTCAGATGATTCTTCAAGTCTTGATTCTCTATAGACTTCACTGCATTATAGGCATGTTCAATAGCAGAAGAAAAACTGATAGATTCATCAGAATTGTGCCATGAATTGTTCCATTCATTCTGTCTAAATGCCTCTGCAGGATCAAAGGAAGGAGTAGAAAAATCTTGTCTCTGATCTTTCCCAGTGGAAGCATTGCTAGCCATATATGTACTTGATGAACCAAAATTAGTTCCAAGACTAATCTTGAGTGCTGTAGCAAGCTGTTCCTTCTCTTTTCTATTCTCATTATCATCATCACTATCATCATCAGAATTATCATCATCAGAACCATGAGATATATCAGGATCAGGAATTGCAATACCTTTCAGTTTATCCTGTGATTCTGAGATAGGATGATCCATTGGTCTTGAACGAAGTGGCTGTAACAAAATAGGTTCATTTTCAGGAGCACCACTAACGTCAGGATGAACATCGTCAGGATTTGATATGCTTGCATCAGTATTTGCTACCAATGGTTCTTGTGGAGCTTGAGGTTCAGAAGCTGCTTCAACACTTTGAGCTAAAGGTTCTTGTGTGCTTCCCTCATTGACAATGTTCTCGACCAATCTTTCAACAGAAGCTGTAGCTTTGCCTGCATCTTCACTTTGAGAAGATGGTTCTTGTGTAGCTGGAATGTTGATGTCTTCATTCTCCCTTTGAGAAAATGGTTCTTGTGTGACCATTCCACTAGCTAAGCCTTCACCCAAACTTTGATTGAGTGGTTCTTGTGTGGCAGGATCAACAGTAGCTGCTGAATTACTCTGAAATTCAGGTTCTTGTGGGCTTGATCCTTTCAGCTTCTTCTGTCTCTGATAGACTAACTCTTCTGCATTCCTCTTTTTCTTTGATGTAGGTGTAAGACCAACCAAGGAAGCAGTTGTAGAAACCTTCTCCCAAGAATGTCCTCGAATCTGAGATGGAGAGGCTGGAGAGTCTGATATAGAGACAACTTTTGTTGCTGCATCAGGAATACTAACATCAGGATTTGATGTCTGAATATCAGTATCCTTCATTTGCACTGTCAAAGGAATATGATACCTGCTCTTTGATAATTTCCTTGTCTTTTGTGGTTTTGACGAAGGTACCACAACTTTAGTAGCAGTATCAGCAACTTCCTTGTTCACATTCATCACAGAGGATATAGGTAAGTCATCCTCTGAATCACTTTCATCAATCAACCTTAACTTCCTTTTCACAGGAACATCCTTAACAACCTTATCAGCTTTCTTCACCAGGACCCCTTGTACACCCCCTTGTATCTTCTTTTTAGTGAGTGGTGTAGAGGAAAAATCCTTTGAACCTGATTGCCTTCCAGACACATCAGTTCTAGCTGATTTCTTGATTTTACAACTAAAGTCTTTTGAGAGACAGTAGAGGTGGTTGTTAACTGTTTAGACTGTTTAGGTTGCATGCTTGTGTCAGGAACAAGGTGGGTTGGTCCTTGTACCATAGCATTAGAAAGTAGTCCATAATGAGTAGGCATTTTCTGATGTAAGAAAAACCTAACCTCATCGGGAATAAAAGCATTTCCGCACAAAATATTTTGCCATATCAGGATAAAAAAAATATTCAATAAGAGTTCCTGAGTAGAAAATAGACTAGGAAAATAAATATGTAATTTCCATTTTTCATGTGTAATGAATCTTCAAGTATTAATGAAATTTGTCCATTTTCTCAATTGTTTTCTTCCTGTACTTGCCTGCAAAATTTGTTAGTAACACTCATAGTGATATAGAGATGATAAATAATAAACTCTGATAATAATGAAATTGAAATTGATAATTAAGACTGAAAACTTAATCAAAGACTAAGTAATAATCTAATTGTCCAGAGTTTACCAGGAGTGTTGATGACAAATTAGCATAGAATCTCTGGTTTTTATACCAGCTTCAATATCTGAACATCAGGATTTGACCAATTGATTTCCTGTCAGGATTGAGTCCTATCAGGATTTGATCAAAGATACATACCTTTCTGAATAACCATCAGGATTTGACAGTTATCAGGATTTCCCCTCTGTAGCTTTTCCTCAGAAATTCGCAAAATTCATCATTCCAAGTTCATTCACCAACTTATTGAAAGTAGCTTCAGGTAGTGGCTTGGTGAATATATCAGCTAGTTGTTGATTAGTAGGAACAAAGTGAAGTTCAATTGTTCCTTCCAGAACCTGTTCTCTTATAAAGTGATATCTGATACTTATGTGTTTAGTAAGAGAATGCTGAACTGGATTTCCTGTCATTGCAATAGCACTTTGGTTATCACAATAAATAGGGATTTTTGAGTATGACAGGCCATAATCTAACAACTGATTTCTCATCCACATTATCTGAGCACAACAACTTCCTGCAGCAATGTACTCAGCTTCTGCAGTTGAAGTGGAAATAGATTTCTGCTTTTTACTGAACCATGAAACTAGTCTTCCACCCAAAAACTGACAACTTCCTGAAGTACTTTCCCTGTCTATTTTGCATCCTGCAAAATCAGCATCTGAATAACCACACAACCCAAAATCTGATTCCCTTGCATACCAAAGGCCAAGTGAAGGAGTGCCTTTGAGATATCTGAAAATTCTTTTGACTGCAATCAGATGTGGTTCTCTAGGTTTTGCTTGAAATCTTGCACATAGACAGGTTGCAAACATGATATCTAGTCTACTGGCAGTGAGATACAATAAAGAGCCAATCATTCCTCTGTAGTGAGTTACATCTACCTCTTCACCTTGATCAGGATCAAGTTTGGTAGCTGTAGCTATGGGAGTTGAAGCAGGAGTACTGTCTTGCATGTTAAACCTTGTCAGTAAATTCCTTGTGTATTTAGACTGATTAATAAAAATCCCTTCATCAGTCTGTTTAACTTGAAGACCCAGAAAGTAACTCATTTCTCCCATCATGCTCATTTGATATCTTGACTGCATAAGCTTGGAAAACTTTTCACACAGCTTATTGTTTGTTGACCCAAAAATGATATCATCAACATAAATCTGAACTAACAGCAACTCCTTACCATGATTCAAATAAAATAGAGTTTTATCAATTGCACCTCTTTTGAATCCACTTTCCAGTAAGAATTGAGCTAAGGTTTCATACCATGCTCTTGGAGCTTGCTTTAGTCCATAAAGTGCCTTATCCAGTCTGTAGACATAATCTGGATATTTAGGATCAATGAAACCAGGAGGTTGTTCAACATAAACTTCTTCCTCCAGTTCACCATTTAAGAAAGCACTTTTAACATCCATCTGGAAAACCTTGAATTTCTTATGTGCTGCATAAGCAAGAAATATCCTGATGGCTTCTAGTCTTGCAACAGGAGCAAAAGTTTCATCATAGTCAATTCCCTCTTGTTGGGAATACCCCTTTGCAACTAGTCTAGCTTTATTTCTGATAATGACTCCATCAGAATCAGTCTTGTTCTTGAAAATCCACTTTGTACCAACAATTGATCTATTCTTTGGTCTTGGTACCAGTTTCCAGACTTCATTCCTTTCAAATTCATTCAGTTCTTCTTGCATTGCAGTAACCCAATCAGCATCTTTAAGTGCATCTTCAACTTTCTTAGGCTCCTCCTTGGATAGAAAGTTATTATATAAACATTCATTCTGAGTTGCACTTCTTGTTTGAACACCTGCATCAGGATCTCCAATTATCAAATCAGGAGTATGATCTTTTGTCCATTTCCTTGCTGGTGTCAAATTGTTTCTTGAAGTAGATGCTCCCCCTGGATTGGTGTTATCTTGATTGAAAGAATTTGATTGATTTGAAGCTCTCCCTGAATTATTGCTATGCCCTCCTGATGTGTTATCAAGATCTTCACTTGAATCAGTATCTGAAGAATTCTGTCCTGATGATTGAGTTGACTCTGAACTTGTAGTTGAATGTCGTTGCTCCCCCTCAACATTAGCACTACTAGTTGTATCACTGTTGTTTGCATCATCAGTATTAGCACCATCAGTACCTGGTGAGTCATCAGGATTTGGTGACCCGTCAGTACTGGATGAATGGACAGCTTCTGATTCACTTTCTTCAGGTTCCTTGGAAGCTTCATTTTCAAATAACAATCTATCATGCGAGTCTTCAATGATTCCAGTTATCTTCTTATCATCAAAAGATACATGTATTGACTCCATGACAGTTCTTGTTCTCAAATTAAAAACTCTGAAGGCTCTTGATGTAGGATAACCTATGAATATTCCTTCATCAGCCTTTGTTTCAAATTTCCCTAGCTGTCCAGGATGAGTTCTGAGAACAAAACATTTACAGCCAAACACATGCAAATGCTTCAGACTTGGTTTCTTCTCTTTGAGTGACTGATAAGGAGTGACACCATGCCTGTTTATCAATGTGAGATTTTGTGTATAGCATGCTGTGTTGACTGCTTCTGCCCAGAAATATGTAGGTAATTTAGCTTCTTCCAACATAGTTCTGTCAGCTTCAATAAGAGTTCTATTCTTCCTTTCTACTACTCCATTTTGCTGAGGTGTGCCAGGAGCAGAGAATTGTTGAATGATTCCTTTGTATTTGCAGAACTCTTCCATCTTTGAATTCTTAAATTCAGTACCATTATCACTTCTCAAAATCTTGACTTTGTACTTTGTGGTTGTCTCAATCATCCTCACATGATCCAACAGAACTTCAGGAGTTTCATCTTTTCTATGCAGAAAATACACCCAGGTGAATCTAGAATATTCATCAACAATTACAAGAGTGTACCTTTTCTTACTGATGGACATGATGTTGACTGGACCAAACAGATCAAGATGTAGCATGTGATATGGTTCTTCAATAGAGGATTCTGATTTACTCTGGAATGATGTCCTTCTTTGTTTTGCTTTTTGGCATGCATCACAGAGTCCATCAGGTGTATATAAGACATTAGGTAATCCTCTTACTAATTCTTTCTTAACCAACTCATTGATGTTGCTGAAGTTGAGATGAGAAAGCTTCTTGTGCCAATTCCAACTTTCATCTACTGAAGCTTTACTGATGAAACATGTAGGGGAGCCATCAGTATCTGAGAGAATGTTGGCTTCATATATGTTACCATGCCTGTAGCCAGTTAGTGCTATCTTCCCTGTTGCTTTACTGACTACTTCACAATATGTGGAATAGAAATTGACATGATAACCTCTGTCAGTGATTTGACTAATACTCAACAAGTTGTGTTTTAGTCCTTTCACTAGAGCTACTTTTTCAATGATGACATTTCCAATGATTATATTGCCATATCCCAAGGTTTGTCCAATGTTGCCATCTCCATAAGACACAGTTGGGCCAGCTTTTTCCTCATATTCTGATAACAGGGCTTTGTTTCCAGTCATGTGCACAAAACATCCACTATCCATGACTAACACATTTTTCTTTTTACCCTGCATCAGAATAGAAACACACTAGTTAGAATGTTTAGGAACCCACACTTGTTGGATTCCTTGTTCATGCATTTTATTAAATTTAACAGCAGAAGACTTTTTGACTTTAGCAGTCCTGACAGGATTTACTCCATCAGGATTTGCTTTGTCAGTATCAGTATTAACAAAAGCATGCTTCACTATGACATTTTCAGTTCTATCAGACTTTGTACTACTTTCAAACTTAGGCAATGGATCATAAAAATTATAGTACAAATCATGATACTCTTTACATGTATAAATAGAATGCCATAGACTACCACAATGAAAACAGGAATTCTGTGGTTTGTAAAATACTGATCTATTCCTAATATCAGACTTAGGAATTTCAGCAATTTTCTTCTTACTCTTTTTACAATCAATAGCAAGATGATTAGAGTTACCACAGTTAAAACAACACTTTCTAGGTGCATTTGGGATATATATATAACCATTCTCTTTATTGATCCCAACTTTACCATTCCTGTTTCTCTTAACAGTAGCTTCCTTTTTCTTATCTGTAACCTCACAGATTTTATCTTTAAGCTGTTTCTGAGACAATAGACCTAGATTCTTAGTGACTTTGTTCATGACAGGTTTAGACTTTATAACTTTAATTCCTTGAGTAGAAGAAGATCCCTTTTCAAAAGTAGAATTGGAATCCTTACCAAAAACAAAATTAACAGGAGTAATCTTAGATTTGGTTGAGTCTATAACATGTCTATAGGTCTTTGGACTGACTGTCTCATCAATGACAATTTTCTCTGCTAATTTCTTATCTTCATCTGACTTATATCCTAGACACTCTTTCCAATTCTTAGAGGTATTAATCTCATGAAATTTCCTACCAGAGTCTGTCCAGGTTCTGATTTTCTCATTAGCAGATTCAAGTTCTTTTTCAAGGGAAGTACATTTAGATGTCATCTCTAAGTGCATATGTTTAGCATTATCACATTCTTTTTGTACTTCTTGCATACGAGAAAATTCAGCTTCTAATATCTCATTCCTCTTTCTAAGGTCAGACATCTCAGATAAGATTCTAGTATTCTCAGCAGTTTGACTTCTAAAGCTAATATGTAATGACTTTAGAAAACGTCTTAACTCAGAAGCATTATCAGTATCAAAATCAAAGATAGTATTTAGTACCTTATCATCAGGAGCAGCAGTTACATCAGCATTGGCCATTAACGCATAGTTGACTACCTCAGTATCAGATTCTGAGGAAGAGTCCATCCAATCCTTGCTTGATGTGATGAGTGCCTTTGTCTTGTTGCATTCAGAAGCAAAGTGACCCATACCATTACACTTGTAGCATCTAACCTTTGACTTGTCAAATTTGCTACCCTTGCTGTCCTTCTTGATATACTTGTCTTTGTCTGCTTTGAAGGTCTTTTTCTGAAAGTTGCCTTGTCTTCTATTCTTTCTGAACTTCATCCTTCTGAAGTTTCTGACAATCATAGCAACCATCTCTTCCATGTCTGAATCAGAAGATTCATCACCAGTATTGGCATCAGGATTGCCATCAGTATCTGATGAAGAGTCGTCAGGATCTGACTTAGCTACTCTTGCTTTCCTTCTAGAGACCTCCATAGCTTTCCCTTTTGATTTTGCTTCTACATTCAAAGCAATTGACTTTGCCTTGCTGCTTTTCTTGTTCTTTCTCTGTTGAACTTCAAGATCATGAGTTCTTAGCATCCCATAGATCTCATCAAGAGACACAATGTTCAGATCATACTGGTGTCTAATGATTGAGGTCTGAGTATCCCATTCTTCAGGTAAAGCTCTAAGAAATTTGGTGTTTGAATCTTCAGTTTCATATACTTTGTCAACTAAGGATAAGCTGTTCAATAGTGTCAGAAATCTATCATATAGATCAGTCAGGCTCTCTTCAGGTCTTGCATCGAATTGCTCATATTCTTGAATCAATAGAGCCCTTCTGTTTTTCTTAACAGATGCAGATCCCTGGCACTGAGTTTCCAAAGTATCCCAGATTTCTTTTGAAGACTTGCATGCAATCACTCTGTTTGACATGACAGCATCAAGGCTATTATGCAAGATATTCTTTATCTTTGGTTCCCTGAGTACATGAGCTTTTTCTTCTGGAGTCCATTCAGCTTTAGCTTTGACCACATAATGTTCTGGTACTGTATCTGTTCGTTCTACGAACTTTGTTGGTATATATGGTCCATCACGAATCCTGTCCAAGTAGTCAGGATCCATAGCCTCCAGGTACATCAGCATCTTTACCCTCCATGTAGGATATTCTGATATCTTCAAGATGGGAATCTTCATGCTTTCATACTTGGTTGTCGACATCTTTAGATCGTATCTGATTCAGAATTAAATCAGTTTGCTCTGATACCAATTGTTGCCCAGTAAATAACAATTGTAGAAGGGGGTTGAATACAATTGTATAAGATTCTCGACTTTATATAACACAAATATGAAAGATCAATAACAATAACAATAACAGCTTTATTAACTTTGATATAAAACTGTTACAAACTCTCTTAAGAAATTCTGATGTTCTTAAGAGCTGCTAGCTTACAAAAACTCTCTCAAGAAATTCTGTTCTTAAGAGCTTCTCTCCGATTATGTTCTCTCTCGAATGAATACATAAATCGAAACCAAAACTGTGTTTATATAGTGCACACAGCTTCTCTATCAATTACAAGATAAGTCCTAATCATAACAAAGATAGAAACATATCTTTAATCGATAGCTACATTCTACAAACCAGGAACAAACTTCCATGTTTATCTAGACTTCAAATATAACTCGAAGTAGGAATCCTGATCAGCTTCAAGTCCTGATGATCAAACCTGATCATAGTCTGAGTAGGAATCCTGATGATCAATAAGATACTGACGCTTGATCAAATACTGATGACCATGCAATACTGATGACGTCAGCAATCCTGATCAGTTGAGTCTAGCTTCTGACGATCATTGAATTCTGATCTAACAGTCTACAGGCTTGACAAAGCTCTTTATGGACTAAAGCAAGCACTTAGAGCATGATATGAAACTCTGGCTCAATTTCTTTTAGAAAGTGGGTTCACTAGAGGTACAATTGATAAAACCTTGTTCTATTTCAATACTGGTAATGATCTGCTGTTAGTTCAAATCTATGTGGATGACATAATTTTTGGGTCTACTAATGACAAACTCTGTAAGAAGTTTGCAAAGCTTATGCAGTCAAGATACCAAATGAGCATGATGGGAGAGCTTAGTTATTTTCTAGGCTTACAAGTAAAGCAAACAGATGATGGGATTTTTATCAATCAAGCAAAATATACCAGAAATCTTCTCAAGAAATTTGGTATGCTTGATAGTTCATCTGCAACAACTCCTATGGCTACTGCAACAAAGCTAGACAAAGACACATGAGCCTCAGTAGATATGACAAACTACAGAGGGATGATAAGGTCTCTTCTTTATCTAACTGCAAGTAGACCAGACATCATGTATGCAACTTGCCTTTGTGCAAGATTTCAAGCAGATCCCAGAGAGCCTCATCTAAGAGTTGTGAAGAGAATTTTCAAATATCTCAAAGGAACCATAACTCTTGGTTTGTGGTATCCTAGAGAATCAGAGTTTAAATTAATTGGTTACTCTGATGCAGATTTTGCAGGCTGTAAGATTGATAGAAAGAGCACAAGTGGAAGCTGTCAATTTTTAGGTGACAGATTAGTTTCTTGGTACAGCAAGAAACAAAAGTCAATTTCCACATCCACAGCAGAAGCAGAGTATATTGCTGCTGGTAGCTGTTGTGCACAGATTTTGTGGATGAAGAATCAATTGCTGGATTATGGATTAAGGTACTCTAAAATACCTATTTTCTGTGATAATCAGAGTGCTATTGCTATGACAGGTAATTCAGTACAGCATTCCATGACCAAGCACATCAGTATAAGGTATCATTTTATCAGGGAACATGTGGAGGAAGGAGATATTGAGCTTCATTTTGTGTCTACAGAACAACAGCTTGCAGATATCTTCACCAAGCCTTTGAGTGAAGCTACCTTTACAAGACTGGTAAATGAACTTGGAATGATCTCTGGTTTTGACTAGAGATATTGGTTAGACTCAAAATTTCTCATTCTGTGATTTGTTGCTCATGATTCTTTGCATATGTTAACTGTCATTCATACTAGTTTGTCAAAATTCTGAAGTCATACTCTGTCATAATGTTAAACTCTGTCAGTCATACTCTGTCAGTTATACTCTGATGCTAAACTCTGATGTTAAACTCTGATTGTGATTTTGTCTGAAACATATAGACCGATGAAGAAAATTGTATGAAGCATGATTCTTAGTAAGTAATCATGAATCCTTCTGAGTGATATAAATTCTGATCTCAAATGTGTGCAGAAATTTTACACATCATGATATTGTCTCTATATTTATTGCATCTCTTAGTTTATTGATTCTATACACTGAGTCTGTATTAGCTGTTTGCACTTTCTCTCATAAATTAATTGTATTAACTGATGAAAGTCTAAACTCTGATAATTAGTTGCTCATATTTCACCCTCAAATCAAAAGATGCAAAAATATGCACAAATTCCTTTGAGATCAAGTTGGGCCTAGGAAGACCCATGAACTTATTGTATGAAATAAGGGCTAAATTTTTTGATTTTTGGCGACTAGTGCCAACCACTGATTACTGGAAAAATAATAATAAAAAAAAAATCAAAAATCGAAGGGGGTGAAAATAATAAATTTATACGTACAGAGTTTAGACAATATCATATTTTGTTTATAAATGAGAGTTTGGGCAACCAGTTTTTACTGATTTATTTTGTGGATTTTATGCACTTTGAGATGATCTAAATATTTATATTCAGTAAACTCTACTATTCACACACAATTTCTCACAACTGTGCACTTAGAGAAAAGAGATTATTAATGAAGGAGGAGAATTGATAAAAACTGATGAACTGTGTACTCTATGCCGAGGTAATTTATTTTTAATCTCTGATGATTAAAATAAATAAGGGTGTTTCGGACATTTCATAATTATTGAGGAACATTATTTTTGGAAAATAGAGAGTATGATTGAAACGGTTTGTTTGAGTTTTTGAAAATGAAGAAAGGTGTCTAGAAAATAGCAGAAATTAGTGCCTTTTACTGCGCATGCGTGTTGGAAACAACCACGATTTACTGCTGTCAGTTAATACGTATGTGCCAACTGTCCCACTCACACATTATTCGAGTAAGCCTGCTGTGTGTTTTAATGATTAAAACTCTTCAGTTTTAATTCATATTTAATCATTATACACACAATGTTCAAATCTTTTACAGACTTACTCTATTCACAACACAGTTTCACTTACACATTTTCACAAACACTTTTCTGCATCACTTTTTCGAACACTTTCTCGAAGCATAAACTCTGATTTCTGTGGAATATTCTAATGGCAACAACCATGTTTCAGTCTTTTGGTCTCGATTTTGTTCCTAACAACTATGCAGCACCCTTATCTACTGTGAACGCACCGGAGGCATTTCACTTGTTTCAGAATTTTCTTTCTCAATCAGATATTGGGCAAGCGCTTGTGGAACCAGCAAGGCTGTCTGGACTTCAAATCAAAGCATTCTGGGAAACTGGTGTTTATGATGATGGAGGAGAGGCTGGAACTCCTTCTATTATCTTTGAGTTTGGTGAACAAGAGTATGTGGTCACTCCGACCACAGTTCGTGATGCTCTTGGGTTTGAAGACTTTAATGCATACACTATTTCTGTTGGTGATGCTGAGCTTCAAAGGATGATGAGGGAGATAGGTTACTCTGGGTCTTTGGCAAGGACAGGTAATTTGAAGCAACCGTTCTTGAGGAAAGAGTGGAGCTTTCTCTTCGACTGCATAACTAGAATGTTCGGGAAGAAGTCCACAAACTGGGATGCCATACCTACTCATTATGGTACTCATTTTGATTTTGGTAGACTAGTTCTTATTAATTTGGGTGAAAAGATGACTGAGAATAGGGGAGTAGTTTACTTTGCTAGATTCTGTCAACTTTTATTTTCTGCCTGTGTTAGTGGGGTAGAAATTATTGATGCAGATGTGATTCCATGTTTTAAATTGTAGAAACGTATATTCTCTGATCTTATAAACAAGGATGTAAAGAAGGGTAATGTAGGTGATCTCTTACTGCCTGCATTAGTGCAACAGTTTTTGGATGATTCTATCCAAGTAGAACAACAACAAGAACCAGTAAATATTGAAGTTTCTCCAACCCAACCAATTCGTACTGGTGGTAGAATCAAACACAGGGCTTTCAAACATGCAAAGATTGTTAAGCCAGCTACTGAAGTTGGAGTATCAAAATCTTCTGTGCCAAAGTCTGTTGGTACATCTAAGAAGAGTAGAGCAAAGAGACCAAGGTCTGATGATGTAGAAGATTCTGAAACTTTACATCATAGAAGAAGAAGAGTGGTAGCTGACTATCTGTTTGATGAGTTAGATGAAGCTGTTCCTGAAGCTGTTCCTGAGGCTGTTCCTGTAGATGTTCCTGAAGTTGAAATGAATGTAGATCCTGATGTTGTAATTCAGGATGCTGCTGTAGATGTTGACGCTACTGTGCCCACAAAGGACAGAGCAAATGCTGATGTCCATTTTGAAGCTGATAATGAAGCTGCAAATGCTGATTATTTTGTTGATTCTTTGGACATGGATATTGAAGCACATCCCGCAATCAGTGTTTGTGACACTAAGGATGTGGCAGCTGATCAAGCCACTCTGGTAATTGAAGAGTCTATGGCAACTCATACAGAGATTCTCTCTGTCACCAATCAAGTTCTTGAAGTTGGTGATGAGGTTGATCAGAAAGCCAAATCTGTCTCATCTGAGAAGATTATTGAAGCTGCTGTGGAGAAAATAAATGAAGCTACATCAGAGAATAAAGAAGAAAAAGTTACTGAGGAAGTAAACTCTGAAGCTGTTGCAGAGCAAATTCTTGATGAAGCTGCACAGTCAAATGTTGAAGTTACTGCAGAGAATGTAGTTGAAGAAGCTGCAGAGCCCTTAGTAGAAAATGTTGTTGAAGACAGGGTTGTTTCTGATAGTCATGATCACACTTCTGTAAATTCTGATCATGCAGACTCTGATGAATCCATACCTTTTCTAAGGGATCCTACAGCTGAGACTGTCAAGGAAAATCAAACTGCCACTGAAGCTCATTTTCGAGAAATGTATTATGCAAACTGGTCAGGAGCAGATTGTATTTTCTCTAAACAAAGGACTGCTGATTTTGTTGATAAATCTGCTAAAGAAATTTCAAATCCAGAGCTTCTTAGTCACTTAAAGGCTACAATAGTGCAAGTGAAGTCTCTTACCAATCACTTTGATGAGACTCACAAAGCTGTGATAGGCCTGAGCAATGATATTGTTGCTAAGGAGTTGGCCTTGAAGATTGATAGATCTAAATATTCTTCTATGATCAAGGATCAGGTGGAAATAAAGCAAAGGCTAAGCAAAGTTGAGAGCAATCAAGATGAAATGTCTACAAAGATTGATTTTATTGCTGCATCTTTGGAATTGCTGACATCAGTGCTTATTCCTGATGATGTCAAAAAGGGGGAGAGAGTTCCTAAAGACAAATGCAAAAGGACTCAAACTCTGAGACGGAGGGATGATGCAACTGATGGTGGAAGCAAGGATTCAGAGTTTAGGTCAAAGAATTCTCAAGAGCAAGGGAGACTTAGGTCAAACTTTGCTAAGCTGACAAACTCTGAAAGAGTAAATTCTGGTGTTCAATCTTCTTCAAGACTTAAAAATCTAGCTATTTCAGCTAATCCAATTACTGATGAAGAGATTGCTGCTAAACTCTTTTTGGAAGAACATGGTGGTGAAGCCACAGTTGAAGACATTGATGCTGAATTGCAGATTCTTGCTGAAGAGCATAAAAATAAATTTGAAGCTGGAACTTACAAGCAAAAAGCTGCCAAGGCTCCTAGGAGAAAGGAAAAAGGAATTATTATTAAAGAGAATGTGAACTCTCAACAGAGTTTACAATACTCAAGGAGGCCTGCTGGAGCAAACACTGACAAAGGAAAAGGCAAATTGATTGAAGAGCCTGAGTTATCAAAGAAAGCTTATTCAACCTCTGACATGGCTCATGTTGAATCAAGATCTAATAAATCAACCACTGACGTTGCTCAAGTTGATGATTCTGTTAAAGTTGTGACAACCTCTGACACTGCTCAAGTTGTACAAACTCAATTAATATCTTCACAACTCCAAGGTACTTTTCGAAGATCATCTAAAGATGAAACTCTGAAGCCAGGAAATGTGAACATTTTACAAAGCAGAACTGTAATGGGAAAAGAATCTTATGATAGATCTGGCTTGGGTTCACATAGAGAGAAAAGAGTGAATAACAGTCCTTTAGATCATACATCACTGGCAGAACCTGATGTTGGGGTAACTCAAGAAAGCCTTGACAAGTTAGAGTCTGTTCAGATGATCTATCACAGAGGAATTAAAAAGGAGTTTCTGTTATATTTTATGGCTGATGGAAGAGTTTATAGAGTTGGAGAAGCTGATATTCATCTAAAACTATGGGAAGAGCTGGAGTATGTTTTATATCTGCTAAGAGTGAAAAATCAAAGTACTCACAATGCTGCTCAAGTTTTAAGAGAAAGAATGATGAAGTCTAAAGTCTTGTGTGGAGCCAGAATTTCAAGTGCTTATGTTCTTAAGTACAGAGCTGCTCATGGAAAGCTTGTAGAGATGAAAAGGAACAGTGCTAAATTCAATACATCACTTGGAATTAAAGTTTTGGAATTTAACATGGAGTCAGACAAGTCTTATTTTATCAGGCTAGGGAATGAGATGAGGAGGAATAGCATCTATTCTCTGAGAGCTGCTATCTACCAGACTGGAGAGAGTGATCCAGAATTAAAGGAATTGAAGAAAATCATGGTAGATGAGCTAGAAAAGGCTGAAAGAAGACTACTCATTGATTATCTCAGAACAGTGCCTGACATTGAAGAAATAAAGTAAAGGATGACTGTAAGTTTTTAAAGTTTTCTGTTCTAAGTAAAAGTTAAACTCTGTTATGTTATAAACACTGCATTTGTTGTATGTTTTGACATCATCAATTATCTTTTAACTTGTACATTTTTGTTATGCACAAGTTGGGGGAGATTGTTAGATATAATTGCTGATGATTATCTATCAGTGTTTAAGCAACAGGTACTCATCAGAGTTTATGCTAGAAGCCAGTCAGAGTTTGATAAAGTCTGACGGGATGAGAGTTTATTTAGCTGTCGGTGCTGACATTGAAGATTCTAGAAGCAATATATCTTGAAGATGGAAAGAAGCAAGATATATTGAGATAGCTAAAGAAACGGGACAGAAGACAGAAGCAATCCTAAATTGATATAAATTGTATAGCTAATTTATAGGAATATCAATTAGAGATTGATTATGTAGCTGTGTACTATATAAACACAGATAGGTTAACCCTAAAAGGGATGTGAATACTGAATACATTATTCTTGTAACCTAGCAGCTCTCTGTGATATTTTACATCACTGAGAGAAGAGTTATTTAATATAATTCAGTTTATTGTTCATAAACAGTGTTCTTTATTGTTATTCTCATACATATCTTGATTATATTGTGTATTTGACCTAACATGACCTTTTGGCCCTTCAAGTATGGACCAGTGTACCTATGAACCCTTCAGGTATAAAAGCGTATCTTTTCGCCCCTCAGGTATCCGAAACGTACTCTTTTGCCACTCAACCGGTACAGAATTAAAAATCGGGTTAAAACGTTACAAACGGCAGGGATAAATCAGACATTACACAAGTCGATATTAACATTATCTTAAGGGGTTATCCGGTACAAAGCATATAGTTGATCAGTCTCCTTACTTACGCCCAAACTAAACCACAACTTACTCCCAAAATTCGAATACCCAAATCAAACACATAGCAAATTCTGTTTTTTGGAGCTCCGATTGAAGAAGAAAAATGGTGGATCCTAACGAGCACTCGCCTGGTATGATTTTTAACCCTCGTTTGCGATTATTAATTAAGCTTGTTTGTTGTTTATGCATGCTCTGTTTTATAAGTTCTTGTTTGTTGTTTGCGATTGTTATGTGGGTATTGTTTTTTGTGGGTATTCGAAGAATCTTGTTTATTGTTTTAGTTATGTTAGAATTTTCTGATACTATATTTGTTGGTATTGAAGGTGATGGTAGAATAAGTGTTAATTTATTTCATGGTGGAAAGTTAAAATGGTTACCAAGTGCTGAATATCTGGGGGGTCAGGTGACAGTATATCACTTTCAATGTGAAGAAGAACTTAGGTATGACAGTTTGGGGGAATATGTTAAAGCTTTGGGTCATAAGGGATTGTTCTGTTTATATTATAGGAATCCTAAACTGGATTTAGATAAAGGTCTTGTGTTAATCACAGATGATAGTTATGTAGTTGCATTGAAAAGTTATGCTATGGAAAATGATAAAAAGATAGATATATATGTGGAGCATTTTGATGAAGCTAATTTGGGGTCATTTGATGAAATGAATGTATTTGAAAGGAGTGAAGGAGATGGAAGTAATGAGGTAGGAGATTGGAGTGATGAACTGGATGATTATGACTTTGATGACTCTGACTACTCAATGTCAGATGATGACATGATATATGCTAATAATGTAGATGAGGGAGTGGAATGGGTGGGTAGAATAAGAGAAGGACTTGGACTAGGTAAAGAAGACACTGACAGTGATAAGGATGATAATCACACTGATTGTGATGACAATGATAGTCTGCCAGACAATGACATGGATGAAGATGAAGAGCTAGAAGCTCTTAAGAGGAAAAAAAGGTTTCCAGTGTACAAAGATTGTGACAATCCACAGTGGATAGTTGGGATGATCTTTACAGATCATTACCAGTGCAGAGAGGCCATAATGAAGCATTCTTATACTGAAGGAGGGTGGTGAAGTTTTTTAAAAGTGATCAAACAAGAGTTAGAGCAGTTTGTAAGCCTCCATGTCCCTGGTTCCTTAATGCTGGATATAATTTTGACAGGTGCATTCAAATAAAGAAAGTGGGACCAGGTACATTTTAGTCATTTTCATTAAATATTCACTTTCCTTGACTAGTACTGTATTATTGGGTCCATACTGTACCTATTGGTTTAATACTGTATTATTTCTTTTTGCTTTACAGATCACACATGTGTTAGAGAGCAAAAGGGATTACCCCTTATCAACTCTGTTTTCTAGCAAGAAAATATCTACCTGAGTTTAGGATTAATCCAAACTGGCCAATTAAGTCTTTTCACAAGACTGTGTTGAAGGATTTGCAGATTGATTTCAAAGCTCATATACTCAGAAAAGCTAAAAGGAAATGCATGAGGATCATTAATGGTACTCATGAGGAACAATATCAGAAACTCTGGGATTACAAGTTAGAGTTGTTAAAAAGGAATCCAAACTCTACAGTTGAGATTGAGATTGAACCAGGTATGTAATTGTATGTTCCCATTAGCCTATGCAGTAGTTGAAGCAGAAAGATTAGACTCTTGGAGGTGGTTTTTAGCTTTACTAGTTCAGGATTTTGATATTAGGGTTGGGGATGGGTGGACAATGATTAGTGATAGACAAAAAGGTCTCCTTAATGTGATAGAAGAAATGCTACCTATGGCTGAGCAAAGGTATTGTGTTAGACACATGCATAACAACTTTAAGCAGAAATATGGAGGAAATTCACTGAAAGAAAGATTGTGGAGTTTTGCTAGGGCTAGTAATGTAGAAGCATTTGAGACTGCCCTGAATTATCTGAAAGAAGAAAATGTAGGAGCATGGCAATGGTTAACTGCAGTGCCTTTCCATCACTGGACAAGGTCACATTTTAAAACAGAGACTAAGTGTGATATGCTGCTTAATAACATGTGTGAGAGTTTTAACAGATGCATTCTATGGGCTAGGGAACAAGGTGTTTTAGTTATGTTAGAAATGATCAGAGAGTACCTGATGCAGAGACTACAAACTAAGAGAGAGGAAATGTATGGTTGGGAAGGTAACAGATTTACACCAAAAGTATACAAGTTGCTTGAGAAATTTAAAAAATGGAGTGGAGGATGTTATTCTACATATGCAGGTTATGATGAATTTGAAGTGACAACAATCAATGGGTCAAAGTATGCAGTGCATTTGGGCAACAAAACTTGTGGTTGCAAAAGGTGGGATTTAAGTGGCATCCCTTGTCACCATGCCATCTCATGCATCAACAGATTAGGATACAATGTGGATGACTATGTTGATTATGTGTATTCAACATCTAACTATAAGAAAGCTTATTCTGGAATAATATATCCTATGAATGGACACATGGCTTGGGAAAGATCAGGAATTTCTTTGAAACCACCAACAATTGAAAAACAGCCAGGCAGACCCAAGAAGAAAAGAAGGCCAGAACCTAAAGAGGCATATGAAAAGGTTGAAAATGGAGTGAAGATATTAAGCAGGACAACTCAGAAGTCTGTGAGGTATATTAATGTTTTACTGCTACTTATGTTTGTAGGTATATTTATTGTGTGTCTCATACCTTGTGCACTGATTTTACTGCTACTTATGTTTGTAGGTGTGGAAAATGCAACAAAACTGGTCATAACAAAAGAACATGCCCAGATCTTCGAAAGGTAGACAATGCCCAAGTAGATGAGGAACAAATGCAAGAGGCATACAATGAAGTGGCTACAGATGGTCCACCCTTGACTCAACCTAGTCAAGTGGAGAATGAGGTTCTAGCTGATGAGGTTCTAGCTGAACATGTAGATGATGAGGCTCCAATTGAAATTGCAGCAAGGAAAATTCGAAAACTGAAATGTCAAAGAAGGCTAACAACAACTTTGGATTCCCCAATCATGTTGGCTGCTGAAAAGTTGAAAAAACTGAAGGAGAGATTGAAAGCTCAAAATGAAATATCTGAAAAATAGATGGGAGATTCTTCTCAGATGAATGATAAGGGAAAATCTGTTGTAGAGAGTCAAAATGAAGCTGAGGAGGCAAGAAGAATGGTTATTAAAACAGAAATGACAGAGAAGATTAAGGCAGGAAAAAAACCAAAAGGATTCCAGAAGATAATGCTGCTTTTCCACCTCCACTGAGAAGAAGTACCAGGCTCACTCCAACCTTTACCTTTAAAAACACATCAGATAATCCTGTGTGTCTAGATGAAGAAGGTGACACAGTCATGGTGGAGGGGAATGCTTCTTGGAACACAGAACAACACAACACATACACAGGACCCGTGAAGTTAGGCAAACAGATGCCACCACCAGTGAAGCAATTCAAGACTATAGTTGGGAAGACAAAGCTCAAGTCTGCACCTTTCTTATCTCATGGGAAAAATGTCATCACCGGTACTGCTCTCAGACAGGCAATAGATGCAACTGCAAAGAATCTGAAGAATGAGAGCAAGGGAAGACACTCATCAAAAGGAAAGGAGAAGGCACCTTGAAGAACCCCAGCCTTTATTAAGGTCCATCTTTTGTTTGATTTCAGACATTTCTGCAGCTTTTGTTATGAATGTGTAATCCTTAAGTTATGACTTTCTTTTGGCTTTATGTAATGTACTGAATGTTACTGCAATGTTACTGATTGGGATTACATTTCATTCATAAAAATTTGGCATTACATAAGTCCATTTCCAGTACATAGTTCATCTAGAACAAGGCTACACTTAAGCTAGTTCATTCTGTCTCTTCACTACGACCTCTCCATCATAGTTTCTCATTACAAAGCTTAAGAATATGAAGACTATAACAACACAAACAAATAGGGACCATCCTTTTTTTTGTTTCATTTCAGCAACAAAAGCCTTCAGGTTCTCCCCTTCTTCTTCAAGCTTCTCTAATTTCCTCAACAATCCTGGAATAATAGCTCTAGATCTTAGACACATAGGGGGGTCGAACCACAAATGATAATTACAAGCACTGCTCCTTTGTTCCTACATATAACAAGAATAAGAACATGAAAATCTAACAATATAACAAGCAATTGTATACAGATTTTACCATGTAACGACAACATCCCCAAAATCTTCTCCCCGGATTAGCATCGGTCCATGAAGTTCTCAAGACAGCTGCCCTTCCACACCAACAATGAGGGTCCATTTTTCCCCTTCAAATCTAACTGGTGAAAAATAGATGCAGAAGTTATATATGAGAGGGAGTAAAGAGTACATGAAACTTATATATAATAGGAGGACAGTTTGGCGGGAGAAGTATTACCACAACTGGAGGGAAAACATAAACACAGTTTCCGATTTTATCCCCTGCTGTTTATAACGTTTTAACCCGATTTTTAATTCTGTACCAGTTGAGGGGCAAAAGAGTACGTTTCGGATACCTGAGGGGCGAAAAGATACGCTTTTATACCTGAAGGGTTTATGGGTACATTGGTCCATACTTGAAGGGCCAAAAGGTCATAAACCCTTTTAGAATCTGCTATATTTGGACAAACACCTATATTTAGTTCTCTGTCTTGCGGTCACTTCCGGTTGAGCTTCCTCACTTTACAAGGATATTCTTTCTTATTTTAGGTATGTTTTCGTACATTACAAACAAAATTCGTACTATTGTTTTTACATAAACTTAATTGCTGTTTAGTTCACTTAGTTGGGCTTTAATCTTTATTATTGTAATGCCCATTTGCCCAATTTTATGTAAATGGTTTCTTGGGGCTTATACTGATTTTGGGTTCTTTTTAGTTTTCACAATTTTCCATTTTAGTGATCACCATTTTTTCGAAATGTTTATGGACTAATATGTAACTTTCCTTGTTAATTTTGATCTATTTCATGACCTAGTTGATAAGGTGTTATATTGTTAGGTTAATTTTATGGATAAAGGAACAATGTGGTTTGAGATAGATGAATTTTAAGCCAGAGTTTATGGTTGATTGTTTTGATGTTGTGGTTGTGTGCTAATTGCCACCTATGTAAGTTTAGAAGTTTTGATCAATGGCTTCCAGAGCAGTATTGAGAAGGGAAAGAAATTTTTTTGATTCCGTGAGAGGCTCCACATGTTTGATTCGGGGATCTTCTCGGGTCTGTGATTCAGGGGATTTGAGTTTCACTACATTTCGTTCTTACGGAGATAGTGAGATTACAAAGTATCGAAGTTTATCTTCTTTAGACAAAGAGGATGTCTTGAATTTTTTTGCAAGAGGCTTTCTCAGACATATTAATTTTGCTGGTCCTGCCTTGAATTCTGGGATTACAAGGTCAGGGTTGAGACTCTCGTTAGGAGCTAGGACTGTAGCTGAATCTATTCGTTGTTTTTCTACTAGCGGAACTAGCAAGCCAGAAACTGATACTGGCGGTGACAAAAATACTGTTGTACCAAAAAAGGAAGCTTCACCAGAGGAATGCGACGAAGCAGTTGAAGGTCTAACCACAGTGAAAGCGAAAGCAAAAGCAAAGAAGCTGCAAGAATCCAAAAAGACTACTATATCTGTCTTCAGTAAAATATGGGCTTTGTTTTTTGCAATTGGTCCTGCTTTGAAGGCTGTTGCTTCTATGAGCAGGTTGAAAGTTATGGTCTTTGTTGTGTCATGTTTGATCTTTTTATAACTCACTTTGTAGGAATTATACCATTCATTTACCTTTTAATAGGGAAGACTGGGTTAAGAAGCTCCATCACTGGAAGGACGAGTTCAAGTCTACTTTGCAACACTACTGGCTGGGTACAAAACTTCTTTGGTTTGATGTTAGGATAAGCTCAAGATTATTACTCAAATTAGCTAGTGGAAAGAGTCTTTCCAGAAGGCAGAGACAACAATTGACACGCACTACAGCTGATATTTTTAGGCTAGTTCCATTTGCTGTGTTTATTATTGTTCCATTCATGGAGTTTTTACTGCCAGTGGCTTTGAAACTGTTTCCTGGTATGCTTCCGTCTACCTTCCAGGACAAAATGAAGGAACAGGTAACAGTACTTAAATTAAGTATCATATTCATCAAATGCTTAATTGCTTCAACAATGAGTCCTATTCATATAGAATGATTCTATCTTAACTGACTCGTGAGCCACTCAATCCAGTAGTTCTCCCTTTACAAAGTAGACTTTAAACTTCTGGTGTCTGGTCATCTGATCATTTAATTGATGAAAGAGTATCTATGTGTTTCATTCATGAGTTTGTAATGTGAGCAACATACATACCTTTCATATTCTAAATGCTTAGCTCCCTTGCAGTAGTTGAAGTTAGCATCTAATTCTGAATTCCAATCTCTAGGAAGCTCTAAAAAAGAAGCTATATGCGAGGATAGAATATGCAAAGTTTCTCCAGGAAACAGTGAAAGAAATGGCCAAGGAAGTTCAGAACTCCCGAAGTGGTGAAGCAAAGAAAACTGCAAAAGATCTTGATGAATTTATGAACAATGTGAGGAACTTCTTCTCTGTGTCATCCTGTTTGTTAGTGGTTTTTCTCTCTTTCTACTACGTTGTGGGGAACTCTACCTCTTACAGCTCATTATTTGTTTTATCAAATGTCGTATTGTTTTCTGTCCTTTTGAGACTGTCATGTGTTCTTTATTTCTTATTTAACAGGTCAGAAAGGGTACCCGCGTTTCCAATGATGAAATATTAGGCTTTGCCAAGTTGTGAGCTCACGCTGGATAACATCAGCAGGTTGTGCATCTATACTTGCAGAATTTGTTATATAGTACGATTGCATTTTGTGTTAGCTATAAGATGTCTTCTTCTAGTGTAATCAGCTTGAATCAGTTTTGTTCAGTCGACATGTGGGCATTAAGTTGTCTCCCAGCTTGGATTCCTATACGAGTCGTACCCTAATTTGGTTTCAAGAAAAATAGTTAAAGAAAAAAAATGTAAAAAGTTAGTTTGGACTTTTGATCATGGGATCAGTCTTGCTGCTTTCCGAGCTTCAAGATTGAAGCCCTAATTCTAACACTGAACCCTAATTTCGTTGCGACAAAGATATATTAAAGATTTTAAACTTTAACTGAATATGGTAAAGTCTACTCTACCTCTCTAGGAAACACTTGTTTCTGGTTGTAGCAAGTGGTGGTTGGATATCTGGCTGAGTTTGAGACTCGCTGAACTGAACTATGAAGAAGTAATATTATCGATATCGAAGGTAGTGGCCTAGGGGTGTTTGGGAGTATACTATTTATTTGTTGACTGATATTAACAATTGTTCAGTGTCTTCATATCTCATTAATAATATAGTAATCAACCTCTTTGATATCTACAAACATATATTTATATTTACCAGGAACATACGAATATATTGGTTGCATACATGCCTGTATTATTAGTCATTTGGTAAAAGAATATCTGGAATTGTTAGGTATTCAATGGTAATTGTTAAGACATTGTTAGGTGTTCAATGGTAATTGTTAAGACATTGGTAGGTGTTCAATGGTAATTTTTAGGACATTGTTGGACGACTTGTCCTTCAGATGACTTGCGCAACTTTGTTACAATGTCGTGCTGACAGTACATTGGATATTGCTGGACACGCATATTGACAACTATGTCTTGGATATTTAGATGTATTGCAGAGACTCAATTACTGCTGGATATAGTTTCATTTATTTTATATGTATGTCTTTCTCTTCTCCATAGAATTTAATGTTCATTACTAATGTAAGGTTATATTATGTGAGATAAAATTGATGAAAGCAATTTATCTTGTTAATTTGTGGTTTCCTGATCACTGATCGGCTTTTTGTAGTTTTTGATATACACAACTGTTTTACCTTTCTTTAATGCAGACCTCGATTACTAAATATGTGCAAATACATGGGTATTAGTCCATACGGTACGGATGGCTATCTGCGTTATATGCTTTGAAAGAGTCTTCAAAAGTAAGTTGGATGTTCTCGTTCTTGTAGGTATTATTGTGTGATAATTAATGTGATTTCTATTTATAAGGAGAAGCAGATTTACTCAATTTTATATGTAATTTTGTCCTCTTCAAGTATTGAGACGAGACCCTCTTTGATGCGGTACTTGCCAACGATTGGTGTTCGAAATACTTTAAAAATCTAACAATGGTTCTTAAATTTACAAGTACAAACTAATAACAAGTATTAGTAAATTATATGCAAACCAGAATTAAAAGGTGAGCTGTGTTTATCAATTGAAGGAGGGAGGGATTGTGACGGAAATCTACAAATGTGCATGTCTATAAAGCTGTAAACAAGTCACGTCTTTATGATGCAGGCAATGTCACAAGTAGTTGGAACTTACTATGTCAGTTATTTCATTATCTGGTAAGAAAACCAAGGAAGAACCCTTGACAAGGTCTTAAAAGAAGTAGCGACCTTAAAACCTTGGGATTCACTCAAGACGCGAATGCACAATGATCATCCATAGACAAATATGCACCATTATCATTCATTGACAAATAGGTTTATGACAACTATTTCTACCATTAAAAAGCTGACAGACCCTTAAATAAATTTCTATACTCAGAACTCTACGATGTAAAAATGTCATTAATTATATAAAGCAGAAATAGGCCCTATTTAAGTATTTCTCCTATCTAGTTTCAGTATGTCTCCCTAATATTTCCATCCATTTTATCTTTGTATCATATTTCCTCCTTTTTCAACTACAACATTAAAATGTTTATCTTTGTCAACATACACATGCAGTGTACCTTTACAACTAGTGCTATTAATTGATAATGGAAACAGATATTTCAGTCCTGGATATCATAAATTAGGTGATTAACATCAATTTTCATTTTCTTTAATATTGCAGACACTACTGCAGATATATTTTTTGTGCATTTTAAATATGTCATGCATCTCAGAAACTGCGATCTAGCAATACTACCTGTTGAATGACAATTTTATCATGTACAGGTATAATTTTCCCGTTTGATATGCTATGAATGTTTATAAATTTAGAGGTTATTTGTCAATTTGTCCAGTCAACTCAAAAATATTTTCCGTTGTAGAAATTTTCTGATCTAAAAGAGTGTTTCGCAGAATTAAGAGTGATGACAAGATGATACAAGCAGAGGGTCTGGATTCCCTCTCCGAGGAGGAGCTGAGACAGGCTTGTAGAGACAGGGGTTTACTTGGTTTGCTTTCAGTGGAAGAGATGCGTGAACAGGTTTGAGTTTATTCCTGGAGATACTTGCTTTCAGTGTTCAAGAAATTAGTAATTCAGTACTTTATGTTGGTTGGATGAGATATTATTATGTTCTATCATTCAATTCTTTTTTTAACTTAAAAATGTTGGAATTACTCCCACTTAACTCTGTGAAACCTTATGATTAAAGAAATTGATCTCATGTTCCTCATTCAAGTTTATATAATATAGTAGGGAATTTATATTCTTCACTTTCTCGATAAAATTGGATCATTAGATTTTCCACCTCTGGGTTGTCAGTGAAGTAGAATTAGGATGCCTTCAAGATTCCAACTAATTGTTAAAGGTATAAAATGATCAAATTCAGCCCTCCGTCCGATACCTTAAGTAACCAAAAGAGATAGTAACTTAATTTGGTATCAGAACTCTGATTAGGAGAGATCAAGAGTTCCAACAATCATACCCCTAATCTTCTTAATGCTTAATTTAAACACTAAGGTTTACATTTCCCCAAAGATGGGCTCCTGGTTATTTACTCTTTAGTCCCAAAAATCAGCTTTTGTGTTAGGGGGAGTGTTAATTATGAAATGCAAGAAACCCTTAGGTTACAACCTGATATCTCTCTTTTCTCTTGCCATATGTGACAGGTGTCTGAACATGCGCTTTGTGCCATTTGCATGTGCTTTCAAATACTAGTCTTCATTCTTATTTAATTATTCTAGTTAACTGAAATTAGCATAATATGCAAGTCAGATGCTTGTTCGGTTGCTAAAAAGGCTTTTTCTTTAAGTTGACAAAGATTCAATAGGAGACTTCATATGTAGTTGCAACAGCTTTCTGTAGTCCCAAAACACAATGTACTGCAGTTCTCTCCTTCCATCGATGCCTTTGGTGGTTTTTTTTTTAAAAAATATCTAAAACATGGTTTGTCTTAAAGGGATTAAATTCTACTATATTATTGGTTTCGAGCTGAAGTTTACTAGATTGTAGATTATAAAATTTCACGAAGGCAATATTTTGTGGTCCTTTTCATTGTCCGGTTGGTGAGAAAGGCAATATGATTTGTGACTAGGACATTTTTGCAATTAAAGGAAAAATATTTGGGCTCTGGTTTAAATAGTAAACATTCATATGGAAAATAATAAAATATCAGCATTCTTCACAAGATGATGGAACATATACCATTCTCTTTTTGCTTAGTTGGTCTCATTACAAAATACAAGTGAGTAAAAGTTACATGGGTGATGCCGTGATGGGCCTACAAAGATCTGTGGAATCCTTGACCTTGATAATAAACAACTCGTTTCATCTGCCATATTTTAGAGCAGTAGCTTCTTAGGAATCTACTAGATCCTTTTCTCCAAGGTGTAGGATAAATTTTAAAGGATTTGGTTGCCTATTTGATTAATTGTGTGCACCCTTTACAAAACATCCTTACAACTCGAAAAAGAAGTCTTGTAAATGTGTTTTTTAATGTAATAAAAAGGAAGTTGTTTGTATTTGTAAGTTTTGTTCTTCATGTGCAGCTGCGTGATTGGTTGGACTTATCTCTGAACCATGCAGTACCATCTTCTTTGTTAATACTTTCCAGGTAAGTTTTGATTTGTAATGTTATTTAGTTAATTGTTAGTTCTTTGGGGGACCGCACTTTGGAAGTTGCATATTGATAATTAAAACACTGTGTAATCTTCTGTGGTGTTGTACCTTGCAGAGCATTCAGTGTGTCTCGGAAAGTGAAACCAGAAGAAGCTGTTCAAGCCACATTGTCATCGCTGCCAGATGAGGTGGTGGATACTGTTGGCATTACATCTTTGTCGTCTGAAGATTCTGTTTCAGAAAGAAGAAGGAAATTAGAGTTCCTAGAAATGCAAGAAGAAATGATTAAGGTATAATTTCAATATTTATTTTAGCTACATGTTCACTGTTTCTAATTCCAAATCATTATGAGATGATAGTGAGTTTCGTCATATATTTAAAGTTGCACTGTATTTAATAGGAGGAAGAAGAGAAAGAGGAGCATGCAAGAAAGAAGGAGTTTCTTGAGAAGGATGTAGCTCTGGAAGAAATGGTCCATTCAACAGCACAAGAAGCAGACAAACTGGCTAAAGCAAAAACATTTGATAAGCAAGAGCAACTTTCTGAGCTCAGTCGTGCCTTGGCTGTTTTAGCATCAGCGTCTGTGAGAACTTGGGCCTAAGTTTTTTATATACGTTTTAGTGATGCAAGTATAAGCTAAAATGTTGCTCAAAAATAAAAATTCTGACTAGTCTTTGCTGATCATGATTTCAGTCGGTGAGCAGAGAGCGGCAAGAGTTTCTGAGACTTGTCAATAAGGAGGTAGTTGCACAATTTTATACACACATACACATAATTTGTAGGCTGTAATTTAAAAATAATAAGAACAGATACATAATTTGTTGCCTGTAAAGAACTACTGCTTGTGCTTTGGTGAGTAGGATATGCCCATTAGGTTATAAGCATGAATGATTCTTGTATGAATATGCAGTAGGTGAAAGAGATGCATGCTAGCATCCAAACAAATGCTTTGTGATTAAAGCACTCACTGCTATACATGTTATTTCTGGACTTCAAAAACAATGCAAGGACATAAATAATTGCCAGGTATCAGCACTCCAATATAACCACTTTATAATTGAAAACCTATAATATTGTTTTTTTAAAGCTCTTAAAATACATGGTAAAACACATTATAATGTGGTCAAGATATGGGGCTTAGGGTCTGAAGTAACACTATCACATGCATATTGAATATTTCTCGAGTCAATTACGTTATATTTTTTTTTAACGATTTAGTATTAGAGGATATGAAAGTACTCGAGCAGTGTAAGTATAAGAATATGATATTAAAAAACAATGGTAGAATGTTCTAGAAAAAACTTGTGAAGAAAAAATGTTTATTTCCAGTAATAAGCATTATCTTAAACAACGACTACTGGAATGTGCCATTTCCAATCATCTTTTCTTCTTTCTTATTCTCATCATCTGTTTATATTATGACATTTCTGCAGATAGATTTGTACAATAGCATGGTTGAGAAAGAAGGAACTGAAACTGAAGAAGAAGCCAAGAAGGCATACACGTCTGCTAGAGAAAAGAGCAATGACACTGAGGAAAGAACTGTAGATGACAAAGTATCTTCAGCACTCATTAACAGGGTGGGAACTTCGTCTTCTTTATTTCTTTTTGTAAAGGGAAAATGAATTTTTTTATCAGAACTTTATATATTTTTAGAAACCAACCACTGAACTATAAACTTTTAGAAACCAACCACTGAACTATAAACTTATTTGTTTATATCACTAATGTTACTCTCAAATTTCAAAATTAGCATTCCGTTAAATGATTGGCCAACGGATGTTCAGATTGGGGCTTAATACAAACTAGGGTTCAAGCACCAATCTAGAATCAATTAAGCATTCTGTCACTGATTTTTTAACGGAATGCTAATTTTAAAATTCGAGAGTAACATTAGTAATATAAACAAATAAATTTATAGTTCAGTGGTTGGTTTTTAAAAGTTTATAGTTCAGTGGTTGGTTTCTAATAGTATATAAAGTTCAGTGATAAAAAAATTAATTTTCCCTTTTGTAAATGTTTTGTTGCTAGGGTTTCAAGCATTCACTTCCAAACCTATGTAATTTTGTGAAAGCTTTTATTGGTACTCAAATTGTCCTGGAAAATATTGTTTCAGGTTGATGCTATGCTCCAGAAGCTTGAAAAGGAAATTGATGACGTGGATGCAGAGATCGGCGATCGTTGGCGATTACTTGATAGGTATGTGTTAGAGCATGAATTGAATCTACATGTATCTTTAAGGATATGGTGACAAATTTTAGTAACATAAAGTGTGAGGCTATGGTGACAAATATTAGTAACAAAAAGTGTGATTTTGTGCAAAGTTTATGAACCCCAACTTAGCACATAAAGAAATTAGAAAGAACATTAGTATGTTCTTGTAATCTATGTTACTCGGACTCGGCTAGAAGTGTCCGATATGGATACGTGTCCAAGTACTGGACTCGGCAAGATTTTGAAAAATATGCATGTTTTTGGCCTAAAATAAGTGTCCGGGTCCGAGTGTCGAGTGTCCGACACGGGTACTTGAAGGTAAAATGAAGAGTCCGAGCAACATAGCTTGTAATGCGTCTAGTAGAGAAGAGCTGTGAATTAATTATAATGTAAAAAAGTTATTATGCTTATATGTTATACAGGGATTACGATGGCAAAGTGTCTCCTGATGAGGTAGCTTCTGCTGCAATGTACCTTAAGGACACCTTGGACAAAGAAGGTATTCAGGAACTCATAAGCAACCTTTCCAAAGATGCAGGTACGTACAATGAGCATTTTGATTTAGCATATAATACAACAATACAACATTATACGAAAAGAAGTGACTACTAAGTACTAATGGGTGACAAATGGGGGTATTTACCAGAAAGATTATACAGTTAATAATTTGAAATTTAGTGTGTTTTTTGTCTTGTAATTGGAACATCATTTCTTAAACAATACGAACTACATAGTGGGGTATATCTATGCTTTTACTAGCAACTGAAGCCACAATAAAATAAATTTGTGTCAGTAAATAAGAAAAGCATCGCCTGAAAATAATAAACATATCCATTATTAAAAGTTGCAAAAATAATCTTAGGGCCTGTTTGGATGGGGGTTGGGTTGGGTTGGGTTAGGCTAGGTTGGGTTTAGTTGAACTCTTACCTTGTTTGGATGTTGGGGTTGTGTAAAGAGGGGTTCAACCTTTACCTTGTTGGGATGAAGGGGTTAAATATCAAAGTGGTCACTAAAGTGAAGACCATATATCACTTTCATCACTGATCTCAACGAGGTATCACTTTAATCACTAAAGTCGTCATAAATATCAAACGGATACCTCTATATATGTGTTCGAAAAATAAAATAATTTATATCGAGTTCTACAAATATTTCTTGAATGCTACCGCAACCAAACGAAAAGTTATGAACTCTAGTATTTATGATATTATATTTAGATTTTTAAAAAATTATTTACTATTTATTTTTAATTTTATAGTTATTTACTTTGATTTAATAAAAAATAAATAGTAAATGATTTTTTTAAAATCTAAATAAATTATCTGAAATACTAGAATTCATAACTTTTCATTTGGTTGTAGTAGTATTGAACAAATATGTGTAGAACTCGAGAAAAGTTATTTTTACTTTTCGAACACATATTTACAGTTATCTGTTTGATGTTTATGATGACTTTAGTGATTGAAACGATACCCCGTTGAGATCAGTGATTAAAATGATATATGGTCTTTACTTCAGTGACCACTTTAATATTTAACCCGTTGGGATGAAGTGTTGTGAGGGTTGGGATGAAGGGTTGGATAAGTAAATATTATAATATATTTTTCAATAAAATGAAATTAAATTTGAATATAATTTTAGGTTTCGTTTGTTTTTGAGAAAATAATTTAATTTTGAAAAATGTTTTTCTCGGACAATGTAATCCAAGAAATTTTTTCGGGAAAAACTTATCGGGGTGAAATTCTCGAGAAAACGTTTTCGGAAAAAGTTTCTCGGAAAAAAATTCTCGAGAAAAAAGTTTTCGGAAAAAGTCTTGGGAAAAAAATTCTCGAGAAAAAAGCTTTCGGAAAAAATTCTCGAGAATATGTTTTCGGAAAAATTCTCGAGAAAAAGTTTTCGAAAAAATTCTCGGGAAAAAGTTTTCGGGAAAAAAAGCTCGAGAAATTTTTTTTGAAAAAAGTTTCTAGGATCTCGAGAAAAAGCTTATCGGGAAAAAATTTTCGGGAAAATTTTTGTAGAAAAAAAGTTTCCGTGAAAAAAATTCTCGGGAAACATATTCTTGAAAAAAAAAATTGGGAAATTTTTTTCTAGAAAATATATTTCTTGGAAAAAATTCTCGATAAAAGTTCTAAAAAAATTAGGATAAAATTTATGAGAAAAAGTTATTGGAAATTTTTTTAGAAAAAAAAGATTTTAGAAAAATATTTCTTAAATTATTTTTTATATTTATAATATAAAATTAAATACATAATTAAAATGTATTAAAGGCTTGGTACATGATGAAACAAAATATTTAACCCTTCTTGACACCCCAATATTTGAGGTGTTTGGAAAGTCCTCCAAAATTAACTATCATCAACCCTTGTTCAACCCCCAACCAACCTCAACCCTTCCCTCAATTTACTCTGCCAAACATGATTTTTCACAATCCCTCCCAACCCTTACCAACCCAACCTCTCTCAACCCCCATCCAAACAAAGCCTTAGTCCTGTCAATTACTATAAATAACCTAGGGTTATTTCATTCTGATTTGATCTGTTTTAATGCCGGGGTTCCTTACGAACTGGTCTAAATTATTATCAATTTTATTCTGTGTTTCTAACAGAAGGAAAGATCCGTGTTGAGGACATATTGAAACTGGCCAGTCAATCTAAAGAAGAAGATTAAACAGGTCTGAAGCAGAAAAAGCTTAGCAGATGACATAACTTTTGTACATGTAAATTCAAGACTTCAACAACTTGCATAATTTCCTGGCCGAGATAGAAAAAGAGTTATACAGTTGATACCAAAAACGAGAGTGTAAATTTATTACTGTGGCTCCTGCTCATTTCCCCTATATATGTAAAATTGGCTCGCAAGGGCTTCCCAGTTTCGTTGGAGCATATAGCAGGACAGTTTTGAAATCCATTTGTCCAGTATATAGACAATGTCTAACCCTCATCATACAATAATATTATGTACTAGTCTTGTTACTATGTCTAACCCTAACTTACATCCTTGAAGTAAACATAGTGCAGGTTTATCTAATTTTTTTTCTTTGTAAAACAGATTGCAATATTACATAAAACTTTTGTAGTTAGGAAAGTTATAGTTGTAATAAGTATAAAAATCACTTTAAAATGCTACAAAAACCATGAATTTATATAATCTGTGAGAGGCTATAACTTTTGAAGCAGTTAAGCTCAATTGATCCAAAAATGTATGTCAATGTCAGTGTCAGTGTAACAGGTCTGATTTTTCGGATTATTATTTTAAATACGAAACTTAAATAAAACATAATTATTTATTCAATAAAACAAATATTTTACAAAGTCAAATGCAGCGATCAAACTCAATATTTCAAAAATATAAAATCGGAGATGTAGTTTCATAAATCCAATATTCAATGTCAAAATTTATTTTAATAATGCAATAAATATTTCTAATAAATGCATATCAATCAACTAGCACGAAAAACCCACAAAAGTCACCTTATTCTCATAAACTTCCAAGTATTATAACGTGAAATATTAGAAAACAAGTAACACACAGACTTACAAATATTCTAAAAAATTAATGAGTTTTTAATAAAAACAGATTTTCTCAAACAATAAAATTTTGAAAAATCTTTGTGAAAAATGATTCAACCCAAAATTTATATTTTCAAAAATATAGAATTTAAAATGGAAGCATAATAAACAGAAACAAAATTCTTATTCTTATACGTCTTGCTTTACGGCCACACTTTCCCAGTAGCCGGGATCTTATTCTTATACGTCACACTTTGTCAGTGACCGGTATTTAAATTTCAATAATTACGCGCGACCTTAATAGGTATCTAAACTTGCACACTTGTGCACCTACTAAGAGTATCTAAGCCTAGTTCCGAAACTATAGCGTAAATTACAAACGGGTTCGATAACGTAGAGATTGAGGGATTCAAAAATTCTCGTATCTTATTTCTTATATACTTCGAAACAATATTTCTTATATCTTATACGAAAATCAAAAATCAAAATATTAATATTTTTTCTAAAAATAAAAATAAGTCAAAAAATACTTACCTTGAAATCGACTTAAACACCGAAAATATATACACGAACGGATCCTAAAATATTATTAAAAACAATCAATATACTTATATAAAGGACAAGACGGAGGCGGTGAGGTGGCGCCTCTAGAATCGCTCCGTTCTATTTTTCTAATTTTCTCAATTTTTAATTTTAATAATTACAACTTCCTTTATTATTTTCGATTTTGTAGGAAGGAAATTGAAAATTACACTTTTATTATTTTCAAACTTGATAAAACTTTCTTTTATTATTTTCAAACTTGATAAAACTTTCTTTGATTTAGAAAATTACAACTTCCTTATTATTTTTGAATTTGTAGGACTTGATATAACTTTCTTTGATTTAGAAAATTACAACTTCCTTATTATTTTCGAATTTGTAGGCCTGATAGAACTTTCTTTTATTATTTTCAAACTTGATAGAACTTTCTTTGATTTAGAACATTACAACTTCCTTATTATTATTTTTGAATTTGTAGGACTTGATAGAACTTTCTTTGATTTAGAAAATTTCTTTGATTTAGAAAATTACAACTTCCTTATTATTTTCGAATTTGTAGGACATAATAGAACTTTCTTTGATTTAGAAAATTACAACTTCCTTATTATTTTCGAATTTGTAGACTTGATAGAACTTTCTTTTATTATTTTCAAACTTGATAGAACTTTCTTTGATTTAGAAAATTACAACTTCCTTATTATTTTCGAATTTGTAGGCTTGATAGAACTTTCTTTTATTATTTTCAAACTTGATAGAACTTTCTTTGATTTAGAAAATTACAACTTCCATTTGTAGGACTTGATAGAACTTTCTTTCATTTAGAAAATTACAACTTCCTTATTATTTTCGAATTTGTAGGCTCTTATGTTAATAATTGCAATTTTCTTTTTTATTATTTTCAATCTTAATAGAACTTTCTTTTATTATTTTCAAACTTGATAGAACTTTCTTTGATTTAGAAAATTACAAGTTCCTTATTATTTTCGAATTTTTAGGATATTATGTTAATAATTGTAATTTTCTCTTTTATTATTTTCAATCTTGATAAAACTTTTTTTATTATTTTCAAACTTGATAAAACTTTCTTTTATTATTTTCAAACTTGATAGAACTTTCTTTTATTATTTTCAAACTTTATAGAACTTTTCTTTTATAATACTTCTTGACTTTTAAACATAATGGATTTCCATGTAATTCACCTTACAAACACCTATAAATTAAAGGTCATTCATAACAAAAAATCTACACCGTAATTTTTTTACATAGCTTCAAATTTTTACAACCATATTTACAATCAATACAATTATGACCTACACCATGTTGGATTCTTTGAACGACAACAACTATACCTGGATGATAAGAGTACGAGTGTGTAGAATGTGGGAATCTGTCAATCCAAATACTGAAGAACTGATCAGTCTTGACATGATTTTGATCGATGAAAAGGTTAATAAATCAATATACTTATAACTTATTAGTTTGTCAAATTGTATGATGTTATTAACTTTTCTAAGATATGTTGTATAACAGGAAAATTTGATCCATGCTACGATCTCAAAGATTCTGGTCTCTCGGTTCAAAAATCTTTTTAGAGGAAGGCTCCGTGTACAACATCAAAAATCTGAAAGTTATTTCAAGTACAGGGAAATATAGACTATCACATGGGTCTAAATTGTTCTTCATACGCATAACGTTGCCTAAGAGATTGGAAGAAGGCATCGTCAACATATCACTGCATGGATTTCAGTTCATATGTCCGGATATGATTGATGCACGTATTAATGACATCAACATACTCTCAGGTTTTTGATGCAGTAATATATTAGAGTAATATATAAGTAATACTATTATATAAGTTATAATTCAAACTATCATGTTGTAATATTATTTTTTCTATGTTGATTTAGATGTTGTAGGCTTGACCTACTGGGGGGGGGGCATTGAAGTTGTCAAAGACTGTAATAACCCGAATTTTTGGAATAATTTAAAACTTTTCTTATTATGATTAAGTGCAGCAGTGAATAGTGAAGTTAGTGGATGAATAGTGATTTTGAGGATTAACAAAATTTTTCTTGCCACCTATGTATGAGACGTAGGGTGGATATTCCGAAATCATATTAGTGATCTACGGAGTAAATAAGTGAATGCAAAGACGATCGGAATTCAGAAATTCCAAATTTTATTTTGGAATAGTATTTGACCGGGCAGCGAATTATATATTATTATATTCAAGAAATGAGATATTAAAATTGAGGAATTGAGGATTTAACATTTTGGAATTTTATTATATTATTAAAGTCGATTTAAGGATTCGATTGTTGAAGTGAATAGTGAATAGTTACTATTCACTGCGAGCATCGCGTAAAATTTTATTCGCCCTTTAGAAAATATTTCGAATCGTTTCAAGAGGAATAAGGTAACATTTACGGGATTAAATATAGACATGGAAGTAACATGTAACAAGATTAATTCGAGGGATGCAACATTTGGATCATCCATATGAAAAAAAACGAACTAGTAAAGCTACTTTAACCAAACGCGTGCATGCGCGACACGTGTCCCGGTGACTCACCAAAATGTGATGACTCACCCCTATTTTAACAAAAATCAGCATTATCTTCATTATTAACCAAAACAAAGAAAAGAAGAAGAAGAAGGAAAATTCGGGAGAAAAAGAGAGAAGAAAAATGGGAGAGAAAGAATTGATCATAACTCGAGATTCTGTGATCCGTTTTTGGCGTTCTACCACTCAAATCGAAGCTCTCGAGAAGCCCGACGTAACCATGGTAAGCAATCACCTCAACTCCGTGATTTACCCCTTCGATTCAGTGATTAATAGTTGAAGAAGATGATGAATAGTAACTTGTATCTTGTTTTGTTTTGTTTTGATAATGAGTTTGTAGCTTCCAAAGGTTGTATTAAGCAAGGATCTAAGGTTACATAAGGGATATAGCAGCAAGCAAGCTTGGAGGAAGGTATAAACCTCTGCCCCTTTGAGTTTGATATGAGTTTTGAAATGGTTTTGATGTTTATGTAAAGTTAAGAGAGCATGATTAAGTAATTAGATGAATTGTTGGTTGAGTTTGGAGAATGAGTTATGAATTTATTGTGATTATTCATGGAGGATTTGACTGAGTGGAGGGTGTATAAGGTGGATGGTGAGTTTGGGATTGATTGGTATTGATTTGGTTGTGTTTTGGAAATGGAAAACGTTACGATTATAGCCGTCGTAATGCCCAATTGATTTAAGGCTGTTTTGAGCAAGCATTACGAACTGGTCTGGTAATATTTTTGAACAGAACTGACCATGAACATATAGGTCTTGTTTTAAGGTTTGTTTTGATATAAAGATCATGTCTATACGATTTACGGTTTAGGAGAAAAGTGAGTTTTAGTAAACGCCATTCGGAAGAATGACTCATCTCTGTTCAGCAACTTTGAGGCTATATTTGGACCACTTAGAAGCCATATTAAAATGTGAAACTTTGAGGAATAATACTAGAGACAATTAAGAAGGCTCACGAAAAAGATTCGGATTAAAAAGATTATTTTTCGATTTTATAAAAATGTTTTAGTCGAGGGCGCGCAAGTGAAAACCACTAAGAGCGAGACTTAAAAACCAAGGTTCCAAATGGTTAAGTATAACTTGGATTTGAGGATGGATTTCGAACCAAACTTATGATATAAGTATTTAACGGATAACATGGACTTAGTATGAGCCTATAACGAGTTAGTAATTCCTTGGTTGTGTTTCGCTTACGTGTTTAAGCATTGAGTTATAAGTGGTTTATCAAGGGGATTAACCGTGTGCTTTCGTTTGACTTTGTCTAGATTGTTCGACATGGTCAGGAGCCCTATCACCTCTCGAGCATCAGGCAAGTTTACTAAACCTTACTCTATTATTAGAGTGGGCATATTTTTGAATGTTTAATACTTGTTGATTCAAAAATATATCTATATATATATTCTTTGTTCCAAGTATCGTGCAAGTTTCTAAAACCATATTTTGAAGTATGCATACACTAGATGCAGTTTGCTTATTCCATGCTATGTTTTCCATTAATTATACTAATGATGCATACGATATGATATTATGCATGTTTTCAAACCTTACATCGTACATAGATGTAATGGTACTAAAAATGTTGAGACGTAATATATGCATATGATAGATGCATACAAGTTTTCAAACCTATGCTTCTATAAACTATTATTGTTGTGATAATAAAAGATATTGAGTTATATGTTATGTGTTCATGATTTCGAAACGATGCGTATGATGCTAAGTAAAAGTTATTGATCTGAGTTGAGCTTATAAGCTATGGTTATAGTAGTAATATTTTGGAGCTGATGTGCTAAGTAAAACCCTCAGTAGGGGGAATATACTCTGCATTTATACTTTGGACCGGGAATGGTATCAGTTGTTATCTAGAGATATATAATATATTCTCTATATTTATTTTACATACTAAGAATGGTATCAGTTGCTATCTAGGGTTATTTTGTGTTATTACAATTAATCTATTGAGGGTATATATTTTAAATATATGATGAATAGTATTATCTACCCTTTTGTTAAGAAAGTATTTAGAAATTATTTCTAAATAAATATTCTTTATTAAATATAGTTTGCATTAATTATTTAAAGCCCTACTTCTTAAGGAAGTATTTTGTGAAAACTATTTTAAACCCTAGATAGCTAATAAAGTATATTTCAGTCAATTTTTATTATAAATAGAGAAGGTTCCCAAAATCTATTTCCCGTTTAAGTCTATATTCAGAAAGACTTAAATGTTCGCTCAAACTACAAATGCATGAGACCTTTCTCGAGATTTTATGGTTGTTTCAAGTGGACTGCCCGGTCCTAAACCTTTTTGAAACTACTCCTTTACCAGCTTTGTATCCAACTATCAAAATGATTTTGATTACTCTTTCAAGACTCGAGGAGTAAAAGCAGTGAAATCAGTTGTATCCATGAACAAGCATCAGCTTGGGAAATATGGGTGAATTTTCCTTTCCAACCAGATATGACTACTTTGTGGAGTCGTATACTTGGGTAAAAAGGGAAAGGAACTTTATGTTTCAAAGTTATGGATTTTCTCGAACTCGGAGAATGTGTAAGGGACTGACTGGCGACCCGTCCCCTAAGGGAATTACGCGTAGATCACCGTTCTTCCCTTAGATTATCAGATAGTGCCCGACCGTAGGATGAGAGAAGAGTATCGGAGGCCCCTAAGGAATGGGTACCCCTAAGGGAATGGGTATGCTCTTCCCCCTACAACCGATTGGCGGGTAGGTAAGTCGGTGTGAGACTGATTACTTTTCCCTCTACGTAGAAAAACAGCATTTGGGGATTGCCTTACGACTGATCATCGTAGAGGTATCCCTGTCGCCCAGAATCTCCGTCTACAGTTCATCATCCATGAAAGAAATGTTTTATGCAAGTTATCAGAGGAAGAACATGTTTTAAGCAAGATTACAGAAAAGAAAAGTTATTCAAGTTTATTCAAGCTATTCCAGTTATCCAAGTTTAGAAGCTGGATTGGAAATATTTTGCCTTGTCTTTATTTCCAGAATATGATATGAGATAAATGTTTGATATGAAAGATGATATTTGGAAATTCCTACAACTTCATCTTTTATTTTATGAGTTATGACTCTGATAAAACCTGATTAAGGATATATATGTATAAGTGGATTTTGGGTTATGGAATCCTTATATTGAATTTTTCTTATAACTTCATCTTTCAAGTATATGTTGATAGTCTGCTTATATTTCATATAGCAGATATTTTACAGAAAGGATATACTGAGTTATCTTGTTATTTCATCTTTTATACTATACTAGAACTTTGTTCATAGTATAAACATTGAAAGTTGCAGAGTATTATGAAATGATATTTGAAATACCACAATGGTACTATTTTTGGAATACATTCCGATAAGAAAATGATTTCAGTATCAAGATATTTTGACAAGTTATTGTCTTATACCCGCTTTATTTCTGGGTTGAATTAAAGGCAGAATTATGCCATACTTTCATTACCTTGCTGAGCTATCGCTCACTCTTGCTATTATTTTATATATATTATATCGCAGCGAAGCAAGATGCCTACGGGACGGCACGTACCTCGCAAGGCGTTTCCACAAACAGTTTTTAGCAGTGATCCCGGGAGTAGTACGAACCAATCGAATCAGGCTACGGCTTTGGTATTCAACTCATGTATAGACATGAATGGTATGAGAGGATTGTGAGCATCAGAAGGCTAAGTTGGTAATGTAACAATACTTAGAAATTGTATCAGTAACAGATTCAGAAGACATTGGGTATTGTAATAAAAGTTATTTATTCCGCAATTGTTGTATTGTGTCGTTTCTGAGACTCTAACCTGTGTGTGTGTGTGTGAGACATATGTTGTGGGGTCATGAGCAGGTAAATTATGAATGGTGTGAGTAATACAGGTAAGTCAAGGATTACATGGATTGTGACAACCCTAAATCCCTGACCCCGGATTTGGGGCTGTTACAGAGATGGTATCAGAGCTTTAGGTTACAGTCCTCAGAAACGATAGGAGATCGAGTCTTACAATACCCTTAAGAATAATAAGAGCATCTAGAGCTCCAATTGAGTTCGTAGTCGGGTTAGAGGACATGACCCTGACTGTTTAAGATGAAGCCCGAGAGGGGACTTCTTTTGGAAACCGTACTTAGGACTTCATGGTTAGTCACTTCGATTCGTATGAGTTATAGATGGATGGGACTCTGAGATACCAGACCCCGAGGCCTTCGAGTAGGCATTTAATGATGCGCTCCTTGATATGGATGGAGACCCGATAAAGGGAGATCCATAGGAGGATCTAGAGGAAGACCCCATAGTGGGTCGAGGAAGGAATCTTGTAGAGGACGTGTTGATTGATAAAGATGTGGTGTGTTACTTGAGGTCTAATAATAAGACCGGACGAACCTTCAAGGGATAAATAAGTGACGAGAGTTTAAGGATCGTTCATGATTCATCAAGAGGTATGACAAAGAAAATGGAGTAGAATCTCCAAAGCAGAAGAGGTAGAGGCAGTATAGCTAGTATCAGTGGATTGATTCGACTTGAACGAAACCTGTTACTCGTAGTCGGTTACAGTTGCCCATAAGGAGGCGACATACGTAAGAACCAAGGTGTTCAGATTTTCACGAACGATTAAGGGTACTTAGTTGCCTAAGAATAGTGTAAGGAATTGCTTTGGCTATGAGGTTTCAATCCCCCACGACCAGCGATTCCACTAGAAATAGTGTCTATTACATCATTGAGGAATTTTATTATCTCAAGGAGAATGTTGGGTATATGTACCATGCAAATGTTAGAGTAAGGCAAACACGCTAAGGCGGAATCGAGAACGAGATTTACCACCCTCAGGAAACCAGGAAGGAATTATGAGGATAGAACCGAAATGTCGGAAATCAGATCCGAGCATTACTAGTGGGAAAATAGATTGATCAAGTTTCCCTGATTTTGGAAAGGAATTCAGCAAATTTTGGCAAACCTTGTCTTTCTGATTACCAGAGGATATCACCAAAGGGAGTGGAAATTAGAGCGGACCCTGTGGATTGGGTAAGATAGCCGTTATATGGGTTGGTGGACAGGCCCTGATTGCTATAATTGATTGTAGAGATAAAATGGTGAAGTTGAGATTGGACGGTAAAGGCAAAATATATTTAAGGACCAAGACGGATGGAGAAGTACCGGGATTGACTTAAATGAAAAGGTTGTTGTGCCAAAAGTGTTAAGCTTATGTAGCGCACGGGATTGATATGGGAGAAGGAAAATTGGATATAAGGATGATTGAAATAGAGACCAGATTTAATCTTATAGTTTCTAACGATCTTCCGAAGTACCGCCCAGTCGACATGTGGAATTATCATTGCTATGGGCGACAACGGTATCGAAGTCTTTTTATAAAACAGAACGCTTACTTGAGATGTGTGCGCCTAGTCGAATAGAATTCCCTGCGATCGCAAAGGTCGATGGTTGAATCCTTAGCGACTATTATGAGTCGGCAATAACGTAAGTATCGAGCACCTTAGGGTGTGCATGAAGAAGAAAAGCTTTGGAATTGAACGATTATCCATTAGAGGAGCCGACATAAAAGGCATCCGTAGAGACCTTGGTAGTACCCTCCCCCTTTGCAAATTATGTGGGATATTTCCCCAATCTATGATCTATCTTGATCTCTCTCCAGGAAAGAATTCTGATAAAGGGTATATTCCCTCTTCGAAGTTGTTTTATAACACTTGTGTTAAACCATATTCAGTTTCAATTGTGCCAGAGGCTATCCCAATGCCTACTTTCAGGCCTTCGAAGCCCTGTCAAATGATGTTATTCAAGCTTTCACTTTTCTTCAAATAATGAATGACCCTATGGTGATACCTCACCACTTATTTGTTAAGTACCAGTATCTTTTGGTTATTCTTTTCTTTGCGATTCTTTGGAAACCGCACCTTTGGAATCTGTTCAATTTTAATCCAAGGTGTTCCTTTGAGAAATATTGTTTAAAAGACGATAATCATTAGATTGATATCGAATTGCTTTCATACTTTTCAACTTTCACTGAGACGAACAACCCTATATTTATAGGGGCTACAAGGACTATCTGTCTGTGTGATAGAAGTCTGATGGGACGCCATCACTTGTAAGTTGTGAAATACAAGAAGGCTAATTACCTTTAGTAATGTCTCAATTGAGGCACACAACGTTGAGTTCTTATGATCATGTTGATCTCTCGGTAAATTCTTTTACCTCCAATAAGGTTACCTTAAAACTCATAACCTTATGATCACCAGTGTGTGACGTTTTCCTTGATATGGGAGCTGTCTTTTCAAGACCCCATGATTTTTGTTATCCTCATTGAATTCTAAGGGGAGGCCACTCAGGTCAAATAAGTCAAAATTCGCTGATAGGAATTAGATTCGCAACGAAGTCGCCTATGACAGGAGCGAATCCCTAAGACGAATAGAATGTTAGTGACATATCAATGAATTGGTTTATTCTCCCAAGGATATTATGATAGTGGAAAGTGTGTCAATCGATATATGTGAAAGGAATAGCGATGTGTCGTGTACTCCAGTGACAACGGTGTTAGATAGATGCCCTATAGTGGAATCGAGATTTTGGAGGAGTTGTTTACGAATGGACACTACCTCTGGGTTAGCAAGATAAGTACTGACGATGGAGTCAGAGGGAGCTGGTATTGTGACTTGGGAGAGGTGCAGCGTGTTGTTTTTAGAGAAATAATTTCCGGAAATATATTGAGACCCGGATGAAAATGAAAGTTAAAGAGTTAAAACAAGAAACCATGACTGTGACCAAGTATGAGGCCAAGTTTTCCGAATTATTGAGGTTTGTTCCGGAGTTTGTGAACACAGAGTAAAAGAAAGCCAGTAGGTTTCAACCAGGGCTACCTCCAACAAGCAGCCCACTGTCAGGACCTTTAAATAGCAGATACCATTCTATACTATTTAGACAGAGCTAATGCATCGTTGTATATCAAGAAGTTGCATGACAATTAACCTTAAGGCCGAGCCACTAAGGGAATAATTACAAGTAGAAATAGCCATTCGAGGGATTTTCCCATAAGACTGGTACATCCAGGTTGTGAACTAGAAATATGAGGTCGACACTTTTGATAGACCTGATCCCTTTCAAGTTGGGAGAAGTTGATATTATAATAAGAATGGGTTGGTTGACACCCAATGGAGCCCCGACTGATTGTAAGGGATAGAGAGTAATAAATAAAGAATGGAGACAGATTCAGAGATTCTTGAATATAGTCAGACTAAGAAATTATTATGCCGGAGATATGAGGCTTAATTAGCTCTTAAGGTTGACGCCAAGAAAAGAGATACCAAGTAAAAATGGAACTACAATGGTTTTGGGAGGTTGTACAAGGTTTTAATGAGCTACCAGATATCGATTTGGATGACATGAGAATGAATACCGAGTATTCAGGGTATAGTGGGAATGAAAGAGTTAGTGACTCATTTACAAGAGTTGTTGTACAAGGATATGATAAGACCCAGTGTACCACCGTGGAGAGCCCGGTGTTGTTGTAAGAGAGAAAGATGTTAACACAAAATTATGTATCGAACCTCGAGAGTTGTATGAGTTCGACATGGAGAATAGGTACCCTTGTAAATGATTGTTTGATCAGCGGAAGAACGCTATGTATTTCCAAATTTATTTAAGAACTGGATATCAGCAGTTGGAAGTTAAATCCGAGGATATACCCAAGATTGCGATTCATACTAGGAATGGCCACTTCGAGTTTTCCACGAAGTTATTTTGGGTTGACTAATGCACCCACAAATTTTATGGAATGTAATGAATGGGCTTGATTTACCCGTAATAGTAGATAGCATGAGATGGAGGAAATGGCTAGAATTGACCTAGAATTATGACTGTGAGATACACTACCATCCGGGGAAGGCCAATGTGGTGGCCGATACCCTTAATTAAAATGAGACAGAGATGGATTCCGAAGGATCGGGAATTAAAGGATGAGATTTTACACAAAACCCAAGTTATAGTCCAACAAACTAGAAAGACAAAAGATTTCACCATCAAGCGGCTAGTGACAACCAAGACAGTCAGAGAAAGTATGCGGACTAAGCCCGCGAGTATAAAGATAGTACCGCTATTGATAAGCTAAACGGCAGGTTGATGGATGACAAGCAAGTTTATGTTGGTGTATTTTCTGTACAAACAAGATAGAGAATATGAGGTTAGAGATTCGTGATGCTAAAGGTATATTTTCGAAAACCCGGACAGAGCTTTTTAGAAAGATGTTCGCAATAATTAACCTAAAGGCAACATCACCAATAAACCAGTGTTTATTTAATTAGTAAATACTTCTGGAAGCATTTACGGATTAAATAAGCCTTATTCGTCTAATTAAATTTGTTTAATTAGATGAATATCATTTTCAAAATGTTTTCTTAAAATCGCTTTGTTCCGGAATGATAACAAAGATACTCCAATGGTTGTGGAAAATCAAGAGGTGGAAGAATCCACCTGGGAGTTAGAAAGTGCAATGGAAGAGAAGTACCCCAGTTACTCCTAAGTTGATTCCGGGACGGAATCCTTTTAAGGAGGGGAGAATGTAATAACCCGAATTTTTGGAATAATTTAAAACTTTTCTTATTATGATTAAGTGCAGCAGTGAATAGTGAAGTTGGTGGATGAATAGTAATTTTGAGGATTAACAAAATTTTTCTTGCCACCTATGTATGAGACGTAGGGTGGATATTCCGAAATCATATTAGTGATCTACGGAGTAAATAAGTGAATGCAAAGACGATCGGAATTCAGAAATTCCAAATTTTATTTTGGAATAGTATTTGACCGGGCAGCGAATTATATATTATTATATTCAAGAAATGAGATATTAAAATTGAGTAATTGAGGATTTAACATTTTGGAATTTTATTATATTATTAAAGTCGATTTAAGGATTCGATTGTTGAAGTGAATAGTGAATAGTTACTATTCACTGTGAGCATCGCGTAAAATTTTATTCGCCCTTTAGAAAATATTTCGAATCATTTCAAGAGGAATAAGGTAACATTTACGGGATTAAATAGACATGGAAGTAACATGTAACAAGATTAATTCGAGGGATGCAACATTTGGATCATCCATGTGAAAAGAAACGAACTAGTAAAGCTACTTTAACCAAACGCGTGCATGCGCGACACGTGTCCCGGTGACTCACCAAAATGTGATGACTCACCCCTATTTTAACAAAAATCAGCATTATCTTCATTATTAACCAAAACAAAGAAAAGAAAAAGAAGGAAAATTCGGGAGAAAAAGAGAGAAGAAAAATGGGAGAGAAAGAATTGATCATAACTCGAGATTCTGTGATCCGTTTTTGGCGTTCTACCACTCAAATCGAAGCTCTCGAGAAGCCCGACGTAACCATGGTAAGCAATCACCTCAACTCCGTGATTTACCCCTTCGATTCAGTGATTAACAGTTGAAGAAGATGATGAATAGTAACTTGTATCTTGTTTTGTTTTGATAATGAGTTTGTAGCTTCCAAAGGTTGTATTAAGCAAGGATCTAAGGTTACATAAGGGATATAGCAGCAAGCAAGCTTGGAGGAAGGTATAAACCTCTGCCCCTTTGAGTTTGATATGAGTTTTGAAATGGTTTTGATGTTTATGTAAAGTTAAGAGCATGATTAAGTAATTAGATGAATTGTTGGTTGAGTTTGGAGAATGGGTTATGAATTTATTGTGATTATTCATGGAGGATTTGACTGAGTGGAGGGTGTATAAGGTGGATGGTGAGTTTGGGATTGATTGGTATTGATTTGGTTGTGTTTTGGAAATGGAAAACGTTACGATTATAGCTGTCGTAATGCCCAATTGATTTAAGGCTGTTTTGAGCAAGAATTACGAACTGGTCTGGTAATATTTTTGAACGGAACTGACCATGAACATATAGGTCTTGTTTTAAGGTTTGTTTTGATATAAATATCATGTCTATACGATTTACGGTTTAGGAGAAAAGTGAGTTTTAGTAAACGCCATTCGGAAGAATGACTCATCTCTGTTCAGCAACTTTGAGGCCATATTTGGACCACTTAGAAGCCATATTAGAATGTTTTAGTCGAGGGCGCGCAAGTGAAAACCACTAAGAGCGAGACTTAAAAACCAAGGTTCCAAATGGTTAAGTATAACTTGGATTTGAGGATGGATTTCGAACCAAACTTATGATATAAGTATTTAACGGATAACATGGACTTAGTATGAGCCTATAACGAGTTAGTAATTCCTTGGTTGTGTTTCGCTTACGTGTTTAAGCATTGAGTTATAAGTGGTTTATCAAGGGGATTAACCGTGTGCTTTCGTTTGACTTTGTCTAGATTGTTCGACATGGTCAAGAGCCCTATCACCTCTCGAGCATCAGGCAAGTTTACTAAACCTTACTCTATTATTAGAGTGGGCATATTTTCGAATGTTTAATACTTGTTGATTCAAAAATATATCTATATATATATTCTTTGTTCCAAGTATCGTGCAAGTTTCTAAAACCATATTTTGAAGTATGCATACACTAGATGCAGTTTGCTTATTCCATGCTATGTTTTCCATTAATTATACTAATGATGCATACGATATGATATTATGCATGTTTTCAAACCTTACATCGTACATAGATGTAATGGTACTAAAAATGTTGAGACGTAATATATGCATATGATAGATGCATACAAGTTTTCAAACCTATGCTTCTATAAACTATTATTGTTGTGATAATAAAAGATATTGAGTTATATGTTATGTGTTCATGATTTCGAAACGATACGTATGATGCTAAGTAAAAGTTATTGATCTGAGTTGAGCTTATAAGCTATGGTTATAGTAGTAATATTTTGGAGCTGATGTGCTAAGTAAAACCCTCAGTAGGGGGAATATACTCTGCATTTATACTTTGGACCGGGAATGGTATCAGTTGTTATCTAGAGATATATAATATATTCTCTATATTTATTTTACATACTAAGAATGGTATCAGTTGCTATCTAGGGTTATTTTGTGTTATTACAATTAATCTATTGAGGGTATATATTTTAAATATATGATGAATAGTATTATCTACCCTTTTGTTAAGAAAGTATTTAGAAATTATTTCTAAATAAATATTCTTTATTAAATATAGTTTGCATTAATTATTTAAAGCCCTACTTCTTAAGGAAGTATTTTGTGAAAACTATTTTAAACCCTAGATAGCTAATAAAGTATATTTCAGTCAATTTTTATTATAAATAGAGAAGGTTCCCAAAATCTATTTCCCGTTTAAGTCTATATTCAGAAAGACTTAAATGTTCGCTCAAACTACAAATGCATGAGACCTTTCTCGAGATTTTATGGTTGTTTCAAGTGGACTGCCCGGTCCTAAACCTTTTTGAAACTACTCCTTTACCAGCTTTGTATCCAACTATCAAAATGATTTTGATTACTCTTTCAAGACTCGAGGAGTAAAAGCAGTGAAATCAGTTGTATCCATGAACAAGCATCAGCTTGGGAAATATGGGTGAATTTTCCTTTCCAACCAGATATGACTACTTTGTGGAGTCGTATACTTGGGTAAAAAGGGAAAGGAACTTTATGTTTCAAAGTTATGGATTTTCTCGAACTCGGAGAATGTGTAAGGGACTGACTGGCGACCCGTCCCCTAAGGGAATTACGCGTAGATCACCGTTCTTCCCTTAGATTATCAGATAGTGCCCGACCGTAGGATGAGAGAAGAGTATCGGAGGCCCCTAAGGAATGGGTACCCCTAAGGGAATGGGTATGCTCTTCCCCCTACAACCGATTGGCGGGTAGGTAAGTCGGTGTGAGACTGATTACTTTTCCCTCTACGTAGAAAAACAGCATTTGGGGATTGCCTTACGACTGATCATCGTAGAGGTATCCCTGTCGCCCAGAATCTCCGTCTACAGTTCATCATCCATGAAAGAAATGTTTTATGCAAGTTATCAGAGGAAGAACATGTTTTAAGCAAGATTACAGAAAAGAAAAGTTATTCAAGTTTATTCAAGCTATTCCAGTTATCCAAGTTTAGAAGCTGGATTGGAAATATTTTGCCTTGTCTTTATTTCCAGAATATGATATGAGATAAATGTTTGATATGAAAGATGATATTTGGAAATTCCTACAACTTCATCTTTTATTTTATGAGTTATGACTCTGATAAAACCTGATTAAGGATATATATGTATAAGTGGATTTTGGGTTATGGAATCCTTATATTGAATTTTTCTTATAACTTCATCTTTCAAGTATATGTTGATAGTCTGCTTATATTTCATATAGCAGATATTTTACAGAAAGGATATACTGAGTTATCTTGTTATTTCATCTTTTATACTATACTAGAACTTTGTTCATAGTATAAACATTGAAAGTTGCAGAGTATTATGAAATGATATTTGAAATACCACAATGGTACTATTTTTGGAATACATTCCGATAAGAAAATGATTTCAGTATCAAGATATTTTGACAAGTTATTGTCTTATACCCGCTTTATTTCTGGGTTGAATTAAAGGCAGAATTATGCCATACTTTCATTACCTTGCTGAGCTATCACTCACTCTTGCTATTATTTTATATATATTATATCGCAGCGAAGCAAGATGCCTACGGGACGGCACGTACCTCGCAAGGCGTTTCCACAAACAGTTTTTAGCAGTGATCCCGGGAGTAGTACGAACCAATCGAATCAGGCTACGACTTTGGTATTCAACTCATGTATAGACATGAATGGTATGAGAGGATTGTGAGCATCAAAAGGCTAAGTTGGTAATGTAACAATACTTAGAAATTGTATCAGTAACAGATTCAGAAGACATTTGGGTATTGTAATAAAAGTTATTTATTCCGCAATTGTTGTATTGTGTCGTTTCTGAGACTCTAACCTGTGTGTGTGTGTGTGAGACATATGTTGTGGGGTCATGAGCAGGTAAATTATGAATGGTGTGAGTAATACAGGTAAGGCAAGGAGTACATGGATTGTGACAACCCTAAATCCCTGACCCCGGATTTGGGGCTGTTACAAAGACGGTTGGAAAAAAAGAGATTTCAAAATTGTCACAAATTAGTAAGTTATACATTATATTAATTTTAATATAACTGTTAATTGTTTTTTATTGTTCTTGTAATTTTATATTACTTCTTTGGTTACCCCAATTTATTTGTTTTACTTTTTTAATTTGTTCTAATTTTTTTCTTAAACAGCTCCATCACCAGTACCATATCTTTGTGAGAAAAGTTGACCCAGATGCAAATTTTACATAATATATTTAATATGATAATTTATAATTTTATAGATATTTATTTCACAATTTTTATTCTAATATTCTTTTTCTTAATAAAATATATTCTAATGCCGCTGCGAAGCGCGGCTCAATAACCTAGTACTAATATAAATGAGAAGACGAGGGTGGTGATGTGGCGCCTCTCAAATCGCTTCGATCTATTTTTCTAATTTTCTCAAATTTTTGAATAATTAATGTTAAAGATTCGAAAATATCTCAATTGACTTTAAAATCTTTACTAATGGAGGAAACTAAATATACAATTATAATATTCTTGCTTTCAAAATCTTTATTAACGGAGGAAACTAAATATACAATTCGAATATTCTTGCCTTTAAAATTTTTACTAATGGATGAAACTAAATTTACAATTTTAATAGCCTCATAAATTATTTTATTAGAAAATATCTTAATTGTCTTTTAAATTTTTACTAATGGAGGAAAATAAATATACAATTTTAATATTTTTGCCTTTATAATATTAGATAAATTCTCGATTTCCTTCCTGCTATTTTTCTAACGGAAGAAACTAAATATAGTATGTTAATATTCTCATAAACTCCCTCTACTTATCCAATCAATCATTATAGTTATATAAAGGAGAAGACGAGGACGGTGATGTGGCGCCTCTCAAATCTCTTCAATCTATACTTCTATAAATCAAATTAGTTACCTAATTGAGTCATTTTTTAAATGTCCAACTAATTTGATACATTTGAACCAAATGAGTGATGACTTTGATAATTATCCATTTATTTAATACTATCTTTCAAGAAAGGAAGTTAAATATGTTATATTATGTTATGTTAAAAATGGTTTGCTTGACTGTCAAAAAAAAAATCTTCTAGTGGAGGAAACTAAGTATGCTATATTAATATTCTCCTGAACTTACTTCACGAGTCCAATTTATTTACTAATTTTTATTTAATATCTTTTAATCGAGGAAAATAATAAAGAAGACGATTTGTGAGGTGCTAGACGATTTGAGTAGAAAATATCAAAATTGGCTTTTAAATCTTTAGTAATTGAAATATTAATTAACTTATATTCTCATAAACTTTATTCTTAAGTCAAATTACTATCTTAATATTGTCCTAAAATTTATCTTTAAGTTTGATAATTATCCCTCTCTTTAATACTATCTTTCAAGGAAGGAAGTTAAATATGTTATGTTATGTTATGTTAAAAATGGTTTGCTTGACAGTCAATTTTTTTTTCAAATGGAGGAAATTAAGTATACTATATTAATATTCTCCTAAACTTATTTTACGAGTCCAATTTATTTACTAATTTTTATTTAATATCTTTTAATCGAGGAAAATAATAAAGAAGACGATTTGTGAGGTGCTAGATGATTTGAGTAGAAAATATCTAAATTGACTTTTAAATCTTTATTAATGGAAATATTAATTAACTTATTTTATCATAAATTTTTCTTAAGTCAAATTACTATCTTAATATTGTCCTAAAATTTATCTTTAAGTCAAATTACCATGTTGATATTTTCTTAAACTTTCTTTCGAACTTAAAGTTACCATTTTAATATTCCCATAGATTTTTTCTTGAAATTCTAAAATTTATCTTGAAATCATATTATCTTTACATTCTCTTAAAAAAATTATTAGAAATTATGTTCTCATAATGTTTTTGTAAAAAAACTCACGTTTAATTTATCTATATGTTTTACAGATACATAAAAATCATTTTTTTAAAAAACATTTACCATCTAATTATGTAGAAGATAAAACTTACAGATAATGCAAGTTTCTATATAATAAAATAAAATAGATGAGCCTTATTTTCTTTTCATTTCTTTTCTCGAGTACCTATATTTTAAATAATAAAAATTAGAATTTTGAAAAAGATTTGAATTAAATTTTATGATATAATAAAATTGATTAATAGATGATATAATTGATTAAGTAATTAGTTTGTTTTATGTTCAATTTAGTAACAATGAGAAAGCGGGTCAGTAGAAGGAAACATGTTTAACGATAGAGCGATTCATTAGGAGATGCATATTATATGCTAGAATTTAATATTTATGTATTATGTATTTTTAAATAGAAGTAGCAATATAAAGTTTTAGAAAAATAAAGTGATTAATATACTAATATTTGATATAATATTAAAATAATGAAATATATTAAACAATTACTCTTTTATATAATTATTCAAAATTTCGGTAATGAACAACACTAAACGGAGAATTTAAAAAAAAAACCTTAATTTCATGTTTTAAATATAATTTTGTTTAAAAACATATTTTTTAGAATAATTTTTAGAAAAAATTGGAAAAATTATTATAAAGCCGCTGCGAAGCGCGGCGTAGTAAACTAGTTTAGCAAATAAACAATTATTCAATGTTACACTTACGAACTAGATTGAATCATGCAAATGATGTAAACAAAAGGACTTAATCTATTCCAGTTTTAACATGAAACTAGCGTAAAAGCCCGTGCGAGGCACGGGCCGGTTTATACACTCCAATAATTTCTCACACGAACTTATATATATATTGAAATAAATTTTTTAATTAGAAATGTGCTAAGAGATAATATTTCGAATTTAACTTATATTTGTTTAGTATTTTTAAAATATTTTTTAATTTCATAAAATTTGGATTAATTTCTATAATATAAAGATCAAATGATTATTTTTAATTAAAAAAATATATATTTAGTTTTAAATGATGTAAAATGAATTTTATCAAATACAACATTTGAATATAATAAAAATAATTAAAGAAATTTTTTAATCCATACTCAATTATATTTTTATGTATAATCTATGTTCTAAAAGTTGGTGTTTAATAATCCCGATAATCGCTAGACGGTAACTAATCGCTTTGATTATGTTAAAATCGGTTTTGATAAAAGCTGGTGAAGAGGTCATAAAATTCAGTCTAATCCTTTCAATATTGGCCTGATTTATAAATTTTAGGAAATTTATCGGTAAAAGTTCCAAAATTAAAAGGTTGAAATTTGAATAAAAAATAATAACAACATTTTTTGTATACGTAGTTCTTATTTTAGATTGTCAAAATCACGAATTCTCTTAATTTTATCTCACAACTTGATCACTAATCCAAAATTTTAATCTATAAATTTTATTTATTTCAAGCATAATATGTTTTTAAATAAATTTAAATTATGTGATAATATACATATAATTAAAATTATTACACAATATATATATATATATATATAATATTAAATTGATCCCCCTAATCATTCTAATAATCTCTAATTATTCGATTTAATCTTTAAGTAATACATCCACAGATTACTCCAATTATGATCGTTCATGATTTACCAACCTGATCAAACTGAACCAACTCTCGCTCTCTTTTCGGCCAACCAAGCCAAGCCTACCCAACCAATTTAAATAGGTTGGGTATGAGTATAGGTTGGTATGAGTTTTATTTTTTTCGACCGACCCTACCCAACCCGATTTAAATTACAATTTTGTTCAATAATACACATGCACATATATATATATATATATATATATATATATATATATAATTGAAGCCAATTAAATCGACCTAAACTGACCCAAATCGATGTACGATTAAGAGTTGGGTCACGAATTAATATTTTGTGTGGTGTGATGAAATTTTTCCAAACCGATTTAACTGGGTCGGATTGCAAAAATGCTTTCAACTCGGCAAATACAATCCATAAACACCCCTAAACTCTGATTCACACTTTTTACGATACTAATTTTAAAAATATATTCTAAATTATATTATATTTGTGTATCAATACCTAAATAACCTATGTAAAGTATAAATCATATAAAAATTTACAGTATAAATAATATATAATTCAAAAATATAAGTGAAATGAGAATTTATAAATATAACTGAATACATAATTATATGTAGAATAACGAAAATTTGAAAAATGGAGCAATATAAATAATATGAACTAACATTTAACTTACTGAAAATGTAAAATTAAAAAAATTGAATAAACATGTTTTTATAAATAATATAAAACATGTTAGTTGCTCAAAAATTAAAATAAAAAACAATATAGGATGAGAGTGTAGTTTATCTAATAATAAACTCAAACTCAATGTTACGCACTTGGACATTAGATGAAATTATATGAGAAGATTTGGAAATACGATTATCAATATTCACACAAATCTAATCTACTTTAACTTAAATAATAAATGGTTGACATTTCTGTAATTTTTAAAAATATAAGAGTAAAATAATAAATTTATAGCCATTTTCTTACTTTTTTTGTCCTTGGTTGGCTTTTAATATATACAAAGTAGATAAAATATAATTATACATTAAGATTTTGAAACTAAAAAAACCAAGTTATATATAAATAATATAACCCAACATTTTACTTAAACAAAAAAAGGACAAAAAGAGGTGATGTGGCTTATCTAATAAGATTTTTAAGTTAAACCAAAAAATGAATGCAGCACAATGGTTATAACATGAGTTTTCCAAGAGGAGGTCAGAGGTTCGATTCTCAAGAGCAACATAAATCTTTTATTTTTACATAAATGATAAATGGATGGCAAGTTTGTAATTTTTCAATAAATAAGGGCAAAATTGTCATTTCACAGCCAATAAAATGGCTCAAATTGCCCCTAGACGGGCTTTAATATATACTAGCGTAACAGCCCGTGCAAGGCACGGGCCTGCATAGAGATGTCAATAATTTTTATCGTGAAAAAGTTGGTCGTGATCGATTTATTAGATTAAGGATTGTGTAGTCTTAAGTTTGAGAGCGTAAAATGAGAAGTATGGTTCATGCATAGTGAGGAGTAAATAATTTTTTTGGCGAATAGTGTAATTACTTTGAATCACAAACGTAACTATGCCAAGGCTCTAAGACTTGTTTATAGTAACTATTATTGATTTTGAGACCAGATTGAAATAATGTAGAATTTGAAGCACGAATGTACTATTGTTCTTCTTGTGATTATAAGCAGGTTTACCTGTGTTTTGTGTGTCAGAGAAATGATAGTTTGTAGATTGGTAATTTGCGTTAGAGAGCGGTTGTCATATGTTTTTCGGGAATTGATTGGTTTTTTTTTTTTTTTGCAATCTAGGTTATGAATAGGTTATATGCATGCAATGTTATTGTAATATAATCGAACATGCATGAATGAGATAGAGGATTTTAAAAAGAAGCTGAAGGCCGACACATCTTTGCACACCCTCACATCACCCAAGTTTGTGATAAACACCTTGGGAGATGAACACCTATTACAGTTTGGAGTATTCATGTCACCTATTTGTTTTTGGTTTTTTTACTTGGGAACTGATTCTGCACTCCTCTCATGTGTTCATCTTTATATTAAATTATATTAACACACTTAGTAAATGCATTAAGAATGTGTTTGGAATATCGTTTTACAGTTACACATTTTAATCCAATTTATTACTATATATTAAACCTCAACACAAGGGCAAAAATTTCCAATTAAATGGTCGTCACAAAAATGTCACTCATATATTATTATGCAAAAATATATTAATAGTTGTTAGTACAAATAAACAAACCTCCAACCTCCTTCTAAGTTGTTCATGGGTTTAACCACCATTCTACATGCCTGTTTGAGTTTACTTCAAAAATTTATTAGATAATCCACGTATTTCTTCTTTTATCTTATATTATTTTTACTTTGATGTTTAAATAAATAAAATATTGGTTTGTATTATTTATATAAATCAGTTTTTCTTTTCATCTTTTCGTAATTTTGGTCAAAAATTTTATTTTCCGGACACCCCAACCGGTATCACGCCAGACCCTAGAGTACATGAAAAATTCCCCACGCTCCCATGAATCAAACCTTGAATGCTTTGGTCAATAACCAGTGCTCTCACCAACTCATCTACAGGCCCGGAGGCTTCTTTTTGTAATTTTATATACCTATATATTCAATCACTGAATTTTATTACAGTTGTATGTTTTCGATTAAATATATATTAATTATGTTGTTTAAAATTCATACTTTTATATTATATATCTTTATTATACTTTATTTGAATTAAACTAATTATTCATACATAAAATATACTATTGAAATTCGACCTAATATAAGAAATATTGTATATGTTGTAGAGGATGTCGTCAAGGACCCACAAACCCTATTTAGAATTTTATTTTATCAAAATGATTATATGACATTACGAATCAATTTAATGTATTCTATAAAGTTCTATTATTATTATGAAAGATTATACTTTTTTTTAACATCGTACAATAATTTTTGGAATACAATTTGAAATTATATTTTCAAAACTTGTAATTTTCAATTTTCCCAAACTTTATCGTCTACTAACAGTCTGACTGATCATTATGTAATTATATACTATGTAATATCCTATATTTTAAAAACTCACCCCGATTTTTGACACGAATGTCACTGGGGTTGAAGGGGAGGGGGTTAGAAAGGTGAAAAAAAAATATAGATAAGTTAATAAAGAATGACATGTTACTTTAGAAAATGTTAACAAATGAACAATACATTCTGGAAAAGAAAATTGTTAAGAAATGGATGCGACGAACAGAGTAGGTAGACGAATTTTTTGTATAATTTGAATGCTAATGTTCTTAGTTTAAAAATTATAGAAATAACTAATAATGAGAGATATAATGTGTATAATATTTCTTATATTAGATCAAATTTTAATAGTATATTTTATGCATGAATAATTAATTTAATTCAAATAAAGTATAATATAAATTATGAATTATAATTAACATAATTAATATATATTAAATTGAAAACATACAACTGCAATAATATATAGTGATTGAATATATAGATATATAAAATTACTAAAAGGAAAAAAGAAAAACAAATTTATATAAATAATTCAAACCAACATTTTATTTATTCAAACATTAAAGCAAAAAAAAAAATATAAGAGATAAAAGACGTGGGTTATCTAATAAGTTTTTTGAAATAAACTCAAAAAGGCATGTAACATAGTGGTTAAGCCCATGGATATCTTGGAAGGAGGTTGGAGGTTCGAATCTTTGTAGTAACACATCTATTAAAAAATATTTGTATAAAAATATACGAGTGGCATTAAAAGGAAAAAAGAAAAACAAATTTATATAAATAATTCAAACCAACATTTTATTTATTCAAACATCAAAGTAAAAAAAAAAATAATAGAAGAGATAAAAGACGTGGGTTATCTAATATGTTTTTTGAAATAAACTCAAAAAGACATGTAGCGTATGAAGGAATATAAGGATGAGCGGAAGCATGAAATAACATTTTATTTCGTAAAATCCATATATCGCACATATAGAAAACTGTAAAATGATGTGGAATCAAAATCTTACCTTGAAAAAAAAACGAAGCTTTGAATCGAGATGATCGTTAGCAGTAGCTTCTCAGAGTGTGAAGCCCTCTACCGGTATCCACCAAGAATAATTCTTCGATGAAGCTTTTTATAAAACTTGAAGCTTTATAAAATGGAGGTTTTCCTTTTTCTTTTGAGAGAGAGAGAGAGAGAGATGAAGAAGAAAGGAGGCAACTAGGTTTTTCACAAAAACAAAAGTGTATCTAACTCTTCTCATCTCATCCTTTATATAGGGCTCAAGTAGGGTTAGTATATTTAATATATCAATATATATTAATATATAAATCCCTCACTTTCTCTTATAAAATGTTTAAATAATAATTAAAACTATTTTAATCATTATTATTATTCTCTCTCAAAATACCTTCATCAATAAATTAATCTTTTTATGGTGTGACCCTGTAGGTTCAATATTAAGCCGGTAGTAGAAATAAATAATAATAAACTTTTTATTTATTTATATGAATTCTAAAATTCATTAAATATAATTAACTGATTAATTATATTTATTCTACATCGTGAGTGATGCTTCTCAACATATCGCGACTATCCGGATAATATGAATTCACTGCTTAGAATACCAAGAACCTGTCAGTGACTAGTTACAGTACAATCATTCCTTCTACCCTACAATATCCCGATAAAATATAAGGCATGGATCTCGTGTCAGGCCTATCAAATTTAATCATATGATTTCTTATTCATAATGCTAAGTTCATATTAATGCAAATTAGAAACTCCTTTCTAATTTCATACACTCTGGCCAGAGATTCCAGAACTCGCATACTAAGAATAACATAGGATATTCTCTTCCTATACTGGAAGGGGTAGATCCTCTATTGACGTTAACTATCTCCATACACAAATCCCTATGCCCAGAATAGACCTAATGGATGTCCTTGAGACTAAGGACTAATCCAAAGCATAGTTCATTATATACAAGATAACTCTAACGATCTCAAGTCTAAGGACACTTGTACAACTATCACTCAGTGAATAACTATTGACACGTGAGTAAACTCCATTAGCTATTCAACTTATCGAGTCATGTTCAGTGAACTTATTCCCTAACAAGCACCTACATACTAGCTATAGTGTCACCACACAAATGCCTATGAGAACAGACATCCTCCTGACGGGAGCAAGCATAGTATGTACCAATCTTTGCGGATTCACCAACTTCCGATTAGTTATCCTATGATCAGGAACTGTTTAAGTCTAGAGTTATCATCTTCTAGATCTCACTATTATAATCTCATTATAATTCTAGAAGGTTTACTCTAAACTATGGAACATCTTATTTAAAACACTTTAAATAGATAAGGCCCGTAATAAAAACAAAACAAGTCTTTTATTAACATTAATGAAATCAAATAAGAATACAAGAAAGTTCTTCCTAACTCATCATACATGATTGGATTTAGGACAAACACTTTCAATCTCCCACTTGAACTAAAGCCAATCACACTGGTATCTAATACCCATCTTCTCTTTATGACGATCAAAGTGAATCTGAGACAATGTCTTTGTGAGTGGGTCTGCTACGTTGTTATGTGTGTCAACTCTCTCAATTTTGACATCTCCTCTTTCAATGATCTCCCTAATCAAATGAAAGCGCCGCAAAACATGTTTGGTATTTTTATGAGACCTAGGTTCCTTGGCTTGTGCTATTGCTGCGTTGTTATCACAATACAACACAATAGGCTCCTCAATGCTAGGAACAACTCCCAACTCAGAAACAAATTTCCTCATCCAAACGGCCTCTTTTGCAGCCTCACTTGCAGCTATATACTCTGCTTCCGCTGTGGAGTCAGCCGTTGTAGACTGTTTGGAACTCTTCCAACTAATCGCTCCACCATTTAGAGTAAACACGTACCCTGACATGGATGTGCTATCATCACTTTCTGATTGAAAACTAGAGTCAGTATAACCCTCTATTTTCAACTCAGATCCACCAAAAACAAGAAAAATATCCTTAGTCCTTCGTAAATACTTAAGGATGTTCTTCACTGCTTTCCAGTGGTCTTCACCTGGATTGGACTGATATCTGCTCGTCACACTAATTGAATGAGAAACATCAGGCCTAGTACATAACATCGCGTACATGATAGATCCTATTGCCGAAGCATAAGGAATCTTACTCATACGCTCCCTTTCTTCAGGTGTCTTAGGAGACATCTTCTTGGAAAGGGATACTCCATGGCTCATTGGTATGAGACCTCTCTTGGAGTTTTCCATGCTGAACCTTTTAAGCACTTTCTCGATGTATGTACCCTGGGTAAGACCTATCATTCTTCTAGATCTATCTCTATAGATCTTCATACCGAGAATGTAGGATGCTTCTCCCATGTCCTTCATAGTGAAGTTCTTTGATAGCCACACTTTGACTGATTGTAGCATCGGTATATCATTTCCTATCAGAAGTATGTCATCCACATAAAACACAAGAAATGTTACCACACTCCCTCTAACCTTCTTGTAGACACATGGTTCATCTATGTTTTTGATAAAATCAAACTCTTTGATTGTCTCATCAAAACGGATGTTCCATCTACGAGAAGCTTGCCTTAATCCATATATGGTCCGTAGCAGCTTACACACTAGGTGTTCATTCCCTTTGGAAACAAAACCCTCTGGCTGTGTCATATACACTTCCTCTTCAAGTTTCCCATTGAGGAAGGCTGTTTTCACGTCCATTTGCCAGATCTCATAGTCGTAGTAAGCAGCAATGGCAAGCAAAATCCGAATCGATTTTAACAGGGCTACAGGCGAAAAAGTTTCATCAAAGTCAATCCCTTGCCTTTGTCTGAATCCTTTTGCCACGAGCCTGGCCTTATAGGTCTCCACCTCGCCATCTGCTCCAATCTTTCTCTTGTATACCCATTTGCACCCAATAGGCTTCACATCCTTGGGTACTTCAACCAAAGTCCATACTTGGTTGGTATACATAGAATCCATTTCGGATTTCATGGCACTCTGCCATTTCTCTGAGTCAATACTACTCATAGCCTCATTACAGGTCATAGGGTCGTCATCATCAATGATTGACAACTCATTGTCATTCTCAATGACAAGGCCATAATACCTCTCAGGTTGGCGAGACACTCTCTCTGACCTACGAATGGGCTGTTCCACAGAAGGTTGTTCAGTCTGAACAGGTGTTTCCTCTTGAACCGTGGTAGTTTGTGCTTCTTGAACTTCATTAAGTTCTATTTTGCTCCCACTGTTCCCTTCAAGGATAAACTGTTTTTCCAAGAAGGTAGCATGTCTGGAGACAAATACCCTATGATCGGTGTAAAAGTAATACCCTAAAGTCTCTTTAGGATATCCCACAAACTTACATTTAACGGATCGAGATTCCAGCTTATCAGGGTCAACTTTCTTGACATAAGCTGGACATCCCCAAATCTTAACGTGTTTAAGACTCGGTTTCCTTTCTTTCCATATCTCATATGGAGTTTGAGGAACAGATTTGGAAGGCACCTTATTCAGTAAATATGCTGAGGTTTCCAATGCATAACCCCAAAGGAATACTGGAAGATCTGCATAGCTCATCATGGATCGAACCATGTCTAACAAAGTTCGATTTCTCCTTTCAGATACCCCATTCAACTGTGGAGTATATGGAGGAGTCCACTGAGATACTATACCATTTTCTTTGAGATAATCTAGAAACTCACCATTCAAGTATTCACCACCTCGATCTGATCGAAGGGTTTTAATACTATGTTTGGTTTGTTTCTCCACTTCATTCTTGTATTCTTTGAACTTTTCAAAGACTTCAGACTTGTGTTTCATCAAATACACATATCCGAATCTAGATCGATCATCTGTGAAAGTAATGAAGTATGAAAATCCACCCATGGCTTGCGTAGACATCGGTCCACATACATCTGTGTGTACCAATCCTAGCAAATCTGCAGCCCTCTCTCCATGTCCACTAAATGGAGATTTGGTCATTTTACCCAATAGACAAGACTCGCATGTAGGATATGATTCAAAATCAAAGGGTTCAAGTAACCCTTCCTTATGCAATGTACGAAGTCTATTTTCACTAATATGACCAAGTCTGCAGTGCCACAAATAGGTGAGATTTTCATCATCCCTTTTCCTTTTATTAGTACGTTCAATTTGTAGTAAATTATGATCTACGTCACATACATACAGACCATTATTTAAAATACCACTACCATAAAGAACATTATCTCGAAGAATTGAACATTCATTATTCTGAATAACAAACGAAAATCCAGCCAAGTCTAACATGGGAATAGAAATAATATTCCTCACAATCGAGGGAACAAAATAACAATTATTTAAAACAATAGTCTTGCCCGTAGGCATATGTAAATCAAATGATCCTACAGCTTCAGCAGCAACTCTTGCTCCATTTCCCATCCGTAGAATCACCTCCTCTTCCTCAAGAGTCCTACTTCTCCTTAGTCCCTGCAACGAATTGCAAATGTGAGAACCACAGGCGGTATCTAATACCCAAGTAGAAATTTGATTTAATGACATATTCACTTCAATCATGAACATACCTGAATCAGAAGCGGCAGTCTCACTACCCTTCTTCTTCTTCAATTCTGCAAGGTAAACCTTGCAGTTCCTCTTCCAGTGCCCCACCTTGTTACAGTGGAAGCAAACAGCTTTGCTTTTGGGGTCTTCAGCTTTTGGTGGAACAGGCCTTTTCTCACCTACTTTCTTCTTCTTGGGAGGGTTCTTCTTCCTTTTCTTAGGATTGGAACCTTCACCAATTAGAAGAACAGAACTCTTCTTAGAGGGAAAATTCGATTCCGCAGTCTTCAACATGTTGTGGAGTTCAGCCAGGCTGGCGTCCAACTTATTCATATGAAAGTTCACAACAAACTGCGAAAATGAACCCGAAAGTGATTGCAAGACCAAGTCTTGACTCAGCTCCCCATCCATGTTGAAACCAAGTTGTCCAAGACGTTCAATCAAATTGATCATCTTAAGTACATGGTCATTCACAGACGATCCCTCAGACATCCTACAGCGGAACAGCTCCTTCGATATATCATATCGAGCTGTCCTCCCTGCCACATCATACAACTCTTGTAGATGCGTTAGGATAGTGTGAGCATCCATATGCTCATGCTGCTTCTGTAGCTCAATGTTCATGGAAGCTAGCATGATACATTGAGCAACATTTGCATCATCTATCCACTTACGATACACAACATGTTCATCATTATGTGCATCGTCAGCAGGTTCAGCAGGCTTAGGTGAGTTAAGCACATATTCCAGCTTCTCAACCCTGAGAACAATTTTCAGGTTTCGAAGCCAGTCAGCAAAATTAGGACCAGTCAATTTGTGAGCATCCAGTATGCTCCGGAGTGATAGTGCAGAAGACATAATGTATATAGTAAATCTGTAAATGATAAACACATAACAACACTTAGCAAATATTCAATTTCATTTTAAAACACTATATGAATCGGGTCTTTATTCATAAGTGGCTCCCACTAGTTTACCTAATTTATACAACCCCTAAGTGAAAAATTAAGCATTCATAATGCTAGTGGGAATAGGGATCCTACATTCCATCACACAACCTCGGCTGTGGCACGAAACGCCATGTGATGTTCAGTAGGCAGACAACTCTTGTCAATTACATCTCATGTTATTCCCTAATAAAACTTTAGCCTCTTGAATAATTGAGTCACGGCTATAGCACGACAAACTCAATATTCTAAGTCAAGTCTAACCCAACATTTCATACAATTGAATCAGTCTCCAACAGCCCACGGCTGTAGCACGTAACGACCATTAGATTCTAATTCATTGTACACATCTCTATGTAATAGACAAGTATTTCTTATTTCGAAATCAAAGCCCTCGGCTGTAGCACGAAACGACAATGATTCAAAAATAAGAACTACTTTCTACCATGTTGGAAGGCTATGACCGACACAAGCCCGTTGTGTCATTGGCCAATTACTACTTGATATTATTTAATTTTAGAGGGATTATATTATGTTACAACCATAATCATATTACTAGGAGATTCTCTTTTTCTTGAACAAAATACAATTATGATATTTAAATGAAAAATTCCCAGTGTGTTGGAGGGGTCACATCGGTCCCGCTTAAAACCCAACGGCCTAGACAGAAATTTTCATTTTCAACATCAAAAGAGTATTTCACTCTATGTTTCATAAACATAAGAATCTCATGGTTGTACTCATAATATTATTGTTAAGGCAAGAAACGATTACTGTTCTAGATTTTCTAGAGCACGCCTTATATTGATTTAAGTTCACCTAAATCTATCATCGCATGGTAAATATAGGCATATATCTCATATATAAAAATAAACAAACAAGTAAGCATGCAAGTAATATCATGTCATACAATGATATAATGATGTATGGATTTATTATAGTATTTAAAAGCAATTAAAACAATTAATACATGCTTTAAAACACATCCGGGAATATAAACAGTTCCAAACTTTTATATAAAAAATATTTGACCACTCCATTAGATCCGTCTCGGAAAAACGAATCCAACGGTATATTGCACGCCCAAAACGGAGTTACCGAACTCCCAAAAAATCAAATTTAATGTGGACAGAGGGGCTGTAACGCATGACGCTCATGCGTTACAGGCCCTTCCCAGCAGTTTTTTTTTTTTTTTTTTTTTTAATTTAATGCTAAGTAAGTTACAACAATTTTATGCTATTTTATTTAATGCTTGTAACTCCTTTAGCATTAAAACACTAACTTAGCATTTATAACACTTAAAAAAAAAGAAACTCCTCTAGCCATTAATGCCCTTTATTGTTATTATTATTTTATTTTAATATTAATAAATTAATTAACAATTAATTAATAAATTAATAAAAAATCAAAATAATATGATTTCTGAAATCAAACAAAAGCAAAAATAACCAAGTATCTATGGGGTCCTTGTGCAAATTTTAATTCATATTTTTCAACATGCATAATTATTTTATGAATTTTAATTAAAACAATTTTAAAAAATTCATAACAAATAATCTACACATCACAAAATTATGAAACAAATACCTAGATGATCCACAACACTTGTAGAACCCAGATCAATGGTCAAAATCTCATGCAAATCATATTTCGAATTAATTCATAATTAAATCTAAATATACTTGCAAAAATCATAATAAATCCATACATGCATCAAAAAATCTAAAATTTTTACATGATTCTCTATATGCAACAACCTAGCTCTGATACCATTGAAGGAATATAAGGATGAGCGGAAGCATGAAATAACATTTTATTTCGTAAAATCCATATATCGCACATATAGAAAACTGTAAAATGATGTGGAATCAAAATCTTACCTTGAAAAAAAACGAAGCTTTGAATCGAGATGATCGTTAGCAGTAGCTTCTCAGAGTGTGAAGCCCTCTACCGGTATCCACCAAGAATAATTCTTCGATGAAGCTTTTTATAAAACTTGAAGCTTTATAAAATGGAGGTTTTCCTTTTTCTTTTGAGAGAGAGAGAGAGAGAGATGAAGAAGAAAGGAGGCAACTAGGTTTTTCACAAAAACAAAAGTGTATCTAACTCTTCTCATCTCATCCTTTATATAGGGCTCAAGTAGGGTTAGTATATTTAATATATCAATATATATTAATATATAAATCCCTCACTTTCTCTTATAAAATGTTTAAATAATAATTAAAACTATTTTAATCATTATTATTATTCTCTCTCAAAATACCTTCATCAATAAATTAATCTTTTTATGGTGTGACCCTGTAGGTTCAATATTAAGCCGGTAGTAGAAATAAATAATAATAAACTTTTTATTTATTTATATGAATTCTAAAATTCATTAAATATAATTAACTGATTAATTATATTTATTCTACATCGTGAGTGATGCTTCTCAACATATCGCGACTATCCGGATAATATGAATTCACTGCTTAGAATACCAAGAACCTGTCAGTGACTAGTTACAGTACAATCATTCCTTCTACCCTACAATATCCCGATAAAATATAAGGCATGGATCTCGTGTCAGGCCTATCAAATTTAATCATATGATTTCTTATTCATAATGCTAAGTTCATATTAATGCAAATTAGAAACTCCTTTCTAATTTCATACACTCTGGCCAGAGATTCCAGAACTCGCATACTAAGAATAACATAGGATATTCTCTTCCTATACTGGAAGGGGTAGATCCTCTATTGACGTTAACTATCTCCATACACAAATCCCTATGCCCAGAATAGACCTAATGGATGTCCTTGAGACTAAGGACTAATCCAAAGCATAGTTCATTATATACAAGATAACTCTAACGATCTCAAGTCTAAGGACACTTGTACAACTATCACTCAGTGAATAACTATTGACACGTGAGTAAACTCCATTAGCTATTCAACTTATCGAGTCATGTTCAGTGAACTTATTCCCTAACAAGCACCTACATACTAGCTATAGTGTCACCACACAAATGCCTATGAGAACAGACATCCTCCTGACGGGAGCAAGCATAGTATGTACCAATCTTTGCGGATTCACCAACTTCCGATTAGTTATCCTATGATCAGGAACTGTTTAAGTCTAGAGTTATCATCTTCTAGATCTCACTATTATAATCTCATTATAATTCTAGAAGGTTTACTCTAAACTATGGAACATCTTATTTAAAACACTTTAAATAGATAAGGCCCGTAATAAAAACAAAACAAGTCTTTTATTAACATTAATGAAATCAAATAAGAATACAAGAAAGTTCTTCCTAACTCATCATACATGATTGGATTTAGGACAAACACTTTCAGCGTAGTGGTTAAGTCCATGGATATCTTGAAAGGAGGTTGGAGGTTCGAATCTCTGTAGTAACACATCTATTAAAAAAAATTTGTATAATAATATACGAGTTACATTTTTGTTATTTTTCGAAAAAAAAGGGGTACTATTAAAAAAAATTTGTATAATAATATACGAGTTACATTTTTGTTATTTTTCATAAAAAAAGGGTAAAACGATAATTTTGCTGAAAAGGAAAAAAGAAAAACAAATCTATTATATATCTTATACTGCAACAAGGACTTTGTGAAACATTTTATTCAACAACTTGAAATTACATAACTGCCCCTCCAAAGTCAAATGTTATAAAAATGTAAGAAAATTTTCATCTTGATGGGAATCGAACTTAAGACACTTCAATACTAATTACTAAGAATTTCAAGTCACCAATTTAACCATTGAGCTACTTGGGCTTTTTTGTTGTGGTATAAAACCCATTGGTATGGTAATGTCTTTCACAAATATTATTTTACACTTTAGTTTTTATTCAAGATTCTTTCATGATAATTTCATTTGTCTGATTATTAATAAAAGTGGTTATTGGTATAAAGTATATCCAATAGACACGGATCTCTTTAATTAAATTTAATTATGTTTCTTCCTTTGTATTCACAATTTTAAGACAAAGTACAAATGCATTTTTAGTCACATAATATCACTTTTTAGTCCGAGCATCCAATAATACAAAATAATACAAAATATTAATCATTTTGTCTCAACTATGTTCATACATATCAAATAATATAAGTAATAATATAAGCACCTCTATAGTTGTTACCCTGAATAGAGATGAACGTAATCCGGATTCAGGCCGGATTTTTCGATATCCGATAGGGCCGGGCTTTTTTAAATCGAGACAAATTTCCTCTAAAATATTTATACCTGTAGATAGGGTTGGGTCAGGAGGGGCCAAATTGGATTTTTACAAATTATTTTAGATATTGATAACTTTAACTTTAACTTTTTTTTTATTTTTTCGGATTTAATTAAAAAATTTAAGCTTTTATCCGAGATTTAATTGAAAATTCTAACTTTTTGGATTGGACTTTTATCCTGATCAAGACTACGTCCAAATCGAGATTAAATTTGGGTTTATTCGGCTCGAACCGGATCGGGGTTTTGTGAAAAATATGTGATCCGTTTAAGCCTGTGGGCTGGATCCAAATGAGGTAGACTTTTTTTTAATCAGATTTTTTCCGATTTTTTAACCAGTTCGAACAGTTTTTTTCGAATACGAATTTGTGTGCATCTCAATCCCGCCACCTCATGCATTAAGGACAAGTATACTACTCCGGCCGCTTATAGAGAATTATGGAGACCGGAGAGTATTGGTACTTTCAAAATGGAGCCTTTATTTGACACCTTTAACTAATTCCTATCTGATTATTAATTAGCTTATAAAACTAATCATCAAATACATTCAACTAAGAAAAAAATCTTCTTCGGACTAATACCAAACCGATCTTCCTTGCAAATCTTCTCAATCATGTCACATAGTGTCACCAACAAGTTCAAACTGGTGGCAGGATCACCACAACAAACTGAAGAATACTTATCATCGCAAAATTAAACTGACGTGAACTAGAAAATATCGTCACAAAATGACATCAAGTTGTGTCGGTTAGAGCGATCCCGTGCCTTGCACGGGTACAAGTGCAGTCGCATCAGTAGTAGGAAACCATGGACGGTACACAAAGATAACCTAGATTTTTTACTACTCTAGGCTCAAGGTTCTGGTACCTTTTAAAGCTTATTAATAAATTTGTTCTTTTTGTTCTCTTTCTTTAGTTTCAACTCCTTTTGTCACACCATCGAATCTTACATAGAATTGTATGACATTTTTCAAGTTCTAAAATAATTATGATGCATTTGCTTAATACAATGTATCTATTCAATATTTTAGTTATGGCAATTAGTTGATTGATGTCAGTAATAGAAAATGAACTTTTGATAAGAGCCCAGAAACTACTTCTTCTGTACGGGGAAAAGAAGCCCAAGAAATGAGCTTAGGAGCTCATCCATTGCAACGTATAACAACATGCAAACATAACAGAGAAATCAGAAAAGTGCGCTCACAATACAACAAGTATTTGCATTTTTAGTGTGCATCCAAATCTCAAGCAACTAAACATAACTAGGGCATGCCCGTGCCTCGCACGGGCTATAAAGCTAGTTTATATAAATAATTCAAACCAACATTTTATATATTCAATCATCAAAGTAAAAAAAAAATAATATAAGAAATAAAAGACGTGGGTTATCTAATAAGTTTTTTGAAATAAACTCAAAAAGACATGTAGCATAGTGGTTAAGTCCATGGATATCTTGGAAAGAGGTTGGAGGTTCGAATCTCTATAGTAACACATCTATTAAAATTTTTTTGTATAATAATATACAAGTGGCATTTTTGTTATTTTTCAAAAGAAAAGGGTAAAACGGTAATTTCACAACCATTTAATTGGTAACTTTTGCCCTTGTGTTGGCCTATTATATATAGTAAGTAATAGAAGTAATAGAAGATAAGTAGATTAAACACACAAGTCAAATCACTTTCTTTCATATGCTGAACATTACAAATGCATGCACAGTGAACTAATTTACTAAAATAATGATCAAGATCATTGATAATTGAATAACTTATAAACGTACTGTAAATTGGTCACTTAATCTGATAATAAAAAGAAACTTAAATATTCTAATTCTAGTGTAAATGAATGACAAAAGTAATGTCTAAAACTAATATAACTAATCAAACATGTATCCGTTTCTGTCAAAATAAATAATATATTATTATTTAAAACCTATTATTAGTTAAAATGAAAGATACAAATTTCACTCCAGAAAATAAAATTTAATAACATACAATTAACACAATACTTGACATTTAAACTCTCTAGATAATATTAGTTAATAAATTTTAACTACATAAAACACAGTCCTTGAAATAATACATATATTAACATGGCTTGGCAACTAATGCACATAGCAGACTGAGACACACACTGCAATTTCAAGTATAAGGGCATAACCTGTATTGACAAACAAGGGCACATGTATAATCAAAACTATTTTGTAAAAACCAGAAGTAAAACTATATATACCAACATAACCAAGCTTAGAGTTAGTTATGTTGACGTGTCATTCTAATTACAACTTAACTTATTGGTAAAGAATACAAGAATGAATGTGCTTGAGCTTGATGTTGATTGGGCTTCGTGGTGAATTGATCATTTAAAATACTAGTAGTATTAACATCCCCTCAAGTTAGAATGTGAAGTTTGCAACATTCCCAACTTGGAAATGAGATTGTTAAATTGACGAGAGGGTAAAATTTTCGTAAAAACATCGGCAATCTGGCTTTGAGTTGGAAGATAAGTGAGTTGTAAGAGACCTTCAAGAACTTTGTCCCGGATAAAGTGACAATCGATTTCAATGTGTTTCGTGCGTTCATGAAACACGGAGTTCTTTGCAATATGTATGGCAGACTAATTGTCGCAATGGAGAGTAATTGGTTTAACACCCTTGACACCCGATTCTTACGATAAACGAACTGACCATGTGACTTCACTAGCTGCAGATGCCATAGCTCGGTATTCAGATTCAGATGAAGATCTAGATACAGTGCCCACGCAACAGGAGAGTTACCAAACAAAAGCACATGGACAGTAATGGAACGCCTAGACTCGGGGCAAAGAGCCCAATCCGAGTCACAAAAATCTTGTAGAGTTAGTTCATTTGAAGCTTGAAGAAAAATACTTTGACCAGCAATGTGAGCAACATAACGAAGTGTATGAATGAGAGCTTGTTGATGAGAGGATCTAGGAGCCTGCATATACTGACTAAGAACTTGAACAACATAGCTTAGGTCAGGCCTGGTATGTGTTAAATAGTTGAGTTTACCAACGAAAGACCTGTAAACTTCTGGGTCTAATAACAGATCACCATCAGTAGACTACAATTTGAGATTAAGAGGTAAAGGTGTAATAACTTTATGAGCAAGATCAAAAGGACAAGCTTTAACCAAGTCTGTAGTAAACTTGTTTTGACTTAAAACTATTCCAGAACTGGTGTAACCAACCTCAATACCCAAAAAATAATTCAACAAACCAAGATCCTTAATACTAAATGTGTCATTGAGGTGCATTTTGAGAGAAGTAATGGCACTAGCATCAGATCCCGTGATGATTATATCATCAAACGTAGACTGCAATTATAGTTATATGAGCACCACTTTTCTTTAAGAATAGACTATAGTCATATTTGGATCGAGTATAACCTTGAAGCAGTAAATCCTCCACCAACTTAACAGATCATTGCCTAGAAGCCTGTCGTAACCCATACAAAGATTTGATTAAACGACAAACTTTACCAGCTGGATACAAATGAGAAAGACCTTCAGGAAGTTTCATATAGACTTCCTCGTTTAAGTCACCATGCAGGAAGGCGTTATTAACGTCCAATTGGTGTATAGGCCACTTTCTACTAGCAGCAAGAACAATGATACATCGAACAATATTCATTTTAATGACAGGAGAATAGGTTTCTTCAAAATCGATTCCATACCTCTGATTAAAACCTTTGGCAACCAAACGAACCTTGCATCTTTCAAGACTCCCATCAGCCTTTAATTTGACTTTAAACACCCATTTACACCCTATTGGTTTCTTACCAGGTGGCAAACCAACAATATTTCATGTATGATTGTCATATAATGCCTTTAACTCCTTCTGCATAGCCTCAACCCAAAGTGGATTTTGACAAGCCTCATGGTAATTAATAGGTTTAGTAAGTGCAGATACTTGAGACAGAAAAACCTTATGTTGTGGGTAATAGTAAGTAGAAGACACTATATTACACCAATAGGATGTAAAACCAGTGAGACAATGATAATCAGACAAATGTTGTGGTTTCGATTTAGATCTAGTAGATTGTCTAACATGTATGCTGATATCAATGATACTAGTAGAATCAGAAGTAATATCATTAGAAATAGAAGAATTTTTATTTGAAACACTAGCAGGAAAAGAATTATGAAACTCGGTAAAATCAGGATTTGAGAAAGTAACAACATGAGAAATAATATATGAGTTATTTAGGGAAGTAACGGTTGGAATAAAGATGTCAGAGGTTTGAGATGCACCAGAAGTATGATATAGAAAATGGTATTCATGGAATTTAACATCTCTAGAAACAAAAAGAACTTGTGTTTGCAGATCAAGTACCTTATAACCTTTTTGTGTATCAGAGTATCCTAGAAACACACATGTTCTAGCCCTTGGATGAAACTTAGATCTATTCCGTTTGACTGTAGCCACAAAACATAAGCAACCAAATGGCTTGAGCAGAGAAAAATCAGGTGCTTCCTTGTAAAGAAGCTGATATGGTGTATTATTGTTTATACTGACTAAAGGCATTCGATTGATTAGATATGAAGCACATAGGACACACTCCCCCCAGTATTTGTCAAGAATTTTGGATTGAAAAAGAAGTGCTCTAACAGTATCAAGGAGGTGTATATGTTTCCTTTCAACTACACCATTCTGCTGAGGTGTATGAACACAACTTATTTGATATTTGATGCCTCTTTTCTGATAGAACAATTTAGACAAACCCTCACAGAATTCCAAAGCATTGTATGTTCTGATACACAACACCTTAGCTGAGAATTTTTTTCAGCATAAGTAACAAAATTCTCCAATATAGCAGGTGTTGGGTTTTATACTGAACTATTTGTTTCAAGTATATAACATTGTCCATTTTATTGAGAATCTTGATTGCATATTATTACATTGTCTGTTTATTATATATTATGGATAATCTAGTATCAAATGGGATAACAGAAGATTAGATTATCAGTGTCTGTATAAAATATAATAAAGGTTCACAGTCTAAGTGGTATTAGACAAACCACTGGACTGACTGAAGTATTATTTGGGAATAGTTTATCTTGACTATTGAATAATACTTGTATACTTTGTGTATATTGAATATTATCAAAATATTAGAATTGTTCTTCTATTCGGACAGTTAAGAAGAACTAAGATTCTATGATATTATTATTGCTTAGGTTCTTAATCCGGATGTAGTGATTGACACTTGTATGCTAAGATGTAATTAATTATTAATTACAATATTATGTGTTGAGCAATGACATTGCATGCAGAGTGGGATATAAATTACAGAAGGAATCTATGTCCTGATAATATTCGGGTTGATGTCCTCTTGAAAGCTCATAAAGATAATTATGTGAAGCCTTGGAGACAGATTAATTTCTGACATAATTATAAGGTTTAGTGGATGATTAAGGATAAATAAGATATTAATTAAATTATTTGTTAGTGATTAATTTAATTAATGGACATGCAATATCTTAAACGTGGGGAATTTAATAAGCAAATAAAATATGAGCCGAATTAAATAATAAAAGAATTGCGGTATTAGAACGGTAGTGCAAATATTAATTCTTTAGTGGATTGAATTAATATTTAATGACATTAGGCTTGACTCGGAATGTCATTGGAAGGCCCGACCTAATTGTCCATGATCCCTACTGAAGCCTTTATATATTCTCTTTCTCCTTAAAGTTGGATACACAACAGAAATCAAAATTGAGACCTAGGAGCAGCCGTACGTAGCTAGGGTTTTGGAATTTCGAGGCTTTGAGGAGATGAAACTTTGGAAGATCGAAGGCCACACTTCGCTCAAAGGGAATCAAGGAATTCAGTAGAAGACGTGGAATTGAATCGCGTGCGTCGTAGCGATTAAGGTTAATCTTCTTTTCGAACTCTTTAATTTATATCATAAAACGCAGTCCTATATATCGTACGTTCCAACAGCAGGAACCTCAGACTTATATTTGATTAAATGTAGCCAGGTGAATCTACTGAAATCATCAACAATTGTGATAAACATATTACAACCAGAGTGAGTTTTGGTTCTGTATGGACCCCAAACATCAATATGTAACAATTCTAAAACATTTGAAGTCTTAACAGTACTGTAAGAAAAAGAATTCCTTGTCTGTTTAGCAAGAGGACAAATTTGACAAATTGTGTCTGATATACTGTCTTTGAAGTTGAATTCTGGAGAAATAAGCTTCATCTGAGCAAAAGGCAAATGACCTAGCCTGAGGTACCATAATTGAGCTTCTGTAAATTCTGAGAGACAATATGTAGAGTAGGCAGAAGCTGCATCAATCAAATCTTTATGATAAACAACATATAGTCCATTTCTCATATTACCAAAAAGAATTGGCTGCTCTCTCTGAGAAAGGCCCTGTAAGAAACACTTGTCATCAGAAAATAGTAAACTGTAGTGCAAATCTTTACATAATTTATGAAATGAGAGGAGTTTAAATTGAAATTAAGGAACATGTAACACATCTTGAAGAGCAAACTTGTCAAACAAAGCAATGGATCCTATATTTGATGCATGTATTTGCCTCCCATCAGGAATAGTAATACTACTATTAACATTAGTAATAGCTTCATGAGAAGTGAAAATATCAATGTCAGGACATATATGATCTGTAGCACCACTGTCAAGAAGCCATTATGAAGGAGAGAAAACAGTTATCAGGCAAGTTTTACCTGCTAGTATAGCACGAGCAGAAGAATCCTCTTTGTTAATCTGCAATCTCTGAGTAGTAAGTAAATCAACCAGGTGATTATATTGGTCAACTGAAATTGTTGTAGAATCCTTAGTATCCATTTGAGCATTACTATTATCAGATTCAACTTGAGAGACTGCAACAAACTTCTTGTTAGTTGTAGCCTTAAAGCCAGGAGGATAACCATGCAACTTAAAACATCTTTCATTACTATGGCCTCCAACTTTGCAATGTGTGCAGAAATAATTCGAACCAGGCTTAACATTTCTCTTAAAATTGTTGTTTTGTACATTACCAGTACCAAAAGACTTAGAAACTTACCCTGCAGCAGACTTATAGTTAGGCCTGAAATTTCCCTGACTAGTACCAATATTCAGATCAACAAACAAAACCATATTATCCGACTGCACTGAGTTTGACAATTCCTTGTGATTTTCTTCTTGCATAATCAATCTAAAGGCTTGTGACACAATAGGTAGTGGTTGCATCATTAAGATATGTCCTCTAACAGTAGAAAACTGATCATTAATTTTCATCAAGAATTGAAGCAATCTCTGTTCCTGTTGCTTTTTCAAATGCTTAGCATTAACCTCACAAGTACACTTTCCACAGTTACAGTAAATCATTGGACTTACATCATCAATATTATCCCAAATAGTTTTAATCTGTGTATAAAATTCAATTATGCTTTGAGTACCCTGAGTAACATCAGATAGATTTTGTTCAAAAGTATAGACCCGAGTCATAGAAGCAAAACCAAAACGATCTTCCAAATCTTTCTAGATCTCTCATGCAGAATTAAGAAACAACTCGCTTTTAGCAATATTTTCATCGAGATTGAACAATATCCATGATATAACCAAATCATTACATCTCTCCCACGCAACCAGATCAGGATCAGTAATCACATGTTTAGTTATTGTTCCATTAACAAAACCTAACTTATTTTTCGCTGAGAGAGTTAACATCATAGATCTTTTCCAGTTTGTAAAATTGTTTCCATTGAACTTGATTGAAACTAACTGAGAAGTAGTTGCGTCTGATGGATGAATATAATAGACACTAGACGGATCACTATTTCTTGATATAACAGTAGTACTAATACCAACCATGACTTAAAGCAGAAAATCAGAAAGAATTTGATATACAGATCAAGAAATGATAAAAGAATCATTGAATAATTGTTGATTCTTGATAAGAAACAAGAAACATGGAGAATTGAACTAATCGCAAGTCAAAATATCAAACAATAGCGAATTTCAATCGTGTACAAATCAAGATACAGATAAGAACAAGTAACAATTCATTCAATTACACAGATAAGAAATAGAATGATAGTTGATATGCAAGTATGAACACAATATCACACAAAATTGAACTATTTTAACTATGATTTGATGTAAAAAAAAATTGAAGAACCTGAAATCTCTTCACAAGATCGATAAACACTGCTCTGATGCCATGTAAAAACCGGAAGTAAAACACTGAAATAAAGCTTCGTTTCGTTTGTGGAGGAAAACTCCATTTTCGTTAAAATGAACAAAACAGTAACAAACATGTATATACAGGCTCTAACTAACTATCTTGGAGAAGAAAACATAACACACACTCACAATGTATCTATATGTTAAATCTTATTTACAACCTTCATCTACTCTTACTATATATTCCAACATAACTAAGCTTAAAGTTATTACAACTTAACTTATTGGTAAAGAATACAAGAATGAATGGGCTTGAGCTTGATGTTAATTGGGCTTCGTGGATTGATCATTTGAAATACTAGTAGTATTAATATATTTACCTATGAAAGCATGCATCTTCGTGGAATAAACATGAAACGATATTGTAAAAATTAAGGGAGAGAGACGTTGCTCTGTGTCCGAACTTTGTACTGATGTTTTAACATTTAGGGATTTCTTTATATATATATATATATATTGGTTTAATCCAATACAAACCACTCTTAGACTACAAACCTACAAACTAAATATTTTTTTTTTCAAATCGCGTCGAAACATAGCACATATGGTATGCAAATTGATCGTTGGGAGATGGAGAAAAATATGGTGAAGTCGGATTTCAAAAAAAGCTCTCTGATTGATGGGAAAAGTCAAATTAAAAATGAAGGGGAATAGGTGTGATTGAGTGTGGGAGAGTGTATTTTAGTCATGTGTTGTGTATATAGGGGGGCCATTAGATTAGATTAATTTAAGGGTTTAGATTGGTTCTTAGTTTGTATTTTAAAAAAAGGAATATTATAAGATAATTGGCATTCACAGGCACACAAGTCAAAGAACATATATAGATATATGTGCCTCATCGTCTTCCTTCTTCCTTCCTCGGCTGAGTTCCTTCGGTACCTGTATTTCCTTATCTGTTCCACTCTTCTAAATCACTTATCTATCAACAAATTTATCACAGAATTACCGTATCATATATAAACTTTTCTGATTTTTGTTGGCGTTGACCCGATTTTGAACGATTTTGACCCAATTGATCGAAAAACGATTTATCCAGCGATTTCACGAAATCAGATCGGTAGGTCTCCGATGTTCGATTTCTCGGCCGATTTATCGGCGATTTGTCCGATTTTTAGAACCATGATATATACTAGTCTATAACCGGGCCTTAAAAAATAAAAAACTAAAAAATTTAATGTGAACGGAAAATATTAAAATAAAAGTAAAAATTAATATGATAAATTATAAAATGAGAAACTTAAATATTAATTGAAACATAAAAAAAATATAAAAAAATACAGATGGAGCTGATGAAGATAAATGATTTATTATTAATATTATTTTATAATAAAATAATATTAATAATAAGGACATATAGAAATTCTAAAATGTATTAATTAAAAAAAGTAATTGCTCGTGATATTTTTAGAAGTGTTTTAATTATATTAATTGTATTTATTAAACAAATACGTTGAAATGTTTAAATAAGTAAGTTTTTTTAATTAGGACAAATAGAAAAGGTAACATGTTTTAATTAAAAAAAAAGTAATTGCCCGTAATATTTTTAGATGTGTTTTAATTATATTAATTGTATTTGTTAAAAAAATACGTTCACTTGTTAAAACAGGTAAGTTTTTTTAAATAATTAAAAATATTAAAATAGGTTTTAAAATATATAAGTAATGTTTGCACTTGTTATTTTTGGGAAAAAAAGATTTTAGTGATAACAAATATAAAAGGTAATATGTTTTAATTTAAAGATAATTGTCGTGATATTTTTGAAAAAGGAGTCGATTTTGTTAGAACGTTTTTTAATTATAAAAGATCAGCTAGTTACTATTTTTATATTATTTTATTATTTATTAAATAGAGTATTAAAATAGGTTTTAAAATAAATAAGTAAGGATTGCACCTTATATTTTTGGAAAACAGAGATTTTAGTGATAACAAATATTAAAGGTAATATATTTTAATTTAAAGATAATTGCCATGATATTTTTGGAAAATAAGTAAATTTTGTTTGGAAAAAAAATATTTTAATTATAAAAGGCAATTATTTAGTTACTATTTTTATATTTTTTTATTATTTATTAAATAGAATAAAAGACCAAAAACCGAAAACCAAAACTTTCAATGTTTTGGTTTTAATAATATAGTATAGATATAGACACCTAGTTAGCCCTAAATTAAATTAGGCAATTCTAAAATTTACTTCTAATGATTTTACCACTCTTCCAAGTAATTTCTATAATTTAATTATTCTATTCTAACAAATACCTTAAATTGAATGATATTGATTTTCTATAATATTCTAACGCCTTCTTTCCCTTTTATCAAACTTTATCCTTATTCAAAACTAATTGCACAAAAAGAATTCTAAAACTTTCTAATAAATATAATTATCTAAACAAATTAATCTAATAAATGGTAAACAGAGTTAAAATCAATACTAATAGAGTCCTGATGCAAGGCTATTTGAGAGTGTATAGTCATGCTTTCGTTATTAGAGATCATCATGGTTCGTTAATCGAGGCAAAATCTACATGTTATCGGGGATCGGTAAGTCCAGTTCTTGCAAAAGCAATGGGTGTCCGCGAAGCTTTAAGGTGTCCGCGAAGCTTTAAATTAGGTGAAAACAAAGAACAAGCATAATGTGGATGTGGAGACAGACAGAGTTGATGCAATGGATTCGCAGCCCTATACAAGCTTATCATATCTCGGAAGAATAATAGACGAGTGTAGACAACATCTAGTGGATGTAAAGGATCAAAACGTTAAGTTTAATTTTGTAATATCTAGCGAGGTACAGTATTTACGAGCTGATCGTGTATGGCAGATTGAGGATGTTCATCGGGCCTTTTATCATGTCTTACGTAATGATTTAAAGCAAAAAAAATCATTATTTCTGTGGCAAAAAAAATCTAATAAATTGAACTTTAAAATTCTAATTCCAATTCTAAATTTACTAGCTAGCGAATTTAAATCCAACCCAAATTTAAGGTCCACTATTTTAATTCCTATTTTTATCAAATATTAACCTTTTTTTATTCTATTATTCTTTTATTTTATTGTCTAAAAATTACGGATATTAGAGTCAGAGACAAGGTACATATATTCCGGTGAAAAATTGATATCAGCTTAGAGAGACAAAAGCATGGGATTTGAAACTCCATGCAAGTACTCGACACAATTTTTTTTTTAGTCCTTTCATTTAAATTCATCAAATTTTTTAAAATTTTAATAAATCATATTCTGTAAACCACACATCTCATAACTCATGTATAACTCATGTAATGTGTAACATAAAAAACTTAATGTAATTTCAATAGTGTTCTAAAAATCGGTATTTGAGTGAGTATTGAGCCGAATACATAAATATTAAAAATGAGTACTCGGAAATTGATCGACTATTCAAATTTTGAAAACAAAACTGAGGGGATAAAACAATCTAAATCTAAATACATGTGAACAGATGGAGAAGCAATTTTGAAAATTCATGTCAGCATAAATCTTAGACCACATCTTTTTCTTTTCTGAGGGGACATGCCTTTTACCTTACCCATCAACCACCCTAACATCAATTATGAAACTAGACACTGATTTCAGTACAACCATCATAAAAAAAAGGGACACTTTATTTTTGTGTTCAGTTGGTGGGTTGTCATCTCAGTAAAACCTGAACGGCCAAGAGAGTTTTGCAAGCAAAGAGTATGTGTAGAATTTGTTTGAAAAATTATTCAAAATACTTAGAACTTTAAATTTATTTTCAAAAATAAAGTTTATCTTTAAATTTAATTTTGAAAATATTTCTTTTAGATTTCAATGTCAAAAATACGATCTTTCTCATTATTTAAATGCAACATTATTTAGATTATTAAAAAAATTGATTTATATTCATTTATGTTGCAAAATTATCTTTCATTGTAATCCGAATCAATTTCAAAATCAATTTTAGGAAAAATATATAAAACTAAAAATTAGCAATACGGATTTAGAAGTTTCAAATCGTGAAAATTAAATTCAAACAATTGTGTTTTTAAAATTATTTTATACAAAATCGTATTTCAAAGAATTGTATAAAATTAAATTTTTGAAAAAAAAAAAAAAAACTTTTAAAAGACTACCCATTATAACGTGCGCAAACAGGATACACATGTTTTGCATGTTAGCCTTGATATTACTTTTTTGAAAAAAGATATTTAGGGTAAACATTTAAAAAAACAAATAAAATTTAATTTAGTGTAATTATTTAGGATAAACAAAAAAAGGATTATGCAATTAATATTTTTTAAAGCATAAAAGTTTTTAGAAAATTTATAATGGTATGTAAGAAAATCAGTTTAAAGTTAGAAAATATTTTAAATTCAAAAATTAATAATATATGTAGTATAAGAAATTTTATTTAGGTCTTCTTATTTTTTTAAATAAAATCTAATATTAAAATTCAAATCTAATAATTATAAATTTATTTAATTTTGTTTTTGATAACTCATTACATATACATTATCTACATCATTGAGTTGTACAATGTTTAAACAAGTTTGAATTTCCAAAGCTGCTCCTTTAATAATCCCTTCTCTCGCTCGTTTTCTCTCTCTCAAATCCTAGCCTCAGTTAAAGATTTTTGAGGGGGCTTCCATCGGTTTTTTACTGGTGGAAAGCCCCAATCTCTTTATTTTTTGTTTTCTTGTTTTTCTTCAATAAGTTCCTAATTTATTTGAGTTTTGTTAGTCTCTGCTTGTGAGAGTTTGGTTTTTTGTTTTGTTGTGTTTTGGTGTTGTTCTTCATGGTCGAGGTTATAGATCAACAGGTTTTTCATAGGTTTGATTCAGGGATGAAGGTTATTATGAGATCGGTCGATTGCACAGTCGGGTGAAAATAAGTACATATTTTCAAATCATCTTCAAATCACTTGGTTGCCTAGGAAGGATTCAATAGTGATATCTGTTCAATTTCAATTGTATTTGTAGATGCCGTATGGCTTTTGATTAATGAATTGATTCTTGTTTTTAAAAAAAAAAGTTTGAATTTCCAGAACAGTATAAATATTGTTCTTTAACTGTTGTACAAACGGAGCATACAATTTTATTACAAATTTTTTGAAAAAATAAATTATCCTGAAAATAACATTTCTTCACTTTCTCACCAAAAAAAAAAAACATTTCTTCTTCACAACTTCTTAAAAGTAGATATCCATCATCCCTACTATCAAATTCTCCATCATCAAAGCCTCAACTTCCCTGCACATTTGCCTCTCAGAGCACATTTTTCCTGCAGTTAATCATGGTTTCATCCGAGTCAGTAAAACGAACCAACTAAAAGCTACTGCATAAAAGGTCCATTTCTACATTCATAGTACAAACTGATTAATTTGGAGTCGAATATTAGGGGAGGCCTAACTTAATTTATGCTACGTTTTCGAGTGGAAGCCAAATGTTATTTAAGAACAAATCTTACCGCTCGAGGAGGCGAAGTTGTTGTTAGTAGGGGTAGTGCATTTGGGAACAGGACAGGATGCAAGACCGGAGAGAGGCAGAATAGGAATGTTCTGGCAATTACAAATCTCAATCATGTAGCCATCCGGATCATGAAAAAACAGTTGATCCACCACCACGCCTCCTTCTGTCACCACCGCAGTCACGTATTCAATGTTCATTTCCTCCAGTTGTCGGATTATAAGGTCCATGTTTGTGCATTGAAAGGAAATGTGGTTGTCTTTTGGATTTATTTTCTGACCCTTTTTTGTTGCTGCACTTTTCACTTCTAGCAAATGTATGCCAATTCCATGGTTGAATAACCTGCGATAAAATAAAAATAAAATAACATGATTCCCAACAACACTAAGCACACAAATGAACTATAAATTCATGATACAGCAGATGACTATTTGTTACGTACCATGCACCTTCAAAGTCGAAGGATGAAGGTCGTTTGACAAGCACGAACCCCAGTACATCCTCGTAGAATTTAACCGATGTAACTAAAGACTTGCAGACATACGAAACATGATTCAGAGCCAACAATGGCATCTTATGCTTTGGAGATGACAACGTATCTACCATATTCTTATCAAAGTATGCAAGTATGTATATATCTTATCACAACAAGTGAGAGTACTTATAATGATCACAGATCAGATTTTATTTATAGACAGATAGAGGAGTTAAAGATGTGGGGAAGCTTCCAGCTCATTCCAACGTGAAAAACACAACAGAATCACTATACAAACTACAATTTTTCCTATTCTTGATATTATTTTTCTCCGCGTTTCCATTATCAATAAATTTACATACACACTGGGTTTTCTTTATGTTTCCGTGCATATAGATGTGCAACGACTTGCGAAAAACGTGTTTAAATTCCGAAATTACGGTCACACAGTACCGGTTGAAACACAGATGCTTCATGCTTATATAACGTGAGTATTAGGTTGATCATTATTTGTGTGTGTATTCAGGGCATATAAATTTATCGAGTTGAGTATATATTTATCGATTTTTCGATATTTTTTAGAATACTTGTGCTGTATTCGGGAGCAAAACGAACATATATTTAATCCCAGTTTGTTATGCTAAAACAGAACTAGCTGATCTAAACTTGGACTTGATAAAATATCTATGTACACATTTAAGTTTATTAGTATTTGAATAGACAACTGATCATTTTATTCTTATCACTTGTGCATTTTAATGCTGGCAAATGATATGAAGTGGACTCACTGGGCAAAATAAAAAACGTGGACTCATGCCATCTGCAAAGACATATCTATACTAAATTATAATAGCCGAATTACGGGATAATTGATAGTTCGGTTTGCAACTTCCTTTTTTGGTTAACAATTTCCTATTTCCTTCCTCAATATATTTTAGTTTATTAAATTATTTTATTTTATTTATATACGTTAGCAAATAACCAAATTAAAAAACAACGGTCACACTCTTGTGGAATTAAACACGTTGCTGTTTTTGAAGTTCACTTAGGTCTCTCCCCGAAATCCAAACTCAGTCCTCAATCAAATTACTCACCAGAACACGGCTCTACACATATCCATCCTCTTCAATTGAGTAATTAACTTCCCCATTCTCCGGTACGTTGATTCTTGGCACTCTTTCTGCCGCTACTTCAATTCTCCGGGTAAGCCCATGCCTTCAGTATTGATGTTAATGATTTGTGTGCTTGGGCTTCTCTATCTGTTTACTCATTGTGTCATTACAAACGGTGATTTTATGCTTCAGATTGTTTCATCAGACTGCGCCCTCATACGGGTTGTTCAACTGGTTCTCCAACAGATTGCTCACCGATTCTTCTACTCCTATGCATATTGCTTAAATTGATATCAGGTTTGATCAGATATTAGCCAGTGACTTTGTGGTTACCTCAACTATGTCTCCCTAAATATGTATTGTTGTTTGTATATATCTGTTGGGAAAACTTTTGCTATTTTTGCTTAATTTTTCCTTATGTTTTATGTTTGGGCTTCTCTATAAGGTCCAGGAGAGTAAAGTCAATGATACTACCGTTTTACTTATTGTGAAGTTTGTATGAAGTTTGCTTTTCTCTACCTTCTCTATTTACTCATTGTGTGTGTATGTTGCTGGCATGGATTGACACCTACAAAGTTTATTTGATTAAAGTTTTTTGTGCCTATTTATATTTGATAATGTATACTTGAGTGTCAGTATTCTCGAATGTCACATTTAGTCAATGATTCATATAAGTTGAAGAACTCAAAACATTGTACCATTAAAAAATTGCAGGTAATCAAGTATATAATATATGATTTCAGGGAATCCTATTCATGAATTGTGTTTATATAGTTTAGTAAAAAAATTACAAAAAGTTACATACTAAACAAATAATGTATATCAAGATTATTTTTCCAGCAAAAGTTACATCAAATGCTACATAAAAATCTTCTTCCGAAAAGATTTATTTAGACCAATAATGTAAGTGATAATTAGTATACACGACCAAACTTATGGTATCGTGGGAGACCCACTACAAAGAGCACCTTTAGGGGAGTCAGAGCTATGAACTGGACTGGATTAGACTAATAGTATTTCTGCTTTATGCTCAACTATCTTTATTCAAACTCTCCCGAAGATTTATCCATTTCCGTGATTATTCACTGAATATGAATCGTTAGTGAAAGCATGGTGCTTCACTTCCATTTCTTAACCCTACATTGAGTGCATCTATACTAAGATACATTCACATAGAAATTAGAAAAAACGACAAATATGCTTGGCCCGCTGTTAATCTAGCAAAATATTAATGGTGAGTATATATATATGCATACACATTCTGTAGTTAGCTAGCTAGCAGATCAAATGTTTATGTTATAACATATACACTCTTTGCAGGTAATTATTTTCTTTGTGTATAATTTTGTACCTACATGTATCTTATATTTCTATATAATAAACTGCATATTCGTTATATTAATTGAGTTCAATATTTTAAAGAAGAAATGTATTAAGTATTAATCATTAGAAGGGGTGAGTCAAAAAGATTTTGTAGGTTATTTCTTATTTTTTTTTAAAATTTTTTAGTTTTGCAGGGTCTGAAGATTACCTGTAAAACGTTATTTAGCTTATATCTTCCCTTAATGGTATCATTTCTGATAGACAAATCTATACATGCCTCCAATTAGCTTCCCTTTAAATGAATACCTTGACAGGTAGGTTTGATGTTATTTTGCTTATTTGATCTTCAAATGAGTACCCTGGCTGTTAGAGTTAATATTATTTTTGATGAATTAGGACATTTTCTTTTTCATTGAATTTATCTTCCAGAACTAAACTTTGATGTTTTTCTTGTTTGGCAGATTTTAAATGCAACATGAAGAGTCCAGATTATAAAAAGAATGATTTTACTGAAACCAATGATCAGGGAGATGAATATAGTGAAACCCGTTTGAAAAAATACCTAGAACATAACAGCAAACTGCGGAAAAATATACGAGGAACAGGTAACTGAGATTTTGACTACAAATAATTTAAACAGTTGCTCAAAATGAATAATGACCTCTAAATATTTGACCAATTTATTGGAGATTGTTGCGGAAAAGAGTTTGTCGAAAATTATTGCTGGAAAATAGAGGATAAAGCATGATGCACAAATGCGTGAAAAGTATAAGGATAGAAAGCTACGCTCTAGTTTGTATTTGTTGATGTTTATCTTGCAAGATGCTAAAATCCATTTTTTGGGGAAGAAATACCTATTGTTCAAGAATTGTGTTTATATAGTTTAGTAAAAAAATTACAAAAAGTTACATAATAAAAAGATAATGTATATCAAGATTATTTTCCCAGCAATAGTTGCATCAATTTATACATAAAAATCTTCTTCCCAAAAGATTTGTTTAGACCAATAAGGTTAGTGATAATCAGTATACACGGTCAGACTGATGGTATCGTGGGAGATCCACTACAAAAAGCACCTTTATGGGAGTCAAAGCTATGAACTGGACTGGACTGGACTAATTGTTGGTCCTTGAGTATTGCAGAAGGGCGGTTGAATGCAATACTGATAAAATTCAATCTATGCTTCAACAACTAAAACTAAGATTAAATCCTATCAGAAGAAGAAATGCAATCACAAGTAGTTTTCTCACAAAATAAATATTTTATTTATCTTGAGAAAGTGTTGCTACAACCTTGAGAAAAAGTATGTTTTTCTCAAGCTTGGATTCCTCAAAAGATACACAGTATAGAATGAGAGAGATAGTCTAAGTAAACTAATCATATCTCTATCATCACGAGTTTGTGGAGCTGCTGTCATTTTCATGTGGCAGCTCCTTACAATTTGCCTACTCGTGTGTCTTACCTAAATTGCTATACAAACAGGTTTATCATTAAAGGAAAAGCAATCTAGATACATTCTATATTTAGCTAACACAATTCCAGTAGATGTTGATTTGTCATACTCTTGAATTGGTGAGCTTTGTCTTGTGATCCCTTAAGCTTCTGTCGTAGTCTTTGCAGACCTGATGCAGTGTTGGGATACTGCAACACGCCTGTTTCTTGAACATCCAAACTGTCACATGTTTGACTGGGTAGATCCCCAATCCAAAGTTTATCCTTTTGAGACAGTATCCTGAACTCCAAGATTGTTGTCACAAGAATGCACTTTTGGTGACAATAAGAAATCCCCGCAATAGATGCTGTCAGGAGTTCCAAACTTGCTGTCAAAAGAATAGAGAGTTGATGACTCAAGGCTTCCGCCAATGTTGCTGTCAGAGTGAATATGCTGTCTTGACTTGCAACATGTTGTCTTCTTGTAACCTTACTGTCAATGATTTGACAGTAATATTTATTCTTGATGTCATCCTGATATACGCCTTGAGGCTTGAACAAATGAATGAACTTCTTCAAAGATTTATAAACAAGTTTATTACAGTAAATGAAATGGCTACAAGAACATACCCTGGCTGTGACAGTATGTTCTACTTAATGAAATTAAGTATTACAAAATATAAAGTTAAGTTGTCTTCTAAGCTATCACCCATAAATCCTAACAATCTCCCCCAATTTGTTTTTATGGATAATAACTACAAATTTATAAACTATACATGCTGATAACTTAACTAACAAAGATCAGAATGAATACAAACATAGGTGCTCCAGAATGAATGAGGAAATATGGAACATTTACCTAGTTTTGAGCTTCAGACTTTCTTTCCTTCCTGCTTTCTTCCTCTCTTTTGAGATCTTCTGCTACATACTTTCTGAGACCATCCAACATAGATATTTCCATGGGGGAAATTGCATCATCTTCAATCTCATCAATAAACTGTTGGGCTGCTTTAGAACCAACCTGTTGAGCATCTTGGAGGTCCATCCAATTTTCTTGACCAAAGATATAGACTCTAAATTTTAAGATGTCTTTATCCAGCTTGAATCTCCTGCCAAGGAATGCATTGAGAGTTGTCTTTCTTTCCTTGTCCAGCTTTGAGTCTTCACCTTTTCTTCTATGAATAATTTCTTCAAGCTCAAAGGAACACAGCATCTCTAGATGGTTAGTTGATCCAACCACTGAATAGTTCAATTCTTTCAGTACACTGGTTCTGAGCTTGTGGAAACTATCCAAGTAGATTTCTTCCTTTCCATGTTTGATCCTGAAAGGGTTTTCCAGCATACAAGGTTGAAAGTTGGGCTCTTTGCATCTTTCCTTGTTCATTTTCTGGTATTTGCTTAAGAGTTCAACTTCCACTTTCTCAACAGTCTCATCATGAGCAGCTTTAGATGTTTTCTCTTGACTAGGCATGGCTTGCACTTCTTCTTCAGGAAAATCATCCTCATAGTCAACTATTTCTTCATCAGAGTACTCCAGTAGGTGAGCAATGTCAGCATCATCATGTAGTGCCACATTCCCATGTTTCTGATAAAATTCTTCATCTCTTTCAGCTTTGTACATCAGAACATGTTCCATGACCTTTTCAGGTACATTGGCATAGCCTTGCATTAGATCTACCATTCTCTCCAAGATGAAATAATCAATTCTCCTTGTGACTATTCCCTTTCTGAGTGAAAGATTTTCTGTTACCACATGAGAAACCAGCTCCATAGTAAAATCCTTTTTAACTTTTACTGACCTTGAACTATCAAACCAAAGGACATACTGGTTGGCTTCATTGTTCTCATCCAACTTTACTTCAACATTTTTGATTTCTTGAGCATCTTTCTTCAGCATGTCAAAACTGTTGTAGAGTTTAGTCTGGATTGGTTTATTCAGAATCCTGCCAAGTCCTGTAGCTTTCTCTTTTCCTGAGTACTTTGTTTTTCCTTTCTTTGCTTTAACAGTCTTCTCAGCTTCAGATTCCTGTCTAGAAAACCAAACTCTTGCTAAGGATTTTCTCCTTTTAGGCTTGACTGCTTTCTTGGTTTCATCCTTGGCAGTATCTTCTGTTAGATATAATTGCTGACGTTTGTTTATCAGTGTTTAAGCAACAGGTACTGATCAGAGTTTATCGGAAGCTGGTCAGAGTTTATTTAAAGTCTGACAGGGTGAAGAGTTTAAAGGAAGCCGGTCAGAGTTTGGTAAAGTCTGACAGGGTGATATTTGAATTAGCTGTCGGTGCTGAATTGAAGATTCTAGAAGCAATATATTCTGAAGATGGAAAGAAGCAGAATATATTGATACAGCTAAGGAGACTGGACAGAAGACTGAAGCAATCCTTAATTGATATCAATTGTATAGCTAATTTTTAGGAGTATCAATTAGATAAGGATTGTATGTAACTGTGTACTATATAAACACAGATAGGTTATCCCTAGAAGGGACGCGAACATTGAATACATTATTCTTGTAACCTAGTAGCTCTTTGTGATTCGTTAACATCATAAAGAGAGAAGCTGTTAATATAAATACAGTTTTTGTTGATTCATAAACTGTGTTATTTATTGTTATTCTCATACATACTTGATTATATTGTGTATTCGGCCTAACAACTGGTATCAGAGCCAAGGCTGTTTAATATATACAGTTTACGATTCAAACACAGTATTAATCATGTCTGAAGAAAATCAAACTGCTCCTAAGGCTGAACAGGTTAAGCCCAATTCTGTGAGTCGATATGAAACAATCAGGGTTCCAATTCTCAGGCCAGTAGAGTATCCGATTTGGAAGGTTAAGATGACCATGTTTCTAGAGGCTACAGATCCAGAATACCTTGACAGAATCTATGATGGTCCTCATATGCCGACTAAATTGTCCCCTGTTGTTGATGGACAAGAACAAAAGACTGTTCCTAAGGAAAAGAAAGATATGACTCCTGAGGACATCTCATCAATTGCAAAAGATGCAAAGGTTAGACATCTTCTCCACAGTGCTTTAGATAATGTTATGTCTAACAGAGTAATTGGCTGCAAGACTGCCAAAGAGATATGGGATGCTTTAGAAGTCAGATGCCAGGGAACAGGTGCTATCAAGAAAAACAGTGTGTCTGACTGCAAGAATGTCAAATGAAGAGAGTTGGAATTGGCACAAGAAGCTCTCTCATCTCAATTTGAACAACATAAATGAGCTAATAAGAAAGGATCTTGTAAGGGGACTTCCAAAATCTATACTCAGTCTAGATGGCTTATGTGATTCTTGTCAAAAAGCCAAGCAAAGGAAGTCATCTTTCAAGAGCAAATCTGAATCTTCAGTAGTGGAACCTTATCATCTTCTACATGTTGATCTCTTTGGACCAGTGAATGTGATGTCCATGGGTAGAAAGAAATATGCTCTAGTAATAGTAATTGTTGATGAATATACTAGATATACATGGGTGTATTTCTTGTCAAAGAAGGATGAAACTGCTCAAACTCTGATGGATCATGTAAATCTACTGGACAAAGGATCAAAGTACAAAGTCAAAATTATAAGGAGTGATAATGGAACTGAATTCAGAAACTCAATCATGGAAGCTTTCTGCAAGGAAAGAGGAGTGAAACAAGAGTTTTCTGCACCTGGAACTCCACAGCAAAATGGTGTAGTTGAAAGGAAGAACAGAACTTTAATTGAAGCAGCCAGAACTATGCTTGATGAAGCAAAATTACCAACATACTTCGGGGAAGAAGCTGTTCAAACTGCTTGTTTTACTCAAAATGCTACACTGATCAACAAGCATGGGAAAACACCATATGAGATGGTGAAAGATAAGAAGCCAAATTTGAAATATTTTCATATATTTGGATGCAAATGCTTTGTGTTGAAGACTCATCATGAACAGTTGACAAAGTTCGAGTTAAAAGCTGATGAAGGAATCTTTGTTGGCTATCCATTGTCAACAAAAGCATTCAGAGTTTATAATCTAAGAACTAAAGTGATCATGGAATCCATACATGTGTCATTTGATGACAAGAAAATAATTGGACTTGAAGACAAGGATGGATATGATCAACTACGTTTTGAAAATGAAGATCTATTCTCTGATGATATAAACTCTGATGAAGCAGGGTTGACAAACTCTGACGAAGCATACTCTGAACCTCTACTGGTAAATACTGGAGAAACTGGAAATTCTCAAATTGAACAAAATAGAGAACCAGTTGAGGGGGAGCGTGAAGAAGCTCAACAAGACACAGCAAGTGAGTCAGTTGAGGAAACTGATTCAAACTCTGACAGTTCAAACTCTGAGCCATCCAATTCAGGGGGAGCCTCAGATGCTGCAGAAAGTCAACATATGAATCAGGAGAGCATGGATCAAGGGGGAGGATCCAATAATGATGCAAGAAACCACTTACCAACAGCAAGAAAGTGGACACAGGCACACACACCTGATCTCATAATTGGAGATCCTGATGCTAGTGTGAGAACTAGAAGTGCAACAAATAATGAGTGTCTGTATCATGCTTTCTTGTCTCAAACAGAACCAAAGAAAGTGGAGGAAGCTCTTCAAGATGCTAATTGGATTACAGCAATGCAAGAAGAGTTAAATGAATTTGAAAGAAATGAAGTCTGGACACTTGTACCTAGACCAAAGAATAGATCAATTGTAGGTACAAAGTGGGTTTTTAGAAACAAGACTGACAGTGAAGGTGTGATTACAAGAAACAAGGCTAGACTTGTGGCAAAAGGATATTCACAACAGGAAGGAATTGACTATGATGAAACCTTTGCTCCAGTTGCAAGATTGGAGGCCATAAGAATCTTTCTGGCCTATGCTGCACACAAGAAGTTTAAAGTCTTTCAGATGGATGTAAAAAGTGCTTTTCTCAATGGGAAGCTTGAAGAAGAAGTATTTGTTGAACAACCACCAGGATTTGTAGATCCTAAGCATCCAGATTATGTCTACAGGCTTGACAAGGCATTATATGGACTAAAGCAAGCACCAAGAGCATGGTATGAAACTCTTGCTCAATTTCTTTTAGAAAGTGGGTTCACAAGAGGTACAATTGATAAAACCTTGTTTTATTTCAATTATGGTGATGATTTGCTGTTAGTTCAAATTTATGTAGATGATATTATTTTTGGATCTACTAATGACAAACTTTGTAAGAAGTTTGCAAAGCTTATGCAGTCCAGGTACCAAATGAGCATGATGGGAGAGCTTAGTTATTTTCTAGGCTTACAGGTCAAGCAAACAGATGATGGTATCTTTATCAATCAAGCAAAATATACCAGAAATATTCTTAAGAAATTTGGTATGCTTGATAGTTCATCTGCTACAACTCCCATGGCTACAGCAACAAAGCTAGACAAAGACACAGGAGCCTCAGTAGATATGACAAACTACAGAGGAATGATAGGGTCTTTACTGTATCTTACAGCAAGTAGACCTGATATCATGTATGCAACATGTCTTTGTGCAAGATTTCAAGCAGATCCCAGAGAGTCTCATCTAACAGCTGTAAAAAGGATTTTCAAATATCTCAAAGGAACCATAACCTTGGGTTTGTGGTATCCTAGAGAATCAGAGTTTAAGCTAATTGGTTACTCTGATGCAGATTTTGCAGGCTGTAAGATAGACAGAAAAAGTACAAGTGGAAGCTGTCAATTTTTAGGTGACAGATTAGTTTCTTGGTACAGCAAGAAACAGAAGTCGATTTCCACATCCACAGCTGAAGCAGAGTATATAGCAGCTGGTAGCTGTTGTGCACAGATTTTATGGATGAAGAATCAATTGCTGGATTATGGGTTAAGGTACTCAAAGATACCTATTTTCTGTGATAACCAAAGTGCTATTGCTATGACAGGAAATCCAGTACAGCACTCCATGACCAAGCACATCAGCATAAGGTATCATTTTATCAGAGAACATGTGGAAGAAGGGAACATTGAGCTTCATTTTGTGTCTACAGACCAACAACTTGCAGATATCTTCACCAAACCTTTGAGTGAAGCTACTTTTACAAGATTGGTAAATGAACTTGGGATGATCTCTGGTTCTGACTAGAGATACGGGTTAGACTCAAAATCTATACATGTTTGATTTTTAATGCTCATGATTCCTTGCATGTATTAACTGTTATAAGTACCAGTGTCATAAACTCTGTCCGTTAAACTCTGATGCTAAACTCTGTTAGTCATAAAATGTTGGTCATACTCTGATTGTTACAGTTTAATGCTATACTCTGATTGTAATTTTGTCTGAAACATATGGACCAATGAAGAAATTTGTATGAAGCATAATTCTCAGTAAGTAATTATGAATCCTTAAGAGTTGTATAGATTCTGATCTCAAACATGTGCAGTAAGTTAACACAGCATGATACTGTCTCTGTATTTATACCATCTCTTAGTTTATTAATCCTATACACTGAGTCTGTATTAGCTGTTTGCATTTTCTCTCATAAATTAATTGTATTAACTGATGAAAAGTCTAAACTCTGATTATTAATTGCAAATAATTCACCCTCAAATCAAAAGATGCCAAAAAGAGCACAAATTCCTTTGAGATCATGTTGTGCCTAGGAAGATCCAGGAACTTATTGTATGAAATAAGGGCTAAAATCTTTGATTTTTGGTGACTAGTGCCAACCACTGATTACTGGAAAAATATATATATATATATATATATATGTATATATATAAAGGGGGTGAAAAATAAAAGACATATCCAAATGAAAGGATATCAGTATACAGAGTTTAGATATAAATTCAGATTTTATGTTATACATGAGAGTTTAGGCAACCAGTTTTTACTACTTTAGTTTGTGGATTTTATGCACTTTGAGATGATCTAAATATTGATTTCGGTAAACTCTGCTATTACACACACATATTTTCACACCTGTACAGTTTGAGAAAAGAGTTTATTGACAAAGAAGGACAAATGGTAAACACTGATGTATTGTGTGACATATGCCGAGGTAACTTTGTTTTAATCTCTGATGGTTAAAATAATTTCTTTGTTTCAGACATTTTATAATTTTGAGATTAGACATTTGTTTTTCGAAAAAGTATGATTGGTAACAGATCTATTTTGCATTAAACAGAGAAAAGAAAGAGTGTGTTTGATAAGTCCTGATGGTGATTAGTAGCGCTGATGAGTATGTTAGTTTACTGTTTAAAGTGATATCATTTCTTTCACTTTACAATTACTATGAGATACTGATGACTGTAGTGCTGATAATTCATTTATGATTATACATTCATCATAACATTAATACTGATATGAAAAGCAAAACAATGGATTTTTTTTATATAAATTGATTCAAACTTTGTTTACATTCAGACAATTTCATACTCTTGTCTAGCTACTTGTTCGGTTATCTGATCATTATACCATCTGGGATTTCCAAGGCTTGACAACCCCCTGATGTTGAATCATCATCATCATCCTCTCGAACTCTCTTTCTGGTTTGCAGCTTGCAGGATTCCAAGAAGAATTTCTTTTTCGAACCCTTCAAGTAGCTCTGATAAAAGAGCATCATACAAATCTCCACAGCTTCATCATCTGCAAGGATGGGCACATCATATGGCCCAGGACGAATGATGTGCACATAGGGATTGGAGATAGGTCCTTCCGCTATTTCATCATCAACGATGAGACCTTCATCATTCAGAAATGACAAAACAAGAAACTCATCGATAATATAGTTTGCTTGTTGACGCCAGTTCATATTCAAGAATGATTCTACATCCATGAATTCAAAGGTTCCTGCCATTTGATGTATGGTAATTTTAAGATATGGATTGCCTGTTGTTACAATGCTCTAGCTTTTATAGCATCCAACAGGGCAACTGAAAGGTTTTGCTTGGCTCGAAGCTCTGGGAACAGTAAAGTGCGGAGTTCCAAGACAGTCATTATTCTTCTGACTGTTGAGCTCTTTCGTACTTCGTTATTATGTTTCTGAGATATTAAAATTGATAATTTTATTATTATTGATTTTTTTTTGGCCAATAAGCGGATATTTTGAGTGTCTTATGTGATACCAGGTGTCTCCTCGTCTGCCGTGTAGATTGGACAGTTGTTCAAGAATATTTTAAACAGAGGAGAGAGGTTAATTGCATAGAAAAGTGTAACAGGCGGTAATTATTGCTGTTTTTACTGCGCATGCGTATTGGAAACTGCCAATTATTTGCCGTCAGCGTATGCACGTTTGACATGTGTCCCATTCACATGATTACAGGAGTAAGACAGTTGTGTATTGATGATTAAAAACTCTTCAGTTTTTAATCTTTAATTTTCTTTTAAATACAATACACACATCTTCAGTTAAACTTTTCACATCTTACTCATACACATCTATTATCACACACACATAGTCACAAACACCTTTCTACACATAAACTCTGTTAAGCTTTCGCATCAATTACTTGTTCCTTCTTCAAAATCTTCTAATGGCAACCACAGCTTTCGTTTCGTCTGGGTTAGAGTTCGTTCCAAACAACTATACCGCACCACTAAACACTTCAAACGCACCAGAAGCATTTCATATGATTCAAAAGTTTCTTGCTCAGTCAGCGATTGGGCGTGCTTTAGTTGAACCAGCCAAACTTTCTGGTTTACAAATCAAGGCGTTCTGGGAGACAGGGGTTTATGATGATGGTGGTGAAACTGGGAGCCCATCCATAATCTTTGAGTTTGAAGAAACAGAGTATGTTATTACTGCTGGTACTATTCGAGATGCATTGGGGTTTCCTGAGTATCCTTCCTACACTGTTGGAATGGGTGATGAGGATTTAATACGAATGATGCGAGAGATTGGTTACTCTGGGCCATTGACAAAGATTGGGCAACTCAAAAGGCCGTTTCTGCGCAAGGAATGGAGTTTCTTCTTCGATTGCATCACGAGGACATTTGGAAAGAAATGCACAAATTGGGATGCTATTCCCACAGACAGTCTGCAAATCGGGTATTCTTTATTATATGATAATCATTTTGATTTTGCACGACTTGTTTTGACTAACTTAGGGGAGAAGATGACAGAGAATAGAGGAGTTGTTTATTTTTCTAGATTCTGTTAGCTTTTGGTTTCTTACTGTGTTGAAGAAGTAAATGTAATTGAAGCAGATGTTTCTTGTTTTAAATTACATAAGAGGGTATTTACTGATCTAGTAAACAAAGATGTTAAGAAGGGAATTGTTGGAGATCTTTTGCTACCTGCTTCTGTGCAACAGTTTGTGGATGCTCAAGCAAATCCACAAACACAAGCTGAATCTCAACCAGAACCTTTCAACACAGAGTTACCTCCATCAACTTCTGTTAAACCTGCAAGGGGAGGTAGGACCAAACATATTGGTACTAAACCTGCAAGGAGATCATCTGCTGAAGCTGGGGTATCGAGACCTGAAGAGATACCTCAGAAGACAAGGCTAAAGAAAAGAAGAGCCAATAGGGCAAAGTCTGTTGTTGAAACCTCAGAGACTGAAACTGATGAAGAAACTCTTCATCAGAGAAAAAGAAGACTAGTGGCTGCACATCTTTTTGGTGCTATCAATGTCAATATGGACAGAGTCTCTGAGGAAACTGAAGCTCCTGCATCAGAGAATGAGGAGATTGTGGCTGAAACTGTTTCTCCAGATACTCCTGCAATTGTTGTTGAGGAGGACATTCTAAATGCTAATGAGGACAGAGTGTTTGTGAACACTGAAGCTCCTGAAGTGTTTGTTCAGGAGGATGCTACAAATACTGAAGCTGTCAATCTAGACAGGATAAATACTGATGCTAATATGATGGATTTGGAAACAGAAGCTCCTACATCAAAGTCTGATGATGTAGTTGAGGAAGCTGTAGATGCTGCTACAGATAATGGTGAAGCTGAAATTTTTGAGCCACAGGGATGTGATATGGATCTTGAAGCAAACACCTCTTTAAATTCTGAACATTTTACAGAGGGTTTGGAAGCTGATTTAGACACTGTGAGAATTGAAGAATCCATGGCTTCTCACACAGAAATACTTACTTTTGAAGTTGAGAAAGGTGAAGAAGTCAATCAGCCTTTAGCTGCTAATGATACAGAAGCTGTTGCTACAGAAACTGCGAATCCTGATGTTGTTGAAAAGGATACAACAGAAAATGTTCAAAGAGACGCAGAGTTTAGTAATAATGCAAACTCTGATGATCCTGAAAAAGTGGCAGAGACTGTTCTTTCAGAAAATGAAGCAGAGGATGACAATGCTGAAGCTAGTCCTGCTCATTCTAATCCTGATATTCAAGTCGAGTTGTCTGACATTCAAGCAACCTCTGAAGAAGAAAGAGAAGCAAATCGTGCTACTGCAGAACATTTTCAGAATATGTACTTCTCAAATTGGTCAAGCAAGGATACTATCTTTTCTAATGAAAGAGCTGCAGATTTTGTCACAAAGTCTTCTAAAGAGATTACAAATCCAGAACTTCTCAGTCATCTCAAAGCAACTATTGTGCAAATCAAATCATTGAACAATCGTTTTGATGATTCTGACAAGGTGATTACAGGATTGAGGAATGATATAACTCACAGAGAGCTTACACAGCAAAAAGACAAATCTCTATACATCTCTTTGTGTAAAGATCAGAAGAATTTTGATTCCAGGCTATCTAAGGTTGAAGAAAATCAAGTCAAAATGTCAACTAAGTTGGATGAAATTGCAAATTCTATTGAATTGCTTACATCAGTATTGATTTCTGATGCTGTCAAAAAGGGGGAGAGAGTATCTAAAGACAAATGCAAGAGCTCTCAAACTCTGACTCAGAAGGATGATACTGCTGATGGTGGTGCAAGAGACAAACATCATCCAAGATCAAAAAATGTTCAAAGGCAAGAGAGGAGGTCAAACTCTGATGCTCAGACAAATGCTGATGGAACAAGATATACTGGAGGGCAGTCTTCTTCAAGGGTTAGAAATTTAATTCTTTCCTCTAAAACTCCAGTTACTGATGAAGAAGTTGCTACACAGTTATTTTTAGCAGAACATGGTAAGAATGTTACTATTGAAGATATCCAGGCTGAAGAGCAATTGCTTGCTGAGGAACACAAGAAAAATCTTGAAGCTGGAATCTACAAGAAAAAGGAAATCAAGGCTCCTAGAAAGAAAGAAGTTGGTATTTCTATCAAAGAGAATACACAACAGAGTATAAAATATACAAGGAGACCTGTGATTGGAAACACTGATAAGGGTAAAGGCATAATGATTGAAGAGCCTAACCTGGAGAAGAAAGATAATTCAACCTCTGACATTGCTCAAGTTGAAACAAGATTAGCAAAATCAACCTCTGACGCTGCTCAAGTTGATGATTCTACTAAAGTTATGACAACCTCTGACGTTGCTCAAGTTGTACAGAAATCTACACAACTTCCAGGATTCAGCAAACCAAAACTTCTTGAAGATTTAAAGCTTGAAGCTGTAAATTTCTCAGAAACCAGAACAGTATTGGGAAAAGAAGCCTTTGATAAATATGGACTGGGTTCACACAGAGAGAGAAGAACTAATAACAGATGTCAAGACAAGTTTTCATTGGCAGAATTTGGAGTTGGAATTACTCAAGAAGGCCTTGACAAACTAGAATCTGTACAGATGATTTTTCACAAAGGAATCAAAAAGGAATTCTTGTTATATTTTATGGCTGATGGCAGAGTGTATAGATTTGGTGAATTTGATATCCAGTTAAAACTCTGGGAAGAGCTAGAGTATGTTCTATATCTATTTGAAGTAAAGAATAGAAGTACTTATGATGCTGCTCGAGTTTTGAAGAAAAGGATGATGAAATCCAAAGTTTTGAGTGGAGCTGGAGTATCAAGTGCATACATTCCTAAATACAGAGATGCACATGGAAAGTTGGTAGAAATGAAAAGGAATAGTGCTAGGTTCAGAACTGCACTAAATAAAAAGGTTCTTGAGTTCAATCTAGAGTCTGATAAACCTTTTTATATCAGACTTGGCAATGAAATGGACAAAAACAGCATATATTCTTTGAGGGCTGCCATTTATCAAATTGGTGAAGATGAACCAGAAATGAAGGAGCTGAAGAAGATTATGATTGCTGAACTGAATAGAGCTGAGAAGAAACTACTGTCAGATTATATCAGGACAGTGCCTGATATTCAAGAGATTAAGTAAAGTCTGACTGTAAGTTTTTATGTTTTCTGTTCTAAGTTAAATTTAAACTCTGTTTTAAATTTAAACTCTGACATATGTTAAACACTGCATTTGTTATATGTTTTGACATCATCAATTATCTTTTTAACTTGTACATTTTATTATGAACAAGTTGGGGGAGATTGTTAGATATAATTGCTGACGTTTGTTTATCAGTGTTTAAGCAACAGGTACTGATCAGAGTTTATCGGAAGCTGGTCAGAGTTTATTTAAAGTCTGACAGGGTGAAGAGTTTAAAGGAAGCCGGTCAGAGTTTGGTAAAGTCTGACAGGGTGATATTTGAATTAGCTGTCGGTGCTGAATTGAAGATTCTAGAAGCAATATATTCTGAAGATGGAAAGAAGCAGAATATATTGATACAGCTAAGGAGACTGGACAGAAGACTGAAGCAATCCTTAATTGATATCAATTGTATAGCTAATTTTTAGGAGTATCAATTAGATAAGGATTGTATGTAACTGTGTACTATATAAACACAGATAGGTTATCCCTAGAAGGGACGCAAACATTGAATACATTATTCTTGTAACCTAGTAGCTCTTTGTGATTCGTTAACATCATAAAGAGAGAAGCTGTTAATATAAATACAGTTTTTGTTGATTCATAAACTGTGTTATTTATTGTTATTCTCATACATACTTGATTATATTGTGTATTCGGCCTAACATCTTCCATGACAGTGTCTTTTCTGATAGCATCCTTCTCAACAGTGTCTTCCATGACAGTGTCTTTACTGACAACATCTGCCATGATAGTATCTTTCTTGACAGCTTCTTTGGTGACAGTATCTTTTTTAGCATTGATACTGTCAATTGCACACCTTAGTATGTTTGCCTCCAAAGCTTCAAGTGTTTCAATCTCCTCCTCTTCTGTAGCACCAGAATTTTTCTTTTCTTGCACATGAGCTTCTTCTTTACTTTTTTCCTGGGCTGGATTGACAGTATTTTCAGCAGATGTTCCACCAGCATTTCTTGCCACACCAGATCCTCCACTTCCATCCAACTCATCATCATCATTAAGAGTGTTATCAAATGCACAGCTTTCACCTTGATCTGATCTTTTGGCATTGGCTTTAGAGATTAACTCCTTCACTATAGAGATGTACTTATTGTCTCTCTTTGCCAATAATTTGTGAATAGCTTTAGCAGCTTGAACTCTCTCATTGTTGATTTTTGAGTTGAGAATTATATTTAGCACTTTCATAACTGACCTTGTATCCATTTTTGATGTGCCCTTTAGATATAGATATTTAAGCTTTTTGGCATTGTTCTTTGAGGCCATTTCATAGCAGACACAAAATGGATTAAGGTACACCTCTGGAAGTTTCTCTGAGATTAGGTTCAGGATTTGCACCTGTAAGATCTCATTGAAGATTGAGTGGTTTGTTGTAATCTTGCCTCTCATCACACTCAGCACCCTTGCTTAAAGGTTATGTAGTAACTGCATAGTTATGAACATTGAAATCCTTGTGTCCAAGTACACATCAATAGCCCATCTTCTTTCCTCACTGATCTTCACACATACACTCACAATCTTGCTCATCAGGAGTGTTGAGGTTTGGTTTAGTGTTGAATTTGGCCTTCTTATTATCTCCTCAATTATCCTAATGAATTGTTCATCCTTATTGTGCAGTGTGCTCTCCCTATAATCCACCATTAGGGTATTTGCCTCTTTATGATCAATTTTTGTTCCTTCAGTCCAAAAGGCTGGTGCGTTGCAGTATTCAGGCAATTTCCCTTTGCCTTTCCCCAACTTATTATGCTCCTCCTTTTCTCTCCACATCTTCTGTAATGCAGTTTCCTGAGGCTGAGGAGTTGGTTCTTTAATTAATACAGAAGGAAGTATTGGCCTCTTAGATTTTTCTTTTCCTTGCAGTTCATCTAACACTTCTTTGGACATCAATACTGTCTCCCCATCAATCTCATATTCAAATAGATTTCCAGCTCCACTTCCTTGCTGTTCTGCAGATTTCTCATCCTTTTTTCCTGACTCCCCCTTACTCCCAGACTCCCTTTGAGATGCAGGCTCCCCCTGAGTTGCAGGTACTTCTTTTTCTCCAACACCGTGTTCTTGGACAAACTCTGATCTTACACTTTTCTCCCCCTTAGGTAAGTTGGCAGCATCAATACTTGCAAATAAAAGTTGAAGTGACTGCTGAATACTAGCAAATCCAGTGGCCACCATGGTAGACAGACTGTCAAGCTTGGTATCCATGGATAGACATTTGTTCTCCAGGGCTTCTAATCTGACAGCAGTTTGAATAGAGGGGCCACCAGTTCTCAACCTTCTTGGAGGGGAAGGAAAAGAATGGGGCTTGGAGGCTGAGGGGGTTCTCACACTCTCAAGGTTTTTCTGAGTGATCTCATCACTCCTCACAGTGGAACTCTCAAGGCCTAGTGCCTGAACAGTGTGGGCTCCCTTAATTTCACTTTGGACATGCTCAAGTCCCTCTACTTTTGCCAGCTCATTTGGATGCCTCTCATTTTTTGGCTCACCTCCCTTTTCTTTTGTCTCTCTTTTCTTTTGCACTCCCTCACTCAACCTAGATGCATGGGTATGAGCAGTACTTACATGCATTGGAAGAGATGGTTTAAAGTGTACCTTGAGAAACTGAGAGAGTGGCACATCATCATCAGAGGCATCCTCAATGAGAACTTCATCATAATTGGGTTGTGCAGAGGTGACAACAGCTTTTCCAGGAATGTTACTGTCAGCTAAATGGGTGACAATAGGTTCCACTGCAGCTTGGACAACAGGTTCGGTCGTGACAGCAACTTTGACCGTATCCTTGACAGTAGGGTTGTCTGTGACAACAACATTCACAGTGTCTTTGACAGCAACTGAGGTTGTGACAGCATCTTCCCTAAGGTAAGATGCTCATTGGAGATTGAACAAGGCACTGGCTGTTTCTCTTTCCGGCAGAGTTGTACCTTGTTCTTGCTCAGTGTTTGAAGGAGTGGTTTCCATCTCACTTTGATAAATGGCTTCTTGTGGACCACTAGATGGGGGCTCATCCATGATTGGAGATGGATGATCAAAACCTGACGGGTTGGGACTATCCCCCTCTCTAGGTTGTGTTGAAGAAACAAATGAATGAGTAGGGAAGGAAGAAGGTGAGGGTGGAGAAGAGAATATTGGCTGCACCACAGAGGGAACTTGTGAAGCATCAATTTGTGAAGAGAAATCCTCACTGTATCCTGACTCCATGTGTGTTTCTGCAAGTGGAGGCTCCTCATGAGGTAAAACATGAGGGTGTGCAGACTCTGTACAAGTTGCCTTGGGAGACATGCCAATTTCAATAGATATCCCTTGTTGAGAAGGAACATCCAGGGAGGTGTTTAATGCCCTATTTTCCTCTACAGTCTTTTGGGAGACTGTAGGGTGGCTGACAGTGGTTTTGGCTCTCTTAGCTCTCTTCTTCTTAGGCTCAAGATGAACCACTGGGGGTTCTGTTTGACTACCTTCCTTATTTGCTGCACTAGGTGCATGAACTCCCTCTTGACTCTCAGTACTACCACCAACACCAGTTTCTAGGGGTCTTTTTCTGGATTCTTGCAAGGCTTGTCTCTGTACGTTGGGAAGTCTAGAGAACCTAGGCTGAATGTATGGTGTAGAATGGGGGTTAACTGAATTTGGGTCTAATCCAGCTTCATCCTCATGAGAGAAGGTTTCATACCTAGAGGGTAATGGAAAATCAAGGTTAGGCACTTGATCAACCATGTGTTTAGTGAAGCAAAGTGGAATATGTGCATTGAGATTCGGTGAAGTGAGGGTTGTGTGTGTATTTCTTTTCAAAACACTGCAGACCTCTGTACGAGGGGCATCTTCATTAAAATCACAAAGAGAATGAATACACATCATTAGAAAGCGAGGATAGAGATTTACCTTCTTACCTATGGCAGCCTTGAGGTGTGCCATCAGTACCCATGGACAAGAGAGTGTGTGAGCTTCTTGATGTGGGTGGGAATCCCATTCCAACCAGTGGTCTTTTTAGATAACACTTTCACCATGGCATCAAGAACCATGCTCCATTTCTTCCTAAGATACTTCCTGTCCATTTCTCCAGATGGGTACCACTTAGTTGTACCCTCTTCAAGAATGGGTCTCGAATACCCAATTTTCAAGAAGAGCTTCTTTAAGGTCTCATCACTTGCAAGCTCTGTGTAGGTTTTTCCTGGTTCAAGCACAATTCCCAAAGCTGCATTGATGACCTGAATAGTGAGAGTGTAACTATGCTCTTTGATTTTGAATTTGATGGTGGTATTGTCTCCATCTCCCTGAGCAACAGCCGACTCCCAGAAATTTTCAATCCTTTCTAGGTCTAGAACATGAGTTGAAGTAATAGCATACCCAAGATATATAGGACTTATTAAAGAAAGAAACAAGCCCTTTGAAGTCTTCACCAGCATCATTTGGAGAATAGATGTCAGCAAGTTAGTATAAGAAATTGATTGTTTAGGTGCCATTGTTGGTAGGAAAGAGGAAAGAGAATGAGTTGAGTGAATAGAGAGAGAAATAGAGAAGAAAGTTGTTTTGCTTTTTGGTTGTTCTGTGTCAGGTTTGATATTGTCTGATTAACTGTTGTATAAAAGAGTAGTTCAAGCGTTATGCTAAAAAAGGGGATATTTGGAATCGTGCTTTTGTCCAGTAACTCCACCACGTGGGTTACTCCCTTTATTTTCTGTCAACGTGGAGGTTGAATTAACAATAGTAACGGTCCACTATTATTGACATTAACATGTGCGCTGAAACAAACTGTTAGTAACATTAGGGTGATGACAGTAGATTTGTCTTGACAGTAACTTAGTCGCGAAAAACTTATTGTCATCGTTAAGTACCTTAATGATAGTATCTTTTAAAACTCATGACAGAATGTTATTCACTGCTGTCAAGAAATGAACTGTCATGAAATCCTGTGACAGTTACATTTCTTGATGACAGTGACTTTTGCGGAAAACAATAAATGACAAGGATTTTAACAGAACTTTTCATTAATTTACTTAACTCAAGAAATACCATCCACACATATCCAATTCAATTAAGGACTGGTATTCATGCACAGTAGAGTAATCAGTTAATTAACACAGATATATACCACATAAAACAGGCAACATGAAAGATAATAGAACCAGTTTTATTAATAAAATCATCTTAACAGAAGGAAATTACAAATTAAGATTTCATGATTTTATCAACTAATCCTAAAACTTCCGAACGACTTTCTTCTTCAGTGCTTCCTTCCTGCTTGAGGAGCACTTGGAATTCTTTCTCTTGTTCTTGACATTTAGCCTCTTCAATGGCCTTGGCAATAGCCTCTTTCTCTTCTTCCTCATCGAGGATGTCGTCCAACTGATCGAACAGTTCCTCAACAACTTCTTTGTATGAAGAATCACACTGAATCTTGGGTCTGTACTCGATTCCTACTTTATTTTCCATTTTACCTTTTTCTGATTGTGAAAGCTAATATGACCTAGTGTTCATTTTATAGGCATATTATGTGAATGGTAAGGTAAATAGTCAACAGTTTGGAATACCCATACAACTACCACAGATAACAATTAAGAGTCATGTCATCCACTAATCCAACAATTAACACACATACAGCCAATCAATGCAAAGCCTTTGACCAATATCTCAAACTATGAGATTATTCAAGTTAATGACACACAAAGTCTAACTAACAACAATATGACTAGCACATATATCAAGTATAGCAAAGTCATAGCAAACATGATGTCTAAAAGAATAAAGACTATGTGGACAGTAACTTCTCATGACAGCAACTTGGAGGTTACTGTCACAAGCTGCATTCAGAAATTGAAAATGTAAAACTAGTAAGTTAACATACCAGATTAAGCATTCCCAATTCACTTACCAACCTGTTAAAGGTGGCTTCATCCAATGGTTTAGTGAAGATGTCTGCAAGTTGCTTCTCTGTTGGGACATAGATTAGTTTCACAGTTCCTCTTTCAACATGCTCTCTTATGAAATGATGTCTGATATCAATGTGCTTTGTCCTAGAGTGTTGAACAGGATTGTCTGAGATAGCTATGGCACTAGTGTTGTCACAATAGATAGGAATGTTGTTCAACACTAGTCCATAATCCAAAAGCTGATTCTTCATCCACAGAATTTGTGCACAGCAACTTCCAGCTGCAATATATTCAGCTTCTGCAGTTGATGTATAGACTAAATGTTGCTTCTTGCTAAACCATGACACCAATCTTCCACCAAGAAATTGACAGCTACCTATTGTGCTTTTTCTGTCAATTCTACATCCAGCATAATCTGAGTCAGAGTACCCAACTAGCTCATATCCAGTATTTTTAGGATACCAAAGGCCTAGATTAGGAGTGCCCTTTAGATACCTAAAAATTCTCTTGATAGCAACTAAGTGTGACTCCTTTGGATGAGCTTGAAATCTTGCACATAGACATGTAGCAAACATTATGTCATGTATGCTTGCAGTTAAATAGAGGAGAGATCCTACCATGACTCTATAAGAACTAGAGTCCACTTTATTTCTATTGGGGTCAAGATCCAGATTAGTTGATGTAGAGATGGGAGTCTTGGCAGGTGATGAATCTTCTAAGTTGAACTTTTTGAGAAGTTCCTTAACATATTTGGCTTGACAAATGAAGATTCCATAACTTTGCTGAAGAACTTGTAGACCAAGGAAGAATGACAGTTCTCCCATCATGCTCATCTCATACTTGTTTCTCATTAGAGATGAGAACTTTTCACACAGCTTCTCATTAGAGGATCCAAAAATAATGTCATCAACATAAATCGGTACCAGAATGATGTCCTTGCCATGATGCTTGTAGAACAGAGTTTTATCTACTACTCCTCTTGTAAACTGATTTTCCAATAGAAATGTGGAGAGTGTATCATACCAACCTCTGGGAGCTTGTTTCAATCCATAAAGTGTTTTGAACAGTTTGTAAACAAAGTTGTACATTTCAGCATCCTCAAATCCAGGTGGCTGTTCAACATACACGTCTTCCTCCAACTCTCCATTTAGAAAGGCACTCTTGACATCCATTTGGAACACCTTGAAGTTAAAATGTGCAGCAAAGGCTAGAAAGATCCTTATGGCTTCAAGTCTAGCAACAGGTGCAAAAGTGTCATCATAATCTATTCCTTCCTATTGACAGTAACTGTTAGGAATATGTTGTTCTTGATGATAATTATAAAACACTTAGTAGATTTTGTATTAAGTCATTTTGTAACTGTCAACGGAATGGTATGCTTTGCAGCTTTCGTTGACAGGAAGCTCATCAACGAAATGAGTGATGTAGCAATTGCACTGTACAATACCTCATAGTTTGATATGCATTTTGTTGTAGGTATTGGATAGGTTTTCTAAGTCATGTTGACTAAGTACTAGATAGGCAAAATAGGTTGGTTAATTGTAAATATATCATGCCTTGTAATTTTGCCTAAGTGAAGACATGTCAACGGTATGAAGATTACTCTGTCAACGGTATGGAGTTTACTCATCAACGAAATGGAGTTTACTCATCAACGAAACGAAGAATAAAGCTATCAACGAAACACATCTCTCTACTATCAACGAATCATTATTGCTTTTCTGAATAGTTGACAAAGTGATAGTGACAGTTATCTGACAGATCAAAAGGGAGATATGGAAGTGTACTTTGCATTGGAAGCCATTAAAATGTTTACTGGAAATAAGGAAACATTCCAATTTCCAATAAGGTTCTAGAAAGTGATCATAATAAGCATGAAGACAAAAGCCAAGATCTTCAAGGACCATTGGACAAAAGGGATGAAAAGCAAGCTACTGGAGGATACTTCTAGTTTAATTTAGAATAGCCAAAAGTAGCATTGTAAACTTGGGTTATATAACCAAGTGTAGCAGTTCATTAAGAGATATATGTGAGTGAGATAAAATAGTTTGTATTAGCTCTCTCAAGAGCACTCTCACTTTGTATCAAGAACTGAGTAGCTGTGATACATTTTGTAACACGGATTATTTCCGCAATAAAAACATCTCAGTTGGATCCTGAAAACATCCAACTGAAATTTTATTTTCTTTAATTCTTTTCTACCTACTCTCAAAATTTCCAAAGGCTTTCTTTCTTCTTCTCTCTCAAAGCAAATCACAGTTCGAGCTTTCTTCACTCAACAATGGCACCCATAGTCAAGCTCATGTCAGCAGGAGGGTTCATTTACCAAAAGAACAACTCCATTCCTTTTGTTGCCAAGGAAAGCCCGAACAGACTCTTTTTCAAGATGATGGATTTCATGATGAATTGCAAACTGAGCTATGCAATGTTTCACTCAACTCCGCTCTACAATGAGATAATTGAGGAGATTTGGACCTCATGTGAGTACAGTGGAGCCAATTGTACTTTGCAATTCACCATTCAAGGTAATGAGTACATAGTCAATTCTGATGTATTGCAAGCATGCCTACACCTTCCTGAAAATAACTGCTATGCTTTGCCTACATATACTGAAATGATTAACATGCTAAATTCCATAAACTACTCTTTGCTTACTGATAATTTGGGTAAGATAATTATGAGAGGTTTGGTTAGGGAATATAGTTATTTAGCTGATGCGTTCATTAAGGTCTTTTCTGGTAAAATCAGTAACTTTGATGCATTAACTAACTCTATGTTGATTCTATTTACCATGCTCCTAACTGATAGATATTACAACTTTAGCACCCAACTTATGTATGAAATTGGTGCTAAGTTGGGTGATAAGGCAAATAGGAAGAAAGATATCTATTACGCAAGATTTCTGATGATGTTGGCTAACCATGTTAGTCCAGCACCATTGGTTATCTCTAACCCTGTTTCCAGGTTTGATTGCTTTGTGCAAGAGAAGAGGGTCTTGACAGACATACTGAGACTCAACCACAATGGTGATGTCCCAGTGGTGTATCTGCCAACAATTGAGGTAACCACTTCTAATCCTGTTAGTCTAATTGTTACTTCAACCACCTCAGTTGCAATGGAGTCTGTAGTAGTGACCCAACAGGCTCCTGCCCCTGCAACAAAACCAAAATCAAAGAAATCCTCCAAGCCAACCTCATGTGCTTCTCAAAAGGCACCTGTTGTAAAATCCACTACACAACCTAAGGGGAGTGATTCTGGTGTTGTGAGAGGTGAGGGAAGGGGTGAACATCAAAGAAACCCTAAGAATAAGGTGGGAGAGGTGAGTGTTTCCCAACCAAGCCCCATTGTATCTTCCAAACAAGGCACAATAAGTAATATGGATTTAAACACAAGTCTAGTTGCATCCTCCCAAAAGGATGTAATTATTGAAACAAGCTCTCCTCCAAGAGCACACTCCAAGAGGGTAAGGGACACTTCAAGCACACACACTAGAAGCAACACTTCCAGTTTCTCAAATTCAGTTTGATGTAACCCCCATCATTACTCTGGGGTTACAGTCCCATTCTCTAAACATCAATCTTGAACCTACTCCACAAAATTCTCCAACTCAGTCACTAGATGTGGATATGATCCATTCATCTATTCCTGATTCTCCAACTCTTTTCTTGGAGAAGCCCCACTCTGACATTGGTGGTCATCACTTGTTAAGTGATTTGTTGGGCCATCAATCATCTTTTTCTGAAACTACAATAGGATCTGTGGACCCATCTCTAAAATCAATCACCACAGATTCTACTGTAATTTCACTTTCTCAAAGTGCTTTCTTGATTTCATCAACGAAACAGCCTCTTTCGTTGACAAGTGTTTCTCCATCAACGGTATCCATACCGTTGACAGTTCACACTACCATACCATTGATAGTTCATTCTGCACCTCTTATTGAAAATCAAGTTGTCTCTACAACTAGTGCAGATGATCTAGTGGTAGTTGAAACACTTCTAGGATTGAGAGGGAGTGAATCTGAGAGGCTGGCTTGCAGCCAGGCAAAAGGAGAGGTTGAGAGTGAGAGGCTGACTATTTCTTCCAGTCAGGCAAAAGGAGAGGCTGAGGGTTCCACCTTAGTAGGTGAAGGTGAGGGTGTGAGAGGTGTGAGCCATGGGGAGCCCATGATGCAAGAATATAGTGGAGAGAGAGAAGGGACTACAGGAGCCACAAGGGAGGAAGCAGCCATTGCAAGTGAGTTAATGGAGGTTCATGAGGGTGAAAGGGAACTTACTTTCCAAGAGCATTATCAACAAACTCTGGATAGTATTTCCCTGGATCCTGAAACCTTTACTCATCCTGTGTCAGCCTATCAAGTTATGGCTCAGCAGGGCAATGTGGAGGCAGAAAGGTCACTCAACCTCATTCATACAACTACATCTATGCAAAGAGCAAAGGATGCCTTGACCAATTTGTCTCCAGGAGCTGCAGCAAGTGGTGAGTTTGATTTTTCTGATGATGACAGTTTTGGTGACAATCTACAGGTGGCCATCACTTCACAAACTGGGACTTCTGTGGTGCCCCTTACACCAAACTGGCTTTCTCAAGATATGTATGGAAGAATCAACTTGGATACTGCAATTACTAGGCAGTATAATGAGGCCTATCTGGCTCATGAGTCTGCAAGTGTCAATGACAAGAAATTCTACAAAGCCATCATGGATTCTCTGGAAATTCAAAGGCTACAGATGTTGCAGACTAGGAATGAAGCAAGGGAAATCAAGGATTCTATTGGGAACCTGAAAGATGCTTCTTATAGGAGGCTTGATGAAAAGCTCCCTCTTCTCACTGTGTCCAAGATGAACAGGTTTTTCTCTAAGGAACCTGAGGTGGCTACCTCCTTGAAGACTCTCTCTTCTAGAGTGGACAAGGTGGAAGCTACTTTATCTCAAATGCAAAGGGAACAGGAGAAGCAAACCCAACTTTTAGCCCAGCTAGTGGCAGCTCAAGGACTCCATGTCATCTCTCTTGATGATAACAAAAAGGGGGAGAAATCTAAGGAGCTAGACATTCAAATCACAAAGGTTATGGTCCCAGCCATTTCCCTGCCAAAGGAGCCACTAGCTATGGGGGAGTCAGGAAAGGATAAATTGGATGGCATTGACCTGATTCAACAAGCATCTATGAGGCTAACACTTGCTGAACAGATAAAAGACCATTGGTCTAACATAGATGCAAGAATCAAGAAGATAGCTGGAACTACAAAGACTACTCATCCATCAACGGATCAAGCTACTTCTACAACACCATCAACGAATGCCATGGTTTTAGCATCAACGGAATGGGGCCACAGACCAATTCTTTCTATGAAGTAAAGACCCTTCTACATGGAGTTACTCAAGGTCCAAGGAAAGAAAAGGGACAAACTTCATGCATTAGGGAGGTGGTACAAGCTACACTTCAAAGAAGCTTATCTCCAAAATCTCCTGCTAAACCAAAGGGCAAGAACATTGCAAGAACTTTTTATCCTTCACCTTATCCAGATGAGCTCAAAGTTCTAGGACAGCTTATCATCAAATGCAAGGAGAGCAATGATCCTGAGATAAGGAAACAGAGAGCAATTGTCTACAGAAATGGACAAGAAATCTGTATTTGGGCTGGTCACCCAAATTTTGCTGAAGCTAAGGCTGAGGAGTCAGAAAGAGCAGCTATGCAAGCTCTTGCAGTTGCTCAATCTCTTGATGAAGAAGAAAGACAGCAAGAGGAAAGAGCCAAAGAGGAAAGGAGTACAAAGAAGAGCACAAGGCAACCCAAGGAAAGAGCTAAGAGAAACATAGTTTTTGAGAATGATGACTCTCAGAGTATTGCAACAGACTCTTTTGCACAAATTACACCTCCAACAATTCCCGATCCAGGTTCTGGGGTAAAGTTAGCCTGTGATCCTGAACATCCAGTCAATTTCCATGATCAACCAATTGAGCCAAAGGAAGAGCCAATTGAGTTTGATGAGGCCAACTTTCCAAAATTCCTCTTTGAAATGGATCCAAAGAAGAAATCTAAGTAGAGGGCTGCTAAGTGTAACAACCCCAAATACGGGGTCAGGGATTTAGAGTAGTCACGATCCACTTACTTCTTGCCTTGCCTGCTGTACTCACAATAGACACAATTCATCTGCTTATGACCCCACAATGTATATATCTCTCTCACACACACACGGGTTAGAGTCTCAGAAACGACACAAATGCAACCATTGCGGAATAAATAATCTTTATTACAATACCCAAATGTCCTTTTGAATTTGCTACTGATACAACTCCTAAGTAATGGTACATTACCAACTTAGCCTTGTAATACTCACCACCCTCTCATACCATTTATATCTATACATAAGATGAATACCAAAAGCTCCAGCTTGATCTGATTGGTTCACACTACTTCCAGGATCACTGCTAGAAACTGCTCATGAGAATGCCTTGCGCTTACCACTCGCCTGAGGGATGTGCGCTGAATCCTTGGTATCCTAGTTCGCTGCTATATAATATTTATAAAACAATAGCAAGAGTGAGTGATAGCTCAGCAAGGTAAGAAAAGTATGGCATAATCCTGCCTTTAACTCAACCCAGAATAAAGCGGGTATAAGACAATAATTTGTCAAAATATCTCGATACTGAAATTATTTCCTTATCGGAATGTATTCCCAAAAACAGTACCATTATTGTATTTCAAATATCATTTTCATAATATTTCTGCAAACTTTTGCTATATTATGAACAAAGTTCTAGTATAATATAAAAGATGAGGTTTCAAAGTAAACCAATATAACCTTCCCGAAAAATATCTGCTATGTAAGTAGAATATCAACATATTACTTAAAAGATGAAGTTATAAGGTGATTCAGTATAAACAACTCCCTTACCATAACTCATGTTATGTAAGGTATCCACAGAGTCATATGATATAAAAGATGAAGTTACGAGGAAAATTTAATATAATGTTTCGTAACCCAAAATCCACTTATGCATATATAATCTGAGTAAGGTTTTTTCAGAGTCATAACTCATAAAATAAAAGATGAAGTTGCAAGGATTTACTGTAACTTCATTTTTGAACACTTTTCAACCCCCTGCCAACATGATCGGTAAACCTGTACCACGGTGTCATCCTTAGTCCCTTTCAATATATGTTGCAGAACCCCCTGCCAACATGATCGGTAAACCTGTACCAAGGATGTCATCCGTAGTCCCTTTCAATACATGTTGCAGAATTATCCAAAATGGATGATGAACCAATACCGGAGTTGCTACCGCGCCCGTCGTACCAACCTTACTATGATCAGTAGCAGGTCGTACAACAAAAATATGTTCTCTACATGTAGATGGAAGAATCACGACAGCCTGACATTGTCTACTGCCTTCCCGGATCTCCCGGCCCATTTGGGGCAATAATATGGATGGGTCGGCGCAACTGGACCACTTACACCACTCCTAGTTCGGATGAAATCCATGACTCTGAAACGTAAAGATCGTCCTCCTTTTCCCAAGTGTAATACTTGCTGATACGACTCCACTAAGTAGTTATATCTAGGTTGGAAAGGAAGATTCTCCAATATTTCCCAAGCGATGCTTGTTAATGGATATCGACTTGTTCCATCAATTTACCCCCTCGATCGTTGAGGTGGTAACACAACATTTGACTTGCAGCAATTAAATGGCTCCGAGAAAATATCTGTCCCCTGACAGTTTTGAGTTGAGAGTTTAAAATGAGCAGCAGTCACTTAAATCAGGTTTCCCATATTTTTTATAGTTGAGCGAGAATTTAAATCCTCTTAAAAGACACATTTAAATGGAAAAACAGTGTTTTGGGAACCTTTTTTGATTTAAAATAATTAATAATATAACTTAGAGTATCCTTCGTAATTATTGAAGGTTGAGGATAAACTTTAAATAACATTTCTCATTTTTAAAACGTGTTAAAAGTATTTAATAAATAATCGAATAATATTTATTAAATAAGTAAACCTTAAACGAATATTCGAAAATAATATTCATTAAGTAAATAATGATTAAATGAATATTCAAAAATAATATTCATTAAATATATAATGATTAAATGAATATTCAAAAATAATATTCATTAAAAAAATAAGGATTACATGAATATTCAAAATAATATTCATTAAATATATAATCATCGAATAACAGTTACCCGATATCTTTATCGAAAAAATAATCTTTAACATATACAGAAAATATAATTTCTTCTGATCTAAAGAAAATCACACGCCCTTATCCTAGGGCATTTATAAAAACCTGGCTTCTAGCTAATATCCCATAGTTAGCTTAGAAGCTCATAATCAAATTATAAAGCAAGTATCACAATATACTTTCGAAAACAGTTATGCCTTCCATTAGCATATATAACTGAAATAGTATTCAAATAGTATTTCTCGACTGAGATAATACTTAAATAACATTCCTTGAAAGATATAGTAAGCAAATATCATTCCTCGAATGATATCATACTCGAATAACAATCCTCAAAATACATAGTATTCTGTCGATGGAATCCCTCCGGGTTTCCACGCCTATCTACATATCTCAAAATACCGACTCCCGATTTAGAGTCGAAAACAATGAATATGCTCTTATATTTAGAGCTACCAGGTAAACCGGTTCATAACTACTTGACTCAAAAGATTTCATATTATCCAAAGGTCAAATCGATTTCAACAAGAAATAAGATATATCGCAAAACTGTCAAATTTTATACATGGCAAAAGCAGTATTATATAGTCAATACTTCAAAGTATAGATTTAGAAACTTGCCTGATGCTCGAGAAGTGATAGGGGTTCGCGACGATGTCGGACAATCTAGACAAAGTCAAAGAAAACGCACGATTAATCCCCTGGATAATCCACTTGTACTCAATGCTTAAACACGTAAGCGAAACACAACCAAGGCATTACTAGCTCGTTATAGGCTCATACTAAGTCCATGTTAATCGACAATTACTTAAGTCGTAGGTTTAGTCCGAAATCGATCCTCGAATACAAGTTATACTTAACCATTTACAACATTGGTTTCTATGTCATGTTCTTAGTGGTTTTTCACTAGCGCAACCTCGGCTAACACATTTTTATAAAATCGAAACATAATCTTTTGGACTCGAAACCTTCGTAAAAACTTTCGTAACTGACCTTGGCACTTCAATACAAAATTTCATATTTTAAAACAACTCTTAAGGGTCTCAAACATAGCCACAAAGTTGGTACATTTCTGAAATCTCATTCCTTGAACCACTTTCACTAAAATGGTCATATCTCATAAACCGTAAATCGTAATGACATGATTCTTGCGCTCACGTAAACTAGAAACAAATAAATACACACTCATGTTCATCACTGAACCAAAAGAGGCAGTTAGGTTTTCGGATTCTAGGCAGTTTTTAGAGTTAACGAGAATCGGGCATTACGAAGGCTTAAAACTTAACGTTTTCCATTTTCAAAACACAACCAAATCAATACCAATCAATCCCAAACTCACCATCCACCTTATACTCCCTCATCTCAGTCAAATCCTCCATGAATATTCAAAACAAATTCATAACCCATCCTCCAAACTCAACCAACAATTCATCTAATCACTTAAAACATCAACCCATTACATATACTACACATACATGCTTTCAAACTTAAATTATAAACACAAAACTTTTTGAAAACAATATTCATCATCTTCTTCATATCAAGAAAAGATCATGCTAGAGATGGTGGGTGTTGGAGATGTTACCTTTAAAATAATGGGCTTGAGCTCTTCTTTGATTTAAGCTATTAAACACTAAGTTTGGTGGAGAATTGCTCAAGCTTCAAGCTCCTTCTTCCTCATTCCTTAGGTTCGGTTTTTGTTCAAGAAAATGGGGGTGGAGGCTGGTCCCTTTGTGTGTTTAATGTGTGGATGAGGTTTGGTTATAAGGTTTAGATATTTGTTTGCCAAAATGCAAGTTAGTCACTGCAAACTAGTCCCTCAAGTTTGCTAAGTTACAAAGCTTCTTCCACACACTTCTTCCACCCATTATTCTTCTTTTAATACATATCTTCTTCTTTATTTCCTAAGTTATAATACGTCCAAAGTTGCTCCTTCGAACGGATTTTCGATTCTCGTTTTCGTTTGCGATTTCTGACTACGCGATTAGTAACCGTTTATTATTCCCGAACTTCCGCTGAAATATGGAATCAATCGGAGACTATAAAATTTTACTATTCACCTTGGAGTACTATTCATCAATGTTACTATTCATCCTTGTTTTTGTTCCTCTTGCAACGATTCGAAAATATTTCCTAAAAAGAGCAAATAAAACTCTACGCGGTTCTCGCAGTGAATAGTAACTATTCACTATTCACTTCCAACAATCGAATCCTTAAATCGACTTTAATAAAATAATAAAATTCCAAAATATTAAATCCTCAAATCCTCAAATTTAATATCTCATTTCTTGAATATAATAATATATAATTCACTGCCCGGTCAAATACTACACCAAAATAAAATTTGGAATTTCTGAATTCCGATCGTCTTTGCATTCACTTATTTACTCTGTAGATCACTAATATGACTTCGGAATATCCACACTACGTCTCGTACATAGGTGGCATGAAAAATTTTCTTAACCCTCAAAATCACTATTCATCCACCAAATTCACTATTCACTGATGCACTTAATCATAATAAGAAAAGTTTTAATTTTACCAAAAATTCGGGTTATTACAGTCTCTCCTCCTTAAAAGGATTCCGTCCCGGAATCATCTTAGGAATAACTGGGGGGTACTTCTCTCCCATTGCACTTTCTAACTCCCAAGTGGATTCTTCCACTTCTTGATTTTCCACAAACCTTTCACTAGCTTGGCAACCTTGTCTCTTAGCACTTGCTCTTTTCTATCCGTGATTTCCACAAGTTGTTCTTTGTAAGTCAGACCAGGTTGTATATCTACCTGCTCGTACTCTAACATATGCCGGGCATCTATAGTATACTGACGTAGCATTGACACATGAACCCCGTTATGACCATTCTACAAGTTTGGGGGGGTAAGGCTGGCTCGTAGGCCACCTTCCTGACGCGTCTTAAAATCTCAGATGGCCCAATGAATCTCGGGCTCAACTCCCCTTTCTTTCCAAATCTCATTAATTCCTTCCACGAGGATATCTTTTAGCATCACGAATCTCTAACCTCATATTCTCTATCTTGTTTGTACAGAAAATACACCAACATAAACTTGCTTGTCATTCATCAACATGCCATTTGGCTTATCAATAGCAGTACTATCTCTATACTCGTGGGCTTAGTCCGCATACTTTCTCTGTCTGTCTTGGCTGTCACTAGCCGCTTGTTGGTGAAATCTTTTGTCTTTCTAGTTTGTTGGACTAATTTGGGTTTTGTGTAAAATCTCATCCTTTAATTCCCGATCATTCGGAATCCATCTCTGTCTCATTTTAATTAAGGGTATCGGCCACCACATTGGCCTTCCCCGGATGGTAGTGTATCTCACAGTCTTAATCCTAGGTCAATTCTAGCCATTTCTCCATCTCATGTTATCTACTATCACGGATAACTCAAAGCCAATTTATTACATTCCATAAAAATTTGTGGGTGCATTAGTCAACCCAAAATAACCTCACTGAAAACTCGAAGTGTCTATTCCTAGTATGAATCGCAGTCTTGGGTATATCCTCGGATTTAACTTCCAACTGGGGATACACAGTTCTTAAATAAATTTGGAAATACACAGCGTCCTTCCGCTGATCAAACAATCATTTACAAGGGTACCTATTCTCCATGTCGAACTCATTCAACTCTCGAGGTTCGATGCATAATCTTGTGCTAACATTTTTCTCTCTTACGACAACACTGGGCTCTCCACGGTGGTACACTGGGTCTTATCATATTCTTGCCCAGCAATTCTTGTAACTGAGTCGCTAACTCTTTCATTCCCACTGAGGCTAACAGGATATGCGGCACTATAACCTGAATACTCGTTATTCATTCTCATGTCATCCCAATCGATATTTGGTAGCGCATTAAGATCTTGTACAGCCTCCCAAAACCACTGTAGTTTCCTTTATACTTGGTGTCTCTTTTCTTGGTGTCAACCATAAGAGCTAATTAAGCCTCGTATCTCTGGCGTAATAGTTTCTTAGTCTGAACTATATTCAAGAATCTCTGAATCTGTCTCCATACTTTATTTATTACTCTCTCTCCCTTACAATCAGTCTGGGCTCAATTGGGTGTCAACCAACCCATCCCTATTATAATATCAACTCCTTCCAACTTGAAAGGAATCAGGTCTATCAAAAGTGTCGACCTCATATTTCTAGTTCACAACCTGGATGTACCAGTCTTATGGGAAAATCCCCCGATTGACTATTTCTACTTGTAATTATTCCCTTTAGCGGCTCGGCCTTAAGGTTTAATTGTCATGCAACTTTTTGATATACAACGATACATTAGCTCTGTCTAAATAGTATAGAAGGTACCTGCTATTTAAAGGTCCTGACAGTGGGCTGCTTGTTGGAGGTAGCCCTGGTTGAAACCTACTGGCTTTCTTTTATTCTGTGTTCACAAACTCCGGAACAAACCTCGATAATTCGGAAAAACTTGGCCTCATACTCAGTCACAGTCATGGTTTCTTGTTTTAACTCTTTAACTTTCATTTTCATCCGGGTCTCCATATATTTCCGAAAATTATTTCTCTAAAAACAACACGATGCACCTCTCCCAAGTCACAATACCAGCTCCCTCTGACTCCATCGCCAGTACTTATCTTGCTAACCCAGAGGTAGTGTCCATTCGTAAACAACTCCTCCAAAATCTCAATTCCACTATAGGGCATCTATCTAACACCGTTGTCACTGGAGTTCACGGCACATCGCTATTCCTTTCACATATATCGATTGACACACTTTCCATTATCATAATATCCTTGGGAGAATAAACCAATTTCATTGATATGTCACTAATATTCTATTCGTCTTAGGGATTCGCTCCTGTCATAAGCGATTTCGTTGCGAATCTAATTCCTATCAGCGAATTTTGACTTATTTGACCTGGTTGGCCTCCCCTTGGAATTCAATGAGGATAACAAAAATTATGGGGCCTTGAAAAGATAGCTTCCATATCAAGGAAAAAGTCACACTCTGGTGATCATAAGGTTATGAGTTTTAAGGTAACCTTATTGGAGGTAAGAGAATTTACCGAGAGATCAACATGATCATAAGAACTCAACGTTGTGTGCCTCGATTGAGACATTACTAAAGGTAATTAGCCTTCTTGTATTTCACAACTCACAAGTGATGGCGTCCCATCAGACTTCTATCACATAGACAGATAGTCCTTGTAGCCCCTATAAGTATAGGGTTGTTCGTCTCAGTGGAAGTTGAAAAGTATGAAAGCAATTCGAGATCAATTTAATGATTATTGCCTTTCGACAATATTTCTCATAGGAACACCTTGGATTAAAATTGAACAGATTCCAAAAGTGCGGTTTCCAAAGAAAAGAATAACCAAAAAGATACTGGTACTTAACAAGCAAGTGGTGAGGTATCATCATAGGGTTATTCATTATTTGAAGAAAAGTGGAAGCTTGAATAACATCATTTGACAGGGCTTTGAAAACCTGAAAGTAGGCATTGTGACAGCCTCTAACACAATTGAAATTAAATATGATTTAACACAAGTGTTATAAAATAACTTCGAAGAGGGAATATACCTTTTTTATCAGAATTCTTTCTTGGAGAGAGGTCAAAATAGATCATAGATTGGGGAGGTACCCCGCATAATTTGCGAATGGGGAGGGTACTACCAAGGTCTCTATGGATGCCTTTTATGTCGGCTCCTCTGATGGATAATCGTTCAATTCCAAAGCTTTTCTTTTCCACGCACCCTAAGGTGTTCGATACTTACGTCATTGCCGACTTATAATAGTCGCTAAGAATTCAACCATCAACATTTGCAATCGCAGGGAGTTCGATTCGACTCGGCGCAAGCATCTCAAACAAGCGTTCTATCGTAAGAGGACTTCGATACCGGTATCGCCCATAGCAACGACGAATTCCATATGTCAACTGGGAGGTACTCCGGAAGATCGTTAGAATCTACAGGCTTAAACCCAATTACTATTATAGCCGTTTTCATACCAAACATTTCCTTTCTTGTATCAATCCCGGATGCTACATAAGCTTAACACTTGTGGCATAACAGCCTTTTTATTTAAGTCTTTCCCAGACTTTCTTAGTCCGTCTTGATTCTTTAAATATATCTCGTTTTGGCGCACTTGTGTTACAATGACACCTTGCGTAGTACGTACATACAAAAATCTTGCTCGAAGTAATAAAATGCCTCAGTACCGTGGTAAACACCTTCCTTGGTGGAATCGCTGATCGTGGGGAGTTAAACCCCATAAATAAGGTAATGCCTCTACTAGTTAAGGTCACTAAGTACCCTTAATCATAGATGAAGTTTGAACGTCTTCGTTCTTACGTATGCTGCCTCCCTAGGCACTGCAACAGACTACGAGTAACGGGTCTCGTTCAAATCGAATCATTCCACCGGTATTGGCTATTCTACCTCTACCTCTTCTGCTTTGGAGACTCTACCCCATTTCTTTGTCATATCTCTTGTTGAATCATAACGATTCTAAACTCTCGTATCAGAACTTATTTGACCTCTGAAGGTTCGTCCGGTCCTATTATACGACCTCAAGTAACATACCACATCTTTATCAATCAACACGTTCTCTACAAGACTCTTTCCTTGACCCACTATGGGGTCTTCCTCTAGATCCTCCTATGGATCTTCCTGTATCGGGTCTCCGTCCATTTCCAGGAACGCATCACCAACTGCCTACTCGAAGGCCTCAGGGTCTGGTATCTCAGAATCCCATCAATCTATGACTCATACGAATCGAGGTGACTAACCATGAAGTCCTAAGTACGGTTTCCCAGAAGAAGTCCCCTCTCGGGCTTCATCTTAAACAGTCAGGGTCATGTCCTCTAACTCGACTACGAACTCAATTTGAGCTCTAGATGTTCTTATCATTATTAAGGGTATTGTAAGACTCGATCTCCTATCGTTTCTGAGGACTGTAACCTACCGCTCTGATACCATTTCTGTAACAGCCCCAAATCCGGGGTCAGGGATTTAGAGTAGTCACGATCCACTTACTTCTTGTCTTGCCTGCTTTACTCATAATAGACACAATTCATCTGCTTATGACCCCACAATGTATATATCTCTCACACACACACACATGTTAGAGTCTCAGAAACGACACAAATACAACCATTGCGGAATAAATAATCTTTATTACAATACCCAAATGTCCTTTTGAATTTGCTACTGATACAACTCCTAAGTAATGGTACATTACCAACTTAGCCTTGTAATACTCACCACCCTCTCATACCATTCATATCTATACATAAGATGAATACCAAAAGCTCCAGCTTGATCTGACTGGTTCACACTACTTCCAGGATCACTGCTAGAAACTGCTCATGAGAATGCCTTGCGCTTACCACTCACCTGAGGGATGTACGCCGAATCCTTGGTATCCTACTTCACTGCTATATAATATTTATAAAACAATAGCAAGAGTGAGCGATAGCTCAGCAAGGTAATAAAAGTATGGCATAATCCTGCCTTTAACTCAACCCAGAATAAAGCGGGTATAAGACAATAATTTGTCAAAATATCTCGATACTGAAATTATTTCCTTATCGGAATGTATTCCCAAAAACAGTACCATTATTGTATTTCAAATATCATTTTCATAATATTTCTGCAAACTTTTGCTATATTATGAACAAAGTTCTAGTATAATATAAAAGATGAGGTTTCAAAGTAAACCAATATAACCTTCCCGAAAAATATCTGCTATGTAAGTAGAATATCAACATATAACTTAAAAGATGAAGTTATAAGGTGATTCAGTATAAACAACTCCCTTACCATAACTCATGTTATGTAAGGTATCCACAGAGTCATATGATATAAAAGATGAAGTTACGAGGAAAATTTAATATAATGTTCCGTAACCCAAAATCCACTTATGCATATATAATCTGAGTAAGGTTTTATCAGAGTCATAACTCATAAACTAAAAGATGAAGTTGCAAGGATTTATTGTAACTTCATTTTTGAACACTTTTCAACCCCCTGCCAACATGATCGGTAAACCTGTACCACGGTGTCATCCTTAGTCCCTTTCAATACATGTTGCAGAACCCCCTGCCAACATGATCGGTAAACCTGTACCAAGGATGTCATCCGTAGTCCCTTTCAATACATGTTGCAGAATTATCCAAAATGGATGATGAACCAATACCGGAGTTGCTACCGCGCCCGTCGTACCAACCTTACTATGATCAGTAGCAGGTCGTACAACAAAAATATGTTCTCTACATGTAGATGGAAGAATCACGACAGCCTGACATTGTCTACTGCCTTCCCGGATCTCCCGGCCCATTTGGGGCAATAATATGGATGGGTCGGCGCAACTGGACCACTTACACCACTCCTAGTTCGGATGAAATCCATGACTCTGAAACGTAAAGATCGTCCTCCTTTCCCCAAGTGTAATACTTGTTGATACGACTCCACTAAGTAGTTAGATCTAGGTTGGAAAGGAAGATTCTCCAATATTTCCCAAGCGATGCTTGTAAATGGATATCGACTTGTTCCATCAATTTACCCCTCGATCGTTGAGGTGGTAACACAACATTTGACTTACAGCAATTAAATTGCTCCGAGAAAATATCTGTCCCCTGACAGTTTTGAGTTGAGAGTTTAAAATGAGTAGCAGTCACTTAAATCAGGTTTCCCATATTTTTGATAGTTGAGAGAGCATTTAAATCCTCTTAAAAGACAGATTTAAATGGAAAAACAGTGTTTTGGGAACCTCTTTTTGATTTAAAATAATTAATAATACAGCTTAGAGTATCCTTCGTAATTATTGAAGGTCGAGGAAAAACTTTAAATAACATTTCTCATTTTTAAAACGTGTTAAAAGTATTTAATAAATAATCGAATAATATTTATTAAATAAGTAAACCTTAAACGAATATTCGAAAATAATATTCATTAAGTAAATAATGATTAAATGAATATTCAAAAATGATATTCATTAAATATATAATGATTAAATGAATATTCAAAAATAATATTCATTAAATAAATAAGGATTAAATGAATATTCAAAATAATATTCATTAAATATATAATCATCGAATAACAGTTACCTGATATCTTTATCGGAAAAATAATCTTTAACATATACAGAAAATATAATTTCTTCTGATCTAAAGAAAATCACACGCCCTTATCCTAGGGCATTTATAAAAACCTGGCTTCTAGCTAATATCCCATAGTTAGCTTAGAAGCCCATAATCAAATTATAAAGCAAGTATCACAATATACTTTCGAAAACAGTTATGCCTTCCATTAGCATATATAACTGAAATAGTATTCAAATAGTATTTCTTGACTGAGATAATACTTAAATAACATTCCTTGAAAGATATAGTAAGCAAATATCATTCCTCGAATGATATCATACTCGAATAACAATCCTCAAAATACATAGTATTCTGCCGATGGAATCCCTCCGGGTTTCCACGACTATCTACATATCTCAAAATACAGACTCCCGATTTAGAGTCGAAAACAATGAATATGCTCTTATATTTAGAGCTACCAGGTAAACCGGTTCATAACTACTTAACTCAAAAGATTTCATATTATCCAAAGTTCAAATCCATTTCAACAAGAAATAAGATATATCGCAAAACTGTCAAATTTTATACATGGCAAAAGCAGTATTATATAGTCAATACTTCAAAGTATAGATTTAGAAACTTGCCTGATGCTCGAGAAGTGATAGGAGTTCGCGACGATGTTGGACAATCTAGACAAAGTCAAAGAAAACGCATGATTAATTCCCTGGATAATCCACTTGTACTCAATGCTTAAACACGTAAGCGAAACACAACAAAGGCATTACTAGCTCGTTATAGGCTCATACTAAGTCCATGTTAATCGACAATTACTTAAGTCGTAGGTTTAGTCCGAAATCGATCCTCGAATACAAGTTATACTTAACCATTTACAACATTGGTTTCTAAGTCATGTTCTTAGTGGTTTTCACTTGCGCAACCTCGGCTAACACATTTTTAGAAAATCGAAAAATAATCTTTTGGACTCGAAACCTTCGTACAAACTTTCATAACTGACCTTGGCACTTCAATACAAAATTTGATATTTTAAAACAACTCTTAAGGGTCTCAAACATAGCCACAAAGTTGGTACATTTCTGCAATCTCATTCCTTGAACCACTTTCACTAAAATGGTCATATCTCATAAACCGTAAATCGTAATGACATGATTATTGCGCTCACGTAAACTAGAAACAAATCTCTACACACTCATGTTCATCACTGAACCAAAAGAGGCAGTTAGGTTTTCGGATTCTAGGCAGTTTTTAGAGTTAACGAGAATCGGGCATTACGACAACTTAAAACTTAACGTTTTCCATTTTCAAAACACAACCAAATCAATACCAATCAATCCCAAACTCACCATCCACCTTATAATCCCTCATCTCAGTCAAATCCTCCATGAATATTCAAAACAAATTCATAACCCATCCTCCAAACTCAACCAACAATTAATCTAATCACTTAAAACATCAACCCATTACATATACTACACATACATGCTTTCAAACTTAAATTATAAACACAAAACTTTTTGAAAACACTATTCATCATCTTCTTCATATCAAGAAATGATAATGCTAGATGGTGGGTGTTGGAGATGTTAGCTTTAAAAGAATGGGCTTGAGCTCTTCTTTGATTTAAGCTATTAAACACTAAGTTTGGTGGAGAATTGCTCAAGCTTCAAGCTCCTTCTTCCTCATTCCTTAGGTTCGGTTTTTCTTCAATAAAATGGGGGTGGAGGCTGGTCCTTTTGTGTGTTTAATGTGTGGATGAGGTTTGGTTATAAGGTTTAGATATTTGTTTGCCAAAATGCAAGTTAGTCACTGCAAACTAGTCCCTCAAGTTTGCTTAGTTACAAAGCTTCTTCCACACACTTCTTCCACCCATTATTCGTCTTTTAATACATATCTTCTTCTTTATTTCCTAAGTTATAATACGTCCAAAGTTGCTCCTTCGAACGGATTTTCGATTCTCGTTTTCGTTTGCGATTTCTGACTACGCGATTAGTAACCGTTTATTATTCCCGAACTTCCGCTGAAATATGGAATCAATCGGAGACTATAAAATTTTACTATTCACCTTGGAGTACTATTCATCAATGTTACTATTCATCCTTGTTTTTGTTCCTCTTGCAACGATTCGAAAATATTTCCTAAAAAGAGCGAATAAAACTCTACGCGGTTCTCGCAGTGAATAGTAACTATTCACTATTCACTTCCAACAATCGAATCCTTAAATCGACTTTAATAAAATAATAAAATTCCAAAATATTAAATCCTCAAATCCTCAAATTTAATATCTCATTTCTTGAATATAATAATATATAATTCACTGCCCGGTCAAATACTACACCAAAATAAAATTTGGAATTTCTGAATTCCGATCGTCTTTGCATTCACTTATTTACTCCGTAGATCACTAATATGACTTCGGAATATCCACACTACGTCTCGTACATAGGTGGCATGAAAATTTTTCTTAACCGTCAAAATCACTATTCATCCACCAAATTCACTATTCACTGATGCACTTAATCATAATAAGAAAAGTTTTAATTTTACCAAAAATTCGGGTTATTACACTAAGGCTAAGCCAATTCTTGTAAGGAGACCACAAGCTGAGAAACCTCCTACCAACCCAGAAGACTTCATCTACATTGCTGATATCAGGGAGGATTCTGACCTACATATTAATCTTGATGACTTGGTTGAAGTAAGAGGAATAGCAGCTTCTTATAAACTACCAGAGAGATTGGTGTATGTCTACAAGGCTGGGAGAGAACATATTTGGCCTTTACACATGATTCTGGGAGAAGACTATCAGACACTGCTATCTGTGTTCAAATGTCTAAAGAAAGATTTTGGTTTTACCAAAACAGCTAAGTCTGAGGTTGTCTCCAAAATTTGCCAAATCAAAGCTAGCTGGAACAAGCCTGGTGCACTTCCCAGAGTATTGAAGGTCCCTCAAACAGGAAAGAAAATTCATCTCCGACCTTTTTGGATGATGGAATTCAGAGACAAGGACAACTGTAGAAGATTCTTCAGAATAGAAGACCAACTGGAAAAGGCATCCAATGAAACTCTGAGATCAATGCAATCCAAGTTGGGGAATCAAGATGAAGAAGAGAAGATTTTCTACAGAAGACTTCAAGATCAGATTGAGGAGAACAATGCAACAAAAGGGAAGAAAACAAGACCACAGAGGCAAAGATGAAAAATCTGCTCAGACTAGAGGAGCAACTCTGTGCACTTGTTTTGTAAGATTTTCTACTTTGTATTTCAATAAAATTCAATGAAGCTCAATGCAATTTCTACTTTTATCATTTGTAATTTGTCTGAGTGTTTTTGTTATCATCACGGCTCTTGATTTATGGCTGTTATTCTATCAGTCATAAATTGGGGGAGATTGTTAGGAATATGTTGTTCTTGATGATAATTATAAAACACTTGGTAGATTTTGTATTAAGTCATTTTGTAACTGTCAACGGAATGGTATGCTTTGCAGCTTTCGTTGACAGGAAACTCATCAACGAAATGAGTGATGTAGCAATTGCACTGTACAATACTTCATAGTTTGATATGCATTTTGTTGTAGGTATTAGATAGGTTTTCTAAGTCATGTTGACTAAGTACTAGATAGGCAAAATAGGTTGTTTAATTGTAAATATATCATGCCTTGTAATTTTGCCTAAGTGAAGACATGACAACGATATGAAGATTACTCTGTCAACGGTATGGAGTTTACTCATCAACGAAATGGAGTTTACTCATCAACGAAACGAAGAATAAAGCTATCAACGAAACACATCTCTCTACTATCAACGAATCATTATTGCTTTTCTGAATAGTTGACAAAGTGATAGTGACAGTTATCTGACAGATCAAAAGGGAGATATGGAAGTGTACTTTGCATTGGAAGCCATCAAAATGGTTACTGGAAATAAGGAAACATTCTAATTTCCAATAAGGTTCTAGAAAGTGATCATAATAAGCATGAAGACAAAAGCCAAGATATTCAAGGACCATTGGACAAAAGGGATGAAAAGCAAGCTACTGGAGGATACTTCTAGTTTAATTTAGAATAGCCAAAAGTAGCATTGTAAACTTGGGTTATATAACCAAGTGTAGCAGGTCATTAAGAGATATATGTGAGTGAGATAAAATAGTTTGTATTAGCTTTCTCAAGAGCACTCTCACTTTGTATCAAGAACTGAGTAGCTGTGATACATTTTGTAACACAGATTATTTCCGCAATAAAAACATCTCAGTTGGATCCTCAAAACATCCAACTGGAATTTTATATTTGCTTGTGTTTTTATTTTCAGTAAAGTTTCAATTGTAAGTTGTTTTAAGTTTCGAAATATCTAGAATTGTATTCAACCCCCCCCCCCCCCCTTCTACAATTCTGTTAGGTCATTTGGGATTAACAGTAACCTTTTGTAACTAGCCTGGCTTTGTTTCTTGTCACCATTCCACTCTCATCCAATTTGTTTTTTAATACCCACTTTGTCTCAATTACTGATTTTCCTTTAGGTCTTGGAACCAACTTCCTTACATTGTTTCTTTCAAATTGGTTAAGTTCCTCTTGCATAGCAATCACCCAATCAGAATCCAACAATGCTTCATCAATTATCTTTGGTTCCATTCGAGACAGAAAACATGAGAACATGCTGTCAGCATAAACATTATTCCTTGTCCTTAACCCAGAGGAAGGATCACCAATGATTAGATCATTAGTGTGATCCTTGTTCCATTTTGTGGCTCTGGGCAAGCTTCTTTGTTGATCTAGTGGATTTACTTCAATTTGAGGAGATGAATCTTCACCAGTGCAGTTGTCTCCACCATGTTCTTCATTATCTCTAGAGTCACCATCAATTTGCAAGTTGGTTGAGAAGGTTTGTGACTGAGCTGGAGTTTGATCAACATCATTGTTATTGACAGCATCTTTCTCAATATCAATAGTTTGAGTAAGGATGGGTTCTTCATCAACAATTTATTCTTCTTCCAAGCATCCTTGATTTTCAAATCTAAGGGTCTGCATTTGACCATCTTCATGTACCCCTGGAAATTTGGTTTCATCAAAAGTGACATTTACACTTTCTTCAATTGATATGTGTTCTATGATATAGACTCTGTAAGAAGTCCTTTCTAATCCATATCCCATGAAAATGTCTTCATAAGCTTTGGTATCAAACTTTCCTTTTTTTTCATGGTTGTCTTTCATCATTAAACACTTACTTCCAAATACATGAAAGTCTTTGACAGTAGGTTTCTTCTCAGTCAACAGATGGTAAGGAGTGCTTCCATGAGTCTTGTTGATTATGGTTCTGTTCTGTGTATAGCAAGCTGTGTTGATTGCTTCTACCCAGAAGTATGTTGGTACTTTAGCATCATGCAACATAGTCCTAGCAGCTTCAATCAGAGTCATGTTCTTCCTTTCTACAACACCATTATGCTGGGGTGTCCTTGCAGCAGAGAACTTTTGGACAATGCCTTCATCTTTGCAGAAGTTTCCAAGTAAGGCATTTCTGAACTCAGTACCATTGTCACTTCTCAGGATCTGGACTTTGGCATTTGGAGTTATGTCAAGAACCCTTATGTGATCAATGATTAACTGAGTAGCTTCATCTTTTGACTCTAGAAACTTCACCCAAGTGTACCTAGAGTAATCATCCACCATTACTAATGCATATCTTTTCTTGGCTAGGGATGGAACATTGACTGGGCCAAAGAGGTTTATATGAATTAGCTTGAGTGGTTTAGTGTTGGTGTTAACTTGTTTTGACTTGTGCACGGATCTTCTCAGCTTTCCCATTTGACAATCCTCACACAGTCCTTCTTGGCAGAATTCCTGTTGAGGTAGTCCTCTCACCAGTTCCTTCTTCATCAGCATATTCATTGTCTTGAAGTTGAGATGGGAGAGTTTCCTGTGCCAAAGCATGCTATCACCAACAGTGGCTTTACTGTAAAAGCAGTAAATTTTATCCTTCTTTATTGAGCTTAGGTCTACAACAAACAGGCTTCCTTTCCTTACTCCCTTGAGAGAAAGGCTTCTGTCCTTCTTGTGATAGATCTTACAAACCATCATGTCAAAGTCAACCTTGAATCCTCTGTCACTGAATTGGCTGACACTTAGAAGGTTGTGCATCAATCCATCAACAAGAGCAATATCATTTATGACAACATTCCCAATCTCCAAACATCCATATCCCACTGTGTAACCTTTGCTGTTGTCTTCAAAGGTTATGATTGGGCCAGCTTTCTCCACAAAATGTGATAGCATGGCTTTATCACCAGTCATGTGTCTTGAGCAACCATTGTCAATGATCCACACAACCTGTTTCTTTTTCTTGCCCTGCAAAACACATTATTTTTAGGTTGCATATGGTACCCAATCCTTGTTGGGTCCTGCAGACTTAGTGACATTTGAGTTTCCATCATTTTCAACATTAATATAAACAAAAAAAAAATTTGTTCGACTTCTTTTGCCACCCACTTAGGTTTAGAATAAGACCTAGTCTTCTTCTTAGTGGGGGTTGCATTTTTACTGTCACCAGTAGGCTCAGAAGTCTCACCATAATTCATGTAGGAGCATTTCTCAGCTGACAGAATAAGCAAGTTGAAGCATGTACTCATAACAGTAATTTTACAGGGCATGCAGTCAGTGTTGTTACAGATATCCATGGATCTATGCCTAACGGGGGTTCTGTGTAAGTTACCCTTGACCTTAGTCACATTGACTTTAGACTCAGTTGGTTTCTTACAAACATTTGTTAGATGATGTGAGGAGCCACAGTTATTATATAGTTTCCTGGGTGCATTCTTGACATAAGCATAACCATTACCCTTGTTAATTCCTACCTTTCCATTCCCGTTCTTAGACTTGAAAGCCTCTATGTTGACAACATGTCCTGAAGTTGCTGTCGAGTCATTCTTGACAGTACCTTTTACATCCACTGTCTTGACAGCAGGTTTCGAGGTTACTGTCTTAGATACTCTTTTGACGGCATCTTTAGAAGATTCTGCCTTGTCATTGCTGACAGCATCTTCAGAACATTCTGTCAGATTGTTAGGCAAAGTTACTATCTTGAGGATAGTGACAGTATCTTTTCCTTCAACAGTTGTGATGTCAACACCTTCATCCTCATCAAGGAGTTGTTGTTTGATGAGAATAGATTCCTCATCAAAATCAACTTCAGCAATCTTGAATTTTGGTGCATGAACCTTTTTGAGGATTTGGGGTTTGACAGCAACATCAATTGAACAATCAAGAATCACAGATTCATTTCCAGACCTTTTTCCATAATCAAAACCTACTCCTACCTTCTGATTCTCAGTGTTCTTTTCATTAAGGTCCTGAAGCAACCTAGAAGAGTTTTTGTAAGCCTTGAGCTTAAATTCATTCTCAGTGATTTCCTTTCTCAAAAACTCTTCTATCTCCTTAGCACATACTAGATCATTTTTAAGTCTTGTATTTTCCTGAGCTAAGGAATCCAAAGGACTGGTCTTAAGTAAAAGCAAATCATTTTCAGAACTGAGTGTTTCATTTAACTTAGTTAACCTAGCTATCTCTTCATTAGTAGCAGTTAGACTAGTATGGATATTGAACATTTCTGCACTCAATTCCTCAAGAGTTTGCTTATATTCAGTGTTAGACATATCAAGCAAGACAAGTGAAGGTACCTGAGTTGAAGGGCTTGATGAGTCATCATCAGATTTAGCCATGAGGGCTAAATTCACATATTCTTCTTCCTCTACCTCATCAGACTCATCCCAACATCTACCTTCAGCCACGTAGGCTCTTCCTTGTCCTATTTTGTACTGTCCACTTGACCCTCTGTCCATTTTCTGATTTTGCATTGGCCTTCTGCATTCAGTAGCAAAATGACCAAGCTCATTACAGTTGTAGCATTTGAATTTAGACCTGTCCACCATTCCAGTTTTGTATCCTCCTCTTGTAGCATTGCCAACAGTCTTGGAAGAATTCCCTTTGTTGAACCTTGATGTTTGACCCCGAGGCTTGTATGGCTTGTTCCTTCTGAATATTATATTTTTGAACTTCTTTACCATATAAGCCATGGTTGGATTATCCATCTTTTCCATCTCTTCTATTGAATAGAAGTCCTCATCTTCAACATCATCCAGTTGCAACACTACTTTCTCCTCATCATCCACCACCTCTTCAATCTTTAAAGAAGACACTTGAGTTGGTTGAATGATTTGAACTGTTTCACTTGGTAGAGTAACCTTTGGCTCATGAGCTACAAGGGCACCAAACATGTTAGCCATCTTTCCTTTAGATCCACTTTGAATAGATCTTTTCTGAAAGAGTTCTAGCTCATATGACTTGAGCACTCCATACAGTGTTTCAAGAGAAACACTTTTCAGATCTCTACCTTCTCTGATTGCAGTTGTTGCCCAGTAAATAACAATTGTAGAAGGGGGTTGAATATAATTGTATAAGATTCTCGACTTTATATAACACAAATATGAAAGATCAATAACAATAACAATAACAGCTTTATTAACTTTGATATAAAACTGTTACAAACTCTCTTAAGAAATTCTGATGTTCTTAAGAGCTGCTAGCTTACAAAAACTCTCTCAAGAAATTCTGTTCTTAAGAGCTTCTCTCCGATTATGTTCTCTCTCTGATAAGTACATAAATCGAAACCAAAACTGTGTTTATATAGTGCACACAGCTTCTCTATCAATAACAAGATAAGTCCTAATCATAATAAAGATAGAAACATATCTTTAATCGATAGCTGCATTCTACAAACCAGGAACAAACTTCCATGTTTATCTAGACTCCAAATATAACTCGAAGTAGGAATCCTGATCAGCTTCAAGTCCTGATGATCAAACCTGATCATAGTCTGAGTAGGAATCCTGATGATCAATAAGATACTGACGCTTGATCAAATACTGATGACCATGCAATACTGATGACGTCAGCAATCCTGATCAGTTGAGTCTAGCTTCTGACGATCATTGAATTCTGATCTAACAATCTCCCCCAATCTCATACTTTGTGAAATAAAGTATAGATTCCAAATATTCAATGATGTCAAAAACATGTATCAAAATGTACGAGTATCTTCAGAAACAACTTATCTGTTTAAGCTTTGTGATAGAACAGATTCATCTTCAAGAAGTTGGATAATAAACTTTCTTCTTTTTCTTCAAGAATTTGAATCAGTCTTTCCTTAAGATTTCTGAGTTCTTCATCTTCCTCATTAATCTGGTAGATAGCTGCTCTGAGATTCTGTATGGAGTTTCTCTGTAGACTGTGCTCTTCAAGCAAAAGATAAGCAATTTCCTTCCCATCAGGATTGAGAGAAAGATGAGTCATGCCAAAATTTACTTCTTTAACAGCAGTACCCCTTTGCATTTCCACATCCTGACCTCTTTGATTTAAGTACATGGGAGTAAAATTACCATTGAAATTACTGTTTCCATCCAGTCTTCTTCTTATAGTTGACAAAATCATGTCACTCCATTCTTTGTACACTTGGTTCTTCCATCTTAACAGATAGTGAACATATTTCAGTTCCTGTGTAGTTTTCATCAGCAGATCTTGAATAGATAGAATCTTCACACTATCATCTTTCATGAAGTACAGAAGCTTTTCTTTCTTTTCAAAACCATCATGACAATCTATAACTATATCAACAGCTAATAAATTGTTCAGGTTTTCAGAAGTTAAAGTACCTCCAATTTCTGTCAAGGAGTAAGGATCAACATATGACATATTCAGATATTCACCATCTCTATGTCCAATACCTCCTCTTGAATTACTTGACAATTGCTTCAGATTTGAAAACATCTTTAACCAGAGTGCTTTTGATCTAACCATCTCAGATAAATCAACAACACTTGAAGCGCTTGTAATAATTCCACCAGACTGAAAATTGATAGGTGTATCACAACTTAATGTGCTAATATGTTTCCACTTCTTGTCTTTTTCCTTTTCAAAAGTGTAGCTTCTTTCAAGTAAAGATTCTTGTCTGCTTGAATTTCTCCATTGTCTTTTATTTGAAACTTTAAGCCTTTGTAGATAGAGATTGAAATCTTCATTTGTTCTTCTTGTAATATCTCTTCTTCTGGCTTCTTCTTCTTCATCTACTTCTTTGTTGTGACAATCAACAACAGTAGATAAGATTATCAAATCAACCTCTTGCAGAATTTCAGATTCGTCAGGATCTTGAATATTGTCAGGATTAGAATCTTTAATTTGATTTGTATTGCTGAGAGTTGATTTACTTGATTTTCTTTTCAATTCAGGTTCTTCTTCAACAATTCCATCATCACCAAAAGTAGATCTGTCAGGAACTACTAGAGTTTGAATAGGTTCAGGAATTTCTTCAATTCTTAACCCTCTAGACCTTGTCTGTCTAGGTACTATTTGAGTTGAAGAACCTCTTTTACTTCTTCTAACACCTCTCCTACCTCTGCTTCCTCTACCTCTAGCAGGAGCAGTATAGCTTTCCATTGTCTCTCTTTGTATTCTCATGAATTCTTCATGTGAGAGATCTGGATATTCTTCACTTGCTGTAGAGAGTGCTTTTCTTGCATATAATTGTTGAACTCTTTTATCAGTGTGATATAGAGTAACAATTCTGCCGTCTTTTGTAGAAAACTTCTGGAATAAATTTGATGCATCTTCAGGATTATCAATAATCACATCTTCATCACCTTCAGGAATTGTAGCAAGAATGTGTCCATGGAGATCAGAATTCAATGATCGTCAGAAGCTAGACTCAACTGATCAGGATTGCTGACGTCATCAGTATTGCATGGTCATCAGTATTTGATCAAGCGTCAGTATCTTATTGATCATCAGGATTCCTACTCAGACTATGATCAGGTTTGATCATCAGGACTTGAAGCTGATCAGGATTCCTACTTCGAGTTATATTTGGAGTCTAGATAAACATGGAAGTTTGTTCCTGGTTTGTAGAATGCAGCTATCGATTAAAGATATGTTTCTATCTTTGTTATGATTAGGACTTATCTTGTTATTGATAGAGAAGCTGTGTGCACTATATAAACACAGTTTTGGTTTCGATTTATGTACTTATCAGAGAGAGAACATAATCGGAGAGAAGCTCTTAAGAACAGAATTTCTTGAGAGAGTTTTTGTAAGCTAGCAGCTCTTAAGAACATCAGAATTTCTTAAGAGAGTTTGTAACAGTTTTATATCAAAGTTAATAAAGCTGTTATTATTATTGTTATTGTTATTGATCTTTCATATTTGTGTTATATAAAGTCGAGAATCTTATACAATTGTATTCAACCCCCTTCTACAATTGTTATTTACTGGGCAACAATTGGTATCAGAGCAAACTGATTTAATTCTGAATCAGATACGATCTAAAGATGTCGACAACCAAGTATGAAAGCATGAAGATTCCCATCTTGAAGATATCAGAATATCCCACATGGAGGGTAAAGATGCTGATGTACCTGGAGGCTATGGATCCTGACTACTTGGACAGGATTCGTGATGGACCATATATACCAACAAAGTTCGTAGAACGAACAGATACAGTACCAGAACATTATGTGGTCAAAGCTAAAGCTGAATGGACTCCAGAAGAAAAAGCTCATGTACTCAGGGAACCAAAGATAAAGAATATCTTGCATAATAGCCTTGATGCTGTTATGTCAAACAGAGTGATTGCATGCAAGTCTTCAAAAGAAATCTGTGATACTTTGGAAACTCAGTGCCAGGGATCTGCATCTGTCAAGAAAAACAGAAGGGCTCTATTGATTCAAGAATATGAACAATTCGATGCAAGACCTGAAGAGAGCCTGACTGATCTATATGATAGATTTCTGACACTATTGAACAGCTTATCCTTAGTTGACAAAGTATATGAAACTGAAGATTCAAACACCAAATTTCTTAGAGCTTTACCTGAAGAATGGGATACTCAGACCTCAATCATTAGACACCAGTATGATCTAAACATTGTGTCTCTTGATGAGATCTATGGGATGCTAAGAACTCATGATCTTGAAGTTCAACAGAGAAAGAACAAGAAAAGCAGCAAGGCAAAGTCAATTGCTTTGAATGTAGAAGCAAAATCAAAAGGGAAAGCTATGGAGGTCTCTAGAAGGAAAGCAAGAGTAGCTGAGTCAGATCCTGACGACTCTTCATCAGATACTGATGGCAATCCTGATGCCAATACTGGTGATGAATCTTCTGATTCAGACATGGAAGAGATGGTTGCTATGATTGTCAGAAACTTCAGAAGGATGAAGTTCAGGAAGAATAGAAGACAAGGCAACTTTCAGAAAAAGACCTTCAAAGCAGACAAAGACAAGTATATCAAAAAGGACAGCAAGGGTAGCAAATTTGACAAGTCAAAGGTTAGATGCTACAAGTGTAATGGTATGGGTCACTTTGCTTCTGAATGCAACAAGACAAAGGCACTCATCACATCAAGCAAGGATTGGATGGACTCTTCCTCAGAATCTGATACTGAGGTAGTCAACTATGCGTTAATGGCCAATGCTGATGTAACTGCTGCTCCTGATGATAAGGTACTAAATACTATCTTTGATTTTGATACTGATAATGCTTCTGAGTTAAGACGTTTTCTAAAGTCATTACATATTAGCTTTAGAAGTCAAACTGCTGAGAATACTAGAATCTTATCTGAGATGTCTGACCTTAGAAAAAGGAATGAGATATTAGAAGCTGAATTTTCTCGTATGCAAGAAGTACAAAAAGAATGTGATAATGCTAAACACATGCACTTAGAGATGACATCTAAATGTACTTCCCTTGAAAAAGAACTTGAATATGCTAATGAGAAAATCAGAACCTGGACAGACTCTGGTAGGAAATTTCATGAGATTAATATCTCTAAGAATTGGAAAGAGTGTCTAGGATATAAGTCAGATGAGGATAAGAAATTGAAAGAGAAAATTGTCATTGATGAGACAGTTAGTCCAAAGACCTATAGACATGTTATAGACTCAACCAAATCTAAGATTACTCCTGTTAATTTTGTTTTTGGTAAGGATTCCAATTCTACTTTTGAGAAGGGATCTTCTTCTACTCAAGGAATTAAAATTATAAAGTCTAAACCTGTCATGAACAAAGTCACTAAGAATCTAGGTCTATTGTCTCAGAAACAGCTTAATGATAAAATCTGTGAAGTTACAGATAAGAAAAAGGAAGCTACTGTTAAGAGAAACAGGAATGGTAAAGTTGGGATCAATAAAGAGAATGGTTATAAATATATCCCAAATGCACCTAGAAAGTGTTGTTTTAACTGTGGTAACTCTAATCATCTTGCTATTGATTGTAAGAAGAGTAAGAAGAAGATTACTGATATTCCTAAGTCTGATGTAAGGAATAGATCAGTACTCTATAAACCGCAGAAGTCCTGTTTTCATTGTGGTAGTCTATGGCATTCTATTTATACATGTAAAGAGTATCATGATTTGTACTATAACTTTTATGATCCATTGCCTAAGTTTGAAAGTAGTACAAAGTCTGATAAAACTGAAAATGTCATAGTGAAGCATGCTTTTGTTAATACTGATACTGACAAAGCAAATCCTGATGGAGTAAATCCTGTCAGGACTGCTAAAGTCAAAAAGTCTTCTGCTGTTAAATTTAATAAAATGCATGAACAAGGAATCCAACAAGTGTGGGTTCCTAAACATTCTAACTAGTGTTTTACTATTCTGATGCAGGGTAAAAGGAAAAATGTGTTAGTCATGGATAGTGGATGTTCTGTGCACATGACTGGAAACAAAGCCCTGTTATCAGAATATGAGGAAAAAGCTGGCCCAACTGTGTCTTATGGAGATGGCAACATTGGACAAACCTTGGGATATGGCAATATAATGATTGGAAATGTCATCATTGAAAAAGTAGCTCTAGTGAAGGGACTAAAACACAACTTGTTGAGTATTAGTCAAATCACTGACAGAGGTTATCATGTCAATTTCTATTCCACACATTGTGAAGTAGTCAGTAAAGCAACAGGGAAGATAGCACTAACTGGCTACAGGCATGGTAACATATATGAAGCCAACATTCTCTCAGATACTGATGGCTCCCCTACATGTTTCATCAGTAAAGCTTCAGTAGATGAAAGTTGGAACTGGCACAAGAAGCTTTCTCATCTCAACTTCAGCAACATCAATGAGTTGGTTAAGAAAGAGTTAGTAAGAGGATTACCTAATGTCTTATATACACCTGATGGACTCTGTGATGCATGCCAAAAAGCAAAACAAAGAAGGACATCATTCCAGAGTAAATCAGAATCCTCTATTGAAGAACCATATCACATGCTACATCTTGATCTGTTTGGTCCAGTCAACATCATGTCCATCAGTAAGAAAAGGTACACTCTTGTAATTGTTGATGAATATTCTAGATTCACCTGGGTGTATTTTCTGCACAGAAAAGATGAAACTCCTGAAGTTCTGTTGGATCATGTGAGAATGATTGAGACAACCACAAAGTACAAAGTCAAGATCCTGAGAAGTGATAATGGTACTGAATTTAAGAATTCAAAGATGGAAGAGTTCTGCAAATACAAAGGAATCATTCAACAATTCTCTGCTCCTGGCACACCTCAGCAAAATGGAGTAGTAGAAAGGAAGAATAGAACTCTTATTGAAGCTGGCAGAACTATGTTGGAAGAAGCTAAATTACCTACATATTTCTGGGCAGAAGCAGTCAACACAGCATGCTATACACAAAATCTTACATTGATAAACAGGCATGGTGTCACTCCTTATCAGTCTCTCAAAGAGAAGAAGCCAAGTCTGAAGCATTTGCATGTGTTTGGCTGTAAATGTTTTGTTCTCAGAACTCATCCTGAACAGCTAGGGAAATTTGAAACAAAGGCTGATGAAGGAATATTCATAGGCTATCCTACATCAAGAGCCTTCAGAGTTTTTAATTTGAGAACAAGAACTGTCATGGAGTCAATACATGTATCTTTTGATGATAAGAAGATAACTGGAATAATTGAAGACTCGCATGATAGATTGTTATTTGAAAATGAAGCTTCCAAGGAACCTGAAGAAAGTGAATCAGAAGCTGTCCATTCATCCAGTACTGACGGGTCACCAAATCCTGATGACTCACCAGGTACTGATGGTGCTAATACTGATGATGCAAACAACAGTAATACAACTAGTAGTGCTAATGTTGAGGGGGAGCAACGGCATTCAACTACAAGTTCAGAGTCAACTCAATCATCAGGACAGAATTCTTCAGATACTGATTCAAGTGAAGATCCTGATAACACATCAGGAGGGCATAGCAATAATTCAGGGAGAGCTTCAAATCAATCAAATTCTTTCAATCAAGATAACACCAATCCAGGGGGAGCATCTACTTCAAGAAACAATTTGACACCAGCAAGGAAATGGACTAAAGATCATACTCCTGATTTGATAATTGGAGATCCTGATGCAGGTGTTCAAACAAGAAGTGCAACTCAGAATAAATGTTTATATAATAACTTTCTATCCAAGGAGGAGCCTAAGAAAGTTGAAGATGCACTTAAAGATGCTGATTGGGTTACTGCAATGCAAGAAGAACTGAATGAATTTGAAAGGAATGAAGTCTGGAAACTGGTACCAAGACCAAAGAATAGATCAATTGTTGGTACAAAGTGGATTTTCAAGAACAAGACTGATTCTGATGGAGTCATTATCAGAAACAAAGCTAGACTAGTTGCAAAGGGGTATTCCCAACAAGAGGGAATTGACTATGATGAAACTTTTGCTCCTGTTGCAAGACTAGAAGCCATCAGGATATTTCTTGCTTATGCAGCACATAAGAAATTCAAGGTTTTCCAGATGGATGTTAAAAGTGCTTTCTTAAATGGTGAACTGGAGGAAGAAGTTTATGTTGAACAACCTCCTGGTTTCATTGATCCTAAATATCCAGATCATGTCTACAGACTGGATAAGGCACTTTATGGACTAAAGCAAGCTCCAAGAGCATGGTATGAAACCTTAGCTCAATTCTTACTGGAAAGTGGATTCAAAAGAGGTGCAATTGATAAAACTCTATTTTATTTGAATCATGGTAAGGAGTTGCTGTTAGTTCAGATTTATGTTGATGATATCATTTTTGGGTCAACAAACAATAAGCTGTGTGAAAAGTTTTCCAAGCTTATGCAGTCAAGATATCAAATGAGCATGATGGGAGAAATGAGTTACTTTCTGGGTCTTCAAGTTAAACAGACTGATGAAGGGATTTTTATTAATCAGTCTAAATACACAAGGAATTTACTGACAAGGTTTAACATGCAAGACAGTACTCCTGCTTCAACTCCCATAGCTACAGCTACCAAACTTGATCCTGATCAAGGTGAAGAGGTAGATGTAACTCACTACAGAGGAATGATTGGCTCTTTATTGTATCTCACTGCCAGTAGACCAGATATCATGTTTGCAACCTGTCTATGTGCAAGATTTCAAGCAAAACCTAGAGAACCACATCTGATTGCAGTCAAAAGAATTTTCAGATATCTCAAAGGCACTCCTTCACTTGGCCTTTGGTATGCAAGGGAATCAGATTTTGGGTTGTGTGGTTATTCAGATGCTGATTTTGCAGGATGCAAAATAGACAGGAAAAGTACTTCAGGAAGTTGTCAGTTTTTGGGTGGAAGACTAGTTTCATGGTTCAGTAAAAAGCAGAAATCTATTTCCACTTCAACTGCAGAAGCTGAGTACATTGCTGCAGGAAGTTGTTGTGCTCAGATAATGTGGATGAGAAATCAGTTGTTAGATTATGGCCTGTCATACTCAAAAATCCCTATTTATTGTGATAACCAAAGTGCTATTGCAATGACAGGAAATCCAGTTCAGCATTCTCTTACTAAACACATAAGTATCAGATATCACTTTATAAGAGAACAGGTTCTGGAAGGAACAATTGAACTTCACTTTGTTCCTACTGATCAACAACTAGCTGATATATTCACCAAGCCACTACCTGAAGCTACTTTCAATAAGTTGGTGAATGAACTTGGAATGATGAATTTTGAGAATTTATGAGGAAAAGCTACAGAGAGGAAATCCTAATGGTTATTCAGAAAGGTATGTATCTTTGATCAAATCCTGATAGGACTCACTCCTGACAGGAAGTCAACTGGTCAAATCCTGATGCTCAGATGATTGAAGCTGGTATGAAAACCAGAGGTTCTATGCTAATTTGTCATCAACACTCCTGGTAAACTCTGGACAATTAGATTATTACTTAGTCTTTGATTAAGTTTTCAGTCTTAATTATCAATGTCATTATTATCAGAGTTTATTATTTATCATCTCAATATCACTATGAGTGTTACTAACAAATTTTGCAGGAAAGTACAGGAAGCAAACAATTGAGAAAATAGACAAATTTCATTAATACTTGAAGATACATTACACATGAAATATGGAAATTACATATTTGTTTTCCTAGTCTATTTTCTACTCAGGAACTCGTGCTTTACAGATAAGCATGAACACGTGCCCTGCAAATTAGCATGAATGCTCCTGAGCAGCTTCACAGTTCATCAGAACTGGAAGGTCTCTTGTTCCATCCTTAAGAGACAAAAAGAGGAGCTGATGCACTTGAAGGCGGATCGTCACCGTGACCACCGGGACGCCTCCGTGCCTCCAACTTGCATGAAGTACAAGCATCACGGATTCTCTTCTTACGTTTCTCAAGCTCTCGGACGAGCTCTTCATCATCTTCATCCTCATCCTCTTCATCATCCTCATCGTCTTCATCCTCTTCATAGATGAGATTCTCAAGAGGATTCCAGTCAGGATTGGCTTGCACAAAGTTGTGCCACACCACATCAACCATAGCGTTTATAAACGCTTCATGTTCCTGAGGGTCAGGAACTGTTGTGGCTCCATCTCTGCTAGAGCCTCATCCATTTGTTGCCAAATTCTATCAATTTCTTCATCAGGTATGTTGTTTTGATTGTTGGCAGCCATTGAAAAACAAAGAAGGTGAAAGGTTTTCGTAAGTTTTTCTCTGGAAAGGGTTTGTGTTTTAATAGATATATGATGATTATGCTTAACAGTTCTCTTTTATAGAGAATGTGTATTAAGGGTGCAGGTCATTTCTACAATCTCGATGAGACGGTTCGGTTTTCCATAAATATTTTTGTCTCGTTTGCTGGTAAGCGTGTTTTAATTCTATGACCATTAATTTGGTTATTTTTCTTAAACCAAAACGCTATTCAGGATTGTTAAAATAAATTTTGTTTTCTTAAATAAAATTTTATTATTGAATATTTTTTTTTTTCAATCCTGATATGGCAAAATATTTTGTGCGGAAATGCTTTTATTCCTGATGAGGTTAGGTTTTTCTTACATCAGAAAATGCCTACTCGTTATGGACTACTTTCTAATGCTATGGTACAAGGACCAACCCACCTTGTTCCTGACACAAGCATGCAACCTAAACAGTCTAAACAGTTAACAACCACCTCTACTGTCTCTCAAAAGACTTTAGTTGTAAAATCAAAGAAATCAGCTAGAACTGATGTGTCTGGAAGGCAATCAGGTTCAAAGGATTTTTCCTCTACACCACTCACTAAAAAGAAGATACAAGGGGGTGTACAAGGGGTCCTGGTGAAGAAAGCTGATAAGGTTGTTAAGAATGTTCCTGTGAAAAGGAAGTTAAGGTTGATTGATGAAAGTGATTCAGAGGATGACTTACCTATATCCTCTGTGATGAATGTAAACAAGAAAGTTGCTGATACTGCTACTAAAGCTGTGGTACCTTCATCAAAACCATAAAAGACAAGGAAATTATCAAAGAGCAGGTATCATATTCCTTTGACAGTGCAAATGAAGGATACTGATATTCAGACATCAAATCCTGATGTTAGTATTCCTGATGCAGCAACAAAAGTTGTCTCTATATCAGACTCTCCAACCTCTCCATCTCAGATTCGAGGACATTCTTGGGAGAAGGTATCTACAACTGCTTCCTTGGTTGGTCTTACACCTACATCAAAGAAAAAGAGGAATGCAGAAGAGTTAGTCTATCAGAGACAGAAGAAGCTGAAAGGATCAAGCCCACAAGAACCTGAATTTCAGAGTAATTCAGCAGCTACTGTTGATCCTGCCACACAAGAACCACTCAATCAAAGTTTGGGTGAAGGCTTAGCTAGTGGAATGGTCACACAAGAACCATTTTCTCAAAGGGAGAATGAAGACATCAACATTCCAGCTACACAAGAACCATCTTCTCAAAGTGAAGATGCAGGCAAAGCTACAGCTTCTGTTGAAAGATTGGTCGAGAACATTGTCAATGAGGGAAGCACACAAGAACCTTTAGCTCAAAGTGTTGAAGCAGCTTCTGAACCTCAAGCTCCACAAGAACCATTGGTAGCAAATACTGATGCAAGCATATCAAATCCTGACGATGTTCATCCTGACGCTAGTGGTGCTCCTGATAATGAACCTATTTTGATACAGCCATTTCGTTCAAGACCAGTAGATCATCCTATCTCAGAATCACAGGATAAACTGAAAGGTATTGCAATTCCTGATCCTGATATATCTCATAGTTCTGATGATGATAATTCTGATGATGATAGTGATGATGATAATGAGAATAGAAAAGAGAAGGAACAGCTTGCTACAGCACTCAAGATTAGTCTTGGAACTAATTTTGGTTCATCAAGTACATATATGGCTAGCAAAGCTTTCACTGGGAAAGATCAGAGACAAGATTTTTCTACTCCTTTCTTTGATCCTGCAGAGGCATTTAGACAGAATGAATGGAACAATTCATGGCACCAATCTGATGAATCTATCAGTTTTTCTTCTGCTATTGAACATGCCTATAATGCAGTGAAGTCTATAGAGAATCAAGACTTGAAGAATAATTTGAAGGCTACAACTCTGTTATCCAAAAGCCTGAAACGTGAGATTGATTCTATCAAGGGTTCAACTGAAAAAGTGAGGACTGATATCTTTAATAATTTTACAAAGGTGCCTACTACTTTTCAACTGAGGGTAGTGGAATCCCAAGTGAAATCTGTTGTTTCAGAACAAACCTCCATCAAACAACGAATTGATTCTCTGGATACTAAGGTAACTGAAATTCAAGCCTCTCTTTCCTTAATTTTGCAATTATTGTCAAATCCTGATGTCAAAAAGGGGGAGAAGGTTATTCAGACAAAATGTACACCTGATCTAGTATTAAGAAATAATGATGATGATACTGGAGATGATGGTGGTGACAAAGCGATACAAGGAGAAACCTCTGATGCTGTTGTTATGAAGACAATCCAAACTTCTCAAAGTCAAACAACGCAGTCAACTCATGTTTCTGATTCTGGAGTTAAGACAGTAAGAACATTGGTGCAATCTCAGATCCTGACGGAAGATCAAATCCTGACACCTGGTCATGGACACATTCTTGCTACAATTCCTGAAGGTGATGAAGATGTGATTATTGATAATCCTGAAGATGCATCAAATTTATTCTAGAAGTTTTCTACAAAAGACGGCAGAATTGTTACTCTATATCACACTGATAAAAGAGTTCAACAATTATATGCAAGAAAAGCACTCTCTACAGCAAGTGAAGAATATCCAGATCTCTCACATGAAGAATTCTTGAGACTACAAAGAGAGACAATGGAAAGCTATACTGCTCCTGCTAGAGGTAGAGGAAGCAGAGGTAGGAGAGGTGTTAGAAGAAGTAAAAGAGGTTCTTCAACTCAAATAGTACCTAGACAGACAAGGTCTAGAGGGTTAAGAATTGAAGAAATTCCTGAACCTATTCAAACTCTAGTAGTTCCTGACAGATCTACTTTTGGTGATGATGGAATTGTTGAAGAAGAACCTGAATTGAGAAGAAAATCAAGTAAATCAACTCTCAGCAATACAAATCAAATTGAAGATTCTAATCCTGACAATATTCAAGATCCTAACGAATCTAAAATTCTGCAAGAGGTTGATTTGATAATCTTATCTACTGTTGTTGATTGTCACAACAAAGAAGTAGATGAAGAAGAAGAAGCCAGAAGAAGAGATATTACAAGAAGAACAAATGAAGATTTCAATCTCTATCTACAAAGGCTTAAAGTTTCAAATAAAAGACAATGGAGAAATTCAAGCAGACAAGAATCTTTACTTGAAAGAAGCTACACTTTTGAAAAGGAAAAAGACAAGAAGTGGAAACATATTAGCACATTAAGTTGTGATACACCTATCAATTTTCAGTCTGGTGGAATTATTACAAGCGCTTCAAGTGTTGTTGATTTATCTGAGATGGTGAGATCAAAAGCACTCTGGTTAAAGATGTTTTCAAATCTGAAGCAATTGTCAAGTAATTCAAGAGGAGGTATTGGACATAGAGATGGTGAATATCTGAATATGTCATATGTTGATCCTTACTCCTTGACAGAAATTGGAGGTACTTTAACTTCTGAAAACCTGAACAATTTATTAGCTGTTGATATAGTTATAGATTGTCATGATGGTTTTGAAAAGAAAGAAAAGCTTCTGTACTTCATGAAAGATGATAGTGTGAAGATTCTATCTATTCAAGATCTGCTGATGAAAACTACACAGGAACTGAAATATGTTCACTATCTGTTAAGATGGAAGAACCAAGTGTACAAAGAATGGAGTGACATGATTTTGTCAACTATAAGAAGAAGACTGGATGGAAACAGTAATTTCAATGGTAATTTTACTCCCATGTACTTAAATCAAAGAGGTCAGGATGTGGAAATGCAAAGGGGTACTGCTGTTAAAGAAGTAAATTTTGGCATGACTCATCTTTCTCTCAATCCTGATGGGAAGGAAATTGCTTATCTTTTGCTTGAAGAGCACAGTCTACAGAGAAACTCCATACAGAATCTCAGAGCAGCTATCTACCAGATTAATGAGGAAGATGAAGAACTCAGAAATCTTAAGGAAAGACTGATTCAAATTCTTGAAGAAAAAGAAGAAAGTTTATTATCCAACTTCTTGAAGATGAATCTGTTCTATCACAAAGCTTAAACAGATAAGTTGTTTCTGAAGATACTCGTACATTTTGATACATGTTTTTGACATCATTGAATATTTGGAATCTATACTTTATTTCACAAAGTATGAGATTGGGGGAGATTGTTAGATCAGAATTCAATGATCGTCAGAAGCTAGACTCAACTGATCAGGATTGCTGACGTCATCAGTATTGCATGGTCATCAGTATTTGATCAAGCGTCAGTATCTTATTGATCATCAGGATTCCTACTCAGACTATGATCAGGTTTGATCATCAGGACTTGAAGCTGATCAGGATTCCTACTTCGAGTTATATTTGGAGTCTAGATAAACATGGAAGTTTGTTCCTGGTTTGTAGAATGCAGCTATCGATTAAAGATATGTTTCTATCTTTGTTATGATTAGGACTTATCTTGTTATTGATAGAGAAGCTGTGTGCACTATATAAACACAGTTTTGGTTTCGATTTATGTACTTAACAGAGAGAGAACATAATCGGAGAGAAGCTCTTAAGAACAGAATTTCTTGAGAGAGTTTTTGTAAGCTAGCAGCTCTTAAGAACATCAGAATTTCTTAAGAGAGTTTGTAACAGTTTTATATCAAAGTTAATAAAGCTGTTATTGTTATTGTTATTGTTATTGATCTTTCATATTTGTGTTATATAAAGTCGAGAATCTTATACAATTGTATTCAACCCCCTTCTACAATTGTTATTTACTGGGCAACAATTGGTATCAGAGCAAACTGATTTAATTCTGAATCAGATACGATCTAAAGATGTCGACAACCAAGTATGAAGATTCCCATCTTGAAGATATCAGAATATCCCACATGGAGGGTAAAGATGCTGATGTACCTGGAGGCTATGGATCCTGACTACTTGGACAGGATTCGTGATGGACCATATATACCAACAAAGTTCGTAGAACGAACAGATACAGTACCAGAACATTATGTGGTCAAAGCTAAAGCTGAATGGACTCCAGAAGAAAAAGCTCATGTACTCAGGGAACCAAAGATAAAGAATATCTTGCATAATAGCCTTGATGCTGTTATGTCAAACAGAGTGATTGCATGCAAGTCTTCAAAAGAAATCTGGGATACTTTGGAAACTCAGTGCCAGGGATCTGCATCTGTCAAGAAAAACAGAAGGGCTCTATTGATTCAAGAATATGAACAATTCGATGCAAGACCTGAAGAGAGCCTGACTGATCTATATGATAGATTTCTGACACTATTGAACAGCTTATCCTTAGTTGACAAAGTATATGAAACTGAAGATTCAAACACCAAATTTCTTAGAGCTTTACCTGAAGAATGGGATACTCAGACCTCAATCATTAGACACCAGTATGATCTAAACATTGTGTCTCTTGATGAGATCTATGGGATGCTAAGAACTCATGATCTTGAAGTTCAACAGAGAAAGAACAAGAAAAGCAGCAAGGCAAAGTCAATTGCTTTGAATGTAGAAGCAAAATCAAAAGGGAAAGCTATGGAGGTCTCTAGAAGGAAAGCAAGAGTAGCTGAGTCAGATCCTGACGACTCTTCATCAGATACTGATGGCAATCCTGATGCCAATACTGGTGATGAATCTTCTGATTCAGACATGGAAGAGATGGTTGCTATGATTGTCAGAAACTTCAGAAGGATGAAGTTCAGGAAGAATAGAAGACAAGGCAACTTTCAGAAAAAGACCTTCAAAGCAGACAAAGACAAGTATATCAAAAAGGACAGCAAGGGTAGCAAATTTGACAAGTCAAAGGTTAGATGCTACAAGTGTAATGGTATGGGTCACTTTGCTTCTGAATGCAACAAGACAAAGGCACTCATCACATCAAGCAAGGATTGGATGGACTCTTCCTCAGAATCTGATACTGAGGTAGTCAACTATGCGTTAATGGCCAATGCTGATGTAACTGCTGCTCCTGATGATAAGGTACTAAATACTATCTTTGATTTTGATACTGATAATGCTTCTGAGTTAAGACGTTTTCTAAAGTCATTACATATTAGCTTTAGAAGTCAAACTGCTGAGAATACTAGAATCTTATCTGAGATGTCTGACCTTAGAAAAAGGAATGAGATATTAGAAGCTGAATTTTCTCGTATGCAAGAAGTACAAAAAGAATGTGATAATGCTAAACACATGCACTTAGAGATGACATCTAAATGTACTTCCCTTGAAAAAGAACTTGAATATGCTAATGAGAAAATCAGAACCTGGACAGACTCTGGTAGGAAATTTCATGAGATTAATATCTCTAAGAATTGGAAAGAGTGTCTAGGATATAAGTCAGATGAGGATAAGAAATTGAAAGAGAAAATTGTCATTGATGAGACAGTTAGTCCAAAGACCTATAGACATGTTATAGACTCAACCAAATCTAAGATTACTCCTGTTAATTTTGTTTTTGGTAAGGATTCCAATTCTACTTTTGAAAAGGGATCTTCTTCTACTCAAGGAATTAAAATTATAAAGTCTAAACCTGTCATGAACAAAGTCACTAAGAATCTAGGTCTATTGTCTCAGAAACAGCTTAATGATAAAATCTGTGAAGTTACAGATAAGAAAAAGGAAGCTACTGTTAAGAGAAACAGGAATGGTAAAGTTGGGATCAATAAAGAGAATGGTTATAAATAAATCCCAAATGCACCTAGAAAGTGTTGTTTTAACTGTGGTAACTCTAATCATCTTGCTATTGATTGTAAGAAGAGTAAGAAGAAGATTACTGATATTCCTAAGTCTGATGTAAGGAATAGATCAGTACTCTATAAACCGCAGAAGTCCTGTTTTCATTGTGGTAGTCTATGGCATTCTATTTATACATGTAAAGAGTATCATGATTTGTACTATAACTTTTATGATCCATTGCCTAAGTTTGAAAGTAGTACAAAGTCTGATAAAACTGAAAATGTCATAGTGAAGCATGCTTTTGTTAATACTGATACTGACAAAGCAAATCCTGATGGAGTAAATCCTGTCAGGACTGCTAAAGTCAAAAAGTCTTCTGCTGTTAAAATTAATAAATTGCATGTGAAAGGAACCCAACATGTATGGGTTCCTAAGTGTTCTAACTAGTGTTTTACTATTCTGATGCAGGGTAAAAGGAAAAATGTGTTAGTCATGGATAGTGGATGTTCTGTGCACATGACTGGAAACAAAGCCCTGTTATCAGAATATGAGGAAAAAGCTGGCCCAACTGTGTCTTATGGAGATGGCAACATTGGACAAACCTTGGGATATGGCAATATAATGATTGGAAATGTCATCATTGAAAAAGTAGCTCTAGTGAAGGGACTAAAACACAACTTGTTGAGTATTAGTCAAATCACTGACAGAGGTTATCATGTCAATTTCTATTCCACACATTGTGAAGTAGTCAGTAAAGCAACAGGGAAGATAGCACTAACTGGCTACAGGCATGGTAACATATATGAAGCCAACATTCTCTCAGATACTGATGTCTCCCCTACATGTTTCATCAGTAAAGCTTCAGTAGATGAAAGTTGGAATTGGCACAAGAAGCTTTCTCATCTCAACTTCAGCAACATCAATGAGTTGGTTAAGAAAGAGTTAGTAAGAGGATTACCTAATGTCTTATTTACACCTGATGGACTCTGTGATGCATGCCAAAAAGCAAAACAAAGAAGGACATCATTCCAGAGTAAATCAGAATCCTCTATTGAAGAACCATATCACATGCTACATCTTGATCTGTTTGGTCCAGTCAACATCATGTCCATCAGTAAGAAAAGGTACACTCTTGTAATTGTTGATGAATATTCTAGATTCACCTGGGTGTATTTTCTGCACAGAAAAGATGAAACTCCTGAAGTTCTGTTGGATCATGTGAGAATGATTGAGACAACCACAAAGTACAAAGTCAAGATCCTGAGAAGTGATAATGGTACTGAATTTAAGAATTCAAAGATGGAAGAGTTCTGCAAGTACAAAGGAATCCTGATCAGCTTCAAGTCCTGATGATCAAACCTGATCATAGTCTGAGTAGGAATCCTGATGATCAATAAGATACTGACGCTTGATCAAATACTGATGACCATGCAATACTGATGACGTCAGCAATCCTGATCAGTTGAGTCTAGCTTCTGACGATCATTGAATTCTGATCTAACAATCTCCCCCAATCTCATACTTTGTGAAATAAAGTATAGATTCCAAATATTCAATGATGTCAAAAACATGTATCAAAATGTACGAGTATCTTCAGAAACAACTTATCTGTTTAAGCTTTGTGATAGAACAGATTCATCTTCAAGAAGTTGGATAATAAACTTTCTTCTTTTTCTTCAAGAATTTGAATCAGTCTTTCCTTAAGATTTCTGAGTTCTTCATCTTCCTCATTAATCTGGTAGATAGCTGCTCTGAGATTCTGTATGGAGTTTCTCTGTAGACTGTGCTCTTCAAGCAAAAGATAAGCAATTTCCTTCCCATCAGGATTGAGAGAAAGATGAGTCATGCCAAAATTTACTTCTTTAACAGCAGTACCCCTTTGCATTTCCACATCCTGACCTCTTTGATTTAAGTACATGGGAGTAAAATTACCATTGAAATTACTGTTTCCATCCAGTCTTCTTCTTATAGTTGACAAAATCATGTCACTCCATTCTTTGTACACTTGGTTCTTCCATCTTAACAGATAGTGAACATATTTCAGTTCCTGTGTAGTTTTCATCAGCAGATCTTGAATAGATAGAATCTTCACACTATCATCTTTCATGAAGTACAGAAGCTTTTCTTTCTTTTCAAAACCATCATGACAATCTATAACTATATCAACAGCTAATAAATTGTTCAGGTTTTCAGAAGTTAAAGTACCTCCAATTTCTGTCAAGGAGTAAGGATCAACATATGACATATTCAGATATTCACCATCTCTATGTCCAATACCTCCTCTTGAATTACTTGACAATTGCTTCAGATTTGAAAACATCTTTAACCAGAGTGCTTTTGATCTAACCATCTCAGATAAATCAACAACACTTGAAGCGCTTGTAATAATTCCACCAGACTGAAAATTGATAGGTGTATCACAACTTAATGTGCTAATATGTTTCCACTTCTTGTCTTTTTCCTTTTCAAAAGTGTAGCTTCTTTCAAGTAAAGATTCTTGTCTGCTTGAATTTCTCCATTGTCTTTTATTTGAAACTTTAAGCCTTTGTAGATAGAGATTGAAATCTTCATTTGTTCTTCTTGTAATATCTCTTCTTCTGGCTTCTTCTTCTTCATCTACTTCTTTGTTGTGACAATCAACAACAGTAGATAAGATTATCAAATCAACCTCTTGCAGAATTTCAGATTCGTCAGGATCTTGAATATTGTCAGGATTAGAATCTTCAATTTGATTTGTATTGCTGAGAGTTGATTTACTTGATTTTCTTCTCAATTCAGGTTCTTCTTCAACAATTCCATCATCACCAAAAGTAGATCTGTCAGGAACTACTAGAGTTTGAATAGGTTCAGGAATTTCTTCAATTCTTAACCCTCTAGACCTTGTCTGTCTAGGTACTATTTGAGTTGAAGAACCTCTTTTACTTCTTCTAACACCTCTCCTACCTCTGCTTCCTCTACCTCTAGCAGGAGCAGTATAGCTTTCCATTGTCTCTCTTTGTAGTCTCAAGAATTCTTCATGTGAGAGATCTGGATATTCTTCACTTGCTGTAGAGAGTGCTTTTCTTGCATATAATTGTTGAACTCTTTTATCAGTGTGATATAGAGTAACAATTCTGCCGTCTTTTGTAGAAAACTTCTGGAATAAATTTGATGCATCTTCAGGATTATCAATAATCACATCTTCATCACCTTCAGGAATTGTAGCAAGAATGTGTCCATGACCAGGTGTCAGGATTTGATCTTCCGTCAGGATCTGAGATTGCACCAATGTTCTTACTGTCTTAACTCCAGAATCAGAAACATGAGTTGACTGCGTTGTTTGACTTTGAGAAGTTTTGATTGTCTTCATAACAACAGCATCAGAGGTTTCTCCTTGTATCGCTTTGTCACCACCATCATCTCCAGTATCATCATCATTATTTCTTAATACTAGATCAGGTGTACATTTTGTCTGAATAACCTTCTCCCCCTTTTTGACATCAGGATTTGACAATAATTGCAAAATTAAGGAAAGAGAGGCTTGAATTTCAGTTACCTTAGTATCCAGAGAATCAATTCGTTGTTTGATGGAGGTTTGTTCTGAAACAACAGATTTCACTTGGGATTCCACTACCCTCAGTTGAAAAGTAGTAGGCACCTTTGTAAAATTATTAAAGATATCAGTCCTCACTTTTTCAGTTGAACCCTTGATAGAATCAATCTCACTTTTCAGGCTTTTGGATAACAGAGTTGTAGCCTTCAAATGATTCTTCAAGTCTTGATTCTCTATAGACTTCACTGCATTATAGGCATGTTCAATAGCAGAAGAAAAACTGATAGATTCATCAGATTGGTGCCATGAATTGTTCCATTCATGTATGAGATTGGAATATGATATCTGGTCTACTGGCAGTGAGATACAATAAAGAGCCAATCATTCCTCTGTAGTGAGTTACATCTACCTCTTCACCTTGATCAGGATCAAGTTTGGTAGCTGTAGCTATGGGAGTTGAAGCAGGAGTACTGTCTTGCATGTTAAACCTTGTCAGTAAATTCCTTGTGTATTTAGACTGATTAATAAAAATCCCTTCATCAGTCTGTTTAACTTGAAGACCCAGAAAGTAACTCATTTCTCCCATCATGCTCATTTGATATCTTGACTGCATAAGCTTGGAAAACTTTTCACACAGCTTATTGTTTGTTGACCCAAAAATGATATCATCAACATAAATCTGAACTAACAGCAACTCCTTACCATGATTCAAATAAAATAGAGTTTTATCAATTGCACCTCTTTTGAATCCACTTTCCAGTAAGAATTGAGCTAAGGTTTCATACCATGCTCTTGGAGCTTGCTTTAGTCCATAAAGTGCCTTATCCAGTCTGTAGACATGATCTGGATATTTAGGATCAATGAAACCAGGAGGTTGTTCAACATAAACTTCTTCCTCCAGTTCACCATTTAAGAAAGCACTTTTAACATCCATCTGGAAAACCTTGAATTTCTTATGTGCTGCATAAGCAAGAAATATCCTGATGGCTTCTAGTCTTGCAACAGGAGCAAAAGTTTCATCATAGTCAATTCCCTCTTGTTGGGAATACCCCTTTGCAACTAGTCTAGCTTTATTTCTGATAATGACTCCATCAGAATCAGTCTTGTTCTTGAAAATCCACTTTGTACCAACTATTGATCTATTCTTTGGTCTTGGTACCAGTTTCCAGACTTCATTCCTTTAAAATTCATTCAGTTCTTCTTGCATTGCAGTAACCCAATCAACATCTTTAAGTGCATCTTCAACTTTCTTAGGCTCCTCCTTGGACAGAAAGTTATTGTATAAACATTCATTCTGAGTTGCACTTCTTGTTTGAACACCTGCATCAGGATCTCCAATTATCAAATCAGGAGTATGATCTTTAGTCCATTTCCTTGCTGGTGTCAAATTGTTTCTTGAAGTAGATGCTCCCCCTGGATTGGTGTTATCTTGATTGAAAGAATTTGATTGATTTGAAGCTCTCCCTGAATTATTGCTATGCCCTCCTGATGTGTTATCAGGATCTTCACTTGAATCAGTATCTGAAGAATTCTGTCCTGATGATTGAGTTGACTCTGAACTTGTAGTTGAATGCCGTTGCTCCCCCTCAACATTAGCACTACTAGTTGTATTACTGTTGTTTGCATCATCAGTATTAGCACCATCAGTACCTGGTGAGTCATCAGGATTTGGTGACCCGTCAGTACTGGATGAATGGACAGCTTCTGATTCACTTTCTTCAGGTTCCTTGGAAGCTTCATTTTCAAATAACAATCTATCATGCGAGTCTTCAATTATTCCAGTTATCTTCTTATCATCAAAAGATACATGTATTGACTCCATGACAGTTCTTGTTCTCAAATTAAAAACTCTGAAGGCTCTTGATGTAGGATAGCCTATGAATATTCCTTCAACAGCCTTTGTTTCAAATTTCCCTAGCTGTTCAGGATGAGTTCTGAGAACAAAACATTTACAGCCAAACACATGCAAATGCTTCAGACTTGGCTTCTTCTCTTTGAGAGACTGATAAGGAGTGACACCATGCCTGTTTATCAATGTAAGATTTTGTGTATAGCATGCTGTGTTGACTGCTTCTGCCCAGAAATATGTAGGTAATTTAGCTTCTTCCAACATAGTTCTGCCAGCTTCAATAAGAGTTCTATTCTTCCTTTCTACTACTCCATTTTGCTGAGGTGTGCCAGGAGCAGAGAATTGTTGAATGATTCCTTTGTATTTGCAGAACTCTTCCATCTTTGAATTCTTAAATTCAGTACCATTATCACTTCTCAGGATCTTGACTTTGTACTTTGTGGTTGTCTCAATCATTCTCACATGATCCAACAGAACTTCAGGAGTTTCATCTTTTCTGTGCAGAAAATACACCCAGGTGAATCTAGAATATTCATCAACAATTACAAGAGTGTACCTTTTCTTACTGATGGACATGATGTTGACTGGACCAAACAGATCAAGATGTAGCATGTGATATGGTTCTTCAATAGAGGATTCTGATTTACTCTGGAATGATGTCCTTCTTTGTTTTGCTTTTTGGCATGCATCACAGAGTCCATCAGGTGTATATAAGACATTAGGTAAACCTCTTACTAACTCTTTCTTAACCAACTCATTGATGTTGCTGAAGTTGAGATGAGAAAGCTTCTTGTGCCAGTTCCAACTTTCATCTACTGAAGCTTTACTGATGAAACATGTAGGGGAGCCATCAGTATCTGAGAGAATGTTGGCTTCATATATGTTACCATGCCTGTAGCCAGTTAGTGCTATCTTCCCTGTTGCTTTACTGACTACTTCACAATGTGTGGAATAGAAATTGACATGATAACCTCTGTCAGTGATTTGACTAATACTCAACAAGTTGTGTTTTAGTCCCTTCACTAGAGCTACTTTTTCAATGATGACATTTCCAATCATTATATTGCCATATCCCAAGGTTTGTCCAATGTTGCCATCTCCATAAGACACAGTTGGGCCAGCTTTTTCCTCATATTCTGATAACAGGGCTTTGTTTCCAGTCATGTGCACAGAACATCCACTATCCATGACTAACACATTTTTCCTTTTACCCTGCATCAGAATAGTAAAACACTAGTTAGAACACTTAGGAACCCATACATGTTGGGTTCCTTTCACATGCAATTTATTAATTTTAACAGCAGAAGACTTTTTGACTTTAGCAGTCCTGACAGGATTTACTCCATCAGGATTTGCTTTGTCAGTATCAGTATTAACAAAAGCATGCTTCACTATGACATTTTCAGTTTTATCAGACTTTGTACTACTTTCAAACTTAGGCAATGGATCATAAAAGTTATAGTACAAATCATGATACTCTTTACATGTATAAATAGAATGCCATAGACTACCACAATGAAAACAGGACTTCTGCGGTTTATAGAGTACTGATCTATTCCTTACATCAGACTTAGGAATATCAGTAATCTTCTTCTTACTCTTCTTACAATCAATAGCAAGATGATTAGAGTTACCACAGTTAAAACAACACTTTCTAGGTGCATTTGGGATTTATTTATAACCATTCTCTTTATTGATCCCAACTTTACCATTCCTGTTTCTCTTAACAGTAGCTTCCTTTTTCTTATCTGTAACTTCACAGATTTTATCATTAAGCTGTTTCTGAGACAATAGACCTAGATTCTTAGTGACTTTGTTCATGACAGGTTTAGACTTTATAATTTTAATTCCTTGAGTAGAAGAAGATCCCTTTTCAAAAGTAGAATTGGAATCCTTACCAAAAACAAAATTAACAGGAGTAATCTTAGATTTGGTTGAGTCTATAACATGTCTATAGGTCTTTGGACTAACTGTCTCATCAATGACAATTTTCTCTTTCAATTTCTTATCCTCATCTGACTTATATCCTAGACACTCTTTCCAATTCTTAGAGATATTAATCTCATGAAATTTCCTACCAGAGTCTGTCCAGGTTCTGATTTTCTCATTAGCATATTCAAGTTCTTTTTCAAGGGAAGTACATTTAGATGTCATCTCTAAGTGCATGTGTTTAGCATTATCACATTCTTTTTGTACTTCTTGCATACGAGAAAATTCAGCTTCTAATATCTCATTCCTTTTTCTAAGGTCAGACATCTCAGATAAGATTCTAGTATTCTCAGCAGTTTGACTTCTAAAGCTAATATGTAATGACTTTAGAAAACGTCTTAACTCAGAAGCATTATCAGTATCAAAATCAAAGATAGTATTTAGTACCTTATCATCAGGAGCAGCAGTTACATCAGCATTGGCCATTAACGCATAGTTGACTACCTCAGTATCAGATTCTGAGGAAGAGTCCATCCAATCCTTGCTTGATGTGATGAGTGCCTTTGTCTTGTTGCATTCAGAAGCAAAGTGACCCATACCATTACACTTGTAGCATCTAACCTTTGACTTGTCAAATTTGCTACCCTTGCTGTCCTTTTTGATATACTTGTCTTTGTCTGCTTTGAAGGTCTTTTTCTGAAAGTTGCCTTGTCTTATATTCTTCCTGAACTTCATCCTTCTGAAGTTTCTGACAATCATAGCAACCATCTCTTCCATGTCTGAATCAGAAGATTCATCACCAGTATTGGCATCAGGATTGCCATCAGTATCTGATGAAGAGTCGTCAGGATCTGACTCAGCTACTCTTGCTTTCCTTCTAGAGACCTCCATAGCTTTCCCTTTTGATTTTGCTTCTACATTCAAAGCAATTGACTTTGCCTTGCTGCTTTTCTTGTTCTTTCTCTGTTGAACTTCAAGATCATGAGTTCTTAGCATCCCATAGATCTCATCAAGAGACACAATGTTTAGATCATACTGGTGTCTAATGATTGAGGTCTGAGTATCCCATTCTTCAGGTAAAGCTCTAAGAAATTTGGTGTTTGAATCTTCAGTTTCATATACTTTGTCAACTAAGGATAAGCTGTTCAATAGTGTCAGAAATCTATCATATAGATCAGTCAGGCTCTCTTCAGGTCTTGCATCGAATTGTTCATATTCTTGAATCAATAGAGCCCTTCTGTTTTTCTTGACAGATGCAGATCCCTGGCACTGAGTTTCCAAAGTATCCCAGATTTCTTTTGAAGACTTGCATGCAATCACTCTGTTTGACATAACAGCATCAAGGCTATTATGCAAGATATTCTTTATCTTTGGTTCCCTGAGTACATGAGCTTTTTCTTCTGGAGTCCATTCAGCTTTAGCTTTGACCACATAATGTTCTGGTACTGTATCTGTTCGTTCTACGAACTTTGTTGGTATATATGGTCCATCACGAATCCTGTCCAAGTAGTCAGGATCCATAGCCTCCAGGTACATCAGCATCTTTACCCTCCATGTGGGATATTCTGATATCTTCAAGATGGGAATCTTCATGCTTTCATACTTGGTTGTCGACATCTTTAGATCGTATCTGATTCAGAATTAAATCAGTTTGCTCTGATACCAATTGTTGCCCAGTAAATAACAATTGTAGAAGGGGGTTGAATACAATTGTATAAGATTCTCGACTTTATATAACACAAATATGAAAGATCAATAACAATAACAATAACAGCTTTATTAACTTTGATATAAAACTGTTACAAACTCTCTTAAGAAATTCTGATGTTCTTAAGAGCTGCTAGCTTACAAAAACTCTCTCAAGAAATTCTGTTCTTAAGAGCTTCTCTCCGATTATGTTCTCTCTCTGATAAGTACATAAATCGAAACCAAAACTGTGTTTATATAGTGCACACAGCTTCTCTATCAATAACAAGATAAGTCCTAATCATAATAAAGATAGAAACATATCTTTAATCGATAGCTGCATTCTACAAACCAGGAACAAACTTCCATGTTTATCTAGACTCCAAATATAACTCGAAGTAGGAATCCTGATCAGCTTCAAGTCCTGATGATCAAACCTGATCATAGTCTGAGTAGGAATCCTGATGATCAATAAGATACTGACGCTTGATCAAATACTGATGACCATGCAATACTGATGACGTCAGCAATCCTGATCAGTTGAGTCTAGCTTCTGACGATCATTGAATTCTGATCTAACAGCAGTAATTCTGTGCTCAAGATGCTCAGGAAGAGTAAGTAAGAACTTAACGTTTAGTTCTTTCTTCTCATAGAACTTGCCATGAATCTGCAGTTCAGTGAGAAGTTTACTAAATCTTTCAAACATTGGAGTTAGTTCTTCACCAGGTTTTGCCATGAAGGCTTCATATTGAGAAACAGGAATTTGTCTTTGGTTCTCTCTGACCTCTTCACTTCCTTCGCATAGCAGCTCGATTTTGTTCCAAATTTCCTTAGCTGATGAGAATCCTATGACATTCCCATACATGGCTTTATCCAAGGTGAGAGAATCAAGAAGAATGAGTTGCAAGTAATCATCCAGAACTATCTTTTCCTTTTTTGGCTCTAAAAACTCAGATGGCTTATTGGCAACCCAATGTGCTGGAATAACAACACCATCAACCATCGAGGCTGCAATTTCTTTTTAGGGAATAAGGGGACCATTCTCGAGGATTCCCATGTATAGTGGTTTCGTAGCTTTGATAAACAACAAGATTTTTCTTTTCCAAACATTGTAATTCTCTTTATCAAAAGCTGGGATCTTTATGCTACTTGACTTCTGTATACTCATCATGATCTCAGATTTGTATATCAATCTGTTGCTCTGATACCAGTTGTTGGTCCTTGAGTATTGCAGAAGGGGGGTTGAATGCAATACTGATAAAATTCAATCTATGATTCAACAACTAAAACTAAGATTAAATCCTATCAGCAGAAGAAATGCAATCACAAGTAGTTTTCTCACAAAATAAATATTTTATTTATCTTGCGAAAGTGTTGCTACAACCTTGAGAGAAAGTATGTTTTTCTCAAGCTTCGATTCCTCAAAAGATACACAATATAGAATGAGAGAGATAGTCTAAGTAAACTAATCATGTCTCTATCATCACGGGTTTGTGGAGCTGCTATCATTTTCATGTGGAAGCTCCTTACAATTTGCCTACCCGTGTGTCTTACCTAAATTACTATACAAACAGGTTTATCATTACAGGAAAAGCAATCTAGATACATTTTATATTTAGCTAACACAATTCCATTAGATGTTGACTTGTCATACTCTTGAATTGGTGAGCTTTGTCTTGTGATCCCTTAAGCTTCTGTCGTAGTCTTTGCAGACCTGATACAGTGTTGGGATACTGCAACACGCCTGTTTCTTGAACATCCGAACTGTCACGTGTTTGACTGGGTAGATCCCCAATCCAAAGTTTATCCCTTTGAGACAGTATCCTGAACTCCGAGCTTGCTGTCACAAGAATGCGCTTTTGGTGACAGTAAGAAATCCCCGCAATAGATGCTGTTAGGAGTTCCAAAGTTGCTGTCAGGAGAATAGAGAGTTGTTGTCTCAAGGCTTCCGCCAATGTTGCTGTCAGAGTGAATATGCTGTCTTGACTTGCAACATGTTGTCTTCTTGTAACCTTACTGTTAGTGATATGACAATAATATTTATTTTTGATGTCATCCTGATATACTCCTTGAGGCTTGAACAAACGAATGAACTTCTTCCAAGATTTATAAACAAGTTTATTACAGTAAATGAAATGGCTACAAGAACATACTCTGGTTGTGACAGTATGTTCTACTTAATGAAATTAAGTATTACAAAATATAAAATTAAGTTGTCTTCTAAGCTATCACCCATAAATCCTAACACTAATAGTATTTCTGCTTTATGTTCAGCTAACTTTATTCAAACTCTCTCCCTAAGAATTATCCATTTCCGTGATTTTTTTCTGAATATGAATCGTTAGTGAAAACATAGATTCACATAGAAATTAGAATGCTTGGCCCGCTGTTAATCCTGCAAAATGTTAATGGTGGACTAGGGTTAGCACACGTGGTGCTACTTCTGTAAAATTTAAGTCCAATTTTAATGTATATGCTGGATTGCCCTTAAATTTTAGTTTTTATACATCCCAGTATATTTTCCTTCATTACTCATTTGATCTGTTCACTCTATTTACTCTTTACTCTCTTTTAGCATCCCTCTTGTGCTTCACAATAACTATAGGAAAATGGTACCTACATCAAACCAGTATAAGCCCATCACATTTCTGATACTATATATGTAAACATCCTCAATCATAATCTCATTCTAATTATGCATCCACTGATGTGAAGAACATATTATAAAATAACATTGTAGTTATGGTTCCCACGACATTCTGCAACTGCTATATCTGCTAAAAGTTTTTTAAGTTTCTAACCAATGTGAAAGAGGAGAAAAATGTTCAGATAAATTTATTACAACCACTGGTCCTGCTTTGTTAGACGTGGAACGTTGCAGCAAATGCTTATGAGCTGTTAACATAACAAAACCAACAGGTACAAGGCAAAATATAATCAAATTAATAATATAAGATCACCCTTCTAAATGTATGTATTTTCTCCTACGAGCATACAATGGTTAACCTCAGAAGTACTAACACCTGAGTTCAGTCATATTTTTATTTAGGACCAAATGATTGTTAGGATGGATAATTGAACAATAACGTACCTATTTTGGTGCAATGTCTCTTGGTGTTCTCATTTTCTCTTGTTGTTCTCATTTTTTATGACATACTAAATATTTAATAATCATAGATCTTGATCATGGAGTGATTTTTTTTGTAGGAAAAGAATATTGGTATGCTAATATTACATATCCTCTAAATATTAAGTACTACAATTTATTGGTGGATATTACATCAATTTCTTATATTTAGTCAAAATATCAACCTTTATCTACTTATTTTCTACGGGTCCTGCATTGTTGATCGATGTTACCAAGTTTCTTAATACAAATCGTATATTAAGAAAACACAATATTAGATAATGATTGAAAAAGAAAATTTAACTAATTGAAAATACCAAATAAAATGTAGAACACAGCATAACAATAATGTAATTTTCAAAGTACTACAAAGTAAATGCTATTATTTTATAATTTAATTATATTGTATAATGAAACATTTAATCTTTAAAACCTTTTTTTTTTGCCAAGAATCTTTAAAACCTTAATACAATAATTAAATTTTAGACTTAATTGCACCATGATGGCCCCAATTATAATAATTTTGCACGAAAATGGCTTAACTATAAAAGTAGCCACTTGCATAGCTCAACTATTATTTTTTAAGCATTTTAATGACTTCCGTCTATTTTGACTAACAACGTCACATTGTTTTATACTTTTTTAAATAAAGTGAAGGTTAGTTTGGTAAAACTGTAATGGAAGTTATATCATCCATTTTATCATTTCTCCTTTCTCCTACACATCTTATCTGATTGCAATTGCAACTCTACCTTTTTTAGCCTCCAAGCTTCTTCGGAGCTGTCCAAGCGTGCACACGACATGCACAATTTCCTTGTTCGCTGTTAAAGCTCGGTTAAACATACATGAGAAGATTTCTGGTCCAAACGTGCAGTTTAGCATTGATTGTTTTCTACATTCCTTAGCAGAATAAGTTTTTGAAATGTAAAGCCAACTACTTCATTGATTGATATAGATATAGTGTCGAACCATCCAAACAGACCACAGACAACTGAAAGTAGTACATAACAAGTACGTTTGGATTCATATTTATTAACACAATTTAAACTCACAAACGAGAACTATGCGCTGACCAAACTTCTGAATCAATGCTTGAGAGGGCGTGAAAGCTAATGCTGGGTGGAAGATCCCTAAAGAAGTCCGTCATGAATCTGAGCGGCAACATCACGAACTGCACCTGGGCCGTGAGGTATGAACACGGCAAAAGACTTTGATGCAGCACCAATTTCCTCCATGGTGTCAAAGTACTGTGTGATGAGAACCATGTCCATTACATCATTTGCAGTTGTGCCTGACACATTAACTGAGAAGCCTATCACACTGTCTCTCAAACCATCAGCGATTGCCTGGCGCTGACGTGCTATACCCACTCCTGAGAGGTACTTCGATTCAGCCTCACCTTCAACTCTCTTGATTTGAAGAATCTTTTCAGCTTTCTGGGTCATATATACACGTACTGTATATCAAAAGAGCTGTTGAAACTGCAATATACAATAATACCCTTAAATAATGTAACGTCGTTATTCAAAATTAACGGAAGTCATTAAAATGCTAAAAAAATAATAGTTGAGCAATGCAAGTGGCTACTTTTATAATTAAGTCATTTTCGTGCAAAAAAATTATAGTTGAGGTCATCATAGTGCAATTAAGTCTAAATTTTAAGGCTTTATTTTAAAATTAGATTTTTTTAAAACCCTTATTTAAACAAATTAAAAGAAATGATACATCATAAAAAGGTTATTAACTAATTGAAAATACCAAACAAAATGTATTCATTTTTTAAAATAAAATTCCCCTTCGCCACTTCAAATCAATAATTATTTAATTTCAAGAATATATATTGAAAACAAAACCAAAACAAAAAACAAACAATATAATATAAAAATATATCCAATCTTTACATTTTTTTTTAAAATATTTCACATTTTATCCAAATTAAATAATAAAAAAACATTAAAAACTATAATTGAGAAATTTTCAATATACATATTCACATAAAAATTCAAAAAAAAACCTATAACAACAAAAAAATTGCCTATTGTTTCTTGATTTGACCTACGACATCTAAATTTAATACAATTTTTAATACAAGATACTATAAAAAAATCATTCAATTGACTAATCAAACACCAAATCAATACTATTATATAATAGACGAAACATTAAAAGTTTGGTTGGTCGGTATGGTATGTTGTGATTTTACTTAATTGTCCTTAACTATATTTCGTGTTTTTACTTAATTAACCTTACTTATTTATAGAAATATATTATTAAATAATATTATTACCTATTTATAACCAATTACCTTTTTTCCCTAAAATACATTATTTTTTCTAACAAATTCTCCTAATTTTTCAAACATGGCAATTACCTTTTTTAACTAAAACATGTTAGTTTTTCTATTTTTCCTTACTAAAACCACTCATTTTCCAAAAATATCACGGACTAACATTTAGTTATTTATTTTTAAACCTATAATATTATAATTATTTTTTAAAAGTTTACCTATTTTAACATGTATACTTATTTTTCTTAACAAATGCAATCACTAAGAATATTAAAATATAAATAATCAAATACCTATTTATAACCAATTAATCTAAAACACATTATAGATTTTTTCAAACAAAGTCCCTTCTTTTCTAAATATATTACGGAAAATTGTCTTTTTCAATTTACTTTTTCTATTTTTCTCACTAAAAATCATTTTTTTCCAAAAATATCATTGGAAACTCTTTACTTATTTATTTTAAAACGAATTTAAATAATTTAAATTATTAAATTTTAAAACCTGATTTTCCAAAAATATCACGGGCATTTACCTTTTTAAACTAAATATATGTTACATTTTTTATTTTTTCTTACTAAAACTCCTCATTTTCCAAAAATATAACGGGCAAACCCTTACTTAATTATTTTAAAATCTGTTTTAATATTTTTAATTAATTAAAAGTATTTAGCTATTTTAACATGTCTACTTATTTTTTTAACAAATATAATTAATAAAATATTAAAAATATAATAATAAAATAACAATTAACAATCCGTGCATAACACGAGTTTTAAGCTAGTACATAATAAATACAAAATATGACTATGCTCGCTCGTGTTTCACACGGTTTACAAGCTAGTAAATAATAATTCATGTATATAAATGAAAAATATAAACAGAAAATTATTTATAAGAAAGAAATATTTTAATTTACTAATAACAAAAAAAACTTGAAATGTTTACTACCAAACTTATTAACATTTAGTCATATTTCATTCTTATACGAGATATCGAGGTTTGAAACTTCCAAGAACAACGTAGGTAGGAGTCTTTGTGTTCTTAGCTATAAAAGAGAAGTATATACTTTAATACTGGTTCTTGACTTCTTGTTCAGAATAGCTCTCATCCAAGAATTTTGTCATCCCTAATCTGAGATATTGTTCATACTTCGTTATGACACATATTGTTGGGTATAATTACTCACTACACAGCAACAATAGGGCAGTTATATATATATTTTGTATTAACAAGAACAGGCAAAAATACCAAATAACGAAACAAACACAAAGGTCGAAACAAAAGTATAAACAGAGACTGAAAATAACAAGACAAGAAAGAACACTTATCTCTCAGGAGCTTTAACAAATACTGAAAGATAAAGAAACAGCTGAGTCGCCAAGCCTTCGAGAAGTCTTGACTGTTCTTGAAGAGATTATTGCCCCACTTACGTTGTGTTGGTTTGCAGCAATATCACTCCCAGGATAAAACAGCACATATCAATCCACTCACAGATATGGCAATGATCAACAGCGAACAGCACCTCACTTCACCCAAGAACAATGTAATCTGTTTGTGTTGAGAGAAAAACCAGAGAAGATAATAGTTGCCTAGGGTTTTCAGAGTTACGTATATTCTGTGTACCTGTATCAACGTTCTCATTTGTAATATTGTAACTGAAGATATAACATTTAATACTAAATATTCTGATTTAATTACCATAACAGTTGTCATCATATTTAATATCAGTTACAGCTCAGTCAGGATTTCCTGGTCCATCAGGATCTGATCATCATCAGTACTCCAAGCCATCAGGACTTGCTGTCCGTCAGGAGTGGCATCAGTACTTGATCGAACATCAGGATTTCGTCAGGACTGGACCATCATCAGGATTTAACTCCGTCAGGATCCAAGTACTGACCCAGGCATCAGGATCAGTAGTCATCAGGATTTGATCCACATAATGACACTAGCCATCAGGATTTAATATAAATCCTGACCCAGTTCGTTTAGCTGTTACAAATAAATACTGATACTGTTAAATTAAATCAATAAATAATATTAAATAAACAGGTAATAAAATTCCTCACCCAGGTCGCCTCTCGTACGCGAGACGCCGAGACATTCGCCCAAATCGCCCTTCGACCCGACCCGAGTCGAGTCGAGTCGAGTCGTGACGTGACGTGACGGGGCGGGGCGAGGCGAGCGGCGGCGGCGCGCGTGTGTGTGTGCGCGAGGCACATACTAATACCATGCACACCCACATGCCTTAGTAGTTGTACACTACTCTTGCACATGTTTCTATATAAACCCACCAACCTCTCATTACCAATGCTATGTGGGATACAAGTTATTTTAATATAACCAACCCACATAACCCATTTCAAGCAACCTATTTCAACTCAATTTATTTATGGATTACACTAAGAAAATGTCTTAGATCCAAACATGAAAGTTTAAGTCCTCATAACAAGGAACAACCTCCAATCGTTAGTTTCCGGAAATTCCATCAAGAACATATTTAAAATATGCCTCAAACTTTCCATTTTCTAACAATCCCCCACAAATCCATACAGAAATGCATATCGGTCCTTATCATGACTTGTTTTTCAGAGTCGGTACCCTTCCGGGTTTGAACCCTCCTAAGTCCTCTACTTCGATGGCTACCGGATCTAGATGGAATGTTTCACCTTGAATCTTTATCAGTTTGGTGTAACCACACTCCATAAACGACGACAAATCAAAGGCTATGGTGCTGATCTACGGCTTTGAGACGTTAATGGTCCTGTCTCGATCCTGTTCGTCGAATGCTTCAAGGAATAACCCTTTCCTCTAATTGCGACCACACAATTACATTCGCTTAGCTGGGCATCTCCAGAGATGTACTGCGATCATCTCGTCAAATGACTTGACCCCATTCAGAGTTCAAAATAACTCTTGCTATACTGGCAGTAACAGTACCTTTTAGGTTTACAGGGAATAGACACAGATACGTAAGTATCAAGTAATATAGTAAAGGTACTACCAACTCACCCTCACAGCTTGTTATTACCACATTGAATACACTTCAAGGGATCTCCTCTCAGGTGTATTGGGTTCCCACTGCTGATGAATCATTATGGGCTATCAGTCCCATCCCCAACCTAGACTTAAGGACTACTGCATGCTCAAGTCCTTTAGTCAAAGGATCAGCTATATTATCCTGAGTTCCAATGAACTCTACAGCAATAATCCTTTCAGACACTAGACCCCTTATAGACTTAAGTCTAACTTGGATGTGTCTCTTTGTTTTAGCATTATACTTTTCACTACTGATCTTGTTGATAGTTGTACGGCTATCACAATGAACAACAATGGATGGAAGCGGTCTGCTTACTACAGGTAACACTGACATAAGTCCATGCAACCATTCAGCCTCCGTCCCCGTGGCATCTAGTGCACACAACTCAGCCTCAAAAGTAGACCGAGTTATCAAAGTCTGTCTAGTAGACTTCCAGGATATTGCTCCACCTGCTAGGGTAAACAAATATCCAGTCACTCCATTGGTACCAGATTTCTTAGCTATCCAACTTGCATCACTGTATCCCTCGAGTACTCCAGGGAATCTTTGATAATGCAAACCAAGGGAAATAGTTCCCTTAAGATATCTAAGAACTCTATCTAGTGCCTCCCAATGAGTCTTGTTCGGACAGCTTGTATATCTAGCTAACTTAGACACAGAATAAGAAATATCTGGTCTAGTCACATTAGCAAGATATTGCAAACTCCCAATAATCTGAGAATACCTTAACTGAGACACTGGAATTCCTGAACTATTCTTGACTAGGGCAACTTTAGGATCGTACGGTGTACTAGCGATTCTACAATTTGAATAACCATACTTCTCAAGTATAGATTTCTCTATATAATGAGATTGTGACAAGGTTATTCCATCAGTTGACTGTGTCAACTTGACCCCAAGAATCACACTAGCCTCACCCATATCCTTCATTTCAAAGTGCCTTTTCAAGAAACTTTTTGTCTCGTTAATAATCTCAATATTGGTTCCAAACAATAATATATCATCCACATATAGGCACACGATAATACATTCATTTCCTTTAACCATATAGTAGACACACTTGTCACTTTCATTAACTACAAATTCTGATTCTAAAACAGTGTCATCAAACTTTTTATGCCAGTCTCTAGGAGCTTGTTTTAAGCCATATATAGACTTGATTAACTTACATACTTTCCTCTCGTTACCAGAAGCAACAAATCCCTCAGGCTGATCCATATAAATCTCTTCCTCAAGATCACCATGAAGAAAACCTGTCTTTACATCCATTTGATGGATGATAAGACCATGTACAGAAGCCAATGCTATAAGCATTCGGATTGTTGTCATCCTTGCAACAGGAGAGTATGTGTCAAAGTAATCAATGCCTTCCTTTTGCCTAAAGCCCTTAGCTACCATCCTAGCCTTATACTTATCTATTGAGCCATCAGGATTCATCTTCCTTTTGAAGATCCACTTACATCCTATAGTAGTACACCCAGGAGGTAGGTCAACCAACTCCCATGTTCCGTTAGAAACAATAGAGTCGATCTCACTCTTTACAGCTCCTTTCCAATGCCTTGACTCCGAAGAATCCATGGCCTGTCGGAAAGTCAAAGGTTCATCCTCGACATTGTAAGTGACAAAATCACTTCCAAAGTCCTTGACTACCTTTGCACGCTTACTCCTTCTAGGTTCATCTACTTCATCAGGAGTAGAACTACTGTCAGGATCTGCCCCCACATTTGTCATCTTTTCCACATGATCAGGAATAGAACTCGATGTGTGAGTAGGATCATCATTAGAAATATCATGAGGTATGCCAGTCTTCATAGGGAACACATCCTCAAAGAATGTTGCATCACGAAACTCAACTATAGTGTTTGCCACTATACCGTCTATGTCAGATTTTAACACTAAAAATCTCATAGCCGTAGTGGTTTCAATATAGCCCAGAAAGATGCAATCAACAGTTTTCGGACCTAGTTTCTTTCTCTTGTGTTCAGGGACAAGCACCTTAGCAAGGCACTCCCACACACGAAGATACTTTAAACTTGTCTTTCTACTTTTCCATAATTCATAAGGTGTCTTGTCCATATGTTTCAGAGGAACTCTATTCAGAATATGGCAAGTCGTATTCAAAGCTTCTCCCCACATGTACTTAGGCAACCTAGAATTAATAAGCATGATGTTAATCATATCTTTAAAAGTTCTGTTCTTTCGTTCAGCCACCCCATTAGACTCAGGTGTGTATGGTGGAGTCACCTCATGAACTATACCATTGCTTGCGCAAAATTCATTAAACAAGGTACTAGTATACTCACCACCTCTATCAGACCTCAAACGTTTAAGTACTTGTTAGTTCAGAATTCAATGATCGTCAGGAGCTAGACTCAACTGATCAGGATTGCTGACGTCATCAGGATTACATGGTCGTCAGGATTGAGATACATATCAGGACTGGGATCAGGATTGATCATCAGGACTGGAAGCTGATCAGGATTCCTACTTCGAGTTATATTTGGAGTCTAGTTAAACATGGAAGTTTATTCTGTCGGTTCCTGGTTTGTAGAACGTAGCTATCAATTATGGATAGGTTTCAATCTTTGTTATTGATTAGGACTTATCATTGATAGAGAAGCTGTGTAGTATATAAACACAGTTTTGGTTTCGATTTATGGACAACACAGACGTGAACATAATCGAATAGAAGCTCTTAAGAACATAGAATTTCTTGAGAGAGTTTTTGTAAGCTAGCAGCTCTCAAGAACATCAGAATTTCTTGAGAGAGTTTGTAACAGTTTTATATCATATTTAATAAAGTTGTTATCTTTCTTTCATATTTGTGATATATACATTAAGAAGTCGATTATCTTATACTATTGTATTCAACCCCCCTTCTACAATAGATTATTACTGGGCAACAATTGGTATCAGAGCAAACTGATTTAATCCTGAATCAGATACGATCTAAAGATGTCGACAACCAAGTATGAAAGCATGAAGATTCCCATCTTGAAGAAATCAGAATATCCAACATGGAGGGTAAAGATGCTGATGTACCTGGAGGCTATGGATCCTGACTATTTGGACAGGATTCGTGATGGACCATATATTCCTACACGAATTGTAGAACGAACAGATACAGTACCTGAACATTATGTGGTCAAGGCTAAAAGTGACTGAACTCCAGAAGAAAAAGCTCATGTACTCAGGGAACCAAAGATAAAGAATATCTTACACAGTAGTCTTGATGTTGTCATGTCAAACAGAGTGATTGCATGCAAGTCTTCAAAAGAGATCTGGGATACTTTGGAAACTCAGTGCCAGGGATCTGCATCTGTCAAGAAAAACAGAAGGGCTCTTTTGATTCAAGAATATGAACAATTTGATGCAAGACCCGATGAGAGCCTAACTGATCTATATGATAGATTTCTGACACTATTGAATAGTTTATCTTTAGTTGACAAGGAATATGAAACTGAAGATTCAAACACCAAGTTTCTAAGAGCTTTACCTGAAGAATGGGACACTCAAACCTCGATCATTAGACATCAGTATGATCTTAACACTGTGTCTCTTGATGAAGTCTATGGGATGCTAAGAACTCATGATCTTGAAGTTCAACAGAGAAAGAACAAGAAAAGCAGCAAGGCAAAATCAATTGCTTTGAAAGCAGAGGCTAAATCAAAAGGAAAAGCTATGGAGGTCTCTAGAAGTAAAACAAGAATAGTTGAGTCAGATCCTGATGACTCTTCATCAGATACTGATGGCAATGCTGATGCCAATACTGATGATGATTCTTCTGACTCAGACATGGAAGAGATGGTTGCTATGATTGTCAGAAACTTCAGAAGGATGATGTTCAGGAAGAGTAGAAGACAAGGCAACTTTCAGAAAAAGGCTTTCAATCCAATCAAAGATAAGTATATCAAAAAGGACAGCAAGGGTAGTAAATTTGACAAGTCAAAGGTTAGATGCTACAAGTGCAATGGTATGGGTCACTTTGCTTCTGAGTACAAGAAGACAAAGGCACTTATCACATCAAGAAAGGATTGGATGGACTTTTCCTCAGAATCTGATACTGAGGTGGTCAACTATGCGTTAATGGCCAATGCTGATGTAACTGCTGCTCCTGATGATAAGGTACTAAATACTATCTTTGATTTTGATACTGATAATGCTTCTGAGTTAAGACGTTTTCTAAAGTCATTACATATTAGCTTTAGAAGTCAAACTGCTGAAAATACTAGGATCTTATCTGAGATGTCTGAACTTAGAAAAAGGAATGATATATTAGAAGCTGAATTTTCTCGTATGCAAGAAGTACAAAAAGAATGTGATAATGTGAATCACATGTATGTAGAGATGAAATCCAAATGTACTGCTCTTGAAAAGGAACTTGAAAATGCTAATGAGAAAATCAGAACCTGGACAGACTTGGGTAGGAAATTTCATGAGATTAATACCTCTAAGAATTGGAAAGAGTGTCTAGGATATAAGTCAGATGAAGATAAGAAATTGAAAGAGAAAATTGTCATTAATGAGACAGTCAGTCCAAAGACCTATAGACATGTTATAGATGCAACCAAATCTAAGATTACTCCTGTTAATTTTGTTTTTGGTAAGGATTCCAATTCTATTTTTGAAAAGGGATCTACTTCTACACAAGTAATTAAAATCATAAAGTCTAAACCTGTCTTGAATAAAGTCATTAAGAATGTAGGTTTATTGTCTCAGAAACAGCTTAAGGATAAAATCTGTGTGGTGACAGATAAGAAAAAGGAAGCTACTGTTAAGAGAAACAGGAATGGTAAAGTTGGGATCAACAAAGAGAATGGTTACAAATATATCCCAAATGCACCTAGAAAGTGTTGTTTTAACTGTGGTAACTCTAATCATCTTGCTATTGATTGTAAGAAGAGTAAGAAGAAGATTACTGATATTCCTAAGTCTGATGTTAGGAATAGATCAGTATTTTATAAACCACAGAAGTCCTGTTTTCATTGTGGTAGTATATGGCATTCTATTTATACTTGTAAAGATTATCATGAGTTGTACAATAACTTTTATGATCCATTGCCTAAAGTTGATAAAAATAGTGCAAACTCTGGTAGCATTAAGAATGTCAAGTTGGAACATGCTTTTGTTAATATTGATACTGACAAGGCAAATCCTGATGGAGTAAATCCTGTCAGGACTGCTAAAGTCAGAAAGTCTTCTGCTGTGAAATTTAATAAATTGCATGGAAAAGGAACCCAACAAGTATGGGTTCCTAAATGTTCTAACTAGTGTGTTTCTATTCTGATTGCAGGGTAAAAAGAAAAATGTGTTAGTCATGGATAGTGGATGTTATGTGCACATGACTGGAAACAAAGCCCTGTTATCAGAATATGAGGAAAAAGCTGGCCCAACTGTGTCTTATGGAGATGGCAACATTGGACAAACCTTGGGATATGGCAATATAATCATTGGAAATGTCATCATTGAAGAAGTAGCTCTAGTGAAGGGACTAAAACACAACCTGTTGAGTACTAGTCAAACCACTGACAGAGGTTATCATGTCAACTTCTATTCCACTCATTGTGAAGTAGTCAGTAAAGCAACAAGCAAGATAGCACTGACTGGCTACAGGCATGGTAACATATATGAAGCCAACATTCAATCAAATACTGATGACTCCCCTACCTGTCTGATCAGTAAATCTTCAGTAGATGAAAGTTGGAATTGGCACAAGAAGCTTTCTCATCTCAACTTCAGCAATATCAATGAGTTGGTTAAGAAAGATTTAGTGAGAGGATTACCAAAAGTGTTATATACTCCTGATGGACTCTGTGATGCATGTCAGAAAGCAAAGCAAAGAAGGACATCATTCCAGAGTAAATCAGAATCCTCTATTGGAGAACCATATCACATGCTACATCTTGATCTATTTGGTCCAGTCAACATCATGACCATCAGTAAGAAAAGATACACTCTTGTAATTGTTGATGAATATTCTAGATTCACCTGGGTGTATTTTCTGCACAGAAAAGATGAGACTCCTGAAGTTCTGTTGGATTATGTGAGAATGATTGAGACAACCACAAAGTACAAAGTCAAGATACTGAGAAGTGATAATGGTACTGAATTTAAGAATTCAAAGATGGAAGAGTTCTGCAAATACAAAGGAATCATTCAACAATTCTCTGCTCCTGGCACACCTCAGCAAAATGGAGTAGTTGAAAGGAAAAATAGAACTCTTATTGAAGCTGGCAGAACTATGTTGGAAGAAGCAAAATTACCTACATATTTCTGGGCAGAAGCAGTCAACACAACATGCTACACTCAAAATCTCACATTAATAAACAAGCATGGTGTTACTCCTTATCAGTCACTCAAGGAAAAGAAACCAAGTCTGAAGCATCTGCATGTGTTTGGCTGTAAATGTTTTGTTCTCAGAACTCATCTTGAACAACTAGGGAAATTTGAAACAAAGGCTGATGAAGGAATTTTCATAGGCTATCCTGCATCAAGAGCCTTCAGAGTTTTTAATTTGAGGACAAGGACTGTCATGGAGTCAATACATGTATCTTTTGATGACAAGAAGATAGCTGGAATCAATGAAGACTCTCATGATAGATTGATTTTTGAAAATGAAGCTACCAAGGAACCTGAAGAAAGTGAATCAGATCCTGTCCAGACATCAGATCCTGATGGGTCACCAAATCCTGATGACACACCAGATGCTGATGGTGCAAATACTGATGATGCAATCAATAGTAATACTTTTAGTAGTGCTAATGTTAAGGGGGAGCAACATCATTCTACTACAAGTTCAGAGTCAACACAATCATCAGGACATAATTCTTCAGATACTGATTCAAGTGATGATCCTGATAACTTATCAGGAGGAAATAGCAATAATTCAGGGGGAGCTTCAAGACAAGCAAGTTCTTCAAATCAAGATAACACCAATCCAGGGAGAGCATCTACTTCAAGAAACAATTTAACACCAGCAAGGAAATGGACTGCAAGTCATACTCCTGATTTGATCATTGGGGATCCTGATGCAGGTGTTCAAACAAAAAGTGCAACTCAGAATGAATGTCTATACAATAACTTTCTATCCAAGGAGGAGCCAAAGAAAGTTGAAGATGCACTTAAAGATGCTGATTGGGTTACTGCAATGCAAGAGGAACTGAATGAATTTGAAAGAAATGAAGTCTGGAAACTGGTACCAAGACCAAAGAATAGATCAATTGTTGGTACAAAGTGGATTTTCAAGAACAAGACTGATTCTGATGGAGTAATAATCAGAAACAAAGCAAGACTAGTTGCAAAGGGGTATTCTCAACAAGAGGGAATTGATTATGATGAAACTTTTGCTCCTGTTGCAAGACTAGAAGCCATCATGATATTTCTTGCTTATGCAGCACATAAGAAATTCAAGGTTTTCCAGATGGATGTTAAAAGTGCTTTCTTAAATGGAGAACTGGAGGAAGAAGTCTATGTTGAGCAATCTCCTGGTTTCATTGATCCTAACTATCCAGATCATGTCTACAGATTGGATAAGGCACTTTATGGACTAAAGCAAGCTCCAAGAGCATGGTATGAAACTTTAGCTCTATTCTTACTGGAAATTGGATTCAAAAGAGGTGCTATTGATAAAACTCTATTTTATTTGAATCATGGTAAGGACTTGTTGTTAGTTCAGATTTATGTTGATGATATCATTTTTGGGTCAACAAACAATAAGCTTTGTGAAAAGTTTTCCAAGCTTATGCAGTCAAGATATCAAATGAGTATGATGGGAGAAATGAGTTACTTTCTTGGTCTTCAAGTTAAACAGACTGATGAAGGGTTTTTTATCAATCAGTCTAAATATACAAGGAATTTATTGACAAGGTTTAACATGCAAGATAGTTCTCCTGCTACAACTCCCATAGCTACAGCTACCAAACTTGATCCTGATCAAGGTGCTAAGGTAGATGTAACTCACTACAGAGGAATGATTGGCTCTTTATTGTATCTCACTGCAAGTCGACCAGATATCATGTTTGCAACCTGTCTATGTGCAAGATTTCAAGCAAAACCTAGAGAACCCCATCTGATTGCAGTCAAAAGAATTTTCAGATATCTCAAAGGCACTTCTTCACTTGGCCTTTGGTATGCAAGGGAATCAGATTTTGGGTTGTGTGGTTATTCAGATGCTGATTTTGCAGGATGCAAAATAGACAGGAAAAGTACTTCAGGAAGTTGTCAGTTTTTGGGTGGAAGACTAGTTTCATGGTTCAGTAAAAAGCAAAAATCCATTTCCACTTCAACTGCAGAAGCTGAGTACATTGCTGCAGGAAGTTGTTGTGCTCAGATAATGTGGATGAGAAATCAGTTGTTAGATTATGGCCTGTCATACTCAAAAATCCCTATTTATTGTGATAACCAAAGTGCTATTGCAATGAAAGGAAATCCAGTTCAACATTCTCTTACTAAACACATCAGTATTCGATATCACTTCATAAGAGAACAAGTTCTGGAAGGAACAATTGAACTTCACTTTGTTCCTACTGATCAACAACTAGCTGATATATTCACCAAGCCACTACCTGAAGCTACTTTCAATAAATTGGTGAATGAACTTGGAATGATGAACTTTGAGAATTTCTGAGGAAAGCTACAGAGAGGAAATCCAGATAACTGTCAAATCCTGATGGTTATTCAGAAAGGTATGTTTTCTTTGATCAAATCCTGATAGGATGCAATCCTGACAGGAAGTCAACTGGTCAATCCTGATGTTCAGGTCAGTATTTCATTGCTTAATTTGTGCCTAATTTTTCGTCAGTATCTGCTGATGGACGGTTGAGTTTTAGTAGGACAACTGTATGCGCACGTGTGTTGCACTGTTAGAGATATACATATACATACACATAAAAAGCGGTGCAGTTTCATTTAAATTACACACGTAATCTGTCCACTAATTATTTGTGCACAAATCATATCTTGCCACCTGTTATTGAGAGTAATGTTTTGTTCTAACAAAATACTTTTACTTATTCTAAATCATTAATTACTCTCTCATCATCAGTTTTTCGATTTTCTATCTCTCTGTGCTCACGAACCCTAACTATTTTCAAAACATCAATTCTCAAGATTTTTAAGAATTACAATGGCGTCTTCATCATTCATGAACAAACAAACAGTGATTAGTGGTGTTACTTTTGCCACTAACAATTTTGTGACTATTCTAAATCATCAAGATTTACCCAATGAGTTTCATATAATTCAAGATTTTCTAGCTTCAAGCCCATTGAAGTTTGCTTTAACGAGACCTGCAAGTGTTTCTTTTAAGTTTGTAATGCAGGTGTGGAACTCAGTTACTTTTGACAAAGGGTATTCTGACACCATCTTGATGAGTTTTGAACATAATGGAATTACTCACTATGTGACTCCTGTAATTGTGGAAGAAGCCATGCATTTACCTGTTCTTGGTGATGCTATTCCTGCTAATGTTTCGGACTTTACTCTTTTTGAGTTTGTTACAAAGTTGGGCTACAATGGTGAAGTAAAGAGATATGGAAATCTCTTTAGGACAAAGCTTAAGAAGGAATGGAATTTCTTCTTTGATACGATCTGCCGCTGTTTCCTGAACAAGACATCAAATTTTGATGCTCTTCCATCAGGATCTCTTAAAATTGGGTACTCTCTTATCCACTCTACAGTGTTTGATTATGGGTCGTTTATCTTAAAAGCTTTAAGTGATAGGAAATCAGATAAGTTAGGTTCTGTCTGTTTTCTTAGATTTTTACAGTTGATATTTAATCACTTGTGTCCTAATGTTGTTTTTGAGAATGATGTAATTCTACCTATCTGTAGAATTACTGAGAATAATATTAAGTCCTTAGTCAACAGTGATAAGGCAAATGGTTTCATAGGAAATGCTTTTATTCCTGATGAGGTTAGGTTTTTCTTACATAGGAAAATGCCTACTTGTTATGGTTTAATTTCTAATGCTATGGGGCAAGGCCAATCACACCTTGTTCCTAACCCAAGCATTCATCCTAAACAGTCTAAACAGTCATCTGCCACCTCTAATGTCTCTCAACAGACTTTAGTTGTAAAAGCAAAGAAGTCAGCTAGAACTGATGTGTCAGGAAGGCAATCAGGTTCAAAGGACTTTACCTCTACACCTATCACTAAAAAGAAGTTACAAGGGGGTGTACAAGGGGTCCTGGTGAAGAAAGCTGCAAAGAGAGGTGAGGTTGTTTCTGTTAAAAGAAAGTTAGTGCTCAGGGATGAGACTAACTCAGAGGATGATTTACCTATATCCTCTGTGATGAATGTGAATAAGGAAGTTGCTGATACTGCAACTGCAGCTGTGGTTCCATTGTCTACACCACAGAAGAAAAGGAAGTTATCAAAAAGCAGGTATCATATTCCTTTAGAAAAGAAGCAGGATACTGATGTACAGGACACTTCTATTCTGAATGAGCAATCAGTTTCTACTGCTCAAGCAAATCCTGATGTTAGTATTCGTGATACTGCACCAAGTCAAGTGGTTAATATTTCAGACTCTCCAGCACATGACTCTCCAACAAAAAGACATGTTGATATTTCATGGGAGAATTATGGTGTTGCTGCTTCCAATCTTGGGATAAAACATCCAATGGAAAAGCTAAGGAAGGCAGAAGAGTTAGTCCATCAGAGACAGAAGAAACTGAAAGGATCAAGCCCACAAGAACCTGAACCTCAAAGTGGTTCAGCAGCTCTTTCTGATGATCCAGCCACACAAGAACCAGTCAATCAAAGTTTGAGTGAAGGCTTAGCTAGTGGAATGGTCACACAAGAACCATTTTCTCAAAGGGAGAATGAAGACATCGACATTCTAGCTACACAAGAACCATCTTCTCAAAGTGAAGATGCAGGCCAAGCTACAGTTTCTGAGAAATTTCCTGACAATGCTCAAGGGATTTCTGGTGCAGATGAAGTTCAAAGATTGGTCGAGGACACTGTCAATGAGGGAAGCACACAAGAACCTTTGACTCAAAGTGTTGAAGAAGCTTCTGAACCTCAAGCTCCACAAGAACCATTGGTAGCAAATACTGATGCAGGCATATCAAATCCTGACGGTGTTCATCCTGACGCTAGTGGTGCTCCTGATGTTGAACCTATCCTGATACAGCCACTTCGTTCAAGACCAATGGATCATCCTATCACAGATTCACAGGATAAAATGAAAGGTATAGCTATTCCTGATCCTGATGATACTCATAGTATTGATGATAATGACTCTGATGATAGTGATGATGATGAGAATCGAAAAGAGAAGGAACAGCTTGCTACAGCACTCAAAATTAGTCTTGGAACTAGTACATATATGGCTGGCAAAGCTTCCACTGGGAAAGATCAGAGACAAGATTTTTATATTCCTTCCTTTAATCCTGCTGAGGCACTTAGATAGAATGAATGGAACAATTCATGGCACAGATCTGCTGAATCTGTAAGTTATTCTTCTGCTTTGGAACATGCCTATGATGCAGTGAAATCTATAGAGAATCAAGACTTGAAGAATCATCTGAAGGCTACAACTTTGTTATCCAAAAGTCTAAAAAGTGAGATTGATTCTATCAAGAACTCAACTGAGTTGGTAAGGAATGATATTTCTCAAAATTTTACAAAGGTGCCTACTGCTTTTCAGCTAAGGGTAGTAGAATCCCAAGTGAACTCTATTATTTCTGAACAAACCTCTATCAACAGAAGGATTGATTCTCTGGATACCAAGGTAACTGACATTCAAGCCTCTCTTTCCTTAATTTTGAATTTATTGTCAAATCCTGATGTCAAAAAGGGGGAGAAGGTTAGTCAGACAAAATGCACACCTGATCTAGTATTAAGGAATAATGATGATGATACTGGAGATGATGGTAGTGAAAAAGTGATACAAGGAGAAACCTCTGATGCTGCTGTTATGAAGTCTACAATTCAAACTTCACAAAGTCAAACAACACAGTCAACTCATGTTTCTGATTCTGGAGTTAAGACAGTAAGAACGTTGGTGCAATCTCAGATCCTGACGGAAGAACAAATCCTGACACCTGGTCATGGACATATTCTTGCTACAATTCCTGAAGGTGATGAAGATGTGATTATTGATAATCCTGAAGATGCATCAAATTTATTCCAGAAGTTTTCTACAAAAGATGGCAGAATTGTTACTCTATATCACACTGATAAAAGAGTTCAACAATTATATGCAAGAAAAGCACTCTCTACAGCAAGTGAAGAATATCCTGATCTCTCACATGAAGAATTCTTAAGACAACAGAGAGAAATGATGGAAAGCTTTAATAACCCTGCTCCTGCTAGAGGTAGAGGAAGTAGAGGTAGGAGAGGAGCTAGAAGAAGTAGAAGAGGTTCTTCAACTCAAACAATACCTAGACAGACAAGGTCTCAAGGGTTAAGAATTGAAGAAATTCCTGAACCTATTCAAACTCTAGTAGTTCCTGACAGATCTACTTTTGGTGATGATGGAAATATTGAAGAAGAACCTGAATTGAGAAGAAAATCAAGAAAATCAAATCTCTGCAATACAAATCAAATTGAAGAATCTAATCCTGATGTTGTTCCTGATGATATTCAAGATCTTGATGATTCTGAAATTCTGCAAGAGATTTACTTGATAATTTTATCTACTGTGATTGATTTTCACAACAAGGAAGTAGATGAAGAAGAAGAAGCCAGAAGAAGAGAAATTACAAGATCAACAAATAGAGATTTCAATCTCTATGTACAAAGGCTTAAACTCTCAAACAGAAGAGTGTGGAGGAACCCAAGCAGACAAGAATTTTCACTGGAAAGAAGCTATGCCTTTGAAAAGGAAAAGGATAAGAAGTGGAAACATATTAGCACATTAAGTTGTGATACACTTATCAATTTTCAGTCTGGAGGAATTATTACAAGCGCTTCAAGTGTTGTTGATTTATCTGGGATGGTTAGATCAAAAGCACTCTGGTTAAAGATGTTTTCAAATCTGAAGCAATTGACAAGTAATTCAAGAGGAGGTATTGGACACAGGGATGCTGAATATATAAATATGTCATATATTGATCCTTACTCCTTAACTGAAATTGGAGGTACTTTAACTTCTGAAAACCTGAACAATTTACTAGCTGTTGATATAGTTATAGATTGTCATGATGGTTTTGACAAGAAAGAAAAGCTTTTGTACTTCATGAAAGATGGTAGTGTGAAGATTTTATCTATTCAAGATCTGCTGATGAAAACTACACAGGAACTGAAATATGTTCATTATCTTTTGAGATCGAAGAATCAAATATGCAAAGAATGGAGTGACATGATTTTGTCAACAATAAGAAGAAGACTAGATGGAAACAGTAATTTCAATGGTAATTATACTCCCATGTACTTAAATCAAAGAGGTCAGGATGTGGAAATGCAAAGGGGTACTGCTGTTAAAGAAGTAAATTTTGGCATGACTCATCTTACTCTCAATCCTGATGGGAAGGAAATTGCTTATCTTTTGCTTGAAGAGCATAGTCTTCAGAGAAACTCCATATTGAATCTCAGAGCAGCTATTTACCAGATTAATGAGGAAGATGAAGAACTCAGAAATCTTAAGGAAAGACTGATTCAAATTCTTGAAGAAAAAGAAGAAAATTTGTTATCCAACTTCTTGAAGATGAATTTGTTCTATCAAAGAATTTAAACAGATAAGTTGTTGCTGCAGATTCTGTACATTTTGTATATATGTTTTTGACATCATTGAATCTTAGGAATCTATACTTTATTTCACAAAGTATGAGATTGGGGGAGATTGTTAGTTCAGAATTCAATGATCGTCAGGAGCTAGACTCAACTGATCAGGATTGCTGACGTCATCAGGATTACATGGTCGTCAGGATTGAGATACATATCAAGACTGGGATCAGGATTGATCATCAGGACTGGAAGCTGATCAGGATTCCTACTTCGAGTTATATATGGAGTCTAGTTAAACATGGAAGTTTATTTTGTCGGTTCCTGGTTTGTAGAACGTAGCTATCAATTATGGATAGGTTTCAATCTTTGTTATTGATTAGGACTTATCATTGATAGAGAAGCTGTGTAGTATATAAACACAGTTTTGGTTTCGATTTATGGACAACACAGACGTGAACATAATCGAATAGAAGCTCTTAAGAACATAGAATTTCTTGAGAGAGTTTTTGTAAGCTAGCAGCTCTCAAGAACATCAGAATTTCTTGAGAGAGTTTGTAACAGTTTTATATCAGATTTAATAAAGTTGTTATCTTTCTTTCATATTTGTGATATATACATTACGAAGTCGATTATCTTATACTATTGTATTCAACCCCCCTTCTACAATAGATTATTACTGGGCAACAGTACTTTACCAGTTTGTGTTTCAGCTTCAGTTTTGAACATAATGAATTTTTCTAGTGCTTCATCCTTATGTCTAAGTAAATAAACATAACAATATCTACTACAATCATCTATAAAGGTAATGAAATATCGTTTATTATCCTTAGTCAACATGCCACCAAATTCACATATGTCTGTGTGTACTAAATCTAATACTCCTGAATCCCTAACAACATTATGAAAGGGTTTCCTAGTTTGTTTAGCAGTCACACATACTTGACATTTAGATTTCTTTTCAATAGCATATTTTGGAATCAACTCTAAGCTCATCATATTCTTTAGAGCACCAAAATTTAAATGACCAAGTCTAGCATGCCATAAATCGGATGATTCAACACAATTAATAGAAGGTGCAACACTATCATTAATAAAACTGCCCAAAACAGGCTCAACATTTATCAAAAATAAACCATCAGACAAATAACCTTTGCCAAAGAATGTACCAGTATGTGTATTAACTACTTTATTACATTTCAAAGAAAGTTCAAAACCATTTTTAACTAAACAACTTCCACTTATAATATTTCTACGAATATCAGGAACATGGTGCACTCTAGTGAGGGATAGAACACGCCCAGAAGTAAACTTCAGGTCCACGTTTCCTATTCCAAGAACTTGAGCAACACTAGCATTCCCCATCATCACTGTCACTACATGACTCTGTTGATAAGATATAAATAAACTAATATCAGTACAAATATGTACATTAGCTCCAGTATCAATCAACCATTCATGTGACAGATAAGTGGAAAGAAGTACAGGGTTGTAGGTAACATACCCGTCATTGGTTCCAGAGGCAACAACCTCACCAACAACCATGTTAACCTTAGGCCCATCAGTGGTTCCAAGCACATTATTAGCTTGTGCTCCCACAATAGCTTTCTTAGCTTTCTTTGCAGGGCAATCCTTGCTCCAATGACCAACCTGTCCACAAGACCAACATGGTTTGTTTGTCTTTGGTTTCTTAGCCTTGTTCTTGTCATTTTTAGGTTTAGTGTTATCCTTCTTAGTGACAGCCTTTCTTTTCTGTCCAACAGTCACTACATTAACCTTTGAACTCTCATGTTCAGCAGGCATCACATGTCCCTGTTTGGACTTGTGTTGTTCCTGCACAGAGATGTCCAACATCAGGTTTGTCCAAGTGATCTCTCCTGTCTGTCTTTTCAAGGAGAGAGCAAACTCTTCCCAAGACTTAGGGAGCTTTTCAATCACTGCCATAACCTGAAACTTCTCAGGAAGGTCCATTCCGGACTCCTTCAAAGCATGCACCAACATCTCAAATTCATGTGCCTGCTCGGTCATGGATTTTGTATCCACCAATTTAAAATCAAGAAACCTAGCCACAGAATACTTTTCCAACCCTTGCGAGTCAGTATTGTGTGTCTGGTCCAGCTTCTCCCATAAGAGCTTAGCAGTGAAAGAATCAGATGAATAAACATCAAATAGAGTGTTCGCCAAAGCTGCCAGTATAGCAGCCCTAGCCACCCCATCTTTTTCCTCCCACATAGCATAAGCTTTAACAGTTTCAGCCATTTCCTGATCAATAACCGGTTTCTCATACTGCACCACCGGCCATAGACCCTTTACCGTAAGCCACAGTTTCATCTTTTTCTGCCAACGAGAAAAACCAACACCCCCACCGAATTTATCAGGAATTCCTGACAAATCAATAGGCTGTGGGAAACGGTACGTGGTCCAATCTATGGTGGGTACAGTAACACCAGAACCAGAAGTATTAGCACCATCAGGAGTTACAGTTCCGTTAACCATCTTGTTAATTAACAATATATAACACAGAAATAATCTCTTCAAGATTGTTGGGTATAATTACTAACTACACAGCAACAATAGGGTAGTTATATATATATTTTGTATTAACAAGAACAGGCAAAAATACCAAATAACGAAACAAACACAAAGGTCGAAACAAAAGTATAAACAGAGACTGAAAATAACAAGACAAGAAAGAACACTTATCTCTCAGGAGCTTTAACAAATACTGAAAGATAAAGAAACAGCTGAGTCGCCAAGCCTTCGAGAAGTCTTGACTGTTCTTGAAGAGATTATTGCCCCACTTACGCTGTGTTGGGTTGCAGCAATATCACTCCCAGGATAAAACAGCACAGATCAATCCACTCACAGATATGGCAATGATCAACAGCGAACAGCACCTCACTTCACCCAAGAACTATGTAATCTGTTTGTGTTGAGAGAAAAACCAGAGAAGATAATAGTTGCCTAGGGTTTTCAGAGTTACGTATATTCTGTGTACCTGTATCAACGTTCTCATTTTTATATATATATAAATATAATACAAAATAAAACATAATCGACCAAATATTGTAACTGAAGATATGACATTTAATACTAAAAATTCTGATTTAATTACCATAACAGTTGTCATCATATTTAATATCAGTTATAGCTCAGTCAGGATTTCCTGGTCCATCAGGATTTGATCATCATTAGTACTCCAAGCCATCAGGACTTGCTGTCCGTCAGGAGTGGCATCAGTACTTGATCGAACATCAGGATTTCGTCAGGACTGGACCATCATCAGGATTTAACTCCGTCAGGATCCAAGTACTGACCCAGGCATCAGGATCAGTAGTCATCAGGATTTGATCCACATACTGACACTAGCCATCAGGATTTAATCCACGAACAGGTCCATCAGGATTTAATATAAATCCTGACCCAGTTCGTTTAGCTGTTATAAATAAATACTGATACTGTTAAATTAAATCAATAAATAATATTAAATAAACAGGTAATAAAATTCCTCGCCCAGGTCGCCTCGCGTACGCGAGACGCCGAGACATTCGCCCAAATCGCCCTTCGACCTGACCCGAGTCGAGTCGAGTCGTGACGTGACGTGACGGGGCGGGGCGAGGCGAGCGGCGGCGGCGCGCGTGTGTGTGTGCGTGAGGCACATACTAACACCATGCACACCCACATGCCTTAGTAGTTGTACACTACTCTTGCACATGTTTCTATATAAACCCACCAACCTCTCATTAACAATGCTATGTGGGATACAAGTTATTTTAACATAACCAACCCACATAACCCATTTCAAGCAACCTATTTCAACTCAATTTATTTATGGATTACACTAAGAAAATGTCTTAGATCCAAACATGAAAGTTTAAGTCCTCATAACAAGGAACAACCTCCAATCGTTAGTTTCCGGAAATTCCATCAAGAACATATTTAAAATATGCCTCAAACTTTCCATTTTCTAACAATCCCCCACAAATCCATACAGAAATGCATATTGGTCCTTATCATGACTTGTTTTTCAGAGTCGGTACCCTTCCGGGTTTGAACCCTCCTAAGTCCTCTACTTCGATGGCTACCGGATCTAGATGGAATGTTTCACCTTGAATCTTTATCTGTTTGGTGTAACCACACTCCATAGACGACGACAAATCAAAGGCTATGGTGCTGATCTACGGCTTTGAGACGTTAATGGTCCTGTCTCGATCCTGTTCGTCGAATGCTTCAAGGAATAACCCTTTCCTCTAATTGCGACCACACAATTACATTCGCTTAGCTGGGCATCTCCAGAGATATACTGCGATCATCTCGTCAAATGACTTGACCCCATTCAGAGTTCAAAATAACTCTTGCTATACTGGCAGTAACAGTCGCTTTTAGGTTTACAGGGAATAGACACAGATATGTAAGTATCAAGTAATATAGTAAAGGTACTACCAACTCACCCTCACAGCTTGTTATTACCACAGTGAATACACTTCAAGGGCTCTCCTCTCAGGTGTATTGGGTTCCCACTGCTGATGAATCATTATGGGCTATCAGTCCCATCCCCAACCTAGACTTAAGGACTACTGCATGCTCAAGTCCTTTAGTCAAAGGATCAGCTATATTATCCTGAGTTCCAATGAACTCTACAGCAATAATCCTTTCAGACACTAGACCCCTTATAGACTTAAGTCTAACTTGGATGTGTCTCTTTGTTTTAGCATTATACTTTTCACTACTGATCTTGTCGATAGTTTTACGGCTATCACAATGAACAACAATGGATGGAAGCGGTCTGCTTACTACAGGTAACACTGACATAAGTCCATGCAACCATTCAGCCTCCGTCCCCGTGGCATCTAGTGCACACAACTCAGCCTCAAAAGTAGACCGAGTTATCAAAGTCTGTCTAGTAGACTTCCAGGATATTGCTCCACCTGCTAGGGTAAACAAATATCCAGTCACTCCATTGGTACCAAATTTCTTAGCTATCCAACTTGCATCACTGTATCCCTCGAGTACTCCAGGGAATCTTCGATAATGCAAACCAAGGGAAATAGTTCCCTTAAGATATCTAAGAACTCTATCTAGTGCCTCCCAAAGAGTCTTGTTCAGACAGCTTGTATATCTAGCTAACTTAGACACAGAATAAGAAATATCTGGTCTAGTCACATTAGCAAGATATTGCAAACTCCCAATAATCTGAGAATACCTTAACGGAGACACAGGAATTCCTGAACTATTCTTGACTAGGGCAACTTTAGGATCGTACGGTGTACTAGCGATTCTACAATTTGAATAACCATACTTCTCAAGTATAGATTTCTCTATATAATGAGATTGTGACAAGGTTATTCCATCAGTTGACTGTGTCAACTTGACCCCAAGAATCACACTAGCCTCACCCATATCCTTCATTTCAAAGTGCCTTTTCAAGAAACTTTTTGTCTCGTTAATAATCTCAATATTGGTTCCAAACAATAATATATCATCCACATATAGGCACACGATAATACATTCATCTCCTTTAACCATATAGTAGACACACTTGTCACTTTCATTAACTACAAATTCTGATTCTAAAACAGTGTCATCAAACTTTTTATGCCAGTCTCTAGGAGCTTGTTTTAAGCCATATATAGACTTGATTAACTTACATACTTTCCTCTCGTTACCAGAAGCAACAAATCCCTCAGGCTGATCCATATAAATCTATTCCTCAAGATCACCATGAAGAAAAGCTGTCTTTACATCCATTTGATGGATGATAAGACCATGTACAGAAGCCAATGCTATAAGCATTCGGATTGTTGTCATCCTTGCAACAGGAGAGTATGTGTCAAAGTAATCAATGCCTTCCTTTTGCCTAAAGCCCTTAGCTACCATCCTAGCCTTATACTTATCTATTGAGCCATCAGGATTCATCTTCCTTTTGAAGATCCACTTACATCCTATAGTAGTACACCCAGGAGGTAGGTCAACCAACTCCCATGTTCCGTTAGAAACAATAGAGTCAATCTCACTCTTTACAGCTCCTTTCCAATGCCTTGACTCCGAAGAATCCATGGCCTGTCGGAAAGTCAAAGGTTCATCCTCGACATTGTAAGTGACAAAATCACTTCCAAAGTCCTTGACTACCTTTGCACGCTTACTCCTTCTAGGTTCATCTACTTCATCAGGAGTAGAACTACTGTCAGGATCTGCCCCCACATTTGTCATCTTTTCCACATGATCAGGAATAGAACTCGATGTGTGAGTAGGATCATCATTAGAAATATCATGAGGTATGCCAGTCTTCATAGGGAACACATCCTCAAAGAATGTTGCATCACGAAACTCAACTATAGTGTTTGCCACTATACCGTCTATGTCAGATTTTAACACTAAAAATCTCATAGCCGTAGTGGTTTCAATATAGCCCAGAAAGATGCAATCAACAGTTTTCGGACCTAGTTTCTTTCTCTTGTGTTCAGGGACAAGCACCTTAGCAAGGCACCCCCACACACGAAGATACTTTAAACTTGTCTTTCTACTTTTCCATAATTCATAAGGTGTCTTGTCCATATGTTTCAGAGGAACTCTATTCAGAATATGGCAAGCCGTATTCAAAGCTTCTCCCCACATGTACTTAGGCAACCCAGAATTAATAAGCATGCTGTTAATCATATCTTTAAAAGTTCTGTTCTTTCGTTCAGCCACCCCATTAGACTCAGGTGTGTGTATGGTGGAGTCACCTCATGAACTATACCATTGCTTGCGCAAAATTCATTAAACAAGGTACTAGTATACTCACCACCTCTATCAGACCTCAAACGTTTAAGTACTTTACCAGTTTATGTTTCAGCTTCAGTTTTGAACATAATGAATTTTTCTAGTGCTTCATCCTTATGTCTAAGTAAATAAACATAACAATATCTACTACAATCATCTATAAAGGTAATGAAATATCGTTTATTATCCTTAGTCAACATGCCACCAAATTCACATATGTCTGTGTGTACTAAATCTAATACTCCTGAATCCCTAACAACATTATGAAAGGGTTTCCTAGTTTGTTTAGTAGTCACACATACTTGACATTTAGATTTCTTTTCAATAGCATATTTTGGAATCAACTCTAAGCTCATCATATTCTTTAGAGCACCAAAATTTAAATGACCAAGTCTAGCATGCCATAAATCGGATGATTCAACACAATTAACAGAAGGTGCAACACTATCATTAATAAAACTGCCCAAAACAGGCTCAACATTTATCAAAAATAAACCATCAGACAAATAACCTTTCCCAAAGAATGTACCAGTATGTGTATTAACTACTTTATTACATTTCAAAGAAAGTTCAAAACCATTTTTAACTAAACAACTTCCACTTATAATATTTCTACGAATATCAGGAACATGGTGCACTCTAGTGAGGGATAGAACACGCCCAGAAGTAAACTTCAGGTCCACGTTTCCTATTCCAAGAACTTGAGCAGCACTAGCATTCCCCATCATCACTGTCACTACATGACTCTGTTGACAAGATACAAATAAACTAATATCAGTACAAATATGTACATTAGCTCCAGTATCAATCAACCATTCATGTGACAGATAAGTGGAAAGAAGTACAGGGTTGTAGGTAACATACCCGTCATTGGTTCCAGAGGCAACAACCTCACCAACAACCATGTTAACCTTAGGCCCATCAGTGGTTCCAAGCACAGTATTAGCTTGTGCTCCCACAACAGCTTTCTTAGCTTTCTTTGCAGGACAATCCTTGCTCCAATGACCGACCTGTCCACAAGACCAACATGGTTTGTTTGTCTTTGGTTTCTTAGCCTTGTTCTTGTCATTTTTAGGTTTAGTGTTATCCTTCTTAGTGACAGCCTTTCTTTTCTGTCCAACAGTCACTACATTAACCTTTGAACTCCCATGTTCAGCAGGCATCACATGTCCCTGTTTGGACTTGTGTTGTTCCTGCACAGAGATGTCCAACATCAGGTTTGTCCAAGTGATCTCTCCTTTCTGTCTTTTCAAGGAGAGAGCAAACTCTTCCCAAGACTTAGGGAGCTTTTCAATCACTACCATAACCTGAAACTTCTCATGAAGGTCCATTCCGGACTCCTTCAAAGCATGCACCAACATCTCAAATTCATGTGCCTGCTCGGTCATGGATTTTGTATCCACCAATTTAAAATCAAGAAACCTAGCCACAGAATACTTTTCCAACCCTTGCGAGTCAGTATTGTGTGTCTGGTCCAGCTTCTCCCATAAGAGCTTAGCAGTGAAAGAATCAGATGAATAAACATCAAATAGAGTGTTCGCCAAAGCTGCCAGTATAGCAGCCCTAGCCACCCCATCTTTTTCCTCCCACATAGCATAAGCCTTAACAGTTTCAGCCTTTTCCTGATCAATAACCGGTTTCTCATACTGCACCACCGGCCATAGACCCTTTACCGTAAGCCACAGTTTCATCTTTTTCTGCCAACGAGAAAAACCAACACCCCCACCGAATTTATCAGGCATTCCTGACAAATCAATAGGCTGTGGGAAACGGTACGTGGTCCAATCTATGGTGGGTACAGTAACACCAGAACCAGAAGTATTAGCACCATCAGGAGTTACAGTTCCGTTAACCATCTTGTTAATTAACAATATATAACACAGAAATAATCTCTTCAAGATTGTTGGGTATAATTACTAACTACACAGCAACAATAGGGTAGTTATATATATATTTTGTATTAACAAGAACAGGCAAAAATACCAAATAACGAAACAAACACAAAGGTCGAAACAAAAGTATAAACAGAGACTGAAAATAACAAGACAAGAAAGAACATTTATCTCTCAGGAGCTTTAACAAATACCGAAAGATAAAGAAACAGCTGAGTCGCCAAGCCTTCGAGAAGTCTTGACTGTTCTTGAAGAGATTATTGCCCCACTTACGCTGTGTTGGGTTGCAGCAATATCACTCCCAGGATAAAACAGCACAGATCAATCCACTCACAGATATGGCAATGATCAACAGCGAACAGCACCTCACTTCACCCAAGAACTATGTAATCTGTTTGTGTTGAGAGAAAAACCAGAGAAGATAATAGTTGCCTAGGGTTTTCAGAGTTACGTATATTCTGTGTACCTGTATCAACGTTCTCATTTTTATATATATAAATATAATACAAAATAAAACATAATCGACCAAATATTGTAACTGAAGATATGACATTTAATACTAAATATTCTGATTTAATTACCATAACAGTTGTCATCATATTTAATATCAGTTATAGCTCAGTCAGGATTTCCTGGTCCATCAGGATTTGATCATCATTAGTACTCCAAGCCATCAGGACTTGCTGTCCATCAGGAGTGGCATCAGTACTTGATCGAACATCAGGATTTCGTCAGGACTGGACCATCATCAGGATTTAACTCCGTCAGGATCCAAGTACTGACCCAGGCATCAGGATCAGTAGTCATCAGGATTTGATCCACATACTGACACTAGCCATCAGGATTTAATCCACGAACAGGTCCATCAGGATTTAATATAAATCCTGACCCAGTTCGTTTAGCTGTTACAAATAAATACTGATACTGTTAAATTAAATCAATAAATAATATTAAATAAACAGGTAATAAAATTCCTCGCCCAGGTCGCCTCGCGTACGCGAGACGCCGAGACATTCGTCCAAATCGCCCTTCGACCTGACCCGAGTCGAGTCGAGTCGTGACGTGACGTGACGGGGCGGGGCGAGGCGAGCGGCGGCGGCGCGCGTGTGTGTGTGCGCGAGGCACATACTAACACCATGCACACTCACATGCCTTAGTAGTTGTACACTACTCTTGCACATGTTTCTATATAAACCCACCAACCTCTCATTAACAATGCTATGTGGGATACAAGTTATTTTAATATAACCAACCCACATAACCCATTTCAAGCAACCTATTTCAACTCAATTTATTTATGGATTACACTAAGAAAATGTCTTAGATCCAAACATGAAAGTTTAAGTCCTCATAACAAGGAACAACCTCCAATCGTTAGTTTCCGGAAATTCCATCAAGAACATATTTAAAATATGCCTCAAACTTTCCATTTTCTAACAATCCCCCACAAATCCATACAGAAATGCATATCGGTCCTTATCATGACTTGTTTTTCAGAGTCGGTACCCTTCCGGGTTTGAACCCTCCTAAGTCCTCTACTTCGATGGCTACCGGATCTAGATGGAATGTTTCACCTTGAATCTTTATCTGTTTGGTGTAACCACACTCCATAGACGACGACAAATCAAAGGCTATGGTGCTGATCTACGGCTTTGAGACGTTAATGGTCCTGTCTCGATCCTGTTCGTCGAATTCTTCAAGGAATAAGCCTTTCCTCTAATTGCGACCACACAATTACATTCGCTTAGCTGGGCATCTCCAGAGATGTACTGCGATCATCTCGTCAAATGACTTGACCCCATTCAGAGTTCAAAATAACTCTTGCTATACTGGCAGTAACAGTACCTTTTAGGTTTACAGGGAATAGACACAGATATGTAAGTATCAAGTAATATAGTAAAGGTACTACCAACTCACCCTCACAGCTTGTTATTACCACATTGAATACACTTCAAGGGATCTCCTCTCAGGTGTATTGGGTTCCCGCTGCTGATGAATCATTATGGGCTATCAGTCCCATCCCCAACCTAGACTTAAGGACTATTGCATGCTCAAGTCCTTTAGTCAAAGGATCAGCTATATTATCCTGAGTTCCAATGAACTCTACAGCAATAATCCTTTCAGACACTAGACCCCTTATAGACTTAAGTCTAACTTGGATGTGTCTCTTTGTTTTAGCATTATACTTTTCACTATTGATCTTGTCGATAGTTTTACGGCTATCACAATGAACAACAATGGATGGAAGCGGTCTGCTTACTACAGGTAACACTGACATAAGTCCATGCAACCATTCAGCCTCCGTCCCCGTGGCATCTAGTGCACACAACTCAGCCTCAAAAGTAGACCGAGTTATCAAAGTCTGTCTAGTAGACTTCCAGGATATTGCTCCACCTGCTAGGGTAAACAAATATCCATTCACTCCATTGGTACCAGATTTCTTAGCTATCCAACTTGCATCACTGTATCCCTCGAGTACTCCAGGGAATCTTCGATAATGCAAACCAAGGGAAATAGTTCCCTTAAGATATCTAAGAACTCTATCTAGTGCCTCCCAAAGAGTCTTGTTCGGACAGCTTGTATATCTAGCTAACTTAGACACAGAATAAGAAATATCTGGTCTAGTCACATTAGCAAGATATTGCAAACTCCCAATAATCTGAGAATACCTTAACTGAGACACAGGAATTCCTGAACTATTCTTGACTAGGGCAACTTTAGGATCGTACGGTGTACTAGCGATTCTACAATTTGAATAACCATACTTCTCAAGTATAGATTTCTCTATATAATGAGATTGTGACAAGGTTATTCCAACAGTTGACTGTGTCAACTTGACCCCAAGAATCACACTAGCCTCACCCATATCCTTCATTTCAAAGTGCCTTTTCAAGAAACTTTTTGTCTCGTTAATAATCTCAATATTGGTTCCAAACAATAATATATCATCCACATATAGGCACACGATAATACATTCATTTCCTTTAACCATATAGTAGACACACTTGTCACTTTCATTAACTACAAATTCTGATTCTAAAACAGTGTCATCAAACTTTTTATGCCAGTCTCTAGGAGCTTGTTTTAAGCCATATATAGACTTGATTAACTTACATACTTTCCTCTCGTTACCAGAAGCAACAAATCCCTCAGGCTGATCCATATAAATCTATTCCTCAAGATCACCATGAAGAAAAGCTGTCTTTACATCCATTTGATGGATGATAAGACCATGTACAGAAGCCAATACTTTAAGCATTCGGATTGTTGTCATCCTTGCAACAGGAGAGTATGTGTCAAAGTAATCAATGCCTTCCTTTTGCCTAAAGCCCTTAGCTACCATCCTAGCCTTATACTTATCTATTGAGCCATCAAGATTCATCTTCCTTTTGAAGATCCACTTACATCCTATAGTAGTACACCCAGGAGGTAGGTCAACCAACTCCCATGTTCCGTTAGAAACAATAGAGTCGATCTCACTCTTTACAGCTCCTTTCCAATGCCTTGACTCCGAAGAATCCATGGCATGTCGGAAAGTCAAAGGTTCATCCTCGACATTGTAAGTGACAAAATCACTTCCAAAGTCCTTGACTACCTTTGCACGCTTACTCCTTCTAGGTTCATCTACTTCATCAGGAGTAGAACTACTGTCAGGATCTGCCCCCACATTTGTCATCTTTTCCACATGATCAGGAATAGAACTCGATGTGTGAGTAGGATCATCATTAGAAATATCATGAGGTATGCCAGTCTTCATAGGGAACACATCCTCAAAGAATGTTGCATCACGAAACTCAACTATAGTGTTTGCCACTATACCGTCTATGTCAGATTTTAACACTAAAAATCTCATAGCCGTAGTGGTTTCAATATAGCCCAGAAAGATGCAATCAACAGTTTTCGGACCTAGTTTCTTTCTCTTGTGTTCAGGGACAAGCACCTTAGCAAGGCACCCCCACACACGAAGATACTTTAAACTTGTCTTTCTACTTTTCCATAATTCATAAGGTGTCTTGTCCATATGTTTCAGAGGAACTCTATTCAGAATATGGCAAGCCGTATTCAAAGCTTCTTCCCACATGTACTTAGGCAACCCAGAATTAATAAGCATGCTGTTAATCATATCTTTAAAAGTTCTGTTCTTTCGTTCAGCCACCCCATTAGACTCAGGTGTGTGTATGGTGGAGTCACCTCATGAACTATACCATTGCTTGCGCAAAATTCATTAAACAAGGTACTAGTATACTCACCACCTCTATCAGACCTCAAACGTTTAAGTACTTTACCAGTTTGTGTTTCAGCTTCAGTTTTGAACATAATGAATTTTTCTAGTGCTTCATCCTTATGTCTAAGTAAATAAACATAACAATATCTACTACAATCATCTATAAAGGTAATAAAATATCGTTTATTATCCTTAGTCAACATGCCACCAAATTCACATATGTCTGTGTGTACTAAATCTAATACTCCTGAATCCCTAACAACATTATGAAAGGGTTTCCTAGTTTGTTTAGCAGTCACACATACTTGACATTTAGATTTCTTTTCAATAGCATATTTTGGAATCAACTCTAAGCTCATCATATTCTTTAGAGCTCCAAAATTTAAATGACCAAGTCTAGCAAGCCATAAATCGGATGATTCAACACAATTAACAGAAGGTGCAACACTATCATTAATAAAACTGCCCAAAACAGGCTCAACATTTATCAAAAATAAACCATCAGACAAATAACCTTTGCCAAAGAATGTACCAGTATGTGTATTAACTACTTTATTACATTTCAAAGAAAGTTCAAAACCATTTTTAACTAAACAACTTCCACTTATAATATTTCTACGAATATCAGGAACATGGTGCACTCTAGTGAGGGATAGAACACGCCCAGAAGTAAACTTCAGGTCCACGTTTCCTATTCCAAGAACTTGAGCAACACTAGCATTCCCCATCATCACTGTCACTACATGACTCTGTTGATAAGATACAAATAAACTAATATCAGTACAAATATGTACATTAGCTCCAGTATCAATCAACCATTCATGTGACAGATAAGTGGAAAGAAGTACAGGGTTGTAGGTAACATACCCGTCATTGGTTCCAGAGGCAACAACCTCACCAACAACCATGTTAACCTTAGGCCCATCAGTGGTTCCAAGCACAGTATTAGCTTGTGCTCCCACAACAGCTTTCTTAGCTTTCTTTGCAGGACAATCCTTGCTCCAATGACCAACCTGTCCACAAGACCAACATGGTTTGTTTGTCTTTGGTTTCTTAGCCTTGTTCTTGTCATTTTTAGGTTTAGTGTTATCCTTTTTAGTGACAGCCTTTCTTTTCTGTCCAACAGTCACTACATTAACCTTTGAACTCCCATGTTCAGCAGGCATCACATGTCCCTATTTGGACTTGTGTTGTTCCTGCACAGAGATGTCCAACATCAGGTTTGTCCAAGTGATCTCTCCTTTCTGTCTTTTCAAGGAGAGAGCAAACTCTTCCCAAGACTTAGGGAGCTTTTCAATCACTGCCATAACCTGAAACTTCTCAGGAAGGTCCATTCCGGACTCCTTCAAAGCATGCACCAACATCTCAAATTCATGTGTCTGCTCGGTCATGGATTTTGTATCCACCAATTTAAAATCAAGAAACCTAGCCACAGAATACTTTTCCAACCCTTGCGAGTCAGTATTGTGTGTTTGGTCCAGCTTCTCCCATAAGAGCTTAGCAGTGAAAGAATCAGATGAATAAACATCAAATAGAGTGTTCGCCAAAGCTGCCAGTATAGCAGCCCTAGCCACCCCATCTTTTTCCTCCCACATAGCATAAGCCTTAACAGTTTCAGCCTTTTCCTGATCAATAACCGGTTTCTCATACTGCACCACCGGCCATAGACCCTTTACCGTAAGCCACAGTTTCATCTTTTTCTGCCAACGAGAAAAACCAACACCCCCACCGAATTTATCAGGCATTCCTGACAAATCAATAGGCTGTGGGAAACGGTACGTGGTCCAATCTATGGTGGGTACAGTAACACCAGAACCAGAAGTATTAGCACCATCAGGAGTTACAGTTCCGTTAACCATCTTGTTAATTAACAATATATAACACATAAATAATCTCTTCAAGATTGTTGGGTATAATTACTAACTACACAGCAACAATAGGGTAGTTATATATATATTTTGTATTAACAAGAACAGGCAAAAATACCAAATAACGAAACAAACACAAAGGTCGAAACAAAAGTATAAACAGAGACTGAAAATAACAAGACAAGAAAGAACACTTATCTCTCAGGAGCTTTAACAAATACTGAAAGATAAAGAAACAGCTGAGTCGCCAAGCCTTCGAGAAGTCTTGACTGTTCTTGAAGAGATTATTGCCCCACTTACGCTGTGTTGGGTTGCAGCAATATCACTCCCAGGATAAAATAGCACAGATCAATCCACTCACAGATATGGCAATGATCAACAGCGAACAACACCTCACTTCACCCAAGAACTATGTAATTTGTTTGTGTTGAGAGAAAAACCAGAGAAGATAATAGTTGCCTAGGGTTTTCAGAGTTACGTATATTCTGTGTACCAGTATCAACGTTCTCATTTGTATATATATAAATATAATACAAAATAAAACGTAATCGACCAAATATTGTAACTGAAGATATGACATTTAATACTAACTATTCTGATTTAATTACCATAACAGTTGTCATCATATTTAATATCAGTTACAGCTCAGTCAGGATTTCCTGGTCCATCAGGATTTGATCATCATTAGTACTCCAAGCCATCAGGACTTGCTGTCCATCGGGAGTGGCATCAGTACTTGATCGAACATCAGGATTTCGTCAGGACTGGACCATCATCAGGATTTAACTCCGTCAGGATCCAAGTACTGACCCAGGCATCAGGATTAGTAGTCATCAGGATTTGATCCACATACTGACACTAGCCATCAGGATTTAATATAAATCCTGACCCAGTTCGTTTAGCTGTTACAAATAAATACTGATACTGTTAAATTAAATCAATAAATAATATTAAATAAACAGGTAATAAAATTCCTCGCCCAGGTCGCCTCGCGTACGCGAGACGCCGAGACATTCGCCCAAATCGCCCTTCGACCCGACCCGAGTCGTGACGTGACGGGGCGGGGCGAGGCGAGCGGCGACGGCGCGTGTGTGTGTGCGCGAGGCACATACTAACATCATGCACACCCACATGCCTTAGTAGTTGTACACTACTCTTGCACATGTTTCTATATAAACCCACCAACCTCTCATTACCAATGCTATGTGGGATACAAGTTATTTTAATATAACCAACCCACATAACCCATTTCAAGCAACCTATTTCAACTCAATTTATTTATGGATTACACTAAGAAAATGTCTTAGATCCAAACATGAAAGTTTAAGTCCTCATAACAAGGAACAACCTCCAATCGTTAGTTTCCGGAAATTCCATCAAGAACATATTTAAAATATGCCTGAAACTTTCCATTTTCTAACACATATATCTGAGATATTGTAGTTAAATGACCGAACAAGTACTCGTCGTAAATAGACAAGAAAAAACCGCAATTTCCGAATTTTTGGCAATGTGTAAAGCTAAAACTTACAGGTTTTAACTTCCAACCTCCTATCTTCTTTCAACTAGTCTGATCATCCAAGGTTTAATTCAGAAGTAGCCACAGCCATAACCTTGTATTTTTCTTCTGAAGAGAATCGGGAGACTTTCTTACGTTTCCGGCCTATATGAGATTTGCCAAGTAGAAGGAGATAACCAGAGATGGAATTTCTTGTGTCTTGGCAAACTGCCCAGTCAGAATCAGAGAGCAACTGCAATCATGGACACCAGCTTGCAGGAAATTTCTGTGACTAGCACCACTAGTTACGTGAAACTATCAATAACCAGCGGTCCTAGCTGCATGCGTGTGAACTTAGGCTCTGTTTGGGATTGCCGTTAAAAATTGTTGTGCTGTTGAAAAAAATGTTGTTCAAATAAGTGTTGTGAAAATCAGATAACTGTTTGATAATATTTTTGATATGTACATGTTTTGGTGTCTAATATAAAAATTAATGTTTTTGATGAGTTTTGATGTTGAAACCGGTAACTGTTTCCCGCAAAAGTTGAAAAACAGTTTTTTTCAAAAGCATAAGAGACATGTTTTCTTTAAAAGCAACTTTTCAATCAAAAGCGCTTTTCAGAAAAGCAATTTTTAAATTTTACCAAACACTTTTTTAACTATTTTTCAGAAAAAAACTGTTGTTGCTGTTTGCAACAGCAATGCCAAACAAAGCCTTAATCATTCCAACAGTAGATTGAGAGTATATGTGTGAACTTTTTTTTTTGACATAAATGGAAGAATTCATTAAAATACTGAAATCCAGCCAGGACAAACCACTGAACTGTCAATTACAACCTGATTGTGAAACAAAAAAACGAGCTAAACAAATAGTCGTTTTGTTTTCAGATCGCTTAACATATAGAATATCCAAATTCTTAAATCTAAAAAGTAGTACAATGACATCTCGAACAATCCAACCTACATCAGTTGTGAAACTAGTAGTATCGCAATTGACCTTCACATAAGCACCATATGTAGCCCAATGTTCAGACGTTACATCGACTGATATTGAAGCAACAAATGCCCCCAAAAATATGAACAATTTTTTGTTGTGAAAGGTGAGCTCTTGCGGTATTCACCACCATCCCAAATTTAATGCAAACCTTACAGATCACCCAAAATACCATATAAATCATTCTCAGAAAAATTACCAAAACCCATAACAAACCACACAAAAACATCAAAACATAACACACTAACATCCCAAAAAGATGGGCACAACTAAACAACCTTGATGACAAGGTACTCGACAAGAACTCACCCAAAAGGATTAGATCTCGATTTTATTAAAAAACTAGTAAATATAATAGATGATGGGAGAACGAAAGGGCTTAATAGGTGAATGGATGAAGGTTGAAGAATGGAGAAGTGACGGCTAGAACCCTAATTTTGGGAGTCAGACTCTCAAAACTGTGGAGAGATATGTGTGTGAACTTTAGTATATGATATTGGGGTTTTCAAGATAAATTTAGAAAGGTAACAGCAAAGCATGTCAAATTATATATAGATATAAATATTTATATATACGACTGGAAGTTTCATAGATGAGAAAACAAGACTACTCTGAAAATGATATCATTATGTATACGATTACAAAAGAATCAAGCCAAAGTACACGACAACACCTGCTTTATAAATGTCGCGTGATATACAACAATTTAACTTCCTGACATGAAATTTTATTTCATGATCAGCCGTTGGAGCTTATATATATATAGTCAAAATATGCAAAGATACACAAAGACTACGGCGAAACAAACCAGACTCTTGCTGTTTGTTACAGAAAAACAAACAAGAGCTTTTATCTACACGTCATTGCTGTGAGCAGATTTGCATCCTGTCCTTTTCAAATTTCTAACCACCACTCTCAGACATTATATTCATAGAGAAATTAGTTTCCTGTTCAATTGCAATGTACCATCTCCATGATCATGATCATGGTCGTGAAAGATTAGGGTCAAAATACCAACTAGACATAGCACGGAACCAACAAGAAGCTTGTCATAGCGCTCCACCCAGTGAAACTTAATTTGACTTGCACCATAGAATGAGAGAGCCACCAATGAGGTCATCACAGTGATAGTGCTGAAAATCCAATGTCATCAAGGAAGTCAGATACTCCTAGAATTTGCAGTCTTAAAAAATGAAACAGGGACATAAATTCACACATTGACAATACGGTGATAATCTTAAAATCTTGAAGCTTTTAACATATGAACAGTGCACAACTATCCTACTTAAGGTAACAATCATTAGCCCTAACTTACAAATTCAATACTTTTTGTTAGATGAATAATGTGTTTTCCGGGAAAATAAAATCATGTGGTCAAACAACAGAATATATAATATATTTGAGAGTAGTACCTGAAGAGAAGTACAATGATAGCAATCACCATCATAGAGAATGAGTTCCCAACAGCAAGAAACACCGGTAGAGTGGTTGCACAAGGAGATAGTGCAGGAACCAGAATAAGTCCTGCAACAGCCATTTTCTCCATAGGCTGGTTGTGAGTATGGGCATGACTACCCTTTCCCGTCAGGAACAATATAATGTAACTACCACCAAGAAAAACAAGCAACAAAGAAGCAAGCTTGTGCACAGTTTCCTCGCCAGCAATGGTGTTACTTATGGTGATTGCAGTTATTCCAAGAAGTGAAGTAGAGAGAACATGTAAAACTGCCCCAAATGCAGCTAAGTGAAGAGAGGAGAGAGAAATATATTATTTTGAGCCCCGTATGTATAGATCTATAAATATAACCAATCAATATTTAATTCTTTGGAGCATTAAATTGGTCAACTTTACTTCTTAACTCATGGATAGGTCATTGAAAGAGGATCAGTCAAACTCAAACCTGAGGTCTTTATAGTAAAATTGAGCCATTATTCAGATAAGACTAGAAGGGGGTAACGGTTGAAGTGTGAACTTAAGTTATGAGTAAGATTGGCAAGCGGCATCAAAGTTGCAACATGCATGAAAATCAAAGTCAGATGATTTCAAGATTTAGCATCAATTCATCATAAACAAGTTTCCTGATATGGGCCGTTGTTATCACACTAAAGATACAAAATTATGAAATACAATATGAAAAGGCTAAACTTAAATCACCTTAAGACCTTAAAGAGCACCACATGAGACATGCTAGTACTCGGACTACTTGGTACATTAAAACAACTAATAACTGGATCAATTCAAGTACAGCACAGAATTTTTTCATTATAAAAATCCAGTGTAGTTTAGATTTAGCTGAATGACAGCAACAAGATGATAAAGTTTCAATATCTAAACAAAGAAAGGTTTCTTTTGACCTATACACCAATCCTAGTTTTCCCCTGTATAAACACAAAGACAAAAACAAGCAAATTCCGTAAACTAACTTGAGTTCACAAAACGACAGTAAAAACCTCCATCTTCCTCAGTCAAGCACGAAAACATGAAAATCCGAAAGTAAACAACACCCCACTATGTATTCTTTTTCCACAAATAATGCTAAAACCCACTATGTATTCTTTTTCCACAAATAATGCTAAAATTTCTAGAAACAGATAAGACATTGAGAAACAAGCAGCGCCACCAAATCAAATAAAACAACATTCGATATTCTTGATATTAACAACATCACTGACTCTAGTGAATTGTAAATAAACCCCAAAACATCATAACTACCATTCGATGGGCCTAAACAATCCTAAAAACATCATATATGGAAATGCTGATTCAGTTCGTAATAAAGGTAATCAAACAAACAAGATTAATATATTACATAATGTGGGTAACAATAGATCTCCTATCAAATATCAATAATCAACCCAAAAAGACACATAAAATGACAAACAACAAATAAGTAGATTAAGGGGAGAGAGAGAGGGAGAGAGAGGGAGAGAGAGAGAGAGAGAGAGAGAGAGAGAGAGAGAGAGAGAGACGTACTGACGAGGAGGGTACGAGAGAGAGTCCATTTCTGGGCACGGCCAACAATGGAGAAAGGAAGCCAATGGGTAGGTATGAAGGAGTGTAAGAGTGATACGGTGGCAATTCCTCCGATGGTCGACAAATCTCCGGCGCTCAACCCACCTTCACTTTCCATCCGTGCCCTCTCTCTCACTGTCTCAATATGAAATAGTAATTTTTAAGTAAAAAAATTCAGTCGTGCATCCAATAACAAGATTTCTAAACCAGGGGATCTATATTAGTAATCAGTAGGGCCGTAAACGAACCGAACTCGGACGAACGATTAACGAATAGGAACAAAAAATTAACGAATCGAACAATGTTCGTTAACATTATCGAACACTTTTTCCTGTCCGAACTCGAGTTCGGTAATTATCGAACCGAACACGAGTTGTTCGCGAACAAACCGAACCGAAACCGAACCGAAACGAACTCGAACTCGGTTCGAACAGTTCGTTAAGAAAAGTGATATATAATTAATAATACAATTTGCCATTTGGGTTTTGGTCCTTTTGGACTTCTGTTAAGTTGTAAGCCCAATGCAAACAATCTCTCTGGCCCAATTAATTTATATCAATTAAAGTAAAACAATTAAACCCCAAAAATAAAATGAAATCATAAACAGATTACACTTTACAGACATATCCTCTCGTCGTGACCTTGTCAATTAGGGTTCCTCTCAGACTACCCGTTGGCCGCTACTGACTAGTACTACTACCGACTACCGTGAATCCGAGATTGAATTAATCCTCTCAGAGTTAATCCTCTTAATTAGGTACATATTCGAATCCTCTTTTCTTTAATCCTCTTTTCTTTAATTTTAGGGTTTTTAATTTCTTTGTTCTTCTTCTTTGAATCCTCTTAATTAGGTACATATTCGATTTGTATTTCTTTTTATGAAGTTCGATTTGTTCAGCAGCTTGTCATATGCATCTTCCAACAAAACCAGTCCTTCCTGATCCTGCACTAGCTTTATCAAGGTCTCGTGTGCCTGTTTGTTTCCACTTTCCTGGTCCCTGGATGTGTGTGGGATGTTCATGACTTCAATTTCTAGCCATTTTGGCTCTACTTAGTTTAACTTGTTGAAGACTTTTAGTTTCCATTTTTAGTTTTAATTTTGTAATGACTAATGACTAATCAGTATTCTAATCACTAATGTGTTGACTGTTGTGTTGATGAATTGATTATGTTAATTTCGATTAGTGATTACTAATTAGTAATTACTATATTTTAGCTTTTAAAATATTCATGTATGTATGTAGTATGCTGGATTGTTGTGCTGGTATTGAATTATTGATCACAAATTACTTGTTTGTTATCGAACGAACTCGAGCTTAACGAACTCGAACCGAACTCGAGTCGAACTCGAACGAACCCGAGTCGAACACGTAAAAAGTTCGGTTCGGTTCGTTAAGGTTATCGGACAAGAAATATGGTTCGAACTCGAGTTCGATAATACTTCGAACCGAGCTTATCGAACACGAACTCGAGCGAACACGAACGAGCTTAACGAACAGTTCGGTTCGTTTACAGCTCGGAGATCTCTTATAGCTTCAAAAAATGTAATCGTAAATTTGTAATTAGTGTAGTTCATGAATCATGACTCACTAACTACACCCTTCTTTAAATTCTGTACAATACTATTATATATACTATATAACTAAACAATTAAACTATTAGAAAATATTTATTTTTAAAAAAAAGTTTAAGACTCCCAAGTATTTAGTATTTACTCACCTGATTTAAGCAAGATATACTTATGGGCATTTTTTCATATTTTTTTGTGTTTGTTTGGTTACGCAGGAAGTAACTTGCTATTGAAAGTTATAAGAATCAACACTAGAGGGGAGGGGTGAATAGGTGTTATGACTAACAAAGATCGATTGTAATTTTTACCAAGTTATGTGACTAAAAAAGCAAAAATCAGTCACAAGCTGAGAAGATAAAGGAATTGGAAGCTGAAGTTGCAAAGCTTGAGAAAGGCATGGGAAAATTTGTTCAAGGAGAGGAAGTATTAAAGACTATTATGAAACAAACAAAGGTTCCTATGGATAAAGAAGGACTTGGAATGGCTTCTACATCAAAGACCAAGGCTTTTCAATATAAAGGCAAACAAGGTATTCCATATAATTATGCTATGCCTTGGAAAATATGCTACAAATATGGAAAGAAAGGTCATTTGTCACATCACTGCCCAAGTCAGAATGCTAAGCCAGCAAGCTGGAACAGACAGACAGCTTCTAGGCAGCAAGTTGGCAGAACAAGGAGAACAGGAAATCGAGCATCCAAAGTGGTCCAAATGTGGATCAAGAAATCTGAATTGAATATTCTTTATGTTTTATCAACTAACCATGCTGGACCCAACCAAATTTGGGTACCAAAACGTCGAGATGTTTGTTCTTTGTTTTGTAGGTATGTCTTGTGATCAAAGTCAATGCAAATCAATGGATATTGGATAGTGGATGTACAAGACATATGTGTGGTGACAAATCTCAGTTCCTTAGCCTCAAGATGAAAAAGGGTGGTAGTGTTACAATTGGTGATAGCAAAACACTCCGCATACTTGGCAAAGGAACAATTGGTAATAGTAACATTTCTATTGATAAAGTACAATATGTTCAAGGTCTTAAATATAATTTGCTTAGTATAAGTCAATTATATGATGATGGACATACTGTTGTTTTTTATAAAGAGAAATGTACTATTAATGTTGGCACTAACAAAGTCCCCCTAGTTGCTAGAAAGGAAGGAAATATATATATATATATATATATATATATATATATATATATATATATATATATATATATATATGTTGGACTTTGAGATGCAGGAAGTAGGCTGCTGTTTAGCTACTGTTGACACAAACCCAGATCTTTGGTATAGAAGGCTAGGACTATAACGACTCAGAAAAACGCTTGTACAGTATTAATATTTAATAATATTTGAGATCTATGATATGTGAATATTGTGTGAAAGGTGGATATTTGAAAATGTGATGATTAGATGTTTACTTGGTGAATGGTATGGATTAAAATATATGTGTATGCTTTTAATTGCATTTTATATGAATTTCTTATTAAAAATTAGTTCTTTTTGACCTTCCGGGAATTTTATAAAATCATCGGAGATTCTTTTTATTGTGAAATCTTTTTCACAACCTTTATTTTATATTCTATTATTTTCTAAAATTAATGGAGGAATTTATTTTTGGCTTTAAGGATTTAAAAACGATTTTATGAGTTAAATGTCATTTATGTGATCTAAACTTTCAAAATTCATATTTAATTCAATTTTGATCATAAAAATATTTTAAAAATATTTTAAAAATAAAATTTCGATTTTCAGATATTATTTTCATTTTATTTCGGATTTTAGAAAGGCATTATATTGGTTTTCTTTTATTAAAAATCAGATTTTTAATTGTGAAATTACTGTTTTGCCCTTGGGGCTTATAAAACCCTCAAACCCAGCATTCTCCCCCTTTTCTTATTTTGGTCGACACCTCTGTTCTTCTTCTTTTCTTTCTCTCTCGGCTCTCACTTTGTAAAATCTTCATCTCTCTTTTTCTCTCCATATAATCGTTGGTTGTATATATATATATATATATATACATGTGCGATTGTATGTATAATATGGTTCGGTGTTAATTTTTATGTGCAAGATCAGTTTTGAATGCAAGAGTTTTGGTGAGTTTGATCTTAATTCATTACCGAATTCTTGCTTTGTGATGATTTTGTGACTAATTGATTGTTTTAAATGGTTTATTGGTGAGGTTTGTTGAAGGAAACCCAAATTCCGGGCACCTCCAAACCATGCCGCCGTCGGCAATGAGCTCCGGTGAGCCGATGGGGACGATGATGATATCTTTAAGTCCGATTATTGTGTTAATAGCTATATTTAGTTGAGTTTTTGGTTGCATGTAAAGGAATTGTATTGCATGTGTTTATTTTTGATTTTTTTATCCATGAAATTGATTTGGGAATTTGATTGTATTGGATGTTTGATGTGTAAGTTCAAGTTTTTAGTGATGACGTAATGTTATTGTGTTAAGTTTGGAAAATTTCAGATTGTTCATGCTTAGTAATCGATTTTAATTTGAAAGTTTAAGTTGGGTTTTGCTCGGATTTGAGTTATAGTGAATATGTTAGTTAATTTCGGTATTGGGTGACTATATGTATATAGTTTGAGTATTTGTCAATAAGGTTTTGATTTTTGAGAATTGGGGCAGCCAAACCAAGAGGTGTTGAGTGTAGTTAATTGATGATTAGTTGTGTTAAGTCTTATGGAATAGGAATGTTAGTGTTTAAAAGTTATGTTGAGGAATGTTGAATTTCCAGGAGCTGTCTGTTCTGTTTTGGTTGATTGCGAATGGTTGCTCCCTGTTTTAGACAGAAAGTCTAAGAGGAAATTGTTCTAGTTGGAGTCTAGTTTGTGTACGCGCAAACCTTGTATCGATAGAGTTAACGAGTAAAGAGTTATGCTTGTTTTACTAAAAGTTGCGCAGCAGGGATTTTTCTGTGCTTCAGTACCTACTTTAACCTGTTAGTTTTTAGTCTAAATAAACTGTTATGAAGTTGAAATTTTTATTCTGAGTTGGAGTAGTAATCAGGAAGTAGCCTGTCAAATGTGGTATTTGTTTGATTACTTTTGGATTTTTGAAAAATGTTTTAGTAAAGTATGCGCAGCAGATTTTCTACTTTGTGAGATGAAAACATTGTTGTAAAGGTGTTAATGATATGGTTGGCATGATCAAGTGGACTTAAGGGTATACCAAGTGTGGTATGATATGAAAGTCAGATTATATATTTTTATATATTTATATAAAGGGAGTATGTTATGTGTACTTAAATGGCGATGTACGCTTAAATGAGTTGTTGCTTATTACATGGTTGTAAATGTTATGTGGTGTAACTATTATGTGTATACGCGCTTAGGATGCGTTGGGTAGTTTAGATTAAGGATTAGAATTTTGAGAGGATCATTCTGAAATAGTATATACTCTTTTGTAGAGTTACGAGACGTGGAATATAGAAATAAAGGCAAGGCGAAGGCATAAATTCAGTGAGTACAGTTTGTTCTAAAAGCTACTTAAGAATCCAATGAAGTAGAGCCTATAAATAAAGGAAAGACCAAGGTGGAGAACCAGTGATTTCTCATTACCCTTTTTGCTATTAAGGCAAGTAATACTAACTTGCTTTCGTATTTCGATTCCATTCTTTCATTTTGACAGATATAAATTGCTATCTTGTTTATATACCTTTAATTCTAAAATACATCCTGTTCATTGATAAACCTGATTTATGTTCATAAACCATGTGGTTCTGTATACCATACTTTGTTCAGTTTTCTTTCCTTAAACCATTATACCCTGTTTATATCCATGTATTGAAACCTGATAACCTATGATTCTATAACCTGAATTTGACCCTCTACTTATGCATTCCTTTTATACCTGAAAGTGAATATATCTGAACCCTCATTCTAATACATTTCCAAAATGTACCTGATGACATTTACTTCTTGATTTCCCATTGATAGAAATCCAGATTGATCAAATTGGACTTACCCGATTCACAAAAGATGCTTCTATACAAACATTATAGACACAACACAACGTTATATGAACCATATCTTGCTTGAACTTTTCTTCAGATCTTATTCTTATCCTTTGATTATACTTACATTTTAACCTGATATTCTATTACATTAGATTTGAACTTGTACCTATGAATCACATACTTACTTGAAATTGAGAATACATGAACCTTCACTTGAGTACTATACAAACACACATCCAATGATTTACAAAGGATTTCTTTCATAAGAAAGGTTTTAAAAGAAAGGAAGTTTCAGAATTTATAATCATTTGAATTCCGAATTATGATTTCCACGGATTTCTAAGTTTGGAGGCGTAAGAGGCCGAGTGACGCCGGCCCAGCACTTTTTAATTATAATAAATGGACTTGGGATGGACTAGTCTAAAGGTCAATGTGTGCCTATTGGGACCCAATACAATGACCAGAGGGACTGTGTGTCCGGTATGGGGACATTACGTGGCTGATCACCCGTATTGTCCGGTGCGTTGTGAAAAATCTCCAAATTACTTATTGTTTTTCTTGAAATCATATATCTTTATAAGGAAATGGGTTTACCCTTTGAAATTGTATATTCATGTCATTGTTCTGATAATCCCTTGATATGGATTCTGCTACACCCATGACATACATATTGATATTGGAAACTGTCTTGAAATTGTATATTCATTTCACTGTTCTGATAATCCCTTGATATGGATTCTGCTATACCCATGACATACATATTGATATTGGAAACTGTTTCACAGTGGTTAACTATTTGGATATATTATTACTTGCTGAGCATTTGACTCATTCTTTCCCCTGTTCTAACCCACAGTTAAAAGAGAAGATGGTACGCACTTTTCAGTCAGCTAGGAAGTCTTCCTATAGGGTTATTTTTGGGATGCCAGCTCAGGAAGGTGATGAAGACTTGTAGAAGGTGTTTTGTATAAGGGAATGTAGAACTTTTAAGACACGGTTGTAATAACTTTTGAGACTTTTATTATGTAATAAAATGAAGTAGATAGTTGATGCTTGTTTCATACCATTACCTGTTAAAGATCCAGGGTAAAGTTGGGGTCGTGTCTGCATGTTTATATTATTAATCACAGGTTTATAAGTATAGAGGTTGTAGTGACTCCCCCAATCATGACCCCAGATTGGGAGGGCGTCACAAGGACATGCTCATATGGACTTACTCAGCAAGCTGTCTACAAAGAAGCTAGTTATAGGACTACCCAAATTGAAGTATGTCAAGACGGAAACCTGTTCGGCTTGTCAATTAGGCAAACAAATCAGGACTCCACATAAGTCAAAGACAATAGTATCATCTTCTAAACCTTTAGAGCTTCTTCATTTGGATTTATTTGGTACGGAAGCATATAAAAGCATTGGAGGTAAAAAATATGCATTTGTTATCGTTGATGATTATTCTAGATATACATGGGTATTGTTTCTTCGTACTAAAGATTGTGCTTTTAGTGAATTTGAGAAGCTAATCACTTTACTTGAGAACAAGTTGAATACAAGACTTGTAGGTATAAGAAGTGATAGAGGAGGTGAATTCATCTCAAAAGACTTCATTGATTATTGTGAAGAAAGAGGTATTTCACATGAATTCTCTGCTCCAAGGACCGCACAGCAAAACAGAGTTCTGGAGAGAAAGAACCGATCTTTGCAAGAAACTGTGAGGACTTTGCTGCAAGAGAGCAAGCTGCCAAGGAGTTTCTGGGCAGAAGCAGTCAACATAGCAAGCTACGTTCTGAACAGGGTGCTTATCAGACATATTCTCAACAAAACTCCATATGAATTGCTGAAGAATATGAAGCCAAACATTGGATATTTCAAAGTCTTTGGCTCCAGGTGCTTTGTACTTAAAACTATTGATCGAGATGGTAAATTCGATGTTAAATCTTATGAAGCAATATTTTTGGGTTATTCTTTAACAAGTCGTGCTTATAAAGTGTATAATACATCTAAACGTATTGTTGAAGAGTCTATAGATGTTTCATTTCAAGAGTCTAATGTTGATCTGTCAAGAGATGAGGAAGATATTGCAGGTGCAGGTGATGACAGCCAGCTGTCAGTGACAAAAACTGTATCGCAGCAAGTTGCCAACCAGCCTGAGACAACTACAGAAGCTGAAAAGCCAACTGAAACCTCTTCTCCAGTAGATGAAACTATTTCTCAGTTGTCAAAGCTCACCTTGGAAGGTCCAAGAGGTCAGAGATCACAAGAAAAGATGCCTATCTATGAAGGTGGTGAAGCCTCTCCTCCATCCAAGAGAATTCGAGTACATGAGGAAGTCATAGCTCAACATTCATTGCCAAAGTCAACAAGAACAGTGAAGAACCATCCTCCAGAGTTGATCATTGGTGATAAATCAGAAGGAATCAAGACAAGGAAGGGTCAAGCCAACTTTTGTGCATTTGCGGCCTTTCTAGCTCAAGAGGAACCAAAGAATGTTAAAGAAACACTTCAAGATGAGAATTGGATCATGGCAATGCAAGAAGAACTCAATCAATTTGAAAGATGTGATGTTTGGGAACTTGTGGAGCCACCTAAAGATGCTTCAATCATTGGTACTAAATGGGTCTTCAAGAACAAAGTTGATGAATTTGGTACGGTTACTCGAAACAAAGCAAGACTTGTTGCACAAGAATATAATCAACAAGAAGGAATAGATTTTGAGGAAACTTATGCCCCGGTTGCAAGGCTCGAATCAATAAGGATGCTACTTTCATTTGCATGCTTCAAGAAGATCAAGGTACATCAAATGGACGTGAAAAGCGCATTTCTTAATGGATTCTTAGAGGAAGAAGTTTATGTCAAGCAACCCCTGGTTTTGAGAATGAGCAATTTCCAAATCATGTTTTCAAGTTGAAGAAGGAATTATATGGATTGCGGCAAGCTCCTAGATCATGGTACGAAAGGTTAAGTAAGTTTTTGATCAAAAATGGATTCATTCGAGGTAAAATCGATCCCACATTATTTACTAAACATAATGGTACTGATATTTTAGTTGTACAAATATATGTGGATGATATTATTTTTGGATCTATTAATGATGATATGTGCAAGTGGTTTTCTAAGTGTAAGCATAGTGAGTTTGACATGAGCATGATGGGAGAGCTTAATTACTTTTTGGGTCTTCAAATTAAGCAAACTCCAGAGGGTATTTATGTGCATCAATCCAAGTATATCAAGAATCTACTAAAAAGATTTGGATTTGAAAATATCAAGCCGAAATCAACATCAATGACTCCTGCCAGCAAGCTAACAGCAGATGATCAAGGTATAGATGTTGATGTTCGCAAGTATAGAGGTATGATTGGTAGTTTATTATATCTTACTGCCTCTAGACCTGATATAATGTATAGTGTTTGTGTATGTGCGAGGTTTCAATCTAAACCAAAAGAGTCTCACTTGAGTGCGGTTAAACGTATATTCAAATATTTGAGTGGCACAATTACTCTTGGTTTATTTTATCCAATCACAAATGCTTTTGATCTTGTTGGGTTTAGTGATGCAGATTATGCAGGTTGTCAAACTAATCGCAAGAGTACAAGTGGTGTTTGTGCATTTTTAGGACAAAGTTTGGTGTCTTGGCAAAGCACGAAGCAAGCTTCTGTTGCATTATCCACTACAGAAGGTGAGTATTTAACTGCAGGAAGTTGTTGTGCCCAAATCTTTGGATGATACAAACACTCAGGGACTATGGCATCAAATGCGACAAGATTCCAATTTATTGTGACAATACAAGCACCATAAATATTTCAAAGAATCCAGTGAATCACTCAAGAACGAAGCATATTGATGTTCGACATCACTTCTTGAGAGACAATGTTGCAAAAGGAAAAATTGAGCTACTATTTTTTTCTACAGAATACCAGCTAGTTGACATCTTCACTAAGCCATTGACCGAAGAAATATTTTTTGTTCTTCGTAGGGAAATTGGCATGTGCAATGTCTAGACAGCAAGCTACCTACAGTTTTCTGGTAATATTAGCTCACTTAGCATGATAATCCATGCTTATTTGAATTTTCTATTATTGATAACTTGTGAATAACCTTTTTGATGAATAAGGGGGAGAAAATTTAGGATCATAGCATGTGTGATTTAGGGGGAGTTTTTAGTTACCTCTTTGGGTCACATGTTTTTAATGTGAATTTATGTTAATATGCTAAATTTTAATGTGATTCCATGAAAATATGCTTAGCTGCTTGGATAGAATGCTAATCTTTTTGTAGGGGAAGCATAATTTTAGGGGGATTATTTTGCTCCTGAATATTGGTGTGTAATCATCAAAAAGGGGGAGATTGAAACCCTGGTGTTTTGATGATAACACTATAGCAGCAAGCTGAGTTTATTGTGTTGTACTAACATTGTTTTGCAGGAACTAAAGTATTAGTATTTTCAAACAAAACATGTTATAGCAGCGAGCTTGCAGAGAAATTTTGTATGCAGGCAGCAACTGGCAACACTCCCAGCAGATAGAGTTTCAGTCCTATTTTATAGCAAATTTTCTAGGAACTGAATTGTTAGGACTCTATCACTTATATAAGTCGTATATAATATATATATATATATATATATATACGCTCAATATTTTCAAAACTCTTTTCATATATATATATATATATATATATATATATATATATATATATATATATATATATATATATAATTCCTATTAAATAGGAGTTTGGTGTTTTAACGTTTTATTCTTTAAACAAACTCTATTTTCTAGGGTTTCTATTAGTTGAACGTGTCTTATTCTTCAACGTTATTTTTCTATCTTCAAACGTTCATCTATTTTTCTAAACGTTACTTTGTGAACGTTGGTGTTGAATTAATCAAACAAATTAAACGTGAGGCTTTTAAGGTCAAGAACGTTGGTTTTTTTTGGGATAATTCAAATACTCTTTGTTCACTATTTATATAGACTTGTGTGTTTGTTTTTAAGTGGTTGGACAACGTTTTAAATAAACACAAGTACTATCAAATGTTGATTTGCAAAATCTTATACATACTTGTTAGGATTTATGGGTGATAGATATGAGGCAACTTAACTAGATACTTTATTTACTTAATCTTTATTAAGTATGAACATACTGTCACAGCCAGAGTATGTCTTTGTAACCGTTTTATTTAGTAAAAATAAGATTCTAGTGCATCTTGGTAGAAGTTCATTTATTTGTTCAAGCCTCAAGAAGTACTCAAGATGGACAACAAGAATAAAGATTATTGTCACAGCGCTGACAGTAAAGTTACAAGAAGACAGCATGTTGCGAGTCACGACAGTACATTCACTCTGACAGCAACATTGGCGGAAGCCCTCTGACAGCAATCTTGGAAATCCTGACAGCACCTTCAGCGGGGATTTCTTATTGTCACCATAAGCGCATTCCTGTGACAGCAAGCTTAGCCATCAGGATACTGTCATGAAGGGATAACATTTGTATTGGTAAACAACCCAGTCAAACTCGTGACAGTTTGGATGTTCAAGAAACAGGCGTGTTGCAGTATCCCAACACTGTAACAGGTCTGCAAGACTACGACTGAAGCTTGAGAGATCACATGACAAAGCTCACCAATTCCAGAGTATGACAAATCTACATCTACTGAATTGTGTTAGCTTAAAATAGAATGTTTCTAGATTGCTTTGTTATGTATTGATAAGTTGTCTGTATAGCAATTTAGGAAAGAATCACGGGCAGGCAAATTGTAAGAAGCTGCCACTTGAAAATGACAACAGCTTCACAAGACCCGTGATTGAAAGTGATAGGTTTAGCCTACTTAGTCTATCTCTCAATTCATTCTCTGTAATCACTCAAGAAACCGAAGCTCAAGAAAACAAACATTTTCTTGAGGTTGTAGCAACCCATTGCAAAATAAATAAAACATTTATTTTGTGAGAATTACTCGTGTGTCTACTTGTGTTTGCATTTGATAAATTGATAATCCTTAATCTTAGTTCTTGTTGTTGGAAACGTAGATTGAGATTTATCAGTATTGCATTCAACCCCCCCCCCCCCCCCTCTGCAATAGTCAAGGACCAACAACTGGTATCAGAGCAGACAAATTGTTCTACAAATCTGAGATCATGACAAGTATGCAGAAGTCAAGTAGCATAAAGATTCCAGCATTTGATAAAGAGAACTACAATGTATGGAAAAGAAAGATCATGTTGTTTATCAAAGCTGCGAATCCATTATACTTGGGTATCCTCCAAAATGGTCCATTTGTTCCACGAAAAGAAATTGAAGCCTCAATTGTGGACAGCGTTCTTATTCCAGCCTACTGGGTCAACAAATTACCTTCAGAGTTTCTGGAGCCAGAAAAAGAGAAGGTGGCCTTGGATGATTACTTTCAACTCATCTTACTGGATGCTCTCACTTTGGACAAAGCCATGTGTGGGAATGTCATTGGGTGCTCATCAGCCAAGGATATGTGGAATAAGATAGAGCTGCTGTGTGAAGGAAGTGAAGAAGTGAAAGATAATCAAAGACAAATTCTTATCTCACAATATGAAGCCTTCATGGCAAAGTCAGGAGAAGACCTAACAACAATGTTTGAAAGGTTTAGCAAACTTATGACTGAGCTACAAATACATGGCAAATACTATGATATGAAGGAGCTAAATGTCAAGTTCTTACTCACACTTCCTGAGCATCTTGAGCACAAAGTCACTGCCATAAGAGAAGGAATGAATCTTAACAATATCTCTCTTGAAACTCTATATGGTGTGCTTAAATCATATGAGTTTGAGTTTTTCCAGAAAAGAGCTATTCTAGCTGGATCCAGAGGAAAGATGGCTAATATTTCAGGTGCTCTAGTGGCTCATGTGCCAAGAATCACTCAACCTAGTGAAGAAGCTCAAATCACTCAACCTGCTTCAGTACCCTCTCTTAAGATCGAAGAGGTTGTGGATGATGAGGAGAAAGTTGTATTGCAGATAACTGATGTTGAGGATGAAGACTTCTACTCCTTAGAAGAAATGGAGAAGATGGATAATCCAACTATGGCTTACATGGCCAAGAAATTCAAAAACATAAGATTCAAAAGAAACAAGCCATTTAAGCCTCAGGGTCAAACATCAAGGTTCAGCAGAGGGAACTCTTCTAAGGTTGAAGGTGGTGCCACAAGAGGTGGTTACAAAACAGGGATGGTGGACAGATCCAAGTTCAGGTGTTACAACTGCAACGAGCTTGGTCATTTTGCTACAGAGTGCAGAAGACCAAAGCAGAATCAGAGGATGGATAAAGGGTCAATTGGACATTTCAAGAAAGGACAGGGAAAGGCCTATGTGGCTGAAGGAAAGTGCTTGGATGATTCTGATGATGAAGAGGAAGAGGAATATATGAATCTAGCCCTCATGGCTAAGTCTGATGAGGCCTCCTCTATCTCTCCAAGTCAGGTACCCTCACTAGTCTTACTTGATATGTCTAAAGATGAATACAAACAAACTGTTGAGGAATTGAGTGCAGAAATGTTCAATGTTCACACTAGTTTAACTGCAGCTAATGAAGAGATTGCTAGGTTAACTAAATTGAATGAAACACTCACTTCTGAAAATGATTTGCTTTTGTTGAAGACCAGTCGTTTAGAATCTTTAACACAGGAGAATTCTAAACTTAAAAATGATTTAGTCTGTGCTAAGGAAATTGAGGAGTTTCTAAGGAAAGAAATTAGTGAAAATGAATTCAAGATTAAAGCCTATAGAAACTCATCCAAACAACTTCGGGACTATCATGAGAAACACACAGAGGATCAAAAAGTAGGGATAGGTTTTGAGTATGGCAAAAGACCTGGTAAAGAAATTGTCAGCCAGGATTGTTCAACTGATGCTACTATCAAACCTCAAATTCTCAAGAAGATCAACAAACCCATTTTTAAACTTTCTGAACTTGAGTTTGATGAGGAAGCCATGCTCATCAAGCAACAACTTGATGATGAGGATGAAGGTATTGACAGTACAACAGTGGATGGAAAAGATACTGTCACAATCCCCAGGACAGTAACTTCCCCAAACAATCTGACAGAATGTTCCAAAGATGCTGTCAATAATGGCAGGACAGTAGCTTCCAAAGGTACTGTAAAGAGAGCCTCAAAGACAGTGACTTCCAAACCTACTGTCATGACAGAAGGTGCGAAAGGTACTGTCAAGAAAGGCTCGACAGCAACTTCAGAACATCCTGTTGGCAATGCTAATGCTCCTAGAAAACTATGCAATAATTGTGGCTCTTCATATCACTTAACTCATGTTTGTAAGAAACCAAAGGAGGTCAAGAACAATGTGACCATGATAGATGGTAACTTACACAGAACCCCCATTATGCATAGATCTATGGTAGTCTGCAATAATATTGATTGTGTGCCTTGTAAAGTGACTGCCATGAGTACTTGTTTCAATTTGCCTATTTCATCTACTGAACCATGTCTCTATATGCAAACTGGTGAGACTCCTGAGCCTACTGGAAACAGTAAGAAGGCCTCATCCACTAAGAAGAAGACCAAGTCTAATTCTAAAGATATGTGGGTGAAGAAAGGAGTCCAACAGAAGATTCTTGATGTGATGATTAAAGTTGAAAATGATGATTATGCTTATGATACTGAAGTGACTGGACCCAACAAGGATTCGGTACCATATGCCTCTTAAATACAATTTGTCTTGCAGGGTAAGATTAAGGAGCAGGTCACTTGGATCATTGACAGTGGCTGCTCTAGACACATGACTGGTGATAAAACCCTGTTGTCACAATTTGTAGAGAAAGCTGGACCAATCATAACCTTTGGAGACAACAACAAGGGTTACACAGTGGGATATGGCTGTTTGGAAATTGGAAATGTTTTCATAAATGATATTGCACTTGTTGATGGATTGAAGCACAACCTGCTCAGTGTCAGCCAATTCAGTGACAGGGGATTCAAGGTTGATTTTGACATGATGGTGTGCAACATCTATCACAAGAAGGATGGAAGCCTTTCTTTGAAAGGAGTAAGAAAAGGAAGCATGTTTGTTGTTGACTTAAGATCAACAAAAAAGGACAAGATTTACTGTTTTTACAGTAAAGCTATTGTTGGTGACAGTATGCTTTGGCACATGAAACTCTCACACCTCAACTTCAAAACAATGAATATGCTGATGAAGAAGGAACTAGTGAGAGGACTACCTCAACAGGAATTCTGTCAAGAAGGACTGTGTGAGGACTGTCAAATGGGAAAACTGAAGAAAGCTGTGCACAGATCAAAGCAAGTCAACACCAACACTGAACCACTCAAACTAATTCACATGGATCTCTTTGGACCAGTCAATGTTCCATCATTAGCAAAAAAGAGATATGCATTAGTTATGGTGGATGACTATTCTAGGTATACTTGGGTGAAGTATCTAGAATCAAAAGATGAAGCAGCTCAAGTCATCATTGATCACTTAAGAGTTCTTGAAAGAGCTCCAAATGCCAAAGTTCAAATGATAAGAAGTGACAATGGGACTGAGTTCAGAAATGCCACTCTTGGTAACTTCTGTAAAGATGAAGGAATTGTACAACAATTTTCTTGTTAGATATAATTCCTGATGATTGTTTATCAGTGTTTAAGTAACAAGTACTTATCAGAGTTTACACTAGAAGCCAGTCAGAGTTTGTTAAAGTCTGACGGGGTGAGAGTTTATTTAGCTGTCGGTGCATACTTGAAGATTCTAGAAGCAATATATCTTGAAGATGGAAAGAAGCAAGATATATTGAGATAGCTAAAGAAACGGGACAGAAGACAGAAGCAATCCTAAATTGATATACATTGTAATAGCTGATTTATAGAAATATCAATTAGAGATTGATTGTGTAACTGTGTTCTATATAAACACAGATAGGTTAACCCTAAAAGGGAGGCGAATACGTGAATTATCATTCTTGTAACCTAGCAGCTCTCTGTGATACTTTACATCACTGAGAGAAGAGTTATTTAATATAATTCAGTTTATTGTTCATAAACAGTGTTCTTGATTGTTATTCTCATACATATATTGATTATATATTGTGTATTTGGCCTAACATTTCTGCTGCAAGGACTCCTCAGCAGAATGGAGTTGTAGAAAGGAAGAACATGACTCTCATTGAAGCTGCCAGAACTATGCTTCATGATGCAAAATTACCTACATACTTCTGGGCAGAAGCTATCAACACAGCCTGCTACACACAGAACAGAACCTTGATCAACAAGACTCATGGGAACACTCCTTACTACCTGCTCAATGAAAAGAAACCTACTGTCAAGTATTTTCATGTGTTTGGGAGCAAATGTTTCATGATGAAAGACAACCATGAAAAGAAAGGGAAATTTGACACCAAAGCTTATGAAGGCATTTTCATGTGGTATGTTTTAGAAAGGACTACCTACATAGTCTATCTTTTGGAACACAGAATCATCGATGAAAGTGTGAATGTCACATTTGATGAAACCAAGTTTCCTGGACTGCATGAAGAATGTCAAATGCAGATTCTTAGATTTGAGAATCAAGGATACTTGGAGGAAGAAGAAGTTGTTGATGAAGAACCTACTTTCACTCAAACTGTTGAAACAGAAAAGGATGCTGTCATTGAAGATAATGTCAATCAAACTCCAGCCCAGTCACAGACCATCATAGGAAATACTCAAATTGATGGTGACTCTGGAGACATTGAAGAAAATGGTGGAGACAATTGCCCTGGTGAAGAATCAGTTCCTCTAATTGAGCTTACTGTCTCAAAATAAAACAAGAAGCTTGCCCAAAACCACTAGGTGGAACAGGGATCACTCAAATGATCTAATAATTGTAGATCCCTCTTCTGGGGTGAGGACCAGGAACAATGTTTCTGCTGACAACATGTTTTCTTGTTTTCTTTCTCAAATAGAGCCTAAAGCAATTGATGAAGCATTGTTAGATTCTGATTGGGTGATTGCTATGCAAGAGGAACTCAACCAGTTTGAAAGGAACAATGTATGGAAATTGGTTCCAAGACCTAAAGGAAAGTCAGTTATTGAGACAAAGTGGGTTTTCAGAAAAAGTTAGATGAAAATGGAATGTGACTAGAAACAAGGCAAGGCTAGTAGCTAAAGGTTACTGTCAACAGGAAGGAATAGACTATGATGAGACATTTGCACATGTTGCCAGACTTGAAGCTATCAGGATTTTCCTAGCCTTTGCTGCACACTGTAACTTCAAAGTGTTCCAAATGGATGTCAAAAGTTCTTTTTTGAATGGAGAGTTGGAGGAAGAAGTGTATGTTGAACATCCTCCTGGTTTTGAAGATGTTGAAATGTATGATTTTGTGTACAAGCTGTTCAAGGCACTTTATGGATTGAAACAAGCTCCAAGAGCAGTGTATGATACCATCTCTACCTTTCTATTGGAAAACCAGTTTACAAGAGGTGTAGTAGATAAGACCTTATTCTACAAGCATCATGGCAAAGACATCATTCTGGTTCAAATTTATGTTGATGATATCATCTTTGGTTCATCAAATGAGAAGTTGTGTGAAAAGTTTTCATCTCTAATGAGAAACAAGTATGAGATGAGTATGATGGGAGAACTGTCATTCTTCCTTGGTTTACAGGTTCTTCAGAAAGATGATGGGATCTTCATTTGTCAAGCAAAATATGTCAAGGAACTTCTCAAGAAGTTCAACCTAGAAGATTCATCACCTGCCAAGACTCCTATTTCTACCTCAACTAGTCTGGATCTAGACTCCAAAGGGAAGAAAGTGGACTCTAGTGCATACAGAGGCATGGTTGGATCTCTTCTCTACCTAACTGCTAGCAGACCTGACATAATGTTTGCTACATGTCTCTGTGCAAGGTTTCAAGCTGATCCAAAGGAGTCACACTTGGTAGCAATCAAGAGAATTTTTAGATACCTTAAGGGCACTCCTAATCTAGGCCTTTGGTATCCTAAAAACACTGGATTTGAGCTAGTGGGGTACTCTGATTCAGATTATGATGGATGTAGGATTGACAGAAAAAGCACTACAGGAAGCTGTCAATTTCTTGGTGGAAGATTGGTATCCTGGTTCAGTAAAAAGCAACACTCAGTTTCTACATCAACTGCAGAAGTTGAATACATTGCAGCTGGAAGTTGCTGTGCACAAATCTTGTGGATGAAGAATCAACTGTTGGATTATGGCTTAGTGTTAAATAATATCCCTATCTACTGTGACAACACTAGTGCCATAGCCATCTCAGACAATCTTGTTCAACACTCTAGAACTAAGCACATTGATATCAGACATCATTTCATAAGAGAGCATGTTGAAAGAGGAACTGTGAAGTTGATCTATGTGCCCACAGAAAAGCAAATTACATACATTTTTACAAAACCACTGGATGAAGCAACCTTCAACAGGTTGGTAAGTGAATTGGGAATGCTAAATCTGGTATGTTAACTTACTAGTTTTTCATTCTATTATTCAAATGAAGCTTGTGACAGTAACAACTTCAGAAGTTGCCGTCATGAGAAAAGTTACTGTCTACTTAAATCCCTATCTATTTTCGACAGCATGTTTACTTTGACCTTGTTAAATTGAATTTTGTGCTAGTCTCACTTTTGATAGTTTTTTCAAGTATGACATTAACTTGCATGGTTTTTACTGCTGAAATTGATCAAGGATTCTCCTTAGTTGGTCAGTTTTGCCTTGATTGTTGTATTAGTGGTAGACATCACTTAATTGCAATCTGTGGTAGTTGTATGGGTATTCCAAACTGTTGACCATTTAAATCCCTCCTTAACCTAGTATGCCTATAAAATGAGTCTTAGGCTATATTAGTGAATCATTTAGAAAGAGGGTAAAATGGAAAACAAAGTAGGAATTGAATACAGGCCTAAGCCTTGTGGAAGTGAGCCCTACAATGAAGAAATAGAAGCGTTATTTGATGAGTTATGGGATATCCTCGATGAGGAAGAAGAAAGGAAACTTTCTTCCAAGGCCACTGAAGAGGCTAAAGAGCAAGAAGAGGAAAAGGAGTTTCAAACACTCCTCAAGGAGGAAGGAACATCTGAAGAAATAGTTAGGGCTGAAGTTCTAGAATTGGTTAAGAAAGATCGTAATGAATAGTTAATCTCACCAATTGTAGTAATTTAACCCTTTTTAATTAATAAAGCTTATCAATTTTCTTCTATATTTTCCTCTTGCTTGATGTATGTGTTGTTACTTGTTAATTGCTTAACTGGTTGAATGTTGTTATGAATGAATAATGAATCAGTAATAAATATTGTAAATGTTTAACTGGTGTCTCTTCAGTTAAGTTATTAATCATAACAGTTTCAATACAAAGTCCTGACAGTTGTTGTTTTCCCGCAAAGGTTGCTGTCATCTAGAAAAGTTGTTGTCACAGTTCTTTGACAACTAACTTCTCGACAGCAGTAAACAACCTTCTGTCATGACTCGTAAAAGATAATGTCGTATGAGAACTTAACGATGACAGTAAGTTTTGCGCGAAATGTTTCTGTCACGCAAAACATGTTGTCATCACACCAAAGTTACTGACACGGTTGTTTTGAGCGCACAGGTTACTGTCAAATTAGTGGACCGTTAAAATTGGACACTCATCCTCCACGAGGAGAGAGAAATCAGCCAGTAACCCACGTGACTGCTAAGTGGGTTAAGACACGATTTCACTTTTCCACTTTGTCAGTTAAACGCTTGAACTTCCCTCTAAATTCATCAAACATACAACTGTTCTCAAAAAGCAAACACAACACTCACCTTTCTCATATCCCCAAGCAATTCATCTCCTACCTTCTCTCTTCTTCTCTCAGGCAAAACAATTGGCCCCCAAACAATCAATTTCACAAACCAACTTTGCTGGCATCTACTCTCCAAGTGATGCTGGTGAGGGTTTCAAAGGGCTTGTTTATTTCATGAATAAGTCCTATCTTGGGTATGCAATTACCTCCACTCCTGTTCTTGACCTAGATAGGATTGAAAATTTCTGGGAGACAGCCGTTGCTCAAGAAGATGGTGACATCTCCTCCATTCAGTTCAAAATCAAGGAGCACGGCTACTCTCTCACTGTTTAGGGCATCAATGCAGCTTTGGGAATTGTGCTAGAACCAGGAAAGGATTATGTTGAGTTTGCTAGTGATGAGACCCTGAAGAAACTCTTCTTGAAGATTGGGTATTCTGGCCCTATTCTTGAAGAGGGAACAACAAAATGGTACCCCTCTGGTGAAATGGACAGGAAATATCTCCGCAGGGAATGGAGTATGGTGTTTGATGCTATGGTGAAGGTGTTCTCTACTAAGACCACCGGCTGGAATGGAATTCCCACCTACATCAAGAAGCTCACTCACTCTCTTGTTCATGGGTACAAAGTGGATGTTGGAAAGCTGCTCATGGCACACCTCAAGGCTGCCATAGGTAAGAAGGTAAACATCTATCCTCGCTTTCTAATGTTATGCATTAATTCTTTATGTGACTTTGATGAGAATGCACCTCGATTAGAAGTGTGCCCAGTACTGAAAAGAAACACTCACACAACTCTCACTTCACAGAATTTAAATGCACATATTCCACTATGTTTCACCAAACACATGGTTGATCAAGTGACAGACCTTGATTTTCCATTACCTTCTGGTTTTGACACCTTCACTATTGAGACTGAAGCTGGATTAGACCCAAATGCAGCTAACCCTCATTCTACCCCATACACTCAGCCTAGTTTCTCTAGACTTCCCAAAGTACAGAGGCTAGCCTTATAAGAAACCAGAAAAAGGCCCCTAGAGACTGGTGGTAGTGGTAGTGTTGAAAGTCAAGAGGGAGTTCCTGAACCTAGTAAAGCAAATAAGGAAGGTAGTCAAACAGAACCCACAGTGGTTCCTCCTGAGCCTAAGAAGAAGAGAGCTAAGAGGACCAAAACCACTGTCAGCCACCCTGCAGTCTCCCAAAAGACTGTAGAGGAATCAAGGGAAATAAACTCCTCCCTAGATGTGCCTTCTCAACAAGGGACATCTATTGAAATTGGCCTGTCTCCCAAGGCACCCTATAAAGAGTCTGCACAACGTCATGGTCCAACTCATGAGGAACCTCCACTTACAGAAACACGCATGGAGTCAGGACACAGTGAGGATTTCACTTCCCTCTTTGATGCTTCACAAGTTCCATCTGTGGAGCAGTCATCATTCTCTTCTCCACTTTCACCTTCTTCCTTCCCTACACATTCATTTGTTTCTTCTCCACAACCTAGAGAGGGGGACAGTCCCAATCCTTCAGGTTTTGATCATCCATCTCCAATCATGGATGAACCCCCTTTCAGTGGTCCACAAGAACCCAACCCTTCTATATTTTATTTTATAGAAACTTGTGTTTTCTGTAAGTATTTTCTTCTATATAAATTAGAAGGTAAAACTTAAAACAATGCTTTTTAATATGTATGTAAAATATATAGATAAATTAATTGTGGGGGTCAAATTAGTTATCTTAAACTTTTTTTTTAATGAAAACCAATATTTCGAGGGTATCACTAAGAATCCAATAACTTTTAGTGTATCATTTGGAAAAGTCAAAAGTACATGTATACCAAATAGAATTTTCCTTTTTATTTTAAAGTCAAATTAGTTGATTTAACGTTTGTTTAACTGTTGTTAACGGGAGGGTTACAACTGGTAATGTACCAATACTTTGGGAGTACCACTGAGAAGCCAATAACTTTTGGCGTACCATTTAAAAAAGTCAAAAGTAGATGTGTACCATTTAGAATTTCCCTTTCTTTAAAGATATTTTCTTATCACACCACCAAGACACAGAATACATATTCCCAATTTTTTATTTTCTTATCACACCACCAAGACACAGAATACATATTCCCAATTTTTTATGTATTTCTTTCTTTTGCGCGATGTTCATATTTGATATTCTAAAACTATCTCAATCTTTTTTTAACTCTAGAATTTTAGGATTTTAAATTAAATATTAATAACAAATATTTTTTAATATATTAGAAGTAGAATAAGTGTTCAAATTTATTGAAATGAAAAATTCGAACTTATATGGAAGTCATATAAACAAAACTTAAATTTGAAGTATAATTGGTCTTCGAATTTGTAAAGTAAAATAATTCAAATTTAATTTTAGAGTTTTCAATACTAATAAATAAAAAAAGATATCCTTTAACATATTAGAAGTAGAATAGGTGTTTGAATTTATAGAGGAGAAGAGTTCAAATTTATAGAGAATACATGTAAATAAAGTTTTACTTGAAGTTGAATAGGTATTCAAATTTATAAAGGAGAATAGTTCGAATTTATAGAGAAGACATATAAATAAAGTTTTATTTGAAATATAATAGGTGCTCGAATTTATAAAGGAGAATAGTTCGAATTTGTAGGTAAGCCATATAAACGAAAGTTTTTTTTATTGAAAGTAGAATACATGTTCGAATTTATAGAAGAGAAGAGTTCGAATTTATAAAAAACATACAATTAAAAGTTTTATTAGAATTAAATAGATGTTTGTAAGACATGATTAAAAGTTCTATTGAAACTAGAATAGATGTACGAATGTATAGAAGAGAAGAGTTCGAATTATAGGAAAGATATATAATTAAAAATTATATTGGAAGTAAAATATGATTGTGAATTTATATAGGCGTTTTTTCAAAGATAGAGCAGCTCATTAGAAAGGAGTATGTTAACATGAAAATTAATATATAAGACAAATATTCAATATATCAAACTTGAGTTTTCAATCTTAACTAGAAAAACGTGTTTCACGGGAGGACGACTTATTAGACAGGAACAAATAATTATTATAATTTAATTAATAGAGTTTTAAAAAAATTTATTACACCGCCGTGAAGCGCGACTTTATATACTAGTGTTTATATATATATAAAGAAAAACCCTCAGGAGCTCTCAGATCGTCTAAAAGTTATTTATCTATTTTTCTAAAGCTCCTTAATTTTAAATACCTAAAATTAAACTTCCTTCTTTAAATCCTAATTTTTAGAAAAGAAAGTCAAAACATTTTTAAAGTTGTCTAAAAGAAATCATTGTATCAAAGGTAAGTATAATCTATAATTTATATTGGATCATATTTTTCTATCTTTCTAGAACCTCTCTATTTTAAATTAGAATTTGAATTTCCTTTTATAACATCTAGAAATTTAAATTTCCTTTTAAATTTTCACTGTATTTAGATGCTCTATCTATCTGGAGTGAAAATTAGCCGAGATATGATTTATAAATATTTCAGTATTTTACTGCATATGTTTCAAATCATACTCTTATGAGAAGTTATGAGCTTTTAAGACATCTCTACATAGGTGATCTTGAGAGTTCACGACTTAGTTCAAATAAAACAGACTTATATCACAAACTGTTGAAATTGTGAGACTTCGCGATATAGTTCATTTCTTGAGTTTGCGACATAGTTCATTTTATGACTTCGCGACTTAGAATAACTATATCGACAAGTCTCCATATTTGACAAAATTTTGATTTAAATTCATTTTATTTCAATTTTTTATTTAAGTCTGACAAAATGCTTGGAATTCCAAAAAGAGAGTTTTAGACAGGGTATTTATACTATATCGCAAAGTCCACCAATTCTTTCTACCTTCAAGACTTTGCGACATAGTTCATTTTTGGACTCTACGATATACTTTGCAAGACTTCGCGATATAGGCTATTTTGAGACTTCACGACATCAAAATAGCCTGTACAAATTCATAACTCCATATCGCAGTGTATCTATCATATAAATACTCTTTTCTAACCGTTCACAACTTTTTATCTTGTCTTTTACTCTCAACTCTCAAACCTAAACTCAAATTCTCTTCTCTCTTTTTCACTCTCAATTTCAAATGGCACCCAAATCTCAAACAACGTCTTCCTCAAACCCTTTAACCATACCCCAGAGAGACCAATCTTCTCACTATCCCCTCTGAGGCGGAGGCAAACCCAAGGTACAAGTGTTTTGTACGGTTCTTGAACACATCCTATCTTCACTAAGCTTTAACTATGAACCCCACTCTGTACGTTGATGTACTGGAAGGTTTCTGGAGGACGACTTTGGTATCTACAATGGCAAAGGAGGATGGGACTTCATTTCAAGAAATCAACTGCACAATTGGGGGCAAGCACTTGCAATTTGGAGAAAAAGAAATCAATGAAGCTTTGGGGTTCAAGGTTGAAGGTCATGATGCTGAAGCCACTGATACTGAAATGGTGGCATTCCTGGACCTAATCAAGTATGCAGATGAGATAGACATGGCTAAGCTTAACAAGAAGCATGTCAGGAGAGAGTGGTCATTTCTGTTTGACGCACTCCAAAAGGTGTTTATGTGCAGGAAGACAGGATGGGACCATATTAGTCACATTGCTGTGAAGTTAGCCTACTCCTTAGCCTATAATCAGGAGATTAATGTAGGAGCAATTATCCTCAAGGAATTGGCTCAAAGGCTAGATAGGACGGTTCGTGGAAGAGGTAATGAAATCTTTTACCCTCGTTTTCTTCAGTGCATTTTAAATTCTCTTGATCCTAATGTGCATGAATTAGATGGTATAGATAAAACTAAAATGGCTTATTCCAAATCCATGTCCAAAGTTCTATTTGGTTCATTGGATACAAGGAATCAAGTGGATGTGATACTAAGTGTGACCCAGCATATGCAGGACACATTTGCATCCTATCCACTTGATAAGCCCATATATCTTGAACTTTCTTGGAAAGGAAAGGCTAAGACTGAAGGAGCCTCAATGTCTAACCCAAGCCTTCCTAACCCATCCAATGACCCCCCTGCAAACAGTACAATAGTAATTAGGGAGCCAAGTGCACCAATCTCCCAAAAGGTTGGTGTTACTAAAAAGAAGACTAAGAAGAGAGCCCTTGTTATAAGTGATGAGTCTGTAGATCTAGGTAGTGAGGAACCTGAGTCACAGCTCACCAGACAAAAGAAGAAATCCAAATCAATGGCTACCACTGAATCCTCCCAACAGGATTTAGATGTGCAAAAAGGGGTACACCTATTAATGTCAATGTCCTCTCAACAGGGCATTGGAATTGAAAAGAGTAGTCTCCCCACTAGAATCTGTCAAGAGTTAGCACAGGGTCAAGAACTCACTCTTGACCCCAGTGGAAATAAGGGTGATAATACACAGAGTGGAGAGCACATCAACATTGAAACTCCTCCTCTTTCTCAGGGGGAGTTGCCAAAATCTAGTCTACACTACACTTCTTTTCCAGTATCTGCATCTAATATGTCTTCTCAACAGAAAAGTCATTCTCATGACAATTCTGCACTTGATTAGTCACAATCTTTATCTATGACTGAGCCAATCTCAAGTGACATGGTGCTTGACACTGTGCTCACCACCCAGGACCCTCATCTAGTTGGTCAGGAAATGCACGCTGGGGAATATTCTAATGACACCAACACAAACACAGAGGATTCACCAGTCTTTACTGGAGACTCTGTGCCCACACAATTGACGGATGAAGCACTCCAAAATCTTCATATGGCACAGATTGATGAGTTCTCAAAGATTGCCCAACATCTCCTCACAGCTGGACTACCAAATAAAGATTATGAAGCTATTCTGCTCTATCATAAGGAGGATGTTGAGGCTCAGAAGGAGAAGATTGTGGATGAGGCACAACAGGATGGAAATGTGGATGCCTGGTTGGATGCAAAGAGGACAGTAAGGCTGAAGGAGGCTCTATCTTTTCTCAGGGAGGACTATCTCACAGCTTTGGGGTCAAATGCCAAAAGTCTCTCTCCTGCAAAAATCTATGAAGCAGTGAATGAAGTATACAAAAGTCAGTTGAAGGCTCTGCACTTCCTTGGGAAAGGTCTTCAATCAGAAATCTCTACTATCAAGGAAGAAACTGACCACTCCCTGGTTCAGCTAAGAAATACCTATCTTTCTGATTTTCCCAATGTGGATGGCATCCTCAAAGAACTAAGGAAGACTACTCAGACTGTCTCTACTATGGATCTTACTCTAGCTGTGGTGACTGATAACTTGAAGAAAATGTCCACCAAACTAGAGAATCAACTGCAATCCAACATAAACATCAACTCAATGCTCTTAGTACTATGGAAAAACCAGTATGGTGACAATCTGGTGGATGAGGTTCCAATCTCCAATATCTCTAAATTTGACTTCTCTAAGCTCAAGGACCAGGCTCTCAATCCATTCAAGTCTGAGCAGCTATTCTCAAAGGTTGACAGATTGGAGAAAGAAGTGGCTTCCCTAAAGTCTGAAAACCAAGGGATTTCTCATTCCTTGTAGCTCTTAAATGCCAAGTTGGATGACCAAAACAACTCCACTTTCAATATTCTGCTAGTCCAACAACAGATGATGACCTCTATGATGAGAAGCATGAATCTTCCTATTCCTGGAGAAGCTCAAGACATCTTGTCTGATCCCAAGCCTAAGGGGGAGAAAGAAAGGAAAGGAAAGGAAAAGACTCTGAAAGGGGGAGTCTCTGCCAAGCTTAAGGGCAAAGTAACTGAGAAAGACACAAGGCCAATAACTCTTCCTACTGTTTCTGTAACCAGTTTAGCTGGCCAGAAAAGTAGTGTGACTACAACTTTCTATCCTGGCACAATGCCCATGGATGGTCCTGCTCCCCTCATCTCAACAAGTGCCAAACCAATCAAAACAAAGATTGTCACTGAGGCCAAGCTACAGGAAGTTGCAAATTCAAACATCTATAATGATGAGGCCTTTCTGGAGTTTCTGAAAGCCATCTACATCAGTGTTCAAGGAGACACTCTCAACTACAGAAACAAGATCAATGAAAAAATCAAGTATTTAACAGTGGCAGTCAGGAAAATCAAGGATGCTCATCTAAGAGAAATCATCATGGTATCCAAGGACAACTGCTGTAATATCCCCAAATTTTGTACTTATTTAAGAACTATTGATGAATAGTAACTTTTGTTAAAAACCACTGATGAATAGTAACTTTTTCAGTTAAAAAGTTTTTCAGACCACACTATATATGGGACGATATAATAAACTTTCAAAGTCGTATTAGTGATCTACGATGTAAATGGAGTAATGCAAAAGCTGTCAGAATCGAAAAAATAGCATTTTTGTTTTCTCCGAAATTTCACCAATAACGGACGGATTAATCATTATTTGAAAATATTGGAGGATTAAATTATCAATTCCATGGATATGGATTTAATAAAAGAATTAGTAATATTAAGAACGGTTACGGTAAGCTACTTTGATAGAACACTTAAGAAACCCTGCGAACATTCTACGAGATTAAGCTGTGACGGAACAATGCGACACTTACAGGATTAAATATAGACATGGAAGTAACATGTAACAAGATAAATACAAGGAATGCAACAATTGGATCATCCGTGTTAAAGGAAACGAACCAGTAAAGCTACTTTATCTCCAACTCTCCCACAGCGCGACAAGTGTCCCGATGACAAGACCATAAACTATGACTCATCACTTTAAACTACAAAATATCTCATTTCACCAAAAGTCACCAAGGCAAAAGCAAGAAAATCCTCTCCCCCTTTTTGAAGAAACCATTCGGCCCTCTTTTACAAACAAAGATACTTTTTCAAGAAATCATCTTCCACTCACCCATAAATCACAAGTAATGGCACTTTGGAAAGCTCTAGGATGGATTAAGAAGAACACCAAGTTTCATCATCATCCATTAAGGTTAGCATGATCAAATCCTTGTACAAAGTTTAGGCATGAATAGTAACTTCAAGAACTAACTTTGGTTTCTTGATTTCTTTGGTTGATTCAAGCTATCTTAAGGTTATATAAGGACTATACAAGGCTTATTAAGCTCATATACACTCCAAGGAAGGTATAACTCTTGAAACCCTAGATTATAATTTGATTTATATGGTTAGTTTTAAGTATAGTTTAGTTAGTATGATCATAGGGATGATTGTTTGATTTTGATGAAAGTTTGATGTTGTTTTGAGGATGAATAAGTAGATGTTGGTTTTGACTTTGGTTGATGATGATTATGGATTAGTATTGATCTTGAGGAATTGACTTGAGGTTTTGGTTGGATTGATCATGTAAAGTTTATGATTAAACTTTGGAATCGTTAAAACATAGCCGTTATAATGCCCGATTTTCCTTAACCTTGTTTTGTTTGTGATAATCGAACATAATGGCTTCTGTCCAAGACCACCACTGCCCATTATAGTGTAGGTCTTGTTTCAAGGTTCGTTTTGGTGCGAAAATCATGTGAATCCGATTTACGGTTTAGGAGAAACAAGTGTTTTGGTAAAGGATGTTTCGCGAAACCAAACTATACTACTTAGCCAACTTTGAGGCAATGATCAAACCCCTTAAGCGACTAATTAGAATGTGAAACTTTGTGTTAACATGCTAGGTACGTGTAGGAAGACCCTCGAAAAGATTTCGTGTTAAAAAGGATTTAATCTCAATTTTAAAAAAATGTGTGAACAAGCTTACGCGAGTAGAAGTTCTTAAAGCGTTAACTTGAAAATGAACTTGTTACTTGAGATAGTACGTACTTAGTATCATGAAAGTGTTAAGTGATTAACCTCGGATATTTTGACTATGTATAGATCGCCGGATCAACCCGAGGCACACTACCCCTACCTCACCACCAGGCAAGTTTTCGAAACCATACTACTGTTGTTGTGATAATAACTGTTTTCATATATGATATGCAAATGCGATATACAAATGGCATGCTTGTTTTCGAACTGCTATAGCTAGCGATACTCGAGGATATGACTTGATATTGGGACTTATAAGCTAGATATGGGATATCAGCTATAAGCCAGATTTGTTTATAAATGCCCTAGGTTAAGGGCGTATGATATTTATTTAGATCAGAAGTAAATATATTTTCTGTATATGTTAAAGATTATTTTCCGATAAAGATATCGGGTATCTGTTATTCGATGACTATTTAATTAATGAATATTACTTTTGAATATTCATTTAAGGATTATTTATTTAATGGATATTATTTTGAATATTCATTTAAGGAATATTTATTTAGTGCATATTATTCTGAATATTCATTTAAGGATTATTTATTTAATGAATATTACTTTTGAATATTCATTTAAGGATTATTTATTTAATGGATATTATTTTGAATATTCATTTAAGATTTATTTATTTAATGAATATTATTTTTGAATATTCATTTAAGGTTTATTTATTTAACGAATATTATTTTGAATATTCATTCAATCCTTTTTTAGTTAATGAATATTATTTTCGAATATTCATTTAATCATTATTTACTTAATGAATATTATTTTCGAATATTCATTTAAGGTTTAATTATTTATTTAATATTATTAATTATGTTTAAATCAAAAAGAGGTTCCCAAAACACTGTTTTTCCATTTAAATCTGTCTTTTAAGAGGATTTAAATGCTCGATCAACTATCAAAAATATGAGAAACCTGATTTAAGTGACTGCTACTCTTTTTAAACTCTCAACTCAAAACTGTCAAGGAAAATATATTTTCTCGGAGCAAATTAATTGCTGCAAGTCAAATGTTGTGTTACTACCTCAACGATTGAGGAGTAAATTGATGGAACAAGTCGATATCCATTAACAAGCATCGCTTGGGAAATATTGGAGAATCTTCCTTTCCAACCTAGATATAACTACTGAGTGGAGTCGTATCAACAAGTATTACACTTGGGGAAAGGAGGACGATCTTTATGTTTCAGAGTCATGGATTTCATCTGAACTAGGAGCAAGTGTAAGAGGTCGAGTCGCGCCGATCCATCATTTTATTGCCCCAAATGGGCCGGGGATATCCAAAAAGGCGGTAGACAATGTCAGGCTGTCGTGTTCTTCCATCTACATGTAGAAAACCCTTTTTAGTTGTACAACCTACTACTGATCATAGTAAGGTTGGGCAACTGGCGCGGAGATTACTCCAGTATTAGTTCATCATCCAACTTGGATAATTCTGCAACATGTATTGAAAGGGACTAAAGGGTAGCCCCTTAGTACAGGTTTACCGATCATGTTGGCAGAGGGTCGAAAAGTGTTTAACAAAATGAAGTCACAATAAATCCTTGCAACTTCATCTTTTATTTTATGAGTTATGACTCTGATAAAATCTTACTCAGATTATATATGCATAAGTGGATTTTGGGTTACGGAAACATTATATTAATTTTCCTCGTAACTTCATCATTTATGTCATACTAGTCTCTTATCCGTTAAAAGCATAACATGTGGTTACAAAGATATTTTCGAACTATGATATACTGATAATTTGTCATAACCTATTTTGGTGGGCTCTATTGCTCACCCTTGCTTTATTGATTTATATCACAACAACAGCTAGAGCAGATTGCCCGCAACAGGCACACTCTGCGCAAGAAGGTAGCAACCGTCAGAGATTTACCCGCTGAGGTCGTAGCCGCCATAGCTGAGGTAGTAGTAACCAGTAGCCTAGGCTACAGCTTTTTTGTATCAGACTTATTTATATTATGATTAATATAAGCAACGACAAGAACTATTAAGTGTACTCTGTATTCTTTTGGGTTTGTAATAACTTATAACTTGTGGATCCTATGACTAGATACTTATTCTAATTTCATCTCTGGGACTATAACTAGTTGTGTGTGTGTGTGGTGGTACATTGTGGGGTCACAGCATGCGGTTTAAATTGTTTTCATTCAAATGCAAGTATTATTGATGGAAATTGAGACCGTAACGACCGGATCCCTGACCCCGGATCTGGGGCTGTTACAGAAATGGTATCAGAGAGAGAGTTATAAACCCCAGAGATGATGCGACGTTACAATAATAAATTCACTAAGATAATAAGAACTCTTGCCAAGTTCGATTAAAACCCTTATGGGAACTTTAATATCATGATAGTAACATAGTTCGTTATTGTGTGGGCGAGCGACATCTCTGACCCTGAGGCTTTCGAGAGACAGCATGATGAGGACTTGCTCCGGACTACGGATCCATACTATGAGGGTTTTAAGGAGGAGGACCCGGAGGAGGTCTAGGCAGATGCGGACACCGAGGTTGTTGAGGATTCTAATGATGAGGATCCAGAGGAGGACCCGACCCTAGCTGATACTGAGGTTATGGAGGGAGATGATGAGGACCAGACTCCACTTCCTACTGAGAGAGCCCCTACCCCTTTACCACCGCCTTTGAGCCCTTCCCCTGATGATTTTGAGGAGCTTACCCCTGAGCCACAGCAGACAGAGGCTGCACCACCAGCAGACCCGGTTACCCCACCTCATGTTCCGTTAGAGGGGATACCAGTGTGTGTGCATAACTGGACAGTGAACAGAGTTCAGTCAGATTTGGTAGTGGCTGAGGCTAGACTAGCAGAGTCATGGATGCAACTAGCATCAGAGAGAGATGCCATGATTGTACGCCAGGGCGGCGGGAGGTCTGTGCCCCCTCGAGTGGCCCGGAGGGCGATGACTCGCATTGAGCTGAGGGCACGGATGAGGATTCGAGCTTTGCCGACTGATGGCGATGGCAGGGTATCCAGGGTTGATGCTGAGGAGATTTTCCGCATGGCTATGGCGAGGGTGAGGGCATTGGGCCGCATTAGTGGCTGATTTCGGAGATGGTGATGTAGTAGTCTAGTCTTCTAGTCATGTACGGACATAGTAGTGCCGATTTTTGTGGGATTGTTCCATTGTATATAGTATCCCTTTTCTGACTAGAAGGATAGACCATGTATCTCACTTTTGACTAGATGTTGTTAGGACGATTGTACTTGTAAACTGTCGATGACGACTCAGATTATGTATATTTGGTATCATGTATATATTTGTTTCCTTTCAGTTGAATCCAGTTCTGTTGTGACGCGATCACAAGTTTATTATACTGCTGTCTGTCCTATTATGATTAAATTATGATAAAATATAGGAACTGCGGGAGTCTACTTCCAATTACGTAACGACTGTACAAAGAAATCTGTAACCTAGTGAATGAGCCTAATGTGAAATTTTCCAAATTTTCAGTAAGATGCCTCCACGAAGAATGAGGACTAGGGCTAACCCCCGTGAATCTGAGGATCAAGAAAGCCACAACCAAAATAGGGAAGACCCTGAAAATGAGGAAGAGATAGATGAAGATTATAATGAGGAACAACAACACCGTGGCAAACTCTTTCAGGGCCTTTAAGTCACTCAAGCCCCCAGAATTCCAAGGATCGGCTGACCCAGTAGAGGCAAGAGCTTGGGTAAAGGAAATGGAAAAGTCCTTTGAGATTTTAAGCATTGAAGAGGCACAGAAGACTGTTTTTGCCACTTACCTTCTGAAAGGAGTGGCCAACTATTGGTGGGAGGCCAAGAAGAACATGGAGATGGATGCTATCATAACTTGGGAAAGGTTCAAACAACTGTTTCTAGAGAAGTATTTCCCAAGGTTTATGAAGACTCAAATGGAACTTAAGTATTTAGAACTGAAGCAGAATAACCTATCAGTGGCTGATTATGAAGTGAAATTTACCGAGCTATCAAGGTTTGTGCCAGAGTTTGTAGATACTGAAGAGAAGAAAGCTAATAGGTTTCAACAAGGGTTGAAGCAGTGGATTCAGAATCGCGTGGCAGTCTTGGAGATTGCCGACTATGCCACATTGGTGCAAAAGGCTTCAATCGTGGAAGCAGGGAGTGATCAGATACAGAAGGAAAGAGAAAAAGGGGGGATAAAAAGGAAACATGCAAGTATGGGTGGAGGTTCTGCAGGAGGAAACCCCCCAAATAGGTTTAACCGCGGGGCAGTCTCCCTACCTTTAAGGAATATGGGGTTCAAGCGAACCGTAAGCGCAAGCGTAAACCAAGGCGGCAACCCATCAGGAGTGTCCCACTCCAACCAATCTCGACCCTCATTACCAGTATGTACAACTTGTGGGAAGAAACACCCCGGTGTGTGCAACCAGAAACAGGCAACCTGTTATAACTATGGACGAAGGGGCCATTATGCTACCAATTGTACCACGGTTAACCCTAGCGTCAACCGAAACCTCACATGTTTCCAGTGTGGATGTCAAGGTCATATGAGGAAGGATTGCCCCATGAACCGACCCGCAGCATCAGGGGCAAGCAAAGCTGCCTCCAACAAACCACCAACTGCTAGGACTTTCAACATGACAGTGCAGGATGTTGTGAGGGACACGGATGTCATAGCAGATACCTTTTCTCTGAATTCAGTTAGCGCAAATGTTTTATTTGATTCTGGAGCAACTAAATCTTTTATATCGAGGGATTTTGCGCATAAATTGAAACTTAAAGCTCAACCATTAAAGGATTCCCTACAAGTAGAAATAGCTAACCACGAAATAGTCTCAGTTAATCGGATTCACCCAAACTGCAAATTGGAAATAGGAGAACAGTCTTTTTATGTGGATTTGATTCCTTTTAAATTAGGGGAATTTGATGTCATTTTGGGGATGGATTGGTTGTCTCGCAATAACGCGGAGATAGATTGTAAAGGGAAAAAGGTTAGATTAAATACCCCAGGGAAGAAGGAAATAGTGTTTAAGGGAATAAAACAGACACATAAATTTCTAACCATGGCGCAAACCAAAAGATTGTTACGAAAAGGAAACGAGGCTTACTTAGCTTATGTTGTAGACACCCAGAGGGAGGTGCCCAGTTTACAGGACATCCCAGTAGTCAATGAGTTCGAAGATGTGTTTCCACAAGATCTCCTAGGATTACCACCCGATAGGGTAATTGAGTTTGCTATTGAGTTAGCCCCGGGGACGGCGCCAGTTTCGAAGGCCCCGTACCGGTTAGCCCCAGTAGAAATGAAAGAACTAGCCACCCAGTTACAAGAACTGTTGGAGAAGCGTATGATAAGACCCAGTGTGTCACCGTGGGGGACACCAGTGTTGTTTGTTAAGAAGAAGGATGGGAGTATGAGGTTATGCATCGACTACTGAGAGTTGAACAAGCTAACTATAAAGAATAAGTACCCATTACCCAGAATACACGATTTATTCGATCAGCTAAAGGATGCTGTGTACTTCTCTAAGATTGACCTGAGAACCGGATATCACCAATTAAAGATTAAACCCGAAGATATCCCAAAGACTGCATTCTGTACCAGGTATGGACATTATGAGTTCTTGGTGATGTCGTTTGGACTGACCAATGCCCCAGCAACTTTCATGGATTTGATGAATAGGGTATTCAAGAAGTATTTGGACGAGTTAGTTATAGTTTTCATCGATGATATTCTTATCTACTCAAAGATAGAGGCAGAACATGCAGAACATTTGAGGATAGCCCTAGGAATACTCAGGAAGGAGCAATTGTATGCCAAATTCGCGAAGTGTGAATTCTGGCGAAATGAGGTCCAGTTTTTAGGACATGTGATCAATAAGGAGGGAGTGTTGGTTGACCCCTCCAAGATAGAGGCAGTTTCAAGCTGGGAACGGCCGACCATACCAACAGAGGTAAGGAGTTTCATAGGATTAGCAGGGTATTATAGAAGATTTGTTAAGGATTTTGCGAAGATCGCAGCCCTGTTAACCCGACTTACCCGTAAAACTGAGAAGTTTGAATGGATGGAAAATGCGAGAATAGTTTCCAAGAGCTCAAGAAGAGATTGGTGACTGCCCCTGTGTTGGCATTACCAGATGGAAAAAGGAGATTTTGTGATTTACAGTGATGCTTCGCATAAGGGATTAGGGTGCGTACTGATGCAGCACGGTAAGGTAATCGCGTATGCATCAAGACAATTAAAGGAATATGAGATTCGATATCCTACTCATGATCTAGAACTAGCAGCAGTAGTCTTCACTTTAAATATTTGGAGGCACTACTTGTATGGAGAGAAGTGCGAGATTTACACTGACCATAAGAGCCTCAAGTACATTTTTACCCAGAAGGAGCTCAACATGCGCCAGAGAAGATGGCTAGAGCTGATCAAGGATTATGACTGTGAAATTCTTTATCACCCAGGGAAAGCCAATGTGGTGGCTGACGCCCTTAGTAGGAAAGAGAGACTCAAGATGATAATGTCCTCAGAAGAGCTGATTAGAGAATTTGAAAAGATGGAAATAGAAGTGAAGGTAACCGGAGACGGTACCGAAAAGCTGTTTGAGATTTCACTGCAGCCAGAGTTGTTAGAAAAGATCAAAAGATGTCAAGAAAGAATGATAAGTGAAGACAGATAGTCAATGACAGGAGAAGAGATCCACACTGTCAAGGATGATAAAGGAATAAGGAGGTATACTTACCGAATTTGGGTTCCGAATGTTCAAGAGCTAAAGGACGAGATCTTACACGAGAGTCATAGTTCAAGGTATTCAATTCACCCAGGAAGCACCAAGATGTATGGAGATTTGAAAGAATACTACTGGTGGCCTAACAGGAAAAAGGACGTAGCAGAGTGGGTAAGCAGATGCTTGACCTGCCAACGAGTCAAAGCGGAACACCAGAGGCCCAGTGGACTTTTACGACCCCTAGAGATTCCCGAATGGAAATGGGAACACCTAGCCATGGACTTCGTAGTAGGTTTACCAAGGACCAAGGCCAATCATGACGCCATATGGGTAATCATAGAAAGACTGACGAAGTCAGCTAACTTTCTTCCGATCAACAAAAGGTACACTGTCGACAGACTAGTGGATATTTACTTGCAAGAAATAGTGGTGCGACACGGAGTCCCAGTCGCCATAGTATCTGACCGAGATCCCAGATTTAACTCCAGATTTTGGAGGAGCTTCCAAGAATGTGTAGGAACCCGATTGAACATGAGTACTGCCTATCACCCGCAAACAGACGGACAAAGTGAAAGGACCATCCAAACCCTAGAGGATATGTTAAGAGTCTGTGCTATAGACTTTAAAGGAAGTTGGGATGACCACCTACCACTGATTGAGTTTTCCTACAACAATAGTTTTCATGCAAGCATAGGAATGCCGCCTTACGAGGCCCTTTATGGAAGAAGATGCCGATCTCCCTTGTATTGGGATGAAGTTGGAGAGCGAAAGATGCTTGGGCCCGAAGTGGTCCAACGGACTAAGGACATAGTAGATCTAATCAGAGGACGGCTGGTAGCAGCCCAAGATAGACAAAAGAAGTATACTGATTTAGCCCGGAAGGACAAGGAATATGAAGTGGGAGACCTAGTGTTCTTAAAGGTATCTCCTTGGAAAGGTTTGAAGAGGTTCAGAAAGAAGGGAAAACTGAGTCCTAGATATATTGGACCATTTGAGATCTTAAGACGTATTGGGAAGTTAACATATGAGCTAGCATTACCCCCAAACCTGCAACAAGTGCATAATGTGTTTCATGTTTCAATGCTGAGAAAATACAACCCCGATGCTAAGCACATAGTGGAATACGAACACGTAGACCTGCAGCCAGACCTAACCTATGTGGAGCAACCTGTGGAAATCATAGATCAAAAGGAACAAGTGCTCCGGAACAAGGTCATCAAGCTAGTCAGAGTTTTGTGGCAAAACCATAATGTGGAAGAATCAACCTGGGAACTAGAAAGTGCTATGCTGGAAAAGTACCCCCATTTGTTTTCAAACTGATTCCGGGACGGAATCCTTTTAAGGAGGGGAGACTGTAATATCCCCAAATTTTGTACTTATTTAAGAACTATTGATGAATAGTAACTTTTGTTAAAAACCACTGATGAATAGTAACTTTTTCAGTTAAAAAGTTTTTCAGACCATGTAACGCCTTAGAATTTTTGACTTGTAAATTATTATCAATAAGTGAATACCCTTAATTTTATATGTGTATGATAATTGTTTAATAGGCTCTTTGTGCTAATTTGAGTAGCCTTAAATTTATTTTGTTAATAAGAGCTATTTAAAATTATTTTATATTTATTGCTAGTAATAGCCATTGAGATTTTATTCTTGAAATTTTAGTTAGCAATGATGATCTTGGTATAATGTGATTTATGTGTAAGCTCATATTTAGTCATACTTATTTGAGGTAAAAATAATCATTTGATATAGTCCTATAATTTTGAAATTTCTTTATGTGTCATAATTGTTACGTGCTTAAAATGTGAATTATATGTGTGGAGAATAATTAGTTAATTGTGAATGTGGTTTCTAAATTTTATTTAAGTGCTCTGAGAATTTATTTGGGTCATATAATATTTATATTAAATTTAGAGTATGCTAAATTATTTAATTAATAGCATAAAATATTTCTTAGCATTATTTTATTTCTACTTTAGTTTTAAACTCATGATTTAAATTTTATAATCACTTAATTATTTTAATTATTTATTTTGAGGGATGCTACACCTTCTAGATTATTTATTTTCAGTGGGTAATTTATTTATTTACCTAGGGAGTAATAAAATTTTATTTAAAATTGTTTTTGAGATAAAAAGGCATTTTATTTGATTATTTCTATGTAAATGCAATTTTATTTATCTAATCTACAAAAGTTATTTGTAGAATAATATTTCTAATTTATCTAGAGTGGGAATTATGAATTTACATCATAGCCCTTGTTTTTATTAATTTAGCAATGGAGTTAGTGGGGCAATTTTGTAAATTATAATATATTTCTAAAGTATTTAAGAGATAACATTACTTTTTATTCATTTCTATGTCCACTCACCAAAAACCCACCCCACCCAACTCTCCCTCACGCTCTCATCTCTCTCTCTCTCCTGTGGCCCTCTTCTTCCCCAACCCCTCCCTTTGTTCTTCATCTTTCTACAAATTAAACCCACCAAAACTTGTGATTCTCTTATCCAAATTTCAAGTGTGAGTAACCAAAACACTCCTCTCTCTAATCTCTACAACCCTCTTGTGTCAATATCAAGTTTTGATTCAATTTTGAATTTGATAATTTTTGGATTTTCATTTCTCTTTGTGTAAAACTTACATGCAATGGTTGATTATTGGTAATAGGGATGATTCTCGGTGAGATCCATCATTTTGGACTCATCGGAGAAGAAACCTGACCATGGGCAATGATCCTTGTGAGCCATGGTCTTGATTTCATATTTACAAGTTTGATTCAAGTCTATTCTTGCTTGATTGAGTGTTATAAGTTGATGCATGTCATTTATTTTATGATAATTGGTGATACTAGTTATAGATTAGAAGTGGGTTTTGATTTTTGTTAAGGATATGAGTTGTATGAGATGTGGGTAGTAGAAATTTATAATTTTTATTGATTGCATGTAAGAGATTCTTGAAGATCTTAGTGATTTTGGTATTAAAGTTTGATGGGTTATTAATTTCGAGATGAAATAGAACTTGTATGTATGTTAATTAAGTGTATTGTGAGTTCCATGTTAGTTTAAGAGAAAGTATGATTTTTATTTATATTATAGATGTTAGTTACAATTGAAAATTTGTTGATTTAACTTTGGGTTGAGATTGAAATGGTAAATGGTTTGGAAGATGGGAGTTAAGGTGGAAGGAGGTTAGTAAGAGAAGCCGAGAGAGGGAGAGAGATCAAGTGAGGGAGAGAGGCCGAGAGGAAGAGCTCAGAGAGTGAGGGAGAAGCCGAGAGTGAAAGAGATGGAGGGGAAGAAATTGAGTGTTAAATTGTGAGCATGGGAGTATGATTTAAAAATATGTTCATAGGTGTGTGTATTTTGAAAATGTGTTCTTAGGTGTGAGTTAGTTTAAAAATGTAATTTCGGTGTGAGTTCTTTTAAAACTAAGTTCTTGAAGGTGTATTTACCAAGGACGTGTGTTATTTTCATAAAATGTGTTTAGTGTGAGTGCGTCTTGTTTTAGAGAAATTATTTCTTTTCGCGTAAGTGCTTCTTTCAAAATATATGGTGTGTGTGAGGGTGTGGGTGACTAAAAGAGTGATTTTAAAAAGTGTGCGTGAGGTTTGAAAATGTGAATTTGGGTAATGTGTGTTTTCACAAAGGATGTGTCATTGCGTAAGATGAGTTAGGGTGTGTGTGAGAGAAAGAGAGAGCTATGTGCGTGTGTGGTGTGACTGGGGCCCTAAGGCCGAGAGAGGAAGAAGAAGAGAGTGAAGGCCGAGAGGCCGAGAAGAGAGAAAGGAAGAAAGGAGGAAGTGTTGGTGTTAGTGTTGTAATGTTATAGTTTTATTTAATCCTAAGCGGTATACATGGTCAATTTTATGCTTAGTTATACTTTAGTTGGCATAGGTCGTCGTCAATTGAATAAGTATATATGTTGGATTTATGTGGTCGTCTGTGATTAGACTTTGTTTTGATTTAGCAATTAGGATTGGGTTTTGATTAGTTAAATCGACACTTAATCGTAAATTGATTTATGTGGTTGGTATAATTCTTGAGGCGCGTATACATGGCTTATGTGACTAAGTGTCAAGGATGTCATGTGATGTCCTTAAGCGATATATGCTAAGTGAATACATGTTTAAATGTTAATTAAAGTTGTAAAGACACTATGTGCTTCTTGATTGTATATATATGATTATTATCCGATGCTAAAACAAATAACAAAGTGGATTTTTGTTATCCCTATAATTAATCTAAGAATTATAACTAATTATCAACTACTTGAACTGAGATTTATGTCGAATTACTTATGCGAATAAAACATGGGATTTTAACTTCATTAAACAATCCATCTAAAGTCTTCAATTCTCTAGCCCTTTCATGTGATTTGTTAATACCTGATCGAACACACAAAACTGATATAAGCCAACTTTCGTTGTACCAATACCATCCTAAATAATATCCACAATTAAGATAGAAATCACTTAGTCTCCCAATTATGCTTAGTCCCTATATGTCTATAGAGATTGAAAACATATTTGTTTAAGTACAAGCATTCAATTGATCACATAGTCGTCATAAAACGGTTAGAGTTACGACACTAATTACGAATGATATTCTCACGCATAAACCTATGCTAGCATGGCAAGTTCTAAACTCTTAAATCCACTTTCGCTTCAATAAGAATTAACACACAATTACAGGAGTTAGCTACTCTCCTATAATGAATTAAAACAACCATGATAGGATATCTCATCAATCACACTATAGGCATCGAGAAAATTCAACAAATAAACTTCATGAATAAATCCGCTAAAACCCCATGACAACGAGTTAGTTCATAATCAAACTAATCGTCACCATGGGTTCTAATGTAAACATGATGAAAGAAAACGAATTATATTGAATAAATATCAAGGTTCTAAAGAATACACCCAAACCAAGCATCCACAAGATAGAAAGAATACAAGAATAAATTGAAACTATCTTCTTCCTTCTTCTTCGTGCTTTAAAACTCCGTATATAATATGCGGTATGTGTCTCTCCTCTTCTCTAGGGTTTTCTTCTCTTTTTATATGCCTCCAGGTGCAACAAGTCGTACTGAATTGAAATTTGACTTCAACTTGAAAAGTCAGCAAATCGGGTCAAAACAGGAATTTTCGTCAGACAGACCGGCGCTGTCGCGCCACAAATACAAAGGAGAGCGGCGCTGCCGCGCCAGAGATTTTCTGCACTGTTTTCCAGCGGCGCTGCCGCGCCATAAGCAAGCACAAACACGGCGCTGCCGCGCCGTGCCTTCTGTCCAGAATTATAGAAAATGTTGTCCTCTTCGCGTGAGCTGTAAGATCGTCAGAATCGGACTTGTAGAACTCCAGATATGGCCAAAACAGTGAAGACTGCGCAACCTACCCGGAAAATCCGATTTTTAATCAAATTAACCTCCAACTCTTGGTTCTGCAAAACTTACTGAAAACACATTAAACGCACCACATACTTGAGTTCAAGTCATCAATTTAAGCCGATATGAAGCATTCCAAGTGGATATAAAATCCACTTATCACACCCCCAAACTTAAACCGATGCTTGTCCTCAAGCATAAATAATATAACTATATACAACTAACTAGTACCACTTCCGTAGGTGATCACGGTTGCATTTGGCATATGCAACAAGCCCTTTAAACCCCTAGGCAGCCCTAGTGGACGAGTAAGGTCTCGTGAGGGCCTATAGCGAATGTACCCACAAAATCCATCTACTCATGCAACTAACAATGCAATGCATGTATGCAACTATATGGAAATGCAATGATCCCTTCAAACCAACCAAAACCAATCAACAAGCCAACATCTCAAAGAACACAGTCTTCCAAACAGAGTTCGACCAAATTCCCATCGACCAACAAGACAAACACAGAAACGTGCGTGTGTGCGATGCTCACCAATATACTCCCAAACTAAATCAAGACCATACCTACTCTTAGCCAAAACAACCACAAGCTTACAAACAGAATGAACGCTAGACACAAGAAACCACTTAAAGACACCTCAAAATCCACTTGAGCTAGACAGGAATTCATGCTTTATTACGACACACATGCTTATTTGACCGTGCAATGGTTGAGACCCCAAAAGGCTTATACAATAATACCCATGTAGCGAGCGTTAGGTTAGTGGATCCCAGACCGGAAAAGTCTTAGGTCACTAGGCACAAAGTCCCCTAGAACTTAATTGCTCGAGTATTAAAGAGCTCAACCTGATCAATTCTGCATAAAAACAACTCTTCTTTTCTTTTCTTTTTCTTTTTCAACTTTTCTCTTTTTTTTTTCTTTTTTTTTTCAACAATTTCGGAATGAGTGCTCTTTGCCTTTTTCTCATCCCACCCTAGACTACTCATCTTTTCAATGAGCCGGCTACTAGCCATTTGACGCCTAGCCTTTATTACAACTAGCATGAAATCCCTGGTTTCCCCCAAACTTATACATAAGTGCTCCTTCGTTTTCAAGAATCTAGCCAACATTCTAAATGTAAACAAGTGGTTAAATTCTAACACCAAACAAGCATGGTCTGATCAAATTCAAAAGCTACCAATGAGACTTATGAAATAGATTTGTTTCTGGCATGCAAGTCAATACTTAGAAACTTAATCAACCCTCTATTCATCACAACCACACTCCAATCAACATCGACTCACCAACGGAAATAGTCAAATCCTACGGGATCATGAAATATGCATGCAACTAAAATGGACTCACATAACAGATATAAATACTAATGCAAACAGAATGCCCTATATGACATGAACATGCAAAGATATGAATGAACTAACTACATATGCAATATGAAACCTATATGAACACACACACACACTAATATTACCATTCCTTAATTATCACCCCCAAACTTAAAATATTCAATGTCCTCATTGAAGGTAATAAGAAAGATAGTAGAAACATACCTAACACATGGGTTGCCTCCCACGAAGCGCTGTCGTTAATGTCATTTAGCCGGACAAATGTGAATCAAATCATGGTGGCTCGAAGATCGCATTTGACTTGTCCTTAGCAGAAGGACCATTCACCCATTGTTTGATAACCTTCTTGCTTTCTTCCCACATCTTTTCCAAATCAAACTTCACCTTGACTTTTCCATCAATCGATTTTTTCTTTTTCTTCTTTACACCTCTAAGGTGTTTATGCTTCTCCGTCGATTGATAAGAACACTCTTTTACCTCATCATCCTTGTTCCACCTTCTCAGCACATTATCTTCACACTCTTTAAAAATCACCAACTCATCATTCAGAAGGACATACTTCAAATGTGGTGGAAGTTTTCCAAGCCTGACATTCGAAAGATCTCGAATGGAAGAATTGTCAATGGAATCACTGATATGATGCTCGAACTTGTGCATGTCCGAATTTTTGCTCAACAGCTGATCGAACTCCTTTCTCTGACCCGTATCAACCATCTTCAAGCTAAAACACTCTTCCTCCTCTGTCGGAAATTTCATAGCCTTGAACACATTAAAGATGACCTTTTGATTACTCACCCTCATTGTGAGCTCTCCCTTTTGGACATCAATAAGAGTCCGACCTGTAGCCAAGAATGGTCGTCCCAAGATGATAGGGATCTTCTTGTCTTCCTCAAAGTCAAGAATAACAAAATCAGCAGGAAAAATCAGCTTATCCACCTTTACCAAGACATCCTCCACTATACCCCTCGGATATGTGATCGACCGATCAGCCAACTGTAAGGTCATATTAACTGGTTTCGGCTCAGGCAACCCAAGTTGCTTAAAAACAGACATTGGCATGAGATTAATGCTAGCTCCCAAATCACATAAGCATTTGCTGAAAAGTTGATTGCCAATAGTGCAAGGTATGGTAAAACTTCCCGGATCTTTAAGCTTCGGTGGCAATTTCTGCTGTAGAACTGCACTACACTCCTCTGTCAAAGCAACGGTGTCTAGCTCCTCAAGTTTCAATTTCTTCGAAAGAATGCCCTTCATAAACTTCGCATAGCTCGGCATTTGCTCAAGAGCCTCTTCAAATGGTATGTTAATCTGAAGCTTCTTGAAGACATCCAAGAACTTAGCAAACTGCTTGTCAAACTTTTGCCTTTGAACTCGTTTTGGGAATGGAGGAGGTGGAAACACCTTTTCTTCTACTACTTTCCGAGAATTTTCATTCTTCCCAGTTACGTGAGTCGAGAGAGTAGCATTAGGTACCAAATCAGGAACAGAATCGACCCCAGCGTCAAAATCATTTTTTTCTTCCAGAAGGGCCGGCGCTGCCGCGCCGTTTTTGTACTGGGGATCGGCGCTGCCGCGCCGTACTAACTGATCAGAATTTTCAGTTTTTTCCTCGGCTGACTTTTCTTCGTTTTGACCTTGCAGAATCTTCCCCGATCGTAAGGTTACTGCCTGGACCTGTTCCTTGTGATCTTTCTTGCCTGGATTCATCTCTGTGTCACTCGGAAGCGTTCCTGGTTGACGGTTCAACAATGCATTGGCTAGTTGCCCAATCTGATTCTCTAAAGTTTTCAACGACACCGCTTGACTCTTGTACATCATTCGAAGCTCTTCCAATTCAGACTTCTCGGACTGATTCAATGAATTCCCTTGCGATGGTTGAAATCCCGGTGGATTGAATGGTTGCCTTGGAGCATAAGGTGGTGGTTGATAGTTCTGATTATAAGGCCTTGCATTGAACTGCTGATTTTGTGGTTGCTGAACACCACCCTGATTGTTGCTCCAACTGAAATTAGGATGATTCCGATTGTTGGGATGATACACATTAGGTGCTGGTTGCTGAGTTCTCTGAAAGTTACTAACAAACTGTGCTGATTCAGCTGAGATAGCACACAGATTCGTGTCATGAGCCCCTGCACACAATTCACACACCATAGCAACCTGGTTAGTTCCATGATTAGAAAGGGAATCTACCTTCATTGTCAACGCTTTGAGTTGCGCAGCAATAGCAGTAGCTGCATCCAATTCAAGAATTCCAGCCACTTTAGCAGGTGGCAAGCGTTGAATAGGATTCTGAAACTCATTGGCGGCCATCATCTCGATAAGATTATAGGCGTCCTCATAGCTTTTTGCCCACAGTGCTCCTCCAGAAGCTGCATCAAGCATAGGCCTGGACTGAGCTCCCAACCCGTTATAGAAATTGCTGATTATCATCCAATCCGGCATTCCATGATGAGGACAACGTGCCAATATCTCCTTGTACCTTTCCCAAGCTTCCCCCAAAGATTCCTGGGGTTGCTGAGCAAACTGAGAAATAGAATTCCTATAAGCTGCTGTCTTCGCCATGGAGAAATACTTCGTCAAGAACTTTTGAGCACAGTCTGCCCATGTTTTGATAGAACCTGATGGCATAGAATGTAACCAACTCTTGGCTTTATCCCTAAGAGAGAAGGGAAATAGCCTCAATCTGATTGCATCATCTGTAACTCCGTTGAATTTGAAGGTGTCACAGATCTCAAGGAAGTCCCTAATATGAGCATTGGGATCTTCAGCAGGACTACCCCCAAACTGAACCGTATTCTGAATCATCTGAATGATGTTTGGCTTAAGCTCAAAATTATTAGCCCCAATAGCTGGACGAACAATGCTGGTATGAATGTCCTCCACTTTTGGCTGAGAGAATTCACTCAAAGCCTTCGCTGGTTGTGCTTGATCATCCATATCTTCTTTTGATTCACGCTTGTTTTCTACACTGATGTTCTCAAAGTCAAGTTTCCTTCGTGCTAGTTCTTCTCTTCTTGCTAATTCTTCTCTACGTGCTCGAGCTCGTGTACGCATACACTCTCAATAAGTACCTGAAATTCACCAACTAGAAAATTGGTGAGAAACGTCCTAGTCACCGAACTTTAATGACCACTGATGGTAAATACTGAAACTAAACAAATAAAACCGAATCCCCGGCAGCGGCGCCAAAAACTTGTTACGACCAAACTCAACACGCAAGTGCACGTGATCTCAAGTAATACAGATAGCAAATAAGGTTCGTTCCTACAGGGACTCGTTGTTTGTCTAGTTAATTCACTCACCAATGTATGATTATTATCCGATGCTAAAACAAATAACAAAGTGGATTTTTGTTATCCCTATAATTATTCTAAGAATTATAACTAATTATCAACTACTTGAACTGAGATTTATGTCGAATTACTTATGCGAATAAAACATGGGATTTTAACTTCATTAAACAATCCATCTAAAGTCTTCAATTCTCTAGCCCTTTCATGTGATTTGTTAATACCTGATCGAACACACAAAACTGATATAAGCCAACTTTCGTTGTACCAATACCATCCTAAATAATATCCACAATTAAGATAGAAATCACTTAGTCTCCCAATTATGCTTAGTCCCTATATGTCTATAGAGATTGAAAACATATTTGTTTAAGTACAAGCATTCAATTGATCACATAGTCATCATAAAACGGTTAGAGTTACGACACTAATTATGAATGATATTCTCACGCATAAACCTATGCTAGCATGGCAAGTTCTAAACTCTTAAATCCACTTTCGCTTCAATAAGAATTAACACACAATTACAGGAGTTAGCTACTCTCCTATAACGAATTAAAACAACCATGATAGGATATCTCATCAATCACACTATAGGCATCGAGAAAATTCAACAAATAAACTTCATGAATAAATCCGCTAAAACCCCATGACAACGAGTTAGTTCATAATCAAACTAATCGTCACCATGGGTTCTAATGTAAACATGATGAAAGAAAACGAATTATATTGAATAAATATCAAGGTTCTAAAGAATACACCCAAACCAAGCATCCACAAGATAGAAAGAATACAAGAATAAATTGAAACTATCTTCTTCCTTCTTCTTCGTGCTTTAAAACTCCGTATATAATATGCGGTATGTGTCTCTCCTCTTCTCTAGGGTTTTCTTCTCTTTTTATATGCCTCCAGGTGCAACAAGTCGTACTGAATTGAAATTTGACTTCAACTTGAAAAGTCAGCAAATCGGGTCAAAACAGGAATTTTCGTCAGACAGACCGGCGCTGCCGCGCCACAAATACAAAGGAGAGCGGCGCTGCCGCGCCAGAGATTTTCTGCACTGTTTTCCAGCGGCGCTGCCGCGCCATAAGCAAGCACAAACACGGCGCTGCCGCGCCGTGCCTTCTGTCCAGAATTATAGAAAATGTTGTCCTCTTCGCGTGAGCTGTAAGATCGTCAGAATCGGACTTGTAGAACTCCAGATATGGCCAAAACAGTGAAGACTGCGCAACCTACCCGGAAAATCCGATTTTTAATCAAATTAACCTCCAACTCTTGGTTCTGCAAAACTTACTGAAAACACATTAAACGCACCACATACTTGAGTTCAAGTCATCAATTTAAGCCGATATGAAGCGTTCCAAGTGGATATAAAATCCACTTATCATATATACATATAAGTACATGTGAGTGGATGACGATGGGGTAGAAGTACTTAGAGATACGTAAACAAAGCTGAGGTACTAAGTTATAAAGACTAAGACGATATTATACCTTTATATAGGTACAAGTAGGAGGCCAGGAAAGGAGCCCGTGTACGTAAAGTCGGAATGGTGTACAAGTTATTGAGTTAGTTTATCGGCTTTTGAGGCAAGTGTCTTTTCCCTCCACTTATTTTTCAAGTGGTAGTTCTCTTAAATTATGATGTGAATGTTACCCTTGAATTCTATTGCAAGTATACGTCCTACTTTTACTTATCCTTTACTTACCTTTATGCAATTGTTCTCAATATCATGTTATTGTACCCATTTTACCTTGCTCTTTCTTATAAAACCTACAATTGTTCCTTCACCTTTGCTTTATTCATATAAACCTTTCTCTTGACTTATATTTTGTCGACCTTTGTTAACTTTTGAATACCCGAAGCATACTTACCCCTTTGCTCATTTACTTACCATGTCTTTCAATTATCAAACTTTCAAACCCTTGCTATAAAATCTTGAATTAGCTTGTACCCTGAAATGAATGTTGGAAATGTTGAAAGCCTCTTATTCATTTAATCCCTTTGTTGAATTACTTATGAATGGAACAAACTTTGACCGTGGCGGCGGTCCTGGTTACTTATGTATTTATTTTATGGCCAATGTGTGCCTATGGATCCTGAATGTTAGGACCTTGTGAAAACAGGGTCTGGAGCTTTACGTGGCTGATCACCCGTATAGCTCGTACCGTCTTATCGGAAGTTCCAATTCAATTGCTTAATCTTATTCTTTGAACATAAATGTATATCTTGAAACCTGTTACCAATTGAATACCATTTGATTATCTTTTTGTTACCAATTGATTACCATTTGATTACTAATGAATTTCTAGTTGATGGATTTATCAAATGAAAACTGCTTACATTGATTTCACTTGCTGGGCAATTTTTGGCTCACTCTTGTTTTTATTATTCCCTAACCTTTCAGTTAGGAATGGAGGATGTCGTTTTCGAGTAACCGCTAAGAGGACCGTGAGAAGGCCTGATTCGAGAATTTAGGCTCCATGTTGCCAGACAGATAGAATTCATGTTAGTTCTCACCAATGGTTAGATGGTGGCTTATGGTTTGTAATAAAACTGAATTAGATGTTGTAATAAACTTTGATATTTCAGATTCTTGTTTCATACCATAATCTGTGATCGATCCTTTGTTGAGGGGTCGTCTGTATAATTATGTTTTATTCAGAGCGATAGTGGCACCAAATCCTGACCCCGGATTTGGGGGCGTCACAGACCACACTATATACGGGACGATATAATAAACTTTCAAAGTCGTATTAGTGATCTACGATGTAAATGAAGGAATGCAAAAGCTGTCAGAATCGGAAAAATAGCATTTCTGTTTTCTCCGAAATTTCACCAATAACGGACGGATTAATCATTATTTGAAAATATTGGAGGATTAAATTATCAATTCCATGGATATGGATTTAATAAAAGAATTAGTAATATTAAGAACGGTTACGGTAAGCTACTTTGATAGAACACTTAAGAAACCCTGCGAACATTCTACGAGATTAAGCGGTGACGGAACAATGCGACACTTACAGGATTAAATATAGACATGGAAGTAACATGTAACAAGATAAATACAAGGAATGCAACAATTGGATCATCCGTGTGAAAGGAAACGAACCAGTAAAGCTACTTTATCTCCAACTCTCCCACAGCGCGACAAGTGTCCCGTTGACAAGACCATAAACTATGACTCATCACTTTAAACTACAAAATATCTCATTTCACCAAAAGTCACCAAGGCAAAAACAAGAAAATCCTCTCCCCCTTTTTGAAGAAACCATTCGGCCATCTTTTACAAACAAAGATACTTTTTCAAGAAATCATCTTCCACTCACCCATAAATCACAAGTAATAGCACTTTGGAAAGCTCTAGGATGGATTAAGAAGAACACCAAGTTTCATCATCATCCATTAAGGTTAGCATGATCAAATCCTTGTACAAAGTTTAGGCATGAATAGTAACTTCAAGAACTAACTTTGGTTTCTTGATTTCTTTGGTTGATTCAAGCTATCTTAAGGTTATATAAGGACTATACAAGGCTTATTAAGCTCATATACACTCCAAGGAAGGTATAACTCTTGAAACCCTTGATTATAATTTGATTTATATGGTTAGTTTTAAGTACAGTTTAGTTAGTATGATCATAAGGATGATTGTTTGATTTTGATGAAAGTTTGATGTTGTTTTGAGGATGAATAAGTAGATGTTGGTTTTGACTTTGGTTGATGATGATTATGGATTAGTATTGATGTTGAGGAATTTACTTGAGGTTTTGGTTGGATTGATCATGTAAAGTTTATGATTAAACTTTGGAATCGTTAAAACATAGCCGTTATAATGCCCGATTTTCCTTAACCTTGTTTTGTTTGTGATACTCGAACATAATGGCTTCTGTCCAAGACCATCACTGCCCATTATAGTGTAGGTCTTGTTTCAAGGTTCTTTTTGGTGCGAAAATCATGTGAATCCGATTTACGGTTTAGGAGAAACAAGTGTTTTGGTAAAGGATGTTTCGCGAAACCAAACTATACCACTTAGCGAACTTTGAGGCAATGATCAAACCCCTTAAGCGACTAATTAGAATGTGAAACTTTGTGTTAACATGCTAGGTAGTAGGAAGACCCTCGAAAAGATTTCGTGTTAAAAAGGATTTAATCTCAATTTTATAAAAATGCGTGAACAAGCTTACGTGAGTAGAAGTTCTTAAAGCGTTAACTTGAAAATGAACTTGTTACTTGAGATAGTACGTACTTAGTATCATAAAAGTGTTAAGTGATTAACCTCAGATATTTTGACTATGTATAGATCGCCGGATCAACCCGAGGCACACTACCCCTACCTCACCACCAGGCAAGTTTTCGAAACCTATACTACTGTTATTGTGATAATAACTGTTTTCATATATGATATGCAAATGCGATATATAAATGGCATGCTTGTTTTCGAACTGCTATATATAGCGATACTCGAGGATATGACTTGATATTGGGACTTATAAGCTAGATATGGGATATCAGCTATAAGCCAGATTTGTTTATAAATGCCCTAGGTTAAGGGCGTATGATATTTCTTTAGATCAGAAGTAAATATATTTTCTGTATATGTTAAAGATTATTTTCAGATAAAGATATCGGGTATCTGTTATTCGATGACTATTTAATTAATGAATATTACTTTTGAATATTCATTTAAAGATTATTTATTTAATGGATATTATTTTGAATATTCATTTAAGGAATATTTATTTAGTGGATATTATGAATATTCATTTAAGGATTATTTATTTAATGAATATTACTTTTGAATATTCATTTAAGAATTATTTATTTAATGGATATTATTTTGAATATTCATTTAAGATTTATTTATTTAATGAATATTATTTTTGAATATTCATTTAAGGTTTATTTATTTAACGAATATTATTTTGAATATTCATTCAATCCTTATTTAGTTAATGAATATTATTTTCGAATATTCATTTAATCATTATTTACTTAATGAATATTATTTTCGAATATTCATTTAAGGTTTAATTATTTATTTAATATTATTAATTATGTTTAAATCAAAAAGAGGTTCCCAAAACACTGTTTTTCCATTTAAATCTGTCTTTTAAGAGGATTTAAATGCTCGCTCAACTATCAAAAATATGGGAAACCTGATTTAAGTGACTGCTACTCTTTTTAAACTCTCAACTCAAAACTGTCAAGGGACAGATATTTTCTCGGAGCAAATTAATTGCTGCAAGTCAAATGTTGTGTTACTACCTCAACGATTGAGGAGTAAATTGATGGAACAAGTCGATATCCATTAACAAGCATCGCTTGGGAAATATTGGAGAATCTTCCTTTCCAACCTAGATATAACTACTGAGTGGAGTCGTATCAACAAGTATTACACTTGGGGAAAGGAGGACGATCTTTACGTTTCAGAGTCATGGATTTCATCCGAACTAGGAGCAAGTGTAAGAGGTCGAGTCGCGTCGATCCATCATTTTATTGCCCCAAAATGGCCGGGGAGATCCAGAAAGGCGGTAGACAATGTCAGGCTGTCGTGTTCTTCCATCTACATGTAGAAACCCTTTTTAGTTGTACAACCTGCTACTGATCATAGTAAGGTTGGGCAACTGGCGCGGAGATTACTCCAGTATTAGTTCATCATCCAACTTGGATAATTCTGCAACATGTATTGAAAGGGACTAAAGGGTAGCCCCCTTAGTACAGGTTTACCGATCATGTTGGCAGCGGGTCAAAAAGTGTTTAACAAAATGAAGTCACAATAAATCCTTGCAACTTCATCTTTTATTTTATGAGTTATGACTCTGATAAAATCTTACTCAGATTATATATGCATAAGTGGATTTTGGGTTACGGAAACATTATATTAATTTTCCTCGTAACTTCATCATTTATGTCATACTAGTCTCTTATCCGTTAAAAGCATAACATGTGGTTACAAAGATATTTTCGAACTATGATATACTGATAATTTGTCATAAACTATTTTGGTGGGCTCTATTGTTCACCCTTGCTTTATTGATTTATATCACAACAACAGCTAGAACAGATGGCCCGCAACAGGCACACTCTGCGCAAGCAGGTAGCAGCCGTCAGAGATTTACCCGCTGAGGTCGTAGCCGCCATAGCTGTGGTAGTAGTAACCAGTAGCCTAGGCTACAGATTTTGTGTATCAGACTTATTTATATTATGATTAATGTAAGCAACGGCAAGAACTATTAAGGGTACTCTGTAATCTTTTGGGTTTGTAATAACTTATAACTTGTGGATCCTATGACTAGATACTTATTCCAATTTCATCTCTGGGACTATAACTAGTTGTGTGTGTGTGGTGTTGTCATTGTGGGGTCACAACATGCGGTTTAAATTGTTTTGATTCAAGTGCAAGTATTATTGATGGAAATTGAGACCGTAACGACCGGATCCCCGACCCCGGATCTGGGGCTGTTACAACTGCTTATGGCATTTATCCTTTGAAACTCTAGAGAAGCTGAGGTTTACTGAGCTGAACACAATTCTGGAGTTGATTGAGAAGCATGGGGAGAACAACAAGAGGCTGTTTGATGACTTATCAAAAGACCAATTTCAAATATTGCCTGAAGTTATTTCTAACCCAAGGACAATACTTTTTCAGAGCCTAAGCAAAGAAAACAACATTGATCAACTGGTGATTCTTGCCCATCTGTCAATGAAGAATAATATCAAGATAAATCAAGTGTTGCAAATGCTAAGAGCTAAGAGAGGAGTCAGAATAGCAGAAGAGCTAAAGACAATCCAAATTCTCCAATCTTTCTTGATTCATGGCACTATTCCTGAGTCACTCAAAGAAAGAAGAAAAGACAGGAAAGATGACAAGGATGATGATGAAGATAAGAGCTACAGAAGAAAAAGTCAATCCAGGAGTGATAAGGATGTGGCAAGTGAGAGCAACAAGGGCAAAACCTCAAAGAAGTCTAAAGATGCTGATGATGACAAGAAGGACTCTCAGGGAAAGAAGGAAACTGTTAAGAAGAGGAGTGGAAATCAGCAAGTCAAGGACATTGCTAGCAATACCTTAACCACAACACAAAACTCTAAGTCTAGGGTGGGCACTGTTAGTAATGATCCTCCAAAATCATTATCCAAGACTTCTGAACCTGATTTGCCACAGAAGAAAAGTGAAGCCACAAAAGAAAAATCAAAAAGACACTTCCACCAAGTCACAGCTAGTGGAGTGTTACAGTGGATGAAAGGGAAATGAATGAAGCTAATTCCAAATGTTGTGGCACTGAAGACTAAATCTGCATGTTCCAGAAAGCTACCTCAAGTGAAGCATTTGAAGATCAAGAGTGTAGCCAAAAGAACAAGGATAACGAAGAAGACTGGGGTGATCACAAATGTAGTAGGGATCAATGTTCTTCCTCTTGATGAAGACTATGATGAAGATGCCCTAGCATTTCTGAGAGCTCAAAGGATCTTTGAAGTCAAAGTGAAGAACAATCATCTTGAGATCAAATACACTGATGGAAGGGAGAAAGAAATGAGGCAAGGTAGCTGGCAATATTTTCCAACCTATGAACTTGAGAGAATAAATGCTCTACTGAACTTTGAAGAAAAGGAAGAAAGAATGTGGAAAATAGAGATTTCTAGATTCATGAAATACACTCTGACTATGAAGAAAGTTTAAGGAAGCTAAATGAAGAAAAGAGGTGTCAGAAAGAAAAGGAGATGGCTGAAATGGAAGAAAGAGCAAGGGAGTTGAGGAAGAAAGGGCTGTGTAGGGTAAAACAAAATCCTTATATTGTGGAGTACAAAAATCAACATGGAGGTAAAAGCAAGATAAGGATGGAGTTTATTGAATCTTATGTGGAAAGTGCCCTTAGAGCAGCAGCTGAAGATCTAGAAGTCTCTCCTCTCATTGAAGAACTCATTTCAAGGGATGAAATTCTGTTAGCCATTTCTGAGATGAAGAAAAATGAAGAAAGAAGAAGGTTTATGATGACTTCTTAGAGAAACAAACGGGAACTGAAGCTGTTTAGCTCAAGAGAAAATCTGTAAGCTTTAATTTCCAGTTTGTAATCAAATCTAGTTCATCTTTTACTCTTCTTCATACTTGTTTCCTTTTATGTTAGTTAGGCTTGTTATCAGACATGAAATTGTGCCTAAGTATCTTACTCACAATTTGGGGGAGATTGTTAGGCTCAAGGCATGTCTGAATACCACTATTAACAAGCCTATACTCTATGACTATGTCACATTACATGACCTAGTGAATTCTTTCACTGGGATATAGTATAGGTCTCTCTGTACTTGTCTTGTTCTCATGAACATTAGCTTTATCTTGTATGCTCAGAATTATAATGAACATAGTAAGTTTCTTGCATCTAGAATGTACATAGGCCATTGAATAATTATCCTGGCAGAAGTTCAGAATTGTTCATGCAGCAGGATGGAGATGAATAAGGCCCTTAAGAAATAAGTTGCAGAAATTTGTCTAACTCATTATATAGCAAAGTCAGAATAAAGCTATATTGTGAAGTCCTCAAAATCCATGTCGAGAAGTACTAAGATCGCATAGTCCTAAATGAACTATGTCGTGAAGTGTTCAAGGCTTATGTCGTGAAGTGTTGATACCGCAAAGTCAGAATGTACTAGATCGTGAAGTCCTCAAATAGTCTATGTCGCGAAGTCCTCAAAAAGACTATATCGCGAAGTCCTCAAATAGCCTATGTCGCGAATTCTTCAAAGGATACATCGCGAAGTCACGAACATATTGGAGTTCACGATATCAACACTTGGACGTTAACAACAAGACAAATGAAGGTACAAGATCAAAGTCAATGGAGACAAATACTGAAGCATCTGTATTGGTCAGGTGGTCCAAAGATACAGATGACAAATCTACAACTAAACTTGGAGAGGAAGAAGGAAGACAAGCAGCTACAGATAAGGGAAAAGCAATTGGTCCTCCCTAACACAGCCAACCTTTTACAGAACGACAAAATGGAGTTGCAGGAAGGGTAGCTGTGTAATTGGGTGCACTAGTTTTGTATAGGACAATATATATTGTGCACACCCTACTGTTAGCTGAAAGTGAGCATATCATAGAAATATCTTGAAGCACTTCTTTTCTCTGTAAGCAAAGCAAGAAAACATTGTTCTTGTTTAGAAGGCAGAATTTCTCTTGTGAGATTTTGGAAGCTGTAGTATTTAATTTGCTTAATACAAAGTAGATTAAAGTGATTGTGTGTTTACTGTTTATTTTATTCCGCATTTTCTTACAAAACAATCTGTTACAGCAATTAAGTTTCAAGAAACAGACAATCTATCAAACTATCCATTCACCCCCCCCCCTTCTGTCTAGTTTCTAGGTGGTATTCATTACTAACACCTGTTGTACCTATAATGGCTACTGCACCTGTTGTGCCGACGGTTCCTGTTGTGCCTGCTGCACATGCTGAGAAACTTGAGAAATTCAATGGTACGAACTTCAAACGTTGGCAGCAAAAGATGTTATTCTATCTGACCACGTTGCACTTTGATCGCTATGTGAAAGAGGATGCACCGTTTCTCACTATTGAGAGTAACGCACAGACTGTGTATGCTGTTGATGCCTGGAAGCACGTCGAATATATATGTCGGAACTATATGCTTAATGGTTTGGCTGACTCGTTGTATAACCTGTATAGCTCAAAGCCAACAACTAAGGCCTTATGGGAATCACTTGACCATAAGTATAAAACTGAGGACGATGGGGCTAAGAAGTGGATTGTTGGCCGCTTTCTTGATTATAAGATGATGGATTCAAAGACTGTGGTTAGTCAGGTGCAAGAACTACAAATGATCATCCATGATATTCATGATGAAGGGATGGTCATAAGTGAGTCTTTCCAAGTTGCTGCTGTGATTGAAAAGCTGCCACCTGGTTGGAAAGATTTCAAGAACTACCTTAAGCACAAACGAAAGGAGATGTCTATGGAGGATCTGATCGTTAGACTTCGCATTGAAGAAGACAACAGGGGATCCGAGAAGAAGACATATGTTGCCACTGAAAAGGCAAACATGGTGGAATTTAACCCCAAGAAGAACAATTCAGGAAAAGGGGCAAAAATTGGCACCCAGGGGAGGAATTTCGAAGTCGAAGTTTCAAGGAAAGTGCTATAACTGTGATAAAGTGGGTCATAGGTCTTCCGAATGGAGGAAGCCCAAGAAGCCCAACAAGAAAAAGGAAGAAAACATGATGGATGATATCTCCAAGGAGATGGGTGACATAGACCTATGTGCTACGGTCTCTGAAGTGAACCTGGTTGGCTCCAATCCAAAGGAATGGTGGATTGATACTGGTGCTACAAGGCACGTTTGCTCAGACAAGGCGATTTTCTCTAGCCTCATAGCTTCCAATGCTGGTGAGAAGCTCTACATGTGGAATTCATCGACTTCTACCATTGAAGGGGAAGGCACAGTGATTCTGAAGATGACCTCTGGGAAGGATCTGACTTTGAAGAATGTACTTTATGTGCCTGGTATTCGCAAGAACCTTGTGTCTGGTTCCTTGTTGAATAAGCATGGCTTTCGCATTGTAATAGAGTCAGATAAAGTTATTTTGTCTAAGAATGGTATGTTTGTAGGCAAGGGCTATGTAACCGATGGGCTTTTTAAGCTCAATGCGATGTCCGTTAAGGACAATAATGAAATAAATAATTCTTCTGGTTACTTGCTTGAGTCTCCTAATTTATGGCATGCTAGATTGGGACATGTAAATTATGACACTTTATGAAGGTTATGTGTAAAAGAATACATACCGAAATTGAATATCGATTCAAATCATAAGTGTGAAACTTGTGTTGAGACAAAATTAACGAGATCATCGTTTAAACAAGTTGAAAGAAACACCAAAGTGCTAGACCTAATACATAGCGACATATGTGATTTAAAATATGCTCCAACTAGAGGAGGAAATAAGTATTTTATTACATTCGTTGATGATTGTACGAAATACTGCTATGTATACTTGCTTAAAAGCAAAGACGGGGATATAGATAAATTTAAAATCTATAAGGAAGAAGTTGAGACACAACAAACAGAGAAAATCAAAACGATACAAAGTGATCGTGGAGGTGAATATGTTGAACCCTTTGGGGAATTCTGTTCACAACATGGTATAATCCATGAGGTCACTGCACCATACTCCCCTCAGTCAAATGGAGTGGCTGAGAGGAAGAATCGTACTCTCAAAGAGATGATGAATGCGATGTTGCTAAGCTCTGGACTTCCGCAGTTTATGTGAGGGGGAAGCCATCTTAAGTGCGAACCATCTTTTAAATATGATGATTCGTAAGAATAAGGATATGAGTCCTTATGAGATGTTTTAGGAAAAGAAACCAAGTTACCAAATTCTGAAAGTGTGGGGGTGCTTTGCGAAGGTACTAATCCCTGCACCTAAGAAGGTGAAGATTGGTCCAAAGACTGTGGATTGTATCTTCATCGGATATCCACCATATAGTACTGCATATCGGTTTCTTGTTATGAATCTAAGATTCCTGATTTTCAAAAGAATGCGATCATGGAATCAAGGAATGCCTCATTGTTCGCACAAAATCACGCAAGCGTACGCGGTCACAAGTAATATATTAAAGTAGAGTTCGTTCCCACAGAGACTGCTTTGGTTACTATAGTTATGCACTTATGCAACAATGTATGGCTATTGTTCAATGTTAAGACAAGTATCAAAGTTGTGTTTTGATTAACTAAATTAACTAAACAAATTATCAAGACTAAAATTAACTAAAGATTTTGTTGTTGAATTACTTATGAGAATAAAACATGGGATCCTAACTTCATTAAATACTTCATCTAGAGCCTTTTGTCTTTAATCAATGCATGTAACGGTTGTGATAACTAATCGGATAACACGAAATCAGTACACGCTACCTTTCAGTATACGTATACCAAACCACTCAAACATCCACAAAAGAGATAGAAGTTGGGCAGACACCAATTATGTTTAGACCCTATATGTCTATAAGATTTGAAAACATAATGGTTTAATGAGCAAGTTATCCATTCAGATTACATAGGGCAGGTAAGATGGTTAAAATCACCTACGAATCATGCATGACAACATACATAAACCTATACTAGCATGGCAAGTTCTAAATCTCTATATCCACTTTCGCAATCAATAGAGATTAACAAACAACTTAGATGTTAGCTACACATCCAAGAAGAATAAGCACAACCAAACTAGGAAATCAATTAGCCATCACACGCACATCTTTAAAACAATTAACTACTAAATCCATAAATAAATCCGTTAGAATCCCACGACAACGATTAGTTCATAATCAAACCGTTCATCATCGTGGGTTCTGATGAAAACATGATAATAAATATGTCTGGAATACTAATTAAAAGTACTAGGGTTTATGAAAGAACAAACGAGAATCCAAAGTATCGCCTAATTAGAAGAATACAAAGATAAGTTGAAAACTAGATCTTCGTAATCAGCCGTCTTCTTGTTCTCCTCACCGGTAGATGGATAAGTACGTATATATGACAATGTATATGGATGATCTCTCAAAAATCGTCCACCAAGTGCTTAAATAGGCCTTTTTGCTGACTTGTTGCTGCAGGTTTCCTTTTCAGAATCGAAGTTACCTTTTCCAGCATCTTTCAGGGGAGGGCGCGCTTGGTAGGGCGCGGGCGTGCTTCAATTGAATTCAACTAGGGCGAGGGCGCGCTTGTTTGGGCGTGGGCGCGCTCAAACAGTTCTATGAACAGTGCTATGAACAGTGTTACTATTCATGGATTCTGCAACTATTTTCTTTTCGTTTCCTTGCGCTTCCAACTCACTTACCGCATGGACTTCTCTTCTTTAGCACATATCCACCATATATACATGAATCCTCGCATTTCTGCATCCATCTGTAGCTCTGCACATTCTAGCTAAAAATACATTAAACACACCAAATACTTGAGTGTGAGCGATCAATTAGATATAAAATCCACTTATCACACCCCCAAACTTAAACCGATTCTTGTCCTCAAGCATAAACAGACTCTATATATATATAATGCAATGCATGAATGCAACTAATATGCTAATGCAAACGATCCCCTCAGACTAACCATAACCAATCAACGAGCCAACATCTCAAAGAATGCAATCCTCCAAACAGAGCTCGACTAAATTCCCGTATACTAACCATACAAACACAGAAACGTGCGTGTGTGCAGTGCTCATCAATATACTCCCAAACTAAATCAAGACCATATCCTATTCTTCACCAAAACAACCACAAGCTTAAAAACAGAATGAACTCTAGACACAAGAAATCACTAAAAGACACCTCACAATCCACTTGAGTTAGACAGGAAATCATGCTTTATTACGACACACATGCTTATTTGACCGTGCAATGGTTGAGACCCCAAAAGGCTTATACAATAATACCCATGTAGCGAGCGTTAGGTTAGTGGATCCCAGACCGGAAAAGTCTTAGGTCACTAGGCACAAAGTCCCCTAGAACTTAATTGCTCGAGTATTAAAGAGCTCAACCTGATCAATTCTGCATAAACACAACTCTTTTTTTTTCTTTTTCTTTTTTTTTTTCTTTTTTTTTCTTCTTCTTTTCTTTTTTTCGGAATGAGTGCGCTTTGCTTTTTCTCATCCCACCCTAGACTACTCATGTTTTACATGAGCGGCTACTAGCCATTTGACGCCTAGCTTTTATTAACAACTAGCATGAAATCCCTTGTTTCCCCCAAACTTAGACTTAAGTGCTTCTTTGTTTTCAAGAGAATAGAAGAACATTCTAAATATAAGCAAGTGGTTAAATTCTAACTTCCAAACAAACATGGTCTGATCAAATCCAAAAGCAACCAATGAGACTTATGAAATTATTTTGTTTCTGGCATGCAAGTCAATTCCTAGGAACTTAATCAACCCTCTATCTATCACTACCACACTCCCCTCAATATCGACTTGCCAAGGGAAACAGTCAAATCCTACGGGATCATGAAATATGCATGCTATGCAAATGCAACTAAATGGACTCACATAATAGATATAAACACTAATGCAAACAAAATGCTCTATATGACATAAAAAACAAAATGCTCTATATGACATAAACATGCAATTATATGAATGAACTAACTAAAAATGCAATGTGAATCCTATATGAACACACACTAACACTACTATTCCTTAATTATCACCCCCAAACTTAAAATATTCAATGTCCTCATTGAAGGTAATAACAAGAAAAGTTCAGAGAATACCTAATCATCAGTAGGACCACCCTCTTCGGGTGGTGTATCCGGTGGTGGATAAACAGAATCCGCTCCAAAATCAGGCCAAGCAACATCAACTCCAGTGGCTCTGAACGCAGTACCAAAGCCTGAGTCAAATTCTGGGCAAAGCGACGATTGATGTCGTGCATGGCGTGTATACGCCAAGTCAGCCGCCTATACTGCACATCGCCAAAACCAGACCTATCAACTTCACGCTGAATCCTAGATGGATCCTAGGGGGGAAACAAAACAAACTCTTTTTTGTCTTTTTTTTTTGCTTCTGTGAACAGTAACCCCTGCGCGGGCGCGCTCATCCAGGCACGGGCGCGCTCATCCAGGCGCGGGCGCGCTCATCCAGGCGCGGGCGCACTCTGCTACTGTTCATGAATTTATTTATTTATTTTTACACAGAATACTAATGCTACATATTCGCGTGGGTTGTCTCCCACGAAGCCCTTGTTTTACGTCAATAGCTTGACGTGAATCCGTTTTCATCCAGTCGCAAGAACGGTGAACGTCGACTCACGGTTCACCGTATTACCAACGTCATAATTCAGCCACTGACCATTAACCTTGAACGCTTCGTCCGGAAACTTATGGAAAATCTCTACTGCATCATGCGGAAATGTTGATTTAACCGTGATAGGCTCCGACCACCTCGACTTACGCTTTCCTGGAAAAAATCTGAAACGAGACTTGAAACGCAGAACTAGCTGACCAGGCGCAAATAAATGTTTCACCATCCCTCTTTCATGCCAGTCCTTAACCTTCTCCTTATATAGCCTGTTGCTCTCGTAGACTTTACCATACCTCAATTGATCCTACAGTGGTTGGAGTTCAAGTGTAGGAGCTTCTTCCATAGATGGTTAAAGTCGCTCCTGAGAATTGTTCAGCTCTGCTAATCCAAGAGATTCGAATGACACATCAATTTTTCTTTTCCACGGAGGTGCATTCAACAACTGAAGTTGCTCTGCTCTTTATTCGTCTTCGATCTCAGAATCCCCTATCAAGACTCTCTCCACTGTATCTGACTTCAGCGGTTGTTCAATCTGTGTATTGACGACAGAATCGACCATCTCCAATTTAAAGCACTCTTCTTCCTCAGTTGGAAATTTCATTGCCTTGAACACGTTAAAAGTGACCTTCTGACTTTGAACCCTCATTGTAAGCTCTCCTTTCTGCACATCGATCAAAGTACGGCCTGTAGCTAAGAACGGTCTTCCCAAGATAATCGGAATCTTCTTGTCTTCCTCAAAGTCCAGAATAACAAAATCAGCAGGAAAAATGAGCTTATCCACTCTAACCAAAACATCCTCCACTATACCCCTTGGATATGTGATCGACCGATCAGCCAGCTGTAACGACATGTTTGTAGGTTTAGGCTCATGCAGCCCAAGTTGCATGAAGACCGACAACGGCATCAGATTAATACTAGCTCCCAAGTCACACAAGCACTTGTTGAAAGATAGATTGCCGATAGTGCACGGTATGGTGAAACTCCCTGGATCCTTGAGTTTAGGTGGTAACTTCTGCTGTAGAATAGCACTACATTCTTCTGTTAAAGCCACAGTTTCCAACTCCTCGAGTTTCAACTTCCGAGATAGAATACCCTTCATGAACTTTGCGTAGCTCGGCATTTGTTCTAGAGCTTCCGCAAAAGGTATATTGATCTGCAACTTCTTGAAAACTTCCAGAAATTTAGCAAACTGCTTGTCCAACTTCTGCTTCTGAAGACGCTTAGGGAATGGCGGAGGAGGATAGACTTCCTTGGTCTCTGTACTTTGTTTCAGAACCGATTTCTCAGTAGAATGGTCACGCTTTTCCGCTTCGTTTCCCCCCTGATCAGCGTTTTCCTCTTTTTCTTCATCTTTTGGCAGAACATCAGGCGCGGGCACGCTCCCTAGGGCGCGGGCGCGCTCCACCTTCTGCTGGGAATAAAAAATTTTGTCGTTTTCTGCCGTTTCTGAGTTCTGGTCACTCGTAACCTTCCCAGATCGCAAGGTAACTGCCTTTACATGTTCCTTGACCTCTCTTTTTCCAGGATTAGCTTCCGTACCACTAGGGAGAGTTCCTTGTGGTCTATTCAACAAGGCATTGGCAATCTGACCGATTTGATTCTCCAGAGTCTTGATTGAAATAGCTTGGCTCTTGCACATTAGCCTCAATTCCTCCAATTCGGACTTTTCATTAGATGACTAACCAGCATTGCCATGAGATGGTTGTTGAAACCCTGGTGGTTGATACGGTTTCCTTGGAGCATACTGCTGCTGTTGTCCAGGAGGATTATATGGCCTAGCTCCATACTGCTGATATGGTTGTTGTGGTTGTTGCTGGCCACCCTGATTGTTACTCCAGCTGAAATTCGGATGGTTCCTGTTATTTGGATGATAGGCATTAGGCACTGGCTGCTTTGGTCTCTGAAAATTGCTCACGAACTGCGCCAATTCACTAGATATGGCACACTGAGTCGTGTCATGTGCACCTGCACATAGCTCACAAACACTGGCCACCTGCTGAACTCCATAGTTCGTCAGAGAATCCACTTTCATAGACATAGCCTTTAACTGAGCTACTATTGCCGTAGCTGCATCCACTTCCAGAACTCATGCTACCTTGCCTTGTGATAACCTCTGAGTTGGATTCTGGTATTCATTAGCAGCCATCATCTCAATAAGTTCGTAAGCTTCCTCGTAGCTTTTAGCCCAAAGAGCTCCTCCTGATGCCGCATCAAGCATTGGTCGAAATTGACCTCCCAGACCATTATAGAAACAATTGATCACCATCCAATCCGGCATTCCATGATGAGGACACTTCTGAAGCATCTCCTTGTAACGCTCCCAAGCTTCACATAAAGTTTCCCCTGAATGCTGTGCAAACTGAGTAAGAGCATTCCTGATTGCAGCTGTTTTGGCCATAGGAAAGAATTTAGTGAGAAACTTCTGAGCAAGATCCTCCCATGTAGTAATAGAACCTGCTGGTAGAGAGTGCAACCAGCCCTTAGCTTTATCCCTCAGAGAAAATGGGAAAAGTCTCAATTTCACAGCATCTTCTGACACTCCGTTGAACTTGAAGGTGTCGCAAATCTCGATGAAATCCCTAATATGCATATTAGGATCTTTCGTCGGAGCACCTCCAAACTGAACTGAGTTTTGTACCATCTGAATCGTGCCAGGCTTGATTTCAAAAGTGTTAGCTGCAATAGCCGGCCTGACAATGCTAGATTGAATGTCATTGATTTTCGGCTGAGAATAATCCTTCAAAGCCTTCGTTTCTGCTGCTGGCTCACCCATAACTAGATTCAATTCAAGTTCTTCTTTCCGAGATTGAGAACGTGTTCGCATACACGCTCACTAAAGTAACTGAAACACACCAAACAAAGTAAAATTGATGAGAATAATCCGAGTCAGTGAACTTTAACGACCACTGATGACAAGCACATAAACAATATAAATAACACCGAGTCCCCGGCAGCGGCGCCAAAAACTTGTTCGCACAAAATCACGCAAGCGTACGCGGTCACAAGTAATATATGATAAAGTAGAGTTCGTTCCCACAGAGACTGCTTTGGTTACTATAGTTATGCACTTATGTAACAATGTATGGCTATTGTTCAATGCTAAGACAAGTATCAAAGTTGTGTTTTGATTAACTAAATTAACTAAACAAATTATCAAGACTAAAATTAACTAAAGATTTTGTTGTTGAATTACTTATGAGAATAAAACATGGGATCCTAACTTCATTAAATACTTCATCTAGAGCCTTTTGTCTTTAATCAATGCATGTGACGGTTGTGATAACTAATCGGATAACACGAAATCAGTACACGCTACCTTTCAGTATACGTATACCAAACCACTCAAACATCCACAAAAGAGATAGAAGTTGGGCAGACACCAATTATGCTTAGACCCTATATGTTTATAAGATTTGAAAACATAACGGTTTAACAAGCAAGTTATCCGTTCAGATTACATAGGGCAGGTAAGATGGTTAAAATCACCTACGAATCATGCATGACAACATACATAAACCTATGCTAGCATGGCAAGTTCTAAATCTCTATATTCACTTTCGCAATCAATAGAGATTAACAAATAACTTAGATGTTAGCTACGCATCCAAGAAGAATAAGCACAACCAAACTAGGAAATCAATTAGCCATCACACACACATCTTTAAAACAATTAACTACTAAATCCATAAATAAATCCGTTAGAATCTCACGACAACGATTAGTTCATAATCGAACCGTTCATCATCGTGGGTTCTGATGAAAACATGATAATAAATATGTCTGGAATACTAATTAAAAGTACTAGGGTTTATGAAAGAACAAACGAGAATCCAAAGTATCGCCTAATTAGAAGAATACAAAGATAAGTTGAAAACTAGATCTTCGTAATCAGCCGTCTTCTTGTTCTCCTCACCGGTGGATGGATAAGTATGTATATATGATAATGTATATGGATTATCTCTCAGAAATCATCCACCAAGTGCTTAAATAGGCCTTTCTGCTGACTTGTTGCTGCAGGTTTCCTTTTCAGAATCGAAGTTGCCTTTTCCAGTATCTTTCAGGGGAGGGCGCACTTGGTAGGGCGCGGGCGTGCTTCAATTGAATTCAACTAGGGCGAGGGCGCGCTTGTTTAGGCGTGGGCGCGCTCAAATAGTGCTATGAACAGTGTTACTATTCATGGATTCTGCAACTATTTTCTTTTCGTTTCCTTGCGCTTCCAACTCCCTTACCGCATGGACTTCTCTTCTTTAGCACATATCCACCATATATACATGAATCCTCGCATTTCTGCATCCATCTGTAGCTCTGCACATTCTAGCTAAAAACACATTAAACACACCAAATACTTGAGTGTGAGCGATCAATTTAAGCCGATACGAAGCGTTCCAAGTAGATATAAAATCCACTTATCACTCATTCTTTGAGAATGTATTTCCTTGTAATCCAGAACGCCCTACAACGTCTAAACGTACTCATGAGTCTATAAAAGACGATAATGAGAATGATGAGAGTGAAGACGAAGATGCGGGGGTAGTGAGAATGAACAAAAGACAAAGAAAGGAAAAATCCTATGGGTCAGAATTTCTGACATATTTGCCTAAAGAAGGTAATCCAAAAACCTATAAGGAAGCAGTAACATCACCTGATGGACCTATGTGGAAAGAGGCCATCAAAAGTGAAGTTGATTCTATTTTACAGAATCATACATGGGAATTAGTGGACTTACCAAATGGTAGTAAACCATTAGGTAGCAAGTGGGTTTTCAAAAAGAAGTTGAAAACTGACGGAACAATCGATAAGTACAAAGCTAGACTTGTAATCAAAGGATACAAGCAACAGTATGGCCTTGATTACTTTGATACATATTCTTCGGTATCAAGAATAACATCCATAAGGATGATGTTTGCTATCGCTGCTATGCGAAATTTAACAGTACATCAAATGGATGTGAAAAAAGCTTTTCTAAATGGCGATATAGACGAGGAAATCTATATGGAATAACCTGAAGGGTTTGTGGTCCCTTGACAAGAAAGAAAAGTCTGTAGATTGGTGAAATCTTTATATGGCTTGAAGCAAGCGCCAATGAAATGGCATAAAAAGTTTGATGAAGTCGTGTTGGCTAATGGCTTCAAGATCAATGAATGCGATAGTTGTGCTTATTACATAGATAACGAAAATGGATATGTCATGATGACATTGTATGTAGATGATCTACTTATTGCTGGAAGCAATGATAAAGTGATCAAATCTACCAAGGACATGTTAAAAGCAAGATTTGACATGAAAGACATGGGACTAGCAAATGTGATTCTAGGGATTCAAATTTCTAGAACATCTGAGGGTCTCGCACTAAGTCAACCTCATTATGTTGACAAAATTCTTGATAAGTTTCTCAAGGATGATTTTGAGAAAGCTAGAACACCTGTGGATCTGACTTTGCATCTATCCAAGAATAAAGGTGTAGGAGTCTCCCAGTTAGAATACTCGAGGATAATTGGAAGTCTGATGTACTTAATGAGTTGTACAAGACCAGACATCGCATACTCAATTAGTAAGTTGAGTAGATTTACGAGTAATCCGAGAGCTGATCACTGGAAAGCGATCATACGAGTACTAAGGTACTTGAGGGGAACTCGAGACTATGGATTACATTATGGCAGTTATCCAGCAGTATTAGAAGGCTATACTGATGCAAACTGGATATCTAGCAAGAAAGCACTAAATTCTACGAGTGGCTATGTGTTTACACTAGCTGGAGCGACAATATCATGGAAATCCTCAAAACAAACGGTGATAACTCATTCCACGATGGAAGTTGAGTTTGTGGCGTTAGATAAATGCGCTGAAGAGGCTAAATACTTACGCCAATTTCTAGAGGATATTCCGAGATGGCCAAAGCCTGTGACTGCAATAGGACTACACTGTGATAGTCAGTCTGCTATTGGCAGAGCACAAAGTACGATGTATAATGGAAAGTCCCGTCACATACGACGACGACATAGTTCCATTAGACAGTTAATGTCAACCGGAATTATCACTATTGACTTTATACCGTCAAAGGATAATATCGCGGATCCGCTAACCAAAGGGTTATCAAGAGAACTGGTTGACAAATCATCTAGAGGGATGGGCCTTAAGCCTATTGCTTAACGGCGTCATGGTAGACACCCAACCATTGCTGACTGGAGGTCCCAAGAACATGGTTCAATGGGCCAACTAAATCATGATGACCAAATCACTATGGGGGTAACCCCTGGCCTGTTCCTATGATGAAGAAACAGTGAGACCCGTATGGTATGAGGGTAAGCTTTCGAGCTTTTAATGATCTTTCGTGGAATACATAGAGTTCAAGGTTTTGAACGCATGGAATTCAGTTGAGTAAACGCGGGTTACTCTATAAGCCAAAGATCACCTATGTGGGAGAGAAGTGGGCCGCTTCAAAGGAGAATTGCGATAAGTATATAGTGAGAGTATATACTCGTGAATCATGAGAGCTAAACGAATCAGAAAGGATATAGTGATAAGTATATCATCGTTTACACAAACGGTCGAACAGTTCAAAGACACTCGTGTCTAATGTCTACCAGTATAGTCGGTATGGTTACTCGAGCGAAGGTTCAAGGAGCATTCTCTACCTATCGTATGCTATATCTAATCGAAGAAACTATCACCAAGCCAAACTCCGTGTCAGTCTGACTTGTACATGCTACCGAAACATCAATTTCACCCATGTGGGGGATTGTTGGAAAATATGGGTGAATTGTGGTATGAGTGAGTTAATTGATTTGGTAAAATCAACTCCGTTTTTAACTTTGGATTTTTTGCAGATATGACTTTGATTTTGAGTTATCTGATAAAATCATTGATTTTGAGTTATCTGATAATATCAATTTTGTTTTTAAATTCGGATTTTTTGCCATTGACGCGATTAATTAGCTTGACTAATTAATTAAAGAAATTGCCACCAACATAATTGCCACCGATGCAATTATTTAGATTGACTAATTAATTAAGGAAATTGCCAACCGATATAATTGATTAACGCGGTTAATTAATTATGGCAATTGTGTAGCGCACAAGTTTTCCTAGCCTATATAAACTCGTGTCTAGCCTTAGGATTATTCATTCGAAAAATACATCCTCTCTTACACACATCTCTCTTCTCTTCCTCCGGTGATAGTTCTTTTGTTCGTCTCAAGCTCGCTGAGAGTGACGCTATTCGACAGCCTCACTGCAAACCGTTTTATCCTGGGAAGCAATTCGCTCGCACATACGGTTAGGGCTAATAGGCTTTAAGGAGACAGTCACGCACTGGACTCGGTTTTGTTCCTTGTCTCCTTATTTTTATTTGTTTATTTGTTTACTGTTTACATACAGCTTATCTGTTATTCACACACGCCAACGTTGTTTTATGTACTAATATCACAGATTGTCTAACAAGAGTTGAGGTGTAAATGCATCTTTTGTAGTCTATGCTTTAAAATTGTAACACATTAATTTGTTTGTTTATTTTTTTCTTTTTTGATGACCAAAATGTTTTGTTTTTTGATATGTATGAAGGTTGTAATTTGTATTTGTACAGTTGACGCAATTTCTTTTCTTAGTTGACGACACCAACATGAAGTTGAATGGGAAGGCAAAGACGCATTATCAATTATATCTCTGCACAAAATCTCACGAGATTGCAGAATCTCACGACATAGCAGGTTAGGTAAAACACAAGGTTAGATTTTTGCATGATCCCAAATCCTAATGACCAGGAAAAAAACTAGAAACTAATGCATATAGTGAGGAAAATAATTAAATTGCGGTATACGATGTTCTTAGAACCTGTGTTTTTCATATATTAGGTTATAACCCGTGTACAAATAGTTTTATATTTTATTAATTCATATTAAAAATATAGAGTATATTATTTTAGAGTATATTAATGAGTTTTATATATTTTATTAATGTTTAGAAGATACAATATTTGGTATTTTTGAAAATTTATTAATAATAAAATATATAGAATATAGTATAGTTGACATTTTTAGGGGTGTTTATAAAAGGTAATATATTTTTATTAAAAAGTTATTTTTGGTTATATTAATGAGTTTTATATATTTTATTAATGTTTAGAAGATATAATACTATTTATCTATTCATATTTTTATATTTATCTAGAATCGCTCGATTCATATTTATCTATTTTTCTAGAGCTCCACTATTTTAAATAATTAAAAGCAAAAAATCCTTATTTATGTTCTAATTTTTAGAGAAAAAAATTAAAACCTTTTAATATTTCTTTTTATAACCCTTATTATAAAAGACAAGTACTCTAAAATTACAAAACTAATCAAATTAAATTGAAACATTTTATATTTCTTTGTATAACTCTTATTATAAAAGACAAGTGTTCTAAAAAGTATAAACCTAATCAAATTATATAACCAGAGCTCCTCAATTTTAATTAAATAAAAATAAATTTACTTATTTACATTCGAATTTATAACAAACATAATAAATTATATAAAAATAAATCATGTTTAGCATTTAATTAATTAAATATTTATTTCAAGTGTTCAAATATTTTTTTAAGTTTCAATTTATTAAAGATCATATTGAATCATAATTTTTTTCTGAAATAGATTTTAATGAAGGAAATAATTCTATTCTTCCGTATATTTATCTATTTTTCTAGACCTCCCGTATATTTATCTATTTTTCTAGACCTCCTCTATATTAAATAATTAAAATCAAAACATCCTTATTTAGGTCCTATTTTTTAGACAAAAATCGAAAACTTTTAATATTTCCTTTTATAGCTTTTATTATAAAAAACAAATCCTCTAAAAATAATAAACCTAATCAAATTATTTAACTAAAGCTCCTCAATTTTAATTAAAAGAAAAAGAGAAAAAGGGAGCCAAAGAAGAAAATTCTTAAGGGACCAATCAAACTTCAACATGTTCCTCAAGTTGTCAAGACAATTGAAGACAAAACAGACGATATATACATTGATGAATTCAGACTTGGACCTCTATCTAGATGAATTGATTGAAGTCAGAGGCATTGACAAACATAAAAATCTGCCAGAAAAACTCATGTTTGTCTATAGAGGAGGAAATGAAAGTACATGACCCTTGTAGAGAATTCTACGAGAAGGATACCCCAACCTTGGTCAAGGAGTTCTCAAGCTTCAAGAGTACTAGGGGATTCTCTAAATTTCCAAAGAGGAGTGTGATGAAGAAAATTGAGGATATAAGAGCTAGTTGGAACTCACTTGATAGTTTGCCAAGGACTAAGGATTCCCTACAATGGACAAAGAATTCATCTCCAACCCTATTGGATGATGGAATTCAGAGATGAAGAGGGATGTAGAAGATTCTTCAGACTAGAGGATCAAATATCTAAGGCTAGTACTAAATACCTTAGATGGTTGCAATCCAAGCTAGATCCCAAAATTGTTGAAGAAGATAACTTCTATAGACAGCTCCAATAGTAAATTGAGGCCAATTATGCTAAGGAAGGAAGGAAAAAGATTCAACCTCCCAGAGAGAAGAAAAGGACATAAATCTGCTAAGACTAGAGGAGCATTCTTCCTGTAATGTACTTCACACTTTAAATCTTTCATATTTTTCAATACTACAGCTTAATACAAATTTTGCATTTTTCTGTATATTTTTTCTTAGGAGTGTTTTGTTATCATCAAGCCCTGAATTTATGTCTGATTATCAACCAGGCATAAATTGGGGGAGATTGTTAGGCATTATGTTGATTCTTGATGATAACTAAACTAACTAAGTGAAATTTGTATAAGTAAACTGTAGCCTTCAACGGATAGAATGTTATCACAATATCGGTTGAAGGGTAGCTTATCTCTTGATAAGTCTTAATGTAACATACTCTTTTTTGTTCAAGTACTAGCAGTTGAAATTTAATAGTGTAGGCTGAACAAGTCATGTTGACTTACAAATAGATATGTAGAATAGTGAGGCTAATTGTAAATACTCTGGACCTTATAATTTTACATAAGTGAAATTGTATTTCAACGGATAGTCATCCAGCTTTCAACGGATGCACCTTGGAAAGCTTCAACGGATGCAACCACAACACTTTCAACGAATGCTACATGATTAACCTCAACCGATACCACTTCAATTATTAACAGTTAAAACTGTGAAAGGGACCGTCCTGACAAGTCACATGGTTTGATGGAACAAAAAGAGCATGGAAACCAGCATTTTGGGAAACCCTGAAGAAAAGGAAGCATTATATTTCCATATGGTCAAAAGAGATGATTCTTCAAGGACAATTAGCCAAAAGGCAAATCATTTCAAGGACCATTGGACTTAGAGTGAAAAAGCAAGATTTTGGACTTTACCTACTATACACTTTTATGTAGTTCAATTAAGCTTATAAACATGGAGTATATAACCAAGTGTAAAAATGTTTTTGAAGTTAAGAAATCAGATTTACTTTTAAAGAGCTTAAGCAATAACCTTTGTAAATTTTTGAAGCAAAAACATTGTAACTGCAGCTGTGAGTTTGTTCAAAAACTACACATAGATTTCTTCAAATAAAATCTCTCATGTGGAACAATCAATCCACCTGAATTTTTAATTCTTATGCTATTAGTTTTCTGCAATTCTATATTTCTGTTCTAAGTTTAGCTTTGTCAGTTAAAAAGAATTAGAAATTTAAAAGATTGTATTCAACCCCCCCCCTTCTACAATCCTGTAATTTCATTCTTATGGAATAATAATTGGTATCAGAGCAAGCTTCTAACATACAAGAAGTTTAAAGATCAAAGACAATCAGAATCATGGGAAAGAAGGATAATGGAGTGAAGATACCAATTCTTGACAAAGACAATTACTTTCACTGGAAAGTAAAGATGCATCTGCACCTCATGTCTATGGATGAAGGGTATATGGATTACATTGAGAAAGGACCTCATGTACATATGAAGCCAAACACTGTAATTGCCCAGCAAGGAGAAGGAGCCCCAGACACAATCCCAAAGCTACCATCAGACTAGACATTGGAAGATATCACTGAAATGCATAAGGATAAAAAGACCATGAATATTATGTTCAATGGTCTAGAGAATGATATATTTGACAATGCTATCAACTGCACTACAGCCAAGGAAGTCTGGGACACAGTTCAAACTTTGTGTGAAGGAACTGAGCAAGTTAGAGAGAACAAGATGTAACTTCTCATACAACAGTATGAACACTTTCACTTCAAAAATGGTGAATCTCTGAATGATACTTTTAGTAGATTTCAGAAATTATTAAATGGATTGAAGTTGTATGGAAGATTGTATCAAACCAAGGACTTAAATCTCAAGTTTCTAAGAGCCTTGCCCAAGGAATGGAAGCCTATGACAGTTTCTTTGTGAAACACTCAAGAGTACAAGGACTTCACTCTTGAGAGGCTTTATGGACCATTGAAGAGTTATGAGTTAGAAATGGAGCAAGATGAAGAGATCGAGAAGGTCCATAAGAAAGGTGGTTCTTTAGCTCTAGTTTCTAGTGTGGATGAGGCTGAGGACATGAAGATGAAAGGAACTGCTAAAGCTGTACCAAACAGTGATGTTTGTGAAAGTAGAGCTGAATCAAGCAAAGACAAGGGAAAGATGTATGAGGAAGGTGAATCTTCTAATCAAGAAGAGATGGATGAGCTAGATGAACACTTATCTTTTCTGTCAAGAAGATTCTCTAAGCTAAAGTTCAAGAAAAATCCTGAAATTTTGTTGAAAGGTCTAAGTTCAAGTGCTTTAACTATGGAATTGGAGGTCACTTTGCAAGTGAATGCAGGAAACTTAAAACTGATAAGAAAGAGAGGAAGTTTGAGCATGTAGATTAAAAAAAGAAATATTTTGAACTTCTCAAAAAGGAAAGGGCACTCATCACTCAGAACTATGATTGGGCTGCTGATGGGAATGATTCAGATGAAGACACTGAGTATGTCAACCTTGCACTCATGGCTGATTCAACTGAGCAGGAAGCAAGTTCATCAAGCAATCAGGTATTCTCTATAAACCTCACTGAGCTTTCTGATAAGTGGATATTTTATTCACTTAGAACGTTTCCGTTTGGCTTAAAACGTATGTTTGTACTCGAGTTGTGGTATTTTTGATCTCTTTTAAGGGTATTGTGCAGGTATATTGATCACATGTGTGTTAGGAATGAAGCGAAGCAATTGGAGCGCGAAACGGAGTTATAATGAAGAAAAGGAGAAAATTCAGTTTTGCTGGACAGAGATCCTGGCGCGGCAGCGCCGTGATAATACTTGAGAGTGGCGCGGCAGCGCCGCAGAGAAAAGGTTGCACAGTGAACTTGGCGCGGCAGCGCCGTGTCCCTATACAAACTTGGCGCGGCAGCGCCGTGGTGTCTGGCGGGGAAATTCCTGTTTTGCCCTAATTTGTGATTTTTCAAGTGAAATTTAAAGAAATCAATTCCTGACGAAATATTGCACTTGGAGGCCTATAAAAAGAAGAAACAAACCCTAGAAGAGGGAGAGAGGAGAGACATATCATATATCTACGGAATTTCAAGCACGAAGAAGCGAGGAAGAAGATCGATTAAATTTTATTCTTGTAATCTTTCTAGTTTGTGGATGCTTGGATTTGGTGTACTCTTTAAAACCCTTGATATTTATAACAGTATTTATTTGATTTCTTCTATCATGTTTTCATTAGAACCCATGGTGACGATTAGTTTGATTATGAACTAATTCGTTGTCATGGGGTTTTAGCGGATTTATTCATGAAGTCTATTAGTTGAATTTTCTCGATGCCTATAGTGTGATTGATGTGATATCCTATCATGGTTGTTTTAATTCGTTATAGGAGAGTAGCTAACTCCTGTAATTGTGTGTTAATTCTTATTGAAGCGAAAGTGGATCTAAGAGTTTAGAACTTGCCATGCTAGCATAGGTTTATGCGTGAGAATATCATTCGTAATTAGTGTCGTAACTCTAACCGTTTTATGACGACTATGTGATCAATTGAATGCTTGTACTTAAACCATTATGTTTTCAATCTTTATAGACATATAAGGACTAAGCATAATTGGGAGACTAAGTGATTTCTATCTTAATTGTGGATATTATTTAGGATGGTATTGGTACAACGAAAGTTGGCTTATATCAGTTTTGTGTGTTCGATCAGGTATTAATACTTCACATGAAAGGGCTAGAGAATTGAAGACTTTAGATGGATTGTTTAATGAAGTTGAAATCCCATGTTTTACTCGCATAAGTAATTCGATATAAATCTCAGTTCAAGTAGTTGATAATTAGTCATAATTCTTAGATAAATTTTAGTGATAATCAAAACCACTTTGTTAATTGTTTTAGCATCGAATAATAATCATACATTGGTGAGTGAATTAACTAGACAAACAACGAGTCCCTGTTGGAACGAACCTTATTTGCTATCTGTATTACTTGTGACCACGTGCACTTGCGTGTTGAGTTTGGTCGTAACAAGTTTTTGGCGCCGCTGCCGGGGACTGCGGTTTTATTTGTTTAGTTTCAGTATTTACCATCAGTGGTCATTAAAGTTCGGTGACTAGGACGTTTCTCACCAAATTTTCTAGTTGGTGAATTTCAGGTACTTATTGAGAGTGTATGCGTACACGAGCTCGAGCACGTAGAGAAGAATTAGCTAGAAGAGAAGAACTAGCACGAAGGAAACTTGACCTTGAGAACATCAGTGTGGAAAACAATCTTGAATCAGAAGAAGATATGGCAGATGAAGCACAACCAGCGAAGGCTTTGAGTGAATTCTCTCAGCCAAAGGTGGAGGACATTCATACCAGCATTGTTCGTCCAGCTATTGGGGTGAATAACTTCGAGCTTAAGCCAAACATCATTCAGATGATTCAGAATACAGTTCAGTTTGGGGGTAGTCCTGCTGAAGATCCCAATGCTCATATTAGGGACTTCCTTGAGATCTGTGACACCTTCAAATTCAACGGAGTTACAGATGACGCAATCAGATTGAGGCTATTTCCCTTCTCTCTAAGGGATAAGGCCAAGAGTTGGTTACATTCTATGCCAGCAGGATCTATTAGAACTTGGGCAGACTGTGCTCAAAAGTTCTTGACGAAGTATTTTTCCATGGCGAAGACAGCAGCGTATAGGAATTCTATTTCTCAGTTTGCTCAGCAACCCCAGGAATCTTTGGGGGAATCTTGGGAAAGGTACAAGGAGATTTTGGCACGTTGTCCTCATCATGGGATGCCGGATTGGATGATAATCAGCAATTTCTATAATGGATTGGGAGCTCAGTCCAGGCCTATGTTAGATGCAGCATCTGGAGGTGCGCTATGGGCAAAAAGCTATGAGGATGCCTATAATCTGATCGAGATGATGGCGGCCAATGAGTTTCAGAATCCTACTCAACGCTTGCCACCTGCTAAAGTGGCTGGAGTTCTTGAATTGGATGCAGCTACTGCTATTGCTGCTCAACTTAAAGCGTTGACAATGAAGGTAGATTCCCTTTCTAATCATGGGACTAACCAGGTTGCTATGGTGTGTGAGTTGTGTGCAGGAGCTCATGACACGAATATGTGTGCTATCTCATCTGAATCAGCACAGTTTGTTAGTAATTTTCAAAGAGCTCAGCAACCAGTGCCTAATGCTTACCATCCCAACAATCGAAGTCATCCGAATTTCAGTTGGAGCAACAATCAGGGTGGTGTTCAGCAACCACAGAATCAGCAGTTCAATGCAAGGCCATATAATCAGAACTATCAACAACCACCCTATGCTCCAAGGCAACCATTCAATCCACCTGGATTTCAACCATCTCAAGCGAATTCTTTGAATCAGTCTGAAAAGTCCGAATTGGAAGAGCTGCGAATGATGTACAAGAGTCAGGCGGTGTCATTGAAAACTTTAGAGAATCAGATTGGTCAACTAGCCAATGCATTGCTGAACCGTCAACCAGGAACACTTCCGAGTGACACAGAGATGAATCCAGGCAAGAAAGATCACAAGGAACAGGTTCAGGCAGTGACCTTACGATCGGGGAAGATTCTACAAGGTCAGAACGAAGAAAATTCAGCCGAGGAAAAGAATGATAATCTTGACGTTGGGGTCGAATCCGTTCCTGATTTGGTACCTAATGTTATTCTCTCGAATCCTAAAACTGCTAGGACTGATAATTCTCAGAAGGAAGTAGAAGAAAAGGTGTTTCCACCTCCTCCATTCCCAAAACGAGTTCAAAGGCAAAAGTTTGACAAGCAGTTTGCTAAGTTCTTGGATGTCTTCAAGAAGCTTCAGATCAACATACCATTTGCAGAGGCTCTTGAGCAAATGCCGAGCTATGCGAAGTTTATGAAGGGCATTCTTTCAAAGAAATTGAAACTTGAGGAGCTAGAGACAGTTGCATTGACGGAAGAATGTAGTGCCATCTTGCAACAAAAGTTGCCACCTAAGTTGAAGGATCCTGGAAGTTTCACCATTCCATGTACTATTGGAAATCTCTCCTTCAGCAAATGTTTGTGTGATTTGGGTGCAAGCATTAATCTCATGCCTTTATCAGTTTTCATGCAACTTGGTCTTCCAGAACCAAGGCCAACTACTATGACGCTGCAACTTGCGGACCGTTCAGTTACTTATCCTCGAGGAATAGTTGAGGATGTTTTGGTGAAGGTCGACAAGCTTATCTTTCCAGCCGACTTTGTGATTCTTGACTTTGAGGAAGACAAGAAGATCCCTATCATCTTGGGACGACCATTCTTGGCGACAGGTCGGACTCTTATTGATGTCCAAAAGGGAGAACTCACTATGAGGGTGCACGATCAAAATGTCACCTTTAATGTTTTCAATGCAATGAAGCTTCCAACTGACGAGGAAGTGTGTTTTAAAATTGATATGGTGGACAAGGTGGTTAGCTCCGCAACTCAACACTTGATCAAATCGGATGTGTTGGAAAGAGTTCTTATTAATGACTTGGAGATTGAGAACGAAGAGGATGAAGAACAATTGCAATATCTTAAGGCATCTCCATGGAAGAAGTTCGAGATTCCATTTGAATCTTTGGGGTTGTCAGAGCTGAAGAAGTCTCATGTTAGACTTAAGCCATCTATCGAGGAAGCACCTAAATTGGAACTTAAGCCATTGCCTGAACATCTAAGGTATGCCTATCTTGGTGATTCTTCTACCTTACCTGTTATTATATCCTCTAAGCTTTCAGGCATGGAAGAGGAAAAGCTATTGCGAATTTTGAGGGATTTCAAATCAGCCATTGGGTGGACTATAGCAGACATCAAGGGTATTAGTCCTTCCTACTGCATGCACAAAATTCCTTTGGAAGAGGGAGCTAAACCTACAGTTGATAATCAAAGGAGGCTGAATCCTGTTATGAAGGAAGTCGTGAAGAAGGAAATTCTTAAATGGCTTGATGCAGGCATTATCTATCCGATCTCTGATAGTTCTTGGGTGAGTCCGGTGCAATGTGTGCCTAAGAAGGGAGGCATGACAGTGGTGACCAATGAAAAGAACGAGCTCATTCCCACTCGAACAGTTACTGGTTGGAGGATTTGCATGGATTATCGAAAGTTGAACAAGGCTACTCGGAAAGATCATTTTCCACTTCCGTTCATTGATCATATGCTCGACAGATTGGCTGGACATCAGTACTATTGCTTGCTTGATGGGTATTCTGGTTACAATCAGATTTGCATAGCGCCCGAGGATCAAGAAAAGACTACATTCACTTGTCCATTTGGTACATTTGCATTCAGACGTGTTTCTTTCGGGTTGTGTGGAGCACCAGCTACTTTTCAGCGATGCATGATGGCCATTTTTTCTGACATGATTGGAATTAATGTGGAAGTATTCATGGACGATTTCTCAGTCTTTGGGGATTCTTTTGATGAGTGCTTGGGAAACTTGAGTTTGGTTCTAAGGCGTTGTGTGGAGACAAATCTTGTGCTTAATTGGGAAAAGTGCCATTTCATGGTGCAAGAAGGTGTCATTCTGGGACACAAGGTTTCGTGTAAAGGTTTGGAAGTTGACAAGGCAAAGGTGGCAACTATTGAGAACCTTCCTGCCCCTGTTTCAGTCAAGGGTATTCGCAGCTTTCTTGGTCATGCGGGGTTCTACAGGCGTTTCATAAAGGATTTCTCAAAAATATCTAAGCCACTTTGTAATCTCTTGGAAAAAGATGTTCCGTTCAAGTTTGATGAGTCTTGTTTACATGCATTCGAGATCTTGAAGAAGAAATTGATTTCTGCTCCAGTTATTACAGCTCCTGATTGGAGCCAACCATTTGCTTTGATGTGCGATGCTAGTGATTTTGCACTTGGTGCCGTTCTAGGCCAAAGGAAAGAAAAGGTGTTTCATGTTATTTATTATGCAAGCAAAACTCTTAATGATGCTCAGATGAATTACACCACCACTGAGAAGGAACTACTTGCTATTGTCTACGGTTTTGAGAAGTTTCGTTCTTATCTGCTTGGTACTAAGGTGACAGTTTATACGGATCCTGCTGCTATTCGCTATCTCTTGGCGAAGAAAGATGCTAAGCCAAGGTTGATTCGTTGGGTTCTTCTGTTGCAAGAATTTGACGTGGAAATCAAGGATAGAAAGGGGACGGAGAATCAGGTAGCTGACCATCTCTCTAGATTGGAAGATCACGGGAAGTCACCTAAAGATCATACGGTTATTAATGAGTTTTTTCCGGATGAGCAACTATTCAGTGTGGAAGATGTTGAACCATGGTATGCCGACATTGTGAATTATCTAGTAAGTAACATCATACCACCTGAGCTCTCTTATGCTCAAAAGAAGAAATTCTTACATGATGTCAAGCAGTATATTTGGGATGAGCCGTTTTTGTTCAAGCAAGGAGCTGATCAGATTATTAGGCGTTGTGTTCCTTACAGTGAGACCGAGGCTATTCTTAGTGATTTTCATGCTACAGCTTATGGAGGCCATTATGCGGGTGAAAAGACAGCCACACGTATTCTTCAAGCAGGTTTCTATTGGCCGACTCTATTCAAAGATGCTCATCAGTTTATGTTGAGATGTGATCGATGTCAACGAGTTGGTAATATTTCTCGTAGGGACGAGATGCCTCTTAATGTCATGTTGGAGGTAGAAATCTTTGACGTGTGGGGAATCGACTTCATGGGACCGTTCATTCCGTCATGTGGTAATCAGTATATTCTGTTAGCTGTGGATTATGTGTCTAAGTGGGTGGAGGTAAAGGCACTTCCAACGAATGATGCTAAGGTGGTGCTTAATTTCCTTCACAAGAATATATTTACTCGGTTTGGCACTCCGCGAGTTATCATCAGTGATGAAGGTACGCACTTTTGCAATCGGAAGTTTACATCTCTTATGGCACGCTACAATATCAATCATCGAGTTGCTACAGCTTATCATCCTCAAACCAATGGGCAAGCTGAAGTGTCTAATCGTGAAATTAAACGGATTCTTGAGAAGGTGGTAAGTCCTTCTAGGAAGGATTGGGCTTTGAAGCTTGATGAAGCAGTGTGGGCTTATCGGACAGCCTATAAAACGCCTTTGGGAATGTCACCATTTCAGCTTGTGTATGGAAAAGCATGTCATCTTCCAGCTGAGTTAGAACACAAGGCTTATTGGGCGTTGAAGAAGCTGAATTTTGATCTTACAGCAGCAGGTGAAAAGCGTATGGTTCAGTTGAATGAAATGGACGAGTTTCGATTGCAAGCTTATGAGAACAACAAGCTATATAAAGAGAAAGTTAAAAGGTGGCATGATCGTCGGTTGGTTCTTAAGACATTTGTGCCCGGGCAATTGGTGTTGTTGTTCAACTCTCGACTTCGGTTGTTTCCTGGAAAGTTGAAGTCGCGTTGGTCAGGTCCATTCTCAGTTAAAACAGTTTTTCAGCATGGAGCAGTGGAGATCTTTGACAAGTCACCGGACCAGTCGTTCAAGGTCAATGGTCAGCGGTTAAAGCCATATTTTGGAGAGAAGTTGAATCGCGAAGTTGAGACCGCGATTCTAATTTGCACAACGTAAGGAAATGAAGCTATGTCAAGCTCAGGACTTAAAAAGAGCGCTTCGTGGGAGGCAACCCACGTGATTGTGTGATCATCTAAAAAAAAAAAAAAAAAAAAAAAATAGAAAAATAATTTTCAGCAGAAGTTCTGGCGCGGCAGCGCCGTGCTGTAGTGTATTCCTGGCGCGGCAGCGCCGTGGCGCCTGCTGAGGAAAAAAAAAAGGGAAAAACTGAAAAAAAATTGCAAAAACAGAAATATTGTTGTTGTATTAGTGGCCCATTACCTAAACCCACTACCCAAACTCACTAACCCTAAATTCTCCTTATAAAAACACATCTCCTATCCTTACCTATACAACCTATACATACACTACTTACAAATCTCACAAAGTCTCAAACATTCTAAACACTTTCTTCATTCAATTCAATGGCATCCAAGAGACAAAGGGTTGTAATTGGTGGTGGTAGTGAGGGCGCTAGTGGTAGTGGGGCTGGTGGGAGGCACCCTCGTTCTTCTTCTTCCTCTGATTCTGGTGGAGGTAATGGTGGCCCTCAATTTGTTTCCAATGAGGCTCGTGAGGCTTATAACGAGTTGTTGGGGCGCCCTGTTGCTCGTGAGAGAGGTCTTTTGCCTACGGCATCGGATGGGTATATGTTGGAGAATATCGCGGAGAGAGGTTGGGAGCAATTTTGTGAGACTCCGGAGCCTGTTCCGATGACTGTGGTTCGCGAATTTTATGCGAATGCTGGTGTTGACAGGAATGGGATTAGCCAAGTTCGTGGGTTTCGAGTGGACTATCGGCCGCGTGCTATTCGGCGTGTTCTTGGTCTTCCGACTCCTAGGAGGAATCAAGAGGATTGGTCGGGAAGGACCCGTGATGCTGTGGACCTTCAAGATATAATTCAAAGGTTATGTGTTCCAGGTACACAATGGACTGTGAGGCGTGGCACTACTGAGCCTACTTCGTTTTTGTCGACGGCTCTTAATCAGTATGCGCGTACTTGGCATTTGTTCATTTGTGCTAACCTCATCCCGACTAGGCATTCTAATGAGGTAACAGTGGAGAGAGCTATATTGTTGTTTGCTATCTGCAGTAGAGAGTTGGTGGATGTGGGTAATTTGATCCACCAGGGGATTCTCCGTTTTATGCAAGGGAGTACCACTGCGGCGATACCTTATGGTTCGGTGATTGCTAGGTTGGCTAGGGATGGTGGTGCTATTTGGTCAGAAGCGGAGGTTGTGCAGCAACCACAGGCAGTCTTGGATCACCAGAGTATAATGAGGCTGAATGTGTGGGATGGCGGTGAGCCGGATTGGTGGGGCCTTGGTTATGTAGTTGAGGGTCAGCAGCAACAACAGCAGCAGCAGCAACAGCAGCAGGGGGGAGAGCCTCAGGATGGAGGTTCTCTTATCAGTCAGAGGCAGTATAGGAGATTGGCGAGGCGTATCGATGCGGTGCACGATATGCAGGAAGGTTTTAGAGCAGATTTTGGTCAGTTTGCACAAGCATTGAGCACGGCTCTGCGTGCAAGTGGAGTGGACGTGACTTTTCCGTCCTTTGGAGTTGGCGCTGTCTATCCGCCACCGGACACTCCTAATGGGAGTGGTTCGGAAGACGAGTAGGTATGCTTTGCACTCTTTTTATTCTTACCTTCAATGTGGGCATTGAAAATTTTAAGTTTGGGGGTGGGGATGAAAGGTGCATTTGTATATTAGTTGTATTGCATATTAGGAGCATTTAGCATTTGTGCATGTTAGTTAGTTTCATGTTAGTTTAGAGCATATAGGACATTCTGTTATTTTGTTATTTATGTGCATATAGTTGCATAAGCATGGCATGCATTGTCATGATCCCTTAGGACGAGCTATTTCTGTTTGGCAGGTAGATGTTGATTTGAGTGTGATAATCATGAATAGAGGGTTGATTTAGAGTTTCTATGAACTTGACATGCATGTTATGGGGACAAAAACAATTACACAACTCATTGTTTGCTTTTGGGTTAGATTGGGGGTCATGCTTGTTTGGAGGTTTTGAGGTTTAATTACTTGGTTATATTAAGAATGTTCTTTATTCACTTGATAACGTAAGAGCACTAAAGTATAAGTTTGGGGGGAAACAGGATTTTCATGCTAGCTGTTTGTGTTTATGGCTAGGTGTCAAATGGCTAGTAGCCGGCTCATATTTATATGAGTAGTCTAGGGTTGGAATTGAGAATTCTCATTCCAGATTGTATAGAAAAAAAAAATTTGAAAAAAAAAAGAAGAAAAAAAAAGAAAAGAAAAAAAAAAGAGTCATGTAAATAAGTTAAATGCAAAATTAATCACGAGTGAGCTCTTTAATACTCGAGTAATTAAGTCTGAGGGGACTTAGTCCTAGTGACCTAAGGCTTTTATAGTCTGGGATCCACTGACCTAACACTCGCTACATGGGTATTATTGTATAAGCCTTTTGGGGTCTCACTCATTGCACGGTTAAATAAGCATATGTGTTGTGAATAGTAGTATGTGTCGTGGTAATAAAGCATGAATTCTTGGTTATCCTGAATGAGTATGGAGGTGTCTCGAAGTTATGATGTGTCTACCGTTCATTCTTTTTATAAACTTGTGATTGCCTTGACTAAGAATCGGTATGATTTTTGATCTAGTGTTGGGAGTATATCTGATGAGTATCGCACACACCACGTTCCTATGCATGTATTGTTAGTATACGGGAATTCAGTCGAGCTCTGTTTGGAAGTTGTTGCATGATTTGAGATGTTTGCCTAATGAATGGTTTTGGTTAGTTTAAGGGGGGTCCTTGCATTTTCATATAGTTGCATTCATGTAGTTAGTTGCATTTGTAGTTGCATTGTTAGATGGATTTTGTGGGTACATTCACTATAGGCCCTCACGAGACCTTACTCGTCCACTAGGGCTACCTAGGGGTTTAAAGGGCTTGTTGCATATGCCAAATGCAACCGTGATCACCTACGGAAGTGGTAGTTGTTTATGCTCGAGGACGAGCAACGGTTTAAGTTTGGGGGTGTGATAAGTGGATATTTTATTCACTTAGAACGTTTCCGTTTGGCTTAAAATGTATGTTTGTACTCGAGTTGTGGTATTTTTGATCTCTTTTAAGGGTATTGTGCAGGTATATTGATCACAGGTGTGTTAGGAATGAAGCGAAGCAATTGGAGCGCGAAACGGAGTTATAATGAAGAAAAGGAGAAAATTCAGTTTTGCTGGACAGAGATCCTGGCGCGGCAGCGCCGTGATAATACTTGAGAGTGGCGCGGCAGCGCCGCAGAGAAAAGGTTGCACAGTGAACTTGGCGCGGCAGCGCCGTGTCCCTATACAAACTTGGCGCGGCAGCGCCGTGGTGTCTGGCGGGGAAATTCCTGTTTTGCCCTAATTTGTGATTTTTCAAGTGAAATTTAAAGAAATCAATTCCTGACGAAATATTGCACTTGGAGGCCTATAAAAAGAAGAAACAAACCCTAGAAGAGGGAGAGAGGAGAGACATATCATATATCTACGGAATTTCAAGCACGAAGAAGCGAGGAAGAAGATCGATTAAATTTTATTCTTGTAATCTTTCTAGTTTGTGGATGCTTGGATTTGGTGTACTCTTTAAAACCCTTGATATTTATAACAGTATTTATTTGATTTCTTCTATCATGTTTTCATTAGAACCCATGGTGACGATTAGTTTGATTATGAACTAATTCGTTGTCATGGGGTTTTAGCGGATTTATTCATGAAGTCTATTAGTTGAATTTTCTCGATGCCTATAGTGTGATTGATGTGATATCCTATCATGGTTGTTTTAATTCGTTATAGGAGAGTAGCTAACTCCTGTAATTGTGTGTTAATTCTTATTGAAGCGAAAGTGGATCTAAGAGTTTAGAACTTGCCATGCTAGCATAGGTTTATGCGTGAGAATATCATTCGTAATTAGTGTCGTAACTCTAACCGTTTTATGACGACTATGTGATCAATTGAATGCTTGTACTTAAACCATTATGTTTTCAATCTTTATAGACATATAAGGACTAAGCATAATTGGGAGACTAAGTGATTTCTATCTTAATTGTGGATATTATTTAGGATGGTATTGGTACAACGAAAGTTGGCTTATATCAGTTTTGTGTGTTCGATCAGGTATTAATACTTCACATGAAAGGGCTAGAGAATTGAAGACTTTAGATGGATTGTTTAATGAAGTTGAAATCCCATGTTTTACTCGCATAAGTAATTCGATATAAATCTCAGTTCAAGTAGTTGATAATTAGTCATAATTCTTAGATAAATTTTAGTGATAATCAAAACCACTTTGTTAATTGTTTTAGCATCGAATAATAATCATACATTGGTGAGTGAATTAACTAGACAAACAACGAGTCCCTGTTGGAACGAACCTTATTTGCTATCTGTATTACTTGTGACCACGTGCACTTGCGTGTTGAGTTTGGTCGTAACACTTTCTAAAGAGGAATGCAATACCATTAATGAAATGTTTACTGAATTGTACCATTTTTGTATAACTCTTAAAACACTTACCAAATAAAACACTAGGATTAAGGATGGTAGTCTATTCTTAAGTGATAGGAATTCTGCATTAGAAGCTCAATTCATTGAGTTTGAGAAAATGAGGTTAGATTGTCTAAATGCTAAAAATGAACTTCTATTTGTATTGAAAAGAGAAGAAATTCTCAAAAATCAGTTAGCCAAAGAACAGGAAATAATTGCCACTTGGAATGATGCCAGGAATGTTGCAACCAACATTATAAAAGTTAAAGGAATGGAAACATTCTATAAAGAAACCTGGAATAAGGAAAAAAAAGAAACTAGATGTTGTTGTTGAGGATTTAGGAGCTGATGATGCTTCAATGGATAGTGATCATCCGTTGAAACATACTGCTAATGTCAGCAAGGAAAAACTTGAGAAATTGAACAGGAAGTATGGTCCAACTAGTAGAAAATTTGTTCAAGGAGAAAGTAGCAACTCTAAGAAAGTTGAGAAGGTGAACATAGGTCATTTGTCCAACAAGCAATTGAAGGACAAATTAGAAAACATTGAGGTTAAGGCTGAGGGTAAAAAGAAGAAAAACAGAAATGGTAAAGTAGGCATTAACAAACACAACAATTACACACCTGATAAGTTTTCCCCGAGAAAGACATGTGTTAATTGTGGTAGTGTTAATTATCTGTCTACTAACTGCAAGTTTGTTAAGAATGTTAATGTTCAAATGCCTATGCCTAATGTTCCTATGGCACTTGTCTTTTCAGCAAAGCAAGTAAGGATGAGAGTTGGCTATGGCACAAGAAGTTGTCACATTTAAATTTCAAATCCATGAATGACTTGGTGAAGAAAGATCTGGTTAAAGGTATTCCACAATTGGAGTTTTTCAAGGATGGATTGTGTGATGCATGCCAAAAAGGGGAAGCAAAAGAAGGCCTCCTTCATAAACAAGACTGAGTCATCAATTGATCAACCTCTACAGCTTCTACACATGGATTTATTTGGACCAGTTAATGTAATGTCAATATCAAAGAAGAAATAATGCCTTGTGATTGTGGATGATTTCTCTAAATTTACATGGACTTATATTCTGCACTCCAAGGATGAGGCAAGTGAAATCATAATCAATCACATCAAGATTGCAAATAATCATCTTGAACTCAAAGTAAAAAGAATAAGGAGTGATAATGACACTAAGTTCAAGAATTCAACAATGAAGCTGTTTTGTGAAGAAAATGGAATTGTTCATGAGTTTTCTGCAGCAAGGACACCACAACATAACGGAGTGGTGGAAAGGAAAAATAGGACTCTTATTGAAGTTGCAAGAACAATTCTAGATGAATCAAAGTTACCTATTTATTTATGGGCTGAGGCAGTCAACACTGCATGTTTCACTCAGAACATTTCTTTGATAAATCAAGCAAAAGGAATGACTCCATATCAATTATTGAGGAAAAAGAAACCAACTTTGGAATTTCTACATGTCTTTGGATGCAAGTGTTTTGTACTGAGAAACCAAGGTGAAAATCTTGGTAAATTTGAAGCAAAGACAGATGAAGCAATTTTTGTTGGATATGCAGCTAGAAAAACCTATAGAGTCTACAATCACATAATCAACATTGTTATTGTTAGATCAAGATTCAATGATCATTAGTATCTGGACTACTGGTCAGGATTGTGATACTGATGTCATCAGGATTTCACATCGCCAGTATCAGGATTGCTATCAGGACTGAGATCAGGATTATTGTCAGGACTGGAAGCTGATCAGTATTACTTCAAGATAACTATCGAGTCCAGAAAAATAAGGAAGGTTGATTTGTCTGTTCCTAGTTTATAGGAATGCAGTTGTCGGTTAGGATATGTATCAATATAGTTTGTAATTGATTTGCTCCTGTTGCAAGACTAGAAGCCATCAGGATTTTTCTGGCATATGCAGCCCACAAAAAATTTAACGTTTTCCAGATGGATGTGAAAAGTGCTTTCTTAAATGGTGAACTGGAGGAAGAAGTTTATGTTGAACAACCTCCTGGTTTCATTGATCCAAAATATCCAAATCATGTCTACATATTGGATAAAACACTATATGGACTAAAGCAAGCTCCAAGAGCCTGGTATGAAACCCTAGCTCAATTCTTATTGGAAAGTGGATTCAAAAGAGGTACTATTGATAAAACTCTGTTTTATTTGAATCATGGTAAGGATTTGCTTTTAGTTTAGATTTATGTTGATGATATCATTTTTGGGTCAACAAACAATAAGCTATGTGAGAAATTTTCAAAGCTTATGCAGTCTAGATATCAAATGAGCATGATGGGAGAAATGAGTTACTTTCTTGTTCTCCAAGTTAAACAGACTGATGATGGCATCTTTATCAATCAGTCAAAGTATACCAGGAATTTATTGAAAAGGTTTAACATGCAAGATAATGCAACTGCAAGTACTCCCATAGCTACATATACCAAACTTATATCTCACTACATGGGAATGATTGGCTCACTCTTATATCTCACTGCAACTAGACCAGATATCATGTATGCAACCTGTCTTTGTGCAAGATTTCAAGCAAATCCCAGGGAACCACATCTGATAGCAGTTAAAAGAATTTTCAGATATCTTAAAGGCACTCCTTCGCTTGGCCTTTGGTATTCTAGGGAATCAGATTTTGGTTTGTGTGGTTATTCTGATGCTGATTTTGCAGGGTGCAAAATAGACAGGAAAAACACTCCAGGAAGCTGTCAGTTTTTGGGTGGTAGACTAGTTTCTTGGTTCAGTAAAAAGCAAAAGTCTATCTCTACATCAACTGCAGAAGCTGAGTACATTGCTATAGGAAGTTGATGTGCTCAGATAATGTGGATGAGAAATCAGTTGTTAGATTATGGTCTGTCATACTCCAAAATCCCTATTTATTGTGATAACCAAAGTGCTATTGCAATGACAGGAAATCCAGTTCACCATTCTCTTACTAAGCACATCAGTATCATATATCACTTCATAAGAGAACAAGTACTGGAAGGAACAATTGAACTGCATTTTGTTCCTACTGATCAACAAATAGTTGATATATTCACCAAGCCACTGCCTGAAGCTACTTTCAACAAATTGGTGAATGAACTTGGAATGATGAACTTTGAGAATTTCTGAGGAAAGCATCATGGAGCAAGTCCTGATGACTATCAAATCCTGATGGCCATTCAGTAAGGTATGTAATTTTGATCAAATCCTGATAGGACAAAATCCTGACAGGAAGTCAACTGGTGAATCCTGATGGACAGGTCAGCATTATTAATTTGCTTAATTTGTGCCTAATTTTCTGTCAGTATTTGATATGAAACGTTTGAGTTTTAGTTGGACAACTGTATGCGCGCGTGTGTCACACTGATAGATACATACACATAGATACACATAAAAAGCGGTGCAGTTATGTTTAATTACACACGTAATTTGGTCCACTAATTATTTGTGCACAAATCATAGTTTGCCACCTGTCACTGAGAGTAAATTTTTGTTTTGACAAAAATACAATAATTTTCTATTTTGTAAATTACTCTTTCACTTCATCAGTTTTTTACCTTCATCTTCTCTCGGTGCTCATGAACCCTAATTCCCAAATCTCAAATCTCAATTTTAAACACTTATTCAATGGCGTCTTCATCATTCATGAACACATAGACTGTGATTAGTGGTATTACTTTTGCCACTAACAATTTTGTTGCGGTTTTAGACCATCAGGAATTGCCAAAAGAGTTTCATGTTATTCAAGATTTCTTAGCTTCAAGTCCATTGAAGTATGCTCTAACCGAACCTGCAAAAGTATCTTTTAAGTATGTGATACAGGTATGGAACATAGTGGTTTTTGGTAGAGGACTATCAGGATCAATCCTTATGAGTTTCGAGTATAATTGGGACACTTATCATGTGACTCCTGGTGTTGTTGAGGAGGCACTTCACTTGCCTGCCTTGAATGATCAGGTTGCTGCTGGTATTACTGATTCGACTTTGTTCGAGTTTGTTACTTAGTTGGGCTATAATGGAGAAGTTAAGAGATATGGCAATCTATTCAGGACGAAGCTAAAGAGGGAATGAAATTTCTTCCTTGACACCATAAGTCGATGTTTCCTGAACAAGACATCGAATTTTGATGCTCTTCCATCAGGATCTCTCAAGATAGGGTACTCTCTTATTTACTCTACTTTTTTTTGATTATGGGTCATTTGTTTTAAAAGTTTAAGTGATAGGAAAATAGATAAATCTGGTTATGTTTGCTTTCTTAGATTTTTCCAATTGATATTTAATCACTTATGTCCTAATGTTGTTTTTGAAGATGATGTAATTCTACCAATCTGTAGAATTACTGAGAATAATGTGAAGTCCTTAGTCAACAGTGATAAGGCAAATGGTTTCCAAGGCAATGTCTTTATTCCTGATGAGGTCAGACTTTTCTTGAAAGAGAAAATGTCTACTCAGTATGGATCAGATACTGATGCTATGGGACAAGGCCAAACACACCCTATTCCTGACCCAAGCATCCAACCCAAACACTCTCTTAAACAATCCACAATCACCTCTACTGTCTCTCAAAAGACTTTAGTTGTAAAAGCAAAGAAATCGGCTAGATCTGATGTGTCTGTAAGGCAATCAGGATCAAAGGATTTCTCCTCTATACCACTCACCAAAAAGAAGACACAAGGGGGTGTACAAGGGGTCCTGGTTAAAAAGGCTGATAGGGTTGAGGATGTTGTTGTGAAGAGGAAACTGATTTTGGGTGCTGATACTGATTCTGAGGATGAAATGCCATTATCCTCCAAGTTTAAGATATAGAAGGGAGTTGTTGATACTACTAATGAAGCTGTGGCACAGACTGCTAAGCCACAAAAGAAGAGAAAATTGATAAAAAGAAGGTATCATATTCCTTTAAGGGTGAAGAATACGGATGGTCAGACAACAAATCCTGATGAGTCATCCATTCCTGATGCTCATGCAAATCCTGACGTCAGTACTCCTGATGCATCACCACAGAAAACTGTCTTAATCTCAGATTCTCCAGCCAATGCTTCTCCAACTCCACGGATTCTTGAAATTTCATGGGAGAAGGTTGCTGAGACTGCTTCCAAGGTTGGTCTTACCCCTCCACTTCAAAAGAAAAGGAAGGCAGATGAGATTGTTTTTAAGAGACAGAAGAAACTGAAAGGATCAAGCCCACAAGAACCTGAACTTCAAAGTAGTTCAGCAGCTATTGATGATCCAGTCACACAAGAACCACTCACTCAAAGTGTGAATGCAGACAAAGATGATGGAATGGTCACACAAGAAACATTTTCTCTAAGGGAGAATGAAGACACTAACATTCATGCTACACAAGAACCATCTTCTCAAAGTAAAGATGCAGGCAAGACAACTTCAGTTTCTAAGGAATTTCCTGACACTGCTCAAGGGGTTTCTGGTGCTAATAACATGGAGATATTGGTTGAGAACATTGTCATTGAGGGAAGTACACAATAACCTTCAACTCAAAGTGTTGAAGCAGTTTTTGAACCTCAGGCTACACAAGAACCATTGGTAGCAAATACTGATGCAAGCCAATCTATTCCTGACAGTGTTGCTCCTGACGCAAGTGGTGCTCCTGATGCTGAGCTAATCCTGATACAGCCACTTGACTCAAGACCAATGATGGATCCTATCTCAGATCATCAGGATAAACTCAAAGGTGTTGCTATTACTGATCCTGATCATAATGATGATTCTGATGAAAGTGATGATGATAATGTAGATGATGTTGAGAAGGATGAGCTTCCCATTGCAATTAAATCAAGTCTTGGAACTACTCATGGTTCTTCAAGTACTTTTATGGCTGGCAAAGCTATAGTTCAAGATTTTTCTGGTCCTTCTGCCACAGATACTGCTGAACAATTAAGAAGACATGAATGGGACAATGAATGGTATAGATCTGCTGATCTTGTGAGCTACCCATGTGCACTTCATCATGCTTCTTATGCAGCTAATTTGATTGAAAATGAAGATTTAAGGAATCACTTGAAGGCTACAACACTTTTAAGGAAGAGCCTCAAGGCTGAGATTGATTATGTTAAGGCTGCTAATTCTTTGGTAAGGACTGATATATCTCAAAGTTTAGCAAAGGCACCTACTACTCTTCAACTCAGAGTTTTAGACTCTCATGTCAAGTCCCTTATCACTGAACAGTCTTCTATCAACAGCAGAATTGATTCTTTGGATTCAAAGGTAACTAATATTGAAGCCTCTCTCTCTTTGATTTTGAATTTATTATCTAATCCTGATGCCAAAAAGGGGGAGAAGGTAAGTTTAACAAAATGTACACCTAATCTAGTATTAAGAAAAGATGATGATGATATTGGAAATGATGGTGATGACATGGTAAGGAAAGGAGAAACCTCTGATGTTGCTATGGTGAAGTCTACTAGACAAACTACTCAAAGTCAATCCATGCAGTCAACTCATGTTTCTGATTCTGGAGTTAGAACAGTTAGAACCTTGGTGAACTCTCAGATCCTGACGGAAGAGCAAATCTTGACAGGTGACCAAATCTTGATGCCTGGTCATGGACAAGTCTTATCTACAATTCCTGAATGTGATGAAGATGTATTTATTGAAAATGTTGAGGATGCTGCTAATCTCTTGAAGAAGTTCAAGACTAAAGCTGGTGATGTTGTAACTCTTTATCACACTGATAAGAGAGTTCAACAGCTGTTTGCTAGAAAAGCTCTCTCTATTTCAACAGAAGAATATCATGATCTTTCTCAAGAAGAATTTCTGAGACAACAGAAAGAGATCATGGAAAGCTTTAATAATCCTGCTGCTGTTAGAGGAAGAGGCAGAGGTAGGAGAGGAGCTAGAAGAGGGAGAAGGTCAACACAGTCTATACCTAGACAAACAAGGTCTAGTGGTATAAGGATTGAAGAAATTACTAAGGACACTCAAAAGTTAACAGTTCCTGATACTCAGGTTGTCAGGACTACTATTCATGATGAAGGAGTGGGTGAAGAACATGAACCTCAGGTTGTTTTGAAAAGAAGACCTAGACAATCATCTCTAATCTGTAATACAATTCAAGTTCCAGATTCTAATCCTGACATTGCTCAAGATCCTGATGAATCTGAAACTCTACAAGAGATTGATTTTCTAATACTTTCTACTGTGGTAGATTCTCACAATAAGGAAGTTGATGAAGAAGAGGAAGAAAGGAGAAGATAAATTAGAAGAACAACAGATAGAGATTTTAATCTCTATGTGCAAAGGCTGATTAAATCAAACAAGTTATTGTGGAAGAATGAGAGAAGACAACAACACAAGCTAGAAAAGAGCTATGTTCTTGAAAAAGAGAAAGATAAGAAATGGAAGCATATTGACACTGTTGAGTGCAATAGACCTGTCAACTTTCAATCAGGTGGTATTATAACAAATCTTCCTGGTGCTGCAGAAACTACTAGTTCTCAAAGATCCAAGGCACTATGGACAAAAATGTTTTCAAGTTTGAAGCAGATGCCACACAACACAAGAGGAGGCATAAGTCATAGAGATGCTGAATTTCTAAACATGCCATATGTTGATCCTCATGCACTGGTGAAATTGGAGGGAAATTGACTTCTGAACACCTGAACAATTTACAAGTTGTGGATATAGTCTTAGATTGATATTATGGTGTTGAAAAGAAGGAAAAAGCTTCTTTATTTCATGAAGGATGGATGTTAGGAATATGTTGTTCTTGATGATAATTATAAAAACACTTAGTAGATTTTGTATTAAGTTATTTTGTAACTGTCAACGAAATAGCATGCTTTGCAGTGTTTCGTTGACAGGAAGCTCATCAACGAAATGAGTGATGTAGCAATTGCACTGTACATTACTTCATAGTTTGATATGCAGTTTGTTGAGTACTAGATAGGTTTTCTAAGTCATGTTGACTAAATGGTTAGATAGGCAAAATAGGTTGGTTAATTGTAAATATTTAGTGCCTTGTAATTTTGCCTAAGTGAAGACATGTCAACGGAATGAAGATTACTCTATCAACGAAACAAGGAAGCTCATCAACGAAACAAAGGATAAAGCTATCAACGAAACACATCTCTATGCCATCAACGAATCATTATTGCTTTTCTATACAATTGACAAAGTGATAGTGACAGGTTCCTGACAGATCAAAAAGGAGATGTGGAAGTGTACTTTGCATTGGAAACCATTAAAATGGACATGGGGAATAAGGAAACATCCCAGTTTCCAATTGGGCTCTTGGGAGTGATCATAATAAGCATGAAGACAAAAGCAAGGATCTCCAAGGACCACTGGACAAAGGGATGAAAAGCAAACTATTGGCGGTTACTCATTGTACTATTAGTGTAGCCAAAAATAGGGTTGTAAACTTGGGTTTATATAACCAAGTGTAGCAGTTACTTTATTCGTGTGAAGAAAAACAAAGAGTTTGTATTAGCTATCTTTGAGAGCATTTTTCTTCTCTACAACCTTGTAACTGAGCAGCTGTGTACATTTGTATCACAGATTATTTCCGCAATAAAAACACTTCAGTTGGATCATCAAACAATCCAACTGAATTATTTATATCTTGTGTTTTTATTTATTCAGTTCAGTTTAATTTTATAAAGTATTTTCAAGTTAAAGAAATATCAAAATTGTATTCAACCCCCCCCCTTCTACAATTCTGTTAGGTCATTTGGGATTAACAATTGGTATCAGAGCAAGCTTCTAACATACAAGAAGTTTAAAGATCAAGACCAAAAACAGAAACCATGGTGAAGAAGGATGCAGGTGTGAAGATACCAGTTCTTGATAAGGACAATTACTTTCACTGGAAAGTAAAGATGCATTTACATCTCATGTCTATGGATGAGAGGTATGTAGACTGCATTGAGAAAGGTCCACACGTTCCCATGAAGCTTGATTCTAGAGTTGGATTGCCAGATAATGCTCCTGATGTAGAGATTCCAAAACTTGTCTCAGAATGGACTGTTGAAGATGTTGCAGAAGTCCATAAAGACAAAAGAACCATGAACATTCTGTTTAATGGTTTGGAGCAAGAGATGTTTGACAATGTTATCAACTGTACAACCTCTAAGGAAGTATGGGATACTGTTAGAACTCTCTGTGAAGGAACTGAGCAAGTCAGGGAAAATAAAATGCAACTCCTTATACAACAATATGAGCATTTTCATTTTAAAGCTGGTGAAACCCTAAATGACACGTTTAGTAGGTTTCAGAAGCTTTTGAATGGATTAAAGCTGTATGGGAGGATCTATCAAACTAAGGATTCAAACCTTAAATTTCTCAGAGCTCTTCCAAAAGAATGGAAGCCTATGACTGTTTCTCTTAGAAACACTCAAGAGTACAAAGACTACACTCTTGAAAGGCTTTATGGAACCTTGAAGACTTATGAGCTGGAAATGGAGCAAGATGAGGAAATTGAAAAGGTACAGAAGAAGGGTGGATCTATTGCATTAATTGCATCTGTGAACCAACTGGAAGATGACAACAAAGAAACTGCAAAGGCCACAACTAGTCGACCTAGTTGTAGGAGTGATGTTAGCAAGGGTAAAGACAAGATGACAGAAGAAGAAGAAGAATCAGAACCAGCCAACTTGAATGACTTAGATGAGATTGATGAGCATATTGCTTTTCTGTCTAGGAAATTCTCTAAGTTCAAGTTCAAAAGAAACTCAGAAGCAAGGCCACCAAGAAGAGACTTTCAACCTAGCAAAACAAACTGGATTGAAAAGTCTAAGTCAAAATGTTTCAATTGTGGAATGCTTGGTCACTTTGCTGGAGACTGCAGAAAGCCCAAGGTTGAGAAGGGCAACAGGAAATTTGAGCCTGTTGATTATAAAAAGAAATACTTTGAACTTCTCAAGGAAAAAGAAAAGGCTTTCATGTCTCAGGAGTATGACTGGGCTGGTAATGGTGAAGACTCTGATGATGATGTTGAATATGTCAACTTGGCTCTTATGGCTGACAATCATGAGCAGGAAGCAAGTTCCTCAAGCAACCAGGTAACAATTACTAATCTTTCTGAGCTTTCTAAAGAGGAATGCGATAGTGTAGTAAATGAAATGTCTACTGTACTATATAATTTGCGTGTTACTCTTAAATCACTTACCAAGGAGAATTCTAGAATAAAAGAGACTAATTTGTTCTTAAGTGATAGGAATGCAGTGTTAGAAGCACAGCTCATTGAATTTGAGAAAATGAGATGTGTTAGTAGGGATGCTAAGAAGGAACTTGAGAACGTGTTACAAAGGGAAGAAATTCTTAAAACACAACTTGAAATAGAACAAGGTGTGATTGCAAAATGGAAAGATTCCAGGAATGTTGCTACCAACATCATTAATGTTCAAGGTATGGAATCTTTCTGTGAGGAATCATGGAAAAAGAACAAAGAGAAGCTAGGGTGTGTTGGTGAAACCTTAGAATCAGAAACAGAGTCAACAAACAACAATGATCATTTGTTGGAGGTTGATATGTCAACGAAATGCAATGTTTCGTTGACACATGAACCATCAACCGATCAGGCTGTTTCGTTGACAGACAAAAGAAAAGAGAAACTCACTAGACTTAATGACAAGTATGGTCCTGTCACCAAGAACTTTGTTCAAGGTGAGTCTAGTAATTCAAAGAAAGTTGAGAAGCCTGTTGAGAGAGCTAATGTAGGTCACTTGTCTAACAAGCAATTGAAAGACAAGGTAGAGAAAGTTCATAATGAGGCTAAGGGAAATAAAAAGAATAACAGGAATGGCAAAGTAGGAATTAACAAACACAACAATTACACACCTGATAAATATGCTCCTAGAAAGACATGTGTTAATTGTGGAAGTGTTAGTCATTTGTCTACTAACTGCAAATCTGTTAAGAAATCTGCTAATGTGAAAATGCCCAAGCCTGCAATGAACAGTTCCATGCCTACAATGCCTGTTATGCCTAACATGTTTGCTCCATATGCACAATTTCAGAATCCATATGCTAGCATGCCATTTGTGTCTAATCCTTACATGAATATGTTTAACATGCCACAAATGCCATGGAACATGAATAACATGATTGTTCCTCCAACTATGCATGCTATGAATGAAAATATGAGCAACCCTCAGAAATCAACACCAAGGGTAAAGATTGATTTGAATCAATCTGAGTCCAAAGTGAAAAATGGTACAAAAGGGAATGCAAAGGCTAACAAGACAGGACCCAAGGAAACTTGGGTACCAAAATCAACTTGATTTGGTTTTATTGTGTGCAGGGAGACAAAAGGAATCTTTGGTACTTGGATAGCGGTTGTTCAAGACACATGACTGGTGATTCTACCCTGCTCACAGAGTTTCAGGAAAGAGCTGGCCCTTGTATTGCTTTTGGAGATGACAGCAAAGGCTACACAAAGGGATATGGCTTGATTTCAAAAGAGAATGTCATCATAGATGAGGTTGCATTGGTGGATGGTCTTAAGCACAATTTGCTTAGTATCAGTCAACTCTGTGACAAAGGATTTTTAGTTACTTTTTCAAAAGAAGCCTGTGTTGTTTCTAAAGGAGGAAACAACAATGTGGTAATGACTGGATTCAGAAGAGGGAATGTGTACATTGCTGACTTTAGTAGCACAAGTTCAGACACCATCACTTGTCTTTTCAGCAAAGCAAGCAAGGATGAAAGTTGGCTATGGCACAAGAAATTATCTCATCTGAATTTCAAGGTTATGAATGATTTGGTGAGGAAAGATCTTGCTAGAGGAATTCCACAGGTGGAGTTTTCCAAGGATGGTTTGTGTGATGCCTGTCAAAAAGGGAAACAAAAGAAGGCATCATTCAAAAGCAAGACAGAGTCATCAATTGTTCATCAGCTTGAGTTACTTCATATGGATTTGTTTGGCCCTGTAAATGTCATGTCTATTTCAAAGAAGAAATACTGTCTTGTGATTGTTGATGATTTTTCTAGATTTACATGGACTTTCTTTTTGCACTCTAAAGATGAGGCAAGTGAAATCATTATCAATCACATCAAGATGGTAAGCAATCATCCTGATTTCAAAGTAAGAAGGATTAGGAGTGACAATGGGACAGAATTCAAGAATTCAAGCATGAAGGTGTTCTGTGAAGAAAATGGTATTTTGCATGAGTTTTCAGCAGCAAGAACACCACAGCAAAATGGTGTAGTTGAAAGGAAAAACAGAACACTTATTGAAGCTGCAAGGACAATGCTAGATGAATCAAAGTTACCAACTTATTTTTGGGCTGAGGCAGTTAACACAGCTTGCTTCACTCAGAATATTTCTTTGATTAATCAGGCCAAAGGAATGACCCCTTATCAGTTACTCAAAAGAAAGAAGCCACTATTAGATTTTCTTCATGTCTTTGGATGCAAGTGCTTTGTTCTGAGAAATCAAGCTGAGCATTTGGGGAAATTTGAAGCAAAGGCAGATGAAGCAATATTTGTGGGATATGCAGCAGGGAAAGCTTACAGAGTCTTTAATCTCAGAATCAACATTGTTATGGAATCTGTACATGTTGTTTTTGATGATCTCAAAATACAAGGTCTCTGTGATGAAGGTTTCCATGAAAGTCTCTCTTTTGAGAATGAGGAAGGAGAACAAGTGAATCATGATAAGGCTACTGAGAAACAGCCTAAAGTTGTTGTATCTAGCACAGATGAAAGCAGCAGTGAAGATGAAGTTGCTGCATTAAGATTGAAAAGAATAGCTGCTAGTAGACCAAATGATCATTTCGTTGACAGTCAAAATGAGCGTTTCGTTGACAACCAAAATGGTCATACCGTTGACAGTCATAGAAATGGTTCTAGAAGTGATCATTTAGGGACAACAAACTCAGGGGGAGTTTCTCAAGGACAAATGTCCAATCAAGGCAATCATGATCATGAAGCTACCTCGTCTAGAGCAAATCTACCTCCCTCAAGAAAATGGACTAAAGATCATCCCTTTGAACTCATTATAGGTGATGTTTCTTCAAAAGTCCAAACTAGAAGAGCAACTCAAGAAGAATGTCTATATAGCAGCTTTCTATCTCAAGATGAGCCAAAGAAAGTTGAGGATGCACTTCTAGATCCAGATTGGGTTTTGGCTATGCAAGAAGAGCTAAACCAATTTGAAAGGAACAATGTATGGAAGCTGGTGCCCAAGCCTAAGGACAGGAGTGTCATAGGCACAAAATGGGTGTTCAGAAACAAGATGGATGAAAATGGCATAGTCACAAGGAATAAAGCTAGATTGGTTGCAAAAGGCTATTCACAGGAAGAAGGAATCGATTATGATGAAACCTTTGCTCCTGTTGCAAGACTAGAAGCAATAAGGATTTTCCTAGCCTATGCAGCCCATGCCAATTTCAAGGTCTATCAAATGGATGTTAAGAGTGCTTTTCTAAATGGGGAACTGGAAGAGGAGGTGTATGTGAGTCAACCTCCTGGTTTTGAAGATGATGATTTTCCAGAGTATGTGTACTTTCTCCTCAAAGCACTCTATGGTTTGAAACAAGCACCTAGAGCCTGGTATGACACACTTTCACAGTTCCTTCTTGAGAATCACTTCACTAGAGGTACTGTAGATAATACCCTTTTTCATAGGATTGTGAATGGCTCTACAATACTTGTTCAAATTTATGTAGATGACATAATTTTTGGGTCTACAGATGAAAAACTTTGTCAAAAGTTTGCCAAGCTTATGCAAAGTAAGTATGAAATGAGCATGATGGGAGAATTAACTTACTTTCTTGGTCTTCAAGTAAAGCAAGTTAATGAAGGCATTTTCATTAGTCAAACAAAATATATTTTTGATTTATTGAAGAAGTTTAACTTAATGGAATGCTCTCCTGCCAAAACACCCATGCCTACTGCCACCAAACTTGAATTGAATACTAAGGAAAAATCTGTGGACATTTCAAGTTACAGAGGCATGGTTGGCTCACTTTTATATTTAACAGCTAGTAGACCTGATATTATGTTTGCTACATGTTTATGTGCTAGATTTCAGGCTGATCCTAGGGAATCCCATTTAGTTGCTATTAAAAGGATTTTCAGATATCTCAAAGGAACATCAAACCTTGGCATTTGGTATCCTAGAGAATCTGGTTTTGAACTAATTGGTTATTCAGATGCAGATTATGCAGGATGTAAAATTGACAGGAAAAGCACAACAGGCACCTGTCAATTCTTAGGAAACAAGCTTGTGTCATGGTTCAGCAAGAAACAAAACTCAGTTTCCACCTCCACAGCTGAGGCTGAGTATATTGCAGCTGGAAGTTGTTGTGCACAGATTTTATGGATGAAAAATCAACTACTTTATTATGGATTAAGAGTTGAGAAAATTCCTATTTTCTGTGACAACACTAGTGCCATTGCCATTACTGAGAATCCAGTGCAGCATTCAAGAACCAAGCACATTGACATCAAGTACCATTTCATTAGAGAACATGTTATGAATGGTACTGTGGAGTTACATTTTGTTCCAAGTGAACAACAACTTGCAGACATCTTTACCAAGCCACTTGATGAATCAACATTCTCAAGATTAGTAAGTGAGCTAGGTATGCTAAATTTCTCTTAATTATTTTTGAGATATTTGCAAGTCATAATGCAGCCAGAAATTTGCTATGTTTTTTTTTGTGAATAAATTTTCTCAGGAAAAGGTAAAATTTTGTCTAAGTCAAAATTACTATGCCAACGGAATGCACCATTTCGTTGACAGTCTTAGCAGTTTTCTGGGTGTTTCGTTGATAGCTCTTTTATATCAACGAAACGCAGCTTTATCAACGAAATAAGACGGGACTTTAACCGCCCAATCCTGATTCGTTGATTTAGCGCTTTTTATCTGAACCGTTGAAATGTGACACGTCTTTTACCACGATCTATGCATACACCCCTGTAAGTATAAATCATGGTAATACTTTAAGAGTAACGGTTATATTTTTTAAGCCAATCCAGTAATTTACATTTATTATTGGATTCATTTTCTGAGAATTTTTGGGGGAGTATTTAAGAAATTTTAGTTTTATTATTTCTTTTTACCTGTTCTCAAAAATTTCAAAGGCTTTTTCTCTCTTCTTCTCTCTATCAATCAATTCAGTTCGAAGCTTTCCTTTAATCAACAATGGCACCCATAGTCAAGCTAATGTCTGCTGGAGGGTTCATCTATGAGAAGAACAACTCCATCCCTTTTGTTGTCAAGGAAAACCCGAACAGTCTGTTCTTCAAAATGATGGATTTCATGAAGAATTGCAAGTTGAGCTATGCAATGTTTCACTCTACACCACTCTACAATGAGATAATCGAGGAGATTTGGACCTCATGTGAGTATAGTGGAACAAACTGCACACTACAATTCACTCTTCAAGGTAATGAGTACATAGTTAATTCTGATGTTTTGCAAGCATGTTTACATATTCCTGATAATAACTGTGATGCTTTGCCTACTAACACTGAAATAACTACCATGTTAAATTCTATAAACTACTCTTTGCCTACTGATAATCTGGGTAGAATAATTAGGAGAGGTTTGGTTAGGGAATACAGTTATTTAGCTGATGCATTCATTAAGGTCTTTTCTGGAAAGATTAGTAATTTTGATGCATTAACTAACTCTATGTTAATTCTCCTAACCATGCTTCTAAATGATAGATATCACAACTTTAGCACCCAACTTATGTATGAAATTGGTGCTAAGTTGGGTGACAAAGCAAATAGGAAGAAAAATATCAATTATGCTAGGTTTCTGATGATGTTGGCTAACCATGTTAGTCCAGCACCATTAGTTATCTCTAACCCTAATGCCAGGTTCGAGTGCTTTGTGCAAGAAAAGAGAGTATTGACAGACATACTCAGGCTGAACCACAATGGTGATGTTCCAGTGGTGTATCTGCCAATCATTGAGGTAACTACTACTATCCCTGTTAGTGTAGCTAACTCCTCTACTGTTTTACCTTCCAATGTTGCTATGGAGTCTGTAGCTGTGACCCAACAGGCTCCTACCCTAGCAACAAAACCTAAATCAAAGAAATCCTCCAAGCCAACCTCAGGTGCTTCTCAAAAGGCACCTGTTGTAAAAACTACCACACAACCTAAGGGGAGTGAGTCTGGAGTTGTAAGAGGTGAGGGAAGGGGTGAACATCAAAGAAACCCCAAGGATAAGGAAGGACAGGTTAGTGTGTACCAGCCAAGCCCCATTGTGTCTTCCCAACAAGGCACAATGAGTAAAATGGATTTAAACACAAGTCTAATTGCATCCTCCCAAAAGGATGTGATTATTGAAACAAGCTCTCCACCAAGAGCACATTCCAAGAGGGTAAGGGACACTTCAAGCCCAAAGTCTACATTTTCCCAATACCAAAGGAGAGTGAAGCAAAAGTCCAAGGGTACACAGGGTGCACACACACTGGAAGCAACACTTCCAGTTTCTCAAATTCAGTTTGATGTAACCCCTATCATTTCTCTGGGGTTACAGTCCCATTCTCTAAACATCAATCTTGAATTATCTCCATCCAATTCACCAACTCAATCTTTAGATGTGGACATGATCCATACATCTATTCCTGATTCTCCAACTCTAATCTTGGAGAAGCCCCACTCTGAAGCTGGTGGCCATCACTTGTTAAGTGATTTGTTGGGCCATCAACCAATTTTTCCTGAAGTTGCAAGGGGATCTGTGGACCATTCTTTAAAATCAATCACCACAGACTCTACTGTAATTTCTCATTCTCAAAGTGCTTTCTTGACTTCATCAACGAAACAGTCTATTTCGTTGACAAGTGTTTCTCCATCAACGGTATCCATACCGTTGACAGTTCAAACTACCATTCCGTTGATAGTTCACTCTGCACCTTTAATTGAAAATCAAGTTGTTCCCACAACTAGTGCAGATGATCTAGTGGTAGTTGAGACACTTCTAGGACTGAGAGGGAGTGAAACTGAGAGGCTGGCTTGCAGCCAGGCAAAAGGAGAGAATGTGAGTGAGAGGCTGGCTATTTCTTCCAGCCAGGCAAAAGGAGAGATTGAGAGTTCCACCTTAGAAGGTGAAGGTGAGGGTGTGAGAGGTGTGAGCCATGGGGAGCCCATGATGCAAGAACAGAGTGGAGAGAGAGAAGGGACTACAGGAGAAATAAGGATGGAAGCAGCCATTGCTAATGAGTTAATGGAGGTCAGTGAGGGAGAAAGGGAACCTACTTTCCAAGAGGTTTATCAACAAACTCTGGATAGTATTTCCCTGGATCCTGAGACCTTTACTCATCCTGTGCCAGCCTATCAAATTATGGCTCAGCAGGGCAATGTGGAGGCAGAAAGGTCACTAAATCTAATTCATACAACTGCATCAATGCAAAGAGCAAAGGATGCCCTGACCAATCTACCTTCAGGAGCTGCAGCAAGTGGAGAATTTGAGTTTTCTGATGCTGAGGACAGCTATGGTGATAATCTACAGGTGGCCACCACTTCACAGACTGGGACTTCTGTGGTGCCTCCTACACCAGGCTGGCTTTCTCAAGGTATGCATGGTAGAGCCACTCTAGATGCTGCTATCTCCAGGCAGTACAATGAAGCCTACTTAGCTCATGAGTCTGCAAATGCAAGAGACAAGAAATTCTACAAGGCCATCATGGATTCTCTGGAAATTCAAAGGCTACAAATGATGCAGACAAGGATTGAGGCTACAGAAATCAAGGACTCTATTAGCAATTTCAGGGATGCTAACTACAGGATGATGGATGAAAAGCTCCCTCTTCTCACTATGTCCAAAATGAACAGGTTTTTCTCTAAGGAACCTGAAGTGGCTACCTCCTTGAAGACTCTCTCTTCTAGAGTGGACAAGGTGGAAGCTACTTTATCTCAAATGCAAAAGGAACAGGAGAAGCAGACTCAACTTTTGGCCCAGCTAGTGGCAGCTCAAGGACTCCCAGTTGTCTCTCTTGATGATAACAAAAAGGGGGAGAAATCTCAGGAGCTAACCATTCAAATCACAAAGGTGCTGGTCCCAACCATCACATTGCCACAGGAGCCACTAGCAATGGGGGAGTTTGGAAAGAAGAATAAGGATGGCATTGACTTGATCCAGGAAGCTTCTATGAGGATACAACTTGCAGCACAGATCAAAGATCATTGGTCCAACATAGAAGCAAGGTTCAAGAAAATTACTGAATCTTCAAAGACAGATCAGCCATCAACAAATGCAATGGTGACTGCACAAGTGGAGCCACAGTTCAAGAGCTCTTATGCTATAGAGCCCCTTCTACATGGAGTCATTCAAGGACCAAGAAAGGAGAAAGGACAAACTTCATGCATTAGGGATGTGGAAGAAGCTACATTACAAAGAAGCTTATCTCCCAAGTCTCCTGCTAAACCAAAAGGCAAAAACATAGCAAGGACTTTCTATCCTGCACCTTATCCAGATGAGCTCAAACTACTTGGACTTCTCATCACAAAAAGCAAGGAAAGTAATAATCATGAGATAAGGAAGCAAAGGGCAATTGTCTACAGGAATGGACAACAAATCTGTGTTTGGGCTGGTCATCCAAACTTTGCTGAAGCCAAGGCTGAGGAATCAGAAAGAGCAGCTATGCAAGCTCTTGCAGTAGCTCAAGCTCTAGATGAAGAAGAAAGACAGCAAGAAGAAAAAGCCCAAAAGGAAAGGAGTGAAAAGAAGAGTACAAGGCAACCAAAGGCAAGGGCTAGAAGAAACATAACCTTTGAAAATGATGACTCTCAGAGTATTGCATCAGACTCTTCTGTACCTCCAACAATTCCTGATCCATCTTTAAAGTTAGCCTGTGATCCCAAACATCTTGTTAATTATCATGATCAGCCAATTGAGCCAAAGGAAGAGCCAATTGAGTTTGATGAGGCTAACTTTCCTAAATTCCTTTTTGAGATGGATCCAAAGAAGAAATTGAAGCAAAGGGCTGTCAAGACAAAGCCAGTATTTGTGAGAAAGCCACAACCTCAAAAACCCCCTTCAAATCCAGAGGACTGCATGTACATTGCTGACATCAGGGAAGAATCCAGCTTGCATCTTGAGTTAGACAACCTGGTGGAAGTAAGGGGCATTGCAGCTTCTCAGAAGCTACCTGAAAGATTGGTTTTCACATACAAGGGTGGTAGAGAACAAATTTGGCCTCTCTACAGAATTCTAGGAGAAGACTACCAAACACTACTCACAGTGTTTAGATGCTTGAAGAAAGACTTTGGCTTCACCAAAACAGCCAAGTCTGAGGTGGTCTCCAGAATATGTCAAATAAAGGCTAGCTGGAACAAGCCTGAGGCTCTTCCCAGGATGCTAAGAGTGCCCTCAACAGGAAAGAAGATCCATCTTCAACCTTTCTGGATGATGGAATTCAAGGACAAGGACAACTGCAGAAGGTTCTTCAGGATGGAAGACCAGCTGGACAAGGCATCTAATCAAACTCTAAGGTTTATGCAATCCATGCTTGGTGATCAAGATGAAGAAGAGAAGATCTTTTACAGAAGGCTACAGGTCCAGATTGAGGAGAACAACTCTAGGAGAGGGAAGAAGACTATGCCCCAAAGAAGACAAAGATGAATTATTTGCTCAGTCTGGAGGAGCACATTTGGGCATTAGTTTTGTAAGTCTTGCATTATTTCTAAAAACTTTATGAAGCTCAATACAACTTTTACTTTTATCATGTGTAATATGCCTGAGTGTTTTTGTTATCATCAAGGCTCTTGATTTATGGCTGTTATTCTATCAGTCATAAATTGGGGGAGATTGTTAGGAATATGTTGTTCTTGATGATAATTATAAAAACACTTAGTAGATTTTGTATTAAGTTATTTTGTAACTGTCAACGAAATAGCATGCTTTGCAGTGTTTCGTTGACAGGAAGCTCATCAACGAAATGAGTGATGTAGCAATTGCACTGTACATTACTTCATAGTTTGATATGCAGTTTGTTGAGTACTAGATAGGTTTTCTAAGTCATGTTGACTAAATGGTTAGATAGGCAAAATAGGTTGGTTAATTGTAAATATTTAGTGCCTTGTAATTTTGCCTAAGTGAAGACATGTCAACGGAATGAAGATTACTCTATCAACGAAACAAGGAAGCTCATCAACGAAACAAAGAATAAAGCTATCAACGAAACACATCTCTATGCCATCAACGAATCATTATTGCTTTTCTATACAATTGACAAAGTGATAGTGACAGGTTCCTGACAGATCAAAAAGGAGATGTGGAAGTGTACTTTGCATTGGAAACCATTAAAATGGACATGGGGAATAAGGAAACATCCCAGTTTCCAATTGGGCTCTTGGGAGTGATCATAATAAGCATGAAGACAAAAGCAAGGATCTCCAAGGACCACTGGACAAAGGGATGAAAAGCAAACTATTGGCGGTTACTCATTGTACTATTAGTGTAGCCAAAAATAGGGTTGTAAACTTGGGTTTATATAACCAAGTGTAGCAGTTACTTTATTCGTGTGAAGAAAAACAAAGAGTTTGTATTAGCTATCTTTGAGAGCATTTTTCTTCTCTACAACCTTGTAACTGAGCAGCTGTGTACATTTGTATCACAGATTATTTCCGCAATAAAAACACTTCAGTTGGATCATCAAACAATCCAACTGAATTATTTATATCTTGTGTTTTTATTTATTCAGTTCAGTTTAATTTTATAAAGTATTTTCAAGTTAAAGAAATATCAAAATTGTATTCAACCCCCCCCCCCCCCCCTTCTACAATTCTGTTAGGTCATTTGGGATTAACAATGGAAGTGTGAAGAAAATGTCTATCCAGGAGCTGTTAGTAAAATCTACAAAGGGACTGAAATATGTTCATTATCTGCTCAAAGACAAGAACAAGGTGTGCAAGGAATGGTCTAGTGTGATTCTGTCAACCATTAAACAAAGATTTGATGAAGGAATGAACTATGATGGCAATTATAATCCCATGTATTTAAATCTGAGAGATCAAGAAGTAGAAATGCAAAGAGGCAGTGTTGTCAAAGAAATGTCTCTTGGTATGAAACAATTGACTCTTAATCCTGATGGGAAGGAAGTTGCTTATCTCTTGGTTGAAGAATTTGATTTACAGAGAAGTTCTATTCAGAATCTCATAGAAGCTATCTACCAGATTCATGAGGAAGATGAAGAACTCTGAAATCTAAAGGGAAGACTGATTCAAATTCTTGAAGACAAAGAAGAAAATTTATTATCAAACTTCTTGAAGATGAATCTGTTCTATCAAAGAATTTAAAGATAAGTTTGTTACTGATATTTTCTGTACATTTTGTAAATATATTTTTGGCATCATTGAATCTAGGAATCTATACTTTATTTTACAAAGTATGAGATTGGGGGAGATTGTTAGATCAGGATTCAATGATCATCGGTATCTGGACTACTGGTCAGGATTGTGATACTGATGTCATCAGGATTTCACATCGTCAGTATTAGGATTGCTATCAGGACTGAGATCAGGATTATCGTCAGGACTGGAAGCTGATCAGTATTACTTCAAGATAACTATTGAGTCCAAAAAAATAAGGAAGGTTGATTTGTCGGTTCCTAGTTTATAAGAATGCAGCTGTCGGTTAGGATATGTATCAATATAGTTTGTAATTGATTTAAACATATCTTGTAATCGATAGAGTATTTGTGTGCTATATAAACACGGTTTAGGTTTTGCATATTGCAATCACATACACGAGTATTATTGTAACCTAGAAGCTTTCAAGAACATCAGAATTTCTTGAGAGAGTTTTGTAACAGTTTTATACCAGAATTAATAAAGTTGTTATTATTTCATATTTTTGTTTATTAAGTCGAGAATCTTATACAATTATATTCAACCCCCTTCTATAATTGTTAATTGCAGGGCAACAGTTATGGAATCTGTACATGTTGTTTTTGATGATGCAAAGGTTCAAGGGCTTACAGATGAGGATTTTTCTGAAACTCTCAGGTTTGATAATGAGGTTGAGGGTCTGATGTACAATGGAGAAGATGATGAAGTCAATGATCAAGAAAGTGAAGAAGTTCCACCAAGAGTAAATGGTCCAACAGTGGTCAACTCAGAAAGCACAAGTGCTTTGGATCCATCTGTTGAAAGGTTAAATGGAGCATCGGTTGAAAGACAAAATTCCATATATGGTGAAAGCCAACTTGATGCATCCGTTGAAAGTCATTTTGAGGCATCCATTGAAGGATCACAAAACAGAATGGCTAACACAACAAACTCATGGGGAGTTTCTCTAAGTCAAAACTCAACATCAAACCTTCATGATCACATTCATGACATTGAAGAAACTTCTTCAAGGGCCCCTTTGACACCTCAAATAAAATGGACAAGAGATCACCCATTTGAACTGATAATTGGTGAAGTCTCTCCAAAAGTTCAAACTAGAAGAGCCAATCAAGATGAATGTCTATAAAGTAGCTTTCTTTCACAAGATGAACCAAAGAAAGTGGAGGATGCTCTTCTAGATCCAGATTAGGTATTAGCAATACAGGAAGAGCTAACCCAATTTGAAAGGAACAATGTACGAAAGCTGGTACCCAAACCCAAAAACAGAAGTGTTATAGGTACAAAGTGGGTATTCAGAAATAAGATGGATGAAAATGGCATAGTTACAAGGAATAAAGGTAGACTGGTTGCCAAATGCTATTCTCAATAGGAAGGAATTGATTATGATGAAACATTTGCTCCTATTGCAAAACTAGAAGCAATAAGGATATTCCTAGCCTATGCAGCCCATGCCAATTTCAAGGCCTGTCAGATGGATGTCAAAAGTGTTTTTCTGAATGGGGAATTGTAAGAGGAGGTGTATGTTAGTCAGCCTCCTGGTTTTGAAGATCCGAATTATCCAGAGTTTGTTTATTTCCTACTCAAAGCACTTTATGGATTGAAGCAAGCACCTAGAGCACTGTTTATTTTAGATAATCACTTCACTAGAGGTACTGTTGATAAAACTCTCTTCTTTAGAAATGTTAATAGCTCTAGTATATTTGTTCAAATTTATGTAGATGACATAATATTTGGGTCTAAAGATGAGAAACTTTGCAAAAGGTTTGCCAAACTTATGCAAGGCAAATATGAAATGAGCATGATGGGAGAACTTACCTATTTCCTTGGCTTACAAGTTAAACAAGTGAAAAAGGGAATCTTCCTAAGTCAAACAAAATATGTTTATGATCTTCTAAAAAATTTGACTTAATGGATTGCTCTCCTGCAAAAACCCCTATGCCAACTGCCACTAAGCCTAAATTTAATACTAAGGAAAAATCTGTGGACATTTCAAGCTATAGAGACATGGTAGGCTTACTTTTATATTTGACAGCTAGTAGACCTGATATTATGTTTGCTACTTGTTTATGTGCTAGATTTCAGGCTGATCATAGAGAGTCTCATATAATTGCTATTAAGAGAATTTTCAGATATCTCAAGGAAACACCAAACCTTGGCATTTGGTACCCTAGAGATTCTGGTTTTGATCTAATTGGTTATTCAGATGCAGACTATGCAGGGTGCAAAATTGACATAAAAAGTACTACATGCACATGTCAATTTCTAGGAAACAAGCTTGTGTCATGGTTCAGTAAAAAGCAGAATTCAGTTTCTACTTCAACTACTGAGGCTGAATACATTGCAGCTGGAAGTTGTTGTGCACAGATACTTTGGATGAAAAATCAACTTCTTGATTATGGTTTAAGAGTGGGTTAAATGGCTAATTCATCATTGTAGTTGATAGTAACTTGCAAGTAAGTCACCTAATTAAAAAAGCTTTCAGTCAACTCATGAAGTACTTAAAAACTTTCAAATTGGTCATTGCCGTCAGTTCCGTTAAAAACTCTAACGGAAAAATGACGTGGATGCTGACGTGGCACAATGAAATTAAGTGTAGTTACTAATTCATCACTCAACTTTATAACAATTTTTAATTAGGTCATCGGCTAATTTTAATTTTAAAATTAAATAAAAATTGAAATTGAACATACCCATTTAATTCATATACTTAGAAAAAATACCATATCTTTAAATTCAATTTTTTTCCAATATTGATAAATCGTACCAAAATTATATTTTTTTGAATTTTAAACTTTTTCTGAATTACGCTTTAATTAAATTTAAATTTGAATATACATTTTTAACTCATATGCTTATAAATCGATACAAGTGAAAAAATATTTAGGTATCACATTTTTTCAATAATTATGATTGTTATTAAAAGTGTAAAAAATTTCAGGTGATTATAATTTAATTAAATTTGGAATTGAACATATCCATTTATTTCATATGCTAATAAATTAGTAAAAGCAAATAAATATTTACAAAAATATCATGTTTTTTGATCTATTTTTTTGGATATTAAAAAGTGATACGAAAATTGTAAATTTTTATTGAATTAATGATTAAAATTTGAATTTAAAAAATCTTAATTTTAAAAAAAAAAAAATTTCATTTCCTATATTTTAAATATTTAATTTTTTTTCAGTTAGCGACCTAATTGAAAATTAGCACACAACTCAGTGACCTAATCGTAAATATTTTGACTTTTAACGGAGAACCGTTAAAAGTCAATGCATTTTAACGGTGGTGAAACTATTTTATAGCTTAGTATTGTGATTGCAAGTTAATTGTAACTTTGTGATGTGTTTGAAAGTTTTTTTAACTTGGTGACTCACTTGCAAGTTATTACTGACTATAGTGGTCAATTAGCCATTTAACCCGTTTAAGAGTTGATAAGATTCCAATTTTCTGTGACAACACTAGTACAATTGCCATAACTGAGAATCCAGTGCAACACTCAAGAACTAAACACATTGACATCAAGTATCATTTCATCAGGGAACATGTGATGAATGGTACTGTGGAAATACATTTTGTTCCAAGTGAAAAGCAGCTTGCAGACATTTTTACCAAGCCACTTGATGAATCAACATTCTCAAGGTTAGTAAGTGAGCTAGGTATGATTAACTACTCTTAACTACTTTGAATGTTTGCTAGTCTATAATGCAGCCAGTATAATGTTGATACTCTTGAGAATTGTCACTCTCAGAAAAAGTGATAATTTTGTCTAAGTCAAAATTACTCTTTCAACCGATATTGTTATTGGTTGAAGGTCAAACATATTACTGGATTGTTACTTTTCAACGGATACAAGCTATTTGTTTTTCAACGGATAAGCTGAATTTAAGAGTTTTACTTTTCATCCGTTAATCAGTAGCGCTTTAATCTCAACCGTTAAATGATCATGTTTCTATCCGTCGTTGTATGCATACACCTGTATGTATATAATTGTAGTAAATTTGTGGTCATTTTCTCTCTTACTTTATTTTTTAAACGGTTACTTTTTGTACCAATCAAATGATTTCTTTTAATTATTTTGATTAACTTTGTGATTTATTTGTGGGAAGTATAAATACATTTTTGCTTCTAACCGTTCACTTTTATCTTTCCCCAAATTCACTAAGGCAAAAATACTCTCTTCTCTCTCAAAGCAAAACCTCTCTCTGCACTAATCTCTTCTTCAGTAATGGCACCCACAAATAAAACTCTATCTCTGACTGGTTTCACTTACGAGAAGAACAATTTCACTGCCCTAGTCGACTTTGAGAACCATCCTGAGGCAGAACTGCAAGCTCTCATATGCCATGTTTGAGGCTCCAACTCTATACTATGAAGTAATAGAGGAAATCTGGGAATCTGTAGTCTACAACTCTTAGGACGGTACAATTTCTTTCACTCTTAAGGGTAAGGAGCACATTATTAATGCTGATGTTATCTCTGCTTGCTTGAAATTGCCTGAAAATAATTGTTTAGAAAAGCATACAGATAATGATATTATTGTCATGCTTAACTCCATCAATTATGCTAAAGAAACCACTACCTTAGGCAAAATCCAGAGAAAAGGCATGAGAAAAGAATGGAGTTTCCTTTGTGATGCCTTCATTAAAGTCTTTTCCGGTAAAATAAGTAATTGGGATGTTGTAACTACCTCCATATTAGATATGATTTACATGCTCCTAAGTGACAAATATTTTAATCTAGGTTTTATGATCTTAATTGAGCTAGGTGTTAAATTAGGTCACAAAGAGTCTAGAAACAAAAATATTTATTTTGCTAGATTCATTATGTTGTTGGCTAACCATGTTGACAAGGACTTGACAATCAACATTCCCACTAACAAGATGGACTGTTGGGTTCAAAATAAGAGAGTCCTTGAGGACTTGAATAGGATGAACCTAAACAGCACCGTGGAGCTGCATTACTTGCCTATCATTGAGGTACTTCAGGTAACTACTACTACAACCCCTACTGCAACTTCTCAACTCCTTTCTTCTTTGATTTCAAGTGCCACAATGGAGGCTAGTAATGTCCCACAACTTCCTACCCAAGTGGCCAAAACCAAATGTTGGTCCTTGACTATTGCAGAAGGGGGGGTTGAATGCAATACTGATAAATCTCAATCTACGTTCCAACAACTTAAAACTAAGATTAAAGTTTATCAGCTTACGAATTGCAAATACAAGTAGACACAAGAGATTTTCTCACAAAATAAATGTTTTATTTATTTTGCAATGGGTTGCTACAACCTCAAGAAAAACAGTTTTCTTGAGCTTGAATTTCTCGAGTGGCACTTAGAATGAATCGAGAGATAGTCTAAGTAACAACTAAACCTATCTCTATCATCACGGGTTTGTGAAGCTGCTGTCATTTTCATGTGGCAGCTTCTTACAAATTGTCTACCCGTGAGTCTTACCTAAATTGCTATACAAACAAGTTTATCATTACTGAATAAAGCAATCTAGATACATTCTATTTTTAGCTAACACAATTCAGTAGATGTTGATTTGTCATACTCTTGAATTGGTGAGCTTTGTCATGTGATCTCTCAAGCTTCTGTCGTAGTCTTGCAGACCTGATGCAGTGTTGGGATACTGCAGCACGCCTATTTCTTGAACATCCAAACTGTCACATGTTTAACTGGGTAGATCCCCAATACAAAGATTATCCCTTTGAGACAGTATCCTGATCTTCAAGCTTGTTGTCACAAGAATGCGCTTTTGGTGACAGTAAGAAATCCCCGCAATAGATGATGTCATGAATTCCAAGCTTCCTGTTAGGCTAGATAAAGTTGTTGTCTCAGGGCTTCCGCCAATGTAGCTGTCAAAGTGGATATACTGTCGTGACTTGCAACATGTTGTCTTCTTGTAACCTTACTGACAGTGCCATGACAGTAACATTTATTCTTGCTGTCCTCCTTGAGCACTTCTTGAGGCTTGAACAAATAAATGAACTTCTACCAAGATGTACTTAAAATCTTATTTAACAATAAACAAAATGGTTACAAGAACATACTCTGGCTGTGACAGTATGTTCATACTTAATAAAATTAAGCATTAAAAAATATCTAGTTAAGTTGTCTCATAGCCATCACCCATAAATCCTAACACCAAAGTTCCCAAATCCAAATCCAAAAGGCCAACCTCAGGTATCTCTCAAAAGGCACATGTTGTAAAAACTAATTTTAAACCAGAGGGGAGTTCTCAGGTGGAAGTAAGTGGTGAGGGAAAGGGTGAAAATCAGTAAAACCCCAAGGATAAGGTGGGAGAGGTGAGTGAGTCCCAGCCTAGACACCATGTGTCTTCTCAAAAGGACACAATGGTTGAAAAGGATTTAAGCACATCCCTAGTGGCATCCTCCCAAAAGGATGTCACTATTGAAAAGAGTTCCCAACTAGGAACATAAAACAAGAGGGATAGGGACACAACTAGCCCTAAAGATATGTCTAAAGCCTATGTCGGGAGAAAGAAGGCTAAGACCACTGGAGATGCACATGGTACACACACTATGCAAGCCAAAATCACAGATTTTGTGCTTGCACCTTCACAAAGTCAGTTTGATGTGACTCTAATAAATATGGAGTCACGGCCCCATTCTCTCAACATTCAAATCGAAACAGAAACACCAAACTCACCAACTCTATCTCTGGATGTGGACATGATTCACACATCAATTCCTGATTCTCCATATCTTAAATTCATGAAGGAGCCCCATTCTGAAATTGGTGGTCATCATCTTTTAGATGATTTGTTCGACCACCAATCCTTCATTTCTGAGACCTTAGTAGGTTATGTGGCACCAATAATCAAATCAGTCACCACAGATTCTATTTTGGTTTCTACTTCAACCGCTACTTCTTTTCCTTCTTCAACGGATATCTCTCATCTGTTGATGAGTGTTTCTCCTTCAACGGATACGCTTCACAGCAGCCATCCGTCGAAACTCACTTCTACTACTCCTACACTTGAAATTTCAACTTCAATTATTTCAACATCAAGTGTAGATGAGCTAGTAGTTGTTGAAACACTCCTAGGATTGAGGGCAGAGAGTGACACGCTTGAGAGTGAGAGGCTGGCTTGCAGCCAGGCAAAAGGAGAGTGTGTGAATGAGAGGCAAGCTATTTCTTCCAGCTTGGCAAAAGGAGAACATGAGAGTTCCGCCTTAGTAGGTGAAGGTGAGGGTGTAAGTGATGTGAGCCAGGGGGAGCCCCTAATGCAAGAAAATAGAGAAAATGAGAGAAATGCAGGTATAGTAGTTATAAGGATGGAAGACACAACCATTGTAAGTGAGTTAATGAATGTCAATGAAGCTGAAAGGAAGAGGTTGTTCCAGTTAGAATATCAACATGAACTGGATCAAATCAACCTGAATGCTGAGACATTTACTCATCCTGAACCAGCCTATCAAGTGTTGGCTGGCCATGGCAATGTGGAGGCAGAAAGAACATTGAACTTAGTACACAGTATTGAGTCACTGTTAAGGGCTAAAGATGCAATCTCATTACTGCCTCCAGGAGCTGGTGATGACTTCAACTATGACAACACCTTTGAAGAAGATGATACAAGTGATTCAGGTGGGTGGTGGTGAAGGAGGAGATGAAGGCCCTTCCACCTCAGAAAGCACACCTGATGAGATCAACATGGTGCTCTTAAAGCAATATCAACAAGCTTTTACTGAATCACAGTCAGCCAATTCTACAAGGAAGATCATTTTGTCCAAGTTCATGACCTCTCTCCAACTTCAGAAAATGCAGCTTCTTCAACAAAGAGCTCAGACAGAAGAGGTCAAACTTAAGATAGATGATCTCAAAGATGTTGTGGGAAGAAGAATATACACTGTTTTCCCCCTTTTAACAATTAATACTCTCAAAAGGAAAGCAGTCAAGGAAGATACCCTCTCAGGGGTCGTTTGGTTCAGGTAAATTCTGGTATCAGGTATGGGTTTCGTTCATTCCAAACCCATACCAGCTGTTTGGTTGAGCATTTTTAAATTTTGATACCCATACCTGAAACCCTTTTGGAATCAAATTTGATACCTTAGGGGGGAGGTGGGTTTGAGGGAGGGGTATGAGGTATCAAATTCAATTTTTTTTTATTTCATTTTTATAATGAAATTAAATACATACCCAATACACATATTTTAAACATGATATTGTTTAATCTTGAATAGATTATACTTAGGTTTTGAAAAAATTGATTTTTTTTTTAATTTCATACTAATAAATAATATCTTATAAAAATATTATATAATTATTTAGTTAGTTAATTTAAAATTTACAAATCACGTATTTTTTTATATCACTGTATAATGTACACTTACACATTATAAAAAATGAGTTATTAATTATATTTTAAATTAAAAAGAGTCATCCCAATACTGAACCAAACACATGGTATCAAGAATGATACCTCAGCCCCATACCAGCTTAACCTGATTCCTGATTCCAAACCCATACCGTTTTTTGAACCAAACGACCCCTCAGAGTCTGTGGAGACTCTTTCTAAGAGAGTGGACAAAATGGAGCAAAAGATGGACACTTTTATTACCAATCAAAATGCATAGACTCAACTCCTACAACAATTGTTGCAGGCTACTGGCATTGTTCATACCCTTGCTGATAACAAAAATGGGGAAAATGTACCAGTGGTCTCTAAACCAGCATTATCAACAACTCAAAAATTGCCACAAGTTAAGGGGGAGTCTGCAAATCTAATTGTGCCATCAACGGTGGGGGAGAAGCCAACACCTCAAATAATTGCCAATCCAAGTGAGTTTCAACTCACAAGGGTGGTTCTACCTCTAGTGTCACTTCTTGAAGTCCATCCGAGTGACTTTGATTTTTCTGGGATGAGTGAAGAAGATATGAAAAATAAACAAGAACAACTAGCTCTAAAGACTAAGAAAATAAATTAGAGGATCAATCAGAGGTTTATGAACTCTGAGAGATTGATCAAAGATTCAATTTTCAAGGCCGTGACCTCATCTCAAACAACCACTACATCAGCATCCTCAGAACCAGTGCCTATTCACACCACAATTCTAAAGGTTCTCACTACTAAAGTAGTTCTCCCAAAAAGTCTAAGTCTATATGATGTTGAACCTTCATTTCTCAAGGAGTTTGAACCATACTTTAGTGGAAGGACTGGTTCTCCACTTAGACATCATGGCAAGAACAAGCTAGAACTGGATTATCCACTCTCCAAGCCTGATGAAGTCAAGGTGATGGGAAAATAGATAAAGGAGCTGAAAGAAACAAATGATGTGAAAGCCAAGGAGGCTATGACAGTGATCTATAGGAATGGCAAGGAATTACATATCACAAACAACCATCCTAGATTCAATGAGGCCAAAAGAGAAGAGATAGCTAGACTGTTAAGAGAGGCTAACCCTGATGGTTATGAGTCTACTCCTGAAAAGCAATCAAGACTTACAGTAGAGCTAATGGATGAACTTGAAGATGAGGGGACTGTGGCTGAAGAAGAAATGGCATCCCCTTCCAAAAAGAAAAAGAAAGGAAAGACATTGCCCAAAACAAATCCAATCAGGAGGATAAAAAGAAAATCAAATAGGCCTATCTCTCCTGAGAAAAAAGAAGTTGTGAAGAAAGCTGAAGGCAAATCTTTTATAATTGATGACATCATGAAACCTTCAACTCAAGAAGACACAACCTTCCATGGAACTCCTGTTGAACTTAAAGATGAGCCCATGGAATTTGATGATTTGGAATTCCCTAAGTTCATACTGGAAGCTGAAAAGAAAAAGAAAAAAAGGGAGCCAAAGAAGAAAACTCTTAAGGGACCAATCAAACTTCAACCTGTTCCTCAAGTTGTCAAGACAATTGAAGACAAAGCAGACTATCTATACATTGCTGACATACAACAGTATTCAGACTTGGACCTCTATCTAGATGAATTGATTGAAGTCAGGGGCATTGACAAACAAAAAAATCTGCCAGAAAGACTCAGGTTTGTCTATAGAGGAGGAAAAGAAAGTCCATGGCCCTTGCAGAGAATTCTAGGAGAAGGATACCTAACCTTGGTCAAGGTGTTCTCAAGCTTCAAGAGTACTAGGAGATTCTCTGAATTTACATGGAGGAGTGTGATGAAGAAAATTGAGGATATAAGAGCTAGTTGGAACTCACATGATAGTTTGCCAAGGAAGCTAAAGATTCCCTACAATGGACAAAGAATTCATCTCCAACCTTGTTGGATGATGGAATTCAGAGATGAAGAGGGATGTAGAAGATTCTTCAGACTAGAGGATCAAATATCTAAGGCTAGTACTAAATACCCTAGATGGTTGCAATCCAAGCTAGACCCCAAAATTGTTGAAGAAGATAACTTCTATAGACAACTCCAATAGAAAATTGAGGCCAATTATGCTAAGGAAGGAAGGAAAAAGATTCAGCCTCCCATAGAAAAGAAAAGGACATAAATCTGCTCAGACTAGAGGAGAATTCTACCTTTAATGTACTTCACACTTTAAGTCTTTCATATTTTTCAATACTGCCGCTTAATACAAATTTTGCATTTTTCTGTATATTTTGTCTTAGGAGTGTTTTGTTATCATCAAGCCCTAAATTTATGTCTGATTCTCAACCAGGCATAAATTGGGGGAGATTTTTAGAAATTATGTTGATTCTTGATGATAACTAAACTAACTCGGTAAAATTTGTATAAGTAAAGTGTAGCCTTCAACGGATAGCATGTTATCACAATATCGGTTGAAAGGTAGCTTATCTCTTGATAAGTCTTAATGTAACATACTCTTTCTTGTTCAAGTACTAGCAGTTGAAATGTAATAGTGTAGGTTGAACAAGTCATGTTGACTTACAAATAGATATGTAGAATAGTGAGGCTAATTGTAAATACTTTGTGCCTTGTAATTTTATATAAGTGAAATTGTATTTCAACGGATAGTCATTCAGCTTTCAACGGATGCACCTTGGAAAGCTTCAACAGATGCAACCACAACACTTTCAACGGATCCTACATGATTAATCTCAACCGATACCACTTCAATTATTTACAGTTGAAACTGTGAAAGGGACAGTCCTGACAAGTCACATGGGTTGATGGAACAAAAAGAGCATGGAAACCAGAATTTTGGGAAACCCTGGAGAAAAGGAAGCATTCAATTTCCATATGGTCAAAATAGATGATTCTTCAAGGACAATTAGCCAAAAGGTAAATCATTGCAAGCACCATTGGACTTATTGTGAAAAAACAAACTTTTGGACTTTACCTACTGTACACTTTTATGTAGTTCAATTAAGCTTGTAAACTTGGAGTATATAACCAAGTGTAGCAATGTTTTTGAAGTTAAGAAATCAGATTTACTTTTAAAGAGCTTAAGTAATAACCTTTGTAAATTAAAAACATTGTAACTGCAGCTGTGAGTTTGTTCAAAAACTACACATAGATTTCTTCAAATAAAATCTCTCAGGTGGAACAATCAATCCACCTGAATTTTTAATTCTTTTGTTATTAGTTTTTTGCAATTTCGTATTTCTGTTCTAAGTTTAGCTTTGTTAGTTAAAAAGAATTGAAAATTTAAAGAATTGTATTCAACCCCCCCCCCCCCCCCCTACAATCCTTTGATTTTATTTTTAGGGAATAAAAATTGAATTTGCTTATTTACATTTGAATTTGTAGGAAAAACAATAAACATATAAAAAAAACAATCCTATTTAGAATTTAATTGTAACTTAAATTTTATTTAAAATTTAATTAGTGTAATTAAGTATTTTAAATAACACGCCCGTTACAAACTTTTGTGGGTAAATTTTCACGGCAAATTTCTCAATGGGTTTATGAATATTTTTTTATTTATTAATTTGTACAAGCACATGCCATGAATCAACTCCAATAATCAAGATTTGTTTGAACCGAGCTCTTTATTCTCCAATTATCTTTGTCTAAATTAATGTATGCTCTTTTTACATTTAATTAATTTGATAGTTATTTGATTTTTATCTTATCAAGTAACCTTTTTTGTTTGATTTTATATGTAATAAATTTGATAGTTATTTGTTTTTTATAATGAAGGTAAATAGTGAATATGTACCTCCGACTCCCATTGTTTTATCTGTCAGAACTCGGAATGTACCCTAATCTTAAATTTTTGTTTCATTGAATGACAGTAATTCAAACTTCATGAACTTCCGCACTACTACTCAAAGATAAAGTAATACAAATTTGTGTAAATTTTATATCTATATAGTTTAGTGCACAAGTCTAAGTAATACTATATATTTTCTTAAATAGTTGCATGGTTTTTTTACATGTTTCAATTGATACTATATCTTTAAAATAATATTTTTTTTTATATAATTATCAATAAGATCCATCACTAAGGTCTCATTTGTTTATAGATGAACCAATCCATATGAATTGAACGAGTTATTATTTCTCCGTTCAGCTTGTTTGAGAAGAGTCCATTTATCTGGATGACTGCAAAATTCATCTGGACGAGTCACTACAAAAAAATTACCTGAACCATTCATATTTACATTTATGCCAATTTACGTTAGTTTCTGCTATACTATTATTGCACTATCTCATATGTCTAATTTATTTTTGCTATATTTACAAAATCGAAGTATTAAAAATTTTGTTATTGTATTTCGGTATAGTACGGTAGTACATATTTAATTATTTTACCTTATTACTTTTTCTTAATAATTTTAAATCCTAATTATTTTAGCATTTCTTTTAAAGATCTTACCGTTTAAAATTTATTACCGTCACTTCCAACATATATATTTGTCAACAATATTTAAATCGTTTGTTATAAAATTCAAGTTTGGTGACGGACTGAACATTAAGCATTTTATAGAATTAATATGAGAATATAAATAAGAAAATAGATGTAAGCCATAATACATAATATAGTAAAATAATAAAAATATAGATTTTAATCTACATGGATTGAAAAACAAACTAAATTATATCATACATTATTAAGTTAACAATAATTTCTTTTATCCAAAGAAAAATTAGTTTAACAAACAATATTATTTATTCAGCATTCAGATTAATCAATGGTTCGGAATTTTATTCGTTCAGAAAATATTATTCAGATTTAACAAATGACCCCTAAGAGTAGTAAATTCTTAAGAAGATTGCCACATTGGGATTTGATATGTTGAATATTAAAAATTACAATTTCACCTTATCTATTATATAAATGAAATAAAAAATATATTTAATGAGTCTCTACTATGTAATCATAATGCAATGTTACTACCTAATTTATTGCCAAGAGCACAAGATAATAATTATATTTATAGCAAATATAACACCCATATCGAATCTAAATCCATACCCTTTCGAGTTAAAAAAATAAGTTAAAATTCAAATTCAAAATTTCGAATTCGATAAAATTCAATCGAATCAAAATGAGTCGGGCTACCCATCAAATCCGATTATTTTTAATGAGTTGGATACCCGTCGGATTGGATTATTTTGACATTCCTAATATATCTTCACATAAATGACAAGACAAGTGAATTTTTTACAACGGTTGTCGGCTAAAAGAAATATGACATAAATCGATACGAAGAAAAGTAATATAAATAGTTTATTTCGTTGTCTACATATATTTTAATTACATTTTCGAAATAGAATGATTAAAATTAATAGAGAATGAGAATAAAAATTCAAATTTATGATGAAGATATATAATTAAAATTTTCTTTTAGCATATTCAAAATAGAAAAAATAGTAATGATAAAAACTTTCTTTAACATAATCGAATTAGAAAAGACATTCAAATGATATTTCAAATTTATAAAAACAAGAGATATAATTAAACATTCTTTCGATATTAAAAAATGTTTTTCACAAAATTATAACCGGCACTTCACAAAATTTTCAAGATAAACCTTTTATGTTATCAATGATGTTTACGTATGTATTTAATTTTTTTATTGTCAAGTCTGAGTAAATACAAAAAATTAGTAATTTAATGATAATTAAAATAATTGAAGTTCGAAGCGTCGGGTTATTCTTAAATTTTTATTAATATTTTTTGTATCTATATATTTATGACAAAGAGTGTCGGACTAAAAATGAGTGACACTAAATTGGTATTAAATAAGTATATAAATAGTAGTCTGTGAATATTTTAATTTATGCAAAATTTTGTTCACTAATTTATTTGATATTATAAATATATTTTATCGTCTTTGTCTAAAACAATTTTAATTCGAAATATTAAAAGAAATGTTATAAGACCGCTGCGAAGCGCAACCAGTGTTGTAAAAAGCGGGAATCGGAGTTAATCGGTGAAGGTACCGTTCAGGGATTAATCGGGTAATCGGGAATTAATCAGAATGATTAATCGGATCATTAATCGGAATAAATTTAATAAAAAAATTTATATACAATTATAAAATTGTTTCATTATTTCAACTAAACATATGTTATTATCATATATTTATGCAAATATGTTAAAAATGTTATATAATTGTAATAAATAAAATTTTGAAGGTTTAACTTTTCAATTAGAGATCAATTTAAAAGAAAAAATAAAGAGAATCTATGATTTAGGCATCTAAAATTATAATTATATGTACAAAAATAATATTGTTTTCTATTGTTTAATCAAGTTTCTACCTTTAAAATTTTTATTTTTTTTAATTTTAACTATTTTTTACTATTTTTAAATAATTAGCCCGATTTTTGACCGATTAATCCGATTTTTGACCGATTCAGCCAATTTTTGACCGATTTTCTAAAAAAACGATTAATTAACCAATTTTCGCTTAATCATTTCGGTGGCCCGCCGTCTACCGATTAATCGCCGACTTTTAAAACACCAAGCGCAGCTTTATTAGACTAGTATTCCAGAATTTCGGTGGCATTGTGGCAATGAGAAGAATTCACTTTTTCTATTTACGTTGGCCAGAGTGATGTCAACTGAAGTCAAACGTAAATCTATGAATCTTTTAACACGTATTTTAATTTGTGCAACGAACTGTCAAAATATAGGCATCACTGAACCTAATCAATGAAATAGATCCACACTTGATTTTCTATTTTGGTAGATTATAACTTATTTTTACCGGGGCAATTCTTTATACCGTCATCCAGATACCAGATACACAGTACCCCCCATCCCTTTAACAAAATTACCAAACTGTGTTGGGAAAATATGTAGTTTTTATACTATAAACAGATTTATGAAGGTTGGAGAATTATAGCTTCACAGGAAATATGGTCTTAAATTAAAAAGATTAAAGTTCCACAGCTAGGCAAACACAATAAACCTATTTACAATGTAACTGGCTACATTTCCTCCTACATAAGCATTGTAAACCTTGCTATGCCTGTCAATCTCCCAATCATCATAAACCTACCAAACCATCGAAACATCAGGATACAAGACCAAAAGTGAAATTTGTCCCAGGATATAGCCATCTCTAAAACTGTTCTGAGTACAGTCAACACACCGGGCTCTCTCACGTAACTGGTATAGAACTACAAGATCCAAAATTAAATAAGCAATACTCAGAAAAGCTAATGAACTGATTATCTCATACCACTACACTAGTGATCTTAAATAATTTCTAACTCTTTTTCACAATCCATTTCCTCTCGAGTCAAGTGGGGAAAACTCTCTATGGAATTTTGGATCACCACAGTTAGATTTAGATGCTTAAAAACATCAGGAATGGAAGCATTGCCAGCTGCTTTAGGAATGGAAGCTCTACTGTTAAACTCGGTTTGAAAGCTAGTGGGGGTCTGCTACGAGCAGAATATATTTTTTCGGACTTCCATTATTGTTGAAAGTGCAGTTTGTCTCGAACCAATATTGTTTTTCCCATCTACTTTATATAATAAAATTTCAAACTTAGCTGTGCAGTTACAAGCTTCGATAGTCTATAACAGTGACTTCATCTTCTGGTGCATCGAGGTCATCATAACTGCAAGACATTAAATTCAGGTTAAAGAGTACAATCTTTACGTATCACTAACACATAACCAAAACATCCATTATTAGCAACATTGCAACAAAAATATTAAAAAATTCAGTTCATGAGTCATGACCAACTCTAATTTTCTTAATCTCTGTGCTGTTATTTTAATTCTAACTTCCAGAGTTCCAGTCCATAAGTGTTCTAGGTTCATGAGTACTCGATTAATAAATATAGCAATGAAATTAACCAAGGATTATCATCCCCACGTCTATTAAAGAAATTTAAATCAGAAAATAAAACTTGCCTTCGTAAACGCCTAGGGTCCTGCCGAAATTGTGGAGGTAGAGCAATTATTGGAGCTGGTCCACCGAGGTGGGAACCAGATCTCCCATTTCTACCGCCGCCCTCAAAAGGGGAAGGACCCCCCTGCTCTCTCATCATCTGCATTGCAATTTCTGGAGGAGCAGGAACAAATGGCCCCAAAGGACTGCAATCATACAAGATATATATGTTTAATAAAAATGCATCTAATATTTACACAAAATGGAAAAAAGAGAGAGAAGGTATACTAGAATATACTCTCTTACCCAGCACCAGGAACAGGCATCAAAACTGGGGGAGGGGCCATATCTGAAGGGAAAGAAGAAACAGCCATCCCTTGTCCATTAAAACCATCGAACATTGCTTCATCAAGATTGCTCCCAGCTTGACCATCATTGTTGGACTGAAAATCCACTGAATGTAGATTATCAGCTCTATCATATCTTTCACTGCCATTAGTACGATTGTCACGTTCTCTTCGGCCCCGCTCATCTTTCATATAATTGTCCGGGCCAAGCCTACGCTTCTGGGGTTTCTCCTTCTACAAATTATGAACTTATTGTGGTTAACATGGCAACTATGAAATAAATAGCAATAGTAATACAGAACATTAATCTGGTTGGGCTGACATAGGGATTTTTTGGAAACTAAATAGCTTCATATGTTGTTTGACAATCGGAAGTTAATACTATTGCATAGCAAGTACAAAAAACCAATTGTCTGTGTCGACCAGCACTGCACGGATAAAAAGATCTTGTTGATTTGATTACACCATTCAATCCCGTGGTATACAAAGGTAAAAAGATGTCAAAAGTTACTAAGTTAGGGTTTATATACGAGCTCATTTATTAAAAAGAAGCCATTTTCAAGATTATTGCAGTAGATTGAATTTTATAGACATTGTATCTTGAACTACAAGCACATAAACAGGTGTTCCACTCATGCCAGTGTGGGATATGAAGAGGTCAAAAAGACAAGAAAGACAAAACGATAAGATCTGCTAAACATTATTTATGAGGTATCTGTTCTCAACATCACCCTACTGTCAAAGCAGCTACTTATTTATTAGCTCTATGAGCTATAGCCATGGATGGGCTTCATAAGAATAAAAAAGACCAATATTATAAAAAAATTCTTCCTTTTACAGGGTTTTATCAAGTCCTAAACATTCCTGGATCATGAGAATGTTAGTTCAAGCACTGCTTTCCGAAATGGATTTCTTATCCAGTCTCCACTTAGGATGCATATAAAACACAACAAGAGGTCTATCCACCACATGAATATAAGATGGCAACGCCAACAAGAATCTATTGATTCCCTACCATACTAGCACAGGCAAGAATCAAATGATGTCTACCATTAAGCACAAAGACAATCGATTGGCTTGGTGGAAACCAGATTTACGAGTGAAATGCAGCTATTATTTCCAATACCCTTACAACTATCTGTTACAAAGAACTCATAAAATATCGTATGAGTGAAAAAAGTTTCTAAATAATACAGTTAGTTCACGTGGTAGGCTTTTGTAACAAGCCTCGAGTCTGGCAGGCGATTGACTTGGCTACACAGCAGGGTAGTCTGGTAGATGCTTATGTTGTGTACACTTTAATGGAGAACGAAAGTAAAAGGAAACTCTCTATCCTACAGCCCACTGCCAGAAACTGAGCAGTATTGCACTATCATCCACAAAGGTAGACGCAGGACAGATACATATTTATTCCTATTTGTTGGCTCATTATATCAAATTAATTGACCGCATTAGAAGTGCAGTAAAAGGCTAAACCAATGTACCAGGGTTCAGGGACTCGTCTGAATGAAATATCTGGCAGGTCTTTACCAACTTCAGAACCCTCATGATTCTTTCTTAGCACAGTTACAAGTGGCTGTAACTCTACAATTGGACCATTTGCTTCAGATGACCGTTAAGCTAGGAAGCACGGACTCTTCATTTTGGCTTCCGTATGCGAGTCCGACTCAGCCCCGACTCGGCTGAGTGCGTATCGGACTCGCCAGATGGAGAGTTGGCACGAAAACTTTGTTGGACTCGTCACCGACACGGGGGTGACACGCCTCTGACTCGGCCCAACTAGAAATAACCCAGCCCATTATCTTTTTAACCTAATTTTAAAAGCAGCCACTACATATACACACATATTTTATATTATATACAATCTGAAGCACTCATTCTCTGCAACACCCATTCCTAATCAATCTTCATGAATAAAAATGTCAAGTATTTTATATATACAAAATTTATCATGAATATAATATATATATATATATATATATATATATTTATAATTATTTTATTTGCCGAGTCCCGTATCCAAGACTCTTCGATGATTGGAGAATCCCCGAGTCCCCGTACCTGTGTCCCCTGTCGCTGTATCAGAGTCCGTGCTTCCTAGCCATTAAGAGATGTAATAAAATATTCGTCTGAGTACTTAATTGGAATATGTTTGCGTACGCATTTTCATGTGTATGAGAGCGCACACGCCTGTGTAAATGTCGCGTGTGTAAATGTCATACTTGGCCAGCATCTGAAATTTCAACCACTTTATAAAATCTTGACAGATGAGTGGCTCGGTGAAAGAGAAAACAATTATCAGCCTTTGAGTATTAAGGGGCAGCATAGCAACAATCTAATTTATGCTATAAGACATTGCACAAGACATTGCTTTCTCAATTGCTTGTTGCCTATGGCCATGACAGAAATCCCTATAATGTCAAGAGCATGATAACACTAAGAAGCATCTATTGATGTCCTACCATACTAGCACCGGCAAGAATCAAACGATATGCTACCATAAAGCACAAAAGACATTCGATTGGCTTCTGTGAAAATTGTTAGTCAGTAAAACTGTATCAAGCAATCAAAGCTCCTTGACTTCATGAGAAGGCAATGCACAAGACATTGCTTTCTCAATTGCTTCTTGCCTATGGCCATGACAGAGATCCCTATAATGTCAAGAGCATCGGGTGAGCAAGTTTAGCAATTACATACTTGAGTTTGCAGGCCGATACACATTCAGTTTTTTTTTAGTCTAGGATAGAAAATCACTTAACCATCAATAGCCAATAGGAAAGTGGTAAAGGCTTAACCATGGTACCAGGGTTCCAGGTTCTCATTCTGAATAAAACAACTGGCAGGTCCTTGCCAACTCTAAAACCTTCGTGTTTCTTTCTTAAGAGGGAATTATAATTGGGCTGATTAAGCTAGTCATTTGGATCTGCACTGCTACCTTATTTATATAATTATGTATGTCTAGATGTATCCCATATAGCCAGAATCCAAAATTTCCGCCATCACAACAGAACTGACAGATCTTTAGCTCAGTGAAAAAATAATGCCGAAGAATTTCTGAACATTAGGGGGCATCATAGAAGTAAAATCAGATTTAAATATATGGAGTAAAGGCCTATGTGGAAACGTGGCTTATAAGTCAACTTCAACTTAAGTGTGCAAAAACGTATGCTGGGGGTATAAATTAAAAACAAACATGCACTTCACTGCAACTAAAACAGCTACCTAAAGCAAATATATAAAATTGGCACTGCACAGCTACAAACATAAAAAGGAAGCAACTGTTTCAATACTAAATGAAGAAATCATACCAGTACAGTTGGCTGCATAACAGGTACCCCTCCGGGTGCATTTTTATCACTGCAGTTTTTACATTTAATTAACAACACTTTCAATTAGTATATAACCAAAGCGGATATCACTGTAAACCTGAACTCACCCCATATAGTTTTGAAAATACAGATCTTCTCGCACTTTAGAAGTAACTTCCAACAGAAGTTCCGGGTGTTTCAACTTTAGATGCTTATTTACAAACTCGGCTGCATGGAAAAGTTTTGTGCATCCCTTTGCCCCACAGCCATACTTCCACCCATACTTCTCATCCCTGATTTTGCGAACATAAGGATCCAGCGACTCACCAGCAGCGGCATCAATCTTTTCCTTTGCAGTCATTATTTCCAATGGATCCTGTCCATTCAACCTCTCTTTCCAGAATAAATCCAAATTCTTTTCCCACTCATCCCCGTTACCAGTTACATCAGAATTTTTTCCATCTGTCCTCACATGACGGGGACCTTTAGGTTCATTAGTTTCAATCAAGCCGTAGTAATCTACTCCATGAATACGCCACAGATAAGTAACAAGAGTATCCAGCAATTCAGTTCCCTCAAGCCCTTTCACTGAGGTTGAGCCTCGTATGATAATAACTGGGCCAGAAGAGCTACCATGAGACTTGTCCCTACTTGTCCTTTCATTGTCAGTCCTACACAAGATATTATCCTCAACTCCTTTTTCTAAATCAAGTTTTCGCACAAGTGCCTGTGCTTGTTCAACATCAACTATTACTCGTCTAGGTTCTGAACTGACAGGATGAGCTTTAGGGAAATCTGTGTCTTTAGCCAAACCCCTTTCGTGTCGTTTCATCTTGCCACCTCCATCTACTTCATTTTCAGAATTAGTATCAGCTACTTGTCCTGCTTTGCTTGCAGAAGCATCGATACCGGGACCTCTGCTCCAGATGATCTTATTAGTATTAACATTTAGAATATAGAAACCCTTCTGCAACGTATATACAATATATTATCTTACATGTCAACTGTTCCACTCTGCAGCTCCAGCAAAAAATCTTTTGCCATCTTCTTTGCATGATCATTCCTCCTATAATCAAAGACAAGAAACAGTTCATTAGCCAGAAAAATTTGTACTTGATATATAAAAAACAAAACAGAGAAAGACTGCCATATATAAGTTGAACAAACACATAGCCACTAAATGAAGAAGCGGAAAATGGAGCTTATAATTTTTAATAAAATTATACACAATCAATATACATCTGCACAAACCTGTCAATGACAGCAAGCAGATTGGTAGGGTGGTATTTGTCTTTCAACCTACAAAATTAGAAACTTCACCATAAATGTTTGACATAACATTTGAAATGGAGGGTGAAAAGTAGGAGTGAAAAGATGAGCATTACCACTCTTCATGTTTATGGGCATTGAAATAAGCACGCTTCTGTGTTGTTATATACTCAGACTTGTATTCTTGATATCTACAAATTCAGAACATTCAACAATATAAAACCACCCTAGCAGAAAATAATACGAAACTGCAGCCCAGAAGATACATGTTTTGGACATTCAAAAACTCGTACTACCAAGACTTTGATTTTTAATACCTGCGCTCAGCTTCGGCGGGTAAAATATCATCTTCAAGCTCCTGGATGAACTGCTTATAGGACATTAATCCTTCTCTGCAGAAACAATATGCTGTGTTAGATTGCTAACTTAAAACTACCCACCATGATACTTCATAATATAGCCATATAGGTAGGAGAAAGGAGCATGGAGACGAGGAGAAAGGAGTAGGTTAAAACTATAAATAAATAAAATAAAAAATAAACTCATGATCAAGGCTTACCTTTGACTTCTACCTGTATTAGCAGCACTTGTAAATCCACCCCGACCTGAACCCCAGCCTTCAAAATGAAATTAACGACAGTGAACAAAAACATCACACGGCAAGTTCTGTGTGAAAAAATTAACTGTCTTTCTAAAGATTCCAAATGTAGGACCTAACTAAATTAAAAAAAAAACAGCCCTTAAAACAAAGCAGCTATAAGTATTATTTTAGAACAATGTATGAAGACTTTGGCTCAAACGAGAAGTTGAGTTATCCACTTATCCTTAGAACCGTTAAATATATAACTGAAAATTAGTTTTTCCTATCAATGACTAATTCTGTACCACTCATTATATTTGAATTGGTTTTCCACTGACTTCTACTCTATACATTTATGCATAAAACACACAAAAATAATGAGGAATTAATCAAACAAACAGGTAAATTACTGTTGGTGGGGATAGTTTCTAAGACCAAAGGGACTATCAGGTGCAAAACATGTAATATCAAATTACAATTTTTTAGAAGCGTAGGTCCCAAACCTTATTTTACAAATGACATGCTATAAACAGGCACAAGGAGACTTGGCTGGACATGTCCAGCTACTTCTAAAGAACATGAACCCACTTAGTACAACTAAAAGAAGATTGTGTTCTCTCTCCCTCTCTCTCTCTGTCTCTCTCATTGTGTAACTGAATTGTGTATCCTTCGAACTGGTGTCAGGAATAGTACTGCTATAGTATAGTAATAAGGGTAGTAGTGTCTTTTTCTTCCCAGAAGTTAGTTATAGGAGTCAGAGTCTATAAATGGTGTTGTGTGTCTTGTATTTCAGAATATGCATTATGAATATATGAAAAGGGACATTGTTCCACAACTGTTCTCTCCCTTCTCTCTAGGGTTTCTCTCTCTAGAAACCTATCTTTCTCTACAAGTTTCTAACTGAATTCTCTCTCTATCCTCTACATTTCTGATCTGATTCTATCTGTTCTATCTCTAAATCTCTGTTCTTACTCTATTTCTCTGCTAAAACAGCTCTATTTCTATCAATTCTATCCTTACAATAGTGTAATTCAGCTTATAATATCATAAAATACCAAAAATACATGAAAACTCAGTTCAGGAACCTCTAGTTCCTGACAACTGGTTACCCACAATTATGGCAACAGGACAAAGTTCTCAACTTCTCATCAGTTACATAGAATCACACAACTATAACTCACTCTATTCATGGATGAAAAATGGATTCAAGCAGCATCGTGTATTACATACTAAAATAGAACCTAAAACTACATACAGATTTGGATGGTTTTGTGTTGGGAATTAGATAAAGGGACACATGACATCCAGCAATGCCGGCACCAAGACGATACAAAAAGAAGACCCAATCCCCTGGTGCAAAATATCACAGGATTCCCACTTCATTAAAATATATAAATGCATTACTCTACATGAAAAATATACAGGGACCACTGGTCAGATTAGATGTGCATGCCACAGGACATTACTAACTGCGATCTTATCGACTGGGTATTGAATATTATATCCTGATCATGAATTCTGGAAAAGTAGCATATTGCAAACAAAGTTGAGAAATACCAGATGGACCACCTTCGTAGCCACCAGATGAACGTCCACCACGCCGGCCATGAGGCCTTTCATCCGGATAACCAGTCCTACCATCCATTTCACGGTCATGCCCATTCAGATGATGATTATATCCAAACCTGCAAACCACATATATTTCTCAAATATAATAACGTGAAATAGGATTATACCCCTATAAGCTAATCTAGAATTACCCAACACTTAACAATCGCATACAAAGAAAGATCCTAGAAATGTAGGATAAGAACAGCACCAAGCCAATAAGTACAATCTTATAGATGAGAAAAGTTCATTTTTACCAAATGTATTCATGTGTAATGCACAAAAAGAATGTATATATCTTATCACTTTATACCACTAACGATTAGCAAGTACATTCACAAGTATGAAGTATCCCACCAAGACGCCACAAAATCACCAGCACAGCCCTTTGAAAAAACACCAACCCAACATGAATGTTCTAATCGTACACCAAAAAGCACCACATTTCCTATAAAAGTCTGACAAATAGTTTCCCCTATTATAATTGATAATTAACATATTTTACTTCAACTAAAAGTATTCACTTACGTAACCTACATCGACTAAAAACTAAAAGGCATTCACTCAAATTCCTTTCTATTACAAAACAACTCGAAATTGCATTTTAAATTATCAAAACTGTAACACCAAATATTTTACATAATACGCAATTTAATTAATTTTACCACAAACTTAAAAAAACACAATTAATTATATTTACGAGATTCCGCATTCGGAAACAAAACTAACCTCCTATCACCGCCTCCATAACCACCTCTCCCAGGCGGACTCCCTCTCCTTCCCTCATACCCCTCATCTCTCCTCATCTTCTTATAATTCTGCATCGGCGGCGACCTTCTCCCCGGCGGCGAGTAATTCCTCCGGTCCCGATGATACACACCTCCCGGAGGACTCCCCGGACTCGCTCGCCGCTTATTATACTCCCGTTCCCGAGACAAATTCCGATCATAATACTCTCTCCTCGCTCCTCGATCGACGTTCTCTACGTTCTCTCTCCTCTCTCTAGAATCTCGCTCGCGCCGTCGTATCGGCGGCGGAGGAGGCGACGGAGATTGAGTGCGCTCATCGGAAGGCTTCTCCTTGACATCGTCGAGACGGTCGAGAGGCTCCACGGCCATGGTTAATTGGGGATTTTGTGGGAAAAAAACCCTAGAAATATGAATGGAGGATAGAGATACAGATATACGTACAGTTCATGTATGTATGAATGAAGAGTGTGATTTGAAGATGAGTGTTATTACTATTTGCTCACTCTTTTTTGTTTAGTTTGTAAAAAGATCCCTTAAATTTGTGAATTTGTGAATCCGTGATAGATAGATGGACATTTTTGGACATTTTAGAGGCTGAGGTTAAGTCCAAGTATGTCGATAATTTTTATTAGTAACCTTTCTTTTATAAAATTGTCTCAATTATACAAATTAAATTGGATTTTTAAACATATTGATTTGAATTTGGTTTGGATTTAGTTTCGTGCATCAATCTTATCAAAACAAACTCAAAGTACCTATTTTGTATACTCGCATATAATATAAACAAACTTATATAAATTTGTCATCCGTCTTAAGACATTAATCTAAACCATTAGTAGTAATCTAGTATAACCTAATTTCTGATATTCTAAACTTACAAATTTCATTTTAGTTCATTATAAGGAATCGTAATTTTTTTTAATAATATTTTGATATTGAACCAAACCTATCAAATTCAGTTTGGTAAGATTTTTGTAGTACTCAATTTAGATTCAGTTCTTAAATTACCAAAATCAAAAATTTTGGTTCAATTTGGGTTGACCCTCTAGAATTGCCCAACTCGACTAGTTCTCACTCTATAATTTTTTTAAATAACATTGGATATGTCTACATAGACAATTCACATCGAGCTACTATTGGTATCATTATTAAAAGAATAATATTTTATAGTTTGTTTGATAATATGACTTTTTCTGAATCTTTGAACACTTAGCTCTTTTACACTATATCTTAAATTGGCATGAAAAAGTTGGCTCTTTTGGTAAAAACCTAAATTTTTTTATTAACTCATTTCATTTTAGGTCAAACTTTTCCCTACACCAACTTGAACGGAGAACTTGGGTTTATACATATCTTCATCTTCATGTGAATTGTTAGGCCTTCTTACTATTTCAAGTTAAAAGGGGGTTGTATAAATTCATTACCAATTTGAAATTAAAGACAATGAAAGAAAATACGACACATGAGATTTTATCACGCTTCGTGATGGCACAACCTCTAATAGTTTCCTTGATCCTTACTCTAGTCCCTGAACTGCTTTCTGGACCCAAGATTTCCTACAAAAACAAACTCGCTCCTTAAGTAAGCGGAGAAGTCTTTACAACCTTAAAAATATTTTTCTTGGTATGTGACTCCCCGTTACTATCTCAAAATAAATGTAAAAACCTACTAGGCTTGTCTGAAGCATCACTTCCTGTTACTTCATAGTTGTAGAAGTCTACCCAAATTATCCTAGACAATTTGATGTATAACTTTTGTGTAGACTATGACTTCCTTAGATTTTACCGATCTTGGATCTTAGATATTAGGTCTTGGTTCTTTCTTCCACGGTGCAAATATGACTAGTTCCCCGTCAACATGCCTAAAACATGGATCTTATGTTATATTTGACTTTATTTGTCAAATTAAATATAATGAATAAATACATAAATGTATTTAGTAGTTACAAATTGTTATATTGATTGTGGGTTACTATATTTTGTAAGTTACTGTTAACGGAGGAATTTGGTATTAACAAAGTTTGGGGTTTATCGCCGGAATCAAGATCTACAACGGTGGTCCTTAGGTGGTAATTTCGTCGGAGTATGATGGTTGTGTTTAATTGGTGGCTGAGATTGCTTAGGGTTTATGTTAGCTGCCTCAGAGTTCCCAACATTCGACCCCTTACAATTTGCCTACGTATCCCTATTTATAGGGAATCAAGCCAACGTAGTTCTTGGGGAGGAAGTTTCCTCCATGGGCTTGGTCTTTGATCTTCGGAGCCCATCCGAAGTCTTCTGTTGTCTTTCCATGCGTAGTTGTAAGACTTTTCCCACCGCCTTCCATGTATAGGATTCTTTCCATACTTAAGCATATGTCTTCCTTATCTTTCCTTACTTGAAGGTAGGACTTCCATCTATTTCCCTACTTAGAGTTTTAGCTCACTTTAGGAATGTCTAACGATAAGGCCTAGTCACAAAGGCCCAAGGCTCGTCTATGACATCAGGACTTCATGGATAAGGAAACTTCCCCCGTCGAGGACTAGTCCTATCCATTACCAGCTATTTCCTTAATTCATAGACGCAGGTATAGCCATGACTTACCTTAAATGCTAGACGCATCCTTGTCCCCCGAATGAGAAGCACCCACCAGATAGCAGGACAAGTGATCCCAAGTGTTTGGGTGCAAAGTGCAGGATTACTCCAAAGTTCCCCAATGAGGACGCGCCCATTGAATACAGGAACAGAGCTCCCAAAGCACACACCAAGATTAACCTCACATCCCCAATGAGGGCGTGCCCATTGAATATAGGAGGAGGCCTTCAGTCACGGACATCCCCCTCCTAGGGCACATCCTAGGAGGGAATTCTTCAATATTTAACCAATACCAAACCAAGGAAACCATTTTTCACTATCAAGTTGTATCTTCAAACCAGGAGGACGCACCCTCAAGCAGTAGACGGCCTAAAGGGCGCGCCTTCGTCCTCATGAAGACAAGCCCTAGATCTTCCTTGTGTCAGTCTCAAGTAAAAGAAGTCATTATTCTCTGTCAAGTCTTCCATCCATGTAGTGTTGTCAGTTCACCCCGAGAGGACGCGTCCTTAGGGGTTAGGTGGCCAAAGGGGCATACCTTCTCCCCTAAGAGGACAAATCCTGAATCTGCCTTACGTCATGCCATGTCAATATAGCTGTCAAATCATCCACCAAGCTGTTATTACCGTGAGGGCACGCCCTCAAGGGGTGGACGACCTAAAGGAGTGCGCCCTTTCCCCTATGAGGGCAAGCCCTAACCTTTCTTTATATTAATTCTAGCCCTAATTACATCTTAGGTATTCCCAATTGAATCCATACTTGACCCGATCCTAACCTAAAAACCCGTTACCGAATTTTGGCTATAACAACTACCCCCCAATTCAATGTGAAGTTAAAAAACAATACACTGAATTTCGTACAGCTTTTTCAAAATTTTCTAGTTCCTTAACGGATAGGGCGCGTCCTGCATGAGTACGCGTCCTTCCTTTATCACACGTGTTTGACAGCTGTCTTCCACCAGGCGTGCCTTCGTCTATAAATACCTGAAAAGTTGACCTATTGTTTCACTTTACTCTTTTATTTCCAGAAAACTAAGAAAACCGCCGCACTTCATTTTTTCTGAGCAGAATCCGATCAAAGCTTCCCATTTTTGTCGTTTTTACTCTCGGATCTTGTTCATCAACCAAAAAGGTATATTTTTATGTCTTCATTTCATGTTTTTTCTGTATATTTGGACTAAATCGATGACATGACCGTTGAGTTTTTTTTTTATGTTCTTGATAAAAATGTATGTATATTTGTATCTATCGATGTTTTAATCTTCATTTTCCCGTTGTTTAATTTTGAATTGTGTTTCTGCCGCTTCAATTATCGAACGTAGATTTAGGACGCGTTTCATACAACTTAAGAATGACCCCGTATATACTTTTGAGGCGCGTTCTCACCATGACACGGATTACACCTTTCTTTTTTAATACTTTCTTTTCAGGACGCGTCCTTACCATCTTTTTCCTTTTTCTTTTCAGCCGGAGGGTAAGGACACGTCCCCGTTTCATCCTTTCAAGGATTTTAACAAGCGCTTGGGGATTTATTCCCCACCTTCACTCTCTTTTCCAGCACAAAGCTCATCTTCAATCCTTTCTTTTCACACTCAAGCAATAGAACATCTCCAAGGAGCTTCTCCATTCAGAAATAACACTAAAATAATGTCTTCAAATACCAAATCCAATTCATCCTTACCTCATGTTGATGATGTAAACCCCGAAGTAACTAGCCGACGTGACAGGGCGCGCCCTCATGAGTTTATACCAGTTATTGATGATATAGAAGGGATTATAGACAAAGACATAAAAGATAGAATGCAAAGAAGAAAAGGAAAGAAAATCATTTCTCCTATTGAGGGGTGCACGTCCCATTCTGAAAACACATCTGACGATGAGGACGCGTTCTCAGAAGGATCATACCCAGATATTGATGACCGTTTACCTCCTCCAAAACCTTCTCCGAATCCATTTATCCACCCTGAAATCACCGAAGAGGAAAGGGATTATGATTGGGGCCAATATGTAAATACGTTGACCGAGGCAGATAAAAGGAGAATGAGAAAACAAGGCAATAAATTATTCTGTGTTGGGATGTCTTCTACTGTATCCATAACCGAAATTACATGGTGCATGACATATTACGGTATGGAAGGTCAATGGGCGCGTCCTCCTTCTATGATGAGGCCTCATGTCTTTAAATGGCCAAAACCTTTCAGGGTACCACGAATGGTTACTTCTCCCAAGCTAATGTCTTTAGGAGTAGGCGCGCCTCTCCATCCATATTTCAAGGATATTCTCCAATGGTATGACATAGCCCCAATCCAGATTTCCCCAAACTCATATAAGTTAGCACTCGCCTTGTTTATATTATACCATGATGAAGGAATATCCACTCCTCCAAACATGGAAGAATTCAGCTATTTCTTTGCCATCAGGAAGAGCTCTAAGGGTTATTACTTTTTGACTCCTCAACATAAGCATAATAAAATGGGCTTTTTCAGTGGAAAAGTAAGCGATGAGAAAAATTGGAAGGAACCGTTCTTTTATCTTTGGAACGTTGAAAGGGTCAGAGTCATCTTCAACTGCAACCATAGTAAGCACACATTTATTCCTTTCAAGCTTTTCTTAAGGGCGCGCCCTTGGAAAATTTTCTCTTTTTCTAATTTTTCATTCACAAATTGTAAAACTTAGATAACAGAAATACAAAGGAACTTTTTGGAGAAGCCAAGAGGCGAGCTGAAAAGATTACCTCACTCACGTCTTCAAGGTTTAATCTTAAAGTCTTAATCACTGAGGATAATTTAAAAAGAGTTGGGATTTTGAGGAAAGAAGTGGGATCCATTGTGCCTTTCCAACGTTTTAGAAAAGGCGTTCCCATCAGAGGTTCTAAAGATTACGATTCTGATGAAGAGGATGAAGAGGAAGAAACGGAAATTGAGGAAAGCGTTCATGAGGACGCGTCCTCCAAGCCTGGTAGCACGAATTTTCCAATCTTAGGGTTCACTTAATATGCACTGTACTTGTTTTATTCTTGTAGAATGCCAATCTCATAAAAAAAATTTAATATTGAAGACACGCCCTAACTTTACATCTTGTTTAATTTCCACAGGTATGGACGATCTTCCAGCTGGTTGGGGTCTTGAAATGGGAGTTGCTCCCAGCGTTGGAGTTTCTAAAGCTGCCAAGACGCGTCTTGTCAAGAAAAACATTAAAAAATCGCAGAAAGAGAAAAAAGAGCCAGCAATCATCAACCTGGAAAAGGAAAGAAAAAGGAAAGAGAGTGACAAAACCATCACTACTCCTGAGGACGCGTTCTCAAAGAAAAACAAAACCAATCCTTCATCCTTTTCACTTGTTTCTTCTACTCTTAGTCCTCTTGCTATTCCTTATGTAAAGGATGATGAAATTACAAAATGGAGAAACAGGACTCCTATTGAGGAAAATGAAGCAATAATCAAAGCATCTTCTGAGATTTTGGTCTCCGCTCTTCACCGTCAATGAACTCTCCAACAAGAAGGGACGCGCCTTGATATCATGGAGAGGGAAAGAAACAAGCTTTCCAAAAAGGTTGAAGATCGTGATAAGATTATTGACAAGTTGAAAAGCGAAATTCGTTCTAAAGAAAGCTATTATGAGAGTGAGCTGAAGACCCAAGAAGAAGTTTCACTTGATTTGAGTGCTACCATTGACACTCTGAAGGGAGAGAAAAGCAAACTTTCTGAGCAGATAGCTGAACTTGTTGCTGATCAACAGAATGGTTGGTTATTAGAGAAAAAGAGGATTGAAAAGACTTCTTTCAGGGATGGCTTTAGGAACTATGCTTCTGGATTCTTAGCACAAGATCCTGATTATGACTTTACAAAATTTGGCGAGGAAACTGTTGCATGGATCACTAAGTTCAAAGCTGATGAAGCGGCTTCTATCAAGGCGAAAAGAATATTTCTTGGACTTGAGGAGGCATCACCCGCAAGTGAGAATGACGAAGGCGCATCCTCAGATGGTATGCCTGAGAATACTATCACTGCTTCCCATCTCAATGAGCAAGTTCCTGATCCCGCTGGAATTCCTGAAAATCTTCAAGATGTTGAAAGGGTAAATGACCAAACTCAGGACGCGTCCTGAGATTTCTTTAAATTGAAACATGTTGAGGTGCAGGCCCTCTACTGCCTTGCAATTTGTAAGTTAACTGGTGTCCTTTTTTTTGATAACTTTAACAAGGGTTTATTCCCTTGTATTTGATTTAATTTTCTCTTCAGTGCTTATGTTAAAACCACTTTTGTTTATATAAGGCGCGCTCTCTGAAATGATAACCTATAATTTTAATGAGGAAGTCTAAGACAATTGAAATAACCTTCATAAATATTTGGCGAGTATTTCATGTTTGTCAGAATACATACTATCGTAACTTGTATGTTGGATGCATCGCGTATTGACCTTGTGATCATAGTAAAGACGTTTCCTCCTTAAGGAAAATATTTAGGATGGCATAATAAATATGTACTTGTCTCCCAGCAGATCAAATTTATTTTTATGGGCGCGCCTTGCCATTTTTTCTTCAAGGCGCGTCCTCATGAAGCAAAAATCTTTGGTAGTCTACAAACAATTATAATTCTTGATAAAACTTTTGGAATAATCTTCATAAATAATGCGCTCCGGTGTGAAAACCACACTGGTCCCAAGGCTAATGCTATGGGGAAAGAAAACTTGAAAATCCCAACTATTTAAGGTAGGATATACATGCACTACCCCCCTAGACTAGGAGGAACTTCATTTCTTCTAGTTTATTTTAAATAGATAATATAGGGGGTACACAACCACTCCCTACTGATAATACTTCTTCAAATGTTCCACGTTCCAAGCTCTTGGTATAAGATTGCCACCCAAATCTTCCAAGTGAAAAGTTCCTTCCCAAAGCACAGACTTGATCCTGTAAGGTCCTTCCCAATTGGCACCAAAAACCCCATGACTGGCAATTCTGGTATGAGGCATCACCCTTCGTAGCACCAAATCACCAACCTTGAGACGACGTACCCTCACTCTTCGATCATAAAACCTTGCCACTCTTTTCTGATATGCAGCTAATCTTAGGGATGATATTGCACGTGTTTCTTCCAGAAAATCAAGATGAAGCCGTTGGTTGACCTCATTAGATTCATTGTCATAGTGATCCCTCCTGAATGATCCAGATCCAACCTCTACAGGAACCATTGCTTCAAAGCCATAAGACAACATGAATGGAGACTCTCCAGTAGTAGATCTTGGTGTGGTATTGTAGGACCATAGTACCATAGGTAGCTCCTCAGGCCAGTTACCTTTACTTTCTTCCAACTTGGTCTTCAGTGTGTGCTTGATTATCTTGTTGATGGCCTCAGTCTGCCCATTGCTCTGAGGATGATAGACTGCTGCAAAATCTTTCTTAATCTTCAAATCTTCACACAACTTCTTTAACTCCTTGCTGTCAAATTGCTTCCCATTGTCAGATATGAGTTTGTAAGGAATCCCAAACCTGCACACAATGGAATTAAAAACAAAATCTTTGATTTTCTTGGCCGTTATTTTTGCCAAGGGCATAGCTTCTGCCCACTTAGTAAAATAATCCACAGCCACAACAGCATACTTGACACCCCCCTTAGCCATAGGAAGCTCTCCAATAAGATCAATCCCCCACATAGCAAAAGGCCAAGGACTTATCATTGAAGTCAATGTCGTAGCGGGAATAGATGAGTAGTTCGCAAAGCGTTGGCACTGATCACACGCTCTTGTAAACTTCATAGCATCATCCTTCAAGGTTGGCCAGTAATATCCTTGTCGTAACACTTTCATAGCAAGGGAACTACCCCCCGAGTGATTACCACATATTCCTTCATGAACCTCTCTCAAGACATAGTTGCACTCGTCTCCATCAACACACCTTAGTAAGGGTTGATTAAAACCCCTTCGATACAAAACCGCATCATATTCCACATACCTTGCTGCTTGGTATTTCAAACGTCTGGCCTCCCCCTTATCATCGGGTAAAATTCCTTTTTGTACGTACTCTTGGATAGGAGTCATCCAAGTCTTCATTGGTACTTCATCTACAACCATTAGCTCCATCTCGGGGATACTAGGAATTTCTTGAATTTCCAATGGAATGTCTCCCATCAACACCGTATCTCTTTGGGAACCCAACCTGGCCAAAGTATCGGCCTTGGAATTTTCTTCACGAGGAACTCCTTCAAGTCTGACTATGTTGAACTGTTGAATCAAGCGACGTACACTCATCATGTATGCCTCTGTCTTTGGTCCTCTAGTCTGGAACCCTCCTTCAACTTGCTGAACAACCAATTTCGAGTCACTGAACACCACCAAATTCTTCACATTCATTTCCAAAGCTAACTTCAAGCCATTAATCAATGCCTCGTACTCAGCTTCATTATTAGTTACCGCAAATTTGAAATTGATAGCACTCATAAGAAGGTGACCTTCAGGAGAAGTCAAGACAACTCCAGCACCTGCTCCATCATTATTGACTGCGCCATCCACATACATAGTCCACCAAGGAAAAGGATACTCCTCTCGCAAAGGGCTTGCCTCTTGAGCAAGGGGGTTAGGGTTTACCAGAATGATTTCTCGTCCCATACTCTCATCTTCAAACTCCAGAATAAAATCGGCTAAGGCTTGTCCCTTGATTGCCGTTCGAGAAACATATTCCAAATCATACTGTCCCAATTCAATTGCCCACTTCAACATCCTTCCTGAAGCTTCAGGTTTATGTAAAATGTGTCTCATGGGATAAGAAGTTCGCACTTCAATTTTATGAGCTTGAAAGTAGGGACGCAGCTTTCGTGCAGCCAGCACCAAAGCATATACCAACTTCTCCATGATAGAATATCGGGTTTCTGCATCCAACAACCTCTTACTTACATAGTAAACTGGTGACTGCAAACTATCCTCTTCTCATACTAACACAGCACTAATGGAGTAAATAGAGATGGCCAAGTAAAGAATCAATACTTCACCATCCACAGGCTTGGCCAAGAGTGGGGGCTTACCTAACTGTTCCTTGATTTTCTGAAAAGCGTCTTCACAAGCAGGAGTCCATATGAAATCTTTATCGACCCCCCTAATGGCTTTGAAAAATTATTTGCAACGATCAGAAGACTTTGAGACAAAACGATTTAGAGCTGCAATCCGTCCACAAAGGCTTTGAACCTGCTTTACACTGGTAGGGGACTTCATTTCAAGGAGTGCTTTGATCTTTTCCGGATTAGCCTCAATTCCTCTATGATTCACAATAAAGCCTAAAAACTTCCCCGACTCAACACCAAAGACACACTTTTGAGGATTTAACTTCATCCTGTACTTACGCAGGATTCCAAACATTTCTTCCAAGTGCCTCACGTGGTCTACTGCTTCCTTGGACTTGACAAGCATATCATCTACATACACCTTCATAGTTTTGCCAATCTGCTCTTTAAACATCATATTCACCAATCTTTGATATGTTGCCCCTGCATTGATAAGACCAAAGGGCATTCCAATATAGCAATACAAACCTCTGTCAGTAATAAAGGATGTATGTTCTTGATCGGGTCCATACATGGGAATTTGATTATACCCTGAGTAAGCGTCCATGAAACTCAAGAGAGCATGTCCAGCCGTAACATCCACCAACTGATCAATCCGAGGGAGTGGGAAACTATCCTTTGGGCAAGCTTTGTTCAAATCCGTGAAGTCCACACAAGTTCTCCATTTCCCATTAGGCTTTTTCACCAACACCGGGTTTGCCAACCACTCGGGATAGAAGGATTCTTTGATCAAACCCACATCCAAGAGTCTGTCGACCTCCTCCTTTAAAGCTACTGCCCTTTCTCCACTGATTGCACGCCGCTTCTGACGCATTCCTTTCTTATTAGGATATATGTTTAGATGATGGCACATGACCTTAGGATCAATCTCTATCATATCAGCATGACTCCAAGCGAACACATCCAGGTTGGTCATAAGAAAATTAGTCAAGCCTGTTCTCAACTCATTGCTTAGCTGTGATCCAATTTTAAGAACCTTACTGAGATCTGCTGCGTCTATCGGGATTGAGATTGTGTCTTCCGCAGGACCCGTCTTCTCCTGTAGGATAGGAATCCTTGGATCAAGATCAAGATCGAAAATACGAGGATCTTCAACAGGCATTTCACTCTTTGAGGGCGTGTCTTCCACAAATTCATCCTCTATTGAGGGCGCGTCCTCCACATACCCTTCTTCCCTTGGGAAGATGTCATTAAATGTCTCTCTCCCTGAGGGTGCATCTTCAACAAGCTCTTCCTTCCTTGAGGGCGCGCCCTGTAGGGTATAGGTGCTCTCAACAATTCTTTCTTGAAGTTCATCAATTAGGGGGAGCGTCTCCAATAGTAACATCTTAGGGCGCGCCCTCAGCTGAGGGACATCATCTTCTGGCTCTTGAACCGTGTAATGAACATGAATCTCTCCCTTAGAATTTTTGAGCAATCCCTGGGCATCTTCTTGGGGAAGGGCGCGTCCTCCTAATCCATTACGACGAAAACCCTTGACAGTTCTATGATAGCACTCCCTTGAATCATATTGTGACCCTCGAACTGAACCAACCCCATTTGGAGTAGGGAATTTCATTATTAAATGATAAATGGAAGTAACTACCTTCATCTCTTTCAGCAAAGGCCTTCCTACCAAAGCATTGTGGGCAGATTCTTGATCCAATACCATAAATTCTATCATCTGAGTCACAGACAGAGGACCTTCACCAAGTGTAACCGGGAGCTTAATTGCACCCATAACTCTGACAGCTTCTCCAGTGAAACCATAAATCCAAGCATCCTCTCGGACAATATCCTTATCAGGCAAACCCAACTTCTTATAAGTGCTGTAGTAGAGAATATTCACCGAACTTCCATTGTCCACAAATACTCGGTGTACATTCATAGGACCAATCTGTATGGCAACGACTAGGGCGTCACTGTGAGGATGATGTACCCATCTTGCTTCTTCCTCAGTAAATGTAATATCTACTGATTCCCCCCTGAACAACTTGGGAGGTTTAAGTTCCAAGCTGTTCACATTAGTTAAGGGCTTATGACGTGCTTCCCTGGCATACCTTTCCAGTGCGTTGTTACTGTCACCACCAAAATGACGTCCTCCAAAGATAGTATGAATGCTTCCAGCCCGGGCAAACTGAACGTCCTTAGATCTGTCATCATCCCTTTCAGGAGCATGTTCTCTTTCCATCCTCCTGTCAGTGTCGTCTTTATGCTTTTTTACTTCTCTGACAATCCAGTCAGTTAGGTACCCAGCCTTGATCAATTCTTCAATTTCTTCCTTGAGCTGTCGACACTCGTGGGTATTATGTCCAGTAGATTCATGATATGAGCAATACTTCTTTTTGTCCTTGCTCTGCCACGAGGATAACGGTGCTGGCTTCTTGAATAAACCCTTGTCCTTATTTACCTCAAAGATATGCTCAACAGAAGCAGCAAGTGTATAACTCCCTGTTTGATATCTATTCAATCTGTCATAGTCTGGTGGAGTCCAACCTCTCCTTGCATTAGTGACATTCACCCTGTTTGGACTATACCCTCTCCTCCGGTAGTCAGGGCTTGGAGACCTATCCTTCCTCTTAGAACCTTTCCCCTTCCCTTGGGAGTCGGACTTTTTATTATCAGCAAGAGATTGCTCAACGATCTTAAAGTATTCAGCTTGGGCAAAGAGGTCTGCTAAGGTTGCTGGGTCCTTCCCCTGCAAGTGCTTCCAGAAGTCAGTTCCGACTTGGAGTCCCGCAATCAAGAAACTTTTTAGTGACTCATCGGTTGCCCCTCTGACCATGGTAGACTCAGCATTGAACCTTTTGAAGTATGACTGCAAGCTTTCCCCTTCCTTTTGTTTGATATTGGCCAAAGTAGTCACTGGGGGGGCATACTTCACAGTAGCTTGGAATTTTGTCAGGAACAAAGTTTTCATAATTTCCCACGAAGTAATCACACCTGGTCCAAGCTTTTGAAACCACTGTTGCGCACTTTCTCTAAAAGTTGCTGCCAGAAGACGACATCTAGCCAAGTCAGGCACTTGATATACATCCATCTCTATATTGAATCTTCCCAAGAACTCAACAGGGTCGGCATTCCCATGGAAGCGTAAGTCGTTGGTTGTATTCCTGTATCCTGTTGGAAGTTGTGCCTCCCTTACTGCTGCAGAGAATGGAGAAGGAGCTTGAGCCGTTGAAGTGACTCTTCCTCCCTCAAGATGTGTGAGGAGTTTTTTCAGGTCATCCACATTGAAGCTTCCCACACCTGGGATAGTTTGGACATTAGTCTGAATATTACTGGTAGGCGGAGGTTGAGGTGGTGGTTGAGGAGGCTGGATCTCTACTTGGGTTGCAGGAGTCTCTTGCACCCTTGGATTGGGACTTGGAGGGTGCGTCCTTCCCTCATGACTATTAGGGCGCGTCCTTACTTCATGGCTATGAGGATGTGTCCTATCCTCCTGATTGTGAGGGCGCGTCCTCTCCTCCTGACTATGAGGGCGCGTTCCTAGCCCTTCCTGTCGTCCTCCTGACCTACTTTGGGACGAGACAGGCGTTATGTGCGGATCCCTTCCTCCAGAGGGTCCTCCATGGTAAGGAGCATCGTATCTATTCCTTCGATCGCTATCCCTACTCCTATAATCCAACTCCATACCCCCTCTCCTTCCTGACCCTCTTGATCGGGGGGCTCGCTCATGATCACGGGGCCTCAACCTGAGATCAGGGGGCGCTCGCTGTGAATCACGGGGCCTCGCATCTTGATCATTACGCGGGTCATCTCGTGAAGGTGCTCGCTCATGTCCATGGGGCCTCGACCTGTTTACAGGGGGCTCTCGCTGTGGACTACGGGGTTGCACTTCTAAGTTACGTCTTGAATTATTGCGAGGTTGAGTATGATCTTGTCCATGGGGCCTCGACCTGTCAACAGGGGGCTCACGCTGTGGATCAAGAGGTTGTTCCCCTCTTACCTCTCTGTCCCTCTGCCATTCGACCAACAACAATCGTAGATCATCATTATTAAGTCTTATACCAAGACGATCCTTCAACCTGTTCAATCGTTGTTCTTGGTCTCGGTGGAGTTCATCAGCCCTTCGAATTTCACTTTCAGATCGCCCTGACCTATGAGGGTGTGGAGATGGACGTCGTTCCCTCCTAGGTTGGTCTTGGCTGCCCGTCTCATCATCGGGGAGTTCAACAATAGGGACTCCATCCTCCTGATACTCTAACCTTCTTGGGGTAACATTCTGAAACCTCCTCTGACCCGTGGTGCCTCTACCTGTACGATGGTGATTATGGGGTTGTCGCCTGACCCGACCCCTTCCTTCGCTTCTTTCGACCGTATCCAGCCTTGCTTCAAAGCCATTCAAGGCATCACCCATGCGATAGAGTTGTTCCATCAAGTCAGAATTACTTATGAGCACCGGTGGTCGTCCCCCTACAATAGGTGTTCCATAAGATGGATTTGGAACACTATGGGGAACGTACTCCTCATGGCGGGCATGGTTGTTCTCTTCACTGTCTTCAGATAAGACCTCGTCCCTAGGACGTTCGTTGCGATTTTGTGACATCTTTTCCTCCAAAGATTTAGATCTTAATTAGCACCCCTCTTTCTAGCGCCAATTTGTTAACGGAGGAATTTGGTATTAACAAAGTTTGGGGTTTATCGCCGGAATCAAGATCTACAACGGTGGTCCTTAGGTGGTAATTTCGTCGGAGTATGATGGTTGTGTTTAATTGGTGGCTGAGATTGCTTAGGGTTTATGTTAGCTGCCTCAGAGTTCCCAACATTCGACCCCTTACAATTTGCCTACGTATCCCTATTTATAGGGAATCAAGCCAACGTAGTTCTTGGGGAGGAAGTTTCCTCCATGGGCTTGGTCTTTGATCTTCGGAGCCCATCCGAAGTCTTCTGTTGTCTTTCCATGCGTAGTTGTAAGACTTTTCCCACCGCCTTCCATGTATAGGATTCTTTCCATACTTAAGCATATGTCTTCCTTATCTTTCCTTACTTGAAGGTAGGACTTCCATCTATTTCCCTACTTAGAGTTTTAGCTCACTTTAGGAATGTCTAACGATAAGGCCTAGTCACAAAGGCCCAAGGCTCGTCTATGACATCAGGACTTCATGGATAAGGAAACTTCCCCCGTCGAGGACTAGTCCTATCCATTACCAGCTATTTCCTTAATTCATAGACGCAGGTATAGCCATGACTTACCTTAAATGCTAGACGCATCCTTGTCCCCCGAATGAGAAGCACCCACCAGATAGCAGGACAAGTGATCCCAAGTGTTTGGGTGCAAAGTGCAGGATTACTCCAAAGTTCCCCAATGAGGACGCGCCCATTGAATACAGGAACAGAGCTCCCAAAGCACACACCAAGATTAACCCCACATCCCCAATGAGGGCGTGCCCATTGAATACAGGAGGAGGCCTTCAGTCACGGACATCCCCCTCCTAGGGCACATCCTAGGAGGGAATTCTTCAATATTTAACCAATACCAAACCAAGGAAACCATTTTTCACTATCAAGTTGTATCTTCAAACCAGGAGGACGCACCCTCAAGCAGTAGACGGCCTAAAGGGCGCGCCTTCGTCCTCATGAAGACAAGCCCTAGATCTTCCTTGTGTCAGTCTCAAGTAAAAGAAGTCATTATTCTCTGTCAAGTCTTCCATCCATGTAGTGTTGTCAGTTCACCCCGAGAGGACGCGTCCTTAGGGGTTAGGTGGCCAAAGGGGCATACCTTCTCCCCTAAGAGGACAAATCCTGAATCTGCCTTACGTCATGCCATGTCAATATAGCTGTCAAATCATCCACCAAGCTGTTATTACCGTCAAGGGGTGGATGACCTAAAGGAGTGCGCCCTTTCCCCTATGAGGGCAAGCCCTAACCTTTCTTTATATTAATTCTAGCCCTAATTACATCTTAGGTATTCCCAATTGAATCCATACTTGACCCGATCCTAACCTAAAAACCCGTTACCGAATTTTGGCTATAACAGTTACAACCCAAATAATAATGATATTAAAAGATATTGATTTTGTATTTATTGGGCAGTTACAAAAGAGGGGGTGGAGGTACTTGTGTATGCCTATACATAGTGGCTTAGGCTAGTGGCTTAGGCTAGTAGATTTGGCTAACAAGAAAAAGCATAGAAAAACTAATGCTTGTTCAAGCATTTCCCGGAACTCGCTCTATATTCTCATATATGTTCTCCTCTTTAATAACTAATTGATATTATTTTACAGGTTGTTTACTTTAATCGGAGATAATTGTTCTTCATTGGTATCAGAGCTTGGTTAAACCTCTACTCATTCAACATAGCACCTGGAAAATTCATTACTATCCGGGCTTGGAAGTTTTTTATTTTTTTTTTGTTTTCAATTTGCCTTGTCTTAGCAATCAGTTTGCTATATTAACATTTTTTGTTTTTGCTTTAGTGTTTTTTTTTAGTACAGGGCCTGTGAATTCTCTTGTGCCACCCTTCGCTGTTTTGCATGTGTACCATGTGCAATTGTCCATCAGCTTCTTCCGTCTGGCTTGTTAGTTGGCGAGTCTGCAATCTGATTTTCTATAGTAACATTTTTACTTTATTTTTATAATTCATGTGTTTATCATATAGTGTGTGTGTTGCTTTATTATTTAGACTTGCTTGGGATCCATTGATTTCATGTTCTAGTTTAATTTTTGTTTTTCATGCCAATCTTTTATTGCTAGTTAGTTCCTGCATATGTTCATTTTATTGTATTGTATGTTAATTTTTTATTTTATTTGTGTTGGGTTAGTACCTGGTTCTATTTATGTCTTCTTGTTATAATTTGAGCCAATTATGCCTTTGATTATCTTATTTGTTTATATTTTCTATTATAGTTCCCTAGGGGCTAGTAAGAGTTATTAGTTGGTTTTGGTTGACCTGATATCTTGTTTAATATTTGTTTTATCTTGAATGTGCATATCATAATTCTTTTTCTGCTTATTCGTATCCATGCTAGTCTAATATTGACATATGATTATTAATTATATGTGTGTATACAATTATTTTCTTATATCTTATTGTCTTGCTTAAATTAGGTTTTTTTTGTGATGCTTTCATGTTGATCTATGATGTATGTTATGGTGCCTGTGATTTTTACTCCTTAATCAATTTTTTTTAATTTGCTTTTAGATCTTGTGAGGAGATTTATAATAATTGAGTATTGATTGAATCTGAATTTTTAAGATCAAGATATTTACAAGCATCAATTTTTTATAGCTGGAACTGAAAAAATTGAATTGTTTTAATACAATTCAGAAATTATTTATGTATTTTTGTTATAATTTTAAATCTTGCTGATGGATTTAAAATGGTTGTTAAATTGATGGTGTATATATAAAGAATATGGATTGTTTTAATACAATCAGAAAATTTGTCGGTCAAAAAGACGATATTATAAAAGAATTTTTTTTATGATGCTCGGAATAAAGAGCGTGAGAATAAAAGAAATAGAATATTATTAAATGTTCTATGCTTGGGTCGTATTTTGAATTATGAATTTGGAAAAATTGGTTACGTTAACATTTTTTCGTAGTGTTGAGCCAAATTGTTTTTGAGTTTTACGAGTAAATCGTCGGATGAGAAATGCTACTATTGTACAAAGGTTGAGGATACACGATTTTTAAAACAAAAATCCATACACATGTTGTAATAGAGCCGGTCGAGAATAAAGACGTGGATCTGAATATAAATAATAAACCATTCTATATGGTTGGTAATAAGATATTGAGAATTCCATCAAAGTAGACATTGGGGAAGGAATGGAATTGGATGCATAATTTATTTTAAGTGATGAAATTGCAAGAAATTGACTCACGGATAGAAGTCATAAAAATAATTAAGTTTGTAGTATATAAACAAATGTGGGAGTTTTGTGTTCTTCCCAAACATAGAAAGTTCACATGTTGTAAGTGAACTTTGGAAAGAAAATATAAAACTAATGGGTCTATTTTTATTTTTGAGATTTTCCTGGTTGAAAAACTTTGAGCCAAGAAACACGGAAATATTTTGTCGAGGGGGAATTAGACAACTGTGTCTGCATTTTGAAAAGTGGAAGTTATTTTACGAAAATATTGTATATCTTAATGATATGTCGTAAATGTAAGACAAAGTTGGAATTTAGTAGAAAATTTGAGATTGAATACATGGGTGAAATTAATATTTGTTAGAGAAATCCAAATTAAGGGATAAGAATACTAGAATGTTGAGTTTGAATTCTGAGAAGTATTCTGAATTTTTTTTGAAGTAAAATTGCTTAGTCATTTTAGGATGCAAAATTGCAGTCCGGCGCCAACCCTATTAGTAATGGGAAACGATTAATGCAGAAAAAGAACCACTAAATGTATTATGTGCAAGTAGTCAGAAGTTCGATGTATTTTATGTTGTGTAATCGATTGACTTGACTTGACATTTTTAGTTAGTTTTGTAAGTGAATTGTGAAACAACTTTGTTTGAGCCTAGTGAGAGGTTGTAAAGAGGATCATGATCATGTACTTAAAAAGTATGTTGTATAAGAAATTGGGAATCAGGCAAACGTGCCTAGAATTATTGTTTAACACATTATGGGTGTCAAAGGTGTTATTGGTAATAAGAGTTCAACTTCGGAACACCTATTTGATTTTGGTGTTGTTGAAGTGGAGAAAGTAAGAAACATAAAAGTGTTGCAAGAAATGAAAGTGACAATGTGATATACATTTTTATCAGTGATATAATTCACTAGTACGGAATGGGCCTATAGCGTCGGTCAAAAAGACCTATAGCGTCGGTTAAAAGGCGTAGTATATGTAGAGGACGCTATAGGCATATACCTATAGTGTCGGTCAAAACAGCGTCGCTTAAAATTCATTACCTTCGGTTAAACAACCAACGCAAAATGCACAATAACCGACGCTATAGGTACTGACAAATAGCGTCGGTTGCATGGAATGCCGACGCTATAAGTGTTGACAAATAGTGTCGGTTCCCTGGAATGCCGACGCATTAGGTGCTAGTCTTTAGTGTCGCTTACCCTTATAACCGACGCCTAAAGTTTTAAAAAAATTAAAATTTTCAAAATATTCTGGTCATTTTTATTCAATATTTTAACCTGATATATATATATATTTGATCCTGACAACAAACACGAACTACAAAAAATAAAAATATAACACAAATTTGATTGAAATAAATTTAAAGGATTTTTGCTAGCATACAATTGGAATAAATAGTACATTAATGTTCAAAATACTAATAGAAGAATTTCTAGTTTCATATTACAAAATCAAGTTCTTCAATTTTGCTTCTGATTTTGACATTTTCCTTGAATTCAGACCGCCACCTGCTTTGCTTGGCTCTTTTCTTGGTGTTGGTCAGGGGAATGACACTGCAACAATCAGTACGGAGCAATCAAAAACCTTACATATCATGCTGCTTAATTTATAGAAATACTGAAGCATTTAACATTCACATGTATCTATCTTGAACTATAACTTCTAAATGCAAAAAAAAAAAAAAAGAACTATAACTTCTAAATGCAAAAAATAAGACTACTACTTAGTATCACGTACCTTTTCCGGCATTGCTTACCAATGCGCCCTGGTAAATACTTGGCAATGGCAGACCATTTCCTACTACCATACCTCTGAACTAGCTCAATAATATGATCATCTTCCTGTAGGCATAAAGATTATTTGACATACATGTTCAGTGTTTCAACAAATCTGTTTGACTCTTAATATATAAAAAAATAAAGAAAATAGGCACACCTCCTTTTTTCAGGGTCCTTTAAAAAGTTCAGGATTAAGAACCTTCTGCCAGCGATGCAGGCACTGAACATCTGTTCTTCCTGGAAGGGATTCAGCTGCGACAAATATAGAAGTTCAAGTAATTCGTTTAAAGAAGTACAATTTACCTCTCTGCCTGCAACAGATTTAATAAACAATTATAAATGTGTACGGAAAAGTGAATGAGGTGCAATGAGGAGCAATCGAGCATATGTTTCAACCAATGTTATACTCGCAACAACCTGTGTAAATAGAGCACATTATAAATATTAAGATGAGGCTTACAGTAATGAAACTGTAAAAACTGGAATCGGAAAGAAATACTATACAATGTATATGCAATTAAGCACCATAAAAAATCAAAAAAGTTAAGTTGCTAAACAGTGTGCACGGCTTTAACGCCCTGTGATGAGATCCACATCAAAACATAGGAAGAAAGACTACCGTCCGTTTTAAATTAGATGCTAGGCAGAAACAACTATAAATGCCAACAGGTAACCATACACAAGCAGGAAATCGTTCATTTCTCTAGATTTCTCATGGACATAATTTGGATAAAACCTAGTTTAAATTTTATGTAGTTCAGAACAAACAATAAAACATCAATAGGAAGGTGAATTATCAAGGTATTTGTAAATGATTTCATAGTTCATCACCAAATCTTAGCAACAGAACTCAAGACAAATAATAATATCTTAATCACCTGTAAATGTTAGTAAAAGGTCATATCAGTCTTTAAAGAGACTAATGCAATACTAACAATATATTAGCGGAACATATGAATCTTTAATAAGTTATGGCCTTGAAAAATAGATAGGAATAAATGGTATTGCTGACTAAAGAGTTAAATTGTACTCACAAAAACTAAGGAGAAGTGGACTGAGCCTCTAGACTTTGATATTAAAATCCATCAGCAGGTCAAAACTAGAAGAAAAGAAACCAAGTACTTGTCCACTAAACATAGTTTCTTCCAGTTGAGAAGCCAATTTCAGACACATATGTATTGAAAGCCCTGATAACAGTGATATCGGCACGGGATTAACTTCTCGGATCACCATGATTCTATCGCTGGACTGTAGATTTGAGGCTGATAGCAATTCTGTACCACCTGATGTCAACCAACTGATCACTGTATCGCATGCAGATTGCCCCGTCATATAAGACATAGCCCAAAACATTGTTAGGAATATGTTGTTCTTGATGATAAACATAAAACACTTAGTAGAATTTGTGTAAAGTTATTTTGTAGCTATCAACGAAATGGCATGCTTTGTAGCATTCCGTTGACAGGAAGCTCATCAACGAAATGAGTGATGTAGCAATTGCACTGTACAATACTTCACAGTTTGATATGCATTTTGTTGTATGTACTAGATAGGTTTTCTAAGTCATGTTGACTAAGTACTAGATAGGCAAAATAGGTTGGTTAATTGTAAATATCTTGTGCCTTGTAATTTTGCCTAAGTGAAGACATGTCAACGGTATGAAGATTACTCTGTCAACGGTATGGAGTTTACTCATCAACGAAACGAGGAAAACACCATCAACGGAATGAAGAATAAAGCTATCAACGAAACACATCTCCCTGCTATCAACGAATCATTATTGCTTTTCTGAATAGTTGACAAAGTGATAGTGACAGTTTACTGAACAGATCTAAAGGTGATGTGGAAGTGTACTTTGCATTGGAAACCATTAAAATGGACATGGGGAATAAGGAAACATCCCAGTTTCCAATTGGGTCTTGAGAGTGATCATAATAAGCATGAAGACAAAAGCAAGGATCTCCAAGGACCACTGGACAAAGGGATGAAAAGCAAACTTTTGGCGGTTACTCATTGTACTTTTAGTGTAGCCAAAAATAGGGTTGTAAAATTGGGGATATATAACCAAGTGTAGCAGTTACTTTAACAATAGAGAAGAAAAACAAATAGTTTGTATTAGCTATCCTTGAGAGCATTCTTCTCTACAACCTTGTAACTGAGCAGCTGTGTACTTTTGTATCACAGATTATTTCTGAAATAAAAATCACTTCAGTTGGATCATCAAACAATCCAACTGAAATTATTTAAGTGCTTGTGATTTTTACTTTAAGTTCAGTTTTTATTTGTAAGTTGTTTTAAGTTTAAGAAATATCAAGAATTGTATTCAACCCCCCCCCCCCCTTCTACAATTCTGTTAGGTCATTTGGGATTAACAATTGGTATCAGAGTAAGCTTCTAACATACAAGAAGTTTAAAGATCAAGACCAAAAACAGAAACCATGGTGAAGAAGGATGCAGGTGTGAAGATACCAGTTCTTGATAAGGACAATTACTTTCACTGGAAAGTAAAGATGCATTTACATCTCATGTCTATGGATGAGAGGTATGTAGACTGCATTGAGAAAGGGCCACACGTTCCCATGAAGCTTGATTCTAGAGTTGGACTGCCAGATGATGCTCCTGATGTAGAGATTCCAAAACCTGTCTCAGAATGGACTGTTGAAGATGTTGCAGAAGTCCATAAAGACAAAAGAACCATGAACATTCTGTTTAATGGTTTGGAGCAAGAGATGTTTGACAATGTCATAAACTGTACAACCTCCAAAGAAGTATGGGACACTGTTAGAACTCTCTGTGAAGGAACTGAGCAAGTCAGGGAAAATAAAATACAACTCCTTATACAACAATATGAGCATTTTCATTTTAAAGCTGGTGAAACCCTAAATGACACGTTTAGTAGGTTTCAGAAGCTTTTGAATGGATTAAAGTTGTATGGGAGGATCTATCAAACCAAGGATTCAAACCTTAAATTTCTTAGAGCTCTTCCAAAAGAATGGAAGCCTATGACTGTTTCTCTCAGAAACACTCAAGAGTACAAAGACTACACTCTTGAAAGGCTTTATGGAACCTTGAAGACATATGAGTTGGAAATGGAGCAAGATGAAGAAATTGAAAAGGTACAGAAGAAGGGTGGATCTATTGCATTGATTGCATCTGTGAACCAATTGGAAGATGACACTGAAGAAGCTGCAAAGGCCACAACTAGTCGAGCTAGTTGTAGAAGTGATGTTAGCAAGGGTAAAGGTAAGATGACAGAAGAAGAAGAACCAGAACCAACCAACTTGGATGACTTAGATGAGATTGATGAACACATTGCTTTTTTGTCAAGAAAATTCTCAAAGTTCAAGTTCAAGAGAAACTCAGAAGCAAGGCCACCAAGGAGAGACTTTCAACCTAACAAAAGTAACTGGATTGAAAAGTCTAAATCTAAATGTTTCAATTGTGGAATGCTTGGTCACTTTGCTGGAGACTGCAGAAAGCCCAAGATTGAGAAGGGCAACAGGAAATTTGAGCCTGTTGATTATAAAAAGAAATACTTTGAACTTCTCAAGCAAAAAGAAAAGGCTTTCATGTCTCAGGAGTATGATTGGGCTGGTAATGGTGAAGATTCTGATGATGATGTTGAATATGTCAACTTGGCTCTTATGGCTAACAATCATGAGCAGGAAGCAAGCTCCTCAAGCAACCAGGTAACAATTACTAATCTTTCTGAGCTTTCTAAAGAGGAATGCAATAGTGCAGTAAATGAAATGTCTACTGTATTATATAATTTACGTGTTACTCTTAAATCACTTACCAAAGAGAATTCAAGAATAAAAGAGACTAATTTGCTCTTAAGTGATAGGAATGCAATGTTAGAAGCACAGCTCATTGAATTTGAGAAAATGAGATGTGTTAGTAGGGATGCTAAGAAGGAACTTGAGAACGTGTTACAAAGGGAAGAAATTCTTAAGACACAACTTGAAATAGAACAAAGTGTGATTGCTAAATGGAAAGATGCCAGGAATGTTGCTACCAACATCATTAATGTTCAAGGTATGGAATCTTTCTGTGAACAATCATGGAAAAAGAACAAAGAGAAACTAGGGTATGTTTGTGAAACCTTAGAATCAGAAACAGAGTCAACAAACAACAATGATCATTTGTTGAAGGTTGATATGTCAACGGAATGCAATGTTTCGTTGACAGATGAACCATCAACCGATCAGGGTGTTTCGTTGACAGAGAAAAGAAAATATGAACTCACTAGACTTAATAATAAGTATGGTCCTGTCACCAAGAACTTTGTTCAAGGTGAGTCTAGTAAATCAAAGAAAGTTGAGAAGCCTGTTGAGAGGGCTAATGTAGGTAACTTGTCCAACAAGCAATTGAAAGATAAGTTAGAGAATGTTCAAGTTGAGGCTAAGGGAAATAAAAAGAATAACATGAATGGCAAAGTAGGAATTAACAAACACAACAATTACACACCTGATAAATATGCTCCTAGAAAGACATGTGTTAATTGTGGAAGTGTTAGTCATTTATCTACTAACTGCAAATCTGTTAAGAAGACTGTTAAAGTGAAAATTCCCAAGCCTGCAATGAATAGTTCTATGCCTACAATGCCTGTTATGCCTAACATGTTTGCTCCATATGCACAATTTCAAAATCCATATGCCAGCATGCCATTTGTGTCTAATCCATACATGAATATGTTTAATGTGCCACAAATGCCATGGAATATGAATAACATGTTTGTTCCTCCAATTATGCATGCTGTGAACGAAAATGTGAGCAATCCTCAGAAATCAACACCAAGGATAAAGATTGATTTAAATCAATCTGAGCCCAAGGCGAAAAATGATATAAAAGGAAAAACAAAGGCTAACAAAACAGGACCCAAGGAAACTTGGGTACCAAAATCGACTTGATTTGATTTTATTGTGTGCAGGGAGACAAAAGGAATCTTTGGTACTTGGATAGTGGTTGTTCAAGACATATGACTGGTGATTCTACCCTGTTCACAGAGTTTCAGGAAAGAGCTGGCCCTTGTATTGCTTTTGGAGATGACAGCAAAGGCTACACTAAGGGATATGGCTTGATTTCAAAAGAGAATGTCATCATAGATGAAGTTGCATTGGTGGATGGTCTTAAGCACAATTTGCTTAGTATCAGCCAACTTTGTGACAAAGGATTTTTAGTTACTTTTTCTAGAGAAGCCTGTGTTGTTTCTAAAGGAGGAAACAACAATGTGGTAATGACTGGATTCAGAAGAGGGAATGTGTACATTGCTGACTTTAGTAGCACAAGTTCAGAAACCATCACTTGTCTTTTCAGCAAGGCAAGCAAGGATGAAAGTTGGCTATGGCACAAGAAATTATCTCATCTGAATTTTAAAGTTATGAATGACTTGGTGAGGAAAGATCTTGCTAGAGGAATTCCACAGGTGGAGTTTTCCAAGGATGGTTTGTGTGATGCCTGTCAAAAAGGGAAACAAAAGAAGACATCATTCAAAAGCAAGACAGAGTCATCAATTGTCCATCAGCTTGAGTTGCTTCATATGGATTTGTTTGGCCCTGTAAATGTCATGTCTATTTCAAAGAAGAAATATTGTCTTGTGATTGTTGATGATTTTTCTAGATTTACATGGACTTTCTTTTTGCTCTCCAAAGATGAGGCAAGTGAAATCATTATCAATCACATCAAGATGGTAAACAATCATCCTGACTTGAAAGTAAGAAGGATTATGAGTGACAATGGGACAGAATTCAAGAATTCAAGCATGAAGGTGTTCTGTGAAGAAAATGGTATTTTGCATGAGTTTTCAGCAGCAAGGACACCACAGCAAAATGGTGTAGTTGAAAGGAAAAACAGAATACTTATTGAAGCTGCAAGGACAATGCTAGATGAATCAAAGTTACCAACTTATTTTTGGGCTGAGGTAGTTAATACAGCTTGCTTCACTCAGAATATTTCTTTGATTAATCAGGCCAAAGGAATGACCCCTTATCAGCTACTCAAAAGAAAGAAGCCACTATTGGATTTTCTTCATGTCTTTGGATGCAAGTGCTTTGTTATGAGAAATCAAGCTGAGCATTTGGGGAAATTTGAAGCAAAGGCAGATGAAGCAATATTTGTGGGATATGCAGCAGGGAAAGCCTACAGAGTCTATAATCTCAGAACCAACATTGTTATGGAATCTATACATGTCGTTTTTGACGATCTCAAAATTCAAGGTCTCTGTGATGAAGGTTTCCATGAAAGTCTTTCTTTTGAAAATGAGGAAGGAGATCAAGTGAATCATGTTAAGGCTACTGAGAAACAACCTAAAGTTGTTGTATCTAGCACAGATGAAAGCAGCAGTGAAGATGAAATTGCTGCATTAAGATTGAAAAGAATAGCTGCTAGCAGACCAAATGGTAATACTGTTGACAGTCATAGAAATGCTTCTAGAAGTGATCATTTAGGGACAACAAACTCAGGGGGAGTTTCTCAAGGACAAATATCCAATCAAGGCAATCATGATCATGAAGCTACCTCTTCAAGAGCAAATCTACCTCCCTCAAGGAAATGGACTAAAGATCATCCCTTTGAACTTATTATAGGTGATGTTTCTTCAAAAGTCCAAACTAGAAGAGCAACTCAAGAAGAATGTCTATATAGCAGCTTTCTGTCTCAAGATGAGCCAAAGAAAGTTGAGGATGCACTTCTAGATCCAGATTGGGTTTTGGCTATGCAAGAAGAGCTAAACCAATTTGAAAGGAACAATGTTTGGAAGATGGTGCCCAAGCCTAAGGACAGGAGTGTCATAGACACAAAATGGGTGTTCAGAAACAAGATGGATGAAAATGGCATAGTCACAAGGAACAAAGCAAGGCTGGTTGCAAAAGGCTATTCACAGGAAGAAGGAATTGATTTTGATGAAACATTTGCTCCTGTTGCAAGACTAGAAGCAATAAGGATTTTCCTAGCCTATGCAGCCCATGCCAATTTCAAAGTCTATCAAATGGATGTGAAGAGTGCTTTTCTGAATGGGGAATTGGAAGAGGAGGTGTATGTAAGTCAACCTCCTGGTTTTGAAGATGATGATTTTCCAGAATATGTATACTTCCTCCTCAAGGCACTCTATGGTTTGAAACAAGCACCTAGAGCCTGGTATGACACACTTTCACAGTTCCTCCTTGAGAATCACTTCACTAGAGGTACTGTAGATAAAACTCTTTTTCACAGGGTTGTGAATGGTTCTACTATACTTGTTCAAATTTATGTAGATGACATAATCTTTGGGTCTACAGATGTGAAACTTTGTCAAAAGTTTGCCAAGCTTATGCAAAGTAAATATGAAATGAGCATGATGGGAGAATTAACTTACTTTCTTGGTCTTCAAGTGAAGCAAGTTAATGAAGGCATTTTCATTAGTCAAACAAAATATATTCATGATTTATTAAAGAAGTTTAATTTAATGGAATGCTCTCCTGCCAAAACTCCCATGCCTACTGCCACCAAACTTGAATTGAATACTAAGGAAAAATCTGTGGACATTTCAGGTTACAGAGGCATGGTAGGCTCACTTTTATATTTAACAGCTAGTAGACCTGATATTATGTTTGCTACATGTCTATGTGCTAGATTTCAGGCTGATCCTAGGGAATCCCATTTAGTTGCTATTAAAAGAATTTTCAGATATCTCAAAGGAACACCAAACCTTGGCATTTGGTATCCTAGAGAATCTGGCTTTGAACTAATTGGTTATTCAGATGCAGATTTTGCAGGATGTAAAATTGACAGGAAAAGCACAACAGGCACCTGTCAATTCTTAGGAAACAAGCTTGTCTCATGGTTCAGCAAGAAACAAAACTCAGTTTCTACCTCCACAGCTGAGGCTGAGTATGTTAGGCCGAATACACAATATATAATCAAGTATATATGAGAATAACAATTAAGAACACAGGTTTGTAAATCAACAAACTGAATTATATTAAATAATTCTCTCTTAGTGATGTTAATGAATCACAAAGAGCTTCTAGGTTACAAGAAATAAATTATTCAATGATCGCATCCCTTCTAGGGATAACCTATCTGTGTTTATATAGTACACAGTTACACAATCCTTATCTAATTGATATTCCTACAAATTAGCTATACAATTGTTATCAATTAAAGATTGCTTCTTATCTTCTATTCCGTTTCCTTAGCTGTATCAATATATTCTGCTTCTTTCCATCTTCAGAATATATTGCTTCTAGAATCTTCAATTCAGCACCGACAGCTAATTCAACTATCACCTTGTCAGACTTTAAATAAACTCTGACCGGCTTCCTTTAAACTCTTCACCCTGTCAGAGTTTAATTAAACTCTGACCGGCTTCTGATAAACTCTGGTCAGTACCTGTTGCTTAAACACTGATAAACAAACGTCAGTAATTATATCTAACAATCTCCCCCAACTTGTTCATAATAAAATGTACAAGTTAAACATATAATTGATGATGTCAAAAACATTTAACAAATGCAGTGTTTAACATATAACAGAGTTTAATTTAAAACAGAGTTTAAATTTGACTTAGAATAGAAAATATATTAAAAACTTACAGTCAGACTTTACTTGATTTCTTGAATATCAGGCACAGTCCTGATATAATCTAACAGTAGTTTCTTCTCAGCTCTATTCAATTCAGCAATCATAATCTTCTTCAGCTCCTTCATTTCTAGTTCATCTTCACCAATTTGATAAATGGCAGCCCTCAAAGAATATATGCTGTTTTTGTTCATTTCATTGCCAAGTCTGATATAAAAAGGTTTATCAGACTCTAGATTGAACTCAAGAACCTTTTTATTTAGTGCAGTTCTGAACCTAGCACTATTCCTTTTCATTTCTACCAACTTTCCATGTGCATCTCTGTATTTAGGAATGTATGCACTTGATACTCCAGCTCCACTCAAAACTTTGGATTTCATCATCCTTTCCTTCAAAACTCGAGCAGCATCATAAGTACTTCTATTCTTTACTTCAAGTAGATATAGAACATACTCTAGCTCTTCCCAAAGTTTTAACTGGATATCAAATTCACCAAATCTATACACTCTGCCATCAGCCATAAAATATAACAAGAATTCCTTTTTGATTCCTTTGTGAAAAATCATCTGTACAGATTCTAGTTTGTCAAGGCCTTCTTGAGTAATTCCAACTCCAAATTCTGCCAATGAAAACTTGTCTTGAGATCTGTTATTAGTTCTTCTCTCTCTGTGTGAACCCAGTCCAGATTTGTCAAAGGCTTCTTTTCCCAATACTGTTCTGGTTTCTGAGAAATTCACAGCTTCAAGCTTTAAGTCTTCAAGAATTTTTGGTTTGCTGAAACCTGGAAGTAGTGTAGATTTCTGTACAACTTGAGCAACGTCAGAGGTTGTCATATCTTCAATAGAAACATCAACTTGAGCAGCGTCAGAGGTTGATTTAGCTAATCTTGTTTCAACTTGAGCAATGTCAGAGGTTGAATTATCTTTCTTTTTCAGGTTAGGCTCTTCAATCATTATGCCTTTACCCTTATCAGTGTTTCCAATCACAGGTCTCCTTGTATATTGTATACTCTGTTGAGTATTCTCTTTGATAGAAATACCAACTTCTTTCTTTCTAGGAGCCTTGATTTCCTTTTTCTTGTAGATTCCAGCTTCAAGATTTTTCTTGTGTTCCTCAGCAAGCATATGCTCTTCAGCCTGGATATCTTCAATAGTTACATTCTTTCCATGCTCTTTTATGAATATCTTAGCAGCAATCTCTTCATCAGTAGATGGATTAGTTGAAACAACTAAACGCTTGAGATTTGAAGTAGATTGGCCACCAGAAGTAGATTGATCACCAGAGTTTATCTTTTCAGAGTTTACTCTTGTCCTGCTTTGCCTTGGAGCAAAAATCTTTCTTTTATTTCCTTTGCTTCCCCCATCAGTAGAATCATCCTTCCGTCTCAGAGCTCGAGTGTCTTTGCATTTGTCTTTAGGTACACTCTCCCCCTTTTTGACATCATCAGAAAGTAGTACTGATGTCAGCAATTCAATGGCAGTAGAAATGGAAGACAGTTGAGTAGACATTGCAGTCTGATTTTCCTCAACTTTCCCAAGCCTCTTCTTGATTTCCTCAGAATCCTTGGCTTGCTGCTTGAGCATAGTATAATAAAAAGTTTTGTCAGACGTGAAAGTAAGATCCTTCATACTGGCTTCATTCCTTAGATTGGTAAGCATTTGTTGATTCTCATCAAATCTATTATTAAGAGATTTGACTTGAACAACAGTTGCCTGTAAGCTTGTAAGTACATCAGTATTTGAGATCTTCTTGACAGAATCAGATAGAAAATCTGCAGCCCTTTGTGCTGGGAAGACACAATCTGCATCAGCCCAATTTTTGTAGTACATATTCTGGAAATGCTCATTGGTCTGTCTATTGACTTCCCTTGCGTCAGCACTATTGACATCATCAGCCAATGAAACTTGAATACTAGGGTGTGAATGAGAACCCTCAGCATCATTTCCAGTTTCTTCATTATTGGCTGCTTCATTTGCATTAAGAATATTGTCAGCAGTAAACTGTGCAGCTTCATCAATGTTCTCCTCTGCAACAGCTTCAGGAATATCAGAGGTGGCCTGAGCAAAAACCTCTGCTTCTCTTTGAACAATCTCAACAACAGATTGTTGCAAAGCTTCAAGAATAATGTTCTCAGAGTTTAGCTCATCAGTAGCCTCTTGTTCCTTTTCCATCACAGCTTCATCAATTTTCTCTGTGACTTTAATCAGCTGAGTAACCTCCTCACCTTTGTCAAGATCACAAGAAATAATTTCAGTGTGAGTGGCTAGAGATTCTTCTACCTGATCAGTGACTTGATCAGCTTCCACACCCTCTGTATAAAGATCAGAATAGATAGAGGTGTGTGCTTCAGTATCAAAAACTCTGCTATCAGAATGAGTAGCAGCTTCCTCAACTACATCATTAGCCTTTGATGTAGGAGTTACCAAATCCAAATCCATCATAGTATCAGTATGGATCCTGTCTAGATTGACAGCTTCAGCATTTGCAGCATCCTCCTGAACAAACATTTCAGGAGCTTCAGCGTTTACAAACACTCTGTCCTCATCAGCATTTATAATATCCTCCTCAACACCAATTTCAGGAGTATCTTGAGGAACAGCTTCAGCCACAATCTCCTCATTCTCTGATGCAGGAGCTTCAGTGTCCTTAGAGACTTTGTCCATGGTTACATTTATAGCACCAAAAAGATGTGCAGCCACTAGTCTTCTTTTTCTCTGATGAAGAGTTTCTTCATCAGTTTCAGTCTCTGAGGTTTCAACAACAGACTTTGCCCTATTGGCTCTTCTTTTCTTTAGCCTTGTCTTCTGAGGCAGCTCTTCAGGTGTTGATGCCCCAGCTGCAGAAGATGGTTTCCTTGCAGGTTTAGTACCAATGTGCTTGGTCCTACCTCCCCTTGCAGGTTTAACAGAAGTTGATAGAGGTTCTGGTTGAGATTCAGCTTGTGGTTGTGGATTTACTTGAGCATCCACAAACTGTTGCACAGAAGTAGGTAGCAAAAGATCGCCAACAATGCCTTTCTTAATGTCTTTATTTACTAGATCAGTAAATACTCTCTTATGTAATTTAAAACAAGAAACATCTGCTTCAAATACATTTTCTCCTTCAACACAATAAGAAACCAAAAGCTGACAGAATCGAGAAAAATAAACAACTCCTCTATTCTCAGTCATCTTCTCCCCTAAGTTAGTCAACACAAGTCGTGCAAAATCAAAATGATTATCATATAATAAAGAATACCCGATTTGCAGACTGTCTGTGGGAATAGCATCCCAATTTGTGCATTTCTTGCCAAATGTCCTGGTAATGCAATCGAAGAAGAAACTCCATTCCTTGCGCAGAAACGGCCTTTTGAGTTGCCCAATCTTTGTCAACGGCCCAGAGTAGCCAATCTCTCGCATCATTCGGATTAAATCCTCATCACCCATTCCAATAGTGTAAGAAGAATACTCAGGAAACCCCATTGCATCGCGAATAGTACCAGCAGTAATAACATACTCTGTTTCGTCAAACTCAAAAATTATGGATGGGCTCCCAGTTTCACCACCATCATCATAAACCCCTGTCTCCCAGAACGCCTTGATTTGTAAACCAGAAAGTGTGGCTGGTTCAACTAAAGCACGCCCAATCGCTGACTGAGCAAGAAACTTCTGAATCATATGAAATGCTTCTGGTGCGTTTGCAGTGTTTAGTGGTGCGGTATAGTTGTTTGGAACGAACTCTAACCCAGACGAAACGAAAGCTGTGGTTGCCATTAGAAGATTTTGAAGAAATAACAGAGTTTATGTGTAGAAAGGTGTTTGTGAATATGTGTGTGTGATAATAGATGTAAATGAGTAAGATGTGAAAAGTTTAACTGAAGATGTGTGTATTATATTTAAAAGAAAATTAAAGATGAAAAACTGAAGAGTTTTTAATCATTAATACACAACTGTCTTACTCCTATAATCATGTGAGTGGGACACATGGCAAACGTACAGACGCTGACAGCTGTATTGAACAACTTCCAATACAGACGTGCAAACGAGAAGACACCTTGCATCACATATCCGCTTATTAAAAAAAATCAATAATAATAAAATTGTCGATTTGAATATCTCAGAAACATAATAATAAAGTACGAAGGAGCTCAACAGTCAGAATAATAATGACTGTCTTGGAACTCCGCACTTTCATGTTCCCAAGCTTCGAACCACGCAAAACCCTTCAGTTGCCCTGTTGGGTGCTATAAAAGCTGGAGCATTGTAACAACAGGCAATACACATATCAAAAAAATTACCATACATCAAATGGCAGGAACCTTTGAATTCATAGATGTAGAATCATTCTTGGATTTGAACTGGCGTCAACAAGCAAACTATATCATCGATGAGTTTCTTGTGTTGTCATTTCTGAATGATGAGGGGCTCATCGCTGATGATGAAATAGCGGAAGGACCTATCTCCAACCCCTATGTGCACATCATCCGTCCTGGACCATATGATGTGCCCATCCTTGCAGATGATGAGGCTGTGGAGATCTGTATGATGCTCTTCTATCAGAGCTACTTGAAGGGTTCGAAAAAGAATGTCTTCTTGGAATCCTGCAAGCTGCAAACCAGAAAGAGAAGTCGAGAGGATGATGATGATGATTCAACATCAGGGGGTTGTCAAGCCATGGAAATCCCAGATGTTATAGTAGCATGTTAATCGAACAGTAGCTAGACAAGAGTATAAAGTTGTCTAAATGTAAACAAAGTTTGAATCATTTAATGAGAAAAATCCATTGTTTTGTTTTACATACTCATCAGCGCTACTAATCACCATCAGAACTTATCAAACACACTCTTTCTGTTCTCTGTTGAATGTAAAATATATTCGTTATCAATCATACTGTTTCGAAAACAAATGTCTAATCTCAAAATTATAGAATGTCTGAAACAAAGAAATTATTTTAACCATTAGAGATTAAAACAAAGTTACCTCGGCATATGTCACACAATACTTCAGTGTTTACCATTTGTCCTTCTTTGTCAATAAACTCTTTTCTCAAACTGTACAGGTGTGAAAATATGTGTGTGCAATAGCAGAGTTTACCGTAATCAATATTTAGATCATCTCAAAGTGCATAAAATCCACAAACTAAAGTAGTAAAAACTGGTTGCCTAAACTCTCATGTATAACATAAAATCTGATTTTATATCTAAACTCTGTATACTGATATCCTTTCATTTGGATATGTCTTTTAATTTTCACCCCCTTTATATTTATATATATATATATATATATATATATATATTTTTTTAATTTTTTTTTTCCAGTAATCAGTGGTTGGCACTAGTCACCAAAAATCAAAGATTTTAGCCCTTATTTCATACAATAAGTTCCTGGATCTTCCTAGGCACAACATGATCTCAAAGGAATTTGTGCTCTGTTTGGCATCTTTTGATTTGAGGGTGAATTAGTTTCAATTAATAATCAGAGTTTAGACTTTTCATCAGTAGATATAATTAACTTATGAGAGAAAATGCAAACAGCTAATACAAACTCAGTGTATAGGATCAATAAACTAAGAGATGGTATAAATACAGAGACAGTATCATGCTGTGTTAGCTTACTACACATGTTTGAGATCAGAATCTATACAACTCTTAAGGATTCATAATTACTTACTGAGAATTATGCTTCATACAAATTTCTTCATTGGTCCATATGTTTCAGACAAAATTACAATTAGAGAATAGCATTAAACTGTAACTACCAGAGTATGACCAACAGAGTTTAACATCAGAGTTTACTTTCAGAGTATGACTGACACTTCACAGAGATTATTATCAGAGTTTAACATGCTGGTTCACATAACAGTTAACACATGTAAGAGATCATGAACATAAAAAGTGAGTCTAACCCGTATCTCTAGTCAGAACCAGAGATCATTCCAAGTTCATTTACCAATCTTGTAAAAGTAGCTTCACTCAAAGGTTTGGTGAAGATATCTGCAAGTTGTTGGTCTGTAGACACAAAATGAAGCTCAATGTTTCCTTCTTCCACATGTTCTCTGATAAAATGATACCTTATGCTGATGTGCTTGGTCATGGAATGCTGTACTGGATTACCTGTCATAGCAATAGCACTTTGGTTATCACAGAAAATAGGTATTCTAGAGTACCTTAACCCATAATCCAGCAATTGATTCTTCATCCATAAAATCTGTGCACAACAGCTACCAGCTGCTATATACTTTGCTTCTGCTGTGGATGTAGAAATTGATTTCTGTTTCTTGCTATACCAAGAAACCAATCTGTCACCTAAAAATTGACAGCTTCCACTTGTACTTTTTCTGTCTATCTTACAGCCTGCAAAATCTGCATCAGAGTAACCAATTAACTTAAACTCTGATTCCCTAGGATACCACAAACCCAAGGTTATGGTTCCTTTAAGATATTTGAAGATCCTTTTTACAGCTGTTAGATGAGGCTCTTTGGGATCTGCTTGAAATCTTGCACAAAGACATGTTGCATACATGATATCAGGTCTACTTGCAGTAAGATACAGTAGAGACCCTATCATTCCTCTGTAGTTAGTCATATCTACTGAGGCTCCTGTGTCTTTGTCAAGCTTCGTTGCTGTAGCCATGGGAGTTGTAGCAGATGAACTATCAAGCATACCAAATTTCTTTAGAAGATTTCTGGTATACTTTGCTTGATTGATAAAAATCCTATCATCTGTTTGCTTGACCTGTAAGCCTAGAAAATAACTAAGCTCTCCCATCATGCTCATTTGGTACCTGGATTGCATAAGCTTTGCAAACTTCTTACAGAGTTTGTCATTAGTAGATCCAAAAATAATATCATCTACATAAATTTGAACTAAAAGCAAATCATCACCAGAATTGAAATAAAACAAGGTTTTATCAATTGTACCTCTTGTGAACCCACTTTCTAAAAGAAATTGAGCGAGAGTTTCATACCATGCTCTTGGTGCTTGCTTTAGTCCATATAATGCCTTGTCAAGCCTGTAGACATAATCTGGATGCTTGGAATCTACAAATCCTGGTGGTTGTTCAACAAACACTTCTTCTTCAAGCTTCCCATTGAGAAAAGCACTCTTTACATCCATCTGAAAGACTTTAAACTTCTTGTGTGCAGCATAGGCCAGAAAAATTCTTATGGCCTCCAATCTTGCAACTGGAGCAAAGGTTTCATCATAGTCAATTCCTTCCTGTTGTGAATAACCTTTTGCCACAAGTCTAGCCTTGTTTCTTGTAATCACACCTTCACTGTCAGTCTTGTTTCTGAAAACCCACTTTGTACCTACTATTGATCTATTCTTTGGTCTAGGTACAAGTGTCCAGACTTCATTTCTTTCAAACTCATTTAACTCTTCTTGCATTGCTGTAATCCAATTAGCATCTTGAAGAGCTTCCTCCACTTTCTTTGGTTCTGTTTGAGACAAGAAAGCATGATACAGACACTCATTATTTGTTGCACTTCTAGTTCTCACACTAGCATCAGGATCTCCAATTATGAGATCAGGTGTGTGTGCCTGTGTCCACTTTCTTGCTGTTGGTAAGTGGTTTCTTGCATCATTATTGAATCCTCCCCCTTGATCCATGCTCTCCTGATTTATATGTTGACTTTCTGCAGCATCTGAGGCTCCCCCTGAATTGGATGGCTCAGAGTTTGAACTTGCAGAGTTTGAATCAGTTTCCTCAACTGACTCACTTGCTGTGTCTTGTTGAGCTTCTTCACGCTCCCCCTCAACTGGTTCTCTATTTTGTTCAATTTGAGAATTTCCAGTTTCTCCAGTATTTACCAGTAGAGGTTCAGAGTATGCTTCGTCAGAGTTTGTCAACCCTGCTTCATCAGAGTTTATATCATCAGAGAATAGATCTTCATTTTCAAAACGCAGTTGATCATATCCATCCTTGTCTTCAAGTCCAATTATTTTCTTGTCATCAAATGACACATGTATAGATTCCATGATCACCTTAGTTCTTAGATTATAAACTCTGAATGATTTTGTTGACAATGGATAGCCAACAAAGATTCCTTCATCAGCTTTTAACTTGAACTTTGTCAACTGTTCAGGATGAGTCTTCAACACAAAGCATTTGCATCCAAATATATGAAAATATTTCAAATTTGGCTTCTTATTTTTCACCATCTCATATGGTGTTTTCCCATGCTTGTTGATCAATGTTGCATTTTGAGTAAAACAAGCAGATTGAACAGCTTCTGCCCAGAAGTATGTTGGTAATTTTGCTTCATCAAGCATAGTTCTGGCTGCTTCAATTAAAGTTCTGTTCTTCCTTTCAACTACACCATTTTGCTGTGGAGTTCCAGGTGCAGAAAATTCTTGTTTCACTCCTCTTTCCTTGCAGAAAGCTTCTAAAATTGAGTTTCTGAATTCAGTTCCATTATCACTCCTTATAATTTTGACTTTGTGCTGTGATCCTTTGTCCAGTAGATTTACATGATCCATCAGAGTTTGAGCAGTTTCATCCTTCTTTGACAAGAAATACACCCATGTATATCTAGTATATTCATCAACAATTACTAGAGCATATTTCTTTCTGCCCATGGACATCACATTCACTGGTCCAAAGAGATCAACATGAAGAAGATGATAAGGTTCCACTACTGAAAATTCAGATTTGCTCTTGAAAGATGACTTCCTTTGCTTGGCTTTTTGACAAGAATCACACAATCCATCTAGACTGAGTATAGATTTTGGAAGTCCCCTTACAAGATCCTTTCTTATTAGCTCATTGATGTTGTTCAAATTGAGATGAGAGAGCTTCTTGTGCCAGTTCCAACTCTCTTCATTTGACATTCTGGCTGTCAGACACACTGTTTTTCCATCAGAGTTTGTTACCAAACTTGCTTCATAAATGTTGTTGCGCCTGTGTCCAACTAGAACAACTTTTCCAGTAGATTTACTGATAACTTCACAGTATTCACTATGAAAATCTACATGGTTTCCTCTGTCACAGATTTGACTCACAGATAACAGATTATGCTTGAGTCCTGAGACTAGAGCTACATTTGTAATGATGACACTTCCAAGATTGATATTGCCATATCCCAGAGTGTGTCCTATGTTACCATCTCCATAGGAAACCTTTGGGCCAGCCTTCTCCTTAAAGTCTGATAGCAGGGCTTTATTTCCAGTCATATGTCCTGAGCATCCACTGTCCAAGATAAGTGTGCTCTCTAATATACCCTGCAATCACAAACAAATACTAAGTATTAGTTTTAAGGACCCAGACTTGCTTGGATCCTTTGTCTTTCTTAACAGTGTTAGCTTTTGCAGCGGAATTACTATCAACAGAGTTTAAGCTAACATTGTCAGACTTTACACTTGCAGAGTTTGCTTTAACCCACTTCAGATTGGGTTTTAGCTCATAATAGTTATGATAAATAGCATGATAACTCTTGCAAGTATAAATGGAATGCCAAGTGCTCCCACAGTGTGTGCATAAAGTTTGTGGTTTAACCCTTACATAATCATTCTTTACTCCTGATGTAGAAGATAAAGAATTAATATGTTTGTTCTTAGTGCAAAATCTAGCAAGATGATTAGAACTACCACAATTATAACATGTTTTCCTTGGAGTAGCACCAGTAGGCAAATGATTATTTCTATTATTTATGCCTATCTTTCCATTCCTATTCTTCTAGGACCCTTTTGGTTTCATGGCAGATTTTATCTCTTTCAGCTTATGATTAAACTGTTTCCCTGTCATCAAACCAACATTAACCTATTTTTCACAAGTTTTTACTGGCTTTCTAACAGTTTCTCTTTCCTTAAGTTTTTCTGTTTTAATATTTTCCTGTCTTTCACAGGCTTCACCTGATTCCATATCAGCTTCTCTTATTACAACAGATTTTAACTTATGGGCTTCTGGAACAAATTTCACAGGTTTAAGTTGTGGTTTTACCTTAACCTTGTCTTTAAACCTAAGTTCATCATTTTCACAATAACCTAAACCTACAGAATCAGTCTGAAACACTTGATGAGTGTCTCTTCCAGAATCTGTCCAAGTCTTGATTATTTTTCTTTCTTTTTCTAAATCAGATTCTAGTTGCCTATACCTTTTAAGCAACTCCTGTTCAACATAAACAGCATCATCTCTTTCTTTTTGAATCTGCTTCATTCTTTCAAGTTCTCCTTCAAGAAACTTGTTTCTATCTTTAAGACTAAGATTCTCAGCTTTAATTCTCTCATTCTCTAAGGTCTGATCCCTATAGCTAACATGAACACTTTTCAGATATACTCTTAACTCAGATATATTATCAGTATCATAAGCATAAGTAGTTAGGGGTACCTTATTTTCAGATGAATCAGTCTCATCTCTGACAGTTGCCATAAGAGCATAATTTTCTCCATCATCAGAGTCTGAAGTATCTGCCCAGTCTCTGCCTTTAGAGATGAGTGCTTTCTCAGATTTGCCTTTCTTGCACTCTGGGGCATAATGACCCATCTCTTTGCACTTGTAGCACTGGATCTCAGATTTGTCCTTCTTTCCAGACTTGGTATCCCTTCCATCAGACTTTCTGAAATTCTTCTTCTCAGAATTTGAATCTCTCCTTGAGAATCTCTTTCCCTTCTTGAAGTTCTTGAACCCCATCTTCTTGAAGGTCTTCACCATCAATGCAGCCATTTGCATCATCTGTTCTTCATCATCATCAGAGTCAGAAGCTTCACTAGAGTTTGAATCATCATCAGAGTTTGATGACTCACTCTCAGATTTAATGACTAAAGCCTTTCCCTTGGCTTTCTTCCTTGATGATTCCTTCTTAATGGGCTTCTCCTCGACTTTGAGAGCAACAGATTTTGTCTTCTTGCTGGATCTCCTGTTTCTTTATTCTATCTCAAGTTCATGAGTCTTTAACAATCCATAGATCTCATCAAGATCTGTATCATCAAGATCATAATTATCTCTGATTGTTGTTGCCTTTAAATCCCACTTTTCAGGTAGAGATAACAGAAACTTGAGATTAGACTCTTCAAGTTCATATTCTTTATCAACCAGAGACAGATCGTTCAACAGTTTACAAAATCTATCATAAGTCTCAGTCAAGGTTTCATTAGTTCTTGAATCAAAGTGCTCATATTCCTGTGTGAGTATTGTTTTTCTGTTCTTCTTAATAGCACCTGTTCCCTGGCATCTGACTTCTAAAGCATCCCATATCTCTTTGGCAGTTTTGCAGCCAATTACTCTGTTAGACATAACATTATCTAAAGCACTGTGGAGAAGATGTCTAACCTTTGCATCCTTTGCAATTGATGAGATGTCCTCAGGAGTCATATCTTTCTTTTCCTTTGGAACAGTCTTTTGTTCTTGACCATCAACAACAGGGGACAATTTAGTTGGCATATGAGGACCATCATTGATTCTGTCAAGGTATTCTGGATCTGTAGCCTCCAGAAACATGGTCATCTTAACCTTCCAAATCGGATACTCTACTGGCCTGAGAATTGGAACCCTGATTGTTTCATATCGACTCACAGAATTGGGCTTAACCTGTTCAGTCTTAGGAGCAGTTTGATTTTCTTCAGACATGATTAATACTGTGTTTGAATCGTAAAACTGTATATATTAAACAGCCTTGGCTCTGATACCAATTGTTAGGCCGAATACACAATATATAATCAAGTATATATGAGAATAACAATTAAGAACACAGGTTTGTAAATCAACAAACTGAATTATATTAAATAATTCTCTCTTAGTGATGTTAATGAATCACAAAGAGCTTCTAGGTTACAAGAAATAAAGTATTCAATGATCGCATCCCTTCTAGGGATAACCTATCTGTGTTTATATAGTACACAGTTACACAATCCTTATCTAATTGATATTCCTACAAATTAGCTATACAATTGTTATCAATTAAAGATTGCTTCTTATCTTCTATTCCGTTTCCTTAGCTGTATCAATATATTCTGCTTCTTTCCATCTTCAGAATATATTGCTTCTAGAATCTTCAATTCAGCACCGACAGCTAATTCAACTATCACCTTGTCAGACTTTAAATAAACTCTGACCGGCTTCCTTTAAACTCTTCACCCTGTCAGAGTTTAATTAAACTCTGACCGGCTTCTGATAAACTCTGGTCAGTACCTGTTGCTTAAACACTGATAAACAAACGTCAGCAATTATATCTAACAGAGTATATTGCAGCTGGAAGTTGTTGTGCACAGATTTTATGGATGAAAAATCAACTACTTGATTATGGAATAAGAGTTGAGAAAATTCCTATTTTCTGTGACAACACTAGTGCCATTGCCATTACTGAGAATCCAGTGCAGCATTCAAGGACCAAGCACATTGACATCAAGTACCATTTCATTAGAGAACATGTTATGAATGGTACTGTGGAGTTACATTTTGTTCCAAGTGAACAACAACTTGCAGACATCTTTACCAAGCCACTTGATGAATCCACATTCTCAAGATTAGTAAGTGAGCTAGGTATGCTAAATTTCTCTTAATTATTTTGAGATTTTTGCAAGTTAAAATGCAGCCAGAAACTTGCTATGTTTTTCTGTGAATTAATTTTCTCAGGAAAAAGTGAAATTTTGTCTAAGTCAAAATTACTATGTCAACAAAACGAACCATTTCGTTGACAGTCTTAGCATTTTTCTGGGTGTTTCGTTGATAGCTCTTTTATATCAACGAAACACAGCTTTATCAACGAAATAAGACGGGACTTTAACCGCCCAATCCTGATTCGTTGATTTAGCGCTTTTAATCTGAACCGTTGAAATTTGACACGTCCGTTACCACGGTCTGTGCATACACCCCTGTAAGTATAAATCTTGGTAATTCTTTAAAAGTAACGGTTATATTTTTAAGCCAATCCAGTAATTTACATTTATTATTGGACTCTTTTTCTGAGAATTTTTTGGGGAGTATTTAAGAAATTCTATTTTCTTTATTTTCTTTTTACCTGTTCTCAAAAATTCCAAAGGCTTTTCTCTCTTCTTCTCTCTAACAAGCAATTTAGCTCGAAGCTTTTCTTCACATAACAATGGCACCCATAGTCAAGCTTATGTCTGCTGGAGGGTTCATTTACGAAAAGAACAACTCAATCCCATTTGTTGTCAAGGAGGGTCCAAACAGTACCTTTTTCAAGATGATGGACTTCATGAAGAACTGCAAGTTGAGCTATGCTATGTTTCACTCAACTCCTCTCTATAATGAGATAATTGAGGAGATCTGGACCTCGTGTGAGTATAGTGGAACAAACTGCACACTGCAATTCACTCTTCAAGGTAATGAGTACATAGTTAATTCTGATGTATTGCAAGCATGTTTACATATTCCTGAAAATAACTGTGATGCTTTGCCTACAATCACTGAAATGGTTAACTTGCTAAATTCCATAAACTACTCTTTGCCTACTGATAATCTGGGTAGAATAATTATGAGAGGTTTGGTTAGGGAATATAGTTATTTAGCTGATGCATTTATCAAGGTCTTTTCTAGTAAGATTAGTAATTTTGATGCATTAACTAATTCCATGTTGATTCTTTTTACCATGCTCCTAACTGATAGATATTACAACTTTAGCACCCAACTTATGTATGAAATTGGTGCTAAGTTGGGTGATAAGGCTAATAGGAAAAAGAATATCTATTATGCTAGGTTTCTGATGATGTTGGCTAATCATGTTAGTCGAACACCATTAGTTATTTCTAACCCTGTTTCCAAGTTTGAGTGTTTTGTGCAAGAAAAGAGAGTACTGACAGACATACTGAGGCTGAACCACAATGGTGAGGTTCCAGTGGTGTATCTGCCAGTAATTGAGGTAACTACTGATATCCCTTCTAGTATAATTGTTACTTCAACTATATCACCCAGTACTGTTTGCTGTAGAGTCTGTAGTTGTGACCCAACAGGCTCCTACCCCAGCAACAAGACCAAAATCAAAGAAATCCTCCAAGCCAACCTCAGGTGCTTCCCAAAAGGCACCTGTTGTAAAATCCACTACACAACCTAAGGGGAGTGTTGTAGGTGCTGTGAGAGGTGAGGGAAGGGGTGAACATAAAAGAAACCCTAAGGATAAGGAAGGACAGGTGAGTGAAATCCAACCAAACCCCATTGTGTCTTCCCAACAAGGCACAATGAGTAAAATGGATTTAAACACAAGTCTAATTGCATCCTCCCAAAAGGATGTGATTATTGAAACAAGCTCTCAACCTAGAGCATAGTCCAAAAGGGTAAGGGACACTTCAAGCCCACAGTCTACTTTTTCCCAATACCAAAGGAGAGTGAAGCAAAAGTCCAAGGGTACACAGGGTGCACACACTCTGGAAGCTACACTTCCAGTTTCACAAATTCAGTTTGATGTAACCCCTATCATTACTCTGGGGTTACAGTCCCATTCTCTAAACATCAAACTTGAACTATCTCCATCAAATTCACCAACTTTATCTCTAGATGTGGACATGATCCATACATCTATTCCTGATTCTCCAACTCTAATCTTGGAAAAGCCCCACTCTGAAGCTGGTGGCCATCACTTGTTAAGTGATTTGTTGGGCCATCAACCAATTTTTTCTGAAGTTGCAAGCGGATCTGTGGACAAATCTCTAAAATCAATCACCACAGATTCTACTGTAATTTCACTTTCTCAAAGTGCTTTATTGACTTCATCAACGAAACAGCTTCTTTCGTTGACAAGTGTTTCTCCATCAACGGTATCCATACCGTTGACAGTTCAATCTACCATTCCGTTGATAGGTCAATCTACACCCCTTATTGAAAATCCAGTTGTTTCCACAACTAGTGTAGATGACCTGGTGGTAGTTGAGACACTGTTAGGTTTGAAAGGGAGTGAAACTGAGAGGCTGGCTTGCAGCCAGGCAAAAGGAGAGTCTGAGAGTGAGAGGCTGGCTATTTCTTCCAGCCAGGCAAAAGGAGAGATTGAGAGTACCACCTTAGTAGGTGAAGGTGAGGGTGTGAGAGGTGTGAGCCATGGGGAGCCCATGATGCAAGAAAAGAGTGGAGAGAGAGAAGGGACTACAGGAGCCATAAGGATGGAAGCAGCCATTGCAAGTGAGTTAATGGGGGTCAGTGAGGGAGAACGGGAACTTACCTTCCAAGAGCATTATCAACAAACTCTGGATAGTATTTCCCTGGATCCTGAGACCTTTACTCATCCTGTGTCAGCCTATCAAGTTATGGCTCAACAGGGCAATGTGGAGGCAGAAAGGTCACTCAACTTAATTCATACTACTGCATCAATGCAAAGAGCAAAGGATGTCTTGACCAATCTACCTCCAGGAGCTGCAGCAAGTGGAGAATTTGAGTTTTCTGATGATGAAGACAACTTTGGTGACAATCTACAGGTGGCCACTACTACACAGACTGGGACTTCTGTGGTGCCTCCTACACCAAACTGGCTTTCTCAAGATATGCATGGTAGATCCAACTTGGATGCTGCTATTACAAGGCAATACACTGAGACATATCTAGCTCATGAGTCAGCAACTGCAAGAGACAAGAAATTCTATAAGGCCATAATGGATTCTCTGGAAATTCAAAGGCTACAAATGTTGCAGACAAGGATTGAAGCTACAGAAATAAAGGATTCAATTAGCAACCTTAGGGATGCTACTGACAGGAGGCTAGATGAAAAGCTTCCTCTTCACACTGTCTCCAAGATGTCAAGGTTTTTCACCAAGGAACCTGAAGTGTCCTAATCTTTGAAAACTCTCTCCTCTAGAGTGGACAAAGTTGAGGCTACACTTTCTCACATGCAGAAGGAACATGAGAAGCAAACTAGCCTACTCACCCAGCTTCTGGCAGCTCAAGGAATCCCTATCATCTCCCTTGATGATAACAAAAAGGGGGAGAAAACTAAGGAGCTAGAGATACAAATTACAAAGGTTTTGGTCCCAGCCATCTCCTTGCCAGAAGAGCCATTAGCAATGGGGGAGTTTGGAAAGCAGAAAAAGGATGGCATTGACCTGATCCAGGAAGCTTCTATGAGGATGAGACTTACAGAACAAATCAAAGACCATTGGTCCAACATAGAAGCAAGGGTCAAGAAAATTGCTGGAACTACAAAGGACTCCAATCCATCAACGGATCAACCATCAACGGATGCCATGGTTCTAGTGTCAACGGAATGGGAGCCACAGACCAATTCTTTCTATAAGGTAGAGCCCCTTCTACATGGAGTCACTCAAGGTCCAAGGAAGGAAAAAGGACAAACTTCATGCATTAGGGATGTGGAACAAGCTACACTCCAAAGAAGCCTATCTCCCAAGTCCCCTGCTAAACCAAAGGGCAAAAATACAGAAAGGACTTTCTATCCTGCACCTTATCCAGATGAGCTCAAGCTTCTTGGTCTACTTATCACAAAAAGCAAGGAAAGCAATGATTATGAGATAAGGAAGCAAAGGGCAATTGTCTACAGGAATGGACAACAAATTTGTGTTTGGGCTGGTCACCCAAACTTTGCTGAAGCTAAAGCTGAAGAGTCAGAAAGAGCAGCAATGCAAGCCCTTGCTGTTGCTCAGTCTCTTGATGAAGAAGAAAGACAGCAAGAAGAAAAAGCAAGAGAGGAAAGGAGTGCAAAGAAGAGCACAAGGCAACCAAAGGCAAGAGCTAGGAGAAACATAGCCTTTGAGAATGATGACTTTCAGAACACTGCATCAGACTCTTCTGTACCAATTGCACCTCCAACAAATCCTGATCCAGTTTCAGAGGTAAAGTTAGCCTGTGATCCCAATCATCCTGTAAATTTCCATGATCAACCAATTGAGCCAAAGGAAGAGCCAATTGAGTTTGATGAGGCCAACTTCCCAAAATTCCTATTTGAAAAGGATCAGCCAATGAAGACCAAGAAAAAGGGCTGTCAAGGCAAAGCCAGTATTTGTGAGAAAGCCACAACCTCAAAAACCCCCTACAAATCCAGAGGACTGCATGTACATTGCTGACATCAGGGAAGAATCTAGCTTACATCTTGATTTAAACAACCTGGTGGAAGTAAGGGGCATTGCAGCTTCTCAAAAGATGCCTGAAAGATTAGTTTTCACATTCAAGGGTGGTAGAGAACAAGTATGGCCTCTCTACAGAATTTTAGGAGAAGACTACCAAACACTACTCACAGTGTTTAGATGTTTGAAGAAAGACTTTGGCTTCACCAAAACAGCCAAGTCTGAGGTGGTCTCCAAAATATGTCAAATAAAGGCTAGCTGGAACAAGCCTGAGGCTCTTCCCAGGATGCTTAGAGTGCCCTCAACAGGAAAGAAGATCCATCTTCAACCTTACTGGATGATGGAATTTAAGGACAAGGACAACTGCAGAAGGTTCTTCAGGATGGAAGACCAGCTGGATAAGGCATCTAATCAAACTCTAAAGCTTATGCAATCCAAGCTTGGTGATCAGGATGAGGAAGAGAAGATCTTCTACAGAAGGCTACAGGTCCAGATTGAGGAAAACAACTCTAAGAGAGGGAAGAAGACTATGCCACAAAGAAGACAAAGATGAATCATTTGCTCAGTCTAGAGGAGCACTTCTGGGCATTAGTCTTGTAAGTCTTGTATTTTGTTCAAAATATTATGAAGCTTAAATGCATTTTCTACTTTTGTAATTTATAATGTATCTGAGTGTTTTTGTTATCATCAAGTCTCTTGATTTATGGCTGTTATTCTATCAGTCATAAATTGGGGGAGATTGTTAGGAATATGTTGTTCTTGATGATAAACATAAAACACTTAGTAGAATTTGTGTAAAGTTATTTTGTAGCTGTCAACGAAATGGCATGCTTTGCAGCATTCCGTTGACAGGAAGCTCATCAACGAAATGAGTGATGTAGCAATTGCACTGTACAATACTTCACAGTTTGATATGCATTTTGTTGTATGTACTAGATAGGTTTTCTAAGTCATGTTGACTAAGTACTAGATAGGCAAAATAGGTTGGTTAATTGTAAATATCTTGTGCCTTGTAATTTTGCCTAAGTGAAGACATGTCAACGGTATGAAGATTACTCTGTCAACGGTATGGAGTTTACTCATCAACGAAACGAGGAAAACACCATCAACGGAATGAAGAATAAAGCTATCAACGACACACATCTCCCTGCTATCAACGAATCATTATTGCTTTTCTGAATAGTTGACAAAGTGATAGTGACAGTTTACTGAACAGATCTAAAGGTGATGTGGAAGTGTACTTTGCATTGGAAACCATTAAAATGGACATGGGGAATAAGGAAACATCCCAGTTTCCAATTGGGTCTTGGGAGTGATCATAATAAGCATGAAGACAAAAGCAAGGATCTCCAAGGACCACTGGACAAAGGGATGAAAAGCAAACTATTGGCGGTTACTCATTGTACTTTTAGTGTAGCCAAAAATAGGGTTGTAAACTTGGGGATATATAACCAAGTGTAGCAGTTACTTTAACAATAGAGAAGAAAAACAAATAGTTTGTATTAGCTATCCTTGAGAGCATTCTTCTCTACAACCTTGTAACTGAGCAGCTGTGTACTTTTGTATCACAGATTATTTCCGCAATAAAAATCACTTCAGTTGGATCATCAAACAATCCAACTGAAATTATTTATGTGCTTGTGATTTTTACTTTAAGTTCAGTTTTTATTTGTAAGTTGTTTTAAGTTTCAGAAATATCAAGAATTGTATTCAACCCCCCCCCCCCCCCCCCCCCCGCTTCTACAATTCTGTTAGGTCATTTGGGATTAACAAACATGCCAGTTGATCTAGCATCCATATTCGTGTAATCCATCTTAGATTCCCCTGAAATTATATCAAAGTCACGTGCTACTCAATTTCAAAGGAAAGGATGTCGGGATAACTACATCAGAGGATGAAAATGCACAGGACGATATTAGACTTCTACTAGATTTCGACAACATTATGTATATAGAAACTAAAGATTCAGCATCAAACTGTAGAACGGCATAGTTTTAACAGGTGTCATCAATTTAACTTCATTCCATCTATTGATTAGTGAGTAACATATATCTCTGCCAATAGATGCAAAAGGGCCCTGATGATGGGGGTGTTTGTGTTTTTGGTCAACAGATGGGATGCTAACATCCTAAACCTATGTTTGAACTGGTGACAATTCATATCAGGCTGGGGAGACAAAATAAACTTCAGGCCAAGATTTACAAAACAGTGACCAGACATATTATAGAGAATTAGGCATTTCTACATTTGCTTTCTTGCCTCAACCATTCATCTACTTGTTGTCCTTTCCGAAAATGCTCATCATTTAAAGTTACTCTCATTGCTGTATTCAGTGACCAGATACGGAGAGTTAGACAATGCTTCATGTCCTCATCTTCATCGTCATCCATCATAGGGGACATCTTTTCTTTCACCAGTTTAATCATGTCATCAAGCATTGATAATGCTAATATCCAGAAAAAGAAAAAAACTGTTAAGGCCTTCGAACATAAAAATGAAATCATTAATAATTCTGGACTCTGTTTGATGCTGGCACACAATAAATTTGGTCATATTCATAATAATATGCAACTTTTTGCAACCAGAATACCATTTTTTGTCGTAAAATCTAGACCAACTTACTTTGCCTAATCTCACAAGAATTTACAACTGGAAGCATGAAATTGACATACCTAGTTGCTCCAAATCTGCATTAACGAGACTGTATCTTGTGGATTCGATCATCCATTTATTACTGTTTGTCCACATATCTCCAACATCTCTCATTGCATCACAGAATGCATTCAGTGCCTGTGTCAGGTCATCTCATTGATTCGAAAGGTACCACAGATTATACAAGTTAACAACTCCTATATTTGAAGTAGCTACAAAATTGAAAAACCAAAATTAATTAAAGACTACAAAATCCTAAATTAATCCAAAATCAAACCTTAGAACAGAACCTCTAAAATTGAAAATCCATATCGAAGATTGCGGACAACCAATTCATTGATTCCTGATAACCCTATGCGAGAGACAAAAACAACGAATCAAATACTTAAAATAGCACCGACAGCGAGCAAGAGAAAGCAGCGAGAAAAAAGAGAAAGAGAAGAACATCAATCCCGAGAGAGCACCGAGAGTAAAGAATTAAATATGAGATCTGTTTTGTCGGCCAGAGATTGCGAGTAAGGTGAGAGGCTTGGCAACGGAATAGAGGGAGAAAGGTAAGAGACTTCTTAGCGACGGGGAAGGAGTAATGTGGAGAGTTTAACCGATAGAACTGGGGTTACGCGGATATTATACACTATACACTAGAAATTAAAAAAGAAATTATTTTTATTTATTAATAAATAATTTTTTTGTCAAAAATTAAAAAATAAAAAAGAAATAATGTTGTATAAATGATTATATTTATTAATATTATATAATATTCAAAAATATTAAGTAAATAAAAATATATTTTATATAATATAATATTAATAATGAAGGGTGATCCGAATTTAATTTTATCCTAAATAATGAATCAAAATAATAAGAATGAATCAATTTATATATATACTAGCTTAGAACCCAAATTATTTTAATTTTTGTTCAAAATAAATTACACAATTAAAAAAAAAGCTTTAGCTAATAATATACACTTAAAAAAACTGCTGAAATGCTACAGTGCCGGTTAAACTAAAGATCGACACTAAAACTCTATATAGGCGTCGGTTCTACGAGACCGACGCATAAGAGCACTTTCTACAGCGTCGGTTCTACCAAGAACCGACACTATAAGTCATTATAGGCGTCGGCATTCAAAAGACCGACACCAAAGGTTATGTATTAGCGTCGGTTAAGTGAAAGACCGACGCCAAAGGTCCTGTACAAGCGTCGGTTGAGCAAAAAACCGACGCCAATAACATGAAAAAGCGACGGCTTTCTAAAGAACCGACGCTATAGGTGCGACGCTGAAAAGCATTTCTGTACTAGTGATTGTAGTTCTGTCGATGAAAGGGATTTTTACGAAAATGTTTTTCAAACATGTTGGTTAAAGTAAAAAACTTTAAATATTTAAGTTGTGACAGATGTAATATCATCCCGACGAATAGTGGGAGCGAATGTTAAAGTCATGTTCATTTTTGTGAAAAATGGGAGTAATGAAATATAGTTGAAAATGACGTTAAGTGAATTTATAAGATAGTTTTAATTGTCATACACTCCATGAAAAGTGGGAGTGAGATAATTAATTTTAATGGTTATAGGCTCCGCGAAAAGTGGGAGCTAAGAAAAGTATTTGACAAATGCGTCAAGTGGGAGATGTTATATTTGACTTTATTTGTCAAATTGAATATAATGAATAAATACATAAATGTATTTAGTAGTTACAAATTGTTATATTGATTGTGGGTTACTATATTTTGTAAGTTACAACCCAAATAATAATGATATTAAAATATATTGATTTTGTATTTATCGGGCAGTTACAATAGAGGGGGTGGAGGTACTTGTGTATGCCTATACATAATGGCTTAGGCTAGTAGATTTGGCTAACAAGAAAAAGCATAGAAAAACTAGTGTTTGTTCAAGCATTTCCCGGAATCCGCTCTATATTCTTATATATGTTCTCCTCTTTAATAACTAATTGATATTATTTTACAGGTTGTTTACTTTTATCGGAGATAATTGTTCTTCATCTTAGAACTAGAATCTCCTCGCTTCAATTGAACTCACTACAAAACTTAGGAAATAATGTCTACGATACGAAATTGTTGTATAAAAGAAAAGGTTGGACTAATATATTACGATACTAGGCCAACATACTATAATATTTGTATAAGAATATTAAGTTCAATTGTAAATATTTGGATTGCCTGTAATATTTGTTATTTTATATTTTTTGTTATAAATATTTATATTATAATTTATTTTTAAAATATTAAACCGTTGAAAAAGGTTTTGAATTAAGTAAGATTTAGGAATGTGTAATGTGTTTAAATTAAATATTTATATATAGACCATTGCTCCATAAAGAACACTCTTATATAAAGAATAATAAAGAACGACATAAAATCTTACATAAAATTGCATGTAGATTCTAATTTTCACACCAAAAAAAGTTTTTTACGAATAAAAATAGAATCTAACAAAAAATTATGATCAAATAGAACATAATTACATGTAATTTCATTGTGACAAATATATACATATATAAGATTCTGTATTGGATTCTATATTGGATTCTATGTCATGGTTTATTTTTAATTTAGATGAGATTCTACGTTAAATTCGATATGTTAGGTTTAATTGTTGTTAACTTTTGTGAGTCTAATCTTAACAAATCAATTTTTATGAAAAATAAAGTGTTATGATGGTATTTTTTTATTGTTCTCTATATAAGGTGTTCTTTTTAGAGTTCATATATATATATATATATATATATATATATATATATATATAAGGTTCAGTGGGTAACTTATTTATATGAGTAACCTAGTAACCTTTTTGTATTGGCTAATTTGAAATATGTTACACGTGATCATCAAATTCCATCCATCATCCCACGTTTAAACACACTTAACAGCAGAGACATAACAAAGGCTTAACAACCTTTATAATATGATTTAATTATACAATTTTTTTTATACAGAACCTAGACATAATTTGCATTTTTTTTATAAGATACTGTATACAACAAAATGTGTGAACATACATGTTTAAAAACAATACGGAACACATCAGAATAGTTAAAAAAAATAAAGAAAAACTTAAAATGATTACACAAATTATACAATAAAATACAGAACACAAAAATATGTAAAATCTATAATACACAAAGTACGGAACATAAATACTTTATAGAAATTTACAAAAATTTACGGAACACGAGAAGTTTACAGAACATTAAGATACATAATATAAATAATATACATAATATATAAAATATACAGAACATAAAGTTAATATAAAAAATATAAATAACAAACAAAAAAATTGGAAACATAATCTAATATAATTATACAACATAATCTAATATAATTATGGTGTAAAATATTGAATATCTTTTTCATATTAAATTTATATTTATTTTTTACTCTCGTGAAAATTTAAAAATTAGAAGGTGTGTTATAATTTTTCAGTTTTACAGAACTCTTATTAGTATATTTATATTTACAAAATTATATTTTTTTTATCTTTTATCATGTACATTTAAGCAATAAATTTATTTTATAATATATTAAGCACTTTATTGACATAAAATTTTTTGTATACAGAACAAGAGATTGATTTTACATGATATTTAATTTATTATAGTTGATCAAATAAATTTGGCTTGTGAATTGTGATACATAATATTTCAATATTGTATCATGTCCGTTAGGTGTTAGAGTCACGTGTTCTAGGTTATAGTTGTATGTATCAGCGCTTTTCTTTGTTTAATCTAAGGGCCAGCATTGGAAGTTACTCAGTTACTCATATAAGGAGTTCCTCACTGAGACCTTCCCTATATATATATATATATTAGTTTAAAACCCGTGCGATGCACGGATTGTTAATTGTTATTTTATTATTATTTTTTTAATTGTATTTGTTAAGAAAATAAGTAGGCATGTTAAAATAGCTAAACACTTTTAATTAATTAAAAACATTAAAACAGATTTTAAAATAAATAAATAAGGGTTTGCTTGTTATATTTTTGGAAAAGGAGGGGTTTTAGTATGGAAAAATAAAAAATGTAATATATATTTAGTTTAAAAAGGTAAATGGCCGTGATATTTTTGGAAAATGAGGTTTTAAAATTTAATTATTTAAATTATTTAAATATGTTTTAAAATAAATAAGTAAAGGGTTTGTCCGTGATATTTTTAGAAAAAGAATGGATTTTAGTGAGAAAAATGAAAAAAAAAAGTAAATTGAAAAAAGCAATTTCTCGTGATATATTTAGAAAATGAGGGACTTTGTTAGAAAAAATCTATAATGTGTTTTAGCTGAAAACGTAATTGGTTATAAATATATATTAGATTATTTATATTTTAATATTTTTAGTAATTGCATTTGTTAAGAAAAATAAGTAGATATGTTAAAATAGGAAAAATTTTAAAAAAATAATTATAATATTAGGTTTAAAAATAAATAACTAAATGTTTATCGGTAATATTTTTGAAAAATGAGGGATTTTAGTAAGGAAAAATAGAAAAACTAACATGTTTTAGTTAAAAAAGGTAATTGTCCGTGATACATTTGAAAAAGTAGGGGAATTTGTTAAAAAAAATAAAAAAAATAATGTATTTTAGGTGAAAAAGATATTTGGTTATAAATAGGTAAGATTATTATTTAATAATATATTTTTATAATTAAGTAAGGTTAATTAAGTAAAAACACGAATTTAAGAAAGGACAATTAAGTAAAATCATAACGTACCATACCGACCAACCAAACTTTTAATATTTCATCCATTATATAAAACTAGCTTAAAACCCGTGCGATGCACGGATCGTTAATTGTTATTTTATTATTATTTTTTTAATATTTTATTGATTGTAATTATGCAAAAAATAAGTAGACATGTTAAAATAGCTAAACACTTTTAATTAATTAAAAAATCATTAAAATAGATTTTAAAATAAATAAGTATGGGTTTGCCCGTTATATTTTTGGAAATGAGGGGTTTTAGTAAGAAAAAATAAAAAATGTAACATATATTTAGTTTAAAGAGGTAAATGCCCGTGATATTTTTGGAAAATGAGGTTTTAAAATTTAATAATTTAAAGAATTTAAATATGTTTTAAAATAAATAAATAAATGGTTTCCTGGGATATTTTGGAAAAAGAATGGATTTTAGTGAGAAAAATAGAAAAAGTAAATTGAGAAAGACAATTTACCGTGATATATTTAGAAAAAAACGGACTTTGTTAGAAAAAATTTATAATGTGTTTTAGAGTAATTGGTTATAAATAGGTATTTGATTATTTATATTTTAATATTCTTAGTGATTGCATTTGTTAAGAAAAATAAGTAGACATGTTAAAATGGGTAAACTTTTAAAAAATAATTATAATATTATAGGTTTAAAAATAAATAACTAAAGGTTTGTCCGTGATATTTTTGGGAAATGAGGAGTTTTAGTAAGGAAAAATAGAAAACTAACCTGTTTTAGTTAAAAAAAGGTAATTGCCATGTTTGAAAAAAGTATGGGAATTTGTTAGAAAAAATAATATATTTTAGGGAAAAAAGTTAATTGATTATAAATAGGTAATATTATTATTTAATAATATATTTCTATAAATAAGTAAGGTTAATTAAGTAAAAACACGAAATATAGTTAGGGCAATTAAGTAAAATCATAATGTACTATACTAACCAACCAAACTTTTAATGTTTCGTCTATTATATAATAGTACTACCTTAAAACCCGTGCGATGCACAGATTGTTAATTGTTATTTTATTATTATTTTTTTAATTGTATTTGTTAAAAAAATAAGTAGACATGTAAAAATAGCTAAACACTTTTAATTAATTAAAAATATTAAATCATATTTTAAAATAAATAAGTAAGGGTTTGCTCGTTATATTTTTTGGAAAAAGAGGGGTTTTAGTATGGAAAAAATAAAAAATGTAACATATATTTAGTTTAAAAAGGTAAATGCCCGTGATATTTTTGGAAAATGAGGTTTTAAAATTTAATAATTTAAATTATTTAAATACGTTTTAAAATAAATAAGTAAAGGGTTTGTCCGTGATATTTTTTAGAAAAAGAATGGATTTTAGTGAGAAAAATAGAAAAAGTAAATTGAAAAAAGTAATTTCCCGTGATATATTTAGAAAACGAGGGACTTTGTTAGAAAAAATCTATAATATGTTTTAGCTGAAAAGGTAATTGATTATAAATAGGTATTTGATTATTTATATTTTAATATTTTTAGTAATTGCTTTTTTTAAGAAAAATAAGTTGGCATGTTAAAATAAGTAAACTTTTAAAAAAATAATTATAATATTAGGTTTAAAAATAAATAACTAAAGGTTTCCGTGATATTTTTGGAAAATGAGGAGTTTTAGTAAGGAAAAATAGAAAAACTAACATGTTTTAGTTAAAAAAGGTAATTGCCCGTGATATATTTGAAAAAGTAGGGAATTTGTTAGAAAAATAAAAAAAAAATTGTATTTTAGGTGAAAAAGGTAATTGGTTATAAATAGGTAATATTATTATTTAATAATATATTTCTATAAATGAGTAAGGTTAATTAAGTAAAAATACGAATTTAAGAAAGTGCAATTAAGTAAAATCACAGCGTACCATACCAACCGACCAAACTTTTAATGTTTCGTCTATTATAAATTCAACCTCCAACTCCAATTACAGGATTTAAAATGGAGAATGACAACGAAGAATTTATTAAAATTCTTGAGAGTAAATTAAAAAATTTCCATCTAGGAGTTTTATCTCAGATTGACTCCGCTAACCAATCAGAGGGTTATGAACCCACTGAAGATCTAGAAGACATAGATCAATTAGCAAATATGTTTGCTAACCAAAATATTAATGAATTAAACCATATTTATGATTCAAAGCCTCTTGATAAATATTACTACAAGAGACCTTCTCCAATGGATCTTCTTTTTGAAGAACCTGAATCTTTTCAAAATTCCTATAATGGAAAAGCTATCTATGAATGGAATATAGATGGTCTTAATGACAAACAAATCATAGATGTAATACACAGAATGATTATGTATTCTACTATTTGTAAACAACATGGAAATAGTGATAGTGCTATAGCATCTTTTATTACTACTGGATTTGTAGGACAATTAAGAGGATGGTGGGATTTTTATCTTAATGAAGCCCAAAAAACAGAGATTTTAACTCACAAGAAATTGGTTAAAATCGAGGATAAAAATCCTAGTACTAGTCAAATTAGGACTACAGGAGAAGAAGACGCAGTTTATACACTGTGTCTCTCTATTCTACAACATTTTGTAGGAACTACAACACCAATAGGAGAAAAAATACAAACGCTCCTACAGAACCTTAGATGTCCATCTTTAACCCATTTTAGATGGTATAAAGATACTTACTTATCAAGGGTTTATCAACTTAATAACCCTAATTCAATTCATTGGAAATCCAAATTTGTAGATGGATTACCACATCTTTTTGCTGAAAAGGTTCGGCAATCTTTAAGAACTAAAAATGATGGAGTAAATATTAATTACTCTGATTTAACATATGGTCAAATCATTTGTACTTGTATTAATGAAGGTTTAAATTTATGTAATGACATAAAACTTAGAAATCAATTAAAAAAGCAAAAGCTTTCAGAAAAACATCAACTTGGTGAATTCTGTGAACAATTTGCGTTCGATTTAGGAAATCCTAATTTTCCTAAGGATAAGAATAAAAAGAAAATTGTTTATAAAAACAATAAACCTTATAAAAATAAATCTTATAAGAGTAAAATAAAATATTATGAAAAACCTTATAAAAAAAGGTATAAAAGAAATCATTTTAAAAATAAACAAAAAGAAAAACCTTTTATTCCTAATAAAGGAAAAAGAAAAGCTAAAAAGCTTGATATTAGTTGCCATAAGTGTGGTAAGGTTGGCCATTATGCCAATCAATGTTGGACTAAAAAAGCCCTTAATAAGATAGAGGATGAGCAATTACGCTCTCAGTTAGAAAAAATTATGATTAATAGTTCTGACTCAGAAATAGAATCTTCTAATGAAGAAGATCTAGAATTAATTTATGAAACCTCTTCAGATTCTTCAGAAGGATCTTTGTCTCCTAACAACAATGATTGTCAATGTAATGAAATAAATTATTGGAAATCCATTGTAGAAATGAATGGATTAAATGTTTTAACAGCAGATCAAGACAAAGCCTTAAAGGTAATAGAGGCTATTACAGATCCTGATCTAAAACGTAAAATGATAGAAACTCTTATAGAGAACTCGAATGCTAAACAAGAGTCTCCCTTAATAATGGAAGCACCCTACCAATTAAGTGAAGTCTTAAGTAGATTTCAACAATCTAATACTAAAGAAACACCTGTTTCTATTAATGACTTAAAAGGTGAAGTTAATCTTTTAAAATCTGAAATTTCTCAGATTAAGAAGAATAATGAAAAATTATCTCAAAGAATAACTTTGCTAGAAACTAAGTCTCCCTCAAAGGTTGAAGATAATAAAGAAATTATTGGTATTAGCAAACCCGATAATAATGATTATCTTAATTTATTAGACCAAGTTACATCACAAAAATGGTATGTGAAAATAACTCTAGCAATCAGCAGAGATTTTATTTTAGAAAATGAGATAGCTCTCATAGATAGTGGAGCCGATCTTAATTGCATTCAAGAAGGAATAATTCCTTCTAAATATTTTTCTAAAACTACTCAATCTCTGACTCAAGCAGGAGGAGATAAACTTCAAGTAAAATATAAATTATCAGATGCATACATCTGTAATCAAGATATTTGTATTCCAACACCTTTTATTATGGTTAAGAATCTTACCCATAGAATTATATTAGGAACTCCGTTTCTTCATAAGATCATGCCAATGACTAATATTGATCAAAATGGTATATCTACTATAATAAATGGTAGAAAAATAATTTTTGAGTTTATAACAGATCCTCAAACTAGATTAATTAATGAGGTTAGAGATATTCTTCTTAATAAGGAAAAACAATTATGTTTCCTTAAAGAAGAAGTTGAAATATTAAATATTAATGAACAACTCAAAAAGAGTGACACTCAGAATAAAATAAAATTAATAGAAAATCAATTTAAAATTGAAATTTGTAATGACTTACCCAACGCCTTTTGGGATAGAAAGAAACATGTTATTTCTTTACCTTATATAGAAGATTTTAATGAAAATCAAATACCTACTAAAGCTAGGCCAGCTCAAATGAATCATGAATATTTAGAGCTATGCAAAAAGGAGATAAATTCTCTCCAAGAAAAAGGATTAATTAGAAAATCTAAATCTCCATGGAGTTGTACTGCATTCTATGTTAATAATGCAGCTGAAAAGGAAAGAGGTGTTCCAAGATTAGTTATTAACTATAAACCTCTTAATAAGGTACTAAAATGGATTAGGTACCCGATCCCTAATAAAAAAGATTTATTAGACAGATTAAACAATGCTTTAATCTTTTCAAAATTTGATATGAAATCAGGATACTGGCAGATTCAAATAAAAGAATCTGATAGATATAAAACTGCTTTTACAGTCCCATTTGGACATTATGAATGGAATGTTTTACCTTTTGGTTTAAAGAATGCTCCTTCTGAATTCCAGAATATAATGAATGATATTTTCAACCCTTATTCAGAATTTATTATTGTTTATATTGATGATGTTTTAGTATTTTCTAAAACAATAGATCAACATATAAAACATTTAAAAATATTTAAAAACTTAATAAAACAAAATGGGTTAGTAATATCTGCCCCAAAAATGAAGATATTTCAAACTCAAGTTAGATTTTTAGGACATTTAATAAATCAAGGAAAAATTATTCCTATAGATAGAAGTATTGAATTCGCTTCTAAATTCCCTGATATAATAACTGATACTAAACAGTTACAAAGATTTCTAGGAAGTCTCAATTATATTGCAGACTATTATGAAAATTTAGCTAAAGATACAGCTATATTATACGCTAGGCTTAAGAAAAATCCTGAGCCATGGACTGAGAAACATTCTCAAGCTGTTAGAATAATAAAAGCCAAGGTAAAATGTTTACCTTGTTTATCCCTAGCAAATCCAACCTATTTCAAAATTGTTGAAACCGATGCCTCTAATATAGGGTATGGTGGTATATTAAAGCAAGTAAATCCTAATAATTCTAAAGAGGTATTAGTTAGATTTACTTCAGGAAAATGGAATCCTACTCAGTCAAAATATTCGACTGTAAAGAAAGAAATGCTTTCAATTATAAAATGCATATCTAAATTTCAAGATGATTTATTAAATAAAAAATTCTTGCTGAGAATTGATTGTAGTTCAGCAAAATCAATTATTGAAAAGGACGTAAAGAATCTAGTAGCAAAGCAAATTTTTGCAAATTGGCAAGCTCAATTATCTGCCTTTGAATTTGATATCCAATATATAAAAGGAGAAAATAATTCTCTTGCTGATTTTTTGACCCGAGAATTTTTACAGGGAATATGACAACCCCTTATAGGGGAAGAGGTCGCGGTTATAACCGTGGCAGAGGAAACTACGGGAGTAACAATATGTTACCTCGTCAAGATGTTACAGTTCCTCTAATAGGGGATTGGACAGTTTATCATGGTCGAACTAGACCCTTGCAGCAATTACCTGCACCTCCCCAAAAGGAAGCATCTTCCTCTTCTAATAAATTGCCATCATATAAAGATGCCATTGTTAATGAGGCCACACAGGAACAAGAATACTTTGAAAATCCTGTTGTTGAGCATATTATGTATTTGGAAGATGAAGATATTCAATTGACCCCAAATGATGGATGGTCTTTAAAGACAAGATATCTTGAATCAAGAGGATATGCAGCGTTGCATGGTAAAGCCAGGCAACATTTAGAAATTCTCCTAACCATTACCGAATCGGTAACCATAACCCATCATTTTCAAAATAATAACCCTGAAAGCTTTATAAGCTTCAGTAAATGTCACGTTAATAAGGTTCTCCTTCCAAGAGAATGGGGAATAAACCCCAATGGAGAAAAGGCCATCAAAGTTGCTGAAGGTAAATATATTTACTTCAATTATTGGGATTATATCCAGGCTTTTTCTAAAGCATTTTATTATCAAAATCCCAAGAATAAACATTCTTGGTTTTTCTCTATAAATCCAGAAATTCTGGATAAATCAGTACCAAATTGGTTTTACAAATGGTGGGCAATGTTTGGTCCTTCTTTGGAAATTCTTCCCGAAGAAATTATGGAGTTATATGAACCATGGTGCAAAAATAGTCCTTTGGTCTTAAAAAGGCCATCTGAAAATCTAATCTATGGACAATGTCCCTTTTTCTTCTTTGTTAAATTCCAAATTCCATGGATATGGAGATGGACCATTTCTGTCTCAAAAGATAGTTTGGAAATTCCAATGTTAAGAAGAAATTTCTTCTTCAAATGGTGGAACAAGATGAGTCCTGAAAATATTAAAGACATCAAGAATAATAATATGAACTTTCTTTCTTTCATTCTCCTCTCTTACTCATGTGTTGAGATTGTTTGCTTACATATATATTTCAATAGTTATATTTTATCTCTCTTCCGCATAGTTCCAGCAGTTCTACTTAAGTTGGTATCAGAGCCATTCGAGCCCTGGTGACACAGGTACTTATCTCTATTTATTCTTTTTAATATATCAATAAATGTGTAGCTAATTTATTTGTTGTGGGTGGTAGGATGTCAGTAGTCCGAGTAAGTCTGAGTTTATAAAAAAAAAAAAAAAAAAAGAGTAAAAAATGGAAAAATGAAAATGTTTTTAGTGTTTTCTCTAGGATCATCTTTTATCCCGATGAAGAAAAAAGGGTGTTTTTATGATGATAAAATAAGAGAAGATTTTTGCTAAAAAACATTTTTTATCTCTGATTTTGGAGAAATCCATCTATCCCTTAGGGTTGATAGTTAAATGAGAAATCATTTGCAGAGATGCCAAAAAGAATGTAATTTTCAGGTCATTTATTTTTTAATAAAATAGACATACTCAGACTACACTTCGACATCTGACCCAGCCACAACACTTTTTAAACTTTCATCAATGATGGAAATATCTGATAGAGATAATGAAAATATTAAAAATGCCGAATTGGTAGAATATCCAAACAATTTGGATAAACTTAATAAATGGACAATTCCTACAACCAAAATTTATAATATTGGTTTATTTGATTTAAAATCTAGATTTGCTGTAAAAACAATAGAGCAAACAATCAGAATATCTCGAGAAAATCAAACAATTAGGTTGCTTACCAAAAAAGATTTGGTACCCTTTAGAGATTATAGCTTTATCCATATTGGATTAATTCAAATTGCTTTTAAACCTTTAACACTGTTAGGTTTAAATTCTAGTATAATGGCTTATGTTAGAGATGGTAGATGTAAAGACTTTAAACCCTCTCTAGCTGCGTTAATAGAAACGAGCTTATGTCATGGACCCGTCTATTTTGATGTGTCTCCGAATTTAAATTTATCTTTATCTGATGATAATTTGTTAGACGCTATGCAACTAACAATTCATACGAATGGTTACAATTTTAAACAAGGAAGTGAAATAATAGCAATATGCTATAGAATTTATTATAAAGTATTAAATACTTTAAATCCTAAGGCTAAGCAAATATCCTTTCCAGGAACTACTACGGTAGTACAAACTAATTTATTAACTTCTAATATAGTAACCAATAGGTTAATAAAATGGGATGAAATTAACTTCCCAACAACCTGGTCTCTTCCTAATGAAGTAGAAAGAGAACCAATAGTCAATGAAGACATTGATCAAATAATTCAAACTATTGAAGGAGACGTAGAAATAAAATTTACGCCTCAAAGAATCGTTAGGATACCCAGATCGTTATCTTCTAGGTATTCCACAGCAAGTGACTACTACACTGCTCAAATAGAGCCAAGTAGAGCCTCTACTTCTAGAGCGTCTACGTCTACTCCTCAAATTAGAGAAGAAACAGTAGAATCAATAAGAATGAGTCAAAATAAAATTCCTCAAGGAATTTATCAGAAACAAGAGTTTCAGAGTAGAGAATCCCCTACTCAATCTGAAATGAGCTTCCATTTAAATGATTGATTTATCCCCAGGAAGTATTATGAGGGAAATCATTAATAAGGAATTTTACCAAGAAAAACATAAAGAATTTAGAAAATGGTATTTTAATAAATATTCGAATGAAGAATTACAAACATTTAAAAGAGAATATTATATCTCTTTAGAAAAAACAAAAGATTATATATCATTTGTTCAATGGTTCGTAAACAATTATATTAATAATATTAATAATGAAATCTTAGTCTTACAAAGAAATTGGAAGACTACTAGGGGTGAAACGATCAAATCACCCTTTCCTCCAGAACAAACAATTAGTTTGGATCCTAGCATTGAAGCTACTGCTTATTTGAGTATTCAAAAATTTGAAAACGCTCAAGTAACCATTAAAGAGTTAAACACGATAATAAAATCGCAAAATTATACTAACACCTTTTTAATATGTTTAGGTGATCAATTAATAAATATTGAAAAATTGATAGAAGAGCAAATAGCTCTACAACAAACAATTATTAATCAATTAAGTAAGACAGATTCGACTTCTTCTTCCTCACATACAAAACCAGTAATTTTGGTAGGATGTCAGTAGTCCGAGTAAGTCTGAGTTTATAAAAAAAAAAAAAAAAAAAAAAACGTAAAATGATAGAAACTCTTATAGAGAACTCGAATGCTAAACAAGAGTCTCCCTTAATAATGGAAGCACCCTACCAATTAAGTGAAGTCTTAAGTAGATTTCAACAATCTAATACTAAAGAAACACCTGTTTCTATTAATGACTTAAAAGGTGAAGTTAATCTTTTAAAATCTGAAATTTCTCAGATTAAGAAGAATAATGAAAAATTATCTCAAAGAATAACTTTGCTAGAAACTAAGTCTCCCTCAAAGGTTGAAGATAATAAAGAAATTATTGGTATTAGCAAACCCGATAATAATGATTATCTTAATTTATTAGACCAAGTTACATCACAAAAATGGTATGTGAAAATAACTCTAGCAATCAGCAGAGATTTTATTTTAGAAAATGAGATAGCTCTCATAGATAGTGGAGCCGATCTTAATTGCATTCAAGAAGGAATAATTCCTTCTAAATATTTTTCTAAAACTACTCAATCTCTGACTCAAGCAGGAGGAGATAAACTTCAAGTAAAATATAAATTATCAGATGCATACATCTGTAATCAAGATATTTGTATTCCAACACCTTTTATTATGGTTAAGAATCTTACCCATAGAATTATATTAGGAACTCCGTTTCTTCATGCCAATGACTAATATTGATCAAAATGGTATATCTACTATAATAAATGGTAGAAAAATAATTTTTGAGTTTATAACAGATCCTCAAACTAGATTAATTAATGAGGTTAGAGATATTCTTCTTAATAAGGAAAAACAATTATGTTTCCTTAAAGAAGAAGTTGAAATATTAAATATTAATGAACAACTCAAAAAGAGTGACACTCAGAATAAAATAAAATTAATAGAAAATCAATTTAAAATTGAAATTTGTAATGACTTACCCAACGCCTTTTGGGATAGAAAGAAACATGTTATTTCTTTACCTTATATAGAAGATTTTAATGAAAATCAAATACCTACTAAAGCTAGGCCAGCTCAAATGAATCATGAATATTTAGAGCTATGCAAAAAGGAGATAAATTCTCTCCAAGAAAAAGGATTAATTAGAAAATCTAAATCTCCATGGAGTTGTACTGCATTCTATGTTAATAATGCAGCTGAAAAGGAAAGAGGTGTTCCAAGATTAGTTATTAACTATAAACCTCTTAATAAGGTACTAAAATGGATTAGGTACCCGATCCCTAATAAAAAAGATTTATTAGACAGATTAAACAATGCTTTAATCTTTTCAAAATTTGATATGAAATCAGGATACTGGCAGATTCAAATAAAAGAATCTGATAGATATAAAACTGCTTTTACAGTCCCATTTGGACATTATGAATGGAATGTTTTACCTTTTGGTTTAAAGAATGCTCCTTCTGAATTTCAGAATATAATGAATGATATTTTCAACCCTTATTCAGAATTTATTATTGTTTATATTGATGATGTTTTAGTATTTTCTAAAACAATAGATCAACATATAAAACATTTAAAAATATTTAAAAACTTAATAAAACAAAATGGGTTAGTAATATCTGCCCCAAAAATGAAGATATTTCAAACTCAAGTTAGATTTTTAGGACATTTAATAAATCAAGGAAAAATTATTCCTATAGATAGAAGTATTGAATTCGCTTCTAAATTCCCTGATATAATAACTGATACTAAACAGTTACAAAGATTTCTAGGAAGTCTCAATTATATTGCAGACTATTATGAAAATTTAGCTAAAGATACAGCTATATTATACGCTAGGCTTAAGAAAAATCCTGAGCCATGGACTGAGAAACATTCTCAAGCTGTTAGAATAATAAAAGCCAAGGTAAAATGTTTACCTTGTTTATCCCTAGCAAATCCAACCTATTTCAAAATTGTTGAAACCGATGCCTCTAATATAGGGTATGGTGGTATATTAAAGCAAGTAAATCCTAATAATTCTAAAGAGGTATTAGTTAGATTTACTTCAGGAAAATGGAATCCTACTCAGTCAAAATATTCGACTGTAAAGAAAGAAATGCTTTCAATTATAAAATGCATATCTAAATTTCAAGATGATTTATTAAATAAAAAATTCTTGCTGAGAATTGATTGTAGTTCAGCAAAATCAATTATTGAAAAGGACATAAAGAATCTAGTAGCAAAGCAAATTTTTGCAAATTGGCAAGCTCAATTATCTGCCTTTGAATTTGATATCCAATATATAAAAGGAGAAAATAATTCTCTTGCTGATTTTTTGACCCGAGAATTTTTACAGGGAATATGACAACCCCTTATAGGGGAAGAGGTCGCGGTTATAACCGTGGCAGAGGAAACTACGGGAGTAACAATATGTTACCTCGTCAAGATGTTACAGTTCCTCTAATAGGGGATTGGACAATTTATCATGGTCGAACTAGACCCTTGCAGCAATTACCTGCACCTCCCCAAAAGGAAGCATCTTCCTCTTCTAATAAATTGCCATCATATAAAGATGCCATTGTTAATGAGGCCACACAGGAACAAGAATACTTTGAAAATCCTGTTGTTGAGCATATTATGTATTTGGAAGATGAAGATCTTCAATTGACCCCAAATGATGGATGGTCTTTAAAGACAAGATATCTTGAATCAAGAGGATATGCAACGTTGCATGGTAAAGCCAGGCAACATTTAGAAATTCTTCTAACCATTACCGAATCGGTAACCATAACCCATCATTTTCAAAATAATAACCCTGAAAGCTTTATAAGCTTCAGTAAATGTCACGTTAATAAGGTTCTCCTTCCAAGAGAATGGGGAATAAACCCCAATGGAGAAAAGGCCATCAAAGTTGCTGAAGGTAAATATATTTACTTCAATTATTGGGATTATATCTAGGCTTTTTCTAAAGCATTTTATTATCAAAATCCCAAGAATAAACATTCTTGGTTTTTCTCTATAAATCCAGAAATTCTGGATAAATCAGTACCAAATTGGTTTTACAAATGGTGGGCAATGTTTGGTCCTTCTTTGGAAATTCTTCCCGAAGAAATTATGGAGTTATATGAACCATGGTGCAAAAATAGTCCTTTGGTCTTAAAAAGGCCATCTGAAAATCTAATCTATGGACAATGTCCCTTTTTCTTCTTTGTTAAATTCCAAATTCCATGGATATGGAGATGGACCATTTCTGTCTCAAAAGATAGTTTGGAAATTCCAATGTTAAGAAGAAATTTCTTCTTCAAATGGTGGAACAAGATGAGTCCTGAAAATATTAAAGACATCAAGAATAATATTCAATCAGTCATTAATAATGACGAAAAGATTAGAACCAAAGATGCAGGATTCCAACAGCATTATATGGCAAAAATGAAAGAATACTTTCAGAAAAAATATCCAAATGATTCTGAGGATCAAATTATGGTCAGAATCCTTGACCAAATGAAAGATCAATTTTTCAACACCTTTCCAAGTCAAGCGTCAAAAGAAGACGATTCAATGAAAGATAATTCATCCCAAGGATCCATGGATTCTAACGCCTTTAATTGTTTAGCAGGCGAATCTCAAGCGGAAGAATCTAATCCTGAAGATCCCACTAAAGAAGATTTATGGGATGCCTTAATTGGAGCAATTAAGTTCAATAAAGGAAAGGGTCCAATCAGTGAACTAAAATTATGATTCCTCATCAAAAGCTTTTTTACAAATTAAAAGAGCTTGATAAAAAAATTTATGATCTTCAAAACAATTTAGAGGATCTCCGTAGTCATCATTCTGAAGTATCTTTGCAGAAAAAGAAGTATCTATCCTTTTATTATTTTACGGCCTCCGGGAATCTCAAAAGAAGAATTAGAGATTTAAAGGAGTTAAGAAATTATTGGAATAATCATCTTCTCCATATTTGCAATCTGACAGGTTAATGACACCTCTTAATCAGGCCTTCTACCGTATTAGAAAGCTAGACCGTAAAATTTCTAAGCTACAAGTTCAAATAGATGATCTATTCAAAAAATGTCATCAAGCCTCTTTCGCAGAAAAAAGAAGGCGTTCAAATTGGGAAATCAGAGAAATCTTTGAAACCTCTCAGCTTTTACATCTAAAGCTCGAAAGAAGACTCTATGAGAAAAATAATTTAACAATTAGATCTCTATCTTGGAATAATCTTACCGGATGAAGATCAGAAGGAATATTTTCTGAAGAAATAATGGAGAGTAGGACCCTCCATTTCAAATTATCCAGCAATAATGTTTGCTTACATATATATTTCAATAGTTATATTTTATCTCTCTTCCGCATAGTTCCAGCAGTTCTACTTAAGTTGGTATCAGAGCCATTCGAGCCCTGGTGACACAGGTACTTATCTCTATTTATTCTTTTTAATATATCAATAAATGTGTAGCTAATTTATTTGTTGTGGGTGGTAGGATGTCAGTAGTCCGAGTAAGTCTGAGTTTATAAAAAAAAAAAAAAAAAAGAGTAAAAAATGGAAAAATGAAAATGTTTTTAGTGTTTTCTCTAGGATCATCTTTTATCCCGATGAAGAAAAAAGGGTGTTTTTATGATGATAAAATAAGAGAAGATTTTTGCTAAAAAACATTTTTTATCTCTGATTTTGGAGAAATCCATCTATCCCTTAGGGTTGATAGTTAAATGAGAAATCATTTGCAGAGATGCCAAAAAGAATGTAATTTTCAGGTCATTTATTTTTTAATAAAATAGACATACTCAGACTACACTTCGACATCTGACCCAGCCACAACACTTTTTAAACTTTCATCAATGATGGAAATATCTGATAGAGATAATGAAAATATTAAAAATGCCGAATTGGTAGAATATCCAAACAATTTGGATAAACTTAATAAATGGACAATTCCTACAATTCCTAAAACCAAAATTTATAATATTGGTTTATTTGATTTAAAATCTAGATTTGCTGTAAAAACAATAGAGCAAACAATCAGAATATCTCGAGAAAATCAAACAATTAGGTTGCTTACCAAAAAAGATTTGGTACCCTTTAGAGATTATAGCTTTATCCATATTGGATTAATTCAAATTGCTTTTAAACCTTTAACACTGTTAGGTTTAAATTCTAGTATAATGGCTTATGTTAGAGATGGTAGATGTAAAGACTTTAAACCCTCTCTAGCTGCGTTAATAGAAACGAGCTTATGTCATGGACCCGTCTATTTTGATGTGTCTCCAAATTTAAATTTATCTTTATCTGATGATAATTTGTTAGACGCTATGCAACTAACAATTCATACGAATGGTTACAATTTTAAACAAGGAAGTGAAATAATAGCAATATGCTATAGAATTTATTATAAAGTATTAAATACTTTAAATCCTAAGGCTAAGCAAATATCCTTTCCAGGAACTACTACGGTAGTACAAACTAATTTATTAACTTCTAATATAGTAACCAATAGGTTAATAAAATGGGATGAAATTAACTTCCCAACAACCTGGTCTCTTCCTAATGAAGTAGAAAGAGAACCAATAGTCAATGAAGACATTGATCAAATAATTCAAACTATTGAAGGAGACGTAGAAATAAAATTTACGCCTCAAAGAATCGTTAGGATACCCAGATCGTTATCTTCTAGGTATTCCACAGCAAGTGACTACTACACTGCTCAAATAGAGCCAAGTAGAGCCTCTACTTCTAGAGCGTCTACGTCTACTCCTCAAATTAGAGAAGAAACAGTAGAATCAATAAGAATGAGTCAAAATAAAATTCCTCAAGGAATTTATCAGAAACAAGAGTTTCAGAGTAGAGAATCCCCTACTCAATCTGAAATGAGCTTCCATTTAAATGATTGATTTATCCCCAGGAAGTATTATGAGGGAAATCCTTAATAAGGAATTTTACCAAGAAAAACATAAAGAATTTAAAAAATGGTATTTTAATAAATATTCGAATGAAGAATTACAAACATTTAAAAGAGAATATTATATCTCTTTAGAAAAAACAAAAGATTATATATCATTTGTTCAATGGTTCGTAAACAATTATATTAATAATATTAATAATGAAATCTTAGTCTTACAAAGAAATTGGAAGACTACTAGGGGTGAAACGATCAAATCACCCTTTCCTCCAGAACAAACAATTAGTTTGGATCCTAGCATTGAAGCTACTGCTTATTTGAGTATTCAAAAATTTGAAAACGCTCAAGTAACCATTAAAGAGTTAAACACGATAATAAAATCGCAAAATTATACTAACACCTTTTTAATATGTTTAGGTGATCAATTAATAAATATTGAAAAATTGATAGAAGAGCAACTAGCTCTACAACAAACAATTATTAATCAATTAAGTAAGACAGATTCGACTTCTTCTTCCTCACATACAAAACCAGTAATTTCGGAAGTCCCAGAGACCCCGCTAATTCAACCTCCAACTCCAATTACAGGATTTAAAATGGAGAATGACAACGAAGAATTTATTAAAATTCTTGAGAGTAAATTAAAAAATTTCCATCTAGGAGTTTTATCTCAGATTGACTCCGCTAACCAATCAGAGGGTTATGAACCCACTGAAGATCTAGAAGACATAGATCAATTAGCAAATATGTTTGCTAACCAAAATATTAATGAATTAAACCATATTTATGATTCAAAGCCTCTTGATAAATATTACTACAAGAGACCTTCTCCAATGGATCTTCTTTTTGAAGAACCTGAATCTTTTCAAAATTCCTATAATGGAAAAGCTATCTATGAATGGAATATAGATGGTCTTAATGACAAACAAATCATAGATGTAATACACAGAATGATTATGTATTCTACTATTTGTAAACAACATGGAAATAGTGATAGTGCTATAGCATCTTTTATTACTACTGGATTTGTAGGACAATTAAGAGGATGGTGGGATTCTTATCTTAATGAAGCCCAAAAAACAGAGATTTTAACTCACAAGAAATTGGTTAAAATCGAGGATAAAAATCCTAGTACTAGTCAAATTAGGACTACAGGAGAAGAAGACGCAGTTTATACACTGTGTCTCTCTATTCTACAACATTTTGTAGGAACTACAACACCAATAGGAGAAAAAATACAAACGCTCCTACAGAACCTTAGATGTCCATCTTTAACCCATTTTAGATGGTATAAAGATACTTACTTATCAAGGGTTTATCAACTTAATAACCCTAATTCAATTCATTGGAAATCCAAATTTGTAGATGGATTACCACATCTTTTTGCTGAAAAGGTTCGGCAATCTTTAAGAACTAAAAATGATGGAGTAAATATTAATTACTCTGATTTAACATATGGTCAAATCATTTGTATTTGTATTAATGAAGGTTTAAATTTATGTAATGACTTAAAACTTAGAAATCAATTAAAAAAGCAAAAGCTTTCAGAAAAACATCAACTTGGTGAATTCTGTGAACAATTTGCGTTCGATTTAGGAAATCCTAATTTTCCTAAGGATAAGAATAAAAAGAAAATTGTTTATAAAAACAATAAACCTTATAAAAATAAATCTTATAAGAGTAAAATAAAATATTATGAAAAACCTTATAAAAAAAGGTATAAAAGAAATCATTTTAAAAATAAACAAAAAGAAAAACCTTTTATTCCTAATAAAGGAAAAAGAAAAGCTAAAAAGCTTGATATTAGTTGCCATAAGTGTGGTAAGGTTGGCCATTATGCCAATCAATGTTGGACTAAAAAAGCCCTTAATAAGATAGAGGATGAGCAATTACGCTCTCAGTTAGAAAAAATTATGATTAATAGTTCTGACTCAGAAATAGAATCTTCTAATGAAGAAGATCTAGAATTAATTTATGAAACCTCTTCAGATTCTTCAGAAGGATCTTTGTCTCCTAACAACAATGATTGTCAATGTAATGAAATAAATTATTGGAAATCCATTGTAGAAATGAATGGATTAAATGTTTTAACAGCAGATCAAGACAAAGCCTTAAAGGTAATAGAGGCTATTACAGATCCTGATCTAAAACGCAATAATAATTTGAACTTTCTTTCTTTCATTCTCCTCTCTTACTCATGTGTTGAGATTGTTTGCTTACATATATATTTCAATAGTTATATTTTATCTCTCTTCCGCATAGTTCCAGCAGTTCTACTTCTATACTATATTATTAAAGACGAAACATTAAAAGTTTTGGTCGGTCGTCGGTCGGTCGGTCGGTCGGTATTTGGGCCGGACCTATCTATAATTTGGGGTTTTCAAAAATATCACGGGCATTTACCTATTTAAACTAAATATATGTTACATTTTTTATTTTTATTTATTTTAAAATATGTTTTAATGTTTTTAATTAATTAAAAGTATTTAGCTATTTTAACATGCCTACTTATTTTATTAACAAATACAATTAAAAATAATAATAAAATAACAATTAACAATCTGTGCATCGCACGCGTTTTAAGCTAGTATATTATTGAGTTATTGAGTCACTGTTCCGACTGTTTTCCGTTCAGTAATAGTGTTTTACAACTGTTTCAGATTATCTTTTAGTTATTCTGATAATTTAGTCACCACTTCTACTGTAGACCACCTAGTGTCGTTGCTAGAAATCCTTTGTAAGTCTCAGGTTAGAGCAGTGTTGGATAAGAGCGTTAGACATAGGTATGAGTGTGCTTAAGGTAGAAAGGTATGCACTAATATTCCCAGAATCACTCTAAGTAATTCAAAACAGTTAAAAACAATATTAATGAATAGACTATTTAGGTCTAGTTCCTCAGTTAGCTCGAGGTCACCGATGACGTCGATCCCAGATATAGTTAACCAAGAAGAACATAGTTATGAAAATATTAGTCAAGATTTAGGAAATTGGAATATACCCAATATAGATCCAAAACAAATCTATCAGTCAACTTTTACAGATAATTTTAAAACCAATTACAATGTTAAAACTGTAGAAAAAATATATGCTATTAACAAAGAACATGAAAACTGTTCCCTGTTAACAAGTGAAATAATAAGAAAATATAAAAAGAGAAACTATAATTTTATTCACATAGGATTAATACAAGTAGCAGTAAAACCATTATCAGTAAAAGGAATTAATTCTAGCATTCTTTTATGTTTAAGAGATGCGAGATATTTAAACTATGTCCCTAGTATATTAGGAATAATGGAATCTAGTCTCCATAATGGACCAGTCCATTTTAATTGTTTTCCAGACTTTACTTTAAGTCTAAATGACCCTAATTTATTAAAAGCATTAACTTTAAATATTAAAACAGCTGGTGAAATCACTCAAATGATTGAGGGATCTCAACCAATTGCATTAATCTATAGAATTTACTATAAAACAATGAAAACCAATCTAAATATTCATGCACTTAGTAAATGTCCGAAAGACAAAACTGTTTTAATTCAAAGTAGTACTAATGATGCTAATATCCAAGTTCCAAAAACAATACTTTGGAAAGATATTAACTTACCTAGTCAATGGGTTTTAGATAATGAAATCCCACAGACACCATTAACAAGTGATATAATGAATTTAGATAACATAAGGCAAGACCTAGACGGGACTGTTAGAATAAGTTTCGATAATTATAGGAAGCCACTTATGTTAGAAGAAATTGGTAACCAATCAGTAATTTCATCTAGAAAAGATACTGATTTACTTAGTAAAGTAATGTCACCTAGACAAGACTCTGACCTAGTCAATAAAACAAATATTAAAGATTTAAAATTAAAAGGTATCGCCAATGAAGGTCAAACTAGTCACCCCTTTTATAACCAATCTAGTAATCAGTCTGAGGATGATAATGAACAACAATTATCTCCTACTCAATCAGATTTTGAAACTAAACCAATTAATCATCAGTTAAGAACTATTAATAAAGAAATTAAAATCAATTGGAAATTCCTAACAGAAGATTTCAATTCGAAAGAAAACAAAATAAAAAGACACCAATTTAGAGAAAATCATAGTCACGATGATAGAGAAAAAGTAGTTAATAAATGGAAGATTTTTGTAACAAAAGAAAAAATTAATATTACTTTCTATTCATGGTACGAAAAATACTATGGTAAATGTAATACAATTACTAAAACACATTGGATTAAAGAAGACAAATCTAAAGTCTCATCTAGTCATCCTCCAATAGAGACAATAATAATTCCAGTAAAAGATACTTTAGTTATAGCTTCACCATTTAAAATGTCTGATGGACAAAATGATGAAAAGAAATTAATTGAACAAAGTAATTTCACTAATCAATATCTAGCCACTATAGGTAAACAGTTAGATAAAATTGAAGATAAAATTAAAGATCCTAATATAAAACAATATTTAAATCCAGATCTTATTAAAGAAAATAACAAAGATTTAGAAGAAAAACCTTTAATAAAATTACCTAGTAATAGGGAAAATCTAAGTTTACCTAGTAAAGACAAAGATCTAATTAAAACATTAGATAAATTATTTAAGAAATTAGACAAACCAGAATCATCCAATAAAACTATAAAAGTATTAGGCTTTCATGAAAGCACTAACGATAGTGATGCTTCTATTAGTCAGAATAATTATGATTTTACTAATCAGTTTAAAAAGATAGGTTTTAACCAACCTAATATCACAACCCAAACAAAGAATTGGTACCCTAGACCAACTCCCCCTGATTTACAATTTGAAGAGAAAAATCTAGATAATCAATTTTCTGTTTCAGCTAAAAAGATTTATGAATGGAATATTGATGGTCTTAGTGAACAAGAAATATTAAACAAATTAAACCATATGTCAATGGTAGCCAACTGTTATATAACAACAAATAATCATTTAAACCAAAGTGAAATTGTTGAAATATTAGTAAGTGGTTTCACAGGAACCTTAAGGTCTTGGTGGGAAAAACATCTCACTGAAGACACTAGACATAGCATAATTACTGCTTATCAACGTGATAATGATGGTCAACCTATACTTGATGAATTAATAGGATTCCAACCAGACGGAGTCAACACTTTAATATATACAATAATCAAACATTTTATTGGAACTCCCAGTAATATTACTGAGAGAATTCATGATCAACTTAGTAACTTAACTTGCCCAAAACTAAGTGATTTTAGATGGTATAAAGATGTCTTTATGTCTAGAGTCATGATGAGGGAAGATAGTAATAAACCTTTCTGGAAAGAGAAATTTGTAAATGGATTACCTAATCTATTTGCACATAAAATTCGAGAAGAATTAAGTAAAAATTTAGGATTCATTAATTATGATGAATTAACTTATGGTGAAATAATAAGTGTTATACAGAAAATAGGTTTAAAAATGTGTATTGATCACAAAATTACTAAACAAGTTAATAAAGATAAAGATAAAGCTAAATATGAGTTAGGAACTTTCTGTGAACAATATGGTTTACCACCCATAGCTCCTTCCAGAAATAAACCTAAACATCATAGTAAATATAAGAAATTTAATAAGTATATTAAAAAAGATAGTAAAGAAGAATATTATAAAAAACCTCAAAAGTTTAAAACTTTTAAAAAATTTACCAAGAAGTTTGATAAGAGTAAATTTGACAAAAGTAAAGTCATTTGTCACGGTTGTGGCAAAGCAGGTCATTATAAGAATGAATGTAGAGTTAAAGATAAACTTAATCAGTTACATATTTCAAATGAAGATACAGAGTCTATACTTCAATTAATGAGAATTGAGAATGAATCTAGTGATCATTATACTGATATACTTTCTCAAACAACTAGTACTAGTAATACAGAAAGTGATGATAGTAAACCAAATGTTACTTTAGGATGTACAGACAATTGCAAAGAAAATTGTTGTACTAAAACAATAAATGTATTATCTAAAAAACAAGAAGAAGAAACTCATTTATTAATAGAATTAATTAGTAAAATAACAGACCCTCAATTAAAAACACAGTACGTTAATAAGCTAAAAACTTTACTTACTCAAGATAATAAATCAGATAAGAAAAATGAAAAACCTAAAATAAGCCTTAATAAAACACTTGAAAGATTTAAAAATCCAGTTAAAGAAATAACATTAACAGATTTAAATCAAGAGGTCAATAATTTAAAGAAAGAAATTTCTAGTTTAAAACAAGAAATTCCTAAGTTAAAAGAAGAAATTGAAAAGATTAAAACTGATCCAAAGTTATCAATCCATGATTCTTCTGAGGAAGAAAATTTAGAAAATGAAGAATCTGAAATTATTGAACAACAAGGACTTTCATTAAAAATGCTTAAAGATATTACTATTCAAAAATGGTACACTAACATTAAACTAGTTATAAATAAAACTTTTATTATTGAAACATCAGCCCTTATTGATACATGAGCTGACTTAAATTGTATTCAAGAAGGATTAATTCCAACAACATACTATGAAAAAACTAATGAGAGATTAAGCTCAGCTAATGGCAGTCAAATGAACATAAAATATAAATTACCTAATGTACATATTTGTCAAGATAATATTTGCTTTAATACTTCTTTTGTATTAATAACGAATATGACTGATAAAATTATATTAGGATTACCCTTTATTTATTTACTCTATCCTTTTACAACTTCAACTAAAGGATTAGTTAGTAAACATCTAGGTCAAACGGTAACATTTAATTTTATCTTAGAACCAGAAGAAAAAGACTTAAAAACTATTCAAGAACAGTCAGTTACTAAAACCCTTACAATATTAAATAATAAAAAGAGTCATTTAAAACATTTAAAAAATGAAATTAAATACAAAAGAATCGAAGACCAATTAATAGATAAAAAACTCCAAGATAAAATTGAACAATTCAATAAAATCTTATTAAAAGAAGTATGTTCAGATGTTCCCCATGCTTTTTGGCATAGGAAAAAACATATAGTTGATTTACCCTATGCAAAAGAATTTAAAGAACATTTAATCCCTACAAAATCTAGACCTATTCAGATGAATCATGAACAACTAGAATATTGTAAAAAAGAAATTAACGAATTACTTAATAAAGGATTAATTAGAAATAGTAAATCACCTTGGTCATGCGCAGCTTTTTATGTCAATAAAAATGCTGAAAAAGAAAGAGGATCACCCAGGTTAGTAATCAACTATAAACCATTAAATGAAGTACTTGAATGGATTCGATATCCATTACCTAATAAAAAAGATCTAATTAACAGATTAAACCAAGCAGTTATATTCAGTAAATTTGATCTAAAAAGTGGGTTTTGGCAAATCCAAATCAGTAATAAAGATAGGTACAAAACAGCATTTACTACTCCCTTTGGGCATTATGAATGGAATGTGTTTCCATTTGGACTTAAGAATGGCCCTAGTGAGTTCCAGAATGTTATGAACAGCATATTCAACCCCTTTAGTCATTTCACGATTGTTTATATTGACGACATTCTTGTTTATTCCAATTCAATTGAAGAACATTGGAAACATTTGAATTCCTTTTTCAAAACAGTCAAGACTAATGGATTAGTACTCTCGCCTAGTAAGTGCTCATTATTCCAAACAAAAGTAAGATTTTTAGGACATACCATACAATATGGTAAGATTAAACCAATAGATAGAGCAATAGAATTTGCCAGTAAATTTCCTGATGAGATACTTGATAAAACCCAACTCCAAAGATTTTTAGGATCCCTTAACTATATAGGAGAATTCTATAAAGATCTTAGGAAACAATGTAAACCATTATTCGAACGGTTACAGAGTAATCCCCCTCCTTGGACTTCTATTCATACTTCAATTGTCCAAGATATTAAAAAATATGTCAAGACCCTTCCCTGTCTTGGTATAGCAAATCCTTCTGCATTCAAAATTGTAGAAACAGATGCCTCTGAAGTTGGATTTGGAGGAATCCTCAAACAAAAGATAAATCCCTCTTCCCATGAAGAAATTGTTTGTTTTCATTCAGGCGCTTGGGATCCTACTCAACAAAACTATTCAACCATTAAAAAAGAAATATTAAGCCTAGTCTTATGCATCAACAAGTTTCAGCATGAACTTTTAAATCAAAAGTTTTTAGTAAGAATTGATTGTCAGTCAGCAAAATATATTTTAGAAAAAGATGTTCAAAATATTGCATCAAAACAGATTTTTGCCAGATGGCAAGCACTATTAAGCATATTTGATTTTGACATTCAATATATTAAAGGAAGTGAAAATTCTATTCCAGATTTCCTAACTAGAGAATTTCTGCAAACAGGAGTGAGTAAAAATGAGTGTTAGAGGTAACCCCCATGGTCGTGGAGGAAGCAGCAGCTCTCGAGGAGGAAAATCCAGTAACGATAGTAAATTCAAGGGAGTCATTATTCCCCATCCAGTTACCACAGTTCAACCAATAAATGTAGTAAATAGGTACCAAGTTCTAGGGCAAATCCCTAAACCATACAGTACTGTTCTTGCTAGTCAACCACCAGTTATTGACCCTTTTGCCAACACAAGTAAAGCCGTAGTTACTACCAATAGACCATCCATTCCCTTTGATCTATTTGAAAAACCTAGTGATTATATTCCAAAATTTGAGGATAATTTATTCTTCATAGAAAATTTTATGAAGCCCAGTAAAGATCCAGTCAAATTAGCAGCACAATACTTTCCACCAGGATGGCATTTTGCTCCCTTAGCTCCATACAAATCTTTGTCCTATTACAAAGATATTTTATTTGAAACAAAATCAGTAACCATTAAACCTATCACGGATAGAAGAGACGAATCAAAAGTTCTTTATCATTCTATCTATATCAAACAAATAATTTCCCAAGACAAATGGCATAGTCACCCATCTGATCTTCAACTATTAACCAATAGTAACCAACCCCAACACTTTTGTTATTACGACTATATTGAAGCTTGGAAAAGAGTTTTCCTTTACCAGAACCAGTCATTTAGTCATTCTTGGTTCATCCAATTCGACAAATTCTTCAAAAGTCCAATTCCACTATGGTTCACAGATTGGTGGAGAATGTTTGGTCCTTTGAAAGTTATCATCCCAGAAATGCTCTTACAACAAATAGAGTATTTTAGTAAAGTAAGATCAAGTAAAAACCCAGATTATGCAGGATACGAAATCCTACATTTTTTTAGTAAATACAAGGTCCCTTGGATATTTAAATGGCAATACAATATTGCTACCCCTATCAAGGACTCCACCACAATTCATGAAACAGAAAGCCGCAGGGCTTCAGTAACCCAGCATGACGGTCACAGTTGTGTTACCAGAATCCACTATGTCAAATGGTGGGATAAATTCGACATAAACAGAATAATTGGCCAAGTCCAAAAAGAATTTCCATCAGTAAAACCCAGTCCAGTAATTCAAGAAAAGAAATTATTTGAAGGACCATCGTCTTCATTAGATATTTCTAACATCAACAGGTTATCAGCCAGTGAATTAACTAATCTTTTACGAGCTATCCAAGATAGGACTATTAGCCTCAAAGAAGAAGCTTCACAGGAAGATGATTCCCCAGAAGCCAGTCAAAATTCCAGTCAGAATTCAGTCACTAATGCTTATGGATGTGCAGATTTACAAGATGCCCAAGACCCGTACGCATGAATTAGAATTTTTTATACATGATCAGTAAAATTCATCAGTCAACGGTCAGCCCCAACGGTCAGCCAACAAATTACCCAAGTAAAATGCTTTTACTTCTACCAACCGACAAGTTACTCAAGTAAAATGTTTTTTACTTTTTGCTTTTACTTTAACATAAGTGAATCACTTTCACTTAAGTAAAATGTTTTTTACTTTTGCTTTAATAATTGAAAGGTTATTCCTTTCCGCTCTATAAATATGAGCCTTCCTTGTATGTTTTCAGCAGGATGCAAACTGCTTTGTAAGTAGGATTCTCTCTCGTTTTCTTTTCTCTCTAGTTCTCTAGTTTGTATGCTTTGCTTGTACATAGAACAAGTAACTTTCCGATAAGTAATATATTTTCAGTAAGCTATTTTTTGCATTCAACTGCATACCGGCTTCTTGCCTGGTTTATTTACATACAACTGCATACCGGCTTCTTGCCTGGTTTATTTACATTCAACTGCATTCCGGCTACATTCCGGCTACTCACCTGATTTTCCGGTTGTTCAACAACATTCCGATCATCATTCTGGTAACATATCTACTATTCCGATCATCATACTATTCCGAGGGATTTGCCCTAGAACTTGGTACCTGTTTACTACATTTATTGGTTGAACTGTGGTAACTGGATGGGGAATAATGACTCCCTTGAATTTACTATCGTTACTGGATTTTCCTCCTCGAGAGCTGCTGCTTCCTCCACGACCATGGGGGTTACCTCTAACACTCATTTTTCACTCACTCCTGTTTGCAGAAATTCTCTAGTTAGGAAATCTGGAATAGAATTTTCACTTCCTTTAATATATTGAATGTCAAAATCAAATATGCTTAATAATGCTTGCCATCTGGCAAAAATCTGTTTTGATGCAATATTTTGAACATCTTTTTCTAAAATATATTTTGCTGACTGACAATCAATTCTAACTAAAAACTTTTGATTTAAAAGTTCATGCTGAAATTTGTTGATGCATAAAACTAGGCTGTATCTCATCAGGAAATTTACTGGCAAATTCTATTGCTTTATCTATTGGTTTAATCTTACCATATTGTATGGTATGGCCTAAAAATCTTACTTTTGTTTGGAATAATGAGCACTTACTAGGTGAGAGTACTAATCCATTAGTTTTGACTGTTTTGAAAAAAGAATTCAGGTGTTTCCAATGTTCTTCAATTGAATTTGAATAAACAAGAACATCGTCAATGTAGACAATTGTGAAATGGCTAAATGGGTTAAATATGTCGTTCATCATGTTTTGAAATTCACTAGGACCATTCTTAAGGCCAAAAGGGAAAACATTCCATTCATAATGACCAAAGGGGGTGGTGAAGGCAGTTTAAGGACCAAACATTCTCCACCAATCTGTGAACCATAGTGGAATTGGACTCTTGAAGAATTTATCGAATTGGATGAACCAAGAATGACTAAATGACTGGTTCTGGTAAAGGAAAACTCTTTTCCAAGCTTCAATATAGTCGTAATAACAAAAGTGTTGGGGTTGGTTACTATTGGTTAATAGTTGAAGATCAGATGGGTGACTATGCCATTTGTTCTGGGAAATTATTTGTTTGATATAGATAGAATGATAAAGAACTTTTGATTCGTCTCTTCTATCCGTGATAGGTTTAATGGTTACTGATTCTGTTTCAAATAAAATATCTTTGTAATAGGACAAAGATTTGTATGGAGCTAAGGGAGCAAAATGCCATCCTGGTGGAAAGTATTGTGCTGCTAATTTGACTGGATCTTTACTGGGCTTCATAAAGTTTTCTATGAAGAATAAATTATCCTCAAATTTTGGAATATAATCACTAGGTTTCTCAAATAGATCAAAGGGAATGGATGGTCTATTGGTAGTAACTACGGCTTTACTTGTGCTGGCAAAAGGGTCAATAATTGGTGGTTGACTAGCAAGAACAGTACTGTATGGTTTAGGGATTTGCTCAACCAATAGATAAAGCAATAGAATTTGCCAGTAAATTTCCTGATGAGATACTTGATAAAACCCAACTCCAAAGATTCTTAGGATCCCTTAATTATATAGGAGAATTTTATAAAGATCTTAGGAAACAATGTAAACCATTGTTCGAACGGTTACAGAGTAATCCCCCTCCTTGGACTTCTATTCATACTTCAATTGTCCAAGATATTAAAAAATATGTCAAGACCCTTCCCTGTCTTGGTATAGCAAATCCTTCTGCATTCAAAATTGTAGAAACAGATGCCTCTGAAATTGGATTTGGAGGAATTCTCAAACAAAAGTTAGATCCCTCTTCTCATGAAGAAATTGTTTGTTTTCATTCAGGCGCTTGGGATCAGTTTGGTCCTTTGAAAGTTATCATCCCAGAAATGCTCTTACAACAAATAGAGTATTTTAGTAAAGTAAGATCAAGTAAAAACCCAGATTATGCAGGATACGAAATCCTACATTTTTTTTAGTAAATACAAAGTCCCTTGGATATTTAAGTGGCAATACAATATTGCTAACCCTATCAAGGACTCCACCACAATTCATGAAACAGAAAGCCGCAGGGCTTCAGTAACCCAGCATGACGGTCACAGTTGTGTTACCAGAATCCACTATGTCAAATGGTGGGATAAATTCGACATAAACAGAATAATTGGCCAAGTCCAAAAAGAATTTCCATCAGTAAAACCCAGTCCAGTAACTCAAGAAAAGAAATTATCTGAAGGACCATCGTCTTCATTAGATATTTCTAACATCAACAGGTTATCAGCTAGTGAATTAACTAATCTTTTGCGAGCTATCCAAGATAGGGCTAGTAGCCTCAAAGAAGAAGCTTCCCAGGAAGATGATTCCCCAGAAACCAGTCAAAATTCCAGTCAGAATTCAGTCACTAATGCTTATGGATGCACAGATTTACAAGATGCCCAGGACCCGAATGCATGAATTAGAATCTTTTATACATGATCAGTAAAATTCATCAGTCAACGGTCAGCCTCAACGGTCAGCCGACAAATTACCCAAGTAAAATGCTTTTACTTCTACCAACCAACAAGTTACTCGAGTAAAATACTTTTGCTTTTACTTTTACTTTAACATAAGTGAATCACTTTCACTTAAGTAAAATGTTTTTTACTTTTGCTTTAACTCAGGTGAATCACTTTCACCCAAGTAATATGTTTTTGCTTGTCTTTTGTAATAATTGAAAGGTTATTCCTTTCCTGTTTTCCGCCCTATATATATGGGCTTTCATTGTATGTTTTGAGCAGGATGCAAACTGCTTTGTAAGTAGGATTCTCTCTCGTTTTCTTTTCTCTCTAGTTCTCTAGTTTGTATGCTTTGCTTGTACATAGAACAAGTAACTTTCCGATAAGTAATATATTTTCAGTAAGCTATTTTTTGCATTCAACTGCATACCGGCTTCTTGCCTGGTTTATTTACATACAACTGCATACCGGCTTCTTGCCTGGTTTATTTACATTCAACTGCATTCCGGCTACATTCCGGCTACTCACCTGATTTTCCGGTTGTTCAACAACATTCCGATCATCATTCTGGTAACATATCTACTATTCCGATCATCATACTATTCCGATCACTGTTCCGGTTAGTAAATTTCAACTATTTTCTACTGTTCTTCTCTGTGTTCCTGCTTCCGCCCCTTTTGGTATCAAAGCCACCCGGAGATTATTGAGTTATTGAGTTACTGTTCCGACGGTATTCCGTTCAGTAATAGTGTTTTACAACTGTTTCAGATTATCTTTTAGTTATTCTGATAATTTAGTCACCACTTCTACTGTAGACCACCTAGTGTCGTTGCTAGAAATCCTTTGTAAGTCTCAGGTTAGAGCAGTGTTGGATAAGAGCGTTAGACATAGGTATGAGTGTGCTTAAGGTAGAAAGGTATGCACTAATATTCCCAGAATCACTCTAAGTAATTCAAAACAGTTAAAAACAATATTAATGAATAGACTATTTAGGTCTAGTTCCTCAGTTAGCTCGAGGTCACCGATGACGTCGATCCCAGATATAGTTAACCAAGAAGAACATAGTTATGAAAATATTAGTCAAGATTTAGGAAATTGGAATATACCCAATATAGATCCAAAACAAATCTATCAGTCAACTTTTACAGATAATTTTAAAACCAATTACAATGTTAAAACTGTAGAAAAAATATATGCTATTAACAAAGAACATGAAAACTGTTCCCTGTTAACAAGTGAAATAATAAGAAAATATAAAAAGAGAAACTATAATTTTATTCACATAGGATTAATACAAGTAGCAGTAAAACCATTATCAGTAAAAGGAATTAATTCTAGCATTCTTTTATGTTTAAGAGATGCGAGATATTTAAACTATGTCCCTAGTATATTAGGAATAATGGAATCTAGTCTCCATAATGGACCAGTCCATTTTAATTGTTTTCCAGACTTTACTTTAAGTCTAAATGACCCTAATTTATTAAAAGCATTAACTTTAATATACTAGCTTCAAACCCGTGCGATGCACAAATTGTTAATTGTTATTTTATTATTATATTTTATTATTGTTAAAAAAAATAAGTAGACATGTTAAAATGACTAAACACTTTTAATTAATTAAAAACGTTAAATCGGATTTTAAAATAAATAAGTAAGGGTTTGCTCGTTATATTATTTGAAAAGGCGGGGTTTTAGTATGGAAAAATAAAAAATATAACATATATTTAGTTTAAAAAGGTAAATGCCCGTGATATTTTTGGAAAATGAGGTTTTAAAATTTAATAATTTAAATTATTTAAATACGTTTTAAAATAAATAAGTAAAGGGTTTGTCCGTGATATTTTTAGAAAAAGAATGAATTTTAGTGAGAAAAATAGAAAAAGACAATTGAAAAACGCAATTTCCCGTGATATATTTATAAAATGGGGGACTTTGTTAGGAAAAATCTAAAATGTGTTTTAGCTGAAAAAGTAATTGGTTATAAATAGGTATTTGATTATTTATATTTTAATATTTTTAGTAATTGCATTTGTTAAAAAAAATAAGTAAACATGTTAAAATAGGTAAACTTTTTAAAAAATAATTATAATATTAGGTTTAAAAATAAATAACTAAAGGTTTGTCCTTGATATTTTTGGAAAATGAGGGGTTTTACTAATGAAAAATAGAAAAACTAACATGTTTTAGTTAAAAAAAAGTTAATTGTCCGTGATATATTTGAAAAATTATGGGAATTTGTTAGAAAAAATAAAAAAAAAAGTATTTTAGGTGAAAAAGGTAATTTGTTATAAATTTTTCATTATTATTATTTAATAATATATTTCTATAAATAAGTAAGGTTAATTAAGTAAAAACACGAATTTAAGAAAGGGAAATTAAGTAAAATCATAAACCGACCAAACTTTTAATGTTTCGTCTATTATATAATAGTATAATAGTATAGTATTGATATATATATATATTCTTATATTAATTCGAATAGATTCCTAAAATATTTAGGCCTGTTAAAATAAGTCTTAAATAAGTAAGTTTTAAAAGTGTGTTTATGTTATATTTTGGGTTTTGAGTAATAAAAGCTAAGTAGAAAAATTCAAGTACTAAAAGATTAAATTGAATCCGAAGAGTTTCATGTTTAATAATATTTTAGATATATTTTTTGATAAAATTCTCATTTTTTAAAATTAAGGTAAAGTTGCAAAAATAAAAGGACTCAAGTGAAAATATCAAAGATAAAATTTTATTTCAAAAGTTTCATGTTTAATTATATTTTAAATATATGTTTCGATTAAAATTGTCATTTCTAAAAAATTAGGCGAAGTTGGAAAAAATAAAAGTACTAAAACACAAATAACAGAATACTAGTTTAAAACCCGTGCGATGCACGGATTTTTAATTGTTATTTTATTATTATTTTATTATTATTTTATTAATTGTAATTGTGCAAAAAATAAGTAGGCATGTTAAAATAGCTAAACACTTTTAATTAATTAAAAACATTAAAACAGATTTTAAAATAAATAAGTATAGGTTTGCCCGTTATATTTCTGAAAAATGAGGGGGTTTAGTAAGAAAAAATAAAAAATGTAACATATATTTAGTTTAAAAAGGGCCCGTTATATTTTTGGAAAATGAGCTTTTAAAATTTAATAATTAAAAGTATTTAAATACGTTTTAAAATAAATAAGTAAATGGTTTCCTGTGATATTTTTGGAAAAAGAATGAATTTTAGTACGAAAAATAGAAAAAGGCAATTGTAAAAGGCAATTTCTCGTGATATATTTAGAAAAAGATGGACTTTGTTAGAAAAAATATATAATGTGTTTTAGCTGAAAAGATAATTGGTTATAAATAGGTATTTGATTATTTATATTTTAATATTTTTAGTAATTGCATTTGTTAAGAAAAATAAGTAGACATGTTAAAATATGTAAACTTTTAAAAAAATATTTATAATATTAAAATAGGTTTAAAAATAAATAACTAAAGGTTTGTCCGTGATATTTTTGGAAAAGGAGGGGTTTTAGTAAAGAAAAATAGAAAAAACAAACATGTTTTTAGTTAAAAAAGGTAATTGCCCGTGATATATTTCAAAAGGCATGGGAATTTGTTAAAAAAAATAGAAAAAATAATGTATTTTAGGTGAAAAGGTAATTGATTATAAATATGTAATATTATTATTTAATAATATATTTCTATAAATAAGTAAGGTTAATTAAGTAAAAACACGAAGTGCATTTAATTAAGGGCAATTAAGTAAAATCACAACGTACCATACCAACCAACCAAAATTTTAATGTTTCGTCTATTATATAATACTAGCTTAAAACCCGTGCGATGCACGGATTGTTAATTGTTATTTTATTATTATTATTTAATTGTATTTGTTAAAAAAATAAGCAGACATGTTAAAATAACTAAAAACTTTTAATTAATTAAAAATATTTTAAAATAAATAAGTAAATGTTTGCCCGTTATATTTTTGGAAAAGGAGACGTTTTAGTAAGGAAAAATAAAAAATATAACATATATTTAGTTTAAAAAGGTAAATGCCCGTGATATTTTTGTAAAATGAGGTTTTAAAATTTAATAATTAAAATTATCTAAATACGTTTGAAAATAAATAAGTAAAGGGTTTCTTGTGATATTTTTGGAAAAAGAATGGATTTTAGTGAGAAAAATAAAAAAAAAATTGTAAAAGGCAATTTCCGGTGATATATTTAGAAAATGAGGGACTTTGTTAGAAAAAATATATAATATATTTTAGGTAAAAAGTTAATTGGTTATAAATAGATATTTGATTATTTTTATTTTAATGTTTTTAGTAATTGCATTTGTTAAGAAAAATAAGTAGACATGTTAAAATAGGTAAAGTTTTAAAAAATAATTATAATATTAAAATAGGTTTAAAAATAAATAACTAAAGGTGTGTCCATGATATTTTTGGAAAAGGAGGGGTTTTAGTAACGAAAAATAGAAAAACTAACATGTTTTAGTTAAAAAGGTAATTACTCGTGATATATTTGAAAAGTAGAGGAATTTGTTAGAAAAAATAATATATTTTAGATGAAAAAAGGAATTGGTTATAAATAGGTAATATTATTATTTAATAATATATTTCTATAAATAAGTAATGTTAATTAAGTAAAATCACGAAGTACAGTTAATTAAGGGCAATTAAGTAAAATCACAAAGTACCATACCGACCAACCAAACTTTTAATGTACCGACCAACCAAACTTTTAATGTTTCGTCTATTATATAATAGTATTGATAGTATTGATGAGTAACATACCGACATACTAACTATCAAACTAGTATTGAATTTTAAATTAAAATTAAATGGAAGTTAATGATACAAGGCTTGATAAAATAATTTTTTTTGGTTTTGTTTGTATAATATGTATCTTTTATTTTTTATAAATATATGTTCGTTATTGAGATCCAAAATTTAAATTTTTAGTTTCTAAAATGTTGTTACTAGGATTCAAAATTTAATTTTTATAAGTTGTTTTTGTTAAATTTATAATATTTATTATATTATTATTATTATTATTAAATAAATATTATAACTTGTACTAATAAATAATAAAAATAATTTTAATTTGACAAATATAATTTTCAAGATAAATCAAATACTTTCATGCTCAGCCAACTCGAGGCATTTGCAACGCATCCCTCTCCTATTATATCATTATTATATTATCATCATTATTAAATAAATATTATAACTTGTACTAATAAATAATAAAAATAATTTAAATTTGACAAATATAATTTTCAAGATAAATCAAATACTTTCATGCTCAGCTAACTCGAGGCATTTGCAACGCATCCCTGTGCTATTATATCTAAGAACTGTTGATATTAAAACAGATGAATGAGAACCGTTAGATCTTAAAAAGTGTATTTGATTATTAGTAGTATTAAATTCAAATACTGAAAAGTATAAAGTTCCATGGAGACTAATGGGATACTTGGAGACATATATGTCCTCCAAGTAAAATACATTCATAAAATGTTTTATAAAGTAATATGGAGAGTAATATTTTGTAAACATATAAAACATCTGATAATTTTAGTTCTTATTTGCAGGACATTTATAATGGATTAATATGCATGACAATGTTTGATTTACGAAAATATTCAATTTGATGATGATTTTACACTGACATTCTTTACTTATTGAGTAACCGGTTGCTCTAAACCCTCAAAGTGTTAGAGCAAGTTACTTTACGGGATCATCTATACTATACTATTATAAGCAAACCACCCTCTATTTGGTTGGTAGTTTGGTCATATATAGTTTGGTCATCTAAATAATAACCGTTAGATGTAAATATAGATAAATGAGAACCGTTGGATGTAATATTAAAAAAAATTATTTTCTTGATATCTAAAATGCTCCCACGGGTTCAAGGTTCGAATCCCGTCAACAACATATTATTATTAAATATTTATATCATCTATTTTTCTAAGCTAAATTCAAAAGTTGAAGATATTATTCCGTCAACAACATATTAAGAATTTTTAAGATCAAAATACAAATAAATGTTAATAAAATAAGATAAAAAATACTAAAAAAATCATATAAAAAATACTAAAATAATAAATCAAAAATACTAAAATTCATCTGTGTATCGCAGGGTTCAAGGTTCGAATCCCGTCAACAACATATTATTATTAAATATTTATATCATCTATTTTTCTAAGCTAAATTCAAAAGTTGAAGATATTATTCCGTCAACAACATATTAAGAATTTTTAAGATCAAAATACAAATAAATGTTAATAAAATAAGATAAAAAATACTAAAAAAATCATATAAAAAATACTAAAATCAAAAATCAAAAATACTAAAATTCATCCGTGTATCGCACAGCTTATAGGCTAAAAAAAACTTAGAATAACGTCATACATATATTATTATATTTGATTATTTTTTAAAATCATATAAATCAAAATATAGATAATAAAATAAAAAATACTAAAATTCATCCCGCATCGCACAGGTTACAGGCTTGTGTAACTTTAAAAATAGACTTCTGTTTTGGTTATTTGTAAACGGTTATGTAACTGATGTCAATGTTAGGGTTCTCTTTTTCTAAAAAAAAAATCAACGAAAACATGTTAGTCTTTCTATTTTTTCTTATTAAAACTCTTCCTTTTCCAAAAATATCACGGGGAAACCTTACTTATTTATTTTAATACTTTTAATTACGGCAATTACCTTTTCAACTAAAACATGTTACTTTTTGTATTTTTTCATTTAAAAAAAACTATAAATTATTAACTTTTCAACTAAAATACATTAACTTTTCAATATTTTCTAACAAAATCCTCTATTTTCTAAAAAAATCATGGACAATTACCTTTTTAAAATAAAACATGTTACTATTTATATTTTTTTTTACTAAAACCCCACATTTTCCAAAAATATCACAAGCAAACTCTTACTTATTTTAAAACATTTTTTAATAATTTTAATTACGGGCAATTACCTTTTCAGATAAAACATGTTATTTTTAAAATTTGTTCATTTTTTAAGAAAACTATTATTAAATAATAATATTATTTATAACCAATTAACTTTTTAGTTAAAATACATTAAACCCTTACTTATTTATTTTAAAACCTATTTTAATATTTTTAATTATGGACAATTACCTTTTTAGCTAAAACATGTTGCTCTTTCTATTTTTTCTTAATAAAACATCTCACTCCAAAAATATCACGGGCAAATAGTTACTTATTTATTTTAAAACTTATTTCAATACATTTAATTATTGAAATTTATACTATACTATTATAAGCAAACCACCCTTTATTTGGTTGGTAGTTTGGTCATCTGTTGATAGTTTGGTCATCTAAATAATAACTGTTAGATGTAAATATAGATAAATGAGAACCGTTGGATGTAATATTAAAAAAATATTATTTTATTGATATCTAAAATGCTCCAACGGGTTCAAGGTTCGAATCCCGTCAACAATATAACCTAAGTTCAATTTAGCTACATAATTATTTTTATATATTTTGAAGTTAAATAAAATGTCTTCTATCAAATGATACTCAAACATTTCGCGCGAAGTTCCAAAAATCTGTGATTTTATAGTTTAGCGATATAAAGATGTTTCAGTTAATAGATAAACTCAAGTTCAATTTCTACAAACAACTTTTTCTAATAAATAATAAACACAGAGGCAAGTTAGTCGGTTCAAATCATGTATAAAATATCTCCTGGTTAAATTATCTCACGTATTATAAGATTATGTTAATCGATATAATAATGAATACCAAATACGCCTCCACTCACGCGACACACACACATACATATAATATTGGAAGTAGAATAGGTATTTGCAAAACATATTAAATCCTTATATACAATAAGCGTAAGAGAAATCTTATCCAAAATTTTGGTCGTGTACCACCAAATCAATAAGGATTGTTTCTTTTAAAATAGATGAATGAGAACCATTAGATCTAATATTAAAAAAAACATATATATATAAATTAAATTAGAGTAACCACCATCTATTTGGTTGGTAGTTTGGTCATATGTAGTTTGGTCATCTAAATAATAACCGTTAGATGTAAATATCGATAAATGAGAACCGTTAGATGTAATATTAAAAAAATATTCTTTTCTTGATATCTAAAATGCTCCTACGGGTTCAAGGTTCGAATCCCGTCAACAACATATTATTATTAAATATTTATATCATCTATTTTTCTAAGCTACATTCAAAAGTTCAAGATATTATTCCGTCAACAACATATTAAGAATTTTTAAGATCAAAATACAAATAAATGCTAATAAAATAAGATAAAAATACTAAAAAATCATATAAAAAATACTAAAATAATAAATCAAAAATACTAAAATCAAAAATCAAAAATACTAAAATTCATCCGTGTATCGCATAACTTATAGGCTAAAAAAACGTAGAATAACATCATACATATATTATTACATTTGATTACTTTTTAAAATCATATAAATCAAAATATAGACAATAAAATTAAAAAAAAAACTAAAATTCATCCGTGCATCGCACGGGTTACAGGCTTGTATATATTATATTCTAACATTACTTGCATGTGGTCGAGCCGAGGATGAAAACTCTGGGAGAAAAATTTGCATGCTTTGAGAGTCTTGTCCCTATGAGAAAATCATTTAATGGCACTTTTATTTGTTGCGGGGGTTATGACAGGGAAGATGGTAATAATGCAGTTGCTGGAAACCATGGAGACCTTGTTGTTTATGGTCGTTTATTCATAGCGAACCCTGATCTACCCAAGCGTTTGAGCTTGATGCTCCCCTAAACAAATATATATGATAGAAGCACATTTTTTACATCTGATCCAGTTGTTGGCTATACTGATTATCCGTTTCTTGATGAAACAGATTGATAGTGCTTTAATGTTGTACCACAGAAAGGTTGATGCGGTGTACAATTTCTTTCTTGCTAAGTAATAGTGGTGTACACTTTCAGTTGGAGGTTATTATTGTATTTGTGTAACTGCAGAAGCAACTATGGTTTTGTCCTTTTTGTAGCCGGTGATGATCATCTGTTGTTGGTGTTAACGGAGGAATTTGGTATTAACAAAGTTTGAGGTTTATCGCCGGAATCAAGATCTATGACGGTGGTTCTTCGCCGGAAAGTCGCCAGAGTGTGGTGGTTGTGATGAATTGGGGGCTGAGATTGTAAGGGTTTCTTGGTGGTGGCTCGTTAAGCTCTTCTCTTCCAACCCCTTACAATGTGACTACGTACCCCGTATTTATAGGGGATCACGCCCTACGTAGTTCTTGGGGAGCAAGTAACCTATATGGGCTGGTCTCAGATTTCCGAGGCCCACTAGGATACTTGATCCGTCTTCTGGAACTGGTCTTCGACTCGATTTAGGAATGTCCAACGATGAGGCCTAGTCACAAAGGCCCAAAGCTCAACTACAGTCTAGGGACTTCACGGATATGGCATCGACCCAACTTAGGAGCCGACACTAACCGCTACCAGCTATCTCCCTGACCAAAGTAGTTGCAGGTAAAGCCATGACTTACCCCAAATGCCAGACGCATCCTTGTCCCCCGAATGAGAAGCACCCACCAGATTATAGGACAAGTGATCCCAAGCGTTTGGGTGCAAAGTGCAGGATTACTCCAAAGTTCCCCAATGAGGACGCGCCCATTGAGTACAGGAACAGAGCTCCCAAAGCACACACCAAGGTTCACCCCAGATCCCCAATGAGGACGCGCCCATTGAATACAGGAGGAGGCCTTCAATCATCAGGCATACCCCTGGAGGCCTTCAACCACATACATCCCCCTCCTAGGGCACATCCTAGGAGGGAATTCTTCAATCATCAGGCAAACCCCTGGAGGCCTTCAATAATGGACATCCCTCCCTTAGGGCTCATCCTAAGGGAGAAGTCTTCAATATCTTGCCAGTATCAAGCCAATGGAGTCATCCTTCACCACCAAGTAGCTACTTCAAACCAAGAGGGCGCGCTCTCAAGGGGTGGACGGCCTAAAAGAGCGTGCACTTACCCCTCTGAGGGCAAGCCCTAAGTCTTCCATATGATAATCCCATGTCAGTCTAGCTGTTATTCTCTGTCAAGTCATCCATTCATGTCAAGTTGTCAGTCCACACCAAGAGGACGCATCCTCAAGGGTTGGACGGCCAGAGGGCGCGCCCTCACCCCTATGAGGACAAGCCCCGAGCCTCCGTTGTACTAGTTCAATCCCTAATTGCACCTTGGATATCCCCAATTGATTATTACTTGACCTGAATCTTCCTTAAAAACCCGATACCGAATTTTGGCTATAACAACTACCCCCCAATTCCATGTGAAATCAGAGATGAAGCATGGAATTTTTAATCTCCAAAGTGCCAAAATCTCTTTGTAACCTTTTCTTCTTCAAGAAGTGTCCTCGAGCTTCTTCCTTCTTTATGCTGTAAAGAGGGCGCATCCTTCCCGATGACGCGTCCTTTAATTCTTCCATCATATATTTTTGATAATTTTAATGTTTAGAGAGGTATACCACCTGCACACGACACCTCTAAGCTTACATGAGCTAACTCGGCATAAGAAACAAGAGATATTGTGCACAGATATAAACCTCTCTCTTGGATCGTCCTCAAGTAAAATATTCATTTATCGAGAGGACGAGCTGTCTTCTATCATTAAGGGGTACGGATTCATTCATTTATCTTAAGATTCAAAAAAAATGGAGTAGCTTGTGTAAATATAGATACACCCTTGTATATATATACTTGTATGGTGGTCTAATCAGTCATACTATTCCATCTGATGGCTGCCACGTGTTCCACCTAATATCTTCCTTTGCCCTTCCTTATAATCTTTCTTCTCTCTCATTCCAGAATAGTTCTCTTTTGAGTGCGTCCTAAAATGTGGGCGCGTCCTCTTTCAAAAATTCCAATAATGATACACCCATGCGTCCCTTGAGGGTCTGTCCATGGGCATTCTTGCCTTGATATTATGAGATGTCTTGTAAAGATGTCTTCATGTCATATAATTTTAAGAATATGTAAGTGATGCCCTCGAAGGGTCCTTAAAAGTGCAAACCAGTCCCGTAGGGACCTTGGGAAGCGACCTCGTAGGGCCTTGTAGTCAAAAGTTTTCACAATAATATTTTCTCTCCAGCTAACATGTGAGCTTATGTTCCCACATGTATCTTCAAGTCTTCTTAAAGTATCATAAGAGAAGGCCTCTTGTTGATATGATGAGAGAAGTAGATGAGTTCTCTCCTTTTGTTTGTCTACTTTTTAGTATGAGGAGAGGAGTCCTCTCCTGTCACATAAGTCTTTCTCTTTTTTAGTATAGGAGAGGAGTCCTCTCATGTCGCATGTTCCTCCTTTTTAATATGAGGAGAGGAGTCTTCTCTTCTTGTCTGGCTTCTTACTAATATGATGGGAGAAGGCCTTTATACGAATACGATGAGAAGAGTCCTCTCTATTAATATGAGTGGATGAGTCCTCTCTGCTGATATAAGGGGAGGAGTACACTCTGCTGATATGAGGAGATGAGTCATCTCTGCTGATATGAGGTGGAGGAGTCCTCTCTGCTGATATGAGGTGGAGGAGTCCTCTCTGCTGATATGAGGTGGAGGAGTCCACTCTGCTGATATGAGGAGATGAGTCATCTCCTCCTTCCTGACTCTTGCGTAGGGCGGCCTATATGGACGAGGGCAATGTCGAAGTCCCTTCTAATCTTCTAATCCATTTTATAATAGCATTATCTTGTGGAGGGGCTCACTCATGACCTTGGGGCCGCATCCTGCTGGTCAGGGGGCGCATCTGAAGGTCCATGGGGCCTCTACTCCAAATATTCTTCTTCTTATTGCAATCTGAGGGTTGTACAATCATGTTTAAAGTCAAAGCCTTAACATATGAGGCCGATACCATTATGACGCGCCTTGAAGGGCATATCTTCTATTATTGAGGATATGACGATGCGTTCTCTGAAGATAAAAGTCTTTTCTTTTCGGAGGGGCTCACTCATGTCCATGGGGCCTCGACCTGTAAGCAGGGGGCACTCACTGTGGACTAGGGGGCCTCTCTCCTATATAATCCATTGAATTATCACGTGAAGGGGCTCACTCATATCCATGGGGCCTCGACCTGTAATCAGGGGGCTCTCACTATGGAATACGGGGCCTCTGCTTCCAATAGCTTCCTTTCCTCTAAAATTCAAGTAATGAATTCTTCACGCGGAGGGGCTCGCTCATGTCCATAGGGCCTCAACCTGTAATTCTTTCAAGAATCAGGGGGCACACTCTGTGGATCACGGGGCCGCTCTCCGATATTATAAATTGAGTTGGCACATGAGGGGGCTCACTCATGTCCATGGGGCCTTAACATGTAACCAGGGGCACTCTCTTTGGATCATGGGGTCGCTCTCCCATATCATCTATTGAACTGTCACGTGATGGGGATCGCTCATGTCCATGGGGCCTCGACCTGTAATCAGGAGGCACTCACTATGGATCATGGGGACACTCTCCCATACTATCGATTAAATTATTACATGAGGGGGCTCACTCATGTCCTTGGGGCCTCAACCTGTAACCAGGGGGCACTCTCTTTGGATCATGGGGCCTCGCCTCCCTATTATCTTCCTCTAAAAATCATTGGAGTTCATGTTAAGCGGTAGTTCTTTTTCCTGAGGGCACGCCATGGAGGAAGGACGCGTCCTGAAAAACTAGGAAGCCGCATATCGGAGTATCTTCGGAGTATGCGCCCTGAAGAAAGGACACACTTGAGAGACGACAAGGGGGCTCAAGTATTGGAGCTTGTCTGATCATTATTTATCTTCATTATAGTTGTTTGTAGACATTTTTCCATTGGACGCGTCCTCGGGGAGAAACGATCATTGGAACCTTTGACATGCTGAGAGGGCATCTTTGAAGCAGAGAACGCTTCCTTTCGGGTTAGGACGTATAGCTTGATAATTCTTGAGATATTCTTCCAAGTAGGAATTTTCCACCTGTCAAAAAACTCAATAATCAAAAATTTCAAAAAGTACCTGGAGGACGCGTCCTGGAGAAGATGACGTGTTCCATCATCGAATTCTCTCAACAGTTGTTGGAAGTCATCTGACCCTCGAGCATCACTCTTAAGGCATGCCCTAAGGGTTCTTGGGAATTTTCCTTCACAATCTTCTTCCTGCAATAATTCAAGGAACAGATAACAGGAACCACAACAAAGCAAGTTAGGTGTTACCTTGAGGGCGTGTCAAGAAGATGATGACGTGCTCCCGATAATTGCACCTTCTTTTTAGGATCTTGCTCGGAATCACCCCCCAGTATACATGGAAACTAATGCCTTCAGATATGAATCGCCTTGATATCTTCTTCTCCAGATCTTCTTCGAACTCCCAGTCAGGAATCATCGTCTTGAAATCACCATCTTTGGATCTTCCTCCTTGCCGCCAACAAGAAGTCGTAGCCATGGCCATCCTTTGAATCGTGGCAGACCTTCTTCTAATAACTTTCATCATGATGAGATATCTCTTCCTCCCGAGATTATGATCTTGATCAGCACCCCTCCTTCTAGCGCCAATTTGTTAACGGAGGAATTTGGTATTAACAAAGTTTGAGGTTTATCGCCGGAATCAAGATCTATGACGGTGGTTCTTCGTCGGAAAGTCGCCAGAGTGTGGTGGTTGTGATGAATTGGGGGCTGAGATTGTAAGGGTTTCTTGGTGGTGGCTCGTTGAGCTCTTCTCTTCCAACCCCTTACAATGTGCCTACGTACCTCGTATTTATAGGGGATCAAGCCCTACGTAGTTCTTGGGGAGCAAGTAACCTATATGGGCTGGTCTCAGATTTTCGAGGCCCACTAGGATACTTGATCCGTCTTCTGAAACTGGTCTTCGACTCGCTTTAGGAATTTCCAACGATGAGGCCTAGTCACAAAGGCCCAAGGCTCAACTACAGTCTAGGGACTTCACGGATATGGCATCGACCCAACTTAGGAGCCGACACTAACCGCTACCAGCTATCTCCCTAACCAAAGTAGTTGCAGGTATAGCTATGACTTACCCCAAATGCCAGACGCATCCTTGTCCCCCGAATGAGAAGCACCCACCAGATTACAGGACAAGTGATCCCAAGCTTTTGGGTGCAAAGTGCAAGATTACTCCAAAGTTCCCCAATGAGGACGCGCCCATTGAGTACAGGAACAGAGCTCCCAAAGCACACACCAAGGTTCACCCCACATCCCCAATGAGGACGCGCCCATTGAATACAGGAGGAGGCCTTCAATCATCAGGCATACCCCTGGAGGCCTTCAACCACAGACATCCCCCTCCTAGGGCACATCCTAGGAGGGAATTCTTCAATCATCAGGCAAACCCCTGGAGGCCTTCAATAATGGACATCCCTCCCTTAGGGCTCATCATAAGGGAGAAGTCTTCAATATCTTGCCAGTATAAAGCCAATGGAGTCATCCTTCACCACCAAGTAGCTACTTCAAACCAAGATGGCGCGCTCTCAAGGGGTGGACGGCCTAAAAGAGCGTGCACTTACCCCTCTGAGGGCAAGCCCTAAGTCTTCTATATGATAATCCCATGTCAGTCTAGCTGGTATTCTCTGTCAAGTCATCCATTCATGTCAAGTTGTCAGTCCACACCAAGAGGACGTGTCCTCAAGGGTTGGACGGCCAGAGGGCGCGCCCTCACCCCTATGAGGACAAGCCCCGAGCCTCCGTTTTACTAGTTTAATCCCTAATTGCACCTTGGATATCCCCAATTGATTATTACTTGACCTGAATCTTCCTTAAAAACCCGATACCGAATTTTGGCTATAACAGTTGGTAAATTAATTTTTTATTAACTGTGCTTAAGTTCTCTCCTCCCTACTGCCAATAGTATGATAATTGTTGGTTAATTTGTCACGTTGGTTTCCTTTATATAGAATTGTTATACATATCTTTCCTATTTTAAAAATGGTCAACTGTAAAAATTTATATACTCACACGCGTTTCCATTGAGGTATAAATTTTCAACCTCTTAATTCTTAAACCTATTGAAATCATGTACATCTACTGATACTTGAGCCTCGATATATCTTATTATACATTAGACCTCGCAATTCGTTCGTGTCATGTAATTTCGTGTTTCGTGTATCTAAATGCTAAACCCAAAACCACCCATTTAGGATTCGTGTAATTTCGTGTACTTTCGTTTCGTGTACTTTTGAAGGCATGCATGTTTCTCTAATTGTACTTCAACTCTTCACTACCTGATGCAAATTACATATATTATGAAGCTGATATATATGCAAGGCGTAAGGCAGATGATTTGTTTCCGTATATATTGCAATTAAGTTTCTTGTTTAGTAAGTTTTTCCCCAGCTCATTACTTTTGTAGTTTACCTTCTTCCTAGATTATTACAGTCTCTAGTTCCATGTTGATTATTCTGTGAGGTTAAATGAAAATAACAAAGGCAGGTTTTGACCATTCATGAAATTGTTCTTTTTTGTGCGATGATTCCTAACAACAGAGGAAAATTAAGAAATTTGCTTCTCTGCTTCAAAAATGCAGAAAAGAAAAACAGTGTTTGTGTTCATATATGTTAGGTTTCGGTGTTTCACCGCATAAAATCAATTGCAGGGACAAGATTTCAACCAATTATTTTAACATTTCTGTTAGAACAAAATTTGCCACATTCCTACTAAATGAGGGGCATATGATTTTTCAGATATAAGAAGGTTTGGGCAACTGCTATGGAGTGGAGTACGAAGGTTATCACTGACTGTCACAAATGAATGCCAAGTAAGCTCAAACAACCACCGTGATGTGAAGACCAAAGATGGACAGTATCCAGCGAAGGACAACTAAAGTTAAATGTGGATGCTTCAGTAGGTATTGATGTGCCTTATTTTTCTGTGGGGATGGTGTTGCAAAATCATAGTGGTTCTTTTTTGTACGATGCATGGATGAAGCTCTCTCCTGGATACTCTCCCTTCAGGTTCAGAACGTGATCATCGAGACTAACTCTCTTCTTACAGTGAAGGTTGTGAATCAGAATTGCAGCAACCAAACGGAAGTGCCGAATGTTGTGGATAACTGTCGAGCAAAGCTTCAGGATATGAGTCATATTTATGTGAAACATATCAGAAATCAAGCAAACAAGTTTAGCAAAAAAAAAAAAAGCAATCAAGCAAACAAGGTAGCACATTTGATGGCATATCATATGTTGGAGACTTTGAAATATTAATTGATGCTTCTTTGATGTTTGATGCTTCAGGATAGGAGTCATATTTATGTGAAACATATCATATGTTGGAGACTTTGATGTCTGGTGCTTCTTTGAATTAATGAAATAAACATTCGAGATTCAATAGTTAGTCCAACGTGCCTTAAACCACATGTGTAGAGATATAACTACTTGGTTCAATCAAGAATTCCACAAGGTGCAAAGAAACACCAGTGAGTTACATTCTTATTATTCATGGTACAGGTTTCATGCAATCATCATCTTTATTTATAAAGGACACCACAATTCTTATTATTTATCGTATCAATCTATAAATTGATGGAGCAAAGACATTCTATATATTGATGTTTTTCCTTCAGCTTCATGTTTTTCCATACTAAAAATTGTGACTCACAGCACACTGCATGTATATCACGAGGAAGATTTAAGATACTCGAAGTCACTGTACTACTGTAGAGTGAATGTCAACCCAAGTCCCACATCGTTAAGATAAAGAAGAATTGTCTTAAATATAACCAGCCAAAACAACTTCATTACGATCCGCCGAGAATACGAAAGGAAATCCACATTTCCCCTGTAGAGAACCTTTGTAATATTGTTCCCAGAAAGAGGTCAATAATTTTTCTGAACACAAGCACAGAGTTGTCACTTGTCTCCTTTTAGCTGCAGTTTTGGCCTATCCACTCTCGGGTCCATAAGACCATAACATATGAAGGCTGCCTCTGTAGATGCCACAACTGCTAGCACCATCAATATCAAGTAAGTAGTCCTTGCCATTGTTTGATTTTGAGCAAAATAATGCAGCTATTTATAGGCAAGTTGATGTGAGTAAGTTAAAACTAAAGTTGTGTTTAGCTAATTGTTAGGACACCCAAGTACCAAACACATTTGTCTTCGTTTTGTATAAATGATTAAATGGATATAAACATATGGGTGGTAATTCTGTTTAATTTAGGTTACATACTCTGTTTCATTTTTAGTCGATTGACTTATTGACACGTAAAATTTTCACCACAAATAGCTAGGATTATTGTTTTAAAGTTATCTTTTTATAAATTATAATATTAAAAATCAAGCGACTATTATTTTAAAACGGAGGGAGTATATTTAGCTTAGAAATAATACGACATTGACATCACTTAAGAGCATCTCCAACAATATAAAGCCCTTAGCTAAAAATCAAGATGAATTTCCTTAAATAAGAATTATAGAGATTTTGTAAAGCTCTAACATAAGGCGCTGGCACGTGCATTTTTTGTTTTGGGTAAAATGCTATGCTGTAAATGGATGGTAGGTGCTTTTGATCATATACTAGTATCAAATTATATATATTAACCATGTATAGCAATCTGTAGGCATATGCATATTAATTTCAGAAGTACTCAAAATAACTTATATTGTTAAAGTAATTGGTTTTGAGTTATCTTCTACATAGACTCATTAGTACAATCACAAATATTATCAACTACTTAACAGTCAGATATAGTTCACATAAAAAGTTCATCTTTATTAATAAGTTCTTGTCATTTACTTCTCAAAATCGAATGTTACAGACAGAAATCAGAAGATCTGCTGGAGGTGGTTGGAGCTTTTTGTTGGGTTTTATTGCATACGCGGAAGCATGGATAACAATTTATTACGTATAAAACCCGTAAAACCGCATACGATTCATGGATAAATTAACGAATCGATTACTAACCTTTAAAAGTGATCCATGGATGATATAGAGAGGCTCTAGCAGCTGCTCCTCAAATGTGAAGCAGTCCACAAGTATCCACCAAGAGAAGATGATTCGATAGAGAGAGAAAACGGCTGAGAGAGAATTTTGGGTTGCCTCCATTTTTCTTTTTCTTATAAAATTATTAGGGTTGGAGGCAATAGGGTTTATAATAGTATATTTACAGGCAAAATATTCAGCTGAATATTTGTCCTATAAAATATTATTATTATTAACCCTTTAATTAATTAATCTCATTAATCAATTAATTAATAATTAAAACTCTTTTAATCATTAATTCTTTTTCTAAATTCTTTAGAAAATAATTCTCTCACTTAATTTAATTTCTTAAATTAAATTCTTAATTAATAATATTAAGAACTCTTCTTATTTAATTTATAATAAATTAAATCATATTTAACTGATTATAAAAAATGCTAATCAAATATTTATTTCATAAATAAATAATGACTAGCCATTATTAATTAATTCCTTCACCATCAAATCATTCTCTTTTATGGTGTGACCTTGTAGGTTCAATATTAAGCCGGTAGTAGAAATAAATAATAATAAAACTATTTTATTATTATTTATATGAATTCTTCTAATTCATTAAATACGATTAATAAATTAATCATATTTATTCTACATCATGAGTGATACTTCTCAGCATATCGCGACTATCCGGATAATATGAATTCACTGCTTAGAATACCAAGAACCTATTCAGTGACTAGTTACCGTACAATGAATTCCTTCTACCCTGCAATGTCCCGATTAAATACAAGGCATGGATCTCGTGTCAAGCCTATCTAATTTAATCATATGTTTTTCTATTCACTATGCTTAGTTCCAATTAATGCAAATTAGAAACTTCTTTCTAATTTCATTCACTCTGGCCAGAGATTCCTGAACTAGCATAAATGGAATAACATAGGATATTCTCTTCCTTCACTGGAAGGGGTAGATCCTTTATTGATCATTCACTATCTTCATGCACAAATTTCTATACCCAGAAGAGCACTAATTATTGTCCCTTGAGACTAATAGCTAAACCAAAGTATAGTTCAGTGTACACAAGATGACTATGATGATCTCAAGTCAAAGGACACTTGTACAACCATCACTATATGAACAACTACTGACACATGAGTGAACTCCATTAGTTGTTCAACTGATCGAGTCATGTTCAGTGAACTTATTCCTAATAAGCACCTACATACTAGCTATAGTGTCACCACACAAATGCTTGTGAGAACAAACATCCTTCATAGTGAAGTAAGCATAGTATGTACCGATCTTTGCGGATTAATTAACTACCAATTAATTATCCTACGACCATGAACTATTTAAGTTTAGAGTTATCATCTTTAAGGTCTCATTATCATGATCTCATCATAATCCATTAAAGCTTTACTCTAAACTATGGATCATCTCATTTAAACACTTTAAATAGATAAAGCCCGTTATAAAACATATTACCATTTTATTAAAGTAAACAAACTTGAATCAGATTGAACAAAGTATCTCCTAACTCATCATCCATGATTGGATTTAGGACACACGTCTTTCACTTTTGATTGGGAAGCTTTCCGTCTAAAACAATCCATGCCATCTTCAAACCCCAACTGGTGTGGACCTCCAAATGGCAGTGCATAAACCATACCCCTAATAATGTATATCACGTCAATTTCGAATGTTATTTCTAATCATAAGAATAAGAAACTAAAGTACATAAAAATGTTAAGCATATTTATGAATCTAGTCTTTTGATACCAGGGTTATCCGCTTGAAACAGTATAGCAATCCATTCACCCGAGGGAACGCCAAAAGTGTTCCGTTCAATAGGATCAACAAGGTTGAAGTTTTTGCCGTCTGTATTAGGATTATAGAATCTGAAACCTTGTCCAACAACAAAGAAATTCAACCCATGGAGATGAAGAGGATAGCTTTCAGCACCTATAGAATGTTTGTATCTTGCATTACCAGTCCTACACTTGTGTTAAATGGCAAAACCATAAGTTTGGTACCGTTGCTCAAAAACGGTAAATTAGCAATGAAAGCTACAAATCTTGTTCCATTTGGTCCTTGGCAAGTCTGGTTCTTTAGCCCACAAGGGGGAGTTACCAAAATCTGTTCTACACCACACTTCTCTTCTAGAATCTACATCTAATATTTCTTCTCAACAAAATAGTCATTCTCATGACATTTCTGCAATTGATCAATCACAATCCAAATCTGTTATTGAGCCACTCTCAAGTGACATGGTGCATGACACTGTGCTCACCACTCAGGAACCACACTTAGTTGGTCAGGGAATGCATGCTGAGGCATATCCTAATGACACCAACAAAAACATAGAGGATTCACCAGTTCTTACTGGAGACTCTATGCCAAACTCTCCATTCCTTATGGACATGGACCTGCCTTTACAGGCACATGGAGATGATGTTGTCACTCATCCCATTTCAATGGAGACAACATTAGACTCCACAGTCATTCCAAGACTGGAGGAAAGTCATACATCCACCCCCCTTGAAGTGCCTAGCACTAGCTCTAACTTGGCTCAACCTTGACAGAATGGCTGAAACCTGTGCAACATGACAGGGCTTCAGGATCATCCTCTGTGCCACTACAATTGACGGAAGAAAAATTGCAAAATCTTCATGTGGCACAGATAGATGAGTTCTCAAAGATTGCCCAACATCTCCTCACAGCTGGACTCCCAAATCAAGACTATGAAGCTATTTTGCTCTGTCACAAGGAGGATGTTGAGGCTCAGACAGAAAAGATTGTGGATGAAGCCCAACAGGATGGAAATGTGGATGCCTGGTTGGATGCTAAGAGGCCAATGAAGCTAAAGGATGCACTAGCCTATCTCAGGGAAGACTATCTCACAGCTCTAGGATCAAATGTCAAGGGTCTTTCTCCTGCAGATATCTATGAGGCAGTTAATGAGGTGTATAAAATTCAATTGAAGGCTCTGCACTATCTTGGGAAAGTTCTTCAATCAGAGGTCTCAACTATCAAAGAGGAAACTGACCAATCTATGATTCAGCTAAGGAATGCTTACCTCTCTGATTTTCCCAAGGTGGATGGCATCCTCAAAGAAGTCAGGAAGACCACTCAGCAAGTGTCTACAATGGATCTCTCTCTAGCTATGGTGGCTGACAATTTGAAGAGAATGTCCCCCAAGTTAGACAACCAACTGCAGTCTAACATCAATATGAATTCTATGCTCTCAGTGCTGTGGAAAAACCAGTATGGTGACAAACTGGTGGATGAGGTTCCTGTCTCCAATATTACTAAATTTGAGTTCTCTAAGCTCAAGGACCAGGCCCTCAATCCCTTCAAGTCTGAGCAGCTGTTTTCCAAGGTTGAAAGGTTGGAGAAGGAAGTGGCATCCTTGAAATCTGAAAACCAAGGGATTTCTCATTCCTTGGAGCTCCTAAATGCCAAAATGGATGACCAAACCAACTCAACTTCTAACATTCTGTTGGTCCAACAACAAATGATGACCTCTATGATGAGAAGCATGAACCTGCCTATTCCTGGAGAAGCTCAAGACATCTTGTCTGATTCCAAGCCTAAGGGGGAGAAAGGAAAAGGAAAGGGGGTTAATGTGGAAAACAGAGGGGGAGTACCTGCCAAGCAACAGAAGCTTAAGGGCAAAATCACTGAAGAAATCATCAAGCCAATCACTCTTCCCTCTGTGGATGTCATCAATGAGCAAGGTCAAAGAAGCACTGTCACTACCACTTTCTATCCATCCACTATGCCAAAGAACATTTCAGCTCCTCAACCAACTTCTGATGCCAAACCTATCAAAGCTGCCATTATCACTGAGGCCAAGCTACAGGAAGTTGCCAATTCTCACATCTATCATGATGAGGCCTTCTTGGAGTTTCTAAAAACCATCTACAGCAGTGCTCAAGAAGATACAAGAATCTACAGAGAAAAGATCAAGGAAAGCATCAAGTACTTCACTGTGGCAGTCAGGAAAATCAAGGATGTTCATCTAAGAGAAATTATCATGGTATCCAAGGATAATTACCTGTGGCATCTATCCTTTCAAACTCTAGAGAAACTGAGGTTTACTGAGCTGACCACAATTCTGGAATTGATTGAAAAACATGGGGAGAACAACAGGAGGCTACATGATGACTTGAAGATAGACCAATATCAAAGATTGCCTGAAGTTATCTCTAACCCAAGGACAATAATTTTCCAAAGTCTAACTCAAGCCAACAGTATTGACCAACTGGTGATTCCTGCAAACTTGACAATGAAGAACAATGCCAAAATCAATCAAGTGTTGCAGATGCTGAGATCCAAGAAAGGAGTAAGAACAGCTGAAGAGCTTGAAATGATTCAAATTCTACAATCTTTCTTGATTCATGGAACCATTCTTGAGTCACTCAAGGAAAGAAGCAAGAAGAAAGATGATGAGGGAGATGATGAAGAGAAAACCTATAGAAGGAGATCTCAAACAAGGAGCAATAAGGATGGAGCAAGTGACAGCAGCAAGAGCAAATCATCAAAGAGATCAAAAGATGCTGGTGAAGACAAGGACCCTAAGGGAAATAAAGAAACTGTCAAGAAGACAAGGAGTGGAAATCAGCAAGTCAAGGACATTGCTAGCAGTGCCTTAACCACAACACAAGACTCTAAGTCTAGGGTGGGTACTGTTAGTAATGATCCTCCAAAATCTTTACCCAAGACTTCTGAACCTGATTTGCCACAGAAGAAAGTTGAAGCCACAAAGGAAAAATCAAGAAGACACTTCCACAAAGTCACAGCTAGTGGAGTGTTACAGTGGATGAAAGGGAAAGGTATGAAGCTACTTCCAAATGATGTGGCACTGAAGGCTAACTCTCCCTGCTCCAGAAAGCTACCTCAAGTGAAGCATTTGAAGATCAAGAGTGTAGCCAGAAGGAAAAGGATAACAAAGAAGAATGGGGTAATCACTAATGTAGTAGGGATCAAAGTACTTCCTCTGGATGAAGACTATGATGAAGATGCCCTAGCATTTTAGAGAGATCAAAGAATCTTTTAAGTCAAGGTGAAGCTAGATCATCTAGAGATCAAATACACTGATGGAAGAGAAAGAGAAATGAAGCAAGGAGGCTGGCAATACTTCTCATAGTATGAACTTGAAAGAATAAATGCTCTGCTGAATTTTGAAGAAAAGGGGGAGAGATTGTGGAAAATAGAGGTTGCCAGATTCATGAAGATGCACTCTGATTATGAAGAAAATCTAAGGAAGCTGAATGAAGAAAAGAGGTGCTTGAAAGAAAAAGAGATGGTTGAAATGGAGGAAAGAACAAAGGAGCCGATGGAGAAAGGGATGTGCAGGGTAAAACAAAATCCTTATATTGTGGAGTACAAAAATCATTATGGAGGAAAAAACAAGATAAGGATGGAGTTTATTGATTCATATGTGGAAAGTGCCCTTAGAACAGCAGCTGAAGATTTAGAAGGCTCTCCTCTCATAGAAGAGTTGATTGCAAGAGATGAAATTCTAATGGCCATTTCTGATATAAAGAAGAATGAAGAAATAAGGAAGAAGAAAGTCTATGATGATTTCCTAGAGAAACAATTGGGAACTGAAGCTATGTAGCTCAAGGAGAAATTCTGTAAGGCTAAGTTTCCCAGTTGTTATCAAATTCTGTTCATCTTTTTATCTTCTTTATATCTGTTTCTTTTTATGTTAGTTAGGCTTGTTATCAGACATGAAATTGTGCCTAAGGGTCTTACTCACAATTTGGGGGAGATTGTTAGGCTCAAGACATGTCTGAATACCACCATTAACAAGCCTACACTATGTGACTATGTCACACTACATGACCTAGTGATTTCTATCACTGGGATATAGTATAGGTCTCTCTATGTACTTGTCTTGTTCTCATGAACATTAGCATAATCATGTATGCTCAGAATTATAATGGGCTTAACAAGTTTCTTGCATCTAGAATGTATATAGGCCATTGAATAATTGTCCTGGTAGAAGTTCAGAAATGTTCATGCAGCAGGATAGAGATGAATAAGGCCCTGAAGAAATAAGTTGCAGAAATTTGACTAAGGCATTATATAGCAAAGTCAGAATAAAGCTATGTCGTGAAGTCACCAATATCCATGTCGTGAAGTGCTATATCGCATAGTCCAATTTGTACTATGTCGTGAAGTCCTCAAGACTCATGTCGTGAAGTGTTGAAGTCAGCAAAGTCAAAATGTCTAGATCGTGAAGTCCTCAAACAGCCTATGTCGTGTAGTCCTCAAAAAGCCTATGTCGCATAGTCCTCAAATGACCTATGTCGCATAGTCCTCAAAAAGGCTAGATCGCGAAGTCCTCAAATGACCTATGTCGCAAAGTCCTCAAAGGCCATATCGCGTAGTCGTTACAAGTGACATCGCGTAGTCTGGAATGAAGTGGAGTTCACGATATCAACACTTAGCCGTTTACAACAAGACAAATGAAGGTACAAGATCAAAGTCAATGGAGACAAATACTGAAGCATTTGTTCTGGCAAGGTGGTCCAAAGAACAAATGGCAAATCTACAGCTAAACTTGGAGAGAAAGATAAGAGACAAGCAGCTACAGAAACAGGAAAGACTCCGAAAAGCAGGTGGTCCTTCCTGACACAGTTAACCTCTTATGGCAGAACAAGTTGGACGAACAGTGAGGCTAACAGTGTAAATAGGTGTGTGTACTAGTTTGTATAGGACTTATATATATCCACACCCTATTGTTAGCTGTAAGAGAGATACACATTGTTTTATCTTAAGCACTCTTTTCTCTGTAAGCAAAACAAGATACAAACTGTTCTTGTTTAGAAGCCAGAAATTCAGTTGTGAAATTCTGGAAAGCTGTAGTATTTAATTTGCTTAATACAAAGTAGATTAAAGTGATTGTGTGTGTTGTTTATTTTCTGCATATTACTTAGCATAATCATATACAGCTTATTTAGTTTTCAAGAATCGAAAAATATCAAAACTATCCATTCACCCCCTGTCTAGTTTCTAAGTGATATTCATTACTAACAACCCATGTAACTCCTTACCTATATCTTGTCCAGCTGTACAAGTTTAGGGATTGTGCTTCAAAATTCCATCTCCAACGACCAACGCTACTCCCCCTTCCCTATAATTTTTAGGTGAGAGAAAATGAGTCCCTATATTTGTTGTTGCAGATTTGCTCCCCTATAATGGACATGTCATCACCCGTCTCTGTCTCCCGCCCAATTCCTCATTTTGCTTCTTCAATCTGCTGGCGGTGTGTGTTTATATATGTATGAATTGAGTGTGTGTATATATCGGGGACTGGGGTTGAAGATGGATTGGGGTGTGAATAAAGTGATTAGCGTGTGTTTTTCTGTTTTTATTTATTTTCATTTTGTTTTCTTTGTGTTTTGTTTTATAATTTTTAATTTAGTTTTAATTAGTTACTGATTTAAAATTTAATTTTAGATAAAGAAAAGATATGTAAATAGCTAAAAGTAACGACATAAATTGTTGGTATATTCTAGTATTTTAAAAAATTATATTTGAAATTTTTGGATAAATAATTGTAGAGATTAATAAATTTGAAAGTGATTAAAAATGAGAATTTGTAATCAATTTTATAAAATAAAAATATACATTTTTGGGAGAGAAGTATTTTTTTCCATTTATTAATTTTGAGCTTGATTTAATAAAAATAATTTCGAACAGGATTATATCTCAAATTTGATAATTTGAATTTATTTAAGTTAAAATGAATAATCCTGAAATATCAATACATAACAAAGAAAGAGTACATCACAACAATACATAATAAAACATCACAATACAATAATAGAAAAGGCGCTTATAATAATTGGGCATAATTGCTTCTTGATTCGAACTATTCCATTTTTGCACCATGAATCTCTCAAAGATGTTCTACAAGATTATTTTACTATTGGATATGAGTATGTTTGTCTCGAATTTGTTGATGCACCTTTATGAATTCCCTAATATCCCTAGTACGAGCACGACTAGTAGAAGCGAGAGGTACAAATTCATCTAAATCATAGTTTTCATTTGACATATCTAATTCCCTTTCGTCTTCAACAATCATGTTATGCAGAATTAATCAAGCTGTCATGATATATTTCATTGTGTCGACATCCCAAAAACGTGATGGTCCACGTATCATAGCAAATCGATCTTGTAACACTCCAAATGCCCGCTCAACATCTTTTCGAGTAGCTTCTTGTGCAGCTGCAAAATTCTTTCTTTTGTTTCCTTGAGGAGATGAAATAGATTTTACAAACGTAGGCCAAGAAGGATATATACCATCGGCAAGATAATATCCCATATTATATTCGTGCCCGTTGATAGTATATCGCACCTCTGGTCCAAGACCTTCTGCTAATTGTTCAAACAGATTGGATCGATCTAACACATTAATGTCATTCAAAGATCCAGGTAATCCAAAAAATGCATGCCAACTCCAAAGGTCTTTTGAAGCTATTGCTTCTAAGATAATAGTGGGTTCATGAATATGACCTGTAAACATACATTGCCATGCAGTTGGACAATTTTTCCACTTCCAGTGCATACAATCAATACTGCCTAACATTCCAGGAAAGCCGCGACATTCGTTTTCCGCCAATAATTTAGCCACATCTTCATTGGTTGGTCGTCTTAATAATATAGCCACATCTTCATTTGAATTCAAGTAAGTTAAAAAATATGAGGTGAGTTCTAAAAAAAGTTATTGTCTATAAATAACATGTTAAAATATAGCCGTTGAAATATGGCTGTTAAAAATATAGCCGGTGGAACATAGCTGTTGAAATGTAGCTGTTGGATAATAGCTGTTAAAATATAGTCGTTGAAGTATAATTGTAAAAATGTTGCCGTTAAAATATAATCGTTTAAATATAGCCGTTAAAATATAGTCGTTAAAATATAATCGTTGTAATTTCAAAATTCAAAATACTAATTAAATGTTGCTTTTGAAATATAGGAAAGCAATATAGGAAATACCATTGGAGTGAAATAATTTTTTGGTTCCCTATATTTTAGATAATCAATTGTTTATAACATTTTAGGAGATGAATACAGGGAACCCATTGGGGTTGCTCTTAGAGCAAGGGCAGCGCACGAGCCCAACTCCCCAACTCCACTGACAGCCATTTATATTTCCATGCCACCTCATCAAATGGTGGACTTTGTAAAAAAGTGGGCAACTTGCTCCAATCCAAAAGCCCAGATCCTAATTTTTTGTGGACCATACCTAATTGATTTATTACATTTTTTGATTTCTAATATAATAAAAGAGAGACAAAATAATAATAAAAAATGTAAAAGTAACATACATTTGCACCAGTTGGACAGATACCCCTCTCTCTCTCCTCCCCCTAAGAAAATGGGTCACGCATTGGACGTGCTCTTACTTACTATACGAAGGTAATTTGATTTACGTTTGTCAGTTGAGTGGGTTCGATTTTGCATTTATCCATCAAGTTGCGTACCGGGATTTACCAAAAATAAATAAATAAAAGAAATAGTTGCGTAACGGGTCCAGATTTTGGTTGTCTGTCTTGTTAACGTGCTTGGTTTATATTTTGTCATCATCAATCATTCAGACATACACATCTCAACCAAGACATTTTTGTAACTTTCTATTAGCTATATTTTTCGTAAATAGGAATTTCAATTTTTTTTGTGAATTTGGAAGGATGACGTCGGAATCTATACATATACAGAGTTATTAAGTGATTGTGCGCACGCAACAACAGTGTTAGAAAAGTTTACAACCCGGAAAACGAGAAATCTGCAGTGTGAAAAATAATGGGAAAGGAGCAGAAGCTTCATGTTCCCCTTATTACCCCATACAAAATGGGTAACTTTAAGCTCTCTCACAGGTATATGTTTTAGAATACTTATACTTGATCAGGTGTTGAAATTTGTTGTCTTGATTGTTGTTAAACTGTATCTTTGTTGGTAAGTTGAGATCGCATAGTTAATTAGTTTCATCCACACATTTATTTCGAATATGGTTTGATTTTCCATCCACTCTTGAATTTGTATTAGCAGATGTGATGTACAAAACAAAGACATAACTTTAGCTCTATAATTGGCATCTGTTTCCGCTAACCAATCTGCGGCATAGAGGAAAAAAGTACTAAGAAAATTGATTTCAATCTGTTGTCATATTCTCAGATTATACTTAATATTTGAACTAGAGGGTGTGGTTTGAAGTCTACCTTGCTAAGCACAGTGTTGAGTGGATAGCACTTTATAATATATAGTCTTCTCATCTGCACGCTGAATCATTCTCTGTAATGGTACTGCCCGTAACCTATTGTAGCCCGAGTGATGTTTTTTTGTGAAACATTTTAAGTACAAGAGCTTGGACGCTTACTCGTAATATTTTTGCCCTCCGGTTTCTGCAGAGTAGTTCTGGCACCTCTAACAAGAATGAGATCATATGGAAATGTTCCTCAGCCACATAATATATTATATTATGCCCAAAGAACCACGAGAGGTGGCCTTCTTATAGCTGAAGGAACTGTGGTTTCTGACACTGGCATAGGGTAAATATTGATATCTGTCATTGTTTTCAGTTTGATGTCAAGGCAAATGTAAATGCAGAAATGTATTATTAGTATAAACGAGAGTGATTATTGATTGAAGGTATCCAAACATACCTGGTATCTGGAAAAAGGAACAAGTTGAAGCCTGGAAACCTATTGTTGATGCTGTTCATGCCAAAGGTGGCATCTTTTTTTGTCAGATCTGGCACGTAGGGAGGGTTTCAAATACAGGTATTAAATAATTAAGACTGATTATTTTCTTTCAAGAATAAAATTTATCATGGTTTGAGTTGAGCTAAATTGCAGGTGCAACTTTAAAAAAAAGGTAAGATGGATGCTTGTTTCAACTCATTGGTCCCAAAAGATAGTATTCATGTTCACATGAAATACTTTCTTTTGTATCAACAAGAAGTTACCTTCCTGCTAACAATGTCTTCTGTCAATTTGATATGTTGTAGGTTTCCAGCCAAATGGACAGGCTCCAATCTCTTCTACTGACAAACCAGTTATCCATAGTAACGATGGTTCACATTTTTGGCAGCCTCGACGACTCAGCACCGAGGAAATCCCTCATATTATAAATGATTTTAGACTTGCTGCTAAGAATGCCATGGAGGCTGGTACGCCTTTAAGCTAAACCTAACTGTGCTCAAATGAAAGTTGCTTCAAGTTTAGAGAATGTGATAGGGGAAAATGATATATCAACATTTAGTTGTGCTTAAGACAAAGTTACTCTAAGTTTTATAGAATGTGAAAGGGGGAAATGATAGACGCTTAGGTTCTCAATTCAAATTTTAACTCTGAAGTCGTTAAATTAAAAGGAAATACTTTTCCATCATCCACACAGCTTGGATGTTTGCTTGATTAGTACTCATTATGGGATAACCCAACAATCTCCCCTTCACACATCGGATTTGTCAACTTAGTCTTACCCTGTAACTGGGATCCCCCTAGGCCCATCCAGGGAGCCCAACTGGCTCCCACTCAAATCCACCTAGAGTTCATAGCAACATGGGTTCTGATATTACTTGTTGGGTGCTATTGGGCCTATCTAAACCTCAAAAGCTAATGTTTTCCTCCTACATAAAATGTAGGTTTTGATGGAGTTGAAATCCACGGTGCTAATGGATACCTAATAGACCAGTTTCTGAAAGATCAAGTCAACGACCGAACAGATGAGTATGGAGGCTCCTTGGAGAACCGTTGCAGATTTGCTTTGGAAGTTGTTGAAGCTGTGTCAGAAGAGATTGGAGCAGATAGAGTAGGCATAAGGCTTTCGCCATTTGCAGGATACAATGATTCAGGTGATTCAAATCCAGAAGCTTTGGGACTTTATATGGCTAAAGCCTTGAATAAATATGGCATTCTCTACTTGCACGTGATCGAGCCGAGGATGAAAACTCTGGGAGAAAAAGTTAAATGCTCTCAGAGTCTTGTGCCTATGAGAAAATCATTTAGTGGCACTTTTCTTGTTGCGGGGGGTTATGAAAGGGAAGATGGTAATAATGCAGTTGCTAAAAACCATGCAGACCTTGTTGTTTATGGTCGTTTGTTCATAGCGAACCCTGATCTACCCAAGCGGGTTGAGCTTGATGCTCCGTTTAACAAATATGATAGAAGCACGTTCTATACATCTGATCCAGTTGTTGGCTACACTGATTATCCTTTTCTTGATGAAACAGATATTGCTTCAATGTCGTACCAGAGAAACAGAGGTTGATGTGGTGTACAATTTTTTGTTTTGCTTTGTAATAGTGGGGTACACTTCCAGTTGGAGGTTATTACTGTATTTGTGTAACTGCAGAAGAAACTATGAACTTGTCCTTTCTATTTGTGTAGCTGATGATCATCTGTTCTGTTATCTGTGCTTAAGGCCAGCTTATTGCTTTTCTAGTTTACTTCTGCCTAGATCTAGATTATTACATTCCTGGTTGCAAGTGCAGTGCAAACATTATGAAAAGAAAAGTAGATTAGATAACAACATGTTTAGTTATTTATGTTTCAGAAGTGCGGGTAAGGTTAGAGGATAAGTGGACTAGAGTTATATATGTATAATCTAAAATATAATGGTTTGGCCATATATATATGAGCCCGCCTAAAGCTTTCAAATTAAGCTCCATCAAGTAACTTGATCTCTCTATATATAAAGCCCAACCACCACATTTTAGGTTATACATATATGACTCTAATCCACTCATCCTCTAACTCTAGCAGCACTTCTCAAACACAAACACTGATTTTTTTTTATATCTTATCTATTCTTCTTCTTTAAATTTTTTTACATAAAAAAATATAGTAGAAACTATTAAAGTTTGCTTTTTGCCTATATGTCAATAGGGATGGTACACGGGTCGGCCGGTTCGGGTTGTATAAAAACCAGACCTGGATCCACACATATATGTTGGACCCGGGTCCAATAGAAACCAGAATGCCTAGATCAAACTCGACCAGTCGGGTTTCGGTTCGGGCCGGGTTTTAATCGGGTCTCGATTTATTTATACAATTATTTATCAACTATAAAAATTCATCTAATTAAATGTCAAGTAAAATTTAATACATATGCAATATAAATTCTAAATATGCCCAAACATCATCCAAAAATCTATAATTAAAATATGAATAGAAACGATTTCTCTCGGTTTGCAACATTTATACCTCAAAAATTGACTTGAATACCTTATAAGATGTGCTTTTGGGAAACTACATAGTGACTTCAAGTTAAATGGGACTTAGAGTAATAGTACACAATTGTTATATTAAATTAAACTAATACAAAATTAATAATTTAAAATATATTATATAAATACACACACACACATAATATATATATATAGGATTCTGGATCGGGTCCGGGTTTGGTACAGGTTCGGTTCCATTTTCGGGTATCGGGTTCGGTTTGGTGAAAAACCAAACCCGGCCTGAAATTTATTCGGGTCTAAAAATTAATCCCAAATCCAAAATTTTGGGTACGGTTAGACCCATTCGGGTTAGACCCATTCGGGTCAGAACGGATTGGGCCAAACTGGCATCCCTATATGTGAATATGTTTGTGTATTGACAGTGGTTGTAGTAACCATGTCCCCTAAACTAAAAGTTTATTTACTGATAATATTTGAAATTTATGTTTGAATGGGATCATTCGTTTAAAATGGCCAAAAGGGTGGATACGTGTATATATACCCATTTTTAATAAATTATGAAGTTACGAAATAATGTGGGATATGTGTATTTTATTCCATAATTTCATTTGGTGCATACGTGCATTAAAACTTATCCTGTTAGCTAAGTACTATTTATCATTTTGTAGATTTTAAGTGTTATTATACAAATCTAAGATGACAAGGGGTAGAGAGGCTCAAAAGAGTTTGTAAAAATATGTGAAAAATAACACTAACAAGTTGATGAATGAGAAAACTGAGGTTGGACTAAAAGATGAAATTTAAGGGAGAGCATGCTGAGAGTTTGTTCATGTTCAACATCAATTTGAAATTGTAGGACATGCATGATGCAACTACAATATTACAATAGCAATAACCACAAACAACATATGATAACTTTGACCTTCTTTCTTATAATGTTTAGTCAAATTTATAAACATTGGTTCAAACTAATAAACAAGTCAAAATCAAATATAAAATGAGAAATACTAGATATATGAGAAAACATTAATTAATAGATACAAAAGAATGTCACCTTGGCAAAATTCTGTCGTGATTTCAATCTTTTTTGGAGCATTATCTCATTATTTACTGCAAGTATTCAAAAGATATATAAAAAAAAGAGAAGTTATCTTCAATTGTAAAAATAGTCATAGATACGAAACACATTAAATCTTATATTGAAGAGAAAATGCATATAAAAAATTAGCCATTACAAGGACTATGAGCACATATATAGATTTAAATCATATTAGAGTTGATCCTTATCCACATTAGTTTGCTATATTTGCTACAATCTAGCATGCCACGTTTGCTGTCATTGGGCTTTCCATATATGCGTGGACAATTGTATTACGAAATCGAGAAAAATAAATTCATTACCTAAATCAATCACCTTCAAAACAAGGGGTTATTTGCACCTTAGTGTTAATCGACACGCGTATTGGCCAAACAAAAGATCTAAAATGGTATCATAACCAACTGACAAAGATTATTTGAGGACATATTTTGATTGGTTTTATCACTTTTTTGGACGTCTAGTAAAAAAGATGGGTCTAGCAATTTATAAGCATTGCTTGAAACCAACATACACTTCAAAAACAAATATTGATTGATAAATAGTAAATATATGAAAAACATCATCAAATAAATATGAAAGAATGCCGCCTTGATAATCTTTTGATCATGATAGTAAATCTTTTGTGGAGCGTAATCTTCATTTATTACTACAAGTATTTGAAGAATTTTTACATCAAAACAAAATTAGCTTTAAATGTAACAATATTCATAGATATTTAATACATGAAAAATCATTTTGAAAATAAAACTAGCCACCGTAAAAGCCATAAACACATATCTAGGTTGGACCAGAATAGAGTCGATCCACATCTTAATTCCATTTTTATATTGTATAAAATTGCCTTGCAAAATTTAGACAAATCTCATATTACATACCAAATTTGAGGTGTGCGAGTTATCCTTCTTTGAACCTGCAAAATTTTATCAGTACTCATCAATCATCATAGACTAATACACATAGACAACAATTGAATTAATTCATATTATATTAATTAAGCTTACCGATCTACATCGAGGAGACAAAAATTTAGAGAGTGAGATCCGCTGCATTATAAACGTTATCGACTATTGTTCAAGAAGAACCCTATCACTTTTCCTTTGTAGGCCAATCTATCTATATAAAGAAAAATAATGGCTCTAGAACCTTCTCAATGTTGGATCTTTAATCGTTACTACTATTTGATCCATCTACGAGAGCTCCAGAGTCTTCTAAATGTTGGGCCTTTAAAGCCTATACTACTGTGTGATCTATTTTTTGGGCTTGACTATCAGTTGTCCATCACAGTTCTTATAATTTTACACCCTTAATGTATATTAATTCATATATCAATGAGTAAAATATTGTGAAACTGAATTATTTTACTTAAAAAAAATTTAGTAACATAATTTATACAAAATTCTCCAATGAAAGACATAGCAAAAATGTAGTTTTTGGTTTATCGGTGTTCACAATACATTTTTTTATCAAAATTTTCACGAATTCTAAGTAAGTTGCAAACTGTTTATTTTATTAAACTTACAAAAAATTAAATAAAGCAACATATTAGAAAGAGAAAAAACCTTCGTAAACAACTAAGCTAAGAGTTTCACTAAAATTCGAATTATCCCAAAAAACTTCATAAAATGTGTCAAAGTATAGCATATGTGTTTCTATATAGCTTCAAAAAATTTAAAGTTTAAATAGTTCACTAAGATTGGATCCGCCAAAATTAGGTACATGTATCACTCTGGGATAAAAATCCCGAGGTAACGTTGATTGATTTTGTGATGCACATGAGAACAACACCTGTTATATAATACAATAATATGTAAATCAAGGCAACTGGGTATAGCATGTTTAATGATAATAAAAGAACAACAACAACAAAGACCACAAACTCATAGGGGGGACCGGCGTCACCCTAAATTTATTATAGATAAATTCTTGAAAATCTTTTACGACTTACTATATATATATATATATATATAGGCTAGTGATCAAATACAAACATTTTTTAAAATACAAACTAAGAATCAATCTAAACCCTTAGATTAATCTAATCTAATGGCCCCCTATATGCACAACACACAATTAAAATACACCCTCTCACACACAATCACACCTATTCCCCTCCGTTTTTAATTTGACTTTTCCCATCAATCGGAGAGCTTTTTTTGAAATCCGACTTCACCGTATTTTTCTCCATCTCCCAACGATCAATTTGCATACCATATTTGATATATTCCGACGATAAATCACTATTTATGCTTGCGAGAATCACTAAAATGTTGGTGATTCCTATAAGAATAAATAGTGATTTCTGCGTAAATGTAGTGATTTTTTCTCCAGATCTATACGTAAATTACAGATTTACCCCTATATATATATATATATATATATATATATATATATATATATAGAGAGAGAGAGAGAGAGAGAGAGAGAGAGAGAGAGAGTTGTGTTCAGTGTAAACCATTTAAATTGTAGACCTTTTAGACCATATATATATATATATATTTTTTTTTACATGAACTGCACTACGTACTACACTATGTATTACACTAATAAGTTTCTTAGTTTTATAAATTTTATGCAATACATCTTCAGGAAACCTACAATCTACTTTTTTTTTTAAATATCATAATCGAAATGAACTTGTTTTGCAAATCAAATTCATTGTACTACACCTTTTGAATTTATTATACTACAATTTCAGTGTTGTTATATAAGTGAAAAATACATTGTACTGCACTAACGGTCTAAGTGATCTATAATTTAAGCGGTCTACACTGAACATTTGCCTATGTGTGTATATATATTGCTAGGAATTGTCGTTGATTGCAATGCGAATAGGACAACTTAACTATTCAATTTGTTTTTAGTCTTATTAAGACTAATAGAAATATATTGTCACAAACATAGTATGTTTCTTGTAATCATCAAAAACACTGACAATATATAATGGAAATGGAGTAAATAAAGGGTATAGCCTAATTTGAAAGAAGTTCATTAAGCGGACTCAATGTTTGTTGTTGTAATCTCTGGTGAGTTGAACAATTTGATTAACCCGTTGTATTGTATCACAAATGAGAGGGTTGCACTAGGGCCATGTTTGTTTCATGGTATTAAGTATATGATAGGATAAAAATCCTTTAAATTTTCCTATCCCATGTTTGTTGTTCAAAAACTTATTTAGGATTAGTTCAAGGATTATAATATTTTAAATTTTCCTATCCCATGTTTGTTTTGTTGGAGTAGAGGATAGGATTATAATCCCCTCTAATACTTGGTTGGAGGAGGTATTATTTAATCCCCTCTAACAAGTCATTTTTATAAAGGATTATAATTCCCTCACTATAATCCTATGCAAAACAAACATAGGATTGAAAAGTTTAAAGGATAGTAGTCCAATCCCATGATTATCCCTCAAAACAAACAAGGGATAAAATTTTAAAGGATTATATTCCAATCCTAAACTTAATAATTCAAAACAAAAATGGGATAACATAATTTAAAGGATTATAATCCCTAGCACTTTAATTGATGAAATTATTTATCCCCGAATAATAATCCTGGGATTATAATCCCTCCAAACAAGCATGGCCTAGGTGTTTGATTAAATGCTACAAAGAGTCTGGCTTTGCTACTAGAAGATGAAGATATCGGAGACTAAGACGGCTATCGGAATAACGAATGTAAGGATCTTATAGCTGTAATACAATGATAAAACTAATGTGTATATATATATAACCTATGTGCATTTGTTATATATGTACATGAGATTAGAATATAAATGTGGGTGTATATATGATTAACTGATGAAGCCGAAAAGTATTGTAAGAGAAAACGAACTCTTGTATTACTAATATGAAGCTTGAAATATAGAATGTGGAGTTGTTTAAGTAGAGCAAACAACCTTGGTGGCTACGTTTTGAACAATAATGTTATAGTAGTTTAGTACTAGCTATAGGCATGCTTCAAATCGGTGATTTAGCCGATAAATCGGTATATGTGAGGTCACCGATCATGTTTTGCCAAAATCGGTCAAGAAAATGTTTTTCCTCAAATCGGATCAAAGCCGGGTCAAAATCGAAAAAATCGTGTATCATGCTTGATCGTTTCGACTTAATTTGATGATTGATGTTCTTCCTCAATCTGTAGAATCATATTTTACCTCTGTCTCATCTAAATATATGTGTGCACATTTTTTATTTACATATGATTGGTTAATACACAAATGAATGTTTGGTGATGAAATATAGGATCACCTGTAATGATGGGTGATATAGGAGAAATCATTCTGAAATTATAGAATTAGAAGGAGGTAGACGAAAACAATGGTTTGTTGAGGAGAGAAAGAAGATAGATACCGAAGCTTAAAGATGAATGATATTGGATAAATGGGTATAAGACTTATGTTTATGAAAAGAGTGTGTGGCCAATGTCAAACTAGTAATCTAGACTTTATGCCCACTTCAAAAACAAATGAGGATTCCGATTAATATTTGTAGTTGTATGTATTAATATAAATAATAATGGTCTAATTTAATAAATGTTGAAAAATATATTATTAAATTATATCTAATTAATTTCGGATTTATCATTACGATAAATTCCCAATTTTCGATAAATCGTTAATCCACACTTTAACCGATTTGTTCTAATTTCAGAAATCTACAACTATGGCTATAATGTATACTGCAGTGATTGTAGTATCCAACTTGGGGACCAAGTATAATACAGTAACTATACTCTATTTTAACAAGTATATATATAATACATAATATATATAATTGTTGGTATGTGATCCAGGTTTTAAAATGTTACATAAATTTAGCTTTGAAAATATTAACATATAAGGTATTATCACATGTCTTTTTTATTTTGGGCAAAATGTTATATTGTAAATATATAGCTATTTCATATAATGTGGGTATCTAAAACACATGATTGACATGGTAAAACATACATCTATTACTATATATTAAACCACAACACAAGGGCAAAAAGTGGCACTTTAATGCATGTGAAGCCTGTGACCTTCTACACTCAAACTTACACCACAACCATTGTGCTACACTTTGTTTTGAGTTTACTTTCAAAATCTTAATAAATAAACCACATATTCTCCCGTCTTTTTTTTTTATTTTTATTACAGAGTAAATAAATATTGATTTATATTATTTCTAGAATATTACACAATATATAATTAAAAAAAATATTTTTATCGATTAGGCATGATCTACAATTCTCTTTTGTCAATTTAAATGATTGATATATGTCATTTTAATACCTATGAATTTACGATTTTGCTCCTATATGTTAAAAAATTACAAAAAACAAGTTCTCTTTTATATTTATGCAAAGAGTAGATGAAATTATCTTAGTGTTGAAAATCGAACCACTAACCTTCTCTAATCAAACTCATACCATAACCATTATACTATACGTTATTTTGAGTTTTCTTTAAAAATATTTTTAGATAAATCACATTTTCTCCTCTTCTACCATTTTTTTATTTTTACTTTTGAGTAAATAAAACGTTGGTTTATATTATTTATAGAATGTTGCATCTTATGTATTCCAAAAAAATATTTTAATGGATTGAGTATACTCTATATTTCTCTTTTGTCATTTTAAATGATTGATATAAAAAATAAAATTTTAAATAATATAAAATTATACATAAATGTAATCGATTCCTAAAAAAATATGAATTTATTTACATTCTCCTCTGTGTAGATATTAAACTATTGAAATAAAAAAATAAGATTTTTTTAAGAAATATTTAATTTTGTTTATAAAATTATACATAATAAATGATTGTCTCACAAAATTTTTATGTATATAAAATTTTAAATACGCGAGTCATATTAGAGATTTTTGGTCGACCAACTATTTAGACTTTCAACGATTTAAAAGTGTGATTGATCTAAAAACATATATATTAAAAGAAACTAAAATAATTGAATTTATGTTTAAAAAAATGAGAACTCCAAAAATAAGATTTATGTTGTATATATAAAAAATAACATAATTAATATTCAATATAAAATGAAAAAAGATATGTTTTTTGAATTATAAATATTACAAAATTGCAATAATTATTCGCAATGACCAATTAAACTATAACTCAAAGTATGGTAATATGAATTTTAAATAGTATACTAAATTGATCAAATAATCAACATAATATATGATGGTTGAGTTATAACATATACTTAGATCAACCTATGATTAAACCAAAAAGTTTCATTTTAAATTTACATTGATAAAAATATTTGTAAAAATTCAAGTTGAGTTAAAAAAATAATTTATATTATAAGATAAAAAATGTTTCAATTTACCAAAATTTTAAAATAGAATTTTGATATTGTGTAATAAATTTTAGACTAAAACTAAACATTTGAGTTTAAAAATAAAAATATGTATGTAATATATAAAAAAATGAGCTATACACCGCAAGTACGACTTTCATATAATATTAATAGTTTCATAATATGTTTTCACCTTACGTATATATCGATTCTTTATAAATGTACTATAACTAAGTTAAAATCACATTGCCTATGTTATATATTGACAATTTTCAAAAATATTTAGTTATTTTATACTCAATTGTTCAATTTGATAAAGTTCCGTCATCAAAAACCATATTATTATATACTTAAAGGTTCAATTTGATAAAGTTCCTATCACATCATCGAAAATCATATTAATATTTTAGCAATTAAATGTAATCATGCGATTATTATCGTATGAATATTTATCCAAATTTTATGAAATTTAATCAAATTATAGAATATCTGGTTAATGTAATTGGTATGCTATATTACAAAAATACTATTAAAATATGAGATAAAATCAAAATATTATCCTTTTTCGAATTTTAAATTACAAAATTATCTTAATATATAAATAATTTCATGCGAGAAATTATTGTAATGTTCGTGCGCTTTTACACTAGTTACTTATTAAATTGGGAACCTATGCACGATGGCATCTTATTTGGTAGGAAGTTCTTTTTCGTAACTGTTGGGGATTAAAAAACGTGCTTGCGTAATTAATGCTAAGGTTTAATGAGCTTCGAGCTTTAATGGCTGCACTCGTGTATCCGGACTAAATCGGTCCTCACAAGATGCCTACGTATCTCAAATCGTTATTGAGAATCAAGCCAAAAACGTAGTTCTGATTGTAGGATCAGGGACCTTATATAGGCGTCTGGAGCCTAGTATTTATGGTATGTTTGGGAGACTTAACGGATAAGTCTTCTTTTTGATATTGGATAAGTATCGTATTTCTTGCTGAAGAATTCGTTTCCTTGTTGATAAAGGTTATGACTCATTGATTGCCTTTAATTGGGATTCCAGATCCTTCTTTGACTAATTTTCCATAATCAAGGCTCTTTTCATGAGCTGTATATTTTCCCTACTCATTAATTACGAAATTAATGAATAATTAGGGTGTCGGTCCTTAAATATCGACCTTTTGTTTGACCAGTCAATTATATTTCTATAATTACTTTTCTGACCATATCATTTGCCCCCCAACTTATGGGAAAATCTCCTTAGGGTTTTCGTAGAAGTTACAGCGTATTTTTCCTAAAATTTTCCATTTTTCAGGGCATTTTTGACCTTAATTTAGGTCATTTTCGACCAGGAATCCGACCTGGATTTCGACCAGGACTGTCCCCAGGTCGATGGGCTCGACCTCGAATTCCTAGTCTTTTTCGACCAGGATCTTTCGACCTCAACCAGCCTTCCTTCGACCTCGTTTTTGTCCCCAGGTCGATGGGCTCGACCTCGAATCGTAGGTCTTTTTCGACCTCGATGTGTCGACCTCAGTTTCATGTTTGTTCGACCAGGAATCCATAAGTCATTTTCGACTTGAATTCCATATTTATTTATTTTATTTTATTTTTAGCTTTATTTCAGAGCGAAGTCGAATAATACGACCTCAATTCCCCATGTATTTTCGATCTCACATGTTCGACCTCATTCTCATGTGTTTTCGACCAGGAATTCCAAGGTTAAAATAGAATTAATTTCTGGGCCATTCTCGACCTCGTTTCAGTATGAGGTCGAGTGATACGAACTCGATTAATAGTATATTTTCGATCTCATTCGTTCGATCTCGACCCAGGGTTTTTTCGACCTCATTTTGCCAACTTTTTGACTTGTTTTTGGTGCGAAGTCGATGGACACGACCTCAGTTTCGTGTGTATTTTCGACTAGGGTCATACGACCTCGATTTAGGGTCTTTTCGACCTTGGTTTTTTGATTTTTTGCCTTGGTTTTATCCCAGGCTTTTTGGGCTTTTAAATAGTCCAATTTTAATTTGGGACTTAATTCTTTCCAGCCTTGGGCCTTAATGGGCCTTAGTTGTTTGGGCTTCGAAATTGCCTGAGTTCTAGTTTATTTGGGCCTTTGCCTTTGTAATCCATAAATGGATTTATGGGCATTACTGGCTATAGACGGTTGCTCTTCCTTAGCCGGTTGAGTTCCCGGTTACCTCGATTATAAAAGAGTGAGATTTCTCATTTCACTCTCACTTCTCACTTTTCACTTTCCAAAATTTCTCTCTAGTTATCATAGTTTTTTCTCTCTTTTATTCCGTGGAGAGGTGATTTCCGGCGAGCTTTTTACGGTGGTGTTCTTGTTTTTCCGGGATTGATCTTCATCCCTTGAAGATTTCTGGGTTTTCAATCTTCATAACTTGAAGATTTCTGGGTTTTTTGAAGATTTTCTGAGAATTTTCTTGAACGTTTGAAGATGTCTGACAAAGCTGCTCAACGCCTTCAAAGAATGAACAAAGCTTCTAAGAGAGGTATTATCATCCGTTCTTCTCATATGTCACTTCAAGATATGATCTTAGAGCGTAGTGATGAGTATCCCTCTGTGTCTCACTTAGATTCTTTCGACTGTAGTAATAAGTTCCATGAAATCGACTTAATTAGGGACTATAATAAAATGTATAGGATTAGGTCTCCCTATAGATTAGTCCCAGCTGGCCCAGGGGACCGTTCTTGCCATTGGCGTCCTGATGCACTCTGCATTTACAAGGATGCCATTGTCGCAGGACTCAGGTTTCCCTTTCATGAGTTCATTCCCAGGCTTTTGGCTGATGTTGGGATTAATCCTTGCCAACTTCCTCCAAACGCCTGGAGAATCATTCTGTGTTTCATTGTTCTTTGTTTGAAGAACAATTTCCCTTTATCTGTAGCTTTGTTTAGGAGAATTTTTCAATTTAAGAATAGTTCATCCACTTCTTTGGGTTGGGTTTATATCAACCACCGTCCTTCCACTCCCCCCATATTTCACCCTAAATCCATTCCAGACAATAACCTCAAATGGAAGGAAGAGTTCATGTACTTGATTTGGGAAGGAGGGGATTGGGGCACCCTTTTTCGTAGTTCCTTTAGTAGGGTTTCAGATGGTAGCCCTAGTGATATCATCCTAACTGATGAAGAGGCCCATGCTTATGCTGAGCTCACAAAGGATAATTATGCCACAATGGCTTGGGTGCTCCTGGATGAGTTTCAGCTTAGATCCTTGGGACTTTCCAACGTTTCTGATAAGGGTAATTCTCACCTCATATCTTTCTTTATTTATTTAAGATTAACTTATACCAACTATTTCTTTCTTTATATCTTTTGCAGCTGCGGTCTTTATCAATAAGACCAACGAGCCTGAAGAGGGGGAAACAGCCAGGATGAAGAGGGCACGTTTGGCAGGGAAAGACCCTCGTGCTTCTAGTATTCCAGCTTTCATAAGGCCACATGTGGACCTTACTGAGGATGCTGAAGGCCCTCCCTCGGGCAAGAGTGCAGTTTGGCGCCCCAACTGGGGTCTTAGGAAGAAAGACACTGTGGTGGGAGTGTCCAAACATGCTGTGGAGTGGTCTTATCACTCTCTGACTCCTTGTGACTACAAGGATTTTGTTTCTAACTCCACCATCGAGGGGGTGGAGCATGCTGGATCCCAGGCTATGGCTGCTGTAAGTATTTCTCTCCTTCTTTTCTTTGTAGTCTTTGATTTATTTCAAGTTTAAGTATTTAACCTATAACTTGCTTGCAGATGAATGCCAACTACCAAGGGGCTCTCTTTCAAGCTAAGTCTTGGCGCTCATCTTCTGAGGCCAACCAAGGCAAGTTTGAGAAGTCCCAGGAGGAAATGGCTTCAGTGAAGGCCACCCTGGCTAGGAAGGAGAAGGAGTTGGCTGACTCCCAGGCTGAACTGGTATCTTTGAGGAAGGCCAAGGATGATTTTATTGACGAGTACCTTGACTCTGAGGAGTACGGGGACTTGATTGATAAGCATGATGGGCTCCTCTTCCCTGTTCAGTACACTAAGGGATGGGATGACGCTCTTGCTGCTGTCTTGGAGAGGATGCCTGGATCCCTCACTATTTCCGATTTTCCAAGCCCTCACCTTCCTACTTCTTTGGAGATGGCTTTGGCTGGAGAGGACGAGATGAAGGAGGATGATAGGATCTTAGACCTGGATCACACTTCCCCACCTGGTCAGACTGCTGGAGCTGATGATGCTGTCTTTTCCTCTAGAGAGGAAGAGGAGGAGGACGTAGACAAAGAAGATTAGGTGTAGTTTCACTTTTGGCCATCATGGCTTGTACTTTTATTTATGTATTTTTGGCCTACGGGCTTAACTTAACTCTTGTTTAAGTTTTTATTTATGTCTGGTGGTCGTTCATGGCTTGTGTTGCTTTTCTTGCTTTTTGAATGTTCATGAAGACTCATAATAGATAAGCTTTAAAACATGAAAATGCTGAATTCATTTATAATTTGAAGATGGGATCAACCCTTACATAATATCCCAGTTTAAAACTTGGGTTGGTTTCATCGAACCTTATTTATAGTAGTGAGTCCACTTGGGAGACACCTTAAACATAATAAACTTTCAAATTGGAGGCATGCCAAGTCCTTGGCACCTCATGCCCTTCAAGGGTTTCTAGCTTGTATGAGCCTCGGCCAAATACGTTCTTGACGCGATATGGTCCTTCCCAATTTGGGGCTAACTTCCCTTTTTGTCCAACTCCAGATGCTTCAATCTTTCTGAGAACCAAGTCTCCTTGACGAAAGAACCTTTCTTTAACCCTTAGGTTGTAGTAGAAGGATGCTTTCTTTTGATGTTCAACTATCTTGGCGTTTGCTTCATCTCTAACTTCATCAATTAGATCCAAAGCTAGCCTCAAGCCTTCTTCATTTTCTTCTGGTTCATGAGCCTCAACTCTTGGGGAGGTGTGAGTAATTTCCACCGGGACCACTGCCTCTGCTCCATAAGCCAATAGAAATGGAGTTGCTCCAGTGGTGACCTTGCAAGTAGTACGATATGCCCAAAGTATAGGGAGTAATTCGTCTACCCAAGTGTTTTTGGAGCGTTCAACTCTTTTCTTTAGTCCATCAAGGATGATTCGATTTGCAACCTCAGCTTGCCCATTTGCTTGAGGATGGGCGACAGAAGTGAAGCGCAACTTGATATCGTTTTCATCACAATACTTCTTGAACTCGTCGTTGTTAAACTGAGTTCCATTGTCCGTGACCAGGACTCGTGGAATTCCATATCTGCATATCACATTTTCCCAGAAGAATTGCATCACTTGCTTGGTGGTTATCTTGGCTAATGGCTTAGCCTCAATCCACTTGGTGAAATAATCAATTGCTACTATCAAGAACTTTCTTTGAGCACTTGCCATAGGAAATGGCCCGAGTATATCCATTCCACACATAGCAAAGGGGATAGGTGAGTTAATGGATGTCATCATCTCTGGTGGTTGCCTAACCACTGGTGCATGTTTCTGGCACCGTTCACATTTCTTGACGTAGCTTTTAGCATCAGCAAGTATGCTTGGCCAATAGAAACCTAGACGAGTGACTTTATGAGCCAGGGCTCTGCCCCCCAAGTGTTGCCCACAAATCCCTTCATGCACTTCCTTTAGGGCCAATTCTGCCTCTTGAGGTCTCAAGCACTTTAAGTATGGAATAACAAAAGATTTCTTGTATAGGATTCCCTCAATTAGGGCATACCTTAGTGCTCTGACGTAAAGCTTTCGTGCTTCTGAAGTGTCGTTGGGCAGCCACCCAGTTTCCAGATGAGCTTTGATGGGATCAATCCAACAACTGGTGATACCAATGGGGGCTACCAACTTTCCATTGATGCTTGGGGTCTTCAAGACTTGGAAGTATACACTCCCGGCATAGTTTTCAATTTCAGAAGAGGCAAATTTAGACAAGGCATCAGCCTTCGTATTTTCCTCCCTCGGAATGTGCTCCACATAGCATTCATCGAACTGAGTCATAATGGCCTTGACAAGTTTTAAGTACTTGGCCATGACTTCATCTCTGGCCTCAAACTCCCCATTTACTTGGGAAACCACTAGCCTCGAGTCTCCACAGACTTTCAGAGTTTTGACTCTCAAGGCTCCAGCCAGCCCTAAGCCAGCTATCAGAGCTTCATACTCAGCCTCATTGTTTGTCGTCGGGAAGTCAAGTTTTAGTGCATACTCTATTAGGAATCCATCAGGACTTTGTAGCACTAAACCAGCTCCACTTGATTTTGTTTTTGATGCCCCATCAAAATAGAGCACCCAACATTCTTTGAAGGTCGTTTCCTCATCTTTCTTATCTTCCATAGTCACTTCCTGCCCCCCGACTTCTTGGTTGTCAATGGTGCATTCAACCATGAAGTCAGCAAGTGCTTGAGCTTTTATGGCCGTTCGAGGCTTATACTTGATATCAAATTCTCCCAATTCAATGGCCCATTTGATCAATCTTCCACTAACTTGAGGGCTATGCAAGATGTTTCTTAGAGGTTGATCAGTCAGGACCTCTATCTTGTGTGCCTGGAAGTAGGGGCGTAGCTTTCTTGAGGCCATTATCAAGGCTAAGGCAAACTTCTCAACCATTGAGTAGTTTATTTCTGCCCCATGTAGGATCTTGCTCACATAGTAGATGGGCTTCTGAACCTTCACTTCTTCCTTTCTGGATCCACATTCAATTTGTGAGATATTAATTGGGGATCAATCCCTGGCATGTCGGCCGCTGTCCAAGCAAAAACGTCATTGTTTTCTTGAAGAAAAGACGTGAGTTTGCTCTTCAATGGTTCGGGCAGTAGTGCCCCAACATAAGTCACCTTTTCTGGTTCATCCGGGACTAAGGGAATTGGGATTAAATCCTCAGCTGGTTTCCCTCTTCGGTCCTCATTGTCACTAGTGTCCATATCTTCAATGGGGAGAACCTGCCCCCCAACTCCATCAGGCCTCAACGCGGCTACATAACAGCTTCTAGCCATCTTTTGGTCTCCCCGTTCTTCACCAATCCCATTCCGAGTGGGGAATTTGAGTTTCAGGTGGTAAGATGAGGCAACAGCCTTAAACGCGTGAAGACCCGTCCTTCCAAGGATCGCATTGTAGGTTGAGGTTGCCTTTATAACTATGAAGTTCAGCATCTGAGTGGATGTATTTGTTCCTTGCCCCATGGTCATTGGGAGTTGGATAGTGCCTTCCACCTTTGATTCCACTCCATTGAACCCATATATGGGCATATTAGAGGGTGTTAACTGAGAATCAGTGTAACCCATCTTGATAAAGGCATCGTGGAACAAGATGTCCACTGAGGCTCCATTGTCGACTAGGACTCTCTTTGTTTCGGAGTTGCCTATCACAGGTACTATGACAAGAGGATCATCGTGGGGGAACTTCACCCCTTCCAAGTCTGAATCATCAAAACCTATTGACACTTCTGTTCGTGCACGCTTCGGTGCTTCTCCAACGACGGTCAGTACCTCTCGGGCATAAGCTTTTCTTGAGTTTCGGGAGGACCCAGCAGCAGTTGGTCCTCCAAATATCATGTTGATAACTGGCCCTCGGGGCTTGGGATTTCGATCTTGATCGTTGTCCCTTCTGTCATAATCTTTTCTTTCATAGTTCCCCCTTTGGCTCCCTTGGCTTCCATCCTTAGTGAACTTGCTGAGTTTTCCTCTTCGTATTAGAAACTCGATCTCATCTTTCAGTTGCCTACAATCGTCGGTGTCATGACCAACTTCTTTGTGGAACCGACAAAACTGATTTTGGTTCCGTTTGGACAAATCAGCCCTCATTGGCTTTGGCCATTTGATATCTTCTTCTTTGGCTATCTCCATCAGAATTTGACTCCTGGGAGTATTCAATCTTGCATACTCCGTGAACTTTGGCCCAAAGTTATTTCTCTTGGGTGGAGAGTCAGAATTCTTTGATGTTCGGGGAAACTTTTCCTTGATGTCGTACTCCTGAGTTTCTTTTCTTTTCTTTGAGTTTCCACCGTCGCCAGTGGTGGGTTCATACTTTCTCATGCTTTCCTCAGCCTTGATGTACTTTCCGGCTCTATCTTGGAGCTTCAACATGCTCTCTGGTGGATGTTTTGCCAATGATCTCCTGAAGTGGTCATCAGTGGTTCCTTGTTGCAGGGCTATCATAGCCACTTTATCGTCTAAGTCCGGGACTTTCAAAGCCTCTCGAGTGAATCGATTGATGTAGTCCCTTAGGGCTTCATTCTTTCCTTGACGTATTGCCATGAGTGATGCAGAACTTTTCTCATGCACCCTTCCACTAATGAACTGATTGATGAAAGCCTTACTTAGTTCCTTGAAGGACCCAATAGAGTTGGGAGGTAGACGGCTATACCAACGTTGGGCCATGCCTGCCAAGGTTTGTGGAAACGCCCTACACTTGACTGCATCATTGGCGGGCTGCAACAGCAGTGCATTGGAGAAGGTTCTCACATGATTAGCGGGATCTCCCGTTCCATCATAGGCTTTAATCGAAGGCATCTTGAACTTTCTGGATATAGCCGTTTTCATGATGTCTTGAGTAAACGGTGGTGTAGGATCATCAGGATCTCCTAGGGGCAACAGATTACTAGGATCACCCCTTGGGGCTTCAGCCCTCTTGGTCCTTCTTGGTGGATCCAAGTTGATTATCGGGATTCCTTCAGTCGTTCGGCCCCGAGATTGAGCGGCCTCTTCTTCAGCAAGGAGTTTTTTGAGCCTTGCAGTCTCTGCCTCATGGGCTGCAAGTTTCTCCCTTGTAGTTTGGGGTGGCTCCCGATTTGTCTGTGAAGAACGTCTCCTCCTTGGGGCGACATCCTCCCCAGTTGTATAACCCTCATCCTCAGTGTATGGGCCAGAGTAATCTTGAATGAGAGGGGTCTGACGAGTCTGTTGATTTTGGGGTCCCAGACCTTGAATATAAGGGGGCACATATGCCTCATGGTAGATTGGATTAGTTCCACTACCGCCCGCCATGGGTCGAGGGGGCATGCCATAGCTTGGCATCCCCAAAGTCTGATTCGCGTATTGAGGGAGATCAGTAGTATGGAGTTGAAGGCTCCTCGGTGCATTCATGAGCAGCGGGGAGGTCGTGATCGGTTGCTGGTGAACGGTCTCTTGTGGATTAGATCCATGAATGACCATCTGCAGGGGATTCGTCCCTTCAACCGAAATCGGGATTTCCGGTCCTTGAGTGTTAGTGGGGATATTCGCCCCTTGTGTGCCGGTAGTCGGCGGTGGCTGATCAGCCTCAGAGGTGAGGGGGCGATCATCGGGAGTTTGAGTATCCCGAGCTGTTCTTCGTGTGTTTGCCATGGTTGATGTTGTCTTCCCACAGACGGTGCCAAATGTTGTGGATTAAAAAACGTGCTTGCGTAATTAATGCTAAGGTTTAATGAGCTTCGAGCTTTAATGGCTGCACTCGTGTATCCGGACTAAATCGGTCCTCACAAGATGCCTACGTATCTCAAATCGTTATTGAGAATCAAGCCAAAAACGTAGTTCTGATTGTAGGATCAGGGACCTTATATAGGCGTCTGGAGCCTAGTATTTATGGTATGTTTGGGAGACTTAACGGATAAGTCTTCTTTTTGATATTGGATAAGTATCGTATTTCTTGCTGAAGAATTCGTTTCCTTGTTGATAAAGGTTATGACTCATTTTGATATATATGCTTATAAATCGATGTAAGTGAACAAATATTTTTTATCACATTTTTTTCAATAATGATGATTTTTGTCAAAGGTATAAATTTTTTAATGTTTAATGCTTTTTCGGGTGATTATAATTTAATTAAATTTAGAATTGAACATACCCATTTGTTTCATATGATAATGAATCGATAAATTCAAATAAATATTCAAAGATATAATGTTTTCAATCCATTTTTTAAGATGTTAATAATTGATACCAAAAGTGTAATTTTTAATTTTTTTTTTTTGAATGATTACAATTTAAATTTAAATATCAAAATCTTTAATTAAAAAAATTAATTTCGTTTGATATTTTTTCTGAATGTCTAATTTTTTTTCTTGTCGGTGACCTAACCGGAAATTAGAACATAGTTATGAACTTTAGATTCTTACGTGTATGCTGACTTGGCTCTTACATTGTTGAAGTAATTGGCTTCACTAATCTTCTATATAGATTGTACAATCACATGTATTATTAACTACGGAGTACTTAACATTTAGAGGCAATTCACTTAAAAAAAACAAAGGAAGTGATACGTGCACACCCTATATTTATAGTGCACAACCGATATTGATGATGCTACCAATTTGTCCTTAATTCTCTTTTTTGTTTTATCAACTATCTTGGTCAGTTAATTGTTTAGTTCAGTAAAAAAAAGTGAAGGCAGACTTAGAATTTTTAAAGTTTTCTTAGATGACACATGAAAATTTAAGTTAATATATATTTGAATAATTCTACTGTTATTTGAAAAAGTAAATTTAAGATTGTACATGTAATTCATGTAGACACTGGTAAACAAATTTTTTTTAATAAAATTATAAAAATTAATTTAAAGGGCTTTTTTCAAAAGTACCCAAGTTGCAGAAATTATTTACAAAAATACGCTTTTTTGCAACTCTTGCAAACTCGTTTGCAACCCCATTTACAATAATTTCAACCTCAATTGAAACTAGAGCGTATTTTTGTAAATAATTTCAAAAAGTTAGGTATTTTTGTAAATTTTTCAAGGAAAATCTACAAAAATACGTAACTTTTTGAAATTATTTACAAAAATACGCTATAGTTGCAACTGAGATTGAAATTGTTGCAAATGGGGTTGCAAAGCTGGTTGCAACGGTTGCAAACGAGGTTGCAAAAGAGCGTATTTTTGTAAATAATTTCTGCAACTTGGGTAGTTTTGAAAAAAGCCCTAATTTATTTTATTTTACTACTTTTTTTAACATATTACCCAATATATTTATATTGAAGTAAAAAGTGGCTATTTTAAGCCTAAATAAACATTAATCATATCAGAACTTCCATATTAATTTGTATGCATACTAATAATCTTTTTAAATTTGATATAATTTAAATATTAATAATAATAATTTGATGACACACGAATATGTAAAATAATTACATGTGTTATGGGAGTACTCTTTTCACGAATACTTTGAATTTTTCACAATAAACTTGTTTACTAGAAAACTTTGAATCATACTTTTTTTTTGAATATTTTACATATTTATTTAAAAAATAAAACTCTAAAACAAACACTGCCTTATTTTATTTAAATTAAATTCATATTTGAAACAAATTAACAAAAATGGTTGCATGGAGGGCATTTTAGTCTAGTAACCAACATTGGGTGCGCACACATAAATGGAGGGTGTGTACATACATATCAGCTCCGTAAAAAAATCATCTTAAGGCTTGTCATTAACTTCTCGAAATTGAATGTTACATATGGAAATCAGAAATGTTACTTACTACCTCCGTTCTGTTGCAATTTTATTTTCCACTTAATTTTTTGCATGTATTTTAAGATGCAGATAACGTATAGTTTCATAATTTATTTTTAATTTTTTTAATTAAAATTTAAATTCTAAATTTTTATTCAATTTTTTTTTTTTTAAATATTTTGCAGAACTATATTTTATTTGCACCTTAAAAGTGCAAAAAGTAAAGTGAACAAAAAATAGGGACAGAGGGGTTATATGTTATCAGGCTTAGGGGAGAGAATGGACTGGTTCAGATCGATTTTTGGGTAAAACCGGAACCGGAACCATGTATCTTCGGTTTTATAAATTATAAACCGTAAACGCAACCAATCACCAATTTCGGTTTCTGTTGGTGAGATCACAAGGCAGTATGAACAGGAAGACGTGATAACTCAACACTAGAACAGGACAGGTAAATAATTCTACGCCTACACAAAAATCAGGAAGAAATGAATACAAGGCAAATACAAAGAATCAAAACATTAGATAGATCTTTGAAGTCTACTACAGGTCACTGAAAGAAGTTCATTAACATGTTCATGCCTCAGTGAAGAATAAGGTTTGAAGACTTTCAAGGTTTTAGAAGGTGTGTAGATTCAGTACAAGTGCCACAAGAAGATTTCAGTGTATTAGCATTGATTATGTTATAGACAGTGTTCGAAGCATAGGAATCTAGTTTAACTGAATACAGGGTAAAGACAAAGGTTAAAGAAGATAGATACAGTCTTGAAGTTATACTCACTGAAAGAAGTTCATTTCTATGTTCGAGCGTCAGTGAAGAACAGAGAATGAAGTATTCAAGATTGTAGTAGCTAGCAATGAAGACGTTGTCTAAGTACCATGAAGGATTCCAGTGAAAGTGCATTGTTTATTGACAATCTATGTTCGAAGTAATTTGTACTGCTGTCGACTTATCAATTGGAATGCAATGAAGATGTGAAGATTCAATTCAGTGTTAGTCGTCTGTAAACCAGACCAGTTGCACTAGGTGTCAACACATACGAAGAAGATCAACATATTTATTGGACAGAAAGAATTGATAAAGTCCGACATGATAATTCCAGAAAATATCAAGCAGATTAACAAGAATTATCAGTGTTGAAGAAAACCATGAGAAGCTAAATTGTCAAAAGCAAAATCGTACAGTCAAAAGGTGTTAAGTGTACAAAAGTTGAAACCTCAATAAAGAAACTGCAAGAAAGGAAACTTGAAGGTCTAAGTGCTGACCAACCAAACCTTGGGTACTAATCTGCACTTTGACAAGGTTGGCCAAAAACCCCTTCGATGGTTTTTGTTTTGGTCGATGGTTTTTTTATTTAAAAGCTTTGATAGTTTCTTTTGTGTTCACACTGGAACCAATTCAGCTTTGTTGGGACCGAGATTTTTGACTGTTGCGATACTTTTAATGCTCCGATAGTTTATGAAATTTATTTTATAAACTTAAATAAATTTATTTTAAACTTATTAATTAAGTTTATTATAAATTTAAATAAGTTTATTTTATAAATTTATTAAAACTAAAAAGGAGTATTTCGATAGTTTCTTTATAAGAAACCATCGAAGTGGTTTTTAAAAAGGAAACAAAGAATGGTTCGATAGTTTTCTTTTAGAAAACTATCAAGATGATTTTCTTTGATAGTTTTTCTCCTACAGCATGAAGAATTGTGTGGACACAATTTAAAGTTGTGTTCGATAGTTTTTTTTATAAAACTATACAAGCCTACACATTTTGAAGCAGAAGACAAGTTAACAAACTTCTTCTATTCTTCATCTTCCTCGACGAAGAGAAGAAAAACAGAGAGAGACAGAGAAGGAGACATTTATTTTATACCTGAACTTCTCACCGGGTAAACGTTATAATGCCCAAACTTTGTTCAATCTTAAGGGCCATTATAAAGTTTCTCCGGTAATTAAATCCTTTAGACAAACAAATAGATACAAACATTGTTTAGGATTTAATTTGTACAATCTTTGTAGAAGCAAGAACAAATTGTTCTTGGAAGCCGGTAAATTTATTTACTGAGTGAAGCACCCCTTCAAGATTTATATATCGATTATAATTCTTGTAAAATCTTGTGTCGTTATTTTCATGTCTGAAATACTATTCACCCTCAAGAACACGAACCCACTACAAGAACACTAATTTAATTATCCGCAAAAGATTCGAAAGAATTTTTTATAATTAGTGAGTATCGTATCCAACCCCCCCGCCCCCCTTTACGATACTTCGGGACCTAACAATTGGTATCAGAGCTTGTTGATCGATATACAGATCAGATCCGGTGTTTTAGACCAAACAATCAAGTTCTCAGAATTTTTGGATTTTTTAATTTTCAAAAAAATTCATTTCTTGAAATTTTTGAATTTTAAATAATTTGAATTTTATTCTTGAAATATTTTTATTTTTCAAAAAGTTCAAAATTCTTGGAATTTAAAATATTTCATATCCTAAGCCAGGGGTTCTCAAAAGATTGTTAGATTCAAGATTCCTCCTAGAGGTAAAGATGATTTTAATCTTTTGAAGAAAAAGTTGATCATGTGTTATTCAGACGGAAAATCCCTGAACACGGGAATTGAAGAAAATGGTTGTCTTAATTTAAAGAAGCTGATTTCAGAACCTACTGAAGAAAATTGTGGAATTTCCTCAAAGGCTTACTCCATAGGATCCCACTAGATTTTCAGATGCAGGAAAGGAAAAAGTTTCTACGGATACAATTTTTCAAGAGATTTTTAATCAACTCTATTGATTCAGGGATACAAAATCACAAAGTGAATTGTACCAATGCTATATTTATCTGCGAATCAAAAGAGAATATAAGGAAAGGAATTGAGGAGGTTAGAGACAATGGAATGGACATTCAAATATCTCAGTAACATACATTAATGTTGGAACCTCAAAACAGAATAGAAGAATTACTAGTAGCTGAATCAGAGGAAGCTCAGGTAGATAAAGTGACTTGTACACTTCAGAAAACCTTGAGAGACTGGACTACAGATCAGTGTTTCACATGTCAAGGAAGTTTAGTCACATCAGATTCAGAAGGAGTACAAAAGCTACATCCAAGGATCAGGCCTATTTATTCCGAAGCAAAGACTCTTCAGGATTCAGTTCAAGAGGTAGTTACAAGACTGAGATGGTGACAAAAACAAGATTGATAGTTTCAACTATGATAAGAACTATGTTACAAGAAACTATCAGGGTTTGCTACACAGTACAAGGAGCCTGACAAACAAAGAAGAATAATGACTCACTTAATGAGCTGAAACAAAAGTGGAATGCTTTGTTGAGGAAGCATCAGGACAAACTTATATTGCTTAAGGAAAGAGTTGGGATGGATCAGATGACGAGAAGATCATGGATATCTTGCTTTCATAGCAATCTCTAAAGATGATTCACCTCACATATCTCAGGTATCATTTCCTTGAACTACTGCAATATTTAATTCTCAATATTCAAAGCATGTTAAGATCTTTGTATTTAAATGTTAACACATGCACAAGCATGATAGCATCTCACCTGGATGGATTGTTGAATCAGTACTTGTGTGTGTACATAGAAGATCTTATATATATGTGTGTATGAATATTTGTAGAATAAGATTATTTGCAATAGTGAGATAGAAGCTTTCTTAAGAAACAACTCTTAGTTTTAGGGGTTAAGTTTCTGGCATATAAGATCTTCGTTAAGCTAAGTTTCAGTATCCCTAGTAGAACAAGATTTGCTCATTTATTCTGAATTGTTTGTTAAGGGATAAACAGTTTAAAAGATGGAAGAATTACCTTTAGTGTCAGTAGAATCCGTAGAATACCAGGCTATATCTAAAACTGACTTAGGTAATAGAGAAAGTTAGATGACATACAACAACAGAATGGATTAGATAGAATTAGTGATCTAATTGTTAATTCTTTTATTCCATGTGTGTTTAGAAAATTATTGAATATCTGTAAATCTACTTGCTACCTGTTACACTTGTGTATATTTGTTAAAGTAGAAAGTACTGAATTTTCTAAAATGCATAACATGCCTAATTTGCACATTTCTTATCTGCAATGTCATAATGCTGAATGTATGCCATGTATTCTTATTAACATGCTTGCTTATTTAAATGTTATGAATGCATCTCTTAGTACTTGCATTAATCATAGAAAAAGCATGTTTAAGAATCACATTAGGGCAATGACTGCAAGGTCAGTCAGAGATAAGAATAAGCATGTATAGGTTGAAGCTGTTGTTACCTCTATTAAAAGCAAAATCTCTAATCCATCTGGACCCAAGCAAATAAGTTGGGTACCAAGAACTTTTAATCCATTTGTGAGTGTAGGGCAAATCAGGTTAATCGATTTATATGGTTTCTTGGTCTTTACTACTGAAGACATATGATCGAAGAAAGAACTTGCCATCAAATGTGATTGAGAAAGTTGTCCCGTCAATAATCTTTGGAGATGACGCCAAAGGTTTTCATCACGGGACATGGCTACGTTGGAAAAGGAATGTCATCATGTTTACAATAATTGGTATCATTGATAACAACTAATAATTGGAGTCAAGGATAACAATTTGAAGCATCTTTCTTGCTGAAGATTCAAAGCACAAATCTTCTTTTTAGACAGTTCTGCATCAAAGGACAAAATGTCAATTCAATGAAGCAGCAGTGTTTTATCTCAAGCAGGAAGGTTGAGAAGCTTGCTCTTCAAAGAGTAAGAAAAGAATATGTTCATAGTTAACCTGGAATCTCAGGCAAAGGTGAAGTCAACAGCTTCCACTGTAAAGCTTCATTAGACAAGAGTTTAGCTATGACATAAGAAGCTCTCACACTTGCATGACAATACAAGGAACTCTTTTGTAAATAGGGAATTGGTGAGAGGACTGCCTCATCTGGGATACAAGCTGGATGAAATATGTGAGGCATGTTAGAAAGGGAAGTCAAAGAAACATCACAGAAAAGTAATGATATGATAAGCATTACTGAGCCGCTTCAGATGATACGTATGGAATTCTACGGACTATTTAATGTCGTGTCTACATCAAAGTAAAGATATACTTCAGTGATGGTTGATGACTACTCTTAAAACAAAAAGTTGTTGTTCATGCAATCTAAAGGACATGACATCACAGATGATGGTTAATCACATTTCCCAGATCAGTAACGAATACAGGAAGACCCCGTATGAGTTAATGGCCAATAGAAGCAAACACTGAATTTCTTTCAGGTGTTTGGAGGAAAATGTTTTATAGTAAAATATGGAAGTGAGCATCTTGGCAAGATTGGCAGCTAAGGCTCATGAGGATATTTTCCTTGGCTACTCAGTGGAATCTAGAGCCTACGAGGTAAATATGATTAATCAACAAGAGGTGATTGAAAGTCTGGATATGATGTTCAACAACTCCAAGCTCCCAGCTGTTATGTGTGATATTAATAGTAATGATGATTCAAATCCAAGCAGTGGTAATGGTAGTTTAACTACACAACTCAGTACTTCAACAGAACCACTCAGTGAGGATGAGGATTCTCAGGAAATCCCAACAACAGCTTAGGGGGAGCAAAAGAAGGATCAATTAGTCAGATCAACACCATAATGAAAATCAAGAGGACACTTCAAGAACATATCTGTCAAGAAAAAGGGTTTAGTTTCAAGACCATTCCTGGTTTCTAGTTCTTAGTGATCCTAATGGTGCAGTAAAGACTGGAGCTACAGAGTATGAATGATTATTTCCTTGGTTTTCTTTCTGAAGAAGAAACTAAGAAAGTTAAAGAAGCTCTGATAGATCCAGATTGGGTGATTGCATAGCAAGATGAACTCAATCAGTTCTAAAGGCAGATTGTATGGAAGCTGGTATCCAGACCAAATAACAGAGTTGTAATTGGTAAAAGGATAACCAGAAGTTTACTGGATGACAATGGCATTGTTATGAGGGACAAGGCCAAACTGGATGCTAGGTTACTATCAGGAAGCAGTATCTAACAAGAAGCACCAGTGACGAGACTTGAGGATATCAAGATATATCTGGCACCTGCTGCATATTCAAACTTTAATATCTATATGGTGAATATGATCAAGTGCACTCCTGATTGGTGAGATAGTAGAAGAATTTAATGTACAGCAGCTCCTGACATTTATTGTTGCAGATCAATTGGACTTTGTATATCTTCTCTTTACAAGATCACTATAGGTTGGTATGAACTGGTATCAATACTCAAGCAATCGTCAAAGACATGGTATGACACTCTAACTGAACTTTTGCAGAATGTGAATTTATTAGAGTCGTCATACATATATAACTCTCTATATCTTAAGGCACAAACATAATGTCATATATGTGCAGTGATATCATGGTTATATTATATGTTGGTCTACTAACGAAAACTTGTGCAAGAAATTTGCCAAGTCATTGCAGAGTATGTACAAGATGAGTATGTTGGGAAAGTTGCAATTCTTTTTGGAATTACTTTAAGCAAGCCAATAGAAGAATTCTTTTAGGAGCTCAAGCAAGCCAAAAGAATAATTCTTTTAGGAGCACAAGTAAGCCAAAAGAGTGACGACAATAAAAGTAAGTCAAGAATCTTTTGAATGTGCACAATTGGGAAGATTCTAGACATGCCAAGACTCCCTGCCAACAGTAGCCACTAAAGCTTGATCAGGACAAATCAGGTAAAAGACAGAAATGACAAGCTAGAAAGGTATGATCGTCTCATTAATTTATTAACTGCAAATTGACCACACATATTTTATTCTCAAGTTGTCAATGTGCAAGGTTCCAAGTGGATTTCAAAAAATCTAGTCTTACAGCTATTAACATGATTTTTAGATATCTTAAGGGAATACCAAATCATGGTATATGGTACCCTAAAGATACTTGTTAACATGTTTAGCTATATAGATATAAAATACGCAGGTTGTAAGAAAGACATGAGAAGCATCTCTGGAAGCTGTCAACCCAAATGACAAGAGAAGCATCTCTAGAAGCTGTCAACTTCGTGGAGGAAGATTGATTTCTTGTTATGATAAAAGGAAATAACTTCATCTCCAACAACTCTGTGGAGCACTCCACGACAATGCACCTTGACACCAGGTATCATTTCTTTCGAGAGCATGTCTTCAATTCATAGAGTAACTTGCAGACACGTTTACTAAATCACTTGTTATGTTAAATTTTCAAGACTGGTTTATAAACTTGGGATATTAGTTATTGCACATTATTTGAAAATCCCATCTGCAAGAAACTCTTAAAATAAGTTCATAATTATTAAGTTGTCCATAGTTTAAGGACTTGTGAATTTATTTAACATCTATTCCTCACGTTAATAATTATCTGTAGAATAATTTCCATGTGTGTAGTTAATATATTTCATTGGTGATTATTTAAGGATAATTTAAATAATTTAGTGATAATATCTAACTCATAGATATTTAGTATTAATTTATTATTTATTTAATGTAATTTGAATTATGGAAATTGAAGCAGTTCAATATCTTATTTGCTCCATAATTTAAAATACATAAAATAAATATGCAGCATAATTTATTGGATTTTAATTGGCTTATATCAGTTAATGATATTTAGTCGATTTTATTCTAAGAAAATTGTGAGATTTTTGTTGGCTGTGAATTTTGTTAAAATTTTTTGATCTGGAACAAATTCAAGGATGAACAGAAAACAAAAATCAAGTTCATTTTAAACTGGGAACAGGTTTGAAATGACATGAGCAGCAAAATCTATCGAAAAAGGAATTTCGATAGTTTTCTGAGTACTTGATAAAAAGTATCGAAATTTTTTTTTGATGGTTTTTGTTAAAGAAAAGAAAAACTATCGAAGAAAAGTCTCGATAGCTTTTGAAATTGGAAATGAAATCTATCGAAAGAATTCAATTCTTTAATATTCGAATTTCTCGATAGTTTTCAAAAAGTACAACTTCTCGATAGTTCATTTTGAAAACTATCGAACGTGAAATGTCTAAAATGGACATAGATCCAGAGCCCTCAGTGGCCATCCCTGACCAGGAGGTTGAAAACCAACAGCCTCTAACCACGGTCATAGAGCCTTTGAAAGAAACAAATGAAACAACAACAGAAACTCCTACCCCTACTATACCACCCACTCAAATAACTGAGAGTGTAGAGGAAGTCAGTGCCAAAGCTGCACCAAATAAGGAGATACACCATTCAACAACAGCTCTGCCTTCTGCTAAAAGAAGAAGACTTGAAACCAAGGCAACTGTTGAAACTTCATTACCTTCTTTCACCGAGCCTCTAACAGATTTTTCTGAAGCTGATTGGGCAGCAATTACCAAAGCTATATCTGAACCCCTACCCCAACCAGAAAAAGGAAAATTGACGGAAGCAACTAGTTCTCCGACCATATTACGGTCAGGACCACTGGTTGAAGGTTCTTTACTGAACCAAGAGTCTTCACAGACGTTGAGAGAAGGTTCTGACCCAAATGCACAATCTAAAGGGTCATTGCCTAACTCCCCAGATGGAACATATCTAGATCCTGCGGGTACCGGGTCTGACATAGGTGCAGATCGGCAACTCAGTAACAATGAATCAATTTCATTTGAGGAGTTACCTGAGGATATGTTTGCAAAGACTTCAGAGGGAGTTTCAGGGCCTCTGCTATCAATAGAGCCTGATTCCAACCCCCCAGAGATTCAAACTCTGGATCCTGTTGAGGATAGATCATCGCAAGATGATCAACAACTTGGTTTAACCAAGGACGGGGATTTGCGAAACCCCATTGCACCACCAGTGACCTCTTTAAGGATGGCTGTTGGGATTTATGGGTGATAGCATAGAAACAACTTAACTTTGTATATACTTAATTCTTGATTAAGTAGAACATACTGTCACAACCAAAGTATGTTCTTGTAATCAGTATGCAATGTTATTTTAATTGTGTAATTTGGAAGAAGTTCACTTGCTGTGTTCAAGCCTCAAAGAATGCATATTAGATGACAGCATGAATAAAGGTTACTGTCATAAGCATTGACAGTAAGATTACAAGAAGACGGAATGTTGCAAGTCACGACAGCATATTCACTCTGACAGCAACATTGGCGGAAGACTACGCGACAACAACTTTAGCCCTCGACAGCAAGTTTGGAAACCTCGACAGCACTCTATGCGGGGAACTCATACTGTCACCAATAGAACATTCCTGTGACAGCAAGCTTTGCGGCAAAATTAATTGTCTCGAGAAAGATCCTTGTTCTAGGTATCTTCTAAGTCAAATCCCGTGACAGTTTTAATGTTCAAGAAACAGGCGTGTTGCAGTATCCCTAAGCTGCACCAAGTCTGCAAGACTACGACAGAAGCTTCAAGCACTACAAAACAAAAGCGAATCAATTCAAAGAGCAAGGTCAAGTCTCTATTTGCTAAATTGTTTTAGCTGGAAATAGAATGAATCTAGGTTGCTTTCTTTGTAATGTATATCTGACATGTTAGCAATTTAGGAATGTCACATGGGTAGGCAATCTGTAAGAAGCTGCCACTTGATAATGACAGCAGCTTCACAAACCCGTGTTGACAGTGATAGGATTAGTTTATACTTAGACTATCAATTCATTTTAGAAACGTAACGAAGACAAGTAAGTGTCTTGAAGAAAAACCGAAGCTCAAGAATTCTCTCTTGAGGTTGTAGCAACACTTTGCAAAATAAATAAAACATTTATTTTGTGAATCCTGTCTTTCGATTATACTGTTTGTGAATGCATACATATTATTGATAACATTAAATCTTAGTTTTGGTTGTTGAAATTGAGATTGAATTTTATCAGTATTGCATTCATCCCCCCCCCCCCTCCCCTTCTGCAATACACGAGGACCAACAACTGGTATCAGAGCGAACAGATTAACATACATATCTGAGATCACGACGACAATGCAGAAATCAAACAGTATCAAGATCCCAGCTTTTGATAAAGAGAACTACAGCATTTGGAAAAGAAAGATCTTGTTGTTTATCAAAGCTGTGAATCCACTATACCCAGGTATTCTCGAGAATGGTCCTTTCGTTCCAAGAAAGGAAATTGAAGCCACAACAGTAAATGGTGAAGTCATTCCTGCACATTGGGTTCCCAAAGATCCCTCAGAAATTTTGGAACCTGAGAAGGAGAAAATGGTGCTAGATGATCACTTGCAACTCATCTTGCTCGATTCTCTCACGTTGGATAAAGCCATGTGTGGAAGTGTGATAAGCTGCACATCTGCCAAGGAGATGTGGATCAGGTTAGCGTTACTATGTGAAGGAAGTGAAGAAGTTAAGGGAAATCAAAGGCAAATACTGATATCACAATATGAGGCATTCATGGCCAAGCCTGGTGAAGACTTAACTTCCATGTTTGAAAGGTTCAGTAAGCTCTTAACTGAACTGCAGATACATGGCAAGTACTATGACAGAAAAGAATTGAATGTCAAGTTCTTGCTTACACTGCCTGATCACCTTGAACACAAGACAACAGCCATACGAGAAGGAAGAGATCTCAACAATATAACCTTTGAGACACTTTATGGCATTTTGAAATCTTATGAACTTGAACTCTTTCAAAAGAGAGCCATACAAAGTGGAACAAGGAACAAGATGGCTAATATGTCAAGTGCCCTAGTAGCACATGTGCCAAGGATCACACAGCCAAGTGAAGTACTACAAATCACACAATCAACCCCTGCACAATCCTTGAAGATAGAAGAAGTTGTTGAAGATGATGAGAAAGTAGTACTACAACTCAAGGATGTGGAAGATGAAGACTTCTACACAATGGAGGAACTGGAAAGCATGGACAATCCTACTATGGCTTACATGGCCAAAAAGTTCAAGAACTTTAGGTTCAATAAGGATAGGTCATTCAGGCCCCAAGGTCAAGCATCAAAGTTCAACAAAGGAAGTTCATCAAAGGCTGCTGTGGGAAGTTCAACCAAGGGAGGATACATGACTGGATTTATGGATAGGTCAAAATTCAAGTTTTACAACTGTGGTGAACCTGGTCATTTTGCTACTGAATGTAAGAGACCCAAACAGGTTCAAAGGGTTGAGAAAGGAACTGGTGGATACTCTAAGAAGAATCAAGGTAGAGCTTATGTAGCTGAAGGAAAGTGTTGGGATGAGTCTGATGATGAAGAAGAAGAAGAATATGTCAACCTAGCTCTCATGGCTAGCACTGATGAAGTAACATCAACATCTTCAAGTCAGGTACCTTCACTTGTCTTACTTGATATGTCCATTGATGAGTATAAGAAAACCATTAAAGACTTAAGTGCTGAAATGTTCAATGTCTATACTAGCTTATCTGCTGCTAATGAGGAAATCACTAGGCTGAGTAAGCTAAATGAAACACTAAAGTCTGAAAATGATTCTCTTGTTCTCAAAACCAGTTCACTAGACTCTTTAGCTCAGGAGAATGCTAGATTTAAAAATGAATTAAAATGTGCTAAAGAAGTTGAGGAATTCCTGAGGAATGAGATTGCTAAAAATGAATTCAAGATTAAGGCTTATAAAAACTCATCCAAGATAGTTCATGATTACAATGATAAGCATACAGAAAATCAGACAGTTGGTATAGGTTTTTAATATGGTAGAAGACCTGGAAAGAAAACTGTGATTCAAGATTGTTCTGGAAATGCTGCTGTCAAACCCACCATTCTCAAGAAGGTTAAAACTCCTATTTTCAAAGCTGCAGAAATTGAGTTTGATGAAGAAGCCATGCTCATCAAACAAGAAATTCTTGATGAGGATGAAGGTGTTGACAGCACATCTAAGGATGGAAAGGATACTGTCACAATCCCCAAGACAGTAAACTTACCAAGCAATCAGACAGTAAGTTCAAAAGATGCTGTCACAATTGGCAAGACAGTATCTTCCAAAGATGCTGTCAAGAATGTTTCCAAGACAGTAACTTCCAAACCTTCTGTCAAGACAGTTGGAATAAAAGGTACTGTCAAGGAAAGTTCGACAGCAACTTCTGAACACACTGTCAATCCAGTAACTCCCAAGTCTAAGAATATGAATGGAAAGGTAGGTGTCAATAAAGGAAATGGATACACTAATGTTGGAGGTGCTTCTAGGAAACTATGCAATAATTGTGTATCCTCACATCATTTAACACATGTTTGTAATAAACCAATTGAGGATAAGATCAATGCTACTGAACTCAATGGTAACTTACACAGAACCCCCATTATGCATAGAATTATGAGTGTCTGTAATAACATTGAATGTATGTCATGCAAGATCACTGCCATGAGTACATGCTTTAACTTACCTATTCTCACTACTGAAAAATGTTCATACATGCACACTGTTGAGACTTCTGAGCCTGCTAGCAACAGCAAAAAGGCTTCATCCACTAAGAAAAGGACCAAGTCCAATTCTAAACCTAAGTGGGTGAAAAGAGAAGTCAAACAGGAGGTTTTTAATGATGCTTATGATTTTATGACTGGAAGAAACTCAGGAGACACTAAAGCTGCAGGACCCAACAAGGATTGGGTACCATATGCAACCTAAACACATTCTGTTTTGCAGGGCAAGAAGAAAGATCAAGTCATGTGGATCATTGACAGTGGTTGCTCAAGACACATGACAGGTGATAAAGCCCTGCTATCACACTATGTAGAGAAAGCTGGCCCAATTATAACCTTTGGAGACAACAGCAAGGGTTACACCGTGGGATATGGCTGTTTGGAAATTGGAAATGTTGTCATTGAAGACATTGCTCTTGTGGATGGATTGAAGCACAATCTACTCAGTGTCAACCAATTCAGTGACAGGGGATTCAAGGTTGATTTTGATATGATGCTGTGTAACATCTATCACAAGAAGGATGGAAGCCTCTCTCTAAAAGGGGTTAGAAAAGGAAGCTTGTTTATTGCTGACTTAAACTCAACAAAGAAGGATAAAGTTTACTGTTTCTACAGTAAAGCAACTGTTGGTGACAGTATGCTTTGGCATAGGAATCTCTCACATCTCAACTTCAAGACAATGAATATTTTGATGAAGAAGGAGTTAGTGAGAGGTTTGCCCCAACAGGAATTCTGTCAAGAAGGACTGTGTGAAGATTGTCAAATGGGGCAAACTAAGGAGAGCTGTGCACAAGTCCAAGCAAATGAACACCAACATAGAAGCACTCAAGTTGATTCACATGGATCTTTTTGGACCAGTCAATGTACCATCTATGGACAAAAAGAGGTATGCCTTAGTAATGGTGGATGATTACTCAAGGTACACTTGGGTGAAGTTTCTTGAATCCAAAGATGAAGCTGCTCAAGTGATTATTGATCAAGTCAGAGTTCTTGATAGAACTCCAAACTCAAAAGTCCAAATCTTGAGGAGTGACAATGGTACAGAATTCAGAAATGCCACACTTGGAAATTTCTGTAAAGATGAAGGAATTGTACAACAATTCTCCGCTGCAAGGACTCCACAGCAGAATGGAGTTGTAGAAAGAAAGAACAGGACTCTCATTGAAGCAGCTAGAACTATGTTGCATGATGCCAAACTGCCAACATATTTCTGGGCTGAAGCTATCAACACAGCTTGTTATACTCAAAACAGAACCATGATTAACAAAACTCATGCAAGTACACCTTACTGTATGCTAACTGGGAAGAAACCTACTGTTAAATATTTTCATGTGTTTGGGAGCAAATGCTTTATGATGAAGGATAACCATGAGAAGAAAGGAAAATTTGACACTAAGGCATTTGAAGGACTATTCATGGGTTACAGCACAGAAATGACTACATACAGAGTTTATGTTATGGAACACAGGATTATTGAAGAGACTGTAAATGTCACATTTGATGAAACCAAGTTTCCAGGACTGCATGAAGAAGGAAAGATGCAGACATTCAGATTTGAGAATCAAAGATACTTGGAAGCTGAGGAAATTGTTGATGAAGAACCTAGCTTCACTCAAATTGTTGAAGTTGACAAAGACACTGTCAATACCATTACTATCAACCAAACTCCAGCTCAGTCATAGACCATAACTTCTAACATTCATAACAATGATGACTCTGGAAACAATGAAGAACATGGTGAAGACAATGGGATTGGTGATCATTCAACTCAACAAACTGAAGCAAATGTTCCTGTACAGTCAAGTAGCTTGCCCAGAATCACCAAGTGGAACAAGGATCACACAAATGACCTTATCATTGGTGACCCTACTTATGGAGTGAGGACAAGGAACAAAGTCTCTGCTGACAGCATGTTTTCATGCTTCCTGTCTCAAATGGAACCCAAGACAACTGATGAAGCATTGTTGGATTCTGACTGGGTGATAGCCATACAAGAAGAGCTAAATCAGTTTGAAAGAAACAATGTATAGAAGTTGGTTCCAAGACCTAAGGGAAAGTCAGTCATTGAGACCAAATGGGTTTTCAGAAACAAGCTTGATGAAAATGGATTAGTGACAAGAAACATAGCAAGGCTAGTGGCTAAAGGTTACTGTCAACATGAAGGAATAGATTATGATGAGACATTTGCACCTGTTGCAAGACTTGAAGCTATAAGAATCTTTCTAGCCTATGCTGCACACTGCAACTTCAAAGTATTTCGGATAGATGTCAAAAGTGCCTTCCTAAATGGAGAGTTGGAAGAAGAAGTGTATGTTGAACAGCCACCAGGGTTTGAGGATGCTGAAATGTATGACTTTGTATACAAACTCTTCAAGGCTTTGTATGGACTAAAGCAAGCACCCAGGGCATGGTATGACACACTTTCCACTTTTCTTTTGGAAAATCAGTTTACTAGAGGAGTTGTGGACAAGACACTTTTCTACAAACACCATGGCAAGGACATCATTCTGGTACAAATCTATGTGGATGACATCATTTTTGGTTCTACAAATGAGAAGCTGTGTGAGAATTTTTCCTCTCTCATGAGTAGCAAATATGAGATGAGTAAGATGGGAGATTTGTCATTCTTTCTGGGATTACAAATTCTTCAACAACCTGATGGAATCTTCATTTGTCAAGCTAAATACATCAAGGAACTTCTCAAAAAGTTCAACTTGGAAGATTCATCACCTGCAAAGACACCAATGTCCACATCAACTAGTCTGGATCTTGACCCTAAAGGAAAGAAAGTTGACTCAAGCACCTATAGAGGCATGGTAGGATCTCTCCTATATCTAACTGCTAGCAGACCTGACATCATGTTTGCTACATGTCTCTGTGCAAGGTTTCAAAGTGATCCAAAGGAGTCACACTTAGTAGCCATCAAGAGAATCTTTAGATACTTAAAAGGCACTCCTAACCTAGGCCTTTGGTATCCTAAGAATACTGGATTTGATCTAATTGGTTACTCAGACTCAGACTATGCTGGATGCAAGATTGACAGAAAGAGTACTACTGGTAGCTGTCAATTTCTTGGTGGAAGATTGGTCTCATGGTTTAGCAAGAAGCAGCATTCAGTTTCTACTTCAACTGCAGAAGCTGAATATATTGTTGCAGGCAGTTGCTTTGCACAAATTCTATGGATGAAGAATCAACTTCTGGATTATGGTCTAGTGTTAAGAGACATTCCCATTTACTGTGACAACACTAGTGCCATAGCCATTTCAGATAATCCAGTTCAACACTCTAGGACAAAGCACATTGATATAAGACATCACTTTATCAGAGAACATGTTGAACAAGGAACTGTGAAGCTGATCTATGTCCCAACTGACAAGCAACTTGCTTACATCTTCACTAAGCCATTGGATGAAGCAACCTTCAACAGGTTGGTAAGTGAATTGGGAATGCTGAATCTGGTATGTTAATTTACCAAGTTTTTCTGCACTTTCAAATTCTCTTTTGAAGCTCATGACAGCAACTTCAAACCTGCTGTCAAGAGAAGTTACTGTCTACTTGGTCTATGTCTGTTATGTGACAGCATGTGTTGATTTGACTTTACATGTCTGTATTTTGTGTCAGTCTCATACTTTTAGACCCTGTATGACATTAATGTGGTTATTTGCTAAGTTTGAGAGATAAATATATGTTCCATTGGACTTTCACACCTTTTCGCATAATTCCATAGGTTTAAAGGAGGACACGACCATTGAGTACTTATGTGGTAGTTGTATGGGTACTCTAACTGTTGACCATTAGACTTTAATCCTTAGACGGTTTTGCCTATAAATTAACCTTAGGCTTCACCAGTCTGCTCTCAGTTTTAAAGTAAATCATGGAAAACAAAGTAGGTATTGAGTGCAAGCCTAAAACTTGGCATGAACCCTCCATTCGCGATGAAGTGGACGCCCTCTTTGACACTCTTGAGGACGAACTTGATAAGGAATATGAAGAGTTTGAAGCCCTTCAAGCCAAGGAAGAAGAGAAATGTGCAAAACAGGAAGAAGAATTTCAGGCACTTCTCAAATAAAGAAGGTCGCACTGAAGAGGAGATTAAGGAAGAACTTTTAGAACTAGTTGATAAAATCATAAAATGATGTACTCAATGCTTTATTTAAATGATTTTATTAATAAAAATAAAAGTTTCTTGTTTTTGTGGTTATTGAGTTTTCATTTTGTCTGTGTTAACTGCATAGTATCTGTGTTCAAAAGATTACATTGCTAAATCCATAATCTGTTAATTTTAGGTTAAGTTTATGAATACAGCATTCTAGAAAGTTCATGACAGAAACAATTTCCCATCTAAGTTACTGTCATTAAGAAGGATACTGTCTTGTGTTTCTTGACAGCAACCTTCTTGACAGCAGGGAAAAACTTTCTGTCAAGACTTTTAATAGATACTGTCATTCAAACGCTTAACGGTGACAGCATGCTTTTGCGCAATAGTTTCTGTCGCGCATAACCTACTGTCACCACCTCTTATTATTGACAGATTGTTTCTAGCGCACAGGTTACTGTCAATAAATAGTGGACCGTTGGAATTGGATATTCACCCCACGTTTGACAGTGAATAACGGGCAGTAACTCACGTGTTATAAGAGTGGGTTAAGACACGTTCTTTAATTCCACTTTTTGTGCACAACGTTTGAGATACCCCTATTTATTCTGCAGTTACTCAGACATATCACTCTCATCGAACTCAAGGCAAAATACTTTTCTTCCAGCAAAAAGCTACTTTCTTACTTTCTTCTTTTCTTGAATCTCCATGGCACCCAAAAAGACTCTCTCTCAAACAAATTTTGCTGGCATCTTTTCCCCAAATGATGCTGGTGAAGGTTTCAAAGGACTAGTGTTTTTCATGAATAAGTCCTATCTCGGTTCTGCCATTACCTCAACCCCCATTCTCGACTTAGACAGAATTGAGGCATTTTGGCAAACTGTTGTTGCTCAAACGGAGGGTGAGAACCCATCTATTCAATTCACAATCAATGGGCAACACTACATTCTTACAGTTGAGATCATCAACACTGCCCTTGGAATTACACTTCAAGAAGGCAGAAATTTTGCTGAACTTGCTAATGATGACTTATCAAGAAGCTCTTCTTGAAGATTGGGTATGCAGGCCCTATTCTCGAAGAGGGAACAACCAAATGGTATCTGTCTGGTGAAATGGATAGGAAGCATCTGCGAAAGGAGTGGAGTATGATTTTTGATGTCATGGTCAAGGTGTTCTCTACCAAGTCCACGGGCTGGAATGGAATACCCTCCTACATCAAGAAACTGACACATTCTCTTGTCCATGGATACAAGGTGAATGTTGGAGCTCTCCTCATGGCACACCTCAGGGCTGCCATAGGTAAGAAGGTATCAATCTACCCTCGCTTTCTTATGATGTGCATTAACTCATTCTGTGATTTTAATAATGATGCCCCTCGTTTAGAGGCTTGATCTGTTTTGAAAAAGAACACACACACACACACTGTTATCTTCACAGAATCTCAATGCACATATTCCACTTTGTTTCACTCAGCACATGGTTGATCAAGTGTCCAACCTTGATTTTCCATTACCCTCTGGTTATGACTCTTTCACTCTTGAGAATGAAACTGAATTAGACCCAAATTCAGTTAACCCACATTCAACACCATACACTCAGCCTAGGCCCTCTAGACTTCCCAAAGCCCAAAGAGAAGCCTTGCAAGAATCCAGAAAACGGCCCTTAGAAGCTGATGTTGGTGGTAGCTCTGTTAGTCAAGAGGGAGACACTGCACCTAGTGCAGCAAATAAGGAAGGTAGTCAAACAGAACCCCCAGTGGTTCCCCATGAGCCTAAGAAGAAGAGAGCTAGGAGGACCAAAACCACTGTTAGCCAAGCTGCAGTTTCTCAACACACTATGGTTACTGAAAGGGATTCAAACACCTCCTTAGATGTGCCTTCTCAACAAGGTGCATCTATTGAAATTGGCATGTCTCCCAAGGCACCTTGTACAGAGTCTGTACAAACTCATGGTTCACAACCTGAGGAACCCCCACTTGAAGAAACACACAGTGAGTTAGGGCACAGTGAGGATTTCTCTATTCCTTTTGATGATTCACATGTTTCTCCTGTGAATCAGCCCCCACTCTCTGCTACACTTTCACCTTCTTCCTTCCCTACACATTCTTTTGGTTCTTCTCCACAACCTAGAGAAGGGGACAGTCCCAACCCTTCAGGTTTTGATCATCCATCTCCAATCATGGATGAGCCCCCATCTGGTGGTCCACAAGAACCCATTTCTCAAAGTGAAATGGACACCACTCCTCCAAACACTGAGCAAGGGCAAAGTGGTATTCTATCAGAAAATGAAACAGCCAACACTTTGTCTGAACTCCAAGGAGCATCTTACCTTCAAGAAGATGCTGTCACAGCCTCTGTTGTTGTCAAGGACATTGGAAATGTTGCTGGCATGGACACAGCTGCTGTCATGGGTGGAGAGAAAGATACTGTCAACACAAGACCTACTGTCACTCCACATCCCAAAGATGCTGTCATGCCAGAACCTGTTGTCCTCACTCCAACTGACAGTAACATTCCTGCCAAAGATGTTGTCCAGTCCTCTCATCCAGATTTTGATGTTGTACTCCTTGAGGATGCCTCTGATGATGATCTACCTCTTGCCAAACTCTTGAAGGTACATTCTAAATCTTCTCCTTCAATGCATGTTAGTACTGCTCATACCCATGCATCTAGGTTGAGTGAGGGTGTGAAAAAGAAAAGAGAGATAAAAGAAAAGAGAGGTGAGCATAAAAATGAGAGGCAGCCAAATGAGCTGGCAAAAGGAGAGGGACTTGAGCATGTCCAGAGAGATCTTGAGGGAGCCCACACTATTCAGGCATTAGGCCTTGAGAGTCAAACTGTGAGGGGGTGATGAGATCACTCAAAAACACCCTGAGAGTGTGAGAACCCCCATAGCCTCCAAGCCCCTTTCTTTTCCTTCCCCTCCAAGAAGGTTAAGGGATGGTGGCCCCTCTGCAAATTTTGGTAACAGGATCACAGCTCTGGAAGGACAATGTGCTACCTTGAACTCCAAGATGGACTCTCTCTCTCAACTGGTGGTTGATGGTTTTGCTGCTACTCAACATTCTCTACAGTTCCTTACTGACCTAGTAGCTGCCAACTCAACTAAGGGGGAGAAGGTAGCCAGATCAGAATCTATATCTATTCAGGAATCAGGTGGAACTCAGGGGGAGCAAGTAACTGTGAAGACCAAAAGGGGAGCAAAACAAGGTTCTGGAGTCAAGAGTAAAGCAATGACAAAGGAGGAGCAAGTCAAACCAAGCAGTGGACAACAAATGGATAAAGCTGAAGATCTTGTTGAAGGTGACTTGGATGGAGAAAGGGTATTAATGTCTAAGGCAACTCAAGATACACTGCAAAGAAGACCTGCATCTAGACACCCAATTCTACCTCCTGTGACAATTAGAGAACCAACTTCAACAACTCAAGAAACTGCTCTACAGAAAAGATGGAGAGAAATGAAGGAACAAAATAAGCTTGGGAAAGGTAAAGGGAAACTGCCTGAATCCATTCATAAGGGACATACTTGGTCCAATGGTACTGAGTTTGATCAAGAAGAATCCAATACTATAATGGTGGATTACAGGGAGAGCACATTACAGAATCATGACACTGAATTTAGTAGTCTAGTGGAAGAAGCAATGAATGCTCCAAGCAACAGTCCAATCAACACCACAAAACTGCTAAAGGATCAAATCACCAGTGTCAGTGTAATGGTGAATGATGAGAAAAGATGGGATGTAAGTATCCACTTCACTTCTGGCATATCTTATTTCATCACAATGGAACTATTGCAGAGTCTGCCAGCAAAGGTGTTGTGTGCAATGAAGGGAAAGATCAAGGCAACTCAAACACCATTCAATGAAGTTTTGAATATGCAAATCCTGAACATGATCACAGAGAAGCTACCTGAAGTCTACACAAATCCACCATGTGTTTTCTACAGATCTACTACAAAGGATGGCACAAGAAGGAACAACTTTATGAATTTGATCAGTACATCCAGGATGCAAACTGAATCAATTCTGAGAGTGTTAGATGGAATACTAAGCTCAAATGCCAATCCAGGAAGAGTCTTTGTTGTCCAAGAGATCTACAAAATGCTGGTGTTGAGAGACAAGGCACTGGGAGCTAGAGTGAAGGAACTAATCTCTAGAGCCAATGCTAAAAGAAATGATCAAGGTGGAAGCTGTCTCTATGACATACCTCCTCGTGATGATGATGATGATGATGATGATGAGGTTGGAGGTGGTGAAGCTTCTGGAAATGCTGGAAATGCTGGTGGAAGTAATTCTGGGAATACTGGTATTCAATCCCAAAATAAAGGCAATGAAGAAACTCCTAATCAGGAAAAGAAAGATGCTGGTGCTACAGATGAAGAGGAGTCAAGAATACTGGAAGCTTTGGAGGCAAGCATTCTTAGATGTGCTCTTGACTGCATAAATGCAGAAAAAGATGCTGTCACCAAAGGTACTGTCGACAAGGATACTGTCATAGAAGATGTTGTCATGGAAGATACTGTCGACAAAGGTACTGTCAAGGAAGGTTCTGTCAAGGATGAAGCCAAAGCTACTGTCAAGCCCAAAAGACTGAAAGCTAAAGCAGAAGCATGGTTTTCTAGACAGAAACCTGCAGGAAAGCACAAGTACTCAGGAAAGGAAAAGGCCACTGGATTTGGGAGAAATATTAAGATGCCAATTCAATCAATACCTCCTAACAGTCTTAAGATACAACAGATGCAATCTAGAGAAATCAAGAGTGTTGAGGTTAAGATGGATGCAAATCAAGAGGTCACTGAGTACATTCTGTGGTGGCCAGAATCAAGATCTGTCAGGGTGAATAAGGACTTGGATCTTGTAGCCACATCAACCAGTGGTAACATGATGGCAATAGATAAAAGGAGAATTGACTTCTTCTATCTGGAAAGAATGGTAGAGTTGTTGGAGAGCTATGATGATGTTCCAGAGCCTGTCATGGAACATATTCTGAAATATCAGGCTGATAGGGATGCTGAATTCTATTAGAAATTTGGCTACAATTTTGCAGATTTTGATGATGCTGATATTTCAACTGATCTACCACCTTCTCCTATACCATATCACTGGTACTATGAGTTTGATGATTTACCCACAGAAGAAGGGCAAACCCAATCCACAGAGGAAGGGCAACCCAAGCCAAGCAAAAGACCTGAATCATCTCAATATTCTCAATATCAGTCAGAACTTGATAAGAAGGAAGCTGAACTCCTGGAAAGATGTGTTGGGATTTATGGGTGATAACATAGAAACAACTTAACTTTGATTGTACTTAATTTTTTAATTAAGTAGAACATACTGTCACAGCCAAAGTATGTTCTTGTAATCAGTATGTAATGTTATTCTAGTTGTATAATTTGAAAGAAGTTCACTTGCTGTGTTCAAGCCTCAAAGGGTACATATTTAGATGACAACATGAATAAAGGTTACTGTCCTAAAGCTTCGACAGTAAGATTACAAGAAGACAGAATTTGCAAGTCAAGACAGCATATTCACTCTGACAGCAACATTGGCGGAAGACTTCGCGACAGCAACTTTAGCCCTCGACAGCACACTATGCGGGGAACTCGTACTGTCACCAAAAGCACATTCTTGTGACAGCAAGCTTTGCGGCAAAAGTAACTGTCCCGAGAAAGACCCTTGTTCTAAGTAACTTTCTCAGTCAAATCCCGTGACAGTTTCAATGTTCAAGAAACAGGCGTGATGCAGTATCCCTAAGCTGCACCAAGTCTGCAAGACTACGACAGAAGCTTCAAGCACTGCAAAACAAAAGCGAATCAATTTAAGAGCAAGGTCAAGTCCTTATTTGCTAAATTGCTTAATCTGGAAATAGAATGAATCTAGGTTGCTTTTGTTATGATGTATATCTGACATATTAGCAATTTAGGAAAGTCACATGGGTAAGACAATCTGTAAGAAGCTGCCGCTTGACAATGACAGCAGCTTCACAAACCCGTGACTGATAGTGATAGGATTAGTCTTATACCTACTATCAATTCATTCTAGAGATGTAACAAAGACTAGCAAGTGCCTTGAAGAAAAACGAAGCTCAAGATTTCTCTCTTGAGGTTGTAGCAACACTTTACAAAATAAAAAAACATTTATTTTGTGAATATTGTCTTCTCTATTTTACTGTTTGTGAATGCATACATATTATTGATAACATTAAATCTTAGTTTTAGTTGTTGAAACTGAGATTGAATTTTATCAGTATTGCATTCATCCCCCCCCCCTTCTGCAATACACAAGGACCAACAACTGGTATCAGAGCATTCAGATTAATATACATATCTGAGATCCCGACGACAATGCAGAAATCAAACAGTATCAAGATCCCAGCTTTTGATAAAGAGAACTACAGTATTTGGAAAAGAAAGATCTTGTTGTTTATCAAAGCTGCGAATCCACTATACCCAGGTATACTCGAGAATGGTCCTTTCATTCCAAGAAAGGAAATTGAAGCCACAACAGTAAATGGTGAGATCACTCCTGCACATTGGGTTCCCAAAGATCCCTCGGAATTTTTGGAAACTGAAAAGGAGAAAATGGTGCTAGATGATCACTTGCAACTCATCTTGCTCGATTCTCTCACGTTGGATAAAGCCATGTGTGGAAGTGTGATAAGCTGCACATCAGCCAAGGAGATTGGATCAGGTTAGCCTTACTCTGTGAAGGAAGTGAAGAAGTTAAGGGCAACCAAAGGCAAATACTTATATCTCAATATGAGGCATTTATGGCCAAGCCTGGTGAAGACTTAACCTCCATGTTTGAAAGGTTCAGTAAGCTCTTAACTGAACTGCAGATACATGGCAAGTACTATGACAGAAAAGAATTGAACGTCAAGTTCTTGCTTACACTGCCTGATCATCTTGAACACAAGACAACAGCCATACGAGAAGGAAGAGATCTTAACAATATAACCTTTGAGACACTTTATGGCATTCTGAAATCGTATGAACTTGAACTCTTTCAAAAGAGAGCCATACAAAGTGGAACAAGGAACAAGATGGCTAATATGTCAAGTGCCCTAGTAGCACAAGTGCCAAGGATCACACAACCTAGTGAAGCACTACAAATCACTCAACCAACCCCTGTACAATCCTTGAAGATAGAAGAGGTTGTTGAAGATGATGAGAAAGTAGTACTACAGCTCAAGGATGTGGAAGATGAAGACTTCTACACTATGGAGGAACTGGAAAGCATGGACAATCCTACTATGGCTTACATGGCCAAAAAGTTCAAGAACTTTAGATTCAAGCAGGATAGGTCATTCAGGCCCCAAGGCCAAGCATCCAAGTTCACCAAGGGAAGCTCATCAAAGGCTGCTGTGGGAAGCTCATTCAAAGGAGGATACAAGACTGGATTTGTGGATAGATCTAAATTCAAGTGTTACAACTGTGGTGAACCTGGTCATTTTGCTACTGAGTGCAAAAGACCCAAACAGGTTCAGAGATTTGAGAAAGGAACTGGTGGATACTCCAAGAAGAATCAAGGTAGAGCCTATGTGGCTGAAGGAAAGTGTTGGGATGAGTCTGATGATGAAGATGAAGAAGAATATGTCAACCTAGCTCTCATGGTTGGCACTGATGAAGTAACATCAACATCCTCAAGTCAGGTACCTTCACTTGTCTTACTTGATATGTCCATTGATGAGTATAAGAAAACCATTAAAGACTTAAGTGCTGAAATGTTCAATGTCCATACTAGCTTATCTGCTGCCAATGAGGAAATCACTAGGCTGAGTAAGCTAAATGAAACACTAAAGTCTGAAAATGAATCTCTTGTTCTCAAAACCAGTTCACTAGACTCTTTAGCTCAGGAGAATGCTAAACTTAAAAATGAATTGAAATGTGCTAAAGAGGTTGAGAAATACCTGAGAAATGAGATTGCTGAAAATGAATTTAAAATCAAGGCTTATAAAAACTCATCAAAGATAGTTCAGGATTACAATGATAAGCATACAGAAAATCAGTCTGTTGGTATAGGTTTTTCTTATGGTAAAAGACCTGGAAAGGAAACTGTGATTCAAGATTGTCCTGGGAGTGCTGCTGTCAAACCTACCATTCTCAAGAAAGTTAAAACTCCTATTTTCAAAGCTGCAGAAATTGAATTTGATGAAGAAGCCATGCTCATCAAACAAGAAATACTTGATGAGGATGAAGGTGTTGACAGCACATTCAAGGATGGAAAGGATACTGTCACAATCCCCAAGACAGTAAACTTACCAAGCAATCAGACAGTAAGTTCAAAAGATGCTGTCACAGTTGGCAAGACAGAATCTTCCAAAGATACTGTCAAGAATGGTTCCAAGACAGTAACTTTAAAACCTTCTGTCAAGACAGTAGGAATTAAAGATACTGTCAAGGAAAGTTCGACAGCAACTTCTGAACATACTGTCAATCCAGTAACTCCCAAGTCTAAAAACAGGAATGGTAAGGTAGGTGTCAATAAAGGAAATGGATACACTAATGTTGGAGGTGCTTCTAGGAAACTGTGCAATAACTGTGGCTCTACTCATCACTTAACACATGTTTGTAAGAAACCAATTGAGAATAAGATCAATGCAACTGAACTCAATGGTAACTTACACAGAGCCCCCCTTTTGCATAGAACTATGAGTGTCTGTAACAACATTGAATGTATGCCATGCAAAATCACTGCCATGAGTACATGCTTTAACTTACCTGTTCTCTCTACTGAAAAATGCTCATACCTGAACACTGTTGAGACTTCTGAGCCTGCTGGAAACAGCAAAAAGGCTTCATCCACAAAGAAAAGGACCAATTCCAATTCTAAACCTAAGTGGGTGAAAAGAGAAGTCAAACAGGAGATTACTGATAATGCTTATGACTTTATGACTGAAAGAAACTCAGGAGACACTGAAACTGCAGGACCCAACAAGGATTGGGTACCATATGCATCTTAGACACATTCTGTTTTGCAGGGCAAGAAGAAAGATCAAGTCATGTGGATCATTGACAGTGGCTGCTCAAGACACATGACAGGTGATAAAGCCCTGCTATCACATTATGTTGAGAAAGCTGGCCCAATCATAACCTTTGGAGACAACAGCAAGGGTTACACAGTGGGATATGGCTGTCTAGAAATTGGAAATGTTGTCATTGAAGATATTGCTCTTGTGGATGGATTGAAGCACAATCTACTTAGTGTCAGCCAATTCAGTGACAGGGGATTCAAGGTTGATTTTGATATGATGTTGTGTAACATTTATCTCAAGAAGAATAGTAGCCTCTCTCTAAAAGGGGTTAGAAAAGGAAGCTTGTTTGTTGCTGACTTAAATTCAACAAAGATGGATAAGGTTTACTGTTTCTACAGTAAAGCAACTGTTGGTGACAGTATGCTTTGGCACAGGAAGCTCTCACATCTCAACTTCAAGACAATGAATATTCTGATGAAGAAGGAGTTAGTGAGAGGTTTGCCCCAACAGGAATTCTGTCAAGAAGGACTGTGTGAAGATTGTCAAATGGACAAACTGAGAAGAGCTATGCACAAGTCTAAGCAAATGAACACCAACATTGAAGCACTCAAGTTGATTCACATGGATCTCTTTGGACCAGTCAATGTACCATCAATGGCCAAGAAGAGATATGCCTTAGTAATGGTGGATGATTACTCAAGGTACACTTGGGTGAAGTTTCTTGAATCCAAAGATGAAGCTGCTCAAGTGATTATTGATCAAGTCAGAGTTTTTGATAGAACTCCAAACTCAAAAGTTCAAATCTTGAGGAGTGACAACGGTACAGAATTCAGAAATGCCACTCTTGGAAATTTCTGTAAAGATGAAGGAATTGTACAACAATTCTCTGCTGCAAGAACTCCACAGCAGAATGGAGTTGTAGAAAGAAAGAACAGGACTCTCATTGAAGCAGCTAGAACTATGTTGCATGATGCCAAACTGCCAACATATTTCTGGGCTGAAGCTATCAACACAGCCTGTTATACTCAGAACAGAACCATGATCAACAAAACTCATGCAAGTACACCTTACTGTCAATGTCACATTTGATGAAACCAAGTTTCCAGGACTGCATGAAGAAGGAAAGATGCAGACATTCAGATTTGAGAATCAAGGATACTTGGAAGCTGAGGAGATTGTGGATGAAGAAACTAGCTTCACTCAAGTTGTTGAAGTTGATAAAGATACTGTCAATGCCACTACTGTCAACCAAACTCCAGCTCAGTCACAGACCATATCCTCTAACATTCATGACAATGGTGACTCTGGAGACAATGAAGAACATGGTGAAGACAATGGGATTGGTGATCATTCAACTCAACAAACTGAAGAAAATGTTCCTGTGCAGTCAAGTACCTTGCCCAGAATCACCAAGTGGAACAAGGATCACTCAAGTGACCTCATCATTGGTGACCCTAATTCTGGAGTGAGGACCAGGAACAAAGTCTCTGCTGACAGCATGTTTTCATGCTTCCTGTCTCAAATGGAACCTAAGACAATTGATGAAGCATTGTTGGATTCTGACTGGGTGATAGCCATGCAAGAAGAGCTAAATCAGTTTGAAAGGAACAATGTATGGAAGCTAGTTCCAAGACCTAAGGGAAAGTCAGTCATTGAGACCAAATGGGTTTTCAGAAACAAGCTTGATGAAAATGGATCAGTGACAAGAAACAAAGCAAGGCTAGTAGCTAAGGGTTACTGTCAACATGAGGGAATAGATTATGATGAGACATTTGCACCTGTTGCAAGACTTGAAGCTATAAGAATCTTTCTAGCCTATGCTGCACACTGCAACTTCAAAGTATTCCAGATGGATGTCAAAAGTGCCTTCCTAAATGGAGAATTGGAAGAAGAAGTGTATGTTGAACAGCCACCAGGGTTTGAGGATGTTGAAGTGTATGATTTTGTGTACAAACTCTTCAAAGCTTTGTATGGACTAAAGCAAGCACCCAGGACATGGTATGACACACTTTCCACCTTTCTTCTGGAAAACCAGTTTACTAGAGGAGTTGTGGGCAAGACACTTTTCTACAAACACCATGGCAAGGACATCATTCTGGTACAAATCTATGTGGATGATATCATTTTTGGTTCTACAAATGAGAAACTGTGTGAGAAGTTTTCCTCTCTCATGAGTAACAAATATGAGATGAGTATGATGGGAGAATTGTCATTCTTTCTGGGATTACAAATTCTTCAACAATCTGATGGAATCTTTATTTGTCAAGCTAAATACATCAAGGAACTTCTCAGAAAGTTCAACTTGGAAGATTCATCACCTGCAAAGACACCAAAGTCCACCTCAACCAGTCTAGATCTTGATCCTAAAGGGAAGAAAATTGATTCAAGCACCTATAGAGACATGGTAGGATCTCTCCTATACCTAACTGCTAGCAGACCTGACATCATGTTTGCTACATGTCTCTGTGCAAGGTTTCAGAGTGATCCAAAGGAGTCTTACTTAGTAGCCATCAAAAGAATCTTTAGATACCTAAAAGGCACTCCTAACCTAGGTCTTTGGTATCCTAAGAACACTGGATTTGATCTAATTGGCTACTCAGACTCAGACTATGCTGGATGCAAGATTGACAGAAAGAGTACTACTGGTAGCTGTCAATTTCTTGGTGGAAGATTGGTCTCATGGTTTAGCAAGAAGCAGCATTCAGTTTCTACCTCAACTGCAGAAGCTGAGTATATTGCTGCAGGCAGTTGCTGTGCACAAATTCTATGGATGAAGAATCAAATTCTGGATTCTGGTCTAGTGTTAAGTGAAATTCCTATCTACTGTGACAACACTAGTGCCATAGCCATATCAGACAATCCAGTTCAACACTCTAGGACAAAGCACATTGATATAAGACATCACTTTATCAGAGAGCATGTTGAACAAGGAACTGTGAAGCTGATCTATGTCCCAACTGACAAGCAACTTGATGACATCTTTACTAAGCCATTGGATGAAGCAACCTTCAACAGGTTGGTAAGTGAATTGGGAATGTTGAACCTGGTATGTTGATTTACTCAATTTTTGATATTTCCAAATTCTCTATTGAAGCTCATGACAGCAACTTCAAACCTGCTGTCAAGAGAAGTTACTGTCTACTTGGTTTATGTCTGTTATGTGACAGCATGTGTTGATTTGACTTTTCATGTCAGTATTTTGTGTCAGTCTCATACTTTTAAACCGTGTATGACTTTAATGTGGTTATCTGTTAAGTTTGAGAGTTAAAAATCTGTTCCATTGGACTTTCACACCCTTTTGCATTAATCTGTAGGATTAAAGGAGGACACGACCATTAATTACTTTTGTGGTAGTTGTATGGGTACTCTAACTGTTGACCATTAGACTTTAATCCTTAGACGGTTTTGCCTATAAATTAACCTTAGGTTTCACCAGTCTGCTCTCAGTTTTAAAGTAAATAATGGAAAACAAAGTAGGAATTGAAGTTGGTCTAAAGAAGTGTGACAGTGAACCCGACAATGAAGAGATCGATGAGCTCTTTGAGATACTGTTGGACGCCTTGGATGAGATAGACGAGGAAAAGGAGGCCAAGGCTAAGGAAGAGGAGGCCAAGGCTATGGAAGAAGAGAAGGAGCTTCAGGCACTTCTTGAAAAAGAAGGTCGCTCTGAAGAAGAGATTAAGGAAGAAGTCTTAGAACTAGTTGATAAAATCATAAAATGATGTACTCAATGTTCTATTCTGAATGATTTTATTAATAATAATAATAAAAGTTCTTGTCTTTGTGGTTATTGAGTTTATGATTTGTCTGTGTTAATTGCTTAATATCTGTGTTCAAAAGATTACATTGCTAAATCCATAATTTGTCAATATTAAGTTAAGTGTATGAATCAAGCATTCTAATAAGTTCATGACAGAACCATTTCCTAATCGAAGTTACTGTCGTTAAGAAGGATACTGTCGTGTGTTTCTTGACAGCAACCTTCTTGACAGCAGGAAAAGACTTTCTGTCAAGACTTGTAAAGGATACTGTCATTCATATGCTTAACGGTGACAGCAAGTCTTTGCGCAATAGTTGCTGTCGCGCAAAACCTATTGTCACCACCTCTTATTACTGACAGATTGTTTCTAGCGCACATGTTACTGTCACCAATAGTGGACCGTTGAAATTGGATATTTATCCCACGTTGGTCAGTGAATAACGGGCAGTAACTCACGTGTTTAAGAGTGGGTTAAGACACGTTCTTGAAATCCACTTTTTATGCACAAAACGTTTGAGATACCCCTATTTATTCCCCAGTTACTCAGACATATCTTTCTCTTTCTCATCAAACTCAAGGCAAAATACCTTTCTTCCAGCAAAAAGCAATTTTTCTTACTTTCTTCTTTTCTTGAAATCTCAATGGCCCCCAAACAGACTCTCTCTCAAACAAACTTTGCTGGCATCTTTTCCCCAAATGATGATGGTGAAGGCTTCAAAGGACTAGTGTTTTTATTGAACAAGTCCTATCTCGGTTATGCCATAACCTCAACCCCCATTCTCGACTTAGACAGACTTGAGGCGTTTTGGCAAACTGATGTTGCTCAAACTGAGGGTGAGAACCCTGGTATTCAATTCACAATCTCTGGGCAACAATACACTCTTACAGCTGAGGTCATCAACAATGCTCTTGGAATTACACTTGAAGCAAGACAACAATTTACTGAACTTGCAAATGATGACACTCTCAAGAAGCTCTTCTTGAAGATTGGGTATGCATGCCCTATTCTCGAAGAGGGGACTACCAAGTGGTATCCAACTGGTGAAATGGATAGGAAACATCTGCGAAAGGAGTGGAGTATGATATTTGATGTGATGGTCAAGGTGTTCTCTACCAAGTCCACAGGCTGGAATGGAATACCCTCCTACATCAAGAAACTGACACATTCTCTTGTCCATGGATACAAGGTGAATGTTGGAGCTCTCCTCATGGCACACCTCAAAGCTGCCATAGGTAAGAAGGTATCACTCTACCCTCGCTTTCTTATGTTGTGCATTAATTCATTCTGTGATTTTAATGATGCTGCTCCTCGTTTAGAGGCTTGCTCAGTTTTGAAAAAGAACACACACACACTGTTATCATCACAAGATCTCAATGCACACATTCCACTCTGTTTCACTCAACACATGGTTGATCAAGTGTCCAACCTTGATTATCCATTACCTTCTGGTTATGATTCCTTTTCTCTTGAGAATGAAACTGAATTAGACCCAAATTCAGTTAACCCACATTCAACACCATACACTCAGCCTAGGCCCTCTAGACTTCCCAAAGCCCAAAGAGAAGCCTTGCAAGAATCCAGAAAAAGATCCTTAGAAGCTGATGTTGGTGGTAGCTCTGTTAGTCAAGAGGGAGACACTGCACCTAGTGCAGCAAATAAGGAAGGTGGTCAAACAGAACCCACAGTGGTTCCCCCTGAGCCTAAGAAGAAGAGAGCTAGGAGGACCAAAACCACTGTCAGCCACCCTGCAGTCTCCCAAAAGACTGTAGAGGAAACCGGGGAAATAAACTCCTCCCTAGATGTGCCTTCTCAACAAGGGACATCTATTGAAATTGGCCTGTCTTCCAAGGCACCCTGTACAGAGTCTGCACAAACTCATGGTTCCCAACCTGAGATACCCCCACTTGAAGAAACACACAGTGAGTTAGGGCACAGTGAGGATTTCTCTACTCCTATTGATGGTTCACATGTTTCATCTGTGAATCAGCCCCCACTCTCTACTACACTTTCACCTTCTTCCTTCCCTACACATTCTTTTGTTTCTTCTCCACAACCTAGAGAAGGGGACAGTCCCAACCCTTCAGGTTTTGATCATCCATCTCCAATCATGGATGAGCCCCCATCTAGTGGTCCACAAGAACCCATTTCTCAAAGTGAGATGGACACCACTCCTCCAAACACTGAGCTAGGGCAAAGTGGTATTTTGTCAGAAAATGAAACAGCCAACACTTTGTCTGAACTCCAAGGAGCATCTTACCTTCAGGAAGATGCTGTCACAACCTCTGTTGCTGTCAAAGACACTGGCAATGTTGCTGTCCTCGACACAGCTGCTGTCATGGGTGGAGAGAAAGATACTGTCACTACAGAACCTACTGTCACTCCACCTCCCATAGTTGATGTCATGCCAGAACCTGTTGTCCAGACTCCAACTGACAGTAACATTCCTGCCAAAGATGTTGTACAGTCCTCTCAGCCTGATTTTGATGCTGTGATCATTGAGGATGCCTCTGATGATGATCTACCTCTTGCCAAACTCTTAAAGGTACATTCTAAATCTACTCCTTCCATGCATGTTAGTACTGCTCATACCCATGCATCTAGGTTGAGTGAGGGTGTGCAAAAGAAAAGAGAGATAAAAGAAAAGAGAGGTGAGCATAAAAATGAGAGACAGCCAAATGAGCTGGCAAAAGGAGAGGGACTTGAGCATGTCCAGAGAGTTATTGAGGGAGCCCACACTATTCAGGCACTAGGCCTTGAGAGTCAAACTGTGAGGGGTGATGAGATCACTAAAAAACACCCTGAGAGTGTGAGAACCCCCATAGCCTCCAAGCCCCTTTCTTTTCCTTCCCCTCCAAGAAGGTTAAGGTATGGTGGCCCCTCTGCTACTTATGGTAACAGGATTGCAGCTCTGGAAGGACAGTGTGCTACCCTCAACTCGAAGATGGACTCTCTCTCTCAACTGGTGGTTGATGGTTTTGCTGCTACTCAACTCTCTATTCAGTTCCTTACTGACCTAGTAGCTGCCAACTCAACTAAGGGGGAGAAGGTAACAAGATCAGAATCATTGCCTATTCAGGAATCAGGTGGAACTCAGGGGGAGCCTGTAGCTGTGGAGACCAGAGGGGGAGCTAAAAGGAAAGCAATGTCTAAGGGGGAGCAAGTCAAACCAAGCAGTGCACAACCACAGGATAAAGCTGAAAAGCCTGTTGAAGTGGAAATGGATGGAGAAAGGGTGTTAATGTCAAAGGAAACTCAAGATGCATTGCAAAGAAGACCTGCATCTAGACATCCAATCTTGCCTCCTGTGTTGATTAGAGAGCCAACTCTAGAAACTCAAGAAACTGCTCTACAGAAGAAATGGAGAGAAATGGAGGAACAAAACAAACTTGGGAAAGGTAAAGGGAAACTGCCTGAATCCATCCAAAAGGGAATTATTTGGACAAATGGCACTCAATTTGATCAAGAAGAAGCCAATGTCTTGATGGTGGATTACAGGGAGAGCACATTACACAACCATGACAGTGAATTTAGCAGTTTGGTGGAAAAAGCAATGAATGCTCCAAGCAACCGTCCAACCAACACCACAAAACTGTTAAATGAACAAATTACTAGTGTCAGTGTAATGGTGAATGATGAGAAAAGACGGGTTGTATGTATTTATCTCACTTCCGGCATATCTTATTTCATCACAATGCAATTATTGCAGAGTCTGCCAGAAAAGGTGTTGTGTGCCTTGAAGGGAAAGATCAGGCCAACTCAAACACCATTCAATGAAATATTAGATATGCAAATCCAGAACCTGCTCATACAAAAACTACCTGAAGTCTACACAAATCCACCATGTGTTTTCTATAGATCTGAAACTAAGGATGGCACAAGAAGGAACAGCTTCATGAATTTGGTTGGCACATCCAGAATGGAAACCAAGTCAATTCTGAAAGTGTTAGATGGAATACTCAATTCAAATGCCAATCCAGGAAGAGCTTATGTTGTTCAAGAGATCTACAAAATGCTGGTGTTGAGAGACAAGGCACTGGGAGCTAGAGTGAAGGAACTAATCTCTAGAGCCAATGCCAAAAGAAATGATCAAGGTGGAAGTTGCCTCTATGACCTTCCTCCTCAGGATGATGATGATGATGAGGTTGGAGGTGGTGAAGCTTCTGGAAATGCTGGAAATGCTGGTGGAAGTAATTCTGGGAATACTGGTATTCAATCCCAAAATGAAGGCAATGAAGAAACTCCTAATCAGGAAAAGAAAGATGCTGGTGCTACAGATGAAGAGGAGTCAAGAATACTGGAAGCTTTGGAGGCAAGCATTCTTAGATGTGCTATTGACTGCATAAATGCAGAAAAAGATGCTGTCACCAAAGGTACTGTCGACAAGGATACTGTCATAGAAGATGCTGTCATGGAAGATGCTGTCGACAAAGGTACTGTCAAGGAAGGTTCTGTCAAGGATGAAACCAAAGCTGCTGTCAAGCCCAAGAGACTGAAAGCTAAAGCTAAGGCATGGTTTACTAGACAGAAACCTGCAGGAAAGCACATGTGCTCAGGAAAGGAAAAGGCCACTGGTTTAGGCAGAAATTTGAAGATGCCAATTCAATCAATTGCTCCCAACAGTCTTAAAATTCAACAGATGCAATCTTGGGAAATCAAGAGTGTTGAGGTTAAATTGGATGCAAATCAAGAGGCCACTGAGTACATTCTATGGTGGGAAGGTTCAAGATCTACCGAGGTTGATAAGGACTTCAACCTGGTGTCCACATCAACCAGTGGTAGGACATCAACCATAGATAAAAGGAGAATTGACTTCTTCTACCTGGAAAGAATGGTAGAGTTGTTGGAGAGTTATGATAATGTTCCAAAGTCTGTTATGGAACATATTTTGAAATATCAGGCTGATAGGGATGCTGAATTCTATCAGAAATTTGGCTACAATTTTGCAGATTTTGATGATGCTGATATTCTAACTGATCTCCCACCTTCTCCTATACCATACCACTGGTACTATGAGTTTGAGGACTTACCCACAGAAGAAGGGCAAACCCAACCAACTCAGGAAAGGGAACCCAAGCCAAGCAAAAGACCTAAATCTTCTCAATATTCTCAAACTAAGTCAGAACTTGATAAGAAGGAAGCTGAACTACTGGAAAGATGCAAGGTTTCCAACAAGGCAGAAAGTGAAGCTCCAAATTATCAATCATGTATGCTGGAAAATCCCCTAAGAATGAAGTATCTAAAAGAAGAAATCTATGTTTGCAGCTTTCACAAGCTAAAAACAACTATTCTGAAGGACTTACAGTATATGGTAGCTGGATCTATTCATCCCTTGGAGCAGATTTGTTCTGATGAAATAGAGAATGTATTGGAAGGAAGAAAAGGAGAAGACTCAAAGCTGGACAAGCAAAGGAGAAGGACTCTCAATGCTTATCCTGGAAGTAGATTCAAGCTCATTAATGAATAACTTCACTTCAGAACCTATCCTTATGATATAATACAATGGCTGAATCTCAGGGATGTTAGTTCTCTCCTCTCCCCTTCTATAAAGAAGATCATTGAAGAAGTAGAGGATGATGCAGTTTCTGCTGCTGAAATTTCTCTTATAGAAAGTCTAAAAAGCTGCTTGGTAGAAGCTCTCAAAAGAGAGGATATAGCAAGGTAGAAGAGGAAATCTCAAGCTAAGTAAAAATTCTTAATCCATTCTGATCTTGTTAGTTAAGTTGTCAGCACATATTGTAAATTTGTTGTTATTTCCCATAAAAACAAATTGGGGGAGATTGTTGGGATTTATGGGTGATAACATAGAAACAACTTAACTTTGATTGTACTTAATTTTTTAATTAAGTAGAACATACTGTCACAGCCAAAGTATGTTCTTGTAATCAGTATGTAATGTTATTCTAGTTGTATAATTTGAAAGAAGTTCACTTGCTGTGTTCAAGCCTCAAAGGGTACATATTTAGATGACAACATGAATAAAGGTTACTGTCCTAAAGCTTCGACAGTAAGATTACAAGAAGACAGAATGTTGCAAGTCAAGACAGCATATTCACTCTGACAGCAACATTGGCGGAAGACTTCGCGACAGCAACTTTAGCCCTCGACAGCAAGCTTGGGAACCTCGACAGCACACTATGCGGGGAACTCGTACTGTCACCAAAAGCACATTATTGTGACAGCAAGCTTTGCGGCAAAAGTAACTGTCCCGAGAAAGACCCTTGTTCTAAGTAACTTTCTTAGTCAAATCCCGTGACAGTTTCAATGTTAAAGAAACAGGCGTGATGCAGTATCCCTAAGCTGCACCAAGTCTGCAAGACTACGACAGAAGCTTCAAGCACTGCAAAACAAAAGCGAATCAATTTAAGAGCAAGGTCAAGTCCTTATTTGCTAAATTGCTTAAGCTGGAAATAGAATGAATCTAGGTTGCTTTTGTTATGATGTATATCTGACATATTAGCAATTTAGGAAAGTCACATGGGTAAGACAATCTGTAAGAAGCTGCCGCTTGACAATGACAGCAGCTTCACAAACCCGTGACTGATAGTGATAGGATTAGTCTTATACCTACTGTCAATTCATTCTAGAGATGTAACAAAGACTAGCAAGTGCCTTGAAGAAAAACGAAGCTCAAGATTTCTCTCTTGAGGTTGTAGCAACACTTTGCAAAATAAATAAAACATTTATTTTGTGAATACTGTCTTCTCTATTTTACTGTTTGTGAATGCATACATATTATTGATAACATTAAATCTTAGTTTTAGTTGTTGAAACTGAGATTGAATTTTATCAGTATTGCATTCATCCCCCCCCCCTTCTGCAATACACAAGGACCAACAAGATGCAATACTGCCAACAAGGCAGAAAGTGAAGCTCCAAATTATCAAACATGTATGCTGAAAAATCCCATAAGAATGAAGTACCTAAAAGAAGAAATCTATGTTTGCAGCTTTAACAAGCTAAAAACAACTATTCTGAAGGATTTACAGTATATGGTAGCTGGATCAATTCATCCCTTGGAGCAGATTTGTTCTGATGAGATAAAGGAAATATTAGAAAGGAGAAAAGGAGAATGTTCAAAGCTGGACAAGCAAAGGAGGATGTCTCTCAATGCTTATCCTGGAAGTAGGTTCAAGCTCATTCATGAAGAACTCCACTTCAGAAGCTATCCATTTGATCAAGAGCAATGGCTGAACCTCAGGGATGCTAGTTCTCTTATCACTCCTACTATCAAGAAGATAATTGAAGAAATAGAAGATGTTGCAGTCACTCCTGCTGAAATCTCTCTTGTAGAAGGTCTAAGAGGCTGCTTGGTAGAAGCTCTCAAAAGAGAGGATGTAACAAGACAGAAGAGGAAATCTCAAGCTAAGTGAAAATTCTTAATCCATTCTGATCTTGTTAGTTAAGTTGTCAGCATATATTGTAAATTTGTTGTTATTATCCATAAAAACAAATTGGGGGAGATTGTTGGGATTTATGGGTGATAGCATAGAAACAACTTAACTTTGTATATACTTAATTCTTGATTAAGTAGAACATACTGTCATAGCCAAAGTATGTTCTTGTAATCAGTATGCAATGTTATTTTAATTGTGTAATTTGGAAGAAGTTCACTTGCTGTGTTCAAGCCTCAAAGAATGCATATTAGATGACAGCATGAATAAAGGTTACTGTCATAAGCATTGACAGTAAGATTACAAGAAGACAGAATGTTGCCAGTCACGACAGCATATTCACTCTGACAACAACATTGGCGGAAGACTACGCGACAGCAACTTTAGCCCTCGACAGCAAGTTTGGAAACCTCGACAGCACTCTATGCGGGGAACTCATACTGTCACCAATAGAACATTCCTGTGATAGCAAGCTTTGCGGCAAAAGTAACTGTCTCGAGAAAGATCCTTGTTCTAGGTATCTTCTAAGTCAAATCCCGTGACAGTTTCAATGTTCAAGAAACAGGCGTGTTGCAGTATCCCTAAGCTGCACCAAGTCTGCAAGACTACGACAAAAGCTTCAAGAACTACAAAACAAAAGCGAATCAATTCAAAGAGCAAGGTCAAGTCTCTATTTGCTAAATTGTTTTAGCTGGAAATAGAATGAATCTAGGTTGCTTTCTTTGTAATGTATATCTGACATGTTAGCAATTTAGGAATGTCACATGGGTAGGCAATCTGTAAGAAGCTGCCACTTGATAATGACAGCAGCTTCACAAACCCGTGTTGACAGTGATAGGATTAGTTTATACTTAGACTATCAATTCATTCTAGAAACGTAACGAAGACAAGTAAGTGTCTTGAAGAAAAACCGAAGCTCAAGAATTCTCTCTTGAGGTTGTAGCAACACTTTGCAAAATAAACAAAACATTTATTTTGTGAATCCTGTCTTTCGATTATACTGTTTGTGAATGCATACATATTATTGATAACATTAAATCTTAGTTTTGGTTGTTGAAATTGAGATTGAATTTTATCAGTATTGCATTCATCCCCCCCCCCTTCTGCAATACACGAGGACCAACAATGGCTATGGTGATTTTCATTGCAGGTACATTTGGATGATGAAGCTCTGAGAGATAAGAGTGAAACACTAGTGAGGTACATGAAACAGAATCACACACTCACAGCGAGGAAGAAAGAGAAACACCAAATCCCATTCCTTTAAAGACCTAACAGTTGAGACCTCATTTCGGGACCTAACATGTTTTAAGGCCCTAACAAGTGTGATCTAACAGTTGGGAGGTATAAGGAAGATGTCGGGAAATTTGGTTCATAGGACGATCGACGGTGAAGCAATCTTGCAGTATTTAAAGGGCACAGTTGATCAGACTACATATTACTACTTCTTTTCTAACAGATGCTACATGAGAATTCCTTCAAGACCCAGAAAAACTTCTTTTCTTAACTGTAATGGAGAACATTGAAGATTGGAAAAACTACTATACTAAGGGGGAGAAGTGAGTTATAATCAGATGATTGGAGGATTCCTCAACTAAGGGGGAGAAGTGGTAAGAAAAAGTAGAGGTACACCACACCACAATTCTATTGATCTTTCAACTATTGGGGAGAAGTGGTAGATTTCCTAGAAGACGGAGAAGTGGTATTGGTTCACCACTGTTCTAATAAGGGGAGCAGCTGTATTCCATAGGGGGAGGAGTTGTATTCCAAATGAGGAGAAGCAATGGAGATATGTGCTTTTCAGAAAAAGGAAATATGGTTGTACAACAGAAGCCGCTGAACTCCGAATTGAGAGAAGTGGAAAAGTACTTCAGTAAGTGGTAGACAAAGACATATTCATTACCACTGAAGAATCTCAAGAAGTTGCTGATGATTACTTCAAGACTGAGAAGAATTATTTGGCAGAGATTTAAAGAACCAAAGAAATGAAGATGAGTTACTACATGAATATCAGTTCAGTGCTAAAGGAACAATCATCTATCATTTCAGTTTGAACAAGAAATCTGGAAGTGAAGAATTTGATCCAAAAAACTAGTAGCATTATTTACAAGTCCCGGGTAAAGGTGTTAAGTGTACAAAAGTTGAAACCTCAATAAAGAAACTGCAAGAAAGGAAACTTGAAGGTCTAAGTGCTGACCAACCAAACCTTGGGTACTAATCTGCACTTTGACAAGGTTGGCCAAAAACCACTTCGATGGTTTTTGTTTTGGTCGATGGTTTTTTTATTTAAAAGCTTTGATAGTTTCTTTTGTGTTCACACTGGAACCAGTTCAGCTTTGTTGGGGCCAAGATTTTTGACTGCTGCGATACTTTTAATGCTCCGATAGTTTATGAAATTTATTTTATAAACTTAAATAAATTTATTTTAAACTTATTAATTAAGTTTATTATAAATTTAAATAAGTTTATTTTATAAATTTATTAAAACTAAAAAGGAGTATTTCAATAGTTTCTTTATAAGAAACCATCAAAGTGGTTTTTAAAAAGGAAACAAAGAATGGTTCGATAGTTTTCTTTTAGAAAACTATCAAGATGATTTTCTTTGATAGTTTTTCTCCTACAGCATGAAGAATTGTGTTGACACAATTTAAAGTTGTGTTCGATAGTTTTTTTTATAAAACTATACAAGCCTACACATTTTGAAGCAGAAGACAAGTTAACAGACTTCTTCTGTTCTTCATCTTCCTCGACGAAGAGAAGAAAAACAGAGAGAGACAGAGAAGGAGACATTTATTTTATACCTGAACTTCTCACCGGGTAAACGTTATAATGCCCAAACTTTGTTCAATCTTAATGGCCATTATAAAGTTTCTCCGGTAATTAAATCCTTTAGACAAACAAATAGATACAAACATTGTTTAGGATTTAATTTGTACAATCTTTGTAGAAGCAAGAACAAATTGTTCTTGGAAGCCGGTAAATTTATTTACTGGGTGTAGCACCCCTTCAAGATTTATATATCGAATATAATTCTTGTAAAATCTTGTGTCGTTATTTTCATGTCTGAAATACTATTCACCCTCAAGAACACGAACCCACTACAAGAACACTAATTTAATTATCCGCAAAAGATTCGAAAGAATTTTTTTATAATTAGTGAGTATCGTATTCAACCCCCCCCCCCCCTTCTACGATACTTCGGGACCTAACAGTTTCGGTTTTGAAAACCTCGATTCAGTTTAAATCGGTTTGGTTTTGTACCAAAACCGGACGAAATAAAAAGCAAAAAAAATATTTAGTTCGAGCAAAATTATGCATTCATATATTGATGATAGGTAAGCTGAGGGAAAAATAAAGAACACATAAGGGTGACAAATAATTTTCAAGGGTTGCAACTTTTAGTGCCTACAAAATAATTAATGCACTCGTGCCTGAGATCAGTAATTGATGCATACAATATTGTTATGTCCCCATTTTCTCTTTTGAATTGATGAGATGATCAACTCACCACACAGATATTGCATGTTTTTTTCGAACTTGCCATATTGAAAACATAACATGGCATGTTTTACAAAGTGCAAGTGAGTAGTAGCTGATTAATTGAAGTTGGAAGGGAAAAAGAGAGTAGTTATAAAAACTTATAAAATATATAAATTACATATCACATATAAAATCTTAATTATTTATATTAATAATCGGTTCGGTTCAGTTTTTTTCGGTTCAGTTTTTTTCGGTTCGGTTAGAAGATATAACCGGAACCAAACCAATGAGATCGGTTCGGTTTTTTATTTTTTGGTTTCAGTTTTGTTCGACCAGTTTTTACCAATTTCGGATCGGTTTCGGTTTTGATTCGGTTTTTTGCACATCCCAATCAGGCTCACTAAGGAAGCCGACAAAGAAAAAGAAAACTCTAAAAAAATTAAGGTTAGCAAAAACAAAATGCAGCTTGGTAATGGAACTTGTAAACACCTGTCCCACGACATCAAATTACTAACATTTTGGAAAATCTGCTAGAGGTGATTGAAGCTTTTGATTGGGAAGCTTTCCGTCTAAACCAAGCCATGACATCTTCAAACCCCACTGGTATGGACCTCCAAATGGCAATGCATAAACCATACCCCTAAAATTAAAAATCACGTCAGTTTTGAATGTCATCACTAATTATAAGAATAAGAAAATAAAGTATATTGAATCTTATCATTTGATGAACTAACCAGGGTTATCCGCCTGAAACCGTATAAACAACCCATCCACCTGAGGGCACGCCAATAGTGTTGTTCAATAGGATCAACAAGGTTGAAGTTTTTGGGGTCTGTTTAGGATTGTAGTTTGCAAAACCTTGTCCAACAACAAAGAAATTGAATCCGTGGAGATGAAGAGGATGACTTTCAGCACCTAGAATGCTTGTATCTTGCATTACCAGTTCTATGTTTCTGTTAAATGGAAAAACCATAAGTTTAGTGTCGTTGCTCACAAATGTATTGTTTGGAGGGTTTCCGGTATAATTAAACCAGTGCAAGGGATTGACTAGGAAAAACGGATTATAAACACCGTTGGATTGACCAAAAAAGTGGGACTGCAGAAGAGAAGTTGTTGGTAGTATGAATGATATACTAATTATTAATAGAAGCTGCAAATCTTGTTCCATTTGTTCCTTGGCAAGTCTGGTTCTTTATCCCACAAGGGCTTGTTACTGTAAAGAAGAAATGTTTGTCAACTTTTTGAGGAACATTAGCTGGATACTAAGCATTGGCTAGGCTTACTCAAGAATATCAGCAACAATGGAGTTATCAAACGTGCAGATCCTGTTACATATGGCCTAGCCGTCATTACGAATGAAGCTTTTGGAAAATCAGGTTTGGCCTTAAGAAGAACATTAGTAGTTCGTCGTGGGGAAAGTAGAATTATTTCAGTCTCAATGGTTTCACATAAATTGCATTAACTTCAACAACTGTGAGACTTTGATTTGCAATGCCGAAAAAGAGTTCATCACTGAGTGCAGCACTGATAAACCTCAAGAGTTATATTTTTTCAGGCTTGACTCTTAACTTGAATGTGTCTGCAAGTGAAGGTCCTTAACATGAGCTCAAATAATTAAGTTGGAAGATGGTACATAGTTGTTATCCAGTTAATTACGAAAGCAGTATATGGCTGCGATTTAATATGTCACCTTTTGCTGAGCAATTATAGAGAGGACCTGGAAGTCCAATTAAAGTGTAGGCATCAGGAACATTTGGACCTTCCCCAGTTTGCATAGTTTGGGTGATAATAGCTTTAGTGTCAGCATTAAACCACTCAACTGGAGCAGAAAATAATAAATTTCGCATTTTATTTGACGTAATGAGATCGATGAGTCTTTGAATGTTAATCTATTTTCATACGGAAGATATACACATTATTTGCAAATACTTGTTGATACTATATATGTCTTGAATCATGCCCTAGAAAATATTTCGCAAACAAGCATTCACATTTAACAAAGAAATCAAGCTGGTGTACGTCGTAGCTCAATTGTCATTGTGCACTAACTTCATATCAAATGTTTATGCAGACAATAAACGCTATAAAATGTGGCTAGTTAGTAGGTTACCGAAGATAATTGAAACTTCCTTTTATGGTTTGGGAAATGGGCAAGGCACGTTTTCCTTTTATAGGGTTGATCTTAGCCATGATATATGTGCATTCCAAAACTTAGTTCCCCATTGCCCAACAATGGTGTAATGGTACACATACCTCTGGCCAGTTTGTATGGGGCACTGTGTTATGTAAGTCGGTCCATCTGCCCAACCACTTGGAATTTGTTGAATTCCATGCCTGTTTCAAAAAAATTACTCCCTCTATTTTTTTATATCCGTCGTTGTAGAAAAAATTGTTTTTTGAGTTATATTTGTCGTTCTCTATTTCCTAGGTGAGTTGGTGTGCTTTATACCAATGGTACCCTTATTAATTGCATCTATTTTCCATGCATTGACCTAACTGTATTGACCAAAAAATATTGAACGTCTTTTTTATACTTATTTATACTGTAGTGCATGTACATCTAAATCAAACTACTCCCTCTGTTTTTTTATATTTGTCGTTTTAGGTGTTTTCACAAGAATTAAGAAACATAATTATTTATATTGAAATCACATTAATTATGACTTACTTTGCCTAATCTGCCCATGTTGTATTTAAGACGTGAATTTTTTCTAGAAACTACAAATCCAACTGTATACAGTGCCTAATCATCTTCATAATGTGTTTAGAATTTGTAATTCCCTCTAAAAATTTTATTTGAACAATCAAATTTTTGATTTAAAATTTCATTCCCTCTAATTTTGATTGGAATCTTAGTTTCCCTCCATCATTTGCATTTTTTTGTTCCTTGACGATGACTATATATACCTGTATTGTGACTTGTGAGTGTAAGTTTAGTAAAGAAGGCAAGTTAAACTTATTATGGATATCAATGGTGAAAATACTCCCTCTGTTTTTTTATATCTGTCGTTGTAGAAAAATTTGTAGAGAACTTGCCTTTTTGCTGAATATCTTTCTTTCTTATGAAAAAGACAAGTAGATTGTGAATCTTGATTCAGCAGAGCATTTAAGCAAGAATATATATAGAAAGAATGGCTTTAAACGATTAACTAAAGAAGCAGCTGAGCTTGGTGATCAAGGTATTTTAGTTGTCAATACAAGAAATACAATTTAGAGCGTGTTTTAGAATGGGTAGCCCGTTTGCGTGACTGTTAAAAAAAAATATTGTTAATGACTTAAATTGCTTGAAGCCATTATAAACATGGCTTAAGTCACGAGTTTAAAGTTATTTTCGATTTTAAATTAAAAAAAAATATGTTTGTATGATAAGTTAAAAAATGAATATAGAAAAAAAAGTTTAAAGTAAGAAGTTGATATAAGATACTTTTTGAAATAAATTTTTATTCGATAAAAGTTAATATTATCATTCAATGTATTGGTTATCAAAATTATATTTACTAGCTTTTTAGATGCACAAAATGATTTTTCGATAATGTTTTACATGAGTTATTGTTGGGATTTATGGGTGATAGCATAGGAACAACTTAACTTTGTATATACTTAATTTTTTAATTAAGTAGAACATACTGTCACAGCCAAAGTATGTTCTTGTAATCAGTATGCAATGTTATTTTAATTGTGTAATTTGGAAGAAGTTCATTTTCTGTGTTCAAGCCTCAAAGAACGCATATTAGATGACAGCATGAATAAAGGTTACTGTCATAAGCATTGACAGTAAGATTACAAGAAGACGGAATGTTGCAAGTCAAGACAGCATATTCACTCTGACAGCAACATTGGCGGAAGACTACGCGACAGCAACTTTAGCCCTCGACAGCAAGTTTGGAAACCTCGACAGCACACTATGCGGGGAACTCCTACTGTCACCAAAAGCACATTCCTGTGACAACAAGCTTTGCGGCAAAAGTAACTGTCTCGAGAAAGATCCTTGTTCTAGGTATCTTTCTCAGTCAAACCCCGTGACAGTTTCAATGTTCAAGAAACAGGCGTGTTGCAGTATCCCTAAGCTGCACCAAGTCTGCAAGACTACGACAGAAGCTTCAAGCACTGCAAACAAAAGCGAATCAATTCAAGAGCAAGGTCAAGTCTCTATTTGCTGAATTGTTTTAGCTAGAAATAGAATGAATCTAGGTTGCTTTCTTTGTAATGTATATCTGACATTGTTAGCAATTTAGGAAAGTCACATGGGTAGACACTTTGTAAGAAGCTGCCACTTGATAATGACAGCAGCTTCACAGACCCGTGTTGATAGTGATAGGATTAGTTTTATACTTAGACTATCAATTCATTCTAGGAATGAAAAAGAAGACAAGCAAGTGTCTTGGAGAAAAACGAAGCTCAAGAATTCTCTCTTGAGGTTGTAGCAACACTATGCAAAATAAATAAAACATTTATTTTGTGAATCCTGTCTTCTCTACAATACTGTTTGTGAATGCATACGTATTATTGATAACATTAAATCTTAGTTTTAGTTGTTGAAACTGAGATTGAATTTTATCAGTATTGCATTCACCCCCCCCTTCTGCAATACACAAGGACCAACAACTGGTATCAAAGAAATCAGATTAACATACATATCTGAGATCCCGACGACAATGCAGAAATCAAACAGTATCAAGATCCCAGCTTTTGATAAATAGAACTACAGCATTTGGAAAAGAAAAATCTTGTGGTTTATCAAAGCTGCGAATCCACTATACCCAGGTATACTCGAGAATGGTCCTTTCATACCAAGGAAGGAAATTGAAGCCCCAACAGTAAATGGTGAAATCATTCCTGCACATTGGGTTCCCAAAGATCCCTCGGAATTTTTGGAAACTGAAAAGGAGAAAATGGTGCTAGATGATCACTTGCAACTCATCTTGCTCGATTCTCTCACGTTGGATAAAGCCATGTGTGGAAGTGTGATAAGCTGCACATCAGCCAAGGAGATGTGGATCAGGTTAGCCTTACTCTGTGAAGGAAGTGAAGAAGTTAAAGGCAACCAAAGGCAAATACTTATATCTCAATATGAGGCATTCATGGCCAAGCCTGGTGAAGACTTAACCTCCGTGTTTGAAAGGTTCAGTAAGCTCTTAACTGAACTGCAGATACATGGCAAGTACTATGACAGAAAAGAATTGAATGTCAAGTTCTTGCTTACACTGCCTGATCATCTTGAACACAAGACAACAGCCATACGAGAAGGAAGAGATCTCAACAATATAACCTTTGAGACACTTTATGGCATTCTGAAATCTTATGAACTTGAACTCTTTCAAAAGAGAGCCATACAAAGTGGAACAAGGAACAAGATGGCTAACATGTCAAGTGCCCTAGTAGCACAAGTGCCAAGAATCACACAACCTAGTGAAGCACTACAAATCACTCAACCAACCCCTGTACAATCCTTGAAGATAGAAGAGGTTGTTGAAGATGATGAGAAAGTAGTACTACAGCTCAAGGATGTGGAAGATGAAGACTTCTACACTATGGAGGAACTGGAAAGCATGGACAACCCTACTATGGCTTACATGGCCAAAAAGTTCAAGAACTTTAGGTTCAAGAAGGATAGGTCATTCAGGCCCCAAGGCCAAGCATCCAAGTTCACCAAGGGAAGCTCATCAAAGGCTGCTGTGGGAAGCTCATTCAAAGGAGGATACAAGACTGGATTTGTGGATAGATCTAAATTCAAATGTTACAACTGTGGTGAACCTGGTCATTTTGCTACTGAGTGCAAAAGACCCAAACAGGTTCAGAGATTTGAGAAAGGAACTGGTTGATACTCTAAGAAGAATCAAGGTAGAGCCTATGTGGCTGAAGGAAAGTGTTGGGATGAGTCTGATGATGAAGATGAAGAAGAATATGTCAACCTAGCTCTCATGGCTAGCACTGATGAAGTAACATCAACATCTTCAAGTCAGGTACCTTCACTTGTCTTACTTGATATGTCCATTGATGAGTATAAGAAAACCATTAAAGACTTAAGTGCTGAAATGTTCAATGTCCATACTAGCTTATCTGCTGCCAATGAGGAGATCACTAGGCTGAGTAAGCTAAATGAAACACTGAAGTCTGAAAATGAATCTCTTGTTCTCAAAACCAGTTCACTAGACTCTTTAGCTCAGGAGAATGGTAAACTTAAAAATGAATTGAAATGTGCTAAAGAGGTTGAGGAATTCCTGAGAAATGAGATTGCTGAAAATGAATTTAAAATCAAGGCTTATAAAAACTCATCTAAGATAGTTCAGGATTACAATGATAAGCATACAGAAAATCAGTCAGTTGGTATAGGTTTTTCATATGGTAGAAGACCTGGAAAGGAAACTGTGATTCAAGATTGTTCTGGAAATGCTGCTGTCAAACCCACCATTCTCAAGAAAGTTAAAACTCCCATTTTCAAAGCTGCAGAAATTGAGTTTGATGAAGAAGCCATGCTCATCAAACAAGAAATTCTTGATGAGGATGAAGGTGTTGACAGCACATTCAAGGATGGAAAGGATACTGTCACAATCCCCAAGACAGTAAACTTACCAAGCAATCAGACAGCAAGTTCAAAAGATGTTGTCACAGTTGGCAAGACAGAATCTTCCAAAGATACTGTCAAGAATGGTTCCAAGACAGTAACTTTAAAACCTTCTGTCAAGACAGTAGGAATAAAAGATACTGTCAAGGAAAGTTCGACAGCAACTTCTGAACATACTGTCAATCCAGTAACTCCCAAGTCTAAGAATAGGAATGGAAAGGTAGGAGTCAACAAAGGAAATGGATACACTAATGTTGGAGGTGCTTCTAGGAAACTATGCAATAACTGCGGATCTACTCATCACTTAACACATGTTTGTAAGAAACCAATTGAGGATAAGGTCAATGCAACTGAACTCAATGGTAACTTACACAGAACCCCCCTTATGCATAGAACTATGAGTGTCTGTAATAACATTGAATGTATGCCATGCAAAATTACTGCCATGAGTACATGCTTTAACTTACCTATTTTCACTACAGAAAAATGTTCATACTTAAACACTGTTGAGACTTCTGAGCCTGCTGGCAACAGCAAAAAGGCTCCATCCACTAAAAAAAGGACCAAGTCCAATTCTAAACCTAAGTGGGTGAAAAGAGAAGTCAAACAGGAGATTACTGATAATGCTTGTGACTTTATGACTGAAAGAAACTCAGGAGACACTGAAACTGCAGGACCCAACAAGGATTGGGTACCATATGCATCTTAGACACATTCTGTTTTGCAGGGCAAGAAGAAAGATCAAGTCATGTGGATCATTGACAGTGGTTGCTCAAGGCACATGACAGGTGATAAAGCCCTGCTATCACATTATGTTGAGAAAGCTGGCCCAATCATAACCTTTGGAGACAACAGCAAGGGTTACACAGTGGGATATGGCTGTCTAGAAATTGGAAATGTTGTCATTGAAGATATTGCTCTTGTGGATGGATTGAAGCACAATCTACTCAGTGTCAACCAATTCAGTGACAGGGGATTCAAGGTTGATTTTGATATGATGCTGTGTAACATCTATCACAAGAAGGATAGTAGCCTCTCTCTAAAAGGGGTTAGAAAAAGAAGCTTGTTTGTTGCTGACTTAAATTCAACAAAGAAGGATAAGGTTTACTGCTTTTACAGTAAAGCTACTATTGGTGATAGTATGCTTTGGCACAGGAAGCTCTCACATCTCAACTTCAAGACAATGAATATTCTGATGAAGAAGGAGTTAGTGAGAGGTTTTCCCCAACAGGAATTCTGTCAAGAAGGACTGTGTGAAGATTGTCAAATGGGCAAACTGAGAAGAGCTGTGCACAAGTCCAAGCAAATGAACACCAACATTGAAGCACTCAAGTTGATACACATGGATCTCTTTGGACCATTCAATGTACCATCAATGGACAAGAAGAGATATGCCTTAGTAATGGTGGATGATTACTCAAGGTACACTTGGGTGAAGTTTCTTGAATCCAAAGATGAAGCTGCTCAAGTGATTATTGATCAAGTCAGAGTTTTTGATAGAACTCCAAACTCAAAAGTTCAAATCTTGAGGAGTGACAATGGTACAGAATTCAGAAATGCCACTCTTGGAAATTTCTGTAAAGATGAAGGAATTGTACAACAATTCTCTGCTGCAAGAACTCCACAGCAGAATGGAGTTGTAGAGAGAAAGAACAGGACTCTCATTGAAGCAGCTAGAACTATGTTGCATGATGCCAAACTGCCAACATATTTCTGGGCTGAAGCTATCAACACAGCCTGTTATACTCAGAACAGAACCATGATCAACAAGACTCATGCAAGTACACCTTACTGTCTGTTAACTGGAAAGAAACCTACTGTCAAATATTTTCATGTGTTTGGGAGCAAATGCTTTATGATGAAAGATAACCATGAAAAGAAAGGAAAATTTGACACCAAGGCTTTTGAAGGACTATTCATGGGTTACAGCACAGAAAGGACTGCCTACAGAGTTTATTATATGGAACACAGGATTATTGAAGAAAGTGTTAATGTCACATTTGATGAAACCAAGTTTCCAGGACTGCATGAAGAAGGAAAAATGCAGACATTCAGATTTGAGAATCAAGGATACTTGGAAGCTGAGGAAATTGTGGATGAAGAACCTAGCTTCACTCAAATTGTTGAAGTTGATAAAGATACCGTCAATACCACTACTGTCAACCAAACTCCAGCCCAGTCACAGACCATAACCTCTAAAATTCATGACAGTGGTGACTCTGGAGACAATGAAGAACATGGTGAAGACAATGGGATTGGTGATCATTCAACTCAACAAACTGAAGCAAATGTTCCTGTACAGTCAAGTAGCTTGCCCAGAATCACCAAGTGGAACAATGATCACTCAAGTGACCTCATCATTGGTGACCCTAATTCTGGAGTGAGGACAAGGAACAAAGTCTCTGCTGACAGCATGTTTTCATGCTTCCTGTCTCAAATGGAACCCAAGACAACTGATGAAGCATTGTTGGATTCTGACTGGGTGATAGCCATCCAAGAAGAGCTAAATCAGTTTGAAAGGAACAATGTATGGAAGCTAGTTCCAAGACCTAAGGGAAAGTCAGTCATTGAGACCAAATGGGTTTTCAGAAACAAGCTTGATGAAAATGGATCAGTGACAAGAAACGAAGCAAGGCTAGTAGCTAAGGGTTACTGTCAACATGAGGGAATAGATTATGATGAGACATTTGCACCTGTTGCAAGACTTGAAGCTATAAGAATCTTTCTATCCTATGTTGCACACTGCAACTTCAAAGTATTTCAGATGGATGTCAAAAGTGCCTTCCTAAATGGAGAATTGGAAGAAGAAGTGTATGTTGAACAGCCACCAGGGTTTGAGGATGCTGAAGTGTATAATTTTGTATACAAACTTTTCAAAGCTTTGTATGGACTAAAGCAAGCACCCAGGGCTTGGTATGACACACTCTCCACTTTTCTCTTGGACAATCAGTTTACTAGAGGAGTTGTGGACAAGACACTTTTCTACAAACACCATGGCAAGGACATCATTCTGGTACAAATCTATGTGGATGATATCATTTTTGGTTCAACAAATGAGAGGCTGTGTGAGAAGTTTTCCTCTCTCATGAGTAACAAATATGAGATGAGTATGATGGGAGAATTGTCATTCTTTCTGGGATTACAAATCCTTCAACAATCTGTTGGAATCTTCATTTGTCAAGCTAAATACATCAAGGAACTTCTCAGAAAGTTCAACTTGGAAGATTCATCACCTGCAAAGACACCAATGTCCACCTCAACCAGTCTGGATCTTGATCCTAAAGGGAAGAAAGTTGACTCAAGCACCTATAGAGGCATGGTAGGATCTCTCCTTTACCTAACTGCTAGCAGACCTGACATCATGTTTGCTACATGTCTCTGTGTAAGGTTTCAGAGTGATCCAAAGGAGTCTCACTTAGTAGCCATCAAGAGAATCTTTAGATACCTAAAAGGCACTCCTAACCTAGGTCTTTGGTATCCCAAGAACACTGGATTTGATCTAATTGGCTACTCAGACTCAGACTATGCTGGATGCAAGATTGACAGAAAGAGTACTACTGGTAGCTGTCAATTTCTTGGTGGAAGATTGGTCTCATGGTTTAGCAAGAAGCAGCATTCAGTTTCTACCTCAACTGCAGAAGCTGAGTATATTGTTGCAGGCAGTTGCTGTGCACAAATTCTATGGATGAAGAATCAAATTCTGGATTATGGTCTAGTGTTAAGTGAAATTCCAATCTACTGTGACAACACTAGTGCCATAGCCATTTCAGACAATCCAGTTCAACACTCTAGGACAAAGCACATTGATATAAGACATCACTTTATCAGAGAGCATGTTGAACAAGGAACTGTGAAGCTGATCTATGTCCCAACTGACAAGCAACTTGCTGACATCTTCACTAAGACATTGGATGAAGCAACCTTCAACAGGTTGGTAAGTGAATTGGGAATGCTGAATCTGGTATGTTGATTTACTTAGTTTTCTATATTTCCAAATTCTCTTTTGAAGCTCATGACAGCAACTTCAAACCTGCTGTCAAGAGAAGTTACTGTCTACTTGGTCTATGTCTGTTATGTGACAGCATGTGTTGATTTGACTTTTCATGTTAGTATTTTGTGACAGTCTCATACTTTTAGACCGTGTATGACATTAATGTGGTTACTTGTTAAGTTTGAGAGATAAAAATCTGTTCCATTGGACTTTCACACCGTTTTGCATTAATCTGTAGGATTAAAGGAGGACACGACCATTAATTACTTTTGTGGTAGTTGTATGGGTACTCTAACTGTTGACCATTAGACTTTAACCCTTAGACGGTTTTGCCTATAAATTAACCTTAGGTTTCACCAGTCTGCTCTCAGTTTTAAAGTAAATAATGGAAAACAAAGTAGGAATTGAATTAGGGCTAAAACGGTGTGATAGTGAACCCGACAGTGAAGAGATGGATGAACTCTTCGAGATGCTGTTGGACGGCATGGATGAGATCGAAGAGGAAAAGAAACAGGAAGAGGAGGCCAAGGCTCAGGAAGAAGAGAAGGAGCTTCAGGCACTTCTTGAAAAAGAAGGTCGCTCTGAAGAAGAGATTAAGGAAGAGCTTTTAGGACTAGTTGATAAGATCATAGAATAATGTACTCCATGTTCTATTTTTTTAATGATTTTATCAATAATAATAATAAAAGTTCTTGTTCTTGTGTTTATGATTTGTCTGTACTAATTGCTTAATCTCTGTGTTCAAAAGATTAAATTGCTAAATCCATAATGTGTCAATATTAAGTTAAGTATATGAATAAAGCATTCTAATAAGTTCATGACAGAACCAATTCCCAATCGAAGTTACTGTCGTTAAGAAGGGTACTGTCGTGTGTTTCATGACAGCAACCTTCTTGACAGCAGGAAAAGACCTTCTGTCAAGACTTGTAAAGGATACTGTCATTCATACGCTTAACGGTGACAGCAAGTTTTTGCGCAATAGTTGCTGTCGCGCAAAACCTACTGTCACCACCTCTTATTACTGACAGATTGTTTCTAGCGCACAGGTTACTGTCAACAATAGTGGACCGTTGAAATTGGATATTCATCCCACGTTGGTCAGTGAATAACGGGCAGTAACTGACGTGTTATAAGAGTGGGTTAAGACACGTTCTTTAATTCCACTTTTTGTGCACAACGTTTGCGATACCTCTATTTATTCCCCAGTTACTCAGACATATCACTCTCATCGAACTCAAGGCAATATACTTTTCTTCAAGCAAAAAGCCACTTTCTTACTTTCTTCTTTTCTTGAAATCTCCATGGCATCCAAACCGACTCTCTCTCAAACAAACTTTGCTAGCATCTTTTCGTACTGCTCATACCCATACATCTAGGTTGAGTGAGGGTGTGCAAAAGAAAAGAGAGATAAAAGAAAAGAGAGATGAGCATAAAAATGAGAGGCAGCCAAATGAGCTGGCAAAAGGAGAGGGACTTGAGCATGTCCAGAGAGATATTGAGGGAGCCCACACTATTCAGGCATTAGGCCTTGAGAGTCAATCTGTGAGGGGTGATGAGATCACTCAAAAACAACCTGAGAGTGTGAGAACCCCCATAGCCTCCAAGCCCCTTTCTTTTCCTTCCCCTCCAAGAAGGTTAAGGTCTGGCGGCCCCTCTGCTACTTTTGGTAACAGGATTGCCGCTCTGGAAGGACAGTGTGCTACTTTGAACTCCAAGTTGGACTCTCTCTCTCAATTGATGGTTGATGGTTTTGCTGCTACTCAACTCTCTATCCAGTTCCTCACTGACCTAGTAGCTGCCAACTCAACTAAGGGGGAGAAGGTAGCAAGATCAGAATCAATATCTATTCAGGAATCAGGTGGAACTCAGGGGGAGCCAGTAGCTGTGAAGACCAAAGGGGGAGCTAAGGGGAAAGCAATATCTAAGGGGGAGCAGGTCAAACCAAGCAGTGGACAACCAAAGGATAAAGCTGAAGAGCTTGTTGAAGTTGACTTGGATGGAGAAAGAGTACTGATGTCTAAAGCAACTCAAGATGCAATGCAAAGAAGACCTGCATCTAGACATCCAATTCTACCTCCTGTGATAATCAGAGAGCCAACTCCAGCATCTCAAGAATCTGCTCTACAAAGAAGATGGAGAGAAATGGAGGAACAGAATAAGTCTGGGAAAGGTAAAGGGAAACTGCCTGAATCCATCCATAAAGGAAATACTTGGTCCAATGGTACTGAGTATGATCAAGAAGAAGCCAATACTCTAATGGTGGATTACAGAGAGAGCACATTACACAATCATGACAGTGAATTTAGCAGTTTGGTGGAAGAAGCAATGAATGCTCCAAGCAACCTTCCAACCAAAACCACAAAACTGTTAAAGGATCAAATCACCAGTGCCAGTGTAATGGTTAATGATGATAAAAGATGGGTTGTAAGTATCTATTTCACTTCTGGCATATCTTATTTCATCACAATGCAGTTATTGCAGAGTCTGTCAGCAAAGGTGTTGTGTGCTTTGAAGGGAAAGATCAGGGCAACTCAAACACCATTCAATGAAATATTGGATATGCAAATCCAGAACCTGCTCACATAAAAGCTACCTGAAGTCTACACAAATCCACCAAGTATTTTCTACAGATCTGTAACTAAGGATGGCACAAGAAGGAACAGCTTCATGAATTTGGTTGGCACATCCAGAATGGAAACCAAGTCAATTCTGAAAGTGTTAGATGGAATACTCAGTTCAAATGCCAATCCAGGAAGAGTTTATGATGTTCAAGAGATCTACAGAATGCTGGTGTTGAGAGACAAGGCACTGGGAGCTAGAGTGAAGGAACTAATCTCTAGAGCCAATGCTAAAAGAAATGATCAAGGTGGAAGCTGTCTCTATGACATACCTCCTCATGATGATGATGATGATGATGATGAGGTTGGAGGTGGTGAAGCTTCTGGAAATGCTGGAAATGCTGGTGGAAGTAATTCTGGGAATACTGGTATTCAATCTCAGAATGAAGGCAATGAAGAAACTCCTAGTCAAGAAAAGAAAGATGCTGGTGCAACAGATGAAGAGGAGCCAAGAATACTGGAAGCTTTGGAGGCAAGCATTCTTAGATGTGCTATTGATTGCATAAATGCAGAAAAAGATGTTGTCACCAAAGGTACTGTCGGCAAGAATACTGTCATAGAAGATGCTGTCATGGAAGATACTGTCAAGAAAGGTTCTGTCAAGGATGAAGCCAAAGCTACTGTCAAGCCCATAAGACTGAAAGCCAAAGCAAGAGCATGGTTTTCTAGACAGAAACCTGAAGGAAAGCACAAGTACTCAGGAAAGGAAAAGACCACTGGATTTGGCAGGAATCTTAAGAAGTCAATTCAATCAATACCTCCCAACAGTCTTAAGATACAACAGATGCAATCTAGAGAAATCAAGAGTGTTGAGGTAAAGATGGATGCAAATCAAGAGGTCACTGGGTACATTCTGTGGTGGGAAGAATCAAGATCTACCAAGGTTGATAAGGATTTCAATCTGGTCTCCACATCAACCAGTGGTAGGACATCAACCTTAGATAAAAGAAGAATTGACTTCTTCTACCTGGAAAGAATGGTAGAGTTGCTGGAGATCTATGAAAATGTTTCAGAGTCTGTTATGGAACATATTCTGAAATATCAAGCTGATAGGGATGCTGAATTCTATCAGAAATTTGGCTACAACTTTGCAGATTTTGATGATGCTGATATTTCAACTGATTTACCAGCTTCTCTTATACCATATCACTGGTACTATGAGTTTGATGATTCACCCACAGAAGAAAGGAAAACCCAACCCACAGAGGAAGGGCAACCCAAGCCAAGCAACAGACCTGACTCTTCTCAATACGCTCAATATCAGTCAGAACTTGATAAGAAGGAAGCTGAACTCCTGGAAAGATGCAAGACTGCCAACAAGGCAGAAAGTGAAGCTCCAAATTATCAAACATGTATGCTGGAAAATCCCTTAAGAATCAAGCATCTAAAAGAAGAAATCTATGTTTGCAGCTTGCACAAGCTAAAAACAACTATTCTGAAGGATTTACAGTATATGGTTGCTGGATCAATTCATCCCCTGGAGCAGATCTGTTCTGACAAGATAGAGGAATTATTGGAAAGGAGAAAAGGAGAAGATTCGAAGCTGGACAAGAAAAGGAGGATGTCTCTCAATGCTTATCGAGGAAGTAGATTCAAGCTTATTCATGAAGAACTCCACTTCAGAAGCTATCCATTTGATCAAGAGCAATGGTTGAATCTCAGGGATGCTAGTTCTCTTATTTCTCCTACTATCAAGAAGATCATTGAAGAAATAGAAGATGTTGCAGTCACACCTGCTGAAATCTCTCTTGTAGAAGGTCTAAGAAGCAGCTTGGTAGAAGCTCTCAGAAGAGAGGAAGTAACGAGACAGAAGAGGAAATCTCAAGCTAAGTAAACATTCTAAATCCATTCTGATCTTGTTAGTTAAGTTGTCAGCATATATTGTAAATTTGCTGTTATTGTCCATAAAAACAAATTGGGGGAGATTGTTGGGATTTATGGGTGATAGCATAGGAAAAACTTAACTTTGTATATACTTAATTTTTTAATTAAGTAGAACATACTGTCACAGCCAAAGTATGTTCTTGTAATCAGTATGCAATGTTATTTTAATTGTGTAATTTGGAAGAAGTTCATTTTCTGTGTTCAAGCCTCAAAGAACGCATATTAGATGACAGCATGAATAAAGGTTACTGTCATAAGCATTGACAGTAAGATTACAAGAAGACAGAATGTTGCAAGTCAAGACAGCATATTCACTCTGACAGCAACATTGGCGGAAGACTACGCGACAGCAACTTTAGCCCTCGACAGCAAGTTTGGAAACCTCGACAGCACACTATGCGGGGAATTCCTACTGTCACCAAAAGCACATTCCTGTGACAGCAAGCTTTGCGGCAAAAGTAACTGTCTCGAGAAAGATCCTTGTTCTAGGTATCTTTCTCAGTCAAACCCCGTGACAGTTTCAATGTTCAAGAAACAGGCGTGTTGCAGTATCCCTAAGCTGCACCAAGTCTGCAAGACTACGACAGAAGCTTCAAGCACTGCAAACAAAAGCGAATCAATTCAAGAGCAAGGTCAAGTCTCTATTTGCTGAATTGTTTTAGCTAGAAATAGAATGAATCTAGGTTGTTTTCTTTGTAATGTATATCTGACATTGTTAGCAATTTAGGAAAGTCACATGGGTAGACACTTTGTAAGAAGCTGCCACTTGATAATGACAGCAGCTTCACAGACCCGTGTTGATAGTGATAGGATTAGTTTTATACTTAGACTATCAATTCATTTTAGGAATGAAAAAGAAGACAAGCAAGTGTCTTGGAGAAAAACGAAGCTCAAGAATTCTCTCTTGAGGTTGTAGCAACACTTTGCAAAATAAATAAAACATTTATTTTGTGAATCCTGTCTTCTCTACAATACTGTTTGTGAATGCAGACGTATTATTGATAACATTAAATCTTAGTTTTAGTTGTTGAAACTGAGATTGAATTTTATCAGTATTGCATTCATCCCTCCCTTTCTGCAATACACAAGGACCAACAGTTTATTTATTTAATTTTTTTTCATAATTCTTGTCTCATTTTGACTTCTCAAGGTCAAATTTATCTACTTTGACTAAATAATTTAAAAGACAATCATCTATAATTTTACTAATTTACAAATTGATTCATACAAAATATTCAAATTTTATTATATGATGATATCTTTTGAAAATATAAATTTTATTATACAATCTATTTATAGTAACTTAAATAACAATAATTAATAAAGTTCATTAATATTAATTTAGTTTATATTGTATAATACTCGTGAAATTTATATCTCTTTAATTTTTAAATTATTTAATCTAGAAATTTTTATATTTTTTCACTCTATACTACTTAGATACTATATATAACAAATTTTTTTATAATCTTGCAGGTTACCTCTATCTTCATTTCATGATTTGGTGTCTCGTAAAATGATACTCCATTTGTCCCCCCTTAGTTCTTTATATTAGGGGACGGGGTTCGGCACGCATTTTAATGCTCCTATAAAATATATTTTCATAAATTATTTTAAATATTTTTTTCTTCTGAATAAAAGTATAATGTTTAAATTTTTATTTAGAAAAAGAAAATTTTGAAAATAAGTTGTAGAATTATACTTTATAGGAGCCTTAAAATGCGTGTCAAGCAATGTAAAAAAACTGTAAAGAAATGAGAGGGACATAGGGAGTATAAGTTTTGACGGTATATATGCTTGTATTTTTTGAGTATATGTTATTTATGTTTAATTTTAACTAAATTAGTAATTCACTGTTTTGACGATCAAATTATCTAAACTCTCTTATGCTAATTATATATACTAGCTTTATACCCGATCATTATCATTTTTTTGAAAAAATATTTAATTATTATATTAAATTCTCTTATTAGTTTCGCTATGAAACATTTATATATTTAACATTTAATTTTTTGATAATATTAATTTTATTTTATAATTATAATTTATTGATCATGTTACGTAAGTTTTCTAACTTTTATATTAAGACAACTCTAATAATTATTTCTCATTTGCAATATTTTTACAACCTACTCGTTTATGCTTTTATTTTTAAATTCAAATAAAATTATCACATTTATATTAGAAGTCTACGGAGAACATTTTTATGTGTAATCTTCTATTTATCTTATCTTGGTAGTGTATATATAATATAAGTAACTTTTGTCGCAGGCAATCGAACCATGGTTTTTCTAGTAGTAATAATTCTGAAATTACAGTTAACTCTGTTATGCTAATTATATATACTAGCTTAAAACCTGTGCGATGCACGGATTGTTAATTGTTATTTTATTATTATATTTTTAATATTTTATTAATTGTATTTGTTAAAAAAATAAGTAGTCATGTTAAAATAGCTAAATACTTTTAATTAATTAAAAACATTAAAACATATTTTAAAATAAATAAGTAAGGGGTTGTCGTTATATTTTTGGAAAATGAAGGGTTTTAGTAAGAAAAAATAAAAAAATGTAACATATATTTAGTTTAAAAAGGTAAATGCCCGTGATATTTTTGGAAAATGAGGTTTTAAAATTTAATAATTAAAAGTATTTAAATTCGTTTTAAAATAAATAAGTAAAGGGTTTCCTGTGATATTTTTGGGAAAAAAATGAATTTTAGTGAGAAAAATAGAAAAAGTAAATTGAAAAAGACAATTTCCCGTGATATATTTAGAAAATGAAGGACTTTGTTAGAAAAAATCTATAATATGTTTTAGCTGAAAAGGTAATTGGTTATAAATAGGTATTTGATTATTTATATTTTAATATTCTTAGTGATTGCATTTGTTAAGAAAAATAAGTAGTCCTATTCATTTTTCGCTATAAGTTATCACGTGAAAACTCGTAAAAAGAGTGACAAGTTTCTATTCATTTTTAAATTTAAAAAAATGATAATTTTAGTAACAACAAAAAATTGTCCACCATTATAACATGTATCAAAAAAATAATTCATTTGATCTACAAAATGAAGTAGTCCTATCAGTTACGGCTGCACACGGGTTGGGTTGGCCGGGTTATGATCATTTAGCGACCCAACCCAATTAAATCGGATTTAGAAAATAATAACCCATTAACCCCAATAAAATTATACAACCCAACCCTACTAATGATATGGTGGGTTGGGTCGGGTTGGGTTGGGTTGATTGGATTACACAAGAAAAATGTATCAAGATCATGCATTTGGTCTTAAAATGTCTACCTCCATAATGCCTGCTATTGCTAGGATAACAAAAATTTGGTAGAACAATGTATTAAACACATAATTCGGTTGATTCACCAATACCATAAACTCCACAACTGCAAGTAATTGTTTCCGGAACAAGCACTTAAATTCCCCAAAAACTGAATAATATAGTAAAAGCCACCCACACAAATATAAGCTACACAATCAAAAAAAATCTAAACTCACGTTCTTGAATCAAAACAAGTCATAGCAATACAAATGCAAACACAAATTTAACAAACATGATACTTATGATACATACATAAATAGAAGAATTGAAGTCTTGAAATCAAACACATGTAGCGCGGCTGTAAGTTTAGTATATAGAGCAAGACAGACTTGCAGGGTGTATAAACTGGGCCTATATAATTTGATCGGGTTGGGTTAGTTTAGGGTTTTAAATAGTTAAACTCTGACCCAATCCAATATATTCGGCCTAACGAAAAACCAGCCCAATTAGAATCCGGGTTTAAATGGGTCGGTTGGATTTTTCTTAAAACCCGAGACAGAAGCCCCCTTTTCATAAAACCCCCCTTTCTCAGGTTCCTTGTTCCTCTTTCTTGTATCTATATATCTATACTACATATAAGATTCACTACTATGTTTTAACTTATTGTACTTATAATTTCATTTCTATCTGTTGCTTGTCTGAAATTTAAATACTGAAATGTTTGTATGTATTTTCAGTTTTGCGGTTATATGAAGATGAAACTTATTCAAAGTGCATTGAGGAATTTGAATGTTGGGTTGTCTCTTAAATTTCGAAACTCTGGCCCCCATTTCTTGATTAGGCCTTTTTCCGCAGGTTCGATTTTCGTATTTTCTACTCATTTCTGCCTTAATGAAGATGGTGTGTTTTAGGGTTTTGCGTAATTTGATGTGTGAATGTATGTTGTGTTGGTATAGATATTTAGATTTGTGAGCGGAATAGTTAGGAAGTGTTTGGATCAAGGGATTTGTATTCGGTTAGAATTGGATTTTGATGTAAAATTGTATTAGAAATTCATTTGCATTCCCGTTAAGGGTGTTGGCCCTATATGGCACAATTTTGAACAATAATGCCCTAAATGGCACAATTGGAAAAGATGGCCCTAAATGGCACGCTAAAACGCCAAGGCGTGTAGCGTTAGTACATGTTCATTTTTTTTATGTTGAAAACGCTAGATGAAGTTGTGTTCTAGACAGAAAACGCTAGATTAAGTTGTGTTAACAACAAAAACGCAACTTAATGTTGTGTTACAGGTGAAAAACACAACTTAATGTTGTGTTAGGCATCAAAAACACAACTTAATGTTGTGTTAGTGGATTTTTAATTTTTTTGCAAAAATACCAAAATATTTACAAAAAATGCAACTTATTAATAATGGTGTTTTTCCGGCGTCCTCATTTTAGGGTTGTAAACAACCCTTTACAATCCTAAACCCTAAACCCTAAGTCTGTATACGAATTATTCGTCATTCTTAATATTTCTAAAACCCAAAATAGAAACATTGAACCCCAAAGGTTAACTATTGAACCCCAGAATAAATCAACTTTAAGTATTGTTTGTTCTGAGATTGGAAAACGCTGATTTAAGTTGTGTTTTATACTAGAAACGCTAGATGAAGTGGTGTTTTGACACTGAAAACGCTATTTCAAGTGGTGTTTTCGGGTAAAAACGCTACTTTAAGTGGTGTTTTTGGATGAAAACGCTACTTTAAGTTGTGTTTTGACTCTATTTTCAAAACGTATTTTCAAAACGCTAGACGATGTAGCGTTTTAACGTGCTATTTTGGGCTATTTTTTTCAATAGTGCCATTTTGGGTCATTTGTCTTATAATTGTGCCATATGGGGCCTTTTTTCTCCCGTTAAGCGGATTGAAATCTTATAATTTAAATGGCCCCTTGGTTAGGAAGCGTTAAAATTTTAAGTTGTTTGATAAATTTTAGAGTTATTTTTGCTTTACACCCTAAAACTTTAAGCAAAAAACAGTTCCGTGTCTTTGCTTTGAAACTTTCAATTGGCACCTCATAACTTATCAACTCACTTTCAATATGCACCCATTCAAGTTATCATGTTAACAATAAGATATAGGTTAATATGGATCCTCACTTTCAACGGATATATACAGTACTACTCCATATATATGTTTGATTATAACTCTTTCTTGTTATCTTCTTCTATCCATATCTTTCAGTTTGATAATTTTTCTTGGGGTAATTTCAAGAGTAGCCTAATAATCCAAAATTTGAACCATTATCAAAATAATATTTTTTATTATAAAACGCAAAACCTTTAAATCTTATTTTATTATTTGAAACGAAATTTGTACCAAATTATTGAAGTTGGAGAGGAGATCGGTCCAAATTTGAAATCAAACTCGTCTTAAAATTAGTCTATACATATAATATATCCTGCTTCCTCTTCAATTCGCTATGGCTGAAAGGCGTAATAATAAAGGATAGACATATATATTTTTAAACCTCAAAGGAGATACTTAATAGAATGGGTGCATTGTGAAAGGGAGTTAGGGGTCATTTGTTTAATCTTAACTAATATTTCTGAATGATTAATATTTCTGAATAAATAAGAATATGAATATATAATGAATAAGGTCATTTGGTAAGTAACTTTTGTAAACTATCTGAATAAAAGTATTTATCAAGTTAAAATTATATTTTAAAGTTAATTTATGAAATTAGTTAAATTATATGTTTAAAAGAATACTAAAAGATAGTGATACTAATTTCAAAATTATTACATGAAAAAATATAAATTGAACACATGATGTATGAAAAAAGCAAATTAATAATATTAAATATTTAAATATTACATGAAAATAATTTTGATGAATATATACTTCTTAAATCTTAATTAAAAAAGTGGATTATTTTATATAAGAAAAACATGTAAATAATAAAATAATAGAAAAAAAAAAGTATGCAATGTGAAATGAAAGAGCATGTACCAGTAGTCCAGTACCATACTCTACTGCAGGTCTCTTAGCGCTTCAGCAGAAGTTTTCTGTCTCAATGATTAAGAAGAAATTAAATCATTAAGAAGAATATAAACAACACCCAAACAATCTTAATGAACTTAATCATTCAAATAAGCCCGTTAAGAAGGATTAAGAAGAAAACAAATGACCCCTTAATAAGTATTGGGCTGTAAACTGAAAACTTCAAAAAATGAATAGTGAATTGTTTTTCTGTTAAAATTTTAGGGTGCAAAGATAACTCTAAATTTTAATATAAACATGTGTAGTATGAACCCGATGCACTTTCCTTTTCTGTTAAAATTACGAATTATTTACAACTGGCTGATCAATTAATAAAACATCAAAAGTCCTAAACTAAAGTTAAAATCCAATACCAGGTCATTGAGTAAATTAACAGTCTCATTTTCAAGTAAACATGACTTTTCCTTGATATATCATCAAGGCAAAGTCATGTTTACAACATCTGGCAGCAGGCATTTGTTTCACAATTCGGTTTCGTTCCCAACTAAATTATCACCTGACTAGCATCAGATACAAAGGAAAACATAACCCAAACAATCACACCATTGTCCCTAAATTACCTTCATTCAGTCCACTTATATCACTAAAACTATTAAGAAAATCAGCTTCATACTAATTGTTCCATTAAAGTGCTTCGTTATGGTTCCATACTAATTATTGCTGTAAGGTTTAGGTTGATTAGGGTCAACAAGGAGATATAGTGCCTCGTTATGGTTCCATACTAATTATAATGTACAATGTATGCTTATCTGGTGTACTTCTGAATCTTGATGTTACATGTTTCTTTTATAATTTATTTGATTGTATGCATATGTACTCATTGGGTGTCATCATACAATTTGTAATACAATGTATGTTTATCTAGATGTTACTGTATTGTTGGTATACATTTTACAGGTGCTGAAGCCAACGAACGTGACAACGTATTTGAGTCTCGAGATGAATTTGAGCAGCGAATATTTGGCAGTTTTACTGGGAATAGCTCGAATGACAGTCCAAGTCAGCAGTCCTTCTTTCGAAGGCTTGATAGGGCTGAGAAGGCTCAAAACAATTCTGATTTTGGCAATTTTGGTGGCAGATTTAATTTGGATAACAGATCTGAAATTTTTGATGGTTTAGATGAGAGTTTTAACACCTTGTCAGACGGAATGGATGATAAGTTAAAGGAAGCCGCCACTTGCTATGATGCTCCTGAGATAATTGAAGATATAGATTATGAGTACAGGCCGGACGTAAACTGGAGTAGAATCGGGGAGACTTATGAGCTCAAGGTATAAACCATAAACAAGTGATCCAATTTGCCATTTAACACATAAATCACCAAGATAAACTCTTTCATTTTTCCAAAATCATATCAGTTTTTTTCCCCAGGTGAAGTACATTTTAATCTTTTCCTTTTTTCTTATTTTCCAATTCATCTTCCTTCCCCAACATCTTGGAGCTCATACATGGCATGCAAGATGCAGTCATGCAGACAGACATAGATTTTGTAGAGATGTTAGATTCACTTTTACAATTAAAGTAGTTGCTCCTCTGCAGTAGCTTACAAATGTGTGTATTCAATTGACAAATAATCAATGAAATTGCTAGTCTCCTCTGCCCTTCTGTTTTGTATTGCCTATTAAAATACAACTTCTATATTGTTTCTCTCTATACATTAAAAGCACTGTTACATTTATACGACTGTTTCTTCTTCTGTGGCGTACACTTGTGAGCTTTTCATCTATACCTGGAGTTTTTCAATGCAGGACCTGAATATTAAAAAACCTGGGGTATGGGAACCTAATAAAAAGGAGGAATTTGAAACAACAACTGCAGAAGTTCTAAAGAAAGCTGATTTCAGGGTGAGCATGTGACTATTCATATTCAACACACTCGAGTTGTATATCAGATTTAGAGGTTTTGTATTTGTTTTTTTTCGTGGTAACGTTGTGAGTATCATAATACTAATCCTTTAGAAGAAAAATATTAGTAAGGTGTTGAGGTAGGCTGCATCTTTCCCCTTCACATCTTACGTAATCCTTAGGTGGTCTACTAGCTTTTCACTTGGAGATTAACTTTCTTACTATTTAGATATGATAAGATTGTCCTTTAAGTTTTGTTTATCGTGTCATGGTTTACTTTACATATGTTTTACCTATACATTCTATGTTCATCCGGAACACTAATGTTTTCTTTTTCTATTAAATTTCTTTTAAGCATCTAACATAAATTGTATTTCTTACTAACTTCTCATGATAACATACAAATAGAATGTGAGATTCCTTGCCAAGTTTATAACGGATGCTGGGATTATCATCAAGAGAAGCCAGGTAATTCTATTCACTAAGTTAGGTTAAACACAAAATACCAGTATTGGAGTGTAAATTTCTTTTTCGTTTTTCATCTTTTATATTTTTTATCGAGCAGACAAAAATTAGTGCCAAAGCCCAGCGTAAGGTGGCGAGAGAAATTAAAACAGCTCGAGCTTTTGGTTTAATGCCTTTCACTACAATGGGGACAAAGCACTTCAAATATGGAAAGACAATGGAGAATCTTGACGCGGATTATGAATTTGAGACATATGACACCACCGGTTACAACTTTGTTAACGAGGAAGCAAGCCAAGCTCTTCCTTGAAGCCGGCAAATGTTTGTGTTGTGCCGTTTGGCTTCCTCATTGTCCCTTTAATAACACCTTTTGGCCCCTATTATGTGCTCAACTGATGATGCTGAGAGCTGTACACATTTTTGGGTATAAGATATTAACATCTACAAGTTCCTAGCTAGTTAAGGTTTCACTTGTTTGATAATGCTTCATCTAAGGGTAAATTACTTAGCATTGTTGGTGAGCTTGTTGCATTTTGATCTTATTAACTTCTCACGTGGTTATGTAGCATACTAGCATTGTTGAGGAATGATTGAATATAGACTGTCTTAGTAATTGTGAAATCAAAGTAGGCTTCTGATTCAATTGAGGGCAACGAATTATTAGGTTGTGTCAGAGAAATGGGGAACACAGTATTATTTATTTATCTGTTGAAGATTTATAGATCTCAGAAGTATAACACTCGAACGGTTGAACCTTAGTAAATTTGGTTTGATGAAGAAGATAAATATAAGATTAAAATGGATTATCCACCGGGTTAAATTAATACGGTGCAACTTCCTGCAACCATATCTGCAACTACATCAATCAAAATCAATAACAGATGCAACTTATAAAAAATTAATAATTAAAATCATCTTTGGTTATATAGTAAGTTGCATAAGTTAGTGTTCCTTGTTGATTAATTAGAAACTCAATCCCAATTGTTGATTTGATTGATATGAAACTTTTTATGAACTCTCATCTACGCACGTATTTATATGTGTATGTATAGACGAAAGGAGAGGGTGATGAAACTTGAGATCGCAAGTTTTATTCATTTTATCTTCATTCGCCACCTCTTACTAACAAATTTTTTAATTTCTCAGTTGATTTCAAATTATTTTAAAAAAAATTGTATCTGGTTGCTTTGGTTGCAGACCGTATTTTTGCAAATATTTTTAGAAAATGGTAAAATTTCAAAAAAACTTAGAAAAAGTAGTATTTTTCAATAATTTCTCTAAATTTTAATATGTTGTTGGTAAAAATTGAATCTTAAAACTCGGTATATGACAACTTTTAGTATTGTATATTGTTCTAAGGTGAGTTTTGCATTATTTGGGTTTGCAGAAGAAGTGAGTTAATTGATAATTGATGATTACTAACGAATATATTGCAATTTATTTAAATACATTGCAAAGAATTTTAAATATTAGATTCTACATTGCAAATAATTTTTATTTTATTTTTTTATCTTTGATTATACTTGAATATGACCCGTTTAATATAATTATTTATCAATTCGCAGTCGTGATTAATTTATCAACAAATGTATTTCATCTCCAAGTAAAAGACACCACTTTAATATGCCTATTTGGACTCAGATCTGAAATTGGATTCTATTTGCTAAATATATATTTAACATATTTTAAGAGGATATTTTCAAATAAATATTTCCCTTTTTTTTACAAATTATTGCTTTAGCTAATAATAAGCATGATTACGATTATGTTTATATTTTTTTAAAAACTTATATTTGATAAATTATATATTTTTAATGATTAATAATTAGTCGTAATACAAAATTAGCAAGATAAATATGAATTTAAAATTTTCATCCTTCCAAACGGGTTCTAAACCTCTAAAACATAGATCCGTTTGAACTTGAAAATCAAAATAATTTTGATTTCAATCCTAAAAGTGAATAGTTTTAACAAAATATAATTCTAATTGGAACCAAATAATATATATATTTAATAAAAATAATTATAAAAGGCATTGAGGCCTTACATACATCAGTTAAAGTATATTTTGGGCGTAAAAGAATCTACTCTTAGGGTTTCTCAATTTGCCTCAACTCTACTCTCCCCCTTCACTACGCCTGGTAAATATCCCATCTTTATGCAATTTCAATTTATGTATCTATAGACACATCTGTTAATTATGCAATTTCAACATATGTATGTATATGTATGCTGTTTGTGTGTCTGAAAGATGACTAATTGTCTTATTGATTACATTAGTTTCCTTGTATTTGTACTAATAATGTCCTTGTATTTGTTGTATGTATTTGTACTAGATTTGGGGGACTAGTGAGTGGTTTCGTATTACTTAGTAGAAGCGGGGTATATTACGATTGTATTTGTCGAAATTGGGGTATTCTGATCAAGGTATGATTTTTTTATGTTGTGAATTAAGTTTTAATAGGATGGATGAGTAATGTGGTTTTGTTTTTGTGGATGAAGTTAGAGCCATGCCTCGGAAAGTAAAGTTTGGAGTTGATCATGATGATGATGACGAGTATGATATGTATGACGAGTATGATGATTATGATTATGAGGAGGATTCTCCTGGCGTTCAAGAGAAGGGTTAGTTTTTTTCTTTTTGTTTTTTGTGAGTGCTATTACAATGTCATGGAGACGGAATTTGGAAAAAAGTTTAGTAGCAAGTGCTGTAGTTTATTATTTCTTTTTCTAAATTGTTGTAGTAAGCTTATGTTGTTTCAAGTCCGTTGGCATGGATTTAGTGGTTTGTGCTGTTTTGTTGCAACAGGCGTAGAATCTAAAACAATAAATATCAGTATTGATTCAGCAGTGTGGCGCTGCCCCATATGCACCTATGATAATGAGGACGATATACCTTGTTGTGATATATGTGGAGTTTTCCGTAATCCTTTGGTGAAAAGGGGTAGCAACAGCAATGTGACTGCAGGTATGTGTTTGCTGCTCCACATATGTGTGTTCTGAACACATGTCTTTACATTTCTTAACCTTTATTAGCTTCATTTGTAGGGAATAATTGCTCTGATTATTTTCATATTCTATGTGTCATTGCTTTTTGCAAGCTTTCCCTAGCTCAAGTACGTTAATGAAATAATTGGTGAAAGCATTATTGTCTAAAAGCCATTTAGTTCCCTTCTTTTTTTGCTTCTATCTCACCCTACATCTTTGTTTCCCTTACTACTAGCTCTAGATCACCTATCAGCTATACATTTGTCCTTGTTTCATAGACCCAATCTCCTTTTCTAGGACTTTCATAGATCAGATCTTTTTGATGCAGTTGGTGGCATATGCAAAGATTCAGGGGTGTCTGTAATGGCCAAATCTCTCTTTGCATCATTGCCGCACACAAAAAAGGGTGTAACAGTTCAACCAGAGAAAGTTGATATTTTGGCAAAAGAGGACAATAATTCTTACAAGCCTGGAAACACCAAAGGACAATTTCATGTTATCAATAAGGCATTTAGCTCTCAGGATTATAACAAGTTTAAAATAGGTCTGCATTTTTGGAAACAGAGGACCCTATTTATGAATAAATCAACTATAATGCAGAGTATTTAGTGTTCACCCTAGTCATGCTTAACTTATTGCAATAATTATTAAAATTTACAAATATTATTTTCAGTCCCTTTCAAGTTTGATGTTCCATCTCCAGATGACTTAGTATCCGCAGGAATGCGTTCTTCGAGATTAGGTTCTAAAGGTATCCTTGTGTCAACTTTAGATTTCGATGAAGAACTTTCATCACCATTGAATTTCTCTGTATCTCTTTCCATATGCTTTTTGTCATCAACAATATCTTTCATTCCATATGCTTTTGAACTGTTTATTCTTCCATTGGGATTTAACTATCATTCACTTCATTTTCCATCAAAACTTGCAGCCCCTGATAGCAAGTTATCAACGTTTCATGTCCCTCTTGGTGCTAGAGACAACAGCAAGAATAGTTGTGGCCCATCGCTAACAACCAAGCATTCTGATGCCCCATCAAATGTTTCTAAAGCTAATCTTGAGAGAGCAGAGAATGACGTTTTTACTTCAATTGATGGAAGTGAGAAAAAAAGTCTTTCTGGGAACCTGAATCATATGTCGTTGAATGCAAAATCTGAAAATTCGAAGGATGTAAATGGTGAAAGGGTTATGTCACAGTCTCAGTATAAACCTGAGAAATGGATGCTGCCAGATCAGTCGGAAGATAGCCTAAGTCAACTTAATCTGGCTATTGTAAGTCTTAACTTCTTTTATTATTTCTCATGACGTGCATTATTCGCTTTTCTTTAGTTCAGGAAACTGTCAAATTTATTTATTACACATCTGTTCAGGTTGGCCATGTTGATTCTGGTAAGTCAACGCTCTCGGGAAGGTTACTACATCTTCTAGGTCGAATATCCCAAAAGCAAATGCACAAATACGAAAAGGATGCAAAGAATCAAGTAAGTTTTGGATAATGCTAATTGATGAATGTTTTAGATAAATTAAACCACTGTTTTCTGATTTTTTTAAGTTTAAATTGCTGTACTAATCGATTTGTGTATAATCAGGGAAAGGGGTCATTTGCTTATGCTTGGGCAATGGATGAAAGCACCGAAGAGCGTGAAAGGGGAATAACTATGACAGTGGCTGTTGCCTATTTTAATACAAAAATCTATCATGTTGTTTTGCTCGACTCTCCAGGACATAGAGATTTCATTCCTAATATGATATCTGGGGCGACACAAGCTGATGCTGCAGTTCTTGTTATAGATGCCTCACCAGGTTCCTTTGAAGTAGGGGTTGACAGTACTGGAGGACAAACACGGGAGCATGCACAACTTATTAGAAGTTTTGGTGTTGATCAACTGATAGTTGCAATTAATAAAATGGATGGCGTGAAATACTCCAAGGACCGTTTTAATATGATCAAGCAGCAACTTGGAACTTTTCTCCGCTCTTGTGGATTCAAGGACTCTTCCCTATCTTGGATTCCATTAAGTGCAATAGAAAACCAGAATTTGGTTGCGTCAGCTTCTGATATACGTTTGTCATCCTGGTTAGTCTTCTTGTGTTTTCTGATTAATTCTTTACACAGTTTGAAATTATATCAACTGCAAATGGTTGTCCATACTCAAAGTTTGTAACATTAAATTCACTGCTGGTTCACATTTACTTATATACGGTGCTTATTACTTTGTGAAGCTGTCCGGACCTTGTTACTTGCGTTCTGAAAGTTGTGCATCATATTATGAAGTTTCTCTTGTACATTTCAGGTATAATGGACCTTGTCTGTTGGATGCAATTAATTCTATTCAACCTCCTATCAGAGATTATTCAAAGCCTTTTCGGATGCCCATATGTGATTTCATAAAATCACAATCACAAGGACAGGTGTCTGCATGTGGGAAATTAGAGGCTGGAGCACTTCGAAGTGGATCAAAAGTATGTGCTATTTTGCTTGTGTTGAATTAAAGTAATCTATAATAATTACTACTTATACAATTGTTGAAATTTTAGTTGGAAAACATGTGTAACAGGAAATGTTGGTCATCATTCTGTGGTCACCTAGGCGTGTAGGCACTCACCTAGTCAACCATTAGGCCGATTATACGTGTAAATGTATATATTGTTTAAATTTTTGTATATACAGAAATCATATGTTATAATAAAATAGAATAACTATACTTGTACTATTGAAATATTGTATACAAATTACAAACACATGTATATAATATATATACATAAGTGCGTGTGCGTGTGTTTGTAAAGATTAAAAGAAAAACAGAAAAATAACCTGATAGAATAATTTTGAATAAATTCTTTTGCAGGAGATGTTTATTCCTCCTTTTTCCTCTTTAGATTGTTGTGACGGCCTAATGGTTATAAAACATCTATTCTTTTATTTTTTTACAACACAACTTATTTTTTTTTTAACTCAAATATGGCTGGACCGTGTAAAAAGTATATTGGGCTGCGTCATACTGAAATTGGACGGACCTAGGTGTCACCTACTACTTTAAAACTAAGGTGGGTCGGATGCCTATCCAGCTATCCATTTTTTGTCGCCAAGGCGACCCCTTGACAACTATGCAGTCTACTCTGAAAATATAAGCTGCTTTGGTGGTTGTTAAGTGTTTCCTTTCTCTAGATTTAGAACTCAACAGAGGAAAAGATCCTTTCGTGTTGATCCCTAATCACCAAAGACTGCATAGTTAAATCTTATAGAATATCAGCTTTTAGGGTAATTACTTCATATATTTTAGGGAGGGTGGCATGCATATAGATTCATATACATTCCCCCCCACCCCCACACCCACTCACTCCTCTCTATCCTACTCAAACAGATTAATGTTCTTGTTCAATAAATGTAATGGGCTATCCTTTCAACTAACCCGCCTAATATATATATATATATATATATATATATATATATATATATATATATATAAGATGTTTTTTTAGTCAGACGTCCAGTATTGGACATTGTTGTATATTGGTTCTGAGCTTTTTTATATGTAACGTCCTTACTATCTGAGTGTGGTTTGCTTTTGTGTGATGTTGTATGCCGAGTGAGCAATGTGAAAAGTCATGGTTCATGATACAAGTATCTAAAGAGTTCTAGTTTATTTTTGTCCAGAAATGCTGATTGCTATCTATTGTCATCATTATTGTTTTTTTTGTCTTGTTTGGCAAGTCAGTTGTACTAACGATTTAATATGCATGTTGGTGCTAGGTCTTACTTATGCCATCAGGAGAAATAGGGGTTGTTCGTTCCTTGGAACGTGACTCCCAGTCGTGTGTTGTGGCAAGGGCTGGAGATAATGTAGCTATAAGTTTGCAATCCATTGACGAGAGTCGGGTCAAGGCTGGAGATGTGTTATGTCACCCCGATTTTCCTGTAGCAGTTGCAAACCATTTGGAGCTGAAGGTTCTTGTATTGGATGTCACCGCCCCAATATTGTCAGGCTCACAGGTTATTTGGACCTCTTTTCCATGTTTAAATGTGATTTTTATGCAAAAAAATGATTTACTAATTATTTTGTTTGTAACACAATTAGTTGGAGTTGCACGTACATCATGCAAAGGAGGTTGCAAGAGTGGTTAAGATATTGTCGCTGCTTGATTCCAAGACCGGAAAGGTGACTAAGAAAGCACCGCGATGTCTACTATCAAAGCAGAGTGCGGTTCTGGAGGTATGTATTTATAATTGTGATTCTGTAATGTTATGCTGCCCTTTTAGTCATAGAGCCTTGCCTGATGCGATCTCTCATATTGTAGGTGGTTACTCAAGAGGCAGTTTGCGTTGAAGAGTTTACAAGTAGTAAGCCTCTGGGGAGGGTGTTCCTGAGAATAGGTGGAAGAACAGTGGCTGTTGGTGTGATAACTCGGATAATGGAGAAGAGTTCATTTTGGCTATAATCCACTTTTCATCGAAATAGCATAGAATCTTGTAGCAAGGGTCATAACTTTTTGGTTGTTATGTTGTGCCCGGTGAGTGTATGTTATGGAAAGGTTATTTCGGCCTCTCGGAGAAAATGTGTATTATGTACAATTTTGGAACAGGAAAGCATTGTGTGCAATTGTGATGCCCATGCTTAAAATATTAGCTTGATCTTCTCTCTGTAATTTTCATTATATGCAGTTTTTTTTTATAAAAATCTTTAGCTTTCCTTGTATGAAAATCTACTATGTCTGTTACATGAGACGAGAACCACAACTTCAAGGTGAGCAAAAATTTATCCCTGTACTACACGTTCCATATATAAACTTCAAAATGTACTCCGCGTTTCGGCTCCCCGACACGGCGACACCACTGTGTACCTCTTTCGTTCCGTGAGAAATCAGTAAGGATGCTCTTCATATCATCTCACTGCTTCAATTAAGAGTTCAGCCATCCTTTGGAACTTAGGTTATGGTGGTTTATATTATTTTTTTCTGCTTTAATTATAGAAACTGTGTTAGGCTAATCATCATCATCATCATCATCATCATCATATTTGGATGAATATTTGGTTTATATTATAATTGAATATTTTCAGAACGTGGTGGTTCTAATGGTTCCCGTGGGGTTTCTATTGTGCTACACATGGCTATTGCAATTTAAAGAGCAGGGAAACAAATTTTGAACTGAGAATACAGTTTCCGGTGAAGCTTTATACAATCAGAAAAGAGATCTGTTCAGGTACAAATTTAGGTTATTAATGTGGGGTTTGATTATACATTTTTTTTTCCGTTGGGCAGATTATCTATGTTTGAGTTAATTGTTATAAGCATAAATTGATTCCATATTGTGAGCTGATTGATTATAATATTTTTTTGCACTATTTTATATCATCATGTTTCTCGTTACTTTTCTACATCATAATTATATATTTGCATTTTCCCCAAACAATATGAAGATCAGACAAAGGTTGGATCTAAGTTGGCTACTAAACATCCAGCCTGGAAGTCTGTAGCTCATGGTAAAATATGTATTAATTTATAAAAAAGTTGCTTTCTAATTTACATCTTTGTGGATGAAAAAGATATAGCCAAGGTGTTAGTATCATGGAGTTTATGTATGTTTACAAATAAGGAAAAAAATATTAGTGATTCGTAAGTTTAAAATTTAGACCTGGGAGATATATTAGTGCTCAAGAGGCAAGGCTTAAGAGGTGTTACTCTTGTGTATATGATGTAGAGTTGGAAATTAGTACGTCTGGTGCGAGACTCATAAAATGTGAGTTGAAGTCATGAGGCAGTGAGGTGATATATTTTACCAAAAATCGTAGTACTGAAACAAGTATTGATTGCCAGTACTATAAGAATTAAAAAGACGCATTTCTACAAATTTAGCAAAATCGCCAAACTAGGCGACGATCACTTTAGTGAATTCAAATTACTATTTGTACATAATATAGTCTGATCTTTAAAAGATGTCTCTTTTGTTCCTTCCTTGCAGGCAAAAAGATGCTACAATGTCAAGTTCAAATGCTTCCCTTTGCAAGGTCTTCTCCCACTCATTCTTTATGTGTGTGTGTGTGTTAGAACATTATAATTTTATATTATTTTCTGGAGTTTTATTCTTTTAAATGTGTGTGTATATAATTTTCTGTGCTTGTTCTGGCTTTCGTTTAGCTACTATGTTATTTGACTGTTTGGAAAACCTATATATGACACTGTAATAGCATGCAGATTTTTAATTATGTTGTTGTCTCTATCATATTATTGATTTTTGTTAATCTACATATGATAAGTTATTGAAATTATTTTTTGTAGTGCACTTTTTAGAGTGAGATACATGACCCTTCTTCGAGAAGACGAGCAGATTAGTGAGTTAGCTTCCTTTTGGCCATTTCATGTTAACAAGTTAATTAAGCCGAGTACATGGTTCTGAACGTACAGATCAAACTTCTTAAAACTCAAAGCACAATGTGCTCTATATGGTGAAACTCTTAATTCTTTGATGGATAACATATCATTTTTTCTGAATCATATCTTTCTGCATTCATGTCTCAAAAAACTCAAAGCCGAGTGATGTTATTTCTCTGATCTATAGCATGCCGTTTGTTCAAAACTCAAAGCCAAGTGACATGGCATTAACAAACTCCTAAAGCGGCTGCTTCTGCGCATACGAAAGCAAGCTCTCCTCATTTTATGAGTTATGCGGAAAACTGCAGAAACCTCCATACCAGGTGCAGTAGTTTTTGAACCTTTAGAAACTTCAACAGATCGCTAAACACCAAAAGCTGCATTAGGAGGCCCTCTAGCATACCTCTATCAATATCACCAGCTATTCTAACTGGTATAGTTTCTTTCTTTTTCACCTCATATTTTCCAGAAATGTTTTCCAAAAATATGCTCGAGTCATTATCCAGTATAGCACTCCCTTTTTTTTAAAGCATTTTTTCCCCTTGATTGTGTGGCCATTTTCCAAGAAAACGTATAGAAGGATTAACGGTGAGGTTGTAGAACTGTTGTGGCTGGAGTTCATTTGATTTGCTGGCTGGTGGACTGGTGTAAAGGTACGTTTGGGCTCTCTCTCCAGTCTCCAGAAGACTCTGATATTACACACAAGTAAACCTAGTCGCCTATGGGCTCAACGGGAACCTGGATATTTAACCATCACTTCAAACGAAGATATTCCATTGCAAAGGAAGTGCATACTGATCACTTTGAAAACTCTCCATAGGTCTACATGGTGTAGTTGTCAATTATACCGTGATTGTTAAAAATGCTTTTGTTTGCAGAATGAGTTTTGTTTGATGCCGAAACCGTTCAGATGATGGGTAAGATGTTGGTTCCATAATCCGTAGAGCATGCTCTGTGCTGTCTTCTCAGTAAAATTTTCATAAGTATCTAATATTTATGGTGTTAATGGGTCAGGAAAAGAATATTGAACCAGAAAAGTGATGTTGATTGGCTAATGGGATGGATATTGGGGCTGGTTGTAAGTACGATGTACCTTTCTTATATTCATGCCAATTTAGGCAGAAATGCAGACTGGGCAGCCTTTCAAGTTATTGATATAGGTTTTCAAGTTGTGTGGCCACGCCCTAACCTGGTTTAGTCGTGTGATCTAAAATGGATTAAGAAATTGGAGATCTAAATCATCCGAAACCAGAGATTATGACGACACTATGACTCCACTTCTATTAACGTCTCCTTTTACAGCGATCATGAATATGTAGGGCTTCAAACAGAACTATAAATCCCGAAGGAGCACACAAAGCAAATGAAAGGACTCACCAAGCAAAAACTATGTTGTTTGTGTAGGCAGACTCAAGTTTCAAATCATATAAATGGATCTTGGAACAACTTATCAAGGGTCTTCAAATTTCTCTGAACACAAGTTAATACATCTATTTCACAAATTAAATTGCCTTTGATCATGATTTTCCAACACATCATAAATGATATATACGAATATGCATCGATATGTACACAATAGATTATGTTGCAAAAACACACTTATTGTTATACAAGTATGCAGTGTAGGCACATTTTTATCTTATGATTCTGAATGTTTTACTTTGCTTACTTTTATGAATTTCTGTAGACTAATTTTTTTCCTAAGAGGAATGGAAGATGGCTTTTGGACCCCTGGGTGGGAAATAATAATAATAAATATAGTTCTTACTTCTTTCTGCATATATAGCACTCCTTGCACTCATCCTTTAATGGCTGTCTTTCTGATTGTGCATGTTTTAATGTTAAAGCATGGGTATGTAATTGTGTATACTTTTGTGCACTAATAACTTAGATGTATGCCTGCTTGTCCAGGGATTGATTGGTAGTTGGCCACTGTACAGAGTCCCCTCACATTTCTACAAACACTGGGCTCGTGAACATGAACAATGCACAACTCTAATCAGTGCATTAAGGTTTGGTCAACTATCTTCATCTTTATATTTTCATTTGGCTGGATATAGTAGTTATAGTTGCTTTCTTCTCTTTTAGTTTTCAAGTCCTAGCTTCTCCCGGTCTCTTGTGCAATTTGTTATATATATATTTTACTTTTGAGCTCTCTGTCAAGCCAACAGTCGGAATTGGAATATCAGAACACTGAAGTATCAGTTAAGAAGTCATTGAGGCTATAGCTACCTTCAACAAGGCCTTCTCAATCTCTGATATGTCCGGAATGAGGACGGCTCACAAGAATGCACGAAGGTACTCCCTAATGTCCCAAATAAATCATTTGCGTAGAAATTCACAAATGCATCACTAGCAGGCATCAGCGATTGATCTCCGATTATATGTTGGGATTCAGAATAGCCTACGATGTGAAAATTTTTGTTTTACCCTTGCACGTTTGACCTAAATGTAACCACCGATGGTGCCAGACGCTTCACATAGCTGTCCCTTTTACACTGTGTCGTCAGATGCGTTATTCTGCTTTCTAACAAATGTCAAACTCAATGTATATATCATCGTCCACAAACACAGAATAATATTATCTTTTACGTTTATTCCACCCAAGGTTGGTAATTCTCGATATCTCTTGCTTTGGGGAAAGAGGGGGTTGCCAACTTATTTTGGGGTTTAGTAGAATTTTTTGCCCAACACTCTATTCTTTTCTATATTTCGGATTACTTTTTGGGGATTTTGCTTGTTAGTTTAATTTGTAAAGAACTTGAGGATTTTATATTGTTGATTATACATTTGTGCATTTTGTTTGATATCCAGTGTAGTGCATGGCAACTCGATCAAAGAAGTATAAGCTGAACTATTGTCAAGAAGTACCAAACTACCAACCAACCAAATAGAGGGTAGTTTGCTTATAATATTATAGTATAGATGCAGTTGACGGGATTCAAACCTTGAACTCGTGAGAGTATTTTAAATATTAATAAAAGAATATTCTTTTGACATTACATCTAACGGTTCTACTTTATCTATCTTTAAATCTAATGGTTGTTAATTAGAGTACCAAACTACCAACCAACCAAATAGAGACTAGTTTGCTTATAATAGATAGTATATATATACATGCATGATCAATATTTTGGAGCAAAAAAAAAAAAAAGAGGACTGTAATTGTTAAAATTTTAGATTTAGGAAGAGTGCGTTACTGGATGTATGTAAATTATGGTCAGTCTGTAATGTTATACATACCCTCTTAGTCACAGAGCATTACCTGATGCAATCTCCCATGTTCTAGGTCACTCAAGAGGCAGTTTGCGTTGAAGATTTTTCAAGTAGTAAGCCTCTGGGAAGGGTGTGTTCCTGAGATCAGACTGAAGAACGATGGCAGTTGGTGTGATAACTCGACTAATAGAGTAGAGGGTTTTCAGTTTTGAATTTATACACTTTTCAGAGAAATAGCATAGAATCTTGTAGCAACGATCATAAATTTTTGGTTATTATGTTGTGACCTGTTAGTTTACATTATGGAAAGGTGATTTCGGTCGCTAGCTAGAACCCTGTGAAAATGTGTGCTTTTTACAATTTTGGATCAGGAAATCATTGTGCACGAGATGCCTATGCTCAAATTATTTGTAGCTTGATCTTTGCTCAGTAGTTTTCAATAAAAATGCAGTTTTTAAAAGAATATTCTATATCTTCTCCTTCCAAGAATACTTGGGGCCAGTTTAGCTATTTTAGGATTTGGATACCGTTGTCGATCTCTGACTATGTGGATTTTAAGAGATAAGTCAACCTCATTTATCTCTAAATGACGGAAGGAAATGGATAATAAAAAAAGAAGGGAATCAGGAACATATTAACCAGGAAGGTTTCTTGAATGGAAAATACATAAGGGATACCAGTGGTAGGAACGTAACCAAAAATTTTTGTTCGACCTCGAATTTTTACCGGAATCTAGATCTGTCCCTGGACTTCAACGTACGTATGATGGCCATACACATACAAACTTAGTGGACAGACTTCTTCTACTCAACGATGAAGAAACGACATAAAGCAATAAAAAGTTTTAAATTTGATATTTATAACTCTAATAGTATTAAAACAAAGGTTTAAAATTTAAATTAATACTAGCCGATAACCCGTGCTAAGAATGGATTGAGAATAAAAATTAAATTATTTAAAATAAAACATAAAATATTAAAAATAAGAATAATTAATAAGTAATAAGTATTTTTTAAATATGTAGTAGTAGAGAATTAAAACATGAAATTAAGATAAAAATCTATAATAGATAAATATTATTTAATTATGTAATTATAGAGAATCGAGTGAAATCAAATAAGTTGAATTTAAATAAATAAATAACTTGAATAATTATGTAAAAGATATTTCATATGATATCACATACCACATACCATTGTACAATTGTCTCTTCTATTTGGTACCGCTCGAAATTTTTGATATTCAAGTTGCACCATTGTACTTTTGACTTCGTCTACATAATACCACACCGTTCTTCGACATGATGCATAGAGCACGCAATTTGGGAAGAGATTTTGATTGATCAAAAAGAAAAATCTATTTCAACCGATATGTCCTTAGGCACGTCCATACATAATACATGAAAGGGGTGGGCGATTAGCTAAAACAGAACTGATTGCAAAAGAAGGTAAATCGACCACATTAAAATTATCTTTTGGGACGACCAAATGGAAAATTTCATAATGTTATAACGACCGATTAACATTTAGTTAACGAAGTTGTATTGTGGGAATGAAATCAAAAGTATAATAGTGACACTTCGAAGTTAAAAATTTCGAGTGTTACAAAATGAAAAGTCAATTATACAATGTTATCAAATGAAATATCTTATGTAATTGCACCAAATCGAACCTGATTTTGAAATGAAATCAATTAATTTAATTATATTATATAACCAAAATTTGGCTCTGATACTATTGTGTTCCAACAAAAAATAGTTTTTCTTCTTCATAAACTAATTATATTAAGTTAATTAAGGTAATAATTATATGTATATCGCGGTATACATGACATACCATACCGAGAGAGAGTATAGATTTAGTAATAATAATATTAGAATTAATTTGGAATTAAGTTAATTTTATTATGCTAATTAACCTAATAATTATATGTATATCGCATTATACATGACATACCACTAAGCGGGGGGTTTTACTTTTGATAAAAAATATTGATTTAATAATTATTATTATACTAACTTAGAATTAAACTCATTATATTAAGCTAATTAAGCTATATTAGTTTGAAATTAAACGAATTATATTAAGCTAATAATTATATGTACACATATAATTATTAGCTTAATATAATTAATCCCATAATGATTATATGTATATCGTCCTATAATGTTTTTAGTTGGAAGCCTCCTGGTAATTGGTAGACTCGTTGCATACAACTAAACTATTATTAATAATTATTTTTAATTTAATTGTAATATTTATATTAATTTGAAATTAAGTGAATAATATTAAGTTAATAATTACATGTATATCACAATATACATGATATATCATATCATTAATCGAGATATATAAAAATTTAATATTAATTTAATACTAATAATTATATTTATTAATTTAGAATTAAGCTAATTAAATCCTTATATATAATAAGCGTAAGGGAGATCTTATCCAAAACTCTGGTCTGGTCCTCAATACCTCCAAAATAATCTCAACCGTTGGATATAATGTTTTTAAAAATAGATGATCAAGATTAAATCATATAAAAATAGAAATTATTTTCTAAAAAAGGATATAAATCAAAAGTGGAAGTATTAATATTATAATTGGATTAAAAATAATGATAACTTAATAAAAAGACCAGTTCCATCAATATTGATATTCAATTCATATTACATATCAAAATAATAAAGAGCGTTAGATTTTGAAATATATATATGAGAATCGTTGAATCGAATATGAAAAAGTTTATTTGGTTTTTAGTTGAATTATATTAAACATTATATCTTGATAATTTAAACCAAGTACATAAAAATATCCTAAATCGAATATAATTCTTAACGTAAAAATTTGTCACTTTCTTCTATCTTTTGTTTTGGTGTAGTTTTATTTGTAAAACAATTGTTAAACTATCACTAAATTAAAGATTATTTTGTTTGATCTTAAAATAGATAGATGAAAACCGATTGATGTAATATTAAAAAGTATTTGATTATTAGTAGAACTATATTCAAATACTAAAAAGAGTATTTTGATAATTAAAACCAAATATAAATAAATTTTCTAAGTTGAATAAGAATTTGTAATGTAAAAATTTGTCACTTTCTTTTTCTTTTCTTTTTTCTCTTCCGTTCCAAGGTATTTTTAATTGGAAAAAAATTATTAAACCATCACTAAATTAAAGATTATTTTGTGAGTTTCGTGTGTGCGTCGTAAAATATTCAAATATGATTTTTATAACTCAAGATACAACACAAATAGTTAATTGAGTGTCTTATAAAATCTAATAAATAAAATCTAAAAATTAATAACATAAAAATATTTAAAAAAATACAAATTATATATTTATAAATATTAAAATGAGAGTCGTTTGCCCGGGACCTTATCCAAAAATTTGGTCCATATACCATCAAACTAATAAGAACCGTTTATTTTGAAATAGATAAATAAAAAACCGTTAGATCTAATATTAAAAAGTGTATTTGATTGTTATTAAAATTATATTCAAATACTAAAAAATGAATTTGAATAATATTAATCAAATATGAGTAGGTTTTCTAAGTTGAATAGAATTGTCGTAAAAATTCATCTTTCTCTTCACTTTGTTCTTGAAAGGAGTAATTTTAGTTGAATAATAATGACCAAATCATTATTAAATTAAAAATAATATCGTTAATTAATTATATCCTTTATATATAATAAACGTAAGAGAGATCTTATCCAAAACTTTGGTCATATACCGCCAAATCAATAAGGACCGTTGATCTTAAAATAAATGAATGACAACCGTTAAATCTAATATTAAAAATTATATTTGATTGTTAGTAGGATTATATTCAAATACTAAAAATGTATTTTAACGATTTAAATCTAATATAAATATGTTTTCTACATCGGCTAGAACCAATATTAAAAATTATATTTGATTGTTAATATGATTATATTCAAATACTTAAAATGTATTTGAACAATTTAAACCTAATGTAAATAGGTTTTCTACCTTGACTAGAATTGTATCATAGAAATTTGTAACTTTATTTTACTTTTCAGTATCTAATAAAATTTAATTGAATAAATTATTTTAAATTATTGCTATATTAAAAATTAAATTAAATTAAATATTTAATTAATAGTTAACATACGCATTGAGTATTTGTGCATGTAAAATAGGATTCCCAAATTCCCCACATGGTCTGATATTAAATAGGACTTGGTATCAGAATAATAAATAAAATATTATTAATTAAGTTAAATTAATTAAAAGAAAAAAAATTAACACCAATTCGGTCAGGGAAATAGCCTATCTATAGCTAATCTTTTACTAGCTAATACTATTCTTGCTTTTAATCTTACTAATGGATAAGGATTTATATTCACAATAAATCTTTCGTATAACAATACGGATTGTTAGATCTTAGGATAGATAGATGAGAACTCGCGGATTTAATATTAAAAATTGTATTTGATTGTGAGTAAATTTATATTTAAATAGTAAAAAGTCCATTTTAATAGTTAAAATCAAATGTAAGTAGACTTTTTAAATTAAATAAAAATTTAATATAAAAATTCGTAAATTTCTTTTGTTTTCATTTTGTAGATAGTTTCATTTTGATAATAATGTTAAGTTATCACTAAATTAAAAATAATTTACAATTTTCACGTGGATTGCAAAATCTTTCAAATCTAATTTTTAGAATTCAAGAGTAAAGTGTCTAGAACCTAATAAATATTAATTTTTATTTATTTCCGAACTAATTTAATTTTTTTAATATAAAGAAATGTAATTGTTGTGGAATAAAAAACGTACTTGTGTAATTAATGCTAAGGTTTAATGAGCTTCGAGCTTTAATGGCTGCACTTGTGTTTCGAGACTAAATCGGTCCTCACAAGATGCCTACGTATCTCAATTCGTAATTGAGAATCAAGCCAAAGACGTAGTTCTGATTGTAGGATCAGGGACCTTATATAGGCGTCTGGAGCCTAGTATTTATGGTATGTTTAGGAGTCTTAGCGAATAAGTCTCCTTTTTGATATTGGATAAACATTGTATTGCTTGCAGGATAAGTCTTTTCCTTGTCGATAAAGGCTATGACTCATTAATTGCCTTTAATTGGGATTCTGGATCCTTCTTTGACCAATTTGCCATAATTTGGACTCTTTTTATGAGTTGTATATTTTCCCTATTCATTAATTACGAAATTAACGAATGATTAGGGTTTCGGGCCTTTTATCGGGCCTAATTCTTGGACCGAACTAGGTCTAATTAATATATCATTAATTACATATCTAGGGTTATTTTTAGCCCATATCATTTGCCCCCCAATTTCTAGGAAAACTTTTCAAGTTTTCGTAGAAATTATATTGACCTTTTTCGAGATTCGGGGTCTTTTTATCCTTTACCTAGGACTTTATTTACACCAGTGTTTCACAAATATCGCCTTATTGCAAAGTGTGGAGCGACCTACACATTTACGATGATTGTTGCCTTATTCGAGGCTAATTTGACATTTATATGAAATATTCCTAATATTTAAGAAATTTCCATGTACCCACAGGTATTTTTAATAATTAGTCCTAATATTTTAGGAATTTTCATGTACCCACAGGTATTTTCGATCAGAAATTAAGCCAATTTCGACCAGGAAGTCAAGTCAATTTCGACCTGAACTGGAATGAGGTCGATCAGTTCGACCAGGAAATTTAGGTCTTTTTCGACCTCAAATTTTCGACCTCATCTCTTTGCATTTTCGAGCAGGAATTTTCGACCTCGTTTCTTTGCATTTTCGAGCAGGAATTTTCGACCAAGAATCCTAGGTCATTTTCGACCAGGATTTTTCGACCAGGACTGGGGTGAGGTCGAATGGTTCGACCAGGAATTTTAGTATAAATTCGACCAGGAATTTTCGACCAGGAATCCAGGCTATTTCGACCTGGATTTTTCGACCAGGAATCCTAGGTCATTTTCGACCAAGATTCTCCAGGCTATTTTCGACCAGAAAGGGGGACAAGGTCGAACATGTCGATCAGGAATTACAGTGTATTTTCGAGCTCAAAGTTTCGACCTCAACCTCGTGTAATTTCGACCAGAAACTTTATTCAGTTTTTCGACCTCAAACTGTCTTCAGATCGAACATGTCGAACTCATTTTTTAGTTCGTTTTCGAACAGGTTTGTTCGACCAGGATGCAGTGTAAATTCGACCTGGAATTTGGGTCGTGTGTATACTGATACATGATTTTGCTTGTATTCTGATACATGATTTTGCAAAATTTTCCGCCATCGGGGGGCGCGCTGCCCCCCCGAACCTCCCTAGCGACCTCCCCGCGGGTTAGGGCTTTGTTTTAATTTGTGCTTGTGACATATGCTTTGTTTATTTATTATTCATGATTGGATCATGAAAAGTAATAAACACATTGAGGGGTCTTCATGAACGAAGATAGACATAACATTTCACTCGTTTCTTTAATTTTGAGCTTCCAGTATATCGAATCGAAGCTCGTTCTGAGCTCCACTTCCTCGAATTTTCAGGGGTTTCAACCCTTCACCCTTCGGGGTTCGTAGTATTCAACTCTATTTGTGTAGTTGACATGCATATTTTGTATGTTTTCCTTTGCAATAATTTGTAGTTTGTCTTGGCAAAGCTTTTGAGGATGTTTCTACCAATCAAAATGGGCTTAATCCTTCATCTGCTTTCTGGGAAGCTCATAATTAACTTTCAAGTTTGAGGCATGCCAAGTTTTTGGCACCTCATGCCCTTCGAGGGTTTCTAGCTTTTACGAGCCTCGTCAAAACACGTTCTTAACGTGATATGGTCCTTTCCAATTTGGGGCCAACTTGCCTTTTGATCTTGCACGTCTATTTAGCATTTTGCACATATCTATCAGTATGTAATGCATTCAAAACACAATGGATAAGAATATATAATTCATAACTTTGAAGAAATGGGCTCAGCCCTTACATAGTACCCAAGTTTAAAACTTTGGGTTGGTTTTATCAAACCTTATTTATAGTAGTGAGTCCACTTGGGAGACACCTTAAACATAATAAACTTTCAAATTGGAGGCATGCCAAGTCCTTGGCACCTCCTGCCCTTCAAGGGTTTCTAGTTTGTACGAGCCTCGACCAAATACGTTCTTGACGCGATATGGTCCTTCCCAATTTGGGGCTAACTTCCCTTTTTGTCCAACTCCGGATGCTTCAATCTTTCTGAGAACCAAGTCTCCTTGACGAAAGAACCTTTCTTTAACCCTTAGGTTGTAGTAGAAGGATGCTTTCTTTTGATGTTCGACTATCTTGGCGTTTGCCTCATCTCTAACTTCGTCAATTAGATCTAAAGCCAGCCTCAAGCCTTCTTCATTTTCTTCTGGTTCATAAGCATCAACTCTTGGGGAGGTGTGAGTAATCTCCACCGGGACCACTGCCTCTGCTCCATAAGCCAATAGAAATGGAGTTGCCCCGGTGGTGACTTTGCAAGTAGTACGATATGCCCACAGTATAGGGAGTAATTCGTCTACCCAAGTGTTTCTGGAACGTTCAACTCTTTTCTTTAATCCATCAAGGATGATTCGATTTGCAACCTCAGCTTGCCCATTTGCTTGAGGATGGGCGACAGAAGTGAAGCGCAACTTGATATCGTTTTCATCACAATACTTCTTGAACTCATCGTTGTTAAACTGAGTTCCATTGTCCGTGACCAGGACTCGTGGAATTCCATATCTGCATATCACATTTTCCCAGAAGAATTGCATCACTTGCTTGGTGGTTATCTTGGCTAATGGCTTAGCCTCAATCCACTTGGTGAAATAGTCAATTGCTACTATCAAGAACTTTCTTTGAGCGCTTGCCATAGGAAATGGCCCGAGTATATCCATTCCCCACATAGCAAAGGGGATGGGTGAGTTAATGGATGTCATCATCTCTGGTGGTTGTCTAACCACTGGTGCATGTTTCTGGCACCGTTCACATTTCTTGACGTAGCTTTTAGCATCAGCAAGTATGCTTGGCCAATAGAAACCTAGACGAGTGACTTTATGAGCCAGGGCTCTGCCCCCCAAGTGTTGCCCACAAATCCCTTCATGCACTTCCTTTAGGGCCAATTCTGCCTCTTGAGGTCTCAAGCACTTTAAGTATGGAATAACAAAAGATTTCTTGTATAGGATTCCCTCAATTAGGGCATACCTTAGTGCTCTGACGTATAGCTTTCGTGCTTCTGAAGTGTCGTTGGGCAGCCACCCAGTTTCCAGATGAGCTTTTATGGGATCAATCCAACAACTGGTGATACCAATGGGGGCTACCAACTTTCCATTGATGCTTGGGGTCTTCAAGACTTGGAAGTATACACTCCCAGCATAGTTTTCAATTTCTGAAGAGGCAAACTTAGACAAGGCATCAGCCTTCACATTTTCCTCCCTTGGAATGTGCTCCACATAGCATTCATCAAACTGAGTCATAATGGCCTTGACAAGCTTTAAGTACTTGGCCATGACTTCATCTCTGGCCTCAAACTCCCCATTTACTTGGGAAACCACTAGCCTCGAGTCTCCACATACTTTCAGAGTTTTGACCCTCAGGGCTCCAGCCAGCCCTAAGCCAGCTATCAGAGCTTCATACTCAGCCTCATTGTTTGTCGTCGGGAAGTCAAGCTTTAGTGCATACTCTATTAGGAATCCATCAGGACTTTGTAGCACCAAACCAGCTCCACTCGATTTTGTTTTTGATGCTCCATCAAAATAGAGCACCCAACATTCTTTGAAGGTCATTTCCTCATCTTTCTTATCTTCCATAGTCACTTCCTGCCCCCCGACTTCTTGGTTGTCAATGGTGCATTCGACCATGAAGTCAGCAAGTGCTTGAGCTTTTATGGCCGTCCGAGGCTTATACTTGATATCAAATTCTCCCAATTCAATGGCCCATTTGATCAATCTTCCGCTAACTTGAGGGCTATGCAAGATGTTTCTTAGAGGTTGATCAGTCAAGACCTCTATCTTGTGAGCCTGGAAGTAGGGGCGTAGCTTTCTTGAGGCCATTATCAAGGCTAAGGCAAACTTCTCAACCATTGAGTAGTTTATTTCTGCCCCATGTAGAATCTTGCTCACATAGTAGATGGGTTTCTGAACCTTCACTTCTTCCTTTACCAAAACAGCTCCAAGGGCCGTGTTAGAAACCGCCAAGTATAAATAGAGAATTTCTCCTGGCTTGGGTTTTGCCAACAGTGGTGCTTCAGCCATATATTTCTTCAGGGCCTCAAAGGCCTCTTGACTTTCAGTTGTCCATTCAAAATTCTTCACTTTTTTGAGTGCTTTGAAGAAGGGTAAACACTTCTCTCCAGACTTGGAGATGAATCTTCCCAAAGCAGCCACTCTTCCTGTCAGTTTCTGGACATCCTTGACAGTCTTTGGTGGTTCCATGTCTAGAATTGCTTTGATTTTGTCGGGATTAGCCTCGATCCCTCTCTTGGAAACCATCAGGCCTAAAAACTTTCCCGAGCCTACACCAAAGGCACACTTGGCTGGATTCAGCATCATCTTGTGGTGTCTTAGTACTTCAAAAGCCTCTCGGAGGTGCTCAATGTGATCGGCCTTATCAAGGCTCTTGACTAACATGTCATCTACGTAGACCTCCATGGTTTTTCCAATCAGGTGCTCAAAGATTTTGTTCACCAACCTTTGATAGGTTGCTCCAGCATTCTTAAGCCCAAAAGCCATGACCAAGAAACAGAAGACACCAAAGTCAGTGATGAACGACACTTTGGCGATGTCATCTTTGTGCATCTTGATTTGATTATATCCGCTGAAGCCATCCATGAAACTTAGCATCTCGTGCCCAGCAGTGGCATCTATCAAGGCATCAATCCTAGGTAAGGGGAAACAATCCTTAGGACATGCATCATTCAAGTCGGTGAAGTCGACGCACATTCTCCACTTCCCGTTAGCTTTTTTGACCATCACAGGGTTAGCTAACCATTCCGGGAATTGGATTTCCTCAATAAACCCAGCTTCCAAAAGCTTATTCACTTCTTGCTTAATGGCTTCAAGCCTCTCTGGAGCAAAACTTCTTTTCTTTTGTTTCACAGCCTTCCTTTCTGGATCCACATTCAATTTGTGAGATATTAATTGGGGATCAATCCCTGGCATGTCAGCCGCTGTCCAAGCAAAAACGTCATTGTTCTCTTGAAGAAAAGATGCGAGTTTGCCTTTCAATGGTTCGGGCAGTAGTGCCCCAACATAAGTCACCTTCTCTGGTTCATCCGGGACTAAGGAAACTGGGATTAAATCCTCGGCTGGTTTCCCTCTTCGGTCCTCATTATCACTAGTGTCCATATCTTCAATGGGGAGAACCTGCCCCCCAACTCCATCAGGCCTCAACGCGGCTACATAACAACTTCTAGCCATCTTTTGATCTCCCCGTTCTTCACCAATCCCATTCCTCGTGGGGAATTTGAGTTTCAGATGGTAAGATGAGGCAACAGCCTTAAACGCATGAAGACCCGTCCTTCCAAGGATCGCATTGTAGGTTGAGGTTGCCTTTATAACTATGAAGTTTAGCATCTGAGTGGATGTATTCGTTCCTTGCCCCATGGTCATTGGGAGTTGGATGGTGCCTTCCACCTTTGATTCCACTCCATTAAACCCATATATGGGCATATTTGAGGGCGTCAACTGGGAATCAGTGTAACCCATCTTGATAAAAGCATCGTGGAACAAGATATCCACTGAGGCTCCATTGTCGACTAAGACTCTCTTTGTTTCAGAATTGCCTATCACAGGTACTATGACAAGAGGATCATCGTGGGGGAACTTCACCCCTTCCAAGTCTGAATCATCAAAACCTATTGACACTTCTGTTCGTGCACGCTTCGGTGCCTCTCCAACAACGGTCAGTACCTCTCGGGCATAAGCTTTTCTTGAGTTTCGGGAGGATCCAGCAGCAGCTGGTCCTCCAAATATCATGTTGATCACTGGCCCTCGGGGCTTGGGATTTCGATCTTGATCGTTGTCCCTTCTATCATAATCCTTTCTTTCATAGTTCCCCCTTTGGCTCCCTTGGCTTCCATCCTTAGTGAACTTGCTGAGTTTCCCTCTTCGTATTAGAAACTCGATCTCATCTTTCAGTTGCCTACAATCGTCAGTGTCATGACCAACTTCTTTGTGGAACCGACAAAATTGATTTTGGTTCCGCTTGGACAAGTCAGCCCTCATTGGTTTTGGCCACTTAAGATCTTCTTCCTTGGCTATCTCCATCAGAATTTGACTCCTGGGAGTATTCAATCTTGCATACTCTGTGAATTTTGGCCCAAAGTTATTTCTCTTGGGTGGAGAGTCAGAATTCTTTGATGTTCTGGGAAACTTTTCCTTGACGTCATACTCCTGAATTTCTTTTCTTTTCTTTGAGTTCCCACTGTCGTCAGTGGTGGGTTCATACTTTCTCATGCTTTCCTCAGCCTTGATGTACTTCCCGGCTCTATCTTGGAGCTTCAACATGCTTTCTGGTGGATGTTTAGCCAACAACCTCCTGAAGTGGTCATCAGTGGTTCCTTGTTGCAGGGCTATCATAGCCACTTTGTCATCTAAGTCCGGGACTTTCAAAGCCTCCCGAGTGAATCGATTGATGTAGTCCCTTAAGGCCTCATTTTTTCCTTGACGTATTGCCATGAGTGATGCAGAGCTTTTCTCATGCACCCTTCCACTTATAAATTGATTGATAAAAGCTTTACTCAGCTCTTTGAAGGATCCAATAGAGTTGGGAGGTAGACGGCTGTACCAACGTTGAGCCATACCTGCAAGAGTTTGGGGAAACGCCCTACACTTGACTGCATCATTAGCGGGCTGCAACAGCAGTGCATTGGAGAAGGTTCTCACATGATTAGCGGGATCTCCCGTTCCATCATAGGCTTTAATCGAAGGCATCTTGAACTTTCTGGATATAGCCGTTTTCATGATGTCTTGAGTAAACGGTGGTGTAGGATCATCGGGATCTCCTAGGGGCAACAGAATACTAGGATCACCCCTTGGGGCTTCGGCCCTCCTGGTTCTCCTTGGTGGTGGATCCAAATTGATAATCGGGATTCCTTCAGCTTGATTTTTTGCTCTTGCGGCCTCTTGTTCTGCCAATACTTTCTTAAGCCTTGCGACTTCTGCCTCATGGGCCGCAAGCTTGTCCTTAGTTGTTTGGGGTTGATCTCGGTTTGTTTGCGAAGATCGTTTCCTTCTAGGAGCGACATCGTCCCCAGTTGTATAACCCTCATCCTCGGTGTAAGGCCCAGAAAAATCGTCTCGAAACATCTGACGAGTTTGGGTTTCATGGTTTTGGGGTTCCAAACCTGGTACATAAGGGGGCACATACGCCTCATGGTAGATTGGATTAGTTCCACTACCACCCGCTGTGGGGCGAGGGGGCATGCCATAGCCGGGCATCCCCAAAGTCTGATTTGCGTATTGAGGGAGATCAGTAGTGTGGAGTTGAAGACTGCGAGGTGCGTTTATAAGCAATGCAGAGGTTGTAATTGGTTGCTGGTGAACGATCTCTTGTGGATTAGATCCATGAATAACCATTTGTAGGGGATTCGTCCCTTCAGTAGTAATTGGGACTTCTTGTCCTTGAGTGTTGGTGGGGATATTCGCCCCTTGAGTGCCAGTAGTTGGCGGTGGTTGGCTTCCATGAGTATCAGCCCCGGAGGTGATAGGGAGGCCTTCAGAAGTATCAGAATCTCTGGTTGTTCTTCGTGTGTTTGCCATGGTTGATGTTGTCTTCCCACAGACGGCGCCAAATGTTGTGGAATAAAAAACGTACTTGTGTAATTAATGCTAAGGTTTAATGAGCTTCGAGCTTTAATGGCTGCACTTGTGTTTCGAGACTAAATCGGTCCTCACAAGATGCCTACGTATCTCAATTCGTAATTGAGAATCAAGCCAAAGACGTAGTTCTGATTGTAGGATCAGGGACCTTATATAGGCGTCTGGAGCCTAGTATTTATGGTATGTTTAGGAGTCTTAGCGAATAAGTCTCCTTTTTGATATTGGATAAACATTGTATTGCTTGCAGGATAAGTCTTTTCCTTGTCGATAAAGGCTATGACTCATTAATTGCCTTTAATTGGGATTCTGGATCCTTCTTTGACCAATTTGCCATAATTTGGACTCTTTTTATGAGCTGTATATTTTCCCTATTCATTAATTACGAAATTAACGAATGATTAGGGTTTCGGGCCTTTTATCGGGCCTAATTCTTGGACCGAACTAGGTCTAATTAATATATCATTAATTACATATCTAGGGTTATTTTTAGCCCATATCAGTAATGTATTTTAGTAAGTAAATTACTTCTTCAAAATTCTATCAACGACATATTTAAAATACATGTTGACAATGTTAAATTTTAAAAAGATAGTATTAAAGAAATTATAAATATTAAGAATTTTTTTTTGAATTAATATAATTATAAATATTAAAAAAAAATCGTTCGTTGCACAGGTTATAAGCTAGTTAAATTAAGATAATTAAGCTAATTATTAGATGTATACCGCGATATACATATCATACCATACCATTAAGAGGAGGTTTCTGCTTTTAATAAACATGAAATTAAGATGAAAGTATATAATAGATAAATATAATTTAATTATGTAATTATTGAGAATCGAGTGAAATCAAATAAGTTGAATTTAAATAAATAAATAACTTAAATAATTATGTAAAAGATATTTCATATGATACCACATACCATTGTACAATTGTCTCTTCTATTTGGTACCGCCCAAAATTTTTGATATTCAAGTAGCACCATCGTACTTTTGACTTCATCCACGTAATACCACACCGTTCTTCGACATGCTGCATAGAGGACACGGTTTGGAAAAAGATTTTGATTGATCAAAAAAAAAATCTACTTCAACCGATATGCTTTTAGGCACGTCCATACATAACATAGAAATCACACATGGAAGGGGTGGACGATTAGATAGAACAGAACTGATTGCAAAAGAAGGGAAATCGACCACATTAAAATTATCTTCTGGGGCTACTCTTATAAAATTATGAAAATTCTCGTTCTGTACCATCCGAAATTTTTTATTTTCAAGTGGCACCGTTCTAATTTGGATTTCAACTCCAAAATATCACTATTTTAATGAATCTGATAAATTTGAAGGATATGTTCAAACTCCTAGCTTTTAGTGGACAAAAAGATGCTCAACAATATTTTGGGGGGCATAAAATCAAGGAGTTTGAACATATTCATCATATTCATTAAAAAGGTGGCATTTTGAAGCTGAAGCACAAAGTAAAATGGTGTCACTTGAAAGTCAAAATTTTCAGAGTGGTACAAAATGGAAAATTTCATAATCTTATAACGATCGATTAACGTTTGGTTAATTAACGAAGTGGTATTGTGTGAATGAAATCAAAAGTATAATAGTGTCAATTCGAAGTTAAAAATTTTGAGTGGTACTAAATGAAAAGTCAATTATACAATGTTCTCAAATGAAATATCTTGTGTAATTGCACCAAATCGAATCCGATTTTGAAATGAAACCAATTAATTTAATTATATTATATAACCAAAATTTGGCTCTGATACTATTGTATATATTCCAACAAAAAATAGTTTCTCTTCTTTATAAACTAACTATATTAAGTTAATTAATGTAATAATTATATGTATATCGCGGTATACATGACATAACATACCGATGGGAGTATAGATTTAGTATTAATAATATTATAATTAATTTGGAATCAAGTTAATTTTATTATGATAATTAACCTAATAATTATATGTATATCGCAGTATACATGACATACCACTAAGCGGGGGTTTCTACATTTGATAAAGAGTATTGATTTAATAATAATTATTATACTAACTTAGAATTAAACTCATTATATTAAGCTAATAATTATATGTATACCGCGGTATACATGGCACCCCGTACTATTATTAATAATTAATTTTAATTTAATTTTAATAATTATATTAATTTGAAATTAAGTGAATAATATTAAGCTAATAATGATATACATGATATATCATATCATTAATAGGGGTATATAAAAATTTAATTTTAATTTAATACTAATAATTATATTTATTAATTTAGAATTAAGCTAATTAAATTAAGATAATTAAGCTAATTATTACCGTAGTATAGATGGTGGAGACTTTGTTAATACATATGGTGGCGGAGCCAGGAATATATATGAGGGAGGGCCTAAGTATACTATAATTTTTTTCCCCAATGGTATATAAAAAGAATGCAAAAAAAAAACATCATAAAGAATACAATTTATTAAAATTACCTGTTTACAGCACTCCTCAACGAGATTTCATATTCTGAAATGTTTGAAGTACATCTTCAGTTTTCACGCTTAAGAAAATATCTCGCTCAATATAGGCTACCAAGAGATCATTCAACCATTCATCCCCTATCCTATTACGAAGCCGAGTCTTGACAATATTCATAGCAGAAAAGGCCCTTTCCACTCCCGCTGTTGCAACCGGTAAAAGCATGGCCAACTTGACAAGTAAATAAACCAAAGGATGAATCAAATGTTTTTTCGTTTCAACCATTTTTTTACCAAGTCCTGCTATCCCATCAAGATTAGAAAACCTTGCATCATGTGTGACATCTTGAAAGTAGGTAGGAAGTGCCCATTCAAGTTCCATGATATTGACTGGAGAGAATTCATAAGGATATAATTTTGCAAAATTTATCAATCTCTCCTTGTCAAATGCAGAAAATGAGTTCTGTGGATCAAGACAAGCCATACCAAAAAGCAATTCAGTACCAATTTCACCAAATCGGTCATTCAACTCTTCAACTTGTCTTTCTAAAATATCTATGAACATGTCACTCCGATAGTGATGTAGATTTGTCAACACCTCAGACTTGCGTAAAACTCTTCTAGGATCAACAAAACTTGAACTCATGTCAACAACAGCAATATTATGGCTCTCACAAAATAAAGTAACTTCTTGTAAAAAAGAATCCCACCCATCTGTCCTCATAGATCTTAACATGTTTTTTGTGACATTAACTAGGTTCATTGCATTAACAATGTCCTGATCTTTTTTTTGTAAAGCACGTGACAATCCATCACTAATTCCCATAATATTTTTCATAAGATGTAAGAGAAATATGAAGTCAAATTTATTCATGGTTGACAACATTAGTTCAGCGTTACCTGGGAGATCGTGATCCTCTGTGTGCTCAATAATATGCTCCAAAACAACTATAACCGGATTAAATAATCTGATCAAGCTCAAGAGTGTAGTATAATAGGAACCCCATCGTGTATCCCCTGCACGCTTCAAAGTTGCTTCTTGGTTCAGTCCTTTCCCAGTAGGAATCTGACCACTACAAATACCTTCAACAACTTCACTAGTTTGTTTGTCACGAAGCAAGTCTTGCCGTTTACATGATCCAGCAACAACATTTGTAATGGTATTGAGTTGTGTAAAAAACATAGATATCTTCCGATGTTTTCTCACTGCACCAACAAGTGCTAACTGTAACTGGTGAGCAAAACAATGTACATAGAAGGCAGAAGGATTGTCTTTCAAAATTAAACTCTTCAAACCATTAAACTTTCCTTGCATATTACTAGCTCCGTCATATCCTTGCCCACGTATCCTTGCTATACACAACTGATGCTTTCCCAGAAGCTCCTCAACACCAATTTTAAGAGATAAAGAACAAGTGTCACCAACATGGACAACTCCAAGAAAACGTTCCACTATACAACCACTCTTATCAACATAACGTAAAAGAACAATCATTTGTTCTTTAACCGAAATATCGCGAGACTCATCAACAAGAATTGAAAATAAATCACCCCCAAGTTCACTAAGAATAATCTTAGTAGTCTCAACATCCATTGCTTTAACAACATCCTTCTGAATATCCGGAGAAGTTAACTTGTTATTTTCAGGAGCTTTATCAAGAACAACCCTTTTGATTTCTTCATTATGATCAGCTAGGAACTGCAAAAATGTGAGAAAATTACCCTTCTTGTTGGATTCCTCGGACTCATCATGTCCCCGAAATGCTAGTGCCTGACTCAAACACAATCTTACAACATCAATAGTTGCAATCAAACGAGTGCGATAATCAAGTCGAGTTTGGATAGTTTGATTTGATAATGCAAGTTCAATGTGTTGATTTTGATGCATCAAATCTTGACAAGCTTTAACGCACTTGTTGTGAACACTGTTTACATCTCCAACATGTTCTCTGAATTTTCTCAACGCCTCTTTCCAATTGGTGAAACCTTCGGTAACAAAAACATCACCACCACTTTGGCCGCCACGTTCCGGTTTAAAAAGATAACAACACAAGCAATAAACTGAATGTTCGGAAACACTATACTCCAACCAGCCAGGATGTTCTTTGTACCATGTAACAACAAATCTACGCTTCTTTTCCCCAAAAATTCTTCTAGGAAATTCTATCTTCGGTTGACAAGGCCCCTTCTGCAAATAAAATCTTCTGATCTTTTCTCTATCGTTAACATGAGAATCATAGATACTCTTTCTTTTAGCAGGATCAATTGGCAATTTATCTACATCAACTTCCTCCCGAATTTGTTGACAATTCTAAACACTAGCTTCACTAACATAATTAACATTTTCAGATTGTCCAGGAGGTATATCATTCTGTAACATGGCTTGATAATATCTCTTCATAGCTGATAGCTGTAAAAAATATATAAAATTAAAAATAACACTTCTAATTTGGTATTGTAACTATGTAAATTTGTAATACAAAATATACTAATCAATTAAAATCCAATTGATTCAACTATGTATCTCCAAGAATCAAAATTCTAGGTTAAATTATAAATTAAAATTGAGAATATACCTGAAAAGAGGAGACCTCAGACCAGGGAGTAGAGAATGGCAAAATTGAATTTTCCAGCAAGAAGTAAGCAATCAATCAAGAAGAGGATTGATTTTTTTTTGAATAGAAAGTAAGGCGTGACCCCTGTTGTGTTGTCCCTGTATTTTCTCTCTATAGTTCTCTGTTTAAACTTTAAAGGGTTAAAGACTTGAACTCATAATTTCTAAAAAATCTTAGCGTAGGCACATGTTTGCAAAAAATGGACTGGGCTTAAAAAAAAAAAATTTATTAAGGCCCAATTCCAGGGAGGGCCCAAGCCTACCCTGGTCTTGTACTAGCTCCGCCACTGGATGTTTCCACCACCTTTATAAAGATTTATAGTAATCTAATGTTACCAAAACAGATAAACAGACTGATAGTATCATCTAACCAATTACCAGTGCAGCAACACAGTTTTATGCAGTAGGCATTTCCTAATATAGAAAACAAATTATTAAAAGAAAAGATTTAAGAATTGAGTAACATTTCATTCAATATTACACAAATGTGTCTTTCAGAAACAAACAAGTGTAGGAATGTTGACAGAAGAAATTTTTATCAATATCAACTCTTTTCTTCCTCCTTTTGCTACATCACTTGTTTCAATAGTTTGTCTACAGCTTAACTACAATACTACACTTTTTTTCAACTCATTATCTTGTGTATCTTCAGGGACACCACTAACTTCTATAGGATACAACATATGAATTTCTTCTGGTTCATTGACAGGATGCCTGTCTCTCTTCTCGAGTTTCTGTTCTTCCTCGTAACACTTGTCACATAGTCTGAAATCGCACTGGCAGCAACCCCAAATGTTTCCAGAAGTCATCAGAATACAGCAATGACAGCATGAGTGCTGCAAATGGACCATGATGAAATCTTTCTGCTTTGGGCTAATAGCTACGCAAAGTTTATGCATAAGCAAAACATCCTTTGATGCATTTTCAGAAAGATCATCTTGACCATATTCTTCTAGAGCCCTCTTTGCAATTGTTTTATTTGTTGTCTTTTTTCATTAAGGTGTATCCCACCCTCCTCTTGTTGTAGCCCATGGATAAAATCTTCAGCAGCACCAGGCAAATAATCTCCATCAAAATATGGAAGTCTAGCTGCAGTCACCTTCACTTTATACTCACCAGAGACACCACCAGAAATAAAGAAAAATAGCAAATTTGGAAGCTTCTGAATATGAATAACTTATACCATTCATTCTCCATCAGGAACGAGGAGAGTTTGAAGATTCTGGTGAGTGGTCGAATCTGGTAGCTTCAGCTTCACTTCAACCTCCATCAGTGAAAGAGACTGGAAACTAGTTCTGGCATATTGCCTATATTTAACACATAACAAAGAAAAAATCCAATATTACATATATAAATCACGATAAAAGTTACTCTCAAATCCAACTTATGCCACTCTACAAAAACTAGTATTAAATTCACAATAAAATATTATTACATCTTTTATGCTTCTAATATGACTTCAATGATTTGTAAGTTGTATCTATGCGCCCCTCTTAATTCTTGAATTTCGCAAACAGGGAAAGAATAAATAAAAAAGGATTTGCAAAAATCTCTAACTGCGATCACAATTTTTTTATTAGAATACCAACCCCGGAAGCAGGTTATGAATCAATGCTCGATCCACATACTTATTCATATACGTCTTGTAAGAATTCAAACTTGTCATTTCTTCTTTAGTCTCCCCGCTTCTTATATCATTCGATTCAACCTCTAATTTCCTTCCTATTTTTCATTTTAATTTAAAGTCCTAAGAGCATCTTCAATGAAGGTGATCCCTTAGCTAAAATATCTAGGAGGCACACGTTATATACATTTTGTAAAAATTGTAGCACTCCAATCCACAATTTCTCCTAGCAAAAAATTTAGATAATCATCTTTCGTTGACCAAATTTGTCGAACCAATATTCCCCTTAGGTATAATTCTACCTAACTAGCATAATAGCCAACACCATTGAAACAAGTATTATTCCCTTTAGATAAAATTTTTAATAGCTAACCAATTTAGTCATTACTCTTGGAGATGCTCCAACCAACTAAGTGTATAACATGTATGTAGTTTTATACAAAGTATGATTGGCCCATTTATATTTGGGCTTGGACTATGAATTGAAGGCTCATTACTAGTTCATATTTGGGCTTTTCTAACTGCATTTCTGCTAATTGGCCTTTGTAATTAATACAGTCTATTTAAGTTTTTATAACTCCCATGTATATGTATTTACTGTTACTGTTTCTGGTCACAGTACTTGTATAAAATGGCACAAGTACTAGTGATACTCCAATAATCATCACAATTGAAAAGGCAATGGCAAACTCAAGCTCCTCGTTGTCGAATTCGATGGTTTTCGTAGCAATGCTGATGTTCATCTTTGTTTCGACAACAGCAGAGCATAATGGGGCATTGCGATACAGTATCGACGGACCAAGATTATTGCCAGAAACGAGTACACCTCCACAGAATTTTGACTATATCAAGGAATGCTGGTTACCATTAGCCACTATTAATAAATGTCCAGACCAAATAATTGAGTTTCTTCTTAACAAAAATTTCAACCTTTCTTCCGAATGTTGCAAAAAATTTGATGCGACACCGGATAAATGCTGGAAGAAAATGTTTCCTTTTCACCCTGAATTTCCACCACTCGTTAAGAAATATTGCAGAGGTTAAGTGCATGTCCCTAGCCCCTTGATCTAGATCCACCAACTGAATATGTAATATATCTGTGTGACTGCTTGAAGGAATTTCCTACTGCTTAAGAAATAATTATTGTTCATCTTATTTTTACCAGTATAACTTTATTAATTCGCATGACTTCTTAATTTTAATGAAATGCTTATTTTCCTTTAGCTTAGTTTGTTTCACATATCTTACATTTTTTTACTAGTAGCATGCTTTGCAAAAAAAAAAAGGGTACTATTTCCTAACATTCGATGTATGCAATCACCTATTAGCGAAAATTAATGTATGCAATCACCATTCGTGAATTTTTTTCGTAAATAGGATAAATAATGAATATTTATGTGAATAGAGGTCAATTTTTTTGTTTTAGGATTTCTCCTATCGGTGAAAAATTTTCGTGTATCGATGATTTATCGAATGAGTTTCACAACTAAGCAGTATAGTTGCATGATCGACCAATTTCGATACTCCTTGCTCATCTGACCAACTTGACCAACTTGCCTACTTGCCTACTGGGCAAACATGAATTTTTTGTATGTGCTCCTATTTTTATTTTTTAGTTTGGTACTAGGGTGATTTTGATTGAAATTTATTTCTGCCCATCTTATAACAAAAACCACATGTTCTTACTTGGAGTTCTGTTATTCCTCCTGAACTTGTTATTCCTGAACTGTATTATCAACCATCCGACTAGTCTAAAAAAATTTCTTGTCTTTTTAAGATAAAAAAAAGTTCTTCCAAGACTTAGAAATCTTTCCAATTACTATCATAATCTAAACTTACTTAAGGAGATTTACACCAGTCTTACCCCATCTTATTTCTTACATAGCAAGAATGAAGGATACTGTCGTGGTCACAAGCTTGTTCCATCGTAAATTTTGTATGTAGCAGGTTAAAATCCAGGAATGTTAACATTCAGATTTTGTAATTTGGTATCCTGCAGCTTCTAAGCAGTGAAAATAGATAATAAAAGAGAGCATTCCCCAGAATCAGATGGAAACTGTTGTTAGCTTCTTATTAAAGTTCTTATAATTAATTGTTCTCTGAAAATATTTTGGATACCTTAATGAAGTGTTTTGTTATAATCTCTCATATGCTTATGAATTACAATTTAGGAACAAAGCTACAATAGGGGGACACAACTTTCATAATTCATTATAAACACCTGGATATTGCAACCAATACAGTTTATAAGGATCATTCAGAAAGTAAAAAATCAATAAATAAAACTTTATTCAAATGCAATACTTGCTAAAAGCTCTTGCAACTGTAATACAACTGCCAAAACTTTAGCTAAAATTAAAACCCTAGTTAACATCCAAGCAAACTTATATTTACTTAGATAAAAAGTTGGAGAACCAACACCAGCATTTTCCAACTACTAGTAATTTTATTCTCAATGCTCTCGTCTAGTTTGTTCAAGGAGAGGTACATTATTAAAATTTAATCCGCTGCATATTCGTAACATGGAATTAAAACTCGGTAATCATTTATGATGATGCATCTTTACGTGGAGGAGCTGGCGGAGATGCCAAATACTGTGCATCAGATGAGGAGGATTGCTTTTGGTGCGGTGGAGGCGATTTGCAAAATGTACGGAGCAATGCAGGATATGAAGGAGTGATGTAAGGAAAAGCTTTGCTCCAACAATTATCTTCTATATCAATCAAAGCCTTACAACAATCAGACCCTATTTTAATCTGAATAGAGAAGAAAGATGACAGGACTTCTTGAAAACAACCAGGTATATCATTTATTGTCGAAAAACATTTATTAAACACCGATGCGCCTTGAGTTTTCGGTGTCACTACTAACACACATATAATTACGAGGCTAAGAACAAATCTTATGTTGATACTCATGTTTAATTCAAAGGCTAGGATGAAAACAATGTATATGTATATTACTTCTTGCTTGTGTTGATGATTGTGTTGATGATGAGCAAGGCTGAGGCTCTCAAAATGTTCATATATACACCCCCACAGTGCAAACAGGGTAAACACTTCTCTCCAGACTTGGAGATGAATCTTCCCAAAGCAGCCACTCTTCCTGTCAGTTTCTGGACATCCTTGACAGTCTTTGGTGGTTCCATGTCTAGAATTGCTTTGATTTTGTCGGGATTAGCCTCGATCCCTCTCTTGGAAACCATCAGGCCTAAAAACTTTCCCGAGCCTACACCAAAGGCACACTTGGCTGGATTCAGCATCATCTTGTGGTGTCTTAGTACTTCAAAAGCCTCTCGGAGGTGCTCAATGTGATCGGCCTTATCAAGGCTCTTGACTAACATGTCATCTACGTAGACCTCCATGGTTTTTCCAATCAGGTGCTCAAAGATTTTGTTCACCAACCTTTGATAGGTTGCTCCAGCATTCTTAAGCCCAAAAGCCATGACCAAGAAACAGAAGACACCAAAGTCAGTGATGAACGACACTTTGGCGATGTCATCTTTGTGCATCTTGATTTGATTATATCCGCTGAAGCCATCCATGAAACTTAGCATCTCGTGCCCAGCAGTGGCATCTATCAAGGCATCAATCCTAGGTAAGGGGAAACAATCCTTAGGACATGCATCATTCAAGTCGGTGAAGTCGACGCACATTCTCCACTTCCCGTTAGCTTTTTTGACCATCACAGGGTTAGCTAACCATTCCGGGAATTGGATTTCCTCAATAAACCCAGCTTCCAAAAGCTTATTCACTTCTTGCTTAATGGCTTCAAGCCTCTCTGGAGCAAAACTTCTTTTCTTTTGTTTCACAGCCTTCCTTTCTGGATCCACATTCAATTTGTGAGATATTAATTGGGGATCAATCCCTGGCATGTCAGCCGCTGTCCAAGCAAAAACGTCATTGTTCTCTTGAAGAAAAGATGCGAGTTTGCCTTTCAATGGTTCGGGCAGTAGTGCCCCAACATAAGTCACCTTCTCTGGTTCATCCGGGACTAAGGAAACTGGGATTAAATCCTCGGCTGGTTTCCCTCTTCGGTCCTCATTATCACTAGTGTCCATATCTTCAATGGGGAGAACCTGCCCCCCAACTCCATCAGGCCTCAACGCGGCTACATAACAACTTCTAGCCATCTTTTGATCTCCCCGTTCTTCACCAATCCCATTCCTCGTGGGGAATTTGAGTTTCAGATGGTAAGATGAGGCAACAGCCTTAAACGCATGAAGACCCGTCCTTCCAAGGATCGCATTGTAGGTTGAGGTTGCCTTTATAACTATGAAGTTTAGCATCTGAGTGGATGTATTCGTTCCTTGCCCCATGGTCATTGGGAGTTGGATGGTGCCTTCCACCTTTGATTCCACTCCATTAAACCCATATATGGGCATATTTGAGGGCGTCAACTGGGAATCAGTGTAACCCATCTTGATAAAAGCATCGTGGAACAAGATATCCACTGAGGCTCCATTGTCGACTAAGACTCTCTTTGTTTCAGAATTGCCTATCACAGGTACTATGACAAGAGGATCATCGTGGGGGAACTTCACCCCTTCCAAGTCTGAATCATCAAAACCTATTGACACTTCTGTTCGTGCACGCTTCGGTGCCTCTCCAACAACGGTCAGTACCTCTCGGGCATAAGCTTTTCTTGAGTTTCGGGAGGATCCAGCAGCAGCTGGTCCTCCAAATATCATGTTGATCACTGGCCCTCGGGGCTTGGGATTTCGATCTTGATCGTTGTCCCTTCTATCATAATCCTTTCTTTCATAGTTCCCCCTTTGGCTCCCTTGGCTTCCATCCTTAGTGAACTTGCTGAGTTTCCCTCTTCGTATTAGAAACTCGATCTCATCTTTCAGTTGCCTACAATCGTCAGTGTCATGACCAACTTCTTTGTGGAACCGACAAAATTGATTTTGGTTCCGCTTGGACAAGTCAGCCCTCATTGGTTTTGGCCACTTAAGATCTTCTTCCTTGGCTATCTCCATCAGAATTTGACTCCTGGGAGTATTCAATCTTGCATACTCTGTGAATTTTGGCCCAAAGTTATTTCTCTTGGGTGGAGAGTCAGAATTCTTTGATGTTCTGGGAAACTTTTCCTTGACGTCATACTCCTGAATTTCTTTTCTTTTCTTTGAGTTCCCACTGTCGTCAGTGGTGGGTTCATACTTTCTCATGCTTTCCTCAGCCTTGATGTACTTCCCGGCTCTATCTTGGAGCTTCAACATGCTTTCTGGTGGATGTTTAGCCAACGACCTCCTGAAGTGGTCATCAGTGGTTCCTTGTTGCAGGGCTATCATAGCCACTTTGTCATCTAAGTCCGGGACTTTCAAAGCCTCCCGAGTGAATCGATTGATGTAGTCCCTTAAGGCCTCATTTTTTCCTTGACGTATTGCCATGAGTGATGCAGAGCTTTTCTCATGCACCCTTCCACTTATAAATTGATTGATAAAAGCTTTACTCAGCTCTTTGAAGGATCCAATAGAGTTGGGAGGTAGACGGCTGTACCAACGTTGAGCCATACCTGCAAGAGTTTGGGGAAACGCCCTACACTTGACTGCATCATTAGCGGGCTGCAACAGCAGTGCATTGGAGAAGGTTCTCACATGATTAGCGGGATCTCCCGTTCCATCATAGGCTTTAATCGAAGGCATCTTGAACTTTCTGGATATAGCCGTTTTCATGATGTCTTGAGTAAACGGTGGTGTAGGATCATCGGGATCTCCTAGGGGCAACAGAATACTAGGATCACCCCTTGGGGCTTCGGCCCTCCTGGTTCTCCTTGGTGGTGGATCCAAATTGATAATCGGGATTCCTTCAGCTTGATTTTTTGCTCTTGCGGCCTCTTGTTCTGCCAATACTTTCTTAAGCCTTGCGACTTCTGCCTCATGGGCCGCAAGCTTGTCCTTAGTTGTTTGGGGTTGATCTCGGTTTGTTTGCGAAGATCGTTTCCTTCTAGGAGCGACATCGTCCCCAGTTGTATAACCCTCATCCTCGGTGTAAGGCCCAGAAAAATCGTCTCGAAACATCTGACGAGTTTGGGTTTCATGGTTTTGGGGTTCCAAACCTGGTACATAAGGGGGCACATACGCCTCATGGTAGATTGGATTAGTTCCACTACCACCCGCTGTGGGGCGAGGGGGCATGCCATAGACGGGCATCCCCAAAGTCTGATTTGCGTATTGAGGGAGATCAGTAGTGTGGAGTTGAAGACTGCGAGGTGCGTTTATAAGCAATGCAGAGGTTGTAATTGGTTGCTGGTGAACGATCTCTTGTGGATTAGATCCATGAATAACCATTTGTAGGGGATTCGGCCCTTCAGTAGTAATTGGGACTTCTTGTCCTTGAGTGTTGGTGGGGATATTCGCCCCTTGAGTGCCAGTAGTTGGCGGTGGTTGGCTTCCATGAGTATCAGCCCCGGAGGTGATAGGGAGGCCTTCAGAAGTATCAGAATCTCTGGTTGTTCTTCGTGTGTTTGCCATGGTTGATGTTGTCTTCCCACAGACGGCGCCAAATGTTGTGGAATAAAAAACGTACTTGTGTAATTAATGCTAAGGTTTAATGAGCTTCGAGCTTTAATGGCTGCACTTGTGTTTCGAGACTAAATCGGTCCTCACAAGATGCCTACGTATCTCAATTCGTAATTGAGAATCAAGCCAAAGACGTAGTTCTGATTGTAGGATCAGGGACCTTATATAGGCGTCTGGAGCCTAGTATTTATGGTATGTTTAGGAGTCTTAGCGAATAAGTCTCCTTTTTGATATTGGATAAACATTGTATTGCTTGCAGGATAAGTCTTTTCCTTGTCGATAAAGGCTATGACTCATTAATTGCCTTTAATTGGGATTCTGGATCCTTCTTTGACCAATTTGCCATAATTTGGACTCTTTTTATGAGCTGTATATTTTCCCTATTCATTAATTACGAAATTAACGAATGATTAGGGTTTCGGGCCTTTTATCGGGCCTAATTCTTGGACCGAACTAGGTCTAATTAATATATCATTAATTACATATCTAGGGTTATTTTTAGCCCATATCAGTAATGTATTTTAGTAAGTAAATTACTTCTTCAAAATTCTATCAACGACATATTTAAAATACATGTTGACAATGTTAAATTTTAAAAAGATAGTATTAAAGAAATTATAAATATTAAGAATTTTTTTTTGAATTAATATAATTATAAATATTAAAAAAAAATCGTTCGTTGCACAGGTTATAAGCTAGTTAAATTAAGATAATTAAGCTAATTATTAGATGTATACCGCGATATACATATCATACCATACCATTAAGAGGAGGTTTCTGCTTTTAATAAACATGAAATTAAGATGAAAGTATATAATAGATAAATATAATTTAATTATGTAATTATTGAGAATCGAGTGAAATCAAATAAGTTGAATTTAAATAAATAAATAACTTAAATAATTATGTAAAAGATATTTCATATGATACCACATACCATTGTACAATTGTCTCTTCTATTTGGTACCGCCCAAAATTTTTGATATTCAAGTAGCACCATCGTACTTTTGACTTCATCCACGTAATACCACACCGTTCTTCGACATGCTGCATAGAGGACACGGTTTGGAAAAAGATTTTGATTGATCAAAAAAAAAAATCTACTTCAACCGATATGCTTTTAGGCACGTCCATACATAACATAGAAATCACACATGGAAGGGGTGGACGATTAGATAGAACAGAACTGATTGCAAAAGAAGGGAAATCGACCACATTAAAATTATCTTCTGGGGCTACTCTTATAAAATTATGAAAATTCTCGTTCTGTACCATCCGAAATTTTTTATTTTCAAGTGGCACCGTTCTAATTTGGATTTCAACTCCAAAATATCACTATTTTAATGAATCTGATAAATTTGAAGGATATGTTCAAACTCCTAGCTTTTAGTGGACAAAAAGATGCTCAACAATATTTTGGGGGGCATAAAATCAAGGAGTTTGAACATATTCATCATATTCATTAAAAAGGTGGCATTTTGAAGCTGAAGCACAAAGTAAAATGGTGTCACTTGAAAGTCAAAATTTTCAGAGTGGTACAAAATGGAAAATTTCATAATCTTATAACGATCGATTAACGTTTGGTTAATTAACGAAGTGGTATTGTGTGAATGAAATCAAAAGTATAATAGTGTCAATTCGAAGTTAAAAATTTTGAGTGGTACTAAATGAAAAGTCAATTATACAATGTTCTCAAATGAAATATCTTGTGTAATTGCACCAAATCGAATCCGATTTTGAAATGAAACCAATTAATTTAATTATATTATATAACCAAAATTTGGCTCTGATACTATTGTATATATTCCAACAAAAAATAGTTTCTCTTCTTTATAAACTAACTATATTAAGTTAATTAATGTAATAATTATATGTATATCGCGGTATACATGACATAACATACCGATGGGAGTATAGATTTAGTATTAATAATATTATAATTAATTTGGAATCAAGTTAATTTTATTATGATAATTAACCTAATAATTATATGTATATCGCAGTATACATGACATACCACTAAGCGGGGGTTTCTACATTTGATAAAGAGTATTGATTTAATAATAATTATTATACTAACTTAGAATTAAACTCATTATATTAAGCTAATAATTATATGTATACCGCGGTATACATGGCACCCCGTACTATTATTAATAATTAATTTTAATTTAATTTTAATAATTATATTAATTTGAAATTAAGTGAATAATATTAAGCTAATAATGATATACATGATATATCATATCATTAATAGGGGTATATAAAAATTTAATTTTAATTTAATACTAATAATTATATTTATTAATTTAGAATTAAGCTAATTAAATTAAGATAATTAAGCTAATTATTACCGTAGTATAGATGGTGGAGACTTTGTTAATACATATGGTGGCGGAGCCAGGAATATATATGAGGGAGGGCCTAAGTATACTATAATTTTTTTCCCCAATGGTATATAAAAAGAATGCAAAAAAAAAAACATCATAAAGAATACAATTTATTAAAATTACCTGTTTACAGCACTCCTCAACGAGATTTCATATTCTGAAATGTTTGAAGTACATCTTCAGTTTTCACGCTTAAGAAAATATCTCGCTCAATATAGGCTACCAAGAGATCATTCAACCATTCATCCCCTATCCTATTACGAAGCCGAGTCTTGACAATATTCATAGCAGAAAAGGCCCTTTCCACTCCCGCTGTTGCAACCGGTAAAAGCATGGCCAACTTGACAAGTAAATAAACCAAAGGATGAATCAAATGTTTTTTCGTTTCAACCATTTTTTTACCAAGTCCTGCTATCCCATTAAGATTAGAAAACCTTGCATCATGTGTGACATCTTGAAAGTAGGTAGGAAGTGCCCATTCAAGTTCCATGATATTGACTGGAGAGAATTCATAAGGATATAATTTTGCAAAATTTATCAATCTCTCCTTGTCAAATGCAGAAAATGAGTTCTGTGGATCAAGACAAGCCATACCAAAAAGCAATTCAGTACCAATTTCACCAAATCGGTCATTCAACTCTTCAACTTGTCTTTCTAAAATATCTATGAACATGTCACTCCGATAGTGATGTAGATTTGTCAACACCTCAGACTTGCGTAAAACTCTTCTAGGATCAACAAAACTTGAACTCATGTCAACAACAGCAATATTATGGCTCTCACAAAATAAAGTAACTTCTTGTAAAAAAGAATCCCACCCATCTGTCCTCATAGATCTTAACATGTTTTTTGTGACATTAACTAGGTTCATTGCATTAACAATGTCCTGATCTTTTTTTTGTAAAGCACGTGACAATCCATCACTAATTCCCATAATATTTTTCATAAGATGTAAGAGAAATATGAAGTCAAATTTATTCATGGTTGACAACATTAGTTCAGCGTTACCTGGGAGATCGTGATCCTCTGTGTGCTCAATAATATGCTCCAAAACACCTATAACCGGATTAAATAATCTGATCAAGCTCAAGAGTGTAGTATAATAGGAACCCCATCGTGTATCCCCTGCACGCTTCAAAGTTGCTTCTTGGTTCAGTCCTTTCCCAGTAGGAATCTGACCACTACAAATACCTTCAACAACTTCACTAGTTTGTTTGTCACGAAGCAAGTCTTGCCGTTTACATGATCCAGCAACAACATTTGTAATGGTATTGAGTTGTGTAAAAAACATAGATATCTTCCGATGTTTTCTCACTGCACCAACAAGTGCTAACTGTAACTGGTGAGCAAAACAATGTACATAGAAGGCAGAAGGATTGTCTTTCAAAATTAAACTCTTCAAACCATTAAACTTTCCTTGCATATTACTAGCTCCGTCATATCCTTGCCCACGTATCCTTGCTATACACAACTGATGCTTTCCCAGAAGCTCCTCAACACCAATTTTAAGAGATAAAGAACAAGTGTCACCAACATGGACAACTCCAAGAAAACGTTCCACTATACAACCACTCTTATCAACATAACGTAAAAGAACAATCATTTGTTCTTTAACCGAAATATCGCGAGACTCATCAACAAGAATTGAAAATAAATCACCCCCAAGTTCACTAAGAATAATCTTAGTAGTCTCAACATCCATTGCTTTAACAACATCCTTCTGAATATCCGGAGAAGTTAACTTGTTATTTTCAGGAGCTTTATCAAGAACAACCCTTTTGATTTCTTCATTATGATCAGCTAGGAACTGCAAAAATGTGAGAAAATTACCCTTCTTGTTGGATTCCTCGGACTCATCATGTCCCCGAAATGCTAGTGCCTGACTCAAACACAATCTTACAACATCAATAGTTGCAATCAAACGAGTGCGATAATCAAGTCGAGTTTGGATAGTTTGATTTGATAATGCAAGTTCAATGTGTTGATTTTGATGCATCAAATCTTGACAAGCTTTAACGCACTTGTTGTGAACACTGTTTACATCTCCAACATGTTCTCTGAATTTTCTCAACGCCTCTTTCCAATTGGTGAAACCTTCGGTAACAAAAACATCACCACCACTTTGGCCGCCACGTTCCGGTTTAAAAAGATAACAACACAAGAAATAAACTGAATGTTCGGAAACACTATACTCCAACCAGCCAGGATGTTCTTTGTACCATGTAACAACAAATCTACGCTTCTTTTCCCCAAAAATTCTTCTAGGAAATTCTATCTTCGGTTGACAAGGCCCCTTCTGCAAATAAAATCTTCTGATCTTTTCTCTATCGTTAACATGAGAATCATAGATACTCTTTCTTTTAGCAGGATCAATTGGCAATTTATCTACATCAACTTCCTCCCGAATTTGTTGACAATTCTAAACACTAGCTTCACTAACATAATTAACATTTTCAGATTGTCCAGGAGGTATATCATTCTGTAACATGGCTTGATAATATCTCTTCATAGCTGATAGCTGTAAAAAATATATAAAATTAAAAATAACACTTCTAATTTGGTATTGTAACTATGTAAATTTGTAATACAAAATATACTAATCAATTAAAATCCAATTGATTCAACTATGTATCTCCAAGAATCAAAATTCTAGGTTAAATTATAAATTAAAATTGAGAATATACCTGAAAAGAGGAGACCTCAGACCAGGGAGTAGAGAATGGCAAAATTGAATTTTCCAGCAAGAAGTAAGCAATCAATCAAGAAGAGGATTGATTTTTTTTTGAATAGAAAGTAAGGCGTGACCCCTGTTGTGTTGTCCCTGTATTTTCTCTCTATAGTTCTCTGTTTAAACTTTAAAGGGTTAAAGACTTGAACTCATAATTTCTAAAAAATCTTAGCGTAGGCACATGTTTGCAAAAAATGGACTGGGCTTAAAAAAAAAAAATTTATTAAGGCCCAATTCCAGGGAGGGCCCAAGCCTACCCTGGTCTTGTACTAGCTCCGCCACTGGATGTTTCCACCACCTTTATAAAGATTTATAGTAATCTAATGTTACCAAAACAGATAAACAGACTGATAGTATCATCTAACCAATTACCAGTGCAGCAACACAGTTTTATGCAGTAGGCATTTCCTAATATAGAAAACAAATTATTAAAAGAAAAGATTTAAGAATTGAGTAACATTTCATTCAATATTACACAAATGTGTCTTTCAGAAACAAACAAGTGTAGGAATGTTGACAGAAGAAATTTTTATCAATATCAACTCTTTTCTTCCTCCTTTTGCTACATCACTTGTTTCAATAGTTTGTCTACAGCTTAACTACAATACTACACTTTTTTTCAACTCATTATCTTGTGTATCTTCAGGGACACCACTAACTTCTATAGGATACAACATATGAATTTCTTCTGGTTCATTGACAGGATGCCTGTATCTCTTCTCGAGTTTCTGTTCTTCCTCGTAACACTTGTCACATAGTCTGAAATCGCACTGGCAGCAACCCCAAATGTTTCCAGAAGTCATCAGAATACATCAATGACAGCATGAGTGCTGCAAATGGACCATGATGAAATCTTTCTGCTTTGGGCTAATAGCTACGCAAAGTTTATGCATAAGCAAAACATCCTTTGATGCATTTTCAGAAAGATCATCTTGACCATATTCTTCTAGAGCCCTCTTTGCAATTGTTTTATTTGTTGTCTTTTTTCATTAAGGTGTATCCCACCCTCCTCTTGTTGTAGCCCATGGATAAAATCTTCAGCAGCACCAGGCAAATAATCTCCATCAAAATATGGAAGTCTAGCTGCAGTCACCTTCACTTTATACTCACCAGAGACACCACCAGAAATAAAGAAAAATAGCAAATTTGGAAGCTTCTGAATATGAATAACTTATACCATTCATTCTCCATCAGGAACGAGGAGAGTTTGAAGATTCTGGTGAGTGGTCGAATCTGGTAGCTTCAGCTTCACTTCAACCTCCATCAGTGAAAGAGACTGGAAACTAGTTCTGGCATATTGCCTATATTTAACACATAACAAAGAAAAAATCCAATATTACATATATAAATCACGATAAAAGTTACTCTCAAATCCAACTTATGCCACTCTACAAAAACTAGTATTAAATTCACAATAAAATATTATTACATCTTTTATGCTTCTAATATGACTTCAATGATTTGTAAGTTGTATCTATGCGCCCCTCTTAATTCTTGAATTTCGCAAACAGGGAAAGAATAAATAAAAAAGGATTTGCAAAAATCTCTAACTGCGATCACAATTTTTTTATTAGAATACCAACCCCGGAAGCAGGTTATGAATCAATGCTCGATCCACATACTTATTCATATACGTCTTGTAAGAATTCAAACTTGTCATTTCTTCTTTAGTCTCCCCGCTTCTTATATCATTCGATTCAACCTCTAATTTCCTTCCTATTTTTCATTTTAATTTAAAGTCCTAAGAGCATCTTCAATGAAGGTGATCCCTTAGCTAAAATATCTAGGAGGCACACGTTATATACATTTTGTAAAAATTGTAGCACTCCAATCCACAATTTCTCCTAGCAAAAAATTTAGATAATCATCTTTCGTTGACCAAATTTGTCGAACCAATATTCCCCTTAGGTATAATTCTACCTAACTAGCATAATAGCCAACACCATTGAAACAAGTATTATTCCCTTTAGATAAAATTTTTAATAGCTAACCAATTTAGTCATTACTCTTGGAGATGCTCCAACCAACTAAGTGTATAACATGTATGTAGTTTTATACAAAGTATGATTGGCCCATTTATATTTGGGCTTGGACTATGAATTGAAGGCTCATTACTAGTTCATATTTGGGCTTTTCTAACTGCATTTCTGCTAATTGGCCTTTGTAATTAATACAGTCTATTTAAGTTTTTATAACTCCCATGTATATGTATTTACTGTTACTGTTTATGGTCACAGTACTTGTATAAAATGGCACAAGTACTAGTGATGTTAGATATAATTGCTAATGTTTGTTTATCAGTGTTTAAGCAACAGGTACTGACAAGAGTTTATCAGAAGCCAGTCAGAGTTTAGTTAAACTCTGACAGGGTAAAGAGTTTAATTGAAGCTGGTCAGAGTTTATTTAAAGTCTGACAAGGTGAAAGTTGAATTAGCTGTCGGTGCAGAATTGAAGATTCTAGAAGCAATACATTCTGAAGATGGAAAGAAGCAGAATATATTGATACAGCTAAGGAGATTGGAATAGAAGACTGAAGCAATCCTTAATTGATATGAATTGTATAGCTAACTTATAGGAATATCAATTAGAGATGGATTGTATGTAGCTGTGTACTATATAAACACAGATAGGTTATCCCTAGAAGGGATGCGTGAATATTGATATATTATTCTTGTAACCTAGAAGCTCTTTGTGATTCATTAACATCATAAAGAGAGAAGCTGTTAATACGATTACAGTTTTATTGATTCATAAACAGTGTTTTTAACTATTGTTATTCTCATACATACTTGATTATATTGTGTATTCGGCCTAACAATTGGTATCAGAGCCAAGGCTGTTTAATATATACAGTTTTACGATTCAAACACAGTAATAATCATGTCTGAAGAAAATCAAGCTGCTCCCAAGGCTGAACAGGTTAAGCCTAATTCTGTGAGTCGATATGAAACAATCAGAGTTCCGATTCTCAGGCCTGTAGAGTATCCGATTTGGAAGGTGAAGATGACCATGTTTCTGGAGGCTACAGATCCAGAATACCTTGACAGAATTAATGATGGTCCTCATATGCCAACTAAATTGTCCCCTGTTGTTGATGGTCAAGAACAAAAGACTGTCCCAAAGGAAAAGAAAGATATGACTCCTGAGGATATCTCATCAATTGCAAAGGATGCAAAGGTTAGACATCTTCTCCACAGTGCTTTAGATAATGTTATGTCTAACAGGGTAATTGGCTGCAAAACTGCCAAAGAGATATGGGATGCTTTAGAAGTCAGATGTCAGGGAACAGGTGCTATTAAGAAGAACAGAAAAACAATACTCACACAGGAGTATGAGCACTTTGATTCAAGAACTAATGAAACCTTGACTGAGACTTATGACAGATTTTGCAAACTGTTGAACGATCTGTCTCTGGTAGATAAGGAATATGAACTTGAAGAGTCCAATCTCAAGTTTCTGTTATCTCTACCTGAAAAGTGGGATTTAAAGGCAACAACAATCAGAGATAATTATGATCTTGCTGATACAGATCTTGATGAAATCTATGGATTGTTAAAGACTCATGAACTTGAGATAGAACAAAGAAACAGGAGGTCAAGTAAGAAGACAAAATCTGTTGCTCTCAAAGTCGAGGAGAAGCCCATCAAGAAGGAATCATCAAGGAAGAAAGCCAAGGGAAAGGCTTTAGTGATCAAATCTGAGAGTGAGTCATCAAACTCTGATGATGATTCAAACTCTAATGAAGCTTCTGATTCTGAGGATGATGAAGAGGAGATGATGCAAATGGCTGCCTTGATGGTCAAGACATTTAAGAAGATGGGATTCAAGAACTTCAAGAAGGGTAAAAGATTCTCAAGGAAAGATTCAAATTCTGAGAAGAAGAATTTCAGAAAGTCTGATGGAAGGGATACCAAGTCAGGTAAGAAGGACAAATCTGAGATCCAGTGCTACAAGTGCAAAGAGATGGGTCACTATGCTCCAGAGTGCAAGAAAGGAAGAACTGAAAAAGCACTCATCTCTAAAGGCAAAGACTGGGCAGATACTTCAGATTCTGATGATGGAGTGAATTATGCACTCATGGCAACTATCAAAGATGAAGTTGAGTCATCAGAAAATAAGGTACCTCTAACTACTTATGCCTATGATACTGATAATATTTCTGAATTAAGAATTTATCTTAAGAATATACATGTTAGTTATAGGGATCAGACTTTAGAGAATGAGAGGATTAAATCTGAGAATCTTAGTCTTAAAGAAAGAAACAAGTTTCTTGAAAGAGAACTTGTGAATATGAAGCAGATTCAAAAAGAAAGAGATGATGCTGTTTATGTAGAACAGGAGTTGCTGAAAAGATATAAGCAACTAGAATCTGATTTAGAGAAGGAAAGGAAAATAATCAAGACTTGGACAGATTCTGGAAGAGACACTCATCAAGTGTTTCAGACTGATTCTGTAGGTTTAGGTTATTGTGAAAATGATGAACTTAGGTTTAAAGACAAGGTTAAGGTAAAACCACAACTTAAACCTGTGAAATTTGTTCCAGAAGCCAATAAGTTAAAATCTGTTGTAATAAGGGAAGCTGATATGGAATCAGATGAATCTTGTGACAAACAGGAAAATATTATAACAGAAAAACTTATGGAAATAGAAGCTGTTAGAAAACCAGTAAAAACTTGTGAAAAACAGGTTAATGTTGGCTTGATGACAGGAAAACAGTTCAATCACAAGCTAAAAGAGGTAAAGTCTTCCATGAAACCTAAAGGTTCCAAGAGAAATAGGAATGGAAAAGTAGGCATAAATAATAGAAATAATCATATGCCTAATGCTAGTGCCTCAAGAAAAACATGTTACAGTTGTGGTAGTTCTAATCATCTTGCTAGATTTTGCACTAAGAACAAACATATTAATACTTTACCTTCTACATCAGAAGTAAAGAATGATTATGTTAGAGTAAAACCACAGACTTTATGCAAACATTGTGGGAGCACTTGGCATTCTATTTACACATGTAAGAGTTATCATGCAATTTATCATAACTATTATGAGCTAAAACCCAACTTGAAATGGGTTAGAGCAAACTCTGCTAGTGTAAAATCTGACAATGTTAGTTTAAACTCTGATAATACAGATTCCGCTGCAAAAGCTAACACTGTTAAGAAGGACAAAGGATCCAAGCAAGTCTGGATCCTTAAAACTAACACTTAGTGTTTGTTTGTGATTGCAGGGTATAATTGAGAGCACACTTATCTTGGACAGTGGTTGCTCAGGACATATGACTGGAAACAAAGCCCTGCTATCAGACTTTGAGGAGAAGGCTGGCCCAAAAGTTTCCTATGGAGATGGCAACATAGGACACACTCTGGGATATGGCAATATTAATCTTGGAAGTGTCATCATCACAAATGTAGCTCTAGTCTCAGGACTCAAGCATAATCTGTTATCTGTGAGTCAAATCTGTGACAGAGGAAACCATGTAGATTTTCATAGTGAATACTGTGAAGTTATCAGTAAATCTACTGGAAAAGTTGTTCTAGTTGGACACAGACGCAACAATATTTATGAAGCAAGTTTGGTAACAAACTCTGATGGAAGTACAGTGTGTCTGACTGCAAAATATCAAATGAAGAGAGTTGGAATTGGCACAAGAAGCTCTCTCATCTCAATTTGAACAACATAAATGAGCTTATTAGAAAGGATCTTGTAAGAGGACTTCCAAAATCAATACTCAATCTAGATGGTCTATGTGATTCTTGTCAAAAGGCCAAGCAAAGGAAGTCATCTTTCAAGAGCAAATCTGAATCTTCAGTAGTGGAACCTTATCATCTTCTACATGTTGATCTCTTTGGACCAGTGAATGTGATGTCCATGGGCAGAAAGAAATATGCTCTAGTAATTGTTGATGAATATACTAGATATACATGGGTGTATTTCTTGTCAAAGAAGGATGAAACTGCTCAAACGTTGATGGATCATATAAATCTACTGGACAAAGGATCACAGCACAAAGTCAAAATTATAAGGAGTGATAATGGAACTGAATTCAGAAACTCAATCATGGAAGCTTTCTGCAAGGAAAGAGGAGTCAAACAAGAATTTTCTGCACCTGGAACTCCACAGCAAAATGGTGTAGTTGAAAGAAAGAACAGAACCTTAATTGAAGCTGCCAGAACTATGCTAGATGAAGCAAAATTGCCAACTTATTTCTGGGCAGAAGCTGTTCAAACTGCTTGTTTTACTCAAAATGCTACTCTGATCAACAAGCATGGAAAAACACCATATGAGATGGTGAAAAACAAGAAGCCAAATTTGAAATATTTTCATATATTTGGATGCAAATGCTTTGTGTTGAAGACTCATCCTGAACAGTTGACCAAGTTCGAGTTAAAAGCTGATGAAGGAATCTTTGTTGGCTATCCATTGTCAACAAAAGCATTCAGAGTTTACAATCTGAGAACAAAGGTGATCATGGAATCCATACATGTGTCGTTTGATGACAAGAAAATAATTGGACTTGAAGACAAGGATGGATATGATCAACTACGTTTTGAAAATGAAGATCTATTCTCTGATGATATAAACTCTGATGAAGCAGGGTTGACAAACTCTGACGAAGCATACTCTGAACCTCTACTGGTAAATACTGGAGAAACTGGAAATTCTCAAATTGAACAAAATAGAGAACCAGTTGAGGGGGAGCGTGAAGAAGCTCAACAAGACACAGCAAGTGAGTCAGTTGAGGAAACTGATTTAAACTCTGACAGCTCAAACACTGAGCCATCCAACTCAGGGGGAGCCTCAGATACTGCAGAAAGTCAACGTATGAATCAGGAGAGCATGGATCAAGGGGGAGGATTCAATAATGATGCAAGAAACCACTTACCAACAGCAAGAAAGTGGACACAGGCACACACACCTGATCTCATAATTGGAGATCCTGATGCTAGTGTGAGAACTAGAAGTGCAACAAACAATGAGTGTCTGTATCATGCTTTCTTGTCTCAAACAGAACCAAAGAAAGTGGAGGAAGCTCTTCAAGATGCTAATTGGATTACAGCAATGCAAGAAGAGTTAAATGAATTTGAAAGAAATGAAGTCTGGACACTTGTACCTAGACCAAAGAACAGATCAATTGTAGGTACAAAGTGGGTTTTCAGAAACAAGACTGACAGTGATGGTGTGATTACAAGGAACAAGGCTAGACTTGTGGCTAAAGGTTATTCACAACAGGAAGGAATTGACTATGATGAAACCTTTGCTCCAGTTGCAAGATTGGAGGCCATAAGAATTTTTCTGGCCTATGCTGCACACAAGAAGTTTAAAGTCTTTCAGATGGATGTAAAAAGTGCTTTTCTCAATGGGAAGCTTGAAGAAGAAGTGTTTGTTGAACAACCACCAGGATTTGTAGATTCCAAGCATCCAGATTATGTCTACAGGCTTGATAAGGCATTATATGGACTAAAGCAAGCACCAAGAGCATGGTATGAAACTCTTGCTCAGTTTCTTTTAGAAAGTGGGTTCACAAGAGGTACAATCGATAAAACCTTGTTTTATTTCAATTCTGGTGATGATTTGCTTTTAGTTCAAATTTATGTAGATGATATTATTTTTGGATCTACTAATGACAAACTTTGTAAGAAGTTTGCAAAGCTTATGCAATCCAGGTACCAAATGAGCATGATGGGAGAGCTTAGTTATTTTCTAGGCTTACAGGTCAAGCAAACAGATGATGGGATTTTTATCAATCAAGCAAAGTATACCAAAAATCTTCTCAAGAAATTTGGTATGCTTGATAGTTCATCTGCTACAACTCCCATGGCTACAGCAACGAAGCTTGACAAAGACACAGGAGCCTCAGTAGATATGACTAACTACAGAGGAATGATAGGGTCTTTACTGTATCTTACTGCAAGTAGACCTGATATCATGTATGCAACATGTCTTTGTGCAAGATTTCAAGCAGATCCCAGAGAGCCTCATCTAACAGCTGTAAAAAGGATCTTCAAATATCTCAAAGGAACCATAACCCTGGGTTTGTGGTATCCTAGAGAATCAGAGTTTAAGTTAATTGGTTACTCTGATGCAGATTTTGCAGGCTGTAAGATAGACAGAAAAAGTACAAGTGGAAGCTGTCAATTTTTAGGTGACAGATTGGTTTCTTGGTACAGTAAGAAACAGAAATCAATTTCTACATCCACTGCAGAAGCAGAGTATATAGCAGCTGGTAGCTGTTGTGCACAGATTTTATGGATGAAGAATCAATTGCTGGATTATGGATTAAGGTACTCTAGAATACCTATTTTCTGTGATAATCAAAGTGCTATTGCTATGACAGGTAATCCAGTACAGCATTCCATGACAAAGCACATCAGCATAAGGTATCATTTTATCAGAGAACATGTGGAAGAAGGAAACATTGAGCTTCATTTTGTGTCTACAGACCAACAACTTGCAGATATCTTCACCAAACCTTTGAGTGAAGCTACTTTTACAAGATTGGTAAATGAACTTGGAATGATCTCTGGTTCTGACTAGAGATACGGGTTAGACTCATTTTTTTTTTGTTGTTCATGATTTCTTACATGTGTTAACTGTTATGTGAATCAGCATGTTAAACTCTGATGATAAACTCTGTGAAGTGTCAGTCATACTCTGAACGTAAACTCTGATGTTAAACTCTGTTGGTCATACTCTGGTAATTACAGTTTAAATGCTATACTCTGATTGTAATTTTGTCTGAAACATATGGACCAATGAAGAAATTTGTATGAAACATAATTCTCAGTAAGTAATTGTGAATCCTTAAGAGTTGATAGATTCTGATCTCAAATATGTGCAGTAAGCTAACACAGCATGATACTGTCTCTATATTTATAGCATCTCTTAGTTTATTGATCCTATACACTGAGTCTGTATTAGCTGTTTGCATTTTCTCTCATAAGTTAACTATAATCACTGATGAAAAGTCTAAACTCTGATTATTCATTGCAAATAATTCACCCTCAAATCAAAAGATGCCAAACAGAGCACAAATTCCTTTGAGATCATGTTGTGCCTAGGAAGATCCAGGAACTTATTGTATGAAATAAGGGCTAAAATCTTTGATTTTTGGTGACTAGTGCCAACCACTGATTACTGGAAAAATAAATTAAAAAAAAAAAAAAAAAAAAATTAATAAAAAAAAGGGGGGTGAAAAATAAAAGACATATCCAAATGAAAGGATATCAGTAATACAGAGTTTAGATAGAAAAATCAGTGTCTATGTTATAAATGAGAGTTTAGGCAACCAATTTTTTACTACTTTAGTTTGTGGATTTTATGCACTTTGAGATGATCTAAATACTGATTTCGGTAAACTCTGCTACTACACACACATTTTTCACATCTGAACAGATTGAGAAAAGAGTTTATTGACAAAGAAGGACAAATGGTAAACACTGATGTATTGTGTGAAATACGCCGAGGTTATTTTGTTTTAATCTATGATGGTTAAAATAATTTCCTTGTTTCAGACATTTTATACTCTTGAGATTAGTCATTTGTTTTTTTTTAAAAAGTATGATTGAACGGAGAAAAGAAAGAGTGCGTTTGATAAGTCCTGATAGTGATTCGTAATGCTACTGAGTATGTTAGTTTATTGTTTAAAGTGATATTATTTTTTTTTTTTCACTTTACAATTACTATGCAATATTAATAATACTGATATGTAAAGAAACAAATTGTTTTTCATTAATTGATTCAAATTTACATTCAGACAAATTCATACTCATGTTAAGCTAATCTTTCTGGTACATGCTAATCACTATGGTTACAAAGAGAAGATCTATTTAACCAGGATAAGTATCTGAATGCTACATCTGAAGCAGAAGAGCTAGAGCCAGAAGTTATTGTGCTCTACTACTTCTGATGAGAGCTACCCAGTTGTTCATCTGATCATTATACCATCTGGGATTGCTTGACAACATCCTGAAGATGAATCATCATCATCATCATCATCTTCCTGGATTCGCTTTCTGCTTTGCAGCTTGCAGGATTCCAAGAAGATTGTCTCCTCAGTACCCATCAGGAAGCTCTGCTGGAAGAGCATCATACAAATCTCCATCTATCATTTTTCAATATGAGGACAATGACTATGCTGTTCCTCCTACTACTGTTCGTGATGCTTTGGGTCTTGAGGATTTCAATGCATTCACAATCTCTGTTGGAGACTCTGAGCTAGTCAGGATGATGAACGAGATAGGCTACACTGGACCTTTGACAAAGATAGGTCAACTCAAAAGGCCATTTTTGCGAAAGGAATGGAGTTTCTTTTTCGACTGCATCACAAGGGCTTTTGGAAAGAAGTGCACTAATTGGGATGCGATTCCCACTGATAGTCTACAGATCGGGTATTCTCTTCTCTATGGCAGTCAATTTGATGTTGCTAGATTAGTTTTAAATAATATTGGTGAGAAAATGCTAGAGAATAGGAATGTTGTCTATTTCTCTAGGTTTTGTCAGTTAATATTTAGTCTATGCTGCCCTGATGTTGAGATTTTAGATGAGGATGTCATTCTTTCATTTAAATTGCACAAACGTATATTCTCTGATCTTATCAACAAGGACAACAAGAAAGGAGAAGTTGGTCCTTTAATGTTACCTGCATCTGTGCAACAATTTCTTGACAACTCACAACAACACCGTGTCTCAACTGCTGAAGCTGGACCTTCTGTATCTCAACCACAGAGGTCAAAGAGATCTAAAGTTCGAGCAGTTAAGTCTGTTGAAGCTGAGGTATCAAATGTTGATGCTGTGCCTCAGAGAAAAAGAATGAAGAAAAGGCGAGCCCACAGGGCAAAGTCTGTTGCTGCTGCTTCTAGTGCAGACTCAGAAACTGAAGCTGATGAAGAAAATCTTCATCAGAGAAAGAGAAGATTAGTTGCTAATCAACTTTTTGGTGATATTATTGCCAATTTGGATAAAGAACCTGAGGACACAGAAGCTCCTACATCAAAAACTGATGATGTAGTTGAGGAAGCTGCTGCATACTCTGACAGCAGGATTGTGGATCATGAAGATACTATACCGGAAGCTGATCAAGCATCTACTGAGTTAGTAGAACCTATTGCTTCTCACACAGAAATCATTTCTATTGATTTTGAGAACGGTGATGAAGTAGATCAGATTAGAGTTGATCCAGTTCCAGAAGCTGTTGCTGTACATGCTGATGCAACAGCCAATGATCATGAGGATACTGTCTTACTTGAAACTTTGCAACAATCAGTTGTTGAGATTGTTCAGAGAGAAGCAGAGGTTACTGCTCCAGTAAACTCTGATGTTCCTCAAACTGTAGCAGATCAAGTACCTGATGCGACTGCACAGTTAATTGATGAAATCACTGCTGAAAATGTGCTTGAAGATATTCACAGAGAGGATGACAATGCTGAAGCTAGTCCTGTTCATTCAAACTCTGATGTTCAAGTGGAAGTTTCTGATATTCAAGCAAACTCTGCTGAAGAAAGGGAAGTTCAAAGGGCTGCTTCTGAGCATTTTCAGAATATGTACTACAATGCATGGGCTAGTGCAGATTGTATTTTTCCAGCGCAAAGGGCTGCAGAATTTTTATCTGATTCTGTCAAGAAGATTACAAATCCTGATGTCCTTACGAGCTTACAGGCAACTGTTATTCAAGTCAAATCTCTCAATAATAGATTTGATGAGAATCAACAAATGCTTACAAGTCTGAGGAATGAAGTAAGCTTGAGGGATCTTACTTTAAAGGCTGACAGAACTTATTATTATACCATGTTCAAGCAGCAAGCCAGGGATTCTGAAGAAATCAAGAAGAGGCTTGGGACAGTTGAGGACAACCAGAATGCTATGTCTGCTCAACTGACTTCCATTTCTACTGCGCTTGAATTGTTGACATCAGTACTACTTTCTGATGATGTCAAAAAGGGGGAGAGTGTACCAAGTGACAAATGCAAAGACACTCAAACTCTGAGACGGAGGGATGATGGTAATGATAGTGGAAACAAGGGAGGAGATGGAAAGCGCTTAAGATCAAATGATGATAGAAGATTACTTTCAAGAAGATCAAACTCTGATAAAAGATCAAACTCTGGAAAGGGACATGTAAACTCTGCCAGTGGTTCAAGATATAAAAGTTTGATAATCTCTGATAAGCCATCTACTGATGAGGAAATTGCTGCTAAGATGTTTATGGCAGAACATGGAAAAGGTATTACAATTGAAGATATCCAAGCTGAAGAACAGATGCTTGCTGAAGAACACAAGAAAAATCTTGAAGCTGGAATCTACAAGAAGAAGGAAATCAAGGCTCCTAGAAAGAAAGAAAAAGGAATTGTTATCAAAGAGAATGTAAACTCTGATCAGAGTTTACAGTACTCAAGGAGGCCTGTGATTAAAAATGCTGACAAAGGAAAAGGTAAACTGGTAGAAGAAGAACAGTTACCTAAGAAGATTTATTCAACCTCTGACATTGCTCAAACAAGATTACCAAAATCAACCTCTGACGCTGCTCAAGTTGATGATACTATTGAAGTTAAGCCAGCCTCTGACAAGGCTCAAGCTGTGCAAACTCAGCTAGCTCCTCAACTCAAAGGTTTCTTAAGACCTGTACTCTCTGAAACTCTGACACTTCAACCTGTGGATTTTTCTCAAACCAGGACTGTACTTGGAAAAGAATCTTATGATAAGTCTGGTTTAGGTTCACATAGGGAGAAGAGAATAAATAACAGATCTCAAGACAATATTTCACTGACAGGATCTGGTATTGGGAATACACAAGAAAATCTTGATAAGTTAGAATCTGTTCAGTTGATTTTTCACAAGATCTTGAAGAAGCAGTTTCTGTTATATTTCATGAGTGATGGAAGAGTTTATAGAATTGGAGAATCTGATGTAAATCTCAAATCATGGGAAGAACTTGAATATGTACTTTATCTGTTAAAAGTTAAGAACAGACATACCTATAATGTTGCTCAAATCTTAAGAGAAAAGATGCTGAGATCAAAAGTGATGCTTGGAGGAGGAGAAGTCTCAAATGCTTATATTCCAAAGTATAGAGATCATACTGGAAAATTGGTGGAGATGAAGAGAAACAGTGCTAGATTTAAAACTGCACTGGGATTAAAAGTCTTAGAATTCAACTTAGAGTCAGATAAAGCTCAGTACATTCGGCTAGGGAATGATATGAAGAAGAACAGTATCTATTCTCTGAGGGCTGCCATATATCAAACTGGTGAAGGAGATCCAGAGTATAAGGAGCTGAAAGAGATTATGATAACTGAACTTGAGAATGCTGAGAGAAGACTGCTGATTGATTATCTCAGGACTGTGCCTGATATTGAAGAAGTCAAGTAAAGTCTGACTGTAAGTTTTTAATATTTTCTATTCTAAGTCAAATTTAAACTCTGTTTTAAATTAAACTCTGTTATATGTTAAACACTGCATTTGTTAAAAGGTTTTGACATCATCAATTATATGTTTTAACTTGTACATTTTATTATGAACAAGTTGGGGGAGATTGTTAGATATAATTGCTAATGTTTGTTTATCAGTGTTTAAGCAACAGGTACTGACAAGAGTTTATCAGAAGCCAGTCAGAGTTTAGTTAAACTCTGACAGGGTAAAGAGTTTAATTGAAGCTGGTCAGAGTTTATTTAAAGTCTGACAAGGTGAAAGTTGAATTAGCTGTCGGTGCAGAATTGAAGATTCTAGAAGCAATACATTCTGAAGATGGAAAGAAGCAGAATATATTGATACAGCTAAGGAGATTGGAATAGAAGACTGAAGCAATCCTTAATTGATATGAATTGTATAGCTAACTTATAGGAATATCAATTAGAGATGGATTGTATGTAGCTGTGTACTATATAAACACAGATAGGTTATCCCTAGAAGGGATGCGTGAATATTGATATATTATTCTTGTAACCTAGAAGCTCTTTGTGATTCATTAACATCATAAAGAGAGAAGCTGTTAATACGATTACAGTTTTATTGATTCATAAACAGTGTTTTTAACTATTGTTATTCTCATACATACTTGATTATATTGTGTATTCGGCCTAACAAGTGATACTCCAATAATCATCACAATTGAAAAGGCAATGGCAAACTCAAGCTCCTCGTTGTCGAATTCGATGGTTTTCGTAGCAATGCTGATGTTCATCTTTGTTTCGACAACAGCAGAGCATAATGGGGCATTGCGATACAGTATCGACGGACCAAGATTATTGCCAGAAACGAGTACACCTCCACAGAATTTTGACTATATCAAGGAATGCTGGTTACCATTAGCCACTATTAATAAATGTCCAGACCAAATAATTGAGTTTCTTCTTAACAAAAATTTCAACCTTTCTTCCGAATGTTGCAAAAAATTTGATGCGACACCGGATAAATGCTGGAAGAAAATGTTTCCTTTTCACCCTGAATTTCCACCACTCGTTAAGAAATATTGCAGAGGTTAAGTGCATGTCCCTAGCCCCTTGATCTAGATCCACCAACTGAATATGTAATATATCTGTGTGACTGCTTGAAGGAATTTCCTACTGCTTAAGAAATAGTTATTGTTCATCTTATTTTTACCAGTATAACTTTATTAATTCGCATGACTTCTTAATTTTAATGAAATGCTTATTTTCCTTTAGCTTAGTTTGTTTCACATATCTTACATTTTTTTACTAGTAGCATGCTTTGCAAAAAAAAAAAGGGTACTATTTCCTAACATTCGATGTATGCAATCACCTATTAGCGAAAATTAATGTATGCAATCACCATTCGTGAATTTTTTTCGTAAATAGGATAAATAATGAATATTTATGTGAATAGAGGTCAATTTTTTTGTTTTAGGATTTCTCCTATCGGTGAAAAATTTCCGTGTATCGATGATTTATCGAATGAGTTTCACAACTAAGCAGTATAGTTGCATGATCGACCAATTTCGATACTCCTTGCTCATCTGACCAACTTGACCAACTTGCCTACTTGCCTACTGGGCAAACATGAATTTTTTGTATGTGCTCCTATTTTTATTTTTTAGTTTGGTACTAGGGTGATTTTGATTGAAATTTATTTCTGCCCATCTTATAACAAAAACCACATGTTCTTACTTGGAGTTCTGTTATTCCTCCTGAACTTGTTATTCCTGAACTGTATTATCAACCATCCGACTAGTCTAAAAAAATTTCTTGTCTTTTTAAGATAAAAAAAAGTTCTTCCAAGACTTAGAAATCTTTCCAATTACTATCATAATCTAAACTTACTTAAGGAGATTTACACCAGTCTTACCCCATCTTATTTCTTACATAGCAAGAATGAAGGATACTGTCGTGGTCACAAGCTTGTTCCATCGTAAATTTTGTATGTAGCAGGTTAAAATCCAGGAATGTTAACATTCAGATTTTGTAATTTGGTATCCTGCAGCTTCTAAGCAGTGAAAATAGATAATAAAAGAGAGCATTCCCCAGAATCAGATGGAAACTGTTGTTAGCTTCTTATTAAAGTTCTTATAATTAATTGTTCTCTGAAAATATTTTGGATACCTTAATGAAGTGTTTTGTTATAATCTCTCATATGCTTATGAATTACAATTTAGGAACAAAGCTACAATAGGGGGACACAACTTTCATAATTCATTATAAACACCTGGATATTGCAACCAATACAGTTTATAAGGATCATTCAGAAAGTAAAAAATCAATAAATAAAACTTTATTCAAATGCAATACTTGCTAAAAGCTCTTGCAACTGTAATACAACTGCCAAAACTTTAGCTAAAATTAAAACCCTAGTTAACATCCAAGCAAACTTATATTTACTTAGATAAAAAGTTGGAGAACCAACACCAGCATTTTCCAACTACTAGTAATTTTATTCTCAATGCTCTCGTCTAGTTTGTTCAAGGAGAGGTACATTATTAAAATTTAATCCGCTGCATATTCGTAACATGGAATTAAAACTCGGTAATCATTTATGATGATGCATCTTTACGTGGAGGAGCTGGCGGAGATGCCAAATACTGTGCATCAGATGAGGAGGATTGCTTTTGGTGCGGTGGAGGCGATTTGCAAAATGTACGGAGCAATGCAGGATATGAAGGAGTGATGTAAGGAAAAGCTTTGCTCCAACAATTATCTTCTATATCAATCAAAGCCTTACAACAATCAGACCCTATTTTAATCTGAATAGAGAAGAAAGATGACAGGACTTCTTGAAAACAACCAGGTATATCATTTATTGTCGAAAAACATTTATTAAACACCGATGCGCCTTGAGTTTTCGGTGTCACTACTAACACACATATAATTACGAGGCTAAGAACAAATCTTATGTTGATACTCATGTTTAATTCAAAGGCTAGGATGAAAACAATGTATATGTATATTACTTCTTGCTTGTGTTGATGATTGTGTTGATGATGAGCAAGGCTGAGGCTCTCAAAATGTTCATATATACACCCCCACAGTGCAAATTGATAAATTGTAACCCTTAAATTTATTGATTGTGTTAATTAATGAAATTGTAGCTAATTAACTTCATAATCTACTCTTGCGTTTCTTTTAATTAATTGTCGAGAGTAATATCTTGCAAAGCTTTATTTACACAAGTGTAACAGTTATGCACACATGGTGTCAAAATGTATATAAAAGTTTATATTCAAAAGGTTCGAGAGAGAAAAAGGTGAATGAAAATGTAATTGGATCAAAAGTAGATTAGTAATAACGAAATTAACCTTTTTTTGTCAAGTTATACATTTCGTATATGAATTGTACCGAAATACAATGCCGGAGAAAGCACCACATCAATGACAATCTTTTTCGAATCGATAATATGTGTATTTCAATTTTCAAGCGATAAGTGGAGTAATTATTCTTTGTTATCCCATGATTTCAATTATGCTCCTTTCGAAATTTATTACAATGAATATCTACTTATAAGATATACAAGCTTAATTATAAAAAAGCAATTAAAGACCAAATCAGCATTTTCAAGAATTTCGTAAAGTCTCAAAATTTAATAAATTTGTATATGATAGAACCTCGATAAATTAATAAAATTTTACAAACCCAATATAATAAATTTAAAATATATTTTTTATCTCAATAAATTAATAATCTCGATAAATTAATAAAATTTATGAATTCCAAAATTATTAATTTATCGAGATATATGAACAAATAAACGCCGAAAGAAGCACATGGTGGAGTAGAAGTAGAAGACATGAACCTAGTAAAAGGATGTCCATCCGTGATTATCATTTGGACTCCACCCAACATTAAAAGTACAACACCCACTGTTTAGACTCCCAACCTTACTAAACAAGACTCACAACTATACTTACAAAACAAACAACATTTTTCAGATAAACACCATCTCTCTAACTGGACTTGCCCCATAAAATTATATTAAAGATTAGGTGAAAAAACCCACTCTTACCATCTTACTAAGACACCCCTTTTTGTTAGTTTACCTAATTTAACACCCCCCATTTTAGAGAGAGAGAGAGAAGCTGGGTTGTGTTTTTTTTAGAGAGAGAATGATGTTTTTTGGGTTTTATTGGAACCCCAGCTCAGATCTTGTTTGATTTTGTGTTGTTGATGTGGGTTTTAATTTTGAAAGATTCTTGAAGGGGTTTGTTAGGTTGGTGAATTGTGAATTGGGGTTTTTATGGTTTGGTGATTGCTATCAATGCACATTGTCTGGGTGGTTTTAGTGTGTGGAAATGTCTGCTCCTTTGGCTTTGACAGAGAGGCCTCGAATCGGTGCTTCGAATACGGTAATTGTTTGTTTTTTGTTGTGTTTGATTGTGGAATGATGAATGTAGTTTGGTAATTGTAGTTAATTAGATTGGATACAGGTTGAATCTTTGTGAGATTTCGTAATGTTGTGTGTGTAGTTTGAGACAATTAGGTAAGAGATTTTCTTAGGATTTGGTAGATTAGATAAACAAAGTTTCCTAAATAGGAAAATGTGGTTTCGGATTTTTGGACTTAAATACGGAATTGATCAAAACATTACATTGGTGCTAATTGTACTTGTCCTGTTTTAATGAAGAGGAGAGGAATTCTTTAAATTTTATGTAGAAATATGATACAGAACTCCGAGTAAACCTCATTAGTCGTTTATGCAAATTATTATTATAGCACTCCTTTCTCTCCCGGCATCTCCCTCAAACCAAAACCTTTATTACAAGACTCATTAGTGTTTAGTTGCATAATGAAGCTAGAGGGGCAACATTACTAATGTCACAGTGCTCTAGAATTTTTTTGAACCGTGTTATTAATTTTATAACTTTTGCATCCTTGTTCCTTTAATGGGCAAGTATGAATTGTCTAGTGTCTACTTGTGCAAAGTCTCTTCTCATTTAATATCTAGTACAGTAATGTAAGGCTTTTGCCTAGGACAAGGCTGTTGATTGAAAATGGTAACCCTTAATTATTATTTTTTTGCAGGTTTTTAAGAGCGGGCCACTATTTATATCCTCAAAAGGTATGTGAATTCATTACGCTGTCATTCCTTTTGAGCCTTATATCTTCTAGATTGTGTCCCTCAATATGCATGTAAATTGTACACTATTGTGCATTTAAAGACATGGCCCATGCATGAATGGAATGCTGCATGTGAATTCTTGTCTCACATTTGTTGAAGTAAAATATCACATGCTACCTTAATAGAAGTACATGTTTATACATGCATGAAAAGATGCAATTTACAGAAGATATCTAATGAACTTAATGCACATGAGAGGGTTTGTCTAGAATATTGCAGGTTGACAGGAAATAACCTGTTTGGCAATGCGTGTGTTTTGCGTTTTGTGACTTATTATAAGTGGCTGCTGAAGAGGGTAAAATAAACGAGGCATACCCAGTGTAATCCGCTTGTAAAACAGGGTTTGGGGAGGGTAGATGTACGAGACCTTACGCCTACTCTAAATTCTAAAAGAATGGAGTGGCTGTTTCCGCAGAGGGTGTTAGTAGTTCTTCCTTCTTTGTATATGGGTTCACCATTGGAAGTTTAAAGATGGAGGGTGCTTCTAGCAAGTGGTGTTTGAGTTGGATTGTTGCATGTTATGACTTGCTGAGAGAGTTGTTGAGTGCCAGTTTATCTTTTTCCTAAAGGTTTTGACTGTGGCTTGCTGACACAGTGGCATGTTGCGTCTGAGTGCTACATTATGTTTTCCAATCATCTTTGATGAGACAAAGGAAGAAAAATGGATGTTGCAGGGATTGTAGTGGTTGCTAAAGATGTATAAGGCTTTTGAGCTTGAGCTGACAAGTTCTGAACACAAATATTAACAATTATAATGTGATTATAAATTGTAAATTTTTTTTAGTCAATTAGAGTCCAGAAATTCATAGTATGTTAGATGGGTAGCGGACTTTGTAATATATTTGCAGTAGATGCAATTTGGCTGCAGGTTTCATCTATAATTAGTTTTCTTCTTCGGATCAGCACCGAGTAAATTAGTAAACTCAGTAAGCACAATGCTGCTCAAATTCAATTTTTGCTTGCTTCTTTCTCTTCCAACTTTTCGGTGCATCGTTCTTCGATGTTCTACTATGTAGTGAACAAACTGAAAAACAAAGAAATCTTGTTAGACATGAGTATGATTGTTCTGGCTCAAGTACAGAGCCTCCAAATTTTCCCAGATTTTCCCTAGAGTTACATAATTCTCGCTAATTCTCTTCCATGTCTCTTAAGAAATCTTAATTATTGGTAAGTGATCACCTTGCCTTAGAAGAGATGAGCACCAATTTTTTTGTCATTGTTATGAACCCTCGAGATTCTTACCATGAGTCCCTTGAGCCGGAAAAGAAACTCGAGTAACCCTAAGATTCTGATGGAATTCAGATTCAATAGAATTATTGCGTCCTCCTTTTATAGCAACTTAATCAGTTTGCATCCAACTTATCATTAATCTACGTGTTTCTTTTGGTGGCCTTATAAGTTCCTTTAATGGAAACAGAAACCGGAACTATGTAGTTCATCAAATTCAGCTATTAGAGACTAGATTTCTTCCATATTGTCAGGTGTTTCCATTTTGCATTTTAACAGCCTTAATAGAACAAAGTCTACATCTACATTTTAAACTAGCTAGTAATAACTCCAAGATCAGCTGTGCTTTACATCTTATCTGAAATGCTGGAATATGAGGTGTAGCTGCTGGATGGGAACCTGCAAACAGTTCCCTAAGGAGGTTGTGGCTCGAAGACCCCTCCTGCTTGGTGGTAAAGATTTTGGAAAATTTGCAATTCGCGCATAAAGATATATCAGTGTACGATGCGTGTAAAGAAATTCTCCTCCTTTCACCCCTCCTTTTTCTTATTATAGGTTAAGGATTAAAGTTTAAAAGGCTTACCTTTGGTCAAGTTTCTTTTGGGTCCCCTCAAAATTTAATCTGTGGCTGTCATTTAATATGTTGGGCTGAGCTCGGATTTTTTTATAGCCTATCAGCTAGTAGCTAGCATCAGAATGCCATAAGAGGTATTTTTTCCTGTAAATGGCTGAAAAGTACTTCATTGATCTGGCTAATGTCCACAAGATATGCGAACTATCCATGTTTACAAGTTTCAGCTGAACCTTCTGGCCGACCAATTCAAAATCATCTCTGTTAGGCTAGATTCAAATTCATCTCTGTTAGGTTAGCCACTACGACTTACTAAAATATCATGTGTCGTTGGGCTGCACCAACATACAAATGTTTGTTTCATATTCCTCTCTTACACAAGCAACAAGCAATCACAAATACAATGGAACTCAACATAATTCTCTCATAAATTTTTTCCTATGCTAGGTATTTATTCCCTTACACTCACTTTATACTGTTAATTACTTCCAAGTCTTTTAGCTTATGCACTTCCATATTTAGATAACCTAACAATAAGTTTAGCTACTAACTTAGGTCATATTGATTAATTACGCAGGGTTTTCTCAATTTTGTTCTTTTAGTTTGATCTGTTTATTACTCTGTGATTTAAAATTTCTTTCATTATGCTTCTGAAAGGTCAGATTAAGTTTGAAATATTAATCGGCAATCTTTGAGTTTGGTATTGCAATTACTATGTAAATATGAACTTCATTCTTATAACTAACCAATGATGTTTAGGTTTCTGTTGAATCAACATTTGTGATGATTTAATATATATTTTATGTGCAATTATTTGTAGAGTTCCATTTTCCGAAGATCTATTTACGGTCTTGTGATAATCTAAACTCTCAAGTATTTGGTATGTCTGCAGGGTTGGGTTGGAAATCTTGGAAGAAGCGTTGGTTTATCCTTACACGCAACTCTTTGGTCTTTTTCAAAAATGATCCTGTGAGTATCGTCTTATCTTGTGAATTAATTTCCTAAACTCAACACGTGACTGTTGGTGTTACAAAATTACTTTTCTTTTCTATAATTTTCTATGCTGTTTTAGTAGGCATGTTGAGATATAATGTGCGAAAGAAAAAGAATGTAAAGATAATAAAATCAGTTTCAGCTACCATATCCGTAGTCTTAAAAAAATGTTGCCAATGTAGTATAATGGATTTTGTGTTCCATATTTTTTTCTGGTTTACTAATTTTTAGAAGATACAATAGAGAAATTTTTATGTTGTGCTACAACCATTTTGCGTTTGAAAGTTTATTCAAGAATATATGAAGTAAGGAATGATTTATAGAACAGTTTTCATTCAATTTTGATAGCTGTCAACACGTAAGTTACTAAATCAACCGAGGTTCCGTTATTTATTCTTTGGAGGTTTGATACTTTGTTTATCAATCAAAATAATGTTTTTTTTTATTGTATAATAATGATAAAATGTGTACTGAAGTAATAATATGGTGCTATGGATCTTTCTCGAACTCTCTGTGTAGGTTGTTAAGATGGAAAATATTCAGACTGCAATATATATTGTTGATATATATAGTGGTCGAATATTAATGCACTAATGTGTAAATAGACAATATTTTTTTTTTTGGAGCTTGGGGTTAAGTAGTATGGAATTTAAAATTACTACTTCTCTTTTTCTTTAATTTATTCTCAGATACACATGAATTTGGTCTACACATTCTAGTTCAGAAAAGAAGCATAAAGATACAAAATAATAAGTTACGCTGTTCTACAAGCCTAAAACCATTTTGCCTTGTCAAGTTTACACCTGAATATGTGACATAAGGAATATTTGTGGAACATCATTCACTTACACTATTATCACTTTATATTTCCATAGAGTTGGTAACAAATTGAAAGGCCCTTTAATTGTTGTGTCTCCTGTGATATCATTCCTTTTTTCAACGCTCAAACTGTGCAATATGCACAATCCTTCAGTATGAAGACCTTTAGTTATTTACTGTATTACTTATATGATATCTAATTTGATCTTGTTTCAGTCTATCTAATTTTTTTACATCTGTTGCCATAATGAGAGTCTCCAAAGTTCATATTTAACTACTTCTGTATTCATAATTTTTGGTTTTGAAATAGAGTGCGCTTCCCCAGAGAGGTGGTGAAGTAAATTTGACGTTAGGAGGCATTGACTTGAATAACTCAGGGAGGTATGAATGACACCAGTTGTTTTATGTTTTAGTAGTTGCTTATTGGTGCATTTAATGTTTAGTGTCGTGTTGAGTTTAGTAGTATTTCTTGTGTCTAATAGGCGTGCTTAATATACAGTGTTGTTGTTAGAGAAGATAAGAAGCTTTTAACTGTCCTGTTTCCTGATGGGCGTGATGGAAGAGCATTTACTCTTAAGGTGACTTGTTATCTAATATAATTCTTTCCTGATCTTGTTACATCTTAATATATATATATATATATATATATATATATATATATATATATAGGGTCAGATTCAAATTAGAAGCTTATTTTATCTGTCCTTTTTGTTGGTTTTCGTTGTTCCTCAAGCTTACAACTTTTTTTTTTTCAGGCCGAGTCTTCAGAAGACTTGTACGAGTGGAAGGCAGCTTTGGAACTTGCTCTTGCACAAGCCCCAAGTGCAGCACTTGTGATTGGACATAATGGGATTTTTCGAAATGATGCTAATGATACAATGGAAGGGTCATTTAATCAGTGTTAGTACATCACCTAGTATTTCTGTTCTTATGATTTCACTTTCTATGCAAGTGACTAGTATTATTAAGTCGTCCATGCAATATATTATTTTCCAAGGTAGTGAGTATTTTTTTGAATATTTTATTCAGGGAGAGAAAAGCGTCCGGTGAAGTCTTTGGTTGTTGGAAGACCCATTTTGCTAGCACTAGAAGATATAGATGGAGGACCATCCTTCTTGGAGAAAGCTTTGCGATTTCTCGAGATGCATGGTAAGTTATATAGTGCGACTTATGGAAACAAGGTTTCCTATTTTGACATTTAACTCTTAAGTGTTAAAGATTATTATCTGTTAGCAGTTCAGTAGATTTCATTTTCTGCATGGTTGTTGACATGTTTTGCTTTCATATGGCGGAACTATTATTTTTTATCTATTAAGCGTGGGAAGTTTTCTATGAAAAAATTATATTAGTTTCCATATAGGCAATGTAGCCCGAATTAAATACATTTAATGTGTTATTTCTGTTTTAAGTGTGATTTGCAAGCTAAATGTTTTTTATGAGGCTTAGCTGTGTAGTTGTTAATGTTTATGATTTAATTTTAATGAGTTCAACAGGAACCAAAGTGGAAGGAATTCTGCGACAATCGGCAGATGTTGAGGAAGTAGATAGCAGGGTTCGAGATTATGAACAAGGTAACAACATTGTGCGGCGTTGTTTTCGTCTCTCATCAAGTTTGCACCTCAATCACCAACATATGATCTGTTGCCCTATAAATCAGTAACCATTGCGAGCTGAAAACGTGCATTTTTTGACATCTACAATAAATTTCTTGTATTCCTTATGTATACCCCATTATTTATTTATTTCTTAACTTTTGATGCAAAATTTGACTTTCACATCGAAACCCTTTTCACACTTGCTTTTGTGGCACTACTTTCCAATTGTGGTATTTGCTCATATCCTATTATATTAGGAATATATAAGTTGATAACTAAACACAAACCACAGTTATCATGTCCATGTAATTTGGCTGGTAGTTGTAGGTCTCTTTTTGTTCCTCTTTTTTCCTTTTCTCAATTAATATCATTTTGGATCATATAATATATTATCGTTGTCCACTTAATTAGGATAATATTACCCTATGTTGATCTACTGAGCACAACCCTGATATAATAAGAAATATACAATCACTTGGTTGCAGTTTCAATTTTCTTTTATGCACACAGCGCATAGCATTACAATACAAGGTCTGCAAACTGAAGCTTGAAGTTTTTTGTTTCCAGGTAAGAGTGAATTTGGTGAAGACGAGGATGCTCATGTAATTGGTGACTGTGTTAAGGTACTGATTTGTATCTGTTGATATAGATCTAGTAAGGTTGTATGTTACAATTTTTAATGATCTAGTAAGGTTCTGATTATCGTCCTATCAATTATGGTGTCAATTCATTTGCCTCAAGTACTGGGTTCTTAACAATGTTTTATTCGAAGGTCCGTTATCTAAATATACCAATATTTACCTGAGTAAATCTTTCTTGCAGCATGTTCTCCGGGAACTACCTTCATCTCCTGTTCCAGCTTCTTGCTGCACTGCTTTGTTGGAAGCTTATAGTAAGTGATGGACCACTTCTCAGTTTTTACTTTTTTTGTATCAGTTGTGAATTGTGATGCTGCCAATCTTTCCATGCTTCCAAAATTATGATGTGAAAGATATCAGTTTAGAGGAAGAATCCCCATTTTGCTCTCAGCAAACACACTCTGAACATGAGGAAAATAAGAGAAGTATGAATATTTTATTCATACAGACAGGCTGTGAAACACTGCTCTATAGTTGCCTGACCACAAAAAGATGAATATGGCAGAAACACAAGGAACGGGAAATATTTCCGTACTATCAATATCTGGCAAAGCCAACAAACTCCACAATATTATGCAGAATTTTGGAATTAAGATCCCAATAGATTCCCAACTTTGAATGCGAAAGTACTCTTTAAAAGTCACCTTTTTAAACTTGTGAGGTGTGACTTACAGGTATTAGACAATAGAGTATCGTGCACTTTTTTAATTACTTCATAAAATGGAAAGACTAACTGTAATGCTTCTAGTATATCCAATTATTGGCAAGGGGATGAAATTATGATTGGCCTGTGCCCATTAAACCGGAGTAGTTGTGAGATGTTGACACACAGATATAAAATCTTACTGTCTTGTATACATCTGCATGGATACTGATTCATGGGATTAGAGGAACATTTGTGGTATGGGCAACTCAGTGAAGAACTCTCTAGCTTTAGGGGGACAGTTGACTCTTGTAAGGTCATAGCGTAATGCCTCAGATGAAGACTTTTATATATGAAATTTTGTTAAAGTTTTATCCAAATGCTACATATTTTGTCTGGTGTGCAACCGGTTGAAATAGCGGTCACACTACATTACTACATCCTACTGGATATCAAATTTACTGTTGTACTTGTCAGTATGTAATTTGAACCTTAAGCTTATTCATCTTTAAAAGGTCTTTGTTGTTTTTGTCTTTGCACCAGCACTTCTTTTCAGTTATTTAGGATTCACAACTTTGTCCCATGTCAGCTTCTGGATTTTATCCTTTTTTTTCTTCTTCTTATTACCTTGTACATACTAAAGGTCAGCGGAAGTTATTTCTTAGAATCCATTGTTCTCTTGATTATATTGTTCAGAGATTGACAGAAAGGAGGCTCGGTTAAATGCCATGCGTTCAGCCATACTGGAGACATTTCCTGAGCCGAACAGGCGGTTATTACAAAGGTTCTTTCTTTCCCCCTTCAGCAAGAAAATACTGGATGATTAAATATACTGAATAAGCAGAATGAAATATAAATCTAAATACCAACTAAATTATTTGTCTGCATCTTACAATGTTATATATATATATATACATATATGTATATATATATATATATTTCACTTCCTTGAAATGCTAATTGCAAGTTCTTTAAATTATTAAACTTCACTACTTGTATATTCTATGAAATTCTGACTTGAAATTCTTTTTATTGTATTGAGATATTTGAACAATTTGTTTTCATCACTAAGGCATGGAATTATCTCTGAGTTACATGAGACATTTTTGCTAGTAGAAAATACAAATAGTATTAGAATATGTTGATGTTTGACCCGGAAATGTAGTAATCGTATAAACAGAACTTAATAGCGATAATGCACATACATGATTGTAAGAAAATTAATCCTGACCGGTACACTAGTTATTGTGCTGAAAACAGCTGTTGGTACAAGACATGCAATTTTGATTTGCATACAGTCATCATAGTAAACAAAGTTTAGCAGAACGTGAGAAAATAAGTACTCTGTTATTCTGGTGTCAGTGACATCTGGCACCACAAAGGTTCACTATTTTGGTTTGCAGTTTGAAAACTTCCTTCTAAAATATGAGCAATTAAATAAAATCTTGCTAAGATGTTGGCATTGTAAATAATATTCTATTCTCTATAGATCTGCAATACCAGGTGAGTCGGGTAATTCATCCTGCAAACATGGTTCTCCACTTCTGTATGGATTCACTCTTGCCTTTTTTAGACAAGAGTAAAGGAAGAAGGGGACAACAGGGCTCACCAGTACTGGTACTAGCTTTGAAGAGTTGAAATATGAATTTGATAACTGAGGCTCAAGCTCTACTTTCTGTGCGTTGATAAGGACCAGATCATAACATGAATTCATTATTTCTTATTGTGTTAAAATCCCTTGGTAGAATGCTCAGACTGCCTTAGACGGGTCAAGTGAATGAACATCTGTAGCTTAGGTTAAGCAAACTGGTCTCTTGCAAATATAGTTGCAAGTAAACCTCTCCATTGATTTGTCAGCATACACGTCAACTTCTTTCCTAACATACCAAATATAATTCATCATCTCGTCATGTTCACCTGCAGAATCTTGAGGATGATGCACACAGTTTCGATAAATGCACCCGTAAATAGGATGACTCCATCTGCTGTGGCCGCTTGTATGGCTCCTTTACTTTTACGACCTCTTTTGGCTGGTGAATGTGAATTGGAGGATGACTATGATATGAATGGTGATAGTTCTGCTCAGCTTCTTGCTGCAGCAAATGCTGCTAACAATGCTCAAGCAATCATCACAACACTTTTAGAGGAGTACGAAAACATATTTGATGTAAGTTGCTCTATTTCTGGTCCTTTGTTTAATATTAAAGCAAACAAATGATAAGTTTTTTTTTTCCATTAGTGCATCATAGGTAAGACATTTCTTTGTATGGTACTTCTTGGGGTTGAAATTAAGCCCCGGAGTGAGAGGTGGTGTAGACTTTTTTTTAGTTATTATTTTTTTTGAATGCTTACATTGTCCCAAAGCTCCCTATGCCTACACAGTTTTAGTTTCTAATCTTGTTTTGTGAGTATTCTCAGTAGAATTCTATTCATGAAGTAGTATCAACTCCATTCTAAAGCGGTACATGTTAGCAAACACTCCATTATAATCAGTCTAATTTTTTATGATAAAAACTATATCTGTGTATCTAAATTATGTTAATATCACAATGACTGTAGAAGGAAGTTCTATAAAACAATGTCGCAAGAGAAAACCACTACTTTATAGATTTTCTCTTGGGGCTGCAAAGCCTACGATCTCGATGTTAGGTGAAAAAGTATATTTAAGCCTGATATTTCAACAAAATGAAAGTTCAAATTTTTGCGCCATTATAATGTAATTGTTTGTTGCAAGGTGTTTTGGGCATTTGGAATTTAGTTCTTCCAGAAAAGCCAACAAAGACTTGCCAGAAATAAGGTTGAAGACTTGAAGCGTCAAGTTTTAGATGTCATATTACATGTCATTGTCAACTAGTTCCTTTGCAGTCAGTCACTATATATTTATTTTTTTACATAGGCAAAAAGCCAATAATGACAAATTTTCATTAGATTGGTAATTTTCATCTAGAAGAAGACAATTCATTAATTACGAAAGAGTATGAGCATGAAACTGAAATGAGTGAAAGTTCAATGTTAAGGAAGCAGTCTTATTGGTCAAATAGTAATTTCTGTCAAAAGTCTTTTTATAGATGATGACGACAAACGATTACTAGGTGGAAAGATAATACCTTATTAAATATTAATAAAATATATGAAGATGAAGAAGGAAAACAACACTAGTGGAGAATATAGTGTAAGCTACAATTATTAGAGAACCCCACATCGCATATGTGGATCGTGGATCTTGGAATCTTATCATTAGGCTATTAATTAGGAAACCGGGCATAATGAAACAAGCACCGTTTCTACCAGCGGTACACCAGGAATTGACAAAGTGCATCCAGTACATTTTTTAAATACAGTTTATAGAGTTGTAAGAAGTAATATTTCCCTAGTCAGAGTAAGTAGGACAGCTCAGCTCAATAAAATGAGAAACTCAACAAATCGTTGAACATTTTCAAATGAGTGCAGTTTTAAATAGATTACAACCCTAAGCATGAATGCATGATACAACTTGGATACAAATATTTGTATATGTTTTGTGCCTTCATTAAGTGTCATATTTGTATCTGTTTTGTGCCTTCAGGCTTCAGTACGTGTCACCCACAATCAGCTTTCCAGGGTTCATGGACCACAAATAGACATTGCTTTCAAGTTTTAAGTGAGGCTTTGCAATGCAAACATTGATGATTATTGGAAAAAGTATGTAAAGAAAAGACCATAAGCCCTACTCCCAATTCTAAACCCCACGATACACACTGTGCATGCGTAAATAAATAAGCCAAAAAAATATAATATTAGCATTTAAGAGATTTAGGAGTTATGAATCAGGAATATAAACAAAATGTACCCGGCACTAAGGATAATGCATTGGGAATTTAAAACATAAAATTTATTGTTGCTGAGTCACAATAAGTTCGGCTAGAGATGTAAGAAACGTGATCGTAGGAATTGCAAATAAATCTACTACAAGCGATCTTCATTTGGAGTTGCTACATTAAATATATCAATATCTGAGCTTAAGATATGAAATCAACTTTGTAAATTGAAGAACGTTTATATTATATTAAATTCAAAGCTCAGATATGGTGTTCTTCTTATACAGTCGGTGATTATTAGAGTAATTGATAGCCCCTTTATTTTTTTGGTTAATTGTGCAATTGTATTAACAATTCTTACTTGAAAAAACGCAGTACCTTTTTAGCACCTTATAGTGAGAACTAACTGTCTGGGTTCTCTTTCTCCTCTCTTGTATGTGTAAATGACTTTTAAAGTCTATGTGTTACTTTGTTTTAGTTTCACCTACTCGGTGGAGCACAAGGTTAAGTGTTGTACCTGATAAAATTATTTTTTCTTTAGGCTTAAATATAACATAAACCTTGAAGTATGACTCTTTGTACACATTAAACCCTAAAGAAAAATGTCGTACACATCAAACCTTTAAGTACCGACTATGTACATACAGACCCCTGCTCCAAAAAATGCTACTAAATTACCATTTATGGGAAATTTTATCTATGAATAAGCGTTTCTGTAATTTGAAGTCGAATTACAAACATCTACATAATTATCAACATTAATGTACCCCGTCTTATTCAGCAATAGATGACATGGTGGCATGGAATACCACTTAAATCTCAACTTATTTAGTAGTGTTTTATGGAGCAGGGGTCTGTATATACATAATCGAAACTTAAAGGTTTGATGTGTATCATGTGTACAGAGAGTCATACTTCAAGGTTTATGTTATAATTAAGCCTTTTCTTTAATGGGTATATCATTGATGCTAGGGTGGTAGTGTCTTAGGAACGGCTGATGTAAACATGTTTTGAAGACTTTTAATTTTGACTGTCTCATGGTTTCCTATTACCAGCTTATGTTTCTGTGTAAACGATTGTTGGGTGTTTTTTCCACATAATGCTGTCACCATGAAACATGGATAATGAATGCTAGATTTTATTTTGAGTTTTGTGGATGTCTTGTGAAGAAGTTCATATATCAGTTGTGCTTCTTCTCCTACCTAATACTAACCTATTCCTTTATTCTACTTAAAAATGAGTATCAGTGATGTCTTTTTTATTGAAGTGACCTAGCTTTTTAGTTATCTATTAGATGTCACTTATCAGCACAAGGTAGACATGAGGAGTATTCCACATTATCATCTCGCTCATACCTAAAATTGACGTCTCATTTTTTCTTTTCTTGTTTTCTGACAAATATTATAAAAACGAGTAGCTTTCAGACTCTGATACAGCAGTAGTACATTATTAATGCAACTTGCTATTTTTTGACATTTCTGTATTTAAACATTATTAGTGTAGTAAATTTAAATGCCTGAATGTACGACATCGTGGATGAATTAGTCATACGGATTCATTATGTCATTGATTGGTGTGCTAACATATTTTTTGTTCCACTTAAATTTTTTACCTTCCCAGAATGATGCTATGCATAGATGCTCTATTTCTGCCGACTCTCAAATTGGTAACAGTGTCAGTGACGATTCAACTGATGATGAAACCTTGGACATTAAGAAAAATGGTTACCATGATGCTGAAAATGAAGTTCAGCAAGAGACCGATGATGATCAGGATCGTGTGCTCAGTGGAAAGTTGAGTGAGACAAGTGGTTATGCTGGTAGCGATCTTTATGATGATAAGGTACTGGTTTTGTCTGATTACATTTCACAAACATTTTAGTGGTCACTTGTACTTTAACTTGTGGAACATATATTGAAATGCCGAATAGACTTTAAAACAAACTCAAGCCAATAAAGAAAGTTTTAAGACTGTAGATACATGCATTAGGGATATTTACTTCTATCAATTGTGTGTGTGTTTGTGGAATCCAAGGACGTAAAATCACAAAGCAAAGTGACCTAGGATTATCATGTAAGTAGTTCTTGCCAAGTTCTTATTTATTTCTATATTTTAAATTATGATAATGCATAAACCAATTAGGTCACTTCTATAATTAGGCTATCTATTCTCATCACTTAAACAGAGGAGTGGTTGGAACTTGGAAGTAATAGGCCCGTTTCCTGTTTCAGGCTTTAAGGCATCAAATAGTTCTGTGTAAATTAATTTCATGTCTTAATTTACATGATTATTCAGGCATACAGAGGTGATGATTCAGATGTTGGATCCCCTAGAGCTGATAACAATTTAGGGGCAAAGACCAGTACACATGTAGGCTCTCAGCCACATTTGAATTCACGAGCCAAGGAGCCGCAGGTTCTACAGCACAAGGCAGGTGAGAATGGATTGGACACTTCAATGGTATTACCTGGTGGTGACTCTTATCGTTCTATGGGGCAAATTCTATCCTCTATGGAAGGGCTACCTTTGTCGGTCCCTGGACTGGAATCAAGTACTGAAAAGACAATCACCAAACCTACGAGCTCCAATCTCAATGCCAAGCGGTCAACATTTTGGGGAAGGAGCAGTGTAAGTTATCATTTAGTAGTGCAAGTTGTTTACCAGTTGATTATCCGTCTTAATCTTGTATCATGCAAATGTTTTTTGATAAAATTTATTTCTCTTAGAGCTAATACAACAGCAGGAGGTTAGACTTTCTCTTGGAAAGGACAATTTATTGTACTTATTTGACTGTTTATTAAGCCTGTTTTGGTCAATATTGAGTAATTAGATGTTACAACTTAACCATGGTTTTGTACTTAAATGATACTAGTCTCTGGAAATTAATATATCGGAACTGGCGGAATGGAGGACATTTGAGAGAAATTAATAGATGGAGAGAACTAGAAAACAGAAAATTTGAATTAAGAAAACGTCAAGCATAATTAACAAAATCAATGCACTATATAAGATTGGCAAAAAGTTGTACGAGGAAATTATTATTGTTTATAGGTTCAATATTTTTTAAATAGTTATATTTGAAGGCTTAAAATGTACATCTTTAAATGTTAGGGTGTTTTGTGTATAAAAATTCCATTTGGGTTTAAATATTATAAGCAATTTTTATATACTCTGACTTCAGAAATAGTTTTTGTTTTTGTTAACTGTTAATAAAATGTCTACCTTCTTCATTCACAGACCAGGAAGACGCCGTCAATGGATTCAATTGACTCTTCTGGAGAAGAAGAGTGAGTTCTTGTTATTATGTAGCACACTTTATAATGCATATGGGTAGCACTGCTGTTCAATTTTGAGTTTGTTTGTTGACGTCTTTTTGAAATTACAAGTTGTACTGAAGATTGTTATAGCATAGTAATTACTTCTTTGTTGTTGTTAAGTTTCTTCTTTGAACATTATCCTGGTCATAGATTCTAACTATGACAAATGAGGTAGATTAATGCATAATCTGTAACTTCCAAATTTAAATATCCTTAATTATAATATATTTTGTGGGTTCCGACAATGGTGCCTCATTTGGTGTTCTCTATTGCTCATCTTAAAGAAGATTACAACTTCTACATGGATCCATTCTCCCCTTTGAAGCCGTGGCACTCCCTTGAGATACTCTTGGACACCTTTCGTCCCTTAAACTTGTTTAAACTTTTGTGTGTTTGACACTTCAAATTAGATGCACATTTTAAAGTTAAATGTGTTGTATATTGTTGTTATCAGTTTGCGTGAAAACAGAAATGACTGCCTGGTATTGTGGCAGCTGTGCCTTATGCTTCTCTCTTACCTAAATATCCTACTATAAGAAATACTAGATCTCCACCTTTTGAATTGAAGCTTAATTAGAATATCTTTAAATGTTTTTGAATGGTCTTCAATATATCCCAACAAATCTGAGTTCTGGAATTGGCCGTCTTTTCATATTGCAAATGAAGTGTGAAGTGCAGTCAGCTCATTGGTCAGCTTTAGAGTCTACATCTCTTGTCTACGTGTTTATATTAAAGTCTTCTTGTTTACTTTATCAAATTTGTTTAGAGTGGTAAGTGAATTTGGGTTATAGTTACTTTTTCAGAAAAAATCTATATATAATTGAGGGACTAAGTAAATACATTATTCCAACTTCAACTGCTGTTATTAATTTTAATGAGTGAATATTGTTACTAGATCAGTCCTGCAACACCCTTCACCTCTTTGTGTTTATATTTTCACTAAGTTTCTGTAAAAATTTCCGTTAGTTATTGTTTTTTGTCTTTTTGATCTCAGAATCTATGTTCATCGTTAATGGTCAAGCCTAATCATATTACATGTAAAGAATGTGTAAATATTGTCCTTGTGAGAAGGTTAGACATTTAGTTCGATGAGGGAGGGTCCTTACACATTCATGATCCCCTTCTATTATACTACTAATGTAGTGTATACTGGCTGAAAAGCATCATATTGGTAGCGCCCTTGTTTTGGGTTATAATTTTAAAAAACACGGGTTTCAATCAGGTCGTCCTAACTATTCCTTTTGAGGGACTTCTAGCTGCAGTGTCTTAATCTCTGGGACTAGCCCTTAATTTTTTATTTTTTATTTATTCTTATGTAAAAGACTATATGGTAAGGAAATGGAAATTGCACTTCATCTCTTTTCTTTTGCTGCTAGATCATTGTTAATATTTGCAGAAAGATATTTACCATCAGCTTTGTTAGTATCCTATAACCTATTATCATTTTGTTAATGACCAATATTGTTTTGCCTAAATAACTTCTATCAAAGTTCCTCAATAAAAAGAAGCTTCGCTTAGGCATTCTACATTGTATTCTGCAAAGTGCAAATATTTTTTCTATTTATCCTTCAAAGAATTTACTCCTGGAATTAACCTGGATTATGTATATGTAGGCTTGCTATCCAGAGACTTGAAAGTGCAAAGAATGACTTGCGACACCGAATTGCAAAGGAGGTATATCATATGTGATTTGAAAAAATGGTCAGCGTGTTGGATCTTTAAAACAAGGCATTTATGTATTTATATATTTTCCTTTCTTAGGCTAGGGGGAACGCGATATTACAAGCTAGCTTGGAGAGAAGGAAGCAAGCTTTGCATGAGCGTCGCATGGCACTTGAGCAAGATGTATGCTCCCTACTATTAAATAAAACTAATGCTCCTTTCAAGACTTATATATTTTCGTGTTGTATGTTTAGGGATTTTCATATTTTATGTTGCCCCCTATATTTTCTAACTTTTGTTTACATGGATAGATATTATAATTCTCTGTTCACTGAAGGCACCAGTAGTACATAGTTGTGTGCCTGCAAATATTAAATAGCATGCTTAAAAGACATAAATAAATAAGTAAATAATGAATAATCATATGGCATCATAGTGAGGGTGATTTTAAGGAGCTATTTTGTGCAATTTGGCGACATTTTGCTGACCAATGTCTCTGGCAGCTCCACATTAGATGATCAAATGCAACGACAGAAAGGTTCAAAGTTTATTTCTCAGATAGTAGGTTCAAATCATATTCAAGTTTAGGAATTCAGCTTGCCCTACCCCACTTCCACATGGGCTGTCTTAGCTATTAATGCTGTCTTCTTTCCTCACAAGAGGTCTTCAATTTAGACGATGGCTACCTTCTCTTTGCTACATTTTTAGGGTGACGGACCTTTCCTAGGTGTTTTAAGCTAATGTGTTACCAAGGTAACACACCTTGTTTTAAGCTTCCTAGGTGTTTTACAAAGATCTTCTGTGTGTATATCAAATCAGTCTTTGCCCAAGCATTTCGATGTCCTTGAAAATTCAATCTTGATCAATATTACACGATTTCATTTTGTCCCGATTCACCAAATCTGGCAACCGCGACCCCCAAACCTTAAAAAACATTTATAAGAACAACAAAAGTCACGACTCGTAATACTGCTCTTGATACACATAGACTTTTGTTCTGTGTAATACTGCTCTTGATACAGCATGAGATTTACACTCCTTTTTTATCCTGAGCTTTACAATAATTTCTTCACCACTTTCTTTATTCACCCAACTACATGGTTGTATGTATAAAAAAGCATTAGTACCAAGCTATGGAAAATTTATGATTGGCCTTGTACTCCGCCTGCATCGTAATTCCTTTACTATTGTTGGCACTATGATTCTTCTCATTGTAGGTTTCAAGACTTCAAGAGCAGTTGCAAGCTGAGAGAGATTTAAGGGCTGCACTGGAAGTTGGATTAAGCATGTCTACTGGCCAATTTTCAGGCACTCGTAGTATGGATACAAAGGTTGTATGTCATTAAGAAAATTGTTATCTTTATATTTTAAATAATGTTGCAGATTATGCTAACAAAATTCAATATTATGTGAAGACAAGGGCAGAACTTGAGGAGATTGCTCTAGCTGAAGCTGATGTTGCTAGATTGAAGCAAAAAGTTGCCGAACTTCATCATCAACTTAATCAGCAACGCCACAGTCACTATGGCTCCCTCTCTGACGCTTGTGATCGCCACCAGCATGTCCAAAATAATCATAATACCCAACAGTGAGTTACTATCTAAATATATCATCTTTTACTGTTGTCAATGTATTGGATCTTTCGACCTAAAAAATATTTTCTTGTAATTTTTTGCTATTAATGATGTTGCATGACCTTCTATTCTTTTTTCCATGTATGTTTGCAGGAAATATTATCAGCAAGATTTTGATACATCACTTGCTTTTGTTAATTATGAGAGGAAACAAAGAACTGAGGTAAACCATCACTGTACTTTATCGTTGGAGTTGTATACAGTACTCTTAGTGACAATATGAAAACAGTGGAGCCTCTTTGTACACTTCCCCCTCCACCTCTTTCCACGTCTTTCATTGTGCATATAATGTTGAGGAAACATTTCTTTTTATTAAAAGGTGATGGATATTGTTATTTTTTCTCATTTTATGTGATATTCTTAGAAACACCTTCCTTAACTATCTCTCCTTCGAAGGGGATAGATTTTAATTGTCCTTACCCGTTGTAATTGATCTTTAGATACACCTTGCTCAACTATCTCAATGAGATGTGTTCATCTATGCAAGCTTAGGTGTCATCAGGAGTTGAATATTCAATTAAAATGCTGATGGATTTCAGTTTCATCCCATACAACAGTAAATTTGCGAAGTTCTGGACCTTCCTGTGGGGTCAATGTATATATATTTACCTAAAGGAGATTGTTGGGATTATTTGCGTACATGTGCAGGAGAATTTGTCAGGGACCAGGAATCTTAAAGGACAAGGAGTGACACCCAGTAACAATAGTAGGCAGCCTGTACGGAAGCATCTCATGGAGTCGGCAAGTTTTAGTGATTCTAAAAGTACCGAGGCCTCGACAAGTATGTCTATGGATGAATTCGGTGCTGTTGATTCTGCATATGTCCCTTCCTCATCAAGAGCAGCAGAGGTTAGTCTTCAACAATCATATCTCTGCTTCCTATTTCCTATTTTAGTGATTACTATTCATCAATTGGTAGTAAGTAATCTTCTATATGCTCCATTTGGTCCATAAAACGTGACACAGTGAATTTTAGTAGTCAGTTTGCTTGTTTTAAAATTCCCAAGTGATGTTTATTCATGTGAAGTTGATCTATATCTAAACAGTAGAAACTAGTCAATTACACAAGTCAGTTGAGAGTCTAGTTAATGATGCTTTTAAGTGGTTATCAGAAATCATGCCTGTGTTAGGATGTTAGCCAATGTTGTACCATCTTTGTAACCCATTTGTGACATTAGACGCTCTATATTTGTCAGCTCATCTGAATTTGTTACATATGTTATAGGTGATGGATTATCCTAGGCATCAATCTGCAGCGTCGTCAACCCTCATCGAGTTGACATCGCGTCTTGACTTCTTCAAAGAACGCCGCTCTCAACTGATGGAACAACTCCATAACCTAGATTTGAACTATGAAAAAGGACCTTCACAAGATTTTATGTATAAACCATCGACACCAAACTGGAACTGATAGCAACCAGATGCTCAGGCTGATGGTTGATAACTCGGCATCTTGGCATTTGTACATCCTTCTTCCCCGCCGCACATTATTTTTCCTTGTAATTTGGCATCTCTCCTGATTATTTTTTGTTTGAAGTTCCTTCTTTAATGTAAGTTTGTGCTTGGGTCTTAGATGAGATTTTGTTATAATTGTAACTTGGTTCGCACAAATGTATCTGTAATTTCCTAAGTGTGTTAGTTCTCCCTGTATATATATCGGTGATTTGTTAACCAGAACAAAGGCTGGAGAAAACAAATGCTATTTAATTTTGAGATTAGTTTAGCAATTTTGTTTTGCTTCTGAGTGTAATCCTTACATGACATTGGTTTTCTTCCCATTAAGCTAATGAACCAGTTGATTTACTGACCTTAACATTGGGATGTCGAATTGTCAATGCAACTAAATGAGACAACTCAATGCACAAAAATGCTCAAGTATGTATTTGATTAGGTTTTGGTTTCAGCACTTCATTTTTATAACAAGATATCCTGTATCCGGAGTAATTGATCTCTTAAAGAAACTTCAGTTGATAATGAGTTGGGTTAGTATAAACACAAAACAGAGTAAATGCATCTACAAACAGAAATGGGGAGTGTGCAGATGATTTCAAAGGAGCATGAGCTTTGTTTCTCCTTTTCTTTTAGTCGTGGTCTCAGGTCTGCCCAAAACATTATTGAGCTTGGGAAATAGTTATTAATTTGGAAATTCCTGCTACATGAGACAGTGGCATACCAATCTAGATCATTTCAAGCCCTTGATTCTGTAATTGTAGGATTTTATCAAGGTTCCTGGACCGCTCTTTTGTCATGGATCTTTACAGCAACTTCGCCGGAGAACAGGTATAGCTCGATATTGGCTTTCTGAATGTATTTTGGATTCGGAAAGCATAGGTATAAGGAGAGTTGATAAGTAGGAACTCTTAGTGGTCTTTATCTAAAGCTCTGTTGTAGTGATTCGATAAATTGCAGAAATTAGCTCTAGCAGATAGTTAAAGTCTAGGTTAATAAATAGATTTAGCCCCCGATTATAACTTTGGAACTAGTTCGGCCCGGCATCATTCAAAATTCTGGTTCGATCACTGAGTATGACTAACACTCTTGCTTTAGCTTAGCCTATGTTGACAGATAAGCTTGTCCTTGGAACCTCTTTTGTCCAATTAATCCTGAAAAACGAATTTTCAAGACCAATATCTGACTAGCCTTGCTATATTATCGTTTGACAGCATGCTAAACTTTCACAACTAAATTTGTGCCGAGGGGTAAATTGAAAATTCTGTGCAACACAACCAACCTAATCCCCATTAAGCATATTCTTATCCTGGTAGAATAAAAGAGGGTTACAGTGAAAGATGAAACTACATGAAATCTGGACCTTGAGCACTGTCGAGGCAGCTGTAGATGAAAAATATTTACATTGTAGATTGATCTGTGATCCGCGTGACCATGACTTTACTGAACCGTCGTTCTATGAGCGTGCAAACACACATGAGTGTGTGCATACTGGAATTAGAGAGAAACTGAATAGAATTTTAGTCTATCAGAACTCTCAATTATCATGTCATGAATCTTTTACGATCTCATTTATGCTTCAGCATTTCATGTTAGCTTTTCGTTGATTTCGTTTCGTCAATTTTGCTTAGATTAATCTGTTACTTTACTGTAGAATGCTGATAATGTAATCACAACACAATAAAATTCACTGAAACTTATCTTTACTTTGTAGCCCCTATTTTTATTTTTACACAACATGAAATAACGGATTAAAATCCACTGCTTTTCTACTCTTTCCATGCATCACTAAATCTTATATGAATAAAATTATAGCTTGATAAACACCCAATATCATTTGTAAAAGAGTCAGAATTTCAATTTGGATAAAGTAAATATTGAATTACTCTAAATATTAATCCAAGTTTTTAAGGTAACATCTCGAACGTGATTCTGCCCACTGAACAGTGCTTGGTAATCAAGAGGACGAGGGTTATAGCCTAGTGGAGAGATGTGTGCCTAATTTCTCTAATTGACCTCTATGAAAAAGAAAAAGTGATGCAACGGGAGCAAGGTACAAGGACGTTGGCCTTAGCAGTTGGCACATTTTCCGTCCGTGACTCTGACCGACCATGTTTTAACACCACCCATTTCCTTGACTAAAAAATCAAAACCACTTTAATACATTGATGTTCCTTTAAAAATACGCACACACAAAATTGAGTCCTTTCATGGATCCCCGTGCCAAAGAATGGATACAAGTGAAAATATTCTTCTCTATTTAGTCTGTCTTGTTAGCCGTAGTTGTATGTACGCACCTCACCTTCAGGCTGCTTAAAGTTAGAGATGTTAAAGACTTGCCTGATCTAAGACACATGTTCTAAAGAGAGTCCCATCCAGGAATGTTGGCAGTGGCTTCATTCACCATCTTCACAAGTCTTACCTGGAAATGGAAATAATTTGTTGTAACTTGACTAAAAACCATTATCAATTCAACTTAGAAAAAAATTATTTAGGCTATGCTACAATATGGTCACAGAAAAAATGATATCAATTCAACTTAGAAAAAATAATTGTTGATGGTCACAGAACTCGAATCTACAATATGGTTTTATGTTGCATTTACATGTTATCTATCATACCCTGGTAACTAATGCCGTTTACCAAGTTGCTGTCACACTGCTGCTAAAACCTAAACTTCAAATCTCAGAACTCTTTGACCATGCAGCATTTCTTGCTGAACTAAATACCCTTTCTGCACAGGACAAGTAATACAGAACACACGGCTGTATGACCCCTTAGTCCCATGGTATGATACAAGGCCTGTGCTAAAGGATCCAAAAGTAACAGAATTATGAATTTTATATGATTCCAATTACTTTGATCTTAAAAGGCTGTATATATCTCCTTTGATCCTACATTTTTTTTAGGTTTTATCTTGTAAGCTAGTTCGGACTTCGGGTAGGACAGCAGTTCAGAAACCGATAATATTTGCTTTTTGAGGAACCAAAAATCGCTTAATACCCAGACATTTGTGAGCTTGTCTTATTTTGACTTCTAATATTTTTTTCCCTCTGAACCTGTTTATTCTGAATCTACTTTTTAGAGCATGGGTTTTAATGCTAAATGGGTTTCGACACTATAATAAATAAAAACTTTATTATTTTATTATTTAATAACCAAATGTTTTGCCAAGATTTTTTTTGGTAAATGAGTTAATTATGGTTAAACTTTAAAACGAAAAACTTGAAAAGAACAAGGGCCAATATGGAGATCAATGAGTTATTCTCGGACATTAATGAAAAAACAAGATTTAAAAAACCCTTAGCACGCAGAGCGATAAGTACAGACAGCCGCAACTTCTAAGCACTTGTCCTGAATACAGGTTCAAAATAGTCAACCAGATGCAAAAAAGTTGAATGGACATACCACACTTTCAGGAACACCCTTAGGGGGTAGTGGTAGGTTCTTTGGTGGTGGAGCACGAAGATGTGATCTCTTGTCAAAACGCCATTCGCCAATTTTCCCATATGTCAACTTTCCCTTTATGTCAACATTAAGTACTTAAGCAGAAAGACAAATTACTACAGAAGGGAACATCCTCAGTAGACATATCAACAAGGCATTAAATTCATAATTCATTTGCAGAAGCTAAGCACCAAATATAGAGGGTAAGATTAAATATTAAATAAAAAAAATATTGGATTGTTAGATTCTGCCTGTATGAAAACTTAAAAATCCATCATGCATTAATAACTTACCTTCATATTGTAATCACATCCGTAGGTGTAATGAATGATATAGCTCTTAACTTCCTGATCCCACGGTGGCTATAAACAATATACAGGATCCAGATCAATTACTTGTAGCAACTTTTAAGAAATTAAAAAATTACAATAATCTTATAACGATTATGTAAACCTGAATCATGAAGTCTGTGCGAAGAGTGTGTTTAACACCGTGTAACGCAGATGCTACTGCATATGCATACCTAATAAACAAAGAAGAAAAGGTTAATACCAGTGCACACAAGTCTACTTATTGATTTGGTGGTTAGAATATTAAATGTAAGGACATCTTTCTAAGACCGCTTACATCTCCAGCACCCAGCCGAAAGCTTTATCAGCTTCTGGGTCATCTTTCATCCTCAGTGAGACATTCATCCATGTAGGAACAATTTCCTCTAAGACAGACTGCACAGATTTTTTTTTTTTTGCAAAAGCAAGATTATTAAACATTGGGCCCAAGCATATTTTAATGTTTGTCAGATGTTTATGACATACTCCATCTACGATTTCCTTTAAATTTAGTTTGTATATTCAGCTTTAATTGGTAGCTTAGAATCTTACTCCTACTTTTATCTTTTTCCTCCGGTAAACATCTTGCCATAAATTTTCTTCTTAGAGGGTTATTTGCAGACCTAAATATCTGAAAAGCAAAAACACGGTTGCATGATATAGTGGCACAGGCATAACAGTTTTTTGGTATCAAAATCTATCCCTTTTAGTATCTGTGGATATACCAGCAGAAATGTAATGAGCTACTTCTAAACTAAATAACGAATAGACCATGAAGCAGCCACTTACAGTACATAGATTATGGGATTACAATAAGGCTTATTTACTTTTTTAACCCTCCAAGTATCAGGTTTTGGACACATAAACACTTGAAGAACAAAACCGTACCTCCGGATGGTAACGTATAAAAAAAATGTTAAAAACAACAAATTATTGATCTAGAAACACAAAAATACCAATTTTCGGCAAATAGGTGATTTTTCCCATTTTTGTTACCCAAGCTATACATACGTGTACTGTATACATGTGTACCATCCTCGTAGCAAATGCACAGTCTAAACCCTAGTTCTCCATTGGAATTCTGAGTGTTAAACTTTTCCCACCTCGTTTTATGAGAAAGAAAAAGTTATAGCTGAACTTTGGGTTTTTAATGATGTATACATAATGTGAGACACTCAGTGTGTATATGTATGTGTTCACTCAACACATGTTATCCACAATACCCAAACTACGTTTGCGTATTCTGTAAACAATAAATATATTTGCATATCTAATATTTTAATGTAAAATTACTAAGCAACACTCCAACTGTATTTGCGTATTGAGTAGTTACCCTACTGGCAGATGCGTAATATGTGATACCCAGTCCCATATGTGTATTCAATCCGATATTTTTTGCCATCTCTCCCGAGAATTGTTATTATCGTCAATACTGTTTGAAAACTCGTTATTTAGTAACTTTGCCCTAACATATATGCTTCAACCCTTTTGCCTAATTTTCTCCAAATATTACCCCGAGGGCTGATATGTTCACTACATACTTGAAAGGAAAAACTGTTCAACACATAAAATATCAATTGAATTTTAATTATTTTTTTTGTTGCCAACTTAGAATTAAATTAATATTTCGTTAGCAATACGTTACAGGGAACAGAGAGAGGTACAGGTTTTTATTCAAGCTTTTATGTGTCCGAAACCTAATACTTGGATGGCAAAACTGTAAATAAACCTTACAATAATATTCATACATAAACGAGGTTCTACCTTCTTAATAATTACTGGGGAATTTCCAATTGGATCAATATTGCTCACAGGGCCCTTCTCCTCTGGGTAATACTTTCTCATTATCTTCTCGTTCTCGGTTGGATTTATGTAGAAAAAAGGAAAAGCTGCCGGATTACCTCCATATGCCAAGTTTGGCAAAGGATTTGCAAAGACGTGATCAGGTTCTGCCATCAGAATATAGCTGCATAATTCGTGGGAATTCAGTATCAGATTTTTACTATAGAAAACAATATATACTTATCAACTATTCAACTCACTCTTCCTCAATTGTTGCTTTCTCCAGCCATTGCACAAAAGCCCAAGGTCTGTTTAATACAATATAACCCTGTATGCAACTAAAATGTAAGCACCCAGTTGGCAAAAAAAAAATGGAAGGACCCATTGAGCAGAAACAAATGTAAAACCAAACTGCAATCGTGGTGTAATATTAAGGCATGCAGCCAACTGCCAAAGCCAAGATTTTAATAAACTAATTATTTTCACCAAAAAAATGTACATACTTTGACCGCTAACTTTAGATCAGAAAATTGCTCGGTCACTGTAAATTCTTACTTTGTATCTGTTTTAGTATAATAAAGTATGTACATTATAGGCTGATTCCTGAACCTGCAGCTTGTCAGCTTCTAAAGTAAGAAGTAGTTTAGCATAGCACTGGAGTTTTAAGGTTTCAAATGTTTCAATTTTAAACCATCCTACTTCTACCTACATGATCCGTCCACCATATCTTCTTATTTTTCCTTAAATTTCATAAACTCTAGTGAGATTATAAGGCGTTGCTTGAAAATTTTCAAGGTCAGGCTGTCACTGATGTCTGATGGAGGGTATACATGTAAATCTGATAAGGCTTTGAGTGCTATTGGAACTGGAAATTATTAAGAACGTGAACTGTGTTCAACATAGCTTCCCATTCATATAAGCAAAGGATGATAAAAAGCAAAATAATATTATATAGAAGGGAAAAAGGAGTTGTTAAGCATGCTTAGAAGTTCAAATGCAAATGCAAATGCAATGAATTTCAGGCATGAATTGTTTTGTGCATAACATTATGAGTACATGGTTGAGACCACAATACGTTGGCGAGGAGTAGATAGCTAACAGCAAAATCATAATACAGATATAAGAAAACTGACCCGATCAAGCCCATGAGGAAGCGGATCAACCACAATAGTCGGAATCTCCTCCATCAAACTATCAGACTTTCCCGAGTGTAAAATCCGTGTGAACCCACCCATACCCGATCCAGGCATTTCCCTAACCTTCTTATACCAATAATACATAATCCTACACTGCCATTGACTATACACCGCATCAGTTGCAGTAAGAGCAACATGATATCGCGCAAACGGATTAGTCCACGTCGTCAACTCATCATATGGCAACCTAGTAACAGGATCAACAAAGTCCAAACCATTCAAAACCCCATATCTGTTGTGAATTATCACTGTTATTAAATTATACGTTGCAAAGAAAAACCCAAGCGTCAACAAAACTAAAACAAAAGGGGACGCTCTCCCCATATTTTTCCTCCCAACCATCTTTACACCAACAATATCGAACAACCCAAAACCTTTTTCCCACAACTAATCCAATCCTTGAAACAATCCAGTCTCGTAAAATTCCCACATTTCACTAGTCCAACATACATTTTCTTGAACTCATATCAGTCGAAAGAGTACATTGTAAAGTGCCAATCTTTAGCACAAACACAATCTGCATTCAAACAACACCCATAAACATACATAAATACACACATATATCATCACAAATACAAGTACAAAAGCATATTACATTAAATGGGTAAACTATAGATCTATATATTTAACAAATAAACACAAATGGGCAATCTCAAAACCACAAGAAATGACAAATTAAACATAAACCCACCACAGAAAAGTTAAGATACAAGTCAAGATCAAATTTTTATAACAAAATCAAGAAGGGTTTCAGAAAATTAATTAAGCAAGGTGATGAGGGGAAATATACATACATACATATATATACATATATATGAGATTAAAGATTATGAGAAATGGGAATTTATTACCTGAAAATGGATCTCTCGCTTAGAAGTGAAGTAATCTCAGAAACAGCGCCCAGAAAAAAAATGAAAAATCACATTCTAAATGTAGACTATTTTTCTCATTAAATTCTTTTCTCTCTAATAAAAACTTAAAAGAGTTTTTTTTTTTTAAAGAACTGCATTCTTGTAAAAATTATCATTTTATTATACAAGTAATATATATTATATACTGTAAAGAGAGCACACGGAAGAGAACGGGAAGCATAGATTTTATTACGTATTCGTGTGTCTACGATCTTAAGTTTGATGTCTATTTATAGGCTTCTAAAATTGAGGTTACTTGAACTTGTAAATTCAAGAGTTGAGGACTTGTAAAGTCAAGAGTCTAAGTTATATGGAGATGAAAGATCAGAGGTTGGAGTTATGAAGAATCATATATAATTATACATAACATTCCCCGTTGGATAACATCATGCCTCGTTAAAACCTTATTAGGAAAAAACCCGGTGAGAAAAACCCTAGTGAAGGAAAAAGAGTACATGTGTTGCACATAATGTAATGTAAAAGAAGTATCATGTCTCCCCCTCATTGTAATATATCTCGAAGTCTCGAATGATGATGTAGGAAGCGCTTTTGTGAACAAATCGGATGGATTCTCACATGAGCGAATCTGACAAACATCAATTTATCCCCTTTGTTGAAGCTCATGAGTGAAGAAGAACTTTGGATCAATGTGTTTCGTCATATCTCCTTTAATATAACCTTCTCGAGTCTGAGTGATACATGCTTCATTATCTTCAAACAAAACAATAGGATTTTCTTTGTTTACCAAGAGACCACATGATTCTCGGATATGATGGAACAAGGACCTTAGCCATACACATTCACGCCTTGCTTCATGAAGTGCTAGCAATTCAGCATGATTCGAAGAAGTTGCTGCAAGAGTTTGCTTTATAGACCGCCAAGATATCGCGGTATCACCGTATGTGAATATGTAACCTGTTTGTGATCTTCCTTTGTGAGGATCAGATCGATATCCTGCATCTGCATAACCAACTAATTCTACTCGTGAGTCTTTAGAATAAAACAAACCCATATCCATTATTCCTCGAAGATATCTAAATATTTGTTTCACACCGGTCAATGTCTTCGAGTTGGAGCAGAACTATGTCTTGCCAATAAATTAACAGAAAATGCAATATCAGGACGTGTGCAGTTGGCAAGATACATTAGTGCACCAATAGCACTAAGATATGGTACTTTAGGACCAAGAAGTTCTTCTCCATTTTCTCTTGGGCGAAATGGATCCTTTTTCTTTTCAAGTGAGAGAACAACCATGGGTGTACTCACAGGATATTCTTTATCCATTATAAATCCTTTAAGGATCTTTTCAATATATGATGACTGGTGGACAAAGATTCCTCTGGATAAATCTTCAACCTGAAAACCAAGGCATAGCTTTGTTTTGCCCAAGTCTTTCATTTCAAATTCACTTTTCAAATATTCAATAATCTCATAAAGTTCATTTGGGGTACCAATGATGTTTAAATCATCAACATAAACTGTAATGATAGTAAACCCCATTTTTGTCCTTTTAATAAAAACACAAGGACAAATCATATTATTAACATAACCATTTTTCAAAAGGTACTCACTGAGGCGATTATACCACATACGCCCTGATTGTTTCAACTCATACAATGATCTTCGTAACTTTATTGAGTAAATATCTCGGGGTCTTAAACTACATGCTTCAGGCATTTTTAATCCATCGGGGATTTTCATGTAAATGTCATTGTCTAGTGACCCATATAAGTAAGCAGTCACAACATCCATTAAATTCATGTGGAGCCCTTCCAAAATTGATAAACTGAGTAAAAATCTGAATGTTGTTGCATCCATTATCGGGGAATAAGTCTCTTCATAATCAATTCCCGGTCTTTGTGAGAAGCCCAGTGCAACAAGGCGTGCCTTGTATCTCACAACTTCATTTTTCTCATTTCTTTTGCGCACCAATACCCATCTATATGGAACGGGTTTAACACCTGCAGGTATTTGGACAGTAGGTCCAAAAACATGGCATTTTTCAAGTGATTTTAATTCTATCTCAATTGCATCTTTCCATTTTGGCCAATCAGTTCTTCTTTTAAATTCATAGATCGATCTAGGTTCATGATCCTCTATCTCTTCAGAAATGTCGAGAGCATCTGCATATGCAAATATTTCATCCATGACAATTTCTTTTCTATTCCACCTTTTTCCTGAAATGATATAATTTATCGAGATCTCTTCATTATCCTCAATTTCAGGTGTTTGATCATCCTTTGAAGACGTCTCTTCACTGATGAATTCTATTTCATTTGGAATGATGTCATTTGTTGTACCATCTTGTTTTATCTAGTTTCCTTGATTTTCTAGGATTTTTATCTTTGGATCCAATAGGTCTACCACGCTTTGGCGTGCTTTAGACTCATTTGCTAGCCTGATTTTATTCTCTTCATCAAGAATTTTAATTTTACAAGGAGCATTGACAACTAGTATATGTGACTTCGTCACTGTCTTGACATCAGCAAATGTATCAGGAAATTTATTCGCCACTTCTTGTAGGTGGATAATCTTTTGAACTTTAAGTTCACATTGATTTGTGCGAGGATCATAATAAGACTGAGATATTGTATTTCACGAAATTTCTTTTGTTTATTTTCACATTGATTTGAGTGAAGTGTGGCCTTCGATCTCCCAAAGTTTTCTCTCCTCAAAGCCTCGAAATTCCAAAACCCTAGCTGCGTGCGGCTGCTCTAGATCTCAATTTCAATTTCTGTTTTTTTTATCCAGCTTTAAGGAGAACGAGAATATATATATAGGCTTCAGTAGGGATCATGGACAATTAGGTCGGGCCTTCCAATGACATTCCGAGTAAAGACCAATGTCATTAAATATTAATTCAATCCACTAAAGAATTAATATCTGCACTACCGTTCCTAATACCGCAATTCTTTTATTATTTAATTCGGCTCCTATATTATTTGCTTATTAAATTCTCCACGTTTAAGATATCGCATATCCATTAATTAAATTAATCACTGGCAATTAATTTAATTAATATCTTATTTATCCTTGATCATCCACTTAACCTTATAATTATGTCAGAAATTAATCTACCTACAGGGCTTCACATAATTATCATAATGAGCTTTCAAGAGGACATCATCAACCCAAATATTATCAAGACATGGATTCCTTCTGTAATTAATATCCCACTCTACATGCAATGTCATTGCTTAATACATAATATTGTAATTAATAATTAATTACATCACATATGAATCAAAGCATGTGCATTGCATACAAGTGTCAATCACTACATCCGGATTAAGAACCTAAACAATAATAATATCATAGAATCTTAGTTTTTCTTTATTGTCAGAATAGAAGAGCAATTCTAATATTTTGATCATGTTCAATATACACAAAGTACACAAGTATTATTCAATAGTCAAGATAAACTATTCCCAAATAATACTTCAGTCATTATAGGTTTGTCTAATACCACTTAGACTGTGAACCTTTATTATATTATATACAGACACTGATAATCTAATCTTCTGTTATCCCATTTGATACTAGATTATCCATAATATATAATAAACAGACAATGTAATCATATGCAATCAAGATTCTCAATAAAATGGACAATGTTATATACTTCAAACGAATAGTTCAGTATAAAACCCAACAATCTCCCACTTATACTCAAGTTATTTTTTGAGTATATCTATGTTTATTACAATCAATCCACTACCAGTTTAAATAACTACTATGTGACCATACATCTGACTCCTATCGCCTCCACGTGTTCCTCAAAAGCCTTAGCTGGTAAGCACTTCGTGAAAGGATCTGCTCGATTTTCCTTTGATGCTATATTGGTCACAACGATATCTCCTCGCTTAATGAACTGTCGTATGAGGTGATACTTACACTCGATGTGTTTTGCTGCCTTATGTTCTCGTGGTTCCTTTGTATTTGCAACAACACCAGTGTTGTCACAATAAATTGTGATATGTCGTCGCAAATCAGGAACTACATCCAAATCCAACAGGAAGTTCCTGAACCATACTGCCTCTTTGGCTGCCTCAGAGGATGCCACGTATTCGGCTTCCATGGTTGAGTCTGTGATGCATTTATGCTTCACACTCCTCCATATTACGGCTCCACCTCCTAAAGTAAAAACACACCCCGAGGTTGACTTCCTCTTATCCCTATCTATCTGGAAATCTGAATTGGTATATCCCACAGGCAACAAGTCTGAGGCCTTGTAAATTAACATATACTTCTTGGTCCTTCGCATGTACTTAAGTATTGTTTTTACTACACTCCAATGTTCCTGACCTGGATTAGACTGATATCTATTGACCATGCCCACAGCAAAGCAAATATCAGGCCTCGTACATAACATAGCATACATTAAGCTTCCACATGCTGAAGTATAAGTACTGCTGTTAGGCCGATTACACAATATATAATCAATATTAATATGATAATAACACTTAAGAACACTGTTTATGAATCAATAACTGAATTATATAAAATAACTCTTCTCTTTGTGATGTTAAAGAATCACAGAGAGCTGCTAGGTTACAAGAATAATGTATTCAGTATTCGCATCTCTTTTAGGGTTAACATATCTGTGTTTATATAATACACAGTTACATAATCAATCTCTAATTGATATTCCTATAAATCAGCTATACAGATTATATCAAATTAGGATTGCTTCTGTCTTCTATTCTGTTTCCTTAACTGTCTCAATATATCTTGCTTCTTTCTATCTTCAAGATATATTACTTCTAGAATCTTCAAGTCAGCACCGACAGTTAATAAACTCTTTACCCCGTCAGACTTTAACAAACTCTGACTGGCTTCTGAATAAACTCTGATTAACACCTGGTACTTAAACACTGATGAACAAACGTCAGCAATTATATTTAACAATCTCCCCCAACTTGTTCATACTAAAATGTACAAGTTAAAAAGATAATTGATGATGTCAAAACTTATAACAAATGCAGTGTTTAAAATATAACAGAGTTTAACTTTAACTTAGAACAGAAAACTTTAAAAACTTACAGTCAGACTTTACTTGATTTCTTCAATATCAGGCACTGTCCTGAGATAATCGATGAGAAGTCTCCTTTCAGCCTTTTCAAGCTCTTCCACCATAATTTCTTTCAATTCTTTATACTCTGGATCACTTTCTCCAGTCTGGTAGATAGCAGCTCTCAGAGAATAAATGTTGTTCTTCCTCATTTCATTCTCTAGCCGAATATAGTATGATTTGTCTGACTCCAAATTGAATTCCAAGACTTTGATGCCCAGTGCTGTTTTGAACTTAGCACTGTTTCTCTTCATCTCAACAATCTTTCCATAAGCATCTCTGTACTTAGGAATATATGCACTAGAAACACCACCTCCAAGAAGCACTTTGGATTTCATCATCCTATCTCTTAGAACTATAGCAGCATCATGAGTACTTTTATTTTTGACTTTGAGAAGGTATAAAACATACTCAAGCTCTTCCCATAGTTTCAACTGAACATCAGCTTCTCCTACTCTGTAAACTCTTCCGTCAGACATAAAATATAACAGAAACTCTTTCTTTAATCCTTTATGATAGACCATCTGAACAGATTCTAGTTTATCAAGGCTCTCTTGAGATACCCCAATACCAGCTTCTGCCAGTGATGTTTGATCTAAAGGTCTGTTATTTATTCTCTTTTCCCTGTGTGAACCTAAACCAGGCTTGTCATAAGATTCTTTTCCAAGTACTGTCCTGGTTTGAGAAAAGTTCACAGGTTCTAGCGTCAGAGTTTCAGAAAGTACAGGTCTTAAGAAACCTTTGAGTTGTGGAGCTAGCTGAGTTTGTACAACTTGAGCCTTGTCAGAGGTTGTCACAATTTTAGTAGAAATATCAACATGAGCAACGTCAGAGGTTGATTTGTTTATTCTTGATTCAACTTGAGCAACGTCAGAGGTTGAATAAATCTTCTTTGGTAACTGTCCTTCTTCTACCAGTTTACCCTTTCCCTTATCAGTATTTACAATCACAGGCCTCCTTGTATATTGTATACTCTGTTGAGTATTTTCTTTGATAAAAATTCCAACTTCCTTCTTTCTAGGAGCCTTTACTGATTTCTTTTTATAAGTACCAGCTTTAATCTTTTTCTGGTGTTCTTCAGCAAGAAGCTTCATTTCAGCATCTATATCTTCCATTGTAGCTTCATTTCCATGTTCTTCCATGAAAATCTTAGCAGCAATCTCTTCATCAGTAATTGGATTTGATGAAATCACTAGACTTTTAAGTCTTGAAGAAGATTGACCACCAGAGTTTAACCTCTCAGAGTTGGTCTGTCTAGCAGAGTTTGACCTAAGTCTCCCTTGCTCTTGACTAGTCTTTGACCTTTTCTCTGCTTCCTTGCTTCCACCATCATTTGCATCATCCCTCAATCTCAAAGTTGGAGTCCTTTTGCATTTGTCTTTAGGAACTCTCTCCCCCTTTTTGACATCATCAGGAATAAGTACTGATGTCAGCAACTCTAGTGATGCAGCAATAGAAGTTAGTTATGAAGACATAACCGTCTGATTGCTTTCAACAGTTGTAAGCCTCTTCTTGATCTCCTCCTGATCCTTTTGCATAGATGAAAACTGAGCTCTATCCTTCCTCAATGCCAACTCCTTAATAGCAATATCATTACTCAATCCAAGAACAACCTTGTGAGTCTCATCAAAGCGGTTGTGCAGTGACTTGACTTGAACAATAGTAGCCTTAAAATGAGATAATAACTCAGGATTAGTAATCTCTGAAGCAGTCCTATGTACAAAATCAGCAGCCCGTTGAGTAGAGAAAATGCAGTCTGCTCCTGACCAGTTAGCATAATGCATTTCCCTGAAATGATCTTCAGTTGCATTTTGATTTGCTTTGATAGACTCTGCTGTAGGATCTCTTAGAAAAGGGATTGACTCATCAGAGTCTGAAAACTCAGCATTATCAGCATTATCAACATTGATCCCAGAGTTTGCATGATCAGCATTATCAGAAATAACTCTAGCTTCATTAGCAGTTTCCTCTAACTGCTCTGCAGCTTCTTCATTAGCATTGTCTGCAGTAACCTCAGCATTTAGCTGTGCAGCTTCAGGAATCTCAGAGTTTATAAAAACCTCTTCTGTTTGAACATTAGGCTCTGTCAAAATCTCTGCCATAGCTTCATCAACTTTCTCTTCAGCAGCTTCAGGAATTGTCTGAACATTTTCCACTACCTGATCAACCTCATCACCCTTTTCTGGAATTGAATTATTTACAGAAAGAATTTCTGTGTGAGTAGCAATTGACTCACCTATTATCTGGGTGGGATGATCAGCTGCCACATCCTCAGTATCACAAAAACTGATACTAGGATGTGCTTCAACATTAAAATCTTGTTGCTCAAAAATTTCAGCCTCTCTATCAGCATTTGCTAAGTTAGGCATAGAGGCTGCTTCAACATTATCATTAGCCTCATGGACAATAATCTCAGGAGCTTCAGTTTCAATAAAAACCCTGTCCTCAACATCAGCATTTACAACAAGCTCCTCAGCAATAATTTCAGGAGCTTCATGCTGGACAGCTTCATCCACATTATCAAAAAGATAATTGGCTACAATTCTTCTTTTTCTCTTGTGAAGAGTTTCATTGTCAAGATCATCTTCATTATCAGCTTTTGATCTATTGGCTCTTCTCTTCTTATAATGACCCTTAGGTTCATCATTAGACTTAGACACACCTGCATCAGTAGATGGTCTCACAGACCTTACAGGTTTAGTACCAATGTGTTTAGTCCTACCACTGGATTTAGTCTTTGTAGATGTAGGAAGCTCTGTTTGTAAAGGCTCAGGTTGAGAATCTGATTGAACTTGAGTAGGTGGATTAACCTGATCATTTATAAACTGTTGCACAGAGGCAGGTAACAACAATTCTCCAACAACTCCTTTCTTAACATCCTTATTGATGAGATCAGAGAATATCCTCTTGTGTAATTTAAAACAAGAAACATCTTCTTCAATTACATCTACTCCTTCAACACAGTAAGAAAATAAAATCTGACAGAATCTAGAAAAATAGACTACTCCTCTATTCTCTGTCATTTTCTCCCCTAAGTTATTCAAGACAAGTCGTGCGAAATCAAAATGATTATCATATAATAGAGAGTACCCGATTTGCAGACTGTCCGTGGGAATAACATCCCAGTTTGTGCATTTCTTTCCAAAAGTTCTTGTAATGCAATCAAAGAAGAAGCTCCACTCCTTCCTTAAGAACGGTCTTTTCAACTGTCCAATCTTGTTCAAGGGTCCAGAATACCCAATCTCTCGCATCATCCTTATCAAATCATCATCACCCATGCCAATAGTGTATGATGAAAACTCAGGAAACCCCATTGCAGCCCGAATGGTTCCAGTAGTAATTACATACTCTGTGTCTTCATATTCAAAGATTATAGATGGGCTACCAGTCTCACCACCATCATCATACATCCCGGACTCCCAAAATGCCTTGATTTGTAAACCAGAAAGTTTTGCTGGTTCAACTAAAGCACGCCCAATCGCTGACTGAGCAAGAAATTCTTGAATCATATGAAAAGCTTCTGGTGCATTGGCAGTGTTTAGTGGTGCTGCATAGTTGTTTGGAACAAATTCTAACCCAGACGAAACAAAAGCTGTAGTCGCCATTAGTAAGATTTGAAAAAATAAATCAAAGAACCTGATGCAAAAGCTTCAAAAGAGTTTGTAAGTAGGAAAGTGTTTGTGAATATGTGTGTGTGTAAATTGAAGTAAGATGTGAAAAGGTTAGACGTATGTGTGTGTATTGTATAAATATGAAATTCAAAATTAAAAACTGAACAGTTTTTAATTATTAATACACAATTGTCTTACTCCGTTAACTGTGTGAGTGGGACACGTGGCACACATGCAATGACTGACAGCTAATAATTGACAGTTTCCAATGCGCATGCGCAGTAAAAACAACAATAATTACCGCCTGTTACACTTTTCTAGGCAATTAACCTCTCTCCACTGTTTAATACACTCTTGAACAACTTCCCAATCATACTCTTTTTGAATTTTCAAAACAAATGTCTTTTCTCATAATTGTTAACTGTCTGAAACAAAGAATTAATTTTAATCATCAGAGATTAAAATAAAATTACCTCAGCGTAGAGTACACAGTTCATCAGTGTTTACCAATCCTCCTCCTTTATAAGTAAACTCTTTTCACAAACTGTACAGGTGTGAGTATTTGTGTGTGAATTAGCAGAGTTTACTGAATATGAATATTTAGACCATCTCAAAGTGCATAAAATCCACAAACTGAAGCAGTAAAAACTGGTTGCCCAAACTCTCATTTAAAAGAAAAACTGATTTTTATATCTAAACTCTGTATTCTGATATCCTTTCATTTGGATATATCTTTTATTTTCACCCCCTTTATAAATTTTTTTTTTATTTTTTTTTCCAGTAATCAGTGGTTAGCACTAGTCACCAAAAATCAAAGATTTTAGCCCTTATTTCATACAATAAGTTCCTGGATCTTCCTAGGCATAACATGATCTCAAAGGAATTTGTGCACTTGTTGGCATCTTTTGATTTGAGGGTGAAATATTGGCAATTAATTATCAGAGTTTAGACTTTTCATCAGTTAATACAATTAATTTATGAGAGAAAGTGCAAACAGCTAATACAGACTCAGTGTTTAGGATCAATAAACTAAGAGATGCTATAAATATAGAGACAATATCATGCTGTGTAAAATTTCTGCACATTTTGTAATCAGAATCTATAATACTTAGAAGAATTCATGATTACTTACTGAAAATCATGCTTCATACAGCTTTCTTCATCGGTCAATATGTTTCAGACAATATCACAATCAGAGTATAACATCAGAGTTTTACCGACAGAGTATGACTGACAGAGTATAACTAACAGAGTTTATCATGCTGATACAAATAACAGTTAACACATGCAACGAATTATGAGCAGAAAATCAAACATGTATAGATTTTGAGTCTAACCAGGATCTCTAGTCAAAACCAGAGACCATTCCAAGTTCATTTACCAGTCTTGTAAAGGTAGCTTCACTCAAAGGTTTGGTGAAGATATCTGCAAGCTGTTGATCTGTAGACACAAAATGAAGCTCAATATCTCCTTCTTCCACATGTTCCCTGATAAAATGATACCTTATGCTGATGTGCTTGGTCATGGAGTGCTGTACTGGATTACCTGTCATAGCAATAGCACTTTGATTATCACAGTAAATAGGTATTTTAGAGTACCTTAATCCATAGTCCAGCAACTGATTCTTCATCCATAAAATCTGTGCACAACAGCTACCAACAGCTATATACTCTGCTTCTGCTGTGGATGTGGAAATTGATTTCTGTTTCTTGCTGTACCAAGAAACTAATCTGTCACCTAAAAATTGACAGCTTCCACTTGTGCTTTTTCTGTCTATCTTACATCCTGCAAAATCTGCATCAGAGTAACCAATTAGGTTAAACTTTGATTCTCTAGGATACCACAAACCAAGAGTTATGGTTCCTTTGAGATATTTGAAAATCCTCTTCACAGCTGTTAGATGTGGCTCTCTGGGGTCTGCTTGAAATCTTGTACAAAGACATGTTGCATACATGATATCTGGTCTGCTTGCTGTGAGATAAAGAAGAGACCCTATCATTCCTCTATAGTTTGTCATATCTACTGAGGCTCCTGTGTCTTTGTCTAGCTTTGTTGCAGTAGCCATGGGAGTTGTAGCAGATGAGCTATCAAGCATACCAAATTTCTTGAGAAGATTTCTGGTATATTTTGCCTGATTGATGACAATCCCATCATCTGTTTGCTTGACCTGTAAGCCTAGAAAATAACTAAGCTCTCCCATCATACTCATTTGATACCTTGACTGCATAAGCTTGGCAAATTTCTTACAGAGTTTGTCATTAGTAGACCCAAAAATTATGTCATCCACATAGATTTGAACTAACAGCAAATCATCACCATGATTAAAATAGAACAAGGTTTTGTCAATTGTGCCTCTAGTGAACCCACTTTCTAAAAGAAATTGAGCCAGAGTTTCATACCATGCTCTAGGTGCCTGCTTTAGTCCATACAATGCCTTATCAAGTCTGTAGACATAATCTGGATGTTTGGGATCTACAAACCCTGGTGGTTGTTCAACAAACACTTCTTCTTCAAGTTTCCCATTGAGAAAAGCACTTTTCACATCCATCTGAAAGACTTTAAACTTTTTATGTGCAGCATAGGCCAGAAAAATCCTTATTGCCTCCAATCTTGCAACTGGAGCAAAGGTTTCATCATAGTCAATTCCTTCCTGTTGAGAATAGCCTTTTGCCACAAGTCTAGCCTTATTCCTAGTAATCACTCCGTCACTGTCTGTTTTGTTTCTGAAAACCCACTTTGTACCAACAATAGATCTATTCTTTGGTCTTGGCACAAGTGTCCAAACTTCATTCCTCTCAAATTCATTTAACTCCTCTTGCATTGCTGTTATCCAGTTAGCATCTTGAAGAGCTTCTTCCACTTTCTTGGGTTCTGTTTGAGATAAGAATGCATGAAACAGACATTCATTATTTGTAGCACTTCTAGTTCTTACACTAGCTTCTGGATCTCCAATTATCAAGTCAGGTGTATGAGATTGTGTCCACCTTCTTGCTGTTGGTAATTGGCTTCTATTATCATTATTAGATCCTCCCCCTTGATCCATGCTTTCCTGATTTTCTTGACCATTTGCATTCTCTGAGGCTCCCCCTGAATTGGACTGTTCAGTGTTTGAACTTTCAGAGTTTGACTCAGAGTTTCTGTTTGATTCTTCATTTGACTCTCTTTCAGTATTTGAGTCTTCATTTTGAGAAGTTTCTAAAGTTCCTTCATGCTCCCCCTCAACTGGTTCTCTATTTTGTTCTGTCAGAGAAAATTCTTCAGTATTTACCAGTAGAGGATCAGAGTATGCTTCGACAGAGTTTGCTGGATTTGCTTTGTCAGAGTTTACATCATCAGAGTTTAGATCTTCATTTTCAAAGCGAAGTTGATCATGATATTCTTCATCTTCTATTCCAGTTATTTTCTTGTCATCAAATGACACATGTATAGATTCCATGATCACTTTAGTTCTTAGATTATAGACTCTGAATGCCTTTGTTGATAATGGATATCCAACAAAAATTCCTTCATCAGCTTTTAAGTCAAACTTGGTCAATTGTTCAGGATGAGTTTTCAACACAAAGCACTTACATCCAAATATATGAAAATACTTCAAATTTGGCTTCTTATTCTTCACCATCTCATATGGTGTTTTCCCATGCTTGTTGATCAGTGTAGCATTCTGAGTAAAACAAGCAGTTTGAACAGCTTCTGCCCAGAAATAAGTTGGCAATTTTGCTTCATCAAGCATTGTTCTGGCAGCTTCGATTAGGGTTCTGTTCTTTCTTTCAACTACACCATTTTGCTGTGGAGTTCCAGGTGCAGAAAATTCTTGCTTCACTCCTCTTTCCTTGCAGAAAGCTTCCATTTCAGAATTTCTGAATTCAGTACCATTATCACTTCTTAGAATTTTCACTTTGTACTGTGATCCTTTGTCCAGTAATTTTACATGATCCATTAGTATTGAGGCAGTTTCATCCTTCTTTGCTAAGAAGTACACCCAAGTGTACCTAGTATGCTCATCAACAATAACTAGAGCATATTTCTTTCTGCCCAATGACATTATATTTACTGGACCAAAAAGATCAACATGTAGAAGGTGATAAGGTTCCACAACTGAGGATTCAGATTTACTTTTGAAAGATGACTTCCTTTGCTTGGCCTTTTGACAAGAATCACACAGGCCATCTAAGCTGAGTATTGACTTAGGAAGCCCCCTTACAAGATCTTTTCGAATCAGCTCATTTATGTTGTTCAAGTTTAGATGAGAGAGCTTCTTATGCCATTTCCAACTCTCTTCATTTGACATTCTTGCAGATAGACACACAGTTTTTCCTTCAGAGTTTGTTACCAAACTTGCTTCATAGATATTATTGTGCCTGTGTCCAACTAGAACAACTTTCCCTGTAGATTTGCTGATTACTTCACAATGTTCATTATGAAAATCTACATGGTATCCTCTGTCACAGATTTGACTCACAGAAAGCAGATTATGCTTGAGTCCTGAGACTAGAGCTACATTTTTTATGATGACACTTCCAAGATTGATATTGCCATATCCCAGAGTACATCCTATGTTGCCATCTCCATAGGAAACTTTTGGGCCAGCCTTCTCCTCATAGTCTGATAGCAAGGCTTTGGCTTTCTTAACATTGTTAGCTTTTGCAGCGGAATCACTATCAACAGAGTTTAAACTAACATTGTCAGACTTTACACTTGCAGAGTTTGCTCTAACCCATTTCAAGTTGGGTTTTAGCTCATAATAGTTATGATAAATAGCATGATAACTCTTGCAAGTATAAATGGAATGCCAAGTGCTCCCACAGTGTGTGCATAAAGTCTGTGGTCTAACCCTAACATAATCATTCTTTACTCCAGATGTGGAAGGCAAAGAGTTAATATCTTTGTTCTTTTTGCAAAACCTGGCAAGATGGTTAGTACTACCACAACTATGACATGTTTTTCTAGGAGCAGCAGAATTAGGCAGAAAATCATTTCTTTTATTAATGCCTACTTTTCCATTCCTATTTTTCTTAAACATTTTCTGTTTGTTGACAGACTTTACTTCTTTGAGCTTATGTTTAAATTGTTTCTCTGTCATTAAACCAACATTAACCTGTTTATCACAGATTTTTACTGATTCTCTAACATCTTCTACTTCAATCTTATTCTCTGTTATTGAATCAATATTAACCTGTTTTTCCCAAGTGTCAATTGACTCTATAACAGCTTCTTTTACAACCACAGACTTTAGCTTACTGGATTCATGAACAAATTTCACAGGTTTAAGTTGTGGTTTCACTTTAACTTTATCTTTAAACCTAAGTTCATCTTCCTCACAGTAACCTAAGCCTACAGTATCTGTCTGAAAAACCTGATGTGTGTCTCTTCCAGAATTGGTCCAGGTTTTAATCACTTTCCTCTCTTTTTCCAACTCAGATTCTATTTGCTTATATCTTTTAAGCAATTCCTGTTCAACATAAACAACATCATCTCTCTCCTTTTGAACTTGTTGCATGTTAACAAGTTTCTCTTCAAGAAATTTATTCCTTTCTTTAAGACCTAGATTCGCAGATTTGATTCTTTCATTCTCTAAAGTCTGATCCATATAACTAACATGTATGCTTTTAAGATAAATTCTCAATTCAGATATATTATCAGTATCATAAGCATAAGTTGTTAGGGGTACCTTGTTTTCAGATGACTCGGCTTCATCTTTAACAGTTGCCATGAGAGCATAATTGACTCCCTCATCTGAATCTGAAGTGTCTGCCCAGTCCTTGCCTATAGTGATGAGTGCTTTCTCAGATTTTCCTTTCTTGCACTCTGGAGCATAATGACCCATCTCTTTACACTTGTAGCACTGGATCTTAGACTTGTATTTCTTTCCAGACTTGGTATCTCTTTCATCAGACTTTCTGAATTTTCTTTTATAAGAATTTGAATCTTCCCTTGAGAATCTTTTTCCTTTCTTGAAGTTCCTGAATCCCATCTTCTTGAAGGTCTTCAGCATTAAAGCAGCCATTTTCATCATCTCTTCTTCATCATCCTCAGAATCAGAAGCTTCATCATCAGTATTTGAGCCATCATCAGAGTTTGATGACTCACTTTCAGATTTAATGACTAAGGCCTTTCCTTTGGCTTTCTTACTTGATGATTCCTTCTTGACAGACTTTTCTTCAATTTTAAGAGCAACAGATTTTGTCTTCTTTCCAGATCTTTTGTTTCTTTGTTCTATCTCCAATTCATGAGTTTTGAGCAACCCATAGATTTCATCAAGATCTGTTTCTGCAAGATCATAATTGTCTCGAATTGTTGTTGCCTTCAAATCCCATCTTTCAGGCAGTGATAACAGAAATTTGAGATTTGATTCTTCAAGTTCATATTCTTTATCAACCAGGGACAAATCATTCAACAATTTACAAAATCTGTCATAAGTATCTGTCAAACTTTCATCAGATTTAGAATCAAAGTGTTCATACTCCTGTGTTAGAATAGTCTTCCTGTTCTTCTTTATAGCACTTGTTCCTTGACACCTGACTTCCAAAGCATCCCAAATTTCTTTGGCAGTCTTGCAGCCAATAACTCTGTTAGACATGGCATTATCTAAGGCACTGTGTAGTAGATGTCTAACCTTTGCATCCTTTGCAATTGATGAGATGTCTTCAGGAGTTAAATCTTTCTTCTCTTTTGGAACAGTCTTTTGTTCTTGCCCAGTAATAACAGGAGACAATTTAGTTGGCATATGAGGACCATCATTGATTCTATCAAGGTATTCTGGATCCGTGGCTTCCAGAAACATGGTCATCTTCACCTTCCATATTGGATATTCAACTGGTCTGAGAATTGGAACCCTTATAGTCTCATATCGACTCACAGAAGTAGGTTGAACCTTCTGAGCATTAGAACCTGTATTAGAACCTTCCTGAGAGTTGTCAGTCATGATTATACTTGTGTTTAGATCGATAAACTGTATATATTAAACAGCCTTGGCTCTGATACCAATTGTTAGGCCGATTACACAATATATAATCAATATTAATATGATAATAACACTTAAGAACACTGTTTATGAATCAATAACTGAATTATATAAAATAACTCTTCTCTTTGTGATGTTAAAGAATCACAGAGAGCTGCTAGGTTACAAGAATAATGTATTCAGTATTCGCATCCGCATCTCTTTTAGGGTTAACCTATCTGTGTTTATATAATACACAGTTACATAATCAATCTCTAATTGATATTCCTATAAATCAGCTATACAGATTATATCAAATTAGGATTGCTTCTGTCTTCTATTCCGTTTCCTTAACTGTCTCAATATATCTTGCTTCTTTCTATCTTCAAGATATATTGCTTCTAGAATCTTCAAGTCAGCACCGACAGTTAATAAACTCTTTACCCCGTCAGACTTTAACAAACTCTGATTGGCTTCTGAATAAACTCTGATTAACACCTGGTACTTAAACACTGATGAGCAAACGTCAGCAATTATATTTAACAACTGCTTTCATGTTCTCTATCTCTTTAGGTGTCGTAGGACACTGCTCCTTCGATAGAGAAACTCCATGTCTGAAAGGTAAATTACCTTTCTTAGAGTCCTGCATGTTAAAACGAGCCAATATCTCATCAATGTAAGGTTCTTGAGATAAAGCCAACATCATTTTCTTGCGATCTCTTATTACTTTGATCCCAAGGATGTATGCGGCTTCACCTAAGTCCTTCATTTCAAATTGTTTGAACAACCATGCCTTAATTGATGACAACATCTCTACATTGTTTCCAATGAGTAAAATGTCATCTACATATAGAACTAGAAAAACCACTGCATTTCCCTCACTCTTCCTATACACACACGCTTTGTTTGGACTCTGATCATATCCATATGACTGGACTGCCTGATCAAAACGAATGTTCCAATACCTGGAAGCTTGTTTCAGTCCATAAATAGACTTCTTAAGCTTACACACTAGATGATCTTGGCCTTCCTTAATGAATCCCTCTGGTTGCTGCATATAGATGGTTTCCTCAAGACTTCCATTAAGGAAAGCTGTCTTGACATCCATTTGCCAAATCGCATAATCGAGATGAGCTGCTATAGACAAAAGAATTTGGATTGACTTAAGCATAACTACCGGCGAAAAGGTTTCCTCATAATCGATCCCTTCTTTCCGAGTATACCATTTCAGAACAAGTCTTGCCTTTCAGGCTTTCACCTTTTTATCAGATCCTCTTTTTCTCTTGTAGATCCACTTACATCCAATGGGTTTTACACCTTTGGGTGGTTCCACGAGCTCCTAGACTTGATTGGAATACATAGATTCCATCTCAGATTGCATAGCCTTATGCCATAGATCTGCATCCTTATCTTGTAGTGCTTCTTCGTATGTCATGGGATCCTCATCATGTTCACCAGAGACTAAGTCCAAAGACTCTCCCAAAAACATGAATCTCTCAGGTTGTTGAACAACCCTCCTACTACGATGAAGCACTGGTGCGGTATTAGTGATAGGTTGTGCATTTACTTATGGTTGTTCTACTTGTACTATCGGCACATTAGGATTATCTATTCCTCCCACTAATTCCTCTAAAACAACAGTACTCATGGGTTTGTGGTTCATTATATAGTCTTCCTCTAAGAATCTAGCATTGGTGCTAACAATGACATCCCGATCCTTAGGACTATAAAACAAATAGCCTTTCGTTCCCATGGGATAGCCCACAAACAGCCTCACTTCTGTACGAGAATCTAACTTAGTCGCGTTCTTGTTCAGCACATGTGCTGGACAACCCCAAATCCGAATGTGTCTTAGACTTGGCTTGTCACCAGTCCACAATTCTATCGGAGTCTTAGGAACCGACTTAGAAGGTACTAGGTTCAGAAGGTAGGCCGCTGTTTCTAAAACATGTCCCAAAAAGTACTTGGGTAAATCCGAATAACTCATCATCGATCTAACACTCTCCAATAGAGTATGGTTCCTTCTCTCTGCTACACCGTTCTGCTGGGGTGTGCCAGGTGCAGACAACTGGGATGTGATCCCATGTTATGATAAATATTCCCTAAATTCTCCAAGCAGGTATTCGCCACCACGATCTGATCGTAGTGACTTGATACTTTTACCAAGTCGTTTTTCCGTTTTAGCTTTGTACTCCTTGAATTTATCAAAGCACTCAGACCTACGGCGCAACAAGTAAATGTACCCATATCTTGAATAATCGTCAATGAAAGTGACGAAATATTCATAACCACCTCTTGCTTGGATATTCATAGGTCCACATAAATCAGTATGAACCAACTCTAACACTTCTTTAGCTCTATTTCCCTTTGCCTTAAAAGGCCTGTTAGGCATTTTACCTTCCAAGCAGGAGTCACATACAGGAAAGGGCTCCAGTGCCAATGAGCTTAAAGGCCCGTCTACTACCAGTCTTTGAATCCTCCTCAAGTTAATATGACCTAATCTTAAGTGGAAAAGAAGTGTTTGGTTCAAACTAGAAGGTTCCTTTCTTTTATTAATGATAAAAGATGTGTTATTTAATACCCTATGTTGCAGTTGCAGTGCAGGTTGTCTAGGATTAATAATGTACAAATTGTCTTGCAATGTACCAGAACATGTAACTTGTTTATTCATCATAATAGAAAAATTACGATCCAAACAAACATTATAACCATCCAAAGCAAGTTTAGAAACTGAAATCAAATTCCTTCTAAAAGAAGGTACATAAAGACAATTGTTCAAAACCAAAATCTTATTACAATAACCAAAAGATAAAGTAACGTATCTCACTGCAACTACTGTTACTTTCGTAGCATCACCCATGAACACATATATCTCGCAATCTCTAAGCATTCTGGATTGCTGGAACCCCTGCATTGAATTACAAACATGGTCAGTGGCTCATGTATCTACACACCAAGTGCTCGTAGATATAGCCGCTATATATGTTTCTGTAACTAGAGAAAGAGACATACCAGTTTTGTTCTTCTTAGAAAGAGGACGATCCTATTTCCAAGGACCCGACTGCTTGCACCTGAAGCACTTGCCCTTAGGCTTCTTCACAGCATTCTGAACTCCTAATGGTTTCACAACTTTCTGTTCCTGAGCCTTTTTCTTCTTCTTCTTGCCTTTCAGTTTAAAAGAAGAACCTTTCTCAGCCACATTCACTTGAACATTCTGCTGAAACAATCCTTCAGCTGCCTGAAGCTCTGTCAGAAGTTCCGCAAGACTATACAACCTCTTGTTCATGTTGTAATTCAAGCGGAACTGCTCAAAACCTTTGGGCAAACTCATAAAGATGATATTGATTTGCGTTTCCGCATCAATCTCAGCACCAAGGACCTCCAATTCATTTATATGAGACATCATTAAAAGAACATGGTCCCTTACAGGTGTTCCTTCAGCCATCTGAAGGAACACCTCTTGTTCATGTTGTAATTCAAGCGGAACTGCTCAAAACCTTTGGGCAAACTCATAAAGATGATATCGATTTGCGTTTCCGCATCAATCTCAGCACCAAGGACCTCCAATTCATTTATATGAGACATCATTAAAAGAACATGGTCCCTTACAGGTGTTCCTTCAGCCATCTGAGTGTTCATTAGAGATTTCATTGTTACTTGCCTAGAAGCCCTATTCCGATCTCCGAAATGTTCCCTGAGATTAAAAAGCATATCCCCAGCAGTGGCCATGGCCTGATGCTGATGCTGCAAAAGACCCGACATTGTTGCCAGAATGTAACATCACGACATCTCATCTGCCTTAATCCACTTCTTATAATACTCCTTATCCTCATCCGGAGCATCGGCAATAGGCTGATCCGGTTTGGGTTCAGTAGTACAAAATTTGTACTCCTCACCAGTCAACACTATGTCCAAATTGCGTTTCCATTCAATATAGTTAGGTCCGGTAAGTTTGTTATCCTTAAGTATGGTGAAAAGTGGATTAAAACACATTCTATCATGAGAATCATACATATACCACATAATTAGAATGTCGTATATAAAAACTTAATACCTATAGACTCCTCTAACTATTAATTAAGATTAATGTACTAACACTTAAACACCATAAGTATCTGGTACGCCATGATGGGTGACATATATATACCACTTATATTTGTTTAAATGTTACTTCGGTCCTATTACTAAATAGTATGCCACATTAGGGTGGTCTCTTACTACCTTTCATAGCTAAGTGTATACCATTATTTAAATCTTAAATTGATCCCTTAAATCAGACCTTTTCGTTTGATGTATCAATGGATAAATCCCAGATATTTTTGGAGAAGTCACACCGGTCTTGCTTAATACCCAACAACCTAGTCAGAAATATCCATTATCAACATCAATCAAGGAGTGTCCAATTAGTTTCTCGAATTCTATGAAACTTGGTATGTCACGTTGGGGTGATCTTACCTTTCAATATTCGTGATTAATTTAAGAAGTTTGTTCTAGTAATATCCTTAACACTACTAGACACCATAAATCATACACCACGATGGGTGACATATATACAATTCATAATTGTCTTAGTATTAAATTACATACAAACAATAATGGATGACCATGAGACTTAATATCAAATTAAACCCCTCTCTGACTTAGTATTTTACTTGTGAGGATTTTAATCTAGATGCATCGTCCTATGTTATTTCTTCGAAGTCCACATGTATCACAAAGAACAATACAAACCACGTATAACAAAGCAAGATACACATCATGATTAAGCATAATAAACATAATCCTATGTCCATGTCGTTCTAGAATACTAAGGTTAGTATCACATAGCATGAAACACAAATAAGGCACGTATAATAGTAATAATCAAAACAAGTGGATAATCAATATGTAAAACATATTAATAAACCATCCACTATTATGGCCCAAAGAAAATTGCCCGAAAATCATTTGGTGAAAACTTCGGGTTGTTGTTTGGAGGCTTAAACGACAGTGGCATGACAAGTTGGCTTGTTTGTACATCTCTTATGTTTGCATGGAAATAGAATGTTTCTTCTTCTTCGAGGTTCACCAGTGTTTGGCTTCCATATTCTTTTTGTTTACTCTATCAACCCATGTGCTTCCACCAGTGTCAAGTCACCATCAACCTTTAGTCTTGAGCTTCATCCGTTAGTAGTGTTCTTGACTTTCCGTGGATATCATTAAGTTGGTCATCCGTGGATAACATTAAGTTGATCATCCGTGGATAGCATAAAAATGATCATCTGTGGATAGCATTACGTCTTCATCCGTTGTCATTCATTTTCACTTAAACAGAATTACATAGCACAACCTATTTACAATTAGTTATCCTATCCTGCTTATCTATTGAAAGTCAACATGACTTAGTACTTAATACTTTCAATCCTTAGGCTAGAGTAAAATTGAATATGCTACATGATTACTTATCCGTGGATAAGCTTCCCAACAACGGATACAACAAAAAGTATGTCATCCGTTGTTAGTTACAAAATGACTTATACAGAAATGTGTTATATGTTAAGTTATCATCAAGAACAACATATTTCCTAACAATCTCCCCCAATTTATGTCTGATAGAATTGCAGGCATAAATTAAGGTCTTGATGATAACAAAACACATTATGAGAATATTGCAATTAAAAGAACATAACTGTATGAAGTTGTAAAATTTAAGATAAGAAATTACTGAGTGGAAGTTTAAGGTTGCTCCTCTAGCCTGAGCAGAATTTAATTCTTTTTCTTCTCCCTGGGAGGCTAAATCTTTTGTCTCCCTTCCTTAGCATAGTTGACCTCGATTTGCTCTTGAAGTTTCCTGTAGAATGCATCTTCTTCAGCAATCTTTGGATCTAGCTTTGCTTGCAACCATCTAAGATACTTAGTGCTGGCCTTAGACAGTTGGTCTTCAATCCTGAAGAATCTTCTACAACCCTTGTCATCTTTGAATTCCATCATCCAGTAAGGTTGTAGATGGATTCTTTGTCCATTGTAAGGGATCTTTATCTTCCTGGGCAAACTGTTAGGGGAATTCCAGCTATCCCTAATTTCTTCAATCTTCTTCAACACTGCACCTCTTGCAACCCCATAAAATCCCATTGTGTTCTTGAAGCTTGAGAAAATCTTCACTAAGGTGGAATATCCTTCATTTAGTACTTGTTGCAAGGGCCATGATCTCACCCTCCCTCCTTTGTAGACAAAGGTAAGTCTTTCAGGCAGAACTCTGAATTTGTCTGTGCCCTTTATTTCACTTACTTCATCAAGGTAGAGATCCATGGATGAATACACCTGTATGTCTACAATGTATATATAGTCTACCTTGTCCTCAATTGGCTTGACAACTGTTGGTACTACATTCAGTTTGATTGGTCTTTGTTGAGCTCTTTTCTTTAGTTCCCTTTTTATTTTTCTTCTTCTCAGCTTCAGCAATAAACTTAGGGAATACCAAGTTTTCAAACTCAACAGGCTCATCTTTGGGCTTTACAGGAGTTTTATGATAGGTGGTTTGATATTGAGTTGAAGATGGAATGGGGTCTTCAAATACAAGTCTTCTCCCAGTATCCTTTTTCTCTTCCACTTTCTCAGGAGAGACAAACATGTTTGATCTTCATCTGATTGGATTGGTCTTTGGCACTGTCTTCCTTTTCTTTACTTTTCTTTTAGTAGGGGCCTCTTCTTCTACAGCCTCACTACTTTCTTCTTCCATCTCCCTTATCAGTTCTAGGGCCAATCTAGCATGTTTTTCAGGTGTAGATTCAAAACCCTGGGGATTGGCTTCTCTCCTCAATCTTGAGATTTCTGCTCTTTTGGCTTCATTGAACATGGGATGACTGTTTGTGATGTGAATTTCTTTACCATTCCTATAGATGACAGTCATCCCCTCTCTGAGCATCACATCTGTGGAAGCTTTGAAATCCTTGATTTGAGCTGCCAACACCTTAGATTCATTTGGATTGGGGAAGGGATAATCCACTTCTAGCTTGTTCTTGCCATGATGTCTAGGTGGTGAGCCAGTACTACCACTGAAGATAGGTTCAAACTCCTTGACAAAAGAATGTTCAACATCATATTCTTTCTCTAGAATTATAGTGTCAGGAGTGAGAACTTTCAGAATTATTGTGTGGACAGGCACAGACTTTGATGAAGAGGAGGTCACAACCTTGATGATGGACTCCTTGATGAGCCTCTCAGAGTTGAGAAATTTCTGAGCATCCTTAGCTGGAGAGAGAACCACCTTTGTGAGTTGAAACTCACTTGGATTTGCAATTATTTGAGGTGTCTCCCCCTCACTTGATGGCACACCCTGGACTGAAGTAGTTACTGGTTCAGAGACCACTAGTGCACTCTCCCCCTTTTTGTTATCATCAAGGGTTTGAGGAACACTAGTAGCCTGCATCAACTGTTGTAGAAGCTGAGTCTGTAGGGCTTGATTGGCCAAGAAGGTGTCCATCTTCTTTTCCATCTTGTCCATCCTCATAGTAAGACTGACCACATCTTTCACCAACTTGTCATGTTTGAATCTTTGAGAGGTAGATGGTGCTACTGCATCAACTCTCCTTTCTAGAGCACCATTTACCTCATCAATGTGGCCTTTGATGCCATCTGCGTTGGCTCTTTGCTGTAGGATGTGAGCCTGATGAAGTTGAAGAGATGCCACAAAGTTCTGGATGGTGGTGGCATATAGAGGATTAGAGGTCTGTGCTCCTCCATGTGCCCTTTGATAATTCCTGAGAATGATTACCTCGGTGTCATCGTGAATGAAAGAATTTGAGAACAACCAAGGAGGCATCTCTTGTAGAGTGGAAGGGCATGCATCTCCTCTTTCACCACTTCTAGAATTATCACTGTCCTCTTCAAACTCAGAGTCATACTCAAAGTCTTCACCAGCTCCTGGAGGCAGATTGCTGATTGCTTCATTTGCCCTAGACATTGATTCAGTTGTGTGTACATTGCCTTGTCCATCCAAAACTTCATAGGCTGTAACAGGATGAGTAAATGTCTCAGCATTCAGGTTGATTTGATCCAGTTCATGTTGATAATCTAACTGGATCAATCTATCCCTTTCAGCATCACTGACATCCATTAACTCATGTGCAATGGCTGTAGGTGCTTCTTCCACCCTTATCTTCCAGTACATGATTTTCTCTCTATTTCTCTATTTTCTTGCATCAGGGGCTCCCCCTGGCTCACACACCTCACACCCTCACCTTCACCTACTAAGGTGGAACCCTCTTGCTCTCCTTTTGCCTAACTGGAAGAAATAGTCAGCCTCTCATTCTCACCCTCTCCTTTTGCCTAGCTGCAAGCCAACCTCTCACTCTCAGAAATAACACTCCCTTCCCTCATACCTAGAAGTGTCTCAACCATTACCAGCTCTTCTACACTTGTTAAATGAGTTGTAATGTTTGAAATTTGGCCAAGTGTAGAAGTAGCCAGCAACGGATGACTGGAAGGTGCATCCGTTGTTGTAGTAATTATAGCTGTCCACGGATGGCTTACTTGGGGCTCATCCGTGGATGGAGAGACACTTGTCAACGGATGAAGAATATCCGTGGATGAAGTAGAAGGAATAGAGATTGATGAGGAAACCAAAACAGAATCTGTGGAGATTGATTTTAAGTTTAGTGCCACAGATTGAGTCAAGGTTTTAGATAAGAGTATTGATGGCCCAACAAATCATCTAGAAGATGATGACCACCAAATTGAGAATGGGACTCCTCAAAGAATTTTAAAGATGGAGAATCAGGTATTGATGTGGAAATCATATCCACATCCAGAGAGATGGTTAGAGAATTTGGTGTTTCAAAATTTATTTGTAAAGAATGAGGCTGTGACTCCACATTTACTGGAGTCACATCAAACTGAATTTGTGAAGGCTCAGTCACCAAGTTAGAAACTTGAGACTGAGCAGTGTGTGTTCCCAGTGCATCCCCCATGGTTTTAGCCTTCTTTCTCCTTTGATAGGCTTCGGAGGTGTTAGTTGGGCTTCTTGTGTCCCGATCCCTTTTGGACTGTGTCCCTGGTTGGGGACTATTTTCAATAGTGGCATCCTTTTGGGATGAAGCCACTGGGGATGAGCTGATTTACTTTTCAACCACTGTATCCTTTTGGGAAGATACAGGGTGGCTAGCTAGGGACTCACTAACCTCACCTTCCTTATTCTTGGGGTTTCTTTGACTTTCACCCCTTCTCTAACCACTCACCACCTCCTTCACACTCCCCTTACGTTGTTTGGTGGTATTTACAACATGTGTCTTTTGAGATGCACCTGAGGTTGGCTTCTTGGATTTGGATTTAGGAATATTGGGTTTGGTCACTTGGGTAGGAAGCTGTGGGGCACTAATAGCTTCCATAGAAGCACTAGAAATCAAAGAATGTTGAGGTCCGGAAGAAGGAAGGTTAGAAGCAGTTACCTGAATGATTGGCAAGTATGCCAATTGCACATCACTGTTTAGATTCATTCGAATCAGGTCACTTAAGACCCTCTTCTCATGAAAAAATCAACTAAACTTGATGTCTGGGTTAGAGATGTCAATGTTGTTGTTGCACACATGATTAGCTAATAACATTAAGAATCTAGAGAAATAAATGTTCTTACCCCTAGACTCTTTTTTTCCTAACTTAGCAGCTAATTCATACATGACTAGTGTGCTAAAATCAAAGTATCTATCAGTTAAGATCATGTTTAGCATGACTAGCATGGAGTGTGTGACAACATCAAAGTTTGTGATTTTTCCAGAAAAGGTCTTAATGAAAGCATCACATAGATAGCTCCATTCCTTAACCATCCATTTCCTGACAATCTTGCCTAAATTACCAGTGCTAAGTGAATAGTTCATTGAATTAAGCATGGCAACTATTTCATTATTAGAAGGCATATCATCACAATTATTTTCAGGTAAATTAAAGCAGACAGTTATCACATCAGAATTAACTATATGCAAATATCCCTTGATAGTAAAAGAGATTGTACCATTCAGGGCATCATGCTCAGCAGTGGTCCAGACTTCCTCCACTATTTCATGATACATAGGAGTGGAAGTGAGCATGGTATGAGATATCTTGCAACTCTTGATGAAGTTCATCATCATGTGATACTCCTGTGGCGAGTTCTCAGTGTCCACAAACACCATAAAATTGTTCTTCTCATAGACAAATCCAGTGGGTGACTCAATCTTCTTGGTTGGTGCCATTGAAATCGAATTGAGGTTTGAAGTTACTGAACTGGTTTTTGCTTTGAGAGGGAGATAGAGATAGAGAGAGAGAGAGAGAGAGAAAAAAAAAACTTTTTGCCTTAGAGAATTTTGGGAATTAGATAAAAAGAAATGTAAAAGTTAAACAACCTTTTATACTTTCCCAGAAATTCAATAAGTAATTTGTAGAAATTACCTGATTGGTGCAAAAAGAAACCGTTCAAAAATAAAGTAATGAGTAATTGTAGCCATGATTATACATACGGAGGTGTATGCCTGTAATCGTGGCTATCAACGGTTGAGATTAAAAAGGATCTATCCACGGATGAGATTGGCCTTTTAAAATTCAGTCTATCCTTTGATGAGACAAATAACTGACATCCGTTTTAGAACAAAAATCCCAGTAATGTGTTATACCATCCACGGATAAGAGCATCCGTTTGTGGTGAAAAATTCCGCCTTAGAAAAATTAACACATTTCTGGCTGCATTATTACTTGCACATAATTGAACTAAAATTAGGAAAAATTAAGCATACCTAGCTCACTTACTAATCTTGAGAAGGTAGATTCATCAAGTGGCTTGGTTAAATGTCTACAAGTTGTTGTTCACTTGGAACAAAATGTAACTCCACGGTACCATTCATCACATGTTCCATGATGAAATGATACTTGATATCAATGTGCTTGGTCCTTGAGTGTTGAACTGGATTCTCAGTAATGGCAATTGCACTAGTGTTGTCACAGAAAACTGGAATCTTATTAACTGTTAGACCATAGTCTAGTAGTTGATTTTTCATCCATAGAATCTGTGCACAACAACTTCCAGCTGCAATATATCCAGCCTTAGCTGTAGAGGTGGAGACTGAATTTTGCTTCTTACTAAACCATGATACAAGCTTATTTCCTAGAAACTGACAGGTGCCTGTTGTACTTTTTCTATCAATTTTGCAACCTGCATAATCTGTATCTGAATAACCAATTAGATCAAAACCAGACTCTCTAGGATACCAAATGCCAAGGTTTGGTGATCCTTTGAGATATCTGAAAATCCTTTTAATAGCAATTAGATGAGACTCTCTAGGATCAGCCTGAAATCTAGCACATAGACATGTGGCAAACATAATATCAGTTCTACTAGCTGTTAAATATAAAAGTGAGCCTACCATGCCCCTATAGCTTGTAATGTCCACAGATTTTTCCTTAGTATTCATTTCAAGCTTAGTGGTAGTTGGCATGGGTGTTTTAGTAGGAGAACAATCCATTAGATCAAACTTCTTTAACAGATCAAAAATATATTTAGTTTGACTAATGAAGATTCCTTCTTTTACTTGCTTAACTTGTAAGCCAATGAAATAGGTAAGTTCACCCATCATGCTCATTTCATATTTACTTTGCATAAGTTTGGCAAACCTTTTGCAAAGTTTGTCATCTGTAGACCCAAATATTATGTCATCTACATAGATTTGAACAAGAATAGTAGAGCCATTAACATTTCTATAAAATAGAGTTTTATCTACAGTACCTCTGGTGAAATGATTCTCAAGGAGAAACCGTGATAGAGTGTCATACCAGGCTCTTGGTGCTTGTTTCAAACCATAGAGTGCCTTGAGTAGGAAATAGACAAATTCTGGATAATTTGGATCTTCAAAACCAGGAGGTTGACTGACATAAACCTCCTCCTCCAGTTCTCCATTCAGAAAGGCACTCTTGACATCCATTTGATAGACTTTGAAATTGGCATGGGCTGCATAGGCTAGGAATATCCTTATTGCTTCCAATCTAGCAACATGGGCAAATGTTTCATCATAGGCTATTCCTTTTTCTTGAGAATAGCCTTTAGAAACGAGTCTAGCTTTATTCCTTGTGACAATGCCATTTTCATCCATCTTGTTTCCGAATACCCACTTTGTACCTATGACACTTCTGTTCTTAGGTTTGGGCACCAGCTTCCATACTTTGTTTCTTTCAAACTGATTTAGCTCTTCTTGCATGGCTAAAATCCAGTCTGGATTTAGAAGTGCATCCTCCACCTTCTTTGGTTCTTCTTGAGATAGAAAACTATTGTACAAACATTCTTCTTGAGTTGCTCTTCTTGTTTGAACTCTTGTGGATGCATCACCAATGATCAGATCAAAAGGATGTTCCCTAGTCCATTTTCTTTGAGGTGGTAGATTTGTTCTTGAAGAAGTTGCTTCATGATCATTTTGACTGATAAGATGCCTTTGAAAAACTCCCCATGGGTTTGTTGGCCTTGAACTGTTAGCTGATGTTTCAATTTGACTTGCAACGGATGCTTCTGGTTGACTGTCCATGGATGCACCAGTTTGATTGTCCACGGATGCACCAGTTTGTCTGTCCACGGATGCACCAGTTTGTCTGTCCACGGATGCACCAGTGTCATTGATAGTTTCATCCATTGTTGGAACATTCACTATGGGTGATGTTTCATCATCATGATCATTGTCTTCTTCATCATTTTCACAGTTAGATAAATCTTCTACCTCATTCTCAAATCTTAGAGTATCATGGAAACCTTCATCACACAGTACTAGAATATTATGATCATCACAAACAACATGTATAGATTCCATAACAATGTTGATCCTGAGATTATAGACTCTGTATGATTTCCCTGCTGCATAACCAACAAAAATGGCTTCATCTACCTTTGCTTCAAACTTGCCTAGGTTTTCACCTTGGTTCCTTAGAACAAAACATTTACACCTAAAGACATGAGGAAATTCCAGGGTTGGTTTCCTCTTTCTGAGTAGTTGGTAAGGTGTCATTCCTTTGACTTGATTAACCAAATAAATGTTCTGAGTGAAACATGCAGTGTTAACTGCTTCAGCCCAGAAATAAGTTGGCACCTTTGGTTCTTCCAACCTTGTTCTTGCTGCTTCAATTAGGGTTCTGTTTTTCCTTTCCACCACACCATTTTACTAAGGTGTCCTTGCTGCAGAAAATTCATGAACAATCCCATTTTCTTCACAGAACCTTCTTAGGGTAGAATTCTTGAACTCAGTGCCATTGTTGTGACGCCCTCCAAACCCGGGGTACAGATTTGAGGAGTCATCCGACCAACGGAATACTATTTAACACATGCATAATATATATAAAGACACAATTACCCCTTGACCAAGACCGCATCCAGATTATGGCAATGAACACAAGCTACTACAATCTTTTATTATTACAAACCAGTTTTATCAGAGTTATTACATCACAACTAAAGTTCAAATCTAGACATTAAATCTAGAAAAGCAAAACAACAACTACCCTGCCAATAACAGTGACTCGAGGGGCTCTCCTGACTGCTGGTGAACTATCGGTCACGCTATGCCAACTCATACTCTCGCTTCACTGGAATAGGGTTAGAAAACAACAAGCAAGAGTGAGCCAAAATTGCTCAGCAAACATCAACGAATCATTTCTATCACAGTTGTAAGGATATGAATTTAAGATATCAGAATCAACAATATTTAGCTAACACATGCTTTGTATCAATAATGATTGAAGTAAAGGATTAGAATTTGGATTATACATTTTATTCAAATCAAAGGTTGTGCTGCTGGCCAGCCACGCATCAACCCCGGACTAGCTCATGTCATAGTCCTCTACTGGATCCCAGGCCAATCTGGGCCTTAAGTTATTCCGACCAATTACTGGTCCATTTTTAAAAACACATGCCAATTCTATAATAGGGTATAAACAATAACATGCTCAATAAGATAAACTGAATGTATAGTAATTGCAAAAGAGCTTCAACTGTTCAGTATCAACGAAGATCGAGAAAGGATCATGGAGTAGTTTCAATGGTACAGTGTACTCATTCAATAAGGTAATCAATATTGGTAATCGTTAATCAATAACCGTAATTGGTAGTCAAGATGGAAGTCAAATAATCAAAGGTTGTCAATGATAATCAAAGGATGATAAATAGCAACAATAGGTGGTAAACAATAATCAAGTAAATTGGAAATAAGGGTTTCCGATGCAGATCAAATCAAAGAATCAAGAATTTCTAAGGAAATGGAATCAGTTGTCCAAATGCGGTTAAAAGATGGATAATTTGAATTGTTCTGGGGATAACGGTATTCAAGTAATCAAGACAATAATAATTTTTATCACAAGTAAAGGCACAGATACTTGCCTGGTCTAAGCTGCTGTCGGATCGACTCTGCTCACTCTACTTTCCCCTTTCCCTTGCTCCGGGAACTCGATTCTATAATTAAACAACTCATTACAATAAGTCTAACTATTCTCGTTCTACTCTCGACACTTATTCAATCAATAATCACATTTAAACAAGTAACCGGGTATGTATCGGACGTCCGGTATAATTTACGATATTTAAAACTCAGATATTTGCCCTAGCACGGGCATATACAGACTATAAAACACAACACACAATTAATATGAACCATATTGCACTTATAAATATTTTTAAAACATCGTCTGAAACTCATTTGAATTTTTAATAAGTCATTACTAATTTTTAAATCAAAAATCGGATTTTTAAATCCAATATAAACATTTAAATGAAAATAAATCAATTAATAAAATTAATTGACACTCTTTAAATGCTCAAACTATTTTTAAATAAATAAATAGGCTTGAAAATAATTAAACTGAATTTTTAATTAATTAAATCTAATTAATAATTAATTTTTAAGAATTAATTGATTAAAAGAATTAACCAATTAATTAATAAATTAATTATTAATTAAAAATAATTAAAATAATTAAGTTTAATCAATTTTCGGATTTAAAATAATAAATATAATTTATCAGAATTTTTCTGATATTAAAATATATTTTTAAAATAAAAATATGAATTTTTAAAGTTTTTAAACTATTTTCGAATTAAATTTAAAAATAAAATTCAAAAACAGTTTTCTGAAAATGAATTAGGGTTTTGAAGATTGAAACCGGGTCGAAAAATCGGGTAAACGGGTCGGGAAGAACGAATCCGGGTCACCAAGAATAACCCGCCGGAATCTGGGTTTTCCAGAATCCGGCCGGCGTCCGGTGGCCGGACTTCGCCGTTTCCGATCAAAACAAAACCAAACCATAGGGCTTTTGTTCGCTTTTGCAAGACAAACACAACCCACATACACACACATCTGTCCCATGCCGGAATCGTGCCCAGAATTCATTCAAAAAACTCGCCGGCGACGACCTCGGCCGGAAACCCGATCTACTTAAATCCTACATGAAACTCAAAGATTAATATACCAAAATAAAGCTTATAACTCATACAATCAAAGCCCTTTATCAAAAACAATGTCAGATCAATATCAAGAACGTACGAATCGAAAGAAGAAATCGGGTCAAAACCCGAAAATCAAACCCGACTAAATTGAACTTAAACATGAAATTAAAGCATGGATTCTTGCTAATTAGAACCCTAGGAACATGTTAGAAGCAACCAATTGAACGGAGAATCAACAGAATGAAAATCCCCAAATTAATTAAGAACCCTAATTTTAATTCGAAACTTGTAAAATCAATATAAAATCGAATACTTACCAGATGATGATGAGGTTGGAAGATTCTGAAACTAGATTTTTGGGGCTTCGATTTGAGTATAAGAACTTCAAATTTGGACTTCAATAACCCTTAGAACGAATTGATTGAAGATCAAGAACACAAAATAATTTTTGGGAATTTCGAATATTTTTGAGTAATTTCTGAAGAATTGCTAGGGTTATGAAGTCTGATTGGTCTTTTTATATTTCTGGAAAAATAATACCCCAAATAACATTTTTGGATCGATATTGATTCGTTAGATCGTTTAAAAACCCTAATTAGGTCAAAAACACGTTTTACTAAAAATAAGGGGTTAAAAAGGTTGATGATTATCCAAATTGATATATATCATTATATAACTAATGCTCAAGAATACTAGGGCTATAACAACTTCAATATTGATATAGAACGATAAATCCGTCCCCTTAAGCAATTAGGGTTCGGAACGATTTTTCCTTTTTCGGATCAAAAATTGAAATTAATTTGCAGAATCAAATAGGTAGGGTTAAATAGAATCCCATAACCCTTTCGATAACGATTCGAATACGAAAGACGAAGAATTAAAAATGAATGTACGAAATTTCAACGGGGCTCTTGAATTATCAAAACGGCTCAAATTTGAAGAAAATTCCAAATGACGAAATTTTTGAAAGGGGCTTCCGACTCACCATTTAGCACATAATCACACACTAAATATCATATAATAATATTCCAATATTCTAACATAAATATTTTAGATTAAATATATCATTTAATCAAATAATAAAATTCACGGATATTACATCCTTCCCCCCTTAATAGGATTCTGTCCTCAGAATCAGATCAAGGAAACAACTGGGGATACTTCTCTAACATCTCACTCTCTAACTCCCAGGTAGACTCTTCTACTTTAGGATTCCTCCACAAAACTCTCACTAACGCTATTGTCTTATTCCTTAGTACTTTCTCCTTACGATCCACTATCTGAATTGGTCGTTCTACATATGATAAATCTGCCTGGACCTCTATTGGTTCATACTCTATTACATGATTCGAATCTGGTCGATACTTCTTAAGCATAGATACATGAAATACATTATGAACGTGCTGCATATGCGGTGGCAATGCCAACTCGTAAGCTACCTCGCCTACCTTCTTCAAAATCTCAAACGGCCCAACATATCTCGGACTCAACTTCCCTTTCTTTCCAAATCTAACTAATCCTTTCCATGGGGAAACTTTTAGTAACACTTGCTCTCCTTCCTCGAATCCCACATCCTTTCTGGCTAGATCCGCATACCTTTTCTGTCGGTCTTGAGCTGTTATCAATCTTCTCTGAATCAATTGAATCACTTCTTTTGTTCGTTGTACTAGTTCTGGTCCTATCATTTTCCGTTCACCAACTTCTTCCCAATATACTGGAGATCGACACTTTCGTCCATACAAAGCTTCGTAAGGTGGCATTCCGATGCTCGCGTGAAAACTATTATTATATGAAAATTCCACCAAGGGTAGATGATCGTCCCAACTGCCTTCAAAATCAAGTGCACATGTCCTAAGCATATCTTCAATAGTCTGAATTGTCCTTTCGCTTTGACCGTCCGTCTGCGGATGATAAGCCGTACTCATTCTCAACTCGGTGCCCAAACACTCTTGAAAACTCCTCCAAAATCTTGAATTGAATCGAGGGTCTCTATCAGACACTATCGATACTGGAACTCCATGTCGTACTACGATTTCTTTTATGTAAATATGAACTAACTTATCCAGCGAGAATCTCTCGTTAATCGGAAGAAAATGCGCAAATTTCGTCAATCGATCCACGACAACCCAGATGGCATCATGGTTAGCTTTTGTTCTAGGCAATCCTACTACAAAGTCCATCGCAATGTGTTCCCACTTCCATTCGGGAATCTCCAATGGTTGAAGTAATCCACTTGGTCTCTGATGTTCCGCCTTAACTCTTTGACACGTAAAGCATTTACTTACCCATTCCGCAATCTCTCTCTTCATATCTGGCCACCAAAAGTTCGTCTTAAGATCTCGATACATCTTCGTACTCCCTGGATGAATTGAATACTTCGAGTTATGTGCTTCGTGCAGAATCTCACTTTTCAGTTCCGTTACGTTAGGTATCCATATCCGAGAAGCAAATCTCAAGATCCCTTTGTCGTCCGGTTGGCTACATATTTCCTCACCTGTCATTTTACTCACATCGTCGTTCATAACTTGCTCTTGGCATTTTCGTATCTTCTCCAACAATTCAGGTTGAAATGTCATGGTATAAATCATTTCCGTCGCGTTCTTCGGATTAATTACTTCGATTTCTAACTTCTCAAATTCCTTGTATAACTCTTTGGTCATCATTAGTGTGTTTAATCTCTCTTTTCTGCTCAATGCATCTGCTACCACATTTGCCTTGCCGGGATGATAGTTAATAGAAACGTCGTAGTCCTTGATTAGTTCTAACCATCTTCGTTGCCTCATGTTCAGCTCTTTCTGAGTAAAGATATACTTCAAACTTTTGTGATCGGTGTAAATTTCACATCTTTCTCCATACAAGTAGTGTCTCCATATCTTCAAAGCAAACACCATAGCTGCTAACTCCAAATCGTGTGTAGGGTACTTCTGTTCGTGGGGTCTCAACTGTCTTGACGCATAAGCAATCACCTTGTCATGTTGCATAAGTACGCATCCTAATCCTTTATACGACGCATCACTATAGATTACGAAATGACCTTGATCGTCTAGTAACATCAATACCGGTGCCGTAGTTAGTCTTTTCTTTAACTCTTGGAAGCCTTCTTCGCACTTTTCGTTCCATATGAATCGCTCGCTTTTCCTTGTCAGCTTGGTCATTGGAGTAGCTATCTTCGCAAAATCTTGCACAAATCTCCGGTAGTATCCGGCTAATCCCAAGAAACTTCTGACTTCAGTCGGTGTCCTTGGTCTCTCCCAATCTTTCACTGCCTCTATCTTTGCTGGGTCCACTTTGATGCCTTCGCTGCTCACCACGTGTCCTAAGAAATGAACTTCTTTCAACCAGAATTCACACTTGGAAAACTTCGCGTATAGTCCTTCTTGTCTCAACGTTTCTAGCACAATTCGCAACTGGTCTGCATGCTCTTCTTCTGTCCTCGAGTATATCAAGATGTCGTCGATGAATACCACTACAAACTTGTCCAAATATCTCTTGAAAATCCTGTTCATTAGATCCATGAAAGCTGCGGGTGCATTCGTTAGTCCAAACGCCATTACTAAAAATTCATAGTGCCCATACCTTGTTCGAAAGGCTGTCTTCGGTATGTCGTCTGGTCTAATCTTCAATTGGTGATATCCTGACCGTAGGTCGATCTTTGAAAAATGTACCGCTCCCTTCAGCTGGTCAAACAGATCATCTATTCGAGGTAACGGATACTTGTTCTTAATGGTCAGCTTGTTCAACTCCCGATAGTCTATACACAATCTCATGCTTCCATCCTTTTTCTTGACAAACAGTACTGGTGCTCCCCACGGTGAAACGCTGGGTCTAATAATTCCTTTTTCTAGCAAATCTTGCAGTTGATCAGCCAATTCCTTCATCTCCACTGGTGCCATTCTGTAAGGGGCCTTCGATACTGGCTCCGCGCCTGGTACTAAGTCTATCGCAAATTCAATCTCTCTATCTGGAGGTAAACCTGGTAATTCTTCCGGAAAAACATCTGGAAACTCATTTACGACTGGAATATCTTCTAACTTAGAAACTTCCTTATCTATATCTATCACATAAGCTAGATACGCCTCACCACCTTGCCTTAATAACCTCTTAGCCTGAATCATTGTCAGGAACCTCTTTCTTTGTTTCTCTCCTCTAAATATTATCTCTTTCTTTTCTAGGGTAATCAAAGTAACCCTCTTATTCTTACAATCAATACTTGCATCATGCTCAGTCAACCAATCCATCCCTAATATCACATCAAATTCACCTAACTTAAAAGGTAACAAGTCAACATAAAAACGATTTCCCAAAATCTCTATCTCACAACGGGGATAATATGAACTGACCGCGATACGATCCTGATTAGCTATCTCTATAGTCAACACTCCACTTAAAGGTTTCGTTACGCAATTCAATCTACGAGCAAACGTCTCAGAAATAAAAGACTTCGTCGCTCCCGAATCTATTAACACTTGTGCAGGAATAGAATTTACTAGAAGTGTACCTGCCACCACGTCGGAATCTCTCACTGCTTCTCCCATTGACATATTGTAGGTCCTGGCTAACGGCTGGACGTTAACAACTGGGGGTGCTTCAATTGCCCGAATCATATTGTTCACGGTTGCTGGTGCTCTGCAGTCCTTAATCACGTGACCTGGTTTCTTACACCGATGACACACGATGCCTATCTTGCAATCCCGGGAATAATGTCCCTTCTGATTGCATTTAAAGCATGTGACATTCAATCGATGGCATATCCCTAGATGTCGCTTCCCGCATGTCTTGCATTCTGGTAGTGGGGGTCTAGAAAGTCCCTGCTGACTGCCGGTTAGTAGACGGTTATCTTGTCCTACGCTTCCGGTGTCTGGTTTCCTAAAACTTGTATTCCTTCCGTGCTGAAATCCCAGCTTCTTATTTGCTTGCCCTTGAAAACTTCCCTGCTGCTGTCCCTTATCGGGTATCCCTGCTTTCCTTTTCTTGTTCTCCCTCTCTTTCATGTAAGAATCACTCTCTGCCTCTGCAATCATTGCCTTTTGGACCACCGCTGCATAGGTGTCCAACTCCAATACAGCTAACTTACTACGAATCCAAGACCTCAGTCCCTGCTGGAACCTCTTGGCCTTCTTCTTTTCCGTATCCACATAGGTTGGAACAAACCTTGACAACTCCGTAAACCTTGTTTCATATTGGGGCACTGTCATGCTTCCCTGCTTTAATTCCAAAAACTTCAATTCCATCTGATCTCTCATATAGTCCGGAAAATACCTTTCCAAAAACAACTCTGTGAATCTTGCCCACGTAATCAATCCCTCGGGCTCCATAGCCCTACTCGTTTCCCACCAATAACTAGCCTCATTCTTCAGAAAATAGCTTGCATACTCTGTCTTCTTGTCCTCTGTCACCTCTATCAAGGCAAAAGCCTTTTCCATCTCTTTCAACCATGCCTTAGCCTCTACAGGGTCTGCTGATCCTTTAAATTCTGGAGGTTTTGCTACCTGGAAAGATTTGAACGTAACTGCCGGTGCTGCTTGCTGGTGCTGTTGTTGATGTTGCTGATGCTGATGTTGCTGATGCTGTTGCTGCTGTTCTAAGAGCTGTTGCTGAAATGCACGTTGCTGCTGTGCTAATGCGGCAGTCTGTTGAGTAAGGGTATTTAACAACTGGATTACCATCGGGTCCACACGACCCGTGGGAGGTGTATTTTGTTGACCTTCTTGGTCAGAAGTATCAGTTGAACGGGTTTGTCGTCTAGGAGCCATATCGCTGATGAATAAACAATAATTGGCTTAATCAAACAGTTCATATAAGAGAAGGAAGGATCACAATTGATATCTCGAAGGTTTACAGATCTTCTCAACGGTGTATGGATACACTCGTTGCAATAAGTAGAATAACAGTTATGATGCTGGAAATGAATGACAGGGGAATAAATACAGTTCTATAAAAGAGGTTTATCATATATATATAGATAGAGTCAGTACAAGCGTAGAACGCTTCAAAAGAAAATATATCATGGCTGAACCATAACTGCCGACCAGCAATACAACAACAAAAATGCAACAACAACCCGAGGCGTTCCTATAAGCCCGGTGCACTGCTGATTCTACAATATGCATCTATATACTAACTATCTAGAACCATACATCCATGTCACATCTGTCTGCTACCGATACCTGCTCACAGATCACATGCTCCTGCCGGCCATAACGGGGGTCCTGAAACCTCTGCAATCTCACTCATCGCATAATCCAAAATCTGTCTCATCCCTGCTACTGTCTCTCCCTCTCGACTAGAAGCTAATCCATGCAATCGAGTCTCAACCAAAGTCCTCGTAACCCTAAACCTCATCTGAATGTCTCTCATCTGATCTCTAAGTCTGTCTCTCTCTCTGACAGCGGCTGCCTCGATCGAACGAATCCTACCCATCTCCATAACCTGTCCATAAAGGAAATCCTTCTCTCTTCTCACCCTCTGATACACATGGTGTGGAACTGGTGGCTCACATAACTGATACAAAGGCCCACAAACTGATGCCTGAGATGCTGGTGCTGGGGCTACTTGTCGGAGTGGAATAGGACAAGGTATCTGATCTCTCCTGACTACTGGGTCCTGATGCCTAGGCTGATATCGCACTGGCCGAGACGGTCCTGCTCTCTCAACGGGTGTAGGTATCTCTGCTATCGTATCCTCGGAAGGGTCTGAGTCTGAACTAGAACTAGGGGGCTGCAATTATAACCACATTTAATTACTACGCGTAATATCCCTAGTTGACCTCCTAATATCCTTACGTGAATTCCTAACTCTCTATGTTATCCTGGACCCTAAGTCCTAACTTGTTTCAAATGCCATAACCTGTTGCTCTGATACCAACTGTGACGCCCTCCAAACCCGGGGTACAGATTTGAGGAGTCATCCGACCAACGGAATACTATTTAACACATGCATAATATATATAAAGACACAATTACCCCTTGACCAAGACCGCATCCAGATTATGGCAATGAACACAAGCTACTACAATCTTTTATTATTACAAACCAGTTTTATCAGAGTTATTACATCACAACTAAAGTTCAAATCTAGACATTAAATCTAGAAAAGCAAAACAACAACTACCCTGCCAATAACAGTGACTCGAGGGGCTCTCCTGACTGCTGGTGAACTATTGGTCACGCTATGCCAACTCATACTCTCGCTTCACTGGAATAGGGTTAGAAAACAACAAGCAAGAGTGAGCCAAAATTGCTCAGCAAACATCAACGAATCATTTCTATCACAGTTGTAAGGATATGAATTTAAGATATCAGAATCAACAATATTTAGCTAACACATGCTTTGTATCAATAATGATTGAAGTAAAGGATTAGAATTTGGCTTATACATTTTATTCAAATCAAAGGTTGTGCTGCTGGCCAGCCACGCATCAACCCCGGACTAGCTCATGTCATAGTCCTCTACTGGATCCCAGGCCAATCTGGGCCTTAAGTTATTCCGACCAATTACTGGTCCATTTTTAAAAACACATGCCAATTCTATAATAGGGTATAAACAATAACATGCTCAATAAGATAAACTGAATGTATAGTAATTGCAAAAGAGCTTCAACTGTTCAGTATCAACGAAGATCGAGAAAGGATCATGGAGTAGTTTCAATGGTACAGTGTACTCATTCAATAAGGTAATCAATATTGGTAATCGTTAATCAATAACCGTAATTGGTAGTCAAGATGGAAGTCAAATAATCAAAGGTTGTCAATGATAATCAAAGGATGATAAATAGCAACAATAGGTGGTAAACAATAATCAAGTAAATTGGAAATAAGGGTTTCCGATGCAGATCAAATCAAAGAATCAAGAATTTCTAAGGAAATGGAATCAGTTGTCCAAATGCGGTTAAAAGATGGATAATTTGAATTGTTCTGGGGATAACGGTATTCAAGTAATCAAGACAATAATAATTTTTATCACAAGTAAAGGCACAGATACTTGCCTGGTCTAAGCTGCTGTCGGATCGACTCTGCTCACTCTACTTTCCCCTTTCCCTTGCTCCGGGAACTCGATTCTATAATTAAACAACTCATTACAATAAGTCTAACTATTCTCGTTCTACTCTCGACACTTATTCAATCAATAATCACATTTAAACAAGTAACCGGGTATGTATCGGACGTCCGGTATAATTTACGATATTTAAAACTCAGATATTTGCCCTAGCACGGGCATATACAGACTATAAAACACAACACACAATTAATATGAACCATATTGCACTTATAAATATTTTTAAAACATCGTCTGAAACTCATTTGAATTTTTAATAAGTCATTACTAATTTTTAAATCAAAAATCGGATTTTTAAATCCAATATAAACATTTAAATGAAAATAAATCAATTAATAAAATTAATTGACACTCTTTAAATGCTCAAACTATTTTTAAATAAATAAATAGGCTTGAAAATAATTAAACTGAATTTTTAATTAATTAAATCTAATTAATAATTAATTTTTAAGAATTAATTGATTAAAAGAATTAACCAATTAATTAATAAATTAATTATTAATTAAAAATAATTAAAATAATTAAGTTTAATCAATTTTCGGATTTAAAATAATAAATATAATTTATCAGAATTTTTCTGATATTAAAATATATTTTTAAAATAAAAATATGAATTTTTAAAGTTTTTAAACTATTTTCGAATTAAATTTAAAAATAAAATTCAAAAACAGTTTTCTGAAAATGAATTAGGGTTTTGAAGATTGAAACCGGGTCGAAAAATCGGGTAAACGGGTCGGGAAGAACGAATCCGGGTCACCAAGAACAACCCGCCGGAATCTGGGTTTTCCAGAATCCGGCCGGCGTCCGGTGGCCGGACTTCGCCGTTTCCGATCAAAACAAAACCAAACCATAGGGCTTTTGTTCGCTTTTGCAAGACAAACACAACCCACATACACACACATCTGTCCCATGCCGGAATCGTGCCCAGAATTCATTCAAAGAACTCGCCGGCGACGACCTCGGCCGGAAACCCGATCTACTTAAATCCTACATGAAACTCAAAGATTAATATACCAAAATAAAGCTTATAACTCATACAATCAAAGCCCTTTATCAAAAACAATGTTAGATCAATATCAAGAACGTACGAATCGAAAGAAGAAATCGGGTCAAAACCCGAAAATCAAACCCGACTAAATTGAACTTAAACATGAAATTAAAGCATGGATTCTTGCTAATTAGAACCCTAGGAACATGTTAGAAGCAACCAATTGAACGGAGAATCAACAGAATGAAAATCCCCAAATTAATTAAGAACCCTAATTTTAATTCGAAACTTGTAAAATCAATATAAAATCGAATACTTACCAGATGATGATGAGGTTGGAAGATTCTGAAACTAGATTTTTGGGGCTTCGATTTGAGTATAAGAACTTCAAATTTGGACTTCAATAACCCTTAGAACGAATTGATTGAAGATCAAGAACACAAAATAATTTTTGGGAATTTCGAATATTTTTGAGTAATTTCTGAAGAATTGCTAGGGTTATGAAGTCTGATTGGTCTTTTTATATTTCTGGAAAAATAATACCCCAAATAACATTTTTGGATCGATATTGATTCGTTAGATCGTTTAAAAACCCTAATTAGGTCAAAAACACGTTTTACTAAAAATAAGGGGTTAAAAAGGTTGATGATTATCCAAATTGATATATATCATTATATAACTAATGCTCAAGAATACTAGGGCTATAACAACTTCAATATTGATATAGAACGATAAATCCGTCCCCTTAAGCAATTAGGGTTCGGAACGATTTTTCCTTTTTCGGATCAAAAATTGAAATTAATTTGCAGAATCAAATAGGTAGGGTTAAATAGAATCCCATAACCCTTTCGATAACGATTCGAATACGAAAGACGAAGAATTAAAAATGAATGTACGAAATTTCAACGGGGCTCTTGAATTATCAAAACGGCTCAAATTTGAAGAAAATTCCAAATGACGAAATTTTTGAAAGGGGCTTCCGACTCACCATTTAGCACATAATCACACACTAAATATCATATAATAATATTCCAATATTCCAACATAAATATTTTAGATTAAATATATCATTTAATCAAATAATAAAATTCACGGATATTACAATTGTCACTCCTGATTCTTCTAACTTTCTAATCAGGATGATTATTTACAACCTTGATGTGATTGATTTTGATTTCACTTGCCTCATCCTTAGAGTGCAGAAAATAAGTCCATGTAAATTTAGAGAAATCATCTACAATCACAAGGCAGTATTTCTTCTTTGAAATTGACACGACATTGACTGGTCCAAATAAATCCATGTGAAGGAATTGAAGTGGCTGAATAATAGATGATTCAGTCTTGCTTCTGAAAGATGCCTTCTTTTGTTTTCCTTTATGACAAGCATCACATAGGCCATCCTTGGAAAACTCCAATTGTGGAATACCTCTAGAAAGATCTTTCCTTACCAAATTATTCATAACTTTAAAATTCAAGTGTGACAGCTTCTTGTGCCATAGCCAACTTTAATCCTTGTTTGCTTTGCTGAAAAGACAAGTGATTGAATCTGTATTGGTTGAGTTGAAGTCAGCTATGTATACATTCCCTTTTTTGTATCCTGTCAATACCACATTGTTGTTCTCTTTGTCAGAAACAACACAGGCTTCTGGCTTAAAAGAAACTGAAAAACCTTTGTCACATAGTTGACTGATACTAAACAAATTGTGCTTTAGACCATCAACTAGTGCTACTTCTTCAATGATGTTAGGTCCTGATAAGTTTGTAGAAGGGGGGTTGAATATAAACTATACCGTTTAATCGAATTTGTTCTGTTTAGAATTAAACAATTTGATGAACAAATTATGGCGGAATTAAATGAAACAGAATTCAAGTTAAATAAAACTATATTAAACTTGAAGGGTGTTACAAATATGATACTGATTACCAGATTGGATCTCAAACTAATTAAAACAAATCTAGAATAAATTCGACATGAATTTATCTATTTTTGTAATAAAAAGATATAACAATATTTGATAATTTGAGATACGTTCTAGGGATAAAAATCCGCTAGATAGTCAAAGCAGTACAAGTGAATGAATTCTATTGGTTTAGATTTAACACAATGATTTTAGAATTTATCCACAGAAGAAATGAATCTGGCAGTTGCTTTGCTTTTCTTTGCAGGAGAGTTCTTGACAGATGAAATGTTGTAGATATTTATCTTCTGTCTGTTTTCTTTTCTTAAATATCAATCCACTTGACACAAAAGCCTACACGTTTCTGCTTTTCATTCCACTAGGAATGACTATCAAAATAGTCTAAAAAGACTATTTTTAAGCCTGGAATGACTATGCTTTGTACTGTAATGACTAAGAGAATATACATAAATTAAATTAGAATTTCTAGAAATGTACTAGGATGACTATCGGGATGACTATCCCTTGATAGTCATTCCAGTACATTTTAATGTAAATAGACTTGGAATGACTATCGGGATGACTATCCTGGATAGTCATTCCAGTTCATTTTAATTAAGAAATTCTGATTTAATTCTAATTCTAATTTAAATTAATTCTGTTAATTAATTTATTTCATAAATTAAATTCTGATGAATTTAATTTATTCAATAAATTAATTACTTAATTTATTTGTTAAATTAATTCAGAAGAATTAAATTAATAACTAATTTAAAAGAGAATGTAAATTCTTTAATCATACAAAAACCACTTCTTGAACCACTTAAACTTCTGAAGAGTATCCATTGTCAGGGGTTGTCATTTGATGCACGGTCTGGTTCATAAATGACTAAATTCAATGTCTGTTCTTCATCTTGACTTTAAGATGTGGTTCATTGTCTGCTTTTGACTGTTGATCAACCTTTGTAACCTGTACATTTGCTATCACAAATCTGAAACCTCTGTCACTTTAATAAATCCACATCTTTGAAGACTTCACTGAGGCTTGAACAAATAATTGAACTTCTTTCAATGTAGTATATCTTCAAATCTGTAGGATGACTTTAATCTGTATTCTTCTGACAGATATGATATTCTGAGATTCCTGTGACTGTGACAATTGAATTATTACTTACTTATTACAAACTTGTCTAAGTTGAGTTGAATCCTCGATGTAAACAATTAGGCTAAAACATATGCCTTTCAATCTCCCCCTATTTGTTTGTTGGAGAATAACAAGCAAATACCTAGAGGATAACTCAACTAACTAAACAAGTAAAAATAAGACTATAAAAGTTGTAAATAATAACACAAAGTTCTGGATTTCATTAAACATTTTCCAGATTCAAACATTAAAGATAAATACAAGATAGATGTTCCTCTAGACTGAACATGTGTTTACATTGATCCTATCTTGAAATACCTAAGCTCTACACATATAACATTTACAGAACAGAGCTTCTTCAAATTTCAGACTCAATCATCTCTCCTTCTTCAAGTGCTTCAAGCAACTCCTTGTCCAGAACACGATCAGATTCAGAAGTAATGCCACTAGGTCTGACAGGTTGAGTTGTAACTTTCTTCAGCCTATTCTTCATTTGATGATATCTCTTAATATTGGCAATGCAATAGTCTTGAATCAAATCAGCAACTTCTGTCTTTTCTTGTGTAGCAAACCCTGTTGTCCTCAACATGTTCTCCATATAGACAAGATGCTTGGCAGGATAATCTTTCAAAGAGATGGGATCCACACCACAAGTTTGAAGTGCCCTTCCTTTATAAAATTTAACTTCATATGGCACATCCACAACTTGAGGACTAGCTTTCATGGCAAAATCTCTAAGCTGATCATGCAACAGCTCACATAGAGGTGAAGACCTTTTAACCTTTGTCATGAAAACCCAAAGCTCAGAGAGAGTTCTACCTTCCAGAAGATTAAGAGAAACTATGAAAGTTCCCTCATTATGAGTGTAGATGTAGATCTTCAACTCCTCTCTGACTCTGTCATATCCAGTAGTAATTCTTGAAATCTCCGCATGAAGAGCTTTCATATAGACTGTGTTATCTGGATTGACCTTTCTGTACCTTTCCAACATGCTAAAGAACTTTCCATCATTGTCTGACCCTGTCGGATGTGAGAACATCTCTCTAGCTCTATCCCATTCTTCTCCAAGCTTCAACCTCACATATAACTTCCTGTCTTTGACTTTTAAATCATGAAGCCTTTGCTTTTCTTGATGTTCAGTTTTTTGGATAACTAGATGCTTTGAGATTATGTTAGACACTTTAGCATTCTCATCTTCTCTTCTCTTTAGATCAGCTTTCTGTCTTAACACAGCTCAGCTTCAAAGGCAGGATCCACTTCAGGTTCATCTTCCCAGTCAGCAAAATCAGCCTCTCCTTCAACCTCCACTTCACCAAAAATATCTTCAGGGGTTTCTCCAGATTCAATATCATCAAAATCTACATGTTCACCTTGATAGTAGTCAGCATCAGAAAAAGTTAACTTCTGCTTCCCTTTGTCCTTTCCAGAACCAGAACCTCCAGCTTCTCCTCCTTGATCTCTCACTTTTTCTCCTCCTTGTATCTCCTTCTCCTTATTCTCCCCCTTAGTTGAGGAATCCTCTATGGATTTAACTTTATCAGCCTCAGGATCCTCCTTTTTGTTTCCTCCTTGATCTCCATCTTTGTCATCATTGGCCTCTGCATCATCACCACCCTCAAAGAATTTCTTTTGCTCGGTGTTGGGTTGATGTGAACTCTTGATCATATTGTACAGATGTTTCATGCCTTCATTCAAATGTACCATTCCTCCTTCAAGATTTGTGAACCTCTGGTCATTGTACCACTGATTGTTATCAACAGTTTCTTGAATAGAGTTCACTTGTGTTGAAATGGAAGCAATCTGCTTGACACTCTCCCTGATCTCAGCATTTGAAATTGTCAGCTCGGAGATGTCTGAAGCCACTAGCACCTGTGATTCTTGAACATCATTGATTTTGGGGATCAATGTGACCTTCACTCCTTCTATCTCATCTCTAATATGACCCAGCTGATTAGTTACAGAGGTGGAAGAAGAAGAATGTTCAACCACTTGTGCTTTGAGAATTTCCTTTTCAGCCTGGGTCTGTTGAAGTTGTTTCTGTAAACCAGCTATTTGAGCCAATAAAGAAGAAGTGTATGTGTCATTGTGTGCACTCATCTCAATTTCTCTCGATGGTGTTTCACTCTGCTCACGTGCTTGTGTATCGCTCTTTGTTTGTCTCTCAGATCTAACCACTAGCTGTCTATCCAAATTTGGAGTTGATGTACCTGCAGGAAAAATCACCCTAGCCCCTTCTAGAGAGGTCAGTGGTGGTGCAATGGGAGTTCGCAATTCCCAATCCCCAATGAAATCCAAATCTGATTGAATTTGAAACTGAATTGCTTCAGTGTTGGATTCATTAGGTTGCCTTCCACTTTCTCCAGTAAAAACTGCGAGTGGAAAATCCCTTAAGGGAGCCAAAGATGTTCCCTCTGGGAGGGGAGAAAATGATTCTATTTGAGTTGGCGAAGAATCAGATTTTCCCTCAGATGCCTGTGAAGGCACTTCTACCGTTACAATGGTAGGCACTGTCTCATGTCCTAATTGCTCTCCTAGCAAAGTGTCCTGAGTTGCATCTAAAGTTATGTTTTCTCCCATTGTGAGTAACGGGAGTGTGCTTGACTCGGTACAAAATGCCATGGCCCTATGGCGAACTTCAATAGATTCATCCTGTTGAGAGGATGTCTCCAGAGACTGTGTATTGGCCATTTCAAAATCCATATCCTGTTGGGAGGATACAGACGGGCTTACAGATATCTCCCTATATGTTCTTCTTTTCTTAGGAGGTGGAGATAGAGCTGCGGGATCACTCATTGTTTCTTCATCACTACTATTTCTGTTTCTGGTATAGATATAAGGTTCAGGTTTATTTGGATTTGACTCAGTGTTTGGCTCTATGACCGGGGATAGAGTTTGTGGTTCTACAAACTCTTGGTCAGCCCTATCAACTTCTTGAGTTTCAGAAACAGTACCAGAAGAACCAGGGATAGAAGTCCTTACCTGTGGTTGTATGACTTCTTCAGTTCCAGCTGATGTAACAATCCTTTGCTCGGGAACTGGTGGTTCAAATGATGGTAGGTTGATGAAGTTTGTCATGTAGTTGGATATGAGAACTGGGACACTGCTATACTTGAAGGATGTTTCCAATCTTTGAAAGAACTTTTTGTCAGTGGTCGGAGAAATGAAAAAACGACCATTCTTGAACAGTTCTTGATGCTCATTAGAAAGTATAGAATTAAGAACAAGTGATAGAAAACGAGGATAAAAACATTTAATCTTTCTACCATTGTCAAATTCCTTTCTAGCATTAAACACCCTCCTAACAACAATTTCCCATAGAAGGTGGCCAAAATTGAGTCTTTTGTTGAAAACAATTGCATAACCAATAACTTGTAAAAGATAAGGAATATTCTGAAAGTTATTTTTCGTGCAATTGCTAAAGACCTTAGCCAAGGTATCAAAGAATAAGTCCCATTCACACACAAGATTACCTTTAATCAACTTAGTCATATTTAGGGGACCTTGATAGTGAATACTGAAGAAAAACCTAGCTAATTCTTCTTCAGTGGGGAGTCTGTCAAAATTATCCCGAGGAAACTGCAAGGCATTACAAAATGTTTCCTCAGTGATAATGTACTGTGTGTCCTGAATATTGAAAGATATAGTTGAGAAATCATCAGAGACAACAGCAGTTGAGCAAAGTAAATATAAAGGATCAACTTTCAAATCAACATTAGAACAAATAGCATAATTAACACAAGAATGTTGATTAAGAAAGGAGATCCAAGGCCTAAAACGTTCAAATGAACATTTCAGGGGATCAAAATAGCCATGGTAATTAGTAAGAACAATCTCAAATTGCTGGGCCATTTTAACACAAATTAATAGAGTTAATTTTAGATTAATTCTAATTTAGGGAATAAATTCCAAGAAATAAGAATTATATCAGAAATTAATTAAATCAATTTATGTTGATCCAAAAAAAATTTGACAGCAGTTCTTTACTTAAGAGAATAAAGAACCAAACAAGAGAAGTAAGTTTTGTAAAAACAAGAACTTGTGAAGGAATGAAGGACAAAAGACAACCTGCTTAGTATTTATAGGCAAAACCCGAATAGCCTGGAATGACTATCGGGATGACTACCCGGTAGTCATCCCGATAGTCATTCCAGTATAAAACTGAGAATAACTATAAATAGTAACAGAAAATCCAGAGAAAAAATAAACAAAAAATACAATTCAGTGCATATAACTAGAATGACTATCGGGATGACTATGGGATAGTCATACCGATAGTCATTCCAGTACAAAAATATAAGTACTGAAGGTAAAAGGCAGAAACAATTAATTAAAATAAAACTAAACTACAATGACTACTGGAATGACTATGAAAGATAGTCATTCCGATAGTCATGCTAGTACAAAAACAAACCTGTTAACAAAAACTAGCAGAATTAATTAAAATAATTACAGAAAAATGCATAAAAGTAATAACAATGCATGAAATATTTATAAAAATCTAGAAAAATTCACAGAAAATTCCATAAATCCTAGAAAAATATGCAGAATTATATAAAATTGCATAAAATAATATAAACTTGCAGAATTATTCAAACAACAATATTTACAATCTGAAAATAACTTAAATGATTCTAAATAAATATATTTTCAATAAAAATACATTTCTCCACTTAAAAAATATGAGAAAAATATTTTTAAAGAAAATAAATTATTCAGAATATTTAAATTAACAAGCTTTATACAATAAACATGGATTGACAATATTTAACATCTTAAATTGACAAGAGAAAATGATTTAGATAAGAACAAACCTACCAGAGACACTGTCAATCACTAAGACTGTTCAACATACCCAATTTACCAACTAACCTGGTAAATGTGGATTCGTCAACAGATTTAGTGAAAATATCTGCAGTCTGTTCTTCAGTGGGTACAAAGTGTAACTCCACAGTTCCATTCATAACATGCTATCTGATAAAATGATACCTGATATCAATGTGCTTCGTTATCGAGTGCTGCACAGGGTTGTTGGAGATTGCTATGGCACTTGTATTATAACATAAAATGGGAATTTTGTCTAATGCAAAGCCATAGTCCTTTAATTGATTCCTTATCCATAAGATCTGAGCACAACAGCTTCCAGCAGCAATATATTCAGCTTCTGCTGTTGAATTGGAAACTGTTTGTTGTTTCTTGCTATACCAGGAAATCAACCTACCTCCTAGGAATTGACAACTCCCAGAGGTACTCTTTCTATCCACAACACTACCTGCATAATCAGAATCTGTATATCCAACAAGATTAAAACCAGAATCTTTAGGGTACCAGATACCTAGATTAGGTGTACCCTTAAGATATCTCAAGATTCTTTTCACAGCAACGAGATGTACATCTCTAGGGTCCGCTTGGAACCTTGCACACAAGCATATAGCATACATAATATCTGGTCTACTTGCAGTAAGATAGAGTAAGGAGCCAATCATACCTCTGTAGCTTGTAACATCTACCTTGATAGATTTGTCAGAAGCTCCAAGTTTGATGGCTGTTGAAGATGGAGTCCTTGCTGATGCTGAATCCTCCATATGATACTTCTTGAGGAGTTCTTTGAGATACTTGGATTGACAAATAAATATACCATTTGTCCTTTGACTTACTTGCAATCCAAGAAAGAACTTCAGCTCACCCATCATACTCATTTCAAACTTACTCTGCATTAGCTTAGCAAATCTCTTACAGAGATCATCATTAGTAGACCCAAATATGATGTCATCCACATAGACTTGGACTAATATCATATCACTTTTGTATTTCTTTGAAAAAAGAGTTTTGTCTATGATACCTCTAACAAAACCATTTTCTAAAAGAAAACCAGAGAGAGTGTCATACCATTTTCTTGGGGCTTGTTTGAGACCATAGATAGCCTTGAAGAGAAAGTACACAAAGTTCAGCAGCTCCTGATTTTCAAAGCCAGGGGGCTGTTCCACATACACTTCTTCATCAAGCTCACCATTCAGGAATGCACTCTTAACATCCATTTGATAGACTTTAAAATTGGAATAAGCCGCAAATGCTAAGAACATCCTGATGGCCTCAAGTCTAGCCACTGGTGCATAAGTTTCATCATAATCAATGCCTTCAGCTTGTGAATACCCTTGTGCAACCAGTCTTGCCTTGTTCCTTGTAACAATGCCATCCTCATCTAGCTTGTTCCTGTATACCCATCTAGTACCAACTACTTTCTTGTTCTTTGGCCTGGGTACCAGCTTCCAGACTTGCTGTTGTTCAAACTGATTGAGTTCATCTTGCATAACAATCACCCAATCTGGATCAATCAGTGCTTCCTCAGTTTTCTTTGGCTCCATTTTAGATAGAAATGCTGAGAAATGACATTCATTCTGTGTAGCACTTCTAGTTTTAACTCCAACATCTGGATCACCAATGATCAACTCAAAAGGATGAGCTCTATTCCAAACAGTCTGTCTTGGAAGATTTGATCTTGATGATTCGCCTTGAAATTCACTTTGATGTTGTGAGTGACTAGTTGATCCTTCATTTGCTCCCCCTGAATTGTTGCTTGATTGCCTTGATGATTCTTCTCCAGTGTTGGTGGTATCTCCATTGTTACCAGTGTTTCCACCACCATCACCATGATCATTATCATCATTGTTATTATCATCACCAGCAATAACTTCAGGTGGGGCTCCATCATCTGATTCTGAGTCTGGCAAGTTATCAAACTTCAGCTTTTCAGATGAGTCTTCTTTTTGGATATTGGGGAACTTAGTGTCATCAAAAGTAACATTGACACTTTCCTTTACAGTGTGACTGCCAACCAAGTAGACCTTGTAAGATCTTCTGGAATAACCAACAAAAATAGCTTCTTGTGTCTTAGCATCAAACTTGCCACGTTTCACATTGTCATCTATAAGCACAAAGCATTTTGCTCCAAATACATGAAAGTACTTGACAGTTGGTTTCTTGTTGTTCATGATCTCATACGGAGTCTTCATTAAGTCCTTGTTGATTAAAGTTCGATTCTGAGTATAACAAGTTGTATTAGCTGCTTCAGCCCAAAAGTACGTTGGAAGTTTGGACTCACTTAACATAGTCCTTGCAGCTTCAATCAATGTACGATTCTTTCTTTCCACTACTCCATTTTGTTGAGGAGTTCTAGGGGCAGAATACTGTCGTGTTATTCCTTTATCAGCACAAAAGTCATTTAGAATGGCATTCTTGAATTCAATACCATTATCTGACCTTATGGCTCTAACAGGGAATCTAGAATCCAGCTCAATCAACTTTATATGGCCAATCACCAGGTATGGGGTCTCATCCTTGGAATGTAGGAATAAAACCCATGTATATTTTGAATAGTCATCAACAATCACAAGTGCATATTGTTTCTTTGACATGGACATCACATTAACTGGACCAAACAAATCCATGTGCAGTAGCGGAAGAGGTTCAGTTATTGATGATGTATCAGTGCCCTTGTGAGAAGCTTTCTTTGACTTTCCTTTCTGACATGCCTCACACAGTCCTTCCTGTGTAAATTCCATCTGAGGCAAACCTCTAACCAATTCCCTCTTGACTAAAGAGTTCATGGTTTTGAAGTTAAGGTGAGACATCTTCTTGTGCCATAGCCAACTATCATCTGATGAAGCTTTAGCATAAAAACAATTAACTTCATCTTTGAATCCCGAGTTCAGATCAGCTATGAACAAGTCACCTTTCCTTACTCCTTGAAGAGCAGGCTTTCCATTCTTCTTGTGAAGGATCTGACACTTCTCTCTTTCAAAGGAAACAACATATCCTCTGTCACAGAACTGACTGATGCTGAGAAGATTGAACGTCAGACCTTCCACAAATGAAACATCTTCAATGATAACATTTCCGTACTTCAAACAGCCATATCCTTTCGTAATACCCTTGCTGTTATCTCCAAAGGTAACTACTGGGCCAACTTTCACAACCACATCTGATAGCAGGGCTCTATCTCCGGTCATATGCCTTGAACAGCCACTGTCAAGAATCCATATAACACGGTTTACCTGTTTAACTCCCTGCAATATCAAATTGATTAGACCTTCTTCGGAGCCCAAAATTGATTGGGTCCGGCATACTTAAAGAATTGGCCTTTGTCAGGCAAAACAACATTTTTAGCTAAAACTACTTCAACCTCTTTCACATAAGAGCTTTTCCATTTATAGCCAGCCTTAACACATTTCTGAGTAGGCTTAGGGATAAATGAATCCACTCTAGTCTGAGGAGGACTAGTAGTCTTTGCTTTAACATGCTTCTTATTATTAACATGTTGACGTGGAGCAGTCTTATCACTAGATACATGCTTACTATTAAAATAAGCATACATAACATTGAAAGCACAAGACATGCAATTAATCACACCACATGCTTTATGAGAAGAATTAACATGAGGCATGTTAGTTCTACAGTTGTTTTGATCCAACTTATGGATATATGATTTAGTCTTTTTAGTTGAAGCAACTTTGACTGGAATATCAGATATACACTTTTTGGATTGTTCAACTTCCAAAGCAATATCTTCTTCACGAATCTCCTCTGCAATGATGATAGAGTCTTCATTCAGAGGTTCTGCTTCGGACTCCTTACAGAAGGGTGTTTCAATACCCTTAAGCACATATGGAACACCCCTTCCTTCAGATCTGACTCTACAAGGGGAATTAATTCCAAGCAATCCAATGGCCTTATTATAATCATAACCTATACTGACATGATTACCAATAGCTTGTTTATTGAGAATCTCTTTAGCCGTCTTACAAGAGCTGAAATAGGCATTAGCTTTAGTCTTTAGCTCACTAATCTCTTTCTTAAGAATGGTTTCCAGTTGAATATAACATTTAACCCTATTCTCAAGAAAAGCTATTTTCTCAACAAGTTCATCCTGATTAACATGCACTAGTTTTAATTCTTTTATCTCATTCTCAAGATTTGTGTTTAAAAGAATTATTCTATCATTTTCAGTGCGTGCACAATCTAAGGTGACACCAAGATGACGAATCATTTCAGTATCAGTAAACTTTACCTCTGACATGTGTGCGGATGAAGTGCTTGCCTCTTTAGCCACTAAAGCAAGGTTCCCAATCTCACCTGCTTCTTCATCACTATCAGTGTCATCCCAACTCTTTCCTTCAGCAACATAAGCTTTCCCAATCTTGTTCTTCTTGCTAGAATCAAATGTGTTTCTAGTCACTTGCTTTGGCTTTCTGCATTCTGTAGCAAAGTGACCCAACTCATTGCAATTGTAGCATCTGATTGTGCTCCTTTCCACAGTTCCAGTTTTGTAGCCACCCCTTGTGCCACTTGAAGATGAAGAACCACCTCTCTGAAACCTGGGCCTGAACTTAAGATTGGGATTCCTCTTGAATCTAAACTTCCCAAACTTCCTGACTATCAAAGCCAAATCACCATCCTCCAGCTGATCAAGTTCTTCTAAAGAATAGAAGTCACCACCAGATTGATCAATGGATGTTAATCCATATTCAGCATCAATAACATTCATGTTAGAACTGGAAGGTTGAACATCCTTCACTTCCAGTTTCTGTGGGACTTCAACAGCCAGTGCAGTAGAAGTACTAACAATCTTTCCAGTTCCATACAGCTCCCTTTGCTGAATCTGCTCCAGCTCATAGGTCTTCAGAACACCATACAATCTCTCCAAAGCAATCTCATTCATATCTCTTGCTTCTCTAATGGCAGATATTTTGTGCTCCAAATGAGGTGGAAGTGTAAGAAGGAACTTCTTGTTAATCTCCTTGTTGGTGTAGTGCTTCCCATTGAGATTCAGATCATTGATTAATTTGTTATATCTCTCAAAAACCTGAGAGATACCTTCACCAGGGTTTGATCTGAAATGCTCATATTGTGAGGTGAGAATTTCCAGCATATTCTCCCTAACTTCCTCTGTCCCCTCATTGATTATCTCTATAGTTGCCCAAATGTGTTTAGCAGTATCATAGTTGAGGACATGATTATGCATGATTGGATCAAGACAATCAATAAGGATCAACTGAAGACAGGAATCCAAGGTAACATCCTCTTTCTCATCAGGAGTGTAATCCTTGGCATCTTTAGGGTACATTCTAGCAGCCCTAGTCACAACATTATTCTCAATGAGTTCTCCCTCAATAATCATAGGGACTTTGGGACCGTTCTTCAGCACATCAATGTATTTAGGAATTAAATGACAGAATTCAAGTTAAATAAAACTATATTAAACTTGAAGGGTGTTACAAATATGATACTGATTACCAGATTGGATCTCAAACTAATTAAAACAAATCTAGAATAAATTCGACATGAATTTATCTATTTTGTAATAAAAAGATATAACAATATTTGATAATTTGAGATACGTTCTAGGGATAAAAATCCGCTAGATAGTGAAAGCAGTACAAGTGAATGAATTCTATTGGTTTAGATTTAACACAATGATTTTAGAATTTATCCACAGAAGAAATGAATCTGGCAGTTGCTTTGCTTTTCTTTGCAGGAGAGTTCTTGACAGATGAAATGTTGTAGATATTTATCTTCTGTCTGTTTTCTTTTCTTAAATATCAATCCACTTGACACAAAAGCCTGCACGTTTCTGCTTTTCATTCCACTAGGAATGACTATCAAAATAGTCTAAAAAGACTATTTTTAAGCCTGGAATGACTATGCTTTGTACTGTAATGACTAAGAGAATATACATAAATTAAATTAGAATTTCTAGAAATGTACTAGGATGACTATCGGGATGACTATCCCTTGATAGTCATTCCAGTACATTTTAATGTAAATAGACTTGGAATGACTATCGGGATGACTATCCTGGATAGTCATTCCAGTTCATTTTAATTAAGAAATTCTGATTTAATTCTAATTCTAATTTAAATTAATTCTGTTAATTAATTTATTTCATAAATTAAATTCTGATGAATTTAATTTATTCAATAAATTAATTACTTAATTTATTTGTTAAATTAATTCAGAAGAATTAAATTAATAACTAATTTAAAAGAGAATGTAAATTCTTTAATCATACAAAAACCACTTCTTGAACCACTTAAACTTCTGAAGAGTATCCATTGTCAGGGGTTGTCATTTGATGCACGGTCTGGTTCATAAATGACTAAATTCAATGTCTGTTCTTCATCTTGACTTTAAGATGTGGTTCATTGTCTGCTTTTGACTGTTGATCAACCTTTGTAACCTGTACATTTGCTATCACAAATCTGAAACCTCTGTCACTTTAATAAATCCACATCTTTGAAGACTTCACTGAGGCTTGAACAAATAATTGAACTTCTTTCAATGTAGTATATCTTCAAATCTGTAGGATGACTTTAATCTGTATTCTTCTGACAGATATGATATTCTGAGATTCCTGTGACTGTGACAATTGAATTATTACTTACTTATTACAAACTTGTCTAAGTTGAGTTGAATCCTCGATGTAAACAATTAGGCTAAAACATATGCCTTTCAAATGATGACATTTTTCATTGTTATCAAGCCATATCCCTTAGTGTAACCTTTTCTGTCATCTCCAAAGGTAATGCTAGGGCCAGCTCTCTCCCTAAACTCTGTGAGTAGGGTAGAATCTCCAATCATATGCCTAGAACAACCACTATCCAGGTACCATAGATTCCTTCTTTTTCCCTGCACACAATCAAAACCAAATCAAGTTGATTTTGGTACCCAAGTTTCCTTGGGTCCTGTCTTGTTAGCCTTCTTCCAATTAACCATGTCATTTTGCACTTTAGGTTTTGACTGATTTAAATCAACCTTATATGTTGACCTTTGCAAGATAGGATTTGTCAGATGTTCAGAAGCATAAAGATTTGATGCATGCATTGGAGCAATATTGGCATACATGTTATTCATGCTTGGTATGTTCCATGGCATTTGTGGCATACTGAATGCATTAAAATATGGATTTGGTACAAATGGCATGTTGGCATACTGATGAACATTTTAATCAAATAGGTTAGGCATAGCAGACATGACAGACATAGGCACATTCATCACAGGTTTAGGCAATTGAACATTAGCATTTTTGACAGACTTGCAATTAGTACACAAATGATTAACATTGTCACAATTAACACAAGTCTTTCTAGGAGCATACTTATCAGGTGTGTAATTATTGTGCTTGTTAATCCATACTTTACCATTTCTGTTCTTTTTCTTTTTTGCCTTAGCCTTGACATCCATGTTTTCTAACTTGTCCTTCAATTGTTTGTTGGATAAGTGGCCTATGTTAACCTTTTCAACATTCTTGGTTTTGCTACTTTCTCCCTGAACAAAATTCTTGGTGGTTGGACCATATTTCTTGTTTAGCTTCTTTAATTGTTCTTTGCTAACACTTGCCGTGTGCTTCACAGGATGATTCTCATCCGTTGATAAATTATCTAACAACGGATGATCATCATCCGTGGAAGCATCATCAGCTCCTAGACCCTTAGAACTAGTGTCTAGTTTCTCTTTCTCCTTTTTCACTGGTTCTTTATAGAAAGTGTCCACTCCTTGAACTTTGATAATGTTAGTGGTTACATTTCTCGAATCATTCCATCTAGCAATCACTTCCTATTCTTTTTCTAACCGTTCTTTGAGAATTTCTTCTCTTTTCAGAACAGTTAACAACTCATCTCTAGCAAATTGATACTCTAACCTCATTTTCTCAAATTCAATGAACTGAGTTTCTAAGACAACATTTCTATCACTTAAAAACTGTTATTCCCAGAACAATGCAACCTAGATTGTAGAAGGGGGGGGGGGGTTGAATATAATCTAGTTAATTTTACAAAACTTTTTCAAACCTTGTAGAGTATGAACATATGAGTTTGCAAAATAACTAAAATCCAGTCAAACTTAGAACAAAAATGAATTCTTCAAGTTAAAAAGAAATGCAGGAGACAAGCAAACTTTTTAAACTTTTCAGGTGGGTTTATCGGAAAATCCCACCTGAGATGTGTTAGAAATGAATACCACTAGAAACTAGACAGAGGGGGGCTGAATGGATAGTTAGATGTTTTTCGATTCTTGAAACACAAGATAAACTGTATATGATTATGCTATGTAATATGCGGAATATAAACAACACACACAATCACTTTAATCTACTTTGTATTGAGTAAATTAAATACTACAGCTTTCCGGAAATTCACAACAGAATTTCTGGCTTCTAAACAAGAACAGTTTGTATCTTGTTTTCTTACAGAGAAAAGAGTGCTTAAGATAAAACTTTGTGTATCTCTCTTGCAGCTAACAATAGGGTGTGCATGATATATATAAGTCCTATACAAACTAGTACACACACCTATTTACACTATTACCCTCACTGTTCGTCCAACTTGTTCTGCCATAAGAGGTTAACTGTGTCAGGAAGGACCACCTACTTTTCGGAGTCTTTCCCGTTTCTTAAGCTGCTTGTCTCTTATCTTTCTCTCCAAGTTTAGCTGTAGATTTGCCATCTGTTCTTTGGACCACCTTGCCAGAACAAATGCTTCAGTATTTGTCTCTTTTGATTCTTGATTCTATACCTTGATTTGTCTTGTTATAAACGGCTAAGTGTTGACATCGTGAACTCCACTTCATTCCCGACTTCGCGATGTCCCTTGTAAAGACTACGCGATATGGCCTTTGAAGACTTTGCGACATAAGCCATTTGATGACTATGCGACATAGGTCATTTGCCAACTATGCGACATAAGCCATTTGAGGACTATGCGACATAGGTCATTTGATGACTATGCGACATAAGCCATTTGAAGACTATGCGACATAGGTCATTTGATGACTATGCGACATAAGCCAGTTGAGGACTTCACGATCTAGGCATCTTTGACTTTGCTGACTTCAACACTTCACGACATGAGTCTTGAGGACTTCTCGACATAGTACAAAATCGACTATGCGATATAGCACTTCTCGACATGGATATTGGTGCCTTCACGACATAGCTTTGTTCTGACTTTGCTATATAATGCCTTAGACAAATTTCTGCAACTTATTACTTCAGGGCCTTATTCATCTCTATCCTGCTGCATGAACACTTCTGAACTTCTACCAGGACAATTATTCAATGGCCTATATACAATCTAGATGCAAGAAACTTTACTAAGCTCATTATAATTCAGAGCATACATAATCAAGCTAATGTTCATGAGAACAAGACAAGTACATTGAGAGACCTATACTATATCCTAGTGATAGAATTCAGTAGGTCATGTAGTGTGACATAGTCACATAGCTTAGGCTTGTTAATGGTGGTATTCAGACATGTCTTGAGCCTAACAAGATGTATATTGAAGAATTCTCTGGGTTTGTATAAACAAACTCAGCTGCTTACACAGATGATGAAAGAGAGCCTAAGTGTTTTTCTTTTAGCTCAGTGCTCTCTTCACACTTTTCTATGCTACACCATACAGTCTTATATACATCAACTGTATGTTACAATCAAAACCTATAACATAATAAAATATTACATTTTTGGTTCTGCTTGTTCACATGCTCAACTCTGAAGCTCTTCTATTCGGGAAATGCCTTGGCTGGCATCACAAATAAACTTGTATAGTCCCAAAGAATGCTTTCTGGTTGAGTGTGCTTCTTTCTTCAAGAATTACTAAGTTCATGCAATTTGACCTATCTTCCAAGCCCACGTGATATTTGCATGAAAAAGACCTTTCCTTGGATACACGACTGTCAGGTCACTATCAACCGAGATAAGTGAACATGTAGTTTTGCATATTGGTCCTCATGCTTGTCAAGCTTTTCCTTTGCGTCCAGTTAGAAGATAAACTTCTAGGTAGCTGTTGTAACTCTTATTTATCCTTCGAGACATAGAAGATAATGGATGACTTCACATTTCATTTGTAGGAATTTTAGACTTCAAATATTTACAGTTTGACTCCCTATTCCATACATCTTTTACGTCGTTATCCACTATCTTGTAGTCACGGGTGTGTAATGGTGATCTCTGAGACTGTTCTCCATTCAACTTGTTAAATAAAGAAAACTCCAAAAGATTTCTTTATATAGATTTGCTTTTCTTGTTGAATGAGATGAATATCAGTAGGCGTATTAATTCTTTATCCGTAGACTACTATTCTACTTCATTTATCTGTAGAATAGTAATCTTAGAATATCAATAGAAGTAATATCCTAAGCTGAATCCATAGATAGAATATGACATCCTTAGCTGCATCCATAGATAGAACATGACATCCTTAGCTGCATCCGTAGATCAACTATCTTCAGCTTTATTCGTTGATGAGATAAGATGTCCTCAGCTTTTATCCGTTGATGAGATAAGATGTCCTCAGCTTTTATCCGTTGATGAGACAAGATGTTTTCAGCTTTTATCCGTAGATGAAATAAGATTTCCATAGCTTTATCCGTAGAACAAATATATTTAGCTTCATCCTTAGATAAAACATCTCTCATCCTTATTGACTCACCACTACTGAGTTGTTTTGGCAGACTTACCACTGAAACACTTGTTGCTTGATTAGACGTCTGTTGGCTTGCTACTGAATTTCTTCCTAACTTGATGACAGAGTATCTTCCATACATTTGATGTGGCTTTTAGACCTTGGATAGATAAAGTGCCTTCTAGTTAGCTTCCTGATTATCAGCTGTTGTGATTTAGCTTTCTGACTTTCAGCTTCGACATCATGATCAAATTCTTGTCTTGAGTATTTTGTTATCATCATTCCAAACGTATCAACCCGAACAATCTCCCTCTATTTATGACTGTTAGAACTGGCATAAATCCTTATGTTGATGATAACAAAACCCTGCAAATTTCTCAGTGATCTTCAGATAGATGTTAATACTGGACATAATTTGATGATGCTGCAAAAAGAAAAAAAAACTTGAAGCTGTCAGATCCCATATGCTTTCCTGTAACTTAGTCTATACCTTCTTCTAAGGGGTTCCAATAGGTTATAACCAAGGGTAGAGAAATTCTGAAGTCTGAGATCTCCTTCTAACTCCCCCTGAGAACAACCTATCTTCTCTATTTTCTCCCCCTTTTTGTTATCAGCAAGTTTTATAGAAGATGTATTAACCTAGTTACTGAATAAGATAATTTGGGTATAGGGATCCAACACTTCATGAATCGAAAGATTTCTCTCTGTAATCTCTCTATTCTTGCATCAGGATCTCATCCTGGCTCACTTCACACAACTCACCTTCCCTTACTAAAGGGGTAATCAAAAACTCTCATTTTGCCATGCTGGAAGAAATAACATGCCTCTTATTCTCTCCCTCTCCTTTTGCCTGGTCTCAAGCCAGCCTCTCCACTCGCTCCCTTCCCTCATTCCTATAGATGTCTCAACTATATTGAATTCCTTGATACTCAGTTTGTATGAGCCGATTGATTTTACAAGAAAAATCAGGGAAGTCAATATTGTTTCTCTACGGATAACTGTTGGTTAGGCTTATCCGTAGGTGGAGAGACACCTGTCTACGGATGAAGGATATCCGTAGAGGATATTGAAGAATGGACTTGTGAAGTAGAAATTGACGTAAGTTCTGTGGAGATTGAATGTGACATTTGAGTGCACAGTTCCTACATCAAGATCATCAAGAAGAGACTAGTGATCCAATAAATTCTCTGAAAGAGAATGATCACTAGGTGAATGGAGCTTCTCCAAGAGTTCAGAAAATGGAGAATCAAGTACTCATGAGTTGAATGCTGCTGTCATCACTTAATGAGGTGAATTGGAATGGGGACTGCATCCTCACATTTGAAGAAGATGCATCAAGATGAATTTAAGAAAAGTGTGTGCTCCCCCTGTGCATGTGCATATGTTTCCTTCCTACTTCTAGAAATAGAAATGGTATTAAGTCACATTGTGTACACAGTGTTCCAAACCCTCATTAGTGCTCCTGGATAAGAGCATTTTTCAATGATCATAATCTTTTGAGAGACTACAGCCAGAAAAGAGCTAATCCAATTTTAACCAATATGCCTGTTTGAGAAGACATAAGGTAGTTTGGCTGGTAATCTCACCCTCACAATCCTTCTAGTGGTTTCTTGATGTTCACTACTGCCCTCACCCTCACTTAACTCCTTTATCACTCCCCAATGGTTGAGATTTGCTAGTATTTGCAACTACAGTTTGTTAAGAAACTGTAGAGGGGGTTAAGAGTTGTTTATTACATTTAGGGTGTAACTGATAGGGTAGAGAACTTGGGGGTCATTCTAATCAGTTCTCATCTCAGTTTTTAGAAAGGCAAAGAATTATGATTTAGATTTAGCATGTAAGAGTCTGAAAAGGTTAGAGATATACCTTTATCAGTGGTGTACTTTTAAGAGCCTTCTCCATTGAAGGTTTACTATCTTAAAGTCCACGATTACCAGTTTCCCTTTAATTGTTACAACATTCTCACGAAGACCATCAGAAGCTTTAAACAGACAATTTGATTAATCTGTCAAATACTCTCAATTTCTTCAAGTATTCTTCTAATTTTTCTTCTTTGAGTTCATGCAAAAAAGATGAAACAAGAACTGTGTAGCTCAAAGAGCTCACTAGTCTGTTAGTTGTACAATTAGGGTTTCTTGATAAATGAATCAAATCTGATGATCTGATAGATTTCATATGTCACACTTTGATCAAGTCATCGAAAAAAAATAAAATTGTTTAACAGATCAGATTTTTTTTTTGTATGCAATTCCTTTTTATGAGACGTTTGTTAAATGTTCTTTTTGTTAGAATTTAAATCTTTTTAACATGCAATCCATTTTTAAGAAGTTAGACATGTCAATAGATCTAAATGTGCAGAAAGAAAATGAAATAGTCACATCACACAAGCAAATTCATAAAAAGAGGGGAAAACCCCTAACACTTTTATTAAAAAAAAATTACAATTACATAGATCTGATAAACAAAATAAAACAAAAACAAACTCCCCAGCCCCCAAGTCCCCAGCCCTCTCAACTGGAGAAGCAGCAAGTCAACAGCTAGGTTGCTGCTGCTGCTTCCCTAGAAGCTCCATCAGGGCCTCCACCGGGACCTCCCCTTCGGTTGCGAGCTACCAGAGTAGCCAGTAGCTAGGGCCTCTCTCATCCTGTCTACCTCATCCTGCTCAATTTGAATAAGTTGGTCAATTTTCTCTTGGAGGCGAAGAATTTTGTCTACGGTTGACAACTGGTTGAACTCCTCAGGGGTAATGTCAAGAATTCCAGGTGCCATTTTTTCTTTTAAGAAAATTGAGATGATGATGAGGAGGAGAGCTCAACATGTGCCTTTAAATAGGTAGGGAGTTTCTAGATGACCATTGTGCTTAACTAGGGTTAAACGGGGGTTAGGAAAACTGAAGAGACATGCATTAAATCACCCTAGTGTAAATGCAGAGACTACTCGAGTTCCTAGAGTGAAATGCGTCTCAGCTCAGATTAAAAGTTATCATGACAATGGGTTTTTGAGTAGAGATAAGAGTAAAAATTAATAGTTGGCCATATGAATATGTTCAACTAATTCATTTTACAAAAAAAAATATCTCTAGACAAGTGACATTATAGAAAATCAATATCTTTTGAACAATGTTACAAACAAGTTATTTGAATTTTCAAGACACATATTTAGCTGACATCATTCATTAAATGTATGACATTTGACAAATGATATCCCTGAATATTCATCCATAGGAAAAATCAAAGAACATCAATGCATTAGCTTGTTAACGTCTAGAGATGATCAACTATTTAATACCAGTGAGAAAAGTAGCATGCTATCTCATTGAATATTACTTAGAGGATCATTTCATAGATAACTTCACTTGATGCATAATCATCATTCAGCTATATTGATTTCTCATGACAACAAAATAAAACAAATAAAGCACAACAAAATAAACAAATAATTCCAGAGATCAAAAAATCACTGGCTGCATGCATTTAACACATATATTCAAGAGAATAGGAAATTACTACCTACCAAACTCATTTGTCAACCTGAGAGAGTTGCTGCATTAAGAGCATTGGTAAGATATCTGTTAAATGTTGTTCCCTAAGAACACAGTGTAGTTCCACTACATCATGCACATCACTCTTCCAATAGCGCAGTGCATGAAGTTTATGTGCTTAACTCTTTTGAGAAATGCTTGGATGCTTCAGCAACATCTTTTGGTTTGACATTGAGTTAAGCATTCCTTCTGAGTCATGACCTGAACTTATTTCCTTGGCATGGGAGTGTGTTGTGTCTTTTTGGTTAGGAAATTATCCTGCAAGTATCAACATCTAGGCAGCCAATTAGAACACAACAAGTATCTCTTGGGTTATCAAGTACTGAAAGGTTGATAATCTCTTGAGATACAGAAATGATTCCAGGATAAATCTAGGTGCTAGTACATAAACAAGTGGTTAACATAATTCCTGGCATACTGTTACTTAGTCATGAGAGAGATCACCAAATATTTTCCAAAACATGAATTTTCTACCTTGGTACTCAATTCAGTTTTGTCAATAGCTGGTATGAGATTTTTAAAAAAAAAAAAAAAACTCATTTAGCTCCCCAAAACTACTTTGCATGAGCTTTTCAACCTTCCAGCAGAGCTACTGATCAATAATGTCAGATATTATGTATACTACAAGTATCTCAGCTAAAGGATATATGACTTACAACGGCTGAGATTTTAGAACATAATTTTCTACAGATATAGATACTGCCTTTTTGCCGTATCCGTAGAGGAACAAAAGTAGTATCCATAGATGTAGAAAATTACCTACGGATAACTGTATCCGTAGACATAATAAAAAAAATAATCCAAGTATTATAAATGACTATCTACGGATAAGGATATCCATAGACAAAGCAAATTTTGACTTAGACAATTTTCACACTTTCTGGAAAACTCAGTTTTCAAGAAAATCATTTGAACACTGGCTGCATAAGAGACATAAAAAATTAAGGGAGTTTATGCATACCTCACTGACTTACCATCCTGGAGAGAATGATTTATCAAGTAGCTTGGCACTGATGTCTGCTTTGTTGAGTCACACTTGGATCAAAATGTATTTCCACTGTACAGTTCAACACAAAATCCTTCTAGTGTAAACCCTTGAAGAAACTGGTCTGAGTACAATAGATCTTGCAGTTTGAGAGGCAAATGTTCCACTCATTTCTTTAACCGAGACTTTTACTCAAGGAGAAAGACTTGATGTCCAGGAAGTAGACATGGAAGTTTGTAGGAGTTAGAAAATCTTGCCTTGATCCAAGTGATTGTTCTTGTACTGATCACCTTATTCCTTCAACCCAATAGATATCTTCAAGATGACTTTCTTCTGGATTTTGGAACAAGTTTATGTGCAGATTGGTTTAACTAGATACCAATTTAGCCTTGGAAGAGTATACTCAATAGATTTGATTCTTTTGGAGAAGAATGCTTGTTTGACATTCCTCTTGAGTTGCTCTTCTAGTGGCATGTGTAGGTCTTGAAGATGCAACAATATTCTCATCAGTATGATCATGTGAGGTTGATCCTTGACTCAGAGAAACTCCCCCTCAGTTTATTGGGGCGGTAACTCTGTGTTGTGATCCACCTAGAGAAGTTGCATCTTGTTCTCTCTGACTTGCTCAGTTCCTTCACACCGAGTTTGAATAGTGTCCCAAACTTCCTTGGCTGTGGTGCAGTTAATCACATTGTCAAACATATCACTGTCTATACCATTGAACAGAATGTTCATGGCTTTTTATCTTTGTGCATCTCAGTGATATCTTCATGTACCCATTCTGATGGTAGCTTTGGAATTGTGTTTGGGGCTCCTTCTCCTTGTAGAGCAATTCCTGTGTTAGCTTTCATAGGCATATGATGACCTTTCTCTATGCAGTCCACATAACTCTCATCCATAGACATGAGATGTAGATGCATCTTTACTTTCCAGTGAAAGTAGTTGTCTTTGTCAAGAACTGGAATCTTCACTCCACTATCCTTCTTTCCCATGATTCTGGTTGTGCTTGATCTTTAAACTTCAGGTGTGTTAGAAGCTTGCTCTAATACTAATTCTTATTCCTAGTTACACACTTACAGAATTGTAGAATAGGGGGTTGAATACAATTCTTGATTTTTACAACTTTTCTGCAACTTGAAAATAAGAACAGATAAACTAAATTGTAGAACACAGTGCTTTAAAAATTTCAGGTGGATTATTTTGTGATCCACCCGAGATATATTATTGAAGAAATAATATGTGATATTTGGTTACAAATACACAGCTTCTATTACAGTTCTTTGCTTCTAAGAAATGTAAGAGAGAAAACCTAATTAAGACAATGTAAAACTATTTTCTCTATTTTCAAAGAACTACTACACTTGGTTATAAAGCCCAAGTTTACAAGTCATACTACAGACAAAAACTATCTCTATTTTCTAGGTCCGGTATGCTTGCTTCTTCATTCCCGATGCATGTGACTGAGATGTTGTACTCTTGACAAGTTGGCTTGTTTGTACATCTCTTATGTTTGCATGGAAATGGAATGTTTCTTCTTCTTCGAGGTTCACCAGTGTTTGGCTTCCATATTCTTTTTGTTTACTCTATCAACCCATGTACTTCCACTAGTGTCAAGTCACCATCAACCTTTAGTTTTGAGCTTCATCCGTTAGTAGTGTTCTTGACTATCCGTGGATAACATTCAGTTGGTCATCCGTGGATAATATTAAGTTGATCATCCGTGGATAGCATTAAGTTGATCATCTGTGGATAGCATTAAGTTGATCATCCGTGGATAGCATTAAGTCTTCATCTGTTGTCATTCATTTTCACTTAAACATAATTACATAGCACAACCTATTTACAATTAACTATCATATCCTGCTTATCTACTGAAAGTCAACATGACTTAGTACTTAATACTTTCAATCCTTAGAATAGAGTAAAATTGAATATGCTACATGATTACTTATCCGTGGATAAGCTTCCCAACAACGGATACTACAAAAAGTATGCCATCCGTTGTCAGTTACAAAATGACTTATACAGAAATGTGTTATATGTTAAGTTATCATCAAGAACAACATATTTCCTAACAAAAACCTTCCCGGTGACATCTTACCATAAAAATGAAGATAAATTTCCATGAATTGGGATAAAGTTGACAAGGGTTAACCTTGGCTTCGGCTAACAGTCTGATCACAAAAGGATGAACGGGAAACCTGAAGCCAGAAACTATGGCCTCTTTGTATACAAACAAGTCTCTTGGATGCCAATTACAAGTCATATCTCCAAGAGAGCTCTAATCTTAATATCTGAGGGGAAGCCATACTTGTTGGCCAACATCTTAGCATCTGATTTCTCCATAATACTAGGAAACTTGAATGCTTCAAACTCAACATTGGTAGGGAATGCATCCCCCATCTCACTCAACACTTGAAAGAAAGAAGGCAAAAGATGATCAATAACAACATGAGGAGGAATTTTCTTACCTTTTGAACCATGAGAGTTGCCCCTCATATGGAGCTTCTGAAACAAGGAGGTGGATATTGGACCTTCTTCTTCCATTTTGAACTTCTTGATGAGAAACAACAAGTGCAGAAATTCCAACTAGATCCAATGAGCTTGCAAGTGGAAAATTGTGTGAGTAAGAAGTGTGAATGAAATACTTCCACCCTGTTAGGTCCAAAGTATCGTAGAAGGGGGGGGGGGGGGGGGGGGTTGAATACGATACTCACAAATAATTCAATTTCGTTCGCGGATTAATCATTCAGTTCTATAACGAAATCAAACACACCAAATCAAACCAAGAGTCGGGGAATATATCTTTTTATAAATATAAACCTCGAGGGGTGCTACAATTTCTAATCCGTAGATTAGCTTCAATGAGTTTAAGGTTACACAAATTCAATACAATGATCAAATTCTGAGCACTATTAATTTCTCTGAATTTCTCCGGCTCAAACTTCTCTCTCAGTAATGTCTTTGTGTATTTTGCCTTAACTGAAGAAGATACACTTCCTCTGTTAGTAATTGTAGACTTTGTTTTTAGAAAAACCATCGAACCAAAAATAATGGAATATTCTTGGCCGTTGGATCTTCATCAACCTGACAACAATGTCACTTCTTCACCTGCTTTCAAATAAGAAAACTATCGAATATTTAGAATCAAATTTCCATTCAATGGTTTTTAAATAAAAACTATCGAATGAGAATTTAATTCATATTAGTTTTCTTATGGATTTCTTGAATTACATTCGATGGTTTTCTAAATAGAAAAACCATCGAACTCTTTTCTTGTCTTTGACTTTCAAGAAAAGATTCTGAGCTTCAGGGTGTTTAAGTTTCAGACTGTATCAATTTCTTCTAAGACGATAAAACAACTTGATCTTTTTAGTGCCGTCAACTAGTGCAACTGGTCTGGTTCACAGATGAATAACACTTGATCAATTCTTCTTCTATGTCTTGAATTCAATGCTTTTGATAAGTCCCTTATAATAACATCTGCGACCCCAACTCTACTAAGAATCTTTAAAGGTTATAGTGCTAGAAACAAGAATCCAAAATTCCATTACATAAAATTTTCTTCTTTACAACCATTCCCTTTACATATAATCTAAAACACTAGTATAACTTCGATAAGAAGTATACCAGGCAACTAATCTTACACAAAATAATATTCAATAGAAATCAACTTTATACAAAACCTATCACTAGCTCCAAATACTCTGGATCAAGACGTCTTTACACTAATATCCTTTCCCTTCTCTGACCAGCTACGCGGACAATTCTCGCCAATGCACCTTCGTACTGAAAGGCTAAAATATATAAAGAAAACAAGTATGAGCGAAAGAATTGCTCAGCAGTGCATTATCAAGTATAATATGAAAAGTTTCCAAAATAAGCTTTGGATTTTCAAATAAACAAGCTTTTGTTTTAAACATTTGTAATCTCTAAAATTCTCAAATCAAGTTTGGTAATTTACCACAATTTCTCATTCAGCTTCTCGCAACTGAATAGTTTAAAACACAAAAAGATTTATATTGGTCGTCACGGTTACCCGAACAACAATAACTACAATAGTATGTAGAAAATATGAAATAAATATAACTCATACGTCTTCAAGACCATAGCTTGTACAAAAATACTAGTTTTGAAGATAACAGATCTATTCACAACATCTTCTGAAACCAACACTCTGGAAGGGTAAAATAATCAAGGAGTAAGAATGAGCCAACGCGCTCGGCCATGGAATAAAGAACGCACTTCAAGACTTCAATATGGTACCGACTGGATATGCGGTATGAATAAAACTCATCAAGATAGATATCTCACGATTGCCAATGGAATCAAGGAAGAGGATTTCGACTATTTGGAATCCAATATATTAAGAGTAAGCGATTTCAGCAAGATTGAAACCACTTCTTATTAATCAACGAACTAACAACTTCAAGCGAACAAATAAACCTGAGTATTCAGGTCATAACTCACAAGTGCAGAACATATGGATGTAATCCATCTCAGATATAAGAAGTGATATTAGAATTGGATTTTTCACATTTATCAAATCAAAGGTTGAGATGCAGATCAGTCACGCATCAACCCCGGACTTGCTTATAGCAAGGCCCTCTACTGGATCCTTGGTCAATCTGGGCCTTAAGTTATTCTGACCATAAATATGGTCCGACCATTATTGGTCCCATTTTAAAAACATTCCAATTCTATATTATATACCTCAGGTGTCAGTACAATTGACAACCTTACTTCGACAATCAGGTGTCGGAAGAATCAACAACCTTAATACAACAATTGCTGGAAAACTCACGTTCCAGGAAACAATTCAACTATGAAGAATCCATCAAGGAATAACAATATAATCTAGTATCGACGAGATAGACACAATAATGGGAGGTGCACATAAAAAGTGACAATATAATAAACATCGACAAGATCGATGCAACAATTGGGATGATAATGAAGAATCAACAATAACATGCTTAACAAGGTTAAGTCTGATATAAAACAGGCATTATGATATCAACAGAACTTGCAAAAGCTCAATATAGAGTAGGGTTCAAAGAACTGGCTCTAGATGGCCTCAACAGTATAAATTATCACATTATGGAAGAATTAGTTAAGATTCACCAATTTGGTAAGTGACAAGAAAGTCAAGTTCGAGTTTAAGAAAATTTCAAGGTGAAGTTTATAAATAGGGAAAACAAGGGTTTACTGACTTCTGACAGAAATAGTTGAAGTCCTTCCAAATATATACTTATAATAGATAAGCCTTGTATATGAAAGAAATAAACTCAATCATGCATAGCATATATGAGTTCGAATCAGGGACTGGATCAGATAATCACTTTTAACAAGAAAGGATAACAATGCTTGCATAGGTGCAAGATGGAAAATAGAACACTTGTAGAACAAGTACCACAACTTCAGAATTTTAATTTAACATTTTACCCTCATAGGGTTCACAAGTCCCCACTCATCTAGGGTTGGCAATATTCCAACCTAATATTTTTATATCAAGATTTTTGAAAGAAAGCCTTAGTATACGGCCCATAACTATCTTTTAAATCGTTTCAATACAATAACTATATTTTTCCAATCAACATGGAAATATGAATCTAAACTCAAAAGGTATAAAAGAATACTCGTCAATTTACGAGATTAAATAACATACTTGCAATTCAATGCAAGAGAATCAACATTTGAAATTTAAGTGACGAGTATGCAACTTGCATAATAATAACTCAATATAATATCACTCAATAATATGTGAAAGGAATAGACACTTGCCTCTGGTCCTTAGCTATTTCGTAAGGCTGAGATAATACAATTCTCTCCTTTTTCTGTCTTGTAGCACGATTCTCTATTTTCGTCCTTCTTCGATTTAACGCTCTTATGAATACCATTAATTTGATCCTACCGTTTTGAATCCACGCATCTGCCTCGATAGTCAAACATGTGACGGTACTTTAGTCTTCAGAGTATGATTCTCACATTCCATAAACAATTGTAATTTAATTCCGACGCACTTAGTAATCTTACCGATATCTCTGTTGGAAGAAAATACTTGCAAATGTCATCTACGGGTGTTGACGTTCCCTTGGTGTTAAACCGCCTCGCAAATAACCCAATCAGTCGTAAACAATACCTCATCCCTCTCCAACATCTTTCATTTAACATACTTCGATAATCTAACCCGTCTCGTCCAATAGCCTCTGTTGCATAGATAACCATATTTCAATTGATAGAATAATCACGATTAATTAAATAAACAACTCACGTATCACGTTCGTCGAAAATCTCTATACTATAAAAGTCAACACCTAAGTCAACGGTCTCGTAAATCTCATTTTCTAACCATACTGACCAATTTCTGTTCTAACTACCCATCGTGATAATATTAGACACGACCAAAATATTTAAACAAGTCTCAGCACAATTATTCGTATTTATGACTCACTAACCAGATAATCCATGTATTCCACGTAACACACATTGTCATTTAATTCCGATAAATAATTCACATAAGTCTCGTAACGTCCAAGAAATAATTTTAGAAAAAATATTCGACTCTCATTTCAAAGGAATTAAACCTCGAAATATTTTTAGATCAAAAATTGGATCATTTATCCCACTATAAAGATTTAAAAACAATTTAATCAATTAATATAAAATTAACTGACAATTTCCAAACACTCAAACCATATTTAAATAAATAAACCAAGCTAGAAAATAATTAAACTTAATTTAAATTAATTAAATCTAATTAATAATTAATTATTAAGAATTAACTAATTAAAAAAATTAATCAATTAATTAAACAAATTAATTATTAATTAAAAATAATTAAAAAAATTAAATTTAATCAGTTTTCGAATTTAAATAATTAAATATAATTTTTCAGAATTTTCTGAATTTAAAAATGTATTTTTAAAATAAAAATATAATTTTTTATAAATATTTAAACTATTTTCGAATTATTTTAAAACTAAAATTCAAAAACAGTTTTCTGAAAATGAATTTAGGGTTTCGAAGATTGAAACCGGGTCAAAATTTCGGGTAAACGGGTCGGGAAGAACAAAACCGGGTCACCAAGAACAACCCGCCGGAATCAGTGTTTTCCAGAATCTGGCCGGCGTCCGGTGGCCGGAATCCTTCATTCCCGATCAAAACGACACCAAACCATAGGGCTTTTGCTCGGTTTTTCATGACGAACCCAACCAACACAAACACACATCTGTATCATGCCGGAATCGATCACAAAATCCGGTCAAAGAAACCGGCGACAACAACTCCGGCCGGAAACACGATCTACTTATTTTGTACATGAAACTCAACGTTCTTGGTGTTAAAATGAAGCTTACAACACACACAATCAAAACCCTCTATCCAAAATCATGTCAGATCATCAACAAGAACGGACTATTCAAAAGAAAAATTAGGTCAAAAACCCTAGAATCGATTTCATCAAATTCGAACACAAACATGAAATTAAAGCATGAATTCCTACTAATTAGAACCTTAGGAACATGTTGGAAGCAATCAATTGAACGGAGAATCAACAGAATGAAAACCCCCAAATTTAATCAAGAACCCTAATTTAATTCGAATATTGAAAAATTCATATAAAATCGAAAAATTACTAGATGATGATATGGTTGGAAGATTCTGAAACTAGAGCTCAAGATCTTTGATTTGAGTACTTGAACTTGTGATTTGGATTTCAATAACACAATCAAAAGTTGATTTCGATTTTCGAGAACACGAAGAACACAACTCGAGAATTTTATATTTTTATGTATTCTTAATACGGATTGTATGAAGGATAATGTACGATTCTCCTTTTTATACTTAGTGGAAAATAATACCCTAAACGACATTTTTGGGTCGATATTGATCCACTGGTTCGCTTTAAAACCCTAATTTAGAAAAATACACGTTTTACGAGGTGATAGCTATCCACAAAGACTAATAGTTATCCAAATCAATACATATCATTTATATAACTAATGCTCAAGAATACTGGGGCTATAACAGATGTATTATTGATACGGACGATATATCAATTACCCTAGAAATATTAGGGTTAGGGTTTGGAATAATTTTTCTTCCTTTGAATTAAACAAATACTATTGATAGTATCGTATAATAAAGGATATAATAATACGAAGAAATCCTCCGATAATGATTCAGACATGAATGAAGAAGGAATAATAATGATGTTAAAAATTTCAACGGGGCCCTTGAATTTTCAAAACGGGGCTCAAAATTGAAGATATTTCAAATGGCAAGATATTTGAACGGGGCTTCCGACACACCAATTTACACATTATCACTTAACAACCTTTATCATTAAAACTCAAAATACTTCATAATAATTATTCTACACATATAATACAAATTATATAATTAATAAAGTTCACGGATCTTACACTCGTACAAGCTAGAAACCCTCGAAGGGCATGAGGTGCCAAGGACTTGGCATGCCTCAAACTTAAAAGTTTATTATGTTTAGTGCATCCTAAAAGGATCCGCTAGTAGGACAAGTAGAAATAAGGTTCGATGAAATCATGAGCTTCCTAGAAAGCAGATGAAGGGTTGAGCCCGTTTTGATTAGTAGAAACATCCTGAAAGCTTTGCCAAGACAAACTACAAATGAATGCAAAGGAAAGCATACAAAATATGCATGTCAACTGCACAAATAGAGTTGAATACAACGAACCCCGAAGGGTGAATGTTGCTAATAAACATACAAAAGAAAGCCTAAGATGCCTATTGTTAATTAGCGAAAATTTTAAGATTAGGAGAAGTTTGATATGATAGGCTTGAGAATGAATCACTATGAGTGGAGCCATCAGTAAGAACTCGTAAGGGTGAAGGGTTGAAACCCCACAAACCTAAGACATTCAGTCCAAACCCCATCATTCGATATGCTCAATGAAAGGCTTGAAGCCAAAACAATATGGTATAAGACATAAGAGGCTTATGCAAATGACAAGTTAGCCTCGAATAAGGCAAAATCGTCGTAAATGTGTAGGTCGCTCCACACTTTACACCAAGACGATATTCGGGAAACACTAGTGCATATTTAAATCCCCAAAAAAGGGTAGTAAGTCCCAGGTAAGGGATAAAAAGACCCCAAGTCTCGAAAAAGACCGGTATAACTTTTATAAAATCCTAGTGCATTATCATAGACGTTGGGAAGCGCGATCAACCATTTTAAACCTAGAAAAAGCCCAGAAATATTGAAATCCTCAAGGAAAAGCTTCAAATCTTCAAGAGATCTTCAAATCTTCAAAAGAAAAGAACCCAGAAACCGGTGGGTTTAAACGGAAAATCTCGCCGGTAATCGCCTTATGACAGAACCCTAGCAGAGCTTTGCAGAGAGAATTTTGGAGAAAATCTAGCAGAATATCTTTTAGAAAACAGAAAGTGAGAAGTGAATGTAAACGAGTGAGACTTCACCCTTATATAGGGATAACAGCTGGTCAATGGGCCGGTTAAAGGAAGGGCAACCGACATTAGCCGGTACAGCCCATAAACAACTACATGCCCAATTGTTAAAATTGGACCAACTAAGATCCTGGGCCCAATTTGATCCCAAACAAGTATGGACCTCATGGCACAAGAGGTACAACTTGAAGAAACTCACGATTCTAGGTTCGACCCCAAGCGAGATCGAAACACCTGACCTGCGTCCTGGTCGAAAGTGTTCGACCAGGGCCCAAAATGGACGAAAAATTTGACCTCAAATAAGGTCGAAATCCACAAGTATATGTTCGACTAGAATCCTGGTCGAAAGTGTTCGACCAGGGCCCAAAATGGACGAAAAGTTCGACCTCAAATAAAGTCAAAATCCACAAGTATATGTTCGACTAGAATCCTGGTCGAAAGTGTTCGACCAGGGCCCAAAATGGACGAAAAGTTCGACCTTAAATAAGGTTGAAATCCACAAGTATATGTTCGACTAGAATCCTGGTCGAAAGTGTTCGACCAGGGCCCCAAAATGGACGAAAAGTTCGACTTCAAATAAGGTCGAAATCCACAAGCCCAAATTCGACCAGAATCCTGGTCGAAAGTCTTCGACCAGGAGCCAAAATGGCACCCAAATTCGACCACAATCCTGGTCGAAAGGGTTCGACCAGGAGCCAAAATGGCACCCAAATTCGACCAGAATCCTGGTCAAAAGGGTTCGACCAGGAGCCAAAATGAGGCCATTTTCGACCTGAATCCTGGTCAAAATTGTACTGAATTTTGAAATTTTTGATAATTTTTACAAAATAAAGGAAAAAAAATCCCAATTCGTATTCTGGAAAAATGTTGGTTAAAGACTGTATGTTCACTAAGCCAGACTAGAGTGAGAAAAAACTCCGGAACTCCCGGATAAAATAACTTCTACGATAATCTACGACGAGATTCTCCTAGAAGTTGGGGGGCAAATGATATGGGCTGAAAAATAAGCCTAGAAATGTAATTAATAAAGTATTAATTAGACCTAGATTGGTCCAAGAAAACGACCCAATAAACAAGGCCCGAAACCCTAATTATTTATTAATTTCGTAATTAATAAATGGGGAAAATATGCAGCTCATCAAAATGATAATATCTTTAAGGAAGGATCCATAATCTCAATCAAAGGAAATAATGAGTCACAGTCCTTATCCTACAACAAGGAAAAGACTTGTCCGCCAAGTAATACAATCCTTATCAGTTATCAAAAAGGAGACTTATTCGCTAAGTCTCCTAAACATACTCTAAATACGAGGCTCCAGACGCCTATATAAGGACCCTGATCCTTCACATTAGAAGAACGTTTTGGACACAACTCCATACGTCATCTACAACGTTTTAGACTTCATCCTCGAATAAGGACATACAAGTCACTACGTCCTTGGTGTGCCCTTGCCACCATAGCCCCGAGGGCAGCACCAAGAACTACGTTTTATTGGCTTGATTCTCTAAACACTAGAGATACGTAGGCATCTTGTTAGGACCGAGTTAGTCCCCGACAACAAGAGCAGCCATTAAAGCTCGAAGCTCTCTTAAATCCAAGCAATTAATTTACAAATACACTTTTTGATCCATAACAAAAAGGTAATGAGTATGTTGAGGGGGAGCTACAAGGAGAACCTAACACAGTTGAAAGCTATGCTGACAAACTCAAAACAAGTAATGTTTGAGAGAAGTTAGTAGAGCATGAGCTGGATGGAGAAACTATTCTAGTTTCTGAAGAAGTATCGAGGGGGATAAAGAAAGTGAATCCCGTTGAAGGAAAGAAGCCTATAGTAAAGAAAAAGTCTAGCAGAACAATTCTTCATAGCATCTCATTCAGAGAACCAGCTACTGCCACAGCTGAAGGACTTCAAGGAATTGTTCAAAGAAATGAACTGAAAAATGCTAAGGGAAAGGGCAAAGAAAAGCTACATGAACAGACTACTGAGAAATCTATGGAATGGACAGATGGAAAAGGATATAGTCATCAAGAAGCAGACAACATCATGCTTTCTCACCTTGAAAGCACCATGTCCAACAAGGAAAATGAAATCACAAAACTGGTGCAAAGATTGAAGATTCAAGCTGAAGGGAAATTCAAGAAATTTTGTGACTTGATCAGATCTTACATTAATGACATCAGAGTGAAGGTGAATGGTGAGAAAAGATGGGCTGTGAGCATCAGTGTTGAGGACAACCTAAATTACTTTGTCACAATGGAGCAAATTCAGAATCTTTTAGCTTTAGTGATAAATATTTTAGGATCAAAAGTCAAATCAAATGTCTCTGTCTTCAATGAAAGGCTCAAGGCTGAATTGAGAAAATTGTCTGTGAGAAAAATTCCAGAAGTTGATCTAAATCCATTCTTTGTCTACTATGGTTGCATTCCTAAGTTTGGACATGAGCAAGTTGGATGCATAAATTTGTTGAATCTATCAAGGGTGGAGGATAGAAGAATCAAACAAAGACAAAGTTGAAGCTGTATATGCAATCTACACTCATCTATCAATAAAAGGGATGAAATAAGAAATCAAACAGATGATTGTAGATGCAAACAGAAGAAGAGGGGACAATGGAGGAAGCTACATGTACATTGAAGAAATTGATGAAGATCAAACTCCTGATGTTCCTAAACCAACAGTCAACCAATCATCAACAAAAAAAAAATAACAAGGATGATGGTACCGGAGGTATAGGTGAAGCTAGTAAATCAGCTGGAACTAGTCAACCTTCTACCTAGACTACAACTGAAGAATCTGGTCAAATCAGTAAAACTTGGAAAATCTTCAAGCAAAGTAAAGGAGAGTGAAACTCCAAATCAAGGAGAAGACTGGGACGTTGACATGCTTGAGAAACTTGAGGAAAATATCCTAAGGACTACTGTGGACAGTGCAAATCTTGAAAAAGATACTATCACAAAAGATACTATCATGAAAGATGTTGTCAAAGAAGGAGACTTAGTAGAAGATACTGTTGTGACAGAACCAAAAGATGTTGTCACCAAAGATACTATCATGACAGACCCAGTTAAATATGTTTGTTAGGTCCAAAGTATCGTAGAAGGGGGGGTTGAATACGATACTCACAAATTATTTAATTTCGTTCGCGGATTAATCATTCAGTTCTATAACGAAATCAAATGCACCAAATCAAAACACGAGTCGGAGAATATATCGTTTTATAAATATAAACCACGAGGGGTGGTACAAATCTAATCCGTAGATTAGCTTCAATGAGTTCAGGTTAACGTAATCAATACAAACTTTGTAAATTAAGGCACTATAAATTTTCTCCAGAATCTGTTCTTGAGCACTATTAGGTCCTGATAAGTTTGTAGAAGGGGGGTTGAATACAAACTATACCGTTTAATCGAAATTTGTCCTTTTAAGATTTGTGTTTAAAAGAATTATACTATCATTTTCAGTGCGTGCACAATCTAAGGTGCCAGCAAGATGACGAATCATTTCAGTATCAATAAACTTTACCTCTGACATGTATCTAGATGAAGTGCTTTCCTCTTTAGCCATTAAAGCAAGGTTCCCAATCTCACCTGCTTCTTCATCACTGTCAGTGTCATCCCAACTCTTTCCTTCAGCAACATAAGCTTTCCCAATCTTGTTCTTCTTGCTAGAATCAAATGTGTTTCTAGTCACTTGCTTTGGCTTTCTGCATTCAATAGCAAAGTGACCCAACTCATTGCAATTGTAGCATCTGATTGTGCTCCTTTCCACAGTTCCAGTTTTGTAGCCACCCCTTGTGCCACTTGAAGAGGAAGATCCACCTCTCTGAAATCTGGGCCTGAACTTAAGATTGGCATTCCTCTTGAATCTGAACTTCCCAAACTTCCTGACTATCAAAGCCAAATCACCATCCTCCAGCTGATCAAGTTCTTCTAAAGAATAGAAATCACCACCAGATTGATCAATGGATGTTAATCCATATTCAGCATCAATAACATTCATGTTAGAACTGGAAGGTTGAACAGCCTTCACTTCCAGTTTCTGTGGGACTTCAGCAGCCAGTGCAGTAGAAGTACTAACAATCTTCCCAGTTCCATACAGCTCCCTTTGTTGAATCTGCTCCAGCTCATAGGTCTTCAGAACACCATACAATCTCTCCAAAGCAATCTCATTCATATCTCTTGCTTCTCTAATGGCAGATATTTTGTGCTCCAAATGAGGTGGAAGTCTAAGAAGGAACTTCTTGTTAATCTCCTTGTTGGTGTAGTGCTTCCCATTGAGATTCAGATCATTGATTACTTTGTTGTATCTCTCAAAAACCTGAGAGATACCTTCACCAGGGTTTGATCTGAAATGCTCATATTGTGAGGTGAGAATTTCCAGCATATTCTCCCTAACTTCCTCTGTCCCCTCATTGATTATCTCTATGGTTCCCCAAATGTGTTTGGCAGTATCACAATTTAGGACATGATTATGCATGATAGGATCAAGACAATCAAATAAGGATCAACTGAAGACAGGAATCCAAGGTAACATCCTCTTTCTCATCAGGAGTGAAATCCTTGGGATCTTTAGGGTACATTCTAGCAACCCTAGTAACAACATTATTCTCAATGAGTTCTCCCTCAATAATCATAGGGACTTTGGGACCGTTCTTCAGCACATCAATGTATTTAGGATTTGCAACCTTAAGAAATAGGAGCATTTTCTTCTTCCACATTGGATAATGCTCCTTGCTGAACATTGGGATTTTGACTGTACCCACTTTCTGTGTAGTAGACATCTTTTGAAATTTTTAGGAATAATAAAAAATCAGAGTTTAAGAAAAATCTCAAAACAATTGGATCTTTGATTTGTATATCAATCAAAAGGCTCTGATACCAAGACTTAGGTTTGAACTAGGAAGACTTAGTTTATTGAACTAGGAAGACTCACAAGTGAGTCTTCCCGATTGTCTTCCTAGGCCAAAACACAGTCTTCCCGATTGTCTTCTTAATACAAAGGTTGTCTTCCCGAGAGTCTTCCAAGAGCAAATGCATAGTTTTTCTGCTTGTCTTCCTAGTGCAATTGCTTTCTGTTAAAGTGGCTTGCATGCTTGTTGATTTAAATGGTTCTGAATATTTTATTTTCAATTATTTAGATATTTTTCAGATTGTAAATATTATTGTTTAAATATTTCTGCAAGTTTATATTATTTTTATGCACTTCTATAATATTCTGCATATTTTTCTAGGATTTATGGATTTTTCTGTGAATTTTTCTAGGTTTTTATATATTTTTCATGCATTTTTATCTTTTTTTCTGCACTTTTCTGTAAATAGTTTAATTAAATTCTAAATTTTTCTGTAAGTCTTCCAAGTTTTACACTAGGAAGACTACCGGGAAAACAAAGGATTTTTTTTCTGTTTTTATTTTATTGTTTTTTCTTTTCTTTTATTTTTAAGTCTTTTCCTAAGTCTTCCCAGTTTTTTGAACTAGGAAGACTATCGGGAAGACTTAGAATTATTTATTTTAGTTTTCTGATTTTCTTTTATTATTTTTTCCGAAGACTTCCTAATTTGAACTAGGAAGACTACCGGGAAGACTATCCTAAGTCTTCCCGATTGTCTTCCCAGTTCAAATTTAAAAAAAAAAAACAACCGTTCATATTTCTTTTGACAGTTTATTTGTTTTATTTATATATATATATAGATACACACCGGTACATACGCTTGTTCATTTCTTTTGCCTTATCAGTTTTTCTTTTTTGGTTTTTCATAAAACCCTTCGAATCCAATTTCTTCTGCAGAATATCTTTGATCTTTGCTCACTTTGCTCAAGTTTTAACTTAACAATACACTCATTCACTTATTTCGAATATTAGCACTATAAGTCGAAACTCTGCCCAATTTTTTTTCTTTTCTTTTCGACTTTTGAGTGTTAATCTGTTAAGTGTTTTGTTTGATTGTGTTCTTGATTAAGGGAAAGTACTGTGTGTTTACTGTGTGTGTGTTCTTAAGAATCACTTGCCCAATTCAGTTTGCATTTCAAAAGTGTTTTAGTTTGAATTTTAGGATCAAATTTTTAAAATTGATTAATTTTGGTAAAATTTTAAATTTGTGGATTTTAAGTGATTTTAATTAATTCTAAAAATTCCTAAAATTTTAATTTTATTTTAAATTGATTAGAATTTTCTTGTTTTATAAAAATGGATCCTAATTTTGAACTAGTCTTAAATAATTATGTTGGGTATTTTGATCCTTTAAAATGCAAGGTGGAACGCTTTAGACCTTGGATTCAATTTTTAAATAGCGAGACTTGTATCAGTCATGCTATTTGTGCCAATGCACCTCTAAAAATTGATCCTTTAAGGTTTTTGTGTTCAAGTATTGTTATTGCTGGAAATTCAAAATCTTTTTCGTTTAATATTTTAAACCAGTAATACACAGTCACTTTTGATTTATTTTGTGATGTTTTACACTTTCCAAAGGACAGGTTTGATCCTTTACCCACTGATGATGAGTTATCACAGTTCTTCGTGAATATTCATTATCAGGGTCCCTTACAAATGGTTAAGATGTCCAAAAGCTTTGTTGTAAGGGAATGGGATCTGTTCTTTGATACTATAGCTAGGGTATTTGGTAACTGCACAAAAACAAACTTTCATTGCATTACCAGTCTTAACCAGTATATTGCCTATGCTATAGTATTTGGTCGTAGATTGAACTTTGCTGAGATTCTGTGGAACCTATTGCTCAACAGGCTTGCTCACTCTAGGAGAGATTCTGATAATGGTGTGAAAGTAAAGTGTTGGTACCCTCGCTTTCTAACTCTTATCATTAATCAACTTCTCACTGCTGAGCAGGTAGAACTGTTTCGAGAAGCAAGATTTGAAACCTCTCCAACCACAGACACCAAATTCTACACCAGACTTGATGTCTCATCCAAATTCCTCAATACACCTGTTCTTGTTTCACCATTGATGAGTCAATTCATTAATCTTCCTATCTTTGGTGAACAAGTTCCTGAACCACATCCAGTACCACTACAGGTAGTTATTCCTAACTCTGGTTCTTCTTCTGGTACTTCAATTGAAACCCAAGTGGTTGTTAGGGCTGACCCAGAGATTGTAGAACCACAGTCTCTGACCCAGGTCATAGAGCCAAACAGAGAGTCAAACACTTCTGATACACAACCTGAGCCTAATATTCAAACCAGTTCAAGAAGAGTTAGTGATATAGCTGAAATGAGTGTTCCCACAGCTCTGTCTCCACCCTTAAAGAAAAGAAGAACCTATAGGGAGGCAACTGTAAGCCCATCTGTATCCTCTCAAAAGGATATGGACATTGATATGGCCACTACACAGTCTCTGGAGACATCCTCTCAACAGGGTGGATCTATTGAAATTCGCCATAGGGCCATGGCATCTTGTACTGAGTCAAGCACACTCCCATTACTCACAATGGGAGAAGATATCCATATAGATGACACTCAGGACACCATGTCAGGAGAGCACTTTACTTTTGACTTTGAAACAGTGCCTACCATAGTTACGGTAGAAGTGCCTTCACAGGCATCTGAGGGAAAATCTGATTCTTCGCCAACTCAAATAGAATCATTTTCTCCCCTCCCAGAGGGAACATCTCTGGCTCCCCTAAGGGATTTTTCACTCGCAGTTTATACTGGAGAAAGTGAAAGGCAACCTGATGAGTCTGTCCCTGAAGCAATTCAGTATACAATGTCAAATATTTTGACAGACTCATTCAGGGATCGGGAATTGCGAACTCCCATTGCACCACCACTGACCTCTCTTGAAGGGGCTAGGGTGATTTTTAATGCAGGTACATCTTCTGAAAATCTTGAAAGACAGTTAGTGGTGAGAGATATGAATCAAACACCGAGTGAAACACAAGCACATGAGTTGAGTGAAACACCACTGAGAGCAGTTGAAGTGAGTGCACACACTGACACAAACACTGCTTTGTTGAAACAACTAGTTGATCTACAAAGGAAATTGCAAGACACCCAGGCTGAGAACACTCTTCTAAAAGCACAAGTGGTCTCTCAATCTACCACCTCTGTATCAAATCAGCTGGGTACTGTGAAAGATGACCTCGAAGGATTGAAGAATACTCTACTCCCGAAGCTGAATTCAATCCAACAATCTCAAGTGCTGGTAGCTTCAGACATCTCTGATCTTACAACATCAAATTCTCAAATATCAGAGAGTGTCAAGGAGATTGCTGCCATTTCTACCAAGGTGGACTTTATTCAGCAAACTGTTGATGAAAATCAGTGGTTTAATGATCAAAGATTCTCTAAAATTGAAGGTGGAATGGAGCATCTGAACGAAGGGATGAAGCATCTGTACGCTATGATAAAGAAGTCACATCAACCTACAATACAACAAAGAACATTCTTTGAGGGTGATGATGAAGATAAGGATGATGATGCTGATGAAGGAGGAGAAAGGAGAGAAGAAAGAGGAGATATAAGGAGAACATCTGAGGTGAATCCTAGGGCTTCCAAAGCTCAAACTGTAGAGGATTCCTCAACTAAAGGGGAGAAGGAGAAAGAAGGAGGAAACAGAGAAGCTGGAGGAGCTTCTGGAAAGGATATGTTAGGCCGAATACACAATATAATCAAGTATATATGAGAATAACAATCAAGAACACTGTTTATAAATCAACAAACTGAATTATATTAAATAATTCTCTCTTTATGATGTTAATGAATCACAAAGAGCTACTAGGTTACAAGAATAATATATTCAATGTTCGCGTCCCTTCTAGGGATAACCTATCTGTGTTTATATAGTACACAGTTACACAATCCTTATCTAATTGATACTCCTATAAATTAGCTATACAATTATTATCAATTAAGGATTGCTTCAGTCTTCTATTCCGTTTCCTTAGCTGTATCAATATATTTTGCTTCTTTCCATCTTCAGAATATATTGCTTCTAGAATCTTTATCTTTGCACCGACAGCTAAGTCAACTATCACCCAGTCAGACTTTATCAAACTCTGACTAGCTTCTAGATAAACACTGATATGTACCTGGTACTTAAACACTGATGAACAAACGTCAGCAATTATATCTAACAATCTCCCCCAACTTGTGCATAATAAAAATGTACAAGTTAAACAGATAATTGATGATGTCAAAACATATAACAAATGCAGTGTTTAAAATATGTCAGAGTTTAATTTTAAAACAGAATTTAAATTTAACTTAGAATAGAAAACATAAAAACTTACAATCAAACTTTACTGAATTTCTTGGATATCAGGTACAGTCCTGATATAATCTGACAGTAACTTTCTCTCAGCTCGATCTAGTTCAGCAATCATATCCTTCTTCAGCTCCTTCAATTCTGGTTCATCTTCACCAATTTGATAAATGGCAGCCCTTAAAGAATAGATGCTGTTCTTGTTCATTTCATTGCCAAGTCTGATATAAAAAGCCTTATCAGACTCTAGATTGAACTCTAGAACTTTCTTATCTAGTGCAGTCCTGAATCTAGCACTATTTTTCTTCATTTCCACCAACTTTCCATGTGCATCTCTGTACTTAGGAATATAAGCACTGGAAACACTTCCTCCAAAAAGAACTTTCGATTTCATCATTCTGTCTTTTAAAACCAGAGCAGCATTATGAGTATTTCTATTTTTGATCTTCAGGAGATATAGAACATACTCTAGCTCTTCCCAGAATTTCAGACGAATATCATCTTCTCCAATTCTATAAACTCTGTCATCAGCCATAAAATATAATAAAAACTCCTTCTTCAAGCCTCTGTGGTAAATCATCTGAACAGATTCTAGTTTATCAAGGTTTTCTTGAGTAACCCCAACACCAGGTTCTGCCAGTGATGTATGATCTAAAGGACTATTATTAACTCTTTTCTCATTGTGGGAACCCAAACCAGATTTATCATAAGATTGTTTTCCAAGTACTGTTCTGGTTTGTAGAAAGTTCACCTGGCTAGGCTTCAGAGTTTCAGGTAATGAAGATCTTTTGAAACCTTGGAGTGGTGAAGATAGTTGAGTTTGCACAACTTGAGCATTGTCAGAGGTTGGCACATTCTTAACAATAACATCAACTTGAGCATTGTCAGAGGTTGAATAATTCTTCTTTTCCAGGTTATGCTCTTCAATCATCACGCCTTTACCTTTATCAGCGTTTGAACCAATAGGCCTCCTTGAGTACTGTAAACTCTGATCAGAGTTTACATTCTCTTTGATAACAATTCCTTTTTCTTTTCTCCTCGGAGCCTTGATAACCTTCTGTTTGTAGATTCCAGCTTCAAGATTCTTCTTGTGTTCTTCATTAAGCATTTGCTCTTCAGCTTGGATATCTTCAATTGTAACATCTTTTCCATGTTCTGCCATAAACACCTTAATAGCAATTTCCTCATCTGTGGTAGGCTTATCAGAGATTATCAAACTTTTGTATCTTGAACCACTGGCAGAGTTTGCATGTCCCTTTCCAGAGTTTGATCTTTTATCAGAGTTTGATCTTCTTGAAAGTAGTATGCTATCAGCATTTAATCTTAAGCTCTTTCCATCTCCCTTGTTTCCACCATCATTACCATCATCCCTCCGTCTCAGAGTTTGAGTGTCTTTGCATTTGTCACTTGGTACACTCTCCCCCTTTTTGACATCATCAGAAAGTAGTACTGATGTCAACAACTCAATTGCATTAGAAATTGAAGTCAGTTGGGCAGACATAGCAGTCTGGTTGTCCTCAACTTTCCCAAGCCTCGTCTGAATGTCATCAGAGTCCTTAGCTTGCTTCTTGAACATGGAATTGTAGTAAGTTCTATCATTCTTCAGAGTAAGATCCCTCAGACTAACTTCATTCCTCAAAGCAGTGACTTCCTTATGAGACTCATCAAATCTGTTGTGGAGAGATTTAATTTGAATCACAGTAGCCTTTAGACTTGTAAGAATATCAGGATTTGAAATCGTCTTCACAGAATCACCAAGAAAATCAGCAGCCCTCTGTGCTGAAAAGATACAATCTGCAGCAGCCCATCTATTGTAGTACATATCTTGAAAATGCTCAGCCGTAGCTCGATTGACCTCTCTTAGCTCATCAGAGTTTGCTTGACTACCAAATAACTCCTCTTGGGAATGATCAGAACTATCATCATCATTAGAATTCTCTGCTGTATTCTCTGCAGTAATATTCTCAGCATGTTCAGCTACAGCCTCTTGTACTGGAATCTCTGCAATAATCTCTGGAACAGTTTCTGTAGCATGTACAGCAACATTCTCAGTAGCATCAGTATTTAAGGTCTGATCAACTTCCTCACCCTTTTCAATTACCTGGTGAGTAACAGATAGAATCTCTGTGTGGGTAGCCATAGAATCTTCAAGAATAACCGTGGCTTGATCAGCTTCCACACCCTCTGTTTCATCAAAAACTTTAAGATGGTCAGAGTTGACAGAGTTGTGTGCTTCAACATCCATATCAAATCCATGTGGCTCAAAAATCTCAGCCTCAATATTTGCTGTAGCCTCCTGAACAAGAATTTCAGGAGCTTCATCTGCAGCTTCATTTGCAGCTTCCTCAACTACATCATCAGCGTTTGATGTAGGAGCTTCTTCATTAGCACTTACCATTTCAGGCATAACATTTTCCTCAAAAACTCTTTCCAAATTGACAGCTTCAGCATTTACATTTGATGCACCAAAAAGATGTGCAGCCACCAATCTTCGTTTTCTCTGATGAAAAGTTTCATCATCAGTGTCACTGTCCTCATCAGCATTATCAGACTTTGCCCGATTGGCCCTTCTTTTCTTTAATCTTTTCTTCAGAGGCATATCATCAGTATTTGATGCCCCAGCTTCAGCAGCTTGCTTAGCAATCCTTGCAGGTTTAGTACCAACATGCTTAGTCCGACCACCCCTTGCAGGTTTAACAGAAGTTGACGGAGGCAGTTCTTGTTGTAGAGGCTCAGGTTGAGAAGAAGCTTGTGTTGGTGGATTGACTTGAGCATTTAAAAACTGTTGCACAGATGGAGGTAGCAACAAGTCTCCAACAACCCCTTTCTTAACATCTTTATTAACAAGATCAGAAAATATTCTCTTATGTAATTTAAAACAAGAAACATCTTCTTCACTTACTTCTACTCCTTCAACACAGTAAGAGAACAAAGTCTGACAGAATCTAGAGAAATAGACTACTCCTCTATTCTCTCTCATTTTCTCTCCTAAATTATTCAAAACAAGTCGTGCAAAATCAAAATGATTATCAAATAAAAGAGAATACCCGATTTGCAGACTGTCTGTGGGAATAACATCCCAGTTTGTGCATTTCTTGCTGAATGTCCTCGTGATGCAATCAAAGAAAAAACTCCACTCCTTCCTTAAGAATGGTCGTTTGAGCTGTCCAATCTTCGACAAGGGTCCAGAATACCCAATCTCTCGCATCATTCTTATCAAATCCTCATCACCCATTCCAATTGTATACGAAGAAAATTCAGGAAACCCCATTGCAGCGCGAATGGTTCCAGCAGTTATTACATACTCTGCATCTTCATATTCAAAAATAATCGAAGGATTGCCTGTCTCACCACCATCATCATACAATCCTGTTTCCCAGAACGCCTTTATCTATGAACCAGAAAGTTTTGCAGGCTCCACCAAAGCACGCCCAATGGCTGACTGAGCAAGAAAGTCTTGTATGATATGAAACGCCTCTGGTGCATTGACAGTGTTTAATGGGGCTGCATAATTATTAGGAACGAACTCTAACCCAGAAGAAGTGAAAGCAGTTGAAGCCATTAGTAATATCAAGAAATAAACAGAAAATAGCTTCAAAAACACGAGAGAGTTTAAGAAAGAAAGTGTTTGTGAATATGTGTGAGTGAAACTAGAATACAATTGGAGTAAGTCGTGAAAAACTGTAACGGTTGTGTGTATAATGTATAAATTTAAAATTTAAAATTAAAAACTGAACAGTTTTTAATCATTAAAACACAACTGTCTTACCCCGTATACTGTGTAAATGAGACACGTGTCACACATGCAATGACTGACAGCAGTAATTGGCAATTTCCAATGCGCATGCGCAGTAAAAACAACAATAATTACAGCCGATTACACTTTCCTATGTATGCAATCTCTCTCCACTTTTTAACACTTTTCTAAACCAATGCCCAAACATACTCTTTTGAAATACCAAAACAAATGTTTTTCCTCAAAATTATAAAATGTCTGAAACAAAGAAATCATTTTAACCATCAGAGATTAAAACAAAGTTACCTCGGCATATTTCACACAATACATCAGTGTTTATCATTTGTCCTTCTTTGTTAATAAACTCTTTTCGCAAACTGTACAGGTGTGCATAATTGTGTGTGCATTAGCAGAGTTTACCGAAATCAATATTTAAATCATCTCAAAGTGCATAAAATCCACAAACTAAAGTAGTAAAAACTGGTTGCCTAAACTCTCATGTATAATATAAAATCTGATTTTATATCTAAACTCTGTATACTGATATCCTTTCATTTGGATATATCTTTTATTCTTCACCCCCTTTATTATATATATATATATATATATATATATATATATATATATATATATATATATATATATATTCCAGTAATCAGTGGTTGGCACTAGTCACCAAAAATCAAAGATTTTAGCCCTTATTTCATACAATAAGTTCCTGGATCTTCCTAGGCACAACATGATCTCAAAGGAATTTGTGCTCTGTTTGGCATCTTTTGATTTGAGGGTGAATTATTTGCAATTAATAATCAGAGTTTAGACTTTCCATCAGTTAATACAATTAATTTATGAGAGAAAATGCAAACAGCTAATACAAACTCAGTATATAGAATCAATAAACTAAGAGATGCTGTAAATATAGAAACAGTATCATGCTGTGTTAACTTACTGCACATATTTGAGATCAGAATCTATACAACTCTTAAGGATTCATAATTACTTACTGAGAATTATGCTTCATACAAATTTCTTCATTGGTCAATGTGTTTCAGAAAAAAAAATTATAATCAGAGTTTACTTTCAGAGTTTATGATACTGGTACTCATAACAGTTAATACATGCAAGGAATCATGAGCAGAAAAATTAAACATGTATAGTTTTTGAGTCTAACCCGTATCTCTAGTCGAAACCAGAGATCATTCCAAGTTCATTTACCAATCTTGTAAAAGTAGCTTCACTCAAAGGTTTGGTGAAGATATCTGCAAGTTGTTGGTCTGTAGACACAAAATGAAGCTCAATGTTTCCTTCTTCCACATGTTCTCTGATAAAATGATATCTTATGCTGATGTGCTTGGTCATGGAGTGCTGTACTGGATTTCCTGTCATAGCAATAGCACTTTGGTTATCACAGAAAATAGGTATTTTAGAGTACCTCAAACCATAATCCAACAACTGATTCTTCATCCACAGAATCTGTGCACAACAGCTACCAGCTGCTATATACTCTGCTTCTGCAGTGGATGTGGAAATTGACTTTTGTTTCTTGCTATACCAAGAAACCAATCTGTCACCTAAAAATTGACAGCTTCCACTTGTACTTTTTCTGTCTATCTTACAGCCTGCAAAATCTGCATCAGAGTAACCAATTAGCTTAAACTCTGAATCTCTAGGATACCACAAACCCAAGGTTATGGTTCCTTTGAGATATTTGAAAATCCTTTTTACAGCTGTTAGATGAGGCTCTCTGGGATCTGCTTGAAATCTTGCACAAAGACATGTTGCATACATGATATCAGGTCTACTTGCAGTAAGATACAGTAAAGACCCTATCATTCCTCTGTAGTTTGTCATATCTACTGAGGCTCCTGTGTCTTTGTCTAGCTTTGTTGCTGTAGCCATGGGAGTTGTGGCAGATGAACTATCAAGCATACCAAATTTCTTGAGAAGATTTCTGGTATATTTTGCTTGATTGATAAAAATACCATCATCTGTTTGCTTGACCTGTAAGCCTAGAAAATAACTAAGCTCTCCCATCATGCTCATTTGATACCTGGATTGCATAAGCTTTGCAAACTTCTTACAAAGTTTGTCATTAGTAGATCCAAAGATAATATCATCTACATAAATTTGAACTAAAAGCAAATCATCACCAGAATTGAAATAAAACAAGGTTTTATCAATTGTACCTCTTGTGAACCCACTTTCTAAAAGAAATTGAGCAAGAGTTTCATACCATGCTCTTGGTGCTTGCTTTAGTCCATATAATGCCTTGTCAAGCCTGTAGACATAATCTGGATGTTTAGGATCTACAAATCCTGGTGGTTGTTCAACAAATACTTCTTCTTCAAGCTTCCCATTGAGAAAAGCACTCTTTACATCCATCTGAAAGACTTTAAACTTCTTGTGTGCATCATAGGCCAGAAAAATTCTTATGGCCTCCAATCTTGCAACTGGAGCAAAGGTTTCATCATAGTCAATTCCTTCCTGTTGTGAATAACCTTTAGCCACAAGTCTAGCCTTGTTTCTTGTAATCACACCTTCACTGTCAGTCTTGTTTCTGAAAACCCACTTTGTACCTACTATTGATCTATTCTTTGGTCTAGGTACAAGTGTCCAGACTGCATTTCTTTCAAATTCATTTAACTCTTCTTGCATTGCTGTAATCCAATTAGCATCTTGAAGAGCTTCTTCCACTTTCTTTGGTTCTGTTTGAGACAAGAAAGCATGATACAGACACTCATTATTTGTTGCACTTCTAGTTCTCACACTAGCATCAGGATCTCCAATTATGAGATCAGGTGTGTGTGCCTGTGTCCACTTTCTTGCTGTTGGTAAGTGGTTTCTTGCATCATTATTGGATCCTCCCCCTTGATCCATGCTCTCCTGATTCATATGTTGACTTTCTGCAGCATCTGAGGCTCCCCCTGAATTGGATGGCTCAGAGTTTGAACTGTCAGAGTTTGAATCAGTTTCCTCAACTGACTCATTTTCTGTGTCTTGTTGAGCTTCTTCACGCTCCCCCTCAACTGGTTCTCTATGTTGTTCAATTTGAGAATTTTCAGTTTCTCCAGTATTTACCAGTAGAGGTTCAGAGTATGCTTCGTCAGAGTTTATCAGAACCGCTTCATCAGAGTTTGTCGGTACTGCTTCATCAGAGTTTACATCATCAGAGAATAAACCTTCATTTTCAAAACGCAGTTGATCATATCCATCTAAGTCATCAAGTCCAGTTATTTTCTTGTCATCAAATGACACATGTATGGATTCCATGATCACTTTAGTTCTCAGATTGTAGACTCTGAATGCTTTTGTTGACAATGGATAACCAACAAAGATTCCTTCATCAGCTTTTAACTCGAACTTGGTCAACTGTTCAGGATGAGTCTTCAACACAAAGCATTTGCATCCAAATATATGAAAATATTTCAAATTTGGCTTCTTATTTTTCACCATCTCATATGGTGTTTTACCATGCCTGTTGATCAATGTTGCATTCTGAGTAAAACAAGCAGTTTGAACAGCTTCTGCCCAGAAATAAGTTGGTAATTTTGCTTCATCAAGCATTGTTCTGGCAGCTTCGATTAAAGTTCTGTTCTTTCTTTCAACTACACCATTCTGCTGTGGAGTACCAGGTGCAGAAAACTCTTGTTTCACTCCTCTTTCCTTGCAGAAAGCTTCCATGATTGAGTTTCTGAATTCAGTTCCATTATCACTTCTTATAATTTTCACTTTGTGTTGTGATCCTTTGTCCAGTAGATTTACATGATCCATCAGAGTTTGAACAGTTTCATCCTTCTTTGATAAGAAATACACCCATGTATATCTAGTATATTCATCAACAATTACTAGAGCATATTTCTTTCTGCCCATAGACATCATATTCACTGGTCCAAAGAGATCAACATGTAGAAGATGATAAGGTTCCACTACTGAAGATTCAGATTTGCTCTTGAAAGATGACTTCCTTTGCTTTGCCTTTTGACAAGAATCACATAGGCCATCTAGACTGAGTATTGATTTTGGAAGTCCCCTTACAAGATCCTTTCTTATTAGCTCATTGATGTTGTTCAAATTGAGATGAGAGAGCTTCTTATGCCAATTCAAACTCTCTTCATTTGACATTCTTGCAGTCAGACACACTGTTTTTCCATCAGAGTTTGTTACCAAACTTGCTTCATAAATGTTGTTGCGCCTGTGTTCAACTAGAACAACTTTTCCAGTAGATTTACTGATAACTTCACAGTATTCAGTATGAAAATCTACATGGTTTCCTCTGTCACAGATTTGACTCACAGATAGCAGATTATGCTTGAGTCCTGAGACTAGAGCTACATTTGTGATGATGACACTTCCAAGATTAATATTTCCATATCCCAGAGTGTGTCCTATGTTGCCATCTCCATAGGAAACCTTTGGGCCAACCTTCTCCTTAAAATCTGATAGCAGGGCTTTATTTCCAGTCATATGTCCTGAGCATCCACTGTCCAAGATAAGTGTGCTCTCTTTTATACCCTGCAATCACAAACAAACACTAAGTGTTAGTTTTAAGGACCCAGACTTGCTTGGATCCTTTGTCTTTCTTAACAGTGTTAGCTTTTGCAGCGGAATCACTATCAACAGAGTTTAAACTAACAATGTCAGACTTTACACTTGCAGAGTTTGCCCTAACCCACTTCAAGTTGGGCTTTGGCTCATAATAGTTATGATAAATAGCATGATAACTCTTACAAGTATAAATAGAATGCCAAGTGCTCCCACAGTGTGTGCATAAAGTCTGTGGTTTAACCCTTACATAATCATTCTTTACTCCTGATGTAGAAGGTAAAGAATAAATATGTTTGTTCTTATTGCAAAATCTAGCAAGATGATTAGAACTACCACAATTATAACATGTTTTCCTTGGAGCAGCAGCAGTAGGCAAATAATTATTTCTTTTATTTATGCCTATCTTTCCATTCCTATTCTTCTTGGACCCTTTTGGTTTCATGGCAGATTTTACCTCTTTGAGCTTATGATTGAACTGTTTTCCTGTCATTAAACCAACATTAACCTGTTTTTCACAGACTTTTACTGGTTTTCTAACAGCTTCTAATTCCATAAGTTTTTCTGTTATAATATTTTCCTGTCTTTCACAGGTTTCATCTGATTCCATATCAGCTTCTCTTATTACAACAGATTTTAACTTATTGGTTTCTGAAACAAATTTCACAGGTTTAAGTTGTGGTTTAACCTTAACCTTGTCTTTAAACCTAAGTTCATCATTTTCACAATAGCCTAAACCTACAGAATCTGTCTGAAACACTTGATGAGTGTCTCTTCCAGAGTCTGTCCAAGTCTTGATTATTTTTCTTTCTTTTTCTAGATCAGATTCTAATTGCTTATATCTTTTGAGCAACTCCTGTTCAACATAAACAGCATCATCTCTTTCTTTTTGAATCTGCTTCATATTTTCAAGTTCTCCTTCAAGAAACTTGTTTCTATCTTTAAGACTAAGATTCTCAGATTTAATTCTTTCATTCTCTAAAGTCTGATCCCTATAACTAACATGTACGCTTTTCAGATATACTCTTAACTCAGATATATTATCAGTATCATAAGCATAAGTAGTTAGGGGTACCTTATTTTCAGATGATTCAGTCTCATCTCTGACAGTTGCCATAAGAGCATAATTTTCTCCATCATCAGAGTCTGAAGTATCTGCCCAGTCTTTGCCTTTAGAGATGAGTGCTTTCTCAGTTTTGCCTTTCTTGCACTCTGGAGCATAGTGACCCATCTCCTTACACTTGTAGCACTGGATTTCAGATTTATCCTTCTTGCCAGACTTGGTCTCCCTTCCATCAGACTTTCTAAAGCTTTTTCTTTCAGAGTTTGAATCTTTCCTTGAGAATCTCTTACCTTTCTTGAAGTTCTTGAATCCCATCTTCTTGAAGGTCTTCACCATCAATGCAGCCATTTGCATCATCTGTTCTTCATCATCCTCAGAGTCAGAAGCTTCATCAGAGTTTGAGTCATTATCAGAGTTTGATGACTCACTTTCAGATTTAATGACCAAAGCCTTTCCCTTGGCTTTCTTCCTTGATGATTCCTTCTTGATGGGCTTCTCCTCAACTTTGAGAGCAACAGATTTTGTCTTCTTGCTTAATCTTCTATTCCTTTGTTCTATCTCCAGTTCATGAGTTTTCAACAACCCATAGATTTCATCAAGATCTGTATCAGCAAGCTCATAATTATCTCTTATTGTGGTTGTCTTTAAATCCCATCTTTCAGGTAGAGATAACAGAAACTTGAGATTAGACTCTTCAAGTTCATATTCTTTATCAACCAGAGACAGATCATTCAATAGTTTGCAAAATCTGTCATAAGTCTCAGTCAAGGTTTCATTAGGTCTTGAATCAAAGTGCTCATACTCCTGTGTGAGTATTGTCTTTTTGTTCTTCTTAATAGCACCTGTTCCCTGGCATCTGACTTCTAAAGCATCCCATATCTCTTTGGCAGTTTTGCAGCCAATTACTCTGTTAGACATAACATTATCTAAATCACTGTGGAGTAGATGTCTAACTTTTGCATCCTTTGCAATTGATGAGATGTCCTCAGGAGTCATATCTTTCTTTTCCTTTGGAACAGTCTTTTGTTCTTGACCATCAACAACAGGGGCTAGTTTGGTTGGATTATGAGGACCATCATAAATTCTGTCAAGATATTCTGGATCTGTAGCCTCCAGAAACATGGTCATCTTCACCTTCCAAATTGGATACTCCACTGCTCTGAGAATTGGAACCCTGATTGTTTCATATCGACTCACAGAATTTGGTTTAACCTGTTCAACCTTGGGAGGAGCTTGATTTTCTTCAGACATGATTATTACTGTGTTTGAATCGTAAAACTGTATATATTAAACAGCCTAAGCTCTGATACCAATTGTTAGGCCGAATACACAATATAATCAAGTATATATGAGAATAACAATCAAGAACACTGTTTATAAATCAACAAACTGAATTATATTAAATAATTCTCTCTTTATGATGTTAATGAATCACAAAGAGCTACAAGGTTACAAGAATAATATATTCAATGTTCGCGTCCCTTCTAGGGATAACCTATCTGTGTTTATATAGTACACAGTTACACAATCCTTATCTAATTGATACTCCTATAAATTAGCTATACAATTATTATCAATTAAGGATTGCTTCAGTCTTCTATTCTGTTTCCTTAGCTGTATCAATATATTCTGCTTCTTTCCATCTTCAGAATATATTGCTTCTAGAATCTTTATCTTTGCACCGACAGCTAAGTCAACTATCACCCAGTCAGACTTTATCAAACTCTGACTAGCTTCTAGATAAACTCTGATATATACCTGGTACTTAAACACTGATGAACAAACGTCAGCAATTATATCTAACAGGATAAGGGAAAGGGTAAACAATCAATGGAGGAGTCTGCTTTTGATGATGCCTACTACTACCATGGTGAACAGGATGACTTCCACTTTGACACATCTGGTGATCTGGAGAAGACCATACCTGAAGAAGCTTTTGGTGAGGAGGAGGTTGAGGAGGCAGCCAACTTTGATGATTGGTAAGATGAAGCTGAATTATATACACCTGACCCTTTGTTTCAGAAGGAGTTGAAGAAACAGCAAGCAGAGCTAAGGAGAAAGGAGGATGAGAATGCTAAGGTCTCTGACATCATATCTCAGAAGTTAAAGATTCAAAAGGCTGAACATGAAGACAAACAACGTCTTCATAGTATTCATGTCAAAGAAAAGAGATTGGATGTGAGGATGAAGCAAGGAAGCAATTGGGATAAAGCAAGGGAGATGTTTGATATCCCTCAGAGAGGCACAAACAATGATGCTACTTTTCTGAAGTTGCTTGAGAAGATCAGAATTGTTAATCCAGACAACTCATTATATATGAAGGCATTGAAAGAAGATATCTTAAGGATTACGTCTGCATTTGATCAAGTAAGACAAGAACTGTTCATCTATGTCTCAAGTGCTCTTGAAGGGTCATTCACTGTTTCTCTTGAATTACTCCAAAGAAGATCTCTCTCTGAATTGTGGATTCTGATGAGTAAAGTAAAGAGATCTTCTTGCTTGAACGAGCTTCTGTATGACCGGCTGAGAGATTCTGCTATGAAGGCCAGCCCTCAAGTTGTACATTTTCCTTATGAAGTCAAAATCTACAGAGGTACAACTTTGGAGATGGTAAGGCTGGATCCTGATTCCATGAAGCTACAGACTGCTATGCAACTGGTGAAGTTAGAGAATCTTCTTAGAACTTCTGGATTTGCTTCTGTAGAGAAGTCTGAAGTTGCTGATATGATTTCAGACTACTGCACGGAGAAAATTCCAAGGTATGCTCAGATGAAGAATAGATTGAAGAAGATCACCACTCAACCAGTAATGCCAAGTGGTGTGGTTTCTGAAAGTGATCGTGTCCTTGACAAAGATCTTCTAGTCACCTTGGCAGAAGCTGAAGAAGGTGAAATTAGAGACTAAAGGCATGATGTAGTTAGCTCAACTTGTAAATGTTATATGTTTAGAGCTAGGTAAATCAAGATAGGGTAATGTATTCATATGTTCAGTCTAGAGGAACATCTATCTTGTATTTATCTTTATTGTTTGAATCTGGAAATTGTTATATTTAATCCAGAACTTTTTATTATTTGCTTGGCTCTTAAAAGTCTTATCTTTTCTTGTTTTAGTTGAGTTGTCCTCTAGAGGTATTTGGTTGTTATTGTCTAACAAACAAATAGGGGGAGATTGAAAGGCATATGTCTAGGCCTATTTGTAAACACCGAGGATTCTACTCAACTTTAATTAAGATGTAATAAGTAAATAATAAAAATCAAATGTCACAGGAATCTCAGAAAATTATATCTGTCAAAGAATGAAGATTAAAGTCATCTACAGACTTGAAGTGATTCTACATTGAAAGAAACTCAATTTATTGATCAAGCCTCAGTGAAGTATTCAAGCTCAGTGGATTTATTAAAGTGATGGAGATTTCAAGTGGTGACAGCAAAAGATACTGGTTACAGAGTTCTTGAATGAGAAGGAAGTGAATCACTGTTTAAAGTCAAACAGATAAAGAACAGACATTGTCGTTAGTCACTCATGAACCAGACAGTGCATCAAGTGTCAACGTACTATTATGTTTATTCTTTATCTAAGTTTTAAGTGATTCAGAAATTAATTGAGAAGTCAAATAAGTCTATTTATTCTCTTATAAATAATTAATACTATTAAGTGAATTATTTATTAAATTAATTCTGTAAAGAATTAATTTAATACATAATTTATTTAGTTGATTATTTAAATTAGAATAAATAGACTTATTTGACTTCTCAATTAATTTCTGAATCACTTAAAACTTAGATAAAGAATAAACATAATAGTACGTTGACACTCGATGCACTGTCTGGTTCATGAGTGACTAACGAAAATGTCTGTTCTTTATATGTTTGACTTTAAGCAGTGATTCACTTCCTTCTCATTCAAGAACTCTGTAACCAGTATCTTTTGCTGTCACCACTTGAAATCTCCGTCACTTTAATAAATCCACTGAGCTTGAATACTTCACTGAGGCTTGATCAATAAATTGAGCTTCTTTCAATGTAGAATCACTTCAACTCTGTAGATGACTTTAATCTTCATTCTTTGACAGATATAATCTTCTGAGATTCCTGTGACATTTGATTTTTATTATTTACTTATTACATCTTAATTAAAGTTGAGTAGAATCCTCGGTGTTTACAAATAGGCCTAGACATATGCCTTTCAAGCACTTAATTCTTCAGAGTAAATACGATCACTTCTGCCAACCAACTGAAGAAGAACACTGTCTTCATCCTCTATTTATAGTCTTCATTTGAAAATCTATCGAACCAAAAGTAATGAATATTCTTGGCCGTTGGATCTTCATCAACTTGTCAAACAAATAACTTTTCACATGCTCCTCCAATTAGAAAACTATCGAATGTTAAAAGTTAATATTACATTCGATGGTTTTTTAATAAAACTATCAAATGAAACTTTAACCTACATTAGTTTTCTTTTGTTTTCTTTAAATCACATTCGATGGTTTTCTAAATAGAAAAACCATCGAGTCCTTTTCTTATCCTTGATCTTTTAACATTACCAATTGAGTTTCAGGGTGTTTAGTTTTAGACTGAATCAATTTCTTCTGAGACGATAAAAATAACTTGATCTTTTTAAGTGTCGTCGACTGGTGCAACTGGTCTGGTTCACAGATGAATAAAACTTGATCAATTCTTCTATGTCTTCAATTCAATGTTGCTGATTAGTCCTTTGTCGTTCTGGTTGCTTCAAATAAATCACTGGAATCCTGTGGTACTAACCCTAAATCATTCACATACTTCTGTAGTGTTGAAAGTCTTGTTTCTTTTATTATCACTGAGGCTTGACCATATTCATGAACTTCTTTCCGTGACCTGTTTACGGACTTCAAGAATACATACCATATTTTGATTTTTTGAGTTTACCTTTTCTTCTTTGATTCTGGATTCCTGTGCTTCTGTTAATATTATTGTCTGTCTTGTCCTTTGTTGAGTTGTAGTTATCTCTGTTTCATCTTATGTTACATTATGCTTTACAATCTCCCCCTATTTGATTGTATAGAGTTTGACAAGAAAATACTTTGAGGATAACTCAACTAACTAAGGAAACATGAAACTAATTAAAGTAAGACAGCTTAATAATATTAAATGCATTATGGATAAGATATATATTGTTAGGCCGAATACACAATATATAATCAAGTATATGTATGAGAATAACAATAAGAACACTGTTTATGAATAATAAACTGAATGGAATTAAAAACTTCTCTCTCAGTGATGTAAAATATCACAGAGAGCTGCTAGGTTACAAGAATGATAATTCACGTATTCGCATCCCTTTTAGGGTTAACCTATCTGTGTTTATATAGTACACATCTACGTACAATCTTCTAATTGATATTCCTATAAATCAGCTATACAAATATTATCAATCTAGAATTGCTTCTGTCTTCTGTTCCGTTTCCTTAGCCATCTCGATATCTCTTTGCTTCTTTCCATCTTCAAAGAATATCGCTTCTAGAATCTTCATTGTCTTTTTGCACCGACAGCTAAGCAAACTCTGACCATCAGACTTTAACAAACTCTGACTGGTCCTCCAGCTAAACTCTGATAGTTTCCTGGTACTTTAAACACTGATAATCAAACATCAGCAATTATATCTAACAATCTCCCCCAACTTGTTCATACTAAAATGTACAAGTTAACAAATAATTGATGATGTCAAAACATATATAACAAATGCAGTGTTTATAAAATCACAGAGTTTATCTTTAACTTAGAACAGAAAACTTTAAAAACTTACAGACTTCAGTTACTTAATCTCTTCAATGTCAGGCACAGTCCTGATGTAGTCCATAAGTAGTCTTCTCTCAGCTCTCTCTAGCTCAGCTATCATTATCTTCTTTATCTCCCTCAACTCTGGATCACTCTCTCCAGTTTGGTAAATAGCAGCCCTTAGAGCATAAATATTGTTCTTCCTCATATCATTTCCTGGCTTTATTATGAAGGATTTATCTGATTCCAGATTAAATTCCAACACTTTTATACCAAGATCTGTTCTGAGTCTTGCACTGTTTCTTTGCATCTCAACAAGCTTTCCATTGTAATCTTTGTACTTTGGTATGTAAGAACCAACAGACTTTAAGCCACAAAGAATTCTAGCTTTCATCATCCTGCTTCTTAACACCTCAGCTGCTTGATAAGTTCTTTGATTTTTGATCTTCAGTATATACAGTACATATTCCAATTCTTCTTTCATTTTTAACCCAATATCTGCTTCACCAACTCTGTATACTCTGCCATCAGCCTTGAAGTATAACAGAAAATCCTTCTTCAATCCTTTATGATAAATTAACTGAACCGACTCTAAAGCATCAAGATTTTCTTGAGTCACACCAACACCTGGTTCAGCTAATGAAGTTTGATCCACAGGACTATTATTCACTCTCTTCTCTCTATGAGATCCAAGTCCAGATTTATCTCTTGATTCCTTTCCCATGATAGTTCTGCTTTGGAGAATATTTACATTTGCTGGAATCAGAGAATGTTGAACAGTGATTGGCTTAGCAAAAGTCCTTTGGAGTTGTGAAGATAGCTTAGTCTGTACAACTTGAGTAGTATCAGAGGTTGTCACAGCTTCCATTGTTTTAACAACTTGAGCATTGTCAGAGGTTGTTTGAGCTTTCTTCTATACTGGTTCTTCTTCAACTAGCTTCCCTTTACCCTTATCAAGTTTAGTTTCTTCAGCCTTCTTTGTTTGTTGTAAATTCTGTTGAGAGTTTACATTTTCTTTGATAGTTATTCCTCTTTCTTTAGGCCTTGAAACCTTTACAACTTTCTTCACTTTCCCAGACTTTAGATTCTGCTCATGCTCTTTAGCTAGCATCAATTCTTCAACTTGGATATCTTCTATGGTTGCATCAGCACCATGTTCTTCTAGAAACAGCTGAGCAGCAATCTCTTCATCAGTAACTGGATGAGAAGTAAGCAATAAGCTTCTAGCTCTTGAAGAAGATTGAGCACCAGTGTATATCCTTTCAGAGTTTGTAGCATCAGAGTTTGATCTTAGCTTTCCTTGCTGTAGAGTAGATTTAGATTTGAACTCTTTTCCTTTTGCACAACCATCGGTAGAATCATCATGTCTACTCAGAGTTTGAGACTTTTTGCATTTGTCTTTAAGTACTCTCTCCCCCTTTTTGACATCATCTGGAATCAATACTGATGTGAGCAATTCAAGCGAAGCAGCAATGGAATCAAGCTTGTCAGACATTACAGTCTGATTGTCTTCAACTTTAGTCAGTCTGTTCTTGAGAACTTCTTGATCTTTGTATTGGGACGTATGATTACTGTTCTGCGTTTTACTATATGATTGATTATGAGTTCGAAAAGAAAACTTTACCTTAATCGCTACGATTCAGATCCACGTCTTCTACTGAATTCCTTGATTCCCTTCGAGCGAAGTGTGGCCTTCGATCTCCCAAAGTTTCCTCTCCTTAAAGCCTCGAAATCCCAAAACCCTAGCTCCTTGCGGCTGCCCTAGGTTTTTAATCTCGAATTATTTTTTCTCTTCTTTTTGCAGCTTTAGGAGAACAAGAATATATATAGGCTCTAGTAGGGATCATGGACAATTAGGTTGGGCCTCCCAATGACATTCTGGGTCAAGCCCAATGTCATTAAATATTAATTCTATCCACTAACGAATTAATATTTGCACTACCTTTCCTAATACCGTAATTGTTTTATTATTAAATTCGGCTCCTATATTATTTGCTTATTAAATTCCCCATGTTTAAGATATCGTATATCCATTAATTAAATTAATTTCTGATAATTAATTTAATTAACATACATTTAGCAGATAACGCATCAAACTGGAATAAGATATTTTATTCTATTCTAACAGTTTGGCACATAAAATAAATAGTTGTAATTTAAAATTTTGCGTCGTTACACTTGTAGTAGCACTATCTTGCATGTTAAACCTTTTCAATAAATTCCTTGTATACTTTGACTGATTGATAAAGATGCCATCATCAGTCTGTTTAACTTGAAGACCAAGAAAATAACTCATTTCTCCAATCATACTCATTTGATATCTAGACTGCATAAGCTTGGAAAACTTTTCACATAGCTTATTGTTTGTTGACCCAAAAATGATATCATCAACATATATTTGAACTAATAGCAAGTCCTTACCATGATTCAAATAAAACAGAGTTTTATCAATAGTACCTCTTTTGAATCCACTTTCTAGTAAGAATTGAGCTAAGGTTTCATACCATGTTGTTGGAGCTTGCTTTAGTCCATAAAGTGCCTTATCCAATCTATAGACATGATTTGGATATTTTGGATCAATGAAACCAGGTGGTTGTTCAACATAGACTTCTTCCTCCAGTTCACCATTTAAGAAAGCACTTTTCACATCCATCTGAAAAACCTTGAATTTCTTATGGGCTGCATATGCCAGAAAAATCCCGATGGCTTCTAGCCTTGCAACAGGAGCAAAAGTTTCATCATAGTCAATTCCTTCTTGTTTAGAATACCCCTTTGCAACTAGCCTTGCTTTGTTTCTGATAATTACTCCATCAGAATCAGTCTTGTTCTTAAATACCCACTTTGTACCAACAATTGACCTGTTCTTTGGTCTTGGCACCAGTTTCCAGACTTCATTTCTTTTAAATTCATTCAATTCTTCTTGCATTGTTGTAACCCAATCAGCATCCTTAAGTGCATCTTCAACTTTCTTAGGTTCCTCCTTGGATAGAAAGTTATGATAGAGACATTCATTCTGAGTTGGACTTCTTGTTTTAACACCCGCATCAGGATCCCCAATTATCAAATCAGGAGTATGGCTTCTTGTCCATTTCCTAGCTGGTGGTAAATCATTCCTTGAAGTAGATGCTTCCCCTGGATTAGTGTTATCTTTATTAGAAGAATTTGCTTCAGTAGAAGCTCCCCCTGAATTGTTGCTATCACCTCCTGATGAATTATCAGGATTGTCACTTGAATCAGTATCTGAAGAATTATGTCCTGATGATTGAGTATTCTCAGAATTAGTAGCAGTTTGTTGTTGCTCCCCCTCAACATGTGCACTACTCGTTGTGTCACCATTATTTGCATCATCAGTATTAGCACCGTCAGTATTTGGTGCTCCATCAGGATTTGGTGTGTCATCAGGAATTGATGACCCATCAGTATGTGATGTAGTGTCAGTATCTGATTCTTGTTCTTCAGGCTTCTTGGTAGCTTCATTTTCAAAAATTAAACTATCATGGGAATCCTCAGCAATTCCAGTTATCTTCTTATCACCAAAAGATACATGAATTGACTCCATGACCGTTCTTGTTCTCAAGTTAAAAACTCTAGAGGCTCTTGATGCAGGATAGCCAATAAAAATTCCCTCATCAGCCTTTGTTTCAAATTTCCCTAGCTGTTCAGGATGAGTTCTGAGAACAAAACATTTACAGCCAAACACATACAGATGCTTCAAACTAGGTTTCTTCTCCTTAGCATTTGATAGGGAGTTACACCATGTGTAACGCCCCCAAATCTGGGGTCAAAGGATTTGGTCGTCACACTGCACTCTTAATCCAAACAACCTGTTCAATATAAAATCAACACAATAATAATAGTATCTGTGACCCCAACTCTACCAAGAATCTTTAAAGGTTATAGTGCTAGAAACAAGAATCCAAAATTTCATTACAACAATCTTTCTTCTTTACAACCATTCTCTTTAAAAAAATTCTAATGCACTAGTATAACTTCGATAAGAAGTATACCAGGCAACTAATCTTATACAATATATTATTCAATGGAAAACATCTACATACAAAACCTCTCACTAGCTCCAAATGCTCTGGATCAGAACGTCTTTACGCTAATATCCTTCCCCATCTTTGATCAGCTACGCGGACAACTCTCGCCAATATACCTTCTTACTGGCAGGCTAAAATATATATAAAGAAAACAAGTATAAGCGAATGAATTGCTCAGCAAGTGCATTATCAAGTATAATATATAAAGTTTCCAAAATAAGCTTTGGATTTTCAAATAACAAACTTTTGTTTTTAAACATTTGTAATCTTTAAAACTTCTCAAATCAAGTTTAGTAATTTATCACAATTTCTCATTCAGCTTCTCGCAACTGAATAGTTTAAAACACAAAAAGGTTTATATTGGCCGTCACGGCGACCGAATCAACAATAACTATAATAGTATGTAGAAAATACGAATTGAGTAGGGCTGTCAAACGGATAATTCGGATACGGATCTGTCTGTATCCGAATCCGAATCCGAAAATCTGAATTCGTATCCGAATCCGTATCCGAATCCGAAAATATTTAAATAAAAATATCAGAATCCGAATCCGTCGGATACTATCCGGATACGGATAATATCCGAATCCGAATTTCAGTCAGAATTTTTTAGTTTTTATATTAAATTTTAATTCAAAAAAATTGAAAAATAATAAAAATTTAAATTTTTAAAAAAAAAAGTAAACTAAACTAAAACTTAAATTTATTAAAGTCTATTTTATTTTTTTCAAAAATTTACTTTTTAGTATAATTTTATTTATTTTAAAATATTAAATTTGTAATATATATATATATATATATATATATATATATATATATATATATATGTGTGTGTTTACAATTATCTACAACTTATATAAATATATTGTTTAATGATTAAATTATATATATATATATATATATTTTGTAAACTTAAAATATAATTTCTAAATAATATGTAACTATATATATATAATATTATTTATTTATCATATTTATTTAATTTCGGATTCGGATATTACCGGATACGGATGCGCCTATATCCATATTCGTATCCGCAACTACCGAATTCGAATACGGATAATATCCGCTTTATTTCGGATACGGATAAAATCCACTTTATTCCGGATACGAATACAAATATTTCGGACGGATATCGGAATTTTCGGATTTTTTTGACAGCCCTAGAATTGAGTATAACTCATATGTCTTTAAGACCACAGTTTGTATAAAGATACTAATTTTGTAGATAACAAATCTATTCACAACATTCTCTGAAACCAACAACTCTGGAAGGGTAGAATAATCAAGGAGTAAGAATGAGCCAACACGCTCGATCATGGAACAAAGAACGCAATTCAAGACTTCGACATGGTACCGACTGGATACGCGGTATGAATAAAACTCATCGGAATAGATATCTCACGACTACCAATGGAATCAGGGAAGTGGATTTCGACTATTTGGAATCCAAATGAATTAAGAGTAAGTGATTTCAACAAGATTGAAACCACCATTTATTAATCAACAACCAACAATTTTACGCAACGAATAAACCTGAATATCAGGTCATAACTCACAAGTACAAAATATATGGATGTAACTCATCCCAGAAATAAGGATTGATATTAGAATTGGATTTTTAACATTTATCAAATCAAAGGTTGTGCTGTTGGCCAGCCACGCATCAACCTCGGACTTGCTTATAGCAAAGTCCTTTACTGGATCCTAGGCCAAACTTGGCCTTAATTTATTCCGACCATAAATATGGCCTGACCAATTACTGGTCCCATTTAAAAACATTCCAATCCTATATTATATACGTCAGGTGTCAGAACAATTGATAACCTTACTTCGACAACCAGGTGTCGGAATAATCGACAACCTTAATACAACAAACACTGGAAAACTCACGTTCCAGGAAACAATTCAACTATGAAGAATCCATCAAGGAATAACAATATATTCTAGTATCGACGAGATCGACACAATATCGGGAGGTGCACATGAAAAGTGACAATATAATAAACATCGACGAGATCGATGTAACAACTGGGATATAATGAAGAATAAACAATGACATGCTCAACAAGATTAAGTCTGATATGAAACAGGCATTATGATATCAACAGAATTTGCAACAACTCAATATAGAATATGTGACGCCCTCGAAACCCGGGGTACAGATTTGAGGAGTCATCCGACCAACGGAATACTCTTTAACACATGCATAATATATATAAAGACACAAATACCCCTTGACCAAGACCGCATCCAGATTATGGCAATGAACACAAGCTACTACAATCTTTTATTAATACAATACCAGTTTTATCAGAGTTATTACATCACAACTAAAGTTCAAATCTAGACATCTAATCTAGAAAAGCAAAACAACAACTACCCTGCCAATGACAATGACTCGAGGGGCTCTCCTGGCTGCTGGTGAACTATCGGTCACGCTATGCTGACTCATACTCTCGCTTTACTGGAATAGGGTTAGAAAACAACAAGCAAGAGTGAGCCAAAATTGCTCAGCAAACATCAATGAATCATTTCTATCACAGTTGTAAGGATATGAATTTATGATATCAGAATCAACAATATTTAGCTAACACATGCTTTGTATCAATAACAATTGAAGAAAAAGAATTAGAATTTGGCTTATACATTTTATTCAAATCAAAGGTTGTGCTGCTGGCCAGCCACACATCAACCCCGGACTAGCTCACAACATAGTCCTCTACTGGATCCTAGGCCAAACTGGGCCTTAAGTTATTCCGACCATAAATATGGCCCGACCAATTACTGGTCCATTTTAAAAACACATGCCAAATCTATCATAGGGTATAAACAATAACATGCTCAATAAGATAAACTCAATGTATAGTAATTGCAAAAGAGCTTCAACTGCTCAGTATCAAATGAAGATCTAGAAGGAATCATGGAATAATTTTGACGATATAGTGTACTCATTCAATAAGGAAATCAAGATTTGTAATCGACAATCAATGACCGTAATCAATAGTCAAGATGGAAGTCAAATAATCAATGGTTGTCAATAATAATCAAAGGATGATAAACAATAACCAAATGGTGGTAAACAATAATCAAGTGAGTTGGAAATAAGGGTTTCTGTTGCAGATCAAATCAAAGAATCAAGAATCTCTAAGGAAATGGAATCAGTTGTCCAAATGCGGTTAAAAGATTGATAATTTGAATCGTTCTGGGGATAACGGTATTCAAGTAATCAAGACAATAATAAATTTTATCACAAGTAAAGGCACAGATACTTGCCTGGTCTACGCTGTTGTCGGATCGACTCTGCTCACTCTACCTTTCCCTTTCCCTTGCTCCGGGAACTCGATTCTATAATTAAACAATTCATCACAATAAGTCTAACTATTCTCGTTCTACTCTCGACACTTATTCAATCAACAATCACATTTAAACAAGTAACCGGTTACGTATCGGACGTCCGGAATGATTTACGATATTTAAAACTCAGATATTTGCCCTAGTACGGGCATATACAGACTATAAAACACAACATACAATTAATATGAACCATATAGCACTTATAAATATTTTTAAAACATCATACGAAACTTATTTGAATTTTAGATAAGTCACGATTAATTTTTAAATCAAAACTCGGATTTTTTAAATCCAATATAAACATTTGAATGCAAATAAATCAATTAATAAAATTAATTGACACTTTTTAAATTCACAAACTATTTTTAAATAAATAAATATGCTTGAAAATAATTAAACTGAATTTTAAATTAATTAAATCTAATTAATAATTAATTTTTAAGAATTAATTGATTAAAAGAAATAACCAATTAATTAATAAATTAATTATTAATTACAAATATTTAAAATAATTAAGTTTAATCAATTTTCGGATTTAAAATAATAAATATAATTTTCCAGAATTTTTCTGATATTAAAATATATTTTTAAAATAAAAATATGAATTTTTAAAGTTTTTAAACTATTTTCGAATTAATTTTAAAAATAAAATTCAAAAACGGTTTTCAGAAAATGAATTAGGGTTTTGAAGATTGAAACCGGGTCAAACTTCTGGTAAACGGGTCGGGAAGAACAAATCCGGGTCACCAAGAACAACCCACCGGATTCTGGGTTTTCCAGAATCCGGTCGGTGTCTGGCGGCCGGAATTCTTCGATTTCGTCCAAACACAAACAATTCCAGAGGACTTTTGTTCGCTTTTTCAAGACAAACAAATCGCACACACAATCACATACGTCCCATGCCGGAATCGAGCCCAGAATTCGTTTAAAGAATTCGTCGGCGACGACTTCGGCCGGAAACCCGATCTACTTTAATTCTACATGAAACTCAAAGATTAATATACCAAAATGAAGCTTATAACTCATACAATCAAAGCCCCATATCATAACTAATGTCAGATCAACAACAAGAACGAACGAAGTAAAAGAAAAATTCGGGTCAAAACCCGACTAAATTGAACTTAAACACGAAATTAAATCATGGATTCTTGCTAATTAGAACCCTAGGAACATGTTAGAAGCAACCAATTGAACGGAGAATCAACAGAATGAAAATCCCCAAATTAATCAAGAACCCTAATTTAATTCGAATATTGAAAAATTCATAATAAATCAAAAAATTACCAGATGATGATGAGGTTGGAAGATTCTGAAACTAGAGATCAAGAGCTTTGATTTGAGTACTTGAACTTTGATTTCTGAAATCAATAACACCTTGAACGAATGGATTGATTATTCAAGAACACGAAGAACACGTTTCGGGAATTTTTACTTTTTGATTATACGCAATGCAGATTATGAAGGTTATAAGGTACGATTCGTCTTTATATATTTTTGGAAAAATAATACCCCAAGGAACACTTTTGGATCGTTATAGATCCACTGGATCGTTTAAAAACCCTAATTAGGTTAAAAATACGTTTTACGAGAAGATAATTATCTACAAGGATTGATAATTATCCAAATCAATACATATCATTATATAACTAATGCTCAAGAATAATGGGGCTATAACAAAGGTAATATTGATTTAAAACGATATATTCGTCCCCTTAAGCAATTAGGGTTCGGAACAATTTTTCCCTTTTTGAACAAAACGAATTATTCTTGCAGAATCAAATAGGCAGGAATGAAATGATACGAATATCTCTCCCGATAATGATTCGAATACGAAAGACGAAGAGATATTAATTAATGTACGAAATTCCAATGGGGCCCTTGAATTATCAAAATGGGGCTCAGATTTGAAGAAAATTCCAAATGACGAAATATTTGAAAGGGGCTTTCGACTCACCATTTAGCACATAATCACACAATAATTATCATTTAATAATATTCCAATACTCCACAATAAATATTTTTATATTAAATATATCATTTAATCAAATAATAAATTCACGGATATTACAGAATAGGGTTCAAAGAACAGGCTCTAGCTGGCCTCAACAGTTCAAATTATCACATCATGGAAGAATTAGTTAAGATTTACTAATCTGGTAAGTGACAAGAAAGTCAAGTTCAAGTTTAAGAAAAAGTCAAGGTGAAGTTTATAAATGAAGAAAACAAGGGTTTACTTACCTCTGACAGAAATAGTTCAAGTCCTTCGAATATATACTTATAGTAGATAAGCCTTGTATTTGAAGGAAGTAAACTAAATCATGCACAACATATATGAATTTGACTCAAGGAATGGATCAGATGATCGCATTAACAAGAAATGATAATAATACTTGCATAGGTGCAAGATGGAAAATAGAATATTTGTAGAACAAGTAACACAACTTCAGAATCTTAGAATAACTTTTCCCTCATAGGGTTCACAAGTTCCCGCTCATCTAGGGTTGGTAATATTCCAACTTAGTATTTTTAAATCAAGTCTTTTTGAAAGAAAGCCTTAGTATACGGCCCATAACTATCTTTTAAATCGTTTCAACACAATATTTATATTTTTCCAATCAACCTGGAAATATGAATCTAAACATAAAAAGGTATAAAATAATACTCGTCAACTTACGAGATTTAAATAACGTACTTGCAATTTAATGAAAAGAAATCAGCATTTGAAAATTCAGTAAAAAGCATTCAACATGCATACTAATAATTCAAGATAATATCTCTTAATTAACAAGCAAGGGTATAAACACTTGCCTCTAGTCCTTAGCTATTTCGTAACGCTGAAACAATACGATTCCCTCCTTATTCTGTCTTATCGCACGATTCTCTACTTCCGTCCTTCTTTGCTCTAACGCTCTTGCGAACACCACTAGTCTGCTTTTACCATTTCGAATCCACGTGCCAGCCTCGATAGTCAAACATGAGACGGTACTTAGTCTTCAACGTATGATTTCACATTCCATAAACTATTATAACTTAGCTTCGACGTACTTACCAATCTTACCGATACCTCTGTTGGAAGAAAATACTTGCACATGTCCTCTACGAGTGTTGACGTCCCCTTGGTGCTACGTCATCTCACAATAATCCAATCCGTCGTAAACAATATCTCATCATTCTCCGACATCTCCTATTTAACATACTTCGATAATCTGACTCGTCTCGTCCAATAGCCTCTGTTGCATAGACAACCACATTTCAATTGATAGAATGATCACAACTAACTATACAAGCAATCCTCGTAACTCGCTTGACGAAACTCCCCATATTTCTAAAAAGTCAACATCTAAGTCAACGGCCTCGTAAATCTCATTTTCTAACATTACCGACAAATTTCTATTCCAACTACCCCTCGTGACAATACTAGACACGACCAAAGTATTTAAACAAGTCTCAAAACAGTTATTCGTATTTATAACTCACTAACCAGATAATTCACATAATCCACATCATTCACATAGCACATTTAAACAAGTAACCGGGTACGTATCGGACGTCCGGTATAATTTACGAGATTAAAACTCAGATACTAGCCCTAGTACGGGCATATACGGACTATAAAACACATTACACAACTCATACAAACCATATAGCACTTATAACTATTTTTAAAACATCACACGAAGCTTATTTGAATTTAAATAAGCCACAAAAAATTTTTAAATCAAAAATCGGATTTTTAAACCCAATATAAGTATTTTAAATGCAAATAAATCAATTAATAAAATTAATTAACACTCTTTAAATGCTCAAACTATTTTTAAATAATAAATCAGGTTTGAAAATAATTAAACTAAATTTTAAATTAATTAAATCTAATTAATAATCAATTTTTAAGAATTAACTGATTAAAAGAATTAATCAATTAATTAAATTAATTAATTATTAATTAAAAATAATTAAAACAATTAAGTTTAATAAATTTTCGGATTTAAATAAATATTTAGGAATTTATAAAATTTTCTGAATAATAAAATGTATTTTTAAATCAAAAATATGATTTTTAGAATTTTTTTAAAACAATTTTTGAATTATTTAAAAATTAAAATCCCAGAAACACTTTTCTAGAAATGGATTAGGGTTTTTAGGATCAAACCAGGTCGGGTTAGGGTTTTGAAAACGGGTCACCAAGAACTTTTCCGGGTAGTCAAGAACAACCCACCGGAAACTGGGTTTTCCAGTTTCCGGCCGGCGTCCGGCCACCGGAATTCTTCTGGTGCCCAAAAGCAACTGCAAACTGGCGTTTCATTTAGGGGAAATCACCTACACAGCACACTCACTCCAAATATGGTCACAAACAAGCCAAAACATCACTGGTTTGCCAGAAAAATCCTATCAAAAGCCGGCGGCTCGATTTTCCGGCAAGCCAGAGTCGAACATCAAATTGAAAACTGAATACATGAATCGATTCTAATTAACACGATCTATACATCTGCAATCCTAAAAACACTGTCAGTAATCGGGAATCCGTTCTCCGGCCAAAACCCTAGAACTCCGACGAACTCTATTTTTTTCCGATTAGCTCAAAAACGAACTCCAAATTCAAATTAAAAATCACATACATACTCTACATCACATAACGAACACACCCATACCATCAATTAGCAAGAACAATCAATAATACGATTTCCCCCAAATTAAACCTAAAAATTCGAAATAAATTAATTAATTAAAAATAAGAAAAACTCAGAAATCATACCCACATAGATTTTGATGATGGATTTGGATAGGGGATGATGAGAGATTCGATTTGGTTACAAGAACATCGAAATCGGATTCCGATAACGCCTTCAAAATTGAATTTGATTCTCAAGAACACGAAGAACACGTTCTAGGGTTTTTCGGATTTTTAACTGTAATTAAGCTTGATTATACGAAAAACAAAGTACGATTTGCCTTTTTATAATAAACGGAAAATAATACCTCAAACGACATTTTTGGATCGATATTGATCCGATGGATCGTTTTAAATAGAATATAACAGAATATATGCTTTAAACCTTTAATAAAGCAGAATACACGTTTTTCGAGACGATGATCATCCATAAAGTACGGATAACTACAAGTATCGTTTAATAATAGATATACGAACCAAAATACTTCTATTACGAATATTTTCGAATACTTTCCACTTTAACGAATGAAATATTGGTACAAACGATATACCAATTTCCTGAATAATTTGGGAACGATCCAAATTTTCTTTTCTATAATTAAAATAGAATAAAATAGTATGACATCCTTTTCAAAATAGATTCTAATTCCCCACACATTTCACATAGCACCACAATATCACATATTCAATCATTTAACGAATAACTTAGCACGTTTAAACAGAAAAATCATTTAATAACTCTTAATATGAAATTAAAATTTCATTTCACATCACATAATAACACGTAATTTTCCCGGATCTCACATCCCCCCCCCCCCCTTAACAGGATTCTGTCCTCAGAATCAACTTGCGCAAACATAGGTGGATATTTTTCCAACATCTCATTCTCAAATTCCTAGGTTGACTCTTCAACCTTAGGATTTCTCCTCATACTCATACTAATTTGACTCATCTATTACTTATCACTCTCTCATACTGACTCAATATCTCAGTCGGTTACTCAACATAGAACAATTTAACTAGTTCTCTATAGGTTCATATTTTTATGAAATATACTATGAATACACCACTCACGGGTGGTAAGCAAACTTATACGCAACTTTCCCAACACACAGTAGATCGACGTAAGGTAGCATTTCAAAACCGTCATAGTAACTGTTGTCGTAAGGAAATCTAATCATCGGTAAATGGTCCTTCCAATTACCTTCAAAATTTAGTACACAACCATAGTCTATCTGAATTCTTTAATTAAGTCGCGGATCTCTGTCAAATACAATTGAACTCGTCATTCCATGCCGTACTATTATCTCATTGAAATAGAGACGAACCAACTCACCCAATGAATACCTCTCGTTAATCGGTTAATAATAACTCAAATAATATCACGATAAGCTCTAAGCCTTAGCAACTCTATTACACAGTTTATCTTAACATGTTTCCATCTCCATTCAGGAATCTCTTTAGTTGTAACTGTCTACTACATCTCTGTTATCCTGTCTTCATTTTCTAACATCTCAAGTACTTAAACACTCACTAACATCAATATTCTTTTAAATCTCTTATATATCCTTACATTTCTTTCTTATCCCTTATTCTTTCTCGTTCCCTCCTATAATTGAATCCTTTTATTTTTCCATAACTCTTTCCTTTATGTAGCCCTTTCTCTTTAATCAATTCTGGTTGAATCCTTATTTCCGTCATTCCTTCTAGTTGATCTCTTGTTATCATAACCTTAAAACTCCATCCTTTTTAATCCTTGAACCGAAGATATTTACGTCTCTAATCTTCCTTTTTCTACTCATACTATCAGCCATCCATATTCTTGGGTCAACTCTATCTACCTCCAATATATCTAACAACTGCTTTCAATGATCACATACCTTCCGTGCCAAACAAATATTCAGTTTAAAACAACCACTCATTACCTTGTCCATTGTCTTTAAATCCTTATTAACTCATATTCATCTTCTTTCCCTATCTATAATTGTGAGAATATTCCTTACCAGCTTGGTGACTTAATCCCATATCTTTAAAATTGTTCTACTTAGTTCCAATAACTTAATTGCTCTCCATCTGATTCCTAAATAATTCAGAAGATACATTCACAGTAACACTCAGGACACTTTTTTTTTCCCATGGTTCCATCTCATTTCCCAAACAGCTTGATCAACTCAACGTCATTTTGATTCTCATCCTATACATCCACATTGACTGGTAAGATCTACCTTAACTATCGTGAGCAAAAGACTTGCAACCATATCATACAATCCTGAATTACTCAAAGATTAACTCATTCTCCATTATTAGCCTATCATCAAATTTTAAAAGTTCTTCTGATTGAGACAAAAATCTATTATGTTCATCTTCCACAACATGGGATATCATCAGCACAATTACACATTTTTCCCCAATTTCCAATCAACTTTTGAATTATCTAACTTCACCTCTTCCACATCGTAACGTTAATCGATAGAGAGAGAACAACTGGCTCCGTTATATGTTACTAGTATTCTAATCGCATCGTAATCCGCTTCCGCTCGTGGTATTTCAATCGCAAATTCTTCGTTCATTATAGTAAGGTAAATTTCCTTCCAACCTGGTGGCATACCTTCCGGATTATTTGAAATAACAAACTTCATGATATTTAAAGAGAAAAGGTTCTGTATCATAGAAAATGTTCCCCAATTGGGGTTACCAAGTCTGCATATTCCAAGGCAACATTATTGGAAATAAGAGAATCACTGAGAGATCAATTTGATCACATGAACTCAATGTTGTGTGTCTCAATTAAGACAGTACTAAAGGTAATTAGCCTTCTTGTATTGCACAACACACAAGTGACGGCGTCCCATCAGACTTCTATCTCATAGACAGATAGTCCTTGTGTCCCCTATAAATAGGGTTGTTTGTCTCAGTTGGAGTAGTGAAACATGAAAGAAATTTAAGGTCAAAATAACAACCAAGGCCTCTCGATAAGAAATCTCATATACACACCTTGGATTGAAATTGAATAGATTCCAAAGGTGTTATTTCAGAAAAGAAGAACAACCAGAAAGGAAGTATCAACAAATAGTGTTACATCACAATTAGAGTTACCCACTCCGGAAGAATGAAGGAGTTGGAATTTAAATAACATAAGCCTCAAAATTTGAAATAGGCATAACAACAATCTTTGGTGCAATTTAAAACATGATTGATCAAGAGTATCAAATACAAGATCAACAGGTGGAATATATCCATCAACACAGGTTTCTTTTTAAAGGAATGCCAAATATTTCCTTAGGATGGGAAGGTATTACCAAGGTCTTCACATATGACTCCTCCGTTGACTCCTTCGATAGCTCGTTATTCGATTTCAACCCTTCTTTTCCATGTTATTCGATTTCAGCCCTTCTTTTCCACGTCGCAAGGTTATCAATATCGTACGTCATCGTCGACTCGTAATACGCAAGAAGTTCTATCCATCTCAGCACAACTATCTCAATCAAATACCTTTATCTCAACTCACTCAGCGGTACTATATCCAATAGTCCAACACGAACTCTAAATGAGCTCTAACGCTCCTTATATATCTATATACATTCCCACACACTCTCATTTCTAGTTTTACTATAACCCTTGCTCTGATACCAACTGTAACGCCCCCAAATCCGGGGTCAAAGGATTTGGTCGTCACACTGCACTCTTAATCCAAACAACCTGTTCAATATAAAATCAACACAATAATAATAGTATCTATGACCCCAACTCTACCAAGAATCTTTAAAGGTTATAGTGCTAGAAACAAGAATCCAAAATTTCATTACAACAATCTTTCTTCTTTACAACCATTCTCTTTACAAAAATTCTAATGCACTAGTATAACTTCGATAAGAAGTATACCAGGAAACTAATCTTATACAATATATTATTCAATGGAAAACATCTATATACAAAACCTATCACTAGCTCCAAATGCTCTGGATCATAACGTCTTTACGCTAATATCCTTCCCCATCTCTGATCAGCTACGCGGACAACTCTCGCCAATATACCTTCTTACTGGCAGGCTAAAATATATATAAAGAAAACAAGTATGAGCGAATGAATTGCTTAGCAAGTGCATTATCAAGTATAATATATAAAGTTTCCAAAATAAGCTTTGGATTTTCAAATAACAAACTTTTGTTTTTAAACATTTGTAATCTTTAAAACTTCTCAAATCAAGTTTAGTAATTTATCACAATTTCTCATTCAGCTTCTCGCAACTGAATAGTTTAAAACACAAAAAGGTTTATATTGGCCGTCACGGCGACCGAATCAACAATAACTATAATAGTATGTAGAAAATACGAATTGAGTATAACTCATATGTCTTTAAGACCACAGTTTGTATAAAGATACTAATTTTGTAGATAACAAATCTATTCATAACATTCTCTGAAACCAACAACTCTGGAAGGGTAGAATAATCAAGGAGTAAGAATGAGCCAACACGCTCGATCATGGAACAAAGAACGCACTTCAAGACTTCGACATGGTACCGACTGGATACGCGGTATGAATAAAACTCATCAGAATAGATATCTCCCGACTACCAATGGAATCAGGGAAGTGGATTTCGACTATTTGGAATCCAAATGAATTAAGAGTAAGTGATTTCAGCAAGATTGAAACCACCATTTATTAATCAACAACCAACAATTTTACGCAACGAATAAACCTGAATATCATGTCATAACTCACAAGTACAAAATATATGGATGTAACTCATCCCAGAAATAAGAATTGATATTAGAATTGGATTTTTAACATTTATCAAATCAAAGGTTGTGCTGCTGGCCAGCCACGCATCAACCCCGGACTTGCTTATAGCAAAGTCCTCTACTGGATCCTAGGCCAAACTGGGCCTTAATTTATTCCGACCATAAATATGGCCCGACCAATTACTGGTCCCATTTAAAAACATTCCAATCCTATATTATATACGTCAGGTGTCAGAACAATTGACAACCTTACTTCAACAATCGGGTGTCGGAATAATCGACAACCTTAATACAACAAACACTGGAAAAATCACGTTCCAGGAAACAATTCAACTATGAAGAATCCATCAAGGAATAACAATAACAATATAAACAATGACATGCTAAACAAGATTAAGTCTGATATGAAACAAGCATTATGATATCAACAGAATTGGCAACAACTCAATATAGAATAGGGTTCAAAGAACAGGCTCTAGATGGCCTCAACAGTTCAAATTATCACATCATGGAAGAATTAGTTAAGATTTACTAATCTGGTAAGTGACAAGAAAGTCAAGTTAAAGTTTAAGAAAAAGTCAAGGTGAAGTTTATAAATGAAGAAAACAAGGGTTTACTGACTTCTAACAGAAATAGTTCAAGTCCTTCGAATATATACTTATAGTAGATAAGCCTTGTATTTGAAGGAAGTAAACTAAATCATGCACAACATATATGAATTCGACTCAAGGAATGGATCAGATGATCGCATTAACAAGAAATGATAATAATACTTGCATAGGTGCAAGATGGAAAATAGAATATTTGTAGAACAAGTAACACAACTTCAGAATCTTAGAATAACTTTTCCCTCATAGGGTTCACAAGTTCCCGCTCATCTAGGGTTGGTAATATTCCAACTTAGTATTTTTAAATCAAGTCTTTTTGAAAGAAAGCCTTAGTATACGGCCCATAACTATCTTTTAAATCGTTTCAACACAATATTTATATTTTTCCAATCAACCTGGAAATATGAATCTAAACATAAAAAGGTATAAAATAATACTCGTCAACTTACGAGATTTAAATAACGTACTTGCAATTTAATGAAAAGAAATCAGCATTTGAAAATTCAGTAAAAAGCATTCAACATGCATACTAATAATTCAAGATAATATCTCTTAATTAACAAGCAAGGGTATAAACACTTGCCTCTAGTCCTTAGCTATTTCGTAACGCTGAAACAATACGATTCCCTCCTTATTCTGTCTTATCGCACGATTCTCTACTTCCGTCCTTCTTTGCTCTAACGCTCTTGCGAACACCACTAGTCTGCTTTTACCATTTCGAATCCACGTGCCAGCCTCGATAGTCAAACATGAGACGGTACTTAGTCTTCAACGTATGATTTCACATTCCATAAACTATTATAACTTAGCTTCGACGTACTTACCAATCTTACCGATACCTCTGTTGGAAGAAAATACTTGCACATGTCCTCTACGAGTGTTGACGTCCCCTTGGTGCTACGTCATCTCACAATAATCCAATCCGTCGTAAACAATATCTCATCATTCTCCGACATCTCCTATTTAACATACTTCGATAATCTGACTCGTCTCGTCCAATAGCCTCTGTTGCATAGACAACCACATTTCAATTGATAGAATGATCACAACTAACTATACAAGCAATCCTCGTAACTCGCTTGACGAAACTCCCCATATTTCTAAAAAGTCAACATCTAAGTCAACGGCCTCGTAAATCTCATTTTCTAACATTACCGACAAATTTCTATTCCAACTACCCCTCGTGACAATACTAGACACGACCAAAGTATTTAAACAAGTCTCAAAACAGTTATTCGTATTTATAACTCACTAACCAGATAATTCACATAATCCACATCATTCACATAGCTCATTTAAACAAGTAACCGGGTACGTATCGGACGTCCGGTATAATTTACGAGATTAAAACTCAGATACTAGCCCTAGTACGGGCATATACGGACTATAAAACACATTACACAACTTATACAAACCATATAGCACTTATAACTATTTTTAAAACATCACACGAAGCTTATTTGAATTTCAATAAGCCACAAACAATTTTTAAATCAAAAATTGGATTTTTAAACCCAATATAAGTATTTTAAATGCAAATAAATCAATTAATAAAATTAATTGACACTCTTTAAATGATCAAACTATTTTTAAATAATAAATAAGGTTTGAAAATAATTAAACTAAATTTTAAATTAATTAAATCTAATTAATAATCAATTTTTAAGAATTAACTGATTAAAAGAATTAATCAATTAATTAAATAAATAAATTATTAATTAAAAATAATTAAAATAATTAAGTTTAATAAATTTTCGGATTTAAATAAATATTTAGGAATTTATAAAATTTTCTGAATAATAAAATGTATTTTTAAATCAAAGATATGATTTTTAGAATTTTTTTAAAACAATTTTTGAATTATTTAAAAATTAAAATCCCAGAAACACTTTTCTGGAAATGGATTAGGGTTTTTAGGATCAAACCGGGTCGGGTTAGAGTTTTGAAAATGGGTCACAAAGAACTTTTCCGGGTCGCCAAGAACAACCCACCAGAAACTGGGTTTTCCAGTTTTCGGCCGGCGTCCGGCCACCGGAATTCTTCTGGTGCCCAAAACCAACTGCAAACTCGAGTTTCTTTGAGGGGAAATCACCTACACAGCACACTCACTTCAAATATGGTCACAAACAAGCCAAAACATCACTGGTTTGCCAGAAAAATCCGATCAAAAGCCGGAGGCTCGATTTTCCGGCAAGCCAGAGTCGAACATCAAATTGAAAACTGAATACATGAATCGATTCTAATTAACACGATCTATACATCTGCAATCCTAAAAACACTATCCGTAATCGGGAATCCATTCTCCGTCCAAAACCCAAGAACTCCGACGAACTCTATTTTTTCCGATTAGCTCGAAAACGAACTCCAAATTCAAATTAAAAATCACATACATACTCTACATCACATAACGAACACACCCATACCATCAATTAGCAAGAACAATCAATAATACGATTTCCCCCAAATTAAACCTAAAAATTCGAAATAAATAAATTAATTAAAAATAAGAAAAACTCAGAAATCATACCCACATAGATTTTGATGATGGATTTGGATAGGGGATGATGAGAGATTCGATTTGGTTACAAGAACATCTAAATCGGATTCCGATAACGCCTTCAAAATTGAATTTGATTCTCAAGAACACGAAGAACACGTTCTAGGGTTTTTCGGATTTTTAACTGTAATTAAGCTTGATTATACGAAAAACAAAGTACGATTTGCCTTTTTATAATAAACGGAAAATAATACCCCAAACGATATTTTTGGATCGATATTGATCCGATGGATCGTTTTAAATACAATATAACAGAATATATGCTTTAAACCTTTAATAAAGCAGAATACACGTTTTTCGAGACGATAATCATCCATAAAGTACGGATAACTACAAGTATCGTTTAATAATAGATATACGAACCAAAATTCTTCTATTACGAATATTTTCGAATACTTTCCACTTTAACGAATGAAATATTGGTACGAACGATATACCAATTTCCCGAATAATTTGGGAACGATCCAAATTTTCTTTTCGATAATTAAAATAGAATAAAATAGTATGACATCCTTTTCAAAATAGATTCTAATTCCCTACACATTTCACAAAGCACCACAATATCACATATTCAATCATTTAACGAATAACTTAGCACGTTTAAACAGATAAATCATTTAATAACTCTTAATATGAAATTAAAATTTCATTTCACAGCACATAATAACACGTAATTTTCCCGGATCTTACACAATGTCTGTTTATTAGTGTGAGATTTTGAGTATAGCATGCTGTATTGACTGCTTCTGCCCAGAAATATGTAGGCAATTTAGCTTCTTCCAACATAGTTCTGCCAGCTTCAATAAGAGTTATATTTTTCCTTTCAACTACTCCATTTTGCTGGGGTGTGCCAGGAGCAGAGAATTGTTGAATAATTCATTTGTATTTGCAGAACTCTTCCATCTTTGAATTCTTGAATTCAGTTCCCTTATCACTTCTCAGAATCTTGACTTTATACTTTGTGCCTGTCTCAATCATTCTCACATGGTCCAATAGTATCTCAGGAGTTTCATCTTTTCTGTGCAGAAAATACACCCATGTGAATCTAGAATATTCATCAACAGTTACAAGAGTGTACCTTTTCTTACCGATGGACATAATGTTGACTGGTCCAAATAGATCAAGATGTAGCATGTGATATGGTTCTTCAATAGAGGATTCAGATTTACTCTTGAATGATGTTCTTCTCTGTTTGGCTTTTTGACATGCATCACAGAGTCCATCAGGAGTATACAAAACTTTAGGCAATCCTCTCACTAAATCTTTCTTAACCAACTCATTGATGTTGCTGAAGTTGAGATGAGAAAGCTTCTTGTGCCAATTCCAACTTTCATCTACTGATGCCTTACTGATGAGACAAGTAGGGGAGCCATCAGCATTGGTGTAAATGTTGGCTTCATAAATGTTACCATGTCTGTAGCCAGTCAGTGCAACCTTTCTTGATTCTTTGCTGACTACTTCACAATGTGTAGAATAGAAGTTGACATGATAACCTTTGTCAGTGATTTGACTAATACTCAACATATTGTGTTTTAGTCCCTTCACTAGAGCTACTTTTTCAATGATGACATTTCCAATGATTATATTGTCATAGCCCATGTTTGTCCAATGTTGCCATCTCCATAAGACACAGTTGGGCCAGCTTTCTCCTCATATTCTGACAACAGGGCTTTGTTTCCAGTCATGTGCACAGAACATCCACTATCCATGACTAACACATTTTTCTTTTTACCCTGCAATCAGACAAAAATACACTAGTTAGTATTTTTCAGAACCCACACTTGTTGGGTTCTCATTCCATGCATTTTATTACTTTTAGCAGCAGAAGACTTTTTGACCTTAGCAGTCCTGACAGGATAGAATCCATCAGGATTTGCTTTGTCAGTATCAGTTTTAACAGATGCATGATTGTTAGGCCGAATACACAATATATAATCAAGTATATGTATGAGAATAACAATAAGAACACTATTTATGAATAATAAACTGAATGGAATTAAAAACTCCTCTCTCAGTGATGCAAAATATCACAGAGAGCTGCTAGGTTACAAGAATGATAATTCACGTATTTGCATCCCTTTTAGGGTTAACCTATCTGTGTTTATATAGTACACAGCTACATACAATCATTAATTGATATTCCTATAAATTAGCTATACAATCAGAATCAATTAAGAATTGCTTCTATCTTCTGTTCCGTTTCCTTAGCCATCTCGATATCTCTTTCCTTCTTTCCATCTTCAAAGAATATCGCTTCTAGAATCTTCATTGACTTCACCGACAACTAAGTAAACTCTGACCATCAAACTTTAACAAACTCTGACTGGTCCTCCAGCTAAACTCTGACTAGTTCTCCAGCTAAACTCTGATAGTTTCCTGGTACTTCAAACACTGATAAACAAACATCAGCAATTATATCTAACAATCTCCCCCAACTTGTTCATACTAAAATGTACAAGTTAACAGATAATTGATGATGTCAAAACATATAACAAATGCAGTGTTTATAAAATCACAGAGTTTATACTTTTACTTAGAACATAAAACTTTAAAAACTTACAGACTTCAGTTACTTAATCTCTTCAATCTCAGGTACAGTCCTGATGTAGTCCATAAGTAGTCTTCTCTCAGCTCTCTCTAGCAGCTACCATTATCTTCTTTATCTCCTTCAACTCTGGATCATTCTCTCCAGTTTGGTAGATAGCAGCCCTTAGAGCATAAATACTGTTCTTCCTCATATCATTTCCTAGCTTTATTATGAAGGATTTATCTGATTCTAGATTAAATTCCAACACCTTTATGCCAAGATCTGTTCTGAGTCTTGCACTGTTCCTTTGCATCTCAACAAGCTTTCCATTATAATCTCTGTACTTCGGTATGTAAGCACCAGCAGTCTTTAGGCCACAAAGAGCTCTAGCTTTCACCATTCTGCTTCTTAATACCTCAGATGCTTGATGAGTTCTTTGATTCTTTACTTTCAGTATATACAGTACATACTCTAGCTCTTCTTTCATCTTTAATCCTATATCAGCTTCACCAACTCTGTACACTATGCCATCAGCCTTGAAGTATAACAAAAAATCCTTCTTCAATCCTTTATGATGTATTAACTGAACCGACTCTAAAGCATCAAGATTTTCTTGAGTCACACCAACACCTGGTTCAGCTAATGAAGTTTGATCCATAGGACTATTGTTTAATCTCTTTTCTCTATGAGATCCAAGTCCAGATTTATCTCTTGATTCTTTTCCCATGATAGTTTTGCTTTAAAGAACATTGACATTTCCAGGAATCAGAGTTTGTTGAGCCATGACTGGTTTAGCAAAAGTTCTTTGAAGTTCAGAAGAGAGTTTAGTTTGTACAACTTGAGTAGTATCAGTGGTTGTCACAGCTTCCATTGTTTGAACAACTTGAGCATTGTCAGAGGTTGTTTGAGCTTTCTTCATTTTCTGATTTTCTTCCACAAGCTTTCCTTTGCCTTTATCTAAGCTGGCTTCAACTGACCTTCTTGAGTATTGTAAACTCTGTTGAGAGTTTACATTTTCTTTGATTACAATTCCTTTCTCCTTTGGCCTTGAAACCTTCTTGACTTTCTTGAATTTTCCTGTCTTCAATTTCTTTTCATGCTCTTCAGCTAACATCAATTCTTCAGCTTGAATATCTTCTATGGTTGCATCAGCACCATGTTCTTCTAGAAACAGCTGAGCTGCAATCTCTTCATCAGTATTTGATTGAGAAGTAAGCAATAAGCTTTTGGCTTTTGAAGTAGATTGAGCACCAGTATTTGCTCTAGCAGAGTTTGTCCTTAATCTCCCTTGATCTTGAATTAATTTGGACCTTGACTCTCTTCCTTTTTTCACCACCATCGGTAGAATCATCATGTCTACTCAGAGTTTGAGGCTTTTTGCATTTGTCTTTAAGTACTCTTTCCCCCTTTTTGACATCATCTGGAATCAATACTGATGTGAGCAATTCAAGTGAAGCAGCTATTGAATCAATTTTCTCAGACATTACATTCTGATTTTCTTCAACTTTGGTCAGTCTGTTCTTGAGAACTTCTTGATCTTTGACCAGAGTAAACAGCATAGATTTATCTTGCTTCAGAGACATATCTCTAACAACCACATCATTTCTCAACCCAGTAACTGACTTCTGAGTTTCATCAAAACGATTGTGAAGAGACTTGACTTGAACAATTGTTGCCTTTAGATGTGTAAGAAGTTCTGGATTTGTAATTGATGCAGCAGATTTTGTTACAAAGTCAGCAGCCCTTTGATCAGTGAATATGCAATCTCTGTTTGACCACTTTGAAAAGTACATATTCTGAAAGTGAAGTTCAGTGGCATGCTGAGTTGAACCTCCAACATCAGTTTCCTTTAGATTTAGTTGAGCAGAAAGTCTTTGAGAAGATGAATCAGCTTGATCATCAGACTTTGCATCAGAATCAGCACTTGAAGAATGTAAACTATTCTCAGTAAATGTTTCTGAAGCTTCTTCATTTGCGAGCTTCTCAGAGTTTACATTTTCTTGAACATTGTCTTCTTGTACAGCCTCAGCAACAGGGTTTGCAGTAGCTTCAATAACAATCTCTGCATTTGCTTCAAAATTATTTTCTGCAGTTTCTTCAAGATCAGTTTTTGCAGCTACAGCCTTTGCTGTCTGATCAACTTCTTCACCTTTTTCAAGTTCCTGGTGATTAACAGAGAGAATCTCTGTATGAGTAGCTAAGGACTCATCTATTATGATTGTTGGTTGATCAGCTGCCACATCCTCTGTTTCATTAATACTTCCACACTCTTCTAGAGTTGCAGAGGGATGTGCTTCAAAATTATCTTCAATATCCATCTCCAATATGGGTTCAAGAAAATCATCATTAACAGCATCATTATCATCAGTGTTTGCTCTGGCTTCTTCAGGCACAGTAGCATTTGCAGTATGATCTTCAATCACAATCTCTGGAGCTGCTGCAGTTGTAGTTTCTGGAATTAATCCACCAAAAAGATAAGCAGCTACCAGCTTCCTTTTCTTCTTGTGAATGGATTCAATTCCATCATCAGCCCTATTCTCATCAGAAGTAGGTCTATTTGCCCTCCTCTTCTTTCTTGAAGTACCAACAGAGTGTGGTAAATCATCAGTGTTTGAAGATTTGGTAGCATGTACAACCTTAAAAGCCCTATGCTTTGTCCTACCCCCAGTCTTTTGTTTTGGAGAAATAGTTGTAAGAGGTTCAGTGTTTAAAGGCTGTTCAGGTTCCTGTTGTGCTTGTGGTTGTGGTTGAGGTTGTAAAAACTGTTGGACTGAAGCAGGAAGCAACAAGTCACCAACATTTCCTTTCTTGATATCCTTATTTGTTAGATCAGAGAAAATTCTCTTATGCAATCTAAATGAGGGAATTTCATCCTCCTCAGCAATCTCAACCCCATCAACACAAATGGAAAAGATTAATTGACAGAAACGAGCAAAATAAACTACATTCCTATTTTCTGTCATCTTTTCACCTATGTTATTCAAAACAAGTCTAGCAAAATCAAAATGAGCACCATAGAGAAGAAAATACCCAATTTTCAGACTGCCGATTGGAATAGCATCCCAATTAGTACACTTTTTCCCGAACGCTCTTGTAATGCAGTGGAAGAAGAAACTCCATTCCTTCCTCAAGAACGGTCGCTTCAGGTTACCTGTCCTTGCCAAAGACCCAGAATAACCAACCTCCCTCATCATACGCTGAAGCTCAGAGTCACCAACAGATATGGTGTAAGCATTAAAGTCTTCAAACCCAAGAGCATCTCTAATAGTGGTTGGAGTGACCACATACTCTTGTTCACCAAACTCGAAGATAATCGAAGGAGTTCCAGCCTCTCCTCCATCATCATAAATACCAGTTTCCCAGGAAGCTTTGATTTGAAGTCTAGAAAGCTTTGCTGGTTCCACAAGAGCCTGCCCAATGTCTGATTGAGCGAGAAAATTCTGAAACACGTGAAACGCCTCCGGTGCGTTCACAGTAGATAGGGGTGCTGCATAATTGTTAGGGACAAAATCGAGACCAATCGTGAAATGTGTGAGTGGGACAGTTGTCACATATGCATTAACTGACAACACTAATCGTGGTAATTTCCAACACTCATGCGCAGTAAAAACAGCCACTAATTACTGCTAGTGAATAGACACTTTTCATCATTTCCAAAACGCAACAAACCCTTATCAATCATACTCTCTATTTTCAAAAATAATGTTTCCCAAAAATTATGAAATGTCTGAAACACCTTTATTTATTTTAATCATCAGAGATTAAAAATAAATTACCTCTGCGTAGAGTACACAACTCATCAGTGTTTATCAATTCTCCTCCTTCATTAATAATCTCTTTTCTCAAAATGCACAGTTGTGATTATTTGTGTGTGAATAGCAGAGTTTACTGAATATAAATATTGAGAGCATCTCAAAGTGCATAAAATCCACAAAATAAATCAGTAAAAACTGGTTGCCCAAACTCTCATATGCAAAAAAAAATCTGATGTCAACTAAACTCTGTACCTTTATTTGTACTTATTTATTTTCACCCCCTTTCGAATTTTTTTTTTCTTTTCCAGTAATCAGTGGTTGGCACTAGTCACCAATTTTTTTAAAATTTTAGCCCTTACTTCATACAATAAGTTCCTGGATCGTCCTAGGCACAACATGATCTCAAAGGAATTTGTGCATATTTTTGCATCTTTTGCTTGAGGGTGAAATAGCAGTAACTATTCATAAGAGTTTAGACTAACACCATTTAACATATTACTTTATGAGAGAAAGTGCAAACAGCTAATACAGACTCAGTGTATAGGACCAATAAACTAAGAGATGCTATAAATATAGAGACAGTATCATGCTGTGTTAATTTTCTGCACACATTTGAGATCAGATCATATATAACTTAGAAAGATTCATGATTACTTACTGAGAATCATGCTTCATACTTTTTTCTTCATCGGTTCTTATGTTTCAGACAATACCACAATCAGAGTTTAACATCAGAGTATGCTTATAGAGTTTAACAACATGATTTGCATGACAGTTAATATATGCATTAAAACATGAGCAAATTATCACAGATGAGTAAAGTTTGAGTCTAACCAGTATCTCTAGTCGAAACCAGAGATCATTCCAAGTTCATTTACCAGTCTTGTAAATGTAGCTTCACTCAAAGGCTTAGTGAAGATATCTGCAAGCTGTTGTTCTGTAGACACAAAATGAAGCTCAATATCTCCTTCCTCCACATGTTCCCTGATAAAGTGATACCTTATGCTGATGTGCTTGGTCATGGAATGCTGTACTGGGTTACCTGTCATAGCAATAGTACTTTGATTATCACAGAAAATAGGTATTTTAGAGTACCTTAACCCATAATCCAGTAATTGATTCTTCATCCACAGAATCTGTGCACAACAGCTACCAGCAGCAATATACTCTGCTTCTGCTGTGGATGTGGAAATTGATTTCTGTTTCTTGCTGTACCAAGAAACCAGTCTGTCACCTAGAAATTGACAGCTTCCACTAGTGCTCTTTCTGTCAATCTTACAGCCTGCAAAATCTGCATCAGAGTAACCAATTAACTTAAACTCTGATTCTCTAGGATACCACAAACCCAAGGTTATGGTTCCTTTGAGATATTTGAAAATCCTCTTCACAGCTGTTAGATGAGGCTCTCTGGGATCTGCCTGAAATCTTGCACAAAGACAAGTTGCATACATAATGTCTGGTCTACTTGCAGTGAGATAAAAAAGAGACCCTATCATGCCTCTGTAGTTTGTCATATCTACTGAAGTTCTTGTGTCTTTGTCTAACTTTGTTGCAGTTGCCATAGGAGTAGTTGTAGATGAACTATCAAGCATACCAAATTTCTTGAGAAGATTTCTGGTATATTTTGTTTGATTGATAAAAATCCCATCATCTGTTTGCTTTACTTGCAAGCCTAGAAAATAACTAAGCTCTCCCATCATGCTCATTTGGTACCTGGACTGCATAAGCTTGGCAAATTTCTTACAGAGTTTGTCATTAGTAGACCCAAAAATTATGTCATCCACATAGATTTGAACTAAAAGCAAATCATTACCAGTATTGAAATAGAACAAGGTTTTATCAATTGTACCTCTAGTGAACCCACTTTCTAAAAGAAATTGAGCCAGAGTTTCATACCATGCTCTAGGTGCCTGCTTTAGTCCATAAAGTGCTTTGTCAAGCCTGTAGACATAATCTGGATACTCGGGATCCACAAACCCTGGTGGTTGTTCAACAAACACTTCTTCTTCAAGTTTCCCATTGAGAAAAGCACTCTTCACATCCATCTGAAAGACTTTAAACTTCTTGTGAGCAGCATATGCTAGAAAAATTCTTATGGCTTCCAATCTTGCAACTGGAGCAAAGGTTTCATCATAGTCAATTCCTTCCTGTTGTGAATATCCTTTTGCCACAAGTCTAGCTTTATTCCTTGTAATTACTCCCTCACTGTCAGTCTTGTTTCTGAAAACCCACTTTGTACCAACAACATACCTGTTCTTTGGTCTTGGTACAAGTGTCCATACTTCATTTCTTTCAAACTCATTCAATTCCTCTTGCATAGCTATTATCCGGTTAGCATCTTGAAGAGCTTCATCCACTTTCTTAGGCTCTGTTTGAGATATGAATGCATGAAACAGACATTCATTTGCTGTGGCACTTCTTGTTTTCACACTTGCATCTAGATTTCCAATTATCAGATCAGGTGTATGAGCCTGAGTCCACCTTCTTGTTGTAGGTAAGTGGCTTCTTTCATCATTATTGGATTCTCCCCCTTGATCCATGCTTTCCTGATTCTCTTGTTGACCATCTGCATTCTCTGAGGCTCCCCCTGAATTTGACTACTCAGTGTTTGAGCTTTCAGATTTTGTGTTAGATTCTTCAGCTGACTCACTTTCTGAATGTGAGTCATCATTTTGAGATGTTGCTGAAGTATCTTCATGCTCCCCCTCAACTGGTTCTCTATTTTCTTCTGTCTGAGAAATTTCCTCAGTGTTTACCAGTAGAGGATCAGAGTATGCTACATCAGAGTTTGTTGGATTTGCTTCGTCAGAGTTTATATCATCAGAGTTTAGATCTTCATTTTCAAAGCGTAGCTGATCATGATTTTCGTTATCTTCAATTCCAGTTATTTTCTTCTCATCAAATGACACATGTATAGATTCCATGATCACTTTAGTTCTCAGATTATAAACTCTGAATGCTTTAGTTGATAGTGGATATCCAACAAAGATTCTTTCATCAGCTTTTAAATCAAACTTGGTCAACTGTTCAGGATGAGTTTTCAACACAAAGCATTTGAACCCAAAAATATGAAAATATTTTAGGTTTGGTTTCTTATTCTTCACCATCTCATATGGTGTTTTCCCATGCATGTTCATCAGTGTTGCATTTTGAGTAAAACAAGCAGTTTGAACAGCTTCTGCCCAGAAATAAGTTGGCAATTTTGCTTCATCAAGCATTGTTCTGGCAGCTTCGATTAGAGTTCTGTTCTTCCTTTCCACTACACCATTTTGCTGTGGAGTCCCTGGTGCAGAAAATTCTTGCTTCACTCCTCTTTCTTTGCAAAATTCTTCCATTGTTGCATTTCTGAATTCAGTACCATTATCACTCCTGATAATTTTTACTTTATACTGTGATCCTTTGTCCAGTAGCTTCACATGATCCATCAGAATTAAGGCAGTTTCATCCTTCTTTGCTAGAAAGTACACCCAAGTGTATCTAGTATACTCATCAACAATGACTAGAGCATATTTCTTTCTGCCTAGTGACATTACATTTACTGGACCAAATAGATCAACATGAAGAAGATGATAAGGATCCACAACTGAAGATTCAGATTTACTCTTGAAAGATGACTTCCTTTGCTTGGCCTTTTGACAAGAATCACACAGACCATCTAAGATGAGTATAGACTTTGGAAGTCCCCTTACAAGATCTTTTCGAATTAGCTCATTGATGTTGTTCAAGTTTAGATGAGAGCGCTTCTTATGCCAACTCCAACTCTCTCCATTAGACATTTTTCCAGACAGACACACAGCTTTTCCTTCAGAGTTTGTTACCAAACTTGCTTCATAGATATTATTCCGTCTGTGTCCAACTAGAACAACTTTCCCTGTAGATTTGCTGATAACCTCACAGTATTCAGGTTGAAAATCTACATGGTAACCTCTGTCACAGATTTGACTCACAGATAGCAAGTCATGCTTGAGTCCTGGGACTAGAGCTACATTTGTGATGATGACACTTCCAAGATTGATATTGCCATATCCCATAGTACGTCCTATGTTGCCATCTCCATAGGAAACTTTTGGGTCAGCTTTCTCCTCATAATCTGATAGCAGGGCTTTATTTCCAGTCATGTGCCCTGAACATCCACTGTCTAAGACTAGGGTGCTTTCCCTTATGCCCTGCAATCACAAACAATTACAAAGAGTTAGATCTAAGGATCCAGACTTGCTTGGATCCTTTGGCTTTCTTAACATTATTAGCTTTTGCAGCGGAATTCTTATCAACAGAGTTTAAGCTAACAGTATCAGAGTTTACACTTGCAGAATCAACTTTAACCCATTTTAAATTTGGCTTCAACTCATAATAGTTGTGATAAATGGCATGATAATTCTTGCAAGTATAAATAGAGTGCCAAGTACTCCCACAGTGAGTGCATAAAGTCTATGGTCTAACCCTAACATAATCATTCTTAACTCCAGACATGGAGGGTAAAGAATTAATATTTTTGTTTTTCTTGCAAAAACTTGCAAGATGGTTAGAACTACCACAATTATGACATGTTTTTCTAGGAGCATCAGTGATAGACAAATGATTATTGCTTTTATTAATGCCTACCTTTCCATTTCTATTTTTCCTGGACACTTTCTGTTTCTCAACAGACTTTACCTCTTTGAGCTTGTACTTGATTTGTTTCTCTGTCATTAAACCAACAGTAACCTGTTTAACACAAGTTTTTACTGGTTCTTCCTTAACTGTTTCTTTTTCAAGTACAGAGTTTAGTTTACTGGATTCAGGAACAAATTTCATAGGTGGAAGATGTGTTCTAACTTTAACCTTATCTTTAAACCTAAGTTCATCTTTCTCACAGTAACCTAACCCTACTGAGTCTGTTTGAAACACCTGATGTGTGTCCTTACCAGAGTTTGTCCAAGTTTTAATTACCTTTCTTTCTTTTTCCAAATCAGATTCTAATTGCCTAAATTTCTTAAGCAACTCCTGTTCAACATAAACAGCATCATCTCTTTCCTTTTGAACTTGTTGCATGTTAACAAGTTCTTCTTCAAGAAATTTATTTCTCTCTTTAAGCTTTAGATTCTCAGATTTAATTCTCTCATTTTCTAAAGTCTGATCCCTATAACTAACATGTATGCTTTTAAGATAAATTCTCAATTCAGATATATTATCAGTATCATAAGCATAAGTTGTTAGGGGTACCTTGTTTTCAGATGAATCAGATTCATCTTTGACAGTTGCCATGAGAGCATAGTTGACATCCTCATCTGAATCTGAAGTGTCTGCCCAGTCTTTTCCTTTAGTGATGAGTGCTTTTTCAGATTTTCCTTTCTTGCACTCTGGAGCATAGTGACCCATCTCTTTACACTTGTAGCACTGGATCTCAGACTTGTCTTTCTTCCCAGATTTGATATCCCTTCTTTCAGACTTTCTGAAATTCTTTCTTTCAGAGTTTGAATCTCTCCTTGAGAATCTCTTTCCTTTCTTGAAGTTCGTGAAACCCATCTTCTTGAAAGTCTTCACCATCAAAGCAGCCATTTGCATCATCTTTTCTTCATCATCCTCGGTTTCAGATGATTCATCAGTATTTGAGTCATCATCAGAGTTTGATGACTCACTTTCAGAATTTATGACCAAAGCCTTTCCCTTAGCTTTCTTCTTTGATGTTTCTTTCTTAAGAAGTTTTTCTTCAACTTTGAGAGCAACATATTTTGTCTTCTTTCCAGATCTTTTGTTTCTTTGCTCTATCTCAAGTTCATGAGTTTTAAGCAAACCATAGATTTCATCGAGATCTGTTTCTGCAAGATCATAATTATCTCTTATTGTCGTCGCCTTTAAATCCCATCTTTCAGGTAGAGATAGAAGGAATTTGAGATTCGACTCTTCAAGTTCATATTCTTTATCAACAAGAGATAAATCATTCAACAGTTTACAGAATTTGTCATATGTCTCAGTCAAAGTTTCATCAGGTCTAGAGTCAAAGTGTTCATACTCCTGTGTAAGAATAGTCTTCATGTTCTTCTTTATAGCACTTGTTCCTTGACATCTGACTTCTAAAGCATCCCAAATCTCTTTGACAGTTTTGCAGCCAATAACTCTGTTAGACATGACATTATCTAAGGCACTATGGAGAAGATGTCTAACCTTTGCATCCTTTACAATTGATGAGATGTCTTCAGGAGTCAAATCTTTCTTTTCTTTTGGAACGCTCTTTTGTTCTTGACCAGCAACAACTGGAGACAGTTTTGTTGGCATATGAGGACCATCATTGATTCTATCAAGATATTCTGGATCCGTGGCTTCCAAAAACACGGTCATCTTCACCTTCCATATTGGATATTCCACTGGTCTTAGAATTGGAACCCTGATTGTCTCATATCGACTTACAGAAGTTGGTTGAACCTTCTGAGCATTAGAACCTGCCTGGGTATTTTCAGCCATGATTATAACTTATGTTTGGATCAAAAACTGTATATATTAAACAGCCTTAGCTTTGATACCAATTGTTAGGCCGAATACACAATATATAATCAAGTATATGTATGAGAATAACAATAAGAACACTGCTTATGAATAATAAACTGAATGGAATTAAAAACTCCTCTCTTAGTGATGTAAAATATCACAGAGAGCTGCTAGGTTACAAGAATGATAATTCACGTATTCGCATCCCTTTTAGGGTTAACCTATCTGTGTTTATATAGTACACAGCTACATACAATCATTAATTGATATTCCTATAAATTAGCTATACAATCAGAATCAATTAAGAATTGCTTCTGTCTTCTGTTCCGTTTCCTTAGCCATCTCGATATCTCTTTGCTTCTTTCCATCTTCAAAGAATATCGCTTCTAGAATCTTCATTGACTTCACCGACAACTAAGTAAACTCTGACCATCAGACTTTAACAAACTCTGACTGGTCCTCCAGCTAAACTCTGACTAGTTCTCCAGCTAAACTCTGATAGTTTCCTGGTACTTTAAACACTGATAAACAAACATCAGCAATTATATCTAACAATGATTCACATTGACATTCTTAAATTTACCAGAATTTGCACTTTTATTAAATTTAGGTAATGGATCATAAAAGTTATAATACAAATCATGGTATTCTTCACAATTATAAATAGAATGCCATTTATTGCCACAATGAAAACAAGACTTCTGTGGTTTATAAAATACTGATCTATTCCTAACATCAGACCTAGGAATTTCAGTAACCTTCTTTTTACTCTTCCTGTAATCAATAGCAAGATGATTAGAGTTACCACAAGTAAAACAACACTTTCTTGGTGCATTTGAGACATACTTATAACCATTGTCTTTATTAATCCCAACTTTACCATTCCTGTTTCTCTTGACAGTAGGTTCCCTCTTCTTATCTGTTACCTCACAGATTTTATCCTTGAGTTGTTTCTGAGACAATAAACCTACATTCTTCTTTTCAGTTTTCTTGACAAGTTTAGAATTCACATTAGAGACTGGATTAGCAAAGGTAGATCCATTTTCAAAAGTAGAATTGGGATCATTACCAAATACAAATTTAACAGGCTTCGTCTTTGATTTGGTTTTGTCTATAACATGTCTATAGGTCATTGGATTAACTGTCTCATCTATAACAACTTTCGTTTTCAATTTCTTATCTTCATCTGACTTATATCCTAGACATTCTTTCCAATTCTTAGAAGTATTAATTTCATGAAATTTCCTTCCAGAGTCTGTCCAGGTTCTGATTTTCTCATTAGCAACCTCAAGTTCTTTTTCAAGAGCAGTACATTTAAATTTCATCTCTAATTGCATGTGTTTAGAATTATCACATTCTTTTTGTACTTCTTGCATAAAAGAAAATTCAACCTCTAGATGCTCATTCTGTTTCCTAAGTTCAGACATCTCAGATAAGATCCTAGTATTTTCAGCAGTTTGACTTCTAAAGCTAATATGCAATGACTTTAGAAAACGTCTTAACTCAGAGGCATTATCAGTATCAAAATCAAAAACAGTATTTGGTACCTTTTCATTAGGAGCAGCAGTTTCATCAGTATTGGCCATTAGGGCGTAGTTGACCACCTCAGTGTCAGATTCTGAGGAGGAGTCCATCCAATCCTTGCTTGATGTGATGAGTTCTTTAGCCTTCTTGCACTCAGTTGCAAAGTGCCCCATTCCATTACACTTGTAGCACCTTGCTTTTGACTTGTCAAATTTGCCACTTTTGTTGTCCTTCTTGATGTACTTGTCTTTGTCAGCATTGAAGTTCTTTTTCTGAAAATTGCCTTGTCTTCTAGCCTTCCTGAACTTCATCTTCTTGAAGCCCCTGACTATCATAGCAACCATCTCTTCCATGTCTGAGTCAGTAGAATCATCATCAGTATTGGCATCAAGATTGCCATCAGTATCTGATGATGAGTCATCAGGATCTGACTCCACCACTCTTGATTTTCTTCTAGAGACCTCCACAGTTTTTCATTTTGATCTAGCCTCAACATTCAAGGCTATAGACTTTGCCTTGCTGCTTTTCTTATTCTTTCTTTGTTGAACCTAAAGATCATAGGTTCTTAGCATTCCATAAACCTCATCTAGAGACACATTGTTTAGATCATACTGGTGCCTAATAATTGAGGTTTGTGTGTCCCATTCTTCTGGTAAAGCCCTTAGAAATTTGGTGTTAGAGTTTTCAGTTACATACTATTTGCCAACTAGAGACAGATTGTTCAGAAGTGTCAGGAATCTATCATACATATCAGTAAGGTTCTCATCAAGTCTAGCATCAAATTGTTCATACTCTTGTATAAGGAGAGCCCTTCTATTTTTCTTGACAGATGCAGATCCTTGGCATTGAGTTTCCAAAGTGTCCCAAATTTCCTTTGCAGATTTTCATGCAATCACCTTGTTAGACATGACAACATCAAGACTGTTGTGCAAGATTTTCTTTATCTTAGCATCTCTGAGAACGTCAGCTTTCTCTTCTGGAGTCCACTCACTTTTTACCTTGACCACGTAGTGTTCAGGTACTGTATCTGTTTGTCCAACAAGTCTCGTAGGGATATATGGTCCATCACGAATCCTATCCAGATAATCAGGATCCATTGCTTCTAGGTACATCAACATCTTTACCCTCCAAGTAGGGTATTCAGTTTTCTTCAGGATGGGAATCTTCATGTTTTCATACTTGGTTGTCGACATCTTAGATCGTATCTGATTCAAATTTAAATCAGTTTGCTCTGATACCAATAGTTGCCCAGTAATAAACAATTGTAGAAGGGGGTTGAATACAATTGTATAAGATACTCGATTATAAACACAAATATGAAAACAATAACAACTTTATTAATTCTGATATAAAACTGTTACAAACTCTCTCAAGAAATTCTGATGTTCTTGAGAGCTTCTAGGTTACAATATACTCCTGTATGCGATTGATATAAAATCAAAACCTAAACTGTGTTTATATACTACACAGCTTCTCTATCGATTACAAGATAAGTCCAAATCAATTACAAACTATATTGAAACATATCCTAACCGACTGCTGCATTCCTACAAACTAGGAACCGACAAAATAAACTTCCTTCTTTAACTAGACTCCATATTTAACTCGAAGTTGTAATCCTGATCAGCTTCCAGTCCTGATGATAATACTGTTCACAGTCCTGATAGAAATCCTGATAGCAATCCTGATATTGACGCTCGTGCAATACTGATGACGTCAGCAATCCTGATCAGTTGAGTCCAGATCCTGATGATCATTGAATCCTGATCTAACAATATATATATATATAGAATTATGTGCATACAATATAGTTCACATCATTGATTCAAATACTTCCCGATCTCAGAATTTGGACTATGAGATATCATTACTATCGTGGTGAATTATTCTAGTATTTAAAAATGCTTTGAGAGCGAAATTTCTTGAGAAATAATTATTTAAGATTTATTTGTAATTATTTATATTAATAAATAATTGGGATATGGATTTAAATTGATTTGTGACTAATGAAATATCAGGAGACGAGGATTTACTTTGTAGATGATAAAAATAAACTAAATTAAAGTGAACTAAAGTGATTATTTACTTTGGTTATAAAACTATGAACATGGTCGTTATAAGGAAATACAATGAGAATTATTTAGCTAGCGTGTCTTGTATTGTGTCGGACCTGAGGCAAGTTCTTTCTTTCTCTTACCCTTTGGAAGTTTTTATTTGAAAATTTATACTGAATTCATTTTCTTGTGAATTCTAAAGATATTTATAATTGTAATGTTTCGCTTGGGAACCCGAATATCCGCCGATTGATTGACATTCTAGAATCTCGGTCGGATTTTTAACTTATTTGTGTGTAGATTATATTCCAACTTTGTCATCCGTTTCTCTTTAAGTCAATATTCTAATCGTTAACAACAAGGACTATCTTTATACGAGTTTATTTTCCAAATTCAACCATACTTGTTTAATCCTGTAAAGCTGACTCATTGTACGAGTTTGTTGATATCAGAATTAATTAGAAATCAACAAGTATCTTGTCCTAAATGTCACTTTATCTTCTTCTTGATCAGATTAAATTAACAAAAAATGTTCTTTTATAAAATACGGGTTGTTCCTTTGTTCGAGACAACCTGAGAGTCTCCTTTATATCGATTATTCTCATTATTTCTAGATAATCAAATCCCTTATAAATAAACGGCACCTTGTTTGTGTCATTGAAAATTAAGTATTATTGTAAATATAGCTAATCCATCATTTGAATCAGTGAATTAATCACTTTACGAATTTGACTCTTGATTTTGATATTCTCTGTACTGATCAATATGGGAATGGGCCCATGGATATTATTATGATCTATCGGAGATGGCGAATTGATCTTTGGCTCCAGTGTAGCCTGGGTTGGGAAAGGCAACCCGTTTTATACTGGCAATTAAAAGATTGGGTGGTACTTGCGACATAGCCGTGATCAAGCTGTGTGGGTATCACAGGAGAACGATATCTTTCCGTGGTAGTTAATCGTATTACGGGAGTACAGGGTGGAATATGATCAGTGTTCTTTCTTGAACAGTGAAAAGTGTCATATAAGTATTTTATTTCTTGTAACTATTGATATCTCAATACTGATTGCTTTATTGATTGGTTGATTTTTTACTCAAACTTCGAGAACTTGTATACCTTTTATAAATACTATTTTCAGTAAATGATTTATATATCGTTTGTATTGTACACTGTTAGAGAACTTGTTGGTCACCCAACTGCTCACTCTTGCTATTCTCAAAATTCAAAATAGTCAAAAACGAGGAAGATGAGCTTTCTTGGAAGCAGAGGAAGGGAAAGGGGAAGAGCCATGGCCATCTTAATCAGGATTGACTTCTATGTATCACATGTATGCCTTAGGGTCCAAGCCAGTAGTTTTTGCGTTTAGTACTGAACCTCAGTAGTTATGTAGCTCAAACTTTATAGTATGCAATAAAATTTATATGAGTTGTAATGTAGACTTGTGTGAGAAGTAAGATCATCGGATCTGTGGAGTGGATGTCCATTGTTGCATTTATAATCTCACTATTTAAGCGTTGTAATATATAGGTACGAAGAGTTTGGTGTCGTGAGGACTCAAATCCGTGGGATACGGGTTAATTAAATAATATAACCCATTGAAAATCAAAAAGCCCAAATATCCACCAACCAAATTTTTAGTATATATAAATGAAGAATTTTTTATATATAATTTCTTTGAATTTGAGAATTTTATTTGACATAATAGAAGTTTTGTTTAATAATATTGTATTATAAAAAAATTAATATTTAATCGATAATATGTGATTTTTTTTATTTTTGGTACAGTTAATGCCGAATGTAACAAATACTTATGTCAAATTTAGGATTTGAAAACTTACTAAATAAAAAATTTGAAAACTTACTAAATAAAAAATTGTTATCCAATAGAAATATAGTAAGTTTCTTTTTCAAAAATCAACAACATTTTTAGAAGTTAGATAACACTAGATATATGATTGCATACACACAGTATAAAATAAAGGCGTTGTGATTGTTTTATTTTATATTTGATTCCGATGATACAAATGGCCTAGTTAGTCAATAAAAGTACATAAGACCTTCAGATCATATACTTGAAAACTTTCAAATTATACATGAGGATTTCGGGCCATACAATGGAAAAGAGATTTTGTAATACAAGTAAATTAAAGAGCTTTTCTGACAAATGCAAGTTTCGGACGATACAAAATTTGACGAGTCACAAAAGGAATTTAAGCATATGCATATGCATAGGCTATAGTGATATGATTATTTGATTACATTTGTTATTTACTTGTGAATTTCTAGAGTTAAATTTTAATTTATGCTCATCGGGTTGTGACTCATAAAAAGTGTAAACATTTTTCGGGTAATCTTAATCGCTTGATTTTTTGCTTAATAGCGAGTTTGGAGTTGTCTAAATAGCCTTAAGTCACTAGTCGGCAAACTTGTGCTCCAGACTCCATACTCCTTATTTTTAGCCACCCATTTTAAATTTTCATCTTTATCTTTCACCATACATTAATCTTACCAAAATTTTACTTTCCATCATCACCTCATTCCTATTTCAACCATCACCTCTGGCCACCACTCCGGCCACCACTTCCGAACACTACCTCTACAAATCACCGTCAATAGATTAAAATATTACCACAATAAAACATTAATCATAATACCGTCATTCCCTCCAGCCACCACAAGTGTCGCCACACTACTATGTTAGAAATGAATACCACTAGAAACTAGACAGAGGGGGGGGTGAATGGATAGTTTGATGTATTTTTCGATCTTGAAAACTAAGTAAACAACTGTCTGTGATTATGATATGTAATATGCAGAAAGTAAATAACACACACAATCACTTTAATCTACTTTGAATAAGCAAATTAAATACTACAGCTTTCCAGGAAATTCACAATCGAATTTCTGGCTTCTAAACAAGAACAGTTTGAACTTGCTTGCTTACAGAGAAAAGAGCTTAGCAAATAACTATGTGTATCTCTCTTTTAGCTTACAGTTGCGTGTGCACGATATATATATTCCCCTATACAAACTAGGCACACACAATATTACACAGCTACCCCTTCTGAAAGTCCAACTTGTCCTGCCATAAGAAGTTCACTGTGTCAGGAAGGACCACCTGCTTTTCGGAGTCTTTCCCGTTTCTGTAGCTGCTTGTCTCTTATCTTTCTCTCCAAGTTTAGCTGTAGATTTGCCATCTGTTCTTTGGACCACCTTGCCAGAACAAATGCTTCAGTATTTGTCTCCTTTGATTCTTGGTTCTGTACCTTGATTTGTCTTGTTATGAACGGCTAAGTGTTGATATCGTGAACTCCACTTTATCCCTGACTTCGCGATCTCCCTTGTGAGGACTATGCGATATAGCCTTTGAAGACTTTGCGACATAGGTCATTTGATGACTATGCGACATAGGGCTTCTGAGGACTTCACGATCTAGGCTCCTTTGACTTTGCTGACTTCAACACCTCACGACATGTGTCTTGAGGACTTCTCGACATAGTACAAAATGGACTATGCGATATAGTACTTCACGACATGGATATTGGTGACTTCACGACATAGCTTTCTTTTGACTTTGCTATATAATGCCTTAGACAAATTCCTGCAACTTATTTCTTCATGGCCTTATTCAACTCTATCCTGCTGCATGAACACTTCTGAACTTCTACCAGGATAATTATTCAATGGCCTATATACATTCTAGATGCAAGAACTTTACTAAGCTCATTATAAATCTGAGCATACATGATAAAGCTATTGTCCATGAAAACAAGACAAGTACATTTAGAGACCTATACTATATCCCAGTGATAGAAATCACTAGGTCATGTAATGTGACATAGTCACATAGTGTAGGCTTGTTAATAGTGGTATTCAGACATGTCTTGAGCCTAACAATCTCCCCCAAATTGTGAGTAAGATCCTTAGGCACAATTTCATGTCTGATAACAAGCCTAACTTACATAAAAGGAAATTTAGTAACAGAGAGAACAATTCATGAACCTTGAGATCAGAAATTTGATTACATAGAAAAATTGAAAGCTTACAGATTACTTTTGTTGCTCAACAGCTTCAGCTTCCAATTGCTTCTCTAGCAAATCATCATATATCTTCTTTTTCCTTATCTCTTCTTTTCTCTTCAAGTCTATGATGGCTTCTTGAAGTTCTTCTCTTGCAATCAGTTCTTCAATGAGAGGTGAGCCTTCCAAGTCATCAATTGCAGCCTTGAGTGCACTTTCTACATAGGAATCAAGAAACTCCATCCTTATTTTGCTTTGACCTCCATGTGAGTTTTTGTACTCCACAATGTAAGGATTTTGCTTGACCCTGCACAACCCTTTCTGCCTTAGCTCTTTAGCCCTCTCCTCCATCTCAGCCATTTCTTTTTCTCTCTGAATCTTCTTCTTTTCATTCTCTTTCCTCATGTTTTCTTCATAATCAGCATGCATCTTCAAGTACCTGGCAATATCTATCTTCCATGTCCTTTCTTCTCTTTCTTCAAAATTCAGTAAGGCATTTATCCTTTCAAGCTCATACTTATAGAAATATTGCCAGCTTCCTTGCTTCATTATCCTTTCTCTTCCATCAGTGTACTTGATCTCTAGATGATCCAACTTCACTTTGACTTCAAAGATCCTTTGAGCCCTCAAAAATGCTAGGGCATCTTCATCATAGTCCTCATCTAGTGGAAGCACATTGATGCCAGTAACATTTGTGAGTTTTCCAGTCTTCTTTGTTATCCTTATCCTTTTGGGTACACTCTTGATCTTCAAATGCTTCACAAGAGGTACCTTTCTGGAACAAGGAGAATTAGTCTTCAGTGCCACATCACTTGGAAGAAGCTTTATTCCTTTCCCCTTCATCCACTGTAACACTCCACTAGCTGTAACTTTGTGGAAGTGTTTTCTTGATATTTCTTTTGTGGCTTCACCCTTCTTCTGTGGCAACTCAAGTTCAGAAGTCATGGATAATGATTTTGGAGGATCATTGCTAACAGTACCCACCCTAGACTTAGAGTCTTGTGTTGTGGTTAAAGTACTACTAGCAATGTCCTTGACTTGCTGAATTCCACTCCTAGTTCTCTTCACTGTCTCCTTTGCCCCCTTTGTGTCATCACCAGCATCTGTAGATTTCTTGGAAGATTTGCTCCTGCTGCTGTCACTTGGTCCATCCTTATTACTCCTTGAATGAGATCTCCTCCTGTAGGTTTTCTCCTCATCATCATCCTCCCCATCCTTCTTCTTGTTCTTTTCTGTGACAGATTCTGGCAAAACACCATGAATCAGAAAAGATTGTAGAATGTTAATCATCTCTAATTCCTCTGCTGTCTTGACTCCTTTCTTTGCTCTCAGCATTTGCAGCACCTGATTGATCTTTGTGTTATTCTTCATTTGCAGATCTTTGGGAATGACTAGTTGGTCAATACTTCTGACTTTGGATAGACTTTGAAAAATTACTGTCCTTGGCTTGGGTATGACCTCAGGCAGTCTTTGATTTTGGTCCATCTCCAAGTCATTATAAAGACTTTCATTGTTAGCCCCACTCTTTTCAATCAACTCCAGAATTATTGACACTTCAGTGAACTTCAGTTTCTCCAGAGTTTGAAATGCTAAGTGCCACAAGCAGTTGTCCTTGCATACCATGATTATTTCTCTCAGATAAACATCCCTGATTTTCCTTACTGCAACTGTGAAGTACTTGATGCTTTCCCTGAGCTTCTTTCTATATGCTTGTGCATCTCCTTGAGCATTCTTGTAGGTGGCTTTCAGAAACTCCAGGAATGCCTCATCATGATAGATGTTAGAGTTGGCAACTTCCTGTAGCTTGGCCTCAGTGACAAGTGTAGCTTGGGTAGGTTTAGCAATTGGAGTAGGTATAGCAGGTTGATGTTGGGTTTTATACTAAACTATTCATTAGTAGTATATAAACATTGTCCATTTTATTGAGAATCTTGATTGCATATTTTTACATTGTCTGTTTATTATATATTGTGGATAATTTAGTATCAAATGGGATAACAGAAGATTAAATTATCAGTGTCTATATATAATATAAAGGGTTCACAGTTTAAGTGGAATTAGACAAACCACTGGAATAACTGAAGTATTATTTGGAATAGTTTATCTTGACTATTAAATAATACTTGTATACTTTGTGTATATTGAACAGGATCGAAATATTAGAATTGTTCTTCTATTCTGACAATAAAGAAGAACTAAGATTCTATGATATTATTAATGCTTAGGTTCTCAATCCAAGTGTAGTGATTGACACTTGTATGCAATGCACATGCTTTGATTCATATGTGATGTAATTAATTGTTAATTACAATATTATGTATTGAGCAATGACATTGCATGCAGAGTGGGATATTAATTACATAAGGAAACCATGTCCTGATAATATTCGGGTTGATGATGTCCTCTTGAAAGCTCATAAAGATAATTATGCTTTAGTCCTGCAGGCAGATTTGTTCTTGCATAATTATAAGGTTGAGTGGATGATCAAGGATAAAAAGATATTAATTAAATTAATTATCAGAAATTAATTTAATTAATGGACATACGATATCTTAAACATGGGGAATTTAATAAGCAAATAATATAGGAGCCGAATTTAATAATAAAGCAATTACGGTATTAGGAAAGGCAGTGCAGATATTAATTCGTTAGTGGATAGAATTAATATTTAATGACATTGGGCTTGACCCAGAATGTCATTGGGAGGCCCGACCTAATTGTCCATGATCCCTACTGGAGCCTATAAATATTCTTGTTCTCCTAAAGGCTGAAAACGTTTTTTCGGTTTTTCATAATTCGAGATTAAAACCTAGGGCAGCCGCAAGGAGCTAGGGTTTTGGGATTTCGAGGCTTTAAGGAGAGGAAACTTCGGGAGATCGAAGGCCACACTTCGCTCGAAGGGAATCAAGGAATTCAGTAGAAGACGTGGATCAGAATCGTATCGATTAAGGTAAAGTTTTCTTTTCGAACTCGTAATCAATCATATAGTAAAACGCAGAACAGTAATCATCCGTTCCAACAATTGGCATCAAGAGCCTGGTTATGCAGTTCTGCGTTTTATGATATGATGTCCATGTCGTAATTATATATGCATGTATATGGTGGTTGCTTGTATTGATTTTGTGATGCAGGTTGTAATCCACTATTATGGTCATGTTTTATTTGATTATGTGATTGGATCCCACGTGGTTTATCGTGGATGTTTGATTGTTGTAAATCACGAGGGTTTATCGTGATAGTTAAGATTATGATCAGATGTATGTAATAGAATAGGTTTGTTTTGCTGTATTATGTTGTATGTAATCGTTTAAACATCGGAGATACGAGAAACAGAGTTCTTCCGCTGCGCCATACTGTTTTCGTGGGAGCTTCGCTGTTTTGGCTGCAGATTTTGCATACGATGTCCGATTTGGGCGAATAAGCACTTTTCGGAAACGGCAGAACGAGACGAACAGGCTGGAATGTATCTAAAGAACCATTCCCCGATTTTTCGACCCATTCTGACGCTGTTTAGGCCTCCAAACGGGCTCCTGAAGATTTCGGGAAATTTTCAACGAAGGAATTCGAAGCTAATTTTCTGGGGCCATAATAGTGGATGTGTTTTATTATGTTTTACATAATTTCTGCTATTTATTTTAATTATTGCAATTTTATATGCCTTACGTGATTATCATGCCATGCAATACTAACCTTAGTATGCTAGAACGACATGGACATAGGGTTATATGTTATGCTTTAATTATGTTGATCGTCATGCCATGTTCTACTATGTTATGTGTTCTTTGTCTTGTTATTATGATAACATGTGGACCTCGAAGAATTAACATAGGACGATGCATGTAGATATAAAAAAATCCTCAAAGTAAAATACTAAGTGGGAGAGGGAATTAATTTGATATTAGATCCCATGGTCATCCATTATTGGTTGTATGTAATTTAACACTAGGACGATTATGAATTGGATATATGTCACCCATCGTGGCGTATGATTTATGACGTCTGGGTAGTGTTAAGGATATTACTAGGACAATCTTCTTAAGTTAATCACGAATATTGAAAGGTAAGCTCACCCCATCGTGACAAACCAAGTTTCATAGAATTCGAGAAAAAAGTTGGACATTCCTTGATTGATGTTGATAATGGATATTTCTGTCTACGGAGTTGTGTTCTTAAGCGAGTCCGTCTGTGACTTCACCGAAAACACCTGGGATTTATCCATTGATACATCGAACGGATGGGTCTGACTAAAGGCAACTTAAGATCTAAATAATGGTATACACTTAGCTATGAAAGATAATATATAGTCCACCCTAACGTGGCGTATTATTTAGTAGTAGGACCGAAGTAATATTTAAATTTAAATGGTATATATGTCATCCATCATGGCGTACCAGATATTTATGGAATTTAAATATTAGTGCATTAATTTTAATTAATTGTTAGAGGAAACCAATAGGTTTTAAGATATATGCAATTTTCTGATTAAGTGTTATATGCATGATTCTCAGGATAGAATGGGCTTTAATCCACTTTTCACCATACTTAAGGATAACAAACTTACCGGACCTAACTATATTGAATGGAAACGCAATTTGGACATAGTGTTGACTGCTGAAGAGTTCAAATTTTGTACTGTTGAACCCCAACCGGACCAGCCTGCTGCCGATGCTCCGGATGAGGAAAAAGAGTATTTTAAGAAGTGGACTAAGGCAGATGAGATGTCGCGATGTTACATTCTGGCAGCAATGTCGGGTGTTTTGCAACATCAGCATCAGGCCATGACCACTGCTGCAGATATGCTCTTTAATCTCAAGGAGCTTTTCGGAGATCAGAATAGGGCTGCTAGGCAAGTAGCAATGAAGTCTCTAATGAACACTCAGATGGCTGAAAAAACACCTGTAAGGGACCATGTTCTTCTGATGATGTCTCATATAAATGAACTAGAGGTCCTTGGTGCTGATATTGATGCGGAAACGCAGGTCGATATCATACTTATGAGTTTGCCCAAAAGCTTTGAGCCGTTTCGCTTGAATTACAACATGAACAAGAAGTTGTATAGTCTTGCGGAACTTCTGACAGAGCTTCAGGCAGCGGAATCATTATTTCAGCAGCATGTTCAGGTAAATGTGGCTGAGAAAGTTTCTTCTTCAAAGCCGAAAGGAAAGAAGAAGAAGAAGGTTCAGACACAGAAAGTTGTGAAACCATTGGGAGTTCAGAATTCAGTGAAGAAGCCTAAGGGCAAGTGCTTCAAGTGCAAGCAGTCGGGTCACTGGAAAAAGGATTGTCCTCTTTCTAAGAAGAACAATACTGGTATGTCTCTTTCTCTTGTTACGGAAACATATATAGCGGCTATGTCTACGAGCACTTGGTGTGTAGACACAGGAGCCACTGATCATGTTTGTAATTCCATGCAGGGGTTCCAGAAAACCAGGCTGCTTAGAGATGGCGAGATATATGTGTTCATGGGAGATGCTACGAAAGTAGCAGTGGTTGCAGTTGGAGTTATTTCTTTATCTTTTGGTTATGATAGGATTTTGGTTTTGAATAATTGTCTTTATGTACCTTCATTTAGAAGGAATTTAATTTCGGTTTCTAAACTTGCTATGGATGGTTATAATGTTTGTTTGGATCGTAATGTTTCCATTATGATGAATAAACGAGTTATATGTTCTGGTACATTGAAAGACAATTTATATATTATTGATCCTATAGAACCAATGCTGCAACCAAGTGAAATTAATAATACATTTTCTACCTCTAGTAAAAGAAAGGAACCTTCTGGATTGAACCAAACATATCTTTGGCACTTGAGATTAGGTCATATTAACTTGAGGAGGATTCAAAGATTGGTAGTAGATGGGCCTTTAGGCTCGTTGGCAGTGGAGCCATTTCCAGTCTGTGAATCTTGCTTGGAAGGAAAAATGACCAGTAGACCTTTTAAGGCAAAAGGAAATAGAGCCAAAGATGTGTTAGAATTGGTTCATACTGATTTATGTGGACCTATGAATATCCAAGCGAGAGGTGGGTATGAATATTTTGTCACTTTCATTGATGATTATTCGAGATATGGATACATTTATCTGTTGCACCGCAAGTCTGAGTGCTTTGAAAAATTCAAAGAGTACAAAGCAAGTGCGGAGAAGCGACATTCAGGAAAATGTATCAAGTCACTACGATCAGATCGTGGGGGCGAATACCTGCTTGGAGAATTTAGAGAATATTTATCAGAACATGGGATTTCATCCCAGTTGACTGCACCTGGCACACCTCAGCAGAATGGTGTAGCAGAAAGAAGGAACCGGACTCTTTTAGAGAGTGTTAGATCGATGATGAGTTATTCGAATTTACCCAAGTCGTTTTGGGGACATGCTCTAGAAACAGCGGCTTATCTTCTAAACTTGGTACCTTCTAAGTCAGTTCCAAAAACTCCAAAAGAATTGTGGACTAGTACCAAACCTAGTTTGAAACACATTCGGATTTGGGGTTGTCCAGCACATGTGCTGAACAAGAACGTGACTAAGTTAGATTCTCGTACAGAAGTAAGGCTGTTTGTGGGTTATCCCAAGGGAACAAAAGGGTATTTGTTTTATAGTCCTAAGGATCGGGATATCATTGTAAGCACCAATGCTAGATTCTTAGAGGAAGACTATATAATGAATCACAAACCCATGAGTACTGTTGTTTTAGAAGAACTAGTGGGAGGACAAGATAATTCTAATATGCCACCGATACAAGTAGAACAACCACAAGTAAATGAACAACCTATCACTAATACCACTCCAATGCTTCGTCGTAGTGGGAGGGTTGTTAAACAACCTGAGAGGTTCATGTTTTTGGGAGAGTCTTCGGACTTAGTCTCTGGTGAACATGATGAGGATCCCAGGACATACGAAGAAGCAATGCAAGATAAGGATGCAGATCTTTGGCAAAAGGCTATGCAATCTGAGATGGAATCTATGTATTCCAATCAAGTCTGGGATCTCGTGGAACCACCCAATGGTGTAAAACCCATTGGATGCAAGTGGATCTACAAAAGAAAAAGAGGATCTGACAAAAAGGTGAAAGCCTGGAAAGCAAGACTTGTTGCGAAAGGGTATACTCAGAAACAAGGAATTGATTATGAGGAAACCTTTTCTCCGGTAGTCATGCTTAAGTCAATCCGGATTCTTTTATCTATAGCAGCTCATCTCGATTATGAGATTTGGCAAATGGATGTCAAGACAGCTTTCCTAAATGGAAGTCTTGATGAAAACATCCATATGCAGCAACCAGAGGGATTCATCAAAGAGGGCCAAGAGCATCTAGTGTGTAAGCTTAAGAAGTCCATTTATGGACTGAAACAAGCTTCCAGGGAGTGGAACATTCGTTTTGATCAGGCCGTCCAGACAAATGGTTATGATCAGACTCCAAGCGAAGCATGTGTGTATAGGAAAAGTGAAGGAAATGCAGTGGTTTTTCTAGTACTATATGTAGATGACATTTTGCTCATTGGAAACAATGTAGAGATGTTGTCATCTATTAAGGCATGGTTGTTCAAACAATTTGAAATGAAAGACTTAGGTGAAGCCGCATACATTCTTGGGATCAAAGTTATAAGAGATCGCAAGAAAAGAACGTTGGCTTTATCTCAAGAACCGTACATTGATGAGGTATTGGCTCGTTTTAACATGCAGGACTCTAAGAAGGGTAATTTACCTTTTAGAAATGGAGTCTCTCTATCAAAGGAGCAGTGTCCTAAAACACCTAAGGAGATAGAGAACATGAAAGCAGTTCCTTATGCTTCAGCATGTGGAAGCTTAATGTATGTCATGTTATGCACGAGACCTGATATTTGCTTTGCCGTAGGCATGGTCAGTAGATATCAGTCCAATCCAGGTCAGGAGCATTGGAGTGCAGTAAAAACGATACTTAAGTACCTGCGAAGGACTAAGAAGTATATGTTAATTTACAAGGCTTCAGACATGTTTCCTGTAGGATATACCGATTCAGATTTCCAGACAGATAGGGATAAGAGGAAGTCAACCTCGGGGTGTGTTTTTACTTTAGGAGGTGGAGCTGTAATATGGAGGAGTGTGAAGCAGAAATGCATCGCAGACTCAACCATGGAAGCTGAATATGTGGCAGCCTCTGAGGCAGCCAAGGAGGCTATATGGTTCCGGAATTTCCTGCTGGATTTGAATGTAGTTCCTAATTTGCCACGGCAAATCACAATTTATTGTGATAATACTGGTGCTGTTGCAAATACAAAGGAACCACGAGAACATAAGGCAGCAAAACACATTGAGCGTAAGTATCACCTCATACGACAGTTCGTTAAGCGAGGAGATATTATTGTGACTGATATAGCATCAAAGGACAACCGTGCTGATCCTTTCACGAAGAGTTTACCAGCTAAGGTTTTTGAAGAACACGTGGAGGCGATAGGAGTCAGATGTCTGGTCACGGAATAGTTATTTAAACTGGTAGCGGATTATATTAATAAACACTGATATACTCAAAGAATAGCTTGAGTATAAGTGGGAGATTGTTGGGTTTTATACTAAACTATTCATTAGTAGTATATAAACATTGTCCATTTTATTGAGAATCTTGATTGCATATTTTTACATTGTCTGTTTATTATATATTGTGGATAATTTAGTATCAAATGGGATAACAGAAGATTAAATTATCAGTGTCTATATATAATATAAAGGGTTCACAGTTTAAGTGGAATTAGACAAACCACTGGAATAACTGAAGTATTATTTGGAATAGTTTATCTTGACTATTAAATAATACTTGTATACTTTGTGTATATTGAACAGGATCGAAATATTAGAATTGTTCTTCTATTCTGACAATAAAGAAGAACTAAGATTCTATGATATTATTAATGCTTAGGTTCTCAATCCAAGTGTAGTGATTGACACTTGTATGCAATGCACATGCTTTGATTCATATGTGATGTAATTAATTGTTAATTACAATATTATGTATTGAGCAATGACATTGCATGCAGAGTGGGATATTAATTACATAAGGAAACCATGTCCTGATAATATTCGGGTTGATGATGTCCTCTTGAAAGCTCATAAAGATAATTATGCTTTAGTCCTGCAGGCAGATTTGTTCTTGCATAATTATAAGGTTGAGTGGATGATCAAGGATAAAAAGATATTAATTAAATTAATTATCAGAAATTAATTTAATTAATGGACATACGATATCTTAAACATGGGGAATTTAATAAGCAAATAATATAGGAGCCGAATTTAATAATAAAGCAATTACGGTATTAGGAAAGGCAGTGCAGATATTAATTCGTTAGTGGATAGAATTAATATTTAATGACATTGGGCTTGACCCAGAATGTCATTGGGAGGCCCGACCTAATTGTCCATGATCCCTACTGGAGCCTATAAATATTCTTGTTCTCCTAAAGGCTGAAAACGTTTTTTCGGTTTTTCATAATTCGAGATTAAAACCTAGGGCAGCCGCAAGGAGCTAGGGTTTTGGGATTTCGAGGCTTTAAGGAGAGGAAACTTCGGGAGATCGAAGGCCACACTTCGCTCGAAGGGAATCAAGGAATTCAGTAGAAGACGTGGATCAGAATCGTATCGATTAAGGTAAAGTTTTCTTTTCGAACTCGTAATCAATCATATAGTAAAACGCAGAACAGTAATCATCCGTTCCAACAGTTGAGAGGTTGAGATGTCTTTAGGCATTGTGGATGGATAGAATGTTGTGGTGACTGTGCTTTTCTGACCTTGTGCATTGATGACCTCTATAGGGGGAAGATTGATTGGCTTTATTGTCTCTTCAATGAGCTTGCCCTTAAGTTTTGACTGCTTGGTAGGTGCTCCCCCTGTCTTTTTCACAATGACCTCCTTTCCTTTCTCCCCCTTAGGCTTGGGATCAGACAAAATGTCTTGAGTTTCCCCAGGAATAGGCAGGTTCATAGATCTCATCATTGAGGTCATCATTTGTTGCTGCACCAGCAAAATGTTTGTTGTGTTGGTGGCTTGATCATCGAGTTTGTCATTGAGTTGGCTTAGAGATGTAGATAGCATTCTGTTTTCATCCTTGAGAGAGGCCACTTCTCTTTCTAAGCCATCCACCTTGGAGAATAATTGTTGAGACCTAAATGAGTTGAGGGATTGATCTTTGACCCTGGCAAAATCATATTTGGAGATGTCTGACAGAGGGACTTCATCCACCAGCTTATCACCATACTGGTTTTTCCACATGACATTCAACATAGCATTGGTGGTGATGGTAGATTTTGTTTGATTTTCCAGTGTAGAAGCCAGTTTCTTGATGTTGTCTGTGACCATGGCAAGAGTCACATCCATCATGGACACATTGGTGGAGGTTTTCTGGACTTCTTTGAGGATACCATCCACCTTGGGAAAATCAGAGAGATAAGAGGTTCTGAGCTTAGTGAGGGATCTTTCTGTCTCCTCCTGAATTGAAGAAATCTCTGATTGAAGCCCTTTCCCAAGATAATGCAGAGCCTTCAACTGGTTCTTGTATACATCATTCACAGCATCATAGATGGCAACAGGAGAAAGATCCTTAGCATTGGAGCCCAGAGAGGTGAGGTATTCTTCTCTCACAAAAGCCAGGGCATCCTTGAGCTTGAGAGTCCTCTTAGCATCCAACCAGGCATCCACATTCCCCTCTGGTTCAGCTGTATCCACAATCTTCTCCTGTTGAGCTTCAACATCCTCCTTATGGCATAGCAGGATAGCTTCATAATCAGCATTTGGAAGGTTGGAGGTGAGGAGATGTTGAGCTATCTTTGAGAACTCATCAATCTGTGCCACATGGAGATCTTGTATGGCATCTTCAGACATTTTGGAAGGCACAGATGACGATCCTGAAGGCCTGTCATGGTGCACAGGCTTCAGCCATTCTGACATTGTGGCCTGAGCCAAGTGAGAGCTAGTGTTAGGCACTTCATGAGATGTGTGAGTTTGAGTCTCCTCCAGCCTTGGAATGGCTGTAGGGTCTGATGTTGTCTCCATTGAAATGGGATGTGTTACAACATCAGCCCTATATGTCTGTGAAGACAGTTCCACATCCCTAAGGATGGGAGAATTTGGCACAGAGTCTCCAGTGAAAACTGGTGAATCCTCCATGTTTGTGTTGGTGTCATTAGGATATGCCTCAGCATGCATTCCCTGACCAACTGAATGTGGGTCCTGAGTGGTGAGCACAGTGTCAAGCACCATGTCACTTGAAGTTGGCTCAATCACAGGGCTGGATTGTGATTGATCAAGGGCAAGATTGTCATGAGTATGACTCTCTTGTTCAGAAGAAATTTTAGTGGAAGAATCTGAGAGAGAAGTGGGGTTCAGATTGGATTTTAGCAACTCCCCCTGAGAAATAGGAGGAGTTTCAACATTGATGTGCTCTCCACTTAGTGTTTGATCACCCTTATCACTCCTAGGGTCAAGAGTGAGGTCTTGACCCTGTGCAGACTCGTTACAACTTGCAGTGGGGAGGCTGCTCTTTTCAATACCCATGACCTGTTGAGAGGCCATAGACAGTAGCAGGTGTACCCCTTTTTGCACATCTGAATCCTGTTGAGAGGATGCAGTGGTGGCTACAGATTTTGATTTCTTCTTTGGTCTGGTGAGAGGTGACTCAGGAATCTCACTTGCTAACTCTACAGATTCATGGATAATAGCTAGGGTTCTCTTCTTCTTCTTTTTAGTAACATCAACCTTTTGAGAGATTGATGCACTTGGCTGACTATCCTCTATAGTGGTGTTTACAGTGGGGTTGCTGGATGGGATAGGGAGGCTTGGGTTAGACTGTGATGCTCCTTCAGTCTCAGCCTCCCCTGTCCAGGAAAGAGCATGGTATATGGGCTTATCAAGTGGATAAGACGCGAATGTGTCCTGCATATGCGGGGTCACACTCAAGATCACATCCACTTGATTCCTTGTGTCCAATGAACCAAACAGAATCTTGGACATGGACTTGGAATAAGCCATCTTTGATTTATCAATACCCTCCAAGTCATGGACATTAGCATCAAGATAATTTAAAATAACTTGAAGAAAGCGAGGGTAAAAGATGTCATTACCTCTTCCACGGACTGTCCTCCCTAGCCTTTGAGTCAATTCCTTGAGGATTATTGCTCCAACATTGATTTCCTGATTGTAGGCTAGGGAATAGGCCAGCTTCACAGCAATGTGACTGATATGGTCCCATCCTGTCTTTCTGCAAAGGAACACCTTCTGGAGTGCATCAAATAGAAATGACCACTCCCTTCTTACAAACTTCTTATTCAGCTTTCCAGTATCTATCTCATCAGCATACTGAATGAAGGTCATGAAGTCTACTATTTGAGCATCAGTAGCTTCTTGGTCATGACCCTCCACCTTGAACCCTAATGCTTCATTTATCTCCTTCTCCCCAAACTGGAAGTGTTTGCCTCCAATTGAACAAGCTATCTCCTGGAACGAAGTTCCATCTTCCCTGGCCATTGTAGAAACCAACGCCGTTCGCCAAAATCCTTCCAATACATCAACATACAATGTGGGGTTCAAGGTTAGGGCTCGGCGGAGGTAGGAATCGTTCAGGAACCGTACAAAACACTTGTACCTGGGTTTAGCCTCAGCCTCAGAGGGAATGGTGAGAAGATTTGTTTCTTTGGGGATGGTTAAAGGAATAGAGGAGGATTCTGTTTGAGATTTGGGTGCCATTTCTTGAGAGAGAGAGAGTAAGAAAGAGAGTAGAGAATTTGTTCTTAGGTTCGAAAGTTTGAGAGCAATAGACAAGATGAAAAGTTGCAAACGGTTAGAAAATGGTATTTATATGATAGAGACACTGCGATATGGAGTTATGAATGTGTACAGTCTATCTGTATGTCGTGAAGTCAAAAGTGGCCTGTACCGCAAAGTCTTGCAAAGTATATAGCATAGTCTCAACAATGAACTATGTCGCAAAGTCTTCAAAATGAAACGATCGGGGAGACTTTGCGATATAGTAGAAATACCCTGTCTAAAGCTCTCTTTTAGGAATTTTGAGCAATTTGTCAGACTTTTATCAAATTTTGAAATAAAATTAATTTAAATCAAAATTCTGTCAACTATGGAGACTTGTCGATATAGTTATTCGAAGTCGCGAAGTCATAAAATTAACTATGTCGCAAACTCATGAAATGAACTATGTCGCGAAGTCTCACAAGCTCAACAGTTTGCGATATAAGTCTGTTTAATTTGAACTATGTCGTGAACTCTGAAAATCATCTATGTCGAGATGTCTCAAAAGCTCACAACACCACTAACAAATATGATTTTGAAAAATATGCAGTAAAATACTGAAATATTTATAAATCATATCTCAGCTAATTTTCACTCCAAACAAATAGATCATTTAAATACAGTGAAAATTTACTGCTGCAACTATTAACCAGCATATTTACTTAGAACAACTGAATGAAGGATTGAGCATTCCAATTTCACTCACAAGTCTGTTGAAGACTGCTTCATTCAGAGGTTTAGTAAATATGTCAGCTAATTGTTTCTCAGTTGGAACATAAGAGACTTCTATGGTACCATTTGCAGCATGTTCCCTAATGAAATGGTACCTGATCTCAATGTGCTTTGTAGTAGAATGATTAACAGGATTAGCTACAATGGATATTGCACTAGTATTATCACACATCAGAGGAATGTGTTCTAACACTAGTCCATAATCCAGGAGTTGATTTCTAATCCAAAGCAATTGAGCATAACAACTTCCAGCAGCAATATATTCAGCCTCAGCTGTGGATGTTGCTGTGGACTGTTGTTTCTTACTAAACCAGGACACTAACCTTTGACCTAGGAATTGACAGCTTCCAGAGGTGCTCTTCCTGTCAATCCTGCATCCAGCATAATCAGAATCTGTGTAACCAACCAGGTTGAACCCAGTGCCCTTTGGATACCATAGCCCAAGATTAGGAGTCCCCTTCAGATATTTGAAAATTCTTTTGATGGCCATCATGTGAGATTCCTTGGGATCAGACTGGAACCTTGCACAAAGGCATGTGGCAAACATGATGTCTGGCCTGCTAGCTGTGAGATAGAGCAGGGATCCAACCATTCCTCTATAGACCTTGATATCAACTCTCTTGCCTTTCTTGTCTTCATCCAGCTTGATTGCAGTAGACATAGGAGTTTTAGCTGAGGATGACTCTTCTAAACCATATTTCGTTAAAAGATCCTTGACATACTTAGATTGGTTTATAAAGATGCCATCCTCCCTTTGATGTACTTGCAGGCCTAGGAAGTAGGTTAACTCTCCCATCATACTCATCTCATATTTACTTTGCATCAACTTAGAGAACCTTTCACAGAGTTTTTCATTTGAAGAGCCAAAGATGATATCATCCACGTAGATTTGAACAAGAATGATATCATTTCCATGCTTCTTGAAGAATAGGGTTTTGTCAATTGTACCCCTGGTAAATTGATGCTCAAGAAGGAATTGAGATAGAGTTTCATACCAGGCTCTTGGTGCCTGTTTGAGTCCATAGAGTGCCTTGAGCAGTCTATACACAAAGTTTGGGAAGTCTTCACTCTCAAAGCCAGGTGGTTGAGACACATAAACTTCTTCAGCAAGATCACCATTGAGAAATGCACTTTTCACATCCATTTGATACACCTTAAAATCTGAGTGAGCTGCAAAAGCCAGAAAGATTCTGATGGCTTCCAGTCTAGCTACAGGTGCAAATGTCTCATCATAGTCAATGCCTTCTTGCTGACAATATCCTTTGGCAACCAGCCTTGCTTTGTTTCTTACTACCACTCCTTCTTCATCCATCTTGTTTCTGAACACCCATTTGGTGTCAATAACATTCTTTCCTTTTGGAGGTGGCACTAGTTCCCATACCTTGTTTTTCTCAAATTGATTCAACTCTTCTTGCATGGCAACAATCCAATCAGAATTCTTCAAAGCTTCTTCAATTAATTTAGGTTCCTCTTGTGACAGAAAGCAGCTATACAGACAAGTATTTAATGTTGCCCTTCTTGTTCTAACTCCCTCACTAGGATCTCCAATGATTTGATCCCTAGTGTGGGCTCTGTCCCATTTCCTTGTGTGCCCCTGTTCATTTCCTTGATCTGTTCCAATCTCATTTTGGTTGACAGTTGCATTCTCTTCTTCTCCCCCTGTGTTTGTGAATCCTTGCACAGGTGTTTGAAGAAGATTGTCAACTTCAAGAGTTTCATTTTCTAGAACAGTTTGAACAGGGGGTTCATCTTCACTTTCAGAATCCTCAAGATAACCTTGATTCTCAAATCTCAATAGCACACTGTCTTGATCACTTGTTTTCAGTCCTGGAGTTTTCTTGTCATCAAAGGTAACATCCATGCTTTCCATGACTTTGTGTTGCTCAGGTACAAACACTCTGTATGCTGTCCTTTCCAGAGAGTATCCAATGAAGATACCTTCAAATGCCTTAGCATCAAATTTTCCAACATGCTCAGAGGTATCTTTCATCACAAAGCACTTGCTTCCAAACACATGCAGGTGCTTGAAGGATGCTCTTTTTCCAGTCATTAATGAGTAAGGAGTTTTGCCAGACTTCTTATTGATTAATGTTCTATTTTGCACATAGCACGCTATGTTAACAGCATCAACCCAAAAGCTAGTGGGTAGCTTTGCATCCAGTAGCATTGTCCTTGCAGCTTCAATGAGAGTTCTATTCTTTCTCTCAACTACTCCATTTTGTTGAGGTGTTCTAGGAGCTGAGAATTGTTGAGAAATTCCTTTATCTTTGCAAAACTCATACAATGTTGAATTTCTGAACTCAGTCCCATTATCACTTCTCAAAGCAACTACAGAGGCACCAGTGCTTTGTGCTTCTTTATCAACTCTCTTGATATGCTCTATTATGACTTGGGGTGCTTCATCCTTGGAGAATAGGAATTCCACCCAAGTATATCTTGAATAGTCATCTACCATCACTAGAGCATATTTCTTTTTGGAAAGGGACATTACATTCACAGGGCCAAATAAGTCCATGTGAATTAGTTGCAGAGGTTTTGAGTTTGTATTGAGCAACTTGTTCTTGTGACTTGATCTTTTAATCTTCCCTTTCTGACAAGCTTCACATGCTCCATCTTGCACAAACTCCAAGGCAGGCAAATCCCTGATGAGTTCTCTCTTGGATAGAGAGTTCATTGCCTGAACATTTAAGTGAGACAGTTTCTTGTGCCACAGCCAGAATTCCTCATTTGTGGCTTTTGTGTAGAAACAACAAATTTCTCCCTTATCTGCAGCCTTGAGATTAGCTACAAACAAGCTTCCTTTCTTCACACCAGTTAGAACAACTTCACCACTTTCCCTTTTTGAGATTGAACAAAGGTCTTCATCAAATTCCACTTTGAAGCCTCTGTTGGTAAACTGTCCAATACTCAAGAGATTATGCTTCAGTCCTTCAACAAATGCTACATCTTCAATAATGACATTTCCAGATTTAACACTGCCATATCCCATTGTATAACCAATGTTGTCATTTCCAAAGGTTACTGATGGGCCAGCCTTTTCTTCAAAATGTGATAGCAGGGCTATATCACCAGTCATGTGACTTGAGCATCCACTGTCCAAGATCCATATGACTCTTTTATTCCTGTTGCCCTGCATTCACAAAGTGACTAAGTTGTTTTTGGTACCCACACTTGGTAGGGTCCAGATGATTTAGAAACATTTTGATTAATAATTCTTCTGTCATAAATTGCATTTCTCATAGTAGGAGACTTCACTTTTTCTGTGGCTTTGGAGTTTACACTCTTAGGCTCACATGAAGTTTTCACCCTCTCAACCCTGATTGGGGACTCTGTCCTATGAGAATGTATGTGTGTGTGTGATTCACCAGATTGTGCAGAGTCAAGTTTATGTTTAAGAGATAAACAGTTAGCAATCACAGTCACATAGCATGTCATGCAGTTTGGCTTACCACAGAAAGAATCATGACTAGAATTTATGCTTGCAGAAAGGTTACTTAGGTTATCAACTTCAACAATTTCAGGCTTACTACACTTATGAGTCAAATGATTAACAGATAGGCATTTTTGACATTGTTTCCTGGGAGCATTTGGCACATAAGCATAGTTGTTTCCTTTGTTAACACCAACTTTACCATTTCTGTTTTGTTTCCTTTTCTTAACAACTTCTTTCTTTGCTTTAGGACTCTTAACAAGATTGTCTTTGGTCTCTTTCTGATTGACAAGATCAGGAAAGGAAGAAGTGTTCTTAGCAGCCTCATCTTCTTCAAGTAGTTGTTGCTTGATGATCAGTAGTTCCTCATCAAACTCAACATCACTCTTTCTGAAGATGGGCTGTTCAACACTTGACAGTATGGTTGGGACATTTTTGTTTGTAAAGGTTTCCTTTCCTTTGCCCTTGACCTTCTTCCTTCCTTTGTCATTATCATAGTCAAAACCAACTCCAACCTTGCAGTCTACAGTGTGTTCCTTGTGGTAGGTTTGAATGAGTTCAGAGGAGTTTTTGAAGCTTCTTAGTTTCAGTTCAGTTTCAGCAATTTGTTCTCTAAGGGCTTTCTCTATCTGCTCAGCACAAATCACTTTGTTTTTAAGATACTCAACCTCCTTTTTCAAACCATCCAGGTTCACAACCATTAACTCAAGTTTCTCATTCTTTTCTGTAAGCTCAACATTCTTAGCAGTTAGTCTATCAATTTCTTCATTAGCTACTAACATGCTAGTATGAATATTAAACATCTCAGTGCTCATATCTTCAACAGTTTGCTTATATTGAATGGGAGTCATATCAAGAGAAGTAAGAATGGGTACCTGACTTGAATCACCATCATCAGAAAATGCCATCAAGGCATAGTTTGAGTACTCTTGTTCTTCTTCTTCATCAGAGTCATCCCAGCATTTTCCCTCAGCAATAAAAGCTTTGCCCTGTTGTTTCTTGAGTAGAGCTTCATACTTAGCTTCAAGCTCTAAGTATGCTTTGTCCTTCTTGACTTGTTTAGGCTTTTTGCACTCAGTGGCAAAATGCCCAAGTTCATTGCAGTTATAGCATCTTATTTTGGTCCTATCCACACTTCCTGTCTTGTATCCACCCTTAGCAGCACCAGCCATCCCTTTTCCTTTATTGAAGGTGTTTGAGCCACTAGATCCACCAGTGTTTCCAGTATTGAACTTGGACCTGAATGGCTGCTTTCTTTTAAACCTTATGTTAGGATATCTCCTAGCCATATAAGCAAAAGATTTGTTTTCCATTTTGTCCAGTTCCTCCATGCTGTAAAACTCATCTTCCTCAGGCAAATCATAGATGACCTGGACCTCATCACCAGTGTCTTCAACTTCCAGTTCCTCAATCTTCACTTGACTGACTTTAAGAGAGTCCATTCTTTGACTTAGGTTGTCAGCAATAAGTGCACAGGAGGTATTAGCCACTAATCCTTGCTTTGCTTGAATAGATCTCTTTTGAAACAGCTCCAACTCATATGTCTTCAAAACACCATATAACACATCAAAACCAATCTTTGTTAGATCTCTTTCTTTAAGGGAAGAGATTCTTGGTTCCAAGTGATCTGGAAGAGTTAGTAAAAACTTCATATTGAGCTCTTCTGTTTCATAGTGTTTGTCATAGAGTTTGAGCTCGTTTATCAGCTTGTTGAATCTCTCAAACACTTATGTGATTCCCTCTTTTGGCTGAGCCATAAAGGCTTCATATTATGAAACAAGAATCTGCTTCTTGTTCTTTCTTACTTCAGTAGTTCCTTCACAGAGCGCTTCTATAAGATCCCACATCTTCTTGGCACTAGTACAATGAGCAACAGTGCCATACATGTTGAAGTCCATAGATTCACAAATGATAAGTTGAAGATGTCCATCCAGGGCGACTTTTTCTTTTTCAGGATCAGTGTATTTTGAGGGATCTTTGGGCACATGTTTTGCTGGTATAATCTCAGTGCCACTGGTTGATTCACCAATCTCAATCATTGGAATGAAGGGACCATGCTTTAGAATATCTAAATACATGGGGTTAGAAGCTTTGATGAAAAGCAACATCTTCTTCTTCCATAAACTGTAGTGCTCCTTGTTAAAGGGAGGAATCTTGATACTGCTTAGTTTCTGTGAACTCATTCTTGATCTTTTCCTGTTTGTACGTTAACAGCCTTCGCTCTGATACCACTTGTTAGAAATGAATACCACTAGAAACTAGACAGAGGGGGGGTGAATGGATAGTTTGATGTATTTTTCGATCTTGAAAACTAAGTAAACAACTGTCTGTGATTATGATATGTAATATGCAGAAAGTAAATAACACACACAATCACTTTAATCTACTTTGAATAAGCAAATTAAATACTACAGCTTTCCAGGAAATTCACAATCGAATTTCTGGCTTCTAAACAAGAACAGTTTGAACTTGCTTGCTTACAGAGAAAAGAGCTTAGCAAATAACTATGTGTATCTCTCTTTTAGCTTACAGTTGCGTGTGCACGATATATATATTCCCCTATACAAACTAGGCACACACAATATTACACAGCTACCCCTTCTGAAAGTCCAACTTGTCCTGCCATAAGAAGTTCACTGTGTCAGGAAGGACCACCTGCTTTTCGGAGTCTTTCCCGTTTCTGTAGCTGCTTGTCTCTTATCTTTCTCTCCAAGTTTAGCTGTAGATTTGCCATCTGTTCTTTGGACCACCTTGCCAGAACAAATGCTTCAGTATTTGTCTCCTTTGATTCTTGGTTCTGTACCTTGATTTGTCTTGTTATGAACGGCTAAGTGTTGATATCGTGAACTCCACTTTATCCCTGACTTCGCGATCTCCCTTGTGAGGACTATGCGATATAGCCTTTGAAGACTTTGCGACATAGGTCATTTGATGACTATGCGACATAGGGCTTCTGAGGACTTCACGATCTAGGCTCCTTTGACTTTGCTGACTTCAACACCTCACGACATGTGTCTTGAGGACTTCTCGACATAGTACAAAATGGACTATGCGATATAGTACTTCACGACATGGATATTGGTGACTTCACGACATAGCTTTCTTTTGACTTTGCTATATAATGCCTTAGACAAATTCCTGCAACTTATTTCTTCATGGCCTTATTCAACTCTATCCTGCTGCATGAACACTTCTGAACTTCTACCAGGATAATTATTCAATGGCCTATATACATTCTAGATGCAAGAACTTTACTAAGCTCATTATAAATCTGAGCATACATGATAAAGCTATTGTCCATGAAAACAAGACAAGTACATTTAGAGACCTATACTATATCCCAGTGATAGAAATCACTAGGTCATGTAATGTGACATAGTCACATAGTGTAGGCTTGTTAATAGTGGTATTCAGACATGTCTTGAGCCTAACATACTAGAAAAAGGTCCATAGACATCAGTTATAAACTGATGTCTGATAATTTTCCAACCGATGTCTTGGTGGGTGTAGAGAAAAGTCATACCCTTTTACATCGGTTTTCGACCGATGTCTAAAAGTATTTAAAACATCAGTTTTATGTAAGTAACCGATGTTATAAACGGTCTTAGACATCGGCCATGCACTGATGTAAAAGAGAAGGACTTTTCTCTACACCGACAAAGACATCGGTTGAATTTTTCTTCACATCAGTTTCTAGCTGATGTCTAAAATCTTTAACATCGGCTTTGATGTAAATAGTCCTCTTGGATATTAATTATTGTTTATAAACTGATGTCTTTGTTTAAACATTTTCCTGCTCTAATCATGTATATAAGCACCAAAATATAGCAAAAACAAAAATAACCCAAGCTATCATATATAAATAACCAAAACTTTGATTATCATTACCAAAACAATTCGAAAGATTCCACTATAACAGCGATGAAACTGAAAACATAATTCTCAAAGCTACTACATCATCAAGTGAAAATGCCATTACATTACTAATCATTTACATGAGATCTTTTATAAACTCGAGTCTCCTAATGCACCACATCAAACTCCTTCCGCGGGTTAGACTTTTGGCTCTTGCATATGTTTTGAACACCCATTAATTTCATATTGTGAAAGGGATTATCTAGTAATAAAATTTCCTGCAAAGAAACAATGATAAAATCTAGTAAATGCACTTAACCAAATATAGTAAAGTTTCACTAATAAGATACTCACCAATATATTGCGCCCATCATTTGTTATCACAGAAATGATATCTGCAAAACATAAAATTGAAATACTTATGACATCAGACTAGTAAATATTGCATATATGACATCACACTAGTCAATACTGCATATACGAAATTTAGGATCCCAGGATGGTATTTGTTTCAAACTAGAAAAAGTGATTTGAGAATATTCAATTTTTAAATACTGAACATGAGATTGTCTGGTATGTAACCCATATTAGTATAAGGGTTTTCATTGTTGTCCCACCAATCATACGAGACCATATTCCCTACATCACAAATCCATCACAGTAAATTAAAACTTGTACATAGATAATCATCCCATTTGCTTAGCTTATTCTGTAATTATATTGGTAGAAGATATTATCTTGATTACCTTAGCACCCATATCAAAGTAGAAACCAAGTAAGACACTATGTTCACTATTACTACTGAAAATGCTGCTGCCTTTGGATGTCCAGCTCTAAGCTCATTTCCCACTCTCACGTTGTCATATATAATCAGTTTAATTTTAATGATCATATCTCTGTATATCTAAATTAAGTGTTGTACAAATGCTAAGGGACTTTACCTTGCTGCTGCATTAAAACCACATGGGATTGTAAATACCCATCCATTTATTGTAGTGCTGCAATTGTCACCATTCAAACATCTCAGATAGTTTCTATAAAATCATTCAGCTTTCTTTCAACTAAAGGGAGACAGACGCATCACGGTATTGAACAAGAGAATGAAAAACTTGATCAAACAGTAGCAGCAAAAAAGGTATGTTACCATTCAATGCACATTAAGTTAATAGATAAATTTGATTCTTCAATTTTGTTTATATACTTTAATTTCTTAATGCAGCAAGGAAACATATGAAGTTTATTTTACAAGGAAGATTTATGCAGCATTTAAACCTTTAAAATTCTAACAACAAAATCTCGGAGATGAAATTAATGTATTTTACTGAACATGGCGAGTAGGTAATTATTTTTAATGGATGAATTGAGGACTATCTGTCACCAACTTGATATGTTTCAGTTCTACAAGCTTTATATTGCTCTTGTTATAAATATTTTCTACCTTCTTCATGACAGAGTGAAAATTTTTGGAGGACAAACCAGCAGAAGATTAATCGATAATTAAAAAAAATTACGTAGAAGAGTAATGTAAAACTGCAGACTTGCATATTCTTACCTGTATGCATGACTAACATGCTTTTGTTATGAAATTTCAGCTTGAGCTTCAAAATGATTTGGTTTTAAAGTGATTTTGAATTAACACTAATATAAAGGCTGCACAATCAACTTGGGAACAAGTATAATTTGACTAACTGAAGCAAGCAATAGAATGGTGAAGAAGTTCAAATATTGTGCATGTGACAGGACAGCGCTTAGATCCATTCAATAGCCTAGCTATACGCCCTTCATCCTCTGGCAAGGAGGTATTCATTTCTTCCATATCCATTTTACCACCCGATAAACTTGCTGCAGATAGATGAATTTTTCACTTCTAAGTAAAATAGGAAAAAGTTAAACACCAACAGATAGTAACAAATTTTCATGTTCCGAAGCCCTACCAGTGATTATATGTTACAAGTATAGTCCAGACTTGGAATAATACATGATATTAATATAAAACCATCCAGGCATAGGAGAGTTACACGAGCAAACAACTGAATGTCGCAAGTTCATTACTTTCTACCTCCCGGCTTTTGTATAATTATGGTTGTCCATACCTCTTTAGTCCAACAGACTGCACAGATTAATCATGTACAGAGATATAGAATCAATCCATATATTACACAGAGATGTACAATATAGTGTATAGGGGTGTAGGGCATAAACAAGGCCGGTAACGGTTACTTATAGGCTTTACACAAAGCCAAAGTTCAAAATATATCAATATAATCAAATGATTTTTTTTAATATATTGACAAGAAATAAGAACCATAAGTTTTCTTAGGGAACATGAACAATCTCCCTGGTTCCAGAATACTATACATATGTCTATATGAATGCTCATAATATGTGAAAGCTCTCAGTTTTTAATAATAATCTAACACATGCATCCAACAAAATTACAGAGCAAGCTACTCGTATTCTGTGACGGAAAAGAATCAGCGTATGCTAACTAGAAGGACGTTAAGACCTATGATCTTAAATTTGAAATTAAAGACAAATTTTAATCAAAGGAGAAATAGTCTTGTATGAAGACAAATACCTCATTGATGCAAGTGTTTAGGACCAATGAAAGCAAGTTTGCATGCTTGTTCCAGCACATAAATTAAGATTTTGCTCTATGTTTGGAGTTAATTTACCGAAACATAAGATGCAGATATTTATAAATCTGGAGTACCTTCTCACGAGGGCCCTTAATGTTCATGAGCAGTATCCCCCCAAGCACCAGAAAAATACTTAAAAGCATAAGCCAAGCTCCATATCCCAACAAATATAGGATTACTCTCTTTACATACTGAATAATAGCAAAAATGAAAAAATTTAGTGTTTTGAAAGGTTGTGTTGTAAGCGTTAAATTTTCTAGTTCGCGATGATGCTTCTGGTGCAGCCCTGCAAACAGGATCAATAAAAAGACTGTCAACAATAAACATCAAACCAAAGACGAGCTAATCACTATAAGTGAATTCCACATGGGTCGCTAACTTTCGGATATTAGTCCAGGCTTAAAAAAATCATCTACTAATTATATTTAATTATCACACAGCCCAACAACAAACTTTTGGACAATCCAACCTTCCCCAAACATCATAGCTACAAAATCCCAACTTAAAATCAACAATTATATCTGCACAATCTTAAACCAAAGCAAAGGACCCCACCACATGCTCATCCCACTTCACTTCAATTACAAGAATCATGAAAACTGCTAATAGCCAAATAAACAAAAGATCAACTTAAAAGAAGGTACCTACCCCCAGAGTAAATGATTAGCAAGTCAGAAACAATTTAATTATCTCCAGCCCAACTTGCAAAGAGTAAAGGAATAAATGATAATTCTTACAATCTAATTGTGTTTTGGCACTTGTGTGTACCTTTGATCTATGAACACCAAGGTTGCGATGAACACCGGAGCCACATCAGAACACCAAGATTTCAGGACGCCCAGTCAGGCTCAGGAGCACCACATTCTGCATTACCAAACATACTGCTGGAAGAAAATATTACCAATAAAATATAGAATATAATCAAATGATTATATTCACAGGTCTTCAACATAGAAGCTTGAAATCAAATGATTGATTTAAAGTACTAATTCAAACATCAACTAAAATCCTAAACATGACAAAATAACCCAAACCCATCAATAAACACAAAACATATAATCAAACATACATATATCAAAGTGGCTAAAATAGATGAAGAGCTCACCAATTCACGGAACTTCAGAATATAAAACATCTCCAGATATCTTCTTGTTTCACGTCTCTCAAGTTTAGAAACATATTTCCAGAAAGTGAAAATTAGGGTTTCGAGTTCAAACACCCCCAAATTTGCACTGAATTAAACTAATTAGAGTTTCTATACACATGCTTGTTTACTCACTTATCGATTCGATTTTGTAGTAGTTAACAAACAGATTTGAACCTTCGATTGAGCTTTACTATATTGGTCGATTTGACCAATATAACTTGAGGCGTGATTTCGATTTGAATGATTAATTACGAATTGAAAGAGAGAGTGAAAAAGAGAGAGGGGTGAAAAATAGCTAGGGTTCGAGAGAGATAGATGGGTGAGGTCGAGTGAGGAGGGGTGAGTTCGAGAGAGAGATAGGTGAGTGAGAGAGAGAGAGAATTTTTGTTTTAATTTTATTATGTTTTTACTTTTGTCCGATTTAGGGGAGAGGAGTACAACAGCTGAAAAAAATGGGGGGGGGGGAATTGGCCAAGGGGGGAAATTGTACGGGGAAACATTTGGTATAAGGGGGGGAAGTATTAGCGGGCGATTAAATATTTTTAAAGACAACGTTTATACATCGGTTCAGATGTAATCTGATGTTGTAACAATACATAGACATCAGTTATTTTGAAACTGATGTTAATTAAGATCTTTTACATCGGTGGTCCCAACAACTGATGTTATATGGGCGATGTCTATTGACCTTTTTCTAGTAGTGCCACGAACATCACTAACATCACCTGCATATCGCCACTTTAGACCATCACTCCAGCACCACCTTCATATTACCAAATTCAGTACAAAATCTCCAGTTTTTTAATACAACAACTAGTAATCACTAACATCATCACCCGTAATCACTACCATCACCGTTACTGATCACCACCTTCGTGAACCGCCACCATACTGTCTACGCCACAAAATCACCCTTAGATTGCAAAATTTTAATTAAAATTTGAATGAAAATCACAAGTAAACGTCAGAACTAAAGATGTTCGATAGGTTTTTCGATCGATCAAAGCTTAAATTCGTCTTCGATTAGAAGATCAGTGACATCAATGCCATTGTAGCGAACATAAATAATGATAATGTTTGGAGCATATTTGAAATTGTGTGGATAATCGAAAAAGTATGAAGGTTGGCCAAAATCTGGTTTCGGAGTTTGGTCGGAGATGGTGGTTGAAAGGGATGGTTGCTGATTGGGATATATATATAAGTTGAGTTCTATGAAGACCGCATTTCATTGGAGACCATATATGTTTTGTAAGCAAATCTTGCAAAATGTGATATTTTGTCAATTATGTTATATAAAAATCATTATTTCATTTAAAATCTTTAAAATTATATATGTTTTCAAGCCGAACGTTGCAAAACATGTTGTTGTGCAAAACATATTGAATTTGAAGAACATAAATGTTTAGTTTGCAAAACATACATGATTTTCAATGAAATAATGATTTTAATAAAACGATCTTCATAAAATAATACGTTTTGCAATTTTTTGATTACAACATATAATTTATTTGCAATATTTTTATTGCAGAACATAGTTGATCTCCAATAAAATGGTGGTCTTCATAGAACTTATATATATATATATGTGTGTGTGTGTGTGTGTGTGTGTGTGTGTGTGTATAGTTTGTATCATTTTTGAATATCGTATAAGATATTTGGGATGCGACTTTGTTTATGTAATTCATAAATAGAATGTGATTTTTAATTTTTGGTACTGATTGTTAAACATGGGAGGTTGAAAACAAGTGTTCAAATTTAATTATGTTTTTGTGTTTATCTTGAATATAAAAATTGTATGTAATGTTAAGTAAAACAAAGATGATTAAAACTATTTGTATTATATAAATGATGAACAAGTACCTTGACAACTATTCTTTTCTAAAAATAAAGTTTTACAAAAACTGATTTAATCATTCCTTCCTACCTCTCAGTACTACAAACTCGACTGACAATACAATGATAATGAGATCGATTGACAATACAATGATAATGAGAAAGCATTCTTACAACTACCTACCAAATAAAACAGAAAAAATAAATTAATACGTATAATCTAGACATTCTCTGTCAATTGATACTTTCGTTGTTTGCCAATTGATACTTTCCTTGTTTGCTTGATCCTTTACTTCATGTGCCCACCTTTCTATTTTTCCTTAACTTCAATTTTTATTTAGTATCATTTTTCAGTTTCTGCAGATTTTTCACCTTTAATACATACAAAGTAAACACTCAAATCTCTAGTCCCTCAACATTCGTCGTAGACTCTGAATTGTAGTCTCTGAGATTATACACTTATACATGATTAGGGTCTAAACACAAATTACATATTTATTATATTCTATACATCGTCAATTGATGACTTTATTCTTAATCAGAGTATTCATCTATTATTATATATATAATAGAGCAACTAGTGGGTTGCTTGAGACAATTTAATCGGTGTGGAATTACCAAATTACCCCTACTTTTTATATTAATGATAAAAAAAATTGTTTCTAATGGGAGTTGAACCATTGACCTCTAAATTAGAGAGGACACTTCTAACCACTATGCTAGACATTAATTTTGGCTATATCATTAAACTCTTTATTAATATGTGCAAATACTGAATATGTTATATTCTATTTTGGTCTCTTCTTGTAATCTACTTGGTAAGGTAGATAATCTATTTTCACAAGTGCCTTAAAATCATATATTTGACCATATTACAGAAAAACTCATGCAAAATAGATATACAAAATGTTATAAATTGAAATTGGTCCATTGAAAAAAGAATTATATTAATATTTTTATATTGTAAATCATGTTTATTTGCAATAAGTATATATTTGGTCAGATTATATATACTATTAGATTACAAATTCTATATACAATAAATATATATTAAATTATTAAATTACCCTTTCAATATTATATTGATGACAGCAAATTACTAAATTATCCCACCAATTGTATATTGATGATAAAACAAATTATTTTCATAAGTGCCTTAAAATCATATATTTGACCATATTAGAGAAAAACTCATGCAAAATAAATATACAAAATGTTATAAATTGAAATTGGTCCATAGAAAAAGAATTATATTAATATTTTTATATTTAAAATCATGTTTATTTACAATAAGTATATATTTTCTAAGATTATATAGACTATTAGATTACAAATTCTATATACTATCAATATATATTAAATTATTAAATTAATCTTTCAATATTATATTTATGAAATCAAATTACCAAATTACCCCACCAATTGTATATTGATGATAAAAAAATTGTTTTTAATGTGAACTAAACCATGACCGGTGATAGTGTGACAAATGTTGACATCTATAGTCACTACCACTTATTATTTTCTATTTTAATATTTATTTTAAAATTTAAAACTATCGACATATTTACACATTTCCAATTATATCCTTATATGTAATAAGCGTAAAATGAATTTTATTAATGATATCAAATTACTAAATTACCCCACCAATTGTATATTGATGATAAAAAAAATTGTTCTTAATGAGAACTGAACCATGACCGATGACCGGTGATAGTGTGACAAATATTGACATTTATAGTCACTATCACTTATTATTTTCTTTTTTAATATTTATTTGAAAATTTAAAACTATTGACATATTTACACTTTTCCAATTATATCTTTATATGTAGTAAGTGTAAAACGAATTTTATTCATTATTTAACTTTTATTACTACTTCATTATAAGATATTAACAACTTATAATTATATACGCATTTTTGATATTTTAGTTACTAATATAAATTGAAACTATAGTTTTATTATGATACTATATATCATAAATCTCGTCTTCAATAAATGAATTTTATACATTGATCATTTTCAGAAAAATACATTATTAGTATATGAAGTGTTGAACCCGAAAAATGCAAAAGAGTTTTCTTTTTGTATACTAATAAAAAAGTTTGTGTTAAAATTTTTTATAAGAAAGTTGAAGTTGTCATCGTACGACAAAATCAAATATAAACTAATATCGGTTTATATTTTTTGAATATCTATGATAAAATATTTAAAAATATTAAATGTTAAATTATTTTTGTCAAGTGACAATTGTAAGGTGAAACGAGTAACTTATCACAAATCAGTTTAGCGGCTTCTTGATAGGTATAAGTAATAGTTTTCTAAAATAAAATATATCCACGACGGTACAATTATTGCATTCAACGTGTCTGCTATTATATTTAAATTATTACATTTATAGTTAAATGAACTTAAATTCAAATGAAGAATACGAATATCAAATTTTTATGTATATAAGCATAACACTTGAACAAATTACGGGATCGTTAACTTCACAACACATATTGATGTCAATATTAACTATCGTATATTTGATGTATCGCAGATTTAACGTTTTCATATACGAATGCAGGACTAAAAACATAATTTTAAAACAATATTTAAACAATATAAGCATAAAAATTACCTCTACTTAAGAATAATTTCCTTACAATAATATTTTTCTCCGGTCCCAAAGATATTACTGTGTAGAGATTCTACTGTACAGTTGAACCTCTGTTAAGTAATAATTGATTAAGTAATAACCTCGCTAAAATAATATGTTTCCCCCGTCCCAACATAATGGAGACAGTGTATTAATACTCTTGATAAAATAATAAACTCGATAAAGTATTATTATTCTCGGTCCTAATACTATTACTTTAAAGAGGTTTAATTATATATATTTTTATTATATTTTCAAAGTATGTACAGTTAAACCTCTTTAAAGTAATAGCCTTGGGACCGGGAGAAAATATTATTTTATCGAGTTTATTATTTTATCAAGAGTATTAATACACTGTCTCAATTATGTTAGGACTAGAAAAAAGTATTATTTTAGCAAGACAATTACTTTATCAATTATTACTTAATCGAGATTCAACTGTACACATTTTAGTGAAATCTAACTGTAGAGCATGCACGTGCCTCGCACGGGCTCTAAAGCTAGTTATAGGAATAGTCTAACTACTTGTTGGCATGTCTAAAACTAGGATTTTATAGCGAAAATCACCTCCTTTTCATCACTTCACGTCAAAAATAAAATTAAAAGTCCTTATTTTGACTACAGAAAACGCGAAATATACTCGAATTGTATACATATTTTGATTTAATTAAATTAACATTTAATAATAAATAAAAAAGACTTTACTCATATATTAAATAAAAATCTATGAAAACAATGAAATATGAGATATTATTAGTGTTGTAAAAAGCGGGAATCGGAGTTAATCGGTGAAGGCACCGTCCATGGATTAATCGGGTAATCGGGGATTAATCGGAATGATTAATCGGATCATTAATCGGAATAAATTTAATAATTTTTTTTATATACAATTATAAAATTGTTTCGTTATTTCAACTAAACATATGTTATTATCATATATTTATGCAAATATGTTAAAAATGTTATATAATTGTAATAAATAAAATTTTGAAGGTTTAATTTTTCAATTATAGATCAATTTAAGAGGAAAACTTAAGAAAATTTACGATTTAGGCATATAAAATTATAATTATATGCACAAAAATAATGTTTTTTCCTATTGTTTAATCAAATTTCTACCTTTTAAATTTTTTATTATTTTTTTTAATTTTAACTATTTTTTAATAATTAGCCCGATTTTTGACCGATTAATCCGATTTTTGACCAATTCAGCCGATTTTAATTGACCAATTTTCGCTTAATCAGTTCGGTGGCCCGCCGTCTAGCGATTAATCGGCGATTAATCCCGATTAATCACCGACTTTTAGAACACCGGATATTATAAATAGTAGCTTGAAACCCGTGCGATGCACGGATTGTTAATTGTTATTTTATTATTATTTTTTTAATATTTTATTAATTGTAATTGTGCAAAAGATAAGTAGACATGTTAAAATAGCTAAACACTTTTAATTAATTAAAAACATTAAAACATATTTTAAAATAAATAAGTATGGGGTTGCCCGTTATATTTTTGAAAATGAGGGGTTTTAGTTAGAAAAAATGTAACATATATTTAGTTTAGAAAGGTAAATGCCCGTGATATTTTTGGAAAATGAGGTTTTAAAATTTAATAATTAAAAGTATTTAAATACGTTTTAAAATAAATAAGTAAATGGTTTCTTGTGATATTTTTGGAAAAAGAATGGATTTTAGTGAGAAAAATAGAAAAAGTAAATTGTAAAAGGCAATTTCCCGTGATATATTTAGAAAAGAAGGAACTTTTTAGAAAAAATATATGATGTATTTTAGCTGAAAAGGTAATTGGTTATAAATAGGTATTTGATTATTTATATTTTAATATTTGTAGTAATTGCATTTTTTAAGAAAAATAGGTAGACATGTTAAAATATGTAAACTTTTAAAAAATAATTATAATATTAAAATAGTTTTAAAAATAAATAACTAAACGTCTGTGATATTTTTGGAAAAGGAGGGGTTTTAGTAAGAAAAAATATAAAAACTAACATGTTTTAGTTAAAAAAAAGGTAATTGCCCGTGATATATTTGAAAAAGTAGGGGAATTTGTTAGAAAAAATAGAAAAAATAATGTATTTTAGGTGAAAAAGATAATTGGTTATAAATATGTAATATTATTATTTAATAATATATTTCTATAAATAAGTAAGGTTAATTAAGTAAAAATACAAAGTACAATTAATTAAGGGCAATTAACTAAAATTACAACATACCATACCGACCAAATAAAAATTAAGGGCAATTAAGTAAAATCACAACGTACCATACCGACCAACCAAACTTTTAATGTTTCGTCTATTATATAATACTAGCTTAAAACCCGTGCGATGCACGGATTGTTAATTGTTATTTTATTATTATTTTTTTAATATTTTATTAATTGTAATTGTGCAAAAAATAAGTATCTGTGATATATTTAGAAAAGGAGGGATTTTGTTCGAAAAAATATATAATGTGTTTTAGGTGAAAATATAATTGGTTATAAATAGGTATTTGATTATTTATATTTTAATATTTTTAGTAATTGCATTTGTTAAGAAAAATAAGTAGACATGTTAAAATAGGTAAACTTTTTAAAAAATAATTATAATATTAAAATAGGTTTAAAAATAAATAACTAAAGGTTTGTACGTGATATTTTTGGAAAAGGAGGGGTTTTTCACAACGTACTATACCGACCAACCAAACTTTTAATGTTTCGTCTATTATATAATATACTAGCTTAAATCCCGTGCGATGCACGGATTATTAATTGTTATTTTATTATTATATTTTTAATATTTTATTAATTGTACTTGTTAAAAGAATAAGTAGTCATGTTAAAATAGCTAAATATTTTTAATTAATTAAAAAAATTAAAACGGATTTTAAAATAAATAAAAATAAAAAATGCAACATATATTTAGTTTAAAAAGGTTTTAAAATTTAATAATTAAAAGTATTTAAATTCGTTTTAAAATAAATAAGTAAAGGGTTTCCTCTGATATTTTTGGAAAAAAATGAATTTTAGTGAAAAAAATTGAAAAAGTAAATTGAAAAAGACAATTTACCGTGATATATTTAGAAAAGAAGGGACCTTGTTAGAAAAAATATATAATGTGTTTTAGAGTAATTGGTTATAAATAGGAATTTGATTATTTATATTTTAATATTATTAGTGATTGCATTTGTTAAGAAAAATATGTAGACATGTTAAAATAGATAAACTTTTAAAAAATAATTTTAATATTATAGGTTTAAAAATAAATAACTAAAGGTTTGTCCGTGATATTTTTGAAAAATGAGGGATTTTAGTAAGGAAAAATAGAAAAACTAACATGTTTTAGTTTAAAAAGGTAATTGTCATGTTTGAAAAAATAGGGGAAATTATTAGAAAAAATAATGTATTTTAGGGAAAAAAGGTAATTAGTTATAAATAGATAATATTATTATTTAATAATATATTTCTATAAATAAGTAAGATTAATTAAGTAAAAACACGAAATACAGTTAAGGGCAATTAAGTAAAATCACAACGTACCATACCGACCAACCAAACTTTTAATGTTTCGTCTATTATATAATATAGTATAGTATTGATTGATGGATAGTATTGATAGCATTGATCTTTGCATTGAATGAGAAAGAAAATATATAATGAATGTAATATTTGACTTATTAAAATATGTAGTATTATAGTAATATTAGTGTGATAAGAGGAAGAAAGTTGTAATTAATTGTTTTGCTGACATGGCAAGTTATAATTGGATAATAGACCTGGTGGGACGTGTCTTGACTCTTTTCTAACTCTCTTATTAAAAACCCCTTAATCGCTTTCGGCGATTTTGTAATCTCTCCCCGTCGACGATCTCTCCTCTCTCCTTCATCAACCGGAGAAATTTCTAGGTAATAATCTGTATATATGTATTTGCGTGTGTATTGTTTTGTGTATATTGAAGATTTTTAGTACTGTGAAGTAGTTACAGTTATCGTAGGTACAAAAAGAAGTGATTTTTCGATCTGAATTGAAGAAATTAGGGTTTTTTTAAACGAATTGTGGCGAGATTTATGTAATTCTTTTGTAAAGATTGTATTTTTGTGCGTTTTCGGTGATGATTTTGCTAAATTGTTGCTGTGATTGCGAAAATATGATAGGTTTGCTGTGGAGGAAGAGCTGTTTGATTTTTCGAAAAAGAGCTTTGTGTGTGGTGGTTGGTGAATTTCGAAAGGGAAATGAAGAATCATGAACGAGCTGCGAATCTTGCTCTTTTAGGTTTGTTTTGTTACTGTTTGTTAAATTAGTGCCTTGTTGTGTTTGTGAATTTTAACATTTAGCAAATCAGGCGTTTTATTTGTGTTTTTATTCGTTTTAAAGCTCGTTAAGTTTGTGCTTTCCGTAGTTTTATATATTTCGTGCCATGTGTTATTTAGCTCAATTGTAGTTTTGGAATTTGAAACCAATGTGAATTATATTATTTAGAATGTTGCCAAGTGTTTGTATGAGTAATGAATTAATATATACTGTTTCGTGTATGATAAATCCACCAACCGCGAATTGATATTTTCTATAGTTGGCTTAATTTTTTCTTTATAATATGTATGCTCAGTTGTAATATTTTCCTCATTTTTTGTCTTTATTTAGACGTTGCAATTGTGTTCTTGCAGTACACTTTTACTCTGTCATAAAATAATAAATTGGTCTAATCGGAACCTTTTGTCTTTCTGATTATTAATTTATTTTCTTACGTGATACAGGTTTAACTCTGGCGCCGCTAGTTTTGAAGGTGGATCCAAACTTAAATGTTGTTTTGACAGCATGCCTTACAGTTTATGTGGGATGCTTCCGTTCTGTCAAACCAACACCACCTACGGTAAGTATAACAATGCTCAGACTTTTAGGATTTGTTTATGATTTGTTTTTCTTTCTTTTTTGGTAGTTTAATGATTTGTTGTATTTAATTTTGCAGGAGACCATGTCTAAAGAACATGCCATGCGATTCCCATTGGTTGGGAGCGCAATGTTGTTGTCTTTATTCTTGCTTTTCAAGTTCCTCTCCAAAGACCTGGTTAATGCTGTTTTGACTGCCTACTTTTTTGTACTTGGGATCGTCGCTCTTTCGTATGTTCTCATCTCTTAGATCATGCTACTGCATTATGTATCTAAACCACAAGGTGTTCTGTTTCTTTCTTACTCACTTATCTTTACTCATTTTATTGTAGGGCAACACTGTTACCTTCGATTACGAGGTTTTTGCCGAATCATTGGAATGAAGATGTTATTAAGTGGCGTTTTCCTTATTTTTCATGTCAGTATTTTTTTTCATGCACTACACTGTTATTTTTCATGTCAGTATTTTTTTTCATGCACTACACTGTTATTTTTCATGTCAGTATTTTACCTGTTACCTATCTATGTTGCACGGATCAGGTATGGAGTGTGGGACACGACACATATAGCGTCTAACTCTAAATTTCTGAAAATTGTGTCCGCAGGGACCTGCCCTGTTTCTGGACTCGGGGATACAACATAGTTCATTAATAACTAAAGTCTAATTAGATCAAAAAGATTCATAGCAAAAATTAACAAAACTCAAATTAAGCTTGATTTTGCATCATAAGTTAATCCCACACGTGGTCTTCCAATTGGTCAAAGTGTCTGCCTTTCACTCAAATAATATGGTACGAATTAACTGTTGCATCCGAGTGACGGACACTGTTAGGTCAGCTGAAATCGAATAGTTGGAACAACATTGCCATTGAAGCTTGCGTATATGTATTATTATTTTTTAATTGAGAGCATATACATTTTTTTATCTGCCTTCTCTATTCAGAGTTTAATAAGATTAGTTACTACATAAAATTTAAAGTTTAAATAAGATCACTTCGTATCTGGTAGTGCTTCATTTTGTTATGCATTTACATGGCGCGTAGAAATCACTTCTTAACAAGAAAGTTAGAATGCAACTACTATTTTTAAAAATATTGAAGGTTACTTTTTCAGTCGTGGTAATGTATGCTTGGTAGGGTGTTTAAGTTTTGATGACTTGTGATCTTGAGGCATATATAGGTCCGCAGATTGAAATACCATTGACTTGATCTTTTGTTGAAGCAGCTTTGGAGGTTGAGTTCACAAGGTCTCAAATAATTGCAGCAATCCCTGGAACTTTTTTCTGTGCATGGTATGTTTCACAGAAGCATTGGTTGGCTAACAATTTCCTGGGCCTCGCGTTCTGCATTCAGGTTTGTTAGCATTGACTTTTGTAGTGCCCGAGTCATGATACAGACAGTGCACCCCCAAGTTAATTTCACCATTATTGTTGCATCATATAATGTGATAAGTATTTGACGCGTGAAAGGAGGCATGGAAACAAACATTGGCAAATCAAGCTTCTGAATCGTTAAACATATTTGGTAATAAATCTATCAACTGGATAACATGATTTGGCTAACATCTATGTGTCATATCCCAAAAGATTACATGATTCGGAACCGCATTTACTCCCTGGTTCTGTGGTCGTAGTTGATCATTATACACTTTATTATTGTGCTATAATGTCTTTGATTTGAAGATCATGTTTTTATCTTGGTTATTATGTATTGCCCAATCTTACTGGTAGTGGAAACAGTTTTGTGAATTATTCTTTAAATATTTTTTAATATTTTGAATGATACCCTCACACCCTTTCCAGGAGAATTCTTGAGTTTATTTTTAAGAAATTTTCTTTTTGCATGTACATTACAGGGAATCGAGATGCTCTCGCTGGGCTCTTTCAAGACTGGTGCTATTCTTTTGGTATGCATGGATTGTTTAATTATCTTCTTATTGAAATTAATCTTTCTCACTTCAAAATATAAGTGAGCTTCTTACGCTATGTCATTAAGAAAGAGAAATAAAATATATCCCAAAAAAATCTACTAAATTTTAACTTTGCATTACTATATTCTTGTTAGTAAACACTGATATTTTTGTGATGGTATATAACTTTCCTTCCCTTTATTGATTAATGTTGCTTGCCGCATCACCAAATTTTTTATAAATAACCATCAGTTCCGGAAAGGTTACTGTTAGAATGTATCTTCTTATCAATCTAATATATGCAAGCATGAGCTTTATCTTTTATTCTAAATACTTTCCTTCCATAAAATTCCAGGGTGGGCTTTTTTTCTATGATATTTTTTGGGTCTTTTTCACCCCAGTGATGGTCAGTGTCGCTAAATCTTTTGATGCTCCTATAAAGGTTAGTACGCCGACTCAGTTAAGTGCTTTTGTCTAGGCAAATAGTGTCTTATCGTGTGTGTGTCTACGTACACATACCTAATTATCACTTATATCCTGATTGAGCGGGGTGCTCCTATTCTTTCTAGCTTTTATTCCCAACAGCAGATTCTGCACGTCCTTTTTCGATGCTTGGGCTTGGAGACATTGTGATTCCAGGTATTATGTATACAAAATTTAAAAAGAATCTGATAATTTGAATGTTTACTGTTTTTTTCCCTGTGATGCTACTAATATTTTGCAAGGCGTAGTGTAATTGTTGTGAACCTAGAAATTTGTTATTTCCTTCCATTGTTACTAGAATATTTTTTGTTTAGATATATTACTTATACTAGGTAAGAAATTATGTTTGATATAATAAGAATACATGAATTAGCACAAAAAAATAGAATGAATTATGTTTGGTTATTTGAAAATTTATTGGACCCTGTTGTGCTGAATCAGTCAAAAGGAATTCTCTGTAACTCATCAAACTTAAAAGTATTCAAGTGTTTGGTATGTCTATTCAGTAGGAAAGGTTATATTAGTCATTTAATATTCATAATAATTGAGTGGAATGTCTGATTCTTGCATTTTTAGGCATCTTTGTAGCACTGGCGTTGCGATTTGACGTGTCTAGAGCGAAAGAGAGCCAGTATTTCAAAAGTGCTTTTCTAGGATATACAGTAGGCTTGGTCCTTACCATCATTGTGATGAACTGGTTTCAAGCTGCTCAGGTGGGTAACCCTGTTGTTTCTTCGTTATATCTTTGGATATATCTTAAAATTTTATTTTCTCTCTGTAAAGAGTTACAAGAATATATTGATGAAACAGACATTTTATAGTACTGCGCCGGCTTTACCTGCCTGGACACGCGCACACACACACCCCCACCCACACCCACACACACACCCACCCCCACACCCACACCCACACCCACAAGGAATATAGAAAGGAGGCCCAGCAATGGCATCTAGAATGATACCAATCTATATGATAATTAAAAATGGAGCTATGCCTTTATATTATATTGTTTGTACTTATCATTTCCCCTCATTGCAGCCTGCTCTTCTATATATTGTACCTTGTGTGGTTGGATTTTTGGCTTTTCATTGCATTTGGAACGGAGAAGTCAAACAGGTATGTCCTCTTCAGGTTTTAAGTTATAGTTACTATGAGCAAGTTTTGTATAAAATTTCCAATTTAGGACAGGTTTGAAAAATGTGTTTGCAAACGCAGATCAGTGGTATTAAGTTCTAATCGGTTATAATTGGGAGTATTATTGCTTGATCTAATGTCTAGCATCTAAAATTGTTAACAATTTCCTTGTGTGTTGCAGATACTGGCATTTGACGAATCTAAACTTTCTGCTTCTCAAGATAAAGATGATGACACCAAACCGAGTAAAAAAGACGATTGAGATGAAATCTCATGGAAAGGAAAACAGATTTTGGCTTGTGGTTACAAACTATAGTTCATATTTATATGTAACAATTTCGTTTTAGCTTGTAACTAACATAGTCAATGGCCGAAACTTCTTGTAAGAATTTGGTGTTGAGATATTAAATAAAATATAGTTCAGAAGATGGGCAGGCACTTTTCAAGTATTTTTTAAATTTGATTTTTCTTTGCATTATATTTTAAGGTCTATATTATTTAGGGTTATAAATTAGTGGAGTCGAACTCTTTGATTGCTCGACTTGTTAAGAAATATTGAATTTAAAATCCAGTTTGGATAGTTTCAAAGTTTTGTTGGGGCTAGTATTGTCATGAACTTGTCTATTGGGTTTGCTCATGAATAACATTTGAACATTTAATAAGGGTTAAATGTTTTAATAGGCAACGGTGGGAAATTTTCTGAAAGCAGCTTCTTAAAACTATTACTCCCTCGAGGTTCTTTACATTGAGGATGACTTGACACGTATTTTAAATCTGCTATAAAGTATGATTATATATTATTTTATTTTATTTTTAAATAAAAATTTTAATGTTTGAATTTTTATTCAAACAAAGAAAATTTTAAAAATTAGTTATGAAATTATAATTTGTACGAGCCTTAAAATTTGTGTCAAACAGTGAAAAAAAACTGTAATAAAATTAGGGGTACGGAGAGAGTATATTTTTATTATAAATTTATTTAAGTTCATCTTACTTGAAGTATACAGAGGATATTATTTAAAATTTTATTTTGTTTTATTTTTGAATTTTTAGATATTTGAAACTCAAAATGACAACATGTTTTATAGTTTAGAGTTCTCTTTTTGAGTGCAGAGTTCTTTTTAAGTTTGGGGTTAATAATCAAGTGAGTCACTAAAGTGGACTCAATGTATCAAGTTGGTCACTGAACTGAAAACGGTATCAATAAGGTCATTAAAGTGGGTTACGTGTGCATTTGATTAATTCTGCTAAATTTTTGTTAACGGTAAATGATGATGTGTTTAGTATAATCTGATGCAGGAATTCAGAACACTTTATCAGATGCTTGCCACATCAGATTATAATAAACACATCATCATTTATCGTTAACAAAAATTTAACAAAATTAATCAAATGTACCCGTAACCCACTTTAATGACCTTATTGATACCGTTTTCAGTTCAGTGACCAACTTGATACATTGAGCCTACTTTAGTGACTCACTTGATCATTAACCCTTTAAGTTTGTTATAACGACTTTTTGCATGTTTGGAATATCACAAAAAAGTTGACTTATTGTTTAAAATGAGTAAGTGTCATATAAGTGATAAGTTGATGAATTCTTATAAGTTATACGGGTGTTTGGATAAATTTACTTATAATTAAGCGAAGAATTTGCTAAATTAAATTTGAAAACATAATTTTTAAATACAATGATTTCAACACTTGTATTTTAAATTAAAAAAATATTTAAAAACACAAATGTAAAAATATAAAATATTAGAAAAATAAAGAAATCAAAGAATAAGTTGATAAGTTAAGTAAAATGTTAGTGATTTCTAACATTCAACTTATCAATTTATAATAAGTTATAAGTTATGAAATAAGCTGAGTACACAAACACCCCTCATAAGCTATTATCAACTTATAATGTATAAACGACCTTGACCAACCAGGCCTATGTATTTAAATGTTGCTAATGTATATTATGATGTGATGTTTAAAATGTCAAACTTTTGATCTTCATTTCAAATTAAATTGACAATTAAGTAATTTTAAGACGATGATTTTAGAAAAAAAATAGTACTCGATCTGTCCTCTCATTTCTTTACACTTTTCTTTTTGGTACGTCCCTCTCATTTCTTTACATACAAAAAATAATAACATTTTATAATATAAAATTTAATCACATTCACTACTTTCCTCCACTATACCTACTTTATAGCCACTTTATATATTAAATATTGATTGATCCCATCACTTTACTCATTTTTCTTATTTTTCTCTATTAATTTACACTTTTTCTTAACTTCCGTGCCGTCCCCTCAATATTTTTATATTGAGGGGGACGGAGGGAGTATATACAAGTATTAATGATCTGATTTGAACATATGCTTAAAAGAATGATTATGAACCTAGACATTATTAACAAGCTATCATATACAAATACAAAAGAATACTATGAATAGAATATTCATTTCAAAGGACTACGAAAATTCATATCTGACTTTCCGACTTGAAAGCCGTACACCCCTTTAATCTTCTAAAATCCAAAGTCTAAAACATAGAAGAAGCTACTAAAATCATGAAGACCGCAAATAAAATAAGAGATGGGAATTTTTCTTAGAAGCCAAAGTGCGACTTTACGTACGGTAGTAATATATCAAAAATATAGCCATCCTTTGGTTGACCAAATTATCCACGTTTATTTCATTTGAAGGTCTAAATTTCTTGGCCTAAAACACCTCAAGATTTTAAAACTGATTAGTCAAATAGACCAGATATGAATGTCCAGAATTCTTTTGTTAAAATAATTACAATATTGAGAAATTTAGTCTAAATAACTGATTTATGATTCTTAAGTCATCAGAGCATGGTTGTAAAAATCGATAACCATTGAGGTACCAATTAAGGATTAATCGGTAAATCAGAGATTAATTGTAAGTTTGTAACGATCAATCGAAACAAAAATAAAATTTATGTTAATATTTTATTAATATTTAATATATTAACCTTATTTATTATACTTAAACACTATTAAAAAATAATTTCTAATGATTAACTGAATATTACAAAACGTATTGATCAAATATCTTTTAAGAATTAATCGATTTTTTCGAAAAATCAGGTATTTTTAGAACACTGCACCGGAGCTTAATATAAATTAATGGAATGTGCGTGACAATTTCGCAAATACAAGCGATGGTTATCATTTTTCTCTTTACAGAATGACCTTCATATCTATCCTTGCACATTTTGATTAAAATTTGGCTTAATTTCAGGAGAAGTGCCTGAAAACACTTTTTTGTTCCATTTTTCTCATAAATTTATTCAAAATCCATGTGTAGAATTTATGTTTTTATGTAGATGTCATCATAATGTGCCAAGGAAAGACGTTAGCTTAATGGTTAACTGGTTGGTAGCATAATGTGACAAGTTAATATTTTAGAGGGATACAATTATAATTATCGATTATCGAGTAAGATCGAGACTTTCTATCACTATAAAGAGGTTATCACTTTAGAGAGTATCAATTCTACTTAATACTTGTTTAAGTTTGCATGGTCAAATAGTGATAATTGCCAGGTACATAAAGGAATAAGAAGAAAAGGCTTGCTGAGTTCTTTATAATTCAAATCTTTAAAGATATTTTTCTTAAAAAAATAAATCTTTAAATTCACAAGAACACGAAGAAAAACACAAGAAAATAATCTTGGCTTGTTGCTAGTAGTTTTTGCACTACTTTCTACTGATTATGTACATTATTAGTTTGGAGGAAGCACAAATGCACGTTCACTACTGTATAAAATTACCAAGAGGAGAGATGAACAATATGGGTTGCATATCTGCATCAGCTGTCGGTACCCAATCAAAGGGATCATCATCAACTCCAGCACTGTCATAGAAGATCTCATGCTGAACAGCGGGCTTACACAATTAATGAGATTGTAAGGGATTACACAATTACACCACATAATTCCTGACTGGGGTATGCTCTGGTCAGCATTGATGCATTATTCTTACAGAGTATATTTCGATAAAAAAATTATCCATACAATCATTTACTCACTTCTATTTATACCTTCTTTTTCTGATAATTATATTAGTTTTTTTGTGATTGCTTAGAGTTGTCATCTCTTGACAAATCATCACATATATTAATTTTTAATTTTCTCTTACTTCCATGTCAATTTTGGCAATATTTACTCAAAAAATACTCCAATAACTAGCAATATTAAAAGTTGCCTATGTGGTACCATATTTCACGAGCATCTCCAACGGTGTTGGCTAAAATCGTTAGCTAAAATAATATAAAATGCTGATTATGTAAAATTTGCTGAACCTGTAAGATATTGTGTTCCAATGGAGTTGGCTATATTTTAAAAATAGAATATTATTATTATTTCAAGTTGTTAAAAATAGAATATATGATTTGAATATGGTAATAATTGATGTGGAGTTTTACTACAGGTCCATAGGGGTTCGACAAAAATAGCCAACATGGACAGGTTGGCTAAAATTTTAGCTAACAGTTTTATCCCATTGGAGCGAATTTTTTTTTACACATTATCTAAATTTTTTATTTATGGCAATCCACCTATGATTTTAGCTAAGGGTTCTCCACCATTGGAGATGCTCTAATAATTCTTAATCTATAATAAGTATTGATGATATATGCTTTATTTACTCATTTATGTAGTTTAACTGTTCGAGGAAGTTGCCAATGGGTTGCCAAAAGTTGGCAACCTTGCAACTTCAATAAGTTGGCAATCAAGAGTGTCATGCAACATCAACTTTGGCAAGCTCTTGGCAACAAAGTTGCCTATGCAAGCTCTTGGCAACAGAGTTGCCTATTGGTGTCAATGCACTTTCATCTCTTTATCTTAATTGTATTTTCCTGGTCTCTTTGCCTCTTTATGCTACTTTATAAGTTTAAACCATTCGAAACACAAGAGATTCAACAAAATAAGAAAATACCAGCTTACCTTTTATCCGGCAGTAAAATCTGATCTCCAGGTATGCACCCTTCATGTCCAGGGAAATTTGTCAAATTACACTAGCAAGTATATATTAATGAACTTGTGTACCCCTGTATATATCTAAATGAACAAAGATATCGATATTAAGAAATATAAAATGAAGAAAATTATTTTATTGTCGTTTATACACTTACTTGCAAGGATAAGATGAAGTATAAGCTTCAAAATTATCAGGATCAACTGCCTAATGATCCGAACAGCAAGCACAAAACAGTGTTTATCATAATACTGGCAAAAGAATAAAAAAACAAAATCTTTCAATATGGCAAACACACACATCAAATCTAAAATAGTAACATTAGCAAATAAGTAAATAACGCAACTAGTAATTTGAGAAACACATGGGAAAAGAATCTAAGATGGACAAATACATTTACAACAGTAAGAATTTAGATGAGCAGGGCAAATTTAAAGCTTCCAGCCTATATGCTAGACAAGCCAGCAACTAAAAGCTCAGAAACTGCATGTTGGGAGATATCTATAGCATGAAAAGGTATTACAATAGTAATAATAAAAAGATGGAAAATAAAATAAAAAAACCTAGAGCAAGAAACAAAACATAAAGAAAAGTAACGGAAGATATTATTCACATAATCAAGAGTGTAGAAGTCTTTTATCTGTGCAGCTTTAGAGTGCATTTGTCAATGACTGTTTATGGCCTACTAAAAGGAAGCACATAAACTTAAACTTTCAGAGATCAAAGCAATTTGAGAATATGAACGTTGTGACAACAAAATTAAACCTCTATCTACATTAACATAGATTATAAAAGGATTTGGTTTCTACAGCTGCAGCACGGAGCAAATATCTTCATCACTTGGCATAATTCAGTATGATATCGATCTGAAATACTGCAGCAGTTACATACTCAAAATTTATCATCAGGGACAAAACCCCTCTGCAGCATTTCATCATGGAACCGAAATGCCTCTTTTAAATTGTCTTGTGACACATACCCATTTATCAGAGATATAAATGTGGATCTGTCAGGATTTACACCCCTGTCGATCATCTTCCTATATATCAGATTAGCTTCTTGCATTCGACCTTCCCGGGCAAAACAATCCATAATTACATTGTATGTATATCTGTCAGGTAATAGCCCTTGATTTTCCATTCTACTAACAAAGTCCAAAGATTTCTCCATATTTTCTTCCCTTATAAATCCATGCACGAGCGTGTTATACGTAATTTGGTCAGGGGAAATACCTTTCAAAATCATGCTACTTAGAAACTCATCTGCTTTTGCTGAATCCCCAGTCTTGCAGTAACCTTTTATTACAGTGTTACAAGTCACAATGGTTGGTTCAATACCCTTTTCAACCATCTCATTCCAAATTCTTAATGCTTTTGATACCTCACCATTGCTACAAAATCCATTAATGAGAATACTGTAAGTCATGTAATTAGGAAATAAGCTCTTGGTAATCATATCATTCCATAAGCCGCTAGCTCTTTCCATGTCACCGTCCTTGCAAAATCCATCAATCAATGCATTGTACGTCACTACATCTGGCTTAAGATTTCGTTGAAGCATTGTTTCAAACAAGTTTACGGCTTTATTCATATTTCTGTTCTTGCAATATCCATCTATCAAAGTCGTGAAAATGTAAAAATCTGGAAATATACCCCTTTCCATCATCTCATTAAAAAGATTTTCAGCTTCAGCTAGCATCTTTTCTCTGCACAAACCGTTCAAAAGAATATTGTAGGTAACTAAATCCATAGCACAACCTTTTTCCACCATCTCATCCCTCAGCTTCATAGCCTCTGACATAACTCCATTCCTACAATATGCACCGATAATGATAGTGTAAATCACATGATCCGGTACCAATCCACGCCTTTTCATGTCCTCAAAACATGCTAATGCACGATCAAGATGTCCATTCCTTGAATACAACGCAACCATCGAACTATAACTAAATAAATCAGGAACAAGATTCTCCTGCAATATTTTACTGAAAATCACTTGAGCTGTAGGCAGATTATCTTTTCTACAACATTCAGCAAGCAATGTATTATAAGTAGTCGTATCCGGACTAACTCCAACATTAACCATCTCAATCAAAGTCTCCTTTGCTCTATCAAATCTACCTACCCTACACAAACCATTTAAAATAGCATTATAAGTCAAAACACACGGTTTCAAACCCTGATCTCTCATCGTTTTCATCAATCCCAACGCCTCTTCTACCATACCTTGACAACAATACCCATTAATCAACGTATTATACGTAACCAAATCCGCATAAACCCCTTTCTTTCCCATTTCCACCAAAAACCCCTTCACACCCCCAAGTTTCCTATCCTTACACAACGCATTAACCATAATATTCAACGTAAACACATTCCCTTCTACCCCACTGGCAACAAAACCCCTATAAACCTCCCACGCCAAATCAAACCACCCAACCTTCACTAACCCACCAATCAAACCATTACAAACATTAATCGAAACACAAAACCCCCTCTCCCTAATCAACTCGAACGCCTCAACCCCCTCGCGTAACTTCCTAGCTTGCACATAACTCTTAACCAACAAATCAAAAACCCCCAAACACCCAAACCCAACATTCCTAAACCCAAAAACAACACAATCCACAATCTCAATCCTCGAAACACCACTCTTCCTCACCATTCTCAAAATCAAAGCTTGAGCATCAGACACTCTACGACTCCTAAACAAAACATACACAGCAGCACTTAAAGAACTCGAAGAATGCTTAAACTTAGGATGATATCTACCAATTAAATCAACAAAATGGTGACCCATTTGCAAATTAGAACTACAACGATCAAGAACAGAGATATATAAACATGGGTTTAGCTGAAATAAATAATTAGTATGAGAATTAAGAGTACCTTGTTTTAAACACAACAAAATGTTTTCAACCAAGAAAGAGTGTGATAATGGGGTGGTTTTTGATTTGAGAAAATGGGTAGTTGAAGATTTTAATTGGGTTGAAAATGGTGGTGATATTTTGGGTGTTTGAGAGATCAGACGTTGAGTTGCCATGGAGTCTTGCACAACTCAGAGTAAGGGTTGTTTTGTGTTTTTGATTACTTTTGCTTATTACAAAACAAGTTCAGTTCGAGTGATTCAAAGTAACAAAATTATTTGAAATCAAAATTAATTAATACCTCTGTTCAAGGGTATGTTAGACCATTCTTCTAAAATTCATGATTCGATTAATTTCTGATTAATTTTTTACGAGTTATTTCGTTGATTTAATTTTTAAAAATCAATTAATTTTAATGAGATATTGTTCATAGGCATTTTATCAATATTTTAAATGAGGCATCACTTGAAATATCATTGTTTAAAAGATTTGACTTACGATATTAAATTTATTTTTATGTTAAAACCGCGAGTGGTAATGTCCTGGCCAATATCATCCACTAGAATGATTAAGAATAAACGTTACAAGTACAATTTGTGATGAAAAATGTATAAATTGCTTACTCATCTAACCCCCGGTATCTACTCGTCCAGCACTCAGCAAAAGGATAATTATGCTAAGTACTCTTGAGTAACCAATGATTATCCAACCCCATTTCCTCTATCTTTGAATGATTATTGTAATAACCCGAATTTTTGGTAGAATTAAAACTTTTCTTATTATGATTAAGTGCATCAGTGAATAGTGAATTTGGTGGATGAATAGTGATTTTGAGGATTAACAAAGTTTTTCATGCCACCTATGTACGAGACGTAGTGTGGATATTCCGAAGTCATATTAGTGATCTACGGAGTAAATAAGTGAATGCAAAGACGATCGGAATTCAGAAATTCCGAATTTTATTTTGGTGTAGTATTTGACCGGACAGTGAATTATATATTATTATATTCAAGAAACGAGATATTAAATTAAGGATTTGAGGATTTAATATTTTGGAATGTTATTATATTTGATTTGAGAATTTAGAACGAAAACCACTGAGACAGTGAAACGAAGGTTCTAGAAACCGTTGATACTTTATAACGAGATTAAGTGATTAAGCGAACGAATCATGGATTAAGGATTGAAATTATGACAGGATTAAATATAGACATGGAAGTAACATGTAACAAGATTAATTCGAGAAATGCAACATTTGGATCATCCATGTGAAAGGAAAACGAACCAGTAAAGCTGCTTGCCACCATGATCTCCATTGCTTGACACGTGTCCCCTTCTTTGCCACCATAACCCCCCACTGAGCGACACGTGTCCTGGACATGCAATGACTCACCACCTTTAACAAAAAATCAGCATTTCCAAGCAAATTAACAAAAAATCAAAAACCATTCTTATTTTCTTCATTTTCGGCCAAAGCAAAACTGCCGGATTGTAAAATTCATATCTCCTTCATTTCTCGGTGGCAAATTGCGATCTATAGCTTGTTGGAAAGGTCTTGAGATAATCTACATTTCGTATTTCACGAGTTTCGTCCATTTGAGCAAGGTAAGACCTTCAGTTTTCCAGTTCTTTAAACCGGTGTATAGTAACTCCGAGAATTCATAACTTGTTCTTGATTTTCTTTTGCAAGTTTAAGGATGATAACCATGGATGAAGACTCTCTTAAGGCTTACAAGCTCTTGTGGTGTGTTTAAGGATTCAAGGAAGGTATAAAAACCTCTGCCCCTTTTTATTATATGAGTTTTGAAATGGTTTTGATGTTTATGTAAAGTTAAGCTCATGATTAAGTGATTAGATGAATTGTTGGTTGAGTATTGGAGGATGGGTTATGAATTTTGTTGTGATTATTCATGGAGGATTTGACTGAGTGGAGGGTGTATAAGGTGGATGGTGAGTTTGGGATTGTTTGGTATTGATTTGAGTGTGTTTTGAAAATGGAAAACGTTAAGTTTTAAGCCGTCGTAATGCCCGATTCTCGTTAACTTTAAAACTGCATAGAATCCGAAAACTTAACTGCCTCTTTTGGTTCAGTGATGAACATGAGTGTGTAGAGCTTTGTTTCTAGTTTACGTGAGCGCAAGAATCATGTCGTTACGATTTACGGTTTAAGAGAAAAGTGAGTTTTAGTAAACGTCGTTCGGAGGAACAACCCTTCTCTGTTCAGCAACTTTGAGGCTATATTTGGACCACTTCGGAGCCATATTAAAATGTGAAACTTTGAGGAATAATACTAGAGACAGTTAGGAAGGCTCACGAAAACGATTCGGATTAAAAAGATTATTTTTCGATTTTATAAAAATGTTTTAGTCGAGGTCGCGCAAGTGAAAACCACTGAAAACAAGACTTAGAAACCAAGGTTCCAAATGGTTAAGTATAACTTGGATTTGAGGATGGATTTCGAACCAAACTTATGATTTAAGTATTTGACGAATAACATGGACTTAGTGTGACGCTAGAGCGAGCAAGTAATGCCTTGGTTGTATTTCGCTTACATGTTTAAGCATTGAGTTATAAGTGGTTTATCGAGGGGATTAACCGTGTGTTTTCGTTTGACTTTGTCTAGATTGTCCGGCATCGTCGCGAACCCCTATCACTTCTCGAGCATCAGGCAAGTTTCTAAAAACCATATTTTGAAGTATGTATATACTAGATGCAAGTTATGTATGCATACTCGATCGTTCAGAGTATATTTATTTTGAAATATATGAAATATGTTGAATAAGTTTCAATCCATATTTGCAAGTTTCCCAATATTGTGCTTCCTTATCAAAACCAGTATATCCTTGGTCTTGTTAATGATATTAAATCCTGCTCATGCGATAACCAAAATCCCATGACCTTATAATACGGTTGATGGGTGGTGATGCTTTTAAGATCCTACGCCTTGAATTATATGGTGTATATGTTTATAAACTTTTCGTATGGTGGAAGGGGACTTTATATCATAAGGTAGGTATTTGTGTACTGGAATAAGAAAGGCTCAGAGGGTAGAGCATGTATTGAGTTTATAACTTAGCCAGCGTATCGGGGTTATTTTGTAAGGTATATTTTCGAAAACCCGGACAGAGCTTTTTAGAAAGATTTTCGCAATAATTAACCTAAAGGCAACATCACCAATAAACCAGTGTTTATTTAATTAGTAAATACTTCTGGAAGCATTTACGGATTAAATAAGCCTTATTCGTCTAATTAAATTTGTTTACTTAGATGAATATCATTTTCAAAATGTTTTCTTAAAATCGCTTTGTTCCGGAATGATAACAAAGATATCCGGTAACTGTTATTCGAGGATTAATTATCTATTTAATGAATATTACTTCTGAATATTCATTTGAGGCTTACTTATTCGAGGGTTAAGTATGTATTTAATGAATATTATTTATTTATATTCATTTGAGGATTATGGACTTTAAGAATATTATTATTATTATCCATTCGAGGATTGTGTATTATTTAATGAATATTACTTCTGAATATTCATTTGAGGCTTACTTATTCGAGGGTTAAGTATGTATTTAATGAATATTATTTATTTATATTCATTTGAGGATTATGGACTTTAAGAATATTATTATTATTATCCATTCGAGGATTGTGTATTATTTAATGAATATTACTTTTGAATATTCATTTAAGAGTTATTTATTTAATGAATATTACTTTTGAATATTCATTTAAGAGTTATTTATTTAATGAATATTACTTTTGAATATTCATTTAAGAGTTATTTATTTAATGAATATTATTTTCAAATATTCATTTAAAGATTATTTATTTAATGAATATTGTTTTCAAATATTCATTTAAAGATCATTTATTTAATGAATATTATTTTCAAATATTCATTTAAGGATTAGTTGTTTAATGAAGATTATTTTCAAATATTCATTTGAGGTTTACTTATTCAATAAATATTATTAATTATTTTCAAATCAAGAAGAGGTTCCCAAAACACTGTTTCTCCATTTGAATCTGTCTTTTAAGAAGATTCAAATGCTCGCTCAACTATCAAAAATACGGGAAACCTGATTTAAGTGACTACTACTCTTTTTAAACTCTCAATTCAAAAACTGTCAAGGGACAGATATTTTCTTGGAGCAATTTAATTGCTGCCAGTCTAATGTTGTGTTACCACCTCAATGATCGAGGGGTAAATTCATGGAACAAGTCGATATCCATTAACAAGCATAGCTTGGGAAATATTGGAGAATCTCCCTTTCCAACCTAGATATAACTACTTAGTGGAGTCGTATCAACAAGTGTTACACTTGGGGAAAGGAGGACGATCTTTACGTTTCAGAGTCATGGATTCCATCTGAACTAGGAGTGGTGTAAGTGGTCAAGTTGCGTGGGCCCATCCAACTTTTATATATTGCCCCAAATGGGCCGGGAGGTCATAGTAAGGCGGTAGACAATGTCAGGCCGTCGTGATACTTCCATCTACATGTAGAAAACTATTTGAGCGGTGCGACCTGCTACTGATCATAGTAAGGGTAGGCACAGCGGACGCGGTAGCAACTCCAGTATTGGTTCATCATCCAATTTGGATATTCCTGCAACATGTATTGGGGTGAAGAACCAATCATGTTGGTAGGGGGTCGAAAAGTGTTTGGAAATGAAGTGACAATAAATTCATGCAACTTCATCTTTTATTTATGAGTTATGACTCTGTGGATACCTTACATAACATGAGTTATGGTAAGGGAGTTGTTTATACTGAATCACCTTATAACTTCATCTTTTAAGTTTTATGTTGATATTCTGCATATATAGCAGATATTTTTCGGAAAGGTTATATTTGGTTTACTTTGAAACCTCATCGTTTATACTAGAACTTTGTTCATAATATAGCCAAAGTTTGCAGAAATATTATGAAATTGATATTTGAAATACAACAATGGTATTATTTTTGGGATTACATTCCGATAAGGATGTAATTTAAGTATCGAGATATTTTGACAAATTATTGTCTTATACCCGCTTTATTTCTGGGTTGAATTAAAGGCAGAATTATGCCATACTTTCATTTCCTTGCTGAGCTATCGCTCACTCTTGCTATTGTTTTATATATATTATATAGCAGCGAAGCAGGATGCCAATGGGACGGCACATACCCCGCAAGGCGTTTTCATAAACAGTTTCTAGCAGTGATCCCGAGAGTAGTACGAACCAATCGAATCAGGCTACAGCTTTCGGTATTCGACTTATGTATATACATGAATGGTATTAGAGGATTGTAAGCATCAGAAGACTAAGTTGGTAATGTAACATTACTTAGAAATTGTATCAGTGACAGATTCAAAAGACATTTGGGTATTGTAATAAAAATTATTTATTCCACAGTTGTTGTATTGTGTCATTTCTGAGACTCTAACCCGTGTGTGTGTGTGTGAGACGTATGTTGTGGGGTCATGAGCAGGTGAATTATGAATGGTGTGAGTAATACAGGTAAGGCAAGGAGTACATGGATCGTGACTACCCTAAATCCCTGACCCCGGATTTGGGGCTGTTACAATTATATAGTTGATCATTATCTGTTCCACGATCCTATTATTCAGGTAGTGGTTGCTCATATGTTGCTATCTTTTAGGGATGGTGTATTTCAGGGACGAGTTGACCCAGTATTCTTGCCGTTATGTACATGTCTGCAAAAATTATGTACTCGTCAAACATAATTCCCCTCATATTTTTCAGGATTCATCTTTGACTCAGTTTTGTATATATTTGTAGTGATATATTTCAAGAATATTATCACACATCATTTGTATGATGTCCTTATGTACTTGTCTTACTTGTACCTTTCCGGCATATATCCGTCCTTTAATGTAGTCATCTTTATTACATGTAGTCGTCAACGCAGTGCAAAAATCCGATATTGACAAATGCATTATCAACAAAGTTATAGATTATTGTGAATATTTGGATTGTACAATTGTAGATTGGTGAAAGAATACTTTGTCCTTTTAATTTTAATTATCTGTTAACCGAATTAATGAAAATATATTGCAGTACACAAATTATAACAAAATATAAATTCAATTTCGTAAGTGAAGTCATTGAAGCAACAATATTTCAAGTGTTGTCTGAGTTGTCTCATCTAAAATGCAGATACACAAAATACACTTTACTTATGCACTTTACTAACAGAGTTAACCTAAATTGACGGAATACAACAAAGTGTAATGAGTGACCAAGTGGTACGATGGTGGGCAAATTAATGAAAAACTCGAGTTCGATTCCTACAAATAAGAGTAGTTTTTTTTTTCTAAAAATACTAAACTCAAGGGTAATTTTAAATGTGTATGATAAATAATAATATAACTGAGTGACCAAGTGGTACGATAGTGGGCAAATCAATGAAAAGACTCGGGTTCGATTCTTACAAATAATATTTATTTTCTAAAAATACTAAATTTTAAGTGTAATTTAGACATTTCAAGTTGAATAAAATGTCTCATATTTTAGATTGAATAAAATGTTTCATGAATTTAAACCTAAAAATACTAAATTCGATGGTAATTTAGACATTTTAAGTAAATCAATGAAAAGACCGAGGTTTGATTCCTATAAATAATATTTTTTTTCTAAAACTACCGAATTCAATGGTAATTTGAACATTTCTAGTTGAATAAAATGTCTCATATTTTAGATTGAATAAAATTTCTCATGAATTTAAACCTAAAAATACAAAATTTGAGGGTAATGTAGACATTTCAAGTTGAATAAAATGTTTCATCTTTTAGATTGAATAAAATGTCCCATGAATTTAATCACTTTGTAGATAGATAGATAGATAAATAGTAGATTACATTGATTAACGTGCCAAATTTCAACTATAATTTATATATTGGCTTTCTATCTATACTTTATTCATAAATGAATTTTACTCTAACAAAAAAGTTATATTAAAATTGAAAGAAATATATATACTTATAATAAAATATAAGTTAAGAGATATAGATGCTTTAAAAAATGAGAAGAGAGAAAGACTCTTAAAATTTTAAAAAGACACTTAGAAGTTTTTAGAATTTTATTTTAACCGATTCTTTGAAGAGTTTGTTAAAGGATCTCAGGAAAATGCTCAAAGAGGTAGCTTCACCAATTATCTTTTTAAAAAAAAAATCTTAATAGAAGTTGAATATTTACATTTTAATTTAGTATTTGTAAAAAATATATTAGTAAGCTATATTTATACACCTTTAATAACATATAATTATTCAAATATCAATAATTTGAGACGGGTCGATGGTTTGAATAAGTGGCATATAACCTTCAAAATGTGTAAAGGAACTTAAAAGGAAATTAAAGGAAAAAACAATTTTAAATATCAAGAGAACTTATGAGGAACATACTGCACAACAGTCTCGACTCGTGACTAACGTTTGTTAAAATTATAATCTTCTCTGGATAACCTTCAATTAATTATAACCTTCAAAATGTGTAAAAGAACTTATGGGTAGAGTTCTGAGGAGAACCTCCCTGAGAATCAAGAGACAACATCTAAGACCACTGATTTATCATAATTATTATATAACTTATTCGATAAATTTTAATGGCATTTGTGTAAATAGGTTAAAGAATAAGCGCCAATGTATTACATTTTCTAATGTGATTAATTGTCTGATTTTCTTCAACATGGAAACTACTTGATTAAGGGTTTGACCAGTGCAGTGACAATCTTCTAATTACGGTAATGGAATAAGACTTTATTGCCTCATATAATTTGTCTATGCGATATACGTAATTACGGTAATAGAATAAGAATTTATTGTCTCGTATAATTTTTCTATGTGATATACGCGTACATGCCTATACATCTTGATATACAAATGTTGTAGAAATAGAACATATATCAATGGAGAAGAACACCGGTGGGTTGAAATTTACGTTTAATTATCATATTATGCGATTCTATTAACTTTTCTAAGACAATCTATATTCAATAATAGATGCAGTTCTAATCTATTTAAGAGTCATATCAAACACTATTTTGCACACACATACCAAGTTTTAGGTTGTTTCTTCTTGTTTGGCGTTTGAAAGGTTGGTGTGTGTGGGAGTGATATTTCAGTCTAGATGTTTTGGTGGGTTTAGTTGGCTTATGTTTTTATTTAGTTTTAACAGTTCTGGAACAAAGGACTCGATTCAAGTGGAGAGTTTCCTCACTTTGAATGTTATATCCTGTCAATATGAGTGTTCTTCAATTTGCTGGTTTAATTTTTCTACAGAGATGTGTCATATTGGGTTGGGTAATTTGTTTTTAAGGTTAACGCTTGTTAGAAATATTGTTCTCAGAGAATCAGAGTTTGTTAATCAGAGTATGAAATTAGCATGACATCATCAGAGTTTGAGATGATCAAAGTTTAAAGACTGTATATACTAATCAAAGTCCGCTGTCAGAATCTGGTAACTGAATCTCAACAAATCAGGAGATGGTTAATTTATATTTGCATATTGATATGTCGGTTCCTAGAAGTCAGCACTTGTAGCAATCAAAGAAGATAATGAAGAATACTTTATGTTTTATATTGTTGTTAGGAACTATGTTGTTTCTTGATGATAACCAAACTAACTTAGTAAAAATTGTACAAGTAAATGTAGCCATCAACGGATAGTTTGTCTTTGCTGTATCCGTAGATGGGTAGCTTATCTACGGATAAGAGTAAATGTAACATGCTTGTGTAATTCTGATGTTGAAGTTGAAGTAACCTTGATAGGTTAAATGAGTCATGTTGACTATCAATAGATATGTAGAATAGGGAGGCTAATTGTAAATAGTCGATGCTATGTAATTCTGCATACATGAAATTGATTGTCTACAGATAGCTTGATTAGCCTTCTACGGATATGGACACTGTACTGTCTACGGATAGCAGTACTGGTTGATCAAGAAACTGTCAACGGATAAAACTCAAGTAGCTTCTACGGATACTCTCTGTACTTGTGAAAGGGACATCGATGTCAGAGCACATGGGTTGACAGACTACACAGAGCATGAAAGCCAGTATTTCTGGAAAGGTGACAAGAAGAAAGCAGCATTCTGTTTGCATGGTCAAAGGTAGCATTTTCATTAAAGACAATCAGCCAAGAAGGGAAAGCTACAAACACGGACCACTTCTCGGGATGGAGAAACAAGGATTCTGAACACATGTACTTTTTGTATTATTAGCTGTTCAAATATCCTTGTAAACTTGGGTTATATAACCAAGTTGTAGCATAACTCTAGAACTAAGAAATCAGGTTTTAGCAATTTAGAGAGCACAAAGCAGTATCCTTTGTAAGTTGTTGAAGCTAGAGTTGTGTACTTGCAGCTGTGTGTTTATTCATAAACATCACAGAGATTTCTTCAATAAAAATCTCTCAGGTGGACAAAAACAATCCACCTGAATTTTTAATTCTTGTATCATCTTATTTGTGTTTCTGTTCTTGCTTTTACTTTTCATATTTTCACTGTCAAGAATTGAAAAGTTTTTAAAGATTGTATTCAACCCCCCCTTCTACAATCTTGGTTCATTGTCTGGGAATAACAATTGGTATTAGAGCAAGCTTCTAACATACAAGAAGTTTAAAGATCAAAGACAACTGAATCATGAGTCAGAAGGATCATGGTGTAAAGATACCAGTTCTTGATAGAGAAAATTACTTTCACTGGAAAGTAAAAATGCACCTACATCTTATGTCCATGGATGAAGTCCATGTAGAGTGCATAGAACATGGCCCTCATGTTCCAATGAAGCCAAACACCTCAATAGCTCAGGAACCAGCAGGAGCTCCAAGCACAATCCCAAAGCCGCGTTCAGAATGGACTCCTGAGGACATCGTCGCCGTTCATAAAGAAAAGAAGGCCATGAATATTTTGTTCAATGGTCTTGATTCTGATATGTTTGACAATGTCATCAACTGCTCTACAACTAAGGAGATTTGGGACACTGTCCAAACCATATGTGAAGGGACTGAGCAGGTGAGAGAAAACAAGATGCAACTCCTCATACAATAGTATGAACACTTTCACTTCAAGAGTGGAGAATCTTTGAATGATACTTTCAATAGATTTCAAAAATTGCTAAATGGATTGAAGTTGTATGGAAGAGTGTATCAAGTCAAGGACTCAAATCTCAAATTTCTCAGAGCCTTTCCAAAAGAGTGGAAGCCCATGACTGTCTTTTTGAGGAACACTGAAGAGTATAAGGACTACACTCTTGAGAGGCTGTATGGAACCCTAAAAACATATGAGCTGGAAATAGAGCAGGATGAAGAAATTGAGAAGGTTCAGAAGAAAACTGGATCTGTTGCTCTAGTAGCAAGTGTTGATAAGGCTGAAGACATGAAAGAAGAAGCTGCTGAAGCCACACCAAGCCAAAGTACTTGTGAAGGCAGAGCTGAATCAAGAAAGTGCAAAGGAAAGGTGATTGAAGAAAGTGAGCCCTCCAATCAAGAGGAGATGGATGAGCTAGATGAACACTTAGCTTTTCTGTCAAGAAAGTTCTCAAAGCTCAAGTTCAAGAGAAACCCTGATGTGTCCATACCATTCAAGAAGGACTTTGTTGAGAGGTCCAATTTCAAATGCTTCAACTGTGGAATGGGAGGTCACTTTGCAAATGAGTGCAGAAAACCAAAGTCTGAGAAGAGTGACAGGAAGTTTGAACCTGTTGACTACAAGAAGAAATACTTTGATCTTCTCAAGCAAAAGGGTAGAGCATTCATTACACATGATTATGACTGGGCTGAAGACGGGAATGATCTTGAGGAGGACACTGAGTTTGTGAACCTTGCATTAATGACTGATTCAAGCAAGCAGGAGGCCAGTTCATCATCCAATCAGGTAATTACCACCAATCTCTCTGAGCTTTCTACTGAGGAATGCAATAATTGTAAAGCATAATGTAACATAAGATGTAACATGGATAACTACAACTCAACAAAGGACAAGACAGACAATAATATTAACAGAAGCACAGGAATCCAGAAGTAAAGAAGAAAAGGTAAACTCAAAAAATCAAAATATGGTATGTATTCTTGAAGTCCGTAAACATGTCACGGAAAGAAGTTCATTAATATGTTCAAGCCTCTGTGACAAATAAAGAAACAAGACTTTCAAGACTATAGAAGTATCCGAATGATTAAGAGTTAGTACCACAGGATTCCAGTGATTTAATTGAAGCAACCAGAACGACAAAGGACTTATCAACAACATTGAATTGAAGACATGGAAGTTTTGATCGAGTGTTAGTCATCTGTGAACCAGACCAGTTGCACTAGTTGTCAACACCTAAAAGATCAAGATGTTTATCGTCTCGGAAGAAGTTGATTTAAGTCTAAATCTGAAACATCCTGAAAGTCAAAAGAATATTACAAGGTATGTTTAGGTTTAAACGGATACAATTTACTTGCTGTAAAAGGAGAGAATCTTCAAGGGTCAAAATGCATAAGGAAAACATTCGATAGTTTTCTTTTAAGAAAAACTATCGAAATTGATCAAGTGGATTTGGATGAAAAACCATCGAAGAAGTAATTCTTCATTCGATAGATTTTATTTAAAATCTATTGAATGAAGAATTAATTAATTCCTTCGATAGTTTTTAATAAAAGGAGCAGGTGAAAAGTATACCACTTTGTCAGGTTGATTGAGAAATTGGACGGCCAGGATTGAGTTGATTTTGGTTCGATAGTTTTACAAACTAAGTCTACAATTACACAGTGAAGAATGTGTCTTCTTCAGTTAGGATTTTCACAGAAAGCATTTACGAAGAGAGAAGCTTGAGCCAGAGAATCACAGAGAAATTAATATTGCTCAGAATTCTATCATTGTATTGATTTCGTGTAACCTAAACTCATTGAAGCTAATCTACGGATTAGAATTGTAGCACCCCTCGCGGTTTATATTTATAAAACGATATATTCCCCGACTCGTGTTTTGATTTGGTGTATTTGATTTCGGACTAGAACACATATATTTATCCGTAAACGAAATTAAATAATTTGTGAGTATCGTATTCAACCCCTCCTTCTACGATACTTTGGACCTAACAATTGGTATCAGAGCTACTTGATTGACGTACAAATCAGATCCGGTGAATGAGACCAAAATCAAACAAGGCTTGAAAATTTGAAGTAAATTTTTTAACTTTCAAATTTTTTCATTTAATTGGAATTTCTTGAATTTTAAACAATTTGAAATTTTCAGAAACCATGAGTGCTCCAAAGACAACTGCTGGTATCAATGTGACGCCCCTCCAAACCCGGGGTACAGATTTGGGGAGTCACTCGACCAACGAAACACAATATACCTGAATATAATACATGCATAATAATATAATAACATAAAATACCCCTTATCCAAGACCGCATCCAGATTATGGCATGAAACAAGCTTCTAAGTCATAATTATTACAAACCAGTTTTCAGAGTTATTACACAACTTAATATACAAAGCTAGACATCTAGTCTAACTTCCAAAGTAAGACAACTACCTGTCCAATGAAAATCACTCGGGGTGGTCTCCTAGCATCTGGAGAACTGTCACTAGCGCTGTGTCTGCTCATTCTCTCGCTTCACTGGAATAGGGTTAGAAACAAAACAAGTATGAGCCACAAGTGCTCAGCAAGCATAATATATATCAATCACAGTTCCATAATGAAAGGAAGGATTCAGTTATCTGAATCAACAATATACAAGTCAAACATATGCTTTTAACAATCTTTATTGAAGGAAGAGGAATTAGAATTTGACTTCTACATTTTTCAAATACAAAGGTTGAGCTGCTGATCAGTCACGCATCAACCCCGGACTAGCTTATAACATAGTCCTCCACTAGGATCCATGGCCATCTGGGCCTTAAGTTATTACGACCATAAATATGGCCCGACCATTACTGGTCTCATTTTAAAACATGCCAATTCTATCACAGAGTATAAGCAATAACATACATAACAAGATAAGTACACAATGACAGGGTGCAATAGTTGCAAAAGAGCTTCAACTCTTCAATATCAAATGAAGTCCGAGAAATAGATTCGGAATGGTTTCAATGGTACAACGTACTCATTTAAGAAAGTCAACAATGGTTATCATCAATATAAACTGAATTGAAGGTGAAGGTTTCTGATATCCAACACGATTGTGGATTAAATCAAAAGTTAGGAATATTCAAGGAAATAGCATCAAGTGCTCAATACGGGTGAAGATTGAATAATCTGAATCGTTTTGATGGCAACATACATGTAATTCTGAAGAATAATAACAATTGAATCAACAAGTAAAGGCACAGATACTTGCCTGGTCTACTTAGCTGACGGAATTCTACCGAGCTCACTCTACCTTCTCCTTTCCCTTGCTCCGGGAACTTGATTCTATAATAAACAACTCATTACAGTAAGTCTAACTATCCTCATTCTATCCTCGATATATACTCATAACCATTTTTACATTTAACAAGTAATCGGTTTCCTATCGGATGCCCGATCTATTTTACGGTAATTAAAACTCAAACATTAGCCCTCGTATGGGCATTTACGGACTATTAAAACACATTACTCAACTCATATAAACCATATAGGACTTATAAATATTTTTAGAACAATATTCGAGGCTTATTTGAATTTAAATAAGTCACAAATAATTTTTAAATACAAAATGGGATTTTTAATCCCAATATAAGTATTTAAAAACAATTAAATCAATTAATATAAAGTTAATTGACAATTTATAAATGCTCAAACTATTTTTAAATAATTAAATCAAGCTAGAAAATAATTAAACCTAATTTAAATTAATTAAATCTAATTAATAATTAATTATTAAGAATTAACTGATTAAAAGAATTAATCAATTAATTATTAATTAAAAGTAATTAAAATAATTAAATTTAGCCAGTTTTCAAATTTAAATAAATAAATATAATTTTTCAGAATTTTCTGAATTTAAAAATGTATTTTTTTAAAATAAAAATATGATTTTTATAAAATTTAAACTATTTTCGAATTAAATTTAAAAATAAAATTCAAAAACAGTTTTCTGAAAATGAATTAGGGTTTCGAAGATTGAAACCATGTCAAAATTTCGGGTAAACGGGTCGGGAAGAACAAAAACGGGTCGGGAAGAACAAACCGGAATTTTCCAGAATCCGATGGGTTTTCCAGATTCCGGCGACTCAAAAACGCAATAAAAATTGGGGCTTTTTACATCAAAACATTCCTTAAACACCCAGCAGTCCATTCCGATAAAAAACAAACCACAACACAGTCGGAATCATAATCCCGATCAAATTCCGGCGACCTCGAACAAATTTTCTGATCTACTAAAACCGTACATGAAACTCTACGTTCTTTATGTTAAAATGAAGCTTACAACACATACAATCAAAGCCCTCTATCAGAAATCATGTCAGATCATCAACAAGAACGGACTATTCAAAAGAAAAATCGGGCGAAACCCAAGAAATCGAATTTCTCAAAATCGAACACAAACATGAAATTAAAGCATTAATTCCTACTAATTAGTGTAATATCCGTGAATTTTATTATTTGATTAAATGATATATTTAATCTAAAATATTTATTGTGGAATATTGGAATATTATTAAATGATAATTATTGTGTGATTATGTGCTAAATGGTGAGTCGAAAGCCCCTTTCAAATATTTCGTCATTTGGAATTTTCTTCAAATCTGAGCCCCGTTTTGATAATTTAAGGGCCCCATTGGAATTTCGTACATTAATTATTATCTCTTCGTCTTTCGTATTCGAATCATTATCGGGAGAGATATTCGTATCATTTCATTCCTACCTATTTGATTCTGCAAGAATAATTCGTTTTGTTCAAAAAGGGAAAAATTGTTCCGAACCCTAATTGCTTAAGGGGACGGATATATCGTTTTATATCAGTATTTCATTTGTTATAGCCCCAGTATTCTTGAGCATTAGTTATATAATGATATGTATTGATTTGGATAATTATCAATCCTTGTAGATAATTATCTTCTCGTAAAACGTATTTTAACCTAATTAGGGTTTTTAAACGATCCAGTGGATCTATAACGATCCAAAAGTGTTCCTTAGGGTATTATTTTTCCAAAAATATATAAAGACGAATCGTACCTTATAACCTTCATAATCTGCATTGCGTATTATCAAAAAAGTAAAAATTCCCGAAATGTGTTCTTCGTGTTCTTGACCTTAGATCCATTCGTTCGAGGTGTTATTGAAATCCAAATCTGAAGTTCTTGTACTCAAATTAAAGCTCCTGATCTCTAGTTTCAGAATCTTCCAACCTCATCATCATCTGGTAATTTTTCGATTTATTATGAATTTTTCAATATTCGAATTTAATTAGGGTTCTTGATTAATTTGGGGATTTTCATTCTGTTGATTCTCCGTTCAATTGGTTGCTTCTAACATGTTCCTAGGGTTCTAATTAGCAAGAATCCATGCTTTAATTTCATGTTTAAGTTCAATTTAGTCGGGTTTGATTTTCGGGTTTTGACCCGAATTCTTCTTTTGCTTCGTTCGTTCTTGTTGTTGATCTGAAATTGATTATGATATGAGGCTTTGATTGTATGAGTTATAAGCTTCATATTGGTATATTAATCTTTGAGTTACATGTAGAATTAAAGTAGATCGGGTTTCCGGCCGAAGTCGTCGCCGGCGAATTCTTTGAACGAATTCTGGGCACGATTCCGGCATGGGACAGATGTGTTTGTATGTGGGTTATGTTTGTCTTGAAAAAGCGACCAAAAGCCCTATGGTTTGGTTTTGTTTTTATCGGAAATGGCGAAGTCCGGCCACCGGACGCCGGCCGGATTCTGGAAAACCCAGATTCCGGCGGGTTGTTCTTGGTGACCCGGATTTGTTCTTCCCGACCCGTTTATCCGATTTTTCGACCCGGTTTCAATCTTCAAAACCCTAATTCGATTTCTAAAAACTGTTTTTGGATTTTATTTTTAAAATTAATTCGAAAATAGTTTAAAAACTTTAAAAATTCATATTTTTATTTTAAAAATATATTTTAATATCAGAAAAATTCTGATAAATTATATTTATTATTTTAAATCCGAAAATTGATTAAACTTAATTATTTTAATTATTTTTAATTAATAATTTATTTATTAATTAATTGGTTAATTCTTTTAATCAATTAATTCTTAAAAATTAATTATTAATTAGATTTAATTAATTAAAAATTCAGTTTAATTATTTTCAAGCCTATTTATTTATTTAAAAATAGTTTGAGTATTTAAAGAGTGTCAATTAATTTTATTAATTGATTTATTTGCATTTAAATGTTTATATTGGATTTAAAAATCCGATTTTTGATTTAAAAAAATTAATCGTGACTTATCTAAAATTCAAATAAGTTTCGTATGATGTTTTAAAAATGTTTATAAGTGCTATATGGTTCATATTAATTGTGTGTTGTGTTTTATAGTTTATATATGCCCGTACTAGGGCAAATATCTGAGTTTTAAATATCGTAAATTATACCGGACGTCCGATACGTAACCGGTTACTTGTTTAAATGTGATTATTGATTGAATAAGTGTCGAGAGTAGAACGAGAATAGTTAGACTTATTGTGATGAGTTGTTTAATTATAGAATCGAGTTCCCGGAGCAAGGGAAAGGGAAAAGTAGAGTGAGCAGAGTCGATCCGACAGCAGCTTAGACCAGGCAAGTATCTGTGCCTTTACTTGTGATAAAATGTATTATTGTCTTGATTACTTGAATACCGTTATCCCCAGAACAATTCAAATTATCAATCCTTTAACCGCATTTGGACAACTGATTCCATTTCCTTAGAGATTCTTGATTCTTTGATTTGATCTGCATCGGAAACCCTTATTTCCAATTCACTTGATTATTGTTTACCACCTATTGTTATTGTTTATCATCCTTTGATTATCATTGACAACCATTGATTATTTGACTTCCATCTTGACTATTGATTACGGTCATTGATTATCGACTACCAATATTGATTTCCTTATTTACGGAGTACACTGTACCATTGAAATTACTCCATGATTATTTCTCGATCTTCATTTGATACTGAACAGTTGAAGCTCTTTTGCAATTACTATACATTCAGTTTATCTTATTGAGCATGTTATTGTTTATACCCTATTATAGATTTGGCATGTGTTTTTAAAAATGGACCAGTAATTGGTCGGGCCATATTTATGGTCAGAATAACTTAAGGCCCAAATTGGCCTGGGATCTAGTAGAGGACTATGTCATGAGCTAGTCCGGGGTTGATGCGTGGCTGGCCAGCAGCACAACCTTTGATTTGAATAAAAATGTATAAGCCAAATTCTAATTCTTTTCTCCAATTGTTATTGATACAAAGCATGTGTTAGCTAAATATTGTTGATTCTGATATCATAAATTCATATCCTTACAACTGTGATAGAAATGATTCATTGATGTTTGCTGAGCAATTTTGGCTCACTCTTGCTTGTTGTTTTCTAACCCTATTCCAGTGAAGCGAGAGTATGAGTCGGCATAGCGTGACCGATAGTTCACCAGCAGCCAGGAGAGCCCCTCGAGTCATTGTCATTGGCAGGGTAGTTGTTGTTTTGCTTTTCTAGATTAGATGTCTAGATTTGAACTTTGGTTGTGATGTAATAACTCTGATAAAACTGGTATTGTATTAATAAAAGATTGTAGTAGCTTGTGTTCATTGCCATAATCTGGATGCGGTCTTGGTCAAGGGGTATTTGTGTCTTTATATATATTATGCATGTGTTAAATAGTATTCTGTTGGTCGGATGACTCCTCGAATCTGTACCCCGGGTTTGGAGGGCGTCACAGTTGGTATCAGAGCAACAGGTTATGGCATTTGAAACAAGTTAGGACTTAGGGTCCAGGATAACATAGAGAGTTAGGAGTTCATGTAAGGATATTAGGAGGTCAACTAGGGATATTATGCGTAGTGATTAAATGTGGTTATAATTGCAGCCCCCTAGTTCTAGTTCAGACTCAGACCCTTCCGAGGATACGATAGCAGAGATACCTACACCCGTTGTGAGAGCAGGACCGTCTCGGCCAGTGCGATATCAGCCTAGGCATCAGGACCCAGTGGTCAGGAGAGATCAGATACCTTGTCCTATTCCACTCCGACAAGTAGCCCCAACACCAGTGTCTCAGGCATCAGTTTGTGGGCCTTTGTATCAGTTATGTGAGCCACCAGTTCCACACCATGTGTATCAGAGGGTGAGTAGAGAGAAGGAGTACCTTTATGGACAGGTTATGGAGATGGGCAGGGTTCGTTCGATCGAAGCAGCCGCTGTCAGAGAGAGAGACAGACTTAGAGATCAGATGAGAGACATTCAGATGAGGTTTAGGGTTACGAGGACCTTGGTTGAGACTCGATTGCATGGATTAGCTTCTAGTCGAGAGGGAGAGACAGTAGCAGGGATGAGACAGATTTTGGATTATGCGATGAGTGAGATTGCAGAGATTTCAGGACCCCCGTTATGGCCGGCAGGAGCAGGTGATCTGTGAGCAGGTATTAGTAGCAGACAGATGTGACGTGGATGTATGGTCTCTAGATAGTTAGTATATAGATGCATATTGTAGAATCAGCAGTGCACCGGGCTTATAGGAACGCCTCGGGTTGTTGTTGCATTTTTGTTGTATTGCTGGTCGGCAGTTATGGTTCAGCCATGATATATTTTCTTTTGAAGCGTTCTACGCTTGTACTAACTCTATATATATATATATGATAAACCTCTTTTATAGAACTGTATTTATTCCCCTGTCATTCATTTCCAGCATCATAACTGTTATTCTACTTGTTGCAACGAGTGTATCCATACACCGTTGAGAAGATCTGTAAACCTTCGAGATATCAATTGTGATCCTTCCTTCTCTTATATGGACTGTTTGATTAAGCCAATTATTGTTTATTCATCAGCGATATGGCTCCTAGACGACAAACCCGTTCAACTGATACCTCTGACCAAGAGGGTCAACAAAATACACCTCCCACGGGCCGCATGGACCCGATGGTAATCCAGTTGTTAAATACTCTTACTCAACAGACTGCCGCATTAGCACAGCAGCAACGAGCATTTCAGCAACAGCTCTTAGAACAGCAGCAACAACATCAGCAACATCAGCATCAGCAGCATCAACAACAGCACCAGCAAGCAGCACCGACGGTTACGTTCAAATCTTTCCAGGCAGCAAAACCTCCAGAATTTAAAGGATCAGCAGACCCCGTAGAGGCTAAGGCATGGTTGAAAGAGATGGAAAAGGCTTTTGCCTTGATAGAGGTGACAGAAGATAAGAAGACGGAGTATGCAAGCTATTTTTTGAAGAATGAGGCCAGTTATTGGTGGGAAACGAGTAGGGTTATGGAGCCCGAGGGATTGATTACGTGGGCAAGATTTACAGAGTTGTTTTTGGAAAGGTATTTTCCGGACTATATGAGAGATCAGATGGAATTAAAGTTTTTGGAATTAAAGTAGGGAAGCATGACAATGCCCCAATATGAAACAAGGTTTACGGAGTTGTCAAGGTTTGTTCCAACCTATGTGGATACGGAAAAGAAGAAGGCCAAGAGGTTCCAGCAGGGACTGAGGTCTTGGATTCGTAGTAAGTTAGCTGTGTTGGAGTTGGACACCTATGCAGCGGTGGTCCAAAAGGCAATGATTCCGGAGACAGAGAGTGATTCTTACATGAAAGAGAGGGAGAACAAGAAAAGGAAAGCAGGGATACCCGATAAGGGACAGCAGCAGGGAAGTTTTCAAGGGCAAGCAAATAAGAAACTGGGATTTCAGCATGGAAGGAATACGAGTTTTAGGAAACCAGATACCGGAAGCGTAGGACAAGATAACCGTCTACTAACCGGCAGTCAGCAGGGACTTTCTAGACCCCCACTACCAGAATGCAAGACATGCGGGAAGCGACATCTAGGGATATGCCATCGATTGAATGTCACATGCTTTAAATGCAATCAGAAGGGACATTATTCCCGGGATTGCAAGATGGGCATTGTGTGTCATCGGTGTAAGAAACCAGGTCACATGATTAAGGACTGCAGAGCACCAGCAACCGTGAACAATATGATTCGGGCAATTGAAGCACCCCCAGTTGTTAACGTCCAGCCGTTAGCCAGGACCTACAATATGTCAATGGGAGAAGCAGTGAGAGATTCCGACGTGGTGGCAGGTACACTTCTAGTAAATTCTATTCCTGCACAAGTGTTAATAGATTCGGGAGCGACGAAGTCTTTTATTTCTGAAACGTTTGCTCGTAGATTGAATTGTGTAATGAAACCCTTAAGTGGAATGTTGACTATAGAGATAGCTAATCAGGATCGTATCGCGGTCAGTTCATATTATCCTCGTTGTGAGATAGAGATTTTGGGAAATCGTTTTTATGTTGACTTGTTACCTTTTAAGTTAGGTGAATTTGATGTGATAGTAGGGATGGATTGGTTGACTGAGTATGATGCAAGTATTGATTGTAAGAATAAGAGGGTTACTTTGGTTACCCTGGAAAAGAAAGAAATAATATTTAGAGGAGAGAAACAAAGAAAGAGGTTCCTGACGATGATTCAGGCTAAGAGGTTATTAAGGCAAGGTTGTGAGGCGTATTTAGCTTATGTGATAGATATAGATAAGGAAGTTTCTAAGTTAGAAGATATTCCAGTCGTAAATGAGTTTCCAGATGTTTTTCCGGAAGAATTACCAGGTTTACCTCCAGATAGAGAGATTGAATTTGCGATAGACTTAGTACCAGGCGCGGAGCCAGTATCTAAGGCCCCTTACAGAATGGCACCAGTGGAGATGAAGGAATTGGCTGATCAACTGCAAGATTTGCTAGAAAAAGGAATTATTAGACCCAGCGTTTCACCGTGGGGAGCACCAGTACTGTTTGTCAAGAAAAAGGATGGAAGCATGAGATTGTGTATAGACTATCGGGAGTTGACCAAGCTGACCATTAAGAACAAGTATCCGTTACCTCGAATAGATGATCTGTTTGACCAGCTGAAAGGAGTGGTACATTTTTCAAAGATTGACCTACGGTCAGGATATCACCAATTGAAGATTAGACCAGACGACATACCGAAGACAGCCTTTCGAACAAGGTATGGGCACTATGAATTCTTAGTAATGGCGTTTGGACTAACGAATGCACCCGCAACTTTTATAGACCTAATGAACAGGATTTTCAAGAGATATTTGGACAAGTTTGTAGTGGTATTCATCGACGACATCTTGATATACTCAAGGACAGAAGAAGAGCATGCAGACCAATTGCGAATTGTGTTAGAAACGTTGAGACAAGAAAGACTATACGCGAAGTTTTCCAAGTGTGAATTCTGGTTGAAAGAAGTTCATTTCTTAGGACACGTGGTGAGCAGCGAAGGCATCAAAGTGGACCCAGCAAAGATAGAGGCAGTGAAAGATTGGGAGAGACCAAGGACACCGACTGAAGTCAGAAGTTTCTTGGGATTAGCCGGATACTACCGGAGATTTGTGCAAGATTTTGCGAAGATAGCTACTCCAATGACCAAGCTGACAAGGAAAAGCGAGCGATTCGTATGGAACGATAAATGCGAAGAAGGCTTCCAAGAGTTAAAGAAAAGACTAACTACAGCACCGGTATTGATGCTACCAGACGATCAAGGTCATTTCGTAATCTATAGTGATGCGTCGTACAAAGGATTGGGATGCGTACTTATGCAACATGACAAGGTGATTGCTTATGCTTCAAGACAGTTGAGACCCCACGAACAGAAGTACCCTACACACGATTTAGAGTTAGCAGCTATTGTGTTTGCTTTGAAGATATGGAGACACTACTTGTATGGAGAGAGATGTGAAATTTACACCGATCACAAAAGTTTGAAGTATATCCTTACTCAGAAAGAGCTGAACATGAGACAACGAAGATGGTTAGAACTAATCAAGGACTACGACGTTTCTATCAACTATCATCCCGGCAAGGCAAATGTGGTAGCAGATGCATTGAGCAGAAAAGAGAGATTGAATACACTGACGATGACCAAAGAGTTGTACAAGGAATTTGAGAAGTTAGAAATCGAAGTAATTAATCCGAAGGACGCGACGGAAATGATTTATACCATGACGTTTCAACCTGAATTGTTGGAGAAGATACGGAAGTGCCAAGAGCAAGTTATGAATGATGATGTGAGTAAAATGACAGGTGAGGAAATATGTAGCCAACCGGACGACAAAGGGATCTTGAGATTTGCTTCTCGGATATGGATACCTAACGTAACGGAACTGAAAAGTGAGATTTTGCACGAAGCACATAACTCGAAGTATTCAATTCATCCAGGGAGTACGAAGATGTATCGAGATCTTAAGACAAACTTTTGGTGGCCAAATATGAAGAGAGAGATTGCGGAATGGGTAAGTAAATGCTTTACGTGTCAAAGAGTTAAGGCGGAACATCAGAGACCAAGTGGATTACTTCAACCATTGGAAATTCCCGAATGGAAGTGGGAACACATTGCGATGGACTTTGTAGTAGGATTGCCTAGAACAAAAGCTAACCATGATGCCATCTGGGTTATCGTGGATCGATTGACGAAATCTGCGCATTTTCTTCCGATTAACGAGAGATTCTCGCTGGATAAGTTAGTTCATATTTACATAAAAGAAATCGTAGTACGACATGGAGTTCCAGTATCGATAGTGTCTGATAGAGACCCTCGATTCAATTCAAGATTTTGGAGGAGTTTTCAAGAGTGTTTGGGCACCGAGTTGAGAATGAGTACGGCTTATCATCCACAGACGGACGGTCAAAGCGAAAGGACAATTCAGACTATTGAAGATATGCTTAGGACATGTGCACTTGACTTTGAAGGCAGTTGGGACGATCATCTACCCTTGGTGGAATTTTCATATAATAATAGTTTTCATGCGAGCATCGGAATGCCACCTTACGAAGCTTTGTATGGACGAAAGTGTCGATCTCCAGTATATTGGGAAGAAGTTGGTGAACGGAAAATGATAGGACCAGAACTAGTGCAACGAACAAAGGAAGTGGTTCAATTGATTCGGAGAAGATTGATAACAGCTCAAGACCGACAGAAAAAGTATGCGGATCTAGCCAGAAAGGATGTGGGATTCGAAGAAGGAGAGCAGGTGTTACTAAAGGTTTCACCATGGAAAGGATTAGTTAGGTTTGGAAAGAAACGGAAGTTGAGTCCGAGATATGTTGGGCCGTTTGAGATTTTGAAGAAGGTGGGCGAGGTAGCTTACGAGTTGGCATTGCCACCGCATATGCAGCACGTTCATAATGTATTTCATGTATCTATGCTTAAGAGGTATCGACCAGATTCGAATCATGTAATAGAGTATGAACCCATAGAGGTCCAGGCAGATTTATCATATGTAGAACGACCGATTCAGATATTGGATCGTAAGGAGAAAGTACTAAGGAATAAGACAGTAGCGTTAGTGAGAGTTTTGTGGAGGAATCCTAAAGTAGAAGAGTCTACCTGGGAGTTAGAGAGTGAGATGTTAGAGAAGTATCCCCAGTTGTTTCCTTGATCTGATTCTGAGGACAGAATCCTATTAAGGGGGGAATGATGTAATATCCGTGAATTTTATTATTTGATTAAATGATATATTTAATCTAAAATATTTATTGTGGAATATTGGAATATTATTAAATGATAATTATTGTGTGATTATGTGCTAAATGGTGAGTCGAAAGCCCCTTTCAAATATTTCGTCATTTGGAATTTTCTTCAAATCTGAGCCCCGTTTTGATAATTTAAGGGCCCCATTGGAATTTCGTACATTAATTATTATCTCTTCGTCTTTCGTATTCGAATCATTATCGGGAGAGATATTCGTATCATTTCATTCCTACCTATTTGATTCTGCAAGAATAATTCGTTTTGTTCAAAAAGGGAAAAATTGTTCCGAACCCTAATTGCTTAAGGGGACGGATATATCGTTTTATATCAGTATTTCATTTGTTATAGCCCCAGTATTCTTGAGCATTAGTTATATAATGATATGTATTGATTTGGATAATTATCAATCCTTGTAGATAATTATCTTCTCGTAAAACGTATTTTAACCTAATTAGGGTTTTTAAACGATCCAGTGGATCTATAACGATCCAAAAGTGTTCCTTAGGGTATTATTTTTCCAAAAATATATAAAGACGAATCGTACCTTATAACCTTCATAATCTGCATTGCGTATTATCAAAAAAGTAAAAATTCCCGAAATGTGTTCTTCGTGTTCTTGACCTTAGATCCATTCGTTCGAGGTGTTATTGAAATCCAAATCTGAAGTTCTTGTACTCAAATTAAAGCTCCTGATCTCTAGTTTCAGAATCTTCCAACCTCATCATCATCTGGTAATTTTTCGATTTATTATGAATTTTTCAATATTCGAATTTAATTAGGGTTCTTGATTAATTTGGGGATTTTCATTCTGTTGATTCTCCGTTCAATTGGTTGCTTCTAACATGTTCCTAGGGTTCTAATTAGCAAGAATCCATGCTTTAATTTCATGTTTAAGTTCAATTTAGTCGGGTTTGATTTTCGGGTTTTGACCCGAATTCTTCTTTTGCTTCGTTCGTTCTTGTTGTTGATCTGAAATTGATTATGATATGAGGCTTTGATTGTATGAGTTATAAGCTTCATATTGGTATATTAATCTTTGAGTTACATGTAGAATTAAAGTAGATCGGGTTTCCGGCCGAAGTCGTCGCCGGCGAATTCTTTGAACGAATTCTGGGCACGATTCCGGCATGGGACAGATGTGTTTGTATGTGGGTTATGTTTGTCTTGAAAAAGCGAACAAAAGCCCTATGGTTTGGTTTTGTTTTGATCGGAAATGGCGAAGTCCGGCCACCGGACGCCGGCCGGATTCTGGAAAACCCAGATTCCGGCGGGTTGTTCTTGGTGACCCGGATTTGTTCTTCCCGACCCGTTTATCCGATTTTTCGACCCCGTTTCAATCTTCAAAACCCTAATTCGATTTCTAAAAACTGTTTTTGGATTTTATTTTTAAAATTAATTCGAAAATAGTTTAAAAACTTTAAAAATTCATATTTTTATTTTAAAAATATATTTTAATATCAGAAACATTCTGATAAATTATATTTATTATTTTAAATCCGAAAATTGATTAAACTTAATTATTTTAATTATTTTTAATTAATAATTAATTTATTAATTAATTGGTTAATTCTTTTAATCAATTAATTCTTAAAAATTAATTATTAATTAGATTTAATTAATTAAAAATTCAGTTTAATTATTTTCAAGCCTATTTATTTATTTAAAAATAGTTTGAGTATTTAAAGAGTGTCAATTAATTTTATTAATTGATTTATTTGCATTTAAATGTTTATATTGGATTTAAAAATCCGATTTTTGATTTAAAAAAATTAATCGTGACTTATCTAAAATTCAAATAAGTTTCGTATGATGTTTTAAAAATGTTTATAAGTGCTATATGGTTCATATTAATTGTGTGTTGTGTTTTATAGTTTATATATGCCCGTACTAGGGCAAATATCTGAGTTTTAAATATCGTAAATTATACCGGACGTCCGATACGTAACCGGTTACTTGTTTAAATGTGATTATTGATTGAATAAGTGTCGAGAGTAGAACGAGAATAGTTAGACTTATTGTGATGAGTTGTTTAATTATAGAATCGAGTTCCCGGAGCAAGGGAAAGGGAAAAGTAGAGTGAGCAGAGTCGATCCGACAGCAGCTTAGACCAGGCAAGTATCTGTGCCTTTACTTGTGATAAAATGTATTATTGTCTTGATTACTTGAATACCGTTATCCCCAGAACAATTCAAATTATCAATCCTTTAACCGCATTTGGACAACTGATTCCATTTCCTTAGAGATTCTTGATTCTTTGATTTGATCTGCATCGGAAACCCTTATTTCCAATTCACTTGATTATTGTTTACCACCTATTGTTATTGTTTATCATCCTTTGATTATCATTGACAACCATTGATTATTTGACTTCCATCTTGACTATTGATTACAGTCATTGATTATCGACTACCAATATTGATTTCCTTATTTACGGAGTACACTGTACCATTGAAATTACTCCATGATTATTTCTCGATCTTCATTTGATACTGAACAGTTGAAGCTCTTTTGCAATTACTATACATTCAGTTTATCTTATTGAGCATGTTATTGTTTATACCCTATTATAGATTTGGCATGTGTTTTTAAAAATGGACCAGTAATTGGTCGGGCCATATTTATGGTCAGAATAACTTAAGGCCCAAATTGGCCTGGGATCCAGTAGAGGACTATGTCATGAGCTAGTCCGGGGTTGATGCGTGGCTGGCCAGCAGCACAACCTTTGATTTGAATAAAAATGTATAAGCCAAATTCTAATTCTGTTCTCCAATTGTTATTGATACAAAGCATGTGTTAGCTAAATATTGTTGATTCTGATATCATAAATTCATATCCTTACAACTGTGATAGAAATGATTCATTGATGTTTGCTGAGCAATTTTGGCTCACTCTTGCTTGTTGTTTTCTAACCCTATTCCAGTGAAGCGAGAGTATGAGTCGGCATAGCGTGACCGATAGTTCACCAGCAGCCAGGAGAGCCCCTCGAGTCATTGTCATTGGCAGGGTAGTTGTTGTTTTGCTTTTCTAGATTAGATGTCTAGATTTGAACTTTGGTTGTGATGTAATAACTCTGATAAAACTGGTATTGTATTAATAAAAGATTGTAGTAGCTTGTGTTCATTGCCATAATCTGGATGCGGTCTTGGTCAAGGGGTATTTGTGTCTTTATATATATTATGCATGTGTTAAATAGTATTCCGTTGGTCGGATGACTCCTCGAATCTGTACCCCGGGTTTGGAAGGCGTCACAATTAGAACCCTAGGAACATGTGGAAGCAATGAATTGAACGGAGAATCAACAAAATGAAAATCCCCAAATTTAATCAAGAACCCTAATTTAATTCGAATATTGAAAAATTCATATAAAATCGAAAAATTACCAGATGATGATATGGTTGGAAGATTCTGAAACTAGAGCTCAAGATCTTTGATTTGAGTACTTGAACTTGTGATTTGGATTTCAATAACACAATCAAAATTGATTTTGATTTTCGAGAACACGAAGAACACGGTTCAGGAATTTTATATTTTTGTATATTTTTAATACGGATTATATGAAGTATAATGTACAATTCTCCTTTTTATACTTAGTAGAAAATAATACCCTAAAGGACATTTTTGGATCGATATTGAACCACTGGTTCGCTTTAAAACCCTAATTTAGAAAAATACACGTTTTATGAGGTGATAAGTATCCACAAAGACTGATAGTTATCCAAATCAATACATATCATTTATATAACTAATGCTCAAGAATACTGGGGCTATAACAGATGTATTATTGATACGGACGATATATCAATTGCCCTAAAAATTAGGGTTAGGGTTTAAAATAATTTTTCTATTTCTTTGAATAAAACAAATACTATTGATAGTATCGGATAATAAGGGATATAATAATGCGAAGAAATCCTCCGATAATGATTCGGACACGAATGACGAAGGAATAATAATGATGTACAAACTTTCAACGGGGCCCTTGAATTTTCAAAACGGGGCTCAAAATTGAAGATATTTTCAAATGACAAGATATTTGAACGAGGCTTCCGACACACCAATTTAGCACATAATCACTTAACAACCTTTATCGTTAAAACTCAAAATACTTCACAATAATTATTCTACACATATAATACAATTTATATTATTAGTAAAGTTCACGGATCTTACAATCAAGGTTCCCCCCTTCACTAGATATGATTTCGGTTTGTGGAAGATGAAGATGCTGTTATTTATCAAGGCATCTAATCCGTTGTATATTGAAATATTAGAGAACGGACCGTTTGTACCAATGAAACCAGTTGGTGAATCATCATCTCCTGATGGCACCAGAATTCCTCAAGGCTCAACCCCAAAGGAATTATCTGAGTACACAGATACAGATAAAGAACTGATTCGATTGGATAAAGGTTTGATGCTGATATTGACAGACTCCGTAGACAAGGAAATGAGCTATCAGTTAATGAACTGTGTGAGCGGGAAACAGATGTGGGATACCATAAACTTGATAATGGAAGGAACTGAAGACGTGCAGGAAAACAGATTGGACATCCTGACTTCTCAATATGAATCATTTAGGTCACTTCCTGGAGAAAGTATAACTCAGGTCTTTGAGAAGTATACTAAGCTGTTGAATGAATTAACCATGAAAGGGAAGACCTATCCTCTGAGAGAGACAAACAGGAAGTTCATGATGACACTGCCCCATCATGTAGAACACAAGTCCTCATCCATAAGGGAAATAATTGACTTTACTAAGATGCCATTGGAGATGATTTATGGTAAGCTTAAGACTTATGAGATGGAGCAAGAACAACGAGTGATAATCTACGGACCAGGGACGGTGGACAACAAGAACTCTGCACTCGCAAGATCAGCTGCACTTGTAGTGGATGAACCAAAAACTTCTGATATTCAGGTTCAAACCCCTAGAGCTGGAAAGGAGGTGATTATAGAAGCTGAAATGGATTCTGTAAATCTGTGTGTTGATGAAAGTGATTACTACACCCTAGAAGAGCTTGAGCAAATGGAAGACAAAACCATGGCGTACTTAGCTGCAAAGTTTAGCCACATTCGTTTCAAGAGAAACCCTAAGTACAAGTTCAAGGACTGAACCAACAGATTTCAAAAGAGCAAGTATTCACCAGGCACTGGATTTAAGGGAGGCTACAAGACTGACATGATTGATATTAGCAAATCAAGATGCTACAACTTCAATGAGTTAGGGCATTTTGCCACTGAATGTTGGAAGGCTCTTCAAGCAAGAGACAAGAAAGATGTCTATGACAAGAAAGATTCTTATGAGGATTTGAAGAAAGAGAATGCCAAGTTGAAACAGCAACTGGAAGCCTTATCCGGAAAGCAGAAAGGAAAAGCTTATATTGCAGAGGGTAAAAGTTGGGATGATACTGATTCGGATGAAGATGAAGAGTATGTAAATCTTGCCCTAATGGCTGACTCTTCAGAGGAATCACCACAATCATCTCAGGTACCTATCTTAACTACAATTGACATGTCTAATTCTGAGTACAAGAAAACTGTGCAAGATCTTAGTGTAGAATTGTTTAATGTACACACAAGCATGCTAGCATCAGAAATTGAAAATGCTAAATTAGTTCTTAAGATTAAAAATCTAGAAACTAAGAATGAAGAACTAATGCTTGTAGCTATCACATTAGAAGATCTTAGACAGAGGAATGAGTACTTAGAGAACAAGGCCAAGTGTAATGATGAGATAGAGACAATCCTCAGGAAGCAGATTTCAGACCTAGATTTGAAACTGAATGCATATAAGAACTCCGCCCTAATTGCTAAGGAAATAATTGATACTCAGACCTTAGGGAATAAAACTGCTATAGGATTTGACTACAACAAGAGAACTGGAAAGAAGATAGTGGAATTCCCTGTGACATCTTCAACTTTCAAGAAGGATACTCCACATGTTCTTAAGAATGTAGATTGTCCAGTTTTTGTTAAGCCTATTTCAGCACCTTTTAATGAGGATGATCTAGTCATTAGACAAGAATTGCTTGAGGAGGATTTATTGAAGGAAGTAGAGGTAAAGACTAAGTTGCCTAGGAAGTCAGTAAAAACTGAATTACCTAAAACTGATATAGGCAATAAGGTTAGCAAGGCTAAAAAGAACAGGAATGGGAAAGGTAGTATTAATCAGAATATTGTTTCATCTACTCCCATTGCATCTAGGAAGTTGTGCACTAATTGTAATTCTACTAGACACCTTACACATGCATGTAAAAAGGTTAAAGTAGAAACTGTTGTTACTTCTGAAATACATAACATGTCTGACATGCCTGATCTTCATGAACCATGTGGAAAGAAAGAGTGTCTACTATGTACATACAACATCATGCATGCTTATTTTAAGTTGATGAATGCATCTAGTAGCACTAGTACTGTAAATGACAAATCCACAGACAGCCTGAAAGTCAAACAAGTTACGACTGACTTGAATGTTACTCCTGTTAAAGTATCTAAACCTTCAGGACCCTAACAAGTTTGGGTACCAAAGTCCGCTTAATCAATCTGTGATTGCAGGGTAAGGTTAAAAGCTCAAAGGTCGTGTGGATTCTGGATAGTGGCCGTTCTAGACACATGATAGGTGAAGAGTCCCTGCTTACAGAGGTGGTTAAGAAGACCGACCCGATTGTAACCTTTGGAGATGACACCAAAGGATTCACTACGGGATATGGTAATCTGAGAATTGGGAATGTCATCATAGAAAACATCTCTCTTGTTGAAGGACTGAAGCACAATCTTCTAAGTATCAGTCAATTCTGTGATAAAGGATACAATGTAGATTTCAGAAAGGACAAGTGCTTGATCACAAATAGGAAGGATGAGAAGCTTGCTCTACTGGGAGTGAGAAAAGGAAATTTGTTTATAGCCGACTTAAGTTCTACCAGTGAAGGAGAAGTTACATGTTTCTACAGTAAGGCATCTTCAGAACAAAGTTGGTTATGGCATAAGAAGCTCTCACACTTGAACTTCAAAACTATGAACTCTTTGGTAAAGAGAGAGTTAGTGAGAGGGTTGCCCCTGATGGAATTTTATCAGGAGGGACTATGTGAAGCATGTGAAAAAGGGAAGTCTAAGAAGGCATCACACAGAAGCAGAGAAATGACAAGCATTGCTGAACCTCTTCAGCTGATTCATATGGATTTATTTGGTCCAGTCAATGTTATGTCACTTTCAAGAAAAAGATATGCATTAGTGATGGTAGATGACTACTCCAAGTACACGTGGGTGTTATTCTTACATTCAAAGGATGAAGCAACACAACTAATCATTGATCACATCAAGAAGATAGAAGTGGGAGATAAGCTATCAGTGTGAACAATCAGATCAGACAATGGAACTGAATTCAAGAATGCAGTTCTAAATGATTTCTGCTCATAGAAAGGAATATCAAGACAGTATTCAGCACCAAGAACTCCTTAACAGAATGGAGTAGTGGAAAGGAAGAACGGAACCTTGGTTAAAGCAACAAGGACAATGTTAAGTGAATCAAAACTTCCCACTTACTTTTGGGCTGAAGCAGTAAATACAGCTTGCTACACTCAGAATCGAACCCTGATTAATAAAGATCATGAAAAGACTCCGTATGAGTTAATGGCCAACAAGAAACCAACACTGAAGTATTTTCATGTGTTTGGTGCAAAGTGCTTTGTACTAAAAGATGGAGAACATCTAGGCAAGTTTGATGCCAAAGCAGATGAAGGCATTTTTCTGGGCTATTCTCTGGAATCTAAGACTTACAGGGTGTATGTGATTGAAGATAAGAAGGTGTTGGAAAGCCTAAATGTAACATTTGATGACACCAAAAGACCAGGCCTGCAAACTAGAGAGAACTCTGAATCCTTGGTATTTGAAAATCTATCAGGAGATCTCTCTGACAATGAAGAAGAACCTGAAGTTGTTCCTGTTGTTAATAATAATGACAATGATAATGATTCTAGACCAAGTGGTGACAGTGGTGGAAATCATCAGACTACTACTGGATCTACTAGTCAATCAACAAGGTCAACAGATCATACATGCAACAACTCAGGGGGAGCAGGAGAATGATCAACTAGTCACACTCCACAACATTTTGAACAAGGAGAATCATCAAGATCGCATCTGCCAAGACAAAGGGTATGGAATAGAGATCATCCCTTTCACTTGATCATTGGTGATCCGGACACATGAGTGAGAACTAGGAGGACATCACAAAATGAATGTCACTATTCAGGGTTTCTTTCAGAAACAGAACCTAAGAAAGTTGAAGATGCCATAGATGATCCAAATTGGGTGATTGCAATGCAAGATGAACTCAATCAGTTTGAAAGGCAGAAAGTTTGGAAGCTGGTACCCAGGCCTAAAGGAAAATCTGTTATAGGAACAAGATGGGTATTCAGAAATAAGTTGGATGAATATGGCATTGTAACGAGAAACAAAGCCAGACTGGTTGCTAAAGGTTACTCTCAAGAAGATGGTATAGATTATGATGAAACCTATGCACCAGTAGCAAGACTTGAGGCCATCAGGATGTTTCTGGCATTCGCAGCACATTCCAATTACAAAGTATATCAAATGGATGTGAAGAGTGCTTTTCTGAATGGGGAGATAGAAGAAGAAGTGTATGTGGAACAACCTCCAGGGTTTGAGGATTCAAAACTGGCAGTCTTTGTGTACTTTCTATTCAAAGCTCTCTATGGACTCAAACAAGCTCCAAGGACATGGTACGACACTCTCTCTGAATTTTTACTTGAAAATAACTTTACAAGAGGTGTTGTAGATAAAACTCTCTTTTACAAAAAGCACAAAAATGATCTGATATTGGTGCAAGTATATGTTGATGACATAATATTTGGTTCTACTAATGATGATCTATGCAAGAGATTTGCTAAGTTAATGCAGAGTCGATATGAAATAAGCATGATTGGTGAATTGTCATTCTTTCTTGGATTGCAAGTGTATCAAAGGCTAGATGGAATATTCATTTGCCAGTCCAAGTACATCAAAGATCTTCTGAAGAAGTATCAAATGGAAGACTCATCTACAGCAAAGACTCCAATGCCAACTGCCACTAAGCTTGATAAGGATGAAACTGGTAAGAAGGTTGACATCACAAGCTACAGAGGTATGATAGGCTCCTTACTATATCTCACTGCAAGTAGATCGGATATAATGTTTGCAACATGCTTGTGTGCTAGGTTTCAGTCTGATCCCAAAGAATCTCATCTAATAGCTGTTAAGCGAATATTTAGATATCTTAAGGGAACCCCAAATCTTGGAATTTGGTACCCTAAAGATACATGATTTGATCTTATTGGATATACAGACTCAGATTTTGCAAGTTCTACGATTGATCGAAAGAGTACTTCAGGAAGCTGTCAGTTTCTTGGAAGAAGGTTAGTTTTTTGGTATAGCAAGAATCAGCACTCAGTGTCCACATCAACAGCTGAAGCTGAATACATAGCTGCTGGTAGCTGTTGTGCTCAAATCTTGTGGATGAGGAACCAACTCCGTGACTATGGGCTTTTGTTGACTAAGATTCCAATATTCTGCGACAACACAAGTGCCATAGCAATCTCCAACAACCCAGTGCAACACTCGAGGACGAAGCACATCGACATCATGTATCATTTTATCCGAGAGCATGTCATGAATGGAACTGTGGAGTTACATTTTGTACCCACAGAGGAACAAATTGCATACATCTTTACTAAACCGCTTGATGAATCCACTTTTTCTAAGCTGGTTGGTGAACTTGGGATGTTAAATCTTTCTAATTGATTTTGATTAGAAGTCAGTAACTGCAAGATAGTCCTAGTAAATACATGAGTTTAAGAATTTCTATATCCTTAGGACTCGTGAATTTATTTTCAGGAGCAATTCTCGTAGGTTAGGATTATTGTACTAATTTTATGTCATATTTATGGATGATATATCTTCCGACATTTAACTAGTTAATAATTCTAAAATTATTTAGGTGCTAATATTTGTCCTAAATATTTAAGCATCTATTTAATTCGAATTGATTTACTTTGTTCTAAACATTGTAGATTAATGCAGCATAATTTATTGGATTTTAATTGGTTAATATCATTTAATGATATTTAGTCGATTTTATTCTAAGAAAATTGTGAATTTTCTGGTAACTTTGAATTTTTGGTGAAGAATTTTGATCTTAAATAAATTCATAGTTGACAGAAAATAAAAAGAATGTTTGATTTTTAAAACATGAACTTGTTTTAAAATCAAACTGGCAGCAAAAAATATCGAATTAGGAAATTCGATGGATTTTCTAAGTACTTAAAAAAATCTATCGAAAGCAATTTTCGATAGTTTTTGGAAAAGGAAAAGAAATCTATCGAAGGTATTTCTCGATAGTTTTTTTGAAATTGAAGTGAAAATGTATCGAAGGGATTTAAATTTTTTCAATAACTAAAATCCTCGATATTTTTCATAAAATAGAGTTCGATAGTTTTTGGTTTCTACAGCTAAAAGCTTTCGATGGTTTTTCAAAAAGTCAGTTTGAATTCTAAATTTTAAACACTTCGATAGTTTTTCAAAAACTATCAAAGTGAAATTGACCTTTTTGCCCCTAAGATAAAACCATCGACAGTACTATTTAAAAACTATCGAACGTTAATTGACTAAAATACCCTTGCAGTACATAGTGTATAAAACATCCCCTTGGTTATTTTTCTTCATTATTCTAAGAACTAAGAGTTTTATATACTTACAAGAATAGATACAAACACAGAACCATCTCCATCGATAGTTTCTTCACGTTTTAATCGATTAACCGTGACAAAAACGATCATTTACCACAGTGATTTCTGTTTTACCAAGAACCTACTGTGTGTTACTGATTAGGTTGGGTTTTTGTACTAAGTTTTCAAAGAAAACTATCGAACTTGATATTGTGGATCTTAAGTAATTGTTAACAGTGTTCATACTTCGAAATTGATTGTTAAACAATTGATTTCTAAGTTTAAGTGTTAATTCGAAAGTTAACAAATTTAGGGTTCTTAATTTTTGGGTTTGTGTTTGGTTCGAGTTTGTGAAATTTAGTAAAAAGGGGTATTTTAAAACTTGATTAATTAGAAATAATTAATTAAAATAGTTTTGGTACTAATTTAAATTTTCTGGAATTCTTTGAAAATATAATGGCCGGAGAATTTATTGTTACCAAAACTAATCATGTCTCTCTTCAGAATGTGCAATCCATTACGAACTTACAGTTTCGTGCATGGGCACAATTGTTGAATACACGTTCTTTAGTGGCATACGCTTTAAGTACTCATGCGGTCCTTTGTATTGATCAATTGATTGCACTGTACACATCAGCCACTGACACATCGGAGAATAATATATCTTCTTTCAGTTTTGTTGTGCCAGGGGGCAGAACAACAAGGGTGACGGAACATGACCTTAATAGGATTTTACACTTGTTCCTGATCCCAATACTGAAGAAATACATGCTTTCTTCACTCTCATTAGAAGTCAACAACCAAACTTCTTTGTGGGAGAGTTTTTAAAGCATTATCTGACAAAGCCATGGAATTTCTTCTTTCATACCTTAATCCATGTTTTTACTGCCAATCTTACAAATCTGCATGGCATTCCTCTGTTTCTTCAGAAACTAGGGTTTGCTATTGCTAACAATAGGCATATACACATTGGAAGGCTTGTGATTGATCAAATGATTCTGTGCATGGGACCATTGGAAGAGAGAACATGCATAGATGATGTGCTTTGTTTTTATCCAAGGTTCCTACAGCTAATTCTTAATGATGTGCTTACAGCTGAAGAACGAGACATCTTCGAAGGTGAGGAGACCATGGAATGTATGAAGATGAAGAGCAATGCTATAACAACTCTTATCAAGAAGAACCATCTTCCAGGGGTGCCTACTGTTCTCACTGAATATCTAAGAACGGTACCCCTACCACTTCTACCCCCAGGGGAACAAGTAAACGAAGGTAATATTCCTGAACCTGTTGTGGCTCCACAACCTCAACCTATGGATGTTGATCCAGAGCCCTCGGTGGCCATTCCTGACCAAGAGGTTGCAAACCCACAATCTCTAACCACGGTCATAGAGCCTTTGGACGAGCCAAATGAAACCATAAACGAACCTCCTACCCCTACTATACCAAACATTCAAACATCCTTGAGTGTAGAGGGAGATAGTGCCTTAGCAGCACCACATAAAGAGATACACCCTTCAACAGCAGCTCTGCCTTCCTCTAAAAAGAGAAGAATAGAAAACGAGGCAACTGTTGAAACTTCATTTCAATCATCCAAAGAGCCCTTCACTGATTTTTCTGATGCTGATTGGGCAACACTTACCAAAGCAATATCTGAACCAATAGCTCAATCAAGTAAGGAAGAATTGACGGAAGCAACTGGTGTTCCGACCATATTACGGTCAGGATCACTGGTTGAAGGTTCTGAATTTAACCAAGTGTCTTCACAGACGTCGAGAGAAGGTTTTGACCTAAATTCACAATTTCAAGGGTCATTATCTAACTCCCCAGATGGAACATATCTGGATCCTGCGGGTAAAGGGTCTGACGTAGGTGCAGATCGGCAACTCGGTGACAATGAATCAATTTTAATTGAGGAGTTAACTGAGGAAAAGTCTTCACAAACTTTAGAGGAAGTTTCAGGATCTCTGCTGTTAATAGAGCCTGATTCTAGCCTCCTAGAGATTCAAACTCTAGATCCTACAAAGGATACATCATCTCAGGATGATCAGCAACTTGGTATATCCAAGGACGGGGACTTGCGAAGCCCCATTGCACCACCGGTGACCTCCTTAAGGATGGCTACGGTGAATTCTGATGCAGGTACAACTAGCAATAAGGGAATGAGTGAATTAAAAACACTATCACCTAGCCTGAGTGGGAAATGACAAATGAGTGAAACACCAACAAAAATGTTGAGTGAACACCCAGAGCCAAATGTGAGCAGTGACACCCAAACCCTAACAAACATTGATGATTTGCTAATGCCTACAGACAGAGAGCTACATGTTCAATCCACTCTCAAGGAGATGACAGTTCATGATCGTCAAGGAAATCCACTATTCAAAGTCCCACTGCGACCTTCCTTTGACCAAGGGATCTCCTCCGGTCCAGTTGATGCTTCTTTAACTACTATTCAAGAGAAGATTGACTTGGCTGCAGCTGATTCCAGAAGAACATACAGAGTCTTAGGCAGTGCATCTGGCACTATAATAGGTACTAAACATGTAGTGGACTCCCTGAAGAAGGAAGCTATGGAGGAACTGGTTGAACTGAGAGCAGATGTCAAGGAACTTAGAGATGGTTTTGTGAATTAAGTACATGTCTTGCAACAAGGACAAGAAGATTTAACTGAAGACGTTCTGGTTATCCGGGATGGTCAAACAAGGGTCAAGGATGCAATGAATACGCTGTCAAGAGTGGAGTCTCGCCTCAACAAAAGATTGGATAGAATCGAGCAGACTACCAACTCAAGACTGAGTGATATTGACCAAGAAATAGCTTCTATACAAGAAATGAACAAGGACATTACTCTATTCATGGAGAACTAGAGTGACGGAGTAGAGTCAATCTGGAATATGCTGAGAAACCAACAACCTTGTCCTTCAAACCAACAACCTGGTCCTTCAACAATCTATTATGCTGAGGATGACTTCGTGGAGGATTCCTCAACTAAGGGGGAGAAAGACGGAGGTTTGGAGAAATATGGATGGGGAATATGGGAAACCAATGAAACTATTCCAGTGAGACAATACTGGATTAAAGACATAGTAGGAGAAGAAAGTGAAGAGGGATTTGAGGTCATGCATGAGCAACAACCACATGAAGAGCATGAACCGTATTATCCAGAGCCAATAGAACATCCTATTTTGGATGATGATATGGAAGAAGCAAATCCTCTATCACTTGAACAAGAAGCTGCCTTGGAAAGATTGAAAGCTGAGAAAGCAGAAAGAGATGCCAGGCAAGCTGAGAAGAAAACTCACCGAGCAGTTCTAAGAAGTGAGAAGCTTAAAAGATTCAAGATGTATAATGAAGTAAAGAAGAAGAAGATGATAGATTTGGCACATAAACAAGGAAGTGACTGGGAGATGGTTTATAAAACATTCTGCGGAGTTGAAGACGGATTAGAAGTCAACGACAATGCTGATGTGGAAGTTATCATTCAGGACATCAGAAGTGCAAATCAAGAAAATGATACTTACTTCACTGCATTGAGACATTCTCTGATCTACTTGAAAGACGGAGTCAAAGCAAATGGTGCCTGGAACATTCTGATCAGTTTCATGGATAGAGGTACATTTGTGATTTCAACTAAGTTTTTCGAACAGAGAACATATACAGAACTGAAGGTGATGCTCATCAAGATCCAGAGAACCACAAAGCTAAATGAACTGCTCCGTGAGCATGTTAAGGAAATCTTGATGAAAGTCAGTCCAGAGATTACTGAAGATCCTCCTATGGTGAGATTCATGACGAATGACTTGTTCAGAATCTGTTATCTAACGGAGGACAAACTGAAAGATTATCCAAATAACTATCTTATATCAGTTGAGAAGTATCTTAGATCCACTGGATTCATAACTACGGAGAAGGACAAAACAACCGACACTCTAAGAAGATATCTTATGGAGAATGTTCCCTATTATAGGAAGAGAGTGGAGAGAGGATTGGAAGTGCATACCAGACTACCAAACATGCCAAGGCAGAACAAGAAAGATGTTAGTATTGCATGGGTATGGGCTGGAGTGGGTCAAGAGGTTGAGTATATCGGAAGACACATCAAAGGAGCAATCCTTAAACCTGGAGAACCACTGCACTATCCATCCGTGATTGATTATCAAGATGCTAACTCTGATCCTGTAGCTGAAGAAGGTGAGATTGAGATGGACTGAATACTTGAAGCAAAGAACACAAGAACTATCTTCTCAGACTAGAGGAGCAACTTCATTGTAAAAAGTTTTTGTTAGATATAATTACTGATGTTTGTTTAATCAGTGTTTAAGTAACAGGTACTGTTCAGAGTTTAGTATGAAGTACTTATCAGAGTTTACATGGAAGCCAGTCAGAGTTTGTTAAAGTCTGACAGGGTGAAAGTCGATTTAGCTGTCGGTGCATATCATGAAGATTCTAGAAGCAATATATTCTGAAGATGGAAAGAAGCAAAATATATTGATACAGCTAAGGAGATTGGACAGAGGACTGAAGCAATTCTAATTGATTACAATTGTATAGCTAATTTGTAGGAGTATCAATTAGAGATTGATTGTAACTGTGTATTATATAAACACAGATAGGTTATCCCTAGAAGGGATGCGATTATTGAAATATTATTCTTGTAACCTAGTAGCTCTTTGTGATTCATTAACATCATAAAGAGAGAAACTGTTAATATAATTACAGTTTTGTTGATTTACAAACTTGTGTTCTTGATTGTTATTCTCATACATACTTGATTATATTGTGTATTCGGCCTAACAATTGGTATCAGAGCCAAGGCTGTTTAATATATACAGTTTTTCGATTCAAACACAGTAATAATCATGTCTGAAGAAAATCAAGCTCCTTCCAAGGTTGAACAGGTTAAACCTAATTCTGTGAGTCGGTATGAAACAATCAGGGTTCCAATTCTCAGGCCAATGGAGTATCCAATTTGGAAGGTGAAGATGACCATGTTTCTGGAGGCTACAGATCCAGAATATCTTGACAGAATCTATGATGGTCCTCATATGCCGACTAAATTGTCTCCTGTTGTTGATGGTCAAGAACAAAAGACTGTTCCAAAGGAAAAGAAAGATATGACTCCTGAGGACATCTCATCAATTGCAAAAGATGCAAAGGTTAGACATCTTCTACACAGTGCTTTAGATTATGTTATGTCTAACAGAGTAATTGGTTGCAAAACTGCAAAAGAAATCTGGGATGCTTTGGAAGTCAGGTGTCAAGGAACCACTGCTATAAAGAAGAACAGGAAAACAATACTCACTCAGGAGTATGAGCACTTTGATTCAAGAGCCAATGAAACCTTGACTGAGACATATGACAGATTCTGTAAACTGCTGAATGATTTATCTCTGGTTGATAAAGAATATGATCTTGAAGAATCAAATCTCAAATTTCTCTTATCTTTACCTGAAAGATGGGATTTGAAGACAACAACTATAAGAGATAATTACGAACTTGCTGAAACTGAACTTGATGAGATTTATGGGTTACTGAAAACTCATGAATTGGAAATAGAACAAAGAAACAGAAGATCAAGCAAGAAGACAAAATCGGTTGCTCTCAAAGTTGAGGAGAAGCCCATCAAGAAGGAATCATCAAGGAAGAGAGCCAAGGGAAAGGCTTTAGTCATTAAATCTGAAAGTGAGTCATCAATCTCTGATGATGAGTCAAACTCTGATGAAGCTTCTGACTCTGAGGATGATGAAGAACAGATGATGCAAATGGCTGCATTGATGGTGAAGACCTTCAAGAAGATGGGATTCAAGAACTTCAAGAAAGGAAAGAGATTCTCAAGGAAAGATTCAAACTCTGAAAGGAAAAGTTTTAGAAAGTCTGATGGAAGGGAGACCAAGTCTGGCAAGAAGGATAAATCTGAAATCCAGTGCTACAAGTGTAAGGAGATGGGTCACTATGCCCCAGAGTGCAAGAAAGGCAAATCTGTGAAAGCACTCATCTCTAAAGGCAAAGACTGGGCAGATACTTCAGACTCTGATGATGGAGTAAATTATGCTCTTATGGCAACTGTCAAAGATGAGACTGAATCATCTGAAAATAAGGTACCCCTAACTACTTATGCTTATGATACTGATAATATATCTGAATTAAGAGTATATCTGAAAAGCGTACATGTTAGTTATAGGGATCAGACTTTAGAAAATGAGAGAATTAAATCTGAGAATCTTAACCTTAAAGATAGAAACAAGTTTCTTGAAGGAGAACTTGAAAATATGAAGCAGATTCAAAAAGAAAGAGATGATGCTGTTTATGTTGAACAGGAGTTGCTCAAAAGATATAGGCAACTAGAATCTGATCTAGAAAAAGAAAGAAAAATAATCAAGACTTGGACAAACTCTGGAAGAGACACTCATCAAGTGTTTCAGACAGATTCTGTAGGTTTAGGATATTGTGAAAATGATGAACTTAGGTTTAAAGACAAGGTTAAGGTTAAACCACAACTTAAACCTGTGAAATTTGTTCCAGAGTCCACTAAGTTAAAATCTGTTGTAGTAAGAGAAGCTGATATGGAATCAGATGAAACCTGTGAAAGACAGGAAAATATTATAACAGAAAATCTAATGGAATTAGAAGCTGTTAGAAAGCCAGTAAAAACTTGTGAAAAACAGGTTAATGTTGGCTTGATGACAGGAAAACAGTTCAATCATAAGCTCAAAGAGGTAAAGTCTGCCGTGAAACCAAAAGGGTCCAAGAAAAATAGGAATGGAAAGATAGGCATAAATAAAAGAAATAATTATTTGCCTACTGCTGCTGCTCCAAGGAAAACATGTTATAATTGTGGTAGTTCTAACCATCTTGCTAGATTTTGCAATAAGAACAAAGAAATTAACTCTTTACCTTCTACATCAGGAGTAAAGAATGATTATGTAAGAGTTAAACCACAGACTTTATGCACACATTGCGGGAGCACTTGGCATTCTATTTATACTTGTAAGAGTTATCATGCTATTTATCATAACTATTATGAGCTAAAACCTAACTTAAAATGGGTCAGGGCAAACTCTGCAAGTGTAAAGTCTGACAATGTTAGTTTAAACTCTGTTGATAGTGATTCCGCTGCAAAAGCTAACACTGTTAAGAAAGACAAAGGATCCAAGCAAGTCTGGGTCCTTAAAACTAACACTTAGTGTTTGTTTGTGATTACAGGGCATAAAAGAGAGCACCCTTATCTTGGACATTGGATGCTCAGGACACATGACTGGAAATAAAGCCCTGCTATCAGATTTTGAGGAGAAGGCTGGCCCAAAGGTTTCCTATGGAGATGGCAACATAGGACGTACTATGGGATATGGCAATATCAATCTTGGAAGTGTCATCATCACATATGTAGCTCTAGTCTCAGGACTGAAGCATAATCTGCTTTCTGTGAGTCAAATCTGTGACAGAGGAAACCATGTAGATTTTCATACTGAACACTGTGAAGTAATCAGTAAATCTACTGGAAAAGTTGTTCTAGTTGGACACAGGCGCAACAACATTTATGAAGCGAGTTTGGTAACAAACTCTGATGGAAAAACAGTGTGTCTGACTGCAAGAATGTCAAATGAAGAGAGTTGGAATTGGCATAAGAAGCTCTCTCATCTCAATTTGAACAACATCAATGAGCTAATAAGAAAGGATCTTGTAAGGGGACTTCCAAAATCAATACTCAGTCTAGATGGCCTATGTGATTCTTGTCAAAAGGCTAAGCAAAGGAAGTCATCTTTCAAGAGCAAATCTGAATCTTCAGTAGTGGAACCTTATCATCTTCTACATGTTGATCTCTTTGGACCAGTGAATGTGATGTCTATGGGCAGAAAGAAATATGCTCTAGTAATTGTTGATGAATATACTAGATATACATGGGTGTATTTCTTATCAAAGAAGGATGAAACTGCTCAAACTCTGATGGATCATGTAAATCAACTGGACAAAGGATCACAGTACAAAGTCAAAATAATAAGGAGTGATAATGGAACTGAATTCAGAAACTCAATCATGGAAGCTTTCTGCAAGGAAAGAGGAGTGAAACAAGAATTTTCTGCACCTGGAACTCCACAGCAAAATGGTGTAGTTGAAAGAAAGAACAGAACTTTAATTGAAGCAGCCAGAACTATGCTTGACGAAGCAAAATTGCCAACTTATTTCTGGGCAGAAGCTGTTCAAACTGCTTGTTTTACTCAAAATGCTACACTGATCAACAAGCATGGGAAAACACCATATGAGATGGTGAAAAATAAGAAGCCAAATTTGAAATATTTTCATATATTTGGATGCAAATGCTTTGTGTTGAAGACTCATCCTGAACAGTTGACTAAGTTCGAGTTAAAAGTTGATGAAGGAATCTTTGTTGGTTATCCAGTGTCAACAAAAGCATTCAAAGTTTACAATCTGAGAACTAAAGTGATCATGGAATCCATACATGTGTCATTTGATGACAAGAAAATAACTGGACTTGATGACTTAGATGAAAATGATCAACTGCGTTTTGAAAATGAAGGTTTATTCTCTGATGATGTAAACTCTGATGAAGCAGTATCGACAAACTCTGATGAAGCGGTTCTGACAAACTCTGACGCAGCATACTCTGAACCTCTACTGGTAAATACTGGAGAAACTGGAAATTCTCAAATTGAACAAAATATAGAACCAGTTGAGGGGGAGCGTGAAGAAGCTCAACAAGACACAACAAGTGAGTCAGTTGAGGAAACTGATCCAAACTCTGACAGTTTAAACTCTGAGCCATCCAATTCAGGGGGAGCTTCAGATGCTGCAGAAAGTCAACATATGAATCAGGAGAGCATGGATCAAGGGGGAGGATTCGATAATGATGCAAGGAACCACTTACCAACAGCAAGAAAGTGGACACAGGCACATACACCTGATCTTATAATTGGAGATCCTGATGCTAGTGTAAGAACTAGAAGTGCTACTACAAATGAATGCCTGTATCATGCTTTCTTGTCTCAAACAGAACCAAAGAAAGTGGAAGAAGCTCTTCAAGATGCTAACTGGATAACAGCAATGCAAGAAGAGTTAAATGAATTTGAAAGAAATGAAGTCTGGACACTTGTACCTAGACCAAAGAATAGATCAATTGTAGGTACAAAGTGGGGTTTCAGAAACAAGACTGACAGTGAAGGTGTGATTACAAGAAACAAGGCTAGACTTGTGGCTAAAGGTTATTCACAACAGGAAGGAATTGACTATGATGAAACCTTTGCTCCAGTTGCAAGATTGGAGGCCATAAGAATTTTTCTGGCCTATGCTGCACACAAGAAATTTAAAGTCTTTCAGATGGATGTGAAAAGTGCTTTTCTCAATGGGAAGCTTGAAGAAGAAGTGTTTGTTGAACAACCACCAGGATTTGTAGATTCCAAGCATCCAGATTATGTCTACAGGCTTGACAAGGCACTATATGGACTAAAGCAAGCACCAAGAGCATGACATGAAACTCTTGCTCAATTTCTTTTAGAAAGTGGGTTCACAAGAGGTACAATTGATAAAACTTTGTTTTATTTTAATTCTGGTGATGATTTGCTTTTAGTTCAAATTTATGTAGATGATATTATTTTTGGATCTACTAATGACAAACTTTGTAAGAAGTTTGCAAAGCTTATGCAGTCCAGGTACCAAATGAGCATGATGGGAGAGCTTAGTTATTTTCTAGGCTTACAGGTCAAGCAAACAGATGATGGGATTTTTATCAATCAAGCAAAGTATACCAGAAATCTTCTAAAGAAATTTGGTATGCTTGATAGTTCATCTGCTACAACTCCCATGGCTACAGCAACAAAGCTAGACAAAGACACAGGTGCTACAGTGGATATGACAACCTATAGAGGCATGATAGGGTCTCTTCTGTATCTCACAGCAAGTAGACCTGATATCATGTATGCCACATGTCTTTGTGCAAGATTTCAAGCAGAACCCAGAGAGCCTCATCTAACAGCTGTAAAAAGGATTTTCAAATATCTCAAAGGAACCATAACCTTGGGTTTGTGGTATCCTAGAGAATCAGAGTTTAAGCTAATTGGTTACTCTGATGCAGATTTTGCAGGCTGTAAGATAGACAGAAAAAGTACAAGTGGAAGATGTCAATTCTTAGGTGACAGATTGGTTTCTTGGTATAGCAAGAAACAGAAATCAATTTCCACATCCACTGCAGAAGCAGAGTATATAGCTGCTGGTAGCTGTTGTGCACAGATTCTGTGGATGAAGAATCAGTTGCTGGATTATGGGTTAAGGTACTCTAAAATACCTATTTACTGTGATAACCAAAGTGCTATTGCTATGACAGGTAACCCAGTACAACATTCCATGACCAAGCACATCAGCATAAGGTATCATTTTATCAGGGAACATGTGGAGGAAGGAAATATTGAGCTTCATTTTGTGTCTACAGACCAACAACTTGCAGATATCTTCACCAAACCTTTGAGTGAAGCTACTTTTACAAGATTGGTAAATGAACTTGGAATGATCTCTGGTTTTGATTAGAGATACGGGTTAGACTCAAAAACTATAAATGTTTGATTTTTATGCTCATGATTCTTTGCATGTATTAACTGTTATGAGTACCAGTGTCATAAACTCTGAAAGTAAACTCTGATGCTAAACTCTGTTAGTCATAAAGTGTTGGTCATACTCTGATAGTTATAGTCTAATGCTATACTCTGATTGTAATTTTGTCTGAAACATATTGACCAATGAAGAAATTTGTATGAAGCATAATTCTCAGTAAGTAATTATGAATCCTTAAAAGTTGTATAGATTCTGATCTCAAATATGTGCAGTAAGTTAACACAGCATGATACTGTCTCTGTATTTATAGCATCTCTTAGTTTATTGATCCTATATACTGAGTCTGTATTAGCTGTTTGCATTTTCTCTCATAAATTAATTGCATTAACTGATGAAAAGTCTAAACTCTGATTATTAATTGTAAATAATTCACCCTCAAATCAAAAGATGCCAAAAAGAGCACAAATTCCTTTGAGATCATGTTGTGCCTAGGAAGATCCAGGAACTTATTGTATGAAATAAGGGCTAAAATCTTTGATTTTTGGTGACTAGTGCCAACCACTGATTACTGGGAAAAAAAAATACATATATAAAGGGGGTGAAGAATAAAAGATATATCCAAATGAAAGGATATCAAAATACAGAGTTTAGATATAAAAATCAGATTTTATGTTTTACATGAGAGTTTAGGCAACCAGTTTTTACTGCTTAAGTTTGTGGATTTTATGCACTTTGAGATGATCTAAATATTGATTTCGGTAAACTCTGCTATAGCACACACAATTATTCACACCTGTACAGTTTGAGGAAAGAGTTTATTGACAAAGAAGGACAAATGGTAAACACTGATGTATTGTGAGAAATACGCCGAGGTAATTTTGTTTTAATCTCTGATGGTTAAAATGATTTCTTTGTTTCAGACATTTTATAATTTTGAGATTAGACATTTGTTTAGAAATTCGAAAGAGTATGAGTACAAACGGTTCATATTTGTATTAAACAGAGGAGAGAGAGGTTGAGTGTTTTGAAAAGTGTGAAAAGCGGTAATTATGGCTATTTTTACTGCGCGTGTGTATTGGAAGTTGTTACATACAGCTGTCAGCGTATACATGTTTGACATCTGTCCCACTCACACATTTTTCAAAGACGCCTGCTGTGTGTAGTAATGATTAAAACGATTGGGTTTTAATTTTCACTGTTATTATTTAAACTTACTACACATAAACGGTTCATTCTTTTACACACTTCATCTTTTCATAAGTTTTTACTCACAAACACTGTCTCAAACACTTTCACTGCATACATTCTACACTTTTCTCTGTCTTATTTCTTGCTTTCTTCTAAACATCTCTAATGGCTACAACAATGTTTACTGCTTCTGGGTTAGAATTTGTCCCAAACAACTATGCTGCTCCTTTAGCAAATGAGAACGCACCGGAGGCGTTTCAAGGAGAAGAGTTTATAGTTACTCCAACTACTGTTCGTGATGCTTTGGGTCTTGAGGATTTCAATGCTTTCACAATCTCTATTGGTGATTTTGAGTTGTTGAGAATGATGAGGGAAATAGGCTACTCTGGACCATTGACAAAGATTGGTCAACTCAAAAGGCCGTTTTTGCGCAAGGAATGGAGTTTATTTTTCGACTGCATAACAAGGGCTTTTGGAAAGAAGTGCACGAATTGGGATGCAATTCCCACTGATAGTCTGCAAATCGGGTTATTCTCTTCTTTATGGAGGAAATTTTGATGTTGCTAGGCTAGTTTTAACTAATATTGGTGAGAAAATGCTAGAGAATAGGAATGTTGTTTATTTCTCTAGATTTTGTCAATTGTTATTCAACTTTTGCTGTCCTGATGTTGAGATTTTAGAGGATGATGTCATTTTCTCGTTTAAATTGCATAAACGCATATTCTCTGATCTCACTAATAAAGATAACAAGAAAGGAGATGTTGGTGTTTTGATGTTGCCTGAGTCTGTGCAACAATTCCTGATCAATTCACAACAACAACAACCACTTGCAAACTCTGAAGCTGGACCTTCTATGTCTCAATCACAAAGGTCAAAGAAGACTAAGTTAAGAGCTGTTAAGTCTGCTAGAGTGAATCCATCAAATGCTGAAGCTGGGGTATCAAACACTGATGATATGCCTCAGAAGAAAAAGTTAAAGAAAAGAAGGGCCAACAGGGCAAAATCTGATGCTGTTGATGAGGAGAGTGAAGCTGATGATGAAACTCTTCATCAAAGGAAAAGAAGACTGGTAGCAGCACATTTATTTGGTGCTGAGAATGTTTCTTCAAAAGTTGCTGAAGCTCCTGCAGTTTTTGTTCAGGAGGATGCTGAAAATGTTGAAGCAGTCTATGTGTCTGATATAGCAAATGCTGAAACAGAGGCTGAGGTTTTTGCGCAAGATTTTAATGCTGATTTTGAAATGGAAAATGTTCTTGAAGCACATCCTGCTGTCAGTGTTTGTGACACTGAGGATGTGGCAGCTGATCAAGCCACTCTGGTACTTGAAGAATCAATGTCAACTCATACAGAGATACTCTCTGTCACCAATCAAATTCCTGAATTGGGTGAAGAGGTTGATCAGGCAGCAAAATCTGTCTCTTCTGAGCAGATTGTTGAAAATGTTGAGAAAGCTGAGGTTGTTCCAGCAGTAGAAGTAGAGAAGATTTTAAATGACGCTACAGGAGAGAATTGTGTTGAAGCAGAGGTTTTTCCAACAAACTCTGAAAGTCTTAAGGTTCATGTAGAAGACAATGATGAATTGTTGCTTGAAGCTCTACAACAGTCGGTTGTTGAGGTTGTTCACAGAGAAGCAGAGTTAGTTGCAAATCTAAACTCTGAAACTCCTGAAGCTGTACAGCAAGTTATTCCAGATGCTGAAGAAAATCAAGAAGACAATGCAGCAAATTCTGATGATAGTATAGATGCTCATTCTAATCCTGATATACAGGTTGAATTATCAGAAGATGTAGACTCTGATACTGTAAGAGAAGCAAATCGTGCTAATGCTGAGTACTTTCAAGATATGTACTTCAAGAACTGGGCAGATGCTGATTGTGTTTTTTCTGCTCAGAGGGCTGCTGATTTTGTTAATCAGTCTATCAAAACCATTTCATCTTCTGATGTTCTTACAAATCTAAAGGCCACTGTGATTCAAATTAAATCTCTTCACAACAGATTTGATGAGTCTCATAAGGAAGTCACTGCTTTGAGGAATGAAGTTGGTATGCGAGATCTTACTCTGAAGAATGATAGATCTTACTACAATTCTATGTTCAAGAAGCAAGCTAAGGACTCTGATGAAATTCAGAAGAGGCTTGGGAAAGTTGAGGAAAACCAGACTGCTATGTCTGCCCAACTGACTTCAATTTCTACTGCAATTGAGTTGCTAACATCAGTACTACTTTCTGATGATGTCAAAAAGGGGGAGAGTGTACCAAGTGACAAATGCAAAGACACTCAAACTCTGAGACGGAGGGATGATGGTAATGATGGTGGAAGCAAGGGAGATGGAAAGAGTTTAAGATTAAATTCTGATAGAAGACCACTAAGATCAAAGACACCAAGATCAAACTCTGATAGAAGATCAAACTCTGGTAAGGGAAATGCAAACTCTGCCAGTGGTTCAAAACTCAAAAGTTTGATAATCTCTGATAAGCCTACCACATATGAGGAAATTGCTACTAAAATGTTTTTAGAAGAGCATGGTGGTGAGGTAACAGTTGAGGATTATGATGCTGAATTAAGAATGATAAATGAAGAGCACCAGAAGAAAATGGAAGCTGGTACTTATACAAAGAAAGGTAAAGCTCCAAGGAGAAAAGAGATAGGAATATCTATTAAAGATAATGTAAACTCTGATCAAAGTTTGCAATACTCAAGGAGACCTACTATTGCAAGAAATGACAAAGGAAAAGGTAAACTGGTAGAAGAAGAACAGTTACCAAAGAAGATTTATTCAACCTCTGACATTGCTCAAGTTGAATCAAGGATAAACAAATCAACCTCTGACGTTGCTCATGTTGATATTGCTACTAAAATTGTGACAACCTCTGACAAGGCTCAAGTTGTACAAACTCAACTCAAAGGTTTCTTAAGACCTGTACTTTCTGAAACTCTGACATTAGAACCTGTGGATTTTTCTCAAACCAGGACAGTACATGGAAAACAATCTTATGACAAGTCTGGTTTAGGTTCACACAGAGAGAAGAGGATAAATAACAGTCCAATGGATCAAACATCACTGGCAGAACCTGGTGTTGGGGTTACTCAAAAGAGCCTTGACAAGCTAGAGTCTGTTCAGTTAATTTATCATAAGGGACTTAGGAAGGACTTTCTGTTATACTTCATGGCTGATGGCAGAGTATACAGAATAGGTGAAAATGATATACATTTGAAAATGGCTGAAGAGTTAGAATATGTCTTATATCTACTCAAAGTCAGAAATCAAAGGACTCAAAATGCTGCTGAAGTTTTGAGAGTAAGGATTGATATGGGCTAAAAGTAAGCCCTAAAAACACATATAATATGGCATTAATTAGATCCAACATGGTCAAAACGTTAGGCCCGATAAAAGGCCCAAAACCCTAATTATTTATTATTTTCGTAATTAATAAATAGGAGAAATACACAGCTCATTAAATGAGTCTCAAATACAGTAAATATCTTCATAGAAGGATCCAGAATCCCAATCAAATACAATGATGAGTCACATCGCTTATCAGATAAGGGTAATACTTGCCTGCCAAGTAATACACTCCTTATCAGTTATCAATAGTGAGACTTATCAGCAAAAGTCTCCTTAACCTACCATAATTACGAGGCCCCAGACGCCTATATAAGGACCCTCGTGCTTCATCCTAGAACTACGTTTTTGGCTTGATTCTCAATAACGAGATACGTAGGCACTCTGTGAGGACCGATTAGTCTCGAACACGGAAACAGCCATTAAAGCTCGAAGCTCATCATCAACCCTAGCATTAATTACATACAAACCCTAGCCGCAATTCGATAACCTAGTTTTTATTCCACAACATTTGGCGCCGTCTGTGGGAAGCCTTACATCAACCATGGCTAGAACACGAAGATCAGCAACTACTACTGACTCAACTGTCGTCACCACTACTGTTCCAATCACCACGGAACCAGGGTCATTACCCCTCACAACAATGGTTTCTCAACCACTAGGCACGTTGCCCATCACCACAGAGGTGGTTTCTCAACCACAAGGGACGAATCCCCAAACTTCCATACCTCAGAATGAGACGAACCCTCTTCAGATGGTTGTCTCACCTCTCGACCATAACCTTCCCCATGGAGCACAGATCTCTACTACTGTGCTTCCTGTGAGTACAAATCCAGCGTACGGATTGCCCAATTATCCCCCTGAGACCGGAGGGAGTGGCCATGCAAATCAGGGACCATACATTCGAGGATTGGGACCCATCCCTGAAGGAAGATATCTGGATTATTCTGGACCCTACTCTGACAACTCGTCTGATGAAGGACGAGAACGAGCACCCAGAAGAAGAAGAGCTAGCAAAGAGCCCATTGAAAGGAGAAATCGGGGGGCAACTACAAGGGCACCTATGACTACCATGGAAAGGATAAGGGCCCATGAGGCCGAGATCCAGAAACTAAAGAAAAACATGGAGATAGAGCAACAAAGGAGGCAGACTCAGCCTTCGAATCAAGGGGCAGGAGATGTCCCCCTAATTGATTTAGGAACACCTTCAAGAGGGCAAGAGCGAACTAGAAGGATAGAGATTCCCAGGTCAGATCCCCGTGTTTTAACACAGCTGGGTGACCCAGACGATCCTATTCCACCTTTTACTGAAGAGGTAATGGACGCTCATGTATCAAGGAAATTTAAGATGCCTACTATCAAAGAATATGACGGAACGGGTGATCCCGCAACCCATGTGAGGACTTTTTCGAATGCACTGTTGCTGCAACCAGTCACTGATGCTCTTAAATGTAGAGCGTTTCCTCAAACCCTGGCTGGCATGGCCCAAAGATGGTATAGCCGCTTGCCGCCCAACTCTATCAGTTGTTTCAGAGATCTGAGCACGGCCTTCATCAACCAATTCATCAGTGGACGAGTACATGAGAAAAGCTCTGCTTCACTCATGAATCTTACTCAAGGAAAGAACGAGACATTGAGAGATTATCTCAAGCGTTTCACCAAGGAGACATTGAATATACCTGATTTAGACAATAAGGTAGCTATGATAGCCCTTCAACAAGGAACCACGGATGTCTTTTTCAAGATGTCATTGGCTAAACACCCCCCTGAGAGCATGACTGAGCTCCAACAAAGGGTTGGAAAGTACATCAAAGCTGAGGAAAGCATGAAGAAAACCGATACAGGTGGTGAAAATAATGGTGGCTCGAATAAGCGAAAGACGGAGCAAGAGTATGATGTCAAGGACAAATATCCTCGTACGACTAGAGACTCTGATCCAGACACAAAATTTACTGAATATGCAAGGTTGAATGCTCCAAGGAGTCAAATCCTCTTTGACATTGAGAAAGATAGGGACTTTCGATGGCCGAAGCCACTAAGGGGAGATCCTGAGAAGCGAAACAAGAACAAGTACTGTAGGTACCATAAAGACTCGGGCCATGATACTGATGATTGTAGGCAACTCAAGGATGAGATCGAGTTCTTAATCCGAAAAGGAAAACTCGATAAATTCACTAAGGATGGGAATCGAGGAAATCAGCATGGAAACTATGAAAGGAAAAATTATGATACGAGGGACGACGACCAAGATCGTAATCCTAAGCCCCGAGGGCCTGTTATCAATATGATATATGGAGGACCAGCTGCTACGTTAAGGCCTGATAGAGTCGGGGGGCAGGTTCTCCCAATCAAGGTTGTGGATTCAAGAGATGACGAAGAAACAAGGGACTGAGATGCCAGGAACATGGCATGCCCCAAATTTGAAAGTTTATTATGTTTAATTGTTTCCTAAAAAGATCCATTAATAGTACAAGTAGAAATAAGGTCGACGAAACCATTATATGAAGCTTTTCAGCTCTTAATAGGAAGTAAAGCACTATGTAAGGGTTGAACCCTCTTTTTTACGAAAATATTCAAGTTCTTTTTTCACTATTTTATTACTTATCTGTGTTTGAGCATTTCCTTATTGTTTTGTTAAAGAGCAAGTTGTACCAATAGCATTTGATCAAAGTGCCAGCCCATTCAAGAGGCCAAGTACTAGGAATTGCCTTACAAAAGATAAGTTAAATAAATATAAGTGAGCAAACAAAACAGATATAACATAAATAGCATGCATGAATGGAAGGTCCCGAAGGTCAGTTGTCAACATGATCTGGGGAGGCCCAACAGCGGCCGGCACAACCAGGAATTCTCGAAAGGCTTATGCCCGAGAAGTAATGCACATTGTCGGAGAAGCCCCGAAGCGCGCTAAAACTGAGGTAGTAATTGGTTTCGATGATTCAGACTTGGAAGGGGTAAAGTTTCCCCATGACGACCCGTTGGTCATAACCCCTGTAATTGGAAATTCAGAAGTAAAACGAGTCTTGATAGACAATGGAGCTTCTGTTGATATTTTGTTTCATGATGCATTTGTGAAAATGGGGTACAACGACTCTCAGTTGACCCCCACCAACATGCCCATATACGGGTTTAATGGAGTAGAGTCCAACGTTGAAGGGACTATTCAGTTACCCGTGACTATTGGGCAGGAACCTAAAGAGGCGACTCAGATGCTGAACTTTTTGGTGATTAAGGCAGCCTCAACATACAACGCAATCCTTGGAAGGACTGGACTTCATGCGTTTAAGGCTGTGGCCTCTTCCTATCATATGAAGATTAAGTTTCCAACACGGAACGGTGTTGGAGAACAAAAGGGTGATCAGAAGATGGCGAGAAGTTGCTATGTAGCCGCGCTGAGGGCCGATGGAGTCGGGGGGCAGGTCCTTCCGATTGAAGATATGGATGTCCGTAATGATGAGGAACACCGAGGGAAACCAGCAGAGGACTTGATTCCCATATCTCTAGAGCCGAACGATCCTGAAAAGGTTACCTATATTGGAGCATCTCTGAAAGAACCCTTGAAGGGCAAGTTAACAGCGTTCTTACAAGAAAACAGCGATGTGTTTGCTTGGACAGCTGCTGATATGCCAGGGATTGATCCCCAACTCATAACTCACAAGTTTAATGTTGATCCCAAGAGAAAGACAATAAAACAGAAGAAGAGAAATTTTGCTCCGGAAAGGCAAGAGGCCATTAAGCAAGAAGTGGATAAGCTCTTGGAAGCTGGTTTTATCGAAGAAATTCAGTTCCCAGAATGGCTGGCTAACCCTGACAAGATCAAGGCGATCTTAGACATGGAGCCCCCACGCTCTATAAGAGAAGTGCAGAAGTTGACAGGCCGAGTTGCAGCCTTAGGGAGATTCATCTCCAAATCTGGTGATAAGTGTTTGCCTTTCTTTCAGGCATTGAAGAAGGTGAGAAATTTTGAATGGACACCTGAAAGCCAAGAGGCCTTTGAACAGTTGAAGAAGTACATGACCAAAGCCCCATTGTTGGCCAAACCTAGCCCTGGGGAAACCCTATATCTGTACTTGGCAGTGTCTGAACAAGCATTGAGTGCTGTTCTCATACGAGAAGAGAGCAGGGTTCAGAAACCCATCTACTACGTGAGCAAGGTGTTGCATGGAGCTGAGTTGAATTATTCTACCATTGAGAAGTTTGCTTTGGCATTGATAACAGCTTCAAGGAAGCTACGACCTTACTTTCAGTCACATAAGGTTGAAGTCCTGACGGACCAGCAGCTACGAGGTATTTTGCATAGCCCGAAAGCCAGTGGAAGGCTGATCAAATGGGCAATTGAGTTGGGGGAATTCGACATCACTTATAAGCCTCGAACAGCCATCAAGGCTCAGGCATTGGCTGACTTCGTGGTTGAATGTACCATTGGCAACCAAGAAGTCGGGGGGCAGGAGATAGTGACCACTCATGGAATTGAGAATAAGGATGAAGAGCTTGAATCTTATCAGAAGGAATATTGGGTACTCTATTTTGATGGAGCATCAAAAACAAAATCTAGTGGTGCAGGCTTGGTCTTGCAAAGCCCTGATGGGTTCATAGTCGAGTATGCTCTGAAATTGGACTTCCCGACTACTAATAATGAAGCTGAGTACGAAGCCCTGATAGCTGGTTTGGGCCTGGCAAGAGTAATGAGAGTTAAGAATCTCAAAGTCTGTGGGGATTCAAGGCTGGTGGTCTCGCAAGTAAATGGTGAGTTTGAAGCCAAAGATGAAACTATGGCTAAGTACCTGAAGATTGCAAAGGGCATTATGACTCAGTTTGATGAGTGTTATGTGGAGCACATTCCAAGGGAGGAGAACGTTAAGGCCGATGCCCTGTCAAAGTTCGCCTCTTTTGAGATAGAGAATTATGCGGGAAGTGTTTACTTCCAGGTCTTGAAGGCCCCGTTCATCAACTCAAAGTTGGTGGCACCAATCAATATGGGGAGTTGTTGGATAGATCCCATCAAAGCTCACCTAGAAACTGGATGGCTCCCTGACAATGCCTTGGAGGCACGAAAGCTGTCAGTAAGGGCATTGAGATATGCTTTGATTGAGGGTCTTCTTTACAAGAGGTCTTTTGTCATCCCGTACTTGAAGTGTTTAAGGCCCCAGGAAGCCAAGAAGGCATTGGAAGAGGTTCATGGAGGGATCTGTGGGCAACACTTGGGGGGCAGAGCCCTAGCTCACAAGATCACTCGTCTGGGATTCTATTGGCCAAAGATGCTAGCTGATGCACAGGATTATGTCAAGAGGTGTGAGAGATGCCAAAAGCATGCTCCAATCGTAAGGCAGCCGCCTGAAATGCTAACTTCGATTAGTTCTCCTTTTGCAATGTGGGGAATGGATATCCTTGGTCCTTTCCCAGCAGCTTCAGCACAAAGGAAGTTTCTGATAGTGGCCATTGACTACTTCACTAAGTGGATTGAGGCTAAGCCGCTAGCCAAGATAACCACTAAACAAGTTGCCCAATTCTTTTGGGAGAACATAATCTGTAGGTATGGAATCCCACGAATCCTGGTGACGGATAATGGGACACAGTTTAACAACGAAGAGTTCAAGAAGTACTGTGAGGAGAATGCTATTGAACTTCGCTTTACCTCGGTAGCTCATCCTCAAGCCAATGGGCAAGCAGAGGTAGCCAATCGAATTATCCTTGATGGACTGAAAAAGAGGGTCGAACGTTCTAGAAATACTTGGGTGGATGAGTTATTGCCTATCCTTTGGGCGTATCGCACCACCTGTAAAGTTACAACAGGAGCAACCCCGTTCTTGCTGGCTTACGGAGCCGAGGCAGTTGTACCCTTGGAAATTATGCATGCGTCACTTCGGGTGGAAGCATTTGAACCAGAAGCTAATGAAGAAGGCATGAGGCTTGCCCTAGACCTAATCGATGAGGTTAGGGTCGAAAATCCTGCTCGAAATTACACTAAGTCCTGGTCGAAATTTCCTGTTCGAATTTACACTGAAAATTAGCTTCGAATTCTTTCGTTGAAAATTTCCCGAAATCTTCAGGAGCCCGTTTGGAGGCCTAAACAGCGTCAGAACGGGTCGAAAAATCGGGGAATGGTCATAAAGTGCATTCCAGCCTGTTCGTCTCGTTCTGCCGTTTCCGAAAAGTGCTTATTCGCCCAAATCGGACATCATATGCAAAATCTGCAGCCAAAACAGCGAAGTCGATAATTTGAGGTCGAAAAACAATTAAAACGAGCTCGAAGAATCAAGGTACAAAGTGAAACTTCAAATAAAGCTATAGATGGCCAACATTGATGTTAAGGTTCACATGTCGATGGTCGATGTCGGTATGGCTTCGGGTGAAAATTGCTAGTCGACTGGGCTCCTAGACGACCGCCTCCACGCGAACGCCCCGGCCGACCGAACATCCAGCCGACCGCCCCACGGGGGACGCCTCGGCCAACCGAGATTGGTCACCGGTACGGGTTTTTAGCTCCTATTTTCCCAAACAAAAAAAAAAAAAAAAAAAAAAAAAAAAAAATTTTATATACCAGCCGACCGAAGTCCCAGCCGACCGGTCTCCTGGAACACGCCCCGGCCGACCGGAACCATCCGTCGGTGCGGGTTCGCCACAGCCGACCGAAGTCCCAGCCGACCGGCTCTTCCGCGGGCGTCCCGGCCGACCCGGGTCGACGGACGGTTCGGGTTTTCAGAATCCGTGTCAAAAAAAAAAAAAAAAAAAAAAAAAAATCCAGCCGACTGGATTCCCGGCCGACCGGTCCCCCGGGCACGCTCCAGCCGACCAGAGGCGATTGTCGGTGCGGGTTCGCTCCGGCCGACCGAGCCTCCAGCCGACCGGCTCTTCCGCGAGCGTCCCGGCCGACCCCGGTCGACGGTCGGTACGGGTTTTTTCTCGGCCGACCCCGGTCGACGGTCGGTACGGGTTTTTGCTCGGCTGACCCGTGACGATGATCGAGTCAAGTCTGCGATTTTTTATTTTGTATTTTTCTTATTTTATTTATCTCCGATAGCGCCGTTTAGTGCCATTTAGCGCCGTTTAGTGCCATTTAGTGCCATTTAGCGCCGTTTAGCGCCTTTTAAGCGCCGTTTAGCGCCGTTTAGCGCTGATTATTGCCGTTTAGCGTCGCTTAACATTGTTTAAGCGTCGTTTAAGGCTACTTAGTGCCGTTTAGCATCGTTTAACATTCGTCGTAAATGCGTCGGTCGCTCCACGCTTTACAAAAAAGACGATACTCGTGAAACACTAGTGTACCGAGATAAACCCTGACCCAAGTCTTGAGAAAGGCCGTTATAACTTCAAGGAAAGCCTGATCAGCTTTCCTAGAAGTTGGGGGGCAAATGATATGGGCTAAAAGTAAGCCCTAAAAACACATATAATATGGCATTAATTAGATCCAACATGGTCAAAACGTTAGGCCCGATAAAAGGCCCAAAACCCTAATTATTTATTATTTTCGTAATTAATAAATAGGAGAAATACACAGCTCATTAAATGAGTCTCAAATACAGTAAATATCTTCATAGAAGGATCCAGAATCCCAATCAAATACAATGATGAGTCACATCGCTTATCAGATAAGGGTAATACTTGCCTGCCAAGTAATACACTCCTTATCAGTTATCAATAGTGAGACTTATCAGCAAAAGTCTCCTTAACCTACCATAATTACGAGGCCCCAGACGCCTATATAAGGACCCTCGTCCTTCATCCTAGAACTACGTTTTTGGCTTGATTCTCAATAACGAGATACGTAGGCACTCTGTGAGGACCGATTAGTCTCGAACACGGAAACAGCCATTAAAGCTCGAAGCTCATCATCAACCCTAGCATTAATTACATACAAACCCTAGCCGCAATTCGATAACCTAGTTTTTATTCCACAACAAGGATGATGAGAGCAAAGGTTCTCAGTGGTGCTAAAATTACAAGTGCTTACATTCCTAAGTACAAAGATGCTCATGGAAATCTTGTTGAGATGAGAAGAGATAGTGCAAAGCTTTCTACAGCTCTTGGAATAAAGGTGTTGGAATTCAATTTGGAGTCTGACAAAGCCTTTATAATAAGGCTAGGCAATGATATGAGAAGAAACAACATATATTCTCTGAGGGCTGCCATATATCAAACTGGTGAAAGTGATCCAGAATTGAAGGAGCTGAAAGAGATTATGATTGCTGAGCTAGAGAGAGCTGAAAGAAGATTGCTTACAGACTATATCAGGACAGTGCCTGATATTCAAGAAATCAAATAAAGTCTGACTGTAAGTTTTTAAAGTTTTCTGTTCTAAGTTAAAATTAAACTCTGTTATGATTAAACACTGCATTTGTTATATGTTTTGACATCATCAATTATCTGTTTAACTTGTACATTTTTATTATGCACAAGTTGGGGGAGATTGTTAGATATAATTACTGATGTTTGTTTAATCAGTGTTTAAGTAACATGTACTGTTCAGAGTTTAGTCTGAAGTACTTATCAGAGTTTACATGGAAGCAAGTCAGAGTTTGTTAAAGTCTGACAGGGTGAAAGTCGATTTAGCTGTCGGTGCATATCATGAAGATTCTAGAAGCAATATATTCTGAAGATGGAAAGAAGCAGAATATATTGATACAGCTAAGGAGACTGGACAGAGGACTGAAGCAATTCTAATTGATTACAATTGTATAGCTAATTTGTAGGAGTATCAATTAGAGATTGATTGTAACTGTGTATTATATAAACACAGATAGGTTATCCCTAGAAGGGATGCGATTATTGAAATATTATTCTTGTAACCTAGTAGCTCTTTGTGATTCATTAACATCATAAAGAGAGAAACTCTTAATATAATTACAGTTTTGTTGATTTACAAACTTGTGTTCTTGATTGTTATTCTCATACATACTTGATTATATTGTGTATTCGGCCTAACAGTTTTAATGTTCTTTGAATTTAGAAATCTGGAAATGTATATATCTAATCCAGAATGCATTTAATATTATCTAACTGTCTTACTTTAATTAGTTTCATGTTTCCTTAGTTAGTTGAGTTATCCTCGAGGTATTTGCTTGTCAAACTCTAACAATCAAATAGGGGGAGATTGTAAAGCATAATGTAACATAAGATGTAACAGGGATAACTACAACTCAACAAAGGACAAGACATACAATAATATTAACAGAAGCACAGGAATCCAGAAGTAAAGAAGAAAAGGTAAACTCAAAAAATCAAAATATGGTATGTATTCTTGAAGTCCGTAAACAGGTCACAGAAAGAAGTTTATTAATATGTTCAAGCCTCTGTGACAAATAAAGAAACAAGACTTTCAAGACTACAGAAGTATTTGAATGATTAAGAGTTAGTACCACAGGATTCCAGTGATTTAATTGAAGCAACCAGAACGACAAAGGACTTATCAACAACATTGAATTGAAGACATGGAAGTTTTGATCGAGTGTTAGTCATCTGTGAACCAGACCAGTTGCACTAGTTGTCAGCACCTAAAAGATCAAGATGTTTATCGTATCGTTAGAAGTTGATTTAAGTCTAAATCTGAAACATCTTGAAAGTCAAAAGAATATTACAAGGTATGTTTAGGTTTAAACAGATACAATTTACTTGCTGTAAAAGGAGAGAATCTTCAAGGGTCAAAGTGCATAAGGAAAACATTCGATAGTTTTCTTTTAAGAAAAACTATCGAAATTGATCAAGTGGATTTGGATGAAAAACCATCGAAGAAGTAATTCTTCATTCGATAGATTTTATTTAAAATCTATCGAAGGAATAATTAATTAATTCATTCGATAGTTTTTAATAAAAGGAGCAGGTGAAAAGTATACCACTTTGTCAGGTTGATTGAGAAATTGGACGACCAGGATTGAGTTGATTTTGGTTCGATAGTTTTTCAAACTAAGTCCACAATTACAGAGTGAAGAATGTGTCTTCTTCAGTTAGGATTTTCACAGAAAGCATTTACGAAGAGAGAAGCTTGAGCCAGAGAATCACAGAGAAATTAATATTGCTCAGAATTCTATCATTTTATTGATTTCGTGTAACCTAAACTCATTGAAGCTAATCTACGGATTAGAATTGTAGCACCCCTCGCGGTTTATATTTATAAAATGATATATTCCCCGACTCGTGTTTTGATTTGGTGTATTTGATTTCGGACTAGAACACATATATTTATCCGTGAACGAAATTAAATAATTTGTGAGTATAGTATTCAACCCCCCCTTCTACGATACTTTGGACCTAACAATTATGCTATCAATGATATGACTACTGAGTTGTATCATATGCATATTTCTCTTAAATCACTTACTAATGAGAACACAAGGATTAAAACATCTAATCAGTTGTTAAGTGATAGGAATGCTCTTCTAGAAACTCTATTTGCTGAGTTTGAGAAAATGAGAGTAGAGTGTCAAGTTGCCAAGGATGACCTGCTGATTGTGCTTAAAAGAGAAAAATCTATCAAAGCACAACTAGCCAAAGAACAGGAAACGATAACTAGATGGAATGATTCCAAGAATGTTGCCACAAACATTATCAAGGCTCAAGGTGTTGATACATTCTACAAGGAATCAACAAGAAAGGATAAAAAGAAGATAGATATTGAGAGTCTAGGGGATGACACTTCTACGTATAGTGAGCATCCGTTGGAAGGCAATGCCTCCACGGATAGCAAGCATCCGTTGATGGACAACACCTCTACGGAATTGACTTGTCCAAAGAAGTGTACATCTAGTATTAGTCAAGAAAGACTAGAGAAGCTGAACAAAAATTATGGCCCAGCCAGCAAAAATTTTGTTTAGGGATCAAGTAGCAAAACCAAAACTGAGAATGTCAATTGAAGGACAGGGTTGAGGATATAGAGGTTAAGGCTGGAGTTAAAAAGAAAAAGAACAGAAATGGTAAGGTAGGGATTAACAAACACAAAAACTATACTCCTGACAAGTATGCACCTAGGAAAACTTGTGCAAAGTGTAGTAGTGTTAATCATGTATCTACAAATTGCAAATCTGTTCAAACACCATATGTTCAAATGCCAATGCCTGTACTCAATATGCCTATGCCTGCTATGCATAACATGTTTGCACATATTGATCAAACATCTAACTTGTATGCCAACATGCCATTCATTTCAAATCCTCATATGAATGCATTCACAATGCCACAAATGACATGGAGCATGCCACACATGAATGCTATGTATGCATAAAATTCTCAATTGCCTACATCAAACATGTTTGCATATAATCATCCTCAGCATTTTGTCTCCCAGAGGTCAACACCCAGGGTCAAGGTTGATTTAACTCAATCTGAGATTAAGGTGCAAAATGACAAGAGAGGCAAAACTAACAGGAAAGGACCCAAGGAAACTTGGGTACCAAAATCAACTTGATTTGGTTTTGATTGTGTGCAGGGATACAGAAAGAATCTATGGTACTTAGACAATGGATGTTCTAGGCATATGACTGGAGATTCTACCCTGCTCACAGAGTTTGTGGAGAAAGCTGGCCCTAGCATTACCTTTGGAGATGACAGCAAAGGTTTTACTAAGGGATATGGCTTGATTTCAAAGGATAATGTCATCATTGATCAAGTAGCACTGGTTGACGGACTTAAGCACAACTTGCTGAGTATCAGTCAACTGTGTGATAAAGGTTTCTCAGTTTCATTCAACCAAGGAGCATGTGTTGTATCCAGCAAGGAGAACAACAATGTGGTGCTGACAGGATACCGAAAAGGTAATGTGTACATAGCTGGCTTCAACTCTACAAGTTCTGATTCCATCACTTGTCTTCTGAGTAAAGCAAGCAAGGATGAAAGTTGGCTATGGCCCAAAAGACTGTCACATTTGAACTTCAAGTCCAAGAATGATTTGGTAAGAAGAGACCTAGTAAGAGGACTTCCTCAGTTGGAATTTTCCAAGGATGAGCTTTGTGATGCTTGCCAGAAAGGGAAGCAGAAAAAGATTTCTTTCAGAAGCAAGCTGGATTCATCTATTGATAAACCTCTACAGCTGTTGCACATGGACTTGTTTGGACCAGTAAATGTCATGTCAATCTCAAAGAAAAGGTACTGTCTTGTGATTGTGGATTATTTCTCTAAATTCACATGGACTTATTTTCTACACTCCAAAGATGGGGCAAGAGAAGTCATAATCAATCACATCAGGGCTGCCAACAATCATCCTGATCTCAAAGTAAGAAGAATCAGGAGTGACAATGGCACTGAGTTCAAGAATTCCACAATAAGACTGTTTTGTGAGGAAAATGGAATCATTCATGAGTTCTCTGCAGCAAGGACACCACAACAAAATGGAGTGGTAGAAAGGAAAAACAGAACTCTTATTGAAGCTTCAAGAACAATGCTAGGAGAATCAAAGTTGCCTACCTATTTCTGGGCTGAAGCAGTTAACACTGCATGTTTCACTCAAAATATTTCTTTGATCAACCAAACAAAAGGAATGACTCCATATCAGCTGCTCAAAGGAAGGAAACCATCCTTGAATTTTCTACATGTCTTTGGATGCAAGTGCTTTGTACTGAGAAATCAAGGTGAAAATCTTGGAAAGTTTGAATCCAAGGCAAATGAAGCCACTTTTGTGGGATATGCAGCTGGAAAAGCCTGCAGGGTTTTTAATCACAGAATCAACATTATTATGGAATCTGTACATGTTGTTTTTGATGATGCCAGAATACGGGGTCTTACTGGTGAGGGTTTTCATGAAACTCTCAGGTTTGACAATGAGGTGGAAGGTCTCGACTTTGGTGATGAAGATGATGATCATGAGGATGAATCAGTTCCTCCAAGAACGACTGTCTCTAATATGGATAACTCAAGTTCTAATGAGCCATCCATAGAAGGGACAAGGGGAGCATCCGTAGGAAGCCAAGTGGAAGCATCCATCGGAAGGCAAATGGGAGCATCCGTAGGAAGCCAAATTGGAGCATCCGGAGGTGGATCGCAACACAGAGTTACCACCCCATTAAACTCAGGGGGAGTTTCTCTAAGTCAAGGATCAACTTCACATGATTATGCTAATGAGAATGATGCTGCATCTTCAAGACCTACACCTGCTACGAGAAGAAAATGGACAAGGGATCACCCATTTGAACTGATCATTGGTGATGCATCCGCAAATGTCCAAACTAGAAGAGATACTCAGGATGAATGCCTATACAACAACTTTCTTTCTCAAGAAGAACCAAAGAAAGTTGAGGTTGCTCTTTTAGATCTAGATTGGGTTTTAGCCATGCAAGAAGAGCTAAACCAATTTGAAAGAAACAAAGTGTGGAAGCTGGTACCCAAACCTAAGGGCAGAAGTGTTATAGGTACAAAATGGGTATTCAGAAACAAGATGGATGAAAATGGCATAGTCACAAGGAACAAAGCTAGATTGGTTGCTAAGGGCTATTCTCAAGAAGAAGGAATAGATTATGATGAAACATTTGCCCTTGTTGCTAGGCTGGAAGCAATAAGGATATTCCTAGCCTATGCAGCCCATGCCAATTTCAAAGTCTATCAAATGGACGTCAAGAGTGCCTTCTTGAATGGGGAACTGGAGGAGGAGGTGTATGTTAGTCAACCTCCTGGTTTTGAAGATCCAGACTATCCAGAATTCGTCTACTTCCTACTCAAGGCACTCTATGGACTGAAGCAAGCACCTAGAGCCTGGTATGACACTCTGTCACAATTTCTCTTATAAAACCATTTCACCAGAGGTACTGTTGACAAAACACTTTTCTTTAGAAATGTTAATGGCTCTAGCATACTTGTTCAAATTTATGTAGATGACATAATTTTTGGGTCTACAGATGAGAAGCTTTGCAAAAGGTTTGCCAAACTTATGCAAAGTAAATATGAAATGAGCATGATGGGTGAACTTACCTACTTCCTTGGCTTACATATAACGACTCAGAAAAACGCTTGTATAGTACTAATATTTAAATAATATTTGAGATCTATGTTATGTGAATATTGTGTGAAGGGTGGATATTTGAAAATGTGATAAATAGATGTTTACTTGGTGAATGGTATGGATTAAAATATATGTGTATGCTTTTAAATGCATTTTATATGAATTTCTTATTAAAAATTAGTTCTTTTTGACCTTCCGGGAATTTTATAAAATCATCGGAGACTCTTTTTATTGTGAAATCTTTTTCACAACCTTTAGTTTATATTCTAGTATTTTCTAAAATTAGTTGATGAATTTATTTTTGGTTTAAGGATTTAAAAACGATTTTATGAGTTAAATGTCATTTATATGATCAAAACTTTGAAAATTCATATTTAATTCAATTTTGATCATAAAAATATTTTAAAAATATGGGTGATCTTGTAAATTCGTATTCTTTGTTTTAAAAATAAAATTTTATTATCTTCATTTTAGATATTATCTTCATTTTAGATATGAGTTAATTGTGATTTTTAGATATTATCTTCATTTTATTTCGAATTTTAGAAAGGGTATTTATGTTGGTTTTGTTTATTAGAAATCAGATTTTTAATTAGCAAATTACCATTTTACCCCTGGGCTTATAAAACCCTTACAATCAGTTTTTCCCCTTTCTCCACTTTGCCGTTCAACTCTCTCTTCTCTCTTTCTCTCGATTTTCTCTCGGCTATCTCTCTCTCACTTTGTAAAATCTCTCTCCCTCATTCTCTCTCATTCTCTCATGGATATTGATGATTATATGTATATATATAATCGTGTATGTGTGTGAGTGTATGGCCGTGTGTATATGTGTGTGTATCGGTTTTGCATGCAAAGGATTTTGGCGATTTTGATTTTTGATTCAATCCCGAACCTTTGTTTTGTGATGATTCCGTGATAAGGAGATTGTTTGATTTGTATTGGTGAGGTTTGTTGAAGGAAACCCGATTTTCCGGGCACCTCCGAACCATGCCGCCGTCGACAATGAGCTCCGGCGAGCCGACGGGGACGATGATGATGTTCTTGAGTCCAAATTATGTATTAATAGCTATGTTTAGTTAAGATTTTGGGTTGCATGTAAAGAAATCGAAATGCATGTGTATATTTCGATTTTTCCCTTTAGTAAATTCGGTTTGAAAATTTGTTTATGTTGATGATTGATTGATAATTTCAAGTTATAGTGATTGCATGTTGATTAAGTGTGTTAAGTTTAGATAGTTCGAATTTTTGATGGTTAAAGGTTTTGATTTGGGAATTTTAGTGAAGTTCCAAGTATTTGGATTGTTGGTTTGTTAGTTTTGGTTTTTGATAATTGCATGTATAGATTCTAGTAGTTTCTTGAGGTCATGAGTTGATTGGTAAAACCTTTTTCAGCTAAGGAAGAGTTTTAGTTTTGATATGGGATGATTAGTTGTGGTAGAGATTATAATGGTGGAATGGTTTTGTATAGACATATGCCATGCTGAATTTTCCAGAAAACTGCCTGTTCTGTTTTGATTGTTTGCATATGGTTGCTACATGTTTTAGACAGAGAGCCTAGAATGTCACTGTTCTAAATTGAATCTAGTTTGTGCACACGCTAACCTTGTATCGATAGAGTTAACGAATAAAAAGTTATGCTTATTTTACTAAAAGTTGCGCAGCAGGGATTTTTCTGTGCTTTAGTACCTAGTTTATACAGTTCGTTTTTAATCTAAATAAAGTGTTCTGAAGTTGAAACTTTTATGCTAAGTTGCGTTAGTAATCAGGAAGTAGCCTGTCAAATTTGGTAATTGTTTGATTATTTTTGGATTTATGAAAAATGTTTTAGTAAAGTATGCGCAACAGATTTTTCAGCTTTTTGAGATGAAAAACATTGTTGTAAAAGTGTTAAGGATATGGTTGGCATGCTCAAATTGATTTAAGGAATGCCAAGTGTGGTATAATTTGAAAGATAGATTATTATATATATATATATGTATAAGGAGTATGTTATGTGTACTTAAATGGCGATGTGCGTTTATATGGTTGTTGCCTATCACATGGTTGAAATATGGTGTACCTATTATGTGTTTACGCGTTTAGGATGCGTTGGGTAGTTTAGAATAAAGGATTAGCATTTTAGAGAGGGCATACTAAGATAGAATATATTATTTTGTAGAGTCCAAGGAAGTGGAACTTAGAGACAAAGGAAAGACTAAGGTGGAGAATCAGTGATTGCTCATTACCCCTTTTTAGCTACTTAAGGCAAGTAATACAAACTTGCTTTCGTATTTCGATTCCATTGTTTCATTTTGACATATATGAATTGTTATCTTGCCTTGACATACTTTTAAATTCTGAAAACACCTATTGTTCATTGATAACCCTTATCCTTGTTCATATATACCATGTTGAACTATATACCATGCTTTGTTTAGTTCTTTATCCTTAAACCTTTATACCCTGTTCATATCCATGAATTGAAACCTGATTGACCTATGATTATATAACCTGAATTTGATCATATACTTATGCATTCCCTTTTATACCTGAAAGTGAACACACCTAACTCTCGTTCTAGTACATTTCCAGAACAGACCCGATGATAAATATTTCTGATATTCCACTAATAGAAATCCAGATTGTTTTGATTGAACTTATCTGATTTCCAAAAGACTTCTTTATATCTGAACATGTTTTAAAAAGGAATAAAGTTTGGACTCATTTAAATTCTGATTTATGGTTTCCACGGATTCCTAAGATTGGAGGCGTAAGAGGCCGAGTAACGCCGGTCCAACACTTTTTAATTATAATAAATGGACTAGGGATGGACTAGTCTAAAGGCCAATGTGTTGCCTAATGGGACCCAATACAAGGACCAGAGGGACTGTGTGTCCGGTATGGGGACTTTACGTGGCTGATCACCCGTATTGTCCGGTGCGTTGTGAAAAATCTCCAAAAATGACTTAATGCTTTTCTTGAAAACGGATATCTTGATAATGAAATTGGTTTACCCTTTGAAATTGCATATTTATGTCATTGTTCTGATAATCCTTTGATATGGATTCTGCTAAAACCATGCCATATATATATTGATATTGGAAACTGCTTTGAAACTGTATATTCAATTCATTATTCTGATAATCCCTTGATACGGATTTTGCTATACCCATGTCATACATATTGATATTGGAACTGTTTCCCAGTGGTTAACTATTTGGACATATTATTACTTGCTGAGCATTTGGCTCATTCTTTTTCCCTATTCTAACCCACAGTTAAACGAGAAGATGGTACACACTTTTCAGACAGCTAGGAAGTCTTCCTATAGGGTTGTTTTTGGGATGCCAGCTCAGGTAGGTGATGACCACTGGTAGAAGGTGTTTTGTAAGGAGAGGACATAGAACTTTTAAGTCTTGGTTGTAATAACTTTTGAGACTCATGTTTATGTATTAATGAATTAGATAGTGGATGCTTGTTTCACACCATCAACTGTTGAGATCCATTGGTAGAGTTGGGGTCTAGTCTGCATGTTTATATTATTGTTTATGGGTTTAATTATGTATAGAGTTTGTAGTGACTCCCCGATCATGACCCCTGTTAGATATAATTGCTAATGTTTGTTTATCAGTGTTTAAGCAACAGGTACTGACAAGAGTTTATCAGAAGCCAGTCAGAGTTTAGTTAAACTCTGACAGGGTGAAGAGTTTAAATTGAAGCCGGTCAGAGTTTATTTAAAGTCTGACAAGGTAAAAGTTGAATTAGCTGTCGGTGCAGAATTGAAGATTCTAGAAGCAATACATTCTGAAGATGGAAAGAAGCAGAATATATTGATACAGCTAAGGAGATTGGAATAGAAGACTGAAGCAATCCTTAATTGATATGAATTGTATAGCTAACTTGTAGGAATATCAATTAGATAAGGATTGAATGTAGCTGTGTACTATATAAACACAGATAGGTTATCCCTAGAAGGGATGCGTTCATTGAATTATTATTCTTGTAACCTAGAAGCTCTTTGTGATTCATTAACATCATAAAGAGAGAAGCTGTTAATACGATTACAGTTTTATTGATTCAAAAACAGTGTTGTTAATTATTGTTATTCTCATACATACTTGATTATATTGTGTATTCGGCCTAACAATTGGTATCAGAGCCAAGGCTGTTTAATATATACAGTTTTACGATTCAAACACAGTAATAATCATGTCTGAAGAAAATCAAACTGCTTCCAAGGCTGAACAGGTTAAGCCTAATTCTGTGAGTAGATATGAAACAATCAGGGTTCCGATTCTCAGGCCTGTAGAGTATCCGATTTGGAAGGTGAAGATGACCATGTTCCTGGAGGCTACAGATCCAGAATACCTTGACAGAATCTATGATGGTCCTCATATGCCGACTAAATTGTCCCCTGTTGTTGATGGACAAGCACAAAAGACTGTTCCAAAGGAAAAGAAAGATATGACTCCTGAGGATATCTCATCAATTGCAAAGGATGCAAAGGTTAGACATCTTCTCCACAGTGCTTTAGATAATGTAATGTCTAACAGAGTAATTGGATGCAAAACTGCCAAAGAGATATGGGATGCTTTGGAAGTCAGATGCCAGGGAACAGGTGCTATTAAAAAGAACAGAAAAACAATACTCACACAGGAGTATGAGCACTTTGATTCAAGAACTAATGAAACCTTGACTGAGACTTATGACAGATTTTGCAAACTGTTGAACGATCTGTCTCTGGTAGATAAAGAATATGAACTTGAAGAGTCCAATCTCAAGTTTCTGTTATCTCTACCTGAAAAGTGGGATTTAAAGGCAACAACAATCAGAGATAATTATGATCTTGCTGATACAGATCTTGATGAAATCTATGGATTGTTAAAGACTCATGAACTTGAGATAGAACAAAGAAACAGGAGGTCAAGCAAGAAGTCAAAATCTGTTGCTCTCAAAGTCGAGGAGAAGCCCATCAAGAAGGAATTATCAAGGAAGAAAGCCAAGGGAAAGGCTTTAGTGATCAAATCTGAGAGTGAGTCATCAAACTCTGATGATGATTCAAACTCTGATGAAGCTTCTGATTCTGAGGATGATGAAGAGGAGTTGATGCAAATGGCTGCCTTGATGGTAAAGACATTTAAGAAGATGGGATTCAAGAACTTCAAGAAGGGTAAAAGATTCTCAAGAAGAGATTCAAATTCTGAGAAGAAGAATTTCAGAAAGTCTGATGGAAGGGATACCAAGTCTGGTAAGAAGGACAAATCTGAGGTCCAGTGCTACAAGTGCAAAGAGATGGGTCACTATGCTCCAGAGTGCAAGAAAGGAAGAAGTGAAAAAGCACTCATCTCTAAAGGCAAAGACTGGGCAGATACTTCAGATTCTGATGATGGAGAAAACTATGCTCTTATGGCTACTGTCAGAGATGAGACTGAATCATCTGAAAATAAGGTACCCCTAACTACTTATGCTTATGATACTGATAATATATCTGAGTTAAGAGTATATCTGAAAAGCGTACATGTTAGCTATAGGGATCAGACTTTAGAAAATGAGAGAATTAAAGCTGAGAATCTTAGTCTTAAAGAAAGAAACAAGTTTCTTGAAAGAGAACTTGAGAATATGAAGCAGATTCAAAAAGAAAGAGATGATGCTGTTTATGTAGAACAGGAGTTGCTGAAAAGATATAAGCAACTAGAATCTGATTTAGAGAAGGAAAGGAAAATAATCAAGACTTGGACAGATTCTGGAAGAGACACTCATCAAGTGTTTCAGACTGATTCTGTAGGTTTAGGTTATTGTGAAAATGATGAACTTAGGTTTAAAGACAAGGTTAAGGTAAAACCACAACTTAAATCTGTGAAATTTGTTCAAGAAGCCAATAAGTTAAAATCTGTTGTAATAAGGGAAGCTGATATGGAATCAGATGAATCTTGTGACAAACAGGAAAATATTATAACAGAAAAACTTATGGAAATAGAAGCTGTTAGAAAACCAGTAAAAACTTGTGAAAAACAGGTTAATGTTGGCTTGATGACAGGAAAACAGTTCAATCACAAGCTAAAAGAGGTAAAGTCTTCCATGAAACCTAAAGGTTCCAAGAGAAATAGGAATGGAAAAGTAGGCATAAATAATAGAAATAATCATATGCCTAATGCTAGTGCCTCAAGAAAAACATGTTACAGTTGTGGTAGTTCTAATCATCTTGCTAGATTCTGCACTAAGAACAAACATATTAATTCTTTACCTTCTACTTCAGAAGTAAAGAATGATTATGTTAGAGTAAGACCACAGACTTTATGCAAACATTGTGGAAGCACTTGGCATTCTATTTACACATGTAAGAGTTATCATGCAATTTATCATAACTATTATGAGCTAAAACCCAACTTGAAATGGGTTAGAGCAAACTCTGCTAGTGTAAAATCTGACAATGTTAGTTTAAACTCTGATAATACAGATTCCGCTGCAAAAGCTAACACTGTTAAGAAGGACAAAGGATCCAAGCAAGTCTGGATCCTTAAAACTAACACTTAGTGTTTGTTTGTGATTGCAGGGTATAATAGAGAGCACACTTATCTTGGACAGTGGATGCTCAGGACATATGACTGGAAACAAAGCCCTGCTATCAAACTTTGAGGAGAAAGCTGGCCCAAAAGTTTCCTATGGAGATGGCAACATAGGACACACTCTGGGATATGGCAATATCAATCTTGGAAGTGTCATCATCACAAATGTAGCTCTAGTCTCAGGACTCAAGCATAATCTGTTGTCTGTGAGTCAAATCTGTGACAGAGGAAACCATGTAGATTTTCATAGTGAATACTGTGAAGTTATCAGTAAATCTACTGGAAAAGTTGTTCTAGTTGGACACAGACGCAACAATATTTATGAAGCTAGTTTGGTAACAAACTCTGATGGAAGTACAGTGTGTCTGACTGCAAAAATGTCAAATGAAGAGAGTTGGAATTGGCACAAGAAGCTCTCTCATCTCAATTTGAACAACATAAATGAGCTTATTAGAAAGGATCTTGTAAGAGGACTTCCAAAATCAATACTCAATCTAGATGGTCTATGTGATTCTTGTCAAAAGGCCAAGCAAAGGAAGTCATCTTTCAAGAGCAAATCTGAATCTTCAGTAGTAGAACCTTATCATCTTCTACATGTTGATCTCTTTGGACCAGTGAATGTGATGTCCATGGGCAGAAAGAAATATGCTCTAGTAATTGTTGATGAATATACTAGATATACATGGGTGTATTTCTTGTCAAAGAAGGATGAAACTGCTCAAACGTTGATGGATCATATAAATCTACTGGACAAAGGATCACAGCACAAAGTCAAAATTATAAGGAGTGATAATGGAACTGAATTCAGAAACTCAATATTGGAAGCTTTCTGCAAGGAAAGAGGAGTCAAACAAGAATTTTCTGCACCTGGAACTCCACAGCAAAATGGTGTAGTTGAAAGAAAGAACAGAACCTTAATTGAAGCTGCCAGAACTATGCTAGATGAAGCAAAATTGCCAACTTATTTCTGGGCAGAAGCTGTTCAAACTGCTTGTTTCACTCAAAATGCTACTCTGATCAACAAGCATGGAAAAACACCATATGAGATGGTGAAAAACAAGAAGCCAAATTTGAAATATTTTCATATATTTGGATGCAAATGCTTTGTGTTGAAGACTCATCCTGAACAGTTGACCAAGTTCGAGTTAAAAGCTGATGAAGGAATCTTTGTTGGCTATCCATTGTCAACAAAAGCATTCAGAGTTTACAATCTGAGAACAAAGGTGATCATGGAATCCATACATGTGTCGTTTGATGACAAGAAAATAATTGGACTTGAAGACAAGGATGGATATGATCAACTACGTTTTGAAAATGAAGATCTATTCTCTGATGGTATAAACTCTGATGAAGCAGGGTTGACAAACTCTGACGAAGCATACTCTGAACCTCTACTGGTAAATACTGGAGAAACTGGAAATTCTCAAATTGAACAAAATAGAGAACCAGTTGAGGGGGAGCGTGAAGAAGCTCAACAAGACACAGCAAGTGAGTCAGTTGAGGAAACTGATTTAAACTCTGACAGCTCAAACACTGAGCCATCCAACTCAGGGGGAGCCTCAGATGCTGCAGAAAGTCAACATATGGATCAGGAGAGCATGGATCAAGGGGGAGGATTCAATAATGATGCAAGAAACCACTTACCAACAGCAAGAAAGTGGACACAGGCACACACACCTGATCTCATAATTGGAGATCCTGATGCTAGTGTAAGAACTAGAAGTGCAACAAATAACGAGTGTCTGTATCATGCTTTCTTGTCTCAAATAGAACCAAAGAAAGTGGAGGAAGCTCTTCAAGATGCACACTGGATAACAGCAATGCAAGAAGAGTTAAATGAATTTGAAAGAAATGAAGTCTGGACACTTGTACCTAGACCAAAGAATAGATCAATTGTAGGTACAAAGTGGGTTTTCAGAAACAAGACTGACAGTGAAGGTGTGATTACAAGAAACAAGGCTAGACTTGTGGCAAAAGGTTATTCACAACAGGAAGGAATTGACTATGATGAAACCTTTGCTCCAGTTGCAAGATTGGAGGCCATAAGAATTTTTCTGGCCTATGCTGCACACAAGAAGTTTAAAGTCTTTCAGATGGATGTAAAGAGTGCTTTTCTTAATGGGAAGCTTGAAGAAGAAGTGTTTGTTGAACAACCACCAGGATTTGTAGATTCCAAGCATCCAGATTATGTCTACAGGCTTGACAAGGCATTATATGGACTAAAGCAAGCACCAAGAGCATGGTATGAAACTCTTGCTCAGTTTCTTTTAGAAAGTGGGTTCACAAGAGGTACAATTGATAAAACCTTGTTTTATTTCAATTCTGGTGATGATTTGCTTTTAGTTCAAATTTATGTAGATGATATTATTTTTGGATCTACTAATGACAAACTTTGTAAGAAGTTTGCAAAGCTTATGCAATCCAGGTATCAAATGAGCATGATGGGAGAGCTTAGTTACTTTCTAGGCTTACAAGTAAAGCAAACAGATGATGGTATTTTTATCAATCAAGCAAAGTATACCAGAAATCTTCTAAAGAAATTTGGTATGCTTGATAGTTCATCTGCTACAACTCCCATGGCTACAGCAACGAAGCTTGACAAAGACACAGGAGCCTCAGTAGATATGACTAACTACAGAGGAATGATAGGGTCTCTACTGTATCTTACTGCAAGTAGACCTGATATCATGTATGCAACATGTCTTTGTGCAAGATTTCAAGCAGATCCCAGAGAGCCTCATCTAACAGCTGTAAAAAGGATTTTCAAATATCTCAAAGGAACCATAACCTTGGGTTTGTGGTATCCTAGAGAATCAGAGTTTAAGTTAATTGGTTACTCTGATGCAGATTTTGCAGGCTGTAAGATAGACAGAAAAAGTACAAGTGGAAGCTGTCAATTTTTAGGTGACAGATTGGTTTCTTGGTACAGTAAGAAACAGAAATCAATTTCTACATCCACTGCAGAAGCAGAGTATATAGCAGCTGGTAGCTGTTGTGCACAGATTTTATGGATGAAGAATCAATTGCTGGATTATGGATTAAGGTACTCTAGAATACCTATTTTCTGTGATAATCAAAGTGCTATTGCTATGACAGGTAATCCAGTACAGCATTCCATGACAAAGCACATCAGCATAAGGTATCATTTTATCAGAGAACATGTGGAAGAAGGAAACATTGAGCTTCATTTTGTGTCTACAGACCAACAACTTGCAGATATCTTCACCAAACCTTTGAGTGAAGCTACTTTTACAAGATTGGTAAATGAACTTGGAATGATCTCTGGTTCTGACTAGAGATACGGGTTAGACTCATTTTTTGTTGTTGTTCATGATTTCTTACATATGTTAACTGTTATGTGAACCAGCATGTTAAACTCTGATGATAAACTCTGTGAAGTGTTAGTCATACTCTGAAAGCATACTCTGAAGATAAACTCTGTTGGTCATACTCTGGTAATTATAGTTTAATGCTATTCTCTGGTAATTCTGTCTGAGACATATGGACCGATGAAGAAATTTGTATGGAACATAATTCTCAGTAAGTAATTGTGAATCCTTAAGAGTTGATAGATTCTGATCTCAAATATGTGCAGTAAGCTAACACAGCATGATACTGTCTCTATATTTATAGCATCTCTTAGTTTATTGATCCTATACACTGAGTCTGTATTAGCTGTTTGCATTTTCTCTCATAAGTTAATTATAAATACTGATGAAAAGTCTAAACTCTGATTATTAATTTCAAATAATTCACCCTCAAATCAAAAGATGCCAAACAGAGCACAAATTCCTTTGAGATCATGTTGTGCCTAGGAAGATCCAGGAACTTATTGTATGAAATAAGGGCTAAAATCTTTGATTTTTGGTGACTAGTGCCAACCACTGATTACTGGAAAAATAATAAAAAAAAAAAAAAAAAAAAAAAAAAAAAAAAAATAATAAATAAATAAATAAAAAATTTAAAGGGGGTGAAAAATAAAAGACATATCCAAATGAAAGGATATCAGTTATATAGAGTTTAGATAGAAAAATCAGTGTCTATGTTATACATGAGAGTTTAGGCAACCAGTTTTTACTACTTTAGTTTGTGGATTTTATGCACTTTGAGATGATCTAAATACTGATTTCGGTAAACTCTGCTATTACACACACATTTTTCACAAATGTACAGATTGAGAAAAGAGTTTATTGACAAAGAAGGACAAATGGTAAACACTGATGTATTGTGTGAAATACGCCGAGGTTACTTTGTTTTAATCTCTGATGGTTAAAATAATTTCCTTGTTTCAGACAGTTTATGATTTTGGGTTTAGTCATTTGTTTTTTTTAAAAAGTGTGATTGAACAGAGAAAAGATAGAGTTTGTTTGATAGTGATTGACCAATGCTATTGAGTATGTTTATTAAGTCCTGTTTGTGATTTGTATTGCTGCTGAGTATGTTAGTTAATTGGTTAAAGTTTTTTTTTGTCTTTCCAATTACTATGCAATATTGATAATACTGAAATGTAAAGAAACAAATTTTTCATTAATTGATTCAAATTTACATTCAGACAATCTCATACTTATGTTAAGCTAATCTTTCTAGTACATACTAATCACTATGGTTACAAAAGAGAAGATCTATTTAACCAGGACAAGTACTTGAATGCTACATCTGAAGCAGAAGAGCTAGAGCCAGAAGTTATTGTGCTCTACTACTTCTGATGAGAGCTACCCAGTTGTTCATCTAATCCTTATACCATCTGGGATTGCTTGACAACATCCTGAAGATGAATCATCATCATCATCATCATCTTCCTGGATTCGCTTTCTGCTTTGCAGCTTGCAGGATTCCAAGAAGATTGTCTCCTCAGTACCCATCAGGAAGCTCTGCTGGAAGAGCATCATACAAATCTCCATAGTATGATCGTCTGCCAGGATGGGAACATCATATGGACCGGGACGGATGATGTGCACATAAGGATTAGAGATTGGTCCTTCTGCTATTTCATCATCTGCTATAAGACCTTCTTCATTCAGAAAAGAAAGAACAAGAAACTCATCGATGATGTAGTTTGCTTGTTGAGGCCAGTTCATGTTCACGAATGATTCGACATCCATGAACTCAAAGGTTCCTGCCATTTGGTGTATGGTAATTTTAAGATATGAAGCCTGTTGATAAAATGCTTCGGTTTTTAAAGCATTCAACAGGGTCACTCAAAGGTTTTTCAAGCATTCAAGAGGGTCACTGAAAGGTTTTTACTTGAATCGAAGCGCTTGGGATAATAAGCAGCTTCCTCCACTACATCAGCGTTTATTGCATCTGAATTAGAATATGTTCCAAATAACTACTCAGCTCCTGTAGCAAATGAGAACGCACCGGAGGCGTTTCATTTGATTCAGAGGTTCTTGTTACACTCTGATATTGGTACTGCTCTAACCGTACCATCGAAGCTGTCTGCGACTCAAATTCGAACTTTTTGGCAGACAGGTACTTATGATAATGGAGGAGAGTCTGGATCTCCATCTATCATTTTTGAATTTCAAGAAGATCAATTTGTTGTTACTCCTACTACTGTTCGTGATGCTTTGGGTCTTGAAGATTTTAATGCTTTCACGATATCTGTTGGTGATTCTGAGTTGGTTAGGATGATGAGAGAAATCGGCTACTCTGGACCTTTGTCAAAGATAGGTCAACTCAAACGGCCATTTTTGCGCAAGGAATGGAGCTTCTTTTTCGATTACATTACTCGGGCTTTTGGAAAGAAGTGCACCAATTGGGATGCGATTCCAACGGATAGTCTACAGATCGGGTATTCTCTTCTCTATGGCAGTCAATTTGATGTTGCTAGATTAGTTTTAACTAATATTGGTGAGAAAATGCTAGAGAATAGAAATGTTGTTTACTTCTCTAGGTTTTGTCAATTGATATTCAATCATTGCTGTCCTGATGTTGAGATTTTAGATGAGGATGTAATTCTTTCATTTAAATTACACAAACGTATATTCTCTGACCTTATCAACAAGGACAACAAGAAAGGAGATGTTGGTCCTTTAATGTTACCTGCATCTGTGCAACAATTTCTTGACAACTCACAACAGCACCGTGTCTCAACTGCTGAAGCTGGACCTTCTGTATCTCAACCACAGAGGTCAAAGAGATCTAAAGTTCGAGGAGTTAAGTGTGTTGAAGCTGAGGTATCAAATGTTGATGCTGTGCCTCAGAGAAAAAGAATGAAGAAAAGGAGAGCCCATAGGGCAAAGTCTGTTGCTGCTGATTCTGTTGCAGACTCAGATACTGAAGCTGATGACGAAAATCTTCATCAGAGAAAGAGAAGATTAGTTGCTAATCAACTTTTTGGTGATATTATTGCTAATATGAATAAAGAACCTGAGGAAACAGAAGCTCCTACATCAAAAGCTGATGATGTAGTGGAGGAAGCTGCTGCATACTCTGACAGCAGGATTGTGGATCATGAAGATACTATACCGGAAGCTGATCAAGCATCTACTGAGTTAGTAGAACCTATTGCTTCTCACACAGAAATCATTTCTATTGATTTTGAGAACGGTGATGAAGTAGATCAGGTTAGAGTTGATCCAGTTCCAGAAGCTGTTGCTGTACATGCTGATGCAACAGATAATGATCATGAGGATATTGTTTTCCTTGAAACTTTGCAACAATCAGTTGTTGAGATTGTTCAGAGAGAAACAGAGGTAACTGCTCCAGCAAACTCTGATGTTCCTCAAACTGTAGCAGATCAAGTACCTGATGCGACTGCACAGTTAATTGATGAAATCACTGCTGAAAATGTGCTTGAAGATATTCACAGAGAGGATGACAATGCTGAAGCTAGTCCTGTTCATTCAAACTCTGATGTTCAAGTGGAAGTTTCTGATATTCAAGCAAATTCTACTGAAGAAAGGGAAGTTCAAAGGGCTGCTTCTGAGCATTTTCAGAATATGTACTACAATGCATGGGCTAATGCAGATTGTATCTTTCCAGCGCAAAGGGCTGCAGAATTTTTATCTGATTCTGTCAAGAAGATTACAAATCCTGATGTCCTTACGAGCTTACAGGCAACTGTTATTCAAGTCAAATCTCTCAATAATCGATTTGATGAGAATCAACAAATGCTTACAAGTCTGAGGAATGAAGTAAGCTTGAGGGATCTTACTTTAAAGGCTGACAGAACTTATTATTATACCATGTTCAAGCAGCAAGCCAGGGATTCTGAAGAAATCAAGAGGAGGCTTGGGACAGTTGAGGACAATCAGAATGCTATGTCTGCTCAACTGACTTCTATTTCTACTGCGCTTGAATTGTTGACATCAGTACTACTTTCTGATGATGTCAAAAAGGGGGAGAGTGTACCAAGTGACAAATGCAAAGACACTCAAACTCTGAGACGGAAGGATGATGGTAATGATGGTGGAAACAAGGGAGATGGAAAGAGCTTAAGATTAAATGCTGATAGCAGACTACTTTCAAGAAGATCAAACACTGATAGAAGATCAAACTCTGGAAAGGGAAATGCAAACTCTGCCAGTGGTTCAAAATTCAAAAGTTTGATAATCTCTGATAAGCCATCTACTGATGAAGAAATTGCTGCTAGGATCTTTATTAAAGAGCATGGAAAAGATGTTACAATTGAAGATATCCAAGCTGAAGAACAGATGCTTGCTGAGGAACACAAGAAGAATGTTGAAGCTGGAATCTACAAGAAGAAGGAAATCAAGGCTCCTAGAAAGAAAGAAAAAGGAATTGTTATCAAAGAGAATGTAAATTCTGATCAGAGTTTACAGTACTCAAGGAGGCCTGTGATTAAAAATGCTGACAAAGGAAAAGGTAAACTGGTAGAAGAAGAACAGTTACCTAAGAAGATTTATTCAACCTCTGACATTGCTCAAGTTGAAACAAGATTACCAAAATCAACCTCTGACGCTGCTCAAGTTGATGATACTATTGTGGTTAAGCCAGCCTCTGACAAGGCTCAAGCTGTGCAAACTCTGCCAGCTCCTCAACTCAAAGGTTTCTTAAGACCTATGTTCTCTGAAACTCTGACACTTCAACCTGTGGATTTTTCTCAAACCAGGACTGTACTTGGAAAAGAATCTTATGATAAGTCTGGTTTAGGTTCACATAGGGAGAAGAGAATAAATAACAGATCTCAAGACAATATTTCACTGACAGGATCTGGTATTGGAAATACACAAGAAAATCTTGATAAGTTAGAATCTGTTCAGTTGATTTTTCACAGAGTCTTGAAGAAGCAGTTTCTGTTATATTTCATGAGTGATGGAAGAGTTTATAGAATTGGAGAATCTGATGTAAATCTCAAATCATGGGAAGAACTTGAATATGTACTTTATCTGTTAAAAGTTAAGAACAGACATACTCATAATGTTGCTCAAATCTTAAGAGAAAAGATGCTGAGATCAAAAGTAATGCTTGGAGGAGGAGAAGTCTCAAATGCTTATATTCCAAAGTATAGAGATCATACTGGAAAATTGGTGGAGATGAAGAGAAACAGTGCTAGATTTAAAACTGCACTGGGATTAAAAGTTTTAGAATTCAACTTAGAGTCAGATAAAGCTCAGTACATTCGGCTAGGGAATGATATGAAGAAGAACAGTATCTATTCTCTGAGGGCTGCCATATATCAAACTGGTGAAGGAGATCCAGAGTATAAGGAGCTGAAAGAGATTATGATAACTGAACTTGAGAATGCTGAGAGAAGACTGCTGATTGATTATCTCAGGACTGTGCCTGATATTGAAGAAGTCAAGTAAAGTCTGACTGTAAGTTTTTAATATTTTCTATTCTAAGTCAAATTTAAACTCTGTTTTATATTAAACTCTGTTATATGTTAAACACTGCATTTGTTAAAAGGTTTTGACATCATCAATTATATGTTTAACTTGTACATTTTATTATGAACAAGTTGGGGGAGATTGTTAGATATAATTGCTAATGTTTGTTTATCAGTGTTTAAGCAACAGGTACTGACAAGAGTTTATCAGAAGCCAGTCAGAGTTTAGTTAAACTCTGACAGGGTGAAGAGTTTAAATTGAAGCCGGTCAGAGTTTATTTAAAGTCTGACAAGGTAAAAGTTGAATTAGCTGTCGGTGCAGAATTGAAGATTCTAGAAGCAATACATTCTGAAGATGGAAAGAAGCAGAATATATTGATACAGCTAAGGAGATTGGAATAGAAGACTGAAGCAATCCTTAATTGATATGAATTGTATAGCTAACTTGTAGGAATATCAATTAGATAAGGATTGAATGTAGCTGTGTACTATATAAACACAGATAGGTTATCCCTAGAAGGGATGCGTTCATTGAATTATTATTCTTGTAACCTAGAAGCTCTTTGTGATTCATTAACATCATAAAGAGAGAAGCTGTTAATACGATTACAGTTTTATTGATTCAAAAACAGTGTTGTTAATTATTGTTATTCTCATACATACTTGATTATATTGTGTATTCGGCCTAACAACCCCAGAGAAATTCTGAAGTCTGAGATCTCCTTCTAACTCCCCTTGAGAACAACCTATCTTCTCTTTAACTTCTCCCCCTTTTTGTTATCAACAATTAGGATAAAAGAGGCATAATCTTAGTTACTGAATAAGATATCTGGGTACAGGAGTCCAACACTTCAAAGATCGAAAGATTTCTCTCAGGAATCTCTCTATTCATGCATCAGGATCTCATCCTGGCTCACTTCACACAACTCACCTTCCCTTATTAAAGGGGTACTCAAAAAAAAATCTCTCCTTTTGCCATGCTGGAAGAATTAGCATGCCTCTCATTCTCTCCCTCTCCTTTTGCCTGGTCTCAAGCCATCCACTCCACTAACTCCCTTCCCACAAACCTAAAGATGTCTCAACTATATTGAATTCCTTGATACTCAGTTAGAATGAGCCGAAAGATTTTTCAAGAAAGAATCATGGAAATCAATATTTTTGGTCTACGAATAGTCGCTGGTTAGGCTTATCCGTAGATTGAGAGACATCTTTCTACGGATGAAGGATATCCGTAGAGGATTTTGAAGAATGGGCTTGTGAAGTAGAAATTGAAGTAAGTTCTGTGAAAATTGAATGTGACATTTAAGTGCACAGTGCTTACATCAAGATCATCAAAAAGAGACTAGTGATCCAACGAATTCTCTGAAAGAGAATGATCACTAGGTGAATGGAGCTTCTCCAAGAGTTCACAAAAAAATGGAGAATCAAGTACAGATGAGTTGAATGATGCAATTATCACTTAATGAGATGAAATGGACCGGGGACTGCATCCTCACATTTGAAGAAGATGCATCAAACTGAATTTAAGAATAGTGTGTGCTCCTCCAGTGCCCGTGCATATATTTTTTTTCCACTAATAGAGACAGAAATGATAATAATCCACATTATGCACACAGTGTCCCAGTCCCTCATTAGTGCTCCTGGATCAGAGCATTTTTCAATGATCATAGTCTTTTGGGAGACTACAACCAGAAAAGAGCTAATCCTTTTTGACCATTATGTCTTTTTGAGAAGACATAAGGTAGTTTGGCTGGTAATGTGACGCCCCCAAATCCGGGGTCAGGGAATTTGGTCGTCACGCTAAAATCTCAATTTAAATAACCTGCTAAATATAAAACCAAAACAAATATAACATCTGCGACCCCAACTCTACCAAGAATCTTTTAGGCTAAAGTGCTAGAAACAAGAATCCAAAATTTCACAAACTTTAACTTCCTTATACAACAATACTCTTTGCACAAATTCTATGACACTAGTATAACTCTGATAAGAAGTATACCAGGCAAACTAATCTTATAAAATATAGTATTTACTAGAAATCAACTTTATACAATAACCTTACACTAGATCCAAATGCTTTGCATCAACTCGTCTTCCCAACGTCATCTTGACTCTTCTCGTTCCACAATTATACAATTAAATATTGTCAATCTACCTTTCTCTGGAGAGTTTAAAAGGTGAAATAAGCAAGGATGAGCGGAGACATCCTCTCGTTTTACTGAAATATCAAGGGTAACAAGCAAGAGTGAGCAAAAGAAGCTCAACAAGTATATATAAAGGTGCACAAGATGAAATAATGATGCAACAGTAGCAATATATATAAAATGAACTCAACTGGCCAAAGAAAATGGCGATATATGAAAGAATCAACTTAACTGGCAATTGAATAAGAATAATAATCTGTGTCAAACTTTAAGTTAGAATTGGATTTTTACTGTGACGCAACGAGTTAAGGTGGATGATCAGTCACACCAAAACCCCGGACCATACCCTACGGTATGTCCAAATACTGAACTGGATCCAAGGCCACTTTTGGCCTACATATACTGATACTCTGACTGGCGTCTGCAGTTCTTAAAATACATTTCATTTTTAATAAAAACTTCCAATTCCAACCCAATACTCGGAGTTAGGTGTCGGAACAATCGACTACCTCATTAATTCAAACTATTACTTTCAACTGTCTGATTAACTTTATCAACTGGATTAGGGTAAAACAAATGCATAAGAATTAAATTTCCAATCACAAGGAATCAAGGTAAAATCTGACAAATACAAGGTGCTGCAAGATATAATTTATGAAATGAAATAGACTTTGTCAAGTCAAGAACAATAGGCTATCTCAACCTCAGGGTAATAAAAGAATCTGGTTATGAAACAATAATTAAATGAGAATGGGAAACAGGAATCTTGCTACAATATTCCAAACAAAAGAGTACGAGTTAGTAAACTTGCCTTTGGTCCTTAGCTATTACGTAAAGCCGAAGTTATACAATTATCTTCTTCTTCTGTCTTATGTCATAAAATTTTCTATTCCGATAACTCTTGGTTCCGGCGCATAAGCGGTTGCTACGAGTTTGCATTACCGAGATCGTGCCCGCCCAACTATTCACTAGTTAAATATAAGATATACTTTAGCCTTCAGACTTCAACTCTACTTAATATAAATGTTTATAAACTTAAGCGAATGTAATTTCTATAGAAAATTGGGCATGACCTATTCGTAAAGTGGACGTTGCCCTGTTTTAAAAATACCAAAAATCCTAACTCAATCATCCACAATCAATCCACAATTTATTTCAATACTTCAATCATCTGCCTTGACTTGCAGTAAACATATAAGAAAATAATCTGCTTTGACTTGCAGTAAACATATAAGAAAATAAATCTGCCTTGACTTGCAGTAAACATATATAAGAAAATAATCTGCATTGACTTGCAGTAAACATATAAGAAAATAAATATGCCTTGACTTGCAGTAAACATATAAGAAAATAAATCTGCCTTGACTTGCAGTTACTTTATCCAGAAATAAGCAATCATGTACAACATTTATCACGTACCAAGTCAAATAACTAATTCACATAATTTCATATACTTCACTTAATCATTTAAACTAGCATGTCATATTATACACAATTGTCAAATAATATTCATTTAATAGTCCTGCCGAAAATCCGGCAGCACTTCCTCTATTTATATAACAATCCACCTGTTTTAAACTAATATCAACAGTCAAGAATCAAATTACAATCTAACATATTCATACAACATAACTTAATCAACCTGAACTCACAACTATAAAATTACATACTCTACTCGATATACCATTTAAACACATAGAACTTATCAGTTCATATGCCACTATACGATACTACACTTATTATCATACTATCGGAATTAAAATCAGACTTAACTAGTTAGAAAGATGGACATTTTACAGTATAAAGATAACTCAGATGAGAAAGTGTAAAACATAAAAATTGTAGAAAATTCTGAGCCCTTTCCATAATGGTAAGGCTAGTTAAAAATGAACAAGTAACGAGTTCAAAAACTTTTTAAAACAAGCTGCTGTAGAAGCAGACTCAGCCATGTTCACACAATTTAATCACATACTGATATAACTCATCAACATATAACTGCACATAGCATTTAATCACACATTTATAGTTACTTATAGAATACAAAACTTAAACAATCATTCATACTCTAAATCCAATTATCACTAGATTACATAAAATTAATCAAAACCAATCAATTAAATAAATCAGGCAATTAATCAAATCAGGTAAATAATAAAACAAAATTTGAAAATATTAATTAAATTTGATTTATAATTAATCAAGATTAAATAATAATTAATTAATAAAATTCACCAATTAACTACTCAGTTAATTGGTCAATTAAATCAATTACATTATTATTTAAAACCGATTGAAAATAATCAAATCTAATTATTCTTGAGACACTAATAATAAAATACAAGTAATAAGTATATACATTTTACAAAATTTCGGCATGACCCGTTCGTAAATAGGACTATCCACAAAATTTGCATGTACTATGTTGCGCCCCCAGTCACAGGACGAACAACACAGTACAGCACCAACAACAACCTGTATACTCAACATTAATAAACAACATAAATTCCATAAAATAATGGACTTCAACAAAATCCCCCAAACTGGGAATTAAACAAGTAAACTAAAATCACTATCACAATTAAACTTTAGCACTAAAACAACTACACATATTTAACATATACATAAACGAGCTAAAACTAATTTCACATTTAAAATAAAAAAATATAATTTAACTCACTAATTAAATAATAATATCTCTAAAATTTAAATGGTGCTTTAAAACTATTTAAATCACCATAATATACATATAATCAATTAATAAATTACAATACACAAATCAACTTACAACTCAAATTTAAACTTTAAATTCACAACGAAATTTTAAATACTACAATTTACAATACACGACTATCAATTACTCGAAACATTAACGAAACTACGAAAACATAATTCGTAATCAATCTCGACATACTAAAAATGAATTGCTAATATAAATAGGCTACTAAAAATTTAACTTTTATTGAACATAACTTAAAATCATAAATAATTTATAAAATCTGCACCACACTTTTAATCATAAAAAATCTGCATACACAATTAATTAACATATTCAAAAATTCTGCATAAACTATTAACACATAACAATACGAATATAATCAATTGAAAATAAACTCCCCAACTCGGAAATTACCGAGCATAAATTGAAAATCACCAACAAAATCAACTTTGCACTAAAACACACTCGAACACCTCAATACACGCATATACGAGCTATAACGAAGTCCCCCAATTCGAAAATTACCAAAAATAAACTAAATTTACAAACCAAAAAGAAAATCAAACTTTGCATTTTATATAAAATCGAACATCTCAATATAAGTATAAAAAAAACTATAAAAACAAATTAAGTTCGGATTTTTTTACCCACACGAAACGGAGTTCAAGCTTCCCCTTCGGAAATCAAAAGAAAACAAATTTAAGCTCCACCAAACTCGCGAGTGCAGCTACTGCAGAATTGGGGTGGCTGCGGCTTCGACACTGGTGGTGGATGGTCGTTTCTTTTGGCCGGAAATCATGGAGAGCGGCGGTGGTTGTTGCAGCGGCTGCGTCCGAGAAGGAAGAAGGAAACGGGTGGGGGAAACGCGCGGAAAGAAAAACTAGAAGGAGGGTGGTGCGTGGGAAAATAGACGGGGGGGGGGGGGGAGGGGGAGCATTATCTTTCTTTTCTTTTGTAAAACGTGTGTGTGTGTTATAGATTAGGATGTGTTTAGATAAGGTTAGGTTTAGATTAGGTGTGTTATAATTAACACCCTTAACTGTGACGCCCTCCAAACCCGGGGCACAGGTTTGGGGAGTCACTCGACCAACGAAACACAATATACCTGGATATAACACATGCATAATATAATAATAACATAAAACACCCCTTGACCAAGACCGTGTCCAGATTATGGCATTGAACAAGCTTCTAAGTTATATTACAAACCAGTTTTCAGAGTTATTAATATTACACAACTTAAAGTTCAAAGCTAGACATCTAGTCTAACTAACAAAATAGACAACTACCCTGCCAATGACAACCACTCGAGGTGGTCTCCTAGCTGCTGGAGAACTATCGCTCGCGTTGTGTCTGCGCATATTCTCGCTTCACTGGAATAGAGTTAGAAACAAACAAGTATGAGCCACAAGTGCTCAGCAAGCAATATATATATCAATCACAGTTCCTTAATGAAAGGAAAATCACAATTATCTGAATCAACAAGATTTAAGCCAAACATATGCTTTTTAACAATTTCAATGGAAATAAAAGGGATTAGAATTGGACTTCTACATTTTTCAAATCAAAAGGTTGAGCTGCTGATCAGTCATGCATCAACCCCGAACTTGCTTATAGCAAAGTCCTCCACTAGGATCCATGGCCATCTTGGCCTTAAATTATTCCGACCATAAATATGGTCCAACCATTATTGGTCCATTTTAAAAATATGCCAATTCTATCACAGAGTATAAGCAATAATATGCATCACAAGATAAGTACACAATGACAAGGTTTAATAGTTGCAAAAGAGCTTCAACTGCTCAATATCAAATCAAGTTCGAGAAATAGATTTGGAATGGTTTCAACGGTACAACGTACTCGTTTAAGAAGGTAATCAATGGTTATCATCAATATAAACTGAATTGAGGGTGAATGTTTCTGATATTCAATATCACAAGATGAGTTCACAATGACAAGGTATAATAGTTGCAAAAGAGCTTCAACTGCTCAATATCAAATGAAGTCCAAGAAATAGATTCGGAATGGTTTCAATGGTACAACGTACTCAATTAGGAAGGTCAACAATGGATATAGTCAATACAATGAATTGAAGTGAAGGCTTCTGGTATTCAACACGATTGTGGATTAATCAAAGAGTTTGGAATATTCAAGGAAATAGCATCAGTTGCTCAAACACGGGGTAAAGATTGAATAATCTGGATTGTTCTGATGGTAACATGCATAATCATAGGAAAAAATATCAATTGAATCAACGAGTAAAGGAACAGATACTTGCCTGGTCTACGTAGCTGACTTCGGTCTATCTTGCTTATCCTACCTTCTCCTTTCCCTTGCTTCGGGAACTTGATTCTATAATAAACAACTCATAATAATAAGTCTAACTATCCTCGTTCTACCTTCGACATATACTCATAACCATTTTTAAGTCTAAACAAGTAATCGGGTATTTAATAGCATTTATCGGACGCTCGTTCTATTTTACGAAAATAAAAAATCAGACACTAGCCCTCAAACAAGGCATTTACGGACAATAAAACACATTATTCAACTCATAGAAACCATATAGCACTTATAAACATTTTTAAAACAATATTCGATGCTTATTTGAATGTAAATAAGTCACAAATAATTTTTAAATCAAAAATCGGATTATTAATCCCAATATAAGTATTTAAAAACTATTAAATCAATTAATATAAAATTAATTGACACTTTCTAAATGCTCAAACTATTTTTAAATAATTAAACCAAGTCAAGAAATAATTAAATCTAATTTAAATTAATTAGATTCAATTAATAATTAACTGATTAATCAATATTAATCAATTAATTAAATTAATTAATTATTCATTAAAAATAAATAAAATAACTAAATTTAATCAGTTTTCGAATTTAAATAAATAAATATAACTTTACACAATTTTCTGAATATAAAAATGCATTTTTAAAATAAAAATATGATTTTTATAAATATTTAAACTATTTTCGAATTATTTTTAAAAATAAAATCCAAAAACAGTTTTCTGAAAATGAATTAGGGTTTTGAAGATTGAAACCGGGTTAAAAATTCGGGTAAACGGGTCTGTAAACGGGTCACCAAGAACAACCCGCCGGAATCTGGGTTTTCCAGAATCCGGCCGGCGTCCGGTGGCCGGAACTCCCCGTTTCCGATCAAAACAATACCAAACCATAGGGCTTTTGTTCAGCTCTTCAAAACAAACACAACCAACAAACGTACAATCCCAAACTATGCCGGAATCGATCACAAAACTCAGTCAAAAATCCGGCGGCTATAAACTCCGACCAAAAACACGATCTAGCTATTCTGTACATGAAATCCTACGTTCTTGATGTTAAAATGATCCTTACAGCAAATACAATCAAAGCCCTCTATCAAAAACAGATCATCCATATGAACAGACTATTCAAAAGAAGATTTCGGGTAAAAACCCTAAAATCGAATTCTTCAAAATCGAACATAAACATGAAATTAAAGCATCGATTTCTACTCATTAGAAACCTAGGAACATGTTAGAAGCAATCAATTGAACGGAGAATCAACAGAATGAAAATCCCCAAATTTAATAAGAACCCTAATAATAATCCGAATTTCAAAAATTCATATTAATTCGAAAAATTACCAGATGATGAAACAGTTGGAAGATTCTGAAACTAGAGATCAAGAGCTTTGATTTGAGTACTTGAACTTGAGATTTGGATTCCAATAACACTTCCAAGATTGAGTTTAATCTTCAAGAACACGAAGAACACGGTTCGAGAATTTTTATATTTTTGTATATATGTAATACAGATTATACGAAGGATAATGTACGATTCGTCTTTTTATACTTAGTGGAAAATAATACCCCAAACGACATTTTTGGATCGAAATTGATCCATTGGATCGTTTAAATCTTTAATAAAGTAAAGTAAACGTTTTACGAGGTGATAATTATCCACAAGGACTGATAATTATCCATATCAATACATATCATTTATATAACGAATGCTCAAGAATACTGGGGCTATAACAGATGTATTATTGATATGAACGATATATCAATCGCCCTAAACAATTAGGGTACAAAATAATTTTTCCCTTTTTGAATAAAACAAATACTATTGATAGTATCAGATAATTAGGGATATAATGATACGAAAAAATCTTCCAATAATGATTCAGACACGAATGACGAAGGAATAATAATGATGTACAAAATTTTAACGGGGCCCTTGAATTTTCAAAACGGGGCTCAAAACTGAAGGTATTTCTAAATGAAAAGATATTCGAAAGTGGCTTTCGACACAACAATTAACATACTATTACTCAATAACCTTAACCATTAAGACTCCAAATACTCCACAATAATTATTCTACACATAAAATATAATTTATATTATTAATAAAGTTCACGGATATTACATTAACTGCACCTAAAGCTAAATTGCTCGGTACTGAAAAAAATTTAAATTACAACGAACAATTCTAAAAACTACTCGCTACTCAAAAAAATAATTCCTAACCAATAAAATAATTTAAATACTAAAATTATAACTATCGCTCAATTAGCGGATAAATATAAAAAAAATTATTTACTCTAAAAATTAAAACAATTATGCACAAAATTTTTAGAAAGCCCGGATTTTACAGAATTGTAAAAATATTGATTTTTTTGAATATTTTTATAACTCACCCTAATTCTCCCAAGAATGTAAAAATACTAAATTTTTGAATATTTTTATAATTTGCAATAAATAAAACTCTGTATCCGAATAAAATATCGGATAAAATTTTGGTGCAACTAAAATGCCGGTTCGATCCCCAAAATTCTAAAACATACTCAATTCGACAATATCGATAAAATAATCAGCTTTCACAAAAATTTTAAATAAAATACACATAATACCATTCCTCCTCTTTTGAGAAAAGCAATCAAATATTTAAATAATAATATTAATAAATCCTGAAAAATCGGGTTACTACAGGTAATCTCACCCTCACTTTTCTTTTTGTGGTTTCTTGATGTTCACCACTGCCCTCACCCTCACTTAACTCCTTCATCACTCCCCACTGGTTAAGATTTACTAGAATTTTGCAACTACAGTTTGTTGAGAAACTGTAGAGGGGGTTAGGAGTTGTTTATCACAATTAAGGTGTAACTGATAGGGTAGAGAACTTGGGGGTCATTCCAATCAGTTCTCATCTCATTTTTTGAAAAGTCAAAGAAAAAGATTTAGATTTTAGTAAGTGAGAGTTTGATAAAGATAAGATGAATACCTTCCCTTTATCAATGATGAACTGTTAAGAGCCTTCTCCATTGAAGGTTTATTCTCCTAAAGTTCAAGATTGCCAGCTTTCCCGTTAATTGTTACAACATCCTCATAGAGACCATCAGAAGCTGCAAAAACCTTAACTTGATAGATTGTCACTTTCTTTCAAATTCCTTCAAGTTTTCTTCTGATGTTTCTTCAGTGAGTTCATGCAAAAATGAAACAGTTTTTGTGTTGATCAAAGATCTCACTATTCTGTTAGTTGAACAATTAGGGCTTCTTGATAAATTAATCAAGGTTGATCCTTAAGCAGATAGATTTTATAATTCAACCTTTGATTAGTTCATCGAAAAAAAAATGTAATGAATTTTTATTGTTTGTGTATTTGAGATGTTTATCTTTTTATTTAAGGAAATGAGTCCAGTTAACATGCAAGCCAATTTTTAGAGGGTAAACAGGTTAAATGGATTCAAATGCAAAAAGAAAGAAATTAAACATGCACATCACACCCCAGCTCCCCCCCTTGTCCCTTGCCCTCTCCCCGAAGAGACTAACAGTCAGCTGTTAAGCAGCTGCTGCAGTCTCCCCGAAGGCTCCTTCAGGGCCTTCATCAGGACCTCCCCAGCGGTTGCGAGCCATGAGAGCATCGAGAGTAGCTCTCATCCTTCGAATCTCATCCTCCTCCTCCCTGATGAGGAGGTCAACCTTCTCTTGCAACATGAAGATTTTGTCCATGGTGGACAAAGCGTTGAACTCCTCAGGATTAATATCAAGAATTGATGAAGCCAATTTTGGAGAAGTGTTTGGAGATTAAGATGAAGAAATTAGAGCTCAACCTTTGCCTTTAAATAGGCAGGGAGCTGCAAGATAACCCTTGTGTTTAACTAGGGTTAAACAGGGGTTAGGAAAGCTGAAGAGACATGCATTAAATCGCTCTAGTGTAGACGAAGAGACTAATCGAGTTCCTAGAGTGAAAAATGTGTCCCAGCTCAGATTACAAAAAGAAAATTGTCATGACACAGATATTATGAATAAAGAAAAGAATAAAACTAAATAGCTGGTCATATATATATATATATATATATATATATATATATATGTTCAACTAAATAATATTAAACTAAAGTCTTTAAACAAAAAGAATTAAGAATATCAATACTTTTTGAATAATGCAACAAGCAAGTTATTTGAATTCTCGAGACACTTATCCAGCTGACATCATTCATTAAATGTATGACATTTGACAAATGATATCCCTGAATATTCATCCATGGAAAAATCAAAGAACAACAATGCACTTAGCTTGATAGTGTCTAGAGATGATCAACTATTTAATATCAGTGAGAAAAGTAGCTTGCTATCTCATTGAATATTACTCAAAAGATCATTTCTAGACAACTTTACTTAGTGCATAACATCATTCAATTGTATTGACTTGTCATGATAACCAAAACAAAACAAACAAATAAAGCACAAAAAAAATAAACAAATAATTCCAGAGATTGAAATCACTGGCTGCATGCATTTAACACATATATGTAAGAGAGTAAGAAATCATTACCTACCAAACTCATTTATCAACTCAAGTGAGTTGCTGCATTAAGAGCATTTGCAAGATATCTGGTTAAATGTTGTTCCCTTGGAACACAGTGTAGTTCCACTACAACATGCACATCACTTCTTCCAATAGCATGATGCATGAGGTTCATGTACTTGACTCATTTGAGAAATGGTTAAATGCTTCAGCTGCATTATTTTGATTTGACCTTAAGCTAAGCATTTCTTCTGAGCCATGACCTGAACTTACTTCCTTGGTGTTAGCATGAATTGTGCTATGTCTTCTTGATTAGGAATTTATCCTGCAAGTATCAACATCTAGACAACCAATTAGAGCATAACAAGTATCTCTTGGATTATCAATTATTGAATGAATGATAATCTTTTGAGATACCACAAAGATTCCAAGAAAAGTTAAGGTACTAGTACATAAACAGGTGGTTAACATAATTTCTAGCATTCTGTTACTTAGTCATGAGGGAGATCACCAATTATCTTCTCAAAACACAAATTTCCTACCACGGTATTTAATTCAGTAATGTCAATAATTGGTATGAGACTTCTTAGAAGAATACTCACTTATCTCCTCAGAACTTCTTTGCATGAGCCTTTCAGCTTAACAACAAAGCTACTGATCAGTGATGCTAGATATTACGTAAACTACACGTATCTCAGCTAAGGATATATGACTTACAAAGGCTGAGATTTAGATTTACAATTTTCTACAGATATAGACACTGTCTTTTTGCACTATCCGTAGAGGAGCAAAAGTAGTATCCATAGATGTAGAAAATTTGTCTATGGATAGTCAGTATCCATAGACAAAGCAAAGAAACAAATCCAGTGTTATGAATGACTATCTACGGATAAGGATATCCATCGATAAAGTAAATTTTGACTTAGACAAAATTTTCACTCCTTCTGGAAAACTTAGTTTTCAAGAAGGTCATTTAAACACTGGCTACACATAAGACATCAAGAAAAATATTGAAATTTGTTCGTACCTCACTTACTTACCATTCTGAAGAGGATGGTTGATAAACAGCTTGGTATTGATGTCTTCTTCACGAGTCACACTTGGATCAAAAGGTATTCCCACTGTACTGTCCAACACATAATTCCTTTATAGAAAATCTTTGAAGAACCTGATCTTAGCACAGTAGATTTAGAGATTTGCAAGGCAGATGTTCCACTCATTCCTTTAACCATGATTTTAACTCAAGGAGAAAGATTTGATGTCCAGGAAGTAGACATGCAGATTTGTGGGAGCTGAAAGATCTTGCCTTGATCCAAGTGAACACCTTATTCCTTCAACCCAATGATTATCTTCAAGAGGACTTTCTTCTGAATTTTTGGAATAAGCTCCTTATGGTAGGTGCAGGTCTTGAAGATGTAAGAATTTTCTCATCAGCATGATTATGTGAGGTTGATCTTTAACTCAGAGAAACTCCCCCTAAGTTCATTGGGGTGATAACTCAGAGTTGTGATCCACCTACGGATGCTTCACTTTTGCTTCCTATGGATGCTCCATTCTGGCTTCCTATGGATGCTCCATTCTGGCTTCCTACGGATGCTCCAATTGGCTTCCTACAGATGCTCCACTTATCCTTTCTATGGATGACTCATTTGGACTTGAATCATTCATAGTCTAGGAGAATACTCATGGAGATACTGATTCATCCACATAATCATCATCTTCTTCATACCAAAACCACCTTCCATTTCAAACCTAAATCTGAGAAGTCCAGAAAATCTCTCATCAATAAGCTTGATTTATCTGGCATCATAAGAAACAACCTGTATAGACTCCATAACAGTGTTGATTCATTGACTTAAAGCCTTGTGGGATTTTCCAGCTACTTGCACTCTTTATGAGTTGCACACCCATCCTGGGTTTCTGAGTAGATAAATGATCCGATCTTTGACATGATGTCTTCTTGAAGTTGCAGAAGTAGATTAACAATTTCTGAGGTATGCTCCCCCTAAGTAGATGTTCCATACAGAAAACCCTTTAGAAAAGAACATGAGATACCATGGATGGCTGCTTACTTTCCTCTACACATGAATGTCTTCTCTTGTGAAAGATAGTCAGAAATGCACGTAGAAGAAACCACCACTCTCAGCTTCACCTCTACTTCCTCATAGCAAAGATCTTTTCTTCCACTCACGAATTACTTGAGAATATCTAACCAGATGTCAGTTAAACTTAACAATTGTGATATGTTAAGTATTCGATCACGGACTTGATATTCTTCAAGTAATTTCCCACACAGATTCCCTTATCTCCTTTAGCTAAGCTTCTATTACTTCCTTGGCTAAGGAATGTGAAAAGAGAAAACTGTTGGCTACACTTATACACACAATTTGATGATTCCTCCTTCAGGTGCTTGAATGATCAAGAAAACATTCTAGCTGCAATAAGTAGCACCAGCCACAACTTTCCAGAGCTCAAATAGTTATCCTGATTTTCCAAGCAAAGTCTCTGCAAATATTGTCGTTTATTTCATAAGACCTCTTCCCAACGAATTCTTGAGCTAAATCCTTTGAGGAGATTTCATGTGCAGTGGCTGAAGGAGTTTATCAAATGTATGATCTGTCATGTTCTTGATAGAGGTCTTCTATTGCTTCCCTTAATGGCATGCATCCTTTAACCCATTCTTGGCATGACTTGGGGTTCCTCTAATCAAGACTCAGACAGCTTCTTATTCACTGGCTACAATTATCATGATTTTGCCTTGTCACAAAGAGGTCGAAAACAAGCAATCCTCCAAGGCAGTACACAAATCAACTACATACACTTTTATATCAAGTGTCCAATTGTTAGGTCCTGATAAGTTTGTAGAAGGGGGGTTGAATACAAACTATACCGTTTTATCGAATTTGTTCTGTTTAGAATAAGACAATTTAAGAACAAATTATGGCGGAATTAAATGAAACAGAATTCAAGTTAAATATAACTTATATTAAACTCGAAAGGTGTTACAAATGAAGTACTGATTACAAGATTGAATCTCAAACTAATTAAAACAAATCTAGAATAAATTCGACATGAGTTTATCTATTTTTGTAATAAAAAGATATAACAATATTTGATAATTTGAGATACGTTCTAGGGATAAAAATCCTCTAGATAGTTAAAGCAGTACAAGTAAATGAATTCTAGTGGTTTAGATTTAACACAATGATTTTCTAGAATTAATTCACTGAAGAAATTTGCACGGCAGAGTTCTTGGTTTTCTTGACAGAAACTTTTCTTGATAATGTAATGTTGATGATGTTCTGTCTGTCTTGATCTTTTTCTTATTAATACTAATCCACTTGACAATCCACTTGAAAACACACTGCACGTTTCTTTTCTTTCCAGGATGACTATGAATTAATATTGGAATGACTACCAAAAATTGCCTTGGATGACTATCAAAATGGCTTAGCATGACTATGATAATTTAGGATAATTAAATTAGAATTAACTAAAATAAACCGGGATGACTACCGGGATGACTATCCTGGGTAGTCATTCTAGTTCATTTTAATTAATTAATTCTAATTTAATTCAAATTCAAATTCTAAATTAATTCTAATAATTAATTTATTTCACAAATTAATTCTGATGAATTAATTTATTCAATAAATTAATTACTTAATTTATTTAATAAATTAATTACTTAATTTATTTGCTAAATTAATTCTGATGAATTAATTTAATAAATAAATTAATAACTAATTTAAATAGAATTTAAATTCTCATAGAATAGCAAAACCAATTCTTGAACCACTTGAACTTGATGAAGAATATCCACTGGGTGTAGTTGTCACTTGATGCACTGTCTGGTTCATAAGTGACTAACTGAAATGTATGTTCTTCATCTTGACTTTAAGTTGTGGTCCATTGTCTGTTTTTGACTGTTGATCAATCTTTGTAACCTGTAAATTTGCTGTCACAAATCTGAAACCTCTGTCACTTTAATAAATCCACTTCTTTGAAGACTTCACTAAGGCTTGAACAAATAATTGAACTTCTTTCAATGTAGTATTTCTTCAAAACTGTAGGATGACTTTAATCTGTATTCTTCTGACAGATATGATCTTCTGAGATTCCTATGACTGTGACAATTGAATTATTACTTACTTATTACAAACTTGTTTAAGTTGAGTTGAATCCTCGATGTAAACAAATAGGCCTAAACATATGCCTTTCAATCTCCCCCTATTTGTTTGTTAGAGAATAACAAGCAAATACCTAGAGGATAACTCAACTAACTAAACAAGTAAAAATAAGACTTTAAAAGTTAAGTAAATAATAACACAAAGTTCTGGATTTCATTAAACATTTTCCAGATTCAATCAGTGAAGATAAATACAAGATAGATGTTCCTCTAGACTGAACATGTGTATACATTGATCCTATCTTGATTTACCTAAGCTTTATACATTTAACATTTAGAGACCAGAGCTTCTTCAAATTTCTTCATCCATCATCTCTCCTTCTTCAAGAGCTTCAAGAAAATCCTTGTCCAGAACACGATCAGATTCAGAAGTAATGCCACTTGGTCTGACAGGTTGAGTTGTAACTTTCTTCAGCCTATTCTTTATTTGATGATATCTCTCGATATTGGCAATGCAATAGTCTTGAATCAAATCAGCAACTTCTGTCTTTTCTTGTGTAGCAAACCCTGTTGTCCTCAACATGTTCTCCATATAGACAAGATGCTTGGCAGGATAATCTTTCAAAGAGATGGGATCCACGCCACAAGTTTGAAGTGCCCTTCCTTTATAAAATTTAACTTCATATGGCACACCCACAACTTGAGGACTAGCTTTCATGGCAAACTCTCTAAGCTGATCATGCAACAGCTCACATAGAGGTGAAGACCTTTTAATCTTTATCATGAAAACCCAAAGCTCAGAGAGAGTTCTACTTTCCAGAAGATTGAGAGAAACTATGAAAGTTCCCTCATTATGAGTGTAGATGTAGATCTTCAACTCCTCTCTGACTCTGTCACATCCAGTAGTAATTCTTGAAATCTCCGCATGAAGAGCTTTCATTAGACTGAGTTGTCTGGATTGACCTTTCTATACCTTTCCAACATGCTAAAGAACTTTCCATCATTGTCTGACCCTGTCGGATGTGAGAACATCTCTCTAGCTCTATCCCATTCTTGTCCAAGCTTCAGCCTCACATATAACTTCCTGTCCTTGACCTTTATATCATGAAGCCGTTGCTTTTCTTGATGTTCAGCTTTTTGGATAACTAGATGCTTTGAGATGATGTCAGACACTTTAGCATTCTCTTCCTCTCTTCTCTTCAGATCAGCTTTCTGTCTTAACAGCTCAGCTTCAAAGGCAGGATCCACTTCAGGTTCATCTTCCCAGTCAGCAAAGTCAGCCTCTCCTTCAACCTCCACTTCACCAAAGATATCTTCAGGGGTTTCTTCAGATTCAATATTGTCAAACTCTTCCTGTTCATCTTGATAGTAGACATCATCAGAAAAAGTTAACTTTCGCTTCCCTTTGTCCTTTCCAGAACCAGAACCTTGAGCTTCACCTCCTTGATCTCTCACTCCTTCTTCTCCTCCTTCTCCTCCTTGTTTCTCCTTCTCCTTATTCTCCCCCTTAGTTGAGGAATCCTCTACGGATTTAACTTTATCAGTCTTAGGATCCTCCTTCCTACTTATTCCTTCTCCTCCTTCATCCTTGTCATCATTATCCTCATCATCATCATCACCCTTAAAGAATTTCTTCTGTTCATCATTGGGTTGATGTGAGTTCTTGATCATGTTGTACAGATGCTTCATGCCTTCATTCAAATGTTGCATCCCTCCTTCAATCCTTGCAAACCTCTCATCATTGAACCACTGATTTTCATCAACGGTCTCCTGAATGTAGTCCACCCGAGTTGAAATGGAAGTAATCTGATTGACACTCTCTGTTATCTCAGCATTTAACGTTATAATCTCAGAGATGTCTGAAGCCACTAACACCTGGGACTCCTGAATAGCATTCATCCTGGGGATAAGAGTAGTCTTCAATCCTTCAATTTCATCATTGATAGTACCCAGCTGATTAGTTACAGAGGTGGAAGAAGAAGACCGTTCAACCACTTGTGCCTTGAGAATATCTTTTTCAGCCTGGGCTTGTTGAAGTTGTTTCTATAGACCAGCTATTTGAGCCAATAAAGAAGCAGTGTATGTGTCATTGTGTGCACTCATCTCAATTTCTCTCGATGGTGTTTCACTCTGCTCACGTGCTTGTGTATCGCTCTGTGTTTGTCTCTCAGACCTTACCACTTGCTGTCTATCCATATTAGGAGTTGATGTACCTGCAGGAAAAATCACCCTAGCCCCTTCTTGAGAGGTCAGTGGTGGTGCAATGGGAGTTCGCGATTCCCAATCCCTAGAGAAATCCAATAGATCATCTGGAATTTGAAACTGAATTGCTTCAGTGTTGGATTCAATAGGTTGCCTTCCACTTTCTCCAGTAAAAACTGCGAGTGGAAAATCCCTTAAGGGAGCCAGAGATGTTCCCTCTGGGAGGGGAGAAAATGATTCTATTTGACTTGGCGAAGAATCAGATTTTCCCTCAGATGCCTGTGAAGGCACTTCTACCGTTACCATGGTAGGCACTGTCTCATATCCTAAGTGCTCTCCTAGCAAAGTGTCCTGAGTTGCATCTAAATTTATGTTTTCTCCCATTGTGAGTAATGTGAGTGTGCTTGACTCGGTACAAGATGCCATGGCCCTATGGCGAACTTCAATAGATTCATCCTGTTGAGAGGATGTCTCCAGAGACTGTGTATTGGCCATTTCAAAATCCATATCCTGTTGGGAGGATACAGATGGGCTTACAGATATCTCCCTATATGTTCTTCTTTTCTTTGGAGGTGGAGATAGAGCCGCGTGATCACTCATTGTTTCTTCATCACTAATATTTCTGTTTCTGGTATTGAGATAAGGTTCAGGTTGATTTGGATATGACTCAGTGTTTGGCTCTATGACCGGGGATAGAGTTTGTGGTTCTACAAACTCTTGGTCAGCCCTATCAACCTCTTGGGTTTCAGAAACAGTACCAGAAGAACCAGGGATAGAAGTCCTTACTTGTGGTTGCATGACTTCTTCAGTTCCAGCTGATGTAACTATCCTTTGCTCGGGAACTGGTGGTTCAAATGATGGTAGGTTGATGAAGTTTGTCATGTAGTTGGATATGAGAACTAGAACATTGTTATATCTGAAGGATGTTTGCAATCTTTGATAGAACTTTCTGTCAGTGGTCGGAGAAATGAAAAAGCGACCATTCCTGAACAGTTCTTGATGCTCATTAGAAAGTAAAGAATTAAGGACAAGTGATAGAAAACGAGGATAATAACACTTAATCTTTCTACCACTGTCAAATTCCTTTCTAGCATTAAACACCCTCCTAACAACAATTTCCCATAGAAGGTGGCCAAAATTGAGTCTTTTGTTGAAGACAATTGCATAACCAATAACTTGTAAAAGATAAGGAATATTCTGAAAGTTATTTTTCGTGTAATTGCCAAAGACCTTAGCCAAAGTATCAAAAAATAGATCCCATTCACATAAAAGATTCCCTTTGATCATTTTAGCCATATTTAGGGGACCTTGATAGTGAATACTGATGAAAAACCTAGTTAATTCTTCTTCAGTGGGGAGTCTGTCAAAATTATCCCGAGGAAACTGCAAGGCATTACAAAATGTTTCCTCAGTAATAATGTACTGTGTGTCCTGAATATTGAATGAGATAGTTGAGAAATCATCAGAGACAACAGTAGTAGAACAAAGTAAATATAAAGGATCAACTTTCAAATCAACATTAGAACATATAGCATAATTAACACATGAATGTTGATTAAGAAAGGAGATCCAAGGCCTAACACGTTCAAGAGAACATTTCAGGGGATCAAAATAGCCATGGTAATTAGTAAGAACAATCTCAAATTGCTGGGCCATTTTTAACACAAATTAATATAGTTAATTTTAGATTAATTTCAATTTCGGGAATAAATTCCAAAAATAAAAACTAGATCAGAAATTAATTAAATCAAAATATGTTGATCCAAAATAAAAATAATGCGCACAGAAAAATTGACAGAACCTCTTTATTTTAGAGAATAAAGAAGCCAAACTAGAGAGAAGTAAGTTTTGTAAAAACAAGAACTTGAGAGGAATGAGAAACAAATGACAAACCGTTTAGTATTTATAGGCAAAATTCAGAATAGCCTGGGATGACTATCGGGATGACTACCGGGTAGTCATACCGATAGTCATTCCAGTATTAAACTGAAATGAATAAGAATACTAACAGATTTTGGACAAAAATAACAGATAAATTAAAATACTATTGGAATGACTACCAGGATGACTATGGGATAGTCATACCGATAATCATTCCAGTGCAATAATCAAAGTACTGAAATAAAAGGCAGAAAAAGTAATTAAAAAGAATTAAAACTAAACTAAACTACAATGACTATTGGAATGACTATGTAAGATAGTCATTCCGATAGTCATGCTAGTACAAAAACAAAATAAACAAACCTGTTAACAAAAACTAGCAGAATTAATTAAAATAAATACAGAAAAATGCATAAAACTTATAGAAATGCATGAAATATTTATAAAAGTCTAGAAAAATTCACAGAAAATTCAATAAATCCTAGAAAAATATGCAGAATAATATAGAATTGCATAAAAATAATATAAATTTGAAGAAATATTTAAACAACTATATTTACAATCTGAAAATAACTTAAATGATTCTAAATAAATATATTTTCAATAAAAATACATTTCTCCACTAAAAAAATATGAGAAAAATATTTTTAAAGAAAATAAATTATTCAGAATATTTAAATTAACAAGCTTTACACAATAAACATGGATTGACAATATTTAACATCTAAAATAAACCAGAGAAAATGATTTGATAAGAACAAACCTATCAGAGACATTGTCAATCACTAAGACTGTTCAACATACCCAATTTACCTACTAACCTGGTAAATGTGGATTCGTCAACAGATTTAGTGAATATATCTGCAGTCTGTTCTTCATTAGGTACAAAGTGTAACTCCACAGTTCCATTCATAACATGCTCTCTGATAAAGTGATACCTGATATCAATGTGCTTCGTTCTCGAGTGCTGAACAGGGTTGTTGGAGATTGCTATGGCACTTGTATTATCACATAAGATAGGAATTTTGTCTAATGCAAAGCCATAGTCCTTCAATTGATTCCTTATCCATAGGATCTGAGCACAACAGCTTCCAGCAGCAATATATTCAGCTTCTGCTGTTGAATTGGAAAATGTTTGTTGTTTCTTGCTATACCAGGAAATCAATCTACCTCCTAGGAATTGACAACTCCCAGAGGTACTCTTTCTATCAACAACACTACCTGCATAATCAGAATCTGTATATCCAACAAGGTTAAAACCAGAATCTTTAGGGTACTAGATACCTAAATTAGGTGTACCCTTAAGATATCTCAAGATTCTTTTAACAGCAACGAGATTTAAATCTCTAGGGTCCGCTTGGAACCTTGCACACAAGCATGTAACATACATAATATCTGGTCTACTTGCAGTAAGATAGAGTAAGAAGCCAATCATACCTCTGTAGCTTGTAACATCTACCTTGATAGAATTGTCAGAAGCTCCAAGTTTGATTGCTGTTGAAGATGGAGTCCTTGCTGATGCTGAATCCTCCATGTGATACTTCTTGAGGAGTTCTTTGAGATACTTGGATTGACAAATAAATATACCATTTGACCTTTGACTTACTTGAAATCCAAGAAAGAACTTCAGCTCACCCATCATACTCATTTCAAACTTACTCTGCATTAGCTTAGCAAATCTCTTACAGAGATCATCATTAGTAGACCCAAATATGATGTCATCCACATAGACTTGGACTAATATCATATCACTTTTATGTTTCTTTGAAAAAAGAGTTTTGTCTATGATACCTCTAACAAAACCATTTTCTAAAAGAAAACCAGAGAGAGTATCATACCATTTTCTTGGGGCTTGTTTGAGACCATAGATAGCCTTATAGAGAAAGTACACAAAGTCCAGCAGCTCCTGATTTTCAAAGCCAGGGGGCTGTTCCACATAAACTTCTTCATCAAGCTCACCATTCAGGAATGCACTCTTAACATCCATTTTATAGACTTTAAATTTGGAATAAGCAGCAAATGCTAAAAACATCCTGATGGCCTCAAGTCTAGCCACTGGTGCATAGGTTTCATCATAATCAATGCCTTCAGCTTGTGAATACCCTTGTGCAACCAGTCTTGCCTTGTTCCTTGTAACAATGCCATCCTCATCTAGCTTGTTTCTGTATACCCATCTAGTACCAACTACTTTCTTGTTCTTTGGCCTGGGTACCAATTTCCAGACTTGCTGTTGTTCAAACTGATTGAGTTCATCTTGCATAACAATCACCCAATCTGGATCAGTAAGTGCTTCCTCAGTTTTCTTTGGCTCCATTTCAGATAGAAATGCTGAATAATGACATGCATTCTGAGTTGCACTTCTAGTTTTAACTCCAACATCTGGATCACCAATGATCAGCTCAAAAGGATGAGCTCTATTCCATACAGTCTGTCTTGGAAGATTTGATCTTGATGATTCGCCTTGAAATTCACTTTGATGTTGTGAGTGACTAGATGATCCTTCATTTGCTCCCCCTGAGTTGTTGCTTGATTGCCTTGATGATTCTTCTCCAGTGTTGGTGGTATCTCCATTGTTACAAGTGTTTCCACCACCACCACCATGATCATTATCATCGTTGTTATTATCATTACCAGCAATAACTTCAGGTGGGGCTACATCATCTGATTCTGAGTCTGGCAAGTTATCAAACTTCAGCTTTTCAGATGTGTCTTCTTTTTGGATACTAGGGAGCTTAGTGTCATCAAAAGTAACATTGACACTTTCCTTTACTGTGTGACTGCCAACCAAGTAGACCCTGTAAGATCTTCTGGAATAACCAACAAAAATAGCTTCGTGTGCCTTGGCCTCAAACTTGCCACGTTTAACATTGTCATCTTTAAGCACAAAGCATTTTGCTCCAAATACATGAAAGTACTTGATAGTTGGTTTCTTGTTTTTCATGATCTTATAAGGAGTCTTCATTAAGTCCTTGTTGATTAAAGTTCGATTCTGATTATAACAAGCTGTATTTGCTGCTTCAGCCCAAAAGTACATTGGAAGTTTAGACTCACTTAACATAGTCCTGGCAACTTCAATCAATGTACGATTCTTTCTTTCTACTACTCCATTTTGTTGAGGAGTTCTAGGAGCAGAATACTGTCTTGTTATTCCTTTATCAGCACAAAAGTCATTTAGGACTGCATTTTTGAATTCAGTTCCATTATCTGACCTTATGGCTCTAACAGGGAATCTAGAATCCAGCTCAATCACCAGGCGTGGGGTCTCATCCTTGGAATGTAGGAATAAAACCCATGTATATTTAGAAAAGTCATCAACAATCACAAGTGCATATTGTTTCTTTGACATGGACATCACATTAACTGGACCAAACAAATCCATGTGCAGTAGCTGAAGTGGTTCAGTTATTGATGATGTGTCAGTGCCCTTATGAGAAGCTTTCTTTGACTTTCCTTTCTGACATGCCTCACACAGTCCTTCCTGTGTAAATTCCATCTGAGGCAAACCTCTAACCAATTCCCTCTTGACTAAAGAGTTCATGGTTTTGAAGTTAAGGTGAGACATTTTCTTGTGCCATAGCCAACTATCATCTGACGAAGCTTTAGCATAAAAACAATTAACTTCATCTTTGGATCCAGAGTGCAGATCAGCTATGAACAAGTCACCTTTCCTTACTCCTTGAAGAGCAGGGTTTCCATTCTTCTTGTGAAGGATCTGACACTTCTCTCTTTCAAAGGAAACAACATATCCTCTGTCACAGAAATGACTGATGCTGAGAATATTGAACCTCAGACCTTCCACAAATGATACATCTTCAATGATAACATTTCCAAACTTCAAACAACCATATCCTTTCGTAATACCCTTGCTGTTATCTCCAAAGGTAACTACTGGGCCAGCTTTCTCAACCAAATCTGATAGCAGGGCTCTATCTCCGGTCATATGCCTTGAACAACCACTGTCAAGAATCCACATAACACGGTTTACCTGTTTAACTCCCTGAAATATCAAATTGATTAGTCCTTCCTTAGAACCCAAACTTGATTGGGTCCGGCATACTTAAAGAACTGGCCTTTGTCAGGCAAAACAACATTGTTAACTAAAACTATTTCAACCTCTTTCACAAAAGAGCGTTTCCATTTATAGCCAGCCTTAACACATTTCTGAGTAGGCTTAGGGATAAATGAATCCACTCTAATCTTAGGGGGACTAGTAGTCTTAGCTTTAACATGCTTCTTATTATTAACATGTTGACGTGGAGCAGTCTTATCACTAGATACATGCTTACTATTAAAATAAGCATACATAACATTGAAAGCACAAGACATGCAATTAATCACACCACATGCTTTATGAGAAGAATTAATAGCAGGCATGTTAGTACTACAGTTGTTTTGATCCAACTTATGGATATCTGATTTAGTCTTTTTAGTTGTAACAACTTTGACTGGAATATCAGATATACACTTGTTGGACTGTTCAACTTCAAAAGCAAGATCTTCTTCACGTATTTCCTCTGCAATGATGATAGAGTATTCATTCAGAGTATCTGTTTGGGACTCTCTAAAGAAAGGTTTATCAATACCCTTAAGAACATCAGGAATACCCCTTTTTCAGGACTGACTCTATTAGGGGTATTTATGCTTAATTTACCAATAGACTCATTATAGTCATACCCTATTCCTACAGTTTGACCAATGCTTTGTTTATTGATAATTTCTTTAGCAGTCTTACAAGAGTTGAAGTAAGCATTAGCTTTAGTCTTCAGCTCACTCTTCTTTTCCTTGAGAATGGTTTCCAGTTGACTATAACATTTAACCCTATTCTCAAGAAATGCTATTTTCTCAGTAAGTTCATTCTGATTAACATGAACAAGTTTTAATTCTTTTATCTCCTTTTCAAGAGCTGTGTTCAAAAGAATTATTCTATCATTTTCAGTGCGTGCACAAGAAATAGTACCACTAAGATGATATATCATTTCAGCATCAGTGAACTTTACCTCTGACATGTATGAAGATGAAGTGCTTGCCTCTTTAGCCTGTGACGCCCTCCCAATCTGGGGTCATGATCGGGGAGTCACTACAAACTCTATACAATAAACCCGTAAACAATAATATAAACATGCAGACTAGACCCCATACTCTACCAATGGATCTCAACAGTTGATGGTGTGAAACAAGCATCCACTATCTAATTCATTAATACATAAACATGAGTCTCAAAAGTTATTACAACCAAGACTTAAAAGTTCTATGTCCTCTCCTTACAAAACACCTTCTACCAGTGGTCATCACCTAGCAAAATCCGTATCAAGGGATTATCAGAATAATGAATTGAATATACAATTTCAAAACAGTTTCCAATATCAATATATATGGCATGGTTTTAGCAGAATCCATATCAAAGGATTATCAGAACAATGACATAAATATACAATTTCAAAGGGTAAACCAATTTCATTATCAAGATATCCGTTTTCAAGAAAAGCATTAAGTAATTTTTGGAGATTTTTCACAACGCACCGGACAATACGAGTGATCAGCCACGTAAAGTCCCCATACCGGACACACAGTCCCTCTGGTCCTTGTATTGGGTCCCATTAGGCAACACATTGGCCTTTAGACTAGTCCATCCCTAGTCCATTTATTATAATTAAAAAGTGCTGGACCGGCGTTACTCGGCCTCTTACGCCTCCAATCTTAGGAATCCATGGAAACCATAAATCAGAATTTAAATGAGTCCAAACTTTATTCCTTTTTAAAACATGTTCAGATATAAAGAAGTCTTTTGGAAATCAGATAAGTTCAATCAAAACAATCTGGATTTCTATTAGTGGAATATCAGAAATATTTATCATCGGGTCTGTTCTGGAAATGTACTAGAATGAGAGTTAGGTGTGTTCACTTTTAGGTATAAAAGGGAATGCATAAGTATATGATCAAATTCAGGTTATATAATCATAGGTCAATCAGGTTTCAATTCATGGATATGAACAAGGTATAAAGGTTTAGGGATAAAGAACTAAACAAAGCATGGTATACATTTCAACATGGTATATATGAACAAAGATAAGGGTTATCAATGAACAATAATTGTTTTCAGAATTAAAGGTATATCAAGGCAAGATAACAATTCATATATGTCAAAATGAAACAATGGAATCGAAATACGAAAGCAAGTTTGTATTACTTGCCTTAAGTAGCTAAAAAGGGGTAATGAGCAATCACTGATTCTCCACCTTAGTCTTTCCTTTGTCTCTAAGTTCCACTTCCTTGGACTCTACAAAAGAATATATTCTATCTTAGTATGCCCTCTCTAAAATGCTAATCCTTTATTCTAAACTACCCAACGCATCCTAAACGCGTAAACACATAATAGGTACACCATATTTCAACCATGTGATAGGCAACAACCATATAAACGCACATCGCCATTTAAGTACACATAACATACTCCTTATACATATATATATATATATATATATATATATATAATAATCTATCTTTCAAATTATACCACACTTGGCATTCCTTAAATCAATTTGATCATGCCAACCATATCCTTAACACTTTTACAACAATGTTTTTCATCTCAAAAAGCTGAAAAATCTGTTGCGCATACTTTACTAAAACATTTTTCATAAATCCACAAATAATCAAACAATTACCAACTTTGACAGGCTACTTCCTGATTACTAACTCAACTTAGCATAAACGTTTCAACTTCAGAACACTTTATTTAGATTAAAAACGAACTGTATAACCTAGGTACTAAAGCACAGAAAAATCCCTGCTGCGCAACTTTTAGTAAAATAAGCATAACTTTTTATTCGTTAACTCTATCGATACAAGGTTAGCGCGTGCACAAACTAGATTCAATTTAGAACAGTGACATTCTAGGCTCTCTGTCTAAAACATGCAGCAACCATATGCAAACAATCAAAACAGAACAGACAGTTTTCTGGAAAATTCAGCATGACATATGTCTATACAAAACCATTCCACCATTATAATCTCTACCACAACTCATCCCATATCAAAACTAAAACTCTTCCTTAGCTGAAAAAGGTTTTACCAATCAACTCATGACCTCAAGAAACTACTAGAATCTATACATGCAATTATCAAAAACCAAAACTAACAAACCAACAATTCAAATACTTGGAACTTCACTAAAATTCCCAAATCAAAACCTTTAACCATCAAAAATTCGAACTATCTAAACTTAACACACTTAATCAACATGCAATCACTATAACTTAAAATTATCAATCAATCATCAACATAAACAAATTTTCAAACCGAATTTACTAAAGGGAAAAATCGAAATATACACATGCATTTCGATTTCTTTACATGCAACCCAAAATCTTAACTAAACATAGCTATTAATACATAATTTGGACTCAAGAACATCATCATCGTCCCCGTCGGCTCGCCGGAGCTCATTGCCGACGGCGACATGGTTCGGAGGTGCCCGGAAAATCGGGTTTCCTTCAACAAACCTCACCAATACAAATCAAACAATCTCCTTATCACGGAATCATCACAAAACAAAGGTTCGGGATTGAATCAAAAATCAAAATCGCCAAAATTCTTTGCATGCAAAACCGATACACACACATATACACACGGCCATACACTCACACACATACACGATTATATATATACATATAATCATCAATATCCATGAGAGAATGAGAGAGAATGAGGGAGAGCGATTTTACAAAGTGAGAGAGAGATAGCCGAGAGAAAATCGAGAGAAAGAGAGAAGAGAGAGTTGAACGGCAAAGTGGAGAAAGGGGCAAAACTAATTGTAAGGGTTTTATAAGCCCATGGGTAAAATGGTAATTTGCTAATTAAAAATCTGATTTCTAATAAACAAAACCAACATAAATACCCTTTCTAAAATTCGAAATAAAATGAAGATAATATCTAAAAATCAAAATTTTATTTTTAAAACAAAGAATACGAATTTACAAGCTCACCCATATTTTTAAAATAGTTTTATGATCAAAATTGAATTAAATATGAATTTTCAAAGGTTTGATCACATATATGACATTTAACTCATAAAATCGTTTTTAAATCCTTAAACCAAAAATAAATTCATCCACTAATTTTAGAAAATACTAGAATATAAACTAAAGGTTGTGAAAAAGATTTCACAATAAAAAGAGTCTCCGATGATTTTATAAAATTCCCGGAAGGTCAAAAAGAACTAATTTTTAATAAGAAATTCATATAAAATGCAATTAAAAGCATACACATATATTTTAATCCATACCATTCACCAAGTAAACATCTAATTATCACATTTTCAAATATCCACCTTTCACACAATATTCACATATCATAAATCTCAAATATTATTTAAATATTAATACTGTACAAGCGTTTTTCTGAGTCGTTATAACCTTCCCCCCTTAAAAAGATTCTGTCCCCAGAATCTAACCTTTATGAAAATAGGTGCGGATACTTTTCAAGCATCTCGCTCTCAAGTTCCCAAGTTGATTCTTCAACTTTAGGATTCCTCCACAAAACCTTAACTAGCTTAACAATCTTATTCCTTAATTTCCTATCCATACGATCCTGAATCTCTACAGGTTGTTCTACATAAGACAAATCAGGTTGAATCTCAAAAGGTTCATATTCGATCACGTGATTTGCATCAGGATTAAATCTCTTAAGCATCGAAATATGAAAAACGTTATGAATGTGCTCCATGTGTGGTGGTAATGCTAACTCATATGCAACTTTTCCAATACGTCTCAGTATCTCAAACGGTCCTACATATCTCGGGCTAAGTTTTCCTTTCTTGCCAAATCTTGTAACTCCTTTCCATGGCGACACTTTTAGCAACACTTGATCTCCTTCTTCAAAGCTTAGATCCTCCCTGTCTTGGTCAGCGTACTTCCGTTGTCTGTCTTGTGCCGTAACTAGTCTTTTCCGAATGATTTCAATCTTTTCCTTCGTTTGTTGTACTAGCTCGGGTCCTAAAACTTTTCGTTCTCCAACTTCTTCCCAATATACAGGCGATCTACATTTCCTTCCATACAAAGCTTCATACGGTGGCATTCCAATACTCGCGTGATAGCTGTTGTTGTACGAAAACTCTACTAACGGTAAATGCTCATCCCAACTTCCTTTAAAATCCAGTGCACAAGCTCTAAGCATGTCTTCAATGGTTTGAATTGTTCGTTCACTTTGGCCATCAGTTTGTGGATGATAAGCGGTACTCATCTTAAGCTTGGTACCCAGACATTCTTGAAATTGTCTCCAAAATCGGGAGTTAAACCTTGGATCACGATCCGACACAATGGTTACTGGCACTCCGTGGCGTGTCACAACTTCCTTCAGATATAGCTGTACTATTCTATCCAGTGAAAATCTTTCATTGATTGGGAGAAAGTGTGCAGACTTGGTCAGACGGTCTATAATTACCCATATGGCATCATGATTAGCTTTTGTCCTTGGTAGTCCAACAATAAAATCCATGGCAAGATGTTCCCACTTCCATTCAGGAATATCCAATGGTTGCAATAGTCCGCTCGGCTTTTGATGTTCGGCTTTGACTCGTTGACAAGTATAACACTTACTTATCCATTCGGCAATTTCTCTTTTCATATCCGGCCACCAGAAATGCTCCTTCAAATCTCGATACATTTTCGTGCTACCAGGGTGAATTGAGTACTGTGAACTATGAGCTTCCCGCAAGATTTCATTCTTCAATTCTATCACATTTGGAATCCATATCCTTGTAGAAAATCTCAAAACTCCTTTGTCATCCCTTTGGGTGCAGATCTCTTCACCAGTCAACGTGTTCATCTCTTGGTTCATAACCTCCTCCTGACATCTTCGTATCTTTTCCAACAATTCCGGTTGAAACGTCATAGCGTTGAGAACTTCGTCGGTAACTTCCGAATCATAAACTTCTAGTTTCAACTTCTCAAAGTCTTGAAGCAATTCCTTAGGTATTGTGAACAAATTCAATCTCTCCTTTCGACTTAACGCATCCGCCACAACATTCGCTTTTCCCGGGTGATAGTTAATACTACAATCATAGTCCTTAATTAGCTCCAACCATCTCCGTTGCCTCATGTTCAATTCCTTCTGAGTGAATATATACTTTAAGCTCTTATGATCCGTGTAGATTTCACACTTCTCTCCGTATAGATAATGTCTCCAAATTTTCAGCGCGAACACGATAGCTACTAATTCCAAATCGTGAGTTGGGTACTTCTGTTCGTGCGGTTTGAGTTGTCGTGAAGCATACGCGATCACTTTTCCATGTTGCATTAAAACACATCCCAATCCTTTGTGTGAAGCATCACTGTAGATAACAAAATTTCCTTGATCATCTGGTAAGACTAACACTGGTGCTGTCACTAATCTACCTTTCAGCTCTTGGAAACTTTCTTCACATTTCTCAGTCCAAGAAAACTTCTCACTCTTCCGAGTCAGTGCAGTTAATGGTGTAGCTATCTTTGAAAAATCTTGAACAAATCTCCGATAGTATCCAGCTAATCCGAGAAAACTTCTCACTTCAGTAGGGGTCTTTGGTCTTTCCCAATTAACCACAGCTTCAATCTTGGCAGGGTCCACTCTCACTCCTTCTCGACTAATAACGTGACCAAGAAACTGTACTTCCTCCAACCAGAATTCACACTTTGAAAACTTTGCATATAACTTTTCCTTTCTCAAGACTTCCAATGCGATCCTTAGATGTTCTGCATGATCTTCCGAAGACTTTGAATATATCAAGATGTCATCAATAAACACAATCACAAACTTATCCAAATACGTTCGAAACACTCGGTTCATCAAATCCATAAACACAGCCGGGGCGTTAGTTAATCCAAATGGCATCACTAAAAATTCGTAGTGTCCATATCTCGTGCGAAAAGCAGTCTTCGAAACGTCTTCAGGTTTGATCTTCAGTTGATGGTATCCAGATCTTAAATCAATCTTTGAGAAATAGGCTGCTCCTTTGAGTTGGTCAAATAAATCATCGATTCGCGGTAACGGGTACTTATTCTTTATAGTCAACTGGTTGAGTTCTCGATAAACTATACACAATCTCATACTCCCGTCTTTCTTTTTGACAAATAATATTGGCGCTCCCCACGGTGATATACTAGGCCTTATCACTCCTTTATCCAAAAGATCTTGTAGCTGCGTAGCCAATTCCTTCATTTCTGTCGGTGCCATTCTATAAGGTGCCTTTGATACTGGTTCCGTTCCAGGTGCTAAATCAATCGTAAATTCTACTTCTCGATCTGGGGGTAATCCGGGTAGTTCGTCAGGAAAAACTTCAGGGAACTCATTTACAACGGGTATCTCCTCCATCTTCAACACTTGCTTCTCCACATCCACAACATGAGCCAAATAAGCTTCACAACCTTGTCGAAGTAGTCGTGTCGTTTGCATAAACGTTAAGAATTTCCTAGTTTGTCTTTGACCTTGAAACACCACTTCTTGATCTTCATCCACACGCAATCTTACTTGCTTTTTTCCTACATTCAATCTGTGCATCGCAATCTACTAACCAATCCATTCCTAGGATAACATCGAATTCTCCCATTTTGAACGGTATCAAATCCGCATGAAAAAGATATCCACCGATCTCTATTTTACAATTAGGACACACTTGGTCTACGGGAACTCTATCTTGGTTAGCCACTTCTATTACTAACGTCATTTCCAATGGTTTTACCTCACATTTCAATTTATCAAGGAATCTTTCAGATATAAAAGATCTAGTTGCTCCAGAATCAATTAACACTTTAGCTTTAACAGAATTCACAGGAAGCGTACCTGCTACTACATCTCTGTCCTAAACTGCTTCATTGATTGACATATTAAAAGTTCTTGCTCGAGGTTGAGATGACTGTGACCGTGTTGGTGGTGCAGTGAGCCTAAGTACATTAGCAGATTGGACCGGTTCCTTACATTCTCGCGCAAAATGTCCCGCTTTTCCACACTTGAAACATGTTAGTCCTCCTGGTTTTGAACTTGGACATCCATCAGCATAGTGTCCCTTCTTGTTGCATTTAAAACATGTGATGTTCAACTTGTTACAGATTCCCGAATGTCTTTTACCACACGTCTTGCACTCTGGTATAGACGGCTTTCCCGTGATAGTTGGCGGCTTTCCTCCTTGAGGTTTCTTGTCTGAACTTCCAAATCCACTCCTCTGTTTCTGAAAATTCCTATCTCCTCCTGATTGATTTCCAAACCTTTTTCTATTCTGAGAACTTCCTTGTCCTTCAGTACCTTGGCTTCTTTCAGATCCTCCAAACTTTCGTTTCTTTCCAAATTTCTCCTTTTGAACTAATTCGCTTTCGCCCTCAATGATCATCGCTTTCTGTACTACCGCAGTATAATTTCTCAACTCAAAAGCTGCAACTCTACTCCTTAACCATGGCTTTAATCCGTGCTGAAACTTTATAGCCTTACTGACATCATCTCCTACGTACCTAGGTGCAAATCTTGCCAATTCCGTAAATTTGGCTTCGTAATCTGCCACACTCATCCCTTCTTGTTTTAATTCTAAGAACTGAACTTCCAACTGATCTTGTAGGTACCTTGGTAAATACTTTTCCTGAAATAGTTCCGTAAATCTTTGCCAAGTAATTTCTCCTTCTCCTAGCTTCACAGATTCCCACCAAAAATTAGCTTCTGCCTTCAAGTAGTAACTAGAAAATTCAGTTTTCTGATCTTCCCCAACCTTAACTAACGCAAAAGCTTTCTCAATGTCGATTAACCATGATTTCGCCTCAACAGGGTTTAGAGTACCTTTGAATTCAGGTGGATGGACAGCTTGAAATGATTTAAAGGTTGTCAAAGGTTGAACATTTCGTTGTTGTTGTTGAGTCAAGGCAACAGTTTGTTGTTGAAGTAATTGAAGTATCTGAGTTACAGTTGGGTCTACCGGGTTCTGAGCCTCGGTATCGGTTGTTTGTTGAGTAGAAGCAGTAGTCTTTTTCTTTGGTGGCATTTTTCTGATAAGAGATAAGCAATTTATGAAACAATATGCATATGTTAGTCCGAATACACAATATATAATCAATATTAATATGATAATAACACTCAAGAACACTGTTTATGAATCAATAACTGAATTATATAAAATAACTCTTCTCTCAGTGATGTTAAAGAATCACAGAGAGCTGCTAGGTTACAAGAATAATGTATTCAGTATTCGCATCCCTTTTAGGGTTAACCTATCTGTGTTTATATAATACACAGCTACATAATCAATCTCGAATTGATATCCTATAAATCAGCTATACAATTTATATCAATCTAGGATTGCTTCTGTCTTCAGTTCCGTTTCCTTAACTGTCTCAATATATCTTGCTTCTTTCCATCTTCAAGATATATTGCTTCTAGAATCTTTATATCAGCACCGACAGCTAAGGTAAACTTTCTCCCCGTCAGACTTTAACAAACTCTGACTGGCTACCAGTAAACTCTGATGAGTACCTGATACTTAAACACTGATGAACAAACGTCAGCAATTATATCTAACAGCATATATATACCACAATGTAAACTCTTTTTGAAAACGTTTATAAAACTGTATGTAACATAAAGAAAATTTTAAAACTTTTAGCCATATTGTTAGATAACTTGCTTGTCTCCGTAACAGGGTAAACAGGGTAAACATAGGTATTATAGGAGCAGGTTAACAATAAATGGTATAACAGTTTAAAGCAAGGTATAAGAAAAGTACGTGCATAATGTAAAGATAAGAGTCAGGTACAATAGATGACAGGGTACATGATCACCCCATAAAGTCAAAGCAAAGCCAATGTCAAAGCAGATAATATAATACTGTCTACTAGTACTAGGAAAACGGGAAAACATCCTAACAACTAGTAGTCAAGCGTGCAAATAACCAGTACTAAAACCAATGGGCTCTAACAAATGTCCCACTCTCAGAATCCAACCATCTCTAGTCTCGTCCACCACGAACAGCTCTTAGCTCACACAGCATCCAGCTAACAATCCTAGTCACTCTCCTGGCCTCCTCTAAAGCATCAACAGTAACGGGTCCTTCGGCTAGGCGCTTTCTCGCTGTCTCCTCTACAGTACGAATCCTATCCTCCCATTCCGCCTCAGTAACAGCAACACGACGGTCCGCCTCATCAGACATCTGGTCTACAAGGGCCTGAAGCTCGGCATTCTGTCCGGAAAGGGTCTCTAGGTCTCTAGCAAGGTCTACATGAGCATGAAGAAAGATAGGTGCAGGATCTCCCAAAACTGAAATACGAGAATCAACAGATGCGGCTCTCCAAGGGATAGTCGTCTGAACAGGTACAGGTGCAAATGGTAGCTTAACGGGCTGAACACTAGGACTACCTATCTCCACTGGATCCTCCTCATGATCAGACAAAGTATGCATAGGGTCAGATGATGTGATAGATGGGTGAGGGGGTGTGTCTCCACCAATAACGTCCATCTCCTGCGATAACAATATAGATATAGATACTTATATAATAACAGGTTATCTTAATCCTAAAGACTTAACTTAAAAGAAAGTACTTACGCCTATCGTTGCTACTTAGCATCTATCAATATAATATCCTAACAGATTCCTACTCCTTACATAACTATCTTAATCACCTTTTATTAATAGGGATCCTAATCTTTTATTAATAGGGATCCTAATCTTGGCTTGTTTCAGTGACCAAAAACTGACCGCTCTGATACCAACCTGTGACGCCCTCCCAATCTGGGGTCATGATCGGGGAGTCACTACAAACTCTATACAATAAACCCGTAAACAATAATATAAACATGCAGACTAGACCCCATACTCTACCAATGGATCTCAACAGTTGATGGTGTGAAACAAACATCCACTATCTAATTCATTAATACATAAACATGAGTCTCAAAAGTTATTACAACCAAGACTTAAAAGTTCTATGTCCTCTCCTTACAAAACACCTTCTACCAGTGGTCATCACCTACCTGAGCTGGCATCCCAAAAACAACCCTATAGGAAGACTTCCAAGCTGTCGGAAAAGTGCGTACCATCTTCTCGTTTAACTGTGGGTTAGAATAGGGAAAAAGAATGAGCCAAATGCCCAGCAAGTAATAATAATATGACCATACAGTTATCCACTGGGAAACAGTTCCAATATCAATATGTATGACATGGGTATAGCAAAATCCGTATCAAGGGATTATCAGAATAATGAATTGAATATACAATTTCAAAACAGTTTCCAATATCAATATATATGGCATGGTTTTAGCAGAATCCATATCAAATGATTATCAGAACAATGACATAAATATACAATTTCAAAGGGTAAACCAATTTCATTATCAAGATATCCGTTTTCAAGAAAAGCATTAAGTAATTTTTGGAGATTTTTCACAACGCACCGGACAATACGGGTGATCAGCCACGTAAAGTCCCCATACCGGACACACAGTCCCTCTGGTCCTTGTATTGGGTCCCATTAGGCAACACATTGGCCTTTAGACTAGTCCATCCCTAGTCCATTTATTATAATTAAAAAGTGCTGGACCGGCGTTACTCGGCCTCTTACGCCTCCAATCTTAGGAATCCGTGGAAACCATAAATCAGAATTTAAATGAGTCCAAACTTTATTCCTTTTTAAAACATGTTCAGATATAAAGAAGTCTTTTGGAAATCAGATAAGTTCAATCAAAACAATTTGGATTTCTATTAGTGGAATATCAGAAATATTTATCATCGGGTCTGTTCTGGAAATGTACTAGAATGAGAGTTAGGTGTGTTCACTTTCAGGTATAAAAGGGAATGCATAAGTATATGATCAAATTCAGGTTATATAATCATAGGTCAATCAGGTTTCAATTCATGGATATGAACAGGGTATAAAGGTTTTGGGATAAAGAACTAAACAAAGCATGGTATACATTTCAACATGGTATATATGAACAAAGATAAGGGTTATCAATGAACAATAAGTGTTTTCAGAATTAAAGGTATATCAAGGCAAGATAACAATTCATATATGTCAAAATGAAACAATGGAATCGAAATACGAAAGCAAGTTTGTATTACTTGTCTTAAGTAGCTAAAAAGGGGTAATGAGCAATCACTGATTCTCCACCTTAGTCTTTCCTTTGTCTCTAAGTTCCACTTCCTTGGACTCTACAAAAGAATATATTCTATCTTAGTATGCCCTCTCTAAAATGCTAATCCTTTATTCTAAACTACCCAACGCATCCTAAACGCGTAAACACATAATAGGTACACCATATTTCAACCATGTGATAGGCAACAACCATATAAACGCACATCGCCATTTAAGTACACATAACATACTCCTTATAAATATATATATATAATAATCTATCTTTCAAATTATACCACACTTGGCATTCCTTAAATCAATTTGATCATGCCAACCATATCCTTAACACTTTTACAACAATGTTTTTCATCTCAAAAAGCTGAAAAATCTGCTGCGCATACTTTACTAAAACATTTTTCATAAATCTACAAATAATCAAACAATTACCAACTTTGACAGGCTACTTCCTGATTACTAACTCAACTTAGCATAAAAGGTTCAACTTCAGAACACTTTATTTAGATTAAAAACGAACTGTATAACCTAGGTACTAAAGCACAGAAAAATCCCTGCTGCGCAACTTTTAGTAAAATAAGCATAACTTTTTATTCGTTAACTCTATCGATACAAGGTTAGCGCGTGCACAAACTAGATTCAATTTAGAACAGTGACATTCTAGGTTCTCTGTCTAAAACATGCAGCAACCATATGCAAACAATCAAAACAGAACAGGCAGTTTTCTGGAAAATTCAGCATGGCATATGTCTATACAAAACCATTCCACCATTATAATCTCTACCACAACTAATCATCCCATATCAAAACTAAAACTCTTCCTTAGCTGAAAAAGGTTTTACCAATCAACTCATGACCTCAAGAAACTACTAGAATCTATACATGCAATTATCAAAAACCAAAACTAACAAACCAACAATCCAAATACTTGGAACTTCACTAAAATTCCCAAATCAAAACCTTTAACCATCAAAAATTCGAACTATCTAAACTTAACACACTTAATCAACATGCAATCACTATAACTTGAAATTATCAATCAATCATCAACATAAACAAATTTTCAAACCGAATTTACTAAAGGGAAAAATCGAAATATACACATGCATTTCGATTTCTTTACATGCAACCCAAAATCTTAACTAAACATAGCTATTAATACATAATTTGGACTCAAGAACATCATCATCGTCCCCGTCGGCTCGCCGGAGCTCATTGCCGACGGCGGCATGGTTCGGAGGTGCCCGGAAAATCGGGTTTCCTTTAACAAACCTCACCAATACAAATCAAACAATCTCCTTATCACGGAATCATCACAAAACAAAGGTTCGGGATTGAATCAAAAATCAAAATCGCCAAAATCCTTTGCATGCAAAACCGATACACACACATATACACACGGCCATACACTCACACACATACACGATTATATATATACATATAATCATCAATATCCATGAGAGAATGAGAGAGAATGAGGGAGATAGATTTTACAAAGTGAGAGAGAGATAGCCGAGAGAAAATCGAGAGAAAGAGAGAAGAGAGAGTTGAACGGCAAAGTGGAGAAAGGGGCAAAACTGATTGTAAGGGTTTTATAAGCCCAGGGGTAAAATGGTAATTTGCTAATTAAAAATCCGATTTCTAATAAACAAAACTAACATAAATACCCTTTCTAAAATTCGAAATAAAATGAAGATAATATCTAAAAATCACAATTTTATTTTTAAAACAAAGAATACGAATTTACAAGCTCACCCATAGTTTTAAAATGTTTTTATGATCAAAATTGAATTAAATATGAATTTTCAAAGTTTTGATCACATAAATGACATTTAACTCATAAAATCGTTTTTAAATCCTTAAACCAAAAATAAATTCATCCACTAATTTTAGAAAATACTAGAATATAAACTAAAGGTTGTGAAAAAGATTTCACAATAAAAAGAGTCTCCGATGATTTTATAAAATTCCCGGAAGGTCAAAAAGAACTAATTTTTAATAAGAAATTCATATAAACTGCAATTAAAAGCATACACATATATTTTAATCCATACCATTCACCAAGTAAATATCTAATTATCACATTTTCAAATATCCACCTTTCACACAATATTCACATATCATAGATCTCAAATATTATTTAAATATTAATACTGTACAAGCATTTTTTTGAGTTGTTATATAGCCTCTAAAGCAAGGTTCCCAATCTCACCTGCTTCTTCATCACTGTCAGTGTCATCCCAACTCTTTCCTTCAGCAACATAGGCTTTTCCAATCTTGTTCTTCTTGCTAGAATCAAATGTGTTCCTTGTCACTTGCTTTGGCTTTCTGCATTCAGTAGCAAAGTGACCCAAGTCATTGCAATTGTAGCATCTGATTGTGCTCCTTTCCAAAGTTCCAGTTTTGTAGCCACCCCTTGTGCTACTTGAAGAGGAAGATCCACCTCTCTGAAATCTGGGCCTGAACTTAAGATTGGGATTCCTTTTGAATCTGAACTTCCCAAACTTCCTGACTATCAAAGCCAAATCACCATCCTCCAGCTGATCAAGTTCCTCTAAAGAATAGAAGTCACCACCAGATTGATCAATGGATGTCAATCCATATTCAGCATCAATAACATTCATGTTAGAACTGAAAGGTTGAACAACCTTCACTTCCAGTTTCTGTGGGACTTCAGCAGTCAATGCAGTAGAAGTACTAACTATCTTCCCAGTTCCATATAGCTCCCTTTGTTGAATCTGCTCCAGCTCATAGGTCTTCAGAACACCACAAAGTCTTTCCAAAGCAATCTCTCCCAGATCTCTTGCTTCTCTAATGGCAGATATTCTGTGCTCCAAATGAGGTGGAAGTGTAAGTAGGAACTTCTTGTTAATTTCCTTGATAGTGCAGTGCTTCCCATTGAGATTCAGATCATTGATTAATTTGTTGTATCTCTCAAAAACCTCAGAGATACCTTCACCAGGGTTTGATCTGAAATGCTCATATTGAGAGGTGAGAATGTCCAGCTTATTCTCTCTAACTTCCTCTGTCCCCTCATTGATTATCTTTATAGTTTCCCAAATGTGTTTGGCAGTATCACAGTTTAGGACATGATTATGCATGATAGGATCAAGACAATCAACAAGGATCAACTGTAGACAAGCATCCAAGGTAACATCCTCTTTTTCATCAGGAGTGTAATCCTTGGGATCCTTAGGGTATATCCTAGCAGCCCTAGTAACAACCTCATTCTCTATTAGTTCTCCCTCAATAATCATAGGGACTTTGGGACCATTCTTCAGCACATCACTGTATTTAACATTAGCAACTTTAAGAAATAGGAGCATTTTATTCTTCCACATAGGATAATGCTCCTTGCTGAACATTGGGATTTTGACTGTACCCACTTTCTGTGTAGTAGACATCTTTTGAGATTTTTAGGAATAATAAAAATTTCAGAGTTTAAGAAAAAAAATGTCAAAACAATTGGATCTTTGATTTGTATATCAATCAAAAGGCTCTAATGCCAATTGTTTGGTCCTGATAAGTTTGTAGAAGGGGGGTTGAATACAAACTATACCGTTTTATCGAATTTGTTCTGTTTAGAATAAGACAATTTAAGAACAAATTATGGCAGAATTAAATGAAACGGAATTCAAGTTAAATATAACTTATATTAAACTTGAAAGGTGTTACAAATGAAGTACTGATTACAAGATTGAATCTCAAACTAATTAAAACAAATCTAGAATAAATTCGACATGAATTTATCTATTTTTGTAATAAAAAGATATAACAATATTTGATAATTTGAGATACATTCTAGGGATAAAAATCCGCTAGATAGTTAAAGCAGTACAAGTAAATGAATTCTAGTGGTTTAGATTTAACACAATGATTTTCTAGAATTAATTCACTGAAGAAATTTGCACGACAGAGTTCTTGGTTTTCTTGACAGAAACTTTTCTTGATAATGTAATGTTGATGATGTTCTGTCTGTCTTGATCTTTTTCTTATTAATACTAATCCACTTGACAATCCACTTGAAAACAAACTGCACGTTTCTTTTCTTTCCAGGATGACTATGAATTAATATTGGAATGACTACCAAAAATTGCCTTGGATGACTATCAAAATGGCTTAGCATGACTATGATAATTTAGGATAATTAAATTAGAATTAACTAAAATAAACCGGGATGACTACCGGGATGACTACCGGTATGACTATCCTGGGTAGTCATTCCAGTTCATTTTAATTAATTAATTCTAATTTAATTCAAATTCAAATTCTAAATTAATTCTAATAATTAATTTATTTCACAAATTAATTTTGATGAATTAATTTATTCAATAAATTAATTACTTAATTTATTTGCTAAATTAATTCTGATGAATTAATTTAATAAATAAATTAATAACTAATTTAAATAGAATTTAAATTCTCATAGAATAGCAAAACCAATTCTTGAACCACTTGAACTTGATGAAGAATATCCATTGGGTGTAGTTGTCACTTGATGCACTGTCTGGTTCATAAGTGACTAACTGAAATGTATGTTCTTCATCTTGACTTTAAGTTGTGGTCCATTGTCTGCTTTTGACTGTTGATCAATCTTTGTAACCTGTAAATTTGCTGTCACAGATCTGAAACCTCTGTCACTTTAATAAATCCACTTCTTTGAAGACTTCACTGAGGCTTGAACAAATAATTGAACTTCTTTCAATGTAGTATTTCTTCAAAACTGTAGGATGACTTTAATCTGTATTCTTCTGACAGATATGATCTTCTGAGATTCCTGTGACTGTGACAGTTGAATTATTACTTACTTATTACAAACCTGTTTAAGTTGAGTTGAATCCTCGATGTAAACAAATAGGCCTAAACATATGCCTTTCACCAATGATTACCACTTCATTGTCTCTCTATTAATGGACAATGCAGGCTACTAATACAAAGTTTCCTTTGTCACATGCTTGATAGATACAGAGCAAGGAATGCTTATATCCATCGACTAGTGCTTCAACCCTAACTGATGATATTGTTTGCCAAAGTCATGCTTCATTACTTAATCATGACTACAAATATCATCTCTACTTATCAGTAGAGGGGCTACTTTTCTCTGAGCAATTAGTGAGCAGGACATAAACTCTAGTAGGAAGCTAAAGTTCCTGTATCTTCCTCCTGCACACTTTCAAAACCGAATCAAGCTGGCTTAGGTACCCAAGTTTCCTTGAGCTTTGGCTTTATAGATTTTATGACTGTCATCTTCTTTTTCTGAGTTTTGAGCTTCAAAGGTTTCGAACCCTTCTCATCCCTTGACTCTGACATTGAGAGATTAGCATTCACATGTTGCTCAAGAATATCAAAATTTGATGCTCGACAAGGAAAAGTTTGAGCATACAAATCATTCAAGTCAGGCATGCTCTATGACATTTGAGGCATATTGAATTCATACCAATATGGATGAGGAACAAATGGCATGTTAGCATATCTTGTTGAATCTCGAGCATTGTGAGCAAAAATGTGATGCATGACAGGCATATCAGTCATAGGCAGTTGAGTAGATCTTGTATGAACAAATCTGCAAGAAGTATACAAGTGATTAACTCTACCACATCGAATGCAGGGCCTTCTGGAAGTACTTTCTTCTGATGGGTAGCTGCTACTACGGTTAATCATTGTTGTTCCATTCAAGCTTTCCTCTTCATCTGCATCTGACTCTTCTTCCTTGATGGTTTTCCTTCTTAGTGATTGAACCTGGTTCTTGAAGCTTGGTCCAACCAAACTGCTCAGTTTCTCTAGAGTCTGATTACTCCTAAATGGTTTTACCATCTTTGGAGCAGTCTCCACATCCTCTAGCTTCTTGTTATTGCACTTCCAGGTCTCTTTACAAAATGTGTCCATTCCTTGGGATTTGATAATGTTGGACACAATGTAACTGGAATTATTCCATCTTGCAATAACCTCTTGTTCCTTTCTCAACTGCTCTTTCAAAACCACTTCTCTTTTTAAAACAGCCTCAAGTTCATGTTTAGCATTCATGCATTCAACAAGTGTGTCTTTAAACTCAGAGACTTGAGTTTCCAACATAGAATTTATCTCACCAAGCATAACATTAGTTGCTTTGAGTCTGACATTTTCTTCAATGAGATTGTTAAAGGAAATACGCACAACATGTAATTCATCAAATAAACTCATTGCAGTGCTGCAACATACTTCTTTAACATGCTTAGTTGGCTTCACAGAAAATACCTGATTTCTGGTTGAACTTGCTTCTTGATTGTCATAGGCTGTGGGTACAAGGTTGATAGATCCTTATTTTGATGTTGAACATCCCTCTTCAGTTGAAACCCTTCGCTCAAAAAGGACTTCATCTTCCAATGTCGTTCCTTCCTTGCCCTTGTCTGTTGTGGTTCTGATACATTCACAGATCTTCAGTTTGAATGTTGAACTTGTTGCTTCTGTTCTCTCCTCTTCTTTCAAATCTTGGTCGGAGACGACCACATCTCTTGTTTCTGTCTCCCCTTCTTTACTGATAATCTTTGCATCATGTACAGCCTCAAGATTTGAGCACTCAAGAGTACTTAACAGGCTGCTAAGATTTAGATCTTTGGGTTCAGGGGCATTTTTGATAGATACAGAGATATGCTTCCATTTTCTGGGTAGAGAGTCTGCAAACACCAACTTTGAGTTCTTGTTTGACAACTCATTCCCAGCTTCTTCATTGTCACCTCTCCCCATGGTTGCAGTTGCTTTTGATCTTTAAACTTCTTGTGTGTTAGAAGCTTTCTCTGATACCAATTGTTATTCCCAGAACAACGCAACCTAGATTGTAGAAGGGGGGGGGGGGGTTGAATACAATCTAGTTAATTTTACAAAACTTTTTCAAACTTTCGACAGTATGAATATATGAGTTGGTAAATTAACTAAGAATTGATACAAGCCATGAACATAAATGAATTCTTCGAGTTAAAAAGTGCAGGAGACAAGCAAACTTTTTAAACTTTTCAGGTGGGTTTCTCAGAAAAATCCCACCTGAGGTGTATATTAAAGAATTCTCTGGTTTTGTTTTTCAACAAACTCCAGCTGCTTACACAGATGATGGAAGAGAGCCTAAGTGTTTTTACATTCAGCTTTGTGCTCTCTTCATATACTTTTCTATGCTACTCCACACAGTCTTATATACATCGACTATGTGTTACAAACAAAACCTACAGCATAATAAAATATTACATTTTGGTTCTGCTTGTTCACATGCTCGTCTCAGAAACTATCCTATTCGGGAAATGCCTTGGCTGGCATCAAAGATAAACTTGTATAGTCCCAAATGGTGCTTTCTGATTGAGTGTGCTGCTCTCTTCAAAAATTACTAAGTCCACGCAATTGACCTAGCTTCCAAGCCCATGTGACATCTGCATGAAAGAGACCTCTCCTTGGTTACCCGACTGTCAAGTCACTATCAACTGAGATAAGTGAACATGTAGTACTACAAATAGGCCTTCACGCTTGTCAAGCTTTTCCTCTGTGTCCAGTTAGAAGTTAAACTTCTAGGTAGCTGCCTTAACTCTTATTTATCCATCAAGACATAAGAGACAATAGATGACTTCACATTTCACATGTAGGAATTTGAGCCTTCGAATATTTACAATTTTGACTCCCTATTCCATACATCTTTTGCGTCGTTATCCACCATCTTTTAGTCACAGGTGTGTAATGATGATCTCTGAGACTGTCCTCCATTCAACCTGCTAAATAAAGAAACCTCCAAAAGATTCCGTTACATAGATTTGTTTTCCATGTTGAATGAGATGAACATCAGTAGGCGTATTAATTCCATATCCGTAGACTACCATTTTACGTCAATTATCCATAGAAAGGTAATCTCAGAATATCTGTAGAAGTAATATTCCATAACTGTATCCATAGATGAGACATGACATTCTTGACTGCATCCATAGATAGATCATGACCTCCTTAACCGCATCCATAGATAAAACATGACATCCTTAGCTGTTTCTGATGATCAACTTCCTTCAGCCTTTATCCGTAGATATGATGTCCGCAGCTTTTATCCGTAGATGAGATAAGATGTCCTCAGCTTCTATCCGTTGATGAGATAAGATGTCCTCAACTTCTATCCATTAATGGCATATGATGTTTTCATCTTGTATCCATAAACGAAATAAGATTTCATAGCATGATCCGTAGAATGGATACACTTAGCTTCATCTTTAGATAAAACATCTTGTCATCTTTATTGATTCACCATTACTGAGTTGAATAGGCAGACTTACCACTGAAACACTTGGTGCTTGATTAGATGTCCATTGGCTTGCTTCTGAATTGCTTCTTAACTTGATGACAGAATATCCTCCAATCATTTGATGTGGCTTTTAGACCTTGGATAGATAAAATGCCTTCTAGTTAGCTTCCTGATTTATCAGCTTCTGTGAACTAGCTTTCTGACAATCAGCTTCAGTGTCAATATCAAATTCTTGTCTTGAGCATTTTGTTATCATCATTCCAAATCGGTCAACCCTAACATACCTTCATCCGTTGATGGTCATTTCTGACACTGGATTTTTCTTGTCTACGGATATCATTTTACATCTCTACGGATATCAAATCCCAAGGTAAAATTATATCAGTAGATATTTTAGTTTAATCATAACTGTTAAAGTCACAATCTTATCCATAGTTACCTGTGTACAGTACGTGTGTGTAATTACAGTATATTCGTGACTTTACTTTTCACTCCATTATCTTTAAACGGTTACTTTCTTGCCCAATCAGATAATATCTTTCAAATATTTTGATTTAATTAGTGAATTATTTTGGGGGAGTATAAATTAATTTTTACTCTCAGCCCATTCTCTTCTACCTTTCTCCAAAAATTCACTAAGGCAAGAAACCCTCTTTTCTCTCTAAACTAATTTCTCTTTGCAAGCTCTAAGCTCTTACCAATGACACCTGTAAGAAAAACAATGTCACTCACTGGGTGCACATACGAGAAGAACAACTTCACAGCTCTGGTGGACTTTGAGGAGAAGAGCGCATCATATCACACTATGATGAGGTTCATCCAGAACTACAGGCTCTCTAAGGCTATGCTCGAAGCCCCCACTCTTTATTTTGAGGTAATTGAAGCTATCTGGGAATCAACAGTTTTTGATTCTGTGAATGCTACAATTACTTTTATTCTTCAAGGTAAGGATAATGTGATTAATAGTGACATCATTTCTGCTTGCTTGAATTCACCTGATAACAATAGGTTGGAAAAGCATAGTGATACTGATATAGTTAACATGCTGAATATGATTAACTATGCTTTACCTATTGATAATCTGAGTAAAATTCAAAGAAAAATAATGGTCAAAGAATGGAGCTTTTTCTTTGATGCCATTCTAAAGGTGTTTTCTGGTAAGATTGGCAACTACGATGCTGTTATTTCTTCCATGCTAGATATTGCTTACATGCTTCTTAATAATAGCTTTTTCAACCTAGGATCTCTGATTCTTTATGAATTAGGTGCTAAGTTAGTGTTAGATCAGAATTCAATGATCGTCAGGAGCTAGACTCAACTGATCAGGATTGCTAACGTCATCAGGATTGCATGGTCATCAGGATCAGAATACATATCAGGACTGGGATCAGGTTTGATCATCAGGACTGGAAGCTGATCAGGATTCATACTTCGAGTTATATTTGGAGTCTAGTTAAATAAGGAAGATTATTCTGTCGGTTCCTGGTTTGTAGAATGTAGCTATCAATTATGGATAGGTTTCAATCTTTGTAATTGATTAGGACTTATCATTGATAGAGAAGATGTGTAGTATATAAACACAGTTTAGGTTTCGATTTATGTATGAGAACATAAACGATCATACACTCGAGTATTTGTGAAAACTAGCAGCTCTCAAGAACATCAGAATTTCTTGAGAGAGTTTGTAACAGTTTTATATCAGATTTAATAAAGCTGTTATTGTTCTTTCATATTTGTGTTATATACTTGATTAAGTCGAGAATCTTATACAATTGTATTCAACCCCCCTTCTACAATTGTTATTTACTGGGCAACAATTGGTATCAGAGCAAACTGATTTAATTTTGAATCAGATACGATCTAAAGATGTCGACAACCAAGTATGAAAGCATGAAGATTCCCATCTTGAAGAAATCAAAATATCCAACATGGAGGGTAAAGATGCTGATGTACCTGGAGGCTATGGATCTTGACTATTTGGACAGGATTCGTGATGGACCATATATTCCTACAAGGATTGTAGAACGAACAGATACAGTACCTGAACATTATGTGGTCAAGGCTAAAAGTGAATGGACTCTAGAAGAAAAAGCTCATGTACTCAGGGAACCAAAGATAAAGAATATCTTGCACAGTAGTCTTGATGCTGTCATGTCAAACAGAGTGATTGCATGCAAGTCTTCAAAAGAAATCTGGGATACTTTGGAAACTCAGTGCCAGGGATCTGCATCTGTCAAGAAAAACAGAAGGGCTCTTTTGATTCAAGAATATGAACAATTTGATGCAAGACCTGAAGAGAGCCTAACTGATCTATATGATAGATTTCTGACACTATTGAACAATTTATCTTTAGTTGACAAGGAATATGAAACTGAAGATTCAAACACCAAGTTTCTAAGAGATTTACCTGAAGAATGGGACACTCAGACCTCGATCATTAGACACCAGTATGATCTCAACACTGTGTCTCTTGATGAAGTCTATGGGATGCTAAGAACTCATGATCTTGAAGTTCAACAGAGAAAGAACAAGAAAAGCAGCAAGGCAAAATCAATTGCTTTGAAAGCAGAGGCTAAATCAAAAGGAAAAACTATGGAGGTCTCTAGAAGTAAAACAAGAATAGTTGAGTCAGATCCTGATGACTCTTCATCAGATACTGATGGAAATCCTGATGCCAATACTGATGATGATTCTTCTGACTCAGACATGGAAGAGATGGTTGCTATGATTGTCAGAAACTTCAGGAGGATGAAGTTCAGGAAGAGTAGAAGACAAGGCAACTTTCAGAAAAAGACTTTCAATGCAGACAAAGACAAGTATATCAAAAAGGACAGCAAGGGTGGCAAATTTGACAAGTCAAAGGTTAGATGCTACAAGTGTAATGGTATGGGTCACTTTGCTTCTGAGTGCAAGAAGACAAAGGCACTTATCACATCGAGCAAGGATTGGATGGACTCTTCCTCAGAATCTGATACTGAGGTGGTCAACTATGCTCTAATGGCCAATGCTGATGTAACTGCTGCTCCTGATGATAAGGTACTAAATACTATCTTTGATTTTGATACTGATAATGCTTCTGAGTTAAGACGTTTTCTAAAGTCATTACATATTAGCTTTAGAAGTCAAACTGCTGAAAATACTAGGATCTTATCTGAGATGTCTGAACTTAGAAAAAGGAATGACATATTAGAAGCTGAATTTTCTCGTATGCAAGAAGTACAAAAAGAATGTGATAATGCTAAACACATGTACTTAGAGATGAAATCTAAATGTACTTCTCTTGAAAAAGAACTTGAATATGCTAATGAGAAAATCAGAACCTGGACAGACTCTGGTAGGAAATTTCATGAGATTAATACCTCTAAGAATTGGAAAGAGTGTCTAGGATATAAGTCAGATGAGGATAAGAAATTGAAAGAGAAAATTGTCATTAATGAGACAGTCAGTCCAAAGACCTATAGACATGTTATAGATGCAACCAAATCTAAGATTACTGTTAATTTTGTTTTTGGTAAGGATTCCAATTCTAATTTTGAAAAGGGATCTACCTCTACTCAAGGAATTAAAATTATAAAGTCTAAACCTGTCATGAATAAAGTCACTAAGAATGTAGGACTATTGTCTCAGAAACAGCTTAAGGATAAAATCTGTGAGGTTACAGATAGGAAAAAGAAAGCTACTGTTAAGAGAAACAGGAATGGTAAAGTTGGGATCAATAAAGAGAATGGTTACAAATATATCCCAAATGCACCTAGAAAGTGTTGTTTTAACTATGGTAACTCTAATCATCTTGCTATTGATTGTAAGAAGAGTAAGAAGAAGATTGCTGATATTTCTAAGTCTGATGTTAGGAATAGATCAGTATTTTATAAACCACAGAAGTCCTGTTTTCATTGTGGTAGTATATGGCATTCTATTTATACTTGTAAAGATTATCATGAGTTGTACTATAACTTTTATGATCCATTGCCTAAAGTTGATAAAAATAGTGCAAACTCTGGTAGCATTAAGAATGTCAAGTTGAAACATGCTTTTGTTAATACTGATACTGACAAAGCAAATCCTGATGGAGTAAATCCTGTCAGGACTACTAAGGTCAGAAAGTCTTCTGCTGTGAATGTTAATAAAATGCATGACAAAGGGACCCAACAAGTGTGGGTTCCTACACATTCTAATTAGTGTTTTGGAATTCTGATGCAGGGTAAAAAGAAAAATGTGTTAGTCATGGATAGTGGATGTTCTGTGCACATGACTGGAAACAAAGCCCTATTATCAGAATATGAGGAAAAAGCTGGCCCAACTGTGTCTTATGGAGATGGCAACATTGGACAAATTTTGGGATATGGCAATATAATCATTGGAAATGTCATCATTGAAAAAGTAGCTCTAGTGAAGGGACTAAAACACAACCTGTTGAGTATTAGTCAAATCACTGACAGAGGTTATCATGTCAACTTCTATTCCACACATTATGAAGTAGTCAGTAAAACAATAGGAAAGATAGCTCTGACTGGCTACAGGCATGGTAACATATATGAAGCCAACATTCAATCAAATACTTATGGCTCTCCTACCTGTCTAATCAGTAAAGCATCAGTAGATGAAAGTTGGAATTGGCACAAGAAGCTTTCTCATCTCAACTTCAGCAATATCAATGAGTTGGTTAAGAAAGATTTAGTGAGAGGATTACCAAAAGTATTATATACACCCGATGGACTCTGTGATGCATGTCAGAAAGCAAAACAAAGAAGGACATCATTCCAGAGTAAATCAGAATCCTCTATTGAAGAACCATATCACATGCTGCATCTTGATCTATTTGGACCAGTCAACATCATGTCCATCAATAAGAAAAGGTACACTCTTGTAATTGTTGATGAATATTCTAGATTCACCTGGGTGTATTTTCTGCACAGAAAAGATGAGACTCCTGAAGTTCTGTTGGATCATGTGAGAATGATTGAGACAACCACAAAGTACAAAGTCAAGATACTGAGAAGTGATAATGGTACTGAATTTAAGAATTCAAAGATGGAAGAGTTCTGCAAATACAAAGGAATCATTCAACAATTTTCTGCTCCTGGCACACCCCAGCAAAATGGAGTAGTTGAAAGGAAAAATAGAACTCTTATTGAAGCTGGCAGAACTATGTTGGAAGAAGCTAAATTACCTACATATTTCTGGGCAGAAGCAGTCAACACATCATGCTATACTCAAAATCTCACATTAATAAACAGGCATGGTAGTACTCCTTATCAGTCACTCAAGGAGAAGAAACCAAGTCTGGAGCATCTGCATGTGTTTGGCTGTAAATGTTTTGTTCTCAGAACTCATCCTGGACAACTAGGGAAATTTGAAACAAAGGCTGATGAAGGAATTTTCATAGGCTATCCTGCATCAAGAGCCTTCAGAGTTTTTAATTTGAGAACAAGAACTGTCATGGAGTCAATACATGTATCTTTTGATGACAAGAAGATAACTTGAATCAATGAAGACTCTCATGATAGATTGATTTTTGAAAATGAAGCTACCAAGGAACCTGAAGAAAGTGAATCATAAGATGTCAATTCATCAGATCCTGATGGGTCACCAAATCCTGATGACACACCAGATACTGATGGTGCTAATACTGATGATGCAATCAATAGTGATACTTCTAGTAGTGCTAATGTTGAGGGGGAGCAACAACATTCTGCTACAAGTTCAGAGTCAACTCAATCATCAGGACAGAATTCTTCAGATACTGATTCAAGTGATGATCCTGATAACTTATCAGGAGGAGATAGCAATAATTCATGGGGAGCTTCAAATCAAGCAAATTCTTCAAATCAAGATAACACCAATCCAGGGGGAGCATCTACTTCAAGGACTGATTTACCACCAGCAAGGAAATGGACTGTAAGTCATACTCATGATTTGATCATTGGAGATCCTGATGCAGGTGTTCGAACAAGAAGTGCAACTCAGAATGAATGTCTATACAATAACTTTCTATCCAAGGAGGAGCCAAAGAAAGTTGAAGATGCACTTAAAGATGTTGATTGGGTTACTGCAATGCAAGAGGAACTGAATGAATTTGAAAGAAATGAAGTCTGGAAACTGGTACCAAGACCAAAGAATAGATCAATTGTTGGTACAAAGTGGATTGTCAAGAACAAGACTGATTCTGATGGAGTAATAATCAGAAACAAAGCTAGACTAGTTGCAAAGGGGTATTCTCAACAAGAGGGAATTGACTATGATGAAACTTTTGCTCCTGTTGCAAGATTAGAAGCCATCAGGATATTTCTTGCTTATGCAGCTCATAAGAAATTCAAGGTTTTCCAGATGGATGTTAAAAGTGCTTTCTTAAATGGAGAATTGGAGGAAGAAGTCTATGTTGAGCAACCTCCTGGTTTCATTGATACTAAATATCCAGATTATGTCTACCGATTGGATAAGGCACTTTATGGACTAAAGCAAGCTCCAAGAGCATGGTATGAAACTTTAGCTCTATTCTTACTGGAAAGTGGATTCAAAAGAGGTGTTATTGATAAAAATCTATTTTATTTGAATCATGGTAAGGACTTGTTGTTAGTTCAGATTTATGTTGATGATATCATTTTTGGGTCAACAAACAATAAGCTATGTGAAAAGTTTTCCAAGCTTATGCAGTCAAGATATCAAATGAGCATGATGGGAGAAATGAGTTACTTTCTTGGTCTTCAAGTTAAACAGACTGATGAAGGGATTTTTATCAATCAGTCTAAATATACAAGGAATTTATTGACAAAGTTTAACATGCAAGATAGTTCTCCTGCTACAACTCCCATAGCTACAGCTACCAAACTTGAGCCTGATCAAGGTGCTGAGGTAGATGTAACTCACTACAGAGGAATGATTGGCTCTTTATTGTATCTCACTTCAAATAGACCAGATATCATGTTTGCAACCTGTCTGTGTGCAAGATTTCAAGCAAAACCTAGAGAACCCCATCTGATTGCAGTCAAAAGAATTTTCAGATATCACAAAGGCACTTCTTCACTTGGCCTTTGGTATGCAAGGGAATCAGATTTTGGGTTGTGTGGTTATTCAGATGCTGATTTTGCAGGATGCAAAATAGACAGGAAAAGTACTTCAGGAAGCTGTCAGTTTTTGGGTGGAAGACTAGTTTCATGGTTCAGTAAGAAGCAAAAATACATTTCCACTTCAACTGCAGAAGCTGAGTACATTGTTGCAGGAAGTTGTTGTGCTCAGATAATGTGGATGAGAAATCAGTTGTTAGATTATGGCCTGTCATACTCAAAAATCCCTATTTTTTGTGATAACCAAAGTGCTATTGCAATGACAGGAAATCCAGTTCAACATTCTCTTACTAAACACATCAGTATTCGATATCACTTCATAAGAGAACAAGTTCTGGAAGGAACAATTGAACTTCACTTTGTTCCTACTGATCAACAACTAGCTGATATATTCACCAAGTGATAAGTGGATTTCATGTCTACTTAGAACGCTTAGAAACCGGCTTAAACTGATTGCAAGAACTCAAGTTTTAGGTGTTTTGATATGTTTTTGAGTGTTTATGCAGGAATGATCATTGGTAGCACGATGGTGGTGCATGGATGTAATTGATGGTGTGGTGTTATGTTGGAAAGGGCATGCAAGATTTGAGGGTTGGAGGCTTTGCGCTTTGGAGAGCATTAAAGGAAAATTTTCTGTCAGGCCAAGTGGGGCGCCCGCGCCACTAGTGGGGCGGCCGCGCCACTCACCGCGCCACTAGTGGGGCGGCCGCGCCACCCTCTCTGTCCCAAATTCTGTTTTGTTCTAATTTTGATGTTAGGGCATTGACTGGTCAACCCTGAGGCATGGATCAATATTTGTGGACGTTTTATAAGGGGAGAACCCTAATATATCATATCTATCGAGGAATTATCAAGGAGAACAAGAGGAGGCCAAACCCTAGAAGACCTAGCTTAATTTCATCTTTGTATTCTTCTAAATTAGGCATACTTGGATTCTCTTACGTTGTTTTCTAAACCTTATGACTATTGTTACTATTGGTTTTTGATTTTCAATTCAAGACTTATTTTTAATATCATGTTTTCATTAGAACCCGCGATGATGAACGGTTCATTCATGAACTAATCGTTATAGTGGGATTCTAACGGAGTTTCTTATGGAGTTTAGTGGTTAATTGTTTTTATATATTCTGTTTGTGATGGCTAATTGATTTCCTATCATGGTTGTGCTTATTCGTTGTGGATGCGTAGCTAACATTCATGATTGTTTGTTAATCTCTATTGATTGCGAAAGTGGATATAGGGATTTAGAACTTGCCATGCTAGCATAAGTTCATGTATAATTGTCATGCATGATTCGTGGATGATTTTAACCATTTCATCTACCTTATGTAATCTGAATAGATAACTTGCTCATTAAACCACTATGTTTTCAATCTCTATAGACATATAGGGACTAAGCATATTTGGTGTCCATTTAACTTCTATCTTTATTGTGGATGTTTAAGTGGTATGGTATACGTATACTGAAAGGTAGCGTATACTAGTTTCGTGTTATCTGATTAGTTGTCACAACAGTCACATGCATTAATTAAGAACAAGAGACTCTAGATGAAATATTTAATGATGTTAGGATCCCATGCTTTATTCATATAAGTAATTTTCCAGTAATTCTCTTTAGTTAATATAATCTTGTTAAGTGCTAGTTAATTAGTTAAACAAAACCAAATTTGATACTTATCTTAGCAGTGAGTAATAACCATACATTGGTGCATAAGTGCATAGCTATAACAACATAACCAGTCTCTGTGGGAACGAATTTAACTTTATCATATACTACTTGTGACCATGTGGGCTTGCGTGTTGTTGTGTGAACAAGTTTTTGGCGCCGCTGCCGGGGACTCGGTGTTGTTTTAATTTAGTTTATGTGCTTGTCATCAGGGTTCGTTAAATTTCACTGACTCGGATTGTTTTGCTCATCAATTTTACTTTGTTTGGTGTTTTTCAGTTAATCCATTGAGCGTGTATGCGAACACGTTCTCAGACTCTTAAGGACAAACTAGAAGGAGAAAGAACAGGACTGAACGTAGTTATGGGAGAACCAGCAGCAGCAGGAGCGAAGGCTTTGATGGATTATTCTCAGCCAAAGATCAATGATATTCAGTCAAGCATTGTTAGACCGGCTATCTCAGCTAACAACTTTGAGATCAAGGCTGGCACAATTCAGATGCTACAGAACTCTGTGCAGTTTGGGGGTGCTCCAACGGAAGACCCTAATATGCACATTAGGGATTCCATTGAGATCTGTGACACTTTCAAGTTCAACGGAGTGTCAGAAGATGCTGTAAAGTTGAGACTTTTCCCACTTTCTTTGCGGGATAAGGCTAAGGGCTGGTTGCATTCTCTACCAGCAGGGTCTATTACTACATGGGAGGAGCTGGCTCAAAAGTTTCTTACTAAGTTCTTCCCTATGGCTAAGACAGCTGCAATAAGGAATGCTCTCACTCAGTTTTCTCAGCATTCAGGGGAAACGTTATGTGAAGCTTGGGAGCGTTACAAGGAGATGCTACGAAAGTGCCCTCACCATGGAATGCCTGATTGGATGGTGATAAATTGTTTCTACAATGGTCTGGGAAGTCAATCAAGACCAATGCTTGATGCAGCTTCAGGTGGAGCCCTTTGGGCTAAAAGCTATGAGGAGGCTTATGAACTTATTGAGATGATGGCTGCTAATGAGTACCAGAATCCAACTCAGAGGTTATCACAAGGCAAGGCAGCAGGTATTCTGGAGGTAGATGCAACCACAGCAATAGCAGCTCAGCTAAAGGCTCTTTCGATGAAGGTGGATTCTCTATCTAACATGGGAATACAACAATTGGCTAGTGTCTGTGAATTATGTGCAGGTGCTCATGACACGAATCAGTGTGCTATTTCCAGTGAATCAGCACAGTTTGTGAGTAATATTCAGAGGCCGCAGCAGCCGGTTCCTAATGCTTATCATCCAAATAACAGGAACCACCCGAATTTCAGCTGGAGTAACAATCAGGGTGGTCAACAGCAGTATCAAGGTCAGCAGTTTGGAGCAAGGCCATTCAATTCTTCTGGATATCAGCAGCAGTATGCTCCAAGGCAACCTTATCAACCACCACGAGGGTTTCATCAACAACCTCCAGGCCACCATGGTCAATCTTCTAATGAAAAATCAGAATTGGAAGAATTGAGGCTGATGTGTAAGAGCCAGGCGGCTTCTCTCAAGACTTTGGAAACCCAGATTGGACAAATAGCTAGTGCCTTGTTGAGCCGACCACAGGGAACTCTCCCGAGTGATACAGAAGCTAATCCAGGGAAACGGGAGGCCAAGGAACATGTGAAAGCAGTTACATTGAGGTCTGGCAAGGTTACAAGGGACCAAAACTCAGAATTGGAGCAAACTGAAAAATCTGAAGAAAATGGACAGGGGGAGTGGCGCGCCCGCGCCACTAGTGGGGCGCCCGCGCCACTACTTCTGCCAGAAAATCCAAAAATAGTTGGAAATGAGGGTCCGGTGGAAGACAAGTGGGAACAACATCCCAAATCAACTAGGGAATCCATTCCAAAGCATATTCCAGAGGAAAAAGTAATCTATCCACCTCCTCCATTCCCTAGAAGACTTCAGAAACAGAAATTGGATACACAGTTTGCCAAGTTCTTAGAGATTTTTAAGAAGCTGCATATTAATATACCCTTTGCGGAAGCTCTTGAGCAGATGCCGAGTTACGCAAAGTTCATGAAGGGTATTCTCTTAAAGAAAGTGAATCTTGAGGACTTGGAAACAGTTGCTCTAACTGAAGAATGTAGTGCCATTCTGCAGCAGAAGTTGCCTCCAAAATTAAAGGATCCAGGGAGTTTCACCATTCCTTGCACTATCGGCAACTTGTCATTCGACAAATGTTTATGTGATTTGGGAGCGAGCATTAATCTGATGCCATTGTCTGTCTTCTTACAACTAGGGCTACCTGAGCCTAAACCTACTTCCATGTCTCTACAGCTGGCAGATAGGTCTATCACATACCCTAGGGGTATTGTGGAGGATGTCCTGGTAAAGGTTGATAAGCTTATTTTCCCGGCTGATTTTGTTATTCTGGACTTTGAGGAAGACAAGAAGATCCCCATTATCTTGGGAAGGCCATTTCTCGCTACAGGTCGTACGTTGATTGATGTGCAAAAAGGGGAACTCACGATGAGGGTGCACGATCAGAACGTCACCTTCAATGTTTTCAACGCAATGAAGTTTCCTACAGAAGAGGAAGAATGTTTTTCTATGGATCTTGTGGAAGCTGCAGTCAGCAAAGAGCTTGACCAATTGATCAAATCAGACACATTAGAGAAAGCACTAATGAAGGACTCTGATTTTGAAGATAGAGAGAGAGAGAGGAGCAAGCACAGTATCTGAATGCAAACCCGTGGAAGAGGAGGTTGGACATGCCATTTGATTCTCTTGGCATAACAGAGTTGGAAAAGCCACAGGAGCGTCTCAAGCCGTCAATTGAGAAAGCTCCCACTCTCGAGCTTAAACCATTACCAGAACATTTGAGGTATGCTTTCTTAGGTGATGCATCTACATTACCTGTTATCATCTCATCTAACTTGTCAGGCAGTGAAGAAGATAAACTCCTCAGAATCTTGAGGGAGTTTAAATCAGCGATTGGGTGGACTATAGCGGATATTAAGGGAATCAGCCCTTCTTACTGCATGCATAAAATTCCGCTAGAACCAGGAAGCAAGCCAACAGTGGACCCTCAGAGACGTCTTAATCCTATCATGAAAGAGGTAGTGAAGAAAGAAATTCTCAAGTGGCTAGATGCTGGGATCATCTATCCTATTTCAGACAGTTCATGGGTTAGTCCAGTGCAATGTGTGCCAAAGAAAGGAGGCATGACAGTGGTTGCTAATGAAAAGAACGAGCTGATCCCAACTCGTACAGTTACTGGTTGGAGAATTTGCATGGACTATAGGAAACTGAACAAAGCTACCAGGAAGGATCATTTTCCCCTTCCTTTCATTGATCAGATGTTGGACAGGTTGGCTGGGCATGAGTTCTATTGCTTGCTGGATGGTTATTCAGGGTACAACCAGATTGGTATCACTCCAGAAGATCAAGAAAAGACAACTTTTACTTGTCCTTTTGGTACTTTCGCGTTTCGCCGAGTTCCTTTTGGACTTTGTGGTGCACCTGCTACTTTTCAGAGGTGTATGATGGCAATCTTCTCGGAGATGATTGGCATAAATGTGGAAGTGTTCATGGATGACTTCTCAGTTTTTGGAACATCATATGATGAGTGCCTCAGCAATTTGGGTATGGTTCTGAAAAGATGCGTTGAGACTAATCTAGTGCTCAACTGGGAAAAATGTCACTTTATGGTGCAAGAAGGAATTATTCTCGGGCACAAGGTATCTAGAAAGGGACTTGAAGTGGACAAGGCTAAAGTGGAGACAATTGAAAATCTTCCTCCACCAATTTCAGTTAAAGGAATTCGCAGTTTTCTTGGTCATGCAGGTTTCTATAGGCGGTTCATTCAAGATTTCTCCAAAATCTCTAAACCCTTGTGCAATCTGTTGGAGAAGGATATTTCTTTTAAGTTTGATGAAGACTGTTTGGCTGCTTTTGAGCTCTTAAAGAAGAAGTTGACATCTGCGCCGGTCATTACTGCACCTGATTGGAATGAACCGTTTGAGTTGATGTGTGATGCTAGTGATTATGCCGTGGGAGCTGTTCTGGGGCAAAGGAAGAACAATGTTTTTCATGTAATCTACTATGCTAGCAAAACTCTCAATGATGCGCATCTAAATTACACTACTACAGAGAAGGAACTCTTGGCCATTGTGTATAGTTTCGAGAAATTCAGGTCTTATTTGCTCGGAACCAAGGTAGTGGTGTTTACTGATCATGCAGCTATTCGTTATCTTATTTCGAAGAAAGATTCAAAGCCTCGGTTGATTCGTTGGGTTCTTTTGCTTCAAGAATTCGACTTGGAAATTAAAGATAGGAAGGGTACTGAAAACTAGGTGGCTGATCACTTGTCGCGATTGGAGGACCAAGGTAAGAACTCAGTTGATAAAACTCTCATCAATGAATTCTTTCCGGATGAGCAACTTTTTGGGGTGCAAACTGAAGAACCATGGTTTGCAGACATTGTGAACTATCTGGTGAGTAAGGTCATTCCCTCAGAATTCTCTTATGCTCAAAGAAAGAAGTTTTTGCATGATGTGAAGTGGTACTATTGGGACGAACCCTTCTTATTCAAACAGGGAGCCGACCAGGTGATACGAAGGTGCATTCCTTATAGTGAAGTTGAGGGTGTGTTGCGTGATTGTCACTCCACCACTTATGGAGGTCATTATGGTGGAGAGAAGACAGCTACGCGAGTACTTCAGGCTGGTTTCTATTGGCCAACACTGTTCAAAGATGCGCATGAGTTTGTGTTGAGATGTGATCGATGCCAAAGGGTTGGTAATATCTCGAGGAGGAACGAGATGCCGCTTAATATGATGCTCGAGGTGGAGATTTTTGATGTGTGGGGCATTGATTTCATGGGACCCTTTGTTTCTTCGTGTAACAACCAGTACATTCTGTTAGCTGTGGATTATGTTTCTAAATGGGTCGAGGTAAAGGCTTTACCGACCAATGATGCTAAAGTGGTACTGAGTTTTCTGCATAAGCAAATCTTCACGCGTTTCGGCACTCCAAGGGTCATTATCAGTGATGAGGGAACACATTTCTGCAACCGGAAGTTTACAGCCTTGATGGCTAGGTATAACATCAATCATAGGGTTGCTACTGCTTATCACCCTCAGACTAATGGGCAAGCAGAGGTGTCTAACAGGGAGATTAAGCGTATTCTGGAGAAGGTAGTGAATCCTTCAAGGAAGGATTGGTCCTTGAAACTTGATGAAGCTGTATGGGCTTATAGAACGGCTTACAAGACACCGTTGGGCACTTCACCTTTTCAGCTGGTCTATGGAAAGGCTTGTCATTTACCTGCTGAGTTAGAACACAAGGCATATTGGGCATTGAAGAAGTTGAATTTTGACTTAGCAGCAGCGGGTGAGAAAAGAATGCTTCAGATTAATGAGATGGATGAGTTTCGTCTACAGGCTTATGAAAATCACAAGTTGTACAAGGAGAAGGTAAAGAGATGGCATGATAAACGGTTGGTTCAAAAGTCCTTTATGCCGGGTCAACTTGTTTTGTTGTTCAACTCTCGTCTGAAACTTTTTCCCGGGAAACTTAAGTCAAGGTGGTCGGGGCCATTCACGGTCAAAACAGTTTTCCCACATGGAGCGGTGGACATCTATGATAGGTCACCGGATGAGGCATTCAAGGTTAATGGTCAGAGGTTGAAACCGTATTTTGGTGAACGTGTGAATCGTGAGGCGGAAACCGCGGTTCTTAGTGCTCCAGAATGAAGATTGATGTGCGTCAAGCTATTGACGTAAAACAAGCGCTTCGTGGGAGGCAACCCACGTAGTTATATTAGAGTTCAGTAGAAAAAAAAAATGTTGAATTTTTTTTTTCTGGACAGAAGGGGTGGGGCGCCCGCGCCACTGTCCCTGCCAGAAAACGAAAAAAAACTAAAAAAAAAAAATGAAAAAATCAGAAAAAAAAAGAGAGTTTCTTTTGGGGGTTTTGCCTATTTATACTTCACCCCTCCCAACCCATCTCATAGTCTTCAACACCCTAGCCTTTTCTACCTCTCTACTACACCCATCTTCAATTCTATACATACAATACATACACACCTCCATCTTTTCATATCAGTTCATGGCACCACCAAAGAGAGGTCGTTATGCGGGAAGTAGTAGCAACCGTCGTTCTTCTTCGGAGGAACAATCTAGTGCGGGTTTTGGGGGAGAGAAGTTTATATCTCCGGAGGCTTCAATTGAGTATGCACGGTTAACTTCTAAGGTCGTGGTGAAGGAGAGGGGGTTTTTACCTACCCCTCGTGATGGTAATTTGGTGAAGATGATCACCGACAAAGGTTGGGAAGGAATTTGTGAAGCGCCGGAGCCGGTCCCGGTGAGTATTGTTCGTGAGTTCTATGCTAATGCCAAGGCGGAGAAGAATGGGTATTCCGTGGTTCGTGGTTACACGGTGGATTACACACCGGAGGCGATTTCTCGGGTTCTTGGTTTGCCGAAGAAGAAGGAGGGTGAGGCAGATTGGTCGGAGAAGACCCGGGCTGATTTGGACATGGAGTACATCATGGGGGTGCTATGTGTCCCGGGAACGACTTGGAAGTGCAATCGGGTTACTAATGAGCTTCTCACGTTCCCGGCATCTGCTATGAACAGGTATGCTAAGGCCTGGAACTTGTTTGTGTGTGCTAATATTATGCCTTTGTCGCATACGCATGAGGTTAATGTTGATAGGGCTATTGTGTTATGGGGGATTTTTAATGAGGAGTATATTGATCTTGGGGCTCTCCTCCATAGGAGTATTCTGAGGTTTTTGAGCGGTCGGACCACGGGGGCAATTCCTCATGCTTCTATGGTTGTTAAGTTGTGTACTTCTGTCGGTGTTCATTGGTCTGAGGAGGAGTTCCTTCAGTTACCTAGTGCGCCTATTGACCACGCGACGATTCAGAGGTTGGAGGATTGGGATGGTGGTTATTCTGACCCTTCTGGTTTGGGTTTTGCTGATGTTGGTGAGGATGGTCAGGATGCTCCTACTCGGGAGACAGCCCGGACGAGGCATACAGTTTCTTCTAGTGTGCAGCGAGGGGTTGAATGGGCTGGTTTTGGAGAGGCCCAGTATAGGAGGTTGACTCGGCGGATTGATGCCATGCATGACATCAACCGCCGTTTTGCTACGGATTTGACTCAGGCGTTGGGTACGGCTTTCCGCGCCACTGGAGTTGATATTGCTTGGCCTGATTTTGGGGCTGGTTCTGTTTATCTACCACCAGATACACCACCAGATACACCACCTATGGAGGGTGGTGATGTTGCTGATGATTAGGTACTATCTGCACTTTCCTTGTTATTACCTTCAATGAGGACATTGAATATTGTAAGTTTGGGGGTGGTAATCAAGGAATAGTAGTGTTAGTGTGTGTCTCATGTAGGATTCATATAGGTTTCATATTGCATATTTAGTTAATTCATTCATATCTTTGCATATTCAGGTCATATAGAGCATTCTGTTGCATAGTTCTATTTATTATGTTAGTCCATTGTAGTTGCATTTGCATAGCATATTTCATGATCCCTTAAGACTTGACTGTTTCTGTGGTGAGTCGATGTTGATTGGAGTGTAGTTGTGATGAACATAGGGCTGATTAAGTTCCTAAGTATTAACTTGCATGCCTGGAACAAATCTTTTACAACAAAAAGAGATAATGGAAAGCTATTCTGTTTCTACTAGAGGTAGAGGAAGCAGAGGTAGGAGAGGTGCTAGAAGAAGTAGAAGAGGTTCTTCAACTCAAATAGTGGCTAGACTGACAAGGTCTAGAGGGTTAAGAATTGAAGAAATTCCTGAACCTATTCAAACTCTAGTAGTTCCTGATAGATCTACTTTTGGTGATGATGGAAATGTTGAAGAAGAACCTGAATTGAGAAGAAAATCAAGAAAATCAACTCTCTGCAATACAAATCAAATTGAAGAATCTAATCCTGATGTTGTTCCTGATAATATTCAAGATCCTGATGATTCTGAAATTCTGCAAGAGATTGATTTGATAATCTTATCTACTGTGGTTGATTTTCACAACAAAGAAGTAGATGAAGAAGAAGAAGCCAGAAGAAGAGAAATCACAAGAAGAACAAATAGAGATTTCAATCTCTATGTACAAAGGCTTAAACTCTCAAATAGAAGATTGTGGATAAATTCAAGCAAACGGGAATCTTTACTGGAAAGAAGCTATGCCTTTGAAAAGGAAAAGGATAAGAAGTGGAAACACATAAGTACACTAAGTTGTGATACACCTATCAATTTTCAGACTGGAGGAATTATTACAAGTGCTTCAAGTGTTGTTGATTTATCTGATATGGTTAGATCAAAAGCACTCTGGTTAAAGATGTTTTCAAATCTGAAGCAATTGTCAAGCAATTCAAGAGGAGGTATTGGACACAGGGATGCTGAATATCTAAATATGTCATATGTAGATCCTTACTCCTTGACTGAAATTGGAGGTACTTTAACTTCTGAAAACCTGAACAATTTACTAGCTGTTGATATAGTTATAGATTGTCATGATGGTTTTGACAAGAAAGAAAAGGTTCTGTACTTCATGAAAGATGGTAGTGTGAAGATTCTATCTATTCAAGATCTGCTGATGAAAACTACACAGGAACTGAAATATGTTCATTATCTTTTGAGATTGAAGAATCAAATGTGCAAAGTGTGGAGTGACATGATTTTGTCAACAATAAGAAGAAGACTGGATGGAAACAGTAATTTCAATGGTAATTATACTCCCATGTACTTAAATCAAAGAGGTCAGGATGTGGAAATGCAAAGGGGTACTGCTGTTAAAGAAGTAACTTTTGGCATGACACAACTTACTCTCAATCCTGATGGGAAGGAAATTGCTTATCTTTTGCTTGAAGAGCATAGTCTTCAGAGAAGATCCATATTGAATCTCAGAGCAGCTATCTACCAGATTAATGAGGAAGATGAAGAACTCAGAAATCTTAAGGAAAGACTGATTCAAATTCTTGAAGAAAAAGAAGAAAATTTGTTATCCAACTTCTTGAAGATGAATCTGTTCTATCAAAAAATTTTAAACAGATAAGTTGTTTCTGCAGATACTTGTACATTTTGTATATATGTTTTTGACATCATTGAATCTTAGGAATCTATACTTTATGTCACAAAGTATGAGATTGGGGGAGATTGTTAGATCAGAATTCAATGATCGTCAAGAGCTAGACTCAACTGATCAGGATTGCTGACGTCATCAGGATTGCATGGTCGTCAGGTTCAGAATACATATCAGGACTGGGATCAGGTTTGATCATCAGGACTGGAAGCTGATCAGGATTCCTACTTCGAGTTATATTTGGAGTCTAGTTAAATAAGGAAGATTATTCTGTCGGTTCCTGGTTTGTAGAATGTAGCTATCAATTATGGATAGGTTTAAATCTTTGTAATTGATTAGGACTTATCATTGATAGAGAAGCTGTGTAGTATATAAACACAGTTTAGGTTTCGATTTATGTACGAGAACATAAACGATCATACACTCGAGTATTTGTGAAAACTAGCAGCTCTCAAGAACATCAGAATTTCTTGAGAGAGTTTGTAACAGTTTTATATCAGATTTAATAAAGCTGTTATTGTTCTTTCATATTTGTGTTATATACTTGATTAAGTCGAGAATCTTATACAATTGTATTCAACCCCCCTTCTATAATTTTTATTTACTGGGCAACAGTTAGGAAATAAAGCATATAGAAGTAAGAATATCTATTATGCTAGATTCTAGTGCCACAATGGAGACTGGAACTGTCCAACAGTCTCCTACCCAAGTGGTCACCTCAAAAATTCCCAAATCAAAATCTAGAAAGCAAACCTCAGGTGCCTCTCAAAAGGCACCTGTTGCAAAAACTACCAAAACTCTTGAGGGGAGTGTGAAGGAGGTAGTGAGAGGTGAGGGAAGGGGTGAACATCAAAGAAACCCCAAGAACAAGGAGGGTGCGATAAGTGTGTCCCAGCCTAGCCACCCCGTGTCTTCTCAAAAAGATGCAGTGGTTGAAAAGGAAAATATCACATCCCTAGTGACATCCTCCCAAAAGGATGCTACTATAGAAAAGAGTCCCCAACCAGGGACACAGTACAAGAGGGATATGGACACCAGCAGCCCCACAGATACAACCATGGCTTATACAAGGAGAAAAAGGTCTAAACAATCTGGGGTTACACAGGGATCACACACAGTGTCAATGACACCATCTCAAATTCAGTTTGATGAGGCTCCAACAAATGTGGAGTCATAGCCCTATTCTCTACTCATTCAAACTGAAACAGAAACACCAAGCTCACCCACTCTCTCTCTGGATGTGGATATGATTCACACATCACTTCCCGATTCTCCATCTTTAACCTTCTTGGAGAAGCCCCACTCTGAAATTGGTGATCATCATCTTATTGATGATTTGTTGGATCACCAATCTATCATCTTTTCTCAGACTCTGGCTCAATCTGTGGCTCTTAATCTCAAATCAATCTCCACAGATTTAGCCTTAGTCTCCATTTCAAGAGCTACTTCGTTTCCTTCATCTACGGATATCTCTCATCCGTTGACAAGTGTTTGTCTGTCTACGGATATGCCCCAAATCATCTATCCATTGACATCTACTTCTACTGCCTCTATGGATACTTCTTACACACTTGCACCTCAAACTTCATGTATTTCTACAACAAGTGTGGATGAGTTAGCAGTAGTCCAAACACTTCTAGGCTTGAGGGAAGGGAGTGAAGCCACTGAGAGTGAGAGGCTGGTTTGCAACCAGGCAAAAGGAGAGGAAGAGCAAGAGAGACAGACTATTTCTTCCAGTCTGATAAAAGTGAGCACTGAGAGTTCCACCTTGGTAGGTGACGGTGAGGGTGTGAGAGGTGTGAGCCAGGGGGAGCTCCTGATGCAAGAAAAGAGAGAAAATGAAAGAAAAGCATGTACATGAGAGATAAAGATGGAAGACTCAGCCATTGCAAGTGAGTCAATGAATGTCAGTGATGCAAACAGGGAAAGACTGTTCCAACTTGACTACCAAAATGCGTTGGATCAAGTCAACCTGAATGCTGAGACATTTACTCATCCTGATCCAGTCTATCAAGTCTTAGCTGGACAGGGCAATATGGAGGCAGAAAGGATGTTGAATTTAGTACACACAACTGAATCAATGTCTAGGGCAAAGGAAGCTATTCAGAATCTGCCTCCAGGAGCTGGTGAAGATTTCAGTTATGATGAAGACAGTGATGATTCTGAGGAGAAGAAGTGCCTACATGGTTGTTCTCCAACTCCTATGTTCACAATGACACCAAGTTAGTCATTCTCAGGAATTATCAAAGGGCACGTAATGAAGCTCAAACATCAACTCCACAGCATGCCACCACAGTTCATAACTTTGTGGCATCACTTCAGCTTCATCAAGCCCACATCCTGCAATAAAGAGCCAACACTGATGATATCAAGAACCATCTGGATGGGGTGAATGATGCTTTGGCAAGGAGAATTGATGTTGTTGCTCCTTCCACATCTCAAAGATGCAAGTAAGACAAGTTGGTAAAGGATGTGGATGCTATTACTGGGAGGATGGATAAGATGGAGAAGCAAATGGACACCTTCTTGGCTAACCAGAATTTACAGACTCAGCTTCTGCAACAATTGCTGCAGTCAACTGGTGTCACTCATACACTTGATGATAACAAAAATGGGGAGAATTCAAGTAAGTGGGAGAGTGCACAAGTGGTCTCTGTAACTCAAGGTGTGCCATCAAGTCAGGGAGAGTCACCTCAAATAATAGCCAATCCTAGTGAGTTTCAACTCACAAAGGTGGTCTCTCCTCGAACTAAGGATGTCCAAGTTTTTCTCAATTCTGAAAAACTGATCAAGGAATCCATCTTTGTAACACCCCCAGATCCGGGGTCAAGAATCTGGGTTGTCATGCTCCATCAATTATACAATACCTGCATTACTTACAACATTCTAATAATACAACTCCAAAGACCCCAATCGCTTACGCGCACACACACACAAGTTATAGCCTTGGAAATGAGCAACCATAAGTAACACTTGTTATTACAAATAAAATGTACTAACCAGGATCTCATCTATTATTTACAACCTCTACCTGAAGTTAGAATAATAGACCTCACAATTCTATACAAGGTTCAATAACACAAACCTACTCGAAAACAATTCTCCCTAATTCCATCTGCAACTGTTCTGCTAACTCCGGCAGTATCCATCCCGCTGAGCTAACTCAAGGGTGGTCTCCCCATTCCCTTGATCTCGTAATACGGGGTGAATCGAGAATATTTTCTTCATGCTAAAAGTTTTAATAAAGCAAGGATGAGCTAATAGCGCTCAGCAAGAAATCTATCCCAGTTTAAATCTTTAAACCTTTAAGGTAGATAGTCCATATAGGATCCAAGTTTTAAAACTACTAGGGTTTGACCCAAAATAGTATACAGTTCAAGATATTGTATAACTTATAATCATACTCGAATACTCTCGTAAATCATTTAGAAATCCTTGGTATCAATATAATACACCAAGTCTCAAAACATATCTTTTTAAAATAGATGTTAACATTGGAATCAAGGCTTAAAGCCTATTCATTGATTCAAAATACCATACAGTTCAATATGCTGTATATCTTAAATACCTTCTCAACATATATGTACGCATATCTATTTAGATATCTCATACTGTTCAAAACACTCTAAAATATCAGTTATGAACACCTTTTTGGAGATGTTGTGTTGTGATATATAAAAAAACAAGAATGAGCACTAAAGCTCAACAATAATATATATAGCCTTACAGTTCAAATACTCTATGAGGAACATCATTGTTCAATCACTATCACATTATCGGTAACTCAGCACCTAGACTTTCGTTACAATGTGCAGCACAACTGCAATTGGAGGGAGGGGACATTCTGGAGCACACCACCCTTTTCTACTAGTAGATGGACGATATCCTAACACGATTATCACCCTAGCCATCTTTTGGCTTGTATCTGCTGGACTGTCCCACAGCCTCCTACGCGAGATAGTTGCTGGACTGCCCCGCAGCCTCTTACGCCATATAATTTAATGGACTGTCCCACAGCCTCTTACACGTTTCCTCCTAGTCCCGGATGAAAAATCAATGAAACGGGAATCGGAATTTAATCCTGTTTTCCCCAAGTACAAGATACTTGTCAAAACTTTGCAATAGTTCAGATTTTCTTACTCCAGAATGTTTGAAAGGAGTAAATCACAATGTGGGTTGACATCAGTCAACGAAACTACGAACGATTACCATGTATTTTGAAAATCATGACATGGGAGTTAATCGGAATCTTCTGAATTTAGCGAGTTTGAAATTCTTTGATTGAATAGGGAAGTCATCCCCAGATATGGGTATTCTCGAGGAATAGAGGAAGCAAACCATTTGCTCGACTTTTAAAACTGGATTCCCAATTTTTGATGAGTTAGGAAATATTTATTCGCATTTAAATATTTTAATAAACTCGGAAATAATACTTGGGAACCCCTACTAAAGTCAATTAATTTTTCTGAAAGTCAGAAAATATTTGAGTACATATCAGAACCTAAATTAATAATGTAAGATGTAGGGTTTGAAAACTTGCATACATATACCTTATGCAATACTATAATTTCAACAGTTTTAAACACCGCAACATCTATGTAAGATGTAGGGTTTGAAAACTTGCATACATATACCATATGCAATCATCAGAATATTGTAAATCGAAACATAGCATGGAATGAGAAAACTTGCCTTGAGTCCTTGGTTGTTAGGGGTTTGAGAATTTGTCGGGAAATCTATAAACAAAGAAATACTCGATCAGTCTCCTAGTGTAATCATTCGCTCATAACAACTCACTCATAATACTTCGTTTATCCTTAAGACACTCACTTTAAGTCAACCATAAGTCAAACACATCATGCAGTCATGTTATTCCTCAACAATGTTCGTGTTTTAATTGACTTGAAATAATTCTTCATCTTAGTCACAACGGGTGGTCAAAGTAGTACCCTAGAGTTGACTTCTCATAGAGTTACTATTTCGCAACTAGCACTCTAACACTTTTAATAAATCAGAAAATTTACATTTAAATATGAAACCACTTCTAAACTCATTTTGAGTATTTTTAATATTTATCATAAAAGTTTTGATCTCAAAACAGGGGTTTAACTTGGTGAAATGTATTTTCAAACTTGGATGAGCTACGGAAAGTTACTATTCGCACTACTTTCACTAAAATGCTCATATCTCCTTAACCGTTAACTGAAATGACACACCGTTTTTGCGTGCGCGATTTAGAGAAAGAATGGAACAAAATTCTTGAAAATGTTTTTCTGGTTCAGGGGATAAAAATCCCGAGAGCAGCAGTTTAAGGCAGTAGAGTGCAGAAACCATTCATCCTCGCGCAGCTTTGGTTCCGAAATTTTTATAAAATCGAAAAATTATCTTTTTAACACGAAACCTTCTCGGTTATCTTACTAACTGTCCATACTATTATTCAACTTAGTATCATGACCTATTTCCATTTTTAAAGGGCTTGATAATTGTTTCAAAGCTCACCTAATGCACGTCTTGGTTTCCCGAAACTACTTTTACTAAAACGGGTGTTTCTCCTAAACCGTAAATCAGATCGATGCGATTCTTTCGCCAAAATAAACTACAAGACAAGAACTACACTATCATGGTCAGTGGTCACACTTGACAGTAGATTAAGAGCCTCGAATACCACTGTCAAGGCAGTTAATAAACATTTTGTCATTACGACGGCTATACATTAAACGTTTCCATTTCACAACCAATCCAAACATCCAACCAAGACAATCCATACATACATATATCATTTACCACTCTAGGACAGTTCATACTAACTCAAGAACTCATCCCTCTATCAACCACAACTCATTCAACCAACCAAAATCATTAAAACATGCATGGATCTCTTATACTACATGTTTAACGAACTATACAACAAACTTAAGCATAAAACTCAATTAATATCAAGAGGGCAGAGGTGTTATACCTTCCTTGCTGCCTTAAAGACACTAACAATGGCTTAACTATCCTTGCTTAAGCTTTAAACATCCTTAACTAGCTTAATCTTCAAGAACAAAATCAAGAACACAAGTTAGTATTTTCGAAATCACTATTCATGCCTCAACTTTGATCCAATATTTGACCATGCTACACTTCTTGGATGGCCATGTAATTTTGAACGTACCTTGGGTATATATTGAGGGAGATATGGTCCAAATTCGGAGATTTTAGGACGAGTAGATTTTGAGTTATGAATTTTTCTTTCTCCCTTGTGCAAGCTGAGCAGAATTTTGAGAAATGGGGAAGATGGTCACTTGCTTTGTTTTCTTTTTGTTTTTGTGTAATAATACTTAATTACATGCTTCTCATTTGTGTGGTTTAGGAAGAGTTTAGTCACCCCATGCCACTTGTCATTCTTTGGGTGAATCCTTGGAGAAATGGTGACAAGGTGGTGATTCATCACCTTGTCATCCCTTGTGTCATTACCTATGTCATTTCTTGTGTCATCAATCCTCTTATATGTTGCACTTGATGATCTTATATGATGCTGAACATTCTAGTGTCAAGGAGTTTGAACCTATCTTCAGTGGCAGGACTGGATCACCACCTAAACATCATGGCAAGAACAAGCTGGAGGTGGACTTCCAACTTTCCAAGCCTGATGAGTCTAAGGTGTTAGCAACTCTTATCAGGGATCTCAAGAATACTCATGATGTATTGCTGAGACAAGGGTTGGCTGTTATCTACAGAAATGGCAAGGAACTTCACATCACAAGTAGCCACCTCAGGTTCAATGAAGAAAAGGCAGAAGAGATTTCAAGGATAAGAAGAGAAGCCAATCCCCGGGGTTATGAATCTACACCTGAGAGACATGCTAGATTAGCCCAAGAGCTAGAGAGGGAATTGGAGGAAGAAAGTAGTGAGGCTGTAGAGGAAGAGGCCCCTACTAAGAAGAAAATGAAGAGAAGGAAGACAGTGCCTAAATCCAAGCCCCCTATATGGAAGAAGAGATCAAATAAGCCCGTCTCTCCTGAGAAGGGAGAAGAGAAAAGAGATACTCAGAGGAGGATTGTCTTTGAAGATCCTATCTGAGCTTCAACTCAATCTCAAATCACCTTCCATGGGACTCCTATAGAGTTTAAAGAAGAACCTATTGAGTTTGAAGACCTAGTATTCCCTAAGTTCTTATTTGAGAAAGAAAAGATATCAAAGAAAAGGGTACTAGTCAAGAAAGCTCAACATGGACCAATCAAGCTTAATGTTGCACCAAAAGTTGCCAAACCAGTTGAGAACAAGGCAGACTTTTTGTTCATTGCATAAATACAGGCGTATTCAACCATGGATCTATTCCTTGAGGAAGTTAGTGAAATCAGAGGCACAGACACGGTCAGAGATATGCCTGAAAGACTAACTTTTGTCTACAAAGGAGGGAAGGTGAGAGCATGGCCCCTGCAACAAGTGCTGAATGAAGGATACTCTACCTTGGTGAAAGTCTTTTCAGGATTCAAAAACACAAGGGGATTTTCTGAGGTTTCCAGGAGTGCTGTGTTAAAGAAGATTGAGGAAATCAGAAACATCTGGTGTTCTCTTGATTGTTTGCTGAGGAAGCTGAAGATCCCTTTTAATGGACAAAGAATCCATCTTCAACCTTACTAGATGATGGAATTCAAGGATGAAAAGGACTGTAGAAGATTCTTCAGAATTGAAGATGAACTGTCTAAGGCCAGCAATAGGTATCTTAGATGGCTGCAAGGCAAGCTAGATCCAAAAATTGCTGAAGAAGATGCATTCTACAGAAAGCTTCAAGACCAAATCCAGGCAAATTATGCTAAGGAAGGGAGATAGAAGGTTCAACCTCTAAGAGAGAAGAAAAGAATTTGATTCTGCTCAGTCTAAAGGAGCACTCTCTATGTAACTATCTCTACTCTTCTGATTTTCAATTCATGTAGCTTGACACAATTTTTACTGCTTTTATCTATATGTTGGAAGTGGTTTTGTTATCATCAAGACTCTTAATTTATGTCTGATTCTCAACCAGGCATAAATTAGGGGAGATTGTTAGGAACTATTTTGTTTCTTGATGATAACCAAATTAACTTAGTAAAAATTGTACAAGTAAATGTAGCCATCAACGGAGAGTTTGTCTTTGCTATATCCGTAGATGGGTAGCTTATCTACAGATAAGACTAAATGTAACATGCTTGTGTAATTCTGATGTTGAAGTTGAAGTAACCTTGATAGGTTAAATGAGTCATGTTGACTATCAATAGATATGTAGAATAAGGAGGCTAATTGTAAATAGTCGATGCCTTGTAATTCTGCATACATGAAATTGATTGTCTGCGGATAGCTTGATTAGCCTTCTACGGATATGGACACTGTACTGTCTACGGATAGCAGTACTGGTTGATCAAGAAACTGTCAACGGATAAAACTCAAGTAGCTTCTACGGATACTCTCTGTACTTGTGAAAGGGACAACGATGTCAGAGTACATGGGTTGACAGACTACACAGAGCATGGAAGCCAGTATTTCTGGAAAGGTGACAAGAAGAAAGCAGCATTCTATTTGCATGGTCAAAGGTAGCATTTCCATAAAAGACAATCAGCTAAGAAGGGCAAGCTACAAACACGGACCACTACTCGGGATGGAGAAACAAGGATTCTGAACACATGTACTTTTTGTATTATTAGTTGTTCAAATGTCCTTATAAACTTGGGTTATATAACCAAGTTGTAGCATAACTCTAGAACCAAGAAATCAGGTTTTAGCAATTTAGAGAGCACAAAGCAGTATCCTTTGTAAGTTGCTGAAGCTAGAGTTGTGTACTTACAACTGTGTGTTTATTCATAAACATCACAGAGATTTCTTCAATAAAAATCTCTCAAGTGGACAAAAACAATCCACCTGAATTTTTAATTCTTGTATCATCTTATTTGTGTTTCTGTTCTTGCTTTTACTTTTCATATTTTCACTGTCAAGAATTGAAAAGTTTTCAAAGATTGTATTCAACCCCCCCCCCCCTTCTAAAATCTTGGTTCATTGTCTGGGAATAACAATTGTAATCATTATTTTTAATTGATTGTATAGTTGTATATCTATTTAAACACAAATAGGTTTACATTGTATGTGTTCGACTAAGAAAAAGATCACTCATGTAACCAAGTTTCATAACATATTTATTAGTCGTTAATAAAATCTAATAGTTTTTCATAACTTTTTTTTACTGTTTGCAAAGCTTATACAATTGTATTGAACCCCTCTTCTACAATTATTTATTAGTTGGGCAACAATTGGTATTAGAGCAAACTGATTAATTACAATTATAAAGATCAAATGGCTAGAAGAAACAAATATGAAAGTATGAGGATCCCTATCTTGAATAAGACTGAGTACCCTACATTGAGGGTAAAGATGTTGATGTTCTTATAAGCCACAAACCTTGATTATCTAGACATAATTCATGATGGTCTATATGTTCCAACTAAGATTGTTCCTACTGCCGTGGATGAAGGGAGAACCATACCTGAGCACTACACAGTGAAAGAAAAGAAGGAATGGACTCCTTAAGAGAAGGCAAAAGTGCTTAAGGATGCCAAGGTGAGGAACATACTGCACAACAGTCTCGACTCTGTGATGTCTAATTTAGTCATTGGATGTAAGACAACCAAAGAGATTTAGGATTCCTTGCTACTGCAATGCCAAGGAACAAAGGAGATCAATAAGAATAGAAGATCTGTACTCATACATGAATATGCGTATTTTGAATTAATGTTTGATAAATCTCTTATTGAGATTTATGATAGGTTTTTGACTCTGCTAAATGAACTGTATTTGGTTGGTAAGGTGTATGCCAATGAGGATTCAAACATCAAGTTTTTGAGAGCTCTCCCTGAGGGATTGGATGTTCAAACCGCCGTCAAAAGAGACAAATCTAATCTTAATGAGATGTCTCTTGATGAAGTCTATGGTAGGTTGAAAACTTAGGATCTTGAGTTGCAGCAAAGGATGAATAGGAAAACAGGAAAGACAAATTATGTTGCCTTTAATGTGGAAATTAAGCCAATGAAATTGAAGGACAATCAGTCAAGTTCTTCAAGTGGGAGGGCTAAGATTGTGGCGAGTGAGAGTGAAAACTCTAACCCATAGTCTGATGCAAACTCTGACACGGACTCCGATGGAAGCTCCACAGATTCTCACATCTAGGAGATATTTGCTTTGCTGGTTAAATGTTTCAAGAAAATGAAAAATAGGAGGCAAGGCAAATTCTTAGAGAAGGTATCAAACTATGATAAGAAGGAAATGTACAGCAAGAAGGATGGAAAGGAGTTCAAAACTAGAAAATTGGTCAAGTCAAAGATCAAGTGCTATAATTTTGATGAAATGGGACATTTTGCAATAGAGTGTAGCAATGCCAAAGGTAATAAGGGATCAAGCAAAGCTCTTATTACTTCACAAAAAGACTGGATGATTCCTCAAATTACGATGATGAGATCAATTATGTATTGATGGCTAATGTTGAATCTGAGACTACAAATTCTGATAAGGTACCTGAAGTTGGTTATAATTTTGACACTAATAACATGTCTGAGTTAAAATGATTTCTTAAATCTTTGCATATGACTTTTAAAAGTCAATCACTTGAAATTCTAGGAATGTTAGGATAAAGTCTGAAATGTTAGAATTGACTAAAAGAAATGATCGTTTAGAAGCCGAGTTTTTATTCATGCTAGAAGTTCAAAGAGAATGTAATAATGCTACACATATGAAAATTCAACTTGAGAACAAATGCACTTATATAGAGAATGAGTTTAAAAGGCAAATGAGAAAATTAGAGTTTGGACAAACTATGGTAAAAAGGCTCAGGAACTATTTACTTATAAAAACTGAAAAGAATGTTTAGGATATGAGTCAGTAAATGAGAAAAAGAAAGAGAAAACTGATAAAATGACAGTAACACCAATGACCTATAAGAAAGTTATCAAGAACATTAGGTATAAATGCACACCTACAAAATTTGTTCCTTCTAGTTACGGACCTAAACCAACTTTTGATATAGGATCCACATCCACCACTAGTAACACAAACTCAATTCCTAAAAGTGTCAAGGTATCTAGTGATAAGATTTAAATATTGGTTTAATATTTCAGAAACAGCTTAAAGAAAAATTCAGGAAAGCTACCAATAAGGACAAGGTGAAAAGCCCTAAAAGAAATAGGAATGGCAAAGTATGGATGAATAAAGAGAATAATAACAAGCATATCCCATCTAGATCATAGCCTCAATCAAACAAGAGACCAATAATATCACTCATAAATTAAGATGATTTAATCTCATCTAGATCATTCATATTTCTCATACGATTCATAACATACCCAATGTCCACCACCTCTATCATTATCTGATTAAAGTTAACTTCTGATAAAATCTAAGTAAAATAACTTCGGGTCAGAGGATCATTACAACATTATCACAGTGGAGTTACTTATGACACATATAACTTACCATGAGAATTCTCACGATGGGTCAGTCAAGTACAATGTACTCTTACATGTACTTATTTATTGACTTTAGTGTCCTTTTACTTATGTCCAATGAGATCATGTTGTCATCTATCGATCAACATACTAATCTTGGTGTATCATTATCATCCCATCTGATAATAATACTTGATCGGGAGCATTTAAAAAAGAATGATACACTTAACTTAATATAAAATCTCATTTCCAAGTCGCACACTTGAACTATACAATTCGTATCATAAAAGAACATTTTTTCGCATCAAATTAAACATATTAAACTGTATTTATTAATAATCAATAAAATATGATGTCAAAACAAATATCCAAACTATAATGTATTTCTCTTTAGGGCACGCGCCGTAACATATCAAATATTTATTTACATTATTCTAAAAACAAATATCATCTTATTATAATGTAGCATAATTTGCAAAAATATAAAATCAAGAGTAACGGAGTTTAAGACTTTAAATATACTAATTTATAACCCATGCAATGTACGGTTTTCTTTAATATATTTATTTTTTTATTTCAATTTTTTTGTAATTATACATAATTTGATGAAATTTTAATATATATATATATATGTAATAAATTGGATTTATGTATCTAACAATATAAATATTTAAATTTAATAAATGATTGACATGACCTTTATTAGTATTTTGAAAATTAAAATATAAAATATTTTAAAATAATAGATCTAACGTTTCGTATTTATTTGCTCTTATTTTTTTTTAAAAAGGTCATATTATTTTTAGAATATGAGTAATTTTAGTTTGAAAATATTAGATAGGTAATGTGTTTTAGTTGAAAAAGATAATTGGTCATAAAAATATAATAATATTACTATATTACCATTTTATATATATGTTGCACGTGTTATTTTTAGAAAATGAGTAGTTTTAGTTAAAAAATGTAAATTAGGTAAAACATTTTAGCTGAAAAGATAATTAATTATAAATAATTTTGGTTATAGATAGGCCCGTTAATCGGCCCAAATACCGACCAACCAAAACTTTTAATGTTTCGTCTTTAATAGAAAACTAGCTTAAAACCCGTGTGATGCACAAATTATTTATAATAGTTGTAATTTTATTATTTATATTTTAATATTTTTATTAATTAAATGATGGCAACTAAACACGAGGGTTGCGCTCGTTGCGGGACTTAACCCAACACCTTACGGCACGAGCTGAAGACAACGATGCACCACCTGTGTCCGCGTTCCCGAAGGCACCCCTCTCTTTAAAGAGGATTCGCGACATGTCAAGCTAGCCTTGAAAGGCAAGCTAGCCTTGAAAGGCAAGCTAGCCTTGAAAGGCAAGCTAGCCTTGAAAGGCAAGCTAGCCTTGAAATGGGTGTTCCCATATAACATGAAATGAAGACCTCTAATCTTGGTCTTGAAGACTTCAAATCCTCGTCTTCAAGACCTCCAATCCTAGTCTTGAAGACCTCTAATCCTAGTCTGAAAGATGAATCTTAGTCTTTAAGACCTCAACTCAATTTCATATTCAGATCTTCAATTTAGACTAGAAAGTCATGAAGACCACGATTCTCAATCCTAGTCCTAAAGACCTAAAGCTCAACTGAAGAGCCCAAACATACATCAAAAGCTTTAGTCGTGAAGACCTCTAACTCTCAACAATTGAGAATAGTCATGCCTATTTTAAATAATTTGAAGACTCGTATAGGTCAAGAGTTAATCAATTGTACTCAACTAAAAGCTTAATGAGGCCTATTGGGAGAATATAAATATATAACGATTGAAACCCCTGAGAGTTTGAGGAAATAGAGCTCAGAATGAGCTTCAATTCATTATACTGAAAGCTCAAATAGGAGTAACGAGCGAAATATTATGTATGTTTTCATGCATGAAGACACCTCAATGTTGAAATTATGGTGTTAGACCTCAAATCATGTCTTCTACCTGTAATCTATGTTTGACGTAATTGAAACCTCAAACGAGGTCCAAGGTGTTAGACCTTAAGTCAGGTCTTCTACCCGTAACCTACGTTTGACGTAATTGAAACCTCAAACGAGGTCCAAGGTGTTAAACCTCAAGTCAGGTCTTCTACCTGTAAGCCACATTTGACGTAATTGAAACCTCAAATGAGGTCCAAGGTGTTCGACCTTAAGTCAGGTCTTCTACATGTAAGCCACGTTTGATGTCATTGAAACCTCAAACGAGGTCCAAGGTGTTAGACCTCAAATCAGGTTTTCTACATGTAAGCCATGTTTGGCGTAGGTGAATGTTGGGCCGCGCAACACCCGTTAACTCCACATTAGTATGATATTGTCCGCTCTGGGTCGTGGCCAAGCCCGCACGGATTTGTTTTTGGGCTCCTCCCAAAAGGCCTCATACTAATGGAGTTGTTTTTGGCTGCTTATATTCAAGATAATTCTTCTTTATCTTATCGATGTGGGACTTGGGTTGACACCCACTCTACAATCTCCCCTCAATCCAAGAACCACCAATCTTGTAACTCTTATACCGCCGCCATTCATCTGTTACGCATCTTGCAGGACACGCCGTCCGACCACCTCAGTGTCAGAAAGACTTTCGACACAAGTTGTCCAAGATCTCCGACCGTAGTTCTGGAAAACCTCCCCACACCACGCAACTTGCAGCCCGCAACCCCAGGATCAATTCTTAACCATTGGCTTTGACCACTTGTTGGGCCGCGCAACACCCGTTAACTCCACATTAGTATGATATTGTCCGCTCTGGGCCGTGGCCAAGCCCGCACGGATTTGTTTTTGGGCTCCTCCCAAAAGGCCTCATACTAATGGAGTTGTTTTTGGCTGCTTATATTCAAGATAATTCTTCTTTATCTTATCGATGTGGGACTTGGGTTGACACCCACTCTACAGTGAAACCTCAAACCAGGTACAAGGTGAAACTTCATTACAAGAAAAGACATTTCTTCGATAGAATCCTAGTTCAAGTCGACTAGGATCCAAGTTGGGGAAAAAAAATCTATCCCAAGTTGAAGGAAACATTGACTTGGCTGCAAAAATTGAGGTTTATTCGACTAGAATCATAATCTAAGTCGACTAGGATCCAAGTCGAAAAAAGATCCACCCCAAGTCGAAGGAAGTTTCGACTTGCCTACAAAAATTGATGTTTATTCGACCATAATCCTAGTGATTGAAGTTGAAAAACATCCAATCCAAGTCGAAGAAAATTTTGACCTCAATGCATGCCTTGAGGTTTCTTCGACTAAGATCCTAGTCGAGTCGAAGATTTATCCAGAATTTCTAAAATGCAATTATTTTTGGAAAAATTTAGAAAAATTCGAGAAATAGTTATTTAATTATTTTCTATGGATATTAAATTCCCAAAAAGTCCATAAAAATAAGAAATAATTTTAATTAATGTTTGACCTTAATTCAGGTCGAGTTTCATCGACCGGGGAGCCCAGTGAGGTCAGGATTTCGACCTCAATACATGTCTATTAGGGTCGTGGACCCCAATCTGAAATTACAAAATATTACTATTTTAGTAATAAATATAAGGAGGAAAAATTATTATTGTTATACAAAAATAATTATAATAAAATCCGGGTTGAATTTTGTTCGAGTTAAATTATATCTAAATGAGACATATCTGATTTGGTGACCAAAAGTATCCTAAAGTTGGGTAAAATAAATATTATTATTTAATAATAATATTTGAGAAAAAAAATATTATTATGTTTACACAAAAAAAGAGACTAAAGACCAAAAAAAAAATCGAGCTCAACTAGCTCCCTCACGTGAAGTCGAAAACTTATTCGAGTTGGCTGCTCAAATTGGCGTTTCTTCGACCAGAAATGAGCTCGAAAATGATGTCGACTAGGCTGCAAGAATCGGTGTTTATTCGACTTCATTCCTGGGCGAAAAAGGGGTCACATGGCAAACGTGCCATTTAGTACCCAAAGTTTTGCTGCATTGACAGAAGGTTCCTGCAGTTTATGAAGTATAAAAAGAGACCCCTGAGGTTTTCAAGATAACATAAATGTCTTTATAGTTTGTAAACTTAAAAACTAACCCCTATAAAATTACCAATTGACCCCTGATGTGAAAAATTGCAAACAACTTCTGAAAAATTGTAGAAAGATGCTTATAGCTTCGGAGTAATTGCAAAAAATATACATTTGCAAAAATTATTAAAAAACCCCGTTGGAAAATAAAAATAAATGCATGTTTGCATGAATTTAATATTTTTATCAAAAATATTCAAAAATAGTTTTAGAAAAATGCGTGGTGACACCAAAAATCTAAGAAAATTCTAAATTTTGAGATTGAGATCCGAAAAATTATTTTAAGTCTAGTTGAGACCAAGTAATTTGAGAAGAGTATAGTCAATAATGGCCTAAAAATATTATAACTCAAATAATGAGTTAAATTAATATTTTGGAATATTATTAGGCATACGAGACCCAAAGGCCCCAATCAAAGGGTGTTAGGTCCCGATAAGTTTGTAGAAGGGGGGAGGGGGGTTAAATACAAACAGTACCGTTTTATCGAATTTGTATTGTTCGTGATTTAACAATTCAATAACAAATTCGACATGAATTTATCTATTTTTGTAATAAAAGGACCGAATACTAAAAAGTAGTTCGATATAAATTCTAGGGATAATGATCCGCTATATTGTCAAAGCAATACAAGTGAACAATTTCTAGTGGCTTGGATTTTACATTAACTGATAGAAATCAATACACTGAGTTAATGAAGCTCGGACAGTTGAAGAACTTTGATAGGAGAAGGATATGAATGATATGATGTTATTCTTCTGTCTGTTTCTTTTTGACACACCAACCTTGACTTGTCTTTGATTTCTTTAAGTACGTGCCTTTTCTTTTCTCTGCAAAGACTATCAACATAACCTTACAAAGACTATCAATAACCTTTCAAAGACTATCAGATAGCCTTACAAAGACTACCGGTAAGACTATGTACATAACTGGCAAGACTATCATTTGAACTAGCAAGACTTTCGGTAAGACTATCCAGGATAGTCTTACTAGTTCATTTGATAGTGTTTCCAGCTAATAATTAATTCTAAAATAATTAACTCATTAATTAATTTATATAATAAATTAATTCTAACAGAATTAATTTAATAAATTAATTAATCAACTAAAGTAGATTAATTAGAAAGGAATTAATCAAGGTTTTTCTCTTCGATATAATAATTCTAACTTAATTAATCTGTTAATTAATTTATTAAATAAATTAATTCTGAAGGAATTAATTTATTAAATAAATCAATCAACTAACATAATTAATTAAGAGAGAATTAATACAATATCTTGATATCATAATCAATCCAAGAACCACTTAAAATATTGACGAACTTCCACTGAATGACGTTGACACTCGATGTACTGTCTGGTTCATGAGTGACTAACTTCAATGACTGTTCTTCACTTTTGACTTTAAGCTGTGATTCTCTTTTCTTTCAATTCCCTTTAATCAAACACTATAACCTGTACTCTTGTTGTCACACTTCTGAAATCTCTGTCTTTATAATAAATCCACTTCCTTGAATACTTCACTGAGACTTGATCAAATAAATGAACTTCTTTCAATGTAGAATTACTTCAAGTCTGTAGATGACTTTAATCGTCATTCTTTTGACTGATATTATCACTTGAGATTCCCGTGACACATTTAATTATTATTTACTTATTACATTCTTGTTTCAGTTGAGTCGAATCCTCGGTGTTTACAAATAGGCCTAAACATATGCCTTTCAATCTCCCCCTATTTGTTTGTTAGACAATAACAACCAAATACCTAGAGGATGAGTCAACTAATAAACAAGAAAAAGATAAAACTTTAAGAGCTAAGTAAATAATAAAAAGTTCTGGATTTCATATAACATTTTCCAGATTCAAACATTAAAGATAAATACAAGATATATGTTCCTCTAGACTGAACATATGTATACATTGATCCTATCTTGATTTACCTAAGCTCTATACATATTACATTAAAAACTAAGCTTATGTTCACTTGTCTTCATCAACCATTTCACCTTTCTCCAGAGATTCTAACAAGTCCTTGTCAAGAACACGATCACTTTCAGATATGATACCACTGGGTCTGACAGGTTGAGTTGTGACTTTCTCCAGCCTATTCCTCATTTGATGATACCTTGTAATATTAGTTGTGCAATAGTCTTGAATTAAGTCAGCAACTTCTATCTTTTCCTGAGTAGCAAATCCTGAAGTCCTTAACATATTTTCCAGCTTGACAAGATGCTTGGTAGGATAATCTTTCAGAGAGAGAGAGAGAGGATCCACTCCACAAGTCTGAAGTGCTCTTCCTGTATAAAACTTGACTTCAAATGGCACTTCTATGACTTGAGGACTGTCCTTCAAAGCAAAATCTCTTAGTTGATCATGCGGCAGCTCATTCAAAGGAGTTGTTCTTCTAACCTTGCTCATGAACACCCAGAGTTCTGATAAAGTTCTGCTTTCCAGAAGATTGAGAGAGACAGTGAAAGTTCCTTTATTGTGAGCGTAGATATAAATATACATGTCATCTCTGACCCTGTCAAATCCAGTTGTAACCTTTGAAATCTCTGCATGAAGAGCTTTCATGTATACAGAATTATCTGGATTGACCTTCTTATATCTTTCCAAAACACGAAGAAATTTATCATCATTATTGGTTCCTCTCTGTAGTGCAAACATCTCTCTTGCTTCATCTTATTCTTCACCTAGCTTCAGCCTCACATTTAGCTTTCTGTCTTTGACTTTAAGATTGTGAAGCCGTTGCTTTTCATCATGTTCAGCCTTTTGGATTTGAAGCTTCTTAGAAATGATGTCAGACACCTTAGCATTCTCATCTTCTCTTCTCTTAAGATCTGCCTTCTGTTTCACCAGCTTAGCCTCAAAAACAAGATCAAGTGGAGTATCTTCTTCCCATTCACCATAATATGCTTCTTCTTCAACTTCCACTTCACCAAAGGTATCTTCAGGGACATCTCCAAATGTATCAAAATTAAAGTCACCCTGTTCACCATGGTAGTAGTCATCATCACAAAAAGTAGATTGTTTCTGCTTTCCTTTGTCTTTTCCAGATCCTCCAGCTTGTCCAACTTCACCTCCTTGTTTCTCCTTATTCTCCCCCTTAGTTGAGGAATCCTCTACAGATTTAGATTTAGTAGTAGTAGGATTAACCTCTCATCTTCCCCTTATATCTCCTCCATCTCCTCCTTCATCTTTATCATCATCTCATCATCATCATCACCCTCAAAGAATTTCTTATGTTCAGCCGTGGGTTGATGATAGTTCTTGATCATCAAGTACAAGTGCTTCATGCCTTCATTCAGATGCTCCATTCCTCCTTCAATCCTGGCAAACCTTTCATCATTAAACATCTTATTTTCATCGATTGTTTGTTGAATGAAGTCCACCTTGGCAAAAATAGAAGCAATCTCCTTGACACTCTCTGCTATCTGAGCATTTGAATCTGTAAGTCCAGAGATGTCTGAAGCCACTAGTACCTGAGATTGCTGGATGGCATTCAATTTTGACAGGAGAGTAATCTTCAGGCCTTCAACATCATCTTTAATAGTACCCAGCTGACCGTTCAACCACTTGTGCTTTTAAAATTTCCTTTTCAGCATGGATTTCTGATAATTGTTTCTGTAGAGCAGCTATTTGAGCTAACAACAAAGCAGTGTTTGTGTCAGTGTGTGCACTCACCTCAATTTCTCTCAGTGGTGTTTCACTCAACTCACGTGCTTGTGTTTCACTCTGTGTTTGATTCACATCTCTCACTACCAGCTATCTGTCTAGATTTCAAGATGATGTACCTGCATTTAAAATCACCCTAGCCCGTTCTAGAGAGGTCAGTGGTGGTGAAATGGGAGTTCGCAAATCTCAATCCCTAGTGAAGTCTAACAAATCATTTTGAATTGAAAACTGAATTGCTTCAGTGTTAGACTCACCAGGTTGCCTTCCACTTTCTCCAGTAAAAACTGCGAGTGGAAAATACCTTAAGGGAGCCAGAGATGTTCCCTCTGGGAGGGGAGAAAATGATTCTATTTGAGTTGGCAAAGAATCAGATTTTCCCTCAGATGTCTGTGAAGGCACTTCTATCGTAACTATGGTATGCACTGTAACAAACCTTATATGCTCTCCTGACAATGTGTCCTGAGTTTCATCTAATTGTATGTCTTCTCCCATTGTGAGTAATGGGAGTGTGCTTGACTCATTACAGATTTCCAGGGCCCTATGGCTTAATTCAATAGATCCACCTTGTTGAGAGGATGTCTTTAGATACTATTCATTGGCCATTTCAAAATCCATATCCTGTTGAGAGGATATAGACGGGCTAACAGTTTTCTCCCTATAAGTTCTTCTCTTCTTTGGTGGTGGAGACATAGCTGTGGGATCTCTCATTGTTTCTTCTTCACTAGTATGTCTTTGTCTGACAAGAATATTAGGTTCCGGCGATTGGTTAAGGGAGATGACTCAGTGTTTGGCTCTATGACCGGGGATAGAGTTTCTGGTTCTACAAACTCTTGGTCAGCCCTATTAACCTCTTGGGTTTCAGCAGATGTGCCAGAAGAAGAACCAAGGTTAGGAATAACTACCTGTAATGGGATGCCATCTGAAGTTCCAGCAGGAATGGAATGATCCACTGAAGGTTCTTGCTCAGGAACTTGCAATCCATAAGCAGGAAGAGGAATGAATTGGGTCATAAAGGTGTAATGACCACAGGAATAGAGAGGAATTTAAAAGATGTGTTTAGTCTTTGAAAGAATTTAACATGGGTGGTTTGAGAATTTTTAGAACCACCAAGTCTAAACAACTCTTTGTGAGCATCAGAAAGAACATGATTAATCATTAAAGTGAGGAAACGAGGATAAAAACACATGACTTTCCTACCACTAGAATGATCACTCTTAGCAACTGAGACCTGTCTGATCAATTGATTCCAGACAAGATGGTCAATATTGATACAAAGATTATGAGCAACTGCAAAACCAATGTACTGAAGAAGAGAAGGAATATTATGAAAATTGGTTTTAGTGTAGTTACTGAAAACTTTAGCTAGAGTGTCAAAGAATGCATCCCACTCACTGACTAGATTGCTTTTGGAAAGTTTTGTTAAATCTACCGGACCTTGATAGTTAATGTTGGTGAAAAATTGAACTAGGTCCGCATCAGATGGTAGATTAACAAAATTATCCCTGGGAAGATGTAAAGAATCACAAAGAATATCTCTGTTAAGTGTGTAGTGTGTGTCATCAATAGTGAATGTAAAAGATGATAATAGAATGCTCATTCAAAAACCGAATCCAAGGCCTAAAACGTTCAACGAAAATTTTTAGAGGATTAAAATAACCAAGAAAATTGTTTTTGACAATCTCAAAAGCCATTTTTATTAAAACAGAAAAAATGCAATTAATTAAGATTAATTCGAATTTTAAGAACACTAGTATTTTTAGATTACTCAGAATCAAAACTAATGAACCAAAATGGTCAAGAATGCGAATGGTTAACCAAATTCTGATTTTAATGAATCAAATAAAAGCTCGTGATTAGATCTAAAGGAGTACGTGTTCAGAATTAACAACGGTTCAGATTCAAGAGAGTCTTACCGATAGTCTTTCTAGTACAAATAGAAAAGAATTAGATTAGAAATATATATATCATAAACTAAAAAGACTGTCAGTAAGACTATCCAGGATAGTCTTACCGATAGTCTCTCTAGTTTGAAACTATTAGAAAGACTAAAACAGAGACAGTTAAACAGAATTTAAATAAAAGACAATAATAATAAAAAATAAAAGTCCAAAAATACTATCAGCAAGACTATTGGATAGTCTTGCCGATAGTCTTACCAGTACTAAAAATAATAATATTAACAGATAAATTGAATATAAACAGAATAAATTAAGTAATTTACACAAAATTCACATATTATCAGAAAAATGGAAGAAATTACCTAAAAATGCAATAAATAAATTACAAACATTTGTACAAGCAATTTAAATATTCTTAAATTCATAAATTTCCAGTAAAAAATAAATTTCTCCAAAAATTTAACAAAAAAATCTGAGAAAAATATTTTTAGTAAAAATAAATTATTTAAAAATACTTAAACTAGGAAGCTTAAACACTAAACAAAGCATGTCATTTAAGAACAATAAATTTATACAATAAATAGGAAAATGTTTTGATAAACTAAATTACAAGTGAATTTTAGAATATATACAACGCAAAACACTTGTAATTCAACCAAGAACAAACATCGGTAATTATCAATATTAATCACTAAAATTATTTAACATACCCAATTTACCAACTAACTTGGTAAATGTGGATTCATCAAGAGATTTAGTAAAAATATATGTTGTCTGTTCCTCTGTGGGTACAAAATGTAACTCCACAGTACAATCCATGACATGCTCTCTGATAAAATGATACCTGATGTCAATGTACTTGGTTCTCGAGTGCTGAACAGGGTTGTTGGAGATTGCTATGGCACTTTTATTATCACATAAAATTGGAATTTTGTTCAATACAAGGCCATAGTCCTTCAACTGATTTCTTATCCATAAGATGTGAGCACAGCAGCTTCCAGCAGCAATATATTCAACTTCTGTTGTTGAATGGGAAACTGTTTGTTGTTTCTTGCTATACCAGGAAATCAATCTACCACCTAGGAATTGACAACTCCCAGAGGTACTCTTTCTATCCACAACACTACCTGCATAATCAGAATCTGTATATCCAACAAGATTAAAACCAGAATCTTTAGGGTACCAGATACCTAGATTAGGTGTACCCTTAAGATATCTCAAGATTCTTTTTACAGCAACGAGATGCAAATCTCTAGGATCCGCTTGGAACCTTGCACATAAGCATGTAGCATGCATAATATCAGGTCTACTTGTAGTAAGATAGAGTAAGGAGACAATCATACCTCTGTAGCTTGTAACATCTACCTTGATAGAATTATCACAAGCTCCAAGTTTGATAGTTGTAGATGATGGAGTCCTTGTTGATGCTGAATCCCTCATGTGATATTTCTTGAGGAGTTCTTTGAGATACTTGGATTGGAAAATAAATATACCATCTAACCTTTGACTTACTTGCAATCCAAGAAAGAACTTTAGCTCACCCATCATACTCATCTCAAACTTACTCTGCAATAGCTTAGCAAATCTCTTACAAAGATCATCATTAGTAGACCCAAATATGATGTCATCCACATAGACTTGGACTAATATCATATCATTTTTATGTTTCTTAGAAAAAAGAGTTTTGTCTATGATACCTCTAACAAAACCATTTTCTATAAGAAAACCAGAAAGAGTGTCATACCATTTTCTTGGGGCTTGTTTGAGACCATAGATAGCCTTGAAGAGAAAGTATACAAAGTCCAGCAACTCCTTATTTTCAAAGCCAGGGGCTGTTCCACATACACTTCTTCATCCAGCTCACCATTAAGGAATGCACTCTTAACATCCATTTGATATACTTTGAAATTTGAGAATGCTGCAAATGCTAACAACATCCTAATGGCCTCAAGCCTTGCCACTGGTGCATAGGTTTCATCATAATCAATACCTTCAGCTTGTGAATACCCTTGAGCAACCAGTCTTGCTTTATTTCTTGTCACAATGCCATCTTCATCTAACTTGTTTCTGAATACCCACCGTGTACCAACTACTTTTCTGTTCTTTGGTCTAGGTACCACCTTCCAGACTTGCTGTTGTTCAAATTGATTGAGTTCATCTTGCATAGCAATCACCGAATCAGGATTATTCAGTGCTTCCTTAGTTTTCTTTGGTTCCATTTCAGAAAGAAACCCTGAATAATGACATTCATTCTGAGTAGCACTTCTAGTTTTAACTCCGACACTTGGATCACCAATAATCAGCTTAAAAGGATGAGCTCTATTCCAAACAGTTTGTCTTGGAAGATTTGATCTTGATGATTCGCCTTGAAATTCATTCTGGTGTTGTGAATGGCTAGTTGACCCTTCATTTCCTCCCCCTGAGTTGTTGCTAGATTGTCTTGATGATTCTTCTCCAGAGTTAGTGGTATCTCCATAGTTACCAGTGTTTCCACCACCATCACCATGATCATTATCATCATTGTTATTATTATCACCATCATCAATCTCAGGTGGAGCTTCATCATCTGATTCTGAATCTGGCAAGTTGTCAAACTTCAGTTTCTCAGATGAATCTTCTGTTTAGATACTTGGGAGTTTAGTGTGATCAAATGTAACATTGACACTTTCTTTCACTTGGTGACTGTCAATTAAGTACACCCTGTAAGATCTTCTAGAGTAACCAACAAAAATAGCTTAATATGCCTTGGCCTCAAACTTGCCACGTCTAACATCTCCATCTTTAAGCACAAAGCATTTGGCACCAAATACATGAAAATATTTGAGGGTTGGTTTCTTGTCATTCAAGATCTCATAAGGAGTTTTCATTAAGTCCTTGTTGATTAAAGTTCGATTCTGAGTATAACAAGCAGTATTTACAGCTTCAGCCACATTGGAAGTCTTGATTCATTTAACATTGTTCTTGTAGCTTCAATCAATGTACGATTCTTCCTTTCTACCACTCCATTATGTTGAGGAGTTCTAGGGGCTGAATATTGTCTTGTTATCCCTTTATCGGCACAAAAGTCATTTAGGACTGCATTCTTGAATTCAGTTCCATTATCTAACCTTATAGCTCTAACAGGAAACTTAGAATCCAACTCAATCAACTTCACATGATCAATCACCATCTGTGGAGTTTCATCCTTGGAATGTAGGAATAAAACCCATGTATACTTGGAATAGTCATCAACAATCAAAAGAGCATATTGTTTCTTTGACATAGACATCACATTAACTAGACCAAACAAATCCATGTGCAGTAGCTGATGTTGTTCAATTATTGAAGATGTGTCAGTACCCTTGTGAGATGCTTTCTTTGACTTTCCTTTCTGACATGCCTCACACAACCCTTCCTGTGTAAATTCCATTTGAGGCAGACCTCTCACCAATTCCCTCTTGACTAGGGAGTTCATTGTTTTGAAGTTGAGGTGAGACATCTTCTTGTGCCATAGCCAACTTTCATCTGACGAAACTTTAGCATAAAAACAATTAAATTCATCCTTGCATCCAGAATATAAATTAGCTATGAACAAGTTCCCTTTCCTAACTCCTTGAAGAGCAGGCTTTCCATTCTTCTTGTGAAGGATCTGGCACTTCTCTTTATCAAATGAAACAACATATCCTTTGTCACAGAATTGGCTGATACTGAGAAGATTGTGCTTAAGACCTTCCACAATAGATACATCTTCAATGATAACATTTCCAAATTCCAAACAGCCATATCATTTAGTTAAACCTTTGTTGTTATCTCCAAAGGAAATCACTGGGCCAGCTTTCTCAACCACATTTGATAGCAGGGCTCTATCTCCGGTCATATGCCTTGAACATCCACTGTCCAAAATCCACACAATATGGTTTACCTGTTCCACACCCTGCAATATCAAATTGATTAGTCCTTCCTCGGAACCCGAACTGGATTGGGTCTGGCATACTTAAAGAACTGGCCTTTGTCAGGTAAAACAACATTTTTAACCTTAACCACTTCAACCTCTTTAACAAAAGAGCATTTCCATTTATAACCAGCCTTAACACATTTCTGAGTAGGCTTAGGTATAAATGTGTCCACTCTAGTTTTCGGAGGACTAGCAGTTTTAGATCTAACATGCTTCTTATAATTAACATGTTAACGAGGAGCAGTCTTATCATCAGATACATGTTTACTATTAAAATAAACATACATAACATTAAAAGCACAAGACATGCAATTCATCACACCACATGCTTTATGAGACAGATTAACAATAGGCATGTTAGATTTGTTGTTGTTTTGTTCAACTTTATGAGTGTCTGACTTGGTCTCTGTTGATGGAACAACTTTGACAGAACCCTCAGACACACATTTGTTAGAATGAGCAATTTCATTACCAAGGTCCTCAGTACGCAACTCCTCTTGAATAATGATGGAAGATCCATTCAAAGGTTCTGCTATAGATTCTTTAAAGATAGGGTCTTTAACACCCTTAAGCACCTATGGTATACCCCTATCTATAGCACTGACTCTGTTAGGGGTATTAATGCCTAACATTCCAACAGCCTCGTTATAGCCAAAACCTATACCAACAGTTTTGCCTATAACTTGCTTGTTGAAAAACTCTTTAGCCGTTTTACAAGAATTATAGTAGGCTCTTACCTTTGTTTCAAGTTCAGTGATCTTATCTTTAAGAATAGTTTCTAATTGTTTATAGTAATTCACCATATTCTCAAGAAAAGCTACTTTATCTTTCAGTTCATCCTGATTAACATGCACTAGTTTTAATTCTTTAACCTCTTTTTCCAAAGCATTGTTCTGAAGAATTATTCGATCATTTTCACTACGTGCACATGATAAAGTACTGCTAAGATGATACACCATTTCTGCATCAGAAAAAGTTACCTCAAACTTAGGAGATGAAGAATTGCCTTCCTTAGCGATAAGTGCAAGATTACCAACTTCTCCATCTTCCTCATCACTGTCAGTATCATCCCAGCTCTTTCCTTCTGCAAGATAAGCCTTCCCAATCCCGTTCTTCTTGCTTGAATCATATGAGTTCTTCTTTGCTTGTCTAGGTTTTTTACATTCTGTAGCAAAGTGTCCCAACTCATTGCAGTTAAAGCATCTGATAGTGCTTCTGTCCACAGTTCCAGTTTTATAGCCACCCCTTGTGCTATTAGAGGAAGAAGAACTACCTCTCTGGAACCTTGGTTTAAATTTGAGATTTGGATTCCTTCTGAATCTGAAGTTCCCAAACTTCTTCACTATCATAGTCATTGACTCATCTTCCAATTGCTCAAGCTCTTCCATGGAATAAAAGTCACCATCAGATTGACTAGTGGATGTAAACCCATATTCAGCTACAATTACATCCTTGTCTAAACTGGAGGGTTGAGCAACCTTCACCTCCAGTTTCTGAGGAACTTCTGCTATAAGTGCAGTAGACCAACTGACCACTTTTCCCGTTCCACAGATTTCCTTTTGTTGAATCTGTTCCAATTCATAGGTTTTCAGTACCCCATAGAGTCTTTCAAGTGAAATCTCACTTAAGTCTCTTGCTTCGCGTATGGCTGAAATCCTGTGTTCCAGATGAATTGGAAGTGTTAAAATGAATTTCTTGTTGATCTCCCTGATGGTATAATGCTTTCCGTGAAGATTCAAATCATTGATCAATTTATTATATCTCTCAAAAACTTTAGATATTCCTTCCCCTGGATTGGATCTGAAGTGTTCATAAGAAGAGGTAAGAATTTCCAACTTGTTTTCTCTTACTTCCTCTGTCCCTTCATTGATAATTTCTATTGTATCCCAAATATGCTTAGCATCTTTACAATTTAACACATGATTATGCATAACTGGATCCAGACAATCAACTAGGATTAACTGTAAGCTAGCATCCAAGGAAGCATCTTCCTTTTCATCAGCTGTATAATCTTTAGGCTTTTTAGGATATATCCTTGCAGCTTGAATGACCACATCATTCTCAATGCGTTCTTCTTCAACAACCATAGGAATAGTTGGTCCTTTCTTCAATACACCTAGATACTTAGGATTTGCCACCTGAAGAAACAGAAGCATCTTCTTCTTCCACATGGGATAATGCTCCTTGCTGAACATAGGAATCTTTACTGTTCCAACTTTTTATGTAGTCATCTTGAGATTTTTTATAAGAATAAAAATATGAAAGTTCTTGAAAAAATCACAAAAATTGGATCTTTGATTTGTATATCAATCAAAAGGCTCTAATACCAATTGTTAGGTCCCGATAAGTTTGTAGAGGGGGGGGGGGAGGTGGTTGAATACAAATAGTACTGTTTTATCGAATTTGTATTGTTCGTGATTTAACAATTCAATAACAAATTATCGCGTAATTAAATGAAACAAGATTCAAGTTAAATATAACTTATATTAAACTTGAAGGGTGTTACAATTTTGAGTACAAATTACAAGGTTCTTGATAAAACAAATCTAGAATAAATTCGACATGAATTTATCTATTTTTGTAATAAAAGGATCGAATACTAAAAAGTAGTTCGATATAAATTTTAGGGTTAATGATCCGCTAGATTGTCAAAGCAATACAAGTGAACAATTTCTAGTGGCTTGGATTTTACATTAACTGATAGAAATCAATACACTGAGAATGAAGCTCGGACAGTTGAAGAACTTTGATAGCAGAAGGATATGAATGATATGATGTTATTCTTCTGTCTATTTCTTTTTGACACACCAACCTTGACTTGTCTTTGATTTCTTTAAGTACGTGCCTTTTCTTTTCTCTGCAAAGACTATCAACATAACCTTAAAAAGACTATCAATAACCTTTCAAAGACTATCAAATAGCCTTACAAAGACTATCGGTAAGACTATGTACATAACTGGGAAGACTATCATTTGAACTAGCAAGACTTTCGGTAAGACTATCCAGGATAGTCTTACTAGTTCATTTGATAGTCTTTCCAGCTAATAATTAATTCTAAAATAATTAACTCATTAATTAATTTATATAATAAATTAATTCTAACAGAATTAATTTAATAAATAAATTAATCAACTAAAGTAGATTAATTAGAAAGGAATTAATCAAGGTTTTTCTCTTCGATATAATAATTCTAACTTAATTAATCTGTTAATAAGTTTAAAGAATAAATAAATTCTGAAGGAATTAATTTATTAAAAAAATCAATCAACTAACATAATTAATTAAGAGAGAATTAATACAATATCTTGATATCAGAATCAATCCAAGAACCACTTAAAATATTGACGAACTTCCACTGAATGACGTTAACACTCGATGTACTGTCTGGTTCATGAGTGACTAACTTCAATGATTGTTCCTCACTTTTGAATTTAAGCTGTGATTCTCTTTTCTTTCAATTCCCTTTAATCAAACACTATAACCTGTACTCTTGTTGTCACACTTCTGAAATCTCTGTCTTTATAATAAATCCACTTCCTTGAATACTTCACTGAGGCTTTATCATAATAAATGAACTTCTTTCAATGTAGAATTACTTCAAGTCTGTAGATGACTTTAATCTTCATTATTTTGACTAATATTATCACTTGAGATTCCTGTGACACATTGAATTATTATTTACTTATTACATTCTTGTTTCAGTTGAGTCGAATCCTCGGTGTTTACAAATAGGCCTAAACATATGCCTTTCAAAGAGGTAAGCTCGGAAAACTAGAAATTAATTTTGTTAGGTCCTGATATGTTTGTAGAAGGGGGGTTGAATACAAACTGTACCGTTTTATCGAATTTGTTCGATTCGTGATTTAACAATTTAAGAACAAATAAGTGCGGAATGAAATGAAACAAAATTCAAGTTAAATATAATTTATATTAAACTTGAAGGGTGTTGCAAATACAGTACAGATTACAAGGTTTGAATCTCAAACTATTTAAAACAAATCTAGAATAAATTCGACATGAATTTATCTATTTTTGTAATAAAAAGACTGAATAGTAAAAACTAGTTCGAGATCAAATTCTAGGGATAATGATCCGCTAGATAATCAAGCAACAACAAGTAATTAATTTCTAGTGGTTTAGATTTAACAATACAATTTAGAAATTAATTCACTGAAGAACTTGAGCTCCGGCAGTTGTTGTTCTTCAATACAGAAAGAGAGAGATGTTAAGTTGTTTTATGTTTATGTCTTGTTTTTTGTGTTGTGTTGATGATACTGTCCAATTGATCACTCTTTAGTATTTAAACCAACTGCATTGCTTTATTCTTCACGCGCCAATCCACTTAATAGATTTTGTATTAGGAAGACAATAGGGAAGACTGTCTTTTGGCTTGGGAAGACTACCGGGAAGACTACAATTGGCTTAGGAAGACTACCGGGAAGACAACCAGTGGCTTAGGAAGACTACCGGGAAGACTACAATTGGCCTAGGAAGACAATCGGGAAGAATTATTTCTAAGTCTTCCTAGTTAAAAAACTAAGTCTTCCTAGTTCATTTTTATTCTAATTTAAATAATTATTAAAGTAAATTATGTATTAAATTAATTCTTTACAGAATTAATTTAATAACTAATTTACTTAGTAGTAATAATTATTTATAAGAGAATAAATATAATTCCTTGTCTTCCTAATGTTTTTCTCAGTCTTTCTAGTTATGTATTAATTCTATTTTAATTTATTGAATTAATTGATTTAACAAATAAATTAATTCTGAGTGAATTAATTTATAGATTAAATTAATTAATTTATAGTTTAATTAATTTAAGGAATAAATTAATTCTAATGGAATTAATTTATAGTTTAAATTAATTAACTTCTAGTTTAATTAATTTAAGGAATAAATTAATTCTGATGGAATTAATTTATAGTTTAAATTAATTAACTTCTAGAATAAATTAAAAGAGATTTAATACTAAATCTGAGAACCACTGAAACTGATGACGAACTCCCACTCACTGATGTTGACACTCGATGTACTGTCTGGTTCATGAGCGACTAACTTCAATGAGGGTTCTTCATCTTTTGACTTTAAGTTGTGGTCCATCTTCTTTTCCCTTTTAACAAACTCTGTAACCTGTACGTTTCCTGTCACACTTCTGAAATCTCTATCACTTTAATAAATCCACTTTCTTGAATACTTCACTGAGGCTTGATCAATAAATTGAACTTCTTTCAATGTAGAATTACTCCAAGTCTCTAGATGACTTTAATCTTCATTCTCTTAACATATATTATCTTCTGAGATTCTTGGGACATCTAGTCTAATATTTACTTATTACATTCTAGTTTAAGTTGAGTAGATTCCTCGAATTACAAATAGGCTATTGCATATGCCTTTCAATCTTCCCCTATTTGTTTGTTAGAGAATAACAACTAAATACCTAGAGGATCACTCAACTAAAACCAAGAAAAAGATTGGACTCTTAAGCCTAAGTAAATACTAGAAATTTCTGGATCAAATATGACATTTCTAGATTTCTTCAACAGTAAAGATAAATGTGAGATAGATGTTCCTCTAGACTGAACATATGATAACATTGAACCTATCTTGATTTACCTATTCTTTTACTACCCTGAAACTCCTATTCCTTTTATATCTTTTTCAGCTCCCTCTTCCTAGCTTCTCCAAACTTCTCCCCCTTAGTTGAGGAATTCTCTACAGATTTAACTTTATGAGTCTCTGAAGCCAGTAAGAGTTGAGATTGTTGAAGGAGTTGATCTTGGGAAGTAAATTTGTCTTCAAGATTTCCTTGAGCAGTCCCAGCTGATTGTTGACAGAGGTGGAAGAAGAAGACCGTTCAACCACTTGTGCTTGCAAAAGTTCTTTATCAGCCTGGGTTTTGAATATTTCTTTCTGTAGATCATCTATTTGAGTTAACCACATTGCAGTGTAGGTGTCTGTGTGTGCACTCACTTGAATTTCTCTTGTAAGTGTATCACTCATCTCACGTGCATGTGTTTCACTTAGTGTTTGACTCGCATCACTCAACATTAGCTGTCTATTTGCTCCTTTTGGATCAGTACCTGCATTGAAAAACACCCTAGCCTCTTCAAGAGAGGTCAGTGGTGGTGCAATGGGAGTTCGCAAATCTCAATCCCTGGTTGAGTCTGTCAAAACATTTGACATTGTAAACTGAATTGGTTCAGTAACAGACTCACCAAGTTGCCTTCCACTTTCTCCAGAAAAATCTGCGAGTGGAAAATCCCTTAAGGAGCCAGAGATGTTCACTCTGGGAGGGGAGAAAATGATTCTATTTAAATTTGACAAAGAATCAGATTTTCCCTCTGATGCCTGTGAAGGCACTTCTACCGTAACAATGGTAGGCACTGTAACCAGTTGCAGGTGCTCTGCTTTCACTGTGTCCTGAGTTTCATCTAATGAAATTTTCTTCTCCCATTGTGAGTAATGAGAGTGTGCTTGACTCAGTACAAAGTGTCATGGCCCTATGGCGAATTTTAATAGATTCATCCTGTTGAGAGAATGTCTCTAGAAACAGTTCATTGGCCATTTTAAAGTCCATATCCTATTGAGAGGATACAGATGCCTCAGTATATGTTGAATTTCTTTAGAGGAGGCAGAGCTATGGGAATACTCACTGTTTCAATCAAAATACTTCTTTGTTTAACATTTGATTTCTGTTCAGGCTGAGAGGTCAAGTAATTAAGTTGTAGACTCATTGTTTGGCTCTAAGACCTGGGATAGTGATTGTGGAACTACAATCCCTTGGTCAGCCCTAACAACCACTTGGGTTCAGCAACAGTAAAAGAAGTGTTTTGAGAGATAGAAAGTAATACCTGAATTGGATTTGGCACTGAAGTTCCAGCTAAGCAAGAGCTAGATCAGAAATAATATATACAATATATTTATAAAAACAACTAAGACAAATAGAAAATAAAAGATAACAAATAATAAAAATAAAATAATAAAAAATAATATATACAAATAAAAACTATTAGTAGAAAACTAAAGAAAGAAAATGAATAAAATAAAATGCAGAAAATATTTACAAGAAACTATTTACATGAAACTATTTACATGAACTTTACAAGAATATTTGAATATTTTAAAATAAAATTTTTTCAATAAAAATAGATTTTCTACAATTTTAACTTGTAAAATTTGAGAAAAATATTTTTAGAGAAAATAATTCATCTTAACTTACTCAACCTAAGAATCTTAACAATTAGATAAGACATTGCAATAATAGACAATCAACATGCAAAAGAGAAAATGAGATGATAAAATAAATTTACAAGTGATTTAAAAAAATATACAACAAATGAAAACTTGTAAATTTAATTAAGAACAAACATAAAAAATAAACAAAGTTAATCACTAAAACTATTTAACATACCCAATTTACCAACCAATCTGGTAAATGTGGATTCATCAAGAGATTTAGTGAAAATATCTGTTGTTTGTTCCTCTGTGGGTACAAAGTGTAACTCCACAGTACCATTCATGACATGCTCTCGGATAAAATGATACCTGATGTCAATGTGCTTGGTCTCTTGTGATTATGCCATCTTCATCTAATTTATTTCTGAATACCCACCGAGTACCAACTACTTTCTTGTTCTTTGGTCTAGGTACCAGCTTCCAGACTTGCTGATGTTCAAATTGATTGAGGTCATCTTGCATAGCAATCACCCAATCAGGATCAGTCAGTGCTTCCTCAATTTTCTTTGGTTCCATTTCAGAAAGAAACCCTGAATAATAACATTTGTTTTGAGTAGCACTTCTGGTTCTTACTCCAACACCTGGATCACCAATAATCAGCTCAAAAGATTTGATCTTGATGATTCGCCTTGTTTTTCATTATGGTGTTGTGAATGAGTAGTTGACCCTTCATTTCCTCCCCCTGAGTTGTTACTTGATTTCCTTGATGATTCTTCTCCAGTGTTAGTGGTATCTCCATTGTTACCAATGTTTCCACCACCACCACCATGACCATTATCATCATTGTCATTGTTATCACCAGCAACAGGCTCAGGTGGATTCTCATCATCTGAATCTGAATCTGACATGTCATCAAATTTCAATTTCTCAGATGGATTTTATGTTGGATATTAGGGAGTTTGGTGTCATCAAATGTAACATTGATGTTCTTATTGACTGATAACATTTCTTGATTTCGAACAGGCCATATCCTCAGTTATACCCTTGTTGTTATCTCTAAAGGTAAGCACTGGGCTAGCTTTCTCAACCACATTTGATAGAAGGGCTCTATCTCCGGTCATATGCCTTGAACAGCCACTATCAAGAACCCACATAACACGGTTTACCTGTGCCACACCCTGCAGTATCAAATTGATTAATCCTTCCTCGGAACCCGAACTTGATTGGGTCCGGCATATTTAAAGAACTGGCCTTTGTCAGGCAAAACAACATTTTTAACCTTAACTACATAAAACTCTTTCACAAAAGAGGGTTTCCATTTATAGCCAGCCTTAACACATTTTTGAGTAGGCTTAGGGATAAATGGATCCACTCTAGTCTTTGGAGGACTAGTAGTCTTAGATCTAACATGCTTCTTATTATTAACATGTTGACGTGGAGCAGTCTTATTATCAGATACATGTTTACTATTAAAATAAGCATACATAACATTGAAAGCACAAAACATGCAATTAACCACACCACATGCTTTATGAGAAAGATTAACAGCAGGCATGTTGGTTCTATAGTTGTTTTGATCCACTTTATGGATGTCTCATTTAGTCTCTGTTGCTGAAACAACTTTGACTGGTTTGTCAGACATACACTTGTTGGACTGAACAAGTTCAAAAGCAGGATCCTCAATACGCATCTCCTCTTGAATAATGATAGAATTTTCATTCAGAGGTCCTGGCAAGGATTCTTTAAAGAAAGGTGTTTCAATACCCTTAAGCACATATGGTACACCCCTTTCTTCAACACTGACTCTATTAGGGGTGTTTATGCTTAATTCACCAATAGACTCATTATAGTCATACCCTATTCCTACAGTATGACCAATACTTTGTTTATTGATGATTTCTTTAGCAGTCTTACCAGAGTTATAGTAAGCAGTAGCCTTGACCTTAAGTTCACTGATCTGATCCTTAAGAATGGTTTCCAGTTGAATATAACATTTAACCCTATTCTTAAGAAATGTTATTTTCTTAGTAAGTTCATCCTGATTAACATGCACAAGTTTTAATTCTTTTACCTCCTTTTCAAGAGCTGTGTTCAAAAGAATTATTCTATCATTTTCTCTACGTGCACATGAAACAGTAGTACTAAGATGATAGATCATTTCAGTATCAGTAAACTTTACCTCTGACATGAATGTTGATGAAGTGCTTGCCTCATTAGCCATTAAAGCTAGGTTTCCAATTTCACCTGCTTCTTCATCACTATCAGTATCATCCCAACTCTTTCCTTCATCAACATAAGCTTTCCCAATCTTATTCTTCTTGCTAGAATCAAATGAGTTCCTTCTCACTTGCTTTGGCTTTTTACATTCAGTAGCAAAGTGACCCAACTCATTACAATTGTAGCACCTGATTGTGCTTCTTTCCACAGTTCCAGTTTTGTAGCCACCCCTTGTGCTACTTGAAGAGGAAGAACCACCTCTCTGAAATCTGGGCTTGAACTTAAGATTGGGATTCCTTCTGAATCTGAACTTCCCAAACTTCCTGACTATCATGGCCAAATCACCATCCTCCAGCTGATCAAGTTCTTCCAAAGAGTATTAGTCACCACTAGATTGATCAATGGATGTTAAACCAAATTCAGCATCAATAACATCCAAGTTACAACTGGAAGGTTGAACAACCTTCACTTCCAGTTTCCGTGGGACTACTATTGTCAATGCAGTAGAAGTACCAACTATCTTTCCAGTTCCATATAACTCATTCTGTTGAATCTGCTCCAGCTCATAGGTCTTCAAAACACCATACAGTCTTTCCAGAGAAATCTCTCCAAGATCTCTTGCTTCTCTGATTGCAGATATTCTGTGCTCCAAATGAATTGGAAGTGTCAGAAGGAACTTCTTGTTGATTTCCTTGATAGTATAGTGCTTCCCATTGAGGTTCAGATCATTGATTAATTTGTTGTATCTCTCAAAAACCTCAGAGATACCTTCACCAGGGTTTGATCTGAAATGCTCATATGAAGAGGTGAGAATTTCCAGCTTATTCTCTCTAACTTCCTCTGTCCCCTCATTGATTATCTCTATTGTGTCCCAAATGTGTTTGGCAGTAGCACAGTTTAGGACATGATTATGCATGATAGGATCCAGACAATCAACCAGTATCAACTGTAGACAGGCATCCAGGGTAGCATCCTCTTTCTCATCAGTTGTGTAGTCCTTGGGATCCTTAGGGTACATCCTAGCAGCTCTAGTAACAACATCATTCTCTAACTGCTCTTCCTCCACAATCATAGGAAGCTTAGGACCATTCTTCAGCACTCCAAGATATTTAACATTAGCCACTTGAAGAAATAGGAGCATTTTCTTCTTCCACATAGGATAATGCTCCTTACTGAACATGGGGATTTTGACTGTACCCACTTTCTGAGTTGTAGACATTTTTGAGATTTTTGAAGAATAATAAAAATTTCAGAGTTTAAGAAAAAATCTCAAAACAATTGGATCTTTGATTTGTATATCAATCAAAAGGCTCTGATGCCAAATTGTTAGGTCCTGATATGTTTGTAGAAGGGGGGGTTGAATACAAACTGTACCGTTTTATCGAATTTGTTCGATTCGTGATTTAACAATTCAAGAACAAATAAGTGCGGAATGAAATGAAACAAAATTCAAGTTAAATATAATTTATATTAAACTTGAAGGGTGTTGCAAATACAGTACAGATTACAAGGTTTGAATCTCAAACTATTTAAAACAAATCTAGAATAAATTTGACATGAATTTATCTATTTTTGTAATAAAAAGATCGAATAGTAAAAACTAGTTCGAGATCAAATTCTAGGGATAATGATAAGCTAGATAATCAAGCAACAACAAGTAATTAATTTCTAGTGGTTTAGATTTAACAATACAATTTAGAAATTAATTCACTGAAGAACTTGAGCTCCAGCAGTTGTTGTTCTTCAGTACAGAAAGAGAGAGATGTTAAGTTGTTGTATGTTTCTGTCTTGTTTTTTGTGTTGTGTTGATGATATTGTCCAATTGATCACTCTTTAGTATTTAAACCAACTGCATTGCTTTATTCTTCACGCGCCAATCCACTTGATAGATTTTGTATTAGGAAGACAATAGGGAAGACTGTCTTTTGGCTTGGGAAAACTACCGAGAAGACTACAATTGGCTTAGGAAGACTACCGGGAAGACAACCAGTGGCTTAGGAAGACTACCGGGAAGACTACAATTGGCCTAGGAAGACAATCGGGAAGAATTATTTCTAAGTCTTCCTAGTTAAAAAACTAAATTTTCCTAGTTCATTTTTATTCTAATTTAAATAATTATTAAAGTAAATTATGTATTAAATTAATTCTTTACAGAATTAATTTAATAACTAATTTACTTAGTAGTAATAATTATTTATAAGAGAATAAATATAATCCTTGTATTCCTAATGTTTTTCTCAGTCTTTCTAGTTCTGTATTAATTCTATTTTAATTTATTGAATTAATTGATTTACCAAATAAATTAATTCTGAGTGAATTAATTTATATATTAAATTAATTAATTTATAGTTTAATTAATTTAAGGAATAAATTAATTCTGATGGAATTAATTTATATTTTAAATTAATTAACTTCTAGAATAAATTAAAAGAGATTTAATACTAAATCTGAGAACCACTGAAACTGATGATGAACTCCCACTGACTGATGTTGACACTCGATGTACTGTCTGGTTCATGAGCGACTAACTTCAATGAGGGTTCTTCATCTTTTGACTTTAAGTTGTGGTTCATCTTCTTTTCCCTTTTAACAAACTCTGTAACCTGTATGTTTCCTGTCACACTTCTGAAATCTCTGTCACTTTAATAAATCCACTTTCTTGAATACTTCACTGAGGCTTGATCAATAAATTGAACTTCTTTCAATGTAGAATTACTCCAAGTCTGTAGATGACTTTAATCTTCATTCTCTTGACATATATTATCTTCTGAGATTTCTGTGACATCTAGTCTAATATTTACTTATTACATTCTAGTTTAAGTTGAGTAGAATCCTCGAATTACAAATAGGCTATTGCATATGCCTTTCAATCTCCCCTTATTTGTTTGTTAGAGAATAACAACCAAATACCTAGAGGATCACTCAACTAAAACCAAGAAAAAGATAGGACTATTAAGCCTAAGTAAATACTAGAAAGTTCTGGATCAAATATGACATTTCTAGATTTCTTCAACAATAAAGATAAATGTGAGACAGATGTTCCTCTAGACTGAACATATGATAACATTGAACTTGTCTTGATTTACCTATTCTTTTACTACCATGAAACTCCTCGTATTCCTTTTATATCTTTTTCAGCTCCCTCTTCCTAGCTTCTCCAAACTTATTTTATTATTTTCTCAAAAATTGAATAAGAGAAATAATATTTTATACTCGATTGCACACATTTGTAATTTTTAGATATGCTAGATAGCACAAGAAAAATGCGAATGAATGAAAAATAATTATGAAAATTATTTCTTTGCAAAAAAACAAAGGAATTATTATGCGTGATAGCACAATAAAATATTTTTGAAAACTTCCCCGAAAAATAGGGAAAATTTCATAAAAATTGAAATAATTTATAAAATTATTAATATGTATGTTGCACAAATGAATATTTTTTAAATTAAGAAAAAAATCTGTGGGTACAAGAAAATTCTTAAAATATTATGAATAATAATTAATAAAAATTACTATGGGTACAAGAAAAATCCTAAAATATAGGAATAATGAAGAAAAATACCTTTGGCTATAGAAAAATTCCTAAAAAATTGGGAAAAATAAGAGGATAATTATATAAATACTTCCTATACAAACGTAAATGATCTTATGCGTAGTAGCACAAAATAAATATTTTAATTGTCCAATAATCTAGTGAATATTCCTGAAAGACCCTCAAACCTAATATATAAAAGGATTTGAGAGGTTAAGGGACATGAAATATTGAAGTGTTTCGAGCACATAAACGCAAAGGAAAAACGTGAAAACAAACCAAAATTCGAAACCCCTCCGCAGGATCCATGCGAAAACAAAAGAATTAATTCGGAGATTAGTGTTTTACCTTAAAATGCTTTAACAATTCATCAATAGAAGATTAATGGAGATCCAAAGCTTGTTCAATCACCATGTATCCCGCTCTCGCGATCTACGCTCTACGTTATCCACACAAACGTTTTTGTTGAAGGATTGATGTGTATTAGCACCCGAAAACTGCTTCTTTCTCTCGCTCTCTTCCTGATCTCATAAACGGCTAGGGTTTTATTATAAAACCGTTTTTCATTTAATAAAATCAGCCTCTAAGAGAGTTTATATAGAGAAGAATAAGCTTTATTAATTATAATCCAATTATAATTAAACTAATCCAAAATTTTAATTTATTATTTAATTAAGTCACACTTAATTAATTAATAACTTATTTCGGAATTAGTTTAAGTAATTCCCTTTTCTATTTAATTAATTAAGTCATACTTAATTAATATTATAAATAGAATGAATTACTTATTTAATTTAAATTCATAATTTAAATTATTTCTCCTTTAAGCGTTCTTTGTGTGTGACCCTGTAGGTTATTATTATGTTGGCAACCATTTTAATAACTAATTAAAATTGTAAACAATGAGAGGCATCTAGTAATACATCATTGCTACCCAAGTAATAATAATTAAATCGGTGATTCGATTAAGCCTTTCGTGAATAATGTTCCATGTAATATAATCCATTTAACCTTGATATTCTAGATTAAACTCGAGGCATGTAATGTGTCATCCTCTTCATAATTTAATCTTAGTTTTCTTGATCAATGAGTAGACTATTAAATCAAATCAACATTTGAGCACAGCCGTGCATTTCTTAATCTCACTCAAACAAGAGGCCAATAATATTGCTCCTAAAATTAGGAGGGTTAAATCCCATTTAGATCATTCATATTTCTCATACGATTCATAATATACCCAATGTCCACTTTTATCATTACCCGGTCGAAGGTAACTTTAAATGTAATCAAAGTATATTAATTCTCGTATAGAAATATAATGATTTCAGGTCTAAGGATCATTACACCATTATCACGGTGAGAATTACTTATGACACGATTAACATGTGTAATCTCACGGCTAGTCATTCCAGTGTCATGTACTCTTACATGCACCTATGTTTTGACTTTAGTATCACCATACCTATGACCAATGAGATGTGGTCATCAGTCAACAAACATACTAGTCTATGTGCATTACTATTGTCCTTAAATAATAACACTCGACTAGGGATATTTAGGAATAAAGATACTATTCATATAATCTCATTTTTAAGTCACATACTTAAAGATATCGAACACGTATCATAATTACAAGGACATGTATTATGCCAACATTTATAACGTAGTAAATAAAGACATAATAAAATAATAATAATAATAAAAAAAAAACATAATTTATAATAAAAAAATGTTTTCCCTAAAACATAAAAGTATTGTCTCTAGGGCACAAATACTAACAAATATCTCATAAATAATGATTTACGAAAGCCTCGAATTAGGCAAATCGTCGTAAATGTGTAGGTCGTTGCACACTTTACATTAAAACGATACCCGAGAATAGGGCCGATAAGCATTATTTGCTTATGAAATCCTGAAATAAGGATCTAGAATAATAAGTTAAATCTCAAGTAAGGGAGAATAAACCCCGAGTCTCTTTAAGGACAATTATAACTTCTATGAAAACTCAAGAAGTTTTCCCAGAAGTAGGGGGCAAATAATATGGGCTAAAAAATACCCTAAAAACATATTTAATGTCATATTAATTAATCCTGGATTGGTCCAAAAATAAAGCCCAATGAGTGAGGTCTAAAACCCTATTTATTTATTAAATTCATAATTAATGAAAGGGCTAGCTGTTGTACAACCCATTAAATGTGTCCAAATTGGAGCCAACTTCTACAAGGAGTAGCCTACAAGACACCCAAACTTAAAAGGAGTCTGCCTCCTACAAAGAAGGATCTGGAATCCTAATCAGGGAAGGTGGCTTGCCCATCAAGTCTCCCAAACCTAGTCTAAACCTTAGACTCTCAAGGTCTATATAAAGATCCACAACCCTCATTTTAGAATTACGTTTTTGGACATAGCTCCATACTTTATAACGCCGTGAGGGCGCAACAAGCCACGTAGGCAACTCTAGAAATACGTCTTGGCTTGATTCTTGATATTCATCAAGGTACGTAAGCATCTTATTAGGACCAAGTTAGTCCCTGAGAACAAGAGTGACCATCATTAAAGCTCGAAGCTCTCTAAACCCTAGCATTAATCACCCTAGATTTTATTTCACAACAACTATTAAATTCTTAGTGATTTTAAATCTCAAATGTATATATCAAAAGATTTTTATGGATATTTAAAAATAATGATTAAATGTCAGTGTCTTATTTTTCAAAGATTTTCAAAATCTCCTTTAGATAGCAAGAGATATGCATGAAGATATATTAAAATCCTAATTAACACCCTTGATTTTGTGTCCATAAGAAAATCTGAAGGTACACCTCCCTAAATAATCATTTTTCTATTATTATATATAAAGAGACTAAGTCCAAGGTCCTAAATTTCAATACAGAAAACTCTCAACCACATACAATGGCTAACTCTAGCACATCTATTTTAATCAAATGCTCGTTTTTTAAGATTTATATTCTTTTGTTGCTTCTCAAATTCGGTAAAATTTTAATTTTTATTCATCACATCTTATCAACTAATGTTTATTCATTACCATTATTCTAATGACATCGCATGAAATTTCATGTAGGAAATGGAAGTAAAGTCGTGGGTTTGAATGAAATGAAGTTCGGCGTACAAATGAAAGGCAATCCATTCTGTAGATGGTCTTGTGATAATATTTCAATTGAGGATTGTATGAGCTTTTGTAGGAGTATGAGTTATGATACGGGTGCTTGTGAGATTATTGATGATCCTCCCCGTAATATGTGTTGTTGCCTATGATTAATAATATTCATATCATCTTGAACCACAAATATATCAAAAGGTGATAGTTTATTTATCCTGCTTCCACATTTAATATTAATATTTTAATGAAAATATATGATTATAAGATTAAATATGTACACGCCACAAATAGTGATGTTTAACTGATATGAAGTCAGTTATAAAAGGACTTTTAAGTTAAAGTAATTAAATAAATGGTGAATAGAGTCAAAACAAATAATTTATATATAAGAAACAAACACAATACAACTAGATATGGTAATTAAATTAAAATGTTTAAGATTGATATATTTTAAATTTATGAGTTTTTTGTAATACACACTGAAATCAATTATTTAGTACATTTTGTATGAGTGTTTAAGACTTTTTATATAATAATTAGCAAAAACGTGAATGAACACCAATATAATAATTTTGGTAAAATAAAATAGGTTTTTGATGGTAGTTATGATGATTAGAAAAATTATGGTAGTAATATTTTAATTATATATATTAGAAACATGTCCAAAGAAAATGATATGTATTTGAAAATAAGTTCTTGGATAAAGTCTGTTATATTAAACAAAAAACATTTATACTATAAGATTAGTAAAATATTACAATCAATGTACATTTATAAACTTATGAATTTAGTTTAGGAGTGATTTATTTTATAAATACGTGTTTAACACTATTTGTTTAGTTAAAATACTATTATAGTATTATTAAGACAAAAAACATTTGATATTCTTATCGCTAATGGTGAAATTCTTTCATGTATATTATTAGAAAGGATGTGTAGTCTTCAATGTAGTATTTTTTATATATAGTAGCAAAATGGTAATTTAAGTTGCTATTTTTTTCCATTCTCATCAATAACCTTTAAATTGTTATTCTATTTTATTAAGGTCCAGACAGTTTTTTTATATTCAGGTAGTGCACCATAATTACATTTAAAGAAACATTTTTATAAGCTCATGTCCTTAGCCCATGTCGATAATCCATATTAATGGAAACTGAAATCGGAGCACGTCATGGTAATGCTTATTTTCCTCATTATCTTTTTTTGACACATATTTTTTTGACAAAAATATTGACAGTCAAAGCATCATCTGACCACGTCTTAAACAACGAAAAAAAGTTTAAAGGTTAGGGAAGATCTTGTATACTCAATAATACTAGCACCAAAAGCTACGGAGTTATGCAACAATTAGACAACGTGATATAAAGAGTTCCTTTTTAAAATCTCTTTAATGAGAACCTTTACAACAGTGATTACAATTTGAAGCAACACTACGTTTAGCAACACCTTGACTCGTACTTTTTCTCCAGTGAGTGATCGAACTGCGTTCAACCACAAACCCTATTGAACTCCTTTACAATCGAACAAACGATGAATAATTCAATAACACGAGTCCTTGATTGGTTCAAAGTACAACTAAACTAGTACACTCTTCTATAATCATGATATTGTGAGAGAGCATTTCGTGTATATGATTGAGCTTGTAAATTAGAGGTGAGTTGTAGAAAATAGAATTGTTATTTGTCATTTGTTATGTAAATGTTGAAGACTATTTATAGTAAAATTTAGTAGTGTTTAAAATAAACCAAACGTTAATGTTCCCTTAAATATGGAAACTTAGCAAACATTTGAACGTCATGTGTACATTTATATTGTATCTATAGGTTTGTAATTCTTCATCTTTTTTTATAGATGAAAAGGGAATTTCAATCCTCAGACTTTGGGAGGATTTGTAACAACCTTCATCAAACTTGAGCGAGTTTTGTTCTCACCGATTTTTATATCGGATTCCAATACACATAATAGGATATGTTTTCTTATCCCTTGATTTTAGTTACTTTACTTTGTTAGTTTTTATTATATGTGTATTCAGTCTCATAATGGATTACAGTTTAGCGATGTTGTATATAACTTGACGAATGGCCAAAAATACAAGTTGCATAAGCTAAAATTTTGAACATTAGTATTTAAAAAATTTGTGTACAATGGTAAAACATTTCGTTAACCCAACATAAATCTGATACCATATCTTTCGTTTGCTCATCACAGAAACACTATTAACACATTAAATATGTCGGAAATAATGTATATATAATTTCACAATATCAACTATTAAATGGGCTATTGATATATGAAGTACTAAACATGTACCGCAACTTTATTCAAACCAGCTAAATCACCAAAAGGCTAAAGATAAAGTGTAGTAAATAAAGAACACGGAGCAATTTTAGCAAGGTTCGAACCCTTATCTCCTAGTGGTCTACGTGTCCTGGTCTTCTACCAACTCGGTAAAGAAATATATTTTATCACGATGAATTACAATTACACGATACAATTATCTGACTAATTCTCCCAATTACTGACTATAGCTTGCTGAAACACCTTGTTCCTCGAGTACATCTCTCTAAGTGCTATACTACTACAAAAATAGCGTAGGTGCTATTTTGAAATATAAATAAAATGGTTGATAAAATTTTGAAAAGGTAGATATAGATCTTGTCGTGTTGGCACTTTTTCCTTTGTTTACTTTGCCAAGAAATAAAAATTTCATTGATGAATAAATTGAAGGTACATTAATTAAACACGAGTTCTTGCAATTAACTAGATAATTAATACTAGCCTGTAATCCATGTAAAGTACATGCGAGTTTAATATTAATTTTAATATTTATTGTTAAAAATCATGAAATTTTATTGCTTCTAAAATTTTTATTGAGATTTTAGTACTTCTGAAAATGCTACCTTTTTTGAAAAAAATTAAAAATTACTACTTTAATACTTCAAATCTAAAAGAACTTATAAATTTTATAAAAATTTATTAGCTTAGTAAACATGTTAGTCAAGGTAACCGTCCAAATTATCGATATATTTTGTGATAATAAATATAAATAAAAGTGTTTCTAGAAGGAAGTCGAGTTTTTGGATTCTTACAAATGAAATAGTTTGTAGTTATGTACTATATCTGATTTAATATAATTTTTTAATAAAATTATATGAATTTTAATTTATTTTTTGATTTTTGCTTTTTTGGAAGGTGTTAACAAACATTTAAAAAAGGTGTTAAAAACAAACCAAACCAACCAAATAAACCTTGTTTGGCTTATAATATTGAAAATGCTACCTTTTTGATTATTTTTTTAAAAACACCACTTTAATACTTCAAATTTAAAAGAACTTATTAATTTTTTAAAAAACATTTAGTACCTTATAGTAAGCATGTTAGTTAAGGTAAACTTCCAAATTATCAATATATTTTAGGGCTAATTTTATAACTACCTAACATAACTACTGGGCTTTTAAATATACAACACACCTTTCTAAAATTACAAATATACAGTCCTTAATTTCAGTTTTTTAAAAGTAAGTTATTCTGTTATAAGAGAGGCATGACATTCACGACGACGACAAGATCAGTTGCGACGAATTTGAGCTTCAGTGGCGTGCTAGTTCTTCTCTTTCAGTTAATTGGCCCCGCGGGGGCAGTTTCACGGCGGCTTTGAGTTGAATCGGAGCGGCGGTGTGAGTTTCACGGTGGCGACTGAGATTTGTAAGTATATTTTTCTGTATTATATATGTATATATGCATAATTGGCACTGATATAGAGATAAAGATCAAATTGGGAGGAGATATTTTGTTTTAGAATGAGAAAGTATGTATGTATGTTTATTTATTTGCTTTATGTATTTATAAGTGCAGTGTGTGATTTGAATTGAATATATAAAGAAGGATTAAGTACAAGATCAGGAACAAAATTGTGATGAAATTCTGTTTTGTATTGATCTGATGCATTCCCTGTTTGTTTTATGTATGTATATATGAAGAATCATGGCATTTATATATAGATATAGATCAAATTGAGAGGATAGATTTTGTTATTGAATGAGAAAGTATGTATGTATGCCTATTTATGTGTTTTATTTATATATATGTGCATAATTGTAGTATAGAATGATTGTTTGTGTGTTGTGTGATTTGAATTGAATATATAAAGAAGGATTAAACATGAGATCAGGAACAAATACAGATGAAATTCAGTTGTGCATCGATCTAATGCACTCCATAACTGTTTGTTCGAGTGTAGTTTTGTATTTTAGCAATTGCCTACGTATTTACGATGTGATGTAAATAGTTAATTTGAACTATATTTAGCGTTTTACGGTTTTTATGATCTTTTTAATTCTTAATTAGATTGGGAGTTTAGTGCCTTGTGACATTCTGTAGAAGAGGCCCCCGCAGGGGCACACATTTTCGAATAAATTTTGTGTTTTTGTTTAGTAGGTTTGTAAGTACCCTTGTCTTATGTTTACTATCTAGCTTATTTCACAAAGTTCCCTTTATGCTTGACAAATGAAATGAAAATCATCCAACCTTTTTCTGACTATTTCAATATTTATCTGACTATTTAAATATTTCTGCTTTAACTAGTTCTATCAGTTGCAACCATGGTTGTAAAAGTTGCAAACATGGTTGCAACCATGTTTGCAGACCATGCAACATTTGCAACCTGTCATTTTAATGAAACTATAAAAAAAACATAAAATTCTTGTTTAAAATGATGTTAAATCAACAGGTGAATCCATAAAATGACTCGGTGTTTGAAGTTTGTAATGTTGACAAGAAATGTTAGTTAATTTGGCTGCCAAAAGTTGTACATGCAACAACTGATTCTCAATATTATTTCAATAAAATTTCATAAATAAATGTTTTTCGTTTATCTGTATACAATATATATTTTGTTGTAAAACAGGTTTTAGATAGATCAACTTCCTTATGCATATGTAATTGCTGTTTTGAAAAAAGTAAATCACGATTCTTATGATTATTGTCCATCATATTACACAAAAAAAAAAGCAATGATTGCTTCTTATAAAAAATTGGAATATCCTGTGATAAGAAGGACACATTAAAAGTTCCAGAATATATAAAAGGTAGAATAAGAATAGGAAGACCAAAAAAGAGAAGGCGCAAAGCTGTGTGGGAGACAAATTAACAATTCAAATGCGGGAAATGCGGTCAATCCAAACATAATAGAAGAACTTGTAGAAACCCGTCATCGAAATAAATAACATAGTTATACAAATTATGTTGCAAATACTATTACAAATACTGTTGTAAATACTGAATTGCTAAGTTGATTAAGTTTAAAGTACACATGGAACTAATATGACATGTGTTTCTAAATTTCCAAGTTTTTCAAAGTTAATTAAGTTTCAAAAGGGTTTGGTATTTTGTTTAAGTTGAGAAATACTTTTGTATAAGCTGCAAAAGTTTTTGCATTAGTTGCAAAATTGCTACAACCATGTTGAAATTTTGTTTGCAACAATTGCAACCTTGTTTGCAACATTTAAAAACAAGGTTGCAAAATCTTATTTGAAACCATGTTGTAAACACTGTTACAAATACTGAATTTCTAATTTGATTAAGTGTAAAATAGTGATGGATCTGATATGACACGTGATTTTAAATTTTTAGGTTTTTTTTATTTTGAGTAGAACTGCTAAGTTAATTAAGTTACAAAAGGGTTTTGTATTTTGTTTAAGTTGAAAAAGTATTTTGTATAAGTTGCAAATGTTATTGCATAAGTTGCAAAATTGCTGCAACCATGATTGCAACTTCTGTAACCTTGTTTGCAACATTTGCAAAAGAGATAGTTGAGTTTTACTATTAAGATGGGTGCCCCTGCGTGGCCTATTCCACATGAATTCAGTTTCTATTCATATTACCAGTTGAGAACCATATATTATTGTACTCTGTATAAAATCATAAAATCTCAAGATAATGAATCATTACCAAACATTAATAATTGAATAAAATCTCAAAACAACGAACTATTACCAAACATAGTTGCAAAACAAAGTTTCTATTAAAATTTGAACAATTAATGATCAAATTCCTCGAAACAAAAGAACTACATAGGTATGTCAACAACATTGTTTATCACTACAATCCTAGCGTAACGCGTCTTTTCAACTGAACCAACACACGGAAGATCGGTGATAATAGCAAATTCTTTGATCGTAAAACACATCTTTATTCCACCAACATCATTCAAATCTCAAGAGGGTTGGGTTGATTTATTTGTCTGAGTAGAAGATTGTGGATGAGTTGGCTATTGTATATATCCTGAATGATGGCAGCCGGGTAAAATTTCCAAAGTAACCAGAAACAAAGAGAGAAAGTTTGTCTGATGATAATGTGTCCCATATAACCGTAATAAGTTCATACTTATTGTTGGTACCGAGCTTTGCTGACTTTTGATCTTTAAATGGAATAATATAATCCATCCCCTACAGTATTATGCATGACATGTGTGAGCCATGTATGAGCCTTTGCAAATGTATAATTATAAGTTGCAACCATGTTTGCAACCTTTGCAAGCATGTTTGCAGACGTTGCAACCATGGTTACAGAAGTTGCAACCATGTTTGCAACCTTTGCAACTGATAGAAATAAACAACTTTGGTGCACATAGTCAGTTAATAGAATCTAGCATACAATCGGTTCATAGTCGATTATAAATTTGATGCACCCTTGATCACTTTATTGTCGAATGATTTGTCAATGTTTATTATTTCAAATTAAAACAGTTCGTAGAAGGGTCTAGAACAATAAACTATCACTTAAATTAAGCATAGAGGTTAAGGAAGACTGACATATCAAACTTTTACCACATTATGTACAATTCGAAACTTTTAAGCATATAAAACTGATGTATGCCCCTGCGGGGCCTTGACTACATAGTATAAAATTAATGGAAGATCACTAAATGAGGCATAAATTTCACTTCATTCGACTCATCAACAAGCCTACTCTCGAAAACTTAATCACAACAACAACAAAATTTCAAATAACCACAAAACATAAGGGCTATAATCATAATTGTAGTTAACAAAATAGTTACACAAAGCAATTAACAACTAATTTAATTACTTAAATCATAACTGAACAAGTGTTTTCACTTGTATACATATAACAAGCCTTGAATAATCACAAAATCACTCTGATACTCCAATCAAACTTTCAAGCACATTATGTACAATCCAAATCATAGTCCGAAACTTTTAAGCATATAAAACTTATGGCTGCCCGTGTGGGGCCTCTACTACATAGTATAAAACTAATGGAAGATAACTAAATGAGGGAGAAATTTCACTTTATTTGACTCATCAACAAGCGTACTCTCGAAACTTAATTGAAAGTCTACACAATTAGGTTTACATTTTGTGCAATAATCACATCAACAAAATTTCAAATAAACACAAAACATTAGGGCTATAATCACACTTGCAGTAAAATAGTTACACAAAGCAATTAGCAACTAATTTAATTACATAAATCACAAATAAACAAGTGTTTTCACTTGTATACACAATAAAAAAATACTCACAAAATCACTTTGATACTTCAATCAATAAATCTTGTGTGTGTACGAGAGAGAGAGAGAGAGAGTACGAATCGAGATAATTGGAGCGACAAATAAGATGATCAATCTCGTCGGAGAAGTTTCGAGGTCGCCGGAGAAGACAAAGATGATAAAGTTTCGAACTTCGAACTTTCGTGAATGAAGGAGAAGAAGATCAATTGTGTGAATGAAGTCTTGTTGCGTTAATAGAAATGATAATCGAAAACAATTGGGGAAGAAGAAGGCAAATGTGAGAAGAAGAAGGCGGAGGCCGAGTTGTTTTGAGAAGAACAGTATATTTTAAAACATGTAAGTATAAAACTGAAGGTAACGGTAAAAATAAAAAAAATGATAATATATAATTGAAACAATAAATCAGTAATGGTAAAATTATAAACAAAAATTAAAAAAAAATATTTTTGTAAATTTTCCTATATTTTATAATAATTATATATCATATGTACACGTAAAAAATATAGGGTGGTTTGGTCGTTAGGGTTCTACGGCTAAAATATCTGAACTAAAACAAGGTCTAGTGTTATCTTGATTGGGAAGAAAAGTTAATGATATATTATACTTGATATGGTCTGAAATATAAGCCTAGAAATATAATTAATGACATATTAATTAGACCCGGATTGGTCCAAGAACACGGCCCAATATTCGAGGCCCAAAACCCTGATTATTTATTAAATTCGTAATTAATAAATAAGGGAAATGTACAGCTCAGGAAAGAAGGCCAAAATATGGTAAATTCGTCAAAGAAGGATCCAGAATCCCAATCAAAAAGAAATAATGAGTCACAACCTTTATCAACAAGGAAAAGACTTATCCTGCAAGAAATACAATGTTTATCCAATATCAAAAAGGAGACTTATTCGCTAAGACTCCTAAACATACCATAAATACAAGGCTCCAGACGCCTATATAAAGGACCTGATCCTACAATCAGAACTACGTCTTTGGCTTGATTCTAAACATTAATTGAGATACGTAGGCATCTTGTGAGGACCGATTTAGTCTCGAAATACAAGTGCAGCCATTAAAGCTCGAAGCTCATTAAACCCTAGCATTAAATACACAAGTACGTTTTTTATTCCACAACATTTGGCGCCGTCTGTGGGAAGACAACATCAACCATGGCAAACACACGAAGAACAACTCGAGATACTCCAGTTTCTGAGGAGCTTCCTATTACCTCTGAGGCTGATACTCACGGAAATCAACCACCGCCAACTACTGGCATTGAAGGGGCAAATATCCCCCCCAATACTCAAGGACCGGAGATCCCAATTTCGGTTGAAGGGACGAATCCCCTGCAGATGGTCATTCATGGATCTAATCCACAAGAGACCGCTCACTAGCAACCAATCACGACCTCCCCGCTGCTCATGAATGCACCAAGTGGTCTTCAACTCCACACTACTGATCTCCCCCGATACACTACGCAAACTTTGGGGATGCCCAGCTTGAAGGAATTTACGGATGAGTGGAAGCGTGATATAACATTTATTCCGTAAAAACCATATATCGCACATATAGAAAAACATATAAAATCTAGAGCGAGGGGAATCCTAACCATACCTTGCGAATCGAAGCTTTAAAATCGATGGTTGCAAGGAGTTGCTCCTCAGAGTGTGAAGCACTCTACCGGTATCCACCAAGAATATTCCTTCGATGAATTCTTCAAAAAATCTCTAAGACTTTTAGAGAGAAAGAGAGAGAGAGAGAGAGAGAGAGAGAGAGAGAGAGAGAGAGAGAGAGAGAGAGAGAGAGAGAGAGAGAGATATGGAGGCTAGCTCCTTTTCTAGGTTTTCACAAAAATAAGATGAGCCTTAGAATGAACTATCTCATTCTATTTATAGGGCTCTTTTAGGGTTTTTAATAATATCTATCTATCTATATATATATATATATATATATATATATATATATATATATATTAACCCCACATTTCTAAAATGCTTTAATAATGATTAAAACTATTTCAATCATTATTTCTTTTTCTAAACTATTTAGAAAATAATTCTTCCTCCCTCATAATTTAAATCTTTTCATCAAAGAAAATATTCTTTTATGGTGTGACCCTGTAGGTTCAATATTAAGCCGGTAGTAGAAATAAATAATAATAAACTTTTATTTATTATTTATATGAATTATAATAATTCATTAAATATAATTAACTGATTAATTATATTTATTCTACATCGTGAGTGATGCTTCTCAACATATCGCGACTATCCGGATAATATGAATTCACTGCTTAGAATACCAAGACCTTGTCAGTGACTAGTTTCAGTACAATCAATTCCTTCTACCCTACAATATCCCGATTAAATACAAGGCATGGATCTCGTGTCAGGCCTATCAAATTTAATCATATGATTTCTTATTCATAATGCTAAGTTCATATTAATACAAATTAGAAACTCCTTTCTAATTTCATACACTCTGGCCAGAGATTCCAGAACTCGCATACTAAGAATAACATAGGATATTCTCTTCCTCTAGTGGAAGGGGTAGATCCTCTATTGACGTTAACTATCTCCATACACAAATCTCTATGCCCAGAATAGACCTAATGGATGTCCTTGAGACTAAGGACTAATCCAAAGCATAGTTCATTATATACAATATAACTCTAACGATCTCAAGTCTAAGGACACTTGTACAACTATCACTCAGTGAATAATTATTGACACGTGAGTAAACTCCATTAGTTGTTCAACTTATCGAGTCATGTTCAGTAAACTTATTCCCTAACAAGCACCTACATACTAGCTATAGTGTCACCACACAAATGCCTATGAGAACAGACATCCTCCTGACGGGAGCAAGCATAGTATGTACCAATCTTTGCGGATTCACCAACTTCCGATTAGTTATCCTATGATCAGGAACTGTTTAAGTCTAGAGTTATCATCTTCTAGATCTCACTATTATAATCTCATTATATTTCTAGAAGCTTTACTCTAAACTATGGAACATCTTATTTAAAACACTTTAAATAGATAAAGCCCGTAATAAAAACAAAACCAGTCTTTTATTAACATTAATGAAATCAAATAAGAATACAAGAAAGTTCTTCCTAACTCATCATACATGATTGGATTTAGGACAAACCCTTTCAATCTCCCACTTGAACTAAAGCCAATCACACTGGTATCTAATACCCATCTTCTCTTTATGACGATCAAAGTGAATCTGAGACAATGTCTTTGTGAGTGGGTCTGCTACGTTGTTATGTATGTCAACTCTCTCAATTTCGACATCTCCTCTTTCAATGATCTCCCTAATCAAATGAAAATGCCGCAAAACATGTTTGGTATTTTTATGAGACCTAGGTTCCTTGGCTTCTGTTATTGCTGCGTTGTTATCACAATACAACACAATAGGCTCCTCAATGCTAGGAACAACTCCCAACTCAGAAACAAATTTCCTCATCCAAACGGCTTCTTTTGCAGCCTCACTTGCAGCTATATACTCTGCTTCCGCTGTGGAGTCAGCCGTTGTAGACTGTTTGGAACTCTTCCAACTAATCGCACCACCATTCAGAGTAAACACGTACCCTGACATGGATGTGCTATCATCGCTTTCTGATTGAAAACTAGAGTCAGTATAACCCTCTATTTTCAACTCAGATCCACCAAAAACAAGAAAAATATCCTTAGTCCTTCGCAAATACTTAAAGATGTTCTTCATTGCTTTCCAGTGGTCTTCACCTGGATTGGACTGATATCTGCTCGTCACACTAATTGAATGAGCAACATCAGGCCTAGTACATAACATCGCGTACATGATAGATCCTATTGCCGAAGCATAAGGAATCTTACTCATACGCTCCATTTCTTCAGGTGTCTTAGGAGACATTTTCTTGGAAAGGGATACTCCATGGCTCATTGGTATGAGACCTCTCTTGGAGTTTTCCATGCTGAACCTTTTAAGCATTTTCTCGATGTATGTTCCCTGGGTAAGACCTATCATTCTTCTAGATCTATCTCTATAGATCTTCATACCGAGAATGTAGGATGCTTCTCCCAAATCCTTCATAGTGAAGTTCTTTTATAGCCACACTTTGACTGATTGTAGCATCGGTATATCATTTCCTATAAGAAGTATGTCATCCAAATACAACACAAGAAATGTTACCACGCTCCTTCTAACCTTATTGTAGACACATGGTTCATCTATGTTTTTGATAAAATCAAACTCTTTGATTGTCTCATCAAAACGGATGTTCCATCTACGAGAAGCTTGCCTTAATCCATATATGGTCCGTAGCAGCTTGCATACTGGGTGTTCATTCCCTTTGGAAACAAAACCCTCTGGCTGTGTCATATACACTTCCTCTTCAAGTTTCCCATTGAGGAAGGCTATTTTCACGTCCATTTGCCAGATCTCATAGTCGTAGTAAACAGCAATCGCAAGCAAAATCCGAATTGATTTTAACAGGGCTACAGGCGAAAAAGTTTCATCAAAGTCAATCCCTTGCCTTTGTTTGAATCCTTTTGCCACGAGCCTGGCCTTATAGGTCTCCACCTGGCCATCTGCTCCCATCTTTCTCTTATATACCCATTTGTACCCAATAGGCTTCACATCCTTGGGTGCTTCAACCAAAGTCCATACTTGGTTGGTATACATAGAATCCATTTCGGATTTCATGGCACTCTGCCATTTCTCTGAGTCAATACTACTCATAGCCTCATTATAGGTCATAGGGTCGTCATCATCAATGATTGACAACTCATTGTCATTCTCAATGACAAGGCCATAATACCTCTCAGGTTGGCGAGACACTCTCTCTGACCTACGAATGGGCTGTTCCACAGAAGGTTGTTTAGAGCGAGGGGAATCGTAACCATACCTTGCGAATCAAAGCTTTAAAATCGATGGTTGCAAGCAGTTGCTCCTCAGAGTGTGAAGCACTCTACCGGTATCCACCAAGAATTTTCCTTCGATGAATTCTTCAAAACATCTCTAAGACTTTTAGAGAGAAAAAGAGAGAAAGATGGAGGCTAGCTCCTTTTCTAGGTTTTTTCACAAAAATAAGACGAGCCTTAGAATGAACTATCTCATTCTATTTATAGGGCTCTTTTAGGGTTTTTAATAATATATCTATATATATATATAAATATATTAACCCCACATTTCTAAAATGCTTTAATAATGATTAAAACTATTTTAATCATTATTTCTTTTTCTAAACTATTTAGAAAATAATTCTTCCTCTCTCATAATTTAAATCTTTTCATCAAAGAAAATATTCTTTTATGGTGTGACCCTGTAGGTTCAATATTAAGCCGGTAGTAGAAATAAATAATAATAAACTTTTATTTATTATTTACATGAATTCTAATAATTCATTAAATATAATTAACTGATTAATTATATTTATTCTACATCGTGGGTGATGCTTCTCAACATATCGCGACTATCCGGATAATATGAATTCACTGCTTAGAATACCAAGAACCTGTCAATGACTAGTTTCAGTACAATCAATTCCTTCTACCCTACAATATCCCAATTAAATACAAGGCATGGATCTCGTGTCAGGCCTATCAAATTTAATCATATGATTTCTTATTCATAATGCTAAGTTCATATTAATGCAAATTAGAAACTCCTTTCTAATTTCATACACTCTGGCCAGAGATTCCAGAACTCGCATACTAAGAATAACATAGGATATTCTCTTCCTATACTGGAAGGGGTAGATCCTCTATTGACGTTAACTATCTCCATACACAAATCCCTATGCCCAGAATAGACCTAATGGATGTCCTTGAGACTAAGGCTCTGTTTGGGATTGCTGTTAAAAATTGTTGTGCTGTTGAAAAAAGTGCTGTTAAAATAAGTGCTGTTGTGAAAATCAGATAACTGTTTGGTAATATTTTTGATATGTTCATGTTTTGGTGTATAATATAAAAAATTAATGTTTTTGGTGAGTTTTGATGTTGAAAACAGTAGCTGCTTCCCGCAAAAGCTGAAAAACAGCTTTTTTCAAAAGCATGGGAGGACCTGCTTTCTCTAAAAGCAGCTTTTCAGCCAAAAGCGCTTTTCAGAAAAGCAGCTTTTAAATTTTACCAAACACTTTTTTAGCTGCTTTTCAGAAAAAAGCTGTTGTTGCTGTCTGCAACAGCAATGCCAAACGGAGCCTAAGGACTAATCCAAAGCATAGTTCATTATATACAAGATAACTCTAACGATCTCAAGTCTAAGGACACTTGTACAACTATCACTCAGTGAATAACTATTGACACGTGAGTAAACTCCATTAGTTGTTCAACTTATCGAGTCATGTTCAGTAAACTTATTCCCTAACAAGCACCTACATACTAGCTATAGTGTCACCACACAAATGCCTATGAAAACAGACATCCTCCTGACGGGAGCAAGCATAGTATGTACCAATCTTTGCGGATTCACCAACTTCCGATTAGTTATCCTATGATCAGGAACTGTTTAAGTCTAGAGTTATCATCTTCTAGATCTCACTATTATGATCTCATTATAATTCTAGAAGATTTACTCTAAACTATGGAACATCTTATTTAAAACACTTTAAATAGATAAAGCCCGTAATAAAAACAAAACAAGTCTTTTATTAACATTAATGAAATCAAATAAGAATACAAGAAAGTTCTTCCTAACTCATCATACATGATTGGATTTAGGACAAACACTTTCACAGCTATGGCATGCCCCCTCGACCCATGGCGGGTGGTAGTGGTCTCAAACCCATCTACCATGAAGCATATGTCCCCCCTTATATACAAGGTCTGGGACCTCAAAATCAACAAACTCGACGGACCCCTTTGATTCAAGATTACTCGGGTCCCTATACCGAGGACGAGGATTATACATCTGGGGAAGACAGGGATGTCGCCCCAAGGAGGAAGCGTTCTTCCCAAACAAATCGGGAACAACCCCAAACTACTAAGGAGAAAATTGCAGCCCATGAGGCAGAAACTGCAAGACTCAAGAAACTCCTTGCTGAGGAGGAGGCTGCTCAATCTCAAGGCCGATCAACTGGAAGGGTCCCGATAATCAACCTGGACCCGACACCAAGAAGGACTAAGAGGGCTGAAGCCCCAAGGGGTGATCCTAGTGTTTTGTTGCCCTTAGGAGATCCTAATGATCCTACGCCACCGTTCACTCAAGACATCATGAAAGCCACCATATCCAGAAAATTCAAGATGCCAACGATCAAGGCTTATGATGGAACAGGGGATCCCGCAAATCATGTAAGGACCTTCTCCAATGCACTACTGTTGCAGCCAACCAACGATGCGGTCAAGTGTAGGGCGTTTCCACAAACCTTGGCAGGCATGGCCCAACGCTGGTATAGCCGTCTTCCTCCCAACTCTATTGGGTCTTTCAAGGAACTAAGCAAAGCTTTTATCAATCAGTTCATTAGTGGAAGGGTGCATGAGAAAAGCTCTGCATCACTCATGGCAATCCAGCAAGGAAAGAATGAAGCCCTAAGGGATTATATCAATCGATTCACCCGGGAGGCTCTGAAAGTCCCGGACTTAGAGGACAGAGTGGCTATGATAGCCCTGCAACAAGGAACTACTGATGACCACTTCAAAAGGTCATTAGCAAAACATCCACCCCAGAGCATGCTGAAGCTCCAAGATAGAGCCGGAAATTACATCAAGGCTGAAGAAAGCATGAGAAAGTATGAACCCACTGCTGGAGGCAGTTGAAACTCAAAGAAAAGAAAAGAAACTCAGGGGTACGACGCCAATGAAAAGTTTCCCAGAACGTCAAAGGATTCTGATTCTCCACCCAAGAGGAACAATTTTGGGCCAAAATTTACGGAGTATGCAAGATTGAACACTCCCATGAGTCAAATTCTGATGGAGATAGCTAAGGAAGGAGATCTCAAATGGCCGAAGCCAATGAGGGCTGATATGTCCAAACGGAACCAAAACCAATTCTGTAGGTTCCACAAGGAAGTCGGTCATGACACCGACGATTGTAGGCAATTGAAAGATGAGATTGAATTTCTAATACGGAGAGGAAAACTCAGCAAATTCACCAAGGATGGAATTCAAGGGAGTCAAAGAGGGAACTATGAAAGGAAGGACTATGATAGAAGGGACAACGATCAAGATCGAAATCCCAAGCCCCGAGGGCCAGTTATCAACATGATATTCGGAGGGCCAACTGCTGCTGGGTCCTCTAAAAACTCAAGAAAGGCTTATGCTCGAGAAGTAATGACTGTGGTCGGAGAAGCACCGAAGCGTGCCCGAACAGAAATATCAATAGGTTTTGATGATTCAGACCTGGAGGGAGTGAAGTTTCCCCACGATGATCCCTTAGTCATCGTTCCTGTGATAGGAAATTCTGAAACCAAGAGAGTTTTGGTCGACAATGGAGCTTCAGTGGACATCTTGTTCCATGACGTTTTTATCAAGATGGGCTATACTGACTCTCAGTTGACACTCTCGAATATGCCCATATATGGATTCAATGGAGTGGAGTCAAAGGTGGAAGGAACTATCCAACTCCCAATGACAATGGGGCAAGGGTCGAATACGTCTACTCAGATGTTAAACTTCATAGTTATAAAGGCAACTTCGACCTACAATGCAATCCTGGGAAGGACTGGTCTTCATGCGTTCAAGGCCGTTGCCTCATCCTATCATCTGAAAATCAAGTTCCCTACGAGGATTGGAATCGGTGAAGAACGGGGAGACCAAAAGATGGCTAGAAGTTGTTACGTAGCCGCGTTAAGGCCTGATGGAATCGGGGGGCAGGTTCTCCCAATTGAAGACATGGATACTAGTGATAATGAGGACCGAAGAGGGAAACCAGCTGAGGATTTAATCCCAATTCCTTTAGTCCCTGGTGAACCAGAGAAGGTGACTTATGTTGGAGCACTATTGCCTGAGCCATTGAAAAGTAAGCTCATATCTTTTCTTCAAGAGAACAATGATGTTTTTGCTTGGACAGCGGCTGACATGCCAGGGATTGATCCCCAATTGATAACTCACAAGTTGAATGTGGATCCTGAAAGAAAGACGGTGAAACAAAAGAAGAGAAATTTTGCTCCAGAGAGGCTTGAAGCCATTAAACAGGAAGTTAGTAAACTTTTGGAAGCTGGGTTCATTGAGGAAATTCAATTCCCAGAATGGTTGGCTAACCCCGTGATGGTCAAAAAGGCTAACGGAAAATGGAGGATGTGCGTCGACTTCACCGACTTGAATGATGCATGTCCTAAGGATTGTTTTCCCTTACCAAGGATTGATGCTCTAATAGATGCCACAGCGGGACATGAGATGCTGAGTTTCATGGATGGCTTCAGTGGATACAATCAAATCAAGATGCACAAAGATGACATCGCCAAGGTATCATTCATTACTGACTTTGGTGTTTTCTGTTTCTTAGTCATGGCATTTGGACTTAAGAATGCAGGGGCAACCTATCAAAGGTTGGTGAACAAAATTTTTGAACACCTAATTGGAAAAACCATGGAGGTCTACGTAGATGACATGTTAGTCAAGAGCCTTGATAAGGTCGATCACATAAAGCACCTCCAAGAGGCATTTGAAGTGCTAAGGCACCACAAGATGATGTTAAATCCAGCCAAGTGTGCCTTTGGTGTAGGCTCCGGAAAGGTTTTAGGCCTGATGGTTTCAAGAGAGGAATCGAGGCTAATCCTGACAAAATCAAAGCAATCTTAGACATGGAACCGCCACGGTCTGTCAAGGATGTCCAGAAACTAACGGGAAGAGTGGCTGCATTGGGGAGATTCATCTCCAAGTCAGGAGAAAAGTGCTTACCTTTATTCAAAGCACTTAAGAATATGAAAAATTTTGAATGGACAACTGAAAGCCAACAGGCCTTTGAGGCCCTGAAGAAATATATGGCTGAAGCACCACTGTTGGCAAAACCAAAGCCAGGAGAAACTCTCTACTTGTACTTGGTGGTTTCTAACATAGCCCTTGGAGCTGTTCTGATAAAGGAAGAATTGAAAGTGCAGAAGCCCGTTTATTATGTGAGCAAGATCCTACATGGAGCAGAAATAAACTACTCTACTATAGAGAAGTTTGCCTTAGCCTTGATAATGGCCTCAAGAAAGCTACGCCCATACTTCCAGGCTCACAAGATAGAGGTCCTAACCAATCAGCCTCTAAAAAACATCTTGCATAGCCCTCAAGTTAGTGGAAGATTGATCAAATGGGCCATTGAATTGGGAGAATTTGATATCAAGTAAAAGCCTCGAACGGCCATAAAATCTCAAGCACTCGCTGACTTCATGGTTGAATGCACCATTGACAACCAAGAAGTCAGGGGGCAAGAAGTAACAGAGGAAAGCAAAGAAGATGAAGACATGGTCTCCAAAGAATGTTGGGTGCTCTATTTTGATGGAGCATCAAAAACAAAATCAAGTGGAGCCGGTTTAGTGCTACAAAGTCCTGATGGATTCCTTATAGAGTACGCACTAAAACTGGACTTCCCAATGACAAACAACGAAGCTGAATATGAAGCTCTGATAGTTGGCTTAGGGCTGGCTGGAGCCTTGAGAGTTAAAACTCTTAAAGTATGTGGAGATTCGAGGCTAGTGGTCTCCCAAGTAAATGGGGAGTTTGAAGCTAGAGATGAAGTCATGGCCAAGTACTTAAAACTTGTTAAGGCCATCATGACTCAGTTTGATGAATGCTATGTGGAACACATTCCAAGGGAAGAGAATGTGAAGGCTGATGCCTTGTCTAAGTTTGCCTCTTCTGAAATTGAAAACTATGCAGGGAGTGTATACTTCCAAGTCTTGAAGACCCCAAGCATCAACGGAAAGTTGGTGGCACCCATTGATGTTGCTAGCTGTTGGATGGATCCCATCAAAGCTCATCTGGAAACTGGGTGGTTACCCAACGACACTTCAGAAGCACGAAGACTGTATGTGAGAGCACTAAGGTATGCCCTGATTGAGGGAATCCTATACAAGAAGTCTTTCATCATTCCATATTTAAAGTGCTTGAGACCCCAAGAGGCAGAATTGGCCCTAAAAGAAGTACATGAAGGAATTTGTGGGCAGCACTTGGGGGGCAGAGCCCTTGCCCATAAAATCACTCGTCTAGGTTTCTACTGGCCAAGCATACTTGCTGATGCTAAAAGCTACGTGAAAAAATGTGAAAGGTGCCAAAAGCATGCACCAGTGGTTAGGCAACCACCAGAGATGTTGACATCCATAAACTCACCGATTCCATTTGCCATGTGGGGAATGGATATACTTGGACCTTTTCCAATGGCAAGTGCGCAAAGAAAGTTCTTGATAGTCGCAATCGACTACTTCACCAAGTGGATTGAGGCTAAACCATTAGCCAAGATAACCACCAAGCAAGTGATGCATTTCTTCTGGGAAAATGTGATATGCAGATACGGGATTCCACGTATCTTGGTCACAGACAATGGAACTCAGTTTAACAATGATGAGTTCAAGAAGTATTGTGATGAGAATGATATCAAGTTGCGCTTCACTTCTGTTGCCCATCCTCAAGCAAATGGGCAAGTTGAGGTTGCAAATCGAATTATCCTAGATGGACTAAAGAAAAGAGTTGAACGCTCCAGAAACACTTGGGTAGACGAATTGCTCCCCATACTATGGGCATATCGAACTACTTGCAAAGTCACCACTAGAGCTACCCCCTTTCTGTTGGCATATAGGGCAGAGGCAGTGGTTCCAGTGGAGATTACTCACACATCTCCAAGAGTTGAGGCTTATGAGCCAGAAACAAATGAGGAAGGCTTGAGGCTGGCCTTAGATCTGATTGACGAAGTTAGAGATGAGGCAAACGCCAAGATAGTTGAACATCAAAAGAAGTCATCTTTCTACTACAACCTAAGGGTTAAAGAAATGTTCTTTCGACAAGGAGACTTAGTCCTCCGAAATATTGAGGCATCCGGGGTCGGACAAAAAGGCAAGTTGGCCCCAAATTGGGAAGGACCATATCGCTTCAAGAATGTATTTGGTCGAGGCTCGTACAAGCTAGAAACCCTTAAAGGGCATGAGGTGCCAAGGACTTGGCATGCCTCCAATTTGAAAGTTTATTATGTTTAAGGTGTTTCCTAAGTGGACTCACTACTAGAAATAAGGTTTGATAAAACCAATCCAAGTTTTTAAACTTGAGTATTATGTAAAGGTTGAACCCATTCTCAAAGTTATGAATTCCATATTCTTATGTTTTCATTACATGTGCATTGCTTTCTGATAGACATGTTAACTAAGCATGCAAAGTCAAGAATCAAGAAAACAATACAAGCCATGAATGGCCACAAAATACAAATAAAAATAAACTTGCAAAGAGTTTAAGTTAAGCCCGAGGGCTGGAAATACATAAAAAGTACAAAGCCATGAATGGCCACAAACAAACTACAAACTATGCTTCACCCCCCTTGTCACCAGCATCTGTCTCCTCCCCTGAGCTAGAGCCAGAAGAATGCTCATCAGCATCATCAGCAGAAGTGTCACCAAGGGGTGATGAATGCACTGGATCTACATCCTCCTCCATGTCATCAACTCCAGCCAAGATACGCTCCAAGGGAGTAAGAGGGTGAGGAGCTGGAAAGTCAGTAGCGTCAAAAACCCCGGGATGCTTGGCTAAGATAGCCTGAACAGCATCCTCCCATCCTGGTGTATGCTAGACTGGGAAAAGAATCTCGTCATGCTTCTCGATCAAGTCCTTGTACTCCTGAGAGTCAAGGTACTCATTGATGCAATCATCCTTGCTCTTCCTCAGCTCAACAAGATCAGCTTGAGTGTCAACAAGCTCCTTCTCCTTCCTAGCAAGAGTCTCCTTAAGAGACTTAACCTCCTCTTCAGAACTCTCTAACTTGACCCGGTTGGCCTCAGAAGAGGTACGCCAAGCCTTAGCTTGGAACAATGCCCCCTGGAAGTTGGCATTGGTCTGCCAGAAGATAAAAGTTAGAAAAGCAAAAGCAAGAACTTCAAAGAAAAAGAATAGCTAAGGTAAAGAAAGTTACCACAACAATAGCTTGATCTCCTAAGTTCTCAACACCCTCGAGGGTGGAATCCGCAACGAAGTCCTTGTAATCACAAGGAGTAAGGGAGTGGTATGACCAATGCACAGCATGTTTGGACACCCCAGTAATGGTGTCCTTCTTCCTAATACCCCAGTTGGGGCGCCACACTGAAGACTTGGTAGACACAGGAATGACAGCCTCGTCTCCAGGGATCTCAGAAGGGATCAAAAAGCTGGGAACACCAGACTTCCCCCTTTGATCATCTCCAAGCCTAGCCCTCTTCATCCTGGATGTCTCCACATCCTTGGGCTCGTTAGTCTTGTTTATAAAGGTCGCAGCTGCAAGAACAACCAAAAAATGGTTAGCAAAAAATCACAAAGGAAAGGAAAATGGACATAAAGAAAAGGGATAAGTAAAAATACCTTAATCATGAACAGTGGAGAGATGAACAGACTTGAGGACAAACTCATCCAGTAGTTCCCAAGCCACGGTAGTCCCATTATCCTTGAAAGGGAAGCCAACCCTATGACTAATGTACACCCAACCCAAGTTGTTGGCAGAGCTATTCTTGAATTGAAAAATCTTTCTAAACAAATGTACAGAAAGTGGAAGATTATTTCGAAGGCATAAAACCATAAAACAGTTAATTATCCTCCAAGCATTGGGGGTAATTGACAAGGGTTGACTTGGACATCTGCCAAAAGCCTAGGGATGAACTCATGAAATGGGAACCTAAGGCCGGCAACTATGGAATCCCTATAAATACACAAAGAATTTGACCGCCAGTGACATGAACGGTCACCGGGGCCGGCAGGAACAAATTTTAAAGGGGCCTTTACCCTATACATCTTATTATAATCTTTAATCATATCTACATCATGAAACCTATTACTGCAGTCATATGAATCTAAGGCAGACACAGACGGGTATTCATCCCCACGTTCATTGATCATATCATGCAAAGACATGTATTTAGAACGAATTGGAATGGGGGTACCTCGTTTGGATGCAGAATTCATCTTTTGCAAGCGTTGGGAAGCGCGTCAGCCATCAAACCCAGAAAAATCTTCAAATCTTCAAAAGAATACCTAGAAAACCCAGAAATCTTCAAAGAAAACCTTCAAATCTTCAAAAGAATACCCAGAAAGCCCAGAATCTTCAAAGAATTCTTCAAATCTTCAAGCAAAAAAACCCAGAAAATGGTGAGATTCAACGAAAAATCTCGCCGGGAATCGCCTTGTGACAGAACCCTAGCAGAGCAACTTAGAGAGAATTTTGGAGAAAATTTAGCAGAGTATCTTTGAGAAAATAGAAAGTGAGGAATGAATGGAAACAACTGAGAATTCACCCTTTTATAGGGATGACAGTCGGTCAATGGGCCGGTTGAAGGAAGGACAACCGGCATTAGCCGGTATAGATCGTAAAAGGCTAAAGGCCCAATAAAGGCTAAAGGCTAAATAAAAAGCTGGAGGCCCAATTACTAAATAAAGGCCTTAGGCCCAAATTGAGCCCAATATAGGTGGGCCTTAAAAAGCTCAAAATGAACCAAATGTTCGACCAGAATCCTGGTCGAATGAGTTCGAATAAAGCCAGAAATGGCTCTCATGTTCGACCAGAATCCTAATCGAATGAGTTCGAATAAAGCCCGAAATGGCTCTCATGTTCGACCAGAATCCTAATCGAATGAGTTCAAACAAAGCCCGAAATGAACCAAGTATTCGACCAGAATCCTGGTCGAATGAGTTCGAACAGGGCCCGAAATGGAGCACATCTTCGACTAGAATCCTGGTCGAAAGTATTCGACAAGGGCCTAAAACAATACCTAAATTCGACTGGAATCTTGGTCGAAAACATTCGACCAAGTCCTAAAGTTGCATTAGGCTTCGACTGGAATCCTGGTCGAAATCATTCGACCGGGAGGAAAAAATGGCATTAAGATTAGACTGGAATCCTGGTCGAAATCATTCGACCAGGAGGAAAAATGGCATTAAGATTCGACTAGAATCCTGGTCAAAATCACTCGACCAGGAGGATAAACGGCAATAAGATTCGACTAGAATCTTGGTCGAAATCACTCGACCAGGAGGCGAAATGACAATAAGCTTCGACCAGAAACCTGGTCGAAATCATTCGACCAGGAGGCAAAAGCAAGGCAAATTTCGACCAGAATCCTGGTCGAAGGAGTTCGACCAGGAGCTAAAGTTGAAAATGAACTGAAAATTCAAAAATTGATTTATTTCCTAAGTAATTGATGAAAAATCCTGATTCCTGTTTTGGGAAAATTACAAAAAATTGGTTTAGAGCTATATGTTCATAAAACCAAGCCACGATACGAAAGAAAATTTCATAACTCCCGAATAAAATAACTTCTACGATAATCCAAGAGAGATTTTCCTAGAAGTTGGGGGGCAAATGATATGGTCTGAAATATAAGCCTAGAAATATAATTAATGACATATTAATTAGACCCGGATTGGTCCAAGAACACGGCCCAATATTCGAGGCCCAAAACCCTGATTATTTATTAAATTCGTAATTAATAAATAAGGGAAATGTACAGCTCAGGAAAAAAGGCCAAAATATGGTAAATTCGTCAAAAAAGAAATAATGAGTCACAGCCTTTATCAAAAAGGAAAAGACTTATCCTGCAAGAAATACAATGTTTATCCAATATCAAAAAGGAGACTTATTCGCTAAGACTCCTAAACATACCATAAATACAAGGCTCTAGACGCCTATATAAAGGACCTGATCCTACAATCAGAACTACGTCTTTGGCTTGATTCTCAACATTAATTGAGATACGTAGGCATCTTGTGAGGACCGATTTAGTCTCGAAACACAAGTGCAGCCATTAAAACTCGAATCTCATTAAACCTTAGATTAAATACACAAGTACGTTTTTTATTCCACAACAATACTTTTATTTCATATAAGAATCACGCTATAACTAATAGAAAAAGATATTATTATAATATTTTAATATTGTTATAACATGCAAATACTTAAAAAGTTTATACTAGAGGTGATTACAAAGAAGCTGAAATATAATTATATAATCTTAGAGTAGGTTAAATAAAACAAAAGCTAATGTAATCAACAAAAATAAATATTACATCAAGATGTGATTACTAAATATTAAAATAGAAATATAATATATAATTAGCGCAAGGAAGTTAAGGTGGGTATTGAATAAATATTAATATACACTACTATTATTTAATACAAATAAAAATAAATACAGTTAATAAAAACATTCAACAATAAGAAATATCATAACAAAGATAAAAGTCAGAATGATATAATAGAAAACAAAACATTCAAATATTATAATAAATATAATTAATGGAAAAGATTAAACAATAATATTCTAAAATTTTATAATAGGCATGTAAAATAAAAAATAATCAACCAATTAATAAATTAATCTATCTTCTATTACTATATATAATAGGCCAACACAAGGGCAAAAGTTGACAATTAAATGGCCGTGAAATTACCGTTTTACCCTTTTCTTTTGAAAAATAACAAAAATGCCACTTGTATATTATTATACAAAAAAAAATTAATAGTTGTGTTACCACAATGATTCGAACCTACAACCTTCTTCTAAGATATCCATGGGCTTAACCACTATGCTACATGTCTTTTTGAGTTTATTTCAAAAAACTTATTAGATAACCCACGTCTTTTATCTCTTATATTATTTTTTTTTACTTTGATGATTGAATAAATAAAATGTTGGTTTGAATTATTTATAGAAATTTGTTTTTCTTTTTTCCTTTTTAGCAAAATTACTGTTTTACCTTCTTTTTGTTTTGAAAAATAACAAAAATGTCACTCGTATATTATTATACAATTTTTTTTAATAGATGTGTTACTACAGAGATTCGAACCTGCAACCTCCTTCCAAGATATCCATGGACTTAACCACTATGCTACATGTCTTTTTGAGTTTATTTCAAAAAACTTATTAGATAACCCACGTCTTTTATCTCTTATATTTTTTTTACTTTGATGTTTGAATAAATAAAATGTTGGTTTGAATTATTTATATAAATTTGTTTTTCTTTTTTCCTTTTCGTAATTTTATATATCTATATATTCAATCACTATATATTATTGCAGTTGTATGTTTTCAATTTAATATATATTAATTATGTTGATTATAATTCATAATTTATATTATACTTTATTTGAATTAAATTAATTATTCATGCATAAAATATACTATTAAAATTCGATCTAATATAAGAAATATTATACACATTATATCTCTCATTATTAGTTATTTCTATAATTTTAAACTAAGAACATTAGCATTCAAATTATACAAAAAATTCGTCTACCTACTCTGTTCGTCGCATCCATTTCTTAACAATTTTTTTTTCCAGAATGTATTGTTCATTTGTTAACATTTTCTAAAGTAACATGTCATTCTTTATTAACTTATCTATATTTTTTTCACCTTTCTAACCCCCTCCCATTCAACCCCAGTGACGTTCGTGTCAAAAATCGGGGTGAGTTTTTAAAATATAGGATATTACATAGTATATAATTACATAATGATCAGTCAGACTGTTAGTAGACGATAAAGTTTGGGAAAATTGAAAATTACAAGTTTTGAAAATATATTTTCAAATTGTATTCCAAAAATTATTGTACGATGTTAAAAAAAAGTATAATCTTTCATAATAATAATAGAACTTTATAGAATACATTAAATTGATTCGTAATGTCATATAATCATTTTGATAAAATGAAATTCTAAATAGGGTTTGTGGGTCCTTGACGACATCCTCTACAACATATACAATATTTCTTATATTAGGTCGAATTTCAATAGTATATTTTATGTATGAATAATTAGTTTAATTCAAATAAAGTATAATAAAGATATATAATATAAAATTATGAATTTTAAACAACATAATTAATATATATTTAATCGAAAACATACAACTGTAATAAAATTCAGTGATTGAATATATATGTATATAAAATTACAAAAAGAAGCCTCCAGGCCTGTAGATGAGTTGGTGAGAGCACTGGTTACTGACCAAAGCATTCAAGGTTTGATTCATGGGAGCGTGGGGAATTCTTTCTGCACTCTAGGGTCTGGCGTGATACCGGTTGGGGTGTCCGGAAAATAAAATTTTTGACCAAAATTACGAAAAGATGAAAAGAAAAACTGATTTATATAAATAATACAAACCAATATTTTATTTATTTAAACATCAAAGTAAAAATAATATAAGAGAAGAGAGGAAAGACGTGGATTATCTAATAAATGTTTTGAAGTAAACTCAAACAGGCATGTAGAATAGTGGTTAAACCCATGAATATCTTAGAAGGAGGTTGGAGTTTTGTTTCTTTGTACTAACAACTATTAATATATTTTTGCATAATAATATATGAGTGACATTTTTGTGACGACCATTTAATTGGAAATTTTTGCCCTTGTGTTGAGGTTTAATATATAGTAATAAATTGGATTAAAATGTGTAACTGTAAAACGATATTCCAAACACATTCTTAATGCATTTACTAAGTGTGTTAATATAATTTAATATAAAGATGAACACATGAGAGGAGTGCAGAATCAGTTCCCAAGTAAAAAACCAAAAACAAATAGGTGACATGAATACTCTAAACTGTAATAGGTGTTCATCTCCCAAGGTGTTTATCACAAACTTGTGTGATGTGAGGGTGTGCAAAGATGCGTCGGCCTTCAGCTTCTTTTTAAAATCCTCTATCTCATTCATGCATGTTCGATTATATTACAATAACATTGCATGCATATAACCTATTCATAACCTAGATTGCAAAAAAAAAAAAATCAATCAATTCCCGAAAAACATATAACAACCGCTCTCTAACGCAAATTACCAATCTAGAAACTATCCTTTCTCTGACACACAAAACACAGGTAAACCTGCTTATAATCACAAGAAGAACAATAGTACATTCGTGCTTCAAATTCTACATTATTTCAATCTGGTCTCAAAATCAATAATAGTCACTATAAACAAGTCTTAGAGCCTTGGCATAGTTACGTTTGTGATTCAAAGTAATTACACTATTCGTCAAAAAAAAATCTTTACTCCTCACTATGCATGAACCATACTTCTCATTTTACGCTCTAAAACTTAGACTACACAATCCTTAATCTAATAAATCGATCACGATCAACTTTTTCACGATAAAAATTATTGATATCTCTATGCAGGCCCGTGCCTTGCACGGGCTGTTACGCTAGTATGTAATAATATCTCGACACATGATATCATGTGTTAAATAGAATTAAATTGGGTTTAAAAGAATAAAAATTTGGAAAACTAAAATTGAAAATAAAATATTAAAATTTTGAAAAATAAAATAAATTAATTTGTCATTTCATAAATATTATTAATAAATACATTTCGTTATGGGCATATCTATCATTTTACAAATACTATTAATAACTAGCTTAAAACCCGTGTGATGCACAGATTATTATTAATAATAATTATTTTTATTATTTATGATTTAATATTATATTAATTTGCATTTGCTAAAAAAATAAGTAGGCGTGTTAAACTTTTTTAAATAATTAAAAGTGTTAAAATAGATTTATAACTGTTTGCCCGTGATATTTTTGGAAAAGGAGGGGTCTTAGTAAGGAAAAATAGAAAACATAACATGTTTTAGCTGAAAAGGTAAGTGCCCGTAATTAAAAGTATTTTAATAGGCTTCACAATAAATAAGTAAGGATTTGTCCAGAATATTTTTGGAAAATGAGGGGTTTAGTAAAGAAAAATCAGAAAGAGTAACATATTTTAGTTGAAAAAGGTAATTGCCCGTGATTTTTTTTAGAAAAAGAGAAGATTTTGTTTAGAAAAGATAATGTATTTTAGCTAAAAAGGTAGTTGGTTAGAAAAATGTTATTATTTAATAATAACTTTTTTAGAAAATGAAAAAATAGAAAAAGTAACATAATTAAAAGTATTAAAATAGATTTTAAAATAAATAAGTAAGGGTTTGCCCATGATATTTTTGTAAAATGAGGAGTTTTAGTAAGGAAAAATAGAAATAGTAGCATGTTTTTGTTAAAAAATATAATCGCCCGTGTTTTTATTAGAAAAAGAGAGGATTTTGTAAGAAAACAAAATAAAAAAAGGTAATGTATTTTAGCTGAAAAAGTAATCGGTTATAAATAATGTTATTATTTAGGGATAGTTTTTAAAAAAAAATAAGTAAGGGTAATTAAGTAAAATCACTGAGTACCGACCGTCCGTCTATCCAACAACCAAACTATTAATGTTTCGTCTTTAATTATATAGCTTAAAACCAGTACAATGCACGGGTTGTTTTCAATAATTGTTAATTTTATTAGTAATATTTTATATTTTATTAATTGAATTTATTAAAAAAAAATAAGTAGGCGTGTTAAACATTTGAAAATAATTAAAATGAATTTTAAAATAAATAACGGTTTGTCCGTGATATTTTGGAAAAAGAGGGGTTTTAGTAATAAAAATAGAAAGTAACATGTTTTCGTTGAATTTTAAAATATAAAAGTAACGATTTGTCCGTGATATTTTTGAAAAAAGAGGGGGTTTAGTAAGAAAAATAGAAAAGGTGACATGTTTTAGTTGAAAAAGGTAATTGTCAATTAAAAGTATTAAAATAGATTTTAAAGTAAATATGTAAGGGTTTTCTCGTGATATATTTGAAAAATGAAGGATTTTAGCAAATGAAATAGAAAAAGTAACACGTTTTAGCTGAAAAGGAAATTCCCCCCGATTTTTTTAGAAAAAAATGGTAATATAATTTAATTTAAAGGGTAACTGATTATAATAATTAAATAAGGCAAATATTGTATCAAAAAACAGGTACCAAAACTTTCAATGTTTCGTCTTTGATAATATAGTATAGAGATATATTCATAAAGTAGTATTTTATGCTACTAAATGAAATAGTCTGTGATATTTTTGAGATTTTAGTTAAAAGAAATATTGGTTAGAAAATATAAAAAAGAATATATGTTTTGGAAAAAAAGCTAATCGGTTAGTCATTAATAATTATAATATTATTATAATATTATTATTTTATTTTATTAAATAGAACTATTCGTGATATTTTTGGAAAATTAGAGGTTTTATTTAGAAAAAATAGAAAAGTAGAAATTTTAGTTAGAAAATATAAAAAAGAATATACACTTTGACTAAAATTGGTAATGAGTTATTTATTAGCAATTATAACCTTATTATGTTATTTTATTAAATGAAACTGCTTGTGATATTTTTGAAAAATTAGATGTTTTATTTAGAAAAAATAGAAAAGATATTCTATATACTAATTTTAATATTTTATCTAACGGTTCTCAATGATTTGATCAAAAATATCTAACGACTATGAATGGAGTGACCAGACTACAAAAACTTTCATGACCGGACTACAAAACTTTCAATGTTTCGTCTTTAATATAATAGTATAGATTACATTTCAAATTATATTAAGTAGTAATTAAAATTATCTTGAAATAATAACTAAAAATAGATTAATAACTAATATAATAAAAGTTAATGTACTTAAAGTTATTTGCAAACATTATTTTACAAGTTTTACATTAAATGTACACTTAATCTAATATAAAAAACTCATGCATTATATTTATAAAACACGTGTTCATTTGCAAAAAAAAATATTTTATAATTTTTCTTAAATGAAAATTGAAATATAAGTTAATATAATTTAAATAAATACATAATTAATATTTATAAAGCAGCCATAGCATGGGTTTAAATCTTGTAACATATGAAACCCTATTGATTTTGATGATAACACATAGTAAGCAAGTTGGATATATTGTGATTGTATTAGTTCTGTTATATTAGCATTTCAGTGTTGTTTTAAGTTGTTATGCAGGTATTTAGGGGGAGTTTAACTTTCCTAAATAGATGAGTTAATAATCATCAAAAAGGGGGAGATTGATACTCTCTTAATTTTGATGATATTAATGTTAGCAAGCTGTTAGTATAAGATTTGATAGTATATATCTATATTGGTCTAACAGTTTTTCTTGCAGGCTTTATATTACTTGTTATCAGCCAACTAACATTGCAGGAACACAGTATCTTAGCAAGCTAACTTTGAAGTAACATTACATTTCAGCAAGCTAAGACTGTTCCGCCAGAAACTGTCAAAGTCAAACGGAAGTCCTAATTTCATGGAGATTTTATAGGACATGATATGTAAGGACTCTATAAATTATATAAACGTAATATATATAATTTTAGAGCTCAGTTTTTCTCAAAGACTTTGTCAAAACAGTTTTCCTATCTTTTAGGAGTTTGTTTCTTTCAAACGTTTTATCCTATACAAACTCTCTAAACATGTTTTTAGTTATATACTGAAGGTTTTATGTCTCAAACGTCTTTTCTCCTAAACTTCAGTATGTTAACGTTATGTGAACGTTGATGAACGAATTTATCAAACAAACTAAACGTGAGAAATGGTTTCAAGACCGTTGGTGTTTGATTGGTTAATTCGAACGTTAATTGTTCGTTATAAATACTTGTGTGGCTGTTTTCTTTTCAAACTCTTGGAGAACACACAAGAACAACTCTGTGCTACTTTGCAAAATCTTTTACTTGAGCTCTACTTTTATATACATACGTTTATATTCTATTTAGAGTTCATAGTTTGAGTTGTATTACTCTTAATTGTTTGTATTGTTCAGATTGTAAGGGTTGTTGCTGAGTTGCAAGCTAGGACACAAAGGTTCGGGAATTAATTTGATATAGAAGTTTATACTTGGGAAGTATAGTACTTAGAGATCTTTTGATTCAGGGAACAAGGGTGTCAGCTAGCTGTTATCAGTGACAGGGAAGAAGGGAGATATATTTGTTAATCTTGTAATCGTTTTTATAGTGATTAATAATATATTCTCTTACCAGGTTTGGTAGGGGACCAGGACGTAGACCATAGAGAATAGGGGTCGAACCTGGCTAAAATTCTTGGTGTTTTTACTTACTACTATTTCGATTCTGCATTGCATTGTTTATCTTAGCTAGCTGACAGACTTCATTATGGTCATCTTAGCTTGCTGACTAGTTAGCAGTTAATTATTTGGTAATACTTTAAAATTGGATATAGTTGGCCATATCACCTATTCACCCCCCTCTAGGTGTGCATTTTCATTTGGTATCAGAGCATTGGTGTACTAACATTTCTGTAACAGGAAAGTACAGATCCTATGGCACACTTTTCTGTAGAGGGAGAATCCTTAAACACGCCACCACTTCTCAATGGGGCAGAAAATTATGATTTATGGAGACTAAAGATGAAGGTGTTCTTGAGCAGAAATCCATTTGAGTGGAGAGTCGTTAAGGACGGTCCATTCACTTTTTTGGATAATAGTGGCAAGCCAAAAGATGTTGATGATCTTACCGCGGCAGAATTGATGAAAACAAGCTATGATGGAAGAGCACGGTACACACTAATATGTGGTCTTTCAAATTCAGATTTTGACAAGGTTTCTTCATGTAGCACAGCAAAAGATATATGGGATACCTTAAAAATGCATTATAAAGCTACAACAAAATCAGAGGAAAAATGTTTCAAGTCAAAGCAGCAAGCTGCCTCATGAGACGAAAACAAAGCAAAGGCTCAAATCACTTGGAGTGACGAGGAATTTAATTCCAATGAAGACTCAAGCGAAGATATGCTAAATATTGCATTGGTTGGCATTGATGATGATATGGTTCGAGGAAACACCGAAGAAGTCCTTGTAAATAGTGTTGTATCACATTCAGACTCCGATGTTGAATCTAGTGCGGTAAACTCATTTCAATTTAACATATCTTCTGAAAATGTTATATTGGAATCACTAACCATGCAGGAACATAGTAATATATATATTGTAGAGTTCATGGAATTAAAGAATGAGAACAATGAGCTTGAAAAGAAAAATGCTTCTCTTCGAAAGATGATTTCTGAACTAATGGCTGAGAAGACTCCATCACACAATCATGAAGATCTCATTTCTGATCTAAAGGGAAAGCTAACACAACTTGAAGGGTTTAACAAGCTGCTCCTCAAAAGAAATGACACATTGATGAAAGAACTCAGCGAGCTACGTGCAGAAATTGAAGCAAGAGATGTATGTCTTGAAACATTTAAAATCAGAGAATCCATCTCAATTGAAGTTGCTCAACAAGATGAGAAGATAAAGGAATTAGAAGCTGAAGTTGCAAAACTTGAGAAAGGCATGGGAAAATTTGTTCAAGGAGAGGAAGTATTAAAGACAATCATGAAACAGACAAAGGTTCCTATGGATAAAGAAGGACTTGGAATGGCTTCTACATCAAAGAACAAGGCTTTTCAATACGAAGGCAAACAGGGTATTCCATATAATTATGATATGCCTTGGAAAATTTGCTTCAAATGTGGGAAGAAAGGTCATTTGTTAAATCATTGCACAAGTCAGAATGCTAAACCAGCAAGCTGGAACAGGTAGACAGCTTACAGGCAGCAAGCTGATAGAACAAGAAGAACAGGAAATCAAACATCCAAAGTGGTCCAAATGTGGATCAAGAAATCTGACTTGAATGTTAATTATGTTCTATCAACTAACCATGCAGGACCCAACAAAATTTGGGTACCAAAACGTTGAGTGTTTGTTTATTTGTTTTGTAGGTATGTCTTGTGGTCAAAGTTAAGGCAAATCAATGGATATTGGATAGTGGATGTACAAGACATATGTGTGGTGACAAATCTCAATTCCTTAGTCTCAAAATGAAAAAGGGTGGAAGTGTTACAATTGGTGATAGCAAAACACTCCGCATACTTGGCAAAAGAACAATTGGTAATAGTAACATTTCTATTGATAAAGTTCAATATGTTCAAGGTCTTAAGTATAATTTGCTTAGTATAAGTCAATTATATGATGATGGACATACTGTTGTTTTTGATAAAGAGAAATGTACTATTAATGTTGGCACTAACAAAGTCCCCCTAGTTGCTAGAAGGGAAGGAAATATATATATGTTGGACTTTGAGATGCAGGAAATAGGTTGCTTCTTAGCCACTGTTGAAACAAACCCAGATCTTTGGCATAGAAGGCTTGGACATGCTCATATGGATTTACTCAGCAAGCTGTCTTCTAAGAAGCTAGTTAGAGGATTGCCCAAATTGAAGTATGTTAAGACGGAAACCTGCTCAGCTTGTCGATTAGGCAAACAAATCAGGACTCCACATAAGTCAAAGAAAATGGTATCAACTACTAAACCTTTAGAGCTTCTACATTTGGATTTATTTGGTCCGGAAGCCTATAAAAGCATTGGAGGTAAACAATATGCTTTTGTAATCGTAGATGATTTTCTAGATATACATGGGTATTGTTTCTTCGTACTAAGGATTGTGCTTTTAGTGAATTTGAGAAGCTAATCACTTTACTTGAGAACAAGTTGAATACAAGAATTGTAGGTATAAGAAGTGATAGAGGAGGTGAATTCATTTCCAAAGACTTCATTGCTTATTGTGAAGAACGAGGTATTACACATGAATTTTCTGCTCCAAGGACACCTCAACAAAACGGAGTTGTGGAGAGAAAGAACAGATCTTTGCAAGGAACTGCGAGGACTTTGCTGCAAGAAAGCAAGCTGCCAAGGAGTTTCTGGGCAGAAGCTGTTAACACAGCTAGCTATGTTCTTAACAGGGTACTTATCAGGCCTATACTCAACAAAACTCCATATGAATTGCTGAGGAATAAGAAGCCAAACATTGGATATTTCAAAGTCTTTGGCTCCAGGTGTTTTGTACTCAAAACTATTGACCGAGATGGTAAATTTGATGCTAAATCTTATGAAGCAATATTTTTGGGTTATTCTTTAACAAGTCGTGCTTATAGAGTGTATAATACATATAAACGTATTGTTGAAGAATCTATTGATGTTTCATTTCAAAAATCTAATGTTGATCTGTCAAGAGATGAGAAAGAAATTGCAGGTGCAGGTCATGACAGCGAGCTGACAAGGCTAACGTCTGTTTCTCAGCTAGCTGATAACCAGCCTGAGACAACTCCAGAAGCTGACAAGCCAGCTGAAACCTCTTCTCCAGTGGATGAAACTATTGCTCAATTGTCAAAACTCATTTTGGAAGGTCCACGAGGTCAAAGATCACAGGAAAAGATGCTTATTTATGAAGGCGGTGAAGCATCTCCTCCATCCAAACGAATTCGAGTAAATGAGGAAGTCATAGCTCAACATTCATTGCCAAAATCAACAAGAACAGTGAAGAATCATCCTCTAGAGTTGATCATTGGTGATAAATCTGAAGGAATCAAGACAAGGGCGGATAAACCAAAAGAGTCTCACTTGAGTTGTCAAAATGACCGCAAGAGTACAAGGGGTGTTTGTGCATTTTTAGGACAGAGTTTGGTGTCTTGGAAAAGCAAGAAGCAAGCTTATGTTGCATTATTCACTGCAGAAGAATACCAGCGAGCTGACATCTTCACTAAGCCATTGGTCGAAGAAAGATTTATGTTCTTCGTAGGGAAATTGGCATGTGCAATGTCTAGACAGCAAGCTACCTACGGATGTCTGGTAATATTAGCTCACTTAACATGATAATTCATGCTTATTTGAATTTTCTTTCAATGATAACATGCGGATAACCTTTTTGATGAATAAGGGGGAGAAAATTCAGGATCATAGTATGTGTGATTTAGGGGGACTTACATGATAATATGTTTAGCTGCTTGTATAGAATGCTTAGCTGCTTGTATAGAATGCTAATCTTTTTGCAGGGGAAGCATAATTTTAGGAGGAGTATTTTGCTCCTGAATGTTGGTGTGTAATCATCAAAAAGGGGGAGATTGAAACCCTATTGATTTTGATGATAACACATAGTAAGCAAGTTGGATATATTGTGATTGTATTAGTTCTGTTATATTAGCATTTCAGTGTTGTTTTAAGTTGTTATGCAGGTATTTAGGGGGAGTTTAACTTTCCTAAATAGATGAGTTAATAATCATCAAAAAGGGGGAGATTGATACTCTCTTAATTTTGATGATATTAATGTTAGCAAGCTGTTAGTATAAGATTTGATAGTATATATCTATATTGGTCTAACAGTTTTTCTTGCAGGCTTTATATTAATTGTTATCAGCCAGCTAACATTGCAGGAACACAGTATCTTAGCAAGCTAACTTTGAAGTAACAGTACATTTCAGAAAGCTAAGACTGTTCCGCCAGAAACTGTCAAAGTCAAACGGAAGTCCTAATTTCATGAAGATATTATAAGACATGATATGTAAGGACTCTATAAATTATATAAACGTAATATATATAATTTTAGAGCTCAGTTTTTCTCAAAGACTTTGTCAAAACAGTTTTCCTATCTTTTAGGAGTTTGTTTCTTTCAAACGTTTTATCCTATACAAACTCTCTAAACATGTTTTTAGTTATATACTGAAGTTTTTATGTCTCAAACGTCTTTTCTCCTAAACTTCAGTATGTTAACGTTATGTGAACGTTGATGAACGAATTTATCAAACAAACTAAACGTGAGAAATGGTTTCAAGACCGTTGGTGTTTGATTGGTTAATTCGAACGTTAATCGTTCGTTATAAATACTTGTGTGGCTGTTTTCTTTTCAGACTCTTGGAGAACACACAAGACCAACTCTGTGCTACTTTGCAAAATCTTTTACTTGAGCTCTACTTTTATATACATACGTTTATATTATATTTAGAGTTCATAGTTTGAGTTGTATTACTCTTAATTGTTTGTATTGTTCAGATTGTAAGGGTTGTTGCTGAGTTGCAAGCTAGGACACAAGGGTTCGGGAATTAATTTGATATAGAAGTTTATACTTGGGAAGTATAGTACTTAGAGATCTTTTGATTCAGGGAACAAGGGTGTCAGCTAGCTGTTATCAGTGACAGGGAAGAAGGGAGATATATTTGTTAATCTTGTAATCGTTTTTATAGTGATTAATAATATATTCTCTTACCAGGTTTGGTAGGGGACCAGGACGTAGACCATAGAGAATAGGGGTCGAACCTGGCTAAAATTCTTGGTGTTTTTACTTACTGCTATTTCGATTCTGCATTGCATTGTTCATCTTAGCTAGCTGACAGACTTCATTCTGTTCATCTTAGCTAGCTGACTAGTTAGCAGTTAATTATTTGGTAATACTTTAAAATTGGATATAGTTGGTCATATCACCTATTAACCCCGTCTAGGTGTGCATTTTCAACATAAATATAAATAAAATCATTTCTTAAAAGAAGTCGGGTTTTAAAATAACTTATAAATTTAATAAAAGTTAAAGCATTTTTGAAAAGAAATTTAATTTTTAAATTCTAATTAAAGTATAACTAAAAAAGTTTGTAGTTATATAATATATTGATTTAATTTAATTTAATTTTTTAATTAAAATATATAAATTTTAATTTGTTATGTTTTTCTGAAAGATATTAACGAACGTTTTAGAAAGATATTAATTAACCACCCAAATCATGAGTATAAATATAAAAATTAATATTATAATCAAAATGAAATAACTAGTACTCCTCCCTCAATTCTTTACATTGGCACCAGGCTCGACACGATTCCTTTAATATATATATTTCAATAAATTATTTTAAATTTTTTCTTCTTCTGAATAAAAATATAATTTTTAAATTTTTATTTTAAAAAACAAATTAAAAATAAGTTGTAGAGATATAAGCTTACCTGTTAAACAATGTAAAAAAATTATAAAAAAATGAAAGGAAGGGAGGGAATAACAAACAATTCGACATTAAAAGCATCAGTCCCTGCAACAACGAAAAAAAAGCGTCAGCAGTCGCTACCAAAAAAGTATGAAAAAATGAAAGCCTCCACACCACTTGGATTTTGAATATTCCAATTGTACTTGTTCTTACCCCTGTCAACTTCATAACGCGAATTACACACTACTTGTATATCACAGTTAAATAAAGGTTCATGAATCTGAATTATACTTCTATGCTATTTAATTCTTATTTTTACACGTTTAAAAAAATTATTCTCAACACTGTTTCATTAATTTTCATAATTTGTTGCACGTTTGGTCCTGTATATTTAGTTGTAATTTTAAAGAAATTAAAGAATTACCTAATATAGTTTATGAAAAATATGATGAGCTTGTATTTATAGATTACTTTACTATTTTCTAACCATTTGTTTTTGGTTATTTGCTAGTGTCCAACCATTGCTTAAGAAGTTTCTTTGTATTATTTATTTTTTAACTTATTTTAAAATAAGAGATTTTTTTAACTTATTTTAGTATATGTCAATAAGTAGTTACACGCGATTTTTGTTTTTTAATCTAATCATATTTAACCCAAATATCCACGCTACGATTGAACAGAATATTAATGCTACAAGTCGAGATGGATTAAATTGCTTAAAATGACGTCTAATCGGATTAGGTTATTCGTTAAGCATAATCACCATTTGGTTTAACACTAAAGAATACTAAATTAGAGGACTAAATCTAAATTAGTATGCAAGTACGGATGCATGGTCAACATAGGTTTAGGTTTGACAACTTATGTATAATCATGTGATTTCCAATTGGCCATATAATTAATATACACCTATATTACTTACATGCATTGCCATTTGTAGATATTCAAAGCCACCATCCATGACCACCGTCCCTTCAAATTACCTACAAGCAAACAATACAAGACTTTCTCAAAGTCAAACCCTCTCCTATTCTTGTATAAAAACACACACCTTCGTTCTTCTTTTCTTCTAAAACTATTTTCAACAAAAATAAATTTCATCCTATGGGCAACACAATGGTTTCTTGTTACAATCCAAACACAAGTCCATCTGCAACAAAGTTAATCTTTTGGGAAGGCACAACACGAATTCTAACCGGTAAACGGACTCCGATAGCCGGAGAAATCATGTTTGAGTTCCCGGACAGGATGGTTTGCCATGCAGATTCATTTTACATTGGTCAACCTATCCCTGCCCTAGCCATTGAAGATGAGCTTCTAATCGGTCAAACCTACTTTGTACTTCCCATTGACTGTTTTTCATGCAACGTGCTTTCGGCCTCTGCTTTTGCTGCCCTAGTTGCTAATTCTTGTAGTCCTCGCAAAACAAATCCGTCGTCTCTTAACTTCAAGGACACTACATTTGAGTACATTAAGGGGTCTAATGGTAGGGTTTTAATCAAAGTTTCGCCCGAGTTTATGATCAAGATGATGACGGTAGGGAAAGAGAATGGGAATGATGGTCAAGTCATTGATAATAAATCTAGTAGTTTTCTTTGTAGCACACCGGAGTTGAAGAAGCACTATCATATGTTAATTGGATCAAAAGGTCAAATGTGGTCGCCAAAGTTGGATACAATTTCGGAATGTAAGAATTTTAGTAAGTTTTCTCCACGTAGATATATATCAAAAAAGAATAGACTTTCTGATTTGTAAAAATTATGGTAAGTTACACAAATATAGTTGTTTTTTTGCATACTTTTGTAGATTTGTAAGGTGTACAAATTTGAGCTAATGCCTAATTAACTGATGATTAATGTTGTTGGAATATAGATGTTTTAGAATTTGATTTTAAGTTTACTTGGATATTATTCAAAATACAATGTTTAAGGTGAAAGTCGCGATTCAAATTGTTTATTTGACAAATTTTGACTAGATTTTTTTTAATGCATCTAGCTTTATATTAATAATGATAAAACGAATATTCATAACAAAATTAAATCTGGTTTTTAAAAAGAAGAAAGTTCACGCTTACATACAAGAATGCAAGCAAAGTTCACAATTAAAGCATACAAACCAAATTAATCTAACTTAAGAAGAAAAACATAAACAATCGATAAAAATATAATCGTATTGCCATCACTCCCATGTACCGGAACCCTTTCCTTTGTGGTTTTCGAAGTCTTCAAACTGTAAGAATTTAAGCAAAGAGGTTGAGTCCAATCGTTAGCACTCCATTGAAGAAACGGTTCATAATATTATCCCATGATAGACAATATAATCCAACAGTGATGGTCTCATAATATGCCTAAGTCAATAATAGAATGCATTTATAAAACTCAGAGAAGGCCATACGGAACCACGTCTTAATACTCAATTGAAGCCACGTAAAATAAAAAACACATACCAGAATTGATTTAAAAAAATTCATTACAGAAGCCCCATATCAATCAAGTTTCAGTTCATGCCCATGAAAGTCTTGTTCTTTGGTAAAATTACCCGTAACGCACCTAGCACCCTTCTTAGGTTCTCCAATAATTGTGTAGAGATCCACAAACAATGAAACATGATATTGTTCACTAATTCGATCAGAGGCACCAGTCGTATTAAAGAAAAGTAAAGAGAGTTCAACGATTTCCGTAGAAAAACCGTAACACAAAAAAGATCCGAGGGTGAAAAGAAGGAAGATGGATTGAAAATTTTGAAGAGAAAGTTAGGGTTTTGAATTGGGAGAAAGGAAGAAAAGAGGAGGGAGAATTGAATAAAACCACTCTCATTAATTTGTGAATAAGTTTGACTAGATTTTATTAAATTTTGAACGGTTCTATTACTATCAGATGTTTCACAATTAACTTGTTATGTTTGTATAATAATTTTGAAGTAGTTTAAAATTGAATTATAGTAATTAATTTGAGTTCTAAGAGTAGAAAATTCAAATGTACAAAATTTGATAATTTTGTTTTGAACTAACGCTTTAAGTTAGACAGATGTTCATCTTCCTACATTCAATTTAAGTTTTATAAGTCATAATAACCAGAAACAATAATGCAATCACACTGATGATAATCAGCTTGTTAAAGTGCTCGGATTGTGATGATGTGAAATGTTTAATTTTCATGATATCTAAAATATTTACCAAAATTTATTATTTTAGAAGGAAAAAAAAGAAGGAAGTTGTAACAAAATTTTCGGTAGATAAATTATAGAACACTTACCCTGTGTTTCAGAAACTATTTTTTGAAAGAAAAAAAAAGAAAATTAAATATTTTTATATTTAACATGTTCTCAAAAGATTTTTGTGGAAAAAAAAAGATTTTTGATAAATTGGAGACAAGATCCAAAATCTTCTTTCCACTTTTGGAAAGATTCGAAGAAAAAAGAAAATTACTCATTTTTTTTTCTTTCATTATTTCTGAAACGGAGCGTTATTGTTGTATCACACAACACACGGGGGACAAATGTTAGGAGGCTTTGATCCCCGCAAACACCTGGTAAACCGTCACTGTTTTAATGGTTTCTCATCCGTTTCAAATTCAAATTTAAGTTTATTTAATTTTTCAAATTGGAGTAGGTGTCGAATTTATCAAATATTAACTGATAGTTGAATGGGGAGAGAACTTTGAAATTCTTTAAAGACAGACCTGGTCTATTTGGTGGAGCATAAATAATCAATTGTTTGTTGTTCAACACTTCAACGTTATATTTACAATTTGTAATGCAAGTAGATTTATATAATTTAAATTAACAATTTAAAATCATTTTAAAAATTAAAAAAATTCCTAAACAAACCCCCGTACACACATGACATAGACATAGTCCAACATTCTATGACAGTATGACCCAACAAATTAAATTAGGTTAAGATTGGATAGTTGATGAGGCTTATCCAATTAATAAGACGTGAATAACTTTGTAGGTTTAGTTGTAGGCCCATTATAAAATTGAATTGCATTCATTAAGATTTGTACAACTAAAGAATTACGCATTTACGCGTTTGGTTGATAAACTTGGCCCAGTGTTCACCTATAAGTAACGTTGGACTTAGATAGTTAGTTGTTAGCTATTTATTGGGTTATTAATTAAACTTCCCTTTCTGTAAGGTCCAGCCCAGTCCCATAACGAATTACACACATCATGTTCGGAGGTCATTTTTCTCTTCTGCCAAGGTGAAAAAAAGAGATCTCGACTTTATTTTCATTTACTAATTTTTCTAATTCTGTAGAAAAAATATCCTTATATTGTAAAAATATCCTTATTTTCTAATTTTGTTATGAGAAATATAACAAATTCTTATCTTTCTCTCTTTAAAAGGCCGCCGCCCTTCCTCCTTTCTCCTTTTCTTCTTTAACGTAACCGGCGGGGGCTTTCATCGATTTATCTCCGGTAGAAAACCCCAATTCTTTTCTTTTTTTAGTTTGTTTTTTTAATAATCTTCTATTTTGGGTAAGATTTTCTACCCATTTAGTTTGTTTTGTTTTGTCTTTTTAGATCTAAATCTTTGTAGCTTTCGGTTTTCTTTCTTCTTCGATTCAAGCGGGGTTTATTGAATTCGAGAGTTGATCGGTTATCTCTAATCGTGTGTTCATTTTTCAGATCTAAGATCTTTTCATTTGAATTTTTAGTTTGCAATTTCAGTATTGTTTTTCTGTACATTGTGAGTGGATGTTGTTTTCTCTCATTTGTTGTGGGTGCTGTTTTGATTTAGTGATAAAAGTTTGTATGGAATTGCAATCATGGTCGATAGCTGAAACAGGTTACGATGAAGCGAGCGAAGTGAGTAAAACGGGTATATGTAAATACATCATCTTCAACAAATTGTTACACTATCTCTTCACGAGGATAGACAATTGTTTATATTTTATGTTTGTTCGACTCGACTATCTTTATAGATTTCGTATGGCTTTTTATTAATAAATTGATTCCATTGTTCTTAAAAAAAAAATTGATATATCCAGATACTAGTACACTATCTAATGACCTAGATTAATATTACTTTCACTTCCATCATTAAAAAAATAATACAGTATATATATTAATTTCTCATTTCAAACAACTCATATATTTAAATTTGTTTTGAATTCATTTATACTTTAGATACAAAAATTATTCGAATCATGTTACCAAATTGATTAACAATCTAATCCAGTTATATCCAGTAAAGTAATTTTTTTTTCTCAATACAGTACATAGTTATGTTCGGAAAATACAAAGTATCAAATAATTTGTATATTAATAAATAAATTAGTAACTGGATAGATCGTAGACATTTAAATTAGTAACCATCTTTTGTGTATCATTAAATAAAAAATTATCTATATTTAAAACTAAATTTTAATATTTATAAAAACCTTCTCGACCTGGTTGACCGGGAACCATGTATGTTAGGCTCAAGACATGTCTGAATACCACTATTAACAAGCCTACACTATGTGACTATGTCACATTACATGACCTAGTGATTTCTATCACTGGGATATAGTATAGGTCTCTAAATGTACTTGTCTTGTTTTCATGGACAATAGCTTTATCATGTATGCTCAGATTTATAATGAGCTTAGTAAAGTTCTTGCATCTAGAATGTATATAGGCCATTGAATAATTATCCTGGTAGAAGTTCAGGAGTGTTCATGCAGCAGGATAGAGTTGAATAAGGCCATGAAGAAATAAGTTGCAGGAATTTGTCTAAGGCATTATATAGCAAAGTCAAAAGAAAGCTATGTCGTGAAGTCACCAATATCCATGTCGTGAAGTACTATATCGCATAGTCCATTTTGTACTATGTCGAGAAGTCCTCAAGACACATGTCGTGAAGTGTTGAAGTCAGCAAAGTCAAAGGAGCCTAGATCGTGAAGTCCTCAGAAGCCCTATGTCGCATAGTCATCTAATGACCTATGTCGCATAGTCATCAAATGACCTATGTCGCATAGTCGTCAAATGACCTATGTCGCAAAGTCTTCAAAGGCTATATCGCATAGTCCTCACAAGGGAGATCGCGAAGTCAGGGATAAAGTGGAGTTCACGATATCAACACTTAGCCGTTCATAACAAGACAAATCAAGGTACAGAACCAAGAATCAAAGGAGACAAATACTGAAGCATTTGTTCTGGCAAGGTGGTCCAAAGAACAGATGGCAAATCTACAGCTAAACTTGGAGAGAAAGATAAGAGACAAGCAGCTACAGAAACGGGAAAGACTCCGAAAAGCAGGTGGTCCTTCCTGACACAGTGAACTTCTTATGGCAGGACAAGTTGGACTTTCAGAAGGGGTAGCTGTGTAATATTGTGTGTGCCTAGTTTGTATAGGGGAATATATATATCGTGCACACGCAACTGTAAGCTGAAAAAGAGAGATACACATAGTTATTTGCTAAGCTCTTTTCTCTGTAAGCAAGCAAGTTCAAACTGTTCTTGTTTAGAAGCCAGAAATTCGATTGTGAATTTCCTGGAAAGCTGTAGTATTTAATTTGCTTATACAAAGTAGATTAAAGTGATTGTGTGTGTTATTTACTTTCTGCATATTACATATCATAATCACATACAGTTGCTTACTTAGTTTTCAAGATCGAAAAATATATCAAACTATCCATTCACCCCCCCTCTGTCTAGTTTCTAGTGGTATTCATTTCTAACAATGTATATGATAACATAAAAATGAATTTTGGGTAAATTTAATTCTTAAAAAGTTAGAATTGCTCATATGAAATGATTTATCTTGATTCAATTGATTGTGCATGCGTGCCTTATGAATTGATTATCAGATAATTGAAGATAATTGAAGATAAAACAAATTATCTTATGAATTGCTTATATGAGTAAAAAATCCTCGCTCTGGCGAGACCTCAAACCCTATTTATTAATCAAATAAAAAAAACTATCGAAACAATCACAACCAAACAATCACAATCCAAGGATCTCATCCAAACCACTTTATTTATGTTTATACAAGCTCATAACACTAACCACTAGTTCAACCATCACTTACTCCATTAAACATCATACATATCATGCAAAGCATCTCTACATCATACTTATCACTAACAATCATCCATTTATTCACTAATATCAAATCGTAAGTAAAAGTGTGAGAGGTTTTATACCTTCCTTGGTACTTAATATAGCCTAGCAATGGGTGGTATGACCTTCTTTGATCCTTGATTACCATTTACAAGCCTTAAACTTCAAGATCAAAACAAGAAATCAAGAATTACTATTCATCTTTACTATTCATCATCAACTTTGATTTCATTTTTGAACAAGATAACAATCATGGATGAAGCTAAGATCAAATATTTACCTTAGTTTATGGATGAGGGTGATTTAGAGCCCAAGAACATGAATTATGGTTGAGTGGAAGTGGTAGAAATTTTCTTAAGGTTTGGAAGAAGAAGAAAAGCCGAATGGTTTGTTCTTCAAGAATGCATCTTCTTTTGATTTGTTTTATTTTCTTTTGTTTTGTATAATTACACTTAATTACTAGCCAATTAATTTGTGTGGCCATAAACAAGCCTTGTCACCAATGAGACATCTCATTTGAATTTGTGGTTGTGGTGAAAGTGGTGACAAGGTGGTGATTCATCACCTTGTCATCACTTTGTCACCAACATGTCATCCCTATGTCACTCTTCTGCATCATGCTTATGTCATTATTTGTTTCATCAATCCTCTTATATATTGCACTTGATGATCTTATATGATACTTCTCCCTTGGTTAGGGTTTAATCCATAATTTGTTACGCTTTTTGTTAGATATAATTGCTGACGTTTGTTCATCAGTGTTTAAACAACAGGTGATCATCAGAGTTTATATGGAAGCCGGTCAGAGTTTGTTAAAGTCTGACAGGGTGAAAGTCGATTTAGCTGTCGGTGTGTGTCATGAAGATTCTAGAAGCAATATATTCTGAAGATGGAAAGAAGCAGAATATATTGATACAGCTAAGGAGACGGAATAGAAGACTGAAGCAATCCGTAATTGATATGAATTGTATAGCTAACTTATAGGAATATCAATTAGAGATGGATTGTATGTAGCTGTGTAATATATAAACACAGATAGGTTATCCCTAGAAGGGATGCGATTATTGAAAATATTATTCTTGTAACCTAGTAGCTCTTTGTGATTCTTTAACATCACTAAGAGAGAATTATTTAATATAATTCAGTTTTGTTGATTTATAAACAGTGTTCTTGATTGTTATTCTCATACATACTTGATTATATTGTGTATTCGGCCTAACAATTGGTATCAGAGCCAAGGCTGTTTAATATATACAGTTTTACGATTCAAACACAGTAATAATCATGTCTGAAGAAAATCAAGCTCCTCCCAAGGTTGAACAGGTTAAACCTAATTCTGTGAGTCGGTATGAATCAATCAGGGTTCCAATTCTCAGGCCAGTGGAGTATCCAATTTGGAAGGTGAAGATGACCATGTTTCTGGAGGCTACAGATCCAGAATACCTTGACAGAATATATGATGGTCCTCATATGCCGACTAAATTGTCTCCTGTTGTTGATGGTCAAGAACAAAAGACTGTTCCAAAGGAAAAGAAAGATATGACTCCTGAGGACATCTCATCAATTGTAAAAGATGCAAAGGTTAGACATCTTCTCCACAGTGCTTTAGATAATGTTATGTCTAACAGAGTAATTGGTTGCAAAACTGCAAAAGAAATCTGGGATGCTTTGGAAGTCAGGTGTCAAGGAACCACTGCTATAAAGAAGAACAGGAAAACAATACTCACTCAGGAGTATGAGCACTTTGATTCAAGAGCCAATGAAACCTTGACTGAGACATATGAGATTTTGTAAACTGCTGAATGATTTATCTCTAGTTGATAAAGAATATGATCTTGAAGAATCAAATCTCAAATTTCTCTTATCTTTACCTGAAAGATGGGATTTGAAGACAACAACTATAAGAGATAATTACGAACTTGCTGAAACTGAACTTGATAAGATTTATGGGTTATTGAAAACTCATGAATTGGAAATAGAACAAAGAAACAGAAGATCAAACAAGAAGACAAAATCTGTTTCTCTCAAAGTTGAGGAGAAGCCCATCAAGAAGGAATCGTCAAGGAAGAAATCTAAGGGAAAGGCTTTAGTCATTAAATCTGAAAGTGAGTCATCAAACTCTGATGATGACTCAAACTCTGATGAAGCTTCTGACTCTGAGGATGATGAAGAACAGATGATGCAAATGGCTGCATTGATGGTGAAGACCTTCAAGAAGATGGGATTCAAGAACTTTAAGAAAGGAAAGAGATTCTCAAGGAAAGATTCAAACTCTGAAAGGAAAGGTTTTAGAAAGTCTGATGGAAGGGAGACCAAGTCTGGCAAGAAGGATAAATCTGAAATCCAGTGCTACAAGTGTAAGGAGATGGGTCACTATGCTCCAGAGTGCAAAAAAGGCAAATCTGAGAAAGCACTCATCTCTAAAGGCAAAGACTGGGCAGATACTTCAGACTCTGATGATGGAGTAAATTATGCTCTTATGGCAACTGTCAAAGATGAGACTGAATCATCTGAAAATAAGGTACCCCTAACTACTTATGCTTATGATACTGATAATATATCTGAATTAAGAGTATATCTGAAAAGCGTACATGTTAGTTATAGGGATCAGACTTTAGAGAATGAGAGAATTAAATCTGAGAATCTTAGTCTTAAAGATAGAAACAAGTTTCTTGAAGGAGAACTTGAAAATATGAAGCAGATTCAAAAAGAAAGAGATGATGCTGTTTATGTGGAACAGGAGTTGCTCAAAAGATATAGGCAACTAGAATCTGATCTAGAAAAAGAAAGAAAAATAATCAAGACTTGGACAGACTCTGAAAGAGACACTCATCAAGTGTTCCAGACAGATTCTGTAGGTTTAGGCTATTGTGAGAATGATGAACTTAGGTTTAAAGACAAGGTTAAGGTTAAACCACAACTTAAACCTGTGAAATTTGTTCCAGAGTCCACTAAGTTAAAATCTGTTGTAGTAAGAGAAGCTGATATGGAATCAGATGAAACCTGTGAAAGACAGGAAAATATTATAACAGAAAATCTAATGGAAGTAGAAGCTGTTAGAAAACCAATAAAAGTCTGTGAAAAACAGGTTAATGTTGGTTTAATGACAGGAAAACAGTTCAATCATAAGCTAAAAGAGGTAAAGTCTGCCATGAAACCAAAAGGGTCCAAGAAGAATAGGAATGGAAAGATAGGCATAAATAAAAGAAATAATCATTTGCCTACTGCTGCTGCTCCAAGGAAAACATGTTATAACTGTGGTAGTTCTAACCATCTTGCTAGATTTTGTAATAAGAACAAAGATATTAATTCTTTACCTTCTAAATCAGGAGTAAAGAATGATTATGTAAGGGTTAAACCACAGACTCTATGCACACATTGTGGGAGCACTTGGCATTCTATTTATACTTGTAAGAGTTATCATGCTATTTATCACAACTATTATGAGCCAAAACCCAACTTGAAGTGGGTTAGGGCAAACTCTGCAAGTGTAAAGTCTGACAATGTTAGTTTAAACTCTGTTGATAGTGATTCCGCTGCAAAAGCTAACACTGTTAAGAAAGACAAAGGATCCAAGCAAGTCTGGGTCCTTAAAACTAACTCTGTGTAATTGGTTGTGATTGCAGGGCATAAAAGAGAGCACCCTTATCTTGGACAGTGGATGCTCAGGACACATGACTGGAATAAAGCCCTGCTATCAGATTTTGAGGAGAAAGCTGGCCCAAAGGTATCCTATGGAGATGGCAACATAGGACTTACTCTGGGATATGGCAATATAAATCTTGGAAGTGTCATCATAACAAATGTAGCTCTAGTCTCAGGACTCAAGCATAATCTGCTATCTGTGAGTCAAATCTGTGATAGAGGAAATCATGTAGATTTTCATACTGAATACTGTGAAGTTATCAGTAAATCTACTGGAAAAGTTGTTCTAGTTGGACACAGGCACAACAACATTTATGAAGCAAGTTTGGTAACAAACTCTGATGGAAAAACAGTGTGTCTGACTGCAAGAATGTCAAATGAAGAGAGTTGGAACAGGCATAAGAAGCTCTCTCATCTCAATTTGAACAACATTAATGAGCTAATAAGAAAGGATCTTGTAAGGGGACTTCCCAAGTCAATACTTAGCTTAGATGGCCTATGTGATTCTTGTCAAAAGGCCAAGCAAAGGAAGTCATCTTTCAAGAGCAAATCTGAATCTTCAGTAGTAGAACCTTATCATCTTCTACATGTTGATCTCTTTGGACCAGTGAATGTGATGTCTATGGGCAGAAAGAAATATGCTCTAGTAATTGTTGATGAATATACTAGATATACATGGGTGTATTTCTTATCAAAGAAGGATGAAACTGCTCAAACTCTGATGGATCATGTAAATCTACTGGACAAAGGATCACAGCACAAAGTCAAAATTATAAGGAGTGATAATGGAACTGAATTCAGAAACTCAATACTGGAAGCTTTCTGCAAGGAAAGAGGAGTGAAACAAGAATTTTCTGCACCTGGAACTCCACAGCAAAATGGTGTACTTGAAAGAAAGAACAGAACTTTAATTGAAGCAGCCAGAACTATGCTTGACGAAGCAAAATTACCAACTTATTTCTGGGCAGAAACTGTTCAAACTGCTTGTTTTACTCAAAATGCTACACTAATCAACAAGCATGGGAAAACACCATATGAAATGGTGAAAAATAAGAAGCCAAATTTGAAATATTTTCATATATTTGGATGCAAATGCTTTGTGTTGAAGACTCATCCTGAACAGTTGACTAAGTTCGAGTTAAAAGCTGATGAAGGAATCTTTGTTGGCTATCCAGTGTCAACAAAAGCATTCAGAGTTTACAATCTGAGAACTAAAGTGATCATGGAGTCTATACATGTGTCATTTGATGACAAGAAAATAACTGGACTTGATGACTTAGATGAATATGATCAACTGTGCTTTGAAAATGAAGGTTTATTTTCTGGTGATGTAAACTCTGATGAAGCAGTACCGACAAACTCTGATGAAGCGGTTCTGACAAACTCTGACGAAGCATACTCTGAACCTCTACTGGTAAATACTGGAGAAACTGGAAATTCTCAAATTGAACAAAATAGAGAACCAGTTGAGGGGGAGCGTGAAGAAGCTCAACAAGACACAACAAGTGAGTCAGTTGAGGAAACTGATTCAAACTCTGACAGTTTAAACTCTGAGCCATCCAATTCAGGGAGAGCCTCAGATGCTGCAGAAAGTCAACATATGAATCAGGAGAGCATGGATCAAGGGGGAGGATTCAATAATGATGCAAGAAACCACTTTCCAACAGCAAGAAAGTGGACACAGGCACACACACCTGATCTCATAATTGGAGATCCTGATGCTAGTGTAAGAACTAGAAGTGCTACTACAAATGAATGCCTGTATCATGCTTTCTTGTCTCAAACAGAACCAAAGAAAGTGGAAGAAGCTCTTCAAGATGCAAACTGGATAACAGCAATGCAAGAAGAGTTAAATGAATTTGAAAGAAATGAAGTCTGGACACTTGTACCTAGACCAAAGAATAGATCAATTGTAGGTACAAAGTGGGTTTTCAGAAACAAGACTGACAGTGAAGGTGTGATTACAAGAAACAAGGCTAGACTTGTGGCTAAAGGTTATTCACAACAGGAAGGAATTTGATAGAGTCTATATTTATATATATTTTATATGATTTTATTTCTCATATTTATTATATTTTGCATTTAATTGGATTTTTATTTAATAAATTTTAATGTTTTATTGTAGGAAGCATTGAAATCCTAAACTTGGAAGGATTGGAGAATAAAGAGCTTAATTTGGAGATTTATTAGAAGGAAATTCGGATTTGTTGGGCTGCATGCGCATAATTCACTATTTGGGCCATATCTTGAGATCTAGAAGTCAGAATTGGACGATTTAACAGTCCACGCGAAGATAATGGAAATATCTTTTATTATAAAGTGGTCCAAATATCAAATTACATCAGGAACGGCTCAGATTTACTGAAGAAAAGTCAGCTACGAATTTTCCTTGTAAAACAGAATCAGTTTAGGAAACGTACTTGTACTTTCCTCAAGGCATTAAAATATTTGAGGATATATATATAGACATCAGATCTGAGAGATATAGACATAGATACAGACATAGAGAGACTTGTACTTTTCTTCTTGGAGAAAGATTAAAGGTTTTTATTCTCTGTTCTTAATATTATCATGTGTTCTTATTATATTATGTGTTTTGTTAGTTTAATTATGAGTGAGTAGTTATTTAATCTAGGGTTAAGTTGAACCCTAGTTATGATTGATGTATGATTTTCCATAACCCCCCAATTTAGTTATGTTGAATGCTCTTGCTTATTGAGTTGTGCTTAATTAACAATAACATGTCAGACGTGATTATGCGTATTGTTTGAACCTAATATCTATTTATCATCGAAAGTTGGACTTAGATGGTTGTGATTTATCCAATAAGGACATGAACTTCTCCATGAAAATAGGTAGAACGGAATGTTAGGAAGTTAGGATGCTGTGTTTAATGTCTCTAAATTGCATGATACCATGAAAATAGGCTTGAGTGTATTTTAGAGAAGCCATTAATACTCGAGAGAGGTTATTGGTATTTTATAGGACGCATCTTTCCTCTTGAGTAGCGTATGATTAATTGGGGTGGAAAATCATAATTGCATTGATTCATGCTAGTGGGGATACTTAATTCTAGATGTTTTAGTTAATTGATAATACAACACAATTTGCCTTAGTATAATATTAGTTTAAAAATCTCTCAATAATTTATTGTGTTACTTGCTTAGTTGAATTGAATCAAGAATAACTAGTGATTGATACGTTTGTCTCTGTGGGATCGACTCTGACTTGCCCTACTACCTATTTAGAAGGATTTGTTAGATATTATTATTTGATAGGCACGCGACAGCCTTGTCAAATTTTTGGCGCCGCTGCCGGGGACAAAGCGGTATTAGATTAGTTAATTTTTGAGTTAGTTTAGCTAAGTCTTTTAGTTGTGTTGCTTCGGCTATTATTCCCTTGTTATTTGATCTTTGTTTCTAGTTTCCTTGTTGCATGCACACTCGAAGTTCAGGTACAGAAAATTTGATTGCTCTTGATCCTGAAATTGAAGCTACAGCAAGAAGACAAGCAGGACTACGAAGGAAAAATAAAGACAAGGAAGTTATGGGTGAGACATCAGCTAAAGCTCTCAGGGAGCATGGTATGCCAGACGCTACAGACGTACTCTCCAGTATTGTCAGACCAATAATCACGGCTACCCACTTTGAACTCAAGCCACAATTCATCCAATTCGTCTCCAATGATTCTTTCGCAGGATTGTCCACTGAAAATCCTGTTGATCATCTTGAGAGTTTTCTGGAAAAGTGTGATACTATAAAGCTGACCAATGTTAGTGATGATGCTATTAAGCTGCGCTTATTTCCATTCTCTCTCCGAGATACAGCAAAAGATTGGTTGAAGGATGAAAGACCAAATACATTCACTACTTGGGATAGTCTAGCAAAGGCGTTTCTACTTAAATTCTTCAGTCAGAAGAAGACTTCAAAGCTCAGGAATGAAATATCTAACTTTCGTCAAGATGATGACGAGTCACTTCATGATGCTTGGAGAAGATTCAAACGACTTCAGAGACAATGCCCTCACCATGGAATTCCTGACTGGTTGTTGATCCAAACATTCTACAATGGGTTAACACAAGAGTTTCGAAACTTTGTTGATGCTTCTTCTGGTGGATCTATTATGAAAAAGAGTACGGAGGATGCAAAAACTTTGTTAGACGAGATGGCGTCTAATGATAATTATCCTTACAGTGACAGAAATCATCCTAAGAAGGGTGGTAAGTATGATGTTGATGCTCTAACCATGTTGAATACTACTATGCAGGCAATGGTTAAGAAGATTGAGCAATTGGATTCTAGAACTTCATCTAAAGTTGTCTCATGTGAAATATGCGGTGTAGTTGGACACACTCAACATGCTTGTCAATACAATCCCTCTAGAACAGCAATGGAACAAGCAAATGCCCTCTACAACCAAAATCAAAGGCCACAATATAATCCTTACTCCAACACATACAATCCAGGTTGGAGAGATCATCCTAATTTCTCCTACAGAAATAACCAGGCTCAAGCTCAACCTCCACAAAATAATTTTTCTCAGCCGTCAGGTTTTCAACCAGGTCAGCCGCAAAAATCTAACTTGGAAAATCTTTTGGAAGGATTTATCTCTATACAAGCAAAGAAGAATGATTACTTTGACTTAAGTATCAATGAGATAAAGGCTCATAACAAGTTGATGGAGAATTCAATCACTCAAATTGCTCAACAGTTGAATCAACTTAGCAAGTCTTCAAGCCAAATTCCTGGCCAAACTGAACAACCACATAGAGCTCACGTGAATGCTATAACTTTAAAAAGTGATCAGGAATTGCAAGGGCCAGAGATGAAGATGAGTAGTGATAATTTGATTTTTGAAGAAGATAGAGAGAAAACTCAATCTGAAAATGTGGTTGTGCAAGAAAAGATTGAAGAAAAGAAGAAGGAACCCACAGTTGCTCCTGTCAGACCTTACGTACCACCTGTTCCGTTTCCTCAAAGATTGGTGCAAACTAGGCTTGGAGAGAAGTTTATGAAGTTTATGGATATCTTGAAAAGGTTAGAGCTTAATATCCCTTTCTTAGATGCTATCAAGGAGATGCCTTCTTATGGGAAGTTCCTTAGGGAATTATTGTCAAACAAAAGAAATATTGAAGAAAGTTCTATTATCTCATTAACGGCAGAGTGCACTGCTATCTTGCAGAATAGTCTTCCTAAAAAGCTAACTGATCCAGGTAGCTATTCTATTCCTGTCAAACTTGGGAATTTTGAAATCAAAAGAGCTCTATGTGATCTTGGGGCAAGTGTAAGTCTGATGCCCATATCAATCTGCAATAAGCTTCAGATGGGTGAACTCAAACCCACATGTATATCTTTACAACTTGCAGATAGAAGTGTAAAAGTTCCACTTGAAATACTTGAAGATGTTCCTGTCAAGGTAGGAAAGTTTTTTATTCCATGTGATTTTGTTGTCATGGAGATGGAGGAAGATGCACAAAATTCTATCATTCTCGGGAGACCTTTCTTAGCTACAGCTGGTGCAAAAGTTGATATGCTGCATGGAAAAATTTCTTTTGAAGTTGGAGATGAGAAAATGGAATTTAAATTTTCCAACTCTTTGCTTAGCCCTTCTCTGAAGAAGAGTGATCTTGAAAAGAGTAATGAAGCTGTTCTTATGGTTAAGTCTTTGGGTGAAGATCAAGATATGAAGGCTGATATTTTCCTCTCTAAACCTCCTACAATTTTGGTGAGAGATTTACATGTCACTAATGTTGATTTAAAGCCTTCAATAATGAAATCGATTGGTGAAATTCAGTTTGGTGGATTATCTGTTGAAGATCCTGATGCTCATCTTGAAATTTTTTTGAAGATTTGTGATACTATCAAGTGTGATGGAGTTTCTGATGAGGCCATTCGACTTCGATTATTTCCTTTATCTTTAAGGGATGGAGCTAAAAATTGGTTATTTTCGTTACCCTCAAATTCCATTATCACTTGGGAAGACTTACTTATTAAATTTCTTTTTAAGTTTGTCTCACGAGATGAAACGTCAAGGATAATTGTTGCATTCTTAAAGTTTGCTCGAGATAGAAGAATAGTATTGTTGGATAAAGCCGTGGATGAAACTTATAAGTTTTTGGGAGAGATCATAAGAAAATATGTTGAGAAAGTGGATGATCCACTTTCAATCCATTCACCAGGTTGATTGATAATAAGGTCGAGCTAATGACCTTAAAAAAAAGCGCTTCTTGGGAGGCAACCCAAGATTTTGGAGGAGGAACACTCTCCCACATTTTCCAACCGAGACTTCATGCACTAGGGGAGTATTTCTAACCTTTCTTTGTATAATTTTTCACTCTTATTCTTTTTGTATTTCTTTTAGGATCTTGTTAGTTTTGCATATTTATATATATATTATTCATTGGGGACAATGAACCGCTTAAGTGTGGGGACGTGTTCTTAATAATAATATATTTAAAAAAAACAAAAAAAATTATATAGTATAAAATCAAAAAAAAAAAATTTGAAAATTTAAATTTTTTTGTATATAATTGCCTAGTCTCAAAAGCATGTTAGCGTGGATAAGTACACATTGTGTAGATTAATTTCGCATGACTAATTCTGAGTGTCACATTCATGATAAATCATTTGATGCTTGATAATTCCTTGTGTGTACTTGCGAACATTTGAAAACTTGAGATGTTTCTTGGTCAATTTTAGTGAGTTAAGCATGCTTTCACCTTGTGAGAATTTGAGCCTAATTTATGATTGATAGATTTTTTATCAATCCATTTTTTTGTTGTGTGTTGTTCATCATGATTCTTGTTGCTCTAGAACTTGTTTTAAACCGTTTTGAGACTACATGATATGTGTATGCATGAATATGATAAAGGCACTAGGATTAACCTCATTTACCCAAAACAGTACCCATATAAAAAATAATCCTTAGTGAACCCCTTGAGCTTATATCCGTTTCTTTCGTATATCACCAATCTAAAATTTTTTGAGCCTACTTATTTATTCTTGTCTTGATTTACTGGTAGAGCATATTGATTCATTGATGGGTTGGTGAATATTTAGTGTGGGGATTTCTTTTGGTTAAAGTGTTACATTTTGGTGGGATACAATATGGTATGGAATTGCAAACAAGTATCAAGTACTCCTTTGAGATCAATGGGTAGCAAGTGCAATGTCATATAAAAGGGACGATCCATGTGTGCTGGTATTAAGTACATTCTTGGTGACTTTTCACTGCCCTTGGTTACTGGAGAATGACTTGACTTTAAAAAAAAAAAAAAAAAAGAAAAAAAAAAAAGAGAAGTTATGAGCAAGAGGAAGATAAAGTAGAGTTGTGTTCATATGATTGATACAATGTGAAAGTGGGAAAGTACATGGGTATATGTGCTTTGAAGTTTAATGCTTGTGAAAGCTTGATCAACTTTTACATGATCTAAGTTTCATGTTGGGTGCTTTAATTAAAAGTGAACATTATTCTCTATCAGTTATCAAGTTTAGCCACTTGTTAGCCTGTTTCTTTGATATCCTACCCCGTACCTAAGCCTCGTTACAACCTTTAACGAAGACCTTTTGATTCATGTATGCATATGTACGAGGTGGTGGAGATTTGGTGGACAACCAAGCATATGGTAGCACATGAGTACATTGATTGAACTTGAGCGATACACTTATACCCATACACTTGTGTGAAGTGAGAGCAATGTGAGATATTTATCCATAGCATGCTTACTTGTTGAATGCGACTTTGATGTCTATCTCATGATATTTTTGTCTATCTAGACATTGTGTGCATACTTGGATTATTTTGTGTTAATGATGCTTAAAGTGAGAGTACTTGTACTTTCAGACACTTTCAGATTGTTATGTGATTCAGATTTACAATGTGTGGAGTACTATGATATGTTGCATGTTTGAGAGACTTGGTGGTTGAAAATATTTGATTTTGTGGGTATATCTTCTATAAACCCTCACGAGACAAAACTCGTCCTACTAGGGCTGCCTAGGGGTTTAACGGCTTGTTGCATATGCTCAATGCAATCGTGTCATCTACGAAAGTGGTGCTCCTATTAGTTAGTATTATTTTTATTTCTTTATTTGCCCGAGGACGTGCAAAATGCTAAGTGTGGGGATGTTTGATAGAGTCTATATTTATATATATTTTATATGATTTTATTTCTCATATTTATTATATTTTGCATTTAATTGGATTTTTATTTAATAAATTTTAATGTTTTATTGTAGGAAGCATTGAAATCCTAAACTTGGAAGGATTGGAGAATAAAGAGCTTAATTTGGAGATTTATTAGAAGGAAATTCGGATTTGTTGGGCTGCATGCGCATAATTCACTATTTGGGCCATATCTTGAGATCTAGAAGTCAGAATTGGACGATTTAACAGTCCACGCGAAGATAATGGAAATATCTTTTATTATAAAGTGGTCCAAATATCAAATTACATCAGGAACGGCTCAGATTTACTGAAGAAAAGTCAGCTACGAATTTTCCTTGTAAAACAGAATCAGTTTAGGAAACGTACTTGTACTTTCCTCAAGGCATTAAAATATTTGAGGATATATATATAGACATCAGATCTGAGAGATATAGACATAGATACAGACATAGAGAGACTTGTACTTTTCTTCTTGGAGAAAGATTAAAGGTTTTTATTCTCTGTTCTTAATATTATCATGTGTTCTTATTATATTATGTGTTTTGTTAGTTTAATTATGAGTGAGTAGTTATTTAATCTAGGGTTAAGTTGAACCCTAGTTATGATTGATGTATGATTTTCCATAACCCCCCAATTTAGTTATGTTGAATGCTCTTGCTTATTGAGTTGTGCTTAATTAACAATAACATGTCAGACGTGATTATGCGTATTGTTTGAACCTAATATCTATTTATCATCGAAAGTTGGACTTAGATGGTTGTGATTTATCCAATAAGGACATGAACTTCTCCATGAAAATAGGTAGAACGGAATGTTAGGAAGTTAGGATGCTGTGTTTAATGTCTCTAAATTGCATGATACCATGAAAATAGGCTTGAGTGTATTTTAGAGAAGCCATTAATACTCGAGAGAGGTTATTGGTATTTTATAGGGCGCATCTTTCCTCTTGAGTAGCGTATGATTAATTGGGGTGGAAAATCATAATTGCATTGATTCATGCTAGTGGGGATACTTAATTCTAGATGTTTTAGTTAATTGATAATACAACACAATTTGCCTTAGTATAATATTAGTTTAAAAATCTCTCAATAATTTATTGTGTTACTTGCTTAGTTGAATTGAATCAAGAATAACTAGTGATTGATACGTTTGTCTCTGTGGGATCGACTCTGACTTGCCCTACTACATATTTAGAAGGATTTGTTAGATATTATTATTTGATAGGCACGCGACAGCCTTGTCAGAATTGACTATGATGAAACCTTTGCTCCAGTTGCAAGATTGGAGGCCATAAGAATTTTTCTGGCCTATGCTGCACACAAGAAGTTTAAAGTCTTTCAGATGGATGTGAAAAGTGCTTTTCTCAATGGAAAGCTTGAAGAAGAAGTGTTTGTTGAACAACCACCAGGATTTGTAGATTCCAAACATCCAGATTATGTCTACAGGCTTGACAAGGCATTGTGTGGACTAAAGCAAGCACCAAGAGCATGGTATGAAACTCTTGCTCAATTTCTTTTAGAAAGTGGGTTCACAAGAGTTTGCAAAGCTTATGCAGTCCAGGTATCAAATGAGCATGATGGGAGAGCTTAGTTATTTTCTAGGCTTACAGGTCAAGCAAACAGATGATGGGATTTTTATCAATCAAGCAAAGTATACCAGAAATCTTCTAAAGAAATTTGGTATGCTTGATAGTTCATCTGCTACAACTCCCATGGCTACAGCAACAAAGCTAGACAAAGACACAGGTGCTACAGTGGATATGACAACCTATAGAGGCATGATAGGGTCTTTTCTGTATCTCACAGCAAGTAGACCTGATATCATGTATGCCACATGTCTTTGTGCAAGATTTCAAGAAGATCCCAGAGAGCCTCATCTAACAGCTGTAAAAAGGATCTTCAAATATCTCAAAGGAACCATAACCTTGGGTTTGTGGTATCCTAGAGAATCAGAGTTTAAGCTAATTGGTTACTCTGATGCAGATTTTGCAGGCTGTAAGATAGACAGAAAAAGTACAAGTGGAAGCTGTCAATTCTTAGGTGACAGATTGGTTTCTTGGTATAGCAAGAAACAGAAATCAATTTCTACATCCACTGCAGAAGCAGAGTATATAGCTGCTGGTAGCTGTTGTGCACAGATTCTGTGGATGAAGAATCAGTTGCTGGATTATGGGTTAAGGTACTCTAAAATACCTATTTACTGTGATAACCAAAGTGCTATTGCTATGACAGGTAACCCAGTACAGCATTCCATGACCAAGCACATCAGCATAAGGTATCATTTTATCAGGGAACATGTGGAAGAAGGAGATATTGAGCTTCATTTTGTGTCTACAGACCAACAACTTGCAGATATCTTCACCAAACCTTTGAGTGAAGCTACTTTTACAAGATTGGTAAATGAACTTGGAATGATCTCTGGTTTTGACTAGAGATACGGGTTAGACTCAAAAACTATACATGTTTGATTTTTATGCTCATGATTCCTTGCATGTATTAACTGTTATGAGTAACAGTGCCATAAACTCTGAAAGTAAACTCGGATGCTAAACTCTGTTAGTCATAAAAGTGTTGGTCATACTCTGATAGTTACAGTCTAATGCTATACTCTGATTGTAATTTTGTCTGAAACATATGGACCGATGAAGAAATTTGTATGAACCATAATTCTCAGTAAGTAATTATGAATCCTTAAGAGTTGTATAGATTCTGATCTCAAATGTGCAGGAAGTTACACAGTATGATACTGTCTCTGTATTTATAGCATCTCTTAGTGTATTCATCCTATACACTGAGTCTGTATTAGCTGTTTGCATTTTCTCTCATAAATTAATTGCATTAACTGATGAAAAGTCTAAACTCTGATTATTAATTGTAAATAATTCACCCTCAAATCGAAAGATGCCAAAAAGAGCACAAATTCCTTTGAGATCATGTTGTGCCTAGGAAGATCCAGGAACTTATTGTATGAAATAAGGGCTAAAATCTTTGATTTTTGGTGACTAGTGCCAACCACTGATTACTGGAAAAATAAAAAAAATAAAAAAAATATATATATATATATATAAAGGGGTGAAGAATAAAAGATATATCCAAATGAAAGGATATCAAAATACAGAGTTTAGATATAAAAATCAGATTTTATGTTTTACATGAGAGTTTAGGCAACCAGTTTTTACTGCTTAAGTTTGTGGATTTTATGCATTTTGAGATGATCTAAATATTGATTTCGGTAAACTCTGCTATAGCACACACATTTATTCACACCTGTACAGGTTGAGAAAAGAGTTTATTGACAAAGAAGGACAAATGGTAAACACTGATGTATTGTGTGAAATACGCCGAGGTAACTTTGTTTTGATCTCTGATGGTTAAAATAATTTCTTTGTTTCAGACAATTTATAATTTTGAGATTAGACATTTGTTTTGAAATTCGAAAGAGCATGAGTACAAATGGTTCATATTTGTATTAAACAGAGGAGAGAGAGGTTGAGTGTTTTGACCAGTGTGAAAAGCGGTAATCATGGCTATTTTTACTGCGCGTGTGTATTGGAAGTTGTTACATACAGCTGTCAGCGTATACATGTTTGACATCTGTCCCACTCACACATTTTTCAAAGACGCCTGCTGTGTGTAGTAATGATTAAAACGATTCAGTTTTAATTTTCACTGTTATTATTTAAACTTACTACACATAAACGGTTCATTCTTTTACACACTTCATCTTTTCATAAGTTTTTACTCACAAACACTGTCTCAAACACTTTCACTGCATTCATTCTACACTTTTCTCTGAATAATTTCTTACTTTCTTCTAAAACTTTTTAATGGCTACTACCATGTTTACTGCTTCTGGGTTAGAATTTGTCCCAAACAACTATGCTGCTCCTTTGGCAAATGAGAACGCACCGGAGGCGTTTCATTTGATTCAGGATTTCTTGTCAAACTCTGATGTTGGAACTGCTCTCACCGCACCATTGAAGCTGTCTGCATCTCAAATAAGGACTTTTTGGCAGACAGGCACTTATGATAATGGAGGAGAGTCTGGGTCTCCGTCCATAATTTTTGAATTTCAAGGAGAAGAGTTTGTAGTTACTCCAACAACTGTTCGTGATGCTCTGGGCCTTGAGGACTTTAATGCTTTCACAATCTCTGTTGGAGATTTTGAGTTGGTTAGAATGATGAGAGAAATTGGCTACTCTGGACCACTGACAAAGCTTGGTCAATTGAAGCGACCGCTCTTGAGAAAGGAATGGAGTTTCTTTTTCGACTGCATAACAAGGGCGTTTGGGAAGAAGTGCATGAATTGGGATGCAATTCCCACTGATAGTCTGCAAATCGGGTGTTCTCTTCTTTATGGAGGTAATTTTGATGTTGCTCGGCTAGTTCTAAATAATATAGGTGAAAAAATGACTGAAAACAGAGGTGTAGTCTATTTTGCAAGATTTTGTCAATTAATATTCTCTGAATGTGTTTCTGAAGTAGAGATAGCTGAGAATGATGTGATTCCCTGTTTTAAATTACATAAACGCATATTATCTGATCTAACCAATAAAGATAACAAGAAAGGAGATGTTGGTGTTTTGATGTTGCCTGAGTCTGTGCAACAATTCCTGATCAATTCACAACAACAACAATCACCATCAAACGCTGAAGCTGGACCTTCTGTGTCTCCATCACAGAGGTCAAAGAAGTCAAAGGTACGAGCTGTTAAATCTGCTAGGGTGAATCCATCAACTGCTGAAGCTGGGGTATCAAACACTGCTGATATGCCTCAGAAGAAAAAGTTAAAGAAAAGAAGGGCCAACAGGGCAAAGTCTGGTACTGTTGATGAGGAGAGTGAAACTGATGATGAAACTCTTCATCAGAGGAAAAGAAGACTGGTGGCTGCACATCTCTTTGGTGCATCCAATGTAAATGCTGAAGCAGCATCTATGCCTGAAATGGTAAATGCTGATATCGAAGCTCCTACATCAAAGGCTGATGATGTAGTTGAGGAAGCTGCTGATCATTCTGACAGCAGAGTTTTTGATAATGAAGCTGGGCCAATGGATTTCTTTGTTGATGAAGATATTCCAGATGCACATCCTAGTATCAGTATTTGTGATACTGAGGATGTGGCAGCTGATCAAGCCACCTTAGTGATTGAAGACTCTGTGGGTTCTCACACAGAGGTTCTTTCGGTAAACAATGCTAATTCTGAACAAGGTGAGGAAGTTGATCAGAGTTTGAAGGATGTAGCAGAGAATTTACAAGAGGCTGCTGACAAGCTAATCTCTGACGATATTATTCTTGAAGCTCTACAATAATCTGTTGTTGAGGTTGTAACAAACGAAACAGAGTTAATGCAAACTGCAAACTCTGAGATTCCAGAACCTGTTGCAGAGAAAGTTATTGATGAAGCTGCTGAGAATGTTCCTGCAGAGAATACAGCAGAGAATGATAATGATGATGATACTCTTGCTCATTCACAAGAGGAGTTATCTGATATTCGAGTAAACTCTAATGAAGAAAGAGAGGTCAATCAAGCCACTGCTGAGCACTTTCAGGAAATGTACTATAACAGATGGGCTGCTGTAGATTGTATCTTTTCAGCACAGAGGGCTGCTGATTTTCTTGGTGATTCTGTGAAGACAATTTCAAATCCTGATATTCTTACTAGTCTAAAGGCCACTGTGATTCAAATTAAATCTCTCCACAACAGATTTGATGAGTCTCATAAGGAGGTCACTGCTTTGAGGAATGAAGTTAGTATGAGAGATCTTACTCTGAAGAATGATAGATCCTACTACAATTCTATGTTCAAGAAGCAAGCTAAGGACTCTGATGAAATTCAGAAGAGGCTTGGGAAAGTTGAGGACAACCAGACTGCTATGTCTGCCCAACTGACTTCAATTTCTACTGCAATTGAGTTGTTGACATCAGTACTACTTTCTGATGATGTCAAAAAGGGGGAGAGTGTACCAAGTGACAAATGCAAAGACACTCAAACTCTGAGACGGAGGGATGATGGTAATGATGGTGGAAGCAAGGGAGATGGAAAGAGTTTAAGATTAAATTCTGATAGAAGACCACCAAGATCAAACTCTGATAGAAGATCAAACTCTGGTAAGGGAAATGCAAACTCTGCCAGTGGTTCAAAACTCAAAAGTTTGATAATCTCTGATAAGCCTACCACAGATGAGGAAATTGCTACTAAAATGTTTTTAGAAGAGCATGGTGGTGAGGTAACAGTTGAGGATTATGATGCTGAATTAAGAATGATAAATGAAGAGCACAAGAAGAAAATAGAGGATGGTACTTACAAAAAGAAAGCTGTCAAGGTTCCTAGAAGGAAAGAAAAGGGTATTTTCATCAAGGAAATTTCTCAACAGAGTATACAAGACTCAAGGAAGCCTATGATAGCAAAGAATGATAAAGGCAAGGGTAAACTGGTAGAAGAAGGACAGTTACCTATGAAGAATTTTTCAACCTCTGACAAAGCTCAAGTTGAAGTTTTTGAAGCTAGATCAACCTCTGACGCTGCTCAAGTTGATGTTTCTACTAAAATTGTGACAACCTCTGACAAGGCTCAAGTTGTACAAACTCAACTAGCACCTCAACTCCAAAGTACTTTTAGAAGACCTGTACTCTCTGAAACTCTGACACTTCAACCTGTGGACTTTTCTCAAACCAGGACTGTACTTGGAAAAGAATCTTTTGATAAGTCTGGTTTAGGTTCACATAGGGAGAAGAGAATAAACAATAGATCTGGAGATCAATCATCACTGGCAGTATCTGGTATTATTACTCAAGAGAGTCTTGATATGCTAGAATCTGTTCAGATGATATTTCATAAAGTATTAAAGAAAGAGTTTTTGCTGTATTTCATGACTGATGGAAGAGTTTACAAGGTTGCAGAGTCTGACATCAATCTCAAATCTTATGAAGAATTGGAGTATGTTCTATATTTGTTAAAAGTCAAGAATAGAAGTACTCATGATGCTGCTTTAGTTATCAGAGAAAGGATGCTTAGATCAAAGATAATGCTTGGAGGAGGAGTCTCGAGTGCATATATTCCTAAGTACAGAGATGCTTATGGAAAAATTGTGGAGATGAAGAGGAATAGTGCTAGGTTCAGGACTGCACTGGAAATGAAAGTTCTAGAATTTAATCTAGAGTCTGACAAGCCTTTCTATATAAAACTTGGAAATGAAATGAGGAAAAACAGTATTTATTCTCTGAGAGCTGCCATATATCAAACTGGTGAAGGAGATCCAGAGCTTAAGGAGCTGAAGGAAAATATGATTGCTGAACTGGAAAGAGCTGAGAGAAGATTACTTACAGACTATCTCAGGACAGTGCCTGATATTCAAGAAATCAAATAAAGTCTGACTGTAAGTTTTTAAAGTTTTCTATTCTAAGTTAAAGTTAAACTCTGACATATTTTAAACACTGCATTTGTTATACGTTTTGACATCATCAATTATCTGTTTAACTTGTACATTTTTATTATGCACAAGTCGGGGGAGATTGTTAGATATAATTGCTGACGTTTGTTCATCAGTGTTTAAGCAACAGGTGATCATCAGAGTTTACATGGAAGCCGGTCAGAGTTTGTTAAAGTCTGACAGGGTGAAAGTCGATTTAGCTGTCGGTGTGTGTCATGAAGATTCTAGAAGCAATATATTCTGAAGATGGAAAGAAGCAGAATATATTGATACAGCTAAGGAGACGGAATAGAAGACTGAAGCAATCCGTAATTGATATGAATTGTATAGCTAACTTATAGGAATATCAATTAGAGATGGATTGTATGTAGCTGTGTAATATATAAACACAGATAGGTTATCCCTAGAAGGGATGCGATTATTGAAAATATTATTCTTGTAACCTAGTAGCTCTTTGTGATTCTTTAACATCACTAAGAGAGAATTATTTAATATAATTCAGTTTTGTTGATTTATAAACAGTGTTCTTGATTGTTATTCTCATACATACTTGATTATATTGTGTATTCGGCCTAACACTTTTGTTTTGCGATAGTTTCAAGTGATTTTAAAAACGTTTCTCTGTACCAAAGCTAGGGGATACTTCATTGATCTTTCCATGACCTTGGTTTAATATATGGTCTTAGATTTCTAATTCTACATACTTTCTCAAAATGATCAAATCAATACATCATCGATTGTCCAGTGAATAGTGACTAAAAATTCGAATAGGAATCTCCTGATTCTGATTGCGTTTACATTATCTTATTCTCCCTATACATCAATAATATAACTTCGAAACATTCATTGCATACCATCCACATAGTGTGGTCTGAAAATTTTTCCATCAGCAAATTTACTATTCATCAGGGAAATTTACTATTTATCAGGGTTTCAATTATTACAAAATTTTGGGGTATTACAGAACTTGTCAACCCACTCGCCACTTGCTAATAGAAATATAGCTACATAACAAATATAATAGTTAACATCTGTATATAAGGTAATACGCTCATCTTCATGTGTTAATACAAGAAATGTTTTGAGTATAGAACTTAATGTTAGGCCAAATATAATATGGATGTCCAAAAGTATATTCCTAATAATAGCTCATGCTTGCATCTTCATCTTCTGAAGGTAGTCTTGGAATCTTGGTTTATTTGTATGTGTATATATTCCTAAGTTAATTAATGATGCTGACAAGTCTGTGAAGTAATGCAAATTGAAGGTTTAACATAATTTGTAAAGAGGATCTTTGAGTAGTTTAAGATAGATAGGGACGCTGCAGAAACATAATGCTCAATTTGAGAGTTAAAAACATTTTAGGTGATCTTTGCAGATGTATGAGATTTTCGTTTATAGCGGGTGTTAGTATAATGACCCGTGGGTTTTATGCTACGTGGGTTTTATGCTAGTTTGAAATAAAATTGGACAAAATCCGGCTCCAATCTTTGTGAGTTATTATCAATTTACTTTTCTAATTTGTGAGACTTTAAAAATTAACTTATTGATAAATATAAAATTTTCAATATAATGTAATATAATTTTTTCAAAAAAACTTAATTAAGTAATATTTTTATCTTCGATATAAATTTGTTTTAAATATAAATTTTACTTTTGATAAAAGTTGGGTAATTGTTAATATATATTGTATTTGTTTCTACCAAATAAACAACAGGAATTATAATTAATAATTGTTAATATATATAGATTAAGGGTTACTAGCTTAAAACCCGTGCGATGCACGGATTGTTAATTGTTATTTTATTATTATTGTTTTAATATTTTATTAATTGTAATTTTGCAAAAAATAAGTAAACATGTTAAAATAGCTAAACACTTTTAATTAATTAAAAACATTAAAACAGATTTTAAAATAAATAAGTATGGGGTCGTCCGTTATATTTTTGAAAATGAAGGGTTTTTTAGTTAGAAAAAATGAAACATATATTCAGTTTAGAAAGGTAAATGTCCGTGATATTTTTGGAAAACGAGGTTTTAAAATTTAATAATTAAAAGTATTTAAATACGTTTTAAAATAAATAAGTAAATGGTTTCATGTGATATTTTTGGAAAAATAATGGATTTTAGTGAGAAAAATAGAAAAAGTAAATTGTAAAAGACAATTTCCCGTGATATATTTAGAAAAGAAGGAACTTTTTAGAAAAAATATATAATATATTTTAGCTGAAAAGGTAATTGGTTATAAATAGGTATTTGATTATTTATATTTTAATATTTGTATTAATTTCATTTGTTAAGAAAAATAGGTAGACATGTTAAAATAGGTAAACTTTTAAAAAATAATTATAATATTAAAATAGTTTTAAAAATAAATAACTAAACGTCCGTGATATTTTTGGAAAAGGGGGGGTTTTAGTAAGAAAAAATTGAAAAACTAACATGTTTTAGTTTAAAAAAAAGTAATTGTCCGTGATATATTTGAAAAAGTAGGGGAATTTGTTAGAAAAAATAGAAAAAATAATGTATTTTAGGTGAAAAAGATAATTGGTTATAAATATGTAATATTATTATTTAATAATATATTTCTATAAATAAGTAAGGTTAATTAAGTAAAAACACAAAGTACAGTTAATTAAGGGCAATTAAGTAAAATCACAACGTACCATACCGACCAACCAAAATTAAAGGCAATTAAGTAAAATCACAACGTACCATACCGACCAACCAAACTTTTAATGTTTCGTCTATTATATAATAGTATAGTATCGATGACCTGTTAACATTATACCAACTAAACTAAAACTCAATTTATGATTTATCTAATTCATATTAATATCGGATTTTTCCCTTGCGATCATATTTGAATAATTTATTATTAAGTTTTTAATCAGTTTTTGACATAGTCGAATCAAGTATTTCGAATTATTAATTAAATATTCAATTCAAATTATTTTCAAATTGGATTAAATTGATTTTGAATTATGATTGAAGTACGTCATTCAGATATAAAATCGAATCACCGACACCGACTTCATGAATTTTGATCCAATAATTCGGATTTTGACCCGTTTTCTCGGTTCTAATTTAGGCTTCTACTAGAGTGGTAGTTTAGATAGTGAAATATATTTTGTGTACTCAAATTTTATTCTAAAGTTTATTTTATGTATTTACAATTTACTTTAAATTTTTAACTAGAATATTGTAAGTGATGTTTCGAATAAAATGCGTATGCATAAATATATTTTAATTCTTAAATTATTACAGAGTTAATCTATATTAACTGAATATAATAAAATAAAAACATTAATATTTCGAATACTCTATTTTAAAACTTAGTGTTATAAATAATTTGAGTAATGTGCGAAAATATAAAATACACTTTATGCCTTTTATAATTGAGACCAGCAGTTAAGTGAAATGTGTTAAATTTGAGCTAAGATCAGCCCGATTGGCTACCCAAAAAAAAAGAAAAAAAGATCAGCCCGATTTAGACTTAAACTGAAGCTAAAACCATAATCGAAGCCGAGCCATTAATTTCAGATATTTAATAATTTCCCAGTTTGGTCTGTTGCAGGTTCGTTTATCAATTTGTTCGGATTTATAGTTTTCTTTATGTTTCCTTTTTTTTTTATTTTTTAATCTCAACCTTGCACGTGATTTTATAACGTTGTATTGTTATTTCACTTTTAGGTCAGTTTAAACACTTGTTAAATATTGTTAATATTATTACAGAATCTAAAATGAAAGTAATAAAATAGAAAAAGGTGGAGCAGGGGGGACAGAGCTCGGGGCTCAAGAACGGCCAATGGTGGAGATGGAGAGACAAGGGGACCTAGATTTACGGAGGTGGCGTGACTTTGCCTTATATCCGCCGTACTCTCTTTTCAGTGACCCCACCCACTTTTTTCCACTGCCATGGGCTCCTTTTTCTTCACAGCCAGACAATCAGTTTACTATCAAGTGCCACCCACCCAGCCGCTAATAACATGCGTTTACTGTACTACATTTTCTGCGAGTATTGGATTCCCAACAAATGCACGTCAAAACTTTACACATACTCCGTTTCTCCGTATGGGGATAGATTTCGGAAATAAGAATAAATCAGATTTTAAAAATTAAATTAGTCAAATATTTTTAAATAATAAATCAAGAATTTATCGATTACTAAATTTCGATTCTTTTTAAAAAATCGGGTCAAGTCCTGACTCGTCCGAATAAGTTAAAGTCTATTGGTCCAAATGTAGGCAACTTGGTTAATCCACAAACTCACAACAAATCCCAAAAAATTATGATTTGTTGGTGCTAATTAGTAGTAGTAATTTGTCGTATAAATTAAACACAAATCCAAAATCTATTCGATGTGGTACGCGGACCGGAACTGTCACGAGTCCCTCATTTGATCCTGTGTTTATCGGCTTCAAAAATAATAGAATTCAAAATATCGTTAGAGATGAGATTCTTTCTCGCGGCATTCAAAAAACCAGTCTTGAAGTACATTTTGTGCTACAGCCCTTCCTATCTGATAGAAAAGGATCCCATGATCCTGAACCGATCTTACCTGGGATCGCAAATCCCAAGTTTATCTATGAAAAGCGGATCTAATTGTATTAGTGTCTATAATTGATTTCTTCTACGTAATACTAATCGACAGGGCCTCATTAATACTAATCGACAGGGCCTCATTGGTAAGTGCTACAAGATCTGGGATGTTACATAAATTGCTACTACTTTTCTTACGTGTTGATTGTTTGATGTTTGAAGTTTGAACCTCATTAAATGATGTAAGCATTTTTATTTTCCGAGTTACATGTTTCTAATGATCAAATCGATTAATTTTTTTATTAAATATTAAAATATTATTTATTTATTATTTTAAAAAACTGAAATTTACATTTTAAATAGCTTACACGTACTTTTTAATACATATTTATATCACATTTTTTATTAGATATGATTATAAATTTCAATTATTAAATCAAAAAACAAAATTAAACTCCCTTTTTAAAAAAAATAATTGAAAATTAATCAAATAGTCCAAAGTGATTTTACATCAGAATCAAATCTATCCAAAATGATTCTGCAGCAGAATCAAATTTAAAATCAATTTTTTTATTCAAATTTTAAATGTTAAATTTTTTATAAAGTTTGTATATGCTAATATTATACGTTATAATCAGATTATATATTTTAGGTAAGAAAAATTAAAATTATTTATGAGATTCTATAATAGAATATATGGTTCTCCCCGATTCTCTATATAAGATGGTTATCTCTGGAACAATGATATATATATATATATATATACTTTGATCAAATTTATTGAAATAGTAGAAAATTAAAATGTACATATATCAAGGAACGGGGAGAGAATTGACTTAGTTTTGACTCACTTAAATTTTGTTGATATATACTTACTATGTCCCTCTCATTTCTTTATACTTTTCTTTTTGGTACGTCCCTCTCATTTCTTTACATATCAAAAATAGTAACATTTTATAATATAAAATTCAATCATATTCACTATTTTCCTCCACTATACCTACTTTATACTCACTTTATACATTAAATATTGATTGGTCCCACCACTTTACTCATTTGTCTTACTTTTCACTATTAATTTGTACTTTTTCTTAACTTTCATGTCGTCCCCTCAATGTAAAGAATTGAGGGGGTCGGAGGGAGTAATATTTTATGCATTATTAGATGTGGATTGTTTGTCAGTAAATGATCTTAGGCCACTTATTTCTACAAAGAGTTAAATGAAAATGTTAGGGGTATTAAATTGGTTTTTTTAAAATTTTTCCAAATACATGTGGTATGTTATGATTTGTTTTAATAAGAAATGAGATCCTTGGATTTATACCAGGAAACCTAATTAAAAATTACATTATGTTACATTAATCCTGCCATGTTATTTGAGGACAATTTTTCGTACCTAATTTTGTGCCTCAGACATTACTTAAAATTAAAAATTATGTAAAAGACTAGTTTCGAGAAAGAGAATAATATCAAAAAATCTCATTTAGAGATAAATTGACAATAAGTTAAATTTAGGATCTTAACTAAAAGGTTCAATACTTTTAATATTTTCAAAAATAATTCAAATGCATGATTAAAAAATTCAAGGGCCTTCAAACTCATGGAAAGAATTTGAAAATTTTAACTTTTCACGTCAATACCTTAATTGAGGATATAATTTTAATTTATCTAAGGAAATTAAGATTTTATTCTTGGATAATAAAAGATTTACGCTTACTTTTAATATCTTGAATGATAAAGTGATAACCCGGGTCAAATCACGAGTCTTTTTCAAAAATTGGATTAAATACCGATTTCAAGTTCAAATAAGCTGAAGACTATTGACCCAAATGCAATCAATTGATGTAGTACTTTTATTTATATACTGAACTATTCCTCTGTAGCCATTGTGGGATAATATCGGCTGGTTTTGTGTCCCCACCTCCGAACCTTTGTTCATTATGGGATAATACCACCAGCCTTCATGTTACCACATCCGGCAACTTGGCGAATCAAACTTTCGAGAGTCAGTTCTGATACCATATGTGACGATCCGGGTCAAATTCCGAGTTTTTTTTTTGAATTGGGTCAAGTTCCGATTCCGAGTCCGAATAAGCCGAAGACTACTAACAAATGCAGCCAACTTGGGTAACAACAACTGGAGTGAAAGTATTTTATGTGCCACATACCTGATCAATAGGACCCCTTTGCAGAGTATTCATAATGACATACCTCTTCATAAATTGACTGGTGAGCAACCTTGTTTTGATCTTCTGAAAGTTTTCGATTGTCTTTGTTTTGCCTCTACAAGTGTTGTTTCTAGAGGGAAGTTTGATCCTAAATCTGTTGCATGTGTTTTTCTTGGTTATTCTGGTTCACAGAAAGGTTACAAAGTCTTGGATTTTAGTACTGACCAATTGTTTGTCTCTCGTGATGTGATTTTTCATGAGTCCCATTTTCCTTTCCATTCTCAAGCTAGTCCTACTGTTTTTCCATCTTCTATCTATTTACCATCTGTCACCTCACCTTGTGTTGATCATACTGATCATATCGGTCATTCAAATTCAGCTTCAGATTCTGATTTCTTACCTGAAATTTCTTTGTCTAGTTCTTTATCACATGCTGCCAGTATTGAGTTTTCTAATGATCAATATGATTCCTCGCATTGTTCTTCTGGTAATATCTCTCCAGATACTCATTTATCTACTCTCCATGATCTTAGTGCTCATATTGATCCACCTATTGTGTTACGAAAATCTACTAGAGTTCATAAAACTCCTTCTTATTTGTCTACTTATCAGTGTCATACGGCACTCTCTTCTCAACACTGGTGTAATTTAGTTCGTCCTCTGTTTTGTGCATCTGTTCAATCAAAATGTGATTTGACAGAACCTCATTCTTATAAAAAGGCTTTTTTGGATCCTCGTTGGATTGCAACTATGCAAACTGAGTTGCAAGCTTTGCATGCTAATCATACATGGGATCGTGTCCCTTTACCAGCAAATAAAAAGCCTATTGGGTCGAAGTGGGTTTATAAAGTGAAATTGAAATCTGATGGGAGTTTGGAGCGTTGTAAAGCTCATTTAGTTGCTAAAGGGTATAATCAAAAATACGGGGTTGACTATGAGGAAACATTTTCTCCCGTGGTAAAAATGAGCACAGTCCGCATTTTACTCTCTTTGGCTGCTTCTAAACAATGGGATTTACATCAACTCGATGTAAATAACGCTTTCCTTCATGGTAATTTGAAGGAAGAAGTCTATATGCGTGTGCCAGAAGGTGTTCCTAATCCTTACAATTTGGTTTGTTTACTTCGTAAATCTCTTTATGGCTTAAAACAGGCGTCCAGGGAGTGGCATGAGAAATTGGTTGAGGAATTGATTTGTAAGGGGTTTAAGCAGTCAAAAAATGACTATAGTTTGTTTCTTAAACGACATAATGGTTTATTTTGTGTTGCAGCAGTTTATGTTGATGATGTGATATTGATGGGAGATGATAGTTTGAGTATTGCTGCTTTAAAAACACATTTGAGTGCTAAGTTTGGTATTAAGGATCTTGGCTTATTACATTTCTTTCTGGGTATCGAAGTTACCCATACATCTGAGGGGATCGTGCTATGTCAAAATAAATTTGCCACTGAAATACTTTCTGATGCTGCACTTACTGTCACTTCTTCGACTTACACTCCATTACCTCTTCATTTGAAGCTTTCTCTTACTGCTGGTGATTTGTTACCCAATCCTGAGGTCTATCGCTCGTTAGTTGGTAAACTAAATTACTTAACTAACACTCGTCCTGATCTTTCTTATACAGTTCAAATGTTGAGTCAATTTATGCACGCACCCAGAACTACTCATTTGTCTGCTTTGCATCATACTCTTCGTTATTTGGCTGGTACTGTATGCCAAAGTATTTTGTTAAAAGCATCTGATCAGCTGACGTTACAAGCGTTTTCGGATGCTGATTGGGCCTCTTGTATTGATTCACGCCGGTCCGTCACAGGCTATATCTTACTTCTTGGGAATTCACCTGTTACGTGGAAATCAAAGAAGCAAAATACAGTCTCCAAGTCTTCTGCAGAAGCCGAGTATCGAGCTATGGCGTCTGCCGCAACTGAAGTTACTTGGGTAGTTCGTCTTTTGGATGAATTTGGTGTTTCCAATCTCAAACCTGTTGTGCTTCATTGTGATAATCAGTCCGCTCTTCACATTGCTAAGAATCCTGTATTTCATGAACGGACCAAGCACATAGAGCTTGATTGTCATTTTACCCGTGATAAGGTCTTAGAAGGTTTGCTGCAATTGTCTTATCTTCCCACTCGTTCTCAGCTAGGTGATGTCTTCACTAAGGTTGCTCCTTCTGCTCAGTTCAATTCCCTTCTTTCCAAGTTAGTCATATTTCCACCTCCTAACTTGAGGGGGATGTTGAATTACCATCGACAGCTCAGCAAGATGAAAGTGTAGTGTAGAGTTAGTTAGTCGAATGCCAAGTCAGCATGAGTTAGTTACTAATACAGCTGTCATGTTGTTTTTCTATCCATCACTATAAGTACACAAAATCTGTAACAAATTGTTGCCAGCTTGTAATGTAAACAAAACAGTTCTGTTTTTTTTGTTTCTTATCTTTGGCTCTCTTAAAACAATGGTGAACACACTCCAGTTCTTTGTTCTTCGAATGTGCAATGATGTTGATTGTTTGCAAAGCTCAAATTAACAAAAATATCATGATTTGGTGGTGCAATTAGTAGTAGTAGTATTTTTACTTATATACTGAACTAAAATTTCAAATATCGTCGATGTGGGACTGGGATGGTACAAACAAGGACAAGATTGTGATGAATAAGGATACTAACATTGTGAATAAAAGATCGGGTTAAATGGCTAATTCGTCACCCTACTATATGAAAACTTTTAGTTGAGTTACCATTCGAAAAAAGTTTTCAAATGCATAATTGTACTCTTTGTAATTTTCAATCGCAACACTCAACTACTAATTATTTTCACTGCCGTTAAAATTCATTGACTTTTGACAGAGAACCGTTAACTGCTGCCAACTCGTTGCCACGTATGCGCCACATCCTTGACACACCAGCAGCATACACATCACAGATCTAACTATTCAAACCCGACCCGGATTTCCCCCCAAATTCTCATTCATCTCTCTTCTTCTTCTATTATCTTAAACACACACAATACACACCAACCACAACCTTAATCTGCCGGAATTTCTCCACCAATGGTGCCGGTTTTGATTCCATTTCTCTTCCTCCACCCCGAAATCATACACGTTTCATTTTAATTCCATTCCAATTGATTACATAAACACAATTCAACTTTGTAGTTTTAACCATAATTCCAATGATATGTTATTGATTTTGTTGATTATATTATGAAAATCACAATCCATTATTCCATGTAAGATTGAAGCAACAACAAAAAATTGTTTGACTTTAAAGATAGAGAAGTAAAAGAAGTTATATTATATACATGTGTGTGTATGTATAGATGTATAAGATAGAAAGAAGATTGAAAGGATTTTCAAATTAAGAACCCTAAGTGTAACAAAGGAAGGGGAAATGGTTTAAAGAATGGGTGGGTTTAATCCAAAGAATCAGAAACGAAATGGGTCTGTCATGTAGGATTCCACATAATTGTTTCGTTAGTCAATTTAACGGGGACTAACGGCAGTAACCTATTTGAAATGTTATGATTGTTCAAATGTTTGACTGAAAACTTTTTTGAGATGGCAACCCAATTGAAAGTTTCTATATAGTACAGTGACGAATTAGCCATTTAACCCATAAAAGATCTAGCAGTTCCAGGTTTCGTGCTCAATAAAGAAAAGTTTAGAAATCGAATAATCTTTATGTCAAGCCTTCAAGTGATAAGTGTTATAGTGGGCAATAGTTCTGTTTGATAGATACAGTTGTTCCTGAACATACATTGTGATACATGAAGGACAAAACATCACATTTTGAAGAAGAGATTGACCTCGAAAAATCTCGTTTAGAAAAAATCCGACAATGAGTTCATTTTAAGGTCTTATCTCGAAAATTCAAGGACCATGAAATTTTCAGACAAAATTTAATACATTGACTATAAATTTTAAGTAGCTTGAAACTCCTGGAAAAATCTTCACTACCGGAATTTTCAATTTTTTTAAGGAGAATATGATTTTATTTAGATTTTGGTTTAATTTATTTTAGGATTTTGAACCCATACACGAATATCTTTAAAATATTAGACAATTATCAATTAGTGAATTCAAAACCTTTGACAATTTTCACTGTCTTTTTGATAAACTAGTTTACTAATTCACGCTTCACAGCGGGTTTATAATAATTTTTCTAAACTTTTCTAAACATATGCTTTTAGATAAAATAATATATCTAACATAAAATTAAGATTTTTTGAATTCTCTATTTTGTCTTGGTCATTTACCAAAATTTTGAGTAAATATAGAAAAGGGTAATTGTTTTACATTTTTTATTATTTTAAAATTATATCAGATATTAGTATATTTATCACAATTTTTATTTTTCTCAAAACTTCTATTTAAACTACATAATATAGTATAAATATTAAATTCTATCGTATAATATTATGCTCCTAAATCCTAATGAATCGCTCTCTTGTTAAACATGTTTCGACCTCATTTCTCGTTATTTTAATGAATTTATACATATAACAAACTAATTTACTAAATAAATTATATAATCTATTAATCAGTTTTATTATATCATAATATTTAATTTAAACATTTTTAAAAAATTTAATTTTTAATATTTAGAATATGGGTACTCGAGAAAATAATGAAAAGAAAATAAGCCTTTTTTATTTTATTTTATAGAAACTTGCATTTTCTTTAAGTGTTTTCTTCTACATAAACATGCGATTTTTTAAAAAAACTCAAGATTTTGTTTTTATTATATATGTAAAATATATAGATAAATTAAACGTGGAGTTTTTTACAACAAAATCATGAGAACGTTATTTCTAATAGTTTTTTTTTTGAATATTAAGATGATAAATTTCAAGATAAATTTTAGAACTTCAATAAAAAAATGAGAATATTAAAATGCTAACTTTTATATTAAAAGAAAGTTTATAAAAATATCAACATTATAATTTGACTTGAAGATAAATTTTAGTATAATATTAAGATAATAATTTTATTTTAGAAGAAAGTTTATAAGAATATAAGGTAATTATGAGTTCCATTAATATATATTTAAAAGACAATTAAGATAATATATTTGGTTTCTTATGTTTATTTAGGAAAATATTAAAATTATATTTTTAGTTTCCTCCATTAGTAAAGATTTTAATGGAAACAATATTAGAATTGTTTCTTTACATTTCTCAATTAGTACATATTTAAAAGACAATGTAGATATTTTCTAAACAAAAATTAAGTATAATATTAAAATTGTATATTTACTTTCCTCCATTAGTAAAATTTTTAAAAGCAATTGAGATATTTTCTAATAAATAATTTAGGAGAATATTGAAATTGTATATTTAGTTTCCTCAATTGGTAAATATTTTAAAGGCAAGAATATTAAAATTATATATTTAGTTTACTCAATTAGTAAAGATTTTAAAGGCAATTGAAATATTTTCAAATCAAGAATATTAGTAATTCAAAAATTTGAGATCATTAAAAAATTAGATGGAAGTGATTTAAAAGGCGTCATCTCAACGCTCTCATGTCTTCTGATTTACGGCAGAACATTATAGTAAAAGTTAGTTTGAAAAAAAAACTCAAAAATTAGTTTAGAACAAAAGACCTTCAAACGAAAATTATAATGAGAAAATATAAAGTGAAGAATTCAGGGGACAAAAGTTTCTAACTGGACCAACTGGATTAAACAAAACCTGTTGAAAGTTAATTATTATATAAAATGTGTTTTAAATTAAATAAACGATTATATTTTAACCTAACTTTAAGATTTTTTTTTATCATTCATCGAAATTCTTAATGAACATATAAAAGGACAATTGTTTAGAATTTTTGTTATTTTATTATTATCTATTAATATTATTTATTATTCTCAAAATTCAAAATGCCACTTCTATATATTAAAATAGGTATAAATAAAAATTAAAATATTAAAATAGAATCAATTTTATGAACTACTTTCTTGTTGAACATGTTTCCTCAGATGAGCTGTTTTCTCATTAAAAAAATAAAATTTTAATATTAACACAAATATTAAGAATCAAATCCAATATTAAATCCTACTAATATTTGGTATAAATTATTATAACACACATTTTTGTTTTTAATATAATCCTAATAATAATTAAATAAATTTTTTATTATTAAATATCTCATCTAATTATAACTCCTCATATATATATATATATATATATATATATATATATATATATATATACTATTATATAATATATAAAACATTAAAAGTTTGGTTGGTTGGTCGGTAGTAAGTGATTTTACTTAATTATCCTTACTTATCTATAAAAATAATAATTAAATACTAACATTACCTATTCTAAATAATTACCCTTTTTCAGCTAAAACACATTACCTTTTTTTCTATTTTCTCTAAAAAAATTCTCTCAATTTCCAAGAATATCATGTACAATTACCTTTTCCAACTAAAACATTTTATTTTTCTATTTTTCTTTACTAAAACTCCTCCTTTTTCAAAAATATCACGGGCAAACCATTATTACAATCCGTGCATCGAACGGGTTTTAAGCTAGTATTATTAAAGACGAAACTTTGAAAGTTTGGTCGGTACGATACCTGTTTTTTGGTACTTCGTTATTTTACTTAATTATCTATTAGGGTTGATACATTTGGAATGATGATAACAAAATACTCAAGACAAGAATTTGATCTTGATACCGAAGTTGATTGTTAAAAAGCTAGTTCATAGAAGCTGATAAATCAGGAAGCTAACTAGAAGGCATTTTATCTATCCAAGGTCTAAAAGCCACATCAAATGTATGGAAGATATTCTGTCATAAAGTTAGGAAGCAATTCAGAAGCAAGCCAACATACATCTAATCAAGCACTAAGTGTTTCAGTGGTAAGCCTGCTAAACAACTCAGTAATGGTGAATCAATAAGGATGACAAGATGTTTTATCTAAGGATGAAGCTAAGTGTATCTGTTCTACCGATAAAGCTATGGAAATCTTATTTCATCTACGGATAAGAGCTGAAAACATCAAATGCCATCAACGGATAGAAGCTGATGACATCTTATCTCATCAACGGATAGAAGCTGAGAACATCTTATCTCATATATACGGATAAAATCTGAAGGAAGTCGATTTACAGATACAGCTAAGGATGTCATGTTTTATCTATGGATGCAGTTAAGGAGGTCATGGTCTATCTATAGATGCAACCAAGAATGTCATGTCCCATCTATGGATACAGTTATGGAATATTACTTCTACGGATATTCTGAGATTACCTTTCTACGGATAACTGAAGTAGAATAGTAATCTATAGATAAATAATTAATACACCTACGGATATTCATCCCATTCAAGAAGAGCAAATCTATGTAAAGGAATCTTTTAAAATTTTCTTTATTTAACAGGTTGAATGAAGGACAGTCTCAGAGATCATCATTACACACCCGTGACTAAAAGATGGTGGATAACGACTCAAAAGATGTATGGAATAGGGAGTCAAATTGTAAATATTCGAAGGCTCAAATTTCTACAAATGAAATGTGAAGTCATCCATTATCTTCTATGTCTCGATGGATAAATAAGAGTTAAAGCAGCTTCCTAGAAGTTTACCTTCTAACTGTACACAAAGGAAAAGCTTGACAAGCATGAAGACCTATATGCAATACTACATGTTCACTTATCTCAGCTGATAGTGACTTGATAGTCGGGTAACCAAGGAAAGATCTCTTTCATGCAGATGTCACATGGGCTTGGAAGCTAGGTCAATTGCATGGACTTAGTAATTCTTGAAAAGAGAAGCACACTCAATCAGAAAGCACCATTTGGGACTATTCAAGTTTATCTGTGATGCCAGCCAAGGCATTTCCCGAATATGATAGTTTCTGAGACAAGCATGTGAACAAGCATAACCAAAAATGTAATATTTTATTATGTTGTAGGTTTTGTTTGTAACACACAGTTGATGTATATAAGACGAGTAGCATAGAAAAGTGTGAAGAGAGCACAAAGCTGAATGTAAAACACTTAGGCTCTCTTTCATCATCTGTGTAAGCAGCTGGAGTTTGTTGAAAAACAAAACCATAGAATTCTTCAATATACACCTTAGGTGGGCTTTTTCCGAGAAACCCACCTGAAAAGTTTTAAAGTTTGCTTGTCTCCTGCATTTCTTTTTAACTCGAAGAATTCATTTATGTTCACGGTTTTGAGTGGATTTTAGTTAATTTGCAAACACATATGTTCATACTGTAAAAGGTTTGAAAAAGTTTTGTAAAATTAACTAGATTGTATTCAACCCCCCCTTCTACAATCTAGGTTGCATTGTTCTGGGAATAACATTATCCTTACTTATTTATAAAAATATTATTAAATAATAATCCAAATTTATAATCAGTTACTTTTTTCAGTTAAAACACGTTACCTTTTCTATTTTTTCTAACAAAATCACCTCATTTTACAAAAAATATCACGGACAACTACCTTTTTTTAGTTAAAACATGTTACTATTTCTATTTTTACTTACTAAAATCCCTCATATTCCAAAAATGTCACGGTAACCCCTTAATTAAAACCTATTTTAATGCTTTTAATTTTTTAAAAAGTTTACCTATTATAACATGGCTCCTTATTTTTTTAACGAAAGCAATTAATAAAATATTATAACGTAAATAATCAAATGTTAGGTCCTGATAAGTTTGTAGAAGGGGGGTTGAATACAAACTTTATAGTTTAATCGAATTTGTCCGTTTTAGAATAAAACAATTTAGGAACAAATTATTGCGGATAAAATGAAACAAGATTCAAGTTAAATAAAATTATATTAAACTTGAAGGGTGTTACTAATATGGTAATGATTACAAGATTGAATCTCAAACTAATTAAAACAAATCTAGAATAAATTCAACATGAATTTATCTATTTTTGTAATATAAAGATATAACAATAAATGATAATTTGAGATACGTTCTAGGGATAAAAATCCTCTAGATAGTCAAAGCAGTACGAGTGAATGAATTCTATTGCTTTAGATTTAACACAATGATTCTAGAATTTAATTCACACAAGAAATGATTCGGCAGAGTTCTTGAAAGTTCTTCACAGAAAGTTTCTGATGATATAATGTTGATGATATTTTCTTCTGTGCTTTTCTGTTGATTAAGTACTAATCCACTTGACAAATCAATTCTGCACGTTTCTTGCTTTTCATTCCACTAGGAATGACTATCAAAATAGTCTTGGAATGACTATCTTAAAAAGCCTGGAATGACTATCCAAAAGGCTTTGGATGACTATGTGAATTACTATGAATTAAATTAGAATAATTATAAATGTACTGGGATGACTATCGAGATGACTATCCCTTGATAGTCACTCTAGTTCATTTTTAATAAAAATAGCTTGGAATGACTATCGGGATGACTATCCTTTGATAGTCATTCCAGTTCATTTAAATTAAGTAATTCTAAATTAATTCAAATTCAAATTCTAAATTAATTCTAATAATTAATTTATTTCATAAATTAATTCTGATGAATTAATTTATTCAATAAATTAATTACTTAATTTATTTGCTAAATTAATTCTGATGAATTAATTTAATAAATTAATTAATAACTAATTTTAAATAGAATTTAAATTCTCATAGGATAGCAAAACCAATTATTGAACCACTTGAACTGTTGAAGAATTTTCATTGTCTGAGGTTGTCATTTGATGCACTATCTGGTTCATAAATGACTAACTTCATTGTCTATTCTTCATCTTGACTTTAAGTTGTGGTTCATTGTCTGCTTTTGACTGTTGTTCAACCTTTGTAACCTGTACATTTGCTGTCACAAATCTGAAACCTCTGTCACTTTAATAAATCCACTTCTTTGAAGACTTCATTGAGGCTTGAATAAATAATTGAACTTTTATCAATGTAGTATTTCTTCAAGTCTGTAGGATGACTTTAATCTGTATTCTTCTAACAGATATGATCATCTGAGATTCCTGTGACTGTGACAATTGAATAATTACTTACTTATTACAAACTTGTTTAAGTTGAGTTGAATCCTCGATGGGCCTAAACATATGTCTTTCATCAAATAACAACTATTAAAAACAATCTGTGCATAACACGAGTTTTAAGCTAGTTATAATATTAAAGACGAAACATTAAAAGTTTTGGTTGGTCGGTCGGTATTTGAGCCGGGCCTATCTATAATTTGGGTCGGGCCTATATATAACCAATTACTTTTTTCAGCTAAAATACATTACATATTTTATCTATTTTTCTAACTAAAACAATTCATCTTATAAAAATAAAATAGGTAACATATATATAAAATGGTAATATTATTACATATTTATAACTGATTACCTTTTTCAGCTAAAACACATTATATATTTTACATTTTCTAACTAAAACAACTCATGTTCTGTAAAGCATAATGTAACATAAGATGTAAAAGAGATAACTACAACTCAACAAAGGACAAGACATACAATAATATTAACAGAAGCACAGGAATCCAGAATCAAAGAAGAAAAGGTAAACTCAAAAAATCAAAATACGTTATGTATTCTTGAAGTCCGTAAACAGGTCACGGAAAGAAGTTCATGAAAATGTTCAAGCCTCAGTGACAGCAAAAGAAACAAGACTTTCAAGACGACAGAAGTATGTGAATGATTTAGGGTTAAGTACCACGGGATTCCAGTGATTTAAATGAAGCAACCAGAACGACAAGGGACGTATCAGCAACATTGAATTGAAGACATAAAAGAAGAATTGATCAAGTGTTATTCATCTGTGAACCAGACCAGTTGCACTAGGTGACGGCACTGAAAAGATCAAGTTGTTTTATCGTCTCAGAAGAAAGTGATACAGTCTATTACTTAAACACCCAGGAGCTCAGTGGAATCATTAATTGATAAAAGACAAGAAACAAGAATTCGATAGTTTTTCAATTAAGAAAACTATCGAATGGTATAATAATGATTCATTGAAAACCATGTTTACCTTAATTTGGTATTCGATAGTTTTGATTAAAAAACTATCGAATGGTAAATTAAAGTATTTCATTCGATGGTTTTTAATTAAGGAGCAGGTGAAAAGTATTCTTGTTTTACAGGTTGAAGTTGAAGATGGACGGCCAGGATTGTTTCTACATTCCTAGTTTGATAGTTTTCAATTGAAGACTACAATTAATACAGAGAGAAGATAGTGTCTTCTTCAGTCGAAGTTATTTTCACAGAATCAATAACTGAGAGAGAGTTTGAGCCAGAGAGAAAATACAGAGAAATTAATTCTGCTTGAAATCTATCAAAGTTTTGATTGTGTATAACTTAGAACTCATTGAAGCTAATCTACGGATTAGAAATTGTAGCACCCTTCGAGGTTTATATTTATAAAAAGATATATTCCCCGAAACTTGATTTGGTTTGGTGTGTTTGATTTCGTTATAGAACTGAAAGATTAATCCGCGAACGAAATTGAATTATTTGTGAGTATCGTATTCAACCCCCCCCCTTCTACGATACTTTGGACCTAACAATTGGTATCAGAGCTACTTGATTGATATACAAATCAGATCCGGTGAATGAGACCAAAATCAAACGTAGCGTGAAAATTCGAAGCAAATTTTTTAACTTTCAAAAATTTTCATTTAATTGGAATTTCTTGAATTTTAAACAATTTGAAATTTTCAGAAACCATGAGTGCTCCAAAGACAACCGCTGGTATTAAAGTTCCCCCGTTTACTAGAGATGATTTCGGTTTGTGGAAGATGAAGATGCTGTTATTTATCAAGGCATCTAATCCGTTGTATATTGGCATATTAGAGAACGGACCGTTTGTACCAATGAAACCAGTTAGTGAATCTACAGCTCCTGATGGTAGCAGGATTCCTCAAGGCACCCAACCTAAGGATATTACTGAATATACAAATTCTGACAAAGAACTGATTCGATTGGACACCGGTTTAATGTTGATATTGGCGGATTCTGCAGACAAGGAAATGAGCTATCAGTTGATGAACTGTACAAGCGGGAAACATATGTGGGATACCATTAACTTGATAATGGAAGGAACTGAAGACGTGCAGGAAAACAGATTGGACATTCTGACTTCTCAATACGAAGCGTTTAGGTCACTTCCAGGAGAAAGTATAACTCAGGTCTTTGAGAAATATACTAAGCTTCTCAATGAATTGGAAATGAAAGGAAAGACCTATCCACTGAGAGAATCAAACAGGAAGTTCATGATGACGCTGCCCCATCATGTAGAACACAAGTCATCATCCATTAGGGAAAAAATTGACTTCACAAAGATGTCATTAGAGATGATCTATTGCAAGTTGAAGACCTATGAGATGGAACAGGAACAAAGGGTGATAATCTACGGATCAGGGACAGTGGAGAACAAGCACAATGCACTTGTGAGATCAGCAGCACTTGTAGTGGATGAACCAATAACTTCTGATATTCAGGTTCAAACCCCTAGAGCTAGAAAAGAGGTGATAATAGAAGCAAAAATGGATTCTGTGAATCTGGGTGTTGATGAAAGTGATTACTACACCCTAGAAGAGCTTGAGCAAATGGAAGACAAAACCATGGCGTACTTAGCTGCAAAGTTTAGTCACATTCGTTTCAAGAGAAACCCTAAGTACAAGTTCAAGGGTTCAACCAACAGATTTCAAAAGAGCAATTATACACCTAGTACAGGCTTTAAGGGAGGCTACAAGACTGGCATGATTGATAGAAGCAAATCAAGATGCTACAACTGCAATGAGTTAGGGCATTTCGCCACTGAATGCCGGAAGCCTCGTCAAGCGAGAGACATGAAAGATGTCTATGGAAAGAAGGATTATTATGATGAGTTGAAGAAAGAGAATGCCAAGCTTAAACAGCAATTGGAGGCATTCTCTGGAAAGCAGAAAGGGAAAGCTTATATAGCAGAGGGAAAGCACTGGGATGATACTGATTCGGATGAAGAGGAGGAATATGTAAATGTTGCTCTAATGGCTGAATCTTCAGAGGAATCACCACAATCATCTCAGGTACCTATCTTAACTACAATTGATATGTCTAACTCTGAGTACAAGAAAACTGTGCAAGATCTTAGTGTAGAATTGTTTAATGTACACACAAGCATGCTAGCATCAGAAATGGAAAATGCTAAACTAGTTCTTAAGATTAAAAAGTTAGAATCTAAAAATGAAGAACTAGAGCTTGTAGTTGTAACATTAGAAGATCTTAAGCAAAAGAATGTGTACTTAGAGAACAAGGTCAAGTGTAATGCTGAGATAGAGACTATCCTCAGGAAGCAGATTTCAGATCTAGATTTGAAGCTGAATGCTTTTAAGAATTCCGCTCTAGTGGCTAAGGAAATCATTGATACTCAGGCCATAGAGAATAAAACTGCTATAGGATTTGACTATAACAAGAAAGCTGGTAAGAAGATTGTGGAATTCCCTGTGACATCTTCAATTGTCAAAAGGAATACTCCACATGTTCTTAAGAATGTTGATTGTCCAGTTTTTGTTAAGCCTTTTCCACCACTCTTTCATGAGGATGACCTTTTCATAAGACAAGAATTGCTTGAGGAGGATTTGTTGAAGGAAAAAGAGGTAAAGACTAAGTTGCCTAGGAAATCAGTAAAAAATGAATTACCTAAACCTGATTTACCTAAAACTGAAGTAGTTGACGTAGTTAGTAATGTTAAAAAGAACAGGAATGGGAAGAAGAAGATTGTTAATCAGGAAATGGTTCCATTTTCACCCATTGCATCTAGGAAGTTGTGCACTATTTGTAATTCTGCTGGACACCTTACACATGCATGTAAAAAGGTTAAAGTAGAAACTGCTAATGCTTCTGAAATGCATAACATGTCTGACATTCCTGATCTTCATGAACCCTGTGGAAAGAAAGATTGTTTGCTATGCAAGTACAACATCATGCATGCTTATTTTAAGTTGATGTCTGATAGTAGAAATAGCACTGTTAATGTTAAATCCACAGATACTATGAATATCAAACAAGGTAAGACAAAATTGAATGTTACTCCTGTTAAATCATCTAAACCTTCAGGACCCAAACAATTTTGGGTACCAAAGTTCGCTTAATCAATCTGTGATTGCAGGGTAAGGTTAAAAGCTCAAAGGTTGTGTGGATTCTAGATAGTGGCTGTTCTAGACACATGACAGGTGAAGAGTCCCTGCTTACAGAGGTGGTTAAGAAGACCGGCCCGATTGTAACCTTTGGAGATGACAGCAAAGGATACACTACGGGATATGGTAAATTGAAAGCTGAAAATGTCATCATTGAAAACATCTCTCTTGTTGAAGGATTAAAGCACAATCTTCTAAGTATCAGTCAGTTCTGTGATAAAGGCTACAATGTAGATTTCAGAAAAGACAAGTGCTTGATCACCAACAGGAAGGATGAGAAGCTTACTCTACTGGGAGTGAGAAAAGGAAATTTGTTTATAGCTGACTTAAGTTCTACCAATGAAGGAGAAGTTACATGTTTCTATGCAAAGGCATCTTCAGAACAAAGTTGGCTATGGCACAAGAAACTCTCACATCTGAACTTCAAAACTATGAACTCTTTGGTAAAGAGAGAGTTAGTGAGAGGGTTGCCCCTGATGGAATTCAATCAGGAGGGACTATGTGAAGCATGTGAAAAAGGGAAGTCGAAGAAAGCATCACATGGAAGCAAAGGAATGACAAGCATTACTGAACCATTACAGCTGATTCATATGGATTTATTTGGTCCAGTTAATGTTATGTCACTTTCAAGAAATAGATATGCATTGGTGATGGTGGACGACTACTCCAAGTACACGTGGGTGTTGTTCATACAAACAAAGGATGAAGCAACACAACTAATCATTGATCACATCAAGAAGATAGAAGTGGAAGCTAAGCTACCTGTGCGGACAATCAGATCAGACAATGGAACTGAATTCAAGAATGCAGTTCTTAATGATTTCTGCTCAGAGAAAGGAATATCAAGACAGTTTTCAGCACCAAGAACTCCTCAACAGAATGGAGTAGTGGAAAGGAAGAACAGGACCTTGGTTGAAGCAACAAGGACCATGTTGAGTGAATCAAAACTTCCCACTTACTTTTGGGCTGAAGCAGTGAATACATCTTGCTACACTCAGAATCGAACCCTGATCAACAAAGATCATGAAAAGACTCCGTATGAGTTAATGGCCAACAAGAAACCAACACTGAAGTACTTTCATGTGTTTGGTGCAAAGTGTTTTGTACTTAAAGATGGAGAACATCTTGGCAAGTTTGATGCCAAAGCAGATGAAGGCATTTTTCTGGGCTATTCTCTGGAATCTAAGGCTTTCAGGGTATATGTGATTGAAGATAAGAAGGTGTTGGAAAGCTTTAATGTAACATTTGACGACACCAAAAGACCAGGCCTGCAAACTGGAGAGAACTCTGAATCCTTGGTATTTGAAAATCTATCAGGAGATCTCTTTGACAATGAAGAAGTACCTGAAGTTGTTACAGTCATTAATAATAATCATAATGATAATGATTCTGGACAAAGTGGTGACCAAAGTGGAGATCCTCAACATTCTACAGGATCCACTAGTCAGTCTTCAGAATCAACAGATCAAACCGTCAATAACTCAGGGGGAGCAGGAGAAGGATCAACTAGTCACACTCCACAACATCTAGAACAAGGAGAATCATCAAAGATCGCATCTGCCAAGACAAAAGGTATGGAATAGAGATCATCCCTTTCACTTGATCATTGGTGATCCGGACACATGAGTGAGAACTAGGAGAACATCACAAAATGAATGTCACTATTCTGGGTTTCTTTCAGAAACAGAACCTAAGAAAGTTGAAGATGCTCTAGATGATCCAGATTGGGTGATTGCTATGCAAGAGGAACTCAATCAGTTTGAAAGGCAGAAAGTTTGGAAGCTGGTACCCAGGCCTAAGGGAAAATCTGTTATTGGAACACGATGGGTATTCAGAAATAAGTTAGACGAAGATGGCATTGTAACGAGAAACAAAGCCAGACTGGTTGCTAAAGGTTACTCTCAAGAAGAGGGTATAGATTATGATGAAACCTATGCACCAATAGCAAGACTTGAGGCCATCAGAATGTTTCTGGCATTTGCTGCACATTCCAATTACAAGGTATATCAAATGGATGTGAAGAGTGCTTTTCTGAACGGGGAGTTAGAAGAAGAAGTGTATGTGGAACAACCTCCAGGTTTTGAGGATTCAAAACTGGCAGACTTTGTGTACTTTCTATTCAAAGCTCTCTACGGACTCAAACAAGCTCCAAGGACATGGTATGACACTCTCTCTGAATTCTTACTTGAAAATGATTTTACAAGAGGTGTCGTAGACAAAACTCTCTTTGTCAAAAAGCATAAAAATGATTTGATATTGTTGCAAGTATATGTTGATGACATAATATTTGGTTCTACTAATGATGATCTATGCAAGAGATTTGCTAAGTTAATGCAGAGTCGTTATGAAATGAGCATGATGGGTGAATTGTCATTCTTCCTTGGACTGCAAGTATACCAAAGACAAGATGGTATATTCATTTGTCAGTCCAAGTACATCAAAGATCTTCTGAAGAAGTATCAAATGGAAGACTCATCTACAGCAAAGACTCCTATGCCAACTGCCACTAAGCTTGATAAGGATGAAACTGGTAAGAAGGTTGACATCACAGGCTACAGAGGTATGATAGGCTCATTACTTTATCTCACTGCAAGTAGACCAGATATAATGTTTGCAACATGCTTGTGTGCTAGGTTTCAGTCTGATCCTAAAGAATCTCATCTAATAGCTGTTAAGTGAATATTTAGATATCTTAAGGGGACCCCAAATCTTGGAATTTGGTACCCTAAAGATACAGGATTTGATCTTATTGGATACACAGACTCTGATTTTGCAGGTTGTAAGATTGATCGGAAGAGTACTTCAGGAAGTTGTCAGTTTCTTGGAAGAAGGTTAGTTTCCTGGTATAGCAAGAAGCAGCATTCAGTTTCCACATCAACAGCTGAGGCTGAATACATTGCTGCTGGAAGCTGTTGTGCTCAGATCTTGTGGATGAGAAACCAACTCCGTGACTATGGACTTTTTTTGACAAAGATTCCAATATTTTGCGACAACACAAGTGCCATAGCAATCTCAAACAACCCAGTGCAACACTCGAGGACGAAGCACATCGACATCAGGTATCATTTTATCCGAGTGCATGTCATGAATGGAACTGTGGAGTTACATTTTGTACCCACAGAGGATCAAATTGCAGACATCTTTACTAAACCGCTTGATGAATCCACTTTCAATAAGCTGGTTGGTGAACTTGGGATGTTAAATCTTTCTAATTGATTTTGATTAGAAGTCAGTAACTGCAGAGAGTCCTAGTGAATACATGAGTTTAAGAATTTCTATATCTTTAGGACTCGTGAGTTTATTTTCTGGAGCAATTCTCGTAGTTAGGATTAGTATACTAATTTTATGTCATAATTATGGATGATATATCTTCTGGCATTTAATTGTTTTTAATTCTAAAAATTATTTAAGTGCTAATATTTGTTCTAAATATTCAAGCATTTATTTAATTTGAATTAATTTACTTTGTTTTTAACATTGTAGATTAATGCAGCATAATTGATTGGATTTTAATTGGTTAATATCACTCAATGATATTTAATTGATTTTATTCTAATAAAATTGTGAATTTTCTGTTAACAATTGATTTTGGTAAATTTTAAAAGATTTATTAGAATTAAAACTGGACAGGAAATAAAAGTTTTTGATTCCTAAAACAAGAACAGGTTTTAGAAATTGGAAAAGAAGCAAAAATATCGAATTTAGGAAATTCGATAGTTTTTCAAGTACATAGATAAATCTATCGAAATTAATTTTCGATAGTTTTTGAAAAGGAAAAGAAAAACTATCGAAAACAATTCTCGATAGTTTTTGAGAATCTTTTTGAAATATATCGAAGGAATTTAATTAATTCTATATTTAAACTCTCGATAGATTTTGAAAATTAGTAGAAAACCCATCGAAGTGAATTTAATTAATTTTATATTAAAATTCTCGATAGTTTTTCTAAAAAGTTTTTTGATAGTTTTTTGGTTTGACATTGCAAAACCATTCGATAGTTTTTCTGAAAACGTTTAACATTCTTATTTTCAAAATACTTCGATAGTTTTTCAAAAACCATCGAAGTATAGTTGACAGTTTTACCCCTCTGGAAAACCATCGAATGTGCATTTTTAAAAACCATCGAACCAGAAATGTCAAATTTGCCCCTGTCAGTTTCATTTAGTATAAAACATTGCCTTGGTGAATTCTTTTCACTTTTACAGATCTGAAATTCAAAAGGCTCCCGTTTATATACTTACAAAACATACACACCCAAGAACACAACTCACTCGATACTTTCTCGATTTCTACTGTTTATTAACCTTCAAGGATTTACTGCAGTGAATTCTTTTTAACGGAGAGATTTCTGTGAACTGTGTTGAGTTGTTAATTGCTTTTCAAAGAAACCATCGAGAGAGACAGGAAGATAGAACTGTGATACCTTGATAATTGCAAGAATTTTGTATTCTGTTGATTTATCAATAGAGTTTTTGAGGTTGAAATTCACTAATCCATTATCAATTTGCAGTCAAAGTTCTAAAAATAGGAATTTGTTTTTGGTTTAGGTGTTTTCATTCGAAAAGAAAAGGGGTATATTGTGTCAAATTTGATTATTAGAAATAATTAATTAATTTAAAAGTAAAATTAGTATTGGTTTATTTAAATTTTCTGGAAATTTTAAAATGGCTGGAGAATTTATTATTACCAAAACTAATCATGTCTCGTTTCAGAACTTGCAATCCATAACGAACTTACAGTTTCGTGCATGGGCAGAATTTCTGAACACACGTTCATTAGTGGCATATTCTTTGAGTACTCCCGTGGTCCTTTGTATTGATCAATTGACTGCGTTGTACACATCCGCCACGGATACAATTGAGAATAACGTAAGGTCCTTCAGTTTTTTTGTGCCAGGGGGCAGAACAATAAGGGTGACGGAACATGATTTTAATCGAATCTTACATTTTCCTACAGAAAACCTTGTTCCGGATCCCACAACTGAGGAGATACATGCTTTCTTCACTCTCATTAGAAGTCAACAACCTAACTTCTTTGTGGGAGAGTTTCTGAAGCATTACTTGCCAAAGGCATGGAACTTTTTCTTTTATACCCTAATCCATGTTTTTACTGCCAAGCTAACAAATCTGCATGGTATTCCCTTATTCCTTCAAAAGATAGGGTTTGCCATTGCCAACAATAGGCATATTAACATTGGACGGTTACTGATTGATCAAGTAATCATATGCATGGGACCACTGGATGAAAGAACAAGCATAGATGACGATGTGCTTTGTTTCTATCCTAGGTTCCTACAGCTAATTCTCAATGATATCTTAACAGATGATGAGCGCGAGACATTCGCCGAAGAGGAGACCATGGAGTGTATGAAGATGAAGAGCAATGCCATAACCGCTCTGATAAGGAAGAACAACTATCTTCCAGGGGTACCCACTGTTCTCACTGAATATCTAAGAACGGTGCCCCTACCACTTCTACCCCCAGGGGAACAGGTAAATCAAGGTAACATTCCTGAACCTGAACTGGCTCCTGAACCACAACCAATGGATGTTGATCCAGAGCCCTCAGTGGCCATTCCAGACCAGGAGGTTGCAAACCCACAACCTCTAACCACGGTCGAAGAGCCTTTGGAAGAGCCAAATGAAACAATAAACGAACCTCCTTCCCCTCCTATACCCAATATTCAGACATCCGTGAGTGTAGAGGGAGATAGTGCCTTAGCAGCACCACATAAGGAGATACACCCTTCAACAACAGCTCTGCCTTCCTCTAAAAGGAGACGAACAGAAACCGAGGCAACTGTTGATACTTTATTTCAAACTTCCAAAGCGCCCTTTATTGATTTTTCTGATGCTGATTGGGCTACGCTAATGAAAGCTATATCTGAACCATTAGCTCAATCAGGTAAGGAAGAATTGACGGAAGCAACTGGTGTTCCGACCATATTACGGTCAGGTTCATTGGTTGAAGGTTCTAAGAACCAAGGGTCTTCACAGACGTCGAGAGAAGGCTTTGACCTAAATGCACAATCTAAAGGGTCATTGTCTACCTCCCCAGATGGAACATATCTGGATCCTGCGGGTAAAGGGTCTGACGTAGGTGCAGATCGGCAACTCGTTGACAATGAATCAATTACTATTGAGGAGTCAACTGAGGTAAAGTCTTCACAGACTATCGGGGAAGATTCGGGATCTCTGCTGTTAAAAGAGCCTGTTTCTAACCCCCTAGAGATTCAAACTCTAGATCCTACAAAGGATATATCATCTAAGGATGATCAGCAACTTGGTTTATCCAAGGACGGGGACTTGCGAAGACCCATTGCACCACCGGTGACCTCCTTAAAGACGGCTACAGTGTTTTCTTCTGCAGGTACAATCAGCACAAAGGATTTGAGTGAAACAAAAACACTTACACCTGGCCTGAGTGGGAAAGGAAAAATGATTCAAACACCGACAGAAACGTTGAGTGTACACCCAGAGCCAAATGTGAGGAGTGACACCCTAACCCTACCTAATATTGATGATTTTCTGTTACCGACAGAAAGAGAGCTACAAGTTCAATCTTCCCTCAAGGAGATGACAGTTCATAACAAAGAAGGAAATCCATTATTCAAGGTTCCACTGCGACCTTCCTTTGACCAAGAGATCTCCTCTAGTCAAGCCAATGCTTCTTTAAAGACTATTCAAGAGAAGGTTGACTTGGCTGCAGCTGATTCAAGAAGAACATTCAGGGTCATTGGCAGTGCATCTGGCACTATAACAGGTACGAAGCAGGCAGTGGACTCCTTAAAGAAGGAAGCTATGGATGAACTGATCGAGTTGAGGACGGACGTCAAGGAACTTAAAGATGGTTTCATGAATTAAGTGGATGCTTTGTAACAAGGACAAGAAGCTTTGAAAGAAGATGTTCTGGTTATCTGGGATGGTCAAGCTAGGGTAAAAGATGTAATGAACACCCTTTCTAGAGTGGAGTCTAAGCTGAACCAGAGATTGGACAAGATTGAGAAGACTACCAACTCTAGATTGGATGACATTGACCTGAAGCTGGCTTCTATGCAAGAGATGAATAAGGATCTATTGGATTTCATGGAAAATCAAAGTGATGGAGTACAGTCGATATGGACTATGCTGAAGAACCAACAAACTGGCCAACCTGGTCCTTCAAATCAACAACCTGATCCTTCTACTACCTTTTATGCTGATGATGCTTTCGTCGAGGATTCCTCAACTAAGGGGGAGAAAGTTGGAGAAGGGGAGAAAGAGAAGCCTAAGGATGGATGGGGAGTTTGGGAGACAGTTGAAGCTATTCCTATCAGACAATACTGGATAGAGGAACTTGTAGAAGAAGAGAAGGAGAGTGAAGAGGAATTTGAGGTCATGCATGAGCAACCTATTCTACAGGAGCATGAGCCATATTATCCAGAGCCCATTGAACATCCAATCTGGGAGGATAATATGGAAGAAGAAGCAAATTCTCTATCACCTGAAGAAGAAGCTGCCTTGGAAGCAATAAGAGCTCAGAGAGCTGCAATAGATGCCATGCAAGCTGAGAAAGAGAAACAACAAGCAATTCTGAGGAGTGAAAAACTGAAGAGATTCAAGGTGTATAATGAAGTGAGGAGGAAGAAGATGATAGATCTGGCAAAGAAAGAAGGTAATGAATGGGAAATGGCTTATAAAACCTTTTGCGGAGTTGAAGACGGATTAGAAGTCAACGACAATGCTGAGGTGGAAGTTATCATTCAGGACATCAGAAGTGCCAATCTTGAAGATCAGACTTACTTCAAAGCATTGAGAAACTCTATGATCTTTCTGAAAGCTGGGGTTAAAGCAAATGGAGCCTGGAACATCCTGATCAATTTTCTGGAGAAAGGTACATTTGTGATTTCCACTAAGTTTTTAGAACAGAGGACATACACAGAGTTGCAGGTTATTCTCATCAAGATTCAAAGGACGAAAAGGCTGAATGAACTGCTCCGTGAGCATGTTAAGGAGATCTTGATGAAAGTCGATCCAGAGATTACTGAAGATCCTCCAATGGTTAGATTCATGACGAATGACTTGTTCAGAATCTGCTATTTGGCTGAGGACAAACTGAGGGACTACCCAAGTATCTATCTAATCTCAGTTGAGAAGTATCTTAGATCCACTGGATTCTCATCAACGGAGAAGGACAAAGCAGCAGACACTCTTAGAAGATTTCTAATGGAGAATGTTCCTTACTATAGGAAAAGAGTGGAAAGAGGATTGGAAGTGCATACCAGACGACCAAACATGCCAAAGCTAAACAAGAAAGATGTTAACATTGCATGGTTATGGGCTGGAGTGTGTCAAGAGGTTGAATATATTGGAAGACACATCCAAGGAGCAATCCTTAAACCTGGAGAACCACTGCACTATCTATCAGTGATTGATTATCAAGCTGCTAACTCCGATCCAATGATTGAAGAAGGTGAGATTGGAATGGACTGAAGATTGAAGCAAAGAACAAAAGAACTATCAGCTCAGACTAGAGGAGCAACTTCATTGTATAAAGTTTAATTGTTTTTTGATTTATGAAATCTGGAAATGTATATATATCTGATCCAGAATGCATTGAATATTATTACGTTGTCTTACTTTAATTAGTTTAATGTTTCCTTAGTTAGTTGAGTTATCCTCGAAATATTTGCTTGTCGAACTCTATCCAATCAAATAGGTGGAGATTGTAAAGCATAATGTAACATAAGATGTAAAAGAGATAACTACAACTCAACAAAGGATAAGACAGACAATAATATTAACAGAAGCACAGGAATCCAGAATCAAAGAAGAAAAGGTAAAGTCAAAAAATCAAAATACGTTATGTATTCTTGAAGTCCATAAACAGGTCACAGAAAGAAGTTCATGAAAATGTTCAAGCCTCAGTGACAGCAAAAGAAACAAGACTTTCAAGACGACAGAAGTATGTGAATGATTTAGGGTTAAGTACCACGGGATTCCAGTGATTTAAATGAAGCAACCAGAACGACAAGGAACGTATCAGCAGCATTGAATTGAAGACATAAAAGAAGAATTGATCAAGTGTTATTCATCTGTGAACCAGACCAGTTGCACTAGGTGACGGCACTGAAAAGATCAAGTTGTTTTATCGTCTCAGAAGAAAGTGATACAGTCTATTACTTAAACACCCAGGAGCTCAGTGGAATCATTAATTGATAAAAGACAAGAAACAAGAATTCGATAGTTTTTCAATTAAGAAAACTATCGAATGGTATAATAATGATTCATTGAAAACCATGTTTACCTTAATTTGGTATTCGATAGTTTTGATTAAAAAACTATCGAATGGTAAATTAAAGTATTTCATTCGATGGTTTTTAATTAAGGAGCAGGTGAAAAGTATTCTTGTTTTACAGGTTGAAGTTGAAGATGGACGGCCAGGATTGTTTCTACATTCCTAGTTCGATAGTTTTCAATTGAAGACTACAATTAATACAGAGAGAAGATAGTGTCTTCTTCAGTCGAAGTTATTTTCACAGAAGCAATAACTGAGAGAGAGTTTGAGCCAGAGAGAAAATACAGAGAAATTAATTCTGCTTGAAATCTATCAAAGTTTTGATTGTGTATAACTTAGAACTCATTGAAGCTAATCTACGGATTAGAAATTGTAGCACCCTTCGAGGTTTATATTTATAAAAAGATATATTACCCGAAACTTGATTTGGTTTGGTGTGTTTGATTTCGTTATAGAACTGAAAGATTAATTCGCAAACGAAATTGAATTATTTGTGAGTATCGTATTCAACCCCCCCTTCTACGATACTTTGGACCTAACATGTTCTAAACATAACACATGCAAAATAAATATGTAATGGTAATATTGTTATATATAATTATTAATAAATAACCACTTACCGTTTTCAGCTAAACACATAACCTTTTTTTTTCTAACTTAAACAACTAACTTTTCTAAAAGTAACACGAGTAACATATATATAGAAAGGTAATATAATTTTCTATTTTCTAATTTAAACAACTAATTTTCTAAAAGTAACACGGGCAACACACACACACACACACACACAAATATATATATAAATGTAATATAATTTTATATAATTATTAATAAGTAACTAACTGTCTTTTTAAGGACATTGTCTGTTTTATATTTTTTAATTGAAACAACTCATATTCGAATTAAAAAAAAACACGGACAAAATATAGAAATAATTAAAATATTATTATATTAAACTTATAAAATCCATGTTTAATATAATTTTTTATAATATTCAATTTAAATAAGATAATTAATAAAAAATAAAAGTAATAACCTATGTTAAAAGAAACTCGACACATTACGAGCCACATATTTTGTTATTTGCACTTTAGTCACTCTTAGATTTTTTAAGAGCAAATAAATACGAACCGTTAGATCTATTATTTAAAAATATTTTTCTATTTTAATATCTAAAATACTACTAAAGATTACGTCAATAATTTATTAAATTAAAATACTTATATTGTTAGATATATAAATCCAATTTATTATATACACATATAAATATATATTAAAATTTTATCAAAAAAGTTATAATTACAAAAATCTAAATAAAAATAATAAAATATTAAGGAAAACCGTGCATCACACAGGATATAAGCTAGTACTTAATATATATAAGGATATAATTTTTAAAATAACAAATAAAACACTTTTATAATATGATGGCCAACAGGTACCGTGTATTTTCTTTGAGTTAGGATCTGCATCAAAACTCAAATCTGAGATAAATTTAACTGACTGTTGTTAAATATGCACACACATTCTTAAGTTAAACCAAATTTCCTATAAAAGAAAATATGAAACCTAATAATTTTTTAACCAATTAATATATAATCACAAAGTGATAATTATTTCAGACTCGTACATAACAAATTTTCTTGTTACAAACGAATGTACATAAAAGTAAACATAAAAGTAATCACAAAATATTAACCAAACATAATAATAATAATAATAATAATAATAATAATAATAATAATAATGAAAATAATGAAAATAATGAAAATTCCTGTTGTAAATATTAAGTAACAAAGAAAAAATAGTGAGAAAAAGATTATTATTATGTTTTAAACTTTTAATGCTTCCCACCCCGGCAATTTCAAACCTATCATCATAAATTATCTGTTGAACAAAATTATATACAATCTTAAATTATGATAACACGCGAAATCCTGCATGTAATAAAAACTCACATGATTCAGTTCAGCCTTGTAATAAAACAAACACATGAATAACAAATATAATCAAGTATGAGCCCATTGGTTCACATCGTCGATAAAAATAAATCAAAAAGTTGCAAAACTAATATAATCTATAATGACATACAATAAACAATGAAAATTAGAGAGGTTATGATTGATAAAACTTTGTATTGCATATATAGTGAAAGCAAGATCTAAATAAGATGATAAAAGAGGAAGTTGAATCTTTCTATTAATAATAGCACAACATGGGTCAATTAATTGGGGGGACATTTTATTCATGTTAAATTGGCAAGACATTTTAATGCATTTGAAATGTCCAAATTGCCCTTATGTTTATTATTCGTAAAAAAATTGATATTGAGTGGATTTGAATTTGGGTCTCCACGATAACTTGCACTTCCTCTTACCACCACACCACTCAATTACATGTGTTGTAAATTACACACATCATATGTGTGTGTGTCGCTTGAGTAGAGAAATAATAATATCAAATATTTCTCTACTCAAACAACACACACACATATGATGTGTGTAATTTACAACAAATGTAATTAAGTGGTGTGGTGGTAAGAGGAGGTGCAAATTATTGTATAGACCCAAGTTCGAATCCACTCAACAATGACATTTTATTTAATTTAAAATTAATTTAAAATATTTAAATTTCCCCTGTGCATAATCTTATAATAGGTGAGATAATTTAACTATTGAAAAAATATAAAAGGTGGTCTATATAATATTTTTAGGATTTTATCTAACGGTTCTAATTGATTTCTATTTTGTCCTTATTTGTAAAACTTGTATGAAAAAAATTAGTTGAAAAAATATAAAAAGTACTCTATATAATATTTTTAGTTATACACAATATAAAAGGTACTCTATTTAATATTTTTAGTATTTTATCTAACGGTTTTCATTAATTTGATTGGAAATATCTAACCGGTGTGGAATGAGTGAACAAACCATGGGGGACCAGACTACCCACCAAACTTTTATTGTTCCGTCTATTATATAATAGTATAGATAGAAAGATAATGTTGTTAGAAAAAAGAAATTTTAGTTATAAAAAATATAAAAGGTACTATATATAAAATTTGTAGTATTTTATTTAACGATTCCCATTGATTTGATTGGAAAGATCTAATGACTGTGGATCTAACGGTTCTTGATTTCATTGGAAATGTACTTAATTCACGTGAACATACTAGAAAATTCATTATATATTAAATTTTAATATTATGCATGTACACATTCTACAATGTAAATTACATTTCACAAACAAGAAAATGTTTCATTGTACACATTTTACAATGCAAATTACATTTCACAAACAAGAAAATGTATCATTCGCTCAATGAGCTAAATTAGTAAAATCGTGTAGGTTAATGTTAAGATAATTATATTTTGACATAGATCTTACACATAACAAATATCATAAGTATCGAATTTACTCATTTCTTAACTCAAAAACACCTCAACCAATGATACTTTTCAACGCTAACTATCTCACTACAGAGATCAAGTCCAGCTTTTGTACCCACAATGAGACGTCTGTCAAACGATCTATAAATTATCATAAACACCGAACTACTTAGAAGTTAAAATAATTATGTTAGATAGTGACCCGTGCCTTGCACGGGTTTTCATGCTAGTTATATATCAACAAGACTACGAAAACGGGGGGGGGGGGGGGGGTTTAGGAAATGAGAATGAAAGAAAAAGGGCAATTTTAACTATTAAAATGTTAAAGAAATTTTTTTTAGAAAAATAAATAAATATGATTGTGACGATTTTCCAACATCACCTAAATATAATATATCTATTTTCCTCTGTTAGAAGATAGTTAAAACGAAATTAGTAAATAGATTGGTCTTGTAGAGGAAGTTTAGGAAAATATTAACATTGCATACTTAGTTTCCTCCATTACAAGTTAGTATGAAGGAAATTAAGATTTTTTCTAATATTTACTTATATTTTCCTCCGTTAAAAGATAGTTAAAACGAAATTAGTAAATAAATTGATCTTAGAGGAAGTTTAGGAAATTATTAACATAGTATACTTAGTTTCCTTCATTACAAGATAGTATGAAGGAAATTAAGATTTTTTCTAATAATTACTTATATACTTTACTCCGTTAGAAGATAGTTAAAACAAAATTAGTAAATAAATTGGTATTGTAGAGAAAGTTTAGGAAATTATTAACATAGTATACTTAGTTTCCTCAATTACAAGATAGTAGGAAGTAAATTAAATTATTTTCTAATATTTTCTTATTATTAATTTAAAATTTTAAGAAAATTAGAAAAATAAATTTAATAGGATATTTAAATTGCATATTTATTTTCCTCTATTAGTAAAGATTTTAAAGGCAAGAATATTATAAATGTAAATTTAGTTTCCTCCATTAGTATAGATTTAAAAGGCAATTGCGTTTTTTAGTTTTCTCCATAGTAAAGATTTGAAAGACAATTGAGATTTTTTTTCTAATCTTTAGTTTTCTCCATAGTAAACATTTTAGAGGCAATTGCGTTTTTTTAGTTTGCTCCATTGGTAAAGATTTTAAAGGCAAATGAGAATTTTTCTAATCTTTGGTGTTATTAATTCAAAAAATTGAGAAAATTAGAAAAATAAATCAAAGCGATTTGAGAGCCGCCACCTCACCGCCCCCAGACGGATCCGGGGTCCAGAGAGGTCCACGGCCCCCCGAGTTTCGTAGATAAGGTAGATAGCATGTATGTAAACCTATTTGGACTACAGCTTAGATGGTATTTATAATGTTTTATTCCCTGAACATCAGGGTTCGATTCCTCTGTCGAGTATTCTCTTGTTTTTTCATAGACTGGATTGGCCCATTTTCCTTTTGTTACTACCTTTTTTCGTTTTCCATACCACACCATTACAAAAGCATACAGTACAAACTACAAAGCATGCTCCTTATTGTTTTTTTATGCAAATTATAAATTGGGGTTTTTATTAATATATCCCATTTTACAAACTGATTTATAAATATGTCTCATTTATAATTGTATTTGTAAATATGTACCATTTTCAAAATTCTTTACAATTTTAAACTAACCATGATTAATTTGAATACTTTATATTTTTAAAGGAAATTTGTGTAATATGTCCCAAATTAATATGTTAGTTTATCAATATATTCCTTTTTATTCAATATTTATAAGTATGTCCTATGGTTAACTTTTAACTCATATCTAACTTATATATATATATATATATATATATATATATATATATATATAATTAAGTTATAAAAATAAATATTTATCTGTTAAATATGAATACAATGCCCTAATACAATACCATACAAATCAGTTAGTAGACTAGAAATTAGGTTGATAAAATAGTTTATGATCTATGCTTTTGATTTGTTTAAGTAGATTTTTGAACTTTACACTTCACTTGTATTGTCCCATAAATTAAAGAAATGATGCAACAATATTCCATCCCAGTTTCTTGGAATACTGTGTTGAGTTCAATCTTTTTTTTCTCAAACAGTTACCGTGTCGAGTTCATTTTTTTTTTCTCAAACCGTGCTGAATAATGTGATTGATCTCTGACTTGTTTTCATGTTGTGTTTAAATTGATTAAAGTGTAATGTCATTGTACCCTACATGTGTCTAGTTTTGATTACTGCACACACAAAATTTTAAGAAGGAAAAACTGTTGATTTCCATCTCCATTTTACTTACTAAAATGTGTTACTTCACTGGTGCAAAATTAATGTCAGGAAGGGAAGATGTTAAAAATCATTATTTGTTATAAATGATATATTTGTCATTTAAAAATATAAAGTATACAAATTAATCATTGATAACTCCAAAGTCCGATCAGGTCTTTCCTAGCCGTTCCCACACCTGTAAGCGGTGTTGCTGCTGGTGAGTGTCTGCAAAACAACACCGGAGGGGGGTTTGTACCCTGACGGCGCCTCCGGCGTGATAGTAAGTGTTGGCTTTGGAAGAGAAGATAAGACTATAGAGATATCTAAATATGGAGGGTGTATGTATAATGTGTGTATTATATAGGTTGAGTGTGTAAAAGAGAGAGTAACCCCCAAACCTTTCCTTATTGGGTTATTTATAGGCCCAGAATTAGGGTTCAGGGGGTGTACCTGCAATCATGAGCGTTGGATCCTAGGTAGGTACGACACCTGGGTGATGTTGATGGGTCACACGTGTCCAGGTGAGAAATTGTGGTGTCATGTGCCAGGCTCCTGCTGGAGTGTGACTTGAATAGGACATAATTGTGCCAATCATTAGGTATCCTTACGTGTCGTCATCAGGTGTGGCCATCAGTGATGACCTAAGCACGTCATGTAACCATGTATAGTTTTTCTCACGCAAGCTATTGCCTTTGTCGCCAGAGTGGGTTAAACTCTGAGATTGAGCCATGGCCTAACTATGAGTTCGGGCTTTGAGGTGAGCCATGACTCCCATATGAGTTCGGACTTGTAGGTGAGCCATGACTCCCATATGAGTTCGGACTTGTAGGTGAGTCATGACTCGACTATGAGTTCGGACTTGTAGATGAGCCATGACTCCAATATGAGTTCGGATTTGTAGGTGAGCCGGGTTAAATGACATTTTCATCACTCAACTAACGTCCAACTTGCAAGTGAATCATCAAACTCAAAAAACTTTTAAATGCATCATTCAATCAAATAAACCTTGCAATTTCATCACTAAACATATAAAAAATTTCACGTCCGTTAAGTTGAGTTTGACTTTAACGGAAATCCGTTAAATATTGTTTTGTGTGTCCACCTCACTCGTCACGTAAGAAAATGATGTGTAAATTAAAAGATTAAATATAAAAAAGATCACTCAACTTATACTCAACTTGCAAGTGGGTCACTCAACTTATACTCAACTTGCAAGTGGGTCACAAAATTTGTTGTTAAATTTTTTATATTAAATAATGTATTTTTCACTTTATACCTAAAAAATCATCGAATTTGTGTGTATATCATTTTTCTCTTAATAATTTCACTACCGGTGTAAATCATCGAATTATATTCATATTACAAACTATAAACTAATTTATTTTCAAATTAAAATAATCTAAGTGATGTATTGTTTTCTTATTATTTTTATACAAACTAAATGCATTTCAAATTTGGTTCAAAAATGCTTTTTAAATTAGTATAACTTTATAAATAAATAATTTTATCCCACAAGTAAATCATGTATTTTAATGGAAAATATAAAATAAGTATATAGTTTAATGACTTGATTGCAAGTTTTTTTGAGTTGGATGACCCAATTGCAAGTTATGTATGAGTTAGAATAATATTTTAGTTATTAAGGAGCCACATCAGCATGCCACGTCTCAATTCCGTTTTATTTTTAACGATTTCTAACGACAATGACCTGCTTGAAAGTTTTAAACAGTTTAGTGATTTGACTACAAGTTTGTTGAGTTGGATGACCTACCTGCAAGTTTAGCCCGAGTTGAGTGACCTTTTTGCCATTTAGGTGAGCCATGACTCAAATATGAATCCGGACTTGTAGGTGAGCCATGACTCAAATATGAATCCAGACTTGTAAGTGAGCCATGACTCAAATATGAATCCGGGTTCGGGAGTGAATCAGGGCCTAGTATGGATCCGGGCTATACATAGCTTATTAATCATTGTTAGTTTAAATTTGTAAAGAATTTTGAAAATGGGACATATTTACAAATACAATTATAAATGAGACATATTTATAAATCAATTTTTAAAATGAGATATATTAATAAAAAGTCCATGTTTAAAAGTTCTATAATATAGCCACGCTTTCACATAATCTATAGCCGCAACTGTTTCGAAATTACGATTTTGATATTCCTAAATCCTTACAAAGTAAAGACACAATTAAGCATGTCACCCTACCATCAATATACTTATATAAAGGAGAAGACGGGGGCTGTGAGGTGGCGCTCTAGAATCGCTCCGTTCTATTTTTCTAATTTTCTCAATTTTTCACAATTTTTAATATTAATAATTACAACTTCCTTTATTATTTTCGATTTTGTAGGAAGGAAATTGAAAATTACACTTTTATTATTTTCAAACTTGATAGAACTTTCTTTTATTATTTTCAAAGTTGATAGAACTTTTTTTTGATTTAGAAAATTACAACTTCCTTATTATTTTCGAATTTGTAGGACTTGATAGAACTTTTTTTGATTTAGAAAATTACAACTTCCTTATTATTTTCGAATTTGTAAGCTTGATAGAACTTTCTTTTATTATTTTCAAATTTGATAGAACTTTCTTTAATTTAGAAAATTACAACTTTTTTATTATTTTCGAATTTGTATGACTTGATATAACTTTCTTTGATTTAGAACATTTTTTTGATTTAGAACATTTTTTGATTTAGAAAATTACAATTTCCTTATTATTTTCGAATTTGTAGGACTTGATAGAACTTTCTTTCATTTAGAAAATTACAACTTCCTTATTATTTTTGAATTTGTAGGCTTGATAGAACTTTCTTTTATTATTTTCAAACTTGATAGAACTTTCTTTGATTTAGAAAATTACAACTTCTTTATTATTTTCGATTTTGTAGGCTTAATAAAACTTTATTTTATTATTTTCAAACTTGATAGAACTTTCTTTGATTTAGAAAATTACAATTTCCTTATTATTTTCGAATTTGTAGGACTGGATAGAACTTTAAAAACAGGCATATGATTATTCACAATTATGGCCACATAACCATTCATATATTTTATGACATGTCTATTATGTTACACTTGTGAACGAATCTCTATGCAAGACCTTAATTCTGTTTGTTCGTTGTAGTCTTTCATGGAACAGAGGTTATAGTGGTTATTGGTCAAATATTTGTTTCAAATAGTTCATTATCTAAATTTTATTTTATCATATGGCAGCGATACTTGTAATCCAGTGCCTGGACGGGGTGTCCGCTTGGGTTTTCATCTAACTTTATGGTATGTAACACTATTATATAAGTTATAATTCAAATTATCATGTTTTAATATTATTTTTTCTACGTTGATTTAGATGTTATGGGCTGCTTGACATATTTGGATGACATTGAAGTTGTCAAAGGCGGTTGGAAAAAAAGAGATCTCAAAATTGTCACAAATTAGTAAGTTATGCATTATATTAATTTTAATATAAATGTTAATTTTTTTTATTGTTATTGTAATTTTATATTACTTCTTTGGTTATCCCAATTTATTTGTTTTACTTATTTAATTTGTTTTAATTTTTTTCTTAAACAACTTCATCACCAGTACCATAACTTTGTGGGAAAAGTTGGCTGAGATGGTTGATACAAATTTATACAAGGAGGATGGTGAACCCTATATAATAATTGTCACATCTACACAAATTAAAAAATTTAAAAGTAATTATCTTTATTAATGTTTTTTATAATATATAGTTTTAGAAATTACACATATATAAATCTATCTTATCTCGATTGAACGATTATCATTAGATATTATACAAATATTTGTTTCATTGATATTATTGATTTAATTCTTATATTAGTTTTTTAACCATTTATTTAATCTTATATGTGCAGATACAATTAGTTTTTCTACCACAAGAAATAGTAAAATTTATACAAATCTAGATACACCGTATGTGTCATCCCTGAGAGAGAGATTTGCTCACCTCTCTACTAAATTACAAATCAGTGGAGACTCTCTCCCCATAATGTCACCTCGGAAAAAATGTTTATTAATAGGATGAACATCGAGGAATTGCTGGAAGCAGAGTGGAGTGAAGACCTAAAGGTTAATTTTGCACATTTTTTGTTTAGCTAATTTATTTTACGTACCTTGCAGTTGACCTCAATTATTATCAATGTTATTTTTGTTATCATATTTATACTCTAATCATATTACTATAGGAACAAATTGTTACGGTAAGAGCTGAGATTTTTCCATTGCTATATTTATATTCAAGAAAGCGAAAATGCCTAAATCAATTCATTGTTATTTCGTACATAAAGAGTCAACAAAAAATGCAACTTTACTCGGTTTTTCTCACCTTTTTTTTTTCATTTTCTTTATTATTTTTCATTTTTTTCTTAACCGCGATGCCTAAATCAATATCAATACTATTATATAAAGGAGAAGACGATGGCGGTGAAGTGGCGCTCTCAGATCGCTTCGTTCTATTTTTCTAATTTTCTCAATTTTTTGAATTAATAATATTAAAAATTCGAAAAAATCTCAATTACCTTTTTTTTTTTTTTTGAAATAAAGGTGTTAATTCAATAATAAAAAGCCATACGGCATCTACACCAATGATCGAGTCGAACAAACAGTAATTTGTAATCGCATGTTCTCATGAAGAGACAGTTAAGCGATATTTTGAAGATAAAGTATATACAAATACAAGTACCCACTTTGTGCATCTTCGTTGGATTACTGGTACCCCCTTCATCATGCCCCGATGGAGCTATCGTTTGAGCTATCGACCAAAACTGCAATCCCATACAAAACTTTATCACTAAATCAAGACCCCCGCTCACAATTAAGAAGCGAATAACAAAATCAAAACCATAAAAATCCATCAAAACCAAAAAAATCCTGCAGATCTGAAATCCCGGATATTAAAACACACCAAACACACAAAGAACACACCAAACTCTCACAAGGAGAGATAAACTAGACCCAAATAAATTGGGAAAACTCTCACCAAAAAGGGAGATTATTGAAAATCAAGAACAAAAACAAAAACTCTCAATTACCTTTTAAATGCTTACTTCTCAATTACCATTTAAATGCTTACTAATAGAGGAAACATATAATATTCTTGCATTTAAAATTTAAAATCTCTACTAATGGAGAAAGTAAAAATACAATAGATCTTTACTAAGGGAGGAAACTAAATATTCAATTATAATATTCTTGTTTTCAAAATATCTAAATTAGAAAAAAAAGTGTATTACCTTACATTATTTTGAACTTTCCTCTATTATTATCTAAATATTCTCATAATAATTTTTTAATGAAATTACCATCTTAACATAGTAAAATTATAGTTTGTAATAATATAATTTACATATAGTTTGATTTAAAATCTCTACTAATAGAGAAAAGTAAATATAATATTCTTGCATTTAAAATCTCTACTAATAGAGAAAGTAAATATACAATAGATCTTTATTGATGGGGAAACTAAATATAACTAATGGAGGAAACTAAATATTCAATTATAATATTCTTGCCTTCAAAATATCTAAATTAGAAAAAAAGTGTATTACCTTACATTATTTTGAACTTTCCTTTATTATTTCTAAGTTATTACACAAACAAAAAAAATTCAACTTAAATTAAAAAAAATACTTTAAGCCCTCAACAAATTTATTTCAAAATCCAAAATTTTGGGTTTAAACATATTCTTTTAACATACATAATAAATCTTCATAATTAAGATAAAATGACTAAAAAAAATTATATTTAAGTATTTAAATTTTTATTATTACAAATAGTTAGTATTTTTTTTATCAATATAAATTTCCTTTTATATATATATGGCAATGGTATCGGTCCAAGAAAATAAAAAATCAAACTATATAAACAAAAGGAATATGTAAATACTTTATAATATTATCTACCCAAATGCAAATTTTATAGAATATATTTTTTTTGATAATTTAAATAATTTTGTAGATATTTATTTCATAATTTTTATTCTAATATTCTTTTTCTTAACAAATATATTCTAATGCCGCTGATTTTATAGAATATATTTTATTTGATAATTTAAATAATTTTGTAAATATTTATTTCACAATTTTTATTCTAATATTCTTTTTCTTAACAAATATATTTTAATGCCGCTGCAAAGCGCGGCTTAGTAACCTAGTTGTTTGTAATAGAACAAGTCTGCAACAAATATTGTCGGCAGTTTAATATCTTGATCAATGTCCTGTGACTCCATCACAATCAAAATTATCGTAACAAATTATAGAGAACGGTTTAGTTTATACCCGATACTTTCCGCGCATAAAAAGTGCGAAAAATGTTACTATCCTAGCTTAAACTAACGAAAGATGTAGATGTTCAACATCTCTAATTCCGCCCAAACATTATTCAAAATACTTTTCGAGAAAATTTGAACAAAATATGTTAATAAGTATAGTGGTATGCGAATGTAAAACAAAAAGTCAGCAAATCCACTTAAAAGCAAATAAAATTGACAAAGTGTACAAAACTTAAGTATCACATTGTTTAATTATAGAAAACTGTTGAAATTATAATTGTTACTATATATTGATACATGCATTAAAAGTTTCGAGATTTATCTAGATATATGTACATGTGAGAAAATTCATAGATACATGAATATGTATTTATTTCTAAATTAATTGTATGGAGTTTGATACATAAGTTTTTTGAGTTGTTGAGATGCGTGAGTAATAATCAAAGATTCTTCTAATGTATGTATTTGAGTTTGAGTGAAATCGTTTCTTCCAACAAAAACTAATCAGCTCCCAGGCCTATAAACAATATGATGATTAAAACTTTTATCAAGAGAATTTATACTAGGCAGTTAAGCAAAGAAAAGTTAGGTAGCTAGCAGACACACACTTTCAATTACTACTCCAGGAGGGCCTTTTATAATGATGTTTTGTGATCGATCAATGGTAAAAAGAAACCTGCATGCATGCATTATTGCAGTAGATACTTCATTACATTACAAATTTGCAAGAAACTGTCAAAATAATTGAGGGTGGGGGCTAGAAGCCCCCCTTTGCCAGAAAACACTGCAAAATTCACATTTACAGGCAACATTTACAGACAATGTCCATACACAAATATACAAACATACAGACGCATTAAGAAAATTTATAAAGGAAATACATTTCACAAATGAGGAAAATGTGTGTGTGTGTGTGCGCGCGTCTGTGCTAGAAAAGGAGGAGGCTAAGAAGGAAAAAGAAGAGATGTTTTTTTCACTGTCTCTTTTTTTGTTGTCACAACTCACCGGTGAAACTGATACCCAACTCTACAACATCTTTCGATAGAAAGAGGGTTTAGAATTGAAATTGTACGATTATTATGGTTCCGATTCCGGACAATCAGTCGATGCTGTTTTAACTTTCCAGCATTGAACCGAAGAAGTAAACATAGCACAACCAACGATTTCACAAGATAATACACTGGAAATGAAGCTTAACGACATTTAACAAACAAGCCAATAGTCTAATAAAGTTGTTAAGCATTAAGCATATTTGACACTGGAACCACCAACAGCCATGCACAACCAGTCCGACCAAATAAACGCAATACTGAGAATGCCTTCTAATCCAACAAAATTCGACAAACTGGCAAGGTAAACATTAAACAACAACAAAATTACACTTCATTACAAGAATGAAGTCTGCAAAATGTCTTGATTGTATTTAGCATCTTGTCAAGTGGCTCGTGGGTCGTGGCTAACCCGCCGATGCATGCACTAATACAATATACACTATACAAGAAGCCAACTTAAGATCAGTAAAGAATAAGTATCAGAACTGATAGCAATATTGTAACTGTCTACATTAGTCAACATAGGGTAGCTTTAGCATAAAAATGCAGCAACCTCAATTTATAATATACTTGGCACATGCAACAAAACTAAACGGGTTCTCAAGTCAAAAGTGATACTTACCAAATCATTTAACATACTTCATCACCTACATATTACTCTTTGTATGTACAAATTACTAATTTATATAGGTTTCATATATGAAATGCAGAAGACTCTCATTTCATAATAAAAATACATAATTACCCACAAAAAGGGAGCGTCTTCAATTGGTTATCTTGCTAGGCAAATACATATAGATAGAACCTCAATAAAAATGAGTAACCTCATAATATAAATAAATAAATAAAGTGTACTTTTTAACATCATCAAATGAAATAATTTTCCGGTCCCGAAATATTCATTTATCGAGGGTTAACTGCGATAACTGGAATGTTCACTAGAAAGACATTAAATATATGTAGATGGTGAGAACGGATACTCCCTCCGTCCCCCTCAATTCTTTACATTGAGAAGACGACACGGAGGTTAAGAAAAAGTGTAAATTAATAGGGAAAAAGTAAGAAAAATGAGTAAAGTGGTGAGATTAATTAATATTTAATGTATAAAGTGAGTATAAAGTATGTATAGTGAAGGAAAATAGTGAATGTTTATTGAATTTTATATTATAAAATGTTATTATTTTTGGTATGTAAAAAAATGAGAGGAACTTACCAAAAAGAAAATGTAAAAAAAATGAGAGGGACAAAAGGAGTATCATGCAACTCAACCATGAAGAATTTCCATGATTACAATTTTCTTGCACTCAAATGTATCACCAGACTTGTTTGATGAAACTTTACTCAAAACCAGATGACCATGATTATAGAAGATATACTAGCAAAATAACATTAATATACTAGAACCTAGGGTTGAAAGTGTAGTCATATTTTAGGAACTACAAGACCATGTGAACAGCATTATAGTAGCTTAAACAGGACACAAATTAAAAAATGCTCTTCCACCTTCAGAAGCCTATGACAATGACATTACAACCACTATTCATACTGAAGTATAGATGCAGCAGCAGCAGCAGCACAATAATGGTAGCCTCCCATTAACTTACAAATAATTCTAACCAAACTAAAGCAACCAAGTTATTCAACTAGTTCTTCAATGTTGGGAAATCAAAGCACATGATTTTTCATTATGTGTACTACCTAAAGAATGTATCATCAAAGGCAAACAAATAAACAAAAAATAATACTCATGTATAACAGTATTATAAAACATCCATGGAATAAAGAATGATCACAAGCTAACTTGTTAAAAAGAAGGATAATGTTTTAATGTCATTCTACTATACTCCATGTGAACCAAACTTTTACAATAGTTTGGAAAAAGAATCACACAAGTAAATCATAGAGAATAGAATAATTTAAATTTGTACAAGCCAAAATGTGCTTGATTGAAGTTTTATTGTGTTCAACTTAAAACATGCAACTTGCTTGATACTTGAAAATCCTCCATAAATCAAAGAAACAAGGAGGGCAACAAGAATTTGAAGCATCCAAGGAACCATATTAAACTAAATTGTTAAGACAGATACATGTCTACAAGGGAAAATGACTAGATATAAGTGCATTTACACTATATAGCACTTCTTAATTAATTTATTGTGTTACCATAAGTTGAATTTCCGAGCATGCCTCCACCTCCTCCGGTAGCATAAATGTTGGACTGATCCAAGATTGGCGCGGAAGATGAACCGACATTCCTTCCTCCACCTCCAGCAGTACTACCTCCACCACCCAAATGTAGCTCGGATAAATTCGGAAACCCTTCTCTATTTGCTTCGACTCCTTGATCATATAAAAACCCCTTGAATACATGACCTCCTATATTCACAACAGCTTGATATGCATACTCATCATCCCCGTCCTCTACTGCTGTAACTCTCACACACTTGAACACAGCCTGGGCACGCACTTGCCCCGGTAATGCTTCTTTGAAACCCGCATCTAAAACAAATATTAATAGTTCAATTCAATTCAATTTCAAATTCAACTCATAAAAATCAATAATAAACATTTGTGCATAGGCATATCAAAATTAGCATACCTTGATGACTAGAGCTAGTGTCATAGCTTCGAGGGGGAGTCGTATTCGAAGTTGAAGTATGTGAAGTTGCGGTTTGAGAAGTGAGCTTAGGCTTCTTAGCACTAGAAGTAGAGCCTGAGGAACCAGCAGTGGCACCAGCAACACCCATAAGCTGTCTTTCACGGCGGCGAGCGGCGGGAACCCACGTGCTTTTCACGTGAGTAGAACAATCAAAACCTCTACTTTTACAACAAGTCCTGCACCTCCGATGACTACAATCTTTCTTAGCTTGGTTACCACAATCTTGACAAGTGGCCACCGAAGACGACGATGAACCTCCCCCTCCACTCTGAAGCAAATTAGCGGCTACGGTCTGGTGGTGGTCGTGAACCGAACCGGGCTTTTTGAAATAATTCGTGTTTTGTTGCTGTTGCATTTGTTGCCAAAACTGAATTCCACTTCCAGTATTACTATTATTATTTCTCCTATCTTCTTCCGCAAAACACGGTGATGCTGTTAATAACGGGATAACCCCGACCCCAAAAGCCGTGGCAGCGTTGGAAACATTCATGGAATGTGGATCGGCAACGCTAACAGCATCACCGTGGAAAGAAGATGCTGGGGCTACCACGAAAACATCGCGGAGCCCCAGCATCCCCATTTCAGAAGGGATACCGTAGTTGATTTGGTGCTGACCACCGCCACTAGTTCCGCCACCGCGTTGCCAATTGGTGGAAGGAATGGCGGTGGTGACACCGGGAGTAGGACCCGCATTGAAACCTAAAGATAAGTCTTCAGTAGCACGGGCGCCAGTGTTTGTAGATGAAGATGCTATCCAATCTGCAAAAGCACCGGTATGATCGGAAGCTAATCTCCTGCTAGTAGCCACAACTGCTATTCTTTTTGTTCACAATTAACTATATTTTTTCAGACTGTATTAAAAAAAAAAAGAGGAAAGAGTTGGAGAAATTAGTTAGGTATTTTATCAAGAGGTGGGGTCTCTGAAATTCTTGGCAGGGGAAGAAGGGGAGGATGATTTGTAGATAAGGAATTTGGATGGAAGTATGTATTTAGGTAGATACAGAGAGAGGGGAGAGAGAGAGAGGGGAGAGAGATGGGGAGAGGATGGATCTTTGTCTTTGTTAAATGTGTCTGGAAAATACAACAGACACTGTTGGTTCTGCTGCTGCTTCTGGAGACTGTTACTAAAAACTACTAATACTAGTATACTGTCACAAACATCGGCTTTTGTGACTGAATAAAGCTACCTCAAGAGAGGGACTGCTGAGTTTCTGTGTGAATGCAAATGCAAATACATACACAGTGTGTGTTTGTATGTAGTATTTATTTAACAACTAGCAACCTATCTCTCTCCTACAAATCTCTCTCAAACTTAACTCTTCTGTTGGCTGACTTTTCTCTCTCTGATCTCTCTTTCTCTCTGTGATATCTCTCTCTGAACACTCTCTCTCTCTTATATTATTATGACCATCATGATCATGATGATCTGTGTGCTTCTTCTTGTTGTTGTTTGTGTAAATTCTTTAGCTTTTATCTCTCAAAAGAGAAAAAGTGAAAACTGAGTGTGGGTACCCTCTTTACTTCTCATAACACACACAAACACTCTTACTTTAAACTAAACTCTCACCTCTCTCTCCAATTATTGTCACTAGCCTAGGGTATAGTTTCTTGCTTGGGAATTGTATAAAGTTTTATGCTACCAGTTTTTTCCTTCTTATATCATTTCTACTCCATTTAATATTCGGTCTTTAATATTTCTAATTTTTTTGATTCATTATTCCTTTAGTGGATGATGATATTTTATACTCCCACGGTCCCACCCATTTATTTGAATTGAACACGGAAATTAAGAAAAAATAATAAAGCAGTAAAAATTATAGAAAAAGTGAGTGGATAGTGAAGTAAAGTAGCGGAAATAGTTGATTTTAATATTATTAAAATTTTACTATTTTTGAAAAGTTTAGAAATGTAAAGAATTGAGAGGTAAATCCCAAAAAGAAAAGTGTAAAAAAATGGTTGGGACAAAGGGAGTAAATTTTAATTGGACTACAGTTGTAATCTCGTTAAAATAATATTTTTTTTCGATCTCATCATAATGAAGATAATATATTGTGACAACCCGGGTCAAATCCCGAGCCTTTTTCGAAAATCGGGTCAAGTCCCGATTCCAAGTCCGAATAAGCCGAAGCCTACTGGCCCAAATGCAGCCAACTTGGGTAACGACTAGCCCACCATAGGCCCCCAAAAGATCATGATTTGTTGGTGCTAATTAGTAGTAGTACTTTGCCTTATAAACTGAATAGAAGTCCCAAATCTACTCGATGTGGGACTGGGGTGTTACAAACTCCCCCACTTAAACTCTTGACGTCCTCGTCAAGCCTGAACGGATATCCATAGGTTCCAAGATCGTTTCTCCCTAGCCATTGTGGGATAATACCGGCTGACTTCGTGTCCCCACCTCCGGACCTCTGTCCATTGTGGGATAATACCACCAGCCTTCGTGTCCCCACCTCCGGCAACTTGCTTCGACAAGATTTCGAGAGTTGGCTCTGATACCATATGTGACAACCCGGGTCAAATCCCGAGCCTTTTTCGAAAATCGGGTCAAGTCCCGATTCCAAGTCCGAATAAGCCGAAGCCTACTGGCCCAAATGCAGCCAACTTGGGTAACGACTAGCCCACCATAGGCCCCCAAAAGATCATGATTTGTTGGTGCTAATTAGTAGTAGTACTTTGCCTTATAAACTGAATAGAAGTCCCAAATCTACTCGATGTGGGACTGGGGTGTTACATATATTTTTACTCTCGATAAATTAATATTTTCTCTCGGTTTCTAGGCTATTACTTTAAAGACATTTAATTGTAGTTTATTTTTCAATGCTTTGTAGGTTTTTGTTGGAAATTAAGCGCGTGTACGGCACTGAAATGTTGCGAAATCAGCATCGATGCTGGCTCGGAAGTAGAGCTGGCAATTTGATACACGATACGTGAACACGGTACGAACACGACACGGATAATTAGTGTTTGGGTGCAAAAAATTGGTACACGAACACGAAAGTACACGAACACGAAAAAACACGAATATAATTAGTGTCGGGTTTGGGTTTTCACAATAGGTACACGACACGGAACGAAAGTACACGAATTAATGAAGTAAATAAATAATTTTAAAAAATATATATTATTTATAGTATTGTATATTTAGAGAATATATAAGCACAACAATAAATAAAAGTTTCACGATTAATTGTCAGTAAGTTATACATTTATATATAAGAAGTATACATTTATATATATAAATTATATTTACAAATTTTTGTAAAATTGTATGTGATAAATATTTAATACACATTTCATAAAAATTTACATAATTAAAATAGTTTTATAATATATAAATTTTAATTAAATTAAATTTATATTTTTGTTTAATGTACACGAATACGACACGTAAAGTACACGACACGTTTTGAATTGGATATGTGTTTCAAATTTAGTACACGAATCCAAACGGGTCGGATATGGATTTTACATTAAGTACACGAAAACACGAAAGTATACGACACGAAAGTACACGTACACGGTCCATTGCCAGGTCTACTCGGAAGTATGGCCACTTGCTTAATACAGAAAAGTAAAGTGCAAAATATGTTAAAAAAAACAATTTAGGAAACACCGTTTTAACTTGGATATGAAAGGGTGCACAAAATATCATAAATTAATCATAAATTATCGTAAAAGTTCGTGCGAGACCTGCATCTCAATAATTTTTTACACGAACATGTATATATATTAAAATAATTTTTTAATTAAAATTGTAGAAAAAATATAATATTTCATATTTATTTTATACTAGCTTAAAACCCGTGCGACGCACGGATTGTTAATTGTTATTTTATTATTATTTTTTTAATTGTATTTGTTAAAAAAATAAGTAGACATGTAAAAATAGCTAAACACTTTTAATTAATTAAAAACATTAAAATAGATTTTAAAATAAATAATTAAGGGTTTGCTCGTTATATTTTTGGAAAAATAGGGGTTTTAGTATGGAAAAATAAAAAAATGTAACATATATTTAGTTTAAAAAGGTAAATGCCCGTGATATTTTTGAAAAATGAGGTTTTAAAATTTAATAATTTAAATTATTTAAATACGTTTTAAAATAAATAAGTAAAGGCTTTGTCCGTAATATTTTTTAGAAAAAGAATGGATTTTAGTAAGAAAAATAGAAAAAGTAAATTGAAAAAGGTAATTTTCCATGATATATTTAGAAAATGAGGGACTTTGTTAGAAACAATGTTCTAAAAGTCGGCGATTAATCCCGATTAATCGCCGATTAATCGCTAGACGGTGGGCCATCGAACTGATTAAGCGAAAATCGGTCAATTAATCATTTTTTCAGAAAAACGGTCAAAAATCGACTGAATCGGTCAAAAATCGGATTAATCGGTCAAAAATCGGGCTAATTATTAAAACTTATTTAAAAATTTAAAAAATAAGTACAAATTTAAAATGTAGAAACTTGATTAAATGATAGGAAAAAACATTATTTTTTGTACATGTAATTATAATTTTAGATGAGAAAATCGTAAATTTTCTTAATTTTTTCTCTTAAATTGATCTCTAATTAAAAAGTTAAACCTTTAATATTTATATTATTAAAATTATATAATATTTTTAACATATTTGCATAAATATATAATAATAACATATGTTTAGTTGAAATAACGAAACAATTATATATATGAATATAATTGTATATAAAAAATATTATTAAATTTATTCCGATTAATGACCCGATTAATCATTCCGATTAATCCCCGATTACCCGATTAATCCCTGGACGGTGCATTCACCGATTAACTCTGATTCCCGCTTTTTACAACACTGGTTAGAAAAAAATCTATAATGTGTTTTAGCTGTAATTAGTTATAAATTGGTATTTGATTATTTATATTTTAATATTTTTAGTAATTGCATTTGTTGAGAAAAATAAGTAGGCATGTTAAAATATGTAAAATTTTAAAAAATAATTATAATATTAGGTTTAAAAATAAATAACTAAAGGTTTTTCCGTGATATTTTTGGAAAATGAGGGGTTTTAGTAAGGAAAAATTGAAAAACTAACATGTTTTAGTTAAAAAAATAATTACCTGTGATATATTTGAAAAATTAGGGAAATTTGTTAGAAAAAATAAAAAAAAATGTATTTTAGGTGAAAAAGGTAATTAGTTATAAATAGGTAATATTATTATTTAATAATATATTTCTATAAATAAGTAAGGTTAATTAAGTAAAAACACAAATTTAAAAAAGTGGAATTAAGTAAAATCACAACGTACCATACCGCTCGACCAAACTTTTAATGTTTCGTCTATTATATAATATTATTGATATGTATAGTATTTTTTAGATATTTTTTAATTTCATAAAATTTGGATTAATTTCTATAAGATAAAGATCTAATGAATATTTTTAATTGCTAAAATATTTATTTAGTTTTAAATGATGTGAAATGATTTTTATCAAATTGAACAATTGAATATAATAAAAATGATTTAATTTAGCATAGTTGTTCACATATATATTAATCAAAATAAAAAATTAGTACTAAAATCCTAAGTTAAACGTATTTTACAGTGTTCTAAAAGACGGAAATCGACACTAGTCGGTAGAGGTACCTTGTAGTGATTAATCGGATTGATTAATCATCTATCCTTAGTCCAATATTGATATTTAAGTGTTAATATTTATAGATAAGAACCGCATATCATTACCCCATACTTGTATATGAACGAAAAGAGTAATTCAATTTGAAAGAATAACTGTATATTAAAGATTTAGTCAATAAATCAATATCTCATGCCCATATTATCAATATATTGTCTAATTTTTTTTCAAAAAAATTAACTTCTTTTAATAAAAATTATATATTTTCAATTTTGACCGACTCAAACCGATTTTTGACCGTCTCGACCGATTAATTCTGTCTTGCCCGACTTTTGACTGATTTTTTAAAAACTGCTTTTAAACCCGATTTCCGCTTGATCGAGACGGGGCTCGTACTTCTTCCTCGGCCAACTCTGATTCACAATTTTTACGATACTAATTTTAAATATATTTTAAATTATATTATATTTACCTATCAATACCTAAGTAACCCATAAAAAGTATAAATCGTATAAAATTTACAGTATAATTAAGGTATTTTTTGACAAATATATGGTTAAAAGTAAAATTTTGTATTCTTACTGTTTTTAAAAAGAGTAATTTGCAAAATTACCATCTTATTTGCAATTATACTAATTACTTTTAAAAAATTGCAAAAATACGTTACAATAATAATTAGTTGCTAGTTCGTTATTTTAGTTGTTGCGTAACTTCTTTCTCTAACTAAAACTCTGATTTCAACTTATTGTGTTTCAATTCATCTTCAAAACAACTACCTTCTAACTTTGGTTGCGATTTGTTCGAAAGTACTGAAAAGGTATGTTCTAATCACTAAATCGTAACTTTCGATCCTAAATTTTGATGAATTTTTTGTTGATTTCGATCTAAATACTTTTTGTTTCAGTTTAGTTGATTTCAATTGCTTTGATCTTATTTTGTATATCAAGTTCTATATTGAGTAGTTGATGTGTAGTAATTTTTTGAAATTTTCTGAACATGTTGACTTAGTATGCGTGGATCTGTTTAGCAGTGGTTGCTCTGAGTTGTATCGAGTTAATTTTCGTACTTAATCGAGTTGCGCAGCGTCATGTATATTGCGTAGCTAATGCAAAGTAGTTTTTTGAAATTTTCTGAACATGTTGACTTAGTATGCGTGGATCTGTTTAGCAGTGGTTGCTCTGAGTTCTATTGAGTTGATTTTGGTACTTAATCGAGTTGAGCGGCGTCATGTATATTGTGTAGCTAATGCAAAGTAGTATTTTGAAATTTTCTGAACATGTTAATTTAATATGCATGGATCTGTTTAGCAATGGTTGCTCTGAGTTGTATTGAGTTGATTTTGGTACGTAATCGAGTTGCGTAGCGTCATGTATATTGTGTAGCTAATACAAAATAGTTTTTTGAAATTTTCCGAACATGTTGATTTAGTATGCGTGGATCTGTTTAGGAGTGGTTGCTCTGAGTTGTAGTGAGTTGATTTCGGCACGTAATCGAGTTGCACAGCGTCATGTATATTGAGTAGCTAATGCATAGTAGTTTTTTGAAATTTTCTGAAAACTTTCTGTTAGTATCTCTGGACACGTTTAGCAGAGGTTGCTCAGATTTTTTTTAAGTTGATTTTAGTACAAAATGGGAGTTACGGATGGTCATGTATATTAAGTAGTTAATCTCGAGTAGTTTTTTGCGTTTTTATGAAAAAATTGATTGAGTATGCACGGATTTGTTTAGGAGTGGTTACTATGAGTTGTATTGAGTTTATTTCGGTACTTAATCGAGTTGCGCAATGTAAGATCCGGGAAAATTACGTGTTATTATATGATGTGAAATGAAATTTTAATTTCATATTAAGAGTTATTAAATGATTTATCTGTTTAAACGTGCTAAGTTATTCGTTAAATGATTGAATATGTGATATTGTGATGCTATGTGAAATGTGTGGGGAATTTGAAATTAGTTTGAAAAGGATGTTATACTATTTTATTTTATTTTAATTATTGAAAAGAAAATTTGGATCGTTCCCAAATTATTCGGGAGATTGGTATATCGTTCGTACCAATATTTCATTCGTTAAAATGGAAAGTATTCGAAAATATTCGTAATAGAAGTATTTTGGTTCGTATATCTATTATTAAACGATACTTGTAGTTATCCGTACTTTATGGATGCTTATCGTCTCGTGAAACGTGTATTTTGCTTTATTAAAGATTTAAAGCGTTTATTTTGTTAAATTGTATTTAAAGCGATCTATCGGATCAGTATCGATCCAAAAATGTCATTTGGGGTATTATTTTCCGTTTAATATAAAAAGGCAAATCGTACTTTGTTTTGCGTATAATAAAGCTTAATTACAGTTAAAAATCTAAAAACCCCTGAAACGTGTTCTTCGTGTTTTTGAGAATCAAACTCAATTTTGAAGGCGTTATCGGAATCCGATTTCGATGTTCTTGTAACCAAAATGAATCTCTCATCATCCTCTACCTAAATCCATCATCAAAATTCATGTGGGTATGATTTCTGAGATTTTCTTATTTTTAATTATTTAATTAATTCGAATTTCTTGTTTTAATTTGGGGAAAACTTGGATTGTTGATGTTCTTGTTAATTGGTTGCATAATTAGACTGAACATGTTGTAAGGAACTTGTTGGTGATTTTTGCGTGATTTTTTGAGTCTTAAATAGTCTAAATCGAAATTTATAGCATTCATCGGAAAATTTTTTAAGTTGCCGGAGTTTGGCAACGGTTAGTCGGTTTTTGATAAGGATTATACCATGTTGTAGATCGTTGGACATAGAGTCGTTGTGTGTATTCAGTTTTGGTGATTAGGTTCGAGTTTGGGTCGTCGGAAAATGGCGCCGCCGTTTCTTTCCGTTCGTTTCGAACGATTCTGACGTGGTTTCATTTAACTGGGCTCGGTATTGTAATTGTCGAAACGTTCCTGTGATTTCTGCATAAAATCCATGTGTTTTGATGTTGTGTTGAGGCGATTTGGACTCGCCGGAGAACTCGTCGGCGGCGGGACTGCTGGCCGGATTCTGGGAATTCTGCAGATTCCGGCGGCTGTTCTTAGCTTTCCGGCGAGTTTCTTGGTGGAACCATCGTTTGATCCGTCTTGCTGCTAACAGTTGTCAAAAAAACTGTTTCTGGATTTTAATTTTTAAAATAATTCAAAAATAGTTTTATAATTCTAAAAATCATATCTTTGATTTAAAAATACATTTTATTATTCCGAAAATTTTATAAATTCATAAATATTTATTTAAATTCGAAAATTGATTTAATTTAATTATTTTAATTATTTTTGATTAATAATTAATTTATTTAATTAATTGATTAATTCTTTTAATCAGTTAATTCTTAATAATTAATTATTAATTAGATTTAATTAATTAAAATTGAGTTTAATTATTTTCTATCTTGGTTTATTTATTTAAAAATAGTTTGGGCATTTAAAAGAGTGTCAATTAATTTAATTAATTGATTTATTTGCATTTAAAATACTTATATTGGATTTAAAAATCCGATTTTTGATTTAAAAATTGTTTGTGGCTTATTTAAATTCAAATAAGCTTCGTGTGATGTTTTAAAAATAGTTATAAGTGCTATGTGATTCGTATGAGTTGTGTAATGTGTTTTATAGTCAGTATATGCCCGTACTAGGGCTAGTATCTGAGTTTTAAATATTATAATTAGACCGGGCGTCCGATACGTAACCGGGTACTTGTTTAAATGTGTTATGTGAATGATTTGAATTATCTATTGTTGAGTCATGCATGCAAATAAATTGTGTTGAGACTTGTTTGAGTATTTGGTCGTGTCTAATATCATCACGAGGGGTAGTTGGGATAGAAATTTGTCGGTTATGTTAGAAAGTGAGATTTACGAGGCCGTTGACTTGGATGTTGACTTTTTATAGTATGGGGATTGTCGTCAAGCGAGTTACGTGGATTACTTATGTGGTTGATTGCGATTGGTCTATCAATTGAGATGTGGATGTTTATGCAACAGAGATATCGGTAGGATCGGTAAGTGCGTCGAAGTTAAGTTACAATCATTTATGAAATATGAGGATTATACGTTGAAGACTAAGTACCGTCTCATGTTTGACTATCGAGGCTGGCACGTGGATTCGAAATGGTAAAAGCAGACTAGTGGTGTTCGAAAGAGCGTTAGAGCAAAGAAGGACGGAAGTAGAGAATCGTGCGACAAGACAGGATAAGGAGGAAATCGTATTGTTTCAGCGTTACGAAATAGCTAAGGACCAGAGGCAAGTGTTTATACCCTTGCTTATTAATTAAGGGATATTATCTTGAATTATTAGTATGCATGTTGAATGCTTATTACTGAATTTTCAAATGTTGATTTCTTTTGCATTGAATTGCAAGTATGTTATTTAATCTCGTAAATTGACGAGTACTCTTTTATACCTTTTGAGTTTAGATTCATATTTTCATATTGATTGGAAAGATATACTTATTATATTGAAAAGTTTGAAGAGATAATTATGGGCCGTATACTAAGGCTTTCTTTTAAAAGACATGATTTTAAAACATTAGGTTGGAATATTACCAACCCTAGATGAGTGGGAACTTGTGAACCCTATGAGGGAAAACTTATTCTGAAATTCTGAAGTGGTGTTGCTTGCCCTTCAGGTATTCCGTTTTTCACCTTGCACCTATGCAAACCTTGTTATCCTTTCTTGTTAATGCGATCATCTGATCCATTCCCTGATTCGAATTCATATATGCTGTGCATGATTTAGTTTACTTCCTTCAAGCACAAGGCTTATCTATTATAAGTACATGTAAGAAGGACTTGAACTATTTCTGTCAGAAGTTGATAAACCCTTATTTTCTTCATTTATAAACTTCACCTTGAATTCTTCTTAAACTTGAACTTGACTCTCTTGTCATTTACCAGACTGGTAAACCTTTATTAATTCTTCCATAATGTGATGATTTGAACTATTGAGGCCATCTAGAGCCTGTTCTTTGAACCCTACTCTATATTGACTTGTTACTCTTTTCTGTTGATATCATATTGTCTGTTTCATATCAGATTCAATCTTGTTAAGCATGTTATTGTTTATTCTTTGAACCCTACTCTATATTGACTTGTTACACTTTCTGTTGATATCATATTGTCTGTTTCATATCAGACCTAACCTTGTTGAGAATGTCATTGTTTATTCTTCATTATATCCCAGTTGTTACATCGAACTCGTCGATGCTTATTATATTGTCACTTTTCATGTGCACCTCCCCATTTGTGTCGATCTCGTCGATACTAGATTATATTGTTATTCCTTAATGGATTCTTCATAATTGAACTGTTTCCTGGAACGTGAGTTTTCCAGCAATTGTTGTATTAGGTTGTCGATTCTTCCGACACCTGATTGTCGAAGTAAGGGTGTCAATTGTTCTAACACCTGACGTATATAATATAGGATTGGAATGTTTTTTTTAAATGGACCAATTATTGGTCGGGCCATTTATGGTCGATGTAATTTAGGCCCAGATTGGCCTTGGATCCGTAGAGGACTATGCATGAGCTAGTCCGGGGTTGTTGCGTGGCTGGCCAGCAGCACAACCTTTGATTTGATAAATGTTAAAAATCCAATTCTAATATTAGTTCTTATTTCTGAGATGAGTTACATCCATATGTTTTGTACTTGTGAGTTATGACCTGATATTCAGGTTTATTCGTTGCGTAAAATTGTTGGTTGTTGATTAATAAATGGTGGTTTCAATCTAGCTGAAATCACTTACTCTTAATTCATTTGGATTCCAAATAGTCGAAATCCACTTCCTTGATTCCATTGGCAGTCGTGAGATATCTATCTTGATGAGTTTTATTCATACCGCATATCCAGTCGGTACCATGTTGAAGTCTTGAAGTGCGTTCTTTATTTCTTGACCGAGCGTGTTGGCTCATTCTTACCCCTTGATTATTCTAACCTTCCAGAGTTGTTGGTTTCAGAAAATGTTGTGAATAGATTTGTTATCTTCAAAACTAGTATTTTTATACAAACTATGGTCTTGAAGACGTATGAGTTATATTTATTTCATATGTTCTACTTACTATTGTAGATATTGTTGATTCGGTCGCCGTAGCGACCAATATAAATCTTTTTGTGTTTTAAACTATTCAAATGAGAGAAGAAGAATAAGAAATTGTGGTAAATTACCAAACTTGATTTGAAAATATTAGAGATTACAAATGTTTAAGCCAAAGGCTTGTTTATTTGAAAATCCAAAGTTTATTTTGGAAACCTTTCGTATTATATTTAATAATGCGCTTGCTGAGCAATTCATTCGCTCATACTTGTTTTATTTATATATATTTTAGCCTGCCGGAAAGAAGGTGTATTGGCAAGAGTTGTCCGCGTAGCTGATCAGAGATGGGGAAAGATATTAGCATAAAGACGTTTTGATCCAGAGCATTGGAGCTAGTGAGAGGTTTTGTATATAGATGTTTTCTATTGAATAAGATATTGTATAAGAGTAGTGGCCTGGTATACTTCTTATCGAAGTTATACTAGTGTTTTAGATTGTATGTAAAGAGAATGATTGTAAAGAGGAAAATTGTTGTAATGAAATTTTGGATTCTTGTTTCTAGCACTATAACCTTTAAAGATTCTTGGTAGAGTTGGGGTCACAGATATTATTATTATTGTGTTGATTTTATATTGAACAGGTTGTTTGGATTAAGAGTGCAGTATGACGACCAAATCCTTTGACCCCGGATTTGGGGGCGTTACAGTTGGTATCAGAGCGAGGTTTATAGTAAAACTAGAAACGAGAGTGTGTGGGAGTGTATATAGTTATATAAGGAACATCAGAGCTCATTTAGAGTTCGTGTTGGACTATTGGATATAGTACCGCTGAGTGAGTTAAGATAGAGGTACTTGGTTGAGATAGTTGTGCTGAGATGGATGAAACTTCTTACGTTTGTAAACGTCTATGGCGGAATCTTCAAGGACTATTACGAGTCGACGACGACGTACGATATTGATAACCTTGCGACGTGGAAAAGAAGGGCTGAAATCGAATGACGTGGAAAAGAAGGGCTGAAATCGAATAACGTGGAGAAGAAGGGCTGAAATCGAATAACGAGCTATCGAAGGAGTCGACGGAGGAGGCATATGTGAAGACCTTGGTAATACCTTCCCATCCTAATGAAATATTTGGCATTCCTTTAAAAAGAAAGCTGTGTTGGTGAATATATTCCACCTTTTGACCTTGTACTTGATACTTTTGATCAATCATGATTGCAATTGCATCAGAGGTTGTTGTGACATCTATTTCAAATTTGTGAAGCCTGTTGAAAATATGTTATTTAAATTCCAACTCCTTTATTCTTCCGGAGTGGATAACTCTAATTGTGATGTAACACTATTTGTTGATACTTCCTTTCTGGTTGTTCTTCTTTTTTTGAAATAACACCTTTGGAATCTATTCAATTTCAATCCAAGGTGTGTATTTGAGATTTCTTATCGAAAGGCCCTGGTTGTCATTCCGACTCTAAATTTCTTTTATATTTCTCTACTCCAACTGAGGTAAACAACCCTATTTATAGGGGACACAAGGACTATCTGTCTATGTGATAGAAGTCTGACGGGACGCCGTCACTTGTGTGTTGTGAAATACAAGAAGGCTAATTACCTTTAGTACTGTCTTAATAGAGACACACAACATTGATTTCATGTGATCAAATTGATCTCTCAGTGATTCTCTTATTTCCAATAATGTTTGCTTTGGAATATGCAGATTTGGTAACCCCAATTGTGGGACATTTGCTACGTTATAGAATCTTTCACTTCAAAATATCATGAATTTTTGTTATACCAAATAATCTGGGAGGTATGCCATTAGGGTGAACTAAAATTTACCCTACCATAATGAACGAAGAATTTGCGATTGAATTACCACGAGCGAAAGCGGATTACGATGCGATTAGAATACTAGTAACATATAATGGAGCCAGTTGTTCTCTTTCTATCGATTAACGTTACGATATGGAAAGGTGAAGTTAGATAATTCAAAAGTTGATTGGAAGTTGGGGAAAAATGTGTAATGGTGCTGATGATATCCCATGTTGTGGAAGATGAACATAATAGATTTTTGTCTCAATGAGAAGAACTTTTAAGATTTGATGATAGGCTAATAATGGAGAATGGGTTAATCTTTGAGTATTTCAGGATTGTATGATATGGTTGCAAGTCTTTTGCTCACGATAGTTAAGGTAGATCTTACTAGCCAATGTGGATGTATAGAATGAGAATCAAGATAATGTCGAGTTGATCAAGCTGTTTGGGAAATGAGATGGAACCATGGAAAAGGTGTCCTGAGTGTTACTGTGAATGTATCTTCTGAATTATTTAGGAATCAGATGGAGAGCAATTAAGTTATTGGAACTAGGTAGAACAATTTTAAAGATATGGGAAGATGAAGAGGTGTTAAGGATTTAAAGATAATGGATAAGGTAATGATGGGTTGTTTTCAGCTGAAGATTTAATTGATATGAAAGGTATGTGATCGTTGAAAGTAGTTGTTAGATATATTGGAGGTAGATAAAGTTGACCCAAGAATATGGATGGCTGATAGTATGAGTAGAAAGAGGAAGATTAGAGACGTAAACATCTTCGGTACAAGGAGTAGAAAGAATGGAGCTTTGAGGTTATGATAACAAGAGATTAACAAAAAGAAATGACGGAAGTAAGGATTCAACCAGGATTGATTAAAGAGAAAGGGCTACATAAAGGAAAGAGTTATGGAAAGAGAAATGGAATTCAATTACAGGAGGGAACGAGAAAGTATAAGGAATAAGAAAGAAGTGCAAGAATACATATGAGGGGTTTCAAAAGGATGTTAGTGTTGGTGAATATCTAAGTACTTGAGGTGTTGGAAAATGAAGACAGAGTAACAGAGGTATAGTAGACGATTACAACTAAAGAGATTCCTGATTGGAAGTGGAGACATGTTAAGATAAACTGTGTAGTAGAGTTGTTAAGGCCTAGAGCTTATCGTGATGTTATTTGGGTTATTATTGGCTAATTAATGAGAGATAATAGTACGGCATGGAATGACGGGTTCAAATGTGTTTGGCAGAGATCCGCGACTTAAGTAAATAATTCAGACAGACTATGGTTGTGTACTAATTTTTTTTTTTTAGGTAATTGGAAGTACCATTTACAGATGATTAGATTTCCTTACGACAACAGTTATTATGACGATTTTGAATTGTTACCTTACGTCGGTTTACTGTGTGTTGGGAAAGTTGCGTATAAGTTTGCGTACCACTCCATGAGTGGTGTATTCATAGTGTATTTCATAAAATTCGAACCTAAAGAGATTTAGTTAAATTGTTCTATGTTGAGTAACCAATTGAGATATTGAGTCAGTATGAGAGAGTGATGAGTAATAGAGGAGTCAAATTAGTATGAGTATGAGGAGAAATCCTAAGGTTGAAGAGTCAACCTAGGAATTTGAGAATGAGATGTTGGAAATATATCCACCTATGTTTGCGCAAGTTGATTCTGAGGACAGAATCCTGTTAAGGGGGAAAGGATGTAAGATCCGGGAAAATTACGTGTTATTATATGATGTGAAATGAAATTTTAATTTCATATTAAGAGTTATTAAATGATTTATCTGTTTAAACGTGCTAAGTTATTCGTTAAATGATTGAATATGTGATATTGTGATGCTATGTGAAATGTGTGGGGAATTTGAAATTAGTTTGAAAAGGATGTTATACTATTTTATTTTATTTTAATTATTGAAAAGAAAATTTGGATCGTTCCCAAATTATTCGGGAGATTGGTATATCGTTCGTACCAATATTTCATTCGTTAAAATGGAAAGTATTCGAAAATATTCGTAATAGAAGTATTTTGGTTCGTATATCTATTATTAAACGATACTTGTAGTTATCCGTACTTTATGGATGCTTATCGTCTCGTGAAACGTGTATTCTGCTTTATTAAAGATTTAAAGCGTTTATTTTGTTAAATTGTATTTAAAGCGATCTATCGGATCAGTATCGATCCAAAAATGTCATTTGGGGTATTATTTTCCGTTTAATATAAAAAGGCAAATCGTACTTTGTTTTGCGTATAATAAAGCTTAATTACAGTTAAAAATCTAAAAACCCCTGAAACGTGTTCTTCGTGTTCTTGAGAATCAAACTCAATTTTGAAGGCGTTATCGGAATCCGATTTCGATGTTCTTGTAACCAAAATGAATCTCTCATCATCCTCTACCTAAATCCATCATCAAAATTCATGTGGGTATGATTTCTGAGATTTTCTTATTTTTAATTATTTAATTAATTCGAATTTCTTGTTTTAATTTGGGGAAAACTTGGATTGTTGATGTTCTTGTTAATTGGTTGCATAATTAGACTGAACATGTTGTAAGGAACTTGTTGGTGATTTTTGCGTGATTTTTTGAGTCTTAAATAGTCTAAATCGAAATTTATAGCATTCATCGGAAAATTTTTTAAGTTGCCGGAGTTTGGCAACGGTTAGTCGGTTTTTGATAAGGATTATACCATGTTGTAGATCGTTGGACATAGAGTCGTTGTGTGTATTCAGTTTTGGTGATTAGGTTCGAGTTTGGGTCGTCGGAAAATGGCGCCGCCGTTTCTTTCCGTTCGTTTCGAACGATTCTGACGTGGTTTCATTTAACTGGGCTCGGTATTGTAATTGTCGAAACGTTCCTGTGATTTCTGCATAAAATCCATGTGTTTTGATGTTGTGTTGAGGCGATTTGGACTCGCCGGAGAACTCGTCGGCGGCGGGACTGCTGGCCGGATTCTGGGAATTCTGCAGATTCCGGCGGCTGTTCTTAGCTTTCGGGCGAGTTTCTTGGTGGAACCATCGTTTGATCCGTCTTGCTGCTAACAGTTGTCAAAAAAACTGTTTCTGGATTTTAATTTTTAAAATAATTCAAAAATAGTTTTATAATTCTAAAAATCATATCTTTGATTTAAAAATACATTTTATTATTCCGAAAATTTTATAAATTCATAAATATTTATTTAAATTCGAAAATTGATTTAATTTAATTATTTTAATTATTTTTGATTAATAATTAATTTATTTAATTAATTGATTAATTCTTTTAATCAGTTAATTCTTAATAATTAATTATTAATTAGATTTAATTAATTAAAATTGAGTTTAATTATTTTCTATCTTGGTTTATTTATTTAAAAATAGTTTGGGCATTTAAAAGAGTGTCAATTAATTTAATTAATTGATTTATTTGCATTTAAAATACTTATATTGGATTTAAAAATCCGATTTTTGATTTAAAAATTGTTTGTGGCTTATTTAAATTCAAATAAGCTTCGTGTGATGTTTTAAAAATAGTTATAAGTGCTATGTGATTCGTATGAGTTGTGTAATGTGTTTTATAGTCAGTATATGCCCGTACTAGGGCTAGTATCTGAGTTTTAAATATTATAATTAGACCGGGCGTCCGATACGTAACCGGGTACTTGTTTAAATGTGTTATGTGAATGATTTGAATTATCTATTGTTGAGTCATGCATGCAAATAAATTGTGTTGAGACTTGTTTGAGTATTTGGTCGTGTCTAATATCATCACGAGGGGTAGTTGGGATAGAAATTTGTCGGTTATGTTAGAAAGTGAGATTTACGAGGCCGTTGACTTGGATGTTGACTTTTTATAGTATGGGGATTGTCGTCAAGCGAGTTACGTGGATTACTTATGTGGTTGATTGCGATTGGTCTATCAATTGAGATGTGGATGTTTATGCAACAGAGATATCGGTAGGATCGGTAAGTGCGTCGAAGTTAAGTTACAATCATTTATGAAATATGAGGATTATACGTTGAAGACTAAGTACCGTCTCATGTTTGACTATCGAGGCTGGCACGTGGATTCGAAATGGTAAAAGCAGACTAGTGGTGTTCGAAAGAGCGTTAGAGCAAAGAAGGACGGAAGTAGAGAATCGTGCGACAAGACAGGATAAGGAGGAAATCGTATTGTTTCAGCGTTACGAAATAGCTAAGGACCAGAGGCAAGTGTTTATACCCTTGCTTATTAATTAAGGGATATTATCTTGAATTATTAGTATGCATGTTGAATGCTTATTACTGAATTTTCAAATGTTGATTTCTTTTGCATTGAATTGCAAGTATGTTATTTAATCTCGTAAATTGACGAGTACTCTTTTATACCTTTTGAGTTTAGATTCATATTTTCATATTGATTGGAAAGATATACTTATTATATTGAAAAGTTTGAAGAGATAATTATGGGCCGTATACTAAGGCTTTCTTTTAAAAGACATGATTTTAAAACATTAGGTTGGAATATTACCAACCCTAGATGAGTGGGAACTTGTGAACCCTATGAGGGAAAACTTATTCTGAAATTCTGAAGTGGTGTTGCTTGCCCTTCAGGTATTCCGTTTTTCACCTTGCACCTATGCAAACCTTGTTATCCTTTCTTGTTAATGCGATCATCTGATCCATTCCCTGATTCGAATTCATATATGCTGTGCATGATTTAGTTTACTTCCTTCAAGCACAAGGCTTATCTATTATAAGTACATGTAAGAAGGACTTGAACTATTTCTGTCAGAAGTTGATAAACCCTTATTTTCTTCATTTATAAACTTCACCTTGAATTCTTCTTAAACTTGAACTTGACTCTCTTGTCATTTACCAGACTGGTAAACCTTTATTAATTCTTCCATAATGTGATGATTTGAACTATTGAGGCCATCTAGAGCCTGTTCTTTGAACCCTACTCTATATTGACTTGTTACTCTTTTCTGTTGATATCATATTGTCTGTTTCATATCAGATTCAATCTTGTTAAGCATGTTATTGTTTATTCTTTGAACCCTACTCTATATTGACTTGTTACACTTTCTGTTGATATCATATTGTCTGTTTCATATCAGACCTAACCTTGTTGAGAATGTCATTGTTTATTCTTCATTATATCCCAGTTGTTACATCGAACTCGTCGATGCTTATTATATTGTCACTTTTCATGTGCACCTCCCCATTTGTGTCGATCTCGTCGATACTAGATTATATTGTTATTCCTTAATGGATTCTTCATAATTGAACTGTTTCCTGGAACGTGAGTTTTCCAGCAATTGTTGTATTAGGTTGTCGATTCTTCCGACACCTGATTGTCGAAGTAAGGGTGTCAATTGTTCTGACACCTGACGTATATAATATAGGATTGGAATGTTTTTTTTAAATGGACCAATTATTGGTCGGGCCATTTATGGTCGATGTAATTTAGGCCCAGATTGGCCTTGGATCCGTAGAGGACTATGCATGAGCTAGTCCGGGGTTGTTGCGTGGCTGGCCAGCAGCACAACCTTTGATTTGATAAATGTTAAAAATCAAATTCTAATATTAGTTCTTATTTCTGAGATGAGTTACATCCATATGTTTTGTACTTGTGAGTTATGACCTGATATTCAGGTTTATTCGTTGCGTAAAATTGTTGGTTGTTGATTAATAAATGGTGGTTTCAATCTTGCTGAAATCACTTACTCTTAATTCATTTGGATTCCAAATAGTCGAAATCCACTTCCTTGATTCCATTGGCAGTCGTGAGATATCTATCTTGATGAGTTTTATTCATACCGCATATCCAGTCGGTACCATGTTGAAGTCTTGAAGTGCGTTCTTTATTTCTTGACCGAGCGTGTTGGCTCATTCTTACCCCTTGATTATTCTAACCTTCCAGAGTTGTTGGTTTCAGAAAATGTTGTGAATAGATTTGTTATCTTCAAAACTAGTATTTTTATACAAACTATGGTCTTGAAGACGTATGAGTTATATTTATTTCATATGTTCTACTTACTATTGTAGATATTGTTGATTCGGTCGCCGTAGCGACCAATATAAATCTTTTTGTGTTTTAAACTATTCAAATGAGAGAAGAAGAATAAGAAATTGTGGTAAATTACCAAACTTGATTTGAAAATATTAGAGATTACAAATGTTTAAGCCAAAGGCTTGTTTATTTGAAAATCCAAAGTTTATTTTGGAAACCTTTCGTATTATATTTAATAATGCGCTTGCTGAGCAATTCATTCGCTCATACTTGTTTTATTTATATATATTTTAGCCTGCCGGAAAGAAGGTGTATTGGCAAGAGTTGTCCGCGTAGCTGATCAGAGATGGGGAAAGATACTAGCATAAAGACGTTTTGATCCAGAGCATTGGAGCTAGTGAGAGGTTTTGTATATAGATGTTTTCTATTGAATAAGATATTGTATAAGAGTAGTGGCCTGGTATACTTCTTATCGAAGTTATACTAGTGTTTTAGATTGTATGTAAAGAGAATGATTGTAAAGAGGAAAATTGTTGTAATGAAATTTTGGATTCTTGTTTCTAGCACTATAACCTTTAAAGATTCTTGGTAGAGTTGGGGTCACAGATATTATTATTATTGTGTTGATTTTATATTGAACAGGTTGTTTGGATTAAGAGTGCAGTGTGACGACCAAATCCTTTGACCCCGGATTTGGGGGCGTTACACGCAAGGTCATGTATATTGAATAACTAATGTGGAGTAGTTTTTTTTTTTAATTTTCTAAAAACTTTCAGTTAGTATCTCTAGACACGTTTAGCAGAGGTTGCTCAGATTTTTTTAAAGTTGATTTTAGTACAAAATGGGAGTTGCGGATGGTCATGTATATTCAGTAGTTAATCTCGAGTTGTTTTTTGAGTTTTTCTGAAAAATTTGATTGAGTATGTGTGGACGTGTTTAGGAGTGGTTTCTCTGAGTTTCTTGAGTTTATTTTGGTACTAAATGGAGTTGTGCAGGGTCATGTATATTCAGTAGTCAATATAGAGTAGTTTTGAGATTTTCTTAAAAATTTGATTCAGTATGTGTGGACATGTTTAAGAGTGGTTGCTTTGAGTTGTTTAAGTTAATTTCAGTACGTAATCAAGTTGTGGAGAGTCATGTATATTGAGTAGCTAATGCAGATTAGTTATTTGAATTTTTCTGAAAGCGTTATTTTAGTAATTATATGTTGGTTTAAAGACTGATGTGCTGAGTTGTTTTCAATTGTTTTCAGTTTGAAATGGTGTTAATTATTATAATTTTTTTGTAGGTATGGATAATATTGGTATTATAGTACAACACAGTGGACACTAGGATGAGAATTCGACATATAAATTTTCAGGGTTTGGTTTCCTGATGCCAACTAATTGCAATTATGCCAATTTAGAGTCAATGATATGCAATGAATTGAAGCTGCGACCAAAATCAACATCTGTTAAAATTGAATATCAAGTCAAAGATGGTTATCCACCTTTGAAAATTGTTGATGATCAACATGTAAACTTCTATATTGAGCTCAAGAAAAAGGAGGCAGACTTTACTATCTATCCTCTATGTCTGACAACGGAAAACAAAATTATGCAACTATTTTCAAATTCAAATTAGAGTGCATTAACAGTTGAGTATGTTGGTTTGGAAGTTGGAAGGAAAGGGTCTCATCTAATATGTATGATAACACCAATGATGAAGTAAGTAAAGAAAATGTTGAAGATTATGTTGATTTTGATGAACAAATTTCTCGACAAATGGTTGACATGTCACCTGAAGCAGCTACAGATGATGAGATAATTGAAATTATCAATGGTGACGTTGATAACAACAACCACGGTCGAGAGATATCATTGCATCAAATATATAAAGACAAAGAGACATTGCAGATGGTTCTCAGTCTCTATGCAATCAAGAACAATTTTCAGTATAAAGTGAAGAAGTCGTGCAAGAATGAATATTTAGTTAAATGCCTTGATCAGAATTGCAAATGGTTGTTGCGCGCTTCCAAGAACGGAAACACAAATCAATTTATTGTTCGAAGGTTGTTTAACACTCATAGTTGTTCTCTTGAGATAAGGTTTAAAGATAAACGACAAGCAACCACAGGTCTTATTACAGATGTCATCAAGAACAAATTCACAAATATCAAAATAAAGTACAGTGTTGCAGATATAATCAGAGATATGAAGCATGATCATAATGTGGAAGTGAAGTACAATAAAGCTTGGAGATCTAAAGAAAAATCTTTGGAAATTATGAGAGGAAATGCAACTGAATCATTTACTGAGCTTTATACCTATTTTTATATGCTCTACACTACAAATGCGGGATCGATAGTTGAACTGCAACTAACTGGAAATAATTGTTTCCTCTATGTTTTTGTTGCATTGAATTCGTCAATGAAGGGGTGGAATTATTGTCTACCAGTTATAGTTGTTGATGGAACATTTCTAAAATCATCATACGGAGGTACATTGTTGGTTGCAGCAACTCAAGATGAAGGCGACAAAATATTTCCCTTAGCATTTGTTGTGGTTGATTCAGAGAATGATCTGTCATGGGAGTGGTTTTTTTAAACTTTCAGAAAAGCTTATGGCGGAAGGGAGGGCATGGTTATAGTATCAGATCGACATGAAAGCATTATAAAAGGAGCAAATAAAGTTTACCCAGAAGTACCAAATGGGCCAAGGTTTATTCACAGGATAATAGATACTCAAACATGACATCTAATGTTGCAGAGTATTTAAATTCTGTAACCATGTCCATCAGAGAGCTACCCATATGTACATTGTTGGAAAGTTTGCGAGCTTTGATACAAAAATGGAGTTGGAGAAACAGAAATGAAGCAAATGCAACCTGCACAAGGCTTACTAGGAAATATGAAGATCTTTTGAAGAAAAACTACCACTTCTCTGTTGATTTAACTGTACATTCTTTAAACTTTTACCTGCAACTTTATTTTCTAATATTTTATATTTGCTTGACTAAATTGCATATAAATCAATAGGTGAACCCAACAAATCACATTTTATTTGAAGTCATTAATGGTGACATAAAGAATGTAGTTGATCTTAGTGCGAGAAGTTGCACATGCAACATGTTTGTTCAACTATTTTCTATTTATAAGTGTATGTGTCCATATTAGTGTATTTAATATATTTTCTTTATCAATTTGTAATTTTGCAGGTTCTAAATGGATCAAATTCCATGTTCCCATGCTATTGCTGTCTTTCAAAAATCAAACTTGGATCCTTATGATTACTGTTCGCCTTATTACCAAAAAGAAACAATGGTTGTAGCTTATAAAGAAAATGTTTATCCTATTCGGAACAAAAAGAGTTGGGAAATACCAGATACTGTGAAATCATTGATAGTACATCCTCCAGAAGGAAGAATTCGAGTTAGAAGACCGAAGAAAAGAAGATGTAAAGCTTATTGGGAGAGAAATGCAAAGACATCGAAACCAATAAAGTGTAGTAAATGCAATGGAAATGGGCATAATCGGAGGACTTGCAGAAATCCAATGAAGAATGATTAGTTGTTTATGATAAGTAAATTTGGCATACTTTGATTTGTATGAAATTGACTTGGGATATAACTTTGATTATATATTTTTTTTCAAAACTTTTTTTTTTTTTTTTTGGTTGGAGAAAATATTTTAGTTTAATGCAACTTTATTCTATTTGCAACTGTATGTTACTAAATTCAAACAAACAAAACACTATTTTAAACCTAAAATGCAACTATATTCAAACATATATGCAACTATGTTCAACCAAAAGCCATGCAACTAATTTCAACACTGGGTTGTAAACCACACATATAACTAAATGCAGCTTATTTCAACCACACTTCCAACTTGATTCAACTATGTTCAAACCACATATACATCTTCATTCAACTACTTTCAATCAATTTTGAAACTAGCTTCAACCAATTATGCAACTAGATTCAACCAAATATACAACTAGCTTCAACACTTGATTGTAAAGCCAAAATAACAATCCTCCAAAAAATAAAACTAACCATGCTAAATTCAATGAAATGCAACTAGTTTCAACCATTAATGCAACTACAAATAAACATACACGTACAAAATCACAAAATCATAAATGGTGTTTTCTTATACAGACTGGCAGCCTGATTTTAGGGTTGTAAACAACCCTAAAATCAGGATAGGTTAGGGTTTAGAGTCTAGGGTTTAGGGAAACCCTAAATCCTAAGTTTTATACGGTTTATTCATCATTCTGAACATTTCTAAAACCCAAAATGGAAACATTGAACCCCAAAGGTTAACTGTTGAACCCCCAAGGGAACGGCTATATTAAGAGCACAAGTTTATCAAACCTTTTATATGTAAATCTAGATTATTATATTTTAATCTTAAATTCCATGATTTTACAAAGTATGAAGAGAAACCCCTAATTCCCAATTATGCACCGACATTCAACCAAATATGCAACTAGTTTTAACCACACATTCAACCCCAAACCCTAAAGCTGCACATTAACTCTAAACCCTGAAAATAAACCCTAAACATTAAACCCTAAACATAAAACCTAAACCCTAAAGCTGAATCCTAAACCCTAAAAGTCAAAGTATAAAACTAAGAATGTAACTAAATTCAAAGAAATATGCAACTAGTTTCAACCAATTGTGCAACTAGTTTTAACCAGACATGCAAGTATGTTAAACCAATTATGTAACTATGCTCAACCAAAATCATGCAACTAATTTCAACCCTTGATTGAACCACACATAAAACTAAATGCAAATTATTTCAACCACATACACAACTTGATTCAACTAGGTTCAACCACACATACAATTCAACTAGTATGTGTCTCAGGTCTCTATCTCTCGATCAATGCACTATGAAGACTCCAATCTAACTGTAAGGAAGATACCCGTGAAACACCATACAAACCAGAAGACTTTAACAAAGGAAACATACGATGGTCCAAAACTGGAAGACTGGTTTGATTAGGAAGCAACCACATGTAAAATCAGGCTAGGTTACAAAATCACAAAATCATAAATGGTGTTTTCTTACACAGTCTGGCGGCTTGATTTTACAACCCTAAAATCAGGCTAGGTTAGGGTTTAGAGTCTATTTACAACCCTAAACCCTAAGTTCATATACGGTTTATTAGTCATTCTGAACATTTCTAAAACCCAAAATGGAAACATTGAACCCCAAAGGTTAACTGTTGAACCCCCAAGGGAACAGCTATATTAAGAGCACAAGTTTATCAAACCTTTTATATGTAAATCTATATTATTATATTTTAATCTTAAATTCCATAATTTTACAGAGTATGAAGGGAAATCCCTAATTCCCAATTATGCAACTACATTCAACCAAATATGCAACTAGTTTTAACCACATATTCAACTACATTCAACCCCAAACCCCAAACCCTAAACATAACCCTAAACCCTAAAGCTAAACCCTAAAATGTAAAGCTAACTCAAATCCAGAACCCTACAGCCAAAGTTTAAAACTAAGCATGCAATTTAATTCAACCCTTGAATCAAATCTACAATCCCAAACCACAAAATACTAAAACTAAGCATGCAACTCTTTTAAAAAATTGCAACTATGTTCAACCAAATATGTAACTAACTTCAACCCTTGCTCTAACTCTAGTATCCAAACCCCCAAATCATAAAAGAGTATGCAACTAAATTCAAACACATTTACAACTACTTTCAACCAAATTTGCAACTACACTCAACCAGACATGCAACCACTTTCAACCTTTGAGTCTACAGAAATATCCCAATCAACCAAAATTTAAAACTAATTATGCAACTATATTCAAACATGGATGCAACTAACTTCAAAAAAGTATGCAACTTTACATTTTTCAATTTATTATGTGGTACCATTTGAAACTCAATCAAATGAAAGTAAAATTATCTAAAAATGGAATCAAAATATTGATTGCTCTGTTTCAAAACAGAGAGTCAAAACTTCATAAATATTTTTAAAAAAAATATTAACTCTGTAGAGAAAAGGAAACAGATAAAACTAAAATCAAATGCAACTACAGGTGAAATTAATATTACTAAAAACACCAAAACAAACTCCCACAAACAATTTGTGTAGAACAGTTACTTCTTTCACCAAAATAGAGTACTGATATGTATAAATAAATTAAAAGTAACCAAAGACAAATAAGTACTGAATAACACAAATCAATATTAGTTCTACTGATAGGAACAATAATGCCTAGTCTTCCTTTCCTTCTTCCTTTTCGGAGAAGCATTTCCTAAATTTCTTTTCCTTCTCTGAACCATTTCATCCCTTGTCCTTTTTGCTACAACATCTCCACGTCCATCATTAAAATACTCATGCTCGCTTTCATATTCATATATCACCTTTGCCATTCCATATGCATAAAATGAAAATGAAATCCTAGATCTATGAACAACAACGTCAAAAGAAGCTTTGGGGAAGGCCTTATCCAAAACAAGATACTCAGCAATTGAGATCATAGCTATTCCACTATCACTGAATGAAATAAAATAAAAACAAATCATAAACTTGAAAAATTTATCAAAACCAGCAAACTACAAAATAAATATTATGTAAATACTCACATTGATTGTCCACAAACATAATCATTCTGCATAATCGATCGGAAACAATCAGTCTTCTTCTTTTCTGTATAACACTTGGCAGGGAAATTGATATCGGTCCTCGAGTAGAACTCAGTAAGGAGCAAGTAGTGAGGTAGTATTGTAGACAGTGGTAGCAGTGCATTCCTCACAATCAGTGCAATACCTTCACAAGATAATGTGTTCCTTACGCGTATCACCCTTTCTTTAAAATTTATAACAACAAGAACCCAATATTTTTTCTTAGCCAACCAAATTGGGAAAATGACATTATCAACCAAGTACCAAGGAGTACTAAAAGGGAGTGCAACTTGTTAGGAATATGTTGTTCTTGATGATAATTATAAAAACACTTAGTAGATTTTGTGTTAAGTCAATTTTGTAGCTGTCAATGGAATGGTATGCTTTGCAGCATCCGTTGACAGGTAGCTCATCAACGAAATGAGTCTCATCAACGGAATGAGTCTCATCAACAGAATGAGTAATGTAGCAATTGCACTGTACAATACTTCACTAGTTGATAAACAATTGTTGTAGGTATTAGAGAGGTTTTCTAAGTCATGTTTACATATACTAGATAGGCAAAATAGGTTGGTTAATTGTAAATATAATGTGCCTTGTAATTTTGCCTAAGTGAAGACATGTCAACGGATTAGAGATTACACTGTCAACGGATTGAAGAATGTACCATCAACGGATTGAAGAATAAAGCTATCAACGGAATACATCTCACTACTATCAACAGATTACTATCACTTTTCTGAACAGTTGACAAAGTAACAGTTTTCTGACGGATCAAAAGGTGATGTAGAAGTGTACTTTGCATTAGGAGCCATTAAAATGGTCACCGGGAATGAGGAAACATTCCAATTACCAATTAAGTTCTTGAGTGGGATCATAATAAGCATGAAGACAAAAGACAAGATCTCCAAGGACCATTGGACAAAAGGAATGAAAAGCAAGCTGTTGGCGGTTACCTTTAGTACTTTTTAGTGTAGCCAAAAATAGCATTGTAAACTTGGGATATATAACCAAGTGTAGCAGTTCATTTTAAGTAAGAGAAGTGAGATAGAATAATTTTGTATTAGCTTTCTTTGAATAGCACTCTCACTCTATATTTGTAACTGAGCAGCTGTGCTACGTTTGTAACACAGATTATTCCCACAATAAAAACATCTCAGTTGGATCCTCAAAACATCCAACTGAAATTTTATATTTGCTTGTGTTTTTATTTTCTCTGTCAAGTTATTTAAAAGTTGCCCCCTTCTACAATTCTGTTAGGTCATTTGGGATTAACAATTGGTATCAGAGCAAGCTCCTAACATACAAGGAGTTTAAAGATCAAGGCCAAAACAGAAACCATGGTGAAGAAGGATGCAGGTGTAAAGATACTAGTTCTAGATAAGGACAATTATTTTCACTGGAAAGTAAAAATGCATCTACATCTCATGTCTATGGATGAGAGATATGTAGACTGCATTGAGAAAGGTCCACACGTTCCCATGAAGTTTGCATCTAGAGTTGGACTGCCAGATGATGCTGAAGATGTGGAAATTCCAAAGCCTGTCTCAGAATGGACTGTTGAAGATGTTGCAGAAGTCCATAAAGATAAAAGAACCATGAACATTTTGTTCAATGGCTTGGAGCAAGAGATGTTTGACAATGTTATCAACTGTACAACTGCTAAAGAAGTATGGGACACGGTTAGAACACTATGTGAAGGAACTGAGCAAGTAAGGGAGAACAAAATTCAACTCCTCATACAACAATATGAGCACTTTCACTTTAAAGCTGGTGAAACCCTAAATGATACATTTAGTAGGTTTCAAAAGCTTTTGAATGGATTAAAGTTGTATGGGAGGGTCTACCAAACCAAGGATTCAAACCTCAAATTTCTTAGAGCTCTTCCAAAAGAGTGGAAGCCTATGACTGTTTCTCTGAGAAACACTCAAGAGTACAAAGACTATACTCTTGAAAGGCTTTATGGAACTTTAAAGACATATGAGCTGGAAATGGAGCAAGATGAAGAAATTGAGAAGGTGCAAAAGAAAGGTGGATCTATTGCATTGATTGCATCTGTGAACCAACTGGAAGATGACAATGAAGAAGCTGCAAGAGCCACAACTAGTCGAGCTAGTTGTAGGAGTGATGTTAGCAAGGGTAAAGGCAAGATGACAGAAGAAGAAGAAGAAGAACCAGCCAACTTGGATGACTTAGATGAGATTGATGAGCACATTGCTTTTCTTTCAAGAAAATTTTCTAAGTTTAAATTCAAGAGAAACTCATAAGCAAGGCCACCAAGGAGAGACTTTCAACCTAGCAAAACTAATTGGGTTGAAAAGTCTAAGTCTAAATGTTTCAACTGTGGAATGATTGGTCACTATGCTGGAGATTGCAGAAAGCCTAGAGCTGAGAAGGGCAACAGGAAAATTGAGCCTGTTGATTATAAAAAGAAATACTTTGAACTTCTCAAGCAAAAAGAAAAGGCTTTCATGTCTCAAGAGTATGATTGGGCTGGTAATGGTGAAGATTCAGATGATGATGTTGAGTATGTCAACTTGGCTCTAATGGCTAACAATCATGAGCAGGAAGCAAGTTCCTCTAGCTACCAGGTAACAACTACTATTCCTTCTGAGCTTTCTAAAGAGGAATGCAATAGTACAATTAATGAGATATCTACTGTATTGTATAATTTGCGTGTTACTCTTAAATCACTTACCAAAGAGAACTCAAGAATTAAAGAGACTAATTTGTTCTTAAGTGATAGAAATGCCATGTAGGAAGCACAGCTCATTGAGTTTGAGAAAATGAGGTGTGTTAGTAGGGATGCTAAGCTGGAACTTGAGAAAGTGTTAAAAAGGGAAGAGATTCTTAAAACACAACTAGAAATAGAACAGAGATTGATTGTAAAATGGAAAGATTCCAGGAATGTTGCTAGCAACATCATTAATGTTCAAGGTATGGAATCTTTCTGTGAGCAATCATGGAAAAAGAACAAAGAGAAGCTAGGGTATGCTGTTGAAACCTTAGAATCAGAATCAGAGTCAACAAACAACAATGATCATTCGTTGAAGGTTGATGCGTCAACGGAATGCAAGCTTCCGTTGACAGATGAACCATCAACGGATCATGCTGTCTAGTTGACAGAGGAAAAGAAAGAAAAACTCACTAGACTTAATAACAAGTATGGTCCTGTCACCAAGAACTTTGTTCAAGGCGAGTCTAGTAAATCAAAGAAAGTTGAGAAGCCTGTTGAGAGAGATAATGTAGGTCACTTGTCTAACAAGCAATTGAAAGACAAGTTAGAGAAAATTCAAGTTGAGGTTAAGGGCAATAAAAAGAATAACAGAAATGGCAAAGTAGGGATTAACAAACATAAAAATTACACACCTGATAAGTATGCTCCTAGAAAAACATGTGTTAATTGTGGTAGTGTCAGTCATTTATCTGCTAATTGCAAATCTGTTAAGAAGCCCACTAATGTGAAAATGCCTAAGCCTGCAATGAATGCCTCTATGTCTGCAATGCCTGTTATGCCTAATATGTTTGCTCCATATGCACAATTTCAAAATCCATATGCTAGCATGCCATTTGTGCCTAATCCATACATGAATATGTTTAATGTGCCACAAATGCCATGGAATGTGAATAACATGTTTGTTCCTCCAAATATGCATGCTATGAATGAAAATGTGTGCAACCCTCAGAAATCAACACCAAATGTAAAGGTTGATTTAACTCAATCTGAGCCCAGGTGAAAAATGATGTGAAGAGAAAATTAAAGGCTAACAAAACAGGACCCAAGGAAACTTGGGTACCAAAATCAACTTGATTTGGTTTTATTGTGTGTAGGGAGACAAAAGGAATCTTTGGTACTTGGATATTGGTTGTTCAAGACACATGACTGGTGATTCTACCCTGCTCACAGAGTTCCAGGAAAGAACTGGCCCTTGTATTGCTTTTGGAGATGACAGCAAAGGCTACACTAAGGGATATGGCTTGATTTCAAGAGAAAATGTCATCATTGATGAGGTTGCATTGGTGGATGGTCTAAAGAACAATTTGCTTAGTATCAGCCAAATTTGTGACAAAGGATTTTTAGTTACTTTTTCAAGAGAAGCCTGTGTTGTTTCTAAAGGTGGAGACAACAATGTGGTAATGACTGGATTCAGAAGAGGGAATGTGTACATTGCTGACTTTAGTAGCACAAGTCCAGACATCATCACTTGTCTTTTCAGCAAGGCAAGCAAGGATGAAAGTTGGCTATGGCACAAGAAATTATCTCATTTGAATTTCAAGGTTATGAATGACTTGGTGAGGAAAGATCTTGCTAGAGGAATCCCACAAGTGGAATTCTCCAAGGATGGTTTGTGTGATGCCTGTCAAAAAGGGAAACAAAAGAAGGCATCATTCAAAAGCAAGACAGAGTCATCAATTGTTCAACAGCTTGAGTTGCTTCATATGGATCTATTTGGCCCTGTCAATGTCATGTCTATTTCAAAGAAGAAATACTGTCTTGTGATTGTTGATGATTTTTCTAGATTTACATGGACTTTCTTTTTGCACTCCAAAGATGAGGCAAATGAAATCATTATCAATCACATCAAGATAGTAAACAATCATCCTGATTTCAAAGTAAGAAGGATTAGGAGTGACAATGGGACAGAGTTCAAGAATTCAACTATGAAGATGTTCTGTGAAGAAAATGGTATTTTTTGCATGAATTTTCAGCTGCAAGGACACCACAGCAAAATGGTGTAGTTGAAAGGAAAAACAGAACACTCATTGAAGCTGCAAGGACAATGCTAGATGAATCAAAGTTACCAACTTATTTTTGGGCTGAGGCAGTTAACACAGCTTGCTTCACTCAAAATATTTCTTTGATTAATCAAGCCAAGGGAATGACCCCTTATCAACTACTCAAAAGAAAGAAGCCACTATTCGATTTTCTTCATGTCTTTGGATGCAAGTGCTTTGTTCTGAGAAATCAAGCTGAGCATTTGGGGAAATTTGAAGCAAAGGCAGATGAAGCAATATTTGTGGGATATGCAGCAGGGAAAGCTTACAGAGTCTATAATCTCAGAACCAACATTGTTATGGAATCAGTACATGTTGTTTTTGATGATCTCAAAATTCAAGGTCTCTGTGATGAAGGTTTTCATTAAAGTCTTTCTTTTGAGAATGAGGAAGGAGATCAAGTGAATCATGTTAAGGCTATTGAGAAACAACCTAAAATTGTTGTGTCTAGCACAGATGAAAGCAGTAGTGAAGATGAAATTGCTGCATTAAGATTAAGAAGAATAGCTGCTAGCAGACCAATTGGTCATTCCGTTGACAATCATGGTAGAGGATTCGTTGACAGTCAAAATGAGCATTCCGTTGACAGTCAAAATGGGCATTCCGTTGACAGTCATAGAAATGCTTCTAGGAGTGATCACTTAGGGACAACAAACTCAGGGGGAGTTTCTCAAGGACAAACATCTAATCAAGGAAATCATGATCATGAAGCTACATCTTCTAGAGCTAATCTACCCCCTTCAAGGAAATGGACTAAAGATCATCCATTTGAACTCATCATAGGCGATGTTTCTTCAAAAGTCCAAACTAGAAGAGCAACTCAAGAGGAATGTCTATACAGTAGCTTTCTGTCTCAAGATGAGCCAAAGAAAGTTGAGGATGCACTTCTAGATCCAGATTGGGTTTTAGCTATGCAAGAAGAGCTAAACCAATTTGAGAGAAACAAAGTTTGGAAGCTGGTGCTCAGGCCTAAAGACAAGAGTGTTATAGGCACAAAATGGGTGTTCAGAAACAAGATGGATGAAAATGGCATAGTCACAAGGAACAAAGCTAGATTGGTTGCTAAAGGCTACTCACAGGAAGAGGAAATTGATTTTGATGAAATCTTTGCTCCTGTTGCAAGACTAGAAGCAATAAGAATTTTCCTAGCCTATGCAGCCCATGCCAATTTTAAGGTCTATCAAATGGATGTGAAGAGTGCTTTTCTGAATGGGGAATTGGAAGAGGAGGTGTATGTGAGTCAACCTCCTGGTTTTGAAGATGATGATCTTCCATAGTATGTGTACTTTCTCCTCAAAGCACTCTATAGTTTGAAACAAGCACCTAGAGCCTGGTATGACACACTTTCACAGTTCCTCCTTGAGAATCACTTCACTAGAGGTACTGTAGATAAAACACTTTTTCATAGAATTGTGAATGGCTCTACTATACTTGTTCAAATTTATATAGATGACATAATTTTTGGGTCTACAGATGAAAAACTTTGTCAAAAGTTTGCCAAGCTTATGCAAAGTAAATATGAAATGAGCATGATGGGAGAATTAACTTATTTCCTTGGTCTCCAAGTGAAACAAGTTAATGAAGGCATTTTCATTAGTCAAACAAAGTACATTCATGATTTGTTAAAGAAATTTAACTTAATGGATTGCTCTCCTGCCAAAACTCCCATGCCTACTGCTACTAAACTTGAATTGAATACTAAGGAAAAATCTGTGGACATTTCAAGTTACAGAGGCATGGTAGGCTCACTTTTATATTTAACAGCTAGTAGACCTGATATTATGTTTGCTACATGTCTATGTGCTAGATTTCAAGCTGATCCTAGGGAATCCCATTTAGTTGCTATTAAAAGAATTTTCAGATATCTCAAAGGAACACCAAACCTTGGTATTTGGTATCCTAGAGAATCTGGCTTTGAACTAATTGGTTATTCAGATGCAGATTATGCAGGATTAAAATTGACAGGAAAAGCACAACTGGCACCTGTCAATTCCTAGGAAATAAGCTTGTATCATGGTTTAGCAAGAAACAAAACTCAGTTTCTACCTCCACAGCTGAGGCTGAGTACATTGCAGCTGGAAGTTGTTGTGCACAGATTTTATGGATGAAAAATCAACTACTTTGTTGGTCCTTGACTATTGCAGAAGGGTGGGTTGAATGCAATACTGATAAATCTCAATCTACGTTTTCAACAACAAGAACTAAGATTAAGGATTATCAGTTTATCAAATGCAAACACAAGTAGACACACGAGTAATTCTCACAAAATAAATGTTTTATTTATTTTGCAATGGGTTGCTACAACCTCAAGAAGATGTTTGTTTTCTTGAGCTTAGGTTTCTCGAGTGATTACAGAGAATGAATTGAGAGATAGACTAAGTAGGCTAAACCTATCACTTTCAATCACGAGTCTTGTGAAGCTGTTGTCATTTTCAAGTGGCAGCTTCTTACAATTTGCCTGCCCGTGATTCTTTCCTAAATTGCTATACAAACAGCGTATCAATACATATCAAAGCAATCTAGAAACATTCTATTTTAAGTTAACACAATTCAGTAGATGTAGATTTGTCATACTCTGGAATTGGTGAGCTTTGTCATGTGATCTCTCAAGCTTCAGTCGTAGTCTTGCAGACCTGTTACATTGTTGGGATCCTGCAACACGCCTATTTCTTGAACATCCAAACTGTCACGAGTTTGACTGGGTTGTTTACGAATACAAATGTTATCCCTTCATGACAGTATCCTGATGGCTAAGCTTGTTGTCACAGGAATGCGCTTTTGGTGACAGTAAGAAATCCCCGTTGAAGGTGCTGTCGGGATTTCCAAGCTTGCTGTCAGGCTAAGGTAAAGTTGCTGTCAGAGGGCTTCCGCCAATGTTATTGTCAGAGTGAATGTATTGTCGTGACTCGCAACATGTTGTCTTCTTGTAACCTTACTGTCAGCGCTATGACAGTAATCTTTATTCTTGATGTCCATCTTGAGTACTTCTTGAGGCTTGAACAAATGAATGAACTTCTACCAAGATGCACTAGAATCTTATTTGTACTAAATAAAACGGTTACAAAGACATACTCTGGCTGTGACAGTATGTTCATACTTAATAAAAATTAAGTAAATAAAGTATCTAGTTAAGTTGCCTCATAGCTATCACGCATAAATCCTAACAATCTCCCCCAAATTGGTTTTATGGACAATAACAACAAATTTACAATTAATACATGCTGACAACTTAACTAACAAGATCAGAATTTAACAAAAGATTTTTACTTAGCTTCTGATTTCTTTTTCTGTCTTGCTTCATCCTCTCTGTTGAGAGCTTCCTTAAGAACTTCTTTGAGTCCTTCCACCAGTGCTATTTCATCAGGAGTGATAGCCTCATCTTCAATCTCATCAATGTGTTTTTGGAGTGTCTTGGAGAGACATACCCTAGCATCCTGAAGATCCAACCATAAGTCTTTGCCAAAAGCATGAGTTCTGAACTTCAGTGTGCCATTAAAGTTTTTGAATCTACTTCCAGGGTATGCATTTAGAGTTTTTCTCCTTGACTTATCCAGCTTTGAGTCTTCACCCTTTCTTGATTGAAGAATGCCTTCAATCTCATAAGAGCATTGATGTTCCAATGGATGAATTGATCTAATTACTAAGAAGAGTAAGTCTTTCAGAGCACTGGTTCTAAGTTTTTGAAATCTTCTTACTGGAATTTCACTTTCCACCTTGTTGGCTTCTCTGCTTTTATCCAAGAATGTATCTTCTGTATCTTCAGTGGTTTCTCTTTTTGTAGGCTCTGGGGATTCTTCTTGACTTGGTTGGGTTTGCACCACTTCTTCAGGAATATCATCTTCATACTCAGCCATTTCTTCATCAGAATATTCAAGTAAGTGGGCAATGTCATTATCATCAAATAGTGACCAATCCCCAAATTTCTGATAGAATTCTTCATCTCTCACAGCTTTGTATGCCAGCACATGGTTCATGACACTTTCAGGGACGTTGTCATAACCTTGCATTAGATTGACCATCCTTACCAAGTAGAAGTATTCAACTCTCCTTGTTTCTGTTCTCTTTTTCATTGAAAGAGTTGCTGATACATCATATGATGACACTTCCATGGTAAAATCCTTTTTGACTTTCACAAGTCTTGATGCATCAAACCAAAGAACATATTCAGTTGCTTCATTGTTGTTATCCAACTTTACCTCGACGTTCTTGATTTGATCAGCTTCCTTTTCCAAAAGATCCAGAGAGCTGTAGAGTTTTGATTGGATAGGCTTCTTCAAATTCCTGCCAAGCCCAGTGGCTTTCTCCTTTCCCGAGTACTTGTGTTTTCCTTTTATTGCTTTTGAAATCTCCTCAGGTTCAGGTTCCTGTCTAGAGAACCAGGCCCTTGCTAAGGTTTTTGTCCTCTTTGGCTTGAGAGTAGGCTTGATTCCTTCCTTGACAGCATCTTTGTTGACAGTGTCCTCCATGACAGTGTCTTTCTTGACAACTTCTTCTGTGACAGCTCCTTTGCTGACAGCTTCCTTGAGGACAGTGTCTTCTGTGACAGTATCTTTTTCAGCATTTATACTATCAATAAAACATATTAAGATATTTGCCTCCAAAGCTTCAAGACTTACTGACTCCTCTTCTGTTGCTCCAACATCTTCCTTTTCTTGTACAGGAGCTTCTTCTTTATTTTCCTCCTGGGACTTTGAACCAACATTCCCAGAAGTGCTTCCACTAGCATTTCCTGTTTCTCCACTAGCTTCCACTACCATCCAACTCATTATCTTCATCATGAGGAACATCATAGAGCAGCTTTCTCCTTGTTCAGCTCTGTTGGAGATTTCTTTGGAGATTTCTTTGGAGATCATCTTCTTCATAGTGGAGCTCGGTTCCTTGTCCCTTTTCACCAGCAAGTCATAAATTTCTTTGACAACAAGAACTCTTTCCTTGTTGGCTTTGGAGTTGAGAATCATGTTTAACACCTTTAAAATTGACTTTGACTCCATTGTTGAAGTGCCTCCTAGACTCATGTATGCACATCTCCTGCTACCACTTTTGGTGGTACTTTCATAGTAGACACAAAATGGATTGGTGTAGACTTCTGGGAGTTTCTCTGAAATTAAACTCCGCATTTGCAGATGCAAGATCTCATTGAAGGCTGTATGGTTTGCTGTGATTTTGTTCTTCATTACTGTTAGCACTCTTGCTGGAAGTCTCTACAGCAGCTGCATAGTAATGAACATGGATATTCCAGTGTTTAAGTACACATCAATAGCCCATCTCCTTTCTTCATTGATCTTTACACATACACTGGTGATTTTCTCCTTGAGCAAAGTTGAGCAGTTATTCAATCTTCCGCTAGGCTCCTTCATAGCTTCATCCACTACCTTGTAGAAGTCTTCATCATGATTCTTCAGAGTACTTTCCCTGTAGTTAACCATTAGGGCATTTGCATCTTCTTGGCTGAACTATGTTCCTTCACTCCAGGTGTTTCCTGACAGGATGTATTCAGGCATCTTGTCTTTCCCTTTTCCCAACCTGTTCTGCTCCTCCTTTTCTCTCCATTGCCTTTCAAGAGCACTCTCCTTTGGAGTTGGAGTTGGCTCTCTTATAGTCACAGGAGGTAGTATTGGGTTTTTGGAAGAAACACCCCTTTGCATAGCTTCCAGGGCTTCTTTGGACATTAGGGCTGTTTCTCCAGCTATCTCATATTCAAAGATATTTTCAGCTCCTTGCACTTGCTCCCCCTTACTTCCTGAATCTCCTTTAGTTCCCCTTTTCTTCTTTGCAGACACTGATCCTCTTTTAGCTGCAGGCTCCCCCTCACTCCTTGAAGCCTTCTTTGAGACAGGCTCCCCCTGAGCAACATCCTGTTTGGGGAAACCTTCTTTTCCTGATCTTTCCTTTTCTGATTCTGCCTTTTGAGATTCTGATCTTACCCATTTCTCCCCCTTAGGTAAGTTGGCAGCATCAAGATTGTCAGACAGAGCTTGAATGGCTTCCTGAATGGCAGAGAATCCAGAGGCCACCATGGTAGACAAGCTGTCAAGTTTGGATTCCATGGACAGACACCTGTTCTCTAGAGCTTGCAACCTGAAAGAGGTAGAGGGGCCACCTGATCTTAACCTTCTTGGGGGTGAAGGAAAAGATTGGGGCTTGGAGGCTGTGGGGATTCTCACACTCTCAGTGTTTTTCTGAGTGATCTCATCACTCCTCACAAAAGAACTCTCATGGCCTAAGGCCTGGACATGTGAGGCTCCCTCAATTTCACTATGGACATGCTCAAGTCCCTCACATTTTGCCAGCTCATTTTGCTGCCTCTCATTTTGATGCTCACCTCTCTTTTCTTTTATCTCTCTTTTCTTTTGCACACCCTCACTCATCCTAGATGCATGGGTATGAGCAGTACTTACATGCAATGAAATAGATGGTTTAGAATGTACCTTTAAGAACTGAGATAGTGGCACATCATCATCAGAAACATCCTCGACAGTTACAGCATCAAGATCATGCTGTGAAGAGATGAAAGGTGCTTTGCCATGAATGTTACTGTCAGTTGGAATATTGACAGTAGGTTCCACTGCAACTTGGACAACAGGTTTGGTCGTGACAGTGACTTCAACTGAGTCCTTGACAGCAGAATCACCTGTGACAACAACTTCCACAGTGTCTTTGACAACAACTTGGGCTGTGACAACATCTTCCCTGAGGTAAGATGCTCCTTGGAGATTGAACAAGGTACTGGCTGTTTCACTTTCTAGCAGAGTTGTACCTTGCTCTTTCTCAGTGTTTGAAGGAGTGGTGTCCATCTCACTTTGAGAAATGGGTTCTTGTGGACCACTGAAAGGGGGCTCATCCATGATTGGAGATGGATGATCAAAACCTGAAGGGTTGGGACTGTCCCCCTCTCTAGGCTGTGGAGAAGAAACAAATGAATGTATAGGGAAGGAAGAAGGTGAAAGTGGAGAAGAGAGAATGATGACTGCTCCACAGATGGAACTTGTGAAGCATCAAAGGGGGAAGTGAAATCCTCACTGTGTCCTGACTCCATGTGTGTTTCTGTAAGTGGAGGTTCATCATGAGTTGGACCATGAGGTTGTGCAGACTCTTTACAGGGTGCCTTGGGAGACATGCCAATTTCAATAAACGTCCCTTATTGAGATGGCACATCTAGGGAGGAGTTTATTTCCCTTGATTCCTCTATAGTCTTTTGGGAGATTGCAGGGTGGCTGATTGTGGTTTTGGTCCTCTTAGCTCTCTTCTTCTTAGGCCCAGGAGGAACCACTGTGGGTTCTGTTTAACTATCTTCCTTATTTGCCGCACTAGGTGCAGGAACTCCCTCTTGACTCTCAACACTACCACTACCACCAGTCTCTAGGGGCCTTTTTCTGGTTTCTTGTAAGGCTAGCCTCTGTACTTTGGGAAGTCTAGAGAACCTAGGCTGAGTGTATGGGGTAGAATGAGGGTTAGCTGAATTTGGGTCTAATCCAGCTTCAGTCTCAATAGTGAAGGTGTCAAAACCAGAAGGTAATGGAAAATCAAGGCCAGTCACTTGATCAACCATGTGTTTGGTGAAACATAGTGGAATATGTGCATTTTAATTCTGTGAAGTGAGAGTTGTGTGAGTGTTTCTTTTCAGTACTGGGCACACTTCTAATCGAGGGGCATTCTCATCAAAGTCACATAAAGAATTAATGCATAACATTAGAAAGCGAGGATAGATGTTTACCTTCTTACCAATGGCAGCCTTGAGGTGTGCCATGAGCAGCTTTCCAACATCCACTTTGTACCCATGAACAAGAGAGTGAGTGAGCTTCTTGATGTAGGTGGGAATTCCATTCCAGCCGGTGGTCTTAGTAGAAAACACCTTCACCACAGCATCAAACACCATACTCCATTCCCTGCGGAGATATTTCCTGTCCATTTCACCAGAGGGGTACCATTTTGTTGTTCCCTCTTCAAGAATAGGGCCAGAATACCCAATCTTCAAGAAGAGCTTCTTCAGGGTCTCATCACTAGCAAGCTCAGCATAATCCTTTCCTGGTTCTAGCACAATTCCCAAAGCTACATTGATGCCCTGAACAGTGAAAAAGTAGATGTGCTCCTTGATTTTGAACTGAATGGAGGAGATGTCACCATCTTCTTGAGCAACGGTTGTCTCCCAGAAATTTTCAATCCTGTCTAGGTCAAGAACATGAGTGGAGGTAATTGCATAGCCAAGATAGGACTTATTCATGAAATAAACAAGCCCTTTGAAACCCTCACCAGCATCACTTGGAGAGTATATGCCAGCAAAGTTGGTTTGTGAAATTGATTGTTTGGAGGCCATTTGTTTTGCTTGAGAGAATAAGAGAGAAGGTAGGAGATGAATTTCTTGGGGATATGAGAAAGATGAGTGTTGTGTTTGCTTTTTGAGAACAGTTGTATGTTTGATGAATTTAGAGAGAAGTTCAAGCGTTTAACTGACAAAGTGGAAAAGTGAAATCATGTCTTAACCCACTTAGCAGTCACGTGGGTTACTGGCTGATTTCTCTCTCCTCGTGGAGGATGAGTGTCCAATTTTAACGATCCACTAATTTGACAGTAACCTGTGCGCTCAAAACAACCGTGTCAGTAACTTTGGTGTGATGACAACATGTTTTGCGTGACAGAAACATTTCGCGCAAAACTTACTGTCATCGTTAAGTTCTCATATGACAGTATCTTTTACGAGTCATGACAGAAGGTTGTTTACTGCTGTCGAGAAGTTAGCTGTCAAAGAACTGTGACAGCAACTTTTCTTGATGACAGCTACCTTTGCGGGAAAACAACAACTGTCAGGACTTTGTATTGAAACTGTTATGATTAATAACTTAACTGAAGAGACACCAGTTAAACATTTACAATATTTATTACTGATTCATTATTCATTCATAACAACATTCAACCAGTTAAGCAATTAACAAGTAACAACACATACATCAAGCAAGAGGAAAATATAGAAGAAAATTGATAAGCTTTATTAATTAAAAAGGGTTAAATTACTACAATTGGTGAGATTAACTATTTATTACAGTCTTTCTTAACTAATTCTAGAACTTCAGCCCTAACTATTTCTTCAGATGTTCCTTCCTCCTTGAGGAGTGTTTGAAACTCCTTTTCCTCTTCTTGCTCTTTAGCCTCTTCAGTGGCCTTGGCAGCAAGTTTCCTTTCTTCTTCCTCATCGAGGATATCCCATAACTCATCAAATAACGCTTCTACTTCTTCATTGTAGGGCTCACTTCCATAAGGCTTAGGCATGTATTCAATTCCTGCTTTGTTTTCCATTTTACCCTCTTTCTAAATGATTCACTAATATAGCCTAAGACTCATTTTATAGGCATACTAGGTTAAGGAGGGATGTAAACGGTCAACAGTTTGGAATACCTATACAACTACCACATATTGCAATTAAGTGATGTCTACCACTAATACAACAATCAAGGCAAAATGACCAATTAAGGAGAATCCTTGACCAATTTCAGCAGTAAAAACCATGCAAGTTAATGTCATACTTGAACAAACTATCAAAAGTGAGACTAGCACAAAATTCAATTTAACAAGGTCAAAGTAAACATGATGTCGAAAATAGATAGGGATTTAAGTAGACAGTAACTTTTCTCATGACAGCAACTTCTGAAGTTGTTACTGTCACAACCTTCATTTGAATAATAGAATGAAAAACTAGTAAGTTAACATACCAGATTTAGCATTCCCAATTCACTACCAACCTGTTGAAGGTTGCTTCATCCAGTGGTTTTGTAAAAATGTCTGCAAGTTGCTTTTCTGTGGGCACATAGATCAACTTCACAGTTCCTCTTTCAACATGCTCTCTTATGAAATGATGTCTGATATCAATGTGCCTAGTTCTAGAGTGTTGAACAGGATTGTCTGAGATGGCTATGGCACTAGTGTTGTCATAGTAGATAGGGATATTATTTAACACTAAGCCATAATCCAACATTTGATTCTTCATCCACAAGATTTGTGCACAGCAACTTCCAGCTGCAATGTATTCAGCTTCTGCAGTTGATGTAGAAACTGAGTGTTGCTTTTTACTGAACCAGGATACCAATCTTCCACCAAGAAATTGACAGCTTCCTGTAGTGTTTTTTCTGTCAATCCTACATCCAGCATAATCTGAATCAGAATACCCCACTAGCTCAAATCCAGTGTTTTTAGGATACCAAAGGCCTAGATTAGGAGTGCCCTTAAGGTATCTAAAAATTCTCTTGATTGCTACCAAGTGTGACTCCTTTGGATCAGCTTGAAACCTTGCACAAAGACATGTAGCAAATATTATGTCATGTCTGCTAGCAGTTAGGTAGAGAAGAGATCCAACCATGCCTCTGTATGAACTAGAGTCCACTTTTTTCCCTTTGGAGTCTAGATCCAGACTAGTTGAGGTAGAAATAGGAGTCTTGGCAGGTGATGAATCTTCTAGGTTGAACTTATTGAGAAGTTCCTTGACATATTTTGCTTGACAAATGAAGATCCCATCATCTTTCTGAAGAACTTGTAAACCAAGGAAGAATGACAGTTCTCCCATCATACTCATCTCATACTTGTTTCTCATTAGAGATGAAAAATTCTCACACAGCTTCTCATTTGATGAACCAAAGATGATATCATCAACATAAATTTGAACCAGAATGATGTCTTTGCCATGATGCTTGTAGAATAAGGTCTTATCTACTACACCTCTTGTAAACTGGTTTTCCAATAGAAAGGTAGAGAGGGTATCATACCATGCTCTTGGAGCTTGTTTCAATCCATAAAGTGCCTTGAACAGCTTGTACACAAAATCATACATTTCAACATCTTCAAAACCAGGAGGCTGTTCAACATACACTTCTTCCTCCAACTCTCCATTCAGAAAAGCACTTTTGACATCCATTTGGAACACTTTGAAGTTACAGTGTGCAGCAAAGGCTAGGAAAATCCTGATAGCTTCAAGTCTGGCAACAGGTGCAAATGTCTCATCATAGTCTATTCCTTCCTATTGACAGTAACCTTTAGCTACTAGCCTTGCCTTGTTTCTAGTCACATTCCCATTTCATCTAACTTGTTTCTGAAAACCCACTTTGTCTCAATAACTGACTTTCCTTTAGGTCTTGGAACCAATTTCCATACATTGTTCCTTTCAAACTGGTTGAGTTCCTCTTGCATCGCAATCACCCAATCAGAATCTAACAATGCTTCATCAATTGCTTTAGGCTCTATTTAAGAAAGAAAACAAGAAAACATGCTGTCAGCAGAAACATTGTTCCTGGTCCTCACCCCAGAAGAGGGATTTATTAGATCATTTGAGTGATCCCTGTTCCACCTAGTGGTTTTGGGCAAGCTTCTTGTTTGATTTGAGACAGTAACCTCAATTAGAGGAACTGATTCTTCACCAGGGCAATTGTCTCCACCATTTTCTTCAATGTCTCCAGAGTCACCATCAATTTGAGTATTTCCTGTGATGGTCTGTGACTGGGCTAGAGTTTGAATGACATTATCTTCAATGACAACATCCTTTTCTGTTTCAACAGTTTGAGTGAAAGTAGGTTCTTCATCAACAACTTCTTCTTCCTCCAAGTATCCTTGATTCTCAAATCTAAGAATCTGCATTTGACCTTCTTCATGCAGTCCAGGAAACTTGGTTTCATCAAATGTGACATTCACACTTTCATCGATGATTCTGTGTTCCAAAAGATAGACTCTGTAGGCAGTCATTTCTAAAGCATACCCCATGAAAATGCCTTCATAAGCTTTGGTGTCAAATTTCCCTTTCTTTTCATGGTTGTCTTTCATCATGAAACATTTTCTCCCAAACACATGAAAATACTTGACAGTAGGTTTCTTTTCATTGAGCAGATAGTAAGGAGTGTTCCCATGAGTCTTGTTGATCAAGGTTCTGTTCTGTGTGTAGCAGGCTGTGTTGATAGCTTCTGCCCAGAAGTATGTAGGTAATTTTGCATCATGAAGCATAGTTCTGGAAGCTTCAATGAGAGTCCTGTTCTTCCTTTCTACAACTCCATTCTGCTGAGGAGTCCTTGCAGCAGAAAATTGTTGTACAATTCCTTCATCTTTACAGAAGTTACCAAGAGTGGCATTTCTGAACTCAGTCCCATTGTCACTTCTTATCATTTGAACTTTGGCATTTGGAGCTCTTTCAAGAACTCTTAAGTGATCAATGATGACTTGAGCTGCTTCATCTTTTGATTCTAGATACTTCACCCAAGTATACCTAGAATAGTCTTCCACCATAACTAATGCATATCTCTTCTTTGCTAATGATGGAACATTGACTGGTCCAAAGAGATCCATGTGAATTAGTTTGAGTGGTTCAGTGTTGGTGTTGACTTGCTTTGATCTGTGCACAGCTTTCTTCAGTTTTCCCATTTGACAGTCCTCACACAGTCCTTCTTGACAGAATTCCTGTTGAGGTAGTCCTCTCACTAGTTCCTTCTTCATCAGCATATTCATTGTTTTGAAGTTGAGGTGTGAGAGTTTCCTGTGCCAAAGCATACTGTCACCAACAGTAGCTTTACTATAAAAACAGTAAATCTTGTCCTTCTTTGTTGATCTTAAGTCAACAACAAACAGACTTCCTTTTCTTACTCCTTTCAAAGAAAGGCTTCCATCCTTCTTGTGATAGATGTTGCACACAATCATGTCAAAATCAACCTTGAATCCCCTGTCACTGAATTGGCTGACACTGAGCAGGTTGTGCTTCAATCCATCAACAAGTGCAATATCATTTATGACAACATTTCCAATTTCCAAACAGCCATATCCCACTGTGTAACCCTTGCTGTTGTCTCCAAAAGTTATGATTGGACCAGCTTTCTCTACAAATTGTGACAACAGGGTTTTATCACCAGTCATGTGTCTAGAGCAGCCACTGTCAATGATCCAAGTGACCTGCTCCTTATTCTTACCCTGCAAGACAAATTGTATTTAAGAGGCATATGGTACCCAATCCTTGTTGGGTCCAGTCACTTCAGTATCATAAGCATAATCATCATTTTCAACTTTAATCATCACATCAGGAATCTTCTGTTGGACTCCTTTCTTCACCCACATATCTTTAGAATTAGACTTGGTCTTCTTCTTAGTGGATGAGGCCTTCTTACTGTTTCCAGTAGGCTCAGGAGTCTCACCGGTTTGCATATAGAGACATGGTTCAGTAGATGAAATAGGCAAATTGAAACAAGTACTCATGGCAGTCACTTTACAAGGCACACAATCAATATTATTGCAGACTACCATAGATCTATGCATAATGGGGGTTCTGTGTAAGTTACCATCTAGCATGGTCACATTGTTCTTGACCTCCTTTGGTTTCTTACAAATATGAGTTAAGTGATATGAAGAGCCACAATTATTGCATAGTTTTCTAGGAGCATTAGCATTGCCATTTCCTAACTTACCATTCCTGTTTCTAGACTTGTAGGTTATTGAGTCAACAGGATGTTCTGAAGTTGCTGTCAAGCCTTTCTTGACAGTACCTTTTGCACCTTCTGTCATGACAATAGGTTTGGAAGTCACTGTCTTTGAGGCTCTCTTGACAGTACCTTTGGAAGCTACTGTCCTGCCATTATTGACAGCATCTTTGGAACATTCTGTCAGATTGTTTGGGGAAGTTACTGTCCTGGGGATTGTGACAGTATCTTTTCCATCAACTGTTGTACTGTCAAGACCTTCATCCTCATCATCACGTTGTTGCTTGATGAGCATGGCTTTCTCATCAAACTCAAGTTCAGAAAGTTTAAAAATGGGTTTGTTGATCTTCTTGAGAATTTGAGGTTTGATAGTAGCATCAGTTGAACAATCCTGACTGACAATTTCTTTATCAGGTCTTTTGTCATACTCAAAACCTATCCCTACTTTTTGATCCTTTGTGTGTTTCTCATGATAGTCCCGAAGTTGTTTCGATGAGTTTCTATAGGCTTTTATCTTGAATTCATTTTCACTAATTTCTTTCCTTAGAAACTCCTCAATTTCCTTAGCGTTCTCCTGTGTTAAAGATTCTAAACGACTGGTCTTTAACAAAAGCAAATCATTTTCAGAAGTGAGTGTTTCATTCAATTTAGTTAACCTAGCAATCTCTTCATTAGCTGCAGTTAAACTAGTGTGAACATTGAACATTTCTACACTCAATTCCTCAACAGTTTGTTTGTATTCATCTTTAGACATATCAAGTAAGACTAGTGAGGGTACCTGACTTGGAGAGCTAGAGGAGGCCTCATCAGACTTAGCCATGAGGGCTAGATTCACATATTCCTCTTCCTCTTCATCATCAGAATCATCCCAACACTTTCCTTCAGCCACATAGGCCTTTCCCTGCCCTTTCTTGAAATGTCCACTTGACCCTTTATCCATCCTCTAATTCTGCTTTGGTCTTCTGCACTCTGTAGCAAAATGACCAAGCTCATTGCAGTTGTAACACCTGAACTTGGATCTGTCCACCATCCCTGTTTTGTAACCACCTCTTGTGGCACCACCTTCAACCTTAGAAGAGTTCCCTCTACTGAACCTTGATGTTTGACCCTGAGGCTTAAATGGCTTGTTTCTTTTGAATCCTATGTTTTTGAATTTCTTGGCCATGTAAGCCATAGTTGGATTATCCATCTTCTCCATTTCTTCGAAGGAGTAGAAGTCTTCATCCTCAACATCAGTTATCTGCAGTACAACTTTCTCCTCATCATCCACAACCTCTTCGATCTTAAGAGAGGGTACTGAAGCAGGTTGAGTGATTTGAGCTTCTTCACTAGGTTGAGTGATTCTTGGCACATGAGCCACTAGAGCACCTGACATATTAGCCATCTTTCCTCTGGATCCATCTAGAATAGCTCTTTTCTGGAAAAACTCAAGCTCATATGATTTAAGCACACCATATAGAGTTTCAAGAGAGATATTGTTAAGATTCCTTCCTTCTCTTATGGCAGTGACTTTGTGCTCAAGATGCTCAGGAAGTGTGAGTAAGAACTTGACATTTCGCTCCTTCCTATCATAGTATTTGCCATGTATATGTAGCTCAGTCATAAGTTTGCTAAACCTTTCAAACATTGTTGTTAGGTCTTCTCCTGACTTTGCCATGAAGGCTTCATACTGTGAGATAAGAATTTGACTTTGATTATCTTTTACTTCTTCAATTCCTTCACACAGCAGCTCGATCTTATTCCACATATCCTTGGTTGATGAGCACCCAATGACATTCCCACACATGGCTTTGTCCAAAGTGAGAGCATCCAGTAAGATGAGTTGCAAGTAATCATCCAAGGCCACCTTCTCTTTTTCTGGCTCCAGAAACTCCGAAGGTAATTTGTTGACCCAGTAGGCTGGAATAAGAACGCCGTCCACAGTTGAGGCTTCAATTTCTTTTCGTGGAACAAATGGACCATTTTGGAGGATACCCAAGTATAATGGATTCGCAGCTTTGATAAACAACATGATCTTTCTTTTCCATACAATGTAGTTCTCTTTATCAAATGCTGGAATCTTTATGCTACTTGACTTCTGCATACTTGTCATGATCTCAGATTTGTAGAACAATCTGTCTGCTCTGATACCAGTTGTTGGTCCTTGACTATTGCAGAAGGGGGGGGGGGGGGGTTGAATGCAATACTGATAAATCTCAATCTACGTTTTCAACAAAAAGAACTAAGATTAAGGATTATTAGTTTATCAAATGCAAACACAAGTAGACACACGAGTAATTCTCACAAAATAAATGTTTTATTTATTTTGAAATGGGTTGCTACAACCTCAAGAAAATGTTTGTTTTCTTGAGCTTCGGTTTCTCGAGTGATTACAAAGAACGATTGAGAGATAGACTAAGTAGGCTAAACCTATCACTTTCAATCACGGGTCCTGTGAAGCTGCTGTCATTTTCAAGTGGTAGCTTCTTACAATTTGCCTGCCCGTGATTCTTTCCTAAATTGCTATACAGACAGCTTATCAATACATATCAAAGCAGTCTAGAAACATTCTATTTTAAGCTAACACAATTCAGTAGATGTAGATTTTTCATACTCTGGAATTGGTGAGCTTTGTCATGTGATCTCTCAAGCTTCAGTCGTAGTCTTGCAGACCTGTTACAGTGTTGGGATCCTGCAACACGCCTGTTTCTTGAACATCCAAACTGTCACGAGTTTGACTGGGTTGTTTACCAATACAAATGTTATCCCTTCATGACAGTATCCTGATGGCTAAGCTTGCTGTCACAGGAATGCGCTTTTGGTGACAGTAAGAAATCCCCGCTGAAGGTGCTGTCAGGATTTCCAAGCTTGCTGTCAGGCTAAGGTAAAGTTGCTGTCAGAGGGCTTCCGCCAATGTTGCTGTCAGAGTGAATGTACTGTCGTGACTCGCAACATGTTGTCTTCTTGTAACCTTACTGTCAGCGTTGTGACAGTAATCTTTAATCTTGCTTTCAATCTTGAGTACTTCTTGAGGCTTGAACAAATGAATGAACTTCTACCAAGATGCACTAGAATCTTATTTGTACTAAATAAAACGGTTACAAAGACATACTCTGGCTGTGACAGTTTGTTCATACTTAATAAAAATTAAGTAAATAAAGTATCTAGTTAAGTTGCCTCATAGCTATCACCCATAAATCCTAACATACTTGATTATGGATTAAGAGTTGAGAAAATTCCTATTTTCTGTGACAACACTAGTGCCATTGCCATTACTGAGAATCCAGTGCAGCATTCAAGGACCAAGCACATTGACATCAAGTACCATTTCATTAGAGAACATGTTATGAATGGTACTGTGGAGTTACATTTTGTTCCAAGTGAACAACAACTTTGCAGACATCTTTACCAAACCACTTGATGAATCAACATTCTCAAGATTAGTAAGTGAGCTAGGTATGCTAAATTTCTCTTAATTATTTATGAGATTTTTTTTCTCAAGTTAAAAATTGCAGCCAGAAATTTGCTATGATTTTCTGTGGATTAATATTCTCAGAAAAGTTAAATTTTGTCTAATTCAAAATTACTATGTCAACGATTGTCTTAATCCGTTGACAGTCTTAGCATTTTTCTGGGTATTCCGTTGATAACACTTTTATGTCAACGGAATGCAGCTTTATCAACGGAATAGGCTGGATCTCATACGCCCATTTCTAATCCGTTGATATAGCGCTTTTAATCTAAACCGTTGATTTGCACGCCTTTTTACCACGATCTATGCATACACCCCTATAAGTATAAATCATGGTCATATTTTAATTGTAACGGTCAATTTTTAAGCCAATCCAGTAATTTACAATTATTATTGGACTTATTTTTTGGGAAATTTTGGGGGAGTATTTAAGCATATTTGCTTTCTTTAATTCATTTTTATCTTACTCTCCGAATTTCCAAAGGCTTTCTCACTTCTTCTCTCTCAAAGCAAAACACAGTTCGAACTCAATTCATCTCAACAATGGCGCCCATAGTTAAACTTATGTCTGTTGGAGGATTTATTTATGAGAAGAACAACTCCATACCATTTGTTGTCAAGGAGAGCTCGAACGAAATCTTTCACAAGATGATGGATTTCTTGGTGAACTGCAAGCTTAGTTATGCTATGTTTCACTCCACTCCACTTTATCATGAAATCATCGAGGAGATTTGGACCTCCTGTGAGTTCAGTGAAACTAACTGCACTATGCAATTCACACTTCAAGGTAAAGAGTATATTGTTAATTCAGATGTTTTGCAAGCATGCCTTCATATTCCTGAGAATAACTGCTTAGCTTTACCTACACATTCTGAAATTGTTAACATGCTTAACACTATTAATTACTCTTTGTCAACTGTGAATTTGGGTAAGATTATTAGGAGAGGGTTGGTAAAGGAGTGGAGCTATTTAGCAGATGCTTTTATTAAAGTATTTTCTGGAAAAATCAGTAATTTTGATGCTTTAAGTAACTCCATTTTAATTTTGTTTGCCATGCTTCTCACTGATAAATATTATAACTTTAGCACCCAATTAATGTATGAACTTGGTGCTAAGTTGGGTGATAAGAAAACTAGGAAAAATATTATTTATTATGCTAGATTTCTAATGATGTTGGCCAACCATGTTAGTCCAACACCATTGGTTATCTCTAACCCCAATTCCAAGTTTGACTGTTTTGTTCAAGAGAAGAGGGTACTAACAGACATCTTGAGGCTCAATCACAATGGTGATGTCCCAATGGTGTACTTGCCAGTCATTGAGGTAACACTTTCTCAACTTGTTAATTTAAATGTTACTTCAATTTCTGCTATTTCAACTGTTGTTGTTGCAATGGAGCCTGTAGTTGTGACCCAACAGGCTCCTGCCCCTGCAACTAGACCTAAATCAAAAAAGTCTAAATCTACCAAGCCAACCTCAGGTGCTTCTAAAAAGGCACCTGTTGTAAAATCCACTACACAGCCTAAGGGTAGTGAAGCAGGTGTGGTGAGTGGTGAGGGAAGGGGTGAACATCAAAGAAACCCCAAGGATAAGGTGGGAGAGGTGAGTGTTGCCCAGACTAGCCCCATTGTGTCTTCCCAACAAGGCACAATGAGTAACATGGATATTAGCTCAAGTCTAACTGCATCCTCTCAAAAGGGTGTAGTTATTGAAACAAGCTCTCCTCCAAGAGCACACACCAAAAGGGTAAGGGACACATCTAGCCCCCAAACATCTAGTTCCCACTACCAAAGAAGGGTGAAACAGAAATCCCAAGTCACACAGGGTGCACACACACTGGAAGCAACAATTCTAGTTTCTCAAATTCAGTTTGATGTAGCCCCAATTATTACTCCGGGGTTACAGTCCCACTCCCTCAATATTAATATTGAGACAACTCCACAAAATTCTCCTTCACACTCATTAGATGTGGATATGATCCATTCATCTATTCCTGATTCTCCATCTCTATTCTTGGAGAAGCCCCACTCTGAAATTGGTGGTCATCACTTTTTAAGTGATTTGTTGGGCCACCAATCATTCTTTTCTGAAACTACAAGAGGATCTGTGGAACCATCTTTAAAATCAATCACCACAGATTCTACTGTAATTTCAATTTCTCAAACTCCTTTATTGACTTCATCAACGGAATTATCTCTTCCGTTGACAAGTGTTTCTCCATCAACGGAATCCATTCCGTTGATAGTTCAAACTACCATTCCGTTGATAGCTCATTCTGCACCAATTATTGAAAATCCAGTTGTTCACACAACTAGTGCAGATGACCTAGTGGTAGTTGAAACACTTCTAGGATTGAAAGGGAGTGATTCTGAGAGGCTGGTTTGCAGCCAGGCAAAAGGAGAGAATGAAAGTGAGAGGCTGGCTATTTCTTCCAGCCAGGCAAAAGGAGAGATTGAGAGTTCCACCTTAGTAGGTGAAGGTGAGGGTGTGAGAGGTGTGAGCCATGGGGAGCCCATGATGCAAGAAAATAGCGGAGAGAGAAGGGACTACAGGAGCTATAAGGGAGGAACCAGCCATTGCAAGTGAGTTAATGGAGGTTAGTGAGGGAGAAAGAGAATTGTCTTTCCAAGAGCATTATCAACAAACTCTGGATAGCATTTCTCTGGATCCTGAAACCTTTACTCACCCTGTGCTAGCATATCAAATCATGGCTCAACAGGGCAATGTGGAGGCAGAAAGGACATTAAATCTAATTCATACAACTGCATCCATGATGAGAGCCAATGATGCACTTGCCAATTTGTCTCCAGGAGCTGGTGGAAGTGATCAGTTTGCTGAATATTCCAGTGATGATGATAGTCTTGATGCTGATCTACAAGGGGTGGCTACTACTACACAGACTGGGACATCTGTGATGCCTCCTAAGCCCAGATGGCTTTATCAAGATTCACTTGGATATCATGGTTTGGATACTGCAATCACAAGGCAGTATAATGAAGCTTACTTGGCTCATGAGTCTGCACCTCAAAATGAAAAGAAATTCTACAAAGCAATTTTGGACTCTCTAGAGATCCAGAGGCTCCAAATGCTACAGACAAGGATTGAGGCCAGGGAAATCAAGGACACAATTGCAAGCTTCAGGGACTCCACTGATAGGAGGTTTGATGAAAGACTTCCTCTTCTCACTGTGACCAAAATGGACAAATTCTTCAGAAGGCATCATGAGGTGGCAACCACTTTGAAAACCCTTACTGATAGGGTGGACAAAGTGGAAGCCACATTAACTCATATGCAACAAGCACAGGAGAAGGAAACTCAATTATTGACTCAGTTAGTGGCAGCTCAAGGTCTCCCTCTCATCACTCTTGATGATAACAAAAAGGGGGAGAAATCAAAGGAGCTTAATATTCAAGTCACAAAAGTTATGGTCCCAGCCATTTCTTTATCACAGGAGCCACTAGCTATGGGGGAGTATATAAAAGATAAATTGGATGGAATTGACTTGATTCAACGTGCATCTCTGAGACTGCAACTTGCAGAACAGATAAAAGAGCAAATGAAGGATATAGATGCACGGGCTAAGAAGATAGCTGAAAATACAAGAAATAAACATCCATCAACGGATCAATCTACTTCTACATCAACGGATCTCAGAATTATAGTGTCAACAGATGAGCCATCATCAACGAATGTTATGGTCTTAGTGTCAACGGATTTGGAGCCACAGATTAAATTCTCATATGATCTAAAGCCTCTTCCACATGGAGTGATTCCTGGTCCAAGGAAAGAAAAGGGACAAACTTCATGTATTAAAGATGTGGACTCAACTACTTTTCAAAGATGCTTATCTCCAAAATCCCCAGCTAAATCAAAGGGCAAGAATATTGCTAGGACCTTCTATCCTCCTCCATTTCCAGATGAGCTCAAGGTTCTGAGTGAACTTATTATAAAATGCAAGGAAAACAATAAGCCTGAGATTAGGAATCAAAGAGCAATAGTCTACAGGAATGAGCAAGAGATCTGTGTTTGGGCTGGTCACCCAAATTTTGCTGAAGCTAAAGCTGAGGAATTAGCTAGGGCAGACATGCAAGCCCTCGCAGTTGCCCAAGCTCTAGATGAAGAGGAAATATTGCAAGAAGAAAGAGCTAGAGATGAAGCTGAGCAAGCAAGAGGAAAAAGAAAAAGTACAAGGCAACCTAAAACAAGAGCTAAAAGAAAATTGGCTTTTGATAAGGATGATTCTCAAAGCACTGTAATAGATACACCTGTAACAACTGTGCCTTCAACTTTTTCTGATCCAGGTATTGGAGTAAAATTAGCTTATGACCCTAAACATCTAGTCAATTTTCATGACCAACCAATTGAGCCAAAGGAGGAGCCATTTGAGTTTGATGAAGATAATTTTCCCAAATTTCTGGTTGAAATGGAATCAAGGAAGAAATCAAAGCAGAGGGCTACTAAGGCTAAACCAGTTTTTGTGAGAAGGCCATAGGTTGAAAAACCACCTACAAACCCAGAGGACTTTATCTACATTGCAGATATAAGGGAGGAGTTAGACTTAAAACTATATCTTGATGACTTGGTGGAAGTGAGAGGAATAGGAGCTACTCATAAACTACCAGAGAGATTAGTGTTTGTCTACAAGGGTGGAAGGGAACAGATTTGGCCTCTACACAGAATTCTAGGAGAGGATTATCAGACATTACTAGTGGTGTTCAAGTGCTTAAAGAAAGATTTTGGGTTCACCAAAACTGCTAAGTCTGAGGTTGTCTCCAAGATTTGTCAGATAAAAGCTAGTTGGAACAAGCCTAATGCACTTCCCAGAGTTTTAAAGGTCCCTCAAACAGGAAAGAAAGTTCATCTCCAACCCTTTTGGATGATGGAATTCAGAGACAAGGACAACTGTAGGAGATTCTTCAGAATAGAGGACCAATTGAAAAAGGCATCTAATGAAACTCTGAGATTTATGCAATCCAAGTTGGGTGAACAAGATGAAGAAGAGAAGATTTTCTACAGGAGGCTCCAAGATCAAATTGAGGAGAACAATGCTAAGAAGGGGAAGAAAACAAGGCCACAGAGACAAATATGGTAAATCTGCTCAAGCTAGAGGAGCAACTCTGTGCACCTGTGTTGTAAGAACTTCTACTTTGCTTTCAATAAATTTTTAAAGTATCATGAAGCTCAATACAATTTCTACTTTTGTAATTTGTAATTTGTTTAAGTTTTTTTGTTATCATCAAGTCTCTTGATTTATGGCTGTTATTCTATCAGTCATAAATTGGGGGAGATTGTTAGGAATATGTTGTTCTTGATGATAATTATAAAAACACTTAGTAGATTTTGTGTTAAGTCAATTTTGTAGCTATCAACGGAATGGTATGCTTTGCAGCATCCGTTGACAGGTAGCTCATCAACGGAATGAGTCTCATCAACGGAATGAGTCTCATCAACGGAATGAGTAATGTAGCAATTGCACTGTACAATACTTCACTAGTTGATAAACAATTGTTGTAGGTATTAGATAGGTTTTCTAAGTCATGTTGACTAAGTACTAGATCGGCAAAATAGGTTGGTTAATTGTAAATATAATGTGCCTTGTAATTTTGCCTAAGTGAAGACATGTCAACGGATTGGAGATTACACTGTCAACGGATTGAAGAATGTACCATCAATGGATTGAAGAATAAAGCTATCAACAGAATACATCTCACTACTCTCAACGGATTACTATCACTTTTCTGAACAGTTGACAAAGTGATAGTGACAGTTTTCTGACGGATCAAAAGGTGATGTAGAAGTGTACTTTGCATTGGGAGCCATTAAAAAGGTCACTGGGAATGAGGAAACATTCCAATTACCAATTAAGTTCTTGAGTGGGATCATAATAAGCATGAAGACAAACGACAAGATCTCCAAGGACCATTGGACAAAAGGAATGAAAAGCAAGCTGTTGGCGGTTACCTTTAGTACATTTTAGTGTAGCCAAAAATAGCATTGTAAACTTGGGATATATAACCAAGTGTAGCAGTTCATTTTAAGTAAGAGAACTGAGATAGAATAATTTTGTATTACCTTTCTTTTAAGAGCACTCTCACTCTACATTTGTAACTGAGTAGCTGTGCTACGTTTGTAACACAGATTATTCCCACAATAAAAACGTCTCAGTTGGATCCTCAAAACATCCAACTGAAATTTTATATTTGCTTGTGTTTTTATTTTCTCTGTCAAGTTATTTAAAAGTTGTTTTAAGTTTAAAAATATCTAGAATTTTATTCAACCCCCCCCCCCCTTCTACAATTCTGTTAGGTCATTTGGGATTAACACAACTCCATTTAAAACATCTAAAATGCCTTTCTTTGTAGTAATTTCTACAACTTGCAGTCAGATGTAGTAAAATTCATCTTACAGTCAGCACTGTACTTCGACAACTTCCTCAGATAATAGAAAAACACATCAACAACCTACAAAATAAAAATTAAAACAATCATTAACACAACACGAAATTAACTACTTATGACAAAAATTAATAAAATACTTCAACCAAAAAACAACTAAAAAACAGTAAAACTTACAGAGTTTGAGAAATTACTGCTACCATACTCAATAGTGTGAAACCAAGTCTTCTCAGATATATTCTCGCAACCCAACTTTATGGGAGGACTGATATCATTGTCTTCTTTTGAATAAAACTTTTTCCTGACAGCAAAAATAATAAAATTAGTAAATACATATGAACACAAGTTACAAAAAAAATATATAAATATATATATATATATATATATATATATATATATATATATATATATATATATATATCTTACTTGTTCTTGGTCATGAGTAGTCCTTTGTCTAGCCAATTATAATAATCTGAGCTCTGATCCATAGCCGGTAAGTTCCCAATATTCTTATCCAAAGGACAAATGCCTTTCAAACATTTCACATCGGTTGCCTCAGCAGATTCTTTTGAACTGGATCCAAAGTGTTGCAAGAATGGAGAACACAAATATTGTAATAACCCCAAATTTTGGACTTAGTTAAAAAATTTTTAATGAATAGTAAATGTGATGAATAGTAAATTTGCTGATGGAAATTTTTTCAGACCACACTATGTGGATGATATGGAATGAATGCTTCGAGGTTATATTATTGATGTATAGGAAGAATAAGTGAATGTAAAATCAAGGATTTATTGATTTGATCGTTTTGAGAAAGTATGTAGAATGAGAAATCCATGATCATACCTTAAGCCAAGGTGAGAAATCTAGGATCATATATTAAACCAAGGTAATGGAAAGATCAGGGAAGTATCCCCTAGCATTGGTACAGAGAAACGTTTTTAGAATCACTTGAAACTATCGCGAAACAAAAGAGTAACAAAATTATGGATTAAACCCTAACCGAAGGGGAAGTATCATATAAGATCATCAAGTGCAATATATAAGAGGATTGATGATACAAATGATGACATAAGCATGATGCAGAAGAGTGACATAGGGATGACAAGGTGATGACAAGGTGATGAATCACCACCTTGTCACCACTTTCACCACAACCACAAGATTAAAAGGCCATGTGTCATGGATGACAAAACAAGCTTATGAACACACAATTATATGGCTGGTAATTAGCTTTATTTGACAAAAGAAAATAAAAGAAAAAGCAAGCAAATATCCATCTCCCACATTTCTTTCAATTTTCTGCCCAGCATGAGCAAGGAGCAAAGACAAATTCATAACTCCAAATCTACTCATCCTAAAATCACCAAATTTAAACCATAGATTCCTCACTATATACCCAAGGTACCTTTAAAATTTCATTGCCATCAAAGGAGTATAGCATAGTTAAAGATTGGATCCAAGTTGAGGCATGAATAGTGACTCATGAAATTTTTTTGTTTTGTTCTTGAGTTTTAAGGATTGTTAAGGATGATTAAGGAGCAAGGAAGGATATACCATCCATATATAGCTCTTGTTAATTTCCAAGGAAGGTATAAAACTTCTCCCCTTTTGAGATTATGCTTTGATCTTAGTAGTTATAAGTGATTGTTTAGAGTTATGTTGTAATGAAACATGTATGCATGATTTTGAGTATGTGTAATGGTTGATTTATGGATAAACCTATGAACTAGGATATGACCATGTTTGGACAGAAAACTTGTAGTATTAACTTGAGGTTTGATTGGTGGTTGGTTGATTGTTGATTGGTGGTTGTTTGAGTGTTTTAAAAACGGGAATCACGTTTAAGCGTCGTTACCATGCCGGATTTTCATTAGGTTGTTTAGGCAGAAACCTCGGGTAACTCCATGATATGGAAGCAACCCTAACTGACCATGATCATGTAGGTCTTTTTGTGTAGTTTGTTTTGGCGAAAGAATCGCATCGTTTCGATTTAGGGTTTAGGAGAAACACCCGTTTTAGTAGAAGTGGTTTCGGGAAACCAAGTCGTTCACTATATGAACTTTGAGAATATGATCAAGCCCCTTAAAAATGGAATTAGGTCATAATATTAAAATGGATACTAACATGGACAGTTAGTAAGTGAATCGAGAAGGTTTAGGGTTAAAAAGATAATTTTTCGATTTTATAAAAATGTTGGAACCAAAGCTGCGCGAGGAGTAAGTGGTTCTGCACTCTACTGCCCTAAACCTGCTGCTCTCGGGATTTTGATCCCCTTAAGCAGAAAACAATTTTCAAGGATTTTGTTCTATTCTTTCCCTAGATCGCGCACGCGAAAACGGTGTGTCATTTCGATTAACGGTTAAGGAGATATGAGCGTTTTAGTGAAAGACGTGCGAATAGTAACTTTCTGTAGCTCATCCAAGTTTGAAAATACATTTTACCAGGTTAAACCCCTGTTTTGAGATCAAAACTTTTATTATAAATATTAAAAATACTCAAGATGATTTTAGATGTGGTTTTGTATTTAAATACGAATTTTCCGATTTATTAAAAGTGTTAGGGCACGAGTCACGTAATAGTAACTCTATGAAAAGTCAACTCTAGGATACTACTTTGACCAACCGTTGTGACTAAGGTAAAGGATTATTTCAAGTCGATTAAAACACGAATATTTTTGAGGAATAACGTGGCTACATGATGTGTTTGACTTATGGTTGACTTAGAGTGAATTGTTATGAGCGAATGATTACGCTAGGGACTGATCGAGTATTTCTTTGTTTACAGATTTCCCGGCAAGTTCTTGAACCCCTAACAACCAAGGACCCGAGACAAGTTTTCTCATCCCATGCTGTTTTCCATTACTTATACTGTTGATGCATATGATATGATATCATGCATGGTTTCAAACCTTACATCGTATATAGATGTAATGGTATTAAAAAGGTTGAGATATAATATATGCATATGATAGATGGATGCTTTCAAATCTTACATCGTATATAGATGTAATGGTATTAAAAATGGTTGAGATATAATAGATGCATGCAAGTTTTCAAACCCTACATCATATAAATGACACTGTTGTGATTTATGTGATTGATATATATATATATATATATATATATCTATTCTGCTTTAATGTTGTGAGAACTTTTTAAACTGTTTACGCTTTTAGTAAAAGCTTTCGTAAGATATAAGGTTTATATGCTAGGTAAATATTAGATATAAACCGAGGTTTAAAGGCTCTAAGTATAGATCAGTCGTACGATGATTTTAAAATAATAGACCGGGAGTTAAATTACTACTTTATTTTAACAATACTGTCAGATACTGGAGGGTCCAGGGACAACTATGTTTTATATATGATGATTAAATATTCCAATATATATATATATATATATATATATATATATATATATTATTGGATATTTAATGTGTGATATTAAATAGTATTATTAAAAAAATTATTTTGAATATTTATTAACTAAGTGAATATTATTTTGAATATTCATTTAAGTGGATATTATTGAATAATAATTCAATATTTATTATTTGGGTATTTATTAAATATTCCAAATATGATTTAAAAATCATAGAACCTTATTATATGATTTAAGGTTCTACTATTTACACAAAAATATAAATTCTGATCTTCAGAAAAGATATTTAAAACAAAGATTCCCAACTATTATCTTATGATATTTAAAGATAATTAAATGCGAATAGTGTTTTCTAACTCATCAGAAATTGGGAATCTAGTTCAAGAAGTCGAGGACAGAGTTTTACTTCCACTGTTCCTCTAGAATACCTATAGCTGGGGATGACTCCCCCATTCAAGTAAATAATTTCAAACTTGCTAAACTCTGAAAATTTCAATCAACTCCGTGGTCATGATTTCAAAATACATGGTAATCATCGGTAGTTTCGTTGACTAATGTCAACCCACTCTGTGACTTACTCCCTTCAAATACTCCGGAGTAAGGAATTCTGAACGGTTACAAAGTTTTGACAAGTAATTGTACTTTGGGAAAATAGGATTAAGTTCCGATTCCCGTTTCATTGATATTTTTTTCTATAATGGGAACTGGAAGGGCCTACACGGCAATGAAACAGGTGCCGGGGTAGTGCCAAAATTATGAAGGCTTACCCGGTGACGAAATAGGCGCCGAGGTAGTGATCTCTTGAGTGCTAAGGCTTACCCGGTGACGAAATAGGCACCGAGGTAGTGATCTCTTAGCACAGTGGCCCGTATGCGGCCAGGGTGATAACCGAATAGGAAGTCGTCCTTCTACTAGTAGAAAAGTTACGATACAACGGCTGATCACCGTGTATCGGGTGTTCTAGTATATCCCCTTCCCTCCAGTTGGAGTTGTGCTGCACATTGTAACGAAAGCCTAGGTGCTGAGTTACTGATAATGTGGCAGTGATGAGTAATGATGTTCCTCATACAATAGTTGTACTGTATGGCATGTTTTGACGAAAAGAATGTTTAAACATATCGTTCTGTATATGATCGGAGTTTTAAAGGTGTTCAATACTGATATTTTACAGTATTTTGAACCGTATGAGATATCTAAATAGATATGCGTGTATATATGTTGAGAAGATATTTAAGAGATGTAGTATGTTGAACTGTATAGTACTTTGAATCAATGGATAGGCTTTAAGCCTTGATTCCATTATTTGATATCTATTTTAAAAGATATGTTTTGAATCTTGGTTCAGTATATCGATACCAAGGATTCCTAAATGAATTACGAAAAGTAAATGAGTATGATTATAAGTCATACGGTATTTTGAACGGTATACTATTTTGGGGGTCGAACCCTAGTAGTTTTTAAATATGGGTTCTATATGGATTATCTACCTGAAAGGTTTAAAGATTTAAACTGGGATAGATTTCTTGCTGAGCGCTATTAGCTCATTCTTGCTTTATTAAAACTTTCAGCATGAAGAAAACATTGCCGATTCACCTCGTGTTACGAGAGCAAGGGAATCGAGAGACCACCCTCGAGTTAGTTCAACAGGATGGACACTGCCGGTGTGAGCAGAGTAGTTGCAACTTGAATTAGTGAGAATTATTTTGAGTAGGTTTGTATTACTAAACCTTGTATAGAACAGTGAGGTCTATTATTGTAACTTCAGGTAGAGGTTGTAAATAATAGATGAGATCCTGGATAGTACATTTGAGTTGTAATAACAAATGTTACTTTTGTTGCTCATTTCCAAGGCTATAACTTGTGTGCGTGTACGTAAGTGATTGGAGTCGTTGGAGTTATATTATTAGAATGTTGTAAGTAATGCATGTATTGTATAATTGATGGAGTGTGACAACCCAGATTCCTGACCCCGGATCTGGGGGTTTTACAAATATACAGGAAGCTTGATCGCTCTTTTTGGCAAACCAGGAGTCACTTTGCCCAAGCCACTCGTACCAGTTGCACCAACATTACGCAACACAGAAACTTTCGACTTGTACTAAAAAAATGAAAGTATTAAGCAAATTAGAACATGTATATGATAACAAAAATAACCAAAAAAAGAAGAAAAAACAGGGCACTAAAACAAGTTTAAAAACAGGGCAGTAAAATCACTCAAAAATTGAAAGAAGGAATAAAAATTACCACTCCCGCATCTTTCATCTCAACATTCATTGATTTTTGAAACAAATTTTCCATTTCATCTGCAGTCTCAGTAGGAACATTATCATTAGTAATCTCACGTGCAACCTGTAGTACAAAGGCTTCAACACTCTCTGGAATTGCTATATCAAAATCCATGGGAATAATGTCATCAACCTTAAAATTTGGTTTTTCAAATTTTGCTCTAGCTAATTCTAAACTACTAAAAACTGGATCAGCCACCTCTTGACTTGCTGCAACTTCTTTTCTGATTTCTTCAACTACTTCATAAACCTTGTCAACATTATCCGCAACTTCTGCAACCTTTTCAATATTCTTCCCAACTTCTGCAACTAAAACATCATGCTCTTCACCATTAGTACCAACTCTTTGCAACTCAGGTTCAACCTCTGTAACATGTATCACATGAGTATATATTAAAATATGGTCAAAAATTTGATAATGCTGAAAAATTAAAAGCAAAATAGTTACAAAAAATTACAGAATCTGTTTTTTTTCTGATTTGGATCTTCATCAAATTTCTTCATAAAATGTTCAACTTTATCAATTGTTTCTAGAGAAAAATCATCCGAAAAGTTTTGGCCATTCTGACATTCTTGATCATTTCCAACAGTAGCAACATCAGTCGTGCAATTTTCAACTATATTTAGTGAATCAACTCTTTTTTCCGCAACCCTTGGTGAAACCTGTTTTGGTTTAAGAAAAATAGAAAATAAATATCAAAGTACAAAAAGATATTTAAATTACATATACATTATGTTATTCCCAAACAAATTTAAAAACGACAACATAATATTCAAACCTCCTTTCCAATTACGTTATAAAAAAAAGCATTGTCATTGGGTTCACTATTTGCTTTATCACAATCATCATTGTCAACAACAACCTCTTCAAATTCCTTCGCACTTGGACTGAACTCTGTAAGTTGCAACTACAGTTACAAACAACACAAACAAAATATCAGATTTGCAAATAAACATTCAACAAAAGAAAAAGGAAAATAATAATAAAAAATCATACCTCTTTTGAATCCAATGACAAAGTTGTTTAAACTTCTCCAAATTTAGCAATGTACTCGCTTTTCCAGTTCAAAACACGTGGAATAGAACCACCAACACGGTCACAGTACTTCCTGTTATTCCTAGTTACACACTTACATAATTGTGGAGGGGGGGGGGGGGGGGGGGTTGAATAGAATTCTATATTTTTACAACTTTTCTGCAATCTTGAAAGTAAGAACAAATAAATTAAATTGCAGAAACAAAATAAAGATAAGAACACAGTGCTTTTAAAATTTTTAGGTGGATTGTTTTGTGATCCGCCTGAGATATATATTGAAGAAATAATATGTGATATTTGGTTACAAATACACAGCTGCTATTACAGTTCTTTGCTCCTAAGAAATGTAAGAGATAAAATCTAAGAAAAGACAATGTGAAACTATTTTCTCTATTTTCAAAGAATTGCTACACTTGGTTATAAAGACCCAAGTTTACAAGTCATACTACAGACAAAAACTATCTCTATTTTCTAGGTCCAATATGCTTGCTTCTTCATTCCAGATGCATGTGACTGAGATGTTGTACTCTTGACAAGTTGGCTTGTTTGTACATATCTTATGTTTGTATGGTAATTGAATGTTTCTTCTTCTTCGAGGTTCACTAGAGTTTGGCTTCCATATTCTTTTTGTGTACTCTATCAACCCTGTGCTTCTCCAGTGTCAAGTCACCATCAACCTTTAATCTTGAGCTTTGTTAGATATAATTGCTGACGTTTGTTCATCAGTGTTTAAGTACCAGGTACTCAACAGAGTTTAATAGAAGCCAGTCAGAGTTTGATAAAGTCTGACGGGGTGAAGAGTTTATTAACTGTCGGTGCTAATATGAAGATTCTAGAAGCAATATATCTTGAAGATGGAAAGAAGCAAGATATATTGAGACAGTTAAGGAAACGGAACAGAAGACAGAAGCAATCCTAAATTGATATAAATTGTATAGCTAATTTATAGGAATATCAATTAGAGATTGATTATGTAACTGTGTATTATATAAGCACAGATAGGTTAACCCTAAAAGGGATGCGAATACTGAATACATTATTCTTGTAACCTAGCAGCTCTCTGTGATTCTTTAACATCACAAAGAGAAGAGTTATTTTATATAATTCAGTTGTTGATTCATAAACAGTGTTCTTAAGCGTTCTTATCATATTAATATTGATTATATATTGTGTAATCGGCCTAACAATTGGTATCAGAGCCAAGGCTGTTAAATATATACAGTTTTTGATCTAAACACAAGTATAATCATGACTGATAATAACCAGGTAGGTTCTAATGCTCAAAAGGTTCAATCAGCTTCTGTAAGTCGATATGAGGCAATCAGGGTTCCAATTCTCAGGCCTGTGGAATATCCAATATGGAAGGTAAAGATGACCATGTTTTTAGAAGCCACAGATCCAGAATACCTTGATAGAATCAATGATGGTCCTCATATGCCAACTAAACTGTCTCCTGTTGTTGATGGTCAAGAACAAAAGACTGTTCCAAAGGAAAAGAAAGATATGACTCCTGAGGACATCTCATCAATTGCAAAGGATGCAAAAGTTAGACATCTACTCCACAGTGCTTTAGACAATGTTATGTCTAACAGAGTTATTGGCTGTAAAACTGCCAAAGAGATATGGGATGCTTTAGAAGTCAGGTGTCAAGGAACCAGTGCTATAAAGAAGAATAGGAAGACTATTCTAACACAGGAGTATGAACACTTTGACTCTAGATCTGATGAAAGTTTGACAGATACATATGACAGATTTTGTAAATTATTGAATGATTTGTCTCTGGTTGATAAAGAATATGAACTTGAAGAGTCAAATCTCAAGTTTCTTCTATCCCTACCTGAAAGATGGGATTTAAAGGCAACAACAATCAGAGACAATTATGATCTTGCAGATACAGATCTTGATGAAATCTATGGGTTGCTTAAAACTCATGAACTTGAAATAGAACAAAGAAACAAAAGATCTGGAAAGAAGACAAAATCTGTTGCTCTTAAAGTTGAAGAAAAGCATGTCAAGAAGGAATCATCAAGAAAGAAAACCAAAGGAAAGGCTTTAGTCATTAAATCTGACAGTGAGTCATCAAACTCTAATGATGGCTCAAACACTGATGATGAAGCTTCTGACTCTGAGGATGATGAAGAAGAGATGATGAGAATGGCTGCTTTAATGGTGAAGACCTTCAAGAAGATGGGATTCAAGAACTTCAAGAAAGGAAAGAGATTCTCAAGGAAAGATTCAAATTCTGATAAGAGAAATTTCAGAAAGTCTGATGGAAAATATACCAAGTCTGGAAAGAAAGACAAGTCTGAGATCCAGTGCTACAAGTGTAAAGAAATGAGTCAATTATGCTCTCATGGCAACTGGTAGAGATGAAGCTGACTCATCTGAAAACAAGGTACCCTTAACAACTTATGCTTATGATACTGATAATATATCTGAATTAAGAATTTATCTTAAAAGCATACATGTTAGTTATAGGGATCAGACTTTAGAGAATGAGAGAATAAAATCTGAGAATCTAGGTCTTAAAGAAAGAAATAAATTTCTTGAAGAGAAACTTGTTAACATGCAACAAGTTCAAAAGGAGAGAGATGATGCTGTTTATGTTGAACAGGAATTGCTTAAAAGATATAGGCAAATAGAATCTGAGTTGGAAAAAGAGAGGAAAGTGATTAAAACCTGGACCAATTCTGGAAAAGACACACATCACGTTTTTCAAACAGATACTGTAGGTTTAGGTTACTGTGAGGAAGATGAACTTAGGTTTAAAGATAAAGTTAAAGTGAAACCAGAACTTAAACCTGTGAAATTTGTTCATGAATCCAGTAAGCTAAAGTCTGTAGTTGTAAAAGAAGCTGTCATGGAGCAAATTGAAACTTGTGAAGAACAGGTTAATGTTGACTCAATAGCAGAGAATAAGATTGAGATAGAAGCTGTTAAAGAACCAGTAAGAATCTGTGATAAACAGGTTAATGTTGGTTTAATGACAGAGAAACAATTTAAACATAAGCTCAAAGAAGTAAAGTCTGTCAACAAACAGAAAATGTTTAAAAAGAATAGGAATGGAAAAGTAGGCATTAATAAAAGAAATGATTATTTGCCTAATTCTGCTGCTCCTAGAAAAACATGTCATAGTTGTGGTAGTACTAACCATCTTGCCAGGTTTTGCAAGAAGAACAAAAATATTAACTCTTTACCTTCCACATCTGGAGTAAAGAATGATTATGTTAGGGTTAGACCACAGACTTTATGCACACACTGTGGGAGCACTTGGCATTCCATCTATACTTGCAAAAGTTATCATGCTATTTATCACAACTATTATGAGCTAAAACCCAACTTGAAATGGGTTAGAGCAAACTCTGCAAGTATAAAGTCTGACAATGTTAGTTTAAACTCTGTTGATAGTGATACCGCTGCAAAAGCTAACAATGTTAAGAAAGCCAAAGGATCCAAGCAAGTCTGGATCCTTAAATCTAACACATAGTGATTGTTTGTGATTGCAGGGCATAAAAGAAAGCACCCTTTTCTTGGACAGTGGATGCTCAGGACATATGACTGGAAATAAAGCCCTGCTATCAGACTATGAGGAAAAAGCTGGCCCAAAAGTTTCCTATGGAGATGGCAACATAGGACATACTTTGGGATATGACAATATCAATCTTGGAAGTGTCATTATCACAAATGTAGCTCTAGTCTCAGGACTCAAGCATGATCTGCTTTCTGTGAGTCAAATCTGTGACAGAGGATACCATGTAGATTTTTATACTGAACACTGTGAGGTTATCAGTAAATCTACTGGAAAAGTTGTTCTAGTTGGACACAGGCGCAATAACATTTATGAAGCAAGTTTGGTAACAAACTCTGAAGGAAAATATGTGTGTCTATCTGCAAAAGTATCTAATGAAGAGAGTTGGAAATGGCATAAGAAGCTCTCTCACCTAAACTTGAACAACATCAATGAGCTGATTCGAAAAGATCTTGAAAGGGGACTTCCTAAGTCAATACTCAGCTTAGATGGCCTGTGTGATTCTTGTCAAAAGGCCAAGCAAAGGAAGTCATCTTTCAAGAGTAAATCTGAATCTTCAGTTGTGGAACCTTATCATCTTCTACATGTTGATCTTTTTGGTCCAGTAAATATAATGTCATTGGGCAGAAAGAAATATGCTCTAGTCATTGTTGATGAGCATACTAGGTACACTTGGGTGTACTTCTTATCAAAGAAGGATGAAACTGCCTCAATATTAATGGATCATGTAAAATTACTGGACAAAGGATCACAGTACAAAGTGAAAATTCTAAGAAGTGATAATGGTACTGAATTCAGAAATTCTGAAATGGAAGCTTTCTGCAAGGAAAGAGGAGTGAAGCAAGAATTTTCTGCACCTGGAACTCCACAGCAAAATGGTGTAGTTGAAAGAAAGAACAGAACCCTAATCGAAGCTGCCAGAACAATGCTTGATGAAGCAAAATTGCCAACTTATTTCTGGGCAGAAGCTGTTCAAACTGCTTGTTTTACTCAAAATGCAACACTGATCAACAAGCATGGGAAAACACCATATGAGATGGTGAAAAATAAGAAGCCAAATTTGAAGTATTTTCATATTTTTGGATGTAAGTGCTTTGTGTTGAAAACTCATCCTGAACAGTTGACCAAGTTTGACTTAAAAGCTGATGAAGGAATTTTTGTTGGATACCCACTATCAACTAAAGCTTTCAGAGTCTACAATCTGAGAACTAAAGTGATCATGGAATCTATACATGTGTCATTTGATGACAAGAAAATAACTGGAATAGAAGATGAAGAATATAATGATCAACTTCGCTTTGAAAATGAAGATCTAAACTCTGATGACGTAAACTCTGATGAAGCAAATCCAACAAACTCTGATGAAGCATACTCTGATCCTCTACTGGTAAACTCTGAAGAATTTTCTCTGACAGAACAAAATAGAGAACCAGTTGAGGGGGAGCGTGAAGAAACTTCAGAAACTTTTCAAAGTGATGACTCAAATTCTGAAAGAGAGTCAAATTAAATTACATAAGAGAATATTCTCTGATCTAACAAACAAGGATGTTAAGAAAGAGAATGTTTATGAATTGATACTTCCTGCTTCAGTCCAACAGTTTTTAAATCCACAACCACTACCAAGCTCTGAACCTCTTCCATCTACTTCTCAAAAGCCAAGGGCTGGGAGTAGGACTAAGCATAGAGCTTTTAAAGCTGACAAGGCTGCAACACCTGCAAATGCTGATGATTTACCACACTCAGTTGGTACTTCAAGGAAGAAGAGAAGGGCAAACAGACCTTCTGATGATGAGAATAGGGTTTCTGATGAACCAGAATTTGCTAATGCTAAGAAGAGGAAGCTAGTTGCTGCTTACCTATTTGATGGATTGATTACTGGTTCTACACCAGTTGAAGCTCCTCAGGTTGTGATTGAAAATCATTCTGCAAATGCTACTGTGCCTGAAGAAGCCAGAGCAAACACTGATGATAATGCTGCTTTTCCTGATGATTTTCTTGAACCTATATTGGAGATGGATATTGAAGACGAAATTGAAGCACATCCTAGTATCAGTGTTTGTGATACTAAGGATGTGGCAGCTGGTCAACCCACCCAGCTAATAGATGAGTCAATTGCTACTCATACAGAAATTCTTTCTGTCAATAATTCAATTCCAGAAAGGGGTGAGGAGGTTGATCAGGTACTGGAAACTGCTCAGATAAATGCTGAAGCTGCTGTAGAGAAAGTAAATGAAGCTATAGCAGAGGAAATAGTTAAGCCTGTTCCTGAAGAAACAGAGGTTTTTGCCACTGCAAACTCTGAGCATGTTGAAGTTGTTGAAAAGGTTGTTCCTGTAGAAGCAGAGGTTCTTGTCAATCTAAACTCTGAGAATCCTGAAGCTGCACAGCCAAACGCTGCAGCTACTGCAGAAAATGTTGCTGAAGATAATGAAGATAGAGTTGTTTCTGATAATGCTGATCATACTTCTGCAAACTCTGTTCATTCTGATCATGCAAACTCTGGGATCAATGCTGAAGTTTCAAACTCTGATGAATCTATACCTTTTCTAAGGGATCCTACAGCTGAGCATGTCAAGGAAAATATATCTGCCACTGAAGCTCATTATAGAGATATGTACTATGCTAACTGGTCAGGGGCAGATTGTATTTTCTCCAAGCAAAGGACTGCTGATTTTGTTGCTCAATCTGCAAAGGAGATTTCAAATCCTGAGCTAATGACAAATTTCAAGGCTACAATTGTTCAAGTCAAATCATTGCACAATCGCTTTGATGAGACTCACAAAGCAGTCATTGGATTGAGTAATGATGTTGCTGCTAAGGAGTTAATCTTGAGAAATGAAAGAACTAGATTGTCTTCTCTGATTCAAGATCAAGTGGAAATAAAACAAAGGCTAAGCAAGGTGGAAGAGCATCAGACTGTTATGTCTTCTCAACTTGATTCTATTGTTGCCTCACTGGAGTTGCTGACATCAGTGCTTATTCCTGATGATGTCAAAAAGGGGGAGAGAGTTCCTAAAGACAAATGCAAAAGGACTCCAACCTTGAGATTGAGGGATGATGCAAATGATGGTGGAAGCAAGGAAGCAGAGAGAATGTCAAAGACTAGTCAAGAGCAAGGGAGACTTAGGTCAAACTCTGCTAGACAGACAAACTCTGAGAGGTTAAACTCTGGTGGTCAATCTTCTTCAAGACTTAAAAGTCTAGTGATTTCATCAAATCCAACTACTGATGAAGAGATTGCTGCTAAACTTTTCATGGAAGAACATGGTGGTGAAGCCACAATGGAAGATATTGACATTGAGATGAAGCTTCTTGCTGAGGAACACCAGAAAAATATTGAAGCTGGTACTTACAAGAAAAAGGCTAAGGCTCCTAGGAAAAAGGAAATGGGAATTTCTATTAAAGAGAATGTGAACTCTCAACAGAGTTTACAATATACAAGGAGGCCTATGATTGCAAAGTCTGATAAAGGAAAAGGTAAACTGGTAGAAGAAGGACAGTTACCAAAGAAGAATTATTCAACCTCTGACGTTGCTCAAGTTGAATCAAGGATAAACAAATCAACCTCTGACATTGCTCAAGTTGTTCAAAAATCAGAAGCTGTGACAACCTCTGATACTACTCAAGTTGTACAGACAAAATTATCTTCAGAATTACAAAGGACTTTTGGCAAGCCAGTCACTGTTCAACACTCTTTGATTCCAGCAAATATAAATCTTCTCCAAAGCAGAACAGTCATGGGAAAAGAAACAAGAGATAAATCTGGGCTTGGATCTCATAGAGAGAAAAGAGTGAACAATAGTCCAATGGATCACACTTCTTTAGCTGAACCTGGTGTTGGAGTAACTCAAGAAAATCTTGATACTCTAGAATCAGTACAGTTAATATACCACAGAGGGTTGAAGAAGGATTTTCTGTTATACTTCAAATCTGATGGCAGAGTATACAGAGTTAGTGAAGATGATATTGGTTTAAAGATGAAAGAAGAACTGGAATATGTGTTGTATCTGTTGAAAGTTAAAAATCAAAGAACTCATCAAGCAGCCGAAGTGTTAAGAAGCAGGATGATGAAAGCTAGAATTCTTTCTGGTTTAAAGTCTGCTGGCTCTTACATACCAAGGTACAGAGATTACAATGGAAAGCTTGTTGAGATGCAAAGAAACAGTGCAAGACTCAGAACAGATTTTGGCATAAAAGTGTTGGAATTTAATCTGGAATCAGATAAATCCTTCATAATAAAGCTAGGAAATGATATGAGGAAAAACAACATTTATTCACTAAGGGCAGCTATCTACCAGACTGGAGAAAGTGATCCAGAGCTCAAGGAACTGAAAGAAATCATGGTAGATGAGCTAGAAAAGGCTGAAAGAAGACTTCTCATCGAGTATCTCAGGACAGTGCCTGATATTGAAGAAATTAAATAAAGTCTGACTGTAAGTTTTTAAAGTTTTCTGTTCTAAGTTAAAGTTAAACTCTGATTATATTTAAACACTGCATTTGTTATATGTTTTGACATCATCAATTATCTATTAACTTGTACATCTTTATTATACACAAGTTGGGGGAGATTGTTAGATATAATTGCTGACGTTTGTTCATCAGTGTTTAAGTACCAGGTACTCAACAGAGTTTAATAGAAGCCAGTTAGAGTTTGATAAAGTCTGACGGGGTGAAGAGTTTATTAACTGTCGGTGCTAATATGAAGATTCTAGAAGCAATATATCTTGAAGATGGAAAGACGCAAGATATATTGAGACAGTTAAGGAAACGGAACAGAAGACAGAAGCAATCCTAAATTGATATAAATTGTATAGCTAATTTATAGGAATATCAATTAGAGATTGATTATGTAACTGTGTATTATATAAGCACAGATAGGTTAACCCTAAAAGGGATGCGAATACTGAATACATTATTCTTGTAACCTAACAGCTCTCTGTGATTCTTTAACATCACAAAGAGAAGAGTTATTTTATATAATTCAGTTGTTGATTCATAAACAGTGTTCTTAAGCGTTCTTATCATATTAATATTGATTATATATTGTGTAATCGGCCTAACAAGCTTCATCCGTTGGTAGTGTTCTTGACTATCCGTGGATGACATTAAGTTGGTCATCCGTGGATAGCATTGAGTTGATCATCCATGGATAGCATTAAGACTTCATCCGTTGTCATTCATTTTCACTTAAACAAAATTACATAACACAACCTATTTACAATTAGCTATCATATCCTGCTTATCTACTAAAAGTCAACATGACTTAGTACTTAATACTTTCAATACTTAGACTAGAGTAAAATTGAATATGCTACAAAATTACTTATTCGTGGATAAGCTTCCCAACAACGGATACTACAGAAAGTATGCCATCCGTTGTTAGTTACAAAATGACTTATATAGAAATGTGTTATATGTTAAGTTATCATCAAGAACAAAATATTTCCTAACAATCTCCCCCAATTTATGTCTGATAGAATAACAACCATAAATTAAAGGTCTTGATGATAACAAAACACATTATGAGAATATTGCAATAAAAGAACATAACCGTATTAAGCTGCAAAGTTTAAAATAAGAAATTACTGAGTGGAAGTTTAAGGTTGCTCCTCTAGCCTGAGCAGAATTTAAGGTACTTAGTGCTGGCCTTAGACAGTTGATCTTCAATCCTGAAGAATCTTCTACAACCCTTGTCATCATTGAATTCCATCATCCAGTAAGGTTGGAGATGGATTCTTTGTCCATTGTAAGGGATCTTCATCTTTCTTGGCAAACTATCAGGGGAATTCCAACTATCCCTAATTTCTTCAATCTTCTTCAATACTGCACCTCTTGCAACTTCAGAAAATCCCCTTGTGTTCTTGAAGCTTGAGAAAATTTTCCATAAGGTGGAATATCCTTCATGCAGTACTTGTTGCAAGGGCCATGCTCTTACCCTCCCGCATTTGTAGACAAAAGTTAGTCTTTCAGGCAGAACTCTGAATTTGTCTGTGCCTCTTACTTCACTAATTTCATCAAGGTAGAGATCCATGGATGAGTACTCCTGTATTTCTGCAATGTACACATAGTATGTCTTGTCCTTAATTGGCTTGGCTACTTTTGGTGCAACATTCAGTTTGATTGGTCCTTGTTGAGCCCTTTTCTTTAGTTCCATTTTCTTTATCTTCTTTTCAGCTTCAACAATGAAATTAGGGAATACCAGGTTTTCAAACTCAACAGGCGCATCCTTGTGCTCTACAGGAGTTTCATGATAGGTGGTTTGATATTGAGTTGAAGATGGAATGGGGTCTTCAAATACAATTCTTCTCCCAATATCCTTTTTCTCTTCCACGTTCTCAAGAGAGACATGCATGTGTGTGAAAGTGTTTGTCCTAAATCCAATCATGTATGATGAGTTAGGAATAACTTTCTTGTATTCTTATTTGATTTCATTAATGTTAATAAAAGACTTGTTTTGTTTTTATTACGGGCTTTATCTATTTAAAGTGTTTTAAATAAGATGTTCCATAGTTTAGAGTAAAGATTCTAGAATTATAATGAGATTATAATAGTGAGATCTAGAAGATGATAACTCTAGACTTAAACAGTTCCTGATCATAGGATAACTAATCAAAAATTGGTGAATCCGCAAAGATTGGTACATACTATGCTTGCTCCCGTCAGGAGTGTAATATCCGTGAATTTTATTATTTGATTAAATGATATATTTAATCTAAAATATTTATGTTGGAATATTGGAATATTATTATATGATATTTAGTGTGTGATTATGTGCTAAATGGTGAGTCGGAAGCCCCTTTCAAAAAATTTCGTCATTTGGAATTTTCTTCAAATTTGAGCCGTTTTGATAATTCAAGAGCCCCGTTGAAATTTCGTACATTCATTTTTAATTCTTCGTCTTTCGTATTCGAATCGTTATCGAAAGGGTTATGGGATTCTATTTAACCCTACCTATTTGATTCTGCAAATTAATTTCAATTTTTGATCCGAAAAAGGAAAAATCGTTCCGAACCCTAATTGCTTAAGGGGACGGATTTATCGTTCTATATCAATATTGAAGTTGTTATAGCCCTAGTATTCTTGAGCATTAGTTATATCATGATATATATCAATTTGGATAATCATCAACCTTTTTAACCCCTTATTTTTAGTAAAACGTGTTTTTGACCTAATTAGGGTTTTTAAACGATCTAACGAATCAATATCGATCCAAAAATGTTATTTGGGGTATTATTTTTCCAGAAATATAAAAAGACCAATCAGACTTCATAACCCTAGCAATTCTTCAGAAATTACTCAAAAATATTCGAAATTCCCAAAAATTATTTTGTGTTCTTGATCTTCAATCAATTCGTTCTAAGGGTTATTGAAGTCCAAATTTGAAGTTCTTATACTCAAATCAAAGCCCCAAAAATCTAGTTTCAGAATCTTCCAACCTCATCATCATCTGGTAAGTATTCGATTTTATATTGATTTTACAAGTTTCGAATTAAAATTAGGGTTCTTAATTAATTTGGGGATTTTCATTCTGTTGATTCTCCGTTCAATTGGTTGCTTCTAACATGTTCCTAGGGTTCTAATTAGCAAGAATCCATGCTTTAATTTCATGTTTAAGTTCAATTTAGTCGGGTTTGATTTTCGGGTTTTGACCCGATTTCTTCTTTCGATTCGTACGTTCTTGATATTGATCTGACATTGTTTTTGATAAAGGGCTTTGATTGTATGAGTTATAAGCTTTATTTTGGTATATTAATCTTTGAGTTTCATGTAGGATTTAAGTAGATCGGGTTTCCGGCCGAGGTCGTCGCCGACGAGTTCTTTGAATGAATTCTGGGCACGATTCCGGCATGGGACAGATGTGTGTGTATGTGGGTTGTGTTTGTCTTGCAAAAGCGAACAAAAGCCCTATGGTTTGGTTTTGTTTTGATCGGAAACGGCGAAGTCCGGCCACCGGACGCCGGCCGGATTCTGGAAAACCCAGATTCCGGCGGGTTGTTCTTGGTGACCCGGATTCGTTCTTCCCGACCCGTTTACCCGATTTTTCGACCCGGTTTCAATCTTCAAAACCCTAATTCATTTTCAGAAAACTGTTTTTGAATTTTATTTTTAAATTTAATTCGAAAATAGTTTAAAAACTTTAAAAATTCATATTTTTATTTTAAAAATATATTTTAATATCAGAAAAATTCTGATAAATTATATTTATTATTTTAAATCCGAAAATTGATTAAACTTAATTATTTTAATTATTTTTAATTAATAATTAATTTATTAATTAATTGGTTAATTCTTTTAATCAATTAATTCTTAAAAATTAATTATTAATTAGATTTAATTAATTAAAAATTCAGTTTAATTATTTTCAAGCCTATTTATTTATTTAAAAATAGTTTGAGCATTTAAAGAGTGTCAATTAATTTTATTAATTGATTTATTTTCATTTAAATGTTTATATTGGATTTAAAAATCCGATTTTTGATTTAAAAATTAGTAATGACTTATTAAAAATTCAAATGAGTTTCAGACGATGTTTTAAAAATATTTATAAGTGCAATATGGTTCATATTAATTGTGTGTTGTGTTTTATAGTCTGTATATGCCCGTGCTAGGGCAAATATCTGAGTTTTAAATATCGTAAATTATACCGGACGTCCGATACGTACCCGGTTACTTGTTTAAATGTGATTATTGATTGAATAAGTGTCGAGAGTAGAACGAGAATAGTTAGACTTATTGTAATGAGTTGTTTAATTATAGAATCGAGTTCCCGGAGCAAGGGAAAGGGGAAAGTAGAGTGAGCAGAGTCGATCCGACAGCAGCTTAGACCAGGCAAGTATCTGTGCCTTTACTTGTGATAAAAATTATTATTGTCTTGATTACTTGAATACCGTTATCCCCAGAACAATTCAAATTATCCATCTTTTAACCGCATTTGGACAACTGATTCCATTTCCTTAGAAATTCTTGATTCTTTGATTTGATCTGCATCGGAAACCCTTATTTCCAATTTACTTGATTATTGTTTACCACCTATTGTTGCTATTTATCATCCTTTGATTATCATTGACAACCTTTGATTATTTGACTTCCATCTTGACTACCAATTACGGTTATTGATTAACGATTACCAATATTGATTACCTTATTGAATGAGTACACTGTACCATTGAAACTACTCCATGATCCTTTCTCGATCTTTGTTGATACTGAACAGTTGAAGCTCTTTTGCAATTACTATACATTCAGTTTATCTTATTGAGCATGTTATTGTTTATACCCTATTATAGAATTGGCATGTGTTTTTAAAAATGGACCAGTAATTGGTCGGAATAACTTAAGGCCCAGATTGGCCTGGGATCCAGTAGAGGACTATGACATGAGCTAGTCCGGGGTTGATGCGTGGCTGGCCAGCAGCACAACCTTTGATTTGAATAAAATGTATAAGCCAAATTCTAATTCTTTACTTCAATCATTATTGATACAAAGCATGTGTTAGCTAAATATTGTTGATTCTGATATCTTAAATTCATATCCTTACAACTGTGATAGAAATGATTCGTTGACGTTTGCTGAGCAATTTTGGCTCACTCTTGCTTGTTGTTTTCTAACCCTATTCCAGTGAAGCGAGAGTATGAGTTGGCATAGCGTGACCGATAGTTCACCAGCAGTCAGGAGAGCCCCTCGAGTCACTGTTATTGGCAGGGTAGTTGTTGTTTTGCTTTTCTAGATTTAATGTCTAGATTTGAACTTTAGTTATGATGTAATAACTCTGATAAAACTGGTTTGTAATAATAAAAGATTGTAGTAGCTTGTGTTCATTGCCATAATCTGGATGCGGTCTTGGTCAAGGGGTAATTGTGTCTTTATATATATTATGCATGTGTTAAATAGTATTCCGTTGGTCGGATGACTCCTCAAATCTGTACCCCGGGTTTGGAGGGCGTCACAAGGAGGATGTCTGTTCTCATAGGCATTTGTGTGGTGACACTATAGCTAGTATGTAGGTGCTTGTTAGGGAATAAGTTTACTGAACATGACTCGATAAGTTGAACAACTAATGGATTTTACTCACGTGTCAATAGTTATTGTTAATCCCAAATGACCTAACAGAATTGTAGAAGGGGGGGGGGGGGGGGGGTTGAATACAATTCCTTGATATTTCTCAAACTTAAAAAGAACTTACAAATTAAAACTGAAATTATAAAATAAAAACCACAAGCACTTAATAATTTCAGTTGGATTGTTTGATGATCCAACTGAAGTGATTTTTATTGCGGAAATAATCTGTGATACAAAAGTACACAGCTGCTCAGTTACAATAATGTAGAGAAGAAAAATGCTCTCAAAAATAGCTAATACAATCTATTTGTTTTTCTTCTCTCTTTTCTAAAGTAACTGCTACACTTGGTTATATAAACTCAAGTTTACAACTCTATTTTTGGCTACACTAAATGTACAATGAGTAACCGCCAATAGCTTGCTTTTCATCCCTTTGTCCAGTGGTCCTTGGAGATATTTGCTTTTGTCTTCATGCTTATTATGATCACTCCCAAGAGCCCAATTGGAAACTGGGATGTTTCCTTATTCCCCATGTCCATTTTAATGGTTTCCAATGCAAAGTACACTTCCACATCACCTTTAGATTTGTTCAGTAAACTGTCACTATCACTTTGTCAACTATTCAGAAAAGCAATAATGATTCATTGATAGCAGGGAGATGTGTTTCGTTGATAGCTTTATTCTTCATTTCGTTGATGAGTAAACTCCATACCGTTGATAGGATAATCTTCATTCCGTTGACAGGTCTTCACTTAGGCAAAATTACAAGGCATGAGATATTTACAATTAACCAACCCATTTTGCCTATCTGGTACTTAGTTAACATGACTTAGAAAACCTATCCAATATCTACAATGAAATGCATATCACACTAGAAGTATTGTACAGTGCAATTGCTATATCACTCATTTCGTTGATGAGCTACCTGTCAACGGATTGCTGCAAAGCATACCATTCCGTTGACAGCTACAAAATGACTTTACACAAATTCTACTAAGTGCTTTATGTTTATCATCAAGAACAACATATTTCTAACAATCTCCCCCAATTTATGACTGATAGAATAACAACCATAAATCAAGAGACTTGATGATAACAAAAACACTCAGATACATCATAAATTACAAAAGTAGAAAATGCATTAAGCTTCATAATATTTTAGACAAAATACAAGACTTACAAGACTAATGCCCAAGAGTGCTCCTCTAGACTGAACAAATGATTCATCTGTGTCTTCTTTGTGGCATAGTCTTCTTCCCTCTCTTAGAGTTGTTTTCCTCAATTTGGACCTGTAGCCTTCTGTAAAAGATCTTCTCTTCTTCATCTTGATCACCAAACATGGATTGCATAAACTTTAGAGTTTGATTAGATGCCTTATCCAGCTGGTCTTCCATCCTGAAGAATCTTCTGCAATTGTCCTTGTCCTTAAATTCCATCATCCAGTATGGTTGAAGATGGATCTTCTTTCCTGTTGAGGGCACTCTAAGCATCCTGGGAAGAGCCTCAGGCTTGTTCCAGCTAGCCTTTATCTGACAAATTTTGGAGACCACCTCAGACTTGGCTGTTTTGGTGAAGCCAAAGTCTTTCTTCAAGCATCTAAACACTGAGAGTAGTGTTTGGTAGTCTTCTCCTAAAATTCTGTAGAGAGGCCACACCTGTTCTCTACCACCCTTGAATACAAAGACCAGTCTCTCAGGCAATTTTTGAGAAGCTGCAATGCCCCTTACTTCCACCAGGTTGTCTAAGTCAAGATGTAGACTGGATTCTTCCCTGATGTCAGCAATGTACATGCAGTCCTCTGGATTTGCAGGGGGTTTCTGTGGTTGTGGCTTTCTCATAAATACTGGCTTTGCTTTGACAGCCCTTTTCTTTGTCTTCATTGGTTGATCCTTCTCAAATAGAAACTTTGGAAAGTAGGCCTCATCAAATTCAAAAGGCTCCTCTTTTGGCATTATTGGTTGATCATGAAAGTTGACAGGATGTGCAGGATCACAGGCCAACTTTCCTTCATGAGGTTGATCAACAGGAATTTGATGTGCACTAGTTGTGGAAGAGTCTTGGGCAGCGTCCTGAGAATCATCTTTATCAAAGATTAGATTCTTTTTTGCTCTAGCCTTTGGCTGCCTTACACTCTTCCTTTCCTTTCCAGCTTCCTCAGCTTCATCCTTGGCCTTTTCTTCCTTTAGGGTTTCTTCATCTTCAAGTGATTGAGCAACTGCAAGAGCTTGCATTGCTGCCCTTTCAGATTCTTCAGCTTTGGCCTTAGCAAAATTTGGGTGACCAACCCAAATGCAGATTTCCTTGCTATCCCTGTAGATGATGGCCCTTTGGTTCCTTATTCTTGGATGATTGCTTTCTTTGCTTTCAATAATCAGCTTCCCCAGGATTTTGAACTCATCTGGCTTTGGTGGAGGATAAAATATCCTTGCAGTGTTCTTGCCCTTGGGTTTGACAGGTGATATTGGAGATATCCCTCTTGCATCCACATTCCTAAAGCATGAAGCTTGCCCTTTCTCATTTCTTGAATATTGAAAGAGTCCATGCTGAAGGGGTTCTATTACATAAGAACTCTTGAACTGTGGCTCCCATTCCGTTGATGTTACAACCATGACATTCGTTGATGGTTGATCCGTTGATGGATTAGAATTCATTGCAGTTTCAGCAATATTCTTGACCCTTGCTTCTATGTTGGACCAATGATCTTTAATCTGTTCTGCAAGTCTCATCCTCATAGAAGCTTCCTAAATCAGGTCAATACCATCCTTTTTCTTCTGTCCAAGCTCCCCCATTGCTAGTGGCTCATTTGGTAAGGAAATGGCTGGAACCAAAACCTTTGTGATTTGTATATCAAGGTCTTTAGATTTCGCTAGCTCCTTAGATTTCTCCCCCTTTTTGTTATCATCAAGTGAGATGATAGGGAGTCCTTGAGCTGCCAAAAGCTGGGTGAGTAGTTGTGTCTACTTTTCATGTTCCTTTTGCATGTGAGAAAGTGTAGCCTCAACTTTGTCCACTCTAGAGGAAAGAGTCTTCAAAGATGAGGACACTTCAGGTTCCTTGGAGAAAAACCTGTTCATCTTGGACACAGTTAGAAGAGGAAGCTTTTCATCTAGCCTCCTGTCAGTAGCATCCCTGAGTTTGCTAATGGAATCCTTGATTTCTGTAGCTTCAATCCTTGTCTGTAGCATCTGTAGTCTTTGGATTTCCAGAGAATCCATGATGGCCTTGTAGAATTTCTTGTCCCTTGCATTTGCAGACTCATGAGCTAGATATGCCTCAGTGTACTGCCTTGAGATAGCAGCATCTAGAGTGCATCTTCCTTGCATATCCTGAGAAAGCCAGTTTGGTCTAGGAGGCACCACAGAAGTCCCAGTCTGTGAAGTAGTGACCACCTGTAGATTGTCACCAAAGTTGTCCTCATCATCAGAAAAGTCAAAGTCTCCACTTGCTGCAGCTGTTGGAGATAGATTGGTCAAGGCATCCTCAGCTCTTTGCATTGATGCAGTTGTATGAATTAGGTTTAGTGACCTCTCTGCCTCCACATTGCCCTGTTGAGCCATAATTTGATAGGCTGGCACAGGGTGAGTAAAGGTCTCAGGATCCAGGAAAATACTATCCAGAGTTTGTTGATAATGCTCTTGGAAAGTAAGTTCCCTTTCTCCCTCAGTGACCCTCATTAACTCACTAGCAATGGCTGCCTCCTCCCTTGCTGCTCCTGTAGTCCCTTCTCTCTCTCCTCTATTTTCTTGCATCATGGGCTCCCCATGGCTCACACCTCTCACACCCTCACCTTCACCTACTAAGGTGGAACCTCAGTCTCTCCTTTTGCCTGGCTGGAAGAAATAGCCAGCCTCTCACCCTCATTCTCTCCTTTTGCCTGGCTGCAAGCCAGCCTCTCAATTTCACTCCCTCTCAAACCTAAAAGTGTCTCAACTACCACCAGGTCATCTACACTAGTTGTGGAAACAACTTGATTTGCAATAAGGGGTGTAGAATGACCTATCAACGGAATGGTAGTTTGAACTGTCAACGGTATGGATACCGTTGATGGAGAAACACTTGTCAACAAAAGAGACTGTTTCGTTGATGAAGTCAATAAAGCACTTTGAGAAAGTGAAATTACAGTAGAATCTGTGGTGATTGATTTTAGAGATTGGTCCACAGATCCTCTTGCAACTTCAGAAAAAGTTGGTTGATGGCCCAACAAATCACTTGACAAGTGATGGCCACCAGCTTCAGAGTGGGGCTTCTCCAAGATAAGAGTTGGAGAATCAGGAATAGATGAATGGATCATGTCCACATCTAAAGACTGAGTTGGTGAATTTGATGGAGATAGTTCAAGGTTGATGTTTAGAGAATTGGACTGTAACCCCAGAGTAATGATAGGGGTTACATCAAACTGAATTTGTGAAACTGAAAGTGTTGCTTCCAGAGTGTGTGCACCCTGTGTACCCTTGGATTTTTGCTTCACTCTCCTTTGGTATTGGGAAAATGTAGATTGTGGGCTTGAAGTGTCCCTTACCCTCTTGGAGTATGCTCTTGGAGGAGAGCTTGTTTCAATAATCACATCCTTTTGGGAGGATGCAACTAGACTTGGGTTTAAATCCATTTTACTCATTGTGCCTTGTTGGGAAGACACAATGGGGCTTGGTTGGGACACACTATCCTTTCCTTCCTTATTCTTGGGGTTTCTTTGATGTTCACCCCTTCCCTCACCTCTTACAGCTCCAGAATCACTCCCCTTAGGTTGTGAAGTAGTTTTTGCAACAGGTGCCTTTTGAGAAGCACCTGAGGTTGGCTTTGAGGATTTCTTAGATTTAGGTTTTGCTGCTTGGGCAGGAGCCTGTTGGGACATAGCTACAGACTCCATAGCAACATTGGTAGGGGAAACAATAGAAGTAGCAACTATACTAATAGGGTTAGAAGAAGTTACCTCAATGATGGGCACATACACCACTGGGACATCACCATTGTGGTTAAGTCTCAGGATATCTGTCAAAACCCTCTTCTCTTGCACAAAACACTCAAACCTGGAAACAGGGTTAGAGATAACTAATGGTGCTGGACTAACATGGTTAGCCAACATCATCAGAAACCTAGCATAGTAGATATTCTTTTTCCTATTTGCCTTATCACCCAACTTAGCACCAATTCCATACATAAGTTGGGTGCTAAAGTTATAATATCTATCAGTTAGGAGCATGGTTAAGAGAATTAACATGGAATTAGTTAATGCATCAAAATTACTAATTTTGCCAGAAAATACCTTTATGAATGCATCAGCTAAGTAACTGTATTCTCTAACCAAACCTCTCCTAATAATCTTACCCAAATTATCAGTAGGCAATGAGTAGTTTATAGAATCTAGCATGTTAACAATTTCAGTGTTTGTAGGCAAAGCATTAGAGTTATTTTCAGGAATATGTAGACATGCTTGCAATACATCAGAATTAACTATATACTCATTACCTTGGATGGTGAATTGCAAAGTGCAATTTGTCCCACTATACTCACATGAGGTCCAAATCTCCTCGATTATCTCATTGCATAGCTCAACTTGCAATTCTTCATGAAGTCCATCATCTTGAAAAAGATGTTGTTCGGGCTTTCCTTGACAACAAAGGGGATGGAGTTGTTTTTCTCATAGATAAACCCTCCAGCAGACATAAGCTTGACTATGGGTGCCATTGTTGAGTGTAGAAAAGCTTCGAACTGAATTGCTTGTTAGAGAGAAGAAGAAAGAAAAGCCTTTGGAATTTTTGAGAGCAGGTAAAAAAAAATTAAAGAAAATAGAATTTCTTAAATACTCCCCCAAAAATTCTCAAAAATTAAATCCAACAATCAATGTAAATTACTGGATTGGCTTAAAAAATATAACCGTTACCTTTAAAGTATTACCATGATTTATACTTACAGGGGTGTATGTATAGATCGTGGTAACTGACGTGTCAAAGTTCAACGGTTCAGATTAATTACGCTAAATCAACGAATCAGGATTGGGCGGTTAACGTCCCGTCTTATTTCGTTGATAAAGCTGCGTTTCGTTGATATAAAAGAGCTATCAACGAAACACCCAGAAAAATGCTAAGACTGTCAACGAAATGGTTCGTTTCGTTGACATAGTAATTTTGACTTAGACAAAATTTTACTTTTTCCTGAGAAAATTAATTCACAGAAAAACATAGCAAATTTCTGGCTGCATTTTAACTTGTAAACATCTCAAAAATAATTAAGAGAAATTTAGCATACCTAGCTCACTTACTAATCTTGAGAATGTTGATTCATCAAGTGGCTTGGTAAAGATGTCTGCAAGTTGTTGTTCACTTGGAACAAAATGTAACTCCACAGTACCATTCATAACATGTTCTCTAATGAAATGGTACTTGATGTCAATGTGCTTGGTCCTTGAATGCTGCACTGGATTCTCAGTAATGGCAATGGCACTAGTGTTGTCACAGAAAATAGGAATTTTCTCAACTCTTATTCCATAATCAAGTAGTTGATTTTTCATCTATAAAATCTGTGCACAACAACTTCCAGCTGCAATAAACTCAGCCTCAGCTGTGGAGGTAGAAACTGAGTTTTGTTTCTTGCTGAACCATGAGACAAGCTTGTTTCCTAAGAATTGACAGGTGCCAGTTGTGCTTTTCCTGTCAATTTTACATCCTGCAAAATCTGCATCTGAATAACCAATTAGTTCAAAGCCAGATTCTCTAGGATACCAAATGCCAAGGTTTGGCGTTCCTTTGAGATATCTGAAAATTCTTTTAATAGCAACTAAATGGGATTCCCTAGGATCAGCCTAAAATCTAGCACATAGACATGTAGCAAACATAATATCAGGTCTACTAGCTGTTAAATATAGAAGTGAGCCTACCATTCCTCTGTAACTTGAAATGTCCACAGATTTTTCCTTAGTATTCAATTCAAGTTTGGTGGCAGTAGGCATGGGAGTTTTGGCAGGAGAGCATTCCATTAAGTTAAATTTCTTTAATAAATCATGAATATATTTTCTTTGACTAATGAAAATGCCTTCTTTAACTTGCTTCACTTGGAGACCAAGAAAGTAAGTTAATTCTCCCATCATGCTCATTTCATATTTACTTTGCATAAGCTTGGCAAACTTTTGACAAAGTTTCACATCTGTAGACCCAAAGATTATGTCATCTACATAAATTTGAACAAGTATAGTAGAGCCATTCACAACCCTGTGAAACAGAGTTTTATCTACAGTAACTCTAGTGAAGTGATTCTCAAGGAAGAACTGTGAAAGTGTGCCATACCAGGCTCTAGGTGCTTGTTTCAAACCATAGAGTGCTTTGAGGAGGAAGTATACATATTCTGGAAAATCATCATCTTCAAAACCAGGAGGTTGACTTACATACACCTCCTCTTCCAATTCCCCATTCAGAAAAGCACTCTTCACATCCATTTGATAGACCTTGAAATTGGCATGGGCTGCATAGGCTAGGAAAATTCTTATTACTTCTAGTCTTGCAACAGGAGCAAAGGTTTCATCAAAGTCAATTCCCTCTTCCTGTGAATAGCCTTTTGCAACCAATCTAGCTTTGTTTCTTGTGACTATGCCATTTTCATCCATCTTGTTTCTGAACACCCATTTTGTGCCTATGACACTCTTGTCCTTAGGCTTGGGCACCAGCTTCCAAACATTGTTCCTCTCAAATTGGTTTAACTCCTCTTGCATAGCTAAAACCCAATATGGATCTAGAAGTGCATCCTCAACTTTCTTTGGCTCATCTTGAGACAGAAAGCTGCTATATAGACATTCCTCTTGAGTTGCTCTTCTAGTTTGGACTTTTGAAGAAACATCACCTATAATAAGTTCAAAGGGATGATCTTTAGTCCATTTCCTTGAGGGAGGAAGATTTGATCTTGACGAGATAGCTTCATGATCATGATTGCCTTGATTGGATAATTGTCCTTGAGAAACTCCCCCTGAGTTTGTTGTCCCTAATTGATCACTTCTAGAAGCATTTCTGTGACTGTCAACGGTATGACCATTTTGGCTGTCAACGAAACGCTCATTTTGACTGTCAATGAAATGACCATTTGGTCTGCTAGCAGCTATTCTTTTCAATCTCAATGCAGCAATTTCATCTTCACTGCTGCTTTCATCTGTGCTAGATACAACAACTTTAGGCTGTTTCTCAGTAGCCTTAACGTGATTCACTTGATCTCTTTCCTCATTTTCAAAAGAAAGACTTTCATGGAAACCTTCATCACAAAGACCTTGAATTTTGAGATCATCAAAAACAACATGTACAGATTCCATAACAATGTTGGTTCTGAGGTTATAGACTCTGTAAGCTTTCCCTGCTGCATATCCCACAAAAATTGCTTCATCTGCCTTTGCTTCAAATTTCCCCAAATGCTCAGCTTGATTCCTCAAAACAAAGCATTTGCATCCAAAGACATGAAGAAAATCCAATAGTGGCTTCTTTCCTTTGAGTAGTTGATAAGGGGTCATTCCCTTGGCCTGATTAATCAAAGAAATATTTTGAGTGAAGCAAGCTGTGTTAACTGCCTCAGCCCAAAAATAAGTTGGTAACTTTGATTCATCTAGCATTGTCCTTGCAGCTTCAATAAGTGTTCTGTTTTTCCTTTCAACTACACCATTTTGCTGTGGTGTCCTTGCTGCTGAAAACTCATGCAAAATACCATTTTCTTCACAGAACACCTTCATACTTGAATTCTTGAATTCTGTCCCATTGTCACTCCTAATCCTTCTTACTTTGAAATCAGGATGATTGTTTACCATCTTGATGTGATTGATAATGATTTCACTTGCCTCATCTTTTGAGTGTAAAAAGAAGGTCCACGTAAATCTAGAAAAATCATCAACAATCACAAGACAGTATTTCTTCTTTGAGATAGACATGACATTTACAGGGCCAAACATATCCATATGAAGTAATTCAAGCTGATGGACAATTGATGAATCTGTCTTGCTTTTGAATGATGCCTTCTTTTGTTTCCCTTTTTGACATGCATCACACAAACCATCCTTGGAGAACTCCACTTGTGGAATTCCTCTAGCAAGATCTTTCCTCACCAAATCATTCATGACTTTAAAATTCAGATGAGATAATTTCTTGTGCCATAGCCAACTTTCATCCTTGCTTGCCTTGCTGAAGAGACAAGTGATGGTGTCTGGACTTGTGCTACTAAAGTCAGCAATGTACACATTCCCTCTTCTGAATCCAGTCATTACCACATTGTTGTCTCCTCCTTTAGAAACAACACAGGCTTCTTTAGAAAAAGTAACTAAGAATCCTTTGTCACAAAGTTGGCTGATACTAAGCAAATTGTGCTTAAGACCATCCACCAATGCAACTTCATCTATGATGACATTCTCTTTTGAAATCAAGCCATATCCCTTAGTGTAGCCTTTGCTGTCATCTCCAAAAGCAATACAAGGGCCAGCACTTTCCTGAAACTCTGTGAGCAGGGTAGAATCACCAGTCATGTGTCTTGAACAACCACTATCCAAGTACCAAAGATTCCTTTTGTCTCCCTGCACACAACAAAACCAAATCAAGTTGATTTTGGTACCCAAGTTTCCTTGGGTCCTGTTTTGTTAGCCTTTGCTTTTCCTTTTATATTATTTTTCACCTTGGGCTCAGATTGATTTAAATCAATCTTTACCCTTGGTGTTGATTTCTGAGGGTTGCTCACATTTTCATTCACAGCATGCATAGTTGGAGGAACAAACATGTTATTCATATTCCATGGCATTTGTGGCACATTAAACATATTCATGTATGGACTAGGCACAAATGGCATGCTGGCATATGGATTTTGAAATTGTGCATATGAGGCAAACATGTTAGGCATAACAGGCATTGTAGGCATAGAACCATTCATTGCAGGCTTAGACATTTTCACTTTAGCAGTCTTCTTAACAGATTTGCAGTTAGTAGATAAATGACTAACACTTCCACAATTGACACATGTCTTTCTAGGAGCATATTTATCAGTTGTGTAATTGTTGTGTTTGTTAATCCCTACTTTGCCATTCCTGTTATTCTTTTTATTTCCCTTAGCCTCAACTTGAACATTCTCTAACTTATCTTTCAATTGCTTGTTGGACAAGTGACCTACATTAGCTCTCTCAACAGGCTTCTCAACTTTCTTTGATTTACTAAACTCACCTTGAACAAAGTTCTTGGTCACAGGACCATACTTGTTATTAAGTCTAGTGAGTTTTTCTTTTCTTTTCTCTGTCAACGAAACAGCCTGATCGGTTGATGGTTCATCTGTCAACGAAACATTGCATTCCGTTGACATATCAAGCTTCACCAAATGATCATTGTTGTTTGTTGACTCTGTTTCTGATTCTAAGGTTTCACCAACATACCCTAGCTTCTCTTTGTTCTTTTTCCATGATTGTTCACAGAAAGATTCCATACCTTGAACATTAATGATGTTGTTAGCAACATTCCTGGCATCTTTCCATTTAGCAATCACACTTTGTTCTATTTCAAGTTGTGTTTTAAGAATTTCTTCCCTTTCTAACACGTTCTCAAGTTCCTTCTTAGCATCCCTACTAACACACCTCATTTTCTCAAAATCAATGAGCTGTGCTTCTAACATTGCATTCCTATCACTTAAGAGCAAATTGGTCTCTTTTATTCTTGAATTCTCTTTGGTAAGTGATTTAAGAGTAACACGTAAATTATATAGTACAGTAGACATTTCATTTACTGCACTATCGCATTCCTCTTTAGAGAGCTCAGAAAGATTAGTAATTGTTACCTGGTTGCTTGAGGAGCTTGCTTCCTGCTCATGATTGTTAGCCATAAGAGCCAAGTTGACATACTCAACATCATCATCAGAATCTTCACCATTACCAGCCCAATCATACTCCTGAGACATGAAAGCCTTTTCTTTTTGCTTGAGAAGTTCAAAGTATTTCTTTTTATAATCAACAGGCTCAAATTTCCTGTTGCCCTTCTCAACCTTGGGCTTTCTGCAATCCCCAGCAAAGTGACCAAGCATTCCACAATTGAAACATTTAGATTTAGACTTTTCAATCCAGTTACTTTTGCTGGGTTGAAAGTCTCTCCTTGGTGGCCTAGCTTCTGAGTTTCTCTTGAACTTAAACTTAGAGAATTTTCTTGACAGAAAAGCAATGTGTTCATCAATCTCATCTAAGTCATCCAAGTTGACTGGTTCTGGTTCTTCTTCTTCTGTCATCTTGCCTTTACTCTTGCTAACATCACTCCTACAACTAGCCCGACTAGTTGTTGCCTTTGCAGCTTCTTCATTGTCATCTTCCAGTTGGTTCACAGATGCAATCAATGCAATAGATCCACCTTTCTTCTGTACCTTTTCAATTTCTTCATCTTGCTCCATTTCCAACTCATATGTCTTTAAGGTTCCATAAAGCCTTTCAAGAGTGTAGTCTTTGTACTCTTGAGTGTTTCTGAGAGAAACAGTCATAGGCTTCCATTCTTTTGGAAGAGCTCTAAGAAATTTAAGGTTTGAGTCCTTGGTTTGATAGATCCTCCCATACAACTTTAATCCATTCAAAAGCTTCTGAAACCTACTAAATGTGTCATTTAGGGTTTCACCAGCTTTAAAATGAAAATGCTCATATTGTTGTATGAGGAGCTGCATTTTGTTTTCCCTAACTTGCTCAGTTCCTTCACAGAGAGTTCTAACAGTGTCCCATACTTCTTTGGAGGTTGTACAGTTTATGACATCGTCAAACATCTCTTACTCCAAACCATTAAACAGAATGTTCATGGTTCTTTTATCTTTATGGACTTCTGCAACATCTTCAATAGTCCATTCTGAGACAAGTTTTGGAATTTCCACATCAGGAGCATCATCTGGCACTCCAACTCTAGATGCAAACTTCATGGGAACGTGTGGACCTTTCTCAATGCAGTCTACATACCTCTCATCCATAGACATGAGATGTAAATGCATCTTTACTTTCCAGTGAAAGTAATTGTCCTTATCAAGAACTGGTATCTTTACACCTGCATCCTTCTTCACCATGGTTACTGTTTTTGGTCTTGATATTTAAACTTCTTGTATGTTAGAAGCTCGCTCTGATACCAATTGTTAATCCCAAATGACCTAACAGAATTGTAGAGGGGGGGGGGGGGGGTTGAATACAATTCCTTGATATTTCTCAAACTTAAAAACAACTTACAAATTAAAACTGAACTTATAAAATAAAAACCACAAGCACTTAATAATTTCAGTTGGATTGTTTGATGATCCAACTCAAGTGATTTTTATTGCGGAAATAATCTGTGATACAAAAGTACACAGCTGCTCAGTTACAATAATGTAGAGAAGAAAAATGCTCTCAAAAATAGCTAATACAATCTATTTGTTTTTCTTCTCTCTTTTCTAAAGTAACTGCTACACTTGGTTATATAAACTCAAGTTTACAACTCTATTTTTGGCTACACTAAAAGTACAATGAGTAACCGCCAATAGCTTGTTTTTCATCCCTTTGTCCAGTGGTCCTTGGAGATATTTGCTTTTGTCTTCATGCTTATTATGATCACTCCCAAGAGCCCAATTGGAAACTGGGATGTTTCCTTATTCCCCATGTCCATTTTAATGGTTTCCAATGCAAAGTACACTTCCACATCACCTTTAGATTTGTTCAGTAAACTGTCACTATCACTTTGTCAACTATTCAGAAAAGCAATAATGATTCATTGATAGCAGGGAGATGTGTTTCGTTGATAGCTTTATTCTTCATTTCGTGGATGAGTAAACTCCATACCGTTGATAGGATAATCTTCATTCCGTTGACAGGTCTTCACTTAGGCAAAATTACAAGGCATGAGATATTTACAATTAACCAACCCATTTTGCCTATCTGGTACTTAGTCAACATGACTTAGAAAACCTATCCAATATCTACAATGAAATGCATATCAAACTAGAAGTATTGTACAGTGCAATTGTTATATCACTCATTTCGTTGATGAGCTACCTGTCAACGGATTGCTGCAAAGCATACCATTCCGTTGACAGCTACAAAATGACTTTACACAAATTCTACTAAGTGCTTTATGTTTATCATCAAGAACAACATATTCCTAACAGTTATTCACTGAGTGATAGTTGTACAAGTGTCCTTAGACTTGAGATCGTTAGAGTTATCTTGTATATAATGAACTATGCTTTGGATTAGTCCTTAGTCTCAAGGACATCCATTAGGTCTATTCTGGGCATAGGGATTTGTGTATGGAGATAGTTAACGTCAATAGAGGATCTACCCCTTCCAGTATAGGAAGAGAATATCCTATGTTATTCTTAGTATGCGAGTTCTGGAATCTCTGGCCAGAGTGTATGAAATTAGAAAGGAATTTCTAATTTGCATTAATATGAACTTAGCATTATGAATAAGAAATCATATGATTAAATTTGATAGGCCTGACACGAGATCCATGCCTTGTATTTAATCGGGATATTGTAGGGTAGAAGGAATTGATTGTACTGAAACTAGTCACTGACAGGTTCTTGGTATTCTAAGCAGTGAATTCATATTATCCGGATAGTCGCGATATGTTGAGAAGCATCACTCACGATGTAGAATAAATATAATTAATCAGTTAATTATATTTAATGAATTATTAGAATTCATATAATTAATAAATAAAAGTTTATTATTATTTATTTCTACTACCGGCTTAATATTGAACCTACAGGGTCACACCATAAAAGAATATTTTCTTTGATGAAAAGATTTAAATTATGAGAGAGGAAGAATTATTTTCTAAATAGTTTAGAAAAATAAATAATGATTAAAATAGTTTTAATCATTATTAAAGCATTTTAGAAATGTGGGGTTAATATATATATATATATATATATAAAGATATATATTATTAAAACCCTAGGAAAGCCCTATAAATAGAATGAGATAGTTCATTCTAAGGCATATCTTGTTTTTGTGAAAAACCTAGAAAAGGAGCTGACCTCCATCTCTCTCTCTCTCTCTCTCTCTCTCTCTCTCTCTCTCTCTCTCTCTCTCTCTCTCTCTCTCTCTCTCTCTCTCTCTCTCTCTCTCTCTCTCTCTCTCTCTCTCTCTCTTTCTCTCTAAAAGGTCTTAGAGTTTTTGAAGAATTCATCGAAGGAAAATTCTTGGTGGATACCGGTAGAGTGCTTCACACTCTGAGGAGCAACTGCTTGCAACCATCGATTTTAAAGCTTCGATTCGCAAGGTATGGTTACGATTCCCCTCGCTCTAGATTTTATATGTTTTTCTATATGTGCGATACATGGTTTTTACGGAATAATTGTTATATCACGCTTCCGCTCATCCATAAATTCCTTCAATGACATCAGAGCGAGGTTTTGCATATAGAGATTCATATAAAAATATTTCAGATTTTTTTATGCATGTATGGATTTATTATGATTTTTGCAAGTATATTTAAATTTAATTATGAATTAATTCGAAATATTATTTGCATGATATTTTGACCATTGATATGGGTTCCACAAGTGTTGTGGATGATCTAGGTATTTTTTTCATAATTTTGTGATGTGTAGATTATTTGTTATGAATTTTTTTAAATTGTTTTAAATCAAATTCATAAAATAATTATGCATGTTGAAATATATGAATTAAAATTTGCACAAGGACCCCATAGATACTTGCTTATTTTTTCTTTTGTTTTATTTCAGAAATCATATTATTTTGATTTTTTATTAATTTATTAATTAATTGTTAATTAATTTATTAATATTAAAATAAAATAATGATAACAATAAAGGCAATTAATGGTAGGGCATTTAATGGTAGGGCAGTTTTTTAAGTGTTTTAAAGCTAAAGGAGTTGCAAACATTAAAAAAAAAAAAAAATTACTGCTGCTGCTGCTGTCCGCGCGCGTGCGTGGCGCGCAACCGCTGGGAAGGGGAGTTGCGCATTCCGGGAATGCGTGACAGGGCCTGTAACGCATGAGCGTCATGCGTTACACAATTAATAGCATTTAATTGTTGTAACGCATTCCAGTAATGCGTTATAGCCCTTCTGTCCACATTAAATTTGATTTTTTGGGAGTTTGGTAACTCCGTTCTGGGCGTGCAATATACCGTTGGATTCGTTTTTCCGAGACGGATCTAATGGAGTGGTCAAATATTTTTTATATAAAAGTTTGGAACTGTTTATATTCCCAGATGTGTTTTAAAGCATGTATTAATTGTTTTAATTGCTTTTACATACTATAATAAATCCATACATCATTATATCATTGTATGACATGATATTACTTGCATGCTTACTTGTTTATTTATTTTTATATATGAGATATATGCCTATATTTACTTGTTTCTTGCCTTAACAATAATATTATGAATACAATCATGAGATTCTTGTGTTTGTGAAACACGTAATTAAATATGAATTTTCAATATTGAGAGAAAGGATGATTCTGTCAAAAATAGATTTTGATATGTAAGAAAGGGGTATTAAGTGACGCCTTTTGACAATGCTCCCCCCGATCTGGGAATCATCCAATTATCGATTATTGATTTGAAATATTTAATTTAAAAGGAAGAATCTCTTTATAATATGATTATGATTGTAACATAATATAATCCCTCTAAAATTAAATAATATCAAGTAGTAATTGGCCAATGACACAACGGGCTTGTGTCGGTCATAGCCTTCCAACATGGTAGAAAGCAGTTCTTATTTTTGAATCATTGTCGTTCCGTGCTACAGCCGATGGATTTGATTTCGAAATAAGAAATACTTGTCTATTACATAGAGATGTGTACAATGAATTAGAATCTAATGGTCGTTACGTGCTACAGCCGTGGGCTGTTGGAGACTGATTCAATTGTATGAAATGTTGGGTTAGACTTGACTTAGAATATTGAGTTTGTCGTGCTACAGCCGTGACTCAATTATTCAAGAGGCTAAAGTTTTATTAGGGAATAACATGAGATGTAATTGACAAGAGTTGTCTGGCTACTGAACATCACATGGTGTTTCGTGCTACAGCCGAGGTTGTGTGATGGAATGTAGGATCCCTATTCCCACTAGCATTATGAATGCTTAATTTTTCCACTTAGGGGTTGTATAAATTAGATAAACTAGTGGGAGCCACTTATGAATAAAGACCCGATTCATATAGTGTTTTAAAATGAAATTGAATATTTGCCTAGTGTTGTTATGTGTTTATCATTTACAGATTTACTATATACATTATGTCTTCTGCACTATCACTCCGGAGCATACTGGATGCTCAAAAATTTACTGGTCCTAATTTTGCTGACTAGCTTCGAAACCTGAAAATTGTTCTCAGGGTTGAGAAGCTAGAATATGTGCTTAACTCACCTAAGCCTGCTGAACCTGCTGACGATGCACATGATGATGAACATGTTGTTTATCGTAAGTGGATAGATGATGCAAATGTTGCTCAATGTATCATGCTAGCTTCCATGAACATTGAGCTACAGAAGCAGCATGAGCATATGGATGCTCACACTATCCTAACGCATCTACAAGAGTTGTATGATGTGGCGGGGAGGACATCTCAATATGAGATATCGAAGGAGCTGTTCCGCTGTAGGATGTCTGAGGGATCGTCTGTGAATGACCATGTACTTAAGATGATCAGTTTGATTGAACATCTTGGACAACTTGGTTTCAACATGGATGGGGAGCTGAGTCAAGTTGCAATCACTTCCGGGTTCGTTTTCGCAGTTTGTTGTGGACTTTCACATGAATAAGTTGGACGTCAGCCTGGCTGAACTCCACAACATGTTGAAGACCGCGGAATCGAATTTTCCCTCTAAGATAAGTTATGTTCTTCTAATTGGTGAAGGTTCCAATCCTAAGAAAAGGAAGAAGAACCCTTCCAAGAAGAAGAAAGTAGGTGAAAAAAGGCCGGTTCCACCAAAAGCTGAAGACCCCAAAAGCAAAGCTGATTGCTTCCACTGTAACATGGTGGGGCACTGGAAGAGGAACTGCAAGGTTTACCTTGCAGAATTGAAGAAGAAGAAGGGTAGTGAGACTGCCACTTCTGATTCAGGTATGTTCATGATAGAAGTGAATATGTCATTAAATCAAATTGCTAATTGGGTATTAGATACCGCCTGTGGTTCTCACATTTGCAATTCGTTACAGGGACTAAGGAGAAGTAGGACTCTTGAGGAAGAGGAGGTGATTCTACGGATGGGAAATGGAGCTAGAGTTGCTGCTACAACTGTAGGATCATTTGATTTACATATGCCTACGAGCAAGACTATTGTTTTAAATAATTGTTATTTTGTTCCCTCGATTGTGAGGAATATTATATCTATTCCCATGTTAGACTTGGCTGGATTTTCGTTTGTTATTCAGAATAATAAATGTTCAATTCTTAGAGAGAATGTTCTTTATGGTAGTGGTATTTTCAATAATGGTCTATATGTATGTGACGTAGAGCATAATTTACTACAAATTGAACGTACTAATAAAAGGAAAAGGGATGATGAAAATCTCACCTATTTGTGGCACTGCAGACTTGGTCATATTAGTGAAAATAGACTTCGTACATTGCATAAGGAAGGGTTACTTGAACTCTTTGATTTTGAATCATATCCTACATGCGAGTCTTGTCTATTGGGTAAAATGACCAAATCTGCATTTAGTGGACATGGAGAGAGGGCTGCAGATTTGCTAGGATTGGTACACACAGATGTATGTGGACCGATGTTGTTCGCACAAAATCACGCAAGCGTACGCGGTCACAAGTAATATATGAATAAGTAGAGTTCGTTCCCACAAAGACTGCTTTGGTTACTATAGTTATGCACTTATGCAACAATGTATGGCTATTGTTCAATGCTAAGACAAGTAACAAATTTGTGTTTGGATTATCTAAATTAACTAAGCAAATTACCAAGACTGTACTTAACTAAAAAGATTGCTTTCAAATTACTTATGAGAATAAAACATGGGATCCTCACTTCATTAAATACATCATCTAGAGTCTTATGTCTTTAATCAATGCATGTGACGGTTGTGACAACTAATCGGATAACACGAAATCAGTACACGCTACCTTTCAGTTTACGTATACCAAACCACTCAAACATCCACAAAAGAGATAGAAGTTGAGCAGACACCAATTATGCTTAGACCCTATATGTCTATAAGATTTGAAAACATAACGGTTTAACGAGCAAGTTATCCATTCAGATTACATAGGGCAGGTAAGATAGTTAAAATTACCTACGAATCATGCATGACAAACATACATAAACCTATGCTAGCATGGCAAGTTCTAAACCTCTATATCCACTTTCGCAATCAATAGAGATTAACAAACAACTTAGATGTTAGCTACGCATCCAAGAAGAATAAGCATAACCAAACTAGGATATCAACAAATCATCACACACACATCTTTAAAACAATTAACTACTAAAATCCATAAATAAATCCGTTAGAACCCACGACAACGATTAGTTCATAATCGAACCGTTCATCATCGTGGGTTCTGATGAAAACATGATAATAATAAGTCTGGAATACTGAATAAAAGTGCTAGGGTTTAAGAAAGAACAAAAGAGAATCCAAAGTATCGCATAATTAGAAGAATAGAAAGATAAGATGAAAACTAGATCTTCGTAATCAGCCATCTTCTTGTTCTCCTCACCGGTGGATGGATATGTATGTATGTATATCAATATATGTCTCTGAAATCGTCCACCAATTGCTTATATAGGCCTTTCTGCTGACTGGTCTTCGCTGGTTTCCATATCAGAATTGAATTCAGCAAATTTTCAGCATTCGGCAAGCGCGGGCGCGCTATGAACAGTACTTTCAGGCGCGGGCGCGCTATGAACAGTGCGGGCGCACTATGAACAGTGCCATGAACAATGCTATTATTCATGGATTCTGCAAACTATTTTCTTTTCGTTTCCTTGCACTTCCAACTCCCTTACCGCATGGACTTCTCTTCTTTAGCACATATCCACCATATATACATGAATCCTCGCATTTCTGCATCCATCTGTAGCTCTGCACATTCTAGCTAAAAACACATTAAACACACCAAATACTTGAGTGTGAGCGATCAATTTAAGCCGATACGAAGCGTTCCAAGTAGATATAAAATCCACTTATCACACCCCCAAACTTAAACCGATGCTTGTCCTCAAGCATAAACAGACTCTATATATATATAATGCAATGCATGAATACAACTAATATGCTAATGCAAACGATCCCCTCAGACTAACCATAACCAATCAGCAAGCCAACATCTCAAAGAATGCAATCTTCCAAACAAAGCTCAACAAAATTCCCGTATACTAACAATACAAACACAGAAACGTGCGTGTGTGCGATGCTCATCAATATACTCCCAAACTAAATCAAGACCATATCCTGTTCTTCATCAAAACAACCACAAGCTTATAAACAGAATGAACTCTAGACACAAGAAATCACTAAAAGACACCTCCATAATCCGCTTGAGTTAGACAGGAATTCATGCTTTATTACGACACACATGCTTATTTGACCGTGCAATGGATGAGACCCCAAAAGGCTTATACAATAATACCCATGTAGCGAGCGTTAGGTTAGTGGATCCCAGACCGGAAAAGTCTTAGGTCACTAGGCACAAAGTCCCCTAGAACTTAATTGCTCGAGTATTAAAGAGCTCAACCTGATCAATTCTGCATATACACAACTTCTTTTTTTCTTTTTTTTTTCTTTTTTTTTTTCAACAATTTCGGAATGAGTGCGCTTTGCTTTTTTCTCATCCCACCCTAGACTACTCATTTTTTCAATGAGCGGCTACTAGCCATTTGACGCCTAACTTTTATTAACAACTAGCATGAAATCCCTGGTTTCCCCCAAACTTAGACTTAAGTGCTTCTTCAATTTCAAGAGAATAGAAGAACATTCTAAATATAAGCAAGTGATTAAATTCTATCATCCAAACAAGTATGGTCTGATCAAATCTAAAAGCAACCAATGAGACTTATGAAAATGATTTGTTTCTGGCATGCAAGTCAACTTTATATAAACTTAATCATCCCTCTATTCATCACTACCACACTCCCATCAACATCGACTCATCAACCAAGAAATAGTCAAGTTCTAAGGGATCATGAAATATGCTATGCAAATGCAACTAAATGGACTCACATGATAGATCTAAATGCAAACAGAATGCCCTATATGACAATTATGCAAAGATATGAATGAACTAACTACATATGTATGCAATATGAATCCTATATGAACACACACACTAACACTACTATTCCTTAATTATCACCCCCAAACTTAAAGTATTCAATGTCCTCATTGAAGGTAATAACAAGGAAAGTGCAGAGAATACCTAATCATCAGCAGTACTACCCTCCGCGGGTGGTGTATCCGGTGGTGGATAAACAAAATCAGCTCCAAAGTCAGGCAAAGCAACATCAACTCCAGTGGCGCGGAATGCAGTACCCAACGCCTGAGTCAAGTCCTGAGCAAAGCGACAATTGATGTCGTGCATGACGTCTATACGCCGAGTCAACCGCCTATACTAAGTATCACCAAAACCAGCCCTATCAACCTCACGCTGAATCCCAGATGGATCCTAGGAGGAAACAACACAAACTCTTTTTTGTCTTTTTTTTTCCTTTTTTTTCTGTGAACAGTGCCCCCCACGCGCGGGCGCGCTCCACTTTCTGTCCAGAATTTTTTTTTTCTGTTTTTTTTTCAACACACACAGAATAATACTATAACAATTGCGTGGGTTGCCTCCCACGAAGCGCTTGTTTTACGTCAATAGCTTGACTTGAATCCATTTTCATCCAGTTGCAAGAACGGTGAACGTCGACTCACGGTTCACCGTATTACCAACGTCATGCTTCAGCCACTAACCATTAACCTTGAACGCTTTGTCCGGAAACTTATGGAAAATCTCTACTGCATCCGACCAACTCGACTTACGCTTTCCTAAAAAAAATCTGAAGCGAGACTTGAAACGCAGAACTAACTGACCAGGCACAAATGAATGTTTCACCACCCCTCTTTCACGCCAGTCCTTAATCTTCTCCTTATATAGCCTGTTGCTCTCGAAGACTTTACCATACCTCAATTGATCCTGCAGTGGTTGGAGTTCAAGTGTAGGAGCTTCTTCCATAGATGGTTTAAGTGGCTCCTGAGAATTGTTCAGCTCTGCTAATCCAAGAGATTCGAATGGCGCATCAATTTTTCTTTTCCACGGAGGTGCATTCAACAACTGAAGTTGCTCTGCTCTTTCTTCGTCTTCGATATCAGAATCCCCTATCAAGACTCTCTCCACTGTATCTGACTTCAGCGGTTGTTCAATCTCTGTATTGACGACAGAATCGAACATCTCCAATTTAAAGCACTCTTCTTCCTCAGTTAGAAATTTCATTGCCTTGAACACGTTAAAAGTGACCTTCTGATTTTGAACCCTCATTGTAAGCTCTCCTTTCTGCACATCGATCAAAGTACGGCATGTAGCTAAGAACGGTCTTCCCAAGATAATTGGAATCTTCTTGTCTTCCTCAAAGTCCAGAATAACAAAATCCGCAAGGAAGATAAGCTTATCCACCTTAACCAAAACATCCTCCACTATACCCCTTGGATATGTGATAGACCTATCAGCCAGCTGTAAAGACATAGTAGTAGGTTTAGGCTCAGGCAACCCAAGTTGCATGAAGACAGACAATGGCATCAGATTAATACTAGCTCCCAAGTCACACAAGCACTTGTTGAAAGATAGATTGCCGATTGTGCACGGTATGGTGAAACTCCCTGTATCCTTGAGTTTAGGAGGTAACTTCTGCTGTAGAATAGCACTGCACTCTTCTGTAAGAGCGACGGTCTCCAAATCCTCGAGCTTCAACTTCCGAGAGAGAATACCCTTCATGAACTTTGCGTAGCTTGGCATTTGTTCTAGAGCTTCCGCAAAAGGTATATTGATATGCAACTTCTTGAAAACCTCCAAAAATTTAGCGAATTGCTTATCCAACTTCTGCTTCTGAAGACGTTTAGGGAATGGCGGAGGAGGATACACCTCCTTGGTCTCTGTACTCTGCTTCAAAACAGATTTCTTAGTAGAATGGTCACGCTTTTCCGCTTCGTTTTCCCCCAAACTTGCTTTTTCCTCTTTTTCTTCAATTTCTGGCAGAATGTCAGGCGCGGGCGCGCTCCACCTTCTGCTGGGAATCCAAAATTTCTTCGTTTTCTGCATTTTCTGAGTTCTGGTCACTCGTAACCTTTCCAGAACGCAAGGTAACTGCTTTGACATGTTCCTTGACCTCTCTTTTGCCAGGATTAGCTTCCGTATCACTAGGGAGAGTTTCCTGTGGTCTATTCAACAAGGCATTGGCAATTTGACCGATCTGATTCTCCAGAGTCTTGATTGAAACAGATTGGCTCTTGCACATTAGCCTCAATTCCTCCAATTCAGACTTTTCATTAGACGACTGACCAACGTTGCCTTGATACAATTGTTGAAAACCTGGTGGTTGATATGGTTGCCTTGGAGCATACTGCTGTTGTTGTCCAGAAGGATTATATGGCCTAGCTCCATACTGCTGATATGGCTGTTGTGGTTGTTGCTGGCCACCCTGATTGTTACTCCAGCTGAAGTTAGGATGGTTCCTGTTGTTGGGATGATAGGTATTAGGCACTGGCTGCTGTGGCCTCTGAAAATTGCTTACAAACTGCGCTGATTCATTAGATATGGCACATTGAGTCGTTTCGTGAGCACCTGCACATAACTCACAAACACTAGCCACCTGCTGTACTCCATAGTTAGTCAAGGAATCCACTTTCATAGACAAAGCAGATACCAATTATGCTTAGACCCTATATGTCTATAAGATTTGAAAACATAACGGTTTAACGAGCAAGTTATCCATTCAGATTACATAGGGCAGGTAAGATGGTTAAAATTACCTACGAATCATGCATGACAAACATACATAAACCAATGCTAGCATGGCAAGTTCTAAACCTCTATATCCACTTTCGCAATCAATAGAGATTAACAAACAACTTAGATGTTAGCTACGCATCCAAGAAGAATAAGCATAACCAAACTAGGATATCAACAAATCATCACACACACATCTTTAAAACAATTAACTACTAAAATCCATAAATAAATCCGTTAGAACCCACGACAACGATTAGTTCATAATCGAACCGTTCATCATCGTGGGTTCTGATGAAAACATGATAATAATAAGTCTGGAATATTGAATAAAAGTGCTAGGGTTTAAGAAAGAACAAACGAGAATCCAAAGTATCGCATAATTAGAAGAATACAAAGATAAGATGAAAACTAGATCTTCGTAATCAGCCGTCTTCTTGTTCTCCTCACCGGTGGATGGATATGTATGTATGTATATCAATATATGTCTCTGAAATCGTCCACCAATTGCTTATATAGGCCTTTCTGCTGACTGGTCTTCGCTGGTTTCCATATCAGAATTGAATTCAGCAAATTTTCAGCATTTGGCAAGCGCGGGCGCGCTTGGTAGGGCACGGGCGTGCTATGAACAGTACTTTCAGGCGCGGGCGCGCTATGAACAGTGCGGGTGCGCTATGAACAGTGCTATAAACAGTGCTATGAACAGTGCCATGAACAGTGCTACTATTCATGGATTCTGCAAACTATTTTCTTTTCGTTTCCTTGCACTTCCAACTCCCTTACCGCATGGACTTCTCTTCTTTAGCACATATCCACCATATATACATGAATCCTCGCATTTCTGCATCCATCTGTAGCTCTGCACATTCTAGCTAAAAACACATTAAACACACCAAATACTTGAGTGTGAGCGATCAATATAAGCCGATACGAAGCGTTCCAAGTAGATATAAAATCCACTTATCAGATGTCTACGCAAGCCATGAGTGGATTTTCGTACTTCATTACTTTCACAAATGATCGATCTAGATTCGGATATGTGTATTTGATGAAACACAAGTCTGAAGCCTTTGAAAAGTTCAAAGAATACAAGTATGAAGTGGAGAAACAAACCAAACATAGTATTAAAACCCTTCGATCAGATCGAGGTGGTGAATACTTGAATGGAGATTTTCTAGATTATCTGAAAGAAAATGGTATAGTCTCTCAGTGGACTCCTCCATATACTCCACAGTTGAATGGGGTATCTGAAAGGAGAAATCGAACTTTGTTAGACATGGTTCGATCCATGATGAGCTATGCAGATCTTCCAGTATTCCTTTGGGGTTATGCATCGGAAACCTCAGCATATTTACTGAATAAGGTGCCTTCCAAATCTGTTCCTCAAACTCCATATGAGATATGGAAAGAAAGGAAACTGAGTCTTAAATACGTTAAGATTTGGGGATGTCCAGCTTATGTCAAGAAAGTTGACCCTGATAAGCTGGAATCTCGATCCGTAAAATGTAAGTTTATGGGATATCCTAAAGAGACTTTAGGGTATTACTTTTACACCGATCATAGGGTATTTGTCTCCAGACATGCTACCTTCTTGGAAAAACAGTTTATCCTTGAAGGGAACAGTGGGAGCAAAATAGAACTTAATGAAGTTCAAGAAGCACAAACTACTACGGTTCAAGAGGAAACACCTGTTCAGACTGAACAACTTTCTGTGGAACATATATGGCTTAAGGCAAGCTTCTCGTAGATGGAACATCCGTTTTGATGAGACAATCAAAGAGTTTGATTTTATGAAAAACATAGATGAACCATGTGTCTACAAGAAGGTTAGAGGGAGCGTGGTAACATTTCTTGTGTTGTATGTGGATGACATACTTCTGATAGGAAATGATATACCGATGCTACAATCAGTCAAAGTGTGGCTATCAAAGTACTTCACTATGAAGGACATGGGAGAAACATCCTACATTCTCGGTATGAATATCTATAGAGATAGATCTAGAAGAATGATAGGTCTTACCCAGGGTACATACATCGAGAAAGTGCTTAAAAGGTTCAGCATGGAAAACTCCAAGAGAGGTCTCATACCAAAGAGCCATGGAGTATCCCTTTCCAAGAAGATGTCTCCTAAGACACCTGAAGAAAGGGAGCGTATGAGTAAGATTCCTTATGCTTCGGCAATAGGATCTATCATGTACGCGATGTTATGTACTAGTCCTGATGTTGCTCATTCAATTAGTGTGACGAGCAGATATCAGTCCAATCCAGGTGAAGACCAATGGAAAGCAGTGAAGAACATCCTTAAGTATTTGCGAAGGACTAAGGATATTTTTCTTATTTTTGGTGGATCTGAGTTGAAAATAGAGGGTTATACTGACTCTAGTTTTCAATCAGAAAGTGATGATAGCACATACATGTCAGGGTACGTGTTTACTCTGAATGGTGGTGCGATTAGTTGGAAGAGTTCCAAACAGTCTACAATGGCTGACTCCACAGCGGAAGCAGAGTATATAGCTGCAAGTGAGGCTGCAAAAGAAGCCGTTTGGATGAGGAAATTTGTTTCTGAGTTGGGAGTTGTTCCTATCATTGAGGAGCCTATTGTGTTGTATTGTGATAACAACGCAGCAATAGCACAAGCCAAGGAACCTAGGTCTCATAAAAATACCAAACATGTTTTGCGGCGCTTTCATTTGATTAGGGAGATCATTGAAAGAGGAGATGTCAAAATTGAGAGAGTTGACACACATAACAACGTAGCAGACCCACTCACAAAGACATTGTCTCAGATTCACTTTGATCATCATAAAGAGAAGAGGGGTATTAGATACCAGTGTGATTGGCTTTAGTTCAAGTGGGAGATTAAAAGTGTTTGTCCTAAATCCAATCATGTATGATGAGTTAGGAAGAACTTTCTTGTATTCTTATTTGATTTCATTAATGTTAATAAAAGACTTGTTTTGTTTTTATTACGGGCTTTATCTATTTAAAGTGTTTTAAATAAGATGTTCCATAGTTTACAGTAAATCTTCTAGAATTATAATGAGATTATAATAGTGAGATCTAGAAGATGATAACTCTAGACTTAAACAGTTCATGATCATAGGATAACTAATCGGAAGTTGGTGAATCCGCAAAGATTGGTACATACTATGCTTGCTCCCGTCAGGAGGATGTCTGTTCTCATAAGCATTTGTGTGGTGACACTATAGCTAGTATGTAGGTGCTTGTTAGGGAATAAGTTTACTGAACATGAGTCGATAAGTTGAACAGCTAATGGAGTTTACTCACGTGTCAATAGTTATTCACTGAGTGATAGTTGTACAAGTGTCCTTAGACTTGAGATCGTTAGAGTTATCTTGTATATAATGAACTATGCTTTGGATTAGTCCTTAGTCTCAAAGACATCCATTAGGTCTATTCTGGGCATAGGGATTTCTGTATGGAGATAGTTAACGTCAATAGAGGATCTACCCCTTCCAGTATAGGAAGAGAATATCCTATGTTATTCTTAGTATGCGAGTTCTGGAATCTCTGGCCAGAGTGTATGAAATTAGAAAGGAGTTTCTAATTTGCATTAATATGAACTTAGCATTATGAATAAGAAATCATATGATTAAATTTGATAGGCCTGACACGAGATCCATGCCTTGTATTTAATCGGGATATTGTAGGGTAGAAGGAATTGATTGTACTGAAACTAGTAACTGACAGGTTCTTGGTATTCTAAGCAGTGAATTCATATTATCCGGATAGTCGTGATATGTTGAGAAGCATCACTCACAATGTAGAATAAATATAATTAATCAGTTAATTATATTTAATGAATTATTAGAATTCATATAAATAATAAATAAAAGTTTATTATTATTTATTTCTACTACCAGCTTAATATTGAACCTACAGGGTCACACCATAAAAGAATATTTTCTTTGATGAAAAGATTTAAATTATGAGAGAGGAAGAATTATTTTCTAAATAGTTTAGAAAAAGAAATAATGATTAAAATAGTTTTAATCATTATTAAAACATTTTAGAAATGTGGGGTTAATATATATATATATATATATATATATATATATATATATATATATATATATATATATATATATATATATAAAGATATATTATTAAAACCCTAGGAAAGCCCTATAAATAGAATGAGATAGTTCACTCTAAGGCATATCTTGTTTTTGTGAAAAACCTAGAAAAAGAGCTAGCCTCCATCTCTCTCTCTCTCTCTCTCTCTCTCTCTCTCTCTCTCTCTCTCTCTCTCTCTAAAAGGTCTTAGAGTTTTTGAAGAATTCATCGAAGGAAAATTCTTGGTGGATACCGGTAGAGTGCTTCACACTCTGAGGAGCAACTGCTTGCAACCATCGATTTTAAAGCATCGATTCGCAAGGTATGGTTACGATTCCCCTCGCTCTAGATTTTATATGTTTTTCTATATGTGCGATACATGGTTTTTACGGAATAATTGTTATATCATGCTTCCGCTCATCCGTAAATTCCTTCAGTGTGCTCTTTGCTTCCTTCTGATTGGATTGGTCTTTGGCACTGTCTTCCTTTTCTTTTCTTTCCTTCTAGTAGGGGCCTCTTCCTCTCCAGCCTCACTACTTTCTTCTTCCATCTCCCTTATCAGTTCTTGGGACAATCTAGCCTGTTTTTCAGGTGTAGATTCTAAACCCTGGGGATTGGCTTCTCTCCTCAATCTGGAAATTTCTTCTTTATTAGCTTCATTGAATCTGGGATGGCTGTTTGTGATGTGAATTTCTTTACCATTTCTGTAGATGACAGCCATCCCCCCTCCGAGCTTCACATTTGTGGAAGCTTTGGAATCCCTGATTTGAGCTGCCAGCACCTTAGATTCATCTGACTTGGGGAAGGGATAATCCACTTCAAGCTTATTCTTGCCATGATGTCTAGGTGGTGAGCCAGTCCTGCCATTGAAGATAGGTTGTAACACCCCCAGATCCGGGGTCAGGAATCTGGGTTGTCACGCTCCATCAATTATACAATACCTGCATTACTTACAACATTCTAACAATACAACTCCAACGACCCCAATCACTTACGCACACACACACACACACAAGTTATAGCCTTGGAAATGAGAAACAAAAGTAACATTTTTTATTACAAATCAAATGTACTATCCAGGATCTTATCTATTATTTACAACCTATACCTGAAGTTACCATAATAGATCTCACCGTTCTATACAAGGTTTAATAATACAAACCTACTCGAAAACAATTCTAACTAATTCAAGCTGCAACTATTCTGCTAACTCCGGCAGCATCCATCTTGCTGAACTAACTCAAGGGCGATCTCTCCATTCCCTTGCTCTCGTAATACGGGGTGAAACGACAACGTTTTCTTCATGCTGAAAGTTTTAATAAAGCAAGAATGAGCTAATAGCGCTCAGCAAGAAATCTATACCAGTTTAAATCTCTAAACCTTTAAGGTAGATAATCCATATAGGGTCAAAGTTTTAACACTACTAGGGTTTGACCCCAAAATAGTATATCGTTCAAAATACTGTATGACTTATAATCATACTCAAATACTCTTCGTAAATCATTTAGAAATCCTTGGTATCGATATAATGAACCATGACTCAAAACATATCTTTTTAAAATAGATATTAATATTGGAATCAAGGCTTAAAGCCTATCCATTGTTTCAAAACACTATACAGTTCAATATAATGTATATCTTAAATCCCTTCTTAACATATATACACACATATCTATTTAGATATCTCATACTGTTCAAAATACTGTAAAATATCAGTAATGAACACCTTTTCGACTCTGTTGTGTTGTGGTATATAAAAGAAGCAATAATGAGCACTATAGCTCGACAATAAGATATAGCATCATAATCATATATGTAAGCTGATATCATAATTGAAAACCTTTGAAACTCCATTCATATACAGAACGATATGTTTAAATATTCTTTTCGTCAAAACAGGCCATATAGTACAACTACTGTATGAGGAACATCATTACTCATCACTGCCACATTATCAGTAACTCAGCACCTAGGCTTTCGTTACAATGTGCAGCACAACTCCAATTGGAGGGAATGGACCTTTTTCCGGAGCACGCCACAATACACGATGATCAGTCATTGTATCGTACTCACACTTTTCTACTAGTAGATGGACGACATCTTAACACGATTATCACCCTAGCCGCATACGGGCTTTGTATCTGCTGGACTGTCATACAGCCTCCTACGCGAGATAAGTGCTGGACTGCGCAACAGCCTCTTACGCTATAATCAGAGGTACTGTCCAACAGCCTCCTTCACGTCTACTCCTGGTCCCGGATAAAAATCAATGAAACGGGAATCATAATTTAATCCTATTTCCCCCAAGTACATATACTTGTAAAAACTTTGCAACAGTTCAGATTCCTTACTCCAGAGTATTTGAAGGGAGTAAGTCACCGTGTGGGTTGACATCAGTCAACGAAACTACGAATGATTACCACGTATTTTGAAATTACGACCCGGGAGTTTTGTAGAATACCTTTAGTTCTGATAAATCAGAACCCGAAAACATACTCACTTTTAATGAAAGAGGCAAGTGAACTCATATGTTCACTTCCTGAGATGGATTCCCAATTTTTGATAAGTTCAAATCAAAATCATCATTCGAGATAAATAATTAAAGTAGTTGGGAACCCCTATTATACTTTCATAAATCCTTTTGAGATCAGAAAATATTTTAAATACTATTGGAACCTTACGTAATATTTAAATAAGGTTCTATGATTTTTAAATCATTTTTGGAATATTTAATAAATATTCAAATAATAAATATTGAATTATTATTCAATATAAATCCACCTAAGTGAATATTCAAAATAATATTCACTTAATTAAATAATTATTTAAATAATAAATATTGAATTATTATTCAATAAAATTCCACTAAAGTGAATATTCAAAATAATATTCACTTAATTAAATAAATATCCAAATAATATTTATAATAATATTATTTAAATATCTCACATTAAATATCCAATAATATATATATTGGAATATTTAATCAACATTTTAAAAATATAACTGTCCCTGGAACCCTCCAGCTTCTGACAGTATAATCAGTGCAAAATACTAATTTGACTCTCAGTTTATATCTAATATTTACATAGCATATAAACCCTTATATATCACAAAGCTTTTTACCAAAAGAGTAAACAGTTTATAAATATTTTCACATCATTAAAGCAGAATATATCACAACAACATCACTTATATGATGTAGGGTTTGAAAACTGACATGCATCTATCATATGCATATACTACATCTCAACATTTTTAATACCATTACATCTATATACGATGTAAGGTTTGAAAACATGCATGATATCATATCATATGCATCATCAGTATAAGTAATGGAAAACATAGCATGGAATGAGAAAACTTGCCTCGGGTCCTTGGTTGTTAGGGGTTCGAGAATTTGTCGGGAAATCTATAAACAAAGAAATACTCGATCAGCCCCCTAGCTCAATCATTTGCTCATAACAACTTACTCGTAATACTTCGCTTATCCTTAAAACACTCACTTTAAGTTAACCATAAGTCAAACACATCATGTAATACTTAACATGTAAGTTCTAGTCCAAGGTTTAAGCCTAAACACATTTTACATATTCTTGTTTCGAATTCCATCGTAGAACTATCTTATCACGTCTTTTATCCACGAACTTTACTCCAACATATAGTCATGTTATTCCTCAACAACGTTCGTGTTTTAAATTGACTTGAAATAATTCTTTATCTTAGTCACAACGGGTGGTCAAGGTAGTACCCCTAGAGTTGACTTTTCATAGGGTTACTATTACGCGACTCGCACTCTAATACTTTTAATAAATCAGAAAATTCACATTTAAATATGAAACCACTTCTAAAATCATTTCGAGTATTTGTAATATTTATCATAAAAGTTATGATCTCAAAACAGGGGTTTAACTTGGTGAAATGTAATTTCAAACTTGGATGAGCTACGGAAAGTTACTATTCGTACAACTTTCACTAAAACACTCATTTCTCCTTAACCGTTAACTGAAATGACACCCCGTTTTCGCGTGTGCGATCTAGAGAAGGAATGAAACAAAATGTTTGAAAATGTTTTTCTGGTTCAGGGGATGAAAATCCCGAGAACAACAATTTAAGGCAGTAGGGTGCAGAAACCATTCATCCTCGCGCAGCTTTGGTTCCGACATTTTTATAAAATCGAAAAATTATTTTTTTAACACGAAACCTTCTCGGTTCCCTTCCTAACTGTCCATACTAGTATAAAACTTAATATCAGGACCTATTTCCATTTTAAAGGGTTTGATCATATGCTCAAAGTTCATATAGTGAACCACTTAGTTATCCGAAATCACTTCCACTAAAACGATTGTTTCTCCTAAACCATAAATCGAATCGATGCGATTCTTTCGCTCACGTAAACTAGAAACAATCCTCTACACACTTATGTTCATAACTGAGCCAAAATATGCAGTTAAGGGTTCGGATTCTAGGCAGTTGTTTTGGAGTTAACGAAAATCGGACATTACGACGGCTAGAACCGAGATATTTCCGAGATTTAAATCTCATTCAATTCAACTCCAAGACTCATCATCAATCTCAAACAATCTATAAATATTATTTTCAACATCATACCAGTTCAATCTAGTGAAACCCACATCACAAAACCTTTCTTAACTCATGTCAAAGTACTTATAAACTAAGCATACAAGCATTCATCTTCACCAACAAAGCTAAACTCCATTAAAACCACATCTTACCTAACTGTAAAACATGAAAAACGAATCTGTTGATGAAGGAGGTGAGGAGAGTGATTACCCTAGATGCGTAGAGCTTCTCGAGGGCTTCGATTTGAGTGATAGAACGCGAATATACGCCGGACGAAACCTGAGTTATCGCCATTTCTTCTTCCTCCATTTTTGCTCTCTCTTACCTTCGAAGTTTTGAAGAAAAATGGGAGAGAAAGTGTTTAGATCAGATGGGAGTTTGTGTGGTGTATTTTAGTGGAACTAAGTGTGGTGATGTGTTTGTATTTGTGTGGTGGAAAGTTTGCTTGGCTCACAACAAACCAACAATGCGCTCACGTGGCTCGTTAAGCACCACATCTTCCGTGCACTCATTTTTATTCTACTTTCTCGAGTCCTTGATCTCGTTTTCCAATTCCGATTGCACATTTAGTCATAATTTAATTCCACAAAGCTCCCTCTGAAATTTCAAATCGCTTGGAGTCCGAAAATATTTACTATTCATTTGGGATCGTTTTTGATCGCTTAAATCATCTTAATTCCAGAATTACTTATTCTCAAATTCCAACGAGTCCCACATACGATCTTATATGATACTTCTCCTTTGGTTAGGGTTTAATCCATAATTCGTCATGCTTTTGCTTCATTGCTAAATCTTGTTATAAGTTCGAGCGATTCCGAAAACGTTTCGTTGCACTAATGCTAGGGGATATCCTCTTGTTCCTTTATTGTCTTGGCTTAATATTTGATCATGGATCTTCTTGCTTTCTTAATTCTCATAATGATCAATTAATAAATCCTCGACTGTTCGATGAATAGTAAACAAAATTTAAAGTTGGAATCTTCTGATTCTGATCGCGTTTACATCCACTTATTCTCCTCATACACCAATAATATAACTTCGAAACATTCATTCCATGTCTTCCACATAGTGTGGTCTGAAAATATTTTCATCAGCAAATTTACTATTCATCAAAAATTTTAACTAAGTCCAAAATTTGGGGTTATTACAGTCTCCCCTCCTTAAAAGGATCCCGTCCCGGAATCTAAGAAAATAGGTGAGGTTACTCTTCCAATATAGTAATCTTCAGTTTCCAGGTTGACTCTTCAACATTCTGGTTCCATTACAACACTTACTCATTCTGGTCTATGATATCTACCGGGCGCTCTATATAAGCCAATTCTGGTTGTACTCTTATACACCCATTTTCTATCAACATCCGACTACTCTTGAAATCTGCGGTACAACACTTACCGTAACTTCGGTTGTATGAAATGTTTCTTTCGGTAGGTCCGTCGGTCTACGGATCCTCCGTAGTGCTCGCACTCAAACTCGTTTCCAAACACGTTTGGAAAACTCCTCCCGAATCTTGAGTTTAATCATTGGTCCTTATCTGACACGATGGTGACTGGAACTCCACGTCACCGAACTATCTCCTTCGTAACTCTTCGATTAAAGATCTCTCGCTAAAAACAAAGTATGAGTAGACTCATTTAATCCATCAATTATAACTCAATTGACGTCATAGTCCGACTTGATTCTTGTTGATCCTATCACAAAATCCATTACAGTAAATTACATTCCTAATCAGGAATCTCTACTAACTGTGATAGTCAACTAGGTCTTTGTTCTGCCTTATTTTCTGACATATCCAATATTTATTTACCAATCGATAATATCCTTTTATCTCTCTGGCCAACAATAACATTTCCTTAAATTTCTGTGCTCTCGGTGTAGCTGTCTCTTTATGACAGATCTTTATTCCTTAATTCGTTCTGGCTCAATCAGGACCTTTAAATAATCCTTGTTGTCCTCGTGACTTCAAACTTCATCCTTTTAGTTCTTCTTATTAGTCATTCCGAAGATTTAGCATCTTTCATTTCTTGAACATTTGGAATCCCAACTTGGTAAAAATACCTTATGATTCCATCATCATCTTTCTCAGTCTTTAATGTTTTCTCCAACATTGACTTTATACCTTCACTCGTCATTCATTCTTTACATAACTTGATTTCCTGCAGCAATTCTGGTTGCATTGCAACTTCAAATAGTCTCTTAATACCATTTCCGGTCATCGTAACCTCAATTTCCATTTTCTCAAATCCTTGGATTAACTTTATCCAACGATGTTATCATCTTAAGTCTCTTAGACTAAGGGCATCGGCCACCACATTGGCCTTCCCTGGGTGGTAATGAATCCCACTGTCGTAATCCTTGATTAGCTTCAACTATCTTTTCAATTCTCATGGTAAGTTCTTTCTGGGAAAGTGTATCTAATGCTCTTATGATTTGTATAAATCTCGCACTTCTTTCCATACAATTAGTGCCTCCAAAACTTTAAAGCGAAAACTATCGCTGCCAATTTTTAAGTCATGTGTAGGGTATCTAAATTCATATACCTTTAATTGACTGGATGCATACGTAATTACCTTTCCGTAAAAATTAGCATCCTTTATCTCTTGAACATTGGGAACCTAAACTCGGTAAAAATACCTCATGATTCCTTTATCATCTTTCTCAGTCTTTAATTCTTTCTTCAACATTGACTTTATACCTTCACTTGTCATTCGTTCTTGACATAACTTGCTTTTCTGTAGCAATTCCGGTTGCATTGCAATCTCAAATAGTCTCTCAATACCATTTTCGGTTATCTTAACCTCAATTTCCATTTTCTGAATCCTTGGATCAACTTTATCCGACGATGTTATCATCTTAAGTTTCTCTTTCCTACTAAGGGCATCGGCCACCACATTGGCCTTCCCTGGGTGATAAAGAATCCCACAATCATAATCCTTGATTAGCTTTAGCTATCTTTTATGTTCTCATGTTAAGTTCTTTCTGGGAAAATGTATTTAATGCTCTTATGATTGTGTAAATCTAGCACTCCTCTCCGTACAAGTAGTGCCTCCAAATCTTTAAAGCGAAAACTATCGCTGCCAATTTTTAAGTCATGTGTAGGGTATCTAAATTCATATCCCTTTAATTGACTGGATGCATACGTAATTACCTTTCCATGCTGCATAAGCACACACCCTAATCCTTTATGCGATGCGTCGCTATAGATCACAAAATCTCCCTTCCCGTCTGGCAGTACCAGCACAGGGTGGTGACTAGTCTCTTCTTTAATTCCTGGAAATTTCCTCACACTTCTCAATCCATTCAACTTTTCAGTCTTTCGAGTAAGTCGGGTCAGTGGGGCTGCTATTTTAGAAAAGTCTTGTACACATCTTCGGTAATATCCAGCTAAATCCATAAAATTTCTCACCTCGGTTGGTGTGGTTGGTCTTTCCCAGTTCGAAGCAACTTTTATCTTAGCAAGGTCAACCAGCACTCCTTCACTGTTGACCACATGTCCTAAAATTGTACTTCCTTTAGCCAAAACTCGCACTTTGAGAACTTGGCATATAACTTTTCCCTTCTCAGTGTCTCTAACACTATCCTCAAATGTTCTGCATGTTCTCCCTCGGTCTTTGAGGTAAACCAAAATATTGTCGATGTCACTATGACACACTTATCCAAATACTTCTTGAAAACTCGCTTCATCAAGTCCATGAAAGTTGCAGGGGCATTCGTTAGCCCAACGACATCACTAAAACTCGTAGTGTCCATACCTGGTGCGAAACGCAGTCTTGGGTACGTCCTCAGGTTTAATATTCAACTGGTGGTATCCAGTTCTCACATCAATCTTTGAGGATTTAACTGCACCATGCAGCCGATCGAACAAATCACCAATCCTTGGCAGGGGTATTCATTCTTAACAGTTAGCCTATTCAGCTTTCGATAGTTTATGCACAGCCTCATGCTGCCGTCCTTTTTCTTCACCAATTAACACTGGTGCATCCCACGGTGACACACTTGGTCTTATCATTCCTTCCCTAACAATTCCTACAATTGAGCGACTAATTTCTTCATCTCGACGGGAGCTAGTCGGTACGGGGCCTTCGAAACTGGAGCCGTTCTTGGAGCTAATTCTATAGCAAACTTTATCTCTCTACCGGGTGGTAACCCCGGGAGATCTTCTGGAAATACATCCTCGAATTCGTTGACAACAGGGATATTCTGTACACTAGGTACTTCCCATATCGTATCCATCACAGTCGCTAAACAAGTTTCACATCCTTGGAGGTCAATCGTTCCCTCGTCCGACAATCTGAATTCTTACTTTCTTTCTTTCTCAATCTATTCGCGTTTCATACTCTATGCCCATTTATTTCTCGTCCACTTTGCTTCCATTTATATCACAGTCGTTTCATTAACCAAGGTAACATAATCAGTCATTTCGAACACTCCGTTATTCTGAAGTTGCATCATGCGAAACAAACCTTGGCAATTTCCGTAAACTTCAATTCATAACTTATCAGACTCATTTGTTTTAGCTCTAAGCTTCAACACTCTCTTTTTCCAAATACTAAGGAAAATACTTGCATGGTACCAAGAATACTTCAAGCAACAGAATGCTTTATATATATATAAAAAAAACTTTGTAAAAATTCTCGCTGAGGGGGCGACCTGGTTAGGTCTCAATCAAATTATTGTTTGAAAATTTTCTAATCATACTTCACTGCATATAAAATACATTGTGAATTCACTTATATAAATTTGACCGAAAGTTGAACTTAGTGATACAATAACTAGTCCACTTCAAGAATCATTAGCAATTAGCCGAACAAAACTGGCTAGTTCGATTGGTTCGGGACGCAACATCTAGCTAGGATAATTAGCTAGATTTTCATCATATCATTAAAAATTCAACTAGTTAGAACAATTAACTAGTCACTCATCATGGCACATGAAATTAACCATTTTCAATCTACTAGTACAAAATCTCAACCTCGTAGCCAAAGAAAGAAAGAAAACAAAATTTTGACTATTCGGATAATGAATTGAAAAGAAGGGTAAATAAGTTTGGGACGAATAAGGTAATTATAACCCTTGAATAGAATATAAGGTCTGAATAGATGGTTCTTGGTATCGGAACAATCGATAACCTCCCACCAAACATTTCTCATCAGTGAAACGGTCCACCCAAAGGTGTCTCCGTACATAACTTTGTCAAATTCTCCGATAGAATTGAATTCGGACTACCAATATCAAATTGATATCCTTTCCATTATTTCAACGTCCGATGTGCAAATCTCTTCTTAATGGAAGAAAAGAATTCACGAGTAATCTCTGAAATATACATCATCTATGTTTTAAATACATAGCTAGATATTTATGAACTCGACTAAGGAGTCCAAGTACGAAGAAAGAAAATAAATAAAATGAATATTTAACAGTTGTTGGTTGCATCCCAAGTTGAAGTAGGAAATTAGAAGGGTTACCTGACATGAACTATTCAAGGTAACACGGGCATGACCAGTTTTAGATTGAGTAGTGCACCAGCAAGTAGATACCAAAAAGTCAATGGTCATCATAGTTTCTAACATCACCCGTACGAGGATGATCTTATCTTTCTGCCTTTATGGCTTAGGGTACTAACCAAAGGTACCTCAAAATCGTACAAGTTTATAAACAGGTCGGGAGTTCGAAACATATTAGTCATTCTCCGATAATCGTCCAGAGATTGGGCCTCATACGGCTGCATCAACACATTCTCAAAAGATGGAGGTCCATTAACGTATATGTAATTCCTTAACACTAGTCGTATCGAATGAATCCAACCCCAGGCCGCCATAGGTCTCGTTCCTCGTAGGTCCTGAGATTGTCGCATTGCTCGTTGCAACCATACATGTCTTTATCAGAATCACGCTATTCATTCTTCATATCTTTGATTTCTGAGTTCAGCCATCATGGCCTATCGTACGAAATATATTCGCGATGCGATTTAGCACGTTCGTCTCACGATAACGTTCGTCTCACGATAACGTTCTGGTGCTATATGTACGCAAAAGTCTTCTTCTTAGGTAACAAAATACCCATCGACGGAAAAGACACTAACTCTGGTGGGATCGTTGTTCTCAAGGCTTGGACCTCATACACAAGATAATGCCTTAACTAGTCCACACAATTTAGTACTTCGGATCGCGTAAAGGACTGTAACGTCTTAATCTTCACATGTGCTACCTTCTCGTGGGCAGACTACGATGAACTACAAACACTTAGGTTCTTACTAAGTCAAGTTATCCAATGGTATTGGCCATTCCGACCTTACCCCAACTGCAACTGAGACTCTGCTCCGCTTCTTATCTTAATGTCCTTCATAATCCGTGTACAATTCTAAACGCCCTTCTCATCATTATGATGATCTTCAACGGTCCTATCGGTCTTCCGATAAGTCCCCAACTAAACTCTTTAATCTCAACATCCTCAATTGCACTACTTCCAATAGTCCACTTAACGAGCTCTATATGAGTCCTCACGTTATTCGCTTACTTAGATATAACTCTTAACACTCTCATATCCAAGTTTATAACTTAACGCTCTGATACCATTTCTGTAACACCCCCAGATCCGAGGTCAGGAATCTGGGTTGTCACGCTCCATCAATTATACAATACCTGCATTACTTACAACATTCTAACAATACAACTCCAATGACCCCAATCACTTACGCGCACACACACACACAAGTTATAGCCTTGGAAATAAGAAACAAAAGTAACATGTGTTATTACAAATCAAATGTACTATCCAGGATCTTATCTATTATTTACAACCTCTACCTGAAGTTACCATAATAGATCTCACCGTTCTATACAAGGTTTAATAATACAAACCTACTCGAAAACAATTCTTACTAATTCAAGCTGCAACTATTCTGCTAACTCTGTCACCATCCATCTTGCTGAACTAACTCAAGGGTCATCTCTCCATTCCCTTGCTCTCGTAATACGGGGTGAAACGGCAACGTTTTCTTCATGCTGAAAGTTTTAATAAAGCAAGAATGAGCTAATAGCGCTCAGCAAGAAATCTATCCCAGTTTAAATCTCTAAACCTTTAAGGTAGATAATCCATATAGGGTCAAAGTTTTAACACTACTAGGGTTTGACCCCAAAATAGTATATCGTTCAAAATACTGTATGACTTATAATCATACTCAAATACTCTTCGTAAATCATTTAGAAATCCTTGGTATCGATATAATGAACCAAGACTCAAAACATATCTTTTTAAAATAGATATTAATATTGGAATCAAGGCTTAAAGCCTATCCATTGTTTCAAAACACTATACAGTTCAATATACTGTATATCTTAAATTCCTTCTTAACATATATACACACATATCTATTTAGATATCTCATACTGTTCAAAATACTGTAAAATATCAGTAATGAACACTTTTTCGACTCTGTTGTGTTGTGGTATATAAAAGAAGCAAGAATGAGCACTATAGCTCGACAATAAGATATCGCATCATAATCATATATGTAAGGTGATATCATAATTGAAAACCTTTGAAACTCCGTTCATATACAGAACAATATGTTTAAATATTCTTTTCGTCAAAACAAACCATACAGTACAACTACTGTATGAGGAACATCATTACTCATCACTGCCACATTATCAGTAACTCAGCACCTAGGCTTTCGTTACAATGTGCAGCACAACTCCAATTGGAGGGAAGGGACCTTTTTCCGGAGCACGCCACAATACACGATGATCAGTCGTTGTATCGTACTCACACTTTTCTACTAGTAGATGGACGACATCTTAACACGATTATCACCTTAGCCGCATACAGGCTTTGTATCTGCTGGACTGTCATACAGCCTCCTACGCGAGATAAGTGCTGGACTGCCCAGCAACCTCTTACGCTATAATCAGAGGTACTGTCCAACAGCCTCCTTCACGTCTACTCCTGGTCCCGGATAAAAATCAATGAAACGGGTATCAGAATTTAATCCTATTTCCCTCAAGTACATATACTTGTAAAAACTTTGCAACAGTTCAGATTCCTTACTCCAAAGTATTTGAAGGGAGTAAGTCACAATGTGGGTTGACATCAGTCAATGAAACTACGAATGATTACCACGTATTTTGATATTACGACCCAGGATTTTTGTAAAATACCTTTAGTTCTGATAAATCAGAACCCGAAAATATACTCACTTTTAATGAAAGAGGCAAGTGAACTCATATGTTCACTTCCTGAGATAGATTCCCAATTTTTGATAAGTTCAAATCAAAATCATCATTCGAGATAAATAATTAAAGTAGTTGGGAACCCCTATTATACTTTCATAAATCCTTTTGAGATCAGAAAATATTTTAAATACTATTGGAACCTTACATAATATTTAAATAAGGTTCTATGATTTTTAAATCATTTTTGGAATATTTAATAAATATTCAAATAATAAATATTGAATTATTATTCAATATAAATCCACCTAAGTGAATATTCAAAATAATATTCACTTAATTAAATAATTATTCAAATAATAAATATTGAATTATTATTCAATAAAATTCCACTTAAGTGAATATTCAAAATAATATTCACTTAATTAAATAAATATCCAAATAATATTTATAATAATATTATTTAAATATCTCACATTAAATATCCAATTATATATATATTGGAATATTTAATCAACATTTTAAAAATATAACTATCCCTGGAACCCTCCAGCTTCTGACAGTATAATCAGTACAAAATACTAATTTGACTCCCGGTCTAAGTTTTAAAATCCACGTACGAGTGCTCTACCCTTAGAGCCTCTATAACACCTCAGTTTATATCTAATATTTACATAGCATATAAACCCTTATATATCACAAAGATTTTTACCAAAAGCGTAAATAGTTTATAAATATTTTCACAGCATTAAAGCAGAATATATCACAACAACATCACTTCTATGATGTAGGGTTTGAAAACTGACATGCATCTATCATATGCATACACTACATCTCAACATTTTTAATACCATTACATCTATATACGATGTAAGGTTTGAAAGCATGCATGATATCATATCATATGCATCATCAGTATAAGTAATGGAAAATATAGCATGGAATGAGAAAACTTGCCTCGGGTCCTTGGTTGTTAGGGGTTCGAGAATTTGTCGGGAAATCTATAAACAAAGAAATACTCGATCAGTCCCCTAGCTCAATCATTTGCTCATAACAACTTACTCGTAATACTTCTCTTATCCTTAAGACACTCACTTTAAGTTAACCATAAGTCAAACACATCATGTAATACTTAACATGTAAGTTCTAGTCCAAGGTAAGCCTAAACACATTTTACATATTCTTGTTTCAAATTCCATCGTAGAACTATCTTATCACGTCTTTTATCCACGAACTTTACTCCAACATATAGTCATGTTATTCCTCAACAACGTTCGTGTTTTAAATTGACTTGAAATAATTCTTTATCTTAGTCACAACGGGTGGTCAAGGTAGTACCCCTAGAGTTGACTTTTCATAGGGTTACTATTACGCGACTCGCACTCTAATACTTTTAATAAATCAGAAAATTCACATTTAAATATGAAACCACTTCTAAAATCATTTCGAGTATTTGTAATATTTATCATAAAAGTTTTGATCTCAAAACAGGGGTTTAACTTGGTGAAATGTATTTTCAAACTTGGATGAGCTACGGAAAGTTACTATTCGTACAACTTTCACTAAAACGCTAATTTCTCCTTAACCGTTAACTGAAATGACACAACGTTTTCGCGTGCGCGATCTAGAGAAAGAATGAAACAAAATGTTTGAAAATTTGTTTCTGGTTCAGGGGATGAAAATCCCGAGAGCAGCAATTTAAGGCAGTAGGGTGCAGAAACCATTCATCCTCGCGCAACTTTGGTTCCGACATTTTTATAAAATCGAAAAATTATCTTTTTAACACGAAACCTTCTTGGTTCCCTTCCTAACTGTCCATACTAGTATCCACCTTAATATCATGACCTATTTCAATTTTAAAGGGTTTGATCATTTGCTTAAAGTTAATATAGTGAACCACTTAGTTACCCGAAATCACTTCCACTAAAACGATTGTTTCTCCTAAACCATAAATCGAATCGATGCGATTCTTTTGCTCACGTAAACTAGAAACAATCCTATACACACTTATGTTCATAACTGAGCCAAAATATGCAGTTAAGGTTTCGGATTCTTGGCAGTTGTTTTGGAGTTAACGAAAATCGGACATTACGACGGCTAGAACCGAGATATTTCCGAGATTTAAATCTCATTCAATTCAACTCCAAGACTCATCATCAACCTCAAGCAATCCATAAATATTATTTTCAACATCCTACCAATTCAATCTAGTGAAGCCCACATCACAAAACCTTTCTTAACTCATGTCAAATTACTTATAAACTAAGCATAATACAAGAACTAAGCATACAAGCATTCATCTTCACCAACTAAGCTAAACTCCATTAAAACCACATCTTACCTAACTATAAAACATGAAAAACGAATCTGTTAATGAAGGAGGTGAGGAGAGTGATTACCCTAGATGCGTAGAGCTTCTCGAGGGCTTCGATTTGAGTGGTAGAACGCGAAAATACGCCGGACGAAACCCGCGTTATCGCCATTTCTTCTTCCTCCATTTTTGCTCTCTCTTACCTTCGAATTTTTGAAGAAAAATGGGAGAGAAAGTTTTTAGATCAGATTGGAGTTTGTGTGGTGTATTTTGGTGGAACTAAATGTGGTGATGTGTTTGTATTTGTGTGGTGGAAAGGTTGCTTGGCTCACAACAAGCCAACAATGCGCTCACGTGGCTCGTTAAGCACCACATCTTCCGTGCACTCATTTTTATTCTACTTTCTCGAGTCCTTGATCTCGTTTTCCAATTCTGATTGCACATTTAGTCATCATTTAATTCTACAAAGCTCCCTCTGAAATTTCAAATCGTTTGGAGTCCGGAAATTTTTACTATTCATTTGGGATCGTTTTTGATCGCTTAAATCATCTTAATTCCAGAATTACTTATTCTCAAATTCCAACGAGTCCCACATACGATCTTATATGATACTTCTCCTTTGGTTAGGGTTTAATCCATAATTCGTCATGCTTTTGCTTCGTTGCTAAATCTTGTTATAAGTTCGAGCGATTCCGAAAACGTTTCGTTGCACTAATGCTAGGGGAAATCCTCTTGTTCCTTTATTGCCTTGGCTTAATATTTGATCATGGATCTTCTTAATTTCTTAATTCTCATAATGATCAATTAATAAATCCTCGACTGTCCGATGAATAGTGAACAAAATTTAAAGTTGGAATCTTCTGATTCTGATCGCGTTTACATCCACTTATTCTCCTCATACACCAATAATATAACTTCGAAACATTCATTCCATGTCTTCCACATAGTGTGGTCTGAAAATATTTTCATCAGCAAATTTACTATTCATCAAAATTTTAACTAAGTCCAAAATTTGGGGTTATTACATTGGTTCAAACTCCTTGACACTTGAATGTTCAACATCATATTCTTTTTGCAGAATTATAGTGTCAGGAGTGAGAACGTTCAGAATTATTGTGTGGACAGGCACATATTTTAATGATGAGGAGGTCACAACCTTGAAGATGGACTCCCTGATGAGCCTCTCAGAGTTGAGGAAATTTTGAACATCCTTGGCTGGAAAAGGGACCACATTTTTGAGTTGAAACTCACTTGGATTTGCAATTATTTGAGGTGTCTCCCCCTCACTTGATGACATACCCTTGACTGAAGTGGTTACTGTTTCAGAGACCACTAGTGCACTCTTCCCCTTTTTGTTATCATCAAGGGTTTGAGGAACACCAGTAGCCTACAATAACTGTTGCAGAAGCTTAGTCTGTAGGATTTGGTTGGCCAAGAAAGTGTCCATCTGCTTTTCCATCTTCTCCATCCTCACAGTAAGATTTGCCACATCTTTCACCATCTTGTCTTGTTTAAATCTTTGAGAGGTAGAAGAAGCTACTACATCAACTCTCATTTCTATAGCATCCTTTATCCCATCAAGATGGCCTTTAATGTCATCTGTGTTGGCTCTTTGCTGGAGGATGTGGGCCTGATGAAGCTGAAGAGATGCAACAAAGTTCTGGATTGTGGTGGCATGTAGAGGATTGGAGGTTTGAGCTTCACCATCTGCCCTTTGATAATTCCTGAGAATGACTGTCTTGGTGTCATTGTGAACATAAGAATTTGAGAACAACCAAGGAGCCATCTCTTGGAGAGTGGAAGGGTCTGCTTCTCCTCCTTCACCACTTTTAGAATTATCATTGTCTTCATCAAACTCATAGTCATACTCAAAGTCTTCACCAGCTCCTGGAGGCAGATTGCTGATTGCTTCCTTTGCCCTAGACATTGATTCAGTTTTGTGTACTAAATGCAACATCTATTCTGCCTCCACATTGCCCTATCCAGCCAAAACTTGATAGGCTGGAACATGATGAGTAAATGTCTCAGCATTCAGGTTGACTTGATCCAACTCATTTTGATATTCAAGTTGGAACAACCTCTCCCTGTCTGCATCACTGACATCCATTAACTCATTTGCAATGGTTGTTTCTTCCACCCTTATCTCTCAAGTACCTGCTTTTCTCTCATAATCTCTCTGTTCTTGCATCAGGGGCTCCCCATGGCTCACACCTCTCACACCCTCACCTTCACCTACTAAGGTGGAACCCTCTTGCTCTCCTTTTGCCTGACTAGAAGAAATAGTCAGCCTCTCATTCTCACACTCTCCTTTTGCCTGGCTGCAAGGCAGCCTCTCACTCTCAGTAAGTACACTCCCTTCCCTCAATCCTAAGAGTGTCTCAACAACCACCAGCTCTTCTACACTTGCTACTGGAGTTATAATATTTGAAATTTGGCTAAGTTCAGAAGTAGCCACAACGGATGACTAGTAGGGGTATCCGTTGTTGTGGTAATTGTAGCTGTCCACGGATGGCTTACTTGGGGCTCATCTGTGGATGGAGAAACACTTGTCAATGGATGAAGGATATTCGTGGATGAAGTAGAAGGAATAGAGATTGATGAGGAAACCAAAACAGAATATGTGGAGATTGATTTTAAATTTGGTGCTACAGATTGAGTCAAGGTTTCAGAATAAGAGAATTGATGGCCCAACAAATCATCTAGAAGATGATGACCACCAATCTGAGAATGGGACTCCTCCAAGAATTTTAAAGATGGAAAATCAGGAAATGATATGGAAATCATGTCCACATCCAAAGATAGGGTTGGAGAATTTGGTGTTTCGAAATTGATTTGCAAAGAGTGGGACTGTGACTCCACATTTACTGGAGCCACATCAACCTGACTTTGAGAAGGCTCAGTCACCAAGTTAGAAACTTGAGACTGAGCAGTGTGTGCTCCCTGTAGCCTTATTTTTCGTTTGATAGGTTTGAGAAGTGTCTTTTTGGCTAGGTGTGTCCCTTACCCTCTTGGAGTGTGTTCCTGGTGTTGACTCGTAAACACGCAAGTATACGCGATCACAAATAGCAAGTGATAAATAGAATTCGTTCCGCAGAGACTAGGTGTAAATGCCAATTTAATACCTATGCAACAGTGTATGGTTACTTCTTAATGCTTGAACAATTATCAATTTGGGTTGATTATTAACTACTTTAATAAACTAAGCAATTATTAAACTAAGAATAAATTAACAATTAAGAGTTCTTGTATATGAGAAAACATGGAATTCCAATTTCATCGAAAACTTCACTAAAGGTTGACACATTAAATCGACATAGGTGACAAACATGATAATTAATCAGATAACACGACAATAGTACGAGCTACCTTTCAGTACACTCGTATCAAACCACTTAATATCCACAAGAGATAGAAATCAAGAGGACACCACATCACGTTCAAATCATATATGTCTATACAATCTGGAAACACAATTGGTTTAAGCACAAGTTATCTTTATAACTCCATGGGGCAACATGAGATGGTTAAAATCACGCTACTAATCAAGAATAATCAATTAATTCATGAACCCATGCTACTATGGCATATTCCCAATCCTTGAATCCACTTTCGCAATCATCAAAGATAAATAAATTAGATGCTAGCTACACATCTATCAATTAAAACAAACCATAATAGATTATCATAATAAGATCACCCAACAATCAATTACGTGTCAAACACAATAATTACGTAATCAAATCCATTGGAACCCCATGATAATGATTAGTTCATAATTAAACTAATCACCACCATGGGTTCTAATGAAAGCATGATTGTAAAAAGCATATAATTAATTAAGAAGAGAGAAATAATTAATAGTAGAAGAGAATGAGATAGAAAATTAATCCCAAAATGTGTAGAGAGAAATACAAACGAAGGTATCCTTGCTTGTCACCGCCAAGAACCCTAAAAACATGTATCTCCTAATAAAACTCTTGATAGTTGAATAATCTACCTCCCCTGATAATAGTTTTTGTTTTAAGTATAAATTATTACATAATAAAACAATTATTAGCCCACACAAAAATAGGCCCAGCAGTTATTTTGACCCGAACAAAACAAGTCTTCAGAATTAATTCTTCGCAAAGCAGGCTGTACTCTCGAGTTCGACAGGAACGAAACCGCGCTCTAGCGCCTTCACAGCGCATGAGCCTCGCGCAGCTGCGCCTGAAGTCTGCGCAGGAGCGCTAGAAAGCTCCTGGACACTCCCTTCCCGCACAACCCTCGCGCAGTTGCGCCTCTAGCCGCGCAGGAGCGCATGAAACCTCCTGGAATCTCCCCTTGGCCGCGCAGTAGCGCCTGAACCTATGCGCAGCAGCGCTTCTACCCTCCTGGAAACACCACAAAGCTAAACCACTTGACTTGTTGCCAAGATGACTTGTTTACTTGCATCGATTTAGGTTAATTTCACACCACCATCACATTGCTTTAGCCCAAAATGCCTTCAACGACACAACCTACACAAATTACATAACAACACCTTACTTGGCAACGAAACTCGAGAACTTGCAAACGTTTTCAGTCAAAACAGAAGGTAAAGAGTGGACATGAAATCCACCTATCAAACCCCCAAACTTAACCCGTTGCTTGTCCTCAAGCAATGCGAACTCCCCCTAAATGATGAATGAATGCAAATAATAACTAAATGACATGATAATGCGAACGTGACCTAATGCAATGATCCCACACAAATGATCCGAAACCACTCAACAAGCAACGCCTCAACAAATGCAACAACTCCAAACAGAGCTCGACTAAGTTCCCGTATACTAACAACACATGCCCGGAACGTGGTATGTGCAATTCTCACTAGATATACTCTCGTAACTAGATCAAAGGCATCACCAATTCTTCGCCAAGACAATCACATGTTTATAAACAGAATGAACTCTAGCCACAAGAAACTACTTAAAGACACCTCAATATCCACTTGAGTTAGACAGGAATACATACTTTTATTACAACGCATCCTACTAACCACAATACTCATGCTTATTGACCGTGCAATGGTTGAGACCCCAAAAGGCTTATACAATAATACCCATGTAGCGAGCTTTAGGTTAGTGGATCCCAGACCGGAAAAATCTTAGGTCACTAGGCACAAAGTCCCCTAGAACTTAATTGCTCGAGTATTAAAGAGCTCAACCTGATCAATTTTGCATCAACAACTAACAAAACACTTTTTTTTTTCTTTTCTTAAATTTTTTTTTTTTCTTTTTTTTTTTTTTCTTCGGAATGAGTGCGCTTTGCCTTTTTCTCATCCCACCCTAGACTACTCATCTTTTCAATGAGCCGGCTACTAGCCACTTGACGCCTAGCCTTTATTGACAACTAGCATGATATCCCTGTTTTTCCCCCAAACTTAGACTTGAGTGCTTCTTTCAATTTCAAGAGACTAGAAAACCTTCTAAATATAAATAAGTGATTAAATCCTAACAACCAAACCAGGTATGACTCAATCTAGCCCTAGAGCAAACTGTGAGACCGTGAAAAGATTGTGTTCCCGACACACGCAAGTCAATTTCGTAGGAACTTAAAATCAACCCTCTATTCATTGTCATCACACTCAATTAAGTATCGACCTATCAAGCCAGAAACAGACACTAATGTGGAATCATGTGATATGCATGAATGTGCAAGAACAAAATGATTATACAACCTAAATAATCTATATGTCATGGCATCCTAAATGCAACTACATGGCATGGCCAAACTAAATGCACAATTACTTATATGAACTATCACGAAAATGCAACTATATGCAATGCAATGACTCTTAATACCCTACAATCACCCCCAAACTTATTAAATGCAATGTCCTCATTGAAGGTAAATTACAGGGTACAAGAAAACTCCCCTAGCTGTCGGCATCTCCACCCTCCTCGGGTGGTGTGTCTGGTGGTGGATAGACATGATGCGCTCCAAAGGTGGGCCATGTGACCTGAACACCTTGCTGCTGGTACACGCCATCCAAGGACTGAGTCAAGTCCGTAGCGAATCGATGTATCATGGCATGTGTAGTATCATAACGCCTCATCATGCGCCTGAACTGAGCATCACTGAAAACCACATTGCCCTGACTCGACTGGCTCGGCTGTGTATGTGAAGGGCCTGCTCTGTCTGCCGACCGAGGTACTCTCTCCACCTGTGACGGATTACCACTTCCCTCAGCAAGAACAACATAACCACGGCCCCTAGGGTGGGGAGTGCCGCCCGGCCACTCCACCAACCTCTGAATCGCCTGGTGATCAATATCACCAATCGGCCTGTGGAAAATCTCATCATTATTCCAGCGAACACCAACATGAAAACATAACTCAGCAACAATCACAGCATGGGGAATCCCACCCGTAGTAGTACCACCTAAGAATTTCATGATGTTCTGATATACTAAATACCCGAGATCAATGTACTTTCCGTTCAGAATACCCCACAAAATGATAGCACGGTCAACCGTAACCGCAGTTACATGCGAAGTCGGCATTATGCGGGCACACATAAAATGGAACCAAGCTCGAGCATACCTGGTCAATGCAGCTGCAGGAAAAGTCCGCTTCGTAGTCGTACCGGGCTTGCACTTCCAAACCGTGCCCGGTATACACATCCCTGCTACAATAGCGTCTAAGTCTACGTCATCCCGTGTCTTCTGCACCCAATCCTCCGCACCTCTAGGCTTCGCTCGCTGTTCCAAAATGCGGCGTATAGACCCAGGTTTGTAAGTCACTGTCCGGCCCCTCACTATAGTGATCCCATTTTTCTGCATCTTGGCATTTGCATAGAACTCCCGTACTACACTTAAAGGAACCGCCAAAGGTGTGTTACAAAACGCCGACCACCCTAACTCCGTAACCATAGCTGCCAATTCCCCATCCACGGCCGAAGGGGCGAACCCCCGTTCTTTGACAACTCCTTTTGTCGATAAATTATCAAACTCCACTAGAGCCGCCTTAGATACAAATTTATCCACATCATAATCCACATCCCCCTCTTCCTCCGAACTACTACTACTCACAATCCGTGCCCTCTTAGGAGCCATAACAACAATGCCCACAAATACAATTTCAACAATAACCACTAGAAATCATTCACCAAGCAACCATTCCCAAAAACCACCAATTCACAAAATCTCCACAATTTACAAGAGCTCAATTCATAAATAAACAAGAGTGAAGAATGATATACCCAATCCGATAGGTGCCTTTGCAAGTAGACTCCACCAAGCTTGAGTCTTGAAGCCTTCAATTTAGAATTAAGTTGGGCAACATTGAAATGGGGGTTTGGGGTTTGTGTGTATAGGTGTATGTATAGATGGGTGAATCACTATTAGGTAGGATGTGGGATGATTTGGAATTGGGAGGGTTTAGCTTGATAATAATTTAGGGATAGGTTTAGGAAATGGGGAGATGAACATGAGAGGAATTAGGGATTTAGGAGAATAAGAGGATAGAAAAATGAAAGGGGGGGGGTGTTTTGTATTTAACTCGAACATGGCTGGGCAGAAAATGGGAGGCGCAGCAGCGCAGTTTACACGCGCTGGGGCGCGTGGGAGCCCCTGAATTTTTCTATTTTCTATATTTATTTATTTTTTTTTTTTTTTTTTTTTTTTTTTTAATTAATAGTACTCCGAACAACAACCGAACGCGTGGGTTGCCTCCCACGAAGCGCTTCTTTAACGTCACTAGCTTGACTTGAAGTTTCCAGCTATGTCGACTCAAGAACCGCTAACATTTTCTCACGATTAACCGTACCTCCAAAATAATGTTTCAACCTTTGACCGTTAACCTTGAATGGTTGATCTTGTGACTTCTCGAAAATTTCTACCGCTCCATGCGGATACACAGCTTTAACGGTGAAAGGCCCTGACCACCGTGACTTGAGTTTACCCGGAAAAAGTCTGAGCCGGGAATTAAAAAGAAGCACCAATTGGCCTGGTTCAAAGGTTTTGGGCACCAATTTCCTGTCGTGCCACCTCTTTACTTTCTCCTTGTATAACTTTGAGTTCTCATAAGCTTGCAGACGGAACTCATCAAGTTCATTCAGTTGTAACATCCTCTTTTCACCAGCAGCTGTCATATCAAGATTCAACTTTTTCAATGCCCAATACGCCTTGTGCTCAAGTTCTGCGGGCAGGTGACAAGCTTTTCCATAAACCAGCTGAAACGGAGACATCCCCAAAGGAGTTTTATAGGCAGTCCTGTAAGCCCACACAGCTTCATCCAATTTCGTGGACCAATCCTTCCTCGAAGGATTCACTACCTTCTCCAAGATTCGCTTAATTTCCCGATTCGAGACTTCGGCTTGACCATTAGTCTGCGGATGATAAGCTGTTGCAACGCGGTGAGATACTTGGTATTTGGCTAGTAAAGCCGTGAACTGGCGGTTGCAAAAGTGAGTGCCTTCATCACTGATAATAGCACGAGGTCCCAAAACGAGTGAAGATCTGCTTATGAAGAAAGTTAAGCACGACCTTAGCATCGTTCGTTGGCAAGGCCTTCACCTCTACCCATTTGGATACATAATCCACTGCCAACAGAATGTACTGATTGTTGAACGACGACACAAAAGGTCCCATGAAGTCGATACCCCACACATCAAAGATCTCCACTTCAAGCATACTATTCAATGGCATCTCGTTCCTCCTAGAAATATTGCCAACTCTTTGGCATCGATCACATTGCAGCACGAACTGATGTGCATCTTTAAATAGGGATGGCCAGAAAAACCCCGCCTGAAGCACACGAGCAGCAGTTTTATCTCCACCATAATGACCACCATAGATGGTGTCATGGCAATCTCGTAGAATACCCTCTGTTTCGCTGTAAGGAATACACCTTCTGAGAAGCTGATCCGGCCCTTGCTTGAATAGATAGGGCTCATCCCAACGATACCACTTGACATCATGAAGAAATTTCTTTTTCTGAGCATAAGAAAACTCAGCTGGGATGATGTTGCTCACCAGATAGTTCACAAAATCAGCAAACCACGGTACTTCCCCTTGTACCTGAAACAACTGCTCGTCTGGAAAGTGCTCATTTATTAAGGTCTCATCCTTTCTGCCTCCTTCACCTTGCTCCAATCTTGAGAGATGATCAGCTACTTGATTTTCCGTTCCTTTTCTGTCCTTGATTTCAAGCTCAAACTCCTGAAGTAAGAGTACCCAACGAATCAGTCGGGGTTTAGCATCCTTTTTAGCCAGAAGAAATCTGAGAGCTGCATGGTCTGTGTAGACTGTGACCTTCGCACCAAGCAAGTAAGACCTGAACTTCTCGAATCCATACACCACTGCAAGAAGCTCTTTTTCAGTGGTGGTGTAATTTAGTTGGGCATCATTGAGGGTTTTACTAGCATAGTAAACCACATGAAACACGTTTATCTTCCTTTGCCCCAACACCACGCCCACTGCGAAATCACTTGCATCACACATCATCTCAAACGGTTCATTCCAGTTAGGAGCTGTGATAACTGGAGTAGTTGTAAGCTTCTTCTTCAAGTGCTCGAATGCCTGCAAACACTCATCAGTGAATTTGAAAGGAGTGTCCTTCTCTAATAGACTGCAGAGTGGCTTTGTGATTTTAGAGAAGTCCTTTATAAAACGCCTATAGAACCCAGCGTGCCCCAGAAAACTGCGAACTCCTTTGACAGAAATAGGAGGAGGAAGTTTTTCGATTGTCTCCAGCTTGGCCTTGTCCACTTCTAAACCCTTTCTAGACACCTTGTGACCAAGAATGATGCCTTCCTGTACCATGAAGTGGCACTTCTCCCAGTTGAGCACTAAATTCGTTTCAACACATCGCTTCAACACCATGCTCAAGTTGTGCAAGCACTCGTCATAAGACGACCCAAAGACTGAGAAGTCATCCATGAACACTTCGACATTAATGCCAATCATATCAGAAAAAATGGCCATCATGCATCTTTGAAAAGTAGCTGGAGCACCACATAGTCCGAATGACACACGTCGGAACGCAAAAGTTCCAAATGGACATGTAAAGGTAGTCTTCTCCTGATCTTCAGGAGCTATAGCAATCTGATTGTAACCCGAATACCCATCCAGTAAACAATAGTACTCATGACCAGCTAGCCTGTCTAGCATCTGATCAATGAATGGCAGAGGGAAATGATCCTTCCTAGTAGCTTTGTTCAATTTTCTATAGTCCATACAAACTCTCCAACCTGTGACTGTCCGAGTTGGAATGAGCTCATTCTTCTCATTAGCTACCACTGTCATGCCCCCCTTCTTTGGTACACACTGCACCGGGCTCACCCAAGAGCTATCCGAGATTGGATAAATGATGCCTGCATCCAGCCACTTCAGAATCTCCTTCTTGACAACCTCTTTCATGATGGGATTCAGCCTCCTCTGATGTTCCACTGAAGGTTTGCTCCCTTCCTCCATTGGAATTTTGTGCATACAGTAAGAGGGGCTGATGCCCTTGATGTCTGCAATTGTCCACCCTATAGCTGACTTGAACTCCCTCAGAATCCGCAAGAGTTTTTCTTCCTCACTACCTGACAGGTTAGACGCAATAATAACAGGTAAAGTAGAAGCTTCACCAAGAAATGCATACCTGAGATGATCCGGCAGTGTCTTGAGTTCAAGTTCAGGAGCTTCCTCAATAGATGGCTTTAGACGAATCTGTGATTTTTGAAGCTCTGCTAAGCCAAGTGATGTTAGTGGAGCAATCATTTTTCTCTGGTAGGGGTTAGCATTCAACATCTGCATACATTCTGCAATTTCTTCATCCTCAGATTCAGAGTCACCTTGTAAAGTGCTTACCAAGGCATCTGCTCTCAACAGCTGGTTCACTTCCTCATGTTGCAGTGATTTAACCATATCCAGTCTGAAACATTCTTCCTCTTCAGTTGGCAGTTGCATAGCTTTAAATACATTGAACGTGATGTTTTGATCATGCACCCTCATCGTCAATTCCCCTTTTTGAACATCAATCAACGTTTTGCCCGTAGCCAAGAATGGCCTTCCCAAGATAATGGGGATGTTCTTGTCTTCCTCGAAATCCAAGATGACAAAGTCAGCGGGGAAGATGAGTTTATCCACCTTGACTAGAACGTCTTCGACTATCCCACGAGGATATGTGACCGACCTGTCAGCAAGCTGCAATGAAATGTTTGTTGGCTTAGGGTCTGGAAGTCCAAGTGTCAAGAAAACTGAGAGAGGCATCAGATTGATGCTTGCACCAAGATCACATAAGCATCTGTTGAAAGATACGTTCCCAATAGTGCAGGGAATGGTGAAACTCCCTGGATCTTTAAGCTTTGGAGGAAGTTTCTGCTGCAGAATCGCGCTACATTCCTCCGTCAATGCAACTGTCTCATAATCAGCAAGCTTTAACTTCTTTGAGAGGATCCCCTTCATAAACTTGGCGTAGCTAGGCATTTGTTCCAAAGCTTCGGCAAATGGAATGTTGATTTGTAATTTTTTAAACACCTCCAGAAATTTGCCAAATTGCTGATCCCTCTTCTCCTTCTGAATTCGCTGAGGGAAAGGTGGAGGCGGGTAGACTGGAGGCTTGACCTCTGAAGGAACCGACTCCTTAGTTGGTTGCTTTTCCTTGTCCTCAACATCCTCTAGCTTTGCCTGTTTTGAAGTCTGCTCAAGATCTAAACCCCCTGTAACTTTTCCTGATCGCAGAGTGATAGCCTGTACCTGCTCCTTACCCTCTCTCTTTCCTGGATTCGGTTCTGTGTTGCTAGGCAGAGTTCCCTGCTGCCTATTTAGTAGGGCATTAGCAAGCTGGCCAATCTGATTTTCCAAAGTCTTCAGAGAAGAAGCTTGACTCTGGAGTGAAACTGCTTGGCTTTTGACCATGGCTCTCAACTCTTCAAGTTCTGATTTCTCATTATTCTGCTGAAATCCTGGAGGCTGATACTGCTGCCTCGGTGCATATTGCTGCTGGCTCCCTGAGGGGTTGAACTGCCTACCCCCAAACTGCTGGTTAGGAGGTGGAAACGATTGTTGCTGCGCATTGTTCTGATTATTACCCCAGCTGAAATTGGGGTGATTCCTGTTGTTCGGATGATAGGTGTTAGGAACTGGGACTTGTGGCCTTTGAAAGTTGCTCACAAATTGTGCCGACTCAGTGGATATGGCACATTGACGAGTATCATGGCTACCAGCACATAGCTCGCAGACGCTAGCGACCTGTTGCATCCCAAGATTAGCCAATGAATCAACCTTCAAATTAAGGGCTTCTAACTGAGCTGAAAGTGCAGTAGCTGTGTCAACTTGAAGAACTCCTGCCACTTTGTTCTGCTGCAATCTCTGAGAAGGATTCTGATATTCATTTGCAGCCATCATTTCAATCAGATTATAAGCTTCCTCGTAGCTTTTAGCCCACAATGCTCCGCCAGAAGCAGCGTCTACCATAGGCCTAGATTGACCTCCCAGTCCATTATAGAAACAGTTTATGACCATCCAATCGGGCATACCGTGATGGGGGCATTTTCTGAGCATCTCCTTATAACGTTCCCAAGCCTCACACAACGATTCCCCCTGTGCCTGAGTAAACTGAGCAATAGCATTCCTAATGGCAGCTGTTTTTGCCATAGGAAAGAATTTGGAGAGAAATTTTTGCGCAAGCTCTTCCCAAGTAGTGATTGATCCGGCTGGTAGAGAATGTAGCCAGCCTTTAGCTTTATCCCTCAAGGAAAAGGGAAAGAGTCTCAGCTTCACAGCATCATCTGAAACACCATTGAATTTGAAGGTGTCACAGATTTCAATAAAATTCCGGATGTGCATATTAGGGTCCTCAGTTGCACCACCCCCAAACTGCACTGTGTTCTGCACCATCTGGATAGTGCCCGGCTTGATCTCGAATGTATTCGCAGCAATTGCAGGCCTGATGATACTTGACTGAATGTCATTTATCCTTGGCTGCGAATAGTCCATGAGTGCTTTAGGCACTTCCTCTTGATTCAGATTAGCATCTCCCATTGTAACAACCGGTCCAACTTCTTCTTCTAGTAACTCTATCTCTTTCTTCCTTTCTAGTTCCGCTCTGGTTTGAGATCGTGTTCGCATGCACGTTCAAATACCTGAAAGACGAAGGCCAGGAAGACACAAAATATGTAAGTAACACGAATCAAGTCAGTAATCTATAACGACCACTGCTGACAAGCATATAATATTACAAATAACACCGAAGTCCCCGGCAGCGGCGCCAAAAACTTGTTGACTCGTAAACACGCAAGTATACGCGATCACAAATAGCAAGTGATAAATAGAATTCGTTCCGCAGAGACTAGGTGTAAATGCCAATTTAATACCTATGCAACAGTGTATGGTTACTTCTTAATGCTTGAACAATTATCAATTTGGGTTGATTATTAACTACTTTAATAAACTAAGCAATTATTAAACTAAGAATAAATTAACAATTAAGAGTTCTTGTATATGAGAAAACATGGAATTCCAATTTCATCGAAAACTTCACTAAAGGTTGACACATTAAATCGACATAGGTGACAAACATGATAATTAATCAGATAACACGACAATAGTACGAGCTACCTTTCAGTACACTCGTATCAAACCACTTAATATCCACAAGAGATAGAAATCAAGAGGACACCACATCACGTTCAAATCATATATGTCTATACAATCTGGAAACACAATTGGTTTAAGCACAAGTTATCTTTATAACTCCATGGGGCAACATGAGATGGTTAAAATCACGCTACTAATCAAGAATAATCAATTAATTCATGAACCCATGCTACTATGGCATATTCCCAATCCTTGAATCCACTTTCGCAATCATCAAAGATAAATAAATTAGATGCTAGCTACACATCTATCAATTAAAACAAACCATAATAGATTATCATAATAAGATCACCCAACAATCAATTACGTGTCAAACACAATAATTACGTAATCAAATCCATTGGAACCCCATGATAATGATTAGTTCATAATTAAACTAATCACCACCATGGGTTCTAATGAAAGCATGATTGTAAAAAGCATATAATTAATTAAGAAGAGAGAAATAATTAATAGTAGAAGAGAATGAGATAGAAAATTAATCCCAAAATGTGTAGAGAGAAATACAAACGAAGGTATCCTTGCTTGTCACCGCCAAGAACCCTAAAAACATGTATCTCCTAATAAAACTCTTGATAGTTGAATAATCTACCTCCCCTGATAATAGTTTTTGTTTTAAGTATAAATTATTACATAATAAAACAATTATTAGCCCACACAAAAATAGGCCCAGCAGTTATTTTGACCCGGACAAAACAAGTCTTCAGAATTAATTCTTCGCAAAGCAGGCTGTACTCTCGAGTTCGACAGGAACGAAACCGCGCTCTAGCGCCTTCACAGCGCATGAGCCTCGCGCAGCTGCGCCTGAAGTCTGCGCAGGAGCGCTAGAAAGCTCCTGGACACTCCCTTCCCGCACAACCCTCGCGCAGTTGCGCCTCTAGCCGCGCAGGAGCGCATGAAACCTCCTGGAATCTCCCCTTGGCCGCGCAGTAGCGCCTGAACCTATGCGCAGCAGCGCTTCTACCCTCCTGGAAACACCACAAAGCTAAACCACTTGACTTGTTGCCAAGATGACTTGTTTACTTGCATCGATTTAGGTTAATTTCACACCACCATCACATTGCTTTAGCCCAAAATGCCTTCAACGACACAACCTACACAAATTACATAAAAACACCTTACTTGGCAACGAAACTCGAGAACTTGCAAACGTTTTCAGTCAAAACAGAAGGTAAAGAGTGGACATGAAATCCACCTATCACCTGGTTGGGAACTTGTTTCAATAGTGATATCTTTTTGAGAAGATGCCACTAGAAATGAGCTTACTTCCTTTTGAACCAATGTATCCTTTTGGGAGGATATATGGTGGTTGGTTTGGGCAGCACTCACCTCACCCACCTTATTCTTGGGGCTTCTTTGATTTTCACCCATTCCCTCACCTCTCATATCCACCTGAACACTCCACTCAGTATGAGTGGTGGATTTTACAACAGATGTCTTTTGAGAGACACCTGAGGTTGGCTTTTTAGACTTGGATTTTTGAACTTTTGGTTTGGTTGCTTGGGTAGGAAGCTATGGGGCACTTACAGCTTCCATAGCAACTATTGAAGTCAAAGCAATTTGAGGTTGAGAAGAAGAAGGGTTAGAAGTAGTTACCTGAATAATTGGTAGATACACCAATTGCACATCACTATTCAAATTCATTCGAATTAGGTCACTTAAGACCCTTTTCCCCTGAACAAAACAGCTGAACTTGCTGTCTGTGTTAGTAATTACAATAGAATTATTACAAACATGATCAACAAGCATCATAAGAAATCTAGAGAAGTAAATTTCTTACCCCTAGACTCTTTATTGCTTAGTTTAGCAGCTAATTCATACATGTTAGGTCCAAAGTATCGTAGAAGGGGGGTTGAATACGATACTCACAAATTATTTTAATTTCGTTCGCGGATAATTCTTTCAGTTCTAATACGAAATCAAATGCACCAAATCAAAACACGAGTCGGGGAATATATCGTTTTATAAATATAAACCGCGAGGGGTGCTACAAATCTAATCCGTAGATTAGCTTCAATGAGTTCAGGTTAACGCAATCAATACAAACTATAGAAATTAAGGCAACATAAATTCTCTTCTGTAAATGTTCTTGAGCTTTTAATTTCTTCTGTCTCTTTTGATCAACTGTCAACCAACTGAGGAAGACACTGCCTTAACTCACGTAATTGTAGACTTCAAAAACCATCGAAGGCTAAGGAGAAATCCTGGCCGTTCAAGCTTTTGATCAACCTGACAAAACAATACAATTCCACCTGCTCCTCTATTAAACAAACTATCGAATGAATTAGTTTTTATTTCATTCGATAGATTTTAAATAAAATCTATCGAATGAACAAGCTATCAAGAATACATACCATATTTTGATTTTTTGAGTTTACCTTTTCTTCTTTACTTCTGGATTCCTGTGCTTTTGTTAATATTACAGTCTGTCTTCTCCTTTGTTGAGTTGTAGTTATCTCTATTACATCTTATGTTACATTATGCTTTACAATCTCCCCCTATTTGATTGTTAGAGTTCGACAAGAAAATACCTCGAGGATAACTCAACTAACTAAGGAAACATGAAACTAATTAAAGTAAGACAGATTGATAATATTAAATGCATTATGGATTAAATATATACATTTCCAGATTTCAAAATTTCAAAGAACATTAAAACTTTTTACAATGAAGTTGATCCTCTAGTCTGAGCAGATAGTTCTTTTGTTCTTTGCTTCATTCTTCAGTCCATCTCAATCTCACCTTCTTCAATTACTAGATTGGAGTTAGCAGCTTGATAATCAATCACAGATGGATAGTGCAGTGGTTCTCCAGGTTTAAGGATTTCTCCTTTGATGTGTCTTCCAATATACTCAACCTCTTGACCCACTCCAGCCCACAACCATGCAGTGTTAACATCTTTCTGATTTAACTTTGGCATGTTTCGTAGTTTGGGATGCACTTCCAATCCTCTTTCCACTCTCTTCCTATAATATGGAACATTCTCCATCAGATATCTTCTTAGAGTGTCTGCTGCTTTGTCCTTCTCTGTAGATGTGAATCCAGTGGATCTAAGATACTTCTCAACTGATATCAGGTAGTTGTTTGGGTAATCTTTCAGTTTGTCCTCCGTCAGATAGCAGATTCTGAACAAGTCATTTTTCATGAATCTAACCATTGGAGGGTTTTCAGATATCTCTGGACTGACTTTCATTAAGATCTCCTTAACATGCTCCCGGAGCAGTTCATTTAACCTTGTAGTTCTTTGGATCTTAATGAGAATCACCTGCAGTTCAGTGTAAGTTCTCTGTTCAAAAAACTTAGTGGATATCATAAATGTACCTTTGTCAATAAAATTGATTAGTATGTTCCAGGCACCATTTGCTTTAACCCCAGCTTTCAAGAAGATCAGAGAATGTCTCAATGCAGTGAAGTAAGTATCATCTTCTTGACTTTCACTTCTTATGTCTTGAATGATAACTTCCACCTCAGCATTGTCGTTGACTTCTAATCCATCTTCAACTCCGCAGAAAGTGTTGTAAGCTACCTCCCATTCTTTTCCGTGTTTCTGTGCCAAATCAATCATATTCTTCTTCCTTTCTTCATTATACATCTTAAACCTTATAAGCTTCTCACTTCTCAGAACTGCTTGGTGAGTTTCCTTCTCAGCTTGCCTGGCATATCTTTCCGCTTTCTCAGCTTTTAATCTTTCCAAGGCAGCTTCTTGTTCAAGTGATAGATGATTTGCTTCTTCCATATCATCATCCAAGATAGGATGTTCTATTGGCTCTGGATAATACGGTTCATGCTCTTCCTGTGGTTGTTGCTCAGGCATGACCTCAAATCCCTCTTCACTTTCTTCTTCACGTACAAGATCTTCAATCCAGTATTGTCTCACTGGAATAGTGGTTGTAATATCTTCATTAGTTTCCCATTTACCCCATCCTTCCCATTTCCCCCATCCATCTTTCTCCACCTTAGTTGATGAATCCTCCATGAAGTCATCCTCAACATAATAGGTTGTTGAAGGACCAGGTTGTTGGTTTGAAGGACCAGGTTGTTGGTTTCTCAACATATTCCAGATCGACTCTACTCCGTCACTTTGGTTTTCCATGAATAGAGCAATGTCCTTGTTCATTTCTTGCATATAAGCTAGCTTCATGTCAATGTCATTCAGTCTTGAGTTGGTAGTCTGCTCGATTCTATCCAATCTCTTGTTGAGGCGAGACTCCACTCTTGACAGCGTATTCATTGCATCCTTGACCCTTGCTTGACCATCCCGGATAACCAGAACGTCTTCACTTAAAGCTTATTGTCCTTGTTGTAATACATGCACCTCATTCACAAATCCATCGCGTAAGTCTTTGACGTCAGCTCTCAATTCGACCAGTTCCTCCATAGCTTCCTTCTTCAGGGAGTCCACTGCCTGTTTTGTACCTATAGTGCCAGATGCACTGCCTAAGACCCTGTAGGTTCTTCTGGAATATGCTGCAGCCAAGTCAATCTTCTGTTGAATAGTAGATAAAGAAGCATCAACTGGACCGGAGGAGATCCTTTGGTCAAAGGAAGGTCTCAGTGGGACTTTGAATAATGGATTTCCTTGACGATCATGAACTGTCATCTCCTTGAGAGTGGATTGAATTTGTAACTCTCTGTTTGTTGCCGGTAGTAGATCATCAATATTTGTTAGGGTTTGGGTGTCACTCCTCACGTTTGGCTCTGGGTGTTCACTCAATGTTTCTGTTGGTGTTTCACTCATTTTATCTTTCCCACTCAGGCCAGGTGATAGTGTTTTTGTTTTACTCATTCACGTCTTGCTTTTTGTACCTGCATCAGAAGTCACCGTAGCCATCCTTAAGGAGGTCACCGTTGGTGCAATGGGGCTTCACAAGTCCCCGTCCTTGGATATACCAAGTTGCTGATCATCCTTAGATGATGTATCCTTTGTAGGATCTAGAGTTTGAATCTCTAGGAGGCTAGAATCAGGCTCTATTAATAGCAGAGATCCTGAAACTTCCTCTAAAGTCTGTGAAGACTTTTCCTCAGTTAACTCCTCAATTAAAATTGATTCATTGTCACTGAGTTGCCAATCTACACCTACGTCAGACCCTATACCCGCAGGATCCAGATATGTTCCATCTGGGGAGCTAGGTAATGACCCTTGAAATTGTACATTTAGGTCAAAACCTTCTCTCGACGTCTGTGAAGACTCTTGGTTCAATTCAGAACCTTCAACCAGTGATCCTGACCGTAATATGGTCGGAACACTAGTTGCTTCCGTCAATTCTTCCTTACTTGATTGAGCTATTGGTTCAGATATGGCTTTGGTAAGCGTTGCCCAATCAGCATAAGAAAAATCAGTAAAGGGCTGTTTTGATTAGAGAAATGAAGTTTCAACAGTTGCCTCGTTTTCTATTCTTCTCCTTTTAGAGGAAGGCAGAGCTGTTGTTGAAGGGTGTATCTCCTTATGTGGTGCTGCTAAGGCACTATCTCCCTCTACACTCATGGATGTCTGAATGTTTGGCATAGTAGGGGAAGGAGCTTCGTTTATTGGTTCATTTGGCTCATGCAAAAGCTCTGTGACCGTGGTTAGAGATTGTGGGTTTTCTACCTCTTGGTCAGAAATGGCCACCGAGGGCTCTAGATCAACATCCATTGGTTCAGGTTGTGGAGCCACAACAGGTTCAGGAATATTACCTTCGTTTATCTGTTCCCCTGGGGGTAGAAGTGGTAGGGGTACCGTTCTAAGATAATCAGTGAGAACAGTAGGCACCCCTGGAAGATGGTTCTTCTTGATAAGAGCTGTTATGGCATTGCTCTTCATCTTCATTCATTCCATGGTCTCCTCACCTTCAAAGATGTCTCGTTCTTCATCTGTAAGCACATCATTGAGAATTAGTTGTAGGAACCTTGGATAGAAACAAAGCACATCATCTTTGCTTGTTCTCTCTTCCAGTGGTCCCATGCACAGAATTATTTGATCAATCACAAGTTGTCCAATGTTTATATGCTTATTGTTAGCAATGGAAAACCCTAGCCTCTGAAGAAACAAAGGAATACCATGCAGATTTGTAAGCTTGGCAGTAAAAACATGGATTAAAGTATGAAAGAAAAAGTTCCATGGCTTTGTCAGGTAATGCTTTAAAAACTCTCCCACAAAGAAGTTAGGTTGTTGACTTCTAATGAGAGTGAAGAAAGCATGTATTTCTTCAGTATTTGGATCAGGCACAAGTTTTTCTGTTGGAAAATGTAAGATTCTATTTAAATCATGTTCCGTCACCCTAATTGTTCTGCCCCCTGGCACAACAAAACTGAAAGAAGAGATGTTATTCTCAGATGTGTCAGTGGCTGTTGTGTACAGTGCAGTCAATTGATCAATACGAAGGACCGCAAGAGTACTTAGAGAATAAGTCACCAAAGAACGTGTATTCAAAAATTGTGCCCTTGCACGAAACTGTAAGTTCGTAATGTATTACACATTCTGAAAAGAGACATGATTATTCTTGGTTACAATAAATTCTCCGGCCTTTGTATTTTCAAAAATTCCAGAAAATTTAAATTTAAACCAAAACTAATTTAATTAATTATTTCTAATTAATCAAAAAATTTAAAAATAACCCCTTTTCCCGAATTTCACAAATTCGAACCAAAACCAATCAAGAACCCTCATTGTTAATTTCGACTGATTCCTTTTAAAAACAAAGAAATCAATTAGTTTTTACAATCACAACCGAAGGATGAACAGTCAACAATTCTTAGAGTTCAAAAAGATCAAGGTCGATAGTTTTCTCCTTAAAGAAATAATAAAGCTCAAAGAAATCACAGTTCCACGGTCAAAATCAAAGAACAGTGGTAAAAAGTGACTTTATCAAGCTTAATCGATTAAAAACTTGAGGAAACTATCGATGGTGATGGTTTTTGTCTGTGTATGTATTTGTGTAAGTAAATAACAAGGACTTAGATCTGAAAAATATGACAGAAAAACGTCTAAGTAGTTGTTAAATACCTTGTGAAACTCAGGGGTATTTTCGTCATTTTATGTTCGATAGATTTTGAAAACAACTGTCGATGGTTTCTATTGAGGGGCAAAAAAGTCATTTACACTTCGATAGTTTTTTGAAAAACTATCGAAGTGGTTAAAATTAGAATACAAAAAGACTTTTTCAAAAACCATCGAAAGATTTTACATGTAGAAACCAAAAACTATCGAACCCTTTTTTTGAAAACTATCGAGAATTTTAAGTATTGACAAAATTAAATCCCTTTCGATAGATTTCAAATTGCATTTCAAAAACTATCGAGAAATAACTTCGATAGTTTTCATTTCTTTTCCAAAAACTATCGAAAATTGCTTTCGATAGATTTTATCCAGTACTTAGAAAAATTATCGAATTTCCTAATTCGATATATTTTTGCTTCCATTTTATTTTTAAACCTGTTCTTGTTTAAAAATAAAACTTACCTTATTTTCTATCAACCAAGAATTTATTTTTGATCAAACTTTTTCACCAAAAAATCAAAGTTAACAGAAAATTCACAATTTTCTTAGAATAAAATCGACTAAATATCATTAAATGATATTAACCAATCAAAATCCAATAAATTGTGCTGCATTATTTTACAATGTTAAAAACAAAGTAAAATAATTCGAATAAAATAAAAACTTAAATATTTAGAAAAAATATTAGCACCTAAATAATTTTAGAATTATTAACTAGTTAAATGCCAGAAGATATATCATCCATAAATATGACATAAAATTAGTACAGTAATTCTAACCTACGAGAATTGCTCTTGAAAATAAATTCACGAGTCCTAGGGATATAGAAATTATTAAACTCATGTATTTACTAGGACTATCTTGCAGTTACTGACTTCTAATCAAAATCAATTAGAAAGATTTAACATCCCAAGTTTACCAACCAGCTTAGAAAAAGTGGATTCATCAAGCGGTTTAGTAAAGATGTCTGCAATTTGTTCCTCTGTGGGTACAAAATGTAACTCCATAGTTCCATTCATGACATGCTCTCGGATAAAATGATACCTGATGTCGATGTGCTTCATCCTCGAGTGTTGCACTGGGTTGTTGGAGATTGCTATGGCACTTGTGTTGTTGCAAAATATTGGAATCTTAGTCAACAAAAGTCCATAGTCACGGATTTGGTTCCTCATCCACAAGATTTGAGCACAACAGCTACCAGCAGCTATGTATTCAGCTTCAGCTGTTGATGTGGACACTGAGTGCTGCTTCTTGGTATACCAAGAAACTAACCTTCTTCCAAGAAACTGACAGCTTCCTGAAGTACTCTTCCGATCAATCTTACAACCTGCAAAATATGAGTCTGTATATCCAATAAGATCAAATCCTGTATCTTTACGGTACCAAATTCCAAGATTTGGGGTTCCCTTAAGATATCTAAATATTCGCTTAACAGCTATTAGATGAGATTCTTTGGGATCAGACTGAAACCTAGCACACAAGCATGTTGCAAACATTATATCTGGTCTACTTGCAGTGAGATATAGTAAGGATCCTATCATACCTCTGTAGCTTGTGATGTCAATCTTCTTACCAGTTTCATCCTTATCAAGCTTAGTGGCAGTTGGCATGGGAGTCTTTGCTGTAGATGAGTCTTCCATTTGATACTTCTTTAGAAGATCTTTAATGTACTTGGACTGGCAAATGAATATTCCATCTAGCCTTTGATACACTTGTAGTCCAAGAAAGAATGACAATTCACCCATCATGCTCATTTCATATCGACAGTGCATTAACTTAGCAAATCTCTTGCATAGATCATCATTAGTAGAACCAAATATTATGTCATCAACATATACTTGCACCAATATCAGATCATTTTTGTGCTTTTTTGTAAAAGAGAGTTTTATCTACGACACCTCTTGTAAAGTTATTTTCAAGTAAAAATTCAGAGAGAGTGTCATACCATGTCCTTGGAGCTTGTTTGAGTCCATAGAGAGCTTTGAATAGAAAGTACACAAAGTCTTCCAGTTTTGAATCCTCAAACCCTGGAGGTTGTTCCACATACACTTCTTCTTCTAGCTCCCCATTCAGAAAAGCACTCTTCACATCCATTTGATATACTTTGTAATTGGAATGTGCTGCGAATGCCAGAAACATCCTGATGGCCTCAAGTCTTGCTACTGGTGCATAGGTTTCATCATAGTCTATACCCTCTTCTTGAGAGTAACCTTTAGCAACCATTCTGGCTTTGTTTCTCGTTACAATGCCATCTTCATCCAACTTATTTATGAATACCCATCTTGTTCCTATAACAGATTTTCCTTTTGGCCTGGGTACTAGCTTCCAAACTTTCTGCCTTTCAAACTGATTGAGTTCATCTTGCATTGCAATCACCCAATCTGGATCATCTAGGGCATCTTCAACTTTCTTAGGTTCTGTTTCTAAAACAAACCCAGAATAGTGACATTCATTTTGTGATGTCCTCCTAGTTCTCACTCCCGTGTCCGGATCACCAATGATCAAGTGAAAGGGATGATCTCTATTCCATACCCTTTGTCTTGGCAGATGCGATCTTGATGATTCTCCTTGTTAAAAATGTTGTGGAGTGTGACTAGTTGATCCTTCTCCTGCTCCCCCCTGAGTTGTTGCCGGTATGATCTGTTGACTCTGTTGATTGACTAGTGGATCTTGTAGTAGTTTGAGGATCTCCACCACTGTCACCACTTGGTCCAGAATCATTATCATTATCATTATTATTATTACCAGAAACAACTTCAGGTTCTTCTTCAATGTCAGAGAGATCTCCTGATAGATTTTCAGATAACAAGGATTCAGAATTCTCTCTAGTTTGCAGGCCTGGTCTTTTGGTGTCATCAAATGTTACATTAAGGCTTTCCAACACCTTCTTATCTTCAATCACATACACCCTGTAAGCTTTAGATTCCAGAGAATAGCCTAGAAAAATGCCTTCATTTGCTTTGGCATCAAACTTGCCTAGATTTTCTCCATCTTTTAGTACAAAGCACTTTGCACCAAACACATGAAAGTACTTCAGTGTTGGTTTCTTGTTGGCCATTAACGCATATGGAGTCTTTTCATGATCTTTGTTAATCAGGGTTCGATTTTGAGTGTAGCAAGTTGTATTCACTGCTTCAGCCCAAAAGTTAGTGGGAAGTTTTGATTCATTTAACATTGTCCTTGCTGCTTCAACCAAGGTTCTGTTCTTCCTTTCCACTACTCCATTCTGTTGAGGAGTTCTTGGTGTTGAATACTGTCTTGATATTCCTTTCTCTGAGCAGAAATCATTAAGATCTGCTGTAAGACCCCAGATTTTGGGTAGAATTAAAACTTTTATTATATGTTGATGTAAATATGGATAGTGGCAATGACTTTGAGAATCAAGTTATGAAATGAATATGAATTTCGGGTTTCAAACATTTTGAGAATAGTAAGAATGGACTGAACATATAGATACGAATAATCTCTCTGGAAAATAAGAATACAATATTCCAAGGAAGAAAAGTATTTTTATGTCATCCAAATCGATATCTGGTATGCATCCGACAACTCCGTAAACAAGATAGCGTGTGCCCGAGAAAGCACTAGAACATTTCTAAGTGCAAGAAGTAAAGAGAAATAAACCAGGAATATTGGAACGGATATTGATCCAAAGGATTATAGAAAAACCACTGATGAATAGTAACTTTTGATGAATAGTAAATTTTTGTCGTTTAAAAAGTTTTTCAGACCACCCTATATACGGAACGATATAATGAACTTTCAAAGCTGTATTAGTGATCTACGATGAAAATAAAAGAATGCAGAAGCTGTCAGAATCAGAAAAATAGCATTTTTCGTTTTCTCCGAAATTTCACCAAAAACGGACTAAATAATTATTATTTGAGGATATTTAAGGATTTAAATTATTAATTATATGGATATGGATTTGATAAATGAATTAGAAGTATCGAGAACGATTTCGGTAAAATACCTCGATAGAACCCTCGAGAAACCTTGTGAGCGTTCTACGAAATTAAACGAACCAGTAAAACTACTTTATCTGGGCCAGTGCATGTGTGACATGTGTCGGAAGGAGAAGCAACCAAGGGTGATGAATCACCACTTTTGACATAAAAATCAGCATTTCTAATTGATTAACCAAGATAAAGAAAAGAAAAAGAGAAGAGGAAGAACACCCCCATTTTCGGCTCAGCTGGGACAAGGAAGAGAGAAAAATTCATATCTCCATTTCTATCCATCCTAAAATCACCAAATTTTAGCCATAGCTTCTCCACTCCATGTATAACACTCGTTCAAAATTTCATGGCAATCCAAGGTGTTTAGCCCAGTCATATATCCTCCCCAAGTTGAAGAATCCAAACTGCCATGATCTTGGCAGTTTCTGCACCGATTTTCAAATAGCCATAACTCCCTCGTTTCGCAATGGAATCATGTGTTCTTTATCTTGTTGGAAAGGTATTGAGATGCTCTACAACTTCTATTCAGGAGCCTAGTCCAGAAAAGCATGGTAAGGCCCTCGTGTTTCCAGTTCTTTCAAGAGGTGAATAGTAACTCCGAAATTACTAACTTGTTTTCTTGCTTTGTTCTTAAGGTTTAAGCATTATAAGGACTTGTTAAAGCTTGTTAAGTGATTATAAACCCTTGGTAGTGTTGATAGAGCTTCCAAGAAGGTAAAGCCCTAACCCACCCTTTGAGTTATTATGAGTTTTTGATGTGGTTTTGATGTTACATAAAGATTAGTGCTTAATAAGAACATCCTTAGATATTTGGATTTGTTTTGGTGTGTAAAATGATGGGTGATTGATTTTAGTCTCACCACTGGACTTAGAGATGTAAAATGGATGTTTGTTGAGATTGATGAAGTATGGGTTGCCTTGGTTGGTTATTTGGAGTGATCGTAAAATGGAAACGTTTGATTTATAGCCGTCGTAATGGCGAAATTTCTTTAACCTTACGAACCGAGCTTAAAAGTTGATATAACCTTCTGACCTTACTTATTAACTGACCTATACTTGTATATCTTGAGTCATAGATCATTTTGGCGAAAGAATCGTAGCATTCCGACTTACGGTTTAGGCGTTATGATAAAAATCGTAAAAGCAGTTCGTAAACGTAAGTGTGAGTTCGTAACTTCAATGGAACCCCCTTATAATGAGATATTTGGTTAAGAATCTTGGTAATTAAATACTAGAGGTCATAATGAAGATATGAGAGAAGACCTCATATCAAAAAGATTATTTTTCGATTTTATAAAAATGTTCGAATCAAGGTTAAGTGCGAAGAAACCCCTTAGAGGAGCACTTGGTTCTAACCTTCAAAACCACTTGGTATAACCGGCAAACGAGATTCGATTCCTAAGGTGAACCTTCGACTTAAATATTTATTGAATAACGTGGACTTAGTATGAGCCTAAAGTGAGTTATTAATGCCTTAGTTGTGTTTCGCTTACGTGTTTAAGCGTTGGATTATAGTGGATTATCCAAGGGATTAATCGTATGTTTTCGTTTGACTTTGTCTAGATTGTCCGGCATCGTCGCGAACCCCTATCACTTCTCGAGCATCAGGCAAGTTTACTAAACCTTACTCTATTATTCAGAGTATGTATATTTTCCTATGTTCAATACTTGTGTATTCCCAATTTATATACCAAATCTTTGTTGCAAGTATTGTGGCAAGTTTTCTAAATCTATACTTTGAAGTATTGATTATATATTACTGTTGTTGCCATGTGTGGAGTTATACAGTTGTGCGATACATGTTATATATTGTATAAAATAGAGTTTGATTTGGGTTTATATATGAGCTTTGAGATAAAGTAGTTATAAACCGGTATACCTTGTAGCTCTAGAGATAAGAGCATACTTCTTGTTTTCGACTCTAGACCGGGAGTCAGTATTTGAGATATGGAGATAGCCGTGGAAACCCGGAGGGATTCCAGCGGCAGTGTACTAATTATTCTGAGGATTGCTATTATTAAACATTAATTATATTTCTAGAAAGTATTAATTACCTGGAAATGATTTGAGGAATGTTATTTGAATATTACTTCATTCGAAGGTTATTACTTGGAAATGATTTGAGTATGGGCTTCTAAGCTAGATATGGGATATCAGCTATAAGCCAGGATTTTATGTTGCCCTAGGATAAGGGCGTGTGATTTTCTTGAAAAATCAGAAGTAATTATATTTCGGTATATGTTAAAGGTTATTTTCCGATAAAGATATCGGGTAACTGTTATTCGAGGGTTAATTATTTTATTTAAGGAATATTATTTATATACATTTGAGGATTATTTATTAATGAATATTATTTTTAATATTCATTTGAGGATTATTTATTAATGAATATTATTTTTGAATATTCATTTGAGGATTATTTATTAATGAATATTATTTCTAAATATTCATTCGAGGTTTGTTTATTTGATGAATATTATTTTCGAATATTCATTTGAAGGTTTACTTGTTTAATAAATGTTATTAATTGTTTTCCAATCAAAAAGAGGTTCCCAAAATAATGTTTTTTTTTCCGTTTAAATCTGTCTTTTAAAGAGGATTTAAATGCTCGCTCAACTATCAAAAATATGGGAAACCTGATTTAAGTGACTACTACTCTTTTTAAACTCTCAATTCAAAAACTGTCAAGGGACAGATATTTTCTTGGAGCAATTTAATTGCTGCCAGTCTAATGTTGTGTTATCACCTCAATAATCGAGGGGTAAATTCATGGAACAAGTCGGTATCCATTAACAAGCATAGCTTGGGAAATATTGGAGAATCTTCCTTTCCAACCTAGATATAACTAGTTAGTGGAGTCGTATCAACAAGTGTTACACTTGGGGAAAGGAGGACGATCTTTACGTTTCAGAGTCATGGATTTCATCTGAACTAGGAGTGGTGTAAGTGGTCAAGTTGCGTGGGCCCATCCAACTTTTATATTGCCCCAAATGGGCCGGGAGGTCATAGTAAGGCGGTAGACAATGTCAGGCCGTCGTGATACTTCCATCTACATGTAGAAAACTATTTGAGCGGTGCGACCTGCTACTGATCATAGTAAGGTTAGGCACAGCGGACGCGGTAGCAACTCCAGTATTAGTTCATCATCCAATTTGGATATTTCCTGCAACATGTATTGGGGTGAAGAACCAATCGTGTTGGCAGGGGGTCGAGAAGTGTTTGGAATTGAAGTGACAATAAATCCATGCAACTTCATCTTTTATTTTATGAGTTATGACTCTGTGGATACCTTACATAACATGAGTTATGGTAAGGGAGTTGTTTATACTGAATCACCTTATAACTTCATCTTTTAAGTTATGTGTTGATATTCTGCTTACATAGCAGATATTTTTGGAAAGGTTATATTGGTTTACTTTGAAACCTCATCTTTTATATTATACTAGAACTTTGTTCATAATATAGCAAGAGTCTGCAGAAATATTATGAAAATGATATTTGAAGTACAATAATAGTACTGTTTTTGGGAATACATTCCGATAAGGATATTATTTCAGTATCGAGATATTTTGACAAATTATTGTCTTATACCCGCTTTATTCTGGGTTGAGTTAAAGGCAGAATTATGCCACACTTTCATTACCTTGCTGAGCTATCGCTCACTCTTGCTATTGTTTTATATATATTATATAGCAGCGAAGCAGGATGCCAATGGGTCGGCACATACCTCGCAAGGCGTTTCCGTAAACAGTTTCTAGCAGTGATCTCGAGAGTAGTACGAACCAATCGAATCAGGCTACAGCTTTTGGTATTCAACTTATGTATAAATATGAATGGTATGAGAGGATTGTGAGCATCAGAAGGCTAAGTTGGTAATGTAGCATTACTTAGAAATTGTATCAGTGACAAATTCAAAAGACACTGGGGTATTGTAATAATAATTATTTATTCCGCAGTTGTTGTATTGTGTCATTTCTGAGACTCTAACCTGTGTGTGTGTGTGTGTGTGAGACTTATATTGTGGGGTCATGAGCAGGTGAATTATGAATGGTGTGAGTAATACAGGTAAGGCAAGGAGTACATGGATTGTGACAACCCTAAATCCCTGACCCCGGATTTGGGGCTGTTACAGAAATGGTATCAGAGCGTTAGGTTACAGTCCTCAGAAACGATAGGAGACCGAGTCTTACAATACCCGTAATAATGATAAGAGCATCTGGAGCTCAAATTGAGTTCGTAGTCGGGTTAGAGGACATGACCCTGACCGTTTAAGATGAAGCCCGAGAGGGGACTTCTTCTGGGAAACCGTACTTAGGACTTCATGGTTAGTCACCTCGAATCGTATAAGTTATAGATGGATGGGACTCTGAGATGCCAGATCCCGAGGCCTTCGAGTAGGCATTTGATGATGCGCTTCTTGAAATGGACGGAGACCCGATAAAGAAAGATCCATAGGAGGATCTAGAGGAAGACCCCATAGTGGGTCAAGGAAAGAATCTTGTAAAGGACGTGTTAATTGATAAAGATGTAGTATGTTACTTGAGGTCGTACAATAGGACCGGACGAACCTCCAAGGGATAAATAAGTGACGAGACGAGAGTTTAAGGATCGTTCATGATTCATCAAGAGATATGACAAAGAAAATGGAGTAGAGTCTCCAAAGCAGAAGAGGTAGAGGCAGTATAGCCAGTATCAGTGGATTGATTCGACTTGAACGGAACCTGTTACTCGTAGTCGGTTATAGTTGCCCCTAAGGAGGCGGCATACGTAAGAACTAAGACGTTCAGATTTTCACGAACGATTAAGGGTACTTAGTTGCCTAAGAATAGTGAAAGGAATTGTTTTGGCTATGAGGTTTCAATCCCCCCCACGACCAACGATTCCACTGGAAATAGTTTCTATTACATCATTGAGGGATTTTATTATCTCAAGAAGGAATATTGGGTATAAGGATGATTGAAATAGAGACCGAATTTAAGCCTGTAGTTTCTAACGATCTTCCAGAGTACCGCCCAGTTGACATATGGAATTCGTCGTTGCTATGGGCGACAACGGAATCGAAGTTTTCTTATAGAACAGAACGCTTACTTGAGGTGTTTGCGCCTAGTCGAATAGAATTCCCTGCGATTGCAAATGTTGATGGTTGAATTCTTAGCGACTATTATAAATCGGCAATGACGTAAGTATCGAGCACCATAGGGTGTGCCTGAAGAAGAAAAGCTTTAGAATGGAACAATTATCCATTAGAGGAGCCGACATAAAAGGCACCCGTAGAGACCTTGGTAATACCCTCCCCATTTGCAAATTATGTGGGGTACCTCCCCAATCTATGATCTATCTTGACCTCTCCCCAGGAAAGAATTCTGATAAAGGGTATATTCCCTCTTCGAAGTTATTTTATAACACTTGTGCTAAACCATATTCAGTTTCACTTGTGCCAGAGGCTGTCACAATGCCTACTTTCAGGTTTTCGAAGCCCTGCCAAATGATGTTATTTAAGCTTTCACTTTTCTTCAAATAATGAATGACCCTATGGTGATACATCACCACTTGTTTATTAAGCACCAGTATCTTTTTGGTTATTCTTTTCTTTGGAAACCGCACCTTTGGAATCTGTTCAATTTTAATCCAAGGTGTTCCTTTAAGAAATATTGTCGAAAGACGATAATCATCAGATTGATATCGAATTGCTTTCATACTTTTCAACTTCCACTGAGATGAACAACCCTATACTTATAGGGGCTACAAGGACTATCTGTCTGTGTGATAGAAGTCTGATGGGACGCCATCACTTGTAAGTTGTGAAATACAAGAAGGCTAATTACCTTTAGTAATGTCTCAATCAAGGCACACAACGTTGAGTTCTTATGATCATGTTGATCTCTCGGTAAATTCTTTTACCTCCAATAAGGTTACCTTAAAACTCATAACTTTATGATCACTAGTGTGTGACATTTTCCTTGATATGGGAGCTGTCTTTTCAAGGCCCCATGATTTTGTTATCCTCATTGAATTCTAAGGGGAGGCCAACCAGGTCAAATAAGTCAAAATTCGCTGATAGGAATTAGATTCGCAACGAAATCGCCTATGTCAGGAGCGAATCCCTAAGACGAATAGAATGTTAGTGACATATCAATGAAATTGGTTTATTCTCCCAAGGATATTATGATAATGGAAAGCGTGTCAATCGATATATGTGAAAGAAATAGCGATGTGCCGTGAACTCCAATGACAATGGTGTTAGATAAATGCCCTATAGTGGAATTGAGATTTTGGAGGAGTTGTTACGAATGGACACTACCTCTGGGTTAGCAAGATAAGTACTGACGATGGAGTCAAAGGGAGCTGGTATTGTGACTTGGGAGAGGTGCAGCAGGAATAATTTCCGGAAATATATGGAGACCCGGATGAAAATGAAAGTTAAAGAGTTAAAACAAGAAACCATGACTGTGACCGAGTATGAGGCCAAGTTTTCCGAATTATTGAGGTTTGTTCCGGAGTTTGTGAACACAGAAAAAAAAAAAAAAAAGCCAATAGGTTTCAACCAGGGCTACCTCCAACAAGCAGCCCACTGTCAGGACCTTTAAATAATAGGTACCCTTGTAAATGATTGTTTGATCAGCGGAAGAACGTTGTGTATTTCCAAATTTATTTAAGAACTGGGTATCACCAGTTGGAAGTTAAATCCGAGGATATACCCAAGACTGCGATTCGTACCAGGAATAGACACTTCGAGTTTTCAGCGAAGTTATTTTGGGTTGACTAATGCACCCACAAATTTTATGGAATGTAATGAATTGGCTTTGAGTTACCCATGATAGTAGATAGCATGAGATGGAAAATGGCTAGAATTGACCTAGGATTATGACTGTGGGATACACTACCATCCGGGGAAGGCCAATGTGGTGGCCGATACCCTTACTTTAAGATGAGACAGAGATGGATTCCGAATGATCGAGAATTAAAAGATGAGATTTTACACAAAACCCAAGTTAGTCCAACAAACTAGAAAGACAAAAGATTTCACCAACAAGCGGCTAGTGACAACCAAGACAGACAGAGAAAGTATGCGGACTAAGCCCGCAAGTATAGAGATAGTACTGCTACTGATAAGCTAAATGGCAAGTTGATGAATGGCAAACAAGTTTATGCTGGTGTATTTCTGTGCAAACAAGATAGAGAATATGAGGTTAGAAATTCGTGATGCTAAAGGTATCTCCAGGGAAAGAATTAATGAGATTTGAAAAGAAAGGGAAGTGAGCCCGAGATTCATTGGGCCATCTGAGATTTAAGACGCGCCAGGAAGGTGGCCTACGAGCCAGCCTTACCCCCCCAAACTAGTAGAATGGTCATAACGGGGTTCATGTGTCAATGCTACGTCAGTATACTATAGATGCCCGGCATATGTAGAGTACGAGCACGTAGACATACAACCAGACTTGACCTATGTGGAGCAACCAATGGAAATTATAGATCGAAAGGAACAAGTACTCCGAAACAAGGTCATCAAACTAGTCAGAGTGGTATGGAGGAATCATAATGTGGAAGAATCAACTTGGGAGCTAGAGAGCGAGATGCTAGAAAGATATCCCCATGTGTTTTCAGAGTGATTCCGGGACGGAATCCTTTTAAGGAGGGGAGACTGTAAGACCCCAGATTTTGGGTAGAATTAAAACTTTTATTATATGTTGATGTAAATATGGATAGTGGCAATGACTTTGAGAATCAAGTTATGAAATGAATATGAATTTCGGGTTTCAAACATTTTGAGAATAGTAAGAATGGACTGAACATATAGATACGAATAATCTCTCTGGAAAATAAGAATACAATATTCCAAGGAAGAAAAGTATTTTTATGTCATCCAAATCGATATCTGGTATGCATCCGACAACTCCGTAAACAAGATAGCGTGTGCCCGAGAAAGCACTAGAACATTTCTAAGTGCAAGAAGTAAAGAGAAATAAACCAGGAATATTGGAACGGATATTGATCCAAAGGATTATAGAAAAACCACTGATGAATAGTAACTTTTGATGAATAGTAAATTTTTGTCGTTTAAAAAGTTTTTCAGACCACCCTATATACGGAACGATATAATGAACTTTCAAAGCTGTATTAGTGATCTACGATGAAAATAAAAGAATGCAGAAGCTGTCAGAATCAGAAAAATAGCATTTTTCGTTTTCTCCGAAATTTCACCAAAAACGGACTAAATAATTATTATTTGAGGATATTTAAGGATTTAAATTATTAATTATATGGATATGGATTTGATAAATGAATTAGAAGTATCGAGAACGATTTCGGTAAAATACCTCGATAGAACCCTCGAGAAACCTTGTGAGCGTTCTACGAAATTAAACGAACCAGTAAAACTACTTTATCTGGGCCAGTGCATGTGTGACATGTGTCGGAAGGAGAAGCAACCAAGGGTGATGAATCACCACTTTTGACATAAAAATCAGCATTTCTAATTGATTAACCAAGATAAAGAAAAGAAAAAGAGAAGAGGAAGAACACCCCCATTTTCGGCTCAGCTGGGACAAGGAAGAGAGAAAAATTCATATCTCCATTTCTATCCATCCTAAAATCACCAAATTTTAGCCATAGCTTCTCCACTCCATGTATAACACTCGTTCAAAATTTCATGGCAATCCAAGGTGTTTAGCCCAGTCATATATCCTCCCCAAGTTGAAGAATCCAAACTGCCATGATCTTGGCAGTTTCTGCACCGATTTTCAAATAGCCATAACTCCCTCGTTTCTCAATGGAATCATGTGTTCTTTATCTTGTTGGAAAGGTATTGAGATGATCTACAACTTCTATTCAGGAGCCTAGTCCAGAAAAGCATGGTAAGGCCCTCGTGTTTCCAGTTCTTTCAAGAGGTGAATAGTAACTCCGAAATTACTAACTTGTTTTCTTGCTTTGTTCTTAAGGTTTAAGCATTATAAGGACTTGTTAAAGCTTGTTAAGTGATTATAAACCCTTGGTAGTGTTGATAGAGCTTCCAAGAAGGTAAAGCCCTAACCCACCCTTTGAGTTATTATGAGTTTTTGATGTGGTTTTGATGTTACATAAAGATTAGTGCTTAATAAGAACATCCTTAGATATTTGGATTTGTTTTGGTGTGTAAAATGATGGGTGATTGATTTTAGTCTCACCACTGGACTTAGAGATGTAAAATGGATGTTTGTTGAGATTGATGAAGTATGGGTTGCCTTGGTTGGTTATTTGGAGTGATCGTAAAATGGAAACGTTTGATTTATAGCCGTCGTAATGGCGAAATTTCTTTAACCTTACGAACCGAGCTTAAAAGTTGATATAACCTTCTGACCTTACTTATTAACTGACCTATACTTGTATATCTTGAGTCATAGATCATTTTGGCGAAAGAATCGTAGCATTCCGACTTACGGTTTAGGCGTTATGATAAAAATCGTAAAAGCAGTTCGTAAACGTAAGTGTGAGTTCGTAACTTCAATGGAACCCCCTTATAATGAGATATTTGGTTAAGAATCTTGGTAATTAAATACTAGAGGTCATAATGAAGATATGAGAGAAGACCTCATATCAAAAAGATTATTTTTCGATTTTATAAAAATGTTCGAATCAAGGTTAAGTGCGAAGAAACCCCTTAGAGGAGCACTTGGTTCTAACCTTCAAAACCACTTGGTATAACCGGCAAACGAGATTCGATTCCTAAGGTGAACCTTCGACTTAAATATTTATTGAATAACGTGGACTTAGTATGAGCCTAAAGTGAGTTATTAATGCCTTAGTTGTGTTTCGCTTACGTGTTTAAGCGTTGGATTATAGTGGATTATCCAAGGGATTAATCGTATGTTTTCGTTTGACTTTGTCTAGATTGTCCGGCATCGTCGCGAACCCCTATCACTTCTCGAGCATCAGGCAAGTTTACTAAACCTTACTCTATTATTCAGAGTATGTATATTTTCCTATGTTCAATACTTGTGTATTCCCAATTTATATACCAAATCTTTGTTGCAAGTATTGTGGCAAGTTTTCTAAATCTATACTTTGAAGTATTGATTATATATTACTGTTGTTGCCATGTGTGGAGTTATACAGTTGTGCGATACATGTTATATATTGTATAAAATAGAGTTTGATTTGGGTTTATATATGAGCTTTGAGATAAAGTAGTTATAAACCGGTATACCTTGTAGCTCTAGAGATAAGAGCATACTTCTTGTTTTCGACTCTAGACCGGGAGTCAGTATTTGAGATATGGAGATAGCCGTGGAAACCCGGAGGGATTCCAGCGGCAGTGTACTAATTATTCTGAGGATTGCTATTATTAAACATTAATTATATTTCTAGAAAGTATTAATTACCTGGAAATGATTTGAGGAATGTTATTTGAATATTACTTCATTCGAAGGTTATTACTTGGAAATGATTTGAGTATGGGCTTCTAAGCTAGATATGGGATATCAGCTATAAGCCAGGATTTTATGTTGCCCTAGGATAAGGGCGTGTGATTTTCTTGAAAAATCAGAAGTAATTATATTTCGGTATATGTTAAAGGTTATTTTCCGATAAAGATATCGGGTAACTGTTATTCGAGGGTTAATTATTTTATTTAAGGAATATTATTTATATACATTTGAGGATTATTTATTAATGAATATTATTTTTAATATTCATTTGAGGATTATTTATTAATGAATATTATTTTTGAATATTCATTTGAGGATTATTTATTAATGAATATTATTTCTAAATATTCATTCGAGGTTTGTTTATTTGATGAATATTATTTTCGAATATTCATTTGAAGGTTTACTTGTTTAATAAATGTTATTAATTGTTTTCCAATCAAAAAGAGGTTCCCAAAATAATGTTTTTTTTTTCGTTTAAATCTGTCTTTTAAAGAGGATTTAAATGCTCGCTCAACTATCAAAAATATGGGAAACCTGATTTAAGTGACTACTACTCTTTTTAAACTCTCAATTCAAAAACTGTCAAGGGACAGATATTTTCTTGGAGCAATTTAATTGCTGCCAGTCTAATGTTGTGTTATCACCTCAATAATCGAGGGGTAAATTCATGGAACAAGTCGGTATCCATTAACAAGCATAGCTTGGGAAATATTGGAGAATCTTCCTTTCCAACCTAGATATAACTAGTTAGTGGAGTCGTATCAACAAGTGTTACACTTGGGGAAAGGAGGACGATCTTTACGTTTCAGAGTCATGGATTTCATCTGAACTAGGAGTGGTGTAAGTGGTCAAGTTGCGTGGGCCCATCCAACTTTTATATTGCCCCAAATGGGCCGGGAGGTCATAGTAAGGCGGTAGACAATGTCAGGCCGTCGTGATACTTTCATCTACATGTAGAAAACTATTTGAGCGGTGCGACCTGCTACTGATCATAGTAAGGTTAGGCACAGCGGACGCGGTAGCAACTCCAGTATTAGTTCATCATCCAATTTGGATATTTCCTGCAACATGTATTGGGGTGAAGAACCAATCGTGTTGGCAGGGGGTCGAGAAGTGTTTGGAATTGAAGTGACAATAAATCCATGCAACTTCATCTTTTATTTTATGAGTTATGACTCTGTGGATACCTTACATAACATGAGTTATGGTAAGGGAGTTGTTTATACTGAATCACCTTATAACTTCATCTTTTAAGTTATGTGTTGATATTCTGCTTACATAGCAGATATTTTTGGAAAGGTTATATTGGTTTACTTTGAAACCTCATCTTTTATATTATACTAGAACTTTGTTCATAATATAGCAAGAGTCTGCAGAAATATTATGAAAATGATATTTGAAGTACAATAATAGTACTGTTTTTGGGAATACATTCCGATAAGGATATTATTTCAGTATCGAGATATTTTGACAAATTATTGTCTTATACCCGCTTTATTCTGGGTTGAGTTAAAGGCAGAATTATGCCACACTTTCATTACCTTGCTGAGCTATCGCTCACTCTTGCTATTGTTTTATATATATTATATAGCAGCGAAGCAGGATGCCAATGGGTCGGCACATACCTCGCAAGGCGTTTCCGTAAACAGTTTCTAGCAGTGATCTCGAGAGTAGTACGAACCAATCGAATCAGGCTACAGCTTTTGGTATTCAACTTATGTATAAATATGAATGGTATGAGAGGATTGTGAGCATCAGAAGGCTAAGTTGGTAATGTAGCATTACTTAGAAATTGTATCAGTGACAAATTCAAAAGACACTGGGGTATTGTAATAATAATTATTTATTCCGCAGTTGTTGTATTGTGTCATTTCTGAGACTCTAACCTGTGTGTGTGTGTGTGTGTGAGACTTATATTGTGGGGTCATGAGCAGGTGAATTATGAATGGTGTGAGTAATACAGGTAAGGCAAGGAGTACATGGATTGTGACAACCCTAAATCCCTGACCCCGGATTTGGGGCTGTTACATCTGCATTCTTGAATTCAGTTCCATTGTCTGATCTGATTGTCCGCACAGGTAGCTTAGCTTCCACTTCAATCTTCATGATGTGATCAATGATTAGTTGTGTTGCTTCATCCTTTGAATGTAAGAATAACACCCACGTGTACATGGAGTAGTCATCCACAATCACCAATGCATATCTTTTTCTTGAAAGTGACATAACATTGACTGGACCAACTAAATCCATATGAATCAGCTGAAGAGGTTCAGCAATGCTTGTCATTTCTCTGCTTCTGTGTGATGCCTTCTTAGACTTCCCTTTTTCACATGCTTCACATAGTCCCTCCTGATAAAATTCCATCAGGGGCAACCCTCTCACTAACTCTCTCTTTACCGAAGAGTTCATAGTTTTGAAGTTCAAGTGTGAGATGTAACTCCCCAAATCCGGGGTCAAAGGATTTGGTCGTCACACTGCATCCTCAATTAAAACAACCTATTCAACATTAAACCAATACAATATACATCTACGACCCCAACTCTACCAAGAATCTTTAAAGGTTATAGTGCTAGAAACAAGAATCCAAAATTCCATTACACAAAATTTTCTTCTTTACAACCATTCTCTTTACATAAATCCTATAACACTAGTATAACTTCGACAAGAAGTATACCAGGCAAATCTAATCTGATACAACATTGTATTCAATAAAAATTCACTTTATACAATAACCTTACACTAGTTCTAAATACTCTGCATTATAACGTCTTCACACTAACATCTTCTTCCTTCTCTGCCCAGCTACGCGGATAACTCCCGCCAATATGCCTTCTTATTGAAAGGCTAAAAATATAAAGAAAGCAAGTATGAGCGAAAGAATTGCTCAGAAGGTGCATTATCAAGTATAATATGAAAAGTTTCCAAAATAATCTTTTGGTTTAAACATTTGAAATCTCTAAAACTTTTAAATCAAGTTTGGTAATTCGCCATAATTTCTCATTCAACTTCTAGCAACTGAATAGTTTAAAACACGAAGGAATTTATATTGGTCGCCACGGTTACCCGAACCAAAATAACTACAATATTATGTAGGAAATATGAAATAATTATACACTCATACGATTTGGAAACCATAGTTTATACAAAATTACTGTTTTTGAAGATAACAGTTCCATTCACAACATCTTCTGAAACCAACAACTCTGGAAGAGTAGAATAATAAAAGAGTAAGCATGAGCCAACGCGCTCGGCCATGGAAGAAAGAACGTACTTCACGACTTCAATATGGTACCGACTGAATTTGCGGTATGAATAAAACTCATCAAGGTAGATATCTCACAACTGCCAATGGAATCGAGAAAGTGAATTTTGATTAATTGAAATCCATTATACTACGAGTAAGTGGTTTCAGCAAGCTTGAAACCCCTTCTTATTAATCAACGAACCAACGATAGTGGTAACATATATAATTTCTGATAATTCCGACAATAATCAAATGCCATAAGGAAGTGACTATTAGACAATTCGAGTTCAATATTTGAATTAGAATTGGACTTCTATTTTATTTTTAAAAACACAAGGTTAGGCTGCTGATCAGTCACGCACTAACCCCGGACAATGCACACAACAAAGTCCTACAACTAGGATCCTTGGCCATCTTGGCCATAATTCATTCCGACCAAGAATCTGGTCCGACCATTATTGGTCCATTTAAAAACATTCCAATTCTATATCCTATACGCCAGGTGTCGGTACAATCGACAACCTTGTTACGACAATCAGGTGTCGGAAGAATCGACAACCTTAATACAACAATCACTGGAAAACTCACGTTCCAGGAAACAACTCAACTATGAAGAATCAATAAGGAATAACAATACAATCTAGTATCGACGAGATCGATACAATAGTGGGAGGTGTACATGAAAAGTATCGCTACAATAAACATCGACGAGATCGATGCAACAATTGGGGTGATAATGGAGAATAAACAATAACATGCTCAACAAGTTACGTATGAAATGAAACAAACATTACGATAGCAAAAGAAATTTGCAACTGCTCAATATAAAGTAGGGTTTAAGGAACAGGCTCCAGATGGCCTCGACAGTACAATTTGTTTCATTATGGAAGAATAATTAAGATTCACCAATTTGATAAGTAACAAGAAGGTCAAGTTCAAGTTTAGGGAAAATTCAAAGTGAAGTTTATGAATAGGGAAATAAGGGTTTACTGACTTCTGAAAGAAATAGTTTAAGTCCTTCAAAAATATACTTATCATAGGTAAGCCTTATATTTGAAGGGAATAAACTAAATCATGCACAACATATATGAGTTCGAATCAGGGACTGGATCAGATAATCGCATTAACGAGAAATGATAACAATACTTGCATAGGTGCAAGATGGAAAGATAGAATACTTGTAGAACAAGTACCACGACTTCAGAATTTAAAATAACATTTTTACCCTCATCGGGTTCACAAGTTCCCACTCATCTAGGGTTGGCAACATTCCAACATAATATTTTTAAATCAAGATTTTTGAAAGAAAGCCTTAGTATAAGGCCCATAACTATCTTTTAAATCGTTTCAATACAATAATTATATTTTTCCAATCACCATGGAAATATGAATCTAAACTCAAAAGGTATGAAAGAATACTCTTCAATTTACGAGATTAAATAAAATACTTTCAATTCAATGCAAGGGAATCAACATTTGGAAATTAAGTGAAAAGTATTCAACTTGCATATTAATAATTCAAGATAATATCACTCAATAATATGTGAAAGGAATAGACACTTGCCTCCGGTCCTTAGCTATTTCGTAAGGCTGAGATAATACGATTCCCTCCTTATTCTGTCTTATAGCACAATTCTCTATTTCCGTCCTTCTTTGATTTAATGCTCTTGCGAATACCGCGAATCTAATCCTACCATTTTTGAATCCACGCCTCTGCCTCGATAGTCAAACATGAGACGGTACTTTAGAGTATGATATATTCTCATATTCCATAAACGTTTGTAACTTAACTCCGAAGCACTTACTAATCTTACCGATATCTCCGTTGGAAGAAAATACTTGCAAATGTCCCCTACGAGTGTTGACGTTCCCTTGGTGTTAAGTCGACTCACAAATAACCCAATCAGTCGTAAACAATATCTCATCCTTCCCCGACGTCTTTCATTTAACATACTTCGATAATCTGACTCGTCTCGTCCAATAGCCTCTGTTGAATAGATAACCATATTTCAATTGATAGAATAATCAAGATTAACTAAATGAATAATTCATGTAACTCGCTCGTCAAAATCTGTAACGCCCCCAGATCCGGTGTAACGCCCCCAAATCCGGGGTCAAAGGATTTGGTCGTCACACTGCACTCTTAATCCAAACAACCTGTTCAATATAAAATCAACACAATAATAATAATATCTGTGACCCCAACTCTACCAAGAATCTTTAAAGGTTATAGTGCTAGAAACAAGAATCCAAAATTTCATTACAACAATCTTTCTTCCTTACAATCCTTCTCTTTACAAAAATTCTAATACACTAGTATAACTTCGATAAGAAGTATACCAGGCAACTAATCTTATACAATATATTATTCAATAGAAAACATCTATATACAAAACCTCTCACTAGCTCAAATGCTCTGGATCAAAACGTCTTTACGCTAATATCTTTCCCCATCTCTGATCAGCTACGCGGACAACTCTTGCCAATACACCTTCTTTCCGGCAGGCTAAAATATATATAAATAAAACAAGTATGAGTGAATGAATTGCTCAGCAAGCGCATTATTAAATATAATACGAAAGGTTTCCAAAATAAACTTTGGATTTTCAAATAAACAAGCCTTTGGCTTAAACATTTGTAATCTCTAATATTTTCAAATCAAGTTTGGTAATTTACCACAATTTCTCATTCTTCTTCTCTCATTTGAATAGTTTAAAACACAAAAAGATTTATATTGGTCGCTACGGCGACCGAATCAACAATATCTACAATAGTAAGTAGAACATATGAAATAAATATAACTCATACGTCTTCAAGACCATAGTTTGTATAAAAATACTAGTTTTGAAGATAACAAATCTATTCACAACATTTTCTGAAACCAACAACTCTGGAAGGTTAGAATAATCAAGGGGTAAGAATGAGCCAACACGCTCGGTCAAGGAATAAAGAACGCACTTCAAGACTTCAACATGGTACCGACTGGATATGCGGTATGAATAAAACTCATCAAGATAGATATCTCACGACTGCCAATGGAATCAAGGAAGTGGATTTCGACTATTTGGAATCCAAATGTATTAAAGAGTAAGTAATTTCAGCAAGATTGAAACCACTATTATTAATCAACGAACCAACAACTTCACGCAACGAATAAACCTGAGAATCAGGTCATAACTCACAAGAACGAAACATATGGATGTAACTCATCTTAGAAATAAGAACTTATTCTAGAATTGGACTTTCACATTTTATCAAATCAAAGGTTGTGCTGCTGGCCAGCCACGCAACAACCCCGGACTAGCTCATGCATAGTCCTCTACGGATCCAAGGCCAATCTGGGCCTAAATTACATCGACCATAAATGGCCCGACCAATAATTGGTCCATTTTTAAAAACATTCCAATTCTATTTTATAAACGTCAGGTGTCAGAACAATTGACAACCTTACTTCGACAATCAGGTGTCGGAAGAATCGACAACCTAATACAACAATTGCTGGAAAACTCACGTTCCAGGAAACAGTTCAATTATGAAGAATCAATAAAGGGATAACAATTTAATCTAGTATCGACGAGATCGACACAATAATGGGGAGTACACATGGCAAGTAACAACATCATAAATATCGACGAGATCGATGCAACAACTGGGATAACAATGAAGAATAAACAATGACATGCTCAACAAGGTTAAGTCTGATATGAAACAGACAATATGATATCAACAGAAAGTGTAACAAGTCAATATAGAGTAGGGTTCAAAGAATAAACAATAACATGCTTAACAAGATTGAATCTGATATGAAACAGACAATATGATATCAACAGAAAAGGGTAACAAGTCAATATAGAGTAGGGTTCCAAGAACAGGCTCTAGATGGCCTCAATAGTTCAAATCATCACATTATGGAAGAATTAATTAAGGTTTACCAATCTGGTAAATGACAAGAGAGTCAAGTTCAAGTTTAAGAAGAATTCAAGGTGAAGTTTATAAATGAAGAAAACAAGGGTTTATCAACTTCTGACAGAAATAGTTCAAGTCCTTCGAACATGTACTTATAATAGATAAGCCTTGTACTTGAAGGAAGTAAACTAAATCATGCACAACATATATGAATTTGAATCAGGGAATGGATCAGATGATCGCAATAACAAGAAAGGATAACAAGGTTTGCATAGGTGCAAGGTGAAAAATGGAATACTTTAAGGGCAAGCAACACCACTTCAGAATTTCAGAATAAGTTTTCCCTCATAGGGTTCACAAGTTTCCGCTCATCTAGGGTTGGTAATATTCCAACTTAGCATTTTTAAATCAAGTCTTTGAAAGAAGGCCTTAGTATACAGCCCATAACTATCTTTTCAATCATTTCAATATAATAATTATATCTCTCCGATCAATATGAAAATATGAATCTAAACCAAAAAGGTATAAAAGAGTACTCGTCAATTTACGAGATTAAATAACATACTTGCAATTCAATGCAAAGAAATCAACATTTGAATAGGGAAATCAACATTCATAAGCAAGGGTATAAACACTTGCCTCTGGTCCTTAGCTATTTCGTAACGCTGAAACAATACGATTTCCTCCTTATTCTGTCTTGTCGCACGATTCTCTACTTCCGTCCTTCTTTGCTTTAACGCTCTTGCGAATACCACTAGTCTGCTTTTACCATTTCGAATCCACGTGCCAGCCTCGATAGTCAAACATGAGACGGTACTTAGTCTTCAACGTATGATTTCACATTCCATAAACGATCGTAACTTAACTTCGATAATCTGACTCGTCTCGTCCAATAGCCTCTGTTGCACAGACAACCACATTTCAATTGATAGACCAATCGCAATCAACCACATAAGTAATCCACGTAACTCGCTTGACAACAATCCCCGTACTATAAAAGTCAACATCTAAGTCAACGGCCTCGTAAATCTCACTTTCTAACATAACCGACAAATTTCTATCCCAACTACCCCTCGTGATGATATTAGACACGACCAAATACTCAAACAAGTCTCAACACAATTTATTCGCATGCATGACTCAACAACAGATAATTCACATCATTCACATAACATATTTAAACAAGTAACCGGTTACGTATCGGACGCCCGGTCTAATTTACGATATTTAAAACTCAGACACTAGCCCTAGTACGGGCATATACGGACTATAAAACACATTACACAACTCATACAAACCATATAGCACTTATAACTATTTTTAAAACATCACACGAAACTTATTTGAATTTAAATAAGCCACAAACAATTTTTAAATCAAAAATCGGATTTTTAAATCCAATATAAGTATTTAAATGCAAATTAAATCAATTAATAAAATTAATTGACACCCTTTAAATGCTCAAACTATTTTTAAATAAATAAACCAAGATAGAAAATAATTAAACTTAATTTTAATTAATTAAATCTAATTAATAATTAATTATTAAGAATTAACTGATTAAAAGAATTAATCAATTAATTAAATTAATTAATTATTAATAAACAAAATAATTAAAATAATTAAATTTAATCAATTTTCGAATTTAAATAAATATTTATGAATTTATAAAATTTTCGGAATAATAAAATGTATTTTTAAATCAAAGATATGATTTTTAGAATTTTTAAAACAATTTTTGAATTATTTTAAAAATAAAAATCCAGAAACACTATTCATCTTCTTCCTTGAAAGCTTCAAGCCAGCTTTAATGGCTGACCGGCCGCCGCCGGCGGTAACTCCAGCCAAAATCCGGCCAAATCGTTTTTACACAAAAACTCAACCAAACTCAACGTTCTATACACCAAAACAAAGCTTGAAACACGTACAATCTAACCCACATATCCACATACACAAACAATCAACAAATTTTACGAACTAATGGTTTGAAAATTCGAAAAAACTTAATAATTCGATCTAACAATTCTAGGAATAGAATGACTCAATTAAACATGCAAATCGATTACCCATGATCATATGAAGCTATAGGAACCATCAAAATCAATGGACAAACTCTAAATCAAAAAGCCCCAATTTTCGAGCTCAAGAACCCTAACTTTCGAATTGGACAATCCGGGAATCAAACAATGAAATTGAACACATATTTGGACTCCCTACAACCATACGAAGCTATACATACCATCAAATCACATGAACAAGCTCAGAATTAAAAACCCCCAAATTTCACATGAACCCTAATTTTCGAGATTTAAAGAAAAATTCGTATGAAGTTGAAATATTACCTGACATGAAATCTGATGGTATATTATGAAACTAGATTCCAAGACCTTCGATTTGACTATAAGAACGTCGAAATCGGATTCCGATAATGCCTTCAAAAGTTGGTTTGATTCTCAAGAACACGAAGAACACGTTCTAGGGTTTTTCGGATTTTTAACTGTAATTAAGCTTGATTATACGAAAACAAAGTACGATTTGCCTTTTTATATTAAACGGAAAATAATACCCCAAACGACATTTTTGGATCGATACTGATCCGATGGATCGCTTTAAATACAATATAACAGAATATATGTTTTAAACCTTTAATAAAGCAGAATACACGTTTCACGAGACGATAAGCATCCATAAAGTACGGATAACTACAAGTATCGTTTAATTCAAAATATACGAACCAAAATACCTTTATTGCGAATATTTTCGAATACTTCCTACTTTAACGAATGAAATATTGGTACGAACGATATACCAATTTCCCGAATAATTTGGGAACGATCCAAATTTTCTTTTCAATAATTAAAATAAAATAAAATAGTATAACATCCTTTTCAAACTAATTTCAAATTCCCCACACATTTCACATAGCACCACAATATCACATATTCAATCATGTAACGAATAACTTAGTACGTTTAAACAGATAAATCATTTAATAACTCTTAATATGAAATTAAAATTTCATTTCACATCATATAATAACACGTAATTTTCCCGGATCTTACATCCGGGGTCTGGGATCCAGGTCGTCACCTCACCATCCAATGATATAATACCTGTATTAACTCAATGATCCAATCAAAACATCATTATAGACCCCAATCTCTTACTCACACAAGTTATAGTCGTAGAAACGATATACAGTAACATTAGTTATTACAAACCAAATGTACTATCCAGGATCTCACACTACTAGCTATAACCTCAACATGGAATTATTACAACCCATTTTGTAAACACACTTAATAAGGATAGCTGAACCTATCCAACTTGCTCATACAATATCCTTCTTGAACTGCATTATCTCAAGGGAGTATCTTCCACATTCCTTTCCTCGCAATACGGGACGACCGACTATAAGCTCTAACTTCACCAGTTCGAGGATGATTCCATCTCCTCACCGTCATAATACAAGATACTAACTAATGAGTCTCTTCAATTCATATCAAGTTCACTTAATAGGTTGGGGTTCGTAAAAATATTCGACATTCCCTTATACCAATCCAAAATTCGTGCCTCACACGGTCGAGTCAATATGTCAACAAAAGATGGAGGTCTACTAGTTATCATATACGTAGTATCTAACAAGAGTTGTACCGAAAGAATCCAACTCTAAACGCACTGACCTCGTTTCCGATAGGTTCTGAGATCGTCGCATCGCTTGTTGCAGCCGTACGTAACTTCATTATAGTCATGCCATCAATTCCCAATGTTCTTGATTTCTGAGCTGAACCATCGTGGCCTAACATACGAAGCATACTCATGTTGCTGTCTAGTGCGCTCGTCTTACGATAACGTTCTTGTAATACATACATGCAAAATCTTCCTTGAGGGCAACGAAATCCTCAATGGTGTAGAAGACACTATCTCTGGTGGAATCGTTGTTCGTGGGGTATTGAAACCTCATTGACAAAACAATGTCTTCAACTAGTCCAGGTAACTAGTGACCTTACTTACGTAAGGAAGTTTAAACGCATTGGTTCTCACATATGATGCCTCCTTATGGGCAACTATGAATGACTACGAGTAACAAGATTCATGCTAGTCAAATCAATCTATGGTATTGGCAATCCCGCCTCTACCTCAACTACTCTCGAGACTCTATTCCACATTCGATAATAATGTCTTTGATAAATTATGTACGTTTCTAGACTCTTTCTCATCATTCTGATGGTCTCCAAGGATTTTATCAGTCCTATAATAAGACCTCGTGTTAGGAATATGTTGTTCTTGATGATAAACATAAAACACTTAGAAGAATTTGTGTAAAGTCATTTTGTAGCTGTCAACGGAATGGTAGGCTTTGTAGCAATCCGTTGACAGGTAGTTCATCAACGAAATGAGTGATGTAGCAATTGCACTGTACAATACTTCTAGATTGATATGCATTTCATTGTAGATATTGGATAGGTTTTCTAAGTCATGTTGACTAAGTACTAGATAGGCAAAATAGGTTGGTTAATTGTAAATATCTCATGCCTTGTAATTTTGCCTAAGTGAAGACCTGTCAACGGAATGAAGATTATCCTATCAACGGTATGAAGTTTACTCATCAACGGAATGAAGATTATCCTATCAACGGTATAGAGTTTACTCATCAACGAAATGAAGAATAAAGCTATCAACGAAACACATCTCCCTGCTATCAACGAATCATTATTGCTTTTCTGAATAGTTGATAAAGTGATAGTGACAGTTTACTGAACAGATCTAAAGGTGATGTGGAAGTGTACTTTGCATTGGAAACCATTAAAATGGACATGGGGAATAAGGAAACATCCCAGTTTCCAATTGGGCTCTTGGGAGTGATCATAATAAGCATGAAGACAAAAGCAAATATCTTCAAGGACCACTGGACAAAGGGATGAAAAGCAAACTATTGGCGGTTACTCATTGTACTTTTAGTGTAGCCAAAAATAGAGTTGTAAACTTGGGTTTATAGAACCAAGTGTAGCAGTTACTTTAGAAAAAGGAGAAGAAAAACAAATAGATTGTATTAGCTATTTTTGAGAGCATTTTTCTTCTCTACATTATTGTAACTGAGCAGCTGTGTACTTTTGTATCACAGATTATTTCCGCAATAAAAATCACTTCAGTTGGATCATCAAATAATCCAACTGAAATTATTAAGTGCTTGTGGTTTTTAATTTATAAGTTCAGTTTTAATTTGTAAGTTGTTTTTAAGTTTGAGAAATATCAAGGAATTGTATTCAACCCCCCCCCCCCTCTACAATTTTGTTAGGTCATTTGGGATTAACAATTGGTATCAGAGCGAGCTTCTAACATACAAGAAGTTTAAAGATCAAGACCAAAAACAGTAACCATGGTGAAGAAGGATGCAGGTGTAAAGATACCAGTTCTTGATAAGGACAATTACTTTCACTGGAAAGTAAAGATGCATTTACATCTCATGTCTATGGATGAGAGGTATGTAGACTGCATTGAGAAAGGTCCACACGTTCCCATGAAGTTTGCATCTAGAGTTGGAGTGCCAGATGATGCTCCTGATGTGGAAATTCCAAAACTTGTCTCAGAATGGACTATTGAAGATGTTGCAGAAGTCCATAAAGATAAAAGAACCATGAACATTCTGTTTAATGGTTTGGAGCAAGAGATGTTTGACAATGTCATAAACTGTACAACCTCCAAAGAAGTATGGGACATTGTTAGAACTCTCTGTGAAGGAACTGAGCAAGTTAGGGAAAACAAAATGCAGCTCCTCATACAACAATATGAGCATTTTCATTTTAAAGCTGGTGAAACCCTAAATGACACATTTAGTAGGTTTCAGAAGCTTTTGAGTGGATTAAAGTTGTATGGGAGGATCTATCAAACCAAGGATTCAAACCTTAAAATTTCTTAGATCTCTTCCAAAAGAATGGAAGCCTATGACTGTTTCTCTCAGAAACACTCAAGAGTACAAAGACTACACTCTTGAAAGGCTTTATGGAACCTTGAAGACATATGAGTTGGAAATGGAGCAAGATGAAGAAATTGAAAAGGTACAGAAGAAAGGTGGATCTATTGCATTGATTGCATCTGTGAACCAACTGGAAGATGACAATGAAGAAGCTGCAAAGGCCACAACTAGTCGAGCTAGTTGTAGGAGTGATGTTAGGAAGGGTAAAGGCAAGATGACAGAAGAAGAAGAACCAGAACCAGTCAACTTGGATGACTTAGATGAGATTGATGAACACATTGCTTTTCTATCAAGAAAATTCTCTAAGTTCAAGTTCAAGAGAAACTCAGAAGCTAGGCCACCAAGGAGAGACTTTCAACCCATCAAAAGTAACTGGATTGAAAAGTCTAAATCTAAATGTTTCAATTGTGGAATGCTTGGTCACTTTGCTGGGGACTGCAGAAAGCCCAGGGTTGAGAAGGGCAACAGGAAATTTGAGCCTGTTGATTATAAAAATAAATACTTTGAACTTCTCAAGCAAAAAGAAAAGGCTTTCATGTCTCAGGAGTATGATTGGGCTGGTAATGGTGAAGATTCTGATGATGATGTTGAGTATGTCAACTTGGCTCTTATGGCTAACAATCATGAGCAGGAAGCAAGCTCCTCAAGCAACCAGGTAACAATTACTAATCTTTCTGAGCTCTCTAAAGAGGAATGCAATAGTGCAGTAAATGAAATGTCTACTGTACTATATAATTTACGTGTTACTCTTAAATCACTTACCAAAGAGAATTCAAGAATAAAAGAGACTAATTTGCTCTTAAGTGATAGGAATGCAATGTTAGAAGCACAACTCATTGATTTTGAGAAAATGAGGTGTGTTAGTAGGGATGCTAAGAAGAAACTTAAGAACGTGTTAGAAAGGGAAGAAATTCTTAAAACACAACTTGAAATAGAACAAAGTGTGATTGCTAAATGGAAAGATGCCAGGAGTTGCTAACAACATCATTAATGTTCAAGGTATGGAATCTTTCTGTGAACAATCATGGAAAAAGAACAAAGAGAAGCTAGGGTATGTTGGTGAAACCTTAGAATCAGAAACAGAGTCAACAAACAACAATGATCATTTGTTAAAGGTTGATATGTCAACGGAATGCAATGTTTCGTTGACAGATGAACCATCAACCGATCAGGCTGTTTCGTTGACAGAGAAAAGAAAAGAAGAACTCACTAGACTTAATAACAAGTATGGTCCTGTCACCAAGAACTTTGTTCAAGGTGAGTCTAGTAAATCAAAGAAAGTTGAGAAGCCTGTTGAGAGAGCTAATGTAGGTCACTTGTCCAACAAGCAATTGAAAGATAAGTTAGAGAATGTTCAAGTTGAGGCTAAGGGAAATAAAAAGAATAACAGGTATGGCAAAGTAGGGATTAACAAACACAACAATTACACACCTGATAAATATGCTCCTAGAAAGACATGTGTCAATTGTGGAAGTGTTAGTCATTTATCTACTAACTGCAAATCTGTTAAGAAGACTGCTAAAGTGAAAATGTCTAAGCCTGCAATGAATGGTTCTATGCCTACAATGCCTGTTATGCCTAACATGTTTGCCTCATATGCACAATTTCAAAATCCATATGCCAGCATGCCATTTGTGCCTAGTCCATACATGAATATGTTTAATGTGCCACAAATGCCATGGAATATGAATAACATGTTTGTTCCTCCAACTATGCATGTTGTGAATGAAAATGTGAGAAACCCTCAGAAATCAACACCAAGGGTAAAGATTGATTTAAATCAATCTGAGCCCAAGGTGAAAAATAATATAAAAAGAAAAGAAAAGGCTAACAAAACAGGACCCAAGGAAACTTGGGTACCAAAATCAACTTGATTTGGTTTTGTTGTGTGCAGGGAGACAAAAGGAATCTTTGGTACTTGGATAGTGGTTGTTCAAGACACATGACTGGTGATTCTACCCTGCTCACAGAGTTTCAGGAAAGAGATGGCCCTTGTATTGCTTTTGGAGATGACAACAAAGGCTACACTAAGGGATATGGCTTGATTTCAAAAGAGAATGTTATCATAGATGAGGTTGCATTGGTGGATGGTCTTAAGCACAATTTGCTTAGTATCAGCCAACTTTGTGACAAAGGATTTTTAGTTACTTTTTCTAAAGAAGCCTGTGTTGTTTCTAAAGGAGGAGACAACAATGTGGTAATGACTGGATTCAGAAGAGGGAATGTGTACATTGCTGACTTTAGTAGCACAAGTCCAGACACCATCACTTGTCTCTTCAGCAAGGCAAGCAAGGATGAAAGTTGGCTATGGCACAAGAAATTATCTCATCTGAATTTTAAAGTTATGAATGATTTGGTGAGGAAAGATCTTGCTAGAGGAATTCCACAAGTGGAGTTCTCCAAGGATGGTTTGTGTGATGCCTGTCAAAAAGGGAAACAAAAGAAGGCATCATTCAAAAGCAAGACAGAGTCATCAATTGTCCATCAGCTTGAATTACTTCATATGGATCTGTTTGGCCCTGTAAATGTCATGTCTATCTCAAAGAAGAAATACTGTCTTGTGATTGTTGATGATTTTTCTAGATTTACATGGACCTTCTTTTTACACTCAAAAGATGAGGCAAGTGAAATCATTATCAATCACATCAAGATGGTAAACAATCATCCTGATTTCAAAGTAAGAAGGATTAGGAGTGACAATGGGACAGAATTCAAGAATTCAAGTATGAAGGTGTTCTGTGAAGAAAATGGTATTTTGCATGAGTTTTCAGCAGCAAGGACACCACAGCAAAATGGTGTAGTTGAAAGGAAAAACAGAACACTTATTGAAGCTGCAAGGACAATGCTAGATGAATCAAAGTTACCAACTTATTTTTGGGCTGAGGCAGTTAACACAGCTTGCTTCACTCAAAATATTTCTTTGATTAATCAGGCCAAGGGAATGACCCCTTATCAACTACTCAAAGGAAAGAAGCCACTATTGGATTTTCTTCATGTCTTTGGATGCAAATGCTTTGTTTTGAGGAATCAAGCTGAGCATTTGGGGAAATTTGAAGCAAAGGCAGATGAAGCAATTTTTGTGGGATATGCAGCAGGGAAAGCTTACAGAGTCTATAACCTCAGAACCAACATTGTTATGGAATCTGTACATGTTGTTTTTGATGATCTCAAAATTCAAGGTCTCTGTGATGAAGGTTTCCATGAAAGTCTTTCTTTTGAAAATGAGGAAGGAGATCAAGTGAATCATGTTAAGGCTACTGAGAAACAGCCTAAAGTTGTTGTATCTAGCACAGATGAAAGCAGCAGTGAAGATGAAATTGCTGCATTGAGATTGAAAAGAATAGCTGCTAGCAGACCAAATGGTCATTTCGTTGACAGTCATAATGGAGGATTCGTTGACAGTCAAAATGAGCGTTTCGTTGACAGCCAAAATGGTCATACCGTTGACAGTCACAGAAATGCTTCTAGAAGTGATCAATTAGGGACAACAAACTCAGGGGGAGTTTCTCAAGGACAATTATCCAATCAAGGCAATCATGATCATGAAGCTACCTCGTCAAGATCAAATCTTCCTCCCTCAAGGAAATGGACTAAAGATCATCCCTTTGAACTTATTATAGGTGATGTTTCTTCAAAAGTCCAAACTAGAAGAGCAACTCAAGAGGAATGTCTATATAGCAGCTTTCTGTCTCAAGATGAGCCAAAGAAAGTTGAGGATGCACTTCTAGATCCAGATTGGGTTTTAGCTATGCAAGAGGAGTTAAACCAATTTGAATGTTTGGAAGCTGGTGCCCAAGCCTAAAGACAGAAGTGTCATAGGCACAAAATGGGTGTTCAGAAACAAGATGGATGAAAATGGCATAGTCACAAGGAACAAAGCTAGATTGGTTGCAAAAGGCTATTCACAGGAAGATGGAATTGATTTTGATGAAACATTTGCTCCTGTTGCAAGACTAGAAGCAATAAGGATTTTCCTAGCCTATGCAGCCCATGCCAATTTCAAGGTCTATCAAATGGATGTGAAGAGTGCTTTTCTGAATGGGGAATTGGAAGAGGAGGTGTATGTAAGTCAACCTCCTGGTTTTGAAGATGATGATTTTCCAGAATATGTATACTTCCTCCTCAAAGCACTCTATGGTTTGAAACAAGCACCTAGAGCCTGGTATGACACACTTTCACAGTTCCTCCTTGAGAATCACTTCACTAGAGGTACTGTAGATAAAACTCTGTTTCACAGGGTTGTGAATGGCTCTACTATACTTGTTCAAATTTATGTAGATGACATAATCTTTGGGTCTACAGATGTGAAACTTTGTCAAAAGTTTGCCAAGCTTATGCAAAGTAAATATGAAATGAGCATGATGGGAGAATTAACTTACTTTCTTGGTCTCCAAGTGAAGCAAGTTAAAGAAGGGATTTTCATTAGTCAAAAAAAATATATTCATGATTTATTAAAGAAATTTAACTTAATGGAATGCTCTCCTGCCAAAACTCCCATGCCTACTGCCACCAAACTTGAATTGAATACTAAGGAAAAATCTGTGGACATTTCAAGTTACAGAGGCATGGTAGGCTCACTTCTATATTTAACAGCTAGTAGATCTGATATTATGTTTGCTACATGTCTATGTGCTAGATTTCAGGCTGATCCTAGGGAATCCCATTTAGTTGCTATTAAAAGAATTTTCAGATATCTCAAAGGAACACCAAACCTTGGCATTTGGTATCCTAGAGAACCTGGCTTTGAACTAATTGGTTATTCAGATGCAGATTTTGCAGGATGTAAAATTGACAGGAAAAGCACAACTGGCACCTGTCAATTCTTAGGAAACAAGCTTGTCTCATGGTTCAGCAAGAAACAAAACTCAGTTTCTACCTCCACAGCTGAGGCTGAGTATATTGCAGCTGGAAGTTGTTGTGCACAGATTTTATGGATGAAAAATCAACTACTTGATTATGGAATAAGAGTTGAGAAAATTCCTATTTTCTGTGACAACACTAGTGCCATTGCCATTACTGAGAATCCAGTGCAGCATTCAAGGACCAAGCACATTGACATCAAGTACCATTTCATTAGAGAACATGTTATGAATGGTACTGTGGAGTTACATTTTGTTCCAAGTGAACAACAACTTGCAGACATCTTTACCAAGCCACTTGATAAATCAACATTCTCAAGATTAGTAAGTGAGCTAGGTATGCTAAATTTCTCTTAATTATTTTTGAGATGTTTACAAGTTAAAATGCAGCCAGAAATTTGCTATGTTTTTCTGTGAATTAATTTTCTCAGGAAAAAGTAAAATTTTGTCTAAGTCAAAATTACTATGTCAACGAAACGAACCATTTCGTTGACAGTCTTAGCATTTTTCTGGGTGTTTCGTTGATAGCTCTTTTATATCAACGAAACGCAGCTTTATCAACGAAATAAGACGGGACGTTAACCGCCCAATCCTGATTCGTTGATTTAGCGCAATTAATCTGAACCGTTGAAATTTGACACGTCCGTTACCACGATCTATACATACACCCCTGTAAGTATAAATCATGGTAATACTTTAAAGGTAACGATTATATTTTTTAAGCCAATCCAGTAATTTACATTGATTGTTGGATTTATTTTCTAAGAATTTTTGGGGGAGTATTTAAGAAATTCTATTTTCTTTAATTCTTTTTTACCTGTTCTCAAAAATTCCAAAGGCTTTTCTTTCTTCTTCTCTCTAACAAGCAATTCAGTTCGAAGCTTTTCTACACTCAACAATGGCACCCATAGTCAAGCTTATGTCTGCTGGAGGGTTTATCTATGAGAAAAACAACTCCATCCCCTTTGTTGTCAAGGAAAGCCCGAACATCATCTTTTTCAAGATGATGGACTTCATGAAGAATTGCAAGTTGAGCTATGCAATGTTTCACTCTACACCACTCTACAATGAGATAATCGAGGAGATTTGGACCTCATGTGAGTATAGTGGGACAAATTGCACTTTGCAATTCACCATCCAAGGTAATGAGTATATAGTTAATTCTGATGTATTGCAAGCATTTCTACATATTCCTGAAAATAACTGTAATGCTTTGCCTACAAACACTGAAATTGTTAACATGCTAAATTCTATAAACTACTCATTTCCTACTGATAATTTGGGTAAGATTATTAGGAGAGGTTTGGTTAGAGAATACAGTTACTTAGCTGATGCATTCATAAAGGTATTTTCTGGCAAAATTAGTAATTTTGATGCATTAACTAATTCCATGTTAATTCTCTTAACCATGCTCCTAACTGATAGATATTATAACTTTAGCACCCAACTTATGTATGAAATTGGTGCTAAGTTGGGTGATAAGGCAAATAGGAAAAAGAATATCTATTATGCTAGGTTTCTGATGATGTTGGCTAACCATGTTAGTCCAGCACCATTAGTTATCTCTAACCCCGTTTCCAGGTTTGAGTGTTTTGTGCAAGAGAAGAGGGTTTTGACAGATATCCTGAGACTTAACCACAATGGTGATGTCCCAGTGGTGTATCTGCCCATCATTGAGGTAACTTCTTCTAACCCTGTTAATATAGTTGCTACTTCTATTGTTTCCCCTACCAATGTTGCTATGGAGTCTGTAGCTATGTCCCAACAGGCTCCTGCCCAAGCAGCAAAACCTAAATCTAAGAAATCCTCAAAGCCAACCTCAGGTGCTTCTCAAAAGGCACCTGTTGCAAAAACTACTTCACAACCTAAGGGGAGTGATTCTGGAGCTGTAAGAGGTGAGGGAAGGGGTGAACATCAATGAAACCCCAAGAATAAGGAAGGAAAGGATAGTGTGTCCCAACCAAGCCCCATTGTGTCTTCCCAACAAGGCACAATGAGTAAAATGGATTTAAACACAAGTCTAGTTGCATCCTCCCAAAAGGATGTGATTATTGAAACAAGCTCTCCTCCAAGAGCACACTCCAAGAGGGTAAGGGACACTTCAAGCCCACAATCTACATTTTCCCAATACCAAAGGAGAGTGAAGCAAAAATCCAAGGGTACACAGGGTGCACACACTCTGGAAGCAACACTTCCAGTTTCACGAATTCAGTTTGATGTAACCCCTATTATTACTCTGGGGTTACAGTCCCATTCTCTAAACATCAACCTTGAACTATCTCCATCAAATTCACCAACTCAGTCTTTAGATGTGGACATGATCCATTCATCTATTCCTGATTCTCCAACTCTTATCTTGGAGAAGCCCCACTCTGAAGCTGGTGGCCATCACTTGTCAAGTGATTTGTTGGGCCATCAACCAACTTTTTCTGAAGTTGCAAGAGGATCTGTGGACCAATCTCTAAAATCAATCACCACAGATTCTATTGTAATTTCACTTTCTCAAAGTGCTTTATTGACTTCATCAACGAAACAGTCTCTTTCGTTGACAAGTGTTTCTCCATCAACGGTATCCATACCGTTGACAGTTCAAACTACCATTCCGTTGATAGGTCATTCTACACCCCTTATTGCAAATCAAGTTGTTTCCACAACTAGTGTAGATGACCTGGTGGTAGTTGAGACACTTTTAGGTTTGAGAGGGAGTGAAATTGAGAGGCTGGCTTGCAGCCAGGCAAAAGGAGAGAATGAGAGTGAGAGGCTGACTATTTCTTCCAGCCAGGCAAAAGGAGAGACTGAGGGTTCCACCTTAGTAGGTGAAGGTGAGGGTGTGAGAGGTGTGAGCCATGGGGAGCCCATGATGCAAGAAAATAGAGGAGAGAGAGAAGGGACTACAGGATCAGCAAGGGAGGAGGCAGCCATTGCTAGTGAGTTAATGAGGGTCAATGAGGGAGAAAGGGAACTTACTTTCCAAGAGCATTATCAACAAACTCTGGATAGTATTTCCCTGGATCCTGAGACCTTTACTCACCCTGTGCCAGCCTATCAAATTATGGCTCAACAGGGCAATGTGGAGGCAGAGAGGTCACTAAACCTAATTCATACAACTGCATCAATGCAAAGAGCAAAGGATGCCTTGACCAATCTATCTCCAATAGCTGCAGCAAGTGGAGAATTTGACTTTTCTGATGATGAGGACAGCTTTGGTGACAATCTACAGGTGGCCACTACTTCACAGACTGGGACTTCTGTGGTGGCTCCTAGACCAAACTGGCTTTCTCAGGATATGCAAGGAAGATGCACTCTAGATGCTGCTATCTCAAGGCAGTACACTGAGGCATATCTAGCTCATGAGTCTACAAATGCAAGGGACAAGAAATTCTACAAGGCCATCATGGATTCTCTGGAAATCCAAAGACTACAGATGCTACAGACAAGGATTGAAGCTACAGAAATCAAGGATTCCATTAGCAACCTCAGGGATGCTACTGACAGGAGGCTAGATGAAAAGCTTCCTCTTCTAACTGTGTCCAAGATGAACAGGTTTTTCTCCAAGGAACCTGAAGTGTCCTCATCTTTGTAGACTCTTTCCTCTAGAGTGGACAAAGTTGAGGCTACACTTTCTCACATGCAAAAGGAACAGGAAAAACAGACACAGCTACTCACCCAGCTTTTGGCAGCTCAAGGACTCCCTATCATCTCACTTGATGATAACAAAAAGGGGGAGAAATCTAAGGAGCTAGCGAAATCTAAAGAGCTTGATATACAAATCACAAAGGTTTTGGTTCCAGCCATTTCCTTACCAAATGAGCCACTAGCAATGGGGGAGCTTGGACAGAAGAAAAAGGATGGTATTGACCTGATTCAGGAAGCTTCTATGAGGATGAGACTTGCAGAACAGATTAAAGATCATTGGTCCAACATAGAAGCAAGGGTCAAGAATATTGCTGAAACTGCAAAGAATTCAAATCCATCAACGGATCAACCATCAACGAATGCCATGGTTGTAACATCAACGGAATGGGAGCCACAGTTCAAGAGTTCTTATGTAATAGAACCCCTTCAGCATGGACTCTTTCAAGATTCAAGAAATGAGAAAGGGCAAGCTTCATGCTTTAGGAATGTGGATGCAAGAGGGATATCTCCAATATCACCTGTCAAACCCAAGGGCAAGAATACTGCAAGGATATTTTATCCTCCACCAAAGCCAGATGAGTTCAAAATCCTAGGGAAGCTGATTATTGAAAGCAAAGAAAGCAATCATCCAAGCATAAGGAACCAAAGGGCCATCATCTACAGGGATAGCAAGGAAATCTGCATTTGGGTTGGTCACCCAAATTTTGCTAAGGCCAAAGCTGAAGAATCTGAAAGGGCAGCAATGCAAGCTCTTGCAGTTGCTCAATCACTTGAAGATGAAGAAGCCCTAAAGGAAGAAAAGGCCAAGGATGAAGCTGAGGAAGCTGGAAAGGAAAGGAAGAGTGTAAGGCAGCCAAACGCTGGAGCAAAAAGGAATCTAATCTTTGATAAAGATGATTCTCAGGACACTGCCCAAGACTCTTCCACAACTAGTGCACATCAAATTCCTGTTGATCAACCTCATGAAGGAAAGTTGGACTGTGATCCTGCACATCCTGTCAACTTTCATGATCAACCAATAATGCCAAAAGAGGTGCCTTTTGAATTTGATGAGGCCTACTTTCCAAAGTTTCTATTTGAGAAGGATCAACCAATGAAGACAAAGAAAAGGGCTGTCAAAGCAAAGCTAGTATTTATGAGAAAGCCACAACCTCAGAAACACCCTGCAAATCCAGAGGACTGCATGTACATTACTGACATCAGGGAAGAATCCATTCTACATCTTGACTTAGACAACCTGGTGGAAGTAAGGGGCATTGCAGCTTCTCAAAAATTGCCTGAGAGACTGGTCTTTGTATTCAAGGGTGGTAGAGAATAGGTGTGGCCTCTCTACAGAATTTTAGGAGAAGACTACCAAACACTACTCTCAGTGTTTAGATGCTTGAAGAAAGACTTTGGCTTCACCAAAACAGCCAAGTCTGAGGTGGTCTCCAAAATTTGTCAGATAAAGGCTAGCTGGAACAAGCCCGAGGCTCTTCCCAGGATGCTTAGAGTGCCCTCAACAGGAAAGAAGATCCATCTTCAACCATACTGGATGATGGAAATTAAGGACAAGGACAATTGCAGAAGATTCTTCAGGGTCGAAGACCAGCTGGATAAGGCATCTAATCAAACTCTAAAGTTTATGCAATCCATGCTTGGTGATCAAGATGAAGAAGAGAAGATCTTTTACAGAAGGCTACAGGTCCAAATTGAGGAAAACAACTCTAAGAGAGGGAACTAGAGGAGCACTCTTGGGCATTAGTCTTGTAAGTCTTGTATTTTGTCTAAAATATTATGAAGCTTAATGCATTTTCTACTTTTGTAATTTATGATGTATCTGAGTGTTTTTGTTATCATCAAGTCTCTTGATTTATGCCTGTTATTCTATCAGTCATAAATTGGGGGAGACTGTTAGGAATATGTTGTTCTTGATGATAAACATAAAACACTTAGTAGAATTTGTGTAAAGTCATTTTGTAGCTGTCAACGGAATGGTATGCTTTGCAGCAATCCGTTGACAGGTAGCTCATCAACGAAATGAGTGATGTAGCAATTGCACTGTACAATACTTCTAGTTTGATATGCATTTCATTGTAGATATTGGATAGGTTTTCTAAGTCATGTTGACTATAAGTACTAGATAGGCAAAATAGGTTGGTTAATTGTAAATATCTCATGCCTTGTAATTTTGCCTAAGTGAAGACCTGTCAACGGAATGAAGATTATCCTATCAACGGTATGGAGTTTACTCATCAACGGAATGAAGATTATCCTGTCAACGGTATGGAGTTTACTCATCAACGAAATGAAGAATAAAGCTATCAACGAAACACATCTCCCTGCTATCAACGAATCATTATTGCTTTTCTGAATAGTTGACAAAGTGATAGTGACAGTTTACTGAACAGATCTAAAGGTGATGTGGAAGTGTACTTTGCATTGGAAACCATTAAAATGGACATGGGGAATAAGGAAACATCCCAGTTTCCAATTGGGCTCTTGGGAGTGATCATAATAAGCATGAAGACAAAAGCAAATATCTTCAAGGACCACTGGACAAAGGGATGAAAAGCAAACTATTGGCGGTTACTCATTGTACTTTTAGTGTAGCCAAAAATAGAGTTGTTGTAACACCCCCAGATCCGGGGTCAGGAATCTGGGTTGTCACGCTCCATCAATGATACAATACCTGCATTACTTACAACATTCTCATAGTAAAACTCCAAAGACCCCAATCACTTACGCACATACACACAAGTTATAGCCTTGGAAATGAGCACAATAATCAACATTTGTTATTACAACCCAAATGTACTATCCAGGACCTCACAATTCTATACAAGGTTTAGAAATACAAACCCACTCCAAATAATTCTCACTAATTCAAGCTGCAATCCTTTTTGCTCGCACTGATAGTATCCATCCTGCATCAACTAACTCCAGGGTGGTCTCTCCATTCCCTTGCTCTCGTAACACGAGGTGAATTCGGCAATGTTTTCCTCATGCTGAAATATTTAATAAAGCAAGAATGAGCTAATAGTGCTCAGCAAGAAATCAATCCCAGTTTAAATCTTTAAACCTTTTAGGGAGATAATCCATAAGGGATCAAAGCTTTTATCAGTACTAGGGTCTAACCCCAAAATAGTATATCATTTAAAATACCGTATGACTTATAATCATACTCATATACTCTTCGTAATCATTTGGAAATCCTTGGTATCAGTATGATAAACCAAGACTCAAAACATATCTTTTTAAAATAGATATCAAATATTGGAATCAAGGCTTAAAGCCTATTCATTGACTCAAAATACCACACAGTTCAATATACTGTATATCTTAAATACTTTCTCAACATATATGTATGCATATATATTTAGATATCTCATACTGTTCAAAACACTGTAAAATACTCGTAATGAACACCTTTTTGACTCTGTTGTGTTGTGATATATAAAAGAATCAAGAATGAGCATTATAGCTCGGCGATAATATATAGCAGCATAATCGTATATGTAAGCTGATACCATAATTGAAAACTTTTAAAACTTCATTCGCATACATAATGATATATTGAAATATTCTTTTCGTCAAAACATGCCGTACAGTTCAAGATACTGTAGAAGAAGTATACTTTTCAACAACTGTCAACATTATCGGTAACTCAGCACCTAGGCTTTCGTTACAATGTCACAGTACAATTCCAATTGGAAGATGGGACTATCTGGAGCACACCACGATACACGATGATCAGTCGTTGTATCGCACTCACACTTTTCTACTAGTAGATGGATGACATCCTAACACGATTATCACCCCAGCCGCATACGGGCTTTGTATCTGCTGGACTGTCCCACAGCCTCCTACGCGAGATAGATGCTGGACTGCCCCGCAGCCTCTTACGCTATATAATTAGATGGACTGTCCCACAGCCTCTTACACTATATAATTTGATGGACTGTCCCACAGCCTCTTACACGTTTCCTCCTAGTCCCGGATGAACAATCAAAGAAAACTGGAGCCGGAACTAAATCCAGGTCTCCCAAGCAATTTGTACTTGTCACAAGGGAAGTTGACTTGAGTCAACCAGAGTAATCACTGAGAAGGATTCGCTTCGCAAAATTTCGAATTGGGAGTAGTCGAAGTTTTCTGAGATGCTTTTATTTGAAATTCGTTTGGATAGGGCAGTAATCCCAAAACATAAACTCTTTCGAGGAATTGGAAGAGTAAAATCATTGGTCGCTCCTTAAACTGAATTCCCCATTTTTGATGAGTTGGAAAATATTTAATCGTATCTAAGAGTCTTAATAAGCTCAAAATAATATTTGGGAACCCCTACTGTTTTTAAAAGATTTTTCTGAAGGCCAGAAAATATTTTAAATAATTAATGAAGGCCTTAAATAATTTTTAAATAGGGTTTTATGATTTTTAAATCATTTTAGAATATTTAATAAATATTCAAATAATATTTATTAAATAATTAAGTCACTTGAAATATTTAATAAATATTCAAATAATATTTATTAAATAATAAACAATTAAATAAATCCTGTTTAAATGAATATTCAAAATAATATTCATTTGATTAAATAAATAATCAATAATATTTAAAATATCCAAATTATATTTATTGGAATATTTTAAATAAATATAAAAGAATTAATCTGTCTCCGGCAAATCTCCGGGTTTTTATGACAGCGTTCGTAAAATATCTCCGACTCCCGAATTACGTTTAAAATACGAATATACACTCTTCCCGAGAGTCCTTATACATATACACTCATATAAGGTGTCACCAAAATTTCACATCGTAAAACATCGTAAGCATCAGGTATTATGATTAAAACAGTTCATATAATTCAACAGTAATTATATGACAACCACAACAGTTTACAAATCATACTGAATACTTAAGCTTTGGGTTTCGAAAACTTGCATGCATCTATCATATGCATATATTACGTCTCAACATTTTTAATACCATTACATCTATATACGATGTAAAGTTTGAAAACATGCATAATATCATATCATATGCATCATTAGTATAAGTAATGGAAAACGTAGCATGGAATAAGAAAACTTGCCTGATGCTCGAGAAGTGATAGGGGTTCGCGACGATGCCGGACCATCTAGACAAAGTCAAAGAAAACGCACGATCAATCCCCTGGATAATCCACTTGTACTTAATGCTTAAACACGTAAGCGAAACACAACCAAGGAATTACTAGCTCGTTATAGGCTCATACTAAGTCCGCGTTTAGTCGACAATTACTTCCGTCGTAGGTTTAGTCCGAAATCGATCCTCGAATACAAGTTATACTTAACCATTTACAACATTGGTTTCTAAGTCATGTTCTTGGTGGTTTTCACTTGCGCGACCTCGACTAAAACATTTTTATAAAATCGAAAAATAATCTTTTTAATACGAATCTTTTTTCGTGAGCCTTCCTAACTGTCTCTAGTATTATTCCTCAAAGTTTCACATTTTAATATGGCTTCTAAGTGGTCCAAATATAGCCTCAAAGTGACTGACCAGAGAGGGGTTGTTCCTCCGAACGACGTTTACTAAAACTCACTTTTCTCTTAAACCGTAAATCGTAACGACATGATTCTTGTGCTCACGTAAACTAGAAACAAAGCTCTGATACAATTTCTGTAACAGACCCAGATCCGGGGTCGGGGATCCGGTCGTTACGGTCTCAATTCCCATCAATAATACTTGCACTTGAATCAAAATAATTAAACTACATGTTGTGACCCCGCAATAACAATACCACACACACACCACTAGTTATAGTCCCAGAGATGAAATTGGAATAAGTATCTAGTCATAGGATCCACAAGATATAAGTTATTACAAACCCAAAAGGTTACAGAGCATTTAAAAGTTCTTGCCGTTAATTACATTAATCATAAATATAAATAAGTCTGAAACAAAAGCTGTAGCCTAGGCTACTGATTACTACTACCTCAGCTATGGCGGCTACGACCTCAGCGGGTAAATCTCTGACGACTGCCACTCGCTTGCGCAGAGTGTGCTGGTTGCGGGTCATCTGCTCTAGCTGTTGTTGTGATATAAATAAATAAAGCAAGGGTGAGCAATAGAGCCCACCAAAAATAAATTATACAGATTACCAGAATATAACAATTCAAAGATATTTCTGTAGCCACATGTTATGCCTTAAACAGATAAGAAACTAGTATAATATAAAGGATGAAGTTACAAGGAAAATTAATATAATATTTCCGTAACCCAAAATCCACTTATGCATATATATCCTTAATCAGGTTTTATCAGAGTCATAACTCATAAAAGATGGAGTTGCATGAATTTATTGCCACTTCGTTTCCAAGCATTTTTCGACCCCCTGCCAACATGATTGGTTCTTCACCCCAATACATGTTGCAGGAATATCCAAATTGGATGATGAACTAATACTGGAGTTGCTACCGCGACCGCTGTGCCTAACCTTGCTATGATCAGTAGCAGGTCGCACCGCTCAAATAGTTTTCTACATGTAGATGGAAGAATCACGACAGCCTGACATTGTCTACTGCCTTACTGTGACCTCCCGGCCCATTTGGGGCAATAAAAGTTGGATGGGCCCACGCAACTTGACCACTTACACCACTCCTAGTTCAGATGAAATCCATGACTCTGAAACGTAAAGATCGTCCTCCTTTCCCCAAGTGTAACACTTGTTGATACGACTCCACTAAGTAGTTATATCTAGGTTGGAAAGGAAGATTCTCCAATATTTCCCAAGATATTGCTTGTTAATGGATATCGACTTGTTCCATGAATTTACCCCTCGATCGTTGAGGTGGTAACACAATATTTGACTTGCAGCAATTACATTGCTTCGAGAAAATATCTGTCCCCTGACAGTTTTTGAATTGAGAGTTTAAAAAAAAGAGTAGTAGTCACTTAAATCAGGTTTCCCATATTTTTGATAGTTGAGCGAGCATTTAAATCCCCTTCAAAAGACAGATTTAAATGGAAAAACATTGTTTTGGGAACCTCTTTTTGATTTTAAAAATACTTAATAATATTCATTAAATAAATAAACCTCGAATGAATATTAAATAAATAACCTCGAATGAATATTAAATAATTAAACCTCAAATGAATAATAAATAATTAAACCTCGAATGAATAATAAAATTCATTAAATAATTAAACCTCGAATGAATAATAAAATTCATTAAATAATTAAACCTCGAATGAATAATAAATAATTAAACCTCGAATGAATAATAAAATTCATTAAATAATTAAACCTCGAATGAATAATAAAATTCATTAAATAATTAAACCTTGAATGAATAATAAATAATTAAACCTCGAATAACAGATGCCCGATATCTTTATCGGAAAATAACCTTTTAATATATACAGAAATATGATTACCTCGGATTTAAAGAAATATCATACGCCCTTACCCTAGGGCCTTTATAAAATCTGGCTTATAGCTGATATCCCATATCTAGCCTATAAGTCCCAACATCAGGTCATATCCTCGAATATCGCTATATATATAGCAGTTCGAAAAACAATCATGCAATTTATATTTCGCAATCGCATATCATAATTGAAAACAGTTATTATCACAACAACAGTAGTATAGGTTTTGAAAACTTGCCTGGTGGTGAGGTAGGGGTAGTGTGCCTCGGGTTAATCCGGCGATCTATACATAGTCAAAATATCCGAGATTAATCACTTAATACTTTTACGAAACTGTACGTACTTTACTTTAAGCTAAAACATGTTTTCAAGTTAACTCCTTAAGAATCCTCTTGCGCACGCTCGACTCGAACATTTTTATAAAATCCACAAATCATCTAATTGAGGTGATTCCTTCGCACATATTCTCCTTACGATATTTAGTATTTACTAAACCAGATTGACACCAAAAATAATACTTTAAGGGGTTCAAATGGAGTCACAAACTTGATACTTACGTTTTTGAACAACTTTTACTAAATCGGTCATATCTCCTAAACCGTAAGTCGGAATGTTTCGATTTTTGCGCCACAACAATCTATGGCTCAAGATCTTCAAGGATAGGTTCTGTAGTTATCAAGGTCAGAACATTAAAGCTACTGGTATGCACGGTTTCTTGTAGTTAACAAATTTTTGGCATTACGACGGCTATAAATCGAATATTTCCAAAATCAAAATCCACCAATAAACATTCTTTCCACTCCAAACCACACATACATGTTGTTCATCTTTAAATCAAGGTCAACCAATGCCTTTACATCCATAAAAACACTTTTCACATATATCAAAACCCAATCATAACTCTTATGCTTAATACATGTACCAAATCATGAAACTCAACCAAAATCATCAAAAATTTCAAAAGAAAAGCCAGGGTTTCTTGAGTTGTATACCTTCCTTGGAGTGTCTAAGAGCTTAATAAGCCTTATATAGTCCTTATATAACCTTAAGATAGCTTGGATCAACCAAAGAAATCAAGAAACAAAAGTTAGTTCTTGAAGTTACTATTCATGCCTAAACTTTACACAAGGATTTGATCATGCTAACCTTAATGGATGATGATGAAACTTGGTGCTCTTCTTAATCTCACCTAGAGCTTTCCAAAGAGCTATTACTTGTGATTTATGGAAGCTTGGAAGAGGGTTTTTGAAATCAAATATCTTATTTTCTTCAAAATGGCCGAATGAAGAAGATGGAGTTTTTTTGGCTTGGTTGATTTTTGGTAGAAATGATATCTTGTAGTAAAGTGATGAGTCATAGTTATTTGCCTCATCACCATGCCATGTGTCAAGCATGCAAGAATTTGGAGATAAAGTAACTTTAGATAAAGTAGCTTTAGTTAAAGTAGCTTTAGATAAAGTAGCTTTAGATAAAGTAGCTTTACTGGTTTGTTCCCTTTCACACGGATGATCCAATTGTTGCATTCCTTGGATTAATCTTGTTACATGTTACTTCCATGTCTATATTTAATCCTGTAAATGTCGCGTCGTTCCGTCACCGCTTAATCTCGTAGAATGGTCGCAGGGTTTCTCTGTAACAGCCCCAAATCCGGGGTCAAGGATTTAGGGTTGTCACAGAGATGGTATCAGAGCGTTAGGTTACAGTCCTCAGAAACGATAGGAGATCGAGTCTTACAATACCCTTAAGAATGATAAGAAAATCTAGAGCTCAAATTGAGTTCGTAGTCGGGTTAGAGGACATGACCCTGATTGTTTAAGATGAAGCCCGAGAGGGGACTTCTTTTGGGAAACCGTACTTAGGACTTCATGGTTAGTCACCTCGATTCGTATGAGTTATAGATGGATGGGACTCTGAGATACCAGATCCCGAGGCCTTCGAGTAGGCAATTGATGATGCGTTCCTTGAAATGGACGGAGACCCGATAAAGGAAGATCCATAGGAGGATCTAGAGGAAGACCCCATGGTGGGTCAAGGAAAGAATCTTGTAGAGGACGTGTTGATTGATAAAGATGTAGTATGTTACTTGAGGTCGTACAATAGGACAAGACGAACCTTCAAGGGATAAATAAGTGACGAGACGAGAGTTTAAAGATCGTTCATGATTCATCAAGAGGTATGACAAAGAAAATGGAGTAGAGTCTCCAAAGCAGAAGAGGTAGAGGCAGTATAGCCAGTATCAGTGGATTGATTCGACTTGAACGAAACCTGTTACTCGTAGTCGATTATAGTTGCCCATAAGGAGGCGGCATACGTAAGAACCAAGATGTTCAGATTTTCACGAACGATTAAGGGTACTTAGTTGCCTAGAATAGTGTAAGGAATTGCTTTGACTATGAGGTTTCAATTCCCCACGACCAGCGATTCCACTGGAACTAGTGTCTATTACATCATTGAGGGATTTCATCATCTCAAGGAAAATTTTGGTTATATGTACCATGCAAATGTCATTGTAAGACAAGCACGCTAAGACGGAATCGAGAACGAGATTTACCACCCTCAGGAAACCAGGAAGGAATTATGAGGATAGAACAGAAAGGTCGAAAATCAGATCCGAGCATTACTAGTAGGTAAATAGATTGATCAAATTTCCCGGATTTTGGAAAGAAATTCAGCAAATTTTGGCAAACCTTGTCTTTCTGATTACCAGAGGATGTCATCAAAGAGAGTGGAAACTAGAGCGAACCCTGTGGATTGGGTAAGATGGCCGCTATATGGGTTGGTGGACAGACCCTGATTGCTATAATTGATTGTAGAGATAAAATGATGAAGTTGAGATTGGACGGTAAAGGCGAAATATATTTAAGGACCAAGACGGACTGAGAAATTCCGGGATTGACTTAAATGAAAAGGCTATTGTGCCAAAAGTGTTAAGCTTATGTAGCGCACGGGATTGATATGGGAGAAGGAATATTGGATCCAAGGATGATTGAATTAGAGACCAGATTTAATCTTGTAGTTTCTAACGATCTTCCGAAGTACCGCCCAGTCGACATGAGGAATTGTCATTGCTACGGGCGACAACGGTATCGAAGTCTTCTTATAGAACAGAACGCTTACTTGGGATGTTTGCACCTAGTCGAATAGAATTCCCTGCGATTGCAAAGGTCGATGGTTGAATCCTTAGCGACTATTATGAGTCGGCAATAACGTAAGTATCGAGCACCTTAGGGTGTGCCTGGAGAAGAAAAGCTTTGGAATTGAACGATTATCCATTAGAGGAGCCGACATAGAAGGCATCTGTAGAGACTTTGGTAGTACCCTCCCCATTTGCAAATTATGTGGGGTACCTCCCCAATCTATGATCTATCTTGACCTCTCTCCAGGGAAGAATTCTGATAAAGGGTATATTCCCTTTTCGAAGTTATTTTATAACACTTGTGCTATACCATATTCAGTTTCAATTGTGCTAGAGGCTGTCACGATGCCTACTTTCAGGTTTTCGAAGCCCTGTCAAATGATGTTATTTAAACTCTCACTTTTCTTCCATTAATGAATGACCCTATGGTGATACCTCACCACTTGTTTGTTAAGTACCAGTATCTTTTTGGTTATTCTTTTCTTTGTATTTTCTTTGGAAACCACACCTTTGGAATCTGTTAAATTTTAATCCAAGGTGTTCCTTTAAGAAATATTGTCGAAAGACGATAATCATTAAATTGATATCAAATTGCTTTCATACTTTTCAACTTCCACTGAGACGAACAACCCTATACTTATAGGGGCTACAAGGACTATCTGTCTGTGTGATAGAAGTCTGATGGGACGCCATCACTTGTAAGTTGTGAAATACAAGAAGGCTAATTACCTTTAGTAATGCCTCAATTGAGGCACACAACGTTGAGTTCTTATGATCATATTGATCTCTCGGTAAAATTCTCTTACCTCCAATAAGGTTACCTTAAAACTCATAACCTTATGATCACCAGTGTGTGACATTTTCTTTGATATGGGAGCTACCTTTCAAGGCCCCATAATTTTTGTTATCCTTATTTAATTTCAAGGGGAGGCCAACCAGGTCAAATAAGTCAAAAATTCGCTGATAGGAATTAGATTCGCAACGAAATCGCCTATGACAGGAGCGAATCCCTAAGACAAATAGAATGTTAGTGACATGTCGATGAAATTGGTTTATTCTCCCAAGGATATTATGATAATGGAAAGCGTGTCAATCGATATGTGTGAAAGGAATAGCGATGTGCCGTGAACTCCAGTGACAACGGGGTTAGATAGATGCCCTATAGTGGAATTGAGATTTTGGAGGAGTTGTTTACGAATGGACACTACCTCTGGGTTAGCAAGATAAGTACTGACGATGGAGTCAGAGGGAGCCGGTATTGTGACTTGGGAGAGGTGCAGCGTGTGTTGTTTTAGAGGAATAATTTTCGGAAATATATGGAGACCCGGATGAAAATGAAAGTTAAAGAGTTAAAACAAGAAACCATGACTGTGACCGAGTATGAGGCCAAGTTTTCCGAATTATCGAGGTTTGTTCCGGAGTTTGTGAACACCGAATAAAAGAAAGCCAGTAGGTTCCAACCAGGGCTACCTCCAACAAGCAGCCCACTGTCAGGACCTTTACATAGCAGGTGCCCTTCTATACTATTTAGACAGAGCTAACGTATCGTTGTATATCAAGAAGTTGCATGATAATTAAACCTTAAGGCCGAGCCGCTAAAGAGAATAATTACAAGTAGAAACAGCCATTCGAGGGATTTTCCCGTAAGACTGGTACATCCAGGTTGTGAACTAGAAATATGAGGTCGACACTTTTGATAGACCTGATTCCTTTCAAGTTGGGAGAAGTTGATATGATAATAAGGATGGGTTGGTTGACACCCAATGGAGCCAATTGATTGCAAAGAAAAAGAGTAATAAGTAAAGGATGGAGGCAGATTTAGAGATTCTTGAATATAGTTCAGACTAAGGAATTATTACGCCAGAGATACGAGGCTTAATTAGCTCTTATGGTTGACGCCAAGAAAAGAGGTACCAAGTATAAAGGAAACTACAATGGTTTTGGGAGATGGTACAAGGTTTTAATGAGCTACCAGATATCGATTTGGATGACATGAGAATGAATACCGAGTATTCAGGGTATAGTGCGAATGAAAGAGTTAGCGACTCAGTTACATGAATTGCCGGGCAAGGATATGATAAGACCCAGTGTACCACCGTGGAGAGCCCGGTGTTGTTGTATGAGAGAAAGATGTTAGCACAAGATTATGTATCGAACCTCGAGAGTTGTATGAGTTCGACATGGAGAATAGGTACCCTTGTAAATGATTGTTGATCAGTGGAAGAACGCTGTGTATTTCCAAATTTATTTAAGAACTGGGTATCAGCAGTTGGAAGTTAAATCAGAGGATATACCCAAGACTGCGATTCGTACTAGGAATAGACACTTCGAGTTTTCAGCGAAGTTATTTTGGGTTGACTAATGCACCCACATATTTTATGGAATGTAATGAATTGGCTTTGAGTTACCCGTGATAGTAGATAACATGAGATGGAGAGAAATGGCTAGAATTGACCTAGAATTATGACTGTGAGATACACTACCATCCGGGGAAGGCCAATGTGGTGGCCGATACCCTTAATTAAAATGAGACAGAGATGGATTCCGAATGATCGGGAATTAAAGGATGAGATTTTACAAAAAAAAAAACCCAAGTTAGTCCAACAAACTAGAAAGACAAAAGATTTCACCAACAAGCGGCTAGTGACAACCAAGACAGACAGAGAAAGTATGCGGACTAAGCCCGCGAGTATAGAGATAGTACTGCTATTGATAAGCTAAATGGCATGTTGATGGATGACAAGCAAGTTTATGTTGGTGTATTTTCTGTACAAACAAGATGGGGAATATGAGGTTAGAGATTCGTGATGCTAAAAGATATCCATGGAAAGAATTAATGAGATTTGGAAAGAAAGGGAATTGAGCCCGAGATTCATTGGGCCATCTGAGATTTTAAAACACGTCAGGAAGGTGGCCTACGAGCCAGCCTTACCCCCCAAACCTGTAGAATGGTCATAACGGGGTTCATGTGTCAATGCTACGTCAGTATACTATAGATTCCCGGCATATGTAGAGTACGAGCAGGTAGGTATACAACCTGGTCTGACTTACAAAGAACAACCTATGGAAATCACAGATAGGAAAGAGCAAGTGCTAAGTGACGAGGTTGACAAGCTAGTGAAAGGTTTGTGGAAAATCAAGAGGTGGAAGGATCCACCTGGGAGTTAGAGAGTGCAATGGAAGAGAAGTACCCCCAGTTATTCCTAAGTTGATTCCGGGACGAAATCTTTTTAAGGAGGGGAGACTATAATAACCCGAATTTTTGGAAAAAATTAAAACTTTTCTTATTATGATTAAGTGCAGCAGTGAATAGTGATATTGGTGGATGAATAGTGATTTTGAGGGTTAAGAAAATTTTTCATGCCACCTATGTACGAGACGTAGTGTGGATATTCCGAAGTCATATTAGTGATCTACGGAGTAAATAAATGAATGCAAAGACGATCGAAATTCAGAAATTCCAAATTTTATTTTGGTATAGTATTTGACCGGGCAGCGAATTATATATTATTATATTCAAGAAATGAGATATTAAAATTGAGGATTTGAGGATTTAATATTTTGGAAGTTTATTATTTTATTAAAGTCGATTTAAGGATTCGATTGTTGGAATGAATAGCGAATAGTTACTATTCACTGCGAGAACCGCGTAGAGTTTTATTCGCCCTTTAGAAAATATTTCGAATCGTTTCAAGAGGAACAAGGCAACATTTACAGGATTAAATATAGACATGGAAGTAACATGTAACAAGATTAATTCGAGGGATGCAACATTTGGATCATCCATGTGAAAAGAAACGAACCAGTAAAGCTACTTTAACCAAACGCGTGCATGCGCGACACGTGTCCCTGCTTTGCCACCATGATACTCCATGGCTTGACACATGTCCTGATGACAAGGACAATGTGATGACTCACCACTCTTTTAACAAAAATCAGCATTTCAAGCATTATTAACCAAAAACAAAAAGAAAGAAAAAGAAGAAGAGCTCCCCAGATTTCTGCCCAGCAGAAACATAGTCCAAAGAAAAATCCACAACTCCATTTCTATCCATCCTTAAATCACCAAATTTTAAGCATAGCTTCTCCACGCCATGGTCAACATTCGTTCAAAATTTCATGGCCAACAAAGGAGAGTAGCCTAGTCAAATCGCTTCCCCAAGTCGGAGAACAGAAACTGCCCTGCTTTTCCAGTTTCGACCACTCACCTTGGAAAGCCAATAAGTCGAGCTTCAAGCATCCCCTAGTGATGCGGTAGGACTCAAACGAAAGCCCTTGAAGAGTAGAAGCTGTGGGAAAAAGTTGAGAACCAAACTCTTGTTTGTCGATTTTATATGGATTTTACAAAGTAACGATGAATAGTAACTTGTGTTTTGTTTTGTTTTTGGATATTGAGTTTGTGGCTTCCAAAGGTTGTATTAAGCAAGGATCTAAGGTTACATAAGGAATATAGCAGCAAGCAAGCTTGGAGAAGGTATAAAAAACCTCTGCCCCTTTTTGTTATATGAGTTTTGAAGTGGTTTTGATATTTATGTAAAGTTAAGATCATGATTAAGTGATTAGATGAATTGTTGGTTGAATTTGGAGGATGGGTTATGAATTTGTTTTGAATATTTATGGAGGATATGACTGAGTGGAGGGAGTATAAGGTGGAGGGTGAGTTTGGGATTGTTTGGTATTGATTTGGTTGTGTTTTGAAAATGGAAAACGTTAAGTTTTAAGCCGTCGTAATGCCCATTTGATTTAAGGCTGTTTTGAGCAAGAATTGCGAACTGGTCTTGGAATATTTTTGGGCAACATTGACCATACGCATGTAGGACTTGTTTTAAGGTTTGTTTTGGTATAAAGATCATGTCGTTATGATTTACGGTTTAAGAGAAAAGTGAGTTTTAGTAAACGTCGTTCGGAGGAACAACCCCTCTCTCTGGTCAGTCACTTTGAGGCTATATTTGGACCACTTAGAAGCCATATTAAAATGTGAAACTTTGACAAATAATACTAGAGACAGTTAGGAAGGCTCACGAAAACGATTCGGATTAAAAAGATTATTTTTCGATTTTATAAAAATGTTTTAGTCGAGGTCGCGCAAGTGAAAACCACTGAAAACGAGACTTAGAAACCAAGGTTCCAAATGGTTAAGTATAACTTGGATTTGAGGATGGATTTCGAACCAAACTTATGATATAAGTATTTGACGAATAACATGGACTTAGTGTGACGCTAGAGCGAGCAAGTAATGCCTTGGTTGTATTTCGCTTACGTGTTTAAGCATTGAGTTATAAGTGGTTTATCGAGGGTATTAACCGTGTGTTTTCGTTTGACTTTGTCTAGATTGTCCGGCATCGTCGCGAACCCCTATCACTTCTCGAGCATCAGGCAAGTTTCTAAAACCGTATTTTGAAGTATGCATATACTAGATGCAAGTTTTCAAAACCTATATTACTGTTGTTGTGATAATAACTGTTTTCAATTATGATATGCGATTGCGATATATATAAATTGCATACTTGTTTTCGATTTGCTATGTATAGCAATACTTGAGGTTATGACTTGAAGTTGGGGCTTATAAGTTAGATATGGGATATCAGCTATAAGCCAGGGTTTTATATTTGACCTAGGGTAAGGGCGTGTGATTTTCTAGAAAGGTCAGATGTGATTATATTTTGTATATGATAAAGGTTATTTTCCGATAAAGATATCGGGTAACTGTTATTCGAGGGTTAATTATTTTATTTAAGGAATATTATTTATGAATATTCATTTGAGGATTATTGACTTTAAGAATATTATTTATTAATATTCATTTGAGGATTATCGACTTACAGAATATCATTTATATTCATTTGAGGATATTGACTTTAAGAATATTATCGTACATATTCATCTGGGGATTATATAATGAATAGTATGTTTGAATATTCATTTGAAAGTTATTTAATTGTTTAATGAATATTACCTTTAAATATTCATTCGAGGATTGATTATTTATTTAATGAATATTACTTTTGGATATTCATTTGAGATTAATTATTTAATGAATATTATTTTCGAATATTCATTTGAAATTTATTAATTAATGAATATTATTTTGAATATTCATTTGAGGCTTAATTATTTAATAAATATTATTTTCAACTATTCATTTGAGGATACTTACTTAATGAATATTATTTCAAATATTCGTTTAAGGTTACTTATTTAATAAATATTATTAATTATTTTCAAATAAAAAAGAGGTTCCCAAAACAATGTTTTTCCATTTAAATATGTCTTTTAAAGGGGATTTAAATGATCGCTCAACTATCAAAAATATGGGAAACCTGATTTAAGTGACTACTACTCTTTTTAAACTCTCAATTCAAAAACTGTCAAGGAACAAATATTTTTCGGAACAATGTAATTGCTGCAAGTCAAATATTGTGTTACCACCTCAACAATCGAGGGGTAAATTCATGGAACAAGTCGAAATCCATTAACAGGCATCAGCCTGGGAAATATGAGTGAATTTCCTTTCCAACCAGATACGACTACTTTGTGGAGTTGTATACTTGGGGAAAAAGGGAAAGGAACTTATTAGATCAGAATTCAATGATTGTCAGGAGCTAGACTCAACTGATCAGGATTACTGACGTCATCAGTATTGCATGGTCATCAGTATTTGACTAAGCGTCAGTATCTTGTTTATCATCAGGATTCCTATTCAGACTATGATCAGGTTTGATCATCAGGACTTGAAGCTGATCAGGATTCCTACTTCGAGTTATATTTGGAGTCTAGTTAAACATGGAAGTTTATTTCTGTCGGTTCCTGGTTTGTAGAATGCAGCTATCGATTAAAGATATGTTTCTATCTTTGTTATTGATTAGGACTTATCTTGTAATTGATTGAGAAGCTGTGTAGTATATAAACACAGTTTTGGTTTCGATTTATGAATGAGAACATAATCGAATAGAAGCTCTTGAGAACATAGAATTTCTTGAGAGAGTTTTTGTAAGCTAGCAGCTCTTAAGAACATCGGAATTTCTTGAGAGAGTTTGTAACAGTTTTATATCAGAGTTAATAAAGCTGTTATTGTTATTGTTATTGATCTTTCATATTTGTGTTATATAAAGTCGAGAATCTTATACAATTGTATTCAACCCCCTTCTACAATTGTTATTTACTGGGCAACAATTGGTATCAGAGCAAACTGGTTTATTTTTAAATCAGAGACGATCTAAGATGTCGACAGCCAAATATGAAAGCATGAAGATTCCCATCTTGAAGATATCAGAATATCCTACATGGAGGGTAAAGATGCTGATGTACCTGGAGGCTATGGATCCTGACAACTTGGACAGGATTCGTGATGGACCATATATACCAACAAAGTTCGTTGAACGAACAGATGCTGTACCTGAACATTATGTGGTCAAAGCTAAATCTGAATGGACTCCAGAAGAAAAAGCTCATGTACTCAGAGAACCAAAGATAAAGAATATCTTGCACAACAGTCTTGATGCTGTCATGTCAAACAGGGTGATTGCATGCAAGTCTTCGAAGGAAATCTGGGATACTTTGGAAACTCAGTGCCAGGGATCTGCATCTATCAAGAAGAACAGAAGGGCTCTTTTGATTCAAGAATATGAACAATTCGATGCAAGACCTGAAGAGAGCCTGACTGATCTATATGATAGATTTCTGACACTATTGAATAGCTTATCTTTAGTTGACAAAGTATATGAACCTGAAGATTCAAACAGCAAGTTTCTAAGAGCTTTACCTGAAGAATGGTATACTCAGACCTCAATCATTAGACATCAGTATGATCTGAACATTGTGTCTCTTGATGAGATCTATGGGATGCTAAGAACTCATGATCTTGAAGTTCAACAGAGAAAGAACAAGAAAAGCAGCAAGGCAAAGTCAATTGCTTTGAAGGTAGAAGCCAAATCAAAAGGAAAAGCTATGGAGGTTTCTAGAAGGAAAATTGAGTAGCTGAATCAGATCCTGAAGACTCTTCATCAGATACTGATGGCAATCCTGATGCCAATAATGATGATGAATCTTCTGATTCAGACATGGAGGAGATGGTTGCTATAATTGTCAGAAACTTCAGAAGGATGAAGTTCAGGAAGAATAGAAGACAAGGCAACTTTCAGAAAAAGACCTTCAATGCAGACAAAGACAAGTATATCAAAAAGGACAGCAAGGGTAGCAAATTTGACAAGTCAAAGGTTAGATGCTACAAGTGTAATGGTATGGGTCACTTTGCTTCTGAATGCAACAAGACAAAGGCACTCATCACATCAAGCAAGGATTGGATGGACTCTTCCTCAGAATCTGAAACTGAGGTAGTCAACTATGCACTAATGGCCAATGCTGATGTAACTGCTGCTCCTGATGATAAGGTACTAAATACTATCTTTGATTTTGATACTGATAATGCTTCTGAGTTAAGACGTTTTCTAAAGTCATTACATATTAGCTTTAGAAGTCAAACTGCTGAGAATACTAGAATCTTATCTGAGATGTCTGACCTTAGAAGAAGGAATGAGATATTAGAAGCTGAATTTTCTCGTATGCAAGAAGTACAAAAAGAATGTGATAATGTTAAGCACATGCACTTAGAGATAACATCTAAATGTACTTCCCTTGAAAAAGAACTTGAATATGATAATGAGAAAATCAGAACCTGTACAGACTCTGGTAGGAAATTTCATGAGATTAATACCTCTAAAAATTGGAAAGAGTGTCTAGGTTATAAGTCAGATGATGATAAGAAATTGAAAGAGAAAATTGTCATTGATGAGACAGTCAGTCCAAAGACCTATAGACATGTTATAGACTCAACCAAATCTAAGATTACCCCTGTTAATTTTGTTTTTGGTAAGGATTCCAATTCTACTTTTGAAAAGGGATCTACTTCTACACAAGGAATTAAAATCATAAAGTCTAAACTTGTCATGAAGAATCTAGGTCTATTGTCTCAGAAACAGCTTAAGGATAAAATCTGTGAGGTTACAGATAAGAAAAAGGAAGCTACTATTAAGAGAAACAGGAATGGTAAAGTTGGGATCAATAAAGAAAATGATTACAAGTATATCCCAAATGCACCTAGGAAGAGTTGTTTTAACTGTGGAAACTCTAATCATCTTGCCATTGATTGTAAGAAGAGTAAGAAGAAAATAGCTGAAATTCCTATGTCTGATATTAGGAATAGATCAGTATTTTATAAACCACAGGATTCCTGTTTTCATTGTGATAGTCTATGGCATTCTATCTATACCTGTAAAGAGTATCATGATTTGTACTATAACTTTTATGATCCATTGCCTAAATTTAAAAGTAGTACAAAGTCTGATAGAACTGAAAATGTCATAATAAAGCATGCTTTTGTTAATACTGATGCTGACAAAGTAAATCCTGATGGAGTAAATCCTGTCAGGACTGCTAAAGTCAGAAAGTCTTCTGCTGCTAAAATTAATAAATTGCATGAGAAAGGAACCCAACATGTATGGGTTCTTAAGTGTTCTAACTAGTGTGTTTCTATTCTGATGCAGGGTAAAAAGAAAAATGTGTTAGTCATGGATAGTGGATGTTCTGTGCACATGACTGGAAACAAAGCCCTGTTATCAGAATATGAGGAAAAAAGTTGGCCCAACTGTGTCTTATGGAGATGGCAACATTGGACAAACCTTGGGATATGGCAATATAATCATTGGAAATGTCATCATTGAAAAAGTAGCTCTAGTGAAAGGACTAAAACACAACTTGTTGAGTATTAGTCAAATCACTGACAGAGGTTATCATGTCAATTTCTATTCCACACATTGTGAAGTAGTCAGTAAAGCAACAGGAAAGAAAGCACTAACTGGCTACAGGCATGGTAACATATATGAAGCCAACATTCTCTCAAATACTTATGGCTCCCCTACATGTCTCATCAGTAAAGCTACAGCAGATGAAAGTTGGAATTGGCACAAGAAGCCTTCTCATCTCAACTTCAGCAACATCAATGAGTTGGTTAAGAAAGAATTAGTAAGAGGATTACCTAATGTATTATACACACCTGATGGACTCTGTGATGCATGTCAAAAAGGAAAACAAAGAAGGATATCATTCCAGAGTAAATCAGAATCCTCTATTGAAGAACCATATCACATGCTACATCTTGATCTGTTTGGTCCAGTCAACATCATGTCCATCAGTAAGAAAAGGTACACTCTTGTAATTGTTGATGAATATTCTAGATTCACCTGGGTGTATTTTCTGCACAGAAAAGATGAAACTCCTGAAGTTCTGTTGGATCATGTGAGAATGATTGAGACAACCACAAAGTACAAAGTCAAGATTCTGAGAAGTGATAATGGTACTGAATTTAAGAATTCAAAGATGGAAGAGTTCTGCAAATACAAAGGAATCATTCAACAATTCTCTGCTCCTGGCACACCTCAGCAAAATGGAGTAGTAGAAAGGAAGAATAGAACTCTTATTGAAGCTGGCAGAACTATGTTGGAAGAAGCTAAATTACCTACATACTTCTGGGCAGAAGCAGTCAACACAGCATGCTATACACAAAATCTCACATTGATAAACAGACATGGTGTTACTCCTTATCAATCCCTTAAGGAGAAGAAGCCAAGTTTGAAGCATCTGCATGTGTTTGGCTGTAAATGTTTTGTTCTCAGAACTCATCCTGAACAGCTAGGGAAATTTGAAACGAAGGCTGATGAAGGAATATTCATAGGCTATCCTGCATCAAGAGCCTTCAGAGTTTTTAATTTGAGGACAAGAACTGTCATGGAGTCAATACATGTATCTTTTGATGACAAGAAGATAACTGGTATCATTGAAGACTCACATGATAGATTACTATTTGAAAATAAAGCTTCCAAGGAACCTGAAGAAAGTGAATCAGAAGCTGTCCATTCATCCAGTACTGATGGGTCACCAAATCCTGATGACACACCAGATACTGATGGAAGTAATACTGATGATGCAAACAATAGTAATACAACTAGTAGTGCTGATGTTGGGGGGGAGCAACAGCATTCGACTACAAGTTCGGAGTTAACTCAATCATCAGGACAGAATTCTTCAGATACTGATTCAAGTGATGATCCTGACAACACATCAGGAGGACATAGCAATAATTCAGGAAGAGCTTCATCTCAAGCAAATTCTTTCAATCAAGATAACACCAATCCAGGGGGAGCATCTACTTCAAGAAACAATTTGACACCGGCAAGGAAATGGACTAAAGATCATACTCCTGATTTGATAATTGGAGATCCTGATGCAGGTGTTCAAACAAGAAGTGCAACTCAGAATGAATGTTTATACAATAACTTTCTGTCCAAGGAGGAGCCTAGGAAAGTTGAAGATGCACTTAAAGATGCTGATTGGGTTACTGCAATGCAAGAAGAACTGAATGAATTTGAAAGGAATGAAGTCTGGAAACTGGTACCAAGACCAAAGAATAGATCAATAGTTGGTACAAAGTGGATTTTCAAGAACAAGACTGATTCTGATGGAGTCATTATCAGAAATAAAGCAAGACTAGTTGCAAAGGGGTATTCCCAACAAGAGGGAATTGATTATGATGAAACTTTTGCTCCTGTTGCAAGACTAGAAGCCATCAGGATATTTCTAAGCTTATGCAGTCAAGATATCAAATGAGCATGATGGGAGAAATGAGTTACTTTCTTGGTCTTCAAGTTAAACAGACTGATGAAGGGATTTTTATCAATCAGTCTAAATACACCAGGAATTTATTGACTAGGTTTAACATGCAAGACAGTACTCCTGCTTCAACTCCCATAGCTACAGCTATCAAACTTGATCTTGATCAAGGTGCTGAGGTAGATGTAACTCACTACAGAGGTATGATTGGCTCTTTATTGTATCTCACTACAAGTAGACCAGATATCATGTTTGCAACCTGTCTGTGTGCAAGATTTCAAGCAAAACCAAGAGAACCTCATCTGATTGCAGTTAAAAGAATTTTCAGATATCTCAAAGGCAGTCCTACACTTGGCCTTTGGTATGCAAGGGAATCAGATTTTGGATTGTGTGGTTATTCAGATGCTGATTTTGCAGGATGCAAAATAGACAGGAAAAGTACTTCAGGAAGTTGTCAGTTTTTGGGTGGAAGACTAGTTTCATGGTTCAGTAAAAAGCAAAAATCTATTTCCACTTCAACTGCAGAAGCTGAGTACATTGCTGCAGGAAGCTGTTGTGCTCAGATAATGTGGATGAGAAATCAGTTGTTAGATTATGGCCTGTCATACTCAAAAATCCCTATTTATTGTGATAACCAAAGTGCTATTACAATGACAGGAAATCCAGTTCAGCATTCTCTTACTAAACACATCAGTATCAGATATCACTTTATAAGAGAACAGGTTCTGGAAGGAACAATTGAACTTCATTTTGTTCCCACTGATCAACAACTAGCTGATATATTCACCAAGCCACTGCCTGAAGCTACTTTTAATAAATTGGTGAATGAACTTGGAATGATGAATTTTGAGAATTTCTGAGGAAGGCTACAGAGAAGAAATCCTGATAACTGTCAAATCCTGATAGTTATACAGAAAGGTATGTATCCTTGATCAAATCCTGATAGGACTCAATCCTGATAGGACTCAATCCTGACAGGAAGTCAACTAGTCAATCCTGATGTACATGTCAGTATTTTCATTGCTAAATTTGTGCCTAATTTTTCGTCCGTATCTGCTAATGGACGGTTGAGTTTTAGTAGGACAACTGTATGCGCGCGTGTGTTGCACTATTATAGATATATCTATACACTCACATAAAAAGCGGTGCAGTTTTATTTAATGACACACGTAATCTGTCCACTAATTATTTGTGCACAAATCATATTTTGCCACCTGTTATTGAGAGTAATATTTTGTTTTAACAAAATACTTTTCATTGTTCTACATCTTTAATTACTCTCTCATCATCAGTTTTTCGTTTTCTATCTCTCTTTGTGCTTTCATAACCTAATTGCTTCAAATCTTAATTCTCAATTTTTCAAAAGCATTACAATGGCGTCTTCATCATTCATGAACAAACAAACAGTAATTCGTGATATTACTTTTGCCACTAATAACTTTGTAGCCATCCTAGACCATCAGGAATTGCCTACTGAGTTCCATATAATTCAAGATTTTCTTACTTCAAGCCCATTGAAGTATGCTTTAACAGAGCCTGCGAGTGTTTCGTTTAAGTCTGTTATGCAGGTTTGGAACACAGTTGTTTTTGGTCAAAGTTCTACATGAACTATTCTGATGCAGTTTGAATTCAATGGAGTAACTCATCATGTCACCCCTGCTGTTATTGAAGAGGCGTTGCATTTGCCTATTTTGGGTGATAAAGTTCCTAGTGTGATTTCAGACTCTACTCTATTTGAGTTTGTTAAAAAACTGGGCTACAATGGTGAAGTAAAGAGATATGGCAATCTCTTCAGGACAAAGCTTAAGAAGGAATGGAATTTCTTCTTTGATACAGTCAGCCGCTGTTTCCTGAACAAGACATCAAATTTTGATGCTCTTCCATCAGGATCTCTCAAAATTGGGTACTCTCTTATCCATTCTACAGTGTTTGATTATGGGTCTTTTATCTTAAAAGCTTTAAGTGATAGGAAACCAGATAAGTTGAGTTCTGTCTGTTTTCTTAGATTTTTACAGTTGATATTTAATCACTTATGTCCTAATGTTGTTTTTGAGAATGATGTAGTTCTACCAATCTGTAGAATTACTGAGAATAATATTAAGTCCTTAGTCAACAGTGATAAGGCAAATGGTTTCATAGGAAATGCTTTTATTCCTGATGAGGTTAGGTTTTTCTTACATAGGAAAATGCCTACTTGTTATGGTTTAATCTCTAATGCTATGGGGCAAGGCTCAACCCACCTTGTTCCTAACACAAGCATTCATCCTAAACAGTCTAAACAGTCAACTGCCACCTCTATTGTCTCTCAACAGACTTTAGTTGTAAAAGCAAAGAAGTCAGCTCGAACTGATGTGTCTGGAAGGCAATCAGGTTCAAAGGACTTTTCCTCTACACCACTCACTAAAAAGAAGTTACAAGGGGGTGTACAAGGGGTCCTGGTCAAGAAAGCTGCAAAGGGAGGTGAGGTTGTTTCTGTAAAAAGAAAGTTAGTTCTCAGGGATGAGACTGACTCAGAGGATGATTTACCTATATCCTCTGTGATGAATATGAACAAGGAAGTTGCTGATACTGCTACTAAAGTTGTGGTACCTTCGTCAAAACCACAAAAGAAAAGGAAATTATCAAAAAGCAGGTATCATATTCCTTTGACAGTGCAAATGAAGGATACTGATATTCAGACATCAATTCCTGATGAGTCATCTACTCCTGATGCTCTAGAAAATCTTGATGTTAGTATTCCTGATGCAACAACAAATGTGGTCTCTCTATCAGACTCTCCAGCCTCTCCATCTCAGTTTAGAGAAATTTCTTGGGAGAAGGTTTCTAAAACTGCTTCCTTGGTTGGACTTACATCTTCGTCAAAGAAAAAGAGGAATGCAGAAGAGTTAGTCTATCAGAGACAAAAGAAGCTGAAAGGATCAAGCCCACAAGAACCTGAATTTCAGAGTGATTCAGCAGCTACTATTGATCCTGCCACACAAGAACCACTCAATCAAAGTTTGGGTGAAGGCTTAGCTAGTGGAATGGTCACACAAGAACCATCTTCTCAAAGTGAAGATGCAGGCAAAGCTACAGCTTCTATTGAAAGATTGGTCGAGAACATTGTCAATGAGGGAAGCACACAAGAACCTTTAGCTCAAAGTGTTGAAGCAGCTTCTGAACCTCAAGCTACACAAGAACCATTGGTAGAAAATACTGATGCAAGCATTTCAAATCTTGACGATGTTCATCCTGACGCTAGTGGTGCTCCTGATAATGAACCTATTTTGATACAGCCACTTCATACAAGACCAATGGATCATCCTATCTCAGAATCACAGGATAAACTGAAAGGTATTGCAATTCCTGATCCTGATATATCTCATGGTTCTGATGATGATAATTCTGATGATGATAGTAATGATGATGATGAGAATCAACAAGAGAAGGACCAGATTGCTACAACACTCAAGATTACTCTTGGAACTAATTTTGGTTCATCAAGTACATTTATGGCTGGCAATGCTTATACTGGAAAAGATCAGAGACAAGATTTTTCTATTCCTTCTTTTGATCCTGCTAAGGCATTTAGACAGAATGAATGGGATAACTCATGGTACAGATCAACAGACTCTGTAAGTTATTCTTCTGCTTTGGAACATGCTTATAATGCAGTGAAGTCTATAGAGAATCAAGACTTGAAGAATCATCTGAAGGCTACAACTCTGTTATCCAAGAGCCTGAAAAGTGAGATTGATTCTTTTAAGGATTCAACTGATAAAGTGAGGACTGATATTTTTAATAATTTTACAAAGGTGCCTACTTCTTTACATCTAAAGGTAGTAGAATCCCAAGTGAAATCTGTTGTTTCAGAACAAACCTCCATCAATCAAAGAATTGATTCTCTGGATTCTAAGGTAACTGAAATTCAAACCTCTCTTTCCTTAATTTTGCAATTCTTGTCAAATCCTGATGTCAAAAAGGGGGAGAAGGTTATTCAGACAAAATGTACACCTGATCTAGTATTAAGGAATAATGATGATGATACTGGAGATGATGGTGGTGACAATGTGAAACAAGGAGAAACCTCTGATGCTGCGGTTTTGAAGTCTACAATTCAAACTTCTCAAAGTCAAACTACGCAGTCAACTCATGTTTCTGATTCTGGAGTTAAGACAGTAAGAAAATTGATGTAGTCTCAGATCCTGACGGAAGAACAAATCCTGACACCTGGTCATGGACATACTCTTGCTACAATTCCTGAAGGTAATGAAGATGTGATTATTGATAATCCTGAAGATGCATCAAATTTATTCCAGAAGTTTTCTACAAAAGACGGTAGAATTGTTACTCTTTATCACACTGATAAAAGAGTTCAACAATTATTTGCCAGAAAAGCACTCTCTACAGCAAGTGAAGAATATCCAGATCTCTCACATGAAGAATTTTTGAGATTACAAAGAGAGACAATGGAAAGCTATACTGCCCCTGCTAGAGGTAGAGGAGGCAAAGGTAGGAGAGGTGCTAGAAGAAGTAGAAGAGGTTCTTCAACTCAAACAGTACCTAGACAGACAAGGTCTAGAGGGTTAAGAATTGAAGAAATTCCTGAACCTATTCAAACTCTAGTATTTCCTGACAGATCTACTTTTGGTGATGATGGAATTGTTGAAGAAGAACCTGAATTGAGAAGAAAGTCAAGTAAATCAACTCTCAGCAATACAAATCAAATTGAAGATTCTAATCCTGACATCATTCAAGATCCTGATGAATCTGAAATTCTGCAAGAGGTTGATTTGATAATCTTATCTACTGTTGTTGATTGTCACAACAAAGAAGTAGATGAAGAAGAAGAAGCCAGAAGAAGAGATATTACAAAAAGAACAAATGAAGATTTCAATCTCTATCTACAAAGGCTTAAAATTTCAAATGAAAGACAATGGAGAAATTCAAGCAGACAAGAATCTTTACTTGAAAGAAGCTATGCTCATGAAAAGGAGAAATACAAGAAGTGGGAACATATAAGTACACTAAGGTGTGATAAACTTATCAATTTTCAGTCTGGTGGAATTATAACAAGTGCTTCAAGTGTTGTTGATTTGTCTGATATGGCTAGATCAAAAGCACTCTGGTTAAAGATGTTTTCGAATCTGAAGCAAATGTCAAGTTAAACAAGAGGAGGTATTGGACACAGGGATGCTGAATTTCTGAACATGACTTATGTTGATCCTTACTCCTTAACTGAAATTGAAGGTACTTTAACTTCTGAACACCTGAACAATTTATTAACTGTTGATATAGTTATAGATTGTCATGATGGTTTTGAAAAGAAAGAAAAGCTTCTGTACTTCATGAAAGATGGTAGTGTGAAGATTTTATCTATTCAAGATCTGCTGATGAAAACTACAAAGGAACTGAAATATGTTCACTATCTGTTAAGATGGAAGAACAAAGTGTGCAAAGTATGGAGTGACATGATTTTGTCAACTATAAGAAGAAGACTGGATGGAAACAGTAATTTCAATGGTAATTATATTCCCATGTACTTAAATCAAAGAGATCAGGATGTGGAAATGCAAAGGGGTACTGCTGTTAAAGAAGTAAATTTTGGCATGACTCATCTTACTCAATCCTGATGGGAAGGAAATTGCTTATCTTATGCTAGAAGAGCATAGTCTTCAAAGAAACTCCATATTGAATCTCAGAGCAGCTATCTACCAGATTAATGAGGAAGATGAAGAACTCAGAAATCTAAAGGAAAGACTGATTCAAATTCTTGAAGAAAAAGAAGAAAGTTTATTATCCAATTTCTTGAAGATGAATCTGTTCTATCAAAGAGTTTAAACAGATAAGTTGTTTCTGAAGATACTTGTACATTTTGATACATGTTTTTGACATCATTGAATCTTTAGAATCTATACTTTATTTCACAAAGTATGAGATTGGGGGAGATTGTTAGATCAGAATTCAATGATTGTCAGGAGCTAGACTCAACTGATCAGGATTACTGACGTCATCAGTATTGCATGGTCATCAGTATTTGACTAAGCGTCAGTATCTTGTTTATCATCAGGATTCCTATTCAGACTATGATCAGGTTTGATCATCAGGACTTGAAGCTGATCAGGATTCCTACTTCGAGTTATATTTGGAGTCTAGTTAAACATGGAAGTTTATTTCTGTCGGTTCCTGGTTTGTAGAATGCAGCTATCGATTAAAGATATGTTTCTATCTTTGTTATTGATTAGGACTTATCTTGTAAGTGATAGAGAAGCTGTGTAGTATATAAACACAGTTTTGGTTTCGATTTATGAATGAGAACATAATCGAATAGAAGCTCTTGAGAACATAGAATTTCTTGAGAGAGTTTTTGTAAGCTAGCAGCTCTTAAGAACATCGGAATTTCTTGAGAGAGTTTGTAACAGTTTTATATCAGAGTTAATAAAGCTGTTATTGTTATTGTTATTGATCTTTCATATTTGTGTTATATAAAGTCGAGAATCTTATACAATTGTATTCAACCCCCTTCTACAATTGTTATTTACTGGGCAACAGAACTTTATGTTTCAGTGTTATGGATTTACTCGAACTTGGAGATATGTAAGGGACTGAGTAGCGCCGGTCCCCTAAGGGAATTACAATATGGCCGACGGACTGGTGAACGGGTCTGTTCTTCCCTTAGATGATTATCAGTGTCCGACCGTAGGATAAGTGGAGAGTAACAGAATCGACCGTCTATGAACGGGTCTGTTCTTCCTGCCTACAACCGATTGGCGGGGAGGTAAGTCGGTGTGAGACTGATTATCTTCCCTTCTACGTAGAAAAATAGCAGGGGGATACAGCTTGCGACTGATCATCGCAGGGGTATCCTCGGCGCCTAGCATCTCCATCTACAGTTCACTATTCATGAAAGAGCACATTTTGTGCAAGTTTTCAGAGAAAGAGAAAGTTTATTCCAGTCATTCAGTTCTATGCAAGTTTTCAGAAAGAGAAAGTTTACTCAAGAGTATTCCAGTTTATTTCAGTATATGAGTTTACCAGAAAGAATACGAATTTATGAAAAGGTATATGATTTTTGGAAAAGATATTTGAATTTTCCTTATAACTTCATCTTTCAAGTATATGTTGATAGTCTGCTTATATTTTATATAGCAGATATTTTACAAAAAGGATATACTGAGTTATCTTGTTATTTCATCTTTTATACTATACTAGAACTTTGTTCATAGTATAAATATTGAAAGTTGCAGAGTATTATGAAATGATATTTGAAATACCACAATGGTACTGTTTTTGGAATACATTCCGATAAGGAAATAATTTCAGTATCGAGATATTTTGACAAATTATTGTCTTATACCCGCTTTATTCTGGGTTGAGTTGAAGGCAGAATTATGCCATACTTTCATTACCTTGCTGAGCTATCGCTCACTCTTGCTATTATATTATATATATTATATAGCAGCGAAGCAGGATGCCAATGGGACGGCACATACCTCGCAAGGCGTATCCATAAACAGTTTCTAGCAGTGATCCCGGGAGTAGTACGAACCAATCGAATCAGGCTACGGCTGTTGGTATTCAACTTATGCATATACATGAATGGTATGAGAGGATTGTGAGCATCAGAAGGCTAAGTTGGTAATGTAACATTACTTAGAAATTGTATCAGTGACAGATTCAAAGACATTTGGGTATTGTAATAAAAATTATTTATTCCGCAGTTGTTGTATTGTGTCGTTTCTGAGACTCTAACCTGTGTGTGTGTGTGTGAGACATATGTTGTGGGGTCATGAGCAGGTAAATTATGAATGGTGTGAGTAATACAGGTAAGGCAAGGAGTACATGGATTGTGACAACCCTAAATCCCTGACCCCGGATTTGGGGCTGTTACAGAGACACAGAAATTCCTAACCATGGCGCAAACCAAAAGATTGTTACAAAAGGGAAACGAGGCTTACTTAGCATATGTCGTAGACACCCAGAAAGAGGTGCCCAGGTTACAGGACATCCCAGTAGTCAATGAATTCAAAGATGTGTTTCCACAAGATCTTCCAGGATTACCACCCGATAGGGTAATTGAGTTTGCTATTGAATTAGCCTCGGGGACGGCTCCAGTTTCGAAAGCCCCGTACCGGTTAGCCCCAGTAGAAATGAAAGAACTAGCTACCCAGTTACAAGAACTGTTGGATAAGGGTATGATAAGACCCAGTGTGTCGCCGTGGGGGGCACCAGTGTTGTTTGTTAAGAAGAAAGATGGGAGTATGAGGTTATGCATCGACTACCGAGAGTTGAACAAGCTAACTATAAAGAATAAGTACCCATTACCTAGAATAGACGATTTGTTCGACCAGCTAAAGGGTGCGGTGTACTTCTCTAAAATTGACCTGAGAACCGGATATCACCAATTGAAGATTAAACCCGAAGATATCCCAAAGACTGCATTCCGTACCAGATATGGACATTATGAGTTTTTGGTGATGTCGTTTGGATTGACCAATGCCCCAGCAGCTTTCATGGATTTGATGAATAGGGTGTTTAAGCAGTATTTGGATAAGTTCGTTATAGTTTTCATCGATGATATTCTTATCTACTCAAAGACAGAGACAGAACATGCAGAACATTTGAGGATAGCTCTAGAAATACTCAGGAAGGAACAATTGTATGCCAAATTCGCGATTAGGACATGTGATTAATAAGGAGGGAGTGTTGGTTGACCCCTCCAAGATAGAGGCAGTTTCAAACTGGGAACGACCAACCACACCAACAGAGGTAAGGAGTTTCATAGGATTAGCAGGGTATTATAGAAGATTTGTTAAGGATTTTGCGAAGATCGCAGCCCCGTTAACCCGACTTACCCGTAAAACTGAGAAGTTTGAATGGACGGAAAAGTGCGAGAAGGGTTTCCAAGAGCTAAAGAAGAAACTGGTGACTGCCCCTGTGTTGGCATTGCCAGATGGAAAAGGAGATTTTGTGATTTACAGTGATGCTTCGCATAAGGGATTAGGGTGCGTGCTGATGCAGCACGGTAAGGTAATCGCGTATGCGTCAAGACAATTGAAGGAATATGAGATTCGATATCCTACTCATGATTTAGAACTAGCAACCGTAGTTTTCGCTTTAAAGATTTGGAGGCACTACTTGTATGGAGAGAAGTGTGAAATTTACACTGACCATAAGAGCCTCAAGTACATTTTTACCCAAAAGGAGCTCAACATGCGCCAGAGAAGATGGTTAGAGCTAATTAAGGATTATGACTGTGAAATTCTTTATCACCCAGGGAAAGCCAATGTGGTGGCTGACGCCCTTAGTAGGAAAGAGAGACTTAAGATGATAATGTCCTCAGAAGAGCTGATTAGAGAATTTGAAAAGATGGAAATAGAAGTGAAGGTGACCGGAGACGGTACCGCGCGAAAAGCTGTTTGAGATTTCACTGCAGCCAGAGTTGTTAGAAAAGATCAGAACATGTCAAGAAAGAATGATAAGTGAAGACAGACAGTCAATGACAGGAGAAGAGATCCACACTGTCAAGGATGATAAAGGAATAAGGAGGTATACTTACCGAATTTGGGTTCCGAATGTTCGAGAACTAAAAGATGAGATTCTACACGAGAGTCACAGTTCAAGGTATTCAATTCACCCAGGAAGCACCAAGATGTATGGAGATTTGAAAGAATACTACTGGTGGCCTAACATGAAAAAGGACGTATCAGAGTGGGTAAGCAGATGCTTAACCTGCCAACGAGTGAAAGCGGAACACCAGAGGCCCAGTGGACTTTTACGACCCCTAGAGATTCCCGAATGGAAATGGGAACACCTAGCCATGGATTTCGTAGTAGGTTTACCAAGGACCAAGGCCAATCATGACGCCATATGGGTAATCATAGACAGACTAACGAAGTCAGCTCACTTTCTTCCGATCAACGAAAGGTACACTGTCGACAGACTAGTGGATATTTACTTGAAAGAAATAGTGGTGCGACACGGAGTCCCAGTCGCCATAGTATCTGACCGAGATCCCAGATTTAACTCCAGATTTTGGAGAAGCTTCCAAGAATGTGTAGGAACCCGGTTAAACATGAGTACTGCCTATCACCCCCAAACAGACGGACAGAGTGAAAGGACCATCCAAACACTAGAGGATATGTTAAGGGTCTGTGCAATAGACTTTAAAGGAAGTTGGGATGATCACCTGCCACTGATTGAGTTCTCCTACAACAATAGTTTTCATGCAAGCATAGGAATGCCACCTTACGAGGCCCTCTATGGAAGAAGATGCCGATCTCCCTTGTATTGGGATGAAGTTGGGGAGCGAAAGATACTTGGGCCCGAAGTGGTCCAATGGACTAAGGACATAGTGGTTCTAATCAGAGGACGACTGGTAGCAGCCCAAGATAGACAAAAGAAGTATGCTGATTTGGCCCGGAAGGACAAGGAATATGAAGTGGGAGACCTAGTGTTCTTAAAGGTATCTCCTTGGAAAGGTTTGATGAGGTTTGGAAAGAAGGGAAAGCTGAGTCCTAGATACATTGGACCATTTGAGATCTTAAGACGTATTGGAAAGTTAGCTTATGAACTAGCATTACCCCCAAACCTGCAACAGGTGCATAATGTGTTTCATGTTTCAATGCTGAGGAAATACAACCCGGATGCTAAGCACATAGTAGAATACGAACACGTAGACATGCATGTTGCCCAGTAATAATCTATTGTAGAAATGGGGGTTGAATACAATAGAGTAAGATAATCGACTTCTTAATGTATATATAACAAATATGAAAAGAAAGATAACAGCTTTATTAAATCTGATATAAAACTGTTACAAACTCTCTCAAGAAATTCTGATGTTCTTGAGAGCTGCTAGTTTACAAAAACTCTCTCAAGAAATTCTGTTCTTAAGAGCTTCTCTTCGATTATGTTCTCTCTCTATGAATACATAAATCGAAACCAAGACTGTGTTTATATAGTACACACAACTTCTCTATCAATAACAAGATAAGTCCTAATCAACAACAAAGATAGAAACCTATCCTTAATCGATAGCTGCATTCTACAAACCAAGAACAAATAGAATAAACTTCCATGTTTATCTAGACTCCAAATATAACTCGAAGTAGGAATCCTGATCAGCTTCAAGTTCTGATGATCAATCCTGATCATAGTCTGAGTAGGAATCCTGATGATCAATAAGATACTGACGCTTGATCAAATACTGATGACCATGCAATACTGATGACGTCAGCAATCCTGATCAGTTGAGTCTAGCTTCTGACGATCATTGAATTCTGATCTAACAATCTCCCCCAATCTCATACTTTGTGAAATAAAGTATAGATTCCAAATATTCAATGATGTCAAAAACATGTATCAAAATGTACGAGTATCTTCAGAAACAACTTATCTGTTTAAGCTTTTTGATAGAACAGATTCATCTTCAAGAAGTTGGATAATAAACTTTCTTCTTTTTCTTCAAGAATTTGAATCAGTCTTTCCTTAAGATTTCTGAGTTCTTCATCTTCCTCATTAATCTGGTAGATAGCTGCTCTGAGATTCTGTATGGAGCTTTTCTGTAGACTGTGCTCTTCAAGCAAAAGATAAGCAATTTCCTTCCCATCAGGATTTAGAGTAAGTTGGGTCATACCAAAAGTTACTTCTTTAACAGCAGTACCTCTTTGCATTTCCACATCCTGACCTCTTTGATTTAAGTACATGGGAATATAATTACCATCGAAATTACTGTTTCCATCCAGTCTTCTTCTTATAGTTGACAAAATCATGTCAGCCCATACTTTGTACACTTGGTTCTTCCATCTTAACAGATAGTGAACATATTTCAGTTCCTGTGTAGTTTTCATCAGCAGATCTTGAATAGATAGAATCTTCACACTACCATCTTTCATGAAGTACAGAAGCTTTTCTTTCTTTTCAAAACCATCATGACAATCTATAACTATATCAACAGCTAATAAATTGTTCAGATTTTCAGAAGTTAAAGTACCTCCAATTTCAGTTAAGGAGTAAGGATCAACATAAGTCATGTTTAGAAATTCAGCATCTCTGTGTCCAATACCTCCTCTTGTATAACTTGACATTTTCTTCAGATTCGAAAACATCTTTAACCAGAGTGTTTTTGATCTAGCCATATCAGACAAATCAACAACACTTGAAGCACTTGTAATAATTCCACCAGTCTGAAAATTGATAGGTGTATCACACTTCAGTGTACTTATGTGTTCCCACTTCTTGTCTTTCTCCTTTTCATGAGTGTAGCTTCTTTCAAGTAAAGATTCTTGCCTGCTTGTATTTCTCCATTGTCTTTCATTTGAAACTTTAAGCCTTTGTAGATAGAGATTGAAATCTTCATATGTTCTTTTTGTAATATCTCTTCTTCTGGCTTCTTCTTCTTCATCTACTTCTTTGTTGTGACAATCAACAACAGTAGATAAGATTATCAAATCAACCTCTTGCAGAATTTCAGATTCGTCAGGATCTTGAATATTGTCAGGATTAGAATCTTCAATTTGATTTGTATTGCTGAGAGTTGATTTACTTGATTTTCTTCTCAATTCAGGTTCTTCTTCAACAATTCCATCATCACCAAAAGTAGATCTGTCAGGAACTACTAGAGTTTGAATAGGTTCAGCAATTTCTTCAATTCTTAACCCTCTAGACCTTGTCTGTCTAGGTACTATTTGAGTTGAAGAACCTCTTTTACTTCTTCTAGCACCTCTCCTACCTCTGCTTCCTCTACCTCTAGCAGGAGCAGTATAGCTTTCCATTGTCTCTCTTTGTAGTCTCAAGAATTCTTCATGTGAGAGATCTGGATATTCTTCACTTGCTGTAGAGAGTGCTTTTCTTGCATATAATTGTTGAACTCTTTTATCAGTGTGATATAGAGTAACAATTCTGCCGTCTTTTGTAGAAAACTTCTGGAATAAATTTGATGCATCTTCAGGATTATCAATAATTACATCTTCATCACCTTCAGGAATTGTAGCAAGAATGTGTCCATGACCAGATGTCAGGATTTGATCTTCCGTCAGGATCTGAGATTGCACCAATGTTCTTACTGTCTTAACTCCAGAATCAGAAACATGAGTTGACTGCGTTGTTTGACTTTGAGAAGTTTGGATTGTCTTCATAACAACAGCATCAGAGGTTTCTCCTTGTATCACTTTGTCACCACCATCATCTCCAGTATCATCATCATTATTTCTTAATACTAGATCAGGTGTACATTTTGTCTGAATAACCTTCTCCCCCTTTTTGACATCAGGATTTGACAATAATTGCAAAATTAAGGAAAGAGAGGCTTGAATTTCAGTTACCTTAGTATCCAGAGAATCAATTCTTTGATTGATTGAGGTTTGTTCTGAAACAACAGATTTCACTTGGGATTTCACTACCCTCAATTGTAAAGTAGTAGGCACCTTTGTAAAATTATTAAAGATATCAGTCCTCACTTTTTCAGTTGAACCCTTGATAGAATCAATCTCACTTTTAAGACTTTTGGATAACAGAGTTGTAGCCTTCAGATGATTGTTCAAGTCTTGATTCTCTATAGACTTCACTGCATTATAGGCATGTTCAATAGCAGAAGAAAAACTGATAGATTCATCAGATTGGTGCCATGAATTGTTCCATTCATTCTGTCTAAATGCCTCTGCAGGATCAAAGGAAGGAGTAGAAAAATCTTGTCTTTGATCTTTTCCAGTATAAGCATTGCTAGCCATATATGTACTTGATGAACCAAAATTAGTTCCAAGACTAATTTTGAGTGCTGTAGCAATCTGGTCCTTCTCTTTTCGATTCTCATTATCATCATCACTATCATCATCAGAATTATCATCATCAGTATCATGAGTAATATCAGGATCAGGAATAGCAATACCTTTCAGTTTATCCTGTGGTTCTGAGATAGGATGATCCATTGGTCTTGAACGAAGTGGCTGTATCAAAATAGGTTCATTATCAGGAGCACCACTAGCGTCAGGAGGAACATCGTCAGGATTTGATATGCTTGCATCAATATTTGCTACCAATGGTTCTTGTGGAGCTTGAGGTTCAGAAGCTGCTTCAACACTTTGAGTTAAAGGTTCTTGTGTGCTTCCCTCATTGACAATGTTCTCGACCAATCTTTCAACAGAAGCTGTAGCTTTGCCTACATCTTCACTTTGAGAAGATGGTTCTTGTGTAGCTGGAATGTTGATGTCTTCATTCTCCCTTTGAGAAAATGGTTCTTGTGTGACCATTCCACTAGCTAAGCCTTCACCCAAACTTTGATTGAGTGGTTCTTGTGTGGCAGGATCAACAGTAGCTGCTGAATTACTCTGAAATTCAGGTTCTTGTGGGCTTGATCCTTTCAGCTTCTTCTGTCTCTGATAGACTAACTCTTCTGCATTCCTCTTTTTCTTTGATGTAGGTGTAAGACCAACCAAGGAAGCAGTTGTAGAAACCTTCTCCCAAGAAATTTCTCTAATCTGAGATGGAGAGGCTGGAGAGTCTGATATAGAGACAACTTTTGTTGTTGCATCAGGAATACTAACATCAGGATTTGCTAGAGCATCAGGAGTAGATGACTCATCAGGATTTGATGTCTGAATATCAGTATCCTTCATTTGCACTGTCAAAGGAATATGATACCTGCTCTTTGATAATTTCCTTGTCTTTTGTGGTTTTGATAAAGGTACCACAGCTTTAGTAGCAGTATCAGCAACTTCCTTGTTCACATTCATCACAGAGGATATAGGTAAGTCATCCTCTGAATCACTTTCATCAATCAACCTTAACTTCCTTTTCACAGGAACATTCTTAACAACCTTATCAGCTTTCTTCACCAGGACCCCTTGTACACCCCCTTGTATCTTCTTTTTAGTGAGTGGTGTAGAGGAAAAATCCTTTGAACCTGATTGCCTTCCAGACACATCAGTTCTAGCTGATTTCTTTGATTTTACAACTAAAGTCTTTTGAGAGACAGTAGAGGTGGTTGTTAACTGTTTAGACTGTTTAGGTTGCATGCTTGTGTCAGGACCAACAACTTCCTGCAGCAATGTACTCAGCTTCTGCAGTTGAAGTGGAAATAGATTTCTGCTTTTTACTGAACCATGAAACTAGTCTTCCACCCCAAAAACTGACAACTTCCTGAAGTACTTTTCCTGTCTATTTTGCATCCTGCAAAATCAGCATCTGAATAACCACACAACCCAAAATCTGATTCCCTTGCATACCAAAGGCCAAGTGAAGGAGTGCCTTTGAGATATCTGAAAATTCTTTTGACTGCAATCAGATGTGGTTCTCTAGGTTTTGCTTGAAATCTTGCACATAGACAGGTTGCAAACATGATATCTGGTCTACTGGCAGTGAGATACAATAAAGAGCCAATCATTCCTCTGTAGTGAGTTACATCTACCTCTTCACCTTGATCAGGATCAAGTTTGGTAGCTGTAGCTATGGGAGTTGAAGCAGGAGTACTGTCTTGCATGTTAAACCTTGTCAGTAAATTCCTTGTGTATTTAGACTGATTAATAAAAATCCCTTCATCAGTCTATTTAACTTGAAGACCCAAAAAGTAACTCATTTCTCCCATCATGCTCATTTGATATCTTGACTGCATAAGCTTGGAAAACTTTTCACACAGCTTATTGTTTGTTGACCCAAAAATGATATCATCAACATAAATCTGAACTAACAGCAACTCCTTACCATGATTCAAATAAAATAGAGTTTTATCAATTGCACCTCTTTTGAATCCACTTTCCAGTAAGAATTGAGCTAAGGTTTCATACCATGCTCTTGGAGCTTGCTTTAGTCCATAAAGTGCCTTATCCAGTCTGTAGACATGATCTGGATATGTAGGATCAATGAAACCAGGAGGTTGTTCAACATAAACTTCTTCCTCCAGTTCACCATTTAAGAAAGCACTTTTAACATCCATCTGGAAAACCTTGAATTTCTTATGTGCTGCATAAGCAAGAAATATCCTGATGGCTTCTAGTCTTGCAACAGGAGCAAAAGTTTCATCATAGTCAATTCCCTCTTGTTGGGAATACCCCTTTGCAACTAGTCTAGCTTTATTTCTGATAATGACTCCATCAGAATCAGTCTTGTTCTTGAAAATCCACTTTGTACCAACAATTGATCTATTCTTTGGTCTTGGTACCAGTTTCCAGACTTCATTCCTTTCAAATTCATTCAGTTCTTCTTGCATTGCAGTAACCCAATCAGCATCTTTAAGTGCATCTTCAACTTTCTTAGGCTCCTCCTTGGACAGAAAGTTATTGTATAGACATTCATTCTGAGTTGCACTTCTTGTTTGAACACCTGCATCAGGATCTCCAATTATCAAATCAGGAGTATGATCTTTTGTCCATTTCCTTGCTGGTGTCAAATTGTTTCTTGAAGTAGATGCTCCCCCTGGATTGGTGTTATCTTGATTGAAAGAATTTGATTGATTTGAAGCTCTCCCTGAATTATTGCTATGCCCTCCTGATGTGTTATCAGGATCTTCACTTGAATCAGTATCTGAAGAATTCTGTCCTGATGATTGAGTTGACTCTGAACTTGTAGTTGAATGCCGTTGCTCCCCCTCAACATTAGCACTACTAGTTGTATCACTGTTGTTTGCATCATCAGTATTAGCATCATCAGTACCTGGTGAGTCATCAGGATTTGGTGACCCATCAGTATCTGATGAATTGACAGGATCTGATTCAATTTCTTCAGGTTCCTTGGAATCTTCATTTTCAAATAACAATCTATCATGCGAGTCTTCAATGATTCCAGTTATCTTCTTATCATCAAAAGATACATGAATTGACTCCATGACAGTTCTTGTTCTCAAATTAAAAACTCTGAAGGCTCTTGATGTAGGATAACCTATGAATATTCCTTCATCAGCCTTTGTTTCAAATTTCCCTAGCTGTTCAGGATGAGTTCTGAGAACAAAACATTTACAGCCAAACACATGCAAATGCTTCAGACTTGGTTTCTTCTCCTTGAGTGACTGATAAGGAGTGACACCATGCCTGTTTATCAATGTGAGATTTTGTGTATAGCATGCTGTGTTGACTGCTTCTGCCCAGAAATATGTAGGTAATTTAGCTTCTTCCAACATAGTTCTGCCAGCTTCAATAAGAGTTCTATTCTTCCTTTCTACTACTCCATTTTGCTGAGGTGTGCCAGGAGCAGAGAATTGTTGAATGATTCCTTTGTATTTGCAGAACTCTTCCATCTTTGAATTCTTAAATTCAGTACCATGATCACTTCTCAGAATCTTGACTTTGTACTTTGTGGTTGTCTCAATCATCCTCACATGATCCAACAGAACTTCAGGAGTTTCATCTTTTCTGTGCAGAAAATACACCCAGGTGAATCTAGAATATTCATCAACAATTACAAGAGTGTACCTTTTCTTACTGATGGACATGATGTTGACTGGACCAAACAGATCAAGATGTAGCATGTGATATGGTTCTTCAATAGAGGATTCTGATTTACTCTGGAATGATGTCCTTCTTTGTTTTGATTTTTGGCATGCATCACAGAGTCCATCAGGTGTATATAAGACATTAGGTAATCCTCTTACTAACTCTTTCTTAACCAACTCATTGATGTTGCTGAAGTTGAGATGAGAAAGCTTCTTGTGCCAATTCCAACTTTCATCTACTGAAGCTTTACTGATGAAACATGTAGGGGAGCCATCAGTATCTGAGAGAATGTTGGCTTCATATATGTTACCATGCCTGTAGCCAGTTAGTGCTATCTTCCCTGTTGCTTTACTGACTACTTCACAATGTGTGGAATAGAAATTGACATGATAACCTCTGTCAGTGATTTGACTAATACTCAACAAGTTGTGTTTTAGTCCCTTCACTAGAGCTACTTTTTCAATGATGACATTTCCAATGATTATATTGCCATATCCCAAGGTTTGTCCAATGTTGCCATCTCCATAAGACACAGTTGGGCCAGCTTTTTCCTCATATTCTGATAACAGGGCTTTGTTTCCAGTCATGTGCACAGAACATCCACTATCCATGACTAACACATTTTTCTTTTTACCCTGCATCAGAATAGAAACACACTAGTTATAACACTTAGGAACCCATACATGTTGGGTTCCTTTCTCATGCAATTTATTAATTTTAGCAGTAGAAGACTTTCTGACTTTAGCAGTCCTGACAGGATTTACTCCATCAGGATTTGCTTTGTCAGTATCAGTATTAACAAAAGCATGCTTCACTATGACATTTTCAGTTCTATCAGACTTTGTACTACTTTCAAACTTAGGCAATGGATCATAAAAGTTATAGTACAAATCATGATACTCTTTACATGTATAAATAGAATGCCATAGACTACCACAATGAAAACAGGAATTCTGTGGTTTGTAGAGTACTGATCTATTCCTCACATCAGATTTAGAAATATCAGCAATCTTCTTTTTAATCTTCTTACAATTAATAGCAAGATGATTAGAGTTACCACAGTTAAAACAACACTTTCTAGGTGCATTTGGGATATATTTATAACCATTCTCTTTATTGATCCTAACTTTACCATTCCTGTTTTTCTTAACAGTAGCTCCCTTTTTCTTATCTGTAACCTCACAGATTTTATCTTTATGCTTTTTCTGAGACAATAGACCTACATTCTTAGTGACTTTGTTCATGACAGGTTTAGACTTTATAATTTTAATTCCTTGAGTAGAAGAAGATCCCTTTTCAAAAGTAGAATTGGAATCCTTACCAAAAACAAAATTAACAGGAGTAATCTTAGATTTGGTTGAGTCTATAACATGTCTATAGGTCTTTGGACTGACTGTCTCATCAATGACAATTTTCTCTGCTAATTTCTTATCTTCATCTGACTTATATCCTAGACACTCTTTCCAATTCTTAGAGGTATTAATCTCATGAAATTTCCTACCAGAGTCTGTCCAGGTTCTGATTTTCTCATTAGCATATTCAAGTTCTTTTTCAAGGGAAGTACATTTAGATGTCATCTCTAAGTGCATGTGTTTAGCATTATCACATTCTTTTTGTACTTCTTGCATACGAGAAAATTCAGCTTCTAATATCTCATTCCTCTTTCTAAGGTCAGACATCTCAGATAAGATTCTAGTATTCTCAGCAGTTTGACTTCTAAAGCTAATATGTAATGACTTTAGAAAACGTCTTAACTCAGAAGCATTATCAGTATCAAAATCAAAGATAGTATTTAGTACCTTATCATCAGGAGCAGCAGTTACATCAGCATTGGCCATTAACACATAGTTGACTACCTCAGTATCAGATTCTGAGGAAGAGTCCATCCAATCCTTGCTTGATGTGATGAGTGCCTTTGTCTTATTGCATTCAGAAGCAAAGTGACCCATACCATTACACTTGTAGCATCTAACCTTTGACTTGTCAAATTTGCTACCCTTGCTGTCCTTTTTGATATACTTGTCTTTGTCTGCTTTGAAGGTCTTTTTCTGAAAGTTGCCTTGTCTTCTATTCTTCCTGAACTTCATCCTTCTGAAGTTTCTGACAATCATAGCAACCATCTCTTCCATGTCTGAGTCAGAAGAATCATCACCAGTATTGGCATCAGGATTGCCATCAGTATCTGATGAAGAGTCGTCAAGATCTGACTCAGCTACTCTTGCTTTCCTTCTAGAGACCTCCATAGCTTTCCCTTTTGATTTTGCTTCAACATTCAAAGCAATTGACTTTGCCTTGCTGCTTTTCTTGTTCTTTCTCTGTTGAACTTCAAGATCATGAGTTCTTAGCATCCCATAGATCTCATCAAGAGACACAATGTTCAGATCATACTGGTGTCTAATGATTGAGGTCTGAGTATCCCATTCTTCAGGTAAAGCTCTAAGAAATTTGGTGTTTGAATCTTCAGTTTCATATACTTGGTCAACTAAGGATAAGCTGTTCAATAGTGTCAGGAATCTATCATATAGCTCAGTCAAGCTCTCTTCAGGTCTTGCATCGAATTGTTCATATTCTTGAATCAATAGAGCCCTTCTGTTATTCTTGACAGATGCAGATCCCTGGCACTGAGTTTCCAAAGTATCCCAGATTTCTTTTGAAGACTTGCATGCAATCACTCTGTTTGACATGACAGCATCAAGGCTATTATGCAAGATATTCTTTATCTTTGGTTCCCTGAGTACATGAGCTTTTTCTTCTGGAGTCCATTCAGCTTTAGCTTTGACCACATAATGTTCTGGTACTGTATCTGTTCGTTCTACGAACTTTGTTGGTATATATGGTCCATCACGAATCCTGTCCAAGTAGTCAGGATCCATAGCCTCCAGGTACATCAGCATCTTTACCCTCCATGTAGGATATTCTGATATCTTTAAGATGGGAATCTTCATGCTTTCATACTTGGTTGTCGACATCTTTAGATCGTATCTGATTCAGAATTAAATCAGTTTGCTCTGATACCAATTGTTGCCCAGTAATAATCTATTGTAGAAGGGGGGTTGAATACAATAGAGTAAGATAATCGACTTCTTAATGTATATATCACAAATATGAAAAGAAAGATAACAGCTTTATTAAATCTGATATAAAACTGTTACAAACTCTCTCAAGAAATTCTGATGTTCTTGAGAGCTGCTAGTTTACAAAAACTCTCTCAAGAAATTCTGTTCTTAAGAGCTTCTCTTCGATTATGTTCTCTCTCTATGAATACATAAATCGAAACCAAGACTGTGTTTATATAGTACACACAGCTTCTCTATCAATAACAAGATAAGTCCTAATCAACAACAAAGATAGAAACCTATCCTTAATCGATAGCTGCATTCTACAAACCAGGAACAAATAGAATAAACTTCCATGTTTATCTAGACTCCAAATATAACTCGAAGTAGGAATCCTGATCAGCTTCAAGTTCTGATGATCAATCCTGATCATAGTCTGAGTAGGAATCCTGATGATCAATAAGATACTGACGCTTGATCAAATACTGATGACCATGCAATACTGATGACGTCAGCAATCCTGATCAGTTGAGTCTAGCTTCTGACGATCATTGAATTCTGATCTAACAATGCAGCCAGACCTAACCTATGTGGAGCAACCAGTGGAAATCATAGATCAAAAGGAACAAGTGCTCCGAAACAAGGTCATCAAGCTAGTCAGAGTTTTCAAACTCTATTTGGGAACTAGAAAGTGCTATGCTGGAAAAGTACCCCCATTTGTTTTCAAACTGATTCCGGGACGGAATCCTTTTAAGGAGAGGAGACTGTAATATCCCCAAATTTTGTACTTATTTAAGAACTATGGATGAATAGTAACTTTTTCATTTAAAAAGTCTTTCAGACCACACTATATACGGGACGATATAATAAACTTTCAAAGTCGTATTAGTGATCTGCGATGTAAATGAAGGAATGCAAAAGCTGTCAGAATCGGAAAAATAGCATTTCTGTTTTCTCCGAAATTTCACCACTAACGGACAGATTAATCATTATTTGAAAATATCGAAGGATTTAAATTATCAATTCCATGGATAGGGATTTAATAAAAGAATTAGTGATATCAAGAACGTTTACGGTAAACTACTTCGATAGAACACTTAAGAAACCCTGCGACCATTCTACGAGATTAAGCGGTGACGGAACGACGCGACATTTACAGGATTAAATATAGACATGGGAGTAACATGTAACAAGATTAATCCAAGGAATGCAACAATTGGATCATTCGTGTGAAAGGGAACAAACCAGTAAAGCTACTTTATCTAAAGCTACTTTATCTAAAGTTACTTTATCTCCAAATTCTTGCATGCTTGACACATGGCATGGTGATGAGGCAAATAACTATGACTCATCACTTTACTACAAGATATCATTTCTACCAAAAATCAACCAAGCCAAAAAAACTCCATCTTCTTTATTCGGCCATTTTGAAGAAAATAAGATATTGGATTTCAAAAACCCTCTTCCAAGCTTCCATAAATCACAAGTAATAGCTCTTTGGAAAGCTCTAGGTGAGATTAAGAAGAGCACCAAGTTTCATCATCATCCATTAAGGTTAGCATGATCAAATCCTTGTGTAAAGTTTAGGCATGAATAGTAACTTCAAGAACTAACTTTTGTTTCTTGATTTCTTTGGTTGATCCAAGCTATCTTAAGGTTATATAAGGACTATATAAGGCTTATTAAGCTCTTAGACACTCCAAGGAAGGTATACAACTCAAGAAACCCTAGCTTTTCTTTTGAAGTTTTTGATGATTTTGGTTGAGTTTCATGATTTGGTACATGTATTAAGCATAAGAGTTATGATTGGGTTTTGATATATGTGAAAAGTGTTTTTATGGATGTAAAGGCATTGGTTGGCCTTGATTTAAAGATGAACAACATGTATGTGTGGTTTGGAGTGGAAAGAATGTTTATTGGAGGATTTTGATTTTGGAAATATTCGATTTATAGCCGTCGTAATGCCAAAATTTTGTTAACTACAAGAAACCGTGCATACCAGTAGCTTTAATGTTCTGACCTTGATAAATACAGAACCTATCCTTGAAGAGCTTGAGCCATAGATTGTTTTGGCGCAAAAATCAAAACATTCCGACTTACGGTTTAGGAGATATGACCGATTTAGTAAAAGTTGTTCAAAAACGTAAGTATCAAGTTTGTGACTCCATTTGAACCCCTTAAAGTATTATTTTTGGTGTCAATCTGGTTTAGTAAATACTAAATATCGTAAGGAGAATATGTGCGAAGGAATCACCTCAATTAGATGATTTGTGGATTTTATAAAAATGTTCGAGTCGAGCGTGCGCAAGAGGATTCTTAAGGAGTTAACTTGAAAACATGTTTTAGCTTAAAGTAAAGTACGTACAGTTTCGTAAAAGTATTAAGTGATTAATCTCGGATATTTTGACTATGTATAGATCGCCGGATTAACCCGAGGCACACTACCCCTACCTCACCACCAGGCAAGTTTTCAAAACCTATACTACTGTTGTTGTGATAATAACTGTTTTCAATTATGATATGCGATTGCGATATATAAATTGCATGATTGTTTTTCGAACTGCTATATATATAGCGATATTCGAGGATAAGACCTAATGTTGGGACTTATAGGCTAGATATGGGATATCAGCTATAAGCCAGATTTTATAAAGGCCCTAGGGTAAGGGCGTATGATATTTCTTTAAATCCGAGGTAATCATATTTCTGTATATATTAAAAGGTTATTTTCCGATAAAGATATCGGGCATCTGTTATTCGAGGTTTAATTATTTATTATTCATTCCAGGTTTAATTATTTAATGAATTTTATTATTCATTCGAGGTTTAATTATTTAATGAATTTTATTATTCATTCGAGGTTTAATTATTTATTATTCATTCGAGGTTTAATTATTTAATGAATTTTATTATTCATTCGAGGTTTAATTATTTAATGAATTTTATTATTCATTCGAGGTTTAATTATTTATTATTCATTTGAGGTTTAATTATTTAATATTCATTCGAGGTTATTTATTTAATATTCATTCGAGGTTTATTTATTTAATGAATATTATTTCTGAATATTCATTTGATCATGATTTACTTAATGAATATATTTTCGAATATTCATTTAAGATTTACTTATTTAATAAATATTATTAAGTATTTTTAAAATCAAAAAGAGGTTCCCAAAACAATGTATTTCCATTTAAATCTGTCTTTTGAAGGGGATTTAAATGATCGCTCAACTATCAAAAATATGGGAAACCTGATTTAAGTGACTACTACTCTTTTTTTTAAACTCTCAATTCAAAAACTGTCAGGGGACAGATATTTTCTCGAAGCAATGTAATTGCTGCAAGTCAAATATTGTGTTACCACCTCAACGATCGAGGGGTAAATTCATGGAACAAGTCGATATCCATTAACAAGTAATAGCTTGGGAAATATTGGAGAATCTTCCTTTCCAACCTAGATATAACTACTTAGTGGAGTCGTATCAACAAGTGTTACACTTGGGGAAAGGAGGACGATCTTTACGTTTCAGAGTCATGGATTTCATCTGAACTAGGAGTGGTGTAAGTGGTCAAGTTGCGTGGGCCCATCCAACTTTTATTGCCCCAAATGGGCCGGGAGGTCACAGTAAGGCAGTAGACAATGTCAGGCTGTCGTGATTCTTCCATCTACATGTAGAAAACTATTTGAGCGGTGCGACCTGCTACTGATCATAGCAAGGTTAGGCACAGCGGACGCGGTAGCAACTCCAGTATTAGTTCATCATCCAATTTGGATATTCCTGCAACATGTATTGGGGTGAAGAACCAATCATGTTGGCAGGGGGTAGAAAAATGCTTGGAAACGAAGTGGCAATAAATTCATGCAACTCCATCGTTTATGAGTTATGACTCTGATAAAACCTGATTAAGGATATAGATGCATAAGTGGATTTTGGGTTACGGAAATATTATATTAATTTTCCTTGTAACTTCATCCTTTATATTATACTAGTTTCTTATCTGTTTAAGGCATAACATGTGGCTACAGAAATATCTTTGAATTGTTATATTCTGGTAATCTGTATAATTTATTTTTGGTGGGCTCTATTGCTCACCCTAGCTTTATTTATTTATATCACAACAACAGCTAGAGCAGATGGCCCGCAACCAGCACACTCTGCGCAAGTGAGTGGCAGTCGTCAGAGATTTACCCGCTGAGGTCGTAGCCGCCATAGCTGAGGTAGTAGTAATCAGTAGCCTAGGCTACAGCTTTTGTTTCAGACTTATTTATATTTATGATTAATGTAATTAACGGCAAGAACTTTTAAATGCTCTGTAACCTTTTGGGTTTGTAATAACTTATAACTTGTGGATCCTATGACTAGATACTTATTCCAATTTCATCTCTGGGACTATAACTAGTGGTGTGTGTGTGGTATTGTTATTGCGGGATCACAACATGTAGTTTAATTATTTTGATTCAAGTGCAAGTATTATTGATGGGAATTGAGACCGTAACGACCGGATCCCCGGCCCCGGATCTGGGGCTGTTACAGTTGTAAACTTGGGTTTATATAACCAAGTGTAGCAGTTACTTTAGAAAAAGGAGAAGAAAAACAAATAGATTGTATTAGCTATTTTTGAGAGCATTTTTCTTCTCTACATTATTGTAACTGAGCAGCTGTGTACTTTTGTATCACAGATTATTTCCGCAATAAAAATCACTTCAGTTGGATCATCAAACAATCCAACTGAAATTATTAAGTGCTTGTGGTTTTTATTTTATAAGTTCAGTTTTAATTTGTAAGTTGTTTTTAAGTTTGAGAAATATCAAGGAATTGTATTCAACCCCCCCTTCTACAATTCTGTTAGGTCATTTGGGATTAACACCTCGGGTAAATGCTCCACTCATATCTTACTCAATGGTACTACATCTGGTAGTCCAATAACGAACTCTATATGAGCTCTTACGTTATTCTTTTACTTGGACATAACTCTTAACACTCTCGTCTCTGAGTACTATAACTTATTCTCTGATACCTTTTCTGTAACGCCCCCAGATCCGGGGTATGGGATCCAGGTCGTCACCTCACCATCCAATGATATAATACCTGTATTAACTCAATGATCCAATCAAAACATCATCATAGACCCCAATCTCCTACTCACACAAGTTATAGTCTTAGAAACGATATACAGTAACATTAGTTATTACAAACCAAATGTACTATCCAGGATCTCACACTACTAGCTATAACCTCAACATGGAATTATTACAACCCATTTTGTAAACACACTTAATAAGGATAGCTGAACCTATCCAACTTACTCATACAGTATCCTTCTTGAACTGCATTATCTCAAGGGAGTATCTTCCACATTCCTTTCCTCGCAATACGGGACGACCGACTATGGTCTCACTGAAAATATAATTTTTAACAAAGCAAGAATGAGCGAAAGAATGCTCAGCAAGTTAACTAGTCACTAATATAAAGTTCTTCCAACAATATAAGGGTAGTATATAGTTTTCTATGTAAAGTATTCATACTTAATATGAAGTTTAGAATACTACCATATGAACAAATTTAGTTCGTAATTTAGAAATACACTATCAGTGACTTAGCATGATTTTTAGAAATCAACAAGTACGCGGTTCCAGATGCTGCTAGACGAACAACAATGGTTCACCAGTTTTTAAATGATCGTTTGCCTTTCATCAATAAATAACCAGAATCATTTCACCTTTTTAAATATTGCCTTCGGAATATCAAATCATTCACACTAAAGTTAACACTATCGGTAACTCAGCACCTTAGCCTTTGTTACAGTGTTAATCAGAATTTTTCCAAACTGGAAGGAAGGGACTTATCCAAAATAGAAAACACGATATGAAGTGACGATGATCAGTCGCCACAACCATATCCACCGCGGGTCTTCTCTACTAGTAGAAAGGGCAAAACCTCCATCTATAATTACCCTGTATGAAAACTCCATCTGTAATCGTCCTGGATGAGAACTCCATCTGTAATCATCCTGGATGAGAACTCCATCTGTAATCATCCTGGCGCATATGGCCAATAATTGATGGACCGCCTGGCTAACGGCCACTTATATATAAAATTCAGGATCGTTCGTCAACGGTCCTGGTCGCGCCAGAGTATTGATGGACCACCTGGCTAACGGCCACTTATATATAAATTTCAGGATCGTTCATCAACGGTCCTGCTCGCGCCAGAGTCCCGTTTTTATTTTCTTTTGAGAATAGTTTTGAATAGAAAAACGAGTAGTTAAGGTCCGACCTCAGTCGACCAATTCTTACTTAAAAACAACGCTACTTGAGCAAACCATGACCGGGGGTTTTCACAAAAAGATCTCGAGTGGGAAGGTATACGTGCTTAAACTTTTCGAAGCATCTTGGATAACTTTTAAATAATAATTGAAATATTTTTGGAAACGTTTAATATATTTAATAAATATTTAATAATATACTTTATCCAAGATAAATGTTTTTGGAATATTTAATAAATGAAGTTCATTAAGTAATCGTAAGTACATATACTATCTCCCGAAGAACCTTTCGGGTTTACATAGTTATAATACGTCAAAACAAAACACCGCTCCCCGGTCAACTCTACTTTTTGGACCAACGCGCTCTATCCCTAGAGTCGTTGTTCGAATATTAAATTCAAGATACCATTATCAGCAAAGTATGCTTTATCAAAACTTTTAACATATAAAGTTCATAATATAAATCGAACAATTACACTTGATATCAAATGAGTGTGTATATATAAATAAGCAAGTATTAAACATCTGAAAATTTATACCTACTCTGAACAATAGAGTAAGAGTTAGTAAACTTCCCTGATGTACAAGCTCTAACTGGATGTCTCTCCTCTAGTCCTGGAACCTCTACCAAGACAATACATAACCTTAATTAGTCACTTGATTGACAATTCACTTATTCTCAGTAAACTCTATTTTACACGACTTTCACTCTCTCGGGTCTACTTAACTTACGATCTTCTATACCGTTTACTCATCATTTCTAATCTCGTTCTTCACACCAATACATTATCTTAATAACCCTTAACAAGTTTCGTGTTTTAGTCGACTCTATGTTACCCTTTTAACTTAGTCAAAATGGATGGTCAAAGTAGTACCTCTAGAGTTGACTTTCCATAGAATTACTATTTCGCAACTCACACTCTAACACTTTTAGTAAATCATAAAATTAATAATTAATTACGAAACTACCACAAGGAGCTTCTTGAGTATTTTTAATATTTAACAAAAATATCTTGATTTGAAAACATGAGTCGAAATAGGTGAAATGTATTTTAAAAGTCGAGTCAACTACGGAGTTTTACTATTTGCGTTCGTTTAACGAAAACGCTCATAACTCATTAACCGTTAACTCTATTGATACACCGTTTTCGCGTGCATGATCTAGAGAATGTCTAGAAAAAAATATTTCAAAATGTATTTCTGTTCAGGCAGGTCAAATTCCCGAATGCTTTGTTTAAGGCAGTGGATGTGCAGAAAGTTTTGTCGTCGCATAGCTTCGTTTCCAACATTTGTATAAAATAGGAAATTAATCTTTTTAATACGAATACTTTTCATGAGTCTTCCTAACTCTCTCTAGTATTATTCCTCAAAGGTTTACATTTTAATATGGTTTTTAAGTGGTCCAAACATGGCCTCAAAGTAACTGACCAGAGATGGGTTGGTTCTCCGAACGGCGTTTACTAAAACTCACTTTTCTCCTAAACCGTAAATCGGATTAACATGATTTTCGCGCCAAAACAAACTATGAAACAAGATCTAGATAAAGGTAGTCAGTGGTTAATCTTAAAATGATTTTATTGCTTCAGGTTTTATGTGCAAAACAGGGCTAATGAAATTTCGACATTACGACGGCTAGAAACAAGCGATTCCCAATATTTAACTATACCAAAACATCATTCAACCAAACCAATTCATCATTATCAACCACTTATCATCTCAACCAAACCATCATCTTTACAACCAAAGTAAAATCCAACATCTACTCATTTTATCCATCAAAACAACCATAATCATCCACCAAAACCAACCATTCATCCTTATAACCATACTAACATAACTAACTCAAAACTCATCACATAAATCAATTTAATACTAAGGGTTCAAAGAGTGTATACCTTCCTTGATGCCTCAAACATACTAACAATAGCTTACAATCCTTGCTTGAGCCTTGAATTAAACTTAGAAGCCTTAAACTTACAAAAGAAAATCAAGAACACAAGTTAGAATTTCGAAATCACTATTCATACCTCAACTTTGATCCAATATTTGACCATGCTCTACTACTTGGATAGCCATGATATTTTGAACGTACCTTGCCTATGATGCAAGGAAGCTATGGTCCAAATTTGGAGATTTTAGGATGAGTAAATCTCAAGTTATAAATTTGTTTCTCTTCTCCTTTCTTGCTGGGCAGAATGTTGAAAAAAATGGGGTGGGGAGAGTTTTCTTGGCTTTTCCTTGATATTTTCTTGATAAAGTGAAGTGGGTGGCTGGTTGGATAAGTGCTAGAAATGATGATGTAGTGTGCTTGTGTCATCTTTGCCAAAGGTCAAGTTGGAAATGTATTAAAAAAATATCTTCAAAGGTCAAGTTAGAAATGTATTAAAGAAGCATCTTCTTGATCCACTTGCTTGGTTCTTTGTTTGGTTTCACATGGATGATCCTAATGTTGCATTCCTTGATTTAATCTTGTTACATGTTACTTCCATGCTTGTGTTCAATCCAATAAGTGTCACGTTGTTCGGTTACCGCTTAATCTCGTTGAACGTTCGTAGAGTTTTCTTAAGTGTTCTATTGAAGTAGTTTACTGTAAATGTTCTTGTTATCTTAATACCTTTTGTTAAATCCATATCCATGGAATTGATACAATAAAATCCTCCAATTTATTTAAATAATGATTAATCCTTCAGTATCTGGTGGAATCTTGGAGAAAACAGAAAATGCTATTCATCAGGGTCATATATAAAATAAAAAAAAAATATCAGGGTTTTTAATAAGTACAAAATTTTGGGTTATTACAGTCTCCCCTCCTTAAAAGGATTCCGTCCCGGAATCTAAAGGATTAGTTGAAATATCTTTTCGAGACCAAAACCTCCAGTTCCCAGGTTGACCCTCCAACCCTCTGGTTCTCTCACAGCACTCTCACTAGTGCTACCTTATGTTCTTTCAACGCGTTCTCTTTCTGGTCTATAATTTCTACCGGTTGTTCCATGTGAGACAATTACGGTCGCACTACTATACGTTCATATTCTATCGCATTCCCATTATCCGTGTTAGATCTTCGTATCATAGACACGTGAAATACATTATAGACACGTTCGAATTCAGAAGTAACATCGTCGTCTTCTTTGTTCGTTGAACTCGCGCGGTTCTCGATATCCTTCTCTTCGTGATAAGCTCCATGGGACGGCATCCCTATGTTCCCACGGTAACTACCTTTTATGAGAATCCTATCAGCGATAAGTGATCACTCCCTTGAAATCCGACGCACGACACGTAACATAACTTCAATTGTCTAGGCATTCACTTTCTCGATTCGCTGGCATGCAGGCCGTAATTAGTGCTCATTTTTTTTTTCTCGTCGTCAACATTGTTGAAACCTCTTCTAGCATCTTGGATTCAATCTTGGATCTCTACATGTCATAATCAATATGGGGAATCCACGCGCATCCATATATAATTCGTATACGCATTAATAATCTTCCTGATTGGAGATCTCTCGTTGATAAGGCGACTTGGTTAGTCCATCAATTATAACCCAACTAATCGTTATTGCTTGAATTGTTCCTTGGTAATCCTACCATGAATTTCATTCCCATAACTCGCACTTCTATCTAGGAATCTCTACAGGCTATATTAGCCTACTAGGTTTCTGCTGTTTTGCTTCCATTCTCTGTGTGTCAAACATTTACTTAACAACTGCCAATATCACTTCTCAAATTCGGCCACCAATAATATTTCCATAAAGGTCTAAGCATCGTTGTACCCTCGGTGAATATGATGTCTACAACTATAGGCTCCTTGCGAGATCTCATATTTTAATTCTTGAATATTGGTTATCCGCACTCTGTGAACATATTCTTGCGGTCTGAAAAAACAAATTTCACACTTTTCTTCGTAATTAGAGTCTCCAAATTCTCAGTGCGAACATAATCACAGCTAACTCCAAGTCAGGTGTAGGATATCTTATCTCATACTTCTTAAGTTGCTTAGACGCATAAATATAATTTATAAGTCCCCTCTATCATCAGGTATTTCTAACAACGGTGTTGTTACTAACTTTGATTCAATCCTTTAACTCTATCTATTAAGTCCATTAGTATATCAAAATATCGTCTATGAATAAAATAATCAATTTGTCCAGAAATATCCTCTAAATCAATAAAAGTTATTGGCGCGTGCCAACCCCAACTACATCTCCAAAACTCATAACATACATAGGTGCAAAATGCCATCTTTGGCTCATCATCATGGTTATTCTTAAGTTGGTGAGACTATATCCTCAAATCTATCTTTTAAAAAAATAAATTACATCCTTTAATCGAGTAGCTAATTCTTTCATCTCAATAGTGGCAATGGGTATGGGTCTTGAATATTGACGCAAACCCTGGCAATAAAAACAATGGTAAGTTCCATACCTCGAACAGGTGGTAGTTATTGGAGATAATAAAAATACGTCCATGAATTCATTTAATGTTGGGGTGTCCCTTATATTTGGTATCTCCCTATTTGTATCGATTCACATGTGCTAAATAAGTGTCACATTTTTACCACAACAATCTGTTAGGAATATGTTGTTCTTGATGATAAACATAAAACACTTAGTAGAATTTGTGTAAAGTCATTTTGTAGCTGTCAACGAAATGGCATGCTTTGCAGCATTCCGTTGACAGGAAGCTCATCAACGAAATGAGTTTTGTAGCAATTGCATTGTACAATACTTCTCAAATGATAGACATTATGTTATATGTATTAGATAGGTTTTCTAAGTCATGTTGACTAAGTACTAGATAGGCAAAATAGGTTGGTTAATTGTAAATATATTATGCCTTGTAATTTTGCCTAAGTGAAGACATGTCAACGGTATGAAGATTACTCTGTCAACGGTATGGAGTTTACTCATCAACGAAACGAGGGAAACACCATCAACGGAATGAAGAATAAAGCTATCAACGAAACACATCTCCCTGCTATCAACGAATCATTATTGCTTTTCTGAATAGTTGACAAAGTGATAGTGACAGTTTACTGAACAGATCTAAAGGTGATGTGGAAGTGTACTTTGCATTGGAAACCATTAAAATGGACATGGGGAATAAGGAAACATCCCAGTTTCCAATTGGGTCTTGGGAGTGATCATAATAAGCATGAAGACAAAAGCAAGGATCTCCAAGGACCACTGGACAAAGGGATGAAAAGCAAACTATTGGCGGTTACTCATTGTACTTTTAGTGTAGCCAAAAATAGGGTTGTAAACTTGGGGATATATAACCAAGTGTAGCAGTTACTTTAACAGAAGAGAAGAAAAACAAATAGTTTGTATTAGCTATCCTTGAGAGCATTCTTCTCTACAACCTTGTAACTGAGCAGCTGTGTACTTTTGTATCACAGATTATTTCCGCAATAAAAATCACTTCAGTTGGATCATCAAACAATCCAACTAAAATTATTTATGTGCTTGTGATTTTTACTTTAAGTTCAGTTTTTATTTGTAAGTTGTTTTAAGTTTAAGAAATATCAAGAATTGTATTCAACCCCCCCCCCCCTTTCTACAATTCTGTTAGGTCATTTGGGATTAACACAATCTCTTTGTTTGTACTAACATAATAAACATCGTAGTTCACTTCCGTCCTTAAAGGAGAACTCCCCCTTACTGGGCAATCCACATTTTACCTTCTTATCTCCTCAATCAATTTTCACATCGTATTTGATCAATCAGTTTATTTCCAAAATTTCATCGGATCCTTCCTTTTTGAAGGAAAAATAAATCAATGTATACTGTCGCCTTAAAACCTCGATTTCACATTATGGGCAAACAAGGTTCACCAAGATAATTTCATAGTTTGCTAATTCTATTTCTATTTTTAGGGTTCCATAGGAATTCCATATAGGTGGCTCCCTCATTAATCCTCAAACTCATGTTCTTCTATAGTTCTTTCTTTCTCATTCAATAAGCTTCCATCTTCTATCATAGTAATTTCTTAATCAACGTATCACCATCAGTCATTTTGAATACTCCGTCATTCTGAATTTTCAACATATGGAACAACTTTAACAATTTATGTAAACTTCGATTCGTAATTTGTCGCACTCGTCTGCTTGGGTTTTAGTTCTAAAACTTCAACACTGTTTATCTTTCTAAATACTTCGGAAAATACTTGCATGGTACAATGAATAGTTTAAGCAACAGATAGTTCATAGAAAGAACTTTGTAAGAAATCTCGTTGAGTGGGCGACCTTGTTAGGTCTTAATCAATTCATCCTTTGGAAATTTCATCATCAGACTTCACTGCAAATAAAATGCGTTGTGAATTCACTGAATAAATTAAGTTGGGATTCGAAATAGTGAAGCAATAACTAGTCCATTTTAAGAAATATTAGCAACTAGCTAAACAAAATTAGCTAGCTTAATTTGTTTAGGACATAATATCTTGCTAGGAAAATTAACTAGGTTTTTAAAACGACGTTAAAATTTCAACTAGTCAGAACAAATAACCAGTCGTTCATAATGACATATAAAAATAGCCAGTTTCAACCTATTAATGTAAAATCTCAACATCGTAGCCACTGAAGAAAATTTGGGCTACTCGGATATCGAGTTGATAGAAAGAGTAAATAAGTTTGGGCTGAACAAGGTAAATATAACTTTGAAAGAATGCCCTTGGTATCGGAACAGTCGATAGCCTCTCATCAAATATTCACATCAGTGAAACGGTGCACCCAAAAGGGGTCTCCGTACATGTACTTTATCAAATTCATTAATAGAATTGAATTCAGAATACCAATATCAAATTGATATCCTTTTGATGATTTGAACGTCCGATGTACAAATCTCATCTTATAATAGGAAGAAAAGAATTCATGAGGAATCTCTGAATAATAGATCATCCATGTTTTAACAAATAGTTGAATATTTATGAACTCAACTGAGGCGGTCCAAGTATGAAAGAAAGAATCGAATATCAATAATCATTGAAGAATATTCATTAAATAGTTAAGGAAAGATTAATTGAATATTCCTTGAATGAACAGGATAGTTAGAGAAAATTATATAAATATTCTAGGAAATTTTTAAAGAATGTTAATGACCATTCCTTGAATAAAAGTTGTGTAAAAGCCGAAGGAGGTTAGCATCAACTACCTCCCGGTCGCCTCTCGAGTACGAACGATGTACCTCAAGACATGAATAAAAGACGTGTTTTCCAACCCTTGAGTCAACATAAAGGTTGATAATGAATAAAAGTGAAAGAACACATAGCAATACGAGTATCAAGTTTATCTTCAAAATATGACACAACGAACCCTTTATGAATCAAAAGTAGAAGCACAGTCAAAAGGTTCAGAACTTGCATTCATAGGAATTAGAATATAGATTCGGAAGGCTAGACAAATAATGATTTCCTTTTCTGGTCATCCTGGAGCACGAACAAGGCACTCCGATAAGTAATGATAACTTGAATATGCATACTCAACCTTAAAGGTAATAAGAGGAGAAGAAGAAATGAAATGAAATAACCATATCGGTTGTTGGTTACACTCCAAGTTTAAAGTAGGAAGTTAAAAAAATTACCTGACATAAACTATTCAAGGTAACACATGACGTGAAAATTTTAGATTGAGTAATGCACTAGCAAACAGATGCCAAAATAAGTCATGATCGTCCATAAGCTCTAACATCACCAGTTCGAGGACGATTCCATCTCCTCACCGTCATAATACAAGATACTAACTAATGAGTCTCTTCAATTCATATCAAGTTCACTTAATAGGTTGGGGTTCGTAAAAATATTCGGCATTCCCTTATAGCAATCCAAAATTCGTGCCTCACACGGTCGAGTCAATATGTCAACAAAAGATGGAGGTCTACTAGTTATCATATACGTAGTATCTAACAAGAGTTGTACCGAAAGAATCCAACTCCAAACGCACTGACCTCATTTCCGATAGGTTCTGAGATCGTCGTATCGCTTGTTGCAGCCGTACGTAACTTCATTATAGTCATGCCATCAATTCCCAATGTTCTTGATTTCTGAGCTGAACCATCGTGGCCTAACATACGAAGCATACTCATGTTGTCGTCTAGTGCGCTCGTCTTACGATAACGTTCTTGTAATACATACATGCAAAATCTTCCTTGAGGGCAACGAAATCCTCAATGGTGTAGAAGACACTATCTCTGGTGGAATCGTTGTTCGTGGGGTATTGAAACCTCATAGACAAAACAATGTCTTCAACTAGTCCAGGTAACTAGTGACCTTAATTATGTAAGGAAGTTTAAACGCCTTGGTTCTCACATATAATGCCTCCTTATGGACAACTATGAATGACTACGAGTAACAAGATTCATGCCAGTCAAATCAATCTATGGTATTGGCAATCCCGCCTCTACCTCAACTACTCTCGAGACTCTATTCCACATTCGACTCTTTGATAAATTATGTACGTTTCTAGACTCTTTCTCATCATTCTGATGGTCTCCAAGGATTTTATCAGTCCTACAATAAGACCTCGGGTAAATGCTCCACTCATATCTTAATCAATGGTACTACATCTGGTAGTCCAATAACGAACTCTATATGAGCTCTTATGTTATTCTCTTACTTGGACATAACTCTTAACACTCTCGTCTCTGAGTACTATAACTTATTCTCTGATACCATTTCTGTAACGCCCCCAGATCCGGGGTCTGGGATCCAGGTCGTCACCTCACCATCCAATGATATAATACCTGTATTAACTCAATGATCCAATCAAAACATCATCATAGACCCCAATCTCTTACTCACACAAGTTATAGTCTTAGAAACGATATACAGTAACATTAGTTATTATAAACCAAATGTACTATCCAGGATCTCACACTACTAGCTATAACCTCAATATGGAATTATTACAACCCATTTTGTAAACACACTTAATAAGGATAGCTGAACCTATCCAACTTACTCATAGAGTATCCTTCTTGAACTGCATTATCTCAAGGGAGTATCTTCTACATTCCTTTCCTCGCAATACGGGACGACCGACTGTGGTCTCACTGAAAATATAATTTTTAACAAAGCAAGAATGAGCGAAAGAATGCTCAGCAAGTTAACTAGTCACTAATATAAAGTTCTTCCAACAATATAAGGGTAGTATATAGTTTTTTATTGAAAGTATTCATACTTAATATGAAGTTTAGAATACTACCATATGAACAAATTTAGTTCGTAATTTAGAAATACACTATCAGTGACTTAGCATGATTTTTAGAAATCAACAAGTACGCGGTTCCAGATGCTGCTAGACGAACAACACTGGTTCACCAGTTTTTAAATGATCGTTTGTCTTTCATCAATAAATAACCAGAATCATTTCAGCTTTTTAAATATTGCCTTCGGAATATCAAATCATTCACACTAAAGTTAACACTATCGGTAACTCAGCACCTTAGCCTTTGTTACAGTGTTAATCAGAATTTTTCCAAACTGGAAGGAAGGGACTTATCCAAAACAGAAAACACGATATGAAGTGACGATGATCAGTCGCCACAACCATATCCACTGCGGGTCTTCTCTACTAGAAGAAAGGGCAAAAACTCCATCTGTAATTACCCTGGACGAAAACTCCATCTGTAATCGTCCTGGATGAGAACTCCATCTGTAATCATCCTGGATGAGAACTCCATCTGTAATCATCCAGGCGCATACAGCCAATAATTGATGGACCGCCTGGCTAACGGCCACTTATATATAAAATTCAGGATCGTTCGTCAACGGTCCTGCTCGCGCCAGAGTATTGATGGACCGCCTGGCTAACGGCCACTTATATATAAATTTCAGAATCGTTCATCAACGGTCCTGCTCGCGCCAGAGTCCCGTTTTTATTTTCTTTTGAGAATCTTTTTGAATAGAAAAACGAGTAGTTAAGGTCCGACCTTAGTCGACCAATTCTTACTTAAAAACAACGCAACTTGAGCAAACCATGACCGAGGGTTTTCACAAAAAGATCTCGAGTGGGAAGGTATACGTGCTTAAACTTTTCGAAGCATCTTGGATAACTTTTAAATAATAATTGAAATATTTTTGGAAACGTTTAATATATTTACTAAATATTTAGTAATATACTTTATCCAAGATAAATTTTTTTGGAATATTTAATAAATGAAGTTCATTAAGTAATCGTAAGTACATATACTATCTCCCGAAGAACCTTTCGGGTTTACATAGTTATAATACGTCAAAACAAAACACTGCTCCCCGGTCAACTCTACTTTTTGGACCAACGCGCTCTATCCCTAGAGTCGTCGTCCGAATATTAAATTCAAGATACCATTATCAGCAAAGTATGCTTTATCAAAACTTTTAACATATAAAGTTCATAATATAAATCGAACAATTACACTTGATATCAAATGAGTGTGTATATATAAATAAGCAAGTATTAAACATCTGAAAATTTATACCTACTCTGAACAATACAGTAAGAGTTAGTAAACTTGCCTGATGTCCAAGCTCTAACTGGATGTCTCTCCTCTAGTCCTGGAACCTCTACCAAGACAATACATAACCTTAATTAGTCACTTGATTGAGAATTCACTTATTCTAAGTAAACTCTATTTTACACGACTTTCACTCTCTCGGGTCTACTTAAATTACGATCTTCTATACCGTTTACTCATCATTTCTAATCTCGTTCTTCACACCAATACGTTATCTTAATAACCCTTAACAAGTTTCGTGTTTTAGTCGACTCTATGTTACCCTTTTAACTTAGTCAAAATGGATGGTCAAAGTAGTACCTCTAGAGTTGACTTTCCATAGAATTACTATTTCGCAACTCACACTCTAACTCTTTTAGTAAATCATAAAATTAATAATTAATTACGAAACTACCCCAAGGAGCTTCTTGAGTATTTTTAATATTTATCAAAAATATCTTGATTTGAAAACATGAGTCGAAATAGGTGAAATGTATTTTAAAAGTCGAGTCAACTACGGAGTTTTACTATTTGTGTTCGTTTCACGAAAACGCTCATAACTCATTAACCGTTAACTCTATTGATACACCGTTTTCGCGTGCATGATCTAGAGAATGTCTAGAACAAAATATTTCAAAATGTATTTCTGGTCAGACAGGTCAAATTCCCGAATGCTTTGTTTAAGGCAGTGGATGTGCAGAAAGTTTTGTCGTCGCATAGCTTCGTTTCCAACATTTTTATAAAATAGGAAATTAATCTTTTTAATACGAATCCTTTTCGTGAGTCTTTCTAACTTTCTCTAGTATTATTCCTCAAAGCTTCACATTTTAATATGGTTTTTAAGTGGTCCAAACATGGCCTCAAAGTAACTGACCAGAGATGGGTTGGTTCTCCGAACGGCGTTTACTAAAACTCATTTTTCTCCTAAACCGTAAAACGGATTAACATGATTTTCACGCCAAAACAAACTATGAAACAAGCTCTAGCTAAAGGTGGCCAGTGGTTACTCTTAAAATGATTTTATTGCTTCGGGTTTTATGTGCAAAACAGGGCTAATGAAATTTTGACATTACGACGGCTAGAAACAAGCGATTCCCAATATTTAACTATACCAAAACATCATTCAACCAAACCAATTCATCATTATCAACCACTTATCATCTCAACCAAACCATCATCTTTACAACCAAAGTAAAATCCAACATCTACTCATTTTATCCATCAAAACAACCATAATCATCCACCAAAACCAACCATTCATCCTTATAACCATACTAACATAACTAACTCAAAACTCATCACATAAATCAATTTATAACTAAGGGTTCAAAGAGTGTATACCTTCCTTGATGCCTCAAACATACTAACAATAGCTTACAATCGTTGCTTGAGCCTTGAATTAAACTTAGAAGCCTTAAACTTACAAAAGAAAATCAAGAACACAAGTTAGAATTTCAAAATCACTATTCATACCTCAACTTTGATCCAATATTTGACCATGCTCTACTACTTGGATAGCCATGAAATTTTGAACGTACCTTTCCTATGATGTGAGGAAGCTAGGGTCCAAATATGGAGATTTTAGGATGAGTAAATCTCAAGTTATGAATTTCTTTCTCTTCTCCTTTCTTGCTGGGCAGAATGTTGAAAAAAATGGGGTGGGGAGAGTTTTCTTGGCTTTTCCTTGATATTTTCTTGATAAAGTGAAGTGGGTGGCTGGTAGGATAAGTGCTAGAAATGATGATGTAGTGTGCTTGTGTCATCTTTGACAAAGGTCAAGTTGGAAATGTATTAAAAAAACATCTTCAAAGGTCAAGTTAGAAATGTATTAAAGAAGCATCTTCTTGATCCACTTGCTTGGTTTCACATGGATGATCCTAATGTTGCACTCCTTGATTTAATCTTGTTACATGTTACTTCCATGCTTGTGTTCAATCCAATAAGTGTCACGTTGTTCGGTTACCGCTTAATCTCGTTGAACGTTCGTAGAGTTTTCTTAAGTGTTCTATCGAAGTAGTTTACTGTAAACGTTCTTGTTATCTTAATACCTTTTGTTAAATCCATATCCATGGAATTGATAAAATAAAATCCTCCAATTTATTTAAATAATTATTAATCCTTCAGTATCTGGTGGAATCTTGGAGAAAACAGAAAATGCTATTCATCAGGGTCATATATAAAATAAAAAAATAAAACAAATATCAGGGTTTTTAATAAGTACAAAATTTTGGGTTATTACAAAATCTCTATACTATAAAAGTCAACATCTAAGTCAACGGTCTCGTAAATCTCATTTTCTAACAATACTAACAAATTTCCATTCCAACTACCCCTCGTGATAATATTAGACACGACCAAAATATTTAAACAAGTCTCCAATCACTTATTCGTATTTATGACTCAATAAACAAATAATTCACATATTTCACGTAACACACATTGTCATTTAATTGCGATAAATAAATCACATAAGTCTCGTAACGTCCAAGAAATAATTTTAGAAAAATATTCGACTCTCATTTCAAAGGAATTAATCCTCAAAATATTTTTAGATAAAAAATCGGATCATTTATCCCAATATAAAGATTTAAAAACAATTTAATCAATTAATTTAAAATTAATTGACTAATTCCAGACACTTAAACAAATTTGTATGAATAGAAACGAGCCAAGAAAATAATTAAATCTAATTTAAATTAATTAGATTTAATTAATAATTATTTAATAGAATTAACTGATTATTAAAATTAATCAATTAATTAAATTAATTAATTATTAATCAAAAATAATTAAAATAATTAAATTTAGTCAATTTTAGAATTTAAATAAATATTTATAAATTTATAAAATTCTCTGAATAAATAAATGTATTTTTAAATCAAAAATATGATTTTTAGAATTTTTAAACTATTTTTGAATTATTTTTAAAAATAAAATCCAAAAACAGTCTTCTGAAAATGAATTAGGGTTTTCTGGATCAAACCGGGTCGGGTTAGGGTTTGAAAACGGGTTGCCAAGAACGGATATGGGTCGCCAAGAACAACCGGCCGCCAGCGGAGTTCCGGCAACCCAAACGCAGAATCCGGCGAGCCAAAACACTCCGAAAACACATCATTTCAAGGGGTTTTTACTCAGGAATTCATGGGCTTCCCAAAACCTGTCAAAATCACACACAAACACAACGAAAAACGTCCCAGAAATGGAAACCGCCGGTGACGGCCCGTTTTCCGGCAACCACAAAACAATGTCCACTCTCAAAACTTTTTACATGAACGTATTGCTCATCTAACGATCTATCTAATGGTACAAACCTCATCAAGGTCCGTTCAATCAATCAAAATTCCGACTAAAACTTATAAAACTCCGGTGAACTTACAACTTTTTGATTAGCTCGAATTTGGACTCCAAAAATCACACAAAAATTATCAACATACTCCTTACAACTTATACAATCTATTCCTACAATCAATTATCAAGAACGATGAAGATTAAAGATTTCCCCAAATTAAAAAGTATAATTCGAAATAATAAAAATAATAAAAATTCAAGAAATCATACCCACACAAAAACTAGTGATGGATTTGGATAGAGGGTGTTGAGAGCTTCGATTCGACTACTAGAGCGTCGAAATCGGATTCTAATAACGCTTCCAAAAGTTGGTTTGATTCTCAAGAACACGAAGAACACGGTTTAGAGATTTTTATATTTTAACGATAAATAAGCTTGATTATACGCAAAATAAGGTACGATACGCCTTTTTATATTAAACGGAAACGGAAAATAATACCCCAAACAACATTTTTGGATCGATATTGATCCATTAGATCGCTTTAAATCTTTAATAAAGTAAAATACACGTTTTACGAGGTGATAATCATCCACAATGACTGATAATTATCCAAATCAATACATATCATTTATATAACGAATGCTCAAGAATACTAGGACTATAACAGATGTATTATTGATACGAACGATATATCAATTTCCCGAATAATTAAGGAATGATCTAAATTTCCTTTTCGATAATTAAAATAAAACGAAATAAAAATAACATTCTCTTAAAAAGAATTTCCAATCTTCACAAATATTCACATAGCATCTCAATGTCACATCTTTGACCATTTAACGAATAACTTAACACATTTAAACAGATAAAACATTTAATAAATTTTGATATGAAAATAAAATTTCATTTCACATCAAATATTAACACGTAATTTTTCCGGATCTTACATCCTTCCCCCCTTAAAAGGATTCTGTCCTCAGAATCAGCTTGTGCAAACAGATATGGATACTTTTCCAACATCTCGCTCTCAAGTTCCTAGATTGACTTTTCAACCTTAGGATTCCTCCACCAAACTCTTACTAATTCGACTGTTTTATTACTTAACATTTTCTCATACCAACTCAATATCTTAATCGGTTGCTCAACATAGAACAAATTCAGCTAAATCTCTATAGGTTCATATTCTATGAAATACATTATAAATACACTACATATGGAGTGGTAAGCAAATTCGTACGCAACTTTCCCAACACGCAGTAGATCGACGTAAGGTAGCATTTCAAAATTATCATAATAACTGTTGTTGTAAGGGAATTTAATCAATGGTAAATGATCCTTCCAATTACCTTCAAAATTTAGTGCACAACCATAGTCTGTCTTTAGTCGTTTAGATGGTCCCCTCCTTCTGACCGTCTGTCTGAATTCTTGAATTAAGTCACGGATCTCTGTCAGATACAATTGAACCCGACATTCTATGTCGTACTACTATCTCATTCAAATAGAGATGAAACAACTCATCCAATGAATATGTTAATCCCAAATGACCTAACAGAATTGTAGAAGGGGGGGGGGGGGGGGGGGGGTTGAATACAATTCTAGATATTTTTAAACTTAAAACAACTTTAAAATAAATTAACACAGAAAATAAAAACACAAGCAAATATAAAATTTCAATTGGATGTTTTGAGGATCCAACTGAGATGTTTTTATTGCGGGAATAATATGTGTTACAAATGTAGCACAGCTGCTCAGTTCCTAATGTAGAGTGAGAGTGCTCTTGAAAGAAGCTAATACAAAGTTATTCTATCTCACTCACTTACAATAAAATGAACTGCTACACTTGGTTATATATCCCAAGTTTACAATGCTATTTTTGTCTACTCTAAAATGTACTAAGGGTAACCACTAGTAGCTTGCTTTTCATTCCTTTTGTCCAATGGTCCTTGGAGATCTTGTCTTTTGTCTTCATGCTTATTATGATCACACTCAAGAACCTAATTTGAAATTGGAATGTTTCCTCTTTCCCAGTGACCATTTTAATGGCTCCCAATGCAAAGTACACTTCTACATCACCTTTTGATATGTCAAAAAACTGTCACTATCACTTTGTCAACTATTCGGAAAAGTGATAATGATTCGTTGATAACAGAGAGATGTGTTTCGTTGATAGTTTTATTCTTCATTTCGTTGATGGTACATTCTTCATTCCATTGATAGTGTAATCTTCATTCCGTTGACATGTCTTCACTTATGCAAAATTACAAGGCACGTTATATTTACAATTAACCAACCTATTTTGCCTATCTAGTACTTAGTCAACATGACTTGGAAAACCTATCTAATACCTACAACAAATGCATAGCAACCAGTGAAGTATTGTACAGTGCAATTGCTACATTACTCATGATAAGTGGATTTCATATCCACTTGGATCGTTCTAAATCGGCTTAAATTGGCTGTTTGTACTCAAGTACTTGTCGTTTTTAATGTGTTTTGAGTTAATAAGTGCAGAGTCGTATTGTTGGTTGAGAATTGGAGTTATCTTGACTTGGTGGTGGTTATTGAGCTTTATTGTGGAAGCCGTGAAGTTGCGGGACTTGAGAATGAGAAGAAAAGCTCAAGAAAATGGATTTTGAAGAATTCTGCCAGAATGTCAGGGGTCCCTTCCCCCTTCCAGGCGCGCCCGCGCCCTAGGGAAATCATTTCAAGCGCGCCCGCGCCCTATCAGGCGCGCCCACCCCTGCAAAATCCTGGAAAAAGGCAATTTCAAGTCAGAAAAGGAAACCTTCCAAAGTACAATCAGCAGAAGGCTTATATAAACTATTGGTGGACGAATTCTGAGAAATACAATCATATACTTTCATACATATTCATCCACCGGTGAGGAGAACAAGAAGACGGCTGATTACGAAGATCTAGATTTCATCTTTTCTTTGTATTCTTCTAATTAGGCGATACTTTGGATTCTCGTTTGTTCTTTCTTAAACCCTAGCACTTTTATTCAGTATTCTAGACTTATTATTATCATGTTTTCATCAGAACCCATGATGATGAACGGTTCGATTATGAACTAATCGTTGTCGTGGGATTCTAACGGATTTATTTATGGATTTTAGTAGTTAATTGTTTTAAAGATGTGTGTGTGATGGCTAATTGATATCCTAGTTTGGTTGTGCTTATTCTTCTTGGATGCGTAGCTAACATCTAAGATTGTTTGTTAATCTCTATTGAATGCGAAAGTGGATATAGAGATTTAGAACTTGCCATGCTAGCATAGGTTTATGTATGTTTGTCATGCATGATTCGTAGGTGATTTTAACCATCTTACCTGCTCTATGTAATCTGAATGGATAACTTGCTCGTTAAACCGTTATGTTTTCAAATCTTATAGACATATAGGGTCTAAGCATAATTAGTGTCTACCCAACTTCTATCTCTTTTGTGGATGTTTGAGTAGTTTGGTATACGTATACTGAAAGGTAGCGTGTACTGATTTCGTGTTATCCGATTAGTTATCACAACTGTCACATGCATTGATTAAAGACAAAAGACTCTAGATGAAGTATCTAATGAAGTTAGGATCCCATTTTTATTCTCATAAGTAATTCAACAACAATCTCTTTAGTTAATTATAATCTTGTTAAGTTAATTAGTTAATTTAGATAATCAAAACTCAAATTTGATACTTGTCTTAGCATTGAACAATAGCCATACATTGTTGCATAAGTGCATAACTATAATAACCAAAGCAGTCTCTGTGGGAACGAACTCTACTTATTCTTATATTACTTGTGACCGCGTATACTTGCGTGATATTGTGTGAACAACTCATTTCATTGATGAGACTCATTCCGTTGATGAGCTACCTATCAACAGATGCTGCAAAGCATACCATTCCGTTGACAGTTACAATATTGACTTAACACAAAATCTACTAAGTGTTTTATAATTATCATCAAGAACAACATATTCCTAAATATTTCCCCCAATTTATGACTGATAGAATAACAGCCATAAATCAAGAGCCTTGATGATAACAAAAACACTTAAACAAATTACAAATTACAAAAGTAGAAATTGCATTGAGCTTCATGATACTTTAAAATTTATTGAAAACAAAGTAGAAAATCTTACAACACAAGTGCACAGAGTTGCTCCTCTAGCCTGAGCAGATTTACCATCTTTGTCTCTGTGGCCTTTTTTTCTTCCCTTCTGGCATTGTTCTCCTCAATTTGAGCTTGGAGCCTCCTGTAGAAAATCTTCTCTTCTTCATCTTGATCACCCAACTTGGATTGCATAAATCTAAGAGTTTCATTAGATGCCTTTTCCAATTGGTCCTCTATTCTGAAGAATCTCCTACAATTGTCCTTGTCTCTGAATTCCATCATCCAATAGGGTTGTAGATGAATTTTCATTCCTGTTTGAGGGACCTTTAAAGTTCTGGGAAGTGCATTAGGCTTGTTAAAGCTAGCTTTTACTTGACATATCTTGGAGACAACCTTAGACTTAGCAGTTTTGGTGAACCCAAAATCTTTCTTTAAGCACTTGAACACCACTAGCAAGGTCTGATAATCCTCTCCTAGAATTCTGTGAAGAGGCCAAATCTGTTCCCTTCCACCCTTGTAGACAAACACTAATCTCTCTGGTAGTTTATGAGTGGCTCCTATTCCTCTCACTTCCACCAAGTCATCAAGATGTAGGTTTAAATCAGACTCCTCCCCTATATCTGCAATGTAGATAAAGTCTTCTGGGTTTGGAGGTGGTTTTTCAGTTTGTGGCCTTCTCACTAGAATTGGTTTAGCCTTAGAAGCCCTCTGCTTTGATTTCTTCCTTGATTCCATCTCAACCAGAAATTTTGGAAAATTAGCTTCATCAAACTCAATTGGCTCCTCCTTTGGCTCAATTGGTTGATCATGAAAATTAACTGGATGTTCAGGATCACAAGCTAATTTTGCTCCATAATCTTGATCAGAAAAGGTTGAAGGCATTGCTGTTACAGGTGCATCTGTGACAGTGTCTTGAGAATCATCCTTATCAAAAGCCAAGTTTCTTTTAGCTCTTGTTTTGGGTTGCCTTATACCTTTTCTTTTTCCTTGCACAGTTTCAGCTCTAGCTCTTTCTTCTTGTTGTCTTTCCTCTTCATCTAGAGCTTGGGCAACTGCAAGAGCTTGCATGTCTGCCCTAGCTGATTCCTCAGCTCTAACTTCAGCAAAGTTTGGGTGACCAGCCCAAACACAGATTTCTTGTCCATTCCTGTAGACTATTGCTCTTTGATTCCTGATCTCAGGAACATTGCTTTCCTTGCATGTTATAATAAGTTCACTCAGAATCTTGAGCTCATCTGGAAGTGGAGGAGGATAGAAAGTCCTAGCAATATTCTTGCCCTTTGGTTTAGTTGGGGATTTTGGAGATAAACATCTCTGAAAGGTAGTTGGGTCCACATCTCTAATACATGAAGTTTGTCCATTTTCTTTCCTTGGACCAGTAATCACTCCATGTAGAAGAGGCTTTAGATCATATGAGGATTTAGTTTATGGCTCCAATTCCGTTGACAATAATACCATGGCATTCGTTGATGATTGGATGGGCGCATCCGTTGATGTAGAAGTAGCTTGATCCGTTGATGGATGTTTGTTTCTTGTAGTTTCAGCTATCTTCTTAACCCTTGCATCTATGCTAGAACATTTTTCTTTAATCTGTGCTGCAAGTTGTAGTCTCATAGATGCCTGTTGAATTAGGTCAATACCATCCATTTTACCCTTGATAGACTCCCCCATAGCTAGTGGCTCCTGTGGTAAAGAAATGGCTGGGACCATAACTTTTGTGACTTGAACATTTAGCTCCTTTGATTTCTCCCCCTTTTTGTTATCATCAAGAGAGATGAGAGGGAGACCCTGAGCTGCCACTAGCTGAGTTAGTAGCTGTGTCTGCTTCTCCAGTGCCTGCTGAATATGAGCTAATGTGGCTTACACTTTGTCCATCCTAGAAGTAAGAGTTTTCAAAGAAGTTGCCACCTCATTATCCTTGTTGAAGAAAGTGGTCATCCTGGCAACAGTGAGAAGTGGGAGTTTTTCATCAAGCCTCCTTGCAGTGGAATCCTTTAGATTGTCAATGGAGTCCTTGATTTCCCTGGCTTCAATCCTTGTCTAAAGCATCTGGAGTCTCTGAATTTCTAGAAAATCCATGATTGCCTTGTAGAATTTCTTTTCAGTGTCAGGTGCAGACTCATGAGCCAAATATGCTTCATTATACTACCTTGTGATGGCAGCATCTAAACCCTGATGTCCAAGCAAGTCTTGAGAAAACCATATTGGCTTAGGAGGTACCACAGAAGTCCCAGTCTGTGCAGTAGTAGCCACCTGTAGAACAACATCAAGACTATCCTCATCACTTGAAGAACCATCACATTCAAAACTTCCACCAGCTCCTGGAGACAAATTGGCAAGTGCATCATTAGCCCTCATCATGGATGCAGTTGTATGAATAAGATTGAGTGACCTTTCTGCCTCCACATTGCCCTGTTGAGCCATGATTTGATAGGCTGGCACAGGATGAGTAAATGTTTCAGGATCCAAAGAAATGCTATCCAGAGTCTGTTGATAATGCTCTGGGAAAGTCAATTCTCTTTCTCCCTCATTAACCTCCATTAACTCACTTGCAATGGCTGGTTCCTTCCTTTGATTATCTGTAGTCCCTTCTCTCTCTCCACTCTTTTCTTGCATCATGGGCTCCCCATGGCTCACACCTCTCACACTCTCACCTTCACCTACTAAGGTGGAACTCTTAATCTCTCCTTTTGCCTGGCTGTAAGCCAGCCTCTCAGATTCACTCCCTTTCATTCCTAAAAGTGTTTCAACTACCACTAGGTCATCTGCACTAGTTGTGTGAACAACTGGATTTTCAATAATAGGTGCAGAATGAGCTATCAACGGAATGGTAGTTTGAACTGTCAACAGAATGGATACCGTTGATGAAGAAACACTTGTCAACGAAAGAGACTGTTTCGTTGATGAAGTCAAGAAAGGAGTTTGAGAAAGTGAAATTACAGTAGAATCTGTGGTGATTGATTTTAGAGATGGTTCCACAGATCCTCTTGTAGCTTCAGAGAAAGATGTTTGGTGGCCCAACAAATCACTTAACAAGTGATGACCACCAATTTCAGAGTGGGGCTTCTCCAAGAACAGAGTTGGAGAATCAGGAATAGATGAATGGATCATATCCACATCTAATGACTGTGTTGGAGAATTTTGTGGAGGTGTCTCAATATTAATATTGAGAGAGTGGGACTGTAACCCTAAAGTAAAAATTGGGGCTACATCAAACTGAATTTGAGAAACTAGAATTGTTGCTTCTAGTGTGTGTGCATCCTGTGTGACCTGTGATTTTTGTCTTACCCTTCTTTGGTATTGGGAGACTGATGTTTGGGGGCTTGATGTGTCCCTTACACTTTTGGAGTGTGCTCTTGGAGGAGAGCTTGTTTCAATAACTACATCCTTTTGAGAGGATGCAATTAGACTTGAGCTAATATCCATATTACTCATTGTGCCTTGTTGGGAAGACACAATGGGCTAGTCTGGGCAACACTCACCTCTCCCACCTTATCCTTTGGGTTTCTTTGATTTTCACCCCTTCCCTCACCACTCACCACACCAGAATCACTCCCCTTGGTTTGTGTAGTGGATTTTACAACAGGTGTCTTTTGAGAAGCACCTGAGGTTGGCTTGGTATATTTAGACTTTGTGGATTTAGGTCTAGTTGCAGGGGTAGGAGCTTGTTGGGTCACATCTATAGACTCCATTGCAACAACATTAGTAACAGAAGCAGAAACTGAAGTAACATTTAAATTTACAGGGTGAGAAAGTGTTACCTCAATAACTGGCAAATACACCATTGGGACATCAGCATTGTGATTGAGCCTCAGGATGACTGTTAGCACCCTCTTCTCTTGGACAAAACAATCAAACCTGGAATTTGGGTTAGAGATAACTAATGGTGTTGGACTAACATGGTTGGCCAACATCATTAGAAATCTAGCATAATAAATGTTCTTTTTCCTAGATTTCTTATCTCCTAACTTAGCACCTAGTTCATACAGCAATTGAGTGCTAAAATTATAATACTTATCAGTGAGAAGCATGGTAAGCAAAATCAGAATGGAGTTAGTTAAAGCATCAAAATTACTAATTTTACCAGAAAACTCTTTAATGAAAGCATCTGCTAAATAACTCCACTCCCTTACCAAGCCTCTCCTAATAATTTTAGCTAAATTATCAGTTGGCAAAGAGTAATTTATTGAATTAAGCATGTTAACAATTTCAGCATTTGTTGGTAAAGCTAAGCAATTATTCTCAGGAATGTGAAGGCATGCTTGCAAATACATCTGAATTGACAATATACTCTTTAACTTGAATGGTGAATTGCAAAGTGCAGTTAGTCCCACTGTACTCTCAGGAGGTCCAAATCTCCTATATGATTTCATTGTAAAGCGGAGTGGAGTGAAACATCGCATAACTGAGCTTGCAGTTCACCGAGAAATCCATCATCTTGTGAAAGATTTTGTTCTGGCTTTCCTTGACAACAAAAGGGATGGAGTTGTTCTTCTCATAAATGAACCCTCCAGCTGACATGAGTTTAACTATGGGTGCCATTTTTGAGTAAAGAAAAGCTTGAACTGTGTTTTGCTTTGAGAGAGACGAAATAAGAAAGCCTTTGGAAATCTTTGAGAGTAAGGTAGAAAAGAATTAAAGAAAATAAAATTTCTTAAATACTCCCCCAAAATTTCTCAAAAATCAAGTCCAATAATAATTATAAATTACTGGATTGGCTTAAAAATCTAACCGTTACAATTAAGATATTACCATTATTTATACTTACAGGGGTGTATGCATAGATCGTGGTAAAAAGACGTGCTAATTTTAACGGTTCAGATTAACAATTCTATATCAAAGAATCAGAATTGGGCGTTTAAGGTCCCGTCTATTTCGTTGACATAAAAGGGCTGTCAACGAAATACCCAGAAAAATTCTAAGACTGTCAACGGAATGAGACATTCGTTGACATAGTAATTTTCACATAGACAAAATTTCAGTTTTTCCTGAGAAAATTAATTCACAAAAAATCATAGCAAATTTCTGGCTGCAAATATCTTGCAAAAATCTCAAAAATAATTAAGAGAAATTTAGCATACCTAGCTCACTTACTAGTCTTGAGAATGTTGATTCATCAAGTGGCTTGGTAAAGATGTCTGCAAGTTGTTGTTCACTTGGAACAAAATGTAACTCCACAGTACCATTCATAACATGTTCTCTAATGAAATGATACTTGATGTCAATGTGCTTGGTCCTTGAATGCTGCACTAGATTCTCAGTAATGGCAATGGCACTAGTGTTGTCACAGAAGATAGGAATTTTCTCAACTCTTAATCCATAATCAAGTAGTTGATTTTTCATCCATAAAATCTGTGCACAACAACTTCTAGCTGCAATGTACTCAGCCTCAGCTGTGGAGGTAGAAACTGAGTTTTGTTTCTTGCTGAACCATGACACAATCTTGTTTCCTAGGAATTGACAGGTGCCATTTGTGATTTTCCTGTCAATTTTACATCCTGCATAATCTGCATCTGAATAACCAATTAGTTCAAAGCCAGATTCTCTAGGATACCAAATGCCAAGGTTTGGTGTTCCTTTGAGATATCTGAAAATTCTTTTAATAGCAACTAAATGGGATTCCCTAGGATCAGCCTGAAATCTAGCACATAGACATGTACCAAACATAATATCAGGTCTACTAGCTGTTAAATATAAAAGTGAGCCAACCATGCCTCTGTAACTTGAAATGTCCACAGATTTTTCCTTAGTATTCAATTCAAGTTTGGTGGCAGTAGGCATGGGAGTTTTGGCAGGAGAGCATTCCATTAAGTTAAATTTCTTTAACAAATCATGAATATATTTTGTTTGACTAATGGAAATGCCTTCATTAACTTGCTTCACTTGGAGACCAAGGAAATAAGTTAATTCTCCCATCATGCTCATTTCATATTTACTTTGCATAAGCTTGGCAAACTTTTGACAAAGTTTTTCATCTGTAGACCCAAAAATTATGACATCTACATAAATTTGAACAAGTATAGTAGAGCCATTCACAATCCTATGAAAAATAGTTTTATCTACAGTACCTCTAGTGAAGTGACTCTTAAGGAGGAACTGTGAAAGTGTGTCATACCAGGCTCTAGGTGCTTGTTTCAAACCATAGAGTGCTTTGAGGAGAAAGTACACATACTCTGGAAAATCATCATCATCAAAACCAGGAGTTTGACTCACATATACCTCCTCTTCCAATTCCCCATTCAGAAAAGCACTCTTCACATCCATTTGATAGACCTTGAAATTGGCATGGGCTGCATAGGCTAGGAAAATCCTTATTGTTTCTAGTCTTGCAACAGGAGCAAAGGTTTCATCAAAATCAATTCCCTCTTCCTGTGAGTAGCCTTTAGCAACCAATCTAGCTTTGTTCCTTGTGACTATGCCATTTTCATCCATCTTGTTTCTGAACACCCATTTTGTGCCTATAACACTTGTTAATCCCAAATGACCTAACAGAATTGTAGAAGGGGGGGGGGGGGGGGTTGAATACAATTCTTGATATTTTCTTAAACTTAAAACACTTTATAAAATAAAACTGAACTGAATAAATAAAAACACAAGATATAAATAATTCAGTTGGATTGTTTGATGATCCAACTGAAGTGTTTTTATTGCGGAAATAATCTGTGATACAAAAGTACACAGCTGCTCAGTTACAGAGTTGTAGAGAAGAATGCTCTCAAAGATAGCTAATACAAACTATTTGTTTCTTCTCTTACTCTTTCTTAACTGCTACACTTGGTTATATATATATATTCCCCAAGTTTACAATACTATTTTTGGCTACACTAAAGTACACTAAAGGTAACCGCCAATAGTTTGCTTTTCATCCCTTTGTCCAGTGGTCCTTGGAGATCCTTGCTTTTGTCTTCATGCTTATTATGATCACTCCCAAGAGCCCAATTGGAAACTAGGATGTTTCCTTATTCCCCATGTCCATTTTAATGGTTTCCAATGCAAAGTACACTTCCACATCACCTTTAGATCTGTTCAGTAAACTGTCACTATCACTTTGTCAACTATTCAGAAAAGCAATAATGATTCGTTGATAGCAGGGAGATGTGTTTCGTTGATAGCTTTATTATTCATTCCGTTGATGGTGTTTCTCTCGTTTCGTTGATGAGTAAACTCCATACCGTTGATGGTGTATCCTTGTTTCGTTGATAGAGTAATCCTCATACCGTTGACATGTCTTCACTTAGGCAAAATTACAAGGTACAAGATATTTACAATTAACCAACCTATTTTGCCTATCTAGTACTTAGTCAACATGACTTAGGAAACCTATCTAATACATACATCAAAATGCATATCAAACTGTGAAGTATTGTACAGTGCAATTGCTACATCACTCATTTCGTTGATGAGCTACCTGTCAACGGAATGCTGCAAAGCATGTCATTTCGTTGACAGTTACAAAATGACATAATACAAAATCTACTAAGTGTTTTTATAATTATCATCAAGAACAACATATTCCTAACAATCTCCCCCAATTTATGACTGATAGAATAACAGCCATAAATCAAGAGCCTTGATGATAACAAAAACACTCAGTCAAATTACACATGATAAAAGTAGAAATTGCATTGAGCTTCATTGAATTTAATTAAAATACAAAGTAGAAAATCTTACAAAACAAGTGCACAGAGTTGCCCCTCTAGACTGAGCAGATTTTTCATCTTTGCCTCTGTGGTCTTGTTTTCTTCCCTTTTCTTGCATTGTTCTCCTCAATCTGAGCTTGAAGTCTTCTGTAGAAAATCTTCTCTTCTTCATCTTCATTCCCCAACTTGGATTGCATTAATCTTAAAGTTTCATTGGATGCCTTCTCCAGTTGGTCTTCTATTCTGAAGAATCTTCTACAGTTGTCCTTGTCTCTGAATTCCATCATCCAAAAAGGTTGGAGATGAATTTTCTTTCCTGTTTGAGGAACCTTCAATACTCTGGGAAGTGCACCAGGCTTGTTCCAGCTAGCTTTGATTTGGCAGATTTTGGAAACAACTTCAGACTTAGCTGTTTTGGTGAAGCCAAAATCTTTCTTCAGGCATTTGAACACAGATAGCAGTGTCTGATAGTCTTCTCCTAGAATTCTATGTAGAGGCCAAACCTGTTCTCTCCCACCCTTGTAGACAAACACCAATCTCTCTGGTAGTTTGTAAGAAGCTGCTATTCCTCTCACTTCAACTAGGTCATCAAGATTGATGTGTAGGTCAGACTCCTCCCTGATATCAGCAATGTAGATGAAGTCTTCTGGGTTGGTAGGAGGTTTTTCAGCTTGTGGTCTCCTTACTAGAATTGGCTTAGCCTTGGTAGCCCTTTGCTTAGATTTCTTCTTTGGATCCATCTCAAAGAGGAATTTTGGAAAGTTGGCCTCATCAAACTCAATTGGCTCTTCCTTTGGCTCAATTGGCTGATCATGGAAATTAACAGGATGTTTAGGATCACAGGCTAACTTTTCCCCTAGAGCTGGATCAGGAATTGTTGGAGGTGCAGTTGGTACAGAAGAGTCTGATGCAATACTCTGAGAGTCATCATTCTCAAAGGCTATATTTCTCCTAGCTCTTGCCTTTGGTTGCCTTGTGCTCTTCTTTGCACTCCTTTCCTCTCTGGCTTTTTCTTCTTGCTGTCTTTCTTCTTCATCAAGAGATTGAGCAACTGCAAGTGCTTGCATTGCTGCTCTTTCTGACTCTTCAGCTTTAGCTTCAGCAAAGTTTGGGTGACCAGCCCAAACACAGATTTGTTGTCCATTCCTGTAGACAATTGCCCTTTGCTTCCTTACCTCATAATCATTGCTTTCCTTGCTTTTTGTGATGAGAAGACCAAGAAGCTTGTGCTCATCTTGATAAGGTGCAGGATAGAAAGTCCTTTCTGTATTTTTGCCCTTTGGTTTAGCAGGAGACTTGGGAGATAAGCTTCTTTGCAATGTAGCTTGTTCCACATCCCTGATGCATGAAGTGTGTCCTTTCTCCTTCCTTGATCCTTGAGTGACTCCATGCAGAAGGGGCTCTACCTTATATGAAGAATTGGTCTGTGGCTCCCATTCCGTTGACACTAAAACCATGGCATCCGTTGATGGCTCTGTTGAAGAAGCTTGATTCGTTGATGGATCTGAAGTCTTTGCAGGATCAGCTAACTTCTTGATTCTTTCATCTATCCTGGACCAGTGGTCTTTAATCTGTTCAGCAAGCTGTAGCTTCATAGATGCTTGCTGAATCAGGTCAATGCTGTCCAGTTTAGCTTTGCCTGACTCCCCCATAGCTAGTGGCTCCTTTGGCAGGGAAATGGCTGGGACCATAACCTTTGTGATTTGAATGTCTAGCTCCTTAGATTTCTCCCCCTTTTTGTTATCATCAAGAGAGATGACTGGGAGTCCTTGAGCTGCCACTAGCTGGGCCAATAGTTGTGTCTGCTTCTCCTGTTCCTTTTGCATCTGAGATAAAGTAGTTTCCACCTTGTCCACTCTAGAAGAGAGAGTCTTCAAGGAGGTAGCCACCTCAGGTTCCTTAGTGAAAAACCTGTTCATCTTGGACACAGTGGGAAGAGGAAGCTTTTCATCTAGCCTCCTGTCATTAGCATCCTTGAGATTGCTAATTGAGTCCTTGATTTCTCTAGCCTCAATCCTTGTCTGCATCATCTGTAGCCTTTGGATTTCCAGTGAATCCATAATAGCCTTGTAGAATTTCTTGTCATTGGCATTTGCAGACTCATGAGCCAGATAGGCCTCATTGTACTGCCTTGTGATTGCAGCATCCAGAGAGATCCTTCCTTGTAAATCTTGAGAAAGCCAGTTTGGTGTAGGAGGCACCACAGAAGTCCCAGTCTGTGAAGTAGTGGCCACCTGATTGTCACCAAAGCTATCCTCATCATCAGAGAAATCAAACTCACCACTTGCTGCAGCTGCTGGAGATAGATTGGTCAAGGCATCCTTTGCTCTTTGCATTGATGCAGTTGTATGAATTAGTTGTAGTGACCTCTCCGCCTCCACATTGCCCTGTTGAGCCAAAACTTGATAGGCTGACACAGGATGAGTAAAGGTCTCAGGATTCAGGGAAATACTATCCAGAGTTTGTTGATAATGCTCTTGGAAAGTAAGTTCCCTTTCTCCCTCATTGACCTCCATTGACTCACTAGCAATGGCTGCTTCCTCCCTTATGACTCCTGTAGTCCCTTCTCTCTCTCCTCTATATTCTTGCATCATGGGCTCCCCATGGCTCACACCTCTCACACCCTCACCTTCACCTACTAAGGTGGAACTCTCAATCTCTCCTTTTGCCTGGCTGGAAGAAATAGCCAGCCTCTCACTCTCATTCTCTCCTTTTGCCTGGCTGCAAGCCAGCCTCTCAGTTTCACTCCCTCTCAATCCTAGAAGTGTCTCAACTACCACTAGATCATCTGCACTAGTTGTGGAAACAACTTGATTTTCAATTAGAGGTGCAGAGTGAACTATCAACGGAATGGTAGTTTGAACTGTCAACGGTATGGATACCGTTGATGGAGAAACACTTGTCAACGAAATAGACTGTTTCGTTGATGAAGTCAAGAAAGCACTTTGAGAATGAGAAATTACAGTAGAGTCTGTGGTGATTGATTTGAGAGATTGGTCCACAGATCCCCTTGCAACTTCAGGAAAAATTGGTTGATGGCCCAACAAATCACTTAACAAGTGATGGCCACCAGCTTCAGAGTGGGGCTTCTCCAAGATTAGAGTTGGAGAATCAGGAATAGATGTATGGATCATGTCCACATCTAAAGATTGAGTTGGTGAATTTGATGGAGATAATTCAAGATTGATGTTTAGAGAATGGGACTGTAACCCCAGAGTAATGATAGGGATTACATCAAACTGAATTTGAGAAACTGGAAGTGTTGCTTCCAGTGTGTGTGCACCCTGTGAACCCTTGGACTTTTGCTTCACTCTCCTTTGGTATTGGGAAAATGTAGACTGTGGGCTTGAAGTGTCCCTTACCCTTTTGGACTGTGCTCTAGGTTGAGAGCTTGTTTCAATAATTACATCCTTTTGGGAGCATGCAATTAGACTTGTGCTTAAATCCATTTTACTCATTGTGCCTTGTTGGGAAGACACAATGGGGCTAGGCTGGGAAACACTTACCTCACCTTCCTTATTCTTGGGGTTTCTTTTATGTTCACCCCTTCCCTCACCTCTCACAACTCCAGACTCACTCCCCTTAGGTTGTGTGGTAGTTTTTACAACAGGTGCCTTTTGAGAAGCACCTGAGGTTGGCTTGGAGGATTTCTTAGATTTTGGTTTTGTTGTTGGGGCAGGAGCCTGTTGGGTCACAGCTACAGACTCCATAGCAACTGGGTTGGATGAAACAATGGAAGTAACAGCTATACTAACAGGGACAACAGTAGTTACCTCAATGATTGGCAGATACACCACTGGAACATCACCATTGTGGTTCAGCCTCAGTATGTCTGTCAATACTCTCTTCTCTTGCACAAAGCACTCAAACCTGGCAGTAGGGTTAGAGATAAATAATGGTGCTGGACTAACATGATTAGCCAGCATCATCAGAAACCTTGCATAATAGATATTTTTCTTCTTATTTGCCTTATCACCCAACTTAGCACCAAATTCATACATAAGTTGGGTGCTAAAGTTGTAATATCTATCATTTAGAAGCATGGTTAGGAGAATTAACATAGAGTTAGTTAATGCATCAAAATTACTAATCTTTCCAGAAAAGACCTTAATGAATGCATCAGCTAAATAACTGTATTCCCTAACCAAACCTCTCCTAATAATTCTACCTAAGTTATCAGTAGGCAAAGAGTAGTTTATAGAATTTAGCATGGTAGTTATTTCAGTGTTAGAAGGCAAAGCATCACAGTTATTATCAGGAATATGTAAACATGCTTGCAAAACATCAGAATTAACTAGGTACTCATTACCTTGAAGAGTGAATTGCAGTGTGCCGTTTGTTCTACTATACTCACATGAGGTCCAAATCTCCTCGATTACTTCATTGTAGAGTGGTGTAGAGTGAAACATCGCATAGCTCAATTTACAGTTCCTCATGAAATCCATCATTTTGAAAAAGATGTTGTTCGGACTCTCCTTAACAACAAATGGAATGGAATTGTTCTTCTCATAGATGAACCCACCAGCAGACATAAGCTTGACTATGGGTGCCATTGTTGAGTGAGGAAAAGCTTCGAGCTGTATTGCTTGTTAGAGAGAAGAAGCTAGAAAAACTTTTGGAATTTTTGAGAACAGGTAGAAATGAAATAAAGAAATTAAAGTTCCTTAAATACTCCCCCAAAAATTCTCAGAAATTAAGTCCAATAATTAATCTAAATTACCTGATTGGCTTAAAAAAAAAATAACCGTTAGAGAAAAAAAAATTACCACGATTTATACTTACAGGGGTGTATGTATAGATCGTGATAAAGAACGTGAAATCTCAACGGTTCAGATTAAAAAGCGCTATATCAACGAATCAGGATTGGGCGGTTAAAGTCCAGTCTTATTTCGTTGATAAAGCTGCGTTTCGTTGATATAAAAGAGCTATCAACGAAACACCCAGAAAAATGCTAAGACTGTCAACGAAATGGTGCGTTTCGTTGACATAGTAATTTTGACTTAGACAAAATTTCACCTTTTCCTGAGAAAATCAATTCACAGTAAAATTATAGCAAGTTGCTGGCTGCATTTTAACTTGCAAAAATCTCAAAATAATTAAGAGAAATTTAGCATACCTAGCTCACTTACTAATCTTGAGAATGTGGATTCATCAAGTGGCTTGGTAAAGATGTCTGCAAGTTGTTGTTCACTTGGAACAAAATGTAACTCCACAGTACCATTCATAACATGTTCTCTAATAAAGTGGTACTTGATGTCAATGTGCTTGGTCCTTGAATGCTGCACTGGATTCTCAGTAATGGCAATGGCACTAGTGTTGTCACAGAAAATAGGAATTTTCTCAACTCTTATTCCATAATAAAGTAGTTGATTTTTCATCCATAAAATCTGTGCACAACAACTTCCAGCTGCAATATACTCAGCCTCGGCTGTGGAGGTGGAAACTGAGTTTTGTTTCTTGCTGAACCATGATACAAGCTTGTTTCCTAGAAATTGACAAGTTCCTGTTGTGCTTTTCCTGTCAATTTTACATCCTGCATAATCTGCATCTGAATAACCAATTAGTTCAAAACCAGATTCTCTAGGATACCAAATGCCAAGGTTTGGTGTTCCTTTGAGATATCTGAAAATTCTTTTAATAGCAACTAAATGGGATTCCCTAGGATCAGCCTGAAATCTAGCACATAGACATGTAGCAAACATAATATCAGGTCTACTAGCTGTTAAATATAAAAGTGAGCCAACCATGCCTCTGTAACTTGAAATGTCCACAGATTTTTCCTTAGTATTCAATTCAAGTTTGGTGGCAGTAGGCATGGGTGTTTTGGCAGGAGAGCATTCCATTAAGTTAAACCTCTTTAACAAATCATTAATATACTTGGTTTGACTAATGAAAATGCCTTCATTAACTTGCTTTACTTGAAGACCAAGAAAATAAGTTAACTCTCCCATCATGCTCATTTCATACTTACTTTGCATAAGCTTGGCAAACTTTTGACAAAGTTTTTCATCTGTAGACCCAAAAATTATGTCATCTACATATATTTGAACAAGTATTGTAGAGCCATTCACAATCCTATGAAAAAGAGTTTTATCTACAGTACATCTAGTGAAGTGATTCTCAAGGAGGAACTGTGAAAGTGTGTCATACCAGGCTCTAGGTGCTTGTTTCAAACCATAGAGTGCTTTGAGGAGGAAGTATAGATATTCTGGAAAATAATCATCTTCAAAACCAGGAGGTTGACTTACATACACCTCCTCTTCCAATTCCCCATTTAGAAAAGCACTCTTCACATCCATTTGATAGACCTTGAAATTGGCATGGGCTGCATAGGCTAGGAAAATCCTTATTGCTTCTAGTCTTGCAACAGGAGCAAAGGTTTCATCAATATCAATTCCTTCTTCCTGTGAGTAGCCTTTTGCAACCAATCTAGCTTTGTTCCTTGTGACTATGCCATTTTCATCCATCTTGTTTCTGAACACCCATTTTGTGCCTATGACACTTCTGTCCTTAGGCTTGGGCACCAGCTTCCAAACTTTGTTCCTTTCAAATTGGTTTAGCTCTTCTTGCATAGCCAAGACCCAATCTGGATCTAGAAGTGCATCCTCAACTTTCTTTGGCTCATCTTGAGACAGAAAGCTGCTATATAGACATTCTTCTTGAGTTGCTCTTCTAGTTTGGACTTTTGAAGACACATCACCTATAATAAGTTCAAAGGGATGATATTTAGTCCATTTCCTTGAGGGAGGTAGATTTTCTCTTGAAGAAGTAGCTTCATGATCATGATTGCCTAGATTAGATATTTGTCCTTGAGAAACTCCCCCTGAGTTTGTTGTCCCTAATTGATCACTCCTGGAAGCATTTCTGTGACTGTCAACGGAATGACCATTTTGACTGTCAACGAAACGCTCATTCTGACTGTCAACGAAATGACCATTTGGCCTACTAGCAGCTATTCTTTTCAATCTTAATGCAGCAATTTCATCTTCACTGCTGCTTTCATCTGTGCTAGATACAACAACTTTGGACTGTTTCTCAATGGTCTTATCATGATCCATTTGTTCTCCTTCCTCATTCTCAAAAGAGAGACTTTCATGGAAACATTCATCACAGAGACCCTGAATTTTGAGATCATCAAAAACAACATGTACAGATTCCATAACAATGTTGGTTCTGAGATTGTAGACTCTGTAGGCTTTCCCTGCTGCATAACCCACAAATATTGCTTCATCTGCCTTTGCTTCAAATTTCCCCAAATGCTCAGCTTGATTTCTCAGAACAAAGCACTTGCATCCAAAGACATGAAGAAAATCCAATAGTGGCTTCTTTCTTTTGAGTAGCTGATAAGGGGTCATTCCTTTGGCCTGATTAATCAAAGAAATATTCTGAGTGAAGCAAGCTGTATTAACTGCCTCAGCCCAAAAATAAGTTGGTAACTTTGATTCATCTAGCATTGTCCTTGCAGCTTCAATAAGTGTTCTGTTTTTCCTTTCAACTACACCATTTTGCTGTGGTGTCCTTGCTGCTGAAAACTCATGCAAAATACCATTTTCTTCACAGAACACCTTCATGCTTGAATTCTTGAATTCTGTCCCATTGTCACTCCTAATCCTTCTTACTTTCAAGTCAGGATGATTGTTTACCATCTTGATGTGATTGATAATGATTTCACTTGCCTCATCCTTGGAGAGCAAAAAGAAAGTCCATGTAAATCTAGAAAAATCATCAACAATCACAAGACAATATTTCTTCTTTGAAATAGACATGACATTTACAGGGCCAAACAAATCCATATGAAGCAACTCAAGCTGATGGACAATTGATGACTCTGTCTTGCTTTTGAATGATGCCTTCTTTTGTTTCCCCTTTTGACAGGCATCACACAAACCATCCTTGGAAAACTCCACTTGTGGAATTCCTCTAGCAAGATCTTTCCTCACCAAATCATTCATAACTTTAAAGTTCAGATGAGATAATTTCTTGTGCCATAGCCAACTTTCATCCTTGCTTGCCTTGCTGAAAAGACAAGTGATGGTTTCTGAACTTGTGCTACTAAAGTCAGCAATGTACACATTCCCTCTTCTGAATCCAGTCATTACCACATTGTTGTTTCCTCCTTTAGAAACAACACAGGCTTCTTTCGAAAAAAGTAACTAAAAATCCTTTGTCACAAAGTTGGCTGATACTAAGCAAGTTGTGCTTAAGACCATCCACCAATGCAACCTCATCTATGATGACATTCTCTTTTGAAATCAAGCCATATCCCTTTGTGTAGCCTTTGCTGTCATCTCCAAAAGCAATACAAGGGCCAGCTCTTTCCTGAAACTCTGTGAGCAGGGTAGAATCACCAGTCATGTGTCTTGAACAACCACTATCCAAGTACCAAAGATTCCTTTTGTCTCCCTGCACACAATAAAACCAAATCAAGTCGATTTTGGTACCCAAGTTTCCTTGGGTCCTGTTTTGTTAGCCTTTGCTTTTCCTTTTATATCATTTTTCACCTTGGGCTCAGATTGATTTAAATCAATCTTTATCCTTGGTGTTGATTTCTGAGGATTGCTCACATTTTCATTCTTAGCATGCATAATTGGAGGAACAAACATGTTATTCATATTCCATGGCATTTGTGGCACATTAAACATATTCATGTATGGATTAGACACAAATGGCATGCTGGCATATGGATTTTGAAATTGTGCATATGGAGCAAGCATGTTAGGCATAACAGGCATTGTAGGCATGGAACTATTCATTGCAGGCTTGGGAATTTTCACTTTAACAGTCTTCTTAACAGATTTGCAGTTAGTAGATAAATGACTAACACTTCCACAATTAACACATGTTTTTCTAGGAGCATATTTATCAGGTGTGTAATTGTTGTGTTTGTTAATTCCTACTTTGCCATTCCTGTTATTCCTTTTATTTCCCTTAGCCTCAACTTGAACATTCTCTAACTTATCTTTCAATTGCTTGTTAGATAAGTGACCTACATTAGCTCTCTCAACAGGCTTCTCAACTTTCTTTGATTTACTAGACTCACCTTGAACAAAGTTCTTGGTGACAGGACCATAGTTATTATTAAGTCTAGTGAGTTCATCTTTTCTTTTCTCTGTCAACGAAACACCCTGATCGGTTGATGGTTCATCTGTCAATGGAACATTGCATTCCGTTGACATATCAACCTTCAACAAATGATCATTGTTGTTTGTTGACTCTGTTTCTGATTCTAAGGTTTCACAAACATACCCTAGTTTCTCTTTGTTCTTTTTCCATGATTGTTCACAGAAAGATTCCATACCTTGAACATTAATGATGTTGGTAGCAACATTCCTGGCATCTTTCCATTTAGCAATCACACTTTGTTCTATTTCAAGTTGTGTCTTAAGAATTTCTTCCCTTTGTAACACGTTCTCAAGTTCCTTCTTAGCATCCCTACTAACACATCTCATTTTCTCAAATTCAATGAGCTGTGCTTCTAACATTGCATTCCTATCACTTAAGAGCAAATTAGTCTCTTTTATTCTTGAATTCTCTTTGGTAAGTGATTTAAGAGTAACACGCAAATTATACAATACAGTAGACATTTCATTTACTGCACTATCGCATTCCTTTTTAGAAAGCTCAGAAAGATTAGTAATTGTTACCTGGTTGCTTGAGGAGCTTGCTTCCTGCTCATGATTGTTAGCCATAAGAGCCAAGTTGACATATTCAACATCATCATCAGAATCTTCACCATTACCAGCCCAATCATACTCCTGAGACATGAAAGCCTTTTCTTTTTGCTTAAGAAGTTCAAAGTATTTCTTTTTATAATCAACATGCTCAAATTTCCTGTTGCTCTTCTCAATCTTGGGCTTTCTGCAGTCTCCAGCAAAGTGACCAAGCATTCCACAATTGAAACATTTAGATTTAGACTTTTCAATCCAGTTACTTTTGTTAGGTTGAAAGTCTCTCCTTGGTGGCCTTGCTTCTGAGTTTCTCTTGAACTTGAACTTAGAGAATTTTCTTGACAGAAAAGCAATGTGTTCATCAATCTCATCTAAGTCATCCAAGTTGGCTGATTCTGGTTCTTCTTCTTCTGTCATCTTACCTTTACCCTTGCAAACATCACTTCTACAACTAGCTCGACTAGTTGTGGCCTTTGCAGCTTCTTCAGTGTCATCTTCTAGTTGGTTCACAGATGCAATCAATGCAATAGATCCACCCTTCTTCTGTACCTTTTCAATTTCCTCATCTTGCTCCATTTCCAGCTCATAAGTCTTCAAGGTTCCATAAAGCCTTTCAAGAGTGTAGTCTTTGTACTCTTGAGTGTTTCTTAGAGAAACAGTCATAGGCTTCCATTCTTTTGGAAGAGCTCTTAGAAATTTAATGTTAGATCAGAATTCAATGATCGTCAGAAGCTAGACTCAACTGATCAGGATTGCTGACGTCATCAGTATTGCATGGTCATCAGTATTTGATCAAGCGTCAGTATCTTATTGATCATCAGGATTCCTACTCAGACTATGATCAGGATTGATCATCAGAACTTGAAGCTGATCAGGATTCCTACTTCGAGTTATATTTGGAGTCTAGATAAACATGGAAGTTTATTCTATTTGTTCCTGGTTTGTAGAATGCAGCTATCGATTAAGGATAGGTTTCTATCTTTGTTATTGATTAGGACTTATCTTGTTATTGATAGAGAAGATGTGTGCACTATATAAACACAGTCTTGGTTTCGATTTATGTATTCATTAGAGAGAGAACATAATCGAAGAGAAGCTCTTAAGAACAGAATTTCTTGAGAGAGTTTTTGTAAACTAGCAGCTCTCAAGAACATCAGAATTTCTTGAGAGAGTTTGTAACAGTTTTATATCAGATTTAATAAAGCTGTTATCTTTCTTTTCATATTTGTGATATATACATTAAGAAGTCGATTATCTTACTCTATTGTATTCAACCCCCCCTTCTACAATAGATTATTACTGGGCAACAATTGGTATCAGAGCGAACTGATTTAATTCTGAATCAGATACGATCTAAAGATGTCGACAACCAAGTATGAAAGCATGAAGATTCCCATCTTAAAGATATCAGAATATCCTACATGGAGGGTAAAGATGCTGATGTACCTGGAGGCTATGGATCCTGACTACTTGGACAGGATTCGTGATGGACCATATATACCAACAAAGTTCGTAGAACGAACAGATACAGTACCAGAACATTATGTGGTCAAAGCTAAAGCTGAATGGACTCCAGAAGAAAAAGCTCATGTACTCAGGGAACCAAAGATAAAGAATATCTTGCATAATAGCCTTGATGCTGTCATGTCAAACAGAGTGATTGCATGCAAGTCTTCAAAAGAAATCTGGGATACTTTGGAAACTCAGTGCCAGGGGTCTGCATCTGTTAAGAAAAACAGAAGGGCTCTTTTGATTCAAGAATATGAACAATTCGATGCAAGACCTGAAGAGAGCCTGACTGATCTATATGATAGATTTCTGACACTATTGAACAGCTTATCCTTAGTTGACAAAGTATATGAAACTGAAGATTCAAACACCAAATTTCTTAGAGCTTTACCTGAAGAATGGGATACTCAGACCTCAATCATTAGACACCAGTATGATCTGAACATTGTGTCTCTTGATGAGATCTATGGGATGCTAAGAACTCATGATCTTGAAGTTCAACAGAGAAAGAACAAGAAAAGCAGCAAGGCAAAGTCAATTGCTTTGAATGTAGAAGCTAAATCAAAAGGAAAAGCTATGGAGGTCTCTAGAAGGAAAGCAAGAGTAGCTGAGTCAGATCCTGACGACTCTTCATCAGATACTGATGGCAATTCTGATGCCAATACTGGTGATGAATCTTCTGATTCAGACATGGAAGAGATGGTTGCTATGATTGTCAGAAACTTCAGAAGGATGAAGTTCAGGAAGAATAGAAGACAAGGCAACTTTCAGAAAAAGACCTTCAAAGCAGACAAAGATAAGTATATCAAAAAGGACAGCAAGGGTAGCAAATTTGACAAGTCAAAGGTTAGATGCTACAAGTGTAATGGTATGGGTCACTTTGCTTCTGAATGCAACAAGACAAAGGCACTCATCACATCAAGCAAGGATTGGATGGACTCTTCCTCAGAATCTGATACTGAGGTAGTCAACTATGCGTTAATGGCCAATGCTGATGTAACTGCTGCTCCTGATGATAAGGTACTAAATACTATCTTTGATTTTGATACTGATAATGCTTCTGAGTTAAGACGTTTTCTAAAGTCATTACATATTAGCTTTAGAAGTCAAACTGCTGAGAATACTAGAATCTTATCTGAGATGTCTGACCTTAGAAAGAGGAATGAGATATTAGAAGCTGAATTTTCTCGTATGCAAGAAGTACAAAAAGAATGTGATAATGCTAAACACATGCACTTAGAGATGACATCTAAATGTACTTCTCTTGAAAAAGAACTTGAATATGCTAATGAGAAAATTAGAACCTGGACAGACTCTGGTAGGAAATTTCATGAGATTAATACCTCTAAGAATTGGAAAGAGTGTCTAGGATATAAGTCAGATGAAGATAAGAAATTAGCAGAGAAAATTGTCATTGATGAGACAGTCAGTCCAAAGACCTATAGACATGTTATAGACTCAACCAAATCTAAGATTACTCCTGTTAATTTTGTTTTTGGTAAGGATTCCAATTCTACTTTTGAAAAGGGATCTTCTTCTACTCAAGAAATTAAAATTATAAAGTCTAAACCTGTCATGAACAAAATCACTAAGAATCTAGGTCTATTGTCTCAGAAACAGCTTAAAGATAAAATCTGTGAGGTTACAGATAAGAAAAAGGAAGCTATTGTTAAGAGAAACAGGAATGGTAAAGTTGGGATCAATAAAGAGAATGGTTATAAATATATCCCAAATGCACCTAGAAAGTGTTGTTTCAACTGTGGTAACTCTAATCATCTTGCTATTGATTGTAAGAAGAGTAAGAAGAAGATTACTGATATTTCTAAGTCTGATGTTAGGAATAGATCAGTACTCTATAAACCGCAGAAGTCCTGTTTTCATTGTGGTAGTCTATGGCATTCTATTTATACATGTAAAGAGTATCATGATTTGTACTATAACTTTTATGATCCACTGCCAAAGTTTGAAAGTAGTACAAAGTCTGATAGAACTGAAAATGTCATAGTGAAGCATGCTTTTGTTAATACTGATACTGACAAAGCAAATCCTGATGGAGTTAATCCTGTCAGGACTGCTAAAGTCAAAAAGTCTTCTGCTGTTAAATTTAATAAAATGCATGAACAAGGAATCCAACAAGTGTGGGTTCCTAAACATTCTGACTAGTGTTTTACTATTCTGATGCAGGGTAAAAAGAAAAATGTGTTAGTCATGGATAGTGGATGTTCTGTGCACATGACTGGAAACAAAGCCCTGTTATCAGAATATGAGGAAAAAGCTGGCCCAACTGTGTCTTATGGAGATGGCAACATTGGACAAACCTTGGGATATGGCAATATAATCATTGGAAATGTCATCATTGAAAAAGTAGCTCTAGTGAAGGGACTAAAACACAACTTGTTGAGTATTAGTCAAATCACTGACAGAGGTTATCATGTCAATTTCTATTCCACTCATTGTGAAGTAGTCAGTAAAGCAACAGGGAAGATAGCACTAACTGGCTACAGGCATGGTAACATATATGAAGCCAACATTCTCTCAGATACTGATGGCTCCCCTACATGTTTCATCAGTAAAGCTTCAGTAGATGAAAGTTGGAATTGGCACAAGAAGCTTTCTCATCTCAACTTCAGCAACATCAATGAGTTGGTTAAGAAAGAGTTAGTAAGAGGATTACCTAATGTCTTATATACACCTGATGAACTCTGTGATGCATGCCAAAAAGCAAAACAAAGAAGGACATCATTCCAGAGTAAATCAGTATCCTCTATTGAAGAACCATATCACATGCTACATCTTGATCTGTTTGGTCCAGTCAACATCATGTCCATCAATAAGAAAAGGTACACTCTTGTAATTGTTGATGAATACTCTAGATTCACCTGGGTGTATTTTCTGCATAGAAAAGATGAAACTCCTGAAGTTCTGTTGGATCATGTGAGGATGATTGAGACAACCACAAAGTTCAAAGTCAAGATTCTGAGAAGTGATAATGGTACTGAATTTAAGAATTCAAAGATGGAAGAGTTCTGCAAATACAAAGGAATCATTCAACAATTCTCTGCTCCTGGCACACCTCAGCAAAATGGAGTAGTAGAAAGGAAGAATAGAACTCTTATTGAAGCTGGCAGAACTATGTTGGAAGAAGCTAAATTACCTACATATTTCTGGGCAGAAGCAGTCAACACAGCATGCTATACTCAAAATCTCACATTAATCAACAGACATGGTGTTACTCCTTATCAGTCACTCAAGGAAAAGAAACCAAGTCTGAAGCATCTGCATGTGTTTGGTTGTAAATGTTTTGTTCTCAGAACTCATCCTGAACAGCTAGGGAAATTTGAAACAAAGGCAGATGAAGGAATATTCATAGGTTATCCTACATCAAGAGCCTTCAGAGTTTTTAATTTGAGAACAAGAACTGTCATGGAGTCAATTCATGTATCTTTTGATGATAAGAAGATAACTGGAATCATTGAAGACTCGCATGATAGATTGTTATTTGAAAATGAAGCTTCCAAGGAACCTGAAGAAATTGAATCAGATCCTGTCAATCCATCAGATATTGATGGGTCACCAAATCCTGATGACTCACCAGGTACTGATGGTACTAATACTGATGATGCAAACAACAGTGATACAACTAGTAGTGCTAATGTTGAGGGGGAGCAACGGCATTCAACTACAAGTTCAGAGTCAACTCAATCATCAGGACAGAATTCTTCAGATACTGATTCAAGTGAAGATCCTGATAACACATCAGGAGGGCATAGCAATAATTCAGGGAGAGTTTCAAATCAATCAAATTCTTTCAATCAAGATAACACCAATCCAGGGGGAGCATCTACTTCAAGAAACAATTTGACACCAGCAAGGAAATGGACAAAAGATCATACTCCTGATTTGATAATTGGAGATCCTGATGCAGGTGTTCAAACAAGAAGTGCAACTCAGAATGAATGTTTATATAATAACGTTCTATCCAAGGAGGAGCCTAAGAAAGTTGAAGATGCACTTAAAGATGCTGATTGGGTTACTGCAATGCAAGAAGAACTGAATGAATTTGAAAGGAATGAAGTCTGGAAACCGGTACCAAGACCAAAGAATAGATCAATTGTTGGTACAAAGTGGATTTTCAAGAACAAGACTGATTCTGATGGAGTCATTATCAGAAATAAAGCTAGACTAGTTGCAAAGGGGTATTCCCAACAAGAGGGAATTGACTATGATGAAACTTTTGCTCCTGTTGCAAGACTAGAAGCCATCAGGATATTTCTTGCTTATGCAGCACATAAGAAATTCAAGGTTTTCCAGATGGATGTTAAAAGTGCTTTCTTAAATGGTGAACTGGAGGAAGAAGTTTATGTTGAACAACCTCCTGGTTTCATTGATCCTAAATATCCAGATCATGTCTACAGACTGGATAAGGCACTTTATGGACTAAAGCAAGCTCCAAGAGCATGGTATGAAACCTTAGCTCAATTCTTACTGGAAAGTGGATTCAAAAGAGGTGCAATTGATAAAACTCTATTTTATTTGAATCATGGTAAGGAGTTGCTGTTAGTTCAGATTTATGTTGATGATATCATTTTTGGGTCAACAAACAATAAGTTGTGTGAAAAGTTTTCCAAGCTTATGCAGTCAAGATATCAAATGAGCATGATGGGAGAAATGAGTTACTTTCTGGGTCTTCAAGTTAAACAGACTGATGAAGGGATTTTTATTAATCAGTCTAAATACACAAGGAATTTACTGACAAGGTTTACCATGCAAGACAGTACTCCTGCTTCAACTCCCATAGCTACAGCTACCAAACGTGATCCTGATCAAGGTAAAGAGGTAGATGTAACTCACTACAGAGGAATGATTGGCTCTTTATTGTATCTCACTGCCAGTAGACCAGATATCATGTTTGCAACCTGTCTATGTGCAAGATTTCAAGCAAAACCTAGAGAACCACATCTGATTGCAGTCAAAAGAATTTTCAGATATCTCAAAGGCACTCCTTCACTTGGCCTTTGGTATGCAAGGGAATCAGATTTTGGGTTGTGTGGTTATTCAGATGCTGATTTTGCAGGATGCAAAATAGACAGGAAAAGTACTTCAGGAAGTTGTCAGTTTTTGGGTGGAAGACTAGTTTCATGGTTCAGTAAAAAGCAGAAATCTATTTCCACTTCAACTGCAGAAGCTGAGTACATTGCTGCAGGAAGTTGTTGTGCTCAGATAATGTGGATGAGAAATCAGTTGTTAGATTATGGCCTGTCATACTCAAAAATCCCTATTTATTGTGATAACCAAAGTGCTATTGCAATGACAGGAAATCCAGTTCAGCATTCTCTTACTAAACACATAAGTATCAGATATCACTTTATAAGAGAACAGGTTCTGGAAGGAACAATTGAACTTCACTTTGTTCCTACTGATCAACAACTAGCTGATATATTCACCAAGCCACTACCTGAAGCTACTTTCAATAAGTTGGTGAATGAACTTGGAATGATGAATGTGAACAAGGAAGTTGCTGATACTGCTACTAAAGCTGTGGTACCTTTATCAAAACCACAAAAGACAAGGAAATTATCAAAGAGCAGGTATCATATTCCTTTGATAGTGCAAATGACGGATACTGATATTCAGACATCAAATCCTGATGAGTCATCTACTCCTGATGCTCTAGCAAATCCTGATATTAGTATTCCTGATGCAACAACAAAAGTTGTCTCTGTATCAGACTCTCCAGCCTCTCCATCTCAGATTAGAGAAATTTCTTGGGAGAAGGTTTCTACAACTGCTTCCTTGGTTGGTCTTACACCTACATCAAAGAAAAAGAGGAATGCAGAAGAGTTAGTCTATCAGAGACAGAAGAAGCTGAATGGATCAAGCCCACAAGAACCTGAATTTCAGAGTAATTCAGCAGCTACTGTTGATCCTGCCACACAAGAACCACTCAATCAAAGTTTGGGTGAAGGCTTAGCTAGTGGAATGGTCACACAAGAACCATTTTCTCAAAGGGAGAATGAAGACATCAACATTCCAGCTACACAAGAACCATCTTCTCAAAGTGAAGATGCAGGCAAAGCTACAGCTTCTGTTGAAAGATTGGCCGAGAACATTGTCAATGAGGGAAGCACACAAGAACCTTTAACTCAAAGTGTTGAAGAAGCTTCTGAACCTCAAGCTCCACAAGAACCATTGGTAGCAAATACTGATGCACGCATATCAAATCCTGACGATGTTCATCCTGACGCTAGTGGTGCTCCTGATAATGAACCTATTTTGATACAGCCACTTCGTTCAAGACCAATGGATCATCCTATCTCAGAACCACAGGATAAACTGAAAGGTATTGCTATTCCTGATCCTGATATTACTCATGGTACTGTTGATGATACTTCTGATGATAGTGATGATGATAATGAGAATCGAAAAGAGAAGGAACAGCTTGCTACAGCACTCAAAATTAGTCTTGGAACTAATTTTGGTTCATCCAGTACATATATGGCTAGCAATGCTTTCACTGGGAAAGATCAGAGACAAGATTTTTCTATTCCTTCCTTTGATCCTGCAGAGGCATTTAGACAGAATGAATGGAACAATTCATGGCATCAATCTGATGAATCTATCAGTTTTTCTTCTGCTATTGAACATGCCTATAATGCAGTGAAGTCTATAGAGAATCAAGACTTGAAGAATCATCTGAAAGCTACAACTCTGTTATCCAAAAGTCTAAAAAGTGAGATTGATTCTATCAAGAATTCCACTGAGTTGGTGAGGAATGATATTTCTCAAAATTTTACAAAGGTGCCTACTGCTTTTCAGCTAAGGGTAGTGGAATCCCAAGTGAAATCTATTGTTTCAGAACAAACCTCAATCAATCAAAGAATTGATTCTCTGGATACTAAGGTAACTGAAATTCAAGCCTCTCTTTCCTTAATTTTGCAATTATTGTCAAATCCTGATGTCAAAAAGGGGGAGAAGGTTATTCAGACAAAATGTACACCTGATCTAGTATTAAGAAATAATGATGATGATACTGGAGATGATGGTGGTGACAAAGCGATACAAGGAGAAACCTCTGATGCTGTTGTTATGAAGACAATCCAAACTTCTCAAAGTCAAACAACGCAGTCAACTCATGTTTCTGATTCTGGAGTTAAGACAGTAAGAACATTGGTGCAATCTCAGATCCTGACGGAAGATCAAATCCTGACACCTGGTCATGGACACATTCTTGCTACAATTCCTGAAGGTGATGAAGATGTGATTATTGATAATCCTGAAGATGCATCAAATTTATTCCAGAAGTTTTCTACAAAAGACGGTAGAATTGTTACTCTTTATCACACTGATAAAAGAGTTCAACAATTATTTGCCAGAAAAGCACTCTCTACAGCAAGTGAAGAATATCCAGATCTCTCACATGAAGAATTCTTGAGACTACAAAGAGAGACAATGGAAAGCTATACTGCTCCTGCTAGAGGTAGAGGAAGCAGAGGTAGGAGAGGTGCTAGAAGAAGTAAAAGAGGTTCTTCAACTCAAACAGTACCTAGACAGACAAGGTCTAGAGGGTTAAGAATTGAAGAAATTCCTGAAGCTTCACAAAATCTAATAGATCCTGTTATCAAGGATATCATGGAGAAAGAAGACAAGGAATTTGTTGAAGAAGAACCTGAATTGAGAAGAAAATCAAGTAAATCAACTCTCAGCAATACAAATCAAATTGAAGATTCTAATCCTGACAATATTCAAGATCCTGACGAATCTGAAATTCTGCAAGAGGTTGATTTGATAATCTTATCTACTGTTGTTGATTGTCACAACAAAGAAGTAGTTGAAGAAGAAGAAGCCATAAGAAGAGATATTACAAAGAGAACAAATGAAGATTTTAATCTCTATCTACAAAGGCTTAAAGTTTCAAATGAAAGAAAATGGAGAAATTCAAGCAGACAAGAATCTTTACTGGAAAGAAGCTATGTTTTTGAAAAGGAAAAGGATAAGAAGTGGAAACATATTAGCACATTAAGTTGTGATACACCTATCAATTTTCAGTCTGGTGGAATTATTACAAGCGCTTCAAGTGTTGTTGATTTATCTGAGATGGTTAGATCAAAAGCACTCTGGTTAAAGATGTTTTCAAATCTGAAGCAATTGTCAAGTAATTCAAGAGGAGGTATTGGACACAGAGATGGTGAATATCTGAATATGTCATATGTTGATCCTTACTCCTTAACTGAAATTGGAGGTACTTTAACTTCTGAAAACCTGAACAATTTATTAGCTGTTGATATAGTTATAGATTGTCATGATGGTTTTGAAAAGAAAGAAAAGCTTCTGTACTTCATGAAAGATGGTAGTGTGAAGATTCTATCTATTCAAGATCTGCTGATGAAAACTACACAGGAACTGAAATATGTTCACTATCTGTTAAGATGGAAGAACCAAGTGTACAAAGTATGGGCTGACATGATTTTGTCAACTATAAGAAGAAGACTGGATGGAAACAGTAATTTCGATGGTAATTATATTCCCATGTACTTTAATCAAAGAGGTCAGGATGTGGAAATGCAAAGAGGTACTGCTGTTAAAGAAGTAACTTTTGGTATGACCCAACTTACTCTCAATCCTGATGGGAAGGAAATTGCTTATCTTTTGCTTGAAGAGCACAGTCTACAGAAAAGCTCCATACAGAATCTCAGAGAAGCTATCTACCAGATTAATGAAGAAGATGAAGAACTCAGAAATCTTAAGGAAAGACTGATTCAAATTCTTGAAGAAAAAGAAGAAAGTTTATTATCCAACTTCTTGAAGATGAATCTGTTCTATCACAAAGCTTAAACAGATAAGTTGTTTCTGAAGATACTCGTACATTTTGATACATGTTTTTGACATCATTGAATATTTGGAATCTATACTTTATTTCACAAAGTATGAGATTGGGGGAGATTGTTAGATCAGAATTCAATGATCGTCAGAAGCTAGACTCAACTGATCAGGATTGCTGACGTCATCAGTATTGCATGGTCATCAGTATTTGATCAAGCGTCAGTATCTTATTGATCATCAGGATTCCTACTCAGACTATGATCAGGATTGATCATCAGAACTTGAAGCTGATCAGGATTCCTACTTCGAGTTATATTTGGAGTCTAGATAAACATGGAAGTTTATTCTATTTGTTCCTGGTTTGTAGAATGCAGCTATCGATTAAGGATAGGTTTCTATCTTTGTTATTGATTAGGACTTATCTTGTTATTGATAGAGAAGCTGTGTGCACTATATAAACACAGTCTTGGTTTCGATTTATGTATTCATTAGAGAGAGAACATAATCGAAGAGAAGCTCTTAAGAACAGAATTTCTTGAGAGAGTTTTTGTAAACTAGCAGCTCTCAAGAACATCAGAATTTCTTGAGAGAGTTTGTAACAGTTTTATATCAGATTTAATAAAGCTGTTATCTTTCTTTTCATATTTGTGATATATACATTAAGAAGTCGATTATCTTACTCTATTGTATTCAACCCCCCCTTCTACAATAGATTATTACTGGGCAACATTTAAGGTTTGAGTCCTTAGTTTGGTAGATTCTCCCATACAACTTTAATCCATTCAGAAGCTTTTGAAACCTACTAAACGTGTCATTTAGGGTTTCACCAGCTTTAAAGTGAAAGTGCTCATATTGTTGTATAAGGAGTTGCATTTTGTTCTCCCTTACTTGCTCAGTTCCTTCACATAGTGTTCTGACAGTGTCCCATACTTCTTTGGAGGTTGTACAGTTTATGACATTGTCAAACATCTCTTGCTCCAAACCATTAAACAGAATGTTCATGGTTCTCTTATCTTTATGGATTTCTGCAAGATCTTCAATAGTCCATTCTGAGACAAGTTTTGGAATTTCTACATCAGGAGCATCATCTGGCACTCCAATTCTAGATGCAAACTTCATGGGAACGTGTGGACCTTTCTCAATGCAGTCTACATATCTCTCATCCATAGACATGAGATGTAAATGCATCTTTACTTTCCAGTGAAAGTAATTGTCCTTATCAAGAACTGGTATCTTTACACCTGCATCCTTCTTCACCATGGCTTCTGTTTTTTTTTTGGTCTTGATCTTTAAACTTCTTGTGTGTTAGAAGCTCGCTCTGATACCAATTGTTAATCCCAAATGACCTAACAGAATTGTAGAAGGGGGGGGTTGAATACAATTCTTGATATTTTCTTAAACTTAAAACACTTTATAAAATAAAACTGAACTGAATAAATAAAAACACAAGATATAAATAATTCAGTTGGATTGTTTGATGATCCAACTGAAGTGTTTTTATTGCGGAAATAATCTGTGATACAAAAGTACACAGCTGCTCAGTTACAGAGTTGTAGAGAAGAATGCTCTCAAAGATAGCTAATACAAACTATTTGTTTCTTCTCTTACTCTTTCTTAACTGCTACACTTCGTTATATATATATATTCCCCAAGTTTACAATACTATTTTTGGCTACACTAAAGTACACTAAAGGTAACTGCCAATAGTTTGCTTTTCATCCCTTTGTCCAGTGGTCCTTGGAGATCCTTGATTTTGTCTTCATGCTTATTATGATCACTCCCAAGAGCCCAATTGGAAACTGGGATGTTTCCTTATTCCCCATGTCCATTTTAATGGTTTCCAATGCAAAGTACACTTCCACATCACCTTTAGATCTGTTCAGTAAACTGTCACTATCACTTTGTCAACTATTCAGAAAAGCAATAATGATTCGTTGATAGCAGGGAGATGTGCTTCGTTGATAGCTTTATTCTTCATTCCGTTGATGGTGTTTCTCTCGTTTCGTTGATGAGTAAACTCCATACCGTTGATGGTGTATCCTTGTTTCGTTGATAGAGTAATCCTCATACCGTTGACATGTCTTCACTTAGGCAAAATTACAAGGTACAAGATATTTACAATTAACCAACCTATTTTGCCTATCTAGTACTTAGTCAACATGACTTAGGAAACCTATCTAATACATACATCAAAATGCATATCAAACTGTGAAGTATTGTACAGTGCAATTGCTACATCACTCATTTCGTTGATGAGCTACCTGTCAACGGAATGCTGCAAAGCATGTCATTTCGTTGACAGTTACAAAATGACTTAATACAAAATCTACTAAGTATTTTTATAATTATCATCAAGAACAACATATTCCTAACAACACTCCTGTCTTTAGGCTTGGGCACCAACTTCCAAACTTTGTTTCTCTCAAATTGGTTTAGCTCCTCTTGCATAGCTAAAACCCAATCTGGATCTAGAAGTGCATCCTCAACTTTCTTTGACTCATCTTGAGACAGAAAGGTACTATATAGACATTCCTCTTGAGTTGTTCTTCTAGTTTGGACTTTTAAAGAAACATCCCCTATGATGAGTTCAAAGGGATGATCTTTAGTCCATTTCCTTGAGGGAGGTAGATTAGCTCTAGAAGATGTAGCTTCATGATCATGATTGCCTTGATTAGATATTTGTCCTTGAGAAACTCCCCCTGAGTTTGTTGTCCCTAAGTGATCATTCCTAGAAGCATTTCCATGACTGTCAACGGAATGCCCATTTTGACTGTCAACGAAATGCTCATTTTGTATGTCAACGAATCCTCCACCATGACTGTCAACGGAATGACCATTTGGTCTGCTAGCAGCTATTCTTTTCAATCTTAGTGCAACAATTTCATCTTCACTACTGCTTTCATCCGTGCTAGACACAACAACTTTAGGCTGTTTCTCAATAGCCTTAACATGATTCACTTGATCTCCTTCCTCATTCTCAAAAGAAAGACTTTCATGGAAACCTTCATCACAGAGACCTTGAATTTTGAGATCATCAAAAACAACATGTACAGATTCCATAACAATGTTAGTTCTGAGATTATAGACTCTGTAAGATTTCCCTGTTGCATATCCCACAAATATTGCTTCATCTGCCTTTGCTTCAAATTTCCCCAAATGCTCAGCTTGATTTCTCAGAACAAAGCACTTGCATCCCAAGACATGAAGAAAATCCAATAGTGGCTTCTTTCTTTTGAGTAGTTGATAAGGGGTCATTCCCTTGGCTTGATTAATCAATGAAATATTTTGAGTGAAGCAAGCTGTGTTAACTGCCTCAGTCCAAAAATAAGTTGGTAACTTTGATTCATCTAGCATTGTCATGCAAAATACCATTTTCCTCACAGAACATCTTCATATTTGAATTCTTGAACTCTGTCCCGTTGTCACTCCTAATCCTTCTTACTTTGAAATCAGGATGATTGTTTACCATCTTGATGTGATTGATAATGATTTAACTTGCCTCATCTTTGGAGTGCAAAAAGAAAGTCCATGTAACTCTAGAAATATCATCAACAATCACAAGACAATATTTCTTCTTTGAAATGGACATGACATTTACAGGGCCAAATAGATCCATATGAAGCAACTCAAGCTGTTGGATAATTGATGACTCTGTCTTGCTTTTGAATGATGCCTTCTTTTGTTTCCCTTTTTGACAGACATCACACAAACCATCCTTGGAGAATTCCAGTTGTGGAATCACTACGCCATAAGTGCTCATATGCAACGCTTGTTTAATGTGGCTGTAGACCAAAAAAGCGTTGCATTCAGCTTCTTTTTCAAAAATGCAACACGAAATGGGCGTTGCATCCGCGGGCGTGGCATTTGATATATAATGCAACACTTTTGGTCATCTACTGCAACGGCGTGAAAGTATTGCATTATAAGTATAATGCAACACCAAAATCAAGGAAATGCAACACCAATGAGTGTTGCCTTAAACATAGGGCCACTTTGTATGCCACGTCAGCAATGGGGCCCACTCAATGGCCACGTCAGTAGTGGGTCCCACATGCCACGTCAGTAGGGGCCTCATGCCACGTCAGTAGGGGCCTCGTGCCACATCAGCAGTGGGGTCCACATGCCTTCAGTAATGCAACGCTTTGCAGTAGCTTTTTAAACAGTAATTGTCATGTAATGCAACAGTATATTTACTAATGCAACACCATTTTTTTTAAAATTCAACATTAGGAAAAAACAAATGCAACGCTTTAATTAAAATTTTGGCCAGAACAGTTTCGTACATAAGTGCCAACACCGGAGGCACGTCCAAACAACAAAACAAAATACCTAAAATATTCATTACAAATTCTTCAAACGTAAGTGCCAACACCAAGCACGTAGGATGAAGTAGATAACTTTTACGTGCAAACTGACCAAGTTCAGATATTAAGAACCTTTACATAATTATATTGCTAAAATTCAGTGCCGCCTTGAGTCGTAGGAGTATTATTGTCATCTTGACCACTTGTTGGGGTGGCACTCAAGGGTCCAATATCAAAATTAAGATCTGGATTAGCTTTACGCAGCTTTTTCAACATCAATGACATGTTCTCCACTACATCGAACAATATAATAATCTGCATAACGTGATAAAACATTTATGAATCTTTAATTTTAAGTAGAAGCAAACATAATATTATACTAACAAATTAACAATTGTGTTGAAATGAAACTAAAAGTCCTGCATGAATAGGAAGTTTCATATAACTTCAACACCTCCTAAAAGATCTCAAATTAAAAATTGATCAAACCTTTTCTTCTAATTCCAAATATTCTTCTTCTAGATGTTTCCTTCCTTTATCTGCTTTTAAATTTCCACCATCCATGCCAGTGACTATCTGTGATCTGGCACAATCCAAATTTTAAGAAATTTGCCACAGTTGAGGTGAACAATTCAAGGAAAGGATTAACTATACCCTTTTATGTTGTCTGCATGTTTCCTAATATCGGTGAGAACTGGTCTCAGTTTATCCTAACCAGGAAGAAATTCAAAACAAGAAAATGTTATAAAGTTAAGATTTGGAGGACAAGCAAGTGAAATTCATCAACGATGTGTCTGTATAACAGAGATAGAAGGGCCTGGCATCTATCATATTGTTTATGTCAAAAGAGAATTCACAAGATAGCAAATAGAAGCTGTCTGCATGCAATCAGTAACCAAACGAGTGTAACCAGCAAATTTGTACCTGACCTGCTTCTCCTTTTCCTCTTTTTATGAGCAATTAAATTCCCAAGCAGCTTCCATGAAAGCAATAAATTAATGCATTACAGGCACTTTCTTTTCATCTTACTGCTTGTTATATGTTTAATAGCCAAGGTAAAATTATTTTCCTGGCTGCACTCATATTACAGGTCAGGAATATCACCTGAGAAAATACAACTAAAATGATCAGCTCCGGCAATCCAATTTCAACACATTTAGCAACCTGATACACAAACTCAAAAGTTCAGTGGTGCTGCTCTAAAAATGGCAAACAAAAGTGGGGTCCAGTGATTTTGGTTGTTTCGAAAAAATTAAATTTTGTAACTAGTAAATGACAAAATTTAGAATTGTAATTGACTATTTATTAGTACATAATGTAGGTTCAGTGGTTCAAGTCGTTTGTACTAATACAATTATTCAATCACGTAGCCAATCATTTACATATTAATTTTCTTGTTAATAAAGAGTATAAATTTATGATAGCACATTATTTCTATTGTCTCTACATAAATCTGGCCTTCCGCCTTGCACAAAGTATCAGAGTATGCAATAAAGAAAAGGTACATCGATCATATACAGAAACATAATGAAAAAGACTAAAATGAAAAAAAAGAATGTAAGTAATTATTTACATGATTATACTATTTATTATTTATAATGATAAACGAGAAAGAAATTAGAAAGTTATGGTAGGAAAAACCTGAGCACGCAAAAGAAGAGCAGGGTTTGTGTACAACAAGGATTAAAAAACAGTTGTTTCTTTATAAGGGCACATTTGAACTGTTTCTCGTTTGATATCCATTAAGGAATTTGATACAAACAAAAACAGGAAAAAGAAGGCATACCATTCGCTGCTCAGCAGGTGAAGAATTTGCAAGAAGTGAGGCTAGAGCCTTGACCAGAACAGAATGCGGAGGAGTTCACTATTCTTAAATAAGCCTTAAATGATGATTATAAGCCATAAACGATCAATCCGGAGCCACAAAATGGGATGATTATAAAAAACTAAACTGGCTTTGTAGAAACAACGTGCAGCAAGTACTGGTTTACCACAATCGAGATACTGCAGACCACAATTATATACTATAAGGAGGGATTTATCCTGTGAGAATGTTGATACTGTTTAAGGTTTTTCCTTCCACAACAATGAGCTACTCTTTAGCGCCTTAGAAATGTATACAATTGATGTTTGATGTTTTCCAAGGCGATGATAGATTCAGCCTAGATTATTGTGGTACATGATAGAAGTTTCCAGTTCTGTTCGATTACTCGAAGCCATTAAAATCTTAACAGATTCACGATGATTCCCTCGAGCATATTCAAGCTGGGACTTCAAATAGACAGCCATGTAATAATCTTTCCCTCGTGCTGTGTTCATAGCCATCTTAACTTCACGCTTAGCTGAATTAAGTTTCCTAGTAAGGAGCAGAAATGAAACCTTGTAAAGATGCAACTTGAGCCTCAGATCAATACCTGTAAAAGTCATTCCAACTTAGATCACTAATAAATGAACTGACTTATAAAGCTGTGGGTGTATACTCTTGAAATTAATGTTTGAAATACAATAAACAATAACAATATGAAACTGAAGGATCTTAGCATTAAATGTATTGTCAATGTAACTAACTTGTCAGGCAGGGTCTCGCAGATCATGCTAGATGTTACAAATTATAATAGTTTATGGAATCATAAATGATGTGCCTCAGATTTACCAACACAGTTTACATAAAATGAACCCGTGACTTGCCAACAAGAATAATAATAAGTTAGTCACACATTAAAAACTTAACAAATAGAATTGCATGAAGCTTGAACATATTGTAGTCATAAGATTGCAGGTTTGACCGACCTGAGAAATTTGAATAAGGAAATTCGGCTTTTTAGCAGTACTTTGGCCTATCTCCCCAAAAGTACAAGCAGTTCTAGGAGGCATCCCCTATAATATAGAAACTTCATGAACATTTATATCTAAGACCAGAAAGAGTACCTAAACAAATAGGACACTGCACTTCCTTACGTATGTCCGCAAGTGACACTGTAATATATCTGAAACAACAGAAAACAGAGTAAGCATAAATTGCAATCCATGGCACCAAAATGGACAATATATATATGCATGGAGATTGCAACAAATTCCCTTAAACAAGATAATGATTTAAAGTTGGTAAGATAAGTGGTTAACATAGAAGCCCTCAGGTTGTGCAGACAATTAGTCAAAAACTAAAAAAATACCAAATCACCCATCCTACACCACTCTTATTAAAAACTTAAGAGTTACAAACCGCATGACAGTCAAATAGGATAGGCACTTACACAAGGACTAAAGCACTCAGAGAACAGAAAGCTCCATTTTATCAATGAGCACACAGTTTCATGCTACCTAATTTCTATAGTTCAAAAATCAACTGCCTCGCATGTTGAGGCATTAAATTGCGCTAAAGTTGACATCACACAACTATATATAGGTTATATAGCATATTCAGATGCATATCCCTTGAGCAAACGAATCTCAACCCTCGTATTAACAAAAAGAGGAAACAGATTGGAGGGACATCACAATTACGAAACCAAGTAAGAAGACATAATAATGTTTACACTTTCTTTGTAAGAAAAGATCCCGTAAATAATCAAAAAACAAAAAGAAAAGTAACCATCATCCCAAATATTGCATACAGCAAACACACCATCGTGAACACTACTCCGGCTCAAAATTCAACATTTGACACCAATAAAACAATCACATCAAACTAAATAAAAGTATCAAAGATGGTCACACATAATTCAAACACACACAAATAAAAGGAAGCTTACAATTAAAGTAATAAACAGAAAATTGTGTTGAACAGCTTTAGGAGGACACCTTCCGATATCGAAAGTTGACTTCAACTCAGGCACAATCACACAAGTTTCATGTCCACCAATAGACAATCCCTCCACTGAATACCCACCTAAATAAGCATTTTTTCTCTTAACCTCAGCTCTAGCTTTCCTATACTCCTCTTCTTCTTCAATTGCAAAATCAAAAATACAAAAATACAATTACAAGCCCAAACATATAAATACAAAAAACCCTAAACCCCCAAAGTTGAAATTACCTGTAATTTCAAAGAACAAGAGTCTGTAGTGAGAATTCAATAACAGCGTTTGTAGAGAGAAAGAGGGAGAGAAAGAGTAGTGAGAAGGCAGTTAAGAGAGAGAGAGAGAGTTTTTTGAGAGAGAATAGATAGACAAATGAGAGAATAGAGAGTTTGGAGTCCGTCTGAATTTTGTCAAGGGGGGAAAGTTTCCGCCCAAAATTTTCACCTCGGGACCAGTGCACTGTTTGTTATTTACGTGTTTATGCTAAGCGTTTTTATATTTTATATTTTATATTTTATATATTTTCTTTAACTTGTAAAATTTAGAAAATAATAAGAAAATAATAGATACATATGAAAAAACATATCTAAAAATAGTTTAATTTTTAAAATAAATTATTTTAAAATTTTAAAGTATTAAAAAAGTTGAAATTTAAAGTAATTGTATATATTTTGATAACATATATATTTTTCATAATTATAAAAATTAAGTAGTATAATGCAACACATGCATTCACATTGCAACGGTGCATTCACGGCGCAACACTAGAATTCTCATCGCAACGATGCATTCACGTCTAATGCAATACTTTTTTAGTTCTGTTGTAGAAGACCAAAACTAAGCATAGCTTTTGCAACACTTTGCTTGCAACCCTCACAAAAAGCATTGCATATGAGCACTTATGGCGTAGTGAATTCCTCTAGCAAGATCTTTCCTCACCAAGTCATTCATAACCTTAAAATTCAAATGAGACGATTTCTTGTGCCATAGCCAACTTTCATCCTTGCTTGCCTTGCTGAAAAGACAAGTGATGGTGTCTGGACTTGTGCTACTAAAGTCAGCAATGTACACATTCCCTCTTTTGAATCCAGTCATTACCACATTGTTGTTTCCACCTTTAGAAACAACACAGGCTTCATTTGAAAAAGTAACTAAAAAACCTTTGTCACAAAGTTGGCTGATACTAAGCAAATTGTGCTTTAGACCATCCACCAATGCAACCTCATCTATGATGACATTCTCTTTTGAAATCAAGCCATATCCCTTAGTGTAGCCTTTGTTGTCATCTCCAAAAGCAATACAAGGGCCAGCTCTTTCTTGGAACTCTGTGAGCAGGGTAGAATCACCAGTCATGTGTCTTGAACAACCACTATCCAAGTACCAAAGATTCCTTTTGTCTCCCTGCACACAATAAAACCAAATCAAGTTGATTTTGGTACCCAATTTTCCTTGGGTCCTGTTTTGTTAGCCTTTGATTTATTCTTCACATCATTTTTCACCTTGGGCTCAGATTGAGTTAAATCAACCTTTACCTTTGGTGTTAATTTCCGAGGGTTGCTCACATTTTCATTCATAGCATTCATATTTGGAGGAACAAACATGTTATTCACATTCCATGGCATTTGTGGCACATTAAACATATTCATGTATGGATTAGGCACAAATGGCATTCTAGCATATGGGTTTTGAAATTGTGCATATGAAGCAAACATATTTGGCATAACAAGCATTGCAGGCATAGAGGCATTCATTGTAGTCTTAGGCATTTTCATATTAGTAGGCTTCTTAACAGATTTGAAATTAGCAGATAAATGACTAACACTTCCACAATTAACACATGTTTTTCTAGGAGCATACTTATCAGGTGTGTCATTGTTATGTTTGTTAATTCCTAATTTGCCATTTCTGTTATTCTTTTTATTGCCCTTAACCTCAACTTGAATTTTCTCTAACTTGTCTTTCAATTTCTTGTTAGACAAGTGACCTACATTAGCTCTCTCAACAGGCTTCTCAACTTTCTTTGATTTACTAGACTCACCTTGAACAAAGTTCTTGGTGACAGGACCATACTTGTTATTAAGTCTAGTGATCTTCTTTCTTTTTCTCTGTCAACGAAACAGCATGATCGGTTGATGGTTCATTTGTCAACGAAACCTTGCATTTTGTTGACGTATCAACCTTCAACGAATGATCATTGTTGTTTGTTGACTCTGTTTCTGATTCTAAGGTTTCAACAGCATACCCTAGCTTCTCTTTGTTCTTTTTCCATGATTGTTCACAGAAAGATTCCATACCTTGAACATTAATGATGTTGCTAGCAACATTCCTGGAATCTTTCCATTTTGCAATCACTCTGTGTTCTATTTCTAGTTGTGTTTTAAGAATCTCTTCCCTTTTTAACACTTTCTCAAGTTCCTTCTTAGCATCCCTACTGACACATCTCATTTTCTCAAACTCAATGAGCTGTGCTTCTAACATGGCATTTCTATCACTTAAGAGCAAATTAGTCTTTTTAATTCTTGAGTTCTCTTTGGTAAGTGATTTAAGAGTAAAACACAAATTATATAATACAATAGACATTTCATTAACTGTACTATCGCATTCCTCTTTAGAAAGCTCAGAAAGATTAGTAATTGTTACCTGGTTGCTTGAGGAACTTGCTTCCTGCTCATGATTGTTAGCCATTAGAGCCAAGTTGACATACTCAACATCATCATCTGAATCTTCACCATTACCAGCCCAATCATACTCCTGAGACATGAAAGCCTTTTCTTTTTGCTTGAGAAGTTCAAAGTATTTCTTTTTATAATCAACAGGCTCAAATTTCCTGTTGCTCTTCTCAACTTTGGGCTTTCTGCAATCTCCAGCAAAGTGACCAATCATTCCACAGTTGAAACATTTAGATTTAGACTTTTCAACCCAATTATTTTTGCTAGGTTGAAAGTCTCTCCTTGGTGGCCTTGCTTCTGAGTTTCTCTTGAATTTGAACTTAGAAACTTTTCTTGAAAGAAAAGCAATGTGTTCATCAATCTCATCTAAGTCATCCAACTTGGCTGGTTCTTCTTCTTCTTCTGTCATCTTGCCTTTACCCTTGCTAACATCACTCCTACAACTAGCTCGACTAGTTGTGGCTTTTACAGCTTCTTCATTGTCATCTTCTAGTTGGTTCACAGATGCAATCAATGCAATAGATCCACCTTTCTTTTATACCTTCTCAATTTCTTCATCTTGCTCCATTTCCAGCTCATATGTCTTTAAGGTTCCATAAAGCCTTTCAAGAGTATAGTCTTTGTACTCTTGAGTGTTTCTCAGAGAAACGGTCATAAGCTTCCACTCTTTTGGAAGAGCTCTAAAAAATTTGAGGTTTGAATCCTTGGTTTGGTAGACCCTCCCATACAACTTTAATCCATTCAAAAGCTTTTGAAACCTACTAAACGTGTCATTTAGCGTTTCACCAGCTTTAAAATGAAAGTGCTCATATTGTTGTATGAGGAGTTGCATTTTGTTCTCCCTAACTTGCTCAGTTCCTTCACAGAGTGTTCTAACAGTGTCTCATACTTCTTTAGAAGTTGTACAGTTTATAACATTGTCAAACATCTCTTGCTCCAAACCATTAAACAGAATGTTCATGGTTCTTTTATCTTTATGGATTTCTGCAACATCTTCAATAGTCCATTCTGAGACAGGCTTTGGAATTTCCACATCTTCAGCATCATCTGGCAGTCCAACTCTAGATACAAACTTCATGTGAACGTGTGGACCTTTCTCAATGCAGTGTACATATCTCTCATCCATAGACATGATATGTAGATGCATTTTTACTTTCCAGTGAAAGTAATTGTCCTTTTCTAGAACTGGTATCTTTACACCTGCATCCTTCTTCACCATGGTTTCTGTTTTGGCCTTGATCTTTAAACTCCTTGTAAGTTAGAAGCTTTCTCTGATACCAATTGTTAATCCCAAATGACCTAACAGAATTGTAGAAGGGGGGGGGGGGGTTGAATACAATTCTAGATATTTTTAAACTTAAAACAACTTTAAAATAAATTAACACAGAAAATAAAAACACAAGCAAATATAAAATTTCAGTTGGATGTTTTGAGGATCCAACTGAGATGTTTTTATTGCGGGAATAATCTGTGTTACAAATGTAGCACAGCTGCTCAGTTCCTAATGTAGAGTGAGAGTGCTCTTGAAAGAAGCTAATACAAAGTTATTCTATCTCACTCACTTACAATAAAATGAACTGCTACACTTGGTTATATATCCCAAGTTTACAATGCTATTTTTGGCTACTCTAAAATGTACTAAGGGTAACCACCAGTAGCTTGCTTTTCATTCCTTTTGTCCAATGGTCCTTGGAGATCTTGTCTTTTGTCTTCATGCTTATTACGATCACACTCAAGAACCTAATTGGAAATTGGAATGTTTCCTCTTTCCCAGTGACCATTTTAATGGCTCCCAATGCAAAGTACACTTCTACATCACCTTTTGATCTGTCAAAAAACTGTCACTATCACTTTGTCAAATATTCAGAAAAGTGATAATGATTCGTTGATAGCAGAGAGATGTGTTTCGTTGATAGTTTTATTCTTCATTCCGTTGATTGTACATTCTTCATTCCGTTGATTGTGTAATCTTCATTCCGTTGACATGTCTTCACTTAGGAATAATTACAAGGCACGTTATATTTATAATTAACCAACCTATTTTTCCTATCTAGTACTTAGTCAACATGACTTGGAAAACCTATCTAATACCTACAACAAATGCATATCAACCAGTGAAGTATTGTACAGTGCAATTTCTACATTACTCATTTTGTTGACGAGACTCATTCCGTTGATGAGCTACCTGTCAACGGATGCTGCAAAGCATACCATTCCGTTGACAGTTACAATATTGACTTAACACAAAATCTACTAAGTGTTTTATAATTATCATCAAGAACAACATATTCCTAACAGAATATCTCTCGTCAATCGGTCACTAATAACCCAAAATAGCATCATGATTAGCTCTAGGCCTTGGCAACTCTACTACAAAGTCTATCTTAATAAGTTTCCACTTCCATTCAGGAATCTCTTAGTTATAGTCGTCTACTATATCTCTTGTTATTCTGTCTTCATTTTATGACATATCAAGTACTTAGATAATCACCAACATTAATATTCTTTTAAATCTCTTATATATATCCTTGCATTTCCTTCTTATCCCTTATACTTTCTCGTTCTTTCCTGTAATTGAATCCATTTCGTTTTCCATAATTCTTTCCTTAATGTAGCCCTTTCTCTTTGTTCAATTCTGGTTGAATCCTAATTTAAGTCATCTCTTCTAGTTAATCTCTTGTTATTAAAGCTCCATCATTTCCAATTCTTGTACCGAAGATATTTACATCTTTAATCTTGCTTTACTACTTACAATGTCAGCCATCCATATTCCTTGGTCAATTCTATCTACCTCATATATAGCTAACAACTGCTTTCAACAATCACATACTTTCTGTACTAATGTAAAATAAAAAATTCAGTTCAAAACAACCACTCATTTCCTTGTCCATCGTCTTTAAATCCTTGTTAAAGCCTCTTCATCCTCTTTTCCTTGTTATAAATAAAGTGAGAAATACACATTAACAACTCGGTGACTTAGCTTCATATCTTTAAAACTATTCTACTTAGTTCCAAGAACTTAATTGATCTCTATCTGATTTCCCAAATAATTCAGAAGATACATTCGCAGTAACACTCAGGACACCTTTCCCAGGGTACCATCTCATTCCCCAAATAACTTGATCAAATCGACATTATCTTGATTCTCATTCTATACACCCACGTTGACTGGTAAGATCTACCTTAACTATAGTGAGCAAAAGACTTGCAACCATATCATATAATCCTGAAATATTCAAAGATCCTATCATTCTCCATTGTTAGCCTAACATCGTATTTAGAAGTTCTTCTCATTGAGACAAAAATCTATTATGTCCCTTTTCCACAACCTGGGATAACATTAGCATAATTGCACATTTTCCCAATTTCCAATCAACTCTTGAATTACCTAACTAACGTAAATGGTTACTGAGGCTTCATAGTGCGTCGTAGTTCCTTCAAATATTATTTCATCTTCAAATACTGTCATTTCTGTCAATTAAAGGTTGACCCACTCTTCCACATCGTAACGTTAATCGATAGAGAGAGAACAACTGGCTCCGTTATATGTCACTAATATTCTAATTGCATTATGATCCGCTTTCGCTCGTGATAATTCAACCGCAATTTCTTCGTTCATTATGGTAAGGTAAATTCCTTCCAACCTGGTGGTATACCGTCAAGATTATTAAAGATAACAAGATTCATGATATTTTGAAGTAAAAAGGTTCCGCATCATAGAAAATGTCCCACAATTGTGGTTACCAAATTTACATATTCTAAAGCGAACAGTATTGGAAATAAAAGAATCACTGAGAGATCAATTCGATCACATGAACTCAATGTTGCGTGTCTTAATTAAGACATTACTAAAGGTAATTAACCTTCTTGTATTGCACAACACACAAGTGACGGCGTCCCATCAGACTTGTATCACATAGACAGATAGTCCTTGTGTCCCCTATAAATAGGGTTGTTTGTCTCAGTTGGAGTAGAGAAATATGAAAGAAATTTAAAATCAAAGTAGCAACCAAGGCCTTTCGATAAGAAATCTCAGATACACACCTTGGATTGGAACTGAGTAAATTCCCAAAGGTGTTACTTCAGAAAAGAGGAATAACCAGAAAAGAAAATATCGAACAAAAAGTGTTCCATTACAATTAGAGGGATTCACCCTTGAAGAATGAAAGAGTTGAAATTTAAATAACACATTTTCAACTGGCCTCAAAATATGAAATAGATATCACAACAACCTCTGACACAATTGAAAACATGATTGATCAAAAGTATCAAATACAAAGTCAAAAGGTGGAATATATTCACCAACACAAGTTTCACTTAAAGGAATGTAAAATATTTCATTAGAATGGAAAGGTATTACCAAGGTCTCCACATATGCCTCCTCTGTCGACTCCTTCGATAGCTCGTTATTCTTTTCTAAGCCCTTCTTTTCCACGTCATAAAGTTATCAATATCGTACGTTGTCGTCAACTCGTAATAGTCCTTGAAGATTCCGACGTAGACATCTACAACCGTAAGAAGTTCTATCCATCTTAGCACAATCATCTTAATCGAATACCCCTATCTTATCTCACTCATCGGAACTATATCCAATAGTCCAACACGAACTCTAAATGAGCTCTGACGTTCCTTATATAACTATATACACTCCTGCGCACTCTCGTTTCTAGTTTTACTATAACCCTTCTCTGATACCAACCTGTAACGCCCCAAATCCGGGGTCAAAGGATTTGGTCGTCACACTACATCCTCAATTAAAACAACCTGTTCAACATTAAACCAATACAATATACATCTACGACCCCAACTCTACCAAGAATCTTTAAAGGTTATAGTGCTAGAAACAAGAATCCAAAATTCCATTACACAAAATTTTCTTCTTTACAACCATTCTCTTTACATAAATCCTATAAAACTAGTATAACTTCGACAAGAAGTATACCATGCAAATCTAATCTGATACAACATAGTATTTAATAAAAATTCACTTTATACAATAACCTTACACTAGTTCTAAATACTCTGCATTATAACGTCTTCACACTAACATCTTCTTCCTTCTCTGCCCAGCTACGCGGATAACTCCCGCCAATATGCCTTCTGATTGAAAGGCTAAAAATATAAAGAAAGCAAGTATGAGCGAAAGAATTGCTCAGCAGGTGCATTATCAAGTATAATATGAAAAGTTTCCAAAATAAGCTTTTGGTTTAAACATTTGAAATCTCTAAAACTTTTAAATCAAGTTTGGTAATTCGCCATAATTTCTCATTCAGCTTCTAGCAACTGATTAGTTTAAAACATGAAGGAATTTATATTGGTCGCCGCGGTTACCCGAACCAAAATAACTACAATATTATGTAGGAAATATGAAATAATTATACACTCATATGATTTGGAAACCATAGTTTATACAAAATTACTGTTTTTGAAGATAACAGTTCCATTCACAACATCTTCTGAAACCAACAACTCTGGAAGAGTAGAATAATAAAAGAGTAAGCATGAGCCAACGCGCTCGGCCATGGAAGAAAGAACGTACTTCACGACTTCAATATGGTACCGACTGAATTTGCGGTATGAATAAAACTCATCAAGGTAGATATCTCACAACTGCCAATGGAATCGAGGAAATGGATTTTGATTAATTGAAATCCATTCTACTACGAGTAAGTGGTTTCAGCAAGCTTGAAACCCCTTCTTATTAACCAACGAACCAACGATAGTGGTAACATATATAATTTCTGATAATTTTTGATAATTCCCACAATAATCAAATGCCATACGGAAGTGGCTATTAGACAATTCGAGTTCAATATTTGAATTAGAATTGGACTTCTATTTTATTTTTAAAAACACAAGGTTAGGTTGCTGATCAGTCACGCACTAACCCCGGACAATGTACACAGCAAAGTCCTACAACTAGGATCCTTGGCCATCTTGGCCATAATTCATTCCGACCAAGAATCTGGTCCGACCATTATTGGTCCATTAAAAAACATTCCAATTCTATATCCTATACGCCAGGTGTCGGTACAATCGACAACCTTGTTACGACAATCAGGTGTCGGAAGAAACGACAACCTTAATACAACAATCACTGGAAAACTCACGTTCCAGGAAACAACTCAACTATGAAGACTCAATAAGGAATAACAATACAATCTAGTATCGACGAGATCGACACAATAGTGGGAGGTGTACATGAAAAGTAACACTACAATAAACATCGACGAGATAGATGCAACAATTGGGGTTGTTAGATCAGAATTCAATGATCGTCAGGAGCTAGACTCAACTGATCAGGATTGCTGACGTCATCAGGATTACATGGTCGTCAGGATCAAGATACATATCAGGACTGGGATCAGGATTGATCATCAGGACTGGAAGCTGATCAGGATTCCTACTTCGAGTTATATTTGGAGTCTAGTTAAACATGGAAGTTTATTATGTTGGTTCCTGGTTTGTAGTATGTAGCTATCAATTATGGATAGGTTTCAATCTTTGTAATTGATTAGGACTTATCATTGATAGAGAAGCTGTGTAGTATATAAACACAGTTTTGGTTTCGATTTAAAAAAGGGGAACATAATCGAATAGAAGCTCTTAAGAACATAGAATTTCTTGAGAGAGTTTTTGTAAGCTAGCAGCTCTCAAGAACATCAGAATTTCTTGAGAGAGTTTGTAACAGTTTTATATCAGATTTAATAAAGCTGTTATCTTTCTTTCATATTTGTGATATATACATTAAAAAGTCGATTATCTTATACTATTGTATTCAACTCCCCTTCTACAATAGATTATTTCTGGGCAACAATTGGTATCAGAGCAAACTGATTTAATTCTGAATCAGATACGATCTAAAGATGTCGACAACCAAGTATGAAAGCATGAAGATTCCCATCTTGAAGAAATCAGAATATCCAACATGGAGGGTAAAGATGCTGATGTACCTGGAGGCTATGGATCCTGACTATTTGGATAGGATTCGTGATGGACCATATATTCCTACAAGGATTGTAGAACGAACAGATACAGTACCTGAACATTATGTGGTCAAGGCTAAAAGTGAATGGACTCCAGAAGAAAAAGCTCATGTACTTAGAGAACCAAAGATAAAGAATATCTTGCACAGTAGTCTTGATGCTGTCATGTCAAATAGAGTGATTGCGTGCAAGTCTTCAAAAGAAATCTGGGATACTTTGGAAACTCAGTGCCAGGGATCTGCATCTGTCAAGAAAAACAGAAGGGCTCTTTTGATCCAAGAATATGAACAATTTGATGCAAGACCTGATGAGAGCCTAACTGATCTATATGATAGATTTCTGACACTATTGAACAACTTATCTTTAGTTGACAAGGAATATGAAACTAAAGATTCAAACACCAAGTTTCTAAGAGCTTTACCTGAAGAATGGGACAATCAGACCTCGATCATTAGACATCAGTATGATCTTAACACTGTGTCTCTTGATGAAGTCTATGGGATGCTAAGAACTCATGATCTTGAAGTTCAACAGAGAAAGAACAAGAAAAGCAGCAAGGCAAAATCAATTGCTTTGAAAGCAGAGGCTAAATCAAAAGGAAAAGCTATGGAGACCTCGAGAAGTAAAACAAGAATAGTTGAGTCAGATCCTGATGACTCTTCATCAGATACTGATGGCAATCCTGAAGCCAATACTGATGATGATTCTTCTGACTCAGACATGGAAGAGATGGTTGCTATGATTGTCAGAAACTTCAGAAGGATGAAGTTCAGGAAGAGTAGAAGACAAGGCAACTTTCAGAAAAAGGCTTTCAATCCAAACAAAGATAAGTATATCAAAAAGGACAGCAAGGGTAGTAAATTTGACAAGTCAAAGATTAGATGCTACAAGTGCAATGGTATGGGTCACTTTGCTTCTGAGTGCAAGAAGACAAAGGCACTTATCACATCAAGCAAGGATTGGATGGACTCTTCCTCAGAATCTGATACTGAGGTGGTCAACTATGCTCTAATGGCAAAAGCTGATGTAACTGCTGCTCCTGATGATAAGGTACTAAATACTATCTTTGATTTTGATACTGATAATGCTTCTGAGTTAAGACGTTTTCTAAAGTCATTACATATTAGCTTTAGAAGTCAAACTGCTGAAAATACTAGGATCTTATTTGAGATGTCTGAACTTAGAAAAAGGAATGATATATTAGAAGCTGAATTTTCTCGTATGCAAGAAGTACAAAAAGAATGTGATAATGTGAATCACATGTATTTAGAGATGAAATCCAAATGTACTGCTCTTGAAAAGGAACTTGAAAATGCTAATGAGAAAATCAGAACCTGGACAGACTCTGGTACGAAATTTCATGAGATTAATACCTCTAAAAATTGGAAAGAGTGTCTAGGATATAAGTCAGATGAGGATAAGAAATTGAAAGAGAAAATTGTCATTGGTGAGACAGTCACTCCAAAGACCTATAGACATGTTATAGATACAACCAAATCTAAGATTACTCCTGTTAATTTTGTTTTTGGTAAGGATTCCACTTCTACTTTTGAAAAGGGATCTACTTCTACTCAAGGAATTAAAATTATAAAGTCTAAACCTGTCTTGAATAAAGTCATTAAGAATGTAGGTGTATTGTCTCAGAAACAGCTTAAGGATAAAATCTGTGAGGTGACAGATAAGAAAAAGGAATCTACTGTTAAGAGAAACAGGAATGGTAAAGTTGGGATCAACAAAGAGAATGGTTACAAATATATCCCAAATGCACCTAGAAAGTGTTGTTTTAACTGTGGTAACTCTAATCATCTTGCTATTGATTGTAAGAAGAAGATTGCTGATATTTCTAAGTCTGATATTAGGAATAGATCAGTATTTTATAAACCACAGAAGTCTTGTTTTCATTGTGGTAGTATATGGCATTCTATTTATACTTGTAAAGATTATCATGATTTGTACTATAACTTTTATGATCCACTGCCTAAGATTGATAATAGTACAAAGTCTGATAGAGTTAAGAATGTCAAGTTGGAACATGCTTTTGTTAATACTGATACTGACAAAGCAAATCCTGATGGAGTAAATCCTGTCAAGACTGCTAAAGTCAGAAAGTCTTCTGCTGTGAAAGTTAATAAATTGCATGGAAAAGGAACCCAACAAGTATGGGTTCCTAAATGTTCTAACTAGTATGTTTCTATTCTGATTGCAGGGTAAAAAGAAAAATGTGTTAGTCATGGATAGTGGATGTTCAGTGCACATGACTGGAAACAAAGCCCTGTTATCAGAATATGAGGAAAAAGCTGGCCCAACCGTGTCTTATGGAGATGGCAACATTGGACAAACCTTGGGATATGGCAATATAATCATTGGAAATGTCATAATTGAAAAAGTAGCTCTAGTGAAAGGACTAAAACACAACCTGTTGAGTATTAGTCAAATCACTGACAGAGGTTATCATGTCAACTTCTATTCCACACATTGTGAAGTAGTCAGCAAAGAAACAGGAAAGATAGCTCTGACTGGCTACAGGCATGGTAACATATATGAAGCCAACATTCAATCAAATACTGATGACTCCCCTACCTGTCTGATCAGTAAAGCATCAGTAGATGAAAGTTGGAATTGGCACAAGAAGCTTTCTCATCTCAACTTCAGCAATATCAATGAGTTGGTTAAGAAAGATTTAGTGAGAGGATTACCAAAAGTGTTATATACTCCTGATGGACTCTGTGATGCATGTCAGAAAGCAAAACAAAGAAGGACATCATTCCAGAGTAAATCAGAATCCTCTATTGAAGAACCATATCACATGCTACATCTTGCTTTATTTGGTCCAGTCAACATCATGTCCATCAGCAAGAAAAGGTACACTCTTGTAATTGTTGATGAATATTCTAGATTCACCTGGGTGTATTTTCTGCACAGAAAAGATGAGACTCCTGAAGTTCTGTTGGATCATGTGAGAATGATTGAGACAACCACAAAGTACAAAGTCAAGATACTGAGAAGCGATAATGGTACTGAATTTAAGAATTCAAAGATGGAAGAGTTCTGCAAATACAAAGGAATCATTCAACAATTCTCTGCTCCTGGTACACCTCAGCAAAATGGAGTAGTTGAAAGGAAAAATAGAACTCTTATTGAAGCTGGCAGAACTATGTTGGAAGAAGCAAAATTACCTACATATTTCTGGGCAGAAGCAGTCAACACAACATGCTATACTCAAAATCTCACATTAATAAACAAGCATGGTGTTACTCCTTATCAGTCTCTCAAGGAGAAGAAACCAAGTCTGAAGCATCTGCATGTGTTTGGCTGTAAATGTTTTGTTCTCAGAACTCATCCTGAACAGCTAGGGAAATTTGAAACAAAGGCTGATGAAGGAATTTTCATAGGCTATCCTGCATCAAGAGCCTTCAGAGTTTTTAATTTGAGGACAAGGACTGTCATGGAGTCAATAAATGTATCTTTTGATGACAAGAAGATAGCAGGAATCAATGAAGACTCTCATGATAGATTGATTTTTGAAAATGAAGCTACCAAGGAACCTGAAGAAAGTGAATCAGATCTTGTCAATACATCAGATCCTGATGGGTCACCAAATCCTGATGTCACACCAGATGTTGATGGTGCAAATACTGATGATGCAATCAATAGTGATACTTCTAGTAGTGCTAATGTTGAGGGGGAGCAACAGCATTCTGCTACAAGTTCAGAGTCAACTCAATCATCAGGACAGAATTCTTCAGATACTGATTCAAGTGATGATCCTGATAGCTTATCAGGAGGACATAGCAATAATTCAGGGAGAGCTTCAAATCAAGCAAGTTCTTCAAGTCAAGATAACACCAATCCAGGGGGAGCATCTACTTCAAGAAACAATTTAACATCAGCAAGGAAATGGACTGCAAGTCATACTCCTGATTTGATTATTGGGGATCCTGATGCAGGTGTTCAAACAAGAAGTGCAACTCAAAATGAATGTCTATACAATAACTTTCTATCCAAGGAGGAGCCAAAGAAAGTTGAAGATGCACTTAAAGATGCTGATTGGGTTACTGCAATGCAAGAGGAACTGAATGAATTTGAAAGAAATGAAGTCTGGAAACTAGTACCAAGACCAAAGAATAGATCAATTGTTGGTACAAAGTGGATTTTCCAGAACAAGACTGATTCTGATGGAATAATAATCAGAAACAAAGCAAGACTAGTTGCAAAGGGGTATTCTCTGTTGGGAACCACGGACTTGGGGTTCTACTACATTTTATGATACACAATTAAGGAGTGCGAAAAGAAAATCACCTTGTTAACGGTTGATTCCACGCTCTTCTATTGTATTCCCAAATTCCCTTGAGCGAAGTGTGGCCTCCGTCTTCTCAAGTTAACCTCTCTTCTTGCTCCTAGGTGGCTACAATATTTTTCTTAACCAACCCTAGCAAGAAGAGAATAAGAATATATATAGGGCTACAATAGGGATCATGGATAATTAGGTTGGGCCTTTTAATTACATCCTGGGCCTAGCCCAATGTAATTAAATATTAATTCAATCCACTAAAGAATTAATATTTGCACTACCTTTCCTAATACCGTAACTTAATTAATTAATTCGGTTCCAATATTATTTGCTTATTAAATTCCCCATGTTTAAAATAGCGCATGCCCATTAATTAAATAAATTACTGATAATTCATTTAATTAACATCTTATAACCTTGATCATCCACTCTACCTTTATTTAATTATGCCAGAATAAATCCACCTGCAGGGTTTCACATAATTAAATCCTTTTGAGCTTTCAAGGGGACATCATTAACCCGAATATTATCAGGACACAGATTCCTTCAATAAATAATATTCACCATATATTTTATTCCATCACCCAAAATATAATGATATAATTCAAAAGAATTATTTCATATATAAATCAAAGCATGTAAATAATATACACGTGTCAATTACTATATCCGGATTAAGAACCTAAGCATTAATAATAACATAGAATCTTAGTTCACCTTCTTAATCAGTTTAAGGGAACAATTCTAAATTTGATCCTGTTCAATATACACAAAGTATACAAGTATTATTTAATAGTCAAGATAAACTATTCCCAAATAATACTTCAGTTATTCCAGTGGTTTGTCTAATTCCACTTAAACTGTGAACTCTTTATATTATATATAGACACTGGAAATCTGAATCGGTATAACCCACAGGAAACAAGTCTGAAGCCTTGTAAATTAACATATACTTCTTAGTCCTTCGCAAGTACTTAAGTATCGTTTTTACTGCACTCCAATGTTCCTGACCTGGATTGGACTGATATCTACTGACCATGCCTACGGCAAAGCAAATATCAGGTCTCGTGCATAACATGACATACATTAAGCTTCCACATGCTGAAGCATAAGGAACTGCTTTCATGTTCTCTATCTCCTTAGGTGTCTTAGGACACTGCTCCTTTGATAGAGAGACTCCATGTCTAAAAGGTAAATTACCCTTCTTAGAGTCCTGCATGTTAAAACGAGCCAATACCTCATCAATGTACGGTTCTTGAGATAAAGCCAACGTTCTTTTCTTGCGATCTCTTATAACTTTGATCCCAAGAATGTATGCGGCTTCACCTAAGTCTTTCATTTCAAATTGTTTGAACAACCATGCCTTAATAGATGACAACATCTCTACATTGTTTCCAATGAGCAAAATGTCATCTACATATAGTACTAGAAAAACCACTGCATTTCCTTCACTTTTCCTATACACACATGCTTCGCTTGGACTCTGATCATAACCATTTGTCTGGACGGCCTGATCAAAACGAATGTTCCACTCCCTGGAAGCTTGTTTCAGTCCATAAATGGACTTCTTAAGCTTACACACTAGATGCTCTTGGCCCTCTTTGATGAATCCCTTTGGTTGCTGCATATGGATGTTTTCATCAAGACTTCCATTTAGGAAAGCTGTCTTGACATCCATTTGCCAAATCTCATAATCGAGATGAGCTGCTATAGATAAAAGAATCCGGATTGACTTAAGCATGACTACCGGAGAAAAGGTTTCCTCATAATCAATTCCTTGTTTCTGAGTATACCCTTTCGCAACAAGTCTTGCTTTCCAGGCTTTCACCTTTTTGTCAGATCCTCTTTTTCTTTTGTAGATCCACTTGCATCCAATGGGTTTTACACCACTGGGTGGTTCCACGAGATCCCAGACTTTATTGGAATACATAGATTCCATCTCAGATTGCATAGCCTTTTGCCGAAGATCTGCATCCTTATCTTGCATTGCTTCTTCGTATGTCCTGGGATCCTCATCATGTTCACCAGAGACTAAGTCCGAAGACTCTCCCAAAAACATGAACCTCTCAGGTTGTTTAACAACCCTCCCACTACGACGAAGCATTGGAGTGGTATTAGTGATAGGTTGTTCATTTACTTGTGGTTGTTCTACTTGTACCGGTGGCATATTAGAATTATCTTGTCCTCCCACTAGTTCCTCTAAAACAACAGTACTCATGGGTTTGTGATTCATTATATAGTCTTCCTCTAAGAATCTAGCATTGGTGCTTACAATGATATCCTGATCCTTAGGACTATAAAACAAATACCCTTTTGTTCCCTTGGGATAACCCACAAACAGCCTCACTTCTGCACGAGAATCTAACTTAGTCACGTTCTTGTTCAGCACATGTGCTGGACAACCCCAAATCCGAATGTGTTTCAAACTAGGTTTGGTACTAGTCCACAATTCTTTTGGAGTTTTTGGAACTGACTTAGAAGGTACCAAGTTTAGAAGATAAGCCGCTGTTTCTAGAGCATGCCCCCAAAATGACTTGGGTAAATTCGAATAACTCATCATCGATCTAACACTCTCTAAAAGAGTCCGGTTCCTTCTTTCTGCTACACCATTCTGCTGAGGTGTGCCAGGTGCAGTCAACTGGGATGAAATCCCATGTTCTGATAAATATTCTCTAAATTCTCCAAGCAGGTATTCGCCCCCACGATCTGATCGTAGTGACTTGATACATTTTCCTGAATGTCGCTTTTCCGCACTTGCTTTGTACTCTTTGAATTTTTCAAAGCACTCAGACTTGCGGTGCAACAGATAAATGTATCCATATCTCGAATAATCATCAATGAAAGTGACAAAATATTCATACCCACCTCTCGCTTGGATATTCATAGGTCCACATAAATCAGTATGAACCAATTCTAACACATCTTTGGCTCTATTTCCTTTTGCCTTAAAAGGTCTACTGGTCATTTTTCCTTCCAAGCAAGATTCACAGACTGGAAATGGCTCCACTGCCAACGAGCCTAAAGGCCCATCTACTACCAATCTTTGAATCCTCCTTAAGTTAATATGACCTAATCTCAAGTGCCAAAGATATGTTTGGTTCAATCCAGAAGGTTCCTTTCTTTTACTAGAGGTAGAAAGTGTATTATTAATTTCACTTGGTTACAGCATTGGTTCTATAGGATATATAAATTGTCTTGCAATGTACCAGAACATATAACTCGTTTATTCATCATAATGGAAACATTACGATCCAAACATTGTTCTTCTTAGACAGAGGACAATCCTTTTTCCAGTGACCCGACTGCTTGCACTTGAAACACTTGCCCTTAGGCTTCTTCACTGAATTCTGAACTCCCAATGGTTTCACAACTTTCTGTGTCTGAACCTTCTTCTTCTTCTTTCCTTTCGGCTTTGAAGAAGAAACTTTCTCAGCCACATTTACCTGAACATGCTGCTGAAATAATGATTCCGCTGCCTGAAGCTCTGTCAGAAGTTCTGCAAGACTATACAACTTCTTGTTCATGTTGTAATTCAAGTGAAACGGCTCAAAGCTTTTTGGCAAACTCATAAGTATGATATCGACTTGCGTTTCCGCATCAATATCAGCACCAAGGACCTCTAGTTCATTTATATGAGACATCATCAGAAGAACATGGTCCCTTACTGGTGTTTTTTCAGCCATCTGAGTGTTCATTAGAGACTTCATTGCTACTTGCCTAGCAGCCCTATTCTGATCTCCGAAAAGCTCCTTGAGATTATAGAGCATATCTGCAGCAGTGGTCATGGCCTGATGCTGATGTTGCAAAACACCCGACATTGCTGCCAGAATGTAACATCGCGACATCTCATCTGCCTTAGTCCACTTCTTAAAATACTCTTTATCCTCATCCGGAGCATCGGCAGCAGGATGGTCCGGTTTGGGTTCAACAGTACAAAATTTAAACTCTTCAGCAGTCAACACTATGTCCAAATTGCGTTTCCATTCAATATAGTTAGGTCCGGTAAGTTTGTTATCCTTAAGTATGGTGAAAAGTGGATTAAAGCCCATTCTATCCTGAGAATCATGCATATAACACTTAATCAGAAAATTGCATATATCTTAAAACCTATTTGTTTCCTCTAACAATTAATTAAAATTAATGCACTAATATTTAAATTCCATAAATATCTGGTACGCCATGATGGATGACATATATACCATTTAAATTTAAATATTACTTCGGTCCTACTACTAAATAATACGCCACGTTAGGGTGGACTATATATTATCTTTCATAGCTAAGTGTATACCATTATTTAGATCTTAAGTTGCCTTTAGTCAGACCCATCCGTTCGATGTATCAATGGATAAATCCCAGGTGTTTTCGGTGAAGTCACAGACGGACTCGCTTAAAAACACAACCCCTAAGACAGAAATATCCATTATCAACATCAATCAAGGAATGTCCAACTTTTTTCTCGAATTCTATGAAACTTGGTATGTCACGATGGGGTGAGCTTACCTTTCATTATTCGTGATTAACTTAAGAAGATTGTCCTAGTAATATCCTTAACACTACCCAGACGTCATAAATCATACGCCACGATGGGTGACATATATCCAATTCATAATCGTCCTAGTGTTAAATTACATACAACCAATAATGGATGACCATGGGATCTAATATCAAATTAATTCCCTCTCCCACTTAGTATTTTAACATGAGTAATTTTATCTAGATGCATCGCCCTATGTTATTTCTTCGAGGTCCACATGTTATCAAAATAACAATACAAAGAACACATAACATAGCATAGCATGCATCTCTACATAATTAAATGGGCCTATGTCATTATAATTATGTCTAACATGCATTCCAAATACACACATAATTTAATAACATAAAACATTTAATTAAAGCAATAAATGAAAATTTATGTCCATGTCGTCCTATTTATGTTAACCATGCAATTAAAATTACACACATAATTAACAATACATATAATAATTATTTAATGCAATAATTAAAATTAAATAGCAGAAAAATTAAAATAAAAAATAAATCCACTATTATGGCCAAAAAAAAAATTTCATCCGAAAATCCTGCGAAAACTTCAACTCGCTGTTTGAGGGTCTAAACGAGCTCAGACGCACATGAAACTTTGCCAAAGTCACTTTTCAATCGTGTAGAACATCGAAATCCCTTTCCGAAAAGGTATTACTCATCGAAATCCGACACCGTATGCAAACGTTACAACAGTTCGAAGTTGCATAGGCGAAATCTTATAGCATCAGCGGAAGAACTTTGTTTTCTTGCAACTCCGTCGATCAAATAGTTACATACAACATAACATACCTATTCTATTACATCAGATCATAATCTAACATGAATACAAATCATGATTACAAGATTACAAAATCATAATAGAAAACAAAACTAGCACGATCAACCCTCGTGATTTACAACCACGATAAACCACGTGGAAACCAAAACAAAAAATAACCACGATTAAACCACGTGGGATCCAAACACATAATTAAAATAAAACGAGGCCATAATAGTGGATACTAAACAACCTGCAAAAGATTATTATCCAAGCATACCACTATACATACATAACAAATTTTAATTACGACATGGACATCATATCATAAAACATAGAACCCATAACCAGGCTCTTGATACCAATTGTTGGGAACCACGGACTTGGGGTTCTACTACATTTTATGATACACAATTAAGGAGTGCGAAAAGAAAATCACCTTGTTAACGGTTGATTCCACGCTCTTCTATTGTATTCCCAAATTCCCTTGAGCGAAGTGTGGCCTCCGTCTTCTCAAGTTAACCTCTCTTCTTGCTCCTAGGTGGCTACAATATTTTTCTTAACCAACCCTAGCAAGAAGAGAATAAGAATATATATAGGGCTACAATAGGGATCATGGATAATTAGGTTGGGCCTTTTAATTACATCCTGGGCCTAGCCCAATGTAATTAAATATTAATTCAATCCACTAAAGAATTAATATTTGCACTACCTTTCCTAATACCGTAACTTAATTAATTAATTCGGTTCCAATATTATTTGCTTATTAAATTCCCCATGTTTAAAATAGCGCATGCCCATTAATTAAATAAATTACTGATAATTCATTTAATTAACATCTTATAACCTTGATCATCCACTCTACCTTTATTTAATTATGCCGGAATAAATCCACCTGCAGGGTTTCACATAATTAAATCCTTTTGAGCTTTCAAGGGGACATCATTAACCCGAATATTATCAGGACACGGATTCCTTCAATAAATAATATTCACCATATATATTATTCCATCACCCAAAATATAATGATATAATTCAAAAGAATTATTTCATATATAAATCAAAGCATGTAAATAATATACACGTGTCAATTACTATATCCGGATTAAGAACCTAAGCATTAATAATAACATAGAATCTTAGTTCACCTTCTTAATCAGTTTAAGGGAACAATTCTAAATTTGATCATGTTCAATATACACAAAGTATACAAGTATTATTTAATAGTCAAGATAAACTATTCCCAAATAATACTTCAGTTATTCCAGTGGTTTGTCTAATTCCACTTAAACTGTGAACTCTTTATATTATATATAGACACTGATAATTTAATCTTCTGTTATCCCATTTGATACTAAATTATCCACAATATATAATAAATAGACAATGTAAAAATATGCAATCAAGATTCTCAATAAAATGGACAATGTTTATATACTACTAATGAATAGTTTAGTATAAAACCCAACATTCTCAACAAGAGGGAATTGATTATGATGAAACTTTTGCTCCTGTTGCAAGACTAGAAGCCATCAGGATATTTCTTGCTTATGCAGCACATAAGAAATTCAAGGTTTTCCAGATGGATGTTAAAAGTGCTTTCTTAAATGGAGAACTGGAGGAAGAAGTCTATGCTGAGCAACCTCCTGGTTTCATTGATCCTAACTATCCAGATCATGTCTACAGATTGGATAAGGCACTTTATGGACTAAAGCAAGCTCCAAGAGCATGGACTTGTTGTTAGTTCAGATTTATGTTGATGATATCATTTTTGGGTCAACAAACAATAAGCTTTGTAAAAAGTTTTCCAAACTTATGCAGTCAAGATATCAAATGAGCATGATGGGAGAAATGAGTTACTTTCTTGGTCTTCAAGTTAAACAGACTGATGAAGGGATTTTTGTCAATCAATCTAAATATACAAGGAATTTATTGACAAGGTTTAACATGCAAGATAGTTCTCCTGCTACAACTCCCATAGCTACAGCTACCAAACTTGATCCTGATCAAGGTGCTGAGGTAGATGTAACTCACTACAGAGGAATGATTGGATCTTTATTGTATCTTACTGCAAGTAGACCAGATATCATGTTTGCAACCTGTCTGTGTGCAAGATTTCAAGCAAAACCTAGAGAACCCCATCTGATTGCAGTCAAAAGAATTTCCAGATATCTCAAAGGCACTTCTTCACTTGGCCTTTGGTATGCAAGGGAATCAGATTTTGGGTTGTGTGGTTTTTCAGATGCTGATTTTGCAGGATGCAAAATAGACAGGAAAAGTACTTCAGGAAGATGTCAGTTTTTGGGTGGAAGACTAGTTTCATGGTTCAGTAAAAAGCAAAAATCCATTTCCACTTCAACTGCAGAAGCTGAGTACATTGCTGCAGGAAGTTGTTGTGCTCAGATAATGTGGATGAGAAATCAGTTGTTAGATTATGGCCTGTCATACTCAAAAATCCCTATTTATTATGATAACCAAAGTGCTATTGCAATGACAGGAAATCCAGTTCAACATTCTCTTACTAAACACATCAGTATTCGATATCACTTCATAAGAGAACAAGTTCTGGAAGGAACAATTGAACTTCACTTTGTTCCTACTGATCAACAACTAGCTGATATATTCACCAAGCCACTACCTGAAGCTACTTTCAATAAATTGGTGAATGAACTTGGAATGATGAACTTTGAGAATTTCTGAGGAAAGCTACAGAGAGGAAATCCTGATAACTGTCAAATCCTGATGGTTATTCAGAAAGGTATGTTTTCTTTGATCAAATCCTGATAGGATGTTATCTTGATAGGAAGTCAACTGGTCAAATCCTGATGCTCAGATATTGAAGCTGGTATGAAAACCAGAAGTTCTAAGACAATTTGTCAACAACACTCCTGGTAAACTCTGACAAATAAGATCATTACTTAGTCTTTGATTAAGTTATTAAGTCTTAATTTTCAATTACAATTATATTTTTGTCAGCGATTACTATTCATTATATTATGTATCAAATGCAGTGTTACTAACAAATTGTGCAGGAAAAGTAAGAAGGACAAGAACAATTGAGCAAATTGATAGTTTTCATTAAATCTTGAAGATTCTTTACAAATGAAAATCGAAATTACATATTCTTTTCCTAGTCTACTTTTCTACTCAGGAACACGTGCCCTGCAAATAAGCATGAACACTCCTGATGGATCATAACCAGGCTTTGATCCATCTAGGGCTTCTCTTGTTCCATCCTTAAGAGACAAGAAGAGGAGCTGATTCACTTGAAGGCGGATCGTCACCGTGACCACCGGGACGCTACCGTGCCTCCAACTTGCATGACATACAAGAATCACGGATTCTCTTCTTTCTTTTCTCAAGCTCTCGGACGAGCTCTTCATCATCTTCATCCTCATCCTCTTCATCATCCTCATCCTCTTCATAGATGAGGTTATCAAGCGGATTCCAGTCCGGATTGGCTTGCAGGAAGTTGTGCCAAACCACATCAAACATTGCGTTAATAAACGCTTCATGTTCCTGAGGGTCAGGAACTGGTTGTGGCTCAATGTCAGCAAGAGCCTCTTCCATATCTTGCCATATGATATCGAGCTCAGCATCAGGTATGTTGTTTTGTTGTTGATTGGCAGCCATTGAAAAAGAAAGAAGGTGAAAGGTTTTCGTAAGTTTTTCTCTGGAGAGGGTTTGTGTTTTAATAGATATATAATGTTTATGCTTAACAGTTCTATTTTATAGAGAATGTGTGTTAAGGATGCAGGTCATTTTTTTTATCGAGGCGCCTGTTCAGTTTCTCATAATTACTTTGCCTCGGTAATTCGTAAGAATGCTTACATGGGTATTATGCTATTTGTTTTTGTAATCATTTAAAAAAAACAGCACTTATCAGGATTATCAAAATAAATTTTATTTTCTTAAATAAAATTTTATTTTACTTCATTTTAAATATTTTTTTTTTTCAATCCTGATAAGGCAAATGGTTTAATAGGAAATGCTTTTATTCCTGATGAGGTTAGGTTTTTCTTACATAGGAAAATGCCTACTCGTTATGGTTTAATTTCTAATGCTATGGGGCAAGGCCAATCACACCTTGTTCCTAACCCAAGAATTCATCCTAAACAGTCTAAACAGTCAACTGCCACCTCTAATGTCTCTCAAAAGACTTTAGTTGTAAAATCAAAGAAGTCAGCTAGAACTGATGTGTCAGGAAGGCAATCAGGTTCAAAGGACTTTTCCTCTACACCTATCACTAAAAAGAAGTTTCAAGGGGGTGTACAAGGGGTCCTGGTGAAGAAAGCTGCAAAGGGAGGTGATGCTGTTTCTGTTAAAAGAAAATTAGTTCTCAGGGATGAGACTGATTCAGAGGATGACTTACCTATATCCTCTGTGATGAATGTGAATAAGGAAGTTGATGATACTGCTACTGCAGCTGTGGTTCAATTGTCTACACCACAGAAGAAAAGGAAGTTATCAAAAAGCAGGTATCATATTCCTTTAGAAAAGAAGCAGGATACTGATGTACAGGACACTTCTATTCTGAATGAGCAATCAGTTTCAACTGCTTAAGCAAATCCTGATGTTAGTATTCCTGATGCTGCACCAAGTCAAGTGGTTAGTATTTCAGACTCTCCAGCACAGGACTCTCCAACAAAAAGACATGTTGATATTTCATGGGAGAAGTATGGTGCTGTTGCTTCCAATCTTGGGATAAAACATCCAATGGAAAAGCTAAGGAAGGCAGAACAGTTAGTCTATCAGAGACAGAAGAAACTGAAAGGATCAAGCCCACAAGAACCTGAACCTCAAAGTGGTTCAGCAGCTCTTTCTGATGATCCAGCCACACAAGAACCACTCAATCAAAGTTTGAGTGAAGGCTTAGCTCATGGAATGGTCCCACAAGAACCATTTTCTCAAAGGGAGAATGCAGACATCGACATTCCAGCTACACAAGAACCATCTTCTCAAAGTGAAGATGCAGGCCAAGCTACAGTTTCTGAGAAATTTCCTGACAATGCTCAAGGGATTTCTGGTGCAGATGAAGTTCAAAGATTGGTCGAGGACACTGTCAATGAGGGAAGCACACAAGAACCTTTGACTCAAAGTGTTAAAGAAGCTTCTGAACCTCAAGCTCCACAAGAACCATTGGTAGCAAATACTGATACAAGCATATCAAATCCTGACGGTGTTCATCCTGACGCTAGTGGTGCTCCTGATGTTGAACCTATCCTGATACAGCCACTTCGTTCAAGACCAATGGATCATCCTATCGCAGATTCACAGGATAAAATGAAAGGTATAGCTATTCCTGATCCTGATGATACTCATAGTACTGATGATGATGACTCTGATGATAGTGATGATGATGAGAATCGAAAAGAGAAGGAACAGCTTGCTACAACACTCAAAATTAGTCTTGGAACTAATTTTGGTTCATCAAGTACATATATGGCTGGCAAAGCTTCCACTGGGAAAGATCAGAGACAAGATTTTTCTATTCCTTCCTTTAATCCTGCCGAGGCACTTAGACAGAATGAATGGAACAATTCATGGCACAGATCTGCTGAATCTGTAAGTTATTCTTCTGCTTTGGAACATGCCTATGATGCAGTGAAATCTATAGAGAATCAAGACTTGAAGAATCATCTGAAGGCTACAACTCTGTTATCCAAAAGCCTAAAAAGTGAGATTGATTCTATCAAGAATTCAACTGAGTTGGTGAGGAATGATATTTCTCAAAATTTTACAAAGGTGCCTACTGCTTTTCAGCTAAGGGTAGTAGAATCCCAAGTGAAATATGTTATTTCTGAACAAACCTCTGTCAACAGAAGGATTGATTCTCTGGATACCAAGGTAACTGACATTCAAGCCTCTCTTTCCTTAATTTTGAATTTATTGTCAAATCCTGATGTCAAAAAGGGGGAGAAGGTTAGTCAGACAAAATGCACACCTGATCTAGTATTAAGGAATAATGATGATGATACTGGAGATGATGGTAGTGACAAAGTGATACAACGAGAAACCTCTGATGCTACTGTTATGAAGTCTACAATTCAAACTTCACAAAGTCAAACAACACAGTCAACTCATATTTCTGATTCTGGAGTTAAGACAGTAAGAACGTTGGTGCAATCTCAGATCCTGACGGAAGAACAAATCCTGACACCTGGTCATGGACATACTCTTGCTACAATTCCTGAAGGTGATGAAGATATTTTTATTGATAATCCTGAAGATGCATCAAATTTATTCCAGAAGTTTTCTACAAAAGATGGCATAATTGTTACTCTATATCACACTGATAAAAGAGTTCAACAATTATATGCAAGAAAAGCACTCTCTACAGTAAGTGAAGAATATCTTGATCTCTCACATGAAGAATTCTTAAGACAACAGAGAGAAATGATGGAAAGCTTTAATAACCCTGCTCCTGCTAGAGGTAGAGAAGGCAGAGGTAGGAGAGGAGCTAGAAGAAGTAGAAGAGGTTCTTCAACTCAAACAATACCTAGACAGACAAGGTCTAGAGGGTTAAGAATTGAAGAAATTCCTGAACCTATTCAAACTCTAGTAGTTCCTGACAGATCTACTTTTGGTGATGATGGAAATATTGAAGAAGAACCTGAATTGAGAAGAAAATCAAGAAAATCAACTCTCTGCAATACAAATCAAATTGAAGAATCTAATCCTGATGTTGTTCCTGATAATATTCAAGATCCTGATGATTCTGAAATTATGCAAGAGATTGACTTGATAATTTTATCTACTGTGGTTGATTTACACAACAAGGAAGTAGATGAAGAAGAAGAAGCCAGAAAAAGTGAAATTACAAGATCAACAAATAGAGATTTCAATCTCTATGTACAAAGGCTTAAACTCTCAAACAGAAGAGTGTGGAGGAACCCAAGCAGACAAGAATCTTCACTGGAAAGAAGATATGCCTTTGAAAAGGAAAAGGATAAGAAGTGGAAACATATTAGTACACTAAGTTGTGATACACTTATCAATTTTCAGTCTGGAGGAATTATTTCAAGCGCTTCAAGTGTTGTTGATTTATCTGGAATGGTTAGATCAAAAGCACTCTGGTTAAAGATGTTTTCAAATCTGAAGCAATTGACGAGTAATTCAAGAGGAGGTATTGGACACAGGGATGCTGAATATATAAATATGTCATATGTTGATCCTTACTCTTTAACTGAAATTGGAGGTACTTTAACTTCTGAAAACCTGAACAATTTACTAGCTGTTGATATAGTTATAGATTGTCATGATGGTTTTGACAAGAAAGAAAAGCTTATGTACTTCATGAAAGATGGTAGTGTGAAGATTTTATCTATTCAAGATCTGCTGATGAAAACTACACAGGAACTGAAATATGTTCATTATCTTTTGAGATCGAAGAATCAAATATGCAAAGAATGGAGTGACATGATTTTGTCAACAATAAGAAGAAGACTGTATGGAAACAGTAATTTCAATGGTAATTATACTCCCATGTACTTAAATCAAAGAGGTCAGGATGTGGAAATGCAAAGGGGTACTGCTGTTAAAGAAGTAACTTTTGGCATGACTCAACTTACTCTCAATCCTGATGAGAAGGAAATTGCTTATCTTTTGCTTGAAGAGCATAGTCTTCAGAAAAGCTCCATATTGAATCTCAGAGCAGCTATCTACCAGATTAATGAGGAAGATGAAGAACTCAGAAATCTTAAGGAAAGACTGATTCAAATTCTTGAAGAAAAAGAAGAAAATTTGTTATCCAACTTCTTGAAGATGAATATGTTCTATCAAAGAATTTAAACAGATAAGTTGTTGCTGCAGATGTACATTTTGTATATATGTTTTTGACATCATTGAATCTTAGGAATCTATACTTTATTTCACAAAGTATGATATTGGGGGAGATTGTTAGATCAGAATTCAATGATCGTCAGGAGCTAGACTCAACTGATCAGGATTGCTGACGTCATCAAGATTACATGGTCGTCAGGATCAAGATACATATCAAGACTGGGATCAGGATTGATCATCAGGACTGGAAGCTGATCAGGATTCCTACTTCGAGTTATATTTGGAGTCTAGTTAAACATGGAAGTTTATTCTGTCGGTTCCTGGTTTGTAGTAGGTAGCTATCAATTATGGATAGGTTTCAATCTTTGTAATTGATTAGGACTTATCATTGATAGAGAAGCTGTGTAGTATATAAACACAGTTTTGGTTTCGATTTAAAAAAGGGGAACATAATCGAATAGAAGCTCTTAAGAACATAGAATTTCTTGAGAGAGTTTTTGTAAGCTAGCAGCTCTCAAGAACATCAGAATTTCTTGAGAGAGTTTGTAACAGTTTTATATCAGATTTAATAAAGCTGTTATCTTTCTTTCATATTTGTGATATATACATTAAAAAGTCGATTATCTTATACTATTGTATTCAACCCCCCTTCTACAATAGATTATTACTGGGCGACAGGGGTGGTAATGGAGAATAAACAATAATATGCTCAACAAGTTACGTATGAAATGAAACAAGCATTACGATAGCAAAAGAAATTTGCAACTGCTCAATATAAAGTAGGGTTTAAGGAACAGGCTCCAGATGGCCTCGACAATACAATTTGTTTCATTATGGAAGAATAGTTAAGATTCACTAGTTTGATAAGTAACAAGAAGGTCAAGTTCAAGTTTAGGGAAAATTCAAAGTGAAGTTTATGAATAGGGAAATAAGGGTTTAATGACTTCTGAAAGAAATATTTTAAGTCCTTCAAAAATATACTTATCATAGGTAAGCCTTATATTTGAAGGGAATAAACTAAATCATGCACAACATATATGAGTTCGAATCAGGGACTGGATCAGATAATCGCATTAATGAGAAATAATAACAATACTTGCATAGGTGCAAGATGGAAAGATAGAATACTTGTAGAACAAGTACCACGACTTCAGAATTTAAAATAACATTTTTACCCTCATCGGGTTCACAAGTTCCCACTCATCTAGGGTTGGCAACATTCCAACCTAATATTTTTAAATCAAGATTTTTGAAAGAAAGCCTTAGTATAAGGCCCATAACCAATAATTATATTTTTCCAATCACCATGGAAATATGAATCTAAACTCAAAAGGTATGAAAGAATACTCGTCAATTTAAGAGATTAAATTAAATACTTTCAATTCAATGCAAAGGAATCAACATTTGGAAATTAAGTGAAAAGTATTCAACTTGCATATTAATAATTCAAGATAATATCACTCAATAATATGTGAAAGGAATAGACACTTGCCTCCGGTCCTTTGCTATTTCGTAAGGCTGAGATAATATGATTCCCTCCTTATTCTGTCTTACAGCACGATTCTCTATTTTCGTCCTTCTTTGATTTAACGCTCTTGCGAATACCGCGAATCTGATCCTACCATTTTTGAATCCACGCGTCTGCCTCGATAGTCAAACATGAGACGGTACTTTAGTCTTCAGATTATGATATATTCTCATATTCCATAAACGTTTGTAACTTAACTCCGACGCACTTACTAATCTTACCGATATCTCTGTTGGAAGAAAAAACTTGCAAATGTCCCCTACGAGTGTTGACGTTCCCTTGGTGTTAAGTTGTTAGGAATATGTTGTTCTTGATGATAATTATAAAAACACTTAGTAGATTTTTTATTAAGTCATTTTGTAACTGTCAACGGAATGGCATGCTCTGCAGTGTTTCGTTGACAGGAAGCTCATCAACGGAATGAGTGTTGTAGCAATTGCACTGTACAATACTTCACAGTTTGATATGCATTTGATGTATGTATTAGATAGGTTTCCTAAGTCATGTTGACTAAGTACTAGATAGGCAAAATAGGTTGGTTAATTGTAAGTATATCATGCCTTGTAATTTTGCCTAAGTGAAGACATGTCAACGGTATGAAGATTACTCTATCAACGAAACAAGGATACACCATCAACGGAATGAAGAATAAAGCTATCAACGAAATACATTCTCCTGCCATCAACGGATCATTATTGCTCTTCTGTATAATTGACAAAGTGATAGTGACAACTTTCTGATAGATCAAAAGGAGATGTAGAAGTGTGCATTTGCATTGAGAGCCATTAAAATGGTCACTGGAAATAAGGAAACATTCCAATTCCCAATTGGGTTCTTGAGTGGGATCAGAATAAGCATGAAGACAAAAGACAAGGATCTCCAAGGACCACTGGACAAAAGGAATGAAAAGAAAGCTACTGGCGGTTACCTTTAGTGTACTTAAGTGTAACCAAAAATAGTATTGTAAACTTGGGGAATATATAACCAAGTGTAGCAGTTAAAATAGAACAAGGGAAGAAAAACAAATAGATTGTATTAGCTATTCTTGAGAGCATTTTCTTCTCTACAAATCTAGTAACTGAGCAGCTGTGTACATTTGTATCACAGATTATTTCCGAAATAAAAACACTTCAGTTGGATCATCAAACAATCCAACTGAATTATTTATATCTTGTGTTTTTACTTATTCAGTTCAGTTTTATTTATAAGTGTTTTAAGTTTAAGAAAATATCAAGAATTGTATTCAACCCCCCCCCCCCTTCTACAATTCTGTTAGGTCATTTGGGATTAACAATTGGTATCAGAGCAAGCTTCTAACATACAAGAAGTTTAAAGATCAAGACCAAAACAGAAACCATGGTGAAGAAGGATGCAGGTGTGAAGATACCAGTTCTTGATAAGGACAATTACTTTCACTGGAAAGTAAAGATGCATTTACATCTCATGTCTATGGATGAGAGGTATGTAGACTGCATTGAGAAAGGTCCACACGTTCCCATGAAGTTTGCATCTAGAGTTGGACTGCCAGATGATGCTCCTGATGTGGAAATTCCAAAACTTGTCTCAGAATGGACTATTGAAGATGTTGCAGAAGTCCATAAAGATAAAAGAACCATGAACATTCTGTTTAATGGTTTGGAGCAAGAGATGTTTGACAATGTCATAAACTGTACAACCTCCAAAGAAGTATGGGACACTGTCAGAACACTATGTGAAGGAACTGAGCAAGTAAGGGAGAACAAAATGCAACTCCTTATACAACAATATGAGCACTTTCACTTTAAAGCTGGTGAAACCCTAAATGACACGTTTAGTAGGTTTCAAAAGCTTCTGAATGGATTAAAGTTGTATGGGAGAATCTACCAAACTAAGGATTCAAACCTTAAATTTCTAAGAGCTCTTCCAAAAGAATGGAAGCCTATGACTGTTTCTCTAAGAAACACTCAAGAGTACAAAGATTACACTCTTGAAAGGCTGTATGGAACATTAAAGACATATGAGTTGGAAATGGAGCAAGATGAAGAAATTGAGAAGGTACAGAAGAAGGGTGGATCTATTGCATTGATTGCATCTGTGAACCAACTGGAAGATGACAATAAGGAAGCTGCAAAAGCCACAACTAGTCGAGCTAGTTGTAGAAGTGATGTTAGCAAGGGAAAAGGCAAGATGACAGAGGAAGAAGAATCAGAACCAGCCAACTTGGATGACTTAGATGAGATTGATGAACACATTGCTTTTCTGTCAAGAAAATTCTCTAAGTTCAAGTTCAAGAGAAACTCAGAAGCAAGGCCACCAAGGAGAGACTTTCAACCTAACAAAAGTAACTGGATTGAAAAGTCTAAATCTAAATGTTTCAATTGTGGAATGCTTGGTCACTTTGCTGGAGACTGCAGAAAGCCCAAGATTGAGAAGGGCAACAGGAAATTTGAGCCTGTTGATTATAAAAAGAAATACTTTGAACTTCTCAAGCAAAAAGAAAAGGCTTTCATGTCTCAGGAGTATGATTGGGCTGGTAATGGTGAAGATTCTGATGATGATGTTGAGTATGTCAACTTGGCTCTTATGGCTAACAATCATGAGCAGGAAGCAAGCTCCTCAAGCAACCAGGTAACAATTACTAATCTTTCTGAGCTTTCTAAAGAGGAATGCGATATTGCAGTAAATGAAATGTCTACTGTACTATACAATCTGCGTGTTACTCTTAAATCACTTACCAAGGAGAATTCAAGGATTAAAGAATCAAATCTGCTCTTAAGTGATAGAAATGCCATGTTAGAAGCACAGCTCATTGAGTTTGAGAAAATGAGATGTGTTAGTAGGGATGCTAAGCTGGAACTTGAGAAAGTATTAAAGAGGGAAGAAATTCTTAAAACACAACTAGAGATAGAACAGAGTGTGATTGCAAAATGGAAAGATTCCAGGAATGTTGCTAGCAACATCATTAATGTTCAAGGTGTGGAATCTTTCTGTGAGCAATCATGGAAAAAGAACAAGGAGAAACTAGGGTATGCTGTTGAATCCTTAGAATCAGAATCAGAGTCAACAAACAACAATGATCATTTGTTGAAGGTTGATACGTCAACGGAATGCAATGTTTCGTTGACAGATGAACCATCAACCGATCATGCTGTTTCGTTGACAGAGAAAAAGAAAGTAGAACTCACTAGACTTAATGAAAAGTATGGTCCTGTCACCAAGAACTTTGTTCAAGGTGAGTCTAGTAAATCAAAGAAAGTTGAGAAGCCTGTTGGAAGAGCTAATGTAGGTCACTTGTCTAACAAGCAATTGAAAGACAAGTTAGAGAAAGTTCAAGTTGAGACTAAAGGTAACAAAAAGAATAACAGAAATGGAAAAGTAGGGATTAACAAGCACAATAATTACACACCTGATAAATATGCACCTAGAAAGACATGTGTTAATTGTGGTAGTGTTAATCATCTATCTGCTAATTGCAAGTCTGTTAAGAAACCTGCTAATGTGAGAATGCCTAAGTCTACATTGAATGATTCTATACCTGCAATGCCTGTTATGCCTAACATGTTTGCTCCATATGCACAGTATCAAAATCCATATGCTGGTATGTCATTTGTGCCTAACCCTTACATGAATATGTTTAACATGCCACAAATGCCATGGAATAACATGTTTGTTCCTCCATCTATGCATGCTGAGAATGAAACTGTGAGCAACCCTCAAAGATCAACACAAGTGAAAAATGATCTGAGAGGGAAATCAAAGGCTAACAAGACAGGACCCAAGGAAACTTGGGTACCAAAATCAACTTGATTTGGTTTGTTGTGTGCAGGGAGACAAAAGGAATCTTTGGTAGTTGGATAGTGGTTGTTCAAGACACATGACTGGTGATTCTACCCTGCTCACAGAATTTCAGGAAAAAGCTGGCCCTTGTATTGCTTTTGGAGATGACAGCAAAGGCTACACAAAGGGATATGGCTTGATTTCAAAAGAGAATGTCATCATTGATGAGGTTGCATTGGTGGATGGTCTTAAGCACAACCTGCTTAGTATCAGCCAACTTTGTGACAAAGGATTTTTAGTCACATTTTCAAAAGAAGTCTGTGTTGTTTCTAAGGTAGGAAACAACAATGTGGTCATGACTGGATTCAGAAGAGGGAACGTGTACATTGCTGACTTTAGCAGCACAAGTCCAAACACCATCACATGTCTTTTCAGCAAGGCAAGCAAGGATGAAAGTTGGCTGTGGCACAAGAAATTATCTCATCTGAATTTCAAAGTCATGAATGATTTGGTAAGGAAAGATCTTGCTAGAGGAATTCCACAGGTAGAATTCTCCAAGGATGGTTTGTGTGATGCCTGTCAAAAAGGGAAGCAAAAGAAGGCATCATTCAAAAGCAAGACAGAGTCATCAATTGTTCAACAGCTTGAGTTGCTCCACATGGATTTATTTGGCCCTGTAAATGTCATGTCAATTTCAAAGAAGAAGTACTGTCTTGTGATTGTTGATGATTTTTCTAGATTTACATGGACTTTCTTTTTGCACTCCAAAGATGAGGCAAGTGAAATCATTATCAATCACATCAAGATGGTAAGCAATCATCCTGATTTCAAAGTGAGAAGAATTAGGAGTGACAATGGGACAGAATTCAAGAATTCAAGCATGAAAGTGTTCTGTGAAGAAAATGGTATATTGCATGAGTTTTCAGCAGCAAGGACACCACAGCAAAATGGTGTAGTTGAAAGGAAAAACAGAACACTTATTGAAGCTGCAAGGACAATGCTAGATGAATCAAAGTTACCTACTTATTTTTGGGCTGAGGCAGTCAACACAGCTTGCTTCACTCAAAATATTTCTTTGATTAATCAGGCCAAGGGAATGACACCTTATCAACTACTCAAAAGAAAGAAACCACTATTGGATTTTCTTCATGTCTTTGGTTGCAAGTGTTTTGTTCTGAGAAATCAAGCTGAGCACTTGGGGAAATTTGAATCAAAGGCAGATGAAGCAATATTTGTGGGTTATGCAGCAGGGAAAGCCTACAGAGTCTACAATCTCAGAACCAACATTGTCATGGAATCTGTACATGTTGTTTTTGATGATCTCAAAATTCAGGGTCTCTGTGATGAAGGTTTCCATGAAAGTCTCTCTTTTGAGAATGAGGAAGGAGAACAAATGGATCATGATAAGACTATTGAGAAACAGTCCAAAGTTGTTGTATCTAGCACAGATGAAAGCAGCAGTGAAGATGAAATTGTTGCATTAAGATTGAAAAGAATAGCTTCTAGTAGACCAAATGGTCATTTCGTTGACAGTCAGAATGAGCGTTTCGTTGACAGTCAAAATGGACATTCCGTTGACAGTCACAGAAATGCTTCCAGGAGTGATCAATTAGGGACAACAAACTCAGGGGGAGTTTCTCAAGGACAAATATCTAATCAAGGCAATCATGATCATGAAGCTACTTCTTCAAGAGCAAATCTACCTCCCTCAAGAAAATGGACTAAAGATCATCCCTTTGAACTTATTATAGGTGATGTTTCTTCAAAAGTTCAAACTAGAAGAGCAACTCAAGAGGAATGTCTATATAGTAGCTTTCTGTCTCAAGAAGAGCCAAAGAAAGTTGAGGATGCACTTCTAGATCCAGATTGGGTTTTGGCTATGCAAGAGGAGCTAAACCAATTCGAGAGGAACAATGTTTGGAAGCTGGTGCCCAAGCCTAAAGACAGAAGTGTAATAGGCACAAAATGGGTGTTCAGAAACAAGATGGATGAAAATGGCATAGTCACAAGGAACAAAACTAGATTGGTTGCAAAAGGCTACTCACAGGAAGAGGGAATTGATTTTGATGAAACCTTTGCTCCTGTTGCAAGACTAGAAGCAATAAGGATTTTCCTAGCCTATGCAGCCCATGCCAATTTCAAGGTCTTTCAAATGGATGTGAAGAGTGCTTTTCTGAATGGGGAACTGGAAGAGGAGGTGTATGTGTGTCAACCCCCTGGCTTTGAAGATGATGATTTTCCAGAGTATGTGTACTTTCTCCTCAAAGCACTCTATGGTTTGAAACAAGCACCTAGAGCCTGGTATGACACATTGTCGCAGTTCCTTCTTGAGAATCACTTCACTAGAGGTACTGTAGATAAAACTCTTTTTCATAGGATTGTGAATGGCTCTACAATACTTGTTCAAATTTATGTAGATGACATAATTTTTGGGTCTACAGATGAAAAACTTTGTCAAAAGTTTGCCAAGCTTATGCAAAGTAAGTATGAAATGAGCATGATGGGAGAATTAACTTATTTTCTTGGTCTTCAAGTAAAGCAAGTTAATGAAGGCATTTTCATTAGTCAAACCAAGTACATTAATGATTTGTTAAAGAGGTTTAACTTAATGGAATGCTCTCCTGCCAAAACACCCATGCCTACTGCCACCAAACTTGAATTGAATACTAAGGAAAAATCTGTGGACATTTCAAGTTACAGAGGCATGGTTGGCTCACTTTTATATTTAACAGCTAGTAGACCTGATATTATGTTTGCTACATGTCTATGTGCTAGATTTCAGGCTGATCCTAGGGAATCCCATTTAGTTGCTATTAAAAGAATTTTCAGATATCTCAAAGGAACACCAAACCTTGGCATTTGGTATCCTAGAGAATCTGGTTTTGAACTAATTGGTTATTCAGATGCAGATTATGCAGGATGTAAAATTGACAGGAAAAGCACAACTGGAACCTGTCAATTTCTAGGAAACAAGCTTGTATCATGGTTCAGCAAGAAACAAAACTCAGTTTCCACCTCCACAGCTGAGGCTGAGTATATTGCAGCTGGAAGTTGTTGTGCACAGATTTTATGGATGAAAAACCAACTACTTGATTATGGATTAAGAGTTGAGAAAATTCATATTTTCTGTGACAACACTAGTGCCATTGCCATTACTGAGAATCCAGTGCAGCATTCAAGGACCAAGCACATTGACATCAAGTACCACTTTATTAGAGAACATGTTATGAATGGTACTGTGGAGTTACATTTTGTTCCAAGTGAACAACAACTTGCAGACATCTTTACCAAGCCACTTGATGAATCCACATTCTCAAGATTAGTAAGTGAGCTAGGTATGCTAAATTTCTCTTAATTATTTTGAGATTTTTGCAAGTTAAAATGCAGCCAGGAATTTGCTATAATTTTTCTGTGAATTGATTTTCTCAGGAAAAGGTGAAATTTTGTCTAAGTCAAAATTACTATGTCAACGAAACGCACCATTTCGTTGATAGTCTTAGCATTTTTCTGGGTGTTTCGTTGATAGCTTTTATATCAACGAAACGCAGCTTTATCAACGAAATAGAAGGGACCTAAAATTCCCAATTCTGATTCGTTGATGTAGCGCTTTTTAATCTGAACCGTTGAAATTGCACGTTCTTTATCACGATCTATACATACACCCCTGTAAGTATAAATCGTGGTAATATTTAATTCTAACGGTTACTTTTTTAAGCCAATCAGGTAATTTAGATTAATTATTGGACTTAATTTCTGAGAATTTTTGGGGGAGTATTTAAGAAATTTCAATTTCTTTATTTCATTTCTACCTGTTCTCAAAAATTCCAAAAGTTTTTCTATCTTCTTCTCTCTAACAAGCAATACAGCTCGAAGCTTTTCCTCACTCAACAATGGCACCCATAGTCAAGCTTATGTCTGCTGGTGGGTTCATCTATGAGAAGAACAATTCTATTCCATTTGTTGTTAAGGAGAGTCCGAACAGCATCTTTTTCAAGATGATGGACTTCATGAGGAACTGTAAGTTGAGCTATGCGATGTTTCACTCTACACCACTCTACAATGAAATAATCGAGGAGATTTGGACCTCATGTGAGTATAGTGGAACAAACTGCACACTGCAATTCACTCTTCAAGGTAATGAGTACATAGTTAATTCTGATGTTTTGCAAGCATGTTTACATATTCCTGATAATAACTGTGATGCTTTGCCTACTAACACTGAAATAACTACCGTGCTAAATTCTATAAACTACTCTTTGCCTACTGATAACTTGGGTAAGATAATTAGGAGAGGTTTGGTTAGGGAATACAGCTATTTAGCTGATGCATTCATTAAGGTCTTTTCTGGAAAGATTAGTAATTTTGATGCATTAACTAACTCTATGTTAATTCTCCTAACCATGCTTCTAAATGATAGATATTACAACTTTAGCACCCAACTTATGTATGAAATTGGTGCTAAGTTGGGTGATAAGGCAAATAGGAAGAAAAATATCTATTATGCAAGGTTTCTGATGATGCTGGCTAATCATGTTAGTCCAGCACCATTAGTTATCTCTAACCCTACTGCCAGGTTTGAGTGCTTTGTGCAAGAGAAGAGAGTATTGACAGACATACTGAGGCTGAACCACAATGGTGATGTTCCAGTGGTGTATCTGCCAATCATTGAGGTAACTACTGTTATCCCTGTTAGTATAGCTGTTACTTCCATTGTTTCATCCAACCCAGTTGCTATGGAGTCTGTAGCTGTGACCCAACAGGCTCCTGCCCCAGCAACAAAACCAAAATCAAAGAAATCCTCCAAGCCAACCTCAAGTGCTTCTCAAAAGGCACCTATTGTAAAAACTACCACACAACCTAAGGGGAGTGAGTCTGGAGTTGTGAGAGGTGATGGAAGGGGTGAAAGTCAAAGAAACCCCAAGAATAAGGAAGGTGAGGTAAGTGTTTCCCAGCCTAGCCCCATTGTGTCTTCCCAACAAGGCACAATGAGTAAAATGGATTTAAGCACAAGTCTAATTGCATCCTCCCAAAAGGATGTAATTATTGAAACAAGCTCTCCACCTAGAGCACAGTCCAAGAGGGCAAGGGACACTGTAAGCCCACAGTCTACAATTTCCCAGTACCAAAGAAGAGTAAAGCAAAAATCCCAGGTTTCACAGGGTGCACACACACTGGAAGCAACACTTCCAGTTTCACAAATTCAATTTGATGTAACCCCTGTCATAACTCTGGGGTTACATTCCCATTCTCTTGATATCAATCTTGAACTATCTCCACCAAATTCACCAACTCAATCATTAGATGTGGATATGATCCATTCATATATCCCTGATTCTCCAACTCTTTTCTTGGAGAAGCCCCACTCTGACATTGGTGACCATCACTTGTTAAGTGATTTGTTGGGCCACCAATCATCCTTTTCTGAAGTTACAAGAGGATCTGTGGAACAATCTCTTAAATCAATCACCACAGATTCTACTGTAATTTCACTTTCTCAAAGTGCTTTCTTGACCTCATCAACGAAACAGGCTCTTTCGTTGACAAGTGTTTCTCCATCAACGATATCCATACCGTTGACAGTTCAAACTACCATACCGTTGATAGTTCACTCTGCACCTCTAATTGAAAATCAAGTTGTTTCCACAACTAGTGCAGATGATCTACTGGTAGTTGAGACACTTCTAGGATTGAGAGGGAGTGAAACTGAGAGGCTGGCTTGCAGCCAGGCAAAAGGAGAGAATGAGAGTGAGAGGCTGGCTATTTCTTCCAGCCAGGCAAAAGGAGAGATTGAGAGTTCCACCTTAGTAGGTGAAGGTGAGGGTGTGAGAGGTGTGAGCCATGGGGAGCCCATGATGCAAGAAAATAGAGGAGAGAGAGAAGGGACTACATGAGTCATAAGGGAGGAAGCAGCCATTGCTAGTGAGTCAATGGAGGTCAATGAGGGAGAAAGGGAACTTACTTTCCAAGAGCTCTATCAACAAACTCTGGATAGTATTTCCCTGGATCCTGAGACCTTTACTCATCCTGTGTCAGCCTATCAAGTTTTGGCTCAACAGGGCAATGTGGAGGCAGAGAGGTCACTACAACTAATTCATACAACTGCATAAATGCAAAGAGCAAAGGATGCCTTGACCAATCTATCTCCAGGAGCTGCAGCAAGTGGTGAGTTTGATTTCTCTGATGATGAGGACAGCTTTGGTGACAATCAGGTGGCCACTACTTCACAGACTGGGACTTCTGTGGTGCCTCCTACACCAAACTGGCTTTCTCAAGATTTACAAGGAAGGATCTCCCTGGATGCTGCAATCACAAGGCAGTACAATGAGGCCTATCTGGCTCATGAGTCTGCAAATGCCAGTGACAAGAAATTCTACAAGGCTATTATGGATTCACTGGAAATCCAAAGGCTACAGATGATGCAGACAAGGATTGAGGCTAGAGAAATCAAGGACTCAATTAGCAATCTCAAGGATGCTAATGAAAGGAGGCTAGATGAAAAGCTTCCTCTTCTCACTGTGTCCAAGATGAACAGGTTTTTCGCTAAGGAACCTGAGGTGGCTACCTCCTTGAAGACTCTCTCTTCTAGAGTGGACAAGGTGGAAGCTACTTTATCTCAGATGCAAAAGGAACAGGAGAAGCAGACACTACTCTTGGCCCAGCTAGTGGCAGCTCAAGGACTCCCAGTCATCTCTCTTGATGATAACAAAAAGGGGGAGAAATCTAAGGAGCTAGACATTCAAATCACAAAGGTTATGGTCCCAGCCATTTCCCTGCCAACGGAGCCACTAGCTATGGGGGAGTCAGGAAAAGCTAAACTGGACAGCATTGACCTGATTCAGCAAGCATCTATGAAGCTACAGCTTGCTGAACAAATTAAAGACCACTGGTCCAGGATAGATGAAAGAATCAAGAAGTTAGCTGATTCTGCAAAGATTTTAGATCCATCAACGAATCAAGCTTCTTCTACAGAGCCATCAACGGATGCCATGGTTTTAGCATCAATGGAATGGGAGCCACAGACCAATTCTTTATATAAGATAGAGCCCCTTCTACATGGAGTCACTCAAGGTTCAAGGAAGGAGAAAGGACAAACTTCATGCATTAGGGATGTGGAACAAGCTACATTGCAAAGAAGCTTATCTCCCAAGTCCCCTGCTAAACCAAAGGGCAAAAATATAGCAAGGACTTTCTATCCTGCACCTTATCCAGATGAGCTCAAGCTTCTTGGATTACTTATCACTAAATGCAAGGAAAGCAATGATACTGAGGTAAGGAAGCAAAGGGCAATTGTCTACAGGAATGGACAAGAAATCTGTGTTTGGGCTGGTCACCCAAACTTTGCTGAAGCTAAGGCTGAAGAGTCAGAAAGAGCATCAATGCAAGCACTTGCAGTTGCTCAATCTCTTGATGAAGAAGAAAGACAGCAAGAAGAAAAAGCCAGAGAGGAAAGGAGTGCAAAGAAGAGCACAAGGCAACCAAAGGCAAGAGCTAGGAGAAATATAGCCTTTGAGAATGATGACTCTCAGAGTATTGCATCAGACTCTTCTGTACCAACTGCACCTCCAACAATTCCTGATCCAGCTCTAGGGGTAAAGTTAGCCTTTGATCCTAAACATCCTGTTAATTTCCATGATCAGCCAATTGAGCCAAAGGAAGAGCCAATTGAGTTTGATGAGGCCAACTTTCCAAAATTCCTCTTTGAGATGGATCCAAAGAAGAAATCTAAGCAAAGGGCTACCAAGGCTAAGCCAATTCTAGTAAGGAGACCACAAGCTGAAAAACCTCCTACCAACCCAGAAGACTTCATCTACATTGCTGATATCAGGGAGGAGTCTGACCTACATATCAATCTTGATGACCTAGTTGAAGTGAGAGGAATAGCAGCTTCTTACAAACTACCAGAGAGATTGGTGTTTGTCTACAAGGGTGGGAGAGAACAGGTTTGGCCTCTACATAGAATTCTGGGAGAAGACTATCAGACACTGCTATCTGTGTTTAAATGCCTGAAGAAAGATTTTGGTTTTACCAAAACAGCTAAGTCTGAAGTTGTTTCCAAAATTTGCCAAATCAAAGCTAGCTGGAACAAGCCTGGCGCACTTCCCAGAGTATTGAAGGTCCCTCAAACAGGAAAGAAGATTCATCTCCAACCTTTTTGGATGATGGAATTCAGAGACAAGGACAACTGTAGAAGATTCTTCAGAATAGAAGACCAACTGGAGAAGGCATCCAATGAAACTCTAAGATTAATGCAATCCAAGTTGGGGAATCAAGATGAAGAAGAGAAGATTTTCTACAGAAGACTTCAAGCTCAGATTGAGGAGAACAATGCAAGAAAGGGAAGAAAACAAGACCACAGAGGCAAAGATGAAAAATCTGCTCAGTCTAGAGGAGCAACTCTGTGCACTTGTTTTGTAAGATTTTCTACTTTGAAATTTAATTAAATTCAATGAAGCTCAATGCAATTTCTACTTTTATCATGTGTAATTTGACTGAGTGTTTTTGTTATCATCAAGGCTCTTGATTTATGGTTGTTATTCTATCAGTCATAAATTGGGGGAGATTGTTAGGAATATGTTGTTCTTGATGATAATTATAAAAACACTTAGTAGATTTTGTATTAAGTCATTTTGTAACTGTCAACGGAATGGCATGCTCTGCAGTGTTTCGTTGACAGGAAGCTCATCAACGGAATGAGTGTTGTAGCAATTGCACTGTACAATACTTCACAGTTTGATATGCATTTGATGTATGTATTAGATAGGTTTCCTAAGTCATGTTGACTAAGTACTAGATAGGCAAAATAGGTTGGTTAATTGTAAGTATATCATGCCTTGTAATTTTGCCTAAGTGAAGACATGTCAACGGTATGAAGATTACTCTATCAACGAAACAAGGATACACCATCAACGGAATGAAGAATAAAGCTATCAACGAAATACATTCTCCTGCCATCAACGGATCATTATTGCTCTTCTGTATAGTTGACAAAGTGATAGTGACAGCTTTCTGACAGATCAAAAGGAGATGTAGAAGTGTGCATTTGCATTGGGAGCCATTAAAATGGTCACTGAAAATAAGGAAACATTCCAATTCCCAATTGGGTTCTTGAGTGGGATCAAAATAAGCATGAAGACAAAAGACAAGGATCTCCAAGGACCACTGGACAAAAGGAATGAAAAGCAAGCTACTGGCGGTTACCTTTAGTGTACTTAAGTTTAACCAAAAATAGTATTGTAAACTTGGGGAATATATAACCAAGTGTAGCAGTTAAAATAGAACAAGGGAAGAAAAACAAATAGATTGTATTAGCTATTCTTGAGAGCATTTTCTTCTCTACAAATCTAGTAACTGAGCAGCTGTGTACATTTGTATCACAGATTATTTCCGAAATAAAAACACTTCAGTTGGATCATCAAACAATCCAACTGAATTATTTATATCTTGTGTTTTTACTTATTCAGTTCAGTTTTATTTATAAGTGTTTTAAGTTTAAGAAAATATCAAGAATTGTATTCAACCCCCCCCCCCCCCCCTTCTACAATTCTGTTAGGTCATTTGGGATTAACATAAGTCGACTCACAAATAACCCAATCAGTCATAAAAAATACCTCATCCTTCCCCGACGTCTTTCATTTAACATACTTCGATAATCTGACTCGTCTCGTCCAATAGCCTCTGTTGAATAGATAACCATATTTCAATTGATAGAATAATCACGATTAACTAAATGAATAATTCACGTAACTCGCTCGTCAAAATCTCTATACTATAAAAGTCAACATCTAAGTCAACGGTCTCGTAAATCTCATTTTCTAACAATACTGACAAATTTCCATTCCAACTACCCCTCTTGATAATATTAGACACGACCAAAATATTTAAACAAGTCTCCAATCACTAATTCGTATTTATGACTCAATAAACAAATAATGCACATATTTCACGTAACACACATTGTCATTTAATTGTGATAAATAAATCACATAAGTCTCGTAACGTCCAAGAAATAATTTTAGAAAAATATTCGACTCTCATTTCAAAGGAATTAATCCTCAAAATATTTTTAGATCAAAAATCGGATCATTTATCCCAATATAAAGATTTAAAAACAATTTAATCAATTAATATAAAATTAATTGACTAATTCCAAACACTTAAACAAATTTGTATGAATAAAACCGAGCCAAGAAAATAATTAAATCTAATTTAAATTAATTAGATTTAATTAATAATTATTTAATAGAATTAACTGATTATTAAAATTAATCAATTATTTAAATTAATTAATTATTAAGAAAAAATAATTAAATTTAATCAATTTTCGAATTTAAATAAATATTTATAAATTTATAAAATTCTCTGAATAAATAAATGTTTTTTTAAATCAAAAATATGATTTTTAGAATTTTTAAACTATTTTTGAATTATTTTTAAAAATAAAATCCAAAAACAGTGTTCTGAAAATGAATTAGGGTTTTCTGGATCAAACCGGGTCGGGTTAGGGTTTGAAAACGGGTTGCCAAGAACGGATATGGGTCGCCAAGAACAACCCGCCGCCGGCGGAGTTCTGGCAACCCAAACCCAGAATCCGGCGAGGCAAAACACTCTGAAAACACATCATTTCAAGGGGTTTTTACTCAGGAATTCACGGGCTTCCCAAAACCTGTCAAAATCACACACAAACATGACGAAAAACGTCCCAGAAATGGAAACCGCCGGTGACGGCCCGTTTTCTGGCAACCACAAAACAATGTCCAATCTCAAAACTTTTTACATGAACGTATTTCTCATCTAACGATCTATCTAATGGTACAAACCTCATCAAGGTCCGTTCAATCAATCAAAATTCCGACTAAAACTTATAAAACTCCGGTGAACTTACAACTTTCCGATTAGCTCGATTTTGGACTCCAAAAATTACACAAAAATTATCAACATACTCCTTACAACTTATACAATCTATTCCTACAATCAATTATCAAGAACGATGAAGATTAAAGATTTCCCCAAATTAAAAAGTATAATTCGAAATAATAAAAATAATAAAAATTCAAGAAATCATACTCACACAAAAACTAGTGATGGATTTGGATAGAGGGTGTTGAGAGCTTCGATTCGACTACTAGAGCGTCGAAATTGGATTCCGATAACGCTTCCAAAAGTTGGTTTGATTCTCAAGAACACGAAAAACACGATTTAGAGATTTTTATATTTTAACGATAAATAAGCTTGATTATACGCAAAATAAGGTACGATACGCCTTTTTATATTAAACGGAAAATAATAACCCAAACAACATTTTTGGATCGATATTGATCCATTGGATCGCTTTAAATCTTTAATAAAGTAAAATACACGTTTTACGAGGTGATAATCATCCACAATGACTGATAATTATCCAAATCAATACATATCATTTATATAACGAATGCTCAAGAATACTAGGGCTATAACAGATGTATTATTGATACGAACGATATATCAATTTCCCAAATAATTAGGAAATGATCTAAATTTCCTTTTCGATAATTAAAATAAAACGAAATAAAAATAACATTCTCTTAAAAAGAATTTCCAATCATCACAAATATTCACATAGCATCTCAATGTCACATCTTTGACCATTTAACGAATAACTTAACGCATTTAAACAGATAAAACATTTAATAAATTTTGATATGAAAATCAAATTTCATTTCATATCAAATATTAACACGTAATTTTTCCGGATCTTACATGAGAGCTTCTTATGCCATAGCCAACTTTGTTCTGAAGATGCCTTACTGTAGAAACATGTAACTTCTCCTTCATTGGTAGAACTTAAGACAACTATAAACAAATTTCCTTTTCTCACTCCCAGTAGAGCAAGCTTCTCATCCTTCCTGTTTGTGATCAAGCACTTGTCCTTTCTGAAATCTACATTGTATCCTTTATCACAGAATTGACTGATACTTAGAAGATTGTGCTTCAATCCTTCAACAAGAGAGATGTTTTCAATGATGACATTCCCAATTCTCAGATTACCATATCCCGTAGTGAATCCTTTGTTGTCATCTCCAAAGGTTACAATCGGGCCGGTCTTCTTAACCACCTCTGTAAGCAGGGACTCTTCTCCTGTCATGTGTCTAGAACAGCCACTATCTAGAATCCACACGACCTTTGAGCTTTTAACCTTACCCTGCAATCACAGATTGATTAAGCGGACTTTGGTACCCAAACTTGTTTGGGTCTTGAAGGTTTAGATACTTTAACATGAGTAACATTCAAGTCAGTCTTAACTTGTTTGACTTTCATGTTGTCTGTGGATTTATCAGTTTTACTATTAGTGCTACTAGATGCATTCATCAACTTAAAATAAGCATGCATGATATTGTATGCACAAAGTAAACACTCTTTCTTTCCACATGGTTCATGAAGATCAGGCATGTCAGACATGTTATGGATTTCAGAAGTAATATCAGTTTCTACTTTAACCTTTTTACATGCATGTGTAAGGTGTCCAGTAGAATTACAATTAGTGCACAACTTCCTAGATGCAATGGGAGAAGATGAAACAATATTCTGATTAACACTATCTTTCCCATTCCTGTTCTTTTTAGCCTTGTTAACCTTATTGCCTAAATCAGTTTTAGGTAATTCAGTTTTCACTGACTTCCTAGGCAACTTAGTTTTAGGTAATTCTTGTCTAATGAATAGATCATCCTCATTAAAAGGTTCTAAAACAGGCTTAACAAAAACTGGACAATCTACATTCTTAAGAATATGTGGAGTATCCTTCTTGACAGTTGAAGATGTCACAGGAAATTCCACTATCTTCTTTCCAGTTCTTTTGCTGTAGTCAAATCCTATAGAATTTTTATTCCCTAAGGTCTGAGTATCAATTATTTCCTTAGCAATTAGGGTGGAGTTCTTATAAGCATTCAGTTTCAAATCTAGGTCTGAAATCTGCTTCCTGAGGACAGTCTCTATCTCATCATTACACTTGACCTTGTTCTCTAAATACTCACTCCTCTGTCTAAGATCTTCTAATGTGACAGCTACAAGCATTAGTTCTTCATTCTTAGATTCTAGATTTATAATCTTAAGAACTAGTTTAGCATTTTCAATTTCTGATGCTAGCATGCTTGTGTGTACATTAAACAATTCTACACTAAGATCTTGCACAGTTTTCTTGTACTCAGAATTAGACATGTCAATTGTTGTTAAGATAGGTACCTGAGATGATTGTGGTGATTCCTCTGAAGAGTCGGCCATTAGGGAAAGATTTACATATTCTTCCTCTTCATCCGAATCAGTCTCATCCCAACTTTTACCCTCTGCAATATAAGCTTTTCCTTTCTGCTTTCCAGATAAGGCTTCCAGTTGCTGTTTCAACTTGGCATTCTCTTTCTTCAAATCCTCATAAGAATCTTTCTTCTCATAGACATCTTTCTTGTCTCTTGCTTGACGAGGCTTCCGGCATTCAGTGGCGAAATTCCCTAACTCATTGCAGTTGTAGCATCTTGATTTGCTTCTATCAATCATGCCAGTCTTGTAGCCTCCCTTAAAGCCAGTGCCTGGTGAATACTTGCTCTTCTGAAATCTGTTAGTTGAGCCCTTGAACTTGTACTTAGGGTTTCTCTTGAAAGGAATGTGGCTAAACTTTGCAGCTAAGTACGCCATGATTTTGTCTTCCATTTGCTCAAGCTCTTCTAGGGTATAGTAATCACTTTCATCAACACCCAGATTTATAGAATCCATTTCAGCTTCTATAATCACCTCCTTTCCAGCTCTAGGGGGTTTGAACCTGAATATCAGAAGTTGTTGGTTCATCCACTACAAGTGCAGCTGATCTTGCGAGTGTGGAGTTCTTGTTGTCCACTGTCCCTGTGTTGCCCAGTAATAATCTATTGTAGAATGGGGGTTGAATACAATAGTATAAGATAATCGACTTCTTAATGTATATATCACAAATATGAAAGAAAGATAATAGCTTTATTAAATCTGATATAAAACTGTTACAAACTCTCTCAAGAAATTCTGATGTTCTTGAGAGCTGCTAGCTTACAAAAACTCTCTCAAGAAATTCTATGTTCTTGAGAGCTTCTATCTTGATTCACACCGAACCAAAACCAAAACTGTGTTTATATACTACACAGCTTCTCTATCAATGATAAGTCCTAATCAATTACAAAGATTGAAACCTATCCATAATTGATAGCTACATTCTACAAACCAGGAACAGACAGAATAAACTTTCATGTTTAACTAGACTCCAAATATAACTCGAAGTAGGAATCCTGATCAACTTCCAGTCCTGATCCCAGTCCTGATATGTATTCTGATCCTGACGACCATGCAATCCTGATGACGTCAGCAATCCTGATCAGTTGAGTCTAGCTCCTGACGATCATTGAATTCTGATCTAACAATCTCCCCCAATCTCATACTTTGTGAAATAAAGTATAGATTTCTAAGATTCAATGATGTCAAAAACATATATACAAAATGTACAGTATCTGCAGCAACAACTTATCTGTTTAAATTCTTTCATAGAACAGATTCATCTTCAAGAAGTTGGATAACAAATTTTCTTCTTTTTCTTCAAGAATTTGAATCAGTCTTTCCTTAAGATTTCTGAGTTCTTCATCTTCCTCATTAATCTGGTAGATAGCTGCTCTGAGATTCAATATGGAGCTTTTCTGAAGACTATGCTCTTCAAGCAAAAGATACGCAATTTCCTTCCCATCAGGATTGAGAGTAAGTTGTGTCATGCCAAAAGTTACTTCTTTAACAGCAGTACCCCTTTGCATTTCCACATCCTGACCTCTTTGATTTAAGTACATGGGAGTATAATTACCATTGAAATTACTGTTTCCATCCAGTCTTCTTCTTATTGTTGACAAAATCATGTCACTCCATTCTTTGCACATTTGATTCTTTGATCTCAAAAGATAATGAACATATTTCAGTTCCTGTGTAGTTTTCATCAGCAGATCTTGAATAGATAGAATCTTCACACTACCATCTTTCATGAAGTACAGAAGCTTTTCTTTCTTGTCAAAACCATCATGACAATCTATAACTATATCAACAGCTAGTAAATTGTTCAAGTTTTCAGAAGTTAAAGTACCTCCAATTTCAGTTAAGGAGTAAGGATCAACATCTGACATATTTAGATATTCAGCATCCCTGTGTCCAATACCTCCTCTTGAATTACTTGTCAATTGCTTCAGATTTGAAAACATCTTTAACCAGAGTGCTTTTGATCTAACCATCTCAGATAAATCAACAACAGTTGAAGCGCTTGTAATAATTCCTCCAGACTGAAAATTGATAAGTGTATCAAACCTCAGTGTACTAATATGTTTCCACTTCTTATCCTTTTCCTTTTCAAAGGCATAGCTTCTTTCCAGTGAAGATTCTTGTCTGCTTGGGTTCCTCTACTTTCTTCTGTTTGAAAGTTTAAGACTTTGTACATAGAGATTGAAATCTCTATTTGTTGATCTTGTAATTTCACTTCTTCTGGCTTCTTCTTCTTCATCATCTACTTCCTTGTTGTGAGAATCAACCACAGTAGATAAAATTATCAAATCAATCTCTTGCATAATTTCAGAATCATCAGGATCTTGAATATTATCAGGATCAACATCAGGATTAGATTCTTCAATTTGATTTGTATTGCATAGAGTTGATTTTCTTCTTCAATATTTCCATCATCACCAAAAGTAGATCTGTCAGGAACTACTAGAGTTTGAATAGGTTTAGGAATTTCTTCAATTCTTAACCCTCTAGACCTTGTCTGTCTAGGTATTGTTTGAGTTGAAGAACCTCTTCTACTTCTTCTAGCTCCTCTCCTACCTCTGCTTCCTCTACCTCTAGCAGGAACAGGGTTATTAAAGCTTTCCATCATTTCTCTCTGTTGTCTTAAGAATTCTTCATGTGAGAGATCAGGATATTCTTCACTTGCTGTAGAGAGTGCTTTTCTTGCAAATAATTGTTGAACTCTTTTATCAGTGTGATATAGAGTAACAATTCTGCCATCTCTTGTAGAAAACTTCTGGAATAAATTTGATGCATCTTCAGGATTATCAATAAAAATATCTTCATCACCTTCAGGAATTGTAGCAAGAGTATGTCCATGACCAGGTGTCAGGATTTGTTCTTCCGTCAGGATCTGAGATTGCACCAAAGTTCTTACTGTCTTAACTCCAGAATCAGAAACATGAGTTGACTGCGTTGTTTGACTTTGTGAAGTTTGAATTGTAGACTTCATAATAGCAGCATCAGAGGTTTCTCCTTGTATCACTTTGTCACTACCATCATCTCCAGTATCATCATCATTATTCCTTAATACTAGATCAGGTGTGCATTTTGTCCGAATAACCTTCTCCCCCTTTTTGACATCAGGATTTGACAATAAATTCAAAATTAAGGAAATAGAGGCTTGAATGTCAGTTACCTTGGTATCCAGAGAATCAATCCTTCTGTTGATACAGGTTTGTTCAGAAATGACAGATTTCACTTGGGATTCTACTACCCTTAGCTGAAAAGCAGTAGGCACCTTTGTAAAATTTTGAGAAATATCAATCCTCACCAACTCAGTTGAGTTCTTGTAGAATCAATCTCACTTTTTAGGCTTTTGGATAACAGAGTTGTAGCCTTCAGATGATTCTTCAAGTCTTGATTCTCTATAGATTTCACTGCATCATAGGCATGTTCCAAAGCAGAAGAATAACTTACAGATTCAGCAGATCTGTGCCATGAATTGTTCCATTCATTCTGTCTAAGTGCCTCAGCAGGATTAAAGGAAGGAATAGAAAAATCTTGTCTCTGATCTTTCCCAGTGGAAGCTTTGCCAGCCATATATGTACTTGATGAACCAAAATTAGTTCCAAGACTAATTTTGAGTGCTGTAGCAAGCTGTTCCTTCTCTTTTCGATTCTCATCATCATCACTATCATCAGAGTTATCATCATCAGTACTATGAGTATCATCAGGATCAGGAATAGCTATACCTGTCATTTTATCCTGTGAATCTGTGATAGGATGATCCATTGGTCTTGAACGAAGTGGCTGTATCAGGATAGGCTCAGCATCAGAAGCACCACTAGCGTCAGGATGAACACCGTCAGGATTTGATATGCTTGCATCAGTATTTGCTACCAATGGTTCTTGTGGAGCTTGAGGTTCAGAAGCTGCTTCAACACTTTGAGTCAAAGGTTCTTGTGTGCTTCCCTCATTGACAATGTCCTCGACCAATCTTTCAACTTCATCTGCACCAGAAATCCCTTGAGCATTGTTAGGAAATTTCTCAGAAACTATAGCTTGGCCTGCATCTTCACTTTGAGAAGATGGTTCTTGTGTAGCTGGAATGTCGATGTCTGCATTCTCCCTTTGAGAAAATGGTTCTTGTGGGACCATTCCACAAGCTAAGCCTTCACTCAAACTTTGATTGAGTGGTTCTTGTGTGGTTGGATCATCAGAAAGAGCTGCTGAACCACTTTGAGGTTCAGGTTCTTGTGGGCTTGATCCTTTCAGTTTCTTCTGTCTCTGATAGACTAACTCTTCTGCCTTCCTTAGCTTTTCCATTGGATGTTTTATCCCAAGATGGGAAGCAACAGCACCATACTTCTCCCATGAAATATCAACATGTCTTTTTGTTGGAGAGTCCTGTGCTGGAGAGTCTGAAATATTAACCACTTGACTTGGTGTAGCATCAGGAATACTAACATCAGGATTTGCTTGAGCAGTAGAAACTGATTGCTCATTCAGAATAGAAGTGTCCTGTACATCAGTATCCTGCTTCTTTTCTAAAGGAATATGATACCTGCTTTTTGATAACTTCCTTTTCTTCTGTGGTGTAGACAATGGAACCACATCTGTAGTAGCAGTATCAGCAACTTCCTTATTCACATTCATCACAGAGGATATAGGTAAATCATCCTCTGAGTTAGTCTCATCCCTGAGAACTAATTTTCTTTTAACAGAAACAGCCTCACCTCCCGTTGCAGCTTTCTTCACCAGGACCCCTTGTACACCCCCTTGTAACTTCTTTTTAGTGAGTGGTGTAGAGGAAAAATCCTTTGAACCTGATTGTCTTCCTGACATATCAGTTCTAGCTGACTTCTTTGCTTTTACAACTAAAGTCTTTTGACAGACATTAGAGGTGGTATTTGACTGTTTAGACTGTTTAGGATGAATGCTTGGGTTAGGAACAAGGTGTGATTGGCCTTGCCCCGTAGCATTAGAAATTAAACCATAACGAGTAGGCATTTTCCTATGTAAGAAAAACCTAACCTCATCAGGAATAAAAGCATTTCCTATTAAACCATTTGCCGTATCACTGTTGACTAAGGACTTAATATTATTCTCAGTAATTCTACAGATAGATAGAACTACATCATTCTCAAAAACAACATTAGGACACAAGTGATTAAATATCAACTGTAAAAATCTAAGAAAACAGACAGAACCTAAATTATCTGATTTCCTATCACTTAAAGCTTTTAAGATAAACGACCCATAATCAAACACTGTAGAGTGAATAAGAGAGTACCCAATTTTAAGAGATCCTGATGGAAGAGCATCAAAATTTGATGTCTTGTTTAGGAAACAGCGGCTGATCGTATCAAAGAAGAAATTCCATTCCTTCTTAAGCTTTGTCCTAAAGAGATTGCCATATCTCTTTACTTCTCCATTGTAGCCCAACTTTGTAACAAACTCAAAAAGAGTAGAGTCCGAAACATTAGCAGGAATTGCATCACCAAGAACAGGTAAATGCAGGGCTTCCTCCACAATTGCAGGAGTCACATAGTGAGTAATTCCATTATGTTCAAAACTCATCAAGATGGTGTCAGAATACCCTTTTTCAAAAGTAACTGAGTTCCACACCTGCATTACAGACTTAAAAGAAACACTTGCAGGTTCTGTTAAAGCAAACTTCAATGGGCTTGAAGCTAGAAAATCTTGAATTATATGAAACTCATTGGGTAAATCTTGATGATTTAGAATAGCCACAAAATTGTTAGTGGCAAAAGTAACACCACTAATCACTGTTTGTATGTTCATGAATGATCAACTTCCTGCAGCAATGTACTCAGCTTCTGCAGTTGAAGTGGAAATGGATTTTTGCTTTTTACTGAACCATGTGTTAGATCAGAATTCAATGATCGTCAGAAGCTAGACTCAACTGATCAGGATTGCTGACGTCATCAGTATTGCATGGTCATCAGTATTTGATCAAGCGTCAGTATCTTATTGATCATCAGGATTCCTACTCAGACTATGATCAGGATTGATCATCAGAACTTGAAGCTGATCAGGATTCCTACTTCGAGTTATATTTGGAGTCTAGATAAACATGGAAGTTTATTCTATTTGTTCCTGGTTTGTAGAATGTAGCTATCGATTAAGGATAGGTTTCTATCTTTGTTATTGATTAGGACTTATCTTGTTATTGATAGAGAAGCTGTGTGCACTATATAAACACAGTCTTGGTTTCGATTTATGTATTCATTAGAGAGAGAACATAATCGAAGAGAAGCTCTTAAGAACAGAATTTCTTGAGAGAGTTTTTGTAAACTAGCAGCTCTCAAGAACATCAGAATTTCTTGAGAGAGTTTGTAACAGTTTTATATCAGATTTAATAAAGCTGTTATCTTTCTTTTCATATTTGTGATATATACATTAAGAAGTCGATTATCTTACTCTATTGTATTCAACCCCCCTTCTACAATAGATTATTACTGGGCAACAATTGGTATCAGAGCAAACTGATTTAATTCTGAATCAGATACGATCTAAAGATGTCGACAACCAAGTATGAAAGCATGAAGATTCCCATCTTGAAGATATCAGAATATCCTACATGGAGGGTAAAGATGTTGATGTACCTGGAGGCTATGGATCCTGACAATCTGGACAGGATTCGTGATGGACCATATATACCAACAAAGTTCGTAGAACGAACAGATACAGTACCAGAACATTATGTGGTCAAAGCTAAAGCTGAATGGACTCCAGAAGAAAAAGCTCATATACTCAGGGAACCAAAGATAAAGAATATCTTGCATAATAGCCTTGATGCTGTCATGTCAAACAGAGTGATTGCATGCAAGTCTTCAAAAGAAATCTGGGATACTTTGGAAACTCAGTGCCAGGGATCTGCATCTGTTAAGAAAAACAGAAGGGCTCTTTTGATTCAAGAATATGAACAATTCGATGCAAGACCTGAAGAGAGCCTGACTGATCTATATGATAGATTTCTGACACTATTGAACAGCTTATCCTTAGTTGACAAAGTATATGAAACTGAAGATTCAAACACCAAATTTCTTAGAGCTTTACCTGAAGAATGGGATACTCAGACCTCAATCATTAGACACCAGTATGATCTGAACATTGTGTCTCTTGATGAGATCTATGGGATGCTAAGAACTCATGATCTTGAAGTTCAACAGAGAAAGAACAAGAAAAGCAGCAAGGCAAAGTCAATTGCTTTGAATGTAGAAGCAAAATCAAAAGGGAAAGCTATGGAGGTCTCTAGAAGGAAAGCAAGAGTAGCTGAGTCAGATCCTGACGACTCTTCATCAGATACTGATGGCAATTCTGATGCCAATACTGGTGATGAATCTTCTGATTCAGACATGGAAGAGATGGTTGCTATGATTGTCAGAAACTTCAGAAGGATGAAGTTCAGGAAGAATAGAAGACAAGGCAACTTTCAGAAAAAAGATCTTCAAAGCAGACAAAGACAAGTATATCAAAAAGGACAGCAAGGGTAGCAAATTTGACAAGTCAAAGGTTAGATGCTACAAGTGTAATGGAATGGGTCACTTTGCTTCTGAATGCAACAAGACAAAGGCACTCATCACATCAAGCAAGGATTGGATGGACTCTTCCTCAGAATCTGATACTGAGGTAGTCAACTATGCATTAATGGCCAATGCTGATGTAACTGCTGCTCCTGATGATAAGGTACTAAATACTATCTTTGATTTTGATACTGATAATGCTTCTGAGTTAAGACGTTTTCTAAAGTCATTACATATTAGCTTTAGAAGTCAAACTGCTGAGAATACTAGAATCTTATCTGAGATGTCTGACCTTAGAAAGAGGAATGAGATATTAGAAGCTGAATTTTCTCGTATGCAAGAAGTACAAAAAGAATGTGATAATGCTAAACACATGCACTTAGAGATGACATCTAAATGTACTTCTCTTGAAAAAGAACTTGAATATGCTAATGAGAAAATCAGAACCTGGACAGACTCTGGTAGGAAATTTCATGAGATTAATACCTCTAAGAATTGGAAAGAGTGTCTAGGATATAAGTCAGATGAAGATAAGAAATTAGCAGAGAAAATTGTCATTGATGAGACAGTCAGTCCAAAGACCTATAGACATGTTATAGACTCAACCAAATCTAAGATTACTCCTGTTAATTTTGTTTTTGGTAAGGATTCCAATTCTACTTTTGAAAAGGGATCTTCTTCTACTCAAGGAATTAAAATTATAAAGTCTAAACCTGTCATGAACAAAGTCACTAAGAATGTAGGTCTATTGTCTCAGAAACAGCTTAAAGATAAAATCTGTGAGGTTACAGATAAGAAAAAAGAAGCTACTGTTAAGAGAAACAGGAATGGTAAAGTTGGGATCAATAAAGAGAATGGTTATAAATATATCCCAAATGCACCTAGAAAGTGTTGTTTTAACTGTGGTAACTCTAATCATCTTGCTATTGATTGTAAGAAGATTAAAAAGAAGATTGCTGATATTTCTAAATCTGATGTGAGGAATAGATCAGTACTCTATAAACCGCAGAAGTCCTGTTTTCATTGTGGTAGTCTATGGCATTCTATTTATACATGTAAAGAGTATCATGATTTGTACTATAACTTTTATGATCCATTGCCTAAGTTTGAAAGTAGTACAAAGTCTGATAGAACTGAAAATGTCATAGTGAAGCATGCTTTTGTTAATACTGATACTGACAAAGCAAATCCTGATGGAGTTAATCCTGTCAGGACTGCTAAAGTCAAAAAGTCTTCTGCTGTTAAATTTAATAAAATGCATGAACAAGGAATCCAACAAGTGTGGGTTCCTAAACATTCTGACTAGTGTTTTACTATTCTGATGCAGGGTAAAAGGAAAAATGTGTTAGTCATGGATAGTGGATGTTCTGTGCACATGACTGGAAACAAAGCCCTGTTATCAGAATATGAGGAAAAAGCTGGCCCAACTGTGTCTTATGGAGATGGCAACATTGGACAAACCTTGGGATATGGCAATATAATCATTGGAAATGTCATCATTGAAAAAGTAGCTCTAGTGAAGGGACTAAAACACAACTTGTTGAGTATTAGTCAAATCACTGACAGAGGTTATCATGTCAATTTCTATTCCACACATTGTGAAGTAGTCAGTAAAGCAACAGGGAAGATAGCACTAACTGGCTACAGGCATGGTAACATATATGAAGCCAACATTCTCTCAGATACTGATGGCTCCCCTACATGTTTCATCAGTAAAGCTTCAGTAGATGAAAGTTGGAATTGGCACAAGAAGCTTTCTCATCTCAACTTCAGCAACATCAATGAGTTGGTTAAGAAAGAGTTAGTAAGAGGATTACCTAATGTCTTATATACACCTGATGGACTCTGTGATGCATGCCAAAAAGCAAAACAAAGAAGGACATCATTCCAGAGTAAATCAGAATCCTCTATTGAAGAACCATATCACATGCTACATCTTGATCTGTTTGGTCCAGTCAACATCATGTCCATCAGTAAGAAAAGGTACACTCTTGTAATTGTTGATTAATATTCTAGATTCACCTGGGTGTATTTTCTGCATAGAAAAGATGAAACTCCTGAAGTTCTGTTGGATCATGTGAGGATGATTGAGACAACCACAAAGTACAAAGTCAAGATTCTGAGAAGTGATAATGGTACTGAATTTAAGAATTCAAAGATGGAAGAGTTCTGCAAATACAAAGGAATCATTCAACAATTCTCTGCTCCTGGCACACCTCAGCAAAATGGAGTAGTAGAAAGGAAGAATAGAACTCTTATTGAAGCTGGCAGAACTATGTTGGAAGAAGCTAAATTACCTACATATTTCTGGGCAGAAGCAGTCAACACAGCATGCTATACACAAAATCTCACATTGATAAACAGGCATGGTGTCACTCCTTATCAGTCACTCAAGGAGAAGAAACCAAGTCTGAAGCATTTGCATGTGTTTGGCTGTAAATGTTTTGTTCTCAGAACTCATCCTGAACAGCTAGGGAAATTTGAAACAAAGGCTGATGAAGGAATATTCATAGGTTATCCTACATCAAGAGCCTTCAGAGTTTTTAATTTGAGAACAAGAACTGTCATAGAGTCAATTCATGTATCTTTTGATGATAAGAAGATAACTGGAATCATTGAAGACTCGCATGATAGATTGTTATTTGAAAATGAAGCTTCCAAGGAACCTGAAGAAATTGAATCAGATCCTGTCAATTCATCAGATACTGATGGGTCACCAAATCCTGATGACTCACCAGGTACTGATGGTGCTAATACTGATGATGCAAACAACAGTGATACAACTAGTAGTGCTAATGTTGAGGGGGAGCAACGGCATTCAACTACAAGTTCAGAGTCAACTCAATCATCAGGACAGAATTCTTCAGATACTGATTCAAGTGAAGATCCTGATAACACATCAGGAGGGCATAGCAATAATTCAGGGAGAGCTTCAAATCAATCAAATTCTTTCAATCAAGATAACACCAATCCAGGGGGAGCATCTACTTCAAGAAACAATTTGACACCAGCAAGGAAATGGACAAAAGATCATACTCCTGATTTGATAATTGGAGATCCTGATGCAGGTGTTCAAACAAGAAGTGCAACTCAGAATGAATGTTTATATAATAACTTTCTATCCAAGGAGGAGCCTAAGAAAGTTGAAGATGCTGATTGGGTTACTGCAATGCAAGAAGAACTGAATGAATTTGAAAGGAATGAAGTCTGGAAACTGGTACCAAGACCAAAGAATAGATCAATTGTTGGTACAAAGTGGATTTTCAAGAACAAGACTGATTCTGATGGAGTCATTATCAGAAATAAAGCTAGACTAGTTGCAAAGGGGTATTCCCAACAAGAGGGAATTGACTATGATGAAACTTTTGCTCCTGTTGCAAGACTAGAAGCCATCAGGATATTTCTTGCTTATGCAGCACATAAGAAATTCAAGGTTTTCCAGATGGATGTTAAAAGTGCTTTCTTAAATGGTGAACTGGAGGAAGAAGTTTATGTTGAACAACCTCCTGGTTTCATTGATCCTAAATATCCAGATCATGTCTACAGACTGGATAAGGCACTTTATGGACTAAAGCAAGCTCCAAGAGCATGGTATGAAACCTTAGCTCAATTCTTACTGGAAAGTGGATTCAAAAGAGGTGCTATTGATAAAACTCTATTTTATTTGAATCATGGTAAGGAGTTGCTGTTAGTTCAGATTTATGTTGATGATATCATTTTTGGGTCAACAAACAATAAGCTGTGTGAAAATTTTTCCAAGCTTATGCAGTCAAGATATCAAATGAGCATGATGGGAGAAATGAGTTACTTTCTGGGTCTTCAAGTTAAACAGACTGATGAAGGGATTTTTATTAATCAGTCTAAATACACAAGGAATTTACTGACAAGGTTTAACATGCAAGACAGTACTCCTGCTTCAACTCCCATAGCTACAGCTACCAAACTTGATCCTGATCAAGGTGAAGAGGTAGATGTAACTCACTACAGAGGAATGATTGGCTCTTTATTGTATCTCACTGCCAGTAGACCAGATATCATGTTTGCAACCTGTCTATGTGCAAGATTTCAAGCAAAACCTAGAGAACCACATCTGATTGCATTCAAAAGAATTTTCAGATATCTCAAAGGCACTCCTTCACTTGGCCTTTGGTATGCAAGGGAATCAGATTTTGGGTTGTGTGGTTATTCAGATGCTGATTTTGCAGGATGCAAAATAGACAGGAAAAGTACTTCAGGAAGTTGTCAGTTTTTGGGTGGAAGACTAGTTTCATGGTTCAGTAAAAAGTAGAAATCTATTTCCACTTCAACTGCAGAAGCTGAGTACATTGCTGCAGGAAGTTGTTGTGCTCAGATAATGTGGATGAGAAATCAGTTGTTAGATTATGGCCTGTCATACTCAAAAATCCCTATTTATTGTGATAACCAAAGTGCTATTGCAATGACAGGAAATCCAGTTCAGCATTCTCTTACTAAACACATAAGTATCAGATATCACTTTATAAGAGAACAGGTTCTGGAAGGAACAATTGAACTTCACTTTGTTCCTACTGATCAACAACTAGCTGATATATTCACCAAGCCACTACCTGAAGCTACTTTCAATAAGTTGGTGAATGAACTTGGAATGATGAATTTTGAGAATTTCTGAGGAAAAGCTACAGAGAGGAAATCCTGATAACTGTCAAATCCTGATGGTTATTCAGAAAGGTATGTATCTTTGATCAAATCCTGATAGGACTCAATCCTGACAGGAAGTCAACTGGTCAATCCTGATGTACAGGTTAGTATTTCATTACTTAATTTGTGCCTAATTTTTCGTCAGTATCTACTGATGGACGGTTGAGTTTTAGTAGGACAACTGTATGCGCGCGTGTGTTGCACTATTATAGATATATCAATACATACACATAAAAGGCGGTGCAGATTTATTTAAATGACACACGTAATCTGTCCACTAATTCTTTGTGCACAAATCATATTTTGCCACCTGTCTTTGAGAGTAATATTTTGTTTTAACAAAATACTTTTCATTGGTCTACATCGTTAATTACTCTCTTATCATCAGTTTTTTTTGTTTTCTATCTCTCTCTGTGCTTTCATACCCTAATTGCTTCAAATCTTAATTCTCGAGTTTTCAAAAGCATTACAATGACATCTTCATCATTCATGAACAAACAGACAGTGATTAGTGGTGTTACATTTGCCACTAACAATTTTGTGGCTATTCTAAATCATCAAGATTTACCCAATGAGTTTCATATCATTCAAGATTTTCTAGCTTCAAGCCCATTGAAGTTTGCTTTAACAGAACCTGCAAGTGTTTCTTTTAAGTCTGTAATGCAGGTGTGGAACTCAGTTACTTTTGATAAAGGGCATTCTGATACAATCTTGATGAGTTTTGGATATAATGGAACTACTCACTATGTGACTCCTACAATTGTGAAGGCAGCCCTGCATTTACCCGTTCTTGGTGATGCTATTCCTGCTAATGTTTCGGACTCTACTCTTTTTGAGTTTGTTACAAAGTTGGGCTACAATGGTGAAGTAAAGAGATATGGAAATCTCTTCAGGACAAAGCTTAAGAAGGAATGGAATTTCTTCTTTGATACAATCAGCCGCTGTTTCCTGAACAAGACATCAAATTTTGATGCTCTTCCATCAGGATCTCTTAAAATTGGGTACTCTCTTATCCATTCTACAGTGTTTGATTATGGGTCTTTTATCTTAAAAGCTTTAAGTGATAGGAAATCAGATAAATTGGGTTCTGTCTGTTTTCTTAGATTTTTACAGTTGATATTTAATCACTTATGTCCTAATGTTGTTTTTGAGGATGATGTAGTTCTACCAATCTGTAGAATTACTGAGAATAATATTAAGTCCTTAGTCAACAGTGATAAGGCAAATGGTTTCATCGGAAATGCTTTTATTCCTGATGAGGTTAGGTTTTTCTTACATCAGAAAATGCCTACTCGTTATGGACTACTTTCTAATGCTATGGGGCAAGGTCCAAACCACCTTGTTCCTGACACAAGCATGCAACCTAAACAGTCTAAACAGTTAACAACCACCTCTACTGTCTCTCAAAAGACTTTAGTTGTAAAATCAAAGAAATCAGCTAGAACTGATGTGTCTGGAAGGCAATCAGGTTCAAAGGATTTTTCCTCTACACCACTCACTAAAAAGAAGATACAAGGGGGTGTACAAGGGGTCCTGGTGAAGAAAGCTGATAAGGTTGTTAAGAATGTTCCTGTAAAAAGGAAGTTAAGGTTGATTGATGAAAGTGATTCAGAGGATGACTTACCTATATCCTCTGTGATGAATGTGAACAAGGAAGTTGCTGATACTGCTACTAAAGCTGTGGTACCTTTAACAAAACCACAAAAGACAAGGAAATTATCAAAGAGCAGGTATCATATTCCTTTGACAGTGCAAATGAAGGATACTGATATTCAGACATCAAATCCTGATGAGTCATCTACACCTGATGCTCTAGCAAATCCTAATGTTAGTATTCCTGATGCAACAACAAAAGTTGTCTCTCTATCAGACTCTCCAGCCTCTCCATCTCAGATTAGAGAAATTTCTTGGGAGAAGGTTTCTACAACTGCTTCCTTGGTTGGTCTTACACCTACATCAAAGAAAAAGAGGAATGCAGAAGAGTTAGTCTATCAGAGACAGAAGAAGCTGAAAGGATCAAGCCCACAAGAACCTGAATTTCAGAGTAATTCAGCAGCTACTGTTGATCCTGCCACATAAGAACCACTCAATCAAAGTTTGGGTGAAGGCTTAGCTAGTGGAATGGTCACACAAGACCATTTTCTCAAAGGGAGAATGAAGACATCAACAAAGCTATAGCTTCTGTTGAAAGATTGGTCGCGAACATTGTCAATGAGGGAAGCACACAAGAACCTTTAACTCAAAGTGTTGAAGAAGCTTCTGAACCTCAAGCTCCACAAGAACCATTGGTAGCAAATACTGATGCACGCATATCAAATCCTGACGATGTTCATCCTGACGCTAGTGGTGCTCCTGATAATGAACCTATTTTGATACAGCCACTTCGTTCAAGACCAATGGATCATCCTATCTCAGAACCACAGGATAAACTGAAATGTATTGCTATTCCTGATCCTGATATTACTCATGGTACTGTTGATGATACTTCTGATGATAGTGATTGTAATAACCCGAATTTTTGGTAGAATTAAAACTTTTCTTATTATGATTAAGTGCATCAGTGAATAGTGAATTTGGTGGATGAATAGTGATTTTGAGGATTAACAAAGTTTTTCATGCCACCTATGTACGAGACGTAGTGTGGATATTCCGAAGTCATATTAGTGATCTACGGAGTAAATAAGTGAATGCAAAGATGATCGGAATTCAGAAATTCCGAATTTTATTTTGGTGTAGTATTTGACCGGGCAGTGAATTATATATTATTATATTCAAGAAATGAGATATTAAATTAAGGATTTGAGGATTTAATATTTTGGAATGTTATTATATTTGATTTGAGAATTTAGAACGAAAACCACTGAGACAGTGAAACGAAGGTTCTAGAAACCGCTGATACTTTATAACGAGATTAAGTGATTAAGCGAACGAATCATGGATTAAGGATTGAAATTATGACAGGATTAAATATAGACATGGAAGTAACATGTAACAAGATTAATTCGAGAAATGCAACATTTGGATCATCCATGTGAAAGGAAAACGAACCAGTAAAGCTGCTTGCCACCATGATCTCCATTGCTTGACACGTGTCCCCTTCTTTGCCACCATAACCCCCCACTGATCGACACGTGTCCTGGACATGCAATGACTCACCACCTTTAACAAAAAATCAGCATTTCCAAGCAAATTAACAAAAAATCAAAAACCATTCTTATTTTCTTCATTTTCGGCCAAAGCAAAACTGCCGGATTGTAAACTTCATATCTCCTTCATTTCTCGGTGGAAAATTGCGATCTATAGCTTGTTGGAAAGGTATTGAGATAATCTACAGTTCGTATTTCACGAGTTTCTTCCATTTGAGCAAGGTAAGACCTTCCGTTTTCCAGTTCTTTAAACCGGTGTATAGTAACTCCGAGAATTCATAACTTGTTCTTGATTTTCTTTTGCAAGTTTAAGGATGATAACCATGGATGAAGACTCTCTTAAGGCTTACAAGCTCTTGTGGTGTGTTTAAGGATTCAAGGAAGGTATAAAAACCTCTGCCCCTTTGTGTTATATGAGTTTTGAAATGGTTTTGATGTTTATGTAAAGTTAAGCTCATGATTAAGTGATTAGATGAATTGTTGGTTGAGTATTGGAGGATGGGTTATGAATTTTGTTGTGATTATTCATGGAGGATTTGACTGAGTGGAGGGTGTATAAGGTGGATGGTGAGTTTGGGATTGTTTGGTATTGATTTGAGTGTGTTTTGAAAATGGAAAACGTTAAGTTTTAAGCCGTCGTAATGCCCGATTCTCGTTAACTTTAAAACTGCATAGAATCCGAAAACTTAACTGCCTCTTTTGGTTCAGTGATGAACATGAGTGTGTAGAGCTTTGTTTCTAGTTTACGTGAGCGCAAGAATCATGTCGTTACGATTTACGGTTTAAGAGAAAAGTGAGTTTTAGTAAACGTCGTTCGGAGGAACAACCCTTCTCTGTTCAGCAACTTTGAGGCTATATTTGGACCACTTCGGAGCCATATTAAAATGTGAAACTTTGAGGAATAATACTAGAGACAGTTAGGAAGGCTCACGAAAAGGATTCGGATTAAAAAGATTATTTTTCGATTTTATAAAAATGTTTTAGTCGAGGTCGCGCAAGTGAAAACCATTGAAAACAAGACTTAGAAACCAAGGTTCCAAATGGTTAAGTATAACTTGGATTTGAGGATGGATTTCGAACCAAACTTATGATTTAAGTATTTGACGAATAACATGGACTTAGTGTGACGCTAGAGCGAGCAAGTAATGCCTTGGTTGTATTTCGCTTACGTGTTTAAGCATTGAGTTATAAGTGGTTTATCGAGGGGATTAACCGTGTGTTTTCGTTTGACTTTGTCTAGATTGTCCGGCATCGTCGCGAACCCCTATCACTTCTCGAGCATCAGGCAAGTTTCTAAAAACCATATTTTGAAGTATGTATATACTAGATGCAAGTTATGTATGCATACTCGATCGTTCAGAGTATATTTATTTTGAAATATATGAAATATGTTGAATAAGTTTCAATCCATATTTGCAAGTTTCCCAATATTGTGCTTCCTTATCAAAACCAGTATATCCTTGGTCTTGTTAATGATATTAAATCTTGCTCGTGCGATAACCAAAATCCCATGACCTTATAATACTGTTGATGGGTGGTGATGCTTTTAAGATCCTACGCCTTGAATTATATGGTGTATATATTTATAAACTTTTCGTATGGTGGAAGGGGACTTTATATCATAAGGTAGGTATTTGTGTACTGGAATAAGAAAGGCTCAGAGGGTAGAGCATGTATTGAGTTTATAACTTAGCCAGCGTATCGGGGTTATTTTGTAAGGTATATTTTCGAAAACCCGGACAGAGCTTTTTAGAAAGATTTTCGCAATAATTAACCTAAAGGCAACATCACCAATAAACCAGTGTTTATTTAATTAGTAAATACTTCTGGAAGCATTTACGGATTAAATAAGCCTTATTCGTCTAATTAAATTTGTTTACTTAGATGAATATCATTTTCAAAATATTTTCTTAAAATCGCTTTGTTCCGGAATGATAACAAAGATATCGGGTAACCGTTATTCGAGGATTAATTATTTTTATTTAAGAATATTATTTATTAATATTCATTTGAGGATTATCGACTTACAGAATATTATTAATATTCATTTGAGGATTATCGACTTACAGAATATTATTTATATACATTTGAGGATTATCGACTTACAGAATATTATTTATATACATTTGAGGATTATCGACTTACAGAATATTGTTTATATTCATTTGAGATTTATTTAATTAATGAATATTACTTTTGAATATTCATTTGAGATTTAATTATTTAAAGGATATTATTTTCGAATATTCATTGGAGGTTCACTTATTTGATGAATATTATTTTTGAATATTCATTTGAGGATTATTTATTAATGAATATTATTTTTGAATATTCATTTGAGGATTATTTATTAATGAATATTATTTCTGAATATTCATTTGAGGATTATTTATTAATGAATATTATTTTTGAATATTCATTTGAGGATTATTTATTAATGAATATTATTTCTAAATATTCATTCGAGGTTTGTTTATTTGATGAATATTATTTTCGAATATTCATTTGAAGGTTTACTTGTTTAATAAATGTTATTAATTGTTTTCCAATCAAAAAGAAGTTCCCAAAACAATGTTTTCCATTTAAATCCGTCTCTTAAGAGGATTTAAATGTTCGCTCAACCATCAAAAATATGGGAAACCTGATTTAAGAGACTACTACTCTTTTTGAACTCTCAACTCAAAACTGTTAAGGGACAGATATTTTCTTGGAGCAATTTAATTGCTGCCAGTCTAATGTTGTATTACCACCTCAATGATCGAGGGGTAAATTCATGGAACAAGTCGATATCCATTAACAAGCATAGCTTGGGAAATATTGGGGAATCTTCCTTTCCAACCTAGATATAACTACTTAGTGGAGTCGTATCAACAAGTGTTACACTTGGGGAAAGGAGGACGATCTTTACGTTTCAGAGTCATGGATTCCATCTGAACTAGGAGTGGTGTAAGTGGTCAAGTTGCGTGGGCCCATCCAACTTTTATATATTGCCCCAAATGGGCCGGGAGGTCATAGTAAGGCGGTAGACAATGTCAGGCCGTCGTGATACTTCCATCTACATGTAGAAAACTATTTGAGCGGTGCGACCTGCTACTGATCATAGTAAGGTTAGGCACAGCGGACGCGGTAGCAACTCCAGTATTGGTTCATCATCCAATTTGGATATTCCTGCAACATGTATTGGGGTGAAGAACCAATCATGTTGGTAGGGGGTCGAAAAGTGTTTGGAAATGAATTGACAATAAATTCATGCAACTTCATCTTTTATTTATGAGTTATGACTCTGTGGATACCTTACATAACATGAGTTATGGTAAGGGAGTTGTTTATACTGAATCACCTTATAACTTCATCTTTTAAGTTATATGTTGATATTCTGCATATATAGCAGATATTTTTCGGAAAGGTTATATTTGGTTTACTTTGAAACCTCATCGTTTATACTAGAACTTTGTTCATAATATAGCCAAAGTTTGCAGAAATATTATGAAATTGATATTTGAAATACAACAATGGTATTATTTTTGGGATTACATTCCGATAAGGATGTAATTTAGGTATCGAGATATTTTGACAAATTATTGTCTTATACCCGCTCTATTTCTGGGTTGAATTAAAGGCAGAATTATGCCATACTTTCATTTCCTTGCTGAGCTATCGCTCACTCTTGCTATTGTTTTATATATATTATATAGCAGCGAAGCAGGATGCCAATGGGACGGCACATACCCCGCAAGGCGTTTTCATAAACAGTTTCTAGCAGTGATCCCGAGAGTAGTACGAACCAATCGAATCAGGCTACAGCTTTCGGTATTCGACTTATGTATATACATGAATGGTATTAGAGGATTGTAAGCATCAGAAGACTAAGTTGGTAATGTAACATTACTTAGAAATTGTATCAGTGACAGATTCAAAAGACATTTGGGTATTGTAATAAAAGTTATTTATTCCGCAGTTGTTGTATTGTGTCGTTTCTGAGACTCTAACCTGTGTGTGTGTGTGTGAGACGTATGTTGTGGGGTCATGAGCAGGTGAATTATGAATGGTGTGAGTAATACAGGTAAGGCAAGGAGTACATGGATCGTGACTACCCTAAATCCCTGACCCCGGATTTAGGGCTGTTACAGAAATGGTATCAGAGCGTTAGGTTACAGTCCTCAGAAATGATAGGAGATCGAGTCTTACAATACCCTTAAGAATGATAAGAACATCTAGAACCTAAATTGAGTTCGTAGTCGGGTTAGAGGACACGACCCTGACTGTTTAAGATGAAGCCCGAGAGGGGACTTCTTCTGGGAAACCGTACTTAGGACTTCATGATTAGTCACCTCGATTCGTATGAGTTATAGATTGATGGGATTCTGAGATACCAGACCCCGAGGCCTTCGAGTAGGCAATTGATGATGCGTTCCTTGAAATGGACGGAGACCCGATAAAGGAAGATCCATAGGAGGATCTAGAGGAAGACCCCATGGTGGGTCAAGGAAAGAATCTTGTAGAGAACGTGTTGATTGATAAAGATGTAGTATGTTACTTGAGGTCGTATAATAGGACCAGACGAACCTTCAAAGGACAAATAAGTGACGAAACGAGAGTTTTAAGGATCGTTCATGATTCATCAAGAGATATGACAAAGAAAATGGAGTAGAGTCTCCAAAGCAGAAGAGGTAGAGGCAGTACATCCAGTATCAGTGGATTGATTCGACTTGAACGAAACCTGTTACCCGTAGTCGGTTATAGTTGCCCATAAGGAGGCGGCATACGTAAGAACCAAGATGTTCAGATTTTCACGAACGATTAAGGGTACTTAGTTGCCTAGAATAGTGTAAGGAATTGTTTTGGGCTATGAGATTTCAATCCCCCACGACCAGCGATTCCACTGGAAATAGTGTCTATTACATCATTGAGGGATTTTATTATCTCAAGGAAAATTTTGGGTATAAAGATGATTGAAATAGAGACCGAATTTAAGTTTGTAGTTTGTAACGATCCTCCGGAGTACCGCCCAGTCGACATGTGGAATTGTCATTGCTATGGGCGACAACGGTATCGAAGTCTTCTTATAGAACAGAACGCTTACTTGAGATGTTTGCGCCTAGTCGAATAGAATTCCCTGCGATTACAAAGGTCGATGGTTGGATCCTTAGCGACTATTATAAGTCGGCAATGACGTAAGTATCAAACACCTTAGGGCGCGTGGGAAAGAAAAGCTTTGGAATTGAACGATTATCCATTAGAGGAGCCGACATAAAAGGCATCCGTAGAGACCTTGGTAGTACCCTCCCCCTTTGCAGATTATGTGGGATATTTCCCCAATCTATGATCTATCTTGACCTCTTTCCAAGAAAGAATTCTGATAAAGGGTATATTCCCTCTTCGAAGTTATTTTATAACACTTGTGTTAAATCATAATTAATTTCAATTGTGTTAGAGGCTGTCACGATGCCTACTTTCAGGTTTTCGAAGCCCTGTCAAATGATGTTATTTAAGCTTTCACTTTTCTTCAAATAATGAATGACCCCATGGTGATACCTCACCACTTGTTTGTTAAGTACCAGTATCTTTTTGGTTATTCTTTTCTTTGTATTTTCTTTGGAAACCGCACCTTTGGAATCTGTTCAATTTTAATTCAAGGTGTTCCTTTGAGAAATATTGTCGAGAGGCGATAATCATTAAATTGATCTCGAATTGCTTTCATACTTTTCAACTTCCACTGAGACGAACAACCCTATACTTTTAGGGGCTACAAGGACTATCTGTCTATGTGATAGAAGTCTGATGGGACGCCATCACTTGTAAGTTGTGAAATACAAGAAGGCTAATTACCTTTAGTAATGTCTCAATCGAGGTACGCAACGTTGAGTTCTTACGATCATGTTGATCTCTCGGTAAATTCTCTTACCTCCAATAAGGTTACCTTAAAACTCATAACCTTATGATCACCAGTGTGTGACGTTTTCCTTGATATGGGAGCTGTCTTTTCAAGGCCCCATGAATTTTGGTTATCCTCATTGAATTCTAAGGGGAGGCGAACCAGGTCAAATAAGTCAAAATTCGCTGATAGGAATTAGATTCGCAACGAAATCGCCTATGACAGGAGTGAATCCCTAAGACGAATAGAATGTTAATGACATATCAATGAATTGGTTTATTCTCCCAAGGATATTATGATAATGGAAAGGGGATCAAGTGATATATGTGAAAGGAATAGTGATGTGTCGTGTACTCCAGTGACAACGGTGTTAGATAGATGCCATATAGTGGAATTGAGATTTTGGAGGAGTTGTTTACGAATGGACACTACCTCTGGGTTAGCAAGATAAGTACTGGCGATAGTGTCAGAGGGAGCTGGTATTGTGACTTGGGAGAAGTTGACATTATAATAAGGACGGGTGGGTTGACACCCAATGGAGCCCAGACTGATTGTAAGAGAGAGAGAGTAATAAATAAAGGATGGGAACCGATACAGAGATTCTTGAATATAGTTTAGACTAAGAAGCTATTACGCCAGAGATCCGAGGCTTAATTAGCTCTTATGGTGGACGCCAAGAAAAGAGATACCAAGTAAAAAGGGAACTACAATGGTTTTGGGAGATTGTACAAGGTTTTAATGAGCTACCAGATATCGATTTGGATGACATGAGAATGAATACCGAGTATTCCGAGTATAGTGGGAATGAAAGAGTTAGAGACTCAGTTATAAGAATTGTTGTATAAGGGTATGATAAGGCCCAGTGTATCACCGTGGGAAACCCCGGTGTTGTTCGTAAGAGAGAAAGATGTTAGCACAAGATTATGCATCGAACCTCGAGAGTTGAATGAGTTCGACCTGGAGGATAGGTACCCTTGTAAATGATTGTTTGATCAGCGGAAAAACGCTGTGTATTTCCAAATTTATTCAAGAACTGGATACCACCAGTTGGAAGCTAAATCCGAGGATGTACCCAAGACTGCGATTCGTACGAGGAATGGACACTTTGAGATTTTAGCGAAGTTATTTTGGGTTGACTAATGCACCCACAAATTTTGATGGAATGTAATGAAGTGGCGTTGAGTTATCCGTGATAGTAGATAACATGAGATGGAGAAATGGCTAAAATTTACCTAAAAATTGACTGTGAGATACACTACCATCCGGGGAAGGCCAATGTGGTGGCCGATACCCTTGATTAAAATGAGACAGAGATGGATTCCGAATAATCGGGAATTAAAAGATGAGATTTTACACAAAACCAAGTTAGTCCAACAAACTAGAAAGACAAAAGATTTCACCAACAAGCGGCTAGTGACAACCAAGACAGACAGAGAAAGTATGCGGACTAAGCCCGCGAGTATAGAAATAGTACTGCTATTGATAAGCTAAATGGCAAGTTGATGAATGACAATCAAGTTTATGCTGGTGTATTTCTGTACAAACAAGATAGAGAATATGAGGTTAGCGATTCGTGATGCTAAAGGTATCTCCATGGAAAGAATTAATGAGATTTGAAAAGAAAGGGAAGTCGAGCCCGAGATTCATTGGGCCATCTGAGATTTTAAAATGCGTCAGGAAGGTGGCCTACGAGCCAGCCTTACCCCCCCAAACTTGTAGAATGGTCGTAACGGGGTTCAGGTGTCAATGCTACGTTAGTATACTATAGATGCCCGGCATATGTTAGAGTACGAGCAGGTAGATATACAACCTGGTCTGACTTACAAAGAACAACCTGTGGAAATCACGGATAGAAAAGAGCAAGTGCTAAGTGACGAGGTTGCCAAGCTAGTGAGAGGTTTGTGGAAAATCAAGAAGTGGAAGAATCCACTTGGGAGTTAGAAAGTGCAATGGGAGGGAATTACCCCCAGTTATTCCTAAGCTGATTCCGGGACGAAATCCTTTTAAGGAGGGGAGACTGTAATAACCCGAATTTTTGGTAGAATTAAAACTTTTCTTATTATGATTAAGTGCATCTGAATAGTGAATTTGGTGGATGAATAGTGATTTTGAGGATTAACAAAGTTTTTCATGCCACCTATGTACGAGACGTAGTGTGGATATTCCGAAGTCATATTAGTGATCTACGGAGTAAATAAGTGAATGCAAAGATGATCGGAATTCAGAAATTCCGAATTTTATTTTGGTGTAGTATTTGACCGGGCAGTGAATTATATATTATTATATTCAAGAAATGAGATATTAAATTAAGGATTTGAGGATTTAATATTTTGGAATGTTATTATATTTGATTTGAGAATTTAGAACGAAAACCACTGAGACAGTGAAACGAAGGTTCTAGAAACCGCTGATACTTTATAACGAGATTAAGTGATTAAGCGAACGAATCATGGATTAAGGATTGAAATTATGACAGGATTAAATATAGACATGGAAGTAACATGTAACAAGATTAATTCGAGAAATGCAACATTTGGATCATCCATGTGAAAGGAAAACGAACCAGTAAAGCTGCTTGCCACCATGATCTCCATTGCTTGACACGTGTCCCCTTCTTTGCCACCATAACCCCCCACTGATCGACACGTGTCCTGGACATGCAATGACTCACCACCTTTAACAAAAAATCAGCATTTCCAAGCAAATTAACAAAAAATCAAAAACCATTCTTATTTTCTTCATTTTCGGCCAAAGCAAAACTGCCGGATTGTAAACTTCATATCTCCTTCATTTCTCGGTGGAAAATTGCGATCTATAGCTTGTTGGAAAGGTATTGAGATAATCTACAGTTCGTATTTCACGAGTTTCTTCCATTTGAGCAAGGTAAGACCTTCCGTTTTCCAGTTCTTTAAACCGGTGTATAGTAACTCCGAGAATTCATAACTTGTTCTTGATTTTCTTTTGCAAGTTTAAGGATGATAACCATGGATGAAGACTCTCTTAAGGCTTACAAGCTCTTGTGGTGTGTTTAAGGATTCAAGGAAGGTATAAAAACCTCTGCCCCTTTGTGTTATATGAGTTTTGAAATGGTTTTGATGTTTATGTAAAGTTAAGCTCATGATTAAGTGATTAGATGAATTGTTGGTTGAGTATTGGAGGATGGGTTATGAATTTTGTTGTGATTATTCATGGAGGATTTGACTGAGTGGAGGGTGTATAAGGTGGATGGTGAGTTTGGGATTGTTTGGTATTGATTTGAGTGTGTTTTGAAAATGGAAAACGTTAAGTTTTAAGCCGTCGTAATGCCCGATTCTCGTTAACTTTAAAACTGCATAGAATCCGAAAACTTAACTGCCTCTTTTGGTTCAGTGATGAACATGAGTGTGTAGAGCTTTGTTTCTAGTTTACGTGAGCGCAAGAATCATGTCGTTACGATTTACGGTTTAAGAGAAAAGTGAGTTTTAGTAAACGTCGTTCGGAGGAACAACCCTTCTCTGTTCAGCAACTTTGAGGCTATATTTGGACCACTTCGGAGCCATATTAAAATGTGAAACTTTGAGGAATAATACTAGAGACAGTTAGGAAGGCTCACGAAAAGGATTTGGATTAAAAAGATTATTTTTCGATTTTATAAAAATGTTTTAGTCGAGGTCGCGCAAGTGAAAACCACTGAAAACAAGACTTAGAAACCAAGGTTCCAAATGGTTAAGTATAACTTGGATTTGAGGATGGATTTCGAACCAAACTTATGATTTAAGTATTTGACGAATAACATGGACTTAGTGTGACGCTAGAGCGAGCAAGTAATGCCTTGGTTGTATTTCGCTTACGTGTTTAAGCATTGAGTTATAAGTGGTTTATCGAGGGGATTAACCGTGTGTTTTCGTTTGACTTTGTCTAGATTGTCCGGCATCGTCGCGAACCCCTATCACTTCTCGAGCATCAGGCAAGTTTCTAAAAACCATATTTTGAAGTATGTATATACTAGATGCAAGTTATGTATGCATACTCGATCGTTCAGAGTATATTTATTTTGAAATATATGAAATATGTTGAATAAGTTTCAATCCATATTTGCAAGTTTCCCAATATTGTGCTTCCTTATCAAAACCAGTATATCCTTGGTCTTGTTAATGATATTAAATCTTGCTCGTGCGATAACCAAAATCCCATGACCTTATAATACTGTTGATGGGTGGTGATGCTTTTAAGATCCTACGCCTTGAATTATATGGTGTATATATTTATAAACTTTTCGTATGGTGGAAGGGGACTTTATATCATAAGGTAGGTATTTGTGTACTGGAATAAGAAAGGCTCAGAGGGTAGAGCATGTATTGAGTTTATAACTTAGCCAGCGTATCGGGGTTATTTTGTAAGGTATATTTTCGAAAACCCGGACAGAGCTTTTTAGAAAGATTTTCGCAATAATTAACCTAAAGGCAACATCACCAATAAACCAGTGTTTATTTAATTAGTAAATACTTCTGGAAGCATTTACGGATTAAATAAGCCTTATTCGTCTAATTAAATTTGTTTACTTAGATGAATATCATTTTCAAAATATTTTCTTAAAATCGCTTTGTTCCGGAATGATAACAAAGATATCGGGTAACCGTTATTCGAGGATTAATTATTTTTATTTAAGAATATTATTTATTAATATTCATTTGAGGATTATCGACTTACAGAATATTATTAATATTCATTTGAGGATTATCGACTTACAGAATATTATTTATATACATTTGAGGATTATCGACTTACAGAATATTATTTATATACATTTGAGGATTATCGACTTACAGAATATTGTTTATATTCATTTGAGATTTATTTAATTAATGAATATTACTTTTGAATATTCATTTGAGATTTAATTATTTAAAGGATATTATTTTCGAATATTCATTGGAGGTTCACTTATTTGATGAATATTATTTTTGAATATTCATTTGAGGATTATTTATTAATGAATATTATTTTTGAATATTCATTTGAGGATTATTTATTAATGAATATTATTTCTGAATATTCATTTGAGGATTATTTATTAATGAATATTATTTTTGAATATTCATTTGAGGATTATTTATTAATGAATATTATTTCTAAATATTCATTCGAGGTTTGTTTATTTGATGAATATTATTTTCGAATATTCATTTGAAGGTTTACTTGTTTAATAAATGTTATTAATTGTTTTCCAATCAAAAAGAGGTTCCCAAAACAATGTTTTCCATTTAAATCCGTCTCTTAAGAGGATTTAAATGTTCGCTCAACCATCAAAAATATGGGAAACCTGATTTAAGAGACTACTACTCTTTTTGAACTCTCAACTCAAAACTGTTAAGGGACAGATATTTTCTTGGAGCAATTTAATTGCTGCCAGTCTAATGTTGTATTACCACCTCAATGATCGAGGGGTAAATTCATGGAACAAGTCGATATCCATTAACAAGCATAGCTTGGGAAATATTGGGGAATCTTCCTTTCCAACCTAGATATAACTACTTAGTGGAGTCGTATCAACAAGTGTTACACTTGGGGAAAGGAGGACGATCTTTACGTTTCAGAGTCATGGATTCCATCTGAACTAGGAGTGGTGTAAGTGGTCAAGTTGCGTGGGCCCATCCAACTTTTATATATTGCCCCAAATGGGCCGGGAGGTCATAGTAAGGCGGTAGACAATGTCAGGCCGTCGTGATACTTCCATCTACATGTAGAAAACTATTTGAGCGGTGCGACCTGCTACTGATCATAGTAAGGTTAGGCACAGTGGACGCGGTAGCAACTCCAGTATTGGTTCATCATCCAATTTGGATATTCCTGCAACATGTATTGGGGTGAAGAACCAATCATGTTGGTAGGGGGTCGAAAAGTGTTTGGAAATGAAGTGACAATAAATTCATGCAACTTCATCTTTTATTTATGAGTTATGACTCTGTGGATACCTTACATAACATGAGTTATGGTAAGGGAGTTGTTTATACTGAATCACCTTATAACTTCATCTTTTAAGTTATATGTTGATATTCTGCATATATAGCAGATATTTTTCGGAAAGGTTATATTTGGTTTACTTTGAAACCTCATCGTTTATACTAGAACTTTGTTCATAATATAGCCAAAGTTTGCAGAAATATTATGAAATTGATATTTGAAATACAACAATGGTATTATTTTTGGGATTACATTCCGATAAGGATGTAATTTAGGTATCGAGATATTTTGACAAATTATTGTCTTATACCCGCTCTATTTCTGGGTTGAATTAAAGGCAGAATTATGCCATACTTTCATTTCCTTGCTGAGCTATCGCTCACTCTTGCTATTGTTTTATATATATTATATAGCAGCGAAGCAGGATGCCAATGGGACGGCACATACCCCGCAAGGCGTTTTCATAAACAGTTTCTAGCAGTGATCCCGAGAGTAGTACGAACCAATCGAATCAGGCTACAGCTTTCGGTATTCGACTTATGTATATACATGAATGGTATTAGAGGATTGTAAGCATCAGAAGACTAAGTTGGTAATGTAACATTACTTAGAAATTGTATCAGTGACAGATTCAAAAGACATTTGGGTATTGTAATAAAAGTTATTTATTCCGCAGTTGTTGTATTGTGTCGTTTCTGAGACTCTAACCTGTGTGTGTGTGTGTGAGACGTATGTTGTGGGGTCATGAGCAGGTGAATTATGAATGGTGTGAGTAATACAGGTAAGGCAAGGAGTACATGGATCGTGACTACCCTAAATCCCTGACCCCGGATTTAGGGCTGTTACAGTGATGATGATGATGAGAATCGAAAAGAGAAGGAACAGCTTGCTACAGCACTCAAAATTAGTCTTGGAACTAATTTTGGTTCATCAAGTACATATATGGCTAGCAATGCTTTCACTGGGAAAGATCAGAGACAAGATTTTTCTATTCCTTCCTTTGATCCTGCAGAGGCATTTAGACAGAATGAATGGAACAATTCATGGCACCAATCTGATGAATCTATCAGTTTTTCTTCTGCTATTGAACATGCCTATAATGCAGTGAAGTCTATAGAGAATCAAGACTTGAAGAATCATCTGAAGGCTACAACTCTGTTATCCAAAAGTCTGAAAAGTGAGATTGATTCTATCAAGGGCTCAACTGAAAAAGTGAGGACTGATATCTTTAATAATTTTACAAAGGTGCCTACTACTTTACAATTGAGGGTAGTGGAATCCCAAGTGAAATCTGTTGTTTCAGAACAAACCTCAATCAATCAAAGAATTGATTCTCTGGATATTAAGGTAACTGAAATTCAAACCTCTCTTTCCTTAATTTTGCAATTATTGTCAAATCCTGATGTCAAAAAGGGGGAGAAGGTTATTCAGACAAAATGTACACCTGATCTAGTATTAAGAAATAATGATGATGATACTGGAGATGATGGTGGTGACAAAGCGATACAAGGAGAAACCTCTGATGCTGTTGTTATGAAGACAATCCAAACTTCTCAAAGTCAAACAACGCAGTCAACTCATGTTTCTGATTCTGGAGTTAAGACAGTAAGAACATTGGTGCAATCTCAGATCCTGACGGAAGATCAAATCCTGACACCTGGTCATGGACACATTCTTGCTACAATTCCTGAAGGTGATGAAGATGTGATTATTGATAATCCTGAAGATGCATCAAATTTATTCCAGAAGTTTTCTACAAAAGACGGTAGAATTGTTACTCTTTATCACACTGATAAAAGAGTTCAACAATTATTTGCCAGGAAAGCACTCTCTACAGCAAGTGAAGAATATCCAGATCTCTCACATGAAGAATTCTTGAGACTACAAAGAGAGACAATGGAAAGCTATACTGCTCCTGCTAGAGGTAGAGGAAGCAGAGGTAGGAGAGGTGCTAGAAGAAATAGAAGAGGTTCTTCAACTCAAACAGTACCTAGACAGACAAGGTCTAGAGGGTTAAGAATTGAAGAAATTCCTGAATCTTCACAAAATCTAATAGATCCTGTTATCAAGGATATCATGGAGAAAGAAGACAAGGAATTTGTTGAAGAAGAACCTGAATTGAGAAGAAAATCAAGTAAATCAACTCTCAGCAATACAAATCAAATTGAAGATTCTAATCCTGACAATATTCAAGATCCTGACGAATCTGAAATTCTGCAAGAAGTTGATTTGATAATCTTATCTACTGTTGTTGATTGTCACAACAAAGAAGTAGATGAAGAAGAAGAAGCCATAAGAAGAGATATTGCAAAGAGAACAAATGAAGATTTCAATCTCTATCTACAAAGGCTTAAAGTTTCAAATGAAAGAAAATGGAGAAATTCAAGCAGACAAGAATCTTTACTGGAAAGAAGCTATGTTTTTGAAAAGGAAAAGGATAAGAAGTGGAAACATATTAGCACATTAAGTTGTGATACACCTATCAATTTTCAGTCTGGTGGAATTATTACAAGCGCTTCAAGTGTTGTTGATTTATCTGAGATGGTTAGATCAAAAGCACTCTGGTTAAAGATGTTTTCAAATCTGAAGCAATTGTCAAGTAATTCAAGAGGAGGTATTGGACACAGAGATGGTGAATATCTGAATATGTCATATGTTGATCCTTACTCCTTGACAGAAATTGGAGGTACTTTAACTTCTGAAAACCTGAACAATTTATTAGCTTTTGATATAGTTATAGATTGTCATGATGGTTTTGAAAAGAAAGAAAAGCTTCTGTACTTCATGAAAGATGGTAGTGTGAAGATTCTATCTATTCAAGATCTGCTGATGAAAACTACACAGGAACTGAAATATGTTCACTATCTGTTAAGATGGAAGAACCAAGTGTACAAAGTATGGGCTGACATGATTTTGTCAACTATAAGAAGAAGACTGGATGGAAACAATAATTTCAATGGTAATTATATTCCCATGTACTTAAATCAAAGAGGTCAGGATGTGGAAATGCAAAGAGGTACTGCTGTTAAAGAAGTAACTTTTGGTATGACCCAACTTACTCTCAATCCTGATGGGAAGGAAATTGCTTATCTTTTGCTTGAAGAGCACAGTCTATAGAAAAGCTCCATACAGAATCTCAGAGCAGCTATCTACCAGATTAATGAGGAAGATGAAGAACTCAGAAATCTTAAGGAAAGACTGATTCAAATTCTTGAAGAAAAAGAAGAAAGTTTATTATCCAACTTCTTGAAGATGAATCTGTTCTATCACAAAGCTTAAACAGATAAGTTGTTTATGAAGATACTCGTACATTTTGATACATGTTTTTGACATCATTGAATATTTGGAATCTATACTTTATTTCACAAAGTATGAGATTGGGGGAGATTGTTAGATCAGAATTCAATGATCGTCAGAAGCTAGACTCAACTGATCAGGATTGCTGACGTCATCAGTATTGCATGGTCATCAGTATTTGATCAAGCGTCAGTATCTTATTGATCATCAGGATTCCTACTCAGACTATGATCAGGATTGATCATCAGAACTTGAAGCTGATCAGGATTCCTACTTCGAGTTATATTTGGAGTCTAGATAAACATGGAAGTTTATTCTATTTGTTCCTGGTTTGTAGAATGTAGCTATCGATTAAGGATAGGTTTCTATCTTTGTTATTGATTAGGACTTATCTTGTTATTGATAGAGAAGCTGTGTGCACTATATAAACACAGTCTTGGTTTCGATTTATGTATTCATTAGAGAGAGAACATAATCGAAGAGAAGCTCTTAAGAACAGAATTTCTTGAGAGAGTTTTTGTAAACTAGCAGCTCTCAAGAACATCAGAATTTCTTGAGAGAGTTTGTAACAGTTTTATATCAGATTTAATAAAGCTGTTATCTTTCTTTTCATATTTGTGATATATACATTAAGAAGTCGATTATCTTACTCTATTGTATTCAACCCCCCTTCTACAATAGATTATTACTGGGCAACACCATGAAACTAGTCTTCCACCCAAAAACTGACAGCTTCCTGAAGTACTTTTCCTGTCTATTTTGCATCCTGCAAAATCAGCATCCTGCAAAATCAGCATCTGAATAACCACACAACCCAAAATCTGATTCCCTTGCATACCAAAGGCCAAGTGAAGAAGTGCCTTTGAGATTTCTGAAAATTCTTTTGACTGCAATCAGATGGGGTTCTCTAGGTTTTGCTTGAAATCTTGCACACAGACAGGTTGCAAACATGATATCTGGTCTACTTGCAGTGAGATACAATAAAGATCCAATCATTCCTCTGTAGTGAGTTACATCTACCTCAGTACCTTGATCAGGATGAAGTTTGGTAGCTGTAGCTATGGGAGTTGTAGCAGGAGAACTAACTTGCATGTTAAACCTTATCAATAAATTCCTTGTATATTTAGACTGATTGATAAAAATCCCTTCATCAGTCTGTTTAACTTGAAGACCAAGAAAGTAACTCATTTCTCCCATCATGCTCATTTGATATCTTGACTGCATAAGCCTAAAAAACTTTTCACAAAGCTTATTGTTTGTTGACCCAAAAATGATATCATCAACATAAATCTGAACTAACAACAAGTCTTTACCATGACTCAAATAAAATAGAGTTTTATCAATAGCACCTCTTTTGAATCCACTTTCCAATAAGAATAGAGCTAAAGTTTCATACCATGCTCTTGGAGCTTGCTTTAGTCCATAAAGTGCCTTATCCAATCTGTAGATATGATCTGGATATTTAGGATCAATGAAACCAGGAGGTTGCTCAACATAGACTTCTTCCTCCAGTTCTCCATTTAAGAAAGCACTTTTAACATCCATCTGGAAAACCTTGAATTTCTTATGTGCTGCATAAGCAAGAAATATCCTGATGGCTTCTAGTCTTGCAACAGGAGCAAAAGTTTCATCATAATCAATTCCCTCTTGTTGAGAATACCCCTTTGCAACTAGTCTTGCTTTGTTTCTGATTATTACTCCATCAGAATCAGTCTTGTTCTTGAAAATCCACTTTGTACCAACAATTGATCTATTATTTGGTCTTGGTACTAGTTTCCAGACTTCATTTCTTTCAAATTCATTCAGTTCCTCTTGCATTGCAGTAACCCAATCAGCATCTCTAAGTGCAATTTCAACTTTCTTTGGCTCCTCCTTGGATAGAAAGTTATTGTATAGACATTCATTTTGAGTTGCACGTCTTGTTTGAACACCTGCATCAGGATCCCCAATGATCAAATCAGGAGTATGACTTGCTGGTGTTTCTTGAAGTAGATGCTCCCCCTGGATTGGTGTTATCTTGACTTGAAGAACTTGCTTGATTTGAAGCTCTCCCTGAATTATTGATATGTCCTCCTGATAAGCTATCAGGATCATCACTTGAATCAGTATCTGAAGAATTCTGTCCTGATGATTGAGTTGACTCTGAACTTGTAGCAGAATGTTGTTGCTCCCCCTCAACATTAGCACTACTAGAAGTATCACTATTGATTGCATCATCAGTATTTGCACCATCAGCATCTGGTGTGACATCAGGATTTGGTGACCCATCAGGATATGATGTATTGACAGGATCTGATTCACTTTCTTCAGGTTCCTTGGTAGCTTCATTTTCAAAAATCAATCTATCATGAGAGTCTTCATTGATTCCAGTTATCTTCTTGTCATCAAAAGATACATGTATTGACTCCATGACAGTCCTTGTCCTCAAATTAAAAACTCTGAAGGCTCTTGATGCAGGATAGCCTATGAAAATTCCTTCATCAGCCTTTGTTTCAAATTTCCATAGCTGTTCAGGATGAGTTCTGAGAACAAAACATTTACAGCCAAAAACATGAAGATGCTTCAGACTTGGTTTCTTCTCCTTGAGTGACTGATAAGGAGTAACACCATGCCTGTTTATTAATGTGAGATTTTGAGTATAACATGCTGTGTTGACTGCTTCTGCCCAGAAACATGTAGGTAATTTTGCTTCTTCCAACATAGTTCTGCCAGCTTCAATAAGAGTTCTATTTTTCCTTTCAACTACTCCATTTTGCTGGGGTGTTCCAGGAGCAGAGAATTGTTGAATAATTCCTTTGTATTTGCAGAACTCTTCCATCTTTGAATTCTTAAATTCAGTACCATTATCATTTCTCAAAATCTTGACTTTGTACTTTGTGGTTGTCTCAATCATTCTCACATGATCCAACAGAACTTCAGGAGTTTCATCTTTTCTGTGCAGAAAATACACCCAGGTGAATCTAGAATATTCATCAACAATTACAAGAGTGTACCTGATATGGTCAGAAAAGTAATTATAGAAATATAATTGACGGTCCAATGAAAAGGCGTGATATTTAATGCCCAAATCCCTAATTATTCATTAATTTCGTAATTAATGAATAGGGAAAATATACAGCTCATTAAAAGAGCCCAAATTATGGCAAATTGGTCAAAGAAGGATCCAGAATCCCAATTAAAGGCAATTAATGAGTCATGGCCTTTATCAACAAGGAAAAGACTTATCCTGCAAGCAATACAATGCTTATCCAATATCAAAAAGGAGACTTATTCGCTAAGACTCCTAAACATACCATAAATACTAGGCTCCAAACGCCTATATAAGGTCCCTGATCCTACAATCAGAACTACGTCTTTGGCTTGATTCTCAATAACAATTTGAGATACGTAGGCATCTTGTGAGGACCAATTTAGTCCGGATACACGAGTGCAGCCATTAAAGATCGAAGCTCATTAAACCCTAGCAATTAAATTCGCAAGCTCAGTTTTTAATCCATAACATTTGGCGCCGTCTGTGGGAAGACAACATCAACCAAGGCAAACACACGAAGAACAGCTCGGGATACTCAAACTCCCGATGATCGCCCCATCACCTCTGAGGCTGATCAGCCACTGCCGACTACTGGCACACAAGGGGCGAATATCCCCACCAACACTCAAGGACCAGAAATCCTGATTTCTGTTGAAGGGACGAATCCCCTACAGATGGTCATTCATGGATCTAATCCACAAGAGGCGGTTCACCAGCAACCAATCACGACCTCCCCGCTGCTCATGAGTGCACCAAGGAGCCTTCAACTCCATACTACTGATCTCCCTCAATACGCGAATCAGACTTTGGGGATGCCAAGCTACGGCATGCCCCCTCGACCCATGGCGGGCGGTAGTGGAACTAATCCAATCTACCATGAGGCATATGTGCCCCCTTATATTCAAGGTCTGGGACCCCAACAACAACAAACTCGTCAGACCCCTCTCATTCAAGATTACTCTGGCCCATATACCGAGGATGAGGGTTATACAACTGGAGAGGATGTCGCCCCAAGAAGGAGACGTTCTTCCCAGACAAATCGGGAGCTACCCCAAACTACTAGGGAGAAACTTGCAGCCCATGAGGCAGAGACTGCAAGGCTCAAAAAAATCCTTGCTGAAGAAGAGGCCGCTCAATCTCGGGGCCGAACGACTGAAGGAATCCCGATAATCAACTTGGATCCACCAAGAAGGACCAAGAGGGCTGAAGCCCCAAGGGGTGATCCTAGTATTCTGTTGCCCCTAGGAGATCCTGATGATCCTACACCACCGTTTACTCAAGACATCATGAAAACGGCTATATCCAGAAAGTTTAAGATGCCTTCGATCAAAGCCTATGATGGAACGGGAGATCCCGCAAATCATGTAAGGACCTTCTCCAATGCACTGCTGTTGCAGCCAGCCAACGATGCGGTCAAGTGTAGGGCGTTTCCACAAACCTTGGCAGACATGGCCCAACGTTGGTATAGCCGTCTACCTCCCAACTCTATTGGGTCCTTCAAGGAACTAAGCAAGGTTTTCATCAATCAGTTCATTAGTGGAAGGGTGCATGAGAAAAGTTCTGCATCACTCATGGCAATACGTCAAGGAAAGAATGAAGCCCTAAGAGACTACATCAATCGATTCACTCGGGAGGCTTTGAAAGTCCCGGACTTAGATGACAAAGTGGCTATGATAGCCCTGCAACAAGGAACCACTGACGACCACTTCAGGAGGTCGTTGGCTAAACATCCACCAGAGAGCATGTTGAAGCTCCAAGATAGGGCCGGAAAGTACATCAAGGCTGAGGAAAGCATGAGAAAGTATGAACCCACCGCTGGCGACGGTGGAAACTCAAAGAAAAGAAAAGAAACTCAGGAGTACGGCGTCAAGGAAAAGTTCCCCAGAACATCAAAGAACTCCGATTCTCCCCCCAAGAGAAACAATTTTGGGCCAAAATTCACAGAATATGCAAGATTGAATACTCCCAGGAGTCAAATTCTGATGGAGATAGCCAAGGAAGAAGATATCAAATGGCTAAAGCCAATGAGGGCTGATTTGTCCAAACGGAACCAAAATCAGTTTTGTCGGTTCCACAAAGAAGTCGGTCATGACACCGATGATTGTAGACAACTGAAAGATGAGATTGAGTTTCTGATACGAAGAGGAAAACTCAGCAAGTTCACTAAGGATGGAAGCCAAGGGAGCCAAAGGGGGAACTATGAAAGGAAGGATTATGATAGAAGGGACAACGATCAAGATCGGAATCCCAAGCCCCGAGGGCCAGTGATCAACATGATATTCGGAGGGCCAACTGCTGCTGGGTCCTCCCGAAACTCAAGAAAGGCTTATGCCCGAGAGGTAATGACTGTGGTTGGAGAAGCACCGAAACGTGCCAGAACAGAAGTGTCAATAGGTTTTGACGATTCAGACTTCGAAGGGGTGAAGTTCCCCCATGATGATCCTCTTGTCATAATACCTATGATAGGCAACTCCGAAACAAAAAGAGTCTTGGTTGATAATGGAGCTTCAGTGGATATCTTGTTCCACGATGCGTTTATCAAGATGGGTTACACAGACTCTCAGTTAACACCCTCAAATATGCCTATATACGGATTCAACGGGGTGGAATCAAAAGTGGAAGGCACTATCCAACTCCCAATGACTATGGGGCAAGGGATGAATACGTCTACTCAGATGTTGAACTTCATAGTTATAAAAGCGACTTCAACCTACAATGCAATCCTGGGAAGGACTGGTCTTCATGCGTTCAAGGCTGTTGCCTCATCTTATCATCTAAAAATCAAGTTCCCAACGAGGAATGGGATTGGTGAAGAACGAGGAGACCAAAAGATGGCTAGAAGTTGTTATGTAGCCGCGTTAAGGCCTGATGGAACCGGGGGGCAAGTTCTCCCAATTGAAGACATGAATGTCAGCGACAACGAGGACAGAAGGGGGAAACCGGATGAGGACTTGGTTCTAATTCCCCTAGTCCTAGGAGAACCAGAGAAGGTGACTTATATTGGGGCACTACTGCCCGAACCATTGAAGAGCAAACTCACGTCTTTTCTTCAAGAAAACAATGATGTTTTTGCTTGGACAGCGGCCGACATGCCAGGGATTGATCCCCAATTGATATCTCACAAATTGAATGTGGATCCAGAAAGGAAGACAGTGAAACAAAAGAAAAGAAATTTTGCTCCAGAGAGGCTTGAAGCCATTAAGCAAGAAGTGAATAAGCTTTTGGAAGCTGGGTTCATTGAGGAAATCCAATTCCCAGAATGGTTAGCTAACCCCGTGATGGTCAAAAAAGCTAACGGGAAGTGGAGGATGTGCGTTGACTTCACCGACTTGAATGATGCATGTCCTAAGGATTGTTTTCCCTTACCAAGGATTGATGCTCTAATAGATGCCACTGCTGGGCATGAGATGCTAAGTTTCATGGATGGCTTCAGTGGATATAATCAAATCAAGATGCACAAAGATGACATCGCCAAGGTATCATTCATCACTGACTTTGGTGTCTTCTGTTTCTTAGTCATGGCTTTTGGGCTTAAGAATGCAGGAGCGACCTATCAAAGGTTGGTAAACAAAATCTTTGAGCACCTAATTGGAAAAACCATGGAGGTCTACGTGGATGACATGTTAGTCAAAAGCCTCGATAAGGCCGATCACATTAAGCACCTCCGAGAGGCATTCGAAGTGCTAAGGCACCACAAGATGAAGTTGAATCCAGCTAAGTGTGCCTTTGGTGTAGGCTCGGGAAAGTTCTTAGGCCTGATGGTTTCCAAGAGAGGAATCGAGGCTAATCCCGACAAAATCAAAGTGATCCTAGACATGGAACCACCAAGGACTGTCAAAGATGTCCAGAAATTAACGGGAAGAGTGGCAGCATTGGGGAGATTCATCTCCAAGTCAGGAGAGAAGTGTTTACCCTTCTTCAAAGCACTCAAAAAAGTGAAAAATTTTGAATGGACAACTGAAAGTCAAGAGGCCTTTGAGGCCCTGAAGAAATACATGGCTGAAGCACCGCTATTGGCAAAACCCAAGCCAGGGGAAACTCTCTACTTGTACTTGGCAGTTTCTAACACAGCCCTTAGAGCTGTACTGATAAAGGAAGAATTGAAAGTGCAGAAGCCCGTCTACTATGTGAGTAAGATTCTTCATGGGGCAGAAATAAACTACTCAACGATTGAGAAGTTTGCCTTAGCCTTGATAATGGCCTCAAGAAAGCTACGCCCGTACTTCCAAGCTCACAAGATAGAGGTCTTGACTGATCAACCTCTAAGAAACATCTTGCATAGCCCTCAAGTTAGTGGAAGATTGATCAAATGGGCTATTGAATTGGGCGAATTTGACATCAAGTATAAGCCTCGAACGGCCATAAAAGCTCAGACACTTGCTGACTTCATGGTTGAATGCACCATTGACAACCAAGAAGTCGGGGGGCAGGAAGTAATAGTGGAAGATAAGAAAGATCAAGAAATGGACTTCAAAGAATATTGGGTGCTCTATTTTGATGGAGCATCAAAAACAAAATCAAGTGGAGCCGGTTTAGTGCTACAAAGTCCTGATGGATTCCTCATTGAGTATGCACTAAAACTTGACTTCCCAACGACAAACAATGAGGCTGAGTATGAAGCTCTGATAGCTGGCTTAGGGCTGGCTGGAGCCTTGAGGGTCAAAACTCTGAAAGTATGTGGAGACTCGAGGCTAGTGGTTTCCCAAGTAAATGGGGAATTTGAGGCCAGAGATGAAGTCATGGCCAAGTACTTAAAACTTGTCAAGGCCATCATGACTTAGTTCGACGAATGCTATGTGGAACACATTCCAAGGGAAGAAAACATAAAGGCTGATGCCCTGTCTAAGTTTGCTTCTTCTGAAATTGAAAACTATGCAGGGAGTGTATACTTCCAAGTCTTGAAGACCGCAAGCATCAACGGAAAGTTGGTAGCACCCATTGATGTTGGCGGCTGTTGGATGGATCCCATCAAAGCTGATCTGGAAACTGGATGGCTACCCAACGATACTTCAGAAGCACGAAAGCTGTACGTCAGAGCACTAAGGTATACCCTGATTAAGGGACTCCTATACAAGAAGTCTTTCATCATTCCATATCTGAAATGTTTGAGACCTCAAGAGGCAGAATTGGCCCTAAAGGAAGTGCATGAAGGAATTTGTGGGCAACACTTGGGGGGCAGAGCCCTTGCTCATAAAGTCACCCGTCTATGTTTCTATTGGCCAAGCATGCATGCTGATGCTAAAAGTTATGTGAAGAAATGTGAACGGTGCCAGAAACATGCACCAGTGGTTAGACAACCACCAGAGATGATGACATCCATTAACTCACCTATCCCCTTTGCTATGTGGGGAATGGATATACTCGGGCCATTTCCAATGGCAAGTGCTCAAAGAAAGTTCTTGATAGTAGCAATCAACTACTTCACCAAGTGGATTGAGGCTAAGCCCTTAGCCAAGATAACCACCAAGCAAGTGATGCATTTCTTCTGGGAAAATGTGATATATAGATATGGAATTCCACGAATCCTGGTCACGGACAATGGAACTCAGTTTAACAACGATGAGTTCAAGAAATATTGTGATGAGAACGATATCAAGTTGCGCTTCACTTCTGTTGCCCATCCTCAAGCAAATGGGCAAGCTGAGGTTGCAAATCGAATTGTCCTGGATGGACTAAAGAAAAGAGTTGAACGCTCCAGAAACACTTGGGTAGACGAATTACTCCCCATACTTTGGGCATATCGTACTACTTGTAAAGTCACCACCGGGGCAACTCCGTTTCTATTGGCTTATGGAGCAGAGGCAGTGGTCCCGGTGGAGATTACTCACACCTCCCCAAGAGTTGAGGCTTATGAACCAGAAGAAAATGAAGAAGGCTTGAGGCTAGCTTTGGATCTAATTGACGAAGTTAGAGATGAAGCAAACGCCAAGATAGTTGAACATCAAAAGAAAGCCTCTTTCTACTACAACCTAAGGGTTAAAGAAAGGTTCTTTCGTCAAGGGGACTTGGTCCTTAGAAAGATTGAAGCATCTGGAGTTGGACAAAAGGGAAAATTAGCCCCAAACTAGGAAGGACCATATCGCGTCAAGAACGTATTTGGTCGAGGCTCGTACAAGCTAGAAACCCTTGAAGGGCATGAGGTGCCAAGGACTTGGCACGCCTCCAATTTGAAAGTTTATTATGTTTAAAGTGTTTCCTAAGTGGACTCACTACTAGAAATAAGGTTTGATAAAACCAACCCAAGTTCTTAAACTTGGATACTATGTAAGGGTTGACCCCATTTTTAAGCTATGAATAAATTCAGCATTTTCATGTTTTAAAGCTTATCTACTATGAGTGTTCACAAACATTCAAGAAGTAAGAAAAATAACACAAAGCCATGAATGGCCACAAGATATAAATAAAAACTTAAATAAGAGTTAAGTTAAGCCCGTAGGCCAAAAGTACATCAATAAATAAATAAAAGCCACAGTTAGCCATAAAAATCTACAGCTAAGCATCATCCCCTCCTTGCTCTTCATCAGAGCCAGACTCCTCTCCGGAATCCTCTCCCTTCGCAGACTCTTCCTCCTCACCGGAGCTGGATTCCTCAGACTCTTCGCCAGGATGAGAGGAATGTTCGGGATCAAGAATCCTGTCATCCTCATCCATATCATCCTCCCCAGCCAAAGCCATCTCCAAACGAGTGGGAGCGTGGGGGCTGGGAAAGTCAGATATAGTGAGGGATCCAGGAAGTCTCCTCGAAACCTCAGCCAATGCCTCGTCCCATCCTTTTGTATACTGGACAGGGAAGAGGAGGTCATCGTGCTGACTGATTAAGTCCTTGTACTCGTCAGAGTCAAGGTACTCATCAATACAGTTCTCCTTCCCCTTCCTGAGCTCCACCAGCTCCGCCTGGGCATCAGACAGCTCCTTCTCCCTTCTATCCAAGGAGGCTCTAAGGGAACCCATCTCCAACTGAGCCTTATCAAATTTAGCCTTGTTGGCCTCCGAAGATGCACACCAGGCTTTGGCTTGGAATAAAGCTCCTTGAAAGCTGGCATTAGCCTACAAACAGATCACAAGTTGGAATGATAACTTAAAATATACTAAAGACTACAAAAAAGAAAAAGAGAATAATGACTTACAGCAGCAAAGGCTTGAGAGCCCGCACTTTCTGCCCCCTTAATGGTGGAGTTGGCCACAAAATCCTTATAGTCACAAGGAGTTAAGGAATGATGTGACCACTCAACAGCGTGCTTGGCCACCCCTACTATGGTGTCCTTCTTCCTAATCCCCCAGTTGGGGCGCCAAACTGAGCTCTTAACTGAGGAAGAGCCCTCGACTTCTTCAACCTCGGCTACATGAGGCCTCAGAATAGAAGGGCCTTTAGCGGCCAGCCTGGGGTCCTTCAAACAAGCCCTCTTGATTCTGGTTGTCTCCCCGTCTGCCGGCTCATTCGACTTGTTTATAAAAACAGCAGCTGCAAACAAAAAATCAAGAAATGCAAAAATTGATATAAGGCAATCTTAATGCAAATAAAAGAAAATAGAAGAAAGGGAATTACCCTGATCAGAAACTTTTGAAAGTTTCAGAGACTTAAGTACAAACTCGTCCAGGAGCTCCCAAGCCATGGTGGCATAATCATCCTTGATGAGTTCAGCATAAGCATGGGCCTCCTCCTCAGTCAAAACTATGTCATCAGGGCTACCATCCGAAACTCTACTGAATGAGCTTTGGAATAAGGTGCCCCAGTCCCCTCCATCCCAAACTAGGTACATAAATTCACTCTTCCACTTGGGATTGTTATCAGGGATGGATTTGGGGTAAAAAATGGGGGGTATCGAAGAACGGTGACTAATGTACACCCAACCCAAGGTGCTTGAAGAACTATTCTTAAATTGAAAGATCTTTCTAAAAAGAGCAACAGAAAGAGGGAATTTGTTTTTTAAACACAAAACGATAAAACACATGATTAATCTCCAAGCATTTGGAGGAAGCTGACAGGGATTGATTCCTACGTCTGCTAGAAGTTGAGGAATAAAAGGGTGAAAAGGGAATCGAACCCCTGCAACAAGGGTACCCCTATAAACGCAAAGAGCGTCGGGGCGCCAATGGCAAGATCGATCCCCGGGACCGGCTGGGACTAACCTATAAGGTGGCCTAATTCTATACATATTCTTATAATCAGCAATTTTATCAGCATCATGAAATCTATTGCTATGGTTAAAGGAATCCAAATGAGATACAGAAGGATACTCATCACTACATTCTAGAATCATATCTTGTAAAGACATAGTAGAAGAACGGATAGTGATACCTCTTTTTGACGCTTGATTCATTTTCTGCAAACGTTGAGCAGAACGATCAGCCATCTTCAAATCTTCAAAGAATATGCAGAAAATCTTCACCAAAAACTCAGAAAACCTTCAAGAGATGAAGGTGAAAGCCCAGAAATTCAAAGAAATTCCAGAAAATCTTCAACAATTGAAGATGGAACCCAGAAAATCTTCAATGCAAACCCAGAAACCTTCTTGGGAAGAAGATTTGAACCCAGAAAAGCGTGAAAATTCCAGAAAATCTTCAACAAAGGAAGAAAAATTCCAGAAAAATAAGAACACCACCGTAAAAGACTCGCCGGAAATCGCCTTACCACAGAGAGAAAGAGAGAAATATAGAGAGATTTAAGGAAAGTAATTTTTTGGAAAGATTTGAGTGAAGAGTAAGAAATGAAATCTCACTCTTTTATAGGCAAAGTGACTGGAATTCAACCAGTCAAGGAAGTCTAACCGGTTACAGCCGGTCAAGGCCCATAATTATTCTTTGGGCTGCTGGAATTAAGGCCCAAAAAGTTAGGCCCAATAAAGATCAAGGCCCAGCTATTGAATCCAGAGAAATTCAAGGCCTAAGGCCCAATATAAATGAAGCCCAAGAAAAAAAAAACCAAGGCCCAAATAAGGGTCAAGGCCCTGGGATTGGTCCTAAGAAAGGTACGAGGCCCAATATGGAATTAGGGCCCAAGAAATTGAAGGCCCAACAATAAGATTGGAGAAATTCTAACTCATAATTAAGTTGGAAATAAACTCTAAGCAAGTTCGAAAAGTTGAGTTCGAAAACCCAAATCGAACTAAACGACCTGAAACCTATTGAAGGTCGAAAAACAAAATTGAGGTCGAAATTGTGTTAAGTCATAATCGATAAAACCTGTTCGAAATTGAACGGAAATTTCTGGTCGACAACTTTGATTTCAACACAGTTGAAGTCGAAACTGAACAGAAAAATGAGGTCGAAAAAGACCCTAATTGAAGTCGACAAATTGAGCTCGAAATTACATTGAAAGATCAGGGCGCAGGTCCCGACCTCATTCCTATTTGAGTTCGAAAATGATGTGAGTCCTGTTCGAAAATCCTGGTCGAAAAAGATTAGGGTTGAGCTCGAAAAATCGAAGTCGAAATTGAACTAAAAATCCTGGTCGAAGGGTTCGACCTCATCCCACTTGAGGTCGAAATCCCAAACCAGAAATGAGATCGAAAAGCAGTTAAAACGAACTCGAAGAGTCGAGGTCGAGTTTGCACTGGCAATCGAGGTCGACGTGTTCGACCTCACCCCACTTCCTAGTCGAAAACGACTACAAAAATGAGGTCGAAAATATACTGAGTGAGATCGAAATTTCCTGTTTGAAATTACACTGAAATTCCTGGTCGACAAGTACGACCTCAACCCAACCCTAGTCGAAATTTCTAGTCGAAAAAGTACTTGATCCTGGTCGAAATATCCTAGTTGAAAAAGGCTTAAATTTTATGGTCGACAGCTTCGACCTCGACACAGTCCTGGTCGAAAAAGACTTGGAATCCTGGTCGAAAATGACCTGGATTCCTGGTCAAAAAAATACCTAATTCTTGGACTTTTTCGGGCTGAAAATGCTTTGAAAAAATGGGAAAATTCAGGAAAAAATGCGATAACTTCTACAAAAATCCCAAGGGTATTTTCCCAAAAGTTGGGGGGCAAATGATATGGTCAGAAAAGTAATTATAGAAATATAATTGACGGTCCAATGAAAAGGCGTGATATTTAATGCCCAAATCCCTTATTATTCATTAATTTCGTAATTAATGAATAGGGAAAATATACAGCTCATTAAAAGAGCCCAAATTATGGCAAATTGGTCAAAGAAGGATCTAGAATCCCAATTAACGGTAATTAATGAGTCATGGCCTTTATCAACAAGGAAAAGACTTATCCTGCAAGCAATACAATGCTTATCCAATATCAAAAAGGAGACTTATTCGCTAAGACTCCTAAACATACCATAAATACTAGGCTCCAGATGCCTATATAAGGTCCCTGATCCTACAATCAGAACTACGTCTTTGGCTTGATTCGCAATAACAATTTGAGATACGTAGGCATCTTGTGAGGACCAATTTAGTCCGGATACACGAGTGCAGCCATTAAAGCTCGAAGCTCATTAAACCCTAGAAATTAAATTCGCAAGCTCAGTTTTTAATCCACAACAGTACCTTTTCTTACTGATGGACATGATGTTGACTGGACCAAATAGATCAAGATGTAGCATGTGATATGGTTCTTCAATTGAGGATTCTGATTTACTCCGGAATGATGTCCTTCTTTGTTTTGCTTTCTGACATGCATCATAGAGTCCATCAGGAGTATATAACACTTTTGGTAATCCTCTCACTAAATCTTTCTTAACCAACTCATTGATATTGCTGAAGTTGAGATGAGAAAGCTTCTTGTGCCAATTCCAACTTTCATCTACTGATGCTTTACTGATCAGACAGGTAGGGGAGTCATCAGTATTTGATTGAATGTTGGCTTCATATATGTTACCATGCCTGTAGCCAGTCAGTGCTATCTTGCTTGTTGCTTTACTGACTACTTCACAATGAGTGGAATAGAAGTTGACATGATAACCTTTGTCAGTGATTTGACTAATACTCAACAAGTTGTGTTTCAGTCCTTTCACTAGAGCTACTTTTTCAATGATGACATTTCCAATGATTATATTGCCATATCCCAAAGTTTGTCCAATGTTGCCATCTCCATAAGACACAGTTGGGCCAGCTTTTTCCTCATATTCTGATAACAGGGCTTTGTTTCCAGTCATGTGCACAGAACATCCACTATCCATGACTAACACATTTTTCTTTTCACCCTTATCATCAGGAGCAGCAGTTACATCAGCATTGGCCATTAGAGCATAGTTGACCACCTCAGTATCAGATTCTGAGGATGAGTCCATCCAATCCTTGCTTGATGTGATAAGTGCCTTTGTCTTCTTGCATTCAGAAGCAAAGTGACCTATACCATTGCACTTGTAGCATCTAACCTTTGACTTGTCAAATTTGCTACCCTTGCTGTCCTTTTTGATATACTTATCTTTGTTTGGATTGAAAGCCTTTTTCTGAAAGTTGCCTTTTCTTCTATTCTTCCTGAACTTCATCCTTCTGAAGTTTCTGACAATCATAGCAACCATCTCTTCCATGTCTGAGTCAGAAGAATCATCATCAGTATTGGCATCAGGATTGCCATCAGTATTTGATGAAGAGTCATCAGGATCTGACTCAGCTACTCTTGATTTACTTCTAGAGACCTCCATATCTTTTCCTTTTGATTTAGCCTCTGCCTTCAAAGCAATTGATTTTGCCTTGCTGCTTTTCTTGTTCTTTCTCTGTTGAACTTCAAGATCATGAGTTCTTAGAATCCCATAGACTTCATCAAGAGACACAGTGTTAAGATCATACTGATGTCTAATGATCGAGGTCTGAGTGTCCCATTCTTCAGGTAAAGCTCTTAGAAACTTGGTGTTTGAATCTTCAGTTTCATATTCCTTGTCAACTAAAGATAAACTGTTCAATAGTGTCAGAAATCTATCATATAGATCAGTTAGGCTCTCATCAGGTCTTGCATCAAATTGTTCATATTCTTGAATCAAAAGAGCCCTTCTGTTTTTCTTGACAGATGCGGATCCCTGGCACTGAGTTTCCAAAGTATCCCAGATTTCTTTTGAAGACTTGCATGCAATCACTCTATTTGACATGACAGCATCAAGACTACTGTGCAAGATATTCTTTATCTTTGGTTCCCTGAGTACATGAGCTTTTTCTTCTGGAGTCCATTCACTTTTAGCCTTGACCACATAATGTTCAGGTAATGTGTCTGTTCGTTCTACAATCCTTGTAGGAATATATGGTCCATCACGAATCCTGTCCAAATAGTCAGGATCCATAGCCTCCAGGTACATCAACATCTTTACCCTCCATGTTGGATATTCTGATTTCTTCAAGATGGGAATCTTCATGCTTTCATACTTTGTTGTCGACATCTTTAGATCGTATCTGATTCAGAATTAAATCAGTTTGCTTTGATACCAATTGTTGCCCAGTAATAATCTATTGTAGAAGGGGGGTTGAATACAATAGTATAAGATAATCGACTTCTTAATGTATATATCACAAATATGAAAGAAAGATAACAGCTTTATTAAATCTGATATAAAACTGTTACAAACTCTCTCAAGAAATTCTGATGTTCTTGAGAGCTGCTAGCTTACAAAAACTCTCTCAAGAAATTCTATGTTCTTGAGAGCTTCTATCTTGATTCACACCGAACCAAAACCAAAACTGTGTTTATATACTACACAGCTTCTCTATCAATGATAAGTCCTAATCAATTACAAAGATTGAAACCTATCCATAATTGATAGCTACATTCTACAAACCAGGAACCGACAGAATAAACTTCCATGTTTAACTAGACTCCAAATATAACTCGAAGTAGGAATCCTGATCAACTTCCAGTCCTGATGATCAATCCTGATCCCAGTCCTGATATGTATTCTGATCCTGACGACCATGCAATCCTGATGACATCAGCAATCCTGATCAGTTGAGTCTAGCTCCTGACGATCATTGAATTCTGATCTAACACCCTGGTCCGTAGATTATCACTCTTTGTTCTTGCTCCATCTCATAAGTTTTAAGCTTGCCATATATCATTTCCAATGGCATCTTAGTAAAGTCAATTCTTTCCCTTATGGATGAGGACTTGTGTTCTACATGATGGGGCAGTGTCATCATGAACTTTCTGTTTGCCTCTCTCAGAGGATAGGTCTTCCCTTTCATGGATATTTCATTCAAAAACTTAGTATACTTCTCAAAGACCTGAGTTATACTTTCTCCAGGAATTGACCTAAATTATTCATATTGAGAAGTCAGGATGTCCAGTCTATTTTCCTGCACGTCTTCAGTTCCTTCCATTATTAAGTTTATGGTATCCCACATTTGTTTCCCGCTCACACAGTTCATTAAATGATAGCTAATGCTTGTCTGCGGAGTCTGTCAATATCAGCATCAGACCTGTATCCAATCGAATCAGTTTCTTATCTGTATCTGTGTACTCAGATAAATCCTTTGGGGTTGAGCCTTGAGGAATTCTGGTACTGTTAGTAATGAATATCACTTAGAAACTAGACAGAGGTGGGGGGGGTGAATGGATAGTTTGATAGATTTTTGTTTTCTTGAAACTAAAGATAAACTGTATATGATTATGCTATGTAATATGCAGAAAGTAAACAACACACACAATCACTTTAATCTACTTTGTATTAAGTAAATTAAATACTACAGCTTTCCAAGAAATTCACAATCGAATTTTTGGCTTCTAAACAAGAACAATTTGTAACTTGTTTGCTTACAGAGAAAAGAGTGCTTAAGATAAAACTTTGTGTGTCTCTCTTGCAGCTTACAGTGGTGTGTGCACAATATATATATTCACCTATACAAACTAGGCACACACAATATTACATAGCTACCCCACTTCTGAAAGTCCAACTTGTCCTGCCATAAGAAGTTCACTGTGTCAGGAAGGACCACCTGCTTTTCAGAGTCTTTCCCATTTCTGTAGCTGCTTGTCTCTTATCTTTCTCTCCAAGTTTAGCTGTAGATTTGCCATCTGTTCTTTGGACCACCTTGCCAGAACAAATGCTTCAGAATTTGTCTCTTTTGATTCTTGGTTCTGTACCTTGATTTGTCTTGTTGTAAACGGCTAAGTGTTGATATCGTGAACTCCACTTTATTCCTGACTTCGCGATGTCCCTTGTAAAGACTACGCGATATGGCCTTTGAGGACTTTGCGACATAGGCCATTTGATGACTATGCGACATAGGTCATTTGAGGACTATGCGACATAGGCCATTTGACAACTATGCGACATAAGCCATTTGAGGACTTCACGATCTAGGCATCTTTGACTTTGCTGACTTCAACACTTCACGACATGAGTCTTGAGGACTTAACGACATAGTACAAAATTGACTATGCGATATAGCACTTCTCGACATGGATATTGGTGACTTCACGACATAGCTTTCTTCTGACTTTGCTATATAATGCCTTAGACAAATTTCTGCAAATTATTTCTTCAGGGCCTTATTCATCTCTATCCTGCTGCATGAACACTTCTGAACTTCTACCAGGACAATTATTCAATGGCCTATATACAGTCTAGATGCAAGAAACTTTACTAAGCTCATTATAATTCTGAGCATACATGATCAAGCTAATGTTCATGAGAACAAGACAAGTACATTGAGAGACCTACACTATATCCCAGTGATAGAATTCACTAGGTCATGTAATGTGACATAGTCACATAGTGTAGGCTTGTTAATAGTGGTATTCAGACATGTCTTGAGCCTAACATGTCTTGTTAATGTGACATGTCTTGACCCTTAGGCACAATTTCATGTCTGATAACAAGCCTAACTAACATAAAAAGAACAAGTATGAAGAAGATAAAGTTAAGAACAGAATTTGATAACAACTTAGAAATTTAGTCTTACTGAATTTCTCCTTGAGCTACATAGCTTCAGTTTCCAATTGTTTCTCTAAGATATCATCATAGACTTTCTTTTTCCTTATTTCTTCATTCTTCTTTATTTCAGAGATGGCCATTAGAATTTCATCTCTTCCAATCAGTTCTTCAATGATAGGAGAGTCTTTTAGATCTTCAGCTGCTGTTCTAAGGGCACTTTCCACATATGAATATATGAACTCCATCCTTATCTTGCTTTTTCCTCCATAATGATTTTTGTACTCCACAGTATAAGGATTTTGCTTTAACCTGCACAACCCTTTCTTCTTCAGCTCCTTTGCTCTTTCTTCCATCTCAGCCATCTCCTTTTCTTTCTCACACCTCTTTTCTTCATTCAGCTTCTTTAGATTTTCTTAATAGTCAGAGTGCATCTTCATGAATCTGGTGTTCGCACAAAATCACGCAAGCGTACGCGGTCAACAAGTAATATATGAAAGTAGAGTTCGTTCCCACAGAGACTGCTTTGGTTACTATAGTTATGCACTTATGCAACAATGTATGGCTATTGTTCAATGCTAAGACAAGTATCAAATTTGAGTTTTGATTAACTAAATTAACTAATCAACTTAACAAGATTATAATTAACTAAATAGATTGCTGATGATTTACTTATGAGAATAAAACATGGGATCCTAACTTCATTAAATACTTCATCTAGAGCCTTTTGTCTTTAATCAATGCATGTGACGGTTGTGACAACTAATCGGATAACACAAAATCAGTACACGCTACCTTTCAGTATACGTATACCAAACCACTCAAACATCCACAAAAGAGATAGAAGTTGAGCAGACACCAATTATGCTTAGACCCTATATGTCTATAAGATTTGAAAACATAACGGTTTAACGAGCAAGTTATCCATTCAGATTATATAGGGCAGGTAAGATGGTTAAAATCACCTACAAATCATGCATGACAAACATACATAAACCTATGCTAGCATGGCAAGTTCTAAACCTCTATATCCACTTTCGCAATCAATAGAGATTAACAAACAATCTTAGATGTTAGCTACGCATCCAAGAAGAATAAGCACAACCAAACTAGGATATCAATTAGCCATCACACACAAATATTTAAAACAATTAACTACTAAAATCCATAAATAAATCCGTTAGAATCCCACGACAACGATTAGTTCATAATCGAACCGTTCATCATCGTGGGTTCTGATGAAAACATGATAATAAATATGTCTAGAATACTGAATAAAAGTGCTAGGGTTTAGAAAGGACAAACAAGAATCCAAAGTATCGCCTAATTAGAAGAATACAAAGAAAAGATGAAAAGTAGATCTTCATAATCATCCGTCTTCTTGTTCTCCTCACCGGTGGATGGATATGTATGATTGTATCTCAATGTATATCTCAGAAATCGTCCACCAATTGATTATATAGGTCTCTGGGCTGACTGGTCTTCTGGCAACTTTCCTTTTCTGACTCAGAATTGCCTTCTACAGCATTCGAAGAGCGCGGGCGCACCTCCTAGGGCGCGGGCGCGCCTGGTTACTACTCAGAAACATCAACTTGCTTTTCTTCAACTTTTCCTTGCGCTCTCTCGCTCCGCAACCACTTGGCCTTCACAGAAAATGCTCAAAACACCACTGCAATCCACAAGAACTCCACTACTCTGCTAACAAATCAATTCTACAAATACTAACACAAAACACATCACAAACACCACACACTTGAGAACAAACGATCAAATTTAAGCCAATTTAGGACGATCCAAGTGGATATGAAATCCACTTATCACGCCCCCAAACTTAAACCGATGCTTGTCCTCAAGCATAAACAGACTCTACTAACTATAATGCAATGCATGAATGCAACTAATATGATAATGCAAGTGATCCCCTCAGACTAACCAAAACCAATCAACAAGCTAACATCTCATGGAATGCAATCTTTCAAACAGAGTTCGACCAAATTCCCGTATACTAACCATACAAACACAGAAACGTGCGTGTGTGAAATGCTCATCAATATAATCCCAAACTAAATCAAGACCATATCCTATTCTTCACCAAAACAACCACAAGCTTATAAACAAAATGAACTCTAAACACAAGAAACCACTTAAAGACACCTCAAAATCCGCTTGAGCTAGACAGGAATTCATGCTTTATTACAACACACATGCTTATTTGACCGTGCAATGGATGAGACCCCAAAAGGCTTATACAATAATACCCATGTAACGAGCGTTAGGTTAGTGGATCCCAGACCGGAAAAGTCTTAGGTCACTAGGCACAAAGTCCCCTAGAACTTAATTGCTCGAGTATTAAAGAGCTCAACCTGATCAATTCTGCATAAAACAACTCTTTTTTTTTTCTTTTAAAACAATTTCGGAATGAGTGCGCTTTGCCTTTTTCTCATCCCACCCTAGACTACTCATTTTTCATGAGCCGGCTACTAGCCATTTGACGCCTAGCCTTTATTGACAACTAGCATGAAATCCTTGGTTTCCCCCAAACTTAGACTTAAGTGCTTCTTTGAATTTCAAGAGAATAGAAGACATTCTAAATATAAGCAAGCGGTTAAATTCTAACATCCAATCAAAACATGGTCTGATCAAATCCAAAAGCAACCAATGAGACTTATGAAATTATTTTGTTTCTGGCATGCAAGTCAATTCATAGGAACTTAATCAGCCCTCTATTTATCACTACCACACTCCCATTAACATCGACTCATCAACGGAAATAGTCAATTCATAAAGGATCATGAAATATGCTATGCAAATGCAACTAAATGGACTCACATGATAGATATAAACACTAATGCAAACAAAATGCTCTATATGACATAAACATGCAAAAATATGAATGAACTAACTAAATATGCAACATGAATCCTATATGACACACACACTAACCTTCCCTAATTACCACCCCCAAACTTACAATATTCAATGTCCTCATTGAAGGTAATAACAAGGAAAGATGCAGAGAATACCTAATCATCAGCAGTACCACCCTCCTCAGGTGGTGTATCCGGTGGTGGATAAACAGAATCCACTCCAAAAGTAGGCCAAGTGATATCAACTCCAGTAGCTCTGAATGAAGTACTCAAAGCCTGAGTCAAATCATGAGCAAAGCGGCTCTGACTGTCATGAATCGCATCAATGCGCCGCGTCAAACGCCTATACTGCACATCCCCTAAACCAGACCTATCCACCTCACGCTGAATCCTGGATGCACGTTACCTCCTAGCTGCAGACTCACGAGGTGGAGCATCTGCTTCCTCATCAATCTCAAGATGAGTATATCCCAAACCATAGTAATCCGGGGCACCACCATCCCAATCCACCATCCTATCAATCGTCGAATGATCAATAGGAGCACTTGGTAACTGAACCTGCTCCTCCTCTGACCAACGAACACCAACTGCAGCACACAACTTAGTAACAATGGAGGCATGAGGAATCGCCCCCGTTGTACCACCCTTCAAAAACTTCACAATACTCCTATGAAGTAGCTCTCCAAGATCAATGTACTCTTCATTCAGAATACCAAAAAGAACAATAGCCCTTTCCACCGTAACCTCATGCTGATGCGAAGAAGGCACAATATTAGCACAAATAAACAAATTCCAAGCCCTCGCATACCTGTTCATAGGAGAAGCCGGAAAAGTAATCGGCTCGGTGGTGCCAGCCTTGTACTTCCAAGTCGTGCCAGGAACACACATCTCCCCAAGAATGTACTCGAGATCAAGATCTTCCCGAGTCTTCAAAGACCAGTCTTCCTAACCCCTCTTCCTCCTAGGCAAATTCAAAACCCGATGAATTGCCCTAGCCGTATAATCAACAGTAAATCCATGAACCATACTATAACCGTTCTTGTCGGCTTTAGCATTAGCATAAAACTCCCGCACAATAGACAACGGGACCGGCTCTGGTGCTTCACAAAAGGATTCCCAACCCCTCTTCGTAATCATGGTAAACAAGTTCCCATCAGTAGGTTGAGGCAAAAATCCCCTCTCTTTAGCCACAGCCTTCGACAACAAACGAGAAAACTCAACCTGAGCCTCTGGAGATGTGAATTTCTCTCCTCCAATACCAATACTCGACTCCTCCTCAGAAGAAGAACGACGAGTGCTACTACTTCCCGCAAATCTACCCCTCTTTGGTGGAGCCATTGAAATTGATGAAGATAGATATAGATTGTGTGTATGTATAGGTGTGAGAGAGAGAATGAGAAAGAGGAACTTAGGGGCTAGGGTATTGATATAGAGGGTTGGGGAGGGTAGGAAAGTGTTTAAAAAGAGAAATAACACATAAAATCTGATTTGGGGTTTTTTTTTTTTCTCTTTTTCCCGTTTCTTTTTTTTTCTGGACAGGGATTGGGCGCGGACGCGCGGTCCTCTGCCAGATTTTCTGATTTTTTGATTTTTTTTGTTTTTGTTTTTTTTAAACAAAGACAATGAAAAATACTTACAACATAGCATGGGTTGCCTCCCACGAAGCGCTCGTTTTACGTCAATAGCTTGACGTGATTCCTGACTCCTTAAACAGCTGAAACAAGAATCGCGGTTTCCGCCTCGCGATTCACCCGTTCACCAAAATACGGTTTCAACCTCTGACCATTGATCTTAAATGCTTCATCCGGTGACTTATCAAAAACTTCCACTGCACCATGTGGAAACACTGTTTTGACCGTGAACGGCCCCGACCACCTTGACTTGAGTTTACCAGGAAAAAGCTTGAGACGAGAGTTAAAAAGCAAAACTAGTTGACCAGGAACAAAGGACTTTTGCACCAACTTCTTATCATGCCATCTCTTTACCTTCTCCTTGTATAACTTGTGATTTTCATAAACCTGTAGACGGAACTCATCCAACTCATTAATCTGAAGCATTCTTCTTTCACTAGCAGCTGACAAATCAAAATTCAACTTCTTCAACGCCCAATATACCTTGTGCTCTAGCTCGGCAGGCAAATGACAAGCCTTACCATACACCAGCTGAAATGGTGACGTACCCAACGGAGTCTTGTAAGCTGTCATGGAAGTCCAAACAGCTTCATCAAGCTTCAACGACCAATCCTTCCTTGAAGGATTCACAACTTTCTCAAGAATACGCTTGATCTCCCTATTAGAAACTTCAGCTTGGCCATTTGTCTGAGGATGATAGGCAGTAGCAACACGATGATTGATATTATACCTGGCCATCAAGGCTGTAAACTTGCGGTTGCAAAAATGTGTACCCTCATCACTGATGATTACCCTTGGAGTTCCGAAACGCGTGAAGATTTGCTTATGCAGAAAACTCAGCACCACTTTAGCATCATTGGTCGGTAAAGCCTTTACCTCAACCCATTTAGACACATAATACACAGCTAACAGTATGTACTGATTATTGCAGGACGAAACAAACGGTCCCATGAAATCGATTCCCCACACATCGAAAATCTCCACTTCAAGCAGCATATTAAGAGGCATCTCATTCCTCCTAGAGATATTACCAACCCTTTGGCATCGATCACACCTCAAAACAAACTGATGAGCGTCCTTAAACAGAGTTGGCCAGTAGAAACCTGCCTGAAGTACTCGAGTAGCTATCTTCTCTCCACCATAATGACCTCCATAAGTGGTGAAATGGTAATAACGCAACACACCCTCGGTTTCACTATAAGGAATGCATCTTCTTATTATCTGATCAGCTCCTTGCCTGAATAAGAATGGCTCATCCCAACGATACCACTTCACATCATGTAGAAACTTCTTCCTTTGAGCATAAGAGAATTCAACAGGAATGACATTACTAACAAGATAGTTCACAATATCTGCAAACCATGGTTCTTCATCTTGCACCCCAAAAAGTTGCTCATCAGGAAAAAATTCATTGATTAGAGTTTTATCACCTGCATTCTTACCGAGGTCTTCCAATCGTGACAAATGATCAGCCACCTGGTTTTCTGTACCCTTTCTGTCTTTAATCTCCAAATCAAACTCTTGGAGCAAAAGAACCCAACGAATCAACCGCGGCTTTGAATCTTTCTTAGAAATCAGATAACGAATTGCTGCATGATCAGTATAGACTACTACCTTCGTTCCAAGCAAATATGCCCTGAATTTCTCGAAACTGTAGACAATGGCTAAAAGTTCCTTTTCTGTAGTAGTGTAATTCAGATGAGAATCGTTGAGAGTTTTGCTAGCGTAGTAAATCACATGAAACACCTTGTTCCTCCTTTGCCCAAGAACAGCTCCCACGACATAGTCACTAGCATCACACATCAACTCAAAAGGTTCATCCCAGTCAGGTGCAGTGATAATAGGTGTAGTAGTCAACTTCTTCTTCAAGAGCTCGAAAGCAGCCAAGAAATCTTCATCAAACTTGAAAGGAACATCCTTTTCCAACAAACTACATAAGGGTTTAGAGATTTTGGAGAAGTCTTGAATGAATCACCGATAGAAACCCGCATGACCAAGAAAACTGCGAATTCCCTTAACTGAAATTGGTGGAGGAAGATTTTCAATTGTCTCCACTTTGGCCTTATCCACTTCAAGCCCCTTGCTAGAAACCTTATGCCCAAGAATGATTCCTTCTTGCACCATGGAGTGACATTTCTCCCAGTTGAGCACCAAATTGGTCTCAACACACCTTTTTAGCACCATGCCAAGATTCTGTAGGCACTGGTCATAGGAAGTTCCAAAAACTGAGAAGTCGTCCATGAACACCTCCACATTAATGCCAATCATATCTGAGAAAATGGCCATCATACACCTCTGAAAATTTGCTGGTGCATCACAGAGTCCGAAAGAAACGCGACGGAACGCAAAAGTGCCAAAAGGACATGTGAATGTGGTCTTCTCCTGATCCTCTGGAGCAATACAAATCTGATTGTAACCTGAATAACCATCCAGAAGGCAATAGAACTCATGACCAGCCAACCTATCCAGCATCTGATCAATGAACGGAAGAGGGAAGTGATCTTTTCTGGTGGCTTTATTCAGCTTTCGGTAGTCCATGCAAATTCTCCACCCTGTAACTGTACGAGTAGGGATGAGCTCATTCTTCTCATTAGCAACCACTGTCATGCCTCCTTTCTTAGGCACACATTGCACTGGACTCACCCAAGAACTGTCTGAAATAGGATAGATAATTCCTGTGTCCAACCACTTCAGAATTTCTTTCTTCACCACCTCTTTCATGATAGGATTGAGCCTTGAGGGTCCACAATTGGTTTACTTCCTGGTTCAAGCGGAATCTTATGCATGCAATACGAAGGGCTGATTCCCTTGATATCCGCTATGGTCCAACCAATGGCTGACTTGAATTCTCTCATAATTCTCAAAAGTTTTTCTTCTTCACTACCTGAAAAGTTAGATGCAATAATCACAGGTAAAGTAGATGCATCACCTAAGAAAGCATACCTCAAGTGCTCCGGTAGTGGTTTAAGTTCAAGAGTAGGAGCTTCTTCAATCGATGGCTTGAGACGCTCCTGAATTTTTTAAGCTCAGCTATGCCAAGAGAATCAAATGGCATATCAATCTTTCTTTTCCACGGAGAAGCATTCAAATGCTGCAGTTGCTCTTCTCTTTCTTTGTCTTCAGTATCCGAATCCCCTATCAGTGCCTTCTCCAAGGTATCTGACTTAAGCAGTTGCTCAATCTCCGTGTACACCGCAGACTCAACCAAGTCCACTGAGAAACATTCTTCTTCCTCTATAGGGAAATTCATTGCATTGAACACACTGAAGGTGACATTCTGGTCATGCACCTTCATTGTAAGTTCTCCTTTCTGTACATCGATCAAAGTACGACCTGTAGCCAAGAACGGTCTTCCCAAGATAATAGGAATCTTCTTGTCTTCCTCAAAATCCAGAATAACAAAATCAGCCAGAAAGATAAGCTTATCCACTCTAACCAAAACATCCTCCACTATGCCCCTTGGATATGTGATTGACCGATCCGCCAGCTGTAAGGACATGTTTGTAGGTTTCGGTTCAGGAAGTCCAAGTTGCATGAAGACAGACAACGGCATTAGATTAATACTAGCTCCCAAGTCACAAAAGCACTTGTTGAAAGATAGATTGCCGATTGTGCACGGTATGGTGAAACTCCCTGGATCCTTGAGTTTTGGAGGTAACTTCTGCTGTAAGATAGCACTACATTCTTCTGTCAAAGCAACGGTTTCCAACTCCTCGAGTTTCAACTTCCGAGATAGAATACCCTTCATGAACTTTGCGTAGCTCGGCATTTGTTCTAAAGCTTCCGCAAAAGGTATGTTGATATGCAACTTCTTGAAAACCTCCAGAAACTTAGCAAACTACTTGTCCATCTTCTGCTTTTGAAGACGTTTAGGGAATGGCGGAGGAGGATAGACCTCCTTGATCTCTGTATTCTGCTTCAGAACAGATTTCTCAGTCGAATTGTCACGCTTTTCCGCTTCATTTCCCCCCAAACTGGCTTTTTCCTCTTTTTCTTCATCTTCTGGCAGAACATCAGGCGCGGGCGCGCTCCCTAGGGCGCGGGCGCGCCCACCTTCTGTTGGGAATCCAGAAATTTCTTCGTTTTGCTCTTTTTCTGAGTTCTGGTCACCCGTAACCTTTCCAGATCGCAAGGTAACTGCTTTAACATGTTCCTTGACCTCTCTTTTGCCAGGATTAGCTTCCGTATCACTAGGGAGAGTTCCCTGTGGTCTATTCAGCAAGGCATTGGCAATCTAACCTATTTGATTCTCCAGAGTCTTGATTGAAACAGCTTGGCTCTTGCACATTAGCCTCAATTCTTCCAATTCTGATTTTTCATTAGATGACTGACCAGCATTGCCTTGAGATGGTTGTTGAAACCCCGGTGGTTGATACGGTTGCCTTGGAGCATACTGCTGCTGAAAACCAGAAGAGTTAAATGGTTTAGCTTCGAATTGTTGACCTTGATACTGCTGATACGGCTGTTGTGGTTGATTCTGCTGACCACCCTGATTGTTACTCCAGCTGAAATTAGGATGGTTCCTGTTGTTGGGATGATAGGCATTAGGCACTGGCTGTTGTGATCTCTGGAAATTGCTCACGAACTGCGCCGATTCACTAGATATGGCACACTGATTCGTGTCATGTGCACCTGCACATAGCTCACACACACTAGCCACCTGCTGAACTCCATAGTTAGACAAGGAATCCACCTTCATAGACAAAGCCTTTAGCTGAGCTGCTATTGCCGTAGCTGCATCCACTTCCAGAACTCCTGCTACCTTGCCTTGTGATAACCTCTGAGTTGGATTCTGGTATTCATTAGCAGCCATCATCTCAATAAGTTCATAAGCTTCATCATAGCTTTCAGCCCAAAGAGCTCCACCTGATGCCGCATCAAGCATTGGTCGAGATTGACCTCCCAGTCCATTGTAGAAACAATTGATCACCATCCAGTCAGGCATTCCATGATGAGGACACTTCCTAAGCATCTCCTTGTAACGCTCCCAAGCATCACATAAAGTTTCTCCAGAATGTTGTGCAAACTGAGTAAGAGCATTCCTGATTGCTGCTGTTTTAGCCATCGGGAAGAATTTAGTGAGAAACTTCTGAGCAAGATCCTCCCAAGTAGTAATAGAACCTGCTGGTAGAGAGTGCAACCAGCCTTTAGCCTTATCCCTCAGAGAGAATGGGAAAAGTCTCAGCTTCACAGCATATTCCGACACTCCGTTGAACTTGAAGGTGTCGCAAATCTCAATGAAATCCCTCATATGCATATTAGGGTCTTCCGTTGGAGCACCCCCAAACTGAACTGAGTTCTGCACCATCTGAATCATGTCAAGCTTGATTTCAAAAGTATTAGCTGCAATAGCCGGCCTAACAATGCTAGATTGAATGTCATTGATCTTCGGCTGAGAATAGTCCTTCAAAGCCTTCATTTCTGTTGCTGCTGGTTCTCCCATAACTAGACTTAATTCAAGTTCTTCTTTTCGAGATTGAGAACGTGTTCGCATACACGCTCACTAAAGTATCTGAAACACACCAAACAAAGTAAAATTGATGAGTATAATCCGAGTCAGTGAACTTTAACGACCACTGATGACAAGCACATAAACTAAATAAATAACACCGAGTCCCCGGCAGCGGCGCCAAAAACTTGTTCGCACAAAATCACGCAAGCGTACGCGGTCAACAAGTAATATATGAAAGTAGAGTTCGTTCCCACAGAGACTGCTTTGGTTGCTATAGTTATGCACTTATGCAACAATGTATGGCTATTGTTCAATGCTAAGACAAGTATCAAATTTGAGTTTTGATTAACTAAATTAACTAATCAACTTAACAAAATTATAATTAACTAAATAGATTGCTGATGATTTACTTATGAGAATAAAACATGGGATCCTAACTTCATTAAATACTTCATCTAGAGCCTTTTGTCTTTAATCAATGCATGTGACGGTTGTGACAACTAATCGGATAACACAAAATCAGTACACGCTACCTTTCAGTATACGTATACCAAACCACTCAAACATCCACAAAAGAGATAGAAGTTGAGCAGACACCAAATATGCTTAGACCCTATATGTCTATAAGATTTCAAAACATAACGGTTTAACGAGCAAGTTATCCATTCAGATTACATAGGGCAGGTAAGATGGTTAAAATCACCTACAAATCATGCATGACAAACATACATAAACCTATGCTAGCATGGCAAGTTCTAAACCTCTATATCCACTTTCGCAATCAATAGAGATTAACAAACAATCTTAGATGTTAGCTACGCATCCAAGAAGAATAAGCACAACCAAACTAGGATATCAATTAGCCATCACACACAAATCTTTAAAACAATTAACTACTAAAATCCATAAATAAATCCGTTAGAATCCCACGACAACGATTAGTTCATAATCGAACCGTTCATCATCGTGGGTTCTGATGAAAACATGATAATACATATGTCTAGAATACTGAATAAAAGTGCTAGGGTTTAGAAAGAACAAACGAGAATCCAAAGTATCGCCTAATTAGAAGAATACAAAGAAAAGATGAAAAGTAGATCTTCGTAATCAGCTGTCTTCTTGTTCTCCTCACCGGTGGATGGATATGTATGATTGTATCTCAATGTATATCTCAGAAATCGTCCACCAATTGATTATATAGGTCTCTGGGCGGACTGGTCTTCTGGCAACTTTCCTTTTCTGACTCAGAATTGCCTTCTACAGCATTCGAAGAGCGCGGGCTCGCCTCCTAGGGCGCGGGCGCGCCTGGTTACTGCTCAGAAACATCAACTTGCTTTTCTTCAACTTTTCCTTGCGCTCTCTCGCTCCGCAACCACTTGGCCTTCACAGAAAATGCTCAAAATACCACTGCAATCCACAAGAACTCCACTACTCTGCTAACAAATCAATTCTACAAATACTAACACAAAACACATCACAAACACCACACACTTGAGAACAGACGATCAAATTTAAGCCAATTTAGGACGATCCAAGTGGATATGAAATCCACTTATCATCTGGAAATCTCTATTTTCCACAGCCTTTCTTCCTTTTCTTCAAAATTTAATAAGGCATTGATTCTTTCTTGCTCATAGGTGTCATAATGTTTCCATCCCCCTTGCTTCATTATTCTTTCTCTTCCATCAGTGTACTTGATCTCTAGATGGTCTAGCTTCACTTTGACTTCAAAGATCCTTTGAGCCCTCAGAAATGCTAGGGCATCTTCATCATAGTCCTCATCTAGTGGAAACACATTGATGCCAACAACATTTGTGAGTTTTCCAGTTTTATTTGTTATCCTTATTCTTCTTGGTACACTCTTGATCTTCATATGCTTCACAAGAGGTAACTTTCTGGAACAAGGTGAATTTGTCTTTAGTGCCACATCATTTGGAAGTAGCTTCATTCCTTTGCTCTTGGTCCACTGCAACACTCCACTAGCTGTGACCTTGTGGAAGTGTTTTCTTGATATTTCTTTTATGGCTTCATCTTTCTTCTGTGGCAATTCAGGTTCAGAAGTTTTGGATAAAGATTTTGGAGGATCAGTACTAACAGTACCCACCCTAGACTTGGAGTCTTGTGTTGTGGTTAAAGTACTGCTAGCAAAGTCCTTGACTTGCTGAATTCCACTTCTAGTGTCCTTGACTTTTTCTTTTGTTCCCTTGGACTCCCTCTTATCATCATCAGCACCTTTTGATCTCCTTGATGTTTTGCTCCTGCTTCTGTCACTTGATCCATCCTTATTACTCCTTGGTTGATATTTCCTTCTGTAAGTTTTCTCCTCATCATCATCCTCACCATCCATCTTCTTGCTCCTTTCTTTAACAGACTCAGGTATGACTCCACGAATCAAAAAGGATTGTAACAAGTGAATCATTTCTAGCTCTTCAGCTGTCTTAACTCCTCTCTTGGATCTCAGCATCTGCAACACATGGTTGATCTTAGCATTGTTCTTCATAGTCAATTCTGAGGGAATCACCAGTTGGTCAATGCTGCTGTCTTGAGATAGACTTTGGAAGATTATTGTTCTCGGCTTGGGGATAACCTCAGGCAATCTTTGATGTTGGTCTATCTGCAAGTCATCAAACAGTCTCTTGTTGTTTGCCCCATCCTTTTCAATTAAGTCCATAATGATTGACAGCTCAGAAAATCTCAGTTTCTCCAGAGTTTGAAATGCTAGATGCGACAAGCAATTATCCTTGCACACCATGATAACTTCTCTTAGATGTATATCCTTGACTTTCCTTACTGCCACAGTGAAGTACTTGATGCTTTCCTTGATCTTTTGTATGTAGACCCTTGCATCTTCTTGAGCATTGCTATAGATGGCTTTCAGAAACTCCAGGAAGGCCTCATCATGATAGATGTTTGAATTGGCAACTTCCTATAGCTTGGCCTCAGTTATGATTGTGGCTTTGATAGGTTTGGCACTTGAAGTTGGTTGAGGAGCTGAAATGTCCTTTGGCATGGTAGAGGGATGGAAGGTAGTTGTGACTGTGCTTCTTTGACCTTGAGCACTGATGACATCCACAGAGGGAAGAGTGATTGGCTTTACAGTTTCTTCTGTGAGTATGCCCTTAAGCTTTTGCTGCTTGGAAGGTACTCCCCCTCTTTTTTTCAAAATGACCTCCTTTTCTTTCTCCCCCTTAGGCTTGGAATCAGACAGGATGTCTTGAGCTTCCCCAGGGATAGGCAGGTTCATGTGTCTCATCATAGAAGTCATCATTTGCTGTTGCACCAACAAGATATTAGAAGTGTTGTTGCCTTGGTCATCCAGCTTGTCTTTGAGCTTGTTCAAGGATTGAGATAGGATCCTGTTTTCATCCTTTAGAGAGGCCACTTCTCTTTCTAGACTATCCACCTTAGAGAATAGTTGCTGAGATTTGAAAGAATTGAGAGATTGATCCTTGATCTTGGCAAAGTCAAATTTGGAGATGTTTGACAGAGGGACCTCATCCACCAATTTATCACCATATTGATTCTTCCGCATGACATTCATCAGAGCATTAGAGGTTAGGTTGGCCTGGACTTGATTTTCCAGGGTGGTAGCCATTTTCTTGATGTTGTCTGTGACCATGGCAAGAGAAAGATCCATCTTGTTGACATTAGAGGAGGTTTCTAGACTTCTTTTAGGATGCCATCCACCTTAGGAAAATCAGAGAGGTAGGAGTTTCTTAGCTGAGTGAGGGATCTTTTTGTCTCCTCCTTTAAAGAATAGATCTCTGATTGAAGCCCTTTCCCAAGATAGTGCAGAGCCTTCAACTGATTCTTGTAAGCATCATTAACAACATCATAAATGGCAGCAGGAGAGAGATCATTTGCATTGGAGCCTAGAGAAGTTAGGTATTCTTCCCTGAGAAAAGTTAGGGCGTCCTTGAGTTTGATAGTCCTCTTAGCATCCAACCAGGCATCCACATTTCCCTCTGGTTCAGCTTCATCCACTATCTTCTCCTGCTGAGCTTCAACATCCTCCTTGTGGCAAAGTAAGATGGCTTCATAATCAGCATTTGGTAGATTTGAGGTGAGGAGATGTTGAGCTATCTTTGAGAACTCATCTATCTGTGCCACATGAATATTTTGTAATTCTTCTCCCGTCAATTGTGGTGGCACAGTAGATGATCCTGAAGCCATGCCATGTTGCACATGCTTCAGCCATTCTGACAATGTGGCCTTAGCCAAGTTAGAGTTGTTTTCTGGGGGGTTTGATTGATGAGTGTCATCCAGTCTTGGAATGACTATAGAGGCTGATGCTGTCTCCATTGAAATGGGATGAGTTACAACACCATCTCTATATGCTTGTGAGGGCAAATCCATGTCCATATGGAATGGAAAGTTTGGCATAGAGTCTCCAGTAAGAACTGGTGAATCCTCTATGTTTTTGTTGGTGTCATTAGGATATGCCCCAGCATGCATTCCCTGACCAACTAGATGTGGTTCCTGGGTGGTGAGCACAGTGTCATGCACCATGTCACTTGAAGTTGGCTCAATCACAGTTTTGGATTGTGATTGATCAATTTCAGAAAAGTCATGTGAATGACTAATCTGTTGAGAAGAAATGTTAGATGTAGATGCTGGAAGAGAAGTGTGGTGTAGATTTGATTTTGGCAACTCTTCCTGAGAAATAGGAAGAGTTTCAAGTGTGATGTGCTCTCCACTCATGGTGTCATCATCCTTATTTCTCCTAGGATCAAGAGTGAGTTCTTGACCCTGTGCAGACTCAATACATGTTGTAGTGGGGAGGCTACTCTTTTCAATGCCAATGACCTGTTGAGAGGCCATTGACAGTAACAGGTGTACCCCTTTTTCCACATCTGAATCCTGTTGGGAGGATTCAGTGGTAGGTTTAGATTTGGATTTCTTACTGTGTCTGGTGAGAGGTGACTCAGGAGTCTCACTTTCTATCTCTACAGATTCTTGTATCACTTTTAAGGCTCTCTTCTTAGTCTTCTTTTTAGTAACATCAATCTTTTGAGAGACTGATGCACTTGGCTCCCTAATTTCTACAGTGGTGTTTGCAGAAGGGTTGCTGGATGGGATAGGAAGGCTGGGATTAGACTGTGTAGCTCCTTCAGTCTTAGCCTCCCCTGTCCAGGAAAGTTCATGGTATATGGGCTTATCAAGTGGATAAGACTCAAATGTGTCCTGCATATGCTTGGTCACACTTAGAATCACATCCACTTGATTCCTTGTGTCCAATGAACCAAATAGAATCTTGGACATGGACTTGGAATAAGCCATTTTAGTTGTATCTATACCCTCCAATTCATGGATATATGCATCAAGATAGTTTAAAATAACTTGAAGGAAACGGGGGTAAAAGATTTCATTACCTCTACCACGAACTGTTCTCCCTAGCCTCTGAGCCAATTCCTTGAGGATGATTGCTCCAACATTTATCTCCTGATTGTGGGCTAGGGAGTAGGCCATCTTCACAGCAATGTGACTGATTTGGTCCCATCCTGTCTTCCTGCATAAGAACACCTTTTGGAGTGTATCAAAAACAAACGACCACTCCCTCCTGACATGCTTCTTGTTAAACTTAGCCATGTCAACCTTATCTGCATACTTGATGAGGTCCAAGAAAGCAACCATTTCATCATCATTAGCTTCAACATCATGACCCTCGACCTTGAACCCTAGGGCCTCGTTAATCTCCTTCTCCCCAAACTGGAAGGACTTGCCCCCAATTGTGCAATTCACTTCCTGAAATGAGGTTCCATCGTCCCTTGCCATTGTTGCAACCAAGGCTGTTCTCCAGAACCCTTCCAATACATCCACATACATAGTGGGGTTAAGGGTCAAAGCTTGGCGGAGGTAGGAGGTGTTTAAGAACCGTACAAAGCACTTGTACCTTGGGTTTGCCTCCGCCTCTGAGGGAATTGAAAGTAAATTTGTTTCTTTGGGAATGGTTAAAGTAATTGAGGATGATACTGTCTGAGATTTGGGTGCCATTTTTAAGATTGAGAGTGAAAAAGAGAGTAGATAATTTGATCTTAGGTTTGAGAATTGAGAGCAATAGATAAGATGAAAAGTTGTGAACGGTTAGAAAAGAGTATTTATATGATAGAGACACTGCGATATGGAGTTATGAATATGTACAGTCTATTTGTATGTCGCGAAGTCAAAAATAGCCTGTACCGCAAAGTCTTGCAAAGTATATCGCATAGTTCAAAAAAAAAATGAACTATGTCGCAAAGTCTTAAGGATGAAAAGATTTGGGGAGACTTTGCGATATAGTATAAATACCCTGCCTAAAACTCTCTTTTTGGAATTTCAAGAAATTTGTCAGACTTTTATCAAATTTTGAAATAAAATTAATTTAAATCAAAATTCTGTCAAATATGGAGACTTGTCGATATAGTTATTCTAGGTCGCGAAGTCATAAAATGAACTATGTCGCAAACTCATGAAATGAACTATATCGCAAAGTGTCACAATCTTAACAGTTTGCGATATAAGTCTGTTTGATTTGAACTGTGTCGTGAACTCTGAAAATCATCTATATCGAGATGTCTCAAAAGCTCACAACTTCATCACCAATTATGATTTTGAAAAATATGCAGTAAAATACTGAAATATTTATAAATCATATTTCAGCTAATTTCCATTCCAAATAAATAGAGCATTTAAACACAGTGAAAATTTAATGCTGCAACAATTAACTAGCATACTTACTTAGAACAACTAAATGAAGGATTGAGCATTCCAATTTCACTCACCAGTCTGTTGAAGACAGCTTCATTCAGAGGTTTAGTAAATATGTCAGCTAATTGTTTCTCAGTTGGAACATAAGAGACTTCTATGGTACCATTTGCAGCATGTTCCCTAATGAAATGGTACCTGATCTCAATGTGCTTTGTAGTAGAATGATTAACAGGATTGGCAACTATGGATATTGCACTAGTATTATCACACATCAGAGGAATGTGTTCTAACACTAGTCCATAATCCATGAGTTGATTTCTAATCCAAAGCAATTGAGCACAGCAACTTCCAGCAGCAATATATTCAGCCTCAGTTGTGGATGTTGCTGTGGATTGTTGTTTCTTACTGAACCAGGACACTAACCTTTGGCCTAAGAATTGGTAGCTTCCAGAGGCGCTCTTCCTGTCAATTCTGCATCCAGCATAATCAGAGTCTGTGTAACCAACCAGGTTGAACCCAGTTCCCTTGGATACCATAGCCCAAGATTAGGAGTCCCTTTCAGATATTTGAAAATCCTTTTGATAGCCATCATGTGAGATTCCTTAGGATAAGACTGGAACCTTGCACAAAGGCATGTGGCAAACATGATATCAGGTCTGCTAGCTGTGAGATAGAGTAGTGATCCAACCATGCCTCTGTAAACCTTGATGTCTACTCTTTTGCCTTTCTTGTCTTCATCAAGCTTGATTGCAGTGGACATATGAGTTTTTGCAGGAGATGAGTCTTCTAAACCATATTTCTTCAAAAGATCTTTGACATACTTTGATTGGTTTATGAAGATGCCATCCTCCCTTTGATGTACTTGCAAACCTAGAAAGTAGGTTAATTCTCCCATCATACTCATCTCATATTTGCTTTGCATAAACTTAGAGAACCTTACACAGAGTTTTTCATTTGAAGAGCCAAAGATGATATCATCCACATAGATTTGAACAAGAATGATATCATTTCCATGCTTCTTGAAGAATAGGGTTTTGTCAATTGTACCCCTGGTAAATTGATGCTCAAGAAGGAATTGAGATAGAGTTTCATACCAGGATCTAGGTGCCTGTTTGAGTCCATAGAGTGCCTTGAGCAGTCTATACACAAAGTTTGGGAAGTCTTCATTCTCAAAACCAGGTGGTTGAGACACATAAACTTCTTCAGCAAGATCACCATTGAGAAATGCACTTTTTACATCCATTTGATACACCTTGAAATCTGAGTGAGCTGCAAAAGCCAGGAAGATTCTGATGGTTTCCAGTCTAGATACAGGTGCAAATGTCTCATCATAATCAATGCCTTCTTGCTGATAGTATCCTTTGGCAACCAGCCTTGCTTTGTTTCTAATTACCACTCCTTCTTCATCCATCTTGTTTCTGAACACCCATTTGGTGTCAATAACATTCTTTCCTTTTGGAGGTGGCACTAGTTCCCATACTTTGTTTTTCTCAAATTGATTCAATTCTTCTTGCATGGCAACAATCCAATCAGAAATCTTCAAAGCTTCTTCAACTACTTTAGGTTCCTCTTGTGACAGAAAGCAGCTATACAGACATGTATTCATTGTTGCCCTTCTTGTTCTAACTCCCTCACCAGGATCTCCAATGATTTGATCCCCAGTGTGGGCTCTGTCCCATTTCCTTGTGTGCCCCTGTTCATTTCTTTGGTCCGTTCCAAGCTCATTTTGGTTGACAGTTGCATTCTCTTCTTCTCCCCCTGTGTTTGTGAACCCTTGCACAGGTGTTTGAAGAAGGTTGTCAACTTCAAGAATTTCATTTTCTAGAACAGTTTGAACAGGTGGTTCATCTTCACTTTCAGAATCCTCAAGATAACCTTGATTCTCAAATATTAATGGCACCCTGTCTTGATCACTTGTTTTAAGTCCAGGAGTTTTCTTGTCATCAAAGGTAACATCCATGCTTTCCATGACTTTGTGTTGCTCAGGTACAAACACCCTGTATGTTGTCCTTTCCAGAGAGTATCCAATGAAGATACCTTCAAATGCTTTTGCATCAAATTTTCCAACATTCTCAGAGGTATCTTTCATCACAAAACACTTGCTTCCAAACACATGCAGATGCTTGAAGGATGCTCTTTTTCCAGTCATTAATGAGTAAGGAGTTTTGCCAGACTTCTTATTGATCAATGTTCTATTCCGCACATAGCATGTTGTGTTAACAGCATCAGCCCAAAAGCTAGTAGGTAGCTTTGCATCCAACAGCATTGTCCTTGAAGCTTCAATGAGAGTTTTATTCTTTCTCTCAACTACTCCATTTTGTTGAGGTGTTCTAGGAGCTGAGAATTGTTGAGGAATTCCTTTATCTTTGCAAAACTCATACAATGTTGAATTTCTGAACTCAGTCCCATTATCACTTCTCAAAGCAACTACAGAGGAACCAGTGCTTTGTGCTTCTCTATCAACTCTCTTGATATGCTCTATTATGACTTGAGGTGCTGCATCCTTGGAGAATAGGAATTCCACCCAAGTATATCTTGAATAATCATCAACCATCACTAGGGCATATTTCTTTTTGGAAAGGGACATTACATTCACAGGGCCAAATAAATCCATGTGAATTAGCTGCAGAGGTTTTGAGTTTGTATTGAGCAACTTGTTCTTGTGACTTGATCTTTTAATCTTTCCTTTCTGACAAGCTTCACATGCTCCATCTTGCACAAACTCCAAGGCAGGCAAATCCCTGATGAGTTGTCTCTTGGTTAGAGAGTTCATTGCCTGAACATTCAAGTGAGACAGTTTCTCGTGCCATAGCCAGAATTCCTCATTTGTGGCTTTAGTGTAGAAACAACAAATTTCTCCCTTGTCTGCAGCCTTGAGATCAGCTACAAACAGGCTTCCTTTCTTCACACCAGTTAGAACAACTTCACCAATTTCTCTTTTTGAGATTGAACAATGATCTTCATCAAATTCCACTTTGAAACCCCTGTTGGTAAATTGTCCAATGCTCAAGAGATTATGCTTCAGTCCTTCAACAAATGCTACATCTTCAATAATGACATTTCCAGTTTTAACACTGCCATATCCCATTGTATAACCAATGTTGTTATTTCCAAAGGTTACTGATGGGCCAGCCTTTTCCTCAAAATGTGATAGCAGGGCTATATCACCAGTCATGTGACTTGAGCATCCATTGTCCAAGATCCATATGACTCTTTTATTCCTGTTGCCCTGCATTCACAAAGTAACTAAGTTGTTTTTGGTACCCACACTTGGTAGGGTCCAGTTGATTTAGAAACATTTTTGTTAACAATTCTTCTGTCATAAATTGCATTCCTCACAGTAGGAGACTTCACTTTTTCTGTGGCTTTGGAGTTTACACTCTTAGGCTCACATGAAGTTTCACCCTCTCACCCTTGATTGGGGATCCTGTCCTGTGAGTGTGTACATGTGTGTGTGATTCACAGGATTGTGCAGAGTCAAGTTTATGCTTAAGAGATAAACAGTTAGCAATCACAGTCACATAGCATGTCATGCAGTTTGGCTTACCACAGAAAGAATCATGACTAGAATTTATGCTAGCAGAATGGTTACTCAGGTTATCAACTTCAGCAATTTCAGGCTTACTACACTTATGAGTCAAATGATTAACAGATAGGCATTTCTGACATTGTTTCCTGGGAGCATTTGGCACATAAGCATAGTTGTTACCCTTGTTGACACCTACCTTACCATTTCTGTTTTGTTTCTTTTTCTTAACAACTTCTTTCTTTACTTTAGCACTCTTGACAAGGTTGTCTTTGGTCTCTTTCTGACTGACAGATTCAGGAGAGGAAGAAGTGTCTTTAGCAGCCTCATCTTCTTCAAGAAGTTGTTGTTTGATGATCAATAGTTCTTCATCAAACTCAACAACACTCTTTTTGAAGATGGGCTTTTCAACACTAGACAGAATGGTTGGGGCATTTTTTTTTGTAAAAGATTCTTTTCCTTTGCCCTTTGCCTGCTTCCTTCCTTTATCATTATCATAGTCAAAACCAACTCCAACCTTGCAATCTTCAGTGTATTCCTTGTGATAGGTTTGAATAAGCTCAGAGGAGTTCTTGAAGCTTCTTAGTTTCAATTCATTTTCAGCAATTTGTTCTCTAAGAGCTTTTTCTATTTGTTCAGCACAGATCACTTTGTTTTTAAGATACGCAACCTCCTTTTTCAAACCATCAAGGCTCACAATCATTAACTCAAGTTCCTCATTCTTTTCTGTAAGCTCAAGATTTTTAGCAGTTAGTCTATCAATTTCTTCATTAGCTACTAACATGCTAGTATGAATATTGAACATCTCAGTACTCATATCTTCAACAGTTTGCTTATATTGAAAGGGAGTCATATCAAGAGAAGTAAGAATGGGTACCTGACTTGAAGAATCACCATCATCAGAAAATGCCATCAAGGCATAGTTTGAGTACTCTTGTTCTTCTTCTTCATCAGAGTCATCCCAGCACTTTCCCTCAGCAATAAAAGCTTTACTCTGTTGTTTCTTGAGTAGAGCCTCATACTTAGCTTCAAGCTCTAAGTATGCTTTATCCTTCTTGACCTGTTTAGGCTTTTTGCACTCAGTGGCAAAATGCCCAAGTTCATTGCAGTTATAACACCTTATCTTGGTTCTATCCACACTTCCAGACTTGTATCCTCCTTTAGCAGAAGCAGCAATCCCTTTCCCTTTATTGAAGGTGTTTGAACCACTAGATCCACCAGCATTTCCAGCATTGAACTTTGACCTAAATGGCTGCTTTCTTTTAAACCTTATGTTAGGATACCTCCTGGCCATATAGGCAAAAGATTTGTTTTCCATCTTGTCCAGTTCATCTATGCTGTAAAATTCCTCATCCTCAGGCAAATCATAGACAGCTTGGGTCTCATCTCCAGTGTCTTCAACTTCCAGTTCCTCAATCTTGACTTGACTGACTTTAAGAGATTCCATTATTTGACCTAGATTGTCAGCAATAAGGGCACAAGAAGTATTTGCCATTAATCCTTGTTTAGCTTGAATAGATCTCTTTTGGAACAACTCTAGCTCATAAGTTTTCAAAACACCATACAGCACATCAAAACCAATCTTTGTTAAATCTCTTTCTTTGAGTGAAGAGATTCTTGGTTCCAAGTGATCTGGTAGAGTTAACAAGAATTTCATGTTAAGCTCTTCTGTCTCATAGTGTTTGTCATAGAGTTTGAGCTCATTTATCAGCTTGTTGAACCTCTCAAACACTTCTGTGATTCCCTCCTTTGGCTGAGCCATGAAAGCTTCATACTGTGAAACAAGAATCTGGTTTTTGTTCTTCCTTACCTCAGGAGTTCCTTCACATAGCACTTCTATGAGATCCCACATTTTCTTTGCACTACTACAGTGGGCAACAGTACCATACATGTTGAAATCCATAGATTCACAGATGATAAGTTGGAGATGTCCATCCAGTGCTATTTTCTCCTTTTCAGGATCAGTGTATTTTGAGGGGTCTTTAGGTACATGCCTTGCTGGTATTATCTCAGTGCCTACTGTTGTTTCACCAATCTCAATCATTGGAATAAAGGGACCATGCTTTAGTATGTCTAAATACATGGGATTAGAAGCTTTGATGAACAGTTACATCTTCTTCTTCCATAAGCTATAGTGCTCTTTGTTGAAGGGAGGAATCTTGATACTGCTTAGTTTTTGTGAACTCATTCTTGATCTTTTTCTGTTTGTATGTTAATAGCCTGTTTTGATACCACTTGTTAGTAATGAATATCACTTAGAAACTAGACAGAGGGGGGGGGGGGTGAATGGATAGTTTGATAGATTTTTGTTTTCTTGAAACTAAAGATAAACTGTATATGATTATGCTATGTAATATGCAGAAAGTAAACAATACACACAATCACTTTAATCTATTTTGTATTAAGTAAATTAAATACTACAGCTTTCCAAGAAATTCATAATCGAATTTCTGGCTTCTAAACAAGAACAGTTTGTAACTTGTTTGCTTACAGAGAAAAGAGTGCTTAAGATAAAACTTTGTGTGTCTCTCTTGCAGCTTACAGTGGTGTGTGCACAATATATATATTCACCTATACAAACTAGGCACACACAATATTACACAGCTACCCCACTTCTGAAAGTCCAACTTGTCCTGCCATAAGAAGTTCACTGTGTCAGGAAGGACCACCTGCTTTTCGGAGTCTTTCCCGTTTCTGTAGCTGCTTGTCTCTTATCTTTCTCTTTAAGTTTAGCTGTAGATTTGCCATCTGTTCTTTGGACCACCTTGCCAGAACAAATGCTTCAGAATTTGTCTCTTTTGATTCTTTGTTCTGTACCTTGATTTGTCTTGTTGTAAACGGCTAAGTGTTGATATCGTGAACTCCACTTTATTCCTGACTTCGCGATGTCCCTTGTAAAGACTACGCGATATGGCCTTTGAGGACTTTGCGACATAGGCCATTTGATGACTATGCGACATAGGTCATTTCAGGACTATGCGACATAGGCCATTTGACAACTATGCGACATAAGCCATTTGAGGACTTCACGATCTAGGCATCTTTGACTTTGCTGACTTCAACACTTCACGACATGAGTCTTGAGGACTTCACGACATAGTACAAAATTGACTATGCGATATAGCACTTCTCGACATGGATATTGGTGACTTCACGACATAGCTTTCTTCTGACTTTGCTATATAATGCCTTAGACAAATTTCTGCAACTTATTTCTTCAGGGCCTTATTCATCTCTATCCTGCTGCATGAACACTTCTGAACTTCTACCAGGACAATTATTCAATGGCCTATATACAGTCTAGATGCAAGAAACTTTACTAAGCTCATTATAATTCTGAGCATACATGATCAAGCTAATGTTCATGAGAACAATACAAGTACATTGAGAGACCTACACTATATCCCAGTGATAGAATTCACTAGGTCATGTAATGTGACATAGTCACATAGTGTAGGCTTGTTAATAGTGGTATTCAGACATGTCTTAAGCCTAACAGGTACCATCAGGAGATGATGATTCACCAACTGGTTTCATTGGTACAAACGGTCCGTTCTCTAAAATGCCAATATACAACGGATTAGATGCCTTGATAAATAACAACATCTTCATCTTCCACAAACCGAAATCATCTCTAGTGAAGGGGGGAAGTTTAATACCAGCAGTTGTCTTTGGAGCACTCATGGTTTCTGAAAATTTCAAATTGTTTAAAATTCAAGAAATTCCAATTGAATGAAAAAATTTGAAAGTTAAAAAATTTGTTTCAAATTTTCAAGCCTAGATTGATTTTGGTCTCATTCACCGAATCTGATTTGCACGTCAATCAAGAATCTCTGATACCAATTGTTAGGTCCAAAGTATCGTAGAAGGGGGGTTGAATACGATACTCACAAATTATTTTAATTTCATTCGCGGATAATTCTTTCAGTTCTAATACGAAATCAAATGCACCAAATCAAAACACGAGTCGGGGAATATATCGTTTTATAAATATAAACCGCGAGGGGTGCTACAAATCTAATCCGTAGATTAGCTTCAATGAGTTCAGGTTAACGTAATCAATACAAACTATAGAAATTAAGGCAACATAAATTCTCTTCTGTAATGTTCTTAAGCTTTTAATTTCTTCTGTCTCTTTTGATCAACTGTCAACCAACTGAGGAAGACACTACCTTAACTCACGTAATTGTAGACTTCAAAAACCATCAAAGGTTAAGGAGAAATCCTGGCCGTTCAAGCTTTTGATCAATCTGACAAAACAATACAATTCCACCTCCTCCTCTATTAAACAAACTATCGAATGAATTAGTTTTTATTTCATTCGATAGATTTTAAATAAAATCTATCGAATGAAAAAGCTGTCATTCGATGGTTTTTCCTTTAACTCCATTTGATCCACTTCGATGGTTTTTCTAAGAAGAAAACCATCGAATTCTTTCTTCTTTCACTTTGACCCTTGAAGTTTCTTTTCTCTTTCAACAAGTGATTTGTACTTCCATTTAAACCTAAACATACCTTGTAATATTCTTTTGACTTTCAGGATGTTTCAGATTTAGACTTAAATCAACTTCTTCTGAGACGATAAACATCTTGATCTTTTAGGTGCTGACAACTGGTGCAACTGGTCTGGTTCACAGATGACTAACACTCGATCAATACTTCTATGTCTTCAATTCAATGCTGTTGATAAGTCCTTTGTCGTTCTAGTTGCTTCAATAAAATCATTGGAATCCTATGGTACTAACTCTTAATCATTCAAATACTTATGTAGTCTTGAAAGTCTTGTTTCTTTATTTTTCACTAAGGCTTGAACATATTAATGAACTTCTTTCTGTGACCTGTTTACGGACTTCAAGAATACATACCATATTTTGATTTTTTTAGTTTACCTTTTCTTCTTTACTTCTGGATTCTTGTGCTTCTGTTAATATTACTGTTTGTCTTGTCCTTTGTTGAGTTGTAGTTATCTCTGTTACATCTTATGTTACATTATGCTTTACAATACATGAATAGTGTGCTAAAATCAAAATACTTATCAGATAAGAGCATATTAAGCATGACTAGCATGGAATGTGTGACAACATCAAAGTTAGTGATTTTTCCAGAAAATGTTTTAATGAAGGCATCACAAAGATATCTCCATTCTTTAACCATACCTTTCCTGACAATTTTACCTAAATTATCAGAACTTAGAGAATAGTTCATGGCATTAAGCATGGCAACAATTTCTGAGTTATTAGGCATAGAATCACAATTTTTTTCAGGCAATTTAAAACATGCATTTATCACATCAAAATTAACTACATGTAAATTACCCTTAACTGATAAAAAAATTGTACCATACAGGGCGTCATACTGAGCTGTGGTCCAAACTTCCTACACAACTTCATGATACAGAGGAGTAGTAGTGAGCATGGTGTATGAGAGTTTGCAATTTTTGATAAAGTTCATCATCACATGGTACTCCTGTGGTGAGTTCTCAGTATCCACAAATGCAACAAAGTTATTCTTCTCGTAAACAAACCCAGTGGGTGACTTAATCTTCTTGACTGGTGCCATTGAATTAAGATTTGAGGTCTGAAAGTACGGAACTGGTTTTTGCTTTGAGAGAGAGAGAACCTTTTTGCCTTAGAGAATTTTGGGAATTAGATACAAAAGAAATTTATAAGATAAACAGCCTTTTATACTTTCCTAGAAATTCAATAAGTAATTTGTAAAAAATTACCTGATTGGTGCAAAAAGTAACCGTTCAAAAATAAAGGGATGAGAAATTGTAGCCATGATTATACATACGATGGTGTATGCTTGTAATCGTGGCTATCAACGGTTGAGATTAAAACGGATCTAACAACGGATGAGATTGGCCTTTTAGCATTCAGTCTATCCGTTGATGAGACAAATAGCTGATATCCGTTTTAGAACAAAAATCCCAGTAATGTGTTATACCATCCACAGATAAGAGCATCCATTTGTGGCGAAAAATTCTGACTTAGAAAAGAAAAACACATTTCTGGATGCATTATTACTTGCACATAATTCAACTAAAATTGAGAAAAATTAAGCATACCTAGCTCACTTACTAATCTTGAGAATGTTGATCCATCAAGTGGCTTGGTAAAAATGTCTGCAAGTTGTTGTTCACTTGGAAACAATGTAGCTCCACAGTACCATTAATCACATGTTCCTTGATGAAATGATACTTGATATCAATGTGCTTGGTCCTTGAGTGTTGAACTGGATTCTCAGTAATGGTAATTGCACTAGTGTTGTCACAGAAAATTGGAATCTTATTAACTGTTAGATTATAGTCTAGTAGTTGATTTTTCATCCATAGAATCCGTGCACAAGAACTTCCTGCTGCAATATATTCAGCCTCAGTTGTAAAGGTGGAGACTGAATTTTGCTTCTTATTGAACCATGATACAAGCTTATTTCCTAGAAACTGACAGGTGCCTGTTGTACTTTTTCTATCAATTTTACAACCTGCATAATCTGCATTTGAATAACCAATTAGATCAAAACCAGACTCTCTAGGATACCAAATGCCAAGGTTTGGTGATCCTTTGAGATATCTGAAAATCCTTTTAATAGCAATTAGATGAGACTCTCTAGGATCAGCCTGAAATCTAGCACATAGACAGGTGGTAAACATAATATCAGGTCTATTAGCTGTTAAATATAAAAGTGAGCCTACCATGCTCTTAAAGCTTGTAATGTCCACAGATTTTTCCTTAGTATTCATTTCAAGCTTAGTGGCAGTTGGCATTGGTGTTTTAGCAGAAGACCAATCCATTAGATCAAAAATATATTTAGTTTGACTAATGAAGATTCCTTCTTTCACTTGTTTAACTTGTAAGCCAAGGAAATATGTAAGTTCACCCATCATGCTCATTTCATATTTACTTTGCATAAGTTTGGCAAACCTTTTGCAAAGCTTCTCATTCGTAGACCCAAAAATTATTTCATCTACATAGATTTGAACAAGAATAGTAGAGCCATTAACATTTTTATAAAATAGAGTTTTATCTACAGTACCTCTGGTGAAATGATTCTCAAGAAGAAACTGTGATAGAGTGTCATACCAGGCTCGTGGTGTTTGTTTCAAACCATAGAGTGACTTGAGTAGGAAATAGACAAATTCTGGATAATTTGGATCTTCAAAACTAGGAGGTTGACTAACATAAACCTCCTCCTCCAGTTCCCCATTCAAAAAGGCACCCTTGAAATCCATTTGATAGACTTTGAAATTGGCATGAGCTGCATAGGCTAGGAAAATCCTTATTGCTTCCAATCTAGCAACAGGGGCAAATGTTTCATCATAGTCTATTCCTTCTTCTTGAGAATAACATGTAGCAACCAGTCTAGCTTTATTCCTTGTGACAATGTCATTTTCATCCATCTTGTTTCTGAATACCCACTTTGTACCTATGACACTTTTGTTCTTAGGTTTTGGCACCAACTTCCATACTTTGTTTCTCTCAAACTGATTTAGCTCTTCTTGCATGGATAAAACCCAGTCTGGATCTAGAAGAGCATCTTCCACCTTCTTTGGTTCTTCTTGAGATAGAAAACTGCTGTACAAGCATTCTTCTTGAGTTGCTCTTCTTGTTTGAACTCTTGTGGATGCATCACCAATGATCAGCTCAAAAGGATGTTCCCTAGTCCATTTTCTTTGAGGTGGTAGATTTGTTCTTGAAGAAGTTGCTTCATGATCATTTTGACTGATAAGATGCCTTTGAGAAACTCCCCTTGAGTTTGTTGGCCTTGAACTGTTAGATGATGTTCCAATTTGACTTGCAACGGATGCTTCTGGTTGACTGTCCACGGATGCACCAGGTTGTCTATCCACAGATGCACCAGTATCATTGATAGTTTCATCCATTGTCGGAACATTCACTATGGGTGATGTTTCATCATCATGATCATTGTCTTCTTCATCATCTTCACAGTTAGATAAATCATATACCTCATTCTCAAATCTTAGAGTATCATGGAAACCTTCAACACACAGTCCTAGAATATTTTGATCATAAAAAACAACATGTATAGATTCCATAACAATGTTGATCCTGAGATTATAGACTCTGTATGATTTCCCTGCTGCATATCCAACAAAAATAGCTTCATCTGCTTTTGCTTCAAACTTGCCTAGGTTTTCACCTTGGTTCCTTCGAACAAAACATTTACATCCAAAGACATGAAGAAATTCCAGGGTTGGTTTCCTCTTTCTGAATAGTTGGTAAGGTGTCATTCCTATGGCTTGATTATCCAAAGAAATATTCTGAGTGAAACATGCAGTAGTAACTGCTTCAACCCAGAAATAAATTGGCAGCTTTGATTCTTCCAACATTGTTCTTGCTGCTTCAATTATGGTTTTGTTTTTCCTTTCCACCACACCATTTTGCTGAGGTGTCCTTGCTGTAGAAAATTCATGAACAATCCCATTTTCTTCACAAAACCTTCTTAGGGTAGAGTTCTTGAACTCTGTGCCATTGTCACTCCTGATTCTTCTAACTTTCTGATTAGGATGATTGTTTACCACCTTGAGGTGATTGAATATGATTTCACTTGCCTCATCCTTAGAGTGCAGAAAATAAGTCCATGTAAATTTTGAGAAATCATCTACAATCACAAGGCAGTATTTCTTCTTTGAAATTGACATGACATTGACTGGTCTAAATAAATCCATGTGAAGTAATTGAAGTGAATGAACAATAGATGATTCAGTCTTGCTTCTTAAAGATACCTTCTTTTGTTTTCCTTTCTGACAAGCATCACAGAGGCCATCCTTGGAAAACTCGAATTGTGGAATACCTCTAACAAGATCTTTCCTCGCCAAATCATTCATAACTCTAAAATTCAAGTGTGACAGCTTCTTGTGCCATAGCCAACTTTCATCCTTGCTTGCTTTGCTGAAAAGACAAGTAATTGAATATGTATTTGTTGAGTTGAAGTCAGATATGTATACATTCCCTTTTCTGTATCTTTTCAATGCCACATTGTTGTTCTCCTTTTCAGAAACAACACAGGCTTCTTGCTTAAAAGAAACTGAAAAACCTTTGTCACATAGTTGACTGATACTAAGCAAATTGTGCTTTAGACAATCAACTAGTGCTACTTCTTCAATGATGACATTGTTCATTGTTATCAAGCCATATCCCTTAGTGTAACCTTTATTGTCATCTCCAAAGGTAATGTTAGGGCCAGCTCTCTCTTTAAACTCTATGAGTAGGGTAGAATCTCCAGTAATGTGCCTAGAACAACCACTATCCAGGTACCATAGATTCCTTCTTTTTCCCTGCACACATCAAAACCAAATCAAGTTGATTTAGGTACCCAAGTTTCCTTGGGTCCTGTCTTGTTAGCCTTCTTCCTATTAACCATGTCATTTTGCACTTTAGGTTTTGACTGATTTAAATCAACCTTAACCTTAGGTGTTGACCTTTGTAAGATAGGATTTGTCAGATGTTCAAAAGCATAAAGATTTGATGCATGCATTGGAGCAATATTGGCATACATGTTATTCATGCTTGGTATGTTCCATGGAATTTGTGGCATACTGAATGCATTAAAATATGGATTTGGTACAAATGGCATGTTGGCATACTGATGAACATTTTGATCAAATAGATTAGGCATATCAGACATGACAAACATAGGCACATTCATCATAGGCTTAGCCAATTGAACATTAGCATTCTTGACAGACTTGCAATTAGTAGACAAATGATTAACACTACCATAATTAACACAAGTCTTTGTAGGAGCATACTTACCAGGTGTGTAATTGTTGTTCTTGTTAATCCATACTTTACCATTTCTGTTCTTTTTCTTTTTAGCCTCAGCCTTGACATCCATGTTTTCTAACTTGTCCTTCAATTGCTTGTTGGACAAGTGACCTATGTTTACCTTCTCAACATTCTTGGTTTTGCTACTTTCTCCCTGAACAAAATTCTTGGTGGTTGGACCATATTTCTTGGTCATCTTCTCTCATTTTTCCTTGCTAACACTTGTTGTGTGCTTCACAGGATGAGTCTCATCCGTTGTTGAACCATCTAACAACGGATGATCATCATCCGTGGAAGCATCATCAGCTCCTAGACCCTTAGAACTAGTGTCTAGTTTCTCTTTCTCCTTTTTCACTGGTTTCTTGTAGAACGTGTCCACTCCTTGAGCTTTGATAATGTTAGTGGCTAAATTTCTAGAATCATTCCACCTAGAAATTACTTCCTTTTCTTTTGCTAACTATTCTTTGAGAATTTCTTCTCTTTTCAGAACAGTTAACAGTTCATCTCTAGAAAATTGACAGTCTAACCTCATTTTCTCAAATTCAATGAACTGAGCTTCTAAGACAACATTTCTATCACTTAAAAACATATTAACATCTTTTATCCTAGTGTTTTCTTTTGTAAGTGATTTAAGAGAAACACGTATATGGTACAATTCAGTAGACATATCATTAATTGCACTATTGCATTCCTCTATAGAAAGCTCAGTGAGGTTGGTAGTGATTACCTGATTGGTTGATGAACTAGCCTCCTGCTCACTTGAATCAGCCATCAGTGCAAGGTTCACAAACTCGGTGTCCTCTTCAGAATCATTCACAGCATCAGCCTAGTCATAGTCCTGAGTTATGAATGCCCTTTCCTTTTGCTTGAGAAGTTCAAAGTATTTCTTCTTATAATCAACAGGTTCAAACTTCCTGTCATTCTTCTCAGCTTTTGGTCTTTTGCATTCATTGGAAAAGTGTCCTCCCATTCCACAATTGAAGCATTTAAATTTGGACCTTTCAACATAGTTCTTTTTTGATTGAAAGTCCTTTCTGAATGGCTTGCTCACCTCAGGGTTTCTTTTGAACTTGAGCTTTGAGAATTTTCTTGACAGAAAAGCTAAATGTTCATCTAGCTCATCCATTTCATCTTGGTTAGAGGGCTCACTTTCTTCAATCATCTTTCCCTTGCCCTTGCCTTAATAATCTCTACCTTCAGAAGCACTTGGGCTTGGTGTAGCTTTGGCCTTTCCTTTCACTTTCTTATCCTCAGCCTCATCCTCACTTGCAACTAGAGCAACATAACTACCTTTCTTCTGACCCTTCTCAATTTCTTTATCTTGCTCCATTTATAATTCATATGTCTTTAAAGTTCCATAGAGCCTTTCAAGAGTGAAATTCTTGGACTCTTGAGTGTTTCTTAGAGAAATAGTCATAGGCTTCCATTCTTTGGGCAAAGATCTCAGAAATTTGAGATTCGAGTCTTTGGTCTAATACATCCTTCCATACAACTTTAATCCATTCAATAGTTTCTGAAATCTACTAAAAGTATCATTCAGAGACTCACCACTTTTGAAGTGAAAGTGTTCATATTGCTGTATTAGAAGTTGCATCTTGTTCTCTCTCACTTGCTCAGTTCCTTCACACAAAGTTTGAATTGTGTCCCAAACTTCCTTGGTTGTGGTGCAGTTAATCACATTGTCAAACATGTCACTGTCTAGACCATTGAACAGAATGTTCATGGCCTTTTTATCTTTGTGCACCTCAGTGATATCATCCTGCACCCATTCTGATGGTAGCTTTGGAATTGTGTCTGGGCTCCTTCTCCTTATAGAGCAATTCTTGTGTTAGGCTTCATAGGCACATGAGGACCTCTCTCTATGCAGTCCACATAACTCTCATCCATAGACATGAGATATAGATGCATCTTTACTTTCCAGTGAAAGTAGTTGTCTTTATAAAGAACTGGAATCTTCACTTCACTATCCTTCTTTCCCATGATTCTGGTCGTGCTTGATCTTTAAACTTCAGATGTGTTAGAAGCTTGCTCTGATACCAATTGTTATTCCCAGTTACACACTTACATAATTGTAGAAGGGGGGGTGGGGGGTTGAATACAATTCTAGATTTTTACAACTTTTCTGCAATCTTGAAAGTAAGAACAGATAAATTAAATTGCAGAAACAAAATAAAGATAAGAATACAGTGCTTTTAAAAATTTCAGGTGGATTGTTTTGTGATCCACCTGAGATATATATTGAAGAAATAGTCTGTTATACTTGGTTACAAATACACAGTTGCTATTACAGTTCTTTGCTCCTAAGAAATGTAAGAGAGAAAATCTAAGCAAAGACAATGTGAAACTATTTTCTCTATTTTCAAAGAACTGCTACACTTGGTTATAAAGACCCAAGTTTACAAGTCATACTACAGAGAAAAATTATCTCTATTTTCTAGGTCCAGTATGCTTGCTTCTTCATTCCAGATGCATGTGACTGAGATGTTGTACTCTTGACAAGTTGGCTTGTTTGTACATCTCTTATGTTTGTATGGAAATGGAATGTTTCTTCTTCTTCGAGGTTCACCAGTGTTTGGCTTCCATATTCTTTTTGTTTACTCTATCAACCCATGTGCTTCTCCAGTGTCAAGTGACCATCAACCTTTAATCTTGAGCTTCATCCGTTGGTAGTGTTATTGACTATCCGTTGATGACTATCCGTGGATGACTATCCGTGGATGACATTAAGTTGGTCATCCGTGGATAGCATTGAGTTGATCATATGTGGATAGCATTAAAACTTCATCCGTTGTCATTCATTTTCACTTAAACAGAATTACATAGCACAACCTATTTACAATTAGCTATCCTATCCTACTTATCTACTGAAAGTCAACATGACTTAGTACTTAATACTTTCAATCCTTAGACTAGAGTAAAATTGAATATGCTACAAAATTACTTATCCATGGATAAACTTCCCAACAACGGATACTACATAAAGTATGTCATCCGTTGTTAGTTACAAAATGACTTATACAGAAATGTGTTATATGTTAAGTTATCATCAAGAAGAACATATTTCCTAACACTTCCCATTCATATAAGGACAACATTCATAAAACCAAACTTGAAGGGCATAAGAAAACCCAGTCAATTTGTAGTAATTATCCTTAGAAGTAGTCTTTGGATTATGTTTTAATGAATCCAAAGTTAACTTAAAAACTTCTTTGCCCCATGGATATTTATCAAATTCTTCACTATCTAAAAGATCAAAAATCGCCTTTGGGAATTTGAGAATCAGTGCTTGATGTAAGAAGAAAGTGATGCAAGAAATATAGCTTTGCGAACTTCACTACATCACTATTAGTTTTCCACTCTTTACAGTAAAATGTGTTCTTCAAAGAAGCTTTAGAAACAGAATTATTACCTTCGTAGTAGGTACTTACAAAGGATTTCCCAGATTTTGAAAAACGTGTTTTATAAGATGTCCCAACGCAAAGAAGTCTAGTGACAATAGCAAATTCTTCTATTCCAAATTTCATTTTCATACCACCTAAACCAATCCAGAGCTCATTCGGATTAGGTTGCTTCAGTTGCCTAATGAGGAGATTGTGAATAAGTTGGTTCTGGATCTTAAAATGCGGCATATTCAGAAAATGGCCAAAACAAGACTCAGAGAAATCCGAAAGCTGTTTTGTAGAAAACAACGCCCTCAGCTCTGTAATTGGCTCGTACTTGTTAATGGTACTGATTTTAGTAGACTGGTGATTCTCAACAGGAATATCATACTTCATTCCCTATACAAGGAAAATGAAAGCAATAAATACGAAAACAATAAATATGAAAGCAAACCAGAAGAAGTAAACACGCAACTAAATGTACATAGGAATTTAACTTAAATAAACCTAAAAACATAACACAAAGCAAATAAGAGCAACGGAATACGAAACGAATAGGGGGTTGCATTAGGAATTGAACAATGAGATGCAAAATAAATACAATAAAAAAGATTCGTATTACGTTACATAAAGTAACTTGTTAAGGACCAGGGGTAAACAGAGCAAATAACACCAAACAGTAACAAAAAGGGAATTGAAATAATCTATTTAATATCTATTCAAGATAAGAACACACACTGCACAATTACATTTGAAACTAAAATACAGTAAAAACAAAACAAATTCAACTACTTACAATAGATTGCGAACAAAAAACAAAACAAAGAATCACCACTTTTTTAAAAAATGTAAAACACTACATATGCTCATTATCTACTGTAAACATCTTTAACAACACAATTTGTCTATATATCTACTAAAAATAATTAAAAAAACACGAAATCTCATTACGCAAACATACTATTCAACATTTTCACATAGAATTCTAACCGAGGAGGTGCGAAAAGTTCAGCTTCACACATTACTTTTGATTTCTTATACTTTCCTGGTGATTTTTTCGGTTTTTTGCCCTTGACATTATGTGGAGAAAACTTCAGTCTACGTGAAACAGAGCCTTCAGAAACAGAACGAGAAGCTGAGGACAATCTCGTATGAACGAGAAGCAAAACCCATTACAACACAGAAACTGTTACCCAGTAGATATCGATTATAGAAGGGGGTTGAATGTAATCGTATTAAATAATCGACTAAAACAGATATGTAAAACAATCAATACCAACTTTTATTAATCTTTATAAAAACTGATACAAACTCTCTCAAGAAACTATAAGTTCTTAAGAACTGCTAGGTTTACAAAATACTCGTGTGTGTAATTACTCTCGTAAAACCTATTCTGTGTTTATATACATACACAACTACTCATTTTGTTATAAACGATGATCCCTATTTGATTAGATTGATTTTCTTGTCGCTTATCTTTTGTAACAGCTTCGGTGATACGTATCCTGGCAAATCAATCTTCTCCTGAAATTGTGGAACAGTATCAATCATCATAACTCCTGACCTGATCCGCTACTGATGATGACGTCAGCACTCGTCAGCTTCTGATGATATATGAGTACTGATGCTACCCGCTCCTGACGCACTCATTAAATCAACATTATCGAACAATCTCCCCCAATTTATACTTTCTGAAATAAAGCATAAATTCTCTTGATTTAATGATGACAAAACCTTTATCAAATGCTCGCAGGATCAAGGTGAAGACTTTGCCTTAGATCTTTCAAAATCAGACACTCTTATGAACCCTGTATTCCTCTGAAGAAACTTTTCCATCAACTCATCTTCTTTCTTTAACAATAAGTCAATCATCTCTCTTTTCAGCTTCTTCAAACTTTCATTATCTTTGTCTGTCTGATAAATTGTTGCTCTCAAATCTTCAATAGGACTTTTCAGCATCCTTTCACCTAGATATATACATTTGAACCTCTCACTGTCAGGACTAAAGGTCAAGTGTGTGATACCCAGAGATGTTTCAATGAACGCACTGCCCTTCTTCATTTCCACTTCACGTCCATCCATGTCAATGTACTTGGGAGCGTATCCAGTATTCTTGGAGTTCAGTGCTATCAGATGTAGATTAATACTGGACTGGATCTTCTTTCTCCATTTAACACATAGATCATCTTTAGGAACAAACAGATATAACACATACCTCAATTCTTCTAAATTCTTCATTGAGATGTCCAAAGTTGTCAATACAAACGTAGTTCCATCCTTGAGAAAATACACCAGCTTTTCTTGAGGTAGATTTCCATCATAAACATCATAAACCATTTGAACAGATACCAGTTTGTCAAGATGTCTTTGAGTCACCTTGTCACTCTGATTTTCTGTTAAACATGCCTGATCATATGACGTTGCTTGAGGAGTTATTTCTGCATCAGGATGTCCAATTCCTCCATGAGTTCCTGTACTTCGACATTCATTCTTCTTTTTCGCAAGTTCTTCATAAGACCTCTTGAATCTTCCAGATTTACCAACACCAGGAATTTCATAAAGGCTCTTGAGTTGTCCACTTGACTTGAATATTTCATTGATATGACGATTAGACTTATCTTCCCTGACATCATAGCCTCTTCCCTTGTAACCTTTATGCTTCTTGAAACCATAAGCATTTCTTGAGCTCCTAGCAACATCTTCCTTCTTTCTCAGATATTCTTGCAGCATAGCTCCAGATTTAGTAAAGCTGTGTCGTTGCAAAGACTTAAAATTGTATTTCTCTGCTTGCTTAGCTGCTTCTACATTCAACGATGTTCTCACAAGAAATATCTGTCTAACATTCTTTGAGTCTTCATTTCTTCGACTTCTTCTTTGAACCAACATAACATCATCTTCCCTTTCTTCCTCCTTGTGTGGTTCAACAGAGATTTGTTCAGCGATTTCCATTTTAGAGGGACCTTTAAGAACTTTCTTTCCCTTTTCTTTCACAGAAATAGTCGGTAGCTCAGATGAATCTCTTGCACCAATATTTGACCCTTCCCTGATCACAATACCTTTTTGAGATTCTGAAATCAACTTGTTAGTTCTTCCTCTTCCTCTACCATGACTTATACCTTTACTCATGTTCCCTCTTTTTCCACTCCCGACAGACTCTTTCTGAGATTTTAGCATTTCATACTCTAGTCTTTGAGCTTCCACCATTTCTTCTACATCCTCATCAGGATACATCTCTTGAAGAAGTATCCTTGCTTGTTGCTCATCAAATGCTTCAAGTCTGGGATCTTTATAGTGCACAGTATATTATGTTCCATCAATATTCACATTTTGATGAAACTTCTTTGTCTGCTCAGCAGTTGTTACTATAATATCATGAGATTGCCTTCTTAATCCAGACCCAGAGACTTAAGTTGATTGTTGTCTTTGACTTTGTTTGGACATAGAGATTCTTGATCCAGTAACAACATCAGTAGTTGCCTGCTTCTGGCTAGAACCTCCATCAGGAGCATCATCTTTCCTTTGAACTACTAACTCCGGAGAGCATTTGGTTGACACTACTTTCTCTCCCTTTTTGGCATCAGTACCAGCATCACGAACAAGAGCAGAGATAAGTAAGTCCAGCTTAGCATCCATAGAGTCAGCCTTTTTCTGCAAAGTTGCAATCCGTTGTTCATGAGAGGCATGATCTTTGTGAACGGATGAGAAAATCCTTGATTGACGATCAACTGATTGAATATGATCTTCCACAACAACAACAATGCTCTTGGCATGTGAAGTCCTGACATCAACAATCTCTTCAAAAATAGCTTTAAGCATGAGAGAAGTACCTTTGAGATGAGTTTGAAGATCTGCATTTTGAATCTGCTTGAAAGCAGTAGCCAAGTGATGATGAGCATTACTAATCCCAATAGGAGATGCAGGATCAGTCCAAGAGTGACTCCACTGAGCACGCCCATGACTTATCAGAATATCAGTGGAAGAGTCATCAGGATTAGAATCATCAGAATTGGAACTAGAACTGTCAGTCTGATCCTGATCAATAGGAGAAGGAGAACCTGCAGGATTAGATGATGTTCCTACAGAAAAAGGAATGATCCCTAAATCTCTCTTTTCTTTTTCAGTGATCTCATCATTGCTCACTAACACAGTATCTGAACTTTTGAGAGTCAGATTTTGCTCACTGGAATGCAAAGCATCCACACTCAATTCTACCTCTCCTTTTGCCAGTTCAGGAGACTGCCTCTCTGTTATTCTGTTTTTCTCTAAATCTTTTCTCTCATTCTCACGAAAAAGGCTCAGAGCACTCAGAAACGAAGAAATAAGAGATGGCAGAGAAGAGTAGAGTGCAGTCATATTGATAGGGGTTCCCTCAAGTAAGGGTCTATCAGTAGTCATACTAACACTAGGAGAATACATAACCATAGCAGTATCAGGGTTAGAGACAGTACCTGATTCCTCAAGTTCCAAAGGAAGGGAGGAAAATGGTTGAATCAGAAGAACTTGAATTTCATTATTTCGGCATTCTTCCATAATTTGAATGAAAGGTTCTTGTGGAGCCTGGACAGTCGGGACTGCTTCAATAGATATTACTTGAGGTTCTTGTGTGTCCTGTCCTTCAATAACTGGATCATCAAAGTGAGCGATGATGTCATCTTCGAGAAACCCTTGAGCAACGTCAGGAATTAACATCGAAGAGATTTGAGTAGAGATTTGCAGTTGCTCCATGCCTTCATCGACCCGTTGAGAGGATGGTTCTTGTGTGGCTTGATCTACTTGGACTGCTAGGTCCCTTTGAGAACCAGGTTCTTGTGTATCTAGATCAACAACAGGAGCAGACGATGTCCTTGCCTTGACATTCCTTTTCTTTGTTCTTTCAAAACATATTTTCCTTTTCTGACCGGCAGCTTCAACAATTTCTTTCCTGGTTGCTTCTTCCAGTCTTTTAATTCGATCATAGTTCATGTCAACAGACCTTCCCGGTGGGGATACAGGTGGACTGGAGTCAGAAATTATTGTTTTCTCAGGTGACATTCGTACAACAGAAATGTCATCATCAGGATCAACTATTGCATCATAAGTGAAAGTACCATTCAGAGCATTACGGATAGAAGCATCACTTTCATGAAGATTTTTGTGTAATGCCTCGACAACAGCAAAATGAGAAGTGATACTGGACTTCCTTAGTCTGCGTTGTTTTGGAGATGGAGGAAGATGACCTTCAGTTGAAGCATCAACAAATGATATCTTAATATAGACGACAGGGGCACATTATCATCATCATCTTCATCAGTATCAGAATCAATAATAGTTGTATGTTTCCTCCGTGAGGCCAATATTTTTTATTCCATACCAACTGCTTGAGCACCTTGTTTCTCCATAGTATTAGTGGGGTGAGGTAACAAGGTCCTTGATCCTGACGACTGAGAATGCCGCACAGATTTGGCTAACCATGTGTGTCTTACAACTGAATGTTGTTGAGAGCTATCAAAGGTGGGAATTGAGTGTTTGGAGGATTGTTTAGGTTGTGTACTTGGGTTAGATCCAGAGGGGGTATCACCATCAGACCTCTGAACCAGAGTACTAGGTACCAATCCATAAACAGTAGGCAGTCTCTGTCTCAGAAGCTGCCTTACCTGTTCAGGATACACAACATCACCCTGAAACATTTGTCTACCTTTTAACATATACTCCTGAAAGGAGCGAGGAGTATTCTGAAAAACAGGTAACATGCTCTCATTTTGAAAAGCAACATTAGGACACAAGTACTTAAAAATCAAGTGAATAAATCGACCAAAGTAGACAACTTCTTGATTTTCATTTATTCTACTGCCTATGGAATCAATAAGCATGCTAGCAATATTAAAATCATATCCATAGATAAGATAATACCCGATGTTTTGTGTGGCCTGAGTTAGAGCATCAAAGTTTGAGCTCTTATTCATGAAGCACTTGCCAATGGAATCAAAGAAAAAATTCCATTCCTGACGAAGCTTGGTCCTAACCAATTTTCCCATTCTAGTCATGTCATAATTATATCCAATTTTGGTGAAGAACTCCCGGAGTACAGCCTCAGAAAAAATTGGGGTAAAAGAGGTGGGACTACCCAGATGCAAAGATCGTTGAACAACAGCATGGGTAATCTCATACAAATCATTCCTGTAGGAAAAAGTGAGGCGATGTTGGGTATTAGAAGTACCTAGAGTGTAGGTAGCGGTGCTCCAAATCTGCATTACCGCCTGTGCAAAAATTGCTTTGGGTTCAGTCAGGGCATACCTAATTTGACTAGAGGCTAGAAAGTCCTGAATCAGATGAAACTCGGATGGAGCTTTCGTCTTATCCATAATAGCAGAGTAGTTGTTTGTGACAAATAGGATACCATCATTCGTGAGATTCTTGTTTGTTGGAGCAGAAAAGTAAGTTGCGGCCATTGTTGAGAGATAAGAGTTTCGAGAGAGAATTATATTGTCACACAATAACAAATATTAGATAATAAATCGTGAACTAGACAATATATTTTGAGTATAATTAGCAGCAAATTTTTCTCCGAAAAACAAGACTAATGATGATACTGGAACAGATATCGTGTAAACAAATGGCTATGCACGATTTCTGAGGACGCATGATTATAGCACTATACACACAACGGTTGTATATAATAGCGCGTGAGAATCACGCGAGTTGACACCTGTCGGTCAGCCACAAAAAAAAATCACTCCCTACATTCAGCTATTAGAAAAATATAAAATCAATAATAAACAAATTATCGATTTAAATCTCGCACAGAGAGAGAATATAGGAATGTGGAGAAGTCCAACAGTCAATTAAATACTGTCTTGGAACTCCACACTCTACATATTCCCCATAGCTTAAACCTTTCAGCTTCCCAATCTTAGCCTATATGAGCATGTCTTTATCATAGATCTACCAATCACATCAAAAAGCATTTTGCAATCCCCATGGCAGGAGTATTTGAGTTCATGCCTCTTGAAGATTTTCTGGAGAGGGGGTGGGAACAACAAGCAAATCATCTCATCGATGGGTTCCTTGCATTGTTTTTTCTGGATGAAGAAGGACTCATCACTGACGATGAGACATCTGAGGGTCCTATTTCAAACCCTTATGTCCACATTATCCGACCCGGTCCGTTTGATGCACCAGTCCTGTCAGAGGACGTAGCGGCCAAAGCTTGTCTTTTGCTTCTTCACAAAAGCTACTTGGAGGGTACCGAGGATGAGAGTGTCCTTGATTCCTGCAAGCTATAAGTAGGAAAGAGAAAATGAGACGATGATGAAGATTCAACGCCAGGGGGATGTCAAGCAATCGACATCTCATCCGGTATCCTGTCCAACTGAATGTACAAGTAGTTGTCATCAGAGGGAAGATCACACAATAGCTTCTGGCTCTAGTTGTGTTCCCTCTGATGGATAGCATTCAAGTACTTGTAATGGTTAGTAAGGCATCTCTCTATAATAAGTACACTAGATAGGATTCAGGAGAGAGATTAGCCATACAAAGATAGGAGATTTTGTATAAAGCAATTGTAAAGAATATTTGAATCAATTAATGAAAAGATCCAATCTCTCCTTTAAGAATTTTGCTTTATGTTTTTAAATGAACGCACATATGTCTGATGAAAACACATTACTTAGAATAATTTATTGTAAAAAACAATACATCAGAACATTACTGTCAAGATCTCCGCATATTGCAAAGTGAAAGAGAAGATATCACTTAATGCAAAAAAAATACTAACCATCAGTACTTATCAACAATAGTAATCATCAGTACCAGATATCAGTACTAGGCATCAGGACTTATTCATTTGTAATCATGCCTAGTTTATTTACAAGCTTAGTGAATACTGCTTCCGCCAGTGGCTTGGTAAAGATATCAGCCAGTTGTTGATCAGTAGGAACAAAGTGAAGTTCAATTGCTCCTTCCATCACATGCTCACGAATAAAGTGATACCTGATACTGATATGCTTGGTCAGCGAGTGCTGAGCTAGATTTCCTGTCATTACAATAGCACTTTGATTATCACAATAAATAGGAATTTTAGAAAAGTGCAAACCATAATCCAACAGCTGGTTTTTCATCCTTAGTATCTGAGCACAACACCTTCCTACAACAATGTACTCAGCTTCAGCAGTTGAAGTGGAGAATGACTTCTGCTTCTTACTAAACCATGTGACCAAACGTCCACCCAAGATTTGACAGCTACCAGAAGTATTTTTCCTGTCAATCTTGCAGCCAGCAAAATCAGCATCAGAATATCCTATCAGAGTGAAGTCTGATGCCCTAGGATACCACAAGCCCAAGTTTGGTGTCCCTTTTAGATATCGAAATATCCTTTTAACTGCTATTAGGTGCGGCTCCCTTGGTTGTGACTGAAACCTCGCACAGAGACAGGTTGCAAACATGATATCCGGTCGGCTTGCAGTGAGATATAGTAGAGAACCAATCATTCCTCTATAGCTTGTCACATCCACTTCAATTCCTTCCTTAGAATCGAGTTTGGTTGCAGTAGCCATGAGAGTACTTGCAGTAGCACTGTCTTGCATATTAAACTTTTTGAGCAAATTTCTGATGTACTTGGACTGATTGATAAAAATTCCTTCATCAGTCTGTTTTACTTGTAAGCCCAGGAAATAGCTCATTTCTCCCATCATGCTCATCTGATATCTCGACTGCATTAACTTAGAAAACTTTTGACACATCTTGTCATTAGTAGACCCGAAAATGATATCATCTGCATATATCTGGACTATGAGCAAGTCTTTACCTTTTTGAATATAAAACAGGGTTTATCAATGGTACCTCTCATGAACCCACTTTCAAGAAGAAATTGAGTAAGTTTTTCATACCATGCCCTTGGTGCTTGCTTAAGTCCATACAGTGCTTTATCCATTTGATACACATGATCTGGATATTTGGGATCAACAAAACCTGGAGGTTGTTCGACATAGACTTCTTCCTCCAATTCCCCATTCAAGAAAGCACTCTTTACATCCATCTGAAAAACTTTAAATTTCATATGTGCAGCATATGCTAGAAATATTCTGATGGCTTCAAGTCTTGCAACTAGAGCAAAGGTTTCATCATAGTCAATGCCTTCTTGATGGGAGTAACCATTTGCTACAAGTCGAACTTTATTTCTTGTGATAACTCCATCAGAATCAGTTTTGTTTCTGAAGACCCATTTAGTTCCGACAACAGATCTATTTTTGGGTCTTGGAACAAGTTTCCATACTTCATTCCTTTCAAACTCATTCAGTTCTTCTTGCATGGCTGTTACCCAATCAGAATCTTTTAGAGTGTCTTCAACTTTCTTTGGTTCTTCCTGAGAAAGAAAGTTGTGAAATAAACACTCATTCTGAGTGGCATTTCTAGTATGTACACCAGCGTCAGGATCTCCAATTATTAGATCAGGAGTGTGAGCTTGTGTCCATCTTCTTGCTGGTGGTAACTGAGTTCTAGTACTTGATGATCCCCCTGCATCAGTGCCTTCTCCAGAAGAACTTTCTTGGGTAGTGTGAGAATCTCCCCCTGAATCAGTCGCTTGAGTAACTTCACTGGAGTTTGAAGTTTCCTGACTATTATTTCCTGATGTACCATCAGTATCAGTACTTCCATCGGTACTGGTAGAGGAACTATTGGTAGACTGTTCGTCAGTGGCAGTATCAGAAGAATCTGTGACATTAACAGGCTCCCCCTCAACATCACCACTATCATTGTCACATTCTAGTTCATCTCCAAAGATCAGATCTTCGTGAGTATCTTCAGCAATTCCAGTGATTTTCCTGTCATCAAATGATACATTTATTGAGACATTAACAATCTTGGTTCGCAGATTATATACCTTAAATGCTCAACAAAGAACAAGACAGACTGTAATATTAACAGAAGCACATGAATCCAGAAATAAAGAAGAAAAGACAAACTCAAAAAATCAAAATATGGTATGTATTCTTGAAGTCCGTAAACAGGTCACGGAAAGAAGTTCATTAATATGTTCAAGCCTCAGTGACAAATAAGGAAACAAGGCTTTCAAGACTACAGAAGTATTTGAATGATTAAGAGTTAGTACCATAGGATTTTAGTGATTTTAATGAAGCAACCAGAACGACAAATGACTTATCAACATCATTGAATTGAAGACATATAGGTATTGATCAATTGTTAGTCATCTGTGAACCAGACCAGTTGCACTAGTTGTCAGCACTAAAAAGATCAAGATTTTTATCGTCTCAGAATGAATTGATTTAAGTCTAACCTGAAACATCCTGGAAGTGAAAAGAATATTATAAGGTATGTTTAGGTTAATTGGAAGTACAATATTCTTGCTGAAAAAGGAGAGAACCTTCAAGATTCAAAATGCAATTAGAAGACTTCGATAGTTTTCTTTTAAGAAAAACTATCGAAATTGATCAAGGAGATTTGAATAAAAAACCATCGAAGGACTCTGAAAAGTAACTACTTTTCATTCGATAGATTTTATTAAAATCTATCGAAGGAAAGAAAATTAGTTCCTTCGATAGTTTTTTTAATTAAGGAGCAGGTGAAGATTTTGTATAGTTGTCAGGTTGATGAAAAACTTGGACGGTCAGGATTATTCCAAAAACCCTTTGATAGTGTTTCAAGTCTACAATTGATGAAAGAAGGTAGTGTCTTCTTCAGTTAAGGAATTCTGCAGAAGATCATTTACGAAGAGAGCGTTTGAGCTTAAAATTGATAAAGAAATTAATAGGATTTGAATTCTATCATTGTATTGATTTTGTGTAACCTAAACTCATTGAAGCTAATCCTACGGATTAGAATTATAGCACCCCTCGTGGTTTATATTTATAAAACGATATATTCCCCGACTCGTGTTTTGATTTGGTATATTTGATTTCGGACAAGAACACAAATAATTATCCGCGAACGAAATTGAATAATTTGTGAGTATCATATTCAAACCCCCTTCTACGATACTTTGGATCGAACAATTGGCATCAGAGCTTCTTGATTGACGTACAAATCAGATCCGGTGAATGAGACCAAACTCAAACAAGGCTTGAAAATTTGTAGCAAATTTTTAATTTTCAAAATTTTTCATTTTACTTGAATTTCTTGAATCTTAAATAGTTTGAAATTTTCAGAAACCATGAGTGCTCGAAAGACAACCGCTGGTATCAAAGTTCCCCCATTTACTAAAGATGATTCCGGTCTGTGGAAGATGAATATGATGTTATTTATCAAAGCATCTAATCCGTTGTATATTGGCATTTTAGAGAATGGACCGTTTGTTACGCCCTCCAAACCTGGGGTACATATTTGAGGAGTCACCCGACCAACGGAACAATATTTAACACATGCATAATATATAAAGACACAAATACCCCTTAACCAAGACCGCATCCAGATTATGGCAATGAACACAAGCTACTACAATCTTTTATTAATACAATACCAGTTTTATCAGAGTTATTACATCACAACTTAGGTTCAAATCTAGACATCTAATCTAGAAAAGCAAAACAACAACTACCCTGCCAATGACAACCACACGAGGGGCTCTCCTAGCTGCCGGTGAACTATTAGTCACGCTGTACCGACTCATACTCTCGCTTCACTGGAATAGGGTTAGAAAACAACAAGCAAGAGTGAGCCAAAAGTGCTCAGCAAACATCAATGTATCATTTCTATCACAGTTGTAAGGATATGAATTTATGATATCAGAATCAACAATATTTAGCTAACACATGCTATGCATCAATAACAATTGAAGAAAAGAATTAGAATTTGGCTTATACATTTTATTCAAATCAAAGGTTGTGCTGCTGGCCAGCCACGCATTAATCCCGGACTAGCTCACGGCATAGTCCTCTACTGGATCCTAGGCCAATCTGGGCCTTAAGTTATTCCGACCATAAATATGGCCCGACCAATTACCGATCCATTTTAAAAACATGCCAAATCTATCATAGGGTATAAACAATAACATGCTCAATAAGATAAACTCAATGTATAATAATTGCAAAAGAGCTTCAACTGCTCAGTATCAAATGAAGATCGAGAAATAATCATGGAATAATTTCAACGGTACAGTGTACTCATTCAATAAGGAAATCAACATTGGTAATCGATAATCGATGACCGTAATCAATAGTCAACGATAGAAGTCAAATGATCAATGGTTGTCAATAATAATCAAAGGATGATAATCAATAATAAATGGTGGTAAACAATAATCAAGTGAATTGGAAATAAGGGTTTCCGATGCAGATCAAATCAAAGAATCAAGAATCTCTAAGGAAATGGAATCAGTTGTCCAAATGCGGTTAAAAGATTGATAATTTGAATTGTTCTGGGGATAACGGTATTCAAGTAATCAAGACAATAATAATTTTTATCACAAGTAAAGGCACAGATACTTGCCTGGTCTAAGCTGCTATCGGATCGACTCTGCTCACTCTACCTTTCCCTTTCCCTTGCTCCGGGAACTCAATTCTATAATTAAACAACTCATCACAATAAGTCTACCTATTCTCGTTCTACTCTCGACACTTATTTAATCAATAATCACATTTAAACAAGTAACCGGTTACGTATCGGACGTCCGGTATGATTTACGATATTTAAAACTCAGATATTTGCCCTAGTACGGGCACACACAGACTATAAAACACAACACACAATTAATATGAACCATATAGCATTTATAAACATTTTTAAAACATCATACGAAACTTATTTGAATTTTAAATAAGTCACGATTAATTTTTAAATCAAAACTCGGATTTTAAAATCCAATATAAACATTTAAATGCAAATAAATCAATTAATAAAATTAATTGACACTATTTAAATACTCAAACTATTTTTAAATAAATAAATAGGCTTGAAAATAATTAAACTGAATTTTTAATTAATTAAATCCAATTAATAATTAATTTTTAAGAATTAATTGATTAAAAGAAATAACCAATTAATTAAAAAATAATTATTAATTAAAATAATTAAGTTTAATCAATTTTCGGATTTAAAATAATAAATATAATTTTCCAGAATTTTTCTGATATTAAAATATTTTTTTAAAATAAAAATATGAATTTTTAAAGTTTTTAAACTATTTTCGAATTAAATTAAAAAAATAAAATCCAAAAACAGTTTTGAGAAATTGAATTAGGGTTTTGAAGATTGAAACCGGGTCAAACTTCGGGTAAACGGGTCGGGAAGAATGAATCCGGGTTGCCAAGAACAACCCACCGGATTATGGGTTTTCCAGAATCAGGCCGGTGTCCGGCGACCGGAATCTTTCATTCCCGATCAAACACAAACAATTTCATAGGGCTTTTGTTCGCTTTTTCAAGACAAACATAACCCACACACAAACACATACGTACGATGCCGAAATCGAGCCCAGAATCCGGTCAAAGAAACCGTCGGCAACAACTCCGGCCGGAAACCCGATCTACTCATTCCGTACATGAAACTCGACGTTTAATATGTTAAAATGAAGCTTATAACTAACACAATCAAAGCCCCATATCAAAATCAATGTCAGATCAATATCAAGAACAGACTATTCAAAAGAAGAATTCGGGTCAAAACCCGAAAATCAAACCCGTAAAAATTGAACTTAAACACGAAATTAAATCATGGATTCTTGCTAATTAGAACCTTAGGAACATGTTAGAAGCAACCAATTGAACGGAGAATCAACAAGATGAAAATCCCCAAATTAATCAAGAACCCTGATTTAATTCGAATATTGAAAAATTCATAATAAATCGAAAACTTACCAGATGATGATGAGGTTGGAAGATTCTGAAACTAGAGATCAAGAGCTTTGATTTGAGTACAAGAACTTCAGATTTGGATTTCAATAACACCTTGAACGAATGGTTTGATTCTTCAAGAACACGAAGAACACGGTTCGGGGATTTTTATTATTTCGAGAATTAGGGCTGCAGATTATGATAGGTTTAAGGTTCGATTCGTCTTTTTATATTTTTGGAAAAATAATACCCCAAACAACATTTTTGGATCGATATAGATCCACTGGTTCGTTTAAAAACCCTAATTAGGTTAAAAACACGTTTTACGAGGAATAATCAGTTAAAAAGGTTGATGATCATCCAATTGATATATATATAATTATATAAATTATATAACTAATGCTCAAGAATACTGGGGCTATAACAAATGTAATTAGGGTTCGGAACAATTTTTCCCTTTTTGAACAAAACGAATTATTCTTGCAGAATCAAATAGGTAGGAATGAAATGATACGAATATCTCTCCCGATAATGATTCAAATACGAAAGACAAAGAGATAATAATTAATGTACGAAATTCCAACGGGGCCCTTGAATTATCAAAACAGGGCTCAGATTTGAAGAAAATTCCAAATGACGAAATATTTGAAAGGGGCTTCCGACTCACCAATTAGCACATAATCACACAATAATTATCATTTAATAATATTCCAATACTCCACAACAAATATTTTTATATTAAATATATCATTTATTTAAATCATAAAATTCACGGATATTACATCCTTCCCCCCTTAATAGGATTTTGTCCTCAGAATCAGATCAAGGAATCAACTGGGGATACTTCTCTAACATCTCACTCTCTAACTCCCAGGTAGACTCTTCTACTTTAGGATTCCTCCACAAAACTCTCACTAACGCTACTGTCTTATTCCTTAGTACTTTCTCCTTACGATCCAATATCTGAATCGGTCGCTCTACATAAGATAAATCTGCCTGGACCTCTATGGGTTCATACTCTATTACATGATTCGAATCTGGTCGATACCTCTTAAGCATAGATACATGAAATACATTATGAACGTGCTGCATATGCGGCGGCAATGCTAACTCGTAAGCTACCTTGCCCACTTTCTTCAAAATCTCAAACGGTCCAACATATCTCGGACTCAACTTCCCTTTCTTTCCAAACCTAACTAATCCTTTCCACGGTGAAACCTTTAGTAACACTTGCTCTCCTTCTTCGAATCCCACATCCTTTCTGTTAGGAATATGTTGTTCTTGATGATAAACATAAAACACTTAGTAGAATTTGTGTAAAGTCATTTTGTAGCTGTCAACGAAATGGCATGCTTTGCAGCATTCCGTTGACAGGAAGCTCATCAACGAAATGAGTGATGTAGCAATTGCACTGTACAATACTCTAGTTTGATATGCATTTCATTGTAGATATTGGATAGGTTTTCTCAGTCATGTTGACTAAGTACTAGATAGGCAAAATAGGTTGGTTAATTGTAAATACATCATGCCTTGTAATTTTGCCTAAGTGAAGACCTGTCAACGGAATGAAGATTATCCTATCAACGGTAGAGAGTTTACTCATCAATGGAATGAAGATTATCCTATCAACGAAATGAAGTTTACTCATCAACGAAATGAAGAATGAAGCTATCAACGAAACATATCTCCCTGCTATCAACGAATCACTATTACTTTTTGAATAGTTGACAAAGTGATAGTGACAGTTTACTGAACAGATCTAAAGGAGATATGGAAGTGTACTGTGCATTGGAAGCCATCAAAATGGTCACTGGAAATAAGGAAACATTCCAATTTCCAAGAAGGCTCTTGGGAGTGATCATAATAAGCGTGAAGACAAAAGTAAAGATCTCCAAGGACCACTGGACAAAAGGAATGAAAAGCAGGCTACTGATGGTTATTACTAGTGTACATTAGTGTAGCCAGAAATAGTATTGTAAACTTGGGTTATGTATATAACCAAGTGTAGCAGTTAAAATAAGAGAGAGAAGAAAAACAAATAGATTGTATTAGCTATCTTTGAGAGCATTTTCTTCTTTACATTCTTGTAACTGAGCAGCTGTGTACATTTGTATCACAGATTATTTCCGCAATAAAAATCACTTCAGTTGGATCATCAAACAATCCAACTGAAATTATTTATGTGCTTGTGATTTTTACATTAAGTTCAGTTTTTATTTGTAAGTTGTTTTTAAGTTTAAGAAATATCAAGAATTGTATTCAACCCCCCCCCCCCCTTCTACAATTCTGTTAGGTCATTTGGGATTAACACTTTCTGAATAGATCCGCATACTTTTTATGTCGGTCCTGAGCTGTTATCAATCTTCTTTGAATCAATTGAATCACTTCCTTTGTTTGTTGCACTAGTTCTGGTCCTATCATCTTCCGTTCACCAACTTCTTTCCAATACACTGGAGATCGACACTTTCGTCCATACAAAGCTTCGTAAGGTGGCATTCCGATGCTCGCGTGAAAACTATTATTATATGAAAATTCCACCAAGGGTAGATGATCGTCCCAACTGCCTTTAAAGTCAAGTGCACATGTCCTAAGCATATCTTCAATAGTCCGAATTGTCCTTTCGCTTTGACCGTCCGTCTGCGGGTGATAAACCGTACTCATTATTAACTCGGTGCCCAAACACTCTTGAAAACTCCTCCAAAATCTTGAATTGAATCGAGGGTCTCGATCAGACACTATCGATACTGGAACTCCATGCCGTACTACAATTTCTTTTATGTAAATATGAACTAACTTATCTAGCGAGAATCTTTCGTTAATTGGAAGAAAATGCGCAGATTTCGTCAATCGATCCACAATAACCCAGATGGCATCATGGTTAGCCTTCGTTCTAGGTAATCCTACCACAAAGTCCATCGCAATGTGTTCCCACTTCCATTCAGCAATTTCCAATGGTTGAAGTAATCCACTTGGTCTCTGATGTTCCGCCTTGACTCTTTGGCATGTAAAACATTTACTCACCCATTCAGCAATCTCCCTTTTCATATCTGGCCACCAAAAGTTCGTCTTAAGATCTCGATACATCTTCGTACTCCCTGGATGAATTGAATACTTCGAGTTATGCGCTTCGTGCAAAATTTCACTTTTCAGTTCCGCTACATTAGGTACCCATATCCTAGAAGCAAATCTCAAGATCCCTTTGTCGTCCGGTTGGCTACATATTTCCTCACCTGTCATCTTACTCACATCATCATTCATAACTTGCTCTTGGCACTTCCGTATCTTCTCCAACAATTTCGGTTGAAACGTCATGGTATAAATCACTTCTGTCGCATCCTTCGGAATACTTACTTCGATCTCTAACTTCTCAAATTCCTTGTATAACTCTTTGGCCATCGTCAGTGTATTTAATCTCTCTTTTCTGCTCAGTGCATCTGCTACAACAATATGAGCATTTTCATTTTAAAGCTGGTGAAACCCTAAATGACACGTTTAGTAGGTTTCAAAAGCTTTTGAATGGATTAAAGTTGTATGGGAGGATCTATCAAACCAAGGATTCAAACCTTAAATTTCTTAGAGCTCTTCCAAAAGAATGGAAGCCTATGACTGTTTCTCTCAGAAACACTCAAGAGTACAAAGACTACACTCTTGAAAGGCTTTATGGAACCTTGAAGACATATGAGTTGGAAATGGAGCAAGATGAAGAAATTGAAAAGGTACAAAAGAAGGGTGGATCTATTGCATTGATTGCATCTGTGAACCAACTGGAAGATGACAATGAAGAAGCTGCAAAGGCCACAAATAGTCGAGCTAGTTGTAGGAGTGATGTTAGCAAGGGTAAAGGCAAGATGACAGAAGAAGAAGAATCAGAACCAGCCAACTTGGATGACTTAGATGAGATTGATGAACACATTGCTTTTCTGTCAAGAAAATTCTCTAAGTTCAAGTTTAAGAGAAACTCAGAAGCAAGGCCACCAAGAAGAGACTTTCAACCCAGCAAAACTAACTGGATTGAAAAGTCTAAGTCTAAATGTTTCAATTGTGGAATGCTTGGCCACTTTGCTGGAGACTGCAGAAAGCCCAAGGTTGAGAAGGGCAACATGAAATTTGAGCCTGTTGATTATAAAAACAAATACTTTGAACTTCTCAAGCAAAAAGAAAAGGCTTTCATGTCTCAGGAGTATGATTGGGCTGGTAATGGTGAAGATTCTGATGATGATGTTGAGTATGTCAACTTGGCTCTTTTGGCTAACAATCATGAGCAGGAAGCAAGCTCCTCAAGCAACCAGGTAACAATTACTAATCTTTCTGAGCTTTATAAAGAGGAATGCGATAGTGTAGTAAATGAAATGTCTACTGTACTATATAATTTGCGTGTTACTCTTAAATCACTTACCAAAGAGAATTCAAGAATAAAAGAGGCTAATCTGCTATTAAGTGATAGGAATGCAATGTTAGAATCACAGCTCATTGAATTTGAGAAAATGAGGTGTGTTAGTAGGGATGCTAAGAAGGAACTTGAGAACGTGTTAGAAAGGGAAGAAATTCTTAAAACACAACTTGAAATAGAACAAAGTGTGATTGCAAAATGGAAAGATGCCAGGAATGTTGCTACCAACATCATTAATGTTCAAGGTATGGAATCTTTCTGTGAACAATCATGGAAAAAGAACAAAGAAAAGCTAGGGTATGTTAGTGAAACCTTAGAATCAGAAACAGAGTCAACAAACAACAATGATCATTTGTTGAAGGTTGATATGTCAACGGAATGCAATGTTTCGTTGACAGATGAACCATCAACCGATCAGGCTGTTTCGTTGACAGAGAAAAGAAAAGATAAACTCACTAGACTTAATAACAAGTATGGTCCTGTCACCAAGAACTTTGTTCAAGGTGAGTCTAGTAATTCAAAGAAAGTTGAGAAGCCTGTTGAGAGAGCTAATGTAGGTCACTTGTCTAACAAGCAATTGAAGGACAAGTTAGAGAAAGTTCAAGTTGAGGCTAAGGGAAATAAAAAGAATAACAGGAATGGCAAAGTAGGGATTAACAAACACAACAATTACACACCTGATAAATATTCTCCTAGAAAGACATGTGTCAATTGTGGAAGTGTTAGTCATTTATCTACTAACTGCAAATCTGTAAAGAAGACTGCTAATGTGAAAATTCCCAAGCCTGCAATGAATAGTTCTATGCCTATAATGCCTGTTATGCCTAACATGTTTGCTCCATATGCACAATTTCAGAATCCATATGCTAGCATGTCATTTGTGCCTAATCCATACATGAATATGTTTAATGTACCACAAATTCCATGGAATGTGAATAACATGTTTGTTCCACCAACTATGCATGCTGTGAATGAAAATGTGAGCAACTCTCAGAAATCAACACCAAGGGTAAAGATTTATTTAAATCAATCTGAGCCCAAGGTGAAAAATGATATTAAAGGAAAAGCAAAGGCTAACAAAACAGGACCCAAGGAAACTTGGGTACCAAAATCAACTTGATTTGGTTTTATTGTGTGCAGGGAGACAAAAGGAATCTTTGGTACTTGGATAGTGGTTGTTCAAGACACATGACTGGTGATTCTACCCTGCTCACAGAGTTTCAGGAAAGAGTTGGCCCTTGTATTGCTTTTGGAGATGACAGCAAAGGCTACACTAAGGGATATGGCTTGATTTCAAAAGAGAATGTCATCATAGATGAGGTTGCATTAGTGGATGGCCTTAAGCACAATTTGCTTAGTATCAGCCAACTTTGTGACAAAGGATTTTTAGTTACTTTTTCTAGAGAAGCCTGTGTTGTTTCTAAAGGAGGAAACAACAATGTGGTAATGACTGGATTCAGAAGAGGGAATGTGTACATTGCTGACTTTAGTAGCACAAGTCCAGACACCATCACTTGTCTCTTCAGCAAGGCAAGCAAGGATGAAAGTTGGCTATGGCACAAGAAATTGTCTCATTTGAATTTTAAAGTTATGAATGATTTGGTGAGGAAAGATCTTGCTAGAGGAATTCCACAGGTGGAGTTTTCCAAGGATGGTTTGTGTGATGCCTGTCAAAGAGGGAAACAAAAGAAGGCATCATTCAAAAGCAAGACAGAGTAATCAATTGTCCATCAGCTTGAGTTGCTTCATATGGATTTGTTTGGCCCTGTAAATGTCATGTCTATTTCAAAGAAGAAATATTGTCTTGTGATTGTTGATGATTTTTCTAGATTTACATGGACCTTCTTTTTGTACTCCAAAGATGAGGCAAGTGAAATCATTATCAATCACATCAAGATGGTAAACAATCATCCTGACTTCAAAGTAAGAAGGATTAGGAGTGACAATGGGACAGAATTCAAGAATTCAAGCATGAAGGTGTTCTGTGAAGAAAATGGTATTTTGCATGAGTTTTCAGCAGCAAGGACACCACAACAAAATGGTGTAGTTGAAAGGAAAAACAAAACACTTATTGAAGCTGCAAGGACAATGCTAGATGAATCAAAGTTACCAACTTTTTTTTGGGCTGAGGCAGTTAACACAGCTTGCTTCACTCAAAATATTTCTTTGATTAATCAGGCCAAGGGAATGACCCCTTATCAATTACTCAAAAGAAAGAAGCCACTATTGGATTTTCTTCATGTCTTTGGATGCAAGTGCTTTGTTCTGACAAATCAAGCTGAGCATTTGGGGAAATTTGAAGCAAAGGCAGATGAAGCAATATTTGTGGGATATGCAGCAGGGAAAGCTTACAGAGTCTATAATCTCAGAACCAACATTGTTATGGAATCTGTACATGTTGTTTTTGATGATCTCAAAATTCAAGGTCTCTGTGATGAAGGTTTCCATGAAAGTCTTTCTTTTGAGAATGAGGAAGGAGATCAAGTGAATCATGTTAAGGCTACTGAGAAACAGCCTAAAGTTGTTGTATCTAGCACAGATGAAAGCAGCAGTGAAGATGAAATTGCTGCATGAAGATTGAAAAGAATAGCTGCTAGCAGATCAAATGATCATTTCGTTGACAGTCATGATGGTGGCTTCGTTGACAGTCAAAATGAGCGTTTCGTTGACAGCCAAAATGGTCATACCGTTGACAGTCATAGAAATGCTTCTAGAAGTGATCAATTAGGGACAACAAACTCAGGGGGAGTTTCTCAAGGACAGATATCCAATCAAGGCAATCATGATCATGAAGCTACCTCGTCAAGAGCAAATCTACCTCCCTCAAGGAAATGGACTAAAGATCATCCCTTTGAACTTATTATAGGTGATGTTACTTCAAAAGTCCAAACTAGAAGAGCAACTCAAGAGGAATGTCTATATAGCAGCTTTCTGTCTCAAGATGAGCCAAAGAAAGTTGAGGACTTCTAGATCCAGATTGGGTTTTAGCCATGCAAGAGGAGCTAAACCAATTTGAGAGGAACAATGTTTGGAAGCTGGTGCCCAAGCCTAAGGACAGGAGTGTCATAGGCACAAAATGGGTGTTCAGAAACAAGATGGATGAAAATGGCATAGTCACAAGGAACAAAGCTAGATTGGTTGCAAACGGCTATTCACAGGAAGAAGGAATTGATTTTGATGAAACATTTGCTTCTGTTGCAAGACTAGAAGCAATAAGGATTTTCCTATCCTATGCAGCCCATGCCAATTTCAAGGTCTATCAAATGGATGTGAAGAGTGCTTTTCTGAATGGGGAATTGGAAGAGGAGGTGTATGTAAGTCAACCTCCCGGTTTTGAAGATGATGATTTTCCAGAATATGTATACTTCCTCCTCAAAGCACTCTATGGTTTGAAACAAGCACCTAGAGCCTGGTATGACACACTTTCACAGTTCCTCCTTGAGAATCACTTCACTAGAGGTACTGTAGATAAAACTCTTTTTCACAGGGTTGTGAATGGCTCTACTATACTTGTTCAAATTTATGTAGATGACATAATCTTTGGGTCTACAGATGTGAAACTTTGTCAAAAGTTTGCCAAGCTTATGCAAAGTAAATATGAAATGAGCATGATGGGAGAATTAACTTACTTTCTTGGTCTTCAAGTGAAGCAAGTTAATGAAGGCATTTTCATTAGTCAGACAAAATATATTCATGATTTATTAAAGAAATTTAACTTAATGGAATGCTCTCCTGCTAAAACTCCCATGCCTACTGCCACCAAACTTGAATTGAATACTAAGGAAAAATTTGTGGACATTTCAAATTACAGAGACATGGTAGACTCACTTTTATATTTAACAGCTAGTAGACCTGATATTATGTTTGCTACATGTCTATGTGCTAGATTTCAGGCTGATCCTAGGGAATCCCATTTAGTTGCTATCAAAAGAATATTCAGATATCTCAAAGGAACACCAAACCTTGGCATTTGGTATCCTAGAGAATCTGGCTTTGAACTAATTGGTTATTCAGATGCAGATTTTGCAGGATGTAAAATTGACAGGAAAAGCACAACTGGCACCTGTCAATTCTTAGGAAACAAGCTTGTGTCATGGTTCAGCAAGAAACAAAACTCAGTTTCCACCTCCACAGCTGATGCTGAGTATATTGCAGCTGAAAGTTGTTGTGCACAGATTTTATGGATGAAAAATCAACTACTTGATTATGGATTAAGAGTTGAGAAAATTCCTATTTTCTGTGACAACACTAGTGCCATTTCCATTACTGAGAATCCAGTGCAGCATTCAAGGACCAAGCACATTGACATCAAGTACCATTTCATTAGAGAACATGTTATGAATGGTACTGTGGAGTTACATTTTGTTCCAAGTGAACAACAACTTGCAGACATCTTTACCAAGCCACTTGATGAATCAACATTCTCAAGATTAGTAAGTGAGCTAGGTATGCTAAATTTCTCTTAATTATTTTTGAGATATTTGCAAGTTATAATGTAGCCAGAAATTTGCTATGTTTTTCTGTGAATTAATTTTCTCAGGAAAAAGTGCAATTTTGTCTAAGTCAAAATTACCATGTCAACGAAACGCACCATTTCGTTGACAGTCCTAGCATTTTTCTGGGTGTTTCGTTGATAGCTCTTTTATATCAACGAAACACAGCTTTATCAACGAAATAGACGGGACTTTAACCGCCCAATCCTGATTCGTTGATTTAGCGCAGTTAATCTGAACCGTTGAAATTTGACACGTCTTTTACCACAATCTATGCATACACCCCTGTAAGTATAAATTATGGTAATACTTTAAAAGTAACGGTTATATTTTTAAGCCAATCCAGTAATTTACATTGATTATTGGACTTAATTTCTGAGAATTTTTGGGGGAGTATTTAAGAAATTCTATTTTCTATTTTCTTTAATTCCTTTTTACCTGTTCTCAAAAATTCCAAAGGTTTTTCTCTTTTCTTCTCTCTAACAAGCAATTCAGTTCGAAGCTTTTTCTCACTCAACAATGGCACCCATAGTCAAGCTTATGTCTGCTGGAGGGTTTATCTATGAGAAAAACAACTCCATCCCCTTTGTTGTCAAGGAAAGCCCGAACAACATCTTTTTCAAGATGATGGACTTCATGAAGAATTGCAAGTTGAGCTATGCAATGTTTCACTCTACACCACTCTACAATGAGATAATCGAGGAGATTTGGACCTCATGTGAGTATAGTGGGACAAATTGCACTTTGCAATTCACCATCCAAGGTAATGAGTATATAGTTAATTCTGATGTATTGCAAGCATGTCTACATATTCCTGAAAATAACTGTAATGCTTTGCCTACATACACTGAAATGGTTAACATGCTAAATTCTATAAACTACTCATTGCCTACTGATAATTTGGGTAAGATAATTAGGAGAGGTTTGGTGAGAGAATACAGTTATTTAGCTGATGCATTCATTAAAGTCTTTTCTGGAAAGATTAGTAATTTTGATGCATTAACTAATTCTATGTTGATTCTCTTAACCATGCTTCTAACTGATAGATATTATAACTTTAGCACCCAACTTATGTATGAAATAGGTGCTAAGTTGGGTGATAAGGCAAATAGGAAAAAGAATATCTATTATGCTAGGTTTCTAATGATGTTGGCTAACCATGTTAGTCCAGCACCATTAGTTATCTCTAACCCTGTTTCCAGGTTTGAGTGTTTTGTGCAAGAAAAGAGAGTTTTGACAGATATACTAAGACTCAACCACAATGGTGATGTCCCAGTGGTATATCTGCCCATCATTGAGGTAAATTCTTCTAACCCTGTTAGTGTAGTTGTTACTTCTATTGTTTCACCTTACAATGTTGCTATGGAGTCTGTAGTTGTGTCCCAACAGGCTCCTGCCCAAGCAGCAAAACCTAAATCTAACAAATCTTCAAAGCCAACCTCAGGTGCTTCTCAAAAGGCACTTGTTGCAAAAACTACTTCACAACCCAAGGGGAGTGATTCTGGAGTTGTGAGAGGTGAGGGAAGGGGTGAACATCAAAGAAACCCCAAGAATAAGGAAGGAAAGAAAAGTGTGTCCTCCCAAAAGGATGTGATTTTGAAACAAGCTCTCCTCCAAGAGCACACTTGTAATAACCCCAAATTTTGGACTTAGTTAAAATTTTTTGATGAATAGTAAAATTGCCCCTGATGAATAGTAAATTTGCTGAGGGAAAAAATTTGTCAGACCACACTATGTGGATGACATGGAATGAATGTTTCGAGGTTATATTATTGATGTATAGGAAGAATAAAAGAATGTAAACGCGATCAGAATCAGAAGATTCCCATTCGAGTTTTAAATCACTATTCACTGGACAGTTAAGGACGTATTGATTTGATCGTTTTGAGAAAGTATGTGGAATGAGAAATACATGATCATATCTTAAACGAAGGTGAGAAACCTAAGATTATATATTAGACAAAGGTAATGGAAGGATAAAGGAAGTACCCTAGCTTTGGTACAGAGAAACGTCTTTAGAACCACTGGAAACTATCGCGAAACAAAAGCGTAGTAAATTATGGATTAAACCCTAACAAAAGGGGGAGTATTATACGAGATCATCAAGTGCAATATATAAAAGAATTGAGGATGCAAAGGATGACATAAGCAAGATGTAAGGGAATGACATAGGCATGACAAGTGATGACAAGGTGATGAATCACCACCTTGTCACCACTTTCACCACCACCACAAGTTCATTTTGGCCTTGTCATTGATGACAAAACCTTGTCTTAGCCACACAAATCAGATGACAAAGTGTTAAAGGTTTATTAGACAAACAAAAGGAAAAGAAAAACAAAACAAAACAAAACAAAAGAAGATGAACAAGAAGAACATCAACTTTCGGCTCTTTTCTTCATTCAAGTCCTTAAAAATTTTGCTCCAACTTCCACTCCACCAAAAATCATGATCTTGGGCTCTAAATCACCCCCTTCCAATATCCAAGGTAGATCTCTAATCTTAGCTTCATCCATGTATGATAGCTTGGTCAAAATTGAATGCAAAGTTGATGATTAATAGTGATGTGAATAGTAACCTCATAGAATCTTGATTTGTTTTGATGTTTTTAGGTTTGATTAGCTTAGTTAAGGAGCAAGGAAGGGTATATCATCCATATATAGCCTTTGTTAAGATCCAAGGAAGGTATAAACTTCTTTCTTTTTATGATTTTTGCTTGATCTAGTAAGTTAGAAGTGTTAGATTGAAACTATGTTAGAATAAAGCATGTATGCATGATTTTAAGCATGTTTGATGGATGATTTGTGGATGAACTTGTGAAATAGAGGGTGACCTTATTTGGACAGTTAAATGATATTATAGACTTGAGTTTGATTGGTGGTTGGTTGATGGTTGATGGTAGTATGGATGAGTGTTTGAAAAACACGGGAAGTACGCATAAGCGCCGTTACCATGTCGGATTTTACTTAGGTAGTTTAGACAGAATCCATGACTGCAAAACAGGGCATAAACTTGAGGTTTCTGACCATGAGCATGTAGGCTCTGTTTCTTAGATTATTTTAGTGAAAGAATCGTATCGTTTCGATTTACGGTTTAGGAGAAACGGCCGTTTTAGTAAAAAGCGGTTTCGCGTAACGAGATAGTTCATTGTATGAACTTTGAGATAGGGATCAAGCCCTTTAAAATTGGAATTGGATTGAGATATTAAAATGGATACTAGTATATATAATAAGGAAAGGAAGCCTAGAAGAGTTCGAGTTAAAAAGATAAGTTGGTGATTTTATAAAAATACGCGAACGAAGGTTGCGCGAGTGAAATACCCTTAAGGGGATGGTTTAAAACAAGGAAATGGTAAAGGATAAATACTTGGGATTTGTGAATAGGTTTTCACCCAAACTTTTGACTTAGAAGTTTACGGAATGTTATGAGGTTATAGATGACCAAGAGCGAGACAATTGATGTTCGTTAATAGAACGTTAGTGCTTAAGTTAAATGCACTTTAAATGATTAAGCCAGGGGACTGATCGGGTATTTCTTTATTTATAGATTTCCCGGCAAGTTCTCGAACCCATAACAACCAAGGACCCAAGGCAAGTTTTCTCATCCCATGCTGTATTTTAAAATACAATATTCTGATAATATGCATATGATAGATGCATGATTTCCAAGAGTAATATATGCATACGATATTATGCATGCTTTCAAACCTCACATCGTATATAGATGTGATGGCATTAAAAATGATGAGATGTGATGTATGCATATGATAGATGCATGCAAGTCTTCAAACCCTACAGCATATAATGATGATGTTGTGATATTGATACATATGTTGCTTTATGCTGTGAAATGACTTATAAACTGTTTTCTCTTTTTTATAAAAAGCGGTATAAGATACAAGGGTTATATGCTAGCTAAGTACTAGATATATACCAAGGTTAAGTATTAAAGACTCTAAGTATAGAGTACTTGTACGATGGTTTTAAAAACTTAGACCGGGAGTCAAATTATGATTTTGTTTTAAACTACTGTCAGAAACTGGAAGGTTCCAGGGACGGTTGTACTTTAAGGGTATTTTAAATATTCCAATATCTATATAATTGGGTATTTAAGGCGAGATATTTAAATAATATTATAATATATATTCTTTAAATATCATTTAATTAAGTGAATATTATTTTGAATATTCACTTAAGTGTTTTATATTGAATAATAATTCAATATTTATTATTTGAATATTATTTAAATAAGTGAATATTATTTCGAATATTCACTTAAGTGTTTTATATTGAATAATAATTCAATATTTATTATTTGAATATTATTTAAATAAGTGAATATTATTTCGAATATTCACTTAAGTGTTTTATATTGAATAATAATTCAATATGTATTATTTGAATATTATTTAAATAAGTGAATATTATTTTGAATATTCACTTAAGTGTTTTATATTGAATAATAATTCAATATTTATTATCTGAGGATTATTTAACTAAGTGAATATTATTTTGAATATTCACTTAGGTGGGTATATTGACTAATAATTTAATATTTATTATTTGGGTATTTATTAAATATTCCAAATATGATTTAAAATCATAGAACCTTATTATATAATTAAAGGTTCTATTATTTACACAAAAAAATAAATTTCTGATTTTCAGAAAATGTATTAAAATAGAGATTCCCAACTATTATCTTAAGATAGTTAAAGGTAATTAAATGCGAATAGTATTTTTCCAACTCATCGAAAACTGGGAATCTAGTTCAAGAATTAGAGGACAGTGATTTACTTCCACTGTTCCTCTAAAGTATCTATAACTAGGGGATGGCTCCCCCATTCAAATTAGAGTTTTTCAAACTCACTAAACTCTGATATTTCAATAAACTCCCTGGTCATAATTTCAAAATACGCAGTAACCATCGGTAGTCTCGTTGACTAATGTCAACCCACACTTTGACTTACTCCTTTCAATTACTCTGGAGTAAGGTGTTCTAAACGGTTACAAAGTTTTGACAAGTATTCGTACTTGGGAAATGTGGAATTAAATTCCGATTTCCGTTTCGTTAATGTTTTTCTTCATGGGAATTGGAAAGGCCTACACGGCAATGAAATAGGTGCCGGGGTAGTGCCAAATTATCAAGGCTTACCCGGTGATGAAATAGGCCCGAGATAGTGATCTCTTGCGTGCTAAGGCTTACCCGGTGATGAAATAGGCCCAAGGTAGTGATCTATTAGCACAGTGGCCCGTATGCGGTCAGGGTGATAACCGAACAGGAAGTCGTCCTTCTACTAGTAGAAAAGAAAAGTTACGATACAACGGCTGATCACCGTGTATCGGGTGTTCCAGTACATTCCCTTCCCTCCAATTGGAGTTGTGCTGCACATTGTAATGAAAGCCTAGGTGCTGAGTTACTGATAATGTGGCAGTGATGAGTAACGATGTTCCTCATACAGTAGTCGTACTGTATGGCATGTTTTGACGAAAAGAATAATAAAATGTCATTCTGTATACGAATGAAGTTTAAAGGTTTTCTTTCATGATATAAGCTTACATATATGATTAAGCTGCTATATCTGATTGTCGAGCTATAGTGCTCATTCTTGCTTCTTTTACAAAAGGTGTTCATTACTGATATTCTACAATATTTTGAACAGTATGAGATATCTAAATAGATATGTGAGTATATACGTGGAAAAGATATTTAAGATATACAGTATGTTGAACCGTATAGTATTTTGAATCGATGGATAGGCTTTAAGCCGTGAATCCATCATTTGATATCTATTTTAAAAAGATATGTTTTGAATCTTGGTTCATTATATCGATACCAATGATTTCTAAATGAATTACGAAAATTATTTGAGTATGGTTATAAATCATACGGTATTTTGAACGATATACTATTTTGGGGATAAACCCTAGTAGCTTTAAAAATGGATCCTATGTGGATTATCTACCTGAAAGGTTTAAGGATTTAAACTGGGATAGATTTCTTGCTGAGCGCTATTAGCTCATTCTTGCTTTATTAAATTTTTCAGCATGAAGGAAACATTGCCGATTCACCTCGTGTTACGAGAGCAAGGGAATGGAGAGACCACCCTTGAGTTAGTTTAGGAAGATGGATACTGTCGGAGTTAGCAAAACAGTTGCAGACTGAATTAGTGAGAATTATTTTTGAGTAGGTTTGTATTACTAAACCTTGTATAGAATTGTGAGGTCTATTATTTTAACTTCAGGTAGAGGTTGTAAATGATAGATGAGATCCTGGATAGTACATTTGATTTGTAATAACAAATGTTACTTATTGTTGCTCATTTCCAAGGCTATAACTTGTGTGTGTGTGCGTAAGTGATTGGGGTCAATTGGAGTTATATTATTAGAATGTTGTGAGTAATACAGGTATTGTACAATTGATGGAGCGTGACAACCCAGATTCCTGACCCCGGGTCTGGGGGTGTTACAGAAATGGTATCAAAGCGTTAAGTTATAAACTTGGATATGAGAGTGTTAAGAGTTATAAGTGAGAGAATGACGTGAGGACTCATATATAGTTCGTTAAGTGGACTACCGGAGGTAGTGCCATTGAGGATGTTAAGACTAAAGAGTTTAGTTGGAAACTTATCGAAGGACCGATAGGACCGTTGAAGATCATCATAATGATGAGACGAATGTTTAGAATTGTACCCGGATTATCAAGGGGATTAAGAAAAGACGCGGAGCAAAGTCTCGGTCGCAGTTGAGGTAAGGTCGGAATGGCCAATACCAGTGGATAACTTGACTTAGTAAGAACCTAAGTGTTTGTAGTTCATCGTAGTTTGCCACGAGAAGGCAACACATGTGAAGATTGAGACGTTTACAGTCCTTTACGCGATCCGAATTACTAAATTGCGTGGACTAGTTAAGGCATTACCTTGTGTATGAGGTCCAAGCCTTGAGAACAACGATTCCACCAGAGTTGGTGTCTTTTCCGTCGATGGGTATTTTGTTACCTAAGAGGAAGACTATTGCGTACATATAGTACCAGAACGTTATCGTGAGACGAACGTGCTAAATCGCATCGCGAGTACACTTCGTACGATAGGCCATGATGGCTCAACTCAGAAATCAAAGAGATGAAGAATGAATGGCGTGATTCTAATAAAGACACGTATGGTTGAAACGAGCAATGCGACAATCTCAGGACCTACGAGGAACGAGACCTATGGTGGCCTGGGGTTGGATTCATTCGATACGACTAGTGTTGAGAAATTACATATACGTTAATGGACCTCCATCTTTTGAGGATGTGTCAATGCGGCCGTAGGAGGCCCAATCTCTGGACGATTATCGTGGAATGACAAATATGTTCGAACTCCCGACCTGTCTAAGGACTTGTACGATGTTGAGGTACCATTGGTTAGTACCCTAAGGCATAAAGGCAGAAAGAAAGGATCATTCTTGGAAAAAGTGATGTGAACACTCAGAGGGACTAATTGACCCATTTTGGTATCTACTTTCTGGTGCATTACTCGATCTAAAACTGTTCATACCCATGTTACCTTGAATAGTTCATGTCAGGTAACTCTGCCAGTTTTCTACTTCATTTGGGATGCAACCAACAACTGTTATATTCAGTTTATTCATTTTCTTTCCTCCACTCATTACCTTAAAGGTTAAATACGCAGAATTAAGTTACCATTACTCACCGGAGCATATTGTTCATGTTCCAGGACGACCTGAAGAGGGAACCATTTTTCATCTATCCTTCTAGGTCTATATTTTATTCTTTATTCTTTTATTTATTCAAGGAATGTTCAGTTAATATTCCCTTCATTATTTGACGAGTATTCTTTAACGATTATCTTGAAATGTGATTTCTTCTTTCATACTTGGACTCCTCAGTCGAGTTCATAAATATCAGACTGTTTATTTAAAAACATGGATGATATATATTTCAGAAATTACTCGAGAATTCTTCTCTCTATTTAAGATGAAATTTGTACATCTGACGTTGAAATCTTAGAAAGGATATCAATTTGATATTGATAGTCCGAATTCAATCCTATTGGAGAATTTGACAAAGTTTATGTACGGAGACACCTTTGGGTGGACCGTTTCACTGATAAGAAATGTTTATTGAGAGGTTATCGATTGTTCCGATACCAAGAATTTTCTATTCAGATCATACATTTTATTCAAGGATTATAATTACCTTGTTCGTCCCAAACTTATTTACTCTTTCTTTTAATTCGTTATCAGAGTAGTCAAAATTGTGTTTCTTCTTTGACTACGATGTTGAGAGTTTGTACTATTAAATTGAAACTGGCTAATTGTATGTGCCATTGCGATTTACTAGTTAATTGTTCTAACTAGTTGAAATTTTAATGATATGATGAAAATCTAGCTAATCATCCTAGCTAGATGCTGCGTCCCAAACTAATCGAACTAGCAAATTTTGTTCAGCTAGTTGTTAATATTTATTGAAATGAACTAGTAATTGTATCACTAAGTTCAACTTTTGGTCAAATTTATATAAGTGAATTCACGATGCATTTGTATGCAGTGAAGTATGGTGGGAAGATTTTCAAACGATAATTTGATTGAGACCTAACCAGGTCGCCCCCTCAGCGAGAATTTTTACAAAGTTCTCTTTATATATAAAGCATTCAGTTGCTTGAAGTATTCTTGGTACCCTGCAAGTATTTTCCTTAGAATTTGGAAAAAGAGAGTGTTGAAGATGAGAGCTGAAACAAATGAGTCCAATAAATTATGAGTCGAAGTTTACGGAAATTGCCAAGGTTTGTTTCGCATGATGCGAATTCAGAATAACGAAACGTTTGAAATGACTGATTTTGTTACCTTGGATAATGAAACGATTGTGATAGAAAGAAGGTAAGAATTCAGATTGTCAGACGAAGGAACGATTGATCTCGAAGGATGTGAAACTTGTTTAGCGACTGTGATGGATACGAAACAGGAAGTGCCTAGTATACAGAATATCCCCGTGGTTAACGAATCCGAGGATGTATTTCCAGAAGATCTTCCGGGGTTACCACCCGGTAGAGAAATAAAGTTTGCTATAGAATTAGCTCCAAGAACGGCGCCAGTTTCGAAGGCCCCGTACCGACTAGCTCCAGTCGAGATGAAGAAATTAGTCGCTCAACGGTAGAAATTGTTAGGGAAAGGAATGATAAGACCAATTACGTCACCGTGGGATGCACCCGTGTTATTGGTGAAGAAAAAGGACGGCAGCATAAGGTTGTGCATAGAGTATCGAGAGCTAAATAGGCTAATTGTTAAGAATGAATACCCCTGCCAAGGACCGGTGATTTGATCGATCGGCTGCACGATGCAGTTAAATTCTCGAAGATTGATTTGAGAAGGGATACCACCAGTTGAATATTAAACCTGAGAACGTGTGACGCCCTCCAAACCCGGGGTACAGATTTGAGGAGTCATCCGACCAACAGAATACTATTTAACACATGCATAATATATATAAAGACACAAATACCCCTTGACCAAGACCGCATCCAGATTATGGCAATGAACACAAGCTACTACAATCTTTTATTAATACAATACCAGTTTTATCAGAGTTATTACATCACAACCAAAGTTCAAATCTAGACATCTAATCTAGAAAAGCAAAACAACAACTACCCTGCCAATGACAATGACTCGAGGGGCTCTCCTGGCTGCTGGTGAACTATCGGTCACGCTATGGCAACTCATACTCTCGCTTCACTGGAATAGGGTTAGAAAACAACAAGCAAGAGTGAGCCAAAATTGCTCAGCAAACATCAATGAATCATTTCTATCACAGTTGTAAGGATATGAATTTATGATATCAGAATCAACAATATTTAGCTAACACATGCTTTGTATCAATAACAATTGAAGAAAAGAATTAGAATTTGGCTTATACATTTTATTCAAATCAAAGGTTGTGCTGCTGGCCAGCCACGCATCAACCCCGGACTAGCTCATGACATAGTCCTCTACTGGATCCCAGGCCAATTTGGGCCTTAAGTTATTCTGACCATGAATATGGCCCGACCAATTACTGGTCCATTTTTAAAAACACATGCCAAATCTATAATAGGGTATAAACAATAATATGCTCAATAAGATAAACTGAATGTATAGTAATTGCAAAAGAGCTTCAACTGTTCAGTATCAAATGAAGATCGAGAAATAATCATGGAGTAATTTCAATGGTACATTGTACTCATTCAATAAGGGAATCAATATTGGTAGTCGATAATCAATGACCGTAATCAATAGTCAAGATGGAAGTCAAATAATCAATGGTTGTCAATGATAATCAAAGGATGATAAACAATAACAAAAGGTGGTAAACAATAATCAAGTGAATTGGAAATAAGGGTTTCCGATGCAGATCAAATCAAAGAATCAAGAATCTCTAAGGAGACGGAATCAGTTGTCCAAATACGGTTAAAGGATTGATAATTTGAATTGTTCTGGGGATAACAGTATTCAAGTAATCAAGACAATAATACATTTTATCACAAGTAAAGGCACAGATACTTGCCTGGTCTAAGCTGCTGTCGGATCGACTCTGCTCACTCTACTTTTCCCTTTCCCTTGCTCCGGGAACTCGATTCTATAATTAAACAACTCATCACAATAAGTCTAACTATTCTCGTTCTACTCTCGACACTTATTCAATCAATAATCACATTTAAACAAGTAACCGGTTACGTATCGGACGTCCGGTATAATTTACGATATTTAAAACTCAGATATTTGCCCTAGTACGGGCATATACAGACTATAAAACACAACACACAATTAATATGAACCATATAGCACTTATAAACATTTTTAAAACATCATACAAAACTTATTTGAATTTTAGATAAGTCACGTTTAATTTTTAAATCAAAAATCGGATTTTTAAATCCAATATAAACATTTAAATGCAAATAAATCAATTAATAAAATTAATTGACACTCTTTAAATACTCAAACTATTTTTAAATAAATAAATATGCTTGAAAATAATTAAACTGAATTTTTAATTAATGAAATCCAATTAATAATTAATTTTTAAGAATTAATTGATTAAAAGAATTAACCAATTAATTAATAAATTAATTATTAATTAAAAATAATTAAGTTTAATCAATTTTCGGATTTAAAATAATAAATATAATTTATCAGAATTTTTCTGATATTAAAATATATTTTTAAAATAAAAATATGAATTTTTAAAGTTTTTAAACTATTTTCGAATTAATTTTAAAAAATAAAATCCAAAAACAGTTTTCAGAAAATGAATTAGGGTTTTGAAGATTGAAACCGGGTCGAAAAATCGGGTAAACGGGTCGGGATGAACTGGAACGGGTCGCCAAGAACTCGCCGAAAATTTTCCAGAATCCGGCGACCTGCCCAGAATCCGGCGACCAAAATACACGTTAAAAATTGGGGATTTTTATATCAAAACATTCCAAATAAACACAGCAACTCATTCCGATCAAAAACGTACCAAAAGCATCGCCGGAATCAAAAACCCCACTATTTTCCGGCGAGCTTAAACCAATTTTCCGATCTGTAAAAATCCTACATGAAACTCTACGTTCTTTATGTTAAAATGAAGCTAAGAACACATACAATGAAAGCCCTCTACCAAAAACAATGTCAGATCATTCATATGAACGGACTATTCAAAAGAAGAATTCGGGTCAAAAACCCGAAAATCAAACCCATCAAAATCGAACATAAACATGAAATTAAAGCATGGATTCTTGCTAATTAGAACCCTAGGAACATGTTAGAAGCAACCAATTGAACGGAGAATCAACAGAATGAAAATCCCCAAATCGAATCAAGAACCCTAATTTAATTCGAAGCTTGAAAAATTCATAAAAAATCGAAAACTTACCAGATGATGATGAGGTTGGAAGATTCTGAAACTAGAAGTCAAGAGCTTTGATTTGAGTACAAGAACTTCAGATTTGGATTTCAATAACACCTCGAACGAATAGTTTGATTATTCAAGAACACGAAGAACACATTTCGGAAATTTTTACTTTTTGATAATTCGCAATGCATATTATGAAGGTTATAAGGTACGATTCGTCTTTATATATTTTTGGAAAAATAATACCCTAAGGAACACTTTTGGATCGTTATGGATCCACTGGATCGTTTAAAAACCCTAATTAGGTTAAAATACGTTTTACGAGAAGATAATCATCTACAAGGATTGATAATTATCCAAATCAATACATATCATTATATAACTAATGCTCAAGAATACTGGGGCTATAACAAATGAAATACTGGTATAAAACGATATATCCGTCCCCTTAAGCAATTAGGGTTCGGAACAATTTTTCCCTTTTTGAACAAAACGAATTATTCTTGCAGAATCAAATAGGTAGGAATGAAATGATACGAATATCTCTCCCGATAATGATTCGAATACGAAAGACGAAAAGATAATAATTAATGTACGAAATTCCAATGGGGCCCTTAAATTATCAAAACGGGGCTCAGATTTGAAGAAAATTCCAAATGACGAAATATTTGAAAGGGGCTTTCGACTCACCATTTAGCACATAATCACACAACAATTATCATTTAATAATATTCCAATATTCCACAATAAATATTTTAGATTAAATATATCATTTAATCAAATATAAAATTCACGGATATTACATCCTTCCCTCCTTAATAGGATTCTGTCCTCAGAATCAGATCAAGGAAACAACTGGGGATACTTCCCTAACATTTCACTCTCTAACTCCCAGGTAGACTCTTCTACTTTAGGATTCCTCCACAAAACTCTCACTAACGCTACTGTCTTATTCCTTAGTACTTTCTCCTTATGATCCAATATCTGAATCGGTCGTTCTACATATGATAAATCTGCCTGGACCTCTATGGGTTCATACTCTATTACATGATTCGAATCTGGTCGATACCTCTTAAGCATAGATACATGAAATACATTATGAACGTGCTGCATATGCGGTGGCAATGCCAACTCGTAAGCTACCTCGCCCACCTTCTTCAAAATCTCAAACGGCCCAACATATCTCGGACTCAACTTCCCTTTCTTTCCAAACCTAACTAATCCTTTCCATGGTGAAACCTTTAGTAACACCTGCTCTCCTTCTTCGAATCCCACATCATTTCTGGCTAGATCCGCATACTTTTTCTGTCGGTCTTGAGCTGTTATCAATCTTCTCTGAATCAATTGAACCACTTCCTTTGTTCGTTGCACTAGTTCTGGTCCTATCATTTTCCGTTCACCAACTTCTTCCCAATATACTGGAGATCGACACTTTCGTCCATACAAAGCTTCGTAAGGTGGCATTCCGATGCTCGCATGAAAACTATTATTATATGAAAATTCCACCAAGGGTAGATGATCGTCCCAACTGCCTTCAAAGTCAAGTGCACATGTCCTAAGCATATCTTCAATAGTCTGAATTGTCCTTTCGCTTTGACCGTCCGTCTGCGGATGATAAGCCGTACTCATTCTCAACTCGGTGCCCAAACACTCTTGAAAACTCCTCCAAAATCTTGAATTGAATCGAGGGTCTCTATCAGACACTATCGATACTGGAACTCCATGTCGTACTACGATTTCTTTTATGTAAATATGAACTAACTTATCCAGCGAGAATCTCTCGTTAATCGGAAGAAAATGCGCAGATTTCGTCAATCGATCCACGATAACCCAGATGGCATCATGGTTAGCTTTTGTTCTAGGCAATCCTACTACAAAGTCCATCGCAATGTGTTCCCACTTCCATTCGGGAATTTCCAATGGTTGAAGTAATCCACTTGGTCTCTGGTGTTCCGCCTTAACTCTTTGACACGTAAAGCATTTACTTACCCATTCCGCAATCTCTTTCTTCATATTTGGCCACCAAAAGTTCATCTTAAGATCTCGATACATCTTCGTACTCCCTGGATGAATTGAATACTTCGAATTATGTGCTTCGTGCAAAATCTCACTTTTCAGTTCCGTTACGTTAGGTATCCATATCCGAGAAGCAAATCTCAAGATCCCTTTGTCGTCCGGTTGGCTACATATTTCCTCACCTGTCATTTTACTCACATCATCATTCATGACTCGCTCTTGGCACTTTCGTATCTTCTCCAACAATTCAGGTTGAAACGTCATGGTATAAATCATTTCCGTCGCGTCCTTCGGATTAATTACTTCGATTTCTAACTTCTCAAATTCCTTGTACAACTCTTTGGTCATCGTCAGTGTATTCAATCTCTCTTTTCTGCTCAATGCATCTGCTACCACATTTGCCTTGCCGGGATGATAGTTGATAGAAACGTCGCAGTCCTTGATTAGTTCTAACCATCTTCGTTGCCTCATGTTCAGCTCTTTCTGAGTAAAGATATACTTCAAACTTTTGTGATCGGTGTATATTTCACATCTCTCTCCATACAAGTAGTGTCTCCATATCTTCAAAGCAAACACAATAGCTGCTAACTCTAAATCGTGTGTAGGGTACTTCTGTTCGTGGGGTCTCAACTGTCTTGACGCATAAGAAATCACCTTGTCATGTTGCATAAGTACGCATCCCAATCCTTTGTACGACGCATCACTATAGATTACGAAATGACCTTGATCATCTGGTAGCATCAATACCGGTGCCGTAGTTAGTCTTTTCTTTAGCTCTTGGAAGCCTTCTTCGCATTTATCGTTCCATATGAATCGCTCGCTTTTCCTTGTCAGCTTGGTCATTGGAGTAGCTATCTTCGCAAAATCTTGCACAAATCTCCGGTAGTATCCGGCTAATCCCAAGAAACTTCTGACTTTAGTCGGTGTCCTTGGTCTCTCCCAATCTTTCACTGCATCTATCTTTGTTGGGTCCACTTTGATGCCTTCGCTGCTCACCACGTGTCCTAAGAAATGAACTTCTTTCAACCAGAATTCACACTTGGAAAACTTCGCGTATAGTCTTTCTTGTCTCAATGTTTCTAACACAATTCGCAATTGGTCCGCATGCTCTTCTTCTGTCCTTGAGTATATCAAGATGTCGTCGATGAATACCACTACAAACTTGTCCAAATATCTCTTGAAATTTCTGTTCATTAGGTCCATAAAAGCTGCGGGTGCATTCGTTAGTCCAAACGCCATTACTAAGAATTCATAGTGCACATACCTTGTTCGAAAGGCTGTCTTCGGTATTGTAACAGCCCCAAATCCGGGGTCAGGGATTTAGGGTTGTCACAATCCATGTACTCCTTGCCTTACCTGTATTACTCACACCATTCATAATTCACCTGCTCATGACCCCACAACATATGTCTCTCACACACACACACATGTTAGAGTCTCAGAAACGACACAATACAACAACTGCGGAATAAATAACTTTTATTACAATACCCAAATGTCTTTTGAATCTATTACTAATACAATTTCTAAGTATTGGTACATTACCAGCTTAGCCTTCTGATGCTCACAATCCTCTAATACCATTCATGTCTATACATAAGTTGAATACCAAAACCATAGCCTGATTCGATCGGTTCATACTACTCCCGGGATCACTGCTAGAAACTGTTTATGGGAGCGCCTTGCGAGGTATGTGCCGTCCCATAGGCATCCTTCTTCGCTGCTATATAATATATATATAATAATAGCAAGAGTGAGCGATAGCTCAGCAAGGTAATGAAAGTATGGCATAATTCTGCCTTTAATTCAACCCAGAAATAAAGCGGGTATAAGACAATAATTGTCATAATATCTCCATACTGAAATTATTTCCTTATCGGAATATATACCACAACAGTACTTCAAATATCAATTATCGTCTTTATACGAAAGATAAGTGAAATTCGTACTTGCCGTAGCAATTTATCAAGATAAGTATCCTTTACTGAAAACTCAAATATTTTCCCTAATCGGGATATGATAGAAATTTGGATGCTGACACCCTGCTCCAGTGACGTAGCACTCAGCAGTTGTGGATACTATAACACTCAGCAGTTCAAGATATTGTCAGATGGGAACACTGAACTCCGTATGTAGGAGAAATTTCATTTGAACTCTGTATTGAGATTTCAATAATTCCAGACGTGGATCGACGATGATCAGTCGCCGCTTCCAGGTCCACCGCGGGTCTTCTCTACTAGTAGAAGGATAAAAACTCCATCTGTAATTACCCTCAGGTAAAAGCTCCATCCGCAATTACCTTGGATGAAAGCTCCATCCGCAATCATCCTGAATGAAAGCTCCATCCGCAATCATTCTGGCGCAAGTTGGGCCAAATTCTAGTTCCCCGGGCAAATGCCCGTTCAAAGATCGCACTGGGATCCTTTGGTTACTCCCAGAATCAATCGGAAGTTAACCCATTAACCCATATTGGCTTTTAGCCGGACTTTCACAATCCCTGGTTACTCCCAAACAATGGGAAGCTAACCCATAAGTACATACTGGCCTATAGCCGGAAACTCAGGTTGAGCGACAAATAGTCTTCATGAAATCGAGATTGAATCTTTTACTCTTTTTGTGAAAGGGGAACCCTTAGTAGTAGGGCTATAATCCCAAAATAATATCTCTTATATAAACAAAGGAAGGAAACAAGATTTTCTCCCAACTCTGGATTTTCAATTCTCAATATGTATGAAAGCATTTAGATGGCTCAAGTGAGGTGATAATGATCGGGAATAATATTGGGGAATCCTTATAATTCTCGGAAATATTATTAAAGGTCAAGAATATAAAAAAATATAATTCTCAAAGACCTCTAATGCTTTTAAACAAATAATATGATTTTTAAATCACTAAAAGATATTTAATAGTTAATAAGGAAATATGTATTGAAGAAATTTCCTCAAATAAATGATTATTCAAACATAATCCTCTCTGAATAAATAAATATTCAATAATTAAACCTTGAATGAATAATAAATAATTAAATAAATAAACTTCGAATGAATAATAAAATAATATTCATTAAGTAAATGATCCTTAAATGGATATTCACAATAATATACTTCAAGTCAATAATCCCCAAATGAATATTCATAAATAATATACTTTAAGTCAATAATCCTCAAATGAATATTCATAAATAATATAAATAGTAAATCCTCGAATAACAGTACCCGATATCTTTATCGGAAAATAACCTTTAATATATATACAGAAAATATAATTATTTCTGATCTAAAGGAATATCTTACGCCCTTAACCTAGGGCCTTTATACAACCTGGCTTCTAACTAATATCCCATATCTAGCTTAGAAGCCCATAATCAAATCATTTCCAAGTAATAAATACTTTCCGGAACATAAATAATGGTTAATAATAATATTCCTAAAGATGAATAGTACTCTGCCGCTAGAATCCCTCCGGGTTTCCACGACTATCTATATAACAAAATATCGACTCCCGGTCTAGAGTCAAAAACAAGAAGTATGCTCTTATCTCTAGAGCTACAAGGTATACCGGTTATATATACTTAACTCAGAAGATCATATATAATCAAAAGGTCAAAATTTTATTTCAACAGGAAATAAGATGTGTCGCAAAACTGTACAACTTTATACATGGAAAAAGCAGTATTATAATTAATACTTTAAAAGTACAAGTTTAGAAAACTTGCCTGATGCTCGAGAAGTGATAGGGGTTCGCGACGATGTCGGACAATCTAGACAAAGTCAAACGAAAACACACGGTTAATCCCCTCGATAAACCACTTATAACTCAATGCTTAAACACGTAAGCGAAATACAACCAAGGCATTTCTTGCTCGCTCTAGCGTCACACTAAGTCCATGTTATTCGTCAAATACTTATATCATAAGTTTGGTTCGAAATCCATCCTCAAATCCAAGTTATACTTAACCATTTGGAACCTTGGTTTCTAAGTCTCGTTTTCAGTGGTTTTCACTTGCGCGACCTTGACTAAAACATTTTTATAAAATCGAAAACTAATCTTTTTAATCCGAATCGTTTTCGTGAGCCTTCCTAACTGTCTCTAGTATTATTCCTCAAAGTTTCACATTTTAATATGGCTTCTAAGTGGTCCAAATATAGTCTCAAAGTGGCTGACCAGAGAAGGGTTGTTTCTCAGAACGACGTTTACTAAAACTCACTTTTCTCTTAAACCGTAAATCGTAACGACATGATTCTTGCGCTCACGTAAACTAGAAACAAAGATCTACACACTCATGTTCATCACTGAACCAAAAGAGGCAGTTAAGCTTTCGGATTATAGGCAGTTTATAGAGTTACCGAAAATCGGGCATTACGACGGCTTAAAATCGAATAATCCAATTTTGTCACAACATAACCAAGCCACACCGGGCATACCATACATCCACAACCTCAACAAACAACCATCATACACCTCTAAGATCAGTGGTGAGGCTCAAATCCAACACCCATCATTTTACATATTTAAACAAAGCCAAACAATCACTAAATCACTTAATCATGATCTTAACTCACATGAACATCAAAACCACTTCAAAATTCATAAAAACAAAAAGGGGCAGAGGTTTTTATACCTTCCTTGATGCTTCATATACACTAACAATGGTTTATAATCCTTCCTTGAGCTTTGAACAAACCTTATCAAGCTTAATCCTTAAGAAACAAAATCAAGAATCATGAAAAGTTACTATTCATCATCACTTTGTAAAATCCATATAAAATCGAAAAACAAGAGTTTGGTTCTCAACTTTTTACCACACCTTCTACTCTTCAAGGGATTTCCTTTGAGTCCTATCTCATCACCAGGGGATACTTGAAGCTCGACTTATTGGCTTTCTAAGGTGAGTGGTCGAAACTGGAAAAAGCAGGACAGTTTCGGTTCTCCGACTTGGGGAAAGCATTTGACTAGGCTACACTCCTTTGTTGGCCATGAATTTTTGAACGAACGTTGCCCATGGAGTGGAGAAGCTATGGTTAAAATTGGTGATTTATGGATGGATAGAAGTGGAGATATGAATTTTTCTTTCCTTGATGCTCCTGCTGGGCAGAAAAATGGGGGGAGAGTTCTTCTCTCTTTCTTTTTCTTTTCTTTTGTCTTGGTTAATAATAATGATAATGCTGATATTTGTGTGAAGAGTGGTGAGTCATAGCCCTAGGTGGCTTCATCTCTCGACATGTGTCGAACATGCATTGGTTCTGTTAAAGTAACTTTACTGGTTTGCTTTACTGATTCGTTTCTTTTCACATGGATGATCCAAATGTTGCATTCCTTGAATTATTCTCGTTACATGTTACTTCCATGTCTATATTTAATCCTGTAAATGTTGCCTTGTTCTTCTTGAAACGATTCGAAATATTTTCCAAAAGAGCGAGTAAAAACTCTACGCGATCTTCGCAGTGAATAGTAACTATTCACTTCATCAATCGAATCCTTAAATCGACTTGAATAAAATAATAAAATTCCAAAATATTAAATCCTCAAATCCTCAATTTTAATATCTCATCTCTTGAATATAATAATATATAATTCGCTGCCCGGTCGAATATTACACCAAAATAAAATTTGGAATTTCTGAATTCCGATCGTCTTTGCATTCACTTATTTACTCCGTAGATCACTAATATGACTTCGGAATATCCACACTACGTCTCGTACATAGGTGGCATGAAAAATTTTCTTAACCCTCAAAATCACTATTCATCCACCAATATTACTATTCACTGCTGCACTTAATCATAATAAGAAAAGTTTTAAATTTTTCCAAAAATTCGGGTTATTACAGTCTCCCCTCCTTAAAAGGATTCCGTCCCGGAATCAGCTTAGGAATAACTGGGGGTACTTCTCTTCCATTGCACTTTCTAACTCCCAAGTGGATTCTTCCACTTCTTGATTCTCCACAAACCTCTCACTAGCTTGGCAACCTCGTCTCTTAGCACTTGTTCTTTTCTATCCATGATTTCCACGGGTTGTCCTTTGTAAGTCAGACCAGGTTGTATACCTACCTGCTCGTACTCTACATATGCCGGGCATCTATAGTATACTGACGTAGCATTGACACATGAACCCCGTTATGACCCTTCTACAAGTTTGGGGGGTAAGGCTTGCTCGTAGGCCACCTTCCTGACACGTTTTAAAATCTCAGATGGCCCAATGAATCTCTGGCTCAACTTCCCTTTCTTTCCAAATCTCATTAATTCCTTCCACGAGGATATCTTTTAGCATCACGAATCTCTAACCTCATATTCTCTATCTTGTTTGTACAGAAAATACACCAAAATAAACTTGCTTGTCATCCATCAACATGCCATTTAGCTTATCAATAGCAGTACCATCTCTAAACTCGCGGGCTTAGTCCGCATACTTTCTCTGTCTATCTTGGCTGTCACCAGCCGCTTGTTGGTGAAATCTTTTGTCTTTCTAGTTCGTTGGGCTAACTTGGGTTTTGTGTAAAATCTCATCCTTTAATTCCTAATTATTCGGAATCCATCTCTGTCTCATTTTAATTAAGGGTATCGGCCACCACATTGGCCTTCCCCGGATGGTAGTGCATCTCACAGTCATAATCCTAGGTCAATTCTAGCCATTTCTCCATCTCATGTTATCTACTATCACGGGTAACTCAAAGCCAATTCATTACATTCCATAAAATTTGTGGGTGCATTAGTCAACCCAAAATAACCTCGCTGAAAACTCGAAGTGTCTATTCCAAGTACGAATCGCAGTCTTGGGTATATCCTCTGATTTAACTTCCAACTGGTGATACCCAGTTCTTTAAATAAATTGGAAATACACAGCGTTCTTCCGCTGATCAAACAATCATTTACAAGGGTACCTATTCTCCATGTCGAACTCATACAACTCTCGAGGTTCAATATATAATCTTGTGCTAACATCTTCCTCTCTTACAACAACACCGGGCTCTCCACGGTGGTACACTGGGTCTTATCATACCCTTATACAACAACTCTTGTAACTGAGTCACTAACTCTTTCATTCCCACTATACCCTGAATACTCGGTATTCATTCTCATGTCATCCAAATCGATATCTGGTAGCTCATTAAAACCTTGTACAATCTCCCAAAACCATTGTAGTTTCCTTTATACTTCGTGTCTCTTTTCTTGGCGTCAACCATAAGAGCTAATTATGCCTCATATCTCTGGCATAATAATTTTTTTTTAGTCTAAACTATATTCAAGAATCTCTGAATCTGTCTCCATTCTTTATTTATTCCTCTCTCTCCCTTACAATCAATCTGGGCTCCATTGGGTGTAAACCAACCCATTCTTATTATAATATCAACTTCTCCCAACTTGAAAGGAATCAGGTCTATCAAAAGTGTCGACCTCATATTTCTAGTTCACAACCTGGATGTACCAGTCTTATGGGAAAATCCCTCGAATGGCTATTTCTACTTGTAATTACTCCCTTAGTGGCTCGGCCTTAAGGTTTAATTATCATGCAACTTCTTGATATACAACGATACATTAGCTCTGTCTAAATAGTATAGAAGGGCACCTGCTATGTAAAGGTCCTGACCGTGGGCTGCTTGTTGAAGGTAGCCCTGGTTGAAACCTACTGGCTTTCTTTTATTCTGTGTTCACAAACTCCGGAACAAACCTCAATAATTCGGAAAACTTGGCCTCATACTCAGTCACAGTCATGGTTTCTTGTTTTAACTCTTTAACTTTTATTTTCATCCGGGTCTCCATGTACTTCCGAAAATTATTCCTCTAGAACCACACACGTTGCACCTCTCCCAAGTCACAATACCAGCTCCCTCTGACTCCATCGTCAGTACTTATCTTGCTAACCCAGAGGTAGTGTACGTTCGTAAACAACTCCTCCAAAATCTCAATTCCACTATAGGGCATCTGTCTAACACCGTTGTCACTGGAGTTCACGGCACATCGCTATTTCTTTCACATATATCGATTGACACGCTTTCCATTATCATAATATCCTTGGGAGAATAAACCAATTTCATCGATATGTCACTAACATTCTATTCGTCTTAGGGATTCGCTCCTGTCATAGGCGATTTCGTTGCGAATCTAATTCCTACCAGCGAATTTTGACTTATTTGACCTGGGTGGCCTCCCCTTAGAATTCAATGAGGATAACAAAAATTATGGGGCCTTGAAAAGACAGCTCCCATATCAAGGAAAACGTCACACATTGATGATCATAAGGTTATGAGTTTTAAGGTAACCTTATTGGAGGTAAGAGAATTTTACCGAGAGATCAATATGATCATAAGAACTCAACGTTGTGTGCCTCAATTGAGACATTACTAAAGGTAATTAGCCTTCTTGTATTTCACAACTTACAAGTGATGGCGTCCCATCCGACTTCTATCACACAGACAGATAGTCCTTGTAGCCCCTATAAGTATAGGGTTGTTCGTCTCAGTGGAAGTTGAAAAGTATGAAAGCAATTCGAGATCAATTTAATGATTATCGCCTTTCGACAATATTTCTCAAAGGAACACCTTGGATTAAAATTGAACAGATTCCAAAGGTGCGGTTTTCCAAAGAAAATACAAAGAAAAGAATACCCAAAAAGATACTGGTACTTAACAAACAAGTGGTGATGTATCACCATAGGGTCATTCATTATTTGAAGAAAAGTGAAAGCTTAAATAACATCATTTGACAGGGCTTCGAAAGCCTGAAAGTAGGCATTGTGACAGCCTCTGGCACAAGTGAAACTGAATATGGTTTAGCACAAGTGTTATAAAATAACTTCGAAAAGGGAATATACCCTTTATCAGAATTCTTTCCTGGAGAGAGGTCAAGATAGATAATAGATTGGGGAAATATCCCACATAATTTGCAAATGGGGAGGGTACTACCAAGGTCTCTACGGATGCCTTTTATGTCGGCTCCTCTGATGGATATTCGTTCAATTCTAAAGCTTTTCCTTTCCACGCACCCTAAGTTGTTCGATACTTACGTCATTGCCGACTTATAATAGTCGCTAAGAATTCAACCATCAACATTTGCAATCGCAGGGAATTCTATTCGACTAGGCGCAAACATCCCAAGTAAGCGTTCTGTTCTATAAGAAGACTTCGATACCGTTGTTGCCCGTAGCAATGACAATTCCACATGTCGACTGGGCGGTACTTCAGAAGATCGTTAGAAACTACAAGATTAAATCTGGTCTCTATTTCAATCATCCTTATATCCAATATTCCTTCTCCCATATCAATCCCGTGCGCTACATAAGCTTAACACTTTTGGCACAATAGCCTTCTCATTTAAGTCAATCCCGGAACTTCTCAGTCCGTCTTGGTCCTTCAATATATTTCGCCTTTACCGTCCAATCTCAACTTCATCATTTTATCCCTACAATCAATTATAGCAATCAGGGTCTGTCCACCAACCCATATAACGGCTATCTTACCCAATCCACAGGGTTCGCTCTAATTCCCACTCTCTTTGGTGACATCCTCTGGTAATTAGAAAGACAAGGTTTGCCAAAATTTGCTGAATTCCTTTCCAAAATCAGGGAAATTTGATCAATCTATTTACCTACTAGTAATGCTCGGATCTGATTTCCGACCTTTCTGTTCTATCCTCATAATTCCTTCCTGGTTTCCTGAGGGTGGTAAATCTTGTTCTCGATTCCGTCTTAGCGTGCTTGTCTTACAATAACATTTGCATGGTACATATACCCAAAATTTTCCTTGGGATAATAAAATCCCTCAATGATGTAATAGACACTCTTTCCAGTGGAATCGCTGGTCGTGGGGGATTGAAACCTCATATCCAAAGCAATTCCTTTCACTATACTAGGCAACTAAGTCCCCTTAATCGTTCATGAAAATCTAAACACCTTGGTTCTTACGTATGCCGCCTCCTTATGGGCAACTATAACCGGCTACGAGTAACAGGTTTCGTTCAAGTCGAATCAATCCACTGATACTGGCTATAATGCCTCTACCTCTTCTGCTTTGGAGTCTCTACTCCATTTTCTTTGTCATACCTCTTGATGAATCATGAACGATCCTTAAACTCTCGTCTCGTCACTTATTTATCCCTTGAAGGTTCGTCCGGTCTTATTATTAGACCTCAAGTAACACACCACATCTTTATCAATCGGCACGTTTTCTACAAGATTCTTCCCATGACCCACTATGGGGTCTTCCTCTAGATCCTCCTATGGATCTTCCTTTATCGGGTCTCCGTCCATTTCAAGGAACGCATCATCAAATGCCTACTCGAAGGCCTCGGGATCTGGTATCTCAGAATCCCATCTATCTATAACTCATACGAATCAAGGTGACTAACCATGAAGTCCTAAGTACGGTTTCCCAAAAGAAGTCCCCTCTCGGGCTTCATCTTAAACAGTCAGGGTCATGTCCTCTAACCCGACTACGAACTCAATTTGAGCTCTAGATGCTCTTATCATTATTAAGGGTATTGTAAGACTCGATCTCCTATCGTTTCTGAGGACTGTAACCTAACGCTCTGATACCATCTCTGTAACAGCCCCAAATCCGGGGTCAGGGATTTAGGGTTGTCACAATCCATGTACTCCTTGCCTTACCTGTATTACTCACACCATTCATAATTCACCTGCTCATGACCCCACAACATATGTCTCTCACACACACACACAGGTTAGAGTCTCAGAAACGACACAATACAACAACTGCGGAATAAATAACTTTTATTACAATACCCAAATGTCTTTTGAATCTATTACTAATACAATTTCTAAGTATTGGTACATTACCAGCTTAGCCTTCTGATGCTCACAATCCTCTAATACCATTCATGTCTATACATAAGTTGAATACCAAAACCATAGCCTGATTCGATCGGTTCGTACTACTCCCGGGATCACTGCTAGAAACTGTTTATGGGAGCGCCTTGCGAGGTATGTGCCGTCCCATAGGCATCCTTCTTCGCTGCTATATAATATATATATAATAATAGCAAGAGTGAGTGATAGCTCAGCAAGGTAATGAAAGTATGGCATAATTCTGCCTTTAATTCAACCCAGAAATAAAGCGGGTATAAGACAATAATTGTCATAATATCTCCATACTGAAATTATTTCCTTATCGGAATATATACCACAACAGTACTTCAAATATCAATTATCGTCTTTATACGAAAGATAAGTGAAATTCGTACTTGCCGTAGCAATTTATCAAGATAAGTATCCTTTACTGAAAACTCTAATATTTTCCCTAATCGGGATATGATAGAAATTTGGATGCTGACACCCTGCTCCAGTGACGTAGCACTCAGCAGTTGTGGATACTATAACACTCAGCAGTTCAAGATACTGTCAGATGGGAACACTGAACTCCGTATGTAGGAGAAATTTCATTTGAACTCTGTATTGAGATTTTAATAATTCCAGACGTGGATCGACGATGATCAGTCGCCGCTTCCAGGTCCACCGCGGGTCTTCTCTACTAGTAGAAGGATAAAAACTCCATCTGTAATTACCCTCAGGTAAAAGCTCCATCCGCAATTACCTTGGATGAAAGCTCCATCCGCAATCATCCTGAATGAAAGCTCCATCCGCAATCATTCTGGCGCAAGTTGGGCCAAATTCTAGTTCCCCGGGCAAATGCCCGTTCAAAGATCGCACTGGGATCCTTTGGTTACTCCCAGAATCAATCGGAAGTTAACCCATTAACCCATATTGGCTTTTAGCCGGACTTTCACAATCCCTGGTTACTCCCGAACAATGGGAAGCTAACCCATAAGTATATACTGGCCTATAGCCGGAAACTCAGGTTGAGCGACAAATAGTCTTCATGAAATCGAGATTGAATCTTTTACTCTTTTTGTGAAAGGGGAACCCTTAGTAGTAGGGCTATAATCCCAAAATAATATCTCTTATATAAACAAAGGAAGGAAACAAGATTTTCTCCCAACTCTGGATTTTCAATTCTCAATATGTATGAAAGCATTTAGATGGCTCAAGTGAGGTGATAATGATCGGGAATAATATTGGGGAATCCTTATAATTCTCGGAAATATTATTAAAGGTCAAGAATATAAAAAAATATAATTCTCAAAGACCTCTAATGCTTTTAAACAAATAATATGATTTTTAAATCACTAAAAGATATTTAATAGTTAATAAGGAAATATGTATTGAAGAAATTTCCTCAAATAAATGATTATTCAAACATAATCCTCTCTGAATAAATAAATATTCAATAATTAAACCTTGAATGAATAATAAATAATTAAATAAATAAACTTCGAATGAATAATAAAATAATATTCATTAAGTAAATGATCCTTAAATGGATATTCACAATAATATACTTCAAGTCAATAATCCCCAAATGAATATTCATAAATAATATACTTTAAGTCAATAATCCTCAAATGAATATTCATAAATAATATAAATAGTAAATCCTCGAATAACAGTACCCGATATCTTTATCGGAAAATAACCTTTAATATATATACAGAAAATATAATTATTTCTGATCTAAAGGAATATCTTACGCCCTTAACCTAGGGCCTTTATACAACCTGGCTTCTAACTAATATCCCATATCTAGCTTAGAAGCCCATAATCAAGTCATTTCCAAGTAATAAATACTTTCCGGAACATAAATAATGGTTAATAATAATATTCCTCAAGATGAATAGTACTCTGCCGCTAGAATCCCTCAGGGTTTCCACGACTATCTATATAACAAAATATCGACTCCCGGTCTAGAGTCAAAAACAAGAAGTATGCTCTTATCTCTAGAGCTACAAGGTATACCGGTTATATATATATACTTAACTCAGACGATCATATATAATCAAAAGGTCAAATTTTTATTTCAACAGGAAATAAGATGTGTCGCAAAACTGTACAACTTTATACATGGAAAAAGTAGTATTATAATTAATACTTTAAAAGTACAAGTTTAGAAAACTTGCCTGATGCTCGAGAAGTGATAGGGGTTCGCGACGATGCCGGACAATCTAGACAAAGTCAAACGAAAACACACGGTTAATCCCCTCGATAAACCACTTATAACTCAATGCTTAAACACGTAAGCGAAATACAACCAAGGCATTTCTTGCTCGCTCTAGCGTCACACTAAGTCCATGTTATTCGTCAAATACTTATATCATAAGTTTGGTTCGAAATCCATCCTCAAATCCAAGTTATACTTAACCATTTGGAACCTTGGTTTCTAAGTCTCGTTTTCAGTGGTTTTCACTTGCGCGACCTTGACTAAAACATTTTTATAAAATCGAAAAATAATCTTTTTAATCCGAATCTTTTTCGTGAGCCTTCCTAACTGTCTCTAGTATTATTCCTCAAAGTTTCACATTTTAATATGGCTTCTAAGTGGTCCAAATATAGTCTCAAAGTGGCTGACTAGAGAAGGGTTGTTTCTCAGAACGACGTTTACTAAAACTCACTTTTCTCTTAAACCGTAAATCGTAACGACATGATTCTTGCGCTCACGTAAACTAGAAACAAAGATCTACACACTCATGTTCATCACTGAACCAAAAGAGGCAGTTAAGCTTTCGGATTATAGGAAGTTTATAGAGTTACCGAAAATCGGGCATTACGACGGCTTAAAATCGAATAATCCAATTTTGTCACAACATAACCAAGCCACACCGGGCATACCATACATCCACAACCTCAACAAACAACCATCATACACCTCTAAGATCAGTGGTGAGGCTCAAATCCAACACCCATCATTTTACATATTTAAACAAAGCCAAACAATCACTAAATCACTTAATCATGATCTTAACTCACATGAACATCAAAACCACTTCAAAATTCATAAAAACAAAAAGGGGTAGAGGTTTTTATACCTTCCTTGATGCTTCATATACACTAACAATGGTTTATAATCCTTCCTTGAGCTTTGAACAAACCTTATCAAGCTTAATCCTTAAGAAACAAAATCAAGAATCATGAAAAGTTACTATTCATCATCACTTTGTAAAATCCATATAAAATCGAAAAACAAGAGTTTGGTTCTCAACGTTTTACCACACCTTCTACTCTTCAAGGGATTTCTTTTGAGTCCTATCTCATCACCAGGGGATACTTGAAGCTCGACTTATTGGCTTTCTAAGGTGAGTGGTCGAAACTGGAAAAAGCAGGACAGTTTCGGTTCTCCGACTTGGGGAACGCATTTGACTAGGCTACACTCCTTTGTTGGCCATGAATTTTTGAACGAACGTTGCCCATGGAGTGGAGAAGCTATGGTTAAAAATTGGTGATTTATGGATGGATAGAAGTGAAGATATGAATTTTTCTTTCCTTGATGCTCCTGCTGGGCAGAAAAATGGGGGGAGAGTTCTTCTCTCTTTCTTTTTCTTTTCTTTTGTCTTGGTTAATAATAATGATAATGCTGATATTTGTGTGAAGAGTGGTGAGTCATAGCCCTAGGTGGCTTCATCTCTCGACATGTGTCGAACATGCATTGGTTCTGTTAAAGTAACTTTACTGGTTTGCTTTACTGATTCGTTTCTTTTCACATGGATGATCCAAATGTTGCATTCCTTGAATTATTCTCGTTACATGTTACTTCCATGTCTATATTTAATCCTGTAAATGTTGCCTTGTTCTTCTTGAAACGATTCGAAATATTTTCCAAAAGAGCGAGTAAAAACTCTACGCGATCTTCGCAGTGAATAGTAACTATTCACTTCATCAATCGAATCCTTAAATCGACTTGAATAAAATAATAAAATTCCAAAATATTAAATCCTCAAATCCTCAATTTTAATATCTCATCTCTTGAATATAATAATATATAATTCGCTGCCCGGTCGAATATTACACCAAAATAAAATTTGGAATTTCTGAATTCCGATCGTCTTTGCATTCACTTATTTACTCCGTAGATCACTAATATGACTTCGGAATATCCACACTACGTCTCGTACATAGGTGGCATGAAAAATTTTCTTAACCCTCAAAATCACTATTCATCCACCAATATCACTATTCACTGCTGCACTTAATCATAATAAGAAAAGTTTTAAATTTTTCCAAAAATTCGGGTTATTACAGGTATGTTGCCCAGTAAATAACAATTGTAGAAGGGGGTTGAATACAATTGTATAAGATTCTCGACTTTATATAACACAAATATGAAAGATCAATAACAATAACAATAACAGCTTTATTAACTTTGATATAAAACTGTTACAAACTCTCTTAAGACATTCTGATGTTCTTAAGAGCTGCTAGCTTACAAAAACTCTCTCAAGAAATTCTGTTCTTAAGAGCTTCTCTCCGATTATGTTTTCTCTCGAATGAATTACATAAATCGAAACCAAAACTGTGTTTATATAGTGCACACAGCTTCTCTATCAATAACAAGATAAGTCCTAATCATAACAAAGATAGAAACATATCTTTAATCGATAGCTGCATCCTACAAACCAGGAACAAACTTCCATGTTTATCTAGACTCCAAATATAACTCGAAGTAGGAATCCTGATCAGCTTCAAGTCCTGATGATCAAACCTGATCATAGTCTGAGTAGGAATCCTGATGATCAATAAGATACTGACGCTTGATCAAATACTGATGACCATGCAATACTGATGACGTCAGCAATCCTGATCAGTTGAGTCTAGCTTCTGACGATCATTGAATTCTGATCTAACAATCTCCCCCAATCTCATACTTTGTAAAATAAAGTATAGATTCCAAATATTCAATGATGTCAAAAACATGTATCAAAATGTACAAGTATCTTCAGAAACAACTTATCTGTTTTAAGCTTTTTGATAGAACAGATTCATCTTCAAGAAGTTGGATAATAAACTTTCTTCTTTTTCTTCAAGAATTTGAATCAGTCTTTCCTTAAGATTTCTGAGTTCTTCATCTTCCTCATTAATCTGGTAGATAGCTGCTCTGAGATTCTGTATGGAGTTTCTCTGTAGACTGTGCTCTTCAAGCAAAAGATAAGCAATTTCCTTCCCATCAGGATTGAGAGAAAGATGAGTCATGCCAAAATTTACTTCTTTAACAGCAGTACCTCTTTGCATTTCCACATCCTGACCTCTTTGATTTAAGTACATGGGAGTATAATTACCATCGAAATTACTGTTTCCATCCAGTCTTCTTCTTATAGTTGATAAAATCATGTCAGCCCATACTTTGTACACTTGGTTCTTCCATCTTAACAGATAGTGAACATATTTCAGTTCCTGTGTAGTTTTCATCAGCAGATCTTGAATAGATAGAATCTTCACACTACCATCTTTCATGAAGTACAGAAGCTTTTCTTTCTTTTCAAAACCATCATGACAATCTATAACTATATCAACAGCTAATAAATTGTTCAGGTTTTCAGAAGTTAAAGTACCTCCAATTTCTGTCAAGGAGTAAGGATCAACATATGACATATTCAGATATTCACCATCTCTGTGTCCAATACCTCCTCTTGAATTACTTGACAATTGCTTCAGATTTGAAAACATCTTTAACCAGAGTGTTTTTGATCTAGCCATATCAGACAAATCAACAACACTTGAAGCGCTTGTAATAATTCCACCAGACTGAAAATTGATAGGTGTATCACAACTTAATGTGCTAATATGTTTCCACTTCTTGTATTTCTCCTTTTCATGAGCGTAGCTTCTTTCAAGTAAAGATTCTTGTCTGCTTGAATTTCTCCATTTTCTTTCATTTGAAACTTTAAGCCTTTGTAGATAGAGATTAAAATCTTCATTTGTTCTCTTTGTAATATCTCTTCTTATGGCTTCTTCTTCTTCATCTACTTCTTTGTTGTGACAATCAACAACAGTAGATAAGATTATCAAATCAACCTCTTGCAGAATTTCAGATTCGTCAGGATCTTGAATATTGTCAGGATTAGAATCTTCAATTTGATTTGTATTGCTGAGAGTTGATTTACTTGATTTTCTTTTCAATTCAGGTTCTTCTTCAACAAATTCCTTGTCTTCTTTCTCCATGATATCCTTGATAATAGGATCTATTAGATTTTGTGAAGCTTCAGGAATTTCTTCAATTCTTAATGCTCTAGACCTTGTCTGTCTAGGTATTGTTTGAGTTGAAGAACCTCTTCTATTTCTTCTAGCACCTCTCCTACCTCTGCTTCCTCTACCTCTAGCAGGAGCAGTATAGCTTTCCATTGTCTCTCTTTGTAGTCTCAAGAATTCTTCATGTGAGAGATCTGGATATTCTTCACTTGCTGTAGAGAGTGCTTTTCTGGCAAATAATTGTTGAACTCTTTTATCAGTTTGATAAAGAGTAACAATTCTACCGTCTTTTGTAGAAAACTTCTGGAATAAATTTGATGCATCTTCAGGATTATCAATAATCACATCTTCATCACCTTCAGGAATTGTAGCAAGAATGTGTCCATGACCAGGTGTCAGGATTTGATCTTCCGTCAGGATCTGAGATTGCACCAATGTTCTTACTGTCTTAACTCCAGAATCAGAAACATGAGTTGACTGCGTAGTCTGACTTTGAGAAGTTTGAATTGTAGACTTCAAAACCGCAGCATCAGAGGTTTCTCCTTGTATCACTTTGTCACCACCATCATCTCCAGTATCATCATCATTATTTCTTAATACTAGATCAGGTGTACATTTTGTCTGAATAACCTTCTCCCCCTTTTTGACATCAGGATTTGACAATAATTGCAAAATTAAGGAAAGAGAGGCTTGAATTTCAGTTACCTTAGTATCCAGAGAATCAATTCTTTGATTGATGGAGGTTTGTTCGGAAACAACAGATTTCACTTGGGATTCCACTACCCTCAGTTGGAAAGTAGTAGGCACCTTTGTAAAATTATTAAAGATATCAGTCCTCACTTTTTCAGTTGAACCCTTGATAGAATCAATCTCACTTTTCAGGCTTTTGGATAACAGAGTAGTAGCCTTCAGATGATTCTTCAATTCTTGATTCTCTATAGACTTCACTGCATTATAGGCATGTTCAATAGCAGAAGAAAAACTGATAGATTCATCAGAATTGTGCCATGAATTGTTCCATTCATTCTCTCTAAATGCCTCTGCAGGATCAAAGAAAGGAGTAGAAAAATCTTGTCTCTGATCTTTCCCAGTGAAAGCATTGCTAGCCATATATGTACTTGATGAACCAAAATTAGTTCCAAGACTAATCTTGAGTGCTGTAGCAAGCTGTTCCTTCTCTTTTCTTTCAGTTTATCCTGTGATTCTGAGATAGGATGATCCATTGGTCTTGAACGAAGTGGCTGTATCAAAATAGGTTCATTATCAGGAGCACCACTAGCGTCAGGATGAACATCGTCAGGATTTGATATGCTTGCATCAGTATTTGCTACCAATGGTTCTTGTGGAGCTTGAGGTTCAGAAGCTGCTTCAACACTTTGAGCTAAAGGTTCTTGTGTGCTTCCCTCATTGACAATGTTCTCGACCAATCTTTCAACAGAAGCTGTAGCTTTGCCTGCATCTTCACTTTGAGAAGATGGTTCTTGTGTAGCTGGAATGTTGATGTCTTCATTCTCCCTTTGAGAAAATGGTTCTTGTGTGACCATTCCACTAGCTAAGCCTTCACCCAAACTTTGATTGAGTGGTTCTTGTGTGGCAGGATCAACAGTAGCTGCTGAATTACTCTGAAATTCAGGTTCTTGTGGGCTTGATCCTTTCAGCTTCTTCTGTCTCTGATAGACTAACTCTGCTGCATTCCTCTTTTTCTTTGATGTAGGTGTAAGACCAACCAAGGAAGCAGTTGTAGAAACCTTCTCCCAAGAAATTTCTTTAATCTGAGATGGAGAGGCTGGAGAGTCTGATATAGAGACAACTTTTGTTGTTGCATCAGGAATACTAACATCAGGATTTGATGTCTGAATATCAGTATCCTTCATTTGCACTGTCAAAGGAATATGATACCTGCTCTTTGATAATTTCCTTGTCTTTTGTGGTTTTGATGAAGGTACCACAGCTTTAGTAGCAGTATCAGCAACTTCCTTGTTCACATTCATCACAGAGGATATAGGTAAGTCATCCTCTGAATCACTTTCATCAATCAACCTTAACTTCCTTTTCACAGGAACATTCTTAACAACCTTATCAGCTTTCTTGACCAGGACCCCTTGTACACCCCCTTGTATCTTCTTTTTAGTGAGTGGTGTAGAGGAAAAATCCTTTGAACCTGATTGCCTTCCAGACACATCAGTTCTAGCTGATTTCGTTGATTTTACAACTAAAGTCTTTTGAGAGACAGTAGAGATGGTTGTTAACTGTTTAGACTGTATAGGTTACATGCTTGTGTCAGGAACAAGGTGGGTTGGGCCTTGTACCATAGCATTAGAAAGTAGTCCATAATGAGTAGGCATTTTCTGATGTAAGAAAAACCTAACCTCATCAAGAATAAAAGCATTTCCGCACAAAATATTTTGCCATATCAGGATTGAAAAAAAATATTCAATAAGATTAAAATAAAATTTTATTTAAGAAAACAAAATTTATTTTAACAATCCTGAATAGCGTTTTGGTTTAAGAAAAATAACCAAATTAATGATCATAGAATTAAAACACGCTTACCAGCAAACGAGGCAAAAATATTTATGGAAAACCGAACCGTCTCATCGAGATTGTAGAAATGACCTGCACCCTTAATACACATTCTCTATAAAAGAGAACTGTTAAGCATAATCATCATATGTCTATTAAAACACAAACCCTCTCCAGAGAAAAACTTACGAAAACCTTTCACCTTCTTTGTTTTTCAATGGCTGCCAACAATCAAAACAACATACCTGATGAAGAACTTGATAGAATTTGGCAACAAATGGATGAGGCTCTAGCAGAGATTGCAGAGCAAGAGGGACCTCAACCTATTCCTGATCCACAGGAGCATCATGCTTTTGTGAATGCAATGGCTGATGTGCTTCTTCATAACTTCCATCAGGCAAATCCTGATTGGAATCCTCTTGAAAATCTCATCGTTGTCAATGAAGAGGATGAAGACGATTGGGATGATGAAGAGGATGAGGATGAAGATGATGAAGAGCTCGTCCGAGAGCTTGAGAAACGTAAGAAGAGAATCCGTGATGCTTGTATGTCATGCAAGTTGGAGGCACGGAGGCGTCCCGGTGGTCACGGTTACGATCCGCCTTCAAGTAAATCAGCTCCTCTTCTTGTCTCTTAAGGATGGAACAAGAGACCTTCCAGTTCTGAAGGACTGTGAAGCTGTTCAGGAGCATTCATGCTAATTTGCAGGGCACGTGTTCATGCTTATCTGTAAAGCACGAGTTCCTGAGTAGAAAATAGACTAGGAAAACAAATATGTAATTTCCATATTTCATGTGTAATGTATCTTCAAGTATTAATGAAATTTGTCTATTTTCTCAATTGTTTGCTTCCTGTACTTGCCTGCAAAATTTGTTAGTAACACTCAAAGTGATATAGAGATGATAAATAATAAACTCTGTTAATAATGAAATTGATAATGAAGACTGAAAACTTAATCAAAGACTAAGTAATAATCTAATTGTCCAGAGTTTACCAGGAGTGTTGATGACAAATTAGCATAGAACCTCTGGTTTTCATACCAGCTTCAATCATCTGAGCATCAGGATTTGACCAGTTGACTTCCTGTCAGGAGTGAGTCCTATCAGGATTTGATCAAAGATACATACCTTTCTGAATAACCATCAGGATTTGACAGTTATCAGGATTTCCTCTCTGTAGCTTTCCCTCAGAAATTCTAAAAATTCATCATTCCAAGTTCATTCACCAACTTATTGAAAGTAGCTTCAGGTAGTGGCTTGGTGAATATATCAGCTAGTTGTTGATCAGTAGGAACAAAGTGAAGTTCAATTGTTCCTTCCAGAACCTGTTCTCTTATAAAGTGATATCTGATACTTATGTGTTTAGTAAGAGAATGCTGAACTGGATTTCCTGTCATTGCAATAGCACTTTGGTTATCACAATAAATAGGGATTTTTGAGTATGACAGGCCATAATCTAACAACTGATTTCTCATCCACATAATCTGAGCACAACAACTTCCTGCAGCAATGTACTCAGCTTCTGCAGTTGAAGTGGAAATAGATTTCTGCTTTTTACTGAACCATGAAACTAGTCTTCCACCCAAAAACTGACAACTTCTTGAAGTACTTTTCCTGTCTATTTTGCATCCTGCAAAATCAGCATCTGAATAACCACACAACCCAAAATCTGATTCCCTTGCATACCAAAGACCAAGTGAAGGAGTGCCTTTGAGATATCTGAAAATTCTTTTGACTGCAATCAGATGTGGTTCTCTAGGTTTTGCTTGAAATCTTGCACATAGACAGGTTGCAAACATGATATCTGGTCTACTGGCAGTGAGATACAATAAAGAGCCAATCATTCCTCTGTAGTGAGTTACATCTACCTCTTCACCTTGATCAGGATCAAGTTTGGTAGCTGTAGCTATGGGAGTTGAAGCAGGAGTACTGTCTTGCATGTTAAACCTTGTCAGTAAATTCCTTGTGTATTTAGACTGATTAATAAAAATCCCTTCATCAGTCTGTTTAACTTGAAGACCCAGAAAGTAACTCATTTCTCCCATCATGCTCATTTGATATCTTGACTGCATAAGCTTGGAAAACTTTTCACACAGCTTATTGTTTGTTGACCCAAAAATGATATCATCAACATAAATCTGAACTAACAGCAACTCCTTACCATGATTCAAATAAAATAGAGTTTTATCAATTGCACCTCTTTTGAATCCACTTTCCAGTAAGAATTGAGCTAAGGTTTCATACCATGCTCTTGGAGCTTGCTTTAGTCCATAAAGTGCCTTATCCAGTCTGTAGACATGATCTGGATATTTAGGATCAATGAAACCAGGAGGTTGTTCAACATAAACTTCTTCCTCCAGTTCACCATTTAAGAAAGCACTTTTAACATCCATCTGGAAAACCTTGAATTTCTTATGTGCTGCATAAGCAAGAAATATCCTGATGGCTTCTAGTCTTGCAACAGGAGCAAAAGTTTCATCATAGTCAATTCCCTCTTGTTGGGAATACCCCTTTGCAACTAGTCTAGCTTTATTTCTGATAATGACTCCATCAGAATCAGTCTTGTTCTTGAAAATCCACTTTGTACCAACAATTGATCTATTCTTTGGTCTTGGTACCAGTTTCCAGACTTCATTCCTTTCAAATTCATTCAGTTCTTCTTGCATTACAGTAACCCAATCAGCATCTTTAAGTGCATCTTCAACTTTCTTAGGTTCCTCCTTGGATAGAAAGTTATTATATAAACATTCATTCTGAGTTGCACTTCTTGTTTGAACACCTGCATCAGGATCTCCAATTATCAAATCAGGAGTATGATCTTTTGTCCATTTCCTTGCTGGTGTCAAATTGTTTCTTGAAGTAGATGCTCCCCCTGGATTGGTGTTATCTTGATTGAAAGAATTTGATTGATTTGAAGCTCTCCCTGAATTATTGCTATGCCCTCCTGATGTGTTATCAGGATCTTCACTTGAATCAGTATCTGAAGAATTCTGTCCTGATGATTGAGTTGACTCTGAACTTGTAGTTGAATGCCGTTGCTCCCCCTCAACATTAGCACTACTAGTTGTATCACTGTTGTTTGCATCATCAGTATTAGCACCATCAGTACCTGGTGAGTCATCAGGATTTGGTGACCCGTCAGTACTGGATGAATGGACAGCTTCTGATTCACTTTCTTCAGGTTCCTTGGAAGCTTCATTTTCAAATAACAATCTATCATGCGAGTCTTCAATGATTCCAGTTATCTTCTTATCATCAAAAGATACATGTATTGACTCCATGACAATTCTTGTTCTCAAATTAAAAACTCTGAAGGCTCTTGATGTAGGATAACCTATGAATATTCCTTCATCAGCCTTTGTTTCAAATTTCCCTAGCTGTTCAGGATGAGTTCTGAGAACAAAACATTTACAGCCAAACACATGCAAATGCTTCAGACTTGGTTTCTTCTCTTTGAGTGACTGATAAGGAGTGACACCATGCCTGTTTATCAATGTGAGATTTTGTGTATAGCATGCTGTGTTGACTGCTTCTGCCCAGAAATATGTAGGTAAGTTAGCTTCTTCCAACATAGTTCTGCCAGCTTCAATAAGAGTTCTATTCTTCCTTTCTACTACTCCATTTTGCTGAGGTGTGCCAGGAGCAGAGAATTGTTGAATGATTCCTTTGTATTTGCAGAACTCTTCCATCTTTGAATTCTTAAATTCAGTACCATTATCACTTCTCAGAATCTTGACTTTGTACTTTGTGGTTGTCTCAATCATCCTCACATGATCCAACAGAACTTCAGGAGTTTCATCTTTTCTATGCAGAAAATACACCCAGGTGAATCTAGAATATTCATCAACAATTACAAGAGTGTACCTTTTCTTACTGATGGACATGATGTTGACTGGACCAAACAGATCAAGATGTAGCGGTTCTTCAATAGAGGATTCTGATTTACTCTGGAATGATGTCCTTCTTTGTTTTGCTTTTTGGCATGCATCACAGAGTCCATCAGGTGTATATAAGACATTAGGTAATCCTCTTACTAACTCTTTCTTAACCAACTCATTGATGTTGCTGAAGTTGAGATGAGAAAGCTTCTTGTGCCAATTCCAACTTTCATCTACTGAAGCTTTACTGATGAAACATGTAGGGGAGCCATCAGTATCTGAGAGAATGTTGGCTTCATATATGTTACCATGCCTGTAGCCAGTTAGTGCTATCTTCCCTGTTGCTTTACTGACTACTTCACAATGTGAGGAATAGAAATTGACATGATAACCTCTGTCAGTGATTTGACTAATACTCAACAAGTTGTGTTTTAGTCCTTTCACTAGAGCTACTTTTTCAATGATGACATTTCCAATGATTATATTGCCATATCCCAAGGTTTGTCCAATGTTGCCATCTCCATAAGACACAGTTGGGCCAGCTTTTTCCTCATATTCTGATAACAGGGCTTTGTTTTCAGTCATGTGCACAGAACATCCACTATCCATGACTAACACATTTTTCCTTTTACCCTGCATCAGAATAGTAAAACACTAGTCAGAATGTTTAGGAACCCACACTTGTTGGATTCCTTGTTCATGCATTTTATTAAATTTAACAGCAGAAGACTTTTTGACTTTAGCAGTCCTGACAGGATTTACTCCATCAGGATTTGCTTTGTCAGTATCAGTATTAACAAAAGCATGCTTCATTATGACATTTTCAGTTCTATCAGACTTTGTACTACTTTCAAACTTAGGCAATGGATCATAAAAATTATAGTACAAATCATGATACTCTTTACATGTATAAATAGAATGCCATAGACTACCACAATGAAAACAGGAATTCTGTGGTTTGTAAAATACTGATCTATTCCTAACATCAGACTTAGGAATTTCAGCAATTTTCTTCTTACTCTTTTTACAATCAATAGCAAGATGATTAGAGTTACCACAGTTAAAACAACACTTTCTAGGTGCATTTGGGATATATTTATAACCATTCTCTTTATTGATCCCAACTTTACCATTCCTGTTTCTCTTAACAGTAGCTTCCTTTTTCTTATTTGTAACCTCACAGATTTTATCTTTAAGCTGTTTCTGAGACAATAGACCTACATTCTTAGTGATTTTGTTCATGACAGGTTTAGACTTTATAATTTTAATTCCTTGAGTAGAAGAAGATCCCTTTTCAAAAGTAGAATTGGAATCCTTACCAAAAACAAAATTAACAGGAGTAATCTTAGATTTGGTTGAGTCTATAACATGTCTATAGGTCTTTGGACTGACTGTCTCATCAATGACAATTTTCTCTGCTAATTTCTTATCTTCATCTGACTTATATCCTAGACACTCTTTCCAATTCTTAGAGGTATTAATCTCGTGAAATTTCCTACCAGAGTCTGTCCAGGTTCTGATTTTCTCATTAGCAAATTCAAGTTCTTTTTCAAGGGAAGTACATTTAGATGTCATCTCTAAGTGCATGTGTTTAGCATTATCACATTCTTTTTGTACTTCTTGCATACGAGAAAATTCAGCTTCTAATATCTCATTCCTCTTTCTAAGGTCAGACATCTCAGATAAGATTCTAGTATTCTCAGCAGTTTGACTTCTAAAGCTAATATGTAATGACTTTAGAAAACGTCTTAACTCAGAAGCATTATCAGTATCAAAATCAAAGATAGTATTTAGTACCTTATCATCAGGAGCAGCAGTTACATCAGCATTGGCCATTAACACATAGTTGACTACCTCAGTATCAGATTCTGAGGAAGAGTCCATCCAATCCTTGCTTGATGTGATGAGTGCCTTTGTCTTGTTGCATTCAGAAGCAAAGTGACCCATACCATTACACTTGTAGCATCTAACCTTTGACTTGTCAAATTTGCTACCCTTGCTGTCCTTCTTGATATACTTGTCTTTGTCTGCTTTGAAGGTCTTTTTCTGAAAGTTGCCTTGTCTTCTATTCTTCCTGAACTTCATCCTTCTGAAGTTTCTGACAATCATAGCAACCATCTCTTCCATGTCTGAATCAGAAGATTCATCACCAGTATTGGCATCAGGATTGCCATCAGTATCTGATGAAGAGTCGTCAGAATCTGACTCAGCTACTCTTGCTTTCCTTCTAGAGACCTCCATAGCTTTCCCTTTTGATTTTGCTTCTACATTCAAAGCAATTGACTTTTCCTTGCTGCTTTTCTTGTTCTTTCTCTGTTGAACTTCAAGATCATGAGTTCTTAGCATCCCATAGATCTCATCAAGAGACACAATGTTCAGATCATACTGGTGTCTAATGATTGAGGTCTGAGTATCCCATTCTTCAGGTAAAGCTCTAAGAAATTTGGTGTTTGAATCTTCAGTTTCATATACTTTGTCAACTAAGGATAAACTGTTCAATAGTGTTAGAAATCTATCATATAGATCAGTCAGGCTCTCTTCAGGTCTTGCATCGAATTGCTCATATTCTTGAATCAATAGAGCCCTTCTGTTTTTCTTAACAGATGCAGATCCCTGGCACTGAGTTTCCAAAGTATCCCAGATTTCTTTTGAAGACTTGCATGCAATCACTCTGTTTGACATAACAGCATCAAGGCTATTATGCAAGATATTCTTTATCTTTGGTTCCCTGAGTACATGAGCTTTTTCTTCTGGAGTCCATTCAGCTTTAGCTTTGACCACATAATGTTCTGGTACTGTATCTGTTCGTTCTATGAACTTTGTTGGTATATATGGTCCATCACGAATCCTGTCCAAGTAGTCGGGATCCATAGCCTCCAGGTACATCAGCATCTTTACCCTCCATGTAGGATATTCTGATATCTTTAAGATGGGAATCTTCATGCTTTCATACTTGGTTGTCGACATCTTAGATCGTCTCTGATTTAAAAATAAATCAGTTTGCTCTGATACCAATTGTTGCCCAGTAAATAACAATTGTAGAAGGGGGTTGAATACAATTGTATAAGATTCTCGACTTTATATAACACAAATACGAAAGATCAATAACAATAACAATAACAGCTTTATTAACTTTGAAATAAAACTGTTACAAACTCTCTTAAGAAATTCTGATGTTCTTAAGAGCTGCTAGCTTACAAAAACTCTCTCAAGAAATTCTGTTCTTAAGAGCTTTTCTCCGATTATGTTTTCTCTCGAATGAATTACATAAATCGAAACCAAAACTGTGTTTATATAGTGCACACAGCTTCTCTATCAATAACAAGATAAGTCCTAATCATAACAAAGATAGAAACATATCTTTAATCGATAGCTGCATCCTACAAACCAGGAACAAACTTCCATGTTTATCTAGACTCCAAATATAACTCGAAGTAGGAATCCTGATCAGCTTCAAGTCCTGATGATCAAACCTGATCATAGTCTGAGTAGGAATCCTGATGATCAATAAGATACTGACGCTTGATCAAATACTGATGACCATGCAATACTGATGACGTCAGCAATCCTGATCAGTTGAGTCTAGCTTCTGACGATCATTGAATTCTGATCTAACACGGTATGTCGTCTGGTCTAATCTTCAATTGGTGATATCCTGACCGTAGGTCAATCTTTGAAAAATGTACCGCTCCTTTCAGCTGGTCAAACAGATCATCTATTCGAGGTAATGGATACTTGTTCTTAATGGTCAGCTTGTTCAACTCCCGATAGTCTATACACAATCTCATGCTTCCATCCTTTTTCTTGACAAACGGTACTGGTGCTCCCCGCGGTGAAACGCTGGGTCTAATAATTCCTTTTTCTAGCAAATCTTGCAGTTGATCAGCCAATTCCTTCATCTCCACTGGTGCCATTCTGTAAGGGGCCTTAGATACTGGCTCCGCGCTTGGTACTAAGTCTATCGCAAATTCAATCTCTCTATCTGAAGGTAAACCTGGTAATTCTTCCGGAAAAACATCTGGAAACTCATTTACGACTGGAATATCTTCAAACTTAGAAACTTCCTTATCTATATCTATCACATAAGCTAAATACGCCTCACAACCTTGCCTTAATAACCTCTTAGCCTGAATCATCGTCAGGAACCTCTTTCTTTGTTTCTCTCCTCTAAATATTATTTCTTTCTTTTCCAGGGTAACCAAAGTAACCCTCTTATTCTTACAATCAATACTTGCATCATACTCAGTCAACCAATCCATCCCTAATATCACATCAAATTCACCTAACTTAAAAGGTAACAAGTCAACATAAAAACGATTTCCCAAAATCTCTATCTCACAACGAGGATAATATGAACTGACCGCGATACGATCCTGATTAGCTATCTCTATGGTCAACATTCCACTTAAAGGTTTCATTACGCAATTCAATCTACGAGCAAACGTTTCAGAAATAAAAGACTTCGTCGCTCCCGAATCTATTAACACTTGTACAGGAATAGAATTTACTAGAAGTGTACCTGCCACCACGTCGGAATCTCTCACTGCTTCTCCCATTGACATATTGTAGGTCCTGGCTAACGGCTGGACGTTAACAACTGGGGGTGCTTCAATTGCCCGAATCATATTGTTCACGGTTGCTGGTGCTCTGCAGTCCTTGATCATGTGACCTGGTTTCTTACACCGATGACACACAATGCCCATCTTGCAATCCCGGGAATAATGTCCCTTCTGATTACATTTAAAGCATGTGACATTCAATCGATGGCATATCCCTAAATGTCGCTTCCCGCATGTCTTGCATTCTGGTAGTGGGGGTCTAGAAAGTCCCTGCTGACTGCCGGTTAGTAGACGGTTATCTTGTCCTACGCTTCCGGTATCTGGTTTCCTAAAACTCGTATTCCTTCCGTGCTGAAATCCCAGTTTCTTATTTTCTTGCCCTTGAAAACTTCCCTGCTGCTGTCCCTTATCAGGTATCCCTGCTTTCCTTTTCTTGTTCTCCCTCTCTTTCATGTAAGAATCACTCTCTGTCTCTGCAATCATTGCCTTTTGGACCACCGCTGCATAGGTGTCCAACTCCAATACAGCTAACTTACTACGAATCCAAGACCTCAGTCCCTGCTGGAACCTCTTGGCCTTCTTCTTTTCCGTATCCACATAGGTTGGAACAAACCTTGACAACTCCGTAAACCTTCTTTCATATTGGGGCACTGTCATGCTTCCCTGCTTTAATTCCAAAAACTTTAATTCCATCTGATCTCTCATATAGTCCGGAAAATACCTTTCCGAAAACAACTCTGTAAATCTTGCCCACGTAATCAATCCCTCGGGCTCCATAGCCCTACTCGTTTCCCACCAATAACTGGCCTCATTCTTCATAAAATAGCTTGCATACTCCGTCTTCTTATCTTCTGTCACTTCTATTAATGCAAAAGCCTTTTCCATCTCTTTCAACCATGCCTTAGCCTCTACAGGGTCTGCTGATCCTTTAAATTCTGGAGGTTTTGCTACCTGGAAAGATTTGAACGTAATCGCCGGTGTTGCTTGCTGGTGCTGTTGTTGATGCTGCTGATGCTGATGTTGCTGATGCTGTTGCTGCTGTTCTAAGAGCTGTTGCTGAAATGTTCGTTGCTGCTGTGCTAATGCGGCAGTCTGTTGAGTAAGAGTATTTAACAACTGGATTACCATCGGGTCCATGCGGCCCGTGGGAGGTGTATTTTGTTGACCTTCTTGGTCAGAGGTATCAGTTGAACGGGTTTGTCGTCTAGGAGCCATATCGCTGATGAATAAACAATAATTGGCTTAATCAAACAGTCCATATAAGAGAAGGAAGGATCACAATTGATATCTTGAAGGTTTACAGATCTTCTCAACGGTGTATGGATACACTCGTTGCAACAAGTAGAATAACAGTTATGATGCTGGAAATGAATGACAGGGGAATAAATACAGTTCTATAAAAGAGGTTTATCATATATATATAGATAGAGTTAGTACAAGCGTAGAACGCTTCAAAAGAAAATATATATCATGGCTGAACCACAACTGCCGACCAGCAATACAACAAAAATGCAACAACAACCCGAGGCGTTCCTATAAGCCCGGTGCACTGCTGATTCTACAATATGCATCTATATACTAACTATCTAGAGACCATACATCCACGTCACATCTGTCTGCTACTAATATCTGCTCACAGATCACCTGCTCCTGCTGGCCATATCGGGGGTCCTGAAATCTCTGCAATCTCACTCATCGCATAATCCAAAATCTGTCTCATCCCTGCTACTGTCTCTCCCTCTCGACTAGAAGCTAATCCGTGCAATCGAGTCTCAACCAAGGTCCTCGTAACCCTAAACCTCATCTGAATGTCTCTCATCTGATCCTTAAGTCTGTCTCTCTCTCTGACAGCGGCTGCTTCGATCGAACGAACCCTACCCATCTCCATAACCTGTCCATAAAGGTACTCCTTCTCTCTACTCACCCTCTGATACACATGGTGTGGAACTGGTGGCTCACCTAGCTGATACAAAGGCCCACAAACTGATGCCTGAGACACTGGTGCTGGGGCTACTTGTCGGAGTGGAATAGGACAAGGTATCTGATCTCTCCTGACCACTGGGTCCTGATGCCTAGGTTGATATCGCACTGGCCGAGACGGTCCTGCTCTCTCGACGGGTGTAGGTATCTCTGATATCGTATCCTCGGAAGGGTCTGAGTCTGAACTAGAACTAGGGGGCTGCAATTATAACCACATTTAATCACTACGCATAATATCCCTAGTTGACCTCCTAATATCCTTACGTGAACTCCTAACTCTCTATGTTATCCTGGACCCTAAGTCCTAACTTGTTTCAAATGCCATAACTTGTTGCTCTGATACCAACTGTGACGCCCTCCAAACCTGGGGTACAGATTTGAGGAGTCATCCGACCAACAGAATACTATTTAACACATGCATAATATATATAAAGACACAAATACCCCTTGACCAAGACCGCATCCAGATTATGGCAATGAACACAAGCTACTACAATCTTTTATTAATACAATACCAGTTTTATCAGAGTTATTACATCACAACCAAAGTTCAAATCTAGACATCTAATCTAGAAAAGCAAAACAACAACTACCCTGCCAATGACAATGACTCGAGGGGCTCTCCTGGCTGCTGGTGAACTATCGGTCACGCTATGGCAACTCATACTCTCGCTTCACTGGAATAGGGTTAGAAAACAACAAGCAAGAGTGAGCCAAAATTGCTCAGCAAACATCAATGAATCATTTCTATCACAGTTGTAAGGATATGAATTTATGATATCAGAATCAACAATATTTAGCTAACACATGCTTTGTATCAATAACAATTGAAGAAAAGAATTAGAATTTGGCTTATACATTTTATTCAAATCAAAGGTTGTGCTGCTGGCCAGCCACGCATTAATCCCGGACTAGCTCACGGCATAGTCCTCTACTGGATCCTAGGCCAATCTGGGCCTTAAGTTATTCCGACCATAAATATGGCCCGACCAATTACCGATCCATTTTAAAAACATGCCAAATCTATCATAGGGTATAAACAATAACATGCTCAATAAGATAAACTCAATGTATAATAATTGCAAAAGAGCTTCAACTGCTCAGTATCAAATGAAGATCGAGAAATAATCATGGAATAATTTCAACGGTACAGTGTACTCATTCAATAAGGGAATCAACATTGGTAATCGATAATCGATGACCGTAATCAATAGTCAACGATAGAAGTCAAATGATCAATGGTTGTCAATAATAATCAAAGGATGATAAACAATAACAAAAGGTGGTAAACAATAATCAAGTGAATTGGAAATAAGGGTTTCCGATGCAGATCAAATCAAAGAATCAAGAATCTCTAAGGAGATGGAATCAGTTGTCCAAATGCGGTTAATGGATTGATAATTTGAATTGTTCTGGGGATAACGGTATTCAAGTAATCAAGACAATAATACATTTTATCACAAGTAAAGGCACAGATACTTGCCTGGTCTAAGCTGCTGTCGGATCGACTCTGCTCACTCTACTTTTCCCTTTCCCTTGCTCCGGGAACTCGATTCTATAATTAAACAACTCATCACAATAAGTCTAACTATTCTCGTTCTACTCTCGACACTTATTCAATCTATAATCACATTTAAACAAGTAACCGGTTACGTATCGGACGTCCGGTATAATTTACGATATTTAAAACTCAGATATTTGCCCTAGTACGGGCATATACAGACTATAACACACAACACACAATTAATATGAACCATATAGCACTTATAAACATTTTTAAAACATCATACGAAACTTATTTGAATTTTAGATAAGTCACGATTAATTTTTAAATCAAAAATCGGATTTTTAAATCCAATATAAACATTTAAATGCAAATAAATCAATTAATAAAATTAATTGACACTCTTTAAATACTCAAACTATTTTTAAATAAATAAATAGGCTTGAAAATAATTAAACTGAATTTTTAATTAATTAAATCCAATTAATAATTAATTTTCAAGAATTAATTGATTAAAAGAATTAACCAATTAATTAATAAATTAATTATTAATTAAAAAAAATTAAAATAATTAAGTTTAATCAATTTTCGGATTTAAAATAATAAATATAATTTATCAGAATTTTTCTGATATTAAAATATATTTTTAAAATAAAAATATGAATTTTTAAAGTTTTTAAACTATTTTCGAATTAATTTTAAAAAATAAAATCCAAAAACAGTTTTCAGAAAATGAATTAGGGTTTTGAAGATTGAAACCGGGTCGAAAAATCGGGTAAACGGGTCGGGATGAACTGGAACGGGTCGCCAAGAACTCGCCGGAAATTTTCCAGAATCCGGCGAGCTGCCCAGAATCCGGCGACCAAAATACACGTTAAAAATTGGGGATTTTTATATCAAAACATTCCAAATAAACACAACAACTCATTCCGATAAAAAACGTACCAAAAGCATCGCCGGAATCAAAAACCCGACTATTTTCCAGCGAGCTTAAACCAATTTTCCGATCTGTAAAAATCCTACATGAAACTCTACGTTCTTTATGTTAAAATGAAGCTAAGAACACATACAATGAAAGCCCTCTACCAAAAACAATGTCAGATCATTCATATGAACGGACTATTCAAAAGAAGAATTCGGGTCAAAAACCCGAAAATCAAACCCATCAAAATCGAACATAAACATGAAATTAAAGCATGGATTCTTGCTAATTAGAACCCTAGGAACATGTTAGAAGCAACCAATTGAACGGAGAATCAACAGAATGAAAATCCCCAAATCGAATCAAGAACCCTAATTTAATTCGAAGTTTGAAAAATTCATAAAAAATCGAAAACTTACCAGATGATGATGAGGTTGGAAGATTCTGAAACTAGAAGTCAAGAGCTTTGATTTGAGTACAAGAACTTCAGATTTGGATTTCAATAACACCTCGAACGAATAGTTTGATTATTCAAGAACACGAAGAACACATTTCGGAAATTTTTACTTTTTGATAATTCTCAATGCAGATTATGAAGGTTATAAGGTACGATTCGTCTTTATATTTTTTTGGAAAAATAATACCCTAAGGAACACTTTTGGATCGTTATGGATCCACTGGATCGTTTAAAAACCCTAATTAGGTTAAAATACGTTTTACGAGAAGATAATCATCTACAAGGATTGATAATTATCCAAATCAATACATATCATTATATAACTAATGCTCAAGAATACTGGGGCTATAACAAATGAAATACTGGTATAAAACGATATATCCGTCCCCTTAAGCAATTAGGGTTCAGAACAATTTTTCCCTTTTTGAACAAAACGAATTATTCTTGCAGAATCAAATAGGTAGGAATGAAATGATACGAATATCTCTCCCGATAATGATTCGAATACGAAAGACGAAGAGATAATAATTAATGTACGAAATTCCAATGGGGCCCTTAAATTATCAAAACGGGGCTCAGATTTGAAGAAAATTCCAAATGACGAAATATTTGAAAGGGGCTTTCGACTCATCATTTAGCACATAATCACACAACAATTATCAGTTAATAATATTCCAATATTCCACAATAAATATTTTAGATTAAATATATCATTTAATCAAATATAAAATTCACGGATATTACAGAACGTACCCAAGACTGCGTTTCGCACCAAGTATGGACACTGCGAGTTTTTTTTGTAATGTCATTTGGGCTAACGAATGCCCTTGCAGCTTTCATGGATTTGATGAATCGAAGTTTCAAGCAGTATTTGGACAAGTGTGTCATAGTTTTATCGATGATATTTTAGTCTACTCCTAGACAGAGGAGGAACCTGCAGAACGTTTGAGGATAGTGTTAGAAGCACCGAGGAGAGAAAAGTTTCCAGAAATTAAAGAAGAGACTAGTCACCGCCCTGTGCTGGTACTGCCAGACGGGAATGGAGATTTTGTGATCTATAGTGACACATCGCATAAAGGATTAGGGTGTGTGCTTATGCAGCACGGAAAGGTAATTACGTATTCATCCAGTCAATTAAAGGGATATGAATTTAGATACCCTACGCATGACTTAGAATTGGCAGCGATAGTTTTCGCTTTAAATATTTGGAGGCACTAATTGCATGGGAAGAAGTGCGAGATTTATACAAATCATAAGAGCATTAGATACACTCTCCCAGAAAGAACTTAACATGAGAACAGAAAAGATAGCTAAGGCTAATCCAGAATTATGACGGTGGGATTCTTTACCACCCAGGGAAGGCCAATGTGGTGGCCGATGCCCTTAGTCTGAGAGACTTAAGATGATAACATCATCGGATAAAGTTAATCCAAGGATTTGAGAAAATGGAAATTGAAGTTAAAATAACCGGAAAAGGTACTGAGAGACTATTTGAGATTGCAATGCAACCGGATTTGCTACAGAAAATACAGTTATGTCAAGAACGAATGACAAGTGAAGGTAGGAAGTCAATGTTGGAGAAAACATTAAAGACTGAGAAAGATAATAGAGGAATCATAAGGTATTTTTACCAAGTTGGGATTCCTAATGATCAAGAGATAAAGGATGCTAATTTTCAGAAAGACTAATAAGAGGAACTGAAAGGATGAAGTTTGAAGTTAAGAGTACAACAAGGATTATTTAAAAGTCCTGATTGAGCCTGAATAAATTAAGGAATAAAGATCTGTCATAAAGAGACAGCTACACCGAGATTAAAGAAAGTTAAGGAAATGTTATAAGTGACCGGATAAATAAAAGGATTTATCGATTGGCAAACGAATATTGGATATGTCAGAAAATGAAGGCAGAACAAAGACCTAGTTGACTATCACAGTTAGTAGAGATTCCTGATTAGGAATGTAATTTTACTATAATGGATTCTGTGATAGGATCAACAAGAATCGAGTCGGACTATGACGTCAATTGAGCTATAATTGATGGATTAAATGAGTCTACTCATATTTTGTTATTAGCAAGAGATAGTTAACCGAAGAGTTACGAAAGAGATAGTTGGGTGACGTGGAGTTCCAGTCACCATCGTGTCAGATAAGAACCAATGATTGAACTCTCGATTCGGGAGGAGTTTTCCAAACATGTTTGGCAACGAGTTTGAGTGCGAGCACTACGTAGGATCCGTAGACCGACGGACCAACCGGAAGAAACATTTCAGAGAACCAAAGTTATGGTTAGCGTTGTACCGTCGACTGCAAAAGTAGTCGGATGTTGATAGAAAATGGGTGTACAATAGTACAACTGGAATTGGCTTATATAGAGCGCCCGGTAGATATCCCAGACCGGAATGAGTAAGAGTCGTAATGAGACCAGAGGGTTGAAGAGTCAACCTGGAAACTGGAGATTACTATATTGAAAGAGTAACCTCGGCTATTTTCTTAGATTCCGGGACGGAATCCTTTTAAGTAAGGGAGACTGTAATAACCCCAAATTTTGGACTTAGTTAAAAATTTTTGATGAATAGTAAAATTGCCCCTGATGAATAGTAAATTTGCTGAGGGAAAAAATTTGTCAGGCCACACTATGTGGATGACATGGAATGAATGTTTCGAGGTTATATTATTGATGTATAGGAAGAATAAAAGAATGTAAACACGATCAGAATCAGAAGATTCCCATTCGAGTATTAAATCACTATTCACTGGACAGTTAAGGACGTATTGATTTGATAGTTTTGAGAAAGTATGTGGAATGAGAAATACATGATCATATCTTAAACCAGGGTGAGAAACCTAAGATTATATATTAGACAAAGGTAATGGAAGGATAAAGGAAGTACCCTAGCTTTGGTACAGAGAAACGTCTTTAGAACCACTGGAAACTATCGCGAAACAAAAGCGTAGTAAATTATGGATTAAACCCTAACAAAAGGGGGAGTATTATACGAGATCATCAAGTGCAATATATAAAAGAATTGAGGATGCAAAGGATGACATAAGCAAGATGTAAGGGAATGACATAGGCATGACAAGTGATGACAAGGTGATGAATCACCACCTTGTCACCACTTTCACCACCACCACAAGTTCATTTTGGCCTTGTCATTGATGACAAAACCTTGTCTTAGCCACACAAATCAGATGACAAAGTGTTAAAGGTTTATTAGACAAACAAAAGGAAAAGAAAAACAAAACAAAACAAAACAAAAGAAGATGAACAAGAAGAACATCAACTTTCGGCTCTTTTCTTCATTCAAGTCCTTAAAAATTTTGCTCCAACTTCCACTCCACCAAAAATCATGATCTTGGGCTCTAAATCACCCCCTTCCAATATCCAAGGTAGATCTCTAATCTTAACTTCATCCATGTATGATAGCTTGGTCAAAATTGAATGCAAAGTTGATGATGAATAGTGATGTGAATAGTAACCTCATAGAATCTTGATTTATTTTGATGTTTTTAGGTTTGATTAGCTTAGTTAAGGAGCAAGGAAGGGTATATCATCCATATATAGCCTTTGTTAAGATCCAAGGAAGGTATAAACTTCTTTCTTTTTATGATTTTTGCTTGATCTAGTAAGTTAGAAGTGTTAGATTGAAACCATGTTAGAATAAAGCATGTATGCATGATTTTAAGCATGTTTGATGGATGATTTGTGGATGAACTTGTGAAATAGAGGGTGACCTTATTTGGACAGTTAAATGATATTATAGACTTGAGTTTGATTGGTGGTTGGTTGATGGTTGATTGTAGTATGGATGAGTGTTTGAAAAACACGGGAAGTACGCATAAGCGCCGTTACCATGTCGGATTTTACTTAGGTAGTTTAGACAGAATACATGACTGCAAAACAGGGCATAAACTTGAGGTTTCTGACCATGAGCATGTAGGCTCTGTTTCTTAGATTATTTTAGCGAAAGAATCGTATCGTTTCGATTTACGGTTTAGGAGAAACGGCCGTTTTAGTAAAAAGCGGTTTCGCGTAACGAGATAGTTCATTGTATGAACTTTGAGATAGGGATCAAGCCCTTTAAAATTGGAATTGGATTGAGATATTAAAATGGCTACTAGTATGTATAATAAGGAAAGGAAGCCTAGAAGAGTTCGAGTTAAAAAGATAAGTTGCTGATTTTATAAAAATACGCGAACGAAGGTTGCGCGAGTGAAATACCCTTAAGGGGATGGTTTAAAACAAGGAAATGGTAAAGGATAAATACTTGGGATTTGTGAATAGGTTTTCACCCAAACTTTTGACTTAGAAGTTTACGGAATGTTATGAGGTTATAGATGACCAAGAGCGAGACAATTGATGTTCGTTAATAGAACGTTAGTGCTTAAGTTAAATGCACTTTAAATGATTAAGCCAGGGGACTGATCGGGTATTTCTTTGTTTATAGATTTCCCGGCAAGTTCTCGAACCCATAACAACCAAGGACCCAAGGCAAGTTTTCTCATCCCATTCTGTATTTTAAAATACATTATTCTAATAATATGCATATGATAGATGCATGCTTTCCAAGAGTAATATATGCATACGATATTATGCATGCTTTCAAACCTCACATCGTATATAGATGTGATGGCATTAAAAATGATGAGATGTGATGTATGCATATGATAGATGCATGCAAGTCTTCAAACCCTACACCATATAATGATGATGTTGTGATATTGATACGTATGCTGCTTTATGCTGTGAAATGACTTATAAACTGTTTTCTCTTTTTAATAAAAAGCGGTATAAGATATAAAGGTTATATGCTAGCTAAGTACTAGATATATACCAAGGTTAAGGATTAAAGACTCTAAGTATAGAGTACTTGTACGATGGTTTTAAAAACTTGGACCGGGAGTCAAATTATGATTTTGTTTTAAACTATTGTCAGAAACTGGAAGGTTCCAGGGATGGTTGTACTTTAAGGGTATTTTAAATATTCCAATATCTATATAATTGGGTATTTAAGGCGAGATATTTAAATAATATTATAATATATATTCTTTGAATATCATTTAATTAAGTGAATATTATTTTGAATATTCACTTAAGTGTTTTATATTGAATAATAATTCAATATTTATTATTTGAATATTATTTAAATAAGTGAATATTATTTCGAATATTCACTTAAGTGTTTTATATTGAATAATAATTCAATATTTATTATTTGAATATTATTTAAATAAGTGAATATTATTTTGAATATTCACTTAAGTGTTTTATATTGAATAATAATTCAATATGTATTATTTGAATATTATTTAAATAAGTGAATATTATTTTGAATATTCACTTAAGTGTTTTATATTGAATAATAATTCAATATTTATTATCTGAGGATTATTTAACTAAGTGAATATTATTTTGAATATTCACTTAGTTGGGTATATTGACTAATAATTTATTATTTATTATTTGGGTATTTATTAAATATTCCAAATATGATTTAAAATCATAGAACCTTATTATATAATTAAAGGTTCTATTATTTACACAAAAATATAAATTTCTGATTTTCAGAAAATGTATTAAAATAGAGATTCCCAACTATTATCTTAAGATAGTTAAAGGTAATTAAATGCGAATAGTATTTTTCCAACTCATCGAAAACTGGGAATCTAGTTCAAAAATTAGAGGACAGTGATTTACTTTCACTGTTCCTCTAAAGTATCTATAACTAGGGGATGGCTCCCCCATTCAAATAAGAGTTTTTCAAACTCACTAAACTCTGATATTTCAATAAACTCCCTGGTCATAATTTCAAAATACGCAGTAACCATCGGTAGTCTCGTTGACTAATGTCAACCCACACTTTGACTTACTCCTTTCAATTACTCTGGAGTAAGGTGTTCTAAACGGTTACAAAGTTTTGACAAGTATTCGTACTTGGGAAATGTGGAATTAAATTCCGATTTCCGTTTCGTTAATGTTTTTCTTCATGGGAATTGGAAAGGCCTACACGGCAATGAAATAGGTGCCGGGGTAGTGCCAAATTATCAAGGCTTACCCGGTGATGAAATAGGCCCGAGGTAGTGATCTCTTGCGTGCTAAGGCTTACCCGGTGATGAAATAGGCCCGAGGTAGTGATCTCTTAGCATAGTGGCCCGTATGCGGTCAGGGTGATAACCGAACAGGAAGTCGTCCTTCTACTAGTAGAAAAGAAAAGTTACGATACAACGGCTGATCACCGTGTATCGGGTGTTCCAGGACATTCCCTTCCCTCCAATTGGAGTTGTGATGCACATTGTAATGAAAGCCTAGGTGCTGAGTTACTGATAATGTGGCAGTGATGAGTAACGATGTTCCTCATACAGTAGTCGTACTGTATGGCATGTTTTGACGAAAAGAATAATAAAATGTCATTCTGTATACGAATGAAGTTTAAAGGTTTTCTTTCATGATATAAGCTTACATATATGATTAAGCTGCTATATCTGATTGTCGAGCTATAGTGCTCATTCTTGCTTCTTTTACAAAAGGTGTTCATTACTGATATTCTACAGTATTTTGAACAGTATGAGATATCTAAATAGATATGTGAGTATATACGTGGAAAAGATATTTAAGATATACAGTATGTTGAACCGTATAGTATTTTGAATCGATGGATAGGCTTTAAGCCGTGAATCCATCATTTGATATCTATTTTAAAAAGATATGTTTTGAATCTTGGTTCATTATATCGATACCAATGATTTCTAAATGAATTACGAAAAGTATTTGAGTATGATTATAAATCATACGGTATTTTGAACGATATACTATTTTGGGGATAAACCCTAGTAGCTTTAAAAATGGATCCTATGTGGATTATCTACCTGAAAGGTTTAAGGATTTAAACTGGGATAGATTTCTTGCTGAGCGCTATTAGTTCATTCTTGCTTTATTAAATTTTTCAGCATGAAGGAAACATTGCCGATTCACCTCGTGTTACGAGAGCAAGGGAATGGAGAGACCACCCTTGAGTTAGTTCAGCAAGATGGATACTGTCGGAGTTAGCAAAACAGTTGCAGACTGAATTAGTGAGAATTATTTTTGAGTAGGTTTGTATTACTAAACCTTGTATAGAATTGTGAGGTCTATTATTTTAACTTCAGGTAGAGGTTGTAAATGATAGATGAGATCCTGGATAGTACATTTGATTTGTAATAACAAATGTTACTTATTGTTGCTCATTTCCAAGGCTATAACTTGTGTGTGTGTGCGTAAGTGATTGGGGTCAATTGGAGTTATATTATTAGAATGTTGTGAGTAATACAGGTATTGTACAATTGATGGAGCGTGACAACCCAGATTCCTGACCCCGGGTCTGGGGGTGTTACAACACTCCAAGAGGGTAAGGGACACTTCAAGCCCACAGTCTACATTTTCCCAATACCAAAGGAGAGTGAAGCAAAAATCCAAGGGTACACAGGGTGCACACACTCTGGAAGTAACACTTCCAGTTTCACAAATTCAATTTGATGTAACCCCTATTGTTACTCTGGGGTTACAGTCCCATTTTCTAAACATCAACCTTGAACTATCTCCACCAAATTCACCAACTCAGTCTCTAGATGTGGACATGATCCATTCATCTTTTCCTGATTCTCCAACTCTTATCTTGGAGAAGCCCCACTCTGAAGCTGGTGGTCATCACTTGTTAAGTGATTTGTTGGGCCATCAACCAATTTTTTCTGAAGTTACAAGAGGATCTGTGGACCAATCTCTAAAATCAATCACCACAGATTCTACTGTAATTTCACTTTCTCAAAGTGCTGTATTGACTTCATCAACGAAACAGCCTCTTTCGTTGACAAGTGTTTCTCCATCAACGGTATCCATACCGTTGACAGTTCAAACTACCATTCCGTTGATAGGTCATTCTACACCCATTATTGAAGATCAAGTTGTTTCCACAACTAGTGTAGATGACCTGGTGGTAGTTGAGACACTTTTAGGTTTGAGAGGGAGTGAAACTGAGAGGCTGGCTTGCAGCCAGGCAAAAGGAGAGAATGAGAGTGAGAGGCTGGCTATTTCTTCCAGCCAGGCAAAAGGAGAGATTGAGGGTACCATCTTAGAAGGTGAAGGAGAGGGTGTGAGAGGTGTGAGCCATGGGGAGCCCATGATGCAAGAAAAGAGTGGAGAGAGAGAAGGGACTACAGGAGCAATAAGGGAGGAAGCAGCCATTGCTAGTGATTTAATGGAGGTCAGTGAGGGAGAAAGGGAACTTACTTTCCAAGAGCATTATCAACAAACTCTGGATAGTATTTCTCTGGATCCTAAGACCTTTACTCACCCTGTGCCAGCCTATCAACTTATGGCTCAGCAGGGCAATGTGGAGGCAGAGAGGTCACTAAACCTAATTCATACAACTGCATCAATGCAAAGAGCAAAGGATGCCTTGACCAATCTATCTCCAGGAGCTGCAGCTAGTGATGAATTTGATTTTTCTGATGATGAGGACAGCTTTGGTGACAATCTATAGGTGGCCACTACTTCACAGACTGGGACTTCTGTGGTGCCCCCTACACCAGACTGGCTTTCTCAGGATGTTAATGGAAGAATCAACCTGGATGCTACAATCACTGGACAGTACAATGAAGCCTTCTTGGCTAATGCATCTGTTAGTGTTGAACACAAGCCTTTCTACAAAGCCATTATGGACTCCTTGGAGATTCAAAGGCTACAAATGTTGCAGACCAGGGTGGAAGCAAGGGACATCAAGGACTCTGTTGGGAACTTGAAAGATGCTATAGACAGGAGGCTTGATGAGAAGCTTCCCTCTCTCACTGTGTCCAAAATGAACAGGTTTTTCTCCAAGGAACCTGAAGTGTCCTCTTCTTTGAAGACTCTCTCCTCTAGAGTGGACAAAGTTGAGGCTACACTTTCTCAAATGCAAAAGGAACAGGACAAGCAAACTCAGCTACTCACCCAGCTTTTGGCAGCTCAAGGACTCCCTATTATCTCTTTTGATGATAACAAAAAGGGGGAGAAATCTAAGGAGCTAGAGAAATCTAAAGAGCTTGATATACAAATCACAAAGGTTTTGGTCCCAGCCATTTCCTTACCAAATGAGCCACTAGCAATAGGGGAGCTTGGATAGAAGAAAAAGGATGGTATTGACCTGATTCAGGAAGCTTCTATGAGGATGAGACTTGCAGAACAGATTAAAGATCACTGGTCCAACATAGAAGCAAGGGTCAAGAGAATTTCTGGAACTGCAATAAACTCAAATCCATCAACGGATCAACCATCAACGGATGCCATGGTTGTAACATCAACGGAATGGGAGCCACAGTTCAAGAGTTCTTATGTTATAGAACCCCTTCAGCATGGACTCTTTCAAGATTCAAGAAATGAGAAAGGGCAAGCTTCATGCTTTAGGAATGTGGATGCAAGAGGGATACCTCCAATATCACCTGTCAAACCCAAGGGCAAGAACACTGCAAGGATATTTTATCCTCCACCAAAGCCAGATGAGTTCAAAATCCTAGGGAAGCTGATTATTGAAAGCAAAGAAAGCAATCATCCAAGCATAAGGAACCAAAGGGCCATCATCTACAGGGATAGCAAGGAAATTTGCATTTGGGTTGGTCACCCAAATTTTGCTAAGGCCAAAGCTGAAGAATCTGAAAGAGCAGCAATGCAAGCTCTTGCAGTTGCTCAATCACTTGAAGATGAAGAAACCCTAAAGGAAGAAAAGGCCAAGGATGAAGCTGAGGAAGCTGGAAAGGAAAGGAAAAGTGTAAGGCAGCCAAAGGCTAGAGCAAAAAGGAATCTAAACTTTGATAAAGATGATTCTCAGGACACTGCCCAAGACTCTTCCACAACTAGTGCACATCAAATTCCTGTTGATCAACCTCATGAAGGAAAGTTGGCCTGTGATCCTGCACATCCTGTCAACTTTCATGATCAACCAATAATGCCAAAAGAGGAGCCTTTTGAATTTGATGAGGCCTACTTTCCAAAGTTTCTATTTGAGAAGGATCAACCAATGAAGACAAAGAAAAGGGCTGTCAAAGCAAAGCCAGTATTTATGAGAAAGCCACAACCTCAGAAACCCCCTGCAAATCCAGAGGACTGCATGTACATTGCTGACATCAGGGAAGAATCCAGTCTACATCTTGACTTAGACAACCTGTGTAAGACCCCAGATTTTGGGTAGAATTAAAACTTTTATTATATGTTGATGTAAATATGGATAGTGGCAATGACTTTGAGAATCAAGTTATGAAATGAATATGAATTTCGGTTTTCAAACATTTTGAGAATAGTAAGAATGGACTGAACATATAGATAAGAATAATCTCTCTGGAAAATAAGGATACAATATTCCAAGGAAGAAAAGTATTTTTATGTCATCCAAATCGATATCTGGTATACATCCGACAACTCCGTAAACAAGATAGCGTACGCCCGAGAAATCACTAGAACGTTTTCTAAGTGCAAAGAGTAAAGAGAAAATAGATCAGGAATATTGGAACGGATTTTGATCCAAAGGATTATAGAAAAACCACTAATGAATAGTAACTCTTCATTTAAAAGTTTTTCAGACCACCCTATATGCGGGACGATATAATAAACTTTCAAAGTCGCATTAGTGATCTACGATGGAAATAAAAGAATGCAGAAGCTGTCAGAATCGGGAAAATAGCATTTTTCGTTTTCTCCGAAATTTCACCAAAAACGGACTAAATAATTATTATTTGAGGATATTTAAGGATTTAAATTATTAATTCTATGGATATGGATTTGATAAATGAATTAGAAGTATCGAGAACGATTTCGGTAAAATACCTCGATAGAACCCTCGAGAAACCTTGCGAGCGTTCTACGAAATTAAACGAACCAGAAAAGCTACTTTATTCCAAGCCAATGCATGCTTGCCAAGTGTCAAGACAAGAAGAGACCAAGGGTGATGACTCACCACATTGGATAAATATCAAGTAATTAAACAAGATAAGAAGAAAGAAAAATGGGAGAGAAAGAAATGATCATAACTTGAGATTCCGTGGTCCGTTTTTGGCGTTCCACCACTCAAATCGAAGCTCTCGAGAAGCTCTACGCAACCATGGTAAGCGCTCGCCTCACCTCTGTGATTTACCCTTCGATTTCAGTGAGTAACAGTTGGAGAAAATGATGAATAGTAACTTGTATTTTGCTTTGTTGCTTTTGATATTGAGTTTGTGGCTTCCAAAGGTTGTATTAAGCAAGGATCTAAGGTTACATAAGGAAGATAGCAGCAAGCAAGCTTGGAGGAAGGTATAAACCTCTGCCCCTTTGAGTTTTATATGAGTTTTAAAGTGGTTTTGATGTTCATGTAAAGTTAAGATCATGATTAAGTGATTTAGTGATCATTTGGATTTGTTTGAATGTGTAAAATGATGGGTGTTGGATTTGAGCCTCCCCACTGATCTTAGAGGTGTATGATGGTTGTTTGTTGAGGTTGTAGATGTATGGTATGCCCGGTGTGGCTTGGTTATGTTGTGACAAAATAGGATTATTCGATTTTAAGCCGTCGTAATGCCCGATTTTCGGTAACTCTATAAACTGCCTAGAATCAGAAAACCTAACTGCCTCTTTTGGTTCAGTTATGAACATGAGTGTGTAGAGCTTTGTTTCTAGTTTATGTGAGCGCAAGAATCATGTCATTACGATTTACGGTTTATGAGATATGACCATTGTAGTGAAAGTGGTTCAAGGAATGAGATTGCAGAAATGTACCAACTTTGTGGCTATGTTTGAGACCCTTAAGAGTTGTTTTAAAATATGAAATTTTGTATTGAAGTGTCAAGGGCAGTTACGAAGGTTTGTACGAAGGTTTCGAGTCCAAAAGATTATTTTCCGATTTTATAAAAATGTGTTAGCCGAGGTTGCGCAAGTGAAAACCTTTAAGAGCATGACTTAGGAACCAATGTTGAAAATGGTTAAGTATAACTTGTATTCGAGGATCGATTTCGGACTAAATCTACGACTGAAGTAATTGTCGACTAAACATGGACTTAGTATGAGCCTATAACGAGCTAGTAATGCCTTGGTTGTGTTTCGCTTACGTGTTTAAGCATTGAGTTATAAGTGGTTTATCGAGGGAATTAACCGTGTGTTTTCGTTTGACTTTGTCTAGATTGTCCGGCATCGTCGCGAACCCCTATCACTTCTCGAGCATCAGGCAAGTTTACTAAACCTTACTCTATTATTCAGAGTAGGTATATTTTCCAATGTTCAATACTTGTGTATTCCCAATTTATATACCAAATCTTTGTTGCAAGTATTGTGGCAAGTTTTCTAAATCGATACTTTGAAGTATTGATTATATATTACTGCTTTTGCCATGTGTGGAGTTATACAGTTTTGCGATACATGTTATATATTGTATAAAATAGAGTTTGATTTTGGTTTATATATGAGCTCTGAGATAAAGTAGTTATAAACCGGTGTACCTTGTAGCTCTAGAGATAAGAGCATACTTCTTATTTTCGACTCTAGACCGGGAGTCAGTATTTTGAGATATAGAGATAGCCGTGGAAACCCGGAGGGATTCCAGCGGCAGTGTACTAATTATTTTGAGGACTGCTATTATTAAACATTAATTATATTTCTAGAAAGTATTAATTACCTGGAAATGATTTGAGGAATGTTATTTGAATATTACCTCATTCGAAGGTTATTATTTGAAAATGATTTGGTAACTGGCTTATAAGCTAGATATGGGATATCGGTTATAAGCCAGGTTTTTATAAAGGCCCTAGGTTAAGGGCGTAAGATATTTCTTTAGATCAGAAACAATTATATTTTCTGTGTATATATTAAAGGTTATTTTCCGATAAAGATATCGGGCAACGGTTATTTAATCCTTATTTAGTTAAGGAATATTATTGTGAATATTCACCTGAGGATTTTCTAATGCATATTATGTTGAATAATCATTTGAAGAGTATTTATTTATTTAATGAATATTAGTTATGAATATTCATTCGAGGATTAATTATCTATTTAATGAATATTACTTTTGAATATTCATTTGAGGCTTACTTATTCGAGGGTTAATTATGTATTTAATGAACATTAATTATTTATATTCATTTGAGGATTATGGACTTTAAGATTATTATTATTATTATCCATTCGAGGATTATTTATTATTTAATGAATATTATTTTGAATATTCATTTGAGGTTTACTTATTTGAGGAATATTATTTCGAATATCCATCTGAGGTTTATTTAATGAATATTATTTATAAATATTCATTTGAGGATTGTTTATTTAATGAATATTATTTTCAAATATTCATTTGAGGATTACTTATTTAATGAATATTATTTTCAAATATTCATTTGATGATTACTTATTTAATGAATATTATTTTCAATATTCATTTAAGATTTACTTGTTTAATAAATGTTAGTAAGTATTTTTAAATCAAAAAGAGGTTCCCAAAACACTTTTTTTCCATTTGAATCTATCTTTTAAAGAAGATTTAAATGCTCGCTCAACTATCAAAAATATGGGAAGCCTGATGTAAGTGACTACTACTCTTTTAAAAATCTCAATTCAAAAACTGTCAAGGGACAAATATTTTCTTGGAGCAATTTAATTGTTGCCAGTCTAATGTGGTGTTACCACCTCAATGATCGAGGGGTAAATTCATGGAACAAGTCGATATCCATTAACAAGCATAGCTTGGGAAATATTGGGGAATCTTCCTTTCCAACTTAGATATAACTACTTAGTGGAGTCGTATCAACAAGTATTACACTTGGGGAAAGGAGGACGACCTTTACGTTTCAGAGTCATGGATTTCATCTGAACTAGGAGTGGTGTAAGTGGTCCAGTTGCGATAAACCCATCCAACTTTATGGCCCCAAATGGGCCGGGAGGTCACTGAAAGGCGGTAGACAATGTCAGGCCGTCGTGATTCTTCCATCTACATGTAGAAAACTATTTGAGCGGTGCGATCTGCTACTGATCATAGCAAGGTTAGGCACAACGGGCGCGGTAGCAACTCCAATATTAGTTCATCATCCAATTTGGATATTCCTGCAACATGTATTGGGATGAAAAACCAATCATGTTGGCAGGGGGTCGAAAGTGTTTGAAAATGAAGTGACAATAAATTCATGCAACTTCATCTTTTATTTATGAGTTATGACTCTGTGGATACCTTACATAACATGGGTTATGGTAAGGGAGTTGTTTATACTGAATCACCTTATAACTTCATCTTTTAAAATATGTGTTGATATTCTGCTTACATAGCAGATACTTTTGGAAAGGTTATATTTGGTTTCCTTTGAAACCTCATCTTTTATACTAGAACTTTGTTCATAGTTTGAATATCGAAAGTTTGCAGAAATATTATGGAAATGATATTTGAAGTACCATAATGGTACTGTTTTTGGGAATACATTCCGATAAGGATATAATTTCAGTATCGAGATATTTTGACAAATTATTGTCTTATACTCGCTTTATTCTGGGTTGAGTTAAAGGCAGAATTATGCCATACTTTCATTTCATTGCTGAGCTATCGCTCACTCTTGCTATTGTTTTATATATATTATATAGCAGCGAAGCAGGATGCCAATGGGTCGGCACATACCTCGCAAGGCGTTTCCGTAAACAGTTTCTAGCAGTGATCCCGAGAGTAGTACGAACCAATCGAATCAGGCTACAGCTTTTGGTATTCAACTCATGTATAGACATGAATGGTATAAGAGGATTGTGAGCATCAGAAGGCTAAGTTGGTAATGTAACAATACTTAGAAATTGTATCAGTAACAGATTCAAAAGACATTTGGGTATTGTAATAAAAGTTATTTATTCCGCAATTGTTGTATTGTGTCGTTTCTGAGACTCTAACCTGTGTGTGTGTGTGTGTGTGTGAGACATATGTTGTGGGGTCATGAGCAGGTAAATTATGAATGGTGTGAGTATTACAGGTAAGGCAAGGAGTACATGGATTGTGACAACCCTAAATCCCTGACCCCGGATTTGGGGCTGTTACAGAGATGGTATCAGAGAGTTAGGTTACAGTCCTCAGAAACGATAGGAGATCGAGTCTTACAATACCCTTAATAATGATAAGGACATTTAGAGCTCAAATTGAGTTCGTAGTCGGGTTAGAGGACATGACCCTGGCTGTTTAAGATGAAGCCCGAGAGGGGACTTCTTTTGGGAAACCGTACTTAGGACTTCATGGTTAGTCACCTCGGTTCGTATGAGTTATAGATGGATGGGACTCCGAGATACCAGATCCTGAGGCCTTCGAGTAGGCAATTGATGATGCGTTCCTTGAAATGGACGGAGACCCGATAAAGGGAGATCCATAGGAGGATCTAGAGGAAGACCCCATAGTGGGTCAAGGAAAGAATCTTGTAGAGGACGTGTTGATTGATAAAGACGTAGTATGTTACTTGAGGTCGTATAATAGGACCGGACGAACCTTTAGAGGTCAAATAAGTGCCGATACGAGAGTTTAGGATCGTTATGATTCATCATGAAATATGACAAAGAAAATGGAGTAGAGTCTCCAAAGCAGAAGAGGTAGAGGCAGTATAGCCAGTATCAGTGGATTGATTCGACTTGAACAAAACCTGTTACTCGTGATCGGTTATAGTTGCCCATAAGGAGGCGGCATACGTAAGAACCAAGATGTTCAGATTTTCACGAACGATTAAGGGTACTTAGTTGCCTAGAATAATGTAAGGAATTGTTTTGGGCTATGAGATTCCAAACCCCCACGACCAGCGATTCCACGGGAAATAGTGTCTATTATCATTGAGGGATTTTATTATCTCAAGGAGAATTTTGGGTATATGTACCATGTAAATGTTATGGTAAGACAAGCACGCTAAGACGGAATCGAGAACGAGATTTACCACCCTCAGGAAACCGGGAAGGAATTATGAGGATAGAACCGAAAGGTCGGAAATCAGATCCGAGCATTACTAGTAGGTAAATAGATTAATCAAATTCCCCTGATTTTGGGAAGAAATTCAACAAATTTTGGCAAACCTTGTCTTTCTGATTACCAGAGGATGTCACCAAAGAGAGTGGAAACTAGAGCGAACCCTGTGGATTGGGTAAGATGGCCGCTATATGGGCTGGTGGACAGACCTTGATTGCTACAATTGATTGTAGAGATAAAATGGTGAAGTTGAGATTGAACGGTAAATGCGAAATGTATTTAAGGACCAAGACGGACTGAGAAATTCCGGGATTGACTTAAATGAAAAGGCTATTGTGACAAAAGTGTTAAGCTTATGTAGCACACGGGATTGATATGGGAGAAGGAATATTGGGTATAAGGATGATTGAAATAGAGACCGAATTTAAGCTTGTAGTTTCTAACGATCTTCCGGAGTATCGCCCAGTCGACATATGGAATTCGTCGTTGCTATGGGCGACAACGGTATCAAAGTCTTCTTATAGAACAGAACGCTTACTTGAGATGTTGCGCCTAGTCGAATAGAACTCCCTGCGATTGCAAATGTTGATGGTTGAATTCTTAGCGACTATTATAAGTCGGCAATGACGTAAGTATCGAACACCTTAGGGTGCGTGGAAAAGAAAAGCTTTGGAATTGAACGATTATCCATAAGAGGAGCCGACATAAAAGGCATCCGTAGAGACTTTGGTAGTACCCTCCCCATTTGAAAATTATGTGGGGTACCTCCCCAACCTATGATCTATCTTGACCTCTCTCCAAGAAAGAATTCTGATAAAGGGTATATTCCCTCTTCGAAGTTATTTTATAACACTTGTGTTAAATCATATTTAATTTCAATTGTGTTAGAGGCTGTCACGATGCCTACTTTCAAGTTTTTCAAAGCCCTGTCAAATGATGATATTCAAGCTTCCACTTTTCTTCAAATAATGAATAACCCTTGCTTGTTGAGTACCAGTATCTTCTTGGTTATTCTTTTCTTTGTATTTTCTTTGGAAACCGCACCTTTGGAATCTGTTCAATTTTAATCCAAGGTGTTCCTTTAAGAAATATTGTCGAAAGACGATAATCATTAAATTGATATCGAATTGCTTTCATACTTTTCAACTTCCACTGAGACGAACAACCCTATACTTATAGGGGCTACAAGGACTATCTGTCTATGTGATAGAAGTCTGATGGGACGCCATCACTTGTAAGTTGTGAAATACAAGAAGGCTAATTACCTTTAGTAATGTCTCAATCGAGGCACACAACACTGAGTTCTTAGGATCATGTTGATCTCTCGGTAAATTCTTTTACCTCCCATAAGGTTACCTTAAAACTCATAACCTTATGATCACCAGTGTGTGACATTTTCCTTGATATGGGAGATGTCTTTTCAAGGCCCCATAATTTTTGTTATCCTTATTGAATTTCAAGGGGAGGCCAACCAGGTCAAATAAGTCAAAATTCGCTGATAGGAATTAGATTCGCGACGAAATCGCCTATGTCAGGAGCGAATCCCTAAGACGAATGGAATGTTAGTGACATATCAATGAAATTGGTTTATTCTCCCAAGGATATTATGATAATGGAAAGCGTGTCAATCGATATATGTAAAAGAAATAGCGGTGTGCCGTGAACTCCAGTGACAACGGTGTTAGATAGATGCCCTATGGGGGAATTGAGATTTTGGAGGAGTTGTTACGAATGGACACTACCTCTGGGTTAGCAAGATAAGTACTGACGATGGAGTCAAAGGGAGCTGGTATTGTGACTTGGGAGAGGTGCAGCAGGAATAATTTCCGGAAATATATGGAGACCCGGATGAAAATGAAAGTTAAAGAGTTAAAACAAGAAACCATGACTGTGACCGAGTATGAGGCCAAGTTTCCCGAATTATTGAGGTTTGTTCCGGAGTTTGTGAACACAGAATAAAAGAAAGTCAGAAGGTTTCAACCAGGGCTACCTCCAACAAGCAGCCCACTGTCAGGACCTTTAAATAGAAGGTGCCCTTCTACACTGTTTAGACAGAGCTAATGCATTGTTGTATATCAAGATGTTGCATGACGATTAAACCTTAAGGCCGAGACGCTGAGGGAATAATTACAAGTAGAAATAGCCAATCGAGGGATTTTCCCATAAGACTGGTACATCCAGGTTGTGAACTAGAAATATGAGGTCGACACTTTTGATAGACCTGATCCCTTTCAAGTTGGGAAAAGTGGATATTATAATAAGAATGGGTTGGTTGACACCCAATGGGGCCCAGACTGATTGTAAGGGAGAGAGAGTAATAAATAAAGAACGGAGACAGATTCAGAGATTCTTGAATATAGTTCAGACTAAGAAACTATTACGCCAGAGATACGAGGCTTAATTAGCTCTTATGGTTGACGCCAAGAAAAGAGGCACCAAGTATAGAGGAAACTACAATGGTTTTGGGAGATTTTACAAGATCTTAATGCGCTACCAAATATCGATTGGGATGACATGAGAATGAATCGGTATTCAGAGTATAGTGGGAATGAAAGAGTTAGTGACTCAGTTACAAGAGTTGTTGTATAAGGATATGATAAGACCCAGTGTACCACCGTGGAGAGCCCGGTGTTGTTGTAAGAGAGAAAGATTTTAGCACAAGATTATATATCGAACCTCGAGAGTTGTATGAGTTTGACATGGAGAATAGGTACCCTTGTAAATGATTGTTTGATCAGCGGAAGAACGCTGTGTATTTCCAATTTATTTAAGAACTGGGTATCACCAGTTGGAAGTTAAATCAGAGGATATGCCCAAGACTGCGATTCGTACTAGGAATAGACACTTCGAGTTTCAGCGAAGTTATTTTGGGTTGACTAATGCACCCACAAATTTTATGGAATGTAATGAATTGGCTTTGAGTTACCCATGATAGTAGATAGCATGAGATGGAGAAATGGCTAGAATTGACCTAGGATTATGACTGTGAGATACACTACCATCCGGGGAAGGCCAATGTGGTGGCCGATACCCTTACTTTAAAATGAGACAGAGATGGATTCCGAATGATCGGGAATTAAAAGATGAGATTTTACACAACACCCAAGTTAGTCCAACAAACTAGAAAGACAAAAGATTTCACCAACAAGCGGCTAGTGACAACCAAGACAGACAGAGAAAGTATGCGGACTAAGCCCGCGAGTATAGAGATAGTACTGCTACTGATAAGCTAAATGGCAAGTTGATGAATGACAAACAAGTTTATGCTGGTGTATTTCTGTGCAAACAAGATAGAGAATATGAGGTTAGAGATTCGTGATGCTAAAGGTATCTCCAGGGAAAGAATTAATGAGATTTGAAAAGAAAGGGAAGTGAGCCCGAGATTCATTGGGCCATCTGAGATTTAAGACGCGCCAGGAAGGTGGCCTACGAGCCAGCCTTACCCCCCCCCCCCCCCAAACTTGTAGAATGGTCATAACGGGGTTCATGTGTCAATGTTACGTCAGTATACTATAGATGCCCGGCATATGTAGAGTACGAGCACGTAGACATACAACCAGACTTGACCTATGTGGAGCAACCAATGGAAATTATAGATCGAAAGGAACAAGTACTCCGAAACAAGGTCATCAAACTAGTCAGATTGGTATGGAGGAATCATAATGTGGAAGAATCAACTGGGGAGCTAGAGAGCGAGATGCTAGAAAGATATCCCCATTCGTTTTCAGAGTGATTCCGGGACGGAATCCTTTTAAGGAGGGGAGACTGTAAGACCCCAGATTTTGGGTAGAATTAAAACTTTTATTATATGTTGATGTAAATATGGATAGTGGCAATGACTTTGAGAATCAAGTTATGAAATGAATATGAATTTCGGTTTTCAAACATTTTAAGAATAGTAAGAATGGACTGAACATATAGATAAGAATAATCTCTCTGGAAAATAAGGATACAATATTCCAAGGAAGAAAAGTATTTTTATGTCATCCAAATCGATATCTGGTATACATCCGACAACTCCGTAAACAAGATAGCGTACGCCCGAGAAATCACTAGAACGTTTTCTAAGTGCAAAGAGTAAAGAGAAAATAGATCAGGAATATTGGAACGGATTTTGATCCAAAGGATTATAGAAAAACCACTGATGAATAGTAACTCTTCATTTAAAAGTTTTTCAGACCACCCTATATGCGGGACGATATAATAAACTTTCAAAGTCGCATTAGTGATCTACGATGGAAATAAAAGAATGCAGAAGCTGTCAGAATCGGGAAAATAGCATTTTTCGTTTTCTCCGAAATTTCACCAAAAACGGACTAAATAATTATTATTTGAGGATATTTAAGGATTTAAATTATTAATTCTATGGATATGGATTTGATAAATGAATTAGAAGTATCGAGAACGATTTCGGTAAAATACCTCGATAGAACCCTCGAGAAACCTTGCGAGCGTTCTACGAAATTAAACGAACCAGAAAAGCTACTTTATTCCAAGCCAATGCATGCTTGCCAAGTGTCAAGACAAGAAGAGACCAAGGGTGATGACTCACCACATTGGATAAATATCAAGTAATTAAACAAGATAAGAAGAAAAAGAAAAAGGAAGAGAAATTTCGGGAGAGAAGAAGAAAGAAAAATGGGAGAGAAAGAAATGATCATAACATGAGATTCCGTGGTCCGTTTTTGGCGTTCCACCACTCAAATCGAAGCTCTCGAGAAACTCTACACAACCATGGTAAGCGCTCGCCTCACCTCTGTGATTTACCCTTCGATTTCAGTGAGTGACAGTTGGAGAAGATGATGAATAGTAACTTGTATTTTGCTTTGTTGCTTTTGATATTGAGTTTGTGGCTTCCAAAGGTTGTATTAAGCAAGGATCTAAGGTTACATAAGGAAGATAGCAGCAAGCAAGCTTGGAGGAAGGTATAAACCTCTGCCCCTTTGAGTTTTATATGAGTTTTAAAGTGGTTTTGATGTTCATGTAAAGTTAAGATCATGATTAAGTGATTTAGTGATTATTTGGATTTGTTTGAATGTGTAAAATGATGGGTGTTGGATTTGAGCCTCCCCACTGATCTTAGAGGTGTATGATGGTTGTTTGTTGAGGTTGTAGATGTATGGTATGCCCGGTGTGGCTTGGTTATGTTGTGACAAAATAGGATTATTCGATTTTAAGCTGTCGTAATACCCGATTTTCGGTAACTCTATAAACTGACTAGAATCAGAAAGCCTAACTGCCTCTTTTGGTTCAGTTATGAACATGAGTGTGTAGAGCTTTGTTTCTAGTTTATGTGAGCACAAGAATCATGTCATTACGATTTACGGTTTATGAGATATGACCATTGTAGTGAAAGTGGTTCAAGGAATGAGATTGCAGAAATGTACCAACTTTATGGCTATGTTTGAGACCCTTAAGAGTTGTTTTAAAATATGAAATTTTGTATTGAAGTGTCAAGGGCAGTTACGAAGGTTTGTACGAAGGTTTCGAGTCCAAAAGATTATTTTCCGATTTTATAAAAATGTGTTAGCCGAGGTTGCGCAAGTGAAAACCTTTAAGAGCATGACTTAGGAACCAATGTTGAAAATGGTTAAGTATAACTTGTATTCGAGGATCGATTTCGGACTAAATCTACGACTGAAGTAATTGTCGACTAAACATGGACTTAGTATGAGTCTATAACGAGCTAGTAATGCCTTGGTTGTGTTTCGCTTACGTGTTTAAGCATTGAGTTATAAGTGGTTTATCGAGGGAATTAACCGTGTGTTTTCGTTTGACTTTGTCTAGATTGTCCGGCATCGTCGCGAACCCCTATCACTTCTCGAGCATCAGGCAAGTTTACTAAACCTTACTCTATTATTCAGAGTAGGTATATTTTCCAATGTTCAATACTTGTGTATTCCCAATTTATATACCAAATCTTTGTTGCAAGTATTGTGGCAAGTTTTCTAAATCTATACTTTGAAGTATTGATTATATATTACTGCTTTTGCCATGTGTGGAGTTATACAGTTTTGCGATACATGTTATATATTGTATAAAATAGAGTTTGATTTTGGTTTATATATGAGCTCTGAGATAAAGTAGTTATAAACCGGTGTACCTTGTAGCTCTAGAGATAAGAGCATACTTCTTATTTTCGACTCTAGACCGGGAGTCAGTATTTTGAGATATAGAGATAGCCGTGGAAACCCGGAGGGATTCCAGCGGCAGTGTACTAATTATTTTGAGGACTGCTATTATTAAACATTAATTATATTTCTAGAAAGTATTAATTACCTGGAAATGATTTGAGGAATGTTATTTGAATATTACCTCATTCGAAGGTTATTATTTGAAAATGATTTGGTAACTGGCTTATAAGCTAGATATGGGATATCGGTTATAAGCCAGGTTTTTATAAAGGCCCTAGGTTAAGGGCGTAAGATATTTCTTTAGATCAGAAACAATTATATTTTCTGTGTATATATTAAAGGTTATTTTCCGATAAAGATATCGGGCAACGGTTATTTAATCCTTATTTAGTTAAGGAATATTATTGTGAATATTCACCTGAGGATTTTCTAATGCATATTATGTTGAATAATCATTTGAAGAGTATTTATTTATTTAATGAATATTAGTTATGAATATTCATTCGAGGATTAATTATCTATTTAATGAATATTACTTTTGAATATTCATTTGAGGCTTACTTATTCGAGGGTTAATTATGTATTTAATGAACATTAATTATTTATATTCATTTGAGGATTATGGACTTTAAGATTATTATTATTATTATCCATTCGAGGATTATTTATTATTTAATGAATATTATTTTGAATATTCATTTGAGGTTTACTTATTTGAGGAATATTATTTCGAATATCCATCTGAGGTTTATTTAATGAATATTATTTATAAATATTCATTTGAGGATTGTTTATTTAATGAATATTATTTTCAAATATTCATTTGAGGATTACTTATTTAATGAATATTATTTTCAAATATTCATTTGAGGATTACTTATTTAATGAATATTATTTTCAATATTCATTTAAGATTTACTTGTTTAATAAATGTTAGTAAGTATTTTTAAATCAAAAAGAGGTTCCCAAAACACTTTTTTTCCATTTGAATCTATCTTTTAAAGAAGATTTAAATGCTCGCTCAACTATCAAAAATATGGGAAGCCTGATGTAAGTGACTACTACTCTTTTAAAAATCTCAATTCAAAAACTGTCAAGGGACAAATATTTTCTTGGAGCAATTTAATTGTTGCCAGTCTAATGTGGTGTTACCACCTCAATGATCGAGGGGTAAATTCATGGAACAAGTCGATATCCATTAACAAGCATAGCTTGGGAAATATTGGGGAATCTTCCTTTCCAACTTAGATATAACTACTTAGTGGAGTCGTATCAACAAGTATTACACTTGGGGAAAGGAGGACGACCTTTACATTTCAGAGTCATGGATTTCATCTGAACTAGGAGTGGTGTAAGTGGTCCAGTTGCGATAGACCCATCCAACTTTATGGCCCCAAATGGGCCGGGAGGTCACTGAAAGGCGGTAGACAATGTCAGGCCGTCGTGATTCTTCCATCTACATGTAGAAAACTATTTGAGCGGTGCGATCTGCTACTGATCATAGCAAGGTTAGGCACAGCGGGCGCGGTAGCAACTCCAATATTAGTTCATCATCCAATTTGGATATTCCTGCAACATGTATTGGGATGAAAAACCAATCATGTTGGCAGGGGGTCGAAAGTGTTTGAAAATGAAGTGACAATAAATTCATGCAACTTCATCTTTTATTTATGAGTTATGACTCTGTGGATACCTTACATAACATGGGTTATGGTAAGGGAGTTGTTTATACTGAATCACCTTATAACTTCATCTTTTAAAATATGTGTTGATATTCTGCTTACATAGCAGATACTTTTGGAAAGGTTATATTTGGTTTCCTTTGAAACCTCATCTTTTATACTAGAACTTTGTTCATAGTTTGAATATCGAAAGTTTGCAGAAATATTATGGAAATGATATTTGAAGTACCATAATGGTACTGTTTTTGGGAATACATTCCGATAAGGATATAATTTCAGTATCGAGATATTTTGACAAATTATTGTCTTATACTCGCTTTATTCTGGGTTGAGTTAAAGGCAGAATTATGCCATACTTTCATTTCATTGCTGAGCTATCGCTCACTCTTGCTATTGTTTTATATATATTATATAGCAGCGAAGCAGGATGCCAATGGGTCGGCACATACCTCGCAAGGCGTTTCCGTAAACAGTTTCTAGCAGTGATCCCGAGAGTAGTACGAACCAATCGAATCAGGCTACAGCTTTTGGTATTCAACTCATGTATAGACATGAATGGTATAAGAGGATTGTGAGCATCAGAAGGCTAAGTTGGTAATGTAACAATACTTAGAAATTGTATCAGTAACAGATTCAAAAGACATTTGGGTATTGTAATAAAAGTTATTTATTCCGCAATTGTTGTATTGTGTCGTTTCTGAGACTCTAACCTGTGTGTGTGTGTGTGTGAGACATATATTGTGGGGTCATGAGCAGGTAAATTATGAATGGTGTGAGTATTACAGGTAAGGCAAGGAGTACATGGATTGTGACAACCCTAAATCCCTGACCCCAGATTTGGGGCTGTTACAGAGATGGTATCAGAGAGTTAGGTTACAGTCCTCAGAAACGATAGGAGATCGAGTCTTACAATACCCTTAATAATGATAAGGACATTTAGAGCTCAAATTGAGTTCGTAGTCGGGTTAGAGGACATGACCCTGGCTGTTTAAGATGAAGCCCGAGAGGGGACTTCTTTTGGGAAACCGTACTTAGGACTTCATGGTTAGTCACCTCGGTTCGTATGAGTTATAGATGGATGGGACTCCGAGATACCAGATCCTGAGGCCTTCGAGTAGGCAATTGATGATGCGTTCCTTGAAATGGACGGAGACCCGATAAAGGGAGATCCATAGGAGGATCTAGAGGAAGACCCCATAGTGGGTCAAGGAAAGAATCTTGTAGAGGACGTGTTGATTGATAAAGACGTAGTATGTTACTTGAGGTCGTATAATAGGACCGGACGAACCTTTAGAGGTCAAATAAGTGCCGATACGAGAGTTTAGGATCGTTATGATTCATCATGAAATATGACAAAGAAAATGGAGTAGAGTCTCCAAAGCAGAAGAGGTAGAGGCAGTATAGCCAGTATCAGTGGATTGATTCGACTTGAACAAAACCTGTTACTCGTGATCGGTTATAGTTGCCCATAAGGAGGCGGCATACGTAAGAACCAAGATGTTCAGATTTTCACGAATGATTAAGGGTACTTAGTTGCCTAGAATAATGTAAGGAATTGTTTTGGGCTATGAGATTCCAAACCCCCACGACCAGCGATTCCACGGGAAATAGTGTCTATTATCATTGAGGGATTTTATTATCTCAAGGAGAATTTTGGGTATATGTACCATGTAAATGTTCTGGTAAGACAAGCACGCTAAGACGGAATCGAGAACGAGATTTACCACCCTCAGGAAACCGGGAAGGAATTATGAGGATAGAACCGAAAGGTCGGAAATCAGATCCGAGCATTACTAGTAGGTAAATAGATTAATCAAATTCCCCTGATTTTGGGAAGAAATTCAACAAATTTTGGCAAACCTTGTCTTTCTGATTACCAGAGGATGTCACCAAAGAGAGTGGAAACTAGAGCGAACCCTGTGGATTGGGTAAGATGGCCGCTATATGGGCTGGTGGATAGACCTTGATTGCTACAATTGATTGTAGAGATAAAATGGTGAAGTTGAGATTGAACGGTAAATGCGAAATGTATTTAAGGACCAAGACGGACTGAGAAATTCCGGGATTGACTTAAATGAAAAGGCTATTGTGACAAAAATGTTAAGCTTATGTAGCACACGGGATTGATATGGGAGAAGGAATATTGGGTATAAGGATGATTGAAATAGAGACCGAATTTAAGCTTGTAGTTTCTAACGATCTTCCGGAGTATCGCCCAGTCAACATATGGAATTCGTCGTTGCTATGGGCGACAACGGTATCGAAGTCTTCTTATAGAACAGAACGCTTACTTGAGATGTTGCGCCTAGTCGAATAGAACTCCCTGCGATTGCAAATGTTGATGGTTGAATTCTTAGCGACTATTATAAGTCGGCAATGACGTAAGTATCGAACACCTTAGGGTGCGTGGAAAAGAATAGCTTTGGAATTGAACGATTATCCATAAGAGGAGCCGACATAAAAGGCATCCGTAGAGACTTTGGTAGTACCCTCCCCATTTGAAAATTATGTGGGGTACCTCCCCAACCTATGATCTATCTTGACCTCTCTCCAAGAAAGAATTCTGATAAAGGGTATATTCCCTCTTCGAAGTTATTTTATAACACTTGTGTTAAATCATATTTAATTTCAATTGTGTTAGAGGCTGTCACGATGCCTACTTTCAAGTTTTTCAAAGCCCTGTCAAATGATGATATTCAAGCTTCCACTTTTCTTCAAATAATGAATAACCCTTGCTTGTTGAGTACCAGTATCTTCTTGGTTATTCTTTTCTTTGTATTTTCTTTGGAAACCGCACCTTTGGAATCTGTTCAATTTTAATCCAAGGTGTTCCTTTAAGAAATATTGTCGAAAGACGATAATCATTAAATTGATATCGAATTGCTTTCATACTTTTCAACTTCCACTGAGACGAACAACCCTATACTTATAGGGGCTACAAGGACTATCTGTCTATGTGATAGAAGTCTGATGGGACGCCATCACTTGTAAGTTGTGAAATACAAGAAGGCTAATTACCTTTAGTAATGTCTCAATCGAGGCACACAACACTGAGTTCTTAGGATCATGTTGATCTCTCGGTAAATTCTTTTACCTCCCATAAGGTTACCTTAAAACTCATAACCTTATGATCACCAGTGTGTGACATTTTCCTTGATATGGGAGATGTCTTTTCAAGGCCCCATAATTTTTGTTATCCTTATTGAATTTCAAGGGGAGGCCAACCAGGTCAAATAAGTCAAAATTCGCTGATAGGAATTAGATTCGCGACGAAATCGCCTATGTCAGGAGCGAATCCCTAAGACGAATGGAATGTTAGTGACATATCAATGAAATTGGTTTATTCTCCCAAGGATATTATGATAATGGAAAGCGTGTCAATCGATATATGTAAAAGAAATAGCGATGTGCCGTGAACTCCAGTGACAACGGTGTTAGATAGATGCCCTATGGGGGAATTGAGATTTTGGAGGAGTTGTTACGAATGGACACTACCTCTGGGTTAGCAAGATAAGTACTGACGATGGAGTCAAAGGGAGCTGGTATTGTGACTTGGGAGAGGTGCAGCAGGAATAATTTCCGGAAATATATGGAGACCCGGATGAAAATGAAAGTTAAAGAGTTAAAACAAGAAACCATGACTGTGACCGAGTATGAGGCCAAGTTTCCCGAATTATTGAGGTTTGTTCCGGAGTTTGTGAACACAGAATAAAAGAAAGTCAGAAGGTTTCAACCAGGGCTACCTCCAACAAGCAGCCCACTGTCAGGACCTTTAAATAGCAGGTGCCCTTCTACACTGTTTAGACAGAGCTAATGTATTGTTGTATATCAAGATGTTGCATGACGATTAAACCTTAAGGCCGAGACGCTGAGGGAATAATTACAAGTAGAAATAGCCAATCGAGGGATTTTCCCATAAGACTGGTACATCCAGGTTGTGAACTAGAAATATGAGGTCGACACTTTTGATAGACCTGATCCCTTTCAAGTTGGGAAAAGTGGATATTATAATAAGAATGGGTTGGTTGACACCCAATGGGGCCCAGACTGATTGTAAGGGAGAGAGAGTAATAAATAAAGAACGGAGACAGATTCAGAGATTCTTGAATATAGTTCAGACTAAGAAACTATTACGCCAGAGATACGAGGCTTAATTAGCTCTTATGGTTGACGCCAAGAAAAGAGGCACCAAGTATAGAGGAAACTACAATGGTTTTGGGAGATTTTACAAGATCTTAATGCGCTACCAAATATCGATTGGGATGACATGAGAATGAATCGGTATTCAGAGTATAGTGGGAATGAAAGACTTAGTGACTCAGTTACAAGAGTTGTTGTATAAGGATATGATAAGACCCAGTGTACCACCGTGGAGAGCCCGGTGTTGTTGTAAGAGAGAAAGATTTTAGCACAAGATTATATATCGAACCTCGAGAGTTGTATGAGTTTGACATGGAGAATAGGTACCCTTGTAAATGATTGTTTGATCAGCGGAAGAACGCTGTGTATTTCCAATTTATTTAAGAACTGGGTATCACCAGTTGGAAGTTAAATCAGAGGATATGCCCAAGACTGCGATTCGTACTAGGAATAGACACTTCGAGTTTCAGCGAAGTTATTTTGGGTTGACTAATGCACCCACAAATTTTATGGAATGTAATGAATTGGCTTTGAGTTACCCATGATAGTAGATAGCATGAGATGGAGAAATGGCTAGAATTGACCTAGGATTATGACTGTGAGATACACTACCATCCGGGGAAGGCCAATGTGGTGGCCGATACCCTTACTTTAAAATGAGACAGAGATGGATTCCGAATGATCGGGAATTAAAAGATGAGATTTTACACAACACCCAAGTTAGTCCAACAAACTAGAAAGACAAAAGATTTCACCAACAAGCGGCTAGTGACAACCAAGACAGACAGAGAAAGTATGCGGACTAAGCCCGCGAGTATAGAGATAGTACTGCTACTGATAAGCTAAATGGCAAGTTGATGAATGGCAAACAAGTTTATGCTGGTGTATTTATGTGCAAACAAGATAGAGAATATGAGGTTAGAGATTCGTGATGCTAAAGGTATCTCCAGGGAAAGAATTAATGAGATTTGAAAAGAAAGGGAAGTGAGCCCGAGATTCATTGGGCCATCTGAGATTTAAGACGCGCCAGGAAGGTGGCCTACGAGCCAGCCTTACCCCCCCCCCCCCAAACTTGTAGAATGGTCATAACGGGGTTCATGTGTCAATGCTACGTCAGTATACTATAGATGCCCGGCATATGTAGAGTACGAGCACGTAGACATACAACCAGACTTGACCTATGTGGAGCAACCAATGGAAATTATAGATCGAAAGGAACAAGTACTCCGAAACAAGGTCATCAAACTAGTCAGATTGGTATGGAGGAATCATAATGTGGAAGAATCAACTGGGGAGCTAGAGAGCGAGATGCTAGAAAGATATCCCCATTCGTTTTCAGAGTGATTCCGGGACGGAATCCTTTTAAGGAGGGGAGACTGTAAGACCCCAGATTTTGGGTAGAATTAAAACTTTTATTATATGTTGATGTAAATATGGATAGTGGCAATGACTTTGAGAATCAAGTTATGAAATGAATATGAATTTCGGTTTTCAAACATTTTGAGAATAGTAAGAATGGACTGAACATATAGATAAGAATAATCTCTCTGGAAAATAAGGATACAATATTCCAAGGAAGAAAAGTATTTTTATGTCATCCAAATCGATATCTGGTATACATCCGACAACTCCGTAAACAAGATAGCGTACGCCCGAGAAATCACTAGAACGTTTTCTAAGTGCAAAGAGTAAAGAGAAAATAGATCAGGAATATTGGAACGGATTTTGATCCAAAGGATTATAGAAAAACCACTGATGAATAGTAACTCTTCATTTAAAAGTTTTTCAGACCACCCTATATGCGGGACGATATAATAAACTTTCAAAGTCGCATTAGTGATCTACGATGGAAATAAAAGAATGCAGAAGCTGTCAGAATCGGGAAAATAGCATTTTTCGTTTTCTCCGAAATTTCACCAAAAACGGACTAAATAATTATTATTTGAGGATATTTAAGGATTTAAATTATTAATTCTATGGATATGGATTTGATAAATGAATTAGAAGTATCGAGAACGATTTCGGTAAAATACCTCGATAGAACCCTCGAGAAACCTTGCGAGCGTTCTACGAAATTAAACGAACCAGAAAAGCTACTTTATTCCAAGCCAATGCATGCTTGCCAAGTGTCAAGACAAGAAGAGACCAAGGGTGATGACTCACCACATTGGATAAATATCAAGTAATTAAACAAGATAAGAAGAAAAAGAAAAAGGAAGAGAAATTTCGGGAGAGAAGAAGAAAGAAAAATGGGAGAGAAAGAAATGATCATAACATGAGATTCCGTGGTCCGTTTTTGGCGTTCCACCACTCAAATCGAAGCTCTCGAGAAACTCTACGCAACCATGGTAAGCGCTCGCCTCACCTCTGTGATTTACCCTTCGATTTCAGTGAGTGACAGTTGGAGAAGATGATGAATAGTAACTTGTATTTTGCTTTGTTGCTTTTGATATTGAGTTTGTGGCTTCCAAAGGTTGTATTAAGCAAGGATCTAAGGTTACATAAGGAAGATAGCAGCAAGCAAGCTTGGAGGAAGGTATAAACCTCTGCCCCTTTGAGTTTTATATGAGTTTTAAAGTGGTTTTGATGTTCATGTAAAGTTAAGATCATGATTAAGTGATTTAGTGATTATTTGGATTTGTTTGAATGTGTAAAATGATGGGTGTTGGATTTGAGCCTCCCCACTGATCTTAGAGGTGTATGATGGTTGTTTGTTGAGGTTGTAGATGTATGGTATGCCCGGTGTGGCTTGGTTATGTTGTGACAAAATAGGATTATTCGATTTTAAGCCGTCGTAATACCCGATTTTCGGTAACTCTATAAACTGACTAGAATCAGAAAACCTAACTGCCTCTTTTGGTTCAGTTATGAACATGAGTGTGTAGAGCTTTGTTTCTAGTTTATGTGAGCACAAGAATCATGTCATTACGATTTACGGTTTATGAGATATGACCATTGTAGTGAAAGTGGTTCAAGGAATGAGATTGCAGAAATGTACCAACTTTGTGGCTATGTTTGAGACCCTTAAGAGTTGTTTTAAAATATGAAATTTTGTATTGAAGTGTCAAGGGCAGTTACGAAGGTTTGTACGAAGGTTTCGAGTCCAAAAGATTATTTTCCGATTTTATAAAAATGTGTTAGCCGAGGTTGCGCAAGTGAAAACCTTTAAGAGCATGACTTAGGAACCAATGTTGAAAATGGTTAAGTATAACTTGTATTCGAGGATCGATTTCGGACTAAATCTACGACTGAAGTAATTGTCGACTAAACATGGACTTAGTATGAGCCTATAACGAGCTAGTAATGCCTTGGTTGTGTTTCGCTTACGTGTTTAAGCATTGAGTTATAAGTGGTTTATCGAGGGAATTAACCGTGTGTTTTCGTTTGACTTTGTCTAGATTGTCCGGCATCGTCGCGAACCCCTATCACTTCTCGAGCATCAGGCAAGTTTACTAAACCTTACTCTATTATTCAGAGTAGGTATATTTTCCAATGTTCAATACTTGTGTATTCCCAATTTATATACCAAATCTTTGTTGCAAGTATTGTGGCAAGTTTTCTAAATCTATACTTTGAAGTATTGATTATATATTACTGCTTTTGCCATGTGTGGAGTTATACAGTTTTGCGATACATGTTATATATTGTATAAAATAGAGTTTGATTTTGGTTTATATATGAGCTCTGAGATAAAGTAGTTATAAACCGGTGTACCTTGTAGCTCTAGAGATAAGAGCATACTTCTTATTTTCGACTCTAGACCGGGAGTCAGTATTTTGAGATATAGAGATAGCCGTGGAAACCCGGAGGGATTCCAGCGGCAGTGTACTAATTATTTTGAGGACTGCTATTATTAAACATTAATTATATTTCTAGAAAGTATTAATTACCTGGAAATGATTTGAGGAATGTTATTTGAATATTACCTCATTCGAAGGTTATTATTTGAAAATGATTTGGTAACTGGCTTATAAGCTAGATATGGGATATCGGTTATAAGCCAGGTTTTTATAAAGGCCCTAGGTTAAGGGCGTAAGATATTTCTTTAGATCAGAAACAATTATATTTTCTGTGTATATATTAAAGGTTATTTTCCGATAAAGATATCGGGCAACGGTTATTTAATCCTTATTTAGTTAAGGAATATTATTGTGAATATTCACCTGAGGATTTTCTAATGCATATTATGTTGAATAATCATTTGAAGAGTATTTATTTATTTAATGAATATTAGTTATGAATATTCATTCGAGGATTAATTATCTATTTAATGAATATTACTTTTGAATATTCATTTGAGGCTTACTTATTCGAGGGTTAATTATGTATTTAATGAACATTAATTATTTATATTCATTTGAGGATTATGGACTTTAAGATTATTATTATTATTATCCATTCGAGGATTATTTATTATTTAATGAATATTATTTTGAATATTCATTTGAGGTTTACTTATTTGAGGAATATTATTTCGAATATCCATCTGAGGTTTATTTAATGAATATTATTTATAAATATTCATTTGAGGATTGTTTATTTAATGAATATTATTTTCAAATATTCATTTGAGGATTACTTATTTAATGAATATTATTTTCAAATATTCATTTGAGGATTACTTATTTAATGAATATTATTTTCAATATTCATTTAAGATTTACTTGTTTAATAAATGTTAGTAAGTATTTTTAAATCAAAAAGAGGTTCCCAAAACACTGTTTTTCCATTTGAATCTGTCTTTTAAAGAAGATTTAAATGCTCGCTCAACTATCAAAAATATGGGAAGCCTGATGTAAGTGACTACTACTCTTTTAAAAATCTCAATTCAAAAACTGTCAAGGGACAGATATTTTCTTGGAGCAATTTAATTGTTGCCAGTCTAATGTGGTGTTACCACCTCAATGATCGAGGGGTAAATTCATGGAACAAGTCGATATCCATTAACAAGCATAGCTTGGGAAATATTGGGGAATCTTCCTTTCCAACTTAGATATAACTACTTAGTGGAGTCGTATCAACAAGTATTACACTTGGGGAAAGGAGGACGACCTTTACGTTTCAGAGTCATGGATTTCATCTGAACTAGGAGTGGTGTAAGTGGTCCAGTTGCGATAGACCCATCCAACTTTATGGCCCCAAATGGGCCTGGAGGTCACTGAAAGGCGGTAGACAATGTCAGGCCGTCGTGATTCTTCCATCTACATGTAGAAAACTATTTGAGCGGTGCGATCTGCTACTGATCATAGCAAGGTTAGGCACAGCGGGCGCGGTAGCAACTCCAATATTAGTTCATCATCCAATTTGGATATTCCTGCAACATGTATTGGGATGAAAAACCAATCATGTTGGCAGGGGGTCGAAAGTGTTTGAAAATGAAGTGACAATAAATTCATGCAACTTCATCTTTTATTTATGAGTTATGACTCTGTGGATACCTTAAATAACATGGGTTATGGTAAGGGAGTTGTTTATACTGAATCACCTTATAACTTCATCTTTTAAAATATGTGTTGATATTCTGCTTACATAGCAGATACTTTTGGAAAGGTTATATCTGGTTTCCTTTGAAACCTCATCTTTTATACTAGAACTTTGTTCATAGTTTGAATATCGAAAGTTTGCAGAAATATTATGGAAATGATATTTGAAGTACCATAATGGTACTGTTTTTGGGAATACATTCCGATAAGGATATAATTTCAGTATCGAGATATTTTGACAAATTATTGTCTTATACTCGCTTTATTCTGGGTTGAGTTAAAGGCAGAATTATGCCATACTTTCATTTCCTTGCTGAGCTATCGCTCACTCTTGCTATTGTTTTATATATATTATATAGCAGCGAAGCAGGATGCCAATGGGTCGGCACATACCTCGCAAGGCGTTTCCGTAAACAGTTTCTAGCAGTGATCCCGAGAGTAGTACGAACCAATCGAATCAGGCTACAGCTTTTGGTATTCAACTCATGTATAGACATGAATGGTATAAGAGGATTGTGAGCATCAGAAGGCTAAGTTGGTAATGTAACAATACATAGAAATTGTATCAGTAACAGATTCAAAAGACATTTGGGTATTGTAATAAAAGTTATTTATTCCGCAATTGTTGTATTGTGTCGTTTCTGAGACTCTAACCTGTGTGTGTGTGTGTGTGAGACATATGTTGTGGGGTCATGAGCAGGTAAATTATGAATGGTGTGAGTATTACAGGTAAGGCAAGGAGTACATGGATTGTGACAACCCTAAATCCCTGACCCCAGATTTGGGGCTGTTACAACCTGGTGGAAGTAAGGGGCATTGCAGCTTCTCAAAAATTGCCTGAGAGACTGGTCTTTGTATTCAAGGGTGGTAGAGAACAGGTGTGGCCTCTCTACAGAATTTTAGGAGAAGACTACCAAACACTACTCTCAGTGTTTAGATGCTTGAAGAAAGACTTTGGCTTCACCAAAACAGCCAGGTCTGAGGTGGTCTCCAAAATTTGTCAGATAAAGGCTAGCTGGAACAAGCCTGAGGCTCTTCCCAGGATGCTTAGAGTGCCCTCAACAGGAAAGAAGATCCATCTTCAACCATACTGGATGATGGAATTTAAGGACAAGGACAATTGCAGAAGATTCTTCAGGATGGAAGACCATCTGGATAAGGCATCTAATCAAACTCTAAAGTTTATGCAATCCATGCTTGGTGATCAAGATGAAGAAGAGAAGATCTTTTACAGAAGGCTACAGGTCCAAATTGAGGAAAACAACTCTAAGAGAGGGAAGAAGACTATGTCACAAAGAAGACACAGATGAATCATTTGTTCAGTCTAGAGGAGCACTTTTGGGCATTAGTCTTGTAAGTCTTGTATTTTGTCTAAAATATTATGAAGCTTAATGCATTTTCTACTTTTGTAATTTATGATGTATCTGAGTGTTTTTGTTATCATCAAGTCTCTTGATTTACGGCTGTTATTCTATCAGTCATAAATTGGGGGAGATTGTTAGGAATATGTTGTTCTTGATGATAAACATAAAACACTTAGTAGAATTTGTGTAAAGTCATTTTGTAGCTGTCAACGAAATGCCATGCTTTGCAGCATTCTGTTGACAGGAAGCTCATCAACGAAATGAGTGATGTAGCAATTGCACTGTACAATACTTCTAGTTTGATATGCATTTCATTGTAGATATTGGATAGGTTTTCTCAGTCATGTTGACTAATTACTAGATAGGCAAAATAGGTTGGTTAATTGTAAATACATCATGCCTTGTAATTTTGCCTAAGTGAAGACCTGTCAACGGAATGAAGATTATCCTATCAACGGTATAGAGTTTACTCATCAACGGAATGAAGATTATCCTATCAACGAAATGAAGTTTACTCATCAACGAAATGAAGAATGAAGCTATCAACGAAACATATCTCCCTGCTATCAACGAATCACTATTACTTTTTGAATAGTTGACAAAGTGATAGTGACAGTTTACTGAACAGATCTAAAGGAGATATGGAAGTGTACTGTGCATTGGAAGCCATCAAAATGGTCACTGGAAATAAGGAAACATTCCAATTTCCAAGAAGGCTCTTGGGAGTGATCATAATAAGCGTGAAGACAAAAGTAAAGATCTCCAAGGACCACTGGACAAAAGGAATGAAAAGCAAGCTACTGATGGTTATTACTAGTGTACATTAGTGTAGCCAGAAATAGTATCGTAAACTTGGGTTATGTATATAACCAAGTGTAGCAGTTAAAATAAGAGAGAGAAGAAAAACAAATAGATTGTATTAGCTATCTTTGAGAGCATTTTCTTCTCTACATTCTTGTAACTGAGCAGCTGTGTACATTTGTATCACAGATTATTTCCGCAATAAAAATCACTTCAGTTGGATCATCAAACAATCCAACTGAAATTATTTATGTGCTTGTGATTTTTACATTAAGTTCAGTTTTTATTTGTAAGTTGTTTTTAAGTTTAAGAAATATCAAGAATTGTATTCAACCCCCCCCCCCCCTTCTACAATTCTGTTAGGTCATTTGGGATTAACACTTTCTGAATAGATCCGCATACTTTTTCTGTCGGTCCTGAGCTGTTATCAATCTTCTTTGAATCAATTGAATCACTTCTTTTGTTTGTTGCACTAGTTCTGGTCCTATCATCTTCCGTTCACCAACTTCTTCCCAATACACTGGAGATCGACACTTTCGTCCATACAAAGCTTCGTAAGGTGGCATTCCGATGCTCGCGTGAAAACTATTATTATATGAAAATTCCACCAAGGGTAGATGATCGTCCCAACTGCCTTTAAAGTCAAGTGCACATGTCCTAAGCATATCTTCAATAGTCCGAATTGTCCTTTCGCTTTGACCGTCCGTCTGCGGGTGATAAGCTGTACTCATTATTAACTCGGTGCCCAAACACTCTTGAAAACTCCTCCAAAATCTTGAATTGAATTGAGGGTCTCGATCAGACACTATCGATACTGGAACTCCATGCCGTACTACAATTTCTTTTATGTAAATATGAACTAACTTATCTAGCGAGAATCTTTCGTTAATTGGAAGAAAATGCGCAGATTTCGTCAATCGATCCACAATAACCCAGATGGCATCATGGTTAGCCTTCGTTCTAGGTAATCCTACCACAAAGTCCATCGCAATGTGTTCCCACTTCCATTCAGGAATTTCCAATGGTTGAAGTAATCCACTTGGTCTCTGATGTTCCGCCTTGACTCTTTGGCATGTAAAACATTTACTCACCCATTCAGCAATCTCCCTTTTCATATCTGGCCACCAAAAGTTCGTCTTAAGATCTCGATACATCTTCGTACTCCCTGGATGAATTGAATACTTCGAGTTATGCGCTTCGTGCAAAATTTCACTTTTCAGTTCCGCTACATTAGGTACCCATATCCGAGAAGCAAATCTCAAGATCCCTTTGTCGTCCGGTTGGCTACATATTTCCTCACCTGTCATCTTACTCACATCATCATTCATAACTTGCTCTTGGCACTTCCGTATCTTCTCCAACAATTTCGGTTGAAACGTCATGGTATAAATCACTTCCGTCGCATCCTTCGGAATACTTACTTCGATCTCTAACTTCTCAAATTCCTTGTATAACTCTTTGGCCATCGTCAGTGTATTTAATCTCTCTTTTCTGCTCAGTGCATCTGCTACCACATTTGCCTTGCCGGGATGATAGTTGATAGAAACGTCGTAGTCCTTGATTAGTTCTAACCATCTTCGTTTCCTCATGTTCAGCTCTTTCTGAGTAAAGATATACTTCAAACTCTTATGATCGGTGTAAATTTCACATCTCTCTCCATACAAGTAGTGTCTCCATATCTTCAAAGCAAACACAATCGCTGCTAACTCCAAATCATGTGTAGGATACTTCTGTTCGTGGGGCCTCAACTGTCTTGACGCATAAGCAATCACCTTGTCATGTTGCATAAGTACGCAACCCAATCCTTTGTACGACGCATCACTATAGATTACGAATTGACCTTGATCGTCTGGTAACATCAATACCGGTGCCGTAGTTAGTCTCTTCTTTAACTCTTGGAAGCTTTCTTCGCATTTATCGTTCCATATGAATCGCTCGCTTTTCCTTGTCAGCTTGGTCATTGGAGTAGCTATCTTCGCAAAATCTTGCACAAATCTCTGGTAGTATCTGACTAATCCCAAGAAACTTCTGACTTCAGTCGGTGTCCTTGGTCTCTCCCAATCTTTCACTGCCTCTATCTTTGTTGGATCCACTTTGATGCCTTCGCTGCTCACCACGTGTCCTAAGAAATGAACTTCTCTCAACCAGAATTCACACTTGGAAAACTTCGCATATAGTCTTTCTTGTCTCAATGTTTCCAACACAATCTGCAAATGGTCTACATGCTCTTCTTCTGTCTTTGAGTATATCAAGATGTCGTCGATGAATACCACTACAAACGTGTCCAAATATCTCTTGAAAATCATGTTCATTAAGTCCATAAAAGCTACGGGTGCATTTGTTAGTCGAAACGCCATTACTAAAAATTCATAGTGCCCATACCTTGTTCGAAAGGCTGTCTTCGGTATGTCGTCTGGTTTAATCTTCAGTTGGTGGTATCCTGACCCTAGGTCAATCTTTGAAAAATGTACCGCTCCTTTCAGCTGGTCAAACAGATCATCTATTCGGGGTAACGGATACTTGTTCTTAATGGTCAGCTTGTTCAATTCCCGATAGTCTATACACAATCTCATGCTTCCATCCTTTTTCTTGACAAACAATACTGGTGCTCCCCACGGCGAAATGCTGGGTCTAATAATTCCTTTTTCTAGCAAATCTTGCAGTTGATTAGCCAACTCCTTCATCTCCACTGGTGCCATCCTGTAAGGGGCCTTAGATACTGGCTCCGCGCCTGGTACTAAGTCTATCGCAAATTCAATCTCTCTATCTGGAGGTAAACCTGGTAATTCTTCCGGAAAAACAACTGGAAACTCATTTACAACTGGAATCTCTTCTAACTTAGAAACTTCCTTCTCTATATCTATCACATAAGCTAAATACGCCTCACAACCTTGCCTTAATAATCTCTTAGCCTGAATCATCGTCAGGAACCTCTTTCTTTGCCTCTCTCCTCTAAATATTATTTCTTTCTTTTCTAGGGTAATCAAAGTAACCCTCTTATTCTTACAGTCAATACTCGCATCATACTCAGTCAACCAATCCATCCCTAGTATCACATCAAATTCACCTCACTTAAAAGGTAACAAGTCAACATAAAAATGATTTCCCAAAATCTCTATCTCACAACGAGGATAATATGAACTAACCGCTATACGATCCTGATTAGCTATCTCTATATTCAACAATCCACTTAAGGGTTTCATTACGCAATTCAATCTACGAGCAAACGTTTCAGAAATAAAAGAGTTCGTCGCACCCGAATCTATTAGCACTTTAGCAGGAATAGAATTTACTAGAAGTGTACCTGCCAGCACGTCGGAATCTCTCACTGCTTCTCCCATTGACATATTGTAGGTCCTGGCTAACGGCTGGACATTAACAACTGGGGGTGCTTCAATTGCCCGAATCATATTGTTCACGGGTGCTGGTGCTCTACAGTCCTTAATCATGTGGCCTGGTTTCTTACACCGATGACACACAATGCCTATCTTGCAATCCCGGGAATAATGTCCCTTCTGATTGCATTTAAAGCATGTGACATTCAATCGATGGCATATACCTGGATGTCGCTTCCCGCATGTCTTGCATTCTGGTAGTGGGGGTCTAGAAAGTCCCTGCTGACTGTCGGCTGGTAGACGGTTATCTTGTCCTACGCTCCCGGTATCTGGTTTCCTGAAACTTGTATTCCTTCCGGGCTGAAATCCCGGTTTCTTATTTGCTTGCCCTTGAAAACTTCCCTGTTGCTGTCCCTTATCGGGTATCCCTGCTTTCCTTTTCTTGTTCTCCCTCTCTTTCATCTAAGAATCACTCTCTGTCTCCGCAATCATTGCCTTTTGGACCACCGCTGCATAGGTGTCCAACTCCAATATAGCTAACTTGCTACGAATCCAAGACCTCAGTCCTTGCTGGAACCTCTTGGCCTTCTTCTTCTCCATATCCACATAGGTTGGAACAAACCTTGACAACTCTGTAAACCTTGTTTCATATTGGGGCACTGTCATACTTCCCTGCTTTAACTCCAAAAACTTTAATTCCATCTGATCTCTCATATAGTCCGGAAAATACCTTTCCAAAAACAACTCTGTAAATCTTGCCCACGTAATCAATCCCTCAGGCTCCATAGCCCTACTCGTTTCCCACCAATAACTGGCCTCATTCTTCAGAAAATAACTTGCATACTCCGTCTTCTTATCCTCTGCCACCTCTATCAAGGCAAAAGCCTTTTCCATCTCCTTCAACCATGCCTTAGCCTCTACAGGGTCTGCTGATCCTTTAAATTCTGGAGGTTATGCTGCTTGGAAAGATTTGAACGTAACCGTCGGTGCTGCTTGCTGGTGATGCTGTTGATGCTGATGTTATTGCTGCTATTCTAAGAGCTGTTGCTGAAATGCTTGTTGCTGCTGTGCTAATGCGGCAGTCTGTTGAGTAAGAGTATTTAACAACTGGATTACCATCGGGTCCATGTGGCCCGTGGGAGGTGTATTTTGTTGACCTTCTTGGTTAGAGGTATCAGTTGAACGGGTTTGTTGTCTAGGAGGCATATCGCTGATGATTAAACAATAATTGGCTTAATCAAACAGTTCATATAATAGAAGGAAGGATCACAATTGATATTTCGAAGGTTTACAGATCTTCTCAACGGTGTATGGGTACACTCGTTGAAACAAGTAGAATAACAGTTATGATGCTGGAAATGAATGACAAGGGAATAAATACATTTCTATAAAAGAGGTTTATCATACATATATATATATATATATATATATAGAGTTAGTACAAGCGTAGAATGCTTCAAAAGAAAATATATCATGGCTGAACCATAACTGCCGACCAGCAATACAACAAAAATGCAACAACAACCCGAGGCGTTCCTATAAGCCCGGTGCACTGCTGATACTACAATATGCATCTATATACTAACTATCTAGAAACCATACATCCATGTCACATCTGTCTACTTCTAAACCTGCTCACAGATCACCTGCTCATGTCTGCCATAACGGGGGTCCTGCAATCCCTGCAATCTCACTCATCGCATAATCCAAAATTTGTCTCATCCCTGCTACTGTCTCTCCCTCTTGACTAGAAGCTAATCCGTGCAATCGAGTCTCAACCAAGGTCCTCGTAACCCTAAGCCTCATCTGAATGTCCCCTATATGATCTCTAAGTCTGTCCCTCTCTCGGATAGCGGCTGCCTCAGTCGAACGAATCCTCCCCATCTCCATAACCTGTCCATAAAGGTACTCCCTCTCTCTACTCACCCTCTGATACTCATGGTGTGGAACTGGTGGCTCACCTAACTGATACAAAGGCCCACAAACTGATGCCTGAGACACTGGTGCTGGGGCTACTCGTCGGAGTGGAACAGGACAAGGTATCTGATCTCTCCTGACTACCGGATGCTAATGCCTAGGTTGATATCGCACTGGTCGAGACGGTCCTGCTCTCTCAACGGGTGTAGGTATCTCTGCTATCGTATCCTCGGAAGGGTCTGAGTCTGAACTAGAACTAGGGGGCTGCAATTATAACCACATTTAATTACTACGCATAATATCCCTAGTTGACCTCCTAATATTCTTAAGTGAATTCCTAACTCTCTATGTTATCCTGGACCCTAAGTCCTAACTTTTTTCAATTGCCATAACCTGTTTCTCTGATACCAACCTGTTACGCCCTCCAAACCCGCGGTACAGATTTGAGGAGTCACCCGACCAACGGAAAACTATTTAACACATGCATAATATATAAAGACACAAATACCCCTTAACCAAGACCGCATCCATATTATGGCAATGAACACAAGCTACTACAATCTTTTATTAATACAATACCAGTTTTATCAGAGTTATTACATCACAACTTAGGTTCAAATCTAGACATCTAATCTAGAAAAGCAAAACAACAACTACCCTGCCAATGACAACCACACGAGGGGCTCTCCTAGCTGCCGGTGAACTATCAGTCACGCTGTGCCGACTCATACTCTCGCTTCACTGGAATAGGGTTAGAAAACAACAAGCAAGAGTGAGCCAAAAGTGCTCAGCAAACATCAATGTATCATTTCTATCACAGTTGTAAGGATATGAATTTATGATATCAGAATCAACAATATTTAGCTAACACATGCAATGCATCAATAACAATTGAAGAAAAGAATTAGAATTTGGCTTATACATTTTATTCAAATCAAAGGTTGTGCTGCTGGCCAGCCACGCATCAACCCCGGACTAGCTCACGGCATAGTCCTCTACTGGATCATAGGCCAATCTGGGCCTTAAGTTATTCCGACCATAAATATGGCCCGACCAATTACCGGTCCATTTTAAAAACATGCCAAATCTATCGTAGGGTATAAACAATAACATACTCAATAAGATAAACTCAATGTATAATAATTGCAAAAGAGCTTCAACTGCTCAGTATCAAATGAAGATCGAGAAATAATCATGGAATAATTTCAACGGTACAGTGTACTCATTTAATAAGGAAATCAACATTGGTAATCGATAATCGATGACCGTAATCAATAGTCAACGATGGAAGTCAAATGATCAATGGTTGTCAATAATAATCAAAGGATGATAATCAATAATAAATGGTGAATTGGAAATAAGGGTTTCTGATGCAGATCAAATCATAGAATCAAGATTCTCTAAGGAAATGGAATCAGTTGTCCAAATGCGGTTAAAAGATTGATAATTTGAATTGTTCTGGGGATAACGGTATTCAAGTAATCAAGACAATAATAATTTTTATCACAAATAAAGGCACAGATACTTGCCTGGTCTAAGCTGCTGTCGGATCGACTCTACTCACTCTACCTTTCCCTTTCCCTTGCTCCGGGAACTCGATTCTATAATTAAACAACTCATCACAATAAGTCTAACTATTCTCGTTCTACTCTCGACACTTATTTAATCAATAATCACATTTAAACAAGTAACCGGTTACGTATCGGACGTCCGGTATGATTTACGATATTTAAAACTCAGATATTTGCCCTAGTACGGGCACATACAGACTATAAAACACAACACACAATTAATATGAACCATATAGCACTTATAAACATTTTTAAAACATCATACGAAACTTATTTGAATTTTAAATAAGTCACGATTAATTTTTAAATCAAAACTCGGATTTTTAAATCCAATATAAACATTTAAATGCAAATAAATCAATTAATAAAATTAATTGACACTCTTTAAATACTCAAACTATTTTTAAATAAATAAATAGGCTTGAAAATAATTAAACTGAATTTTTAATTAATTAATAATTAATTTTTAAGAATTAATTGATTAAAAGAAATAACTAATTAATTAATAAATAAATTATTAATTAAAATAATTAAAATAATTAAAATAATTAAGTTTAATCAATTTTCGGATTTAAAATAATAAATATAATTTTCCAGAATTTTTCTGATATTAAAATATATTTTTAAAATAAAAATATGAAGTTTTAAAGTTTTTAAACTATTTTCGAATTAAATTTAAAAAATAAAATCCAAAAACAGTTTTCAGAAATTGAATTAGGGTTTTGAAGATTGAAACCGGGTCAAACTTCGGGTAAACGGGTCGGGAAGAACGAATCCGGGTTGCCAAGAACAACCCACCGGATTCTGGGTTTTCCAGAATCCGTCCAGTGTCCGGCGACCGGAATCTTTCATTCCCGATCAAACACAAACAATTTCATAGGGCTTTTGTTCGCTTTTTCAAGACAAACATAACCCACACACAAACACATACGTACGATGCCGGAATCGAGCCCAGAATCCGGTCAAAGAAACCGTCGGCAACAACTCCGGTCGGAAACCCGATCTACTCATTCCGTACATGAAACTCGACGGTTAATATGTTAAAATGAAGCTTATAACTCACACAATCAAAGCCCCATATCAAAATCAATGTCAGATCAATATCAAGAACATACTATTCAAAAGAAGAATTTGGGTCAAAACCCGAAAATCAAACCCGTAAAAATTGAACTTAAACACGAAATTAAATCATGGATTCTTGCTAATTGGAACCCTAGGAACATGTTAGAAGCAACCAATTGAACGGAGAATCAACAAGATGAAAATCCCCAATTTAATCAAGAACCCTAATTTAATTCGAATATTGAAAAATTCATAATAAATCGAAAAATTTCCAGATGATGATGAGGTTGGAAGATTCTGAAACTAGAGATCAAGAGCTTTGATTTGAGTACAAGAACTTCAGATTTGGATTTCAATAACACCTTGAACGAATGGTTTGATTCTTCAAGAACACGAAGAACACGGTTCGGGGATTTTTATTATTTAGAGAATTAGGGCTGCAAATTATGATAGGTTTAAGGTTCGATTCGTCTTTTTATATTTTTGGAAAAATAATACCCCAAACAACATTTTTGGATCGATATAGATCCACTGGTTCGTTTAAAACCCCTAATTAGGTTAAAAACACGTTTTACGAGGAATAATCAGTTAAAAAGGTTGATGATCATCCAATTGATATATATATCATTATATAACTAATGCTCAAGAATACTGGGGCTATAACAAATGTAATATTGATATAAAACGATATATCCGTCCCCCTAAGCAATTAGGGTTCGGAACAATTTTTCCCTTTCTGAACAAAACGAATTATTCTTGCAGAATCAAATAGGTAGGAATGAAATGATACGAATATCTCTCCCGATAATGATTCGAATACGAAAGACGAAGAGATAATAATTAATGTACGAAATTCCAACGGGGCCCTTGAATTATCAAAACGGGGCTCAGATTTGAAGAAAATTCCAAATGACGAAATATTTGAAAGGGGCTTCCGACTCACCAATTAGCACATAATCACACAATAATTATCATTTAATAATATTCCAATACTCCACAACAAATATTTTTATATTAAATATATCATTTATTTAAATAATAAAATTCACGGATATTACACCGTTTGTACCAATGAAACCAGTGAGCGAATCGACAAATCCTGATGGTACTAGAGTTCCTCATGGTTCAAACCCAAAGGAATTGTCTGAGTACACAGAGACAGATAAGGAATTGATTCGATTGGATGCAGGCCTAATGCTGATATTGACAAACTCTGCTGACAAGGAAATGAGTTATCAGATTATGAAGACGTGCAGGAAAACAGATTGGATATCCTGACATCTCAATATGAATCGTTTAGGTCACTTCCTGGAGAAAGTATAACCCAGGTCTTTGAGAAGTATACTAAGTTATTAAATGAATTATCTACGAAAGGGAAGACCTATCCTCTGAGAGAGACAAACAGGAAGTTCATGATGACACTGCCCCATCATGTAGAACACAAGTCTTCATCCATAAGGGAAAGAATAGATTTTACTAAGATGTCATTGGAAATGATCTATGGCAAGCTTAAAACTTATGAGATGGAACAAGAACAAAGAGTGATAATCTACGGACCAGGGATAGTGGACAACAAAAATACTGCACTCGCAAGATCAGCTGCACTTGTAGTGAATGAACCAACAACTTTTGTTATTCAGGTTCAAACCCCTAGAGCTGGAAAGGAAGAGATTATAGAGGCTAAAATGGATTCTGCAAATCTGGGTGTTGATGAAAGTGATTACTACACCCTTGAAGAACTTGAGCAAATGGAAGACAAAACCATGGCGTACTTAGCTGCAAAGTTTAGCCACATTCGTTTCAAGAGAAACCCTAAGTACAAATTCAAGGGCTCAACAAACAGATTTCAGAAGAACAAGTATTCTTCAGGCTCTGGCTTTAAGGGAGGCTACAAGACAGACATGATTTATAGAAGCAAATCAAGATGCTACAATTGCAATGAGTTAGGGCATTTTGCTACTGAATGCTAGAAGCCTCGTCAAGTAAGAGACAAGAAAGGTGTCTATGAGAAGAAGGATTCTTATGAGGATTTGAAGAGAGAGAATGCAAAGCTGAAACAGCAACTGGAAGCAATATCTGGAAAGCAGAAAGGAAAAGCTTATATTGCAGAGGGTAAAAGCTGGGATGATACTGATTCGGATGAAGAGGAAGAGTATGTAAATCTTGCCCTAATGGCCGACTCTTCAGAGGAATCACCACAATCATCTCAGGTACCTATCTTAACAACAATTGACATGTCTAATTCTGAGTACAAGAAAACTGTGCAAGATCTTAGTGTAGAATTGTTTAATGTACACACAAGCATGCTAGCATCTGAAATGGAAAATGCTAAACTAGTTCTTAAGTTCAAAAATCTAGAAACTAAAAATGAAGAACTAGTGCTTGTAGATGTCACCTTAGAAGATCTTAAACAGAGAAATGAGTACTTAGAGAACAAGGTCAAGTGTAAAGGAGATATAGAGACTATCCTTAGGAAGCAGATTTCAGACCTAGAGTTGAAACTGAATGCATATAAGAACTCTGCCCTAATTGCTAAGGAAATCATTGATTCTCAGACCTTAGGGAATAAAACTGCTATAGGATTTGACTACAACAAGAAAACTGGAAAGAAGCCAGTGGAGTTCCCTGTGGCACCTCCAGCTGTCAAGGAGAATATTCCACACATTCTTAGGAAAGTTGAGTGTCCAGTTTTTTTTAAGCTTGTTTCAGAACCTCTCAATGAAGGAGACTTAATCATAAGACAAGAATTGTTTGAGGAGGATTTTTAAAGAAGGGAGTAGAGATAAAAACTGAATTGCCTAGGAAATCAGTAAAAACTGAATTACCTAAAACTGAGATAGGCAATAAGGTTAGAAAGGCTAAAAATAACAGGAATGGGAAAGCAGGTGTTATTAATCAGAATGTTAGTACATCCTCACCCATTGCATCTAGGAAGTTGTGCACTATTTGTAATTCTGCTGGACACCTTACACATGCATGTAAAAAGGTTAAAGTAGAAACTACTGTTGCTTCTGAAATGCATAACATGTCAGACATGCCTAATCTTCATGAACCCTGTGACAAGAAAGAATGCTTACTTTGTGCATACAATATCATGCATGCTTATTTTAAGTTAATGAATGCATTTGGTAGCACTAGTACTAAAAATGTTAAAGCCACATCTAACATGAAAGATAAGCAGGTTAAGACTGATTTAAATGTTACTCCTGTTAAAGTATCTAAACCTTCGGGACCCAAACAAATATGGGTACCAAAGTGTGCTTAATCAATCTGTGATTGTAGGGTAAGGTTAATAAAGCAAAGGTCATGTGGATTTTGGATAGTGCATGGCTGTTCGAGACACATGACAGGAGAAGAGTCCATGCTTACAGATGTGGTTAAGAAGATGGGCCCGATAGTAACCTTTGGAGATGGCAACAAGGGATTCACTACGGGATATGGGAATCTGGAAATTGGGAATGTCATCATTGAAAATATCTCTCTTGTTGAAGGATTAAAGCACAACCTACTAAGTATCAGTCAATTCTGTGACAAAGGATACAATGTAGACTTCAGAAAAGACAAATGCTTGATCACAAACAGGAAAGATGAGAAGTTTGCTCTACTAGGAGTAAGAAAAGGAAATTTGTTTATATTTGACTTAAGTTCTACCAGTGATGGAGAAGTTAAATGTTTCTACAGCAAGCCTTCATCAGAACAAAGTTGGTTATGGCATAAGAAGCTCTCACACTTGAATTTCAAAACTATGAACTCGAACTCTTTGGTAAAGAGAGAGTTAGTGAGAGGGTTGCCCCCGATGGAATTTTATCAGGAGGTACTATGTGAAGCATGTGAAAAAGGGAAGTCTAAGAAAGCATCACATAGAAACAAAGAGCTAACAAGCATTTCAGAACCTCTTCAGCTGATTCATATGGATTTATTTGGTCCAGTGAATGTTATGTCAGAATCAAGAAAAATATATGCATTAGTGATGGTTGAAGACTACTCCAAGTACACGTGGGTGTTGTTCTTATAGTCAAAGGATGAGGCAACACAACTAATCATTGATCACATTAAGAAGATAGAAGTTGAAGCTTAGCTACCTGTGCGGACAATCAGATCAGACAATGGAACTGAATTCAAGAATGCAGTTCTAAATTATTTCTGCTCAGAGAAAGGAATATCAAGACAGTATTCAGCACCAAGAACTCCTCAACAGAATGGAGTAGTGGAAAGGAAGAATCGTACCTTGGTTGAAGCAGCAAGGACTATGCTAAGTGAATCAAAACTTCCCACTTACTTTTGGGCTGAAGCAGTGAATACAACTTGCTACACTCATAATCGAACCCTGATTAATAAAGATCATGAAAAGACTCCGTATGAGTTAATGGCCAACAAGAAACCAACACTGAAGTATTTTCATGTTTTTGGTGCAAAGTGCTTTGTATTGAAAGATGGAGAACATCTAGGCAAGTTTGATGCCAAAGCAGATGAAGGCATTTTTCTGGGCTATTCTCTGGAATCTAAGGCTTACAGGGTTTATGTGATTGAAGATAAGAAGGTGTTGGAAAGCCTTAATGTAACATTTGATGACACCAAAAGGTCAAGCCTGCAAACAGGAGAGAACTCTGAATCCTTGGTATTTGAAAATCAATCAGGAGATCTCGCAGATAATGAAGAAGAACCTATAGTTGTTCCTGGTGATAATAATAATGACAATGATAATGATTCTAGACCAAGTGGTGACAGTGGTGGAAATCCTCAAACTACTACTGAATCCATTGGTCAAATAACAGGGTCAACAGATCACACCGGCAACAACTCCGGGGGAGCAAGAGAAGGATCATCTAGTCACACTCAACAAAATTTTGAACAAGTAGAATCATCAAGATCGTATCTGCCAAGACAAAGGGTATGGAGTAGAGATCATCCCTTTCACTTGATCATTGGTGATCCGGACATAGGAGTGAGAACTAGAAGGACATTACAAAATGAATGCCACTATTATGGGTTTCTTTCAGAAACATAACCTAAGAAAGTTGAAGATGCCCTGGAAGATCCAGTTTGGGTGATTGCAATGCAAGATGAACTCAATCAGTTTGAAAGGCAAAAAGTTTGGAAGCTGGTACCCATGCCTAAAGGAAAATCTGTTATAGGAACAAGGTGGGTATTCAAAAATAAGTTGGATGAAGATGGCATTGTGACGAGAAACAAAGCCAGACTGGTTGCTAAAGGTTACTCTCAAGAAGAGGGTATTGATTATGATGAAACCTATGCACCAGTAGCAAGACTTGAGGCCATCAGGATGTTTTTGGCATTCACAGCATATTCCAATTACAAGGTATATAAAATGGATGTGAAGAGTGCATTTCTGAATGGGGAGCTAGAAGAAGAAGTGTATGTGGAACAACCTTCAGTATTTGAGGATTTAAATCTGGAAGACTTTGTATACTTTCTATTCAAAGCTCTCTATGGACTCAAACAAGCTCCAAGGACATGGTATGACACTCTCTCTGAATTTTTACTTGAAAATAACTTTACTAGAGGTGTCGTAGATAAAACTCTCTTTTACAAGATGCACAAAAATGATTTGATATTAGTTCAAGTATATGTTGATGACATAATATTTGATTCTACTAATGATGATCTATGCAAGAGATTTGCTAAGTTAATGTAGAGTCGATATGAAATGAGCATGATGGGTGAATTGTCATTCTTTCTTGGACTACATGTGTATCAAAGGCAAGATGGAATATTCATTTTCCAGTCCAAGTACATCAAAGATCTTCTGAAGAAGTATCAAATGGAAGACTCATCTACAACAAAGACCCCAATTCCAACTGCCACTAAGCTTGATAAGGATGAAACTGGTAAGAAAGTTGACATCACAAGCTACAGAGATATGATAGGCTCCTTACTATATCTCACTGCAAGTAGACCAGATATAATGTTTGCAACATGTTTGTGTGCTTGGTTTTAGTCTGATCCCAAAGAATCTCATCTAATAGCTATTAAGCGAATATTTAGATATCTTAAGGGGACCCCAAATCTTGGAATTTGGTACCCTAAAGATACATGATTTGATCTTATTGGATATACATACTCAGATTTTGCAGGTTGTAAGATTGATCAGAAGAGTACTTCAGGAAGCTGTCAATTTCTTAGAAGAAGGTTAGTTTCTTGGTATAACAAGAAGCAGCACTCAGTATCCACATCAACAGCTGAAGCTGAATACATAGATGCTGGTAGCTGTTGTGCTCAAATCTTGTGGATGAGAAACCAACTCCGTGACTATGGACTTTTGTTGACTAAGATTCCAATATTCTACGAAAATACAAGTACCATATCAATCTCCAACAACCCAGTGCAACAATCAAGGACCAAGCACATCGATATCAGGTATCATTTTATCCGAGAGCATTTCATGATGGAACTGTTGAATTACACTTTGTACCCACAGAGGAACAAATTGCAGACATCTTTACTAAACCGCTTGATGAATCCACTTTTTCTAAGCTGGTTGGTGAACTTGGGATGTTAAATCTTTCTAATTTATTTTAATTAGAAGTCAGTAACTGTAAGATAGTCCTAGTAAATACATGAGTTTAAGAATTTCTATATCCTTAGGACTTGTGAATTTATTTTCAGGAGAAATTCTCGTAAGTTTGAATTATTGTACTAATTTTATGTCATATTTATGGATGAAATATCTTCTGGAAATTAATTAGTTAATAATTCTGAAATTATTTAAGTGCTAATATTTGTTCTAAATATTTAAACATTTATTTAATTCAAATTATTTTACTTTGTTTTGAACTTTGTAAAATAATGCAGCATAATTTATTGGATTTTAATTGGTTTATATAAGGTAATGATATTTAGTTGATTTTATTCTAAGTAAATTGTGAGTTTTCTGTTGGCTTTGAATTTTTGGTGGAATTGTTGATTTAAAACAGATTCTAAGTTTGACAGAAAACAAGAAAAGAAAGGTTCAATTTTTAAACAAGAACAGGTTTGAAAAATGAACTATGCAGCAAAAAATATCGAAAAGGATATTTCGATGGTTTTTCTAAGTATTGGACAAAAACTATCGAAGGAACATATAACACCCCTGGATTATCTTATATTATTTAATATTATAAATAGTGACTTTGTTTATATTGTGTATTTTTTTTTCAACCACCTTATATAGAAGATGGAAGATTTATATTTCGAGATTATATTCGTGTTGTGTGAGTAGAATAAGTGAATGCAAACGAGGACGGAATTCGACGATTCTTATTTTATTGTGACTTGAGTTAATCAAGCTATCGAAGAGTACGATAACCTTATAAGTACTCGAGGAGTTAATGAGTTAGAGTTTTTAAATATTTCATCAAGAGATTATCATATTGAGAATGTACACCGAAAACCCTGAGCAACGGAACGATTTAGAGGTTAATCGGAGATTGTGACAAAATTGAGCGGTATAGAAAATACGTAGCGAATTGTGATTAAACAAGAGAGTGATACAAGTATTAAACCATCCAATAGCTTCTTAAACACACTAAAGGAAGGGACATGTGTTGGATGGTGAAGCTAGCCACCATACCATTCAAGACACCAAGCTTAGTCAAGGTGTTCACATGTGTCCTTAGAATGATGTAAGGCATGAGCTCACTCTCCACTAACACTTATCACACAAACAATCAGCACTCTTGCATTATTCCAAGGAAACAAATCAAAAAACAAAGAGAAAAAGAAAACAAGAGCAAGCAAAACACAAACTTTCCAAAACTGTTCAGCAGAAACCAGATCCAAAGAAAAATTCATATCTCCACTTCTATCCATTCATAAATCCCCAAATTTTACCCATAGCTCCTTCATTTTATGTAGAACACACTTGTAAAATTTCATAGCCAACAAAGGAGTGTAGCCTAGTCAAATCCCTTCCCCAAGTCGGAGAACCGAAACTGACCAGCCTTTCCCAGTTTTGACCACTCACCTTAGAAAGCCAATAAGTCGAGCTTCAAGAATCCGCTGGTGATGAGATAGGACTCAAAAGAAATCCCTTGAAGATTAGAAGGTGTGATAAAAAGTTGAGAACCAAACTCTTATTTTTCGAGTTTATATGGATCTTACAAAGTGATGATGAATAGTAACTCCGAAATTTTATTAACTTGTTTTCTTGATTGGATCTTAAGGTTTAAGCTTTGTAAGGAGTATCTAAGGCTTGTTGAGTGATTGTGAGCACTTGTTAGTGTTGTTAGAGCATCAATCAAGGTAAAATCTTTGAACCACCTTTGAGTTTTATAGAGTTTTTGATGAGATCTTAAGTTGTTTACAAGATGAGTTCTTGATTAGTGTTTTAGTGGTTGATTGAAGTTTGTTTGTTGTGTATATGTTGTGTGGTGGTCATGGGACCTTACCACTGGCCTTAGAGCCTCTTGACAGTAGTAATTGATGTTGTTAAGCCATGAGTTGCTTTGATGTTATGCTTGAGGCATGTACGAATTTGGAATGTTCGATTTATAGCCGTCGTAATGACGAAATTTTGTTAACCCTTAAAGACAGTATCAAACCGATACCTTCACTTTGTTTAAGGAGTAACCACTGCATATGGTGGTGTAGATATTATTTTCTAGTTTATTTTGCCGCAAGAATCATGTCAAAAGAGTTTATGGTCTTTTAGTTATGGTCGTTTTAGTAAAAATTGTTCGAGTAATGAAATCGTAGAAACACATCAACTTTGTGACTATGTTTGAGACCCTTAAGAGTTGTTCTAAAATATGAAATTTTGTGGTAACATGCTAAGGTCAGTTATAAAAATGTGTACGAAGGTTTCGAGTGCAAAAGATTATTTTTCAATTTTATAAAATGCGTAAGCCGAGGTTGCGCAAGTGGAAAAGCCCTTTAAGGAGATGACACTACTCTTTGCAAACCCCCTTCCCTGTTTTGTAAAATCAGAAAAATGAGTCCTTTGACCAGAGCCCAATATTGAGTTGATAACCTTCTAGACATTCTCTAGATCGTGCACGCGAAAACGGTGCGTCATTTGAGTTAACGGTTATCGAGTTATGAACGTTTTAGTAAAAGTGATGCAAATAGTAAAAATCCGCAGTTGACTCAACTTCAAAAATACATTTCACCTATCTAGACTCGTGTTTTCGAATCGGAACTTTTATGATAAATATTAAAAAATACCAAAGATGATTTTAGAAGTGGTTTCGTATTTAAAAATGTTTTCAGTGATTTATTAAAAGTGTTGGAGTGCGAGTCGCAAAATAGTAATTTTCAGGAAAGTCAACTCTAGAGGTACTGTTTTGACCATCTGTTTTGGTTAAGTTAAAAGAGGAATTTCGAGTCGATTAAAACACGAAACTTGTTAAGAATTATCAAGACAACATGTTGGTGTAAAGAACAAGGTGATAAATGGTTAGTAAGATGTATAGAATATCCTACGTTAAGTATGAATTTGAGGAACGAGTTTGGACTAAACTTATGACTTAAGTGTTTGTCGATTAACATGGACTTAGTATGAGTCTAGAGGGACCCTTAGTGCCTTGTTTGTGATTGGCTTAAGTGTTTAAGCATTGAGTTATAAGTGGATCGTATAGGGGATTAATCGCGTGTTTTCTTGACCTTGTTTAGATTGTCGGACCCCGCTACGAGCCCCTACTACATCCAGAGTACCAGGCAAGTTTACTAGTTCATACTCTATTGTTCAGAGTATTTATATATTTTTAAATGCATAAGTATGCTATTTAAGTTTTGATAAATATAAATGCAAATATTCCATCTAGTAGTTTATACTGGATTTTATTCATGCAATTTGAAATGCATATATATTATTATTGACCTTGTTATCCGGATATTATAAAATTTATTTCATGAGTTGGTCCATATTGTTGGAACATCTATCGAGATACTTTATTCATACTCGCCGAGAAGGTGATAGAGATATATTAAATAATATCTTCATACTATATATTAATTGATATATATATAAGTGGAGTTATATATACATAGTAAGTTGAGAATACTGATATGGGTCATCTCATTTCAAATCCATGATCAGAACATTTTTCATATTTATTTCCTCTACTCATTCAAGGGGAAAACTAAATTATTGGAGGTGTTTATCGTTCATTGTTTCTGAACGATATTGGAGTAGTATTTTATTGAGAAGTAAATAAAGGCGCACGTGTTATTTTTACCGTGATGCCTAAGAGATTTATTGTTGAAGGTGATCGAAGATTCCGACACCTTATATTCTGGACTAAAAGATGGCAAAAGTGACCGGAGTAACGCACCGACCCACTGAGTAGTATTTGGGGTGTGTTCGAGACGTCGGCTCATCCTTCTATCGATAGTAAATGAGTAGTGACAATGGACTGATCAATCCATTACTTGAGTAGGCGTTTGAGAAGAAGTCCAATCATCGATATCCTAACTGTTAACCGATGCCTTTGTGATTCTGTTAACTAGGGTGTTGATCTGAGCAGTTGTTAAATTATATTCATTCAAATCAATTGAGTAGTTCCAAGAAGTTATTGGATTATATTCGAGTAGTATGGAGAAGTTATTGAGATCTATTTATTCTATTATAAGAGTAGTATTCTGAGATTGATAAGAATTTCCGAGTTAATCTCTTTTCAAAAGTATATATTTATATAAGTGGAGAAGTTTTATAAAGTGGTAAAAACATTTTTTTTAAGCGAGTTGTTGTTGCTTCATATGGTGTCTATATACTTGCTCGGCATTCTGTTTGCTCATTCTTGCTATTTAAATATTATTAAACAGCGACACCCAGAGCTGGCACTAGTGCGGCAAACCGTGATAAAGGGAAGGGGAAAGGCTATTAATCCAGCGCATTAGCCTTATAGTATATGAGAAGGGTGCGAGCTGGGAAGAAGTTGTTTAATGTTTTATTATCTAGTATTATGAAGTTGTAATAATATTTTAGAGATTCTGGGAAGAGAATTTGTGATGTAATAACTTTTGGATTATTAAGTACTTGTTCTAAGACTATAACCCGTGGAGTAGATTATGAAGTTTATTATGATTATTGTTGTAGATTATATTGTAAGTAGGTGATCGAATATTCCGCGAGAGAATGTGACGACCTGGATTCCTGTAGGGGATTTGGGGGCGTTACAGAATATTTCGAGGGTTTTTGTTAAAGAAAAGAAAAACTATCGAAGGAATATCTCGATGGTTTTTGAAATAGAAAATGAAATCTATCGGAAGAATTTAATTCTTTAATATTTGAAATTCTCGATGGTTTTCATACAATACAAATTCTCGATAGTTTTTGGTTTTTAAAGTTAAAAACCTTCGATAGTTTTTTCATAAAAGTCTGTTCAAATTCATATTTTATCAACTTCGATAGTTTTTCAAAATCTATCGAAGTGTGATTGGACTTTTATGCCCCTCAGAAAAACTATCGATGGTACAATTTTAAAAACTATCGAAAGTGAAATTATAAAAATACCCATGTAGTTCTGTGAGTATTTAACAACCCCTTAGACGTTTTTTTTACTATTTTCAAATCTAAGAGCTTTTACAAGATACTTACGAATATATATATACAAACAAGAACATCAACATCGAATTGATAAAATCACTAATTCACCACAGTGAATTGATTTTAACTGTGCAATTGTGATTGATTTGAGTTTTGTACTCAATTTTGAGAAGAAATCTAGAAATCCATCGACTGTCAAGTTTTAAAACTCTAGAAAAGTGTTATCACTGTTCATCTTGAGAAATTAATTGTTAAATAGTTGATTTCTTTAAGTTTTTAGTAAAAAAATTCGAAGTTAACAATTTAGGGTTCTTGATTTAAAGTGTTCGAGTTTGTGTAATAAAAAGGGTTATTTTTAAAGTTAATTAATTAGAAATAATTAATTAAGATTGTTTTGGTTTTAATTCTAATTTTCTAGAATTTTTTAAAATATAATGGCCGGAGAATTGTTGATTACCAAAACAAACCATGTCTCGTTTCAAAATGTGCAATCCATTGCGAACCTTCAGTTTCGTGCATGGGCACAATTTTTGAACACACGCTCATTAGTGGCATATGCTTTAAGTACACCCGCGGTCCTTTATGTTGATCAATTGAATGCACTGTACACTACAACCACTAACACATCTGAGAACAACATCTTGTCCTTCAGTTTTGTTTTGCCAGGGGGCAGAACAATAAGGGTGACGGAACATGATTTGAATAGAATTTTACATTTTCCAACAGAAAATCTTGTTCTGGATCCCACCACTGAAGAAATACATGCTTTCTTCACTCTCATTAGAAGTCAACAACCTAACTTCTTTGTGGGAGAGTTTCTGAAGCATTACCTAACTAAGCCATGGAATTTCTTCTTTCATACTTTAATCCATGTTTTTACTGCTAAGCTTACAAATCTGCATGGTATTCCTCTGTTTCTTCATAAACTAGGGTTTGTTATTGCTAACAATAGGCATATTAACATAGGAAGACTTGTGATTGAACAGATAATTATGTGCATGGGACCATTGGAAGAAAGAACAGGCATAGATGATGTGCTTTGTTTCTATCCAAGGTTCCTACAGGTAATTCTCAATGATGTGTTAACAAATGAAGAAAGAGACATCTTTGTGGATGAGGAGACAATGGACTGCATGAAGATGAAGAGCAATGCCATAACAACTCTAATAAAGAAGAATCATCTTCCAGGGGTGCCTACTGTTCTCACAGACTATCTTAGAATGGTACCCCTACCACTTCTACCCCTAGGGGAATAGGTAAATCAAGGTATTATTCCTGAACATGTAATTGATCCTCAACCGGAACCAATGGATATTGATCCAGAGCCCTCAGTAGCCATTCCTGACCAGGAGGTTGAAAACCAACAACCTCTAACCACGATCACAGAGCCTTTGCATGACCCAAATGAAACAATAACCGAAGCTCCTACCCCTACTATACCTACCATTCAAACAACCATGAGTGTAGAGGGAGATAGTGCCTTAGCAGCACCACATAAGGAGATACGACCTTCAACAACAGTTCTTCCTTCCTCTAAAAGGAGAAGAATAGAAACCGAGGCACTATTGATACTTCATTTCCATAATCCAAAGAGCCCTTTTCTGATTTTTCTGATGCTGATTGGGCAACGCTTACCAAAGCCATATCTGAACCACTACCCTAATCAAGTAAGGAAGAATTGACGGAAGCAACTAGTTCTCCGACCATATTACAGTCAGGACCACTGGTTGAAGGTTCTTTATTGAACCAAGAGTCTTCATAGACGTTGAGAGAAGGTTCTGACCCAAATGAAAAATCTAAAGGGTCACTACCTAGCTCCCCAGATGGAACATATCTGGATCCTGCGGGTACAGGGTCTGACGTAGGTGCAGATCGGCAACTCGGTGACGATGAATCAATTTCAATTGAGGAGTTAACTGAGGAAAAGTCTTCACAGACTTTAGAGGAAGTTTCAGGATCTCTGCTGTTAATAGAGCCTGATTCTAATCCCCTAGAGATTCAAACTCTAGATCATGTTAAGGATAAATCATCTAAGGATGATCAGCAACTTGGTTCAACCAAGGATGGGGACTTGCGAAGCCCCATTGCACCACCGGTGACCTCCTTTAAGATGCCTACGGTGACTTCTGTTGCAGGTACACATAGCAAGACAGGAATGAGTGAAACAAAAACACTTACACATGGCCTGAGTGGGAAATGTAAAATAAGTGAAACACCAACAGAAACGTTGAGTGAACACCCAGAGCCAAATGTGAGGAGTGACACCCAAACCCTACCAAATATAGATGATCTGCTACAACCAACAGAGAGAGAAATACAAGTACAATCCACTCTCAAGTTGATGATAGTTCATGATAGAGAGGGAAATCCACTATTCAAAGTCCCTATCAGACCTTCTTTTGCCCAAGGGGTCTCCTCCAGTCAAGTTGATGGTTCTTTAACTTCAATACAATCACAGATTGACTTGGCTGTAGCTGATTCCTGAAGAACTTACAAAGCTTTGAGCAGTGCATCTGGCACTATAACGGGCACAAAGCAGGCAGTGGACTCACTGAAGAAGGAAGCTATAGAGGAACTGGTCGAATTGAGAGCAGACGTCAAAGACCTAAGAGATGGATTTGTGAATGAAGTGCATGTTATACAACAAGGTTAAGAAGCTTTATCTGAAGACGTTCTGGTTATCTGGGATGGTCAAGCAAGGGTCAAAGATGCTATGAACACATTGTCAAGAGTGGAGTCTCGCTTCAACAAGAGATTGGACAGAATCGAGCAGACTACTAACTCAAGACTGAATGACATTGACCAAAAGATTGCTTCTGTATAAGAGATGAACAAAGACATTGTTTTATTCATGGACAATCAAGGTGACGGTCTGGAGTCGATCTGGAATATGTTAAGAAATCAACAACCTGGCCCTTCAACCTACTATGCTGAGGATTACTACATGGAGGATTCCTCAACTAAGGAGGAGAAAGTATGGGGAACATGGGGAACATGGGAAACAACAACCACTATTCCAGTGAGACAGTATTGGATTGAAAATCTTGTAGAAGAAGAGGAAGTTGAAGAGGGATTTGAAATCATGCATGAGCAACCACCAGTAGAAGAGCATGAACCATATTATCCAGAGCCAATTGAACATCCTATCTTGGATGATAATATGGATGAAGCAAATCCTCTGTCAATAGAACAAGAAGCTGCCTTGGAGAGATTGAAAGTTGAGAAAGCAGAAAGAGAAGCCAGACAAGCTGAAAAGGAAACACACCGTGCAATTCAAAGAAGCGAAAAACTAAAGAGGTTTAAGATGTATAATGAAATAAGGAAGAAGAAGATGATAGATTTGGCACAGAAGCATTGAAAGGAATGAGAGATGGCTTACAAGACATTTTGCGGAGTTGAAGACGGATTAGAAGTCAACAACAATGCTGATGTGGAAGTTATCATTCAGGACATCAGAAGTGCAAATCAAGAAGATCAGACTTATTTCACTGCATTGAGACATTCTCTTATCTACCTGAAGGCTGGGGTGAAAGCAAATGGTACCTGGAACATGATAATCAATTTCATTGATAGAGGTACGTTTGTGATCTCCACAAAGTTTTTTGAACAGAGAACCTACACAGAATTGCAGGTGTTGCTCATTAAGATCCAGAGAACTACAAGGTTAAATGAACTGCTCCGTGAGCATGTTAAGTAGATTTTAATGAATGTCAGTCCAGAGGTATCTGAAAATCCTCATATAGTAAGATTCATGAAAAATGACTTGTTCAGAATCTACTATCTGACGGAGGACAAACTGAAAGATTATCCAAACACCTATTTGATATCAGTTGAGAAGTACATAAGGTCCACTGGATTCATGACTACTGAGAAGGACAAAGCAGCAGACACTCTAAGAAGATGTCTTATGAAGAATGTGCCCTATTATAGGAAGAGAGTGGAAAGAGGATTGGAAGAGCATCCCAGACTACCAAACCTGCCAAAGAAAAATCAGAAAGATGTTAACATTGCATGGTTGTGGGCTGGAGTGGGTCAACAGGTTGAATACATTGGAAGACACGTCAGAGGAGCAATCCTTAAACCTGGAGAACCACTGCACTATCCATCAGTGATTGATTATCAAGCTGCTAACTCCAATCCTGTAGCTGAAGAAGGTGAGATTTTATTGGACTGAAGATGAAGCAAAGAACAATCTGCTCAGGCTAGAGGAACAACTTCATTGTAAAAGTTTTACTGTTCTTTGTAAATTAGAAATCTGGAAATGTAAATATTTAATCCAGAATGCATTTAATATTATCAATCTGTCTTACTTTAATTAGTTTCATGTTTCCTTAGTTAGTTGAGTTATCCTCGAGGTATTTGCTTGTCGAACTCTAACAATCAAATATAGGGAGATTGTAAAGCATAATGTAACATGGTATGTAACAGAGATAACTACAACTCAACAAAGAACAAGACAAACTGTAATATTAACAGAAGCACAAGAATCCAGAAGTAAAGAAGAAAATGTAAACTCAAAAAATCAAAAAATGGTATGTATTCTTGAAGTCCGTAAACAGTTCACGGAAATAAGTTCATTAATATGTTCAAGCCTCAGTGCCAAATAAAGAAACAGACTACAGAAGTATTTGAATGATTAAGAGTTAGTACCATAGGATTTTAGTGATTTTAATGAAGCAACCAGAACGACAAAGGACTTATCAACAGCATTGAATTGAAGACATAGAGGTATTGATCAAGTGTTAGTCATCTGTGAACCAGACCAGTTGCACTAGTTATCAGCACTAAAAAGATGAAGATGTTTATCGTCTCAGAAGGAATTGATTTAAGTCTAACCTGAAACATCCTGGAAGTGAAAAGAATATTATAAGGTATGTTTAGGTTAATTGGAAGTACAATATGCTTGCTGAAAAAGGAGAGAACCTTCAAGATTCAAAATGCAATTAGAAGACTTCAATAGTTTTCTTTTAAGAAAAACTATCAAAATTGATCAAGGAGATTTGAATAAAAAACCATCGAAGGACTCTGAAAAGTAACTAGTTTTCATTCGATAGATTTTATTAAAATCTATCGAAGGAAAGAAAATTAGTTCCTTCGATAGTTTCTTTAATTAAGGAGCAGGTGAAGATTTTGTATAGTTGTCAGGTTGATGAAAAACTTAGGCGGTCAGGATTATTCCAAAAACCCTTTGATAGTTTTTCAAGTCTACAATTGATGAAAGAAGGCAGTGTCTTCTTCAGTTAAAGAATTCTGCAGAAGATCATTTACGAAGAGAGAGTTTGAGCTTGAAATTGACAGAGAAATTATTAGTGCTTTGAATTCTATCATTGTATTGATTTTGTGTAACCTAAACTCATTGAAGCTAATCCTACGGATTAGAATTGTAGCACCCCTCGTGGTTTATATTTATAAAACGATATATTTCCCGACCCGTGTTTTGATTTGGTATATTTGATTTCGGACAAGAACACAAATAATTATCCGCGAACGTGTTAGATCAGGATTCAATGATCGTCAAGATCTAGACTCAACTGATCAGGATTGCTGACGTCATCAGTATTGCATGGTCATCAGTATTGCACAAGCGTCAGTATCAGGATTGCTATCAAGATTTCTATCAGGACTGTGATCATGATTGATCATCAGGACTAGAAGCTGATCAGGATTACAACTCCAAGTTATTTATGGAGTCTAGTTAAAGAAGGAAAGGTTATTTTGTCGGTTCCTAGTTTGTAGGAATGAAGCTGTCGGTTATGATATGTTTCAATATAGTTTGTAATTGATTTGGACTTATCTTGTAATCGATAGAGAAGCTATGTAGTATATAAACACGGTTTAGGTTTTGATTTTATATCAATCGCATACATGAGTATATTGTAACCTAGAAGCTCTCAAGAACATCAGAATTTCTTGAGAGAGTTTGTAACAGTTTTATATCAGAGTTAATAAAGCTGTTATTATTCTTTCATATTTGTGATCTATATTTTATTAAGTCGAGAATCTTATACAATTGTATTCAACCCCCCTTCTACAATTGTTATTTACTGGGCAACAATTGGTATCAGAGCAAACTGATTTAAATTTGAATCATATACGATCTAAGATGTCGACAGTCAAATATGAAAGCATCAAAATTCCCATGCTGAAGAAAAATGAGTATCCTACATGGAAAGTGAAGATGTTGATGTACCTGGAAGCAACAGATCCTGATTGTTTAGACAAGATTCATGATGGACCATATATCCCTACGAGAATAGTTGCACGTACAGATACTGTACCTGAACACTATGAGATGAAACCAAAAAGTGAGTGGTCACCAGAAGAAAAGGCTCATGTTCTCAGGGATGCAAAGGTAAAGAATATTTTACATAATAGTCTTGATGTTGTCATGTCAAATAGGGTGATAGCATGAAAAACTGCAAAGGAAATTTGGGATACTTTGGAAACTCAATGCCAAGGATCTGCATCTGTCAAGAGAAATAGAAGGGCTCTACTTATACAAGAATATGAACAATTTGATGCTAAACCTGATAAGAGCCTTACTGACTTGTATGATAGATTCCTAACACTTCTGAATAATCTATCTCTAGTTGGCAAAGAGTATGTAACTGAAGACTCAAACACCAAATTTCTGAGGGCTTTACCAGAAGAATGGGACACACAAACCTCTATAATTAGGCACCAGTATGATTTAAACACTGTGTCTCTAGATGAGGTTTATGGAATGCTAAGAACCTATGATCTTGAGCTTCAACAAAGGAAGAATAAGAAAAGCAGCAAGGCCAAGTCTATAGCCTTGAATGTTGAGGCTAAATCAAAAGGAAAAGTTGTGGAGGTCTCTAGAAGGAAATCAAGAATAGTTGAGCCAGATCCTGATGACTCATCATCAGATACTGATGGCAATCCTGATGCCAATACTGATGATGATTCTACTGACTCAGACATGGAAGAGATGGTTACTATGATAGTCAGGGGCTTCAAGAAGATGAAGTTCAGGAAGGCTAGAAGACAAGGCAACTTCCATAAAAAGACCTTCAATGCTGACAAAGATAAGTACAACAAAAAGGACAACAAGAGTGGCAAATTTGACAAGTCAAAGGTTAGATGCTACAAGTGTAATGGAATGGGGCACTTTGCAACTGAGTGCAAGAAGGCTAAAGCACTCATCACTTCAAACAAGGATTGGATGGACTCTTTCTCAGAATCTGACACTGAGGTGGTCAACTATGCCCTAATGGCCAATACTGATGAGACTGCTGTTCCTGATGATAAGGTACCAAATACTGTCTTTGATTTTGATACTGATAATGCCTCTAAGTTAAGACGTTTTCTAAAGTCATTGCATATTAGCTTTAGAAGTCAAACCGCTGAGAATACTAGGATCTTATCTGAGATGTCTGAACTTAGAAAAAGGAATGAGTATTTAGAAGCTGAATTTTCTTTTATGCAAGAAGTACAAAAAGAGTGTGATAATGCTAAACATATGCATTTAGAGATGAAATTTAAGTGTACTGCTCTTGAAAAGGAACTTGAATATGCTAATGAGAAAATCAGAACCTGGACAGATTCTGGAAGGAAATTTCATGAAATCAATACTTCTAAGAATTGGAAAGAGTGTCTAGGGTATAAGTCAGATGAAGATAAGAAATTGAAAGAGAAAGTTGTTATAGACAAGACAGTTAATCCAATGACCTATAGACATGTGATAGACAAGATCAAATCAAAGATTAAGCCTGTTAAATTTGTTTTTGGTAAAGATCCCAATTCTACTTTTGAAAAGGGATTTACTTCTGTTAATTCAGTTTCAAATGCTAAGTCTGAACATGTCAAGAAATCTGAAAAGAAGAATGTAGGTTTATTGTCTCAGAAACAACTTAAGGATAAAGTGAGTGAGGTAACTGGTTTACAAAAGACACCTACTGTCAAGAGAAACAGGAATGGTAAGGTTGGGATTAATAAAGAGAACAATTATCAGTTTATCCCAAATGCACCTAGAAAATTTTGTTTTACTTGTGGTAACTCTAATCATCTTGCCATTGATTGCAGGAGGATTAAACAGAAGGTTACTGAGATTCCTAGGTCTGATGTTAGGAATAGATCAGTATTTTATAAACCACAAAAGTCTTGTTTTCTTTGTGGCAGTAAATGACATTCTATTTATACTTGTGAAGAATACCATAATTTGTACCATAACTTTTATGATCCTTTACCTAAGTTTAATAAATGTGCAAATTCTGGTAAATCTGAGAATGTCAATGTGAAGCATGCAACTGTTAATACTGATACTGACAAAGCAAATCCTGATGGAGTTGATCCTGTCAGGACTGCTAAAGTCAAAAAGTCTTATGCTGCTAAAATTAATAAAATGCATGGAATGAGAACCCAACAAGTGTGGGTTCTTAAAAATACTAACTAGTGTATTTTTTTCTGATTGCAGGGTAAAAAGAAAAATGTGTTAGTCATGGATAGTGGATGTTCTGTGCACATGACTGGAAACAAAGCCCGGTTATCAGAATATGAAGAAAAAGCTGGCCCAACTGTGTCTTATGGAGATGGCAACTGTTCGCATAAAATCACGCAAGCGTACGCGGTCAACAAGTAATATATGAAAGTAGAGTTCGTTCCCACAGAGACTGCTTTGGTTACTATAGTTATGCACTTATGCAATAATGTATGGCTATTGCTCAATGCTAAGACAAGTATCAAAGTTGTGTTTTGATTAACTAAATTAACTAAACAAATTACCAAGACTATATTAAACTAAAGATTGCCGTTGAATTACTTATGAGAATAAAACATGGGATCCTAACTTCATTAAATACTTCATCTAGAGTCTTTTGTCTTTAATCAATGCATGTGACGGTTGTGATAACTAATCGGATAACACGAAATCAGCACACGCTACCTTTCAGTATACGTATACCAAACCACTCAAACATCCACAGAAGAGATAGAAGTTGAGCAGACACCAATTATGCGTAGACCCTATATGTCTATAAGATTTGAAAACATAACGGTTTAACGAGCAAGTTATCCATTCAGATTACATAGGGCAGGTAAGATGGTTAAAATCACCTACGAATCATGCATGACAAACATACATAAACCTATGCTAGCATGGCAAGTTCTAAACCTCTATATCCACTTTCGCAATCAATAGAGATTAACAAACAACTTAGATGTTAGCTACGCATCCAAGAAGAATAAGCACAACCAAACTAGGATATCAATTATTCATCACACACAAATCTTTAAAACAATTAACTACTAAAATCCATAAATAAATCCGTTAGAATCCCACGACGACGATTAGTTCATAATCGAACCGTTCATCATCGTGGGTTCTGATGAAAACATGATAATAATAAGTCTAGAATACTGAATAAAAGTGTTAGGGTTTATGACAGAACAAACGAGAATCCAAAGTATCGCCTAATTAGAAGAATACAAAGAAAAGATGAAAAGTAGATCTTCGTAATCAGCCGTCTTCTTGTTCTCCTCACCGGTGGATGGATATGTATGATTGTATGTCAATGTATCTCTCAGAAATCGTTCACCAGTTGATTATATAGGTCTCTGGGCTGACTGGTCTTCTGGCAACTTTCCTTTTCTGACTCAGAATTGCCTTCTACAGCATTTGGAGAGCGCGGGTGCGCCTGGTTACTGTTCAGAATCCTCAACTTTGCTTTTCTTTGACTTTTCCTTGCGTGCTCTCATTCCGCAACCACTTGACCTTAACGACTTTGCTCAGAACATCACTGTAAACCACAGGAACTCCACATTTCTGCTGACAAATCAACTCTGCAAATACTAACATAAAACACATCACAAACACCACACACTTGAGAACTAACGATCAAATTTAAGCCAATTTAGGACGATCCAAGTGGATATGAAATCCACTTATCAGCAACATTGGACAAACATTGGGATATGGCAATATAATCATTGGCAATGTCATCATTGAAAAAGTAGCTCTAGTGAAGGGACTAAAACACAACTTGTTGAGTATTAGTCAAATCATTGACAGAGGTTATCATGTCAACTTCTATTCCACACATTGTGAAGTAGTCAGCAAAGCATCAGGAAAGGTTGCACTCATTGGCTATAGGCATGGTAACATATATGAAGCCAACATTCAATCAAATACTGATGGATCTCCTACTTGTCTCATCAGTAAAGCATCAGCAGATGAAAGTTGGAATTGGCACAAGAAGCTTTCTCATCTCAACTTCAACAATATCAATGAGTTGGTTAAGAAAGATTTAGTAAGAGGATTGCCCAAAGTTATGTATACTCCTGATGGACTCTGTGATGCATGTCAAAAAGCTAAACAGAGAAGGGCATCATTTAAGAGTAAATCTAAATCCTCTATTGAAGAACCATATCACATGCTACATCTTGATCTATTTGGACCAGTCAACATAATGTCCATCAGTAAGAAAAGGTACACTCTTGTAATTGTTGATGAATACTCTAGATTCACCTGGGTGTATTTTCTGCACAGAAAAGATGAGACTCCTGAAATACTGTTGGACCATGTGAGAATGATTGAGACAGGCACAAAGTATAAAGTCAAGATTCTGAGAAGTAATAATGGGACTGAGTTCAAGAATTCAAAGATGGAAGAGTTCTGCAAATACAAAGGAATTATTCAACAATTCTCTGCTCCTGGCACACCCCAGCAAAATGGAGTAGTAGAAAGGAAAAATAGAACTCTTATTGAAGCTGGCAGAAATATGTTGGAAGAAGCTAAATTGCCTACATATTTCTGGGCAGAAGCAGTCAACACAGCATGCTATACACAAAATCTCACATTGATAAACAGACATGGTGTAACTCCCTATCAAATGCTCAAGGAGAAGAAGCCTAGTTTGAAGCATCTGCATGTGTTTGGCTGTAAGTGTTTTGTTCTCAGAACTCATCCTGAACAGCTAGGGAAATTTGAAACAAAGGCTGATGAGGGAATTTTCATAGGCTATCCTGCATCAAGAGCCTTTAGAGTTTTTAATTTAAGAACAAGGACTGTCATGGAGTCAATAAATGTATCTTTTGATGATAAGAAGATAACTAGAATCAATGAAGACTCTCATGAGAGATTGATTTTTTGAAAATGAAGCTACCAAGGATCCTGAAGAACAAGAATCAGATACTGACAAATCATCAGATACTGATGGGTCATCAATTCCTGATGACAAGCCAAATCCTGATGGAGCACCAAATACTGACGGTGCTAATACTGATGATGCAAATAATGGTGACACATCTAGTAGTGCAAATGTTGAGGAGGAGCAACATCAAACTACTACAAATACTGAGTCTACTCAATCATCAATGGAAAATTCTTCAGATACTGATTCAAGTGACAATCCTGATAATCCATCAGGAGGTCACAACAACAATTCAGGGGGAGCTTCTAATGAAGCAAATATTTCTAATCATGACAACACCAATCCAGGGGAGCATCTACATCAAGGAACAATTTACCACCAGCAAGGAAATGGACAAGAGATCATAATCCTGATTTGATAATTAGAGATCCTGATGCAGGTGTTAAAAAAAGAAGTGCAACTCAGAATGAATGTCTATATCACAACTTTCTATCCAAGGAGGAGCCTAAGAAAGTTGAAGATGCACTCAAAGATGCTGATTGGGTTACTGCAATGCAAGAAGAATTGAATGAATTTGAAAGGAATGAAGTCTGGAAACTAGTACCAAGACCAAAGAATAGGTCAATTGTTGGCACAAAACGGATTTTCAAGAACAAGACTGATTCTGATGGAGTAATAATCAGGAACAAAGCAAGGCTAGTTGAAAAGGGGTATTCTCAACAAGAAGGAATTGATTATGATGAAACTTTTGCTCATGTTGCAAGACTAGAAGCCATCGGGATCTTTCTGGCTTATGCAGCTCACAAGAAATTCAAGGTTTTCCAGATGGATGTAAAAAGTGCTTTCTTAAATGGTGAAATGGAGGAAGAAGTCTATGTTGAACAACCTCCTGGTTTCATTGATCCAAAGTATCCAAATCATTTCTACAGATTGGATAAGGCGCTTTATGGAATAAAGCAAGCTCCAAGAGCATGGTATGAAACTTTAGCTCAATTCTTACTGGAAAGTGGATTCAAAAGAGGTACTATTGATAAAACTCTATTATATTTGAATCATGGTAAGGATTTGCTTTTAGTTCAAATTTATGTTGATGATATCATTTTTGGGTCAACAAACAATAAGCTTTGTGAAAAGTTTTCTAAGCTTATGCAGTCAAAATATCAAATGAGCATGATGGGAGAAATGAGTTACTTTCTTGGTCTTCAAGTTAAACAGACTGATGATGGTATTATTATCAATCAGTCAAAGTATACAAGGAATTTATTAAAGAGGTTTAACATGCAAGATTGTGCTACTCCAAGTACTCCTATTGCTACAACTACCAAACTTGATCCTGATCAAGGTGCTGAGGTAGAATTAACTCAATACAGAGGGATGATTGGCTCTTTATTGTATCTCACTGCAAGTAGACCATATATCATGTTTGCAACCTGTCTGTGTGCAAGGTTTCAAGCAAAACCTAGGGAACCCCATCTGATTGCAGTCAAAAGAATTTACAAATATCTCAAAGGCACTCCTTCACTTGGCCTTTGGTATGCAAGGGAATCAGATTTTGGGTTGTGTGGTTATTCAGATGCTGATTTTGCAAGATGCAAGATAGACAGGAAAAGTACTTCAGGAAGTTGTCAGTTTTTGGGTGGTAGACTAGTTTCATGGTTCAGTAAAAAGAAATAGTCTATCTCTACTTCAACTGCAGAAGCTGAGTACATTGCTGCAGGAAGTTGTTGTGCTCAGATAATGTGGATGAGAAATCAGTTGTTAGATTATGGACTGTCATATTCAAAAATCCCTATTTACTGTGATAACCAAAGTGCTATTGCAATGACAGGAAATCCAGTTCAGCATTCTCTTACTAAACACATCAGTATTAGATATCACTTCATAAGAGAACAGGTTCTGGAAGGAACAACTGAACTTCACTGTGTTCCTACTGATCAACTAGCTGATATATTCACCAAGCCATTGCCTAATGCTACTTTCAACAAATTGGTGAATGAACTTGGAATGATGAACTTTGAGAATTTCTGAGAAAGCTACAGAGAGGAAATCCTGATGATTGTCAAATCCTGATGGTCATTCTGCAAGGTATGTAATTTTGATCAAATCCTGATAGGACACAATCCTGACAGGAAGTCAACTGGTCAATCCTAATGTACAGGTCAGTATTTCATTGCTTAATTTATGCCTAATTTTTCTTCAGTATTTGATGAGAAACGTTTGAGTTTTAGTTGGACAACTATATGCGCGCGTGTGTCACACTAATAGATATATACATATAGATACACATAAAAAGCGGTGCAGTTATGTTTAATTACACACGTAATTTTTCCACGAATTATTTGTGCACGAATCACAGCATGCCACCTGTCACTGAGAGTAATATTTTGTTTTAATAAAATACATTTGATTTTCTAATTTACCGTTTACTCTCTCATCATCAGTTTTTCATTTTCTTTCTCTCTCTGTGTTCAAGAACCCTAATTTCTAAATCTCAATTCTCAAGTTTTCTATACTGCTTTAATGGCGTCTTCATCATTCATAAACAAGCAGACAGTAGTTAGTGGTATTACTTTTGCCACTAACAATTTTGTGGTGATTCTAGATCATCAAGATTTGCCCACTGAGTTTCACATAATACAGGATTTTCTAGCTTCAAGTCCATTGAAGTTTGATCTAACAGAACCTGCCAGTGTATCGTTTAAGTCTGTGATGCAGGTATGGAACTCAGCTGTGTTTGGAAAAGGGCTGTCAGGGACATGATTGATGAATTTTGAGTTCAATGGTGTTACTTATAATGTCACCCCTGCGGTTATTAAAGAGGCATTGCATTTGCCAATTCTGGGTGATAGTGTTCCTGATGTTATTACAGACTCTACTCTCTTTGAGTTTGTTGCAAAGCTTGGCTATAATGGAGAAGTAAAGAGGTATGGCAACCTCTTCAGGAAAAAGCTTAAGAAGGAATGGAATTTCTTCTTTGATTCAATCAGCCGTTGTTTCCTGAACAAGACATCAAATTTTGATGCTCTTCCATGAGGATCTCTCAATATTGGGTACTGAAAGGCATATGTCTAGGCCTATTTGTAAACACTGAGGATTCTACTCAACTTTAATTAAGATGTAATAAGTAAATAATAAAAATCAAATGTCACAGGAATCTCAGAAGATTATATCTGTCAAAGAATGAAGATTAAAGTCATCTACAGAGTTGAAGTGATTCTACATTGAAAGAAGCTCAGTTTATTGATCAAGCCTCACTGAAGTATTCAAGCTCAGTGGATTTATTAAAGTGACAGAGATTTCAAGTGGTGATAGCAAAGATACTGGTTACAGAGTTCTTGAATGAAAAGGAAGTGAATCACTGCTTAAAGTCAAACAGATGAAGAACAAACATTGTCGTTAGTCACTCATGAACCAGACAGTACATTGAGTGTCAACGTATTAAAATGTTTATTCTTCATCTAAGTTTTAGTGATTCAGGAATTAATTGAGAAGTCAAAAAATTCTATTTATTCTCTTATAAATAATTATTACTATTAAGTAAATTATTTATTAAATTTATTCTGTAAAGAATTAATTTAATATATAATTTATTTAGATAATTATTTAAATTAGAATAAAAATGAACTAGGAAGACTTAGGTTATAAACTAGGAAGACTCAGTTTTTAAACTAGGAAGACTTAGAAGTAAGTCTTCCTGATAGTCTTCCTAGGCAAAACCCTTGTCTTCCCGATAGTCTTCCCAATTCATTTCCTTGTCTTCCCGATTGTATTCCAAGGAAATTTGCTTGTTTTCCTGGTAGTCTTCCTAATGCATTTCTGTTAATGCATTGCATGTGGGATTAAAAAGGAAAGCTTTGTTTAAATAGACAGAAGACAGAAGACATCAACACATTACAACAAACAAAAAGAAAAGCAAGTCAGAGCATTCAACATTCTATCTCACTGTCTTTATTTCTTCAACTGTCCGAGCAACTTAAATTCTGCAGTGATTTAATTCTTGATTTGATCTTAACATTTAATTCATAAGAATCATTTCACTTGTACTTCTTTGACATTCTAGCGGATCATAATCCCTAGATTTTATATCGAACTACTTTTTAGTATTCGATCCTTTTTATTACAAAAATAGATAAATTCATGTAGAATTTATTCTAGGTTTTTTTATCAAGAACCCTTGTAATCAGTGATCAAATTGTAACACTCCTCAAGTTTAATATAAGTTATATTTAACTTGAATATTGTTTCAGTTTTATTCCGCATTAATTTGTTCTAAATTGTTAAATCTTAAAAAGGACAAATTCGATTAAACGGTATAGTTTGTATTCAACCCCCCTTCTACAAACTTATCAGGACCTAACAGGTACTCTCTTATCCATTCTACAGTGTTTGATTATGGGTCATTTATCTTAAAAGCTTTAAGTGATAGGAAGTCAGATAAGTTAGGTTATGTCTGCTTTCTTAGATTTATTCAGTTAATTTTTAATCACTTTTGTCCTGGTGCTATTTTTGAGGATGATGTGATTTTACCTATTTGTAGAATTATAGAAAATAATTTGAAGTCCTTAGTCAACAGTGATAAGGCAAATGGTTTCACAGGCACTGCCTTTATTCCTGATGAGGTCAGGCTTTTCTTGAAAGAGAAAATGCCTACTCAATATGGATCAGTTTCTGATGCTGTACGGGCAAGGCCAATCACACCTTGTTCCTGACACAAGCATCCCTCCTAAACACTCTAAACACTCATCAACCACCTCTAATGTCTCTCAAAAGACTTTAGTTGTAAAATCAAAGAAATCAGCTAGATCTGATGTGTCTGAAAGGCAATCAGGATCAAAGGATTTCTCCTCTACACCTCTCACTAAAAAGAAGAAACAAGGGGGTGTACAAGGGGTCCTGGTGAAGAAGGCTGATAAGGTTGAGGAGGTTGTTTCTGTAAAGAGAAATTTAGTTTTAAGAGATGAAACTGATTCTGAAGATGACATGCCTATATCCTCCAAGTTGAAAATAAACAAGGAAGTTACTGATACTGCTGTTGAAGCTGTGGTACCATCTTCTAAGCCACAGAAGAAAAGAAAATTATCTAAAAGGAGGTATCATATTCCTTTGAAAACACAGGTTACTGATGGACAGGACACTTCAATTCCTGATGAGCAGTCAAATCCTGATGCTCAAGCAAATCATAACGTTGGTACTCCTGATGATACTCAAAGAAAAGTTGTCTCAATTTCAGACTCTCCAACCAAAGACTCTACAACTAAACGACATGTTGATATTTCATAGGAGAAGCTTGGTGCTGCTGCTTCCAATCTTGGGTTTACACATCCAATGGAGAAGAAAAGGAAAGCAGAGGAGAAGGTTTTTCAGAGATAGAAGAAACTAAAAGGATCTAGCCCACAAGAACCTGAACCTCAAAGTGGTTCAGCAGCTATTGCTGATCCTTCCCCACAAGAACCACTCACTCAAAGTGTGAGTGAAGGCATAGATGTAACACCCCCAGATCCGGGGTCAGGAATCTGGGTTGTCACACTCCATTAATAATACAATACCTGCATTACTTACAACATTCTAATAATACAACTCCAAAGATCTCAATCACTTACGCACACATACACAAGTTATAGCCTTGGAAATGAGCAAAAAAAGTAACATTTGTTATTACAACTGAAAGGTACTATCCAGGATCTCATATATTATTTACAACCTCTACCTGAAGTTACAATAATAGACCTAACCGTTCTATACAAGGTTTAATAATACAAACCTACTCGAAAACAATTCTTACTAATTCAGTCTACAACTATTCTGCTCACACCGGCAGTATCCATCCTGCTGAACTAACTCAAGGGTGGTCTCTCCAACCTCTTGCTCTCGTAACACGAGGTCAATCGGCAACGTTTTCTTCATGCTGAAAGTTTTAATAAATCAAGAATGAGCTAATAGCGCTCAGCAAGAAATCTATCCCAGTTTAAATCTTTAAACCTTTAAGGTAAATAATCCATATAGGATCCATGTTTAAAAACTACTAGGGTTTGACCCCAAAATAGTATACCGTTCAAAATACCGTATGACTTATAATCATACTCAAATACTCTTCACGAATCGTTTAGAAATCCTTGGTCTCAATATAATAAACCAAGTCTTAAAACATATCTTTTTAAAATAGATATTAACCATTGGAATCAAGGCTTAAAGCCTATCCATTGATTCAAAATACTATATAGTTCAACATACTGTATATCTTAAATACCTTCTCAACATATATACACACATCTCTATTTAGATATCTCATACGGTTCAAAATACTGTAAAATATCAGTAATGAATACCTTTTTGGCTCGGTTGTCTTGTGATATATAAAAGAAGCAAGAATGAGCACTATAGCTCGAAAATAAGATATAGCAGCATAATCATATATGTAAGCTGATATCATAATTGAAAACCTTTGAAACTCCGTTCATATATAGAATGATATGTTTAAATATTCTTTTCGTCAAAACATAACATATAGCTCAAATGCTATACACGGAACATCTTTGTTCAATTATTGTCATATTATCGGTAACTCAGCACCTAGGCTTTCGTTACAATGTACAGCGCAATTCCAAGTGGAAGAAGGGGACATTCTGGAACACCCGATACACAGTGATCAGCCGTTGTATCGTAACATAACTTCTCTACTAGTAGAAAGACAATTTCTTGTTCGATTATCACCCTGGCCGCGTTCGGGCCCATTGTGCTATAAGGTCACTACATCGACACCTGTTTCATTGTCGTGAAAGCCTTTGCACGCTAGGTCACTACCTCGGCACCTATTTCATCACCGGGAAAGCCTTGATAATTATGGTCACTACCCCGGCACCTGTTTCATTGCTATGTAAGCCCTTCCAGTCCCAGATGAAAAATCAATGAAATGGGAATCGGAATTTAATCCTGATTCCCCCAAGTACAGAATACTTGTCAAAACCTTGCAACAGTTCAGATTTTCTTACTCCAGAATATTTGAAAGGAGTAAGTCACAATGTGGGTTGACATCAGTCAACGAAACAACAAACGTTTACCAAGTATTTTGGAAATCATGACCTGGGAGTTTTTTTTAAAACATCTTTAGTTCTGATAATTCAGAACCCAAAATATACTCACTTTTAATGAAAGAGGCAAGTGAAATCATATGTTCACTTCCTGAGATGGATTCCCAATTTTTGATAAGTTCACATCAAAATCATCATTCGAGATAAATAATTAAAGTAGTTGGGAACCCCTATTATACTCTCATAAATCCTTTTGAGATCAAAAAATATTTGCATAAATACTAGAACCTTAAATAATAATATAACAAGGTTCTATGATTTTTAAATCATTTTTGGATTATTTAATAAATATTGAATTATGATTCAATATAATTCCACTTCAGTGAATATTCAAATTAATATTCACTTAATTAAATAAATATCCAAATAATAAATATTGAATTATCATTCAATAAGATTCCACTTAAGTGAATATTCAAAATAATATTCACTTAATTAAATAAATATTCAAAATAAGATTATTTAAATATCTCACATTAAATATCCAATAATATATATATTGGAATATTTAATCAACATTTTAAAATATAACTGTTCCTGGAACCCTCCAGCTTCTGACAGTATAATCCAGACAAAATACTAATTTGACTCCCGGTCTAAGTTTTAAAATCCTCGTACGAGCGCTCTACCCTTAGAGCCTCTATAACACCTCGGTTTATATCTAATATTTACATAGCATATAAACCCTTATATCTTATAAAGCTTGTTATCAAAAGCGTAAACGGTTTATAAATCTTTTCACAACATTAAACCAGAATATATCACAAACACAACCTTAAATCCCAACAACATCACTTATATGATGTAGGGTTTTAAAGTATGCATAATATCATATCATATGCATATATTACATCTCCACATTTTTAATACCATTACATCTATATACGATGTAAGGTTTGAAAGCATGCATAATATCATATCATATGCATATATTACATCTCCACATTTTTAATACCATCACATCTATATACGATGTAAGGTTTGAAAGCATGCATGATATCCTATCATATGCATCATCAGTATAGGTAATTGAACATAGCATGGAATGAGAAAACTTTCCTTGGGTCCTTGGTTGTTAGGGGTTCGAGAAGTTGCCTGAAAATCTATAAACAAAGAAATACTCGATCAGTCCCCTAGCGTAATCATTTAAAGTGCCATTAACTAAATCACTAATGTTCTATTAACAAACATCAAATGTCTCGCTCTTGGTCACTTATCCCCTCATGACATTCCTTAAACTCTTAAGTCAAAAGTTTGGTTGATAATCCATTCATAAAACCCAAGTACTTTACCATTACTAAACTCAAGGTTTAAACTATCCCCTTAAGGGTATTTCACTTGCGCAACTTTTGTTCCCGCATTTATATAAAATCGAAAAATCATCTTTTTAACACGAAACCTTCTCGGTTCCTTTCCTAACTGTCCATACTAGTATCAACATTAATATCATGACCCAATTCCAATTTTTAAGGGGCTTGATCATAAGATCAAAGTTCATATAGTGAACTACTTAGTTACTCGAAACCGCTTTCACTAAAACAGATGTTTCTCCTAAACCGTAAATCGAAACGATACAATTCTTTCGCTAAAACAAACTAAAAAACAGAGCCTACATGATCATGGTCAGAAAGAATTTGTTTATGCCTAGAAGGTAACCGTGGTCTCTGTCCAAACTTCCTAAGTGAAATCTGACATGGTAACGACGCTTAAACGTGATTCCCGTGTTTAAAACACTCAACTTCATTCATCAATCAATCCCCAAGCAATCATAACTCAAGGATCTCATCTAAACCAACTTATTTCTGTCTAAACATGCTCATAACATTATTCACAAGTTCAACCATCATTTAATCCACTAAACAATCATTATAACCAAGGATTCAACCTTTAATCCATACTATCTCAAACTATCATCAAACTTAACATAATAATCAAAGTATAACCAAGGGTGGGAGATTTTTATACCTTCCTTGATGCTTGGTATACCCTAACAATAGCTTACATACCCTTGCTTGATCCCTAATCAACCTTAACAAGCCTTAATCTTCAAGAACAAATCAAGAAAATCATAAGTTACTATTCAAAATACTATTCATGCTCATCTTATAATCAAGATTTGAACATGATATCATCCATGGATGAAGCTAGGATTTAGAGATTACCTTAATTTATGGATGAGGGTGATTTAGAGCCCAAGATCATGAACTATGGTGGAGTAGAAGTGGAGGAAAAGTTTTCTTATCCTTGGTTGAAGAAAATGGCCGAAAGTTTGATGGTGGTGTGATGCATCTCTTTTGATTTTCTTTTCTTTTCTCTTTTTTTGTCTAATTACACTTAATTGGATGCATCCATTTTGTGTGGTTTTAAGGGGTGTTTTGTCATCAATTGCCACATGTCAACCTACTTGTGGTTTTGTGGTGAAAGTGGTGACAAGGTGGTGATTCATCACCTTGTCATCACTTGTGTCATCCTCCTACGTCATGCTTATGTCATAATTTGTGTCGTCAATCCTCTTATATGTTACAATTGATGATCTTATATGATACTTCTCCCTTGGTTAGGGTTTAGTCCATAATTCGCTACGCTTTTGTTTCGCGATAGGTTCAAGTGATTTAAAAAACGTTTCTCTGTACCAAGGCTAGGAGATACTTCCTTGATCTTTCCATTACCTTGGATTAATATATGATCCTAGATTTCTCACCTTGGCTTAAGATATGATCATGGATTTCTCATTCGACATACTTTCTCAAAACGATCAAATCAATGCATCCTTGATTGTCCGATGAATAGTGATCAAAATTTAAAGTTGGAATCTCCCGATTCTGACCGCGTTTACATTCACTTATTCTCCTTATACATCACTAATATAACTTTGAAACATCCATTCCATGTCTTCCATATAGTGTGGTCTGAAAATATTTTTCATCAGCAAATTCACTATTCATCAACATTTACTATTCATCAAAATAATTTTCGTACTCTCGGTTCCTTGTCGTACTATTTTTCAGGACCTTTAAATAATCCTTGTCGTACTCTTAACTTCAAACTTCATCCTTTGAGTTCCTCTTATTAGTCATTCTGAAAAATTAGCATCCTTTATCTTGAACATTTGGAATCCCAACTTGGTAAAAAATACCTTATGATTCCTTTATCATCTTTCTCAGTCTTTAATGCTTTCTCCAACATTGACTTTATGCCTTCACTCATCATTTGCTCTTGACATAACCTGATTTTCTGCAGCAGTTCTGGTTGCATTGCAATCTCAAATAGTCTCTAATACCATTTCCGGTTATCTTAACCTCAATTTCCATTTTCTCAATTTCTTGGATTAACTTTATCCAACGATGTTATCATCTTAAGTCTCTCTTTCATACTAAGGGCATTGGCCACCACATTGGCCTTCCCTGGGTGGTAATGAATCCCACAGTCATAATCCTTGATTAGCTTTATCTAGCTTTTCTGTTCTCATGTTAAGTTCTTTCTGGGAAAGTGTATCTAATGCTCTTATGATTTGTATAAATCTCGCACTTCTTTCCATACAATTAGTGCCTCCAAATCTTTTAAAGCGAAAGCTATTGCTGCCAATTCTAAGTCATGTGTAGGGTATCTAAATTCATATCCCTTTAATTGTCTGGATGCATACATAATTACCTTTCTGTGTTGTATAAGCATACACCCTACTTCTTTATGTGGTGCGTCGCTATAGATCACAAAATCTCCCTTCCCGTCTGGCAATACCAGCACAGGACGGTGACTAGTCTCTTCTTTAATTCCCTGAGACGTTTCTCACATTTCTCGGTCCATTCAACTTTTCAGTCTTTCGAGTAAGTCTGGTCAGTGGGGCTGTTATTTTAGCAAAATCTTGTACACATCTCCGGTAATATCCGGCTAATCCCACAAAATTTCTCACCTCGGTTGGTGTGGTTGGTCTTTCCCAGTTCGAAACAGCTTTTATCGTAGCAGGGTCAACCAGCACTCCTTCACTGTTGACCACATGTCCTAAAATATGTACTTCCCTTAGCTAAAACTCTCACTTTGAGAACTTGGCATATAACTTTTCCCCCCTCAGTGCTTCTAACACTATCCTCAAATGTTCTGCATGTTCTTCCTCGGTCTTTGAGGTAAACCAAAATTTTGTGGATGTCACTATGACACACTTATCCAAATACTTCTTGAAAAGTCTATTCAGCACGTCCATGAAAGCTGCAAGGGCATTCGTCAGCCCAAACGAAATTACTAAAAACTCGTAGTGTCCATACTTGGTGCGAATCGTAGTCTTGGGTACGTCCTCGGGTTTAATATTCAACTGGTGGTATCCCGTTCTCAAATCAATATTCGAGAATTTAACTGCACCATGCAGCCGATCGAACAAATCACCGATCCTTGGCAGGGGTATTCATTCTTAACCGTTAGCCTATTCAGCTTTCGATAGTTTATGCACAACTTCATGATGTCGTCCTTTTTCTTCACCAATAACACGGGTGCATCCCACGGTGACGCACTTGGTCTTATCATTCCTTTCCCTAACAATTCCTACAATTGAGCGACTAATTTCTTCGTCTCGACTGGAGCTAGTCAGTATGGGGCCTTCGAAACTGGCGCCGTTCTTGGAGCTAATTCTATAGCAAACTTTATTTCTCTATCTGGTGGTAACCCCGGAAGATCTTCTGGAAATACATTCTCGAATTCGTTGGCAACAAAGATATTATGTACACTAGGTACTTCCTGTATCGTATCCATCACAGTCGTTTCATTAACCAAAATAACATAATCAGTCGTTTCGAACACTCCGTTATTCTGAATTCGCATCATGCGAAACAAACCTTGGCAATTTCCATAAACTTCGATTCATAATTTATCGGGCTCATTTGTTTTAGCTCTAAGCTTCAACACTCCCTTTTTCCAAATACTAAGGAAAATACTTGCATGGTACCAATAATACTTCAAGCAACAAAATCTTTTATAAAATCTTTTTAAGAATTCTCGTCGAATGGGTGACCTTATTAGGTCTCAATCAATTATCATTTGGAAATTTCATCATCACAATTCACTGCATATAAAATGCATTATGAACTCACTTAAGTAACTTCGGCCGAAAGTGGAACTTAGTGAAACAATAACTAGTTCACTTCAAGAAAATTTTAACAACTAGCTGAACAAAATTTGCTAGTTCGATTAGTTTGGGACGCAACATCTAGCTAAGATGATTAGCTAGATTTTCATCATATCATTAAAATTTCAACTAGTTAGAACAATTAACTAGTCACTCATCATGGCACATATAATTAGACAGTTTCAATCTACTAGTGCAAAAGCTCGACATCGTAGCCAAAGAAAGAAAGAAAACAACATTTTGACTACTCGGATAATGAATTGAAAGAAGAGTAAATAAGTTTGGGACGGAAAAGGTAATTATAAACCTTGAATAGAATATAAGGTCTGAATAGATGGTTCTTGGTATCGGAACAATCGATAACCTCCCACCAAACATTTCTCATCAGTGAAACGGTCCACCCCAAGGTGTCTCCGTACATAAACTTTGTCAAATTCTCCGGTAGAATTGAATTCGGACTATCAATGTCAAATTGATATCCTTTCCATGATTTCAACATCTGATGTGCAAATATCTTCTTACTGGAAGAAAAGAATTCACGAGTAATCTCTGAAATATACATCATCTATGTTTTAAATACATAGCTAGATATTTATGAACTCGACTGAGGAGTCCAAGTATGAAGAAAGAAAATAAATAAAATGAATATTTAACAGTTGTTGGTTGCATCCCAAGTTGAAGTAGGAAATTAGAAGGGTTACCTGACATGAACTATTCAAGGTAACACGGGCATGAACAGTTTTAGATTGAGTAGTGCACCAGCAAGTAGATACCAAAAAGTCAATGGTCATCATATTTTCTAACATCACCCGTACGAGAATGATCTTATCTTTCTGCCTTTATGGCTTAGGGTACTAACCAACGGTACCTCAAAATCGTACAAGTTTGTAAACAGGTCGGGAGTTCGAAACATATTCGTCATTCCCCGATAATCGTTCAGAGATTGGGCCTCATACGGCCGCATCAACACATTCTCAAAAGATGAAGGTCGATTAACGTATATGTAATTTCTTAACACTAGTCGTATCGAATGAATCCAACCCCAGGCCGCCATAGGTCTCGTTCCTCGTAGGTCCTGAGATTGTCGCATTGCTCGTTGCAACCATACGTGTCTTTATCAGAATCACGCTATTCATTCTTCATATCTTTGATTTCTGAGTTGAGCCATTATGGCATATTGTACGAAATATACTCGCGATGCTATTTAGCACGTTCGTCTCACGATAAGGTTCTGGTGCTATATGTACGCAAAAGTCTTCTTCTTAGGTAACAAAATACCCATCGACGGAAAAGACACCAACTCTGGTGGAATTGTTATTCTCAAGGCTTGGACATCATACACAAGATAATGTCTTAACTAGTCCACGCAATTTAGTAATTCGGATCGCGTAAAGGACTGTAAACGTCTTAATCTTCACATGTGCTGCCTTCTCGTGGCAAACTACGATGAACTACAAACACTTAGGTTCTTACTAAGTCAAGTTATCCATTGGTATTGGCCATTCCGACCTTACCTCAACTGCAACCGAGACTCTGTCCGCGTCTTATCTTAATGTCTTTGATAATCCGTGTACAATTCTAAACGGCCTTCTCATCATTATGATGATCTTCAACGGTCCTATCGGTCCTCCGATAAGTCCCCACTAAACTCTTTAATCTTAACATCCTCAATGGCACTACTTCCGGTAGTCCACTTAACGAGCTCTATATGAGTCCTCGCGTCATTTTCTTACTTCGATATAACTCTTAACACTCCCATATCCAAGTTTATAACTTAACGCTCTGATACCATTTCTGTAACACCCCAGATTCGGGGTCAGGAATCTGGGTTGTCACGCTCCATTAATAATACAATACCTGCATTACTTAAAACATTCTAATAATACAACTCCAAAGACCCCAATCACTTACGCACACACACGCAAGTTATAGCCTTGGAAATGAGCAACAAAAATAACATTTGTTATTACAACTCAAATGTACTATCCAGGATCTCATCTAATATTTACAACCTCTACCTGAAGTTACAATAATAGACCTAACCGTTCTATACAAGGTTTAATAATACAAACCTACTCGAAAACAATTCTTACTAATTCAGTCTACAACTATTCTGCTCACACCGGCAGTATCCATCCCGCTGAACTAACTCAAGGGTGGTCTCTCCATCCCCTTGCTCTCATAACACGAGGTGAATCGGCAACGTTTTCTTCATGCTAAAAGTTTTAATAAAGCAAGAATGAGCTAATAGCGCTCAGCAAGAAATCTATCCAAGTTTAAATCTTTAAACCTTTAAGGTAAATAATCCATACAGGATCCATGTTTAAAAACTACTAGGGTTTGACCCCAAAATAGTATACCGTTCAAAATACCGTATGACTTATAATCATACTCAAATACTCTTCACGAATCGTTTAGAAATCCTTGGTATCAATATAATAAACCAAGTCTTAAAACATATCTTTTTAAAATAGATATTAACCATTGGAATCAAGGCTTAAAGCCTATCCATTGATTCAAAATACTATAAAGTTCAACATACTGTATATCTTAAATACCTTCTCAACATATATACACACATCTCTATTTAGATATCTCATACGGTTCAAAATACTGTAAAATATCAATAATGAACACCTTTTTGGCTCGGTTGTGTTGTGATATATAAAAGAAGCAAGAATGAGCACTATAGCTCGACAATAAGATAGAGCAGCATAATCATATATGTAAGCTGATATCATAATTGAAAACCTTTGAAACTCCGTTCATATACAGAACGATATGTTTAAATACTCTTTTCATCAAAACATAACATATAGCTCAAATGCTATACACGGAACATCATTGTTCAATTACTGTCACATTATCAGTAACTCAGCACCTAGGCCTTCGTTACAATGTGCAACGCAATTTCAAGTGGAAGAAGGGGACATTCTGGAACACCCGATACACGGTGATCAGTCGTTGTATCGTAACATAACTTCTCTACTAGTAGAAGGAAGATTTCCTGTTCGGTTATCACCATGGCCGCGTTAGGGCCCATTGTGCTATAAGGTCACTACATCGGCACCTGTTTCATTGCCGTGAAAGCCTTTGCACGCAAGGTCACTACCTCGGCGCCTGTTTCATCACTGGGAAAGCCTTGATAATTATGGTCACTTCCCCGGCGCCTGTTTCATTGTCGTGTAAGCCCTTCCAGTCCCAGATGAAAAATCAATGAAACGGGAATCGGAATTTAATCCTGATTCCCTTAAGTACAGAATACTTGTCAAAACCTTGCAACAGTTCAGATTTTCTTACTCCAGAATATTTGAAAGGAGTAAGTCACAATGTGGGTTGACATCAATCAACGAAACAACAAACGTTTACCAAGTATTTTGGAAATCATGACCTGGGAGTTTCTGTAAAACATCTTTAGTTCTCATAATTCAGAACCCAAAATATACTCACTTTTAATGAAAGAGGAAAGTGAAATCATATGTTCACTTCCTGAGATGGATTCCCAATTTTTGATAAGTTCAAATCAAAATCATCATTCAAGATAAATAATTAAAGTAGTTGGGAACCCCTATTATACTCTCATAAATCCTTTTGTGATCAGAAAATATTTGCGTAAATACTAGAAACTTATATAATAATATAACAAGGTTCTATGATTTTTAAATCATTTTTGTAATATTTAATAAATATTCAAATAATAAATATTGAATTATGATTCAATATAATTCCATTTAAGTGAATATTCAAATTAATATTCACTTAATTAAATAAATATCCAAATAATAAATATTGAATTATCATTCAATAAGATTCCACTTAAGTGAATATTCAAAATAATACTCACTTAATTAAATAAATATTCAAAATAATATTTTTAATAAGATTATTTAAATATCTCACATTAAATATCCAATAATATGTATATTGGAATATTTAATCAACATTTTAAAATATAACTGTCCCTGGAACCATCCAGCTTCTGACAGTATAATCCAGACAAAATACTAATTTGACTCCCGGTCTAAGTTTTAAAATCCTCGTACGAGCGCTCTACCCTTAGAGCCTCTATAACACCTCGGTTTATATCTAATATTTACATAGCATATAAACCCTTATATCTTATAAAGCTTGTTATCAAAAGCGTAAATAGTTTATAAATCTTTTCACAACATTAAAGTAGAATATATCACAAACACAACCTTAAATCACAACAACATCACTTATATGATGTAGAGTTTGAAAGCATGCATAATATCATATCATATGCATATATTACATCTCCACATTTTTAATACCATCACATCTATATACGATGTAAGGTTTGAAAGTATGCATAATATCATATCATATGCATATATTACATCTCCACATTTTTAATACTGTGACATCTATATACGATGTAAGGTTTGAAAGCATGCATGATATCCTATCATATGCATCATCAGTATAGGTAATTGAACATAGCATGGAATGAGAAAACTTGCCTTGGGTCCTTGGTTGTTAGGGGTTCGAGAAGTTACCTGGAAATCTATAAACAAAGAAATACTCGATCAGTCCCCTAGCGTAATCATTTAAAGTGTCATTAACTTAAGCACTAACGTTCTATTAACAAACATCAAATGTCTCGCTCTTGGTCACTTATCCCCTCATGACATTCATTAAACTCTTAAGTCAAAAGTTTGGTTGATAATCCATTCACAAAACCCAAGTACTTTACCATTACTAAACTCATGGTTTAAACTATCCCCTTAAAGGTATTTCACTTGCGCAACTTTTGTTCCCGCATTTATATAAAATCGAAAAATCATCTTTTTAATACGAAACCTTCTCGGTTCCTTTCCTAACTGTCCATACTAGTATCCACATTAATATCATGACCCAATTTCCTTTTTAAGGGGCTTGATCATAAACTCAAAATTCATATAGTGAACTACTTAGTTACTCGAAACCGCTTTCACTAAAACGGATGTTTCTCCTAAACCGTAAATCGAAACGATACGATTCTTTAACTAAAACAAACTACAAAACAGAGCCTACATGATCATGGTCAGAAAGAATGTTTGTTATGCCTAGAAGGTAACCGTGGTCTCTGTCCAAACTTCCTAAGTGAAATCTGACATGGTAACGACGCTTAAACGTGATTCCCGTGTTTAAAACACTCAACTTCATTCATCAATCAATCCCCAAGCAATCATAATGCAAGTATCTCATCTAAACCAACTTATTTCTGTCTAAACATGCTCATAACATTATTCACAAGTTCAACCATCATTTAATCCACTAAACAATCATTATAACCAAGGATTCAACCTTTAATCCATACTATCTCAAACTATCATCAAACTTAACATAATAATCAAAGTATAACCAAGGGTGGGAGATGTTTATACCTTCCTTGATCCTTGTTATACCCTAACAATAGCTTACATACCCTTGCTTGATCCTTAATCAACCTTAACAAGCCTAAATCTTCAAGAACAAATCAAGGAAATCATAAGTTACTATTCAAAACACTATTCATGCTCATCTTATAATCAAGATTTGAACATGATATCATCCATGGATGAAGCTAGGATTTAGAGATTACCTTAATTTATGGATGAGGGTGATTTAGAGCCCAAGATCATGAATTATGGTGGAGTAGAAGTGGAGGAAATGTTTTCTTATCCTTGGTTGAAGAAAATGGCCGAAAGTTTGATGGTGGTGTGATGCATCTCTTTTGATTTTCTTTTCTTTTCTCTTTTTTTTGTCTAATTACACTTAATTGGATGCCTCAATTTTGTGTGGTTTTAAGGAGTGTTTTGTCATAAATTGCCACATGTCAAGCTACTTGTGGTTTTGTGGTGAAAGTGGTGACAAGGTGGTGATTCATCACCTTGTCATCACTTGTCATCACTTGTGTCATCCTCCTGCGTCATGCTTATGTCATAATTTGTGTCGTCAATCCTCTTATATGTTACACTTGATGATCTTATATGATACGTCTCCCTTGGTTAGGGTTTAATCCATAATTCGCTGCGCTTTTGTTTCGTGATAGGTTCAAGTGATTTTAAAAACGTTTCTCTGTACCAAGGCTAGGAGATACTTCCTTGATATTTCCATTACATTGGCTTAATATATGATCCTAGATTTATCACCTTGGCTTAAGATATGATCATGGATTTCTCTTTCGACATACTTTCTCAAAACGATCAAATCAATGCATCTTTGATTGTCCGATGAATAGTGATCAAAATTTAAAGTTGGAATCTCCCGATTCTGATCGCGTTTACATTCACTTATTCTCCTTATACATCACTAATATAACTTTGAAACATTCATTCCATGTCTTCCATATAGTGTGGTCTGAAAATATTTTTCATCAACAAATTCACTATTCATCAACATTTACTATTCATCAAAAAAATTATAACAAGTGCCTCCAGTGTTGCTGATTTTTCTGATTCATTTAGATCAAAAGCACTCTGGTTACAGATGTTTTCAAATCTAAGGCAAATGACACACAACTCAAGAGGAGGTATTGGACACATGGATGCTGAATTTCTGGATATACCATATGTTGATCCTCATGCTTTGACTGAAATTGGAGGTATTTTAACTTCTGAACACCTGAACAATTTATTAGCTGTTGATATAGTTATAGATTGTCATGATGGTACTGAAAAGAAAGAGAAGCTTCTGTACTTTATGAAAGATTGTAGTGTGAAGATTCTATCCATTCAAGATCTATTGCTGAAGACTACAAAGGAACTGAAATATGTTCATTATCTGCTAAAATGGAAGAATGAAGTGTGCAAGGTATGGAGTGATATGATTCTGTCAACAATAAGGAGAAGATTTCACGAAGGAAAGAATTACAATGGTAATTATACTCCCATGCACCTAAATCTAAGAGGTCAAGATGTGGAAATTCAAAGAGGCACTGTTTTTTAAGAAATGTCCTTTGGCATGGAGCAACCTACTCATAATCCTGATGGGAAGGAAATTGCTTACCTCCTGATTGAAGATCATAGTCTACAGAGAAGCTCTATACAGAATCTGAGAGTAGTTATCTATCAGATAAATGAAGAGGATGGAGAACTCAAAGATCTAAAAGAAAGACTAATTCAGATTCTTGAAGACAAAGAAGAAAATCTACTGTCAAGCTTCTTGAAGATGAATTTGTTCTACCAGAGAATCTGAGAAGATAAGTTTGTTATTGTAAATACTTGTACATTTTGTAAATAAGTTTTTGACATCATTGAAACTAGAAATTTATACTTTATTTTACAAAGTATAAGATTGGGGGAGATTGTTAGATCAGGATTCAATGATCGTCAGGATCTAGACTCAACTGATCAGGATTGCTGACGTCATCATTATTGCATGGTCATCAGTATTGCACAAGCGTCAGTATCAGGATTGCTATCAGGATTTCTATCAGGACTGTGATTAGGATTGATCATCAGGACTGGAAGCTGATCAGGATTACAACTCCGAGTTATTTATGGAGTCTAGTTAAAGAAGGAAAGGTTATTTTGTCGGTTCCTAGATTATAGGACTGAAGCTGTCGGTTAGGATATGTTTCAATATAGTTTGTAATTGATTTGGACTTATCTTGTAATCGATAGAGAAGCTGTGTAGTATTTAAACACAGTTTAGGTTTTGATTTTATATCAATCGCATACACGAGTATATTGTAACCTAGAAGCTCTCAAGAACATCAGAATTTCTTGAGAGAGTTTGTAACAGTTTTATATCAGAGTTAATAAAGCTGTTATTATTCTTTCATATTTGTGATCTATATTTTATTAAGTCGAGAATCTTATACAATTGTATTCAACCCCCCTTCTACAATTGTTATTTACTGGGCAACAGAACGAAATTGAATAATTTGTGAGTATCGTATTCAACTCCCCCCTTCTACGATACTTTGGACCAAACAACAAAGTATTGCATCATTTTGGGATGCAAGAGACAAAAAGGGGATTCGTCCCTAGGTCTCATGGGATATCGCTCTCAGAAGAAAAATGTCCTAAATCATCAGATGATAAGGACCGTATAAAAAAGGTACCATATGCTTCAGCAATTGGTTCTATAATGTATGCAATGATATGTACTCGTCCTGATGTTTCATATGCTTTGAGCATGACGAGCAGATACCAGTCTAATCCAGGTGAAGGTCACTGGACGGTAGTCAAGAATATTCTTAAGTACTTTAAGAGGACTAAAGATTCGTTCTTAATATATGGAGGAGATGAAAAGCTAGTTGTAAGAGGTTACACTGATGCTAGTTTCCAGACATACAGATATGACATTGTGTCTCGGTCTGGGTTTGTGTTTTGTCTAAATGGAGGTGATGTTAGCTGGAAGAGTTCGAAGAAAGAGACAGTAGCTGATTCTACAATGGAAGCTGAGTATATTGCTGTTAGTGAAGCAGCCAAAGAGGCTGTTTGGCTTCGGAAATTTATTGAGGGACTTGGAGTAGTTCCATCGATCGCAGATCCACTTGATCTTTATTGTGATAACAATGGAGCTATTGTGCAGGCTAAGGAACCAAGGTCCCATTCCCGGGCAAAGTATATACTCAGGAGATATCACCTACTTCGAGAGATTAACGAGAGGGGAGATATACATATATGTAAAGTGCATACTGATGACAACGTTGCAGACCCACTGACTAAGGCTTTGTCGCAACAGAAGCACGAAAGTTACACTAGTTCCATGGGTATTAGATACATGGGTGATTGGCTCTAGTGCAAGTGGGAGATTGTTAGTATTTGTGCCCTAGAGACAATACTATTATGTTCTTAGGAAAGACATTTTGATTTTTAATGATTATGTTCTATGGAGTTTCTTTAGTTATTTATTATGTCTTTATTTACTGTGATATAAATGTTAGAATAATAAATGTCCTTGGAATATAAACATGAATTCTATATCTCTAAGTATGTGACTTAGAAATGAGATTATACAAATAGTGTTTATAATCCTAAATATCAATAGTCGAGTATTATTGTTTAAGGGCAATAATAATGCATAAAGACTAGTATGTTTGTTGACTGATGATCACATCTCATTGGTCATAAGTATGGTGATACTAAAGTCAAAAACATAAGTGCGTGTTAGAAACACCTAGCACTGGATAGACCCAAGTCAGAATTCTTCATGGTAAATGTTATCAAATGTCATAAGTAGTTCTCACAGTGATAATGGTGTAATGATCCTCTGACTTGAAATCATTATATTTTTTATATAATAATTAATATATTTTGATTTTACTCAAAGTTATCTTTGACCGGATAATGATAAAGGTGGACATTGGGTATATTATGAATCATATGAGAAATATGAATGATAGACATAGGATTTAACCCTTCTATTTTAGGAGTGATATTATTGGCTTCTTGATTGAGTGAGACTATGAAATGCATGGGCATGCTCAAATAGTGATGTTTTTAATAGTCTACTTTTTCCGAAGACGATCTTCTCAGCTTTACAAAGGTATGACCTCTTGTCTTTATTTAATTTTCATCATTGCATCATTTATATTATAAATAGGCGATACCCCTTCATGTCCATTCTAGGATAGGCTGTAACTAGTTTTAGGACGTCTCCTTCTTATTTGGTAGGGCGAGGACATTTAACCCCTTTCTCCACTTGTTCCAAATAAAAATATCCTACTCCCTGAGCTTTCTTTTTAACCCCCTTTTTTTCTAACAATGTCCTCGCCCTTTATTTCAGATATCGAACGAAGACTTGTCCTCCGGGAATCACTTGTCGTCACCCTCAAAAACATCGTCCCTCAATCGGGAGGGCGATAACCTTCAAAAATATTTAAACCCCCAATGGTTACGAGCCCATCAAAGAAATATAAATTCCACAAAGATTTCACTTCGTGCCTAAAAAATTGTAGACCTTTCCGAGGATCTAAACACAGACGAGGCTATTGAAGACCTCTCAAGCACATTTCATGCGGAGGAAATGGGAGAGGATAATGACGACGACCTCCATGATCTGTTCGCAGATCTCGACCGCCCACAAATAGGCTCTTCTAGATTAGGAAAGGGACGAGGAAAAGACCTAGCTAAATATGAAGCATTTATCCGCGATCAACCTGATCCAGAGGGCGAGGAAGACCACGACGAAGGCGAGGAATACGAATCATCAGGTGGCGAGATTGGAGATGAGGACGAAGTTCTTTCTGTATCGCCTATTCGATATACTATGGAACTTCCTTCTCCTCAACACAATCCTTATAAAGCTCCAATCTTTGAACACGAGCTAGATTTAGATTTTGGGGAAGAATTTACAGAGAAATAAAAGGCAGATGCTCGTCAAGAAAGAAAAATCATCTCCTGTGCGAGTCTTAGATCCAGAATCTCGTCCGAAGAAATTATGTACTTAATCGAATATTACAACCTAGCAGGAAAGTGGCTAAGACCTCGCTCGTTTATGAGAATGCACATATTCGACACAGTAGGACTTCCTACTCCAAGGATGGTCCTGACAAACAAGTTAGTAGAATTAGGACTAGGATGGCTTATGCATCCTTTCCTTCATGAACTGATAAATTACTACAAGATTACCCCAATTCAGTTATCGCCCAATAGTTATAGAGAAGCCATTGGACTGTATATGATGTATAGAAACAATATATACGAGGCCCCATCAATGGGCGAGGTCAGCCATTTTTTATCTTTAAGGAACAATGGTAAGGACCTTGGCTTCTACTACCTTGCTTTTTGGGCGAAACACAATAAAAAGGGTTTTGCCACTGGAAATCCAAGCAACATGAAAATCTGGAAATACGGATTTTTCTACTTGTAAGTTCAATCTAGAAGCCTGTAAGTATTCTACAATCATCGCCCTTCAGTAAAAACCTTGCCTTCTTTCTTTTTACTGCATATTTTGTTAATATTCCATCATCAATTTTGCATATTCTAGTCAAACCTTCCCAAGTAGATCTCAAAGACGAAGCCCTTCTAAAAGTTCAGGCGATAGGAGACTTTCCCGAGATGAGAAAGACTTGAATCTATTGGTTACGCTCGAAAACCTTCTCGCCCATGGTTTCTATAACAAGGGGTTTGGACAACTTGCCCCAATCAAATTTGTAAGGAATTCATCGAAAAGAATTCGTCAAAAACAAACTGAAAATTTAACTGGTAAAGGTAATTCCAATAACTTCGACCTTCCCAGAGGCGTCGCCTTCTTATCAACATCGTTTATTTACATTTATAATTTAATTGATTATACCTTAACTTATTTTCTGTCTTCATTTTCAGGACTAATGGTCGCCCTCTCTTTTGGTAAAAATCCTTTCTCCAAACCAGTTGCTACACCAGCTGCCACTACTGCTAGTCAATCTCGCCCTTGTGCTTCTGCCTTGGCAAATTTTCCACCTCCTCCTCCTAGCCAAACTGTTGACAAAAACAAAAAACGTGGAGGGGCGGAAACTGTGCAAAATTCTCATAAAAAACTCAAGACAATTGCCACAGAAGACACGCCCGTTGATTCAGTGGCCTCGCTCTTTGGCTCTATCACATCGGACAATTATTCTGATCAGGATGCGCAGTTATGGCTTGCCCGCAAAGAAGAGGATGATGAACTAAATTTCAAAGTTGGCCTAGGAGACGCATTTGTTCATGGTCTATCTGTTCTCGCCCAAAAGAATACTCGTATAAAAGAACAAGACAAAGCTTTGAAAAAGCTGAAGGGCGAGGCCTCTTCTTTCAACAACAGGATTTCTGAGGCGCAGAAAAAGTTTAATGATGAGGCCAAATCTAGAAAGGGCGAAGTTGAGAAACTTCAGGCTTCTCTAAACAAGTTATCCTCAGAAGCAAAAGCCATGGGCGAGGCTTTGGAAAAAGAGAACGCCACTTTGAGAGAGGAACTAGAAAATGCCAAAGAGAAACAGGACAAAGAACTGAGCGATGCTTATAACCTGGGATTCCTCGGTTATCTCCAAAATTTTCTAGCGGCTGACCCTGACTATGACTGGTCTACTCACTTTGCTCCTTCTACTCCTGCCTACATGAACAAATTCAAAGCTGATAATATCAATGCTATCAAGGAAGCCGAGGAAGGCCTTCGAAAGAAGATAGAAGCAGAACTGGCTGCAGTTGAGACGAAGGAGAAAGTCACAGGCGAGGACAACTAGGAGAACAGGACCATGGTGTCACCCTCTGAAACCGCTGGCTCATGACTATTTGATATGTTCGTAATCGCAAATACCATTGGAGTGCGAATGCTCCATTGATTTCAATATTTTGTGTGTATTGACAACTTTCTTTCAAGTACTCGGGGAAGCGCGCCCTCCATTTACAGGCATCGCACTTGTAATGTCTTAACTTCTTCGATTTTAATTATGCCGATTTCACTTAACTGCCTTGTTTATAAAAACAAATGTCTTGAAATGTCTATCTCAAAACAATATTGCGTCATATGTGGGCGAGAAGTATGAGAGTACCATAGGTGAGATGTACCATAGGGGATATAACAATTCCCGCCTTTCTCTTCATTGGCGAGATGTACCATAGGCGAGATGTCCACATATTGATATCGGTTTAGAGTTTCACTCACATAAATATAGAAAAATGAATAATGACAACCTCGCCTACTTACATACTTAAAGGCATGAATCGAGAACCTCTCCCACTTACATACTTGAGCAAAAGCAAAGTTCAAAGCAGAACTGACATCCTCGCCCACTTACATACTTGAGCAAAAACAAAGTTTAAGGCAGAACTGACAACCTCGCCCACTTACATACTTGAGCAATGAAAGCTTGTCTTCAATGTGCTATCAAGAGATTATAATTTTGCCTTTTAATGGAAGGACGTAGCTAATTTCTTCAAAGATGATATAAATTTTGAAGCTTTGAGTTGCTTCATGCGTTTAATGGATTTACGCTTCCTGGGGAATACGTATTCCTACGCATCTTCTTTCATTCTTTCATACATGTAAGAGGATGGACTCTCTTCTCTCCATAAGAGGGAGGACTCTTCTCTCCATAAGAGGGATGACTCTTTTCACCTTAAGAGGGTGGACTCTGTTCTCCATAAGAGGGAGGACTCTGCTCTCCATAAGAGGGAGGACTCTTCTCTCCATAAGAGGGAGGACTCTCTTCACCTTTAGAAGGTGCACTCTCTTCTCCATAAGAGGGAGGACTCTTCTCTCCATAAGAGGGAGGACTCTGTTCACCTTAAGAGGGTTGACTCTCTTCTCCATAAGAGGGAGGACTCTTCTCTCCATAAGAGGGATGACTCTCTTCTTGGTGAGCTTCCCGGAAGTACGGATAAGCACCCCGGAAGTACGGGTTTACCAAGGTTTTGTAAAACATATTAAGTAAGAAAGTTCCGTCAAGGATTGCAAAGATTAAAACTTATGAGAGAAACATGCATGTTTTTATTCATAAATATAGGATAAGTTTTGTCAAAGGAGGAGTACATGCACTACACCCCTAGACTTTATTGCAAAGGAATTAAAAGAAAGTCTACATAAGTTTTGAGATAGTAGCGTACACTACTGATAGTACTTCTTAAGATGTTCCATGTTCCAAGCACGAGGGATATGATTCCCATCCATATCTGCAAGATAGTAAGTCCCACTCCATAACACAGCTCGGACTTGGTAGGGTCCTTCCCAGTTTGCTCCAAAGACTCCGTGATTGTGAACCTTAGTATTTGGCATAACCCAGCGCAAGACATAGTCACCTACCTTCAAAGTTCTGGCCCTTACCTTGGTATTGTAGTGCTTCGCCACCCTCCGGTGATAGGCTGCTAATCGGGTTTGAGAAGTATTTCTGAGTTCCTCCACCATGTCTAGGTACAGTCGATGATTAACCTCATTAACTTCCGGATTAAAATTATCCCTCCTAAATGATCCAGCCCCAAGCTCAACCGGAACCATAGCTTCACACCCATAAGTCAAAACGAAAGGAGTCTCTCCCGTGGTGGTTCTAGGCGTAGTGTTGTAACTCCACAAGACGTTGGGCAACTCCCCGGGCCAATTACCCTTGCTTTCCTCCAACTTTGCCTTAAGAGTACGTTTGATAATTTTGTTAACTGCTTCAGTCTGTCCATTAGTTTGGGGATGACTAACGGCAGAAAAGCTCTTCACAATTCCCAGGTTATCGCACATCTCTCTCATCTCTTTGTTGTCAAATTGCTTGCCATTATCTGAAATGAGTTTATAAGGGATTCTAAATCGACAAACAATGGACCTATACACAAAGTCCACTAGCTTCTTAGCGGTAATTGTGGCCAAAGGCTCAGCCTCCGCCCACTTAGTAAAGTAGTCCACAGCAACCAAAACATATTTAACACCTCCCTTACCCTTAGGTAACTCTTCGATCAGATGAATTCCCCACATAGAGAAAGGCCAATGACTAGTGATAGAAGTAAGTGGAGCAGTAGGGTTATGAATGTAATTAGTATACCTTTGGCATTTATCACAAGCTTGAACAAACTGAATGGCATCTTCCTTTAAGGTAGGCCAGAAATACCCCTGTCGTAGCACCTTTTGAGCTAAAGATCCACCCCCCGAGTGATTGCCACAGATGCCTTCATGAATTTCTCGAAGGATGTAGATACACTCATCACATTCCAAGCACTTGAGCAGAGGCTGATTAAATCCTCGCCGATATAGAACTACCTAATAATTAACATAACGGGTAGCTTTATAACGTAACCTACGAGCATCACCCCTGTCTTCCGGAAGATTCCCCTTCATCAAATACTCCCAAATTGGATTTTTCCATGTGAGAAGAGTAGGTTCCTCGGTTTGCATCAAATCAACTTCTGGTACACTAGGCTGTGTCTTGATTTCCAAGGGAATAACCCCTAGTAAAGTAGCATCTCTTTGAGACCCAAGTTTGGACAAGGCATCTGTTTCTGCATTACTACCTCTCGGAAGTTATTCCAACCTAGCTTCCTTAAACAAACCCATCAACCATCGAGCGCATCTCATATATAACTCCGTACGAGGTCCTCTTGCCTGGAACCCCCCGTTGACGTGGTATACAACGAGCATAGAATCACTCCAAATATTGATATTTTCCACTTTCATCTCTAAAGCAAGTTTCAAGCCTGAGATTAGAGCCTCATACTCAGCATCATTGTTTGTGGCATAGAAAGAGAAGTGAATAAGACTTTGCAAATGATGCCCCTCAGGACTAATCAAGACTATCCCCCCTCCAGCTCCTTCATTGTTAACCGCCCCGTCAACATACAAAGCCCACCATGGAGCCGAGGTAGCCTGCTCAACCTCAATGTCAGGTGGACTTGTTGAAACTATAGCAAGGGCGTCACCTTCTCTCTCAAAAGGGAATTCCAAAATAAAATCAGTCAGGGCTTGCCCCTTGATAGCATTCCGAGGTTTATATTCTACATCAAATTGTTCGAGCTCATTAGCCCAACGAAGCATACGTCCAAAAGTTTCTGGCTTATGTAACACTTGTCTTAAATGGTAGGTTGTCCGAACTTCCACCCTATTAGCCTGAAAATAGGGCCTCAACTTCCTAGAAGCCAATATTAAAGCATACACAAGCTTTTACATATTGTTATACCTGGTCTCTGCATCCAACAATCTCTTGCTCATAAAGTAAACCGAGAACTCAACCTCGCCTTCCTCTCTGACTAGGACCCCACTTACTGATCAGTCTGATACGGCTAAATACAAAATAAGGGCCTCTCCTTCTAAAGGCTTAGATAAGAGAGAAGAAGATCCCATGTGATCCTTCAATTTCTGAAAAGCCTCCTCACATTCAGCTGTCCAGTCGAACCTCCTACCTGCACCTTTGATGACCTTGAAGAATTCTTGGCATTTATTAGAAGATTTAGAAACAAAGTGATTCAAAGAAGCCACCCTACCAGTCAGGTTCTGAACCTCCCTCACTATCCTAGGTGACTTCATGTTAAGAAGTGCTTGTATCTTGGAAGGATTTGCTTCTATTCCTCAGTGATTCACCATGAAACCCAAAAACTTTCCAGACTCGACCCCAAACACACAGTTCTGAGGGTTGAGCTTCATTCGGTACCTCCTCAATATTTGAAATGTTTCATTCAAGTGCATGATATTATCCTCTACTTGCTTAGACTTTACGAGCATATCATCTACATAAACCTCCATTGTTTTCCCGATCTGATCTTAAACATCATGTTAACCAGCCTTTGATACATAGCTCCAGCATTAATCAAGCCAAAAGGCATTCCTATGTAACAATAGAGCCCCCTGTCAGTGATGAATGAGGTATCCTCTTGATCTGGCTCATACATTGGAATCTGGTTATATCCTGAATAAGCGTCCATGAAACTGAGAAGAGCATGTCCTGCCGTGGCATCTACCATTTGATCAATTCTAGGAAGAGGAAAACTGTCCTTTGGGCAGGCTTTGTTCAAATCTGTAAAATCTATACAAACTCTCCATTTCCCATTTGGTTTCTTCACCAACACCGGGTTTGCTAGCCAATTAGGATAAAATGATTCCCTCACTAAACCAACTTGCATAAGTCGGTCAACCTCTTTCTTTAAAGCTATTGCACTTTCTCCACTGATTGCACGTCTCTTTTTCCTGAAGCCTTTCTTCCGTAGGGGATCAATATTCAGTTTGTGGCACATTATTTCTGGATCAATCCCAACCATGTCTGCATGGCTCCAAGCGAAAACATCCAAATTCTGCCTCAAGAATTCGATCAACCTCGCCCTTAGGCCGGGCACAAGCCTAGCCCCTATCTGAAGTACCTTCGTGGAATCTGTGTCATCCATTAGAATTGAGAGCATATCTTCTGCTGGTCCCATCTTATCATTTTCAGGAAAACGCGAATCTAAGTCTATTTCGACATCATTTGTCCCACTTGACTCTCCAATCTCTTGGATAGACACAACCTCACCCTGGGTAGGTGACCGGGAGGACACTACTTGCGGAAGATCCTCCGGAAATTCTATGAAAGGTTCCACCTTATCCTCCATGATAATCCTACCTTTCTTCGCCTAGAGACTACGCTGGTCCTCTTCTTCATCGCTAGCATCTTCCACAATTCCTTCATAAAAAGGATCTGGTGGCGGGGCTTCGATCATCAACACCTTGTCTTTTAACTGTCGAGGTATAGAGATAACCTTGCCCTCTATAGGAACAACAACATCTCCTCGAGTAAAGGTATGTTTCTCACAAATCATATCATCAGTTCCACTTACCGGTGGAGGTGCCTCCAGAAAGAAAATAGGAGTCACTACCCTTGCCAAAGTCTCGTACTCTTTTAACCTCTGCTCTTCTGGAAACTCGATTGTGTAAACCATATTAGTAACAGCATATGGTGGTCTAAAAGAATCCTGAGTTTCTTCTGCATTTTCTTCCTTGAAGTCTGGCATATCGGAGTCATATTCTTCTAACCCTCTTCTTCCCTTGTAAGAAGACTTGATCATCCTGCTATAACAGTCCCGTGAATCATACTGACATCCTTTGATGCAACCTACACCATTTGGAGTTGGGAACTTCATAGATAGATGGTAAATTGAAGTGACTATTCGCATTTCTTTCAACACCGGTCGCCCTAACAACGCATTATAATATGTGGGTTGATCAATAACCAAGAACTCGACTACCTGGATAGCAGAAAGAAGGCCTTCTCCCAGAGTGAGCGGCAATTTAATGGTTCCCTTGACACGAACAGAATCCCCTGTAAAACCATAGATGTGGGTAGTCCCTTGAGTCATCTCCTTATCTAGCAATCCCATCTTCTGGTAAGTCCCGTAATTTAGGATGTTTACCGAACTTCCGTTATCAACAAATACACGATGAACGTTTCTAGACCCAATTCTAACATTGACCACCAAGGCATCACTATGAGGGTGATGCACCCACTTAGCATCTTCTTTAGAAAAAATTATTTGAATCTCCTCCACCTTGAAGAGCTTAGGAGGCCTCTCGGACAGATGATTGACGTTGGTAAGAGGCAAGTGTTGAGCTTCACGAACATATCTCTCTATCGCTTTTCTTCTGTTCCCTCCAATGTGAGGTCCTCCAAAGATAGAGTGTATACTGGCCTCTCTCACGAACACAGGTTTCTCTGGAATCTTACCTTCTGTGGAACCTTCAAGTGCTTCGGTTGTCTTAATTGGAGCCTCTTCCTCATATTTTTTTTTACTTCCCGAACCACCCATTCAGTAAGCTTGCCTTCCTTTATCAATTTTTCAATTTCTTCTTTCAATTATCTACAAGCATGAGTGTAGTGCCCATGGGACTCATGATATGCGCAATATTTTCCCTTGTCTCTCATAGCAGCTCTTGACAAGGGTGCGGGCTTCTTGTATAGGTCTTGATCCTTAGTAATCTGATAGATATAATCAACGGACGCTGTGAGAGGAGTGTAGTAGTTATGGGGTACTGTTTGGTTTCCTTTCCGATTCGGAGGTGGAGGCGGACAACTTGGAGGGCTAGGTGATCTGGATCTGGTGAATCTATCTCTTCCTCGGTTCCCCTTTGGGCTAAGGGACTTTGAATGGGCAGGTCCACTAGTCTCAACTAGATTCACATCTCCCCTGCCATTCTTCTTTTCTGTTTTAGGGCTAGGAGACCTCTCCTTCCGTTTACCTCGGCGAGGTGTATCTCCATAGTCATTCCTCTTCAAAGCCTCTGTCTCTCGTTTGAAAGGCTCAGCCTGTAAATACAAAGCTGCCAGGGTTGAGGGTTCCTCCCGTTGTAGATTTTTCCAGAAATCGGTTCCTACACGAACCCCATCAATCAAGAAATTCTTAATGGTTTCATCAGACACCCCACGAACAGTAGGAACCTCTGCATTGAAACGTTTGAAGTATTCTTGGAGAGTTTCTCCATCTCGTTGTTTGATATTAGCTAGAGTTGTAACAGGTGGTGCATAATGAATGGAAGACTGAAACTGAATTAAAAACATCTGACGCATCTTTTCCCAAGAAGTGATTGACGCGGGTCTCAGCTTTTGAAACCACTGGTGAGCATTTCCCCTTAGAGTTGAAGCAAGAAGCCTACACTTTGTTAAGTCCTCTACTTGATAGAGTTCCATCTATGTATTAAACCTGCCAATATACTCTGCAGGGTCTGTACTTCCATTGAAGCGAAGATCTCATGTACCTCTGAATGCTGGTGGAAGAGGGGCTTCTCGTACAGCAGCATAAAAAAGAAGAAGGTGTTGCATCAGGGATAGCTCTTCCCTGACCTTCTGATTGAGAAATGAGCCTTCGTAACGCATTCATATTGATCCCTTCAAAGCCTGGAATTGTCTGAGTCCCGCCTTCTAGGTCCACAATGGCATAGGTTCCCGTTGAAAAGGATTTGGCATTACTAGGTAAGAATCCCGTCCTTGCTGAGGTGTAGGGGCCCTTTGTGGATAAGGAAATCTTCGCTGAGGTAAAGGCTATGTTTGTCGCTGCACATGCTCCCCTTGGAGATGAATAGGTCTTGGAGGAGTAGGCTCCCTCTGCTGATAGGTTGGTTCTCGAGGTTTAGGCTCCCTCTGCTGATAGGTCGACCCTCGAGGTGTAGGCTCCCTCTGCTGATTAATGTGATGTCCGCCTTGGTTGTTCTGAAACAAAACTATATCCCTGTTAATGTCTTCTTCCCTTCTTTCAGACGAGGTCCCGCGCTCACCTACTCTCCTTTGATTAAAAGCTTGTTCTTCGTGAGGGTGAGGTCGTCTGGAATCCTGGGTTTCCTGATTCACACACAAAGAACGTTTTAAACTGAGCTTTATTTGAATTACGAATTTAAATAAATTATTATTATGTTGAATTATTGAATTAATTAAGTGGGACTTTGTTGCCCAGTAAATAACAATTGTAGAAGGGGGTTGAATACAATTGTATAAGATTCTCGACTTTAATAAACACAAATATGAATAATAACAGCTTTATTATTTTTGATATAAAACTCTCTCAAGAAATCCTTATGTTCTTGAAAGCTGCTAGGTACAATAATACTCGTGTATGCGATTGATTACAAATCAAAACCTAAACTGTGTTTATATAGTACACACAGCTGCTCTATCGATTACAAGATAAGACCAAATCAATTACAAATAATATTGATACATATCTAACCGACAGCATCATACCATAAACTAATAATCGACAAATTATCTTTCCTTATTATCTGAACTTGATAGTTATCTTGAGATAGTAATCCTGATCAGCTTCCAGTCCTGATGATAATCCTGATCACAGTCCTGATAGCAATCCTGATATTGACGCTCGTGCAATACTGATGACGTCAGCAATCCAGATCAGTAGTTCAGATCTTGACGATCATTGAATCCTAATCTAACAATCTCCCCCAATCTCATACTTGGTAAAATAAAGTATAGATTCCTAGATTCAATGATGCCAAAAATATATATACAAAATGTACAAGAAATAACAGCAGCAACTTATCTTTTTAAATTCTTTGATAGAACAGATTCATCTTCAAGAAGTTTGATAATAACCTTTCTTCTTTGTCTTCAAGAATTTGAATCAGTCTTTCCTTAAGATTTCTGAGCTCTTCATCTTCCTCATTAATCTGGTAGATAGCTGCTCTGAGATTCTGAATGGAACTTCTTTGTAGATTATGTTCTTCAACCAAGAGATAAACAATTTCTTTCCCATGATGATTAAGAGTCAGTTGTTTCATACCAAAAGACATTTCTTTAACAGCACTGCCTCTTTGCATTTCAACTTCTTGATCTCTTAGATTTAAGTAAATGGGAGTATAATCACCATTATAATTTATTCCTTCATCAAATCTTCTCCTTATGGTTGACATAATCATATCAAGACTTTCCTTGCACACTCCATTCTTCCACTTGAGCAAATAATGAACATATTTCAGTTCCTTTGTAGTTTTAACTAGCAGCTCCTGAATGGATAACTTCTTAACACTTCCATCCTTCATGAAGTAAAGAAGCTTCTCTTTCTTTTCAACACCATCATGACAATCTAACACTATATCCACAGCTAGTAAATTGTTCAGGTGTTCAGAAGTTAAGTTACCTTCAATTTCAGTCAGTGAGTGAGGGTCAACATATGGCATGTTCAGAAACTCAGCATCTCTGTGACCTATACCTCCTCTTGAGTTGTGTGGCATTCGCTTTAAAGCTTGAAAACATTTGTAACCAGAGTGATTTAGATTTTTGTAAACCAGAAAAGTTTGTAACACTGGAAACATTTGTTATAATTCCACCTGACTGAAAATTGACAGATCTATTGCACCTCAGAGTGTCAATGTGCTTCCACTTATTATCTTTTTCTTTCTCAAGAACATAGCTCTTTTCTAGCTTGTATTGTTGTTTTCTTGAATTTCTCCACAACAATCTGTTTGAATTTTTCAGCTTCTGCACATATGGGTTTGAAATCTCTATCTGTTGTTCTTTTGATTTCTTTTCTTTTTGTTTCTTCTTCTTCATCAACTTCTTTGTTATGAGAATCAACCACAGTAGACAAAATTAACAAATCAACCTCTTGTAGAATTTCAGATTCATCAGGATCTTGAACAGTGTAAGGATTAGAATCTTCAATTTGAGTTGTATTACTGATGAGAGTTGATTGTCTTGGTTTTCTCCTCAGAACAACTGTTGGTTCATATTCTTCACCCATATCTTCATTTTGAATAATAGTCCTGACAAGTTGAGTATCAGGAACTATTGGAGTTTGAGTGTCAGCAGGAATTTCTTCAATTCTTTACCCTCTAGACCTTGTCTGTCTAGGCATTGACTGAGTTCTTCTTCCTCTTCTAGCACCTCTTCTACCTCTGCCTCCTCTTCCTCTAGCAAGAGCAGGGTTATTAAAACTATCCATGATTTCTCTTTGTTGAACTAGAAATTCTTCTTGTGAGAGATCAGGATATTCTTCAGTAGCAGTGGAGAGAGCTTTTCTTGCAAACAATTGTTGAACTCTCTTATCAGTATGATAAAGAGTAACAACCTCACCGGCTTTTGTCTTGAACTTCTGGAATATATTAGCAGCATCCTCAGGATTTTCAATAAGAACATCTTCATCACCTTTAGGAATTATATATAAAGTTCCATGACCAGGCGTCAGGATTTGATCACCTGTCAGGATTTTCTCTTCCGTCATGATCTGAGATTTCACTAAAGTCCTTACTGTTCTAACTCCAGAATCAGAAACATGAGTTGACTGCATGGATTCACTTTGTGTAGTTTGTCTTGTAGACTTCACCATAGCAGCATCGAATGTTTCTCCTTGTCTTACTATGTCATCACCATCATTTCCAGAATTATCATCATCTTTTCTTAAGACTAGATCAGGTGTGCATTTTGTCTGACTTACCTTCTCCCCTTTTTTGGCATCAGGATTTGATAACAAATTTAAAATTAAAGAGAGAGAGGCTTGAATATCAATTACCTTTGAATCCAAATAGTCACTTATGTTGTTTATTGAAGACTGTGCAGTGATAAGATCTTTGACATGAGAATCCACAACTCTAAGTTGAAGAGCAGTAGGTGCCTTTGCCAAACTTTGTGAAATATCAGCCCTCACCAAATTATTAGCAGTCTTCACAGAATCAATCTCATCCTTGAGGCTCTTGCTTAACAGAGTTGTAGCCTTCAAGTGATTCCTTATATCCTCATTCTGAATTAGACTTGCAGCATAAGAAGCATGTTCCAGTGCACATGGATAGCTGACAGGATCATCAGACCTGTACCAGTCATTATCCCATTCATGCCTTCTTAGCTGTTCAGCAGGATCAATAGCAGAAGGACCAGAAAAATCTTGACCAGAAGCCTTGCCAGCCATGAATGTGCTTGAAGAAGCAAAATTAGTTCCAAGACTAGATTTTATTGTTGTATCAAGCTGATCCTTCTCAACATCATCATCATCATCATCATCATCATCATCACTGTCATTATCATCAGAATCATCAGAATGATTAGAATCAGGAATAACAACACCTTTGAGCTTATCCTGATGATCTGTGATAGAGTCTGTCATAGGCCTTGTGCTAAGTGGTTGTATCAGGATCGGCTCAACATCAGGAGCACCACTAGCATCAGGAGCAACACTGTCAGGATTTGAATTGCTTGCATCAGTATTAACTACCAATGGTTCTTCTGTAGCTTGAGGTTCAAAAGCTGCTTCAACACTTTGAGTCAAAGGTTCTTGTGTGCTTTCCTCAGTGACAGTGTTCTCGACCATAGCTTCCATTTCAGGAATTGCAGAAGCCCCTTGAGCATTGTCAGGAAACTCCCTAGAAACTGTAGTTGTCTTGCCTGCATCTTCACATTGAGAAGATGGTTCTTGTGTGGCTGGAATGCAAATGTCTTCATTCTCCCTTTGAGAAAATGGTTCTTGTGGGACCATTCCATCAGCTATGCCTTCACTCACACTTTGAGTGAGTGGTTCTTGTGTGACAGGATCTTCAGTAGCTGCTGAACCACTTTGAGGTTCAGGTTCTTGTGGGCTAGATCCTTTCAGTTTCTTCTGTCTCTTGAAAACTATCTCAGCTGTTTTCCTTTTCTTTTGCAATGGAGGTGAAAATCCAAGCTTAGAAGCAGTTTCAGCAACCTTCTCCCATGAAATTTCAAGAATCTTTTTAGTTGGAGATGCTGGAGAGTCTGAGATTGAGACAATCTTGTTTTGGTCATCAGGAATACCAACGTCAAGATTAGCTTGAGCATCAAGAATTGATGACTCGTCAGGATTTGAAGTGGCCTGAACATCAGTATCCTGCTTCTTCAAAGGAATATGATACCTGCTTTTTATTAATTTCCTTTTCTTCTGTGGCTTTTCAGATGGTACCACAGCTTCAACAGCAGTATCAGAAACTTCCTTCTGAATCTTAAATTTAGAGGATAGAGGCATTTCATCCTTAGAATCAGTATCATCTCCCAGGATTAACTTTCTCTTCACAACAACCTCCTCAACCTTATCAGCCTTCTTGTCCAGGACCCTTTGTACACCCCCTTGTTTCTTCTGTTTAGTGAGTGGTGTAGAGGAGAAATCCATTGATCCTGATTGTCTTCCAAACACATCAGATCTAGCTGATTTCTTAGTTTTTACGACTAAAGTCTTTTGAGAGACATTAGAGGTGGCTATAGATTTTTTAGAGTGTTTGGGTTGGATGCTTGGGTCAGGAACAAGGTGTGATTGGCCTTGTCCCATAGCATCAGAAACTGATCCATATTGAGTAGGCATTTTCTCTTGCAAGAAAAGCCTGACCTCATCAGGAATGAAGGCATTGCCTTGGAAACCATTTGCCTTGTCACTGTTGACTAAGGACTTCACATTATTTTCTGTAATTCTACAAATGGGCAGAATTACATCATCTTCAAATATAGCACCAGGACACAAGTGATTAAAAATTAACTGAAAAAATCTAAGAAAACAGACAGAACCTAACTTATCTGATTTCCTATCACTTAAAGCTTTCAATATAAATGACCCATAATCAAAAATAGTAGAATAGATAAGAGAGTACCCTATCTTGAGAGATCCTGATGGTAGAGCACCAAAGTTAGATGTCTTGTTCAGGAAACATCTACTTATGGTGTCAAAGAAAAAATTTCATTCCTTCTTAAGCTTTGTCCTGAAAAGGTTTCCATACCTCTTAACTTTGCCATTGTAACCCAGCTTTGTAACAAACTCAAAAATTGTCGAGTCTGTAACATTATCAGGAACATTATCACCCAAAACTGGAAAATGAAGAGCCTCTTCCATAATAGCGGGAGTTACATAGTGAGTAACCCCATCAAACTCGAAACTCATCAGGATTGAGCCTGAGTGACCTTTGTCAAAAACAATTGTGTTCCACACCTGCATCACTGACTTAAAAGAAATACTTGCAGGTTCTGTTAGAGCATACTTCAAAGCACTTGAAGCAAGAAAATCTTGAATAATATGGAACTCATTGGGTAATTCATGATGGTCTAAAACCGCCACAAAATTATTAGTGGCAAAAGTAACACCAATAATTACTGTTTGTTTGTTCATGAATGATGAAGACGCCATTGATAAATTATAGAAAACTTGAGAATTGAGATTCAGAAATTAGGGTTCGAAGCACAGAGAGAGAAGAAGATGAAAAACTGATGCAGTGAGAGTAATTTGCAAAAGAGAAAACAAATTGTATTTTGTTAAAACAAAATATTACTCTCAATCACATGTGGCAAAATATGATTTGTGCACAAATAATTAGTGGACCAAATTACGTGCGTAATTAAACATAACTACACCACTTTTTATGTGTATCTATGTGTATGTATATATCAGTGTGACACACACGCGTATACATTTGTCCGTCTAAAGTTCAAACGTTTCCATCAAATACTGACGAAAAATTAGGCACAAATGTAGCAAAATTGAAATTCTGACCTGTCCATCAGGATTGACCAAAAGACTTCCTGTCAGGATTTTGTCCTATCAGGATTCGATCAAAATTACATACACAGGATTCGATAGTCATCAGGATTTGTTCTCTGTAGCTTTTCTCATAAATTCTCAAAGTTCATCATTCCAAGTTCATTCACCAACTTGTTGAAGGTAGCTTCATGCAGTGGCTTGGTGAATATATCAGCTAGTTGTTGATCAGTAGGAACAAAATGCAGTTCAATTGTTCCTTCCAGTACTTGTTCTCTTATAAAATGGTACCTGATACTGATGTGCTTAGTAAGAGAATGTTGAACTGGATTTCCTGTCATTGCAATAGCACTTTGGTTATCACAATAAATAGGGATTTTGGAGTATGACGGGCCATAATCTAACAACTGATTTCTCATCCACATTATCTGAGCACAACAACTTCTGCAGTAATGTACTCAGCTTCTGCAGTTGATGTAGAGATAGACTTTTGCTTTTTACTGAACCAAGAAACTAGTCTACCACCCAAAAACTGACAACTTCCTGAAGTACTTTTCCTGTCTATTTTGCACCCTGCAAAATCAGCATCTGAATAACCACACAAACCAAAATCTGATTCCCTTGCATACCGAAGGTCAAGAGAATGAGTGCCTTTAAGATATCTGAAAATTCTTTTGACTGCAATCAGATGTGGTTCCCTGGGATTTTCTTGAAATCTTGCACAAAGACAGGTTGCAAACATGATATCTGGTCTACTTGCAGTGAGATATAAGAGTGAGCCAATCATTCCCATGTAGTGAGTTACATCTACCTCAATACCTTGATCAGGATCAAGTTTGGTAGCTGTAGTTATGGGAGTACTTGCAGTTGCACTATCTTGCATGTTAAACGGGTTAAATATCAAATTGGTCACTAAAGTGGAGGTCATATATCAATTTTTTCATCAATTTTATCGGGGTCTCATTTGAATCACTAAAGTCATAATAAATATCAAATAGATACCTCTAAATATGTGATTGAGGAGTAAAATAATTTTTTATTGAGTTCTATATATTTTTCTTCAATGTCACCATAACCAAATGTAAAGTCATGAATTCTAGTATTTTAGATAATATATTCAGATTTTTTAAAATTTAATTAAAATTTGTTTTAAATTTTATAGTTTTTTTCTATGATTTAATTAAAAATAAATAGTAAATAATTTTAAAAAAATCTAAATATATTATCTAAAATACCAGAATTCATGACTTTACATTTGGTTATGGTGACATTGAAGAAAAATGTATAGAACTCAATAAAAAATTATTTTACTCCTCGATCACATATTTAGAGGTATCTATTTGATATTTATTATAACTTTAGTGATTCAAATGAGACCCCGTTAAAATCGATGAAGAAATTGATATATGACCTCCACTTCAATGACCAATTTGATATTTAACCCCATGTTAAACCTTTTCAATAAATTCTTTGTGTACTTTGACTGATTGATAAAGATGCCATCATCAGTCTGTTTAACTTAGAGACCCAGAAAGTAACTCATTTCTCCCATCATGCTCATTTGATATCTAGACTGCATAAGCTTTGAAAACTTCTCACATAGCTTATTGTTTGTTGACCCAAAAATGATATCATCAACATAAATCTGAACTAAAAGCAAATCCTTACCATGATTCAAATAAAACAGAGTTTTATCAATAGTACCTCTTTTGAATCCACTTTCCAGTAAGAATTGAGCTAGGGTTTCACACCAGGCTCTTGGAGCTTGCTTTAGTCCATAAAGTGCTTTATCCAATCTATAGACATGATTTGGATATTTAGGATCAATGAAACCAGGAGGTTGTTCAACATAGACTTCTTCCTCCAGTTCTCCATTTAAGAAAGCACTTTTTACATCCATCTGGAAAACCTTGAATTTCTTGTGGGCTATATATGCCAGAAAGATCATGATGGCTTCTAACCTTGCAACAGGAGCAAAAATTTTATCATAGTCAATTCCTTATTGTTGAGAATACCCCTTTGCAACTAGCCTTGCTTTATTCCTGATAATTACTCCATCTGAATTTGTAATTTGTCTTATTTTTGAACACCCACTTTGTACCAACAATTGACCTGTTCTTTGGTCTTGGCACTAGTTTCCAGACTTCATTCCTTTCAAATTCATTCAACTCTTCTTGCATTGTAGTAACCCAATCAGCATCCTTAAGTGCACAGGTTCCTCCTTGCATAGAAAGTTATGATAGAGACATTCATTTTCAGTTGCACTTCTTGTCTTAACACTTGCATCAGGATCCCCAATTATCAAATCAGGAGTATAACTTCTAGTCCATTTCCTTGCTGGTGGTAAATCATTCCTGGAAGTAGATGCTCCCCCTAGATTGGTGTTGTCTTGATTAAAAGAGTTTGAATCAGTAGAAGCTCCCCTTGAATTGTTGTTATTTCCTCCTGATGGATTATCAGGATTATCACTTGAATCAGTATCTGAAGAATCATGTCCTGATGCTTGAGTAGTTTCAGTATCAGTAACAGTCTGCTGTTGCTCCCCCTCAACATGTGGACTGTCAATAGTATTATCAGTGGCATCATCAGTAGCACCATCAATAGTACCATCATTAGCACCATCAATATTTGGTGCGTCATCAGGATTTGGTGCATCACCAGGATTTGGAGACCCATCAGTATCTGATGGTGTATCAGTATCTGATTCCAATTCTTCAGGTTCCTTGGTAGCTTCATTTTCAAAGACCAAACTATCATGTGAGTCTTCATTCAGTCCAGTTATCTTCTTATCATCAAAAGATACATGTATTGACTCCATGACAGTCCTTGTGCTCAACTTATAAACTCTAAAAGCTCTTGAGGCTGGATAGCCTATAAAGATACCCTCATCAGCCTTGGTTTCAAATTTACCTAGCTATTCAGGATGAGGTCTGAGAACAAAATATTTACATCCAAACACATGTAGATGCTTCAAACTAGGTTTCTTCTCCTTGAGCATTTGATAGGGAGTTACACCATGTCTGTTTATCAGTGTGAGGTTTTGAGTATAGCATGTTGTATTGACTGCTTCTGCCCAGAAATATGTAGGCAATTTTGCTTCTTCCAACATAGTTCTTCCAGCTTTATTAAGAGTTCTATTCTTTCTTTCAACTACTCCATTTTGCTGGGGTGTGCCAGGAGCAGAGAATTGTTGAATTATTCCTTTGTATTTGCAGAACTCTTCCATCTTTGAATTCTTGAATTCAGTACCATTATCACTCCTCAAAATCTTGACTTTATACTTTGTGCCTATCTCAATCATCCTCACATGGTCCAACAGTATTTCAGGAGTCTCGTCTTTTCTGTGTAGAAAATGCACCCAGGTGAATCTAGAAAATTCATCAACAATTACAAGGGTATACCTTTTCTTACTGATGGACATTATGTTGACTGGTCCAAGTAAATCAAGATGTAACATGTGATATGGTTCTCCAATAGAGGATTCAGATTTACTCCTAAATGATGTCCTTCTCTGTTTAGCTTTTTGACATGCATCATAGAGTCCATCAGGAGTATACAAAGATTTTGGCAATCCTCTAACCAAATATTTCACTCATTGATATTGCTGAAGTTGAGATGAGAAAGCTTCTTGTGCCAGTTCCAACTTTCATCTACTGATGCTTTACTGATGAGATAAGTAGAGGAGCCATCAGTATTTGCTTGAATGTTGGCTTCATATATGTTACCATGCATGTAGCCAGTAAGTGCAACCTTTCCTGATTCTTTGTTGACTACTTCACAATGAATGGAATAGAAGTTGACATTATAACCTCTGTCTGTGATTTGACTAATACTCAACAAGTTGTGTTTTAGTCCCTTCACAAGAGCTACTTTTTCAATGATGACATTTCCAATGATTATATTGCTATATCCCAAGGTTTGTCCAATGTTGCCATCTCCATAGGACACTGTTGGGCCAACTTTTTCCTCATATCCTGATAGTAGGGCTTTGTTTCCAGTCATGTGTACAGAACATCCACTGTCCATGACTAACACATTTTTCTTTTTACCCTACAATCAAACAATAAATAACTAGTCAGAATATTTAGGAACCCACACTTGTTGGGCTCCTTTTCCATGCATTTTACTAAATTTAGCAGTATCCAACTTTTTGACTTTAGCAGTCCTGACAGGATTGTATCCATCAGGATTTGCCTTGTCAGTTTCAGTATTGAAAAATGCATGCTTCACATTTACATTCTTAAGTTTACCAGAATTTGCACTTTTATTGAACTTAGGTAAAGGATCATAAAAGTTATAGTACAAATTATGGTATGCTTCACAAGTATAAATAGAATGCCATTCACTGCCATAATGAAAACAAGAATTTTGTGGTTTATAAAACACTGATCTATTCCTAACATCAGATCTAGGAATTTCAGTGACCTTCTTTTTACTCTTCCTACAATCAATACCAAGATGATTAGAGTTACCACAGTTAAAACAACATTTTCTTGGTGCATTTGGGATAAACTCATAATTATTCTCTTTATTAATCCCAACTTTACCATTCCTGTTTCTCTTGACAATAGTTGACTTTTGTTTTCCAATTAACTCACACACTTTATCCTTAAGTTGTTTCTGAGACAATAAACCTTCATTTTTATTTCCATTTTTCTTGACAAGTTTAGACTTTGGAATTTTGACTGGTTTAGCAGAAGTAGATCCCTTTTCAAAGGTTGAATTGGGATCTTTACCAAATACAAAATCAACAGGCTTAATCTTAGATTTGGTTTTGTCTATAACATGTCTATAGGTCTTTGGACTAACTGTCTCATTAATAAAAACTTTCTTTTTCAATTTCTTATCCTCGTCTGACTTATACCCTAGACACTCTTTCCAATTCTTAGAAGTATTGATTTCATGAAATTTCCTTCCAGAATCTGTCCATGTTCTAATTTTCTCATTAGCATATTCAAGTTCTTTTTCAAGAGCAGTAAACTTAAATTTCATTTCAAGATGCATGTGTTTAGCATTATCACATTCTTTTTGTACTGCTTGCATAAAAGAAAATTCAGCTTCTAAATGCTCATTTCTTTTCCTAAGTTCAGACATCTCAGATAAGATCCTAGCATTTTCAGCAGATTGACTTCTAAAGCTAATATGCAATGACTTTAGAAAACATCTTAATTCAGAGGCATTATCTGTATCAAAATCAAAAACAGTATTTGATACCTTTTCATCAGGAACAGCAGTCTCATCAGTATTGGCCATTAGGGCATAGTTGACCACCTCATTATCAGATTCTGAGGAAGAGTCCATCCAATCATTGCTTGAAGTGATGAGTGTTTTAGCCTTCTTGCATTCAATTGCAAAGTGCCCCATTCCATTACACTTGTAGCATCTTATTTTTGACTTGTCAATTTTTTTTCTGAAAGTTGCCTTGTTTCTAGCTTTCCTGAACTTCATCTTTTTAAAGCCCTTGACTATCATAGCAACCATCTTCTACATGTCAGAGTCAGTAGAATCATCATCAGTATTGGCATCAAGATTGCCATCAGTATCTGATGATGAGTCATCAGGATCTGACTCCACCACTCTTGTCATTCTTCTAGAGACCTCCACAGCTTTTCCTTTTGATTTTGCCTCTACATTCAAGGCTACAGACTTTGCCTTGCTGCTTCTTTTGTTCTTTCTTTGTTGAACCTCAAGATCATAGGTTCTCAGCATCCCATATACCTCATCAAGAGACACAGTGTTTAGATCATACTGATGCTTAATGATGGATGTTTGAGTATCCCATTCCTCAGGTCAAGCTCTTAGAAACTTGGTATTCGAGTCCTCAATTACATACTCTTTGCCAACTAGAGATAGATTATTCAGCAGTGTCAAGAATCTATCATACATGTAAGTAAGGCTTTCATCAGGTCTTGCATCAAATTGTTCATACTCTTGAATCAGTAGAGCCCTTCTTTTCTTCTTGACAGATGCAGATCCTTGGCATTGAGTTTCCAAGGTGTCTCAAATTTCCTTTGCAGACTTGCATGCAATCACCCTGTTTGACATGACAACATCAAGACTATTATGCAGGATATTTTTTATCTTTGCATCCCTGAGAACGTGAGCCTTTTCTTCTTGAGTCCACTCACTTTTCACCTTGACCACATAGTGTTGAGGTACAGTATCTGTAAGATCCGGGAAAATTACGTGTTAATATTTGATGTGAAATGAAATTTTATTTTCATATCAAAATTTATTAAATGTTTTATCTATTTAAATTTGTTAAGTTATTCATTAAATGGTTGAATATGTGTTTTAAACTAGTCAGTTGCTAGAAGTTGAATGAGAAATTGTGGCAAATTACCAAACTTGATTTGAAAATTTTTAGAGACTACAAATGTTTAAACCAAAAGCTTATTTTGGAAACTTTTCCTATTATACTTGATAATGCACCTGCTGAGCAATTCTTTCTCTCATACTTGCTTTCGTTATATTTTTAGCCTTTCAGTAAGAAGGCATATTGGCGGGAGTTATCCGCGTAGCTGGGCAGAGAAGGAAGAAGATGTTAGTGTAAAGACGTTATGATGCAGAGTAGTTAGAACTAGTGTAAGGTTATTGTATAAAGTGATTTTTTATTAAATACTATGTTGTATCAGATTAGATTTGCCTGGTATACTTCTTGTCGATGTTATACTAGTGTTATAGGATTTATGTAAAGAGAATGGTTGTAAAGAAGAAAATTTTGTGTAATGGAATTTTGGATTCTTGTTTCTAGCACTATAACCTTTAAAGATTCTTGGTAGAGTTGGGGTCGCAGATGACATAATTATATTGGGTTAATATTGAACAGGTTGTTTTATTTGAGAATGCAGAGTGACGACCAAATCCTTTGACCCCGGATTTGGGGCGTTACAGGTTGGTATCAGAGCAGGGTTATAGTAAAACTAGAAACGAGAGTGCGTAGGAGTGTATATAGTTATATAAGGAACGTCAGAGCTCATTTAGAGTTCGTGTTGGACTATTGTATATAGTACCAATGAGTGAGTTAAGATAGGGGTATTCGATTAGATGATTGTGCTAAGATGGATGGAACTTCTTTCGATTGTAGATGTCTACGGCGGAATCTTCAAGGACTATTACGAGTCGATGACAACGTACGATATTGATAACTATACGACGTGGAAAAGAAGGGCTTAGAATCGGATAATGAGCTATCGAAGGAGCCGACAAAGAAGGCATATGTGGAGACCTTGGTAATACCTTTCCATCCTAATGAAATATTCGACATTCCTTTAAGCGAAACTTGTGTTGGTGAATATATTCCACCTTTTGACTTTGTATTCGATACTTTTGATCAATCATGTTTGCAATTACATCAGAGGTTGTTGTGATATCTATTTCAAATTTTGAGGCATGTTGAAATGTGTTATTTGAATTTCAACTCTTTCATTCTTCAGGGGTGGATAACTCTAATCGTAATGTAACATTATTTGTTTGATACTTCCTTTTCTGGTTGTTCTTCTTTTCTGGAATAACACCTTTGGAATCTATTCAATTTCAATCCAAGGTGTGTATCTGAGATTTATTGTCAAAAGGCCTTGGTTGTTACTTTGACTTTGAATTTCTTTCATATTTCTCTACTCCAACTGAGACAAACAACCCTATTTATAGGGGACACAAGGACTATCTGTCTATGTGATAGAAGTCTGATGGGACGCCGTCACTTATGTGTTGTGCAATACAAGAAGGCTAATTACCTTTAGTAATGTCTTAATTAAGACACGCAACATTGAGTTCACGTGATCGAATTGATCTCTCAGTGATTCTTTTATTTCCAATACTGTTCGCTTTAGAATATGTAAATTTGGTAACCACAATTGTGGGACATTTTCTATGATGCAGAACCTTTTCACTTCAAAATATCATGAATCTTGTTATCTTTAATAATCTTGAAGGTATACCACCAGGTTGGAAGGAATTTACCTTACCATAATGAACGAAGAAATTGCGATTGAATTACCACGAACGAAAGCGGATCATGATGCTATTTGGGTTATTAATGACCGAGTAACGAGAGATATTCATTAGATGAGTTGGTTCATCTCTATTTGAATGAGATAGTAGTACGATACGAATTTGCTTACCACTCCATATGTAGTGTATTTATAATGTATTTCATAGAATATGAACCTACAGAGATTTAGCTAAATTTGTTCTATGTTGAGCAACCGATTAAGATATTAAGTCGGTATGAGAAAGTGTTGAGTAATAAAACAGTCGAATTAGTATGAGTTTGAGGAGAAATCCTAAGGTTGAAGAGACAACCTAGGAATTTGAGAGTGAGATGTTGGAAAAGTATCCACATATGTTTGCACGAGCTGATTCTGAGGACAGAATCCTTTTAAGGGGGGAATGATGTAAGATCCGGGAAAATTACATGTTAATATTTGATGTGAAATGAAATTTTATTTTCATATCAAAATTTATTAAATGTTTTATCTGTTTAAATGTGTTAAGTTATTCGTTAAATGGTTGAATATGTGACCTGGAGATGCTATGTGAATATTTGTGGTGATTGGAAAATTCTTTTTAAGAGAATGTTATTTTTATTTCGTTTTATTTTATTTATCGAAAAGAAAATTTAGTTAGTTCCCTAATTATTCGGGAAATTGATATATCGTTCGTATCAATAATACATCTGTTATAGCCCTAGTATTCTTGAGCATTCGTTATATAAATGATATGTATTGATTTGGATAATTATCAGTCATTGTGGATGATTATCACCTCGTAAAACGTGTACTTTACTTTATTAAAGATTTAAAGCGATCTAATGGATCAATATCGATCCAAAAATGTCGTTTGGGGTATTATTTTACGTTTAATATAAAAAGGCGAATCGTACATTATCCTTCGTATAATACAGATTATATATAGACAAAAATATAAAAATCTTTGAACCGTGTTCTTCGTGTTCTTGAGAATCAAACACAAATTTGAAGGTGTTACCGGAGTCCGATTCCAACGCTCTTATAGTCGAATCAAAGATCTTGGAATCTAGTTTCTTAATCTACCATCAGATTTTGTGTGGGGTAAAATTCTGGATTTCTATTATTTTTATTAAATTCGATTTTGTATATATTAAAATTATGAATTTTTGTAAACCTGATTGGTTGTTGATTTTGATGTTACCATGGTGTAGAGTATGTTTTTCTGGTCAATTTCATATATTATATGTTGAATTTAGAGTTCGGTAACGTATAGAAATCGAGGTTTGATTGTCGTGTTTTTCGTGTTCTTGAAATTCAAAACTAATTTTGAAGGTGTTATTGATATCGGATTTTGGAGTTCAAGTAGTCGAATCGTAGCTCTTATGATCTAGTTTCTTAATCTGCAATCCGTTTCATCAGAGGATAAAGTTTCAATTTTATATAAATTTTCTTTAAGTCTGGATAAATTAATAAATTAGGTTTCATATTAAAAAATTGGGGCTTTTTGATTCTGAGTTCGTTCACTTGTTTTGATGGCTGAAATAGCTTTATATGATTGTGTATAATCGTTTTACATGCTTAATTGGGTTGTTCTATCTCGTTTTTAGCAAGTTCCATTTTTAAAGTTTACTTTCCAAATTTTGATTGATTCGTACGTAAAATCTGTTGATTGTTCGTGTATGTGGATATGGGGGTTAGATTGTACATGTTCCAAGCTTTGTTTTGGTATATAGAACATTGAGTTTGGTAAAGGATTTGTGTTAGTCGGATTTTTGGCCGGATTTTGGTACCGCCGGCGACTTTACCGGCCGGTGGCAGCCATTAAAGCTGGCAACGGAGCTTTTTACAGTTTAGTACCTCAAGTTTTGAAGATGATGAAGTTTGGTCCCTGAAGTTTTACAAAGTTGCAAATTGGTCCCCTGACCAAAATTATTTTCTAAATTATTTATTTTTCAATTATAAAAATCTGTTTTGTTTATTTAAATTTTGAAAAATAGTTTTAAAAAATGACTTTTAAATTCTAAAATTTTCTTTTAAATTCTGAGAATTTTTATTTAATTATTCCTTAATTATTTAAGGAATTATTTCAAAAATTTTATTTATTTAAGTAATTAATTATTTTCCAAAATTCTTTAATTATTTTGGAAAATGATTTAAAAGTGATTTAAATTAGGAAAAATATTTCTAAAAATGTTTTATTAATTATTTAAAATTCCTGAATGATTTATAAAATCATTTTAGGCCTTTCTTGCAAGTTACAAATTTTTTCTTGAATGTTACGAGACTTATGTGATTTATTTATCGCAATTAAATGACAAAATGTGTTACGTGAAATATGTGAATTATTTGTTTATTGAGTCATAAATACGAATAAGTGACTGGAGACTTGTTTAAATACTTTGGTCGTGTCTAATATTATCACGAGGGGTAGTTAGAATAGAAATTTGTCAGTATTGTTAGAAAATGAGATTTACGAGACCATTGACTTAGATGTTGACTTTTATAGTATAGAAATTTTTGACGAGCGAGTTACGTGAATTATTTATTTAGTTAATCGTGATTATTCTATCTATTGAATATGGTTATCTAGGCAACAAGGGCTATTGGACAAGACGAGCCAGATTACCAAGATATGTTAAATGAAGAAAGTCGAAGATATCGGTAAGACTAGTACGTGCGTCGGAGTTAAGTTACAATCTTTTATGGAATGTGAGAATCATACTCTGAAGGCTAAAGTACCGTCTCATGTTTGACTATCAAGGCAGACGCGTGGATTCAAAAATGGTAGGATCAGATTCGTGGTATTCGCAAGAGCGTTAAATCAAAGAAGGACGGAAATAGAGAATCGTGCTATAAGACAGAATAAGGAGGGAATCGTATTATCTCAGCCTTACGAAATAGCTAAGGACCAGAGGCAAGTGTTTATACCCTTGCTTATTATTTGAGTTATATTCTCTTGAATTATTATTATGCAATTGGCATACTCTTCACTAAATTTTAAATGATGACTCTTTTGCATTAAAGTGCAAGTATTTTATTTAATCTCGTAAATTGACGAGTATTCTTTCATACCTTTTTGAGGTCAAATTTATATTTCCATATTAATTGGGAAAAGTATATTTATTATGTTGAAACGATTTAAAAGATAGTTATGGGCCTTATACTAAGGCTTTCTTTCAAAAATCTTGATTTAAAAAATATTAGGTTGGAATGTTGCCAACCCTAGATGAGTGGGAACTTGTGAACCCGATGAGGGTAAAAATGTTATTTTAAATTCTGAAGTTGTGGTACTTGTTCTACAAATATTCTATTTTTCCATCTTGCACCTATGCAAGTATTATTATCATTTCTTGTTGATGCGATTATCTGATCCAGTCCTTGATTCGAACTCATAATACATGTTTCATATCAGACTTAATTTTATTGGGCATGTTATTGCTTACTCTTCATTATCATCCTAGTTGTTGCATCGATCTCGTCGATGTTTATTATATTGTCACTTTTCATGTGCACCTCCCATTATTGTGTTGATCTCGTCGATACTAGATTGTATTGTTATTCTTTATTGATTCTTCATAGTTGAGTTGTTTCCTGGAACGTGAGTTTTCCAGTGATTGTTGTATTAAGGTTATCGATTCTTCCGACACCTGATTGTCGTAACAAGGTTGTCGATTGTACCGACACCTGACGTATAGGATATAGAATTGGAATGTTTTTAAATGGACCAATAATGGTCGGACCAGATTCGTGGTCGGAATTAATTAAGGCCAAGATGGCCAAGGATCCTAGGGGAGGACTTTTCTATAAGCGGGTCCAGGGTTGATGCGTGACTGATCAGCAGCTCAACCTTTGTGATTTATAAAAGTATAAAAAATCAATTCTAATATCACTTCTTATATCTGAGATTGAATTCATTCATATGTTCTGTACTGGTGAGTTATAACCTGATATTCAGGTTGATTCGTTTGCTTAGAGTTGTTGGTTTCAGAAGATGTTGTGAATGGAACTGTTATCTTTAAAAATAGTATTTTGTACAAACTATGGTCTTGAAGACGTATGAGTTTATATTTATTTCATATTTTCTACATACTATAGTAGATATTTTGGTTCGGGTAACCGTGGCGACCAATATAACTTTCCTCGTGTTTTAAACTAGTCAGTTGCTAGAAGTTGAATGAGAAATTCTGGCAAATTACCAAACTTGATTTGAAAATTCTTAGAGATTACAAATGTTTAAACCAAAAGCTTATTTTGGAAACTTTTCATATTATACTTGATAATGCACCTGCTGAGCAATTCTTTCGCTCATACTTGCTTTCGTTATATTTTTAGCCTTTCAGTAAGAAGGCATATTGGCGGGAGTTATCCGCGTAGCTGGGCAGAGAAGGAAGAAGATGTTAGTGTAAAGACGTTATGATGCAGAGTAGTTAGAACTAGTGTAAGGTTATTGTATAAAGTGATTTTTTTATTAAATACTATGTTGTATCAGATTAGATTTGCCTGGTATACTTCTTGTCGAAGTTATACTAGTGTTATAGGATTTATGTAAAGAGAATGGTTGTAAAGAAGAAAATTTTGTGTAATGGAATTTTGGATTCTTGTTTCTAGCACTATAACCTTTAAAGATTCTTGGTAGAGTTGGGGTCGCAGATGACATAATTATATTGGGTTAATATTGAACAGGTTGTTTTATTTGAGAATGCAGAGTGACGACCAAATCCTTTGACCCCGGATTTGGGGCGTTACAGTATCTGTTTGACCAATAATTCTCGTAGGGATATATGGTCCATCACGAATCCTGTCCAAATAATCAGGATCTGTGGCTTCCAGGTACATCAACATCTTTACCCTCCATGTAGGGTATTCAGTTTTCTTCAGGATGGGAATTTTCATGCTTTCATACTTGGTTGTCGACATCTTAGATCATTTCTGATTTAGATTTAAATCAGTTTGCTCTGATACCAATTGTTGCCCAGTAAATAACAATTGTAGAAGGGGGGTTGAATACAATTGTATAAGATTCTCAACTTTAATAAACACAAATATGAATAATAACAACTTTATTATTTCTGATATAAAACTGTTACAAAACTCTCTCAAGAAATCCTTATGTTCTTGAAAGCTGATAGGTACAATAATACTCGTGTATGCGATTGATTACAAATCAAAACCTAAACGGTGTTTATATAGTACACACAGCTGTTCTATCGATTACAAGATAAGACCAAATCAATTACAAATAATATTGATACATATCTAACTGACAGCTTCATACCATAAACTAATAACCGACAAATTATCTTTCCTTATTATCTGAACTTGATAGTTATCTTGAGATAGTAATCCTGATCAACTTCTAGTCCTGACGATAATCCTGATCACAGTCCTGATAGCAATCCTGATACTGACGCTCGTGCAATACTGATGACGTTATCAATCCTGATCAGTAGTTCAGATCCTGACGATCATTGAATCCTGATCTAACAAACTTGATTAATTATATTATAATTCGAATTTAATAATAATACAACTAATAATCGAACTGGGTTTTGGAAGCCCGATCAGATTAGGGTTCATCCCATTCTTCTCTCCATATAAATACATAATGATGTATTATTTTAGGGTTAACTCAGAATTCATTTTGAGAGAAAAAACCCTAGCTGCTCTACATCAAGGGGAGAGAGAGAGAGAGAGAGAGAGAGAGAGAGAGAGAGAGAGAGAGAGAGAGATATTCGAAGTCGTTTTCTTGGCTAGTACCAACTCCGGTGATCGTTGGACGATCGGGCGTTCGTGTGGACTGTTTAGAGACGTAGATCTTGGTTCAAGGGATACGTGGTGATCAAAGAAAAGGACCTCCATCTGTCAACCATACGTAAAGCTTATTAAAAGGTACTGATTCGATTCTCCATAATTATCCGTTCATTATACATGGATCCTGAGTTAGGGTTTCGAATTTTATTGTTTTATTACGGTTTTTCCGTTGCGTTTATGCCTTGAAACCTAACAGAATTGTGTTAGAGAAGTATACTCGGGGTAGTATAGCTTAGAGGGCAGGTTCAGAAACGGGTTGTTCAGCAAGCCATTTGTCAGCAGTTGGGTAAAGGGTGGTATATTATTGTATCTTGTAATTGTTTTTATTGTGAGCAATAATATATTCTCTTACCAGGTTGGAAAGGGACCAGGACGTAGATAATAGGGGATTAGGGGTCGTACCTGGCTAAAAAATATGTGTACTTTACATTCCAGCACATTACTTTTTGCACTGCATTAGTTACATTCAGCTTACCATTTGTCACTGTTCAAATTGAATTCAGTAAGTTGTTTATCGGTAAAATTTAAAATTGACCATAGTTAGCCATTTAAAAAACACTTCTACAAAACATGTTTTAAAAAAAAAATTAATAATATTTGTAACGTAAATTTAAGGTTTTTCTGAATTTTTCGTCTTATCTTGATCATACATTGAAAGTCTAAATATATATAAAAGGATAATTATTTAATTTTTTTGTTATTGTAATATTATCTTAAATATTATTATATTTATTAGTATCATTTTTAATTTTCTCAATATTAGAATTTCAACTTATATTTAAATCAATATACTTATATAAAGGAGAAGACGGAGGCGTTGAGGTGTAGCCTCTCAAATCGCTTGGATCTATTCTTCTAATTTTCTCAAATTTTGGAATTAATAATATCAAAGATTAGAAAAAGTCTCAATTGTCGTTTAAATCTCTACTAATAGAGAAAACTAAATATACAATTTGTCTTTAAAATCTTCACTAATGGAGGAAAGTAAATATACAATTTTAATATTCTTGCATTTAAAATCTTTACTGATAGAAGAAAATATACAATTTAATCTATTTTTGTAGAGCACCTCTATCTTAAATATTAAAAATTGAAATTTCCTTTTTTAATTTTTAATTTGTAGAAAATGTAGTACTTTTAAAAGATAAGTATTCTAAAAAATCTGTTTATATAAGGAGAAGATGGGGGTGAGGTAGCGACTCTCAAATCGCTTCGATTTTTTTTAAATTTTCTCAAATTTTTGAATTAATAATACCAAAGATTATAAAAAAAACTCAATTGTCTTTTAAATCTTTACAAATAAAGGAAATTAAATATACAATTTGCCTCTTAAATCTTTACTACTAGAAGAAAATAAATATGCAGTTTTAATATTCTTACTTTTAAAATCTTTACTAATTGTGGAAAGTAATATATAATTTAATCTGTTAAAAATTGAAATTTCCCTTTTTAATTCCTAATTTGTAGAAAAGGTAGTACTTATAATAGACAAGTATTTTAAAAATAATAAATCTAATCAAATCTAGAATCAATTTACTATATCTATAATCCTATAATTATAAACTTAATTACATTCTATAATAAAAATCAAGAAGATGTCAATTTTCTTTTATTAAGAATTCAGACGATTATATAAATAGATTTTTAGTCCAAAATTTTTTGTTCTCAGTTTCATGGAGCTCAAATTTGTGTTTACTTTTAGAATATTTATATTCTCATACCCGAACTTTTACTCACTTAATCTTGATTTTGATTGTTTTTATTTAAAGGAAGATACATGAACTGAGACCAAAGTTTTGTTATACTACAAAGAAAAGGAATTCGAAAACATTAGTTATATTATCAAAGTAGGAAAGTGGGTGCATATATTATGACGTTTTTCACATATCAATTCTGTTTCACATGAATTAATATCCTCTCTCATATCCTACTAGGCTACTATAGATTGCAAGGTAGAGATTTTGCGCCATCTAATTCAGTTTTTATATTATTTTGATCAAAGCTTTGGTATATTTATTCTCACTTTTTGTGTGTTATTTCAGATTTCCTCCGGCTATTCAATAGTACATTCCATCGTTATTAAATGTAGGTTCTGGTACAGAATTCCTAAAAAAGAAAATTAAAAAACTATTTTCAAGGCTATAAATGTGAGCTTTTTAAATAATGTATTGTATTATATGTCAAAAAATACAAAACAAATTTTAAAATCATATAATTGATTTAGTAAATTAATGTGTTATTTGTTAAATTTGGTAACAATGAGAGAGCGGCTCACTAGGAGAAAACATCTTTAAAAAGAGGGTGGTTCATTAGGAGCAACGTATTATATGTTAATTAAATATTAATATTAAATTATGTATTTTAAAATATAAGTTGAAATTTAAATTTTTAAAAAATATAAATGGTAATCAATATAATAATCTTCAACATAATATTAAATAATGAAAATATTAAAAATTGTTTTTTTCTATATTTGTTTAGAATTTCTATGAATGACCAAGATGGCATGAAAAATCCAAAAGAAACCTTATGTTAGATATATAATTCTTTATTTCATTTAAAATAATTTTTATAAAAGAGAAGACGAGTGCGGTGAGATAGAGCCTCTCAAATCACTTTGATCTATTTTTCTCAAAATTTTGAATTATTAATTTTAAAGATTCGAAAATATCTCAATTTCTTTTAAAATCTTTACTAAGGTAGGAAACTAAATATATAATTATAATATTCTTGTCTTTAAAAATCTTTAGTAACAGAGGAAACTAATCTTTGCAAATGGAAGAAACTAAATATACAATTTTTAATATTTTCCTAAATTTTTTATTAGAAAATATCTCAATTGTCATTTAAATCTTTACTAATGGAGGAAACTAAATATACAATTTTAATATTGTTACCTTTAAAATCTTTACTAATGACAAAGACGAAGGCGGTGAGTTGCGCTCTCAAATCATCTTTATCTATTTTTCTACTCAAAATTTTAATCGGTGAGATAGAGCCTCTTAAATCACTTCGATCTATTTTTCTAATTTTCTCAAAATTTTGAATTATTAATTTTAAAGATTCAAAAATATCTCAATTTCTATTAAAATCTTTACTAATGGAGGAAACTAAATATACCATTTTAATATTCTTGTCTTTAAAGATCTTTAGTAACGGAGGAAACTAAATATACAATTTTAATATTTTTACCTTTAAAAATATTTACTAATGAAAGAAACTAAATACACAATTTTAATATTTTCCTAAATTTTTGATTAAAAAATATCTCTATTGCCTTTTAAATCTTTACTAATGTTGGGAACTAAATATAAAATTTTAATATTGTTACCTTTAAAATTTTTACTAATGAAAAAGACGAAGGCTGTGAGTTGCACTTTCAAATCATCTCTACTTATTTTTCTAATTTTCACAAAATTTTAAATTATCAAATAGAAAAAAATCTTAATTACCTTTTATTTTTCTAAATGTTCTCCCAAGTCAAATCACCGTCTTAAAATTATCTTAAAATTTCTCTTCAAGTCAAATTACCTTATTAATATTTTCTTAAACTTTCTCTTCAACTTAAAGTTATCATCTTATTATTCTCATAAATTTTCTGTTCCTCTTATAAACTTTATCCTAAAATCATATTATCATCTTAATTTTCTTCTAAACTTTGTTTTACTTATATAAAATGTAACTTTATATTTTGTCTTCCAATCAAATTTTAAAAGTAAAAATAAATTTAATTATCTCTTAAATATTGACGAATAGAGAAAATTAAATATATTTCCTTACTATTTTGCTAAATTTTTTATTTAAGTAATAATAATTTGCGTTAAAGGAAAGAATGACTCACAAAATATTTTAATTATTAGACCGAGAGAGCGCCTCATTAGTAGGAAACATATTTAATAAGAGTTCTTAAACTATTAAACTATTGTCCTTTTCGGTATTTGTTTAGAATTTTTTGTGAGTGACCAAGTCGAAACGGATAATTCAAAAGAAACCTTAAAGTTATGTTAAGAATATTAATATTTATTTTATTAAAAATGTGTTTGGTAGAATATTTTTGAATTATTTAAAAAAAATTATTATAACACCGCTGCGAAGCGCGACTTAATAAACTAGTACTTATATATAAAGGAGAAGACGAGGGTTGTGAGGTGGCGGCTATCATATCGCTTCCATCCATTTTTCTAATTTTCTCAAAATTTTTAATTAATAATATCAAAATTTAGAAAAAATCTCATTTGCCTTTTACTAATGGAGGAAAGTAAATATACAATTATAATATTATTGTCTTTAAAATCTTATCAAATGGAGAAAAATAAATATATAATTTAAATATTCTACTAAATTTTCGATTAGAAAATATCTCAATTTACTTTTAAATATTTCCCAATAGAGGAAAACTAAATATACCATTTTAATATTTTTGCCTTTAAATCTTTAGTAATGGGAAAAATTAAATATATAATTTTAATATTTTCGTAAATTTTTTATTTACTAATATACTTTCTAATCAATATCATTATCTTTATTATTATTTTATTATATTTATATTTTATCTTTATATAAAGGAAAATCTCCTAGCGCTCTCAAATCTCTGTATTCTATTTATCTATTTTTCTAGAACACTGCTATTTGAAATAATAAAAAATAATTTTCTTTTTTAACTCATAATTCAAAAATTAATTATATAATAAAAATTAAAATTTTATTTTTTAACTTATAATTCATAAAAAGGGGAACTTATACAAGATAAGTTCTTTAGAAATTATGAATCTAATCAAATTCTATAGTCAGTTGACTATATCTATAATTCTATAATTATAAACTTTATTAAATTTTATAATCTATATAAATAAATTATAAAAATCAAAAGATGTCAACTATAAAGATGAAGTCAATTTGATGACATTAGTTTTATTATCAAACAAAGAAAGTGAATGTATATATTATGACATTTTGCACATATCAATTCTAATTCACACAAATCTACTAAGACTAGATTATAAGGTGGAGATTTCTCGCCATCAAATTTAGTTTTTATATTATTTTGATAAATTTTTTGGTATTTATTCTTTATTTTTGAATGTTTTTTTTCGAATTTTTTGTAATTCTTCAATGTAGTACATCTCATCGTTATTAAATATACTTTCTGGTCCAAAATTCCTCAAAAGAATTTAAAAAACAAATTATCTTCAAAATTATAAAGGTAAATTTTTGTAACTATTTTATTATATGTCATGAAAACAAAACAAATTTGAAAATCATGTAATTTATAAATTAGAGTAATGTTAATGTATTATCCGTTAAATTTCTTAACAATGAGAGAATGACTCATTGGGAGAAAACATTTTTAAAGATAGGGTGATTCATTAAGAACATCATATTATATGCTACAATTAAATATTGATGTTATATTATGTAATTAAAATTTAACTTGGGATTTAAATCTTGAAAAAAATATAAAAGCTAATCAATATAATAATATTCGATATAATATTAAAACAATGAAAATATTAAACAATTGCATTTTTATATATATTCAAAGTTTTCGTCAATGATCAAGACGACATAGAAAATTCAAAAAATAAACCTTATGTTAGAAATATTATTGAAAAACATATTTCGTAGACTGTTTTTAAAAAATTTAGAAAAATTATTATAAGACAGTTGCGAAACGCGGTTTAATAAACTAGTTACGTAATAAAACATCAACACTAAAACCTAACTCAGCGCTTAGCATCAGATTTATTAATTTTTTAAAAATATAATCTACAAAATTTCTTTATTAATAAAATAAACTAATCATACATCAAAAGTTTAAAAATGAATAAAGAATAATTGTTTAATATTTTAATATTATTTCAAATATTAGTACATTTAATATTATCGATTTTGTTTTTCTAAAAATTTAAATTTTAATGCATATTTTAAATTACATAATATAACATCAAAATAGTATGTTGAAAATTAAGTATATTTAGGTAGACCATTTTTCCAGAAAGAACCATCTTATATAGAGAATCAGGAGAACCATATATATTCTATTATAGAATCTCATTAATAATTTCAAAAAAAAATTCATAAAATATATAAGCTGATTCTAATGTAGAATATTAGCATATACAAAATTTATAAAAAATTTAACATTTAAAATTTGAATAAAACATTGATTTTAAAATGATTCTGCTGCAGAATCATTTTGGATAAATTTGATTCTGCTATAGAATCACTTTGGACTATTTGACTAATTTTTAATTATTTAAAAAAAAGTAGTTTAATTTCGTATTTTGATTTAATAATTGAAATTTATAATTATATCTAATAAAAAATGTGATAAAATATATATTATGAATATTTATGTAATGATTCTCTCCCGGACTCTGTAAAAACATAATTTTTAATTGTTAACATCTCTTCGGAAGCTATTATGTCATTTAATACAAATTGTTATACATCAGCTATTATGTCATTTAACACAAATTGTTATACATTTTCTATACAGTTTCTATTTTGGGATGTCCTCTCATTTCTATACATTCCAAAAATAGTAATTTTTAATAATATAAAACACTATTACACCCACTACTTTTCTCCACTATCTCTATTCTATAATAATATAAAACACTATTACACCCACTACTTTCCTCCACTATCTCAAATCTATTATTATTAAATATTGATAGGTTCTGAAACCCTGGTGTTTTGATGATAACACTATAACAGAACGCTGGGTGTATTGTGTGGACTAACATTGTTTTGCAGGAGATAAATACTCTGTATTTTCTAACAAAACATGTTGTAGCAGCTAGCTGGCAGAGAAGTTTTTGTATGCAGGCAACAAGCTGGCAACAATCCCAGCGGATAGAGTTTCAGTCCTATTTAATAGCAAATGTTCTAGGAACAGAATTGTTAGGACTCTATCACATATATAAGTCGTATATATATATATATATATATATATGAGCTCAATATTTTAAAATCCTCATTTCATATATATATAATTACTATTAAATAGGAGTTTGTTGTTTTAACGATTCACACTTGAAAACAAACTCTTTTTTCTAGGGTTTATATTAGGTGAACGTGTATTCTTCTTCAACGGTTTTATTCTTAAACGTTCATCAGATTTTCTAAATGTTATTTTATGAACGTTGGGCTTGAATTAATCAAGGAACAAAAACGTGAGACTTGGTAGTCAAGACCGTTAGTTGCTAGATTAATTCAAAATCCTTGGTTCATTATAAAAAGATTTGTGTGGTTTTTCATTCTAGTTGTTGGACGACTTTCAAAAGAAAACACAAGTACTTTCGAACTGATTTGATATATTCTTTCATATACGTTTGAGCTCTAATATATATTACATTATATATCTTTGATTAGAGTTCATAGTTTCAATTGTAATTGATTATAATTGTATTGTTCAACTTGTAAGTTGGTAGTTGCTGGTTTTGTGAGCTTGGGAAACAAGGGTTCAAGGAACTTGATAGCTAGAGGAGTTTATACTTGGGTTAGTATAGTACTTAGAGAGCTGCGTTCAAGGAACAAGGTGTTTCAGCAAGCTGCAAACAGTAACTGGGAGATCAGGGAGATATATTATTGTATCATGTAGTTGTAATTCACTTTGATTAATAATATATTCATTTGTCGTGTTGGTAGAGGACCAGGACATAGACCTATAGAAGATAGAGGTCGAATCTGGCTAAAATTGTTGTGTGTTCTTTACTTTCTGCACAACGTAGCTAGCTACCACTTTACATTATCTGTGAATCCAGTAAGCTGCCAGACAGTAAAACAGACTGATTTTTGCTTTTTCAGTCACATAACTTGGTAATAATTAAAATTGGTCATTGTTAGTCATAACACCTATTCACCCTTCCCCTCTAGGTGTTGATTTTCATTTGGTATCAGATCATTAGTATACTAATCTTTCTGTAACAGGAAAAGTATCGATCAAATGGCTGACAATTATCCCGAAGGAAAGTCTGACTACCGAGCTCCTCTCCTCACTGGAACGGACAATTACAACTGGTGGAAAGGACGTATGGAAACATATTTATCCAGAGATCCACTTGTTCTAAGGGTTGTTCAAAAGGGTCCATATGTATTCCTTGACAAAGATGGCAAAGATAAGGCTGTTGATGATCTTACTACCGACGAATTGATCAAATTTGGCTATAATGGAAAGGCAAGGAATTCTCTCATGAATGGGCTTAATCAAGCTGAGCATGACAAATCATCATCTCTTAAATCAGCAAAGGACATGTGGGATGCATTGGAAACCTGTCATGAAGGCTCAAAATCCTTGAAGAAAGTCAAACTCAGTAAGTTGATGAATGAGTTTGGGAACTTTAAACTCAAAGAAGGTGAAACTATCAAAGAAAGTCAATCTAGATTTCAAGTGAACATCAATGCACTTAAGAAACTTGGCAAAAAGATTCCTCAAGATGAAATCAATATGAAAGTTCTAAGTGTGGTGCCATTTATCTTTGAACCCAAAGTTACTTCCTTGGAGTCTTCATCAAATCTTGATACTATGGATCATCTAGCTGTATTTGCTGAGCTAGAACAATTTGAAACCAAGATACTTGAAAGCAAGGTGGAATCTGTTAGAGCTCCAGTTGAAAAGATGAAGAATCTGACCTTACACTCCAGTAGCAGCAAGCTGGTCTCAGATGCAGAATCAGAATCTGATGAAGAATTGGCTCTTATGTCCAGAAAAATCAAGAAGATGATTGAAAAGAGGCATAAGCTGAAGAAGGAAAAAGGAAAAGCTTTTGGATCAAGAAGAGAGTCAAGACATTCAAAGGATGATGCATGTTTTGAATGTGGCAAGAAGGGACACTTCAAAAGGGACTGCTACAAGCTGAAGAACAAGCCTAAGCAGCAAGCTGCCTCAAAGGACAGAAAGAAATCTAAAGCTCTTTTGACATGGAGTGATGATGAGGACTCGGCTTCTGATGATGAATCAGGTGATGAGATGGTGAACCTAGCTCTTGTTGGTCTGGATGATGAAGACACTATGCGAGGAATCACGGAAGATGGCCTTGTAAAGAGTGATGCTTCAGATTTGGATGACAATAGTAGTGAGGTAAACTCTATAAATTCTGATTCAAATTCTAGTAATCATTCATTAGATGAACTAACCTTGCAGAGACATAGTACTATATCTATTGTGGAGTTCATGGAATTAAAGAATGAGAACAATGAACTTGAAAAGAAAAATGCTTCTCTTCGAAAGATGATTTCTGAGCTATTGGCTGAAAAGACTCCATCAAACAGTCATGAAGATCTCATTTCTGATCTCAAAGGAAAGTTAACACAACTTGAGGGGTTCAACAAATTACTTCTCAAAAGAAATGATACATTGATGAAGGAACTCAGCGAGCTGCGTGCAGAAATTGAAGCAAGAGATGTATGTCTTGAGACATTTAAAATCAGAGAATCCATCTCAATTGAAGCTACTCAATAAGCTGAGAAGATAAAAGAATTGGAAGCTGAAGTTGCAAAGCTTGAGAAAGGTATGGGAAAATTTGTTCAAGGAGAGGAAGTATTAAAGACTATTATGAAACAAACAAAGGTTCCTATGGATAAAGAAGGACTTGGAATGGCTTCTACATCAAATTCCAAGGCTTTTCAATATGAAGGCAAACAGGGTATTCCATATAAATATGTGTTAATCCCAAATGACCTAACAGAATTGTAGAAGGGGGGGGGGGGTTGAATACAATTCTTGATATTTCTTAAACTTAAAACAACTTACAAATAAAAACTGAACTTAAAGTAAAAATCACAAGCACATAAATAATTTCAGTTGGATTGTTTGATGATCCAACTGAAGTGATTTTTATTGCGGAAATAATCTGTGATACAAAAGTACACAGCTGCTCAGTTACAAGGTTGTAGAGAAGAATGCTCTCAAGGATAGCTAATACAAACTATTTTTTTTCTTCTTTTCTTTTAAAGTAACTGCTACACTTGGTTATATATCCCCAAGTTTACAACCCTATTTTTGGCTACACTAAAAGTACAATGAGTAACCGCCAATAGTTTGCTTTTCATCCCTTTGTCCAGTGGTCCTTGGAGATCCTTGCTTTTGTCTTCATGCTTATTATGATCACTCCCAAGACCCAATTGGAAACTGGGATGTTTCCTTATTCCCCATGTCCATTTTAATGGTTTCCAATGCAAAGTACACTTCCACATCACCTTTAGATCTGTTCAGTAAACTGTCACTATCACTTTGTCAACTATTCAGAAAAGCAATAATGATTCGTTGATAGCAGGGAGATGTTTTTCGTTGATAGCTTTATTCTTCATTCCGTTGATGGTGTTTCCCTCGTTTCGTTGATGAGTAAACTCCATACCGTTGACAGATTAATCTTCATACCGTTGACATGTCTTCACTTAGGCAAAATTACAAGGCATAATATATTTACAATTAACCAACCTATTTTGCCTATCTAGTACTTAGTCAACATGACTTAGAAAACCTATCTAATACATATAACAGAATGCCTATCATTTGAGAAGTATTGTACAATGCAATTGCTACAACACTCATTTCGTTGATGAGCTTCCTGTCAACGGAATGCTGCAAAGCATGCCATTTCGTTGACAGCTACAAAGTGACTTTACACAAATTCTACTAAGTGTTTTATGTTTATCATCAAGAACAACATATTCCTAACAATCTCCCCCAATTTATGACTGATAGAATAACAGCCATAAATCAAGAGACTTGATGATAACAAAAACACTCATATACATTCTAAATTACAAAAGTAGAAAATGCATTAAGCTTCATAATATTTTGAATAAAATACAAGACTTACAAGACTAATGCCAAGAAGTGCTCCTCTAGACTGAGCAAATGATTCATCTTTGTCTTCTTTGTGGCATAGTCTTCTTCCCTCTCTTAGAGTTGTTTTCCTCAATCTGAACCTGTAGCCTTCTGTAGAAGATCTTCTCTTCCTCATCTTGATCACCAAGCTTGGATTGCATAAGCTTTAGAGTTTGATTAGATGCCTTATCCAGCTGGTCTTCCATTCTGAAGAACCTTCTGCAGTTGTCCTTGTCCTTAAATTCCATCATCCAGTAGGGTTGAAGATGGATCTTCTTTCCTGTTGAGGGCACTCTAAGCATCCTGGGAAGAGCCTCAGGCTTGTTCCAGCTAGCCTTTATTTGACATATTTTGGAGACCACCTCAGACTTGGCTGTTTTGGTGAAGCCAAAGTCTTTCTTCAAGCATCTAAACACTGTGAGTAGTGTTTGGTAGTCTTCTCCTAAAATTCTGTAGAGAGGCCATGTTTGTTCTCTACCACCCTTGAATGTGAAAACTAATCTTTCAGGCATCTTTTGAGAAGCTGCAATGCCCCTTACTTCCACCAGGTTGTCTAAATCAAGATGTAAGCTAGATTCTTCCCTGATGTCAGCAATGTACATGCAGTCCTCTGGATTTGTAGGGGGTTTCTGAGGTTGTGGCTTTCTCACAAATACTAGCTTTGCCTTGACAGCCCTTTTCTTTGACTTTGTTGGCTGATCCTTTTCAAATAGGAATTTTGGAAAATAGGCTTCATCAAATTCAATAGGCTCCTCCTTTGGCATGATTGGTTGATCATGATAGTTGACAGGGTGTGCAGGATCACAGGCCAACTTTCCTTCAATAGGTAGACCAGTAGGAATTTGATGTGCACTTGTTATGGAAGAGGCTTGAGCAGTGTCCTGAGAGTCCTCTTTATCAAAGTCCAGATTCCTCTTAGCTCTAGCCTTTGGTTGCCTTATACTTTTCCTTGCTTCCTTAGCTCCATCCTTGGCTTTATCTTCCTGTAGAGTTTCTTCATCTTCAAGTGCTTGAGCAACTGCCAATGCTTGCATTGCTGCCCTTTCAGATTCTTCAGCTTTGGCCTTAGCAAAATTTGGGTGACCAACCCAAATGCAGATTTCCTTGCTGTCCCTGTAGATGATGGCCCATTGATTCCTTATGCTTGGATGATTGCTTTCCTTGCACTTAGTGATCAGCTTCCCTAGGACTTTGAACTCATCTGGCTTTGGTGGAGGATAAAATGTCCTTTCAGTGTTCTTGCCTTTGGGTTTGATAGGTGACACTGGAGAAATCCCTCTTGCATCCACATTCCTAAAGCATGAAGATTGGCCTTTCTCATTTCTTGAATCTTGAAGGATTCCATGCTGAAGGGGCTCTATAGCATAAGAGCTCTTGAACTGTGGCTCCATTTGTACTGTCACCATTGCATTTGTTGATGGTTGATCTGTCTTTGAAGAATCAGTAATTTTCTTGAACCTTGCTTCTATGTTGGACCAGTGATCTTTGATCTGTTCTGCAAGTTTCATCCTCATAGAAGCTTCCTTAATTAGATCAATACCATCCTTTTGCTTCTTTCCAAACTCCCCCATTGCTAATGGCTCTTCTGGTAAGGAGATGGCTGGGACCAAAACCTTTGTGATTTGTATCTCTAGCTCCTTAGTTTTCTCCCCCTTTTTGTTATCATCAAGTGAGATGATAGGGAGTCCTTGAGCTGCCAGAAGCTGGGTAAGTAGCTGAGTTTGCTTCTCCTGTTCCTTCTGCATGTGAGAAAGTGTAGCCTCAACTTTGTCCACTCTAGAGGAGAGAGTTTTCAAAGATGAGGACACTTCAGGTTCCTTGGTGAAAAACCTTGACATCTTGGAGACAGTGTGAAGAGGAAGCTTTTCATCTAGCCTCCTGTCAGTAGCATCCTTAAGGTTGCTAATTGAATCCTTTATTTCTGTAGCTTCAATCCTTGTCTGCAACATTTGTAGCCTTTGAATTTCCAGAGAATCCATTATGGCCTTATAGAATTTCTTGTCCCTTGCAGTTGCTGACTCATGAGCTAGATATGCCTCATTGTATTGCCTTGTAATAGCAGCATCCAAGTTGGATCTACCATGCATATCTTGAGAAAGCCAGTTTGGTGTAGGAGGCACCACAGAAGTCCCAGTCTGTGTAGTAGTGGCCACCTGTAGATTGTCACCAAAGCTGTCTTCATCATCAGAAAACTCAAATTCTCCACTTGCTGCAGCTCCTGGAGGTAGATTGGTCAAGGCATCCTTTGCTCTTTGCATTGATGCAGCAGTATGAATTAAGTTGAGTGACCTTTCTGCCTCCACATTGCCCTGTTGAGCCATAACTTGATAGGCTGACACAGGATGAGTAAAGGTCTCAGGATCCAGGGAAATACTATCCAGAGTTTGTTGATAATGCTCTTGGAAGGTAAGTTCCCTTTCTCCCTCACTGACCCCCATTAACTCACTTGCAATGGCTGCTTCCATCCTTATTGCTCCTGTAGTCCCTTCTCTCTCTCCACTCTTTTCTTGCATCATGGGCTCCCCATGGCTCACACCTCTCACACCCTCACCTTCACCTACTAAGGTGGTACTCTTAATCTCTCCTTTTGCCTGGCTGGAAGAAATAGCCAGCCTCTCACTCTCAGACTCTCCTTTTGCCTGGCTGCAAGCCAGCCTCTCAGTTTCACTCCCTCTCAAACCTAAAAGTGTCTCAACTACCACCAGGTCATCTACACTAGTTGTGGAAACAACTGGGTTTTCAATAAGGGGTGTAGATTGACCTATCAACAGAATGGTAGTTTGAACTGTCAACGGTATGGATACCGTTGATGGAGAAACACTTGTCAACGAAAGAAGCTGTTTCGTTGATGAAGTCAATAAAGCACTTTGAGAAAGTGAAATTACAGTAGAATCTGTGGTGATTGATTTTAGAGATTTGTCCACAGATCCTCTTGCAACTTCAGAAAAAATTGGTTGATGGCCCAACAAATCACTTAACAAGTGATGGCCACCAGCTTCAGAGTGGGGCTTCTCCAAGATCAGAGTTGGAGAATCAGGAATAGATGTATGGATCATGTCCACATCTAGAGATAAAGTTGGTGAATTTGATGGAGATAGTTCAAGGTTGATGTTTAGAGAATGGGACTGTAACCCCAGAGTGATGATAGGGGTTACATCAAACTGAATTTGTGAAACTGGAAGTGTAGCTTCCAGAGTGTGTGCACCCTGTGAACCCTTGGACTTTTGTTTCACCCTCCTTTGGTATTGGGAAAAAGTAGACTGTGGGCTTGAAGTGTCCCTTACCCTCTTGGAGTGTGCTCTTGGAGAAGAGCTTGTTTCAATAATTACATCCTTTTGGGAGGATGCAATTAGACTTGTGTTTAAATCCATATTACTCATTGTGCCTTGTTGGGAAGACACAATGGGGCTTGGCTGGATTTCACTCATCTGTCCTTCCTTATCCTTAGGGTTTCTTTTATGTTCACCCCTTCCCTCACCTCTCACAGCACCTACAACACTCCCCTTAGGTTGTGTAGTGGATTTTACAACAGGTGCCTTTTGGGAAGCACTTGAGGTTGGCTTGGAGGATTTCTTTGATTTTGGTCTTGTTGCTGGGGTAGGAGCCTGTTGGGTCACAACTACAGACTCCACAGCAACAGTACTGGGTGATATAGTTGAAGTAACAATTATACTAGAAGGGATAACAGTAGTTACCTCAATTACTGGCAGATACACCACTGGAACCTCACCATTGTGGTTCAGCCTCAGTATGTCTGTCAGTACTCTCTTTTCTTGCACAAAACACTCAAACTTGGAAACAGGGTTAGAAATAACTAATGGTGTTGGACTAACATGATTAGCCAACATCATCAGAAACCTAGCATAATAGATATTCTTTTTCCTATTAGCCTTATCACCCAACTTAGCACCAATTTCATACATAAGTTGGGTGCTTGAAAGGCATATGTTTAGGCCTATTAATATTCCGAGGAAACAACTTAATTTAAACAAGTATGTAATAAGTAAATAACAAGTTAATATGTCACAGGAATCTCAGATAGTTTTATCTGTCAAGAGAATGGAGAATTAAAGTCATCTACAGACTTGAAGTTATTCTACATTGAAAGAAGTTCAATTTATTGTTCAAGCCTCAGTGAAGTATTCAAGTAAGTGGATTAACTACAGTGACAGAGATTTCCAGTGGTGACGGAAGAAGTACAGGATACAGAGTTTTGTCAAAGCTAAAGGAAAGAAGCCACAGCTTTAAATATTTTAAAGATGAAGAATTATCATTGAAGTCAGTTATTCATGAAACCAGACAGTGCATCGAATGACGACATCATCAGTGGAATTAAATCATCTATATTCAGTGGTTTTCAGAAGAGGGAGAAATGCAAGGTTTTAAGAATATCTTATTTGATTTAATAATTTAATTTAATTAATAAATTAATTCTATCAGAATTAATTTATTTATTAAATTAATTAGGTTAGTAGTTTAAATTATTATTACTTGGGATTTTATTTCTTTTCTGATAATTATTATTATTAATTGCTGTTTTATTTTAGTAATATTTTTAATTTTATTATTTATTTTCAAATGGCTGCTGAGTTTGTTGTTGAACGTTTTAATAATTACGTTGGCTATTTTGATCCCCTTAAGTGTTCTGTTGAACGTTTTAGGCCGTGGATTCATTTTTTAAATGAACAATCAATTGTTAGCTATGCTATCACTGCTTCTGTTGATTTAAAGATTGAACCCCTTCGTCTATTATGCTTAACTGCTGTTGTTGCTGAAGATATGCGATCTTTTACATTCAATATTTCTGATCATCAGTACACAGTAACTAAGGAGATCTTTTGTCAAGTACTTCATTTTCCCCTTAATAATTTTGTTAGATTCCCTACTGATAACGAGTTAGTTCAATTTTTCTCTAGTATTGATTACCAAGGAAATATTGTTCTTCCTCGTCTGAATAAGGGTAATCTAGCATGTGAGTGGGATTTGTTCTTTGACTGTCTAGCCAAAGTTTTTAGTAATTCTACCAAAAACAACTTTCCAGTCATAACTTCTCTCCTACAAAACATTGCCTATGCTGCTGTTTTTAACCTGAACTTGGACATAGGAACTCTTGTGTGGGATCTCTTGATAAGGAGGATTTTCAATTACACTAGAGATATTCAAAATGGAAAGAAAGTTAAATGCTTTTATTCTCGTTTCCTTTCTCTAGTGTTGAATCATGTTCTTTCTGATGAACATAAAACACTTTTTCAAAACACTCCTTTTCAAGTCCCCGCACACACTAATTCTCTCATATACTCAACTTTGTCCACAAGTTCCAAGTCTGGAAGGAGACCCGTAGTTCCATAATCATATCTGAGAAGGATTCTGCAACCACAGTTACCTTGGATTCCTGTCTTCAGTTGATCCTTATTGAGAGCCTTGATCCTATCATGCATAATCATGTCCTAAATTGTGAAACTGCCAAACATATTTGGGGAACCATAGAGATAATCAATGAGGGGACAGAAGAAGTTAGGGAGAATATGCTGGAAATTCTCACCTCACAATATGAGCATTTCAGATCAAACCCTGGTGAAGGTATCTCTCAGGTTTTTGAGAGATACAATAAATTAATCAATGATCTGAATCTCAATGGGAAGCACTACACCAACAAGGAGATTAACAAGAAGTTCCTTCTTACACTTCCACCTCATTTGGAGCACAAAATATCTGCCATTAGAGAAGCAAGAGATATGAATGAGATTGCTTTGGAGAGATTGTATGGTGTTCTCAAGACCTATGAGCTGGAGCAGATTCAACAAAGGGAGCTGTATGGAACTGGGAAAATTGTTGGTACCTCTACTGCATTGGCTGCTGAAGTCCCACAGAGACTGGAAGTGAAGGCTGTTCAACCTTCCAGTTCTCACATGAATGTTATTGATGCTGAATATGGATTAACATCCATTGATCAATCTGGTGGTGACTTCTATTCTTTAGAAGAACTTGATCAGCTGGAGGATGGTGACTTGGCTTTGATAGTCAGGAAATTTGGGAAGTTCAGATTCAAGAGGAATCCCAATCTTAAGTTCAGACCCAGATTTCAGAGAGGTGGATCTTCATCTTCAAGTGGCACAAGGGGTGGCTACAAAACTGGAACTGTGGATAGGAGCATAATCAGATGCTACAATTGCAATGAGTTGGGTCACTTTGCTACTAAGTGCAGGAAGCCAAAGCAAGTGACCAGAAACACATTTGATTCTAGCAAGAAGAACAAGATTGGGAAAGCATATGTTGCTGAGGGAAAGAGTTGGGATGACACTGACAGTGATGAAGAAGCATGTGAGATGGGGAACCTTGCTTTAATGGCTAAAGAGGAAAGCACTTCATCCAGATACATGTCAGAGGTAACCTTTACTGACGCTGAAATGATTTATCATCTTGGTGGAACCATAAGTTGTGCACGCACTGAAAATGATAGAATAAATCTTTTAAACACAAATCTTGAAAAGGAATTAAAAGAATTGAAACTTGTGCATGTTAATCAGGATGAACTTACTGAGAAAATTGCTTTTCTTGAGAATAGGGTTAAATGTTATATTCAACTGGAAACCATTCTCAAAGATCAGATTAGTGAGCTTAAAACCAAAGCTAATGCCTATTACAACTCTTGTAAAACGGCTAAAGAAATTTTCAATAAACAAGCTATTGGTAATCATGTCAGTATAGGTTATGATTATAACGAGGCTATAGGATTGCTTGGTATTAATACACCTTGTAGAGTCAGAGAAGAAGGAAAGGTTGTTCCTTATATACTTAAGGGTATTGAAACACCCTTCTGTAAAGAATCCATAGCAGATCCTATGAATGAATACTCTATAATCATTGCTGAAGAGATTCGTGAAGAAGATATGGCTTTGGAAGTTGAACAGTCCAAAAAGTGTATATCTGATATTCCAGTCAAAGTTGCTACAACTAAAAAGACTAAATCAGATATCCATAAGTTGGATCAAAACAACTGTAGAAATAACATGCCTGCTATTAATTCTTCTCATAAAGCATGTGGTGTGAGTAATTGCATGTCTTGTGCTTTTAATGTTATATATGCTTTCTTTAATAAAAAGCATGTATCTAGTGATAAGACTGCACCACGTCAACATGTTAATAATAAGAAGCATGTTAAAGCAAAGACTACTAGTCCTCCTCAGACTAAAGTGGATTCATTTATCCCTAAGCCTACTCAGAAATGTGTTAAGGCTGGCTATAAATGGAAACGCTCTTATGTGAAAAAGGATGAAGTAGTTTTAATTAGAAATGTTGTTTTGCCTGACAAAGGCCAGTTCTTTAAGTATGCCGGACCCAATCAATTTTGGGCTCCGAGGAAGGACTAATCAATCTGATATTGCAGGGAGTTAAACAGGTAAACCGTGTTATGTGGATTCTTGACAGTGGCTGTTCAAGGCATATGACCGGAGATAGAGCCCTGCTATCAGATGTGGTTGTGAAAGCTGGCCCAGTAGTTACCTTTGGAGATAACAGCAAGGGTATTACGAGAGGATATGCTGTTTCCTTTGAAAGAGATAAGTGTCAGATCCTTCACAAGAAGAATGGAAAGCCTGCTCTTCAAGGAGTAAGGAAAGGTGACTTGTTCATAGCTGATCTGAAATCAGGATTCAAAGATGAAGTTAATTGTTTTTATGCTAAAGCTTCATCAGATGATAGTTGGCTATGGCACAAGAAGATGTCTCACCTTAACTTCAAAACCATGAACTCTTTAGTCAAGAGGGAATTGGTTAGAGGTTTGCCTCAGATGGAATTTACACAGGAAGGACTGTGTGAGGCATGTCAGAAAGGAAAGTCAAAGAAAGCTTCTCACAAGGGCACTGACACATCATCAATAACTGAACCTCTTCAGCTACTGCACATGGATTTGTTTGGTCCAGTTAATGTGATGTCCATGTCAAAGAAACAATATGCACTTGTGATTGTTGATGACTTTTCTAAATTTACATGGGTTTTGTTCCTACATTCCAAGGATGAGACCCCATTCCTGGTGATTGGCCACATAAAGTTGATTGAGCTGGATTCGAGATTCCCTGTTAGAGCCATAAGGTCAGATAATGGTACTGAATTCAAAAATGCCATTCTAAATGACTTTTGTGCTGATAAAGGAATAACAAGACAGTATTCTGCCCCTAGAACTCCTCAACAAAATGGAGTAGTGGAAAGAAAGAATCGTACATTGATTGAAGCAGCTAGGACTATGCTAAGTGAGTCCAAACTTCCAACGTACTTTTGGGCTGAAGCAGCAAATACAGCTTGTTATACTCAGAATCGAACTTTAATCAACAAGGACTTAATGAAGACTCCGTATGAGATCATGAACAACAAGAAACCAACTGTCAAGTACTTTCATGTATTTGGAGCAAAATGCTTTGTGCTTATAGATGAAAATGTTAAACGTGGCAAGTTTGATGCAAAGGCACAAGAAGCTATTTTTGTTGGTTATTCCAGAAGATCTTACAGGGTCTACGTGGTTGGCAGTCACACAGTAAAGGAAAGTGTCAATGTTACTTTTGATGACACTAAGTTCCTCAGTATCCAAAAAGAAGACTCATCTGAAAAGCTGAAGTTTGATAACTTGCCAGACTCAGAATCAGGTGATGAAGCTCCACCTAACGTTATTGCTGGTGATGATAATAACAATGATGACAGGTTTACCAAGATTGAAGGAGGGCTGCAACATCTGAACGAGGGCATGAAACATCTGTACACTATGATCAAGGTCTCACATCAACCCAATGCTGAACAGAAGAAATTCTTTGAGGGTGATGATGATGAAGGGGGCAATAGTGACAGGGATGGTGAAGGAGAAAGAGAAGGCAAAGAGGAAGATCCTAAAACTGATAAAGTTAAATCTTTAGAGGATTCCTCAACTAAGGGGGAGAATAAGGAGAAGGAGTTTCAAGGAGGAGAAGATCAAGGAGGAGAAGCTGGAGGTTCTGGTGCTGCAAAGGACAAAGGGAAGCAAAAGTTAACTTTTTCTGATGCTGACTACTACCAAGGTGAACAGGGAGATTTTGACTGTACTGAATCTGAAGAAAACCCTGAAGATATCTTTGGTGATGTGGAGGTTGAAGGAGAGGCTGATTATGCTGACTGGGAAGATGAACCTATAGTGGATCCTGCCTTTGAAGCTGAGCTGTTACGACAGAAAGCTGATCTGAAGAGAAGAGAGGAGGAGAATGCAAAGGTATCTGACATCATTTCCAAGCATCTTGTCATTCAAAAGGCTGAGCATCAAGAAAAGCAAAGGCTTCACAATCTGAAGGTTAGTGACAGAAAATTGTATGTGAGGCTGAAGCAAGGAGAAGAATGGGACAAGGCTAGAGAAATGTTTGCACATCAAGAAGGAACCAACAATGATGCAAAGTTTCTTGGGATGTTGGAGAGATACAAGAAGGTCAATCCAGACAACACAGTATACATGAAAGCTCTTCATACAGAGATTTCAAGGATCACAACTGGATATGACAGAGTTAGAGAGGAGATAAAGATCTATGTTTACACTCACAATGAGGGAACTTTCTTAGTTTCTCTCAATCTTCTGGAAAGCAGAACTCTCTCTGAACTATGGGTATTCATGTGCAAAGTAAAAAGAACTTCTCCATTAGCTGAGCTGCTGCATGATCAGCTAAAAGACTTTGCAATGAAAGCTAGCCCTCAAGTTGTGGATGTGCCATATGAAGTTAAATTTTATAAAGGAAGGGCACTTCAAACTTGTGGTGTGGATCCAATCTCTCTGAAAGATTTTCCTGCCAAGCATCTTGTCTACTTGGAGAACATGTTGAGGACTTCAGGATTTGCTACACAAAAGAAGACAGAAGTTGCTGATTTGATTCAAGACTATTGCATTGCCAATATCAAGAGATATCATCAAATGAAGAATAGGCTGAAGAAAGTCACAGCTCAACCTGTCAGACCTAGTGGTATTACTTCTGAATCTGATCGTATTCTGGACAAGGATTTGCTTGAAGCACTTGAAGAAGGAGAGATGATGGAGTCTGAAATTTGAAGAAGCTCTAGTCTGTAAATGTTATATGTATAGAGCTTAGGTATTTCAAGATAGGACCAATGTAAACATATGTTCAGTCTAGAGGAACATCTATCTTGTATTTATCTTTTATGTTTGAATCTGGAATATGTTAAATGGAATCCAGAACTTTTCTTGTTATTTACTTGGCTCTTAAAAGTCATTTCTATTTCTTGTTTAAGTTAGTTGAGTTATCCTCTAGGTATTTGATTGTTATTCTCTAACAAACAAATAGGGGGAGATTGAAAGGCATATGTTTAGGCCTATTAATATTCCGAGGAAACAACTTAATTTAAACAAGTATGTAATAAGTAAATAACAAGTTAATATGTCACAGGAATCTCATATAGTTTTATCTGTCAAGAGAATGGAGAATTAAAGTCATCTACAGACTTGAAGTTATTCTACATTGAAAGAAGTTCAATTTATTGTTCAAGCCTCAGTGAAGTATTCAAGTAAGTGGATTAACTACAGTGACAGAGATTTCCAGTGGTGACGGAAGAAGTACAGGATACAGAGTTTTGTCAAAGCTAAAGGAAAGAAGCCACAACTTTAAATATTTTAAAGATGAAGAATTATCATTGAAGTCAGTTATTCATGAAACCAGACAGTGCATCGAATGACGACATCATCAGTGGAATTAAATCATCTATATTCAGTGGTTTTCAGGAGAGGGAGAAATGCAAGGTTTTAAGAATATCTTATTTGATTTAATAATTTAATTTAATTAATAAATTAATTCTATCAGAATTAATTTATTTATTAAATTAATTAGGTTAGTAGTTTAAATTATTTATTAACTTAATTCTATTTAAAAGAATTAATTTAATCTATAATTTAATCTAACTAATTAAATTAAAAGGATTTTCTGAAAATGAACTAGTATGACCTGCTTTAACTATTCTAAGAAACTCGGTATGACCATGATGGATAACTCGGTATGACCTATTTTTAAGGTTCTACTGAGTTATTTATTAGGTCATACTAAGTCTTTTTTCAGGTCATGCTAAGTACTTTTTGGCAGGTCATACAATCTTCTTTTAAGGTTCTACCGAAAATTAGAAGATATGTTTCAGGTCATACTGATCTTACAGGTTCTACCGAGTTCTGTTGGCAGGTCATACAAGGCTTAATTGAATTGTATTAATTGCTAGACAGAACAGAAAAAGAAGGCAGTTGAACAAAAGAAAGAACACAGAAGCATTTACTCTCAAGAACACAAGAAGCATTAAATCTTATTTCTTCTCAAGCAATTAATTCTAGTTTGTATTGTTAAATCCAAACCACTAGAAGTTGATTACTTGTATTGCTTTGATCATCTAGCGGATTTTTATCCCTAGAATTTATCTCGAACTTGCTTTTAGCATTCGATCTTTTTATTACAAATATTAGAAAAGTTCATGTCGAATTTATTCTAAATTTGTATTAATTAGTTTGAGATAAATACTTTGTAATCCATATTGTATTTGCAACACCCTTCAAGTTTAATATAAGTTATATTTAACTTGAATCTTGTTTCATTTATATTCCGCATTAATTTGTTCTTAATTGTTAAATTATTCAAAGAGCAAATTTCGATAAAACGGTATAGTTTGTATTCAACCCCCCTTCTACAAACTTATCAGGACCTAACAGTGCTAAAGTTGTAATATCTATCAGTTAGGAGCATGGTAAAAAGAATCAATATGGAATTAGTTAATGCATCAAAATTACTAATCTTACCAGAAAAGACCTTGATAAATGTATCAGCTAAATAACTATATTCCCTAACCAAACCTCTCCTAATTATTCTACCCAGATTATCAGTAGGCAAAGAGTAGTTTATTGAATTTAGCAAGTTAACCATTTCAGTGATTGTAGGCAAAGCGTCACAGTTATTTTCAGGAATATGTAAACATGCTTGCAATACATCAGAATTAACTATGTACTCTTTACCTTGTATGGTGAATTGCAGTGTGCAGTTTGTTCCACTATACTCACACGAGGTCCAAATCTCCTCGATTATCTCATTATAGAGAGGAGTTGAGTGAAACATTGCATAGCTCAATTTGCAGTTCTTCATGAAGTCCATCATCTTGAAAAAGATACTGTTTGGACCCTCCTTGACAACAAATGGGATTGAGTTGTTCTTTTCGTAAATGAACCCTCCAGCAGACATAAGCTTGACTATGGGTGCCATTGTTGTGTGAAGAAAAGCTTCGAGCTAAATTGCTTGTTAGAGAGAAGAAGAGAGAAAAGCCTTTGGAATTTTTGAGAACAGGTAAAAAGAAAATAAAGAAAATAGAATTTCTTAAATACTCCCCCAAAAATTCTCAGAAAAAGAGTCCAATAATAAATGTAAATTACTGGATTGGCTTAAAAATATAACCGTTACTTTTAAAGAATTACCATAATTTATACTTACAGGGGTGTATGCACAGATCGTGGTAACGGACGTGTCAAATATCAACGGTTCAGATTAAAAGCGCTAAATCAACGAATCAGGATTGGGCGGTTAAAGTCCCGTCTTATTTCGTTGATAAAGCTGTGTTTCGTTGATATAAAAGAGCTATCAACGAAACACCCAGAAAAATGCTAAGACTGTCAACGAAATGGTTCGTTTCGTTGACATAGTAATTTTGACTTAGACAAAATTTCACTTTTTCCTGAGAAAATTAATTCACAGAAAAACATAGCAAGTTTCTGGCTGCATTTTAACTTGCAAAAATCTCAAAATAATTAAGAGAAATTTAGCATACCTAGCTCACTTACTAATCTTGAGAATGTGGATTCATCAAGTGGCTTGGTAAAGATGTCTGCAAGTTGTTGTTCACTTGGAACAAAATGTAACTCCACAGTACCATTCATAACATGTTCTCTAATGAAATGGTACTTGATGTCAATGTGCTTGGTCCTTGAATGCTGCACTAGATTCTCAGTAATGGCAATGGCACTAGTGTTGTCACAGAAAATAGGAATTTTCTCAACTCTTAATCCATAATCAAGTAGTTGATTTTTCATCCATAAAATCTGTGCACAACAACTTCCAGCTGCAATATACTCAGCCTCAGCTGTGGAGGTAGAAACTGAGTTTTGTTTCTTGCTGAACCATGAGACAAGCTTGTTTCCTAAGAATTGACAGGTGCCTGTTGTGCTTTTCCTGTCAATTTTACATCCTGCAAAATCTGCATCTGAATAACCAATTAGTTCAAAGCCAGATTCTCTAGGATACCAAATGCCAAGGTTTGGTGTTCCTTTGAGATATCTGAAAATTCTTTTAATAGCAACTAAATGGGATTCCCTAGGATCAGCCTGAAATCTAGCACATAGACATGTAGCAAACATAATATCAGGTCTACTAGCTGTTAAATATAAAAGTGAGCCTACCATGCCTCTGTAACCTGAAATGTCCACAGATTTTTCCTTAGTATTCAATTCAAGTTTGGTGGCAGTAGGCATGGGAGTTTTGGCAGGAGAGCATTCCATTAAATTAAACTTCTTTAATAAATCATGAATATATTTTGTTTGACTAATGAAAATGCCTTCATTAACTTGCTTCACTTGAAGCCCAAGAAAGTAAGTTAATTCTCCCATCATGCTCATTTCATATTTACTTTGCATAAGCTTGGCAAACTTTTGACAAAGTTTCACATCTGTAGACCCAAAGATTATGTCATCTACATAAATTTGAACAAGTATAGTAGAGCCATTCACAACCCTGTGAAAAAGAGTTTTATCTACAGTACCTCTAGTGAAGTGATTCTCAAAGAGGAACTGTGAAAGTGTGTCATACCAGGCTCTAGGTGCTTGTTTCAAACCATAGAGTGCTTTGAGGAGGAAGTATACATATTCTGGAAAATCATCATCTTCAAAACCAGGAGGTTGACTTACATACACCTCCTCTTCCAATTCCCCATTCATAAAAGCACTCTTCACATCCATTTGATAGACTTTGAAATTGGCATGGGCTGCATAGGCTAGGAAAATCCTTATTGCTTCTAGTCTTGCAACAGGAGCAAATGTTTCATCAAAATCAATTCCTTCTTCCTGTGAATAGCCTTTTGCAACCAGTCTTTCTTTGTTCCTTGTGACTATGCCATTTTCATCCATCTTGTTTCTGAACACCCATTTTGTGCCTATGACACTCCTGTCCTTAGGCTTGGGCACCAGCTTCCAAACATTGTTCCTTTCAAATTGGTTTAGCTCTTCTTGCATAGCCAAAACCCAATTTGAATCTAGAAGTGCATCCTCAACTTTCTTTGGCTCATCTTGAGACAGAAAGCTGCTATATAGACATTCTTCTTGAGTTGCTCTTCTAGTTTGGACTTTTGAAGAAACATCACCTATAATAAGTTCAAAGGGATGATCTTTAGTCCATTTCCTTGAGGGAGGTAGATTTGCTCTTGAAGAGGTAGCTTCATGATCATGATTGCCTTGATTGGATCTTTGTCCTTGAGAAACTCCCCCTGAGTTTGTTGTCCCTAAATGATCACTTCTAGAAGCATTTCTATGACTGTCAACGGTATTACCATTTTGGCGGTCAACGAAACGCTCATTTTGACTGTCAACGAATCCACCATCATGACTGTCAACGAAATGACCATTTGGTCTGCTAGCAGCTATTCTTTTCAATCTTAATGCAGCAATTTCATCTTCACTGCTGCTTTCATCTATGCTAGATACAACAACTTTAGGCTGTTTCTCAGTAGCCTTAACATGATTCACTTGATCTCCTTCTTCATTTTCAAAAGAAAGACTTTCATGGAAACCTTCATCACAGAGACCTTGAATTTTGAGATCATCAAAAACAACATGTACAGATTCCATAACAATGTTGGTTCTGAGATTATAGACTCTGTAGGCTTTCCCTACTGCATATCCCACAAATATTGCTTCATCTGCCTTTGCTTCAAATTTCCCCAAATGCTCAGCTTGATTTCTCAGAACAAAGCACTTGCATCCAAAGACATGAAGAAAATCCAATAGTGGCTTCTTTCTTTTGAGTAGCTGATAAGGGGTCATTCCTTTGGCCTGATTAATCAAAGAAATATTCTGAGTGAAGCAAGCTGTATTAACTGCCTCAGCCCAAAAATAAGTTGGTAACTTTGATTCATCTAGCATTGTCCTTGCAGCTTCAATAAGTGTTCTGTTTTTCCTTTCAACTACACCATTTTGCTGTGGTGTCCTTGCTGCTGAAAACTCATGCAAAATACCATTTTCTTCACAGAACACCTTCATGCTTGAATTCTTGAATTCTGTCCCATTGTCACTCCTAATCCTTCTTACTTTCAAGTCAGGATGATTGTTTACCATCTTGATGTGATTGATAATGATTTCACTTGCCTCATCTTTGGAGAGCAAAAAGAAAGTCCATGTAAATCAAGAAAAATCATCAACAATCACAAGACAATATTTCTTCTTTGAAATAGACATGACATTTACAGGGCCAAACAAATCCATATGAAGCAACTCAAGCTGATGGACAATTGATGACTCTGTCTTGCTTTTGAATGATGCCTTCTTTTGTTTCCCTTTTTGACAGGCATCACACAAACCATCCTTGGAAAACTCCACCTGTGGAATTCCTCTAGCAAGATCTTTCCTCACCAAGTCATTCATAACTTTAAAATTCAGATGAGATAATTTCTTGTGCCATAGCCAACTTTCATCCTTGCTTGCCTTGCTGAAAAGACAAGTGATGGTTTCTGGACTTGTGCTACTAAAGTCAGCAATGTACACATTCCCTCTTCTGAATCCAGTCATTACCACATTGTTGTTTCCTCCTTTAGAAACAACACAGGCTTCTCTAGAAAAAGTAACTAAAAATCCTTTGTCACAAAGTTGACTGATGCTAAGCAAATTGTGCTGAAGACCATCCACCAATGCAACCTCATCTATGATGACATTCTCTTTTGAAATCAAGCCATATCCCTTTGTGTAGCCTTTGCTGTCATCTCCAAAAGCAATACAAGGGCCAGATTTTTCCTGAAACTCTGTGAGCAGGGTAGAATCACCAGTCATGTGTCTTGAACAGCCACTATCCAAGTACCAAAGATTCCTTTTGTCTCCCTGCACACAATAAAATCAAATCAAGTTGATTTTGGTACCCAAGTTTCCTTGGGTCCTGTTTTGTTAGCCTTTGCTTTCCCTTTTACATTATTTTTCACCTTGGGCTCAGATTGATTTAAATCAATCTTTACCCTTGGTGTTGATTTCTGAGGGTTGCTCACATTTTCATTCACAACATGCATAGTTGGAGGAATAAACATGTTATTCATATTCCATGGCATTTGTGGCACATTAAACATATTCATGTATGGATTAGACACAAATGGCATGCTGGCATATGGATTTTGAAATTGTGCATATGGAGCAAACATGTTAGGCATAACAGGCATTGTAGGCATAGAACTATTCATTGCAGGCTTGGGAATTTTCACTTTAACAGTCTTCTTAACAGATTTGCAGTTAGTAGATAAATGACTAACACTTCCACAATTAACACATGTCTTTCTAGGAGCATATTTATCAGGTGTGTAATTGTTGTGTTTGTTAATTCCTACTTTGCCATTCCTGTTATTCTTTTTATTTCCCTTAGCCTCAACTTGAACATTCTCTAACTTATCTTTCAATTGCTTGTTGGACAAGTGACCTACATTAGCTCTCTCAACAGGCTTCTCAACTTTCTTTGATTTACTAGACTCACCTTGAACAAAGTTCTTGGTGACAGGACCATACTTATTATTAAGTCTAGTGAGTTCATCTTTTCTTTTCTCTGTCAACGAAACACCCTGATCGGTTGTTGGTTCATCTGTCAACGAAACATTGCATTCCGTTGACATATCAACCTTCAACAAATGATCATTGTTGTTTGTTGACTCTGTTTCTGATTCTAAGGTTTCACAAACATACCCTAGTTTCTCTTTGTTCTTTTTCCATGATTGTTCACAGAAAGATTCCATACCTTGAACATTAATGATGTTGGTAGCAACATTCCTGGCATCTTTCCATTTAGCAATCACACTTTGTTCTATTTCAAGTTGTGTCTTAAGAATTTCTTCCCTTTGTAACACGTTCTCAAGTTCCTTCTTAGCATCCCTACTAACACATCTCATTTTCTCAAATTCAATGAGTTGTGCTTCTAACATTGCATTCCTATCACTTAAGAGCAAATTAGTCTCTTTTATTCTTGAATTCTCTTTGGTAAGTGATTTAAGAGTAACGCGTAAATTATATAATACAGTAGACATTTCATTTACTGCACTATCGCATTCCTCTTTAGAAAGCTCAGAAAGATTAGTAATTGTTACCTGGTTGCTTGAGGAGCTTGCTTCCTGCTCATGATTGTTAGCCATAAGAGCCAGGTTGACATATTCAACATCATCATCAGAATCTTCACCATTACCAGCCCAATCATACTCCTGAGACATGAAAGCCTTTTCTTTTTGCTTGAGAAGTTCAAAGTATTTCTTTTTATAATCAACAGGCTCAAATTTCCTGTTGCCCTTCTCAATCTTGGGCTTTATGCAGTCTCCAGCAAAGTGACCAAGCATTCCACAATTGAAACATTTAGATTTAGACTTTTCAATCCAGTTACTTTTGTTAGGTTGCAAGTCTCTCCTTGGTGGCCTTGCTTCTGAGTTTCTCTTGAACTTGAACTTAGAGAATTTTCTTGACAGAAAAACAATGTGTTCATCAATCTCATCTAAGTCATCCAAGTTGGCTGGTTCTGGTTCTTCTTCTTCTGTCATCTTGCCTTTACCCTTGCTAACATCACTTCTACAACTAGCTCGACTAGTTGTTGCCTTTGCAGCTTCTTTAGTGTCATCTTCCAGTTGGTTCACAGATGCAATCAATGCAATAGATCCACCCTTCTTCTGTACCTTTTCAATTTCTTCATCTTGCTCCATTTCCAACTCATATGTCTTCAAGGTTCCATAAAGCCTTTCAAGAGTGTAGTCTTTGTACTCTTGAGTGTTTCTGAGAGAAACAGTCATAGGCTTCCATTCTTTTGGAAGAGCTCTAAAAAATTTAAGGTTTGAATCCTTGGTTTGATAGATCCTCCCATACAGCTTTAATCCATTCAAAAGCTTCCGAAACCTACTAAATGTGTCATTTAGGGTTTCACCAGCTTTAAAATGAAAATGCTCATATTGTTGTATAAGGAGTTGCACTTTATTTTCCCTGACTTGCTCAGTTCCTTCACAGAGAGTTCTAACAGTGTCCCATACTTCTTTGGAGGTTGTACAGTTTATGACATTGTCAAACATCTCTTGCTCCAAACCATTAAACAGAATGTTCATGGTTCTTTTGTCTTTATGGACTTCTGCAACATCTTCAACAGTCCATTCTGAGACAGGTTTTGGAATCTCTACATCAGGAGCATCATCTGGCAGTCCAACTCTAGAATCAAGCTTCATGGGAACGTGTGGACCTTTCTCAATGCAGTCTACATACCTCTCATCCATAGACATGAGATGTAAATGCATCTTTACTTTCCAGTGAAAGTAATTGTCCTTATCAAGAACTGGTATCTTCACACCTGCATCCTTCTTCACCATGGTTTCTGTTTTTGGTCTTGATCTTTAAACTTCTTGTATGTTAGAAGCTCGCTTTGATACCAATTGTTAATCCCAAATGACCTAACAGAATTGTAGAAGGGGGGGGGGGTTGAATACAATTCTTGATATTTCTTAAACTTAAAACAACTTACAAATAAAAACTGAACTTAAAGTAAAAATCACAAGCACATAAATAATTTCAGTTGGATTGTTTGATGATCCAACTGAAGTGATTTTTATTGCGGAAATAATCTATGATACAAAAGTACACAGCTGCTCAGTTACAAGGTTGTAGAGAAGAATGCTCTCAAGGATAGCTAATACAAACTATTTTTTTTCTTCTTTTCTTTTAAAGTAACTGCTACACTTGGTTATATATCCCCAAGTTTACAACCCTATTTTTGGCTACACTAAAAGTACAATGAGTAACCGCCAATAGTTTGTTTTTCATCCCTTTGTCCAGTGGTCCTTGGAGATCCTTACTTTTGTCTTCATGCTTATTATGATCACTCCCAAGACCCAATTGGAAACTGGGATGTTTCCTTATTCCCCATGTCCATTTTAATGGTTTCCAATGCAAAGTACACTTCCACATCACCTTTAGATCTGTTCAGTAAACTGTCACTATCACTTTGTCAACTATTCAGAAAAGCAATAATGATTCGTTGATAGCAGGGAGATGTGTTTCGTTGATAGCTTTATTCTTCATTCCGTTGATGGTGTTTCCCTCGTTTCGTTGATGAGTAAACTCCATACCGTTGACAGAGTAATCTTCATACCGTTGACATGTCTTCACTTAGGCAAAATTACAAGGCATAATATATTTACAATTAACCAACCTATTTTGCCTATCTAGTACTTAGTCAACATGACTTAGAAAACCTATCTAATACATATAACAGAATGCCTATCATTTGAGAAGTATTGTACAATGCAATTGCTACAACACTCATTTCGTTGATGAGCTTCCTGTCAACGGAATGCTGCAAAGCATGCCATTTCGTTGACAGCTACAAAGTGACTTTACACAAATTCTACTAAGTGTTTTATGTTTATCATCAAGAACAACATATTCCTAACAATATGCTATGCCTTGGAAAATATGCTACAAATGTGGAAAGAAAGGTCATTTGTCACATCACTGCCCAAGTCAGAATGCTAAGCCAGCAAGCTGGAACAGACAAACAGCTTATAGGCAGCAAGCTGCCAGAACAAGGAAAACAGGAAATCGAGCATCCAAAGTGGTCCAAATGTGGATCAAGAAATCTGAATTGAATGTTCTCTATGTTTTATCAACTAACCATGTTGGACCCAACCAAATTTGGGTACCAAAACGTTGAGATGTTTGTTCTTTGTTTTGTAGGTATGTCTTGTGGTCAAAGCCAATGCAAATCAATGGATATTGGATAGTGGATGTACAAGACATATGTGTGGTGACAAATCTCAGTTCCTTAGCCTCAAGATGAAAAAGGGTGGTAGTGTTACAATTGGTGATAGCAAAACACTCTGTATACTTGGCAAAGGAACAATTGGTAATAGTAACATTTCTATTGATAAAGTACAATATGTTCAAGGTCTTAAATATAATTTGCTTAGTATAAGTCAGTTATATGATGATAGACATAGTGTTGTTTTTGATAAAGAGAAATGTACTATTAATGTTGGCACTAACAAAGTCCCCCTAGTTGCTAGAAGGGAAGGAAATATATATATGTTGGACTTTGAAATGCAAGAAGTAGGCTGATGTTTAGCTACTGTTGATACAAACCCAGATCTTTGGCATAGAAGGCTAGGACATGCTCATATGGACTTACTCAGCAAGTTGTCTACAAAGAAGCTAGTTAGAGTACTACCCAAATTGAAGTGTGTCAAGACAGAAACCTGTTCGGCTTGTCACTTAGGCAAACAAATCAGGACTCCACATAAGTCAAAGACAATGGTATCATCTTCTAAACCTTTAGAGCTTCTCCATTTGGATTTATTTGGTCCGGAAGCATATAAAAGCATTGGAGGTAAACAATATGCATTTGTTATTGTTGATGATTATTCTAGATATACATGGGTATTGTTTCTTCGAACTAAAGATTGTGCTTTTAGTGAATTTGAAAAGCTAATCACTTTACTTGAGAACAAATTGAATACAAGAGTTGTAGGTATAAGAAGTGATAGAGGAGGTGAATTCATATCAAAAGGCTTCATTGATTATTGTGAAGAAAGAGGTATTTCACATGAATTCTCTGCTCCAAGAACCCCACAGCAAAACGGAGTTGTGGAGAGAAAGAACAGATCTTTGCAAGAAACTGCAAGGACTTTGCTGCAAGAGAGCAAGTTGCCAAGGAGTTTCTGGGCAGAAGCAGTCAACACAACAAGCTACGTTCTGAACAGAGTGCTTATCAGGCCTATTCTCAACAAAACTCCCTATGAATTGCTGAGGAATAAGAAACCAAACATTGGATATTTCAAAGTATTTGGCTCCAGGTGTTTTGTCCTTAAAACTATTGATCGAGATGGTAAATTCGATGCTAAATCTTATGAAGCAATATTTTTGGGTTATTCTTTAACAAGTAGTGCTTATAGAGTGTATAATACATCTAAACATATTGTTGAAGAGTCTATAGATGTTTCTTTTCAAGAATCTAATGTTGATCTGTCAAGAGATGAGGAAGATATTGCAGGTGCAAGTGCTGACAGCCAGCTGCCAGTGACAAATACTGTATCGCAGCAAGCTGCCAACCAGCCTGAGACAACTACAAAAGCTGAAAAGCCAACTAAAACCTCTTCTCCAGTAGATGAAACTATTGATCAGTTGTCAAAGCTCACCTTGGAAGGTCCAAGAGGTCAGAGATCAAAAGAAAAGATGCCTGTCTATGAAGGTGGTGAAGCCTCTCCTCCATCCAAGAGAATTCGAGTACATGAGGAAGTCATAGCTCAACATTCATTGCCAAAGTCAACAAGAACAGTGAAGAACCATCCTCTAGAGTTGATCATTGGTGATAAATCAGAAGGAATTAAGACAAGGAAAGGTCAAGCCAACTTTTGTACATTCGCAGCCTTTCTAGCTCAAGAGGAACCAAAGAATATCAAAGAAGCACTTCAAGATGAGAATTGGATCATGGCAATGCAAGAAGAACTCAATCAATTTGAAAGATGTGATGTTTGGGAACTTGTGGAGCCACCTAAAGATGCTTCAATTATTGGTACTAAATGGGTCTTCAAGAACAAAGTTGATGAATTTGGTACGGTTACTCGAAACAAAGCAAGACTTGTTGCACAAGGATATAATCAACAAGAAGGAATAGATTTTGAGGAAACTTATGCCCCGGTTGCAGGACTTGAATCAATACGGATGCTACTTTCATTTGCATGCTTCAAGAAGATCAAGCTACACCAAATGGACGTGAAAAGTGCATTTCTTAATGGATTCTTAAAGGAAGAAGTTTATGTCAAGCAACCCCCTGGTTTTGAGAATGAGCAATTTCTAAATCATGTTTTCAAGTTGAAGAAGACATTATATGGATTGTGGCAAGCTCCTAGATCATGGTACGAAAGGTTAAGTAAGTTTTTGATCAAAAATGGATTCATTCGAGGTAAAATTGATCCCACACTATTTACTAAACATAATGGTACTGATATTTTAGTTGTACAAATATATGTGGATGATATTATTTTTGGATCTACTAATGATGATATGTGCAAGTGGTTTTCTAAGTGTATGCATAGTGAGTTTGACATGAGCATGATGGGAGAGCTTAATTACTTTTTGGGTCTTCAAATTAAGCAAACTCCAGGGGGTATTTATGTGCATCAATCCAAGTATATCAAGAATCTACTCAAAAGATTTGGATTTGAAAATATCAAGCCGAAATCAACACCAATGACTCCTGCCAGCAAGCTGACAGCAGATAAACAAGGTATAGATGTTGATGTTCGCAAGTACAGAGGTATGATTGGTAGTTTATTATATCTCACTGCCTCTAGACATGATATAATGTATAGTGTTTATGTATGTGCGAGGATTCAATCTAAACCAAAAGAGTTTCATTTGAGTGCGGTTAAACGAATATTCAAATATTTGAGTGGCACAATTACTCTTGGTTTATTTTATCCAATCACAAATGCTTTTGATCTTGTTGGGTTTAGTGATGCAGATTATGCAGTTTGTCAAACTGATCGCAAGAGTACAAGTGGTGTTTGTGCATTTTTAGGACAGAGTTTAGTGTCTTGGCAAAGCAAGAAGCAAGCTTTTGTGGCATTATCCACTGCAGAAGGTGAGTATTTAGCTGCAGGAAGCTGTTGTGCCCAAATTCTTTGGATGATACAAACACTCAGGGACTATGGCATCAAGTGCAACAAGATTCCAATATATTGTGACAATACAAGCACAATAAACATTTCAAAGAATCCGGTGAATCACTCAAGAACGAAGCATATTGATGTTTGACACCATTTCTTGAGAGACAATGTTGCAAAAGGAAAAATTGAGCTACTATTTGTTTCTACGGAATACCAGCGAGTTGACATCTTCACTACGCCATTAGCCGAGGAACGGTTTTCTGTTCTTCGTCGAGAACTTGGCATGTGCAATGTCTTGGCAGCAAGATGCCAATAAACTATCCTGGTAATCTCGACATTTTTTTCTTTAATATATTTTCTCATATATCATGCTTACTAATCCATTCTTTCTGCCATAATTGGTGTTTATTTTTTTTGTAATTTTTGTCTATACATCTGTTACATTCTTTATTATTTTATTTGCAATTAGGCCAAATATTTTTCCTTGGATTATTTTTTATTGCAAATTCTATCTGTTAGATGTGATAAGTGTAACTCGTTATTTTTTTCATTTTCCTGAATTTTTGGGGGTGGGTAGTTATTTTTTAATTATCCTAAACATAATACTTCCCCTTATATTCTAAAAAGAGCCATAAAACCGAAACGACACTCCTGACTCCTCATTTCCTTCGTCCCATATTCTCTCTCTTTCAATTTAGGGTTTTTCGCCTCCTTCCATTCCATCATTTTCTCTCTTTCACTTCACTATGAGGTCAACACGTTCTAAGAAGGGTTTTACTCCGGTCGATTCCAAGATGAACAAGGGACAGAATAAGAATTTATTTGATGAGGACGGTGACACGACTCCGGTTCGCATTGACTGTGGTGATGAACTTTCCGGTATTCAGAAATCCGGTGATACTAATGCTTCGTCGGTCAAACGCTTTAAGTACGAGATTCTGTTTAACCCCCTATTCTTGAGACTCGCTTCAGCACGCTTGATTTGGGCAATCGGAAAATCATCGTTGGTCGTCCTCTTGCAGGTAATGCGTATTTTAAGTGTGGTGCTGTTGGATTGTTTTCCAAGTTGGATTTTTCTTCGTTTCTTAAGGATCTTCCTCGTGAATTTTATCCCAATTGCATTTATGAGTTTTATGCTAATTTGGATGTGGTTAAGAATGGGAATTATGTGTCATATGTTCGTGGTACGAAAATTATGTTAACTGTGAATGTGCTTAATTCGATTCTGGATATTAATAGTCCGTCGTCTCTGTCTATTTGTACTAAGAAAGGCCCTGTTGATGTTGAGGGTTTTTCGGTTCTTGATCAATTGAGGGTTTTGCGTGGTGATTCTACTTTAACTGAGTTTGTTGCTCCTACTACCAATGTTGTCACACCCATGGCTCATCTTTTGTTTAAAGTTTTTGTGGCTAACATCAATCCTAGATTAGGTAGTCGTTTGAATTTCGCTGGACAGGATACGACTCTTGTTGCTATGTTGCTTCATGGTACTAAGTTTGATCTTTCTGCCTTGATTCTGAAAAATATGCTTGATGTTTATGATCCACATAATACTCCGGGACTACCATATAGCCTGTTGCTTACTCGTATATTTACTTGGTATGGGGTTGATTTGCATGATGTTGACAAAGAAGTGGTTAAGGATTTTTTGGATTGTACTAGTCTTAAACAATCTCATCTTAAGGTTGAAACCGATGGAACTTTGGTTCAGTTGCCAGTTCCTACTCCACCTCCTCCACCGCCAGTTAATATTGAATCTGATAAAATGTCTATTCAAGAAGTGGAATTAGCTGTGTTTATGGATGAGGTTCGTGATTCTTTCAAGGCTATTCATGCTCGCCTTGATGATATGACTGATGAGATGTGATATGTTCGTGATTTGATTTTTGGTCCCAAATCTAAGGGAAAGCTTCGTGCTGCTTCTAGACTTCGTGCATTTGTTGCTGCTGTGGAGATGGCTGAATCTGATACCCCTGTTCGTGATATTCCTCCAGCTGGTGCTAATATTTTTACTAATGCTGACATTGCCAAGGATTCTGCTGTGGATGTTGTTGGTGCTCAGGATAGATTTGAGGAGGATGATGATAATCACGATGCCTAGTTTTTCTTCCTTTTATGATTAATGGGGAGAATAATTTTAGGATGTTGTTGGGGTTTTGTGTTCGTGTGTTTGTTTTAGTACTTGGTTTATGAATATGTGGTTTATGGTTGTTTATGGTTCTAAACTTATGTGGCGTATTTTGAACTTAGTTTTGTTATCTTTGGTTTAAGACTTACTGCTGGTTTATGCAGTTAGAATTGGTTGGATTTTGTTGGTTTATCTTGTGATAATTGATTATCTGTTATGTGTTTCTATTTATTTGGTTAATTACTGCTTATAATGCATATTCCTTAAATTAATTGTTGCAGGATTATTAGATTTAGGGGGAGAATTATTCTTTCCTAAAATTGTTGTGTAATCATCAAAAAGGGGGAGATTGAAACCCTGGTGTTTTGATGATAACACTATAGAAGCAAGCTGGGTGTATTGTGTGGACTAACATTGTTTTACAGGAGATAAAGACTGTATTTTCTAACAAAACATGTTGTAGCAGCTAGCTGGCAGAGAAGTTTTTGTATGCAGACAGCAAGCTGGCAACAATCCCAACGGATAGAGTTTCAGTCCTATTTAATAGCAAATGTTCTAGGAACATAATTGTTAGGACTCTATCACATATATAAGTCGTATATACATATATGAGCTCAATATTTTCAAATCCTCATTTCATATATATATAATTCCTATTAAATAGGAGTTTGTTGTTTTAACGATTCACACTTTAAAACAAACTCTTTTTTCTAGGGTTTATATTAGGTGAACGTGTATTCTTTTTCAACGGTTTTATTCTTAAACGTTCATCAGATTTTCTAAACGTTATTTTATGAACGTTGGGCTTGAATTACTCAAGGAACAAAAACGTGAGACTTGGTAGTCAAGACCGTTAGTTGCTAGATTAATTCAAAATCCTTGGTTCATTATAAAAAGACTTGTGTGGTTTTTCATTCTAGTTGTTGGACGACTTTCAAAAGAAAACACAAGTACTTTCGAACTGATTTGATATATTCTTTCATATACGTTTGAGCTATAATATATATTACATTATATATCTTTGATTAGAGTTCATAGTTTCAATTGTAATTGATTATAATTGTATTGTTCAACTTGTAAGTTGGTAGTTGCTGGTTTTGTGAGCTTGAGAAACAAGGGTTCAAGGAACTTGATAGCTAGATGAGTTTATACTTGGGTTAGTATAGTACTTAGAGAGCTGCGTTCAAGGAACAAGGTGTTTCAACAAGCCGCAAACAGTAACTAGGAGATTAGGGAGATATATTATTGTATCGTGTAGTTGTAATTCACTTTGATTAATAATATATTCCTTTGCCGTGTTGGTAGAGGACCAGGACGTAGACCTATAGAAGATAGAGGTCGAACCTGGCTAAAATTGTTGTGTGTTCTTTACTTTCTGCACAACGTAGCTAGCTGCCACTTTACATTATCTGTGAATCCAGTAAGCTGCCAGACAGCAAAACAGACTGATTTTTGCTTTTTCAGTCACATAACTTGGTAATAATTAAAATCGGTCATTATTACTCATAACACCTATTCACCCCTCACTCTAGGTGTTGATTTGATTTTCAGGTTCCACCCTTTACCCATTTTTCATCTAACTTTATTAAAATTATATATTTAATTTTTTCTGTTCTGCTTGTATTTAAAAGACAATTACTTTACTTTCTTTAATTTGACTTCAATTGAAAGCTTATAAAAATATTAATATTGTAAGTTTGACTTGAAACATAAAGTTTAGAAATATATTTAGATGGTATTTTTTGAAAAGAAAATAGAGATTTAAAAGAAAATTGTGAATAATATTAAGAAGGTAAAGTTCGAGTCTAATAAAAAATTTAAAAATAATAATATTAATATCACTGTTGAAAGTAAATATAAATTTATGTGTTTCTTTTGTCAATTAAAGAAATGTTATTTAAAACCAGCTATAAAAAAATATTTGATTTTGTATTTTTATTTTAAATTAAAGTTTTGAAATGAAAAATCAACATATATTTAGTACTTATATAATTAGAATAAATCCAAGTATTTATAAAACTTTCAAATTCCTTAAAAGTAAATTTAAATTAGAATAATATAAAATTAAAAGCTATAAATTTTTGTCTTAATCAAATTCCAATACAAAATTATAAGTATATTTATCTATTTTGAAAAAGGAAAGTTATAAGTATGACAATTTAAAAATGCCAAACTCAAATGAGTTTATAACCAACCGAAGAATTATATTTTATTAATATTTTATTGTTTTTTCTTAAAATTTTGTATTTCATATATTTATTTATGTATTATTATTTATTAAATATAATGTAAGACTGTTTGAGAAAAATGTTTTACAAAACTAAATTTCGAACCACTCCAAGAACACATTATCTCATCTTACTAGATTCTAATTACCCATCAATGTAGTTATACAATCCCTAACTTGTATGAGTTCCAAAAAGCCCTAAAGATGATAGATACAGTGTAGGTGTAAGTAGTGAAAGAACAGCAACCATTGTACAAGGAGAGGCTTTGAGGTTTCAAGAACAAATGGGCAGAGAATTCAACTTCATATTTGCAACTTGTTTGCTGTTAATGCTTCTGGGTATGTCTCAAACTCCAAGATTTTGTGATTTTTCTGTCTGTGGGTTTGTGTTTAGATGTTATATTTTGAGCGGTAATATTCATAACTATGTGTTGTTTTAATAATGTGAGCTCCTTGTTAGAACAAAAACTCTTAGATTATGAACTATTTAAGTACTAGAATGTTCACAATAAATATTGTAGATTCAAGTATCTACAATTATTTCAAAAGATTTGGAGAAGTTGCCAACCTTATAAGATACCATAGAGCTTAAATATTGGATATTCCAAGGAAGGCCTTGGCTTTAATTCTCCACATTCCCTCTTGCTTTTTACGGTTCTGTCACCCATATAAGGTACTTGATTAAAATTTGACCTTATTCTAGTAATTTTTCAGATTTAATCAAGATTTGTGTAAACTGAACACCTGAAAAAAGAAAAAGAAATAACAATCATCTTTGTAATATCAAGTCCATTTATAAATTCCGTATACATACTATTTACATAGATAAACTCAGAGTTTGGTTTCAGATAACCTTTCTTGTGTTCCTACTTTTTCCTTGTAGTATCCATCTTATAGAAGTTCCCTATGTTTGACTTCTATGCTTCTTTTTGCTATATATAGATTTAACTGATACTCCATCCGTCCCATTCATTTCTATACAATTTCCATTTTGGGATGTCCCATTCATTTATATACATTCCAAAAATAGTAACTTTTAATAATATAAAACACCATTACACCCACTACTTTCTCCACTATCTCTATTCTATTTTAGTTTACGTGTTCAATCTCAATGTATTCAATTCACTGAAACGGAGGGAGTATATGTAAAAAAAATGGCGAGGATTTATTTTTGCAACAGTTCAATTCTGCGGATTTACTTGATAGATCAAATAATTGTATAACCTCTGTACTTTGTAAGTGGTAGTATGTCAATTTTTCTGTAGAATATCTTTGTTAGTGTGTTTTTTTGCTTCAGTGTCTGTGATATGTTTGACAATAAATTGAAAGACAGAACGTGCTTCTCTTTTAGTTGTTGCCTTGTCTTTTCATTACAGAGTATTAGATTGGTTGGTTCAGTAGTCCTATCAGTCGTTTACTTGCCATGTCTTTATCTTATTTCATTTTGCAATGTAATGTTCAAGTATAAATTTGTGCCTTTGTCGTGATTTAATATGTTCTTGTGTTTGAATATTTAATAAATTTGATGTTTGTTGGCATGGGATAATTGCAATTATTATATATTTTTATATACTATAATAGTATAATGGGGTATTTATTGGTGTAAGGTGACAATTATTCAAATTGCAATTTTGAAATTATTAATTTTTTTTTTTAAAAAAAAATTGACTTTAAGCGTCGGTTCTTTAAAAGTCTGGCACTTATAATTTGACCTTATGTGTCGGTCTTTTAATTGACCGACACCAATAGGAAGATCATATGTGTCATTTTTTGAAAACTAGGTGGATTCAAGATGTTGAAAGCATTTACCGAGAGAAATGTAAAGTTCTGAAATGGAAAATTGTGGTTGCCTCCTCTTCACAACCCCTTGAGAAGCAATTGGCCCCAGCAGCTGAAATGAGATGGAAAATTGTGGCAGTGGACAAAGATTTTGTGCCATCATTTGAAATTCCAAACCGTGGTTGACAACTTTTCTCTCACCGGTGCTTAGAATTGCACACCATGTCACCATCTTCGGTGATTTCTATAAAACAAACCATAGCAGCATGTCCTTGTTATCTAAAATCGAGTTTGTATAGCCGTGTTTCATTAAGGTTGTACATATTCTAAAATCGAGTTTGTATAATCACTTGAAACTACCAAATGGTAAGCAACTCTGCAAAGACAAATGTCCGCGGACAACCTTCTGACATAAGCCGGTTTTTTATCCTAATTTACCATTGCAATAACCTTATCCAAGGTTGCAGGTCTTGGATTACATGGATGACCATTGTCCATGAACAATATATCTTTCAAATCTAAAATGCATACATACTAGATACTAGACTAATCAAGACAAAATTATATCAAAAAAACAATCTACATCAAAGGGAAAAGATCCACTCTTCCGGCATTTAAATCATCGTCCAACTTACCATATGCTATTAAAATTAATAACCCACATGTTTTTTTTATTGGATTTGTAAAAATTTGAATCAAAATTGTAAATATAATGTCAATATATTTATAATACGTGCAAAAGTCCAAGTGAACAAGTAATTTTTTGGGACGGAGGGAGTACAAAATAATGTTTTTTGCTTCTATGTTACAAATTAATCTTCTAATTCCTTGCTTCCCATCATTCTTCATGTTACTTAAATACAATAATATAGAACATTCTTACAATCTAAGCTTTTTCTTATATTAAAACTTCATAATAAATCACAACTTAATGGACACTAATTATAATTTATTCCTTACAAATTAATCTTTTAATTCCATGCTCCATGCTCCATATTTTACTTGGGCAAATGGAAACGTATATGTCCCTAAAAGGTAAATGCATTTAAGCTTACCTAATATATTTTTGGATAAAATCAATTTTAAAATATTTAAATACTCATACACACACTTACACACAATTTTAAACTAAGAATGACCGAAACCCACTAAACTAAACCTTTAGTAACCAAAGTATTTGACTAATCTATATTTGCAAAGTTACTCAACGTACATACGTATTTTAAAGCCTATTGAAATACAACATTCTATGTCCCCGATAAAAAGGCCACACAAAAAAAGATATTTTAATCATTTTTCTCGAATTTTAAATTTAAATATTTGGGAAAAAAATAATTATATCTTTTTTCTCGAATTTTAAATGAAATACTTGAAATAAAGTATAATTTTATCATTTTTTTCGAATTTTAAATGAAATATTTATAAATAAATAATTAAAATTTTTTTTTAAAAAAAATGGAAATATGAGCCAATGTTTTTCAATTCTTTCCGATTTTTTTTTTATAAGTTTTGCTTATAAATATGAACTTATTATATTTTTTGAAAATGTAAAATGAGGATAAATTATGTTTCTCGATTTTTTCCTGGAATATTTGGAATAAAATATAAATTTATCATTTTTCTGGAAGTCAGCAATGGACACCGGCTGCTTAGTTGTATTAGAAGATAACTTCATATCCAGTAATCAACCACTCGGAGTGCTACAAAATTCTGAATGAAATCTATGAAAACCAATAATCCAATCAGGTCTCTGCATTTCCTCAAGAATATGCCCAAGCATTCGGAACACGGGCTTTTTTCACTACACAAACATGCTCCACGAGACTAATTCTTTTACTTAGATGCTATGCATAAATAACTCCCTCAGCAGTACAAATAATCTGGCCAATCCCTCTAATAATAGCATCATAAAATGTTCAATTTAAAGAGGTTTACAATAGCCTATAGAAGTTTTTAGTCGCAGACCTAGATAATTTTATCATTTGGTGGCATAATAAACCAAGAGACCATATATCAAACATATGAGGGGCGCAGGTTGTTAATTAAGAGTTTAAAATATTAATATTATAAACAATTGGAAAAAGAGTTAAGTGTAATTGAAGATTAATATTAAGTGTTTGAATGCTCCCACTAAAATTTGTAGATCAGCAACTCTCTTCTTCTCTCGTGATTATTATTTATGATTTGAGGTGAGTCCTACATCCAATTCGGTCACCTTGTTTATCCGATTGGTGTAAGAAAATACTGAGAAAAGGCCCATATGGGTCATGTTACATGCACAACTCATAAACTCAGACCCTAATAACTCGGAGATATATTTGTACATAATGATTTGGTAAATTTTTTGGATTCATTTTGTCAGAACACTCAAACTATGATATAAAACATAATACGAGACAATAGTGTTTAGTATCAAAAGAATTTTAAAATTAATGTGTTTGACTCTTTAAAATTCGAGTGCATAATTTTTAAGTTCAGCAGTAAAACTTTATAATTTCGGGAATTATTTCGCAAAAAACATTAAATTAATAAAATTAAAACTTTTAAAGAAAGAAAAAAAATTAAGATTAAAAAAAATCAACCAAAAAATATGTATGATAAAAGATATTAATAAAAAGAAAAGATTTTAATAAATAAGTATTTGAGTAAAGTGCATTTTGTGTACTCGCACTTTAGTCAAGACACCACTTGCAATATTATAATTCAAAATCGAGCACTTGTAATATCAATATTTGTATTTCACTGCACTTTGTTGCTTTCTGTTAACTGAGGTTAACTCCGTTATTAATTTAGGAAGTAAAGTGCACTTTGTGTACTCACACTTTACTCTAAAATGCATTTTGTGTACTCGCACATTACTCTAAATTTTGAACTGAAGTATTGCAAGTGATGTTTTGAGAAAAGTGTGGGTACACAAAATGCACTTTAGAGTAAAGTGTGAGTACACAAAGTGCACTTTACTCCCCAAATTAATAACGGAGTTAACCTCAGTTAACGGAATACAACAAAGTGCAGTGCAATACAAACATTGATATCACAAGAGCTCGATTTTGAACTATAGTATTGCAAGTGGTGTCTTAACTAAAGTGCGAGTACACAAAATGCACTTTACTCTTGATTAAATTAATAGTGTAGTTATTTTTATTTTCAAAAATATCCTTACAAAGATTTTGTATTTAAAATTGAATTCAATCTGGGCAGTTGATTTAGAAGTAATTTACAAGTAATTCAACGACTAATAATAATTCTTTGATTCTTTTTTAGGGTATAGTTCTCTCTCGATCCTGAACTTATATTAATAATAATATAATTCTTTGATTTTTTTTTAGGATATGATTCTCTCTTAGATCTGAACCTATATTAATAACAATATAAAAAACAAATCAAAGTAGAGAAAAAAATCCCAAGGTGAAAATTGGTATTTTATATTTTAGTAAACTTTAATCTCGTTTTCCCCAGAAGTTTACTATGTCTGGAGTCTCTAAACTGGCTGGCTTTCATTCAAGCACAATACACAAGCTTGCACCGAAATGGCAAAAGCATTGTGATTCTATCATGTGGCTAAGAATTCATCTGGTCCAGGAAATCTTGGTCTTGTCTTACTGTGTCTATTGCTCTTGTGCTTGTATATCTTTCCATTACACATTGGGAGCTTTGGACGGGGCGGCCTAATTGGTGGAATATCTAAGACAACTTACTCAGAAATTTCCTCAAGTTTGATACCGAGTTATGGACTAGAAGCTCAAGTTGTTGAATGCAATACTAATAAATCTCTATCTACGTTTCAAAAACAAAAACTAAGATTAACGTTTATCAGTTTATGAAATGCAAACACAAGTAGACACAAGAGAGTTTCTCACAAAATAAATGTTTTATTTATTTTGCAATGGGTTGCTACAACCTCAATAAAATGTTCGTTTTCTTGAGCTTCTGTTTCTCGAGTGATTACAAAGAATAGATTGAAAGATAATCTATGTAGACTAATCCTATCACTATCAACACGGGTTCATGAAGCTGCTGTCATTTTCATTTGGCAGCTTCTTACAAATTGTCTACCCGTGAGTCTTTCCTAAATTGATATACAAACAGCTTATCAGTACAGAACAAAGCAATCTAGAAACTTTCTATATTAAGCTAACACAATTCAGTAGATGTAGATTTGTCATACTCTGGAATTGGTGAGCTTTGTCATGTGATCTCTCAAGCTTCGGTCGTAGTCTTGCAGACTTGATGCAGTGGTGGGATACTGCAACACGCTTGTTTCTTGAACATCCAAACTGTCACAAGTTTGGCTGAGTAGATCCCCAATACAAACGTTATCCCTTCATGACAGTATCCTGATGGCTAAGCTTGTTGTCACAGGAATGCGCTTTTGGTGACAGTACAAAATCCCCGTATAAGGTGCTGTCAGGATTTCCAAGCTTGCTGTCAGGCTACAGTAAAGTTGTTGTCAGAGGGCTTCCGTCAATGTTGCTGTCAGAGTGAATGTACTGTCGTGACTTGCAACATGCTGTCTTCAAGTAACCTTACTGTCAATGCTGTGACAGTAATATTTATTCTTGTTGTCCATCTTGAGCACTTCTTGAGGCTTGAACAAACAAATGAACTTCTACCAAGATGTACTAGAATCTTATTTGCAGCAAACAAAAACGGTTACATAGACATACTCTGGCTATGACAATATGTTCATATTTAATAAAATTAAGTACATAAAATATCTAGTTAAGTTATCTCATAGCTATCACCCATAAATCCTAACAATCTCCCCCAATTTGTTTTTATGGACAATAACAACAAATTTACAATTAATACATGCTGACAACTTAACTAACAAGATCAGAATTGACAAAGGCTTTTTACTTAGCTTCAGATTTCCTTTTCTGTCTTGCTTCATCCTCTCTGTTGAGAGCTTCCTTAAGAACCTCTCTGAGTTCTTCCACCAGTGCTTTTTCATCAGGAGTGATAGCCTCATCTTCAATCTCATCAAGGTGCTTTTGGACTGTCTTGGAGAGGCATACTCTAGCATCCTGAAGATCCATCCATAAGTCTTTACCAAATGCATGAGTTCTGAACTTCAGTGTGCCTTCAAAAACTTTGAATCTACTTCTAGGATATGCATGTAGGGTTTTTCTCCTTGACCTATCCAGCTTTGAGTCTTCACCCTTTCTCCTTTGAAGAATGCACTCAATCTCAGAAGAGCATTGCTGTTCCAATGGATGAATTGATCCAATCACCAGGTAGAGTAAGTCTTTCAGGGCACTGGTTTTGAGTTTATGAAAGCTTCTCACTGGGATTTCTTCCCATATGAACTTGATTCTCAGAGGATTCTCAAGCATACAAGATTGGTAATTGGGTCCTTCAATCTTCACTATGTTGGCTTCTCTGCTTTTATTCAAGAATGCATCTTCCATATCTTCAGTGGTTTCTCTTTTTGTAGGCTTTGAGGATTCTTCTTGACTTGGTTGGGTTTGCACCTCTTCTTCAGGAAGATCATCTTCATACTCAGCTATTTCTTCATCAGAGTATTCAAGTAAATAAGCAATGTCAGCATCATTATATAGTGACCATTCCCCAAATTTCTGATAGAATTCTTCATCTCTCTCAGCTTTGTATGTTAAAACATGGTTCATGACTTTCACAGGGACATTGTCATAACCTTGCATTAGATTGACCATACTTACCAAGTAGAAGTATTCAATTCTCCTTGCGACTGTTCTTCTACTGTATGAAAGAGTCTGTGACACATCATGTGAGATTACCTCCATGGTAAAATCCTTTTTAACTGTCACAAACCTTGATGCACTCAACCAAAGAATATATTCAGTTGCTTCTTTGTTGTCATCCAACTTCACCTCTACATTCTTGATTTCCTGAGCTTATTTTTCCAAAAGATCCAAAGAACTGTAGAGTTTTGACTGAATTGGCTTCCTCAGTTTCCTCCAAAGCCCAGTGGCTTTTTTCCTTTCCTGAGTACTTGTGTTTTCCTTTTATTGCTTTTGTAGTCTCCTCAGGATCAGGTTCCTGTCTAGAAAACCAAGCCCTTACTAAGGATTTTGTCCTTTTAGGTTTGACGATAGGCTTGATTTCATCCTTAACAGCATCTTTGTTGACAGTATCCTCCATGACAGTATCTTTCTTGACAGTGTCTTTTGTGACAGCTTCTTTCATGACAGCTTCCTTGAGGATAGTGTCTTCTGTGACAGCTTCTTTGGTGACAGTATCTTTTTCAGCATTTATATTGTCTATAGCACATCTTAAGATATTTGCCTCCAAAGCTTTAATCAATACAGACTCCTCTTCTTCTGTATCTCCAGCATCTTTCTTTTCTTGCACATGAGCTTCTTCTTTATTTTCCTCCTGGGATTTAGATCCAACATTCCCAGAAGTACTTCCACTAGCATTTCCTGCTTCTCCAGTTCCTCCACTACCATCCAACTCATCATCATCATCATCATGAGGAACATCATATGAACAGCTTTCTCCTTGTTCAGCTCTGTTAGAGTTTGCTTTGGAGATCATCTTCTTTATTGTAGAACTCAGTTCTTTGTCCCTTTTCACTAGCAAGTCATAGATTGTTTTGACAGCAAGAACTCTTTCCTTGTTGGCTTTAGAGTTGAGAATCATGTTTAACACCTTCAATATTGACCTTGACTCCATTGTTGAAGTGCCTCCTAGACTCATGTACGCACATCTCCTGCTACCACTTTTAGTGGTACCTTCATATTAGACACAGAATGGATTGGTGTAGACTTCTGGGAGTTTATCTGAAATTAAATTCAGCATTTGCAGATGTAAAATCTCATTGAAGGCTGTATGGTTTGCTTTGATTTTGTTCTTCATCACTATTAGCACCTTTGCTGGAAGACTCTGCAACATCTGCATAGTAATGAACATGGATATTCTAGTGTTTAAGTACACATCAATAGCCCACCTCCTTTCTTCATTGATCTTTACACATACACTGGTGATTTTCTCTTTAAGCAAGGTTGAGCAATTACTCAACTTTCTGCTTGGCTCCTTCACAGCTCCCTCAACTATCCTGTAGAAGTCCTCATCATGATTCTTCAAAGTACTTTCCCTGTAGACAACCATCAAGGCATTGGCATCTTCCTGGCTGAACTTTGTTCCTTCACTCCAAGTGTTTCCTGACAAGATGTATTAAGGCATCTTGTCTTTCCCTTTTCCCAACCTGTTCTGCTCCTCCTTTTCTCTCCATTTCTTTTCAAGAGCACTCTCCTTTGGAATGGGAGTTGGCTCTCTTATTGTCACAGGAGGTAGTATTGGGTTCTTGGAAGGAACATTCCCTTGCATTGCTTCCAGGGCTTCTTTGGACATTAGAACTGTTTCTTCAGCCATCTCATATTCAAAGAGGTTTTCAGCCTCTTGCACTTGCTCCCCCTTACATCCTGAATCTCCTTTAGTTCCCCTTTTCTTCTTTGTAGACATTGATCTTCCTTTAGCTGCAGGCTCCCCCTCACTCCTTGAAACCTTCTTTGAGACATGCTCCCCCTGAGCAACATCCTTCCTGGTGACACCTTCTGATTCTGCCCTTTGTGATTCTGATCTTGCCCTTTTCTCCCCCTTAGGTAAGTTGGCATCATCAATATTGGCAGATAGAACCTGAATGGCCTCCTGAATGCTGGAGAAGCCAGTGGCCACCATTGTAGACAGACTGTCAAGCTTGGATTCCATGGAGAGACACCTGTTCTCTAGAGCTGTAAACCTGAGTGCAGAAGAGGAGCCACCTGACCTTAACCTTCCTGGGGGTGAAGGAAAAGATTGGGGCTTGGAGGCTGTGGGGGTTCTCACACTCTCAGTGTTTTTCTGAGTGATCTCATCACTCCTCACAAAAGAACTATCATGGCCTAGTGCCTGTAAGTGTGGGGCTCCCTCAAAATCACTCTGGACATGCTCAAGTCCCTCACCTTTTGCCAGCTCATTTGGCTGCCTCTCATTTTTATGCTCACCTCTATTTTCTTTTGCACACCCTCACTCATCCTAGATGCATGGGTATGAGCAGTACTTAAATGCAAAGAAATAAATGGTTTAGAATGTACCTTTAAGAACTGAGATAGGGGCACATCATCATCAGAGACATCTTCAACAATGACAGCATCAAAATCAAGCTGAGCAGAGGTGACAGGAACTTTAGCAGGAATGTTACTGTTAGTTGGAAGATTGACAGTAGGTTCCACTGCATATTGGACAGCAGGTTGGGCTTTGACAGCAACTTCTTCTGAGTCCTTGACAGTAGGGTCACCCATGACAGCAACATTCACAGTGTCTTTGACAGCAACTGAGGCTGTGACAGCATCTTCCCTAAGGTAAGATGCTCCTTGGAGATTGAACAAGGTACTGGCTGTTTCATTTTCTAGCAGAGTTGTACCTTGCTCTTTCTCAGTGTTTGAAGGAGTGGTATCCATTTCACTTTGAGAAATGGGTTCTTGTGGACCACTTGATGGGGGCTCATCCATGATTGGAGATGGATGATCAAAACCTGAAGGGTTGGGACTGTCCCCCTCTCTAGGTTGTGGAGAAGAAATAAATGAATGTGTAGGGAAGGAAGAAAGTGAAAGTGGAGAAGAGAATGATGGCTGCTCCAAAGATGGAACTTGTGAAGCATCAATAGGGGAAGTGAAGTCCTCACTGTGTCCTGACTCCATGTGTGTTTCTGCAAGTGGAGGCTCCTCATGAGTTGGAACATGAGGTTGTGCAGACTCTTTACAGGGTGCCTTGGGAGACAGGCCAATTTCAATAGATGTCCCTTGTTGAGAAGGCACATATAGGGAGGAGTTTATTTCCCTATTTTCCTCTACAGTCTTTTGGGAGACTGCAGGGTGGCTGACAGTGGTTTTGGTCCTCTTAGCCCTCTTCTTCTTAGGCTCAGGAGGAACCACTGTGGGTTCTATTTGATTACCTTCCTTATTTGCTGCACTAGGTGCAAGAACTCTCTCTTGACTCTCAACACTACCACCAACACCAGTCTCTAGGGGTCTTTTTCTGGTTGCTTGTAAGGCTTGTCTCTGTACTTTGGGAAGTCTAGAGAACCTAGGCTGAATGTATGGGGTAGAATGAGGGTTAGCTGAATTTGGGTCTAATCCAACTTCATTCTCAATAGTGAAGGTGTCAAAACCAGAAGGCAATGGAAAATCAAGGTCAGTCACTTGATCAACCATGTGTTTGGTGAAACATAGTGGAATATGTGCATTTAAATTCTGTGAAGTGAGAGTTGTGTGAGTTTTTCTTTTCAGTACAGGGCACACCTCTAAACGAGGGGCATTCTCATCAAAGTCACATAAAGAATTAATGTACAACATTAAAAAGCGAGGATAGATGGTTACCTTCTTACTTATGGCAGCCTTGAGGTGTGCCATGAGCAGCTTTCCAACATCCACTTTGTACCCATGAACAAGAGAGTGAGTGAGCTTCTTGATGTAGGTGGGAATTCCATTCCAGCCTGTGGTCTTGGTAGAGAACACTTTCACCATAACATCAAACACCATGCTCCACTCCTTGCGGAGATACTTCCTGTCCATTTCACCAGAAGGGTACCATTTTGTTGTTCCCTCTTCAAGAATAGGTCCAGAATACCCAATTCTCAAGAAGAGCTTCTTCAGGGTCTCATCACTAGCAAGCTCGGTATAAGTCTAACCTAGTTCTAGCACAATTCCCAAAGCTGCATTGATGCCCTGAGCATTGAGAGAGTAGTTGTGTTCCTTGACTTTGAACTGAATGGAGGAGATGTCACCATCTTCTTGAGCAACGGCTGTCTCCTAGAAATTTTCAATCCTGTCTAGGTCAAGAACATGAGTAGAGGTAATTTGTAACAGCCCCGGATCCGGGGTCGGGGATCTGGTCGTTACGGTCTCAATTCCCTTCATTAATACTTGAACTTGAATCAAAACAAATAAACTACATGATGTGACCCCACAATACAACACCATACACAACAAGTTATAGTTCCAGAGATGAAATTGGAATAAGTATCTAGTAGTAGGATTCACAAGTTATAAGTTATTACAAACCCGAAAGATTACAGAGTACGCTTAATAGTTCTTGCCGTTGCTTACATTAATCATAATATAAATAAGTCTGATACACAAAAGCTGTAGCCTAGGCTACTGGTTACTACTACCTCAGCCATGGCTACGACATCAACGGGTAAATCTCTGACGGCTGCTACCTGCTTGCGCAGAGTGTGCCTGTTGCGGGCCATCTGCTCTAGCTGTTGTTGTGATATAAATAAATGAAGCAAGGGTGAGCAATAGAGCCCACCAAAATAGTTTATAACAAATGATCAATATATAACAGTTCAAAGATATTTTTGTTGCCACATGTTATGCCTTAAACGGATAAGAGACTAGTATAATATAAAGGATGAAGTTACAAGGAAAATTAATATAATGTTTTCGTAACCCCAAAATCCACTTATGCATATATAATCTGAGTAAAGTTTTATCAGAGTCATAACTCATAAAATAAAAGATGAAGTTACAAGGATTTATTTCAACTTCATTTTCTTTGAACACTTTTCGACCCCCTTCCAACATGATCGGTAAACATGTACCACGGGTGTCATCCTTAGTCCCTTTCAATACATGCTGCAGAATCTCTCTGCCAACATGATCGGTAAACCTGTACCAGGGATGTCATCCGTAGTCCCTTTCAATACATGTTGCAGAATTATCCAAAATGGATGATGAACTAATACCGGAGTTGCTACCGCGCCCGTCGTACCAACCTTACTATGATCAGTAGCAGGTCGTACAACAAATATATGTTTTCTACATGTAGATGGAAGAATCACGACAGCCTGACATTGTCTACCGCCTTTCCGGATCTCCCGACCCATTTGGGGCAATAAAAATGGATGGGTCGGCGTAATTGGACCACTTACACCACTCCTAGTTCAGATGAAATCCATGACTCTGAAACGTAAAGATCGTCCTCCTCCCCAAGTGTAATACTTGTTGATACGACTTCACTAAGTAGTTATATCTAGGTTGGAAAGGAAGATTCTTAAATATTTCCCAAGCTATTGCTTGTTAATGGATATCGACTTGTTCCATCAATTTACCCCTCGAGCGTTGAGGTGGTAACACAATATTTGACTTGCAGCAACTAAATTGCTTTGAGAAAATATCTGTCCCTGACAGTTTTGAGTTGAGAGTTTAAAAAGAGTAGCAGTCACTTAAATCAGGTTTCCCATATTTTTGATAGTTGAGCGAGCATTTAAATCCTCTTAAAAGACAGATTTAAATGGAAAAACAGTGTTTTGGGAACCTCTTTTTGATTTAAACATAATTAATAATATTAAATAAATAAGTAAACCTTAGATGAATATTCGAAAATAATATTCATTAAGTAAATAATGATTAAATGAATATTCGAAAATAATATTCATTAACTAAATAAGGATTGAATGAATATTTAAAATAATATTCGTTAAATAAATAAACCTTAAATGAATATTCAAAAATAATATTCATTAAATAAATACATCTTAAATGAATATTCCAAAAATAATATCCATTAAACAATTAATCCTTAAATGAATATTCATTAAATAAATAATCCTTAAATGAATATTCAGAATAATATCCATTAAATGAATATTCCTTAAATGAATATTCAAAATAACATCCATTAAATAAATAATCCTTAAATGAATATTCAAAAATAATATTCATTAATTAAATAGTCATCGAATAACAGATACCCGATATCTTTATCGGAAAATAATCTTTAACATATACAGAAAATATATTTACTTCTGATCTAAAGAAATATCATACGCCCTTAACCTAGGGCATTTATAAACAATTCTGGCTTATAGCTGATATCCCATATCTAGCTTATAAGTCCCAACATCAAGTCATAACCTCAAGTATCGCTATATATAGCAGTTCGAAAACAAGCATGCAATTTATATATCGCATTTGCATATCATATATGAAAACAGTTATTATCACAACAACAGTAGTATAGGTTTCGAAAACTTGCCTGGTGGTGAGGTAGGGGTAGTGTGCCTCGGGTTGATCCGGCGATCTATACATAGTCAAAATATCTGAGGTTAATCGCTTAACACTTTCATGATACTAAGTACGTACTATCTCAAGTAACAAGTTCATTTTCAAGTTAACGCTTTAAGAACTTCTACTCGCGTAAGCTTGTTCACGCATTTTTATAAAATTGAGATTAAATCCTTTTAACACGAAATCTTTTCGAGGGTCTTCCTAAACGTACCTAGAATGTTAACACAAAGTTTCACATTCTAATTAGTCGCTTAAGGGGTTTGATCATTGCCTCAAAGTTGGCTAAGTGGTATAGTTTGGTTTCGCGAAACATCCTTTACTAAAACACTTGTTTCTCCTAAACCGTAAATCGGATTCACATGATTTTCGCACCAAAATGAACCTTGAAACAATACCTACACTATAATGGGCAGTGGTGACCTTGGACAGAAGTCCTTATGTTCGATTATCACAAACAAAACAGGGTTAAGGAAAATCGGGCATTATAACGGCTATGTTTTATCGATTCCAAAGTTTAATCATAAACTTTACATGATCAATCCAACCAAAACCTCAAGTCAATTCCTCAACATCAATACTAATCCATAATCATCATCAACCAAAGTCAAAACCAACATCTACTTATTCATCCTCAAAACAACATCAAACTTTCATCAAAATCAAACAATCATCCTTATGATCATACTAACTAAACTATACTTAAAACTAACCATATAAATCAAATTATAATCAAGGGTTTCAAGAGTTATACCTTCCTTGGAGTGTATATGAGCTTAATAAGCCTTGTATAGTCCTTATATAACCTTAAGATAGCTTGAATCAACCAAAGAAATCAAGAAACCAAAGTTAGTTCTTGAAATTACTATTCATGCCTAAACTTTGCACAAGGATTTGATCATGCTAACCTAAATGGATGATAATGAAACTTGGTGCTCTTCTTAATCCATCCTAGAGCTTTCCAAAGAGCTATTATGTAACACCCCCAGACCCGGGGTCAGGAATCTGGGTTGTCACGCTCCATCAATTATACAATACCTGTATTACTTACAACATTCTAATAATATAACTCCAAAAGACCCCAATCACTTACGCACACACACACAAGTTATAGCCTTGAAAATGAGCAACAATAAGTAACATTTGTTATTACAAATCAAATGTACTATCCAGGATCTCATCTATCATTTACAACCTCTACCTGAAGTTAAAAATAATAGACCTCACAATTCTATACAAGGTTTAATAATACAAACCTATTCGAAAACAATTCTTACTAACTCAGTCTACAGCTGTTCTGCTAAATCCGACAATATCCATCTTGCTGAACTATCTCAAGGGTGGTCTCTCCATTCCCTTGCTCTCGTAACACGAGGTGAATCGGCAATGTTTTCTTCATGCTGAAATATTTAATAAAGCAAGAATGAGCTAATAGTGCTCAGCAAGAAATCTATCCCAGTTTAAATCTTTAAACCTTTTAGGAAGATAATCCATATGGGATCCATGTTTAAAACTACTAGGGTTTATCCCCAAAATAGTATATCGTTCAAAATACCGTATGATTTATAATCATACTCAAATACTTTTCGTAAATCCTTTTAGGGATCCTGGGTATCAAGATGATAACCCAAGTCTCAAAAAATCTCTTTTTAAAATAGATATTAATATTGGAATCAAGGCTTAAACCCATCCATTGATTCAAAATACTATACAATTAAATATACTATATATCTTAAATGACTTCTCAACATATATACATGCATATCTATTTAGATATCTCATACTGTTCAAAATACTGTAAAATATCAGTAATGAACACCTTTTTAAAGCTGTTGGGTTGTGATATATAAAAGAAGCAAGAATGAGCACTATAGCTCGACAATAATATATAGCAACATAATCATATATGTGGGCTGATATCATAGCTGAAAGCTTTTAAAACCTCATTCGTATATAGAATGATATATTGGATACTCTTCTCGTCAGAACATGCAATGTAGTTCAAATACTATACACGAAACATCATTGTTCAATTTCTGTCACATTATCGGTAACTCAGCACCTAGGCTTTCGTTACAATGTGCAGCACAATTCCAAGTGGAAGAAGGGGATATACTGGAGCACCACGATACACGATGATCAGTCGATGTATCGCAAAACATTTCTTTCTACTAGTAGTGGACGAAAACCTTTTCATGGTTATCACCCCAGCCGCATACGGGCTATCATTAGCGTCCCGGTACCCGAAGTACCTCAGCTAAAGTTGCGTCCCGGCATTCGTAGTACCTCTGCTAAATTTGCATGTGCGTCCCGGTACTCGTAATGCCTCTGCTTATATAACACCTCCAGTCCCTTGATGAATCCTATCATTATAACCGAAACCGAACTTAATCGTCGTTCCCCGAGCGTCATGCTATCTCGTTGATAGGTTTAAACTCTTTATCATACTTACTTCCGGAAATTTTGAGGAAGTAATAACAAGATGTGGGTTGGCCGTTGCCAACTGACAGAGGATATATCATAAACACTTTTTAAAATCACGACCTGGGAGTTAATCGGAATTTTTCTGAAATTATCGAGATTGGAATACTCGGATTGGATAGGGAAGGCAACCCAAGATACGAGTATTCTCGAGGAATAGAAGAAGCAAAACCATTTGCTCGACCTTTAAAACTGGATTCCCAATTTTTGATGAGTTAGGAAATATTTAATCGCATTTAACTACCTTTAACTATCTTAAGATAATAGTTGGGAATTAATTGCACTTTAATGGCTCCAACTATAATTTTTTGGCAGAAAAATGGCCGAATTATTAATTTAGCCACTTTAGTGGCCGAACAATTTTTTTTTTAACAGTTTATTGCATTCCGTCATCTCAGTTGGACGGTGTTAGGGGTATTTTCGTCAGTTTAGTTTACCTTTGACACCCAACACTGGGCTACTACCACAAACCCGCTTACCTTTGACAGATAGCACATCCATGCAGCATACTGAGTATCATAAATCATAAATATCTTAAAACTCAGAAGCATAGGGATATTCTACTTTAATGTTTATTAAGTTAATGAATCCAACAAGATAACGAAGAGGCATATTAAGTTAATGAATCCAACAAGATAACCAAGAGGCGAATTCTGTTAAGTAATCCAACTTTGTGATATAAAAATACCTATTATTGGACAGAATGTATGTTCTTGACACCTCTTATAAAATTGTCTGCAAGTCTGGTATCCTTCAATATTAGCATAACCCCATATGCCAAAACTATCCAAAGTTCACAAATTATTTGACTGCACGGCATCACACAAGTTAAACACTAATTTTGAATTCTGCCATGAAATTCTTGTTCTTCTTGTTACAACTTCTTGTTCTACAATTTGTCCATTCTCAAGTAAACTTCACATTCAATGGGTTCAAGCATGCAGATCTGAGTTGTGATGGAGATGCATATTTAAGATCTGATGGCATAATGGCCATAACAAATGATAAACCGAAGCTCATAGGACATGCATTTTATCCGTCTGCTTTGCAATTCATGCCAAATCAAAATAAAGGTAACAAATCTTCTGTTGTCACCTTCAGCACCAATTTTGTGTTCTCCATTAAACCAAAGTACCCAGAGATCGGGGGCCATGGCCTCACCTTTGTTCTCCTGTCCACCAAGCAACCACAAGAATGTCGTTTAAACCAGTACTTGGGACTTCCAAATGATACTAGTATGGAAATGTATTCCACCCGAGTATTAGCTGTTGAGTTTGATGTTGTCCAAAATCTTGAATTCATGGATATCAATGATAATCATGTTGGGATAGACATATCTAGCTTGATCTCTAACATTTCTAAACCAGCAGCTTATTTCGTAGGCAACACCACCATTTCCATAAATCTCAAGAGTGGAAGCCCGTTCCATGCATGGATTGATTATAACAATCAAGAGATGCTGCTGAATGTTACAGTTGCTCCTGTTGGCATATTGAGGCCACAAAAACCCCTGATAACTCTTCCCATTGACCTCTCAACAGTGATAAATGAATATATGTACATTGGCTTTAGTGCTTCCACAGGTTTGCTTTCAGCCAGCCATAATATCCTTGGCTGGAGCTTTTGTTTTGGTGGGAAGGCACAAGATTTAGATCTATCTGACCTCCCATCTCTGGATAAATCAGTGAAAGTAATTCATAGTAAGGGATTCATTGTGGGCATCAGTTTGGCTACTGTAACTCTAGTTATCTTGATTATATTAGGTGCTACTCACATCATACATCACTTCAAAAACGAAGATGACATTATAGAAGACTGGGAGGTTGAGTATGGAGCTCGAAGATTCAAGTATTCAGATCTCGTTGCAGCGACAAGAGGATTCGGAGAGAAACACCTTATTGGATCAGGAGGTTTTGGAAGAGTCTACAAGGGTGTCATCCCTGATACGGGGCTAGAAGTGGCAATAAAGCGGATAGCTCAAGACTCCCGCCAGGGAATGAGGGAATTTGTGGCCGAAATAACAAGCATGGGACGGAAGGTAAGCGGGTTTGTGGTAGTAGCCCAGTGTTGGGTGTCAAAGGTAAACTAAACTGACGAAAATACCCCTAACACCGTCCAACTGAGATGACGGAATGCAATAAACTGTTAAAAAAAAATTTGTTCGGCCACTAAAGTGGCTAAATTAATAATTCGGCCATTTTTCTGCCAAAAAATTATAGTTGGAGCCATTAAAGTGCAATTAAGTCCTATTTTAATACCTTTTCTGAAAATCAGAAATTTATATTTTTGTGTAAATAATAGAACCTTTAATCATATAATAAGGTTCTATGATTTTAAATCATATTTGGAATATTTAATAAATACCCAAATAATAAATATTAAATTATTATTCAATATAAAACACTTAAGTGAATATTCGAAATAATATTCACTTATTTAAATAATATTCAAATAATAAATATTGAATTATTATTCAATATAAAACACTTAAGTGAATATTCAAAATAATATTCACTTAATTAAATAATATTCAAATAATATATATTGAATTATTATTCAATATAAAACACTTAAGTGAATATTCGAAATAATATTCACTTATTTAAATAATATTCAAATAATATATATTGAATTATTATTCAATATAAAACACTTAAGTGAATATTCAAAATAATATTCACTTATTTAAATAATATTCAATTAATAAATATTGAATTATTATTCAATATAAAACACTTAAGTGAATATTCAAAATAATATTCACTTATTTAAATAATATTCAAATAATAAATATTGAATTATTATTCAATATAAAACACTTAAGTGAATATTCAAAATAATATTCACTTAATTAAATAATATTCAAATAATAAATATTGAATTATTATTCAATATAAAACACTTAAGTGAATATTCGAAATAATATTCACTTATTTAAATAATATTCAAATAATAAATATTGAATTATTATTCAATATAAAACACTTAAGTGAATATTCGAAATAATATTCACTTATTTAAATAATATTCAAATAATAAATATTGAATTATTATTCAATATAAAACACTTAAGTGAATATTCAAAATAATATTCACTTAATTAAATAATATTCAAATAATATATATTATAATATTATTTAAATATCTCGCCTTAAATATCCAATTATATAGATATTGGAATATTTAATATACCCTTAAAGTATAACCGTCCCTGGAACCTTCCAGCTTCTGACAGTAGTTTAAAACAAAATAATAATTTGACTCCCGGTCTAAGTTTTTTTAAAACCATCGTACAAGTACTCTATACTTAGAGTCTTTAATCCTTAACCTTGGTATATATCTAGTACTTTGCTAGCATATAAACCTTATACCGCTTTTTATTAAAAAGCGAAAACAGTTATTAAGTCATTTCACAGCATAAAGCAGCATATATAGCGATACCACAACATATATCATAACAGCATCATTATATGGTATAGGGTTTGAAAACTTGCATAATATTGTATGCATATAATACATTTGAAAACGTGCATCTATCATATGCATATTAACATCTTCATAGTTTTAAATCCAAACACATCCATATACGATGTACGGTTTGAAAACATGCCTAATATCGTATGCATATATTACATTTGAAAACGTGCATCTATCATATGCATCATCAGAATATGGTACTTTAAAACATAGCATGGAATAAGAAAACTTGCCTCGGGTCCTTGGTTGTTATGGGTTCGAGAACTTGCCGGGAAATCTATAAACAAAGAAATACCCGATCAGTCCCCTGGCTTAATCATTTAAAGTGCATTTAACTTAAGCACTAACGTTCTATTAACGAACATCAAATGTCTCGCTCTTGGCCGCTTATAACCTTATGACATTCCTTAAACTCTTAAGTCAAAAGTTTGGGTGGAAATCCATTCACAAAACCCAAGTACTTTACCATTACTAAACTTATCGTTTTAACCATCCCCTTAAGGGTATTTCACTCGCGCAACCTTTGTTCACGCATTTTTATAAAATCACAAACTCATCTTTTTAACACGAAACCTTCTAGGTTCCTTTCCTAACTGTCCATACTAGTATCCATTTTAATATCTCAATCCAATTCCAATTTTAAAGGGCTTGATCCCTACCTCAAAGTTCATACAATGAACTATCTAGTTACGCGAAACCGCTTTTACTAAAACGGTCGTTTCTCCTAAACCGTAAATCGAAACGATACGATTCTTTCGCTAAAATAATCTAGGAAACAGAGCCTACATGCTCATGGTCAGAAACCTCAAGTTTATGCCCTGTTTTGCAGTCATGGTTTCTGTCTAAACTACCTAAGTAAAATCCGACATGGTAACGGCGCTTATGCGTACTTCCCGTGTTTTTTAAACACTCATCCAAACTACAATCAACCATCAACCAACCACAAATAAAACTCAAGTTTATACTACCATTTATCTGCCCAAATAAGGTCACACTCTATTTCACAAGTTCATCCACAAATCATCCATTAAACATGCTTAAAATCATGCATACATGCTTTATTCTAACATAGCTTCAAATCAAACACTTCTAACTACTAGATCAAAACATAATCTTAGAAAGTAAGAAGTTTTATACCTTCCTTGGATCTTAATAAAGTCTATATATGGGTGATATATCCTTCCTTGCTCCTTAACTATGTTAATCAAACCTAAAATCATCAAAACAAATCAAGATTCTATGAGGTTACTATTCATATCATTATTCATCATCAACTTTGAATCCATTTTTGATCAAGTTATGATCCATGGATGAGGATAAGATTAGAGATCTACCTTGGATATAGGATGAGGGTGATTTAGAGCCCAAGATCAAGAATTATGGTTGAGTGGAAGTTGGAGCAAAAGTTTTAAGGGTTTGAAGATGAAGAAAAGCCGAAAGTTTGATGTTCTTGATACTTCTCTTTTGTGATTTGTTTTCTTTGATTTTTCTTTTCCTTTTGTTTGTCTAATAAACCTTTAACACTTTGTCATCTGATTTGTGTGGCTAGGACAAGGTTTTGTCATCAATGACAAGGCCAAAATGAACTTGTGGTGGTGGTGAAAGTGGTGACAAGGTGGTGATTCATCACCTTGTCATCACTTTGTCATGCTTATGTCATCCCCTTGCATCATGCTTATGTCATCCTTTGCATCCTCAATTCTTTTATATATTGCACTTGATGATCTCATATAATACTCCTCCTTTGATTAGGGTTTAATCCATAATTTATTACGCTTTTGTTTCGCGATAGTTTCCAGTGGTTCTAAAGACGTTTCTCTGTACCAAAGCTAGGGTACTTCCTTTATCCTTCCATTACCTTTGTCTAATATATAATCTTAGGTTTCTCACCTTGGTTTAAGATATGATCATGTATTTCTCATTCCACATACTTTCTCAAAACGATCAAATCAATACGTCCTTGATTGTCCAGTGAATAGTGATTTAAAACTCGGATGGGAATCTTCTGATTCTGATCGCGTTTACATTCTTTTATTCTTCCTATACATCAATAATATAACCTCGAAACATTCATTCCATATCATCCTCATAGTGTGGTCTGAAAAATTTTCCATCAGCAAATTTACTAATCATCACATTTACTATTCATCAAAAAATTTTAACTAAGTCCAAAATTTGGGGTTATTACATATTACTTGTGATTTATGGATAAGTGGAAGATTGATTTTTGAAAAAGTATGTTGGATGAAACTTTTTGGCTGAAAGTTTTTGTTCTTCAAGGTGGGAGAGTTTTTCTTTTTCTTTTTTCCTTGGTTGATTGATAGAAAATGAGATATTTTGTAGTCAAAGTGGTGAGTCATTGCCTTTTTGTCTTGTCATCGGACACTTGTCAAGCATGCAAGAGTCTGGAGATAAAGTAGCTTTACTGGTTCGTTTCCTTTCACATGGATGATCCAATTGTTGCATTCCTTGGATTAATCTTGTTACATGTTACTTCCATGCCTATATTTAATCCGGTAAGTGTCGCGTTGTTCCGTCACCGCTTAATCTCGTAGAATATTCGCAGGGTTTCTTAAGTGTTCTATCGAAGTAGTTTACCGTAAACGTTCTTGATATCTCTAATTCTTTTATTAAATCCCTATCCATGGAATTGATATTTAAATCCTCCAATATTTTTAAATAATGATTAATTCATCCGTTATTGGTGAAATTTCGGAGAAAACAGAAATGCTATTTTTCCGATTCTGACAGCTTTTGCATACCTTCATTTACATCGTAGATCACTAATACGACTTTGAAAGTTTATTATATTGTCCCGTATATAGTGTGGTCTGAAAAACTTTTTAAATGAAAAAGTTACTATTCATCAGTGGTTTTTTTAACAAAAGTTACTATTCATCAATAGTTCTTAAATAAGTACAAAATTTGGGGATATTACATAATTGCATACCCAAGGTAGGACTTATTCAGGAAATAACCAAGCCTTTTGAAACCCTCACCAGCGTTGGTTTGTGAAATTGATTGCTTAGGGGCCAATTTTGCTTGTAGAGAGAAGAAAGAAGGTTGAAGATGAATTGCTTGGAGATAAGAGAAAGGAGAGTGTTGTGTTTGCTTTTTGAGAACAGTTGTATGTTTGATGAATTTAAAGGGAAGTTCAAGCGTTTAATTGACAAAGTGGAAAAGAGAAATCGTGTCTTAACCCAATTTAACAGTCACGTGGGTTACTGGCTGATTTCTCTCTCCTCGTGGAGGATGCGTGTCCAATTTTAACGGTCCACTACCTTGACATAACCTGTGCGCTCACAACAACCGTGTTACTGTCACAAGCTTTGTAACAGCCCCAAATCCGGGGTCAGGGATTTAGAGTAGTCACGAGCCACTTACTTCTTTCCTTGCCTGCTTTACTCACAATAGACACAATTCATCTGCTTATGACCCCACAATGCATAAATATCTCTCTCACACACACACACAGGTTAGAGTCTCAGAAACGACACGAATACAACCATTGCGGAATAAATAATCTTTATTACAATACCCAAATGTTTTTTGAATTTGCTACTGATACACCTCCTAAGTAATGGTACATTACCAACTTAGCCTTGTAATACTCACCACCCTCTCATACCATTCATATCTATAAATAAGATGAATACCAAAAGCTCCAGCTTGATCTGACTGGTTCACACTACTTCCAGGATCAGTGCTAGAAACTGCTCATGAGAATGCCTTGCGCTTACCACTCACTTGAGGGATGTGCGCCGAATCCTTGGTATCCTACTTCGCTGCTATATAATATTTATAAAACAATAGAAAGAGTGAGCGATAGCTCAGCAAGGTAATAAAAGTATGGCATAATCCTGCCTTTAACTCAACCCAGAATAAAGCGGGTATAAGACAATAATTTGTCAAAATATCTCGATACTGAAATTATTTCCTTATCGGAATGTATTCCCAAAATCAGTACCATTGTTGTATTTCAAATATCATTTCCATTATATTTCTGTAAACTTTTACTATATTATGAACAAAGTTCTAGTATAATATAAAAGATGAGGTTTCAAAGTAAACCAATATAACCTTTCAAAAAAATATCTGCTATGTAAGCAGAATGTCAACATATAACTTAAAAGATGAAGTTATAAGGTGATTCAGTATAAACAACTCCCTTACCATAACTCATGTTATGTAAGGTATCCACAACGTCATATGATATAAAAGATGAAGTTACGAGGAAAATTTCATATAATGTTCCGTAACCCAAAATCCACTTATACATATATAATCTGAGTAAGGTTTTATCAGAGTCATAACTCCTAAAATAAAAGATGAAGTTGCAAGGATTTATTGTAACTTTATTCTTTGAACACTTTTCGACCCTCTGCCAACATGATCGGTAAAACTGTACCACGGGTGTCATCCTTAGTCCCTTTCAATACATGCTGCAGAATCTCTCTGCCAACATGATCGGTAAACCTGTACCAAGGATGTCATCCGTAGTCCCTTTCAATACATGTTGCAGAATTATCCAAAATGGATGATGAACTAATACGAGAGTTGCCACCGCGCCCGTCGTACCAACCTTACTATGATCAGTAGCAGGTCATACAACAAAAATATGTTCTCTACATGTAGATGGAAGAATCACGACAGCTTGACATTGTCTACCGCCTTTCCGGATCTCCCGGCCCATTTGGGGCAATAATTTGGATGGGTCGACGCAACTGGACCACTTACACCACTCCTAGTTCCAATGAAATCCATGACTCTGAAACGTAAAGATCGTCATCCTTTCCCCAAGTGTAATACTTGTTGATACGACTCCACAAAGTAGTTATATCTAGGTTGGAAAGGAAGATTTTTCGATATTTCCCAAGCTATTGCTTGTTAATGGATATCGACTTGTTCCACGAACTTACCCCTCGAGCGTTGAGGTGGTAACACAATATTTGACTTGCAGCAACTAAATTGCTTCGAGAAAATATCTGTCCCTTGACAGTTTTGAGTTGAGAGTTTAAAATGAGTAGCAGTCACTTAAATCAGGTTTCCCATATTTTTGGTAGTTGAGTGAGTATTTAAATCCTCTTAAAAGATAGATTTAAATGGAAAAATAGTGTTTGGGAACCTCTCTTTGATTTAAAATAATTAATAATACAGCTTAGAGTATCCTTCGTAATTATTGAAGGTCGATGATAAACTTTAAATAACATTTCTCATTTTTAAAACGTGTTAAAAGTATTTAATAAATAATCGAATAATATTTATTAAATAACTAAACCTTAAACGAATCTTCGAAAATAATATTCATTAAGTAAATAATGATTAAATGAATATTCAAAAATAATATTCATTAAATAAATAAGGATTAAATGAATATTCAAAATAATATTTATTAAATAAATAAACCTCAAATGAATATTCAAAAGTAATATTAAATAAATAAACCTCAAATGAATATTCAAAAGTAATATTCATTAAATAAATAAACCTCAAATGAATATTCAAAAGTAATATTCATTAAATAAATTATCATCGAATAACAGTTACCCGATATCTTTATCGGAAAAATAATCTTTAACATATACCGAAAATATAACTACTTCTGGTTTAAAGAATAAAATCATACGCCCTTTACCTAGGGCATTTATAAAAACCCGTCTTCTAACTAATATCTCATATTTAGCTTAGAAGCCCATAATCAAATCATAAAGCAAGTATCACAATATACTTTCGAAAACAGTTATGCCTTCCATTAGCATATATAACTGAAATAGTATTCAAATAGTATTTCTCGACTGAGATAATACTCAAATAACATTCCTCAAAATACATTGTATTCTGCCGATGGAATCCCTCCGGGTTTCCACGGATATCTACATATCTCAAAATACCGACTCCCGATTTAGAGTCGAAAACAATGAATATGGTCTTATATTTAGAGCTACCAGGTAAACCAGTTCATAGCTACTTAACTCAAAAAATTTTATATAATCCAAAGGTCAAATCCATTTCAACAAGAAATAAGATATATCGCAAAACTGTCCAATTTTATACATGGCAAAAACAGTATTATATAGTCAATACTTCAAAGTATAGATTTAGAAACTTGCCTGATGCTCGAGAAGTGATAGGGGTTTGCGACGATGTCGGACAATCTTAGATGCGAAGAGCTTGGAAAGGGCTTCGATTCGAGTGGTAGAACACGAGAAACAAGCAAGCAAGCCTTCCATCTTCTTTTTCTTCTTCCATTCGTTTTTTTCATCAAGAAATGGAGGTGGGGAGGCTGATCCCTTTTTGTGTGTGTAATGTGTGGTGGAGGTGTGGTAAATGGTAGATATTTTGTTTTAACAAAATGCAAGTTAGCCCCTCAAGTTTGGTTAAGCTTACAAGCTTCTTTAACACACTTCTTCCACCAATTCCTTTCTTTCTCTTTTTCTTTTAATACATATCTTCTTCTTTATTTCCTAAGTTATAATACGTCCAAAGTTGATCCTTCAAGCGGATTTTCGATTCTCGTTTTCGTTTGCGATTTCTGACTACGCGATTAGTAACCGTTTATTATTCCTGAACTTCCGCTGAAATATAGGATCAATCGGAGACTATAAAATTTTACTATTCACCTTGGAGTACTATTCATCAATGTTACTATTCATCCTTGTTTTTGTTCCTCTTGAAACGATTCGAAAATATTTCCTAAAAAGAGCGAATAAAACTCTACGGCGATTCTCGTAGTGAATAGTAACTATTCACTATTCACTCCAACAATCGAATCCTTAAATCGACTTTAATAAAATAATAAAATTCCAAAATATTAAATCCTCAAATCCTCAAATTTAATATCTCATTTCTTGAATATAATAACATATAATTCACTGCCCGGTCAAATACTACACCAAAATAAAATTTGGAATTTCTGAATTCTGATCGTCTTTGCATACACTTATTTACTCCGTAGATCACTAATATGACTTCGGAATATCCACACTACGTCTCGTACATAGGTGGCATGGAAAATTTTCTTAATCCTCAAAATCACTATTCATCCACCAAATTCACTATTCACTGATGCACTTAATCAAAATAAGAAAAGTTTTAATTTTACCAAAAATTCGGGTTATTACAGTCTCCCCTCCTTAAAAGGATTCCGTCCCGGAATCAGCTTAGGAATAACTGGGCGTACTTCTCTCCCCATTGCACTTTCTAACTCCCAAGTGGATTCTTCCACTTCTTGATTTTCCACAAACCTCTCACTAGCTTGGCAACCTTGTCTCTTAGCACTTGCTCTTTTCTATCCGTGATTTCCACAGGTTGTTCTTTGTAAGTCAGACCAGGTTGTATATCTACCTGCTCGTACTCTAACATATGCCGGGCATCTATAGTATACTGACGTAGCATTGACACATGAACCCCGTTATGACCATTCTACAAGTTTGGGGGGGTAAGGCTGGCTCGTAGGCCACCTTCCTGACGCGTATTAAAATCTCAGATGGCCCAATGAATCTCGGGCTCAACTTCCCTTTCTTTCCAAATCTCATTAATTCCTTCCACGAGGATATCTTTTAGCATCACGAATCTCTAACCTCATATTCTCTATCTTGTTTGTACAGAAAATACACCAACATAAACTTGCTTGTCATTCATCAACATGACATTTAGCTTATCAATAGCAGTACTATCTTTATACTCGCGGGCTTAGTCCACATACTTTCTTTGTCTGTCTTGGCTGTCACTAGCCGCTTGTTGGTGAAATCTTTTGTCTTTCTAGTTTGTTGGACTAACTTGGGTTTTGTGTAAAAAAAATCTCATCCTTTAATTCCCGATCATTCAGAATCCATCTCTGTCTCATTTTAATTAAGGGTATCGGCCACCACATTGGCCTTCCTTGGATGGTAGTGTATCTCACAGTCATAATCCTAGGTCAACTCTAGCCATTTCTCCATCTCATGTTATCTACTATCACGGATAATTCAAAGCCAATTCATTACATTCCATAAAAATTTGTGGGTGCATTAGTCAACCCAAAATAACCTCGCTGAAAACTCGAAGTGTCTATTCCTAGTTCGAATCGCAGTCTTGGGTATATCCTCGGATTTAACTTCCAACTGGTGATATCCAGTTCTTAAATAAATTTGGAAATACACAGCGTTCTTCCGCTGATCAAACAATCATTTACAAGGGTGCCTATTCTCCATGTCGAACTCATACAACTCTCGAGGTTCGATGCATAATCTTGTGTTAACATCTTTCTTTCTTACAACAACACCGGGCTCTCCACGGTGGTACACTGGGTCTTATCATATTCTTGCCCAGCCATTCTCGTAACTGAGTCGCTAACTCTTTCATTCCCACTAAGGCTAACAGGAGATGCGACACTATAACCTGAGTACTCGTTATTCATTCTCATGTCATCCCAATCGATATTTGGTAGCGCAATAAGATCTTGTACAACCTCCCAAAACCACTGTAGTTTCCTTTATACTTGGTGTCTCTTTTCTTGGCGTCAACCATAAGAGCTAATTAAGCCTCGTATCTCTGGCATAATAGTTTCTTAGTCTGAACTATATTCAAGAATCTCTGAATCTGTCTCCATCCTTTATTTATTACTCTCTCTCCCTTACAATCAGTCTGGGCTCCATTGGGTGTCAACCAACCCATCCTTATTATAATATCAACTCCTCCCAACTTGAAAGGAATCAGGTCTATCAAAAGTGTCGACCTCATATTTCTAGTTCGCAACCTGGATGTACCAGTCTTATGGGAAAATCCCTCGATTGACTATTTCTACTTGTAATTATTCCCTTAGCGGCTCGTCCTTAAGGTTTAATTGTCATGCAACTTCTTGATATACAACGATACATTAGCTCTGTCTAAATAGTATAGAAGGGTACCCACTATTTAAAGGTCCTAACAGTAGGCTGCTTGTTGGAGGTAGCCCTGGTTGAAACTTACTGGCTTTCTTTTATTCTGTGTTCACAAACTCCGGAAAAAACCTCGATAATTCGGAAAAACTTGGCCTCATACTCGGTCACAGTCATGGTTTCTTGTTTTAACTCTTTAACTTTCATTTTCATCCGGGTCTCCATATATTTCCGAAAATTATTTCTCTAAAAACAACACGCTGCACCTCTCCCAAGTCACAATACCAGCTCCCTCTGACTCCATCGCCAGTACTTATCTTTCTAACCCAGAGGTAGTGTCCATTCGTAAACAACTCCTCCAGAATCTCAATTCCACTATAGGGCATCTATCTAACACCGTTGTCACTGGAGTTCACGGCACATCGTTATTCCTTTCACATATATCGATTGACCCCCTTTTATTTATCATAATATCCTTGGGAGAATAAACCAATTTCATTGATATGTCACTAATATTCTATTCGTCTTAGGGATTCACTCCTGTCATAGGCGATTTCGTTGCGAATCTAACTCCTATCAGCGAATTTTTGACTTATTTGACATGGTTGGCCTCCCCTTGGAATTCAATGAGGATAACAAAAATTATGGGGCCTTGAAAAGATAGCTCCCATATCAAGGAAAATGTCACACACTGGTGATCATAAGGTTATGAGTTTTAAGGTAACCTTATTGGAGGTAAGAGAATTTACCGAGAGATCAACATGATCATAAGAACTCAACGTTGTGTGCCTCGATTGAGACATTACTAAAGGTAATTAGCCTTCTTGTATTTCACAACTCAAAAGTGATGGCGTCCCATCAGACTTCTATCACATAGACAGATAGTCCTTGTAGCCCCTATAAGTATAGGGTTGTTCGTCTCAGTGGAAGTTGAAAAGTATGAAAGCAATTCGAGATCAATTTAATGATTATCGCCTTTCGACAATATTTCTCAAAGGAACACCTTGGATTAAAATTGAACAGATTCCAAAGGTGCGGTTTCCAAAGAAAAGAATAACCAAAAAGATACTGGTACTTAACAAGCAAGTGGTGAGGTATCATCATAGGGTTATTCATTATTTGAAGAAAAGTGGAATCTTGAATAACATCATTTGACAGGGCTTCAAAAACCTGAAAGTAGGCATCGTGACAGCCTCTAACACAATTGAAATTAAATATGATTTAACACAAGTGTTATAAAATAACTTCGAAGAGGGAATTTACCCTTTATCAGAATTCTTTCTTGGAAAGAGGTCAAGATAGATCATAGATTGGGGAAGTACCCCACATAATTTGCAAATAGGGAGGGAACTACCAAGGTCTCTACGGATGCCTTTTATGTCGGATCCTCTAATGGATAATCGTTCAATTCCAAAGCTTTTCTTTTCCACGCACCCTAAGGTGTTCGATACTTACGGCATTGCCGACTTATAATAGTCGTTAAGAATTCGACCATCAACATTTGCAATCGCAGGGAGTTCTATTCGACTCGGCGCAAGCATCTCAAGCAAGCGTTCTATCGTAAGAGGACTTCGATACCGGTGTCGCCCATAGCAATGACGAATTCCATATGTCAACTGGGCGGTACTCCGGAAGATCGTTAGAATCTACAGGCTTAAACCCAATTACTATTATAACCGTTTTCATACCAAACATTTCCTTTCTTGTATCAATCCCGGATGCTACATAAGCTTAACACTTGTGGCATAACAGCCTTTTTATTTAAGTCTTTCCCAGACTTTCTTAGTCCGTCTTGATTCTTTAAATATATTTCGTTTTGGCACACTCGTGTTACAACGACACCTTACGTAGTATGCACATACAAAAATCTTGCTCGAGGTAATAAAATGCCTCATTACCGTAGTAAACACCTTCCTTGGTGGAATCGCTGATCGTGGGGAGTTAAACCCCATAAATAAGGTAATGCCTCTACTAGTTAAGGTCACTAAGTACCCTTAATCATAGATGAAGTTTGAACGTCTTAGTTCTTACGTATGCTGCCTCCCTAGGCACTGCAACAGACTACGAGTAACGGGCCTAGTTCAAGTCGAATCTTTCCACCGGTATTGGCTATTCTGCCTCTACCTCTTCTTCTTTGGAGATTCTACCCCATTTCTTCGTCATATCTCTCGATGAATCATAACGATTCTAAAATCTCGTATCGGCACTTATTTGACCTCTGAAGGTTCGTCTGGTCCTATTGTACGACCTCAAGTAACATACCACATCTTTATCAATCAACACGTTCTCTACAAGACTCTTTCCTTGACCCACCATGGGGACTTCCTCTAGATCCTCCTATGGATCTTCTTGTATCGGGTCTCCGTCCATTTCAAGGAATGCATCATCAATTGCCTACTCGAAGGCCTCGGGGTCTGGTATCTCAGAATCCCATCAATCTATAACTCATACGAATCGAGGTGACTAACCATGAAGTCCTAAGTACGGTTTCCCAGAAGAAGTCCCCTATCGGGCTTCATCTTAAACAGTCAGGGTCATATCCTCTAACTCGACTACGAACTCAATTTGAGTTCTAGATGTTCTTACCATTATTAAGGGTATTGTAAGACTCGATCTCCTATCGTTTCTGAGGACTGTAACCTAACACTCTGATACCATTTCTGTAACAGCCCCAAATCCGGGGTCAGGGATTTAGAGTAGTCACGATCCACTTACTTCTTTCCTTGCCTGCTTTACTCACAATAGACACAATTCATCTGCTTATGACCCCACAATGCATATATCTCTCTCACACACACAGGTTAGAGTCTCAGAAACGACACGAATACAACCATTACGGAATAAATAATCTTTATTACAATACCCAAATGTCTTTTGAATTTGCTGCTGATACACCTCCTAAGTAATGGTACATTACCAACTTAGCCTTGTAATACTCACCACCCTCTCATACCATTCATATTTATACATAAGATGAATACCAAAAGCTCCAGCTTGATCTGACTGGTTCACACTACTTCCAGGATCACTGCTAGAAACTGCTCATGAGAATGCCTTGCGCTTACCACTCACTTGAGGGATGTGCGCCGAATCCTTGGTATCCTACTTCGCTGCTATATAATATTTATAAAACAATAGCAAGAGTGAGCGATAGCTCAGCAAGGTAATAAAAGTATGGCATAATCCTGTCTTTAACTCAACCCAGAATAAAGCGGGTATAAGACAATAATTTGTCAAAATATCTCGATACTGAAATTATTTCCTTATCGGAATGTATTCCCAAAATCAGTACCATTGTTGTATTTCAAATATCATTTCCATAATATTTCTACAAACTTTTACTATATTATGAACAAAGTTCTAGTATAATATAAAAGATGAGGTTTCAAAGTAAACCAATATAACCTTTCAAAAAAATATCTGCTATGTAAGCAGAATATCAACATATAACTTAAAAGATGAAGTTATAAGGTGATTCAGTATAAACAACTCCCTTACCATAACTCATGTTATGTAAGGTATCCACAGCGTCATATGATATAAAAGATGAAGTTACGAGGAAAATTTCATATAATGTTCCGTAGCCCAAAATCCACTTATACATATATAATCTGAGTAAGGTTTTATCAGAGTCATAACTCCTAAAATAAAAGATGAAGTTGCAAGGATTTATTGTAACTTTATTCTTTGAACACTTTTCGACCCTCTACCAACATGATCGGTAAACCTGTACCACGAGTGTCATCCTTAGTCCCTTTCAATACATGCTGCAGAATCTCTCTGCCAACATGATCGGTAAACCTGTACCAAGGATGTCATCTGTAGTCCCTTTCAATACATGTTGCAGAATTATCCAAAATGGATGATGAACTAATACGGGAGTTGCTACCGCGCCCGTCGTACCAACCTTACTATGATCAGTAGCAGGTCGTACAACAAAAATATGTTCTCTACATGTAGATGGAAGAATCACGACAGCCTGACATTGTCTACCGCCTTTCCGGATCTCCCGGCCCATTTGGGGCAATAATTTGGATGGGTCGGCGCAACTGGACCACTTACACCACTCTTAGTTCCAATGAAATCCATGACTCTGAAACGTAAAGATCGTCCTCCTTTCCCCAAGTGTAATACTTGTTGATACGACTCCACAAAGTAGTTATATCCAGGTTGGAAAGGAAGATTTTCCGATATTTCCCAAGCTATTGCTTGTTAATGGATATCGACTTGTTCCACGAACTTACCCCTCGAGCGTTGAGGTGGTAACACAATATTTGACTTGCAGCAACTAAATTGCTTCGAGAAAATATCTGTCCCTTGACAGTTTTGAGTTGAGAGTTTAAAATGAGTAGCAGTCACTTAAATCAGGTTTCCCATATTTTTGGTAGTTGAGTGAGTATTTAAATCCTCTTAAAAGATAGATTTAAATGGAAAAATAGTGTTTGGGAACCTCTCTTTGATTTAAAATAATTAATAATACAGCTTGGAGTATCCTTCGTAATTATTGAAGGTCGAGGATAAACTTTAAATAACATTTCTCATTTTTAAAACGTGTTAAAAGTATTTAATAAATAATCGAATAATATTTATTAAATAAGTAAACCTTAAACGAATCTTCGAAAATAATATTCATTAAGTAAATAATGATTAAATGAATATTCAAAAATAATATTCATTAAATAAATAAGGATTAAATGAATATTCAAAATAATATTTATTAAATAAATAAACCTCAAATGAATATTCAAAAGTAATATTCATTAAATAAATAAATCTCAAATGAATATTCAAAAGTAATATTCATTAAATAAATAAACCTCAAATGAATATTCAAAAGTAATATTCATTAAATAAATAAACCTCAAATGAATATTCAAAATTAATATTCATTAAATAAATAAACCTCAAATCAATATTCAAAAGTAATATTGATTAAATAAATAATCATCGAATAACAGTTACCCGATATCTTTATCGGAAAAATAATCTTTAACATATACCGAAAATATAACTACTTCTGGTTTAAAGAATAAAATCATACGCCCTTTACCTAGGGCATTTATAAAAACCTGGCTTCTAACTAATATCTCATATTTAGCTTAGAAGCCCATAATCAAATCATAAAGCATGTATCACAATATACTTTCGAAAACAGTTATGCCTTCCATTAGCATATATAACTGAAATAGTATTCAAATAGTATTTCTCGACTGAGATAATACTCAAATAACATTCCTCAAAATACATAGTATTCTGCCGATGGAATCCCTCCGGGTTTCCACGGCTATCTACATATCTCAAAATACCGACTCCCGATTTAGAGTTGAAAACAATGAATATGCTCTTATATTTAGATCTACCAGGTAAACCGGTTCATAACTACTTAACTCAAAAGATTTTATATAATCCAAAGGTCAAATCCATTTCAACAAGAAATAAGATATATCGCAAAACTGTCCAATTTTATACATGGCAAAAACAGTATTATATATTCAATACTTCAAAGTATAGATTTAGAAACTTGCCTGATGCTCGAGAAGTGATAGGGGTTTGCGACGATGTCGGACAATCTTAGATGCGAAGAGCTTGGAAAGGGCTTCGATTCGAGTGGTAGAACACGAGAAACAAGCAAGCAAGCATTCCATCTTCTTTTTCTTCTTCCATTCGTTTTTTTCATCAAGAAATGGAGGTGGGGAGGCTGATCCCTTTTTGTGTGTGTAATGTGTGGTGGAGGTGTGGTAAATGGTAGATATTTTGTTTTAACAAAATGCAAGTTAGCCCCTCAACTTTGGTTAAGCTTACAAGCTTCTTTAACACACTTCTTCCACCAATTCCTTTCTTTCTCTTTTTCTTTTAATACATATCTTCTTCTTTATTTCCTAAGTTATAATACGTCCAAAGTTGCTCCTTCAAGCGGATTTTCGATTCTCGTTTTCGTTTGCGATTTCTGACTACGTGATTAGTAACCGTTTATTATTCCTGAACTTCCGCTGAAATATAGGATCAATCGGAGACTATAAAATTTTACTATTCACCTTGGAGTACTATTCATCAATGTTACTATTCATCCTTGTTTTTGTTCCTCTTGAAACGATTCGAAAATATTTCCTAAAAAGAGCGAATAAAACTCTACGCGATTCTCGCAGTGAATAGTAACTATTCACTATTCACTCCAACAATCGAATCCTTAAATCGACTTTAATAAAATAATAAAATTCCAAAATATTAAATCCTCAAATCCTCAAATTTAATATCTCATTACTTGAATATAATAATATATAATTCACTGTCCGGTCAAATACTACACCAAAATAAAATTTGGAATTTCTGAATTCCGATCGTCTTTGCATTCACTTATTTACTCCGTAGATCACTAATATGACTTCGGAATATCCACACTATGTCTCGTACATAGGTGGCACGAAATTTTTTCTTAATCCTCAAAATCACTATTCATCCACCAAATTCACTATTCACTGATGCACTTAATCAAAATAAGAAAAGTTTTAATTTTACCAAAAATTCGGGTTATTACAAGCTTCATTGAAAAATTAGAATGGAAAAACTAGTAAGTTAACATACCAGATTTAACATTCCCAATTCACTTACCAACCTGTTAATGGTTGTTTCATCCAGTGGTTTTGTGAAGATGTCTACAAGTTGCTTTTCTGTAGGGACATAGATCAACTTCACAGTTCCTCTTTCAACATGCTCTCTTATGAAATGATGTCTAATATCAATGTGCTTTGTCCTAGAGTGTTGAACAAGATTGTCTGAGATGGCTATGACACTGGTGTTATCATAGTAGATAGGGATATTATTTAACACTAGACCATAATCCAATAGTTGATTCTTCATCCATAGAATTTGTGCACAGCAACTTCCAGCAGCAATGTATTTAGCTTCTACTGTAGATGTAGAAACTGAATGTTGCTTCTTACTAAACCATGACACCAATCTTCCACCAAGAAATTGACAGCTTCCTGTAGTGCTCTTTCTGTCAATCCTACATCCAGCATAATCTGAATCAGAATACCCCACTAGCTCAAATCCAGTGTTTTTAGGATACCAAAGGCCTAGATTAAGAGTGCCTTTAAGATATCTAAAAATCCTCTTGATAGCAATCAAGTGTGACTCCTTTGGATCAGCTTGAAACCTTGCACAAAGACATGTAGCAAACATTATGTCAGGTCTACTAGCAGTTAGATAAAGAAGTGATCCAACCATGCCTCTGTAAACACTGGAGTCCACTTTCTTCCCTTTGGAGTCTAGATCCAGACTAGTTGAAGTAGAGATGGGAGTCTTGGCAGGTGATGAATCTTCTAGGTTGAACTTCTTGAGAAGTTCCTTGACATACTTTGCTTGACAAATGAAGATTCCATCAGCTTTTTGAAGAACTTGTAAATCAAAGAAGAATGACAGTTCTCCCATCATGCTCATCTCATACTTGTTTCTCATTAGAGATGAAAACTTCTCACACAGCTTCTCATTTGATGAACCAAAGATGATATCATCAACATAAATTTGAACCAGAATGATGTCTTTGCTATGATGCTTGTAGAATAGAGTCTTATCTACTACACCTCTTGTAAACTGGTTTTCCAATAGAAAGGTAGAGAGGGTATCATACCATGCTCTTGGAGCTTGTTTCAATCAATAAAGTGCCTTGAACAGCTTGTACACAAAATCGTAGATTTTAGCATCTTCAAAACCAGGTGGCTGTTCAACATACACTTCTTCCTCCAACTCTCCATTTAGAAAAGCACTTTTGACATCCATTTGGAACACCTTGAAATTACAGTGTGCAGCAAAGCCTAGGAAAATCCTGATAGCTTCAAGTTTGGCAACAGGTAATCTCTTTTGCTATAGAGCAGTTAATAACATTGTCGAACATATCAGAATCAAGACCATTGAACAGAATATTCATGGCCTTCTTTTCTTTATGAACTGCAATGGCATCTTCATGAGTCCATTCTGAACGTAGCTTTGGAATGGTGTTTGGAGCTCCTGCAGGTTCTTGAGCTATTGAGGTGTTTAGCTTCATTGGAACATGAGGGCCATGTTCTATGCACTCTACATAAGCTTCATCCATAGACATTAGATGTAGACGCATTTTTACTTTTCAGTGAAAGTAGTTTTCTGTATCAAGAACTAATATTTTGACTCCATGATCCTTCTGACCCATGATTCAGTTGTCTTTAGATCTTTAAACTTCTTGTATGTTAGAAGCTTGCTCCGATACCAATTGTTATTCCCAGACAATGAATCAAGATTGTAGAAGGGGGGTTAAATATAATCTTTAAAAATCTTTTGTGATTCTTGATAGTGAAGATATGAACTTAAAGCAAGAACATAAAAACAAATAAGATAACACAAGAATTAAAAATTCAGGTGGATTGTTTTTGTCCACCTGAGATATTTTTATTGAAGAAATCTCTGTGATGTTTATGAATAAACACACATCTGCAAATACACAATTCTAGCTTCAGCAATTTACATAGGATATTGCTTTCTGCTCTCTAAATTGCCTAACTGATTTCTTGGTTCTAGAATTATGCTTCTACTTGGTTATATATCCCAAGTTTACAAAGATATCTGAACAACCAATAATACAAAAAGTAAATCTGTTCAGGATCCTTGTTTCTCCATTATGAGCAGTGCTCCATGTGCTAGTAGCTTGCCCTTCTTGGCTGATTATCTTTTATAGAAATGCTACTTTTGACCATGCAAATAGAATGCTACTTTCTTCTCGTGACCATTCCAGAAAAACTGGCTTCCATGCTTTGTGTAGTCTGTCAACCGATGTGCTCTAACTGATCTGTCCCTATCACAAGTACAGTGTGTATCCGTAGAAGCTTCTTGAGTTGTATCCGTTGACAGTTAGTACTGTTATCCGTAGATAGCACATTGTCCTCATCCGTAGAAGGCTAATTAAGATATTCGTAGACAGTCAATTTCACTTATGCAAAATTACAAGGCATCAACTATTTACAATTAGCCTCCCTATTTTATATATCTATTAATAGTCAACATGACTTATTCAGCCTATCAAGACTACTTCAACTTCAATATCAGAAATACAAAAGCATGTTACATTGAGTCTTATCCGTAGATAAGCTACCCATCAACGGATACTGCAAGCGCATACTATCCGTTGATAGCTACATTTTACTTGTACAATTTTTACTAAGTTAATTTAGTTATCATCAAGAAACAACATAGTTCCTCACAGGCTAACAGATACCTCAGTATATGTTCAATTCTTCTTTAGAGGAGGCAGAGTTGTGGGATCACTCACTGTTCATACTACTTCTTTGTCTAAAAGATAATTCTGTACAGACTGAGAGGTCAAGAAAGTTATAGACTCACTATTTGGATCTAAGACCTGGGATAGAGATTGTGGATCTACAATTCCTTGATCAACCCTAACAACCACTTGGGTTCAGAAACAGTAAAAGAAGTGGATTGACAGATAGAAAGTAATACATGTAATGGATTTGGAACTGAAGTTCCAGCTAAGAAAGAACTAGAGCAGAAAAGACTAATATACAATATAATTACAAAAACTAAAACAAATAGAAAATAAAAGATAAAAAATAATAAAGATAAAAAAATATAAAAAATATATATACAAAAACTACCAGTAGAAAACTAAAAAATAAAATGCAGAAAATATTTACATGAACTATACAAGAATATTTGAATATTTTAAAATAAAAAAATAAAAAAAAATTCAATAAAAATAGATTTCTCTACAATTTTAACTTGTAAAATTTGAGAAAAATATTTTTAGAGAAAATAATTCATCTTAAATTACTCAAACTAAGAAGCTTAACAATTAGACAAGACATGACAATAATCTACAATCAACATGCATAAGAGAAAATGAGATGATAAAATAAATTTACAAGTGATTTAAAAATATATACAACAAATGAACACTTGTAAATTTAATTAAGAACAAACATAAAAAATAAACAGAGTTAATCACTAAAACTATTTAACATACCCAATTTACCAACTAATCTGGTAAATGTGGATTCATCAAGAGATTTAGTGAAAATATCTGTTGTTTGTTCCTCTGTGGGCACAAAGTGTAACTCCACAGTACCATTCATGACATGCTCTCGGATAAAATGATACCTGATGTCCATGTGTTTGGTCCTCGTGTGTTGTACAGGGTTGTTGGAGATTGCTATGGCACTTGTATTGTCACATAGAATTAGAATTTTATTCAATACAACGCCATAATCTCGAAGTTGATTCCTTATCCATAGGATCTGAGCACAACAGCTTCCAGCAACAATATATTCAGCTTCTGCTGTAGAATTGGAAATTGTTTGTTGTTTCTTGCTATACCAGGAAACCAACCTGCTACCTAGGAATTGACAGCTCCCGGAGGTGCTTTTCCTATCAACAACACTACCAGCATAATCTGAATCTGTATATCCAACAAGGTTAAAACAAGATTCTTTAGGGTACCAGATACTTAGATTAGGTGTACCCTTAAGATATCTCAAGATTCTTTTCACAGCAACGAGATGTAAATATCTTAGATCCGCTTAGAACCTTGCACACAAGCATGTAGCATACATAATATTAGGTCTACTTACAGTAAGATAAAGTAATGAGCCAATCATACCTCTGTAGTTTGTAACATCTACCTTAATAGAATTTTCACAAGCTCCAAGTTTGACGGTTGTAGATGATGGTGTTCTTGCTGATGCTGAATCCTCCATGTGATATTTCTTGAGGAGTTCTTTAAGATACTTGGATTGGCAAATAAATAAACCATCTACTCGTTGATTTATTTGCAATCCAAGAAAGAATTTCAGCTCACCCATCAAACTTATTTCAAACTTACTCTGCATTAGCTTAGCAAATCTCTTATAGAGATTATCATTAGTAGACCCAAATATTATATCATCCACATAGACTTGGACTAACATCATATCATTCTTATGCTTTTTAGAAAAGAGAGTTTTGTCTATGACACCTCTTACAAAACCATTTTCAATTAAAAAACAAGAAAAAGTGTCATACCATTTTCTCGGGGCTTGTTTGAGACCACGGATAGCCTTGAAAAGAAAGTAGACAAAGTCCAACAAATCTTGATTTTTAAAGCCAGGGGATGTTCTACATACACCTCTTCATTCAGCTCACCATTCAGGAATGCACTCTTAACATCCATTTGATATACTTTGAAATTGGAGTATGCTGCAAATGCTAATAACATCCCAATGGCCTCAAGCCTAGCCACTGGTGCATAGGTTTCATCAAAATCAACGCCTTCGGCTTTTGAATACCCTTGAGCAACCAGTCTTGCTTTGTTTCTTGTTACTATGCCATCTTCATCCAATTTGTTTCTGAATACTCACCGAGTGTCAACCACTTTCTTGTTCTTTGGTCTGGGTACCAGCTTCCAAACTTTTTGTTGTTCAAATTGATTGAGTTCATCTTGCATAGAAATCACCCAATCAGGATCAGTCAGTGCTTCATCAATTTTCTTTGGTTCCATTTCAGAAGAAACCCTGAATAGTGACATTCATTTTGAGTAGCACTTCTAGTTTTGACTTCAACACCTGGATCACCAATAATCAGCTCAAAGGGGCGAGCTCTATTCCAAAATGTTTGTCTTGGAAGATTTGATCTTGATGATTCGCCTTGAAATTCATTTTGGTGTTGTGAATGACTAGTTGACCCTTTATTATCTCCCCCTGAGTTGTTGGCAGATTGTCTTGGTGATTTTTCTCCAGTGTTAGTGGTATCTCCATTGTTACCAATGTTTCCACCACCACCACCACCACCACCACCACCACCATTATCATCATTGTTATTGTTATCACCAGCAACAACCTCAGGTGGAATCATATCATCTAAATCTGAGTCTGACATGTCATCAAACTTCAATTTCTTTGATGGATTTTCTGTTTGGATACTAGGGAGTTTAGTGTCATCAAAAGTAACATTGACACTTTCTTTCACTTGATTTAGATCATTTATATGCACCCTGTAAGATCTTCTAGAGTAACCAACAAAGATTGTTTCATATACTTTGGCCTCAAACTTGCCACGTCGAACATCTCCATTTTTAAGCACGAAGCACTTGGCACCAAATACATGAAAATATTTGAGTGTTGGTTTCTTGTCATTCATGATCTCATAAGGTGTCTTCATTAAGTCTTTGTTGATTAAGGTTCGATTTTGGGTATAACATGCAGTATTTACAGCTTCAGCCCAGAAGTACATCGAAAGTCTTGATTCACTTAACATTGTTCTTGCAGCTTCAATCAATGTACGATTCTTCCTTTCTACCACTTCATTCTGTTGAGGAGTTCTTGGGGGCTGAGTATTGTCATGTTATCCCTTTGTCTACACAAAAGTCATTTAGGACTACATTCTTGAATTCAGTTCCATTATCTGACCTTATTACTATGACTGAAAACTTAGAATCTAGCTCAATCAAATTTACATGATCAATCACCATTTGTGGAGTTTCATCCTTGGAATGTAGGAATAAAACCCATGTGTATTTGGAATAGTCATCGATGATCACAAGAGCATATTGTTTCTTTGACATAGACATTACATTAACTGGACTGAACAAATCCATGTATAGTAACTGATGAGGTTCAGTTATTGTAGATGTGTCAGTGCCCTTGTGAGATGCTTTCTTTGACTTCCCTTTCTGACATGCCTCACACAGTCCTTCATGTGTAAATTCCATTTGCGAAAACTCTCTCACCAACTCCCTCTTGACTAGGGAGTTCATTGTTTTGAAATTGAGGTGAGACAGCTTCTTGTGCCATATCTAACTATCACTTGATGAAGCTTTAGCATAAAAACAATTGACTTCATCCTTGCATCCAGAGTACAGGTCAGCTATGAACAAGTTTCCTTTCGTTATCCCTTGAAGAGCAGGCTTTAGATTCTTCTTGTGTAAGATCTGGCACTTCTTTTTGTCAAAGTGAATATGTTAGGTCCCGATATGTTTGTAGAAGGGGGGTTGAATACAAACTATACCGTTTTATCAAATTTGTCCGTTTATGAATAAAACAGTTCAATAACAAATTGGTGCGGAATTAAATGAAACAGAATTCATGTTAAATATAACTTATATTAAACTTGAAAGGTGTTACAATTTTTGGTACTGATTACAGAATTAAATCTCAAACTAATTAAAACAAATCTAGAATAAATTCGACATGAATGTATCTATTCTTGTAATAAAAAGATATAACGATAAACGATAGTTCGAGATTCGTTCTAGGGATAAAGATCCGCTAGATAGTCAATACAATACAAGCAACTGATTTCTAGTGGTTTAGAATTTAACACTGATGTCTTGAAATCTTTCTGTTCCTGAAAAATGATTCGGCAGAAACTTGTATGTTCTTCACAGAAAGCTTTTGCAGTGATAAAATGTTAAGTTCTTTTTCTGTCTTGATTCTATCTTCTTTTAACACTAATCCACTTGCCAAACTTAAACTGCACGTGCTTTACTTTAATAAAGCAGGAAATACTATCAATTATAAAGCAGAAAGACTATTCTAATTTACAGAAAGACTAATTTTGTACATAGAAAGACTATTTCTATTATCATAAATACTATCCTAAGTCTATAAAGACTTTCGGTAGGACTTAGAGAATAATAGAAATAATTTCTAACATACTAAGTAATTATAGAAAGACTTTCGGCAAGACTACCAGAATAGTCTTTCTGAAATTACTTTAAGTCTTTCTGACTTTAGAAAGGTTAGAATTAATTCTAAATTAATTATCTAATTAATTAATTTACCAAATAAATTAAGTTAAATTAATTAAATAAAATAGGTAATTAAATGAGAATGAAAACTAATTTCTTAAAGAAACAAATAGTCCTGAGTACTCAAACTATGCCTTGATGGCATTTTCTGATGATGGTGATTCCTCAAGTCAGGTACCTATTCTTACTTCTCTTGATATGACTCCCTTTCAATATAAGCAGACTGTTGAAGACATGAGTACTGAAATGTTTAATATTCATACTAGCATGTTAGTTGCAAATGAAGAAATTGACAGGCTAACTGCTAAAAATCTTGAGCTTATAGAAAAGAATGAGAAACTTGAGTTATTGGTTGTGAGCCTTGATGGTTTGAATAAGGAGATTGAGTATCTCAAAAACAAGGTAATTTGTGCAGAACAAATAGAAAAAGCTCGTAGAGAACAAATTGCTGAAAATGAATTAAAACTGAGAAGTTTCAAGAACTCCTCTGAACTTATTCAAACCTATCATAAGGAGCACACTGAAGACTGCAAGGTTGGAGTTGGTTTTGACTATGAGAATGATAAAGGAAGGAAGAAGGCAAAGGGCAAAGGAAAAGAATCTTTTACAAACAAAAATGCCCCAACCATTCTGTCTAGTGTTGAAAAGCCTATTTTCAAAAAGAGTGTTGTTGAGTTTGATGAAGAACTATTGATCATCAAACAACAACTTCTTGAAGAAGATGAGGCTGCTAAAGACACTTCTTCCTCTCCTAAATCTGTCAGTCAGAAAGAGACCAAAGACAACCCTGTCAAGAGTCCTAAAGTCAAGAAAGAAGTTGTTAGGAAAAAGAAACAAAACAGAAATGGTAAGGTAGGTGTCAACAAGGGTAACAACTATGCTTATGTGCCAAATGCTCCCAGGAAACAATGTCAAAAATGCCTATTTCTTAATCATTTGACTCATAAGTGTAGTAAACCTGAGATTGCTGAAGTTGATAACCTCAGTAACCATTCTGTAGGCATAAATTCTAGTCATGATTCTTTCTGTGGTAAGTCTAACTACATGACATGCTATGTGACTGTGATTGCTAACTGTTTATCTCTTAAGCATAAACTTGACTCTGCACAATCTGGTGAATCACACACACATGTGCACACTCACAGGACAGGATCCCCAATCAAGGTTGAGAGGGTGAAAACTTCATGTGAGCCTAAGAGTGTAAACTCCAAAGCCACAATCAAAGTGAAGTCTCCTACTGTGAAGAATGCTACTTGTGACAGAAGAATTGTCAACAAAACTGTTTCTAAATCAACTGGACCCTACCAAGTGTGGGTACCAAAAACAACTTAGTCATTTTGTGAATGCAGGGCAACAGGAATAAAAGAGTCATATGGATCTTGGACAGTGGATGCTCAAGTCACATGACTGGTGATATAGCCCTGCTATCACAGTTTGAGGAAAAGGCTGGCCCATCAGTAACCTTTGGAAATGACAACATTGGTTATACAATGGGATATGGCAGTGTTAAATCTGGGAATGTCATTATTGAAGATGTAGCATTTGTGGAAGGACTGAAGCATAACCTCTTGAGTATTGGACAATTCACCAACAGGGTTTCAAAGTGGAATTTGATGAAGATCATTGTCTAATCTCAAAAAGAGGAAGTGGTGAAGTTGTTCTAACTTGTGTGAAGAAAGGAAGCTTGTTTGTAGCTGATCTCAAGGCTGCAGAGAAGGGAGAAATTTGTTGTTTCTACACTAAGGCCACAAATGAGGAACTCTGGCTATGGCACAAGAAACTATCTCACTTGAATGTTCAGGCAATGAACTCTCTGAAAAAGAGAGAACTCATAAGAGATATACCTGCACTGGAGTTTGTGCAAGATGGAGCATGTGAAGCTTGTCAAAAAGGGAAGATCAAAAGATCAAGTCACAAGAACAAATTGCTCAATACAAACTCAAAGCCTCTGCAGCTAATTCACATGGATCTATTTGGCCCTGTGAATGTAATGTCTCTTTCCAAGAAGAAATATGCTCTAGTAATGGTTGATGATTATTCAAGATACACTTGGGTGGAATTCCTATACTCCAAGGATGAAGCACCCCAAGTTATTATAGAGCATATCAAGAGAGTTGATAGAGAAGCACAAAGCACTGGTTCCTTTGTAGTTACTTTGAGAAGTGATAATGGGACTGAGTTCAGAAATTCAACATTGTATGAGTTTTGCAAAGATAAAGGAATTTCTCAACAATTTTCAGCTCCTAGAACACCTCAACAAAATGGAGTAATTGAGAGAAAGAATAGAACTCTCATTGAAGCTGCAAGGACAATGTTGTTGGATGCAAAGCTACCTACTAGCTTTTGGGCTGATGCTGTTAACACAACATGCTATGTGCAAAATAGAACATTGATCAATAAGAAGTCTGGAAAAAATCCTTACTCATTAATGACTGGCAAAAGAGCATCCTTCAAGCATCTTCATGTGTTTGGAAGCAAGTGATTTGTGATGAAAGATACCTCTGAGCATGTTGGAAAATTTGATGCTAAGGCATTTGAAGGTATTTTCATTGGATACTCTCTGGAAAGGACAGCATACAGGGTGTTTGTACCTGAGCAAACAAAGTCATAGAAAGCATGGATGTTACCTTTGATGACAAGAAAACTCCTGGACTTAAAACAAGTGATCAAGACAGTGTGCCATTAAGATTTGAAAATCAAGGATATCTTGAGGATTCTGAAAGTGAGGATGAACCACCTGCTCAGACTGTTCCAGAAAATGAAATTCTTGAAGTTGATGATACTCTTCAAACACCTGTGCAAGGGTTCACAAACACAGGGGAGAAGAAGAGAATGCAACTGTCAATCAACATGAGCTAGGAACAAGTCAAGGAAATGAACAGGGTCACACAAGGAAATGGGACATAGCCCACACTAGGGATCAAATCATTGGAGATCCTGGTGAGGGAGTTAGAACAAGAAGAGCGACAATGAATACATGTATGTATAGCTACTTTCTGTCACAAAAAGAACCAAAAGTAATTGAAGATGCTTTGAAGAATTCTGATTGGATTGTTGCCATGCAAGAAGAATTGAATCAATTTGAGAAAAACAAAGTATGGGAACTAGTGCCACCTCCAGAAGGAAAGAATGTTATTGACACTAAATGGGTGTTCAGAAACAAGATGGATGAAGAAGGAGTGGTGATAAGAAACAAAGCAAGGTTGGTTGCCAAAGGATACTGTCAACAAGAAGGCATTGATTATGATGAGACATTTGCACCTGTAGCAAGACTGGAAGCCATCAGAATATTCCTGGCTTTTGCAGCTCACTCAGATTTCAAGGTGTATCAAATGGATGTGAAAAGTGCATTTCACAATGGTGATCTTGCTGAAGAAGTTTATGTGTCTCAACCACCTGGCTTTGAGAATGAAGACTTCCCAAACTTTGTGTATAGACTGCTCAAGGCACTCTATGGACTCAAACAGGCACCTAGAGCCTGGTATGAAACTCTATCTCAATTCCTTCTTGAGCATCAATTTACCAGGGGTACAATTGATAAAACTCTATTCTTCAAGAAGCATGGAAATGATATCATTCTAGTTCAAATCTATGTGGATGATATCATCTTTGGCTCTTCAAATGAAAAACTATGTGAAAGGTTCTCTAAGTTGATGCAAAGTAAATATGAGATGAGTATGATGGGAGAGTTAACCTACTTCTTAGGTCTGCAAGTACATCAAAAGGAGGATGGCATCTTCATAAACCAATCAAAGTATGTCAAAGATCTTTTGAAGAAATATGGTTTAGAAGACTCATCCCCTGCAAAAGCTCCCATGTCCACTGCTATCAAGCTTGATGAAGACAAGAAAGGCAAAAGAGTAGACATCAAGGTTTACAGAGGCATGGTTGGATCATTACTCTATCTCACAGCTAGAAGGCCTGATATCATGTTTGCCACATGCCTATGTGCAAGGTTCCAATCTGATCCTAAGGAATCTCACATGATGGCTATCACAAGAATCTTCAAATATCTGAAAGGGACTCCTAATCTTGGGCTATGGTATCCAAAGGGAACAGGGTTCAACCTGGTTGGTTACACAGATTCTGATTATGCTGGATGCAGAATTGACAGGAAGAGCACCTCTAGAAGCTGCCAATTCTTAGGTCAAAGGTTAGTATCTTGGTTCAGTAAGAAACAACAATCCACAACAACATCTACAGCTGAGGCTGAATATATTGCTGCTGGAAGTTGCTGTGATCAATTGCTTTGGATTAGAAATCAACTTATGGATTAAACACATACCTTTGATGTGTGACCATACTAGTGCAATATCCATAGTTGCCAATCCTGTTAATCATTCTACTACAAAGCACATTGAGATAAGGTACCATTTCATTAGGGAACATGCTGCAAATGGTACCATAGAAGTCTCTTATGTTCCAACTGAGAAGCAATTAGCTGACATATTCACTAAACCTCTAAATGAAGCTGTCTTCAACAGACTTGTGAGTGAAATTGGAATGCTCAATCCTTCATTTAATTGTTCTAAGTAAGTATGCTAGTTAATTGTTGCAACAGTAAATTTTTACTGTATTTGGATGCTCTATTCATTTGGAGTGAAAATTAGCTGAGATATGATTTATAAATATTTCAGTATTTTACTGCAAATTTTTCAAATCATACTTTTCCAAGAAGTTATGAATTCTTAAGACATCTCTACATAGGTGATCTTGAGAGTTCACGACTTAGCTCAAATAAAACAGACTTATATCGTAAACTGTTGAAACTGTGAGACTTCGCGATATGGTTCATTTCATAAGTTTGCGACATAGTTCATTTTATGACTTCGTGACATAGAATAACCATATCGACAAGTCTCTATATTTGACAGAATTTTGATTTAAGTTAATCTTATTTCAATTCTTGATTTAAGTCTGACAAAATGCTTGAAATTCCAAAATGAGAGTTTTAGACAGGGTATTTACACTATATCGCAAATTCATCCAAATCCCTCTATCTTCAAGACTTTGCGACATAGTTCATTTCTGGACTCTGCGATATACTTTGCAAGACTTTGCGGTACAGGCCATTTTTAGACTTCGCGACATACAATTAGTCTGTACATATTCATAACTCCATATCGCAGTGTCTCTATCATATAAATACTCTTTTCTAACCGTTCACAACTCTTCATCTTGTCTACTACTCTCAATTCTCAACCTAAACTCAAATTTTCTACTCTCTTCTTCACTCTTAATCTTGAAATGGCACCCAAATCTCAAACAGTATCATCCTCAATTCCTTTAACCATTCCCAAAGAAACAAATCTTCTTACAATTCCCTCAGAGGCGGAGGCAAACCCTAGGTACAAGTGCTTTGTACGGTTCTTAAATACCTCCTACCTCCGCCAAGCCTTAACCCTTAACCCCACTCTGTATGTCGATGTATTAGAAGGGTTCTGGAGAACAGCCTTGGTTGAAACAATGGCAAAGGAGGATGGGACTTCGTTTCAGGAAGTGAGTTGCACAATTGGAGGCAAGTCCTTCCAGTTTGGAGAAAATGAGATAAACGAAGCCTTGGGGTTCAAAGTTGAGGGTCATGATGCTGAAGCCACTAATAAGCAAATGGTGGACTTCCTGGCCCTAATTCAGTATGCCGATAAGATTGACACGGCCAAGCTTAATAAGAAGTATGTCAGGAGGGAGTGGTCATTTCTGTTTGACGCACTTCAAAAGGTGTTTCTGTGTAGGAAGACAGGATGGTACCAAATCAGTCACATTGCTGTGAAGCTGGCCTACTCCCTAGCCTACAATCAGGAGATAAATGTTGGAGCAATAATCCTCAAGGAATTGGCTCAAAGGCTAGGGAGGACAGTTCGTGGTAGAGGTAATGACATCTTTTACCATCGTTTCATTCAATGTATTTTAAATTATCTTGATGCTAATTTACATGAACTTGAGGGTATTGTTAAAAATAAAATGGCTTATTCCAAGTCCATGTCCAAGATTCTATTTGGGTCATTGGACACAAGGAATCAAGTGGATGTGATTCTAAGTGTGACCAAGCATATGTAGGACACATTTGAACTTATCCACTTGATAAGCCCATATACCATGAACTTTCCTGGACAGGGGAGGCTAAGACTGAAGGAGCTACACAGTCTAACCCTAGCCTTCCTATCCCATCCAGTAACCCTTCTGCAAACACCACTCTAGATGTTAGGGAGCCAAGTGCATCAATTTCCCAAAAGGTTGGTGTCACTAAAAAGAAGACTAAGAAGAGATCCCTTGCAATAGTCAATGAGTCTGTAGAAATAGGATGTGAGGAATCTGAGTCACAGCTCACCAGACCAAAGAAGAAGTCTAAAGAAATAGCCACCACTGAATCCTCCCAACAGGATTTAGATGTGCAAAAAGGGGTACACCTATTACTATCAATGTCCTCTCAACAGGGCATTGGTATTGAAAAGAGTAGCCTCCCCACTACAATTTGTAAAGAGTCTGCACAGGGTCAAGACCTCACTCTTGACCACAGTGGAAATAAGGGTGATGGTACACAGAGTGGAGAGCACATCACACTTAAAACTCCTCCTATTTATCAGGGGGAGTTGCCAAAATCTGATCTACACCCCACTTCTCTTCTAGAATCTACATCTAATATTTCTTCTCAACAGAATAGTCATCCTCATGACATTTCTGCACTTGATCAATCACACTCCAAATCTGTGATTGAGCCAACCTCAAGTGACATGGTGCATGACACTGTGCTCACCACTCAGGAACCACATCTAGTTGGTCAGGGAATGCATGCTGAGGCATATCCTAATGACACCAACACCAACATAGAGGATTCACCGGTTCTCACTGGAGACTCTATGCCACTATCCCCATTCCATATGGACATGGACTTGCCTTCACAGGCACATGGAGCTGATGTTGTCACTCATCCCATTTCAATGGAGACAACATCAGACTCCACAATCATTCCAAGACTGGAGGAAACTCATACATCAACCCCCCCCTGAGGTGCCTAGCACCAGCTCTAACTTGGCTCAAGCCACAATCTCAAAATGGCTGAAACCTGTGCAACATGACATGGCTTCAGGATCATCCTCTGTGCCACCACAATTGACGGAAGAAGACCTTCAAAATCTTCATGTGGCACAGATTGATGAGATCTCAAAGATAGCTCAACATCTCCTCACAGCCAACCTTCCAAATTCAGACTATGAAGCTATTCTTCTGTGTCACAAGGAGGATGTTGAAGCTCGACAGGACAAGATAGTAGATGAAGCCCAACAGGACGGTAATGTTGATGCCTGGTTGGATGGTAAAAGATCTGTGAAGCTCAAGGATGCTCTAGCCTTTCTCAGGGAAGAGTATCTCACATCATTGGGGTCCAATGCCAAACATCTTGCTCCTACAGAAGTCTTTGAAGCCATGAATGAAATGTACAAGAATCAGCTGAAGGCTCTGCATTATCTTGGGAATGGTCTTCAATCAGAGATTTATTCCATCAAGGAGGAAACAGAAAGATCCTTGACACAACTCAGAAACTCCTATCTATCTGATTTTCCCAAGGTAGATGGCATCCTAAAGGAGTTTCAGAAAATAGCTACAAATGTCTCCAAGATGGATTGCACCCTAGCTTTGGTCTCAGATAACATGAAGAAGCTTTCTTCCAAGCTAGATAACCAGGTGCAAGCCAACATCAATGCCAACTCACTGCTGACTGTTCTGTGGAAAAATCAGTATGGGAACAAGCTTGTAGATGAAGTTCCTATATCTGACATTTCAAAGTATGACTTCTCCAAGATCAAGGACCAATCCCTTAATTCCTTCAAATCTCAACAACTTTTCTCCAAGGTGGAAAGCTTGGAAAGGGAGGTGGCTGATCTGAAAGCTGAAAACAAAGGACTCTCTCAATCATTGGAACAGCTTAATGCCAAGATGGATGCCCAAAGCAACTCAACTTCAAATATTCTGCTGGTCCAACAACAAATGATGACATCCATGATGAGAAGCATGAACCTGCCTATTCTTGGAGAATCTCAAGACATCTTGTCTGATCCCAAGCCTAAGGGGGAGAAAGGAAAGGAGGTCATTTTGGAAAAGAAAGGGGGAGTACCTGCCAAGCAGCAAAAGCTTAAGGGCATTTCTGAAGTAATCTTAAAGCCAATCACTCTTCCCTCTGTGGATGTCATCAATGCTCAAGGTCAAAGAAGCACTGTCACTACCACTTACTATCCATCCACTATGCCAAAAGACATTTCAGCTCCTCAGCCAATTTCTATGCCAAACCTATCAAAGCTGTCATTATCACTGAGGCCAAGCTACAGGAAGTTGCCAACTCTAAAATCTATCATGATGAGGCCTTCCTGGAGTTGCTGAAAGCCATCAACAGCAGTGCTCAAGGAGATACAAGAATCTACAGAGATAAGATCAAGGAGAGCATCAAGTACTTCACTGTAGCAGTCAGAAAAATCAAGGATGTCCATCTAAGAGAAGTTATCATGGTGTACAAGGACAATTGCTTGTGGCATCTATCATTTCAAACTCTAGAGAAACTGAGGTTTACTGAACTGTCCACAATTCTGGAATTGATTGAAAAGCATGGGGAGGACAACAGGAGGCTATATGATGACTTGAAGATAGATCAATATCAAAGATTGCCTGAAGTTATCTCTAATCCAAGGACAATAATTTTCCAAAGTCTATCTCAAGCTAACAGTATTGACCAACTGGTGATTCCTGCAAACCTGACCATGAAGAACAATATCAAAATCAATCAAGTGTTGCAGATGTTGAGATCCAAGAGAGGAGTAAGAACAGCAGAAGAGCTTGAAATGATTCAAATTCTACAATCTTTCTTGATTCATGGAACCATTCCTGAGTCACTCAAGGAAAGAAGCAAGAAGAAAGATGATGAGGAGGATGATGAAGAGAAAACCTATAGAAGGAGATCTCAAACAAGGAGCAATAAGGGTTGTTAGATCAGAATTCAATGATCGTCAGAAGCTAGACTCAACTGATCAGGATTGCTGACGTCATCAGTATTGCATGGTCATCAGTATTTGATCAAGCGTCAGTATCTTATTGATCATCAGGATTCCTACTCAGACTATGATCAGGTTTGATCATCAGGACTTGAAGCTGATCAGGATTCCTACTTCGAGTTATATTTGGAGTCTAGATAAACATGGAAGTTTATTCTATTTGTTCCTGGTTTGTAGAATGCAGCTATCGATTAAAGATATGTTTCTATCTTTGTTATGATTAGGACTTATCTTGTTATTGATAGAGAAGCTGTGTGCACTATATAAACACAGTTTTGGTTTCGATTTATGTATTCATTCAAGAGAGAACATAATCGGAGAGAAGCTCTTAAGAACAGAATTTCTTGAGAGAGTTTTTGTAAGCTAGCAGCTCTTAAGAACATCAGAATTTCTTAAGAGAGTTTGTAACAGTTTTATATCAAAGTTAATAAAGCTGTTATTGTTATTGTTATTGATCTTTCATATTTGTGTTATATAAAGTCGAGAATCTTATACAATTGTATTCAACCCCCTTCTACAATTGTTATTTACTGGGCAACAATTGGTATCAGAGCAAACTGATTTAATTCTGAATCAGATACGATCTAAAGATGTCGACAACCAAGTATGAAAGCATGAAGATTCCCATCTTGAAGATATCAGAATATCCTACATGGAGGGTAAAGATGCTGATGTACCTGGAGGCTATGGATCCTGACTACTTGGACAGGATTCGTGATGGACCATATATACCAACAAAGTTCGTAGAACGAACAGATACAGTACCAGAACATTATGTGGTCAAAGCTAAAGCTGAATGGACTCCAGAAGAAAAAGCTCATGTACTCAGGGAACCAAAGATAAAGAATATCTTGCATAATAGCCTTGATGCTGTCATGTCAAACAGAGTGATTGCATGCAAGTCTTCAAAAGAAATCTGGGATACTTTGGAAACTCAGTGCCAGGGATCTGCATCTGTTAAGAAAAACAGAAGGGCTCTATTGATTCAAGAATATGAGCAATTCGATGCAAGACCTGAAGAGAGCCTGACTGATCTATATGATAGATTTCTGACACTATTGAACAGCTTATCCTTAGTTGACAAAGTATATGAAACTGAAGATTCAAACACCAAATTTCTTAGAGCTTTACCTGAAGAATGGGATACTCAGACCTCAATCATTAGACACCAGTATGATCTGAACATTGTGTCTCTTGATGAGATCTATGGGATGCTAAGAACTCATGATCTTGAAGTTCAACAGAGAAAGAACAAGAAAAGCAGCAAGGCAAAGTCAATTGCTTTGAATGTAGAAGCAAAATCAAAAGGGAAAGCTATGGAGGTCTCTAGAAGGAAAGCAAGAGTAGCTGAGTCAGATCCTGACGACTCTTCATCAGATACTGATGGCAATCCTGATGCCAATACTGGTGATGAATCTTCTGATTCAGACATGGAAGAGATGGTTGCTATGATTGTCAGAAACTTCAGAAGGATGAAGTTCAGGAAGAATAGAAGACAAGGCAACTTTCAGAAAAAGACCTTCAAAGCAGACAAAGACAAGTATATCAAAAAGGACAGCAAGGGTAGCAAATTTGACAAGTCAAAGGTTAGATGCTACAAGTGTAATGGTATGGGTCACTTTGCTTCTGAATGCAACAAGACAAAGGCAATCATCACATCAAGCAAGGATTGGATGGACTCTTCCTCAGAATCTGATACTGAGGTAGTCAACTATGCGTTAATGGCCAATGCTGATGTAACTGCTGCTCCTGATGATAAGGTACTAAATACTATCTTTGATTTTGATACTGATAATGCTTCTGAGTTAAGACGTTTTCTAAAGTCATTACATATTAGCTTTAGAAGTCAAACTGCTGAGAATACTAGAATCTTATCTGAGATGTCTGACCTTAGAAAGAGGAATGAGATATTAGAAGCTGAATTTTCTTGTATGAAAGAAGTACAAAAAGAATGTGATAATGCTAAACACATGCACTTAGAGATGACATCTAAATGTACTTCCCTTGAAAAAGAACTTGAATTTGCTAATGAGAAAATCAGAACCTGGACAGACTCTGGTAGGAAATTTCATGAGATTAATACCTCTAAGAATTGGAAAGAGTGTCTAGGATATAAGTCAGATGAAGATAAGAAATTAGCAGAGAAAATTGTCATTGATGAGACAGTCAGTCCAAAGACCTAGAGACATGTTATAGACTCAACCAAATCTAAGATTACTCCTGTTAATTTTGTTTTTGGTAAGGATTCCAATTCTACTTTTGAAAAGGGATCTTCTTCTACTCAAGGAATTAAAATTATAAAGTCTAAACCTGTCATGAACAAAGTCACTAAGAATGTAGGTCTATTGTCTCAGAAACAGCTTAAAGATAAAATCTGTGAGGTTACAGATAAGAAAAAGGAAGCTACTGTTAAGAGAAACAGGAATGGTAAAGTTGGGATCAATAAAGAGAATGGTTATAAATATATCCCAAATGCACCTAGAAAGTGTTGTTTTAACTGTGGTAACTCTAATCATCTTGCTATTGATTGTAAAAAGAGTAAGAAGAAAATTGCTGAAATTCCTAAGTCTGATGTTAGGAATAGATCAGTATTTTACAAACCACAAAATTCCTGTTTTCATTGTGGTAGTCTATGGCATTCTATTTATACATGTAAAGAGTATCATGATTTGTACTATAACTTTTATGATCCATTGCCTAAGTTTGAAAGTAGTACAAAGTCTGATAGAACTGAAAATGTCATAGTGAAGCATGCTTTTGTTAATACTGATACTGACAAAGCAAATCCTGATGGAGTAAATCCTGTCAGGACTGCTAAAGTCAAAAAGTCTTCTGCTGTTAAATTTAATAAAATGCATGAACAAGGAATCCAACAAGTGTGGGTTCCTAAACATTCTGATTAGTGTTTTACTATTCTGATGCAGGGTAAAAGGAAAAATGTGTTAGTCATGGATAGTGGATGTTCTGTGCACATGACTGGAAACAAAGCCCTATTATCAGAATATGAGGAAAAAGCTGGCCCAACTGTGTCTTATGGAGATGGCAACATTGGACAAACCTTGGGATATGGCAATATAATCATTGGAAATGTCATCATTGAAAAAGTAGCTCTAGTGAAAGGACTAAAACACAACTTGTTGAGTATTAGTCAAATCCTTGACAGAGGTTATCATGTCAATTTCTATTCCACACATTGTGAAGTAGTCAGTAAAGCAACAGGGAAGATAGCACTAACTGGCTACAGGCATGGTAACATATATGAAGCCAACATTCTCTCAGATACTGATGGCTCCCCTACATGTTTCATCAGTAAAGCTTCAGTAGATGAAAGTTGGAATTGGCACAAGAAGCTTTCTCATCTCAACTTCAGCAATATCAATGAGTTGGTTAAGAAAGAGTTAGTAAGAGGATTACCTAATGTCTTATATACACCTGATGGACTCTGTGATGCATGCCAAAAAGCAAAACAAAGAAGGACATCATTCCAGAGTAAATCAGAATCCTCTATTGAAGAACCATATCACATGCTACATCTTGATCTGTTTGGTCCAGTCAACATCATGTCCATCAGTAAGAAAAGGTACACTCTTGTAATTGTTGATGAATATTCTAGATTCACCTGGGTGTATTTTCTGCATAGAAAAGATGAAACTCCTGAAGTTCTGTTGGATCATGTGAGGATGATTGAGACAACCACAAAGTACAAAGTCAAGATTCTGAGAAGTGATAATGGTACTGAATTTAAGAATTCAAAGATGGAAGAGTTCTGCAAATACAAAGGAATCATTCAACAATTCTCTGCTCCTGGCACACCTCAGCAAAATGGAGTAGTAGAAAGGAAGAATAGAACTCTTATTGAAGCTGGCAGAACTATGTTGGAAGAAGCTAAATTACCTACATATTTCTGGGCAGAAGCAGTCAACACAGCATGCTATACACAAAATCTCACATTGATAAACAGGCATGGTGTCACTCCTTATCAGTCACTCAAAGAGAAGAAACCAAGTCTGAAGCATTTGCATGTGTTTGGCTGTAAATGTTTTGTTCTCAGAACTCATCCTGAACAGCTAGGGAAATTTGAAACAAAGGCTGATGAAGGAATATTCATAGGTTATCCTACATCAAGAGCCTTCAGAGTTTTTAATTTGAGAACAAGAACTGTCATGGAGTCAATACATGTATCTTTTGATGATAAGAAGATAACTGGAATCATTGAAGACTCGCATGATAGATTGTTATTTGAAAATGAAGCTTCCAAGGAACCTGAAGAAAGTGAATCAGAAGCTGTCCATTCATCCAGTACTGATGGGTCACCAAATCCTGATGACTCACCAGGTACTGAGGGTGCTAATACTGATGATGCAAACAACAGTGATACAACTAGTAGTGCTAATGTTGAGGGGGAGCAACGACATTCAACTACAAGTTCAGAGTCAACTCAATCATCAGGACAGAATTCTTCAGATACTGATTCAAGTGAAGATCCTGATAACACATCAGGAGGGCATAGCAATAATTCAGGGAGAGCTTCAAATCAATCAAATTCTTTCAATCAAGATAACACCAATCCAGGGGGAGCATCTACTTCAAGAAACAATTTGACACCAGCAAGGAAATGGACAAAAGATCATACTCCTGATTTGATAATTGGAGATCCTGATGCAGGTGTTCAAACAAGAAGTGCAACTCAGAATGAATGTTTATATAATAACTTTCTATCCAAGGAGGAGCCTAAGAAAGTTGAAGATGCACTTAAAGATGCTGATTGGGTTACTGCAATGCAAGAAGAACTGAATGAATTTGAAAGGAATGAAGTCTGGAAACTGGTACCAAGACCAAAGATGATAAATTCACTTAGAACGTTTCCATATGGCTTAAAACGAATGTTTGTACTCGAGTTGTGGTGTTTTTGATCTCTTTTGAGGGTATTGTGCAGGTATAATTATCACAGGTGTACTAGGAATGTAGCGGAGCAATCGGAATGCAATTTGGAGTTATAATGAAGAAAAGGGAAAAAGTCAATTTGCTGGCCAGAGGTTATGGCGCGGCAGCGCCGTGATAGTACTTGAACTTGGCGCGGCAGCGCCGCATGAAAAGAACTTAGCAGAGATCCTGGCGCGGCAGCGCCGTACTTCTATATAAACTTGGCGCGGCAGCGCCGGGTAATCTGACGGAATTTCCTGTTTTGACCTAATTGCTGATTTTTCAAGGAAAAGTTAAAAAAATTCAATTCCATACGACTTGTTGCACCTGGAGGCCTATAAAAAGAAAGAAAACCCTAGAGATAGGGGAGAGACATATACCACATATCATATACGGAGTTGTAAAGCACGAAGAAGCAAGGAAGAAGATCGTTTTTCAATTATTTTCTTGTAATCTTTCTAGCTTGTGGATGCTTGGATTTGGTGTACTCTTTAAAACCCTTGATATTTATAACAGTTATAATTCGTTTTCTTTCATCATGTTTACATTAGAACCCATGGTGACGATTAGTTTGATTATGAACTAACTCGTTGTCATGGGGTTTTAGCGGAGTTATTCATGAAGTCTATTAGTTGAATTTTCTCGATGCCTATAGTGTGATTGATGTGATATCCTATCATGGTTGTTTTAATTCGTTATAGGAGAGTAGCTAACTCCTGTAATTGTGTGTTAATTCTTATTGAAGCGAAAGTGGATTTAAGAGTTTAGAACTTGCCATGCTAGCATAGGTTTATGCGTGAGAATATCATTCGTAATTAGTGTCGTAACTCTAACCGTTTTATGACGACTATGTGATCAATTGAATGCTTGTACTTCAACCATTATGTTTTCAATCTTTATAGACATATAAGGACTAAGCATAATTGGGAGACTAAGTGATTTCTATCTTAATTGTGGATATTATTTAGGATGGTATTGGTACAACGAAAGTTGGCTTATATCAGTTTTGTGTGTTCGATCAGGTATTAACAAATCACATGAAAGGGCTAGAGAATTGAAGATTTTAGATGGATTGTTTAATGAAGTTGAAATCCCATGTTTTATTCATATAAGTAATTCGATATAAATTTCAGTTTAAGTAGTGATAATTAGTTATAATTCTTAGATAAATTTTAGTGATAATCAAAAAAACCACTTTGTTAATTGTTTTAGCATCGAATAATAATCATACATTGGTGAGTGAATTAACTAGACAAACAACGAGTCCCTGTAGGAACGAACCTTATTTGCTATCTGTATTACTTGAGATCACGTGCACTTGCGTGTTGAGTTTGGTCGTAACAAAAGAATAGATCAATTGTTGGTACAAAGTGGATTTTCAAGAACAAGACTGATTCTGATGGAGTCATTATCAGAAACAAAGCTAGACTAGTTGCAAAGGGGTATTCCCAACAAGAAGGAATTGACTATGATGAAACTTTTGCTCCTATTGCAAGACTAGAAGCCATCAGGATATTTCTTGCTTATGCAGCACATAAGAAATTCAAGGTTTTCCAGATGGATGTTAAAAGTGCTTTCTTAAATGGTGAACTGGAGGAAGAAGTTTATGTTGAACAACCTCCTGGTTTCATTGATCCTAAATATCCAGATTATGTCTATAGACTGGATAAGGCACTTTATGGACTAAAGCAAGCTCCAAGAGCATGGAGTTGCTGTTAGTTCAGATTTATGTTGATGATATCATTTTTGGGTCAACAAACAATAAGCTGTGTGAAAAGTTTTCCAAGCTTATGCAGTCAAGATATCAAATGAGCATGATGGGAGAAATGAGTTACTTTCTGGGTGAAAAAGTTCCTAGGGTGATTTCAGACTCTGCTCTATTTGAGTTTGTCCAGAAACTGGGCTACAATGGAGAAGTAAAGAGATATGGAAATCTCTTTAGGACAAAGCTTAAGAAGGAATGGAATTTCTTCTTTGATACAATCAGCCGCTGTTTCCTGAACAAGACATCAAATTTTGATGCTCTTCCATCAGGATCTCTTAAAATTGGGTACTCTCTTATCCATTCTACAGTGTTTGATTATGGGTCTTTTATCTTAAAAGCTTTAAGTGATAGGAAATCAGATAAGTTGGGTTCTGTCTGTTTTCTTAGATTTTTACAGTTGATATTTAATCACTTTTGTCCTAATGTTGTTTTTGAGGATGATGTAGTTCTACCAATCTGTAGAATTACTGAGAATAATATTAAGTCCTTAGTCAACAGTGATAAGGCAAATGGTTTTATAGGAATGCTTTTATTCCTGATGAGGTTAGGTTTTTCTTACATCAGAAAATGCCTACTCGTTATGGACTACTTTCTAATGCTATGGTACAAGGACCAACCCACCTTGTTCCTGACACAAGCATGCAACCTATACAGTCTAAACAGTTAACAACCACCTCTACTGTCTCTCAAAAGACTTTAGTTGTAAAATCAAAGAAATCAGCTAGAACTGATGTGTCTGGAAGGCAATCAGGTTCAAAGGATTTTTCCTCTACACCACTCACTAAAAAGAAGATACAAGGGGGTGTACAAGGGGTCCTGGTGAAGAAAGCTGATAAGGTTGTTAAGGATGTTCCTGTGAAAAGGAAGTTAAGGTTGATTGATGAAAGTGATTCAGAGGATGACTTACCTATATCCTCTGTGATGAATGTGAACAAGGAAGTTGCTGATACTGCTACTAAAGCTGTGGTACCTTCATCAAAACCACAAAAGACAAGGAAATTATCAAAGAGCAGGTATCATATTCCTTTGACAGTGCAAATGAAGGATACTGATATTCAGACATCAAATCCTGATGTTAGTATTCCTGATGCAGCAACAAAAGTTGTCTCTATATCAGACTCTCCAGCCTCTCCATCTCAGATTCGAGGATATTCTTGGGAGAAGGTTTCTACAACTGCTTCCTTGGTTGGTCTTACACCTACATCAAAGAAAAAGAGGAATGCAGAAGAGTTAGTCTATCAGAGACAGAAGAAGCTGAAAGGATCAAGCCCACAAGAACCTGAATTTCAGAGTAATTCAGCAGCTACTGTTGATCCTGCCACACAAGAACCACTCAATCAAAGTTTGGGTGAAGGCTTAGCTAGTGGAATGGTCACACAAGAACCATTTTCTCAAAGGGAGAATGAAGACATCAACATTCCAGCTACACAAGAACCATCTTCTCAAAGTGAAGATGCAGGCAAAGCTACAGCTTCTGTTGAAAGATTGGTCGAGAACATTGTCAATGAGGGAAGCACACAAGAACCTTTAGCTCAAAGTGTTGAAGCAGCTTCTGAACCTCAAGCTCCACAAGAACCATTGGTAGCAAATACTGATGCAAGCATCTCAAATCCTGACGATGTTCATCCTGACGCTAGTGGTGCTCCTGATAATGAAGCTATTTTGATTCAGCCACTTCGTTCAAGACCAATGGATCATCCTATCTCAGAATCACAGGATAAACTGAAAGGTATTGCAATTCCTGATCCTGATATATCTCATGGTTCTGATGATGATAATTCTGATGATGATAGTGATGATGATAATGAGAATAGAAAAGAGAAGGAACAGCTTGCTACAGCACTCAAGATTAATCTTGGAACTAATTTTGGTTCATCAAGTACATATATGGCTAGCAATGCTTTCACTGGGAAAGATCAGAGACAAGATTTTTCTACTCCTTCCTTTGATCCTGCAGAGGCATTTAGACAGAATGAATGGAACAATTCATGGCACAATTCTGATGAATCTATCAGTTTTTCTTCTGCTATTGAACATGCCTATAATGCAGTGAAGTCTATAGAGAATCAAGACTTGAAGAATCATCTGAAGGCTACTACTCTGTTATCCAAAAGCCTGAAAAGTGAGATTGATTCTATCAAGGGTTCAACTGAAAAAGTGAGGACTGATATCTTTAATAATTTTACAAAGGTGCCTACTACTTTACAACTAAGGGTAGTGGAATCCCAAGTGAAATCTGTTGTTTCAGAACAAACCTCAATCAATCAAAGAATTGATTCTCTGGATACTAAGGTAACTGAAATTCAAGCCTCTCTTTCCTTAATTTTGCAATTATTGTCAAATCCTGATGTCAAAAAGGGGGAGAAGGTTATTCAGACAAAATGTACACCTGATCTAGTATTAAGAAATAATGATGATGATACTGGAGATGATGGTGGTGACAAAGTGATACAAGGAGAAACCTCTGATGCTGCGGTTTTGAAGTCTACAATTCAAACTTCTCAAAGTCAGACTACGCAGTCAACTCATGTTTCTGATTCTGGAGTTAAGACAGTAAGAACATTGGTGCAATCTCAGATCCTGACGGAAGATCAAATCCTGACACCTGGTCATGGACACATTCTTGCTACAATTCCTGAAGGTGATGAAGATGTGATTATTGATAATCCTGAAGATGCATCAAATTTATTCCAGAAGTTTTCTACAAAAGACGGAAGAATTGTTACTCTTTATCACACTGATAAAAGAGTTCAACAATTATTTGCCAGAAAAGCACTCTCTACAGCAAGTGAAGAATATCCAGATCTCTCACATGAAGAATTCTTGAGACTACAAAGAGAGACAATGGAAAGCTATACTGCTCCTGCTAGAGGTAGAGGAAGCAGAGGTAGGAGAGGTGCTAGAAGAAATAGAAGAGGTTCTTCAACTCAAACAATACCTAGACAGACAAGGTCTAGAGGGTTAAGAATTGAAGAAATTCCTGAAGCTTCACAAAATCTAACAGATTCTGTTATCAAGGATATCATGGAGAAAGAAGACAAGGAATTTGTTGAAGAAGAACCTGAATTGAGAAGAAAAACAAGTAAATCAACTCTCAGCAATACAAATCAAATTGAAGATTCTAATCCTGACAATATTCAAGATCCTGACGAATCTGAAATTCTGCAAGAGGTTGATTTGATAATCTTATCTACTGTTGTTGATTGTCACAACAAAGAAGTAGATGAAGAAGAAGAAGCCAGAAGAAGAGATATTACAAAAAGAACAAATGAAGATTTCAATCTCTATCTACAAAGGCTTAAAGTTTCAAATGAAAGAAAATGGAGAAATTCAAGCAGACAAGAATCTTTACTGGAAAGAAGCTATGTTTTTGAAAAGGAAAAGGATAAGAAGTGGAAACATATTAGCACATTAAGTTGTGATACACCTATCAATTTTCAGTCTGGTGGAATTATTACAAGCGCTTCAAGTGTTGTTGATTTATCTGAGATGGTTAGATCAAAAGCACTCTGGTTAAAGATGTTTTCAAATCTGAAGCAATTGTCAAGTAATTCAAGAGGAGGTATTGGACACAGAGATGGTGAATATCTGAATATGTCATTTGTTGATCCTTACTCCTTGACAGAAATTGGAGGTACTCTAACTTCTGAAAACCTGAACAATTTATTAGCTGTTGATATAGTTATAGATTGTCATGACGGTTTTGAAAAGAAAGAAAAGCTTCTGTACTTCATGAAAGATGGTAGTGTGAAGATTCTATCTATTCAAGATCTGCTGATGAAAACTACACAGGAACTGAAATATGTTCACTATCTGTTAAGATGGAAGAACCAAGTGTACAAAGAATGGAGTGACATGATTTTGTCAACTATAAGAAGAAGACTGGATGGAAACAGTAATTTCGATGGTAATTATACTCCCATGTACTTAAATCAAAGAGGTCAGGATGTGGAAATGCAAAGGGGTACTGCTGTTAAAGAAGTAAATTTTGGCATGACTCATCTTTCTCTCAATCCTGATGGGAAGGAAATTGCTTATCTTTTGCTTGAAGAGCACAGTCTACAGAGAAACTCCATACAGAATCTCAGAGCAGCTATCTACCAGATTAATGAGGAAGATGAAGAACTCAGAAATCTTAAGGAAAGACTGATTCAAATTCTTGAAGAAAAAGAAGAAAGTTTATTATCCAACTTCTTGAAGATGAATCTGTTCTATCACAAAGCTTAAACAGATAAGTTGTTTCTGAAGATACTCGTACATTTTGATACATGTTTTTGACATCATTGAATATTTGGAATCTATACTTTATTTTACAAAGTATGAGATTGGGGGAGATTGTTAGATCAGAATTCAATGATCGTCAGAAGCTAGACTCAACTGATCAGGATTGCTGACGTCATCAGTATTGCATGGTCATCAGTATTTGATCAAGCGTCAGTATCTTATTGATCATCAGGATTCCTACTCAGACTATGATCAGGTTTGATCATCAGGACTTGAAGCTGATCAGGATTCCTACTTCGAGTTATATTTGGAGTCTAGATAAACATGGAAGTTTATTCTATTTGTTCCTGGTTTGTAGAATGCAGCTATCGATTAAAGATATGTTTCTATCTTTGTTATGATTAGGACTTATCTTGTTATTGATAGAGAAGCTGTGTGCACTATATAAACACAGTTTTGGTTTCGATTTATGTATTCATTCAAGAGAGAACATAATCGGAGAGAAGCTCTTAAGAACAGAATTTCTTGAGAGAGTTTTTGTAAGCTAGCAGCTCTTAAGAACATCAGAATTTCTTAAGAGAGTTTGTAACAGTTTTATATCAAAGTTAATAAAGCTGTTATTGTTATTGTTATTGATCTTTCATATTTGTGTTATATAAAGCCGAGAATCTTATACAATTGTATTCAACCCCCTTCTACAATTGTTATTTACTGGGCAACAAGGGTGGAGCAACTAACAGCAGCAAGAGCAAATCAACAAAGAGATCAAAAGATGCTGGTGAAGACAAGGACCCTAAGGGAGATAAAGAAACTGTCAAGAAGACAAGGAGTGGAAATCAGCAAGTCAAGGACATTGCTAGCAGTGCCTTAACCACAACACAAGACTCAAAGTCTAGGGTGGGTACTGTTAGTAATGATCCTCCAAAATCATTATCTAAGACTTCTAAATCTGATTTGCCACGGAAGAAAGGGGAAGCCACAAAAGAAATATCAAAAAGACACTTCCACAAAGTCACAGCTAGTGGAGTGTTACAGTGGATGAAAGGGAAGGGTGTGAAGCTACTTCCAAATGATGTGGCACTGAAGAATAAATCTCCCTGCTCCAGAAAGCTACCTCTAGTAAAGCATTTGAAGATCAAGAGTGTAGCCAAAAGGACAAGGATAACAAAGAAAACTGGAGTAATCACCAATGTAGTAGGTATCAATGTTTTTCCTCTTGATGAAGACTATGATGAAGATGCCCTAGAATTTCTGAGAGCTCAAAGGATCTTTGAAGTCAAAGTGAAGAACAATCATCTTGAGATCAAATACACTGATGGAAGGGAGAAAGAGATGAAGCAAGGCAGCTGGCAATATTTTCCAACCTATGAACTTGAAAGAATAAATGCCTTACTGAACTTTGAAGAAAAGGAAGAGAGGATGTGGAAAATAGAGATTGCTAGATTCATGAAGATGCACTCAGATTATGAAGAAAGCCTAAGGAAGCTAAATGAAGAAAAGAGGTGCCAGAAAGAAAAGGAGATGGCTGAGATGGAAGAAAAAGCAAAGGAGCTGAGGAAGAAAGGGCTATGCAGGGTAAAACAAAATCCCTATATTGTGGAGTACAAAATTATTATGGAGGAAAAAGCAAGATAAGGATGGAGTTCATAGACTCGTATGTGGAAAGTGCCCTTAGAACAGCAGCTGAAGATCTAAAAGACTCTCCTCTCATTGAAGAGCTGATTGCAAGAGATGGAATTCTAATGGCCATCTCTGAGATAAAGAAGAATGAAGAAATAAGGAAGAAGAAGGTTTATGATGATTTCTTAGAGAAACAATTGGAAACTGAAGCTAAGTAGCTCAAGGAGAAATTCTGTAAGCCTAAATTTCCAAGTTGTTATCAAATTATGTTTATCCTTTTATCCTCTTTATAATTGTTCTTTTTATGATTAGTTAGGCTTGTTATCAGACATGAAATTGTGCCTAAGGGTCTTACTCACAATTTGGGGGAGATTGTTAGGCTCAAGACATGGCTGAATACCACCATTAACAAGCCTAAGCTATATGACTATGTCACACTACATGACCTAGTGAATTCTATCACTAGGATATAGTATAGGTCTCTCTATATACTTGTCTTGTTCTCATGAACATTAGCTTGATCATTTATGCTCAGAATTATAATGAGCTTAGTAAGTTTCTTGCAACTAGAATGTATATAGGCCATTAAATAATTGTCCTGGTAGAAGTTCAGATTTGTTCATGCAGCAGGATAGAGATGAATAAGGCCCTGAAGAAATAAGTTGCAGAAATTTGACTAAGGCATTATATAGCAAAGTCAGAATAAAGCTATGTCGTGAAGTCACCAATATCCATGTCGAGAAGTGCTGGATCGCATAGTCCATTTTGTACTATGTCGTGAAGTCCTCAAGACTCATGTCGTGATGTGTTGAAGACAGCAAAGTCAAGATGTGCTAGATCGTGAAGTCCTCAAACAGCCTATGTCGTATAGTCCTCAAATAGTCTATGTCGCATAGTCCTCAAATAGTCTATGTCGCATAGTCCTCAAATGACCTATGTCGCATAGTCCTCAAATAGTCTATGTCGCATAGTCCTCAAATAGTCTATGTCGCATAGTCCTCAAATGACCTATGTCACATAGTCCTCAAAAAGACTAGATCGCGAAGTCCTCAAATGACCTATGTCGCAAAGTCCTCAAAGGCCATATCGCGTAGTCTTCACAAGTGACATCGCATAGTCTGGAATGAAGTGGAGTTCACGATATCAACACTTAGCCGTTTACAACAAGACAAATCAAGGTACATAATCAAGAATCGAAAGAGACAAATACTGAAGCATTTGTTCTGGCAAGGTGGTCCAAAGAACAGATGGCAAATCTACAGCTAAACTTGGAGAGAAAGATAAGAGACAAGCAGCTACAGAAACGGGAAAGACTCTGAAAAGCAAGTGGTCCTTCCTGACACAGTTAACCTCTTATGGCAGGACAAGTTGGACTTTCAGCTAGGGGTAACTGTGTAAATAGGTGTGTGCCTAGTTTGTATAGGAATATATATATCGTGCACACACAACTGTAAGCTGTAAGAGAGATACACATAGATTCATCTAAAGCACTCTTTTCTCTGTAAGCAAAACAAGTTACAAACTGTTCTTGTTTAGAAGCCAGAAATTCCGTTGTGAATTTCCGGAAAGCTGTAGTATTTAATTTACTTAATACAAAGTAGATTAAAGTGATTGTGTGTGTTGTTTATTTTCCGCATATTACATAGCATAATCATATACAGTTTATCTTGAGTTTCAAGAATCGAAAAACATCAAAACTATCCATTCACCCCCCCCCCCTCTGTCTAGTTTCTAGTGGTATTCATTTCTAACCTGAAGAGCAACACAAAGAATATCTCTGTTGAGAGTATAGTGTGTGTCACCGACAGAGAATGTGATAGAAGATAAGTCAGTGGACACTATAGCAGTAGAACATAAAATCCTCAAGGGTTCATGTTTTAAAGGAACATTCATTGTGATAGCAGGACTAATAATGAAATGCTCGTTTAAAAACTGAATCCAATGCCTAAAACGTTCAACGGAACATTTTAGAGGATCAATATAACCTAAAAAAATGTTTTTAACAATTTCAAAAGCCATATTAGAGAAATAAATAATTAATAAAAATTAATAAGAATTTTAAGGATTTTAAGTATAGAAAACAAATAATCCACAAAATTCAAATCAATTTAACACAGAAATTGGTTCAGTTAAAATCAGAAAAGAAATGCTTGAAAAGATTTAATCAGAAAAAAATGGCAGCACTTCTTTTAGAAAAAGAATTAAAAGAACCAAGGGAGAGAGAAAAGCTAAGTAAAAACTTGAGCTTGAAAAGACTTAGTGAATTATGAATAAACACAAGGCAGGTATTTATAGAAAACTCGGCAAGACTATTAGGGATAGTCTTACCGGTAGTCTTTCTGACTCAAAAAGACTAAAAACAAAAAGGAAAAAACAAAAAACAAAAAAAAACTGTTAACTAAAAACAGTTAAAATAAATAAGAAAAAATCAGAAAAACTGTCAGTAAGACTATCCAGAATAGTCCTACCGATAGTCTTTCTAGATTAAAACTAGAAAAACTATTAATAATAACAGTTTAAATCTAATTAAACAAAGGAAATAAAAGAAAAGAAAAGAAAAACAAATAACCAAGTAAATTAAATTTCTATTTCAACACTACTATCGGTAAGACTATTAAATAGTCTTTCCCGTAGTCTTTTTGAAAAAGAAATTCAAAAATCTGCTACAGAAATAAGTAAAAACAAGCAGGAATGCAGAAAAATAGCAGAAAATAAAGGAAAAATCAGAAAAATGCAAGGAAAATTTCTAAAAATACAAGAACAATATATAAACAGTTTGAACAATTATTTAAATATTTCTAAATTCATAAACTTGCTGTAAAAATAAATTTCTCAATAGATAAATCTGAGAAAAATATTTTTAGAGCAAATAAACTATTTAAAAATACTTAACCTAGAAACTTTAATAAACTAGATTGCAGCATGACACTAAAGATCAGTAAATTATATAGCAACTAAGAAAATGTTTTGATAAACTAAAATACAGCACATAATACTTGTATTTCAATCAAGAACAAACATTAAACAAATATCAGTTCTAATCACTAAAGCTATTTAACATACCCAATTTACCAACTAACCTGGTAAAAGTGGATTCATCAAGAGACTTAGTGAATATATCTGCTGTTTGTTCCTCTGTGGGTACAAAATGTAACTCCACAGTACCATTCATGACATGCTCTCTGATAAAATGATACCTGATGTCAATGTGCTTTGTTCTCGAGTGCTGAACAGGGTTGTTGGAGATTGCTATGGCACTTGTATTATCACATAAAATAGGAATTTTGTTTAATACAAAGCCATAGTCCTTCAATTGATTCCTTATCCATAAGATCTGAGCACAGCAACTTCCAGCAGCAATATATTCAGCTTCTGCTGTTGAATTAGAAACTGTTTGTTGTTTCTTGCTACACCAGGAAATCAATCTACCTCCTAGGAATTGACAACTCCCAGAGGTACTCTTTCTATCCACAACACTGCCTGCATAATCAGAATCTGTATATCCAACAAGATTAAAACCAAAATCTTTATGGTACCAGATACCTAAATTAAGTGTACCCTTAAGATATCTCAAGATTCTTTTAACAACAACGAGATGTAAATCTCTAGGATCCGCTTGGAACCTTGCACATAAGCATGTAGCATGCATAATATCAGGTCTACTTGCAGTAAGATAGAGTAATGAGCCAATCATACCTCTGTAGCTTGTAATATCTACCTTGATAGAATTGTCACAAGCTCCAAGTTTGATAGCTGTAGATGATGGAGTCCTTGCTGATGCTGAATCCTCCATGTGATACTTCTTGAGGAGTTCTTTAAGATACTTGGATTGACAAATAAATATACCATCTGACCTTTGATTTACTTGTAATCCAAGAAAGAACTTCAGCTCACCCATCAAACTCATCTCAAACTTACTCTGCATTAGCTTAGCAAATCTCTTACAGAGATCATCATTAGTAGACCCAAATATGATGTCATCCACATAAACTTAGACTAAAATCATATCATTTTTGTGTTTCTTTGAAAAAACAGTTTTGTCTATGATACCTCTTACAAAACCATTTTCTAAAAGAAAACCAGAGAGAGTGTCATACCATTTCCTTGGGGCTTGTTTGAGACCATAGATAGCCTTGAAGAGAAAGTACACAAAGTCCAGCAACTCCTGATTTTCAAAGCCATGGGGGTTGTTCCACATACACTTCTTCATCCAGCTCACCATTCAGAAATGCACTCTTAACATCCATTTGATAGACTTTAAAATTGGAGTAAGCTGCAAATGCTAAGAACATCCTGATGGCCTCAAGCCTAGCCACTGGTGCATAGGTTTCATCATAATCAATGCCTTCAGCTTGCGAATACCCTTGAGCAACCAGTCTTGCCTTGTTCCTTGTAACAATGCCATTCTCATCCAGCTTGTTTCTGTATACCCATCTTGTACCAACTACTTTCTTGTTCTTTGGTCTGGGTACCAGCTTCCAGACTTGCTGTTGTTCAAATTGATTGAGTTCATCTTGCATAGCAATCACCCAATCTGGATCTGTCAGTGCTTCCTCAGTCTTCTTTGGCTCCATCTCAGATAGAAACCCTGAATAATGACATTCATTCTGAGTAGCACTCCTAGTTCTAACTCCAACACCTGGATCACCAATAATCAACTCAAAAGGATGAGCTCTATTCCACACAATCTGTCTTGGAAGATTTGATCTTGATGATTCGCCTTGAAATTCATTTTGGAGCTTCATCATCTGATTCTGAGTCTGGCAAGTTATCAAACTTCAGTTTCTCAGATGAATCTTTTGTTTGGATACTAGGGAGCTTAGTGTCATCAAATGTAACATTGACACTTTCCTTCACATGGTGACCATGAATCAAGTACACCATGTAAGATCTTCTGGAATAACCAATAAAAATAGCTTCTTGTGCCTTGGCCTCAAACTTGCCACATTTAACATTGTCATCCTTAAGCACAAAGCATTTTGCACCAAATACATGAAATTATTTGAGAGTTGGTTTCTTGTTGTTCATGATCTCATAAGGAGTCTTCATTAAGTCCTTATTGATTAAAGTTCGATTCTGAGTATAACAAGCAGTGTTCACAGCTTCAGCCCAAAAGTACATTGGAAGTCTTGATTCACTTAACATAGTCCTTGCAGCTTCAATCAATGTACAATTCTTCCTTTCCACCACTCCATTCTTTTGAGGAGTTCTAGGGGCAGAATATTGTCTTGTTATTCCTTTATCTGCACAAAAGTCATTTAGGAATGCATTTTTGAATTCAGTTCCATTATATGACCTTATAGCTCTAACAGGGAATCTAGAATCCAGCTCAATCAACTTTATATGATCAATCACCATCTGTGGGGTCTCATCCTTGGAATGTAGGAATAAAACCCAAGTATATTTAGAATAGTCATCAACAATCACAAGTGCATATTGTTTCTTTGACATGGACATCACATTAACTGGACCAAATAAATCCATGTGCAGTAGCTGATGTGGTTCAATTATTGATGATGTGTCAGTGCCCTTGTGAGAAGCTTTCTTTGACTTTCCTTTCTGACATGCCTCACACAGTCCTTCCTGTGTAAATTCTATCTGAGGCAAACCTCTCACTAATTCCCTCTTGACTAGAGAGTTCATGGTTTTGAAGTTAAGGTGAGACATCTTCTTGTGCCATAGCCAACTTTCATCTGATGAAGCTTTAGCATAAAAACAAGTAACTTCATCTTTGGATCCAGAGTGCAGATCAGCTATGAACAAATCACCTTTCCTTACTCCTTGAAGAGCAGGCTTTCCATTCTTCTTGTGAAGGATCTGACATCTATCTTTCTCAAAGGAAACAGCATATCCTCTGTCACAGAAATGACTGATGCTGAGAAGATTGAACTTCAGACCTTCCACAATAGATACATCTTGAATGATAACATTTCCAAACTTCAAACAGCCATATCCTCTGGTAATACCTTTGATGTTATCTCCAAAGGTAACTCATGGGCCAGCTTTCTCAACCACGTTTGATAGCAGGGCTCTATCTCCGGTCATATGCCTTGAACAGCCACTGTCAAGAACCCACATAACACGGTTTACCTGTTCCACACCCTGCAGTATCAAATTGATTAGTCTTTCCTCAGAACCCAAACTTGATTGGGTCCGGCATATTTAAAGAACCGACCTTTGTCAGGCAAAACAACATTTTTAACTTTAACTACATAAACCTCTTTCACAAAAGAGCGTTTCCATTTATAGTCAGCCTTAACACATTTCTGAGTAGGCTTAGGGATAAATGGATCCACTCTAGTCTTTGGAGGAATAGTAGTCTTAGATCTAACATGCTTCTGATTATTAACATGTTGACGTGGAGCAGTCTTATTATCAGATACATGCTTACTATTAAAATAAGCATACATAACATTGAAAGCACAAGACATGCAATTAACCACACCACATGCTTTATGAGAAAGATTAACAGCAGGCATGTTGGTTCTACAGTTGTTTTGATCCACTTTATGGATATCTGACTTAGTCTCTGTTGTTGAAACAACTTTGACTGGTTTCTCAGACATACACTTGTTGGACTGAACAAGTTCAAAAGAAAGATCCTCAATACGCATCTCCTCTTGAATAATGATAGAATTTTCATTCAGAGGATCTGCCAAGGATTCTCTAAAGAAGGGTGTTTCAATACCCTTAAGCACATATGGTACACCCTTTCTTCAGCATTGAATCTATTAGGGGTGTTTATGCTTAATTCACCAATAGACTCATTATAGTCATACCCTATTCCTACAGTATGACCAATACTTTGTTTATTGATGATTTCTTTAGCAGTGTTACAAGAGTTATAGTAAGCATTAGCCTTGACCTTAAGTTCACTAATCTGATCCTTAAGAATGGTTTCCAGTTGAATATAACGTTTAACCCTATTCTCAAGAAATGTTATTTTCTTAGTTAGTTCATCCTGATTAACATGCACAAGTTTGAATTATTTTACCTCCTTTTCAAGAGCTGTATTCAAAAGAATTATTCTATCATTTTCTCTACGTGCACATGAAATAGTAGTACTAAGATGATAGATCATTTCAGTATCAGTAAACTTTACCTCTGACATGAATGTTGATGAAGTGCTTGCCTCATTAGCCATTAAAGCTAGGTTTCCAATTTCACCTTCTTATTCATCACTATCAGTATCATCCCAACTCTTTCCTTCGGCAACATAAGATTTCCCAATCTTATTCTTCTTGCTAGAATCAAATGAGTTCCTTCTCACTTGCTTTGGCTTTTTACATTCTGTAGCAAAGTGACCCAACTCATTACAATTATAGCACCTGATTGTGCTTCTTTCCACAGTTCCAGTTTTATAGCCACCCCTTGTGCTATTTGAAGAGGAAGAACCACCTCTCTGAAACCTGGGCTTGAACTTAAGATTGGGATTCCTTCTGAATTTGAATTTGCCAAACTTCCTCACTATCATTGCCAAGTCACCATCCTCAAGCTGATCAAGTTCTTCCAAAGAATAGAAGTCACCACCAGATTGATCAATAGATGTTAAGCCATATTCATCATCAATAACATCCAAGTTAGAACTGGAAGTTTGAACAACCTTCACTTCCAGTTTCTGTGGGACTTCTGTTGTCAATGCAGTAGAAGTACTAACTCTCTTTCCAGTTCCATATATCTCCTTTTGTTGAATCTGCTCCAGCTCATAGGTCTTCAGAACACCATAAAGTCTTTCCAGAAATCTCTCCAAGATCTCTTGCTTCTCTGATTGCAGATATTCTGTGCTCCAAATGAGATGGAAGTGTCAGGAGGAACTTCTTGTTAATCTCCTTGATAGTATAGTGATTTCCATTGAGATTCAGATCATTTATCAATTTATTTTATCTCTCAAAAACCTCAGAGATACCTTCACCAGGGTTTGATCTGAAATGCTCATATGAAGAGGTGAGAATTTCCAACTTATTCTCTCTAACTTCCTCTGTCCCCTCATTGATTATCTCTATTATGTCCCAAATGTGTTTGGCAGTAACACAGTTTAGAACATGATTATGCATGATAGGATCAAAACAATCAACCAGTATCAACTGTAAACAGGCATCCATGGTAGCATCCTCTTTTTCATCAGTTGTGTAGTCCTTGGGATCCTTAGGGTACATCATAGCAGCTCTAGTTATAACATTGTTCTCTATCTGCTCTTCCTCCACAATCATAGGAAGTTTAGGACCATTCTTCAGCACTCCAAGATATTTAACATTTGTCACTTGAAGAAACATGAGCATCTTCTTCTTCTACATAGGATAATGCTCCTTACTGAACATGGGGATTTTGATTGTACCCACTTTCTGAGTTGTAGACATTTTTGAGATTTTTGAAGAATATTAAAAATTTCAGAGTTTAAGAAAAAATCTCAAAACAATTGGATCTTTGATTAGTATATCAATCAAAAGGCTCTGATGCCAATTGTTAGGTCCCGATATGTTTGTAGAAGGGGGGTTGAATAAAAACTATACCGTTTTATCGAATTTGTCCGTTTATGAATAAAACAGTTCAATGACAAATTGGTGCAAAATTAAATGAAACAGAATTCAAGTTAAATATAACTTATATTAAACTTGAAAGGTGTTACAATTTTTGGTACTGATTACAGAATTAAATCTCAAACTAATTAAAACAAATCTAGAATAAATTCGACATGAATTTATCTATTCTTGTAATAAAAAGATATAACGATAAACGATAGTTCGAGATTCGTTCTAGGGATAAAGATCCGCTAGATAGTCAATACAATACACGCAACTGATTTCTAGTGGTTTAGAATTTAACATTGATGTCTAGAAATCTTTCAGTTCTTGAAAAATGATTCGGCAGAAACTTGTATGTTCTTCACAGAAAGCTTTTGCAGTGATAAAATGTTAAGTTCTTTTTCTGTCTTGATTCTATCTTCTTTTAACACTAATCCACTTGCCAAACTTAAACTGCACGTGCTTTACTTTAATAAAGCAGGAAAGACTATCAATTATAAAGCAGAAAGACTATTCTAATTTACAGAAAGACTAATTTTGTGCATAGAAAGACTATTTCTATTATCATAAATACTATCCTAAGTCTATAAAGAGTTTCGGTAGGACTTAGAGAATAATAGAAATAATTTCTAACATACTAAGTAATTATAAAAAGACTTTCGACAAGACTACCAGAATAGTCTTTCTGAAATTATTTTAAGTCTTTCTGACTTTAGAAAGCTTAGAATTAATTCTAAATTAATTATCTAATTAATTAATTTACCAAATAAATGAAGTTAAATTAATTAAATAAAATAGATAATTAAAGGAGAATGAAAACTAATTTCTTAAAGAAAGAAATAGTCCTGAGAACCACTTTAATAAATGATAAACTACCACTGACTGTTGTTGACACTCGATGTACTGTCTGGTTCATGAGCGACTAACTTCAATGGATGTTCTTCATTTTAGACCTTGAAAACTCTGATTCTCTTCTCCTTAATTCCCTTCAATGAACCACTGTAACCTGTACCTTTGCTGTCACACTCTTGAAATCTCTGTCACTTTAATAAATCCACTTTCTTGAAAACTTCACTGAGGCTTGATCAAATTAATGAACTTCTTTCAATGTAGAATAACTTCAAGTCTGTAGATGACTTTTATCTTCATTCTTTTGACTGTTATAATCTTTTGAGATTCCTGTGATAATTTGAATTATTACTTACTTATTACAGACTTGTTTAATGTTGAGTTAATTCCTCGATGTAAACAAATAGGCCTAAACATATGCCTTTCAGAACAACATATCCCCTGTCACAGAATTGACTGATACTAAGAAGATTGTGCTTAAGACTTTCCACAACAGATACATCTTCAATGATAACATTTCCAGTTTTCAAACAGCCATGTCCTTCAGTTATACCCTCGCTGTTATCTCCAAAGGTAACCACTGGGCCATCTTTCTCAACCACATTTGATAGCAGGGCTCTATCTCCGGGCATATGCCTTGAACATCCATTGTCCAGAATCCACACAACTCGGTTCACCTATTTCACACCCTGCAATATCAAACTGATTAGACCTTCGGAACCCAAATTTGATTGGGTCCGACATACTTAAATAATTGACCTTTGTCAGGCAAAACAACATTCTTGATTTTAACCACTTCAACTTCCTTAATGAATGAGCATTTCCACTTATAACCGGCCTTAACAAATTTCTGATTAGGCTTAGGTATAAATGTGTCCACTCTAACTTTAGGAGGACTAGCAGTTTTGGATCTAGCATGCTTCTTATGATTCACATGTTGACGGGGAGCATTCTTATCATTTGATGCATGTTTACTATTAAAATAAACATACATGACATTAAAAGCACAAGACATGCAATTCGCAACACCACAAGCTTTATGAGATAAATCAACACTAGGCATGTTATGCATGTTAGATATGTTGTTGTTTTGCTCCAACTTATGAGTGTCTAGTTTGGTCTCCGTTGTTGGAACAACTTTGACAGAACCCTTAGGCACACATTTGTTGGAATGGACAATCTCATTGGCAATGTCCTCAGCACACATCTCTTCTTGAATAATAATAAAAGATTCATTCAGAGGTTCTGCTATAGATTCTTTAAAGAGAGGGTCTTTAATACCCTTAAGCACATGTGGTATACCCCTTTCTTCAGGACTGACTCTATTAGTTGTTTTGCAAGAATTATAGTAAGCTCTGACCTTAGTCTCAAGTTCTGTAATTTTTCCTTTAAGAATGGTTTCTAATTCTCTGTAACACTTAACCCTATTCTCAAGAAAAGCTACTTCCTTTTTAAGTTCATCTTGATTAACATGCACTAATCTTAATTCTTTAAGCTCTTTTTCAAGAGCAGTGTTTTGAAGAATTATTCTATCATTTTCTCTACGTGCACAAGATAAGGTACTAGTAAGATGATAAACCATTTCCGCGTCAGTGAAAGTTACCCTAGACATGTAGGAGGAAGATGTAGTTGAAGCTTTGTCTCCTATTGCCATGAGTGCAAGATTTCCAACTTCTTCATCATCATTGTCTGAATCATCCCAGCTTTTTCCTTCAGCAAGATAAGCTTTACCAGACTTGTTCTTCTGATTTGTATCATGAGAGGTTTTCTTTGTTTGCCTTTGATTTCTACATTCAGTTGCAAAGTGTCCCAAATCATTACAATTAAAGCATCGAATCGTGCTTCTATCAACCATTCCAGTTTTATAGCCACCCCTTGTGCTATTTGAGGATGAACAACCACCTCTCTGGAATCTGTTAGCATTTGACTTGAACTTGAAACTAGGATTTCTCTTAAACCCGAAGTTTCCAAACTTCTTCACTATCAAGGCCATAGACTCATCTTCCAACTTTTCAAGCTCCTCAATAGAATAGAAATCACCATCCGATTGACTTGTAGATGTAACACCATACTCTACTACAATCACATCCTTGTTAAGACTGGAAGGTAGAACAACATTCGCTTCCTGTTTCTGTGGGACTCCAGCTACCAGTGCAGTAGACGTACTGACCAATCTTCCTTCCATGTAGATTTTTTGCTGCTAAATTTATTCCAGTTCAAAGGTTTTCAAAACACCATAGAGTCTCTCTAATGAAATCTCACTTAAATCCCTTGCTTCTCTAATGGATGAAATCCTATGCTCCAGATGGGTTGGAAGTGTCAAAAGAAATTTCTTGTTTATTTCTTTGATAGTGTAGTACTTTCAATGAAGGTCCAGATCATTGATTAATTTGTTGTATCTCTCAGAAACTTCAGAGATACCTTCCCCTAGATTTGATCTGAAGTGCTCATATGCAGAGGTAAGAATTTTCATTCTGTTCTCTCTTACTTCTTCAGTCCCTTCATTAATTATCTCAATCGTACGTCTCCCAAATATGTTTAGCATCTTTACAATTCAAAACATTATTGTGCATAATGGGATCCAGATAATCAACCAAAATTAATTGCAGGTTAGCATCCAGAGAAGCATCTTCCTTTTCATCAGCTGTAAAATCTTTTGGATCTTTAGGATAAGTCCTTGCAGCTTGAACAACAAGGTTATTCTCAATACGCTTGATAGGTCCATAATTTAATACATTTTTAATACCTATTTTATGTTAGTTTTCGTAATTTTATTATTTAATAAATTGTTTTCTTTTGTTTTGTAGGAAAATAAATAAAATCATATTTCAAGCAGAAAAAGGTGAAAAAGGCAAGGAGATGGAAATACTTGAAGTCAAAAGGAAATTGGAGAAAAATTGGAAAACTTATCGGAGAAGAAAAAGGAATTGAGGAAATATTTCCAGAATCCGATTTGTAGTCAAAGAACCCAAGCCCATTATTTTTCCTATATATATATAGATCTCCCCTCTTGTATTTGACACACCTAGAATTTGAGTTATTTACTTTCTCTGTTTTATATTGTCACTGGTGGCTAATATCCGGCGTATGCTTTTCGCTCCATAGTATTAATATATTATTAGTTTTTGTTTACTGTCCTGCATTACCATCTTTTAATTTGTTGCTCTGCTACTTAATTCTCCTACCTGCATGCTTGTTAGTTTACTGATTTATTAATCTATCATCTAAACGTACGCTATATTCAAGTATTGTTAACCTTTGTTGTTTTATTAATTGTCCAGGTAAGTGACGTAGCTAAATCACTAGTTTATTAATATTGTTAAATTCATATAGTTTTGTTTAATCATAATTATGTGTTCTATTTATAATTGTCTCGTTAATTATATTATCATGAGTAGCTAATTTTCTTGCCCTAGGATGAAGATGAAGTTAATTTAATTATTCTTGATATCTTCTCGTTCCTATTAATTGGTTCTCATAATTTTTCTTGGTGCTTAATTGTTCAATTGATAAAGTGATTTTGATATATAATTGTTACCGGATTTATTTTTCATAGCCTATGCTTGCTCCTTGAAGTTTTGATAGGTTATTGTTAGATAACAAGTTTCATAGTATATGCTTGTCTCGTTAATTGATATATCTTATTTGTGAAGGAAAGAGAATTGATTTTAGGGCGAGTTGATATTAATTGTGATTGATTAATGGATTTGGATTCCTAGGTTTTCCTTCTTTGATTTTAATTGTTAATTAGGTTAAACAAATCTCAACTCAAATCTTATTTGTCTAGTTCGCTTGAGTTAATTGTTAGGGTTTTGAAAATTCATAGTCTCTGTGGATCGATCTGTGATTGCTACAACTGAACACTGTGCGCTTGCAGTTTACATTATTTTTACACATCAAGTTTTTGGCGCCGCTGCCGGGGATTATTGGTAATTTTCACTCCTTGATATTTAATTCTTCGGATTAGTTTCTTGTTCTGCATTGTTTGTCTTTTAGGGAACAGTGAAGCGGAGGAAAGTTTGGACAAGAAGATTGCTAGAAGGCCTCGTCGTCTCTTGTGACATTTTTGGAAGCGCTTTTCGGTATTCCATATCACCTCTCTCTATTTTCTTTCCATCATTATTGAAAAACACAAAAAATTTAAAATTTTGAAAAATCCAAAAATATTAGTTAGTTATTTGTTAAAAACCAATTTGTTGCATCATTCATTCTCTCACATAGGAGCACATCATCTAGATTTCTTTATTGTCTTTATCGCTTTCCATATTATACAATTGTGGTGATTGCTGGAGGAAAGAGGTACGTACAATTTAGAATAGAACACGTAGTGTAGTGCATCCATAAGTGTTTATTTCTCGTTCTTTGTGTGTTGCATCATCTAATAAATCTTAAGGGCGCCACCCAATTTCAAGATAAGGTGAGGGATTTTATCACTCTTTCCTTGGCCCACAAATCACTAATTCGTTCATCTTGCATTCCTTTTCCCTTAATAAAATTAATTAGACGTTAGCGCTCAACTAGAAAGAGAATCTAGGAGGAACAAATCACTAAGTATTTTTCGGTGGTGTCTAGGACTAGCGAAAGCTTACCTGGCCTTTAGACTGGTGCCTAGAATGGTGGTTAGCCTCTTGGCAATGCTTCCTCCTGCCTGGCCAGTCACGACGAATGCTTTTTGAGCTGTTACTTTTAGTAGTATCTTATTGTTAGGAGCAAGGTCTAGATTTTTTTTAGGATAAGATAGATTTTTCTTTTGATTTTCCATTCTTGGTTGTTTACTTATAGCTCCTGTCTGCTAAGTGCTTAGTTGATTGTTTATCTTGTATGCAAAGTATTTGGGTTCGAGATAATACATCTAGATTAGTGAGACAATCTGACCTTTCACTACCTGGAGTAGCAAGACAACTTGATTTCTCTTCACCCACTAAAATTGAGTCAAAAGAAGTAGAAGTTCCAACAACCGTCATGGCTGTTTCACTTAAAGAACGTTGTTACCCCGCTCGTACCGCCCAACCCTCATGCATAGTGCTACCAGCAGTAACCGCAAACAATTTTGAAATCAAACATCATAACATTAGCATGTTACCTAGGTTTGCTGGGGTAGAGGGAGAGGATCCATATCTTTTCATTCGAGAATTTGAGGAAGTGTGTGCTTTACAAAAACTTCAACAACTAAGTGAGGATTCCATTAGGCTTAGACTCATTAACTTTGCTTTAAAAGAAGATGCTAAACAGTGGTTGTATAGTCTACCCGTTAATTCTATTTCCACATGGGAGGGATTTGTTGCTATATTTCTTAAAAAATATTTTCCCAATCATAAGGCTAACAGGCTTAGGAATGAAATCAACCAATTTCAACAAAATCGAAATGAGCCTTTTTGGAAATATTTTGATAGATTTCAAAAGTTGTTGTCTAAGTGTCCTCAACATGGTATAGAAAAATGGAGACTTTGTAAAATTCTCTACGAAGCCTTAGATAGTCAAACCACTGCCTTGTTAGAGTCTATGTGTAATGGTAGGTTTATGGATAAAACTGATGAAGAAGCTTGGCAATTTTTTGAAGAGTTAGCTGAAAGAACAATGTTGTGGGAGTCAACTAGGGAACCCAGTCAGGAAACTGAAAAATCTAAGGGCGTACACGTAGTTGGTAATTCTATTGCAACCGAAGCTAAGTTAGCTACACTCACTAGACGTCTAGAAGCCTTAGAAACCAACAAGGTGTCCTCACAAGTGTTTCTGTGTGCAAACTGTAATTCTCCTACTCATTTGATAGAAAATTGTCCTGAAATTGAACAAGCCAATGCCATGTTTCAATCTAGAGTTAGGAATGATCCTTATTCATCCACATACAATCCTGGTTGGAAAAATCATCCAAATTTCTCATGGAACCAAGGTCAATACAATCAGTATAACCAAAATTCTCAACCTGCTTTTCAAAAACCCAATCCTGGTCCATACCCAACTCATATCCTCCACAAAATCTCGGTCAATATCAAAATTCAGTCCCCTTGAATCCTCCTGGTTTTGCCGAATCTGAAAAAAGATTTACTTCTTTAGAAAAGAGTATGGAGGCATTAATCAAATCTCAACAAAATTTCATAAACACTATGACCCAAGATAGGCAATTGCTAAATTCTAATGCTCAAGCCATATCTAAGCTAGAGGTCCAAGTTAGTCAGTTGGCAAACACCATCAGTGAGAGAGAGAAAAATAGATTTCCTAGTCAACCCGAGATTAATCCTAAATTTCATCCAAATCAAAAGTCTCATGAAAATGTGAATTCTGTTATCTCTCTAAGGTCTGGTAATCAATTCAATAATCATGCTGGTGTCAATACTCAAGAAGAAGATAAGTTTACATCTGAACCAAATCCGTTACTCTTGAATCCTAGTCTTAAACAATCTTCCAATCCCCAGAGTCCTGAAGAAGTTGAATCTAATGAGTCATCATCCTCCGATGAACCACCTTCAAAACCCCAATCTGATGTGTCTATTGAAAAAGTCTTTAAGCCAAAATCTCCGTTTCCTCACAGACTTACTTCAAACAAACAATCTGCTCAATTAGATAAGATTTTGGAAGTCTTCAAGCAAGTCAAGATTAACATTCCTCTTTTAGATGCAATTCAACAAGTTCCCTCTTATGCTAAGTGTCTAAAAGATTTGTGTACTCATAAAAGAACCACTCATGTTCCTAAGAAAGCTTTCCTAACATCTAATGTTAGCTCTATCTTGTCAAATCAAATTCCTTTGAAGTATAAGGATCCTGGTTGTCCTACCATTTCTTGTGTCATTGGTAATACTTTCATTGATAAAGCTTTACTCGATCTAGGAGCTAGTGTGAATCTTCTTCCATTATCTGTCTATCAAGACCTGGGTTTAGGTGAACTTAAAGAGACTACTATCACTCTTCAGTTAGCTGACCGTTCTGTCAAAATTCCTAAGGGAATGGTGGAAGATGTGTTGATTAAGGTTGGTGATTTTGTCTTCCCTGTCGATTTCATTGTTCTAGAAACCGAACCTGTCCAAAATCTCAAAAATCAAATTCCCATCATTCTAGGAAGACCTTTTCTTGCCACGTCTAATGCTTTGATCAACTATAGGAATGGATTAATGAAACTCACATTTGGAAACATGCAAATTGATCTCAACATTTTCAATGTAGGAAATCAACCCAATGAGCTTTTTGACCAACCCATAGAAATTAACATGATTGATGAGTTAGTTGATAATGAAACCATGAATGTTGATGATGTTCTTAACTTTTGTCAAAATTATTTTGGTCAAGATTGGGATGATACTGGTCATAAAAATGAGATTAATGAAATGTTAGAGTCCACTATTCCTAGTCCCAATCGAGAGTCGGAACCTTTTCCTTTGCCACTTTATGAAGCTAATAAATCAGTTGAGACAAGTCCACCAGAATTAGAACTTAAACCTCTTCCCGAAACTCTCAAGTATATGTTTCTAGGTCCTTCTGAGTCTCTTCCAGTCATCATTGCATCTGATTTGACACCTTCTCAAGAGGAGGAACTCTTAATTGTACTTAGAAAGAATAAGGAATCCATAGGGTGGAGCATATCTGATATCAAGGGAATTAGCCCTGCCATTGTCCAACATAGGATTCATTTAGTTGATGATGCTAAACCAGTTAGAGAACCGCAAAGGAGGTTGAACCCGACTCTTAAGGAAGTTGTTAGGAAAGAAATCCTTAAATGTCTAGATAATGGGATCATCTATCCTATATCTGATAGCTCTTGGGTCAGTCCTGTTCAAGTAGTGCCTAAAAAGTCAGGGATCACTGTAGTTGTTAATGAGGATGATGAATTAGTTCCCACTCGTGTTCAGTCTGGTTGGAGAATGTGTATTGATTTTAGGAAACTAAATGCTGCCACTAGGAAAGACCATTTTCCTCTACCCTTCATTGATCAAATGTTAGAAAGGTTAGCAGGTCACTCATACTATTGTTTTCTAGATGGTTTTTCTGGCTATTTCCAAATTCCCATTGCTCCCGAGGATCAAGAAAAGACCACTTTCACATGTCCTTTTGGAACCTTTGCTTATCGTCGTTTAGCTTTTGGTCTAACCACTGCCCCTGCCACCTTCCAAAGATGCATGATGAGCATTTTTTCTGATATGGTAGGAGAGTTCCTAGAAATCTTTATAGATGACTTTTCCATCTTTGGTTCTTCTTTTCATCAGTGTCTTCACCATCTTGACTTAGTTTTAAAACGATGTAAAGAAACAAATCTTGTTCTTAATTGGGAAAAATGTCATTTCATGGTTAAAGAAGGAATTGTTCTTGGTCATAAAATATCTTCAAAGGGCATTGAAGTTGATAAAGCTAAAATTGATCTCATTGCTAATTTATCTCCACCAAAGTCTGTCAAAGAAATTCGTTCCTTTTTAGGACATGCTGGTTTTTATAGGCGTTTCATTAAAGATTTTAGCAAAAAGGCAAGACCATTGACTAATCTACTTTCTAAGGAAATAAAATTTGATTTTTCTAGTGAATGTCTCCAATCTTTTGAACATCTTAAGAAAGAGTTGACATCGGCCCCTATCATTCAATCCCCTGATTGGAATCAACCTTTTGAGCTAATGTGCGATGCGTCTGATTATGCCATAGGTGCAGTCTTAGGACAAAGAATCAATAAGATACCTCATGTCATATACTATGCTAGTAAGACTCTAAATGATGCTCAACTTAACTACTCCACCACAGAAAAAGAACTTCTAGTTGTAGTTTTTGCTCTTGAAAAGTTTCGGTCATATCTTATAGGTTCTAAAATCATTGTTTACACAGACCACTCTGCTCTTAGATATCTCTTCTCTAAGAAAGACTCAAAGGCCCGATTGATTAGGTGGGTCTTGTTGCTCCAAGAGTTTGACTTAGAAATTAGGGATAAGAAGGGTTCTGAAAATATTGTTGCTGATCATCTTTCCCGATTAGTAGTGGAGTCCTCCATGGATATTCCTTTGAATGAGTCTTTTCCTGATGAACACCTTCTTTCCATCTCTACCACTCCTTGGTTTGCTGATATTGTTAACTACCTTGTCACTGGTGAAATTCCTTCTCATTGGTCGAAGCAAGATAAATCCAAATTTCTCTCACAAGTCAAGTACTTCTTTTGGGATGATCCCTATCTTTTTAAGTATTGTCCAGACCAAATCATTAGGAGGTGTGTTTCAAACCATGAGTTTAGAAGTGTACTTTCTTTTTGTCATGATCAGGCTTGTGGAGGTCACTTTAGTGCTAAAAAGACTGCTGCTAAAATACTTCAATCTGGTTTCTATTGGCCCAATTTGTTTAAAGATTCTGCAGAATTTTGTGCCGCTTGTAGTAGGTGTCAACATTTAGGAAAGATCACTAGAAGAAACATGATGCCAATGAATCCAATCTTAGTTATTGAGATTTTTGATGTTTGGGGTATAGATTTTATGGGTCCCTTTCCTAATTCTTTTGGTAACCTCTACATTCTCTTAGCGGTCGATTACGTGTCTAAATGGGTCGAAGCCATACCAACTAAGTCTAATGATAACAAGGTAGTTCTTAAGTTCTTAAAGGAGAATATCTTTTCTAGATTTGGTACACCTAGAGCTATAATTAGTGACCAAGGTAAGCATTTCAAAAACCATCAGTTTGAGTCTCTTCTGAAGAAGTATTCTATCACTCACAAGTTAGCTACACCTTATCATCCTCAAACTAGTGGTCAAGTTGAGGTCTCTAATAGGCAGATTAAACAAATTCTAGAGAAAACTGTTAATTCAAATAGGAAAGATTGGTCTGTTAAGTTGATAGATGCACTCTGGGCTTATCGCACTGCTTTTAAAACTGTTTTGGGTATGTCTCCTTATAGGCTTGTGTTTGGTAAGGCATGTCATCTCCCTGTTGAACTTGAACATAGAGCCTTTTGGGCTATTAAAGAATTGAATTTTGATTTACCCACTGCTGGTAGCCATAGGAAGTTACAACTGTCTGAGTTAGAAGAACTTAGGAATGATGCCTATGAAAATGCTAAGATTTATAAGGAAAGAACTAAACTTTTGCATGATAAATCTATTTTGAGAAAATCTTTTTCTCCTGGTCAAAAAGTTCTTTTATACAACTCTAGGCTGCATTTGTTTCCTGGAAAATTGAGATCTCGGTGGGAGGGACCATTTGTTGTTAAAGTTGTTTTTCCTCATGGTGCTATTGAAATTGAAAATCCTACAACTGGTGAAACATTTAAGGTTAATGGTCAAAGGCTTAAACCATTTTTAGAACTGCCAGTTGATTCTGAGGAGGAGGTGATCCACCTCCTTGATTCGTGATCCAAGTAAGTTCCCTTGTTGTATATAGTAGATAGTTCTACTCCTCTGTCATGTCTTATCAGGTATTCTCGTCCTTTTACTCTGTCATTGAAAGGCATATGATATAGCCTATTTGTAATTCGAGGATTCTACTCAACTTAAACAAGAATGTAATAAGTAAATATTAGATCAGATGTCACAAGAATCTCAGAAGGTTATATCTGTCAAAGAATGAAGATTAAAGTCATCTACAGACTTGAAGTTATTCTACATTGAAAGAAGCTCAATTTATTGATCAAGCCTCAATGAAGTATTCAAGCTCAGTGGATTTATTAAAGTGACGGAGATTTCAAGTGGTGACAGAAAAAGATACTGATTACGGAATTCTTGAATGAGAAGGAAGTGAATCACTGCTTAAAGTCAAATAGATAAAGAACAAACATTGTCGTTAGTCACTCATGAACCAGACAGTGCATCGAGTGTCAACGTACTATTGTGTTTGTTATTTATCTAAGTTTTAAGTGATTCTGGAATTTATTGAGAAGTCAATTAATTCTATTTATTCTTTTATAAATAATTAATACTATTGAGTAAATTATTTATTAAATTAATTCTGTAAAGAATTAATTTAATACATAATTTATTTAGTTAATTATTTAAATTAGAATAAAAAAAGAAATTAATTGTGAAGTCAAATAATTCTATTTATTCTCTTATAAATAATTAATATTATTAAGTATATTATTTATTAATTTAATTCTGTGAAGAATTAATTTAATACATAATTTATTTAATTAATTATTTAAATTAGAATAAAAATGAACTAGGAAGACTTAAGATTGAACTAAGAAGACTCAGTTTATTTAAACTAGGAAGACTCAAAATGAGTCTTCCCGAATGTCTTCCTAGACCAATTGCTTGTCTTACCGATTGTCTTCCTATTGCATTCCTTATCTTCCCGTAAGTCTTCCAAGAGCAAAAACATTGTTTTTGTGATTGTCTTCCTAGTACAAAATTTGATTCTATCAAGTGGATTGGCAAGTGGACAAAGCAAAAGCAATGCAGGTTGTTATATTATAACACATTTCGAAGACTACTCATTACTTTTATCAACCAACAATTACATACAACACACAAATAAAGGAAATGCATTGGCGCGTGGAATTCATGACAAGGAAGTTGTATTTAATCAAAATATGGTCAGTTGACAATTTATTCACAAGACATTACAAAAAGACACAGAAGAACAAAACATTACACTCCTTCACTGTCTTAACTATCTCAACTGTCCGAGCAATTCAAATTCTGCAGGAGTATTAATTCTTGATTGTTCTTCAACATTTAATTCATAAGAATTGTATCTCTTGTACTGCTTTGACTTTCTAGCGGATCATAATCCCTAGATTTTATATCGAACTACTTTTTAGTATTCGATCCTTTTTATTACAAAAATAGATAAATTCATGTCGAATTTATTCTAGATTTGTTTTATCAAGTTCTTTGTAATCAGTGATCAAAATTGTAACACCCTTCAAGTTTAATAGAGTTTTATTTAACTTGAATATTGTTTTAGTTTTATTCCGCAATAATTTGTTCTAAATTGTTAAATCTTAAAAGGACAAATTCGATTAAACGGTATCGTTTGTATTCAACCCCCCTTCTACAAACTTATCAGGACCTAACAATTGGCATCAGAGCCTTTTGATTGATATACAAATCAAAGATCCAATTGTTTGAGATTTTTTTTTAACTCTGAAATTTTTATTTTTCTAAAAATCTCAAAAATGTCTACAACTCAGAAAGCTGTTACAGTCAAAATCCCAATGTTCAGCAAGGAGCACTATCCTATGTGGAAGAAGAAGATGCTCCTGTTTCTTCAAGTGGTTAATGTTGAATATCTTGATGTGCTGAAGAATGGACCAAGAATTCCTATGTTTGTTGAGGAAGAGCTTATAGAGAATGATGTTGTTACTAGGGCTGCTAGGATATACCCTAAGGATCCCAAGGACTACACTCCTGAAGAAAAAGAAGATGTTGCCTTGGATGCCTGTCTACAGTTGATACTGGTTGATTGTCTTGATCCAATCATGCATAATCATATTTTAAATTGTGTTTCTGCCAAACACATTTGGGATACGATTGAAATAATCAATGAAGGGACAGAGGAAGTCAGAGAGAATAAGATGGAAATTCTCACCTCTTCATATGAGCACTTCAGATCAAATCCAAGGGAAGGAAGAGTGGTTAGTATGTCTACTTCACTGGTAGCTGGAGTCCCACAGAAAAAGGAAGCGAAGGTTGTTCTACCTTCCAGTCCTAACAAGGATGTAATTGTAGCTGAATATGGTGTTACATCTACAAGTCAATCTGGTGGTGATTTTTATTCTATGGAGGAGCTTGAACAGTTGGAAGATGAGTCTATGGCCTGGGTAGTGAAGAAGTTTGGAAACTTCAGGTTCAGGAGAAATCCTAGTTTCAAGTTCAAGACATATGTTGACGAATACCAGACAGGTGGTTCTTCATCCTCAAATAGCACAAGGGGTGGCTATAAAACAGGGATTGTTGAGAAGAACAAGTCTAAAGAAAAGAGCTGGGATGATACAGACAGTGAAGATGAAGAAGTTGGAAATCTTGCACTCATGGCAATAGGAGACAAACTATTTGATTCCATGTTATCTCCACCCAACATGTTTGAGGTAAAGTTCATTGATACTGAAATGATTCGTCATCTTGGTGATACTTTAAGTTGTGCACGCTCTGAAAATGATAAAATAATTCTTTTGAACACAAATCTTGAAAATGAGATAAAAGAATTAAAACTAGTGCATATTAATCAAGATGAACTCACTAAAAATGTAGCAGTTCTTGAGAATAGGGTTAAATTGTATCAACAACTAGAAACCATTCTCAAAGATCAGATTAGTGAGCTTGATACCAAAGCTAATGCCTATTATAATTCATGTAAGACTGCTAAAGATATTTTTAACCAACAAGCTGTTGGCAATCATGTTAGCATAGGTTATGATTATAATGAGGCTATTGGATTGCTTGGAATTAATTCCCCTTGTAGAGTCAGATCTGAAGGAAGGGGTGTTCCATATGTGCTTAAGGGTATTGAAACACCCTTCTATAAGGAGTCCGAGGCAGATCCTCTGAATGAATATTCTATCATCATTGCAGAGGAGATTTGTGAAGAAGATACTGCTTTGGAAGTTGAACAGTCCAAAAAGTGTATATCTGATATTCCAGTCAAAGTTGCTACAACTAAAAAGACTAAATCAGATATCCATAAGTTGGATCAAAACAACTGTAGAACTAACATGCCTGCTGTTAATTCTTCTCATAAAGCATGTGGTGTGATTAATTGCATGTCTTGTGCTTTCAATGTTATGTATGCTTATTTTAATAGTAAGCATGTATCTAGTGATAAGACTGCTCCACGTCAACATGTTAATAATAAGAAGCATGTTAAAGCAAAGACTACTAGTCCTCCTCAGACTAGAGTGGATTCATTTATCCCTAAGCCTACTCAGAAATGTGTTAAGGCTGGCTATAAATGGAAACGCTCTTATGTGAAAGAGGTTGAAGTAGTTTTAGCTAAAAATGTTGTTTTGCCTGACAAAGGCCAGTTCTTTAAGTATGCCGGACCCAATCAATTTTGGGCTCCGAAGAAGGTCTAATCAATTTGATATTGCAGGGAGTTAAACAGGTAAACCGTGTTATATGGATTCTTGACAGTGGCTGTTCAAGGCATATGACCGGAGATAGAGCCCTGCTATCAGATTTGGTTGAGAAAGCTGGCCCAGTAGTTACCTTTGGAGATAACAGCAAGGGTATAACTGAGGATATGGCCTGTTTGAAATCAAGAAATGTTATCAGTCAATAAGAACATCAATGTTACTTTTGATGACACTATATTCCCTAATATCCAAAAAGAAGTATCACATGGAGGATTCAGCATCAGCAAGGACTCCATCTTCAACAGCAATCAAACTTGGAGCTTCTGACAAGTCTATCAAGGTAGATGTTACAAGCTACAGAGGTATGATTGGCTCCTTACTCTATCTTACTGCTAGTAGACCAGATATTATGTATGCTACATGCTTGTGTGCAAGGTTCCAAGCGGACCCTAGAGATGTACATCTCGTTGCTGTGAAAAGAATCTTGAGATATCTTAAGGGTACACCTAATCTAGGTATCTGGTACCCTAAAGATTCTGGTTTTAATCTTGTTGGATATACAGATTCTGATTATGCAGGTAGTGTTGTGGATAGAAAGAGTACCTCTGGGAGTTGTCAATTCCTAGGAGGTAGGTTGATTTCCTGGTATAGCAAGAAACAACAAACAGTTTCCAATTCAACAGCAGAAGCTGAATATATTGCTGCTGGAAGCTGTTGTGCTCAGATCTTATGGATAAGGAATCAATTAAAGGACTATGGCTTTGCATTAGACAAAATTCCTATTTTGTGTGATAATACAAGTGCCATAGCAATCTCAAACAACCCTGTGCAGCACTCGAGAACGAAGCACATTGATATCAGGTATCATTTTATCAGAGAGCATGTCATGAATGGAACTGTGGAGTTACACTTTGTACCCACAGAAGAACAGACTGCAGATATATTCACTAAATCTGTTGACGAATCCACATTTATCAAGTTAGTTGGTAAATTGGGTATGTTAAACAGTCTTAGTGATTAACAATATCTCTGTCATGTTTGTTCTTTCAAAATCATTTTCTCTTGCTGATATTGAATGATATATTTTGCCAATTCTTGTTTAGAGTAAAGCTTGTTAAGTTAAATATTCTGAATAATTTATTTTCTTTAAAAATATTTTTCTCATTTTTTTAAAAAATGGAGAAATTTATTCTTATTGAAAATTTATTTATTTAGAATCATTTAAGTTAGTTTCAGATTGTAAATATTGTTGTTTAAATATTTATGCAAGTTTATATTATTTTTATGCACCTCTATATTTTTCTGTATAGTTATTGCATGTAAATAGTTGCCTGTAAATATTTTTTCTGCATTTTATTTTATTTTTCTTTTCTTTCGTTAGTTTTCCTCTAATAGTTTTTATATGTATATATATATATATATTATTGTATTTTATTTTTATTATTATAATTTATTATCTTTTATTTTCTATTTTTCTTAGTTGTTTTTGTAAATATATTGTATATATTATTTCTGATCTAGCTCTTGCTTTGCTGGAAATTCAGTGCCAAATCCAATTCAGGTATTACTTTCTATCTCTCAATACACTTCTTTTACTGTTGCTGAACCCAAGTGGTTGTTAGGGCTGACCAAGGGATTGTAGATCCACAATCTCTATCCCAGGTCTTAGAGCCAAACAATGAGTCTACAACTTAATTACTTGACCTCTCAGCCTAAACAGAAATCAAATGTTAAACAAAGAAGTATTTTGATTGAAACAGTGAGCGATCCCACAGCTCTGCCTCCTCTAAAGAAATTCAATATATATACTGAGGCATCTGTCAGCCCATCTGTATCCTCTCAATAGGATATTGACTTTGAAATGGCCAATGAACTGTTTCTAGAGACATTCTCTCAACAGGATGAATCTATTGAAATTTGCCATAGGGCCATGGCACTTTGTACTGAGTCAAGCACACTCTCATTACTCACAATGGGAGAAGACAATTTCATTAGATGAAACTCAGGACACAGTGAAAGCAGAGCACCTGCAACTGGTTACAGTGCCTACCATTGTTACGGTAGAAGTGCCTTCATAGGCATCTGAGGGAAAATTTGATTCTTTGCCAAATCTAATAGAATCATTTTCTCCCCTCCCAGAGGGAACATCTCTGGCTCCCTAAGGGATTTTCCACTCGCAGATTTATCTGGAGAAAGTGGAAGGCAACTTGGTCAGTCTATCACTGAAGCAATTCAGATTTCAAATCCAAGTGATTTGATAGACATGATTGAGGATCGGGATTTGCGAACTCCCATTGCACCACCACTGACCTCTCTTGAAGAGGCTAGGGTGAGTTTCAATGCAGGTACTGATCAAAAAGGAGCAAACAGACAGCTAATGTTGAGTGATAAGAGTCAAACACTGAGTGAAACACATGCACGTGAGATGAGTGATACACTTACAAGAGAATTCAAGTGAGTGCACACACAGACACATACACTGCAATGTAGTTAGCTCACATAGCTGATCTACAGGAACATCTATTCAAAACCCAGTCTGATAAAGAAATTTTGCAAGCACAAGTGGTTGAACGGTCTTCTTCTTCCACCTCTGTCAACAATCAGCTGGGACTACTCAAGGAAATTTTGAAGACAAAGTTACTTCCCAAGTTCAACTCCATCAACTATCTCAACTCCTACTGGCTTCAGATACTCATAAAGTGAAATCTGTAGAGAATTCCTCAACTAAGGGGGAGAAGTTTCTAGAGAATTTTGAAGAAGCTAGTAAAAGGGAGCTGGAAAAGATATAAAAGGTAAAGGAGGAGTTTCAGGGGAGTAAAGGTAAATTAGCTCTGTTTTGTAAATGTTATATGTATAGAGCTTAGATAAATCAAGACAGGTTAAATGTTATCATTTGTTCAGTCTAGAGGAACACCTGTCTTGCATTTATCTTTACTGGTGAAATCTGGAAATGTCATATTTGATCCAGAACTTTCTAGTATTTACTTAGGGTTAAGAGTCTTATCTTTTTCTTGGTTTTAGTTGAGTGATCCTCAAGGTATTTGGTTGTTATTCTCTAACAAACAAATAGGGGGAGATTGAAAGGCATATGATATAGCCTATTTGTAATTCGAGGATTCTACTCAACTTAAACAAGAATGTAATAAGTAAATATTAGATCAGATGTCACAAGAATCTCAGAAGGTTATATCTGTCAAAGAATGAAGATTAAAGTCATCTACAGACTTGAAGTTATTCTACATTGAAAGAAGCTCAATTTATTGATCAAGCCTCAATGAAGTATTCAAGCTCAGTGGATTTATTAAAGTGACGGAGATTTCAAGTGGTGACAGAAAAAGATACTGATTACGGAACTCTTGAATGAGAAGGAAGTGAATCACTGCTTAAAGTCAAATAGATAAAGAACAAACATTGTCGTTAGTCACTCATGAACCAGACAGTGCATCGAGTGTCAACGTACTATTGTGTTTGTTATTTATCTAAGTTTTAAGTGATTCTGGAATTTATTGAGAAGTCAATTAATTCTATTTATTCTTTTATAAATAATTAATACTATTGAGTAAATTATTTATTAAATTAATTCTGTAAAGAATTAATTTAATACATAATTTATTTAGTTAATTATTTAAATTAGAATAAAAAAAGAAATTAATTGTGAAGTCAAATAATTCTATTTATTCTCTTATAAATAATTAATATTATTAAGTATATTATTTATTAATTTAATTCTGTGAAGAATTAATTTAATACATAATTTATTTAATTAATTATTTAAATTAGAATAAAAATGAACTAGGAAGACTTAAGATTGAACTAAGAAGACTCAGTTTATTTAAACTAGGAAGACTCAAAATGAGTCTTCCCGAATGTCTTCCTAGACCAATTGCTTGTCTTACCGATTGTCTTCCTATTGCATTCCTTATCTTCCCGTAAGTCTTCCAAGAGCAAAAACATTGTTTTTGTGATTGTCTTCCTAGTACAAAATTTGATTCTATCAAGTGGATTGGCAAGTGGACAAAGCAAAAGCAATGCATGTTGTTATATTATAACACATTTCGAAGACTACTCATTACTTTTATCAACCAACAATTACATACAACACACAAATAAAGGAAATGCATTGGCGCGTGGAATTCATGACAAGGAAGTTGTATTTAATCAAAATATGGTCAGTTGACAATTTATTCACAAGACATTACAAAAAGACACAGAAGAACAAAACATTACACTCCTTCACTGTCTTAACTATCTCAACTGTCCGAGCAATTCAAATTCTGCAGGAGTATTAATTCTTGATTGTTCTTCAACATTTAATTCATAAGAATTGTATCTCTTGTACTGCTTTGACTTTCTAGCGGATCATAATCCCTAGATTTTATATCGAACTACTTTTTAGTATTCGATCCTTTTTATTACAAAAATAGATAAATTCATGTCGAATTTATTCTAGATTTGTTTTATCAAGTTCTTTGTAATCAGTGATCAAAATTGTAACACCCTTCAAGTTTAATAGAGTTTTATTTAACTTGAATATTGTTTCAGTTTTATTCCGCAATAATTTGTTCTAAATTGTTAAATCTTAAAATGACAAATTCGATTAAACGGTATCGTTTGTATTCAATCCCCCTTCTACAAACTTATCAGGACCTAACAGACATTTTTCTCTCATTTGCATACATTGAGGACAATGCATGATTTAGGTATGGGGGAGGGGTTTAGTAGTATAATAAAAAAAAAAACCAAAAAAAAATTGAAAAATGAAAAAATCCCAAAAAGAAGTTTAGTGTTGTAAATTGTAGAATTCTAGCCTTGTGAAATGATTTCTTGTGGCTTGATGCACCCTTACATGCTATAGTAATCTTGTGTTTCTGATACTTTTAATTAAGAAGTGATTTGCTAAATTCTTGTTCACACACATACACTAGCAAGTTGAAACTAGTAGACTTACTGAATGTTGCAAGTAATTAGAAGGACATGAATATGTGCAAAGTGATTTGGTTTCCATGCTTTGAGTACAAGTTGGTGCATTGAAGATATTTTTACTTGGGATTGATTATGTTTTACCACCAAGTGAGTTTTTGAGCCTATATGCTTATCTTTTGCATTTTATATTCGTTTGCTTGAGTGTCCACATGTTGTTTGCATTGCTAGCACTTGTTTGAGACCTTTCTTGAAATGCATGACATTATTTGATGATAAGATGATAAAGGCATTTAGGAATAACCTATATTTTCCAAATTACCACACCATTTTTCTTTATGATCAATTAGTTACCATCTTGAGCTTAAATCCTATTTTTTCGGTGACACACCACGTTACTTGCCTAGACCTTTTTCTTGTTTAGCCTTACTTATGCTTGATCCCAAATTGTCAATGGCTAGTAGGAACTTGAGGGAGTAATAAGGTGTGTAAGATGGGTTTACTTTTGTTCATTACTTTTGAGGAAATATTGAGTTTGGTTGCATACTTGTTAGTCGTTGTTCAATAAATTTTTGAAGGAGGATTGTGGTTGCTTATATCTATCTCTTAGCTCTCGAAAGAAAAAAGAAAAAAAAATGAAAAAAAAGATGAAAAAAAAAAATTATATATATATATATATATGAAAAAAAAAAGCAAAAAGAAAAAAAATATCATGAGAGCATACTTATGTTTGTGTGATCCTTCTTCATTCGACTAATCAAGCCTTTTGTTGGAAGAAAATCAGAAAATTCAGTTGTGGGGAGGATGTTTGGTGATGTGTATGATTAATTATGGTGCCTACTAGTTTTTGACACTTCACCTTCTTTGGCCTTACTTGACATACCTTGTCCCTAGCCCCATTACAACCCAAATAAAGACCTTTTGATTATCATCATTGATGTATGTTGTGTTAAAGTTAGATTGATACCAAATGTCAAGCATGCCTATGATTTTGTTGGAATAGAGTGATACACTTACCCTTGTTCTTGAGTGAATATTCTTTTGTGAGTGAAAGGTGAGTTATTGCTTGTTTCTACATTTGAGATTCCAAGTTTTGACTCAAAGGTGTACTCTTGTGAGTTTAGCATGATTACCAACTTATTTTTACACTTGACATGGACTTTTGAGCACTTATGCATATTTCTTTGAGTAGACTATGTGAATCCTTGCATCTTCCACGACAAGACATTGCAAAGTCATTTTTGATTCTTAAGTTGATGTAGCATGAGAGGACTTGTATGTGTGTTGTTGCATTGCCATGTGATCTTTTACATAAGTTAAATGGATTTTGTGGGTACATTCAGTATAAACCCTCACGAGACCTTACTCGTCCACTAGGGCTGCCTAAGGGTTTAAAGGGCTTGTTGCATATGCCAAATGCAACCGTGATCACCTACGGAAGTGGTATTATCTATTATATAGTAGTTATATTATATTAGTTTTTCTCGAGGACGAGCAAAAGATAGGTATGGGGGCATTTGATAGGTCCATAATTTAATACATTTTTAATACCTATTTTATGTTAGTTTTCGTAATTTTATTATTTAATAAATTGTTTTCTTTTGTTTTGTAAGAAAATAAATAAAATCATATTTCAAGCAGAAAAAGGTGAAAAAGGCAAGGAGATGGAAATACTTGAAGTCAAAAGGAAATTGGAGAAAAATTGGAAAACTTATCGGAGAAGAAAAAGGAATTGAGGAAATATTTCCAGAATCCGATTTGTAGTCAAAGAACCCAAGCCCATTATTTTTCCTATATATATAGATCTCCCCTCTTGTATTTGACACACCTAGAATTTGAGTTATTTACTTTCTCTGTTTTATATTGTCACTGGTGGCTAATATCCGGCGTATGCTTTTCGCTCCATAGTATTAATATATTATTAGTTTTTGTTTACTGTCCTGCGTTACCATCTTTTAATTTGCTGCTCTGCTACTTAATTCTCCTACCTGCATGCTTGTTAGTTTACTGATTTATTAATCTATCATCTAAACGTACGCTATATTCAAGTATTGTTAACCTTTGTTGTTTTATTAATTGTCCAGGTAAGTGACGTAGCTAAATCACTAGTTTATTAATATTGTTAAATTCATATAGTTTTGTTTAATCATAATTATGTGTTCTATTTATAATTGTCTCATTAATTATATTATCATGAGTAGCTAATTTTCTTGCCCTAGGATGAAGATGAAGTTAATTTAATTATTCTTGATATCTTCTCGTTCCTATTAATTGGTTCTCATAATTTTTCTTGGTGCTTAATTGTTCAATTGATAAAGTGATTTTGATATATTATTGTTACCGGATTTATTTTTCATAGCCTATGCTTGCTCCTTGAAGTTTTGATAGGTTATTGTTAGATAACAAGTTTCATAGTATATGCTTGTCTCGTTAATTGATATATCTTATTTGTGAAGGAAAGAGAATTGATTTTAGGGCGAGTTGATATTAATTGTGATTGATTAATGGATTTGGATTCCTAGGTTTTCCTTCTTTGATTTTAATTGTTAATTAGGTTAAACAAATCTCAACTCAAATCTTATTTGTCTAGTTCGCCTGAGTTAATTGTTAGGGTTTTGAAAATTCATAGTCTCTGTGGATCGATCTGTGATTGCTACAACTGAACACTGTGCGCTTGCAGTTTACATTATTTTTACACATCAACGCTCCTCTTTAATAATCATTGGGACTTTTGGGCCTTTCTTCAATACACCAATATACTTTGGATTTGCCACTTGAAGAAATAAAAACATCTTCTTCTTCCACATCCCATAGTGCTCTCTACTAAACGTAGGAATTTTGACGGCTCCAACTTTTTGAGTAGACATCTTGAATTTTTTAAGAAAAATAAAAATTCACTTGTTCTTGATAACTCACAAAAGTATGGATCTTGATTTATGCGTCAATCAGTAGGCTCTGATATCAATTGTTAGGTCCTGATATGTTTGTAGAAGAGGGGATTGAATACAAACTATATTGTTTTCTCGAATTTTTTCGGTTCGTGATATAACAATTCAAGAACAAATATATTTGCGGAATAAAATGAAACAAGATTCAAGTTAAATATAACTTATATTAAACTTGAAGGGTGTTACAAATACATTACAGATTACAAGGTTTGAATCTCAAACTATTTAAAACAAATCTAGGATAAATTCGACATGAATTTATCTATTTTTGTAATAAAAAGATCGAATACTAAAAAGTAGTTCGAGATAAATTTTAGGGATAATGATCCGCTAGATAGTCAAACAACAACAAGTAAATAACTTCTAGTGGTTTAAATTTAACAATAATGCTAGAAATTAATTCACTGGTTTCCAATCAAGCTCGTACAGTTGAGTATTGAAGATAGAGAGAGAGAATGAAATGTTAATGTTCTGTCTTTAATATCTTGTGTATAGTTTTGTCAACCGCCTTTCATTTCATATATGTACGCCATTTTCCTTTTTAACCAACAGTACTATCGGTAGTACTAATCAAAGATTTGGAAGTACTATCGGTAGTACTGCCCTTAGCTTTGGCAGTACTATCAGTAGTACTGTCCTTAGCCTTGGCAGTACTATCGGTAGTACTGTCCTTTGGCTTAGGAGGACAAACGGAAGTACTACTAGAATTATATTAATTCTAATATAATTTACCTTTTAATTAATTTAAGAAATAAATTAATTCTGATTGAATTAATTTAGAGAATAAATTAATTAACTGATTTAGTAAATTAAAAACGAATAAATACAATTTCTTGATAGCAGAACCAATCTGTGAACCACTAAAAATAATGACGAACTTCCACCGAATGATGTTGACACTCGATGTACTGTCTGGTTCATGAGTGACTAACTGCAATGTCTGTTCTTCATCTTTTGACTTTATGTTGTGGTTCTTTTTTTCCCTTTATCAAACACTATAACCTGTAATCTCTTGTCACACTTCTGAAATCTCTGTCACTTCAAATAGATCCACTTTCTTGAATACTTCACTGAGGCTTGATCAAATAAATGAACTTCTTTCAATGTAGAATTATTCCAAGTCAGTAGATTGGCTTTAATCTTTATTCACTTTACTGATAATACCCTCTGAAATTCATGTGACGGTTTATCTAATATTTACTTATTACATTCTTGTTTAAGTTGAGTCGAATCCTCGATGTTTACAAATAGGCTCGTGCATATGTCTTTCAACACTCCTTTCGTAGAAATTACATTACTTAAAAAAGACAAATTAGTCTAGTAGAATATGCCTATACCAAATTGAGTAACTTCGAATGAGAACCGTTCCATCTATTCTATGTATTGTATTTGCAATATTCCCTTGAACGTTTCTCCCCTTGAATTTCTCCTCTAAGTTTATTAAAGGCTCGTCACGTGTACATTGTAGAATTTGGACCACCACAGGTGCATAGCTTCTTTATTTTTATCCCTTAAAAAATCTTCAAAATTTTGTTTATTATTGATCTTCAAATTTAACTAAGTCTCCATGTCGTGAACTTTGTGAAATAGTTGAAATTATCGACATAGTTCAAATTGATTACGAATCTTCACGATATAATGTTAAGTGATATTTTGAACTTAATTTGCTATATATACTTACGAAATTAGAAAGCACATGCGGATTTCAGAAATTTTAAGAGGTTAATTAGGTTTTCGAGGAAAGTGTAAAAGGTAAGAATACTCTGAAGATTTTCATGCACATAAAAGCAATGGAAAAATGCATAAAAACTAAAATTAAAACAAAATCATCCGCAAGATCCATGCGATAACAGATATTTAAATTGGAGTTATGAATCTTTACATTAAAGAAGCTTTAACAATTGATAAAAAGAAGACAATGGAGGTCCAAACTTGCACGATCATCACGTATCCCGCTTTACACGATCTACGATCTATGGTATCTACACGAATGCTTGATCTCGAGGATTGATGTGTACTAGCACCAACTGAAATCGTCTTCTCTATCTCAAAATGGCCAGGGGTTTTTTTAATATATGTAGCTTATACAAATCAGCCACTTGAGAGATTAAATAGTGAGGAAAAAAATCGAATTCTAACTCTAAACAAATTCAGAGTTCTTATTAAATCAGAATTCCAAGTTGATCTCTTATTAAGTCTCACTTAATCAACCAACAACTGAATTTTGGAATTTATATTAATAAATTTGAAATTAATATTTATCTATAAAAGTTATAGATGCAAAAACTGAAATGCAATTTTATCTTATGTTTTGTAGTGAAAAATTGTGAAAGGTGTATGTGCACAATCTAATTATAAGTGCACACACTCTTTTTCTTAGTTGTTAAGTGTTAGGAATATGTTGTTCTTGATGATAATTATAAAAACACTTAGTAGATTTTGTATTAAGTCATTTTGTAGCTGTCAACGAAATGGCATGCTTTGCAGCATTCCGTTGACAGGAAGCTCATCAACAAAATGAGTAATGTAGCAAGTGCACTGTACAATACTTCACAGTTTGATATGCATTTTGTTGTATGTATTAGATAGGTTTTCTAAGTCATGTTGACTAAATGATAGATAGGCAAAATAGGTTGGTTAATTGTAAATATCTTGTGCCTTGTAATTTTGCCTAAGTGAAGACATGTCAACGGAATGAAGATTACCCATCAACGGAATGAAGTTCACTCATCAACGAAATGGAGAATAAAGCTATCAACGAAACACATCTCCCTGCTATCAACGAATCATTATTGCTTTTCTGAATAGTTGACAAAGTGATAGTGACAGGTTACTGAACAGATCTAAAGGTGATGTGGAAGTGTACTTTGCATTGGAAACCATTAAAATGGACATGGGGAATAAGGAAACATCCCAGTTTCCAATTGGGCTCTTGGGAGTGATCATAATAAGCATGAAGACAAAAGCAAGGATCTCCAAAGACCACTGGACAAAGGGATGAAAAGCAAACTATTGGAGGTTACCTTTAGTGTACTTTAGTGTAGCCAAAAATAGCTTTGTAAACTTGGGAATATATAACCAAGTGTAGCAGTTAAAAATAAGTGTAAGAGAAGAAAAACATATAGATTGTATTAGCTATCTTTGAGAGCATTTTTCTTCTCTACATTCTTGTAACTGAGCAGCTGTGTACTTTTTGTATCACAGATTATTTCCGCAATAAAAATCACTTCAGTTGGATCATCAAACAATCCAACTAAAATTATTTATGTGCTTGTGATTTTTACTTTAAGTTCAGTTTTTATTTGTAAGTTGTTTTAAGTTTAAGAAATATCAAGAATTGTATTCAACCCCCCCCCCCCCCCCCCCGTCTACAATTCTGTTAGGTCATTTGGGATTAACAATTGGTATCAGAGCAAGCTTCTAACATACAAGAAGTTTAAAGATCAAGACCAAAACAGTAACCATGGTGAAGAAGGATGCAGGTGTAAAGATACCAGTTCTTGATAAGGACAATTACTTTCACTGGAAAGTAAAGATGCACTTACATCTCATGTCTATGGATGAGAGATATGTAGACTGCATTGAGAAAGGTCCACACGTTCCCATGAAGTTTGCATCTAGAGTTGGAGTGCCAGATGATACTCCTGATGTAGAAATTCCAAAACTTGTCTCAGAATGGACTATTGAAGATCTTGCAGAAATCCATAAAGATAAGAGAACCATGAACATTCTGTTTAATGGTTTGGAGCAAGAGATGTTTGACAATGTCATCAACTGTACAACCTCCAAAGAAGTATGGGACACCGTTAGAACTCTCTGTGAAGGAACTGAGCAAGTTAGGGAAAATAAAATGCAACTCCTTATACAACAATATGAGCATTTTCATTTTAAAGCTGGTGAAACCCTAAATGACACGTTTAGTAGGTTCAGAAGCTTTTGAATGGATTAAAGCTGTATGGGAGGATCTATCAAACCAAGGATTCAAACCTTAAATTTCTCAGAGCTCTTCCAAAAGAATGGAAGCCTATGACTGTTTCTCTCAGAAACACTCAAGAGTACAAAGACTACACTCTTGAAAGGCTTTATGGAACCTTGAAGACATATGAGTTGGAAATGGAGCAAGATGAAGAAATTGAAAAGGTACAGAAGAAGGGTGGATCTATTGCATTGATTGCATCTGTGAACCAACTGGAAGATGACACTGAAGAAGCTGCAAAGGCCACAACTAGTCGAGCTAGTTGTAGAAGTGATGTTAGCAAGGGTAAAGGCAAGATGACAGAAGAAGAAGAACCAGAACCAGCCAACTTGGATGACTTAGATGAGATTGATGAACACATTGCTTTTCTGTCAAGAAAATTCTCTAAGTTCAAGTTCAAGAGAAACTCAGAAGCAAGGCCACCAAGGAGAGACTTTCAACCTAACAAAAGTAACTGGATTGAAAAGTCTAAATCTAAATGTTTCAATTGTGGAATGCTTGGTCACTTTGCTGGAGACTGCAGAAAGCCCAAGATTGAGAAGGACAACAGGAAATTTGAACCTGTTGATTATAAAAAGAAATACTTTGAACTTCTCAAGCAAAAAGAAAAGGCTTTCATGTCTCAGGAGTATGATTGGGCTGATAATGGTGAAGATTCTGATGATGATGTTGAATATGTCAACTTGGCTCTTATGGCTAACAATCATGAGCAGGAAGCAAGCTCCTCAAGCAACCAAGTAACAATTACTAATCTTTCTGAGCTTTCTAAAGAGGAATGCGATAGTGCAGTAAATGAAATGTCTACTGTATTATATAATTTACGTGTTACTCTTAAATCACTTACCAAAGAGAATTCAAGAATAAAAGAGACTAATTTGCTCTTAAGTGATAGGAATGCAATGTTAGAAGCACAGCTCATTGAATTTGAGAAAATGAGATGTGTTAGTAGGGATGCTAAGAAGGAACTTGAGAACGTGTTACAAAGGGAAGAAATTCTTAAGACACAACTTGAAATAGAACAAAGTGTGATTGCTAAATGGAAAGATGCCAGGAATGTTGCTACCAACATCATTAATGTTCAAGGTATGGAATCTTTCTGTGAAAAATCATGGAAAAAGAACAAAGAGAAACTAGGGTATGTTTGTGAAACCTTAGAATCAGAAACAGAGTCAACAAACAACAATGATCATTTGTTGAAGGTTGATATGTCAACGGAATGCAATGTTTCGTTGACAGATGAACCATCAACCGATCAGGCTGTTTCGTTGACAGAGAAAAGAAAAGATGAACTCACTAGACTTAATAATAAGTATGGTCCTGTCACCAAGAACTTTGTTCAAGGTGAGTCTAGTAAATCAAAGAAAGTTGAGAAGCCTGTTGAGAGAGCTAATGTAGGTCACTTGTCCAACAAGCAATTGAAAGATAAGTTAAAGAATGTTCAAGTTGAGGCTAAGGGAAATAAAAAGAATAACAGGAATGGCAAAGTAGGAATTAACAAACACAACAATTACACACCTGATAAATATGCTCCTAGAAAGACATGTGTTAATTGTGGAAGTGTTAGTCATTTATCTACTAACTGCAAATCTGTTAAGAAGACTGTTAAAGTGAAAATTCCCAAGCCTGCAATGAATAGTTCTATGCCTACAATGCCTGTTATGCCTAACATGTTTGCTCCATATGCACAATTCCAAAATCCATATGCCAGCATGCCATTTGTGTCTAATCCATACATGAATATGTTTAATGTGCCACAAATGCCATGGAATATGAATAACATGTTTGTTCCTTCAACTATGCATGCTGTGAATGAAAATGTGAGCAATCCTCAGAAACCAACACCAAGGATAAAGATTGATTTAAATCAATCTGAGTCCAAGGTGAAAAATGATATAAAAGGAAAAGCAAAGGCTAACAAAACAGGACCCAAGGAAACTTGGGTACCAAAATCGACTTGATTTGGTTTTATTGTGTGCAGGGAGACAAAAGGAATCTTTGGTACTTGGATAGTGGTTGTTCAAGACACATGACTGGTGATTCTACCCTGCTCACAGAGTTTCAGGAAAGAGCTGGCCCTTGTATTGCTTTTGGAGATGACAGCAAAGGCTACACTAAGGGATATGACTTGATTTCAAAAGAGAATGTCATCATAGTTGAAGTTGCATTGGTGGATGGTCTTAAGCACAATTTGCTTAGTATCAGCCAACTTTGTGACAAAGGATTCTTAGTTACTTTTTCTAAAGAAGCCTGTGTTGTTTCTAAAGGAGGAAACAACAATGTGGTAATGACTGGATTCAGAAGAGGGAATGTGTACATTGCTGACTTTAGTAGCACAAGTCCAGAAACCATCACTTGTCTTTTCAGCAAGGCAAGCAAGGATGAAAGTTGGCTATGGCACAAGAAATTATCTCATCTGAATTTTAAAGTTCTGAATGATTTGGTGAGGAAAGATCTTGCTAGAGGAATTCCACAGGTGGAGTTTTCCAAGGATGGTTTGTGTGATGCCTGTCAAAAAGGGAAACAAAAGAAGGCATCATTCAAAAACAAGACAGAGTCATCAATTGTCCATCAGCTTGAGTTGCTTCATATGGATTTGTTTGGCCCTGTAAATGTCATGTCTATTTCAAAGAAGAAATATTGTCTTGTGATTGTTGATGATTTTTCTAGATTTACATGGACTTTCTTTTTGCTCTCCAAAGATGAGGCAAGTGAAATCATTATCAATCACATCAAGATGGTAAACAATCATCCTGACTTGAAAGTAAGAAGGATTAGGAGTGACAATGGGACAGAATTCAAGAATTCAAGCATGAAGATGTTCTGTGAAGAAAATGGTATTTTGCATGAGTTTTCAGCAGGACACCACAGCAAAATGGTGTAGTTGAAAGGAAAAACAGAACACTTATTGAAGCTGCAAGGACAATGCTAGATGAATCAAAGTTACCAACTTATTTTTGGGCTGAGGCAGTTAATACAGCTTGCTTCACTCAGAATATTTCTTTGATTAATCAGGCCAAAGGAATGACCCCTTATCAGCTACTCAAAAGAAAGAAGCCACTATTGGATTTTCTTCATGTCTTTGGATGCAAGTGCTTTGTTCTGAGAAATCAAGCTGAGCATTTGGGGAAATTTGAAGCAAAGGCAGATGAAGCAATATTTGTGGGATATGCAGCAGGGAAAGCCTACAGAGTCTATAATCTCAGAACCAACATTGTTATGGAATCTGTACATGTTGTTTTTGATGATCTCAAAATTCAAGGTCTCTGTGATGAAGGTTTCCATGAAAGTCTTTCTTTTGAAAATGAGGAAGGAGATCAAGTGAATCATGTTAAGGCTACTGAGAAACAGCCTAGAGTTGTTGTATCTAGCACAGATGAAAGCAGCAGTGAAGATGAAATTGTTGCATTAAGATTGAAAAGAATAGCTGCTAGCAGACCAAATGGTCATTTCGTTGACAGTCATGATGGTGGATTCGTTGACAGTCAAAATGAGCGTTTCGTTGATAGTCAAAATGGTAATACCGTTGACAGTCATAGAAATGCTTCTAGAAGTGATCATTTAGGGACAACAAACTCAGGGGGAGTTTCTCAAGGACAAATATCCAATCAAGGCAATCATGATCATGAAGCTACCTCTTCAAGAGCAAATCTACCTCCCTCAAGGAAATGGACTAAAGATCATCCCTTTGAACTTATTATAGGTGATGTGTCTTCAAAAGTCCAAACTAGAAGAGCAACTCAAGAAGAATGTCTATATAGTAGCTTTCTGTCTCAAGATGAGCCAAAGAAAGTTGAGGATGCACTTCTAGATCCAGATTGGGTTTTGGCTATGCAAGAGGAGCTAAACCAATTTGAAAGGAACAATGTTTGGAAGCTGGTGCCCAAGCCTAAGGACAGGAGTGTCATAGGCACAAAATGGGTGTTCAGGAACAAGATGGATGAAAATGGCATAGTCACAAGGAACAAAGCTAGATTGGTTGCAAAAGGCTATTCACAGGAAGAATGAATTGATTTTGATGAAACCTTTGCTCCTGTTGCAAGACTAGAAGCAATAAGGATTTTTCTAGCCTATGCAGCCCATGCCAATTTCAAAGTCTATCAAATGGATGTGAAGAGTGCTTTTCTGAATGGGGAATTGGAAGAGGAGGTGTATGTAAGTCAACCTCCTGGTTTTGAAGATGATGACTTTCCAGAATATGTATATTTCCTCCTCAAAGCACTCTATGGTTTGAAACAAGCACCTAGAGCCTGGTATGACACACTTTCACAGTTCCTCCTTGAGAATCACTTCACTAGAGGTACTGTAGATAAAACTCTTTTTCACAGGGTTGTGAATGGCTCTACTATACTTGTTCAAATTTATGTAGATGACATAATCTTTGGGTCTACAGATGTGAAACTTTGTCAAAAGTTTGCCAAGCTTATGCAAAGTAAATATGAAATGAGCATGATGGGAGAATTAACTTACTTTCTTGGTCTTCAAGTGAAGCAATTTAATGAAGGCATCTTCATTAGTCAAACAAAATATATTCATGATTTATTAAAGAAGTTTAACTTAATGGAATGCTCTCCTGCCAAAACTCCTATGCCTACTGCCACCAAACTTGAATTGAATACTAAAGAAAAATCTGTGGACATTTCAGGTTACAGAGGCATGGTAGGCTCACTTTTATATTTAACAGCTAGTAGACCTGATATTATGTTTGCTACATGTCTATGTGCTAGATTTCAGGCTGATCCTAGGGAATCCCATTTAGTTGCTATTAAAAGAATTTTCAGATATCTCAAAGGAACACCAAACCTTGGCATTTGGTATCCTAGAGAATCTGGCTTTGAACTAATTGGTTATTCAGATGCAGATTTTGCAGGATTTAAAATTGACAGGAAAAGCACAACAGGCACCTGTCAATTTTTAGGAAACAAGCTTGTCTCATGGTTCAGCAAGAAACAAAACTCAGTTTCTACCTCCACAGCTGAGGCTGAGTATATTGCAGCTGGAAGTTGTTGTGCACAGATTTTATGGATGAAAAATCAACTACTTGATTATGGAATAAGAGTTGAGAAAATTCCTATTTTCTGTGACAACACTAGTGCCATTGCCATTACTGAAAATCCAGTGCAGCATTCAAGGACCAAGCACATTGACATCAAGTACCATTTCATTAGAGAACATGTTATGAATGGTACTGTGGAGTTACATTTTGTTCCAAGTGAACAACAACTTGCAGACATCTTTACCAAGCCACTTGATGAATCCACATTCTCAAGATTAGTAAGTGAGCTAGGTATGTTAAATTTCTCTTAATTATTTTGAGATTTTTGCAAGTTAAAATGCAGCCAGAAACTTGCTATGTTTTTTTGTGAATTAATTTTCTCAGGAAAAAGTGAAATTTTGTCTAAGTCAAAATTACTATGTCAACGAAACGAACCATTTCGTTGACAGCCTTAGCATTTTTCTGGGTGTTTCGTTGATAGCGCTTTTATATCAACGAAACGCAGCTTTATCAACGAAACAAACGGGACCTTAAACGCCCAATTGTGATTCGTTGATACAGCGCTTTTAATCTGAACCGTTGGAATCTTGACACGTCCGTTACCACGATCTATGCATACACCCCTGTAAGTATAAATCATGGTAATTCTTTAAAAGTAACGGTTATATTTTTAAGCCAATCCAGTAATTTATATTTATTATTGGACTCTTTTTCTGAGAATTTTTGGGGGAGTATTTAAGAAATTCTATTTTCTTTATTTTCTTTTTACCTGTTCTCAAAAATTCCAAAGGCTTTTCTCTCTTCTTCTCTCTAACAAGCAATTTAGTTCGAAGCTTTTCTTCACACAACAATGGCACCCATAGTCAAGCTTATGTCAGCAGGAGGGTTCATTTATGAAAAGAACAACTCAATCCCATTTGTTGTCAAGGAGGGTCCAAACAGTATCTTTTTCAAGATGATGGACTTCATGAAGAACTGCAAATTGAGCTATGCAATGTTTCACTCAACTCCTCTCTATAATGAGATAATCGAGGAGATTTGGACCTCGTGTGAGTATAGTGGAACAAACTGCACACTACAATTCACCATACAAGGTAAAGAGTACATAGTTAATTCTGATGTATTGCAAGCATGTTTACATATTCCTGAAAATAACTGTAATGTTTTGCCTACAAATACTGAAATGGTTAACTTGCTAAACTCCATAAACTACTCTTTGCCTACTGATAATCTGGGTAGAATAATTAGGAGAGGATTGGTTAGAGAATATAGTTATTTAGCTGATGCATTTATCAAGGTATTTTCTGGTAAGATTAGCAATTTTGATGCATTGACCAATTCTATGTTAATTCTATTTACCATGCTCCTAACTGATAGATATTACAACTTTAGCACCCAACTTATGTATGAAATTGGTGCTAAGTTGGGTGATAAGGCTAATAGGAAAAAGAATATCTATTATGCTAGGTTTCTGATGATGTTGGCTAATCATGTTAGTCCAACACCATTAGTTATTTCTAACCCTGTTTCCAAGTTTGAGTGTTTTGTGCAAGAGAAGAGAGTATTGACAGACATACTGAGGCTGAACCACAATGGTGAAGTTCCAGTGGTGTATCTGCCAGTAATTGAGGTAACTACTGCTATCTCTTCTAGTACAATTGTTACTTCAACTGTATCACCCAGTACTGTTGCTGTGGAGTCTGTAGTTGTGACCCAACAGGCTCCTGCCCCAGCAACAAAACCAAAATCAAAGAAATCCTCCAAGCCAACCTCAGGTGCTTCCCAAAAGGCACCTGTTGTAAAATCCACTACACAACCTAAGGGGAGTGTTGAAGGTGCTGTGAGAGGTGAGGGAAGGGGTGAACATAAAAGAAACCCTAAGGATAAGGAAGGAAAGATGAGTGAGATCCAGCCAAGCCCCATTGTGTCTTCCCAACAAGGCACAATGAGTAATATGGATTTAAGCACAAGTCTAATTGCATCCTCCCAAAAGGATGTAATTATTGAAACAAGCTCTTCTCCAAGAGCACACTCCAAGAGGGTAAGAGACACTTCAAGCCCACAGTCTACTTTTTCCCAATACCAAAGGAGGGTGAAACAAAAATCCAAGGGTTCACAGGGTGCACACACTCTGGAAGCTACACTTCCAGTTTCACAAATTCAGTTTGATGTAACCCCTATCATTACTCTGGGGTTACAGTCCCATTCTCTAAACATCAACCTTGAACTATCTCCATCAAATTCACCAACTTTATCTCTAGATGTGGACATGATCCATACATCTATTCCTGATTCTCCAACTCTAATCTTGGAGAAGCCCCACTCTGAAGCTGGTGGCCATCACTTGTTAAGTGATTTGTTGGGCCATCAACCAATTTTTTCTGAAGTTGCAAGAGGATCTGTGGACCAATCTCTAAAATCAATCACCACAGATTCTACTGTAATTTCACTTTCTCAAAGTGCTTTATTGACTTCATCAACGAAACAGCTTCTTTCGTTGACAAGTGTTTCTCCATCAACGGTATCCATACCGTTGACAGTTCAAACTACCATTCCGTTGATAGGTCAATCTACACCCCTTATTGAAAATCCAGTTGTTTCCACAACTAGTGTAGATGACCTGGTGGTAGTTGAGACACTTTTAGGTTTGAGAGCGAGTGAAATTGAGAGGCTGGCTTGCAGCCAGGCAAAAGGAGAGTCTGAGAGTGAGAGGCTGGCTATTTCTTCCAGCCAGGCAAAAGGAGAGATTGAGAGTACCACCTTAGTAGGTGAAGGTGAGGGTGTGAGAGGTGTGAGCCATGGGGAGCCCATGATGCAAGAAAAGAGTGGAGAGAGAGAAGGGACTACAGGAGTGATAAGGGAGGAAGCAGCCATTGCAAGTGAGTTAATGGGGGTCAGTGAGGGAGAAAGGGAACTTACCTTCCAAGAGCATTATCAACAAACTCTGGATAGTATTTCCCTGGATCCTGAGACCTTTACTCATCCTGTATCAGCCTATCAAATTATGGCTCAACAGGGCAATGTGGAGGCAGAAAGGTCACTCAACTTAATTCATACTACTGCATCAATGCAAAGAGCAAAGGATGCCTTGACCAATCTACCTCCAGGAGCTGCAGCAAGTGGAGAATTTGAGTTTTCTGATGATGAAGACAGCTTTGGTGACAATCTACAGGTGGCCACTACTACACAGACTGGGACTTCTGTGGTGCCTCCTACACCAAACTGGCTTTCTCAAGATATGCATGGTAGATCCAACTTGGATGCTGCTATTACAAGGCAATACAATGAGGCATATCTAGCTCATGAGTCAGCAACTGCAAGGGACAAGAAATTCTATAAGGCCATAATGGATTCTCTGGAAATTCAAAGGCTACAAATGTTGCAGACAAGGATTGAAGCTACAGAAATTAAGGATTCAATTAGCAACCTTAGGGATGCTACTGACAGGAGGCTAGATGAAAAGCTTCCTCTTCACACTGTCTGCAAGATGTCAAGGTTTTTCACCAAGGAACCTGAAGTGTCCTCATCTTTGAAAACTCTCTCCTCTAGAGTGGACAAAGTTGAGGCTACACTTTCTCACATGCAGAAGGAACAGGAGAAGCAAACTAGCCTACTCACCCAGCTTCTGGCAGCTCAAGGAATCCCTATCATCTCACTTGATGATAACAAAAAGGGGGAGACAACTAAGGAGCTAGAGATACAAATTACAAAGGTTTTGGTCCCGGCCATCTCCTTGCCAGAAGAGCCATTAGCAATGGGGGAGTTTGGAAAAAAGAAAAAGGATGGTATTGACCTGATCCAGGAAGCTTCTATGAGGATGAGACTTGCAGAACAAATCAAAGACCATTGGTCCAACATAGAAGCAAGGGTCAAGAAAATTGCTGGAACTACAAAAGACTCCAATCCATCAACGGATCAACCATCAACGAATGCCATGGTTCTAGTGTCAACGGAATGGGAGCCACAGACCAATTCTTTCTATAAGGTAGAGCCCCTTCTACATGGAGTCACTCAAGGTCCAAGGAAGGAAAAAGGACAAACTTCATGCATTAGGGATGTGGAACAAGCTACACTCCAAAGAAGCCTATCTCCCAAGTCCCCTGCTAAACCAAAGGGCAAAAATATAGCAAGGACTTTCTATCCTGCACCTTATCCAGATGAGCTCAAGCTTCTTGGTCTTCTTATCACAAAAAGCAAGGAAAGCAATGATTGTGAGATAAGGAAGCAAAGGGCAATTGTCTACAGGAATGGACAACAAATCTGTGTTTGGGCTGGTCACCCAAACTTTGCTGAAGCTAAAGCTGAAGAGTCAGAAAGAGCAGCAATGCAAGCCCTTGTTGTTGCTCAGTCTCTTGATGAAGAAGAAAGACAGCAAGAAGAAAGAGCAAGAGAGGAAATGAGTGCAAAGAAGAGCACAAGGCAACCAAAGGCAAGAGCTAGGAGAAACATAGCCTTTGAGAATGATGACTTTCAGAACACTGCATCAGACTCTTCTGTACCAATTGCACCTCCAACAAGTCCTGATCCAGTTTCAGAGGTAAAGTTAGCCTGTGATCCTAATCATCCTGTAAATTTCCATGATCAGCCAATTGAGCCAAAGGAAGAGCCAATTGAGTTTGATGAGGCCAACTTTCCAAAATTCCTCTTTGAAATGGATCCAAAGAAGAAATCTAAGCAAAGGGCTACCAAGGCTAAGCCATTTCTGATAAGGAGACCACAAGCTGAGAAACCCCCTACCAACTTAGAAGACTTCATCTACATTGCTGATATCAGGGAGGAGTCTGACATTCATATCAATCTTGATGACCTGGTTGAAGTGAGAGGAATAGCAGCTTCTTAAAAACTACCAGAGAGATTGGTATTTGTCTACAAGGGTGGGAGAGAACAGGTTTGGCCTCTACACAGAATTCTGGGAGAAGACTATCAGACACTGCTATCTGTGTTTAAATGTTTGAAGAAAGATTTTGGTTTTACCAAAACAGCCAAGTCTGAGGTTGTCTCCAAGATTTGCCAAATCAAAGCTAGCTGGAACAAGCCTGGTGCACTTCCCAGAGTATTGAAGGTCCCTCAAACAGGAAAGATAATTCATCTCCAACCTTTTTGGATGATGGAATTCAGAGATAAGGACAACTGTAGAAGATTCTTCAGAATAGAAGACCAACTGGAGAAGGCATCCAATGAAACTCTAAGGTTAATGCAATCCAAGTTGGGAAATCAAGATGAAGAAGAGAAGATTTTCTACAGGAGACTTCAAGCTCAAATTGAGGAGAACAATGCAAGAAAAGGGAAGAAAACAAGACCATAGATGCAAAGATGAAAAATCTGCTCAGTCTAGAGGAGCAACTCTGTGCACTTGTTTTTTAAGATTTTCTACTTTGCATTTCAATTAAATTCAATGAAGCTCAATGCAATTTCTACTTTTATCATGTGTAATATGTCTGAGTGTTTTTGTTATCATCAAGGCTCTTGATTTATGGCTGTTATTCTATCAGTCATAAATTGGGGGAGATTGTTAGGAATATGTTATTCTTGATGATAATTATAAAAACACTTAGTAGATTTTGTATTAAGTCATTTTGTAGCTGTCAACGAAATGGCATGCTTTGCAGCATTCCGTTGACAGGAAGCTCATCAACGAAATGAGTAATGTAGCAAGTGCATTGTACAATACTTCACAGTTTGATATGCATTTTGTTGTATGTATTAGATAGGTTTTCTAAGTCATGTTGACTAAATGATAGATAGGCAAAATAGGTTGGTTAATTGTAAATATCTTGTGCCTTGTAATTTTGCCTAAGTGAAGGCATGTCAACGGAATGAAGATTACCCATCAACGGAATGAAGTTCACTCATCAACGAAATGGAGAATAAAGCTATCAACGAAACACATCTCCCTGCTATCAACGAATCATTATTGCTTTTCTGAATAGTTGACAAAGTGATAGTGACAGGTTACTGAACAGATCTAAAGGTGATGTGGAAGTGTACTTTGCATTGGAAACCATTAAAATGGACATGGGGAATAAGGAAACATCCCAGTTTCCAATTGGGCTCTTGGGAGTGATCATAATAAGCATGAAGACAAAAGCAAGGATCTCCAAAGACCACTGGACAAAGGGATGAAAAGCAAACTATTGGAGGTTACCTTTAGTGTACTTTAGTGTAGCCAAAAATAGCTTTGTAAACTTGGGAATATATAACCAAGTGTAGCAGTTAAAAATAAGTGTAAGAGAAGAAAAACATATAGATTATATTAGCTATCTTTGAGAGCATTTTTCTTCTCTACATTCTTGTAACTGAGCAGCTGTGTACTTTTTGTATCACGGATTATTTCCGCAATAAAAATCACTTCAGTTGGATCATCAAACAATCCAACTGAAATTATTTATGTGCTTGTGATTTTTACTTTAAGTTCAGTTTTTATTTGTAAGTTGTTTTAAGTTTAAGAAATATCAAGAATTGTATTCAACCCCCCCCCCCCCCCCCCCCCTTCTACAATTCTGTTAGGTCATTTGGGATTAACATTAAGCTTTACATTGTAACATGAAGAATTCTTTTTGGAGAAAGAAGCTGATATTTCTAGTTTATATTGAAGTAAAACAATTGTCTTGTGTCAATTCCTTAACTTATTACTCCCTCTGTCACATCCATTTCTTTACACTTTCCTTTTATGGATGTCTCATTCAATTTTTTACATTCCAAAACTTTCCAAAAATAGTAAAGTTTTATAATATAAAAATTTAACTCCACCCACTATTTTCCTCCACTATACTCACTTTATACATTAAATATTAATCGGTCTCACCATTTTACTCACTTTTCTTAGTTTTCACCACTAACTTATACTTTTTCTTAACCTCCGTGCCCAAACCCAATGTAAAGAATTGGGAGGGATGGAGGGAGTATGATTTATTTTAATTGACTTTGGATGTTTGTGTTTTATATAGAAATACAGTATTGTATTTTAATGTATGCAATTTTCTCAATTTAATTTTTTTTTATTTATGATAATTGTGGTGCGTAGAATATATTTTTAAAGAATTTATTAAATATTTTAAAAAAAATATTTTTCGAAAGATTTAGGTATATGAAAGGATCGTTGATAAGAGTAGTTTGAAAGTAAATAATGTTTGTGCATAATTTGGTCTAAAACAATAATAGTAAATCAAGAGAAGTAAATAATATTTACATAAAAACAATGATAGTAGTATAAGGCCAATTTGGTCTAAAACATGAATAGGGTGTGCATAATAATTTTAGGTTGTGCATATATCACTATTCAATATAAATTATATATAATATATTTTATTATTTATGGGTTTATCTGATGTGTGCCCATGAGCACACAATAAGAGCTTAGTTGTAGGGGAGAGTGTTAGGCCGAATACACAATATATAATCAAGTAGGTATGAGAATAACAATTAAGAACACAGGTTTGTAAATCAACAAACTGAATTATATTAAATAATTCTCTCTTAGTGATGTTAATGAATCACAAAGAGCTTCTAGGTTACAAGAATAAAATATTCAATGATCGCATCCCTTCTAGGGATAACCTATCTGTGTTTATATAATACACAGTTACACAATCCTTATCTAATTGATATTCCTACAAATTAGCTATACAATTGTTATCAATTAAGGATTGCTTCTTATCTTCTATTCCATTTCCTTAGCTGTATCAATATATTCTGCTTCTTTCCATCTTCAGAATATATTGCTTCTAGAATCTTCAATTCAGCACCGACAGCTAATTCAACTATCACCTTGTCAGACTTTAATTAAACTCTGACCGGCTTCCTTTAAACTCTTCACCCTGTCAGAGTTTAATTAAACTCTGACCGGCTTCTGATAAACTCTGGTCAGTACCTGTTGCTTAAACACTGATAAACAAACGTCAGCAATTATATCTAACAATCACCCCCAACTTGTTCATAATAAAATGTAAAAGTTAAACATATAATTGATGATGTCAAAAACATTTAACAAATGCAGTGTTTAACATATAACAGAGTTTAATTTAAAACAGAGTTTAAATTTGACTTAGAATAGAAAATATATTAAAAACTTACAGTCAGACTTTACTTGATTTCTTGAATATCAGGCACAGTCCTGATATAATCTAAGAGTAGTTTCTTCTCAGCTCTATTCAATTCAGCAATCATAATCTTCTTCAGCTCCTTCATTTCTGGTTCATCTTCACCAATTTGATAAATGGCAGCCCTCAAAGAATATATGTTGTTTTTGTTCATTTCATTGCCAAGTCTGATATAAAAAGGTTTATCAGACTCTAGATTGAACTCAAGAACCTTTTTATTTAGTGCAGTTCTGAACCTAGCACTATTCCTCTTCATTTCTACCAACTTTCCATGTGCATCTCTGTATTTAGGAATGTATGCACTTGATACTCCAGCTCCACTCAAAACTTTGGATTTCATCATCCTTTCCTTCAAAACTCGAGCAGCATCATAAGTACTTCTATTCTTTACTTCAAGTAGATATAGAACATACTCTAGCTCTTCCCAAAGTTTTAACTGGATATCAAATTCACCAAATCTATACACTCTGCCATCAGCCATAAAATATAACAAGAATTCCTTTTTGATTCCTTTGTGAAAAATCATCTGTACAGATTCTAGTTTGTCAAGGCCTTCTTGAGTAATTCCAACTCCAAATTCTGCCAATGAAAACTTGTCTTGAGATCTGTTATTAGTTCTTCTCTCTCTGTGTGAACCCAGTCCAGATTTGTCAAAGGCTTCTTTTCCCAATACTGTTCTGGTTTCTGAGAAATTCACAGCTTCAAGCTTTAAGTCTTCAAGAATTTTTGGTTTGCTGAATCCTGGAAGTAGTGTAGATTTCTGTACAACTTGAGCAACGTCAGAGGTTGTCATATCTTCAATAGAAACATCAACTTGAGCAGCGTCAGAGGTTGATTTATCTAATCTTGTTTCAACTTGAGCAATGTCAGAGGTTGATTTAAACTTCTTATTCAGGTTAGGCTCTTCAATCATTATGCCTTTACCCTTATCAGAGTTTTTAATCACAGGTCTCCTTGTATTTTGTATACTCTGTTGAATATTTTCTTTGATAGAAATACCAACTTCTTTCTTTCTAGGAACCTTGATTTCCTTTTTCTTGTAGATTCCAGCTTCAAGATTTTTCTTGTGTTCCTCAGCAAGCATCTGCTCTTCAGCCTGGATATCTTCAATAGTTACATTCTTTCCATGCTCTTTTATGAATATCTTAGCAGCAATCTCTTCATCAGTAGATGGATTAGTTGAAACAACTAAACGCTTGAGATTTGAAGTAGATTGGCCACCAGAAGTAGATTGGCCACCAGAGTTTATCTTTTCAGAGTTTACTCTTGTCCTGCTTTGCCTTGGAGCAAAAATCTTTCTTTTATTTCCTTTGCTTCCCCCATCAGTAGAATCATCCTTCCGTCTCAGAGCTCGAGTGTCTTTGCATTTGTCTTTAGGTACACTCTCCCCCTTTTTGACATCATCAGAAAGTAGTACTGATGTCAGCAATTCAATGGCAGTAGAAATGGAAGACAGTTGAGTAGACATTGCAGTCTGATTTTCCTCAACTTTCCCAAGCCTCTTCTTGATTTCCTCAGAATCCTTGGCTTGCTGCTTGAGCATAGTATAATAAAAAGTTCTGTCAGACTTGAAAATAAGATCCTTCATACTTATTTCATTCCTGAGATTGGTAAGCATTTGTTGATTCTCATCAAATCTATTATTAAGAGATTTGACTTGAACAACAGTTGCCTGTAAGCTTGTAAGTACATCAGTATTTGAGATCTTCTTGACAGAATCAGATAGAAAATCTGCAGCCCTTTGTGCTGGGAAGACACAATCTGCATCAGCCCAATTTTTGTAGTACATATTCTGGAAATGCTCATTGGTCTGTCTATTGACTTCCCTTGCGTCAGCACTATTGACATCATCAGCCAATGAAATTTGAATACTAGGGTGTGAATGAGAACCCTCAGCACCATTTCCAGTTTCTTCATTATTGGCTGCTTCATGTGCATTAAGAATATTGTCAGCAGTAAACTGTGCAGCTTCATCAATGTTTTCCTCTGCTACAGCTTCAGGAATATCAGAGGTGGCCTGAGCAAAAACCTCTGCTTCTCTTTGAACAATCTCAACAACAGATTGTTGCAAAGCTTCAAGAATAATGTTCTCAGAGTTTAACTCATCAGTAGCCTCTTGTTCCTTTTCCATCACAGCTTCATCAATTTTCTCTGTGACTTTAATCAGCTGAGTAACCTCCTCACCTTTGTCAAGATCACAAGAAATAATTTCAGTGTGAGTGGCTAGAGATTCTTCTACCTGATCAGTGACTTGATCAGCTTCCACACCCTCTGTATAAAGATCAGAATAGATAGAGGTGTGTGCTTCAAGATCAAAAACTCTGCTATCAGAATGAGTAGCAGCTTCCTCAACTACATCATTAGCCTTTGATGTAGGAGTTACCAAATCCAAATCCATCATAGTATCAGTATGGATCCTGTCTATATTGACAGCTTCAGCATTTGCAGCATCCTCCTGAACAAACACTTCAGGAGCTTTAGTGTTTACAAACACTCTGTCCTCATCAGCATTTATAATATCCTCCTCAACAACAATTTCAGGAGTATCTTGAGGAACAGCTTCATTCACAATCTCCTCATTCTCTGATGCAGGAGCTTCAGTGTCCTTAGAGACGCTGTCCATGGTTACATTTATAGCACCAAAAAGATGTGCAGCCACTAGTCTTCTTTTTCTCTGATGAAGAGTTTCTTCATCAGTTTCAGTCTCTGAGGTTTCAACAACAGACTTTGCCCTATTGGCTCTTCTTTTCTTTAGCCTTGTCTTCTGAGGTATCTCTTCAGGTCTTGATACCACAGCTTCAGAAGATGGTTTCCTTGCAGGTTTAGTACCAATGTGCTTGGTCCTACCTCCCCTTGCAGGGTTAACAGAAGTTGATGGAGGTTCTGGTTGAGATTCAGCTTGTGGTTGTGGATTTACTTGAGCATCCACAAACTGTTGCACAGAAGTAGGTAGCAAAAGATCTCCAACAATGCCTTTTTTAATGTCTTTATTTACTAGATCAGTAAATACTCTCTTATGTAATTTAAAACAAGAAATATCTGCTTCAAATACATTTTCTCCTTCAACACAATAAGAAACCAAAAGCTGACAGAATCGAGAAAAATAAACAACTCCTCTATTCTCGGTCATCTTCTCCCCTAAGTTAGTCAACACAAGTCGTGCAAAATCAAAATGATTATCATATAATAAAGAATACCCGATTTGCAGACTGTCTGTGGGAATAGCATCCCAATTTGTGCATTTCTTGCCAAATGTCCTGGTGATGCAATCGAAGAAGAAACTCCATTCCTTGCGCAGAAACGGCCTTTTGAGTTGCCCAATCTTTGTCAATGGCCCAGAGTAGCCAATCTCTTGCATCATTCGGATTAAATCCTCATCACCCATTCCAATAGTGTAAGAAGAATACTCAGGAAACCCCATTGCAGTGCGAATAGTACCAGCAGTAATAACATACTCTGTTTCGTCAATCTCAAAGATTATGGATGGGCTCCCAGTTGCACCACCATCATCATAAACCCCTGTCTCCCAGAACGCCTTGATTTGTAAACCAGAAAGTGTGGCTGGTTCAACTAAAGCACGCCCAATCGCTGACTGAGCAAGAAACTGTTGAATCATATGAAATGATTCTGGAGCGTTTGCAGTGTTTAGTGGTGCGGTATAGTTGTTTGGAACGAACTCTAACCCAGACGAAACGAAAGCTGTGGTTGCCATAAGAAGATTTTGAAGAAAGAACAAGTAATTGACGCGAAAGCTTAACAGAGTTTGTGTGTAGAAAGGTGTTTGTGACTATGTGTGTGTGATAATAGATGTGTATGAGTAAGATGTGAAAAGTTTAACTGAATATGTGTGTATTGTATTTAAAAAATTAAAGATGAAAAACTGAAGAGTTGTTAATCATCAATACACAACTGTCTTACTCCTTTAATCATGTGAATGGGACACATGTCAAGCGTGCATACGCTGACAGCATATAATTGGCAGTTTCCAATACGCATGCGCAGTAAAAACAGCAATAATTACTGCCTGTTACACTTTTCTATGCAATTAACCTCTCTCCTCTGTTTAAAATATTCTTGAACAATTTCCCAATCTACACGGCAGACGAGGAGACACCTGATATCACATAAGACACTCACAATTTCCGCTTATTGTCAAATAAAATCAATAATAATAAAATTATCGATTTTGATATCTCAGAAACATAATATCGAAGTAGCCCAACAGTCAGAAGAATAATGACTGGCTTGGAACTCCGCACTTTACTGTTCCCAGAGCTTCGAACCACGCAAAAACCTTTCAGTTGCCCTGTTGGATGCTATAAAAGCTGGAGCATTGTAACAACAGGCAATACACATATCAAAAAAATTACCATACATCAAATGGCAGGAACCTTTGAATTCATGGATGTAGAATCATTCTTGGATTTGAACTGGCGTCAACAAGCAAACTATATCATCGATGAGTTTCTTGTGTTGTCATTTCTGAATGATGAAGGGCTCATCGCTGATGATGAAATAGCAGAAGGACCTATCTCCAACCCCTATGTGCACATCATCCGTCCTGGACCATATGATGTGCCCATCCTTGCAGATGATGAGGCTGTGGAGATCTGTATGATGCTCTTCTATCAGAGCTACTTGAAGGGTTCGAAAAAGAATGTCTTCTTGGAATCCTGCAAGCTGCAAACCAGAAAGAGACGTCGAGAGGATGATGATGATGATTCAACATCAGGGGGTTGTCAAGCCTTGGAAATCCCAGATGTCATAGTAGCCTGTTAATCGAACAGTAGCTAGACAAGAGTATAAAGTTGTCTGAATGTAAACAAAATTTGAATCATTTAATGAGAAAAATCCATTGTTTTGTTTTACATATCAGTATCTCATAGTAATTGTAAAGTGAAAGAAATGATATCACTTTAAACAATAAACTAACATACTCATCAGCGCTACTAATCACCATCAGAACTTATCAAACACACTCTTTCTGTTCTCTGTTGAATGTAAAATATATTCGTGACCAATCATACTGTTTCGAAAAACAAATGTCTAATCTCAAAATTATAGAATGTCTGAAACAAAGAAATTATTTTAACCATTAGAGATTAAAACAAAGGTACCTCGGCATATGTCACACAATACATCAGTGTTTACCATTTGTCCTTCTTTGTCAATAAACTCTTTTCTCAAACTGTACAGGTGTGAAAATATGTGTGTGCAATAGCAGAGTTTATCGTAATCAATATTTAGATCATCTCAAAGTGCATAAAATCCACAAACTAAAGTAGTAAAAACTGGTTGCCTAAACTCTCATGTATAACATAAAATCTGATTTTATATCTAAACTCTGTATACTGATATCCTTTCATTTGGATATGTCTTTTAATTTTCACCCCCTTTATATTTTTATATATATATATATATATATATTTTATTTTTTTTTATTTTTCCAGTAATCAGTGGTTGGCACTAGTCACCAAAAATCAAAGATTTTAGCCCTTATTTCATACAATAAGTTCCTGGATCTTCCTAGGCACAACATGATCTCAAAGGAATTTGTGCTCTGTTTGGCATCTTTTGATTTGAGGGTGAATTATTTTCAATTAAGAATCAGAGTTTAGACTTTTCATCAGTAGATATAATTAACTTATGAGAGAAAATGCAAACAGCTAATACAGACTCAGTGTATAGGATCAATAAACTAAGAGATGGTATAAATACAGAGACAGTATCATGCTGTGTTAACTTACTGCACATGTTTGAGATCAGAATCTATACAACTCTTAAGGATTCATAATTACTTACTGAGAATTATGCTTCATACTAATTTCTTCATTGGTCCATATGTTTCAGACAGAATTACAATTAGAGAATAGTATTAAACTGTAACTACCAGAGTATGACCAACAGAGTTTAGCATCAGAGTTTACTTTCAGAGTATGACTGACACTTCACAGAGTTTATTATCAGAGTTTAACATGCTGGTTCACATAATAGTTAACACATGTAAGAGATCATGAACATAAAAAGTGAGTCTAACCCGTATCTCTAGTCAGAACCAGAGATCATTCCAAGTTCATTTACCAATCTTGTAAAAGTAGCTTCACTCAAAGGTTTGGTGAAGATATCTGCAAGTTGTTGGTCTGTAGACACAAAATGAAGCTCAATGTTTCCTTCTTCCACATGTTCTCTGATAAAATGATACCTTATGCTGATGTGCTTGGTCATGGAATGTTGTACTGGATTACCTGTCATAGCAATAGCACTTTGGTTATCACAGAAAATAGGTATTCTAGAGTACCTTAACCCATAATCCAGCAATTGATTTTTCATCCATAAAATATGTGCACAACAGCTACCAGCTGCTATATATTCTGCTTCTGCAGTGGATGTAGAAATTGATTTCTGTTTCTTACTGTACCAAGAAACCAATCTGTCACCTAAAAATTGACAGCTTCCACTTGTACTTTTTCTGTCTATCTTACAGCCTGCAAAATCTGCATCAGAGTAACCAATTAACTTAAACTCTGATTCCCTAGGATACCACAAACCCAAGGTTATGGTTCCTTTAAGATATTTGAAGATCCTTTTTACAGCTGTTAGATGAGGCTCTCTGGGATCTGCTTGAAATCTTGCACAAAGACATGTTGCATACATGATATCAGGTCTACTTGCAGTAAGATACAGTAGAGACCCTATCATTCCTCTGTAGTTAGTCATATCTACTGAGGCTCCTGTGTCTTTGTCAAGCTTCGTTGCTGTAGCCATGGGAGTTGTAGCAGATGAACTATCAAGCATACCAAATTTCTTTAGAAGATTTCTGGTATATTTTGCTTGATTGATAAAAATCCCATCATCTGTTTGCTTGACCTGTAAGCCTAGAAAATAACTAAGCTCTCCCATCATGCTCATTTGGTACCTGGATTGCATAAGCTTTGCAAACTTCTTACAGAGTTTGTCATTAGTAGATCCAAAAATAATATCATCTACATAAATTTGAACTAAAAGCAAATCATCACCAGAATTGAAATAAAACAAGGTTTTATCAATTGTACCTCTTGTGAACCCACTTTCTAAAAGAAATTGAGCGAGAGTTTCATACCATGCTCTTGGTGCTTGCTTTAGTCCATATAATGCCTTGTCAAGCCTGTAGACATAATCTGGATGCTTGGAATCTACAAATCCTGGTGGTTGTTCAACAAACACTTCTTCTTCAAGCTTCCCATTGAGAAAAGCACTCTTTACATCCATCTGAAAGACTTTAAACTTCTTGTGTGCAGCATAGGCCAGAAAAATTCTTATGGCTTCCAATCTTGCAACTGGAGCAAAGGTTTCATCATAGTCAATTCCTTCCTGTTGTGAATAACCTTTTGCCACAAGTCTAGCCTTGTTTCTTGTAATCACACCTTCACTGTCAGTCTTGTTTCTGAAAACCCACTTTGTACCTACTATTGATCTATTCTTTGGTCTAGGTACAAGTGTCCAGACTTCATTTCTTTCAAACTCATTTAACTCTTCTTGCATTGCTGTAATCCAATTTGCATCTTGAAGAGCTTCTTCCACTTTCTTTGGTTCTGTTTGAGACAAGAAAGCATGATACAGACACTCATTATTTGTTGCACTTCTAGTTCTCACACTAGCATCAGGATCTCCAATTATGAGATCAGGTGTGTGTGCCTGTGTCCACTTTCTTGCTGTTGGTAAGTGGTTTCTTGCATCATTATTTGATCCTCCCCCTTGATCCATGCTCTCCTGATTCATATGTTGACTGTCTGCAGCATCTGAGGCTCCCCCTGAATTGGATGGCTCAGAGTTTGAACTGTCAGAGTTTGAATCAGTTTCCTCAACTGACTCATTTGCTGTGTCTTGTTGAGCTTCTTCACGCTCCCCCTCAACTGGTTCTCTATTTTGTTCAATTTGAGAATTTCCAGTTTCTCCAGTATTTACCAGTAGAGGTTCAGAGTATGCTTCGTCAGAGTTTGTCAACTCTGCTTCATCAGAGTTTATATCATCAGAGAATAGATCTTCATTTTCAAAACGCAGTTGATCATATCCGTCCTTGTCTTCAAGTCCAATTATTTTCTTGTCATCAAATGACACATGTATAGATTCCATGATCACCTTAGTTCTTAGATTATAAACTCTGAATGCTTTTGTTGACAATGGATAGCCAACAAAGATTCCTTCATCAGCTTTTAACTCGAACTTTGTCAACTGTTCAGGATGAGTCTTCAACACAAAGCATTTGCATCCAAATATATGAAAATATTTCAAATTTGGCTTCTTATTTTTCACCATCTCATATGGTGTTTTCCCATGCTTGTTGATCAATGTTGCATTTTGAGTAAAACAAGCAGTTTGAACAGCTTCTGCCCAGAAGTATGTTGGTAATTTTGCTTCATCAAGCATAGTTCTGGCTGCTTCAATTAAAGTTCTGTTCTTCCTTTCAACTACACCATTTTGCTGTGGAGTTCCAGGTGCAGAAAATTCTTGTTTCACTCCTCTTTCCTTGCAGAAAGCTTCTATTATTGAGTTTCTGAATTCAGTTCCATTATCACTCCTTATAATTTTGACTTTGTGCTGTGATCCTTTGTCCAGTAGATTTACATGATCCATCAGAGTTTGAGCAGTTTCATCCTTCTTTGACAAGAAATACACCCATGTATATCTAGTATATTCATCAACAATTACTAGAGCATATTTCTTTCTGCCCATAGACATCACATTCACTGGTCCAAAGAGATCAACATGAAGAAGATGATAAGGTTCCACTACTGAAAATTCAGATTTGCTCTTGAAAGATGACTTCCTTTGCTTGGCTTTTTGACAAGAATCACACAAGCCATCTAGACTGAGTATAGATTTTGGAAGTCCCCTTACAAGATCCTTTCTTATTAGCTCATTTATGTTGTTCAAATTGAGATGAGAGAGCTTCTTGTGCCAGTTCCAACTCTCTTCATTTGACATTCTGGCTGTCAGACACACTGTTTTTCCATCAGAGTTTGTTACCAAACTTGCTTCATAAATGTTGTTGCGCCTGTGTCCAACTAGAACAACTTTTCCAGTAGATTTACTGATAACTTCACAGTATTCACTATGAAAATCTACATGGTTTCCTCTGTCACAGATTTGACTCACAGATAGCAGATTATGCTTGAGTCCTGAGACTAGAGCTACATTTGTAATGATGACACTTCCAAGATTGATATTGCCATATCCCAGAGTGTGTCCTATGTTGCCATCTCCATAGGAAACCTTTGGGCCAGCCTTCTCCTTAAAGTCTGATAGCAGGGCTTTATTTCCAGTCATATGTCCTGAGCATCCACTGTCCAAGATAAGTGTGCTCTCTATTATACCCTGCAATCACAAACAAATACTAAGTATTAGTTTTAAGGACCCAGACTTGCTTGGATCCTTTGTCTTTCTTAACAGTGTTAGCTTTTGCAGCGGAATTACTATCAACAGAGTTTAAGCTAACATTGTCAGACTTTACGCTTGCAGAGTTTGCTTTAACCCACTTCAGATTGGGTTTTAGCTCATAATAGTTATGATAAATAGCATGATAACTCTTGCAAGTATAAATGGAATGCCAAGTGCTCCCACAGTGTATGCATAAAGTTTGTGGTTTAACCCTTACATAATCATTCTTTACTCCTGATGTAGAAGATAAAGAATTAATATGTTTGTTTTTAGTGCAAAATCTAGCAAGATGATTAGAACTACCACAATTATAACATGTTTTCCTTGGAGCAGCACCAGTAGGCAAATGATTATTTCTATTATTTATGCCTATCTTTCCATTCCTATTCTTCTTGGACCCTTTTGGTTTCATGGCAGATTTTATCTCTTTCAGCTTATGATTAAACTGTTTCCCTGTCATCAAACCAACATTAACCTGTTTTTCACAAGTTTTTACTGGCTTTCTAACAGTTTCTCGTTCCTTAAGTTTTTCTGTTTTAATATTTTCCTGTCTTTCACAGGCTTCACCTGATTCCATATCAGCTTCTCTTATTACAACAGATTTTAACTTATTGGCTTCTGGAACAAATTTCACAGGTTTAAGTTGTGGTTTTACCTTAACCTTGTCTTTAAACCTAAGTTCATCATTTTCACAATAACCTAAACCTACAGAATCATTCTGAAACACTTGATGAGTGTCTCTTCCAGAATCTGTCCAAGTCTTGATTATTTTTCTTTCTTTTTCTAAATCAGATTCTAGTTGCCTATACCTTTTAAGCAACTCCTGTTCAACATAAACAGCATCATCTCTTTCTTTTTGAATCTGCTTCATTCTTTCAAGTTCTCCTTCAAGAAACTTGTTTCTATCTTTAAGACTAAGATTCTCAGCTTTAATTCTCTCATTCTCTAAGGTCTGATCCCTATAGCTAACATGAACACTTTTCAGATATACTCTTAACTCAGATATATTATCAGTATCATAAGCATAAGTAGTTAGGGGTACCTTATTTTCAGATGATTCAGTCTCATCTCTGACAGTTGCCATAAGAGCATAATTTTCTCCGTCATCAGAGTCTGAAGTATCTGCCCAGTCTTTGCCTTTAGAAATGAGTGCTTTCTCAGATTTGCCTTTCTTGCACTCTGGGGCATAATGACCCATCTCTTTGCACTTGTAGCACTGGATCTCAGATTTGTCCTTCTTTCCAGACTTGGTATCCCTTCCATCAGACTTTCTGAAATTCTTCTTCTCAGAATTTGAATCTCTCCTTGAGAATCTCTTTCCCTTCTTGAAGTTCTTGAACCCCATCTTCTTGAAGGTCTTCACCATCAATGCAGCCATTTGCATCATCTGTTCTTCATCATCATCAGAGTCAGAAGCTTCATCAGAGTTTGAATCATCATCAGAGTTTGATGACTCACTCTCAGATTTAATGACTAAAGCCTTTCCCTTGGCTTTCTTCCTTGATGATTCCTTCTTAATGGGCTTCTCCTCGACTTTGAGAGCAACAGGTTTTGTCTTCTTGCTGGATCTCCTGTTTCTTTGTTCTATCTCAAGTTCATGAGTCTTTAACAATCCATAGATCTCATCAAGATCTGTATCAGCAAGATCATAATTATCTATGATTGTTGTTGCCTTTAAATCCCACTTTTCAGGTAGAGATAACAGAAACTTGAGATTAGACTCTTCAAGTTCATATTCTTTATCAACCAGAGACAGATCGTTCAACAGTTTGCAAAATCTGTCATAAGTCTCAGTCAAGGTTTCATTAGTTCTTGAATCAAAGTGCTCATACTCCTGTGTGAGTATTGTTTTTCTGTTCTTCTTAATAGCACCTGTTCCCTGGCATCTGACTTCTAAAGCATCCCATATCTCTTTGGCAGTTTTGCAGCCAATTACTCTGTTAGACATAACATTATCTAAAGCACTGTGGAGAAGATGTCTAACATTTGCATCCTTTGCAATTGATGAGATGTCCTCAGGAGTCATATCTTTCTTTTCCTTTGGAACAGTCTTTTGTTCTTGACCATCAACAACAGGGGACAATTTAGTTGGCATATGAGGACCATCATAGATTCTGTCAAGGTATTCTGGATCTGTAGCCTCCAGAAACATGGTCATCTTAACCTTCCAAATCGGATACTCTACTGGCCTGAGAATTGGAACCCTGATTGTTTCATATCGACTCACAGAATTGGGCTTAACCTGTTCAGCCTTAGGAGCAGTTTGATTTTCTTCAGACATGATTAATACTGTGTTTGAATCGTAAAACTGTATATATTAAACAGCCTTGTCTCTGATACCAATTGTTAGGCCGAATACACAATATATAATCAAGTAGGTATGAGAATAACAATTAAGAACACAGGTTTGTAAATCAACAAACTGAATTATATTAAATAATTCTCTCTTAGTGATGTTAATGAATCACAAAGAGCTTCTAGGTTACAAGAATAAAATATTCAATGATCGCATCCCTTCTAGGGATAACCTATCTGTGTTTATATAATACACAGTTACACAATCCTTATCTAATTGATATTCCTACAAATTAGCTATACAATTGTTATCAATTAAGGATTGCTTCTTATCTTCTATTCCATTTCCTTAGCTGTATCAATATATTCTGCTTCTTTCCATCTTCAGAATATATTGCTTCTAGAATCTTCAATTCAGCACCGACAGCTAATTCAACTATCACCTTGTCAGACTTTAATTAAACTCTAACCGGCTTCCTTTAAACTCTTCACCCTGTCAGAGTTTAATTAAACTCTGACCGGCTTCTGATAAACTCTGGTCAGTACCTGTTGCTTAAACACTGATAAACAAATGTCAGCAATTATATCTAACAGAGAGCACGGTTCGGATCGGTGCAGTTTTATGGTAAAACCGAAACCGAAATCGAAACTCTTCGGTTTTTAAAATCTAAAACCGAAACCAACGGTTCGGTTTAGGATTCAAAATCGTTGGATCGGTTATAATCGGTTCGGTTTCGGTTTTAAAACCACCTCAAATAAAAATGACAAAACAAACATACCTTACTTGATTGAAAAGTACGTAAAAATTTAAGATTGCATCCATAAAATTCACTTGTTTACTCGAAATAAAATACAAATTTTAATAATAAATTACTAAAGTCTAACATAATTTTATGGAAACAAACAGGAGTTGCGGATAAAAAGTTCCATCTTGACCAAACAAAAAAGAAGCTTTCGGGTACTAAATGGTAGGCCGCAGGGCTGGTGCCTCCGGAGCTTCTGATTTTTATTTTTTACTAATTACATTTATAAAATATATGTATCTATTAATTTTAAAAAATATATAATTTATTTATTTATTTATTTTTATTAATTGAATTGGTTCAGTTTGTATCTAAAACCGAAACCTCAGGAACGGTTCGGTTTTTTAATTTTTGGTTTCGGTTCGATTTCAACTCGGTTTCAGTTTTCATTCGATTTTTTGCTCACCCCTACTTATTTGTCATCTTTTGATTGGTTTTAGTTTCATCAATAATAATGGGTGTAAAGCATAATGTAACATAAGATCTAAAAGAGATAACTACAACTCAACAAAGGACAAGACAGACAATAATATTAACTGAAGCACAGGAATCCAGAATCAAAGAAGAAAAGGTAAACACAAAAAATCAAAATACGTTATGTATTCTTGAAGTCCGTAAACAGGTCACGGAAAGAAGTTCATGAAAATGTTCAAGCCTCAGTGACAACAAAAGAAACAAGACTTTCAAGACGACAGAAGTATGTGAATGATTTAGGGTTCAGTACCACGGGATTCCAGTGATGAAGCAACCAGAAGGACAAGGGACGTATCAGCAGCATTGTATTGAAGATATAAAATAAGAATTGATCAAGTGTTATTCATCTGTGAACCAGACCAGTTGCACTAGGTGACGGCACTAAAAAGATCAAGTTGTTTTATCGTCTCAGAAGAAATTGATACAGTCTATTTCTTAAACACCCAGAAGCTCAGTGGAATCATTTATGGACTAAAGACAAGAAAGATAAATTCGATGGTTTTTCTAATTGAAAAACTATCGAATGGTAGTTGAAATGATTAATTAAAAACCAAAGTAAATTAGTTTGGCATCCGATAGTTTTGATTTAAAAACTATCAAATGACAAATTAATTTATTTAATTCGATGGATTTTTATTCATTCGATGGTTTTTTTATTATGGGAGCAGGTGAAAAGAATTCCTTTTCTGAAAGGTTGATGAAGATCCAACGGCCAGGATTGTTTCTACAATTCTCATTCGATGGTTTTTCAAAACAGACTACAATTAATACAGAGAGAAGATTGTGTCTTCTTCAGTTAAGGTATTCAACACAGACACATAACTGAGAGAGAGAAGAGCCGGAGAAAATTACCAGAGAAATTAATAGTGCTCAGAACTTGATTATTGTTTTGTATTTGTGTTACCTTAAACTCATTGACGCTAATCTACGGATTAGAAATTGTAGCACCCCTCGAGGTTTATATTTATAAAAAGATATATTCCCCGAAACTTGATTTGGTTTGGTGTGTTTGATTTCGTTATAGAACTGAAAGATTAATCCGCGAACGAAATTAAATTATTTGTGAGTATCGTATTCAACCCCCCCTTCTACGATACTTTGGACCTAACAATTGGTATCAAAGCTACTTGATTGATATACAAATCAGATCCGGTGAATGAGACCAAAATCAAACGTAGCGTGAAAATTCGAAGCAAATTTTTTAACTTTCAAAATTTTTCATTTAATTGGAATTTCTTGAATTTTAAACAATTTGAAATTTTCAGAAACCATGAGTGCTCCAAAGACAACCGCTGGTATTATAGTTCCCCCGTTTACTAGAGATGATTTCGGTTTGTGGAAGATGAAGATGTTGTTATTCATCAAGGCATCTAATCCGTTGTATATTGGCATATTAGAAAACGGACCGTTTGTACCAATGAAACCAGTTAGTGAATCTACAGCTCCTGATGGTAGCAGGATTCCCTCAGGCACCCAACCTAAGGATATAAGTGAATTTACAGATTCTGACAAAGAACTGATTCGATTGGACACCGGTTTAATGTTGATATTGGCGGACTCCGCGGACAAGGAAATGAGCTATCAGTTGATGAACTGTACAAGCGGGAAACATATGTGGGATACCATTAACCTAATAATGGAAGGAACTGAAGACGTGCAGGAAAACAGATTGGACATTCTGACTTCTCAATATGAAGCGTTTAGGTCCCTGCCAGGAGAAAGTATAACTCAGGTCTTTGAGAAGTATACTAAGCTCCTCAATGAATTGGCAATGAAAGGAAAGACCTATCCACTGAGAAAATCGAACAGGAAGTTCATGATGACGCTGCCCCATCATGTAGAACACAAGTCATCATCCATTAGGGAAAGAATTGACTTCACAAAGATGTCATTAGAGATGATCTATGGCAAGTTGAAGACCTATGAGATGGAACAGGAACAAAGGGTGATAATCTACGGATCAGGGACAGTGGACAGCAAGCACAATGCACTTGTGAGATCAGCAGCACTTGTAGTGGATGAACCAATAACTTCTGAGATTCAGGTTCAAACCCAAAGAGCTGGAAAGGAGGTGATAATAGAAGCAGAAATGGACTCTGTGAATCTGGGTGTTGATGAAAGTGATTACTACACCCTAGAAGAGCTTGAGCAAATGGAAGACAAAACCATGGCGTACTTAGCTGCAAAGTTTAGTCATATTCGTTTCAAGAGAAACCCTAAGTACAAGTTCAAGGGCTCAACCAACAGATTCCAGAAGAGCAATTATACACCTAGTACAGGCTTTAAGGGAGGCTACAAGACTGGCATGATTGATAGGAGCAAATCAAGATGCTATAACTGCAATGAGTTAGGGCATTTCGCCACTGAATGCCGGAAGCCTCGTCAAGCAAGAGACATGAAAGATGTCTATGGAAAGAAGGATTCTTATGATGAGTTGAAGAAGGAGAATGCCAAGCTTAAACAGCAGTTGGAGGCATTCTCTGGAAAGCAGAAAGGGAAGGCTTACATAGCAGAGGGAAAGCACTGGGATGATACTGATTCGGATGAAGAGGAGGAATATGTAAATGTTGCTCTAATGGCTGACTCTTCAGAGGAATCACCTCAATCATCTCAGGGTAAGGTTAAAAGCTCAAAGGTTGTGTGGATTCTGGATAGTGGCTGTTCTAGACACATGACAGGTGAAGAGTCCCTGCTTACAGAGGTGGTTAAGAAGACCGGCCCGATTGTAACCTTTGGAGATGACAACAAAGGATTCACTACGGGATATGGTAAATTGAAAGCTGGAAATGTCATCATTGAAAACATCTCTCTTGTTGAAGGATTAAAGCACAATCTTCTAAGCATCAGTCAGTTCTGTGATAAAGGCTACAATGTAGATTTCAGAAAGGACAAGTGCTTGATCACCAACAGGAAGGATGAGAAGCTTACTCTACTGGGAGTGAGAAAAGGAAATTTGTTTATAGCTGACTTAAGTTCTACCAGTGAAGGAGAAGTTACATGTTTCTATGCAAAGGCATCTTCAGAACAAAGTTGGCTATGGCACAAGAAGCTCTCACATCTGAACTTCAAAACTATGAACTCTTTGGTAAAGAGAGAGTTAGTGAGAGGGTTGCCCCTGATGGAATTCAATCAGGAGGGACTATGTGAAGCATGTGAAAAGGGGAAGTCGAAGAAAGCATCACATGGAAGCAAATGAATGACAAGTATTACTGAACCATTACAGCTGATTCATATGGATTTATTTGGTCCAGTTAATGTTATGTCACTTTCAAGAAACAGATATGCATTGGTGATGGTGGACGACTACTCCAAGTACACGTGGGTGTTGTTCATACAAACAAAGGATGAAGCAACACAACTAATCATTGATCACATCAAGAAGATAGAAGTGGAAGCTAAGCTACCTGTGCGGACAATCAGATCAGACAATGGAACTGAATTCAAGAATGCAGTTCTAAATGATTTCTGCTCAGAGAAAGGAATATCAAGACAGTTTTCAGCACCAAGAACTCCTCAACAGAATGGAGTAGTGGAAAGGAAGAACAGGACCTTGGTTGAAGCAGCAAGGACCATGTTGAGTGAATCAAAACTTCCCACTTACTTTTGGGCTGAAGCAGTGAATACAGCTTGCTACACTCAGAATCGAACCCTGATCAACAAAGATCATGAAAAGACTCCGTATGAGTTAATGGCCAACAAGAAGCCAACACTGAAGTATTTTCATGTGTTTGGTGCAAAGTGCTTTGTACTTAAAGATGGAGAACATCTTGGCAAGTTTGATGCCAAAGCAGATGAAGGCATTTTTCTGGGCTATTCTCTGGAATCTAAGGCTTTCAGGGTATATGTGATTGAAGATAAGAAGGTGTTGGAAAGCTTTAATGTAACATTTGACGACACTAAAAGACCAGGCCTGCAAACTGGAGAGAACTCTGAATCCTTGGTATTTGAAAATCTATCAGGAGATCTCTCTGACAATGAAGAAGTACCTGAAGTTGTTACAGTCATTAATAATAATCATAATGATAATGATTCTGGACCAAGTGGTGACCAAAGTGGAAATCCTCAACATACAGGATCCACTAGTCAGTCTTCAGAATCAACAAATCAAACCGTCAACAACTCAGGGGGAGCAGGAGAAGGATCAACTAGTCACACTCCACAACATCTAGAACAAGGAGAATCATCAAGATCGCATCTGCCAAGACAAAGGGTATGGAATAGAGATCATCCCTTTCACTTGATCATTGGTGATCCGGACACAGGAGTGAGAACTAGGAGAACATCACAAAATGAATGTCACTATTCTGGGTTTCTTTCAGAAACAGAACCTAAGAAAGTTGAAGATGCTCTAGATGATCCAGATTGGGTAATTGCTATGCAAGAAGAACTCAATCAGTTTGAAAGGCAGAAAGTTTGGAAGCTGGTACCCAGGCCTAAGGGAAAATCTGTTATTGGAACAAGATGGGTATTCAGAAATAAGTTGGACGAAGATGGCATTGTAACGAGAAACAAAGCCAGACTGGTTGCTAAAGGTTACTCTCAAGAAGAGGGTATAGATTATGATGAAACCTATGCACCAGTAGCAAGACTTGAGGCCATCAGAATGTTTCTGGCATTTGCTGCACATTCCAATTACAAGGTATATCAAATGGATGTGAAGAGTGCTTTTCTGAACGGGGAGTTAGAAGAAGAAGTGTATGTGGAACAACCTCCAGGTTTTGAGGATTCAAAACTGGCAGACTTTGTGTACTTTCTATTCAAAGCTCTCTATGGACTCAAACAAGTTCCAAGGACATGGTATGACACTCTCTCTGAATTCTTACTTGAAAATGATTTTACAAGAGGTGTTGTAGACAAAACTCTCTTTGTCAAAAAGCATAAAAATGATTTGATATTGGTGCAAGTATATGTTGATGACATAATATTTGGTTCTACTAATGATGATCTATGCAAGAGATTTGCTAAGTTAATGCAGAGTCGTTATGAAATGAGCATGATGGGTGAATTGTCATTCTTTCTTGGATTGCAAGTATACCAGAAACAAAATGGTATATTCATTTGTCAGTCCAAGTACATCAAGGATCTTCTTAAGAAGTATCAAATGGAAGACTCATCTACAGCAAAGACTCCTATGCCAACTGCCACTAAGCTTGATAAGGATGAAACTGGTAAGAAGGTTGACATCACAGGCTACAGAGGTATGATAGGCTCATTACTTTATCTCACTGCAAGTAGACCAGATATAATGTTTGCAACATGCTTGTGTGCTAGATTTCAGTCTGATCCTAAAGAATCTCATCTAATAGCTGTTAAGCGAATATTTAGATATCTTAAGGGGACCCCAAATCTTGGAATTTGGTACCCTAAAGATACAGGATTTGATCTTATTGGATACACAGACTCTGATTTTGCAGGTTGTAAGATTGATCGGAAGAGTACTTCAGGAAGCTGTCAGTTTCTTGGAAGAAGATTGGTTTCCTGGCATAGCAAGAAGCAGCATTCAGTGTCCACATCAACAGCTGAGGCTGAATACATTGCTGCTGGTAGCTGTTGTGCTCAGATATTGTGGATGAGAAACCAACTCCGTGACTATGGACTTCTGTTGACAAAGATTCCAATCTTTTGTGACAACACAAGTGCCATAGCAATCTCTAACAATCCAGTGCAACACTCGAGGACGAAGCACATCGACATCAGGTATCATTTTATCCGAGAGCATGTCATGAATGGAACTGTGGAGTTACATTTTGTACCCACAGAGGATCAAATTGCAGACATCTTTACTAAACCGCTTGATGAATCCACTTTCAATAAGCTGGTTGGTGAACTTGGGATGTTAAATCTTTCTGATTAATTTATTTTGATTAGAAGTCAGTAACTGCAGAGAGTCCTGGTAAATACATGAGTTCAAGAATTGCTATATCCTTTGGACTTGTGAGTTTATTTTCTGGAGCAATTCTCGTAGTTAGGATTATTATACTAATTTTATGTCATAATTATGGATGATATATCTTCTGGCATTTAATTAGTTATTAATTCTAAAAATTATTTAGGTGCTAATATTTGTTCTAAATATTTTAGCATCTATTTAATTTGAATTAATTTACTTTATTTTAACATTGTAAATTAATGCAGCATAATTCATTAGATTTTAATTGGTTAATATCACTCAATGATATTTAATTGATTTTATTCTAAGAAAATTGTGAATTTTCTGTTAAGAATTGATTTTGATGAATTTTAACAGATTTATTAAAATTAAAACTTGACAGGAAATAAAAAGTCTGATTTTTAAAACAAGAACAGGTTTTAAAAAGAAGACAGAAGCAAAAATATCGAATTTAAGGAAATTCGATAGTTTTTCAAAGTACAATGATAAATCTATCGAAATTAATTTCGATGGTTTTTGAAAGGGAAAAAGAAAATCTATCGAAAAATTTCTCGATAGTTTTTGAGAATAATTTTAAAAATATATCGAAGTGAATTAATATAATTCAATATTTAATTCTCGATAGTTTTTAGAAATCCAAGTGAAAATCTATCGGGACCTCGATAGTTTTTCCAAAAGAACAGTTCGATAGTTTTTCAGAATTTCAAATAAAAAAATACCTCGATAGTTTTCTAATAAAACCTTTTCAAATTCTCTTTTTCAAAAATCTCGATAGTTTTTAAGAAACTATCAAAGGTTAGTTGACAGGTTTGCCCCCTTTCAGAAAACTATCGAAGGCTCTTTTAAAACCATCGAACAAAGAAAATACGAAAATACCCCTGACAGTTTCATAAGTATAAAACTTTGCCTTGTCGTTTTTCATTGTCAGTTTTAACAGATCTGAAAAATTACAAAGCTCTAGTTTTTTATATATACATACACGAGATACACACAAGCAAACGTCAACATCGATAGTTTCTTCATTTGTTAATCAAGAAAATCTTGAAAAAGTTACTGTTTACCACTGTAGATTGAATTCTAACCGTGGAAAACTTTATTTTTTTGATTTTGGCACTTGCTGAGAAAGAAACCATCGAACTTGTGTTTGTGAATTGAATATTGGTTAGTATTCAAGGATTCTAAAGTCTATAGGTGTTCAAATTTGTGTGTGAGTGTTAAAAGGGGTGATTTTCGTTTTTAGAGTAATTTTGTTGAGTTTGATTAATTAGTAATAATTAATTAAATTTAAAATGAAAAATAGTTTTGGTTATTTGAATTTTCTGGAAATTTTAAAATGGCTGGAGAATTTATTGTTACCAAGACTAATCATGTCTCGTTTCAAAATCTGCAATCCATAACGAATCCTCAAATTCGTGCATGGGCAGAATTTTTGAATACACGTTCGTTAGTGGCATACGCTGTAAGTACTCCCGTGGTCCTTTGCATTGATCAATTGACTGCGTTGTACACAACTGCCACGGATACAACTGAGAATAACATACGGTCCTTCAGTTTTGTTGTGCCAGGGGGCAGAACAATAAGGGTGACGGAACATGACTTCAATAGAATTCTACATTTTCCAACAGAAAACCTTGTTCCGGATCCCACAACTGAGGAAATACATGCTTTCTTCACTCTTATCAGAAGTCAGCAACCTAACTTCTTGGTGGGAGAGTTCCTAAAGCATTACCTGCCAAAGCCATGGAATTTTTTCTTTCATACCCTGATACATGTTTTTACTGCCAAGCTAACAAATCTGCATGGCATTCCCTTATTCCTTCAACAGATAGGGTTTGCCATTGCGAACAACAGGCATATTAACATAGGACGGATAGTGATTGATCAAGTAGTTATGTGCATGGGACCACTGGATGAAAGAACAGGCATAAATGAAGATGTGCTCTGTTTCTATCCTAGGTTCCTACAGCTAATTCTCAATGATGTCTTAACAGATGATGAACGTGAGACATTTGAAGCTGAAGACACAATGGAGTGTATGAAGATGAAGAGCAATGCCATAACCGCTCTAATAAGGAAGAACAACTATCTTCCAGGGGTACCCACTGTTCTCACTGAATATCTAAGAACGGTGCCCCTACCTCTTCTACCCCCAGGGGAACAGGTAAATGAAGGTAACTTTCCTCAACCTGAACCTGAACTTGGTCCTGAACCAATGGATGTTGATCCAGAGCCCTCAGTGGCCATTCCTGACCAGGAGGTTGCAAACCCACAACCTCTAACCACGGTCGAAGAGCCTTTGAACGAGCCAAATGAAAACATAAATGATGCTCCTTCCCCTCCTATACCCAGTAAAGAAACATCCCTGAGTGTAGAGGGAGATAGTGCCAAAGCAGCACCACATAAGGAGATACACCCTTCAACAGCAGCTCTGCCTTCCTCTAAAAGGAGAAGAACAGAAACTAAGGCAACTGCTGATACTTCATTTCTCTCATTCAAAGAGCCCTTTACTGATTTTTCTGATGCTGATTGGGCTACGCTAACGAAAGCAATATCTGAACCAATAGCTCAATCAAGTAAGGAAGAATTGACGGAAGCAACTGGTGTTCCGACCATATTACGGTCAGGTTCACTGGTTGAAGGTTCTCTGAACCAAGGGTCTTCACAGACGTCGAGAGAAGGCTTTGACCTAAATGCACAATCTAAAAGGTCATTGTCTACCTCCCCAGATGGAACATATCTGGATCCTGCGGGTAAAGGGTCTGGCGTAGGTGCAGATCGGCAACTCGTTGACAGTGAATCAATTACTATTGAGGAGTCAACTGAGGTGAAGTCTTTACAGACTCACGGGGAAGATTCGGGATCTCTGCTGTTAAATGAGCCTGTTTCTAACCCCCTAGAGATTCAAACTCTAGATCCTACAAAGGATATATCATCTAAGGATGATCAGCAACTTGGTTTAACCAAGGACGGGGACTTGCGAAGCCCCATTGCACCACCGGTGACCTCCTTAAGGACGGCTACGGTGTTTTCTTCTGCAGGTACAACCAGCACAATGGATTTGAGTGAAACACAAACACTTACACCTGGCCTGAGTGGGAAAGGAAAAATGAGTGAAACACTAACAGAAACTGTGAGTGAACACCCAGAGCCAAACGTGAGGAGTGACACCCAAACCCTAACTCATATTGATGATCTGCTGTTACCAACAGAAAGAGAGCTACAAGTTCAATCTTCCCTCAAGGAGATGACAGTTCATGATAAAGAAGGAAATCCATTATTCAAGGTTCCACTGCGACCTTCCTTTGACCAAGGGATCACCTCCAGTCAAGATAATGTTTCTTTAAAGTCTATTCAAGAGAAAGTTGACTTGGCTGCAGCTGATTCCAGAAGAACATTCAGGGTCATTGGCAGTGCATCTGGCACTATAACAGGTACGAAGCAGGCAGTGGACTCTTTAAAGAAGGAAGCTATGGAAGAGCTGGTCGATTTGAGGATGGACGTAAGGGAGCTTAAAGATGGATTCATGAATGAAGTAACTGCACTGTCCCAGGGACATGAAGCTTTGAAAGAGGACGTTCTGGTTATCCGGGATGGTCAAGCGCGGGTGAAGGATGCAATGGACAACCTTTCAAGAGTGGAGTCTAGACTCAACAGGAGGCTGGATCATATGGAAAAGACTACCAACTCAAGATTGGAAAACATTGACCTGTCGTTAGCTTCTATAAATGACTTTAATAAGCAGCTTATGGATTTCTTGGAGAATCAAGGCGATGGAGTACAGTCTATATGGAGTATGCTGAAAAACCAACAATCTGGACAACCTGGTCCCTCCTATCAACAACCTGATCCTTCTAATGTCTTTTATGCTGAGGATGCTTTTATCGAGGATTCCTCAACTAAGGGGGAGAAAGTTGGAGAATGGGAGAAGGAGCAAACTAAGGATGGGTGGAGAGTTTGGGAAACAGTTGAAGCTATTCCTATCAGGCAGTACTGGATAGAAGAACTTGTGGAGGAAGAGAAGAGTGAAGAGGAATTTGAATTCATGCAAGAGCAACCTATTCAAGAGGAGCATGAACCATATTATCCTGAACCAATAGATCATCCTATCTTGGATGAGGATATTATGGAAGAAGAATCAAATTCTCTGTCACCAGAAGAAGAAGCTGCCTTGGAAGCAATAAGAGCTCAGAGAGCTGCAATAGATGCCAGGCAAGCTGAGAAAGAAAAACAGCAAGCAATTCTGAGAAGTGAAAAGCTAAAGAGAATGAAGGTGTATAATGAAGTGAGGAAGAAGAAGATGATAGATCTGGCAAAGAAAGATGGTACTGAATGGGAAATGGCTTATAAAACCTTTTGTGGAGTTGAAGACGGATTACAAGTCAACGACAATGCGGAGGTGGAAGTCATTATTCAGGACATCAGAAGTGCTAATCTTGATGATCAGACTTACTTCAAAGCACTGAGAAGCTCTATAATCTGTCTGAATGCTGGGGTTAAAGCAAATGGTGCCTGGAGCTTATTAATCAGTTTTCTGGAGAAAGGTACATTTGTGATTTCTACTAAGTTTTTAGAACAGAGGACATATACAGAATTGCAGGCTATACTCATCAAGATCCAAAGAACTACAAGGCTAAATGAACTGCTCCGAGAGCATGTTAAGGAGATCGTGATGAAAGTCAGTCCAGAGATTACTGAAGATCCTCCAATGGTTAGATTCATGACGAATGACTTGTTCAGAATCTGCTATTTGACTGAGGACAAACTGAGGGACTACCCAAGCAACTATCTAATCTCAGTTGAGAAGTATCTTAGATCCACTGGATTCTCTTCAACGGAGAAGGACAAAGCAGCAGACACTCTTAGAAGATTTCTAATGGAGAATGTTCCTTACTATAGGAAAAGAGTGGAAAGAGGATTGGAAGTGCATACCAGACTGCCAAACATGCCAAAGCCAAACAAGAAAGATGTTAACATTGCATGGTTGTGGGCTGGAGTGGGTCAAGAGGTTGAGTATATTGGAAGACACATCCGAGGAGCAATCCTTAAACCTGGAGAACCACTGCACTATCCATTAGTGATTGATTATCAAGCTGCTAACTCCGATCCAATGATTGAAGAAGGTGAGATTGGAATGGACTGAATGATGAAGCAAAGAACAAGAGAACTATCAGCTCAGACTAGAGGAGCAACTTCATTGTATAAAGTTTAATTGTTTTTTGAATTATGAAATCTGGAAATGTATAAATATCTGATCCAGAATGCATTAATATTATTACGCTGTCTTACTTTAAGTAGTTTCATGTTTCCTTAGTTAGTTGAGTTATCCTCGAAGTATTTGCTTGTCGAACTCTATCCAATCAAATAGGGGGAGATTGTAAAGCATAATGTAACATAAGATCTAAAAGAGATAACTACAACTCAACAAAGGACAAGACAGACAATAATATTAACTGAAGCACAGGAATCCAGAATCAAAGAAGAAAAGGTAAACACAAAAAATCAAAATACGTTATGTATTCTTGAAGTCCGTAAACAGGTCACGGAAAGAAGTTCATGAAAATGTTCAAGCCTCAGTGACAACAAAAGAAACAAGACTTTCAAGACGACAGAAGTATGTGAATGATTTAGGGTTCAGTACCACGGGATTCCAGTGATGAAGCAACCAGAAGGACAAGGGACGTATCAGCAGCATTGTATTGAAGATATAAAATAAGAATTGATCAAGTGTTATTCATCTGTGAACCAGACCAGTTGCACTAGGTGACGGCACTAAAAAGATCAAGTTGTTTTATCGTCTCAGAAGAAATTGATACAGTCTATTTCTTAAACACCCAGAAGCTCAGTGGAATCATTTATGGACTAAAGACAAGAAAGAGAAATTCGATGGTTTTTCTAATTGAAAAACTATCGAATGGTAGTTGAAATGATTAATTAAAAACCAAAGTAAATTAGTTTGGCATCCGATAGTTTTGATTTAAAAACTATCGAATGACAAATTAATTTATTTAATTCGATGGATTTTTATTCATTCGATGGTTTTTTTATTATGGGAGCAGGTGAAAAGAATTCCTTTTCTGAAAGGTTGATGAAGATCCAACGGCCAGGATTGTTTCTACAATTCTCATTCGATGGTTTTTCAAAACAGACTACAATTAATACAGAGAGAAGATTGTGTCTTCTTCAGTTAAGGTATTCAACACAGACACATAACTGAGAGAGAAGAGCCGGAGAAAATTACCAGAGAAATTAATAGTGCTCAGAACTTGATTATTGTTTTGTATTTGTGTTACCTTAAACTCATTGACGCTAATCTACGGATTAGAAATTGTAGCACCCCTCGAGGTTTATATTTATAAAAAGATATATTCCCCGAAACTTGATTTGGTTTGGTGTGTTTGATTTCGTTATAGAACTGAAAGATTAATCCGCGAACGAAATTAAATTATTTGTGAGTATCGTATTCAACCCCCCCTTCTACGATACTTTGGACCTAACAATGGGCCCTATGTATGCACAAAAATATCACCCAATTATAATTGGCCAACTCATAAAAAAGTAATTGTTAGAGTGTCTAGAAAGACCCATCTACTTATATATATTAAATGGCGTCTATGGGCAAATTGAGCCCAAAAATGGCTGTGAAATTACAATTTTACCCTTATTTGTTGAAAAATCACAAAAATGTCACTTTCTATAAGTTATGTTAAAAATTAATTAATTTGTGTGCTCATTAAGAATCAAACCCTTGACTTCCTCTTAGCAAGTTCATGTCTTAACCACTGTACTAAGTTAACTTTTGATTTGTAATTTAGAATTCTTATTAGGTAAACCACATGATCTCCTTTTATTCTTTTCATAATTTAAATTTTAAGTATATAGAACATTGACTTATATTATTTATATACCATTATTTTTGTTTTTGTAGCTTTATATAACTACATATCCGATCATGTTTGTAAAGTTTTTTATTATACATGTTTCTTTTCAATTAAAAAATACCAATTATATTGTTAATTGATATAATTTATATTTATTTGAACTGGTCAAGTATTTATACATAAAATATAATAATAAAATTTGATCTAATATAAATTGCATATTAGATACAAGGATCTCATTATTCGTTAGTTAATATTTTTTAAATTAAGAAAGTTAGTGTTGATATTTATCATTAAATTATGAAATAATTATTATACAATTTGTTCTTCTCATTCATTTGTTAACAGTTTTATTTTTGAAATGTACACTCCTTTATTTTTATCTTTCCAAAAGACATATTATTCTTTACAACTTTAATAAATCTCACATGTCACTAATTTGTCTATTTTTTATCATTCCTTCACTGTTCACATCTTTCACAAAAATTTGATTTATGACGCGAAAATTTAGTGTTTGATTTAATTTTTGATACACGAAGTTACACGAACACAAAAATAAATGATAAAAACGTATAATGTCTTAATGACATGTATTGTAGACTTTGTGATTATACAACAACTGCTCATATATATTATGTATACTTCCGCCAAAAAAACCTTAACTCTCAATTTTTAGTTAAGGGGTTGTTATTAACCAAAAAGTTGTTGATAAGACCCTTCTTTACTGTTTTCTTTTGATTTCGTTTTCGATTTGTATAAGTCTCTCTCATTATTGAGAGTTTTAGTACCTCGTTTAGTGGATTTTCTCTACCCATTCTTCGGGTTTGTTCTCTCTCCTTGTGAGAGTTTGGTTTGTTTTAGTATCCGGGATCGTAGATCTGCATGATTTATAATAGTGGTTCATTGATTTGGATTGTATAGAGTCGCAATTACGATTAATTGTTCGAATACGTATTGACGAATTAGATATATATATTGCACGAATACAACAGATTGTTAGATTGTTGATAGGTCCATAATTAATACATTTTTAATACCTATTTTATGTTTGTTTTCGTAATTTTATTATTTAATAAATTGTTTTCTTTTGTTTTGTAGGAAAATAAGTAAAATCATATTTCAAGCAGAAAAAGGTGAAAAAGGCAATGAGATGGAAATACTTGAAGACAAAAGGAAATTGGAGAAAAATTGGAAAACTTATCGGAGAAGAAAAAGGAATTGAGGAAATATTTCTACAATCCGATTTGTAGTCAAAGAGCCCAAACCCATTATTTTTCATATATATATATATATATCTTCCCTCTTGTATTTGAGACACCTAGAATTAGATAGCTTTTCTTTTGTTTTTTTTTATTCATGCAAGCTACTCTGTTTCTTTGATTTTTATATATATCAATATCTACTTTTTATGTTCACCTGTTTATGTTTTTGTTGTTTCTTTTCTATTCAGTTGTGTTGGTTACTGTCGATTGCATGCTTCGTTGGTTGGTTAGTTAATTTATAATTATTATAAACAAACACCTGCCATGCACGTTAGAATTATAGGTTGAATAACTTCAATTTGTTAGGTAAATTCGTGGCCAAATTTAATTACTTTTAGTTTTGTCTTTTATTTGTTTATGTTAATTACTTTGTATTATAATTGTCTCGTTTATCATACAAGCATGCGTAGCTAAATCTCTTGCCCTAGGATGAAGATGAAGTTAATTTAATTATTTTTTATATCTTCTCGTTCCTATTAATTGGTTCTCATAATTTCTCTTGGTGCTTAATGGGTCAATTGACAAAGTGATTTTGATATATTATTGTTACTGGATTTATTTTTCATAGCATATGCTTGCTCCATGAAGTTTTGATGGGTTATTGTTAGATAACAAGTTTCATAATATATGCTTGTCTCGTTAATTGATATATCTTATTTGTGAAGGAAAGAGAATTGATTTTAGGGCGAGTTAGTATTAATTGTGATTGATTAATGGATTCGGATTCCTAGGTTTTCCATATCTGATTTTAATTGTTAATTAGGTTAAACAAATCTCAACTCAAATCTTATTGTCTAGTTCGCCTGAGTTAATTGTTAGGGTTTAGAAAATTCATAGTCTCTGTGGATCGATCTGTGATTGCTACAACTGAACACTGTGCGCTTGCAGTTTACATTATTTTTACACAACAAGTTTTTTTGGCGCCGCTGCCGGGGACTATTGGTAATTTTCACTCCTTGATATTTAATTCTTCGGATTAGTTTCTTGTTCTGCATTGTTTGTCTTTTAGGGAATAGTGAAGCGGAGGAAAGTTTGGACAAGAAGATTGCTAGAAGGCCTCGTCGTCTCTTGTGAAATTTTTGGAAGCGCTTTTCGGTATTCCGTATCACCTCTCTCTATTTTCTTTCCATCATTATTGAAAAACACAAAAAAATTGAATATTTGAAAAATCCAAAAAAATTAAATAGTTATTTGTTAAAAACCAATTTGTTGCATCATTCATTCTCTCACATAGGAGCACATCATCTAGATTTCTTTATTGTCTTTATCGCTTTCCATCTTATACAATTGTGGTGATTGCTGGAGGAAAGAGGTACGTACAATTTAGAATAGAACATGTAGTGTAGTGCATCCATAAGTGTTTATTTCTCGTTCTTTGTGTGTTGTATCATCTAATCAATCTTAAGGGCGCCACCCAATTTCAAGATAAGGTGAGGGATTTCATCACCCTTTCCTTGGCCCACAAATCACTAATTCGTTCATCTTTCATTCCTTTTTCCTTAATAAAATCAATTAGACGTTAGCCCTAGGATATCGCGCTCAACTAGGAAGAGAATCTAGGAGGAACAAATCACTAAGTATTTTTCGGTGGTGTCTAGGACTAGCGAAAGCTTACCTGGCCTTTAGACTGGTGCCTAGAATGGTGGTTAGCCTCTTGGAAATGCTTCCTCCTGCCTGGCCAGTCACGACGAATGCTTTTTGAGCTGTTACTTTTAGTAGTATCTTATTGTTAGGAGCAAGGTCTAGATTTCTTTTAGGATAAGATAGATTTTTCTTTTGATTTTCCATTTTTGGGTGTTTACTTATAGCTCTTGTCTGCTACGTGCTTATTTGATTGCTTCTCTTGTATGCAAAGTATTTGGGTTCGAGATAATACATCTAGATTAGTGAGACAATCCGACCATTCACTACCTGGAATAACAAGACAACTCGATTTCTCTTCACCCACTAAAATTGAGTCAAAAGAAGTAGAAGTTCCAACACCCGTCATGGCTGTCTCTCTTAAAGAACGTTGTTACCCCGCTCGTACCGCTCAACCCTCATGCATAGTGCTACCAGCAGTAACCGCAAACAATTTTGAAATCAAACATCATAACATTAGCATGTTACCTAGGTTTGCTGGGGTAGATGGAGAGGATCCATATCTTTTCATTCGAGAATTTGAGGAAGTGTGTGCTTTACAAAAACTTCAACAACTAAGTGAGGATTCCATTAGGCTCAGACTCATTAACTTTGCTTTAAAAGAAGATGCTAAACAGTGGTTGTATAGTCTACCCGTTAATTCTATTTCCACATGGGAGGGATTTGTTGCTATATTTCTTAAAAAATATTTTCCCAACCATAAGGCTAACAGGCTTAGGAATGAAATCAACCAATTTCAACAAACTCCAAATGAGCCTTTTTGGAAATATTTTGATAGATTTCAAAAGTTGTTGTCTAAGTGTCCTCAACATGGTATAGAAAAATGGAGACTTTGTAAAATTCTCTATGAAGCCTTAGATAGCCAAACCACTGCCTTGTTAGAGTCTATGTGTAATGGTAGGTTTATGGACAAAACCGATGAAGAAGCTTGGCAATTTTTTGAGGAGTTAGCTGAAAGAACAATGTTGTGGGAGTCAACTAGGGAACCCAGTCAGGAAACTGAAAAATCTAAGGGCGTACACGTAGTTGGTAATTCTATTGCAACCGAAGCTAAGTTAGCTACACTCACTAGACGTCTAGAAGCCTTAGAAACCAACAAGGTGTCCTCACAAGTGTTTCTGTGTGCAAACTGTAATTCTCCTAATCATTTGATAGAAAATTGTCCGGAAATTGAACAAGCCAATGCCATGTTTCAATCTAGAGTTAGGAATGATCCTTATTCATCCACATACAATCCTGGTGGGAAAAATCATCCAAATTTCTCATAGAACCAAGGTCAATACAATCAGTATAACCAAAATTCTCAACCTGCTTTTCAAAAGCCCAATCCTGGTCCATATCCAACTCAAAATCCTAACTCATATCCTCCACAAAATCCCGGTCAATATCAAAACTCAGTTCCTTTGAATCCTCCTGGTTTTACAGAATCTAATAAAAGATTTACTTCTTTAGAAAAGAGTATGGAGGCATTAATCAAATCTCAACAAAATTTCATGAACACTATGATCCAAGATAGGCAATTGCTAAATTCCAACGCTCAAGCCATATCTAAACTAGAGGTCCAAGTTAGTCAATTGGCAAACACCATCAGTGAGAGAGAAAAAAATCGATTTCCTAGTCAACCCGAGATTAATCCTAAATTTCATCCAAATCAAAAGTCTCATGAAAATGTGAATTCTGTTATCTCTCTAAGGTTTGGTAATCAATTCAATAATCATGCTGGTGTCAATACTCAAGCAGAAGATAAGGTTACATCTGAACCAAATCCGTTACTCTTGAATCCTAGTCTTAAACAATCTTCCAATCCCAAGAGTCCTGAAGAAGTTGAATCTAATGAGTCATCACCCTCCGATGAACCACCTTCAAAACCCCAATCTGATGTGTCTATTGAAAAAGTCTTTAAGCCAAAAGCTCCGTTTCCTCACAGACTTACTTCAAATAAACAATCTGCTCAATTAGATAAGATTTTGGAAGTCTTCAAGCAAGTCAAGATTAACATTCCTCTTTTAGATGTAATTCAACAAGTTCCCTCTTATGCGAAGTGTCTAAAAGATTTGTGTACTCATAAAAGAACCACTCATGTTCCTAAGAAAGCTTTCTTAAAATCTAATGTTAGTTCTATCTTGTCAAATCAAATTCCTTTGAAGTATAAGGATCCTGGTTGTCCTACCATTTCTTGTGTCATTGGTAATACTTTCATTGATAAAGCTTTACTCGATCTAGGAGCTAGTGTGAATCTTCTTCCATTATCTGTCTATCAAGACTTGGGTTTAGGTGAACTTAAAGAGACTACTATCACTCTTCAGTTAGCTGACCGTTCTGTCAAAATTCCGAAGGGTATGGTGGAAGATGTGTTGATTAAGGTTGGTGATTTTGTCTTTCCTGTCGATTTCATTGTTCTAGAAACCGAACCTGTCCAAAATCTCAAAAATCAAATTCCCATCATTCTAGGAAGACCTTTTCTTGCCACGTCTAATGCTTTGATTAACTGTAGGAATGGTTCGATAAAACTCACTTTTGGAAATATGACGATAGATCTTAATTTCTTTAATGTAGGTAATCAACCTAATGAGCTTTTTGAACAACCCGAAGGAGTTAATTTGATTGATGAGGTTGTTTCATGGTCGAAACTTGAGGATAGTGCAATTGAGTCTTTTCTTGAGAACGATATTTTGTTAGAGTATGATAGTAATAAAGAACTTCATGAGCTATATAAGAATTTTTCTTCTGATGAGATGTTAGATGAATTAAATGCTATTTGTTCTAAGCATGAAACCGCCCTTAATGATAGTTCTTTTGATCATAAGTTATTTGTTAAGACTTCTGTTGGTGAGCCACCCCCACTTGTTCCTAATCTATCTTTTTCAACTTTTGATCAGTCTTTGGTAGTTGTTAATGAAACTCATCATGTTGTTATCTCTAGTGACATAGTTCATAACCAAAAATTTCAAGTAATTAATCTGCTTAAACAACATAAAGAAGCATCTACTTGGTCTATGAATGATGTTAGTGGTATGAGTTTTATTCTGGTTCAAGATCATCTTTCTCTAGTGGATAATGTTGTCTTTATGGAAGAGTTTCACATGTTTGTTGATTGTGTCATGAAGATAGTTTTTCCTCGAGCTGGTATTGGTTAGTAAGAGTTTTTGTGTGTGTCTCCCATAGTCAAGTGTAGGTATGGGGGAGTGTGTGTGTGTTTGTGTGTGTTTGTCTATTTGTTATAGGTATTGTGTTTCTCCATCATGCCATTATCAGGTATTCTCGTCCTTTTACTCTGTCATTTTTCTCTCATTTGTATACATTGAGGACAATGCATGATTTAGGTATGGGGGAGGGGTTTAGTAGTATTATTAAAAAAACAAAAAAAAATAAAAAATTGAAAAATAAAAAAATTCACAAAAAGAATTTTAGTCTTGTAAATTGTAGAATTCTAGCCTTGTGAAATGATTTCTTGTGGCTTGATGCACCCTTACATGCTATAGTAATCTTATATTGCTGATACTTTTGATTAAGAAGTGATTTGCTAAGTTCTTGTTCACACACATACACTAGCAAGTTGAAACTAGTAGACTTATTGAATGTTGCAAGTAATTAGAAGGACATGAATATGTGCAAAATGATTTGGTTTCCATGCTTTGAGTACAAGTTGGTGCATTAAAGAGATTTTTACTTGGGATTGGTTATGTTTTACCACCATGTGAGTTTTTGAGCCTATATGCATATCTTTTGCATTTTATATTCGTTTGCTTGAGTGTCCACATGTTGTTTGCATTGCTAGCACTTGTTTGAGACCTTTCTTGAAATGCATGACATTATTTGTTGATAAGATGATAAAGGCATTTAGGAATAACCTATATTTTCCAAATTACCACACCATTTATATATGATCAATTAGTTACCCACTTGAGCTTAATCCTATTTTTTTTTCGGTGACACACCACATTATGTGCCTAGACCTTTTTCTTGTTTAGCCTTACTTATGCTTGATCCCAAATTGTCAATGGCTAGTAGGAACTTGAGGGAGTAATAAGGTGTGTAAGATGGGTTTACTTTTGTTCATTACTTTTGAGAAAATATTTGGTTTGATTGCTTACTTGATAGTCGTTGTTCAAGAAATTTTTGAAGGAGGATTGTGGTTGCTTATATCTATCTCTTAGCTCTCGAAAAAAAGAAGAAAAACAAAATATATAAAAAAAAAAAAGCAAAAAGAAAAAAAAATGAGAGCATACTTATGTGTTTGTGATCCTTCTTCATTCGACTAATCAAGCCTTTTGTTAGAAGAAAATTAGAAAATCATGTGTGGGGAGGATGTTTGGTGATGTTTATGATTAATTATGGTGTCTACTAGCTTTTGACACTTCACCTTCTTTGGCCTTACTTGAAATACCTTGTCCCTAGCCCCGTTACAACCCAAATAAAGACCTTTTGATTATCATCATTTATGTATGTTGTGTTAAAGTTAGATTGATACCAAATGTCAAGCATGCTTATAATTTTGTTGGAATAGAGTGATACACTTACCCTTGTTCTTGAGTGAATATTCTTTTGTGAGTGAAAGGTGAGTTATTGCTTGTTTCTACATTTGAGATCCCAAGTTTTGACTCAAAAGTGTACTCTTGTGGGTTTAGCATGGTTACCAACTTATTTTTACACTTGACATGGACTTTTGAGCACTCATGCATATTTCTTTGAGTAGACTATGTGAATGCTTGCATCTTCCACGACAAGACATTGCAAAGTCATTTTTGATTCATAAGTTGATGAAGCATGAGGGGACTTGTATGTGTGGCGTTGCATTGCCATGCGATCTTTTACATGAGCTAGATGGATTTTGTGGGTACATTCACTATAAACCCTCACGAGACCTTACTCGTCCACTAGGGCTGCCTAGGGGTTTAAAGGGCTTGTTGCATATGTCAAATGTAACCGTGATCACCTACGGAAGTGGTATTATCTATTAGTTAGTAGTTTATAATATATTAGTTTTTCTCGAGGACGAGCAAAAGATAGGTACGAGGGCATTTGATAGGTCCATAATTAATACATTTTTAATACCTATTTTATGTTTGTTTTCGTAATTTTATTATTTAATAAATTGTTTTCTTTTGTTTTGTAGGAAAATAAATAAAATCATATTTCAAGCAGAAAAAGGTGAAAAAGGCAAGGAGATGGAAATACTTGAAGTCAAAAGGAAATTGGAGAAAAATTGGAAAACTTATCGGAGAAGAAAAAGGAATTGAGGAAATATTTCTACAATCCGATTTGTAGTCAAAGAGCCCAAACCCATTATTTTTCCTATATATATATATATCTTCCCTCTTGTATTTGAGACACCTAGAATTAGATAGCTTTTCTTTTGTTTTTTTTTATTCATGCAAGCTACTCTGTTTCTTTGATTTTTATATATATCAATATCTACTTTTTATGTTCACCTGTTTATGTTTTTGCTGTTTCTTTTCTATTCAGTTGTGTTGGTTACTGTCGATTGCATGTTTCGTTGGTTGGTTAGTTAATTTATAATTATTATAAACAAACACATGCCATGCACGTTAGAATTATAGGTTGAATAACTTCAATTTGTTAGGTAAATTCGTGGCCAAATTTAATTACTTTTAGTTTTGTCTTTTATTTGTTTATGTTAATTACTTTGTATTATAATTGTCTCGTTTATCATACAAGCATGCGTAGCTAAATCTCTTGCCCTAGGATGAAGATGAAGTTAATTTAATTATTTTTGATATCTTCTCGTTCCTATTAATTGGTTCTCATAATTTTTCTTGGTGCTTAATGGGTCAATTGACAAAGTGATTTTGATATATTATTGTTACTGGATTTATTTTTCATAGCCTATGCTTGCTCCATGAAGTTTTGATGGGTTATTGTTAGATAACAAGTTTCATAATATATGTTTGTCTCGTTAATTGATATATCTTATTTGTGAAGGAAAGAGAATTGATTTTAGGGCGAGTTAGTATTAATTGTGATTGATTAATGGATTCGGATTCCTAGGTTTTCCATATCTGATTTTAATTGTTAATTAGGTTAAACAAATCTCAACTCAAATCTTATTTTCTAGTTCGCCTGAGTTAATTGTTAGGGTTTAGAAAATTCATAGTCTCTGTGGATCGATCTGTGATTGCTACAACTGAACACTGTGCGCTTGCAGTTTACATTATTTTTACACAACAATTGTCTCTCTAAAAATGCTGCAAACTTCAGCGATATGAACGAGTGATGTGCCATAATGAATGATTTGCTCAACAATCATAGCTCGGGGTGAAGAAAATTCTGATTTGATCTATTTTATTACGTGTTTGTTCTATTTTGATTATTTTTGTAGATGTCGTATGACCGTTTATTAATGAATTACTTGATTATCAAAAAAAATATTATGTGTAAGATATAAAAAATTAAGAAAATTTGTAATATATCTTAAGATATAATGTCACATACATGATTATCTTTTTTACAAATATACTTTTATTACATTAAAATCACATGAGTTTACAAACATATATGTTATACACGAACAATTATGCTACAATAATTATTTATATTACACTTAATTGATCATTTTAATAAATTTTGTTTCACGACATTGAAAATTTAATTATTATTTGAGAAATTATTAATAATAATAATCATGTGATTATTATCGTATAGATATATTGATCAAACTTTTTAAACATGATCAAATTATAAAATATTTAGTTCATGAAAACGACATACAATATTATAAAATTAATTTACAATCAATAGGGTTAATTATCTAGTTGGTCACTGAAGTGAACCTAAAGTATCAAGTTGGTCACCAAACTGAAAATGGTCTCAAACAGGTCATTAAAGTTGGCTACGGGTACAATCCGTTAAATAACTCACTTTTTTATATTTAGTTCATGAAAACGGCATACAATATTATAAAATTAATTTACAAATATAAAATAAAGTTGAAATACTATAATTTACCATCTATTTAATTATAAAATTATTTCGAAGATGCTGATTTGTGCGAAAATTATTTCCGTATATGAACAGGCACGACACGGGTTTTTACGCTAGTTATTCATTAATTTTAATAATAGGTTCGATTTAATTTTTCACTGTTCAATTGGAACCTAAAACCAAACCTAAAAACAGATAGGTTTTTTAATTTTTGATTTCGGTTCAATTTCATTTTTTTACATTCGATTTATATGGATTTGGATTTGATTTGAGTTTTAATTTGATTTTTCAGTCGCCCGAACCGGCGGTACATGTTACTGTATAAACATTACAGATTTTGTGAATCATAGTACTAATACTACCGGAGAGAGTTGGGTATACAAAGAAATAATATTAATAACAGTGGATATGAAGTATATGTAATAAATGCAAATGCGGGCGTTATGATATTGGTACAAACCAATACTATCACTGGTTGAATTCAATTCTTGGGGTTGCTCTTTTTCTCTAGCTCTGCTCCTCAACTCTACCATGGCTTCTAACAATCGGTACAAACAAACAAACTCTCTCTCTCTCTATCTGTTCATTCATTCTTTTTATGTACATGTGTTTCTTGATGTTATGTATTGGATTCAAGTGCATTTGCCTTTCTTCTTTCTAGATCTATTAGTTTCTCTTTTCTTTATTCTTAAGGGTTTAGTAGAACCCTTATTTTCTTCAATTATAGTTTTTATATACATAAATTGCTACAGTTTTTCAAGCCCAGTTTTCCCATTTGGTGAATTGAGGTACCCCTTCTGGTACTCATGTGTAAACATTCATGTTTTGTGCATATCTAGTAATTTTTGTATATTTTTTTGGAGGGGGGAGAATTGGAGGAAATTCGTGGTGGGAAAATTGTCTTCGTTTTGAAATCTCGTCTGGTATTGTTGTATATATGATTTTTTTTAAAATCAATATAATGCATTTTTAGCTGTTGTATTTGGGGGCAAGAATGAGACGGGGTGCTTTTGTTCAGTGCCAACTGCCACATAAGGATTTAAATTTGGTTATACTATGAAGAAAGTGGCTAGTAGACACTTATTTCACTTGCTTGCTGTAGTTTTAGATGTAGATACTGATTTACAGTTGCACAGACACTGCTGTTGAAAAATGTGGCCCTTTTGACATGACCACCTTTTTTATTTTATGTCCAAGAAAACCCAACTCTGGTTTCTTACCGAGAGCATGGACTCAAACTATTTAAAAAGTTGTAGATATCATGGACCATCTTTCAGTATTTTACGTGCAAGCGTACAAAGTGAGAAGTAAGATAAAGAAAGGGAGAAAGAAGCTATTAAGTAGGAAGGCAACTGCAGAAGCAGCACTCATTGCTGCTCTTCTGTTATGCACTGCTTCCTTTTTTCCCCAAAAAATTCTTCATAGTTATGTTCTGCTCCTTATCTGCTACAGTTTCCTTCCTTCCTTTCCTTCTTTTTTTTATCACAGAATAATATAACCTATTGTCACCAGATTCCATATTGCTCTCTTAATGCATCCCTATGTAAAAAGAAACATAAAATTTTGGGAAGATGCCAACGATCTTACATCCTGCAGAACCGTCACACAGGGGTAATCGGGGTGTCAATCATTTTAAGGTTCATTAAAGATAAACTCCAAGGTAGATGGTATAGAGCAAGGATGCATCAATTGAATCAAAAGGAGTGGGCACTAGTTTCCTACTATTTTTCAGTGAAATTGATATCCAATGTAGGAAACCTTGTCTTATAGTTGCCATGATTTTTTTGCTAAGGATTTAGTTGAGATTACAGTCTTCATATTTTGTTTTGAAATCTTCGATACTTATGATAAATTAATTGGATAGTACTATCAATAATTGACGTTAATAAGATGAAGAATTCATGTTACATATTCACATATTTATTGACACATGCATGTCCTCATTTTTTGATATGTAGTTACATGTACATATGTTGCTGAAATATTAAACCTAGTTCTCCGCACATAGAAGATACTGTAAAGATCCTAAACCCTACAAAAATAAATATATCATATTCTATGGTTATAATCTGTAAATGAAATTGATATATAAAACTCTCAGAAAATACGTTACAATTTTATATAAAAAATTATGTATGGCCCAAGAAAGAAATAAGAAAGAAAGAACATTTAAAAGGCTAATGTTACCTAACATGGTGCATTTATGAAAGTCGAACTCTACACCTCTTCCAGGAACACCTTCAAAGTGCTCTGGTTCTGGCACTCCTTTTAATGATCTAACCTTAAATTTATATGAAAATCATACAAAAACAAATGTACTTTGATTGTTTTTGAATAATATACTGAAATTGAGTCAATATCTCTATTGATAATAACTTAATCAATTATTGTCGTTTTTAGAATAATGGAACTACTATTTTATAATGATACTCTACAATCTAAAAATATTTTAAAAGAAGTATAGAGATATATTTTGACAAGTTCTTATATATGTATAGGTGAATAATTACAAAAATAATCATAATACATAATTTAGGTTGCTTAATTCTAGTTATAGTTATTTTATACAATTAAAACATGTATGTTATATACTCACGTGGGTATACATGTCATATATGTATTATACTAATTGAATTTGGACTTGACGAATTGGATTAGCCTGATCCATATCCTATATATTTAGTAGTCGGATTTTTCTAATTGGGTCGGATATTTTTTAATGAATCCAAATTATCTTTAATGGATCATAGTGGACCGCATCAGGAGTGCAATCAATTTGGTTATAACAAGAGGAAATAATCGCGCCGTTTTGTTAACCGTGCGACGGTAAGGCAGTTTTTACATGGGTCTGGTGGAGGAGGAAACAAAATATATATGGTCTTTTATTTGTTTTTTGTCAGTTAAACTGAATTAATCGACATAATGAACTAATGGAGTGTCCTTTTTTTTTCGTTACTAGTAGATGCATATATATATATATATATATATATATATATATACACACACACATGTATATCCTTTCTTCAACCTCGTTCCTCCAAGGATTTTGATTTTTTACACATCTTTCTGTTATTCCATCTCTCTACACCTGTTATCATCTGCCCACATTGTCTATTTTTATCCAGATATATTGTATGTTCTCGCCGCTTTTTCAGTTTTTACCTTGCCACATTTTCAGTAATTATTTCCGGAAATGCCACAATTCGATATTTTGTCATTTTTACCACAATATATAGGCATTTAAAAAATGTGTATCGCCAATATAACAAATTGCGACTTTGTCTTGGTGGTTAAGGGTCCTGGTGTTAACAGGGTGGTCGCCGGAGCAAGTCTACTTAGGTACAGAAGTTTTGTTAACTAAGAAAGCTTGCGAGTTGTCATGTGTTGCACATTCTTGAATTGCAGGACATGTGTCACACATTCTTGTAATGTGCAACACCAAAATATATTATATATCTTTTTATTTCACAAGAAACACATTTTCCACGTGTCTTACCAAAAAAAAAAAGAATATTTAAAAAATATATTTGTAGTAATTTCAAAATTTTAACCTTTGTGTGTCCAATGTGATTAAAAGTGCCAATGTTTTAAAATGTGATAGTTTGGTCATTATTCATTTTTATATGAACCTGTGGATATGGGTGTGTTTTTTGCGACTTTTGCCAAGATTTAGCTGGCAACCTAGCAGGACTATAGTTATTATCCTTAATTGGTGGATTGTGGTGTAATCTGTACTTCCGGTTTGGAAACTGTAATCACATTTGGCATTATAAACTCGTCAATATTTGTTTGATAATTTTTTTCCAGTCATTACCAAAAACTTACCACTGTTTTTGAAATTTCATTTTCCAATTCTAGGGTTTTGGAACTATCAAAATATATCATTTATTTGTAAAATATTGAATTGTTAGAGCAACCCCTACGCACTGGCTATTTTCTCGTTTTTGCTATTTTAGCTAGTTGAATGGTGATTTACGTACTCCCAACGCTCTGAATTGGCTATTTAACCATTTGCCGGGCTCTTATTTTCTAGCTACATTTGCCTAGGTTCATTGGATCGCCACTCAAGATATTATAATTTTCTCTCTCTTGCTTCCATATTATAAAAAGGTAGAACTTACAAGTACATTCAGCCATTATTATAAATGTGTATTAATAACATAATTATGGCATAGCTAGCAAACTTAGCTAGTGTGGTTGGAGCAAAAACAAAATTTGGCTATTTCATATTTAGCTAGTCAATAGCTTTTAATTGTTAGCTAGTAATTTGTCTAGCATGGTTGGAGATGCTCTCACTGAAGAAGTCAATTTCTACAAATTTATGGAATTTTAGGAGTTTCTAAACCCCTAGCCCCTAGGCTTACAAAATAAAATTTTGGTGATTGGGTGGCCTTTTCAGAAGCAACTGATTTATTTAATTCGATCCGGCGGAATTTCGGTATTCGGCAAGATGTTTACCCTGATTTCGGATTCGTTTACCAAAATTTAAGTCAGTTTGGTTACTAGAGTACCTATTGCACAGCCCTAGACCGGATCTGCGCTAAATTGATAGACCTAGACCGATTTTAAATAAGGGACAACCATGGGTTCAACATAAAAGGCACAAGCTGCGTGCAGGTCAAACCCTAAAAGTGGACAGTATTTCCTCTCAGCTGGTTCCTACATGTCCTGTCCCATAAATTCTAGACCGGATCTGCGCTAAATTGATAGACCTAGACCGATTTTAAATAAGGGACAACCATGGGTTCAACGTAAAAGGCACAAGCTGCGTGCAGGTCAAACCCTAAAAGTGGACAGTATTTCCTCTCAGCTGGTTCCTACATGTCCTGTCCCATAAATTCTAAAATCTACTGAAGATTATAACTTTAACAGAACTTGTAGTTAATGTCACTCTTTACATGTGACACATTGCCTTTAATTCTGGTTCGTTGCTCATGACTAAAATATTTCATGACAGAAATGTGATTCTGTTAAACTCAAATTACTGGACAGGCCAGATGTTGACAATCATTTTAAGAAAATCTGTACCTTGTATAATGTTGATGATTTTCTGTATATGATGGATAATATCTACATATGATGATATCATCCAGTCTTAAGGTGGGAGTGATCCTATTAACTAATATATTTGTGTAATATGGCAGCCATGTTTCTTTATTTTGGTTTAGTTCCATCTGCCAATGTGACATGTATATGATTGATGATCTTCTGTAATTGATGGATTATATCTACATATTATGATATTATATATAGTCTTTAAGGTGAGAGTGATCCTTGTTAACAATAATATTTTGCTGTAATATGGCAAACATTTTTGTATTTTGGATTGGTTCCATCTGCTAATGTGACATTGGCCTTCTATTTGAAGATGCTTAATTGTAACATCTTGAGTTAACTTGTGCTTTCTACTAATAAATGCAGAGCTTATAACTCATCTCGTGCAAGTGGAGATCATGCTGCGAGATCACTGGATCCTCAACAACCTGTCATTTCCGTGATGCCGCTTAACAGTGTCCCTTACACGAGCACACCACGACCGCATATGAACATTCCTGCATCTCAAACAACTGTATTTCCTACTTCTATAATCAATCATCCAGCTATGGTGTTTTTACCTCCTCAGTCAAATGAGGGACATTTGGAAAGAGTTCTAGGGGCCACCAGTCATGGGGTTGCTGTAACAGGAAGTGCTGCACTTGGGAAGGTGGGACATCCTATCGGATCAATTGACATTTCGGAATCTAACGATACTTACTTTTTCCGTGTCGCTCTACCAGGTGTCGCAAGAGATAGCAGTAAGTACTTTTTTAGACTTTTAGCTTCTGTAAAATTTTGAAAAATAGTTGAATCGGACTGTGAGCCATCTATTTCTGCATTAGAATTTGAGCACGCTTCTTGAGAATTTAAGGTTTTGACAGAATTATAAAATCAATCATTGAGAGTTGAAATTAAAAATCTATCCATGTATCAGTTAAGCTCTTGTACATGGAAATCACTTAAGATACATGGTGTTGATTCTAAGTGCTTGTTAAGCTCTTATTTGTATCCATTATATATTTCAATGTAGGTAATTTTTTCATGTGTACTATCTACACAAATTTTCTCCAGCACCTATTAAGTACTTTCTAAAGTAGGTAGTGAATTCTAACAATATATATATACATTTATGCTTTATAAAAATTCAACATTACCCTTCTAATGCTGGTATAAATCGTTTAATTATATAATCTAAAATATCCAATATGGTATATGCCTTGCTATTAATAGTCATGTGACTGCTTTTTATAATTTCAGATACATTTAGTTGGTTTATCGAACCCAATGGGAAGGTACTTATTAAAGGAATAACAACCACTGGTGAGAAGAAAGTTCTCAAGCACGGCATGGTATTTGAAATGCTGACACAAAATCTTTGTCCACCGGGAGAATTTTCCATCTCGTTTCAGCTGCCGGGCCCAATTGATTCTGAAGGTGTTAATGCTGTTTTTGGAACTGATGGCATCTTTGAAGGTGTTGTGAAGAAGATGCAACCATACACTGTTTACTAGTGCATTTAGAACTTTAGACTTACACATTTCTCTCAGTAAATGCTTTGAACATTTTGAATCTACCTAGTTTTACATGGTGCCATGGTTTGGTTTTGTGGCACAACAGATTACAGTTCTTATACCCCGATTTCAGAACTTTAGACTTGTACATTTATCTCAGTGAATGCTTTGAATATCTTGAATCCATCTAATTTTACATTGTGCCATGGTATCTGTGGCACATCAGATTAGTCCTTGTACCCGATTGACTCTGGCAGAATTAATTTGGTTTTTCCATTGTGACAAGCATAGTGTGTTATTGTGATGGTTTCTTATGTACTTGTTCCTGAACCGGAATAGAGTATTTTCTCGATAAATATTTCATTATTTTGTCGATATAGATGAGTGTGCAATGACTTTGTTTCTTTTACGATGTTTCCTGTCTAGCCCGGCAAAACGATAAAGAAGGGCCGGGCAAACTCGGATTTTTATTTGCGTTTCTGCCTGTATATATTTACTAGTTACTACTACACTGAAAACCCCTTCTAAAAAGCAGCACTCTCTGGCTTGAACACTCTTCTACAATGACATGTTCCTTCTGCACTTTCATAGTTTCATATGATAGATGTGGGTGGCTGTGAGCCTGTGACAGGTATTTCAAGACCTGTGGTTCTTCAGCATAAAATATGGATCTCTGTTAAATTTGTAATGGACTAAAATGTCAGTGGACTATTAAAAATGTAAATTGTAACCGAAAATGGCCCAAAACCACAAACTGTAGGTTCGATAATATTTTCAACGGATTGATTTATGCTCACAATTTACATGTTTATTATTTTTATAAATTAATATTAAAATATAATTGGTTTGGTATTTTCAAAATCAGGAAGCAGAGCACGTCTAGGGTCGATTTGGTTGAAAATTTTAGAAAGTTTGTAATTTAGTCGTTTTGCATACTAGAATAAGACTTAGTTTTCTTTTCAATTTTTTATCAAATGAATCAATTATCGACAATAAATAAAATTTCATATGACAATCAATTCAACTAGTTACTATTTTCTAGAATATTGTTTATATATATAACAAATGTTTCGTTTTTTTTCCATTTAGGTTGAGAACTAAAAGCGTAACGGGATAATTCAAAATAGTTTTGACCGGATTTTTTGAGAAGATGCACTTTAAAATCAGGTTATAATAAAAAGAAAATTATAAAAATGAATTATGAAGGGAAAAAAAAGTCTCAAAGTGAGTAATAATTTCTAATAAAAAAGTCAAATTTTAACTATTTTAAATACAAAATGATACTAAAGAATATAACTGTAGCGGTAAAAATTTGTCGCCGTTCGTGGTTCTGATTTTAATTATCACTTAGTCGAAGTTATATGAGAATATTCAATTGTAAGGTATATATAATTCTAAAAATAATAACATAATTAATGATATCATAAATATATTATTTATAAAATATTAAAAGTTTAAAACACATTGAAATTAAAATTAATATTTGAATACATCTTATTTTTTGAATGGAGTGATTAAAATTAAAATTGATGATATGAAACTGTTGAGGTTTTGATGTCTCTGGCAAATGGCGAGAGCCGAAAGTAGAAAACCATAAACCCCCCGATCCTAAGTCAAGAAAATCTGAAGAAATGCCATTGGGAAAGTACTATTGCGACTATTGCGACAAGGAATTTCAGGACACGGCGTATGCAAGAAAAAGACATCTCCAAGGTGTTCAACATCAGAGAGCCAAATCTCTTTGGTACCATTCTCAGAATAACCCTTCTGCTGATTCATTTGGTACCGCAGGAGTTTGCAATCGCTTCGCCACAACTGTATGCTATCATCTTTCTTTCACCTCTTTTTAAATAGATAGATAATAGGTTGTTTGATTCAAATTTCCCCCATCTTACGCATTATTTTCATCAATGTCAATAAGGAATCAGTGAAATATGTTGTCTTTTGCTTATTGTTTCTTTTGATGTATCTTTAATTGTGTAGTAATGTTTGGATTTTGATGTATCCAAATAGTGGAGTATATGGTAGTGTTCTTGCTCACGTTGGATTTTTCATGGCTTTTCTCTTATTTATTGAGGACGAACTTGTTAATAAACCCAAAGTAGAGAAAATGTTATAAAGATTTCTAGGTGAAGTACGAATGGTTAAACCTTTGTTTTTTGGCTTCTTCAGTATGAACTCAAGTTTGCGTTTTGTGGTTTAAGACTATGGCAATAAGTGGATGTCCTCTTGGGATTATATCTACAACTTTCATGGATCGTGTTTGTTTTACTTATTCTTCTTTTTGGTTTTGACTAATTATCTTGCAATGGTTTAAAGGGATCATGTCCGTATGGAGATTCTTGTAAATATGTTCATCCTAAGCAGAATCCGCAAAGTACTAATACTTCAGGAACAGCAGGTACCATACTTTGTTATTTTTCTGTTCATTTTTTATTCTTGGCCTTTTTTCATCTAGCTACATACTTTCTATTAATTTGTATTTGAAAACTCTGTTGGTGGCACGACAATGAGCAACTTCATTTATATGTTCAAAAGGGGTTCTTATCTTGATAATTGTACATCAAAAATGCGGTTCTTGGAGATTTTGCCATAAAGTCGGTTTAATTCACAATATGCAATCATTATAGTGTCGATCTTCCTTTTTTTTATTTTTTTACTTTTTCTTCTTTCTTTTTTAATTGTCATCTAGTGACAAACTTCAGGGACGATATGATGGAGCATCAACAAGCTGGAGGAGCCTCTTTGCAAGGTAAGTTTCTGTTACTGGTTGGACTCCATTTTCTTGTTTTGTTTTAAGGAGTTGCTGGTGATGCTCTTCACTTCCCTTTTTCTGTATCAAAGTAATTTGGGCAGCCTCTTTTCTGTTTCATCATTTTCCTTTTTTGTATAAAAAGTCATAGTTTTTTTTTATTGTTTTTTAATTTCATCAGGTAACATCTTGAGAGATGGTTTGGGAATTTCACTAGGAAATTTACCTCCCTCGCTAAAACCTCCTCCAGAGGGAGGGTATCCATCACTTCCTTTTGTTGATTGGGGATAGACTTGTCACTGTATGTTACATAGATTTCATTCTTATGTTGAGAATAGATTTTGTCGACCTTTTCTTATCAATATTTGTTGTGCACGCTCCATTTTCCTGCACTATGTATGAGTTAGTAGTAGTACTAATAGTGTAGCTGAGTTTCTATGTATGTCATGGTTACCTTGTAAACTGAGCTCAAACCTGTTTCATCGTTTACCCTATAAATTTTGTTACTAGGATGTTAATAAAGCTTATTAATGTTTGTGATTCTATTTATAAGCCACTTTTTTGTGGAAGTGAGCTTTAACAACTTATGAGAAAAGCCAACATTAATTTTTCTGACCAAAATCAGAAAAAGAAACTAATATGAACAGTAATATAGTACTTTTACATGATCTACATCTACTGAACAATTTCTCTATGGCATCATATTGTTTACAACACCTTCTTCGTATTGGACATTGGATGATTGGCCCTGTATCTTGTTTGCCCCTACTATCAACTGGTGCCAATCAACTTAATCAGAAATGTTCGGAGTTATTAAAACCGAGTTCTCAGTTATGGATCAGACTTAACTGGAGAAGTCTTGGTTAGTTTTGTGCAAATTTCATACAATCTCTCGTCGTGTCTATGCAAATCTTAATTTTAATAATCGGATACTTGGAAGTGCATCAGAACTTCCAAATATCAGCTATAAGAAGTTATTGCAAAAATACTGTTGATGAGGCAATTTATGATGTAATAGGTAGGCCACTGTTGTGTATTTCCTTAAGAACACACAAACAATCAGTCAAATATCAGCTAATCTAGTCTAAGAGCTTCTTTTGCCTTCATCTTAATTAGACTCTATTGCTAATCTAACGAGTCTGTAGACATTATTTGAGGAATTCGTACTGCTGTCATACCAACAATCACACCAGTTTTTCTTAAAGAAGTTATCAATATCAAGTGTTGTATGTTAAAGAAGGTACCCCGACACGTAAAAACTGTTGAAATTTTAACCTTCATACCCCCATATATTTGCAATTCGGGATATCAGTTGAAATTGGTCAATATCACTTGAAAAATGTCTTACTGCCGAAGAAGAGCATTAGAAGTAAAATATAGGATTCTCTCAGAATGTGAGAAACGTTGAAAATGATAAAAGAAACAATAGCAGAGAAGAGGGAAAGAGATTAGTAGAGAAACTGAAATCTATATTATTCTGCTACAAGTTTTACAATGGGGTAATCCTCAATTTATAGAACAAAATGATTTACTATACAAAGTGTATGTGCAACACCCAAGTCACCCAGCGCCACATTGAGACATGTAGAAACAAGTACAAATGTCTCAAAGTAAATAAGTAGCTCTCTCTGACTGAATCTCCTAGCCACTAGTATGGCCTTGTAACTTTCTATAGTACCATCCTGATAGTATTCAACAGTATAAAGGGCAGGTAAGCTTATATTCTTAATGTAATTTACGGAACAAATTTTTCAGAAACTTAGCTGTAAATTAAAGACACCGCCGCCACTCAAGAAGAATTGTATACTAGTGAAGAGATAGGTAACATAAATGGAACTTGCTGGCATTCAAAACTGAAAAACAAATTACATTTACTGAGAACAAATGTGGTTTTCGATTCAAACGGAGCAAGTAAGGTAAAACAGGCAAAAAGGTTCACAAACAAGAGTACAGTCACAATGAAATGTACCAAAACCTCACGACTAATTAAGTAGTCCCTGCAATGTCTTCTGATTGAATGTCTGACACTGGCAACATGGCTTCTCCACCAAGATGATCAGGCTATGACCTTGTTTACTCTAAACGAATCCAGTATCTGACGCAGATCACTTTCCTCTTCAACAAAAACTTTTTCAGGTACTTGTAATCTTAATACGTATAACTGATTGTTTTCAACTCCAAGAACAGAAAGGTAGTGTCTGTCCCACTCCAAACGAGCAACTCTGTCTTGTGGCATAACGGCCAACTCATTGTTGTTTGCATATGATTTTATGTTTACCTGATCATAATACAACAGGTTTCTTTAATTGTAAAGACATAAGAGGACAAGCTGTTTGCTGGTAGTTGTTTTTAACAACCTAGAAGCTGAAAGTGTATGCAGTTAATGTTAATAATATTTATAAGCCCTTACCTCAACTTCATAGTACATTTTTCCATCATCAGCTACTCTTGAAGAAGTAGAAAGAATACTTGACTCACGCCTTACCCCAAGTCTGGTAGACATGAATTCTGTCAAGTACTGCTTTAGAACATTCTTTCCAGCTACTTCCGGTGGACCCAGATCTTCAATGCTCTTGTAATTGGAGGATGAAGGGGAGGACAACTCTAAAGAGAGATTCTCATCAAGAATAAAGGGATCCCTAAAAAATATGTCTGCATTGGCACCTCGAACTTGAATCCAGTTTTTAGGATACTTGAACGAGTAACCATCAAAAGTATCTATGTATTCCCTTAACCCAACAGATTGTAAGGCACTTGCAGTATTAAGTGAATTAGCTTGTCCAAATACATAACTTGAAAGGAGTATGGTCATTATTTGCCTCCTCGGGACTGCAAAAGCTTTAGTCTGATTATATATTAGAAATGATAAGTCATGCTATAAAACATGTTGAAGTGCATTAATGCGTATTATATATATTACATGCTGAACCATAAGCTAATAATGTACACAACTATATGGATGGTAAAAAGAAACCAGATTGACCAAGATACAAGTAAAAACTGCTCTTGATAGCCATGCACATGGAGTCATGGAGTCACTAGGTTAGTAATATTGGGAGGGAGGATCACATACAGATTTAATATTATGTTTAAAAAAATTTGCATTGTCTTCATTATAATAATAAATAGAACAATACAATGTAGTGCTCTAGCTTCTTCTATCTCTTTTCTCAGAGTTCTCCGTACCTGTATGATTTAATTTTCATCATTTGATCTTATATATACTATCATATTGCATGGGAGCTAATGGTCACCGTTAAATTTATACCGCCCAGCAGGCCACCACTAAACTAGTATATTTCTACAATTCGTACATACAGACCGAACACTAACAGACACACGTCCAAGACTAACAGACTTTGATTCAGCTAAAAGAATGTCTCACCTTCCATACACGAAGCAAATCCACTAACCATAAAACTAATTCTTAAACTTCAGTATGAACCATCAACCATACACACCATATATACATAATCATATACACATACATACAATTGAAGTTGAGATCTTTAATTTCCAAATATGAAATTTAAAACATCCCCTTAAATCCTGTTACATCTAAAGTTACACATTTACCTACAAGAAAAGTCAAGAAATCTACAAATTACTCTGCACATACAACTATTTATGTATATAATCCATGGGTGTGTTGCAGATTTATGTACTAACCTCAAGCAGAGAATCTTGAATCTCCTCCTCTACTTGTTCGGTCTCAGTAGTTTCACCAGATGAAGAAAAGCACACTGAATCAAGAACAAAACTGTGGAGTTATAATAACTTGGGAGAAAAATGAGTATTGCAATAAGTTTTTGAGTATATTTGCCTCCTTTTTAGAGAAGGCGCACTGATGACTTTTGAATGGCGGGTTTTATTGAAGAGTGGGGAGCACCAAGAGCAGCTGTTCTCAGCACTGTTGCTGACAACATTATAGACAGGGGTGTATTTAATTGTCTATAAGCAAACCGAGAAGAGGATAATAAAATGCTGATTCAACAATTGTAATAGATTTTCGGGAGGGGTGTTTGGTATGTCCATAATATGCTTCACTGATCTCTTCACTATTACATACTAGTATCTTGTTAATTATTTTCACCAATTATTTGTTTTATTTTTTGTAAATAAAAAAGTGTGCCCTTACACCCCATATAGCGATTTAAACATCAAAAGCTTTTCACGAAACTTCACGACTACATTAAACTTAATACTGTAATTTTTCTATGAATGCTAAATTGTTGACTTGAAACAGCTTCCCCAATAACGAGTCAAACGCAAAGACAAGAACAACTAAGATATAAATCCATTATAATGTCTACAACAAACCAAGACGGTTGAGCTATTTCAAACACACTTCATACCGTATACACTATAGAATAATCCCAGTTACGTTTAGACGTTTCGGAATATAAGCACATAATTTCCTGTAAAAAGAAACACCAAACACACCTATTCGAAATCTGATACCTATCTAATTAACAATTTAGTACATTTATCAGTTGAACCGACAAGTTGGGGCCAACAGAAAAGCATGAAATAGGGGATAGTAAAGAAGAGGAAAAATAGTATAGACCTGCCTTGATACACCTCCCTGCTTGTCCCATAAGCCAAACAGGGGGTCTTTCCCCTGTTTCTCTTCCAACAGCACTACACAACAGAGGTTCACTTGCACTAATTGCTTTTGGGTCTGCATATTTACACAAGAATCAGAATTTAAGTTAAGGGTCATGTAAAAATACAACATTATTCACACATTTCATATGTTTATACATGTAGCATTCTGCATTCTTTAAGAAAAAGAACATACCTGGGATGGCAGAAATGAATTTGGTGTTGGAGTTGCAAGTTGATTTGGTTTTGAAAGAGAATGGGGAGAAAGATGAGACAGAGCTCAAGTTATAAAGTGTAGACATATCTATTGTCTGTATTGATGATGATCTTCACCAAAATGTGTGTAGTTATGTACAGAAAGAGAGAAGTGTGTTTCAACTATACTTTTATTGGGCAGTGGAATGGATAGATTCATAGATAGCATACAAGATAAGAAGTGTGTTTCAACTATACTTTTATTTAATTTATATATCCATTTGTTCAAAAAAGGTTCAATTATATATCCATCATCTAGTCTAGCGTAAAAGCTCGAGGCTTATAGACTGAAATAATTTCTCGAACGAACATGTATTGATATCGGAATAATTTTGTAATTAAAAATATGGAAAATGATATCATTTTGAATTTATCTTTTATTTGCATGAAAATACTTTTAACTATTTTTTTAATTTAAGAAAATTTTAGAAAATTTGAATAAACTAGGTTACTGAGTCGCGCTTCGCAGCGGCATTAGAATATATTTGTTAAGAAAAAGAATATTAGAATAAAAATTGTGAAATAAATATCTACAAAATTATTTAAATTATCAAATAAAATATATTCTGTAAAATTTGCATTTGGGTAAGTAATATTATAAATTATTTACATATTACTTTTGTTTATAGAGTTTGATTTTTTTATTTTTTTGGACCGATACCATTGTCATATATATATTTAAAAAATTATATTGATAAAATCAATATAAACATATAATATTACTTATATTTATAGTATTATTATAAAAGATAATATTAGAACATGATAGTTTGAATTTTAACTTATATAATATGATTACTTATATATTACTCTAATATATTACTACATGAAAATACCAGAGAGTATGTTAGTTTCATTAATACGTGCATCAATCATATCCGGACATATGAACTGAAAGAACGATAAAAAACAATTAACAGTTATATTAAAATTAATGTAATGCATAACTTACTAATTTGTGATAATTTTGAGATCTCTTTTTTTTCCAACCGCCTTTGACAACTTCAATGTCACCCAAGTAGGTTAAACAGCCCACAACATCTAAATCAACATAGAAAAAATAATATTAGAACATGATAGTTTGAATTATAACTTATATAATAGTATTACTTATATATTACTCTAATATATTACTGCATCAAAAACCTGAGAGTATGTTGGTGTCATTAATACGTGCATCAATCATATCCGGACATATGAACTGAAATAAATGCAGTGATATGTTGACGATGCCTTCTTCCAATCTCTTAAGCAACGTTATGCGTATGAAGAGCAATTTAGACCCATGTGATAGTGGTCTATATTTCCCCGTACTTGAAACAACTTTCAGATTTTTGATGCTGTACACAGAGCCTTCCTCTAAAGGATCTTTGAACCGAGAGACCAGAATCTTCGGGATCGTAGCATGGATCAAATTTTCCTGTCATACAACATATCTTAGAAAAGTGAATAACATCATACAATTTGACAAACTAATAAGTTATAAGTATATTGATTTATTAACCTTTTCATCGATCAAAATCATGTCAAGACTGATCAGTTCTTCAGTATTTGGATTGACAGATTCCCACATTCTATACACTCGTACTCTTATCATCTAGGCATAGTTGCTGTCGTTCAAAGCATCCAACATGGTGTAGGTCATAGTTGTATTGATTGTAAATATGGTTGTAAAAATTTGAAGCTATGTAAAAAAGTTTCGGTGTAGATTTTTGGTTATGAATGACCTTTAATTTATAGGTGTTTGTAAGGTGAATAATATTGAAATCCATTATGTTTAAAAGTCAAGAAATATTATAAAATAAAAGTTCTATAAAGTTTGAAAATAATAAAAGAAAGTTCTATCAAGTTTGAAAATAATAAAAGAAAGTTTTATCAAGTTTGAAAATAATAAAAGAAAGTTCTATCAAGATTGAAAATAATAAAAGAGAAAATTGCAATTATTAACATAAGATCCTAAAAATTCGGAAGTTGTAATTTGCTAAATCAAAGAAAGTTCTATCAAGCCTACAAATTCGAAAACGAAAATAATAAGGAAGTTGTAATTTTTTAAATCAAATAAATTTTCTAAATCAAAGAAAGTTTTATCAAGTCCTACAAATTCGAAAATAATAAGGAAGTTGTAATTTTCTAAATCAAAGAGAGTTCTATCAAGTTTGAAAATAATAAAAGAAAGTTCTATCAAGCCTACAAATTCGAAAATAATAAGGAAGTTATAATTTTCTAAATCAAAGAAAGTTCTATCAAGTCCTACAAATTAGAAAATATTAAGGAAGTTGTAATTTTCTAAATCAAAGAAATTTTCTAAATCAAAGACAGTTCTATCAAGTCCTACAAATTCGAAAATAATAAGGAGGTTGTAATTGTCTAAATCAAAGAAAGTTCTATCAAGTTTGAAAATAATAAAAGAAAGTTCTATCAAGCCTACAAATTCGAAAATAATAAGGAAGTTGTAATTTTATAAATCAAATAATAAGGAAGTTGTAATTTTTTAAATAAAATAAATTTTCTAAATCAAAGAAAGTTTTATCAAGTCCTACAAATTTTCAAAAATAATAAGGAAGTTGTAATTTTCTAAATCAAATAATAAGGAAGTTGTAATTTTTTAAATCAAATAAATTTTCTAAATCAAAGAAATTCTATTAATTTCTACAAATTACAAAAAATAATAAGGAAGTTGTAATTTTCTAAATCAAAGAAAGTTCTATCAAGTTTGAAAATAATAAAAGAAAGTTATATCAAGCCTACAAATTCGAAAATAATAAGGAAGTTGTAATTTTTTAAATCAAAGAAAGTTCTATCAAGTTCTACAAATTCGAAAATAATAAGGAAGTTGTAATTTTCTAAATCAAAGAAAGTTCTATCAAGTTTGAAAATAATAAAAGAAAGTTCTATCAAGTATGAAAATAATAAAAGTGTAATTTTCAATTTCCTTCCTACAAAATCGAAAATAATAAAGAAAGTTGTAATAAAGGAAATTGTAATTATTAAAATTAAAAATTGTGAAAAATTGAGAAAATTAGAAAAATAGAACGGAGCGATTCTAGAGGCGCCACCTCACCGCCCCCGTCTTCTCCTTTATATAAGTATATTAATTTCGATATGATAAAGATCAAATTATTATTTTTTTTGCCAAAATTTTATTTAGTTTTAAATGATATGAAATGCATTTTATCAAATTTAATAATTAATTATAATATAAATGATAATTTAAGTATAGTTTTCCGTATATAATACGGACGTATCTAAACTTATGTATATTTAATGAAATGACATTATACTTGTAAATAAAATATAAAGTTGGTCATATATGTAATACTATACCGTGATCACATCATAAAATCTCCAACCATCCTATTAATCTCTGAACGGTGACTCAATCGAATACTCCGATTAGGGGTGTTCATGGTTTACCAACCCTGATTACCGAACCAACCCAACACTATTTTTGGCCAACCAAGACGATAGAAGAAAACTCGATACTAATTGGGTTAAAAACATTTCAAACTGATTTAAATGGATTGGATATGAAATGTATATTTTTTGGCCAACCGGATTTAACTTACAATTAATTTTTGTTTGATATTTAAATATATATTTATATTGTACATACAACCATACATTAGATAATACATCATACTAACATTTATAGATACTAGCTTAAAACCCGTGCGATGCACGGATTGTTAATTGTTATTTTATTATTATTTTTTTAATATTTTATTAATTGTAATTGTGCAAAAAATAATTAGGCATGTTAAAATAGCTAAACACTTTTAATTAATTAAAAAACATTAAAACAAATTTTAAAATAAATAATTATGGGTTTGCCCGTTATATTTTTGAAAAATAAGGGGTTTTAGTAAGAAACAAATAAAAAATGTAACATATATTTAGTTTAAAAAGGTAAATGTCCGTGATATTTTTGGAAAATGAGGTTTTAAAATTTAATAATTGAAATTATTTAAATACGTTTTAAAATAAATAAGTAAAGAGTTTCCTGTGATATTTTTGGAAAAAAATGGATTTTAGTGAGAAAAATAGAAAAATTAAATTGTAAAAGGCAATTTCCCGTGATATATTTAGAAAAGGATGGACTTTGTTAGAAAAAATATATAATGTGTTTTAGCTGAAAAGATAATTGGTTATAAATAGATATTTGATTATTTATATTTTAATATTTTTAGTAATTGCATTTGTTAAGAAAAATAAGTAGACATGTTAAAATAGGTAAAAAATTTAAAAAAATAATTATAATATTAAAATAGGTTTAAAAATAAATAACTAAAGATTTGTCTGTGATATTTTTGGAAAATGAGGGGTTTTAGTAAAGAAAAATAGAAAAACAAACATGTTTAAGTTAAAAAAGGTAATTGTCCGTGATATAATTGAAAAAATATGTGAATTTGTTATAAAAAAAGGTAATTGGTTATAAATAGGTAGTTGGTTATAAATAGGTAATATTATTGTTTAATAATATATTTCTATAAATAAGTAAGGTTAATTAAGTAAAAACACGAATTGCAGTTAATTAAGGGCAATTAAGTAAAATCACAACGTACCATACCGACCAACCAAAATTTTAATGTTTCGTCTATTATATCATAGTATTGATAGTATAGATAGATATATAGATTTATAATATTAGTATTTTATGCTACTAAATGGAATATCCCCTGATATTTTTGAGGTTTTAGTTAGGATAAATATTAGTTAGAAAATATAAAAAAGAATACATGTTTTGAAAAAAAAGCTAATCGGTTAGTCAATAATAATTATATTATTATTATTTTACTTTATTAAATAGAACTGTTCGTGATATTTTTGGAAAATGAGAGGTTTTATTTAGGAAAAATAGAAAAGTAGGAATTTTAGTTAGGAAATATGAAAAAGAATATATACACTTTGGCTAAAAATAGTAATGAGTTAGTTATTAGCAATTATAACCTTATTATGTTATTTTATTAAATGAAATCGCCTGCGATATTTTTGGAAAATGAAATGTTTTAGTTAGAAAAAATATTCTATCTAACAATTTTAATATTTTATCTAACGGTTTTCATCGATTTGATCAGAACTATCTAACGGTTATGATTGGAGTGACCAGAGTACAAAAACTTGATGCACAAATTATTATTAATAATTATTATTTTTATTATTTATTCTTTAATATTATATTAATCAGCATTTGCTAAAAAAAATAAGTAGACGTGTTAAACTTTTTTAAATAATTAAAAGTATTAAAATAGATTTATAACTGTTTGCCCGTGATATTTTTGGAAAAGGAGGTGTCTTATTAAGGAAAAATAGAAAAAATAACATGTTTTAGCTGAAAAGGTAAGTGCCCCGTAATTAAAAGTATTTAAATAGGCTTCACAATAAATAAGTAAGGATTTGTCCAGAATATTTTTGGAAAATGAGGGGTTTAGTAAAGAAAAATCAGAAAGAGTAACATGTTTTAGTTGAAAAAGGTAATTGCCCGTGATTTTTTTTAGAAAAAGAAAAGATTTTGTTAGAAAAGATATTGTATTTTAGCTAAAAAGGTAGTTGGTTATAAAAATGTTATTATTTAATAATAATTTTTTTATAAAATGAAAAAAATAGAAAAGTAACATAATTAAAAGTATTAAAATAGATTTTAAAATAAATAAGTAAGGGTTTGCCCATTATATTTTTGGAAAATGAGGGGTTTTAGTAAGGAAAAATAGAAAGAGTAGCATGTTTTTGTTAAAAAATATAATCGCCCGTGTTTTTTTTTAGAAAAAGAGGGGATTTTGTAAGAAAAAAAATAAAAAAAAGGTAATGTATTTTAGCTGAAAAGGTAATTGGTTATAAATAATGTTATTATTTAGTGATAGTTTTTAAAAAAAAAATAAGTAAGGGTAATTAAGTAAAATCACTAAGTACCGACCGACCGTCCGTATATCCGACTACCAAACTTTTAATGTTTCGTCTTTAATTATATAGCTTAAAACTTGTACGATGCACGGGTTGTTTTTAATAATTGTTAATTTTATTATTAATATTTTATATTTTATTAATTGAATTTATTAAAAAAAATATATGTAGGCGTGTTAAACATTTTAAAATAATTAAAATGAATTTTAAAATAAATAACGGGTTGTCCGTGATATTTTGGAAAAAGACGGGTTTTAGTAATAAAAATAGAAAGTAACATGTTTTCGTTGAATTTTAAAATATAAAAGTAACGATTTTCCCGTGATATTTTTGAAAAAAGTGGGGGTTTAGTAAGAAAAATAGAAAAGGTGACATGTTTTAGTTAAAAAAAGTAATTGTCAATTAAAAGTATTAAAATAGATTTTAAACTAAATATGTAAGGGTTTTCTCGTGATATATTTGAAAAATGAAGGATTTTAGCAAAGAAAATAGAAAAAGTAACACGTTTTAGCTGAAAAGGAAATTGCCCCTGATTTTTTTAGAAAAAAATGGTAATATAATTTAATTTAAAGGGTAACTGATTATAATAATTAAATAAACAATTAAATAAGGCAAATATCGTATCAAAAAACAGGTACCAAAACTTTCAATGTTTCGTCTTTGATAATATAGTATAGATAGAGAGATATATTCATAAATTAGTATTTTATGCTACTAAATGGAATAGCCCGTGATATTTTTGAGGTTTTAGTTAAGAGAAATATTAGTTAGAAAATATAAAAAAGAATATACGTTTTGGAAAAAAAGCTAATTGGTTAGTCATTAATAATTATAATATTATTATTTTATTTTATTAAATAGAACTGTTCGTGATATTTTTGGAAAATTAGAGGTTTTATTTAGGAAAAATAGAAAAGTAGAAATTTTAGTTAGAAAATATAAAAAAGAATATATATACTTTGACTAAAAATGGTAATGAGTTATTTATTAGCAATTATAACCTTATTATGTTATTTTATTAAATGAATCTGCCCGTGATATTTTTGGAAAATGAGATGTTTTATTTAGGGAAAATAGAAAAGATATTCTATATACTAATTTTAATATTTTATCTAACGGTTCTCAATGATTTGATAAAAAATATCTAACGGCTATGAATGGAGAGACCAGACTACAAAAACTTTCATGACCGGACTACAAAACTTTCAATGTTTCGTCTTTAATATGATAGTATAGATATGTGTATATAATTCTATTATTAAAATTATTATTATTCAAAAATAAAATATTAACACTAAATCGTAAGTTACGTGTGTTTTAGTTTACTTAGATTTTTTAAATGAGAGGTGTTGTATAATATTAATTTTTTAATAAAATTATTTAAACCATTCAAACTGATGCAACTGACCCAAACTAATGTATTATAAGCAGAGTTGGGTTGCAAATTTAAGTTTTGCGGGTTGGATAAAAAAAAATCAAAATGATATAACTGAGTCGAGTTACAAAAATTCTTCCAACTTATAAACAACTCCTCACACCAATTCCCAATTTTTACAATGATGTGTGCAACTTAAAATTTATTTTTAAATAATAAAAGTAACCGACAATATGTTACTTATAGATTTTAATATTATATTTATGTATTAGCACCTGAATATTTCATATAAAATATAATAAGTAACATATTATTATATAAAAATATAAATCATATAACAATTAATAACCTAATTGATATTTAATCAAAAAAATATAATTGAAGTAATTTTTTTTAAAGATAATTGAATACATTACTGTATACATAAAAACACGAAAACTAAAAAAATCGAAGTTGTATAAATAATATGAACTAACATTTCATTTGGAAAATTTAAAATTTAAAAAAGCAATTGTAGAAAACATGTTATATAAATAATATAAAATAACATATTGGTCACTCAAAAGTTAAAGTATTAAAAGAAAATAGGAAGAGAGAATTATAGGCTTTATCTAATAATTTTTTTAGAGTAAACTCAAAATTAAATGTAGCACCGTTGATAATGAAAAGAAATTTATATAAGGAGATATTAGTTGGATTTTCAATGGCTACACAAATTCAACCTCTTTTAATTTAAACACTGATGAGATCGTTTCTGTAATTTTTATAAATACAAGGATAAAATTGTAAATTCACTACCATTTTTGACATATTTTGCCTTTGGTTGACTTTCAACATAAAAAGTAGATATATAGATATATTGCGAATTGTCAAAATGTGCTAATCTGAACCGACTAAAATCGAATGACTTGATTTTGTTAAATTATAGATTAGTAGTTCACATGTTGTTTGAATATTTTGAAAGTCGTCACCATATATGATTAAGTATGATAAGATATATTGTACTATATAGAAGTATACATTTTGACAACTAATATATAATTGATCTATGTTTAATAAAAAAAATTAAATATAATTTAAATTTTAAGAAAGATGATTGAATAAATATACATAAAACCAAAAACAAATAGTGTTATATAAATAATATAAATCAACAATTTACTTACTCAAAAGTTTTAAAAAAAGGATAATAATGAAAAACGTGAGTAATCTAATAAGATTTTTAATTGAAACTCAATAATTAGTGTAGCACAAGTGGTTATAACATAAACTTCCTAAGATGAGGTTAGAGGTTCGATTTCTCAAACCAACTCAAACTTGTTTATTTTATTGCATAAATTGTAAAAGATGACATTTTTGTGATTTTTTTAAAAAAAAGGATAAAACTGTAATTTCACAGCCAATAAAATGGCTCAAATTGCCCCAAGACGGGCTTTAATATATATATATAAGTAGATATATGAAATTTGTCAATAGTACATTTGTATGTTTATTTCACTAAATAATAATTTATTCACAATTTTCTTTAATTTATCAAATGTATAATTTACATATTTATTGAAAAAATTTACATTTTGAAAAATATTTAGCTAAATATGTTTTTTTAAGTAAGTTTATGTTGGTGATGTTCAAAAAATTCGAAAAGTTCGTCCCAAAAAAAGTCCGAAAAGTTTTGAAACGTAAAAAATTGAGAAAGACATCCACAAAAGGAAAATGTAAAGATTTAGATGAGACGGAGGGAGTATTCACTTTCTTCCTTTATAAAACAAAGTAAGATATATGGTCAGTATATATTCAAAAATAAATAGTAGTAATATTTAGTTATTTGCATGTATTTGTTGTGATCTAAGGAAAAATATTTTAAACTTAATCTTAAGAGCCTCATTCTCTCTATTTAAATTTAATATTTATAACTCAAAATATATACAAAGATTTAATATTTAAATTCGATCAACATTTTATCAAAATGTAAAATATATACTCCCTCTGTCCCTCTCATTTCTTTACACTTTCATTTTTGGGATGTTCCTCTCAATTCTTTACATTCCAAAAATTTCCTAAAATAGTAAAGTTTTATAATATAAAAATTAACTACATCCACTACTTTCCTGGTCCCACCACTTTAATGACTTTTCTTACTTTTCTCCACTAAATTACATTTTTTCTTAACCACTATGCCCAACCTCAATGTAAAGAATTGTTAATCCCAAATGACCTAACAGAATTGTAAGGGGGGGGGGGGGGTTTGAAGACAATTCTAGATATTTCCCAAACTTATAAACAACTTTCGAAATTAAACTGAACTTATAAAATAAAAACACAAACACTTAAATAATTTCAGTTGGATTGTTTGATGATCTAACTGAAGTGTTTTTATTGCGAAAATAATCTGTGATACAAAATGTACACAGCTGCTCAGTTACAAGAATGTAGAGAAGTATGCTCTCAAAGATAGCTAATACAATCTATTTGTTTTTCTTCTCTCTCTTAAATAACTGCTACACTTGGTTATATATATTCCCAAGTTTACAATGCTATTTTTGGCTACTCTAAAGTACACTAAAGGTAACCACCAGTAGCTTGCTTTTCATCCCTTTTGTCCAATGGTCCTTGGAGATCTTTGTCTTCTGTCTTCAGTCTTATAGTGATCCCACTCAAAAACCAGATTGGAAATTGGAATGTTTCCTTATTCCCCCTATGTCCATTTTGATGGCTTCCAATGCAAAGTACACTTCCACATCTCCTTTTGATCTGTCAGAAAACTGTCACTATCACTTTGTCAACTATTCAGAAAAGTGATAATGATTCGTTGATAGCAGTAAGATGTGTTTCGTTGATAGCTTTATTCTTCGTTTCGTTGATGGTATAATCCTCGTTTCGTTGATAGAGTAATCTTCATTCCGTTGATAGAGTAATCTTCATTCTGTTGAAAGATTAATCTTCATTCCATTGACATGTCTTCACTTAGGCAAAATTACAAGGCACAATATATTTACACTTAACCAACCTATTTTGCCTATCTAGTACAAAGTCAACATGACTTAGAAAACCTGACTAATACCTACAACAAATACATATCAATCTAGTGAAGTATTGTAAAATGCAATTGCTACATCACTCATTTCGTTGATGAGCTTCCTGTCAACGAAACATTGCAAAGCATGCCATTTCGTTGACAGTTACAAAATGACTTAATACAAAATCTACTAAGTGTTTTATAATTATCATCAAGAACAACATATTCCTAACAATCTCCCCCAATTTATGACTGATAGAATAACAGCCATAAATCAAGAGCCTTGATGATAACAAAAACACTCAGTCAAATTACACATGATAAAAATAGAAATTACATTAAGCTTCATTGAATTTAATTGAAATACAAAGTAGAAAATCTTACAAAACAAGTGCACAGAGTTGCTCCTCTAGTCTGAGCAGATTTTTCATCTTTGCCTCTGTGGTCTTGTTTTCTTCCCTTTTCTTGCATTGTTCTCCTCAATCTGAGCTTGAAGTCTTCTGTAGAAAATCTTCTCTTCTTCATCTTGATTCCCCAACCTGGATTGCATTAATCTGAGAGTTTTATTGGATGCCTTTTCCAGTTGGTCTTCTATTCTGAAGAATCTTCTACAGTTGTCCTTGTCTCTGAATTCCATCATCCAAAAAGGTTGGAGATGAATTTTCTTTCCTGATTGAGGGACCTTCAATACTCTGGGAAGTGCACCAGGATTGTTCCAGCTAGCTTTGATTTGGCAAATGTTGGAGACAACCTCAGACTTGGCTGTTTTGGTGAAACCAAAATCTTTCTTCAGACATTTGAACACAGATAGCAGTGTCTGATAGTCTTCTCCCAGAATTCTATGTAGAGGCCAAATCTGTTCTCTCCCACCCTTGTAGACAAACACCAATCTCTCTGGTAGTTTGTAAGAAGCTGCTATTCCTCTCACTTCAACCAGGTCATCAAGATTGATATGTAGGTCAGACTCCTCCCTGATGTCAGCAATGTAGATGAAGTCTTCTGGGTTGGTAGGGGGTTTCTCAGCTTGTGGTTTCCTTACAAGAATTGGCTTAGCCTTGGCAGCCCTCTGCTTAGATTTCTTCTTTGGATCCATTTCAAAGAGGAATTTTGGAAAGTTGGCCTCATCAAACTCAATTGGCTCTCCCTTTGGCTCAATTGGCTGATCATGGAAATTGACAGGATGTTTAGGATCACAGGCTAACTTTACCTCAGAAACTGGATCAGGAATTGTTGGAGGTGCAATAAGTACATAAGAGTCTTTTGCAATACTCTGAGAGTCATCATTCTCAAAGGCTATGTTTCTCCTAGCTCTTGCCTTTGGTTGCCTTATGCTCTTCTTTGTACTCCTTTCCTCTCTGGCTTTTCTTCTAGCTGTCTTTCTTCTTCATCAAGTGATTGAGCAACTTCAAGTGCTTGCATTGCTACTCTTTCTGACTCTTCAGCCTTAGCTTCAGCAAAGTTTGGGTGACCAGCCCAAACACAAATTTCTTGTCCATTCCTGTAGACAATTGCCCTTTGCTTCCTTATCTCAGGATCATTGCTTTCCTTGCATTTTGTGATAAGTAGTCCAAGAAGCTTGAGCTCATCTGGATAAGGTGCAGGATAGAAAATCCTTGCTATGTTTTTGCCCTTTGGTTTAGCAGGGGACTTGGGAGATAAGCTTCTTTGAAGTGTAGCTTGTTCCACATTCCTAATGCATGAAGTTTGTCCTTTTTCCTTCCTTGGACCTTGAGTGACTCCATGTAGAAGGGGCTCTACCTTATAGAAAGAATTGGTCTGTGGCTCCCATTCCGTTGATACTAAAACCATGGCATTCGTTGATGGTGTTGTAGAAGTAGCTTGATCCGTTGATGAATTTGAATTCTTTGCAGTTTCAGCTATCTTCTTGACTCTTGCATCTATGTTAGCCCAATGGTCTTTTATCTGTTCAGCAAGTGTTAGCCTCATAGATGCTTGTTTAATCAAGTCAATACCATCCAGTTTATCCTTTCCTGACTCCCCCATAGCTAGTGGCTCCTTTGGCAGGGAAATGGCTGGGACCATAACCTTTGTAACTTGAATGTTAAGCTCCTTAGATTTCTCCCCCCTTTTGTTATCATCAAAAGGAATGACTGGGAGTCCTTGAGCTGCCACTAGCTGGGCTAAAAGTTGGGTTTGCTTCTCCTGTTCCCTTTGCATTTGAGATAAAGTAGCTTCCACCTTGTCCACTCTAGAAGAGAGAGTCTTCAAGGAGGTAGCCACCTCAGGTTCCTTAGAGAAAAACCTGTTCATCTTGGACACAGTGAGAAGAGGAAGCTTTTCATCTAGCCTCCTGTCAGTAGCATCCTTAAGATTGCTAATGGAGTCCTTGATTTCTCTAGCTTCAATCCTTGTCTGCATCATCTGTAGCCTTTGGATTTCCAGTGAATCCATAATAGCCTTGTAGAATTTCTTGTCATTGGCATTTGCAGACTCATGAGCCAGATAGGCCTCATTGTACTGCCTTGTGATTGCAGTATCCAGTGTGATTCTTCCTTGCAAATCCTTAGAAAGCCAGTTTGGTGTAGGGGGCACCACAGAAGTCCCAGTCTGTGAAGTGATGGCCACCTGTAGATTATCACCAAAACTGTCATTATCAGAGAAATCAAACTCATCATTTGCTGCAGCTCCTGGAGACAGATTGGTGATTGCATCCTTTGCTCTTTGCATAGATGCAGTTGTGTGGATTAGGTTGAAAGACCTTTCTGTCTCCACATTGCCCTGCTGAGCCATAACTTGATAGGCTGGCACAGGATGAGTAAAGGTCTCAGGATCCAGGGAAATACTATCCAGAGTTTGTTGATAATGCTCTTGGAAAGTAAGTTCCCTTTCTCCCTCATGAACCTCCATTAACTCACTTGCAATGGCTGCTTCCTCCCTTGCTGCTCCTGTAGTCCCTTCTCTCTCTCCTCTATTTTCTTGCATCATGGGCTCCCCATGGCTCACACCTCTCACACCCTCACCTTCACCCACTAAGGTGGAACCCTCAGACTCTCCTTTTGCCTGACTGGAAGAAATAGTCAGCCTCTCACTCTCAGCCTCTCCTTTTGCCTGGCTGCAAGCCAGCCTCTCAGTTTCACTCCCTCTCAATCCTAGAAGTGTCTCAACTACCACTAGATCATCTGCACTAGTTGTGGAAACAACTTGATTTTCAATAAGAGGTGCAAAATGAACTATCAACGGTATGGTAGTTTGAACTATCAACGGTATGGATACCGTTGATGGAGAAACACTTGTCAACGAAAGAGACTGTTTCGTTGATGAGGTCAAGAAAGCACTTTGAGAAAGTGAAATTACAATAGAATCTGTGGTGATTGATTTTAGAGATTGTTCCACAGATCCTCTTGTAACTTCAGAAAAGGATGATTGGTGGCCCAACAAATCACTTAACAAGTGATGGTCACCAATTTCAGAGTGGGGCTTCTCCAAGAAAAGAGTTGGAGAATCAGGGATAGATGAATGGATCATATCCACATCTATTGATTGAGTTGGTGAATTTTGAGGAGTTGGTTCAAGATTTATACTTAGAGAGTGGGACTGTAACCCCAGAGTAATGATAGGGGTTACATCAAACTGAATTTGAGATACTGGAAGTGTTGCTTCCAGTGTGTGTGTGCCCTGTGAAACTTGGGATTTTTGCTTCACTCTCCTTTGGTATTGGGAAATAGTAGACTGTGGGCTTGAAGTGTCCCTTACCCTCTTGGAGTGTGCTCTTGGAGGAGAGCTTGTTTCAATAATTACATCCTTTTGGGAGGATGCAACTAGACTTGTGCTTAAATCCATATTACTCATTGTGCCTTGTTGGGAAGACACAATGGGGCTTGGCTGGATCTCACTCATCTTTCCTTCCTTATCCTTAGGGTTTCTTTTATGTTCACCCCTTCCCTCACCTCTCACAACACCTGCACCACTCCCCTTAGGTTGTGTAGTGGATTTTACAACAGGTGCCTTTTGGGAAGCACCTGAGGTTGGCTTGGAGGATTTCTTTGATTTTGGTTTTGTTGCTGGGGCAGGGGCCTGTTGGGTCACAACTACAGACTCCACAGCAACAGGGTTGGGTAAAACAGTAGAAGTAACAGCTATACTAGCAGGGATAGCAGTAGTTACCTCAATTATTGGCAGATACACCACTGGGACATCACCATTGTGGTTCAGCCTCAGTATGTCTGTCAAGACTCTCTTCTCTTGCACAAAGCAATCAAACCTGGAAACAGGGTTAGAGATAACCAATGGTGCTGGACTAACATGGTTAGCCAACATCATCAGAAATCTTGCATAATAGATATTTTTCTTCCTATTTGCCTTATCACCCAACTTAGCACCAATTTCATACATAATTTGGGTGCTAAAGCTGTAATATCTATCAGTTAGGAGCATGGTAAATAGAATCAACATGGAATTAGTTAATGCATCAAAATTACTAATTTTACCAGAAAAGACCTTGATGAATGCATCAGCTAAATAACTGTATTCCCTAACCAAACCTCTCCTAATTATTTTACCCAGATTATCAGTAGGCAAAGAGTAGTTTATGGAATTTAGCATGTTAATCATTTCAGTATATGTGGGCAAAGCAGAGTAATTATTTTCAGGAAGGTGTAAGCATGCTTGCAACACATCAGAATTGACTATGTACTCATTACCTTGAATGGTGAATTGCAAAGTGCAATTTGTCCCACTGTACTCACATGAGGTCCAAATTTCCTTGATTATCTCATTGTAGAGTGGTGTAGAGTGAAACATTGCGTAGCTCAGTTTGCAATTCATCATAAAATCCATCATCTTGAAGAAGATTCTGTTCGGGCTTTCCTTAACAACAAAAGGAATGGAGTTGTTCTTTTCGTAAATGAACCCTCCAGCAGACATGAGTTTCACGATGGGTGCCATTGTTGAGTAAAGAAAGCTTGAACTGTGATTTGCTTTGAGAGAGAAAGAGTAAGAAGACCTTTGGAATTTTTGAGAGCAGGTAGAAAAGAATTAAAGAAAATAAAATTTCTTAAATACTCCCCCAAAAATTCTCAAAAATTAAGTCCAATAATAAATATGAATTACTGGATTGGCTTAAAAAATGTAACCGTTAAAATTAAAATATTACCATGATTTATACTTACAGGGATGTATGCATAGATCGTGGTGAAAGACGTGACAATTTTCAACGGTTCAGATTAACTGCGCTATATCAACGAATCAGAATTGGCCGTTTAAGGTCCCGTCTATTTCGTTGATAAAGCTGCGTTTCGTTGATATAAAAGAGCTATCAACGAAACACCCAGAAAAATGCTAAGACTGTCAACGAAATGGTGCGTTTCGTTGACATAGTAATTTTGACTTAGACAAAATTGCACTTTTTCCTGAGAAAATTAATTCACAGAAAAACATAGCAAATTTCTGGCTACATGTTGCGTAAAATACTGATGTGCAAGTGTACACAATCGCAAACAAGTAATATAGTAATAAATACCAGATTCGTTCCTCAGGACTGCTAACTCGTATCAATTGCAAATAATATCTAGCAAAGTGATTTATCGAACCAAAAATATTGTTTGAAGATTTTTATAACTAATCAATCAACTAAATTAACCAACTAATTAATTAACAAGAAAGTTGTTGTGATTCAAATATGAGAAGATAAGTCAGGATAATTACTTCCCCCTAGCACATGAAAATCAATTAATAAGTCTCCCAGCACTGTCACAATTCACAGTCTACTAGCTAGAATTCTATGGTCATAGGTTCCTCGCAGAATCACTATGGTATAATTTCTAATAAATATACTAACATATGTCTATGTCAATTTACCATTCGAAATTCAATTGAGCATCAATTCATAAAGCTATGCATGATCACAATATATTTCTATACCGCAACAATATTAAATCAATCGATCTAAGCATGCACCATTCAAGTTTTGTGTCAATTAATTATATTCCTCGCAGAATTATAATTAGCTCGTTAACCCACTAATGTTGATCAGGCAAAAGCTAGTATTAGCATGAAAAGCACTTGAATGAATAAACCATGGAATCGCAAATAGCACTATTCAACAAATCACCAATAACCCATGCTAGGGTTCCATAAAATCCCAACTTTAATAAATTAGTTCATGTTCAAGATCTCAAAATCACACAATAAATAAGTGTATGAATACATGATATGAAAAGATAAGGAGAGAATTCTGAACAAACTAATGGAGAAAAACAATCCAAGAATTTCTTCTATGACTGGATCTCCGTCTTCTGCTCTTCTTTCTTCTCTAAGAGATGATATGATTTTTTTTGTGTGTTTTCCGATTTTCTATTCGTCGTACCAATCTCTTTTTTTTTAGGTCTAATGAGATACATATATATATATGCCCTAAAGAAAACAGGCCCAATACACTTTGACCCGGAGAAATAACTTAAATCACAGGCACGCAGCCTAATACCGCGCAATAGCGCTTAACACCGCGCAATAGCGCTTCTCAGTTCCTGGACTTTGCTTCCTCAGGCGCTACAGCCCCCATCTGCGCGCTGCGGCGCTCCTGCTAGCGCTCCTGCGCCTCTCTCTCGCGCTCTTGCGCCCGGCAACCCCTGGAATTGCTCCCTGCGCGCGCTGTTGCGCTTAGTACTAGGGCTGCTGCACCTCACTGCTTCTGGACAACCTTCCTAACGCGCTAGAGCGCTTCAACTAGTGCCGTGGCGCCTGTATCCTCCTGGAATTGTTTGAAACCTTCTTCCACTTAGACTTAATTCCCCTGTTCTTCTTCCACAAGCTCCAAATTAACTTCACACCACCCTTATCACCAATTTCTCACCGTAATGCCTTCCACGACACAACCAGATCAATTCCTCGAGCATAAATCATTGAATAATGCTCGATTTCTTTCAACTTGGCAATTATTCATTTCCTGCAATAAACTCCAATAAAAACTAATTAAATACTCACGATTATTCGCAAAAGCACCATAAATGCGGGAATAAAATCCTATAAAGTATATGTAAATACACTCTATCAAATATCCCCACACTTAGCATTTTGCGCGTCCTCGTGCAAACTAAAATAAAACACTAAACTAACTAGTACCACTTCCGTAGGTGATCACGGTTGCATTTAACATATGCAACAAGTCCTTTAAACCCATAGGTAGCCCTAGTGGACGAGTAAGGTCTCGTGAGGGTTTATAGTGAATATACCCACAAAATTCATCCAACCATGCAAAAGATTAATGCCAACACAACACCACACACACACAAGTCCTCTCATGCCACATCAGCTTAAGAATCAAAATGAAAATGCAATGCCTTGGTGTCTAAAGTGCAAGTATCCACATAGTCTACTCAAAGAAGATGCATAAGATCATAGAAATTCATGTCAAATGTAAGAATAGGTTGGTAAACATGCTAAGCACACAAGAGCACATCTTTGAGACAAAATCTGGGATCTCCTATGCATAAGCAATAACTCACCGTTCACTCACAAAAAATATTCACTCAAAACAAAGGGTAAGTGTTTCACTCAACTCCAACAATATCATAAACATGCTTCGTCCTTGTTATCACTCTACCCTTTAACGCCACATACATCATCAATGACAATCAAAAGGTCTTTGTTAAGGTTGTAACGGGGCTAGGGACAAGGTATGTCAAGAAAGCCAAAGAAGGTTAAGTCAAAAGCTAGTACCTGACAATAAAATTCAAACAACTCCCATACTTTCATCCCCACACTTGAACTTTTATTTATAAACAACTTGACTAGTCGAAACAAAGTAGGATCACAAAAGATAAGAATGCTCTCATATTTATTTTTCTTTTTTTTTTTTTTTTTTTTTTCTATATATACATATATATATTTTTTTTTTCCATAAGAGAGCTAAATAATAGCAAGAGCAACGATCCCATAAATATGATTTCAAACTTCGACTATCAAGCTATGAACCAAACCCCAAATATTCCCCCAAAGTTATGATCATCAATTAAACCCTCCCTTTTATGCACACCTTATCACTCCCTTACGAACAATACTAGCCTTTGACAATTAGGTTCAAATTTAATGTAAGGCCAATAGAATAAAAAGGATAATGGCAAGTAACTTGGTGTGTCACCGAAAGAATAAGATTAGGCTCAAAGGGTTAACTAATGGATCATGTATAAATGGTTTGGATATATAGAAATGTGAGGTTATCCTATTGCCTTTATCATCTTATCATCAATTAATGTCATGCATCTCAAGAAAGACTTCAAGCAAGTGCTAGCAATGCAAACGACAAGTGGACACTCAAGCAAATAAAATAACATGCAAAAGATATGCATATAGGCTCAAAACTCACTTGGTGTGACAAAGCATAATCAATCCCAAAGTAACAGTCTCTCTAACGCACCTACTTGTATTCAAAGCATATAAACCAAATTACCTTGCACATATTCATGTCATTCTAATCATTTAGCACATTCAATAAGTCTACTAGTTTTTACTTGCTAGTGTATGTGTGTGCACAAGAACATCACATATCACTTCTCAATCAAAAGCATCCATAAACACAAGATTTCTTAGCATGCATGGGTGTAAACACATCCCCACACTTAAGTAAGTCAGTGTCCTCAATGACTAACTACTAACAAGTCTACTAAAGTAAGAGGGAAAGAAATAATCACAAACCGCGTGGGTTGCCTCCCAAGAAGCGCTTTTGTTTAACGTCGTTGGCTCGACGTGAATCCCGATCAAGGCTCCATTAGCTCAAATGAGGCTTTATCACGAACAACCTCACCTCCCCAATAATGCTTCACACGTTGGCCGTTCACCTGAAATTCACCCCCTTGATTATCCCGTAATACCACAGCTCCATAGGGATGTACTTTTACAATTGTGAAAGGACCAGACCATCTAGATTTCAGCTTGCCCGGAAACAATTTCAGCCTTGAATTGAATAACAACACTTGCTGACCCACTTCAAACACCCGAGATTGAATGTTTTTATCATGCCATTTCTTCGTCTTCTCCTTGTAAAGCTTAGCATTCTCATAAGAGAAAAATCGTAACTCCTCCAACTCGTCAAGTTGCAACAATCTCTTCTCACCAACACGATGCATGTCAAAATTTAGACTTTTAAGAGCCCAATAAGCCTTATGTTCAAGCTCAACCGGTAAATGACACGCTTTTCCGAAAACCAAGCGATACGGAGACATACCCAAGGGAGTTTTGTATGCTGTACGATAGGCCCAAAGAGCCTCATCCAATCGTGTAGACCAATCCCTACGATTTGGATTCACCACTTTTTCAAGAACACTCTTAATCTCTCTATTAGACAACTCCGCTTGCCCATTCGTCTGAGGATGATATGCAGTAGCAACCTTGTGTCTCACATTATACTTGGCTAAAGTACTTGCCATTAATTTATTCACAAAGTGTGTACCTTCATCACTGATTAAAGCCCGTGGGGTTCCAAAACGAGTAAAGATATGCTTGTCTAAGAACTTGATGACAACCCTCGCATCATTAGTAGGGTAAGCAGCCGCTTCCACCCATTTAGACACGTAATCAACAGCCACTAAGATGTATTCATTCTTGAAAGAAGGAGGAAATGGCCCCATGAAATCAATGCCCCACACATCAAATAGCTCGACTTCAAGAATATTAGTCAAAGGCATCTCACTTCTTCTTGAAATATTACCAACTCTTTGGCAACGATCACATTTAACAACATAAGCATGAGCATCCTTGAACAGAGAGGGCCAAAAGAAACCCGACTGCAACACCTTTGCAGCAGTGCGTTGTCCACCAAAATGTCCACCAGAAGGAGACGAATGACAATGGAACAGAATCTCTTGCATCTCAAATTCAGCAACACATCTTCTAATAATTTGGTCTGCACCTTGCTTGAACAAATAAGGCTCATCCCAAAAATAAGATTTCACATCATGCAAGAACTTCTTTCTTTGTTGGCTTGATAAATCCAATGGCATTAACCCAGTAGCTAAATAATTGGCAAAATCAGCGAACCAAGGAGTAGCATTAGAAATTTGTACCTGAAACATCTGTTCATCTGGAAATGTTTCTTTAATAGGAACCATAGCACTAGATTCCTCGTTGTACTCCATCCTTGATAAATGATCAGCTACTTGATTTTCAACACCTTTTCTGTCTTGTATCTCAATATCAAACTCTTGTAGTAAAAGAACCCACCTTATCAACCTTGGCTTTGCATCCTTTTTGGTAATTAGATACTTGATGGCTGAATGATCGGTGAAGACAACCACTTTAGTGCCCACAAGATAAGAACGAAACTTGTCAAAGGCAAACACAACAGCAAGAAGCTCCTTTTCAGTCACCGTGTAATTCAATTGAGCTCCATTCAATGTGCGACTTGCGTAATAGATAGGATGAAATATCTTGTTCCTTCTTTGACCCATCACTGCACCCACTGCGTAATCACTAGCATCACACATTAATTCAAAAGGCAAGCTCCAATCTGGTGCAATAATGATAGGTGCTGAAATCAATCTCCGCTTTAATTCCTCAAAGGCCTTCAAACATGCTTCATCAAACAGGAAGGGAGTATCATTCTCCAATAACTTACAAAGTGGCTTAGAAATTTTTGAGAAGTCTTTAATGAACCGTCTGTAGAAACCTGCATGCCCAAGAAAACTTCTTACACTCTTGATGGAAGTAGGAGGAGGTAACTTCTCAATGACTTCAATTTTTGCCCTATCCACTTCGAGTCCCTTCCTTGAAATTCTATGTCCCAAAACGATGCCCTCCTTCACCATGAAGTGACACTTTTCCCAATTAAATACAAGATTTGTTTCCTCGCATCGTTTTAACACCTTACCCAAGTTACATAGGCAATCTTCAAAGGAATCTCCAAACACAGAGAAATCATCCATGAATACTTCTAGAAAATCACCAACCATATCAGAAAAGATAGCCATCATACATCGTTGAAAAGTTGGAGGAGCATTACACAACCCAAACGAAACTCTTCGAAAGGCAAAAGTACCATATGGACATGTGAACGTGGTTTTGTGTTGATCCTCTGGAGCTACAGTTATCTGATTATAACCAGAGTATCCATCAAGAAAACAATAGTACTCTCTTTCCGCAAGTCTGTCCAGCATTTGATCAACAAAGGGCAATGGAAAATGATCCTTCCTAGTGGCCTTGTTCAACCTCCGATAGTCAATGCAAATTCTCCAACCTGTCACTGTTCTGGTTGGAATCAACTCATTGTCTTCATTCTTTATCACTGTAAGACCACCTTTCTTAGGGACACATTGAACAGGACTAACCCATGAGCTATCAGAAATCGGATAAATTATTCCTGCATCAAGCCATTTGATAATCTCCTTCTTGACCACCTCTTTCATGATAGGATTCAACCTACGTTGGCCTTCAATAGATCCCTTCGCATCTTCTTCCAACAAAATTTTGTGCATACAAATAGAGGGGCTAATACCTCGAATATCTGCAATAGTCCACCCAATAGCTTTCTTGTGCTTCTTAAGAATTTCCAGCAATTGATCTTCCTGATCACCGGACAATTTAGCAGAGATAATAACAGGTAACGTAGAAGACTGTCCCAAATAAGCATACTTCAAATGAGACGGAAGAGGCTTCAATTCCAACTCTGGTGGTTCGACAATGGATGGCTTTGGAATCTTAAATTCCCTTGATGATAATTCCAGTGACTCAAAACGGCCTCTAATTTTCGTACCATGTGAATTAGCTTCCAACCAAGCTAAAAGATCAACATCATCATCTTCAACTTCAGATTCATTGAGGATCACTTGTTCCAACGGGTCATGTGAGGAAGCACAATCTAGTTTTTCAGATACTAGATCATCTATCAAAGTAACTGCTGCACAATCTTCAATATTATCAGAATACTTCATTGCCTTGAACACATTAAATGTTACCTTTTCATCTTGCACTCTCATGGTTAACTCCCCATTGTGCACATCAATCAATGTTCTCCCAGTAGCAAGAAATGGTCTCCCCAAGATGATGGGAATCTCCCTATCTGCTTCATAATCCAAGACAATAAAATCAGCAGGAAATATGAATTTATCTACCTTGACCAAGACATCTTCAATCTTTCCTTCGGGATGAGCAAGAGATCTATCCGCTAGTTGAAGAGTGACAGTTGTAGGTCGAACTTCTCCAATCCCTAATTTCCTGAACACTGACATAGGCATCAAGTTTATGCTAGCCCCCAAATCGCACAATGCCATCCCACAATAAGAATTCCCAATAGTGCAAGGAATGGTGAAACTCCCTGGATCTTTCATCTTTGGTGGCAATTTATTCTGCACAAAAGAGCTACATTCTTGTGTAAGAGCTACAGTTTCAAACTCTCCCAACCTTCTCTTCTTTGTAAGAATGTCCTTCATGAACTTCACATAATTTGGCATTTGCTCAAGAGCTTCTACAAGTGGAATGTTGATGTGAAGTTGCTTCAGAACATCTAGAAATTTCTTGAACTGATCATCCTGCTTCTGCTTTTGAAACCGTTGAGGAAATGGTGGTTGTGGCTGAGGTGTAGGAACCACTTTAGAAATCTGGATACCATCTTTTTCTGACTTTTTCTCTTCACTTTCAGTTGCATAGGTATCACCTTCTTTGGACTTAGACTCAGCATTCTCCAGGACTTTCCCGCTTTTCAATGTCATAGCCTTGCACTGTTCATTCCCAACATTTTTAGGCTTTTCAGTGTCGCTAGGGAGAGTGCCATGTGGTCGATTCCTTAGCTCATTTGCTAGTTGCCCAACTTGATTCTCCAAGTTTCTCAGTGATGCTGCTTGACTTTGGATGAGAGCATCATTATTTGCCATGTATGCTTTAAACATATTTTCAAGAGAACTGGATTGAGATGCTTGTTGAGGCTGTTGTTGTTGAGCTTGTTGAGAGAAACCTGGTGGATGATTGGGCCGATAAGTATTTGATGAAGTCCCAGAAGTAGTCCCTTGATTGCTCCATGAGAAGTTAGGATGTTGCCTCCATGATTGATTGTAAGTGTTTGAATAAGGGCCACTCCTATTTTGATTTCCCACATAGTAGACAGATTCAGGATTCAAAGGACAACTATCATAAGTGTGCTCTTCACCACAATACACACATGAGACATTCTTGACTTGATTGACCTGCTGATTACCCGACTGTCCCATAGACTGATTTCCTCCCGCCGTCAAATTTTTGAGCATATTCTCAATGGATGACATTTGAGCCTTCATAGAAGTTACAGCATCAACTTCATATAAACCAGCTACCTTCTTTCCAGCTTGAGCTCTGTTAGATGTCCACTGATGATTGTTTGTTGCAATTGTCTCAAGAATCTCATATGCCTGATTATATGATTTGGCCAACAGAGCTCCATTTGCAGATGCATCAACCACCAACTTTGTTTGAGTATTGAGACCATTATAGAAGGTCTCCATCTGAATGTAATGAAGAAGACCATGCTGTGGGCATTTTCTCAGTAATGCCTTGAATCTCTCCCATGCCTCATATAAGGTCTCATCGTCCTGTTGCTGAAAAGAATTAATCTCATTGCGAAGCTTTGCATTCTTGGTGGGAGGAAAATACTTCATAAGAAATTTCTCTGCCAAATCATTCCAGTTAACCACCGAACCTGGTTGCAATGAATTCAACCAATCTCTAGCCATGTCCCTCACAGAATATGGGAACAACTTCAATCTCAAAGCATCATTCGTGACTCCATTTAGTTTGAAAGAATCACAAACCTCAGCAAACAACCGAAGATGAAGATGAGGATCCTCGGTAGTCTTCCCACTGAACTGACCGATAGTCTGCAGCATCTGAAACATGACTGGCTTCAGCTCAAACTGTGCTGCCTGAATATCAGGATTGACAATCCCTGAGTTTAACTCACCAACACGAGGTTTCCCGTACTGCCGAATGGCACTATCTCTGTCATCTAACACCATCGTACCACCTGGAGGATTAACATTCTCATCACCCATAACTAAGTTTGCTTCCTTAGCTTCGAGTTGCAATTTTCTTCTTGCCCTGAATGTTCGCTCAATTTCAGGATCAAAAGCAAATAATCCTGATGGTTCCTTGTTCATACACAAAGACACCTGAGAAGAAAGACCTTTACTCCCGTTAGTCACAGAAGTAACAAAAACCAAATCGCAAGAAAATTAATTCAGCAATTAGCACTAAACAGTCCCCGGCAGCGGCGCCAAAAACTTGTTGCGTAAAATACTGATGTGCAAGTGTACACAATCGCAAACAAGTAATATAGTAATAAATACCAGATTCGTTCCTCAGGACTGCTAACTCGTATCAATTGCAAATAATATCTAGCAAAGTGATTTATCGAACCAAAAATATTGTTTGAAGATTTTTATAACTAATCAATCAACTAAATTAACCAACTAATTAATTAACAAGAAAGTTGTTGTGATTCAAATATGAGAAGATAAGTCAGGATAATTACTTCCCCCTAGCACATGAAAATCAATTAATAAGTCTCCCAGCACTGTCACAATTCACAGTCTACTAGCTAGAATTCTATGGTCATAGGTTCCTCGCAGAATCACTATGGTATAATTTCTAATAAATATACTAACATATGTCTATGTCAATTTACCATTCGAAATTCAATTGAGCATCAATTCATAAAGCTATGCATGATCACAATATATTTCTATACCGCAACAATATTAAATCAATCGATCTAAGCATGCACCATTCAAGTTTTGTGTCAATTAATTATATTCCTCGCAGAATTATAATTAGCTCGTTAACCCACTAATGTTGATCAGGCAAAAGCTAGTATTAGCATGAAAAGCACTTGAATGAATAAACCATGGAATCGCAAATAGCACTATTCAACAAATCACCAATAACCCATGCTAGGGTTCCATAAAATCCCAACTTTAATAAATTAGTTCATGTTCAAGATCTCAAAATCACACAATAAATAAGTGTATGAATACATGATATGAAAAGATAAGGAGAGAATTCTGAACAAACTAATGGAGAAAAACAATCCAAGAATTTCTTCTATGACTGGATCTCCGTCTTCTGCTCTTCTTTCTTCTCTAAGAGATGATATGATTTTTTTTGTGTGTTTTCCGATTTTCTATTCGTCGTACCAATCTCTTTTTTTTTAGGTCTAATGAGATACATATATATATATGCCCTAAAGAAAACAGGCCCAATACACTTTGACCCGGAGAAATAACTTAAATCACAGGCACGCAGCCTAATACCGCGCAATAGCGCTTAACACCGCGCAATAGCGCTTCTCAGTTCCTGGACTTTGCTTCCTCAGGCGCTACAGCCCCCATCTGCGCGCTGCGGCGCTCCTGCTAGCGCTCCTGCGCCTCTCTCTCGCGCTCTTGCGCCCGGCAACCCCTGGAATTGCTCCCTGCGCGCGCTGTTGCGCTTAGTACTAGGGCTGCTGCACCTCACTGCTTCTGGACAACCTTCCTAACGCGCTAGAGCGCTTCAACTAGTGCCGTGGCGCCTGTATCCTCCTGGAATTGTTTGAAACCTTCTTCCACTTAGACTTAATTCCCCTGTTCTTCTTCCACAAGCTCCAAATTAACTTCACACCACCCTTATCACCAATTTCTCACCGTAATGCCTTCCACGACACAACCAGATCAATTCCTCGAGCATAAATCATTGAATAATGCTCGATTTCTTTCAACTTGGCAATTATTCATTTCCTGCAATAAACTCCAATAAAAACTAATTAAATACTCACGATTATTCGCAAAAGCACCATAAATGCGGGAATAAAATCCTATAAAGTATATGTAAATACACTCTATCACTACATCGTAACTTGCAAATATCTCAGAAATAATTAAGAGAAATTTAGCATACCTAGCTCACTTACTAATCTTGAGAATGTTGATTCATCAAGTGGCTTGGTAAAGATGTCTGCAAGTTGTTGTTCACTTGGAACAAAAAGTAACTCCATAGTACCATTCATAACATGTTCTCTAATGAAATGGTACTTAATGTCAATGTGCTTGGTCCTTGAATGTTGCACTGGATTCTCAGTAATGGCAATGGCACTAGTGTTGTCACAGAAGATAGGAATTTTCTCAACTCTTAATCCATAATCAAGTAGTTGATTTTTCATCCATAAAATCTGTGCACAACAACTTCCAGCTGCAATATACTCAGCCTCAGCTGTGGAGGTAGAAACTGAGTTTTGTTTCTTGCTGAACCATGACACAAGCTTGTTTCCTAAGAATTGACAGGTGCCAGTTGTGCTTTTCCTGTCAATTTTACATCCTGCATAATCTGCATCTGAATAACCAATTAGTTCAAAGCCAGATTCTCTAGGATACCAAATGCCAAGGTTTGGTGTTCCTTTGAGATATCTGAAAATTCTTTTAATAGCAAATAAATGGGATTCCCTAGGATCAGCCTGAAATCTAGCACATAGACATGTAGCAAACATAATATCAGGTCTACTAGCTGTTAAATATAAAAGTGAGCCTACCATGCCTCTGAAACTTGAAATGTCCACAGATTTTTCCTTAGTATTCAATTCAAGTTTGGTGGCAGTAGGCATGGGAGTTTTGGCAGGAGAGCATTCCATTAAGTTAAATTTCTTTAACAAATCATGAATATATTTTGTTTGACTAATGAAAACGCCTTCATTAACTTGCTTCACTTGGAGACCAAGAAAGTAAGTTAATTCTCCCATCATGCTCATTTCATATTTACTCTGCATAAGCTTGGCAAACTTTTGACAAAGTTTTACATCTGTAGACCCAAAGATTATGTCATCTACATATATTTGAACAAGTATAGTAGAGCCATTCACAATCCTATGAAAAAGAGTTTTATCTACAGTACCTCTAGTGAAGTGATTCTCAAGGAGGAACTGTGAAAGTGTGTCATACCAGGCTCTAGGTGCTTGTTTCAAACCATAGAGTGCTTTGAGGAGGAAGTATACATATTCTGGAAAATCATCATCTTCAAAACCAGGAGGTTGACTTACATACACCTCCTCTTCCAATTCCCCATTCAGAAAAGCACTATTCACATCCATTTGATAGACTTTGAAATTGGCATGGGCTGCATAGGCTAGGAAAATCCTTATTGCTTCTAGTTTTGCAACAGGAGCAAAGGTTTCATCAAAATCAATTCCCTCTTCCTGTGAATAGCCTTTTGCAACCAATCTAGCTTTATTCCTTGTGACTATGCCATTTTCATCCATCTTGTTTCTGAACACCCATTTTGTGCCTATGACACTCCTGTCCTTAGGCTTGGGCACCAGCTTCCAAACTTTGTTTCTCTCAAATTGGTTTAGCTCCTCTTGCATAGCTAAAACCCAATCTGAATCTAGAAGTGCATCCTCAACTTTCTTTGGCTCATCTTGAGACAGAAAGCTACTATATAGACATTCCTCTTGAGTTGCTCTTCTAGTTTGGACTTTTGAAGAAACATCACCTATAATAAGTTCAAAGGGATGATCTTTAGTCCATTTCCTTGAGGGGGTAGATTTGCTCTTGAAGAAGTAGCTTCATGATCATGATTGCCTTGATTGGATATTTGTCCTTGAGAGACTCCCCCTGAGTTTGTTGTCCCTAATTGATCACTTCTAGAGGCATTTCTGTGACTGTCAACGGTATGACCATTTTGACTGTCAACGAAACGCTCATTTTGACTGTCAACGAATCCTCCATCATGACTGTCAACGAAATGACCATTTGGTCTGCTAGCAGCTATTCTTTTCAATCTCAATGCAGCAATTTCATCTTCACTGCTACTTTCATCTGTGCTAGATACAACAACTTTAGGCTGTTTCTCAATAGCCTTGACATGATTCACTTGATCTCCTTCCTCATTCTCAAAAGAAAGACTTTCATGGAAACCTTCATCACAGAGACCTTGAATTTTGAGATCGTCAAAAACAACATGTACAGATTCCATAACAATGTTGGTTCTGAGATTATAGACTCTGTAAGCTTTCCCTGCTGCATATCCCACAAATATTGCTTCATCTGCCTTTGCTTCAAATTTCCCCAAATGCACAGCTTGATTTCTCAGAACAAAGCACTTGCATCCAAAGACATGAAGAAAGTCCAATAGTGGCTTCTTTCTTTTGAGTAGTTGATAAGGGGTCATTCCCTTGGCCTGATTAATCAAAGAAATATTTTGAGTGAAGCAAGCTGTGTTAACTGCCTCAGCCCAAAAATAAGTTGGTAACTTTGATTCATCTAGCATTGTCCTTGCAGCTTCAATAAGTGTTCTGTTTTTCCTTTCAACTACACCATTTTGCTGTGGTGTCCTTGTTGCTGAAAACTCATGCAAAATACCATTTTCTTCACAGAACACCTTCATGCTTGAATTCTTGAATTTTGTCCCATTGTCACTCCTAATCCTTCTTACATTGAAATCAGGATGATTGTTTACCATCTTGATGTGATTGATAATGATTTCACTTGCCTCATATTTGGAGTGCAAAAAGAAGGTCCATGTAAATCTAGAAAAATCATCAACAATCACAAGACAGTATTTCTTCTTTGAAATGGACATGACATTTACAAGGCCAAATAGATCCATATGAAGCAACTCAAGTTGTTGGACAATTGATGACTCTGTCTTGCTTTTGAATGATGTCTTCTTTTGTTTCCCTTTTTGACAGGCATCACACAATCCATCCTTGGAGAATTCCACCTGTGGAATTCCTCTAGCAAGATCTTTCCTCACCAAATCATTCATAACTTTAAAATTCAGATAAGATAATTTCTTGTGCCATAGCCAACTTTCATCCTTGCTTGCCTTGCTGAAGAGACAAGTGATGGTGTCTGGACTTGTGCTACTAAAGTCAGCAATGTACACATTCCCTCTTCTGAATCCAGTCATTACCACATTGTTGTTTCCTCCTTTAGAAACAACACAGGCTTCTTTAGAAAAAGTAACTAAAAATCCTTTGTCACAAAGTTGGCTGATACTAAGCAAATTGTGCTTAAGACCATCCACCAATGCAACCTCATCTATGATGACATTCTCTCTTGAAATCAAGTCATATCCCTTAGTGTAGCCTTTGCTGTCATCTCCAAAAGCAATACAAGGGCCAGCTCTTTCCTGGAACTCTGTGAGCAGGGTAGAATCACTAGTCATGTGTCTTGAACAACCACTATCCAAGTACCAAAGATTCATTTTGTCTCCCTGCACACAATAAAACCAAATCAAGTTGATTTTGGTACCCAAGTTTCCTTGGGTCCTGTTTTGTTAGCCTTTGCTTTTCCTTTTATATCATTTTTCACCTGAGACTCAGATTGATTTAAATCAACCTTTATCTTTGGTGCTGATTTCTGAGGGTTGCTCACATTTTCATTCACAACATGCATAGTTGGAGGAACAAACATGTTATTCACATTCCATGGCATTTGTGGCACATTAAACATATTCATGTATGGACTAGGCACAAATGACATGCTAGCATATGGATTCTGAAATTGTGCATATGGAGAAAACATGTTAGACATAACAGGCATTGTAGGCATAGAACCATTCATTGCAGGCTTAGGCATTTTCACATTTGCAGTCTTCTTAACAGATTTGCAGTTAGTAGATAAATGACTAACACTTCCACAATTAACACATGTCTTTCTAGGAGCATATTTATCAGGTGTGTAATTGTTATGTTTGTTAATCCCTACTTTGCCATTCCTGTTATTCTTTTTATTGCCCTTAGCCTCAACTTGAATTTTCTCTAACTTGTCTTTCAATTGCTTGTTAGACAAGTGACCTACATTAGCTCTCTCAACAGGCTTCTCAACTTTCTTTGATTTACTAGACTCTCCTTGAACAAAGTTCTTGGTGACATGACCATACTTGTTATTAAGTCTAGTGAGTTCTTCTTTTCTTTTCTCTATCAACGAAACAGCCTGATCGGTTGATGGTTCATCTGTCAACGAAACTTTGCATTCCGTTGACATATCAACCTTCAACAAATGATCATTGTTGTTTGTTGACTCTGTTTCTGATTCTAAGGTTTCACAAGCATACCCTAGCTTCTCTTTGTTCTTTTTCCATGATTTCTCACAGAAAGATTCCATACCTTGAACATTAATGATGTTGGTAGCAACATTCCTGGAATCTTTCCATTTTGCAATCACACTTTGTTCTATTTCAAGTTATGTTTTAAGAATTTCTTCCCTTTCTAACACGTTCTCAAGTTCCTTCTTAGCATCCCTACTAACACACCTCATTTTCTCAAATTCAATGAGCTGCGCTTCTAACATGGCATTCCTATCACTTAAGAGCAAATTAGTCTCTTTTATTCTTGAATTCTCTTTGGTAAGTGATTTAAGAGTAACACGCAAATTATATAGTACAGTAGACATTTCATTTAATGCACTATCGCATTCCTCTTTAGAAAGCTCAGAAAGATTAGTAATTGTTACCTGGTTGCTTGAGGAGCTTGCTTCCTGCTCATGATTGTTAGCCATAAGAGCCAAGTTGACATACTCAACATCATCATCAGAATCTTCACCATTGCCGAGAGACGACGCTAGCTTCAACAGGCCCGCCCGATGCTGGTTTTTATATGATGCAAAAGTTCCCCACAACCGTTGTCGACACTTTTAGATTCACATTCGAGCAATTCTTGGACAAAGACCACCAACGACCATGAGAGTCTCTCAGATCCACCAGCTAATCCCCATAATGATTGACACCTGTGACAAAGCCCCACATCGGTTCATATCAAACAAAGAGATAGCTTCAACAGCGAACACGACTCCAGGCAGCGGACATTACGTCTTCATGCTATATCCCAGTTTGATAAGAGAACCAAATAAGGGCTAGGATCGGGTAAATAGACATCGGTTTTCAGCCGATGTCTATGTTGTTTTCAAACCGATGTCTTAGTCGGTGATGTCTATCTTAGACATCGGCCAGAAACCGATGTCTGTACTTACATAAACATCAGTTTTAACCAAAAAAACTGATTTAGATTCTTCTCTTAGACATCACTTTGTTCCGATGTCTGTTTTGGTTTTAAACATCAGATTTTATAAATAAAAAGTGATTTCTATTTATTTCTTAGACATCAGATATTGCAGAAAAAATGTGATGTATATCTTTGTGTTAGACATCAGTTTTGCCACAACAAAATTGATGTATATGTAGGTCTTAGACATCATAATTTTTTAAATTTTTTGATGTATTTGTGACCATTAGACATTAGTTTCTGAGTCTATATTAAATAAACGGTTGTCCTTCCAAGCGTAAAAAAAATTAAAAAATGGACCATTTACAATATATATTCGACAATTTATATTACACCATTTAGAAAATACATTCAACCACCAACACATCAATCCTCAAAACTAACCACACCTACAACCAAATTTCTTATACAAGCGTTGAATACTCACTTCAAAATAATCTACTAAAATTTGGGAGTAATGCCCTAGAGGTCCAGCGTAAATCACTTGTCCACCTCTCTTCATCAAGAATAGCTGCAGGGCAAATGTTATGATATCTACAATTAGCAGCAACTCTATGCATACAGAAGAGTACAGAATGAGAAGACATATACCTCACCAAATGACATATCAGCTGATGGAATCCCTACATGCCGCAAAAAAGCTGCATAGTCTGAACCTGTACCTCCTAACCTTCCAATTTTCATCCATAAATTAGTTTAGTTCAAAAGATTAATCTGTGTCTAATATATTAATCATATGGTAGTCCTCTGGATCAGGTAAAACAGCCCACTGAATTTGTTGGTCACAAAGATGGCGTTCACCCTTTCCTTTTATAATTTAGGTAAATGCTTACCTTAGGATGATCTCTAATGCCAACCCATGAGTCAAATATTGATTGTGATGAGTTATCTGGATCTTGAACCTTAAAAAACCATTTTGAAATCTTAGTAATTATTTGTGAGTAAAACATTGGAAACAAATGTAATCATGTTATTGGATCTTCAAATTGGGAATACTATAATATAATGATTTAATATTACTTCTCAACATGATATTAAACAAAATTTTGTATTTCTATCTGATAAGTGCTTACCTTAGGATGTTTTTTTGTTATAGTAACTTCCAAGAAGTGGAATGACTTGAAAATTACTTCTGATAACTGTCTCTATCATATTACAGATCATCCTGGAGGTCCTAGAAGAAGTGTCATCCTGAGGAATGAAAATTTCTGTTATTCATGACTTAATTAATCATGTATATTTATCATCTAACATAACATCTCTTATACTACCATTGTACTCCACCTAATCAGTTTAGTCTAAACACAACAATTTAACTAAGACACCCAAGTTATATACCAACCTAGAAAAGATTTTCAGTTCCTACAAAACCAGCCCGACGCTAAGATTTTTAATAAATAGAAAAATTGGTATATTTGCATATAATTATAATGACACATTCCTGATCCCAACATCTAACTCCAGCTAAAATTTCAGAATTAAATATCAAGTCTAAGGCCTCCGAACAGAGCCTGCAATCAGCACAACAGACCCTGTCCAGGAACTCTGCGCACAAAGCGCCCCTTAGACCATAACTTTTAACTCGTTTATGATTTTAATCTAATTCTTTTGCAAGTGTAATATATACTCCAGAGTGTACTTTGTCACCGAATTTCACTGCAAAATATTATTCCTAAGATAGCTAACTATTCGCACCAAAACAAGGTATTCCTAAGATATCTAATTCTATTGAACATTTTCTTGTAGTCCCACCAGGACAATAAATGCATGTAAACAATGAAAAACAATTCAACTATAGAAGTACAAAGAATAAGATTAGAATAATAGTTCGCCAGCATTGTTAGTGCCCATATATGCGACAATACTTGAACAGTCTACTTGCAAATGACAATTTTCCATGATTATCCAAGTCAATCATAAGAATCAAAGAACAATTTTTCATCACAAAAACCCGCACTTCAGGCAAAGGAATACGACACCTTAAAGGAAAAACAATCAGTTTGAAGAGTCTCACCCCTGGTATAAGAATTCGCCAAGTAGTGCAGTAATTGGAACAAGAACAAGTGTGAGATAAAAATAGAATGTACTCATCAACACAAAGATAGTGTAGAAAATACCCTGCATGTTGAAACGAGGAACATAAAAGTTGAGCAAATACTTAAAAATTACCTTATAAGTAAAACACAATGAATACACAAATATAAATAAAAACCAAGCTAAGATGCTTCCCCCAACACTTAGTTGATGCCACTTTGTAATTATGTTGCACGTCATCAGAAGACGCAAATTCACAGTAATCACAACACAAGTGAAGGCCATGGTACTGACATCCCATTGACCAAGCATCTTTCCAGATGATGTCAAACTTTCAGAACTGGATGAGATTACAAAGTTGTACACGACTATTGACTGGTAAACTGAGAAGAAAGCAACAATACCCAGAACCCTAAACCTGAAGAAAGTATTTTTAATTCCCTCTCTGTACAATTCAGGATACTTCTTTGAAAGGAATGCGCTGACATCCTAGTAGAATAAGCAAATCGAAACTGAAAATATGGAACTCAGGAATAACTTAACTATTTGTTAACTGAAAATGGACAAGCTAAACTAGTAGTAGTAGATGCTTGAAGATTTTGTATTTATAAAATTTAACGTAAGATGAAAATTACAGGAACAGACATACCTTGTCTAAAAGTCCAACAAAGATAACAGGAAGAGATGTGAAAATAACATTATAAAGAGTCTGAAACCAGTCATCATAGAATCTTTGACCAGAAAATCCAGTTTGAAAGGTGAAATAGAATTGAGTCAACGTGAATGTGAGATTTTTGTAAAAGAAGTAGGACACGACCTGCAGCATAAAATTCCAATTATGCAAGGATAAATTGAGATTACATAAGAGATCGTTTGTTAATTCAAGGTAGATAATTGACCTTGCATACTCTAAGATATGACCACCGTCCATGAACAAGAAGTAAATCTGTAAGAAAGCGAAACTGGGCTATTGCAAAATCACTGGCCATTACAGATTGCATCCCTTCCATCCCACTGATTCCAACGCCAACATGAGCAGCATGAATCATCCCCACATCATTTGCACCATCACCGATACTAAGTGTGATTCTCCGTGCACCTTTCTTGACCAGTCGTGTCACCTGAGGAAGTAAATAAATTTAATAACTTTTTGCACCACCTCAAAGATAATAGTTCATAGTTTGACTTCCAACCGACAAATGGGAGTTTCAAACTGCTTTAAAAATGAATAATTCAGCATTATAATTTCATTAACAAGCTTAATTAATATGATTGCTACTATGATACTGTAGGTTTGTGCTTAAAAAGTTCCAAGTGTAAATAGGCAAAATAGTACACTGATAGATATCAAGTTGGTTTGCCTACAATCTCAGGGCAACTGATAAAATTACAAATTGCCTTTATGGAGTTCTTATAATTGCTCTCGTCAGATAATTTAGACGTACAAACTCTTCTCGATTCAAAGCACAAAATTGATCAATATGTTGTGCTTCCAAATAATGAGAATAACAATACAAAAGCACCTACTATCGCTCAAAAAAGAGGAGAGAAAGATATCAATAAAAACTACATGATTAAATGATATATTGATTTCAATCATAAACACATATCTAAACAAGTATATTTTTTAAAGGGTACAATAACTTAATATATTGAATGCTTTTTCACGATACAGATTAATTTAAATAAGATATACTATCTTCATAGGATGAATGTATGCACGTGTGTGTGCCTGTGTATCTATGTGACCACGACTAAACTGTCTCTATCATATTACGGATCATCCTGGAGGTCCTAGAAGAAATGTCATCCTGAGGAATGAAAATTTCTGTTATTCATGACTTAATTAATCATGTATATTTATCATCTAACATAACATCTCTTATACTACCATTGTACTCCACCTAATCATTTTAGTCTAAACACAACAATTTAACTAAGACACCCAAGTTATATACCAACCTAGAAAAGATTTTCAGTTCCTACAAAACCAGCCCGACGCTAAGATTTTTAATAAATAGAAAAATTGGTCTGTTTGCATATAATTATAATGACACATTCCTGATCCCAACATCTAACTCCAGCTAAAATTTCAGAATTAAATATCAAGTCTAAGGCCTCCGAACAGAGCCTGCAATCAGCACAACAGACCCTGTCCAGGAACTCTGCGCACAAAGCGCCCCTTAGACCATAACTTTTAACTCGTTTATGATTTTAATCTAATTATTTTGCAAGTGTAATATATACTCCAGAGTGTACTTTGTCACCGAATTTCACTACAAAATATTATTCCTAAGATAGCTAACTATTCGCACCAAAACAAGGTATTGCAGAAAAATTCTGCACGACAACTCTTTTAAGACATGAACTATTCGCACCAAAACAAGGTATTACAAAACCCCCCAAATTTTCCGATAACCTAGCTCAACTCTGATTTCTCTAGCCTTTACACCATAATTCACACCAACCATATAGCTTCAATTCGTATTTAAACCAGAAACATGAATTCATAGTTTAAATAATTAAACAACAAACATATAAGAAATTTCGACTTAACCAACTTTGAACCAAAACTGAAATTCAAACTAATTAACAAGAATTTCTAAAATCTCCATATTCATTCGTAATTCATTGCATATCAACATCATATAACAGGTATTAAACATCAAACAAATAATTGGAGATCACTTTAATTCTGCAAAATTCAAGACACCATATAAAATCCCAAGTTAACTACTGAAAGTATCACTCACAATCAAAATAAGAGCATACAAACATTAAACATAGTTAATTAAACAGAAATTCGAAGATTATAGAGTTACCGGCTCACCGGAGTTCATCGTCGGTGACTAACTGATCGAGAACAACCCCCAATTTAAGAAATTAGGGTTTTAATTTTATCGTCGGAGTCTAGTAGGATTGAAGAGATAATACTTAAGATATAGTTGATATGTAACATGATTTTAAAAAACCCCTAATTTAAGAAATTAGGGTTTTGATTTTAAAAAACCCCCAAACTAAAACTTACCAGTGAGTGGTGGTGGACGGAGGTGTGTAGAGCAGTGGTGAGTTGTGGTGGTGAGAGACGAGAGAGAGAGAGAGAGTCGGGGGTAAAGTGAGAGAGAGATAGTGAGACGAGGGGGGGGGGGAATAATTTAGTTTTAGTCGGGAGAGTAGAGTGAGACGAGGGGGGGAAAATTGATAAGGGGGGAAAATAATTGGTATAATGGGGGGAATTAATCACAAAATTTTTACTAAGAGGGAAACAAATTGAAGTGGGCGAGCATTGAATTTTTTTAGTCGAACTTTAGACATCGGTTCTAAAATAAGCGATGTCTTCAAACAACAAAGACATCAGATTAACGCGGGGTGATGTGATTACATCTTTTAACATCAGTCGTATTAGTAACCGATATCTAATGTGTGATGTCTATTGAACATTTTCTTGTAGTGAGCTGAGACATGAAAGCCTTTTCTTTTTGCTTGAGAAGTTCAAAGTATTTCTTTTTATAATCAACAGGCTCAAATTTCCTGTTACCCTTCTCAACCTTGGGCTTTCTGCAGTTTCCAGCAAAGTGACCAATCATTCCACAATTGAAACATTTAGATTTAGACTTTTCAATCTAGTTATTTTTGCTAGGTTGAAAGTCTCTCCTTGGTGGCCTTGCTTCTGAGTTTCTCTTGAATTTGAACTTAGAGAATTTCCTTGAAAGAAAAGCAATGTATTCATCAATCTCATCTATGTCATCCAAGTTGGCTGGTTCTGTTTCTTCTTCTTCTGTCATCTTGCCTTTACCCTTGCTAACATCACTCCTACAACTAGCTCGACTAGTTGCGGCTTTTGCAGCTTCTTCATTGTCATCTTCCAGTTGGTTCACAGATGCAATCAATGCAATAGATCCACCTTTCTTCTGTACCTTTTCAATTTCTTCATCTTGCTCCATTTCCAACTCATATGTCTTTAAGGTTCCATAAAGCCTTTCGAGAGTGTAGTCTTTGTACTCTTAAGTGTTTCTGAGAGAAACAGTCATAGGCTTCCATTCTTTTGGAAGAGCTCTAAAAAATTTAAGGTTTGAATCCTTGGTTTGATAGATCCTCCCATACAACTTTAATCTATTCAAAAGCTTTTGTAACCTACTAAACGTGTCATTTAGGGTTTCACCAGCTTTAAAATGAAAATGCTCATATTGTTGTATAAGGAGTTGCATTTTGTTGTCCCTAACTTGCTGAGTTCCTTCACAGAGTGTTCTAACAGTATCCCATACTTCTTTAGAGGTTGTACAGTTTATGACATTGTCAAACATCTCTTGCTCCAAACCATTAAATAGAATGTTCATGGTTCTTTTATCTTTATGGATTTCTGCAACATCTTCAATAGTCCATTCTCAGACAGGTTTTGGAATTTCTACATCAGGAGCATCATCTGGCAGTCCAACTCTAGATGCAAACTTCATGGGAACGTGTGGACCTTTCTCAATGCAGTCTACATACCTCTCATCCATAGACATGAGATGTAAATGCATCTTTACTTTCCAGTGAAAGTAATTGTCCTTATCAAGAACTGGTATCTTTACTCCTGCATCCTTCTTCACCATGGTTACTGTTTTGGTCTTGATCTTTGAACTTCTTGTATGTTAGAAGCTTGCTCTGATACCAATTGTTAATCCCAAATGACCTAACAGAATTGTAGAAGGGGGGGGGGGGTTGAATACAATTCTAGATATTTCTCAAACTTAAAAACAACTTTCGAAATTAAACTGAACTTATAAAATAAAAACACAAGCACTTAAATAATTTTAGTTGGATTGTTTGATGATCCAACTGAAGTGTTTTTATTGCGGAAATAATCTGTGATACAAAATGTACACAACTGCTCAGTTACAAGAATGTAGAGAAGTATGCTCTCAAAGATAGCTAATACAATCTATTTGTTTTTCTTCTCTCTCTTAAATAACTGCTACACTTGGTTATATATATTCCCAAGTTTACAATGCTATTTTTGGCTACTCTAAAGTACACTAAAGGTAACCGCCAGTAGCTTGCTTTTCATCCCTTTTGTCCAATGGTTCTTGGAGATCTTTGTCTTTTGTCTTCAGTCTTATAGTGATCCCACTCAAAAACCAGATTGGAAATTGGAATGTTTCCTTATTCCCTATGTCCATTTTGATGGCTTCCAATGCAAAGTACACTTCCACATCTCCTTTTGATTTGTCAGAAAACTGTCACTATCACTTTGTCAACTATTCAGAAAAGTGATAATGATTCGTTGATAGCAGTAAGATGTGTTTCGTTGATAGCTTTATTCTTCGTTTCGTTGATGGTATAATCCTCGTTTCGTTGATAGAGTAATCTTCATTCCGTTGATAGAGTAATCTTCATTCCGTTGAAAGATTAATCTTCATTCCGTTGACATGTCTTCACTTAGGCAAAATTACAAGGCACAATATATTTACACTTAAACAACCTATTTTGCCTATCTAGTACAAAGTCAACATGACTTAGAAAACCTAACTAATACCTACAACAAATACATATCAATCTAGTGAAGTATTGTAAAATGCAATTGCTACATCACTCATTTCGTTGATGAGCTTCCTGTCAACGAAACACTGCAAAGCATGCCATTTCGTTGACAGTTACAAAATGACTTAATACAAAATCTACTAAGTGTTTTATAATTATCATCAAGAACAACATATTCCTAACAAGAATTGAGGGGGACGGAGGGAGTACTATTAGTTCTAAAAATTAATACTACATTGAAGCTTTGGTGTATACATTTAACATATGAAAGACATATGCATTGACCTCACTACACCATATTTGACCTATTGCAACCCCAAACTAGGTTTGTGTTGCATAAAGTGTTGCTATAAACAAAAGACTTGCTAATCTATTGTAACATTTTTTAAAAACGTTATATAAAATTGAAAAGTGTTACAAGCGGAAATATCATTTTGACAATTGCAATACTTTTGAAAAAGCGTTACAATACCTATTACGTTTTTAATTAAATTGACAAGAATTTAAAGGCGAGAATTTAAACAAGAAAGTAATAATTAAATAATAATTAAATAATAATTAAACTGTCACAGTAATCTCAGAGGATAATATCAGTCAAGAGAATGAAGATTAAAGTCAATCTACATACTTGAAGTAATTCTACATTGAAAGAAGTTCATTTATTTGATCAAACCTCAGTGAATTATTCAAGAAAGTGGATCTATTAAAGTGACAGAGATTTCAACAGTGTGACAGCCAGTATACAGGTTACAATGTTTAATAAAGGGAATAAAAAAGGACCACAACTTAAAGTCAAAAGATGAAGAATATACATTACACTTAGTTACTCATGAACCAAACCAGTACATCGAGTGTCAACATCATACAGTAAAAGTTCGTCATTAATTTCAGTGGTTCAAGAAATGTTTCTGCTATCAAGAAATTGTATTAGTTCTCAATTAATTAATTAAATCAGTTAATTAATTTATTCAATAAATTAATTCATTCAGAATTAATTTATTCCTTAAATTAATTAAAAGTTTAATTAAATCAGAATTAATATAATAGTGGAAAGACTTACAAAATGTACTGGAAAGACTAGCATGGTCAGTCTTGCCGATAGTCTTTCCAAGACATATCACAGTCTTGTCGATAGTCTTTCCAAGACAAATCACAGTCTTTCTGAGAGTCTTTGCAGCTCATTTGACAGTCTTCCTGACAGTCTTCTGTAGAGTCTTTCCAATTGAAGTCAACTTTGCGTACTTAAAAGAAAAAGAAAGACAAAGGCAAAAAAAAAAACACAAGTTTAAGACAGAAGAATAAGAAAAGTATCATCTTCATCTCTCTGCCTTTACTGAACCAACTGCCCGATCTTGCATTTATATTAATTCTAGTTTTGATTGTAACATTTAAGCCACTAGAATTAGTTTACTTGTACTTGTGTTACTATCTAGCGGATCATAATCCCTACAAATTATCTTGAACTATTTTTTAATATTCGATCTTTTTATTACAAATATTGATAAATTCATGTCAAATTTATTCTAATTTGTTTTAATTAGTTTGATAATCATTCCCTGTAATCTGTACTATAATTGTAACACTTTTCAAGTTTAACATCTGTTATATTTAACTTGAATTTTGTTTCATTTTATTCCGCTTAAATTCGTTCTTGAATTATTATTTCACAAACCGAATAAATTCGAGAAAACAATATAGTTTATATTCAACCCCTTCTACAAACTTACCAACCTAACAACATATTTAATTATTTTAATTTAAACACTTCGTTAAATCCTAATTATTTTATAACATGTTTTAACATGTATAATATTCCAAAATATATATTAAGTAGTATAATTATATTAAAAAACTATTCAATTTAAAACATATATAAGAAAAGTATTTTAACTAATTTGGATCGGATTTAAAATAAAAACTGAAAACCGAAGCTGATATATACAGTAATTTGAGGTTCCCCTTTCTCTCCACTTGGCCGTTTTCCCAATCAACACCAAAAACCCTAAACCCCCAATCGATGTCAGACCCCAATTCCTACTTCAAAAAAGGCGCCCTGATCGAGATCAGCTCCGATGAGCCCGACTTCCGCGGCGCCTGGTTCACCGGCACTGTTATTAACCGCTCCAAAACCAAACAAAAGAACCAAATCTTCGTCCAATACCACTCTCTTATGAGTGATAAAGATGAGTCCAAGTTTTTACGAGAAAAAGTCGATGTGATCCAATTGAGGCCTCCCGCTCCCCGCGAAATGTGGGGTAGGAGGTTTAGTGTAGATGAGGAGGTTGATGCTTTTTACAATGATGGTTGGTGGGAAGGTGTTGTTACTAGAATTCAAGCCCAAGAAGATGGTGATAAGTATTGTGTGTATTTTAGAGGGACTAGGGAGGAATTGGAGTTTCGGGCCGAGGCGTTGAGGGTTCATAGGGAGTGGGTTAAGGGAGAGTGGGTTCCTCCTTTGGAGGTGGAAGATGCGGAAAAGGTATTATGTTTATTCGTATTGCTAATGTAGATGTAATATTGGAAATGTGATTGATTTTTTCAAGTTGTGATATTTATTTGAGGAAATATTTGATGATTATCGATTGTGTTGTGTTTATTTGTTTGTTGTTTGTTGACTATGGTTGTTGGGTTTTCGTGTTAATCTACATATGGGTTATGACTCTATTCTATAATGATAAGATTTTTATTTTAGTTTTGAGGAGAATTTGGGGTTTCTTCTAGGTATTGAGAGGGAAATGGTTATGTGGCATGTACTTATGACTCTTTGCAGGATCTTTGCTTTAACTGAATTAAAATGTTAATGTTGATTTGGCTTCAATTGTATGTAGAGATTAAGCTGGAATTTTATTAGAATGTGTCTTTAATATCATTGTCGTTGTTTGAAAACTGTGACTATTTTTCTATGCATTTCGTGGATCGGTTGTTGGCTAATGTTAAGATCTTTGCTCTTGTTTTTCTTTATTGACAATAAGTCTTGGTTCTTAATTTTTTATACAGAATTACTTTGTAGATGGTTACAGCATATTGTTACCTCTATTTTGGCGAACTTCTAATAACTCATAACTTTCGACCATGACCAATAGCCAATAGGATTTTTTTAAATGCTTTATTTATTAAATTATAAATATTAATGTTAATTTCTCAATACTAATCGGTAGAATATTAATGTCAATTTGTCTCCTAGATAGATTCAGCTTTAAGCTACATGTACATTTCTTGTTGAGCTGCGGTTCTAAACCCTTGTTTTTTTTTTCTGCTTCATCTAAGGAATGGGAATATTTGTTGATCAGTTTTGTTATATGCAATGATGTCAAGGAATTGAAAATTCATTTTAATGACCTTATTAAAGGTTATCTGCACTTGCTTTAAGTCGATTAGTTGTCCATGAAGCTAGATTTTTCGACAAAAAATTAAATTCTTTCTCGACTCTTTAAGTTTGTACGTCACCCCATATGTTTATGACTGTCTTAGCACAGGGACCCATCCATGACCGGTTTATAGCATTGGTTGGGCTTTTAGATTGTGACTTGAAAAGCTCTCTGAGTTGCATAGCTTTTTAAAGCGGCATAATGATTTTCAGTTGGTGTCTTACATCAATGTAAATTCATCATATATCAATTAACTCTGTCTTCTGGATGCATATACTTGTAGAGTTTGAATGCATACCATGTAAAATTTCTTTTTGTGTCAATTATGATTATTTTACCTTCAGGCTTGTGATGAACTAAAGCATGTTTTTTGAACCTCTTACTTTTCGTTAATACCGTAGGGACAATATGATGAGATTGAATTGAGTACGGGGTTTGTGTAATTTTGAACCCCTTTCTTTTTCTTTCATTGTTAGTCTTTATTTTCTTGATATAATTTTGATGACTATACCTAATATTTGAATTCACTACTGCAGATTGCGTCAAAAACAAATGTTGAAGAGCCTTCCAAAAATTCAGTAGAGGAGCTTGGCAAAGACACATTTTTTGAACTTACTGATGGTAATACAAGTGTAGAAGAACCTTGCGATGATATTGTGAAGAGCTTTCGAAAAGGGACGTTGGTTGTTGAAGTTATTAGTGACAATGCATATGTGGAAGAACCTCTCATAAATACTGTAGAGATGTTTGGGAAAGGGACATTGGTTGAAGTTACTAGTGACGAGGATGGTTTTCAAGGTGCTTGGTTTGCTGCGACTATACTTGAGAAATTAAGTAATGATGAATACCAGGTTGAGTATCAGAGTTTAACAAATGATGATGGCACAGCACTTTTAAAGGAAAAGGCCAACATTAAGCACATACGGCCGAATCCACCTGAAATTGCAGTGACCGACTATTACAGTCTGCTTCAAGAAGTTGATGCTCTGTACAATGATGCTTGGTGGGTGGGTGTAATTTCCAAAGTACTTCAAGGTAAAAAATACTTTATCTACTTCAGGGGAACCAATGAGGAATTGGAATTTGTTCATTCCGATTTAAGGCCACATCAGGATTGGATTGATGGAAAATGGGTTGTGGCGTCAAAGGTATGACATTCTGTGCTCTCACAGTAGGCATTCTTGAGTGTGGAGTTAGTATACTGGTGTTTAGTATTGCATGATAATTTACCATCTCCTTGATGTTCCTTTTTGATAATCGGTTTCCTAACTTTACAATGACTAGCGCAAACACTTTCCTTGCAGGCAACAAAGTTATAGTTTATGATGGGGATGCAAATGGTCACATGATATGATAAAAGTAGCTGCGGAAAGATTTTCAGTGCGGATACATTCTGCGAGCTCATGGTTAGGAACTGCATGCACACTGTTCTCATCTTCCGAACTAATGGTATTAGAATATGATATCTGGACTAACTTAGTGTAGTAGAAAAGCATGGATAGACCAGTTGTTCGGAAGTTGGCATGTGGTCAAGTGCCCTACACTTGTGGCAATGTTATATCGAATTGGTCGTTCAAGTTACTTTGTATCTATGTTGTTGGTAGTAAACCATGATGCCTTTTTTTTTACATGCAGTTTAACTTGGTGCGAGCTATCGTTTATTATTATTTTCTTATAAATATTTTTGGGTTTTTAAAGTTCTCTATTGTTCTTGTATGGTCCTGGGCCCCTTATGCCTTCTACCATTGTCAAGTGGTATCAATCGTTCCTGGTAGGTGATTTCTGTCTACTCTGCAAAACAGTTTTAATAATATTGTCAAACCTATTAGTAGTTAATTTTGCAATAGGTATTGATTTTCTAAGAGGTCCTTGAGTCATTAAGTAAGTAAATAAAGATTCTTGTCTTTAACATAAATTATCTTTGGCAATATTGTCTCACCAGAGTTGTATACCTGGTAGCACAGCTTCAACTTCAGGATTTGTTTTTAAGGCCGATAGTGATGACTCTAGGAATTTGTTCCAACAAACCCCAGGTTGTTAGCATGTTCAGATCCCTCCGATACTCTTGTCATCTATGACTGTATCACAAGCACCTCCAGTCTATCTGTCTACTTCATACTACGTTCTCACTGAAGAACTAGGATAATGGAAATCCTACATGTGCCTCATATCGGTGTTTTGAAAAAAGAAATAACATAGAGGAAATTAGAAGAATTAAAACGTAAAAGAAGTTTGCATTTTTTTGGATAATAAGAAGAAATGAACCTTGATATTGAAGGAGATTTCTGCCCTTGAGGTACTACTACCTACTGGAAAGGATATTATGCAATCATTAGGCTTTGTCATATGCATTTAACAAGGCCTTGTACATTTACAAAGCCAAATATTTGGATTTAGACTTTAGTTAGATGATGCTACATTTATCATTATTTTGGGGGATTGTAGAGGATTTGAGTTTAGACAGAGATGAATCAAGACTGAGGTCCAGATTACCTTAAATTAAGAATGATGGATTACTAGTTTGAAAGCTGACACTGGAAAGCTTCTATACAATTAAGATGAAATTTTTGAAGGTCATCTTCCCGGTAGGTGAATTGTCGAGATAGATATTACTTTAATGTCACCCACATGAAGAGCTCCTTAGTATTGAGTCTTGACACCAGACAGCTTCTTGATCCTGCCTTTCTAAACATAAGCACTTACCTTGGATCATCATGAAAGAAGCATACCAATCTTCTCATATATATGCTCAATTTATAAGCACTTGTCTCCGCACCTCGAGAAACAAGCTTACCAATCTTCTCAAACATATGCTCAATTTTTTTCTTCTGTTTTTGCACAAAGCCTGTTTCTTCCACTGTCCTTCAAGGGCTGAAGGCCATTAAGCATGCCCGCTTCCAAGAGGAAGAACTTTGAACTCTTTTTACACTTTTCATTTCCATAGTAAATTTCTATCGCAGCTTTCCTGATTTTTTACAGGGGTGGCCCTGGCTATAGGCGAACAAGTATTGCGCCTAAATAAGTTTGTAAAATATGCTATGTTTATGTACGTTAAGGCCCCAAAATGTGATTTTGATTAAGACCCTCCAAAGTTCACGGCCGCCCCTCCTATGTACAACCAAACATGTGCACCCCAACCCCGAAACATTAAATTGTTGATTCTATCGACCCTGCAGGAAATTTACTATCCTGATCTGACATTTGTAAACTCTTATCCAAAGTTATACTCTCAGCATCATTTAAAGCTTTCAAGTCTTAGTGGTCATCTTTGCCGCCTACTTCTCCTCACTCAGGGGAATCACTGTAGGCCTAACTCGCTCATCACCTGCGTCAACATCTAGGTTTTGCTCTCCCAGTTATACTACAGGTGTTTAGTGTTCAAGTGTCTAACACACAAATCTTGTGCTTTCAATGTCAGTCTCCACTACTATATTTATGTTCACCTCTTCCTTTTTCTCAACTATTATTGTAATATCTCCAGAATAAAAATGAACTTAATATTTATTAGTCATTCGTCGATCTAATTTAATACAGAATCAAGATCAACAAAGGCACAAAGCCATCAATTTTGACATACTTGAGAAACCAAATTACACCATTTACATGATAAATAACTTCCATCCAGAAATAACCATTAGCAAATTTGTTCACAAAGATTATGTTTGCTGCTGCATTAAGGATGTTTTAGAAAAATGCCCTGCTTCCGTAAAATACCCTTGCAGTATCTTTTTTCTTCTCAACTTCAACACTGTTGTTAAGGTTCTGGATCACGTTGCTGCGGTTATCAGTTTCCGGATTGTTGAGATCCATCGGGAGTTTCATCTTCTCTAGTGACTCAGAGAATTGCTGCATGCTCCTCATGTACATGTCAACTATTTGTTGCTGCATAGCGGATTGTTCAGCTTCGAGGTTTATATTTCCAAGTGGAGTTGGCAGTGTCTGAGTAACAAATTTTGCCTTGCTGCTTTCTTGAACATTGTCTTTGGAAATAGGTCCATTTGCATCTTGGATTTCATGTCCTTTTCTTGACGTTGCAGTGTCTGGACAAGTACTAGACGTTAGTGCCACTGTAGTGATTGACTGGTTTGGAGAATGCAGCAGACCAACATGAGGATGATTCTTCTTCTCCATTGAGTCACCAGAGTTTCTGTCATCACTCAAGCTTGTCATTGTAGAACTTAAGAAACCTGAATTTTGAACACTGCCATTTGGAGAAAGTGCTGAATAACCGTTGTCCTCAGATGAGTTAGCAGTCATTTCATAGTCATCTACAGGTTGATGTGATGCACCAAGACGAAGAAATGAACCAGAATTAACCAAATCATGTCGTGACACAGAACCATGTCCTTCTAAATTGAAATATTGAGTCACCATCTGTTGATTCTCTCTAACTACACTGATATCTGGAAATTCTATCCTTGTGTACTCAACTGGATCCAACACTACTTCAGATATCCTCCGATCTAACAGCTGAACTTCTGAAGTTATTGAAGAATTGGCAGCAGAATCGGAGAATGACTTGACAGTGGGATGAATTGGAACATTTGTATTTAAAGAGAGACTCAGCTTAACGGTACCAGCAGGAGAATGGAACAAATCAGTAGAAGATATACTGAAATCCTTGCAAATTTTTCCTTTGCCAACTACCAAGGAAATTGGGACTAAAGCAAAACCCAACAACTGATCTTCCATATAATTCTTAGCTCTACTAAGCATCCACATTTCACATTTGAGGAGCGCATCCAGTTGGGTAACTTTCATGACCAAAGATTCATTAAACTCCGGGTTTTTCCCACCACCATTGATGATCTTAGTCATGAGGGTCTCGTCGGGGTTATAAGTCAGAGAGAATTTTGCATACACATCTTGATTGTCATAGATACATATGTTATGAATGTTCCTAGCATGATGAATGTAGATTTCAAGAATCCCTGAAAATTTCGAGTCCCCTTCCATATCTGCATTCAGATTATAAAGTAATCGACTACTTTGATTAAACACATCCATAGCTCAGCTTTGTGTGTGTGTGTGTGTGTGTACTCAAGTTACTAAAAGGGCTACAAACAGAATCAATATAGTTCATACAAATCAAATTTCATGGATTATTCCTAAAGATCACTAAGAAACCATGATATTTAAGACAAAAATCATAACATAACAAAGATTATATTTCTAGCACATAAAATCAAAGGTTTAATAAGAAAAGAAGCAAACATCAAACAAGTAAAATGAAGTGAATTACTTACAGAGAAGTTTGGGAATTTGTCATAGCAGTTTGAGAAGGTGGGTGAGATTATTAGTGTGATGAACATAATGGGAAATGAAGAAAAAATCAAAAGACATGATGATTGTAATGATGTAAGGGATTATTGTTCCTTTCCCACTTCTACTTTTATATATCCTTCTAATTCAACCTTTTTGTGTTTTTGGTGTGGGGGTGGATCAAAGGTCTTTGCTTTGCTTGACATTGCAGCTTCCACTAGATTTTGCTCCACTTACACTAATGGATTGGTCCCCCCCCCCCCCCCTCCCTCTCAGCCAAAGCTTTAAGACAGGGTAATACTGTTACCCAAGCTTTAAGACAACAAAAATAGTGTCTTCTAAAGTTGTTTTTGTGCTCTCCAGGGAACAAATTGCATGAGCTATAAGCCACCGTGATTCAAGGGTTGATACCTTGACAGAGTACCAATCACCAACATGCATCATCGTTCCTCGATTTCTTATTACCAAAAGGTCGAGCCTGCATTATCTTTTGACAACATTTTATCTCCGAGAGCAGATCGTATCCAAGAAAATCACTCCGTATCAGTATGTTGTTATTTATTGAAAGTAATCACTTGTTCTTAACTAAATTAAGAACTAGTAACACTAAATTAGCAAGAACTTTGTTTATAAATTAACGAAAAAAATATATTTAAAAGTTTATTAAATTATCGAATAAGAATGTAGAGTGTAGACTAAAGACTAAGTGGAATGTAGACTAAAGCTCTAGTGAGTGGGAATATATGTTACATGGCTTCTAAAAGAAAGAAATAAACTTGAATATAACTGAAGGTCTATATCTGCTCATCATTTTTCTACATTAATTTTTCCCGCATGCAGGTCTATGCATGTTAATAATACCTGAAGAACTTTTCATTTTTTGGTGCATATTAGTCCAGTTTATTCATCTTTGTTCATCTTCTAATCTACATTTTACCTATCTCATAGACATCGATCGAAATCATCATGGTAGGTTGATTAAGGCCCTTTCAGGAACCATTTCCTGGTCTCTCTAACTTTACTCAACTCTGAGCTAGGCTCTGCACTTAGGTCTCAAGTCTCAACCATGCTAAAATGGAAAAACTGGACTTCTGGACCTCATCAATCTGGAAACAGACAACTACCTGCTTTACTATGAGGTGGTTAGGAAGGATAGAAGAGGTGATCACTCTGAGCACTCCTTTCACTCTTGAGCAAATTAAGAAACGATGAACAAATCTGCCTTCTACTCTACCTTAGTGATGTTGGGCTAAAGTATCAGGATACCATGCACTACTTCCATGGCCTTTTGGAAGGCCGCAGGAAAGGGTGAATCTTGATATGGGTTTTGGTCCACTCCTTTCACAAGTTCAAACTTCTCCTATCACTCAGAGATGCACATGACTTTGTTCGTGGCTTCTATCCACATGGCATCGAAAATGTGCCTGAACGCTTTTCAGACAATGAAGGAGGAAATGCTGCAAGCTAGGCCGATCAAAGATTCTTTCTGGGTAGCAAAATATGTTTGTAGAGGAATTGGTATTATCAGGAAGTCCTACAGACTTAGCTTGTAGGAATTAATATCATAATATTTTTGTAGGTATTTTCAAGAGGTATATCAACCATATTTAAATTATTTTAAATGCAGATTGTACTCAACATTTCAAGATTAAAATTAAATGACACCATCTAAAATATTTATATTACTAATTTAATCCATATTGCAATCAGTACATGATTTATCTGCTCATTAAGACAGTAGATTTGTTTGTACAGTACTGCTAGGCCGTGGCCTTGGTTCATTCTTCATACTATCATACTTATCAGAGCAAATTGTCTCAACGAGGACCGTCCTCCATCAACCAAGGCATCTGCCATAACTTGAGCCAGACCATTATCCTTACTTTCATTGTAGAAACAGCTCCTAGTCTTTTTGCATTTAGGACTAGTATCAACGTTCCTCATATCTCCTGTAGTTATATTTTCGATGGAATGCAGGCTATACATCTTACTACTCATTCTCATCAGAAAGAAGATAAATTTAACAGCTAGAATTAAAGAAATAATCAATAAATAATATACTTAATCTGCATGACAACAACATCTACAGAAAAATAATTGCAGTTCAAAACCAAGATAGGAAAATAGAGCGACGATTATCCCTTTCCAAATTCAGAGAAATTACAAATGGTATATCCCTTTCCAAAGATTTACAAATGCTTCCCAAGAAATATTTACAGTTAGTGAAACATGCATGATGAATTTCCGGTTCATGATGCAGGTCAACAATGCCTAGTACTTGCGACTTGTGAGTCATGTGGATCTACAATAAGCTATAACTTATATTCACAAGAAACTAATAAGAGGTCAACAATTTTGAGCAAATGTATCAAGTAATACAATATTATGGCACCATTTATTGTTACCAAACTAATATGGTGAAAGTATGTATTCAAAAATGAAATATATCAGACAATAATGTTAATACAATAAACAACATAGCACCTAAATTAATTAATTGTTTCATCTAGGACTATTTACTGCATAAAGTAAATGTTTAGTGTCCATGCTATTTTGTCCGGAGAAATCCCCAGTACTGCTGTAAAGATCTATTGATAAACTATAAAGGTCAGATGATTGTTCAACTCCAGGATTCAGCAGAGCCTGTTCTTCATGTTTATGTTGATACTTGTTGTTGGCCCAAGGATGTTTAGTGAATTTTCTTATACCATCTAACTCCACCGCCACTTCTTTCATTGTAGGTCTGTCTTCACCATTCAAGCTAAGACATCTCTTCACAAGTTTACCTGCTGCTTCTAGCTGCTCAAAAGTACCTTCCTTAAGCACTCGTGGCTCGAGAATCTGAAACAATCGATTTTCCTTAACTGACATTATAAAATAGGTTGCTAGATTCTTTTCCTCTGCAGGACTTTCCAGTAGAAGTGGTTTTCTCCCTGTTAAGAGCTCAGCAAGAACCACACCAAAGCTATAAACATCGCTTTTATCTGTCAACTGGCTTGTATGAAAGTACTCAGGATCCAGGTAGCCTAATGTCCCCTGAACTAATGTGGTGACTTGTGTCTGATCCAAGGGTACCAGCCTTGAAGCTCCAAAATCAGAAATCTTTGTGGTGTGGTTTCCGTCTAGCAATATGTTTGAAGACTTGACATCTCTGTGGATGATAGGCATGGATGCCGCTGAGTGAAGATATGCAAGTGCACCAGCAGATTCCGTGGCTATTCTCAAGCGATCCTCAAGTGATAACCATGTAACCCCCCCTGTATTGTGGATGTGGTGAAACAGGGTACCATTTGAGACAAACTCATAGACTAACATTGGGACTTCGGTCTCCAAACAACACCCTAAGAGCTTCACCACGTGTCTGTGACTAACTTGTGTGAGAATGACTACCTCATTGATGAACTGCTCTATCTGACTCTCATCCATTATTCTTGATTTCTTTATTGCAACCACACGATGATCTGGTAAAACTCCTTTATACACTGTGCCATATCCACCGCGTCCAACAATCCTATCAGCAGCGTAGTAATCAGTGGCTTTCTCCAATTCTTGAGCTGTGAAAATCTTTGTGGATGACTCGACACCACTGCCACTTGAGGTAATTTGTTGTTTCAATAGCGCACCTCCATTTTGTTGAAAGAACTTCTCCCTCTCTCTAATGAGTTTCCTTCTTTTGATGGTAAAATACAAAAGACTTATTCCAACCATTAAAGACAAGAAACCAAATCCCATGCCTGCACACAATGTGGAAGGGCATAAATACTACTTTACTAAAAATTTACTGGAAAGATCTGAATCCAAAGAAGATACTTGCTTATACATTGACCATGCATGATTTCTTAATAAGATTGAAATTGTAAAATTCTCCTCAACAACACATTCTTAGAAATATATATACCTAGGGAGAACTTGATTACTGGAAATCTGGAATTCTCAGCAATGCAACCCTGGCTATTTTCCTCTCCATCGCCATAGAATCCATGCGGACAAGAACAGTTATAACTCCCTGGAGTATTAGTGCAAATTTTCTCGCACAAATTTTTGTGTGGATCAGCACATTCATCAATATCTGACAACAAGAACATCAGAACAATTCATAGTGGCACAGTTAGTTAACGGACTTTTCAAATCTATGTGTTTAAGATGTGTGATCCAGAACTCGATAAGAGGAGGATTTAATAAAAAAAAAATACAACATGCGACAATAACTATGGAGCTTTTTAAAAAAATAAATCTTATTTATGCTATAATCTGAATTTAACATATATTCAAACACTAATCATATACACATTTGTCAAAGTGAAAAAAGTCCTTCCACCTAAGTAACTTATTGACCTCACATGTAGTTCACCATATTAACCACATCATATGAAAGGATACCAACATTTATATCCAGAATCAATGAACAAGGGCAGTTCTCACGTACGCACACCCGGATTGATCAACAAATACTCGTATCAGATTGAAGCAAAAAAAGAAAAGAAACAGCAATAATACAAAGTAAGGAGGAAATACTAAGAGAATAGACAAAACAATGTTATTTAATAATGCAACTGATATACAAGCAGAGGTTTCGAGTTCAGCACTTGTAATCCCAATATTGTTGAAATTATATGATTTGGACAATAAAGTTGAATATCCTACAGATGATGATATGATCCATGTTTCAATCAAGCCCCCGTCATAAAACTTAAAAGTATGCCTTTATTAGAGTAAATATATTGTACAACAACTTTAGTTTACCTTGGCAGCCAGGATTTAGATATGGATTTCCCTCAAAACCCTTAAGACAACTGCAACTATACCCTCCAAAACCACTGTCTGAATTTGTGCAGAAAGTATTTGACTGACACGCATAAGCCTTGGATTCTCGAGCTTGCTCACAAGTCTGATTCCCGATTACCCAGTCAAGGGCTATTCGAACAGTATCCAGTGTTCTATTTATAAAAGTGGGGTCAGACAAATCTGAAGCACCACGGAACTTAAAACTATTTGTTTCACCCAAAAAAGCATAGCTACAAGGATCAAATGACCAAACTCTAGTATGGTTTCTCAAAGACAAAAGATTAGCGTAGTAGTACTTTAGACCTCTTGGTATCAGTGTTTGACAACAACCAATCCCGGAACAACCATAATCAAGAACATCCTCAGCTTTAGAGCATAAGGATATGCAACCGCTAGTGAAATTCCTCTGTTCTGATCCTGTTATCAACGCTATATCATCACAACCGATCACAGTAAAAGTGTTTAAATCTGAGAAAGTGAATGGAGAGTTTAAAAGATTTGTGTAGGTTGATTTATCTGAGATTAAACCTCCACTTTGGTTGTAACACCTCCTACCGATATAATTGCTAATGCGCAACTGAGAGTCTGATATGTTGAAAATTTGGATGTTGGTAGTACCCATGAAAGCCCTAGGTGGGTTGAAAGAAGTGCTGCAGTTAACATCAAACCATGTCGATGAGTCTATGGAACAACCAGAGCCTACTCCGATCCCAAATGGATATGGTACGATTAGGCTGCCACACTTGCTCTTGCATCCTGGCTTGGTTATGAATCTGGCTTTGGTGATGGTGTTGTTAATGTCAGAAGTGGCAGCTTGTGTGGACAACATCGATAGCATGGTCACAAAAACAAAGGCGAAATGCATTTTTTTGGTTCGGGTAATAAGAATGAATAACTGAAAGGAGAATCAGCAAACCTCATCATTAAAAAGCTTTTGTACAATGTTTTCCTATGTAGCAGGTTTCTACACGTAATTTTTCTTTGTAGTAGGAATTGACTGACTTTGTCAGGCCCTACAAATTAGTGACAACGTTGTTCAGATAAATAAATGTAATCAGCTAGACCTTGTCAAATGTCGCAATACAGGACTTTGTAGTTGGACGAATCATGAACCTGATTACTCTAGCTGAAAGATCTATAATAAAAAATATTACTTTAAACATCTTTGAAGTGCGTAAATTTGTAAGTATTAAGCTAGTATTAATATGATTGAGAGTGTACATTTGTTTAAATTGATGATTATTCGTTTACATTAACAAGCAGAAGATCACCATTTCTTGACAACTCATCTAATCAACTTATCGTGCTGCATGGTCTGAGGAATAAGCTGAAGCAGATGTAGAACGTCACGTCCCTACACCTGAAAACAAATTGAAGTTTTACATTTCAGCAGAACATACAACTATAACCATATTCCTGTCAGGAAAGTATTTACAGGATTCTATATATATAATTTTTGTGTCAAACTACCAGTCTACCGACTTATTAATGCACCAACAAGAGTCTTAACTGTTGGTAAAGTTCACCTAGTACTAATAGGTACTGGTCTTGCTTAAATCCTCAAACTCATCAAGTCAAATTTTCTCGGCAAGGACTGTCCTCCATCAACCAAGGCGTCAGCTCGGTCCTAACCGTTATTCTTATTAGCTTTATAGAAACAACCCTAACCTTTGCATTAAAAACCAACTTCCCCTGGATCAACTTCTAGTCGGTGTTTCTTCTGTTCCTATTTCCTACTGACCAACTTTTACCAATGCGGTAGGAATTATCTCATATGGCATGCAAAATGGCATTTCCTACCGTTTCTAAGCATTTCCTACCGTCCCTTATGAATGCGGTATGAAATGACTTGAAGACAGTAGAAATTATTGGGTTTTGAATGGTAAAAAAGGTGAAAAATGTCCTTGTCCGTAGAAATTACTGAATTTTTTTTTATATAGTGTTTTATATTTTTTTTTGTTTCCCATGTACAATTTCAGCTGATCTCGGGTGAGTTCGTATCTAGCTTTAGGCCTGTGTTTACCATTCATCCATAGCTCTTGCATGATGCCCATTGCTTTCAAATCATCTCTTGAGTTTGTGGTATCCTTTGTTTTGGCACTATTGAGAATAGTGTTAAATATGTTTTCAAACACATTTTTCTCCGTATGCATGACATCAATGTAGTGACGCAGGCACAATGAATCCCAATATGGCAAGTCAAAGAAGCTAGTGACATGCGTCCAGTTGTGTGAATCTCCAAATCCAATTGCCCTTTCTTCGACATTTTCTTCGACATTTTCTTCATCATCAATATTGTCCTCTTCAGCATTCTTTTCACCGCCATTGCACTGGACGTCATTGTCCTGATCACTTTCTTCCGTGTAGTCCGCTTCATCCAAAGTAGCCTCGCTATCTCCCTCCTCATCAACAACCTAACTTAAGTAAAAAAGAGTTAATAGGGTCGACAATGCATAAACAAATGAATGCTGAAATTAGATAGATGACATGCTTATAAAAATGAAATTACCTTTTTATACTTTTTGAACATGTTAGCTACAATGTCGTTAACAAGATGCATAACTTCCCGGGAGATTAGTTGCGAGAACTGACTTCTACCCGCCAGATCACCAAGACTCAATACCGCCTCAATTAGGCTCTCGATTTGCTCATCATTGAGCTCTCTCTGGTAAGCATCTAGATTATTTCTCAAAATATCAAGCACCCCCCAGAAGCAGAGTACATGGCATTCTATTTAGCTAAGGATCAAGTCCATTATGGCATTCTGTTCAATTGTCAGTTGGAAAGCTATTCTGCAACCTACAGTGACTTTGTCTACTACAAAAGAAGAGTACATGGCATTGGCAAAAGTAGCAAAATAAGGAATCTGGTTGAAAGGATTGGTCAGTGATTTGGGTCTACATTATGATCAGGCTACAGTGTATTGTGACAGTCTCAGTGCAATCTGTTTAGCTAAGGATCAAGTCCATCATGAGAGGACTAAGCACATAGATGTAAGATATCATTTTCTAAGAAGTGAGAAGAGAATCAAGGTGAACAAAGTGGGTACTGCTGATAACCCAGCTGATATGCTCACCAAACCGGTTCCACATAGCAAGTTTCAACATTGTTTGGACTTGATAAATGTTCGTAGTTGTTGATTGCCCTGTTAGGGCAAAAACTCTTAGGCCAAAGAGTTTTTTTTCTGGTACATCTGACATTATTATGGTGCATCTGTTTTTTGTGAGAAGATTCAAGTCAAGGTAAAGATTTGTTAGAATATGCCTTGAATCAGTAATTCCCCAAACACTAGGACTTCGGGGGTCTCTCTAGGTCATAACCTAAAAGTATGCTGTAATCTGTATCCTCAAGATCAATAAAATTTTTCTATTCTGCTTATCTGTGTTCTTTATTTACGTCTATTATAATTTTTTTTGCTTCTGTTATAACAGTAGCCTTTTAATATTATACATCCACCGTGTTGGGACATGGATGGAAAGAATTTATTCTCTAAAGTACAAACTATTCCAGCTATGTTTTTCTCCATTTGCCTCAAATTTGATTCGAGTAGTGTAGTTGAGCACAAGTCATTGAAAATTTTTGAAAGATCACAAAGTACTTTGTTTATATCATCCGGAAGAAGTTCACGAAATGCAGAAGCCATCAACTTTTGCGTAAATACATGACAATCATGGGACTTCATGCCTTGGAATTTCAGCTGAGCTATCTTACAACATCTCTTCAAGTTTGATGAACAACCATCTGGGAGTTTCAATCGATGCACCCATTTACATAACAATTTCAGCTGATCTCGTGTGAGTTCGTATCTAGCTTTAGGCCTGTGTTTACCATTCATCCATAGCTCTTGCATGATGCCCATTGCTTTCAAATCATCTCTTGAGTTTGTGGTATCCTTTGTTTTGGCACTACTGAGAATAGTGTTAAATATGTTTTCAAACACATTTTTCTCCGTATGCATGACATCAATGCAGTGACGCAGGCGCAATGAATCCCAATATGGCAAGTCAAAGAAGCTAGTGACATGCGTCCAGTTGTGTGAATCTCCAAATCCAATTTCCCTTTCTTTGCTGTGTGGTTTCCTAGGTGGTGGAAAAGTGATACCAGCAATCATGATACGAACAGTCTGACCTTTTCGTCGAGTTTTTCGGCGTTTGTCTAGGAATCCCTTATGTAACCCATAAAAAATGGACTTCCTGCTGTGTGGTAGTTTCTTAGCTTTGACATCACCCATATAAACATGACAGTCCATCTTCCCATGGGTTGACCACCCACTAACCATACCCAGCCCGAGAAAATCACTGATAGTCCATAACAAAGCTGCGCGCATCATGAAATTAGTCTTCGTAGAAGTATCAAACGTTTGCACTCCAACTTGCCATAAATTAAACAGCTCATCAATCAAAGGCCTAAGATAGACATTCAGATTCCTCATAGGATCATTCGACCCAGGGACTAGTAGTGTCATGAACATGTATGGCTCATTCATGGACATGGTATGTTTAAGGTTGTACACAAGTAGTATAAAAGGCCAAACTGAGTATACAGTTGAAGTAACATTGCTGTACGGGGGGAATCCATCAGTTGCAAGACCAAGTCTAACATTACGAATCTCCGCTGCAAAATCCGGATAGTTCTTGTCAAATTCCTTCCATTCTTCTCCATCTGCAGGGTGACTAAGAACCCTTCAATCAATATTTATCAAAATTGAATTAGACACGTATTCTTTTGTTCAAAATAATTTGTTCTTTTTAAGAAGTACTTCATATTTGCATTTTTCTTGTAGTGACCATTCAAGCTAAGCTAAAGAAGAAGACCATAAAAAATGGGACATGACCTCAATATTATTATTACATCATCTACATCTATTGTCATAATTTAAACCTCTATTACTTAAAATGTCTTAAAATGTCTGAGTTAAAGAGAATTCCTTTGCACACTGCAAGGAGAAACAGAAGATAATTCTTCATGACCCTAAAGATCCACAAACATAAGATATTTCATTAGTTCCCACACTTGTTATTAAGGCAACACAAGATACATCAATGGTTTCCATGTATGTTATTAGGGCTTCGTAATACGAAGATTCTTTATCTTGATTTGTATTTGATTTTCATATGATGATATGTGATAAACCTCTGTTTTCTAATCAGAGCTTCTAGTTATAATGATACATAATGATCTCCAGATAGATTTCCGGAATGGGCCTAGGAAGAGCCAGGTTGTTTTTCCCAGGTTGGGCTTATGAAGGAGTCATATAGACTTCTTGTACGGGCCTAACGGGAGTCAGGTAGCCAGGTGGGCTCCAATGTGTGTCCAGAAGAGAAAAGCCACACAGTAAAGAGGCAAAATTCGGTAGGTGTCGAGTCTGATGTATGAAATGGGAGATTGTTGGGGAGTTGTCTTGCGTTGCTATTGAGAGTGGCAAATTTCTAGTTAGTAATAAATCTCGTCAACTACATTAGTATGAGGCCTTTTGGGATATGCCCAAATAAAAATTATGCATGTTCGGCCCAAAATGGACATGATATGAACTGAAATATATCCTAGAGCTATAATTAATGTTACATTTATTAGACCTATATTGGTCCAGAAGGGAGGCACGATAATAAAGGTCTAAAACCATAATTAATTATTTAATTCATAATTAACTAAAAGGATTAATTATGTAACCAATTAATAGTGTCCAGATAAGATGTAAATACTAGAAAGAGAGGCCTATAAGGAACATACTCCTATAAGGAATCAATTTTCTCTAGGGAAGGATCTAGAATCCTACAAAAAAGGTGGCTCCCTTTCAAAAGCTCTTAAACCTACTCTAAGTATGAGACTCTCAAAATCTTTGTAAAGTGCCTTACCCCTCATTCTAAGAACCGTGTTTTGACTTAATTTTCAATATTACTTTTGATACATAGAGATCTTGTTATGACTGATTTCATCCCCGAACAACAAGAATAGACCTAGCTTCGCGAGCCAACCGTTGCATGAACATCATGCAACTAGATCGAAGCCACGGTCTAGTCACGTACGAATTGCCCTAGTTTTCAATCCTCAATAGGACAATATCATAATATTGTGAAGTTATGGCTGGATATCGGTCCAATAAGTGTTATCAATGATTCCGTGTTATCAAAGATTCAGGTTGGTTGGGAAGAAGCAAGTGGGCTAACGTAGAAAAGGCTTAAGCAGAGGTAGTTGGGGCTTCAATTATGGGAGTAGCGGGAGTCAGAGAGCCAACTGGACTTCCAGGTGGGGGAGCCTAATCAAATAAAATGGAGGCAAATTCGACATGTGTCAATTCAATATGTGAAGGGGGATTGTTGGGAGTTATCACACACCATTTATAGGACGTAGATTGCTAGCTAATAGGCCGCTAGTTAACTCCACTAGTATATGCTTAAAAACATATCTTGGTCCAAAACAAACAATATTATACTATTGTGAAGTTATGGCTTACTAGAAGCCAACAATATTATGTTTTTGATTGTTTGATTAGTGTTATACTCAAAAGTGCTTTCTTTTTCTCACATGTCAAATGCCTTTGTTTATATATAGCAAGTGGGGGTTGTTGTAGTAGATGCTCATTGTTTATAAGATTTTTGGTGTTTGAATTCTAAGGTTTTTATTTTAGAATATATATTTTTTAATATATATTAACAAGCTTTTGTCCCTAATTTAACCAATTTTAATTTTATTAAACCTTAGTGAAATAGTTTTTTCACATGTCAGATGTCTCCGTTTTCCTGCTATTAGTTTATAAGATTTTTGGGTGTTTTAATTCCTAAGATTTTTATTTATTAATATACGTTTTGACAGGTTTCATTCCCATTTACCTAATTTTATTTTTATTAAACCCTAATGAATAGGTAGGAGGTATGTAATAAACTAATAATTGCTTAAACTAAAGGGTGTATTTAGTTATATATTAATGATAATATACAAAATTTTAAAACACCTTGTTGATTTTGTTTTATACTTGAATTGTCATTGAGTAGATGTAGACTCGTGCTTGGTTGATACAAAGGCTCATAGATTTAGAAAACATTCCACAAATTCTTCAAAATCTAATACATTTTAATCGAATTTCAATTTTTTTTACAAAATTCATCAGTTTTTTATTACTATTTTGTTTCTGAATATCATACGACATTAAAGAAAATTAAAATACATCAGTTTTTGAATATCATAAAATTCTCCATTTTATGAAATTTGGTTGAATATGTTACAGATATAGATGTTATCAAAGAAAATGATTCTACAATTAAGTATATTTTTAAGTATATTTTTCTGAAGTGTGCACATGAAATTCTCCCTGTCTTACACTTCCTTCATAATACAGGTATACTTGACATTAGATAGGAAATGGTGTAAGAAAAATTAGGGGCTACTTCACAAAATTCTTTCATTTTTGGACACCAAATTGGGTCTACAAACCAGCGTTCTCTTCAATTGATGGAAGTTTGTATGAACTACTCTCCCTTTTCTCGTATTCAAACAAAAGCACTCCGGTTTTCTTAAAAACATTGATAAAATTGCACAAAATGTTTTAGTTCGGAACCATCGAAGTCACATTTATAGTTTGGAGCTCATTGGTTCTCCCACCAGAATTAGTTGCAAAGTTTGTTAAGTATGCCATCTTTCATCATGTAGAGTACATACTTCAATGTTGTGTTACTCTATGATCCTAAAATTTTTATATTCTCAAACTTCAGCTCTAATTTCATTGGGTAACTCGAATTGCAAATCACATTTGATATTATAATATGTCTAGATCAGATTGTTGAGATTTACCGTCTCTAACAACTCTACACCTTGCGAACTTTCCCACATCTTCAGATTGAATTTCTTTTTACAGACACTTTATCACAAATTTGTCTATGTGCAAATTGCACAATAAAGTTTGGAATTTCCGGGCTTTCAAATGTCAAAATGTGGACGACTTACTGACTTTTGAGAATATTCACTGCACTTGTCGGTCTACAAAATCTCACATTGTCTTTCTTCTTGTTGCCCATAAAAGCTTATGCAATATATATCTTATATTATATCAAAATCTGGATGAAGGTAACATTTTTGTCTTTGATTTTGAAATGATGATATCAGATAAGCCCTCTCTTTTGTAATGATATCCGATTAGCTTATTGCCTTGGTAAATTACTTTCTTATCATTTCTACATTCAGAACAAATTTGAATTTTCATCCATGTTTGAAGTAAGGGAGCTTTAGGTTTGAAATTTGAACATGTCAACCAGAGGATGATGGGTTTAAATTATTATTATTTAAACTCCATCTCTACAAACTTTAATAGATTTAAGTATGAATTCTGTGGAGAAAATTTATCAAAATTTATCTTTGTCTCGAGAGATCTAGAAATACAGACAACCTATAGCAAAAAAATAAGAAATTTTGTTCTGAACGATTATTACATTTAGCTAATATTTGTGCCAAAATTGTTTTGAGTCGATATTTCAAGTTACTCTAGCTAAAATTAGTTTTAAATTACTTTTTTAATATAAGATTAAGCATATCAATTAACTCATGAATTTGATCTAACATCCCCCTAAGTCACAAAAGCATTGTAAATATTGCATGCAAAAGGATAAGTGTTAAAGAAATCTTAAATAAATATGCAGGAATATGGATAATGATTTGTAAATTGACTTTGGGAAAAATGACCAGACACAATTTATCAAAATTCTATTTCTGAATCTCAAGTATGCAAATTCAACATTGCTAAAAATTAACTTAAATGTTACTAAAAGAAAACATAACTAGAAAGAAGAAAATTGACCAGCGACCATCAACAGTCATATACTGCTGAGTTTTTGGCAACCACCAGCATTACAGGGCCGGCTGCTTTCATGCTAGTCACTAGTCCACCCATTAAAGCTCCTTCGGCATCTATAGCTGTAACAGTAAAGCATCTAGCTATGTGATCATAAGAAGCAGAAGTAGCTGCAGCAGCAGCACCTGAACCGAAACATGTCCCGGAAAAAGAAATTATCCTAAAAGTTCCTGGAACTTGAGCAGGTGGGAAATCAGACCCTGCACAGCAAGTAACAGCTTCTGATACAAGTCCGGTACCAAAAACAACTGATATATTTAGTGAATTACGACCAGCATACTCCACAACACTTTCCACGATATCTAACCCTGGTTCAATGTTAAGGACGAGAGTCCCCATGGAAGTTCTCGGTCTTGACCAGTTACCGGATCCAACCGTTCTTGGTCTTGACCTGTGACTAGACCTAACACTAACAGGGACAACATTTCGTGAAGATGGGGTTGGCACAGGATCAGGCATTGCCAGTATTTGTTTTTCTGCAGATTGGAATAATTTGTCCATTAGATTGTCTTGTACTTTAGACTTTTACCCGTCTTCTCTGTTATATACATGACCAGAGTATATGTTGCGATTTTGTAAATCACTTTATTCAACCTTTTAATTTGTTATGATAATATAGATATATTGCATTCAGATTCTTAGCATCTTGAATCAACATTCGAAATTTTATTTGATATACTTAAATTCATTTTTAATAAAAATGAAAATGTAATTGGAAATATGATTTGATATTCAATATGTAATATGAGCAAATTCTAGATTATCAACCCATATTAGGAAATGTAATATAAATCAGATGTACTGAATCTCATTAAAAATACAATGCTAGTGGTCAATCTATATCAGACCCGCTGATCCACTTGGCAGGACCCTTTGTCATATATTTGTTAACTTTTTACTGAAAATGGTTTTACTTTTTTAAACTCCTAGGCCATGTTTGTTTGTTTAGGAGAATTTTGGGATTATAATATATAATCTCAATATTCTTTAAATAATCTAATATTTATTTAAAATATTAAGTTTAGATTGGATTATAATCACTTAAGATTTCATATATTTTTTTCGCTAAGTAAGATTTCATAATGTTTTAATTTATCTTATGTAATTTCTAATCTTACATTTCCCTTAAAAAATAATTTATAAGATATGGTTAAAAATATCTCTTCCAACCAAGTATGATAATTATAATCATATTTTTTACTCCAACCTAACAAATATAAAACAACTATTTTAAAATTTTATAATCTTTAAAGTACTTCTAAATAAGTTTTTGCAAAATAGATCAGAAATTATTTGTCTACTCCATGTTATTGTGTATGAGGATCTAATTTAGTTTGACATCTCATGCAATTTATAAGGGATTGTGTTTACACTACACCAAAAATGGCCAAAACCTACCACGCAAATGGTAGGTTTTGGGGGTAAATCGGTAGGAATTGGTGTCCCAATTCCTACCATTCAACATGGTAGAAATTGCTCAGGAATTGATGATAGTAGGAATTGGTGGTCTGTTTCTTAAACGGTCCCACATGCCAAATGGTTGTCCATGTGGCGAGCCACATCAACAGCCACATCGACTGCCACATGGCGGTGGTCCCCCACACATCACTTGTCACGTCAAGTGCCACGTCAAATAAATATTGTCCCACGAGGTTGACATGGCATGCCACGTGTCACACAGGGTGCCATTGCCACGTCATTTTGTGGGGTCACCTTTGACCCCGGTCAAGGACTATTTCTAACAAGTGCAAATGGTAGGTTTTATATCATTCTAAAGAAAATGTTTCAATAGCCAGCTGCATCCACTTTGTATCAACATCGCCTTTTATAAACATAACACGCGAGAAGCCATAAAAGAAAATTGACTACCAACTAGATATTATTAATAGAAAATATTACACAAATATTCAGTACATCAATTTATTGAACACCACACATCAAGAAATTTAAATTTCTATACACAATAAGATAACATGTATATGATCCTCGAACAATAATTCTTCCAAAATCCAACTCTATTGCAATCCTTTACAATTTCTCTTCACATTATTGAACAACCCATCACGAGTGTCGAAAGCTGTGAACAAGAAAACAAATCAGTTTGGCGGTTTTTAATCGATTTAAAGGATGCTATAACAGAATAATGTAAGCCTGTAAACATACTTTCACTAGCTGTGTTACAGCATGCGTGATCTTGCTCAACTTCTGTAATCAATAACTTACATTTGCCTTCAGAAAATTCAGCAGCTGAGTTCAAATGCTTCCTCAGATTTTTTATGTCCTGAAGATAAATAATATTATTCTGTTAGTATGAAAGCACATTAGCACATTGAAGGAATCTTGAATTAAAAGCTGCATCTAATAATGAGCATTTGATAACATCGCTCCATGCTTGCACTATACTTGGTTGCTAAAGATTACATCTTGATGTGACGACAAAGATATTGGAATTGATACATTTGCAAACGGGTTAGTCTATTTTGACATACAAGTATGGAACAAAACCTGCCATAAGACTATCTGAAAAGCACAAGTCCTGTTGCTTTGTAAACTCGTCATAATTATCAGGTAAACGCAAAAGAGGGGCTGTAGTAGATGAAGCCAATCATTTTAGAGGAAAAACTGAGAGTTACCTTAATTGTTATTACTAACGAAATATGAAGAGTGTACTACCTATATTAGTTATCTTTATTAGTAGTTAAATGTTGGTTATATAGGTAATTGTTATATTGTAAACTTATAGAGACTATGCACTTCAAATTGAATAAAATGAGAAGTTAATTAAGATAAAAGCACACCTCTGTAATTTATCAGGATGCAATTGATATTTATGAGTCATGTGTGCACTATGGGGCAATAAAATTGTATATTTGGTCGGGTTATACTATGTTCCCTAAACTTAAATTCGTCTTAGAGACATATATGCCAACTTCTGATAAAGGAGGATTTTTCGTGAAAATCGAGGCTCATAGATGGGGAAGACCCGCAACAAAGCATGATCACGCTACCGAGGACTGCATGATCACGCTGCTAAGGATGCACGATGGCATGACCACGATGTTGAATGACATGACCATGCCAAACTGGAAATTCATGGCAGTGGGTTTAAGTTTGAGGATTAGAGATCGTGCATGCTCATAATCAAAGTTGCATGATCACGCTCCTTTAATTTTATATTTATTTTAATTAGGATTTGGTTTTATTTGGTTTTAAGGCTTATTGTCTCAGCTTAACGGTACCAGCAGGGGAATGGAACAAATCAGTAGAAGATATACTGAAATCCTTGCAAATTTTTCCTTTGCCAACTACCAAGGAAATTGGGACTAAAGCAAAACCCAACAACTGATCTTCCATATAATTCTTAGCTCTACTAAGCATCCACATTTCACATTTGAGGAGCGCATCCAGTTGGGTAACTTTCATGACCAAAGATTCATTAAACTCCGGGTTTTTCCCACCACCATTGATGATCTTAGTCATGAGGGTCTCGTCGGGGTTATAAGTCAGAGAGAATTTTGCATACACATCTTGATTGTCATAGATACATATGTTATGAATGTTCCTAGCATGATGAATGTAGATTTCAAGAATCCCTGAAAATTTCGAGTCCCCTTCCATATCTGCATTCAGATTATAAAGTAATCGACTACTTTGATTAAACACATCCATAGCTCAGCTTTGTGTGTGTGTGTGTGTACTCAAGTTACTAAAAGGGCTACAAACAGAATCAATATAGTTCATACAAATCAAATTTCATGGATTATTCCTAAAGATCACTAAGAAACCATGATATTTAAGACAAAAATCATAACATAACAAAGATTATATTTCCAGCACATAAAATCAAAGGTTTAATAAGAAAAGAAGCAAACATCAAACAAGTAAAATGAAGTGAATTACTTACAGAGAAGTTTGGGAATCTGTCATAGCAGTTTGAGAAGGTGGGTGAGATGATTAGTGTGATGAACATAATGGGAAATGAAGAAAAAATCAAAAGACATGATGATTGTAATGATGTAAGGGATTATTGTTCCTTTCCCACTTCTACTTTTATATATCCTTCTAATTCAACCTTTTTGTGTTTTTGGTGTGGGGGTGGATCAAAGGTCTTTGCTTTGCTTGACATTGCAGCTTCCACTAGATTTTGCTCCACTTACACTAATGGATTGGTCCCCCCCCTATCAGCCAAAGCTTTAAGACAGGGTAATACTGTTACCCAAGCTTTAAGACAACAAAAATAGTGTCTTCTAAAGTTGTTTTTGTGCTCTCCAGGGAACAAATTGCATGAGCTATAAGCCACCGTGATTCAAGGGTTGATACCTTGACAGAGTACCAATCACCAACATGCATCATCGTTCCTCGATTTCTTATTACCAAAAGGTCGAGCCTGCATTATCTTTTGACAACATTTTATCTCCGAGAGCAGATCGTATCCAAGAAAATCACTCCGTATCAGTATGTTGTTATTTATTGAAAGTAATCACTTGTTCTTAACTAAATTAAGAACTAGTAACACTAAATTAGCAAGAACTTTGTTTATAAATTAACGAAAAAAATATATTTAAAAGTTTATTAAATTATCGAATAAGAATGTAGAGTGTAGACTAAAGACTAAATGGAATGTAGACTAAAGCTCTAGTGAGTGGGAATATATGTTACATGGCTTCTAAAATGGGTGCAAAGTGAAATCTTTCAATCTTAAATCGTAAAATTGACAAAGTGATCAAACTTGTGATGTCTATAATGTCTTAAACAGATTCATAATTCTTTTATAGGAATCCTAAGAAAGTGCCATGTCAGTAACAGAATTTAATAGAGCCCAGGCCTGCAGATAGGATTTTTAATACTTTGAAAGTATTAAATTTAAGTGTGAGTGTTGTATAATAATATATATAACAATGGAGAGAGCTATCTAATAGAGAGAGAAGAGAGATTATCACATATTCATCTGTGTAAACAATGAACAAGCAAGGCTTTATATAGCCTCCCAAATCATAAGTTACAATGATATGAAAAGCCAAGAGTTGGAGGAGTTACAATGATAATGAATAGCTAAGTTTGGAATTACAATGGTAGTTGTAAAGCTAAGAGTCATACAATATCTTACATAACACTCCCCCTCGGATGACTCGCACAAACATCATGCCTCATTAAAACCTTACTAGGAAAAACCCTGTGGGAAAAAACCCTAGTGAAGGAAAAAGAGTACATGTGTTGTACATAATGTAATGTAAAAGAAGTATCATATCTCCCTCCTCATTTCAATATATCTCGAAGCTTACGCATTCCAATCTTATTTACCAATTTCCTGAAGGATGATGTAGGAAGTGCTTTTGTGAACAAATCTGTTGGATTCTCACATGAGCGAATCTGACAGACATCAATTTCTCTCATTTGCTGAAGCTCACGAGTGAAGAAAAACTTTGGATCAATGTGCTTCGTTCTATCACCTTCAATGTCGGATCTCCAATCCTAACCATATACATAAATGATCATCCTCGTGGGTTGCCAGAATCACGATACAATCATAAGAAATGCCTGCAATTGTTAATTTCATAGCATACCAAAATAATAACATCTACGCCATATGTGAATACATATTCAACTTTGAGACGCAAATTATGATAATCATGTAAACACTTTGCACCTGAAAAATCAATATAAACCTTTGTCGAATAAGTTAGTGGAGATCAAATCAAGATTCTCATGTCTTCATATTCGACTTGCTTTAAACTCCGCTAATGAATTTATTAATTAATAATAACGGGACATGTATAATTAGCAAGATAAATCAATATCTTACGCATTATGATATGTGGTACTTCAGGACCAAGAATTGTCTTTTTAAGTGTTCACAGCGGTGACTATCATCTTCCTTCAGGGAAGAAGTTGTATTTCAGAATGTATTAGCATCTCTTGCATATATATTAAACATAATCATGTATTTATAATCCTTCTGGGATCTTTATCCAATCGACTTTCATAAGTCGCAAGTTTTAAGCATTCTCATAAAAATTATATTCGTCTCCGATTAAAAGTAGTTTCCCCTTTCAAAATTTGCATGGTTTCAGGGAAACTGTAAAATAATAATAAAATTCACCCCTTTACAAAACAAACTCAATAATACCAATATATTATGATTATGAGGTGAAACTCATTTGAATGTCAATTAGAAACACATTCTAATTTTCATCCACTCTGGCCAGAGATTTATATGAGTTATCACATATCATAAATCATATTATCTTCAAAAAATAGTAGAAGATTAAACAATCATCACATTTCACGTATATCTTCTTATACCCGTACATACCCTTATGTGTACTCCATGAGTTAAGGAATATGCCAAAGTATAATTTTATAAAAATAACAAGAACTATTTCCGCAATAATTTTATGTTGGACTACTGGTCCAGAAGCCTTTACAACTCAATAGGGTTAGTTCTCAAGAACTTAATTTTCTGCTTCTAGCAGTTTTAATCCTTCTGGAATTTAATTTAAATGTTGTCAAGTGGGTCGTATATCCTTCGTATATTGCCAGACTATTTGGTAATTATGTAATCATGTCCACCACAAGATATTATTTCTCTTCATAACCAATATAAGGTCATTATATAACTACGTGACCTTTATATTTCGTAGATTTCACTTTCACATAAATATTCATTCATACCCCCACTGACTTTTTATACATGTGTGAATTGCAGTTCTAAATATTTCTCTATTTTAAAGAGATAATGATTTTTATAGCGCGCTTCCTTCACAACTTCTGGTGTGCGAACTACAAGTCCAAATAATTTATCTCTTTGTAAGAGATTTTGCCTCAATCATTTACTTATATCTTTGGCCAATTTATTTTCTGATCCTCATTATAATCCATAACCTCAAGTGTTAAATTTTCATATGAAGTATCGTCGACATTGATTTGAGTAAATGGTTCCATTTTATTCTAGACATGACATAATATATTGAGATCTCATAATTTTCAGGTACCTTCATTTTTCTTTCTTTTGTCATGTCTACAATCTCTTCTGGAGATCATTCAAAAGTTACCCACTCCTCGATTTAGCCATCATCAATTACTGCTCCTTTTTACCTTTAAGGATAATTTTGTTATGGAACCTACTAGTCTATCACGCTTCAAGCGTTCTTTAGACACATAACATCTTGAGGTTGTCCTTCCAGGACATATTTATTTGGAGAATTTGTAGCTGGTATATGTGATATGTTAGATATAATTGCTGACGTTTGTTCATCAGTGTTTAAGTACCAGGTACTCATCAGAGTTTACTAGAAGCCAGTCAGAGTTTGATAAAGTCTGACGGGGTGAAGAGTTCATTAACTGTCGGTGCTAATATGAAGATTCTAGAAGCAATATATCTTGAAGATGGAAAGAAGCAAGATATATTGAGACAGTTAAGGAAACGGAACAGAAGACAGAAGCAATCCTAATTTGATATGATTTGTATAGCTAATTTATAGGAATATCAATTAGAGATTGATTATGTAACTGTGTATTATATAAACACAGATAGGTTAACCCTAAAAGAGAGGGGAATATTGAATACATTATTCTTGTAACCTAGCAGCTCTCTGTGATTCTTTAACATCACTGAGAGAAGAGTTATTTTATATAATTCAGTTATTGATTCATAAAAAGTGTTCTTGAGTGTTATTATCATATTAATATTGATTATATATTGTGTATTCGGCCTAACAATTGTTATCAGAGCCAAGGCTGATTAGTATATACAGTTTATCGATCCAAACACAAGTATAATCATGACTGACAACTCTCAGGAAGGTTCTAATGCAGGTTCTAATGTTCAGAAGGTTCAACCTACTTCTGTGAGTCGATATGAGACTATAAGGGTTCCAATTCTCAGACCAGTTGAATATCCAATATGGAAGGTGAAGATGACCATGTTTCTGGAAGCCACAGATCCAGAATACCTTGATAGAATCTATGATGGTCCTCATATGCCAACTAAATTGTCTCCTGTTATTATTGGTCAAGAACAAAAGACTGTTCCAAAAGAGAAGAAAGATTTGACTCCTGAAGACATCTCATCAATTGCAAAGGATGCAAAGGTTAGACATCTACTACACAGTGCCTTAGATAATGTTATGTCTAACAGAGTTATTGGCTGCAAGACTGCCAAAGAAATTTGGGATGCTTTGGAAGTCAGGTGTCAGGGAACAAGTGCTATAAAGAAGAACAGGAAGACTATTCTAACACAGGAGTATGAACACTTCGACTCTAGATCTGATGAAAGTTTGACAGATACATATGACAGATTTTGTAAATTGTTGAATGATTTGTCCCTGGTTGATAAAGAATATGAACTTGAAGAGTCAAATCTCAAGTTTCTTCTATCCCTACCTGAAAGATGGGATTTAAAGGCAACAACAATCAGAGACAATTATGATCTTGCAGATACAGATCTTGATGAAATCTATGGGTTGCTTAAAACTCATGAACTTGAAATAGAACAGAGAAACAAAAGATCTGGAAAGAAGACAAAATCTGTTGCTCTTAAAGTTGAAGAAAAGCCTGTCAAGAAGGAATCATCAAGAAAGAAAGCCAAAGGAAAGGCTTTAGTCATTAAATCTGACAGTGAGTCATCAAACTGATGATGGCTCAAATACTGATGATGAAGCTTCTGATTCTGAGGATGATGAAGAAGAGATGATGAGAATGGCTGCTTTAATGGTGAAGACCTTCAAGAAGATGGGATTCAAGAACTTCAAGAAAGGAAAGAGATTCTCAAGGAAAGATTCAAATTCTGATAAGAGAAATTTCAGAAAGTCTGAGGGAAAATATACCAAGTCTGGAAAGAAAGACAAGTCTGAGATCCAGTGCTACAAGTGTAAAGAGATGGGTCATTATGCTCCAGAGTGCAAGAAAGGAAAATCTGAGAAAGCACTCATCACTAAAGGCAAGGACTGGGCAGACACTTCAGACTCAGATGAGGGAGTTAATTATGCTCTCATGGCAACTGTTAAAGATGAAGCTGAGTCATCTGGAAACAAGGTACCCCTAGCAACTTATGCTTATGATACTGATAACATATCTGAATTAAGAATTTATCTTAAAAGCATACATGTTAGTTATAGAGATCAGACTTTAGAAAATGAAAGAATCAAATATGAGAATCTAGGTCTTAAAGAGAGGAATAAATTTCTTGAAGAGAAACTTGTTAACATGCAACAAGTTCAAAATGAGAGAGATGATGCTGTTTATGTTGAACAAGAGTTGCTTAAAAGATATAGGGAAATAGAATCTGAGTTGGAAAAAGAGAGAAAAGTAATTAAAACCTGGACAAATTCTGGAAGAGACACACATCAGGTTTTTCAGACAGATACTGTAGGCTTAGGTTACTGTGAGGGAGATCAACTTAGGTTTAAAGATAAAGTTAAAGTGAAACCACAAATTAAACCTGTGAAATTTGTTCCGGAATACAGTAAGCTAAAGTCTGTTGTAGTAAAAGAAGCTGTTATGGAACCAGTTGAAACTTGTGTAAAACAGGTTAATATTGGTTCAATAACAGAGAATAAGATTGAGATATAAGCTGTTAAAGAACCAGTAAAAATATGTGATAAACAGGTTAATGTTGGTTTAATGACAGAGAAACAATTCAAACATAAGCTCAAAGAAGTAAAGTCTGTCAACAAACAGAAAATGTTTAAGAAGAATAGGAATGGAAAAGTAGGCATTAATAAAAGAAATGATTATCTGCCTAATTCTGCTGCTCCTAGAAAAACATGTCATAGTTGTGGTAGTACTAACCATCTTGCCAGGTTTTGCAAGAAGAACAAAGATATTAACTCTTTACCCTCCACCTCTGGAGTAAAGAATGATTATGTTAGGGTTAGACCACAGACTTTATGCACACACTGTGGGAGCACTTGGCATTCCATTTATACTTGCAAGAGTTATCATGCTATTTATCACAACTATTATGAGCTAAAACCCAACTTGAAGTGGGTTAGAGCAAACTCTGCAAGTGTAAAGTCTGACAATGTTAGTTTAAACTCTGTTGATAGTGATTCCGCTGCAAAAGCTAACAATGTTAAGAAAGCCAAAGGATCCAAGCAAGTCTGGATCCTTAAATCTAACACTCAGTGATTGTTTGTGATTGCAGGGCATAAAAGAGAGCACTCTTATCTTGGACAGTGGATGCTCAGGACATATGACTGGAATAAAGCCCTGCTATCAGATTTTGAGGAAAAAGCTGGCCCAAAAGTTTCCTATGGAGATGGCAACATAGGACATACTCTGGGATATGGCAATATCAATCTTGGAAGTGTCATCATTACAAATGTAGCTCTTGTCTCAGGACTCAAGCATGATCTGCTTTCTGTGAGTCAAATCTGTGACAGAGGATACCATGTAGATTTTCATACTGAACATTGTGAAGTAATCAGCAAATCTACAGGGAAAGTTGTTCTAGTTGGACACATGCACAATAACATCTATGAAGCAAGTTTGGTAACAAACTCTGAAGGAGAAACTGTGTGTCTATCTGCAAGAATGTCCAGTGAAGAGAGTTGGAAATGGCATAAGAAGCTCTCTCACTTAAACTTGAACAACATCAATGAGCTAATTCGAAAAGATCTTGTAAGGGGACTTCCAAAGTCAATACTCAGCTTAGATGGTCTGTGTGATTCTTGTCAAAAGGCCAAGCAAAGGAAGTCATCTTTCAAGAGTAAATCTGAATCTTCAGTTATGGAACCTTATCATCTTCTACATGTTGATCTTTTTGGTCCAGTAAATATAATGTCAATGGGCAGAAAGAAATATGCTCTAGTCATTGTTGATGAGTACACGAGGTACACATGGGTGTATTTCTTAGCAAAGAAGGATGAAACTGCCTCAATTCTAATGGAACATGTAAAGCTACTAGACAAAGGATCAGAATTCAAAGTGAAAATTATAAGAAGTGACAATGGTACTGAATTCAGAAATTCAGTAGTGGAAGCTTTCTGCAAGGAAAGAGGAGTGAAGCAAGAATTTTCTGCACCTGAAACTCCACAGCAAAATGGTGTAGTTGAAAGAAAGAACAGAACTCTTATCGAAGCTGCCAGAACAATGCTTGATGAAGCAAAATTGCCAACTTATTTCTGGCCAGAAGCTGTTCAAACTGCTTGTTTTACTCAAAATGCTACACTGATCAACAAGCATGGGAAAACACCATATGAGATGGTGAAGAATAAGAAGCCAAATTTGAAGTATTTTCATATTTTTGGATGCAAGTGCTTTGTGTTGAAAACTCATCCTGAACAGTTGACCAAGTTTGACTTAAAAGCTGATGAAGGAATTTTTGTTGGATACCCACTATCAACTAAAGCATTCAGAGTCTACAATCTAAGAACAAAAGTGATCATGGAATCTATACATGTGTCATTTGATGACAAGAAAATAACTGGAGTAGAAGATGAAGGATATCATGATCAACTTCGCTTTTAAAAATGAAGATCAATACTCTGAAAATGTAAACTCTGATGAAGCAAATCCAACAAACTCTGACGAAGCATACTCTGATCCTCTACTGGTAAACTCTGAAGAATTTTCTCTGACAGAACAAAATGGAGAACCAGTTGAGGGGGAGCGTGAAGAAACTTCAGAAACTTTTCAAAGTGATGACTCAAATTCTGAAAGAGAGTCAAATGAAGAATCCAACAGAAACTCTGAGTCAAACTCTGAAAGTTCAAATACTGAACAGTCCAATTCAGGGGGAGCCTCAGAGAATGCGAATGGTCGAGAAGAAAATCAGGAGAGCATGGATCAAAGGGGAGGATCTAATAATGAAAATAGAAGCCAATTACCAACAGCAAGAAGGTGAACACAATCCCATACACCTGACTTGATAATTGGAGATCCAGAAGCTAGTTTAAGAACTAGAAGTGCTACAAATAATGAATGTCTGTTTCATGCATTCTTATCTCAAACTGAGCCCAAGAAAGTGGAAGAAGCTCTTCAAGATGCTAATTGGATAACAGCAATGCAAGAAGAGTTAAATGAATTTGAGAGGAATGAAGTCTGGACACTTGTACCAAGACCAAAGAACAGATCTATTGTTGGTACAAAGTGGGTTTTCAGAAACAAAACAGACAGTGATGGAGTGATTACAAGGAATAAGGCTAGACTTGTGGCAAAAGGCTATTCACAGCAAGAAGGAATTGATTATGATGAAACCTTTGCTCCAGTTGTAAGACTGGAGGCAATAAGGATTTTTCTGGCCTATGCTGCTCACAAGAAATTTAAAGTCTTTCAGATGGATGTGAAAAGTGCTTTTCTCAATGGGAAACTTGAAGAAGAAGTGTTTGTTGAACAACCACCTGGGTTTGTAGATCCCAAACATCCAGATTATGTCTACAGGCTTGATAAGGCATTATATGGACTAAAGCAGGCACCTAGAGCATGGTATGAAACTCTGGCTCAATTTCTTTTAGAAAGTGGGTTCACTAGAGGTACAATTGACAAAACCTTGTTCTACTTTAATACTGGTGATGATTTGCTGTTAGTTCAAATCTATGTGGATGACATAATTTTTGGGTCTACTAATGACAAACTCTGTAAGAAATTTGCCAAGCTTATGCAGTCAAGATATCAAATGAGTATGATGGGAGAGCTTAGTTATTTTCTAGGCTTACAGGTCAAGCAAACAGATGATGGGATTTTTATCAATCAAGCAAAATATACCAGAAATCTTCTCAAGAAATTTGGTATGCTTGATAGTTCATCTGCTACAACTCCCATGGCTACTGCAACAAAGCTAGACAAAGACACAGAAGCCTCAGTAGATATGACAAACTATAGAGGAATGATAGGGTCTCTTCTTTATCTGACAGCAAGTAGACCAGATATCATGTATGCAACATGTCTTTGTGCAAGATTTCAAGCAGACCCCAGAGAGCCACATCTAACAGCTGTAAAGAGGATTTTCAAATATCTCAAAGGAACCATAACCCTCGGTTTGTGGTACCCTAGAGAATCAGAGTTTAAATTAATTGGTTACTCTGATGCAGATTTTGCAGGCTGTAAGATAGACAGAAAAAGCACAAGTGGAAGCTGTCAATTTTTAGGTGACAGATTTGTTTCTTGGTATAGCAAGAAACAGAAATCAATTTCCACATCCACAGCAGAAGCAGAGTATATAGCTGCTGGTAGCTGTTGTGCACAGATTTTATGGATGAAGAATCAATTGCTGGACTATGGGTTAAGGTACTCTAAAATACCTATTTACTATGATAATCAAAGTGCTATTGCTATGACAGGTAATCCAGTACAGCACTCCATGACCAAGCACATCAGCATAAGGTATCATTTTATCAGGGAACATGTGGAAGAAGGAAACATTGAGCTTCATTTTGTTTCTACAGACCAACAGCTTGCAGATATCTTCACCAAACCTTTGAGGGAAGCTACCTTTACAAGGCTGGTAAATGAACTTGGAATGATCTCTGGTTTTGACTAGAGATACTGGTTAGATTCAAACTCTATACATGATTTTATGCTCATGATTCTTTGCATGTGTTAACTGCTATTTGTACCAGTATGTTAAACTCTGATAGTAAACTCTGTTAGTCATACTCTGTCGGTTAAAGTTTGATGTTAAACTCTGATTGTGATATTGTCTGAAACATATGGACCGATGAAGAAAGCTGTATGAAGCATGATTTTCAGTAAGTAATCATGAATTCTTCTAAGTATTATAAATTCTAAATTTCAAAATGTGCAGAAATTTTACACAGCATGATACTGTCTCTATATTTATAGCATCTCTTAGTTTATTGATCCTACACAATGAGTCTGTATTAGCTGTTTGCATTTTCTCTCATAAGTTAATTGTATTAACTGATGAAAAGTCTAAACTCTGAAAATTAGTTACAAATATTTCACCCTCAAATCAAAAGATGCCAAAAAGAGCACAAATTCCTTTGAGATCATGTTGTGCCTAGGAAGATCCAGGAACTTATTGTATGAAATAAGGGCTAAAATCTTTGATTTTTGGTGACTAGTGCCAACCACTGATTACTGTAAAAAAAAAATATACATAAAGGGGGTGAAAATAAAAGATATATCCAAATGAAAGAATATCAGTATACAGAGTTTAGATATAAAAATCAGATTTTATTTTAAATGAGAGTTTGAGAAACCAGTTTTTACTGCTTTAGTTTGTGGATTTTATGCACTTTGAGATGATCTAAATATTCATATTCAGTAAACTCTGCTAATTCACACACAAATACTCACACCTGTACAGTTTGTGAAAAGAGTTTATTTATAAAGGAGGAGGATTGGTAAACACTGATGAACTGTGTACTCTACGCTGAGGTAATTTTATTTTAATCTCTGATGATTAAAATTAATTATTTGTTTCAGACAGTTAACAATTTTGAGAAAACATTCTTGAAAATAAAAGAGTATGATTGGTAACGGTTCTAATTTGTATTAAACAGAGGAGAGAGGTTGAGTGTTTAGAAAAGTGTAAAGGGCGGTGATAATTGCTGTTTTTACTGCGCATGCGCATTGGAAACTGTCAATTATTTGCTGTCAGTCATTGCATGTGTGCCACGTGTCCCACTCACACAGTTAACGGAGTAAGACAGTTGTGTATTAATGATTAAAAACTGTTCAGTTTTTAATTTTGAATTTCATATTTATACAATACACAAACATACGTCTAAACCTTTCACATTTTACTTCAATTCACATCTATTGATACACACACATATTCACAAACACCTTTCTACTTACAAACTCTTTCGAAGCTTTTGCATCAGTTTCTTTGATTTCTTTCAAATCTTACTAATGGCGACTACAACTTTTGTTTCTTCTGGGTTAGAATTTGTTCCAAATAACTATGCAGCACCATTAAACACTGCCAATGCACCAGAAGCTTTTCATATGATTCAAGATTTTCTTGCTCAGTCAGCGATTGGGCGTGCTTTAGTTGAACCAGCAAAACTTTCTGGTTTACAAATCAAGGCGTTTTGGGAGTCCGGGATGTATGATGATGGTGGTGAGACTGGTAACCCATCTATTATCTTTGAATTTGAAGAAACAGAGTATGTAATTACTGCTGGAACCATTTGGGCTGCAATGGGGTTTCCTGAGTTTTCGTCGTATACTATTGGAATGGGTGATGAAGATTTGATAAGGATGATGCGAGAGATTGGGTATTCTGGACCCTTGACTAAAATTGGACAGTTGAAACGACCGTTCTTAAGGAAGGAGTGGAGCTTCTTCTTTGATTGCATTACAAGGACGTTCGGAAAGAAATGCACCAACTGGGATGCTATTCCCACAGACAGTCTATAAATCGGGTACTCTCTGTTATATGATAATCATTTTGATTTTGCACGACTTGTTTTGAATAACTTAGGGGAGAAAATGACAGAAAATAGAAGAGTAGTTTACTTTTCTAGATTTTGTCAGATTTTATTCTCTTACTGTGTTGAAGGGGTAGAAGTAATTGATGAAGATGTTTCTTGTTTTAAATTACACAAGAGGATATTTTCTGATCTTATCAATAAGGATGTTAAGAAAGGGGTTGTTGGAGACTTGTTGCTACCTGCCTCTGTGCAACAGTTTATAAATGATCAAGTAAATCCACCAACACAGGCTTCTTCTCAATCAGAGCCTCAACCGGAGCCTTTACAAACAGAGCTACCTTCAACAACATCTGTCAAACCTGCAAGGGGTGGTAGGACTAAGCATATGGGTTCTAAGCCAGCAAGGATTTCTAAATCATCAGTTGATATTTGGGTGTCAACATCTGCTGGAACTTCAAGGAAGAAAAGAAGGGCAAATAGGCCATCTTTTGCTAAAAGTGAGATTTCACATCAGAAAAGAAGAAAGTTGGTGGCTGATTATCTTTTTGAGGAGTTGGATGTTTCTGATCCAAATGCTGAAGCTGTCCAGAATGAAGCTCCAGAAGATTTTGTTGAGGAGCATGTTGTAACTACTGCTGATGAGGACAGAGTTTTTGTAAACGCTGAAGCTCCTGAAGCTGAAAATCAGGAGGTTGTTACTGATGAGACCAGAGCACATGCTGATGAGGCTGATGTTGTTATTGAGGAGATTGTTGTCGATGATAACACTACTGTGCCTATAGTGGACAGAGTAAATTCTGATGAAGCTCCTGAGGTGTTCCTTGAACCTATATTGGAGATGGACAATGAAGAAGAGATTGAAGCACATCCTACTGTCAGTATTTGTGACACTGCGGATGTGGCAGCTGATCAAGCCACTCTGGTAATTGAAGAGTCAATGGCAACTCATACAGAGATTCTCTCTGTCACTAATCAAGTTATTGAAGTTGGTGAAGAGGTTGATCAGGCAACAAGATCTGTAGAAGAAGCTGTTCCAGCAGTAGAAGAAGATACTGAGAAAGATGATGTTGCAGCAGAGAATGTTGACATTACTGCAGAACATATTGTTGAAGAAGCTGCAGAAAATGTAGTTGTAAACTCTGATCTTCTTGAGAGAGCACAAGATAATGTTGACGAAGATGTTTCTATTTCTTCTAATGCTGCATCTTCTGCAAACTCTGTTGATACATCTCAAAGAGTTGCTGCTCAACATGCTACAGACGCTCACTTTCAGGAAATGTATTTTTCTAATTGGTCAAGCAGAGAAACTATCTTTTCTGATGAAAGAGCTGCTGATTTTGTGACCAAGTCTTCTAAGGTAATTCAAAATCCTGAACTTTTAACTCATCTCAAAGCCACAATTGTCCAAGTCAAATCATTGCATAATCGCTTTGATACTACTGATAAGGTTATTGATGGACTGAGAAATGACATAGTTGCCAGGGAAGTTACATTGAAAAAGGATAAATCTTTATATCTTTCCCTGTGTCAAGAACAAAAGGATTTTAGCTCCAGGTTACTGAAGGTTGAAGAGAATCAGACTTTGATGTCTGGAAAAATTGATTCTATTGCTGCATCACTAGAATTGCTGACATCAGTTCTAATTCCTGATGATGTCAAAAAGGGGGAGAAGATACCTAAAGACAAATGCAGAAGGACTCCAACTTTGAGACTGAGGGATGATTCAAATGATGGTGGAAGCAGGGAACCAGAGAAAAGGTCAAAGTCTTCTCAAGAGCAAGGGCGACTTAGGTCAAACTCTGCTAGACAGACAAACTCTGATATGATAAACTCTGGTGCTACTGGTTCTGGTACACATGCTCAATCTTCTTCAAGACTTAAAAGTCTAGTGATTTCAGCTAATCCCATAACTGATGAAGAGATTGCAGCCAAGTTGTTTTTAGATGAGCATGATGGTGAAGTGACAGTTGAGGATTTGGAAGCAGAAATGAAGATGCTGTCTGAAGAACATAAAAAGAAAGTTGCTTCTGGTACTTATAAGAAGAAATCAGTAAAGGCTCCTAGAAAGAAAGAAATTGGAATTTCTATCAAAGAAAATACTCAACAGAGTATACAATACACAAGGAGACCTGTGATTGCAAATACTGATAAAGGAAAGGGTATACTGGTAGAAGAAGGACAGTTACCAAAGAAGAATTATTCAACCTCTGACGTTGCTCAAGTTGAATCAAGGATAAACAAATCAACCTCTGACGTTGCTCATGTTGATATTTCTACTAAAGTTGTGACAACCTCTGTCAAGGCTCAAGTTGTACAAACTCAGCTAGCTCCACAACTTCAAGGTTTCTTAAGACCTGTACTTTCTGAAACTCTGACATTAGAAGCTGTTGATTTTTCTCAAACCAGGACAGTACTTGGAAAAGAATCTCATGACAAGTCTGGTTTAGGTTCACACAGGGAAAAGAGAATAAATAACAGATCTTTAGATCAAACATCACTGGCAGAAGCTGGTATTGGGGTATCTCAAGAGAGCCTTGATAAACTAGAATCTGTTCAGATGGTCTATCATAAAGGATTGAAGAAAGAGGTTCTGTTATATTTTATGTCTGATGGAAGAGTATACAGAGTAGGAGAAGCTGATGTTCAATTGAAGCTATGGGAAGAGCTTGAGTATGTTTTATACCTTCTCAAAGTCAAAAATAGAAGTACTCACAATGCTGCTTTAGTTCTAAGAGAAAGGATGCTGAAGACAAAAGCTATGCTTGGAGGAGGTGTTTCTAGTGCATATATTCCTAAGTACAGAGATGCTTATGGAAAGATTGTTGAGATGAAGAGAAATAGTGCTAAGTTTAAGACCGCACTGGGTATTAAAGTCTTGGAATTCAATCTGGAGTCAGACAAATCATATTATATCCGGCTAGGGAATGAAATGAGAAAGAACAACATTTATTCTCTGAGAGCTGCTATCTACCAGACTGGAGAAGGTGATCCAGAGCTCAAGGAATTGAAAGAGATCATGGTAGAAGAGCTAGAAAAGGCTGAAAGAAGACTTCTCATCGATTATCTCAGGACAGTGCCTGATATTGAAGAGATTAAGTAAAGTCTGACTGTAAGTTTTTAAAGTTTTCTGTTCTAAGTTAAAGTTAAACTCTGTTATATTTAAACACTGCATTTGTTATATGTTTTGACATCATCAATTATCTATTTAACTTGTACATCTTCATTATGCACAAGTTGGGAGAGATTGTTAGATATAATTGCTGACGTTTGTTCATCAGTGTTTAAGTACCAGGTACTCATCAGAGTTTACTAGAAGCCAGTCAGAGTTTGATAAAGTCTGACGGGGTGAAGAGTTCATTAACTGTCGGTGCTAATATGAAGATTCTAGAAGCAATATATCTTGAAGATGGAAAGAAGCAAGATATATTGAGACAGTTAAGGAAACGGAACAGAAGACAGAAGCAATCCTAATTTGATATGATTTGTATAGCTAATTTATAGGAATATCAATTAGAGATTGATTATGTAACTGTGTATTATATAAACACAGATAGGTTAACCCTAAAAGAGAGGCGAATATTGAATACATTATTCTTGTAACCTAGCAGCTCTCTGTGATTCTTTAACATCACTGAGAGAAGAGTTATTTTATATAATTCAGTTATTGATTCATAAACAGTGTTCTTGAGTGTTATTATCATATTAATATTGATTATATATTGTGTATTCGGCCTAACATGATATAGCCACTCTTTCAGGTCAACATATATGTCTGACAATAATTAAAACATATGAATGAATTATCTTCTGAACTTCTAGTTCAGATTCTTTACTATGAGGATCAACACGAGGCAATGATAATTCATTCATACTGAATATCACCAGCACGACTAGCTCTTTCGCTCCGTCATTACGACAGTGGACCATATATCCATGAAGTTGATTAACTTTTACAAACATGAAAGATTGTTTTGGTATCCTAGTGGAACTTTAATTCCAAGCCGTATTATCTAGAGGAAGTGGTTGATTGTTTAAGTGAGAAATCAAAAAAGGATTAGCCAATACTTATTTTAAGATTAAAAGGTACGCATCCCCTTTATCGTTCTCTTCTTTTTCATTGCATTGTTCTAAATGTGTGTTTGTATGAGTTATGCTAATTTACATTTTCCGTAAAAATCATATTGAATTTGTTTTACATCGGAATCTATATATTTTAGGTATTTCGGAAAAATTCTTAGCTAATTCATTATTTCTCGAAATGTTATGATTTTGGACTCGTTGGAAAGATATTTCGATTATCTGCAACTTTCGTTCTTTGTGTTTTTCATAATTCTGCTTGTATACATGTTCAAATCTGCCCTTTTTGTAATCTGGTGGATTAAATTGACTTGATGTGCTGTAGTGGATGACTATACCCCATTATATTACCCTCTATTTATGGTGTCACCAAGACCCATAGCACTAAGATGGATTTCAACATCTAGAATCCATGTTAAATAATTTTTGCCAGTGACATCTAGTGCTTTGAATTCAAGAGAAATTTCTTAGACTACTTAGAGAGATCTTCTAGTTGCCTAAATATTTTGAAGATATGAAGTGATTTAATGAGTTTTATGTTTACTTAGATTTGTAATTTTGATCACTAGTAGATTTTTGGAAGAACTAGCAGGTTTTTGGACAATTAGTAGGATTTTAGAAGAACTAGCAGGTGTTTGGATAATTAGTAGGATTTTAGAAGAACTAGCAGGTGTTTGGACAACTAGTAGGATTTTAGAAAAACTAGCAGGTTTTTGGACATCTAGTTGAGTTGGTTAGGAATACTCATTTAGAATAAATTCAATATAACATTAATATAAACACATGAATTGTAGGATAACACATACATATATTAAAGTGTAAATTGGCTTTATTTCGGACTGGTCGGTTCTTCATATGCATGGCTTATTTGTTAAATAATAATAAAAAAACTACTAGATGTCTATGTTGTTCGATATCAATGTGTTTTCAAATATAATTATTTACTTATTAAAAATCGTCTATCTTCATGACGGTCAAATCTGATTTTGTTCATGTACATAGTTTTATTTTTGGAGTAAGAAAATGTATAGAGTTTTAATCTTCTCCGTATATGCAATTATGTTGATATGTAAGTAGTGTTAAGATTTTCACGTTTATGTGTATTTTTAACATGATTATTAAATTATTTCGATGTGCACTTCTATTTGTGTGTATCTTATTATGCCTTTGTAGAACTCACACAAAATATTATAGCTATTGCGATATAATTACAGTGATAATATATGGAGTGATGTTATTATACATTGATGCAAAGAAAATTGTTGGTTATGATTTAAAACTGTGAAAAAGGGTATTGAGAACTGAATAAGTATATAAAAATGAGACATCTTGTGACTGAACTATGCACATAATATTTTAATTCTACTCTGCCGTGTTATCGACATATTTAAATGGTTTATGCTTGCTTCAAATAAATGAGAGTTTAATATTATAAATATTTTTTTTTGTGAAGTCTTGCTTGTGATATATATAATACATGGTAGTGTTGTGTTATCATTATATGATTTATAAATTTGATTTTAATTAATATTATATGATAAATTTATTCAAAACTTGAGTTCAATGCTGTTTTATAATTACTTGATTGATGGCAATCGGAAGTTGTGTGTAAAATAATGACCGGAAGTTTTGCAAATGTGAACAAAATTTTTCTATATGACACATTTTTTTTTATGTGTTTGGTCCTATAGAAATATTTGTCATAAATACAACATTGAGATATATTTCATAAGGATGATAAAATTTTTTGAATTTTAATTTGACAATATTCCTGAAAGATAAATCTATATAAATGTTAGTGGAATTATGATTTATAAGTTGATATCTTGATCCTTGTGGTTGATTATTACAAAAATTTATAACTTCCTCAAATAGTATCCAGAACTATACATCATATATGAGTCATCCAAAGGGGGAGTATTGTATATATTGGATGTCTCATTATATTTTTCTAAATAGATGGCTCCAGAAGAGCATGTATTTAATCATAGCATTACAAGAAAAAAAAGGGAACTCTAACATTATTCATGTGATTGTACTCTCCCAAGTGATAGAAAAATTTTAGTTGATGATTAATAGACCACGTGGAGATACTAGAATGAAAAAATATGTCTTCGAGTCTTGAGTTAACTCAAGGTACTAAAAGGAGAAATGTTTTGAAATCATCCACTAATTTTATAACGCACAAAGTTTTATGAAAATATCTTATATAGTAAACTAGAAGTTTGCTGAAAATTTATAGTTACGGGTTAAGTCATTCCGATTTTATGCGAATGATAATTGAAATTTTATATGGACGTTCGTTGAAAAACCGGAAATTCTCCTCAGGTATATTTGTTTATAAGGAAAATTGATCACCAACAAAAATAGATTATGGATCTATCATCTTTCGGAATAAATTATAAAACTTCAAATGTGGGCCATTAAGATATTATATGATTGATACATGAACTATATGGCTACATGCATAATTGTTATATACTCACAACCAGAAGCTTGTGAGTTTGATTGTTTAGTTAATCATATTATCAAGCATATGCATTTATATGATGTTGGTGAGTCTACTACCCAAATGTTCAATGAGAATTATTGTACAATGATACTTTTCGGATATCTTGTGACATTTATTGATGCACATCTAGCCATCCAGTTATCATAATGTCTCCCTATTATAAATTAAATTTTGGTCAGCTATAATTGTTCCACCACAACAATAAGATAGAGTTAGATATACATTATAAATAAGTGGTTATCGATCATTATATATTTGGAGCCATTTATATGTATTTGGCTATGACTCAATTTATTGAGTCTGTTTTCTCAAAATTAGGGGGAGAAAATGAATAGCTGGTGATATTCAGTAGGCATGAATGAATTATCATTGCCATAACGTGTTGTATAATAATATATATAACAATGGAGAGAGCTATCTAATAGAGAGAGAAGGGAGATTATCACATATTCATCTGTGTAAACAATGAACAAGCAAGACTTTATATAGCCTCCCAAATCATAAGTTACAATGATATGAAAAGCCAAGAGTTGGAAGAGTTACAAGGATAGTGAATAACTAAGGTTGGAGTTACAATGGTAGTTGTAAAGGTAAGAGTCATGCAATATTACATAACAGTGAGATAATTTTTTGAAACCATAGAGTAAACATTACGCAAGGAAAGTAATAAATTTAAATTATAGCATTGGCTGCATTGTTGAGCAATCCTCAAATTTATCGACTGCTTGTGATTATTTACTTGTTCCGACTCAGAATCCAAGAGATACTACTATATCGTCGTCTATTTAAGAAAGGAAATAAACTTGAATATAACTGAAGGTCTATATCTGCTCACCATTTTTCTACATTAATTTTTCCCGCATGCAGGTCTATGCATGTTAATAATACCTGAAGAACTTTTCATTTTTTGTGCATATTAGTCCAGTTTATTCATCTTTGTTCATCTTCTAATCTACATTTTACCTATCTCATAGACATCGATCGAAATCATCATGGTAGGTTGATTAAGGCCCTTTCAGGAACCATTTTCTGGTCTCTCTAACTTTACTCAACTCTGAGCTAGGCTCTGCACTTAGGTCTAAAGTCTCAACCATGCTAAAATGGAAAAACTGGACTTCTGGACCTCATCAATCTGGAAACAGACAACTACCTGCTTTACTATGAGGTGGTTAGGAAGGATAGAAGAGGTGATCACTCTGAGCACTCCTTCTACTCTACCTTAGTGATGTTGGGCTAAAGTATCAGGATACCATGCACTACTTCCATGGCCTTTTGGAAGGCCGCAGGAAAGGGTGAATCTTGATATGGGTTTTGGTCCACTCCTTTCACAAGTTCAAACTTCTCCTATCACTCAGAGATGCACATGACTTTGTTCGTGGCTTCTATCCACAAGGCATCGAAAATGTGCCTGAACGCTTTTCAGACAATGAAGGAGGAAATGCTGCAAGCTAGGCCGATCAAAGATTCTTTCAGGGTAGCAAAATATGTTTGTAGAGGAATTGGTATTATCAGGAAGTCCTACAGACTTAGCTTGTAGGAATTAATATCATAATATTTTTGTAGGTATTTTCAAGAGGTATATCAACCATATTTAAATTATTTTAAATGCAGATTGTACTCAACATTTCAAGATTAAAATTAAATGACACCATCTAAAATATTTTTATTACTAATTTAATCCATATTGCAATCAGTACATGATTTATCTGCTCATTAAGACAGTAGATTTGTTTGTACAGTACTGCTAGGCCGTGGCCTTGGTTCATTCTTCATACTATCATACTTATCAGAGCAAATTGTCTCAACGAGGACCGTCCTCCATCAACCAAGGCATCTGCCATAACTTGAGCCAGACCATTATCCTTACTTTCATTGTAGAAACAGCTCCTAATCTTTTTGCATTTAGGACTAGTATCAACGTTCCTCATATCTCCTGTAGTTGTATTTTCGATGGAATGCAGGCTACACATCTTACTACTCATTCTCATCAGAAAGAAGATAAATTTAACAGCTAGAATTAAAGAAATAATCAATAAATAATATGAACTTAATCTGCATGACAACAACATCTACAGAAAAATAATTGCAGTTCCAAACCAAGATAGGAAAATAGAGCGACGATTATCCCTTTCCAAATTCAGAGAAATTACAAATGGTATATCCCTTTCCAAAGATTTACAAATGCTTCCCAACAGGGGCGGACCGTGGGCTGGGCTAGGGTTGGCTCCAGCCCAGGTCATATTTTAGCAGCCCATTTAACATTAAAACTGCAACAAAGTCCAGCCCTGGTGGAAAAATGATCACCTCAATCTATATATATCTAGCCCAATCAATTATTCCAGCTCTCATTTTGATTTGGCGTTTGGAGGACATCTACTTGTTAAGATCTGATTTTTAGTTTTAAACTAGTTGAGAAAGCCGCGCTTCGCGGCGGCGTTATAATTTTTTTTTTAAAAAAAATTATTTTTAAAACTATAACAATTACTCATACCTCTCTAATAAGCCGTCTTCCCGTTAAACACATTTTCCTTGTTAAGATCAAAATCCTAAATTTTAGATATTGAATACTTGTCTTATATATTAATTTTTATGTTAACATACTATTTTTTAATGAGCCGCTCTCGTTGAAAAAACACTTATATAAATTGACATTACTATTCTACTTCCAATATAATTTGTTTTATTTATGTATTTCTTATAAATTAAAAATCTTCTACCCTAAATTCGAAAACCTATCCTGCCGGTAGAACTACTTTTAATTATATGTCTAACCTATAAATTTGAAATATTGTCCTTTATAAACTCGAACACTTATTATAGTTCAAATATATTTTTATTTATATGTCTTTCTTATAAATTTGAACACTAACTCTATAAGTTCGAACACCAACCCTACTTCTAATATATTTAAGGATATTTTTTTATTTAATTATATTTAAAATTCTAAAATTTTAAAAATTTAGAAAACCAAATTGAGACAATTTTAAAGACATTCGATTAACAAATTTGTCGAAAGCAAACATGCCTTATAGTCTCCTTGCCCCTCACAATGCTCATGGATATCACATAGACGAAAATATTAAAGACAATTACACAGTTAGATTTATATAGCTTATTTTAGCTTTTGGTATAAATTAAAATGTAAAAAAGAAATTCGGTTACATAATATATATTTCTTATGTCTTCCAAACAAAATTCAAACTCTTGCTCTCCATAAATTTGAATGCCTTTTTTTATATTTTGTGTTCTTCTCCCTTCTAAATTTGAATACATTCTTTCATATAAGTTCAATTTTTATTCTCTATAAATTTGAATACTTTGTCTACTTTAGTATTTTAAATTTTAAAACTAAAAAAGGTTAGAAATATAGATACAAAATTTTTGAAATTAAAATTTTAATTTTATGGGAAAATAATAAAATCAAAATATTAAAGTATTGAAAAAAATTCAAAATCAATGATCATTCGAGATAAAAAGAAAACTTCCATTTGACTTGATGAGGGATGAACGTGCCAGGTTAAAAGCTTGCAACCAATTACAGCGAAATAGTCGTTCGGAACCTGCATGCGCCTTTCATTTGTTTAAACAAATTCATAGTTGTGTATCAAAAAGAAAAAAACAAATTCATAATTGTTTAAAACACTATAAAGTATAAACGTACTTGCTTACACCGGAATGAACTAAATTAATAAATCTTACCGACACAACATGCATAGTTAGAGTGAAATTTCCGTGCCTATTCAACCTACAACAACAAAACAACAAATAAGAAGCAATTCCTTACAAAAAGCATTAGCAGAATTCACACCCTACGTGTATTACATGCTGCGATAGACAATCAGTTATTGTTCGGATGTTATTACTGTTTATATAGTGATTTTATTATTTATAAACTTGAACTTTTCTCCTTCAAAAATTCAAACACATATTCTACTTCTAATATGTCGAACTCTTCTCCCTTATAAATTCAAACACCTATTCTACTTCTAATATTTTAGTTTTATATTAATTCGAGTTCTTCTCCTTTTGTAAATTCAAACACCTATTCTATTTCTAATTTGTTAAATGATATTTTTTTATTTATTAGTATTTTAAAATCTAAAATTCTACAAAATTAGAAAAATAGATTGAGACGATCTTAGGGCGCCACCTAACCTCACGCGTATCCTCCTTTATATATATATATTGAAGTTAAAAAACCCAATTCTTTATTAGACATAAAGTAACAAAAAAAACAATATCAGACAATAGCAAAATCTAGTGTTACGTTGCTGCCGAATATACAAAACAAAAAATCGAAATTGAAAATTAGGTCATACTTCAGAAATGGTGATCTTTTTGATAAAAATATATTATTTTAAGGGTAGTGTTAACTACAGGCCTTAGAGCTATGATTAAGAATATTAGAATTTCCAAAATTACATGTAAATTGTCATGAACACACCAATTGGATTTTCATAAATACATTTCTTTTTAAAATCATTTCCATAAGTGCAATCGATTTCTTGAAAATATGTCAATCAATATTTTATATTCTTGAAAAGTCTGTGTTACATTAAATGCTTAAACATGGAAAAGTTAAAAGAATTTAATGCTTAAATTTTATAAACGTTTGTTAGCTTAGTAGCATGTTAGTTAATGTAAGCGTCAAATTAATGATATATTATAGGGCTTTTTTCATAAATACCCAACCCAATTTTTTTTTTTTGCAAAAATACTATGTGTTTTTAATTTTTTTTTCGAAAATACCAAAATATTTGCAAAAATACCAAAATATTTGCAAAAATACGGTCTGCAACTACTTTCAACCATATCTGCAACTGCAACCAAAATCAACCACATATGCAACTTTTTAATAAAAACGATTTTTTTCCGGCGTCCTGATTTTAGGGTTGTTAGGTTAGGGTTTAGAGTCTAGTTTACAACCCTAAACCCTAAGTCCGTATACGAATTATTCCTCATTCTTAATATTTCTAAAACCCAACCATTGAACCCCAAAGGTTAACTATTGAACCCCAGAGGAACGAATTAATCAAGACCACAAGCTTACCAAACATCTTACTAACATTTTTTTTTTGAATTCTCAGCTGTTTTTCAATCATTTTTTAAAAAGTTGCTTCTGGTTGCATCCGGTTGCATCTGGTTGGGTTGGTTGCTGACCATATTTTTGGTTGCATCTGTAGTTTATTTTGGTTGCAGTTGCAGATGGTTGAAAGTAGTTGCAGGCCGTATTTTTGCAAATATTTTGGTATTTTTGCAAATATTTCCAGAAGATGGTAAAATTGCAAAAAAAACTTAGAAAAAATAGTATTTTTGGTAATTTCCCTATATTATATGATAATAATTTAATATAAATAAAAGCGTTTCTATAATCGGGTTTTTGAATTCTATAAATTGAAAGAGTTTGTAGTTATGCAATATATATGATTTAATTTAATTTTTAATTAAATCATATGAATTTTTCAAATTTTCAAGAACTTTTTTGGAAGGTGTTAATAATTTTTTACGAATGTGTTAACCAACAAATCAAATTATACCATGTTTCTCATATAATAATAATATATATTATAGATGTAATATATTTGATTCAGTTTAGTTGTTTTAATTAAATTACATGAATTTTATTTTATTTTTTATTTTTTTGGAATGTGTTAATCAATCAACCAAAAGCGAAACAGGGTATAATTTATTTATTATTATTTATTAATTTATTTAAATTTGATTAATATTAAAGAATAATCAAAATGAAATGTGTTAACTACAATGAAATGTGCTAACCAAAATACAAATTATTCAGTAGTTTACTTATTATATTTTAGTATAGATTCTTAAAATCCATCTTTCAAGTTTCAAATTCCATCTTCATTAATAAACAAAATCTTTCACTTTCTCGAATCTTTGCTGCTTAAATAACAGATATAATGTTAATCTTTTTACACTAGTTTGCTCATTTATCTTTCTAATTGAGTTAGCGGGAAAAAAATTACTCCAGCCCAGGTAAGTTTGAAATCCTGGGTCGGCCCCTGCTTCCCAAGAAATATTTACAGTTAGTGAAACATGCATGATGAATTTCCGGTTCATGATGCAGGTCAACAATGCCTAGTACTTGCGACTGGTGAGTCATGTGGATCTACAATAAGCTATAACTTATATTCACAAGAAACTAATAAGAGGTCAACAATTTTGAGCAAATGTATCAAGTAATACAATATTATGGCACCATTTATTGTTACCAAACTAATATGGTGAAAGTATGTATTCAAAAATGAAATATATCAGACAATAATGTTAATACAATAAACAACATAGCACCTAAATTAATTAATTGTTTCATCTAGGACTATTTACTGCATAAAGTAAATGTTTAGTGTCCATGCTATTTTGTCCGGAGAAATCCCCAGTACTGCTGTAAAGATCTATTGATAAACTATAAAGGTCAGATGATTGTTCAACTCCAGGATTCAGCAGAGCCGGTTCTTCATGTTTATGTTGATACTTGTTGGCCCAAGGATGTTTAGTGAATTTTCTTATACCATCTAACTCCACCGCCACTTCTTTCATTGTAGGTCTGTCTTCACCATTCAAGCTAAGACATCTCTTCACAAGTTTACCTGCTGCTTCTAGCTGCTCAAAAGTACCTTCCTTAAGCACTCGTGGCTCGAGAATCTGAAACAATCGATTTTCCTTAACTGACATTATAAAATAGGTTGCTAGATTCTTTTCCTCTGCAGGACTTTCCAGTAGAAGTGGTTTTCTCCCTGTTAAGAGCTCAGCAAGAACCACACCAAAGCTATAAACATCGCTTTTATCTGTCAACTGGCTTGTATGAAAGTACTCAGGATCCAGGTAGCCTAATGTCCCCTGAACTAGTGTGGTGACTTGTGTCTGATCCAAGGGTACCAGCCTTGAAGCTCCGAAATCAGAAATCTTTGTGGTGTGGTTTCCGTCTAGCAATATGTTTGAAGACTTGACATCTCTGTGGATGATAGGCATGGATGCCGCTGAGTGAAGATATGCAAGTGCACCAGCAGATTCCGTGGCTATTCTCAAGCGATCCTCAAGTGATAACCATGTAACCCCCCCTGTATTGTGGATGTGGTGAAACAGGGTACCATTTGAGACAAACTCATAGACTAACATTGGGACTTCGGTCTCCAAACAACACCCTAAGAGCTTCACCACGTGTCTGTGACTAACTTGTGTGAGAATGACTACCTCATTGATGAACTGCTCTATCTGACTCTCATCCATTATTCTTGATTTCTTTATTGCAACCACACGATGATCTGGTAAAACTCCTTTATACACTGTGCCATATCCACCGCGTCCAACAATCCTATCAGCAGCGTAGTAATCAGTGGCTTTCTCCAATTCTTGAGCTGTGAAAATCTTTGTGGATGACTCGACACCACTGCCACTTGAGGTAATTTGTTGTTTCAATAGCGCACCTCCATTTTGTTGAAAGAACTTCTCCCTCTCTCTAATGAGTTTCCTTCTTTTGATGGTAAAATACAAAAGACTTATTCCAACCATTAAAGACAAGAAACCAAATCCCATGCCTGCACACAATGTGGAAGGGCATAAATACTACTTTACTAAAAATTTACTGGAAAGATCTGAATCCAAAGAAGATACTTGCTTATACATTGACCATGCATGATTTCTTAATAAGATTGAAATTGTAAAATTCTCCTCAACAACACATTCTTAGAAATATATATACCTAGGGAGAACTTGATTACTGGAAATCTGGAATTCTCAGCAATGCAACCCTGGCTATTTTCCTCTCCATCGCCATAGAATCCATGCGGACAAGAACAGTTATAACTCCCTGGAGTATTAGTGCAAATTTTCTCGCACAAATTTTTGTGTGGATCAGCACATTCATCAATATCTGACAACAAGAACATCAGAACAATTCATAGTGGCACAGTTAGTTAACGGACTTTTCAAATCTATGTGTTTAAGATGTGTGATCCAGAACTCGATAAGAGGAGGATTTAATAAAAAAAAAATACAACATGCGACAATAACTATGGAGCTTTTTAAAAAAATAAATCTTATTTATGCTATAATCTGAATTTAACATATATTCAAACACTAATCATATACACATTTGTCAAAGTGAAAAAAGTCCTTCCACCTAAGTAACTTATTGACCTCACATGTAGTTCACCATATTAACCACATCATATGAAAGGATACCAACATTTATATCCAGAATCAATGAACAAGGGCAGTTCTCACGTACGCACACCCGGATTGATCAACAAATACTCGTATCAGATTGAAGCAAAAAAAGAAAAGAAACAGCAATAATACAAAGTAAGGAGGAAATACTAAGAGAATAGACAAAACAATGTTATTTAATAATGCAACTGATATACAAGCAGAGGTTTCGAGTTCAGCACTTGTAATCCCAATATTGTTGAAATTATATGATTTGGACAATAAAGTTGAATATCCTACAGATGATGATATGATCCATGTTTCAATCAAGCCCCCGTCATAAAACTTAAAAGTATGCCTTTATTAGAGTAAATATATTGTACAACAACTTTAGTTTACCTTGGCAGCCAGGATTTAGATATGGATTTCCCTCAAAACCCTTAAGACAACTGCAACTATACCCTCCAAAACCACTGTCTGAATTTGTGCAGAAAGTATTTGACTGACACGCATAAGCCTTGGATTCTCGAGCTTGCTCACAAGTCTGATTCCCGATTACCCAGTCAAGGGCTATTCGAACAGTATCCAGTGTTCTATTTATAAAAGTGGGGTCAGACAAATCTGAAGCACCACGGAACTTAAAACTATTTGTTTCACCCAAAAAAGCATAGCTACAAGGATCAAATGACCAAACTCTAGTATGGTTTCTCAAAGACAAAAGATTAGCGTAGTAGTACTTTAGACCTCTTGGTATCAGTGTTTGACAACAACCAATCCCGGAACAACCATAATCAAGAACATCCTCAGCTTTAGAGCATAAGGATATGCAACCGCTAGTGAAATTCCTCTGTTCTGATCCTGTTATCAACGCTATATCATCACAACCGATCACAGTAAAAGTGTTTAAATCTGAGAAAGTGAATGGAGAGTTTAAAAGATTTGTGTAGGTTGATTTATCTGAGATTAAACCTCCACTTTGGTTGTAACACCTCCTACCGATATAATTGCTAATGCGCAACTGAGAGTCTGATATGTTGAAAATTTGGATGTTGGTAGTACCCATGAAAGCCCTAGGTGGGTTGAAAGAAGTGCTGCAGTTAACATCAAACCATGTCGATGAGTCTATGGAACAACCAGAGCCTACTCCGATCCCAAATGGATATGGTACGATTAGGCTGCCACACTTGCTCTTGCATCCTGGCTTGGTTATGAATCTGGCTTTGGTGATGGTGTTGTTAATGTCAGAAGTGGCAGCTTGTGTGGACAACATCGATAGCATGGTCACAAAAACAAAGGCGAAATGCATTTTTTTGGTTCGGGTAATAAGAATGAATAACTGAAAGGAGAATCAGCAAACCTCATCATTAAAAAGCTTTTGTACAATGTTTTCCTATGTAGCAGGTTTCTACACGTAATTTTTCTTTGTAGTAGGAATTGACTGACTTTGTCAGGCCCTACAAATTAGTGACAACGTTGTTCAGATAAATAAATGTAATCAGCTAGACCTTGTCAAATGTCGCAATACAGGACTTTGTAGTTGGACGAATCATGAACCTGATTACTCTAGCTGAAAGATCTATAATAAAAAATATTACTTTAAACATCTTTGAAGTGCGTAAATTTGTAAGTATTAAGCTAGTATTAATATGATTGAGAGTGTACATTTGTTTAAATTGATGATTATTCGTTTACATTAACAAGCAGAAGATCACCATTTCTTGACAACTCATCTAATCAACTTATCGTGCTGCATGGTCTGAGGAATAAGCTGAAGCAGATGTAGAACGTCACGTCCCTACACCTGAAAACAAATTGAAGTTTTACATTTCAGCAGAACATACAACTATAACCATATTCCTGTCAGGAAAGTATTTACAGGATTCTATATATATAATTTTTGTGTCAAACTACCAGTCTACCGACTTATTAATGCACCAACAAGAGTCTTAACTGTTGGTAAAGTTCACCTAGTACTAATAGGTACTGGTCTTGCTTAAATCCTCAAACTCATCAAGTCAAATTTTCTCGGCAAGGACTGTCCTCCATCAACCAAGGCGTCAGCTCGGTCCTAACCGTTATTCTTATTAGCTTTATAGAAACAACCCTAACCTTTGCATTAAAAACCAACTTCCCCTGGATCAACTTCTAGTCGGTGTTTCTTCTGTTCCTATTTCCTACTGACCAACTTTTACCAATGCGGTAGGAATTATCTCATATGGCATGCAAAATGGCATTTCCTACCGTTTCTAAGCATTTCCTACCGTCCCTTATGAATGCGGTATGAAATGACTTGAAGACAGTAGAAATTATTGGGTTTTGAATGGTAAAAAAGGTGAAAAATGTCCTTGTCCGTAGAAATTACTGAATTTTTTTTTATATAGTGTTTTATATTTTTTTTTGTTTCCCATGTACAATTTCAGCTGATCTCGGGTGAGTTCGTATCTAGCTTTAGGCCTGTGTTTACCATTCATCCATAGCTCTTGCATGATGCCCATTGCTTTCAAATCATCTCTTGAGTTTGTGGTATCCTTTGTTTTGGCACTATTGAGAATAGTGTTAAATATGTTTTCAAACACATTTTTCTCCGTATGCATGACATCAATGTAGTGACGCAGGCACAATGAATCCCAATATGGCAAGTCAAAGAAGCTAGTGACATGCGTCCAGTTGTGTGAATCTCCAAATCCAATTGCCCTTTCTTCGACATTTTCTTCGACATTTTCTTCATCATCAATATTGTCCTCTTCAGCATTCTTTTCACCGCCATTGCACTGGACGTCATTGTCCTGATCACTTTCTTCCGTGTAGTCCGCTTCATCCAAAGTAGCCTCGCTATCTCCCTCCTCATCAACAACCTAACTTAAGTAAAAAAGAGTTAATAGGGTCGACAATGCATAAACAAATGAATGCTGAAATTAGATAGATGACATGCTTATAAAAATGAAATTACCTTTTTATACTTTTTGAACATGTTAGCTACAATGTCGTTAACAAGATGCATAACTTCCCGGGAGATTAGTTGCGAGAACTGACTTCTACCCGCCAGATCACCAAGACTCAATACCGCCTCAATTAGGCTCTCGATTTGCTCATCATTGAGCTCTCTCTGGTAAGCATCTAGATTATTTCTCAAAATATCAAGCACCCCCCAGAAGCAGAGTACATGGCATTCTATTTAGCTAAGGATCAAGTCCATTATGGCATTCTGTTCAATTGTCAGTTGGAAAGCTATTCTGCAACCTACAGTGACTTTGTCTACTACAAAAGAAGAGTACATGGCATTGGCAAAAGTAGCAAAATAAGGAATCTGGTTGAAAGGATTGGTCAGTGATTTGGGTCTACATTATGATCAGGCTACAGTGTATTGTGACAGTCTCAGTGCAATCTGTTTAGCTAAGGATCAAGTCCATCATGAGAGGACTAAGCACATAGATGTAAGATATCATTTTCTAAGAAGTGAGAAGAGAATCAAGGTGAACAAAGTGGGTACTGCTGATAACCCAGCTGATATGCTCACCAAACCGGTTCCACATAGCAAGTTTCAACATTGTTTGGACTTGATAAATGTTCGTAGTTGTTGATTGCCCTGTTAGGGCAAAAACTCTTAGGCCAAAGAGTTTTTTTTCTGGTACATCTGACATTATTATGGTGCATCTGTTTTTTGTGAGAAGATTCAAGTCAAGGTAAAGATTTGTTAGAATATGCCTTGAATCAGTAATTCCCCAAACACTAGGACTTCGGGGGTCTCTCTAGGTCATAACCTAAAAGTATGCTGTAATCTGTATCCTCAAGATCAATAAAATTTTTCTATTCTGCTTATCTGTGTTCTTTATTTACGTCTATTATAATTTTTTTTGCTTCTGTTATAACAGTAGCCTTTTAATATTATACATCCACCGTGTTGGGACATGGATGGAAAGAATTTATTCTCTAAAGTACAAACTATTCCAGCTATGTTTTTCTCCATTTGCCTCAAATTTGATTCGAGTAGTGTAGTTGAGCACAAGTCATTGAAAATTTTTGAAAGATCACAAAGTACTTTGTTTATATCATCCGGAAGAAGTTCACGAAATGCAGAAGCCATCAACTTTTGCGTAAATACATGACAATCATGGGACTTCATGCCTTGGAATTTCAGCTGAGCTATCTTACAACATCTCTTCAAGTTTGATGAACAACCATCTGGGAGTTTCAATCGATGCACCCATTTACATAACAATTTCAGCTGATCTCGTGTGAGTTCGTATCTAGCTTTAGGCCTGTGTTTACCATTCATCCATAGCTCTTGCATGATGCCCATTGCTTTCAAATCATCTCTTGAGTTTGTGGTATCCTTTGTTTTGGCACTACTGAGAATAGTGTTAAATATGTTTTCAAACACATTTTTCTCCGTATGCATGACATCAATGCAGTGACGCAGGCGCAATGAATCCCAATATGGCAAGTCAAAGAAGCTAGTGACATGCGTCCAGTTGTGTGAATCTCCAAATCCAATTTCCCTTTCTTTGCTGTGTGGTTTCCTAGGTGGTGGAAAAGTGATACCAGCAATCATGATACGAACAGTCTGACCTTTTCGTCGAGTTTTTCGGCGTTTGTCTAGGAATCCCTTATGTAACCCATAAAAAATGGACTTCCTGCTGTGTGGTAGTTTCTTAGCTTTGACATCACCCATATAAACATGACAGTCCATCTTCCCATGGGTTGACCACCCACTAACCATACCCAGCCCGAGAAAATCACTGATAGTCCATAACAAAGCTGCGCGCATCATGAAATTAGTCTTCGTAGGAGTATCAAACGTTTGCACTCCAACTTGCCATAAATTAAACAGCTCATCAATCAAAGGCCTAAGATAGACATTCAGATTCCTCATAGGATCATTCGACCCAGGGACTAGTAGTGTCATGAACATGTATGGCTCATTCATGGACATGGTATGTTTAAGGTTGTACACAAGTAGTATAAAAGGCCAAACTGAGTATACAGTTGAAGTAACATTGCTGTACGGGGGGAATCCATCAGTTGCAAGACCAAGTCTAACATTACGAATCTCCGCTGCAAAATCCGGATAGTTCTTGTCAAATTCCTTCCATTCTTCTCCATCTGCAGGGTGACTAAGAACCCTTCAATCAATATTTATCAAAATTGAATTAGACACGTATTCTTTTGTTCAAAATAATTTGTTCTTTTTAAGAAGTACTTCATATTTGCATTTTTCTTGTAGTGACCATTCAAGCTAAGCTAAAGAAGAAGACCATAAAAAATGGGACATGACCTCAATATTATTATTACATCATCTACATCTATTGTCATAATTTAAACCTCTATTACTTAAAATGTCTTAAAATGTCTGAGTTAAAGAGAATTCCTTTGCACACTGCAAGGAGAAACAGAAGATAATTCTTCATGACCCTAAAGATCCACAAACATAAGATATTTCATTAGTTCCCACACTTGTTATTAAGGCAACACAAGATACATCAATGGTTTCCATGTATGTTATTAGGGCTTCGTAATACGAAGATTCTTTATCTTGATTTGTATTTGATTTTCATATGATGATATGTGATAAACCTCTGTTTTCTAATCAGAGCTTCTAGTTATAATGATACATAATGATCTCCAGATAGATTTCCGGAATGGGCCTAGGAAGAGCCAGGTTGTTTTTCCCAGGTTGGGCTTATGAAGGAGTCATATAGACTTCTTGTACGGGCCTAACGGGAGTCAGGTAGCCAGGTGGGCTCCAATGTGTGTCCAGAAGAGAAAAGCCACACAGTAAAGAGGCAAAATTCGGCAGGTGTCGAGTCTGATGTATGAAATGGGAGATTGTTGGGGAGTTGTCTTGCGTTGCTATTGAGAGTGGCAAATTTCTAGTTAGTAATAAATCTCGTCAACTACATTAGTATGAGGCCTTTTGGGATATGCCCAAATAAAAATTATGCATGTTCGGCCCAAAATGGACATGATATGAACTGAAATATATCCTAGAGCTATAATTAATGTTACATTTATTAGACCTATATTGGTCCAGAAGGGAGGCACGATAATAAAGGTCTAAAACCATAATTAATTATTTAATTCATAATTAACTAAAAGGATTAATTATGTAACCAATTAATAGTGTCCAGATAAGATGTAAATACTAGAAAGAGAGGCCTATAAGGAATATACTCCTATAAGGAATCAATTTTCTCTAGGGAAGGATCTAGAATCCTACAAAAAAGGTGGCTCCCTTTCAAAAGCTCTTAAACCTACTCTAAGTATGAGACTCTCAAAATCTTTGTAAAGTGCCTTACCCCTCATTCTAAGAACCGTGTTTTGACTTAATTTTCAATATTACTTTTGATACACAGAGATCTTGTTATGACTGATTTCATCCCCGAACAACAAGAATAGACCTAGCTTCGCGAGCCAACCGTTGCATGAACATCATGCAACTAGATCGAAGCCACGGTCTAGTCACGTACGAATTGCCCTAGTTTTCAATCCTCAATAGGACAATATCATAATATTGTGAAGTTATGGCTGGATATCGGTCCAATAAGTGTTATCAATGATTCCGTGTTATCAAAGATTCAGGTTGGTTGGGAAGAAGCAAGTGGGCTAACGTAGAAAGGGCTTAAGCAGAGGTAGTTGGGGCTTCAATTATGGGAGTAGCGGGAGTCAGAGAGCCAACTGGACTTCCAGGTGGGGGAGCCTAATCAAATAAAATGGAGGCAAATTCGACATGTGTCAATTCAATATGTGAAGGGGGATTGTTGGGAGTTATCACACACCATTTATAGGACGTAGATTGCTAGCTAATAGGCCGCTAGTTAACTCCACTAGTATATGCTTAAAAACATATCTTGGTCCAAAACAAACAATATTATACTATTGTGAAGTTATGGCTTACTAGAAGCCAACAATATTATGTTTTTGATTGTTTGATTAGTGTTATACTCAAAAGTGCTTTCTTTTTCTCACATGTCAAATGCCTTTGTTTATATATAGCAAGTGGGGGTTGTTGTAGTAGATGCTCATTGTTTATAAGATTTTTGGTGTTTGAATTCTAAGGTTTTTATTTTAGAATATATATTTTTTAATATATATTAACAAGCTTTTGTCCCTAATTTAACCAATTTTAATTTTATTAAACCTTAGTGAAATAGTTTTTTCACATGTCAGATGTCTCCGTTTTCCTGCTATTAGTTTATAAGATTTTTGGGTGTTTTAATTCCTAAGATTTTTATTTATTAATATACGTTTTGACAGGTTTCATTCCCATTTACCTAATTTTATTTTTATTAAACCCTAATGAATAGGTAGGAGGTATGTAATAAACTAATAATTGCTTAAACTAAAGGGTGTATTTAGTTATATATTAATGATAATATACAAAATTTTAAAACACCTTGTTGATTTTGTTTTATACTTGAATTGTCATTGAGTAGATGTAGACTCGTGCTTGGTTGATACAAAGGCTCATAGATTTAGAAAACATTCCACAAATTCTTCAAAATCTAATACATTTTAATCGAATTTCAATTTTTTTTACAAAATTCATCAGTTTTTTATTACTATTTTGTTTCTGAATATCATACGACATTAAAGAAAATTAAAATACATCAGTTTTTGAATATCATAAAATTCTCCATTTTATGAAATTTGGTTGAATATGTTACAGATATAGATGTTATCAAAGAAAATGATTCTACAATTAAGTATATTTTTAAGTATATTTTTCTGAAGTGTGCACATGAAATTCTCCCTGTCTTACACTTCCTTCATAATACAGGTATACTTGACATTAGATAGCAAATGGTGTAAGAAAAATTAGGGGCTACTTCACAAAATTCTTTCATTTTTGGACACCAAATTGGGTCTACAAACCAGCGTTCTCTTCAATTGATGGAAGTTTGTATGAACTACTCTCCCTTTTCTCGTATTCAAACAAAAGCACTCCGGTTTTCTTAAAAACATTGATAAAATTGCACAAAATGTTTTAGTTCGGAACCATCGAAGTCACATTTATAGTTTGGAGCTCATTGGTTCTCCCACCAGAATTAGTTGCAAAGTTTGTTAAGTATGCCATCTTTCATCATGTAGAGTACATACTTCAATGTTGTGTTACTCTATGATCCTAAAATTTTTATATTCTCAAACTTCAGCTCTAATTTCATTGGGTAACTCGAATTGCAAATCACATTTGATATTATAATATGTCTAGATCAGATTGTTGAGATTTACCGTCTCTAACAACTCTACACCTTGCGAACTTTCCCACATCTTCAGATTGAATTTCTTTTTACAGACACTTTATCACAAATTTGTCTATGTGCAAATTGCACAATAAAGTTTGGAATTTCCGGGCTTTCAAATGTCAAAATGTGGACGACTTACTGACTTTTGAGAATATTCACTGCACTTGTCGGTCTACAAAATCTCACATTGTCTTTCTTCTTGTTGCCCATAAAAGCTTATGCAATATATATCTTATATTATATCAAAATCTGGATGAAGGTAACATTTTTGTCTTTGATTTTGAAATGATGATATCAGATAAGCCCTCTCTTTTGTAATGATATCCGATTAGCTTATTGCCTTGGTAAATTACTTTCTTATCATTTCTACATTCAGAACAAATTTGAATTTTCATCCATGTTTGAAGTAAGGGAGCTTTAGGTTTGAAATTTGAACATGTCAACCAGAGGATGATGGGTTTAAATTATTATTATTTAAACTCCATCTCTACAAACTTTAATAGATTTAAGTATGAATTCTGTGGAGAAAATTTATCAAAATTTATCTTTGTCTCGAGAGATCTAGAAATACAGACAACCTATAGCAAAAAAATAAGAAATTTTGTTCTGAACGATTATTACATTTAGCTAATATTTGTGCCAAAATTGTTTTGAGTCGATATTTCAAGTTACTCTAGCTAAAATTAGTTTTAAATTACTTTTTTAATATAAGATTAAGCATATCAATTAACTCATGAATTTGATCTAACATCCCCCTAAGTCACAAAAGCATTGTAAATATTGCATGCAAAAGGATAAGTGTTAAAGAAATCTTAAATAAATATGCAGGAATATGGATAATGATTTGTAAATTGACTTTGGGAAAAATGACCAGACACAATTTATCAAAATTCTATTTCTGAATCTCAAGTATGCAAATTCAACATTGCTAAAAATTAACTTAAATGTTACTAAAAGAAAACATAACTAGAAAGAAGAAAATTGACCAGCGACCATCAACAGTCATATACTGCTGAGTTTTTGGCAACCACCAGCATTACAGGGCCGGCTGCTTTCATGCTAGTCACTAGTCCACCCATTAAAGCTCCTTCGGCATCTATAGCTGTAACAGTAAAGCATCTAGCTATGTGATCATAAGAAGCAGAAGTAGCTGCAGCAGCAGCACCTGAACCGAAACATGTCCCGGAAAAAGAAATTATCCTAAAAGTTCCTGGAACTTGAGCAGGTGGGAAATCAGACCCTGCACAGCAAGTAACAGCTTCTGATACAAGTCCGGTACCAAAAACAACTGATATATTTAGTGAATTACGACCAGCATACTCCACAACACTTTCCACGATATCTAACCCTGGTTCAATGTTAAGGACGAGAGTCCCCATGGAAGTTCTCGGTCTTGACCAGTTACCGGATCCAACCGTTCTTGGTCTTGACCTGTGACTAGACCTAACACTAACAGGGACAACATTTCGTGAAGATGGGGTTGGCACAGGATCAGGCATTGCCAGTATTTGTTTTTCTGCAGATTGGAATAATTTGTCCATTAGATTGTCTTGTACTTTAGACTTTTACCCGTCTTCTCTGTTATATACATGACCAGAGTATATGTTGCGATTTTGTAAATCACTTTATTCAACCTTTTAATTTGTTATGATAATATAGATATATTGCATTCAGATTCTTAGCATCTTGAATCAACATTCGAAATTTTATTTGATATACTTAAATTCATTTTTAATAAAAATGAAAATGTAATTGGAAATATGATTTGATATTCAATATGTAATATGAGCAAATTCTAGATTATCAACCCATATTAGGAAATGTAATATAAATCAGATGTACTGAATCTCATTAAAAATACAATGCTAGTGGTCAATCTATATCAGACCCGCTGATCCACTTGGCAGGACCCTTTGTCATATATTTGTTAACTTTTTACTGAAAATGGTTTTACTTTTTTAAACTCCTAGGCCATGTTTGTTTGTTTAGGAGAATTTTGGGATTATAATATATAATCTCAATATTCTTTAAATAATCTAATATTTATTTAAAATATTAAGTTTAGATTGGATTATAATCACTTAAGATTTCATATATTTTTTTCGCTAAGTAAGATTTCATAATGTTTTAATTTATCTTATGTAATTTCTAATCTTACATTTCCCTTAAAAAATAATTTATAAGATATGGTTAAAAATATCTCTTCCAACCAAGTATGATAATTATAATCATATTTTTTACTCCAACCTAACAAATATAAAACAACTATTTTAAAATTTTATAATCTTTAAAGTACTTCTAAATAAGTTTTTGCAAAATAGATCAGAAATTATTTGTCTACTCCATGTTATTGTGTATGAGGATCTAATTTAGTTTGACATCTCATGCAATTTATAAGGGATTGTGTTTACACTACACCAAAAATGGCCAAAACCTACCACGCAAATGGTAGGTTTTGGGGGTAAATCGGTAGGAATTGGTGTCCCAATTCCTACCATTCAACATGGTAGAAATTGCTCAGGAATTGATGATAGTAGGAATTGGTGGTCTGTTTCTTAAACGGTCCCACATGCCAAATGGTTGTCCATGTGGCGAGCCACATCAACAGCCACATCGACTGCCACATGGCGGTGGTCCCCCACACATCACTTGTCACGTCAAGTGCCACGTCAAATAAATATTGTCCCACGAGGTTGACATGGCATGCCACGTGTCACACAGGGTGCCATTGCCACGTCATTTTGTGGGGTCACCTTTGACCCCGGTCAAGGACTATTTCTAACAAGTGCAAATGGTAGGTTTTATATCATTCTAAAGAAAATGTTTCAATAGCCAGCTGCATCCACTTTGTATCAACATCGCCTTTTATAAACATAACACGCGAGAAGCCATAAAAGAAAATTGACTACCAACTAGATATTATTAATAGAAAATATTACACAAATATTCAGTACATCAATTTATTGAACACCACACATCAAGAAATTTAAATTTCTATACACAATAAGATAACATGTATATGATCCTCGAACAATAATTCTTCCAAAATCCAACTCTATTGCAATCCTTTACAATTTCTCTTCACATTATTGAACAACCCATCACGAGTGTCGAAAGCTGTGAACAAGAAAACAAATCAGTTTGGCGGTTTTTAATCGATTTAAAGGATGCTATAACAGAATAATGTAAGCCTGTAAACATACTTTCACTAGCTGTGTTACAGCATGCGTGATCTTGCTCAACTTCTGTAATCAATAACTTACATTTGCCTTCAGAAAATTCAGCAGCTGAGTTCAAATGCTTCCTCAGATTTTTTATGTCCTGAAGATAAATAATATTATTCTGTTAGTATGAAAGCACATTAGCACATTGAAGGAATCTTGAATTAAAAGCTGCATCTAATAATGAGCATTTGATAACATCGCTCCATGCTTGCACTATACTTGGTTGCTAAAGATTACATCTTGATGTGACGACAAAGATATTGGAATTGATACATTTGCAAACGGGTTAGTCTATTTTGACATACAAGTATGGAACAAAACCTGCCATAAGACTATCTGAAAAGCACAAGTCCTGTTGCTTTGTAAACTCGTCATAATTATCAGGTAAACGCAAAAGAGGGGCTGTAGTAGATGAAGCCAATCATTTTAGAGGAAAAACTGAGAGTTACCTTAATTGTTATTACTAACGAAATATGAAGAGTGTACTACCTATATTAGTTATCTTTATTAGTAGTTAAATGTTGGTTATATAGGTAATTGTTATATTGTAAACTTATAGAGACTATGCACTTCAAATTGAATAAAATGAGAAGTTAATTAAGATAAAAGCACACCTCTGTAATTTATCAGGATGCAATTGATATTTATGAGTCATGTGTGCACTATGGGGCAATAAAATTGTATATTTGGTCGGGTTATACTATGTTCCCTAAACTTAAATTCGTCTTAGAGACATATATGCCAACTTCTGATAAAGGAGGATTTTTCGTGAAAATCGAGGCTCATAGATGGGGAAGACCCGCAACAAAGCATGATCACGCTACCGAGGACTGCATGATCACGCTGCTAAGGATGCACGATGGCATGACCACGATGTTGAATGACATGACCATGCCAAACTGGAAATTCATGGCAGTGGGTTTAAGTTTGAGGATTAGAGATCGTGCATGCTCATAATCAAAGTTGCATGATCACGCTCCTTTAATTTTATATTTATTTTAATTAGGATTTGGTTTTATTTGGTTTTAAGGCTTATTGTCTCAGCTTAACGGTACCAGCAGGGGAATGGAACAAATCAGTAGAAGATATACTGAAATCCTTGCAAATTTTTCCTTTGCCAACTACCAAGGAAATTGGGACTAAAGCAAAACCCAACAACTGATCTTCCATATAATTCTTAGCTCTACTAAGCATCCACATTTCACATTTGAGGAGCGCATCCAGTTGGGTAACTTTCATGACCAAAGATTCATTAAACTCCGGGTTTTTCCCACCACCATTGATGATCTTAGTCATGAGGGTCTCGTCGGGGTTATAAGTCAGAGAGAATTTTGCATACACATCTTGATTGTCATAGATACATATGTTATGAATGTTCCTAGCATGATGAATGTAGATTTCAAGAATCCCTGAAAATTTCGAGTCCCCTTCCATATCTGCATTCAGATTATAAAGTAATCGACTACTTTGATTAAACACATCCATAGCTCAGCTTTGTGTGTGTGTGTGTGTGTACTCAAGTTACTAAAAGGGCTACAAACAGAATCAATATAGTTCATACAAATCAAATTTCATGGATTATTCCTAAAGATCACTAAGAAACCATGATATTTAAGACAAAAATCATAACATAACAAAGATTATATTTCCAGCACATAAAATCAAAGGTTTAATAAGAAAAGAAGCAAACATCAAACAAGTAAAATGAAGTGAATTACTTACAGAGAAGTTTGGGAATCTGTCATAGCAGTTTGAGAAGGTGGGTGAGATGATTAGTGTGATGAACATAATGGGAAATGAAGAAAAAATCAAAAGACATGATGATTGTAATGATGTAAGGGATTATTGTTCCTTTCCCACTTCTACTTTTATATATCCTTCTAATTCAACCTTTTTGTGTTTTTGGTGTGGGGGTGGATCAAAGGTCTTTGCTTTGCTTGACATTGCAGCTTCCACTAGATTTTGCTCCACTTACACTAATGGATTGGTCCCCCCCCTCTCAGCCAAAGCTTTAAGACAGGGTAATACTGTTACCCAAGCTTTAAGACAACAAAAATAGTGTCTTCTAAAGTTGTTTTTGTGCTCTCCAGGGAACAAATTGCATGAGCTATAAGCCACCGTGATTCAAGGGTTGATACCTTGACAGAGTACCAATCACCAACATGCATCATCGTTCCTCGATTTCTTATTACCAAAAGGTCGAGCCTGCATTATCTTTTGACAACATTTTATCTCCGAGAGCAGATCGTATCCAAGAAAATCACTCCGTATCAGTATGTTGTTATTTATTGAAAGTAATCACTTGTTCTTAACTAAATTAAGAACTAGTAACACTAAATTAGCAAGAACTTTGTTTATAAATTAACGAAAAAAATATATTTAAAAGTTTATTAAATTATCGAATAAGAATGTAGAGTGTAGACTAAAGACTAAATGGAATGTAGACTAAAGCTCTAGTGAGTGGGAATATATGTTACATGGCTTCTAAAATGGGTGCAAAGTGAAATCTTTCAATCTTAAATCGTAAAATTGACAAAGTGATCAAACTTGTGATGTCTATAATGTCTTAAACAGATTCATAATTCTTTTATAGGAATCCTAAGAAAGTGCCATGTCAGTAACAGAATTTAATAGAGCCCAGGCCTGCAGATAGGATTTTTAATACTTTGAAAGTATTAAATTTAAGTGTGAGTGTTGTATAATAATATATATAACAATGGAGAGAGCTATCTAATAGAGAGAGAAGAGAGATTATCACATATTCATCTGTGTAAACAATGAACAAGCAAGGCTTTATATAGCCTCCCAAATCATAAGTTACAATGATATGAAAAGCCAAGAGTTGGAGGAGTTACAATGATAATGAATAGCTAAGTTTGGAATTACAATGGTAGTTGTAAAGCTAAGAGTCATACAATATCTTACATAACACTCCCCCTCGGATGACTCGCACAAACATCATGCCTCATTAAAACCTTACTAGGAAAAACCCTGTGGGAAAAAACCCTAGTGAAGGAAAAAGAGTACATGTGTTGTACATAATGTAATGTAAAAGAAGTATCATATCTCCCTCCTCATTTCAATATATCTCGAAGCTTACGCATTCCAATCTTATTTACCAATTTCCTGAAGGATGATGTAGGAAGTGCTTTTGTGAACAAATCTGTTGGATTCTCACATGAGCGAATCTGACAGACATCAATTTCTCTCATTTGCTGAAGCTCACGAGTGAAGAAAAACTTTGGATCAATGTGCTTCGTTCTATCACCTTCAATGTCGGATCTCCAATCCTAACCATATACATAAATGATCATCCTCGTGGGTTGCCAGAATCACGATACAATCATAAGAAATGCCTGCAATTGTTAATTTCATAGCATACCAAAATAATAACATCTACGCCATATGTGAATACATATTCAACTTTGAGACGCAAATTATGATAATCATGTAAACACTTTGCACCTGAAAAATCAATATAAACCTTTGTCGAATAAGTTAGTGGAGATCAAATCAAGATTCTCATGTCTTCATATTCGACTTGCTTTAAACTCCGCTAATGAATTTATTAATTAATAATAACGGGACATGTATAATTAGCAAGATAAATCAATATCTTACGCATTATGATATGTGGTACTTCAGGACCAAGAATTGTCTTTTTAAGTGTTCACAGCGGTGACTATCATCTTCCTTCAGGGAAGAAGTTGTATTTCAGAATGTATTAGCATCTCTTGCATATATATTAAACATAATCATGTATTTATAATCCTTCTGGGATCTTTATCCAATCGACTTTCATAAGTCGCAAGTTTTAAGCATTCTCATAAAAATTATATTCGTCTCCGATTAAAAGTAGTTTCCCCTTTCAAAATTTGCATGGTTTCGGGGAAACTGTAAAATAATAATAAAATTCACCCCTTTACAAAACAAACTCAATAATACCAATATATTATGATTATGAGGTGAAACTCATTTGAATGTCAATTAGAAACACATTCTAATTTTCATCCACTCTGGCCAGAGATTTATATGAGTTATCACATATCATAAATCATATTATCTTCAAAAAATAGTAGAAGATTAAACAATCATCACATTTCACGTATATCTTCTTATACCCGTACATACCCTTATGTGTACTCCATGAGTTAAGGAATATGCCAAAGTATAATTTTATAAAAATAACAAGAACTATTTCCGCAATAATTTTATGTTGGACTACTGGTCCAGAAGCCTTTACAACTCAATAGGGTTAGTTCTCAAGAACTTAATTTTCTGCTTCTAGCAGTTTTAATCCTTCTAGAATTTAATTTAAATGTTGTCAAGTGGGTCGTATATCCTTCGTATATTGCCAGACTATTTGGTAATTATGTAATCATGTCCACCACAAGATATTATTTCTCTTCATAACCAATATAAGGTCATTATATAACTACGTGACCTTTATATTTCGTAGATTTCACTTTCACATAAATATTCATTCATACCCCCACTGACTTTTTATACATGTGTGAATTGCAGTTCTAAATATTTCTCTATTTTAAAGAGATAATGATTTTTATAGCGCGCTTCCTTCACAACTTCTGGTGTGCGAACTACAAGTCCAAATAATTTATCTCTTTGTAAGAGATTTTGCCTCAATCATTTACTTATATCTTTGGCCAATTTATTTTCTGATCCTCATTATAATCCATAACCTCAAGTGTTAAATTTTCATATGAAGTATCGTCGACATTGATTTGAGTAAATGGTTCCATTTTATTCTAGACATGACATAATATATTGAGATCTCATAATTTTCAGGTACCTTCATTTTTCTTTCTTTTGTCATGTCTACAATCTCTTCTGGAGATCATTCAAAAGTTACCCACTCCTCGATTTAGCCATCATCAATTACTGCTCCTTTTTACCTTTAAGGATAATTTTGTTATGGAACCTACTAGTCTATCACGCTTCAAGCGTTCTTTAGACACATAACATCTTGAGGTTGTCCTTCCAGGACATATTTATTTGGAGAATTTGTAGCTGGTATATGTGATATGTTAGATATAATTGCTGACGTTTGTTCATCAGTGTTTAAGTACCAGGTACTCATCAGAGTTTACTAGAAGCCAGTCAGAGTTTGATAAAGTCTGACGGGGTGAAGAGTTCATTAACTGTCGGTGCTAATATGAAGATTCTAGAAGCAATATATCTTGAAGATGGAAAGAAGCAAGATATATTGAGACAGTTAAGGAAACGGAACAGAAGACAGAAGCAATCCTAATTTGATATGATTTGTATAGCTAATTTATAGGAATATCAATTAGAGATTGATTATGTAACTGTGTATTATATAAACACAGATAGGTTAACCCTAAAAGAGAGGGGAATATTGAATACATTATTCTTGTAACCTAGCAGCTCTCTGTGATTCTTTAACATCACTGAGAGAAGAGTTATTTTATATAATTCAGTTATTGATTCATAAAAAGTGTTCTTGAGTGTTATTATCATATTAATATTGATTATATATTGTGTATTCGGCCTAACAATTGTTATCAGAGCCAAGGCTGATTAGTATATACAGTTTATCGATCCAAACACAAGTATAATCATGACTGACAACTCTCAGGAAGGTTCTAATGCAGGTTCTAATGTTCAGAAGGTTCAACCTACTTCTGTGAGTCGATATGAGACTATAAGGGTTCCAATTCTCAGACCAGTTGAATATCCAATATGGAAGGTGAAGATGACCATGTTTCTGGAAGCCACAGATCCAGAATACCTTGATAGAATCTATGATGGTCCTCATATGCCAACTAAATTGTCTCCTGTTATTATTGGTCAAGAACAAAAGACTGTTCCAAAAGAGAAGAAAGATTTGACTCCTGAAGACATCTCATCAATTGCAAAGGATGCAAAGGTTAGACATCTACTACACAGTGCCTTAGATAATGTTATGTCTAACAGAGTTATTGGCTGCAAGACTGCCAAAGAAATTTGGGATGCTTTGGAAGTCAGGTGTCAGGGAACAAGTGCTATAAAGAAGAACAGGAAGACTATTCTAACACAGGAGTATGAACACTTCGACTCTAGATCTGATGAAAGTTTGACAGATACATATGACAGATTTTGTAAATTGTTGAATGATTTGTCCCTGGTTGATAAAGAATATGAACTTGAAGAGTCAAATCTCAAGTTTCTTCTATCCCTACCTGAAAGATGGGATTTAAAGGCAACAACAATCAGAGACAATTATGATCTTGCAGATACAGATCTTGATGAAATCTATGGGTTGCTTAAAACTCATGAACTTGAAATAGAACAGAGAAACAAAAGATCTGGAAAGAAGACAAAATCTGTTGCTCTTAAAGTTGAAGAAAAGCCTGTCAAGAAGGAATCATCAAGAAAGAAAGCCAAAGGAAAGGCTTTAGTCATTAAATCTGACAGTGAGTCATCAAACTGATGATGGCTCAAATACTGATGATGAAGCTTCTGATTCTGAGGATGATGAAGAAGAGATGATGAGAATGGCTGCTTTAATGGTGAAGACCTTCAAGAAGATGGGATTCAAGAACTTCAAGAAAGGAAAGAGATTCTCAAGGAAAGATTCAAATTCTGATAAGAGAAATTTCAGAAAGTCTGAGGGAAAATATACCAAGTCTGGAAAGAAAGACAAGTCTGAGATCCAGTGCTACAAGTGTAAAGAGATGGGTCATTATGCTCCAGAGTGCAAGAAAGGAAAATCTGAGAAAGCACTCATCACTAAAGGCAAGGACTGGGCAGACACTTCAGACTCAGATGAGGGAGTTAATTATGCTCTCATGGCAACTGTTAAAGATGAAGCTGAGTCATCTGGAAACAAGGTACCCCTAACAACTTATGCTTATGATACTGATAACATATCTGAATTAAGAATTTATCTTAAAAGCATACATGTTAGTTATAGAGATCAGACTTTAGAAAATGAAAGAATCAAATATGAGAATCTAGGTCTTAAAGAGAGGAATAAATTTCTTGAAGAGAAACTTGTTAACATGCAACAAGTTCAAAATGAGAGAGATGATGCTGTTTATGTTGAACAAGAGTTGCTTAAAAGATATAGGGAAATAGAATCTGAGTTGGAAAAAGAGAGAAAAGTAATTAAAACCTGGACAAATTCTGGAAGAGACACACATCAGGTTTTTCAGACAGATACTGTAGGCTTAGGTTACTGTGAGGGAGATCAACTTAGGTTTAAAGATAAAGTTAAAGTGAAACCACAAATTAAACCTGTGAAATTTGTTCCGGAATACAGTAAGCTAAAGTCTGTTGTAGTAAAAGAAGCTGTTATGGAACCAGTTGAAACTTGTGTAAAACAGGTTAATATTGGTTCAATAACAGAGAATAAGATTGAGATATAAGCTGTTAAAGAACCAGTAAAAATATGTGATAAACAGGTTAATGTTGGTTTAATGACAGAGAAACAATTCAAACATAAGCTCAAAGAAGTAAAGTCTGTCAACAAACAGAAAATGTTTAAGAAGAATAGGAATGGAAAAGTAGGCATTAATAAAAGAAATGATTATCTGCCTAATTCTGCTGCTCCTAGAAAAACATGTCATAGTTGTGGTAGTACTAACCATCTTGCCAGGTTTTGCAAGAAGAACAAAGATATTAACTCTTTACCCTCCACCTCTGGAGTAAAGAATGATTATGTTAGGGTTAGACCACAGACTTTATGCACACACTGTGGGAGCACTTGGCATTCCATTTATACTTGCAAGAGTTATCATGCTATTTATCACAACTATTATGAGCTAAAACCCAACTTGAAGTGGGTTAGAGCAAACTCTGCAAGTGTAAAGTCTGACAATGTTAGTTTAAACTCTGTTGATAGTGATTCCGCTGCAAAAGCTAACAATGTTAAGAAAGCCAAAGGATCCAAGCAAGTCTGGATCCTTAAATCTAACACTCAGTGATTGTTTGTGATTGCAGGGCATAAAAGAGAGCACTCTTATCTTGGACAGTGGATGCTCAGGACATATGACTGGAATAAAGCCCTGCTATCAGATTTTGAGGAAAAAGCTGGCCCAAAAGTTTCCTATGGAGATGGCAACATAGGACATACTCTGGGATATGGCAATATCAATCTTGGAAGTGTCATCATTACAAATGTAGCTCTTGTCTCAGGACTCAAGCATGATCTGCTTTCTGTGAGTCAAATCTGTGACAGAGGATACCATGTAGATTTTCATACTGAACATTGTGAAGTAATCAGCAAATCTACAGGGAAAGTTGTTCTAGTTGGACACATGCACAATAACATCTATGAAGCAAGTTTGGTAACAAACTCTGAAGGAGAAACTGTGTGTCTATCTGCAAGAATGTCCAGTGAAGAGAGTTGGAAATGGCATAAGAAGCTCTCTCACTTAAACTTGAACAACATCAATGAGCTAATTCGAAAAGATCTTGTAAGGGGACTTCCAAAGTCAATACTCAGCTTAGATGGTCTGTGTGATTCTTGTCAAAAGGCCAAGCAAAGGAAGTCATCTTTCAAGAGTAAATCTGAATCTTCAGTTATGGAACCTTATCATCTTCTACATGTTGATCTTTTTGGTCCAGTAAATATAATGTCAATGGGCAGAAAGAAATATGCTCTAGTCATTGTTGATGAGTACACGAGGTACACATGGGTGTATTTCTTAGCAAAGAAGGATGAAACTGCCTCAATTCTAATGGAACATGTAAAGCTACTAGACAAAGGATCAGAATTCAAAGTGAAAATTATAAGAAGTGACAATGGTACTGAATTCAGAAATTCAGTAGTGGAAGCTTTCTGCAAGGAAAGAGGAGTGAAGCAAGAATTTTCTGCACCTGAAACTCCACAGCAAAATGGTGTAGTTGAAAGAAAGAACAGAACTCTTATCGAAGCTGCCAGAACAATGCTTGATGAAGCAAAATTGCCAACTTATTTCTGGCCAGAAGCTGTTCAAACTGCTTGTTTTACTCAAAATGCTACACTGATCAACAAGCATGGGAAAACACCATATGAGATGGTGAAGAATAAGAAGCCAAATTTGAAGTATTTTCATATTTTTGGATGCAAGTGCTTTGTGTTGAAAACTCATCCTGAACAGTTGACCAAGTTTGACTTAAAAGCTGATGAAGGAATTTTTGTTGGATACCCACTATCAACTAAAGCATTCAGAGTCTACAATCTAAGAACAAAAGTGATCATGGAATCTATACATGTGTCATTTGATGACAAGAAAATAACTGGAGTAGAAGATGAAGGATATCATGATCAACTTCGCTTTTAAAAATGAAGATCAATACTCTGAAAATGTAAACTCTGATGAAGCAAATCCAACAAACTCTGACGAAGCATACTCTGATCCTCTACTGGTAAACTCTGAAGAATTTTCTCTGACAGAACAAAATGGAGAACCAGTTGAGGGGGAGCGTGAAGAAACTTCAGAAACTTTTCAAAGTGATGACTCAAATTCTGAAAGAGAGTCAAATGAAGAATCCAACAGAAACTCTGAGTCAAACTCTGAAAGTTCAAATACTGAACAGTCCAATTCAGGGGGAGCCTCAGAGAATGCGAATGGTCGAGAAGAAAATCAGGAGAGCATGGATCAAAGGGGAGGATCTAATAATGAAAATAGAAGCCAATTACCAACAGCAAGAAGGTGAACACAATCCCATACACCTGACTTGATAATTGGAGATCCAGAAGCTAGTTTAAGAACTAGAAGTGCTACAAATAATGAATGTCTGTTTCATGCATTCTTATCTCAAACTGAGCCCAAGAAAGTGGAAGAAGCTCTTCAAGATGCTAATTGGATAACAGCAATGCAAGAAGAGTTAAATGAATTTGAGAGGAATGAAGTCTGGACACTTGTACCAAGACCAAAGAACAGATCTATTGTTGGTACAAAGTGGGTTTTCAGAAACAAAACAGACAGTGATGGAGTGATTACAAGGAATAAGGCTAGACTTGTGGCAAAAGGCTATTCACAGCAAGAAGGAATTGATTATGATGAAACCTTTGCTCCAGTTGTAAGACTGGAGGCAATAAGGATTTTTCTGGCCTATGCTGCTCACAAGAAATTTAAAGTCTTTCAGATGGATGTGAAAAGTGCTTTTCTCAATGGGAAACTTGAAGAAGAAGTGTTTGTTGAACAACCACCTGGGTTTGTAGATCCCAAACATCCAGATTATGTCTACAGGCTTGATAAGGCATTATATGGACTAAAGCAGGCACCTAGAGCATGGTATGAAACTCTGGCTCAATTTCTTTTAGAAAGTGGGTTCACTAGAGGTACAATTGACAAAACCTTGTTCTACTTTAATACTGGTGATGATTTGCTGTTAGTTCAAATCTATGTGGATGACATAATTTTTGGGTCTACTAATGACAAACTCTGTAAGAAATTTGCCAAGCTTATGCAGTCAAGATATCAAATGAGTATGATGGGAGAGCTTAGTTATTTTCTAGGCTTACAGGTCAAGCAAACAGATGATGGGATTTTTATCAATCAAGCAAAATATACCAGAAATCTTCTCAAGAAATTTGGTATGCTTGATAGTTCATCTGCTACAACTCCCATGGCTACTGCAACAAAGCTAGACAAAGACACAGAAGCCTCAGTAGATATGACAAACTATAGAGGAATGATAGGGTCTCTTCTTTATCTGACAGCAAGTAGACCAGATATCATGTATGCAACATGTCTTTGTGCAAGATTTCAAGCAGACCCCAGAGAGCCACATCTAACAGCTGTAAAGAGGATTTTCAAATATCTCAAAGGAACCATAACCCTCGGTTTGTGGTACCCTAGAGAATCAGAGTTTAAATTAATTGGTTACTCTGATGCAGATTTTGCAGGCTGTAAGATAGACAGAAAAAGCACAAGTGGAAGCTGTCAATTTTTAGGTGACAGATTTGTTTCTTGGTATAGCAAGAAACAGAAATCAATTTCCACATCCACAGCAGAAGCAGAGTATATAGCTGCTGGTAGCTGTTGTGCACAGATTTTATGGATGAAGAATCAATTGCTGGACTATGGGTTAAGGTACTCTAAAATACCTATTTACTATGATAATCAAAGTGCTATTGCTATGACAGGTAATCCAGTACAGCACTCCATGACCAAGCACATCAGCATAAGGTATCATTTTATCAGGGAACATGTGGAAGAAGGAAACATTGAGCTTCATTTTGTTTCTACAGACCAACAGCTTGCAGATATCTTCACCAAACCTTTGAGGGAAGCTACCTTTACAAGGCTGGTAAATGAACTTGGAATGATCTCTGGTTTTGACTAGAGATACTGGTTAGATTCAAACTCTATACATGATTTTATGCTCATGATTCTTTGCATGTGTTAACTGCTATTTGTACCAGTATGTTAAACTCTGATAGTAAACTCTGTTAGTCATACTCTGTCGGTTAAAGTTTGATGTTAAACTCTGATTGTGATATTGTCTGAAACATATGGACCGATGAAGAAAGCTGTATGAAGCATGATTTTCAGTAAGTAATCATGAATTCTTCTAAGTATTATAAATTCTAAATTTCAAAATGTGCAGAAATTTTACACAGCATGATACTGTCTCTATATTTATAGCATCTCTTAGTTTATTGATCCTACACAATGAGTCTGTATTAGCTGTTTGCATTTTCTCTCATAAGTTAATTGTATTAACTGATGAAAAGTCTAAACTCTGAAAATTAGTTACAAATATTTCACCCTCAAATCAAAAGATGCCAAAAAGAGCACAAATTCCTTTGAGATCATGTTGTGCCTAGGAAGATCCAGGAACTTATTGTATGAAATAAGGGCTAAAATCTTTGATTTTTGGTGACTAGTGCCAACCACTGATTACTGTAAAAAAAAAATATACATAAAGGGGGTGAAAATAAAAGATATATCCAAATGAAAGAATATCAGTATACAGAGTTTAGATATAAAAATCAGATTTTATTTTAAATGAGAGTTTGAGAAACCAGTTTTTACTGCTTTAGTTTGTGGATTTTATGCACTTTGAGATGATCTAAATATTCATATTCAGTAAACTCTGCTAATTCACACACAAATACTCACACCTGTACAGTTTGTGAAAAGAGTTTATTTATAAAGGAGGAGGATTGGTAAACACTGATGAACTGTGTACTCTACGCTGAGGTAATTTTATTTTAATCTCTGATGATTAAAATTAATTATTTGTTTCAGACAGTTAACAATTTTGAGAAAACATTCTTGAAAATAAAAGAGTATGATTGGTAACGGTTCTAATTTGTATTAAACAGAGGAGAGAGGTTGAGTGTTTAGAAAAGTGTAAAGGGCGGTGATAATTGCTGTTTTTACTGCGCATGCGCATTGGAAACTGTCAATTATTTGCTGTCAGTCATTGCATGTGTGCCACGTGTCCCACTCACACAGTTAACGGAGTAAGACAGTTGTGTATTAATGATTAAAAACTGTTCAGTTTTTAATTTTGAATTTCATATTTATACAATACACAAACATACGTCTAAACCTTTCACATTTTACTTCAATTCACATCTATTGATACACACACATATTCACAAACACCTTTCTACTTACAAACTCTTTCGAAGCTTTTGCATCAGTTTCTTTGATTTCTTTCAAATCTTACTAATGGCGACTACAACTTTTGTTTCTTCTGGGTTAGAATTTGTTCCAAATAACTATGCAGCACCATTAAACACTGCCAATGCACCAGAAGCTTTTCATATGATTCAAGATTTTCTTGCTCAGTCAGCGATTGGGCGTGCTTTAGTTGAACCAGCAAAACTTTCTGGTTTACAAATCAAGGCGTTTTGGGAGTCCGGGATGTATGATGATGGTGGTGAGACTGGTAACCCATCTATTATCTTTGAATTTGAAGAAACAGAGTATGTAATTACTGCTGGAACCATTTGGGCTGCAATGGGGTTTCCTGAGTTTTCGTCGTATACTATTAGAATGGGTGATGAAGATTTGATAAGGATGATGCGAGAGATTGGGTATTCTGGACCCTTGACTAAAATTGGACAGTTGAAACGACCGTTCTTAAGGAAGGAGTGGAGCTTCTTCTTTGATTGCATTACAAGGACGTTCGGAAAGAAATGCACCAACTGGGATGCTATTCCCACAGACAGTCTATAAATCGGGTACTCTCTGTTATATGATAATCATTTTGATTTTGCACGACTTGTTTTGAATAACTTAGGGGAGAAAATGACAGAAAATAGAAGAGTAGTTTACTTTTCTAGATTTTGTCAGATTTTATTCTCTTACTGTGTTGAAGGGGTAGAAGTAATTGATGAAGATGTTTCTTGTTTTAAATTACACAAGAGGATATTTTCTGATCTTATCAATAAGGATGTTAAGAAAGGGGTTGTTGGAGACTTGTTGCTACCTGCCTCTGTGCAACAGTTTATAAATGATCAAGTAAATCCACCAACACAGGCTTCTTCTCAATCAGAGCCTCAACCGGAGCCTTTACAAACAGAGCTACCTTCAACAACATCTGTCAAACCTGCAAGGGGTGGTAGGACTAAGCATATGGGTTCTAAGCCAGCAAGGATTTCTAAATCATCAGTTGATATTTGGGTGTCAACATCTGCTGGAACTTCAAGGAAGAAAAGAAGGGCAAATAGGCCATCTTTTGCTAAAAGTGAGATTTCACATCAGAAAAGAAGAAAGTTGGTGGCTGATTATCTTTTTGAGGAGTTGGATGTTTCTGATCCAAATGCTGAAGCTGTCCAGAATGAAGCTCCAGAAGATTTTGTTGAGGAGCATGTTGTAACTACTGCTGATGAGGACAGAGTTTTTGTAAACGCTGAAGCTCCTGAAGCTGAAAATCAGGAGGTTGTTACTGATGAGACCAGAGCACATGCTGATGAGGCTGATGTTGTTATTGAGGAGATTGTTGTCGATGATAACACTACTGTGCCTATAGTGGACAGAGTAAATTCTGATGAAGCTCCTGAGGTGTTCCTTGAACCTATATTGGAGATGGACAATGAAGAAGAGATTGAAGCACATCCTACTGTCAGTATTTGTGACACTGCGGATGTGGCAGCTGATCAAGCCACTCTGGTAATTGAAGAGTCAATGGCAACTCATACAGAGATTCTCTCTGTCACTAATCAAGTTATTGAAGTTGGTGAAGAGGTTGATCAGGCAACAAGATCTGTAGAAGAAGCTGTTCCAGCAGTAGAAGAAGATACTGAGAAAGATGATGTTGCAGCAGAGAATGTTGACATTACTGCAGAACATATTGTTGAAGAAGCTGCAGAAAATGTAGTTGTAAACTCTGATCTTCTTGAGAGAGCACAAGATAATGTTGACGAAGATGTTTCTATTTCTTCTAATGCTGCATCTTCTGCAAACTCTGTTGATACATCTCAAAGAGTTGCTGCTCAACATGCTACAGACGCTCACTTTCAGGAAATGTATTTTTCTAATTGGTCAAGCAGAGAAACTATCTTTTCTGATGAAAGAGCTGCTGATTTTGTGACCAAGTCTTCTAAGGTAATTCAAAATCCTGAACTTTTAACTCATCTCAAAGCCACAATTGTCCAAGTCAAATCATTGCATAATCGCTTTGATACTACTGATAAGGTTATTGATGGACTGAGAAATGACATAGTTGCCAGGGAAGTTACATTGAAAAAGGATAAATCTTTATATCTTTCCCTGTGTCAAGAACAAAAGGATTTTAGCTCCAGGTTACTGAAGGTTGAAGAGAATCAGACTTTGATGTCTGGAAAAATTGATTCTATTGCTGCATCACTAGAATTGCTGACATCAGTTCTAATTCCTGATGATGTCAAAAAGGGGGAGAAGATACCTAAAGACAAATGCAGAAGGACTCCAACTTTGAGACTGAGGGATGATTCAAATGATGGTGGAAGCAGGGAACCAGAGAAAAGGTCAAAGTCTTCTCAAGAGCAAGGGCGACTTAGGTCAAACTCTGCTAGACAGACAAACTCTGATATGATAAACTCTGGTGCTACTGGTTCTGGTACACATGCTCAATCTTCTTCAAGACTTAAAAGTCTAGTGATTTCAGCTAATCCCATAACTGATGAAGAGATTGCAGCCAAGTTGTTTTTAGATGAGCATGATGGTGAAGTGACAGTTGAGGATTTGGAAGCAGAAATGAAGATGCTGTCTGAAGAACATAAAAAGAAAGTTGCTTCTGGTACTTATAAGAAGAAATCAGTAAAGGCTCCTAGAAAGAAAGAAATTGGAATTTCTATCAAAGAAAATACTCAACAGAGTATACAATACACAAGGAGACCTGTGATTGCAAATACTGATAAAGGAAAGGGTATACTGGTAGAAGAAGGACAGTTACCAAAGAAGAATTATTCAACCTCTGACGTTGCTCAAGTTGAATCAAGGATAAACAAATCAACCTCTGACGTTGCTCATGTTGATATTTCTACTAAAGTTGTGACAACCTCTGTCAAGGCTCAAGTTGTACAAACTCAGCTAGCTCCACAACTTCAAGGTTTCTTAAGACCTGTACTTTCTGAAACTCTGACATTAGAAGCTGTTGATTTTTCTCAAACCAGGACAGTACTTGGAAAAGAATCTCATGACAAGTCTGGTTTAGGTTCACACAGGGAAAAGAGAATAAATAACAGATCTTTAGATCAAACATCACTGGCAGAAGCTGGTATTGGGGTATCTCAAGAGAGCCTTGATAAACTAGAATCTGTTCAGATGGTCTATCATAAAGGATTGAAGAAAGAGGTTCTGTTATATTTTATGTCTGATGGAAGAGTATACAGAGTAGGAGAAGCTGATGTTCAATTGAAGCTATGGGAAGAGCTTGAGTATGTTTTATACCTTCTCAAAGTCAAAAATAGAAGTACTCACAATGCTGCTTTAGTTCTAAGAGAAAGGATGCTGAAGACAAAAGCTATGCTTGGAGGAGGTGTTTCTAGTGCATATATTCCTAAGTACAGAGATGCTTATGGAAAGATTGTTGAGATGAAGAGAAATAGTGCTAAGTTTAAGACCGCACTGGGTATTAAAGTCTTGGAATTCAATCTGGAGTCAGACAAATCATATTATATCCGGCTAGGGAATGAAATGAGAAAGAACAACATTTATTCTCTGAGAGCTGCTATCTACCAGACTGGAGAAGGTGATCCAGAGCTCAAGGAATTGAAAGAGATCATGGTAGAAGAGCTAGAAAAGGCTGAAAGAAGACTTCTCATCGATTATCTCAGGACAGTGCCTGATATTGAAGAGATTAAGTAAAGTCTGACTGTAAGTTTTTAAAGTTTTCTGTTCTAAGTTAAAGTTAAACTCTGTTATATTTAAACACTGCATTTGTTATATGTTTTGACATCATCAATTATCTATTTAACTTGTACATCTTCATTATGCACAAGTTGGGAGAGATTGTTAGATATAATTGCTGACGTTTGTTCATCAGTGTTTAAGTACCAGGTACTCATCAGAGTTTACTAGAAGCCAGTCAGAGTTTGATAAAGTCTGACGGGGTGAAGAGTTCATTAACTGTCGGTGCTAATATGAAGATTCTAGAAGCAATATATCTTGAAGATGGAAAGAAGCAAGATATATTGAGACAGTTAAGGAAACGGAACAGAAGACAGAAGCAATCCTAATTTGATATGATTTGTATAGCTAATTTATAGGAATATCAATTAGAGATTGATTATGTAACTGTGTATTATATAAACACAGATAGGTTAACCCTAAAAGAGAGGCGAATATTGAATACATTATTCTTGTAACCTAGCAGCTCTCTGTGATTCTTTAACATCACTGAGAGAAGAGTTATTTTATATAATTCAGTTATTGATTCATAAACAGTGTTCTTGAGTGTTATTATCATATTAATATTGATTATATATTGTGTATTCGGCCTAACATGATATAGCCACTCTTTCAGGTCAACATATATGTCTGACAATAATTAAAACATATGAATGAATTATCTTCTGAACTTCTAGTTCAGATTCTTTACTATGAGGATCAACACGAGGCAATGATAATTCATTCATACTGAATATCACCAGCACGACTAGCTCTTTCGCTCCGTCATTACGACAGTGGACCATATATCCATGAAGTTGATTAACTTTTACAAACATGAAAGATTGTTTTGGTATCCTAGTGGAACTTTAATTCCAAGCCGTATTATCTAGAGGAAGTGGTTGATTGTTTAAGTGAGAAATCAAAAAAGGATTAGCCAATACTTATTTTAAGATTAAAAGGTACGCATCCCCTTTATCGTTCTCTTCTTTTTCATTGCATTGTTCTAAATGTGTGTTTGTATGAGTTATGCTAATTTACATTTTCCGTAAAAATCATATTGAATTTGTTTTACATCGGAATCTATATATTTTAGGTATTTCGGAAAAATTCTTAGCTAATTCATTATTTCTCGAAATGTTATGATTTTGGACTCGTTGGAAAGATATTTCGATTATCTGCAACTTTCGTTCTTTGTGTTTTTCATAATTCTGCTTGTATACATGTTCAAATCTGCCCTTTTTGTAATCTGGTGGATTAAATTGACTTGATGTGCTGTAGTGGATGACTATACCCCATTATATTACCCTCTATTTATGGTGTCACCAAGACCCATAGCACTAAGATGGATTTCGACATCTAGAATCCATGTTAAATAATTTTTGCCAGTGACATCTAGTGCTTTGAATTCAAGAGAAATTTCTTAGACTACTTAGAGAGATCTTCTAGTTGCCTAAATATTTTGAAGATATGAAGTGATTTAATGAGTTTTATGTTTACTTAGATTTGTAATTTTGATCACTAGTAGATTTTCGGAAGAACTAGCAGGTTTTTGGACAATTAGTAGGATTTTAGAAGAACTAGCAGGTGTTTGGATAATTAGTAGGATTTTAGAAGAACTAGCAGGTGTTTGGACAACTAGTAGGATTTTAGAAAAACTAGCAGGTTTTTGGACATCTAGTTGAGTTGGTTAGGAATACTCATTTAGAATAAATTCAATATAACATTAATATAAACACATGAATTGTAGGATAACACATACATATATTAAAGTGTAAATTGGCTTTATTTCGGACTGGTCGGTTCTTCATATGCATGGCTTATTTGTTAAATAATAATAAAAAAACTACTAGATGTCTATGTTGTTCGATATCAATGTGTTTTCAAATATAATTATTTACTTATTAAAAATCGTCTATCTTCATGACGGTCAAATCTGATTTTGTTCATGTACATAGTTTTATTTTTGGAGTAAGAAAATGTATAGAGTTTTAATCTTCTCCGTATATGCAATTATGTTGATATGTAAGTAGTGTTAAGATTTTCACGTTTATGTGTATTTTTAACATGATTATTAAATTATTTCGATGTGCACTTCTATTTGTGTGTATCTTATTATGCCTTTGTAGAACTCACACAAAATATTATAGCTATTGCGATATAATTACAGTGATAATATATGGAGTGATGTTATTATACATTGATGCAAAGAAAATTGTTGGTTATGATTTAAAACTGTGAAAAAGGGTATTGAGAACTGAATAAGTATATAAAAATGAGACATCTTGTGACTGAACTATGCACATAATATTTTAATTCTACTCTGCCGTGTTATCGACATATTTAAATGGTTTATGCTTGCTTCAAATAAATGAGAGTTTAATATTATAAATATTTTTTTTTGTGAAGTCTTGCTTGTGATATATATAATACATGGTAGTGTTGTGTTATCATTATATGATTTATAAATTTGATTTTAATTAATATTATATGATAAATTTATTCAAAACTTGAGTTCAATGCTGTTTTATAATTACTTGATATTGATGGCAATCGGAAGTTGTGTGTAAAATAATGACCGGAAGTTTTGCAAATGTGAACAAAATTTTTCTATATGACACATTTTTTTTTATGTGTTTGGTCCTATAGAAATATTTGTCATAAATACAACATTGAGATATATTTCATAAGGATGATAAAATTTTTTGAATTTTAATTTGACAATATTCCTGAAAGATAAATCTATATAAATGTTAGTGGAATTATGATTTATAAGTTGATATCTTGATCCTTGTGGTTGATTATTACAAAAATTTATAACTTCCTCAAATAGTATCCAGAACTATACATCATATATGAGTCATCCAAAGGGGGAGTATTGTATATATTGGATGTCTCATTATATTTTTCTAAATAGATGGCTCCAGAAGAGCATGTATTTAATCATAGCATTACAAGAAAAAAAAGGGAACTCTAACATTATTCATGTGATTGTACTCTCCCAAGTGATAGAAAAATTTTAGTTGATGATTAATAGACCACGTGGAGATACTAGAATGAAAAAATATGTCTTCGAGTCTTGAGTTAACTCAAGGTACTAAAAGGAGAAATGTTTTGAAATCATCCACTAATTTTATAACGCACAAAGTTTTATGAAAATATCTTATATAGTAAACTAGAAGTTTGCTGAAAATTTATAGTTACGGGTTAAGTCATTCCGATTTTATGCGAATGATAATTGAAATTTTATATGGACGTTCGTTGAAAAACCGGAAATTCTCCTCAGGTATATTTGTTTATAAGGAAAATTGATCACCAACAAAAATAGATTATGGATCTATCATCTTTCGGAATAAATTATAAAACTTCAAATGTGGGCCATTAAGATATTATATGATTGATACATGAACTATATGGCTACATGCATAATTGTTATATACTCACAACCAGAAGCTTGTGAGTTTGATTGTTTAGTTAATCATATTATCAAGCATATGCATTTATATGATGTTGGTGAGTCTACTACCCAAATGTTCAATGAGAATTATTGTACAATGATACTTTTCGGATATCTTGTGACATTTATTGATGCACATCTAGCCATCCAGTTATCATAATGTCTCCCTATTATAAATTAAATTTTGGTCAGCTATAATTGTTCCACCACAACAATAAGATAGAGTTAGATATACATTATAAATAAGTGGTTATCGATCATTATATATTTGGAGCCATTTATATGTATTTGGCTATGACTCAATTTATTGAGTCTGTTTTCTCAAAATTAGGGGGAGAAAATGAATAGCTGGTGATATTCAGTAGGCATGAATGAATTATCATTGCCATAACGTGTTGTATAATAATATATATAACAATGGAGAGAGCTATCTAATAGAGAGAGAAGGGAGATTATCACATATTCATCTGTGTAAACAATGAACAAGCAAGACTTTATATAGCCTCCCAAATCATAAGTTACAATGATATGAAAAGCCAAGAGTTGGAAGAGTTACAAGGATAGTGAATAACTAAGGTTGGAGTTACAATGGTAGTTGTAAAGGTAAGAGTCATGCAATATTACATAACAGTGAGATAATTTTTTGAAACCATAGAGTAAACATTACGCAAGGAAAGTAATAAATTTAAATTATAGCATTGGCTGCATTGTTGAGCAATCCTCAAATTTATCGACTGCTTGTGATTATTTACTTGTTCCGACTCAGAATCCAAGAGATACTACTATATCGTCGTCTATTTAAGAAAGGAAATAAACTTGAATATAACTGAAGGTCTATATCTGCTCACCATTTTTCTACATTAATTTTTCCCGCATGCAGGTCTATGCATGTTAATAATACCTGAAGAACTTTTCATTTTTTGTGCATATTAGTCCAGTTTATTCATCTTTGTTCATCTTCTAATCTACATTTTACCTATCTCATAGACATCGATCGAAATCATCATGGTAGGTTGATTAAGGCCCTTTCAGGAACCATTTTCTGGTCTCTCTAACTTTACTCAACTCTGAGCTAGGCTCTGCACTTAGGTCTAAAGTCTCAACCATGCTAAAATGGAAAAACTGGACTTCTGGACCTCATCAATCTGGAAACAGACAACTACCTGCTTTACTATGAGGTGGTTAGGAAGGATAGAAGAGGTGATCACTCTGAGCACTCCTTCTACTCTACCTTAGTGATGTTGGGCTAAAGTATCAGGATACCATGCACTACTTCCATGGCCTTTTGGAAGGCCGCAGGAAAGGGTGAATCTTGATATGGGTTTTGGTCCACTCCTTTCACAAGTTCAAACTTCTCCTATCACTCAGAGATGCACATGACTTTGTTCGTGGCTTCTATCCACAAGGCATCGAAAATGTGCCTGAACGCTTTTCAGACAATGAAGGAGGAAATGCTGCAAGCTAGGCCGATCAAAGATTCTTTCAGGGTAGCAAAATATGTTTGTAGAGGAATTGGTATTATCAGGAAGTCCTACAGACTTAGCTTGTAGGAATTAATATCATAATATTTTTGTAGGTATTTTCAAGAGGTATATCAACCATATTTAAATTATTTTAAATGCAGATTGTACTCAACATTTCAAGATTAAAATTAAATGACACCATCTAAAATATTTTTATTACTAATTTAATCCATATTGCAATCAGTACATGATTTATCTGCTCATTAAGACAGTAGATTTGTTTGTACAGTACTGCTAGGCCGTGGCCTTGGTTCATTCTTCATACTATCATACTTATCAGAGCAAATTGTCTCAACGAGGACCGTCCTCCATCAACCAAGGCATCTGCCATAACTTGAGCCAGACCATTATCCTTACTTTCATTGTAGAAACAGCTCCTAATCTTTTTGCATTTAGGACTAGTATCAACGTTCCTCATATCTCCTGTAGTTGTATTTTCGATGGAATGCAGGCTACACATCTTACTACTCATTCTCATCAGAAAGAAGATAAATTTAACAGCTAGAATTAAAGAAATAATCAATAAATAATATGAACTTAATCTGCATGACAACAACATCTACAGAAAAATAATTGCAGTTCCAAACCAAGATAGGAAAATAGAGCGACGATTATCCCTTTCCAAATTCAGAGAAATTACAAATGGTATATCCCTTTCCAAAGATTTACAAATGCTTCCCAACAGGGGCGGACCGTGGGCTGGGCTAGGGTTGGCTCCAGCCCAGGTCATATTTTAGCAGCCCATTTAACATTAAAACTGCAACAAAGTCCAGCCCTGGTGGAAAAATGATCACCTCAATCTATATATATCTAGCCCAATCAATTATTCCAGCTCTCATTTTGATTTGGCGTTTGGAGGACATCTACTTGTTAAGATCTGATTTTTAGTTTTAAAAGTTAAAAAACCCAATTCTTTATTAGACATAAAGTAACAAAAAAAACAATATCAGACAATAGCAAAATCTAGTGTTACGTTGCTGCCGAATATACAAAACAAAAAATCGAAATTGAAAATTAGGTCATACTTCAGAAATGGTGATCTTTTTGATAAAAATATATTATTTTAAGGGTAGTGTTAACTACAGGCCTTAGAGCTATGATTAAGAATATTAGAATTTCCAAAATTACATGTAAATTGTCATGAACACACCAATTGGATTTTCATAAATACATTTCTTTTTAAAATCATTTCCATAAGTGCAATCGATTTCTTGAAAATATGTCAATCAATATTTTATATTCTTGAAAAGTCTGTGTTACATTAAATGCTTAAACATGGAAAAGTTAAAAGAATTTAATGCTTAAATTTTATAAACGTTTGTTAGCTTAGTAGCATGTTAGTTAATGTAAGCGTCAAATTAATGATATATTATAGGGCTTTTTTCATAAATACCCAACCCAATTTTTTTTTTTTGCAAAAATACTATGTGTTTTTAATTTTTTTTTCGAAAATACCAAAATATTTGCAAAAATACCAAAATATTTGCAAAAATACGGTCTGCAACTACTTTCAACCATATCTGCAACTGCAACCAAAATCAACCACATATGCAACTTTTTAATAAAAACGATTTTTTTCCGGCGTCCTGATTTTAGGGTTGTTAGGTTAGGGTTTAGAGTCTAGTTTACAACCCTAAACCCTAAGTCCGTATACGAATTATTCCTCATTCTTAATATTTCTAAAACCCAACCATTGAACCCCAAAGGTTAACTATTGAACCCCAGAGGAACGAATTAATCAAGACCACAAGCTTACCAAACATCTTACTAACATTTTTTTTTTGAATTCTCAGCTGTTTTTCAATCATTTTTTAAAAAGTTGCTTCTGGTTGCATCCGGTTGCATCTGGTTGGGTTGGTTGCTGACCATATTTTTGGTTGCATCTGTAGTTTATTTTGGTTGCAGTTGCAGATGGTTGAAAGTAGTTGCAGGCCGTATTTTTGCAAATATTTTGGTATTTTTGCAAATATTTCCAGAAGATGGTAAAATTGCAAAAAAAACTTAGAAAAAATAGTATTTTTGGTAATTTCCCTATATTATATGATAATAATTTAATATAAATAAAAGCGTTTCTATAATCGGGTTTTTGAATTCTATAAATTGAAAGAGTTTGTAGTTATGCAATATATATGATTTAATTTAATTTTTAATTAAATCATATGAATTTTTCAAATTTTCAAGAACTTTTTTGGAAGGTGTTAATAATTTTTTACGAATGTGTTAACCAACAAATCAAATTATACCATGTTTCTCATATAATAATAATATATATTATAGATGTAATATATTTGATTCAGTTTAGTTGTTTTAATTAAATTACATGAATTTTATTTTATTTTTTATTTTTTTGGAATGTGTTAATCAATCAACCAAAAGCGAAACAGGGTATAATTTATTTATTATTATTTATTAATTTATTTAAATTTGATTAATATTAAAGAATAATCAAAATGAAATGTGTTAACTACAATGAAATGTGCTAACCAAAATACAAATTATTCAGTAGTTTACTTATTATATTTTAGTATAGATTCTTAAAATCCATCTTTCAAGTTTCAAATTCCATCTTCATTAATAAACAAAATCTTTCACTTTCTCGAATCTTTGCTGCTTAAATAACAGATATAATGTTAATCTTTTTACACTAGTTTGCTCATTTATCTTTCTAATTGAGTTAGCGGGAAAAAAATTACTCCAGCCCAGGTAAGTTTGAAATCCTGGGTCGGCCCCTGCTTCCCAAGAAATATTTACAGTTAGTGAAACATGCATGATGAATTTCCGGTTCATGATGCAGGTCAACAATGCCTAGTACTTGCGACTGGTGAGTCATGTGGATCTACAATAAGCTATAACTTATATTCACAAGAAACTAATAAGAGGTCAACAATTTTGAGCAAATGTATCAAGTAATACAATATTATGGCACCATTTATTGTTACCAAACTAATATGGTGAAAGTATGTATTCAAAAATGAAATATATCAGACAATAATGTTAATACAATAAACAACATAGCACCTAAATTAATTAATTGTTTCATCTAGGACTATTTACTGCATAAAGTAAATGTTTAGTGTCCATGCTATTTTGTCCGGAGAAATCCCCAGTACTGCTGTAAAGATCTATTGATAAACTATAAAGGTCAGATGATTGTTCAACTCCAGGATTCAGCAGAGCCGGTTCTTCATGTTTATGTTGATACTTGTTGGCCCAAGGATGTTTAGTGAATTTTCTTATACCATCTAACTCCACCGCCACTTCTTTCATTGTAGGTCTGTCTTCACCATTCAAGCTAAGACATCTCTTCACAAGTTTACCTGCTGCTTCTAGCTGCTCAAAAGTACCTTCCTTAAGCACTCGTGGCTCGAGAATCTGAAACAATCGATTTTCCTTAACTGACATTATAAAATAGGTTGCTAGATTCTTTTCCTCTGCAGGACTTTCCAGTAGAAGTGGTTTTCTCCCTGTTAAGAGCTCAGCAAGAACCACACCAAAGCTATAAACATCGCTTTTATCTGTCAACTGGCTTGTATGAAAGTACTCAGGATCCAGGTAGCCTAATGTCCCCTGAACTAGTGTGGTGACTTGTGTCTGATCCAAGGGTACCAGCCTTGAAGCTCCGAAATCAGAAATCTTTGTGGTGTGGTTTCCGTCTAGCAATATGTTTGAAGACTTGACATCTCTGTGGATGATAGGCATGGATGCCGCTGAGTGAAGATATGCAAGTGCACCAGCAGATTCCGTGGCTATTCTCAAGCGATCCTCAAGTGATAACCATGTAACCCCCCCTGTATTGTGGATGTGGTGAAACAGGGTACCATTTGAGACAAACTCATAGACTAACATTGGGACTTCGGTCTCCAAACAACACCCTAAGAGCTTCACCACGTGTCTGTGACTAACTTGTGTGAGAATGACTACCTCATTGATGAACTGCTCTATCTGACTCTCATCCATTATTCTTGATTTCTTTATTGCAACCACACGATGATCTGGTAAAACTCCTTTATACACTGTGCCATATCCACCGCGTCCAACAATCCTATCAGCAGCGTAGTAATCAGTGGCTTTCTCCAATTCTTGAGCTGTGAAAATCTTTGTGGATGACTCGACACCACTGCCACTTGAGGTAATTTGTTGTTTCAATAGCGCACCTCCATTTTGTTGAAAGAACTTCTCCCTCTCTCTAATGAGTTTCCTTCTTTTGATGGTAAAATACAAAAGACTTATTCCAACCATTAAAGACAAGAAACCAAATCCCATGCCTGCACACAATGTGGAAGGGCATAAATACTACTTTACTAAAAATTTACTGGAAAGATCTGAATCCAAAGAAGATACTTGCTTATACATTGACCATGCATGATTTCTTAATAAGATTGAAATTGTAAAATTCTCCTCAACAACACATTCTTAGAAATATATATACCTAGGGAGAACTTGATTACTGGAAATCTGGAATTCTCAGCAATGCAACCCTGGCTATTTTCCTCTCCATCGCCATAGAATCCATGCGGACAAGAACAGTTATAACTCCCTGGAGTATTAGTGCAAATTTTCTCGCACAAATTTTTGTGTGGATCAGCACATTCATCAATATCTGACAACAAGAACATCAGAACAATTCATAGTGGCACAGTTAGTTAACGGACTTTTCAAATCTATGTGTTTAAGATGTGTGATCCAGAACTCGATAAGAGGAGGATTTAATAAAAAAAAAATACAACATGCGACAATAACTATGGAGCTTTTTAAAAAAATAAATCTTATTTATGCTATAATCTGAATTTAACATATATTCAAACACTAATCATATACACATTTGTCAAAGTGAAAAAAGTCCTTCCACCTAAGTAACTTATTGACCTCACATGTAGTTCACCATATTAACCACATCATATGAAAGGATACCAACATTTATATCCAGAATCAATGAACAAGGGCAGTTCTCACGTACGCACACCCGGATTGATCAACAAATACTCGTATCAGATTGAAGCAAAAAAAGAAAAGAAACAGCAATAATACAAAGTAAGGAGGAAATACTAAGAGAATAGACAAAACAATGTTATTTAATAATGCAACTGATATACAAGCAGAGGTTTCGAGTTCAGCACTTGTAATCCCAATATTGTTGAAATTATATGATTTGGACAATAAAGTTGAATATCCTACAGATGATGATATGATCCATGTTTCAATCAAGCCCCCGTCATAAAACTTAAAAGTATGCCTTTATTAGAGTAAATATATTGTACAACAACTTTAGTTTACCTTGGCAGCCAGGATTTAGATATGGATTTCCCTCAAAACCCTTAAGACAACTGCAACTATACCCTCCAAAACCACTGTCTGAATTTGTGCAGAAAGTATTTGACTGACACGCATAAGCCTTGGATTCTCGAGCTTGCTCACAAGTCTGATTCCCGATTACCCAGTCAAGGGCTATTCGAACAGTATCCAGTGTTCTATTTATAAAAGTGGGGTCAGACAAATCTGAAGCACCACGGAACTTAAAACTATTTGTTTCACCCAAAAAAGCATAGCTACAAGGATCAAATGACCAAACTCTAGTATGGTTTCTCAAAGACAAAAGATTAGCGTAGTAGTACTTTAGACCTCTTGGTATCAGTGTTTGACAACAACCAATCCCGGAACAACCATAATCAAGAACATCCTCAGCTTTAGAGCATAAGGATATGCAACCGCTAGTGAAATTCCTCTGTTCTGATCCTGTTATCAACGCTATATCATCACAACCGATCACAGTAAAAGTGTTTAAATCTGAGAAAGTGAATGGAGAGTTTAAAAGATTTGTGTAGGTTGATTTATCTGAGATTAAACCTCCACTTTGGTTGTAACACCTCCTACCGATATAATTGCTAATGCGCAACTGAGAGTCTGATATGTTGAAAATTTGGATGTTGGTAGTACCCATGAAAGCCCTAGGTGGGTTGAAAGAAGTGCTGCAGTTAACATCAAACCATGTCGATGAGTCTATGGAACAACCAGAGCCTACTCCGATCCCAAATGGATATGGTACGATTAGGCTGCCACACTTGCTCTTGCATCCTGGCTTGGTTATGAATCTGGCTTTGGTGATGGTGTTGTTAATGTCAGAAGTGGCAGCTTGTGTGGACAACATCGATAGCATGGTCACAAAAACAAAGGCGAAATGCATTTTTTTGGTTCGGGTAATAAGAATGAATAACTGAAAGGAGAATCAGCAAACCTCATCATTAAAAAGCTTTTGTACAATGTTTTCCTATGTAGCAGGTTTCTACACGTAATTTTTCTTTGTAGTAGGAATTGACTGACTTTGTCAGGCCCTACAAATTAGTGACAACGTTGTTCAGATAAATAAATGTAATCAGCTAGACCTTGTCAAATGTCGCAATACAGGACTTTGTAGTTGGACGAATCATGAACCTGATTACTCTAGCTGAAAGATCTATAATAAAAAATATTACTTTAAACATCTTTGAAGTGCGTAAATTTGTAAGTATTAAGCTAGTATTAATATGATTGAGAGTGTACATTTGTTTAAATTGATGATTATTCGTTTACATTAACAAGCAGAAGATCACCATTTCTTGACAACTCATCTAATCAACTTATCGTGCTGCATGGTCTGAGGAATAAGCTGAAGCAGATGTAGAACGTCACGTCCCTACACCTGAAAACAAATTGAAGTTTTACATTTCAGCAGAACATACAACTATAACCATATTCCTGTCAGGAAAGTATTTACAGGATTCTATATATATAATTTTTGTGTCAAACTACCAGTCTACCGACTTATTAATGCACCAACAAGAGTCTTAACTGTTGGTAAAGTTCACCTAGTACTAATAGGTACTGGTCTTGCTTAAATCCTCAAACTCATCAAGTCAAATTTTCTCGGCAAGGACTGTCCTCCATCAACCAAGGCGTCAGCTCGGTCCTAACCGTTATTCTTATTAGCTTTATAGAAACAACCCTAACCTTTGCATTAAAAACCAACTTCCCCTGGATCAACTTCTAGTCGGTGTTTCTTCTGTTCCTATTTCCTACTGACCAACTTTTACCAATGCGGTAGGAATTATCTCATATGGCATGCAAAATGGCATTTCCTACCGTTTCTAAGCATTTCCTACCGTCCCTTATGAATGCGGTATGAAATGACTTGAAGACAGTAGAAATTATTGGGTTTTGAATGGTAAAAAAGGTGAAAAATGTCCTTGTCCGTAGAAATTACTGAATTTTTTTTTATATAGTGTTTTATATTTTTTTTTGTTTCCCATGTACAATTTCAGCTGATCTCGGGTGAGTTCGTATCTAGCTTTAGGCCTGTGTTTACCATTCATCCATAGCTCTTGCATGATGCCCATTGCTTTCAAATCATCTCTTGAGTTTGTGGTATCCTTTGTTTTGGCACTATTGAGAATAGTGTTAAATATGTTTTCAAACACATTTTTCTCCGTATGCATGACATCAATGTAGTGACGCAGGCACAATGAATCCCAATATGGCAAGTCAAAGAAGCTAGTGACATGCGTCCAGTTGTGTGAATCTCCAAATCCAATTGCCCTTTCTTCGACATTTTCTTCGACATTTTCTTCATCATCAATATTGTCCTCTTCAGCATTCTTTTCACCGCCATTGCACTGGACGTCATTGTCCTGATCACTTTCTTCCGTGTAGTCCGCTTCATCCAAAGTAGCCTCGCTATCTCCCTCCTCATCAACAACCTAACTTAAGTAAAAAAGAGTTAATAGGGTCGACAATGCATAAACAAATGAATGCTGAAATTAGATAGATGACATGCTTATAAAAATGAAATTACCTTTTTATACTTTTTGAACATGTTAGCTACAATGTCGTTAACAAGATGCATAACTTCCCGGGAGATTAGTTGCGAGAACTGACTTCTACCCGCCAGATCACCAAGACTCAATACCGCCTCAATTAGGCTCTCGATTTGCTCATCATTGAGCTCTCTCTGGTAAGCATCTAGATTATTTCTCAAAATATCAAGCACCCCCCAGAAGCAGAGTACATGGCATTCTATTTAGCTAAGGATCAAGTCCATTATGGCATTCTGTTCAATTGTCAGTTGGAAAGCTATTCTGCAACCTACAGTGACTTTGTCTACTACAAAAGAAGAGTACATGGCATTGGCAAAAGTAGCAAAATAAGGAATCTGGTTGAAAGGATTGGTCAGTGATTTGGGTCTACATTATGATCAGGCTACAGTGTATTGTGACAGTCTCAGTGCAATCTGTTTAGCTAAGGATCAAGTCCATCATGAGAGGACTAAGCACATAGATGTAAGATATCATTTTCTAAGAAGTGAGAAGAGAATCAAGGTGAACAAAGTGGGTACTGCTGATAACCCAGCTGATATGCTCACCAAACCGGTTCCACATAGCAAGTTTCAACATTGTTTGGACTTGATAAATGTTCGTAGTTGTTGATTGCCCTGTTAGGGCAAAAACTCTTAGGCCAAAGAGTTTTTTTTCTGGTACATCTGACATTATTATGGTGCATCTGTTTTTTGTGAGAAGATTCAAGTCAAGGTAAAGATTTGTTAGAATATGCCTTGAATCAGTAATTCCCCAAACACTAGGACTTCGGGGGTCTCTCTAGGTCATAACCTAAAAGTATGCTGTAATCTGTATCCTCAAGATCAATAAAATTTTTCTATTCTGCTTATCTGTGTTCTTTATTTACGTCTATTATAATTTTTTTTGCTTCTGTTATAACAGTAGCCTTTTAATATTATACATCCACCGTGTTGGGACATGGATGGAAAGAATTTATTCTCTAAAGTACAAACTATTCCAGCTATGTTTTTCTCCATTTGCCTCAAATTTGATTCGAGTAGTGTAGTTGAGCACAAGTCATTGAAAATTTTTGAAAGATCACAAAGTACTTTGTTTATATCATCCGGAAGAAGTTCACGAAATGCAGAAGCCATCAACTTTTGCGTAAATACATGACAATCATGGGACTTCATGCCTTGGAATTTCAGCTGAGCTATCTTACAACATCTCTTCAAGTTTGATGAACAACCATCTGGGAGTTTCAATCGATGCACCCATTTACATAACAATTTCAGCTGATCTCGTGTGAGTTCGTATCTAGCTTTAGGCCTGTGTTTACCATTCATCCATAGCTCTTGCATGATGCCCATTGCTTTCAAATCATCTCTTGAGTTTGTGGTATCCTTTGTTTTGGCACTACTGAGAATAGTGTTAAATATGTTTTCAAACACATTTTTCTCCGTATGCATGACATCAATGCAGTGACGCAGGCGCAATGAATCCCAATATGGCAAGTCAAAGAAGCTAGTGACATGCGTCCAGTTGTGTGAATCTCCAAATCCAATTTCCCTTTCTTTGCTGTGTGGTTTCCTAGGTGGTGGAAAAGTGATACCAGCAATCATGATACGAACAGTCTGACCTTTTCGTCGAGTTTTTCGGCGTTTGTCTAGGAATCCCTTATGTAACCCATAAAAAATGGACTTCCTGCTGTGTGGTAGTTTCTTAGCTTTGACATCACCCATATAAACATGACAGTCCATCTTCCCATGGGTTGACCACCCACTAACCATACCCAGCCCGAGAAAATCACTGATAGTCCATAACAAAGCTGCGCGCATCATGAAATTAGTCTTCGTAGGAGTATCAAACGTTTGCACTCCAACTTGCCATAAATTAAACAGCTCATCAATCAAAGGCCTAAGATAGACATTCAGATTCCTCATAGGATCATTCGACCCAGGGACTAGTAGTGTCATGAACATGTATGGCTCATTCATGGACATGGTATGTTTAAGGTTGTACACAAGTAGTATAAAAGGCCAAACTGAGTATACAGTTGAAGTAACATTGCTGTACGGGGGGAATCCATCAGTTGCAAGACCAAGTCTAACATTACGAATCTCCGCTGCAAAATCCGGATAGTTCTTGTCAAATTCCTTCCATTCTTCTCCATCTGCAGGGTGACTAAGAACCCTTCAATCAATATTTATCAAAATTGAATTAGACACGTATTCTTTTGTTCAAAATAATTTGTTCTTTTTAAGAAGTACTTCATATTTGCATTTTTCTTGTAGTGACCATTCAAGCTAAGCTAAAGAAGAAGACCATAAAAAATGGGACATGACCTCAATATTATTATTACATCATCTACATCTATTGTCATAATTTAAACCTCTATTACTTAAAATGTCTTAAAATGTCTGAGTTAAAGAGAATTCCTTTGCACACTGCAAGGAGAAACAGAAGATAATTCTTCATGACCCTAAAGATCCACAAACATAAGATATTTCATTAGTTCCCACACTTGTTATTAAGGCAACACAAGATACATCAATGGTTTCCATGTATGTTATTAGGGCTTCGTAATACGAAGATTCTTTATCTTGATTTGTATTTGATTTTCATATGATGATATGTGATAAACCTCTGTTTTCTAATCAGAGCTTCTAGTTATAATGATACATAATGATCTCCAGATAGATTTCCGGAATGGGCCTAGGAAGAGCCAGGTTGTTTTTCCCAGGTTGGGCTTATGAAGGAGTCATATAGACTTCTTGTACGGGCCTAACGGGAGTCAGGTAGCCAGGTGGGCTCCAATGTGTGTCCAGAAGAGAAAAGCCACACAGTAAAGAGGCAAAATTCGGCAGGTGTCGAGTCTGATGTATGAAATGGGAGATTGTTGGGGAGTTGTCTTGCGTTGCTATTGAGAGTGGCAAATTTCTAGTTAGTAATAAATCTCGTCAACTACATTAGTATGAGGCCTTTTGGGATATGCCCAAATAAAAATTATGCATGTTCGGCCCAAAATGGACATGATATGAACTGAAATATATCCTAGAGCTATAATTAATGTTACATTTATTAGACCTATATTGGTCCAGAAGGGAGGCACGATAATAAAGGTCTAAAACCATAATTAATTATTTAATTCATAATTAACTAAAAGGATTAATTATGTAACCAATTAATAGTGTCCAGATAAGATGTAAATACTAGAAAGAGAGGCCTATAAGGAATATACTCCTATAAGGAATCAATTTTCTCTAGGGAAGGATCTAGAATCCTACAAAAAAGGTGGCTCCCTTTCAAAAGCTCTTAAACCTACTCTAAGTATGAGACTCTCAAAATCTTTGTAAAGTGCCTTACCCCTCATTCTAAGAACCGTGTTTTGACTTAATTTTCAATATTACTTTTGATACACAGAGATCTTGTTATGACTGATTTCATCCCCGAACAACAAGAATAGACCTAGCTTCGCGAGCCAACCGTTGCATGAACATCATGCAACTAGATCGAAGCCACGGTCTAGTCACGTACGAATTGCCCTAGTTTTCAATCCTCAATAGGACAATATCATAATATTGTGAAGTTATGGCTGGATATCGGTCCAATAAGTGTTATCAATGATTCCGTGTTATCAAAGATTCAGGTTGGTTGGGAAGAAGCAAGTGGGCTAACGTAGAAAGGGCTTAAGCAGAGGTAGTTGGGGCTTCAATTATGGGAGTAGCGGGAGTCAGAGAGCCAACTGGACTTCCAGGTGGGGGAGCCTAATCAAATAAAATGGAGGCAAATTCGACATGTGTCAATTCAATATGTGAAGGGGGATTGTTGGGAGTTATCACACACCATTTATAGGACGTAGATTGCTAGCTAATAGGCCGCTAGTTAACTCCACTAGTATATGCTTAAAAACATATCTTGGTCCAAAACAAACAATATTATACTATTGTGAAGTTATGGCTTACTAGAAGCCAACAATATTATGTTTTTGATTGTTTGATTAGTGTTATACTCAAAAGTGCTTTCTTTTTCTCACATGTCAAATGCCTTTGTTTATATATAGCAAGTGGGGGTTGTTGTAGTAGATGCTCATTGTTTATAAGATTTTTGGTGTTTGAATTCTAAGGTTTTTATTTTAGAATATATATTTTTTAATATATATTAACAAGCTTTTGTCCCTAATTTAACCAATTTTAATTTTATTAAACCTTAGTGAAATAGTTTTTTCACATGTCAGATGTCTCCGTTTTCCTGCTATTAGTTTATAAGATTTTTGGGTGTTTTAATTCCTAAGATTTTTATTTATTAATATACGTTTTGACAGGTTTCATTCCCATTTACCTAATTTTATTTTTATTAAACCCTAATGAATAGGTAGGAGGTATGTAATAAACTAATAATTGCTTAAACTAAAGGGTGTATTTAGTTATATATTAATGATAATATACAAAATTTTAAAACACCTTGTTGATTTTGTTTTATACTTGAATTGTCATTGAGTAGATGTAGACTCGTGCTTGGTTGATACAAAGGCTCATAGATTTAGAAAACATTCCACAAATTCTTCAAAATCTAATACATTTTAATCGAATTTCAATTTTTTTTACAAAATTCATCAGTTTTTTATTACTATTTTGTTTCTGAATATCATACGACATTAAAGAAAATTAAAATACATCAGTTTTTGAATATCATAAAATTCTCCATTTTATGAAATTTGGTTGAATATGTTACAGATATAGATGTTATCAAAGAAAATGATTCTACAATTAAGTATATTTTTAAGTATATTTTTCTGAAGTGTGCACATGAAATTCTCCCTGTCTTACACTTCCTTCATAATACAGGTATACTTGACATTAGATAGCAAATGGTGTAAGAAAAATTAGGGGCTACTTCACAAAATTCTTTCATTTTTGGACACCAAATTGGGTCTACAAACCAGCGTTCTCTTCAATTGATGGAAGTTTGTATGAACTACTCTCCCTTTTCTCGTATTCAAACAAAAGCACTCCGGTTTTCTTAAAAACATTGATAAAATTGCACAAAATGTTTTAGTTCGGAACCATCGAAGTCACATTTATAGTTTGGAGCTCATTGGTTCTCCCACCAGAATTAGTTGCAAAGTTTGTTAAGTATGCCATCTTTCATCATGTAGAGTACATACTTCAATGTTGTGTTACTCTATGATCCTAAAATTTTTATATTCTCAAACTTCAGCTCTAATTTCATTGGGTAACTCGAATTGCAAATCACATTTGATATTATAATATGTCTAGATCAGATTGTTGAGATTTACCGTCTCTAACAACTCTACACCTTGCGAACTTTCCCACATCTTCAGATTGAATTTCTTTTTACAGACACTTTATCACAAATTTGTCTATGTGCAAATTGCACAATAAAGTTTGGAATTTCCGGGCTTTCAAATGTCAAAATGTGGACGACTTACTGACTTTTGAGAATATTCACTGCACTTGTCGGTCTACAAAATCTCACATTGTCTTTCTTCTTGTTGCCCATAAAAGCTTATGCAATATATATCTTATATTATATCAAAATCTGGATGAAGGTAACATTTTTGTCTTTGATTTTGAAATGATGATATCAGATAAGCCCTCTCTTTTGTAATGATATCCGATTAGCTTATTGCCTTGGTAAATTACTTTCTTATCATTTCTACATTCAGAACAAATTTGAATTTTCATCCATGTTTGAAGTAAGGGAGCTTTAGGTTTGAAATTTGAACATGTCAACCAGAGGATGATGGGTTTAAATTATTATTATTTAAACTCCATCTCTACAAACTTTAATAGATTTAAGTATGAATTCTGTGGAGAAAATTTATCAAAATTTATCTTTGTCTCGAGAGATCTAGAAATACAGACAACCTATAGCAAAAAAATAAGAAATTTTGTTCTGAACGATTATTACATTTAGCTAATATTTGTGCCAAAATTGTTTTGAGTCGATATTTCAAGTTACTCTAGCTAAAATTAGTTTTAAATTACTTTTTTAATATAAGATTAAGCATATCAATTAACTCATGAATTTGATCTAACATCCCCCTAAGTCACAAAAGCATTGTAAATATTGCATGCAAAAGGATAAGTGTTAAAGAAATCTTAAATAAATATGCAGGAATATGGATAATGATTTGTAAATTGACTTTGGGAAAAATGACCAGACACAATTTATCAAAATTCTATTTCTGAATCTCAAGTATGCAAATTCAACATTGCTAAAAATTAACTTAAATGTTACTAAAAGAAAACATAACTAGAAAGAAGAAAATTGACCAGCGACCATCAACAGTCATATACTGCTGAGTTTTTGGCAACCACCAGCATTACAGGGCCGGCTGCTTTCATGCTAGTCACTAGTCCACCCATTAAAGCTCCTTCGGCATCTATAGCTGTAACAGTAAAGCATCTAGCTATGTGATCATAAGAAGCAGAAGTAGCTGCAGCAGCAGCACCTGAACCGAAACATGTCCCGGAAAAAGAAATTATCCTAAAAGTTCCTGGAACTTGAGCAGGTGGGAAATCAGACCCTGCACAGCAAGTAACAGCTTCTGATACAAGTCCGGTACCAAAAACAACTGATATATTTAGTGAATTACGACCAGCATACTCCACAACACTTTCCACGATATCTAACCCTGGTTCAATGTTAAGGACGAGAGTCCCCATGGAAGTTCTCGGTCTTGACCAGTTACCGGATCCAACCGTTCTTGGTCTTGACCTGTGACTAGACCTAACACTAACAGGGACAACATTTCGTGAAGATGGGGTTGGCACAGGATCAGGCATTGCCAGTATTTGTTTTTCTGCAGATTGGAATAATTTGTCCATTAGATTGTCTTGTACTTTAGACTTTTACCCGTCTTCTCTGTTATATACATGACCAGAGTATATGTTGCGATTTTGTAAATCACTTTATTCAACCTTTTAATTTGTTATGATAATATAGATATATTGCATTCAGATTCTTAGCATCTTGAATCAACATTCGAAATTTTATTTGATATACTTAAATTCATTTTTAATAAAAATGAAAATGTAATTGGAAATATGATTTGATATTCAATATGTAATATGAGCAAATTCTAGATTATCAACCCATATTAGGAAATGTAATATAAATCAGATGTACTGAATCTCATTAAAAATACAATGCTAGTGGTCAATCTATATCAGACCCGCTGATCCACTTGGCAGGACCCTTTGTCATATATTTGTTAACTTTTTACTGAAAATGGTTTTACTTTTTTAAACTCCTAGGCCATGTTTGTTTGTTTAGGAGAATTTTGGGATTATAATATATAATCTCAATATTCTTTAAATAATCTAATATTTATTTAAAATATTAAGTTTAGATTGGATTATAATCACTTAAGATTTCATATATTTTTTTCGCTAAGTAAGATTTCATAATGTTTTAATTTATCTTATGTAATTTCTAATCTTACATTTCCCTTAAAAAATAATTTATAAGATATGGTTAAAAATATCTCTTCCAACCAAGTATGATAATTATAATCATATTTTTTACTCCAACCTAACAAATATAAAACAACTATTTTAAAATTTTATAATCTTTAAAGTACTTCTAAATAAGTTTTTGCAAAATAGATCAGAAATTATTTGTCTACTCCATGTTATTGTGTATGAGGATCTAATTTAGTTTGACATCTCATGCAATTTATAAGGGATTGTGTTTACACTACACCAAAAATGGCCAAAACCTACCACGCAAATGGTAGGTTTTGGGGGTAAATCGGTAGGAATTGGTGTCCCAATTCCTACCATTCAACATGGTAGAAATTGCTCAGGAATTGATGATAGTAGGAATTGGTGGTCTGTTTCTTAAACGGTCCCACATGCCAAATGGTTGTCCATGTGGCGAGCCACATCAACAGCCACATCGACTGCCACATGGCGGTGGTCCCCCACACATCACTTGTCACGTCAAGTGCCACGTCAAATAAATATTGTCCCACGAGGTTGACATGGCATGCCACGTGTCACACAGGGTGCCATTGCCACGTCATTTTGTGGGGTCACCTTTGACCCCGGTCAAGGACTATTTCTAACAAGTGCAAATGGTAGGTTTTATATCATTCTAAAGAAAATGTTTCAATAGCCAGCTGCATCCACTTTGTATCAACATCGCCTTTTATAAACATAACACGCGAGAAGCCATAAAAGAAAATTGACTACCAACTAGATATTATTAATAGAAAATATTACACAAATATTCAGTACATCAATTTATTGAACACCACACATCAAGAAATTTAAATTTCTATACACAATAAGATAACATGTATATGATCCTCGAACAATAATTCTTCCAAAATCCAACTCTATTGCAATCCTTTACAATTTCTCTTCACATTATTGAACAACCCATCACGAGTGTCGAAAGCTGTGAACAAGAAAACAAATCAGTTTGGCGGTTTTTAATCGATTTAAAGGATGCTATAACAGAATAATGTAAGCCTGTAAACATACTTTCACTAGCTGTGTTACAGCATGCGTGATCTTGCTCAACTTCTGTAATCAATAACTTACATTTGCCTTCAGAAAATTCAGCAGCTGAGTTCAAATGCTTCCTCAGATTTTTTATGTCCTGAAGATAAATAATATTATTCTGTTAGTATGAAAGCACATTAGCACATTGAAGGAATCTTGAATTAAAAGCTGCATCTAATAATGAGCATTTGATAACATCGCTCCATGCTTGCACTATACTTGGTTGCTAAAGATTACATCTTGATGTGACGACAAAGATATTGGAATTGATACATTTGCAAACGGGTTAGTCTATTTTGACATACAAGTATGGAACAAAACCTGCCATAAGACTATCTGAAAAGCACAAGTCCTGTTGCTTTGTAAACTCGTCATAATTATCAGGTAAACGCAAAAGAGGGGCTGTAGTAGATGAAGCCAATCATTTTAGAGGAAAAACTGAGAGTTACCTTAATTGTTATTACTAACGAAATATGAAGAGTGTACTACCTATATTAGTTATCTTTATTAGTAGTTAAATGTTGGTTATATAGGTAATTGTTATATTGTAAACTTATAGAGACTATGCACTTCAAATTGAATAAAATGAGAAGTTAATTAAGATAAAAGCACACCTCTGTAATTTATCAGGATGCAATTGATATTTATGAGTCATGTGTGCACTATGGGGCAATAAAATTGTATATTTGGTCGGGTTATACTATGTTCCCTAAACTTAAATTCGTCTTAGAGACATATATGCCAACTTCTGATAAAGGAGGATTTTTCGTGAAAATCGAGGCTCATAGATGGGGAAGACCCGCAACAAAGCATGATCACGCTACCGAGGACTGCATGATCACGCTGCTAAGGATGCACGATGGCATGACCACGATGTTGAATGACATGACCATGCCAAACTGGAAATTCATGGCAGTGGGTTTAAGTTTGAGGATTAGAGATCGTGCATGCTCATAATCAAAGTTGCATGATCACGCTCCTTTAATTTTATATTTATTTTAATTAGGATTTGGTTTTATTTGGTTTTAAGGCTTATTGTCTCAGCTTAACGGTACCAGCAGGGGAATGGAACAAATCAGTAGAAGATATACTGAAATCCTTGCAAATTTTTCCTTTGCCAACTACCAAGGAAATTGGGACTAAAGCAAAACCCAACAACTGATCTTCCATATAATTCTTAGCTCTACTAAGCATCCACATTTCACATTTGAGGAGCGCATCCAGTTGGGTAACTTTCATGACCAAAGATTCATTAAACTCCGGGTTTTTCCCACCACCATTGATGATCTTAGTCATGAGGGTCTCGTCGGGGTTATAAGTCAGAGAGAATTTTGCATACACATCTTGATTGTCATAGATACATATGTTATGAATGTTCCTAGCATGATGAATGTAGATTTCAAGAATCCCTGAAAATTTCGAGTCCCCTTCCATATCTGCATTCAGATTATAAAGTAATCGACTACTTTGATTAAACACATCCATAGCTCAGCTTTGTGTGTGTGTGTGTGTGTACTCAAGTTACTAAAAGGGCTACAAACAGAATCAATATAGTTCATACAAATCAAATTTCATGGATTATTCCTAAAGATCACTAAGAAACCATGATATTTAAGACAAAAATCATAACATAACAAAGATTATATTTCCAGCACATAAAATCAAAGGTTTAATAAGAAAAGAAGCAAACATCAAACAAGTAAAATGAAGTGAATTACTTACAGAGAAGTTTGGGAATCTGTCATAGCAGTTTGAGAAGGTGGGTGAGATGATTAGTGTGATGAACATAATGGGAAATGAAGAAAAAATCAAAAGACATGATGATTGTAATGATGTAAGGGATTATTGTTCCTTTCCCACTTCTACTTTTATATATCCTTCTAATTCAACCTTTTTGTGTTTTTGGTGTGGGGGTGGATCAAAGGTCTTTGCTTTGCTTGACATTGCAGCTTCCACTAGATTTTGCTCCACTTACACTAATGGATTGGTCCCCCCCCTCTCAGCCAAAGCTTTAAGACAGGGTAATACTGTTACCCAAGCTTTAAGACAACAAAAATAGTGTCTTCTAAAGTTGTTTTTGTGCTCTCCAGGGAACAAATTGCATGAGCTATAAGCCACCGTGATTCAAGGGTTGATACCTTGACAGAGTACCAATCACCAACATGCATCATCGTTCCTCGATTTCTTATTACCAAAAGGTCGAGCCTGCATTATCTTTTGACAACATTTTATCTCCGAGAGCAGATCGTATCCAAGAAAATCACTCCGTATCAGTATGTTGTTATTTATTGAAAGTAATCACTTGTTCTTAACTAAATTAAGAACTAGTAACACTAAATTAGCAAGAACTTTGTTTATAAATTAACGAAAAAAATATATTTAAAAGTTTATTAAATTATCGAATAAGAATGTAGAGTGTAGACTAAAGACTAAATGGAATGTAGACTAAAGCTCTAGTGAGTGGGAATATATGTTACATGGCTTCTAAAATGGGTGCAAAGTGAAATCTTTCAATCTTAAATCGTAAAATTGACAAAGTGATCAAACTTGTGATGTCTATAATGTCTTAAACAGATTCATAATTCTTTTATAGGAATCCTAAGAAAGTGCCATGTCAGTAACAGAATTTAATAGAGCCCAGGCCTGCAGATAGGATTTTTAATACTTTGAAAGTATTAAATTTAAGTGTGAGTGTTGTATAATAATATATATAACAATGGAGAGAGCTATCTAATAGAGAGAGAAGAGAGATTATCACATATTCATCTGTGTAAACAATGAACAAGCAAGGCTTTATATAGCCTCCCAAATCATAAGTTACAATGATATGAAAAGCCAAGAGTTGGAGGAGTTACAATGATAATGAATAGCTAAGTTTGGAATTACAATGGTAGTTGTAAAGCTAAGAGTCATACAATATCTTACATAACACTCCCCCTCGGATGACTCGCACAAACATCATGCCTCATTAAAACCTTACTAGGAAAAACCCTGTGGGAAAAAACCCTAGTGAAGGAAAAAGAGTACATGTGTTGTACATAATGTAATGTAAAAGAAGTATCATATCTCCCTCCTCATTTCAATATATCTCGAAGCTTACGCATTCCAATCTTATTTACCAATTTCCTGAAGGATGATGTAGGAAGTGCTTTTGTGAACAAATCTGTTGGATTCTCACATGAGCGAATCTGACAGACATCAATTTCTCTCATTTGCTGAAGCTCACGAGTGAAGAAAAACTTTGGATCAATGTGCTTCGTTCTATCACCTTCAATGTCGGATCTCCAATCCTAACCATATACATAAATGATCATCCTCGTGGGTTGCCAGAATCACGATACAATCATAAGAAATGCCTGCAATTGTTAATTTCATAGCATACCAAAATAATAACATCTACGCCATATGTGAATACATATTCAACTTTGAGACGCAAATTATGATAATCATGTAAACACTTTGCACCTGAAAAATCAATATAAACCTTTGTCGAATAAGTTAGTGGAGATCAAATCAAGATTCTCATGTCTTCATATTCGACTTGCTTTAAACTCCGCTAATGAATTTATTAATTAATAATAACGGGACATGTATAATTAGCAAGATAAATCAATATCTTACGCATTATGATATGTGGTACTTCAGGACCAAGAATTGTCTTTTTAAGTGTTCACAGCGGTGACTATCATCTTCCTTCAGGGAAGAAGTTGTATTTCAGAATGTATTAGCATCTCTTGCATATATATTAAACATAATCATGTATTTATAATCCTTCTGGGATCTTTATCCAATCGACTTTCATAAGTCGCAAGTTTTAAGCATTCTCATAAAAATTATATTCGTCTCCGATTAAAAGTAGTTTCCCCTTTCAAAATTTGCATGGTTTCGGGGAAACTGTAAAATAATAATAAAATTCACCCCTTTACAAAACAAACTCAATAATACCAATATATTATGATTATGAGGTGAAACTCATTTGAATGTCAATTAGAAACACATTCTAATTTTCATCCACTCTGGCCAGAGATTTATATGAGTTATCACATATCATAAATCATATTATCTTCAAAAAATAGTAGAAGATTAAACAATCATCACATTTCACGTATATCTTCTTATACCCGTACATACCCTTATGTGTACTCCATGAGTTAAGGAATATGCCAAAGTATAATTTTATAAAAATAACAAGAACTATTTCCGCAATAATTTTATGTTGGACTACTGGTCCAGAAGCCTTTACAACTCAATAGGGTTAGTTCTCAAGAACTTAATTTTCTGCTTCTAGCAGTTTTAATCCTTCTGGAATTTAATTTAAATGTTGTCAAGTGGGTCGTATATCCTTCGTATATTGCCAGACTATTTGGTAATTATGTAATCATGTCCACCACAAGATATTATTTCTCTTCATAACCAATATAAGGTCATTATATAACTACGTGACCTTTATATTTCGTAGATTTCACTTTCACATAAATATTCATTCATACCCCCACTGACTTTTTATACATGTGTGAATTGCAGTTCTAAATATTTCTCTATTTTAAAGAGATAATGATTTTTATAGCGCGCTTCCTTCACAACTTCTGGTGTGCGAACTACAAGTCCAAATAATTTATCTCTTTGTAAGAGATTTTGCCTCAATCATTTACTTATATCTTTGGCCAATTTATTTTCTGATCCTCATTATAATCCATAACCTCAAGTGTTAAATTTTCATATGAAGTATCGTCGACATTGATTTGAGTAAATGGTTCCATTTTATTCTAGACATGACATAATATATTGAGATCTCATAATTTTCAGGTACCTTCATTTTTCTTTCTTTTGTCATGTCTACAATCTCTTCTGGAGATCATTCAAAAGTTACCCACTCCTCGATTTAGCCATCATCAATTACTGCTCCTTTTTACCTTTAAGGATAATTTTGTTATGGAACCTACTAGTCTATCACGCTTCAAGCGTTCTTTAGACACATAACATCTTGAGGTTGTCCTTCCAGGACATATTTATTTGGAGAATTTGTAGCTGGTATATGTGATATGTTAGATATAATTGCTGACGTTTGTTCATCAGTGTTTAAGTACCAGGTACTCATCAGAGTTTACTAGAAGCCAGTCAGAGTTTGATAAAGTCTGACGGGGTGAAGAGTTCATTAACTGTCGGTGCTAATATGAAGATTCTAGAAGCAATATATCTTGAAGATGGAAAGAAGCAAGATATATTGAGACAGTTAAGGAAACGGAACAGAAGACAGAAGCAATCCTAATTTGATATGATTTGTATAGCTAATTTATAGGAATATCAATTAGAGATTGATTATGTAACTGTGTATTATATAAACACAGATAGGTTAACCCTAAAAGAGAGGGGAATATTGAATACATTATTCTTGTAACCTAGCAGCTCTCTGTGATTCTTTAACATCACTGAGAGAAGAGTTATTTTATATAATTCAGTTATTGATTCATAAAAAGTGTTCTTGAGTGTTATTATCATATTAATATTGATTATATATTGTGTATTCGGCCTAACAATTGTTATCAGAGCCAAGGCTGATTAGTATATACAGTTTATCGATCCAAACACAAGTATAATCATGACTGACAACTCTCAGGAAGGTTCTAATGCAGGTTCTAATGTTCAGAAGGTTCAACCTACTTCTGTGAGTCGATATGAGACTATAAGGGTTCCAATTCTCAGACCAGTTGAATATCCAATATGGAAGGTGAAGATGACCATGTTTCTGGAAGCCACAGATCCAGAATACCTTGATAGAATCTATGATGGTCCTCATATGCCAACTAAATTGTCTCCTGTTATTATTGGTCAAGAACAAAAGACTGTTCCAAAAGAGAAGAAAGATTTGACTCCTGAAGACATCTCATCAATTGCAAAGGATGCAAAGGTTAGACATCTACTACACAGTGCCTTAGATAATGTTATGTCTAACAGAGTTATTGGCTGCAAGACTGCCAAAGAAATTTGGGATGCTTTGGAAGTCAGGTGTCAGGGAACAAGTGCTATAAAGAAGAACAGGAAGACTATTCTAACACAGGAGTATGAACACTTCGACTCTAGATCTGATGAAAGTTTGACAGATACATATGACAGATTTTGTAAATTGTTGAATGATTTGTCCCTGGTTGATAAAGAATATGAACTTGAAGAGTCAAATCTCAAGTTTCTTCTATCCCTACCTGAAAGATGGGATTTAAAGGCAACAACAATCAGAGACAATTATGATCTTGCAGATACAGATCTTGATGAAATCTATGGGTTGCTTAAAACTCATGAACTTGAAATAGAACAGAGAAACAAAAGATCTGGAAAGAAGACAAAATCTGTTGCTCTTAAAGTTGAAGAAAAGCCTGTCAAGAAGGAATCATCAAGAAAGAAAGCCAAAGGAAAGGCTTTAGTCATTAAATCTGACAGTGAGTCATCAAACTGATGATGGCTCAAATACTGATGATGAAGCTTCTGATTCTGAGGATGATGAAGAAGAGATGATGAGAATGGCTGCTTTAATGGTGAAGACCTTCAAGAAGATGGGATTCAAGAACTTCAAGAAAGGAAAGAGATTCTCAAGGAAAGATTCAAATTCTGATAAGAGAAATTTCAGAAAGTCTGAGGGAAAATATACCAAGTCTGGAAAGAAAGACAAGTCTGAGATCCAGTGCTACAAGTGTAAAGAGATGGGTCATTATGCTCCAGAGTGCAAGAAAGGAAAATCTGAGAAAGCACTCATCACTAAAGGCAAGGACTGGGCAGACACTTCAGACTCAGATGAGGGAGTTAATTATGCTCTCATGGCAACTGTTAAAGATGAAGCTGAGTCATCTGGAAACAAGGTACCCCTAACAACTTATGCTTATGATACTGATAACATATCTGAATTAAGAATTTATCTTAAAAGCATACATGTTAGTTATAGAGATCAGACTTTAGAAAATGAAAGAATCAAATATGAGAATCTAGGTCTTAAAGAGAGGAATAAATTTCTTGAAGAGAAACTTGTTAACATGCAACAAGTTCAAAATGAGAGAGATGATGCTGTTTATGTTGAACAAGAGTTGCTTAAAAGATATAGGGAAATAGAATCTGAGTTGGAAAAAGAGAGAAAAGTAATTAAAACCTGGACAAATTCTGGAAGAGACACACATCAGGTTTTTCAGACAGATACTGTAGGCTTAGGTTACTGTGAGGGAGATCAACTTAGGTTTAAAGATAAAGTTAAAGTGAAACCACAAATTAAACCTGTGAAATTTGTTCCGGAATACAGTAAGCTAAAGTCTGTTGTAGTAAAAGAAGCTGTTATGGAACCAGTTGAAACTTGTGTAAAACAGGTTAATATTGGTTCAATAACAGAGAATAAGATTGAGATATAAGCTGTTAAAGAACCAGTAAAAATATGTGATAAACAGGTTAATGTTGGTTTAATGACAGAGAAACAATTCAAACATAAGCTCAAAGAAGTAAAGTCTGTCAACAAACAGAAAATGTTTAAGAAGAATAGGAATGGAAAAGTAGGCATTAATAAAAGAAATGATTATCTGCCTAATTCTGCTGCTCCTAGAAAAACATGTCATAGTTGTGGTAGTACTAACCATCTTGCCAGGTTTTGCAAGAAGAACAAAGATATTAACTCTTTACCCTCCACCTCTGGAGTAAAGAATGATTATGTTAGGGTTAGACCACAGACTTTATGCACACACTGTGGGAGCACTTGGCATTCCATTTATACTTGCAAGAGTTATCATGCTATTTATCACAACTATTATGAGCTAAAACCCAACTTGAAGTGGGTTAGAGCAAACTCTGCAAGTGTAAAGTCTGACAATGTTAGTTTAAACTCTGTTGATAGTGATTCCGCTGCAAAAGCTAACAATGTTAAGAAAGCCAAAGGATCCAAGCAAGTCTGGATCCTTAAATCTAACACTCAGTGATTGTTTGTGATTGCAGGGCATAAAAGAGAGCACTCTTATCTTGGACAGTGGATGCTCAGGACATATGACTGGAATAAAGCCCTGCTATCAGATTTTGAGGAAAAAGCTGGCCCAAAAGTTTCCTATGGAGATGGCAACATAGGACATACTCTGGGATATGGCAATATCAATCTTGGAAGTGTCATCATTACAAATGTAGCTCTTGTCTCAGGACTCAAGCATGATCTGCTTTCTGTGAGTCAAATCTGTGACAGAGGATACCATGTAGATTTTCATACTGAACATTGTGAAGTAATCAGCAAATCTACAGGGAAAGTTGTTCTAGTTGGACACATGCACAATAACATCTATGAAGCAAGTTTGGTAACAAACTCTGAAGGAGAAACTGTGTGTCTATCTGCAAGAATGTCCAGTGAAGAGAGTTGGAAATGGCATAAGAAGCTCTCTCACTTAAACTTGAACAACATCAATGAGCTAATTCGAAAAGATCTTGTAAGGGGACTTCCAAAGTCAATACTCAGCTTAGATGGTCTGTGTGATTCTTGTCAAAAGGCCAAGCAAAGGAAGTCATCTTTCAAGAGTAAATCTGAATCTTCAGTTATGGAACCTTATCATCTTCTACATGTTGATCTTTTTGGTCCAGTAAATATAATGTCAATGGGCAGAAAGAAATATGCTCTAGTCATTGTTGATGAGTACACGAGGTACACATGGGTGTATTTCTTAGCAAAGAAGGATGAAACTGCCTCAATTCTAATGGAACATGTAAAGCTACTAGACAAAGGATCAGAATTCAAAGTGAAAATTATAAGAAGTGACAATGGTACTGAATTCAGAAATTCAGTAGTGGAAGCTTTCTGCAAGGAAAGAGGAGTGAAGCAAGAATTTTCTGCACCTGAAACTCCACAGCAAAATGGTGTAGTTGAAAGAAAGAACAGAACTCTTATCGAAGCTGCCAGAACAATGCTTGATGAAGCAAAATTGCCAACTTATTTCTGGCCAGAAGCTGTTCAAACTGCTTGTTTTACTCAAAATGCTACACTGATCAACAAGCATGGGAAAACACCATATGAGATGGTGAAGAATAAGAAGCCAAATTTGAAGTATTTTCATATTTTTGGATGCAAGTGCTTTGTGTTGAAAACTCATCCTGAACAGTTGACCAAGTTTGACTTAAAAGCTGATGAAGGAATTTTTGTTGGATACCCACTATCAACTAAAGCATTCAGAGTCTACAATCTAAGAACAAAAGTGATCATGGAATCTATACATGTGTCATTTGATGACAAGAAAATAACTGGAGTAGAAGATGAAGGATATCATGATCAACTTCGCTTTTAAAAATGAAGATCAATACTCTGAAAATGTAAACTCTGATGAAGCAAATCCAACAAACTCTGACGAAGCATACTCTGATCCTCTACTGGTAAACTCTGAAGAATTTTCTCTGACAGAACAAAATGGAGAACCAGTTGAGGGGGAGCGTGAAGAAACTTCAGAAACTTTTCAAAGTGATGACTCAAATTCTGAAAGAGAGTCAAATGAAGAATCCAACAGAAACTCTGAGTCAAACTCTGAAAGTTCAAATACTGAACAGTCCAATTCAGGGGGAGCCTCAGAGAATGCGAATGGTCGAGAAGAAAATCAGGAGAGCATGGATCAAAGGGGAGGATCTAATAATGAAAATAGAAGCCAATTACCAACAGCAAGAAGGTGAACACAATCCCATACACCTGACTTGATAATTGGAGATCCAGAAGCTAGTTTAAGAACTAGAAGTGCTACAAATAATGAATGTCTGTTTCATGCATTCTTATCTCAAACTGAGCCCAAGAAAGTGGAAGAAGCTCTTCAAGATGCTAATTGGATAACAGCAATGCAAGAAGAGTTAAATGAATTTGAGAGGAATGAAGTCTGGACACTTGTACCAAGACCAAAGAACAGATCTATTGTTGGTACAAAGTGGGTTTTCAGAAACAAAACAGACAGTGATGGAGTGATTACAAGGAATAAGGCTAGACTTGTGGCAAAAGGCTATTCACAGCAAGAAGGAATTGATTATGATGAAACCTTTGCTCCAGTTGTAAGACTGGAGGCAATAAGGATTTTTCTGGCCTATGCTGCTCACAAGAAATTTAAAGTCTTTCAGATGGATGTGAAAAGTGCTTTTCTCAATGGGAAACTTGAAGAAGAAGTGTTTGTTGAACAACCACCTGGGTTTGTAGATCCCAAACATCCAGATTATGTCTACAGGCTTGATAAGGCATTATATGGACTAAAGCAGGCACCTAGAGCATGGTATGAAACTCTGGCTCAATTTCTTTTAGAAAGTGGGTTCACTAGAGGTACAATTGACAAAACCTTGTTCTACTTTAATACTGGTGATGATTTGCTGTTAGTTCAAATCTATGTGGATGACATAATTTTTGGGTCTACTAATGACAAACTCTGTAAGAAATTTGCCAAGCTTATGCAGTCAAGATATCAAATGAGTATGATGGGAGAGCTTAGTTATTTTCTAGGCTTACAGGTCAAGCAAACAGATGATGGGATTTTTATCAATCAAGCAAAATATACCAGAAATCTTCTCAAGAAATTTGGTATGCTTGATAGTTCATCTGCTACAACTCCCATGGCTACTGCAACAAAGCTAGACAAAGACACAGAAGCCTCAGTAGATATGACAAACTATAGAGGAATGATAGGGTCTCTTCTTTATCTGACAGCAAGTAGACCAGATATCATGTATGCAACATGTCTTTGTGCAAGATTTCAAGCAGACCCCAGAGAGCCACATCTAACAGCTGTAAAGAGGATTTTCAAATATCTCAAAGGAACCATAACCCTCGGTTTGTGGTACCCTAGAGAATCAGAGTTTAAATTAATTGGTTACTCTGATGCAGATTTTGCAGGCTGTAAGATAGACAGAAAAAGCACAAGTGGAAGCTGTCAATTTTTAGGTGACAGATTTGTTTCTTGGTATAGCAAGAAACAGAAATCAATTTCCACATCCACAGCAGAAGCAGAGTATATAGCTGCTGGTAGCTGTTGTGCACAGATTTTATGGATGAAGAATCAATTGCTGGACTATGGGTTAAGGTACTCTAAAATACCTATTTACTATGATAATCAAAGTGCTATTGCTATGACAGGTAATCCAGTACAGCACTCCATGACCAAGCACATCAGCATAAGGTATCATTTTATCAGGGAACATGTGGAAGAAGGAAACATTGAGCTTCATTTTGTTTCTACAGACCAACAGCTTGCAGATATCTTCACCAAACCTTTGAGGGAAGCTACCTTTACAAGGCTGGTAAATGAACTTGGAATGATCTCTGGTTTTGACTAGAGATACTGGTTAGATTCAAACTCTATACATGATTTTATGCTCATGATTCTTTGCATGTGTTAACTGCTATTTGTACCAGTATGTTAAACTCTGATAGTAAACTCTGTTAGTCATACTCTGTCGGTTAAAGTTTGATGTTAAACTCTGATTGTGATATTGTCTGAAACATATGGACCGATGAAGAAAGCTGTATGAAGCATGATTTTCAGTAAGTAATCATGAATTCTTCTAAGTATTATAAATTCTAAATTTCAAAATGTGCAGAAATTTTACACAGCATGATACTGTCTCTATATTTATAGCATCTCTTAGTTTATTGATCCTACACAATGAGTCTGTATTAGCTGTTTGCATTTTCTCTCATAAGTTAATTGTATTAACTGATGAAAAGTCTAAACTCTGAAAATTAGTTACAAATATTTCACCCTCAAATCAAAAGATGCCAAAAAGAGCACAAATTCCTTTGAGATCATGTTGTGCCTAGGAAGATCCAGGAACTTATTGTATGAAATAAGGGCTAAAATCTTTGATTTTTGGTGACTAGTGCCAACCACTGATTACTGTAAAAAAAAAATATACATAAAGGGGGTGAAAATAAAAGATATATCCAAATGAAAGAATATCAGTATACAGAGTTTAGATATAAAAATCAGATTTTATTTTAAATGAGAGTTTGAGAAACCAGTTTTTACTGCTTTAGTTTGTGGATTTTATGCACTTTGAGATGATCTAAATATTCATATTCAGTAAACTCTGCTAATTCACACACAAATACTCACACCTGTACAGTTTGTGAAAAGAGTTTATTTATAAAGGAGGAGGATTGGTAAACACTGATGAACTGTGTACTCTACGCTGAGGTAATTTTATTTTAATCTCTGATGATTAAAATTAATTATTTGTTTCAGACAGTTAACAATTTTGAGAAAACATTCTTGAAAATAAAAGAGTATGATTGGTAACGGTTCTAATTTGTATTAAACAGAGGAGAGAGGTTGAGTGTTTAGAAAAGTGTAAAGGGCGGTGATAATTGCTGTTTTTACTGCGCATGCGCATTGGAAACTGTCAATTATTTGCTGTCAGTCATTGCATGTGTGCCACGTGTCCCACTCACACAGTTAACGGAGTAAGACAGTTGTGTATTAATGATTAAAAACTGTTCAGTTTTTAATTTTGAATTTCATATTTATACAATACACAAACATACGTCTAAACCTTTCACATTTTACTTCAATTCACATCTATTGATACACACACATATTCACAAACACCTTTCTACTTACAAACTCTTTCGAAGCTTTTGCATCAGTTTCTTTGATTTCTTTCAAATCTTACTAATGGCGACTACAACTTTTGTTTCTTCTGGGTTAGAATTTGTTCCAAATAACTATGCAGCACCATTAAACACTGCCAATGCACCAGAAGCTTTTCATATGATTCAAGATTTTCTTGCTCAGTCAGCGATTGGGCGTGCTTTAGTTGAACCAGCAAAACTTTCTGGTTTACAAATCAAGGCGTTTTGGGAGTCCGGGATGTATGATGATGGTGGTGAGACTGGTAACCCATCTATTATCTTTGAATTTGAAGAAACAGAGTATGTAATTACTGCTGGAACCATTTGGGCTGCAATGGGGTTTCCTGAGTTTTCGTCGTATACTATTGGAATGGGTGATGAAGATTTGATAAGGATGATGCGAGAGATTGGGTATTCTGGACCCTTGACTAAAATTGGACAGTTGAAACGACCGTTCTTAAGGAAGGAGTGGAGCTTCTTCTTTGATTGCATTACAAGGACGTTCGGAAAGAAATGCACCAACTGGGATGCTATTCCCACAGACAGTCTATAAATCGGGTACTCTCTGTTATATGATAATCATTTTGATTTTGCACGACTTGTTTTGAATAACTTAGGGGAGAAAATGACAGAAAATAGAAGAGTAGTTTACTTTTCTAGATTTTGTCAGATTTTATTCTCTTACTGTGTTGAAGGGGTAGAAGTAATTGATGAAGATGTTTCTTGTTTTAAATTACACAAGAGGATATTTTCTGATCTTATCAATAAGGATGTTAAGAAAGGGGTTGTTGGAGACTTGTTGCTACCTGCCTCTGTGCAACAGTTTATAAATGATCAAGTAAATCCACCAACACAGGCTTCTTCTCAATCAGAGCCTCAACCGGAGCCTTTACAAACAGAGCTACCTTCAACAACATCTGTCAAACCTGCAAGGGGTGGTAGGACTAAGCATATGGGTTCTAAGCCAGCAAGGATTTCTAAATCATCAGTTGATATTTGGGTGTCAACATCTGCTGGAACTTCAAGGAAGAAAAGAAGGGCAAATAGGCCATCTTTTGCTAAAAGTGAGATTTCACATCAGAAAAGAAGAAAGTTGGTGGCTGATTATCTTTTTGAGGAGTTGGATGTTTCTGATCCAAATGCTGAAGCTGTCCAGAATGAAGCTCCAGAAGATTTTGTTGAGGAGCATGTTGTAACTACTGCTGATGAGGACAGAGTTTTTGTAAACGCTGAAGCTCCTGAAGCTGAAAATCAGGAGGTTGTTACTGATGAGACCAGAGCACATGCTGATGAGGCTGATGTTGTTATTGAGGAGATTGTTGTCGATGATAACACTACTGTGCCTATAGTGGACAGAGTAAATTCTGATGAAGCTCCTGAGGTGTTCCTTGAACCTATATTGGAGATGGACAATGAAGAAGAGATTGAAGCACATCCTACTGTCAGTATTTGTGACACTGCGGATGTGGCAGCTGATCAAGCCACTCTGGTAATTGAAGAGTCAATGGCAACTCATACAGAGATTCTCTCTGTCACTAATCAAGTTATTGAAGTTGGTGAAGAGGTTGATCAGGCAACAAGATCTGTAGAAGAAGCTGTTCCAGCAGTAGAAGAAGATACTGAGAAAGATGATGTTGCAGCAGAGAATGTTGACATTACTGCAGAACATATTGTTGAAGAAGCTGCAGAAAATGTAGTTGTAAACTCTGATCTTCTTGAGAGAGCACAAGATAATGTTGACGAAGATGTTTCTATTTCTTCTAATGCTGCATCTTCTGCAAACTCTGTTGATACATCTCAAAGAGTTGCTGCTCAACATGCTACAGACGCTCACTTTCAGGAAATGTATTTTTCTAATTGGTCAAGCAGAGAAACTATCTTTTCTGATGAAAGAGCTGCTGATTTTGTGACCAAGTCTTCTAAGGTAATTCAAAATCCTGAACTTTTAACTCATCTCAAAGCCACAATTGTCCAAGTCAAATCATTGCATAATCGCTTTGATACTACTGATAAGGTTATTGATGGACTGAGAAATGACATAGTTGCCAGGGAAGTTACATTGAAAAAGGATAAATCTTTATATCTTTCCCTGTGTCAAGAACAAAAGGATTTTAGCTCCAGGTTACTGAAGGTTGAAGAGAATCAGACTTTGATGTCTGGAAAAATTGATTCTATTGCTGCATCACTAGAATTGCTGACATCAGTTCTAATTCCTGATGATGTCAAAAAGGGGGAGAAGATACCTAAAGACAAATGCAGAAGGACTCCAACTTTGAGACTGAGGGATGATTCAAATGATGGTGGAAGCAGGGAACCAGAGAAAAGGTCAAAGTCTTCTCAAGAGCAAGGGCGACTTAGGTCAAACTCTGCTAGACAGACAAACTCTGATATGATAAACTCTGGTGCTACTGGTTCTGGTACACATGCTCAATCTTCTTCAAGACTTAAAAGTCTAGTGATTTCAGCTAATCCCATAACTGATGAAGAGATTGCAGCCAAGTTGTTTTTAGATGAGCATGATGGTGAAGTGACAGTTGAGGATTTGGAAGCAGAAATGAAGATGCTGTCTGAAGAACATAAAAAGAAAGTTGCTTCTGGTACTTATAAGAAGAAATCAGTAAAGGCTCCTAGAAAGAAAGAAATTGGAATTTCTATCAAAGAAAATACTCAACAGAGTATACAATACACAAGGAGACCTGTGATTGCAAATACTGATAAAGGAAAGGGTATACTGGTAGAAGAAGGACAGTTACCAAAGAAGAATTATTCAACCTCTGACGTTGCTCAAGTTGAATCAAGGATAAACAAATCAACCTCTGACGTTGCTCATGTTGATATTTCTACTAAAGTTGTGACAACCTCTGTCAAGGCTCAAGTTGTACAAACTCAGCTAGCTCCACAACTTCAAGGTTTCTTAAGACCTGTACTTTCTGAAACTCTGACATTAGAAGCTGTTGATTTTTCTCAAACCAGGACAGTACTTGGAAAAGAATCTCATGACAAGTCTGGTTTAGGTTCACACAGGGAAAAGAGAATAAATAACAGATCTTTAGATCAAACATCACTGGCAGAAGCTGGTATTGGGGTATCTCAAGAGAGCCTTGATAAACTAGAATCTGTTCAGATGGTCTATCATAAAGGATTGAAGAAAGAGGTTCTGTTATATTTTATGTCTGATGGAAGAGTATACAGAGTAGGAGAAGCTGATGTTCAATTGAAGCTATGGGAAGAGCTTGAGTATGTTTTATACCTTCTCAAAGTCAAAAATAGAAGTACTCACAATGCTGCTTTAGTTCTAAGAGAAAGGATGCTGAAGACAAAAGCTATGCTTGGAGGAGGTGTTTCTAGTGCATATATTCCTAAGTACAGAGATGCTTATGGAAAGATTGTTGAGATGAAGAGAAATAGTGCTAAGTTTAAGACCGCACTGGGTATTAAAGTCTTGGAATTCAATCTGGAGTCAGACAAATCATATTATATCCGGCTAGGGAATGAAATGAGAAAGAACAACATTTATTCTCTGAGAGCTGCTATCTACCAGACTGGAGAAGGTGATCCAGAGCTCAAGGAATTGAAAGAGATCATGGTAGAAGAGCTAGAAAAGGCTGAAAGAAGACTTCTCATCGATTATCTCAGGACAGTGCCTGATATTGAAGAGATTAAGTAAAGTCTGACTGTAAGTTTTTAAAGTTTTCTGTTCTAAGTTAAAGTTAAACTCTGTTATATTTAAACACTGCATTTGTTATATGTTTTGACATCATCAATTATCTATTTAACTTGTACATCTTCATTATGCACAAGTTGGGAGAGATTGTTAGATATAATTGCTGACGTTTGTTCATCAGTGTTTAAGTACCAGGTACTCATCAGAGTTTACTAGAAGCCAGTCAGAGTTTGATAAAGTCTGACGGGGTGAAGAGTTCATTAACTGTCGGTGCTAATATGAAGATTCTAGAAGCAATATATCTTGAAGATGGAAAGAAGCAAGATATATTGAGACAGTTAAGGAAACGGAACAGAAGACAGAAGCAATCCTAATTTGATATGATTTGTATAGCTAATTTATAGGAATATCAATTAGAGATTGATTATGTAACTGTGTATTATATAAACACAGATAGGTTAACCCTAAAAGAGAGGCGAATATTGAATACATTATTCTTGTAACCTAGCAGCTCTCTGTGATTCTTTAACATCACTGAGAGAAGAGTTATTTTATATAATTCAGTTATTGATTCATAAACAGTGTTCTTGAGTGTTATTATCATATTAATATTGATTATATATTGTGTATTCGGCCTAACATGATATAGCCACTCTTTCAGGTCAACATATATGTCTGACAATAATTAAAACATATGAATGAATTATCTTCTGAACTTCTAGTTCAGATTCTTTACTATGAGGATCAACACGAGGCAATGATAATTCATTCATACTGAATATCACCAGCACGACTAGCTCTTTCGCTCCGTCATTACGACAGTGGACCATATATCCATGAAGTTGATTAACTTTTACAAACATGAAAGATTGTTTTGGTATCCTAGTGGAACTTTAATTCCAAGCCGTATTATCTAGAGGAAGTGGTTGATTGTTTAAGTGAGAAATCAAAAAAGGATTAGCCAATACTTATTTTAAGATTAAAAGGTACGCATCCCCTTTATCGTTCTCTTCTTTTTCATTGCATTGTTCTAAATGTGTGTTTGTATGAGTTATGCTAATTTACATTTTCCGTAAAAATCATATTGAATTTGTTTTACATCGGAATCTATATATTTTAGGTATTTCGGAAAAATTCTTAGCTAATTCATTATTTCTCGAAATGTTATGATTTTGGACTCGTTGGAAAGATATTTCGATTATCTGCAACTTTCGTTCTTTGTGTTTTTCATAATTCTGCTTGTATACATGTTCAAATCTGCCCTTTTTGTAATCTGGTGGATTAAATTGACTTGATGTGCTGTAGTGGATGACTATACCCCATTATATTACCCTCTATTTATGGTGTCACCAAGACCCATAGCACTAAGATGGATTTCGACATCTAGAATCCATGTTAAATAATTTTTGCCAGTGACATCTAGTGCTTTGAATTCAAGAGAAATTTCTTAGACTACTTAGAGAGATCTTCTAGTTGCCTAAATATTTTGAAGATATGAAGTGATTTAATGAGTTTTATGTTTACTTAGATTTGTAATTTTGATCACTAGTAGATTTTTGGAAGAACTAGCAGGTTTTTGGACAATTAGTAGGATTTTAGAAGAACTAGCAGGTGTTTGGATAATTAGTAGGATTTTAGAAGAACTAGCAGGTGTTTGGACAACTAGTAGGATTTTAGAAAAACTAGCAGGTTTTTGGACATCTAGTTGAGTTGGTTAGGAATACTCATTTAGAATAAATTCAATATAACATTAATATAAACACATGAATTGTAGGATAACACATACATATATTAAAGTGTAAATTGGCTTTATTTCGGACTGGTCGGTTCTCATATGCATGGCTTATTTGTTAAATAATAATAAAAAAACTACTAGATGTCTATGTTGTTCGATATCAATGTGTTTTCAAATATAATTATTTACTTATTAAAAATCGTCTATCTTCATGACGGTCAAATCTGATTTTGTTCATGTACATAGTTTTATTTTTGGAGTAAGAAAATGTATAGAGTTTTAATCTTCTCCGTATATGCAATTATGTTGATATGTAAGTAGTGTTAAGATTTTCACGTTTATGTGTATTTTTAACATGATTATTAAATTATTTCGATGTGCACTTCTATTTGTGTGTATCTTATTATGCCTTTGTAGAACTCACACAAAATATTATAGCTATTGCGATATAATTACAGTGATAATATATGGAGTGATGTTATTATACATTGATGCAAAGAAAATTGTTGGTTATGATTTAAAACTGTGAAAAAGGGTATTGAGAACTGAATAAGTATATAAAAATGAGACATCTTGTGACTGAACTATGCACATAATATTTTAATTCTACTCTGCCGTGTTATCGACATATTTAAATGGTTTATGCTTGCTTCAAATAAATGAGAGTTTAATATTATAAATATTTTTTTTTGTGAAGTCTTGCTTGTGATATATATAATACATGGTAGTGTTGTGTTATCATTATATGATTTATAAATTTGATTTTAATTAATATTATATGATAAATTTATTCAAAACTTGAGTTCAATGCTGTTTTATAATTACTTGATATTGATGGCAATCGGAAGTTGTGTGTAAAATAATGACCGGAAGTTTTGCAAATGTGAACAAAATTTTTCTATATGACACATTTTTTTTTATGTGTTTGGTCCTATAGAAATATTTGTCATAAATACAACATTGAGATATATTTCATAAGGATGATAAAATTTTTTGAATTTTAATTTGACAATATTCCTGAAAGATAAATCTATATAAATGTTAGTGGAATTATGATTTATAAGTTGATATCTTGATCCTTGTGGTTGATTATTACAAAAATTTATAACTTCCTCAAATAGTATCCAGAACTATACATCATATATGAGTCATCCAAAGGGGGAGTATTGTATATATTGGATGTCTCATTATATTTTTCTAAATAGATGGCTCCAGAAGAGCATGTATTTAATCATAGCATTACAAGAAAAAAAAGGGAACTCTAACATTATTCATGTGATTGTACTCTCCCAAGTGATAGAAAAATTTTAGTTGATGATTAATAGACCACGTGGAGATACTAGAATGAAAAAATATGTCTTCGAGTCTTGAGTTAACTCAAGGTACTAAAAGGAGAAATGTTTTGAAATCATCCACTAATTTTATAACGCACAAAGTTTTATGAAAATATCTTATATAGTAAACTAGAAGTTTGCTGAAAATTTATAGTTACGGGTTAAGTCATTCCGATTTTATGCGAATGATAATTGAAATTTTATATGGACGTTCGTTGAAAAACCGGAAATTCTCCTCAGGTATATTTGTTTATAAGGAAAATTGATCACCAACAAAAATAGATTATGGATCTATCATCTTTCGGAATAAATTATAAAACTTCAAATGTGGGCCATTAAGATATTATATGATTGATACATGAACTATATGGCTACATGCATAATTGTTATATACTCACAACCAGAAGCTTGTGAGTTTGATTGTTTAGTTAATCATATTATCAAGCATATGCATTTATATGATGTTGGTGAGTCTACTACCCAAATGTTCAATGAGAATTATTGTACAATGATACTTTTCGGATATCTTGTGACATTTATTGATGCACATCTAGCCATCCAGTTATCATAATGTCTCCCTATTATAAATTAAATTTTGGTCAGCTATAATTGTTCCACCACAACAATAAGATAGAGTTAGATATACATTATAAATAAGTGGTTATCGATCATTATATATTTGGAGCCATTTATATGTATTTGGCTATGACTCAATTTATTGAGTCTGTTTTCTCAAAATTAGGGGGAGAAAATGAATAGCTGGTGATATTCAGTAGGCATGAATGAATTATCATTGCCATAACGTGTTGTATAATAATATATATAACAATGGAGAGAGCTATCTAATAGAGAGAGAAGGGAGATTATCACATATTCATCTGTGTAAACAATGAACAAGCAAGACTTTATATAGCCTCCCAAATCATAAGTTACAATGATATGAAAAGCCAAGAGTTGGAAGAGTTACAAGGATAGTGAATAACTAAGGTTGGAGTTACAATGGTAGTTGTAAAGGTAAGAGTCATGCAATATTACATAACAGTGAGATAATTTTTTGAAACCATAGAGTAAACATTACGCAAGGAAAGTAATAAATTTAAATTATAGCATTGGCTGCATTGTTGAGCAATCCTCAAATTTATCGACTGCTTGTGATTATTTACTTGTTCCGACTCAGAATCCAAGAGATACTACTATATCGTCGTCTATTTAAGAAAGGAAATAAACTTGAATATAACTGAAGGTCTATATCTGCTCACCATTTTTCTACATTAATTTTTCCCGCATGCAGGTCTATGCATGTTAATAATACCTGAAGAACTTTTCATTTTTTGTGCATATTAGTCCAGTTTATTCATCTTTGTTCATCTTCTAATCTACATTTTACCTATCTCATAGACATCGATCGAAATCATCATGGTAGGTTGATTAAGGCCCTTTCAGGAACCATTTTCTGGTCTCTCTAACTTTACTCAACTCTGAGCTAGGCTCTGCACTTAGGTCTAAAGTCTCAACCATGCTAAAATGGAAAAACTGGACTTCTGGACCTCATCAATCTGGAAACAGACAACTACCTGCTTTACTATGAGGTGGTTAGGAAGGATAGAAGAGGTGATCACTCTGAGCACTCCTTCTACTCTACCTTAGTGATGTTGGGCTAAAGTATCAGGATACCATGCACTACTTCCATGGCCTTTTGGAAGGCCGCAGGAAAGGGTGAATCTTGATATGGGTTTTGGTCCACTCCTTTCACAAGTTCAAACTTCTCCTATCACTCAGAGATGCACATGACTTTGTTCGTGGCTTCTATCCACAAGGCATCGAAAATGTGCCTGAACGCTTTTCAGACAATGAAGGAGGAAATGCTGCAAGCTAGGCCGATCAAAGATTCTTTCAGGGTAGCAAAATATGTTTGTAGAGGAATTGGTATTATCAGGAAGTCCTACAGACTTAGCTTGTAGGAATTAATATCATAATATTTTTGTAGGTATTTTCAAGAGGTATATCAACCACATTTAAATTATTTTAAATGCAGATTGTACTCAACATTTCAAGATTAAAATTAAATGACACCATCTAAAATATTTTTATTACTAATTTAATCCATATTGCAATCAGTACATGATTTATCTGCTCATTAAGACAGTAGATTTGTTTGTACAGTACTCCTAGGCCGTGGCCTTGGTTCATTCTTCATACTATCATACTTATCAGAGCAAATTGTCTCAACGAGGACCGTCCTCCATCAACCAAGGCATCTGCCATAACTTGAGCCAGACCATTATCCTTACTTTCATTGTAGAAACATCTCCTAGTCTTTTTGCATTTAGGACTAGTATCAACGTTCCTCATATCTCCTGTAGTTATATTTTCGATGGAATGCAGGCTATACATCTTACTACTCATTCTCATCAGAAAGAAGATAAATTTAACAGCTAGAATTAAAGAAATAATCAATAAATAATAAACTTAATCTGCATGACAACAACATCTACAGAAAAATAATTGCAGTTCAAAACCAAGATAGGAAAATAGAGCGACGATTATCCCTTTCCAAATTCAGAGAAATTACAAATGGTATATCCCTTTCCAAAGATTTACAAATGCTTCCCAAGAAATATTTACAGTTAGTGAAACATGCATGATGAATTTCCGGTTCATGATGCAGGTCAACAATGCCTAGTACTTGCGACTGGTGAGTCATGTGGATCTACAATAAGCTATAACTTATATTCACAAGAAACTAATAAGAGGTCAACAATTTTGAGCAAATGTATCAAGTAATACAATATTATGGCACCATTTATTGTTACCAAACTAATATGGTGAAAGTATGTATTCAAAAATGAAATATATCAGACAATAATGTTAATACAATAAACAACATAGCACCTAAATTAATTAATTGTTTCATCTAGGACTATTTACTGCATAAAGTAAATGTTTAGTGTCCATGCTATTTTGTCCGGAGAAATCCCCAGTACTGCTGTAAAGATCTATTGATAAACTATAAAGGTCAGATGATTGTTCAACTCCAGGATTCAGCAGAGCCTGTTCTTCATGTTTATGTTGATACTTGTTGTTGGCCCAAGGATGTTTAGTGAATTTTCTTATACCATCTAACTCCACCGCCACTTCTTTCATTGTAGGTCTGTCTTCACCATTCAAGCTAAGACATCTCTTCACAAGTTTACCTGCTGCTTCTAGCTGCTCAAAAGTACCTTCCTTAAGCACTCGTGGCTCGAGAATCTGAAACAATCGATTTTCCTTAACTGACATTATAAAATAGGTTGCTAGATTCTTTTCCTCTGCAGGACTTTCCAGTAGAAGTGGTTTTCTCCCTGTTAAGAGCTCAGCAAGAACCACACCAAAGCTATAAACATCGCTTTTATCTGTCAACTGGCTTGTATGAAAGTACTCAGGATCCAGGTAGCCTAATGTCCCCTGAACTAATGTGGTGACTTGTGTCTGATCCAAGGGTACCAGCCTTGAAGCTCCGAAATCAGAAATCTTTGTGGTGTGGTTTCCGTCTAGCAATATGTTTGAAGACTTGACATCTCTGTGGATGATAGGCATGGATGCCGCTGAGTGAAGATATGCAAGTGCACCAGCAGATTCCGTGGCTATTCTCAAGCGATCCTCAAGTGATAACCATGTAACCCCCCCTGTATTGTGGATGTGGTGAAACAGGGTACCATTTGAGACAAACTCATAGACTAACATTGGGACTTCGGTCTCCAAACAACACCCTAAGAGCTTCACCACGTGTCTGTGACTAACTTGTGTGAGAACGACTACCTCATTGATGAACTGCTCTATCTGACTCTCATCCATTATTCTTGATTTCTTTATTGCAACCACACGATGATCTGGTAAAACTCCTTTATACACTGTGCCATATCCACCGCGTCCAACAATCCTATCAGCAGCGTAGTAATCAGTGGCTTTCTCCAATTCTTGAGCTGTGAAAATCTTTGTGGATGAGTCGACACCACTGCCACTTGAGGTAATTTGTTGTTTCAATAGCGCACCTCCATTTTGTTGAAAGAACTTATCCCTCTCTCTAATGAGTTTCCTTCTTTTGATGGTAAAATACAAAAGACTTATTCCAACCATTAAAGACAAGAACCCAAATCCCATGCCTGCACACAATGTGGAAGGGCATAAATACTACTTTACTAAAAATTTACTGGAAAGATCTGAATCCAAAGAAGATACTTGCTTATACATTGACCATGCATGATTTCTTAATAAGATTGAAATTGTAAAATTCTCCTCAACAACACATTCTTAGAAATATATATACCTAGGGAGAACTTGATTACTGGAAATCTGGAATTCTCAGCAATGCAACCCTGGCTATTTTCCTCTCCATCGCCATAGAATCCATGCGGACAAGAACAGTTATAACTCCCTGGAGTATTAGTGCAAATTTTCTCGCACAAATTTTTGTGTGGATCAGCACATTCATCAATATCTGCCAAAAAGAACATCAGAACAATTCATAGTGGCACAGTTAGTTAACGGACTTTTCAAATCTATGTGTTTAAGATGTGTGATCCAGAACTCGATAAGAGGAGGATTTAATAAAAAAAAAATACAACATGCCACAATAACTATGGAGGTTTTCAAAAAAAAAATCTTATTTATGCTATAATCTGAATTTAACATATATTCAAACACTAATCATATACACATTTGTCAAAGTGAAAAAAGTCCTTCCACCTAAGTAACTTATTGACCTCACATGTAGTTCACCATATTAACCACATCATATGAAAGGATACCAACATTTATACCCAGAATCAATGAACAAGGGCAGTTCTCACGTACGCACACCCGGATTGATCAACAAATACTCGTATCAGATTGAAGCAAAAAAAGAAAAGAAACAGCAATAATACAAAGTAAGGAGGAAATACTAAGAGAATAGACAAAACAATGTTATTTAATAATGCAACTGGTATACGAGCAGAGGTTTCGAGTTCAGCACTTGTAATCCCAATATTGTTGAAATTATATGATTTGGACAATAAAGTTGAATATCCTACAGATGATATGATCCATGTTTCAATCAAGCCCCCGTCATAAAACTTAAAAGTATGCCTTTATTAGAGTAAATATATTGTACAACAACTTTAGTTTACCTTGGCAGCCAGGATTTAGATATGGATTTCCCTCAAAACCCTTAAGACAACTGCAACTATACCCTCCAAAACCACTGTCTGAATTTGTGCAGAAAGTATTTGACTGACACGCATAAGCCTTGGATTCTCGAGCTTGCTCACAAGTCTGATTCCCGATTACCCAGTCAAGGGCTATTCGAACAGTATCCAGTGTTCTATTTATAAAAGTGGGGTCAGACAAATCTGAAGCACCACGGAACTTAAAACTATTTGTTTCACCCAAAAAAGCATAGCTACAAGGATCAAATGACCAAACTCTAGTATGGTTTCTCAAAGACAAAAGATTAGCGTAGTAGTACTTTAGACCTCTTGGTATCAGTGTTTGACAACAACCAATCCCGGAACAACCATAATCAAGAACATCCTCAGCTTTAGAGCATAAGGATATGCAACCGCTAGTGAAATTCCTCTGTTCTGATCCTGTTATCAACGCTATATCATCACAACCGATCACAGTAAAAGTGTTTAAATCTGAGAAAGTGAATGGAGAGTTTAAAAGATTTGTGTAGGTTGATTTATCTGAGATTAAACCTCCACTTTGGTTGTAACACCTCCTACCGATATAATTGCTAATGCGCAACTGAGAGTCTGATATGTTGAAAATTTGGATGTTGGTAGTACCCATGAAAGCCCTAGGTGGGTTGAAAGAAGTGCTGCAGTTAACATCAAACCATGTCGATGAGTCTATGGAACAACCAGAGCCTACTCCGATCCCAAATGGATATGGTACGATTAGGCTGCCACACTTGCTCTTGCATCCTCATCATTAAAAAGATTTTGTACAATGTTTTCCTATGTAGCAGGTTTCTACACGTAAATTTTCTTTGTAGTAGGAATTGACTGACTTTGTCAGGCCCTACAAATTAGTGACAACGTTGTTCAGATAAATAAATGTAATCAGCTAGACCTTGTCAAATGTCGCAATACAGGACTTTGTAGTTGGACGAATCATGAACCTGATTACTCTAGCTGAAAGATCTATAATAAAAAATATTACTTTAAACATCTTTGAAGTGCGTAAATTTGTAAGTATTAAGCTAGTATTAATATGATTGAGAGTGTACATTTGTTTAAATTGATGATTATTCGTTTACATTAACAAGCAGAAGATCACCATTTCTTGACAACTCATCTAATCAACTTATCGTGCTGCATGGTCTGAGGAATAAGCTGAAGCAGATGTAGAACGTCACGTCCCTACACCTGAAAACAAATTGAAGTTTTACATTTCAGCAGAACATACAACTATAACCATATTCCTGTCAGGAAAGTATTTACAGGATTCTATATATATATAATTTTTGTGTCAAACTACCAGTCTACCTACTTATTAATGCACCAACAAGAGTCTTAACTGTTGGTAAAGTTCACCTAGTACTAATAGGTACTGGTCTTGCTTAAATCCTCAAACTCATCAAGTCAAATTTTCTCGGCAAGGACTGTCCTCCATCAACCAAGGCGTCAGCTCGGTCCTAACCGTTATTCTTATTAGCTTTATAGAAACAACCCTAACCTTTGCATTAAAAACCAACTTCCCCTGGATCAACTTCTACTCGGTGTTTCTTCTGTTCCTATTTCCTACTGACCAACTTTTACCAATGCGGTAGGAATTATCTCATATGGCATGCAAAATGGCATTTCCTACCGTTTCTAAGCATTTCCTACCGTCCCTTATGAATGCGGTATGAAATGACTTGAAGACGGTAGAAATTATTGGGTTTTGAATGGTAAAAAAGGTGAAAAATGTCCTTGTCCGTAGAAATTACTGAATTTTTTTTATATAGTGTTTTATATTTTTTTTTGTTTCCCCTGTACAATTTCAGCTGATCTCGGGTGAGTTCGTATCTAGCTTTAGGCCTGTGTTTACCATTCATCCATAGCTCTTGCATGATGCCCATTGCTTTCAAATCATCTCTTGAGTTTGTGGTATCCTTTGTTTTGGCACTATTGAGAATAGTGTTAAATATGTTTTCAAACACATTTTTCTCCGTATGCATGACATCAATGTAGTGACGCAGGCGCAATGAATCCCAATATGGCAAGTCAAAGAAGCTAGTGACATGCGTCCAGTTGTGTGAATCTCCAAATCCAATTGCCCTTTCTTCGACATTTTCTTCATCATCAATATTGTCCTCTTCAGCATTCTTTTCACCGCCATTGCACTGGACGTCATTGTCCTGATCACTTTCTTCCGTGTAGTCCGCTTCATCCAAAGTAGCCTCGCTATCTCCCTCCTCATCAACAACCTAACTTAAGTAAAAAAGAGTTAATAGGGTCGACAATGCATAAACAAATGAATGCTGAAATTAGATAGATGACATGCTTATAAAAATGAAACTACCTTTTTATACTTTTTGAACATGTTAGCTACAATGTCGTTAACAAGATGCATAACTTCCCGGGAGATTAGTTGCGAGAACTGACTTCTACCCGCCAGATCACCAAGACTCAATACCGCCTCAATTAGGCTCTCGATTTGCTCATCATTTGGCTCTCTATGGTAAGCATCTAGATTATTTCTCAAAATATCAAGCACCCCCCAGAAGCAGAGTACATGGCATTCTATTTAGCTAAGGATCAAGTCCATTATGGCATTCTGTTCAATTGTCAGTTGGAAAGCTATTCTGCAACCTACAGTGACTTTGTCTACTACAAAAGAAGAGTACATGGCATTGGCAAAAGTAGCAAAATAAGGAATCTGGTTGAAAGGATTGGTCAGTGATTTGGGTCTACATTATGATCAGGCTACAGTGTATTGTGACAGTCTCAGTGCAATCTGTTTAGCTAAGGATCAAGTCCATCATGAGAGGACTAAGCACATAGATGTAAGATATCATTTTCTAAGAAGTGAGAAGAGAATCAAGGTGAACAAAGTGGGTACTGCTGATAACCCAGCTGATATGCTCACCAAACTGGTTCCACATAGCAAGTTTCAACATTGTTTGGACTTGATAAATGTTCGTAGTTGTTGATTGCCCTTTTAGGGCAAAAACTCTTAGGCCAAAGAGTTTTTTTCTGGTACATCTGACATTATTATGGCGCATCTGTTTTTTGTGAGAAGATTCAAGTCAAGGTAAAGATTTGTTAGAATATGCCTTGAATCAGTAATTCCCCAAACACTAGGACTTCGGGGGTCTCTCTAGGTCATAACCTAAAAGTATGCTGTAATCTGTATCCTCAAGATCAATAAAATTTTTCTATTCTGCTTATCTGTGTTCTTTATTTACGTCTATTATAATCTTTTTTGCTTCTGTTATAACAGTAGCCTTTTAATATTATACATCCACCGTGTTGGGACATGGCTGGAAAGAATTTATTCTCTAAAGTACAAACTATTCCAGCTATGTTTTTCTCCATTTGCCTCAAATTTGATTCGAGTAGTGTAGTTGAGCACAAGTCATTGAAAAATTTTGAAAGATCACAAAGTACTTTGTTTATATCATCCGGAAGAAGTTCACGAAATGCAGAAGCCATCAACTTTTGCGTAAATACATGACAATCATGGGACTTCATGCCTTGGAATTTCAGCTGAGCTATCTTACAACATCTCTTCAAGTTTGATGAACAACCATCTGGGAGTTTCAATCGATGCACCCATTTACATAACGATTTCAGCTGATCTCGGGTGAGTTCGTATCTAGCTTTAGGCCTGTGTTTACCATTCATCCATAGCTCTTGCATGATGCCCATTGCTTTCAAATCATCTCTTGAGTTTGTGGTATCCTTTGTTTTGGCACTACTGAGAATAGTGTTAAATATGTTTTCAAACACATTTTCTCCGTATGCATGACATCAATGCAGTGACGCAGGCGCAATGAATCCCAATATGGCAAGTCAAAGAAGCTAGTGACATGCGTCCAGTTGTGTGAATCTCCAAATCCAATTTCCCTTTCTTTGCTGTGTGGTTTCCTAGGTGGTGGAAAAGTGATACCAGCAATCATGATACGAACAGTCTGACCTTTTCGTCGAGTTTTTCGGCGTTTGTCTAGGAATCCCTTCTGTAACCCATAAAAAATGGACTTCCTGCTGTGTGGTAGTTTCTTAGCTTTGACATCACCCATATAAACATGACAGTCCATCTTCCCATGGGTTGACCACCCACTAACCATACCCAGCCCGAGAAAATCACTGATAGTCCATAACAAAGCTGCGCGCATCATGAAATTAGTCTTCGTAGAAGTATCAAACGTTTGCACTCCAACTTGCCATAAATTAAACAGCTCATCAATCAAAGGCCTAAGATAGACATTCAGATTCCTCATAGGATCATTCGGCCCAGGGACTAGTAGTGTCATGAACATGTATGGCTCCTTCATGGACATGGTATGTTTAAGGTTGTACACAAGTAGTACAAAAGGCCAAACTGAGTATACAGTTGAAGTAACATTGCTGTACGGGGGGAATCCATCAGTTGCAAGACCAAGTCTAACATTACGAATCTCCGCTGCAAAATCCGGATAGTTCTTGTCAAATTCCTTCCATTCTTCTCCATCTGCAGGGTGACTAAGAACCCTTCAATCAATATTTATCAAAATTGAATTAGACACGTATTCTTTTGTTCAAAATAATTTGTTCTTTTTAAGAAGTACTTCATATTTGCATTTTTCTTGTAGTGACCATTCAAGCTAAGCTAAAGAAGAAGACCATAAAAAATGGGACATGACCTCAATATTATTATTACATCATCTACATCTATTGTCACAATTTAAACCTCTATTACTTAAAATGTCTTAAAATGTCCGAGTTAAAGAGAATTCCTTTGCACACTGCAAGGAGAAACAGAAGATAATTCTTCATGACCCTAAAGATCCACAAACATAAGATATTTCATTAGTTCCCACACTTGTTATTAAGGCAACACAAGATACATCAATGGTTTCCATGTATGTTATTAGGGCTTCGTAATACGAAGATTCTTTATCTTGATTTGTATTTGATTTTCATATGATGATATGTGATAAACCTCTGTTTTCTAATCAGAGCTTCTAGTTATAATGATACATAATGATCTCCAGATAGATTTCCGGAATGGGCCTAGGAAGAGCCAGGTTGTTTTTCCCAGGTTGGGCTTATGAAGGAGTCATATAGACTTCTTGTACGGGCCTAACGGGAGTCAGGTAGCCAGGTGGGCTCCAATGTGTGTCCAGAAGAGAAAAGCCACACAGTAAAGAGGCAAAATTCGGCAGGTGTCGAGTCTGATGTATGAAATGGGAGATTGTTGGGGAGTTGTCTTGCGTTGCTATTGAGAGTGGCAAATTTCTAGTTAGTAATAAATCTCGTCAACTACATTAGTATGAGGCCTTTTGGGATATGCCCAAATAAAAATTATGCATGTTCGGCCCAAAATGGACATGATATGAACTGAAATATATCCTAGAGCTATAATTAATGTTACATTTATTAGACCTATATTGGTCCAGAAGGGAGGCACGATAATAAAGGTCTAAAACCATAATTAATTATTTAATTCATAATTAACTAAAAGGATTAATTATGTAACCAATTAATCGTGTCCAGATAAGATGTAAATACTAGAAAGAGAGGCCTATAAGGAACATACTCCTATAAGGAATCAATTTTCTCTAGGGAAGGATCTAGAATCCTACAAAAAAGGTGGCTCCCTTTCAAAAGCTCTTAAACCTACTCTAAGTATGAGACTCTCAAAATCTTTGTAAAGTGCCTTACCCCTCATTCTAAGAACCGTGTTTTGACTTAATTTTCAATATTACTTTTGATACATAGAGATCTTGTTATGACTGATTTCATCCCCGAACAACAAGAATAGACCTAGCTTCGCGAGCCAACCGTTGCATGAACATCATGCAACTAGATCGAAGCCACGGTCTAGTCACGTACGAATTGCCCTAGTTTTCAATCCTCAATAGGACAATATCATAATATTGTGAAGTTATGGCTGGATATCGGTCCAATAAGTGTTATCAATGATTCCGTGTTATCAAAGATTCAGGTTGGTTGGGAAGAAGCAAGTGGGCTAACGTAGAAAGGGCTTAAGCAGAGGTAGTTGGGGCTTCAATTATGGGAGTAGCGGGAGTCAGAGAGCCAACTGGACTTCCAGGTGGGGGAGCTTAATCAAATAAAATGGAGGCAAATTCGACATGTGTCAATTCAATATGTGAAGGGGGATTGTTGGGAGTTATCACACACCATTTATAGGACGTAGATTGCTAGCTAATAGGCAGCTAGTTAACTCCACTAGTATATGCTTAAAAACATATCTTGGTCCAAAACAAACAATATTATACTATTGTGAAGTTATGGCTTACTAGAAGCCAACAATATTATGTTTTTGATTGTTTGATTAGTGTTATACTCAAAAGTGCTTTCTTTTTCTCACATGTCAAATGCCTTTGTTTAGATATAGCAAGTGGGGGTTGTTGTAGTAGATGCTCATTGTTTATAAGATTCTTGGTGTTTGAATTCTAAGGTTTTTATTTTAGAATATATATATTTTAATATATATTAACAAGCTTTTGTCCCTAATTTAACCAATTTTAATTTTATTAAACCTTAGTGAAATAGTTTTTTCACATGTCAGATGTCTCCGTTTTCCTGCTATTAGTTTATAAGATTTTTGGGTGTTTTAATTCCTAAGATTTTTATTTATTAATATACGTTTTGACAGGTTTCATTCCCATTTACCTAATTTTATTTTTATTAAACCCTAATGAAATAGGTAGGAGGTATGTAATAAACTAATAATTGCTTAAACTAAAGGGTGTATTTAGTTCAACTTTTAATATATTAATGATAATATACAAAATTTTAAAACACCTTGTTGATTTTGTTTTATACTTGAATTGTCATTGAGTAGATGTAGACTCGTGCTTGGTTGATACAAAGGCTCATAGATTTAGAAAACATTCCACAAATTCTTCAAAATCTAATACATTTTAATCGAATTTCAATTTTTTTTACAAAATTCATCAGTTTTTTATTACTATTTTGTTTCTGAATATCATACGACATTAAAGAAAATTAAAATACATCAGTTTTTGAATATCATAAAATTCTCCATTTTATGAAATTTGGTTGAATATGTTACAGATATAGATGTTATCAAAGAAAATGATTCTACAATTAAGTATATTTTTAAGTATATTTTTCTGAAGTGTGCACATGAAATTCTCCCTATCTTACACTTCCTTCATAATACAGGTATACTTGACATTAGATAGCAAATGGTGTAAGAAAAATTAGGGGCTACTTCACAAAATTCTTTCATTTTTGGACACCAAATTGGGGCTACAAACCAGCGTTCTCTTCAATTGATGGAAGTTTGTATGAACTACTCTCCCTTTTCTCGTATTCAAACAAAAGCACTCCGGTTTTCTTAAAAACATTGATAAAATTGCACAAAATGTTTTAGTTCGGAACCATCGAAGTCACATTTATAGTTTGGAGCTCATTGGTTCTCCCACCAGAATTAGTTGCAAAGTTTGTTAAGTATGCCATCTTTCATCATGTAGAGTACATACTTCAATGTTGTGTTACTCTATGATCCTAAAATTTTTATGTTCTCAAACTTCAGCTCTAATTTCATTGGGTAACTCGAATTGCAAATCACATTTGATATTATAATATGTCTAGATCAGATTGTTGAGATTTACCGTCTCTAACAACTCTACACCTTGCGAACTTTCCCACATCTTCAGATTGAATTTCTTTTTACAGACACTTTATCACAAATTTGTCTATGTGTAAATTGCACAATAAAGTTTGGAATTTCCGGGCTTTCAAATGTCAAAATGTGGACGAAGTACTGACTTTTGAGAATATTCGCTGCACTTGTCGGTCTACAAAATCTCATTTTGTCTTTCTTCTTGTTGCCCATAAAAGCTTATGCAATATATATCTTATATTATATCAAAATCTGGATGAAGGTAACATTTTTGTCTTTGATTTTGAAATGATGATATCAGATAAGCCCTCTCTTTTGTAATGATATCCGATTAGCTTATTGCCTTGGTAAATTACTTTCTTATCATTTCTACATTCAGAACAAATTTGAATTTTCATCCATGTTTGAAGTAAGGGAGCTTTAGGTTTGAAATTTGAACATGTCAACCAGAGGATGATGGGTTTAAATTATTATTATTTAAACTCCATCTCTACAAACTTTAATAGATTTAAGTATGAATTCTGTGGAGAAAATTTATCAAAATTTATCTTTGTCTCGAGAGATCTAGAAATACAGACAACCTATAGCAAAAAAATAAGAAATTTTGTTCTGAACGATTATTACATTTAGCTAATATTTGTGCCAAAATTGTTTTGAGTCGATATTTCAAGTTACTCTAGCTAAAATTAGTTTTAAATTCCTTTTTTAATATAAGATTAAGCATATCAATTAACTCATGAATTTGATCTAACATCCCCCTAAGTCACAAAAGCATTGTAAATATTGCATGCAAAAGGATAAGTGTTAAAGAAATCTTAAATAAATATGCAGGAATATGGATAATGATTTGTAAATTGACTTTGGGAAAAATGACCAGACACAATTTATCAAAATTCTATTTCTGAATCTCAAGTATGCAAATTCAACATTGCTAAAAATTAACTTAAATGTTACTAAAAGAAAACATAACTAGAAAGAAGAAAATTGACCAGCGACCATCAACAGTCATATACTGCTGAGTTTTTGGCAACCACCAGCATTACAGGGCCGGCTGCTTTCATGCTAGTCACTAGTCCACCCATTAAAGCTCCTTCGGCATCTATAGTTGTAACAGTAAAGCATCTAGCTATGTGATCATAAGAACCAGAAGTAGCTGCAGCAGCAGCACCTGAACCGAAACATGTCCCGGAAAAAGAAATTATCCTAAAAGTTCCTGGAACTTGAGCAGGTGGGACATCAGACCCTGCACAGCAAGTAACAGCTTCTGATACAAGTCCGGTACCAAAAACAACTGATATATTTAGTGAATTACGACCAGCATACTCCACAACACTTTCCACGATATCTAACCCTGGTTCAATGTTAAGGACGAGAGTCCCCATGGAAGTTCTCGGTCTTGACCAGTTACCGGATCCAACCGTTCTTGGTCTTGACCTGTGACTAGACCTAACACTAACAGGGACAACATTTCGTGAAGATGGGGTTGGCACAGGATCAGGCATTGCAAGTATTTGTTTTTCTGCAGATTGGAATAATTTGTCCATTAGATTGTCTTGTACTTTAGACTTTTACCGGTCTTCTCTGTTATATACATGACCAGAGTATATGTTGCGATTTTGTAAATCACTTTATTCAACCTTTTAATTTGTTATGATAATATAGATATATTGCATTCAGATTCTTAGCATCTTGAATCAACATTCGAAATTTTATTTGATATACTTAAATTCATTTTTAATAAAAATGAAAATGTAATTGGAAATATGATTTGATATTCAATATGTAATATGAGCAAATTCTAGATTATCAACCCCTATTAGGAAATGTAATATAAATCAGATGTACTGAATCTCATTAAAAATACAATGCTAGTGGTCAATCTATATCAGACCCGCTGATCCACTTGGCAGGACCCTTTGTCATATATTTGTTAACTTTTTACTGAAAATGGTTTTACTTTTTTAAACTCCTAGGCCATGTTTGTTTGTTTAGGAGAATTTTGGGATTATAATATATAATCTCAATATTCTTTAAATAATCTAATATTTATTTAAAATATTAAGTTTAGATTGGATTATCACTACAAGGAAAACAGCGTTTTACAACGGTTTTTGACCATTGTCTGAAGCTTCGAAAACCCGTTGTCTATTGAGATGCCGTCTGTTACGTGTATCACACAACGGTACGTACCGTTGTATGACATTCCTGAAGACAACAGTTAGAGCTTCCAAAACTGTTGTACAAAAGCCAGAAACAACAACGATATTTCGGTAAAAAACTGTTGTTGAAAGCGCTTTGTATCAAGAGGATTGAATTACAAAAGTGTTGTTGTTTTAGCATTAACACAAAGGTCTAGTAAATCTGTTTGTATTGTCTGAATAAAATGAACACAACGGTTCCTATAGAAGAAAAGAGTTGTTCTCCTTTTCTTTAGTCAACGGTTTCTATAAGCAAATACATTGTTTAAAACTTATTACTACAATGGTTTCTAATTACGAAACCGTTGATTGTTATCTCTTGTTACAATGGTCCTGTTTTCCCCAACTGTTGACTGTAACCAATTGTTACAAGCTTTTTTCTTCAAAAAAGTGTTGTAAGAAATCTAATTGACAATAGTTCGGTCTAACGATTCACACATCACTTAATTTAAACATACTCCTTTTTTTATAAACAATGGTCAACCAAAATAAAAATACAAAATCAAAGCATTTTAAAATTTCAAATACTAAATGTACAAATATACAACTTTTTAAAAAAACTTAAACCTCTAGAAAATTTCAAGTTCTTCAACGTAGTTGTCTCAATTTATGTTGCACTCGCAAGTCTATCCACAACCTTTTGAGATGTCTACAATTGAATTGACTTCTGCAATCGGAGCCCTTGAAGAATTATATTCATCTAACTTAGCTTTATTTTCTTCCTCGATTTTGGAGTCAAGGATCAAATTGGAACAGGCAAGCGAGTCTGGCTTCAGCAAGGATTTTCTCTTTCTGAGTCTGAGCTTCTTCTTATGTCATGGTTTCAGTTAAGATTTCAGAGTATGAGGAGTCTGTCCAGTGTGACAATGTATAACCTGCTCTTTGTCAATGATACAATGGTCGCCTTTGTCAAACGGATGCATCACAATAGCAAGCATAATTCCTTCACAAATCCATATAGTTGTCCGCACACATTATTGATGCTTCTTCACTTGTTTTGGTGTGTTCCTCGTACATACCATTACTAATCTTGGAAGAACAGGGTAAATGATTATCACTGCGAAAGTAATAATCAAGCACCACATGGCTCTTCCAACAACCATTGAAGCAAAGTTATCAACCTTACAATCATAACTTTCACATATTGCCTACAAACACATTAAAAACGATGTCCTATCAAAACCACAGTAGAGATCATACAAAAATTAATCAGAACATATATAATTAATTAGCAAGTACAAAAAATTGAAATTTGAAATTCAATCAAAAAAAATAAAATCTAAGCTCAACAATTATAGGTCTAAATGCAAGTAGCTGATTCAGATTCTGGATTCCTAGTAAAATCGTGAATTCATATATCAGCAATCAATTTATTCAAGAATTAAATTATAAAGGCCTACTAGCATGATATATTATACATCTGAAACCTGTTGGCAGATGATCAAAGGCGTCAACATATACATGCAACACAATCCAAACGGTCAACATATACATGTAACACAATCCAAACTGATTTATAACACGAAACTAAAGAATAATTGACTATCTCAGGTTCAGCAAAGATTTTTAATAGAGCCACTGTTCTTCCTTTTGATACTTGCCCTTACATGGTCTTAGAATCTGTTGACTATTCTTAAGAAAATCCATAATGAATCTGGCTTAATGAAACATCCAGGGAACTTTAATGACGTAGTTAAACTAAAGAAAATGCAAAGTTGAGGTCTTCAGTACATGTGCAAAAAGCAATATAGTGCACCTCAGTAACATTGAGCGGCAAAATAATTCATTTATAGAATACTCCATATAATCTAAATTACAAAACTATAGACACACTTCAATCTAAAAATTCGGCTCGGTTCGATTATTTCGCTCGATTTGAAAGTAAAAACAAAAACCAAACCCAATAAATTCGGTTTTTAAAATATCAAACCACTGGCATAATCTGGACCATGCCCTGCACACAAACAAATACTACAGATATACTACTAAGTATCAACTAAGCCTGTCTGGCTAAGCTAGAAAGTCAATATTAACATAGAAACATAGACCATCCTCATTAAAGTTGTCGGATCCACACAATATAAAAGCTGATATTGTCATAGATATATTCTCAAACAGATGCGAGAGCTGAGAAAATATAGTCCCTTTTAACAAAGGGGAAAAGGAAAAACATGAGATATGCATTAGCATAAGATGACTATTAAAATAATTGTACCTCAATTTTTGGAAAAGCTCGTTGAAATGCAGCACTTTATTAGCTCGTTGAAAAGCTCGTTGAAATTTGTTCATAATCCATTTGGGTTGAGCTTAAATCCGTATCAAGAAGCAATGCAAGCATCCTTGTAATAACATATGTAAAATCAATGGACTATTTCTAATAAAAGACAAGAGGTCCCCTGTGTCTCCAGGTGATAACAAGAAATTAGAAAGGATTAAGAACACACCAAGAATGCCATTCATCGGAGTTCTAATCTCATGAGAAAGAGTATCTAAAAAACTGAATAGGAAAACATACAGAAAATTCAGAAAGTGTTTATCCAAAAAAACAAATTAAAACAAATTATAGTCGAATTAATGTATTTACAAACAACCCATTCAAAATTAATCTAATTGAAATGTAAATAACGAACAAATATCGCAAATCGTTCACAAATAGAGTAAATAGATGCAGTAAATAGATTGTACATACTAATTGATGAACAAATCCAGTAGAAATTGAACTCTTCTTGGCAAATCTTGTTTTAGGGTTTAATTAGGGGCTTCTTCTCGAGTTGTTCTTGGTAAAACGGGCTAATATTCTTGGCAAATCGAGTTGTTCTTGGCAAATCGAGCTGTTTTAGGGTTTGAATGTGTAATTGTTGTGAGCTGTGTGAGTGGTCGTGGGTTTGAATTGTGTGTGTGTGTTTTGTCTAAAAGAGGGGAAATGAAAGGGGGGGGGGAATGAAAATAAGTAAGGGGGAGAAGAAATTTTGGTATTCGGGGGGAAATGAAAAAAAAAACCTAAGGGGGAAAAGAAATTTTGGTATTGGGGGGAAGTTTAAGTTAGAAAAATGGGGATGGGGAAATTTTAAAAAAGGGTCAACTTTTACATCGATTTTATATAGACAACGGATTTAGCTAAAAAAACATTGTAACATATTTACTCACACAAGGATTTTGAAAAAAAAACCATTGTCTATATCATACAACGGTTTAACAACATAAACAATTGTTACAAAGATTATCCAACAACGGTCGGATCAAAACAAAAACACTTGTGTATATTATACAATGGTTTTGAAAACAAAAACATTGTTAAGTCTTACAACTTACAACATTTTGTTAAACAAAAACCATTGTCTGGTCCTTTTATAAAATCAAAATAAACAAAACATACGTGCGGATTGGTCAAATTAGTAGTTGACTATAAAAATCTCAAACCAAATAAATTTATTTTTTTCTAAGTTTTTTGTAATATCATTAAAATACATAGATCTTGATATCCATACGGTTGGATCGTCGATAAATATTTTTAAAAAAATCGAAACATCAATTCGGGACGAAACACTAGTTAGAAGTACTGGTCAAATCACTATTGACCATTAAGATCTCAAACCAAATAAATTTATTTTTTTCTAAAACTTCTGTAATATCATTAAATTACATAGATCTCGATATCCATACGGTTGGATCCTCGATAAATATTTTTAAAAAAATCGAAACATCAATCCGGGACGAAACACTAGTTTGAAGTACTGGTCAAATCACTATTGACCATTAAGATCTCAAACCAAATAAATTTATTTTTTTCTAAAACTTTTGTAATATCATTAAATTACATACATCTCGATATCCATACGGTTGGATCGTCGATAAATATTTTTAAAAAAATTGAAACATCAATCTGGCACGAAGCACTAGTTAGAAGTACTGGTCAAATCACTATTGACCGTTAGATCTCAAACCAAATAAATTTATTTTTTTCTAAAACTTTTGTAATATCATTAAATTACATACATCTCGATATCCATACGGTTGGATCGTCGATAAATATTTTTAAAAAAATTGAAACATCAATCTGGCACGAAGCACTAGTTAGAAGTACTGGTCAAATCACTATTGACCGTTAAGATCTCAAACCAAATAAATTTATTTTTTTCTAAAACTTTTGTAATATCATTAAATTACATACATCTCAATATCCATAAGGTTGGATCGTCGATAAATATTTTTAAAAAAATCGAAACATCAATCTGGCACGAAACACTAGTTTGAAGTACTAGTTAAATCACTATTGACCGTTAAGATCTCAAACCAAATAAATTTATTTTTTTCTAAAACTTTTGTAATATCATTAAATTACATACATCTCGATATCCATAAGGTTGGATCGTCGATAAATATTTTTAAAAAAATGGAAACATCAATGTGGCACGAAGCACTAGTTAGAAGTACTAGTCAAATCACTATTGACTGTTAAGATATCTAACCAAATAAGTTTATTTTTTTCTAAAACTGTTGTAATATCATTAAAATACATAGATCTTGATATCCATACGGTTGGATCGTTGATAAATATTTTAAAAGAAATCAAAACATCGATCTGGGACGAAACAATAGTTAGAAATACTAGTGAAAAATCAACGCTTTTGATATAGACAACAGATTTAGCTAAAAAAACATTGTAACGTATATACACACACAAGGATTTTGGAAAAAAACCATTGTCTATATCATACAACGGTTTAACAACATAAACAATTGTTACAAAGATTATCCAACAACGATCGGATCAAAACAAAAACACTTGTGTATAATATACAACGGTTTTTAAAACAAAAACATTGTTATGTCTTACAACATTTTGTTCAACAAAAATCATTGTCTGATCTTTTCATAAAATACATATATCTTGATATCCATACGGTTAGATCGTTGATAAATATTTTTAAGAAATCAAAACATCAATCTGGGATATTATTATTAACATTTATCTAAGTATTCTAATTCGAAAAATTTATATATTAATATTTACAAACAAGAGAGTGATAATGTATCATCGTATAAAGTGTGTACCTTAAACTTATGTACCAAGACCAACATATAATTAAAGTTTCTTAAAAAAATAAAACTATATAAAAAAACCCAAAAAAATCATACAATTGTTTTTAATACAGACAAAAAAAGAACGTTGTATGAAAATAATACAAACAATTTTTTTATCTAAAACCATTGTTTGACATGTACTCAAGTGATTCAACAGTAAAAGGAGTGACACAACAGTTTTCCATGAGAAACCGTTGTCTGAAAGAATTTAAGACAATAATTTATTTTGTTACAAACCGTTGTATGATATTTCGGTAAAATGAACATTAATTGCCAAAATCTTTGTCGGGTTCGGTTTTTTTCTCCCCTATTTCGATTTCAACTTCCCCCCTCCCCGAAATTTCAATTTCAAATCCCCCCCACCCCCAAATTTCGATTTCAACCCCCCCCATTTCAATTTCAATTTCAATTTCAACTCTTTCCCCCCAAATTTTGATTTCATACAACAGTACAAAAACCGATGTGTGTTAGGTTCCATTCAGACAACAGTATACAAATACTGTTGTGTGAATGCTTTTAAAACAACTCGGATAGAAAACACTTGTCTGATTTTAACAACAGTTTTAGAAAACATTGTCTAAAGGACTTCAGACAATATTTTCTAAAACCGTTGTTAAAATCAGACAATAGTATCTAACTACCATTGTGTGAATTATATTAAATCGATTGAAAGAAAAAACACTTGTCTGAGTTTAACAACGGTTTAAAAACATCTTGTCTGCGTACTATTCAGACAATGGTTGATAGAAACCATTGTGTAAATGATATATGTTAGACAACACTACATTGAGAAAGCCTTGTCTAATTCGATCTAAATAGGAATAATAGACAATGGTTTTTGAAACTATTGTAAAGTATGTGGGATAGACAACACAATATTTTTGCTGAATTTTAAACCGTTGTCTAAAAAGTTCAGGCAACACTTTTTCGTCTGAGCGTTGTAGGATAAGTGTTGTCTGATTCAGTTTTTCTTGTAGTGTATAATCACTTAAGATTTCATATATTTTTTTCGCTAAGTAAGATTTCATAATGTTTTAATTTATCTTATGTAATTTCTAATCTTACATTTCCCTTAAAAAATAATTTATAAGATATGGTTAAAAATATCTCATCCAACCAAGTATGATAATTATAATCATATTTTTTACTCCAACCTAACAAATATAAAACAACTATTTTAAAATTTTATAATCTTTAAAGTACTTCTAAATAAATTTTTGCAAAATAGATCAGAAATTATTTGTCTACTCCATGTTATTGTGTATGAGGATCTAATTTAGTTTGACATCTCATGCAATTTATAAGGGATTGTGTTTACACTACACCAAAAATGGCCAAAACCTACCACGCAAATGGTAGGTTTTGGGGGTAAATCGGTAGGAATTGGTGTCCCAATTCCTACCATTCAACATGGTAGAAATTGCTCAGAAATTGATGATGGTAGGAATTGGTGCTCTGTTTCTTAAACGGTCCCACATGCCAAATGGTTGTCCATGTGGCGAGCCACATCAACAGCCACATCGACTGCCACATGGCGGTGGTCCCCCACACATCACTTGTCACGTCAAGTGCCACGTCAAATAAATATTGTCCCACGAGGTTGACATGGCATGCCACGTGTCACACAGGGTGCCATTGCCACGTCATTTTGTGGGGTCACCTTTGACCCCGGTCAAGGACTATTTCTAACAAGTGCAAATGGTAGGTTTTATATCATTCTAAAGAAAATGTTTCAATAGCCAGCTGCATCCACTTTGTATCAACATCGCCTTTTATAAACATAACACGCGAGAAGCCATAAAAGAAAATTGACTACCAACTAGATATTATTAATAGAAAATATTACACAAATATTCAGTACATCAATTTATTGAACACCACACATCAAGAAATTTAAATTTCTATACACAATAAGATAACATGTATATGATCCTCGAACAATAATTCTTCCAAAATCCAACTCTATTGCAATCCTTTACAATTTCTCTTCACATTATTGAACAACCCATCACGAGTGTCGAAAGCTGTGAACAAGAAAACAAATCAGTTTGGTGGTTTTTAATCGATTTAAAGGATGCTATAACAGAATAATGTAAGCCTGTAAACATACTTTCACAAGCTGTGTTACAGCAGGCGTGATCTTGCTCAACTTCTGTAATCAATAACTTACATTTGCCTTCAGAAAATTCAGCAGCTGAGTTCAAATGCTTCCTCAGATTTTTTATGTCCTGAAGATAAATAATATTATTCTGTTAGTATGAAAGCACATTAGCACATTGAAGGAATCTTGAATTAAAAGCTGCATCTAATAATGAGCATTTGATAACATCGCTCCATGCTTGCACTATACTTGGTTGCTAAAGATTACATCTTGATGTGACGACAAAGATATTGGAATTGATACATTTGCAAACGGGTTAGTCTGTTTTGACATACAAGTATGGAACAAAACCTGCCATAAGACTATCTGAAAAGCACAAGTCCTGTTGCTTTTTAAACTCGTCGTAATTATCAGGTAAACGCAAAAGAGGGGCTGTAGTAGATGAAGCCAATCATTTTAGAGGAAAAACTGAGAGTTACCTTAATTGTTATTACTAACGAAATATGAAGAGTGTACTACCTATATTAGTTATCTTTATTAGTAGTTAAATGTTGGTTATATAGGTAATTGTTATATTGTAAACTTATAGAGACTATGCACTTCAAATTGAATAAAATGAGAAGTTAATTAAGATAAAAGCACACCTCTGTAATTTATCAGGTTGCAATTGATATTTATGAGTCATGTGTGCACTATGGGGCAATAAAATTGTATATTTGGTCGGGTTATACTATGTTCCCTAAACTTAAATTCGTCTTAGAGACAGATATGCCAACTTCTGATAAAGGAGGATTTTTCGTGAAAATCGAGGCTCATAGATGGGGAAGACCCGCAACAAAGCATGATCACGCTACCGAGGACTGCATGATCACGCTGCTAAGGATGCACGATGGCATGACCACGATGTTGAATGACATGACCATGCCAAACTGGAAATTCATGGTAGTGGGTTTAAGTTTGAGGATTAGAGATCGTGCATGCTCATACTCAAAGTTGCATGATCACGCTCCTTTAATTTTATATTTATTTTAATTAGGATTTGGTTTTATTTTGTTTTAAGGCTTATTGTCTCTATATAAACAATATCATGATGTAAAAAAAAATTAATCTTATTATTGAAATCAAAACCCTAGAGATTTTTCTCTTCTTTCTTGTGGATTCAAGAAACTCCTTGTGGATTCAAGGAAAACCTTGTGGATTCAAGGTATTTTAAGAATTTTCGTGTAAGAATCTTTGTAAGGATTAGCGCTAGCTTTTTCTTGATTTCGTGCTGCGTCAACTTCTATGTTAACTAATTATTCTATAGATTTGTTTATATATCATGATCTTTTTTCAAGTACTTGTATACTTTTGTTTTGAGTGAAAAATAAATAGTTTTTATTGAGATTCATGATTGGGAGTTTACAAATTCGAAAGGAATTTCTAGTATGTCTTTTGTCTGTATTTTAGATTGGATCCCCTGGTTGGGAGATGCTAATCTCTTCTGCATTTTGCTAGTTTGGAAGCTCTTCTTGAATCTATAGAGTTATGTCTTTTTAGTGCACTGTTATACTATTTTGGAGTGGCTTGAGTCGATATTCCATGGAGATAATTCATCGCGTTGCTTGATTAATGTTCTTTCCCATGTTCTTTTTGTTTTCTCGCTTTTTTTTTTATTATTTGTGAAAATGTTAGACGCCTTAGCTTAGATATAACAAGTGGCGGTTATTTTGATGTCTTCTCTTGGAGATTTGTTCAAAGAATATTTTACTTTCCTAAATAGTGAACATTTTAACAAGTTGAACTCTTGAAAGCGGGCCCAAATCGCCATTAAAACATGAACCCTAATTCAGCGTTGATAAATGGGAAGAGCCCCTCTCCATATATAGAATCCATTATCAAACCCTAATATTTTCCTTATTTCTGTTTTTATTTATATAGAGAAAGTAATCTGAACTTCCTTTTTTTACCTTTTAATGGAATCTCACACCATTTCTCCAATTTCTCACAAACTGTAACCCAAATCCTCATTAATTTGGAAGACCCTAATTTTTCATTTCATTTTCCTATTCTATCATATGGGTTGATATTAAATTATTCGAGGATGATGTCACGGGATTTTTATTTGAACCTTTGACTGCATTAGAGACTATCAAGCCTTGAAATTCATGTTCTCTTATTTGGCCTGGTCAGAAGAACACCCATCAGCCATGGGTGGATTACAGTCATATTTCGTAACATTTGTTTTCTTAATGCAATTGTGCAACGCTTGATGCGTAGTGTTCTCTTTTTTGAGGGTGTTCGAACTTCTGATCGTATTTGACCTTGTGATCGTAATATTATAATGCGTTTGTTTGATCAGTGTTTCTCATGCCCAAATTGAAATTTTATTCGACTCTATAAAGCATGTTGTTTGAAACGTACAAGTTTTTTCACATATCATGTTAATTTCGAATATTATTTTTGTTCACATATATTATTTTGCTTAGTGTAATTTCTCTGGTTATTACATTCTTGATTTTGTGTGTCTATATGTGTGCGAGTAGAGTTCGTGTGTATTTGTCTACGTATATATTTATATATATCACTCAATATTGTGTCATGCACTAAGCTGCAGACTTCACGAAAATAGCTTCCAGGCGCATGGTATGCGTACATCTCACCCTCCGTAGCTCTGCTCTTAGCAGAATATACTTTGGTTTTATTTGTTTTGGTTTAATCTTTTACTTTCGTGAGTCCTCGTCCTATGTGTGTTTGTATACTAGATTTTCTCTTACTAATATATATATATATATATATGTGTGTGTGCAACTCAAATGAGACCCCCACTTAATGTGAGAACTGAGACTAAATCTCAGCGACATGTCAGATATACTTGCATTAAATCTCAGCCACATATTTTAGATCTAACAACTTATCTCTTTCGTCTCTCCTATCTATTACTACTCTATTACTACTGCTAACTTCATTTTTCTAACCTTTATTTTGACTTCATCATCCATGTGTGTCTCTTCAACAATTAAAATACATAAATCTATTCATCTTCTTCCTCCACACATCTCTCTCGACCTCTGATCATTCTTCTCCGTCGTCGAAATCTCACTGCACCTGGTTTTCACCTTCATCAACAATATTGTCATTTCTGAAGCAAGATTCTCTGTTGGGGTACTTGATTCTCTATTCTCCTGCGTCATCACCGTCTAATTCTTACGATTCTTTTGCAAAACCATTTTCAAATTTGATGGTGGCATAAAGCACGAAAATGATAGCACGGTAGAATCGAATAGGATGAAACAACATCGTCAACTAAAACGAGTGAGGAACAGAAGTATGAGTAGCTTTGCTAGTAATCATCAACGCAGATCAAAATTTGTGTATACAAATCACCTTTTTCTAAATATATATCAGTTTTTTTTAGTACAAATCACCTTTTTATTTGGTGATTGGTATATGTAAAATTTGCGATTTTTATATAGAAATTGGTGATGTTAGTTTAAATTTTAGTGATTTGTTTTCGAATTTGGTGATTTTACAGATAGTGGTAATTGTGGTGATAATTTAAATTTTTGTGATTTGATTTTATATTTTAGTAATTCTGGTGTTGGTGTTGTAATGGTGCGGGTGGTGCAATGGTAGTGCTATGGTTGATCGTTGTGGTGTTCTAGTGTAGTGGTGATATGGTGATGATGGTTGTAACGATGGTGTTGACCGGAGTGATGTCATCAGAGTAAAACCAAGGATTAACGCAGTGGTGACTAGAACACCTCCAGTAGACATGTATATGCATTTTTATTTTTATGTATTATATCTTGTTATAAACGTAATATATATATATTAACTGTTTAATGTAGAAGTAAAGCTCAGAGTATTTGCCTGTCAAAAGACCTGCGTTTTCATTAAGTAAAATCGATACAAATACTATGGAAATGCACTACTGAGTCATGCCTACAAACCATGCCATACACCCTAAACAAACTCCTAATGAAACTGAACTACTTGACCATTTATTCCATGATCCTACAAAATAGCAACTCCTATATGACTTATTCAAATGAAACTAACTAACATGTATGCAGTAACTGAGATAGACAAACACAAAGATGTTTGAGATTAACCAACAAACACCCCCTTAAGCTCAAGCATGTTTGGACAGCTCCTTTACTCCCAGCAGGTTTCTCATCTTCTCGAACTTGAGTGTCGCCAAGGCCTTGGTCATAATGTCAGCCCTTTGTTCATTGCTATTGACGTGCCTTAACACCACTTCTCCTCGCTCAACACATTCTCGAATGAAATGAAACCTTATATCAATATGTTTACTCCTTCCATGAAACATAGGATTTTTGGCTAAGTCAATAGCCGATTTGTTGTCAACACACAATATGACTGGTCCCATTTCTTCACCCGTAATTCTCATCAAAACATTTCGTATCCAAATTCCCTGGCAAGCAGCAGATGTTGCTGCCATAAATTCTGCTTCACACGAAGAAAGTGCAATGCATCTCTGCTTTTGAGAAACCCAGGTGACTATACTTTCATTAAGGTAGAAAACCATACCTCCTGTGCTTCGTCTGTCGTCCAAGTTTCCAGCCAAATCGCTATCTGAAAACCCTGTCAAAACGTTATTGCCACTGTTCTTGGTGTACACTAACCCGTACTGTAGTGTTCCTTTGACATACCTCATGACCCTTTTCACAGCATTCAAGTGAAGTCGAGTTGGGGTCTCCATATATCGACTCAGTATTCCTACTGAGTAAGCAATTTCAGGTCGGGTATTTACCAAGTACCGAAGCCCTCCTATCATGCTCTTGTATCGAATGGGATTGACAACTTCACCCCCTTCATCCTTGCAAATCTGCTCCTTCAAATCCATGGGGTACTTCGTAGGGTTACAGCCACTCAATCCTGCCTTCTCTAATATCTTGCGTGCATAGCCTGTTTGTTTAAGTTCAATGACTCCATCACCCTGCTTAACCTCTATTCCCAAGTAGTAATTCAACTTTCCCAGATCGCTCATCTTAAACTTTTGGCTCATCTCTTTCTTGAATTCTTCTATCATTGCCACCTTTGAACCCGTGATTAGAAGATCATCGACATATACAGCTACTATCATGCTCTCTCCTCCTGACTTTCTTGTATAGACTGCATGTTCGTAGGGGCATCTAATAAAACCGAGACTCACCAGGCATTCATTCAATTTTTCGTACCAGGCGCGAGGTGCCTGCCTCAAGCCATATAAGGCTTTTACAAGCTTATACACCTTGTTTTCCTGTCCAGTCACTTCAAACCCCTCAGGTTGCGAAACAAAAACATTTTCTTTTATAATTCCATTCAAAAAGGTTGTTTTCACGTCAAGGTGGTGAACCTGCCAATTAGATTTCGCTGCTAAGGCTAGCAACAGTGTCACTGTCTCCAAACGTGTTACAGGGGCATAAACTTCGTCAAAATCCACGCCATATTCTTGAACGTAGCCCTTTGCTACCAATCATATCTTATGCTTCACAACGTTTCCTGCTGCATCCTTCTTCAACTTGAATATCCACTTTAAACCTACGACCTTTTGACCAGGTGGTAGGCTTGTGAGCTTCCATGTTCCGTTTTCTTCAATTGATTCCATCTCGCTTTTCATAGCTTTCCTCCAGTTCTCGTCTTTAACAGCTTGTTTGTAGTTCACTGGTTCTTCCACTCCCATGAGAAATAATTCCTCGTCCAAGACAGTCTCTTCGGATTCATTATATACATCACTTAGAAGCCTGTTTTTCTTTGGTTCCACACTGTCATCGTAGTCATCTCTGCGAAGCCTTGACACTGAAGGTTGAGATGCTGGAGTGTTCAACTCGACATGGCTTGTTTCCTCATTCTCATTTTCTCCGTCACAATCGAGTACTTCTGTGAAATCATTCAACTCAATAACAGGGAACTGTACTTGCCCAATATCACAATCTTCTAACTCATTCCAAGGCCATGCTTTAGTCTCCTCAAAAACAACATCCCGACTTATCCAAATGCGTTTGCCATAGGGGTCAAACAAGCGATATCCTTTAGTGCCCTGCTCTCTTCCAAGATTCACAACAGGTGTACTGCGATTATCAAGCTTCTTTGTCTTGTTGTTGAGGATTTTCGCATGTGCCAGGCACCCAAAAGTCCTTATATGTGAAATGTCAGGTTTCTTCTCATGCCAAATTTCGTAGGGAGTTTGCCCAGTAAGTGCTCTTGTAGGAACCCTGTTGAGAATATACACCGAATTTCTAACTGCCTCTGCCCACATTTTGGCTGGCATTTGCATTTCTTTCAGGCAGCATCTTGTCATCTCGACCACCGTCCTATTCCTACGCTCTACTACTCCGTTTTGCTGAGGAGTGTAGGGCGTAGTATAGTGTCTTTCGATCCCAGTAGTTGCACAATAATCCCTGAATTCCTTCGATACAAACTCACCTCCTCGATCCGTTCTCAACACCTTTACCTTTTTGTCTGACTTGTTCTCGACTAGTACCTGAAAGTTCTTGAATGCGCCTAATGCCTCATCCTTGTTCTTGAGGAAGTACACCCACATGTAACGACTATAATCGTCTACTAGTAAGAGAAAATATCTGTAGCCTGAGTTGGTGTCAGGAGAGATAGGACCGCAGAGATCGGCATGAATCAACTCCAACACATTTTGTGCACTGAATTTCGCTTTACTTGGCACTGGTTTCCTCGTTTGCTTGGATAGAAGACACCCCTGACATACTCCTTTTGAAACTTTCAACTTTGGTAGGCCATGCACCATTTTGTGCTTCCACATCAATTCCATTGCCTGATAGTTTAAGTGCCCCAACCGTTTATGCCACAAACTTGAAACCTCATCACCCACAGACATTAAACATACATTCCTGCTAGTTTCAATAATTATCTTATATAGTCTATTTGGCGACCGTTTCACTTTCATTAACAAACGCTCTTGTTTATCGAAAATCCACAAATATTCACCTCTAAGGACCACTTTGTCACCATTTTCAGACATTTGACCTAAGCTTATTATATTATTACGCAGGCTTGGAATGTAAAATACCTCGTTTAAGGCCCTTTCCTCTCCATTCTTGCACAATAGCATAATTGTCCCCTTTCCTTCAATCTTTACGGTCGAGCCATCTCCAAATCGTACCTCCCCAGTAATGCTTTCATCGAGTCTCAAAAATTTGGACTTGGAGCCAGTCATGTGATTACTAGCTCCGTTGTCCAAATACCAAATATTCGATTCACCATCCTTGCCCCCAACCTTCGGTAGAAGAGACGGTACCACACGTTCCTCATGTAATTGCTTCAGTTCTAATTCCTCCTTATCATGTTTAGCTAGGAGCAGGGCGGGTTCATCATCATTCACCATTGTCATGTTGGCCTCCTGCTTTGTATCTCGGTTTGCGACATTCAGAGGCAAAGTGACCGTATATGTTGCAATTATAACACTTCACGGTGCTTTTGTCACGTCCCTTTCCTCTGTAGCTCGAGGTTCCCCCAGTGTTAGTACGCTTGATCCACTCTTCCTTGGTTAACAAGAGCTTTTCTTCACCTCCTTCGCGTTTCTCCCATTCCTCTTTCGTCAACAGTAGCTGACTCTCGCTGTTGTCACTTTTACCCCTTAGACGTTCTTCGTGTGCCTTGAGAGAGCCCACAGCTTCTTCCATAGTCATGGTGTCGAGATTACCAAATTGCTCCATGGTGGACGTAATTTGCAGAAACTTTGGAGGAACAGACCTCAAGAATTTCTTGACAACGTACGACTCACTCATCTCTTCACCCAGTGTTCGAATGTTTGTGACTAAACCATTGATTCTCATGTAGAAATCGTCCACTTGTTCGCTTTCCTTCATTGATATTGCTTCAAACTCTGATTTCAGAGTTTGCACACGTGCAGCCTTCACTTTGTCTGACCCTTGACACAAGTTCTTGACAGCCTCCCAAATCTCCTTGGCAGTCTTCTTTTGAGCCACAGACAACAGCATATCCTCAGGCAGCCCCTGATACATCATAGCCATTGCTACCTTATCATTCTTCTCATCAACGACAACCTTCTCATCACTCGGTGACACTGCATTCCACACGCCTTGGGCCTGCATAAACATTTTCATCTTTAGGGCCCAAGTAGTGTAATTACTCCTTGTCAGCATTGGATAAGACAGTCCTATCGATCCATTCTTGCCTTTACCAGTATCCATCGTTTGAGATTTTGACATTCACCAAGATCTTATGCTCTGATACCAAATCTTGTTATAAACGTAATATATATATATATTAACTGTTTAATGTAGAAGTAAAGCTCAGAGTATTTGCCTGTCAAAAGACCTGCGTTTTCATTAAGTAAAATCGATACAAATACTATGGAAATGCACTACTGAGTCATGCCTAACAACCAGGCCATACACCCTAAACAAACTCCTAATGAAACTGAACTACTTGACCATTTATTCCATGATCCTACAAAATAGCAACTCCTATATGACTTATTCAAATGAAACTAACTAACATGCATGCAGTAACTGAGATAGACAAACACAAACATGTTTGAGATTAACCAACATTATAATTTGTAATTATTCCTCCGGTTCAATTTTATTACAAAATTACCATTGAGAGTCTCAATTCACATTATAGTAGGGTCTCATTACAGCAGTTTCACACACACACACACACACACACATATATATATAGGCCACTCTTATATAAAGAACAATAAGGAACACCATAGAATCTTACATAAATTGCATGTTGATTATAATTTTCTCACCAAAAAAGGTTTATTACGAATAAAAATAGAATCTAACAAAAAATTAGAAAATAAAACATGATTACATGTAATTTTATTGTGATAAATATATATACAAGATTCTATACTGGATTCTATGTAATGTTTAATTTTTAAATTAAATGAGATTATACGTTAAATTCGATATGTTAGGCTTAATTGTTGTTCAAATTTATGAATCTAATTTTAAAAAAACCATTTTTTATGAAAAATAAAGTGTTTATGATGGTGTTCTTTATTATTGTTTATATAAGGTGTTTTTCCTAGAGTGCAACTTTATATATATATATATATATATATATATATATATATTAATAGGATTTCAATCTCCATTCACCTAATTTTTTTAATTAACCGTATTGAAATAAGTCAGAGATGAGATTTGTTCTTTTTTTCAAATTTCGTGAGGAGTCTCTCTTATTTTCTTAATTTGTGTTCGAATTTATTACAATAAACTAAAGATTATCTTTCTTCCCAATAAATCCATAAACTAAATGGGTATATTTAGTTGAGTTTCTGATGGTTTAATGATAATATAGTACTCCTCCGTTCCATCCATTTCTTTACACTTTCATTCCCTCTCAATTCTATACATAAATTTCAAAATTTTCCAAAAATAGTGAATTTTTACTTCCTCCGTCCCACTTAATGCATGTGGCCACATTTCCTTTTTTCTTTGTTCCATTATTTTTGTCCACATTTCTTAATTATGGTATATTGAATTTTTATTTATTTTTATACCCTTTACAAATTTATGCTACTTTAATTTATTGATCCTACAAATATATTCTTAGAGCATCTCGAAGGTATAAAACCCTTAGCTAGATAATCCATGTGGCATCTATGTGTCATTTTTTAGATAATATGTAAAATGTATAGCACTCCAACCATATGCCCTTAGCAAAAAAATATAGACAATCATTTTTTGGTTGACTATATTTGTTGAACCAATGAACCCTTGTGTATAATTTTAGGTAACAAGAAATATAGATAAGACCATTGAAGTATATGTCCTTACCCTTAGCAAAAATATTTCATAATCAGTATAGCCAACAAGATAGCCAACCATTTTTACCTATTCTCCTTGGAGATGCTCTTACTAACTACTCTATGGTATAGAAGTACATGTAGGAAAATGAATAGATGCCCAGGAGCAGAGAAACTACAAACATAAACTTGAGAATCTAAGCAAGCCAAGGCACACATAGTAGTAACTTATTCATCAAAAAATGTTTTCTACACAAACATGACCAGGCCATACTATGTACATGTATTGATGCCATTATCGATGTTAGTTCTGAATAACAAAGTGCAATGCATTTTAATGCTTCAAAAATTTATGTTTCAATAGTACTAGGTAAATTTGTAAGCTCTTTTTATTTAGATAAAGTAACCTTATTTATAAACTTACAACCGCATAAGCATAACATTATTGTCCAGAAAATAGTAACTTAAAGACATAGATTCAAAACAAGACACAAATTTTATAAGTATAAAAAGCAAAAAAGACAACTACCGGAAACATGAGATGACACTTGCATCTACTTTATTATTCCCCTTTAAAACCAAACTACAGTCCTGATGCCTACATTGTCTAATCCTAAAATTTGTCTTGCTTAAAAGGTTTTCAGCGCTCTGCACAATCATCAAGATACTAACTACGTTCTCAACAACTACATTAATGTTCATGTTATTCAAGATATGTAATAACATCGTTTACAAGACTATGTTCACCTTCGATCTACAGAGGAAGTCTACCTTCACGATGAAGTCTATCTTTACCAATATGTGGATCTTATAACTATTATCTCCATTGATCGACATGATTGACTTCATGCACACTTGTCGAGTCAAAAATACTTTATTGAGTTTTTCGGGTGGATTTTCCTCAAATGATCGCTTCACAACAGCCACTAACTTAAGAATGGTAGTGGGTGATTTTTCATGTTGCAAGTCTTGAATTGACCGAAAGAATCTAATATCTAAAACATTTAAATCTGTACTATTATGTGTTTGGCTGTGAGACGAATATCAAATCCAATGCTTGATGCAGCTTGAATAAATTCAGTGCCATCACAATGAATATGTGGCTTCGCCTTATCTTGTTGAATGGAATTGGACCTTCTCGGTCTCGCCGTCGGTTTGCTAGCATAGCTGGCACAACTTTTTGAATTAGGCAATTTATAATTCTTTTTCTTTGGTAATTGATTCATCCACCTTTGTAACCATAGTCCCAGTAACACGATTCTTATTGTTCCTCTTTGCTAGCTCATCATAAATGGAAGGAAATATCCCAAGTTTTCCAGAAAATTTTCATTTATGACAGACCCATTCGTGGACGCGAACAACAGTTAAGAACATCTCTTTTGTGATGAATCTCTTGCTCTTAACCTTTCGTTGAGGTTCAAGTTCATCAAGCATCTGGTAATATTTGGTATTGGATTTGGTCATATAAAACCACTTTTCATCAATGTGTAGAACATATATTATACATATTGGAAAAATATAAAGTATCTGGATCAAGATGCATTAAACAAAATTCTAATCATGCTCTTTTATTATCTTCAATCAATTGTGGTTTAACAACATTTCTGTGAGGACGAATAATCCTTCGTGTACTCGTCTATGCACGGTAGTTTTTGGAACATGAATAATTTTAGCGAGAGATCGGATGATGGAACGACGATTTCAAGGAATTCGTTTAATTTTATTGGGACTTACATGTACATGTTTTTTTTTCTGGTTTTTTGAATTTGTTGAGAAGATACTCTATCAATAATATTTTCATCATCAAGTTGTCTTCTTGATTGTTGCCAAACTCGTCGAATGGTACTTGCAAATACTACCTGAAAACAAGGTAGCAACTTATTTCACAGACTTATATCGTTGCCTAGGTCCTATGGTTGCAAGGAGCCGGGGGCTAAAGGTTTTTGGCGGTTGACTTATAATTAAGTATATTTTCCTGTAGTGTGCACATGAAATTCTCCCTGCCTTACACTTCCTTCATAATACAAGGTATACTTATTGACATTAGATAGAAAATGGTGTAAGAAAAATTAGGGGCTACTTCACAAAATTCTTTCATTTTTGGACACCAAATTGGGTGTACAAACCAGCGTTCTCTTGAATCGATGGAAGTTTGTATGGACTACTCTCCCTTTTCTCGTATTCAAACAAAAGCACTCCGGTTTCTCAAAAGCACGGATAAAATTTCACGAAATTTTATTTGATATACTTAAATTCATTTTTAATAAAAATGAAAATGTAATTGGAAATATGATTTGATATTCAATATTTAATATGAGAAAATTCTAGATTATCAACCCCTATTAGGAAATGTAATATAAAGCAGATGTACTGATTCTCATTAAAAATACAATGCTAGTGGTCAATCTATATCAGACCGGCTGATCCACTTGGCAGGACCCTTTGTCATATATTTGTTAACTTTTTACTGAAAATGGTTTTACTTTTTTAAACTCCTAGGCCATGTTTGTTTGTTTAGGAGAATTTTGGGATTATAATATATAATCTCAATATTCTTTAAATAATCTAATATTTATTTAAAATATTAAGTTTAGATTGGATTATAATCACTTAAGATTTCATATATTTTTTTCGCTAAGTAAGATTTCATAATGTTTTAAATTATCTTATGTAATTTCTAATCTTACATTTCCCTTAAAAAATAATTTAAAGATATGATTAAAAATATCTCTTCCAACCAAGTATGATAATTATAATCATATTTTTTACTCCAACCTAACAAATATAAAACAACTATTTTAAAATTTTATAATCTTTAAAGTACTTCTAAATAAGTTTTTGCAAAATAGATCAGAAATTATTTGTCTACTCCATGTTATTGTGTATTAGGATCTAATTTAGTTTGACATCTCATGCAATTTATAAGGGATTGTGTTTACACTACACCAAAAATGGCCAAAACCTACCACGCAAATGGTAGGTTTTGGGGGTAAATCGGTAGGAATTGGTGTCAATTCCTACCATTCAACATGGTAGAAATTGCTCTGATGATGGTAGGAATTGGTGGTCTGTTTCTTAAACGGTCCCACATGCCAAATGGTTATCAATGTGGCGAGCCACATCAACAGCCACATCGACTGCCACATGGCGGTGGTCCCCCACACATCACTTGTCACGTCAAGTGCCACGTCAAATAAATATTGTCCCACGAGGTTGACATGGCATGCCACGTGTCACACAGGGTGCCACTGCCACGTCATTTTGTGGGGTCACCTTTGACCCCGGTCAAGGACTATTTCTAACAAGTGCAAATGGTAGGTTTTATATCATTCTAAAGAAAATGTTTCAATAGCCAGCTGCATCCACTTTGTATCAACATCGCCTTTTATAAACATAACACGCGAGAAGCCATAAAAGAAAATTGACTACCAACTAGATATTATTAATAGAAAATATTACACAAATATTCAGTACATAAATTTATTGAACACCACACATCAAGAAATTTAAATTTCTATACACAATAAGAATTCCTATATATAGTAAGATAACATGTATATGATCCTCGAACAATAATTCTTCCAAAATCCAACTCTATTGCAATCCTTTACAATTTCTCTTCACATTATTGAACAACCCATCACGAGTGTCGAAAGCTGTGAACAAGAAAACAAATCAGTTTGGTGGTTTTTAATCGATTTAAAGGATGCTATAACAGAATAATGTAAGCGTGTAAACATACTTTCACTAGCTGTGTTACAGCAGGCGTGATCTTGCTCAACTTCTGTAATCAATAACTTACATTTGCCTTCAGAAAATTCAGCAGCTGAGTTCAAATGCTTCCTCAGATTTTTTATGTCCTGAAGATAAATAATATTATTCTGTTAGTATGAAAGCACATTAGCACATTGAAGGAATCTTGAACTAAAAGCTGCATCTAATAATGAGCATTTGATAACATCGCTCCATGCTTGCACTATACTTGGTTGCTAAAGATTACATCTTGATGTGACGACAAAGATATTGGAATTGATACATTTGCAAACGGGTTAGTCTGTTTTGACATACAAGTATGGAACAAAACCTGCCATAAGACTATCTGAAAAGCACAAGTCCTGTTGCTTTGTAAACTCGTCGTAATTATCAGGTAAACGCAAAAGAGGGGCTGTAGTAGATGAAGCCAATCATTTTAGAGGAAAAACTGAGAGTTACCTTAATTGTTATTACTAACGAAATATGAAGAGTGTACTACCTATATTAGTTATCTTTATTAGTAGTTAAATGTTGGTTATATAGGTAATTGTTATATTGTAAACTTATAGAGACTATGCACTTCAAATTGAATAAAATGAGAAGTTAATTAAGATAAAAGCACACCTCTGTAATTTATCAGGTTGCAATTGATATTTATGAGTCATGTGTGCACTATGGGGCAATAAAATTGTATATTTGGTCGGGTTATACTATGTTCCCTAAACTTAAATTCGTCTTAGAGACAGATATGCCAACTTCTGATAAAGGAGGATTTTTCGTGAAAATCGAGGCTCATAGATGGGGAAGACCCGCAACAAAGCATGATCACGCTGCCGAGGACTGCATGATCACGCTGCTAAGGATGCACGATGGCATGACCACGATGTTGAATGACATGACCATGCCAAACTGGAAATTCATGGCAGTGGGTTTAAGTTTGAGGATTAGAGATCGTGCATGCTCATACTCAAAGTTGCATGATCACGCTCCTTTAATTTTATATTTATTTTAATTAGGATTTGGTTTTATTTTGTTTTAAGGCTTATTGTCTCTATATAAACAATATCATGATGTAACAAAAAATTAATCTTATTATTGAAATCAAAACCCTAGAGATTTTTCTCTTCTTTCTTGTGGATTCAAGAAACTCCTTGTGGATTCAAGGAAAACCTTGTGGATTCAAGGTATTTTAAGAATTTTCGTGTAAGAATCTTTGTAAGGATTAGCGCTTGCTTTTTCTTGATTTCGTGCTGCGTCAACTTCTATGTTAACTAATTATTCTATAGATTTGTTTATATATCATGATCTTTTTTCAAGTACTTGTATACTTTTGTTTTGAGTGAAAAATAAATAGTTTTTATTGAGATTCATGATTGGGAGTTTACAAATTCGAAAGGAATTTCTAGTATGTCTTTTGTCTGTATTTTAGATTGGATCCCCTGGTTGGGAGATGCTAATCTCTTCTGCATTTTGCTGGTTTGGAAGCTCTTCTTGAATCTATAGAGTTATGTCTTTTTAGTGCAATGTTATACTATTTTGGAGTGGCTTGAGTCGATATTCCATGGAGATAATTCATCGTGTTGCTTGATTAATGTTCTTTCCCCATGTTCTTTTTGTTTTCTCGCTTTTTTTTATTTTTTGTGAAAATGTTAGACGCCTTAGCTTAGATATAACAAGTGGCGGTTATTTTGATGTCTTCTCTTGGAGATTTGTTCTAAGAATATTTTACTTTCCTAAATAGTGAACATTTTAACAAGTTGAACTCTTGAAAGCGGGCCCAAATCGCCATTAAAACATGAAGAGAAAGTAATCTGAACTTCCTTTTTTTTACCTTTTAATGGAATCTCACACCATTTCTCCAATTTCTCACAAACTGTAACCCAAATCCTCATTAATTTGGAAGACCCTAATTTTTCATTTCATTTTCCTATTCTATCATATGGGTTGATATTAAATTATTCGAGGATGATGTCACGGGATTTTTATTTGAACCTTTGACTGCATTAGAGACTATCAAGCCTTGAAATTCATGTTCTCTTATTTGGCCTGGTCAGAAGAACACCCATCAGCCATGGGTGGATTACGGTCATATTTCGTAACATTTGTATTCTTAATGCAATTGTGCAACGCTTGATGCGTAGTGTTCTGTTTGTTTTTTGAGGGTGTTCGAACTTCTGATCGTATTTGACCTTGTGATCGTAATATTATAATGCGTTTGTTTGATCAGTGTTTCTCATGCCCAAATTGAAATTTTATTCGACTCTATAAAGCATGTTGTTTGAAACGTACAAGTTTTTTCACATATCATGTTAATTTCGAATATTATTTTTGTTCACATATATTATTTTGCTTAGTGTAATTTCTCTGGTTATTACATTCTTGATTTTGTGTATCTATGTGTGTGCGAGTAGAGTTCGTGTGTATTTGTCTACGTATATATTTATATATATCACTCAATATTGTGTCATGCACTAAGCTGCAGACTTCACGAAAATAGCTTCCAGGCGCATGGTATGCGTACATCTCACCCTCCGTAGCTCTGCTCTTAGCAGAATATACTTTGGTTTTATTTGTTTTGGTTTAATCTTTTACTTTCGTGAGTCCTCGTCCTATGTGTGTTTGTATACTAGATTTTCTCTTACTAATATATATATATATATATGTGTGTGTGCAACTCAAATGAGACCCCCACTTAATGTGAGAACTGAGACTAAATCTCAGCGACATGTCAGATATACTTGCATTAAATCTCAGCCACATATTTTAGATCTAACAACTTATCTCTTTCGTCTCTCCTATCTATTACTACTACTGCTAACTTCATTTTTCTTACCTTTATTTTGACTTCATCATCCATGTGTGTCTCTTCAACAATTAAAATACATAAATCTATTCATCTTCTTCCTCCACACATCTCTCTCGACCTCTGATATGTATATGCATTTTTATTTTTATGTATTATAATTTGAAATTATTCCTCCGGTTCAATTTTATTACAAAATTACCATTGAGAGTCTCAATTCTCATTATAGTAGGGTCTCATTAGAGCAGTTTCACATATATATATATAGGCCACTCTTATATAAAGAACAATAAATAACACCATAGAATCTTACATAAATTGCATGTTGATTCTAATTTTCTCACCAAAAAAGGTTTATTACGAATAAAAATAGAATCTAACAAAAAATTAGAAGAAAATAAAACATGATTACATGTAATTTTATTGTGATAAATATATATACAAGATTCTATACTGGATTCTATACTGGATTATATGTAATGTTTAATTTTTAAATTTAGATGAGATTATACGTTAAATTCGATATGTTAGGCTTAATTGTTGTTCAAATTTATGATTCTAATTTTAAAAAAACCATTTTTTATGAAAAATAAAGTGTTTATGATGGTGTTCTTTATTGTTCTTTATATAAGGTGTTTTTCCTAAAGTGCAACTTTATATATATATATATATATATATATATATATTAATAGGATTTCAATCTCCATTCACCTAATTTTTTTAATTAACCGTATTGAAATAAGTCAGAGATGAGATTTGTTCTTTTTTTCAAATTTCGTGAGGAGTTTCTCTTATTTTCTTAATTTGTGTTCGAATTTATTACAATAAATTAAAGATTATCTTTCTTCCCAATAAATCCATAAACTAAATGGGTATATTTAGTTGAGTTTTGATGGTTTAATGATAATATAGTACTCCTCCGTTCCATCCATTTCTTTACACTTTCATTCCCTCTCAATTCTATACATAAATTTCAAAATTTTCCAAAAATAGTGAATTTTTACTTCCTCCCTCCCACTTAATGCATGTGGCCACATTTCCTTTTTTCTTTGTTCCATTATTTTTGTCCACATTTCTTAATTATGGTATATTGAATTTTTATTTCTTTTTATACCCTTTACAAATTTATGCTACTTTAATTTATTGATCCTACAAATATATTCTTAGAGCATCTCCAAGGTATAAAACCCTTAGCTAGATAATCCATGTGGCATCTATGTGTCATTTTTTAGATAATAGGTAAAATGTATAGCACTCCAACCATATGCCCTTAGCAAAAAAATATAGACAATCATTTTTTGGTTGACTATATTTGTTGAACCAATGAACCCTTGTGTATAATTTTAGGTAACAAGAAATATAGATAAGACCATTGAAGTATATGTCCTTACCCTTAGCAAAAATATTTCATAATCAGTATAGCCAACAAGATAGCCAACCGTTTTTACCTATTCTCCTTGGAGATGCTCTTAGTAACTACTCTATGGTATAGAAGTACATGTAGGAAAATGAATAGATGCCCAGGAGCAGAGAAACTACAAACATAAACTTGAGAATCGAAGCAAGCCAAGGCACACATAGTAGTAACTTATTCATCAAAAATTTTTTTCTACACAAACATGACCAGGCCATACTATGTACATGTATTGATGCCATTATCGATGTTAGTTCTGAATAACAAAGTGCAATGCATTTTAATGCTTCAAAAATTTATGTTTCAATAGTACTAGGTAAATTTGTAAGATCTTTTTATTTAGATAAAGTAACCTTATTTATAAACTTACAACCGCATAAACATAACATTATTGTCCAGAAAATAGTAACTTAAAGACATAGACTCAAAACAAGACACAGATTTTATAAGTATAAAAAGCAAAAAAGACAACTACCGGAAACATGAGATGACACTTGCATCTACTTTATTATTCCCCTTTAAAACCAAACTACAGTCCTGATGCCTACATTGTCTAATCCTAAAATTTGTCTTGCTTAAAAGGTTTTCAGTGCTCTGCACAATCATCAAGATACTAACTACGTTCTCAACAACTACATTAATGTTCATGTTATTCAAGATATGTAATAACATCGTTTACAAGACTATGTTCACCTTCGATCTACAGAGGAAGTCTACCTTGACGATGAAGTCAATCTTTACCAATATGTGGATCTTATAACTATTATCTCCATTGATCGACATGATTGACTTCATGCACACTTGTCGAGTCAAAAATACTTTATTGAGTTTTTCGGGTGGATTTTCCTCAAATGATCGCTTCACAACAGCCACTAACTTAAGAATTGTAGTGGGTGATTTTTCATGTTGCAAGTCTTGAATTGACCGAAAGAATCTAATATCTAAAACATTTAAATCTGTACTATTATGTGTTTGGCTGTGAGACGAATATCAAATCCAATGCTTGATGCAGCTTGAATAAATTCAGTGTCATCACAATGAATATGTGGCTTCGCCTTATCTTGTTGAATGGAGATTGGACCTTCTCGGTCTCGCCGCCGGTTTGCTAGCATAGCTGGCACAACTTTTTGAATTAGGCAATTTATAATTCTTTTTCTTTGGTAATTGATTCATCCACCTTTGTAACCATAGTCCCAGTAACACGATTCTTATTGTTCCTCTTTGCTAGCTCATCATAAATGGAAGGAAATATGTTGGAAATTAATCTTAAACTTAATTCTTTAGTAATTGTTTTATTTGTTTTAGTTGTTTTATTAATTTAAATAAAGAACGTGGTTGTAGTGAACGTTGTAAACGTTAGTGTCAACCCGCAGGAGTAGCTAAGTAGACCAGGTCGTGTGTCTGTTCAGTGTTATCAGAAGAGTGGGAGTAGTGGAGTTTTTCTAGGATGTTAGTTGCTTGTTTGTAGTTACCACCTCATTGGTTTAGTCTTTAAATACATGCATGTATGCTTTTTATTTGTATCAAGAATATATACCAGTTCTTGGTCTTCCCCTGTGTTATATACATATCAGCTGTCTATATATATTGCGTGTGTGTGTTCAAATATCAGTTCCTTTTCTACACTTGGTATCAGAGCTAGGGGGGGGGGTTCAAGGCTTAACAGCCTTCCCTCCGGTCCTTGGGTTGTCGTTGGATGGTGGCGGCACGGACGCCGGTGGCAAAGCTGCGTGTGTAGTATGGGATGCATATGTAGTATGGAGCTGCCGAGAAAGATGAGGTGATGCCGGAAAAGACTACTGAAGGTCGGGAAACAGAAGGAGAGAAGTGCTCCAGAATTTTGATGTTGGTGATAATGTGCATCAACAAAATATATAGGTGACGAGAAGTGCGTCACAAAATGGAAATGAATGTATGACAAAAAGTACATCATAGAAATGCAAATTGATGGTGGTGAGAAGTGCATCACAGATGAAGAAAAGTGCTTCGTAAATTCTGTTTAGTCAGGTTTAGATTAAGGGGCTCAGATTACTAGCCATACGGGCTCAGTTGAATAAGCCATACAGGCTCAGTTTAAAAGCCATACGGGCTCAATTTGAAAGCCATACGGGCTCAGTTTAAAAGCCATACGGGCCGGAAGGATTGCATGAGACAAGTTTAAGATTAAGGGGGTGATTATTTGTTGGTGATAATTTAAATTTGGTTTTTAGGATTTGAATTTTCAATAACTCAGCTGTGTATACACGTATGTATAGCTGAGACTTAGTCGTAGTATTTGTTTCCGCATTAGTAGGATCGTGGGAGTGATAGAGAATTCTTAGGAGACTCAGTTGCTATTTCTTAGGAAGCCCACGTACTAGTTTCTATTTATTTGCATGTATTCTGAGCAGTTTTAACTATCCTAATATATCAGCTTTTCCCAGTTTATATACGTGCTTCGTGTGTGTGAGTTATTTGCATATCAGTTCTGATTCTTCATTTGGTATCAGAGCTTCATTCAGAGTACTCGTGACAAGGCTGCGACATGGACGCTGGAAAAGGGAAGACGGGATCGTATGGGCTAACCTACCCAATGTTGGCCAAAGGAAATTACACGGGTTGGGCATTGAAGATGAAGGTCTACATGCAGGCTCAGGGAGTATGGGCTGCTGTGGAACCGAGTGATGAAAAGGCAGTGGTTGAGGAGAAAGTTGATAAGGTTGCATTGGCTATGATCTACCAAGGCATACCTGAGGAGTTGTTGTTGTCAATCGCTGAGAAGAAGACTGCAAAAGATGGCTGGGAAGCCATTAAGGTGATGTGCCAAGGGGCTGACCGAGTAAAGACGGCCAAGGTCCAGACGCTGAAGGCGGAGTTTGAGACGCTGCGGATGAATGACAACGACCAACTGGAGGATTTTTGCATGAAGCTTAACGGGATAGTATCCACCATCCGGGGTTTAGGTGAAGAGATGAAAGAATCGTACGTTGTTAAGAAGCTATTGAGAGCAGTCCCACCAAAATTTCTTCAAATTGCTTCGACGATTGAGCAGTTTAGAGACTTGGAGAACATGTCAGTAGAGGAAGTTATCGGGTCTCTCCAAGCCCATGAAGAGAGGATAAAGGGTCAGAATGAGGCTACAGGTGGGAAGTTATTGCTAACGGAGGAAGAGTAGCCAGCAACCACATGACTGGAGACAAAACGAAATTCACAAGTTTGGACGAAAACTTGACAGGAGAAGTGAAATTTGGTGACGGATCGACGGTCAGTATAAGAGGGAAGGGATCGATCGCTTTTAAGTGCAAAACTGGAGAAGAAAAGGTATTCAACGATGTATTCTACATCCCAACCCTCTGTAACAATATTCTCAGTCTTGGACAAATGTCAGAGGAAGGTAACAAGGTGACGATGGAGGGCGAATACCTGTGGGTATACGATAATGGTGGGAATTTGCTAATGAAGGTTAAGAGGTCATCCAACCGATTATACAAGATTATGCTTGAAGAATCCTATCCCAGTTGTTTAATTACAAAGACAGAGGAAGACTCTTGGCTATGGCACTCACGTTTGGGCCATGTGAATTTCCACGCAATGGAGCTTATGGAAAAGAATGGTATGGTTGCTGGTCTACCAAAGTTGGGACAACCCAAAGAAGTCTGTACGGGATGTCTCATGGCTAAGCAAACAAGAACTCCATTCCCTTCGAAGTCAACCTATATGTCCAAGAATGTATTGGAGCTGGTTCATGGGGATATATGTGGACCAATAGCACCTCAAACGCCGTCCGGAAAAAGGTATTTTCTGCTCCTAGTTGATGATTTCAGCCGTATGATGTGGGTTTATTTTTTATCGACCAAAATTGAAGCACTCGAGGCGTTTAAAAAGTTTAAGGCACTTGTTGAAAATGGATCAGAAAAGAAAATCAAAGCTTTACGAACAGATAGGGGTGGTGAATTTTGTTCATCTCAATTTACCAGTTATTGTGAGGAGAATGGAATTCTCAGACACTATACGGCTCCGTATACCCCTCAACAAAATGGAGTGGTGGAGCGCAGAAACAGAACGGTGGTGGCTATGGCAAGAAGTTTTTTGAAAGAGAAGCAGGTTCCATCAGAATTCTGGGGCGAAGCGGTACGTCACTCCGTGTACGTGCTAAATAGGTTACCTACACGAGCACTCTCAAACTGTACTCCATATGAAGCATGGTCAGGATTGATACCTGATGTTAGTCACATCAGGATTTTTGGTTGCTGTGCTTTTATGAAAGTGCCGAGCGTACATACAAAAAAGCTGGACGACCGTAGTAAATATGTGGTATATCTTGGAAGGGAGCCCGGCACAAAAGCAAATCGCTTATATGATCCAGTGAAGAAAAGAGTGCATGTTAGTAGAGATGTTACTTTTGTGGAGTCAAAATCATGGACCTGGAATGAGGGAATTATAGATGGAAGAGCTGGTGCAGACAAAGCCCATCTCGAGTTTATGGTTGAAGAGGCCCATATCCAACCTACAGGCGAAACTACTGTTGAAAGCTCAGTTAGATCGCCAGAATCAACTCAGCAGAATGAAGGGAACTCAGAAGAAAAGGATAGAAGCAGCATCCCAGAACGTTTCAGATCGTTGACAGATATCTATGAGAACACAGACGAGATAGAGCTCGAGGAAGAATTGTTACTTCTGGGCGTTGAGGAGCCCGTTACCTATCATCAGGCTGTTAACAAGGAGCCCTGGAAGGAGGCTATGAGAACCGAGATGGAAGCTATTGAGCGAAACAACACCTGGAAACTAGTTGAGCTCCCCACAGGACACAAGCCAATAGGTCTGAAATGGGTGTACAAGTTAAAGAGGAACACTGAAGGTGATATTGTGAAGTACAAGGCGAGGCTTGTCGCAAAAGGATACGTTCAGAGACAGGGGGTAGATTTTGAGGAGGTGTTTGCCCCAGTTACTCGCTTGGAGACGGTCAGATTGCTGTTGGCATTGGCAGCTAAAAACAGTTGGGAAGTCCACCACCTTGATGTAAAATCGGCTTTCCTGAATGGGGATTTACAAGAAAATGTTTATGTGGTACAGCCAGAGGGATTCGTGAAGGAAGAAAAGGAGAACATGGTATATAAGCTGATAAAGGCGCTTTATGGGCTTCGCCAAGCGCCACGGGCCTGGTACGCTAAATTAAACAAGTGCCTGGAGAGTTTGGGTTTCACTAAGTGCCCATATGAACACGCAGTGTACACTAGGCGCGAGAACGATGGAGTACTGATAATTGGGGTGTATGTCGATGACTTGTTAATTACAGGATCAGATACTTCTCTCATCAACCAGTTCAAGGAACAAATGGCAAAGAATTTCGAGATGAGCGACTTGGGTAAGCTATCTCATTATCTCGGGATAGAGGTAAGTCAGATGAAGGATTGTATAGAGTTGAAACAGACAATCTATGTAAAGAAAGTTCTGGAAAGAAGTGGGATGGCGGAATGCAAACCCACAAAATATCCTATGGAGCCAGCTGTTCAAATACACAAAGATGAAAAAGGGAAACCAGTTGACTCAACTGAGTACAAAAGCATTGTGGGAGGTCTCCGTTATCTAGTCCATACTCGACCAGATTTGTCATTCGCTGTTGGGATTGTGAGCCGCTACATGGAACGGCCTACTGTGATGCACTGGAATGCTGTGAAACGAATACTTCGTTACTTGAAAGGAACTTTGAGTTACGGCTTGGTGTACTCGAAGGGAGGCAGCAACAACATGGTATTGTCTGGGTACTCTGATAGCGATTTGGCGGGACAGATTGATGATAGGAGGAGCACGGGGGGTATGGCATTTTATCTCGATGAAAGTCTAATCACTTGGGTGTCTCAGAAGCAGCGGTGTGTGGCCCTCTCGTCGTGTGAGGCTGAGTTCATGGCAGCTACGGCAGCTGCTTGTCAAGGTATGTGGCTTCGTAATTTGCTGGGAAGGTTGACAGATGAGACTATAGGACCTGTGGTGCTGTATATAGACAACCAATCCGCAATAGACTTAGCAAAGAATCCGGTCTTCCACGGACGTAGCAAACATATCGACATTCGATATCATTTTATTCGTGAATGCGTGGAACGCGGTGAAATCGTGATTAAGCATATTGGGACGGGGGGATCAGCGTGCGGACGTGTTAACAAAAGCCATGGCTACTGTGAAGTTCGAGCGTCTGCGTGCTTTGCTTGGGATCAAGAATTTGCAAAACCAAATTTAGATTAAGGGGGTATTTGTTGGTGATAATTTAAATTTGGTTTTTAGGATTTGAATTTTCAATAACTCAGCTGTGTATACACGTATGTATAGCTGAGACTTAGTCGTAGTATTTGTTTCCGCATTAGTAGGATCGTGGGAGTGATAGAGAATTCTTAGGAGACTCAGTTGCTATTTCTTAGGAAGCCCACGTACTAGTTTCTATTTATTTGCATGTATTCTGAGCAGTTTTAACTATCCTAATATATCAGCTTTTCCCAGTTTATATACGTGCTTCGTGTGTGTGAGTTATTTGCATATCAGTTCTGATTCTTCAAAATATCCCAAGTTTTCCAGAAAATTTTCATTTATGACAGACCCATTCGTGGACGCGAACAACAGTTAAGAACATCACTTTTGTGATGAATCTCTTGCTCTTAACCTTTCGTTGAGGTTCAAGTTCATCAAGCATCAGGTAATATTTGGTATTGGATTTGGTCATATAAACCACTTTTCATCAATGTGTAGAACATATATTATACATATTGGAAAAATATAAAGTATCTGGATCAAGATGCATTAAACAAAATTCTAATCATGCTCTTTTATTATCTTCAATCAATTGTGGTTTAACAACATTTCTGTGAGGACGAATAATCCTTCGTGTACTCGTCTATGCACGGTAGTTTTTGGAACATGAATAATTTTAGCGAGAGATCGGATGATGGAACGACGATTTCAAGGAATTCGTTTAATTTTATTGGGACTTACATGTACATGTTTTTTTTTCTGGTTTTTTGAATTTGTTGAGAAGATATCAATAATATTTTCATCATCAAGTTGTCTTCTTGATTGTTGCCAAACTCGTCGAATGGTACTTGCAAATACTACCTGAAAACAAGGTAGCAACTTATTTCACAGACTTATATCGTTGCCTAGGTCCTGTGGTTGCAAGGAGCCGGGGGCTAAAGGTTTTTGGCGGTTGACTTATAATTAAGTATATTTTCCTGAAGTGTGCACATGAAATTCTCCCTGCCTTACACTTCCTTCATAATACAGGTATACTTATTGACATTAGATAGAAAATGGTGTAAGAAAAATTAGGGGCTACTTCACAAAATTCTTTCATTGTTGGACACCAAATTGGGTGTACAAACCAGCGTTCTCTTCAATCGATGGAAGTTTGTATGGACTACTCTCCCTTTTCTCGTATTCAAACAAAAGCACTCCGGTTTTCTTAAAAGCACGGATAAAATTTCACGAAATGTTTTAGTTCGGAACCATCGAAGTCACATTTCTAGTTTGGAGCTCATTGGTTCTCCCTCCAGAATTAGTTGCAAATTTTGTTAAGTATGCCATCTTTCATCATGTAGAGTACGTACTTCAATGTTGTGTTACTCTATGATCCTAAAATTTTTATGTTCTCAAACTTCAGCTCTAATTTAATTGGGTAATTCGAATTGCAAATCACATTTGATATTATAATATGTCTAGATCAGATTGTTGAGATTTACCAACTCTAACAACTCTACACCTTGACAACTTTCCCACATCTTCAGATTGAATTTCTTTTTACATACAGTTTATCACAAATTTGTCTATGTGCAAATTGCACAATAAAGTTTGGAATTTCCCGGCTTTCAAATGTCAAAATCTGGATTATGTCCCGACTCTTGAGAATATTCGCTGCACTTGTCGGTCTACAAAATCTCACTTTGTCTTTCTTCTTGTTGCCCATAAAAGCTTATGCAATATATATCTTATATTATATCAAAATCTGGATGAAGGTAACATTTTTGTCTTTGATTTTGATATCAGATAAGCTAGCCATCTCTTTTGTAATGATATATATCTGATTAGCTTATTGCCTTGGTAAATTACTTTCTTATCATGTCTACATTCAGAACCAATTGAATTTCATTCATGTTTGAAGTAAGGGAGCTTTAGGTTTGAAATTTGAGCAGGTCAACAAAAGGAGGATGGGTTTTAATTATTATTATTTAAATTCCATCTCTACAAACTTTAATAGGTTTAAGTATATATGAATTATGTGGAGAAAATTTATCAAAATTTATCTTTGTCTCGAGAGATCTAGAAATACAGACAACCTATAGCAAAAAAATAAGAAATTATGTGGTGAACGATTATTACATTTAGCTAATATTTGTGCCAAAATTGTTTTGCATATTGCGTGAAATATATCAACTGCTTTTCAATCATCTGGGAGTTTCAATCGATGAACCCATTTACATAACAATTTCAGCTGATCTCGGGTGAGTTCGTATCTAGCTTTAGGCCTGTGTTTACCATTCATCCATAGCTCTTGCATGATGCCCATTGCTTTCAAATCATCTCTTGAGTTTGTGGTATCCTTTGTTTTGGCACTACTGAGAATAGTGTTAAATATGTTTTCAAACACATTTTTCTCCGTATGCATGACATCAATGCAGTGACGCAGGCGCAATGAATCCCAATATGGCAAGTCAAAGAAGCTAGTGACATGCGTCCAGTTGTGTGAATCTCCAAATCCAATTGCCCTTTCTTTGCTGTGTGGTTTCCTAGGTGGTGGAAAAGTGATACCAACAATCATGATACGAACAGTCTGACCTTTTCGTCGAGTTTTTCGGCGTTTGTCTAGGAATCCCTTATGTAACCCATAAAAACTGGACTTCCTGCTGTGTGGTAGTTGCTTAGCTTTGACATCACCCATACAAACATGACAGACCATCTTCCCATGGGTTGACCACCCACTAACCATACCCAGCCCGGGAAAATCACTGATAGTCCATAACAAAGTTGCACGTATCATGAAATTAGTCTTCGTAGAAGTATCAAACGTTTGCACCCCAACTTGCCATAAATTAAACAGCTCATCAATCAAAGGCCTAAGATAGACATTCAGATTCCTCATAGGATCATTCGGCCCAGGGACTAGTAGTGTCATGAACATGTATGGCTCCTTCATGGACATGGTATGTTTAAGGTTGTACACAAGTAGTACAAAAGGCCAAACTGAGTATACAGTTGAAGTAACATTGCTGTACGGGGGGAATCCATCAGTTGCAAGACCAAGTCTAACATTACGAATCTCCGCTGCAAAATCCGGATAGTTCTTGTCAAATTCCTTCCATTCTTCTCCATTTGCAGGGTGACTAAGAACCCTTCAATCAATATTTATCAAAATTGAATTAGACACGTATTCTTTTGTTCAAAATAATTTGTTCTTTTTAAGAAGTACTTCATATTTGCATTTGTCTTGTAGTGACCATTCAAGCTAAGCTAAAGAAGAAGACCATAAAAAATGGGACATGACCTCAATATCATTATTACATCATCTGCATCTATTGTCACAATTTAAACCTCTATTACTTAAAATGTCTGAGTTAAAGAGAATTCCTTTGCACACTGCAAGGATAAATAGAAGATAATTCTTCATGACCCTAAAGATCCACAAACATAAGATATTTCATTAGTTCCCACACTTGTTATTAAGGCAACACAAGATACATCAATGGTTTCCATGTATGTTATTAGGGCTTCGTAATACGAATATTCTTTATCTTGATTTGTATTTGATTTTCATATGATGATATGTGATAAACCTCTGTTTTCTAATCAGAGCTTCTAGTTATAATGATACATAATGATCTCCAGATATATTTCCGGAATGGGCCTAGGAAGAGCCGGGTTGTTTTTCCCAGGTTGGGCTTATGAAGGAGTCATATAGACTTCTTGTACGGGCCTAACGGGAGTCAGGTAGCCAGGTGGGCTCCAATGTGTGTCCAGAAGAGAAAAACCACAGATTAAAGAGGCAAAATTCGGCAGGTGTCGAGTCTGATGTATGAAATGGGAGATTGTTGGGGAGTTGTCTTGCGTTGCTATTGGGAGTGGCGAATTTCTAGTTAGTAATAAATCTCGTCAACTACATTAGTACGAGGCCTTTTGGGATATGCCCAAATAAAAATTATGCATGTTCGGCCCAAAATGGACATGATATGAACTGAAATATATCCTAGAGCTATAATTAATGTTAAATTTATTAGACCTATATTGGTCCAGAAGGGAGGCACTATAATAAAGGTCTGAAACCCTAATTAATTATTTAATTCATAATTAACTAAAAGGATTAATTATGTAACCAATTAATAGTGTCCAGATAAGATGTAAATACTAGAAAGAGAGGCCTATAAGGAACATACTCCTATAAGGAATCAATTTTCTCTAGGGAAGGATCTAGAATCCTACAAAAAAGGTGGCTCCCTTTCAAAAGCTCTTAAACCTACTCTAAGTATGAGACTCTCAAAATCTTTGTAAAGTGCCTTACCCCTCATTCTAAGAACCGCGTTTTGACTTAATTTTCAATATTACTTTTGATACATAGAGATCTTGTTATGACTGATTTCATCCCCGAACAACAAGAATAGACCTAGCTTCGCGAGCCAACCGTTGCATGAACATCATGCAACTAGATCGAAGCCACGGTCTAGTCACGTACGAATTGCCCTAGTTTTCAATCCTCAATAGGACAATATCATAATATTGTGAAGTTATGGCTGGATATCGGTCCAATAAGTGTTATCAATGATTCCGTGTTATCAAAGATTCAGGTTGGTTGGGAAGAAGCAAGTGGGCTAACGTAGAAAGGGCTTAAGCAGAGGTAGTTGGGGCTTCAATTATGGGAGTAGCGGGAGTCAGAGAGCCAACTGGACTTCCAGGTGGGGGAGCCTAATCAAATAAAATGGAGGCAAATTCGACATGTGTCAATTCAATATGTGAAGGGGGATTGTTGGGAGTTATCACACACCATTTATAGGACGTAGATTGCTAGCTAATAGGCAGCTAGTTAACTCCACTAGTATATGCTTAAAAACATATCTTGGTCCAAAACAAACAATATTATACTATTGTGAAATTATGGCTTACTAGAAGCCAACAATATTATGTTTTTGATTGTTTGATTAGTGTTATACTCAAAAGTGCTTTCTTTTTCTCACATGTCAAATGCCTTTGTTTAGATATAGCAAGTGGGGGTTGTTGTAGTAGATGCTCATTGTTTATAAGATTTTTGGTGTTTCAATTCTAAGGTTTTTATTTTAAAATATATATTTTTTAATATATATTAACAAGCTTTTGTCCCTAATTTAACCAATTTTAATTTTATTAAACCTTAGTGAAATAGTTTTTTCACATGTCAGATGTCTCCGTTTTCATGCTATTAGTTTATAAGATTTTTGGGTGTTTTAATTCCTAAGATTTTTATTTATTAATATACGTTTTGACAGGTTTCATTCCCATTTACCTAATTTTATTTTTATTAAACCCTAATGAAATAGGTAGGAGGTATGTAATAAACTAATAATTGCTTAAACTAAAGGGTGTATTTAGTTCAACTTTTAATATATTAATGATAATATACAAAATTTTAAAACACCTTGTTGATTTTGTTTTATACTTGAATTGTCATTGAGTAGATGTAGACTCGTGCTTGGTTGATACAAAGGCTCATAGATTTAGAAAACATTCCACAAATTCTTCAAAATCTAATACATTTTAATCGAATTTCAATTTTTTTTACAAAATTCATCAGTTTTTTATTACTATTTTGTTTCTGAATATCATACGACATTAAAGAAAATTAAAATACATCAGTTTTTGAATATCATAAAATTCTCCATTTTATGAAATTTGGTTGAATATGTTACTATAGATGTTATCAAAGAAAATGATTCTACAATTAAGTATATTTTTAAGTATATTTTTCTGAAGTGTGCACATGAAATTCTCCCTGTCTTACACTTCCTTCATAATACAGGTATACTTGACATTAGATAGCAAATGGTGTAAGAAAAATTAGGGGCTACTTCACAAAATTCTTTCATTTTTGGACACCAAATTGGGTCTACAAACCAGCGTTCTCTTCAATTGACGGAAGTTTGTATGAACTACTCTCCCTTTTCTCGTATTCAAACAAAAGCACTCCGGTTTTCTTAAAAACATTGATAAAATTGCACCAAATGTTTTAGTTCGGAACCATCGAAGTCACATTTATAGTTTGGAGCTCATTGGTTCTCCCACCAGAATTAGTTGCAAAGTTTGTTAAGTATGCCATCTTTCATCATGTAGAGTACATACTTCAATGTTGTGTTACTCTATGATCCTAAAATTTTTATGTTCTCAAACTTCAGCTCTAATTTCATTGGGTAACTCGAATTGCAAATCACATTTGATATTATAATATGTCTAGATCAGATTGTTGAGATTTACCGTCTCTAACAACTCTACACCTTGCGAACTTTCCCACATCTTCAGATTGAATTTCTTTTTACAGACAGTTTATCACAAATTTGTCTATGTGCAAATTGCACAATAAAGTTTGGAATTTCCCGGCTTTCAAATGTCAAAATCTGGATGATGTCCCGACTCTTGAGAATATTCGCTGCACTTGTCGGTCTACAAAATCTCACTTTGTCTTTCTTCTTGTTGCCCATAAAAGCTTATGCAATATATATCTTATATTATATCAAAATCTGGATGAAGGTAACATTTTTGTCTTTGATTTTGAAATGATGATATCAGATAAGCCCTCTCTTTTGTAATGATATCCGATTAGCTTATTGCCTTGGTAAATTATTTTCTTATCATTTCTACATTCAGAACAAATTTGAATTTTCATCCATGTTTGAAGTAAGGGAGCTTTAGGTTTGAAATTTGAACATGTCAACCAGAGGATGATGGGTTTAAATTATTATTATTTAAACTCCATCTCTACAAACTTTAATAGATTTAAGTATGAATTCTGTGGAGAAAATTTATCTTTGTCTCGAGAGATCTAGAAATATAGACAACCTATAGCAAAAAAATAAGAAATTTTGTTCTGAACGATTATTACATTTAGCTAATATTTGTGCCAAAATTGTTTTGAGTCGATATTTCAAGTTACTCTAGCTAAAATTAGTTTTAAATTACTTTTTTAATATAAGATTAAGCATATCAATTAACTCATGAATTTGATCTAACATCCCCCTAAGTCACAAAAGCATTGTAAATATTGCATGCAAAAGGATAAGTGTTAAAGAAATCTTAAATAAATATGCAGGAATATGGATAATGATTTGTAAATTGACTTTGGGAAAAATGACCAGACACAATTTATCAAAATTCTATTTCTGAATCTCAAGTATGCAAATTCAACATTGCTAAAAATTAACTTAAATGGTACTAAAAGAAAACATAACTAGAAAGAAGAAAATTGACCAGCGACCATCAACAGTCATATACTGCTGAGTTTTTGGCAACCACCAGCATTACAGGGCCGGCTGCTTTCATGCTAGTCACTAGTCCACCCATTAAAGCTCCTTCGGCATCTATAGCTGTAACAGTAAAGCATCTAGCTATGTGATCATAAGAAGCAGAAGTAGCTGCAGCAGCAGCACCACCTGAACCGAAACATGTCCCGGAAAAAGAAATTATCCTAAAAGTTCCTGGAACTTGAGCAGGTGGGACATCAGACCCTGCACAGCAAGTAACAGCTTCTGATACAAGTCCGGTACCAAAAACAACTGATATATTTAGTGAATTACGACCAGCATACTCCACAACACTTTCCACGATATCTAAACTTGGTTCAATGTTAAGGACGAGAGTCCCCATGGAAGTTCTCGGTCTTGACCAGTTACGGGATCCAACCGTTCTTGGTCTTGACCTGTGACTAGACCTAACACTAACAGGGACAACATTTCGTGAAGATGGGGTAGTATTTGTTTTTCTGCAGATTGGAATAATTTGTCCATTAGATTGTCTTGTACTTTAGACTTTTACCGGTCTTCTCTGTTATATACATGACCAGAGTATATGTTGCGATTTTGTAAATCACTTTATTCAACCTTTTAATTTGTTATGATAATATAGATATATTGCATTCAGATTCTTAGCATCTTGAATCAACATTCGAAATTTTATTTGATATACTTAAATTCATTTTTAATAAAAATGAAAATGTAATTGGAAATATGATTTGATATGAACAAATTCTAGATTATCAACCCCTATTAGGAAATGTAATATAAATCAGATGTACTGAATCTCATTAAAAATACAATGCTAGTGGTCAATCTATATCAGACCCGCTGATCCACTTGGCAGGACCCTTTGTCATATATTTGTTAACTTTTTACTGAAAATGGTTTTACTTTTTTAAACTCCTAGGCCATGTTTGTTTGTTTAGGAGAATTTTGGGATTATAATATATAATCTCAATATTCCTTAAATAATCTAATATTTATTTAAAATATTAAGTTTAGATTGGATTATAATCACTTAAGATTTCATATATTTTTTTCGCTAAGTAAGATTTCATAATGTTTTAATTTATCTTATGTAATTTCTAATCTTACATTTCCCTTAAAAAATAATTTATAAGATATGGTTAAAAATATCTCTTCCAACCAAGTATGATAATTATAATCAAATTTTTTACTCCAACCTAACAAATATAAAACAACTATTTTAAAATTTTATAATCTTTAAAGTACTTCTAAATAAGTTTTTGCAAAATAGATCAGAAATTATTTGTCTACTCCATGTTATTGTGTATGAGGATCTAATTTAGTTTGACATCTCATGCAATTTATAAGGGATTGTGTTTACACTACACCAAAAATGGCCAAAACCTACCACGCAAATGGTAGGTTTTGGGGGTAAATCGGTAGGAATTGGTGTCCCAATTCCTACCATTCAACATGGTAGAAATTGCTCAGGAATTGATGATGGTAGGAATTGGTGGTCTGTTTCTTAAACGGTACCACATGCCAAATGGTTGTCCATGTGGCGAGCCACATCAACAGCCACATCGACTGCCACTTGGCGGTGGTCCCCCACACATCACTTGTCACGTCAAGTGCCACGTCAAATAAATATTATCCCACGAGGTTGACATGGCATGCCACGTGTCACACAAGGTGCCATTGCCACGTCATTTTGTGGGGTCACCTTTGACCCCGGTCAAGGACTATTTCTAACAAGTGCAAATGGTAGGTTTTATATCATTCTAAAGAAAATGTTTCAATAGCCAGCTGCATCCACTTTGTATCAACATCGCCTTTTATAAACATAACACGCGAGAAGCCATAAAAGAAAATTGACTACCAACTAGATATTATTAATTGAAAATATTACACAAATATTCAGTACATCAATTTATTGAACACCACACATCAAGAAATTTAAATTTCTATACACAATAAGATAACATGTATATGATCCTCGAACAATAATTCTTCCAAAATCAAACTCTATTGCAATCCTTTACAATTTCTCTTCACATTATTGAACAACCCATCACGAGTGTCGAAAGCTGTGAACAAGAAAACAAATCAGTTTGGTGGTTTTTAATCGATTTAAAGGATGCTATAACAGAATAATGTAAGCCTGTAAACATACTTTCACTAGCTGTGTTACAGCAGGCGTGATCTTGCTCAACTTCTATAATCAATAACTTACATTTGCCTTCAGAAAATTCAGCAGCTGAGTTCAAATGCTTCCTCAGATTTTTTATGTCCTGAAGATAAATACTATTATTCTGTTAGTATGAAAGCACATTAGCACATTGAAGGAATCTTGAATTAAAAGCTGCATCTAATAATGAGCATTTGATAACATCGCTCCATGCTTGCACTATACTTGGTTGCTAAAGATTACATCTTGATGTGACGACAAAGATATTGGAATTGATACATTTGCAAACGGGTTAGTCTGTTTTGACATACAAGTATGGAACAAAACCTGCCATACGACTATCTGAAAAGCACAAGTCCTGTTGCTTTGTAAACTCGTCGTAATTATCAGGTAAACGCAAAAGAGGGGCTGTAGTAGATGAAGCCAATCATTTTAGAGGAAAAACTGAGAGTTACCTTAATTGTTATTACTAACGAAATATGAAGAGTGTACTACCTATATTAGTTATCTTTATTAGTAGTTAAATGTTGGTTATATAGGTAATTGTTATATTGTAAACTTATAGAGACTATGCACTTCAAATTGAATAAAATGAGAAGTTAATTAAGATAAAAGCACACCTCTGTAATTTATCAGGTTGCAATTGATATTTATGAGTCATGTGTGCACTATGGGGCAATAAAATTGTATATTTGGTCGGGTTATACTATGTTCCCTAAACTTAAATTCGTCTTAGAGACAGATATGCCAACTTCTGATAAAGGAGGATTTTTCGTGAAAATCGAGGCTCATAGATGGGGAAGACCCGCAACAAAGCATGATCACGCTACCGAGGACTGCATGATCACGCTGCTAAGGATGCACGATGGCATGACCACGATGTTGAATGACATGACCATGCCAAACTGGAAATTCATGGCAGTGGGTTTAAGTTTGAGGATTAGAGATCGTGCATGCTCATACTCAAAGTTGCATGATCACGCTCCTTTAATTTTATATTTATTTTAATTAGGATTTGGTTTTATTTTGTTTTAAGGCTTATTGTCTCTATATAAACAATATCATGATGTAAAAAAAAATTAATCTTATTATTGAAATCAAAACCCTAGAGATTTTTCTCTTCTTTCTTGTGGATTCAAGAAACTCCTTGTGGATTCAAGGAAAACCTTGTGGATTCAAGGTATTTTAAGAATTTTCGTGTAAGAATCTTTGTAAGGATTAGCGCTAGCTTTTTCTTGATTTCGTGCTGCGTCAACTTCTATGTTAACTAATTATTCTATAGATTTGTTTATATATCATGATCTTTTTTCAAGTACTTGTATACTTTTGTTTTGAGTGAAAAATAAATAGTTTTTATTGAGATTCATGATTGGGAGTTTACAAATTCGAAAGGAATTTCTAGTATGTCTTTTGTCTGTATTTTAGATTGGATCCCCTGGTTGGGAGATGCTAATCTCTTCTGCATTTTGCTGGTTTGGAAGCTCTTCTTGAATCTATAGAGTTATGTCTTTTTAGTGCAATGTTATACTATTTTGGAGTGGCTTGAGTCGATATTCCATGGAGATAATTCATCGCGTTGCTTGATTAATGTTCTTTCCCCATGTTCTTTTTGTTTTCTCGCTTTTTTTTTTATTTTTTGTGAAAATGTTAGACGCCTTAGCTTAGATATAACAAGTGGCGGTTATTTTGATGTCTTCTCTTGGAGATTTGTTGTAAGAATATTTTACTTTCCTAAATAGTGAACATTTGAACAAGTTGAACTCTTGAAAGCGGGCCCAAATCGCCATTAAAACATGAACCCTAATTCAGCGTTGATAAATGGGAAGAGACCCTCTCCATATATAGAATCCATTATCAAACCCTAATATTTTCCTTATTTCTGTTTTTATTTATATAGAGAAAGTAATCTGAACTTCCTTTTTTTACCTTTTAATGGAATCTCACACCATTTCTCCAATTTCTCACAAACTGTAACCCAAATCCTCATTAATTTGGAAGACCCTAATCTTTCATTTCATTTTCCTATTCTATCATATGGGTTGATATTAAATTATTCGAGGATGATGTCACGGGATTTTTATTTGAACCTTTGACTGCATTAGAGACTATCAAGCCTTGAAATTCATGTTCTCTTATTTGGCCTGGTCAGAAGAACACCCATCAGCCATGGGTGGATTACAGTCATATTTCGTAACATTTGTTTTCTTAATGCAATTGTGCAACGCTTGATGCGTAGTGTTCTCTTTTTTGAGGGTGTTCGAACTTCTGATCGTATTTGACCTTGTGATCGTAATATTATAATGCGTTTGTTTGATCAGTGTTTCTCATGCCCAAATTGAAATTTTATTCGACTCTATAAAGCATGTTGTTTCAAACGTACAAGTTTTTTCACATATCATGTTAATTTCGACTTCCCCGCAACCAACCATCATCAGTGGTCGTTCCACTATTGTATCTCCTTACCTTTTATTTTTGTTCACATATATTATTTTGCTTAGTGTAATTTCTCTGGTTATTACATTCTTGATTTTGTGTATCTATGTGTGTGCGAGTAGAGTTCGTGTGTATTTGTCTACGTATATATTTATATATATCACTCAATATTGTGTCATGCACTAAGCTGCAGACTTCACGAAAATAGCTTCCAGGCGCATGGTATGCGTACATCTCACCCTCCGTAGCTCTGCTCTTAGCAGAATATACTTTGGTTTTATTTGTTTTGGTTTAATCTTTTACTTTCGTGAGTCCTCGTCCTATGTGTGTTTGTATACTAGATTTTCTCTTACTAATATATATATATATGTGTGTGTGCAACTCAAATGAGACCCCCACTTAATGTGAGAACTGAGACTAAATCTCAGCGACATGTCAGATATACTTGCATTAAATCTCAGCCACATATTTTAGATCTAACAACTTATCTCTTTCGTCTCTCCTATCTATTACTACTACTGCTAACTTCATTTTTCTTACCTTTATTTTGACTTCATCATCCATGTGTGTCTCTTCAACAATTAAAATACATAAATCTATTCATCTTCTTCCTCCACACATCTCTCTCGACCTCTGATCATTCTTCTCCGTCGTCGAAATCTCACTGCACCTGGTTTTCACCTTCATCAACAATATTGTCATTTCTGAAGCAAGATTCTCTGTTGGGGTACTTGATTCTCTATTCTCCTGCGTCATCACCGTCTAATTCTTACGATTCTTTTGCAAAACCATTTTCAAATTTGATGGTGGCATAAAGCACGAAAATGATAGTACGGTAGAATCGAATAGGATGAAACAACATCGTCAACTAAAACGAGTGAGGAACAGAAGTATGAGTAGCTTTGCTAGTAATCATCAACGCAGATCAAAATTTGTGTATACAAATCACCTTTTTCTAAATATATATCAGTTTTTTTTAGTACAAATCACCTTTTTATTTGGTGATTGGTATATGTAAAATTTGCGATTTTTATATAGAAATTGGTGATGTTAGTTTAAATTTTAGTGATTTGTTTTCGAATTTGGTGATTTTACAGATAGTGGTAATTGTGGTGATAATTTAAATTTTTGTGATTTGATTTTATATTTTAGTAATTCTGGTGTTGGTGTTGTAATGGTGCGGGTGGTGCAATGGTAGTGCTATGGTTGATCGTTGTGGTGTTCTAGTGTAGTGGTGATAGGGTGATGATGGTTGTAACGATGGTGTTGACCGGAGTGATGTCATCAGAGTAAAACCAAGGATTAACGCAGTGGTGACTAGAACACCTCCAGTAGACATGTATATGCATTTTTATTTTTATGTATTATATCTTGTTATAAACGTAATATATATATATTAACTGTTTAATGTAGAAGTAAAGCTCAGAGTATTTGCCTGTCAAAAGACCTGCGTTTTCATTAAGTAAAATCGATACCAATACTATGGAAATGCACTACTGAGTCATGCCTACAAACCATGCCATACACCCTAAACAAACTCCTAATGAAACTGAACTACTTGACCATTTATTCCATGATCCTACAAAATAGCAACTCCTATATGACTTATTCAAATGAAACTAACTAACATGTATGCAGTAACTGAGATAGACAAACACAAACATGTTTGAGATTAACCAACAAACACCTCCTTAAGCTCAAGCATGTTTGGACAGCTCCTTTACTCCCAGCAGGTTTCTCATCTTCTCGAACTTGAGTGTCGCCAAGGCCTTGGTCATAATGTCAGCCCTTTGTTCATTGCTATTGACGTGCCTTAACACCACTTCTCCTCGCTCAACACATTCTCGAATGAAATGAAACCTTATATCGATATGTTTACTCCTTCCATGAAACATAGGATTTTTGGCTAAGTCAATAGCCGATTTGTTGTCAACACACAGTATGACTGGTCCCATTTCTTCACCCGTAATTCTCATCAAAACATTTCGTATCCAAATTCCCTGGCAAGCAGCAGATGTTGCTGCCATAAATTCTGCTTCACACGAAGAAAGTGCAATGCATCTCTGCTTTTGAGAAACCCAGGTGACTATACTTTCATTAAGGTAGAAAACCATACCTCCTGTGCTTCGTCTGTCGTCCAAGTTTCCAGCCAAATCGCTATCTGAAAACCCTGTCAAAACGTTATTGCCACTGTTCTTGGTGTACACTAACCCGTACTGTAGTGTTCCTTTGACATACCTCATGACCCTTTTCACAGCATTCAAGTGAAGTAGAGTTGGGGTCTCCATATATCGACTCAGTATTCCTACTGAGTAAGCAATTTCAGGTCGGGTATTTACCAAGTACCGAAGCCCTCCTATCATGCTCTTGTATCGAATGGGATTGACAACTTCACCCCCTTCATCCTTGCAAATCTGCTCCTTCAAATCCATGGGGTACTTCGTAGGGTTACAGCCACTCAATCCTGCCTTCTCTAATATCTTGCGTGCATAGCCTGTTTGTTTAAGTTCAATGACTCCATCACCCTGCTTAACCTCTATTCCCAAGTAGTAATTCAACTTTCCCAGATCGCTCATCTTAAACTTTTGGCTCATCTCTTTCTTGAATTCTTCTATCATTGCCACCTTTGAACCCGTGATTAGAAGATCATCGACATATACAGCTACTATCATGCTCTCTTCTCCTAAATTTCTTGTATAGACTGCATGTTCGTAGGGGCATCTAATAAAACCGAGACTCACCAGGCATTCATTCAATTTTTCGTACCAGGCGCGAGGTGCCTGCCTCAAGCCATATAAGGCTTTTACAAGCTTATACACCTTGTTTTCCTGTCCAGTCACTTCAAACCCCTCAGGCTACGAAACAAAAACATTTTCTTTTATAATTCCATTCAAAAAGGCTGTTTTCACGTCAAGGTGGTGAAACTGCCAATTAGATTTCCCTTCTAAGGCTAGCAACAGTGTCACTGTCTCCAAACGTGTTACAGGGGCATAAACTTCGTCAAAATCCACGCCATATTCTTGAACGTAGCCCTTTGCTACCAATCGTGCCTTATGCTCCACAACGTTTCCTGCTGCATCCTTCTTCAACTTGAATATCCACTTTAAACCTACGACCTTTTGACCAGGTGGTAGGCTTGTGAGCTTCCATGTTCCGTTTTCTTCAATTGATTCCATCTCGCTTTTCATAGCTTTCCTCCAGTTCTCGTCTTTAACAGCTTGTTTGTAGTTCACTGGTTCTTCCACTCCCATGAGAAATAATTCCTCGTCCAAGACAGTCTCTTCGGATTCATTATATACATCACTTAGAAGCCTGTTTTTCTTTGGTTCCACACTGTCATCGTAGTCATCTCTGCGAAGCCTTGACACTGAAGGTTGAGATGCTGGAGTGTTCAACTCGACATGGCTTGTTTCCTCATTCTCATTTTCTCCGTCACAATCGAGTACTTCTGTGAAATCATTCAACTCAATAATAGGGAACTGTACTTGCCCAATATCACAATCTTCTAACTCATTCCAAGGCCATGCTTTAGTCTCCTCAAAAACAACATCCCGACTTATCCAAATGCGTTTGCCATTGGGGTCAAACAAGCGATATCCTTTAGTGCCCTGCTCTCTTCCAAGATTCACAACAGGTGTACTGCGATTATCAAGCTTCTTTGTCTTGTTGTTGAGGATTTTTGCATGTGCCAGGCACCCAAAAGTCCTTATATGTGCAATGTCAGGTTTCTTCTCATGCCAAATTTCGTAGGGAGTTTGCCCAGTTAGTGCTCTTGTAGGAACCCTGTTGAGAATATACACCGAATTTCTAACTGCCTCTGCCCACATTTTGGCTGGCATTTGCATTTCTTTCAGGCACCATCTTGTCATCTCGACCACCGTCCTATTCCTACGCTCTACTACTCCGTTTTGCTGAGGAGTGTAGGGTGTAGTATAGTGTCTTTCGATCCCAGTAGTTGCACAATAATCCCTGAATTCCTTCGATACAAACTCACCTCCTCGATCCGTTCTCAACACCTTTACCTTTTTGTCTGACTTCTTCTCGACTAGTACCTGAAAGTTCTTGAATGTGCCTAATGCCTCATCCTTGTTCTTGAGGAAGTACACCCACATGTAACGACTATAATCGTCTACTAGTAAGAGAAAATATCTGTAGCCTGAGTTGGTGTCAGGAGAGATAGGACCGCAGAGATCGACATGAATCAACTCCAACACATTTTGTGCACTGAATTTCGCTTTACTTGGCACTGTTTTCCTCGTTTGCTTGGATAGAAGACACCCCTGACATACTCCTTTTGAAACTTTCAACTTTGGTAGGCCATGCACCATTTTGTGCTTCCACATCAATTCCATTGCCTGATAGTTTAAGTGCCCCAACCGTTTATGCCACAAACTTGAAACCTCATCACCCACAGACATTAAACATACATTCCTGCTAGTTTCAATAATTATCTTATATAGTCTATTTGGCGACCGTTTCACTTTCATTAACAAACGCTCTTGTTTATCGAAAATCCACAAATATTCACCTCTAAGGACCACTTTGTCACCATTTTCAGACATTTGACCTAAGCTTATTATATTATTACGCAGGCTTGGAATGTAAAATACCTCGTTTAAGGCCCTTTCCTCTCCATTCTTGCACAATAGCATAATTGTCCCCTTTCCTTCAATCTTTACGGTCGAGCCATCTCCAAATCGTACCTCCCCAGTAATGCTTTCATCGAGTCTCAAAAATTTGGACTTGGAGCCAGTCATGTGATTACTAGCTCCGTTGTCCAAATACCAAATATTCGATTCACCATCCTTGCCCCCAACCTTCGGTAGAAGAGACGGTACCACACGTTCCTCATGTAATTGCTTCAGTTCTAATTCCTCCTTATCATGTTTAGCTAGGAGCAGGGCGGGTTCATCATCATTCACCATTGTCATGTTGGCCTCCTGCTTTGTATCTCGGTTTCTTCTCGGTTTGCGACATTCAGAGGCAAAGTGACCGTATATGTTGCAATTATAACACTTCACGGTGCTTTTGTCACGTCCCTTTCCTCTGTAGCTCGAGGTTCCCCCAGTGTTAGTACGCTTGATCCACTCTTCCTTGGTTAACAAGAGCTTTTCTTCACCTCCTTCGCGTTTCTCCCATTCCTCTTTCGTCAACAGTAGCTGACTCTCGCTGTTGTCACTTTTACCCCTTAGACGTTCTTCGTGTGCCTTGAGAGAGCCCACAGCTTCTTCCATAGTCATGGTGTCGAGATTACCAAATTGCTCCATGGTGGACGTAATTTGCAGAAACTTTGGAGGAACAGACCTCAAGAATTTCTTGACAACGTACGACTCACTCATCTCTTCACCCAGTGTTCGAATGTTTGTGACTAAACCATTGATTCTCATGTAGAAATCGTCCACTTGTTCGCTTTCCTTCATTGATATTGCTTCAAACGTGCAGCCTTCACTTTGTCTGACCCTTGACACAAGTTCTTGACAGCCTCCCAAATCTCTTTGGCAGTCTTCTTTTGAGCCACAGACAACGGCATATCCTCAGGCAACCCCTGATACATCATAGCCATTGCTACCTTATCATTCTTCTCATCAACGACAACCTTCTCATCACTCGGTGACACTGCATTCCACACGCCTTGGGCCTGCATAAACACTTTCATCTTTAGGGCCCAAGTAGTGTAATTACTCCTTGTCAGCATTGGATAAGACAGTCCTATCGATCCATTCTTGCCTTTACCAGTATCCATCGTTTGAGATTTTGACATTCACCAAGATCTTATGCTCTGATACCAAATCTTGTTATAAACGTAATATATATATATATATATATATATATATATATATATATATATATATATATTAACTGTTTAATGTAGAAGTAAAGCTCAGAGTATTTGCCTGTCAAAAGACCTGCGTTTTCATTAAGTAAAATCGATACAAATACTATGGAAATGCACTACTGAGTCATGCCTAACAACCAGGCCATACACCCTAAACAAACTCCTATTGAAACTGAACTACTTGACCATTTATTCCATGATCCTACAAAATAGCAACTCCTATATGACTTATTCAAATGAAACTAACTAACATGCATGCAGTAACTGAGATAGACAAACACAAACATGTTTGAGATTAACCAACATTATAATTTGTAATTATTCCTCCGGTTCAATTTTATTACAAAATTACCATTGAGAGTCTCAATTCTCATTATAGTAGGGTCTCATTACAGCAGTTTCACACACACACACACATATATATATATATATATATAGGCCACTCTTATATAAAAAGAACAATAAAGAACACCATAGAATCTTACATAAATTGCATGTTGATTCTAATTTTCTCACCAAAAAAGGTTTATTACGAATAAAAATAGAATCTAACAAAAAATTAGAAAATAAAACATGATTACATGTAATTTTATTGTGATAAATATATATACAAGATTCTATACTGGATTCTATACTGGATTATATGTAATGTTTAATTTTTAAATTTAGATGAGATTATACGTTAAATTCGATATGTTAGGCTTAATTGTTGTTCAAATTTATCATTCTAATTTTAAAAAAACCATTTTTTATGAAAAATAAAGTGTTTATGATGGTGTTCTTTATTATTCTTTATATAAGGTGTTTTTCCTAGAGTGCAACTTTATATATATATATATATATATATATATTAATAGGATTTCAATCTCCATTCACCTAATGTTTTTAATTAACCGTATTGAAATAAGTCAGAGATGAGATTTGTTCTTTTTTTCAAATTTCGTGAGGAGTTTCTCTTATTTTCTTAATTTGTGTTAGAATTTATTACAATAAACTAAAGATTATCTTTCTTCCCAATAAATCCATAAACTAAATGGGTATATTTAGTTGAGTTTCTGATGGTTTAATGATAATATAGTACTCCTCCGTTCCATCCATTTCTTTACACTTTCATTCCATCTCAATTCTATACATAAATTTCAAAATTTTCCAAAAATAGTGAATTTTTACTTCCTCCGTCCCACTTAATACATGTGGCCACATTTCCTTTTTGCTTTGTTCCATTATTTTTGTCCACATTTCTTAATTATGGTATATTGAATTTTTATTTCTTTTTATACCCTTTACAAATTTATGCTACTTTAATTTATTGATCCTACAAATATATTCTTAGAGCATCTCCAATGTATAAAACCCTTAGCTAGATAATCCATGTGGCATCTATGTGTCATTTTTTAGATAATATGTAAAATGTATAGCACTCCAACCATATGCCCTTAGCAAAAAAATATAGACAATCATTTGTTGGTTGACTATATTTGTTGAACCAATGAACCCTTGTGTATAATTTTAGGTAACAAGAAATATAGATAAGACCATTGAAGTATATGTCCTTACCCTTAGCAAAAATATTTCATAATCAGTATAGCCAACAAGATAGCCAACCATTTTTACCTATTCTCCTTGGAGATGCTCTTACTAACTACTCTATGGTATAGAAGTACATGTAGGAAAATGAATAGATGCCCAGGAGCAGAGAAACTACAAACATAAACTTGAGAATCTAAGCAAGCCAAGGCACACATAGTAGTAACTTATTCATCAAAAAATGTTTTCTACACAAACATGACCAGGCCATACTATGTACATGTATTGATGCCATTATCGATGTTAGTTCTGAATAACAAAGTGCAATGCATTTTAATGCTTCAAAAATTTATGTTTCAATAGTACTAGGTTAATTTGTAAGCTCTTTTTATTTAGATAAAGTAACCTTATTTATAAACTTACAACCGCATAAGCATAACATTATTGTCCAGAAAATAGTAACTTAAAGACATAGACTCAAAACAAGACACAAATTTTATAAGTATAAAAAGCAAAAAAGACAACTACCGGAAACATGAGATGACACTTGCATCTACTTTATTATTCCCCTTTAAAACCAAACTACAGTCCTGATGCCTACATTGTCTAATCCTAAAATTTGTCTTGCTTAAAAGGTTTTCAGTGCTCTGCACAATCATCAAGATACTAACTACGTTCTCAACAACTACATTAATGTTCATGTTATTCAAGTTATGTAATAACATCGTTTACAAGACTATGTTCACCTTCGATCTACAGAGGAAGTCTACCTTCACGATGAAGTCTATCTTTACCAATATGTGGATCTTATAACTATTATCTCCATTGATCGACATGATTGACTTCATGCACACTTGTCGAGTCAAAAATACTTTATTGAGTTTTTCGGGTGGATTTTCCTCAAATGATCGCTTCACAACAGCCACTAACTTAAGAATTGTAGTGGGTGATTTTTCATGTTGCAAGTCTTGAATTGACCGAAAGAATCTAATATCTAAAACATTTAAATCTGTACTATTATGTGTTTGGCTGTGAGACGAATATCAAATCCAATGCTTGATGCAGCTTGAATAAATTCAGTGCCATCACAATGAATATGTGGCTTCGCCTTATCTTGTTGAATGGAGATTGGACCTTCTCGGTCTCGCCGTCGGTTTGCTAGCATAGCTGGCACAACTTTTTGAATTAGGCAATTTATAATTCTTTTTCTTTGGTAATTGATTCATCCACCTTTGTAACCATAGTCCCAGTAACACGATTCTTATTGTTCCTCTTTGCTAGCTCATCATAAATGGAAGGAAATATCCCAAGTTTTCCAGAAAATTTTCATTTATGACAGACCCATTCGTGGACGCGAACAACAGTTAAGAACATCACTTTTGTGATGAATCTCTTGCTCTTAACCTTTCGTTGAGGTTCAAGTTCATCAAGCATCAGGTAATATTTGGTATTGGATTTGGTCATATAAAACCACTTTTCATCAATGTGTAGAACATATATTATACATATTGGAAAAATATAAAGTATCTGGATCAAGATGCATTAAACAAAATTCTAATCATGCTCTTTTATTATCTTCAATCAATTGTGGTTTAACAACATTTTTGTGAGGACGAATAATCCTTCGTGTACTCGTCTATGCACGGTAGTTTTTGGAACATGAATAATTTTAGCGACAGATCGGATGATGGAACGACGATTTCAAGGAATTCGTTTAATTTTATTGGGACTTACATGTACATGTTTTTTTTTCTGGTTTTTTGAATTTGTTGAGAAGATACTCTATCAATAATATTTTCATCATCAATTTGTCTTCTTGATTGTTTCCAAACTCGTCGAATGGTACTTGCAAATACTACCTGAAAACAAGGTAGCAACTTATTTCACAGACTTATATCGTTGCCTGGTCCTGTGGTTGCAAGGAGCCGGGGGCTAAAGGTTTTTGGCGGTTGACTTATAATTAAGTATATTTTCCTGTAGTGTGCACATGAAATTCTCCCTGCCTTACACTTCCTTCATAATACAGGTATACTTATTGACATTAGATAGAAAATGGTGTAAGAAAAATTAGGGGCTACTTCACAAAATTCTTTCATTTTTGGACACCAAATTGGGTGTACAAACCAACGTTCTCTTCAATCGATGGAAGATTGTATGGACTACTCTCCCTTTTCTCGTATTCAAACAAAAGCACTCCGGTTTTCTTAAAAGCACGGATAAAATTTCACGAAATTTTATTTGATATACTTAAATTCATTTTTAATAAAAATGAAAATGTAATTGGAAATATGATTTGATATTCAATATGTAATATGAGCAAATTCTAGATTATCAACCCCTATTAGGAAATGTAATATAAAGCAGATGTACTGATTCTCATTAAAAATACAATGCTAGTGGTCAATCTATATCAGACCGGCTGATCCACTTGGCAGGACCCTTTGTCATATATTTGTTAACTTTTTACTGAAAATGGTTTTACTTTTTTAAACTCCTAGGCCATGTTTGTTTGTTTAGGAGAATTTTGGGATTATAATATATAATCTCAATATTCTTTAAATAATCTAATATTTATTTAAAATATTAAGTTTAGATTGGATTATAATCACTTAAGATTTCATATATTTTTTTCGCTAAGTAAGATTTCATAATGTTTTAAATTATCTTATGTAATTTCTAATCTTACATTTCCCTTAAAAAATAATTTATAAGATATGATTAAAAATATCTCTTCCAACCAAGTATGATAATTATAATCATATTTTTTACTCCAACCTAACAAATATAAAACAACTATTTTAAAATTTTATAATCTTTAAAGTACTTCTAAATAAGTTTTTGCAAAATAGATCAGAAATTATTTGTCTACTCCATGTTATTGTGTATTAGGATCTAATTTAGTTTGACATCTCATGCAATTTATAAGGGATTGTGTTTACACTACACCAAAAATGGCCAAAACCTACCACGCAAATGGTAGGTTTTGGGGGTAAATCGGTAGAAATTGGTGTCAATTCCTACCATTCAACATGGTAAAAATTGCTCTGATGATGGTAGGAATTGGTGGTCTGTTTCTTAAACGGTCCCACATGCCAAATGGTTATCAATGTGGCGAGCCACATCAACAGCCACATCGACTGCCACATGGCGGTGGTCCCCCACACATCACTTGTCACGTCAAGTGCCACATCAAATAAATATTGTCCCACGAGGTTGACATGGCATGCCACATGTCACAGGGTGCCACGTGTCACACAGGGTGCCACTGCCACGTCATTTTGTGGGGTCACCTTTGACCCCGGTCAAGGACTATTTCTAACAAGTGCAAATGGTAGGTTTTATATCATTGTAAAGAAAATGTTTCAATAGCCAGGTGCATCCACTTTGTATCAACATCACCTTTTATAAACATAACACGCGAGAAGCCATAAAAGAAAATTGACTACCAACTAGATATTATTAATAGAAAATATTACACAAATATTCAGTACATCAATTTATTGAACACCACACATCAAGAAATTTAAATTTCTATACACAATAAGAATTCCTATATATAGTAAGATAACATGTATATGATCCTCGAACAATAATTCTTCCAAAATCCAACTCTATTGCAATCCTTTACAATTTCTCTTCACATTATTGAACAACCCATCACGAGTGTCGAAAGCTGTGAACAAGAAAACAAATCAGTTTGGTGGTTTTTAATCGATTTAAAGGATGCTATAACAGAATAATGTAAGCGTGTAAACATACTTTCACTAGCTGTGTTACAGCAGGCGTGATCTTGCTCAACTTCTGTAATCAATAACTTACATTTGCCTTCAGAAAATTCAGCAGCTGAGTTCAAATGCTTCCTCAGATTTTTTATGTCCTGAAGATAAATAATATTATTCTGTTAGTATGAAAGCACATTAGCACATTGAAGGAATCTTGAACTAAAAGCTGCATCTAATAATGAGCATTTGATAACATCGCTCCATGCTTGCACTATACTTGGTTGCTAAAGATTACATCTTGATGTGACGACAAAAATATTGGAATTGATACATTTGAAAACGGGTTAGTCTGTTTTGACATACAAGTATGGAACAAAACCTGCCATAAGACTATCTGAAAAGCACAAGTCCTGTTGCTTTGTAAACTCGTCGTAATTATCAGGTAAACGCAAAAGAGGGGCTGTATGAAGCCAATCATTTTAGAGGAAAAACTGAGAGTTACCTTAATTGTTATTACTAACGAAATAAAATATGAAGAGTGTACTACCTATATTAGTTATCTTTATTAGTAGTTAAATGTTGGTTATATAGGTAATTGTTATATTGTAAACTTATAGAGACTATGCACTTCAAATTGAATAAAATGAGAAGTTAATTAAGATAAAAGCACACCTCTGTAATTTATCAGGTTGCAATTGATATTTATGAGTCATGTGTGCACTATGGGGCAATAAAATTGTATATTTGGTCGGGTTATACTATGTTCCCTAAACTTAAATTCGTCTTAGAGACAGATATGCCAACTTCTGATAAAGGAGGATTTTTCGTGAAAATCGAGGCTCATAGATGGGGAAGACCCGCAACAAAGCATGATCACGCTGCCGAGGACTGCATGATCACGCTGCTAAGGATGCACGATGGCATGACCACGATGTTGAATGACATGACCATGCCAAACTGGAAATTCATGGCAGTGGGTTTAAGTTTGAGGATTAGAGATCGTGCATGCTCATACTCAAAGTTGCATGATCACGCTCCTTTAATTTTATATTTATTTTAATTAGGATTTGGTTTTATTTTGTTTTAAGGCTTATTGTCTCTATATAAACAATATCATGATGTAACAAAAAATTAATCTTATTATTGAAATCAAAACCCTAGAGATTTTTCTCTTCTTTCTTGTGGATTCAAGAAACTCCTTGTGGATTCAAGGAAAACCTTGTGGATTCAAGGTATTTTAAGAATTTTCGTGTAAGAATCTTTGTAAGGATTAGCGCTTGCTTTTTCTTGATTTCGTGCTGCGTCAACTTCTATGTTAACTAATTATTCTATAGATTTGTTTATATATCATGATCTTTTTTCAAGTACTTGTATACTTTTGTTTTGAGTGAAAAATAAATAGTTTTTATTGAGATTCATGATTGGGAGTTTACAAATTCGAAAGGAATTTCTAGTATGTCTTTTGTCTGTATTTTAGATTGGATCCCCTGGTTGGGAGATGCTAATCTCTTCTGCATTTTGCTGGTTTGGAAGCTCTTCTTGAATCTATAGAGTTATGTCTTTTTAGTGCACTGTTATACTATTTTGGAGTGGCTTGAGTCGATATTCCATGGAGATAATTCATCGTGTTGCTTGATTAATGTTCTTTCCCCATGTTCTTTTTGTTTTCTCGCTTTTTTTTTTATTTTTTGTGAAAATGTTAGACGCCTTAGCTTAGATATAACAAGTGGCGGTTATTTTGATGTCTTCTCTTGGAGATTTGTTCTAAGAATATTTTACTTTCCTAAATAGTGAACATTTGAACAAGTTGAACTCTTGAAAGCGGGGCCAAATCGCCATTAAAACATGAACCCTAATTCAGCGTTGATAAATGGGAAGAGACCCTCTCCATATATAGAATCCATTATCAAACCCTAATATTTTCCTTATTTCTGTTTTTATTTATATAGAGAAAGTAATCTGAACTTCCTTTTTTTACCTTTTAATGGAATCTCACACCATTTCTCCAATTTCTCACAAACTGTAACCCAAATCCTCATTAATTTGGAAGACCCTAATTTTTCATTTCATTTTCCTATTCTATCATATGGGTTGATATTAAATTATTCGAGGATGATGTCACTGGATTTTTATTTGAACCTTTGACTGCATTAGAGACTATCAAGCCTTGAAATTCATGTTCTCTTATTTGGCCTGGTCAGAAGAACACCCATCAGCCATGGGTGGATTACGGTCATATTTCATAACATTTGTTTTCTTAATGCAATTGTGCAACGCTTGATGCGTAGTGTTCTGTTTTTTGAGGGTGTTCGAACTTCTGATCGTATTTGACCTTGTGATCGTAATATTATAATGCGTTTGTTTGATCAGTGTTTCTCATGCCCAAATTGAAATTTTATTCGACTCTATAAAGCATGTTGTTTCAAACGTACAAGTTTTTTCACATATCATGTTAATTTTGACTTCCCCGCAACCAACCATCATCAGTGGTCGTTCCAGTATTGTATCTCCTTACCTTTTATTTTTGTTCACATATATTATTTTGCTTAGTGTAATTTCTCTGGTTATTACATTCTTGATTTTGTGTATCTATGTGTGTGCGAGTAGAGTTCGTGTGTATTTGTCTACGTATATATTTATATATATCACTCAATATTGTGTCATGCACTAAGCTGCAGACTTCACGAAAATAGCTTCCAGGCGCATGGTATGCGTACATCTCACCCTCCGTAGCTCTGCTCTTAGGAGAATATACTTTGGTTTTATTTGTTTTGGTTTAATCTTTTACTTTCGTGAGTCCTCGTCCTATGTGTGTTTGTATACTAGATTTTCTCTTACTAATATATATATATATATATATATATATATATATATATATATATATGTGTGTGCAACTCAAATGAGACCCCCACTTAATGTGAGAACTGAGACTAAATCTCAGCGACATGTCAGATATACTTGCATTAAATCTCAGCCACATATTTTAGATCTAACAACTTATCTCTTTCGTCTCTCCTATCTATTACTACTGCTAACTTCATTTTTCTAACATTTATTTTGACTTCATCATCCATGTGTGTCTCTTCAACAATTAAAATACATAAATCTATTCATCTTCTTCCTCCACACATCTCTCTCGACCTCTGATCATTCTTCTCCGTCGTCGAAATCTCACTGCACCTGGTTTTCACCTTCATCAACAATATTGTCATTTCTGAAGCAAGATTCTCTGTTGGGGTACTTGATTCTCTATTCTCCTGCGTCATCACCGTCTAATTCTTACGATTCTTTTGCAAAACCATTTTCAAATTTGATGGTGGCATAAAGCACGAAAATGATAGTACGGTAGAATCGAATAGGATGAAACAACATCGTCAACTAAAACGAGTGAGGAACAGAAGTATGAGTAGCTTTGCTAGTAATCATCAACGCAGATCAAAATTTGTGTATACAAATCACCTTTTTCTAAATATATATCAGTTTTTTTTAGTACAAATCACCTTTTTATTTGGTGATTGGTATATGTAAAATTTGCGATTTTTATATAGAAATTGGTGATGTTAGTTTAAATTTTAGTGATTTGTTTTCGAATTTGGTGATTTTACAGATAGTGGTAATTGTGGTGATAATTTAAATTTTTGTGATTTGATTTTATATTTTAGTAATTCTGGTGTTGGTGTTGTAATGGTGCGGGTGGTGTAATGGTAGTGCTATGGTTGATCGTTGTGGTGTTCTAGTGTAGTGGTGATAGGGTGATGATGGTTGTAACGATGGTGTTGACCGGAGTGATGTCATCAGAGTAAAACCACGTTACAGGATTAACGCAGTGGTGACTAGAACACCTCCAGTAGACATGTATATGCATTTTTATTTTTATGTATTATAATTTGAAATTATTCCTCCGGTTCAATTTTATTACAAAATTACCATTGAGAGTCTCAATTCTCATTATAGTAGGGTCTCATTAGAGCAGTTTCACATATATATATATAGGCCACTCTTATAAAGAACAATAAATAACACCATAGAATCTTACATAAATTGCATGTTGATTCTAATTTTCTCACTAAAAAAGGTTTATTACGAATAAAAATAGAATCTAACAAAAAATTAGAAGAAAATAAAACATGATTACATGTAATTTTATTGTGATAAATATATATACAACATTCTATACTGGATTCTATACTGGATTATATGTAATGTTTAATTTTTAAATTTAGATGAGATTATACGTTAAATTCGATATGTTAGGCTTAATTGTTGTTCAAATTTATGATTCTAATTTTAAAAAAACCATTTTTTATGAAAAATAAAGTGTTTATGATGGTGTTCTTTATTGTTCTTTATATAAGGTGTTTTTCCTAGAGTGCAACTTTATATATATATATATATATATATATATATATTAATAGGATTTCAATCTCCATTCACCTAATTTTTTTAATTAACCGTATTGAAATAAGTCAGAGATGAGATTTGTTCTTTTTTTCAAATTTCGTGAGGAGTTTCTCTTATTTTCTTAATTTGTGGTCGAATTTATTACAATAAACTAAAGATTATCTTTCTTCCCAATAAATCCATAAACTAAATGGGTATATTTAGTTGAGTTTCTGATGGTTTAATGCTAATATAGTACTCCTCCGTTCCATCCATTTCTTTACACTTTCATTCCCTCTCAATTCTATACATAAATTTCAAAATTTTCCAAAAATAGTGAATTTTTACTTCCTCCGTCCCACTTAATGCATGTGGCCACATTTCCTTTTTTCTTTGTTCCATTATTTTTGTCCACATTTCTTAATTATGGTATATTGAATTTTTATTTCTTTTTATACCCTTTACAAATTTATGCTACTTTAATTTATTGATCCTACAAATATATTCTTAGAGCATCTCCAAGGTATAAAACCCTTAGCTAGATAATCCATGTGGCATCTATGTGTCATTTTTTAGATAATAGGTAAAATGTATAGCACTCCAACCATATGCCCTTAGCAAAAAATAGACAATCATTTTTTGGTTGACTATATTTGTTGAACCAATGAACCCTTGTGTATAATTTTAGGTAACAAGAAATATAGATAAGACCATTGAAGTATATGTCCTTACCCTTAGCAAAAATATTTCATAATCAGTATAGCCAACAAGATAGCCAACCATTTTTACCTATTCTCCTTGGAGATGCTCTTACTAACTACTCTATGGTATAGAAGTACATGTAGGAAAATGAATAGATGCCCAGGAGCAGAGAAACTACAAACATAAACTTGAGAATCTAAGCAAGCCAAGGCACACATAGTAGTAACTTATTCATCAAAAAATGTTTTCTACACAAACATGACCAGGCCATACTATGTACATGTATTGATGCCATTATCGATGTTAGTTCTGAATAACAAAGTGCAATGCATTTTAATGCTTCAAAAATTTATGTTTCAATAGTACTAGGTAAATTTGTAAGCTCTTTTTATTTAGATAAAGTAACCTTATTTATAAACTTACAACCGCATAAGCATAACATTATTGTCCAGAAAATAGTAACTTGAAGACATAAACTCAAAACAAGACACAGATTTTATAAGTATAAAAAGCAAAAAAGACAACTACCGGAAACATGAGATGACACTTGCATCTACTTTATTATTCCCCTTTAAAACCAAACTACAGTCCTGATGCCTACATTGTCTAATCCTAAAATTTGTCTTGCTTAAAAGGTTTTCAGTGCTCTGCACAATCATCAAGATACTAACTACGTTCTCAACAACTACATTAATGTTCATGTTATTCAAGATATGTAATAACATCGTTTACAAGACTATGTTCACCTTCGATCTACAGAGGAAGTCTACCTTCACGATGAAGTCTATCTTTACCAATATGTGGATCTTATAACTATTATCTCCATTGATCGACATGATTGACTTCATGCACACTTGTCGAGTCAAAAATACTTTATTGAGTTTTTCGGGTGGATTTTCCTCAAATGATCGCTTCACAACAGCCACTAACTTAAGAATTGTAGTGGGTGATTTTTCATGTTGCAAGTCTTGAATTGACCGAAAGAATCTAATATCTAAAACATTTAAATATGTACTATTATGTGTTTGGCTGTGAGACGAATATCAAATCCAATGCTTGATGCAGCTTGAATAAATTCAGTGTCATCACAATGAATATGTGGCTTCGCCTTATCTTGTTGAATGGAGATTGGACCTTCTCGGTATCGCCGCCGGTTTGCTAGCATAGCTGGCACAACTTTTTGAATTAGGCAATTTATAATTCTTTTTCTTTGGTAATTGATTCATCCACCTTTGTAACCATAGTCCCAGTAACACGATTCTTATTGTTCCTCTTTGCTAGCTCATCATAAATGGAAGGAAATATCCCAAATTTTCCAGAAAATTTTCATTTATGACAGACCCATTCGTGGACGCGAACAACAGTTAAGAACATCACTTTTGTGATGAATCTCTTGCTCTTAACCTTTCGTTGAGGTTCAAGTTCATCAAGCATCAGGTAATATTTGGTATTGGATTTGGTCATATAAACCACTTTTCATCAATGTGTAGAACATATATTATACATATTGGAAAAATATAAAGTATCTAGATCAAGATGCATTAAACAAAATTCTAATCATGCTCTTTAATTATCTTCAATCAATTGTGGTTTAACAACATTTCTGTGAGGACGAATAATCCTTCGTGTACTCGTCTATGCACGGTAGTTTTTGGAACATGAATAATTTTAGCGAGAGATCGGATGATGGAACGACGATTTCAAGGAATTCGTTTAATTTTATTGGGACTTACATGTACATGTTTTGTTTTCTGGTTTTTTGAATTTGTTGAGAAGATACTCTATCAATAATATTTTCATCATCAAGTTGTCTTCTTGATTGTTGCCAAACTCGTCGAATGGTACTTGCAAATACTACCTGAAAACAAGGTAGCAACTTATTTCACAGACTTATATCGTTGCCTAGGTCCTGTGGTTGCAAGGAGCCGGGGGCTAAAGGTTTTTGGCGGTTGACTTATAATTAAGTATATTTTCCTGAAGTGTGCACATGAAATTCTCCCTGCCTTACACTTCCTTCATAATACAGGTATACTTATTGACATTAGATAGAAAATGGTGTAAGAAAAATTAGGGGCTACTTCACAAAATTCTTTCATTGTTGGACACCAAATTGGGTGTACAAACCAGCGTTCTCTTCAATCGATGGAAGTTTGTATGGACTACTCTCCCTTTTCTCGTATTCAAACAAAAGCACTCCGGTTTTCTTAAAAGCACGGATAAAATTTCATGAAATGTTTTAGTTCGGAACCATCGAAGTCACATTTCTAGTTTGGAGCTCATTGGTTCTCCCTCCAGAATTAGTTGCAAATTTTGTTATGAATGCCATCTTTCATCATGTAGAGTACGTACTTCAATGTTGTGTTACTCTATGATCCTAAAATTTTTATGTTCTCAAACTTCAGCTCTAATTTAATTGGGTAATTCGAATTGCAAATCACATTTGATATTATAATATGTCTAGATCAGATTGTTGAGATTTACCGACTCTAACAACTCTACACCTTGACAACTTTCCCACATCTTCATATTGAATTTCTTTTTACATACAGTTTATCACAAATTTGTCTATGTGCAAATTGCACAATAAAGTTTGGAATTTCCCGGCTTTCAAATGTCAAAATCTGGATTATGTCCCGACTCTTGAGAATATTCGCTACACTTGTCGGTCTACAAAATCTCACTTTGTCTTTCTTCTTGTTGCCCATAAAATCTTATGCAATATATATCTTATATTATATCAAAATCTGGATGAAGGTAACATTTTTGTCTTTGATTTTGATATCAGATAAGCTAGCCATCTCTTTTGTAATGATATATATCTGATTAGCTTATTGCCTTGGTAAATTACTTTCTTATCATGTCTACATTCAGAACCAATTGAATTTCATTCATGTTTGAAGTAAGGGAGCTTTAGGTTTGAAATTTGAGCATGTCAACAAAAGGAGGATGGGTTTTAATTATTATTATTTAAATTCCATCTCTACAAACTTTAATAGGTTTAAGTATATATGAATTATGTGGAGAAAATTTATCAAAATTTATCGTTGTCTCGAGAGATCTAGAAATACAGACAACCTATAGCAAAAAAAAAAGAAATTATGTGGTGAACGATTATTACATTTAGCTAATATTTGTGCCAAAATTGTTTTGCATATTGCGTGAAATATATCAACTGCTTTTCAATCATCTGGGAGTTTCAATCGATGCACCCATTTACATAACAATTTCAGCTTATCTCGGGTGAGTTCGTATCTAGCTTTAGGCCTGTGTTTACCATTCATCCATAGCTCTTGCATGATGCCCATTGCTTTCAAATCATCTCTTGAGTTTGTGGTATCCTTTGTTTTGGCACTACTGAGAATAGTGTTAAATATGTTTTCAAACACATTTTTCTCCGTATGCATGACATCAATGCAGTGACGCAGGCGCAATGAATCCCAATATGGCAAGTCAAAGAAGCTAGTGACATGCGTCCAGTTGTGTGAATATCCAAATCCAATTGCCCTTTCTTTGCTGTGTGGTTTCCTAGGTGGTGGAAAAGTGATACCAACAATCATGATACGAACAGTCTGACCTTTTCGTCGAGTTTTTCGGCGTTTGTCTAGGAATCCCTTATGTAACCCATAAAAACTGGACTTCCTGCTGTGTGGTAGTTGCTTAGCTTTGACATCACCCATACAAACATGACAGACCATCTTCCCATGGGTTGACCACCCACTAACCATACCCAGCCCGGGAAAATCACTGATAGTCCATAACAAAGCTGCACGTATCATGAAATTAGTCTTCGTAGAAGTATCAAACGTTTGCACCCCAACTTGCCATAAATTAAACAGCTCATCAATCAAAGGCCCTAAGATAGACATTCAAATTCCTCATAGGATCATTCGGCCCAGGGACTAGTAGTGTCATGAACATGTATGGCTCCTTCATGGACATGGTATGTTTAAGGTTGTACACAAGTAGTACAAAAGGCCAAACTGAGTATACAGTTGAAGTAACATTACTGTACGGGGGGAATCCATCAGTTGCAAGACCAAGTCTAACATTACGAATCTCCGCTGCAAAATCCGGATAGTTCTTGTCAAATTCCTTCCATTCTTCTCCATTTGCAGGGTGACTAAGAACCCTTCAATCAATATTTATCAAAATTGAATTAGACACGTATTCTTTTGTTCAAAATAATTTGTTCTTTTTAAGAAGTACTTCATATTTGCATTTTTCTTGTAGTGACCATTCAAGCTAAGCTAAAGAAGAAGACCATAAAAAATGGGACATGACCTCAATATCATTATTACATCATCTGCATCTATTGTCACAATTTAAACCTCTATTACTTAAAATGTCTTAAAATGTCTGAGTTAAAGAGAATTCCTTTGCACACTGCAAGGATAAATAGAAGATAATTCTTCATGACCCTAAAGATCCACAAACATAAGATATTTCATTAGTTCCCACACTTGTTATTAAGGCAACGCAAGATACATCAATGGTTTCCATGTATGTTATTAGGGCTTCGTAATACGAATATTCTTTATCTTGATTTGTATTTGATTTTCATATGATGATATGTGATAAACCTCTGTTTTCTAATCAGAGCTTCTAGTTATAATGATACATAATGATCTCCAGATATATTTCCGGAATGGGCCTAGGAAGAGCCAGGTTGTTTTTCCCAGGTTGGGCTTATGAAGGAGTCATATAGACTTCTTGTACGGGCCTAACGGGAGTCAGGTAGCCAGGTGGGCTCCAATGTGTGTCCAGAAGAGAAAAACCACACAGTAAAGAGGCAAAATTCGGCAGGTGTCGAGTCTGATGTATGAAATGGGAGATTGTTGGGGAGTTGTCTTGCGTTGCTATTGGGAGTGGCAAATTTCTAGTTAGTAATAAATCTCGTCAACTACATTAGTATGAGGCCTTTTGGGATATGCCCAAATAAAAATTATGCATGTTCGGCCCAAAATGGACATGATATGTGTTGTAATAATCTAAGCGTTTGAAAATAGAACGTTAGTTTCCATATTTGTAGAAGTTGATTTGGTCTCATCTTGTTAGAGATCTTTTAGGAGTGAAGGAGTTTACTTAGGAAAGTTGTTATGTAGTTTTAGCTAGTATTTTGTTTAAGTATTCAGTTTGTAATCTGTAGCAGGTTATCACAAATAATATCAGTTTTGTTTCCTTATTCTCACGTCTGTGTTATACATACATTACTGGTATATTGTGTATGCGAGTAAAACCTAGTGTTTTGACTAACATTCTGGTATCAGAGCGGTTGACGGTGAATGCCAAAGTTTATGCCAAAGAAAAGTACGATGGAGGCAAACAAAGACAAAGAAGGTTCCTTGAGGCTACGGTATCCGATGTTGACAAAGACAAATTATACGGCATGGGCTCTGAAGATGTGTGTGTTCATGGAAGCTCATGGAATATGGGAAGCAGTCAAGCCTACAGACCCTAAGGCTACGATCGAAACAAAGACAGACATGATGGCAACGGCCGCAATTTTTGAAGCCATTCCAGAGGATGTATTACTCTCAATAGCTGAAAAGAAGACTGCAAAGGACGCTTGGACAGCCATTAAGACCATGTGTCTGGGAGCCGATAGAGTCAAAAAAGCGAAAATTCAGACATTGAAGGCAGAGTTCGAAACCTTGAGTATGAAGGATACAGAGTCTGTGGATGAGTTTTCGATGAAACTAAATGCTTTGGTCACTAACATCCGCGTTCTGGGGGAGACCATCCAAGAGAGCTACGTGGTGAAAAAATTATTGCGAGCCATGCCAACAAAATTTCTACAGATAACCTCATCCATTGAACAGTTCGGAAACCTAGAAGAGATGTCAGTTGAGGAGACTATAGGGTCTCTTAAAGCTCACGAAGAGAGAACTCGTGGCAAAACGGAGAACACTGGAGGACAATTGCTCTTGTCAGAAGAAGAATGGCTGAAAAGAGAGAGCAACGAGGGGCAACTCTTATTCACAAGAGAAGAATGGATAAGAAGGAGGAAAACTGGGGCAGAGGCGTCCCAAGGTATGAGAAATCGAGGAGGAACTGGTAGCAACCAAGGAGGACGTGACAGAAGCAAAGTCCGGTGCTTTAATTGTCTAGGCTATGGTCACTATGCTGCGGAATGCAGAAAATCACGACCCAATAGAGAACCAACGCCAGAGGTAAACTTGACCAAGATACATGACAATGAACCTGCACTCCTTATAGCTGAGAAGGAGGTTGTGCCAAAGCTATCGAAAGATGGAGGAAACTGTTTCAAGTCAAATGTGTGGTACCTCGACAATGGGGCGAGTAACCACATGACAGGAGATCGTTCGAAATTCAGAGAATTGGACGAAGGGGTGACAGGAACAGTGAAATTCGGTGATGGATCCGGAGTAGAAATCAAAGGAAAGGGCTCGGTCAGTTTCAAGTGCAAGACTGGAGAAGAAATTGTCATTCGCGAGGTATACTTTATCCCTACTCTATGCAATAATATTATAAGTCTCGGACAACTGTCAGAGAATGGTAATAAAGTTGTGTTAAATGGTGATTTGCTATGGGTATATGATAAAAATGAAAGACTAGTTATGAAGGTTAGACGATCAGCAAATCGTTTGTATAAGATTATCATTGAGACAGGTGAATCTACTTGTTTGCTTGCCAAAACGGAGGAAACATCATGGCTATGGCATTCTCGCCTTGGACATGTGAACTTCCAAGCACTACTGTTGATGTCAAAGAACAAGATGGCTCGTGGGATACCAGATCTTGTCCAACCAAAGAATGTTTGCTCGGGATGTTTGTTATCAAAGCAAACTAGGAAATCTTTTCCTAACAAAACAATATTTCATGCAAAACGAGCTCTAGACTTGATATATGGTGATTTATGCGGACCTATCTCCCCACCAACAATGGCTGGAAAGAACTACTTCATGCTGCTAGTGGATGATTTTAGTAAGAAGATGTGGATATATTTCTTGACTAGCAAAGACGAGGCTTTCGAAACGTTTCAAAAATTTCGATCGTTGGTTGAAAAAGAAGCAGAAACAGGGATCAAAGTCTTTAGAACTGATCGAGGAGGGGAATTCACCTTGAATGCATTCGTGAATTACTGTGAAGAATTTGGTATTACAAGGCATCTGACCACTCCTTACTCTCCGCAACAAAACGGTTTTGTCGAGCGGAGAAACAGGACGGTGGTGGCAATGATCAGAAGCCTGCTGAAGGAGAAGAAATTGTCAGCTGAAATGTGGGGAGAAGCTGCTCGTCATGCGGTTTACTTGTTGAATCGTCTGCCCACTCGGTCTCTGTCAGATAAGACGCCATATGAAGCTTGGAAGGGAACGAAACCAAATCTGGAACACATTCGTATTTTTGGCTGCATCGCAAATATGAAAGTGCCGAGTATATACACAAAAAAACTTGATGATCGCAGTAAAAAGGTTGTCTATCTGGGAAGTGAGCCTGGTACAAAAGGGTGTCATTTGTACGATCCCGAAACAAACAAAGTATTGGTAAGCCGAGATGTGATTTTCGAAGAAGACAAAGCTTGGGTTTGGGAAACACAACAGAGGACGGATCAAGTGCTTTCAGGAGTGTTCACGGTTTCTGATCCACATATGGGTACTGCACCAGAAAATGCTGCAGAACCAACTACACCAAGTAGTGGCCATGGACTCTCACACAACGACAGTACTATCTCAGGCACACCAGGTACACCACTGTCGCCTCAAACAAACACAGCACTGACAGACGAGGGGGAGAGTAATTCTGGGGGAGTAAGTAATTCTGGGGGAGTGTCAGCCTCAACCACTCGAACAAGCAGCAGAAACAGCACTACTTACAGTGGTACTGCTGAGAGCACTAGCAGTGACGAAAGTGAGCAGCCCAGAAAGTTTCGTCTGCTCAGTGATGTGTATGACGAGTCTGTCGAGATCGAGCTGGAGGAAGAGTTACTCTTGGGAGTCGTGGATGAACCTAGAAACTATCTTGAGGCTGCAGAGAACGAAGCATGGAAGGAAGCAATGAATGCTGAAATTGACGTGATAGAAAAGAATAATACATGGAAGTTGGAAGAACTCCCAGCTGGTCATAAACCCATCGGTTTGAAGTGGGTTTACAAAACGAAGCGTGACTCGAATGGTAAAATTATCAGGTACAAGGCGCGACTTGTCGCGAAGGGATATGTGCAGAGACAAGGTATAGATTTCGAGGAAATCTTCGCACCGGTCACACGCCTGGAAACCGTAAGACTACTGTTGGCCCTTGCAGCTTAAAATGAGTGGGAAGTTCACCACTTGGATGTAAAGTCTGCGTTCCTCAACGGTGACTTGCAAGAAACTGTTTTCGTAGCCCAACCTGAAGGATATGTAAAGCAAGGAAAGGAAAACATGGTGTACAGACTGGTTAAAGCTTTGTACGGTCTGAGGCAGGCCCCACGGGCCTGGTATGCGAAGCTGCGAAAATGTTTGGAAGCTCTGGGGTTCACCAAGTGTCCGTATGAACATGCGGTTTACATGAAACACGAAGGTGAAGAAGTTTTGCTCGTAGGGGTGTACGTTGATGACCTTTTGATCACTGGTAGTTGTGTTGAGAACATACAGAAATTCAAAGCTCAAATGGGAGAGAATTTTGAGATGAGTGATTTGGGAAGGCTATCATATTATTTGGGAATAGAAGTCGCTCAGGAGGATGGTTTTATTATGCTCAAACAGACCGGGTATGCCAGAAAGCTGCTCGAAATTGCTGGGTTGAAGGACTGCAATTCTGTTCGCTATCCCATGGAACCAAATGTTGTGATCTGTAAAGATGAGCAGGGAAAAGTGGTGAATGCTACTCAGTACAAAAGCATTGTGGGGGGTTTGAGATACTTGGTTCATACTCGCCCCGACATAGCTCACTCAGTTGGTGTGGTTAGCAGGTACATGGAGCGTCCTACTGTTCTTCATATGAATGCTGTAAAACGCATACTACGCTATATTAAGGGAACATTGAACTATGGTTTACTATATTCGAAGGGTACGGGAAGCTATTTACTGTCAGGTTACTCCGATTCAGACTTGGCAGGTAACATAGAGGATAGAAAGAGTACTGGGGGCATGGCTTTCTACCTAAACGAAAGCTTAATCACGTGGGTTTCACAAAAGCAAAGGTGCGTGGCACTTTCTTCCTGCGAGGCAGAATTTATGGCAGCTACAGCTGCGGCATGCCGAGGAGTGTGGCTGGGCAACCTTCTCAGTCAGATAACGAATCAAAAGCGAAGTCCAGTTGTGATTTATATCGACAACCGATCAGCTATAGACTTAGCAAAGAACCCTGTCTTCCATGGGCGGAGCAAGCATATTGACATTCGCTACCATTTTATTCGGGAATGTGTAGAACGTGGGGAGATAATAATCAAGCACATCAGTACGGGGGAGCAGCGAGCAGACGTGTTAACGAAATCCATGACCACTGTGAAGTTCGAGAAGATGAGGGAGTTGCTCGGTATCAAGAACTTGCATGCTGGTACTTAGATTATGGGGGAGTATGTTGTAATAATCCAAGCATTTGAAAATAGAATGTTAGTTTCCATATTTGTAGAAGTTGATTTGGTCTCATCTTGTTAGAGATCTTTTAGGAGTGAAGGAGTTTACTTAGGAAAGTTGTTATGTAGTTTTAGCTAGTATTTTGTTTAAGTATTCAGTTTGTAATCTGCAGCAGGTTATCACAAATAATATCAGTTTTGTTTCCTTATTCTCACGTCTGTGTTATACATACATTACTGGTATATTGTGTATGCGAGTAAAACCTAGTGTTTTGACTAACAATATGAACTGAAATATATCCTAGAGCTATAATTAATGTTAAATTTATTAGACCTATATTGGTCCAGAAGGGAGGCACTATAATAAAGGTCTGAAACCCTAATTAATTATTTAATTCATAATTAACTAAAAGGATTAATTATGTAACCAATTAATACTGTCCAGATAAGATGTAAATACTAGAAAGAGAGGCCTATAAGGAACATACTCCTATAAGGAATCAATTTTCTCTAGGGAAGGATATAGAATCCTACAAAAAAAGGTGGCTCCCTTTCAAAAGCTCTTAAACCTACTCTAAGTATGAGACTCTCAAAATCTTTGTAAAGTGCCTTACCCCACATTCTAAGAACCGCGTTTTGACTTAATTTTCAATATTACTTTTGATACACAGAGATCTTGTTATGACTGATTTCATCCCCGAACAACAAGAATAGACCTAGCTTCGCGAGCCAACCGTTGCATGAACATCATGCAACTAGATCGAACCCACTGTCTAGTCACGTACTAATTGCCCTAGTTTTCAATCCTCAATAGGACAATATCATAATATTGTGAAGTTATGGCTGGATATCGGTCCAATAAGTGTTATCAATGATTCCGTGTTATCAAAGATTCAGGTTGGTTGGGAAGAAGCAAGTGGGCTAACGTAGAAAGGGCTTAAGCAGAGGTAGTTGGGGCTTCAATTATGGGAGTAGCGGGAGTCAGAGAGCCAACTGGACTTCCAGGTGGGGGAGCTCAAATAGAATGGAGGCAAATTCGACATGTGTCAATTGTGAAGGGGGATTGTTGGGAGTTATCACACACCATTTATAGGACGTAGATTGCTAGCTAATAGGCAGCTAGTTAACTCCACTAGTATATGCTTAAAAACATATCATTATGTTTTTGATTGTTTGATTAGTGTTATACTCAAACATGCTTTCTTTTTCTCACATGTCAAATGCCTTTGTTTAGATATAGCAAGTGGGGGTTGTTGTAGTATATGCTCATTGTTTATAAGATTTTTGGTGTTTGAATTCTAAGGTTTTTATTTTAGAATATATATTTTTTAATATATATATTAACAAGCTTTTGTCCCTAATTTAACCAATTTTAATTTTATTAAACCTTAGTGAAATAGTTTTCTCACATGTCAGATGTTTCTGTTTTCCTGCTATTAGTTTATAAGATTTTTGGGTGTTTTAATTCCTAAGATTTTTATTTATTAATATACGTTTTGACAGGTTTCATTCCCATTTACCTAATTTTATTTTTATTAAACCCTAATGAAATAGGTAGGAGGTATGTAATAAACTAATAATTGCTTAAACTAATGGGTGTATTTAGTTCAACTTTTAATATATTAATGATAATATACAAAATTTTAAAACACCTTGTTGATTTTGTTTTATACTTGAATTGTCATTGAGTAGATGTAGACTCGTGCTTGGTTGATACAAAGGCTCATAGATTTAGAAAACATTCCACAAATTCTTCGAAATCTAATACATTTTAATCGAATTTCAATTTTTTTTACAAAATTCATCAGTTTTTTATTACTATTTTGTTTCTGAATATCATACGACATTAAAGAAAATTAAAATACATCAGTTTTTGAATATCATAAAATTCTCCATTTTATGAAATTTGGTTGAATATGTTACAGATATAGATGTTATCAAAGAAAATGATTCTACAATTAAGTATATTTTTAAGTATATTTTTCTGAAGTGTGCACATGAAATTCTCCCTGTCTTACACTTCCTTCATAATACAGGTATACTTGACATTAGATAGCAAATGGTGTAAGAAAAATTAGGGGCTACTTCACAAAATTCTTTCATTTTTGGACACCAAATTGGGTCTACAAACCACGGTTCTCTTCAATTGATGGAAGTTTGTATGGACTACTCTCCCTTTTATCGTATTCAAACAAAAGCACTCCGGTTTTCTTAAAAACATTGATAAAATTGCACAAAATGTTTTAGTTCGGAACCATCGAAGTCACATTTATAGTTTGGAGCTCATTGGTTCTCCCACCAGAATTAGTTGCAAAGTTTGTTAAGTATGCCATCTTTCATCATGTTCATGTAGAGTACGTACTTCAATGTTGTGTTACTCTATGATCCTAAAATTTTTATGTTCTCAAACTTCAGCTCTAATTTCATTGGGTAACTCGAATTGCAAATCACATTTGATATTATAATATGTCTAGATCAGATTGTTGAGATTTACCGTCTCTAACAACTCTACACCTTGCGAACTTTCCCACATCTTCACATTGAATTTCTTTTTAGAGTCAGTTTATCACAAATTTGTCTATGTGCAAATTGCACAATAAAGTTTGGAATTTCCGGGCTTTCAAATGTCAAAATGTGGACGACGTACTGACTTTTGAGAATATTCGCTACACTTGTCGGTCTACAAAATCTCACTTTGTCTTTCTTCTTGTTGCCCATAAAAGCTTATGCAATATATATCTTATATTATATCAAAATCTGGATGAAGGTAACAATTTTGTCTTTGATTTTGATATGATGATATCAGATAAGCCCTCTCTTTTGTAATGATATCTGATTAGCGTATTGCCTTGGTAAATTACTTTCTTATCATTTCTACATTGAGAACAAATTTGAATTTTCATCCATGTTTGAAGTAAGGGAGCTTTAGGTTTGAAATTTGAACATGTCAACAAGAGGATGATGGGTTTAAATTATTATTATTTAAACTCCATCTCTACAAACTTTAATAGATTTAAGTATGAATTCTGTGGAGAAAATTTATCAAAATTTATCTTTGTCTCGAGAGATCTAGAAATACAGACAACCTATAGCAAAAAAATAAGAAATTTTGTTCTGAACGATTATTACATTTAGCTAATATTTGTGCCAAAATTGTTTTGAGTCGATATTTCAAGTTACTCTAGCTAAAATTAGTTTTAAATTACTTTTTTAATATAAGATTAAGCATATCAATTAACTCATGAATTTGATCTAACATCCCCCTAAGTCACAAAAGCATTGTAAATATTGCATGCAAAAGGATAAGTGTTAAAGAAATCTTAAATAAATATGCAGGAATATGGATAATGATTTGTAAATTGACTTTGGGAAAAATGACCAGACACAATTTATCAAAATTCTATTTCTGAATCTCAAGTATGCAAATTCAACATTGCTAAAAATTAACTTAAATGTTACTAAAAGAAAACATAACTAGAAAGAAGAAAATTGACCAGCGACCATCAACAGTCATATACTGCTGAGTTTTTGGCAACCACCAGCATTACAGGGCCGGCTGCTTTCATGCTAGTCACTAGTCCACCCATTAAAGCTCCTTCGGCATCTATAGCTGTAACAGTAAAGCATCTAGCTATGTGATCATAAGAAGCAGAAGTAGCGGCAGCAGCAGCACCTGAACCGAAACATGTCCCGGAAAAAAAATTATCCTAAAAGTTCCTGGAACTTGAGCAGGTGGGACATCAGACCCTGCACAGCAAGTAACAGCTTCTGATACAAGTCCGGTACCAAAAACAACTGATATATTTAGTGAATTACGACCAGCATACTCCACAACACTTTCCACGATATCTAACCCTGGTTCAATGTTAAGGACGAGAGTCCCCATGGAAGTTCTCGGTCTTGACCAGTTACCGGATCCAACCGTTCTTGGTCTTGACCTGTGACTAGACCTAACACTAACAGGGAAAACATTTCGTGAAGATGGGGTTGGCACAGGATCAGGCATTGCCAGTATTTGTTTTTCTGCAGATTGGAATAATTTGTCCATTAGATTGTCTTGTACTTTAGACTTTTACCGGTCTTCTCTGTTATATACATGACCAGAGTATATGTTGCGATTTTGTAAATCACTTTATTCAACCTTTTAATTTGTTATGATAATATAGATATATTGCATTCAGATTCTTAGCATCTTGAATCAACATTCGAAATTTTATTTGATATACTTAAATTCATTTTTAATAAAAATGAAAATGTAATTGGAAATATGATTTGATATTCAATATGTAATATGAGCAAATTCTAGATTATCAACCCCTATTAGGAAATGTAATATAAATCAGATGTACTGAATCTCATTAAAAATACAATGCTAGTGGTCAATCTATATCAGACCCGCTGATCCACTTGGCAGGACCCTTTGTCATATATTTGTTAACTTTTTACTGAAAATGGTTTTACTTTTTGAAACTCCTAGGCCATGTTTGTGAAGAATCAGAACTGATATGCAAATAACTCACACACACGAAGCACGTATATAAACTGGGAAAAGCTGATATATTAGGATGGTTAAAACTGCTCAGAATACATGCAAATAAATAGAAACTAGTACGTGGGCTTCCTAAGAAATAGCAACTGAGTCTCCTAAGAATTCTCTATCACTCCCACGATCCTACTAATGCGGAAACAAATACTACGACTAAGTCTCAGCTATACATACGTGTATACACAGCTGAGTTATTGAAAATTCAAATCCTAAAAACCAAATTTAAATTATCACCAACAAATACCCCCTTAATCTAAATTTGGTTTTGCAAATTCTTGATCCCAAGCAAAGCACGCAGACGCTCGAACTTCACAGTAGCCATGGCTTTTGTTAACACGTCCGCACGCTGATCCCCCGTCCCAATATGCTTAATCACGATTTCACCGCGTTCCACGCATTCACGAATAAAATGATATCGAATGTCGATATGTTTGCTACGTCCGTGGAAGACCGGATTCTTTGCTAAGTCTATTGCGGATTGGTTGTCTATATACAGCACCACAGGTCCTATAGTCTCATCTGTCAACCTTCCCAGCAAATTACGAAGCCACATACCTTGACAAGCAGCTGCCGTAGCTGCCATGAACTCAGCCTCACACGACGAGAGGGCCACACACCGCTGCTTCTGAGACACCCAAGTGATTAGACTTTCATCGAGATAAAATGCCATACCCCCCGTGCTCCTCCTATCATCAATCTGTCCCGCCAAATCGCTATCAGAGTACCCAGACAATACCATGTTGTTGCTGCCTCCCTTCGAGTACACCAAGCCGTAACTCAAAGTTCCTTTCAAGTAACGAAGTATTCGTTTCACAGCATTCCAGTGCATCACAGTAGGCCGTTCCATGTAGCGGCTCACAATCCCAACAGCGAATGACAAATCTGGTCGAGTATGGACTAGATAACGGAGACCTCCCACAATGCTTTTGTACTCAGTTGAGTCAACTGGTTTCCCTTTTTCATCTTTGTGTATTTGAACAGCTGGCTCCATAGGATATTTTGTGGGTTTGCATTCCGCCATCCCACTTCTTTCCAGAACTTTCTTTGCATAGATTGTCTGTTTCAACTCTATACAATCCTTCATCTGACATACCTCTATCCCGAGATAATGAGATAGCTTACCCAAGTCGCTCATCTCGAAATTCTTTGCCATTTGTTCCTTGAACTGGTTGATGAGAGAAGTATCTGATCCTGTAATTAACAAGTCATCGACATACACCCCAATTATCAGTACTCCATCGTTCTCGCGCCTAGTGTACACTGCGTGTTCATATGGGCACTTAGTGAAACCCAAACTCTCCAGGCACTTGTTTAATTTAGCGTACCAGGCCCGTGGCGCTTGGCGAAGCCCATAAAGCGCCTTTATCAGCTTATATACCATGTTCTCCTTTCCTTCCTTCACGAATCCCTCTGGCTGTATCACATAAACATTTTCTTGTAAATCCCCATTCAGGAAAGCCGATTTTACATCAAGGTGGTGGACTTCCCAACTGTTTTTAGCTGCCAATGCCAACAGCAATCTGACCGTCTCCAAGCGAGTAACTGGGGCAAACACCTCCTCAAAATCTACCCCCTGTCTCTGAACGTATCCTTTTGCGACAAGCCTCGCCTTGTACTTCACAATATCACCTTCAGTGTTCCTCTTTAACTTGTACACCCATTTCAGACCTATTGGCTTGTGTCCTGTGGGGAGCTCAACTAGTTTCCAGGTGTTGTTTCGCTCAATAGCTTCCATCTCGGTTCTCATAGCCTCCTTCCAGGGCTCCTTGTTAACAGCCTGATGATAGGTAACGGGCTCCTCAACGCCCAGAAGTAACAATTCTTCCTCGAGCTCTATCTCGTCTGTGTTCTCATAGATATCTGTCAACGATCTGAAACGTTCTGGGATGCTGCTTCTATCCTTTTCTTCTGAGTTCCCTTCATTCTGCTGAGTTGATTCTGGCGATCTAACTGAGCTTTCAACAGTAGTTTCGCCTGTAGGTTGGATATGGGCCTCTTCAACCATAAACTCGAGATGGGCTTTGTCTGCACCAGCTCTTCCATCTATAATTCCCTCATTCCAGGTCCATGATTTTGACTCCACAAAAGTAACATCTCTACTAACATGCACTCTTTTCTTCACTGGATCATATAAGCGATTTGCTTTTGTGCCGGGCTCCCTTCCAAGATATACCACATATTTACTACGGTCGTCCAGCTTTTTTGTATGTACGCTCGGCACTTTCATAAAAGCACAGCAACCAAAAATCCTGATGTGACTAACATCAGGTATCAATCCTGACCATGCTTCATATGGAGTACAGTTTGAGAGTGCTCGTGTAGGTAACCTATTTAGCACGTACACGGAGTGACGTACCGCTTCGCCCCAGAATTCTGATGGAACCTGCTTCTCTTTCAAAAAACTTCTTGCCATAGCCACCACCGTTCTGTTTCTGCGCTCCACCACTCCATTTTGTTGAGGGGTATACGGAGCCGTATAGTGTCTGAGAATTCCATTCTCCTCACAATAACTGGTAAATTGAGATGAACAAAATTCACCACCCCTATCTGTTCGTAAAGCTTTGATTTTCTTTTCTGATCCATTTTCAACAAGTGCCTTAAACTTTTTAAACGCCTCGAGTGCTTCAATTTTGGTCGATAAAAAATAAACCCACATCATACGGCTGAAATCATCAACTAGGAGCAGAAAATACCTTTTTCCGGACGGCGTTTGAGGTGCTATTGGTCCACATATATCCCCATGAACCAGCTCCAATACTTTCTTGGACATATAGGTTGACTTCGAAGGGAATGGAGTTCTTGTTTGCTTAGCCATGAGACATCCCGTACAGACTTCTTTGGGTTGTCCCAACTTTGGTAGACCAGCAACCATACCATTATTTTCCATAAGCTCCATTGCGTGGAAATTCACATGGCCCAAACGTGAGTGCCATAGCCAAGAGTCTTCCTCTGTCTTTGTAATTAAACAACTGGGATAGGATTCTTCAAGCATAATCTTGTATAATCGGTTGGATGACCTCTTAACCTTCATTAGCAAATTCCCACCATTATCGTATACCCACAGGTATTCGCCCTCCATCGTCACCTTGTTACCTTCCTCTGACATTTGTCCAAGACTGAGAATATTGTTACAGAGGGTTGGGATGTAGAATACATCGTTGAATACCTTTTCTTCTCCAGTTTTGCACTTAAAAGCGATCGATCCCTTCCCTCTTATACTGACCGTCGATCCGTCACCAAATTTCACTTCTCCTGTCAAGTTTTCGTCCAAACTTGTGAATTTCGTTTTGTCTCCAGTCATGTGGTTGCTGGCTCCATTATCCAGATACCACAATTGGGAAAATCTGTTCTGCTTTTCATCAACTGCTAGCTTTGGAAATACATTCTCTTCATTCAGCAATACCATCTTTGTTGTGCTCTTGTCCAGTTCAGATAGTAACAGGGCAGGTTCATCATCCTCCTGCTCCTTGAATTTCATTAGATTTGCCTCTGGTTTCTGATTACTTCCACGACGAGGTCTCTTACATTCTGCCTGGTAGTGTCCCAGAACATTGCAGTTAAAACATCTCACACTACTTCTGTCACGCCCAGTCTGGTAGCTACGACCCCCACGACCTCTGTAGTGTGATTGTCCCTCCGTGGTTTCTCTGCTTGTCCGTTTCAACCAGTCTTCGCGAGTAAGTAACAGCTTCCCTTCGTTTTTCTCTCGCTTAGACCACTCTTCCTCCGTTAGCAATAACTTCCCACCTGTAGCCTCATTCTGACCCTTTATCCTCTCTTCATGGGCTTGGAGAGACCCGATAACTTCCTCTACTGACATGTTCTCCAAGTCTCCAAACTGCTCAATCGTCGAAGCAATTTGAAGAAATTTTGGTGGGACTGCTCTCAATAGCTTCTTAACAACGTACGATTCTTTCATCTCTTCACCTAAAGCCCGGATGGTGGATACTATCCCGTTAAGCTTCATGCAAAAATCCTCCAGTTGGTCGTTGTCATTCATCCGCAGCGTCTCAAACTCCGCCTTCAGCGTCTGGACCTTGGCCGTCTTTACTCGGTCAGCCCCTTGGCACATCACCTTAATGGCTTCCCAGCCATCTTTTGCAGTCTTCTTCTCAGCGATTGACAACAACAACTCCTCAGGTATGCCTTGGTAGATCATAGCCAATGCAACCTTATCAACTTTCTCCTCAACCACTGCCTTTTCATCACTCGGTTCCACAGCAGCCCATACTCCCTGAGCCTGCATGTAGACCTTCATCTTCAATGCCCAACCCGTGTAATTTCCTTTGGCCAACATTGGGTAGGTTAGCCCATACGATCCCGTCTTCCCTTTTCCAGCGTCCATGTCGCAGCCTTGTCACGAGTACTCTGAATGAAGCTCTGATACCAAATGAAGAATCAGAACTGATATGCAAATAACTCACACACACGAAGCACGTATATAAACTGGGAAAAGATGATATATTAGGATGGTTAAAACTGCTCAGAATACATGCAAATAAATAGAAACTAGTACGTGGGCTTCCTAAGAAATAGCAACTGAGTCTCCTAAGAATTCTCTATCACTCCCACGATCCTACTAATGCGGAAACAAATACTACGACTAAGTCTCAGCTATACATACGTGTATACACAGCTGAGTTATTGAAAATTCAAATCCTAAAAACCAAATTTAAATTATCACCAACAGTTTGTTTGTTTAGGAGAATTTTGGGATTATAATATATAATCTCAATATTCTTTAAATAATCTAATATTTATTTAAAATATTAAGTTTAGATTGGATTATAATCACTTAAGATTTCATATATTTTTTTCGCTAAGTAAGATTTCATAATGTTTTAATTTATCTTATGTAATTTCTAATCTTACATTTCCCTTAAAAAATAATTTATAAGATATGATTAAAAATATCTCTTCCAACCAAGTATGATAATTATAATCATATTTTTTACTCCAACCTAACAAATATAAAACAACTATTTTAAAATTTTATAATCTTTAAAGTACTTCTAAATAAGTTTTTGCAAAATAGATCAGAAATTATTTGTCTACTCCATGTTATTGTGTATGAGGATCTAATTTAGTTTGACATCTCATGGAATTTATAAGGGATTGTGTTTACACTACACCAAAAATGGCCAAAACCTACCACGCAAATGGTAGGTTTTGGGTGTAAATCGGTAGGCAACATGGTAGAAATTGCTCACGAATTCATGATGGTAGGAATTGGTGGTCTGTTTCTTAAACGGTCCCACATGCCAAATGGTTGTCCATGTGGCGAGCCACATCAACACCCACATCGACTGCCACATGGCGGTGGTCCCCCACACATCACTTGTCACCTCAAGTGCCACGTCAAATAAATATTGTCCCACGAGGTTGACATGGCATGCCACGTGTCACACAGGGTGCCATTGCCACGTCATTTTGTGGGGTCACCTTTACCCCGGTCAAGGACTATTTCTAACAAGTGCAAATGGTAGGTTTTATATCATTCTAAAGAAAATGTTTCAATAGCCAGCTGCATCCACTTTGTATCAACATCGCCTTTTATAAACATAACACACGAGAAGCCATAAAAGAAAATTGACTACCAACTAGATATTATTAATAGAAAATATTACACAAATATTCAGTACATCAATTTATTGAACACCACACATCAAGAAATTTAAATTTCTATACACAATAAGATAACATGTATATGATCCTCGAACAATAATTCTTCCAAAATCCAACTCTATTGCAATCCTTTACAATTTCTCTTCACATTATTGAACAACCCATCACGAGTGTCGAAAGCTGTGAACAAGAAAACAAATCAGTTTGGTGGTTTTTAATCGATTTAAAGGATGCTATAACAGAATAATGTAAGCCTGTAAACATACTTTCACTAGCTGTGTTACAGCAGGCGTGATCTTGCTCAACTTCTGTAATCAATAACTTACATTTGCCTTCAGAAAATTCAGCAGCTGAGTTCAAATGCTTCCTCAGATTTTTTATGTCCTGAAGATAAATAATATTATTCTGTTAGTATGAAAGCACATTAGCACATTGAAGGAATCTTGAACTAAAAGCTGCATCTAATAATGAGCATTTGATAACATCGCTCTATGCTTGCACTATACTTGGTTGCTAAAGATTACATCTTGATGTGACGACAAAGATATTGGAATTGATACATTTGCAAACGGGTTAGTCTGTTTTGACATACAAGTATGGAACAAAACCTGCCATAAGACTATCTGAAAAGCACAAGTCCTGTTGCTTTGTAAACTCGTCGTAATTATCAGACGCAAAAGAGGGGCTGTAGTAGATGAAGCCAATCATTTTAGAGGAAAAACTGAGAGTTACCTTAATTGTTATTACTAACGAAATATGAAGAGTGTACTACCTATATTAGTTATCTTTATTAGTAGTTAAATGTTGGTTATATAGGTAATTGTTATATTGTAAACTTATAGAGACTATGCACTTCAAATTGAATAAAATGAGAAGTTAATTAAGATAAAAGCACACCTCTGTAATTTATCAGGTTGCAATTGATATTTATGAGTCATGTGTGCACTATGGGGCAATAAAATTGTATATTTGGTCGGGTTATACTATGTTCCCTAAACTTAAATTCGTCTTAAAGACAGATATGCCAACTTCTGATAAAGGAGGATTTTTCGTGAAAATCGAGGCTCATAGATGGGGAAGACCCGCAACAAAGCATGATCACGCTGCCGAGGACTGCATGATCACGCTGCTAAGGATGCACGATGGCATGACCACGATGTTGAATGACATGACCATGCCAAACTGGAAATTCATGGCAGTGGGTTTAAGTTTGAGGATTAGAGATCGTGCATGCTCATACTCAAAGTTGCATGATCACGCTCCTTTAATTTTATATTTATTTTAATTAGGATTTGGTTTTATTTTGTTTTAAGGCTTATTGTCTCTATATAAACAATATCATGATGTAAAAAAAAATAATCTTATTATTGAAATCAAAACCCTAGAGATTTTTCTCTTCTTTCTTGTGGATTCAAGAAACTCCTTGTGGATTCAAGGAAAACCTTGTGGATTCAAGGTATTTTAAGAAATTTCATGTAAGAATCTTTGTAAGGATTAGCGCTAGATTTTTCTTGATTTCGTGCTGCGTCAACTTCTATGTTAACTAATTATTCTATAGATTTGTTTATATATCATGATCTTTTTTCAAGTACTTGTATACTTTTGTTTTGAGTGAAAAATAAATAGTTTTTATTGAGATTCATGATTGGGAGTTTACAAATTCGAAAGGAATTTCTAGTATGTCTTTTGTCTGTATTTTAGATTGGATCCCCTGGTTGGGAGATGCTAATCTCTTCTGCATTTTGCTGGTTTGGAAGCTCTTCTTGAATCTATAGAGTTATGTCTTTTTAGTGCACTGTTATACTATTTTGGGGTGGCTTGAGTCGATATTCCATGGAGATAATTCATCGTGTTGCTTGATTAATGTTCTTTCCCCATGTTCTTTTTGTTTTCTCGCTTTTTTTTTTATTTTTTGTGAAAATGTTAGACGCCTTAGCTTAGATATAACAAGTGGCGGTTATTTTGATGTCTTCTCTTGGAGATTTGTTCTAAGAATATTTTACTTTCCTAAATAGTGAACATTTTAACAAGTTGAACTCTTGAAAGCGGGCCCAAATCGCCATTAAAACATGAACCCTAATTCAGCGTTGATAAATGGGAAGAGACCTTCTCCATATATAGAATCCATTATCAAACCCTAATATTTTCCTTATTTCTGTTTTTATTTATATAGAGAAAGTAATCTGAACTTCCTTTTTTTACCTTTTAATGGAATCTCACACCATTTCTCCAATTTCTCACAAACTGTAACCCAAATCCTCATTAATTTGGAAGACCCTAATTTTTCATTTCATTTTCCTATTCTATCATATGGGTTGATATTAAATTATTCGAGGATGATGTCACGGGATTTTTATTTGAACCTTTGACTGCATTAGAGACTATCAAGCCTTGAAATTCATGTTCTCTTGTTTGGCCTGGTCAGAAGAACACCCATCAGCCATGGGTGGATTACAGTCATATTTCGTAACATTTGTTTTATTAATGCAATTGTGCAACGCTTGATGCGTAGTGTTCTGTTTTTTGAGGGTGTTCGAACTTCTGATCGTATTTGAGCTTGTGATCGTAATATTATAATGCGTTTGTTTGATCAGTGTTTCTCATGCCCAAATTGAAATTTTATTCGACTCTATAAAGCATGTTGTTTCAAACGTACAAGTTTTTTCACATATCATGTTAATTTCGACTTCCCCGCAACCAACCATCATCAGTGGTCGTTCCAGTATTGTATCTCCTTACCTTTTATTTTTGTTCACATATATTATTTTGCTTAGTGTAATTTCTCTGGTTATTACATTCTTGATTTTGTGTATCTATGTGTGTGCGAGTAGAGTTCGTGTGTATTTGTCTACGTATATATTTATATATATCACTCAATATTGTGTCATGCACTAAGCTGCAGACTTCACGAAAATAGCTTCCAGGCGCATGGTATGCGTACATCTCACCCTCCGTAGCTCTGCTCTTAGCAGAATATACTTTGGTTTTATTTGTTTTTGTTTAATCTTTTACTTTCGTGAGTCCTCGTCCTATGTGTGTTTGTATACTAGATTTTCTCTTACTAATATATATATATATGTGTGTGTGTGCAACTCAAATGAGACCCCCACTTAATGTGAGAACTGAGACTAAATCTCAGCAACATGTCACATATACTTGCATTAAATCTCAGCCACATATTTTAGATCTAACAACTTATCTCTTTCGTCTCTCCTATCTATTACTACTGCTAACTTCATTTTTCTAACCTTTATTTTGACTTCATCATCCATGTGTGTCTCTTCAACAATTAAAATACATAAATCTATTCATCTTCTTCCTCCACACATCTCTCTCGACCTCTAATCATTCTTCTCCGTCGTCGAAATCTCACTGCACCTGGTTTTCACCTTCATCAACAATATTATCATTTCTGAAGCAAGATTCTCTGTTGGGGTACTTGATTCTCTATTCTCCTGCGTCATCACCGTCTAATTCTTACGATTCTTTTGCAAAACCATTTTCAAATTTGATGGTGGCATAAAGCACGAAAATGATAGTACGGTAGAATCGAATAGGATGAAACAACATCGTCAACTAAAATGAGTGAGGAACAGAAGTATGAGTAGCTTTGCTAGTAATCATCAACGCAGATCAAAATTTGTGTATACAAATCACCTTTTTCTAAATATATATCAGTTTTTTTTAGTACAAATCACCTTTTTATTTGGTGATTGGTATATGTAAAATTTGCGATTTTTATATAGAAATTGGTGATGTTAGTTTAAATTTTAGTGATTTGTTTTCGAATTTGGTGATTTTACACATAGTGGTAATTGTGGTGATAATTTAAATTTTTGTGATTTGATTTTATATTTTAGTAATTCTGGTGTTGGTGTTGTAATGGTGCGGGTGGTGCAATGGTAGTGCTATGGTTGATCGTTGTGGTGTTCTAGTGTAGTGGTGATAGGGTGATGATGGTTGTAACGATGGTGTTGACGGGAGTGATGTCATCAGAGTAAAACCACGTTACAGGATTAACGCAGTGGTGACTAGAGAACATCTCCAGTAGACATGTATATGCATTTTTATTTTTATGTATTATAATTTGTAATTATTCCTCCGGTTCAATTTTATTACAAAATTACCATTGAGACTCTCAATTCTCATTATAGTAGGGTCTCATTAGAGCAGTTTCACACACATATATATATATATAGGGTCCTATTCAACTAGAAACATGTACTAATTAAAAACTAGAAACTGCACCACACACAGTTAAATACACCCTCTCACATACAACCCCACCTAATCCCCTCCATTCGTAATTATATTTTTCCCGTTAATTGGTGATCTTTTTTTGAAATCTGACTTCACTGTATTTTTTTTCATCTCGCAACAATTAGTTTGCATACCATATTTGATATATTTCAACGATAAATCACTATTTATGCTTGCGAGAATCACTAAAATGTTGGTGATTCATTTAAGAATAAATAGTGATTTCTGCGTATATGTTGTGATTTTTTCTCCAAACCTATACGTAAATTACAAATTTTGTACTGCAAAATCACTAAATTTATACGTATATATAAAAATAAATCGCTAGATCTATGCTGAAATCATTATTTATTATTACAGAAACCACTAAAATTTTAGTACTCCGTAATATAGCACATATGGTATGCATATTGATCGTTGGAAGATGGAGAAAAATATAGTGGAGTCAGATTTCAAAAAAAGTTCACCGATTCACGGGAAAAATCAAATTAAAAATGAAGGGAATTATGTGGGATTGTGTATGCGAGGGTGTATTTTAATTGTGTGTGGTGCAGTAGAGAGTCATTAGATTAGATAAATCTAAGGGTTTAGATTAGTTTTTAGTTTCTATTTTAATTTTAGTTTCTAGTTGAACAAAAGCCTATATATATATAGGCCACTCAACACCATAAAATCTTACATAAATTGCATGTTCATTCTAATTTTCTCACCAAAAAAGGTTTATTACGAATAAAAATAGAATCTAACAAAAAATTAGAATAAAATAAAACATGATTACATGTAATTTTATTGTGATAAATATATATACAAGATTCTATACTGGATTCTATACTGCATTATATGTAATGTTTAATTTTTAAATTTAGATGATATTATACGTTAAAGTAGGCTTAATTGTTGTTCAAATTTATGATTTTAATTTTAAAAAAACCATTTTTTATGAAAAATAAAGTGTTTATGATGGTGTTCTTTATTGTTCTTTATATAAGGTGTTTTTCCTAGAGTGCAACTTTATATATATATATATATATATATATATATTAATAGGATTTCAATCTCCATTCACCTAATTTTTTTAATTAACCGTATTGAAATAAGTCAGAGATGAGATTTGTTCTTTTTTTCAAATTTCGTGAGGAGTTTCTCTTATTTTCTTAATTTGTGTTCGAATTTATTACAATAAACTAAAGATTATCTTTCTTCCCAATAAATCCATAAACTAAATGGGTATATTTAGTTGAGTTTCTGATGGTTTAATGATAATATAGTACTCCTCCGTTCCATCCATTTGTTTACACTTTGATTCCCTCTCAATTCTATACATAAATTTCAAAATTTTCCAAAAGTAGTGAATTTTTACTTCCTCCGTCCCACTTAATGCATGTGGCCACATTTCCTTTTTTCTTTGTTCCATTATTTTTGTCCACATTTCTTAATTATGGTATATTGAATTTTTATTTCTTTTTATACCCTTTACAAATTTATGCTACTTTAATTTGTTGATCCTACAAATATATTCTTAGAGCATCTCCAAGGTATAAAACCCTTAGCTAGATAATCCATGTGGCATCTATGTGTCATTTTTTGGATAATAGGTAAAATGTATAGCACTCCAACCATATGCCCTTAGCAAAAAAATATAGACAATCATTTTTTGGTTGACTATATTTGTTGAACCAATGAACACTTGTGTATAATTTTAGGTAACAAGAAATATAGATAAGACCATTGAAGTATATGTGCTTACCCTTAGCAAAAATATTTCATAATCAGTATAGCCAACAAGATAGCCAACCATTTTTACCTATTCTCCTTGGAGATGCTCTTACTAACTACTCTATGGTATAGAAGTACATGTAGGAAAATGAATAGATGCCCAGGAGCAGAGAAACTACAAACATAAACTTGAGAATCTAAGCAAGCCAAGGCACACATAGTAGTAACTTATTCATCAAAAAATGTTTTCTACACAAACATGACCAGGCCATACTATGTACATGTATTGATGCCATTATCGATGTTAGTTCTGAATAACAAAGTGCAATGCATTTTAATGCTTCAAAAATTTATGTTTCAATAGTACTAGGTAAATTTGTAAGCTCTTTTTATTTAGATAAAGTAACCTTATTTATAAACTTACAACCGCATAAGCATAACATTATTGTCCAGAAAATAGTAACTTGAAGACATAGACTCAAAACAAGACACAGATTTTATAAGTATAAAAAGCAAAAAAGACAACTACCGGAAACATGAGATGACACTTGCATCTACTTTATTATTCCCCTTTAAAACCAAACTACAGTCCTGATGCCTACATTGTCTAATCCTAAAATTTGTCTTGCTTAAAAGGTTTTCAGTGCTCTGCACAATCATCAAGATACTAACTACGTTCTCAACAACTACATTAATGTTCATGTTATTCAAGATATGTAATAACATCGTTTACAAGACTATGTTCACCTTCGATCTACAGAGGAAGTCTACCTTGACGATGAAGTCTATCTTTACCAATATGTGGATCTTATAACTATTATCTCCATTGATCGACATGATTGACTTCATGCACACTTATCGAGTCAAAAATACTTTATTGAGTTTTTCGGGTGGATTTTCCTCAAATGATCGCTTCACAACAGCCACTAACTTAAGAATTGTAGTGGGTGATTTTTCATGTTGCAAGTCTTGAATTGACCGAAAGAATCTAATATCTAAAACATTTAAATCTGTACTATTATGTGTTTGGCTGTGAGACGAATATCAAATCCAATGCTTGATGCAGCTTGAATAAATTCAGTGTCATCACAATGAATATGTGGCTTCGCCTTATCTTGTTGAATGGAGATTGGACCTTCTCGGTATCGCCGCCGGTTTGCTAGCATAGCTGGCATAACTTTTTGAATTAGGCAATTTATAATTCTTTTTCTTTGGTAATTGATTCATCCACCTTTGTAACCATAGTCCCAGTAACACGATTCTTATTCTTCCTCTTTGCTAACTCATCATAAATGGAAGGAAATATCCCAAGTTTTCCAGAAAATTTTCATTTATGACAGACCCATTCGTGGACGCGAACAACAGTTAAGAACATCACTTTTGTGATGAATCTCTTGCTCTTAACCTTTCGTTGAGGTTCAAGTTCATCAAGCATCAGGTAATATTTGGTATTGGATTTGGTCATATAAACCACTTTTCATCAATGTGTAGAACATATATATATTATACATATTGGAAAAATATAAAGTATCTGGATCAAGATGCATTAAACAAAATTCTAATCATGCTCTTTTATTATCTTCAATCAATTGTGGTTTAACAACATTTCTGTGAGGACGAATAATCCTTCGTGTACTCGTCTATGCACGGTAGTTTTTGGAACATGAATAATTTTAGCGAGAGATCGGATGATGGAACGACGATTTCAAGGAATTCGTTTAATTTTATTGGGACTTACATGTACATGTTTTTTTTCTGGTTTTTTGAATTTGTTGAGAAGATACTCTATCAATAATATTTTCATCATCAAGTTGTCTTCTTGATTGTTGCCAAACTCGTCGAATGGTACTTGCAAATACTACCTGAAAACAAGGTAGCAACTTATTTCACAGACTTATATCATTGCCTAGGTCCTGTGGTTGCAAGGAGCCGGGGGCTAAAGGTTTTTGGCGGTTGACTTATAATTAAGTATATTTTCCTGAAGTGTGCACATGAAATTCTCCCTGCCTTACACTTCCTTCATAATACAGGTCTACTTATTGACATTAGATAGAAAATGGTGTAAGAAAAATTAGGGGCTACTTCACAAAATTCTTTCATTGTTGGACACCAAATTGGGTGTACAAACCAGCGTTCTCTTCAATCGATGGAAGTTTGTATGGACTACTCTCCCTTTTCTCGTATTCAAACAAAAGCACTCCGGTTTTCTTAAAAGCACGGATAAAATTTCATGAAATGTTTTAGTTCGGAACCATCGAAGTCACATTTCTAGTTTGGAGCTCATTGGTTCTCCCTCCAGAATTAGTTGTAAATTTTGTTAAGTATGCCATCTTTCATCATGTAGAGTACGTACTTCAATGTTGTGTTACTCTATGATCCTAAAATTTTTATGTTCTCAAACTTCAGCTCTAATTTAATTGGGTAATTCGAATTGCAAATCACATTTGATATTATAATATGTCTAGATCAGATTGTTGAGATTTACCGACTCTAACAACTCTACACCTTGACAACTTTCCCACATCTTCAGATTGAATTTCTTTTTACATACAGTTTATCACAAATTTGTCTATGTGCAAATTGCACAATAAAGTTTGGAGTTTCCCGGCTTTCAAATGTCAAAATCTGGATGATGTCCCGACTCTTGAGAATATTCGCTGCACTTGTCGGTCTACAAAATCTCAGTTTGTCTTTCTTCTTGTTGCCCATAAAAGCTTATGCAATATATATCATATATTATATCAAAATCTGGATGAAGGTAACATTTTTGTCTTTGCTTATGCAATATATATCTTATATTATATCAAAATCTGGATGAAGGTAACATTTTTGTCTTTGATTTTGATATCAGATAAGCTAGCCATCTCTTTTGTAATGATATATATCTGATTAGCTTATTGTCTTGGTAAATTACTTTCTTATCATGTCTACATTCAGAACCAATTGAATTTCATTCATGTTTGAAGTAAGGGAGCTTTAGGTTTGAAATTTGAGCATGTCAACAAAAGGAGGATGGGTTTTAATTATTATTATTTAAATTCCATCTCTACAAACTTTAATAGGTTAAAGTATATATGAATTATGTGGAGAAAATTTATCAAAATTTATCTTTGTCTCGAGAGATCTAGAAATACAGACAACCTATAGCAAAAAAATCAGAAATTATGTGGTGAACGATTATTACATTTAGCTAATATTTGTGCCAAAATTGTTTTGCATATTGCGTGAAATATATCAACTGCTTTTCAATCATCTGGGAGTTTCAATCGATGCACCCATTTACATAACAATTTCAGCTGATCTCGGGTGAGTTTGTATCTAGCTTTAGGCCTGTGTTTACCATTCATCCATAGCTCTTGCATGATGCCCATTGCTTTCAAATCATTTATTGAGTTTGTGGTATCCTTTGTTTTGGCACTACTGAGAATAGTGTTAAATATGTTTTCAAACACATTTTTCTCCGTATGCATGACATCAATGTAGTGCCGCAGGCGCAATGAATCCCAATATGGCAAGTCAAAGAAGCTAGTGACATGCGTCCTGTTGTGTGAATCTCCAAATACAATTGCCCATAAAAACTGGACTTCCTGCTGTGTGGTAGTTGCTTAGCTTTGACATCACCCATACAAACATGACAGACCATCTTCCCATGGGTTGACCACCCACTAACCATACCCAGCCCGGGAAAATCACTGATAGTCCATAACAAAGCTGCACGTATCATGAAATTAGTCTTCGTAGAAGTATCAAACGTTTGCACCCCAACTTGCCATAAATTAAATAGCTCATCAATCAAAGGCCTGAGATAGACATTCAGATTCCTCATAGTATCATTCGGCCCAGGGACTAGTAGTGTCATGAACATGTATGGCTCCTTCATGGACATGGTATGTTTAAGGTTGTACACAAGTAGTACAAAAGGCCAAACTGAGTATACAGTTGAAGTAACATTGCTGTACGGGGGGAATCCATCAGTTGCAAGACCAAGTCTAACATTACGAATCTCCGCTGCAAAATCCGGATAGTTCTTGTCAAATTCCTTCCATTCTTCTCCATCTGCAGGGTGACTAAGAACCCTTCGATCAATATTTATCAAAATTGAATTAGACACGTATTCTTTTGTTCAAAATAATTTGTTCTTTTTAAGAAGTACTTCATATTTGCATTTTTCTTGTAGTGACCATTCAAGCTAAGCTAAAGAAGAAGACCATAAAAAGTGGGACATGACCTCAATATCATTTTTACATCATCTGCATCTATTGTCACAATTTAAACCTCTATTACTTAAAATGTCTTAAAATGTCTGAGTTAAAGAGAATTCCTTTGCACACTGCAAGGATAAATAGAAGATAATTCTTCATGACCCTAAAGATTCACAAACATAAGATATTTCATTAGTTCCCACACTTGTTATTAAGGCAACACAAGATACATCAATGGTTTCCATGTATGTTATTAGGGCTTCGTAATACGAATATTCTTTATCTTGATTTGTATTTGATTTTCATATGATGATATGTGATTAACCTCTGTTTTCTAATCAGAGCTTCTAGTTATAATGATACATAATGATCTCCAGATATATTTCCGGAATGGACCTAGGAAGAGCCAGGTTGTTTTTCCCAGGTTGGGCTTATGAAGGAGTCATATAGACTTCTTGTACGGGCCTAACGGGAGTCAGGTAGCCAGGTGGGCTCCAATGTGTGTCCAGAAGAGAAAAACCACACAGTAAAGAGGCAAAATTCGGCAGGTGTCGAGTCTGATGTATGAAATGGGAGATTGTTGGGGAGTTGTCTTGCGTTGCTATTGGGAGTGGCAAATTTCTAGTTAGTAATAAATCTCGTCAACTACATTAGTGAGGCCTTTTGGGATATGCCCAAATAAAAATTATGCATGTTCGGCCCAAAATGGACATGATATGAACTGAAATATATCCTAGAGCTATAATTAATGTTAAATTTATTAGACCTATATTGGTCCAGAAGGGAGGCACTATAATAAAGGTCTGAAACCCTAATTAATTATTTAATTCATAATTAACTAAAAGGATTAATTATGTAACCAATTAATAGTGTCCAGATAAGATGTAAATACTAGAAAGAGAGGCCTATAAGGAACATACTCCTATAAGGAATCAATTTTCTCTAGGGAAGGATCTAGAATCCTACAAAAAAGGTGGCTCCCTTTCAAAAGCTCTTAAACCTACTCTAAGTATGAGACTCTCAAAATCTTTGTAAAGTGCCTTACCCCTCATTCTAAGAATGGCGTTTTGACTTAATTTTCAATATTACTTTTGATACATAGAGATCTTATTATGACTGATTTCATCCCCGAACAACAAGAATAGACCTAGCTTCGCGAGCCAACCGTTGCATGAACATCATGCAACTATATCGAAGCCACGGTCTAGTCACGTACTAATTGCCCTAGTTTTCAATCCTCAATAGGACAATATCATAATATTGTGAAGTTATGGCTGGATATCGGTCCAATAAGTGTTATCAATGATTCCGTGTTATCAAAGATTCAGGTTGGTTGGGAAGAAGCAAGTGGGCTAACGTAGAAAGGGCTTAAGCAGAGGTAGTTGGGGCTTCAATTATGGGAGTAGCCGGAGTCAGAGAGCCAACTGGACTTCCAGGTGGGGGAGCTCAAATAGAATGGAGGCAAATTCGACATGTGTCAATTGTGAAGGGGGATTGTTGGGAGTTATCACACACCATTTATAGGACGTTGATTTCTAGCTAATAGGCAGCTAGTTAACTCCACTAGTATATGCTTAAAAACATATCTTGGTCCAAAACAAACAATATTATACTATTCTGAAGTTATGGCTTACTAGAAGCCAACAATATTATGTTTTTGATTGTTTGATTAGTGTTATACTCAAACGTGCTTTCTTTTTCTCAGATGTCAAATGCCTTTGTTTAGATATAGCAAGTGGGGGTTGTTCTAGTATATGCTCATTGTTTATAATATTTTTGGTGTTTGAATTCTAAGGTTTTTATTTTAGAATATATATTTTTTAATATATATATTAACAAGCTTTTGTCCCTAATTTAACCAATTTTAATTTTATTAAACCTTAGTGAAATAGTTTTCTCACATGTCATATGTTTCTGTTTTCCTGCTATTAGTTTATAAGATTTTTGGGTGTTTTAATTCCTAAGATTTTTATTTATTAATATACGTTTTGACAGGTTTCATTCCCATTTACCTAATTTTATTTTTATTAAACCCTAATGAAATAGGTAGGAGGTATGTAATAAACTAATAATTGCTTAAACTAATGGGTGTATTTAGTTCAACTTTTAATATATTAATGATAATATACAAAATTTTAAAACACCTTGTTGATTTTGTTTTATACTTGAATTGTCATTGAGTAGATGTAGACTCGTGCTTGGTTGATACAAAGGCTCATAGATTTAGAAAACATTCCACAAATTCCACAAATTCTTCAAAATCTAATACATTTTAATCGAATTTCAATTTTTTTTACAAAATTCATCAGTTTTTTATTACTATTTTGTTTCTGAATATCATACGACATTAAAGAAAATTAAAATACATCAGTTTTTGAATATCATAAAATTCTCCATTTTATGAAATTTGGTTGAATATGTTACACATATAGATGTTATCAAAGAAAATGATTCTACAATTAAGTATATTTTTAAGTATAATTTTCTGAAGTGTGCACATGAAATTCTCCCAGTCTTACACTTCCTTCATAATACAGGTATACTTGACATTAGATAGGAAATGGTGTAAGAAAAATTAGGGGCTACTTCACAAAATTCTTTCATTTTTGGACACCAAATTGGGTCTACAAACCACCGTTCTCTTCAATTGATGGAAGTTTGTATGGACTACTCTCCCTTTTCTCGTATTCAAACAAAAGCACTCCCGTTTTCTTAAAAACATTGATAAAATTGCACAAAATGTTTTAGTTCGGAACCATCGAAGTCACATTTATAGTTTGGAGCTCATTGGTTCTCCCACCAGAATTAGTTGCAAAGTTTGTTAAGTATGCCATCTTTCATCATGTTCATGTAGAGTACGTACTTCAATGTTGTGTTACTCTATGATCCTAAAATTTTTATGTTCTAAAACTTCAGCTCTAATTTCATTGGGTAACTCGAATTGCAAATCACATTTGATATTATAATATGTCTAGATCAGATTGTTGAGATTTACCGTCTCTAACAACTCTACACCTTGCGAACTTTCCCACATCTTCAGATTGAATTTCTTTTTACAGACAGTTTATCACAAATTTGTCTATGTGCAAATTGCACAATAAAGTTTGGAATTTCCGGGCTTTCAAAATGTGGACGACGTACTGACTTTTGAGAATATTCGCTGCACTTGTGGGTCTACAAAATCTCACTTTGTCTTTCTTCTTGTTGCCCATAAAAGCTTATGCAGTATATATCTTATATTATATCAAAATCTGGATGAAGGTAACATTTTTGTCTTTGATTTTGATATGATGATATCAGATAAGCCCTCTCTTTTGTAATGATATCCGATTAGCTTATTGCCTTGGTAAATTACTTTCTTATCATTTCTACATTCAGAACAAATTTGAATTTTCATCCATGTTTGAAGTAAGGGAGCTTTAGGTTTGAAATTTGAACATGTCAACAAGAGGATGATGGGTTTAAATTATTATTATTTAAACTCCATCTCTACAAACTTTAATAGATTTAAGTATGAATTCTGTGGAGAAAATTTATCAAAATTTATCTTTGTCTGGAGAGATCTAGAAATACAGACAACCTATAGCAAAAAAATAAGAAATTTTGTTCTGAACGATTATTACATTTACCTAATATTTGTGCCAAAATTGTTTTGAGTCGATATTTCAAGTTACTCTAGCTAAAATTAGTTTTAAATTACTTTTTTAATATAAGATTAAGCATATCAATTAACTCATGAATTTGATCTAACATCCCCCTAAGTCACAAAAGCATTGTAAATATTGCATGCAAAAGGATAAGTGTTAAAGAAATCTTAAATAAATATGCAGGAATATGGATAATGATTTGTAAATTGACTTTTGGAAAAATGACCAGACACAATTTATCAAAATTCTATTTCTGAATCTCAAGTATGCAAATTCAACATTGCTAGAAATTAACTTAAATGATACTAAAAGAAAACATAACTAGAAAGAAGAAAATTGACCAGCGACCATCAACAGTCATATATTGCTGAGTTTTTGGCAACCACCAGCATTACAGGGCCGGCTGCTTTCATGCTAGTCACTAGTCCACCCATTAAAGCTCCTTCGGCATCTATAGCTGTAACAGTAAAGCATCTAGCTATGTGATCATAAGAAGCAGAAGTAGCGGCAGCAGCAGCACCTGAACCGAAACATGTCCCGGAAAAAGAAATTATCCTAAAAGTTCCTGGAACTTGAGCAGGTGGGACATCAGACCCTGCACAGCAAGTAAGAGCTTCTGATACAAGTCCGATACCAAAAACAACTGATATATTTAGTGAATTACGACCAGCATACTCCACAACACTTTCCACGATATCTAACCCTGGTTCAATGTTAAGGACGAGAGTCCCCATGGAAGTTCTCGGTCTTGACCAGTTACCGGATCCAACCGTTCTTGGTCTTGACCTGTGACTAGACCTAACACTAACAGGGACAACATTTCGTGAAGATGGGGTTGGCACAGGATCAGGCATTGCCAGTATTTGTTTTTCTGCAGATTGGAATAATTTGTCCATTAGATTGTCTTGTACTTTAGACTTTTACGGGTCTTCTCTGTTATATACATGACCAGAGTATATGTTGCCATTTTGTAAATCACTTTATTCAACCTTTTAATTTGTTATGATAATATAGATATATTGCATTCAGATTCTTAGCATCTTGAATCAACATTCGAAATTTTATTTGATATACTTAAATTCATTTTTAATAAAAATGAAAATGTAATTGGAAATATGATTTGATATTCAATATGTAATATGAGCAAATTCTAGATTATCAACCCCTATTAGGAAATGTAATATAAAGCAGATGTACTCAATCTCATTAAAAATACAATGCTAGTGGTCAATCTATATCAGACCGGCTGATCCACTTGGCAGGACCCTTTGTCATATATTTGTTAACTTTTTACTGAAAATGGTTTTACTTTTTTAAACTCCTAGGCCATGTTTGTTTGTTTAGGAGAATTTTGGGATTATAATATATAATCTCAATATTCTTTAAATAATCTAATATTTATTTAAAATATTAAGTTTAGATTGGATTATAATCACTTAAGATTTCATATATTTTTTTCGCTAAGTAAGATTTCATAATGTTTTAAATTATATTATGTAATTTCTAATCTTACATTTCCCTTAAAAAATAATTTATAAGATATGATTAAAAATATCTCTTCCAACAAAGTATGATAATTATAATCATATTTTTTACTCCAACCTAACAAATATAAAACAACTATTTTAAAATTTTATAATCTTTAAAGTACTTCTAAATAATTTTTTGCAAAATAGACAAGAAATTATTTGTCTAGTCCATGTTATTGTGTATGAGGATCTAATTTAGTTTGACATCTCATGCAATTTATAAGGGATTGTGTTTACAGTACACCAAAAATGGCCAAAACCTACCACGCAAATGGTAGGTTTTGGGGGTAAATCGGTAGGAATTGGTGTCAGTTCCTACCATTCCGCTCACGAATTGATGATGGTAGAAATTGGTGGTCTGTTTCTTAAACGGTCCCACATGCCAAATGGTTGTCCATGTGGCGAGCCACATCAACAGCCATATCGACTGCCACATGGCGGTGGTCCCCGACACATCACTTGTCACGTCAAGTGCCACGTCAAATAAATATTGTCCCGCGAGGTTGACATGGCATGCCACGTGTCACACAGGGTGCCACTGCCACGTCATTTTGTGGGGTCACCTTTGACCCCGGTCAACGACTATTTCTAACAAGTGCAAATGGTAGGTTTTATATCATTCTAAAGAAAATGTTTCAATAGCCAGCTGCATCCACTTTGTATCAACATAGCCTTTTATAAACATAACACGCGAGAAGCCATAAAAGAAAATTGACTAACAACTAGATATTATTAATAGAAAATATTACACAAATATTCAGTACATCAATTTATTGAACACCACACATCAAGAAATTTAAATTTCTATACACAATAAGAATTCCTATATATAGTAAGATAACATGTATATGATCCTCGAACAATAATTCTTCCAAAATCCAACTCTATTGCAATCCTTTACAATTTCTCTTCACATTATTGAACAACCCATCACGAGTGTCGAAAGTTGTGAACAAGAAAACAAATCAGTTTGGTGGTTTTTAATCGATTTAAAGGATGCTATAACAGAATAATGTAAGCCTGTAAACATACTTTCACTAGCTGTGTTACAGCTGGCGTGATCTTGCTCAACTTCTGTAATCAATAACTTACATTTGCCTTCAGAAAATTCAGCAGCTGAGTTCAAATGCTTCCTCAGATTTTTTATGTCCTGAAGATAAATAATATTATTCTGTTAGTATGAAAGCACATTAGCACATTGAAGGAATCTTGAACTAAAAGCTGCATCTAATAATGAGCATTTGATAACATCGCTCCATGCTTGCACTATACTTGGTTGCTAAAGATTACATCTTGATGTGACGACAAAGATATTGGAATTGATACATTTGCAAACGGGTTAGTCTGTTTTGACATACAAGTATGGAACAAAACCTGCCATAAGACTATCTGAAAAGCACAAGTCCTGTTGCTTTGTAAACTCGTCGTAATTATCAGGTAAACGCAAAAGAGGGGCTGTAGTAGATGAAGCCAATCATTTTAGAGGAAAAACTGAGAGTTACCTTAATTGTTATTACTAACGAAATATGAAGAGTGTACTACCTATATTAGTTATCTTTATTAGTAGTTAAATGTTGGTTATAGAGGTAATTGTTATATTGTAAACTTATAGAGACTATGCACTTCAAATTGAATAAAATGAGAAGTTAATTAAGATAAAAGCACACCTCTGTAATTTATCAGGTTGCAATTGATATTTATGAGTCATGTGTGCACTATGGGGCAATAAAATTGTATATTTGGTCGGGTTATACTATGTTCCCTAAACTTAAATTCGTCTTAGAGACAGATATGCCAACTTCTGATAAAGGAGGATTTTTCGTGAAAATCGAGGCTCATAGATGGGGAAGACCCGCAACAAAGCATGATCACGCTGCCGAGGACTGCATGATCAAGCTGCTAAGGATGCACGATGGCATGACCACGATGTTGAATGACATGACCATGCCAAACTGGAAATTCATGGCAGTGGGTTTAAGTTTGAGGATTAGAGATTGTGCATGCTCATACTCAAAGTTGCATGATCACGCTCCTTTAATTTTATATTTATTTTAATTAGGATTTGGTTTTATTTTGTTTTAAGGCTTATTGTCTCTATATAAACAATATCATGATGTAACAAAAAATTAATCTTATTATTGAAATCAAAACCCTAGAGATTTTTCTCTTCTTTCTTGTGGATTCAAGAAACTCCTTGTGGATTCAAGGAAAACCTTGTGGATTCAAGGTATTTTAAGAATATTCGTGTAAGAATCTTTGTAAGGATTAGCGCTTGCTTTTTCTTGATTTCGTGCTGCGTCAACTTCTATGTTAACTAATTATTCTATAGATTTGTTTATATATCATGATCTTTTTTCAAGTACTTGTATACTTTTGTTTTGAGTGAAAAATAAATAGTTTTTATTGAGATTCATGATTGGGAGTTTACAAATTCGAAAGGAATTTCTAGTATGTCTTTTGTCTGTATTTTAGATTGGATCCCCTGGTTGGGAGATGCTAATCTCTTCTGCATTTTGCTGGTTTGGAAGCTCTTCTTGAATCTATAGAGTTATGTCTTTTTAGTGCACTGCTATACTATTTTGGAGTGGCTTGAGTCGATATTCCATGGAGATAATTCATCGTGTTGCTTGATTAATGTTCTTTCCCCATGTTCTTTTTGTTTTCTCGCTTTTTTTTTTATTTTTTGTGAAAATGTTAGACGCCTTAGCTTAGATATAACAAGTGGCGGTTATTTTGATGTCTTCTCTTGGAGATTTGTTCTAAGAATATTTTACTTTCCTAAATAGTGAACATTTTAACAAGTTGAACTCTTGAAAGTGGGCCCAAATCGCCATTAAAACATGAACTCTAATTCAGCGTTGATAAATGGGAAGAGACCCTCTCCATATATAGAATCCATTATCAAACCCTAATATTTTCCTTATTTTTGTTTTTATTTATATAGAGAAAGTAATCTGAACTTCCTTTTTTTACCTTTTAATGGAATCTCACACCATTTCTCCAATTTCTCACAAACTGTAACCCAAATCCTCATTAATTTGGAAGACCCTAATTTTTCATTTCATTTTCCTATTCTATAATATGGGTTGATATTAAATTATTCGAGGATGATGTCACGGGATTTTTATTTGAACCTTTGACTGCATTAGAGACTATCAAGCCTTGAAATTCATGTTCTCTTATTTGGCCTGGTCAGAAGAACACCCATCTGCCATGGGTGCATTACAGTCATATTTCGTAACATTTGTTTTCTTAATGCAATTGTGCAACGCTTGATGCGTAGTGTTCTGTTTTTTGAGGGTGTTCGAACTTCTGATCGTATTTGACCTTGTGATCGTAATATTATAATGCGTTTGTTTGATCAGTGTTTCTCATGCCCAAATTGAAATTTTATTCGACTCTATAAAGCATGTTGTTTCAAACGTACAAGTTTTTTCACATATCATGTTAATTTCGACTTCCCCGCAACCAACCATCATCACTGGTATTTTATCTCCTTACCTTTTATTTTTGTTCACATATATTATTTTGCTTAGTGTAATTTCTCTGGTTATTACATTCTTGATTTTGTGTATCTATGTGTGTGCGAGTAGAGTTCGTGTGTATTTGTCTACGTATATATTTATATATATCACTCAATATTGTGTCATGCACTAAGCTGAAGACTTCACGAAAATAGCTTCCAGGCGCATGGTATGCGTACATCTCACCGTCCGTAGCTCTGCTCTTAGCAGAATATACTTTGGTTTTATTTGTTTTGGTTTAATCTTTTACTTTCGTGAGTCCTCCTCCTATGTGTGTTTGTATACTAGATTTTCTCTTACTAATATATATATATATATATATGTGTGTATGCAACTCAAATGAGACCCCCACTTAATGTGAGAACTGAGACTAAATCTCAGCGACATGTCAGATATACTTGCATTAAATCTCAGCCACATATTTTAGATCTAACAACTTATCTCTTTCGTCTCTCCTATCTATTACTACTGCTAACTTCATTTTTCTAACCTTTATTTTGACTTCATCATCCATGTGTGTCTCTTCAACAATAAAAATACATAAATCTATTCATCTTCTTCCTCCACACATCTCTCTCGACCTCTGATCATTCTTCTCCGTCGTCGAAATCTCACTGCACCTGGTTTTCACCTTCATCAACAATATTGTCATTTCTGAAGCAAGATTCTCTGTTGGGGTACTTGATTCTCTATTCTCCTGCGTCATCACCGTCTAATTCTTACGATTCTTTTGCAAAACCATTTTCAAATTTGATGGTGGCATAAAGCACGAAAATGATAGTACGGTGGAATCGAATAGGATGAAACAACATCGTCAACTAAAACGAGTGACGAACAGAAGTATGAGTAGCTTTGCTAGTAATCATCAACGCAGATCAAAATTTGTGTATACAAATCACCTTTTTCTAAATATATATCAGTTTTTTTTAGTACAAATCACCTTTTTATTTGGTGATTGGTATATGTAAAATTTGTGATTTTTATATAGAAATTGGTGATGTTAGTTTAAATTTTAGTGATTTGTTTTCAAATTTGGTGATTTTACCGATAGTGGTAATTGTGGTGATAATTTAAATTTTTGTGATTTGATTTTATATTTTAGTAATTCTGGTGTTGGTGTTGTAATGGTGCGGGTGGTGCAATGGTATCGTTGTGGTGTTCTAGTGTAGTGGTGATAGGGTGATGATGGTTGTAACGATGGTGTTGACCGGAGTGATGCATCAGAGTAAAACCACGTTACAGGATTAACCCAGTGGTGACTAGAACACCTCCAGTAGACATGTATATGCATTTTTATTTTTATGTATTATAATTTGTAATTATTCCTCCGGTTCAATTTTATTACAAAATTACCATTGGGAGTCTCAATTCTCATTATAGAAGGGTCTCATTAGAGCAGTTTCACATATATATATATATATATAGGCCACTCTTATATAAAGAACACCATAGAATCTTACATAAATTGCATGTTGATTATAATTTTCTCACCAAAAAAGTTTTATTACGAATAAAAATAGAATCTAACAAAAAATTAGAATAAAATAAAACATGATTACATGTAATTTTATTGTGATAAATATATATACAAGATTCTATACTGGATTCTATACTGGATTATATGTAATGTTTAATTTTTAAATTTAGATGAGATTATAGGTTAAATTCGATATGTTAGGCTTAATTGTTGTTCAAATTTATGATTCTAATTTTAAAAAAACCATTTTTTATGAAAAATAAAGTGTTTATGATGGTGTTCTTTATTGTTCTTTATATAAGGTGTTTTTCCTAGAGTGCAACTTTATATATATATATATATATATATATATATATATATATATATATATATATATATATATATATATATATATATTAATAGGATTTCAATCTCCATTCACCTAATTTAATTAACCGTATTGAAATAAGTCACAGATGAGATTTGTTCTTTTTTTCAAATTTCGTGAGGAGTTTCTCTTATTTTCTTAATTTGTGTTCGAATTTATTACAATAAACTAAAGATTATCTTTCTTCCCAATAAATCCATAAACTAAATGGGTATATTTAGTTGAGTTTCTGATGGTTTAATGATAATATAGTACTCCTCCATTCCATCCATTTCTTTACACTTTCATTCCCTCTCAATTCTATACATAAATTTCAAAATTTTCCAAAAATAGTGAATTTTTACTTCCTCGGTCCCACTTAATGCATGTGGCCACATTTCCTTTTTTCTTTGTTCCATTATTTTTGTCCACATTTCTTAATTATGGTATATTGAATTTTTATTTCTTTTTATACCCTTTACAAATTTATGCTACTTTAATTTATTGATCCTACAAATATATTCTTAGAGCATCTCCAAGGTATAAAACCCTTAGCTAGATAATCCATGTGGCATCTATGTGTCATTTTTTAGATAATAGGTAAAATGTATAGCACTCCAACCATATGCCCTTAGCAAAAAAATATAGACAATCATTTTTTGGTTGACTATATTTGTTGAACCAATGAACCCTTGTGTATAATTTTAGGTAACAAGAAATATAGATAAGACCATTGAAGTATATGTCCTTACCCTTAGCAAAAATATTTCATAATCAGTATAGCCAACAAGATAGCCAAGCATTTTTACCTATTCTCCTTGGAGATGCTCTTACTAACTACTCTATGGTATAGAAGTACATGTAGGAAAATGAATAGATGCCCAGGAGCAGAGAAACTACAAACATAAACTTGAGAATCTAAGCAAGCCAAGGCACACATAGTAGTAACTTATTCATCAAAAAATGTTTTCTACACAAACATGACCAGGCCATACTATGTACATGTATTGATGCCATTATCGATGTTAGTTCTGAATAACAAAGTGCAATGCATTTTAATGCTTCAAAAATTTATGTTTCAATAGTACTAGGTAAATTTGTAAGCTCTTTTTATTTAGATAAAGTAACCTTATTTATAAACTTACAACCGCATAAGCATAACATTATTGTCCAGAAAATAGTAACTTAAAGACATAGACTCAAAACAAGACACAGATTTTATAAGTATAAAAAGCAAAAAAGACAACTACCGGAAACATGAGATGACACTTGCATCTACTTTATTATTCCCCTTTAAAACCAAACTACAGTCCTGATGCCTACATTGTCTAATCCTAAAATTTGTCTTGCTTAAAAGGTTTTCAGTGCTCTGCACAATCATCAAGATACTAACTACGTTCTCAACAACTACATTAATGTTCATGTTATTCAAGATATGTAATAACATCGTTTACAAGACTATGTTCACCTTCGATCTACAGAGGAAGTCTACCTTCACGACGAAGTCTATCTTTACCAATATGTGGATCTTATAACTATTATCTCCATTGATCGACATGATTGACTTCATGCACACTTGTCGAGTCAAAAATACTTTATTGAGTTTTTCGGGTGGATTTTCCTCAAATGATCGCTTCACAACAGCCACTAACTTAAGAATTGTAGTGGGTGATTTTTCATGTTGCAAGTCTTGAATTGACCGAAAGAATCTAATATCTAAAACATTTAAATCTGTACTATTATGTTTTTGGCTGTGAGAGGAATATCAAATCCAATGCTTGATGCAGCTTGAATAAATTCAGTGTCATCACAATGAATATGTGGCTTCGCCTTATCTTGTTGAATGGAGATTGGACCTTCTCGGTCTCGCCGCCGGTTTGCTAGCATAGCTGGCACAACTTTTTGAATTAGGCAATTTATAATTCTTTTTCTTTGGTAATTGATTCATCCACCTTTGTAACCATAGTCCCAGTAACACGATTCTTATTGTTCATCTTTGCTAGCTCATCATAAATGGAAGGAAATATCCCAAGTTTTCCAGAAAATTTTCATTTATGACAGACCCATTCGTGGACGCGAACAACAGTTAAGAACATCACTTTTGTGATGAATCTCTTGCTCTTAACCTTTCGTTGAGGTTCAAGTTCATCAAGCATCAGGTAATATTTGGTATTGGATTTGGTCATATAAACCACTTTTCATCAATGTGTAGAACATATATTATACATATTGGAAAAATATAAAGTATCTGGATCAAGATGCATTAAACAAAATTCTAATCATGCTCTTTTATTATCTTAAATCAATTGTGGTTTAACAACATTTCTGTGAGGACGAATAATCCTTCGTGTACTCGTCTATGCACGGTAGTTTTTGGAACATGAATAATTTTAGCGAGAGATCGGATGATGGAACGACGATTTCAAGGAATTCGTTTAATTTTATTGGGACTTACATGTACATGTTTTTTTTTCTGGTTTTTTGAATTTGTTGAGAAGATACTCTATCAATAATATTTTCATCATCAAGTTGTCTTCTTGATTGTTGCCAAACTCGTCGAATGGTACTTGCAAATACTACCTGAAAACAAGGTAGCAACTTATTTCACAGACTTATATCGTTGCCTAGGTCCTGTGGTTGCAAGGAGCCGGGGGCTAAAGGTTTTTGGCGGTTGACTTATAATTAAGTATATTTTCCTGAAGTGTGCACATGAAATTCTCCATGCCTTACACTTCCTTCATAATACAGGTATACTTATTGACATTAGATAGAAAATGGTGTAAGAAAAATTAGGGGCTAATTCACAAAATTCTTTCATTTTTGGACACCAAATTGGGTGTACAAACCAGCGTTCTCTTCAATCGATGGAAGTTTGTATGGACTACTCTCCCTTTTCTCGTATTCAAACAAAAGCACTCCGGTTTTCTTAAAAGCACGGATAAAATTTCACGAAATGTTTTAGTTCGGAACCATCGAAGTCACATTTCTAGTTTGGAGCTCATTGGTTCTCCCTCCAGAATTAGTTGCAAATTTTGTTAAGTATGCCATCTTTCATCATGTAGAGTACGTACTTCAATGTTGTGTTACTCTATGATCCTAAAATTTTTATGTTCTCAAACTTCAGCTCTAATTTAATTGGGTAATTCGAATTGCAAATCACATTTGATATTATAATATGTCTAGATCAGATTGTTGAGATTTACCGACTCTAACAACTCTACACCTTACAACTTTCCCAAATCTTCAGATTGAATTTCTTTTTACATACAGTTTATCACAAATTTGACTATGTGCAAATTGCACAATAAAGTTTGGAATTTCCCGGCTTTCAAATGTCAAAATCTGGATGATGTCCCGACTCTTGAGAATATTCGCTGCACTTGTCGGTCTACAAAATCTCACTTTGTCTTTCTTCTTGTTGCCCATAAAAGCTTATGCAATATATATCTTATATTATATCAAAATCTGGATGAAGGTAACATTTTTGTCTTTGCTTATGCAATATATATCTTATATTATATCAAAATCTGGATGAAGGTAACATTTTTGTCTTTGATTTTGATATCAGATAAGCTAGCCATCTCTTTTGTAATGATATATATCTGATTAGCTTATTGCCTTGGTAAATTACTTTCTTATCATGTCTACATTCAGAACCAATTGAATTTCATTCATGTTTGAAGTAAGGGAGCTTTAGGTTTGAAATTTGAGCATGTCAACAAAAGGAGGATGGGTTTTAATTATTATTATTTAAATTCCATCTCTACAAACTTTAATAGGTTTAACTATATATGAATTATGTGGAGAAAATTTATCAAAATTTATCTTTGTCTCGAGAGATCTAGAAATACAGACAACCTATAGCAAAAAAATAAGAAATTATGTGGTGAACGATTATTATATTTAGCTAATATTTGTGCCAAAATTGTTTTGCATATTGCGTGAAATATATCAACTGCTTTTCAATCATCTGGGAGTTTCAATCGATGCACCCATTTACATAACAATTTCAGATGATCTCGGGTGAGTTCGTATCTAGCTTTAGGCCTGTGTTTACCATTCATCCATAGCTCTTGCATGATGCCCATTGCTTTCAAATCATCTCTTGAGTTTGTGGTATCCTTTGTTTTGGCACTACTGAGAATAGTGTTAAATATGTTTTCAAACACATTTTTCTCCGTATGCATGACATCAATGCAGTGACGCGGGCGCAATGAATCCCAATATGGCAAGTCAAAGAAGCTAGTGACATGCGTCCAGTTGTGTGAATCTCCAAATCCAATTGCCCTTTCTTTGCTGTGTGGTTTCCTAGGTGGTGGAAAAGTGATACCAAAAATCATGATACGAACAGTCTAACCTTTTCGTCGAGTTTTTCGGCGTTTGTCTAGGAATCCCTTATGTAACCCATAAAAACTGGACTTCCTGCTGTGTGGTAGTTGCTTAGCTTTGACATCACCCATACAAACATGACATACCATCTTCCCATGGGTTGACCACCCACTAACCATACCCAGCCCGGGAAAATCACTGATAGTCCATAACAAAGCTGCACGTATCATGAAATTAGTCTTCGTAGAAGTATCAAACGTTTGCACCCCAACTTGCCATAAATTAAACAGCTCATCAATCAAAGGCCTAAGATAGACATTCAGATTCCTCATAGGATCATTCGGCCCAGGGACTAGTAGTGTCATGAACATGTATGGCTCCTTCATGGACATGGTATGTTTAAGGTTGTACACAAGTAGTACAAAAGGCCAAACTGAGTATACAGTTGAAGTAACATTGCTGTACGGGGGGAATCCATCAGTTGCAAGACCAAGTCTAACATTACGAATCTCCGCTGCAAAATCCGGATAGTTCTTGTCAAATTCCTTCCATTCTTCTCCATCTGCAGGGTGACTAAGAACCCTTCAATCAATATTTATCAAAATTGAATTAGACACGTATTCTTTTGTTCAAAATAATTTGTTCTTTTTAAGAAGTACTTCATATTTGCATTTTTCTTGTAGTGACCATTCAAGCTAAGCTAAAGAAGAAGACCATAAAAAATGGGACATGACCTCAATATCATTATTACATCATGTGCATCTATTGTCATAATTTAAACCTCTATTACTTAAAATGTCTTAAAATGTCCGAGTTAAAGAGAATTCCTTTGCACACTGCAAGGATAAATAGAAGATAATTCTTCATGACCCTAAAGATCCACAAACATAAGATATTTCATTAGTTCCCACACTTGTTATTAAGGCAACACAAGATACATCAATGGTTTCCATGTATGTTATTAGGGCTTCGTAATACGAAGATTCTTTATCTTGATTTGTATTTGATTTTCATATGACGATATGTGATAAACCTCTGTTTTCTAATCAGAGCTTCTAGTTATAATGATACATAATGATCTCCAGATATATTTCCGGAATGGGCCTAGGAAGAGCCAGGTTGTTTTTCCCAGGTTGGGCTTATGAAGGAGTCATATAGACTTCTTGTACGGGCCTAACGGGAGTCAGGTAGCCAGGTGGGCTCCAATGTGTGTCCAGAAGAGAAAAACCACACAGTAAAGAGGCAAAATTCGGCAGGTGTCGAGTCTGATGTATGAAATGGGAGATTTTTGGCGAGTTGTCTTGCGTTGCTATTGGGAGTGGCAAATTTCTAGTTAGTAATAAATCTCGTCAACTACATTAGTATGAGGCCTTTTGGGATATGCCCAAATAAAAATTATGCATGTTCGGCCCAAAATGGACATGATATGAACTGAAATATATCCTAGAGCTATAATTAATGTTAAATTTATTAGACCTATATTGGTCCAGAAGGGAGGCACTATAATAAAGGTCTGAACCCCTAATTAATTATTTAATTCATAATTAACTAAAAGGATTAATTATGTAACCAATTAATAGTGTCCAGATAAGATGTAAATACTAGAAAGAGAGGCCTATAAGGAACATACTCCTATAAGGAATCAATTTTCTCTAGGGAAGGATCTAGAATCCTACAAAAAAGGTGGCTCCCTTTCAAAAGCTCTTAAACCTACTCTAAGTATGAGACTCTCAAAATCTTTGTAAAGTGCCTTACCCCTCATTCTAAGAACCGCGTTTTGACTTAATTTTAAATATTACTTTTGATACATAGAGATCTTGTTATGACTGATTTCATCCCCGAACAACAAGAATAGACCTAGCTTCGCGAGCCAACCGTTGCATGAACATCATGCAACTAGATCGAAGCCACGGTCTAGTTACGTACTAATTGCCCTAGTTTTCAATCCTCAATAGGACAATATCATAATATTGTGAAGTTATGGCTGGATATTGGTCCAATAAGTGTTATCAATGATTCCGTGTTATCAAAGATTCAGGTTGGTTGGGAAGAAGCAAGTGGGCTAACGTAGAAAGGGCTTAAGCAGAGGTAGTTGGGGCTTCAATTATGGGAGTAGCGGGAGTCAGAGAGCCAAGTGGACTTCCAGGTGGGGGAGCCTAATCAAATAGAATGGAGGCAAATTCGACATGTGTCAATTGTGAAGGGGGATTGTTGGGAGTTAGGACACACCATTTATAGGACGTAGATTGCTAGCTAATAGGTAGCTAGTTAACTCCACTAGTATATGCTTAAAAACATATCTTGGTCCAAAACAAACAATATTATACTATTGTGAAGTTATGGCTTACTAGAAGCCAACAATATTATGTTTTTGATTGTTTGATTAGTGTTATACTCAAACGTGCTTTCTTTTTCTCACATGTCAAATGCCTTTGTTTAGATATAGCAAGTGGGGGTTGTTGTAGTATATGCTCATTGTTTATAAGATTTTTGGTGTTTGAATTCTAAGGTTTTTATTTTAGAATATATATTTTTTAATATATATATTAACAAGCTTTTGTCCGTAATTTAACCAATTTTAATTTTATTAAACCTTAGTGAAATAGTTTTCTCACATGTGAGATGTCTCTGTTTTCCTGCTATTAGTTTATAAGATTTTTGGGTGTTTTAATTCCTAAGATTTTTATTTATTAATATACGTTTTGACAGGTTTCATTCCCATTTACCTAATTTTATTTTTATTAAACCCTAATGAAATAGGTAGGAGGTATGTAATAAACTAATAATTGCTTAAACTAAAGGGTGTATTTAGTTCAACTTTTAATATATTAATGATAATATACAAAATTTTAAAACACCTTGTTGATTTTGTTTTATACTTGAATTGTCATTGAGTAGATGTAGACTCGTGCTTGGTTGATACAAAGGCTCATAGATTTAGAAAACATTCCACAAATTCTTAAAAATCTAATACATTTTAATCGAATTTCAAATTTTTTTACAAAATTCATCAGTTTTTTATTACTATTTTGTTTCTGAATATCATACGACATTAAAGAATATTAAAATACATCAGTTTTTGAATATCATAAAATTCTCCATTTTATGAAATTTGGTTGAATATGTTACAGATATAGATGTTATCAAAGAAAATGATTCTACAATTAAGTATATTTTTAAGTATATTTTCCTGAAGTGTGCACATGAAATTCTCCCTCTCTTACACTTCCTTCATAATACAGGTATACTTGACATTAGATAGCAAATGGTGTAAGAAAAATTAGGGGCTACTTCACAAAATTCTTTCATTTTTGGACACCAAATTGGGTGTACAAACCAGCGTTCTCTTCAATGGATGGAAGTTTGTATGGACTACTCTCCCTTTTCTCGTATTCAAACAAAAGCACTCCGGTTTTCTTAAAAACATTGATAAAATTGCACAAAATGTTTTAGTTCAGAACCATGGAAGTCACATTTCTAGTTTGGAGCTCATTGGTTCTCCCACCAGAAATAGTTGCAAAGTTTGTTAAGTATGCCATCTTTCATCATGTAGAGTACGTACTTCAATGTTGTGTTACTCTATGATCCTAAAATTTTTATGTTCTCAAACTTCAGCTCTAATTTCACTGGGTAACTCGAATTGCAAATCACATTTGATATTATAATATGTCTAGATCAGCTTGTTGAGATTTACCGTCTCAAACAACTCTACACCTTGCGAACTTTCCGACATCTTCAGATTGAATTTCTTTTTACAGACAGTTTATCACAAATTTGTCTATGTGCAAATTGCACAATAAAGTTTGGAATTTCCGGGCTTTCAAATGTCAAAATCTGGATGATGTATTGACTTTTGAGAATAATCGCTGCACTTGTCGGTCTACAAAATCTCACTTTGTCTTTCTTCTTGTTGCCCATAAAAGCTTATGCAATATATATCTTATATTATATCAAAATCTGGATGAAGGTAACATTTTTGTCTTTGATTTTGATATGATGATATCAGATAAGCCCTCTCTTTTGTAATGATATCCGATTAGCTTATTGCCTTGGTAAATTACTTTCTTATCTGATATGGGTTAAAATAAAACCCTAAGGACACATTTAATGTTGCATTAAATACACTTAAGATGGTCCAAATACGAGGCCCATTAATAAGGCCTGCAACCATGACTATGATGATAAATTCATAGTTAACAATTGGGCCAAGGTCCAACCCTTGTTTTAAACCACTAAGACATGGGCTTGGCTCTTATACAGTCCAGTGGTTGGAAACCACAAGGAAGTTTCCAATACAACGTCCAATATGGAAACCAATTCTAATGAGTGTTATCCACTCTTCAAAGGAGGTTACTTGGCCACCAAGTAACCTAATTCTACCACGATTTTAGGGCTCCAGACGCCTATAAAGGGCCTAACCCCTCAACATTAGAACTACGTTTTCTTGGCTTGATTCTCAGTGATAATTGAGATACGTATGCATCTTGTGAAGACCTGTGCAGTCACGAACCACGAGAGCAGCCATTAAGACACGCTTGTCCACTACCTTACATTGAATACCGCCGCCAATATCTAAACCTACTTTTCGTTCCACAACATTTGGCGCCGTCTGTGGGAAGCCTTACAACAACCATGGCTATAACACGGAGAACAGCAACTGCTACTGGATCAATTGTCAGTTGTCACCACCACTGTTCCAATCACCACGGAACCAGGGTCTTTACCCCTCACCACAGAGGTGGTTTCTCAACCACTAGGGACGTTGCCCATCACCACAGAGGTGGTTTCTCAACCACAAGGGACGAATCCCCAAGCTTCCATACCTCAGAACGAGACGAACCCTCTTCAGATGGTTGTCTCGCCGCTCGATCACAACCTCCCCCGTGGAGCACAGATCTCCACAACCGTGCTCCCTATAAGCACCAATCCTGCTTACGGGCTACCTAACTTTCCCCCTAAAACAGGAGGAAGTGGCCATGCCCCCATAATCCATGAACCATACGAACCACCCTACATTCGAGGATTGGGACCTGTCCTTGAACAAGGGTACTTGGATTATTCCGGACCCTATTCTGACGACTACTCGTCTGATGAAGGTCGAGATCAAGCACCCAGGAGAAGAAGAGCCAGCAAAGAGCCCCTTGAAAGGACTCGGGGGGCAATTGCAAGGGCACCCATGACTGCCATGGAGAGAATAAGGGCTCATGAGGCTGAGATTCAGAAACTAAAGAAAGACATGGAGATAGAACAACAAAGAAGGCAAACTCAGCCTTTGAACCAAGGGGCAAGAGATGTTCCTATAATTGATTTGGAAAGACCTTCGAGGAGGCAAGGAAGAGCTAGGACTCCAAGAACAGAGATTCCCAGGTCAGATCCCCGTGTTTTAACGCAACTGGGTGACCCAGACGATCCTATTCCACCCTTCACTGAAGAGGTAATGGTCGCTCATGTATCAAGGAAATTCAAGATGCCGACTATCAAGGCATATGACGGAACGGGCGATCCCGCAACCCATGTAAGGACTTTTTGAAATGCACTGTTGCTGCAACCAGTCACCGATGCTCTTAAATGTAGGGCGTTTCCTCAAACCGTGGCTGGCGTGGCCCAAAGATGGTATAGTCGCTTACCGCCCAACTCTATCAGTTGTTTTAGAGATCTGAGCACGGGTTTCATCAACCAATTCATCAGTGGACGAGTACATGAGAAAAGCTCTGCTTCACTCATGAATCTAACCCAAGGAAAGAACGAGACGTTGAGAGATTATCTCAAGCGTTTCACCAAGGAGACATTGAATATACCTGATCTAGACAACAAGGTAGCTATGATAGCCCTTCAACAAGGAACCACAGATGTCTTTTTCAAGATGTCATTGGCCAAACACCCCCCTGAGAGCATGGCTGAGCTCCAACAAAGGGTTGGAAAGTACATCAAAGCTGAGGAAAGCATGAAGAAGACTAACACCCCCGCTGCAGGTGGTGGAAATAATGGTGGTTCGAAGAAGCGAAAGACGGAACAAGAGTATGATGTCAAGGACAAATATCCTCTTACGACTAGAGACTCTGATTCAGCTCCAAGGAAAAACAATCCAGGCACAAAATTTACTGAATATGCAAGGTTGAATGCTCCAAGGAGTCAAATCCTTTATGACATTGAGAAAGATGGAGACTTCCGATGGCCGAAGCCACTAAGGGGAGATCCTGAGAAGCGAGATAAGAACAAGTATTGTAGGTATCATAAAGACTCGGGCCATGATACTGATGATTGTAGGCAACTCAATGATGAGATTGATTTTCTGATTCGAAAAGGAAAGTTGAACAAATTCACCAAGGATGGGGACAGGAACCCCCCTAGGAGAGACTATGATAGAAGAGATGAGGACCGAGATCAAGGTCGTAACCCACAACCCCACGGGCCAGTGATCAACATGATTTCAGGAGGACCAACCGCGGCCGGAACCACTAGGAACTCTCGAAAGGCTTATGCCCGGGTAGTAATGCATATTGTTGGAGAAGCAGCCAAGCGTGCAAAGACTGAGATGTCGATTGGATTCGATGATTCGGACCTTGAAGGGGTGAAGTTACCCCACGACGATCCTTTGGTAATAGCCCCCGTGATTGGAAATGACGAGGTGAAACGAGTCCTAGTGGACAATGGAGCCTCTGTTGATGTCCTTTTCCATGACTAGTTCTTGAAGATGGGGTATAATGATTCCCAACTGATCCCCTCGAACATGCCCATTTACGGGTTCAACGGGGTGGAATCTAAAGTGGAAGGCACAATTCAGTTGCCTATGACTATTGGTAAGGAACCAAAAGAAGTAACTCAAATGTTGAATTTCGTGGTAATCAAAGCATCCTCGACCTACAACGCCATCCTCAGAAGAACTGGACTTCATGCTTTTAAGGCTGTGGCCTCAGCCTACCATCTAAAAGTCAAGTTCCCAACTAGGAGTGGTGTTGGAGAAGAAAGGGGCGATCAAAAGATGGCTAGGAGCTATTATGTAGCCGTGTTAAGGCCAGATGGAGTCGGGGGGCAGGTTCTCCCTATCGAAGACATGGATGTTAGAGAAGATGAGGACCATAGAGGGAAGCCAGCTGAGGATTTGGTTCCTGTTCCATTGGATCCCCTCGAACCTGAAAAGGTGACTTACATTGGAGCACTGCTAAAAGAACCTTTGAAGGGCGAGTTGATCACGTTCCTACAAGAGAACGGTGATGTATTTGCATGGACGGCTGCCGACATGCCAGGGATTGATCCCCAACTGATAACTCACAAGCTCAATGTCGATCCAAAAAGAAAGGCGATACAGCAGAAGAAGATGAACTTTGCACCAGAGAGGCAAGAGGCCATAAAACAAGAAGTTGAACAGCTCCTAGAAGCTGGATTCATTGAAGAAATCCAATTTCCAGAATGGTTGGCAAACCCGGTTATGGTTAAGAAAGCCAATAGGAAGTGGAGGATGTGCATAGACTTCACTGATTTGAATGATGCTTGTCCCAAGGATTGCTTCCTGCTACCAAGAATTGACACCTTGATAGATGCTACTGCAGGGCATGAAATGCTGAGCTTCATGGACGGTTTCAGTGGTTATAACCAAATCAAGATGCACAAGGATGACACAGCCAAGGTATCATTCATTACTGACTTTGGGGTCTTTTGCTACCTTGTCATGGCTTTTGGACTAAAGAATGCAGGGGCGACTTATCAACGCCTAGTTAACAAGATTTTTGCCCACTTGATTGGAAAAACAATGGAGGTCTACGTTGATGACATGCTCGTTAAGAGTTTGTTTAAAGACGACCACATCCAGCATCTTAAGGAGGCATTTGAGGTGCTGAGGCACCATAAGATGATGTTAAATCCTGCCAAATGTGCTTTTGGAGTAGGTTCAGGAAAGTTCTTGGGTCTCATGGTCTCCAAAAGAGGCATTGAAGCTAACCCCGACAAGATCAAAACCATCCTCGACATGGAACCACCTCGTTCTGTTAAAGATGTTCAAAGGTTGACTGGAAGAGTTGCAGCCTTAGGGAGATTTATCTCAATGTCCGGAGACAAATGTTTGTCATTTTTTAAAGCCCTGAAGAAGGTCAAGAATTTTGAATGGACATCAGAGAGTCAAGAGGCCTTTGAAAAGCTCAAGAAGTACATGGCTGAGGCCCCGTTGCTGGCCAAACCAAGCCCGGAAGATACCCTTTATCTTTACCTAGCAGCCTCCGATCAAGCTCTCGGTGCTGTCCTTGTAAAGGAGGAACGAAAGGTTCAAAAACCAGTCTACTATGTAAGTAAAATTTTGCATGGGGCAGAATTGAATTATTCTGTTATTGAGAAGTTCGCTTTGGCACTAATCACGGCCTCAAGGAAGCTACGCCCTTACTTTCAGGCGCACAAAATAGAAGTCCTGACGGACCAACCTTTGAGAAGAATTCTACATAGTCCAAAGGCTAGTGGAAGGCTAATTAAATGGGCAGTTGAGCTAGGAGAGTTTGACATCAAATATAAGCCTCGTACAACCATTAAGGCTCAGGCATTGGCTGACTTTGTGGTTGAATGTACCATTGACAACCAAGAAGTCGGGGGGCAAGAGATAGTACGTGAAGTTGAAGATAAGGATGATGAGCTTGATCTGAAAGATCGCTGGATACTCTATTTTGATGGAGCGTAAAAAACAAAGTCAAGTGGTGCAGGCTTAGTTTTGCAAAGCCCCGATGGGTTTACAATCGAGTATGCTTTGAAGTTGGACTTCCCTACAACCAACAACGAAGCTGAGTATGAGGCCTTGATAGCTGGTTTAGGCTTGGCTAGAATTCTGAGGTTCAAGAACCTGAAGGTATGTGGAGATTCAAGGTTGGTTATCTCACAAGTTAATGGTGAGTTTGAAACCAGGGATGAAACTATGGCTAAGTATCGGAGAGTTGTGAAAGCTGTTATGACTCAGTTTGATGAGTGCTATGTGGAACACATCCCCAAAGAGGAGAATATGAAGGCTGATGCCTTGCCTAAATTTGTTTCTTCTGATATTGAGAATTACTCGGGAAATGTTTACTTTCAAGTCTTGAAGGCCCCTACTATTGATTCGAAACTTGTGTCTCCCATTGATATAGGAGGCTGTTGGATGGATCCAATCAAGGCTCACCTTGAAACTGGATGGCTCCCTGATAACGCCCAAGAGGCACGCAAGTTGTCTGTGAGAGCATTGAGATATACTTTGATCGAAGGGCTACTTTATAAGAGTTCTTTTGTGATCCCCTACCTAAAATGTCTAAGGCCCCAAGAGGCACGAGAAGCACTTGAAGAAGTCCATGGAGGGATTTGTGGACAACACTTGGGGGGCAGAGCCCTTGATCACAAGATAACCAGGCTAGGTTTTTACTGGCCCGAGATGCTGAATGACGCCAAGGATTTTGTTAAAAAGTGTGATCGTTGTGAGAAACATGCACCAGTGGTTAGACAACCGCCTGAGATGCTGACCTCAATCAACTCTCCAATTTCATTTGCTATGTGGGGAATGGACATACTTGGTCCCTTTCCAATGGCTACGACTCAAAGGAAGTTTCTGATAGTGGCAATTGATTACTTCACCAAGTGGATTGAGGCTAAACCCTTGGCCAAGATAACCACCAAGCAAGTTGCTCAGTTCCTGTGGGAAAGCATCATGTGTAGGTACGGGATACCACGCATCCTTGTTACAGATAATGGAACACAGTTCAACAATGAAGAATTCAGGAAGTATTGCGAAGAAAATGCGATTGAGCTCAGATTCACCTCGGTTGCCCACCCTCAAGCAAATGGGCAAGCAGAGGTCGCGAATCGATTCATACTGGATGGATTGAAGAAAAGGGTCGAACGTTCCAGGAACACTTGGGTGGATGAGATACTGCCTATACTTTGGGCTTATCGTACCACTTGTAAAGTCACCACTGGAACAACCCCGTTCATGCTTGCATATGGAGCAGAAGTTGTAGTACCTTTAGAGATCTCACATGTATCTCCAAGGATTGAAGCCTTTGAACAAGAAACTAATGAAGAAGGAATGAGGTTGGCACTCGACTTAATTGATGAAGTCAGGGATGAAGCACACGCTCGAAATGTAGAATATCAGAAACGAACTTCCTTCCATTACAACCGAAGGGTTAAGGAAAGGTTCTTTCGACTAGGAGACTTGGTTCTCAGAAAAATAGAAGCATCGGGAGTAGGGGAGAAAGGAAAGCTGGCACCCAACTGGGATGGGCCATATCGAATTAAAAAGACCCTCGGGCGAGGAGCTTACAAGCTCGAAACTTTGAATGAGACAGAGGTACCTCGCAATTGGCACGCCTCGAATCTCAAGATCTATTATGTGTAACTATCCTTTCAGGATACAACTTAATGTTTGGTAGGGAGAATAGACCTAAGGTTCATTGAAACCATTTCAGGGCATGTAGCCCATATTTACAGCTTATTATTTATAAAAGGGTTGAACCCGTCCTTGTTTTGTTTCCAATGCATGTTTATTTTCTTATATCTTGCTTTATGTACCTACACTCGATATGTGCAACCATAAGTACCGAAAATAAGTAAACAAAATAAGAAGTAAACCATGAAAGCAAAACAAGTGGTAGAGATAATAGAGGTCCCAAAGGATCCTCAAGTTAAGGTTACAAATGATTAAAAGCAAGTTTGAAAAGCCAACGAAGGGCCATGAACGCAAATGATAAAAGCCACATACGGCTACAAGCCTTGCAAGGCCAGAAACACAAAGGAGAATTCTTCCTTACTACTTTCCTCGTCTAGATGACGAGCTACCACTTGAACCGGAGGAAGACTCTTTTTATTCACGAATTACTCCTCTACGTCTCCCCTCATCAAGGTGAGCCATACCTTTCCCTTTTCCAACAGCAGGGCTGGCAGAGTGCCTGCCCTTAGACTGGGATGATTGAGACTCCTCTTCTTCTTCCTCTTCTGTCTCCTCCTCTTCCGAATCAGAAGTTGGATCATCGCCAGCCTCAACGGGAGGAACCCAAGGATTAGGGAAGTTAGAGGATTTGACTAATCCCGGGTAAGACTGTTGGACAGCCAAAATTGCCTGGTTCCAACCAACTGAAAGGAAAGTGGGTCGAACTTCATTGTCATGCTGATCCATGAATTCAAAGAAACCATCAGAATTGAGGTAGTTGTCAACCACCTGTTGGTTTCCCTGATGAGACTTACTCTCCAAAGCATCATACTTTCCCTTGTAAGATGAGGCATCCTCCTCAGCAGCATAAGCTCTTGTTTCCCATTCCTTCGCCTCTTTGAGGGCTCGACTTTTCTCTTTGTTAGAAGCCCTTAAATCATCCCTTAAATTCTTCCCTTGATGAATGGAGGTCTGGAAATAGGAATTCATCTATGACAAAAGATAAAAGCAAGTCAGTAAACAAGGGATGGGGTAAGACAAGTAGCTAAAATGAAACAAATAAATGTTAACCTGATACATAGCTTGGCTCCCCAACTGTTCAGTTTCTTCTAACCCCGAACGTGCAAGTAAGTTCACCATGTCAGGGGGGGGGGTAATGGAGAACCTAGACCAATCCATCGCCAACGTAGAACTCCCGGCAATGGAGTCTTGATTACATATCCCCCACGAGGGTTGAAAGGCAGTCTTGACACTGCCCTCTGAATTCCTAAATCGCTTCCCAGCTTTCTGAGATTGAGTAAGGAAATCTGGAACCTTGGAGGGTGGAGGATTGGCAGCAAGCTCAGCTTTCTTAGCCATCCTCTTGGTAACTTGCTCACTATTTGCCGGCTCTTTGTCAATGTTATCAGCAGCTGAAAAATACAAGGCATAAACGTTGGAATAAGAATAAGTGTGTTTCAAAACAAGGCATAACAATAAAAGTTACCCTCCAAAGACAATCTACTCATTCCAACTTCGACAATGATCCTTTCGGTCAGGAAAGAGCGATAATGAACATCTTCGCAACCCGATATAAGTTCATCCCTGTCAGGGAACTCATGGGACTTGAGCTCATTAATATGACTCCCAAAATCCACCACGTGGTTGAAACTAGACCTAAAATATTGGCCCCAATCTCCCCCTTCCAATAGAGCACAACGAAGTGATGCCTCTATTCGTGGGTGGAATCGGGGAGAGAGGTGTTGTTACAAATATGGTTTACATTCGAACGATGTTGAATAGAAACCCACCCTTTCCGGGTGGCTGGGCTGTTTTTGAGCACAAAAATACTTCTGAAGATAGGAACACTCAATGGAATTCCTTCTTTCAAACACCTTGCCATGAAGATAAAAATGAACTTCCACGAGTTTGGATATAGTTGGCAGGGGTTGATCTTCAACTCGGCTAACAAGCTCACCACGAAGGGATGAAGCGGGAACCTAAGACTGGCCGCTATAACACCTCTATAAACAAACAGCCTTTCCGGATGCCAGTTGCAAGTTCTATCACCTGGCCCGGGAACCTCTATCTTAAGATCAAGGGGGAAGGAGTACCTCTTTCTGAGTTTCTTCACATCATCCCTTCCCAGGGTACTTGGAAACTTGAATGAATCTAACTCAGCATTGTTTGAAAAGGCATCCCCCATTTGGTTTGCTAACTCAAACAAAGTAGGTAATGATTCATCTATAACAAGTGGAACACATGAAAGATGATTACTTGGTCTGGCTCTTGCAGCCAGCTTCTGAGCAACAGCGGATGATGGACCAGCTATTCGTTGATCAACCATGGTTGAAAGATGGATACTTGACTCAAAGAAAATTTCTTGGTTGAAAACCACACTAAAACCAGAGGAAATGCTAGAGAGAAAAATGCAATGGAGAAGTCTACAAATGAAGGTGTGAGTAGAATGAGCTCATTCACCTTTCTTTTATAGAAAATGGTCACCTGTGACAACAAGTCACATTTCAAGACGACCCGCATTTACAGGTTTAATTGTCACAATCAATGATAAAATGACTGAAGAAGTTCATTTAGTCGAACCAAAACTTCTATGCTTTTAAATAAGAACGAAGAAAATGAATGAAAATGCAGCCTGGAGCTATATAAAGCTACCATTTGAGGGATTAAGTCTAATTAAGCATGATTTGCTTAATGAAGCAAAGTTTAATCCTAATTAAGGATGAAGTACAATGACTAGCCCCCGATTACTAGAGTCTCCGTGGGAAGCTTTCGATGACGAGCCCAGGATGACTAGAAATACCATGTTTAAACCTTGGTTGTTTGAAATCACACACGATGGTTGAAATTGTGCCAAACAACCAAAAAATAAAATGATGGGAAACAAGAACTTTGTTTCCAAACCAACAAGTTAAGGATATAAGGAAGAAGAAGAAATTTTTTCGGCCCACAGCCGACGAGACGCGGCCGACCAGCGCTCGCCCGCGCCCGCACACCCGCGCGCCAGCCGACCAGGCCCCCAGCCGACCAGGCCCCCGGCCGACCAGAACCCCGGCTGACCAGCGCCCGAGCGCCCACGCGCCAGCCGACCAGGTACCCGGCCGACCAGGCACCCGGCCGACCAGCGCCCGAGCGCCCGCACGCCCGCGCGCCCGAGCGCCCGCGCCCGCACGCCCGCGCGCCCGAGCGCCCGCGCCCGCACGCCCGCGCCCGATCGCCTGCTTGCCTGAACCCTGGGGAACCTCCAGCTAGACCAAAAATTTTCGCCGTTTTTCGTCGTTTTTTCGACATTTCCCGTTTAGCACCATATAGCGCCATTTAGGGCTCGATGCCCATCGGACATAACCCGTTCAGGGCAATTTTCAGTGATTGTTCTTCGGAATTAGCCAAATTTTGGCAAAACTCAAACTTTCACTAACAAAAGTTGGCTATACTTGATAACTTAGTTATCAGGTATTCTCAGCCAATTAAAAATGAAGCCTCGAATAAGGCTAATTCGTAGTGAATGTGTAGGTCGCTCCACACTTCACGCTAAAAAAACGATACTTGTGAAATACTAGTGTATCTTAGGTCGTAAAAGGCCATACCCAAGGGGGGCCATTGAAAATTGGTCAACTTAACTTCAAGAAAACCTGATCAGTTTTCTCGAAGTTAGGGGGGAAAATGATATGGGTTAAAATAAAGCCCTAAGGACACATTTAATGTTGCATTAAATACACTTAAGATGGTCCAAATACGAGGCCCATTAATAAGGCCTGCAACCATGACTATGATGATAAATTCGTAGTTAACAATTGGGCCAAGGTCCAACCCTTGTTTTAAACCACTAAGACATGGGCTTGGCTCTTATACAGTCCAGTGGTTGGAAACCATAAGGAAGCTTCCAATACAACGTCCAATATGGAAACCAACTCCAACATGGAAACCAATTCTAATGAGAGTTATCCACTCTTCAAAGGCGGTTACTTGGCCACCAAGTAACCTAATTCTACCACGATTTTAGGGCTCCAGATGCCTATAAAGGGCCTAACCCCTCAACATTAGAACTACGTTTTCTTGGCTTGATTCTCAGTGATAATTGAGATACGTAGGCATCTTGTGAAGACCTGTGCAGTCACGAACCACGAGAGCAGCCATTAAGACACGCTTGTCCACTACTTTACATTGAATACCGCCGCCAATATCTAAACCTATTTTTCGTTCCACAACATTATCATTTCTACATTCAGAACCAATTTGAATTTTCATCCATGTTTGAAGTAAGGGAGCTTTAGGTTTGAAATTTGAACATGTCAACAAGAGGATGATGGGTTTAAATTATTATTATTTAAACTCCATCTCTACAAATTTAATTGATTTAAGTATGAATTCTGTGGAGAAAATTTATCAAAATTTATCTTTGTCTCGAGAGATCTAGAAATACAGACAACCTATAGCAAAAAAATAAGAAATTTTGTTGTGAACGATTATTACATTTAGCTAATATTTGTGCCATAATTGTTTTGAGTCGATATTTCAAGTTACTCTAGCTAAAATTAGTTTTAAATTACTTTTTTAATATAAGATTAAGCATATCGATTAACTCATGAATTTGATCTAACATCCCAGTAAGTCACAAAAGCATTGTAAATATTGCATGCAAAAGGATAAGTGTTAAAGAAATCTTAAATAAATATGCAGGAATATGGATAATGATTTGTAAATTGACTTTGGGAAAAATGACCAGACACAATTTATCAAAATTCTATTTCTGAATCTCAAGTATGCAAATTCAACATTGCTAAAAATTAACTTAAATGTTATTAAAAGAAAACATAACTAGAAAGAAGAAAATTGACCAGCGACCATCAACAGTCATATACTGCTGAGTTTTTGGCAACCACCAACATTACAGGGCCGGCTGCTTTCAGGCTAGTCACTAGTCCACCCATTAAAGCTCCTTCGACATCTATAGCTGTAACAGTAAAGCATCTAGCTATGTGATCATAAGAAGCAGAAGTAGCGGCAGCAGCAGCACTTGAACCGAAACATGTCCCGGAAAAAGAAATTATCCTAAAAGTTCCTGGAACTTGAGCAGGTGGGACATCAGACCCTGCACAGCAAGTAACAACTTCTGATACAAGTCCGGTACCAAAAACAACTGATATATTTAGTGAATTACGACCAGTATACTCCACAACACTTTCCACGATATCTAACCCTGGTTCAATGTTAAGGACGAGAGTCCCCATGGAAGTTCTAGGCCTTGACCAGTTACCGGATCCAATAGTTCTTGGTCTTGACCTGTGACTAGACCTAACACTAACAGGAACAACATTTCGTGAAGATGGGGTTGGCACAGGATCAGGCATTGCTAGTATTTGTTTTTCTGCAGATTGGAATAATTTGTCCATTATGATTGTCTTGTACTTCAGACTTTTACCCGTATAGATGACCAGAGTATATGTTGCGATTTTGTAAATCACTTTATTCAACCTTTTAATTTGTTATGATAATATAGATATATTGCATTCAGATTCTTAGCATCTTGAATCAACATTCGAAATTTTATTTGATATACTTAAATTCATTTTTAATAAAAATGAAAATGTAATCGGAAATATGATTTGATATTCAATATGTAATATGAGCAAATTCTAGATTATCAACCGCTATTAGGAAATGTAATATAAAGCAGATGTACTGAATCTCATTAAAAATACAATGCTAGTGGTCAATCTATATCAGACAGGGTGATCCACTTGTTAACTTTTTACTGAAAATGGTTTTACTTTTTTAAACTCCTAGGCCATGTTTGTTTGTTTAGGAGAATTTTGGGATTATAATATATAATCTCAATATTCTTTAAATAATCTAATATTTATTTAAAATATTAAGTTTAGATTGGATTATAATCACTTAAGATTTCATATATTTGTTTTCGCTAAGTAAGATTTCATAATGTTTTAAATTATCTTATGTAATTTCTAATCTTACATTTCCCTTAAAAAATAATTTATAAGATATGATTAAAAATATCTCTTCCAACCAAGTATGATAATTATAATCATATTTTTTACTCCAACCTAACAAATATAAAACAACTATTTTAAAATTTTATAATCTATAAAGTACTTCTAAATAAGTTTTTGCAAAATAGATCAGAAATTATTTGTCTACTCCATGTTATTGTGTATGAGGATCTAATTAATTTATAAGGGATTGTGTTTACACTACACCAAAAATGGTCAAAACCTACCACGCAAATGGTAGGTTTTGGGGGTAAATCGAATTGGTGTCAATTCCTACCATTCAACGGTAGAAATTGGTGGTCTGTTTCTTAAACGGTCCCACATGCCAAATGGTTCACGTCAAGTGCCGCATCAAATAAATATTGTCCCACGAGGTTGACATGGCATGCCACGTGTCACACATGGTGCCACTGCCACGTCATTTTGTGGGGTCACATTTGACCCCGGTCAACCACTATTTCCTACCAAGTGCAAATGGTAGGTTTTATATCATTCTAAAGAAAATGTTTCAATAGCCAGCTGCATCCACTTTGTATCAACATCGCCTTTTATAAACATAACACGCCAGAAGCCATAAAAGAAAATTGACTACCAACTAGATATTATTAATAGAAAATATTACACAAATATTCAGTACATCAATTTATTGAACACCACACATCAAGAAATTTAAATTTCTATACACAATAAGAATTCCTATATACAGTAAGATAACATGTATATGATCCTCGAACAATAATTCTTCCAAAATCCAACTCTATTGCAATCCTTTACAATTTCTCTTCACATTATTGGACAACCCATCACGAGTGTCGAAAGCTGTGAACAAGAAAACAAATCAGTTTGGTGGTTTTTAATCGATTTAAAGGATGCTAGAACAGAATAATGTAAGCCTGTAAACATACTTTCACTAGCTGTGTTACAGCAGGCGTGATCTTGCTCAACTTCTGTAATCAATAACTTACATTTGCCTTCAGAAAATTCAGCAGATGAGTTCAAATGCTTCCTCAGATTTTTTATGTACTGAAGATAAATAATATTATTCTGTTAGTATGAAAGCACATTAGCACATTGAAGGAATCTTGAACTAAAAGCTGCATCTAATAATGAGCATTTGATAACATCGCTCCATGCTTGCACTATACTTGGTTGCTAAAGATTACATCTTGATGTGACGACAAAGATATTGGAATTGATACATTTGCAAACGGGTTAGTCTGTTTTGACATACAAGTATGGAACAAAACCTGCCATAAGACTATCTGAAAAGCACAAGTCCTGTTGCTTTGTAAACTCGTCGTAATTATCAAGTACACGCAAAAGAGGGGCTGTAGTAGATGAAGCCAATCATTTTAGAGGAAAAACTGAGAGTTACCTTAATTGTTATTACTAACGAAATATGAAGAGTGTACTACCTATATTAGTTATCTTTATTAGTAGTTAAATGTTGGTTATATAGGTAATTGTATTGTAAACTTATAGAGACTATGCACTTCAAATTGAATAAAATGAGAAGTTAATTAAGATAAAAGCACACCTATGTAATTTATCAGGTTGCAATTGATATTTATAAGTCATGTGTGCACTATGGGGCAAGAAAATTGTATATTTGGTCGGGTTATACTATGTTCCCTAAACTTAAATTTGTCTTAGAGACGGATATGCCAACTTCTGATAAAGGAGGATTTTTCGTGAAAATCGAGGCTCATAGATGGGGAAGACCCGCAACAAAGCATGATCACGCTGCCGAGGACTGCATGATCACGCTGCTAAGGATGCACGATGGCATGACCACGATGTTGAATGACATGACCATGCCAAACTGGAAATTCATGGGAGTGGGTTTAAGTTTGAGGATTAGAGATCGTGCATGCTCATACTCAAAGTTGCATGATCACGCTCCTTTAATTTTATATTTATTTTAATTAGGATTTGGTTTTATTTTGTTTTAAGGCTTATTGTCTCTATATAAACAACATCATGATGTAACAAAAAATTAATCTTATTATTGAAATCAAAACCCTAGAGATTTTTCTCTTCTTTCTTGTCGATTCAAGAAACTCCGTGTGGATTCAAGGAAAACCTTGTGGATTTAAGGTATTTTAAGAATTTTCGTGTAAGAATCTTTGTAAGGATTAGCGCTTGCTTTTTCTTGATTTCGTGCTGCATCAACTTCTCTGTTAACTAATTATTCTATAGATTTGTTTATATATCATGATCTTTTTTCAAGTACTTGTATACTTTTGTTTTGAGTGAAAAATAAATAGTTTTTATTGAGATTCATGATTGGGAGTTTACAAATTCGAAAGGAATTTCTAGTATGTCTTTTGTCTATATTTTAGATTGGATCCCCTGGTTGGGAGATGCTAATCTCTTCTGCATTTTGCTGGTTTGGAAGCTCTTCTTGAATCTATAGAGTTATGTCTTTTTAGTGCACTGTTATACTATTTTGGAGTGGCTTGAGTCGATATTCCATGGAGATAATTCATTGCGTTGCTTGATTAATGTTCTTTCCCCATGTTCTTTTTGTTTTCTCGCTTTGTTTTTATTTATTTTTGAAAATGTTAGACGCCATAGCTTAGATATAACAAGTGGCGCTTATTTTGATGTCTTCTCTTGGAGACTTGTTCTAAGAATATTTTACTTTCCTAAATAGTGAACATTTTAACAAGTTGAACTCTTGAAAGCGGGCCCAAATCGCCATTAAAACATGAACCCTAATTCAGCGTTGATAAATGGGAAGAGACCCTCTCCATATATAGAATCCATTATCAAACCCAAATATTTTCCTTTTTTCTGTTTTTATTTATATAAAGAAAGTAATCTGAACTTCCTTTTTTTTTACCTTTTAATGGAATCTCACACCATTTCTCCAATTTCTCACAAACTGTAACCCAAATCCTCATTAATTTGGAAGACCCTAATTTTTCATTTCATTTTCCTATTCTATCATATGGGTTATTAAATTATTCGAGGATGATGTCACGGGATTTTTATTTGAACCTTTGACTGCATTTGAGACTATCAAGCCTTGAAATTCATGTTCTCTTATTTGGCCTGGTCAGAAGAACACCCATCTGCCATGGGTGCATTACAGTCATATTTCATAACATTTGTTTTCTTAATGCAATTGTGCAACGCTTGATGTGTAGTGTTCTGTTTTTTGAGGGTGTTCGAACTTCTGATCGTATTTGACCTTGTGATCGTAATATTATAATTGGTTTGTTTGATGAGTGTTTCTCATGTCCATATTGAAATTTTATTCGACTCTATCTATAAAGCATGTTGTTTCAAACGTACAAGTTTTTTCACATATCATGTTAATTTCGACTTCCCCGCAACCAACCATCATCAGTGGTCGTTCCAGTATTGTATCACCTTACCTTTTATTTTTGTTCACATATATTATTTTGCTTGGTGTAATTTCTCTGGTTATTACATTCTTGATTTTGTGTATCTATGTGTGTGCGAGTAGAGTTCGTGTGTATTTGTCTACGTATATTTATATATATCACTCAATATTGTGTCATGCACTAAGCTGCAGACTTTACGAAAATAGCTTCCAGGCGCATGGTATGCGTACATCTCACCCTCCGTAGCTCTGCTCTTAGAAGAATATACTTTGGTTTTATTTGTTTTGGTTTAATCTTTTACTTTCGTGAGTCCTCGTCCTATGTGTGTTTGTATACTAGATTTTCTCTTACTAATATATATATATATATATGTGTGTGCATATACTCAAATGAGACCCCCACTTAATGTGAGGACTTAGACTAAATCTCAGCGACATGTCAGATATACTTGCATTAACTTTTTACTGAAAATGGTTTTACTTTTTTAAACTCGTAGGCCATGTTTGTTTGTTTAGGAGAATTTTGGGATTATAATATATAATCTCAATATTCTTTAAATAATCTAATATTCATTTAAAATATTAAGTATAGATTGGATTATAATCACTTAAGATTTCATATATTTTTTTCGCTAAGTAAGATTTCATAAATTTTTAAATTATCTTATGTAATTTCTTATCTTACACTTCCCTTAAAAATAAATTTATAAGATATGATTAAAAATATCTCTTTCAACCAAGTATGATAATTATTGTTGAATTTAAATAATCTAAACATATTTAAATTATAGATGTTATGTGGCTATATATATATATGTTTGTGCATGTAGAAGTGGTCATCTAGTAGTTGGCGTAGTAATAGGAAGAAATAAGGTAGTGTAGGAGTTTGTTGCTGTGATCCATGTTTTTAGTATTTGTTTTGTATGGGCTTTTATAAGGCTGTACATTGTTTTGTTTTGGAATAAGAAGAATTAACGTTCCTCAATTATATAAATACAGGCGTGTGTGAGTTTATATTAGTGCTTCATTTGGTATCAGAGCCTAGGTGGCTGTTCAAGCATCTTTATCAGATCATTTACGATGGAAGCCAGAAAGTCTAAGGAGAGCTCTTTTGGCTTAAGCTTTCCTATGTTAACCAAGGTGAACTACACGGCATGGGCACTAAAAATGAAGGTGTTTATGCAGGCCCATGGAGTGTGGGAGGCCATAGAACCAAAAGATCCTAAGACTACGGTGGAAGACAAGGTCGACAAGAGAGCTCTAGCTGTCATATACCAGGGAATCCCAGAAGAAATGCTGCTGACCATCGCTGAGAAAATGACATCCAAGGAGGCATGGGAGGCAGTCAAAATCATGAGTTTGGGTGCTGAGAAGGTGAAAAAGGCGAGAGCTCAGACATTGAAGGGAGAGTTTGAAGCTTTAAGCATGAAAGAGACTGATCAGTTAGACGAGTTTTACATGAAGCTGAATGGCCTAGTTACAAATATAAGAGCACTAGGGGAGAAAATGGAAGAAGCATATGTAGTGAAAAAACTTCTCAGAGCCGTACCTTCAAAGTTCCTTCAAATTGCGTCCGCCATTGAACAATTTGGAGACTTGGAGAAAATGTCCGTAGAGGAGGTTATTAGCTCACTGAAAGTTCATGAAGAACGCTTAGGCGGAAGAACTAAAACGAGCCAAGGACAGCTTTTACTTACTGAGGCGGAGTGGAGAAGGAAGGAGAGCAATGAGGGACATGTTCTATTGACTCGAGAAGAATGGTTAAAGCGGACCAGTAGAGAAGGGACTCGAGCCAGTGGAGACAGCCGTGGTGGACGGGACAGAAGTAAGGTGAGGTGTTTTAATTGCCAAGTGTATGGACATTTTGCGTATGAATGTCGAAAACCTCGTAAAGAAAGGGACACACAAAAGGAGCTGAAACTTTCTAAGATCCAAGAAGACGAGCCTTCTCTGCTTGTTGCTGAGGTCATGAGCGAAGCAACGAATACAATGTTGCTGAAGGAAGAAACAGTGATCCCAAAACTGAAAGAAAATGCAGTATATCAAAAGGAGACGCACGTCTGGTACTTAGATAACGGAGCATCCAATCATATGACAGGCTATCGAGGAAAGTTTAAATAATTAGATGAAAGTATGAGTGGACAGGTAAAATTTGGGGACGGATCGACTGTAAGTATTAAAGGCAAAGGGGTCGTTTCATTCAGGTGTAAGAACGGTGAAGAAAAACTTCTAAGGGATGTATACTATATCCCTGCGTTGTGTAATAATATTATAAGCCTGGGACAATTGTCCGAAGACGGGAATAAGGTGATCCTTGATGGAGATTACTTGTGGGTGTACGAAGAACGCGGGAGACTGCTGATGAAAGTGAAAAAATCTGAGAATCGGCTGTACAAAATAAGCCTTGAAGAGACATGGCCCAAGTGCTTGATCACAAAATAGGAAGAGAACAAATGGCTATGGCATTCCCGAATGGGACATGTCAATTTCCAAGCACTAGAGCTTATGTCAAAGGAGGGAATGGAACGTGGTATTCCAAGGTTGATACAACCGTCGAGCAGGTGTGAAGGGTGTTTAATGTCGAAGCCGTCCAGAAATTCATTCCCAGCACAAGCGAATTTTGAGGCTAAAAAGGCACTGGAGCTGGTACATGCAGATATTTGTGGACCCATTTCGGCAACAACAACTGGAGGTAATCGCTATTTTCTACTATTTGTTGACGATTTTAGTAGAAAAATGTGGATTTATTGTTTGAAGGAGAAGAGCGAGGCATTAACTGCGTTTAAGAAATTCAAGGCGTCGGTTGAAAAGAAACTGGTGACGAGTATAAAGATGCTGAGGACAGACCGTGGAGGGGAGTTTTGTTCGAAGGAATTTGCAGCATTTGTGAAGACATGGGCGTTGGTAGACAGCTTACAGCACCCTACACCCCACAGCAAAATGGGGTGGTAGAGCGTAGAAACCGCACTGTGGCAGCTATGATCAGAAGCTTTCTAAAGGGGTCGAAAATGCCATCATATATGTGGGGGGAGGCAGCCCGTCACAAGGTATACATTCTGAATCGCTTACCAACTCGTATTTTGAATGGTAGAACTCCGTACGAGGCATGGAAAGGCAGGAAGCCTGACCTGGCCCACATACGAGTATTTAGGTGCACTGCGTATATGAAAATACCCATGGTACGTGTTAAAAAGCTGGATGATCGCAGTAAACAGGTTGGGTACCTTGGGAGAGAACCAGGAACAAAGGGAGAAAGACTATATGATCCAAAGACAGGGACAGTTCACGTGAGCAGAGATATTGTGTTTCAAGAGAATAATTTCTGGCCATGGGAACAAGAAGGAGGCAATGACATGGTGACATATGAGTACTTCACCATCGCTATTATTTTTACACATACAGAGGACAACCTAGAGACGGAGCAAGATGTGTCGACACCTATACAGTCTCCAAGAGCAGGTACGCCAGAGTCGTCTACACCCGAGTCATTCACAGGCGGATCTTCTGAGCTTAGTAGTGGACCACATCGTTTTAGAACGATGAATGAATTGTATAATGAGACAAAGGTGATAGATATGATTGATGAACTCATGTTATTGAAGGCCGATGAACCAGTGTGTTACGCTGAGGCATCAAAAGAACGAGAATGGCAGAACGCTATGAAATTGGAGGTGGAAGCAACTGAGAAAAACAACACGTGGTCTCTTACGGATTTGCCATCCGGACACAAAGATATTGGGTTGAAATGGGTCTATAAACTCAAAAGAGATGCGGATGGGAACGTGGTTAAACATATGGCCCGTCTCGTTGCAAAAGGGTATGTTCAAATAAAATGGATTGATACAAAGAGGTGTTTGCTCCAGTAGCACGTTTGGAAACTATACGTTTATTGTTGGCCCTCTCGGCAAGGGAAGAGTGGGAAGTGCATCACCTTGATGTTAAGTCAGCGTTCTTGAATGGGGAATTACTTGAAGAGGTTTATGTTACCTAGAGCGTGGAATACAAAACTGGATAAGTGTTTGCGAGGTTTGGGCTTTAAAAGATGCTTACATGATCAAGCAATATATACAAGGTGTACAGAAGGAAGTGTTCTAATAATCGGAGTTTACGTCGATGATTTGTTAGTAGTGGGTTCGAGTGAGAGTGAAATTAAACACTTCAAGAAACAAATGAGTGACCAATTTGAGATGAGTGATTTGGGTTTGTTGTCATATTATCTGGGTATAGAGGTGAAGCAGGGGAGGTCATCTATCACACTGAAGTAGACAACATATGCCAAGAAAATCTTGGAGAAGGCGGGAATGGCAAAATGTAACCTATCGAGGTATCCAATGGAACAGAAGATGCAACTTGACAAGGATGAAGGAGGACAGCTGGTAAGTGCTACGGAATACATGAGTATTGTTGGGAGCTTGAGGTATTTAACCCACACGCGACCTGATATCTCTTACGCTGTGGGGCTGGTTAGTAGATTTATGGAAGCACACACGATAAAACATCAACAAGCAGTCAAGCATATTCTGAGATACATACAAGGCACAGTCAATCATGGACTGGAGTATGAGAAAATTGGGAGTAAGAAGACAGTAATTGGGTTTTCCGATAGCGACTTAGCAGGTGACGTTGTGGACAGGAGAAGCACAAGGGGAATGTGTTTTTACTTGGATGTGAATCTTATTTGTTGGGCGTCACAGAAACAGAGAGTCATCGCGCTTTCTTCTTGTGAAGTAGAGTATATGGCAACAACCACAGCGGCATGTCAAAGTATATGGCTTCAAGATTTGATTGCTGAACTGACAGGGCAAGAAGTTGGAGCTGTGATGTTATGTGTAGACAACAGGTCAGCTATTGAGCTAATGAAAAATCCAGTGCTACATGGGAGGAGTAAGCATATAGATGTCCGGTTTCATTTCATTCGAGAGTGCGTTGAGCGGGGCGAGCTAGTTGTGAAGTATGTGGCCACACAGGAACAACGGGCAGATATCTTAACAAAAGCATTGGGCAAAGTCAAGTTTGAAGCAATGAAGAAGCTGTTAGGCATCAAGGATATTATTGTAGATGAACCAAGGGTGCAGAAATATGTTTAGCTTAAGGGGGAATTTGTTGAATTTAAATAATCTAAACATATTTAAATTATAGCTGTTATGTGGCTATATATATATGTTTGTGCATGTAGAAGTGGACAGCTAGTAGTTGGCGTAGTAATAGGAAGAAATAAGGTAGTGGAGTTAGTGTAGGAGTTTGTTGCTGTGATCCATGTTTTTAGTATTTGTTTTGTATGGGCTTTTATAATGTTGTACATTGTTTTGTTTTGGAATAAGAAGAATTAACGTTCCTCAATCAAAGCTTGATTGTCATTACCAAGGGCTTCATCACCATTGACTTCGTCATCCTTATCGGAGCCCTCACTTTCATTTTGGCCATTGTCCTCGCTATCTCCATATCTTCAACATGCTTTTCTTCGGCATTCTCTTCATCAATATTGTCTTCTTCGACATTTTCTTCATCATCAATATTGTCCTCTTCAGCATTCTTTTCACCGCCATTGCACTGGACGTCATTGTCCTGATCACTTTCTTCCGTGTAGTCCGCTTCATCCAAAGTAGCCTCGCTATCTCCCTCCTCATCAACAACCTAACTTAAGTAAAAAAGAGTTAATAGGGTCGACAATGCATAAACAAATGAATGCTGAAATTAGATAGATGACATGCTTATAAAAATGAAACTACCTTTTTATACTTTTTGAACATGTTAGCTACAATGTCGTTAACAAGATGCATAACTTCCCGGGAGATTAGTTGCGAGAACTGACTTCTACCCGCCAGATCACCAAGACTCAATACCGCCTCAATTAGGCTCTCGATTTTCTCATCATTGAACTCTCTCTGGTAAGCATCTAGATTATTTCTCAAAATATCAAGCACCCCCCAGAAGCAGAGTACATGGCATTCTATGTAGCTAAGGATCAAGTCCATTATGGCATTCTGTTCAATTGTCAGTTGGAAAGCTATTCTGCAACCTACAGTGACTTTGTCTACTACAAAAGAAGAGTACATGACATTGGCAAAAGAAGCAAAGTAAGGAATCTGGTTGAAAGGATTGGTCAGTGATTTGGGTCTACATTATGATCAGGCTACATTGTATTGTGACAGTCTCAGTGCAATCTGTTTAGCTAAGGATCAAGTCCATCATGAGAGGACTAAGCACATAGATGTAAGATATCATTTTCTAAGAAGTGAGAAGAGAATCAAGGTGAACAAAGTGGGTACTGCTGATAACCCAGCTGATATGCTCACCAAACCGGTTCCACATAGCAAGTTTCAACATTGTTTGGACTTGATAAATGTTCGTAGTTGTTGATTGCCCTTTTAGGGCAAAAACTCTTAGGCAAAAGAGTTTTTTTCTGGTACATCTGACATTATTATGGTGCATCTGTTTTTTGTGAGAAGATTCAAGTCAAGGTAAAGATTTGTTAGAATATGCCTTGAATCAGTAATGCCCCAAACGCTGGGACTTCGGGGGTCTCTCTAGGTCATAACCTAAAAGTATGCTGTAATCTGTATCCTCAAGATCAATAAAAGTTTTCTATTCTGCCTATCTGGGTTCTTTCTTTACGTCTATTATACATCCACCGTGTTGGGACAAGGCCGCCGAGTCTGTACTCTTCAGGTAAATGAACGAGAAGATGCTCCATTGGATCAAACATGGCTGGAAAGAATTTATTCACTAAAGTACAAACTATTCCAGCTATGTTTTTCTCCATTTGCCTCAAATTTGGTTCGAGTAGTATAGTTGAGCACAAGTCATTGAAAAAATTTGAAAGATCACAAAGTACATTGTTTATATCATCCGGAAGAAATTCACGAAATGTAGAAGCCATCAACTTTTGCATAAATACATGACAATCATGGGACTTCATGCCTTGGAATTTCAGCTGAGCTATCTTATAACTTCTCTTCAAGTTTGATGAACAACCATCTGGGAGTTTCAATCGATGCACCCATTTACATAACAATTTCAGCTGATCTCGGGTGAGTTCGTATCTAGCTTTAGGCCTGTGTTTACCATTCATCCATAGCTCTTGCATGATGCCCATTGCTTTCAAATCATCTCTTGAGTTTGTGGTATCCTTTGTTTTGGCACTACTGAGAATAGTGTGAAATATGTTTTCAAACACAGTTTTCTCCGTATGCATGACATCAATGCAGTGACGCAGGCGCAATGAATCCCAATATGGCAAGTCAAAGAAGCTAGTGACATGCGTCCAGTTGTGTTAATCTCCAAATCCAATTGCCCTTTCTTTGCTGTGTGGTTTCCTAGATGGTGGAAAAGTGATACCAGCAATCCCTTATGTAACCCATACAAACTGGACTTCCTGCTGTGTGGTAGTTGCTTAGATTTGACATCACCCATACAAACATGACAGGCCATCTTCCCATGGGTTGACCACCCACTAACCATACCCAGCCCGGGAAACTCACTGATAGTCCATAACAAAGCTGCACACATCATGAAATTAGTCTTCGTAGAAGTATCAAACGTTTGCACCCCAACTTGCCATAAATTAAATAGCTCATCAATCAAAGGCCTAAGATAGACATTCAGATTCCTCATAGGATCATTCGGCCCAGGGACTAGTAATGTCATGAACATGTATGGCTCCTTCATGGACATGGTATGTTTAAGGTTGTACACAAGTAGTACAAAAGGCCAAGCTGAGTATACAGTTGAAGTAACATTGCTGTACGGGGGGAATGTATCAGTTGCAAGACCAAGTCTAACATTACGAATCTCCTCTGCAAAATCCGGATAGTTCTTGTCAAATTCCTTCCATTCTTCTCCATCTGCAGGGTGACTAAGAACCCTTCAATCAATATTTATCAAAATTGAATTAGACACATATTCTTTTGTTCAAAATAATTTGTTCTTTTTAAGAAGTACTTCATATTTGCATTTTCCTTGTAGTGACCATTCAAGCTAAGCTAAAGAAGAAGACCATAAAAAATGGGACATGACCTCAATATCATTATTACATCATCTGCATCTATTGTCACAATTTAAACCTCTATTACTTAAAATGTCTTAAAATGTCTGAGTTAAAGAGAATTCCTTTGCACACTGCAAGGATAAATAGAAGATAATTCTTCATGACCCTAAAGATCCACAAATATAAGATATTTCATTAGTTCCCACACTTGTTATTAAGGCAAGATACATTAATGGTTTCCATGTATGTTATCAGGGCTTCGTAATACGAAGATTCTTTATCTTGATTTGTATTTGATTTTCATATGATGATATGTGATAAACCTCTGTTTTCTAATCAGAGCTTCTAGTTATAATGATACATAATGATCTCCAGATAGATTTCCGGAATGGGCCTAGGAAGAGCCAGGTTGTTTTTCCCAGGTTGGGCTTATGAAGGAGTCATATAGACTTCTCGTACGGGAGTCAGGTAGCCAGGTGGGCTCCAATGTGTGTCCAGAAGAGAAAAACCACACAGTAAAGAGGCAAAATTCGGCAGGTGTCTTGTCTGATGTATGAAATGGGAGATTGTTGGGGAGTTGTCTTGCGTTGCTATTGGGAGTGGCAAATTTCTAGTTAGTAATAAATCTCGTCAACTACATTAGTATGAGGCCTTTTGGGATATGCCCAAATAAAAATTATGCATGTTCGGCCCAAAATGGACATGATATGAACTGAAATATATCCTAGAGCTATAATTAATGTTACATTTATTAGACCTATATTGGTCCAGAAGGGAGGCACGATAATAAAGGTCTGAAACCCTAATTAATTATTTCATTCATAATTAACTAAAAGGATTAATTATGTAACCAATTAATAGTGTCCAGATAAGATGTAAATACTAGAAAGAGAGGCCTATAAGGAACATACTCCTATAAGGAATCAATTTTCTCTAGGGAAGGATCTAGAATCCTACAAAAAAGGTGGCTCCCTTTCAAAAGCTCTTAAACCTACTCTAAGTATGAGACTCTCAAAATCTTTGTAAAGTGCCTTACCCCTCATTCTAAGAACCGCATTTTGACTTAATTTTCAATATTACTTTTGATACATAGAGATCTTGTTATGACTGATTTCATCCCCGAACAACAAGAATAGACCTAGCTTCGCGAGCCAACCGTTGCATGAACATCATGCAGCTAGATCGAAGCCACGGTCTAGTCACATACTAATTGCCCTAGTTTTCAATCCTCAATATGACAATATCATAATATTGTGAAGTTATGGCTGGATATCGGTCCAATAAGTGTTATCAATGATTCCATGTTATTAAAGATTCAGGTTGGTTTGGAAGAAGCAAGTGGGCTAACGTAGAAAGGGCTTAAGCAGAGGTAGTTGGGGCTTCAATTATGGGAGTAGCGGGAGTCAGAGAAGCCAACTGGACTTCCACGTGGGGGAGCCTAATCAAATAGAATGACACCATTTATAGGACGTAGATTGCTAGCTAATAGGCAGCTAGTTAACTCCACTAGTATATGCTTAAAAACATATCTTGGTCCAAAACAAACAATATTATACTATTGTGAAGTTATGGCTTACTAGAAGCCAACAATATTATGTTTTTGATTGTTTGATTAGTGTTATACTCAAACGTGCTTTCTTTTTCTCACATGTCAAATGCCTTTGTTTAGATATAGCAAGTGGGGGTTGTTGTAGTATATGCTCATTGTTTATAAGATTTTTGGTGTTTGAATTCTAAGGTTTTTATTTTAGAATATATATTTTTTAATATATATATTAACAAGCTTTTGTCCCTAATTTAACCAATTTTAATTTTATTAAACCTTAGTGAAATAGTTTTCTTAGATGTCTCTGTTTTCCTCCGGTTCAATTTTATTACAAAATTACCATTGAGACTCTCAATTCTCATTATAGTAGGGTCTCAAGTAGTTTCATATATATATACGTCATTACTCAAACACTCAACAATAAACAACACCATAGAATCTTACATATTGGATGTTGATTCTAATTTTCTCACCAAAAAAGGTTTATTACAAATAAAAATAGAATCTAACAAAAAATTAGAATTAAATAAAACATGATTAAATGTAATTTTATTGTGATAAGTATATATACAAGATTCTATACTGGATTCTATACTAGATTATATGTAATGTTTAATTTTTAAATTTAGATGAGATTATAGGTTAAATTCGATATGTTAGGCTTAATTGTTGTTCAATTTTATGATTCTAATTTTAAAAAAACAATTTTTTATGAAAAATAAAGTGTTTATGATGATGTTCCTTATTGTTATTTATATAAGGTGTTTTTCGTAGAGTGCAACTTATATATATATATATATATATATATATATATATATATAAATAGGATTTCAATCTCCATTCACCTAATTTTTTTAATTAACCGTACTGAAATAAGTCAGAGATGAAATTTGTTCTTTTTTTCAAATTTCGTGACGAGTTTCTCTTATTTTCTTAATTTGTGTTCGAATTTATTACAATAAACTAAAGATTATATTTCTTCCCAATAAATCCATAAACTAAATGGGTATATTTAGTTGAGTTTCTGATGGTTTAATGATAATATAGTACTCCCTCCGTTCCATCCATTTATTTACACTTTCATTCCCTCTCAATTCTATACATTAATTTCAAAATTTTCCAAAAATAGTGAATTTTTACTTCCTCGGTCCCACTTAATGCATGTGGCCACATTTCCTTTTTTCTTTGTTCCATTATTTTTGTCCACATTTCTTAATTATGGTATATTGAATTTTTATTTCTTTTTATACCCTTTACAAATTTATGCTACTTTAATTTATTGATCCTACAAATATATTCTTATAATAACTACTCTATGGTATATAAGTACATGTAGGAAAATGAATCAAAAACATAAACAAAAGATCATTCTTGAAAATCATATTCTACTTTTTCACCTTTAAATGTCATATACTAACAAAATCAGAGATGCCCAGGAGCAGAGAAACTACAAACATAAACTTGAGAATCTAAGCAAGCCAAGGCACACATAGTAGTAACTTATTCATCAAAAAATGTTTTCTACACAAACATGACCAGGCCATACTATGTACATGTATTGATCCCATTATCGATGTTAGTTCTGAATAACAAAGTGCAATGCATTTTAATGCTTCAAAAATTTATGTTTCAATAGTACTAGGTAAATTTGTAAGCTCTTTTTATTTAGATAAAGTAACCTTATTTATAAACTTACAACCGCATAAGCATAACATTATTGTCCAGAAAATAGTAACTTAAAGACATAGACTCAAAACAAGACACGGATTTTATAAGTATAAAAAGCAAAAAAGACAACTACCGGAAACATGAGATGACACTTGCATCTACTTTATTATTCCCCTTTAAAACCAAACTACAGTCCTGATGCCTACATTGTCTAATCCTAAAATTTGTCTTGCTTAAAAGGTTTTCAGTGCTCTGCACAATCATCACAATCATCAAGATACTAACTACGTTCTCAACAACTACATTAATGTTCATGTTATTCAAGATATGTAATAACATCGTTTACAAGACTATGTTCACCTTCGATCTACAGAGGAAGTCTACCTTCACGCTGAAGTCTATCTTTACCAATATGTGGATCATATAACTATTATCTCCATTGATCGACATGATTGACTTCATGCACACTTGTCGAATCAAAAATACTTTATTGAGTTTTTCGGGTGAATTTTCCTCAAATGATCGCTTCACAACAGCCACTAACTTAAGAATTGTAGTGGGTGATTTTTCATGTTGCAAGTCTTGAATTGACCGAAAGAATTTAATATCTAAAACATTTAAATCTGTACTATTATGTGTTTGGCTGTGAGACGAATATCAAATCCAATGCTTGATGCAGCTTGAATAAATTCAGTGTCATCACAATGAATGTGTGGCTTGGCCTTATCTTGTTGAATGGAGATTGGACCTTCTCGGTCTCGCCGCCGGTTTGCTAGCATAGCTGGCACAACTTTTTGAATTAGGCAATTTATAATTCTTTTTCTTTGGTAATTGATTCATCCACCTTTGTAACCATAGTCCCAGTAACACGATTCTTATTATTCCTCTTTGCTAGCTCATCATAAATGGAAGGAAATATCCCAAGTTTTCCAGAAAATTTTCATTTATGACAGACCCATTCGTGGACGCGAACAACAGTTAAGAACATCACTTTTGTGATGAATCTCTTGCTCTTAACCTTTCGTTGAGGTTCAAGTTCATCAAGCATCAGGTAATATTTGGTATTGGATTTGCTCATATAAAACCACTTTTCATCAATGTGTAGAACATATATTATACATATTGGAAAAATATCAAGTATTTGGATCAAGATGCATTAAACAAAATTCTAATCATGCTCTTTTATTATCTCCAATCAATTGTGGTTTAACAACATTTCTGTGAGGACGAATAATCCTTCGTGTAATCGTCTATGCACCGTAGTTTTTGGAACATGAATAATTTTAGCGAGAGATCGGATAATGGAACGACGATTTCAAGGAATTCGTTTAATTTTTTTGGGACTTACATGTACATGTTTTTTTTTCTGGTTTTTTGAATTTGTTGAGAAGATACTCTATCAATAATATTTTCATCATCAAGTTGTCTTCTTGATTGTTGCCAAACTCGTCGAATAGTACTAGCCGGGGGCTAAAGGTTTTTGGCGGTTGACTTATAATTAAGTATATTTTCCTGAAGTGTGCACATGAAATTCTCCCTCCCTTACACTTCCTTCATAATACAGGTATACTTATTGACATTAGATAGCAAATGGTGCAAGAAAAATTAGGGGCTACTTCACAAAATTCTTTCATTTTTGGACACCAAATTGGGTGTACAAACCAGCGTTCTCTTCAATCGATGGAAGTTTGTATGGACTACTCTCCCTTTTCTCGTATTCAAACAAAAGCACTCTGGTTTTCTTAAAAGCACGAATAAAATTGCACGAAATGTTTTAGTTCGGAACCATCAAAGTCACATTTCTAGTTTGGAGCTCATTGGTTCTCCCTCCAGAATTAGTTGCAAATTTTGTTAAGTATGCCATCTTTCATCATGTAGAGTACGTACTTCAATGTTGTGTTACTCTATGATCCTAAAATTTTTATGTTCTCAAACTTCGGCTCTAATTTCATTGGGTAACTCGAATTGCAAATCACATTTGATATTATAATATGTCTAGATCAGATTGTTGAGATTTACCGTCGACTCTAACAACTCTACACCTTGACAACTTTCCCACATCTTCAGATTGAATTTCTTTTTACAGACAGTTTATCAAAAATTTGTCTATGTGCAAATTGCACAATAAAGTTTGGAATTTCCCGGCTTTCAAATGTCAAAATCTGGATGATGTCCCGACTCTTGAGAATATTCGCTGCACTTGTTGGTCTACAAAATCTCACTTTGTCTTTCTTCTTGTTGCCCATAAAAGCTTATGCAATATATATCTTATATTATATCAAAATCTGGATGAAGGTAACATTTTTGTCTTTGATTTTGATATCAGATAAGCTAGCCATCTCTTTTGTAATGATATATATCTGATTAGCTTATTGCCTTGGTAAATTACTTTCTTATCATGTCTACATTCAGAACCAATTGAATTTCATCCATGTTTGAAGTAAGGGAGCTTTAGGTTTGAAATTTGAGCATGTCAACAAAAGGAGGATGGATTTTAATTATTATTATTTAAATTCCATCTCTACAAACTTTAATAGGTTTAAGTATATATGAATTATGTGGAGAAAATTTATCAAAATTTATCTATGTCTCGAGAGATCTAGAAATACAGACAACCTATAGCATAAAAATAAAAAATTATGTGGTGAACCATTATTACATTTAGCTAATATTTGTGCCAAAATTGTTTTGCATATTGCGTGAAATATATCAACTGCTTTTCAGTCGATATTTCAAGTTACTCTAGTTAAAATTAGTTTTAAATTACTTTTTTAATATAAGATTAAGCATATCAATTAACTCATGAATTCAATCTTACATCCCTGTAAGTCACAAAACCATTGTAAATATTGCATGCAAAAGGATAAGTGTTAAAGAAATCTTAAATAAATATGCAGGAATATGGATAATGATTTGTAAATTGACTTTGGGAAAAATGACCAAACACAATTTATCAAAATTTTATTTCTGAATCTCAGGTATGCAAATTCAACATTGCTTAAAATTAACTTAAATGTTCCTAAAAGAAAACATAACTAGAAAGAAGAAAATTGACTAGCGACCATCAACAGTCATATACTGCTGAGTTTTTGGCAACCACTAGCATTACAGGGCCGGCTGCTTTCATGCTAGTCACTAGTCCACCCATTAAAGCTCCTTCGGCATCTATAGCTGTAACAGTAAAACACCTAGCTATGTGATCATAAGAAGCAGAAGTAGCGGCAGCAGCAGCACCTGAACCGTGACATTTCCGGGAAAAAGAAATTATCCTAAAATTTCCTGGAACTTGAGCAGGTGGGACATCAGACCTTGCACAGCAAGTAACAGCTTCTGATACAAGTCCCGTACCAAAAATAACTGATATATTTACTGAATTACGACCAACATACTCCACAACACTTTCCACGATATCTAACCCTGGTTCAATGTTAAGGACGAGAGTCCCCATGGAAGTTCTCGGCCTTGACCAGTTACCGGATCCAACCGTTCTTGGTTTTGACCTGTGACTAGACCTAACACTAACACGGACAACATTTCGTGAAGATGGGGTTGGCACAGGATCAGGCATTGCCAGTATTTGTTTTTCTGCAGATTGGAATAATTTGTCCATTATGATTGTCTTGTACTTTAGACTTTTACCAGTCTTCTCTGTTATAATATAGATGACTAGAGTATATGTTGCGATTTTGTAAATCACTTTATTCAACCTTTTAATTTGTTATGATAATATAGATATATTGCTTATTTGATATACTTAAATTCATTTTTAATAAAAATGAAAATGTAATTGGAAATATGATTTGATATTCAATATGTAATATGAGCAAATCCTAGAGTATCAACAGCTATTAGGAAATCTCATTAAAAATACAATGCTAGTGGTCAATCTATGGGCCTGTTTGACAACTGGTTTATAAGTCTACTTATGGTTTATAAGGGACTTATAAGTTGAATGTTAATAATGACATACATTTTCCTCAACTTATTGACTTATTACTTAATTTATTTATTTTTTAATACTTTATATTTTTAGCTTTGTTTTTTTAAATATTTTTTTAATTTAAAATGCAAGTGTTGAAATCATTGTATTTACAAATTATTTTTTCAAATTTAATATAGCAAACTCTTAACTAACTTATAAGTAAATTTATCCAAGCACTCGTATACTTATAAGAATTCATCAACTTATACTTATATGACACTTACTCATTTCATTTTAGGTTATAAGTCAACTTTGTTTGTGATACCCAAACACGCACTATATCAACCGATCCACTGGACAGGACCCTTTGTCATATATTTGTTAACTTTTTACTGAAAATGGTTTTACTTTTTTAAACTCGTAGGCCATGTTTGTTTGTTTAGGAGAATTTTGGGATTATAATATATAATCTCAATATTCATTAAATAATCTAATATTCATTTAAAATATTAAGTTTAGATTGGATTATAATCACTGAAGATTTCATATATATTTTTTTCGCTAAGTAAGATTTCATAATTTTTTAAATTATCTTATGTAATTTCTTATCTTACAGTTCCCTTAAAAAATAATTTATAAGATATGATTAAAAATATCTCTTTCAACCAAGTATGATAATTATTGTTGAATTTAAATAATCTAAACATATTTAAATTATAGCTGTTATGTGGCTATATATATATATGTTTGTGCATGTAGAAGTGGTCAGCTAGAAGTTGGCCTAGTAATAGGAAGAAATAAGGTAGTGGAGTTAGTGTAGTAGTTTGTTGTTGTGATCCATGTTTTTAGTATTTGTTTTGTATGGGCTTTTATAAGGCTGTATATTGTTTTGTTTTGGAATAAGAAGAATTAACGTTCCTCAATTATATACATACAAGCGTGTGTGAGTTTATATTAGTGCTTCATTTGGTATCAGAGCCTAGGTGGCTGTTCAAGCATCCTTATCAGATCATTTACGATGGAAGCGAGCAAGTCTAAGGAGAGCTCTTTTGGCTTAAGCTTTTCAATGTTAACCAAGGTGAACTACACGGCATGGGCACTAAAAATGAAGGTGTTTATGCAGGCCCATGGAGTGTGGGAGGCCATAGAACCAAAAGATCCTAAGACTACAGTGGAAGACAAGGTCGATAAGAGAGCTCTAGCTGTCATATACCAGGGAATCCCAGAAGAAATGCTGCTGACCATCGCTGAGAAAACGACATCAAAGGAGGCATGGGAGGCAGTCAAAATCATGAGTTTGGGTGCTGAGAAGGTGAAAAAGGCGAGAGCTCGGACATTGAAGGGAGAGTTTGAAGCTTTAAGCATGAAAGAGACTGGTCAGTTAGACGAGTTTTACATGAAGCTGAATGGCTTGGTTACAAATATAAGAGCACTAGGGGACAAAATGGAAGAAGCGTATGTAGTGAAAAAACTTCTCAAAGCCGTACCTTCAAAGTTCCTTCAAATTGTGTCCGCCATTGAACAATTTGGAGACTTGGAGAAAATGTCCGTAGAGGAGCTTATTAGCTCACTGAAAGTTCATGAAGTACGCTTAGGCGGAAGAACTGAAACGAGCCAAGGACATCTTTTACTGACTGAGGCGGAGTGGAGAAGGAAGGAGAGCAATGAGGGACATGTTCTATTGACTCGAGAAGAATGTTTAAAGCGGACCAGTAGAGAAGGGACTCGAGCCAGTGGAGACAGCCGTGGTGGACGGGACAGAAGTAAGGTGAGGTGTTTTAATTGCCAAGCGTATGGACATTTTGCGTATGAATGTCGAAAACCTCGTAAAGAAAGGGACACACAAAAGGAGCTAAACCTTTCTAAGATCCAAGAAGACGAGCCATCTCTTCTTGCTGCTGAGGTCATGAGAGAAGCAACGAATACAATGTTGCTGAAGGAATAAACAGTGATCCCAAAACTGAAAGAAAATGCAGTAGATCAAAAGGAGACGCACGTCTCGTACTTAGATAACGGAGCATCCAATCATATGACAGGCTATCGAGGAAAGTTTAAAGAATTAGATGAAAGTATGAGTGGACAATTAAAATTCGGGGACTGATCGACTGTAAGTATTAAAGGCAAAGGGGTCGTTTCATTCAGGTGTAAGAACGGTGAAGAAAAACTTCTGAGGGATGTATACTATATCCCTGCGTTGTGTAATAATATTATAAGCGTGGGACAATTGTCCGAATACGGGAATAAGGTGATCCTTGATGGAGATTACTTGTGGGTGTACGAAGAACGTGGGAGACTGCTGATGAAAGTGAAAAAATCTGAGAATCGGTTGTACAAAATAAGCCTTGAAGAGACATGGCCCAAGTGCTTGATCACAAAATCAAAAGAGAACACATGTCTATGGCATTCCCGAATGGGACATGTCAATTTCCAAGCACTAGAGCTTATGTCAAAGGAGGGAATGGCACGTGGTATTCCAAGGTTGATACAACCGTCGAGCAGGTGTGAAGGGTGTTTAATGTCGAAGCAATCCAGAAATTCATTCCCAACACAAGCGAATTTTGAGGTTAAAAAGGTACTGGAGCTGGTACATGCAGATATTTGTGGACCCATTTCGCCAACAACACCAAGAGGTAATCGCTATTTTCTACTATTTGTTGACGATTTTAGTAGAAAAATGTGGATTTATTGTTTGAAGGAGAAGAGCTAGGCATTGACTATGTTTAAGAAATTCAAGGCGTCGGTTGAAAAGAAACTGGAGACGAGTATAAAGATGCTGAGGACAGACCATGGAGGGGAGTTTTGTTCGAAGGAATTTGCAGCATTTTGTGAAGACATGGACGTTGGTAGACAGCTTATAGCACCCTATACCCCACAGCAAAATGGGATGGTAGAGCGTAGAAACCGCACTGTGGCAGCAATGATCAAAAGCTTTCTAAAGGGGTCGAAAATGCCATCATATATGTGGGGGGAGGCAGCCCATTACACGGTATACATTCTGAACCGTTTACCAACTCATATTTTGAATGGTAGAATTCCGTACGAGGTATGGAACGGCAGGAAGCCTGACCTAGCCCACATAAGAGTATTTGGGTGCAGTGCGTATATGAAAATACCCATGGTACGTGTTAAAAAGCTGGATGATCGCAGTAAACAGGTTGGGTACCTTGGGAGAGAACTAGGAACAAAGGGAGAAAGACTATATGATCCAAAGACAGGGACAGTTCACGTGAGCAGAGATATTGTGTTTCAAGAGAATAATTTCTGGCCATGGGAACAAGAAGGAGGCAATGACATGGTGACATCTGAGTACTTCACCATCGCTAATATTTTTACACATAAAGAGGACAACCTAGAGACGGAGCAAGATGTGTCGATACCTATACAGTCTCCAAGAGCAGGTACGCCAGAGTCGTCTACACCCGAGTCATTCACAGGCGGATCTTCTGAGCTTAGCAGTGGACCACATCGTTTTAGAACAATGAATGAATTGTATAACGAGACATAGGTGATAGATATGATTGATGAACTCATGTTATTGAAGGCCGAGGAACCAGTGTGTTACGCTGAGGCAGCAAAAGAACGAGAATGGCAGAACGCTATGAAATTGGAGGTGGAAGCAATTGAGAAAAACAACACGTGGTCTCTTACGGATTTGCCATCCGGACACAAAGATATTGGGTTGCAATGGGTCTATAAACTCAAAAGAGATGCGGATGGGAACGTGGTTAAACATAAGGCCTGTCTCGTTGCAAAAGGGTATGTTCAAAAAAAAAGGATTGATTACGAAGAGGTGTTTGCTCCAGTAGCACGTTTGGAAACTATACGTTTATTGTTGGCCCTCTCGGCAAGGGAAGAGTGGGAAGTGCATCACCTTGATGTTAAGTCAGCGTTCTTGAATGGGGAATTAGTTGAAGAGGTTTATGTTACACAGCTGGAAGGATTTGTAAAGAAAGGTCAAGAACAGAAGGTATATAAGCTGTCAAAGGCACTGTATGGTTTGCGTCAAGCTCCTAGAGCGTGGAATACAAAATTGGATAAGTGTTTGCGAGGTTTGGGCTTTAAAAGATGCTTACATGAGCAAGAAGTATATACAAGGTGTACAGAAGGAAGTGTTCTAATAATCGGAGTTTACATCGATGATTTGTTAGTAGTGGGTTCGAGTGAGAGTGAAATTAAACACTTCAAGAAACAAATGAGTGACCAATTTGAGATGAGTGATTTGGGTTTGTTGTCATATTATCTGGGTATAGAGGTGAAGCAGGGGAGGTCATTTGTCACACTGAAGCAGACAACATATGCCAAGAAAATCTTGGAGAAGGCGGGAATGGCAAAATGTAACCTATCGAGGTATCCAATGGAACAGAAGATGCAACTTGACAAGGATGAAGGAGGACAGCTGGTAAATGCTACGGAATACATGAGTATTGTTGGGAGCTTGAGGTATTTAACCCACACGCGAGCTGATATCTCTTACGTTGTGGGGGTGGTTAGTAGATTTATGGAAGCACCCACGACAAAACATCAATAAGCAGTCAAGCATATTCTGAGATACATACAAGGCACAGTCAATCATGGACTGGAGTTTGAGAAAACTGGGAGTAAGAAGGCAGTAATTGGGTTTTCCGATAGCGACTTAGCGGGTGACGTTGTGGACAGGAGAAGCACAGGGGGAATGTGTTTTTACTTGGATGAGAATCTTATTTGTTGGGCGTCACAGAAACAGAGAGTCATCGCGCTTTCTTCTTGTGGAGCGGAGTATATGGCAACAACCACAGCGGCATGTCAAAGTATATGGCTTCGAGGTTTGATTGCTGAACTGACAGGGCAAGAAGTTGGAGCTGTGATGTTATGTGTAGACAACAGGTCAGCTATTGAGCTAATGAAAAATCCAGTGCTACACGGGAGGAGTAAGCATATAGATGTCCGGTTTCATTTCATTCGAGAGTGCATTGAGCGGGGCGAGCTAGTTGTGAAGTATGTGGCCACACAGGAACAACGGGCAGATATCTTAACAAAAGCATTGGGCAAAGTCAAGTTTGATGCAATGAAGAAGCTGTTACGCGTCAAGGATATTATTGCAGATGAACCAAGGGTGCAGAAATATGTTTAGCTTAAGGGGGAATTTGTTGAATTTAAATAATATAAACATATTTAAATTATAGCTGTTATGTGGCTATATATATATATGTTTGTGCATGTAGAAGTGGCCGGCTAGTAGTTGGCCTAGGAATAAATAAGGTAGTGGAGTTAGTGTAGGAGTTGTTTGTTGTTGTGATCCATGTTTTTAGTATTTGTTTTGTATGGGCTTTTATAAGACTGTACATTGTTTTGTTTTGGAATAAGAAGAATTAACGTTCCTCAATTATATACATACAGGCGTGTGTGAGTTTATATTAGTGCTTCAATTATAATCATATTTCTTACTCCAACCTAACAAATATAAAACAATTATTTTAAAATTTTATAATCTTTAAAGTACTTCTAAATAAGTTTTTGCAAAATAGATCAGAAATTATTTGTATACTCCATGTTATTGTGTATGAGGATCTAATTTAGTTTGACATCTCATGCAATTTATAAGGGATTGTGTTTACATATACATCATTTTAGAGGAAAAATTGAGAGTTACCTTAATTGTTATTACTAAGAAATATGGAGAGTGTACTACCTATATTAGTTATCTTTAATCAACAATATTATGTTTTTGATTGTTTGATTAGTGTTCTACTCAAAGGTGCTTTCTTTTTCTCACATATCAAATGCCTTTGTTTAGATATAGCAAGTGGGGGTGATTTTGGTATATGCTCATTTTTTATAAGATTTTTGGTGTTTGAATGGTAAGATTTTTATTTTAGAATATATATTTTTTAATATATATATTAACAAGCTTTTGTCCCCAATTTAACCAATTTTAATTTTATTAAACCTTAATTAGTGAAATAGTTTTCTCACATGTAAGATGTCTCTGTTTTGATATTGCAAGTGGCGGTGTACTTTGATGTCCTGCTATTTGTTTATAAGATTTTTGGGTGTTTAAGTCCTAAGATTTTTATTTATTAATATACGTTTTAACAGGTTTCATTCCCCTTTACCTAATTTTATTTTTATTAAACCCTAATGAAATATGTAGGAGGTATGTAATAAACTAATAATTGCTTAAACTAAAGGGTGTATTTAGTTCAACTTTTAATATATTAATGATAATATGCAACATTTTAAAACACCTTGTTGATTTTGTTTTATACTTGAATTGTCATTGAGTAGATGTAGACTCGTGCTTGGTTGATACAAAGGCTCATAGATTTAGAAAACATTCCACAAATTCTTCAAAATCTAATACATTTTAATCGAATTTCAGAAAATTTTACAAAATTCATCAGTTTTTTATTACTCTTTTGTTTCTAAATATCAATACACATTAAAGAATATTAAAATACATCAGTTTTTCCATATCATAAAATTCTCCATTTTATGAAATTTTGATTGAATATCCTAAGAATATAATTGTAAACTTTTGAATATCCTTATTCATTACCAACAGATTTTAATATTGCATTTTTATAATCCAAAAAATCCATACAAATCCAAATAGAGTACCATATGTTTCAAAATTTTGATGATCGTTGCCCTAAGGCCTAGGTCCTGTGGTTGCAAGGAGACGGGGGATAAAGGTTTTTGGCAGTTGACTTATAATTAAGTATATTTTCTTGAAGTGTGCACATGAAATTCTCCCTGCCTTACACTTCCTTCATAATACAGGTATACTTCTTGACGTTAGATAGCAAATGGTGTAAGAAAAATTTGGGGCTACTTCACAAAATTCTTTCATTTTTGGACACCAAATTGGGTGTACAAACCAACGTTCTCTTCGATGGATGGAAGTTTGTATGGACTACTCTCCCTTTTCTCGTATTCAAACAAAAGCACCCCGGTTTTCTTAAAAACACGGATAAAATTGCAAGAAATGTTTTAGTTCGGAACCATCTAAGTCACATTTCTAGTTTGGAGCTCATTGGTTCTCCCTCCAGAATTAGTTGCGAAGTTTGTTAAGTATGCCATCTTTCATCATGTAGAGTATGCACTTCAATGTTGTGTTACTCTATGATCCTAAAATTTTTATGTTCTCAAACTTCAGCTCTAATTTCATTGGGTAACTCGAATTGCAAATCACATTTGATATTATAATATGTCTAGATCAGATTGTTGAGATTTACCGACTCTAACAACTCTACACCTTGACAACTTTCCCACATCTTCAGATTGAATTTCTTTTTAAAGACAGTTTATCACAAATTTGTCTATGTGCATATTGCACAATAAAGTTTGGAATTTCCGGGCTTTCAAATGTCAAAATGTGGATGATGTACTGACTTTTGAGAATATTCACTGCACTTGTCGGTCTACAAAATCTCACTTTGTCTTTCTTCTTGTTGCCCATAAAAGCTTATGCAATATATATCTTATATTATATCAAAATCTGGATGAAGGTAACATTTTTGCCTTTGATTTTGATATCAGATAAGCTAGCCCTCTCTTTTGTAATGATATATATCTGATTAGCTTATTGTCTTGGTAAATTACTTTCTTATCATGTCTACATTCACAACCAATTGAATTTCATCCATGTTTGAAGTAAGGGAGCTTTAGGTTTGAAATTTGAGCATGTCAACAAAAGGAGGATGGGTTTTAATTATTATTATTTAAATTCCATCTCTACAAACTTTAATAGGTTTAAGTATATATGAATTCTGTGGAGAAAATTTATCAAAATTTATCTTTGTCTCAAGATCTAGAAATACAGACAACCTATAGCAAAAAAATAAGAAATTATGTGGTGAACAATTATTACATTTATCAAATATTTGTGCCACTACGCCATAGATTCACTTACACAACACATTTTTTTAGTGTTGCATTGAAAAACGTTGTAGTAGCTACAAATTTTATATCTACTACAACACATCTTTTTTGATGTTACCATATATATAAAAATGGTGTTGTAGTAGATAAGAAACGTTACACGTTGCAACACTAACGATGGAATGTTGCCGTAATATACTTTAAGCAAACATTATATTTTTCATAAATAATATTGAAATAAATAATTATTTTCCATGAAGATGAATTCATGATGAAAATTATATAATCATTTTCCAAAATTAACTATGTGTTATTAGATTCAATTATGACATTTTCATAAAAATGATATATTTTTTTATAATTTGAAAAGGTCCAAACTATTAAAGGAAGTAATAAAGTTATTTAAAAATTTAAAAATAAATAATTATTTTGCATGAAAATGAATATTTTTTTCTAATATCATTTTAAATTTCTAAAAATAACAATTTATTAATGGAGTTATTTATTATATAATTTATAAAGTAAATATTTTTGATAAATTTCTAAATTTCTAAAATTATCATAAAAGTAATAACTTAAATAAAAAAAATACACACGAAATGAAGGCGGGCAGCGAAAATGTTAGAAGCGGAAAAATTGCCGCCTTGTTTTTTAACAAAAAAATTAAAAGAAAAGTTTACAATCTCTCTCTAGCACTCTTAACAGAACAAATCTCTCTCTCTCTCAGTAGAGGGACTTTCTTTCTGACTATAAACATATTGGTTCTTCAACAAAGGTTTTTTTTCTTCAAGATTTGAGGTTCGTTCAAGCTTCGTTTAGCTTACGGATCGAGGGGGCTAATTTAATCGAGGTTTTGATTTCGATTTCCATTTCAATTGGGTTTTACAAATCGAGTTAAATTAGGGCTTAGATTTCAATATATACTGGATTCTTTAGTCAGGGCTTCTTAAATTGGGTTTTTACTTCAAGCTTCAATAACGTTATTCTCAATTGGGGCTTATTCAATTAGGGTTTCACTACTACTGGGCTTTTTCGGTATCGATTCAATTAGGTATTACACTTACAATTTTTTTATTTGTATTGTTAATGTGTGTCTATGTGCTTCAAATGTTCGATGTGTTTTATTTAATTCATCTCTGCTTTCTCATTGAGCCTTGAATCGAGCATCGGCCTATTAATCAACCATGGTGTTAATCTTCTCGATTTTCAATTGGGTTCTTCCTAACTTGCTAGGTTTCTAATTTTAGGGTTTTCAATTGGGTTTTACCCAACTTGCTGGGTTTCTAATATTAGGATTTTAATTTGGATTCTACAATTTTTTCTTCACTTGGGTTCTTCTTATCTTTAATGTTTATAACATGTTCTGGAGTGTCTGGTTCAAGGAGGAGTTCCGATGGCTCTTCGGGGAGAGGTACTTTGCAAATTTCTTTGGTTCCTTTTTGTATGTTATCTCATATGTAAGAATAAGTTTTGAGGTGTGTTGTACTTTTTACATTGCAGCTTTGGCAAGCCTTTGTGGGTGTCAAAACACGTAGGTTTGAGAAATATTATCAAGATTTTCTAGCTCTAGATACTGGTTGTGGTGATGTAACTGAAGATCTTAGTTCAGAATTAGACACCAATGGTATTGGTTCAGCGTCCGAAGAACCCATTAATGTACCTGAGAAATGGAAAGGGTGGATTGAGAAGGTCTATTCATATATAAGATCAGAATGTGCCAAATTTATTTCAATTTTAACTGTAATTTAATTCATACAATTCGAATATAAATAAAATGCCTCTGGTATATTATATGCATGATTTACCTCAGACTTTTCCCGGTGATCAAGGATGGTAGAAATTCTTTGAGGCCTTTACTAACAGCATATTCTAGGCATGATCATTATGTGGGGTACTGCTAGGTACTTGTTAGCTTTGAATATTATATGTTTGTTATTGGTTTAAATGAGTGTGAACCGTCTAATTATTGGTTTATTTGTATACACATGCCATGAATTTCTTTACAGGATTATTATTACTTTTGATGCCCAATGAAAATGCATTTTGGTGGGTTTCATTTAATTTTTGTTGTATTATCTTCCAATTAAATACAATTCAGCTTATTGTGGAATAAAAGGTTTATGCCTTAAACCACTATGTTCTATCTAGTATGCTTTCTCCTTGTTTATGTACAACAAGTGCAAGGCCTATAAATCAAAATTCACTCTGTGTATACTGTTTGAGGGAAAAATAAACTGGATTTGGTTATAAAGACTAGATTTTAAGGTAATTTTATTTGTAACTTATGATAATTGAAATATTAATTACGATAAATGTTTTGTCTTGATTTTGAGTGAAATATTTATTTGGTAAAAATATTAACTTTGTATAACGCATGTCATGTATTTTTGTTTTTCTTGGGAGAGTTTACTGGACTTGAAGCGAGGGTTGTATATTAGTAGCTGACAAGTTTCAAAATGTAATCTGCAGGACTGGAGTTTTTACATGATTATCACAAGAAGCTTAACCTAAGGGGAGTTGAAAGAAAATTTTAGCCAAAAGGCAGCTTGCAAAGTGTGATATACTGATTCAATTTTATGAAGGTACATTTATATATAGATGTACGTGTATTTGACCATATTTCGAATTCGAACATAAAGATTTTAAGGAATATTGCAGTTTTAGTCCTAACAAATATATGAAATACTAAATTATAAGTTATATTGTAAGATTAATTGGTGTATATTTCAGGAGTAAAATAATAAATTCCGACAAATCTAACAACATCGAACAATGACAATGGCACTCCTATTAGCGAAGGTTAAATTATATTCCAATAATCATGTTATGGCACTTTTTGCCACAAATTCCGTTTACCAACATAATATTATTTTTTGGTTCAGGTATTTCAATTTGGTATTATGATGGCAATTACAGCTCTTGCAAGTATCAAAGTGGATTTTGAAGGCAATGGAGGTCATGCAGGTGTTGTCTTAATGCCAAATAGATTTTGGTTTGATATTATGGGAGTTGGCAGTTTTTTTTTGTTAAGTGGAATTGGCAGCTTTGTGTGTACCATGGAATGAGATGGATTTATTTCTTTTCTTGTAGTATTGGATTGTGATTTATATTTTGGGATTAAGTGTTATGAATGCGTGTACTTTTATTGATGAGTTTTGGTATTGGTGTAATTTAAAAAAGTTTTAATTTTTGGTAAATGCAAATATACAAATAGTTCCTGTTAATTTTTCATTGTGAAAGTGTTGCAGTAGGTAATTATATAATGTTGCCACAATTGCTAAAAATATGTTTATGTGGGGCCCACAGTGGCCATTAGAGCCTACTTGTGGGGCCATTTGGCGGGTCAACATGTGTGGGACCCGCAATTTTATAGATAGTTGACATCTACTGCAACACTAGTTTAGTGTTGTTGTACACTGTATTTAATGATGGCTTAGAATGTTCTCGTAACAAAAGTAGTGGTGTTGCAGTAGTGTAACAATACGTTGCGATAGGGTGCTACGGCAGCGGTGAAAATTGAAACAGTAAAAAAGTGTTGCCGCTTTTAATTTTTGATCTGCTGCAACATATTTTGTACTTGCTGCAACGTTTTTTAAAAGTTGTTGAAGACCATCTATGGCGTAGTGTGCCAAAATTGTTTTGCATATTGCGTGAAATATATCAACTGCTTTTTAGTCGATATTTCAAGTTACTCTAGCTAAAATTAGTTTTAAATTACTTTTTTAATATAAGATTAAGCATATCAATTAACTCATGAATTCAATCTAACATCCCTGTAAGTCACAGAACCATTGTAAATATTGCATGCAAAATGATAAGTGTTAAAGAAATCTTAAATAAATATGCAGGAATATGGATAATGATTTGTAAATTGACTTTCGGAAAAATGACCAGACACAATTTATCAAAATTTTATTTCTGAATCTCAGGTATGCAAATTCAACATTGCTTAAAATTAACTTAAATGTTCCCAAAAGAAAACATAACTTTTAGAAAACATAACTAGAAAGAAGAAAATTGACCAGCGACCATCAACAGTCATATACTGCTGAGTTTTTGGCAACCACTAGCATTACATGGTCCGCTGCTTTCATGCTAGTCACTAGTCCACCCATTAAAGCTTCTTCGGCATCTACGGCTGTAACAATAAAACACCTAGCTATGTCATCATAAGAAGCAGAAGTAGCGGTAACAGGAGCACTGCTGAACTGAAACATTTCCCGGAAAAAGAAATTACCCTAAAAGTTCCTGGAACTTGAGCAGGTCGGACATCAGACCCTTCACAGAAAGTAACAGCTTCTGATACAAGTCCGGTACCAAAAATAACTGATATATTTAGTGAATTACGACCAGCATACTCCACAACACTTTCCACGATATCTATGTTGGGATTATTATTAATCTAAACATATTCTATTTGTTTGTTTTATTTTGGTTAAATAATGTTTACGTTGCAGCAAAGAATTAGTCTGCAAGTAGTTTCGTTTGTTTAGGATATGAATAAGTCAGCTGAGGAAAAATAGGAGTTATGGGCCTGATTTGTAGAGGCCTCAGTTGGGTAGTCTATTAAATCGTTAATTTCCCATTCTGTAAGTTTCAACTTTTGTATTGCAAGATTTCCATATCAGTAAATCTCATTCCAGTTTTGGATCTTTCTGTGTTCTTTACTTTAACATCTGGTATCAGAGATCTTTGTTCCTGGTCACGTAGTGAGAGTTAACAGCAAGATGGAGACGGGGAAAACGGATTCAGCAAAGGGAAAGGAAGGATCGTTCGGTCTCAGCTATCCTATGTTATCTAACAGCAACTACACCATCTGGGCTTTAAAGATGAAGGTGTTTATGCAGGCCCACAGTGTGTGGGAAGCCATTGATCCCAAAGACCCAAAGGGAGCAATCGAGGAGAAGATGGATAAGCGAGCCCTGGCGATCATCTATCAAGGCATACCCGAAGACATACTGTTGACCATTGCAGAGAAGACAACGTCAAAAGACGCCTGGGGAGAAATTAAGACTCTATGCTTGGGTGCTGATAAGGTGAAGCAGGCCAAGGCACAGACTCTCAAATCAGAGTTTGAGTCGTTGAGGATGAAGGAATCGGAGAGACTGGATGAGTTCTGTATGAGACTTAATGGCCTGGTCACTAACATCAGGGCACTGGGAGAGATAATTGCAGAGGAGTATATAGTAAAGAAGCTGTTGAGAGCTGTTCCAACTAAGTTCCTCCAAATTGCGTCTGCCATAGAACAATTTGGGGACTTAAAGACCATGTCGGTAGCAGAGGTGATAGGGTCATTGAAGGCTCATGAGGAACGCTTGCATGGTGGGATAGAAACCAGTGAAGGATCATCACAGCTATTACTAACGGAGGAGGAGTGGCAAAAACAAGAGAGTCCTGATAAGAAACTTCTCCTTACACGGGAGGAGTGGCTGAAGAGATCGGGTAAAAACACGCAGTCGAGTGGAGGTGACTATCGGAGTACTGGTAACAGACTTGTGCGTGATAGAAGTCAAGTTAAATGCTTCAATTGTGGAGCATATGGTCACTATGCAGGAGAGTGTCGTAAGCCACGAAAGGCTAGACAGCCAAAGGGCGAGGTGAACTTAGCACAGCTAAACGATGATGAGCCTGCACTGTTGATGGCTCTTTGTGAGAACGGTGCAGATGAAGTGGTGTCATTTACTGAAAACAAGGACGCAATCGCTGTTCAGGGAAGAGAGGAAGACACTTGGTATCTTGACAATGGGGCCAGTAATCACATGACTGGCCACCAAGAGAAATTCGAGAAACTAGACAGAACGGTGAAGGGCGAAGTGAAATTTGGTGATGGCTCATTGGTAAAAATCGAAGGGAAAGGCGCAATCAAGATTGTGTGCAAGAATGGAGAGACTAGAGTTCTACAAGGAGTTTATTATATACCCACACTTCAAAGCAACATCATAAGCTTGGGTCAATTGTCTGAGGAAGGAAACCGAGTTGTCATGGATGGAAACAGCTTGAGGATTTTTGACAGTTGTGGGAGGTTGCTAATTCATGTAAAAAGGTCTGTTAACCGGCTATACAAGATCCATATCAGGGACGTCCAGAATCAGTGTCTATTGACAAAGGGTGAGGAAGAAGCGTGGCTCTGGCATAAACGCCTTGGACACGTGAATTTCAAAGCAATGCAGACAATGACAAAGCACGGTATGGTTCATGGCCTGGCGCATGTACGACAGCCTACTGATTTATGCAACGGCTGTCTTATGTCCAAGCAAGCACGTAAGCCTTTTCCACATCAAACATCTTTTATTGCTAGTAAAGCTTTAGAATTAATACATTTGGATTTGTGTGGCCCAATATCACCATCTACCCCTGCTGGCAATCGTTTTTTTATGCTCCTTGTTGATGATTATAGTCGTATGATGTGGGTTTATATGCTTAAATCTAAGGATGAAGCTTTGACTTACTTTAAGAAATTTAAAGCACTTGTTGAGAATGGTGTACCACAGGGAATCAAAACTCTTAGAACTGATCGTGGGGGTGAATTCTGCTCACGAGAATTCAATCTTTTCTGTGAGACTCATGGCATACAACGCCATTATACGGCGCCCTACACACCCCAACAAAATGGTGTCGTAGAACGCCGAAATCGCACAGTCGTAGCCATGGCCAGGAGTCTACTGAAGGAACGAAGAGTGCCTATGAAATTCTGGGGCGAGGCAGTTAGACATGCTGTGTTTGTCTTAAATAAACTCCCAACAAGGTCCATGTCCACCACCACTCCACACGAAGCCTGGTTTAGAAAGAAGCCTAATGTCACCTGTCTAAAGATTTTTGGTTGCATAGCGTTCATGCAAATTCCAGCTGTACATACTAAAAAACTTGACGATAGAAGCAAAATGATGGTGCATTTTGGTCGAGAACCCGGGACAAAAGCCTATCGACTGTTTGATCCAGTCACAGGGAAGATTCACATTAGCAGAGATGTCTCTTTCAGCGAAGATAAGTCTTGGAGTTGGGAAACAGGTAACAATTCTGAAACAACTGGTGTCGGCCTACTGGAGTTTGATGATTCTATGGAAACACAGACCCATGAACCTACTGCACTTCATGATGATCCTGACTCACCTACCTCCCCTGAGACACCACAGACCTCAGTGACGATCGTCTCTGAATCCCAGACAACAGACGAAGCAACTGCATCCTCCCGTGCATCAAGTGCGAGTAGTGAACAACCAAAGAAATTCAGAAATATAGACGACATTTATAGCAGCACAGTTCAAATGGAACTCGAGGATGAGCTATTGTTAATGGGCATTGATGAGCCCATCTGTTTCGAGCAAGCAATCACAGACCCTATCTGGAAAGCTGCAATGGACCAAGAGCTGGACTCCATTGAGAAAAATCAGACGTGGACGTTGGTGGACCTGCCTGCTGGACATAAATCTATTGATCTAAAATGGGTTTTCAAGCAGAAAACGGACCAGCATGGAAATATTACTAAACATAAAGCACGCCTTGTGGCCAAAGGCTATGTTCAACGTCATGGCATCGACTACGATGAAGTCTTTGCCCCTGTCACAAGACTCGAAACTGTGCGTCTACTTCTTGCTCTAGCAGCTAAACAAGACTGGGAGGTCCATCACCTCGATGTGAAATCTGCGTTTTTGAACGGAGTGATTCAAGAGGAAGTCTACGTATCACAGCCCAAAGGTTACATCAAGGCAGGCTCTGAACACAAGGTTTACAAACTTTTAAAAGCGCTATACGGACTCCGCCAAGCACCAAGAGCATGGTACTCCCGTCTTAGTCATTATTTATTGAAATTGGGTTTTGTTAAATGTCCTTATGAACGGGCTGTCTATACTAAACGAGACGGCGACCACTCCTTGATTGTTGGGGTCTATGTTGATGACCTTCTTGTTACTGGCACTCACCTCTCCGACATTGTCAAATTCAAGGGGGAGATGAGTAATGAATTTGACATGTCTGATCTTGGAAAGTTGTCTTACTATTTGGGGCTGGAAGTGACCCAGGGCAATGGTTTTATTGAAATTCGACAGTCCATCTATGCGAAGAAGGTGCTTGAGAAAGCAGGGATGGTCGATTGTAACACTGTGAAGTTTCCGATGGAATACAAGCTTCAACTTAGCTCTGAATTAACTGGCAAGCCTGTGAATTCTACTCAGTTCAAGAGCATTGTTGGGGGACTGAGGTACCTGGTTCATACCAGACCTGACATCGCTTACGCGGTGGGAATCGTTAGTAGACACATGGAGAGGCCTACGGAGATACACTTAAACGCTGTGAAGAGGATTTGTCGTTACGTGAAAGGGACGCTGCAATATGGTCTTATCTACAAGAAGGGACAAGGAAACTATATACTGTCAGGATACTCGGACAGTGACTTGGGGGGCAGTTTGGATGATCGGAAAAGCACAGGAGGGATGGCTTTTTATCTCGACGAGAACTTGATTACATGGGTCTCCCAGAAGCAGAGGTGTGTGGCGCTTTCAAGCTGTGAAGCCGAGTTCATGGCGGCCACAGCCGCGGCCTGTCAAGCAATTTGGCTGCAAAGGGTTCTCAGTTACATCACAGGGAGTAAGGCTGGGCCAGTTATCTTGTATATCGACAATCGTTCTGCTGTCGACTTGGCTCGCAATCCTGTATTCCATGGGAGGAGCAAGCATATTGACTTAAGATACCATTTTATTCGAGATTGTGTTGAGCAGGGCTTGATCGTGATAAGGCATGTGCGGACTGATGAACAACGAGCTGACATTCTCACGAAAGCATTGGCAGCAACAAAGTTTGAACGAATGAGAGAGTTGCTCGGAGTTAAGGAACTGAAGAATGTTTAGATTAAGGGGGAGTATGTTGGGATTATTATTAATCTAAACATATTCTATTTGTTTGTTTTATTTTGGTTAAATAATGTTTACGTTGCAGCAAAGAATTAGTCTGCAAGTAGTTTCGTTTGTTTAGGATATGAATAAGTCAGCTGAGGAAAAATAGGAGTTATGGGCCTGATTTGTAGAGGCCTCAGTTGGGTAGTCTATTAAATCGTTAATTTCCCATTCTGTAAGTTTCAACTTTTGTATTGCAAGATTTCCATATCAGTAAATCTCATTCCAGTTTTGGATCTTTCTGTGTTCTTTACTTTAACAATCTAACCCTGGTTTAATGTTAAGGACGAGAGTCCCCATGGAAGTTCTCCGCCTTGACCAGATCCAACCGTTCTTGGTCTTGACCTGTGACTAGACCTTACACTAACAGGGACAACATTTCGTGAAGATGGGGTTGGCACAGGATCAGGCATTGCCAGTATTTATTTTTCTGCAGATTGGAATAATTTGTCCATTATGATTGTCTTGTACTTTAGGCTTTTACGAGTCTTTTCTGTTATATAGATGACTAGAGTATATGTTGTGATTTTGTAAATCACTTTATTCAACCTTTTAATTTGTTACGATAATATAGATATATTGAATTCAGATTCTTATTGAATTCAGATTCTTAGCATCTTGAATCAACATTCGAAATTTTATTTGATATACTTAAATTCATTTTTAATAAAAATGAAAATGTAATTGGAAATATGATTTGATATTCAATATGTAATATGAGCAAATCCTAGAGTATCAACCGATATTAGGAAATCTCATTAAAAATACAATGCTAGTGGTCAATCTATGGGCCTGTTTGGCAACTGGTTTATAAGTCTACTTATGGTTTATAAGTCGACTTATGGCTTATAAGTTGAATGTTAATAATGAGGTACATTTTCCTCAACTTATTGACTTATTACTTAATTTATTTATTTTTTAATACTTTATATTTTTACCTTGTTTTTTAAAATATTTTTTTAATTTAAAATGCAAGTGTTGAAATCATTGTATTTAATAATTATTTTTTCAAATTTAATTTAGCAAACTCTTAACTAACTTATAAGTAAATTTATCCAAACACTCGTATAACTTATAAGAATTCATCAACTTATACTTATATGACACTTACTCATTTCATTTTAGGTTATAACTCAACTTTGTTTGTGATACCCCAAATAGGCACTAAATCAACCGATCCACTGGACATGACCCTTTGTCATATATTTGTTAACTTTTTACTGAAAATGGTTTTACTTTTTTAAACTCGTAGGCCATGTTTGTTTGTTTAGGAGAATTTTGGGATTATAATATATAATCTCAATATTCTCTAAATAATCTAATATTCATTTAAAATATTAAGTTTAGATTGGATTATAATCACTTAAGATTTCATATATTTTTTTCGCTAAGTAAGATTTCATAATTTTTTAAATTATCTTATGTAATTTCTTATCTTATAGTTCCCTTAAAAAATAATTTATAAGATATGATTAAAAATATCTGTTTCAACCAAGTATGATAATTATTGTTGAATTTAAATAATCTAAACATATTTAAATTATAACTGTTATGTGACTATATATATATATATGTTTGTGCATGTAGAAGTGGTCAGCTAGTAGTTGGCGTAGTAATAGGAAGAAATAAGGTAGTGGAGTTAGTGTAGGAGTTTGTTGCTGTGATCCATGTTTTTAGTATTTGTTTTGTATGGGCTTTTATAAGGCTTTACATTGTTTTGTTTTGGAATAAGAAGAATTAACCTTCCTCAATTATATACATACATGCGTGTGTGAGTTTATATTAGTGCTTCATTTGGTATCAGAGCCTAGGTAGCTGTTCAAGCATCTTTATCATATCATTTACGATGGAAGCCAACAAGTCTAAGGAGCTCTTTTGGCTTTGGCTTTCCTATGTTAACCAAGGTGAACTACACGACATGGGCACTAAAAATGAAGGTGTTTATGCAGGCCCATCGAGTGTGGGAGGCCATAGAACCAAAAGATCCTAAGACTACGGTGGAAGACAAGGTCGACAAGAGAGATCTAGCTGTCATATACCAGGGAATCCCAGAAGAAATGCTGCTGACCATCGTTGAGAAAATGACATCCAAGGAGGCATGTGAGGCAGTCAAAATCATGAGTTTGGGTGCTGAGAAGGTGAAAAAGGCGAGAGCTCAGACACTGAAGGGAGAGTTTGAAGCTTTAAGCATGAAAGAGACTGATCAGTTAGTCGAGTTTTACATGAAGCTGAATGGCCTGGTTACAAATATAAGAGCACTAGGGGAGAAAATTGAAGAAGCGTATGTAGTGAAAAAACTTCTCAGAGCCGTACCTTCAAAGTTCCTTCAAATTGCGTCCGCCATTGAACAATTTGGAGACTTGGAGAAAATGGTCGTAGAGGAGGTTATTAGCTCACTGAAAGTTCATGAAGAACGCTTAGGCAGAAGAACTGAAACGAGCCAAGGACAGCTTTTACTGACTGAGGCGGAGTGGAGAAGGAAGGAGAGCAATGAGGGATAGGTTCTATTGACTCGAGAAGAATGGTTAAAGCGGACCAGTAGAGAAGGGACTCGAGCCAGTGGAGACAGCCGTGGTGGACGGGACAGAAGTAAGGTGAGGTGTTTTAATTGCCAAGCGTATGGACATTTTGCGTATGAATGTCGAAAACCTCGTAAAGAAAGGGACATGCAAAAGGAGCTAAACCTTTCTAAGATCCAAGAAGACGAGCCATCTCTTCTTGTTGCTAAGGTCATGAGCGAAGCAACGAATACAATGTTGCTGAAGGAAGAAACAGTGATCCCAAAACTGAAAGAAAATGCAGTAGATCAAAATGAGACGCACGTCTGGTACTTAGATAACGGAGCATCCAATCATATGACAGGCTATCGAGGAAAGTTTAAAGAATTAGATGAAAGTATGAGTGGACAGGTAAAATTCGGGGACGGATGGATTGTAAGTATTAAAGGCAAAGGGGTCGTTTCATTCATTTGTAAGAAGGGTAAAGAAAAACTTCCGAGGGATGTATACTATATCCCTGCATTGTGTAATAATATTATAAGCCTGGGACAATTGTCCGAAGACGGGAATAAGGTGATCCTTGATGGAGATTACTTGTGGGTGTACGAAGAACGCGGGAGACTGCTGATGAAAGTGAAAAAATATGAAAATTGGTAGTACAAAATAAGCCTTGAAGAGACATGGCCCAAGTGCTTGATCACAAAATCAGAAGAGAACACATGGCTATGGCATTCCCGAATCGGACATGTCAATTTCCAAGCACTAGAGCTTATGTCAAAGGAGGGAATGGCACGTGGTATTCCAAGGTTGATACAACCGTCGAGCAGGTGTGAAGGGTGTTTAATGTCGAAGCAGTCCAAAAATTGATTCCCAGCACAAGCGAATTTTGAGGCTAAAAAGGTACTGGAGCTGGTACATGCAGATATTTGTGGACCCATTTCGCCAACAACACCTGGAGGTAATCGCTATTTTCTACTGTTTGTTGACGATTTTAGTAGAAAAATGTGGATTTATTGTTTGAAGGAGAAGTGCAAGGCATTGACTGCGTTTAAGAAATTCAAGGCGTCGGTTAAAAAGAAACTGGAGACGAGTATAAAGATGTTGAGGACAGACCGTGGAAGGGAGTTTTGTTCGAAGGAATTTACAGCATTTTGTGAAGACATGAGTGTTGGTAGACATCTTACAACACCCTACACCCCACAGCAAAATGGGGTGGTAGAGCGTAGAAACCGCACTGTGGCAGCTATGATCAGAAGCTTTCTGAAGGGGTCGAAATTGCCATCATATATGTGGGGCGAGGCAGCCCGTCACACGGTATACATTCTGAACCGCTTACCAACTCGTAGTTTGAATGGTAGAACTCCGTACGAGGCATGGAACTCGTAGCTTTAGGGGGAATTTGTTGAATTTAAATAATCTAAACATATTTAAATTATAGCTGTTATGTGGCTATATATATATATATATATATGTTTGTGCATGTAGAAGTGGCCAGCTAGTAGTTGGCGTAGTAATAGGAAGAAATAAGCTAGTGGAGTTAGTGTAGGAGTTTGTTGCTGTGATCCATGTTTTTAGTATTTGTTTTGTATGGGCTTTTATAAGGCTGTACATTGTTTTGTTTTGGAATATGAAGAATTAACGTTCCTCAATTATATACATACAGGCCTGTGTGAGTTTATATTAGTGCTTCAATTATAATCATATTTCTTACTCCAACCTAACAAATGTAAAACTACTATTTTAAAATTTTATAATCTTTAAAGTACTTCTAAATAAGTTTTTGCAAAATAGATCAGAAATTATTTGTATACTCATGTTATTGTGTATGGGGATCTAATTTAGTTTGACATCTCATGCAATTTATAAGGGATTGTGTTTACATAAACATCATTTTAGAGGAAAAATTGAGAGTTACCTTAATTGTTATTACTAAGAAATATGGAGAGTGTACTACCTATATTAGTTATCTTTATTCAACAATATTATGTTTTTGATTGTTTGATTAGTGTTCTACTCAAACGTGCTTTCTTTTTCTCACATATCAAATGCCTTTGTTTAGATATAACAAGTGGGGGTGGTTTTGGTATATGCTCATTTTTTATAAGATTTTTGGTGTTTGAATCCTAAGATTTTTATTTTAGAATATATAATTTTTAATATATATATTAACAAGCTTTTGTCCCTAATTTAACCAATTTTAATTTTATTAAACCTTAATTAGTGAAATAGTTTTCTCACATGTTAGATGTCTCTGTTTTGATATTGCAAGTGGCCGTGTACTTTGATGTCCTGCCATTTGTTTATAAGATTTTTGGGTGTTTAAGTCCTAAGATTTTTATTTATTAATATACGTTTTAACAGGTTTCATTCCCCTTTACCTAATTTTATTTTTATTAAACCCTAATGAAATAGGTAGGAGCCTAGGAGGTATGTAATAAACTAATAATTGCTTAAACTAAAGGGTGTATTTAGTTCAACTTTTAATATATTAATGATAATATGCAACATTTTAAAACACCTTGTTGATTTTGTTTTATACTTGAATTGTCATTGAGTAGATGTAGACTCCTGCTTGGTTGATACAAAGGCTCATAGATTTAGAAAACATTCCACAAATTCTTCAAAATCTAATACATTTTAATGGAATTTCAGAAAATTTTACAAAATTCATCAGTTTTTTATTACTATTTTGTTTCTGAATATCAATACACATTAAAGAATATTAAAATACATCAGTTTTTGAATATCATAAAATTCTCCATTTTATGAAATTTTGATTGAATATCCTAAGATTATAATTGTAAACTTTTGAATATCCTTATTCATTACCAACAGATTTTAATATTGCATTTTTATAATCCAAAAAATCCATACAAATCCAAATAGAGTACCATATGCTTTAAAATTTTGCTGATCGTTGCCTTGAGGCCTAGGTCCTGTGGTTGCAAGCAGACGGGGGATAAAGGTTTTTGGCGGTTGACTTATAATTAAGTATATTTTTCTGAAGTGTGCACATGAAATTCTCCCTGCCTTACACTTCCTTCATAATACAGGTATACTTCTTGACATTAGATAGCAAATGGTGTAAGGAAAATTAGGGGCTACTTCACAAAATTCTTTCATTTTTGGACACCAAATTGGGTGTACAAACCAGCGTTCTCTTCGATCGATGGAAGTTTGTATGGACTACTCTCCCTTTTCTCGTATTCAAACAAAAGCACTCCAGTTTTCTTAAAAACACGGATAAAATTGCATGAAATGTTTTAGTTCGGAACCATCGAAGTCACATTTCTAGTTTGGAGCTCATTGGTTATCCCTCCAGAATTAGTTGCAAAGTTTCTTAAGTATGCCATCTTTCATCATGTAGAGTACGTACTTCAATGTTGTGTTACTCTATGATCCTAAAATTTTTATGTTCTCAAACTTCAGCTCTAATTTCATTGGGTAACTCGAATTGCAAATCACATTTGATATTATAATATGTCTAGATCAGATTGTTGAGATTTACCGACTCTAACAACTCTACACCTTGACAACTTTCCCACATCTTCAAATTGAATTTCTTTTTACAGACAGTTTATCACAAATTTGTCTATGTGCAAATTGCACAAAAAAGTTTGGAATTTTCGGGCTTTCAAATGTCAAAATCTGGATGATGTAGTGACTTTTGAGAATATTCACCGCACTTGTCGGTCTACAAAATCTCACTTTGTCTTTCTTCTTGTTGCCCATAAAAGCTTATGCAATATATATCTTATATTATATCAAAATCTGGATGAAGGTAACATTTTTGTCTTTGATTTTGATATCAGATAAGCTAGCCCTCTCTTTTGTGATGATATATATCTGATTAGCTTATTGCCTTGGTAAATTACTTTCTTATCATGTCTACATTCAGAACCAATTGAATTTCATCCATGTTTGAAGTAAGGGAGCTTTAGGTTTGAAATTTGAGCATGTCAACAAAAGGAGGATGGGTTTTAATTATTATTATTTAAATTCCATCTCTACAAACTTTAATAGGTTTAAGTATATATGAATTCTGTGGAGAAAATTTATCAAAATTTATCTTTGTCTCGAGATCTAGAAATACAGACAACCTATAGCAAAAAAATAAGAAATTATGTGGTGAACGATTATTACATTTAGCAAATATTTGTGCCACTACGCCATAGATTCACTTACGCAACACATTTTTTTAGTGTTGCATTGAAAAACGTTGTAGTAGCTACAAATTTTATATCTACTGCAACACATCTTTTTTGATGTTACCATATATATATATATAAATGGTGTTGTAGTAGATAAGAAACGTTACACGTTGCAACACTAACGATGGAATGTTGCCGTAATATACTTTAAGCAAACATTATATTTTTCATAAATAATATTGAAATAAATAATTATTTTCCATGAAGATGAATTCATGATGAAAATTATATAATCATTTTCCAAAATTAACTATGTGTTGTTAGATTCAATTATGACATTTTCATAAAAATGATATATTTTTTTATAATTTGAAAAGGTCCAAACTATTAAAGGAACACTACACCATAGATTGGCTAATCAGTTGCCATAGAGTCTATTGGAATGCTTTTGGTAAAATTGGGAGTTAACTTTGCTTGGGTTGACGTAGGCCCCTATAGCAATGAGTTACTACCATACAACAACGCCTTAATATCATTGCAATAGTCTTTTATAGCAACATTTTCCAGTCTATAGCAACAATTTAAATTCATTGCAATAGCATATAACAACCTATTCTTGATCTCTGTTTCTTCTTTAGTATTGCAAGACATAGGTTATGGCAACGTTTGAGGTGGTTATGGCAACATAATTCTATCTAATAGCAATGTTTTTAATAAGAAAATGACAGTAAATGGCAACACTATTAGAAGCAATGACAATGGTTTTATAAAAGAAAATTTGGACATGACCTTTTCGTTTACATAGAAATCCACCATTAATATGGTACTTTGGTAAATCATTTTCACCTGCCTAAAAAGACAGTACCAAATCTATTCAGTTCCAACCATTAGACATCTAAAGACGGAATGTAAAATACAACAAAATAGTACAATTCTAGTTTAACTTATACATCCACCAAAATTTTAGACATAAAGTAAATAAATATGTGCTAAGAGGCGCTAAATCAAGCATCTGCATCTTCTCTATCTAACTTTTCTCCATCCTCGATAGAATTATCACACAATTCTTCAACATTAATATAAGTGGGATTCTCTTCAACTACTTTTTCCAGAATTATCTTCAACTACTTTTTCCAGAATTATTTTCAATTTCTGGTTCATGATCAATCACGACCTTAGTATGTTCGGATGTCCCCGCGATGCAATATTAGTTAGGGCCCAGGGTGCTTCAAACTAAATGCATCACAAGTTTAAATTAAAAACATGTAAAGAATACGCTGAATACTAATTCATCATTATCAACCTGAAGTTGTCGGTAGTCATCTCTTCCAAGAAAGTCGACAAAGCACGGAACAACACACCAGGTTTTATAACTTCCTCGATTCGAGGATTGTGTTCTGTTAACAAGGTGGAGTTTATATTAAAAAAATGCACAAGTAGATAGAAAAATTATATATATATAGGCTGAGTGAACCAACTCATAGAAAACAACTTTCGAAAATGAGCAGTTGGAATAGATTAAATTCAGAGGGCTCCTTCTTCACCCAGTTATAGTTCAGAGTATGATTCAAGTTGCTGCAAACATGAATTGGGATCCAGTCACCCTGTTCTGCACTTATCTTGGAAAGAGTCTTGCTAATAAAGTTAACTCTGCAGCAAATGAGACGACAAATTACTTGGATTGCTTTGAGGTAAGTGATATATACCTTGTATCTTTATGTGTGCGGGCTAGCCATGTATGTATAACTGCAGATAGGATACTGCAAAAACAACTGAAGTAGTTGTCAAATTTACTTAGCTATAAGCATAACAAATATACACTGAGACTGAAGAGCTGGGTCAGCACTTATTCCAGGAGAAAGAGTTCTTGTTCTGGAACGTTAATAATAATTTTCAGCTTTGTGTTTGTCTGCTATACTCAACTTTCTGTATTACCCAACTTTCTGCATTACACCCCTTGCAGATTTAGTGTCTCCATACTTTGATAGCTTCTCATTATCTCTGCATATTTGTAAATATAAAAAATTGAGTATATTAACAAAATTAAGTCACTTGATGATTCTCTTACAGCGACGGGTAATGTTATCTCACCCCAGGATCTTATTGACCATACTCTAAATGGTCTCGGTCCGACTTATGATCCTTTTGTCATCTCTGTCTATACTAAATTAGACGATCTCGCTGTAGATGATGTCCATAGCTTGCTATTAAGTTATGATCGACGTCTTGAACGTCATGCACATCCTAAACTGGATACAATTCCTTTATCTTCCAATATTGCTTCAAATCAACCGCTAGTGGCTAATCCATCATAAAGGCCTCATTCCTAGAGTGGACATCGTGGTGGAAATGTTTCTCGTGGTGGTAATCGTCGTGGCCGTGGCAACCATTTCAATGTTCACTATAATAAATCACGTGCTGGTCCTACTCATGGCTCTGTTCAATGCCAACTTTGTGGAATTATGGGTCATTCGGTTCTCACATGTCGTCGCCGCTTCGATATTTCCTTCACTGGTGCTAATACTCAACCATCAGCCTATGTTGCCTCAGCATCCCCGGTCTTCGACTCCAACTGGTATCCTGATTCAGGAGCAACTAATCATCTTACAGCTGATCTCAATAATTTGTCCATGCATTCAGATTGCACTGGTAGTGCAAAAATCGCAGTTGGTAATGGTACAGGTTTGAATATTTCCCATATTGGGTCTAGTTCTCTTCATACTCCTCATGGCCCTATTGTTTTAAATAATGTCCTTCATGTTCCTACTATAAAGAAAAATTTGCTCTTAGTTTCACAATTTTGTAATGATCATGATAGCACTTTTCATTTCAACTCTTCTGGTTTTCATGCTCAGGACAATCAAACGGGAGCTGTGATCCTCCAAGGTCCGCTTAAAGATGGTCTGTATCAGCTTCCTCATCATTCTCGTAGTGCTCAACAATTTCCTTCTGCGTTTCTTGCTGAGCGTGCTCCATTAAACATTTGGCATCAACGTCTTGGGCATCCCAGCTCTACTACAACTCGTCAAGTTGTGTCTTCTTTCTCTTTACCTGTCTCCAATAAATCAATTTCATTTTGTAGTTCTTGTCAACTTGGCAAAAATCATAAGTTGCCTTTTTTATCTAGTAATAACATTGTTGAGCATCCTTTAGATATAATCTATTCAGATATTTGGGGTCCTGCGCCTCTTGATTCTATTTGTGGTGCAAAGTACTATATCCATTTTGTTGATGGTTTTAGTCAATATACATGGATTTTTCCAATGTATACTAAATCAGAAGTTCCAACTATATTTTTCCAATTTAAAAATAAAGTTGAAACATTTTTTAGTCGAAAAATCAAATCTTTGCATACTGATGGGGGCACAGAATATAAATCTCTGCATTCTATACTTGTCTCAAGTGGAATAACACACAGACAATCTTGTCCGGCCACCCACGAACAAAACGGCTCCGCCGAAAGAAAACATAGGCACATTGTTGACACGGGTTTAACACTTCTTGCCACTGCATCTATTCCGTTCACATATTTGTTTGATGCTTTTGAATCAGCCACCTTTCTAATTAATCAGTTGCCATCTAAAGTCATTGGGTATATGTCTCCTTGGCAAAAATTATTTGGTCTACCACCAGATTATAAATTTCTGAAAGTATATGGGTGTTCTTGTTTTCCGCATCTTAGACCATTTAATCGCAACAAATTTCAGTATCGTTCGTCTCAATGCGTCTTCTTGGGTTATAGTGGTAAACATCCTGGATATAAATGCTTACATCTTGAATCTAATAGAATTTATATTGCTCGGAATGTGGCATTTGATGAGAGTCATTTTCCTTTTAAGTCACAGAAGAGTGTATCATGTACATGTACCTCTGATGCACCGTATATCCTTGGTCCTATCCCTGTTCATTTTCCACAAACATCTCTTTCAAATCATTTTATGTCATCTCAATCCACGCCTATTCCTCCTTAGACAAATTCTCCACCACCTATACAGACCACTTCTGCCGCTACCTCTGTTGGAAATCAGGACTCTCTTATGGTACCTTATAATTTTTCTGGTCCTTCTGTGTTTCCATCTACTCATCCCATGAGAACTAGATTACAAATGGGTATACGAAAGCCTAATCCAAAGTATGCATTACTAACATCTTCTGTTGCAGAATTTGAGCCTACTGGTTACACTTCTGCTTCTAAGGACCCACGGTGGCAAATTGCAATGGCAGAGGAGTACAAAGCATTGATTCAAAACAACACATGAACTCTAGTTCCCCCTCCACCTGGTAAAAATGTGATTGGCAACAAATGGGTTTTCAAAATTAAACGAAAGTCTGATGGATCCGTGGAAAGGTTCAAAGCGCGTTTAGTGGCAAAGGGTTATGGACAACAATACGGTATTGATTTTGAAGAAACTTTCAGCCCTGTAATCAAACCAGTGACAATTCGACTTGTTTGTCGATTGATTAAGTCTATTTATGGCTTACGACAATCACCTCGTAACTGGTTTCATAAGCTGCGACATCGCTTGTTACAACTTGGATTTGTAGAGTCACATATTGATGCATCACTATTTATCAAGCGTACATTGTCATATCTGGTCCTTGTACTAATTTATGTTGATGATATTTTGATAACAGGATCTTCTTCAACCGAACTTGACAGAGTTATTCATGGTTTATCTTCCTCTTTTACACTGAAAGATCTTGGCTCTCTCAATTTTTTTCTTGGCATTGAAGTCTCCCCAACTTCTGATGGTATCTTATTAAGTCAAGAAAAATATATTCGTGAGCTCTTGCATCGCACCAACATGACAGATTGTAAACCAGTGGCAACCCCTATGTCATCTTCAGCTCGGTTATATATTTCTAATGGTGATTCCTTTTCCGATAGTACACTGTACAAAAGTGTGGTTGGTGCTCTCCAGTACTTGACAATAACTAGACCTGAGATTTCTTTTGCTGTAAATAAAGTTTGTCAATTTATGCAAGCACCGAGTTCATTACATTGGATTGCAGTCAAACGTATATTACGCTATCTTAAACGCAGCATTTGTCATGGTCTTCACATTCGGAAGTGTCTTTCGTTTGATTTGCAAGGATTCTCTGACGCTGATTGGGCAGGAAGCCCATATGATCGTCGGTCGCAAGGTGCATTTTGTATCTTTCTGGGTCCAAATTTAATCTCCTGGAGCTCGCGCAAGCAAAACACTGTATCTCGTTCAAGTACAGAATCTGAATATCGAAGTCTTGCATGCACTACTACTGAGCTTATATGGATCCGCCAATTATTACGCGAATTGCATATTTCTTTGCCTGCTTCTCCCACTCTTTGGTGTGACAATTTAGATGCTACCATTCTTGCAGCAAATCCCGTGTTTCATGCTCGCACTAAGCACGTAGAAATAGATTTTCATTTTTTCCGAGAAAGAGACTCTCAAAAACAACTTCTTGTTCGATACATCTCTACTTCTGAGCAGATTGCTGATGCTCTAACCAAACCACTAGGTCGTGCTCGGTTTTTACTTCTTCGAGACAAGGTCACTTTTGTTCCAAATCAGCTTCGCTTGAGGGGGGCTGTTAGAGAAAGTCCATCCTTATCAGATAAGGATGACAATAGATGAAGTTTATATCATCTTATATGTATCTTTAGCTATCCTGTAAAATAGTTGTAATTGTGACGTAGTTGTAAGTCTAACAAATGTATTCTTATCTCCGTATAGATAGTAACAACTTCTAATATATAAACAAAGGCAACCCAGAGTTATGGGTATGCACTTGAGCATCTTATAGTGTTTTACAGACGAGCTGCTCCTTTTACTTGGAGATGTGTTTCCGAAGGGGCATAAACTTCCTTTTAATTATTATGCTGTGAAGAAGATGGTCAAAAAGCTGAACTTGGGATACGAAAAAATACATGCATGTGAGAATGACTGCATGTTGTTCTATGGTGATGATAAAGATTTGGAAAATTGCAAGTATTGTGAGTGGAGCCGATACAAAATTGCAACTAATGGCGGGAGTGTCACCATTCCGAGAAAGATCTTAAGATACTTCAAAATCACTCCTCGTCTACAGCGTTTGTACATGTGTACCCACACAGCTGACCATATGAAGTATCACAAGAACAGAACAGTGACTGAAGGGGTTCTTAGTCATCCTGCTCATGGAGAAGAATGGAAAGAATTTGACAAGAACTATCCAGATTTTGCAGCAGAGATTCGTAATGTTAGACTTGGTCTTGCAACTAATGGATTCCCCCCGTACAACAACGTTACTTCTACTGTATACTCAGTTTGGTCTGTTGTACTACTTGTATACAACCTTCCACATACCATGTCCATGAAGGAGCCATACATGTTCATGACACTACTAGTACCCGGGCCAAATGATCCTGTGAGGAATCTGAATGTCTATCTTAGGCCTTTGATTGACGAGCTGTTTAATTTATGGCAAGTTGGGGTACAAACATTTGATACTTCTACGAAGACTAATTTCATGATGCGTGCAGCTTTGCTATGGACTATTAGTGACTTTCCCGGACTGGGTATGGTCAGTGGGTGGTCAACCCATGGGAAGATGGCCTGTCATGTTTGTATGGGTGATGTCAAAGCTAAGAAACTACCACACAGCAAGAAGTCCAGTTTTTATGGGTTACATAAGGGATTCCTAGTGTAATATACATGAATTTTAGATAATAATAATAATAATAATTGTATTATAATAAAAATAAGTTATTAAATATATTAGTTAATTAGAAAAGGAAAAGGATAAATATTATGTATTCAGATAATTAAATTGTAGAATATTGGTGCCCTATATATTACACCCACTGTTGTTGTTTTAAGCACTGAGTCTAATATTAAAACCCTAAATCAAGGCTACGCAGAGAGAGGAGTATTGGGAAACGGAGGAGAGAACGAAGAACAGAGTGGTAGGCTAAACGTTCAATAGCGTACTAGTAAGACAATTTCTTTTACATACTATTACAATCCTTCAATAATTAATTATATATATTTGTGCTTCCCTATTGCGTTATCGACTCCGGCCTTGTTAGTGTTTTTGTTTATATATTAACTAGTCGTAAAAGCCGCGCTTCGCGGCGGCGTAATAAATTTTTTAAAAAACTCTATCAAATAAATTATGAAAATTACTCGGTCCTCGCTAATAAGCCGTCCTCCCGTGAAACACGTTTTTCTTTTTAATATCAAAATCTCAACTTTAATATATTGAATATATACTTGTCTTATATATTAATTTTTATGTAATCATACTCCTTTCTAATGAGATACTCTTTAGTTGAAAAAATATCTATATAACTTTACATATTCTACTTCAAATAGAATTTTTAGTTATGTATTATAAACGCTCATTCTACTTCCAATAGAATTTTTAATTGCAAGTACTTCTTTTATATCCGAACTCTTCTCCTCTATGAATCGAAACATCTATTCTACTTCAAATAGAACTTTGCAAGTACTTCTTTTATATTTGAACTCTTCCCCTCTGCAAATTCAAACACCTATTCTACTTTAAATAGAACTTCGAACTTCGCTATAAATTCGAATTCTTCTCCTTAATAAATTCGAACATCTATTCTACTTCTAATATGTTAAAGGATATTTTTTTGATTTATCAGTATTTAAAATTCTAAAATTCTAGAAAATTAGAAAAATAGATTGAGACGATCTTAGGGGCGCCACCTAATCTCCCGTGTATCCTCCTTTATATATATATATTGATTGTAAGTTGGTCCTAGCATTATGTAGAGTTAAAAGTGATGTTATTTGTTTTATATTTTTATGGTATAATCTCCTGTAGAGATGTTATTGACAAAAGTCTGGGATATGAATTCTGTGAGTTATGTTTTGGAACCATTAAGGTAGTGATTGTTTTATATTTAATAGTTGATCATCAATTATTATTTTAATAATTATGCTGCCATGTTTGTACATCACACATTAGCATCACTACTGAAACTTGGTTCTATAGTTATTAGTATCTAGATTATGTTCTTAGTCTTAACTAATATTCTTTTTAGTTACTATATAATATGGCTAGTATGTCATTGTATTTTATATAATTTAAGTTAACCAAATCGTCTATTATTGTTTTCGTAGCCAAGTTTGTATAAATAAATAAATAAAAAATTAAATATGTACCACATGCGTGCGTTTGTGTATGGTTATATATTAATATAATCTTTAGCATGATTGGTTATTAAGCCATGGTCATTCAATTTTTAATATTTAATAATATATAATGAACTCGTCTGATATGTAAGAGTTGATACAGGTATTTGTAATGGTTAAAATTTTGAACATGTTAGCCATTGTCAGTGTGTAGGAGGTAATCAATAATTCATTAATAGTAATAAAGAATTTAGATATTAAATTTGTAAAGAGATGTATTATTAATTATAAATTATAATTTTGTGATTAGATCGGGAGCGGGGAACTTAGCCGATCGTGTGTGGATTACAGTGTTAGAGATTTGCGATTTTAAGGTACAGATTCTCTCCTATTTTTATTCAGCGCTACTCCTCTTAGAAATATTTAAATTAAATTCGTTTTGACCTCAAATCTGTTCATTTGATTTTGATCATTTTGATCCTGAAAATTTGTTCTGACTCTGAAAAATATTTTTATATCTGTTTCGAAATATTTAAATATCTGTTTCTGCAATTTTCTGATATTGTGTATATTTTATATCTGTTGGAAATATTGAAAATATATGTTTCTGTGATTTTAAAGGTTTTGCGAAATTTGTTTTTTAAACCCTTAGTGATATAGGGTATACCGAGTTAACCAGCTGTAGGGGTACTACAGCCATGTCATTGCGACACCAGTGGCATGACACTTCCGTGACAGTGTGATTGGTCACGGCGTATCCTTCTGTTCTGATAGCTCAGGAGGCGAGCTTTTGCGCATTTGATATTTGTTTCAGGATACGTGGGTGCACCCAGAGTTTATGATTTGTGATTTGTGATTTGATTTGACAGTGACGTTGTATATGCCGTACACGTTATCCGGTTTGTTGCACACATTAGGTACCCTATGATGTGTGTATTTGTATCTGTTCTGTTCTGATCTCGGTATGAAATATCCTAACCCCTCGTTGCTTCAGCCATAATTATTTTTAAATAAATGTTTTGTTATAAACTGTCAAATATGAATATCTGTTTTCTGTTTATAAACTGTATTCCAAATCTTTACTAGGCGATTGGCTCATGCGGTATTCTTTTTCTGGCAGGTGCTTAGGGGGATCTGGGACTGTGTGATGGAGAGCCACCCCTTTATATCATTGATTAGGCTTTGCAGACTTCTATCGTTATTTAGACTTGAATATCATTTTAGAGATTTTGGTTTTTCATATTTATTGCTTTAAACCGTTTTGGAGGTTTAATATTATCTTGGAGATTATTAGACTGTTTATTTATTATTTAGAGATTATTTTAGTGCTCTGTTTGCAGGTTTAAGGTTTAATAAGTAGCCCTTCATTTAGATATAGATGGGGTTGTTACACCTAGACAAACGCCGAAACATTCGACGAGAAGGTCGGACTATTCGTATCATGATTGTCGGTATCACTTTTCCACCACATGGGAAACCACACAGCAAAGAAAGGGCAATTGGATTTGGGGATTCACACAACTGGACACATGTCACTAGCTTATTTGACCTGCCATATTGGGATTCATTGCGCCTGCGTCACTATATTGATGTCATGCATACTGAGAAAAATGTGTTTAAAAATATTTTTCATACTATTATCTGTAGTGCCAAAACAAAGGATACCACAAACTTAAGAGGTGATTTGAAAGCAATGGGCATCAAGCAAGAGCTATGGATGAATGGTAAACACAGGCCTAGAGATAGATACGAACTCACCCGAGATCAGCTGAAATTGTTATGTAAATGGGTGCATCGATTGAAACTCCCTGATTGTTGTTCATCAAACTTGAAGAGATGTTGTAAGATAGCTCAGCTGAAATTCCAAGGCATGAAGTCCCATGACTGTCACGTATTTATGCAAAAGTTGTTGCCTTCTGCATTTCGTGAACTTCTTCCGGATGATATAAACAAAGTACTTTGTGATCTTTCAAATTTTTTTAAAGACTTGTGCTCAACTACACTACTCGAATCAAATTTGAGGCAAATGGAAAAAAAACATAGCTGGGATCATTTGTACTTTAGAGAATAAATTCTTTCCAGCCATGTTTGATCCAATGGAGCATCTTCCCGTTCATTTACCTGAGGAGTGTAGACTCGCTGGCCCTGTCCCAACACGGTGGATGTATAATATTGAAAGGCTACAACGCAAAATGAAACAGAAAGTGGGGAACAACGCACAAGTTGAAGGTTCCATTGCAGAAAAGTATGAACATGAAGAGTTGACACATTTATGTTCCATGTACTTCGAGTCTGGAGTTGAGACAACACACAACCTGCTAGGTCGTAATGTGGTGGATGATCACTCAAGGTATCCTAATAAACTAGAGGCATTCACATATCCAGTAGAGCTTTTGGGAGCATGTGTCAGTTACAATTTAGATGAAAATTCCCTAAATGTTGCAGCACATTACATTCTCACTAACATGCATGAACTGGCACCTTATATCACGTAAGCATTCAAATATTTTCTTTAATTTTTAACACGTTTAAATATTCTGCACTAACATGAAATGATCACTTTTTCAGTATGTTCGAAGAAGAGGTCTGCAATCATAGTTCACATATATTGAGTGATACTGAGATGGATACAATGTTAAAGGCTCATTTAGCTACATGGTTGCAAAACAAGGTATTTTATTATAGACAACAACTTGAGTAATTTTTAAATTTGTTCATATAAACGTGTTTGACGAAACTATTCCATTTCAGGTAGAACATCACTATGAACGATTTCAATATTTGTTGCAAGGCCCAACTTCCTATGTGCTTTCTTTTAAAAGATGCAAAGTCAATGGATACTCATTCAACCTAGGAAGATCAAGCTCTGGGGTACTTGTGAAAGGCAGTTGTTATGGTGATAGTGGAAGCAATTACTATGGGACTTTGCATGAGATTCTCAAAATAACATATGGTGGTGGAAATCAAGTGATTTTATTTAAATGTCATTGGTATGATCATGTTAGGGGAGTAAAGAAAGACAAGAACGAAGTGCTCCTAATTGATCTTAATTCAAAACTAAAAGGGGATGATGTTTACATTCTAGCAAGTCAAGCCACTCAAGTGTACTATGCTCCTAGTGTGAAGAATCCCGACAGTAATATTCACACAATCATCACATGTAGACCTCAATTGTTGAGTGGAAGAACAAAAGATGTTGATGCGGAACCTCTTCAAGAAGAAGTCTCAAATACCATTGCATTAGATTTTCCCTCGAGGTCATTATTCGTTGACTTTTCACAATACGAAATGGAAGAAGATCCAGAAGAAGAACAAGTGCAACACAATGAAGTGGAAAGTGAAGAAGATGAAGAAAATGCAAGGGAAAGTGAAGAAGAAGAAGAAAAAGAAGAACAAGAAGATGGTTATGATAGCATTGAAGTAGAAGATGAGTAAGAAATGTATTTAATCATTCTAGGCCAATTTCCAATTTTAAATGAATTAAATGGATTTTCGGCTCACTAACTCTATTCCGAACTAACTTTTTTCACGATTCAAACTTTTTAACCAATTTAAAGGCTAGGAAATCTTACAAATGTATAATGTGATGTGTTGGTGCAGAAAAATTGGATTGCAATATCATTCTAGGCGTATTTCAAATTTTAAATGAATTAAATGGATTTTTGGTTCACTAACTCTATTTCAAACTAACTTTTTTCACGATTCAAACTTTTTAACCGATTTAAAGGCTAGGAAATCTTACAAATGTATAATGTGATGTGTTGGTGCAGAAAAATTGGATTGAAATATCATTCTAGGCGTATTTCTAATTTTAAATGAATTAAATGGATTTTCGGATCACTAACTCTATTTCAAACTAACTTTTTTCACGATTCAAACTTTTTAACCGATTTAAAGGCTAGGAAATCTTACAAATGTATAATGTGATGTGTTGGTGCAGAAAAATTGGATTGCAATATCATTCTAGGCGTATTTCTAATTTTAAATGAATTAAATGGATTTTCGGCTCACTAACTCTATTTCAAACTAACTTTTTTCACGATTCAAACTTTTTAACAGATTTAAAGGCTAGGAAATCTTACAAATGTATAATGTGATGTGTTGGTGTAGAAAAATTGTGATGTAATATCAATCTAGGCGTATTTATAATTTTATATGAATTAAATGGATTTTCGGATCACTAACTCAATTTCGAACTAATGATTGTTTTTGTTTGTCGAGATATTTCTTTTGTCATTTATTTGATTGCATTCTGTAATTTATCTTAAAATGGTTAGTTTAGTGTTACAGAAATTGATGATAATAAAGAGCATGAGAAAAAAACTGCAGGCTGCAATGTTTTTTCTGGGTAAGTTGCGACGGATCTTGAATTTCGTCGTAATTCTGGGTAACTTACGACGGATGCAATGTTTTTTCTGGGTAAGTTACGATGGATCATGATTTTTGTCGTAATTCTGGGTAACTTACGACGGATGTTCTTTATATGTTACGACGGATCTTGAATTTCGTCGTAATTCTGGGTAACTTACGACAAAAGTTCTTTGTTTTTTCCGTCGTAAGTTTCTTTAGGGTTCTTTAGAGTTCTTACTTATTTATTCTTATAAGATTTAGATCGATCATAAATATCATTTTAGATTGTTTTTAATACAATGAAAATATACTATATAACTAGTTAAAAATCGACAACGACATTAACAAGAAATTATCAAGAAAAGTCGTATGTCAAAATTCGTTACAAATAATATCATATAAATTACTTTACATCGTGTATCGTTAACAGTCTATTAAGCAAACAAGATCAATTGTGTTACTATTTTAATTTACATATTTTAGTTAGTATCAATTAACAAATCACAACAACAATGGTGAGTATTGTATGCTCATATATAGCAGTGGAACACCGAGGACCAAATATCAAAATTCGTTACATGTAGTATGCTATGTGAATGACAATACCCCCATCGTTGAGATTCTTAGCATTCATAAGTTTCTTTAGGGTTCTTTAGAGTTCTTACTTATTTATTCTTATAAGATATAGATCGATCATAGATATCATTTTAGATTGTTTTTAATACAATGAAAATATACTATATAACTAGTTAAAAATCGACAACGACATTACCAAGAAATTATCAAGAAAAGTCTTAAGTCGAAATTCGTTACAAATAATATCATATAAATTACTTTACATCGTGTATCGTTAACAGTCTATTAAGCAAACAAGATCAATTGTGTTACTATTTTAATTTACATATTTTAGTTAGTATCAATTAACAAATCACAACAACAATGGTGAGTATTGTATGCTCTTATATAGCAGTGCAACACCGAGGACCAAATATCAAAATTCGTTAGATGTAGTATGCTATGTGAATGACAATACCCCTATCGTTGAGATTCTTAGCATTCATAAGTTTCTTTAGGGTTCTTTAGAGTTCTTACTTATTTATTCTTATAAGATATAGATCGATCATAGATATCATTTTAGATTGTTTTTAATACAATGAAAATATACTATATAACTAGTTAAAAATCGACAACGACATTAACAAAAAATTATCAAGAAAAGTCTTAAGTCGAAATTCGTTACAAATAATATCATATAAATTACTTTACATCGTGTATCGTTAACAGTCTATTAAGCAAACAAGATCAATTTTGTTATTATTTTAATTTACATATTTTAGATAGTATCAATTAACAAATCACAACAACAATGGTAAGTATTGTATGCTCATATATATTAGTGGAACACCGAGGACCAAATATCAAAATTCGTTACATGTAGTGCTATGTGACTGACAATACCCCCATCGTTGAGATTCTTAGCATTCAAGATTTGTGTTATTATTTTAATTACATATCTTCTAACATCACATAATGACAATATTAACCATTGTATGTTTGTTTTTATTGTCGTTCGACTTACAATTTAAACTATAAACACAATTCCAACTTAAATATATTACATAAAATTTTAAATTAATTTCTAAATTACATATGTTGGTGAAGTATATACAAAATATAAGAAATATTATATACAAGCTTATGAATGATTTTTTCAATTTTAGTAAATTGTATAATTATAAATAATTAGAAAAATAAACTATTAAGCTATTGTCTAAATAATCAGGAAAGCTACACAAGGAATATTTGTCGCAGGTGGTTTGTAAGTCTTCGTTGTACTCAGGAGACCCTGGTTCGAGTCCTAGTAACGTTTTTTTAATTAAAACATTAATATACGACGGAAACCGTCATCGTAATTCTGGTTAACTTACGACAGATCTTGAATTTCGTCTTAATTCTGGGTAACTTACGACGGATGTTCGTCATATGTTACGACGGATCTTGATTTTTGTCTTAATTCTGGGTAACTTACGACGGATGTTCTTTATATGTTACGACGGATCTTGAATTTCGTCGTAATTCTGGGTAACTTACGACAAAAGTTCTTTGTTTTTTCCGTCGTAAGTTTCTTTAGGGTTCTTTAGAGTTCTTACTTATTTATTATTATAAGATTTAGATCGATCATAAATATCATTTTAGATTGTTTTTAATACAATGAAAATATACTATATAACTAGTTAAAAATCAACAACGACATTAACAAGAAATTATCAAGAAAAGTCGTAAGTCGAAATTCGTTACAAATAATATCACATAAATTACTTTACATCGTGTATCGTTAACAGTCTATTAAGCAAACAAGATCAATTGTGTTACTATTTTAATTTACATATTTTAGTTAGTATCAATTAACAAATCACAACAACAATGGTGAGTATTGTATGCTCATATATAGCAGTGGAACACCGAGGACCAAATATCAAAATTCGTTACATGTAGTATGCTATGTGAATGACAATACCCCCATCGTTGAGATTCTTAGCATTCAAGATTTGTGTTATTATTTAATTACATATCATCTAACATCACATAATAACAATATTAACCATTATATCCCAGCCTTTACAATTTCTGTAGGTGTTTGCAGATTATCTTTCGACCTAAGGACTAACTTTATATTCATTTAGTCTAGTCATAATTTGCAAATACATTCATACATTCAACCTTTACCAGGATTCCTTAATCTGATATATTTACAAATTACATTTCTATATCATTTATCTATATAATTTTAATTGTGTTTCAGGAGCGGTACATTAGCATTTGTCTAAAGAAAGGCCTTGATCCCACGAAAACCCAGATCCAGTGTTGGATAGAGGACGTAGGAGGTGTTCGAAAGAACATGATTATTGGACATCCGCAGCTTCGTGTCTCTGATATTTGTGGTACAATTCGATCTGTTATATTACTTGAAATGTTTCACATGCCCTAATTCTCCCATGTCTTTTGTCTTTTGTTCATAGTAATAAGAAATCTATGTTATATATATTGTCACAGAGTCTGATGGACGTCCCCCGCGGCCTCGAAAAGGAGAAGGAAGCTCCGGCAGATCTGCATTGGCTCGCTTACAAGATGACATGTTCATGCGAGTCATGGATGAGACCCTAGCTCTGGCCGAGCCAATCCGGAGGAGTACATGTTGACACCCGAGCAGATCCGTGTCTTAGCACGAGATGTGGTGGAAGGAGACTCCTCGTTACCTGCAGACCATCCTATTACTAGAGAGACGCGGCATGCCATTATCCAAGTCGCGATCGATGTGCTAAACAATATATACAAGACAGATGGACCAGGAGCAGCTAAGGTAAAACCTAGTTATCCAGGAACTTGTGTTTAAAGTTTTAAAGAGATTACACCTTGCAAAATAACACCGTTTTTTAAAATTCGACGGAAGTCCTTAAATTTGTATGAAATAAAAAGTTGAGGCCATCAATCTGTCAATTTTAAAATTCAGCCATCAAACTGCTAAAATATTATATTATATGCCATTAAAATGCAATTTACTCCTTAAACGTAGCTACTTGATTTACCTCAATGTTTAAAAGTTTTAGTATTCAAATCTTGTGGTGACCAAAATCTGTTGAGGCTTCCAGAATAGTCCTGTGAATTTCAAAGTTAATTTTCAAGTTTTAGGCTCGTGGTGGTGTCAAGGTATTATATATAACTTAAAAAAATTTCAATGTTACAGCTTTCGTTATGAATTAAAAATGTTGGGCTTCACCGTCAAATACCGTAGACTATTAAGGGTTTAAAAAAGCTCGTATGACAATTAATTAACTGTTTAACATTTGAAGGAGTTAACTAGGATATGTTTATAGCTCATTAACGCATGTTCATATACATATTATTCTGGGATCTTAATTGTTATTAAAAAATGTCGGATGTAATTGTTATATCTCTAGGTTTTGCTTGGCATGTGAAGTAAAAGTTGATTGGTATATATGATGGCTTTGAATAATTTTCTACAACTCCCAAAGTTGGAATGAGTGATTACTATTCCAACATACTTGTATAGATTTATATAAGTTCGTAGAAAACTGGGAATTTATTTGTTAAAGCTAATTCAAACCTATCTATATCCGCTCATACGACACATATATATGTACACATAGTGGCAGTTACATTTTTGCTACCACATTTATTGGAGAAAAAAAATATTATACTGGTCATATTGTTTAGATTTGTCTTTCCGATATTTATAGCTAATTTTCTATGTTTATATTGTAGGGGAAGGCTCCAGCAGCTGAAAATGATGATTTTGATGATGGTTTGGGCAATGGTGAAAGTAGCGACACCGATGATGATCGTGATATGAGTGCTCCGTCTTATGATGTTGTCTCTCACGGAGGTCCTGTTATTAGGGGCTGATATTAGTGGCAGTTACTTTTGAATGTTTGTATGACCATCTAAGTTTCTGTAAGATGATTTAACATTTGGTATGAACAACTATGAATTTGTGACTTAATTTATGTAAATTATGGAGTATTTTGATTATGTAGTTTTCTATATTTTATTATGTTTAGTAATGTGGTTGCTTGCATATTGAGATTAGAGTGTTGGCTTGCGCTACACATGATTCGGCAAGGCAGGTTTAGGATTTTATTTTGGAAGCCGAAAATGGTTGGGAATTCAAAAATCAACAAATCCTTTTTTTTCTGAAATAATCAACTTACGAAGAATGTTAATCCTTTATATTTCGTCGTAATGTAGCAGTTTATCATTTTTTTAAATACATTTTTTAAATTTGGTTTTTGCAAGCAGGTGGGTCCCTATCTTGTGAGAAAAATCTTATAAACAATGAGCATATACCAAAACCACCCCCACTTGCTATATCTAAACAAAGGCATTTGATATGTGAGAAAAAGAAAGCACGTTTGAGTAGAACACTAATCAAACAATCAAAAACATAATATTGTTGAATAAAGATAACTAATATAGGTAGTACACTCTCCATATTTCTTAGTAATAACAATTAAGGTAACTCTCAATTTTTCCTCTAAAATGATGTATATGTAAACACAATCCCCTATAAATTGCATGAGATGTCAAACTAAATTAGATCCTCATACACAATAACATGGAGTATACAAATAATTTCTGATCTATTTTGCAAAAACTTATTTAGAAGTACTTTAAAGTTTATAAAATTTTAAAATAGTTGTTTTATATTTGTTAGGTTGGAGTAAGAAATATGATTATAATTATCATACTTGGTTGGAAGACATATTTTTAATCGGATCTTATAAATTATTTTTGAAGGGAACTGTAAGATAAGAAATTACATAAGATAATTTAAAAAATTATGAAATCTTACTTAGCGAAAAAAATATATGAAATCTTAAGTGATTATAATCCAATCTAAGCTTAATATTTTGAATGAATATTAGATTATTTAAATAATATTGAGATTATATATTATAATCCCAAAATTCTCCTAAACAAACAAACATGGCCTACGAGTTTAAAAAAGTAAAACCATTTTCAGTAAAAAGTTAACAAATATATGACAAAGGGTCCTGTCCACTGGATGGGTTGATATAGTGCGTGTATTTGGGTATCATAAAAAAGTTGACTTATAACCCATAAGTATAAGTTGATGAATTCTTATAAGTTATACTGAGTGTTTGGATAAATTTACTTATAAGTTAGTTAAGAGTTTGCTAAGTTAAATTTGAAAAAATAATTATTAAATACAATGATTGCAACACTTGCATTTTAAATTAAAAAAATATTTAAAAAAACAAAGGTAAAAATATAAAATATTAAAAAATAAATAAATTAAGTAATAAGTCAATAATTTGAGGAAAATGTAACTCATTATTAACATTCAACTTATGAGCCATAAGTCGGCTTATAAACCATAAGTAGGCTTATAAACCAATTGCCAAACAGGCCCATAGATTGACCACTAGAATTGTATTTTTAATGAGATTTCCTAATAGCGGTTGATACTCTAGGATTTGCTCATATTACATATTGAATATCAAATCATATTTCCAATTACATTTTCTTTTTTATTAAAAATGAATTTAATTATATCAAATAAAATTTCGAATGTTGATTCAAGATGCTAAGAATCTAAATTCAATAAGAATCTGAATTCAATATATCTATATTATCATAACAAATTAAAAGGTTGAATAAAGTGATTTACAAAATCGCAAGATATACTCTAGTCATCTATATGACTGTTGATGGTCGCTGGTCAATTTTCTTCTTTCTAGTTATGTTTTCTTTTAGGAACATTGAAGTTAATTTTAAGCAATGTTGAATTTGCATACCTGAGATTCAGAAATAAAATTTTGATAAATTGTGTCTGGTCATTTTTCCCAAAGTCAATTTACAAATCATTATCCATATTCCTGCATATTTATTTAAGATTTCTTTAACACTTATCCTTTTGCATGCAATATTAACAATGGTTTTGTGACTTACAGGGATGTTAGATTGAATTCATGAGTTAATTGATATGCCTAATCTTATATTAAAAAAGTAATTTAAAACTAATTTTAGCTAGAGTAACTTGAAATATCACAAATATTAGCTAAATGTAATAATCGTTCACCACATATATAGTTAAACGTATTAAAGTTTGTAGAGATGGAATTTAAATAATAATAATTAAAGCCCATCCTCCTTTTTGAAAGATACAAACTGGTATAGTAAGAAACAGAGTAATGATATATGCGTGAAAGAGCAACTGGGATTTCTCTTATTATCCGAATAATGCATTACATGAGATATTAAAACAAACAGCTAACAACTTAAACTCCTACAAACCAGAACATGATCCTAATTTATCTCCACGTACTCCTAACCATCTATGACTACTGCAACGTACTCGTTGATTTCTTAAAATCAAAACAAAATAAAACAATTAAATAAAACATGTTTAAAATTAACTCCAACATGCTCCCCCTTAATTCTAAACATGTTCCAGGTTCTTGACTCCAAGCAAGCTTCTCATCCTTTCGAATTTCACAGCAGACAAAGCCTTTGTCAATATGTCTGCTCGCTGTTCGCTTGTACCGACGTGCTTGATCACTATTAAGCCCTGCTCGACACAATCTCTTATGAAGTGATAACGCACATCAATGTGCTTGCTTCTTCCATGAAAGACCGGGTTTTTCGCGAGATCGATGGCTAATTTATTATCGATATAGAGGACAACTGGACCATCCTTTATGTTCATAATCTGACTTAGCACCCTCTGAAGCCATATGCCTTGACACGCTGCTGTGGTGGCAGCCATAAACTCGGCTTCACACGATGATAAGGCCACGTATCTTTGCTTCTGTGATACCCAAGTAATCAAGTTTTCATCAAGGTAGAACGCCATGCCACCTGTGCTCTTTCGATCCTCAATACTTCCTCCAAGGTCACTATCAGAGAAACCAGATAACAAGTAACTGCCACGGCCTTTTGTGTAAACCAGACCATAGTGTAGAGTGCCTTTCACATATCGACATATTCGCTTTATTGCATTTAGATCCATCTCAGTGGGTCTCTCCATGAAACGGCTTACTATGCCTACAGAATAGGCTATGTCAGGTCGTGTATAGACCAAGTAACGTAATCCTCCTACCATGCTCTTATAATGAGTCGAGTTTACTGCTTTACCATCTCTATCCGCATCTATCTGCAGGTTGAGTTCCATGGGAAACTTCACAGCATTACTTCACTTTCTTCGCATACGCCATCTGTTTTATCTCTATACAGCCCTGTTGTTGTTCGACCTCCAAGCCCAAATAGTAAGACAGCTTACCAAGATCAGTCATGTCGAATTCACGACTCATCTCCCCCTTGAATTTGACGATGACTGGAACTAAGGTTCCCGTGATAATTAAATCATCGACGTAGACACCAACCAGTAACAACTCAGTCCCTTCCCTGTCGTGTATAGACAGCGTGTTCGTAAGGACATTTGGTGAAGCCCAGTCGAAGTACACACTTGTTCAGTTGAGAGTACCATGCTCTAGGAGCCTAACAAAGTCCGTAGAGAGCCTTCAACAGTTTATAGACTTTCTTCTCGTGCCCAACTTTGACATATCCTTTGGGTTGTGAAAAATAAACTTCTTCATCGAGAATTCCATTCTGAAATGCTGACTTTACATCGAGGTGATGCACCTCCCATTCATGTTTTTCAGCTAAGGCTAGGAGCAAACGTACCGTTTCAAGACGAGTAACAGGGGCAAAAACTTCATTGTAGTCAATGCCACGTTGTTGAGCATACCCTTTCACCACAAGGCGAGCTTTATGTTTGATGATTGCACCTGTAGTGTCTCGTTTCATTTTAAACACCCACTTGAGATCGATGGCCTTGTGACCAGGTGGTAAGTCTGTTAGTTGCCAAGTGTGGTTCTTCTCGATCGTATCAATCTCCATATCCATGCACTACGCCATAAGTGGGCTACAGCAACACCTGAAAAAGTGTGGTTATAGCCCAAAAAACTGTTGGTAAAAGGAAAAAAATAGGCTATGGTCACACTTTGACCAAATTTGAGGGTGTTACAAATAGTGCCGCTACCATAGGGGTCTACGCCAACACTTTTGTAGTTTTTGGTAACACGGGAGAAATGTGTAGGCGTAGACCCCTACGCCAACACTTTTTATTTCTGTGGCTACATATTATTAGTTGTTGCTATAGATCTATACCAACACATTTATCTTTGTAGTAACACTACTAATAGTATTGCTATAGACCTATGCCAACACATTTTCAGTACTATGCCTACACTTTTTCTTAAACATTTTTAGATTTTGTGCCAACACTTTGCTATACTTTTGCCAACACATAAAGACTAAATATTTTGGAGTCAATGGTTACACTTTGCATGCTTTTTACCAACACTTTAAATACAGAATAGCAACATATGACATTGAAATATAGAACTTCCCATTCAAAATATTACCAAACATTCCAATACATAAACAGGCTGTTCAGAAGCCATTTCAATACATAAAAAACCATCTAAAATAATTACATCAAATTCGCACTATTCCAATACATAATAATCAATCATCCATATCTACATAATAATCTCATGTCTACGATCATAATGCCTCTTTCAGATTGAAAATTCTGGATATTTGCCTGGCATGGTCGTATTCATTGAGCTCAACCAGCATCTTCTTCAACTGACGAGCAAGAGACCAAATAGTACCTCATTCAACATTCTGTGCAGTTCATCTCTTGCCTCCATCACACGCTCTCGATCATTACTGTCCACCACAAAGATGATCCCTTGTGTATTTTGAAAATAAAACCTCCATAAAGGTCGAATCTGAAACCATGATGCAAATTCATACAAGCATTCAGGAGTAATGAAATATTTTAGAAAATTGATATGGGAAAAGAACTACAAATAATAGACAAATCAAAACCGGAAAATCTTCAAGTGAAGGGAATCAACTAGGCAATCATCATAAGGGATGGAAATCTCGTACTCAGAAGAACACATAAAAGAATGACAACAAATTATCTGAGCCAAATTTTAAGGGCTTAAAAGTTTCTCACAGAAGCTCTGAAACAAATAACCTAATTCACTAAAGTAGCGATACAAGCTCAATGGATTTTCAATGGATTTTCACAAAACAGACTAGTCAAAATTCAATAATGAAGTTAAGTATTACCAAGTAGTGATACAAACTCGATGGACTGTGCCTCTTCGCCAGACAGACACTGCCTTGACCATCAATCGTTCCATTATCACCTGCATGGAAAACTCCGTTGATATTGAAAACAGAACTCATAAGCAAGCCAAATTTCGTAAAGACAGAATTATTGACCTGTTATAATAACATCTGTGAGATTGCGTCCATAGATAAGGCTTCTATGCCTTTCACCAGGCAATTCCCTACCACGGCCATAAGATGGTAAAGGATCGATGACTGGCCAATGATCAGAGTTCTGAAAACAATGCAATATATTCTAGTTTGTGATATACGATTACATCAAATGAAAATCTACTGACCATGATTCACTAGGCAAGTGACATTGCCAGAATTTCTAAGTTGGCTTTGCATAAAAAGTATCTGAAAAAGAGGGGGTAGAACACACACACGGGTATTGTTTTGTAAAATATGATTGCCATTAAGGGTTATTAAAAATTGACCGCAGACAACAAAAACTCCCTATCTCTGTCAAAGGACAAACATGCAAAACTCTTGTGCTACGTAAAAGATAGAAAGGCTTTAGGACTAAACAAGTCATATCAAACCTTGATGGCGTATTGAGTTTATTTGAGGGCCTGACATTTCTCTTCCTTCCTGTTTCTGTTACAATGAAAGGAAATGCAAAAGGAGGCGATATCGGAGATTTTGCCAACTTTATAAATCTCTGGCCTACAAAACAAATGCAAATGGATTCATAGTCACTACATGATTATAACCTGAACTAGGAACTAATTATTTGTATTGTACGTACAATCTACATTCTACAGTATCAGTGGAAGCTTGCTTAAACTACTAGGACAATAGATACGGTGTCGATATCCTTTTTAAAACGAAATTTAATGAAAAAATGGTTGGTACACCCTACAAAAGGCAGAGGCACACAATATAAGTTAACAAATATATCTGTATTCAAAATTAATATACATAAAAGTGACAAGTCAAGGATTAAGGATTAATATACATAAAACTTAAGAAAACATGGTAGCTAAATTAATTAAAAGATATTTGTTTTAACAGAGAAAATATACCCAGTCACAGAGTAGCTAAAATAACCTACGTATAGCAATAATGTCTCAGGAAGAAAATTCTGTGTACTAAAATATTTGCTTAATCAACACTAAATCAAATTATGTAAATAGTCACTTAATACAATCATCAACATAAAGTACAAAACCAAGGAACATGATACATGGGGAAAGATTGGCCACCCCGAAAAAGAGAACAATATGCTAAGTAATAACAGACTTACAAAGAAACAGCAAGTATACTTCAGTTTGTGAGGATGTGACAACAGTAAAAATAATGGATACAATTATCAACAAGGGAAAACGAATAGATGTGCAAAATGTAAACAAATTACTGGCTCTAGGAGGAACTACATTCAGCTATTCGAATATAGTTACCCTGCATCGATGCTAGTCTAATATTACAAGAAATCAAAAGTCCAATGAAGAAAGATTTACAACTTGCATAAGGTATCACTGACCTGAATGGGGCTAAAAAATACACCAGCTAGCTCCATCTTAATTATCTGAGCCAGCAACATAAAATTGATAGATTTAACACAATAATACCAGCAAACCGAACTCTGCAGTCATTTCATAAAGCAGCCGTAATAGTAATCTGCAGTTCATATAATTATATATAGGTCAATACCCAACAATAGCGAATCCAACTTCAGGGATATGATTCTAAAGATAAGACCTGTAAGTACTCTCTAATTTACAATTATAAAACAAATTCTAAACAACATGTATTATTCATTAATCTAGGATTAAAATCGCCATGATATTGTCAGAGGTTCTAACAATATTTAAATAAAACCTTGTAAAACATGTTATAAAATTAATCAAGAGGACTTTCTTCTGTGAGAGTTGGGGGGGGGGGGGAGATTGGCCTGGAAACCCAAACAAATATTCATAATCCCCAAAATATCAACCCGAAAAAATCCCTAATCTTTAGAAACCCGAAATGAACCCGATTCGAAATAAGCATGTAATTGAATAGAAATAAGAAGAACAAGATGAATACCTTATCAAATAGAGAATGTAATCGAACAAATAAGCCCCAATTGCAACCTAACCCGAAATAAAGCTCTAATTCAGCCGCTAATTACAAGCCCTAATTGCAGAGAACCGTACAGAGAGAACCCGTGAAGAACCCTTAATTACAAACCCTAATTGTTTATATGAACCCTAATTGTTTTTGTAGAGAGAGTCGAGAGAGAGTTTGAGAGAGAAAAGACAGAGAGTTGAGAGAGAGAGTTGTGTGTTTGGTGAGTTGAGTGTGTGAAATATTGAGCGGCTTAAATGAAAATTTGGACAAAATTTTGGCCCGCCTGTTTTTTAATTTGTGTGAAATTTGAGGCGCCTAATTCTCTTTTTGATTTTTAAAGACCAACGGTTACACATTTTTTAAGACCAACGGCTACACCGAGTTAGGCGTTAGCATAGATACTGAATGACGTCTATCGTAACACTTATTTATAGCAATGCTAACAGAGAAAAAAAGTGTAGGCGTAAATCAATTTTAAGACATATATGGTTACACTTTTGCTTGTAACACTGAAAAAAGCGTTATTATTGCCCACTTATGGCGTAGTGATGGCTGCTCGCCAAGCTTCATCTTTGAGGGCCTGTTCAAAGGTAACAGGTTCATCTATACCAGACAGGAGTAACTCCTCTTCGAGCTCAACGACATCTGTAGTATCATAAATATCTGAGAGAAGCCTGTATCTCGGTGGTTCACTTTCAGTTTCAGTAGCACTTGAATCATATTGTGGTGTAGCTGGCTGTGACATAGGAGATGGTGTGGATGGTTCTTCATTCCCACTTTCAGGACTGAAATCCGGAAAGGCAAGTGGCTGTTGCAGAGTAGCACCTTCGGGATGATCATGGGCTGACCAATCCCAGCTTTTGTGTTCATCAAACGTTACATCACGTGAAACATGAATGCGACCTGAAATGGGGTCGTACAGGAGATACGCCTTCGTTCCAGACTCTCTTCCAAAGTGCACCAATAGCTGACTTCTATCATCAAGTTTTCGAGTAAAAGTTGAAGGAACTTTCATATAGCAAACACATCCAAAAACTTTCAAATCTGTAACACTGGGTTTTTGTCCAAACCATACTTCATGAGGAGTGACGTGAGAGAGAGACCTCGTAGGTAATTTGTTGAGAAGATAGACTGCATGTGTTACTGCTTCGCCCCAAAATGTCACTGGCACATTCCTTTCTTTTAACAGACTCCTTGTCATGGCTGTCACGGTACGATTACGGCGCTCTACAACTCCATTTTGTTGTGGTGTGTAGGGTGTTGTATAGTGCCTGAGAATACCAGCATTGGCACATAAATCTTCAAATTCTTTGGAGCAAAATTCGCCTCCACGATCAGTGCGAAAAACCTGTATAGTGTTCCTAGTGCCATTCTTAACTAGCAATTCACTAGTACAAAATGGGCCTATAGCGTCGGTCAAAATGATCTACAGCGTCGGTTAAAAGGTGTAGTATATGTAGGGGACGCTATAGGTATATGTCTATAGCGTCGGTCAAATAGGCGACGCATATTAGTTACTTGTAGCGTCGGTTGGTTAAAGAACCGACACATATTGTCATACTTCTGGCGTCGGTTGCTTGAAGAACCGACACATATTGTCCTACTTCTGGCGACGGTCACTTAAAAGACCGACACATAAAGTCAAGTTATAGGTGTCGGGTTTTTCAACAACCAACGCCTAAAGTCAATTTTAAAAAAAAAAATTAATTTTAAAATTGTTATTGCTGAGCTGCAATTATTATTTACGCAAACCACCATAGGCATTGATTTATATGACAAATAACAGATCCGAAACTAAAAAGAGAGACTTGTATCTTATTATCATAAATAAAAATTACACATGTATTTGGTACAACAATTTAATCACTACAACCATTACACGCTATCAAGACAAATAGTATTCCACTATACATTGAACACTTATCTCAACATGAATCTAATCCACAACTATTGTTTCTACAAAAGCCAAGACAATATATTTCTTCAATTGAACCAGCAATCCAGCTCGATGAGGCAAATGTTTGAGCATATGCATCCGTAGACGGAGAAAGGGAAAACGGAGTAATTGCAACCTGTTACAGACTATGAATTCAGACACTAACATGGTATGAACTTCTAAGCAACCAGCTACTGCACCTCACCAGTTTAGTGATATAGACATAAATGGTACACTGCCAAATAATGCTTCCCTGGCACCAGCCACTGCACCTGAATGAACCCTGTGGAAAATAAATTAATAATTTTTGGATTTCGATTCAGATTATACGTGAAATATTTTCTGGAATCGATTTTTTATCCAGATAGACAAGAAGTCAATCTACATCTGATGTTTCAGATTTAAGCAAACAGGAATCAGTCATAGAGCCGTAACCACTTACACTTCAACCAAATGGTGAGCCACTAGATTAGCAGATCGCTTGGCAGAACATAAACATACACTATGTAAATAGGACAACAACTCCTGACATTCAGTAACGCACCCAGAAGTAAAAGTCATCTTAACAGAACATCTAATTGATTGTATAGTCACTAAACCATCAGATTCAACAACTACCCCATCAAAGCGCTTGTCATCTTTACAATACTATGTATTTATAACAATGAACATATAAAGTAGATGTATAACTATAGTATACATACAATTTACCCATAATCTTCCGTAAAAAAACTGGTAAGAAAAAAATACAATTAAAAACAAACAAATTTAGGATAAAATCGTGCAACCTTCACACCATTCTAAAGACTTATAAGATGAGGCAAAATTAGAAACTTAAATGAAAGAGTCTAGTAAGAGAATATTTACCAGACCCAATAGTCATTTATCTTCTAATCTTGCATCTCCTTCGCTCTGCAGAATCAAATTCATATGCCAATTGAAAGAAACGAGTTCCTGAGTTCATCCACTAATCAACTCTTGCAAAAAGAAGCTCAATAGATTAAAATAAAAAAAATAATTAACTAAGTAAACAATATCTCTGTACCAAATTGATCACCTGCTTAGTAACTCTCTCTATGATTCATCATTTGGTTAAGGCATACAGGGATCACCAGGGGTGAGCACAAACGATACAGAACAAACAAATAAACACACAGACACACACACACAAAGAATATTTGGAGGCTATGGTAGCTTCCTGAATAATGTTAATTTGCATGGGCGAGGGAATATGATGTTATGCAGGTTAGTCTTGGAACATGAGTTTGTAGGTATTTAATACATCTCTACAACTAGCTACAACGACTCACTCTTATCCGGCAATAATGCACAAAAAAGAACTTCTAATCACCCACATTATATTGAACTGAACTAGTTTATTTGGAAGACCTAATCGCCAATGTCACCTATACATCACACAAGCTATATTCTATCATTTGACCATTTAAGAACTCAAAAAAAAATATATGCTTAAATACATCTATACACACATTTTAACTATAAACAAAAAAATCATATATGATCTAAATAAAAAAAATCAAATCTTGAAATAAAATACCCAAGAAGGAGTGTGTTACTTGAGAATACAAATCTTTTTTCGACCCCATCATCAAATTCCAGAGTAAATGGCTCTATGGAGTTAACTTAAATTCCTGAAAAAACAAAAAAGAAACCAAAATCACCTAAGATTTTGCATTTCTTAGCTCAAAACAGAATAATAGCAAACAAATATTTAAGTAGAATAAACATATGCAAAGCAATAAAAGAATAAACACACATATTAAAGCATACATATAGGTAAAGAGGGAGGGCTAACCCCATAAAGCCAAGGAAATGATGAACACAACTTTAACTTTTTTAGGCTGAAAGAAAGTATAATTATCAAGGAATAAATTTGGTTTTAAGAAGCAAAGATGAACATGTTGGAAATAATCTCTAACATATCTCTGTGTGTTAGCTGGTAACGTGTCTTAGCAAAGTATAGACTTAGTCTAATAGTCGTGGAGCAGTTTTAGGAACTGATTTGAATAAAGAAAGTGGTAGAGAGATTGTAGGAGTAGTGGTTTGTTTTCATAACGTTAGTTTCCTATTGTGTAGGAATCTCAATGTATTAGTTTCCCTATTTAAGTTGTTTTCAGTATGGAATAAAATTAAGTCATTTTGACACAAACAATATTTGTCTTGTTTAGTTTTATATCAAACAGTTACTATAATTATAAATATATAGCAATATTTTGGTATCAGAGCTAAGGCGAGAGTTGTGTATTCGTGTATGTCAAAGGCTGGGATGGACGGTAGCAAGCTCAAGGGAGGCTCGTTTGGCCTTAGTTACCCAACACTAACAAAGGGAAACTATACGGTGTGGTCCATGAAATTGATGGTTTTTATGCAGGCACATGGAGTCTGGGAAGCTATTGAACCTAGTGATCCCAAGGCTGTCATCAATGGAAAGACGGACAAAGTCGCATTAGCCATGATTTATCAGGCCATTCCTGAGGAAATCATGTTGTCACTAGCTGACAAGAAGACGGCGAAAAGCGCCTGGGATGCGATCAAGGTCATGTGCCAAGGTGCAGAGAAGGTTAAACAGGCGAAGGTTCAAACATTGAGAGCGGAATTCGAGGCTCTAAGCATGAGAGACAACGATCAGCTTGATGATTTCTACGTGAAGGTCAATGGGATTGTGTCCAACATAAGGGCTTTGGGGGAAGTGGTAGCAGAATCATACGTTGTCAAGAAGATATTGCGAGCTGTCCCCTCAAAATTTCTACAAATTGCCTCTACTCTTGAGCAATTTGGAGACCTGAACACCATGTCGATAGAAGAGGTGATTGGGGCACTCAAGACACACGAAGAAAGGTTAAGGGGAACGACGACCTCAAACGAAGAACAACTGATGTTGACTGAAGAAGAATGGCGTAAACGAGATGGTGAAGGTGGGAAACTCTTACTCACTCGAGAGGAATGGCTAAAGAGATCAAATAGAGGAACATCAAATGGTGGTCCTGCTCAGAGAGGACGTGGATATCGTGATAAAACAGGAGTCGGATGTTTTAACTGTGGTATACTCGGCCACATCGCTGCAGAGTGCAGGAAGCCACGTCGAGGGAGAGAGCAGAAACAAGAAGTTAACATAGATTCAATAGAAGATGAAGAACCGGCATTGCTACTGGCGAAGCACGAAGAATCAAATGGTGAATTGATACTCCTAAACAAAGGGGAGGTGACACAGAAATTTCGAAATGGGAGTCAAGAAACCCAGAAAGAGTCGAATGTTTGGTATTTGGATAATGGGGCAAGTAACCACATGACGGGCGATAAGTCAAAGTTTAATGTTTTAAATGAAGAAATCAGTGGCAGAGTGAGGTTTGGAGACGGTTCCACAGTCAAGATTGAAGGAAAGGGCTCGATAAATTACAAGTGCAAAAATGGGGAGGAGAGAACCCTTCACGACGTGTATTACATTCCGACTCTGTGCAACAATATCATCAGCCTTGGACAGCTATCTGAAAGGGGGTACAAAGTTATAATTCATGGCAATATGCTCCGTGTATATGATGATCAAGAGAAATTGTTGATGAAAGTGGTGAAATCAAACAACAGATTGTACAGAATTCTTATAGAGCCATGTGTTCCAGTTTGTTTACTCACAAAGTCGGATGAAAAATCTTGGCTTTGGCATTCAAGACTCGGGCATGTGAACTTCCAAGCTATGATGTTAATGTCAAAGAAACAAATGGTCAAAGGCTTGCCAACGATTGTGCAACCAAAAGAAGTATGTAGTGGATGTCTAATGGCTAAACAAGTAAGAAAAGCTTTTCCTTCTCAGTCAATTTTTAAGACAAGTCATACCTTAGAACTCATCCATGGAGATTTATGTAGCCCAATTACACCTACTACACTAGCTGGAAATCGATATTTTTTCTTACTAGTAGATGACTATTCTCGAATTATGTGGGTGTATATGCTTAAAGAAAAATGTGATGCTTTCAATGTGTTCAAAACTTTTCGTGCTAATGTCGAGAACAAGCAAAAGGGAAGGATTGGAACTCTCAGGACCGATAGGGGAGGAGAGTTTATGTCGAAAGAGTTCAACAATTATTGTGAGGAGGCTGGAATTGACAGGCAATTTACGGCACCATACACGCCACAACAAAACGGCGTGGTGGAAAGGAGGAACCGAACGGTGGTCGAGATGGCAAGAAGCTACTTGAAACAGATGAAAATGCCATCCACGATGTGGGCTGAAGCAATAAGGCACTCGGTGTATGTTCTCAATAGATTACCCACTCGTGCCCTATCTGGACAAACACCTTACGAAACTTGGATGGGACACAAGCCAGATATCAGTCACATACGAGTATTTGGCTGCGTAGCTCATATGAAAATACCAGGTGGAAAGACAAAGAAACTCGATGATCGTAGCTTGAAGGTAGTCAATCTTGGAAAGGAACCAGGCACAAAAGCGTACCGTCTGTACGATCCAAGTGAGAACAAGCTGCTGGTTAGTCGAGACGTAACATTCGAGGAAGGGAAAGCCTGGTCATGGAATGAGCAAGAGGAGACAAACGAAAAATCATTCATACTACTTCTCAGTACCAGAAGTGCCTACAGCCGAACCAACAGAAATAGAGGGTGGAAATTCTGAGTACGAGCAGACTGAAAGTGAAGCTCACACACCCGCGTCTCGACGGTCAAATTCAACTGTAGACCCAGAAACTTATGATGACAGTGCCACACCAAAGAAATCTCGAACACTCGAAGACGTGTACAATGACACCGAAGAGGTTGAATTGGAGGATGAGCTCTTTCTCATGGGAATTGATGAGCCAAGTTCTTTTAGTTATGCTGTAAAAAACAAGGCCTGGAGAAAAGCAATGCAAAGCGAGCTGGACTCTATCGAGAAAAATAAAACGTGGGTTCTTACAGATTTGCCACCAGGACACAAAGAGATAGGTTTGAAATGGATCTTCAAGCTAAAAAGAGATGCAAATGGGAATGTTGTGAAACACAAGGCGCGTTTGGTCGCTAAGGGATATGTGCAAGAGAAGGGTGTAGACTTTGACGAAATATTCGCTCCAGTTACTCGTATAGAGACAGTTCGATTGTTGTTGGCCCTAGCTGCAAAGAATTCCTGGGAGGTGCATCATTTAGATGTCAAAACAGCGTTCTTGAATGGGGAAATCAGTGAAGAAGTTTACGTATCACAACCAGAGGGCTTTGTGATAAAGGGGCAGGAGAAACGAGTGTACAAATTACTCAAAGCATTGTACGGACTTAGACAAGCCCCTCGTGCGTGGTACTCGAAATTAAACAGGTGTTTGGAAAGTCTTGGCTTCGTGAGATGTCCCTATGAACACGCTGTGTATGTTAAACGGGAAGGGAAGCATTCGATCATCGTTGGAATATATGTAGATGACCTATTGGTTACAGGAACGGATGTGTCACTCATCAATCAATTCAAGGAACAGATGAGTATAAATTTCGACATGAGCGACATGGGGAGGTTAAACTACTACTTGGGGATTGAAGTCAAGCAAGGCACAGGCTTTATAGAGTTAAAACAGACTGGCTATGCAAAGAAAGTTCTTGAACGAGCTGGTATGTCGCAGTGCAATCCGTGCAAGTTTCCTATGGATCCAAAGGAACGTTTAACTAAAGATGAAGATGGAAGGATAGTGGATGCAACAGAGTTCAAGAGTTTGGTGGGAGGTCTACGATATTTGGTTCATACCAGGCCGGATATAGCTTTTGCTGTGGGAATAGTTAGTAGATTTATGGAGAGGCCTACAACTGTACATCTGAATGCAGCAAAGAGGATCTTGCGATATGTCAAAGGCACGTTGAATTATGGATTGATTTATACAAAGGATGATGGGAACAATGAGCTAACTGGATATTCTGACAGCGATCTTGCAGGTCATCTTGAGGATAGAAAATCAACTGGAGGTATGGTGTTTTATTTAAATGAAAGTCTAATCACTTGGGTATCGCAGAAGCAACGGTGTGTGGCATTATCCACCTGCGAAGCTGAGTTTATGGCAGCTACAGCGGCTGCGTGTCAGGCTGTTTGGTTGAGAAACTTATTGAAGGAATTGACTAGGGAAAACATAGGGCCAGTGCTGATTTTCATCGATAATAAGTCTGCAATCGATTTGGCGAAAAATCCGGTTTTTCACGGGAGGAGCAAACATATTGACATCCGTTATCACTTCATACGAGAGTGCATCGAACGTGGAGAAGTGGTGGTGAAGCATGTTGGCAGTGAAGACCAGAAGGTTGATTCATTGACGAAGGCGTTATTTGCAGTCAAGTTTGAGAGAATGGTCAAGTTGATGGGCATTAAGGATTTGAACATACATGTTTGAGATTATGGGGGAGTATGTTGGAAATAATCTCTAACATATCTCTGTGTGTTAGCTGGTAACGTGTCTTAGCAAAGTATACACTTAGTCTAATAGTCGTGGAGCAGTTTTAGGAACTGATTTGAATAAAGAAAGTGGTAGAGAGATTGTAGGAGTAGTGGTTTGTTTTCATAACGTTAGTTTCCTATTGTGTAGGAATCTCAATGTATTAGTTTCCCTATTTAAGTTGTTTTCAGTATGGAATAAAATTAAGTCATTTTGACACAAACAATATTTGTCTTGTTTAGTTTTATATCAAACAGTTACTATAATTATCAATATATAGCAATAGAACACTACAACAAATCGGGTTTTACCTCAAGTGGAGTGGAGAAACGAGATATTACCCCAATTAGGGCTTGTAGAACAAATCGATTACTAATTAAGAGATTTGTGGAACAGGTCGAGAGGTTTATAGAAAAGGTCGATTATTGAAACCTCAAAACTCATCGTGAGAGAGATGTAGTTACTGATACAACACAAACGCGGTGAGAGAGCGTGGTAGAGAGGGCCGCAGTCCAAAGAGATAGTCACGGCTAAATGCTTAATATCCCTTCATCTGGATTAATTTAATCAGCTTTATACACATGCTCTTATTTTTAATCTATTTTTTTGTACTTTTATTTTTAATATTTTAATTTTCAATTTTGATTTTGACAAATTTTATTCTTTTACAAATAATTTAATTTTGTTTAGTATCATGATTCAATATATCATTTTATATTAATTTATAAATTGATTACTTGTAACATTTGCTTATTATTAATTCAAAATTTTAAGAAAATTAGAAAAATAATAAATTAAAAAATTTAATAAGTACTAGCCTATAACCCGTGCAAGGCACGGGCCTTAAAAAATAATAAACTAAAAAATTTAATGTGAACGGAAAATATTAAAATAAAAATAAAAATTAATATTCTAAATTATAAAATGAGAAACTTAAATATTAATTAGAACATAAAAAAATATAAAACAATAAATATGGGGTTACGCTTGATATTTTTGTAAAATAGAGATTTTAGTAATAACAAATATAAAAGATAATATGTTTTAATTTAAAGATAATTACCATGATATTTTTGGAAAATGATTAGATTTTGTTAGGAAAAAAATATTTTAATTATAAAAGGCAATCATCTAGTTACTATTTTTATATATTTTTAAATAAATAACTAAAGGTTTGTCCATGATATTTTTGGAAAAGGAGTGGGTTTAGTAAGGGAAAATCACAACGTACCATACCGACCAACCAAACTTTTAATATGGGCAATTAAGTAAAATCACAACGTACTATACCGACCAACCAAACTTTTAATGTTTTGTCTATTATATAATAGTATTGATAGTATAGATATTGATAGTAAATATTTAAAGGAAGATGAGATTTTTTTTAATCTTTAGTTTCCTCCATTAGTAAACATTTTAAAAGCAATTGAGATATTTTCGAATATTTAATATTAATAATTCAAAATTTTGAGAAAATTAGAAAAATAGATCGAAGCGATTTGAGAGAAGCCATCTCACCCCCTCGTCTTCTCCTTTATATAAGTATATTGATGATTGATGTATCAAAATATTATTAATACATATTGTTTATGTACAAATTTTATTTGTATAATAGTATTCATTTTGCTTTTTTTTTTCTGACTGTAAATCATGTTTATTTAATAATATATTAAAAAATTAATAATATAATAATAATTAAAAAGGATACATATCACACTTGAATTGTTTTTTTAGGCGACACACTTGAATTGTTGTTCTCGTTCTCGATAAATGAAGTATATAATATATAATATGTAAATACTGAAAGAATGACTTACTAGAAAAATTGAAAAAAATTATATAATACAAATTAAAAAATGAAGTAGAGCTGAATCCTTAGTAGATAAAAAGATTTCTTTATACCATGTAAACAAAACAAGTTCAGCGTAGTTGGCCAAAGTAGAACAATAGAAATTCATCCTAGAAAAGGTCGGCAGTTCGAATCCGTCAGCAAGGAAGCAATTTAGCACATGTTTACATTTTTTAAATAATTAGGTTATAGCGTCGGTTAAAGCTATAACGTTGCTTAAAACACAATCTAGAGCATCGGTTCTATTAGACCGACACATGATATACAAGCTACAGTGTCGGTTCTCCAAGACCGACGCGTAAAGAACAAACCTATAACATCGGTTCTACAAAAGACCGACGCTATAAGTCCGAACAGGTGTCGGCATTCACAAAACCGACGCGTAAAACATACACCTATAGCGTCGGTTCTACAAAACACCGATGCTAGAAGTCCCAATAGGTGTCGGCATTCACAAAACCGACGCATAAAAGTGTTATTAGTGTCGGTTGAAGTGAAAAACCGACACCAAAAGTCCTGCACAAACACCTATAGCGTCGGTTAATTTTACAACCGACGCCTATAACATCCAAAAGCAACGGTTCTTTATATAACCGACACAATAAGTGCCACGCTAAAAAGCCTTTCTCTACTAGTGATTTAAACTTCTTAAAACAACTAAGAGCTTCATCTTTGGTTTTCAACATATAGACCCACATCTTACGTCTAAAATCATCGACTAATAGCATGAAATACTTGTTACCAGCGGGGGTTGGGGGTGATATAGGACCACAAAGATCACCATGTATTAATTCCAACACATGTTTAGCAATGAAATTATAGTGCGAGAAAGACTTACGGTGCTGTTTTGTCATGAGACACCCGCTGCATAATTCTTTGGGCAGGATGGTTGAGGGAAAATTATGTGCCATACTGTTTCTCCCCATCAATTGCATAGCCTTGAAGTTAACATGCCCGAGCCTCAAATGCCAAAGCCAGGTTTCCTCTTCCGCCTTAGTCAACAAACAGACCTCTTTACTGTTCTCAATATGAATCTTATAAAGTCGATTTTCAGACCTCTTTACGTGCATCAGGAGTCGACCACAACTATCATAAACCCATTAACTTTCGCCATCTAAAACAACCCGGTTTCCTTCTTCTGAGAGTTGGCCTAAGCTTATGATGTTACTACGTAAAGTGGGAATGTAGTATACTCCATGAAGCTTTCTGGTCTCGCCATTTTTGCAAACCATGTTTATTGTGCCTTTTCCCTCGATTTTAACCAAAGAACCGTCACCAAATTTCACTTATCCTCGCACCATTTTATCCAGCGTCTCAAATTTTTCTCGACACCCCATCATATGGTTGGAAGCTCCATTATCGAGATACCACATATTCTCTGCATCCTCCTTTCAAATTGAATTTTTGCCTTCATTCAACATGATCACTCCGTCTACATCACTTTCAGTCATAGCCGTCAAGAGAGCAGGTTCATCATCGTTGGTTTGTGTCAAATTGATCTCTCCTCGCTGTACTCTGTCCTTCTTTGGCTTCCTACACTCAGCGGCGAAATGCCCATATGCTCCACAATTAAAACATTTTATCTTGCTCCTGTCGATTCTGTCACGACCTCCACGAGCACTGTTTCCACCTCGACTTGACCGTTGCAACCATTCTTCCCGTGTAAGTAAGAGCTTTCCATCACTTCTGGCCTCGTGTTTAGACCATTCTTCCTCAGTCATTAGCAATTGTTGGCTTTCTTTGTTCTCTACCTGTCCCGAAATACGTTCCTCATGAGCCTTCAACGACCCGATAACCTCCTCAATGGACATTGTATCAAGGTTTCCAAATTGCTCAAGGGTTGAGGCAATCTGAAGAAACTTTGTTGGCACTGCCCTTAGAATCTTTTTTACAACGTATTCCTCTCCAATTGGTTCACCAAGTGCCCTGATTCTTGCAACCAGGCCATTCAATTTCAAGCAAAAATCATCCAACTGTTCCGAATCTTTCATGCTTAGTGACTCAAACTCAGCTTTGAGGGTTTGAGCCTTAGATTTTTTTCACTTTATCAGCACCCAGGGAAGTCGTTTTGATGGCCGCCCATACGTCCTTCGCAGTTTTTCGTTCTGCTAGCGTCAACAACAGTTCTTCGGAGATCGATTGATAAATCATCGCCATAGCACGTTTGTCTGCCTTGTCCTCAATGATTACCTTGGGGTCTGTGGGATCTACTGCTTCCCACACATTGTATGCCTGCAAAAACACTTTCATTTTCATAGCCCAGGAAGTATAATTGGTTTTGGTTAGCAGTGGATAGTTGAATCCAATTTGACCTTCCTTTCCTTTGCTAGACTCTGCCATCGATCGTAAAATTTTTAAACGGGTGTTCACAAGGCTCTGATACCAGATGAAAGATACAAACTGGTATAGTAAGAAACAGAGTAATGATATATGCGTGAAAGAGCAATTGGGATTTCTCTTATTATCCGAATAATGCATTACATGAGATATTAAAACAAACAGCTAACAACTTAAACTCCTACAAACCAGGACATGATCCTAATTTATCTCCACGTACTCCTAACCATCTATGAATACTGCAACGTACTCGTTGATTTATTCAAATCAAAACAAAATAAAACAATTTAATAAAACATGTTTAAAATTAACTCTAACACTTTTGTTGACATGCTCAAATTTCAATCCTAAAGCTCCCTTGCTTCAAACATGGATGAAATTCAATTGGTTTTGAATGTAGACATGATAAGAAAGTAATTTACCAAGGCAATGAGCTAATCAGATATATATCATTACACAAGAGAGGGCTATCTTATCTGATATCAAAATCAAAGACAAAAATGTTACCTTCATCCAGATTTTGATATAATATAAGATATATATTGCATAAGCTTTTATGGGCAACAAGAAGAAAGAAAAGTGAGATTTTGTAGACCGACAATTGCAGCAAATATTCTCAAAAGTCATTACATCATCCAGATTTTGACATTTGAAAGCCCGGAAATTCCAAACTTTATTGTGCAATTTGCACATAGACAAATTTGTGATAAACTGTCTCTAAAAAGAAATTCAATCTGAAGATGTGGGAAAGTTGTCAAGGTGTGAGTTGTTAGAGTCGGTAAATCTCAACAATCTGATATAGACATATTATAATATCAAATGTGATTTGCAATCCGAGTTACCCAATGAAATTAGAGCTGAAGTTTGAGAACATAAAAATTTTAGGATCATAGAGTAACACAACATTGAAGTACGTACTCTACATGATGAAAGATGGCATACTTAAGAAACTTTGCAACTAATTCTGGAGGGAGAACCAATGAGCTCCAAACTAGAAATGTGACTTGGATGGTTCCGAACTAAAACATTTCGTGCAATTTTATCCGTGTTTTTAAGAAAACCGGAGTGCTTTTGTTTGAATACGAGACAAGGGAGAGTAGTCCATACAAACTTCCATCGATCGAAGTGAACGATGGTTTGTACACCCAATTTGGTGTCCAAAAATGAAAGAATTTTGTGAAGTAACCCCTAATTTTTCTTACACCATTTTCTATCTAATGTCAAGAACTATACCTGTATTATGAAGGAAGTGTAAGGCAGGGAGAATTTCATGTGCACACTTCAGGAAAATATACTTAATTATAAGTCAACCGCCAAAAACCTTTAGCCCCCGGCTCCTTGCAACCACAGGACCTAGGCCTTAGGGCAACGATCAGCAAAATTTTGAAACATATGGTACTCTATTTGGATTTGTATGGATTTTTTGGATTATAAATATGCAATATTAAAATCTGTTGGTAATGAATAAGGATATTCAAAAGTTTACAATTATAATCTTAGGATATTCAATCAGAATTTCATAAAATGGAGAATTTTATGATATTCAAAAACTGATGTATTTTAATATTCTTTAATGTGTATTGATATTCAGAAACAAAATAGTAATAAAAAACTGATGAATTTTGTAAAATTTTCACCCTTTGTATCAACCAAGCAGGAGTCTACATCTACTCAATGACAATTCAAGTATAAAACAAAATCAACAAGGTGTTTCACTACAAGAAAAACTGAAACAGACGACTCAACCAGGACCGTTGTCTAATACCCCTAAAAACCGATGACTATTGAGATGCCGTCAGATGGACCTCAGACAACGGTTAAAAAATGTTGTGTACAAGCACTGACACGACAGTCACCAATTAACAAAGTGTGGTATAATAGCCAGAAAGGACGACAGTTTCCTACCAAAAATTGTGTTGTATAAGGTGATGAAGACAACATTCGAGTAAATATAAATTGTTGTATAATAGCTAGAAACAACAACAGTTTATGTATTAATCGATTTAAATACCGTTCTAGGAAGCAGTTTATACAACAGTTTTTGTTTTCCAAATTGTTGTCTTTCTTACTCTCAGATGACGGTTTATTCTTTTTCATCTCATGTATGTAATTCCTTCATACAATGATTTAGTTTTTATAAGTCATTGTCGTATTTTTAACACACAACACTTTTATAAAGCTTGGTTGTTGTAAGATATTATTTATAACAACTCTTCATATAAATGCCCCCATGGTCTAAAAATAGGCTAGACAATGGTTTTATATACACAAAAAGGAACATCTATATATCATTACAATCAATATTTGTTATTACAACGAACTAAAATTCACTACTACAACCAATATTCATCATCAACCAACTAGAGTTCAACCAGCTAATATGAAACACATTAAAAAATTTCGAACCTAACTCCTCTGTGGACTTGTAGAAGACCTCGGTCTTCTAGTGAAATTCTTTATCAAAATCGGATGGCTTGACCTGTACCAGCCTGCAATCTTTTGCATAACCGGCTAGCTGGTTCTTCTAGTTCAAAGTCTGTGTTGATGCTTCTCTTTCACTACGGAATATACTGGCCGGCAGGGGTGCATGTCTGGAGAGCCAGTATATGAATTCTAACCACTTACAACATCTAACTTGTTTTTCTTGAGTGCAGGTCAGTGTATACTGGAATTAATAATCCATCATCATGGTTCAACAAGTGCAATTATGCATATCTCATACTGGAATAATAAATTTCTGAGACACCTCACCTGCAGGCACTGAAGATCAAAAGTTGCAGTTGGCACATAATTGCCATCATCACCCTCGGTAGTAAACAGCGGAAGCAATTGATTGACATACACATCCCAGATCGTCTCATTTATATTGATGGCAGCAACAGTAGGATGCAAAATCTCTAAGAAAACAAATAATCAGAAAGGAATATAATGCTTACTCGTTTTTTGTATTTTAATTTCTTGTTTGTTTAGAACTTCTGCTTCTATTCAAATGCAAATTAACATCAGGATCTATTTTACGTGGTTCTGAGCTGCATACGCACCCGTGGATGATTGTACTGTGGCAGCACTGATGATGGCAAATTATCTGGGAAGAAAGGATGTTCTTCTGGACTTCCGTATCTGCCAACCTACAACATTTACAGAAAATTAAGAATAGGTGTCATACAAACCAATAAGGTGATGTCCCGTTCTGATTTTCTAGTCCGACCTTGCATCGTAGCATTACTGTAAGTATCACCAGAACAGCCAACTTGAAGGTCATCTGCTCTAGAATCTGTTGACAATCCTACGACATTATTAGGTATATCGGTATGTTACCACGAGCAAGAACACTATCAATCGTCTTGTGCTGTAGGAGACAATAGTATGAGTTTCACGTGATTCAATTTAAAGAAGCTAAATGGCTAGTTACCTAGTAATTTGTTTTTCTTCTGCTTAACAATTTAAAGAAGTTAAATGGCTAGTTACCTAGTAATTTATTTTTCTTCTGCTTAACAAAGTAGACAGAAAGGTCTGGGTTCTGATAACAACGACTACCAGTACAATTGTACAAACCAGACTGGAAACCTGTATCTGGTTTTTGGGAATGAGTAACAGGAAGTCAAGAAATGTAATAACTTAACTTATATGGGAAAAAACAATTCCAAATCTACTGTAATAATCTATGGCTAGGCTTGATTGATATGGATGGGCTTTGGAGAAGGGGACGTGGATAATTATACTCTGATTTTTATCCCTTGAGCTATGGACATTGTAATGACATACGATATATCACAAGAAATAATCACTCAATACCTAATATAAATGTGACCTACCTCTATCTAAAAATTACTATTGCTAAACTTCTGGAAGCAAGTTGGAAATCAGCATTAAAATTCTGAAAGCAAGTTGGAAATCAGCATAACAGAAGATTAAGAAACAAGTTTGAATATGTAATCCTGGGCACAACCGCTCAAACCTATTGCACATAATATTAAACCATGTGCTTACCAACAAAACCTGTACGTACGACAACAAGTAAACTCACTATATTCCCCAGCTACATGTCAAGATTCAACTTACTATATAAACTTACCAAAATAATTTTTGTTTCATCCAACTCTCTCTGGATCTTCAACAGTTTGTCAGCCTCAGCAGGATCCTGTATAAAGAATATAAAAGTGAAGCTTCTTTTAATCTGCTGCACAAGTAGAAAACCTAACTAAAAAAACAGATGCCAATACACTTCACGAAAACTGTAGAACTATATTTCTACCTGAAACTTGGCCAAAGCTTCATTTAGGTACGGCCATGGTTGAGCATTATCCACTTGAACAGTCCTCCATGACTCGCCAAAATTCTTTTGGTACTCATCTATCAACTGTAAAATATATAATACATTATCAGCAGCCAACTGCCAAAGGTATATGTCTGGGCACTTCTATACACATAACATATCAGTTACAGATAGATGACACCAGACCTGCCACAACCCAAATCGAGAGACCTAATCTACGACCTGTATACCAAAATATATCTTGACATCCATATGATTGGATCGTCGAAAAATATTGATATGTAAAATGAGTAATTTGAATATGACAACATTGTTGTTAATAGTATTGGTATGTCACTTATTCGATAATAGTATAGTTATTATATAATGTTCGTTTAACTTCAGAATTAGTAATGTTATAATTATTAACATTTTCCTAGATAGCTAATCTTCCCTTGTAAACAAATATCAAGGATCGTACAATATATGATGTCCACATCTACAACGTGTATAACAAAATATCTGAAGTATGATCGTATTCTATCTATCAATGATATTATTATCATTAACCTTATTTAAGTGTTTTTTATAATTAACAATTTTTTATACTAAATATCCATATAATAAAATTTATACAATAACATTGTATGAAGTGTGTAACACTTATGTATGTATTAAGGGCAACAAATAAAGTATTTTTTTTAAAATCAACGCTTTTGATATAGACAACGGTTTAGCTAAACAAAACGTTGTAACGTAAATAATCACGCAAGAATTTTATAAAACGAAACCATTGTCTATATCGTACAACGGTTTAACAACATAAACAATTGTTACAGAGATTATTCAACAACGAACGGATCAAAACGAAAACCCTTGTGTATATTATACAACGTTTTTTGAACAAAAACCATTGTTACGTCTTACAACTTACAACACTTTGTTAAACAAAAACCATTGTCTTATACTTTTATAAAATCGAATAAACAAAACATACGTGAGTCCCGACTCGCATATATAAAATTAATATAAGACAACTTAATGACGACTTTGTAATTAAATTATGTCATAATGATATGTAAAATGTGTTATTTCAATATGACAACATTGTTGTTAATAGTATTGGTAAGCCACTTATTCGCTAATAGTATAGTTATTATATAATGTTCGTTTAACTTCGGAATTAGTAATGTTATAATTATTAACAGTTTCCTAGCTAGCTAATATTTCCTTGTAAACAAATATCAAGGATCGTAAATCATACAATATATGATGTCCACATCTACAACGTGTATAACAAAATATATGAAGTATGATCGTATTCTATCTATCAATGATATTATTATTATCATTAACCTTTATTTTAGTGTTTTTATATATTTAACAATTTTTTATACTAAATATCCAAATAAGAGATTTATACAATAACATTGTATGAAGTGTGTAACACTTATGTATGTATTAAGGGCAACAAATATAGTATTTTTTTTAAAAATCAATGCTTTTGATATAGACAACGGTTTAGCTAAACAAAACGTTGTAACGTAAATAAACACGCAAGGATTTTATAAAACGAAACCATTGTCTATATCATACAACGGTTTAACAACATAAACAATTGTTATAGAGATTATTCAACAACGAACGGATCAAAACCAAAATCCTTGTGTATATTATACAACGTTTTTTGAACCAAAACCATTGTTACGTCTGACAACTTACAACACTTTGTTAAACAAAAACCATTGTCTTATACTTTTATAAAATCGAATAAACAAAACATACGTGAGTCCCGACTCGCATATATAAAATTAATATAAGACAACTTAATGACGACTTTGTAATTAAATTATGTCATAATAATATGTAAAATGTGTTATTTCAATATGACAACATTGTTGTTAATAGTATTGGTAAGCCACTTATTCGCTAATAGTATAGTTATTATATAATGTTCGTTTAACTTCGGAATTAGTAATGTTATAATTATTAACAGTTTCCTAGCTAGCTAATATTTCCTTGTAAACAAATATCAAGGATCGTAAATCATACAATATATGATGTCCACATCTACAACGTGTATAACAAAATATATGAAGTATGATCGTATTCTATCTATCAATGATATTATTATTATCATTAACCTTTATTTTAGTGTTTTTATATATTTAACAATTTTTTATACTAAATATCCAAATAAGAGATTTATACAATAACATTGTATGAAGTGTGTAACACTTATGTATGTATTAAGGGCAACAAATATAGTATTTTTTTTAAAAAATCAACGCTTTTGATATAGACAACGGTTTAGCTAAACAAAACGTTGTAACGTAAATAAACACGCAAGGATTTTATAAAACGAAACCATTGTCTATATCATACAACGGTTTAACAACATAAACAATTGTTATAGAGATTATTCAACAACGAACGGATCAAAACCAAAATCCTTGTGTATATTATACAACGTTTTTTGAACCAAAACCATTGTTACGTCTGACAACTTACAACACTTTGTTAAACAAAAACCATTGTCTTATACTTTTATAAAATCGAATAAACAAAACATACGTGAGTCCCGACTCGCATATATAAAATTAATATAAGACAACTTAATGACGACTTTATAATTAAATTATGTCATAATGATATGTAAAATGTGTTATTTAAATATGACAACATTGTTGTTAATAGTATTGGTATGTCACTTATTCGATAATAGTATAGTTATTATATAATGTTCGTTTAACTTCGGAATTAGTAATGTTATAATTATTAACATTTTCCTAGATAGCTAATCTTTCCTTGTAAACAAATATCAAGGATCGTACAATATATGATGTCCACATCTACAACGTGTATAACAAAATATCTGAAGTATGATCGTATTCTATCTATCAATGATATTATTATCATTAACCTTATTTAAGTGTTTTTTATAATTAACAATTTTTTATACTAAATATCCAAATAAGAGATTTATACAATAACATTGTATGAAGTGTGTAACACTTATGTATGTATTAAGGGCAACAAATAAAGTATTTTTTTTTAAAATCAACGCTTTTGATATAGACAACGGTTTAGCTAAACAAAACGTTGTAACGTAAATAATCAAGCAAGAATTTTATAAAACGAAACCATTGTCTATATCATACAACGGTTTAACAACATAAACAATTGTTACAGAGATTATTCAACAACGAACGGATCAAAACGAAAACCCTTGTACAACATTTTTTGAACCAAAACCATTGTTACGTCTTACAACTTACAACACTTTGTTAAACAAAAACCATTGTCTTATACTTTTATAAAATCGAATAAACAAAACATAGGTGAGTCCCGACTCGCATATATAAAATTAATATAAGACAACTTAATGACGACTTTGTAATTAAATTATGTCTTAATGATATGTAAAATGTGTTATTTGAATATGACAACATTGTTTTTAATAGTATTGGTATGTCACTTATTCGCTAATAGTATAGTTATTATATAATGTTCGTTTAACTTCAGAATTAGTAATGTTATAATTATTAACAGTTTCCTAGCTAGCTAATATTTCCTTGTAAACAAATATCAAGGATCGTAAATCATACAATATATGATGTCCACATCTACAACGTGTATAACAAAATATATGAAGTATGATCGTATTCTATCTATCAATGATATTATTATTATCATTAACCTTTATTTAAGTGTTTTTATATATTTAACAATTTTTTATACTAAATATCCAAATAAGAGATTTATACAATAACATTGTATGAAGTGTGTAACACTTATGTATGTATTAAGGGCAACAAATATAGTATTTTTTTTTTAAAATCAACACTTTTGATATAGACAACGGTTTAGCTAAACAAAACGTTGTAACGTAAATAAACACGCAAGGATTTTATAAAATGAAACCATTGTCTATATCATACAATGGTTTAACAACATAAACAATTGTTACAGAGATTATTCAACAACGAACGGATCAAAACCAAAACCCTTGTGTATATTATACAACGTTTTTTGAACCAAAACCATTGTTACATCTTACAACTTACAACACTTTGTTAAACAAAAACCATTGCCTTATACTTTTATAAAATCGAATAAACAAAACATACGTGAGTCCCGACTCGCATATATAAAATTAATATAAGACAACTTAATGACGACTTTATAATTAAATTATGTCATAATGATATGTAAAATGTGTTATTTAAATATGTATGTCACTTATTCGCTAATAGTATAGTTATTATATAATGTTCGTTTAACTTCGGAATTAGTAATGTTATAATTATTAACATTTTCCTAGCTAGCTAAAATTTCCTTGTAAACAAATATCAAGGATCGTAAATCATACAATATATGATGTCCACATCTACAACGTGTATAACAAAATATCTGAAGTATGATCGTATTCTATCTATCAATGATATTATTATCATCATTAATCTTTATTTAAGTGTTTTTATATATTTAACAATTTTTTATACTAAATATCCAAATAAGATATTTATACAATAACATTGTATGAAGTGTGTAACACTTATGTACGTATTAATGGCAGCAAATAAAGTATTTTTTTTAAAAATCAACGCTTTTGATATAGACAACGGTTTAGCTAAATAAAACGTTGTAACGTAAATAATCACACAAGGATTTTATAAAACGAAACAATTGTCTATATCATACAACAGTTTAACAACATAAACAATTGTTACAGAGATTATTCAACAACGAACGGATCAAAACCAGAACCCTTGTGTATATTATACAACGTTTTTTGAACCAAAACCATTGTTACGTCTTACAACTTACAACACTTTGTTAAACAAAAACCATTGTCTTATACTTTTATAAAATCGAATAAACAAAACATACGTGAGTCCCGACTCGCATTTATAAAATTAATATAAGACAACTTAATGACGACTTTGTAATTAAATTATGTCATAATGATATGTAAAATGTGTTATTTGAATATGACAACATTGTTGTTAATAGTATTGGTATGTCACTTATTCGCTAATAGTATAGTTATTATATAATGTTCGTTTAACTTCGGAATTAGTAATGTTATAATTATTAACAGTTTCCTAGCTAGCTAATATTTCCTTGTAAACAAATATCAAGGATCGTAAATCATACAATATATGATGTCCACATCTACAACGTGTATAACAAAATATCTGAAGTATGATCGTATTCTATCTATCAATGATATTATTATCATCATTAACCTTTATTTAAGTGTTTTTATAATATTTAACAATTTTTTATACTAAATATCCAAATAAGAGATTTATACAATAACATTGTATGAAGTGTGTAACACTTATGTATGTATTAATGGCAACAAATAAAGTATTTTTTTTTAAAATTAACGCTTTTGATATAGACAACGGTTTAGCTAAATAAAACGTTGTAACGTAAATAATCACACAAGGATTTTATAAAACGAAACAATTGTCTATATCATACAACAGTTTAACAACATAAACAATTGTTACACAGATTATTCAACAACGAACGGATCAAAACCAAAACCCTTGTGTATATTATACAACGTTTTTTGAACCAAAACCATTGTTACGTCTTACAACTTACAACACTTTGTTAAACAAAAACCATTGTCTTATACTTTTATAAAATCGAATAAACAAAACATACGTGAGTCCCGACTCGCATTTATAAAATTAATATAAGACAACTTAATGACGACTTTGTAATTAAATTATGTCATAATGATATGTAAAATGTGTTATTTGAATATGACAACATCGTTGTTAATAGTATTGGTATGTCACTTATTCGCTAATAGTATAGTTATTATATAATGTTCGTTTAACTTCGGAATTAGTAATGTTATAATTATTAACAGTTTCCTAGCTAGCTAATATTTCCTTGTAAACAAATATCAAGGATCGTAAATCATACAATATATGATGTCCAGATCTACAACGTGTATAATAAAATATATGAAGTATGATCGTATTCTATCTATCAATGATATTATTATCATCATTAACCTTTATTTAAGTGTTTTTATATATTTAACAATTTTTTATACTAAATATCCAAATAAGAGATTTATACAATAACATTGTATGAAGTGTGTAACACTTATGTATGTATTAAGGGCAACAAATATAGTATTTTTTTTAAAAATCAACGCTTTTGATATAGACAACGGTTTAGCTAAACAAAACGTTGTAACGTAAATAAACACGCAAGGATTTTATAAAACGAAACCATTGTCTATATCATACAACGGTTTAACAACATAAACAATTGTTATAGAGATTATTCAACAACGAACGGATCAAAACCAAAATCCTTGTGTATATTATACAACGTTTTTTGAACCAAAACCATTGTTACGTCTGACAACTTACAACACTTTGTTAAACAAAAACCATTGTCTTATACTTTTATAAAATCGAATAAACAAAACATACGTGAGTCCCGACTCGCATATATAAAATTAATATAAGACAACTTAATGACGACTTTATAATTAAATTATGTCATAATGATATGTAAAATGTGTTATTTAAATATGACAACATTGTTGTTAATAGTATTGGTATGTCACTTATTCGATAATAGTATAGTTATTATATAATGTTCGTTTAACTTCGGAATTAGTAATGTTATAATTATTAACATTTTCCTAGATAGCTAATCTTTCCTTGTAAACAAATATCAAGGATCGTACAATATATGATGTCCACATCTACAACGTGTATAACAAAATATCTGAAGTATGATCGTATTCTATCTATCAATGATATTATTATCATTAACCTTATTTAAGTGTTTTTTATAATTAACAATTTTTTATACTAAATATCCAAATAAGAGATTTATACAATAACATTGTATGAAGTGTGTAACACTTATGTATGTATTAAGGGCAACAAATAAAGTATTTTTTTTTAAAATCAACGCTTTTGATATAGACAACGGTTTAGCTAAACAAAACGTTGTAACGTAAATAATCAAGCAAGAATTTTATAAAACGAAACCATTGTCTATATCATACAACGGTTTAACAACATAAACAATTGTTACAGAGATTATTCAACAACGAACGGATCAAAACGAAAACCCTTGTACAACATTTTTTGAACCAAAACCATTGTTACGTCTTACAACTTACAACACTTTGTTAAACAAAAACCATTGTCTTATACTTTTATAAAATCGAATAAACAAAACATAGGTGAGTCCCGACTCGCATATATAAAATTAATATAAGACAACTTAATGACGACTTTGTAATTAAATTATGTCTTAATGATATGTAAAATGTGTTATTTGAATATGACAACATTGTTTTTAATAGTATTGGTATGTCACTTATTCGCTAATAGTATAGTTATTATATAATGTTCGTTTAACTTCAGAATTAGTAATGTTATAATTATTAACAGTTTCCTAGCTAGCTAATATTTCCTTGTAAACAAATATCAAGGATCGTAAATCATACAATATATGATGTCCACATCTACAACGTGTATAACAAAATATATGAAGTATGATCGTATTCTATCTATCAATGATATTATTATTATCATTAACCTTTATTTAAGTGTTTTTATATATTTAACAATTTTTTATACTAAATATCCAAATAAGAGATTTATACAATAACATTGTATGAAGTGTGTAACACTTATGTATGTATTAAGGGCAACAAATATAGTAATTTTTTTTTAAAATCAACACTTTTGATATAGACAACGGTTTAGCTAAACAAAACGTTGTAACGTAAATAAACACGCAAGGATTTTATAAAATGAAACCATTGTCTATATCATACAATGGTTTAACAACATAAACAATTGTTACAGAGATTATTCAACAACGAACGGATCAAAACCAAAACCCTTGTGTATATTATACAACGTTTTTTGAACCAAAACCATTGTTACATCTTACAACTTACAACACTTTGTTAAACAAAAACCATTGCCTTATACTTTTATAAAATCGAATAAACAAAACATACGTGAGTCCCGACTCGCATATATAAAATTAATATAAGACAACTTAATGACGACTTTATAATTAAATTATGTCATAATGATATGTAAAATGTGTTATTTAAATATGTATGTCACTTATTCGCTAATAGTATAGTTATTATATAATGTTCGTTTAACTTCGGAATTAGTAATGTTATAATTATTAACATTTTCCTAGCTAGCTAAAATTTCCTTGTAAACAAATATCAAGGATCGTAAATCATACAATATATGATGTCCACATCTACAACGTGTATAACAAAATATCTGAAGTATGATCGTATTCTATCTATCAATGATATTATTATCATCATTAATCTTTATTTAAGTGTTTTTATATATTTAACAATTTTTTATACTAAATATCCAAATAAGATATTTATACAATAACATTGTATGAAGTGTGTAACACTTATGTACGTATTAATGGCAGCAAATAAAGTATTTTTTTTAAAAATCAACGCTTTTGATATAGACAACGGTTTAGCTAAATAAAACGTTGTAACGTAAATAATCACACAAGGATTTTATAAAACGAAACAATTGTCTATATCATACAACAGTTTAACAACATAAACAATTGTTACAGAGATTATTCAACAACGAACGGATCAAAACCAGAACCCTTGTGTATATTATACAACGTTTTTTGAACCAAAACCATTGTTACGTCTTACAACTTACAACACTTTGTTAAACAAAAACCATTGTCTTATACTTTTATAAAATCGAATAAACAAAACATACGTGAGTCCCGACTCGCATTTATAAAATTAATATAAGACAACTTAATGACGACTTTGTAATTAAATTATGTCATAATGATATGTAAAATGTGTTATTTGAATATGACAACATTGTTGTTAATAGTATTGGTATGTCACTTATTCGCTAATAGTATAGTTATTATATAATGTTCGTTTAACTTCGGAATTAGTAATGTTATAATTATTAACAGTTTCCTAGCTAGCTAATATTTCCTTGTAAACAAATATCAAGGATCGTAAATCATACAATATATGATGTCCACATCTACAACGTGTATAACAAAATATCTGAAGTATGATCGTATTCTATCTATCAATGATATTATTATCATCATTAACCTTTATTTAAGTGTTTTTATAATATTTAACAATTTTTTATACTAAATATCCAAATAAGAGATTTATACAATAACATTGTATGAAGTGTGTAACACTTATGTATGTATTAATGGCAACAAATAAAGTATTTTTTTTTAAAATTAACGCTTTTGATATAGACAACGGTTTAGCTAAATAAAACGTTGTAACGTAAATAATCACACAAGGATTTTATAAAACGAAACAATTGTCTATATCATACAACAGTTTAACAACATAAACAATTGTTACACAGATTATTCAACAACGAACGGATCAAAACCAAAACCCTTGTGTATATTATACAACGTTTTTTGAACCAAAACCATTGTTACGTCTTACAACTTACAACACTTTGTTAAACAAAAACCATTGTCTTATACTTTTATAAAATCGAATAAACAAAACATACGTGAGTCCCGACTCGCATTTATAAAATTAATATAAGACAACTTAATGACGACTTTGTAATTAAATTATGTCATAATGATATGTAAAATGTGTTATTTGAATATGACAACATCGTTGTTAATAGTATTGGTATGTCACTTATTCGCTAATAGTATAGTTATTATATAATGTTCGTTTAACTTCGGAATTAGTAATGTTATAATTATTAACAGTTTCCTAGCTAGCTAATATTTCCTTGTAAACAAATATCAAGGATCGTAAATCATACAATATATGATGTCCAGATCTACAACGTGTATAATAAAATATATGAAGTATGATCGTATTCTATCTATCAATGATATTATTATCATCATTAACCTTTATTTAAGTGTTTTTATATATTTAACAATTTTTTATACTAAATATCCAAATAAGAGATTTATACAATAACATTGTATGAAGTGTGTAACACTTATGTATGTATTAAGGGCAACAAATATAGTATTTTTTTTAAAAATCAACGCTTTTGATATAGACAACGGTTTAGCTAAATAAAACGTTGTAACGTAAATAATCACACAAGGATTTTATAAAACGAAACAATTGTCTATATCATACAACAGTTTAACAACATAAACAATTGTTACAGAGATTATTCAACAACGAACGGATCAAAACCAGAACCCTTGTGTATATTATACAACGTTTTTTGAACCAAAACCATTGTTACGTCTTACAACTTACAACACTTTGTTAAACAAAAACCATTGTCTTATACTTTTATAAAATCGAATAAACAAAACATACGTGAGTCCCGACTCGCATTTATAAAATTAATATAAGACAACTTAATGACGACTTTGTAATTAAATTATGTCATAATGATATGTAAAATGTGTTATTTGAATATGACAACATTGTTGTTAATAGTATTGGTATGTCACTTATTCGCTAATAGTATAGTTATTATATAATGTTCGTTTAACTTCGGAATTAGTAATGTTATAATTATTAACAGTTTCCTAGCTAGCTAATATTTCCTTGTAAACAAATATCAAGGATCGTAAATCATACAATATATGATGTCCACATCTACAACGTGTATAACAAAATATCTGAAGTATGATCGTATTCTATCTATCAATGATATTATTATCATCATTAACCTTTATTTAAGTGTTTTTATAATATTTAACAATTTTTTATACTAAATATCCAAATAAGAGATTTATACAATAACATTGTATGAAGTGTGTAACACTTATGTATGTATTAATGGCAACAAATAAAGTATTTTTTTTTAAAATTAACGCTTTTGATATAGACAACGGTTTAGCTAAATAAAACGTTGTAACGTAAATAATCACACAAGGATTTTATAAAACGAAACAATTGTCTATATCATACAACAGTTTAACAACATAAACAATTGTTACACAGATTATTCAACAACGAACGGATCAAAACCAAAACCCTTGTGTATATTATACAACGTTTTTTGAACCAAAACCATTGTTACGTCTTACAACTTACAACACTTTGTTAAACAAAAACCATTGTCTTATACTTTTATAAAATCGAATAAACAAAACATACGTGAGTCCCGACTCGCATTTATAAAATTAATATAAGACAACTTAATGACGACTTTGTAATTAAATTATGTCATAATGATATGTAAAATGTGTTATTTGAATATGACAACATCGTTGTTAATAGTATTGGTATGTCACTTATTCGCTAATAGTATAGTTATTATATAATGTTCGTTTAACTTCGGAATTAGTAATGTTATAATTATTAACAGTTTCCTAGCTAGCTAATATTTCCTTGTAAACAAATATCAAGGATCGTAAATCATACAATATATGATGTCCAGATCTACAACGTGTATAATAAAATATATGAAGTATGATCGTATTCTATCTATCAATGATATTATTATCATCATTAACCTTTATTTAAGTGTTTTTATATATTTAACAATTTTTTATACTAAATATCCAAATAAGAGATTTATACAATAACATTGTATGAAGTGTGTAACACTTATGTATGTATTAAGGGCAACAAATATAGTATTTTTTTTAAAAATCAACGCTTTTGATATAGACAACGGTTTAGCTAAACAAAACGTTGTAACGTAAATAAACACGCAAGGATTTTATAAAACGAAACCATTGTCTATATCATACAACGGTTTAACAACATAAACAATTGTTACAGAGATTATTCAACAACGAACGGATCAAAACCAAAACCCTTGTGTATATTATACAACGTTTTTTGAACCAAAACCATTGTTACGTCTTACAACTTACAACACTTTGTTAAACAAAAACCATTGTCTTATACTTTTATAAAATCGAATAAACAAAACATACTTGAGTCCCGACTCGCATATATAAAATTAATATAAGACAACTTAATGACGACTTTATAATTAAATTATGTCATAATGATATGTAAAATGTGTTATTTAAATATGACAACATTGTTGTTAATAGTATTGGTATGTCACTTATTCGATAATAGTATAGTTATTATATAATGTTCGTTTAACTTCGGAATTAGTAATGTTATAATTATTAACATTTTCCTAGATAGCTAATCTTTCCTTGTAAACAAATATCAAGGATCGTACAATATATGATGTCCACATCTACAACGTGTATAACAAAATATCTGAAGTATGATCGTATTCTATCTATCAATGATATTATTATCATCATTAACCTTTATTTAAGTGTTTTTATAATATTTAACAATTTTTTATACTAAATATCCAAATAAGAGATTTATACAATAACATTGTATGAAGTGTGTAACACTTATGTATGTATTAATGGCAACAAATAAAGTATTTTTTTTTAAAATTAACGCTTTTGATATAGACAACGGTTTAGCTAAATAAAACGTTGTAACGTAAATAATCACACAAGGATTTTATAAAACGAAACAATTGTCTATATCATACAACAGTTTAACAACATAAACAATTGTTACACAGATTATTCAACAACGAACGGATCAAAACCAAAACCCTTGTGTATATTATACAACGTTTTTTGAACCAAAACCATTGTTACGTCTTACAACTTACAACACTTTGTTAAACAAAAACCATTGTCTTATACTTTTATAAAATCGAATAAACAAAACATACGTGAGTCCCGACTCGCATTTATAAAATTAATATAAGACAACTTAATGACGACTTTGTAATTAAATTATGTCATAATGATATGTAAAATGTGTTATTTGAATATGACAACATTGTTGTTAATAGTATTGGTATGTCACTTATTCGCTAATAGTATAGTTATTATATAATGTTCGTTTAACTTCGGAATTAGTAATGTTATAATTATTAACAGTTTCCTAGCTAGCTAATATTTCCTTGTAAACAAATATCAAGGATCGTAAATCATACAATATATGATGTCCACATCTACAACGTGTATAACAAAATATCTGAAGTATGATCGTATTCTATCTATCAATGATATTATTATCATCATTAACCTTTATTTAAGTGTTTTTATAATATTTAACAATTTTTTATACTAAATATCCAAATAAGAGATTTATACAATAACATTGTATGAAGTGTGTAACACTTATGTATGTATTAATGGCAACAAATAAAGTATTTTTTTTTAAAATTAACGCTTTTGATATAGACAACGGTTTAGCTAAATAAAACGTTGTAACGTAAATAATCACACAAGGATTTTATAAAACGAAACAATTGTCTATATCATACAACAGTTTAACAACATAAACAATTGTTACACAGATTATTCAACAACGAACGGATCAAAACCAAAACCCTTGTGTATATTATACAACGTTTTTTGAACCAAAACCATTGTTACGTCTTACAACTTACAACACTTTGTTAAACAAAAACCATTGTCTTATACTTTTATAAAATCGAATAAACAAAACATACGTGAGTCCCGACTCGCATTTATAAAATTAATATAAGACAACTTAATGACGACTTTGTAATTAAATTATGTCATAATGATATGTAAAATGTGTTATTTGAATATGACAACATTGTTGTTAATAGTATTGGTATGTCACTTATTCGCTAATAGTATAGTTATTATATAATGTTCGTTTAACTTCGGAATTAGTAATGTTATAATTATTAACAGTTTCCTAGCTAGCTAATATTTCCTTGTAAACAAATATCAAGGATCGTAAATCATACAATATATGATGTCCACATCTACAACGTGTATAATAAAATATATGAAGTATGATCGTATTCTATCTATCAATGATATTATTATCATCATTAACCTTTATTTAAGTGTTTTTATATATTTAACAATTTTTTATACTAAATATCCAAATAAGAGATTTATACAATAACATTGTATGAAGTGTGTAACACTTATGTATGTATTAAGGGCAACAAATATAGTATTTTTTTTAAAAATCAACGCTTTTGATATAGACAACGGTTTAGCTAAACAAAACGTTGTAACGTAAATAAACACGCAAGGATTTTATAAAACGAAACCATTGTCTATATCATACAACGGTTTAACAACATAAACAATTGTTACAGAGATTATTCAACAACGAACGGATCAAAACCAAAACCCTTGTATATATTATACAACGTTTTTTGAACCAAAACCATTGTTACGTCTTACAACTTACAACACTTTGTTAAACAAAAACCATTGTCTTATACTTTTATAAAATCGAATAAACAAAACATACTTGAGTCCCGACTCGCATATATAAAATTAATATAAGACAACTTAATGACGACTTTATAATTAAATTATGTCATAATGATATGTAAAATGTGTTATTTGAATATGACAACATTGTTGTTAATAGTATTGGTATGTCACTTATTCGCTAATAGTATAGTTATTATATAATGTTCGTTTAACTTCGGAATTAGTAATGTTATAATTATTAACAGTTTCCTAGCTAGCTAATATTTCCTTGTAAACAAATATCAAGTATCGTAAATCATACAATATATGATGTCCACATCTACAACGTGTATAACAAAATATATGAAGTATGATCATATTCTATCTATCAATGATATTATTATCATCATTAACCTTTATTTAAGTGTTTTTATATATTTAACAATTTTTTATACTAAATATCCAAATAATAGATTTATACAATAACATTGTATGAAGTGTGTAACACTTATGTATGTATTAAGGGCAACAAATAAAGTATTTTTTTTAAAAATCAACGCTTTTGATATAGACAACGGTTTAGCTAAACAAAACGTTGTAACGTAAATAATCACACAAGGATTTTATAAAACGAAACCATTGTCTATATCATACAACGGTTTAACAACATAAACAATTGTTGCAGAGATTATTCAACAACGAACGGATCAAAACCAAAACCCTTGTGTATATTATACAAATATACAACGGGTTTTTAGAACGAAACCATTGTTAAGTCTTACAACTTACAACACTTTGTTAAACAAAAACCATTGTTTTATACTTTTATAAATTGAATAAATAAAACAAAGTTAGTCAACATCCTAATATAGAAAAATTATTATCCAATAATTTACTCACAATTTTATAATAAAATTATATCAAATTTACACAACGGTTTTTTTGCAACATTGTCTTACGTTTATTCACACAATACGACTAAGACAACGGTTGTCTCAATCCAACAACGGTTAAATTAAAACATTGTCTTAATAGTATTTAGACAAGTGTTAAAAAAACTGTTGTCTAAACCCATTCATTTGCGTCGTCTATATCCACTATTTTTCACTTTCTTAGACAACGGTTCGTAAACCGTTGTATTGTAGTGGATTAGACAATACTTTTTCGAGCCAAAAAATAACCTGTCGTCTGTTAATTTTAGGAAACACTTTTTCGGTCGTCCGTTGTCTGAAAGGTATCGTCTGATTCAGTTTTTCTTGTAGTGTTTTAAAATGTTGCATATTATTATTAATATATTAAAAGTTGAACTAAATACACCCTTTAGTTTAAGCAATTATTAGTTTATTACATACCTCCTACCTATTTCATTAGGGTTTAATAAAAATAAAATTAGGCAAATGGGAATGAAACCTGTTAAAATGTATATTAATAAATAAAAATCTTAGGACTTAAACACCCAAAAATCTTATAAACAAATAGGAGGACTGTTGGATAGATTACAAGCCTAATCACACACCTCTACAGCTATGTAGTAAAAGTGTTTGTTTATGAAAACTGCAAAAACAATAAGCATACACTGAAAGTGTTAATTTTTATTCAAACTGAACAATACAAAATATAAGCACCTGTTGTACAGGTTGGTTGCTAAAAACTAGGATCAGACTTCCTATAATGACTCTACCACCTATGCTTTATTTGTAACCGCTCCTACTAAATCTCCACGACTGAAAGACCAGGTCTCAGTGAGATTACAAAACATATAAAAATACTTAGACACATAATTAAATAAATAAATGAGTTTAGATTATAAACCCAACAAATCACCCCGTTAAGCTAAACTCATTTCTGCAGATCCTTGATACCCAAGAGTTCCCTCATCTTCTCGAACTTTGCCAAGGTCAAGGCTTTTGTAAGAGTGTCAGCACGTTGATTTTCCGAGGCCACATGCTTAACTATGATCTCCCCTCGTTCAATGCATTCACGAATGAAGTGATACCGGATGTCTATGTGCTTGCTGCGTCCATGGAAGACAGGGTTTTTGGCCAAGTCAATAGCAGATTTGTTATCGATAAACAATGTCACTGGCCCGACATCATTTCCAGTTATTTCTCGAAGAAGATTATTCATCCAAATGGCTTGGCACGCGGCAGCTGTGGCTGCCATAAATTCTGCTTCACAGGACGAGAGGGCTACGCATCTTTGCTTTTGAGACACCCAAGTCACCAGGCTTTCGTTCAGGTAAAACGCCATACCACCGGTGCTTCTTCGATCCTCAATCTGACCCGCTAGATCACTGTCTGAATATCCCGTCAGCAAATTATTTGCACTAGTCTTCGTATACATCAGGCCAAAATTAAGTGTTCCCTTTACATACCTGAGGATACGTTTCACAGCATGTTGATGTAGCAAAGTTGGCTTTTCCATAAATCTACTTACTATTCCCACCGAGAATGCTATATCAGGTCTGGTGTGTACCAAATAGCGCAGACCCCCGACCATACTCTTGAATTGGGTAACGTCAACAGCTTTTCCTCCTTCGTCTTTTGTAAGGCATTCCTTTGGGTCCATGGGGAATTTTGTGGGATTGCATTCCAACAAACCGGCTTTTTCAATAATTTTCTTCGCATAGGCAGATTGTTTCAGCTCAATGTACCCATTTCCCTGCTCAACTTCGATCCCAAGGTAGTAGGACAGCTTTCCCAAGTTACTCATATCAAACCTTTTTGTCATCTGCTTCTTAAAATCCTCTATAGCTGAGAGTTTTGTTCCTGTGACTTACAAGTCGTCAACGTAAACTCCAACTATGAGAAGCTCTCTCCAATTTTCTTGGTGTAAACGGCATGCTCGTAGGGACATCTCTGAAAACCAAGTTCTTCAAGACATTTGTTTAGTTTCGCATACCATGCACGAGGCGCCTGTCTCAAGCCGTATAAGGATTTAATCAATTTGTAAACAAGATGTTCTCTCCCCTTTTGAACGAACCCCTCAGGTTGTGTGACGTACACTTCCTCCTGTATTTCCCCATTCAAGAAGGTGGATTTTACATCCAAATGGTGTACTTCCCAGCCTCTTTTGGCTACAAGAGCTAGAAGCAATCTAACTGTCTCCAGGCGAGTGACGGGTGCGTAGATTTCGTCAAAATCTTTTCCTTGTTTTTGAACATACCCTTTAGCAACGATTCTCGCCTTGTACTTGGTGATGTTTCCGTCTGTGTCTTTCTTGAGTTTGTATACCCACTTTAGTCCAATGGCTCTTTGACCAGGAGGTAACTCCGTTAATTTCCAGGTGTTGTTTTTCTCCACTGCTTCCATCTCAGTCCTCATGGCCTATTTACAGTTATGTTCTTGAGCTGCTGCATCATAGTTCGTGGGTTCAACCACTCCTGCAAAATAGAGTTCATCTTCCTCGAGGTGAATTTCTTCAGTCTCAGCATATACATCACTTACAGATTTAAAACGTCGTGGTTCACTGGTTTGCTCTTCATCTGTTGCAGGTTCACTTGATGCACTTATGCTATTGTTCTCTGTGGCACTTTCTTACTCAACTGTGGCTTCGCTTTGAGTACCCTGGGATGCTTCCTCCTCATTATTTCTGTCAACCTCGGTTTCGATTATTCCTGGCACAATGATTGTTCCTTGAACACCCGTCTGTACTCCTGAGTCTTCACTCCACTCCCATCCCTTGTCTTTTTCGAACACTATGTCTCGAGACACATGTACTCGCTCACTTTCTGGGTCATAGACTCTGTATGCCTTTGTCCCGGGTTCCTTCCCAAGGTTAATGAATGGTTTGCTTCGATCACTAAGCTTAGTTGTGTGGATGGTTGGGAGTTTCATATGGGCTAGACAACCGAACACTATAATGTGTCCAACGTTCGGTTTTTCTCCACACTATGTTTCAAAAGGCGTTACTCCTGACACAGCCCGTGTGGGTGATCTGTTCAGTATATACACTGAATGGCGCACAGCTTCCCCCCAGAGATACAGAGGCAAGCTTTTCTCCTTTAGAAAACTTCGTGTCATTTCAACAACGGTTCTATTTCGCCTCTCAACCACCCCATTCTGTTGGGGCGAATATGGTGCAGTGAATTCTCTCTCAATTCCGGCTTCAACACAGTAGGCATTGAACAACCTTGAATTGAACTCTCCCCCCTGTCTGTTCTGAACCTTCTCACCCTTTTATCTGTTCCATCTTCAACTTTTGCACGGAAACGCTTAAAGGCATCGAGTGCTTCATCCTTATTGTTCAATAAAAATACCCACATAACACGAGTAAAATCATCTACCAAGAGGAGAAAGTATTTGTTACCAGCCGGAGTTTGAGGCGTGATTGGGCCACAGAGATCCCCATACACTAGTTCCAGGGCTTTCTTAGTGCTGTAGGCAGCTTTGCTCGGAAACGATCTTCTCACCTACTTTGACATCAGACACCCTGAACACACTTCTTCATGACCCTTGATTACTGGAATACCAATCACCATTTTTTTCGAGGACATTAGGGACATCGCCTTGAAATTTAGATGCCCAAGTCGAGCGTGCCAACGCCAAGCATCCTCGTTATACTTTGCCATGAGACACTTTGTATTATCACCGTCGATGAGAATTTTATACAATCTGTTTGCCGAGTGTTTTAATCTCATGAGAAGTTTTTTGTCCTTGTCGTATACCCACAGGAGATCACCACTCAATACTACCTTATTCCCGTTCTCGGATAGTTGTCCAAGGCTTATGATGTTGTTACACAATGTTGGAATGTAATACACATCTTTGAGAACTCTATCTTCACCATCCTTGCATCTTACGTTAATACTCCCTTTCCCTTTTATGTGAACAGTGGAACCGTCTCCAAACCTTACAGCCCCCCTTACGTTTTCGTCCAAATCTCTGAACTTTGACAATTGGCCAGTCATGTGATTACTGGCACCATTATCTAAGTACCATAGGTTTGAGCTTGCTTGAGAGTTCCCAGGGTTCAGATTCAGTTTCGGCGTTACCTTCTCTTCGTTGATTAACATGGCCTTGTCTTCTTGTTCTGTGCTTTCTGTCAACAGTAGAGTTGGTTCATCGTCTTGCATTTGCACCATGTTAACCTCCTCCTTGTGTTCCCTGTCACGCCTTGGTTTCTTGCATTCAGCTGCGTAATGTCCATACCCCTGGTAGTTAAAGCACTTTACCTTGCTTTTGTCACGAACGTCTCTCCCAGTTTTCCCCTTTTGACCAAACGATCCATCTGAGGTTCCCCTTGTGCTTCGCTTTAGCCATTCCTCTCTTGTCAACAGCAATTTACCTTCTTCTTTCTCACGCCTTGTCCACTCTTCCTCTGTAAGTAGTAGCTGATTGCCACCTCCAGCATTTTCAGTTTGACCTTTCAGACGCTCTTCATGAGCCTTCAATGAGCCTAGTGTCTCTTCAATGTTTATGGTCTCAACATTTCCAAATTGCTCAATTGTGGACCCAATCTGTAGGAACTTCGTGGGCACAGCTCGTAACAATTTCTTCACAACATACGCCTCTTCGATTGTCTCCCCAAGAGCTCGTATATTTTTCACCAACCCATGGAGCTTCATACAAAAATCATCAAGAGAGTCACTCTTTTTCATGTTTAGTGATTCAAACTCGGCTTTAAGAGTTTGTATCCTTGCCTTCTTAACGCGCTCGGCTCCCAGACACATTGTTTTCACAACATCCCAAGCTTCCTTTGTCGTTTGCTTCTCAGCTACGGACAACAATATGTCCTCCGGGATTCCTTGGTAGATAGCAGCCTATGTTATCTTATCGGTTTCTGTCTTCAACCGTTGTCTTGTCCTCAGGTTCCACTGCAACCCAGACACCATGCGCTTGCATGTATACCTTCATTTTGAGTGCCCACGCCGTGTAATTTCCTCTGTTCAACATAGGATAACTCAAACCCATTGAACCATCTTTTGCTTTGCTTGTTTCCATCCCTGTTGGCTTAGGCATGTACTTTGGCATCCACTGTTGTGGCCAGGCTCTGATACCAGATTGTTGGATCGATTACAAGCCTAATCACACACCTCTACAGCTATGTAGTAAAAGTGTTTGTTTATGAAAATTGCAAAAACAATAAGCATACACTGAACATGTTAATTTTTATTCAAACTGAACAATAAAAAATATAAGCACCTGTTGTACAGGTTGGTTGCTAAAAACTAGGATCAGACTTCCTATAATGACTCAACCACCTACGCTTTATTTGCAACAACTCCTACTAAATCTCCACGACTGAAAGACCAGGTCTCAGTGAGATTACAAAACAAATAAAAATACTTAGACACATAATTAAATAAATAAATGAGTTTAGATTATAAACCCAACAAGGACATCAAAGTACACCGCCACTTGCAATATCAAAACATAGACATCTTACATGTGAGAAACCTATTTCACTAATTAAAGTTTAATAAAATTAAAATTGGTTAAATTAGGGACAAAAGCTTGTTAATATATATATTCTAAAATAAAAATCTTAGGATTCAAACACCAAAAATCTTATAAACAATGAGTATATACCAAAACCACCCCCACTTGCTATATCTAAACAAAGGCATTTGATATGTGAGAAAAAGAAAGAACACTAATCAAACAATCAAAAACATAATTGTTTATTAAAGATAACTAATATAGGTAGTACACTCTCCATATTTCATAGTAATAACAATTAAGGTAACTCTCAATTTTTCCTCTAAAATGATGTATATGTAAACACAATCCCTTACAAATTGCATGAGATGTCAAACTAAATTAGATCCTCATACACAATAACATGGAGTATACAAATAATTTCTTTCTCATCTATTTTGAAAAAACTTATTTAGAAGTACTTTAAAGATTATAAAATTTTAAAATAGTTGTTTTATATTTGTTAGGTTGGAGTAAGAATATGATTATAATTATCATACTTGGTTGGAAGAGATATTTTTAATCATATCTTATAAATTACTTTTTAAGGGAACTTTAAGATAAGAAATTACATAAGATAATTTAAAAAATTATGAAATCTTACTTAGCGAAAAAAATATATGAAATCTTAAGTGATTATAATCCAATCTAAACTTAATATTTTTAATGAATATTAGATTATTCAAAGAATATTGAGATTATATATTATAATCCCAAAATTCTCTTAAACAAACAAACATGGCCTAAGAGTTTAAAAAAGTAAAATCATTTTCAGTAAAAAGTTAACTAATATATGACAAAGGGTCCAGTGGATCGGTCACAAAAAAGTTGACTTATCACCTAAAATGAAATGGTTAAGTGTGATAAGTTCATGAATTCTTATAAGTTATACGAGTGTTTCGATAAATTTACTTATAAGTTAGTTAAGAGTTTGATAAATTAAATTTGAAGAAATAATTATTAAAAACAATAATTTCAACACTTGCATTTTAAATTAAAAAAACAAAGGTAAAAATATAAAATATTAAAAAATAAATTAATTAAGTAATAAGTCAATAAGTTGAGGAAAATATACGTCATTATTAACATTCAACTTATAGGCCATAAGTCGGCTTATAAACCATAAGTAGGCTTATAAACCAGTTGCCAAACAGACCCATAGATTTGACCACTAGCATTGTATTTTTAATGAGATTTCCTAATAGCGGTTGATACTCTAGGATTTGCTCATATTACATATTGAATATCAAATCATATTTCCAATTACATTTTCATTTTTATTAAAAATGAATTTAAGTATATCCAATAAAATTTCGAATGTTGATTCAAGATGCTAAGAATCTGAATTCAATAAGAATCTGAATGCAATATATCTGTATTATCATAACAAAAATAAAAGGTTGAATAAAGTGATTTACAAAATAGCAACATATACTCTAGTCATCCATATAACAGAGAAGACTGGTAAAAGTCTAAAGTACAAGACAATCATAATGGACAAATTATTCCAATCTGTGGAAAAACATATACGGGCAATGCCTGATCCTGTGTCAACCCCATCTTCACGAAATGTTGTCCCTGTTAGTGTTAGGTCTAGTCACAGGTCAAGACCAAGAACGGTTGGATACGGTAACTGGTCAAGGCCGAGAACTTCCATGGGGACTCTCGTCCTTAACATTGAACCAGGGTTAGATATCGTGGAAAGTGTTGTGGAGCATGCTGGTCGTAATTCACTAAATATATCAGTTGTTTTTGGTACCGGACTTGTATCAGAAGCTGTTACTTGCTGTGCAGGGTCTGATGTCCCACCTGCTCAAGTTCCTGGAACTTTTAAGATAATTTCTTTTTCCGGGAAATGTTACGGTTCAGGTGCTGCTGCTGCCGCTACTTCTGCTTCTTATGATCACATAGCTAGGTGCTTTACTGTTACAGCTGTAGATGCCGAAGGAGCTTTAATGGGTGGACTAGTGACTAGCATGAAAGCAGCCGGCCCTGTAATGCTAGTGGTTGCCAAAAACTCAGCAGTATATGACTGTTGATGGTCGCTGGTCAATTTTCTTCTTTCTAGTTATGCTTTCTTTTAGGAACATTTAAGTTAATTTTAAGCAATGTTGAATTTGCATACCTGAGATTCAGAAATAAAATTTTGATCAATTGTGTCTAGTCATTTTTCCCAAAGTCAATTTACAAATCATTATCCATATTCTTGTTGGAAATAATCTGAACTCAAGGCCTGTGTTATTTATTTATTTATTTCTATTGTGTTTTATTAAATGTTTGTTCAATAAAGTCTTCATAAGACTTAGTCTTGGTAGTTAGCTATTTTGTAGGAGTCATAACAGTGGTGGAGTTAGACTAGGAAGTGCTGGTAGTGGTGCATGCGATTTCTCCTATTTGGGCTATAAGTAGTATTGGTTTGTATGCCAAAAATAAGTGTAGCGGAGTATTTGTTTCATGCTTTGTAATCGTATTGTTTTATATGTACAAAAATCGAGCTTGTCTCATATTGTGTGTGTAGTGTGATTACTGTGATTTGTAAATTGTGTTTATAATTTCTACATTTTGGTATCAGAGAACAAGCTCTAGTACGTTGTTTTGTGTGTGTTTGAAATGACGGAAATGGATGCAAGTAAACTCAAAGGAGGATCAGTTGGCCTGAGTTATCCCACTTTGACAAGGGAGAACTATACCGCGTGGTCCATGAAAATGCGATTGTTTATGCAGGCACATGGGGTGTGGGAAGTCATTGAACCCTCTGACGAGAAGGCTGCAGTTGAAGGAAAGATGGAAAAAGTAGCATTGGCTATGATTTACCAAGGAATTCCGGAAGATGTGTTGATGTCCTTGGCTGAGAAGAAGACTTCAAAGGAAGCATGGAGTGCGATTAAGACTTTGTGTCAAGGCGCTGAGCGAGTGAAAAAGGCCCGAGTCCAGACCTTGAAAGCGGAATTTGAAGCTATTAACATGAAAGATAGTGATGGCCTTGATGATTTTTATATGAAAATGAATGGACTAGTGTCGAACATTCGCGCCCTGGGAGAAACGTTGAGCGAAGGATACATTGTGAAGAAGCTACTTCGTGCAGTCCCATCCAAATTCCTCCAAATTGCCTCTACAATAGAGCAGTTTGGGGATCTAGAAAAAATGACGGTTGAAGAAATGATTGGGTCACTCAAAGCTCATGAAGAAAGATTGAAAGGACAGACTGGAGCAAATGCAGAACAATTGTTAATAACAGAGGCAGAGTGGTTGAAAATGGAAGGAAACGAAGGGAAACTTTTACTTACAAGAGAAGAATGGCGAAGTCGCTCTAGTAGAAGAACCACAGATGGGTCTTCAAATTCAAAAGGACGCTGGGGGCATGACAAGAGTCGAGTAAGGTGCTACAATTTCCAGACATATGGGCATTACGCGGCCGAATGTCGAAGACCAAAGCGAGGACATGGACAGAAAATGGAAGTGAATCTGACACAGGCTGAAGCTGATGGAGATGAGCCCACACTATTACTATCTGAGTGTGGTGAAGAGGAAAGGGATAAAGACATGGTACTATTAAATGAGGAGAATGTGACACCAATTTTGAGCTCGTACGGAAACAAGAGGACAAGCACAGACGTTTGGTATCTCGACAATGGAGCGAGTAATCATATGACGGGACAACGAACAAAATTCTGTGACTTGGACGAAAGTGTGACTGGAGATGTGCGTTTTGGGGATGGTTCCACAGTAAGAATTCAAGGCAAAGGCTCCATACCCCTTCACTGCAAGAATGGAGAAGTCAGATATCTGAGAGAGGTATATTACATCCCTTCTCTTTGCAATAACATTATCAGTTTAGGACAATTGTCAGAGGAAGGGAACCAGGTTGTGTTGCAAGGAGAATTTTTCTAGGTACGTGATAAACAGGGAAGGTTGGTGATGAAGGTACAACGAACAACCAATAGACTTTACAAAGTCACAATTGAAGGAACCAAACCAGTGTGTTTGTTAACAAAGGCAGAAGAAAACTCCTGGCTTTGGCACTCTCGCTTTGGTCACGTGAACTTCCCTGCTCTAGTTCTTATGTCAAAGGAGGAGATGGCTTATGGTATACCAAAGTTAGTACTTCCCAAGAAGGTATGTGAGGGATGTTTGATGTCTAAACAAACCCGAAAACCGTTCCCAAGTCAAGCAAATTTTGGTGCAAAAACTGTTCTTGAGTTGATTCATGGAGATATCTGTGGCCCGTTCTCGCCACCGACTCCAGCTGGGAACAAGTATTTCTTCTTGTTGGTAGATGATTGCAGTCGCTACATGTGGGTGTATCTACTAAGGACAAAGGATGAAGCTTTCGAGTCGTTTAAAAAATTCCGGAACTTGGTCGAAAATGACAAAGAGCTAAGGATAAAAGTGTTCCGAACTGACCGTGAGGGAGAGTTTTGTTCAAACACATTCAAGGATTACTGTCAACAGGCTGGAATACGAAGACATTATACCGCTCCTTACTCACCACAACAGAATGGAGTGGTGGAGCGACGAAACCGAATAGTGGTTGTTATGACACGCAGCTTTCTTAAAGGAATGGAGATGCCATCGAAGTTCTGGGGAGAAGCTGTGAGGCACTCCATCTATATTCTGAACATGCTACCCACTCGTGTACTCACGGGAAAGACGCCATATGAAGCACAAAGAGGTAAGAAACCAAACCTTCAACATATTAAAGTATTTGGTTGTATTGCACACATGAAGATACCAGGTGTTCATACAACGAAACTGGATGACCGGAGCAAAACTGTCGTCTACCTCGGAAGCGAACCAGGGACAAAGGCACACCGTTTGTTTGATCCAAAGGGAGGTTCAGTATGTGTAAGCCGTGATGTGGTGTTTGAAGAGACAAAGAACTGGCCATGGAAACAACAGTCACAGGATGATGGAACTGTTCCAAGCTCATTCACATTACTGGAACCAGAAGCTGATGTCCTATTTAATCCAGAGACAGAAGAAATTATGGAAGGAGAAAATACGCCAATAAGCCATGGTCATTCTAAAGAAAATTCTGGGAGTGATTCCAGTGATACTCCAGTGGCAAGACAAACTGAACGCTCTATGAGTGGTGGTGGAAGCGATTCAACAGAGGGCCCTATGGGGATGCGATTATTGAGCGATGTGTATGATGAGGCACCGGAAGTGGAACTAAATTATGAAGAACTTATGTTGCTGGCAATTGATGAACCCACTACGTACAAGCAAGCTGTGAAAGGAGGTGAATGGAAAGAGGCAATGAAGGCAGAAATTGATGCGATCGAACGAAACAAGACTTGGGAATTGACAGAATTGCCTCAGGGTCACAAGGCAATAGGTTTAAAGTGGGTGTTCAAAATTAAGAAGGATGCAGATGGGAATATTACAAAACACAAGGCAAGATTGGTCGCCAAGGGGTATGTGCAGCAGTACGGGGTCGACTATGAGGAAGTATATGCTCCCGTTACACGTCTCGAAACTGTGAGACTTTTACTAGCCCTTGCAGCAAAGAATTCATGGGAGGTGCACCATCTTGACGTTAAGTCCACCTTTTTGAATGGAGAGCTACAGGAGGAGGTTTATGTCGTACAGCCTGAGGGTTTTGTGAAAAGAGGTCAGGAGTACAAAGTGTATAAATTGATAAAGGCCCTCTATGGCTTACGTCAGGCGCCCAGGGCTTGGTACGCCCGTTTAAGCAAATGTTTGGAGGAGTTGGGTTTTATCAAATGTCCCTACGAACATGTTGTTTACACAAGGCGGGAAGGAGGAGAAGTTCTAGTTGTTCCAGTCTATGTCGATGATCTTTTGGTAACTGGGAGTGATGTGAACAACATAGCAAAGTTCAAGAAGGAGATGAATAATGTGTTTGAAATGAGTGACATGGGAAAATTGTGCTACTACTTGGGAATGGAGGTAGATCAGCAAGAGGATTTTATCGAGCTCAAACAGTCTGCCTACGCAAGGAAAGTGTTGGAAAAGGCCGGCATGACAGGGTGCAATCCAGTGACATATCCTATGGATCCTATGGTGAAGCTAGACAAGGATGAACGAGGTAAGGCAGTTAACCCAACTGTGTTTAAAAGCATGATAGGAGGCCTTAGATATCTGGTGTTCACAAGACCCGACATAGCATTCTCGGTTGGTATAATCAGTCGGTTTATGTAAAGACCCACAGTGATGCATTTGTCTGCACCAAAACGGGTTTTGCGTTATGTTAGTGGAACACTTGACTATGGACTAATCTACACTAAAGGCGATGGAAATTATTTGCTATCAGGCTATTCAGACAGTGATTTGGCAGGCAACGTGGAGGATAGGAAATCTACTGGAGGTATGGCATTTTACTTGAACGAAAACCTTAGTACTTGGGTCTCCCAGAAACAGAAGTGCGTGGCTCTGTCGTCTTGCGAATCTGAATTCATGGCAGCCACAGCTGTAGCGTGTCAAGGAATCTGGTTGTACAAACTCTTTAGGCAGGTTACGGATGTGAAACCGGGACCAGTCATTCTCTATATCGACAACAAATCAGCTATAGACTTAGCGAAGAATCCGGTGTTTCATGGAAGAAGTAAACACATAGATATTTGGTATCACTTTATACGTGAGTGTGTGGAACGTGGCGAGATAATTCTTAAGCACGTCAATACAAATGAACAGAGAGTTGATGTACTAACAAAGGCAATGTTGAGGGCTAAGTTCGAGGCTATTCAAGAATTGTTGGGTGTAAAGAATCTGCACGCGAGTTCAGATTAGGGGGAGCTTGTTGGAAATAATCTGAACTCAAGGCCTGTGTTATTTATTTATTTAGTTCTATTGTGTTTTATTAAATGTTTATTCAATAAAGTCTTCATAAGACTTAGTCTTGGTAGTTAGCTATTTTGTAGGAGTCACAACAGTGGTGGAGTTAGACTAGGAAGTGCTGGTAGTGGTGCCTGCGATTTCTCCTAGTTGGGCTATAAGTAGTATTGGTTTGTATGCCAAAAATAAGTGTAGCAGAGTATTTGTTTCATGCTTTGTAATCATACTGTTTTATATATACAAAAATCGAGCTTGTCTCATATTGTGTGTGTAGTGTGATTATTGTGATTTGCAAATTGTGTTTATAATTTCTACATTTTTGCATATATATTTCATGCAATATGCAAAACAATTTTGGCACAAATATTAGCTAAATGAAATAATCATTCACCACATAATTTCTTATTTTTTTGCTATAGGTTGTCTGTATTTCTAGATCTCTCGAGACAAAGATAAATTTTGATAAATTTTCTCCACAGAATTAATATATACTTAAACGTATTAAAGTTTGTAAAGATGGACTTTAAATAATAATTATTAAAGCCCATCCTCCTTTTGTTGACATGCTCAAATTTCAAACCTTAAAGCTCCCTTACTTCAAACATTGATGAAATTCAATTGGTTCTGAATGTAGACATTGAATGTAGACATGATAAGAAAGTAATTTACCAAGGCAATAAGCTAATCAGATATATATCATTACAAAAGAGAGGGCCGGCTTATCTGATATCAAAATCGAAGACAAAAATGTTACCTTCAAAAGAGAGGGTTAGGCTCAAGAGAGAACCAATCACTAAAAAAGAACTTTAGAACTATTATAAGCCATTGGATTATTACTAGATCAACTGTTCAGATTCAACTCATTTTTATATACAAAATCTTATAAGGGTATTCTTGGAATAAAAGGATTCTATTGCCGAACCTATTTTGTTTCATAGTATAAATACAGTGTTCTGCAACTGAATTTTAAAAGTTATGCATATGGACTTCAAAGTTCTACAACTCAACTTACTTTTTTCCACAAAGTTCTACAAGTGAACTTGATTATTTTTATAATGTTCAGCTGTTGAACAATGTTATTCACATTATTTTCATACCATAACTTTCGTGTTCTACCGCTGAACATAAAAGTCATGCAATCGAATTTGAAATCAAACACATAAATCGAATAAACAAAACATACGCCTAATCACACACCTCTACAGCTATGTAGTAAAAGTGTTTGTTTATGAAAATTGCAAAAACAATAAGCATACACTGAACATGTTAATTTTTATTCAAACTGAACAATAAAAAAATATAAGCACCTGTTGTACAGGTTGGTTGCTAAAAACTAGGATCAGACTTCCTATAATGACTCAACCACCTACGCTTTATTTGCAACAACTCCTACTAAATCTCCACGACTGAAAGACCAGGTCTCAGTGAGATTACAAAACAAATAAAAATACTTAGACACATAATTAAATAAATAAATGAGTTTAGATTATAAACCCAACAAGGACATCAAAGTACACCGCCACTTGCAATATCAAAACATAGACATCTTACATGTGAGAAACCTATTTCACTAATTAAAGTTTAATAAAATTAAAATTGGTTAAATTAGGGACAAAAGCTTGTTAATATATATATTCTAAAATAAAAATCTTAGGATTCAAACACCAAAAATCTTATAAACAATGAGTATATACCAAAACCACCCCCACTTGCTATATCTAAACAAAGGCATTTGATATGTGAGAAAAAGAAAGAACACTAATCAAACAATCAAAAACATAATTGTTTATTAAAGATAACTAATATAGGTAGTACACTCTCCATATTTCATAGTAATAACAATTAAGGTAACTCTCAATTTTTCCTCTAAAATGATGTATATGTAAACACAATCCCTTATAAATTGCATGAGATGTCAAACTAAATTAGATCCTCATACACAATAACATGGAGTATACAAATAATTTCTTTCTCATCTATTTTGAAAAAACTTATTTAGAAGTACTTTAAAGATTATAAAATTTTAAAATAGTTGTTTTATATTTGTTAGGTTGGAGTAAGAATATGATTATAATTATCATACTTGGTTGGAAGAGATATTTTTAATCATATCTTATAAATTACTTTTTAAGGGAACTTTAAGATAAGAAATTACATAAGATAATTTAAAAAATTATGAAATCTTACTTAGCGAAAAAAATATATGAAATCTTAAGTGATTATAATCCAATCTAAACTTAATATTTTTAATGAATATTAGATTATTCAAAGAATATTGAGATTATATATTATAATCCCAAAATTCTCTTAAACAAACAAACATGGCCTAAGAGTTTAAAAAAGTAAAATCATTTTCAGTAAAAAGTTAACTAATATATGACAAAGGGTCCAGTGGATCGGTCACAAAAAAGTTGACTTATCACCTAAAATGAAATGGTTAAGTGTGATAAGTTCATGAATTCTTATAAGTTATACGAGTGTTTCGATAAATTTACTTATAAGTTAGTTAAGAGTTTGATAAATTAAATTTGAAGAAATAATTATTAAAAACAATGATTTCAACACTTGCATTTTAAATTAAAAAAACAAAGGTAAAAATATAAAATATTAAAAAATAAATTAATTAAGTAATAAGTCAATAAGTTGAGGAAAATATACGTCATTATTAACATTCAACTTATAGGCCATAAGTCGGCTTATAAACCATAAGTAGGCTTATAAACCAGTTGCCAAACAGACCCATAGATTGACCACTAGCATTGTATTTTTAATGAGATTTCCTAATAGCGGTTGATACTCTAGGATTTGCTCATATTACATATTGAATATCAAATCATATTTCCAATTACATTTTCATTTTTATTAAAAATGAATTTAAGTATATCCAATAAAATTTCGAATGTTGATTCAAGATGCTAAGAATCTGAATTCAATAAGAATCTGAATGCAATATATCTGTATTATCATAACAAAAATAAAAGGTTGAATAAAGTGATTTACAAAATAGCAACATATACTCTAGTCATCCATATAACAGAGAAGACTGGTAAAAGTCTAAAGTACAAGACAATCATAATGGACAAATTATTCCAATCTGTGGAAAAACATATACGGGCAATGCCTGATCCTGTGTCAACCCCATCTTCACGAAATGTTGTCCCTGTTAGTGTTAGGTCTAGTCACAGGTCAAGACCAAGAACGGTTGGATACGGTAACTGGTCAAGGCCGAGAACTTCCATGGGGACTCTCGTCCTTAACATTGAACCAGGGTTCGATATCGTGGAAAGTGTTGTGGAGCATGCTGGTCGTAATTCACTAAATATATCAGTTGTTTTTGGTACCGGACTTGTATCAGAAGCTGTTACTTGCTGTGCAGGGTCTGATGTCCCACCTGCTCAAGTTCCTGGAACTTTTAAGATAATTTCTTTTTCCGGGAAATGTTACGGTTCAGGTGCTGCTGCTGCCGCTACTTCTGCTTCTTATGATCACATAGCTAGGTGTTTTACTGTTACAGCTGTAGATGCCGAAGGAGCTTTAATGGGTGGACTAGTGACTAGCATGAAAGCAGTCGGCCCTGTAATGCTAGTGGTTGCCAAAAACTCAGCAGTATATGACTGTTGATGGTCGCTGGTCAATTTTCTTCTTTCTAGTTATGCTTTCTTTTAGGAACATTTAAGTTAATTTTAAGCAATGTTGAATTTGCATACCTGAGATTCAGAAATAAAATTTTGATAAATTGTGTCTAGTCATTTTTCCCAAAGTCAATTTACAAATCATTATCCATATTCTTGTTGGAAATAATCTGAACTCAAGGCCTGTGTTATTTATTTATTTATTTATTTCTATTGTGTTTTATTAAATGTTTGTTCAATAAAGTCTTCATAAGACTTAGTCTTGGTAGTTAGCTATTTTGTAGGAGTCATAACAGTGGTGGAGTTAGACTAGGAAGTGCTGGTAGTGGTGCATGCGATTTCTCCTATTTGGGCTATAAGTAGTATTGGTTTGTATGCCAAAAATAAGTGTAGCGGAGTATTTGTTTCATGCTTTGTAATCGTATTGTTTTATATGTACAAAAATCGAGCTTGTCTCATATTGTGTGTGTAGTGTGATTACTGTGATTTGTAAATTGTGTTTATAATTTCTACATTTTGGTATCAGAGAACAAGCTCTAGTACGTTGTTTTGTGTGTGTTTGAAATGACGGAAATGGATGCAAGTAAACTCAAAGGAGGATCAGTTGGCCTGAGTTATCCCACTTTGACAAGGGAGAACTATACCGCGTGGTCCATGAAAATGCGATTGTTTATGCAGGCACATGGGGTGTGGGAAGTCGTTGAACCCTCTGACGAGAAGGCTGCAGTTGAAGGAAAGATGGAAAAAGTAGCATTGGCTATGATTTACCAAGGAATTCCGGAAGATGTGTTGATGTCCTTGGCTGAGAAGAAGACTTCAAAGGAAGCATGGAGTGCGATTAAGACTTTGTGTCAAGGCGCTGAGCAAGTGAAAAAGGCCCGAGTCCAGACCTTGAAAGCGGAATTTGAAGCTATGAACATGAAAGATAGTGATGGCCTTGATGATTTTTATATGAAAATGAATGGACTAGTGTCGAACATTCGCGCCCTGGGAGAAACGTTGAGCGAAGGATACATTGTGAAGAAGCTGCTTCGTGCAGTCCCATCCAAATTCCTCCAAATTGCCTCTACAATAGAGCAGTTTGGGGATCTAGAAAAAATGACGGTTGAAGAAACGATTGGGTCACTCAAAGCTCATGAAGAAAGATTGAAAGGACAGACTGGAGCAAATGCAGAACAATTGTTAATAACAGAGGCAGAGTGGTTGAAAATGGAAGGAAACGAAGGGAAACTTTTACTTACAAGAGAAGAATGGCGAAGTCGCTCTAGTAGAAGAACCACAGATGGGTCTTCAAATTCAAAAGGCCGCTGGGGGCATGACAAGAGTCGAGTAAGGTGCTACAATTTCCAGACATATGGGCATTACGCGGCCGAATGTCGAAGACCAAAGCGAGGACATGGACAGAAAATGGAAGTGAATCTGACACAGGCTGAAGCTGATGGAGATGAGCCCACACTATTACTATCTGAGTGTGGTGAAGAGGAAAGGGATAAAGACATGGTACTATTAAATGAGGAGAATGTGACACCAATTTTGAGCTCGTACGGAAACAAGAGGACAAGCACAGACGTTTGGTATCTCGACAATGGAGCGAGTAATCATATGACGGGACAACGAACAAAATTCTGTGACTTGGACGAAAGTGTGACTGGAGATGTGCGTTTTGGGGATGGTTCCACAGTAAGAATTCAAGGCAAAGGCTCCATACCCCTTCACTGCAAGAATGGAGAAGTCAGATATCTGAGAGAGGTATATTACATCCCTTCTCTTTGCAATAACATTATCAGTTTAGGACAATTGTCAGAGGAAGGGAACCAGGTTGTGTTGCAAGGAGAATTTTTCTGGGTACGTGATAAACAGGGAAGGTTGGTGATGAAGGTACAACGAACAACCAATAGACTTTCCAAAGTCACAATTGAAGGAACCAAACCAGTGTGTTTGTTAACAAAGGCAGAAGAAAACTCCTGGCTTTGGCACTCTCGCTTTGGTCACGTGAACTTCCCTGCTCTAGTTCTTATGTCAAAGGAGGAGATGGCTTATGGTATACCAAAGTTAGTACTTCCCAAGAAGGTATGTGAGGGATGTTTGATGTCTAAACAAACCCGAAAACCGTTCCCAAGTCAAGCAAATTTTGGTGCAAAAACTGTTCTTGAGTTGATTCATGGAGATATCTGTGGCCCGTTCTCGCCACCGACTCCAGCTGGGAACAAGTATTTCTTCTTGTTGGTAGATGATTGCAGTCGCTACATGTGGGTGTATCTACTAAGGACAAAGGATGAAGCTTTCGAGTCGTTTAAAAAATTCCGGAACTTGGTCGAAAATGACAAAGAGCTAAGGATAAAAGTGTTCCGAACTGACCGCGAGGGAGAGTTTTGTTCAAACACATTCAAGGATTACTGTCAACAGGCTGGAATACGAAGACATTATACCGCTCCTTACTCACCACAACAGAATGGAGTGGTGGAGCGACGAAACCGAATAGTGGTTGCTATGACACGCAGCTTTCTTAAAGGAATGGAGATGCCATCGAAGTTCTGGGGAGAAGCTGTGAGGCACTCCATCTATATTCTGAACATGCTACCCACTCGTGTACTCACGGGAAAGACGCCATATGAAGCACAAAGAGGTAAGAAACCAAACCTTCAACATATTAAAGTATTTGGTTGTATTGCACACATGAAGATACCAGGTGTTCATACAACGAAACTGGATGACCGGAGCAAAACTGTCGTCTACCTCGGAAGCGAACCAGGGACAAAGGCACACCGTTTGTTTGATCCAAAGGGAGGTTCAGTATGTGTAAGCCGTGATGTGGTGTTTGAAGAGACAAAGAACTGGCCATGGAAACAACAGTCACAGGATGATGGAACTGTTCCAAGCTCATTCACATTACTGGAACCAGAAGCTGATGTCCTATTTAATCCAGAGACAGAAGAAATTATGGAAGGAGAAAACACGCCAATAAGCCATGGTCATTCTAAAGAAAATTCTGGGAGTGATTCCAGTGATACTCCAGTGGCAAGACAAACTGAACGCTCTATGAGTGGTGGTGGAAGCGATTCAACAGAGGGCCCTATGGGGATGCGATTATTGAGCGATGTGTATGATGAGGCACCGGAAGTGGAACTAAATTATGAAGAACTTATGTTGCTGGCAATTGATGAACCCACTACGTACAAGCAAGCTGTGAAAGGAGGTGAATGGAAAGAGGCAATGAAGGCAGAAATTGATGCGATCGAACGAAACAAGACTTGGGAATTGACAGAATTGCCTCAGGGTCACAAGGCAATAGGTTTAAAGTGGGTGTTCAAAATTAAGAAGGATGCAGATGGGAATATTACAAAACACAAGGCAAGATTGGTCGCCAAGGGGTATGTGCAGCAGTACGGGGTCGACTATGAGGAAGTATATGCTCCCGTTACACGTCTCGAAACTGTGAGACTTTTACTAGCCCTTGCAGCAAAGAATTCATGGGAGGTGCACCATCTTGACGTTAAGTCCACCTTTTTGAATGGAGAGCTACAGGAGGAGGTTTATGTCGTACAGCCTGAGGGTTTTGTGAAAAGAGGTCAGGAGTACAAAGTGTATAAATTGATAAAGGCCCTCTATGGCTTACGTCAGGCGCCCAGGGCTTGGTACGCCCGTTTAAGCAAATGTTTGGAGGAGTTGGGTTTTATCAAATGTCCCTACGAACATGTTGTTTACACAAGGCGGGAAGGAGGAGAAGTTCTAGTTGTTCCAGTCTATGTCGATGATCTTTTGGTAACTGGGAGTGATGTGAACAACATAGCAAAGTTCAAGAAGGAGATGAATAATGTGTTTGAAATGAGTGACATGGGAAAATTGTGCTACTACTTGGGAATGGAGGTAGATCAGCAAGAGGATTTTATCGAGCTCAAACAGTCTGCCTACGCAAGGAAAGTGTTGGAAAAGGCCGGCATGACAGGGTGCAATCCAGTGACATATCCTATGGATCCTATGGTGAAGCTAGACAAGGATGAACGAGGTAAGGCAGTTAACCCAACTGTGTTTAAAAGCATGATAGGAGGCCTTAGATATCTGGTGTTCACAAGACCCGACATAGCATTCTCGGTTGGTATAATCAGTCGGTTTATGTAAAGACCCACAGTGATGCATTTGTCTGCACCAAAACGGGTTTTGCGTTATGTTAGTGGAACACTTGACTATGGACTAATCTACACTAAAGGCGATGGAAATTATTTGCTATCAGGCTATTCAGACAGTGATTTGGCAGGCAACGTGGAGGATAGGAAATCTACTGGAGGTATGGCGTTTTACTTGAACGAAAACCTTAGTACTTGGGTCTCCCAGAAACAGAAGTGCGTGGCTCTGTCGTCTTGCGAATCTGAATTCATGGCAGCCACAGCTGTAGCGTGTCAAGGAATCTGGTTGTACAAACTCTTTAGGCAGGTTACGGATGTGAAACCGGGACCAGTCATTCTCTATATCGACAACAAATCAGCTATAGACTTAGCGAAGAATCCGGTGTTTCATGGAAGAAGTAAACACATAGATATTCGGTATCACTTTATACGTGAGTGTGTGGAACGTGGCGAGATAATTCTTAAGCACGTCAATACAAATGAACAGAGAGCTGATGTACTAACAAAGGCAATGTTGAGGGCTAAGTTCGAGGCTATTCAAGAATTGTTGGGTGTAAAGAATCTGCACGCGAGTTCAGATTAGGGGGAGCTTGTTGGAAATAATCTGAACTCAAGGCCTGTGTTATTTATTTATTTAGTTCTATTGTGTTTTATTAAATGTTTATTCAATAAAGTCTTCATAAGACTTAGTCTTGGTAGTTAGCTATTTTGTAGGAGTCACAACAGTGGTGGAGTTAGACTAGGAAGTGCTGGTAGTGGTGCCTGCGATTTCTCCTAGTTGGGCTATAAGTAGTATTGGTTTGTATGCCAAAAATAAGTGTAGCAGAGTATTTGTTTCATGCTTTGTAATCATACTGTTTTATATATACAAAAATCGAGCTTGTCTCATATTGTGTGTGTAGTGTGATTATTGTGATTTGCAAATTGTTTTATAATTTCTACATTTTTGCATATATATTTCATGCAATATGCAAAACAATTTTGGCACAAATATTAGCTAAATGAAATAATCATTCACCACATAATTTCTTATTTTTTTGCTATAGGTTGTCTGTATTTCTAGATCTCTCGAGACAAAGATAAATTTTGATAAATTTTCTCCACAGAATTAATATATACTTAAACGTATTAAAGTTTGTAAAGATGGACTTTAAATAATAATTATTAAAGCCCATCCTCCTTTTGTTGACATGCTCAAATTTCAAACCTTAAAGCTCCCTTACTTCAAACATTGATGAAATTCAATTGGTTCTGAATGTAGACATTGAATGTAGACATGATAAGAAAGTAATTTACCAAGGCAATAAGCTAATCAGATATATATCATTACAAAAGAGAGGGCCGGCTTATCTGATATCAAAATCGAAGACAAAAATGTTACCTTCAAAAGAGAGGGTTAGGCTCAAGAGAGAACCAATCACTAAAAAAGAACTTTAGAACTATTATAAGCCATTGGATTATTACTAGATCAACTGTTCAGATTCAACTCATTTTTATATACAAAATCTTATAAGGGTATTCTTGGAATAAAAGGATTCTATTGCCGAACCTATTTTGTTTCATAGTATAAATACAGTGTTCTGCAACTGAATTTTAAAAGTTATGCATATGGACTTCAAAGTTCTACAACTCAACTTACTTTTTTCCACAAAGTTCTACAAGTGAACTTGATTATTTTTATAATGTTCAGCTGTTGAACAATGTTATTCACATTATTTTCATACCATAACTTTCGTGTTCTACCGCTGAACATAAAAGTCATGCAATCGAATTTGAAATCAAACACATAAATTTTAAAGTTCTGCAACTGAACTTACTTGTATTTAAATGTTTAGCTGCTGAACACTGTTATCTGATACTGTGTTTATACAATAACTTGAATATTTTCACAAAAAATGATAAAAATAATTGGGGAAATTTTATGATGATGATGGAGAATTTTGTGATCGATATCGATGTATGATTATTATCATTAATAAAATATTAATTAGCTCTAAATTATGTATTTTGTGTTTTTGGACAACTTTACCCATGACCTTCGTATAATAAATATATATTATTTTTAAAAATACGATAGAGTTCTAAGGGTTCTAAGGTTAACGGTTGTACAAGGAACATGACCCTAAGATAAGATATGCATAAGCTTTTATGGGCAACAAGAAGAAAGACAAAGTGAGATTTTGTAGACCGACAAGTGCAGCGAATATTCTCAAAAGTCAGTACATCATCCAGATTTTGACACATGAAAGCCCGGAAATTCCAAACTTTATTGTGCAATTTGCACATAGACAAATTTGTGATAAACTGTCTGTAAAAAGAAATTCAATCTGAAGATGTGGGAAAGTTGTCAAGGTGTGAGTTGTTAGAGTCGGTAAATCTCAACAATCTCATCTAGACATATTATAATGCGTCTGTTTGGCAACTGGTTTATATGCCTACTTATGGTTTATAGGCCGACTTTTTTAAACTCGTAGGCCATGTTTGTTTGTTTAGGAGAATTTTGAGATTATAATATATAATCTCAATATTCTTTAAATAATTTAATATTCATTTAAAATATTAAGCTTAGATTGGATTATAATCACTTAAGATTTCATATATTTTTTTCGCTAAGTAAGATTTCATAATTTTTTAAATTATCTTATGTAATTTCTTATCTTACATTTCCCTTCAAAAATAATTTATAAGATGATTAAAAATATCTCTTCCAACCAAGTATGATAATTATCATCATATTTCTTACTCCAACCTAACAAATATAAAATAACTATTTTAAAATTGTATAATCTTTAAAGTACTTCTAAATAATTTTTTGCAAAATAGATCAGAAATTATTTGTATACTCCATGTTATTGTGTATGAGGATCTAATTTAGTTTGACATCTCATGCAATTGAGAGTTACTTTAATTGTTATTACTAAGAAATATGGAGAGTGTACTACCTATATTAGTTATCTTTATTCAACAATATTATGTTTTTGATTGTTTGATTAGTGTTCTACTCAAACGTGCTTTCTTTTCCTCACATATCAAATGCCTTTGTTTAGATATAGCAAGTGGGGGTGGTTTTGGTATATGCTCATTTTTTATAAGATTTTTGGTGTTTGAATCCTAAGATTTTTATTTTAGAATACATATTTTTTTAATATATATTAACAAGCTTTTGTCCCTAATTTAACCAATTTTAATTTTATTAAACCTGTTATGGATTAAAAAACGTACTTTGTGAATTTAATGAGCTTCGAGCTTTAATGGCTGCACTCGTGTTTCCGGACTAAATTGGTCCTCACAAGATGCCTACGTATCTCAATTAATGTTGAGAATCAAGCCAAAGACGTAGTTCTGATTGTAGGATCAGGGACCTTATATAGGCGTCTAGAGCCTAGTATTTATGGTATGTTTAGGAGTCTTAGCGAATAAGTCTCGTTATTGATAACTGATAAGGAGTGTTTTGCTTGGCAGGCAAGTATTATCCTCATCTGATAAGTGTTGTGACTCATCGTAATATTTGATTGGGATTCTGGATCCTTCTATGAAGATATTATCATATTTGGACTCTTTTATGAGCTGCGTATTTTCCTTTATTTATTAATTACGAAATTAATAAATAATTAGGGTTTCGGGCCTTTTATCGGGCCTAATTCTTGGACCAAACTAGGTCTAATTAATATATCATTAATTATATCTAGGGTTATATTTCAGCCCATATCATTTGCCCCCAACTTCTGGGAAAATACCCTTGGGATTTTTGTAGAAGTTATCGCATATTCTTCCAGGAATTTTCCATTTTTTCAAAGCATTTTCGACCAGAAAATCAAGTCATTTTCGACCAGAACTGGAATGAGGTTGAACGTTTCGACCAGGAATTTTAGGTCAAATTCGACCTCAAATTTTCGACCTCATTCCTTTGCATTTTCGAGCAGGAATTTCCGACCAGAATTGGAATGAGGTCGAACATTTCGACCAGGAATTTTAGTATGAATTCGACCAGGAATTTTCGACCAGGAATCCAAGCTATTTTCGACCAAGATTCTTTGACCAGGAATCCTAGGTCTTTTTCGACCAGGAAATGGGACGAGGTCGAAAATGTCGATCATGATTTTTGGTATAATTTCGACCAGGATTTTTCGACCAGGAATCCAATGTCATTTTTTAACTATGATTCTTAGATCAGGATCCTAGGTCATTTTCGACCTCATATTGCCACGAGGTCGAATAATTCAATCTCTTTTCCCAGTTTATTTTCGAACTCAATTCCCCGATCTCGATCTTTGGCATTTTCGAGTTCGATTTTGTAGTTGTGTTTCGACCTCAAATAGGTTTCAAGTTGTTTAGTCCGATTTGGATTTTTAAGGTAATTTCGAACTCAATTTCTCGAACTTATTTTCAGCATATTTTCGACTTTGAATTCGCTTTATTGCCTTAGAATTATTTCTAAACTTTAAGTTAGAATTTTCCCAAGCTTTCAACCTTTTGGGCCTTGATTTTATATTGGGCCTTGGGCCTAGTCCTTTCTGGGTTTAAAATGGCTGATCGCGCTTCCCAACGTCTATGATAATGCACTAGGATTTCATAGAATTTATACCGGTCTTTTTCGAGACTTGGGGTCTTTTTATCCCTTATGTGGGACTTACTACCCTTTTTTGGGGATTTTAATATACACTAGTGTTTCAAGAGTATCGTCTTGGTGTAAAGTGTGGAGCGACCTACACATTTACGACGATTTTGCCTTATTCGAGGCTAACTTGACATTTGCATAAGCCTTTTATGTCTTATACCGTCTTGTTTTGGCTTCAAGCCTTTCATTGAGCATATCGAATGATGGGGTTTGGACTGAATGTCTTAGGTTCCGGGGGTTTCAACCCTTCATTTGCTTTCTAGGAAGCTCATGATTTCATCGAACCTTATTTCTATTTGCCCTACTAGTGAGTCCAGTTAGGACACACTTAAACATAATAAACTTTCAAGTTGGCAGCATGCCACGTTCTAGGCACTTCAATCCCTTCCAGAGTTTCCAGCTTGTATGAGCCTCGTCCATACACATTCTTGACCCGATAGGGCCCTTCCCAGTTTGGGGCTAACTTTCCCTTTTGTCCAACTCCAGATGCTTCAATCTTTCTAAGGACCAAGTCCCCTTGACGAAAGAATCTCTCTTTAACCCTTAGGTTGTAGTAGAAAGATGCTCGTTTATGATGTTCAACCATCTTGGCATTCGCCTCGTCTCTAACTTCGTCAATTAGATCTAAACACTACAAGAATAATTGAATCAGACAAGTCTTTTTGCCCGTTGTCTGATGCCCTAGAAAACCGTTGTCTATTGAGATGCCGTCTGTTACGCAGCTCAGACAACGGACGCGTCCGTTGTCTGATTCCCTACAGACAACGGTTTTGGTCTTAGAAAACGTTGTCTGAAACGCGTGAACAACAACGGTTGTTGTAGAAACCATTGTCTGACAAATAAATCAACAATTGTTTATTAACTAGAAAATGTTGTTATTTTAATTTTCAGACAAGGCTTTATTTTCCAAAAGAGTGTTGTGTGATCTAAATATTTACGACGGTTTTAGTAGAACAACCCCATTGTCTTAATAGTTTAACACAATGGTTTCCTTTCTAAAAACTGTTGTCTATTCTTGACTTGCACAATTGTTTTCTTTAAATACCTGTTGTCTGAAAGCTGTTAGGCAATGGTTTAAAAAGATAAACATGTTTGAACATTAGCAGAACCACAACAGTTTTTGTTTCTAAAACACTTGTTTCTGATTTTGATAGACAACGGTATTGGACAAAAAACAATCTAATAACCTAGATTTTTGTGCAACAAAAAATCTTTAATAAACAAAATTTCCCAGATTTCAAATTCAATATGAACCCAAACATGACTTAATAACTTTATTATTAGTACTTACACTGGAAAAAATACATCTACAATGCTTAGAAATTCTCAATCTAATAAGTCAGAGTGTACAAGTAAAGCTGATGGTATGATGCAGTGTCAAAAATGAATACTCTATTTCTCTACACAAGTTCGACGAAACCTAACATTTATATTCCGAAAAACCTCCACCTTTTTCACTTCTTATACACTCATGCCAGCACCTCTGAAACACCACAGGGACGCAGCAAAGGCTCATCAGTCTAGATGATTTTTAAATCCTGCAGCACCATGAAACAAGTAAAAAACTGCACATGAATGATCTATCTCAAAAGGCTGATAATAAAAGAATTAATAAGTGATAGTAATATGGTTAATTCTCTGTTATTAGCGTACCAGGAGTGTATCAATAGCCTCCAACTCAACCCAACATAAAACCTGCCTACCCTTTTCCAGTCTTAGGTCGTCCAGTCAAGCACTTAGCAAATCACAATCACACACATACATTGCATCACAAAACACACCTTAATTAACACAAAACATAACAATCAATCACAAACCTGTAACTTTGGGTATTGTTTATAATCACAAACCTATAACTATGGCGCACCAGAGACAAATGTATCTGCAAGGGAAGCTCTGGTAATTTTTATCCCAGCAAACTTACTTACCAATCTATTTCAGATTTGGATTCTGTTTCTGTTAAGCTACTGTTAATTTTGAACACATTTATATGTTGCGAATCCCAAAAACAAATAGGTCTAGATAACTCTAAATTTTTTAACTGTATATACCTTTCATGAATAGTAACTCAGGAGTCTCTACAAACCAAATCAGTTTGTGATAAACATTGATAAATAGAAAGAATGTGATAACCATCTGTGTTATTTAAGTCCTCTGCTACCTTACGAGGATGCCTTCTTACTATCTTACACATTATAAAGAAATATAATACCATACAATTTTCACTTTTCGACTCTGATCATTTTTGCAAGAAGCAAGTAGAGATATACCTGTACATGTCTTTTTTTTCAATAGAAATACCTAGATGTCCTCCTGTTATGAGTTAGCTACATTCCAGGAAGAGAAAACCATTATTCATTTGAAAACAGCACACCTTAATAAGCTACATAAATTATAAACAATGCCATAACTACAGAAAAATTATCAGAAAATTCTTACCTCTCCAAGAAACATAGCTGACAAGGCAACAGAGAAAAAAGGTTCCATAACCTTGATTGTATGAGTAAATGAGACAGACACTTTTCCTAGGCTCATATTAGTGAAGAGATTGCCTAATGTGTGCACCACCGCCATAGGAAGAATTGCTATAAGCTACAAGCAAATGGCATGGCCAGAGTCAGGACCAAAAGTCATATCAAAACACCAAAAGAACAAATTGCAGAGTGTGAAAATACCTGTGCGCCTGTAATTTTAGGACGTTTGTAAATATTGGATGTCCACATGAGAATAACGAGGACTGTTCCAACTGCAAACTGAGCTGCGGTGACAGTCGCTAGATATGGAAAAACTTTGAGTACCTATACAAATTGATATCGTAAAATATGACTACATCTTGTACATCATAAACTTGAAAAAACAAACATCAACTGTCTGTGTTCATTTTGTACTGGTAGTTTGATTTAATGACATAGTGAGGTGTATATGCACACTGTAAACCCATAGTAATTTGAAACTTGAAGGCAGAAGTGACCGAAACATAACAAGTGCAGAGAGAGAATTTCAAAAAACAAATTATGAATTCTCTGTTTTCACTGACAAGTTGGTGTGACCTGCGTTGCTTGTTTATATTTGAGGTTCACACAGTTCCTAAACCGGAGATATTACTTCGTCAACATCATCATCATCAGCGCTCAGGGAGATTGAATCAGGAATGTAGCATAGATGAGTTTTTAACAGATAACAAAGAAGAGTCGAAGGTCTATTATTACACTTCTACCAAAATCATCATGCTCAAATTCTATATTATACTTCTACCAAAATCGACTTTGGCTCAAATAAAAAACACACACACTTGAGACGGAAATTGTCTTTTCTGCTACTTGTCTGCTGTTTCCCACTAGTTGCATATAAATAAGACCAAAAACACATATGACAATCTGATTCAGAGACGAAGGCGATATGAACAGGGTAATTATGCATATAAATGTAAAGCCCCAAATTAAAGCCCTAATTTAAAGCCCCAATCGAAACCCTAACGGAAACCCTCAATTGAAACCCCTAATCGTAACCCTAATTGAAATTAAAATAGAAAAGTAAAGAAGATAGCAAAATCAATGAAGTAGTTAAAATTATGAAGTATTTACCAATTAATCCGGTTGAGAGATGGAATCCAGTGATGGAATCCCTAAAATCAAAAACCACCTGCAAAATCAAAAACAAATTAGATTCAAATTAGAGATGAAAAAGGGGAATAGATAAAAGAAGAGAAGAAATATGAGAGTTGAGTTTTTGAATCTATGGCGTTCATAATTCGTCGCTTGAAAGTTAAGTGAGAGAGGGAGAGTGAAATTGAGACTGAGAGGATAAGTGTATGAGAGAGCGTTTTTTTCGTTTTCTCGTTTAAGGGGAAAAGTCTGCTTCCAATAATTTAGTTTGGGGGGAAACTTGCCGCCTTTTATTTTTTTCAGACGGGTGTAATGTTTTTTTAATTCTTATTATTTAAAATTAAATAAATATCATGTGTAATTAGTCAATTACATAATATAATTAAAAAAATATTAATATATTATACATGATTTATAATAGTAAAAATTAATTCAAAATTCGAATGTTACTGCATCATTTTTGATAATTTAAAAAAATAGTGAATCGAAGACTGAATGCGAGAGAGAAATTAATTAAGGGGGCAAAGGGTGCTCGTAATAATTTTCGTTTAAGGGGGAAACATTTTATAATGTTTTTGAAAAGATGCGGCACAACCGGGCCTTGTTATTTTTTGATTATTTTTTCCCAACACTAGAATGAGTACTGATTAACATCCGTACGGTTGGATCGTCGAAGAAATCATTTAAAAAAAATATTCAGTGAATCTGACACATGTCTCGTTCCCAAAAGTAGTAGTGTTCTAACGTTTTTGAAAAGATGCGGCACAACCGGGCCTTGTTATTTTTTGATTATTTTTTCCCAACACTAGAATGATTACTGATTAACATCCGTACGGTTGGATCGTCGAAGAAATCATTTAAAAAAAATATTCAGTGAATCTGACACATGTCCCGTTCCCAAAAATAGTAGTGTTCCAACGTTTTTGAAAAGATGCGGCACAACCGGGCCTTGTTATTTTTTGATTATTTTTTCCCACCACTAGAATGAGTACTGATTAACATCCGTATGGTTGGATCGTCGAAGAAATCATTTAAAAAAAATATTCAGTGAATCTGACACATGTCCCGTTCCCAAAAGTAGTAGTGTTCCAACGTTTTTGAAAATATGCGGCACAACCGGGCCTTGTTATTTTTTGATTATTTTTTCCCAACACTAGAATGAGTACTGATTAACATCCGTACGGTTGGATCGTCGAAGAAATCATTTAAAAAAAATATTCATTGAAAATATTCATTGAATCATTTAAAATTATGTAAGTCATGTATAAGCGAGACTGTACGCCATTCCCGACTTGTATGTTTAGTAAATTGTGTGGTGTCCTTGGTCCGACAAAGAAAAATATGTATATTTTATATGTTGTTAAGTATAATAACGAGGATAATACGAAAGTCTTAATATGATAAGAGAACTACAAACTATGATATCCGGCTTAATTAAGAATATTATCCTATAATTAAGTGTGTCAATTAAACATAAACTTTATTATTCAAACAAAGTTCACAATTAAAGTTTGTCACGAACGAGAAATTCAAAAAAAAAAAAAAAAGTCACACAACTATTTTTAAGTTGTAAAACCGTTGTAGTAAAATCATTCAGACAACAGTTTATAAATAAAAAACCGTTGTGGTAATCACCCAACGGTTTCTACAAAAAAACCGTCGTGGAAAGTAAAGTACAACAAAGGTTTATTCTTAAAAAAACCGTTGTGTGTTTTTTTTATAAAAATTTTGTTAATACCTTTGCCTAACTTATTTTTTACACTTCTTTGAAGATACCGAACATGTTATTGATTGAAAATTTTATAAAATAATACTTATAATAATAGATTGTGCTTAGGGTTTTGTGGTTTAGGGGTTACGATTTAGGGGTTACGACTTGGGGGTTATGTTAGTTTACACACGAAATTATGTAAGTCATGTATAAGCGAGACTGTACGCCATTCCCGACTTGTATGTTTAGTAAATTGTGTGGTGTCCTTGGTCCGACAAAGAAAAATATGTATATTTTATATGTTGTTAAGTATAATAACGAGGATAATACGAAAGTCTTAATATGATAAGAGAACTACAAACTATGATATCCGGCTTAATTAAGAATATTATCCTATAATTAAGTGTGTCAATTAAACATAAACTTTATTATTCAAACAAAGTTCACAATTAAAGTTTGTCACGAACGAGAAATTGAAAAAAAAAAAAAAAGTCACACAACTGTTTTTAAGTTGTAAAACCGTTGTAGTACAATCATTCAGACAACAGTTTATAAATAAAAAACCGTTGTGGTAATCACACAACGGTTTCTACAAAAAAACCGTCGTGGAAAGTAAAGTACAACAAAGGTTTATTCTTAAAAAAACCGTTGTGTGTTTTTTTTATAAAAATTTTGTTAATACCTTTGCCTAACTTATTTTTTACACTTCTTTGAAGATACCGAACATGTTATTGATTGAAAATTTTATAAAATAATACTTATAATAATAGATTGTGTTTAGGGTTTTGTGGTTTAGGGGTTACGATTTAGGGGTTACGACTTGGGGGTTATGTTAGTTTACACACGAAATTATGTAAGTCATGTATAAGCGAGACTGTACGCCATTCCCGACTTGTATGTTTAGTAAATTGTGTGGTGTCCTTGGTCCGACAAAGAAAAATATGTATATTTTATATGTTGTTAAGTATAATAACGAGGATAATACGAAAGTCTTAATATGATAAGAGAACTACAAACTATGATATCCGGCTTAATTAAGAATATTATCCTATAATTAAGTGTGTCAATTAAACATAAACTTTATTATTCAAACAAAGTTCACAATTAAAGTTTGTCACGAACGAGAAATTCAAAAAAAATAAAAAAAGTCACACAACTGTTTTTAAGTTGTAAAACCGTTGTAGTAAAATCATTCAGACAACAGTTTATAAATAAAAAACCGTTGTGGTAATCACACAACGGTTTCTACAAAAAAACCGTCGTGGAAAGTAAAGTACAACAAAGGTTTATTCTTAAAAAAACCGTTGTGTGTTTTTTTTATAAAAATTTTGTTAATACCTTTGCCTAACTTATTTTTTACACTTCTTTGAAGATACCGAACATGTTATTGATTGAAAATTTTATAAAATAATACTTATAATAATAGATTGTGCTTAGGGTTTTGTGGTTTAGGGGTTACGATTTAGGGGTTACGACTTGGTGGTTATGTTAGTTTACACACGAAATTATGTAAGTCATGTATAAGCGAGACTGTACGACATTCCCGACTTGTATGTTTAGTAAATTGTGTGGTGTCCTTGGTCCGACAAAGAAAAATATGTACATTTTATACGTTGTTAAGTATAATAACGAGGATAATACGAAAGTCTTAATATGATAAGAGAACTACAAACTATGATATCCGGCTTAATTAAGAATATTATCCTATAATTAAGTGTGTCAATTAAACATAAACTTTATTATTCAAACAAAGTTCACAATTAAAGTTTGTCACGAACGAGAAATTCAAAAAAAAAAAAAAAAAAGTCACACAACTGTTTTTAAGTTGTAAAACTGTTGTGTGTTTTTTTTATAAATTTTTTTATAATAATTGTCCGAATCTTTGTCCCCCCTCATTAACTCCTCCAAAATAATTGTCCCCCCTAAGATTTCAATTGGACAACGGTACGCAGAAACTGTTGTGTGAATTAAGTATAGTCCACATACAAGTAAAACACTTGTCTGATTCTAACAACAGTTTACAAAACCATTGTCTGAAGTTTCTTCAGACAATGGTTTTGTAAACCGTTGTTAGAATCAGACAAGTGTTTATTCAAACTGTTGTGTGACATCCATTTAAGTAACAAAAAAAAAAACACTTGTCTGTTTTTAACAACGGTTTATGAAACACTTGTCTGACCTTTCTTCAGACAACGGTTTTATAATTCCGTTGTGTAAAGCCTCTGCTTTACTCCTTCTAATAGACAATGGTTTTAGAAACCGTTGTGGAAGTTCTTTCAGACAACAGACAGATTTTGCAAAAAAAAAAAAACCGTTTTGTGAAAATTTCAAACAATGCTTTTACTGCCGACCGTTGTCTGATAAGTGTTGTCTGTTTCAGTTTTTCTTGTAGTGAAAGCCAACCTCAAGCCTTCTTCATTTGTTTCTGGTTCATAAGCTTCAACTCTTGGAGACGTGTGTGTAATCTCCACTGGAACCACTGCCTCTGCCCCATATGCCAGCAAGAAGGGGGTAGCTCCAGTGGTGACTTTACAAGTAGTACGATATGCCCATAATATGGGGAGCAATTCATCTACCCAAGTATTTCTGGAGTGTTCAACTCTTTTCTTCAGTCCATCTAGGATAATTCGATTTGCAACCTCAGTTTGCCCATTTGCTTGAGGATGGGCAACAGAAGTGAAGTGCAACTTGATATCATTCTCATCACAATATTTCTTGAACTCATCATTGTTGAATTGAGTTCCATTGTCCGTAACCAGGACTCGTGGAATTCCATACCTGCATATCACATTTTCCCAGAAGAATTGCATCACTTGCTTGGTGGTTATCTTGGCAAAAGGCTTAGCCTCAATCCACTTGGTGAAGTAGTCAATTGCCACTATCAAGAACTTTCTTTGAGCACTCGCCATTGGAAATGGCCCAAGTATATCCATTCCCCACATAACAAAAGGGATAGGAGAGTTAATGGATGTCATCATCTCAGGTGGTTGTCTAACCACTGGTGCATGTTTCTGGCACCGTTCACATTTTCTCATATAGCTTTTAGCATCAGCAAATATGTTTGGCCAATAGAAACCTAGACGAGTGATTTTATGGGCAAGGGCTCTGCCCCCCAAGTGCTGCCCACAAATTCCTTCATGTACTTTCTTCAGGGCTAATTCTGCCTCTTGAGGTCTCAAACATTTCAGATATGGAATGATGAAAGACTTTTTGTATAGGATTCCCTCAATCAGGGTATACCTTAGTGCTCTGACGTATAGCTTTCGTGCTTCTGAAGTGTCATTGGGTAACCACCCAGTTTCCAGATGAGCCTTGATGGGATCTATCCAACAACTATCAACATCAATGGGTGCTACCAACTTTCTGTTGATGCTTGGGGTCCTCAGGACTTGGAAGTATACACTCCCTGCATAGTTTTCAATTTCGGAAGAAGCAAATTTAGACAAGGCATCAGCCTTCACGTTTTCTTCCCTTGGAATGTGCTCCACATAGCATTCGTCGAACTGAGTCATGATGGCCTTGACATGTTTCAAGTACTTGGCCATGACTTCATCTCTGGCCTCAAATTCCCCATTCACTTGGGAAACCACTAGCCTCGATTCTCCACATACTTTTAGAGTTTTGACTCTCAAGGCTCCAGCCAGCCCTAGGCCAGCTATCAGAGCTTCATACTCAGCCTCATTGTTTGTCGTTGGAAAGTCAAGTTTTAGTGCATACTCTATGATGAATCCATCAGGACTTTGTAGCACTAAACCGGCTCCGCTTGATTTTTTTTTTTATGCTCCATCAAAATAGAGCACCCAACATTCTTTGGAGACTATGTCTTCAACTTCCTTGTCTTCCATTATTGCTTCCTGCCCCTCGACTTCTTAGTTGTCAATGGTACATTCAACCATGAAGTCAGCAAGTGCTTGAGCTTTTATGGCCGTTCGAGGCTTATACTTGATGTCGAATTCGCCCAATTCAGTGGCCATTTGATCAATCTTCCACTAACTTGAGGGCTATGCAAGATGTTTCTTAGAGGTTGATCAGTCAAGACCTCTATCTTGTGAGCCTGGAAGTATGGGCGTAGCTTTCTTGAGGCCATTATCAAGGCTAAGGCAAACTTTTCTATGGTAGAGTAGTTTATTTCTGCCCCATGAAGAATCTTACTCACATGGTAGACGGGCTTCTGCACTTTCAATTCTTCCTTTATCAATACAGCTCCCAGGGCCGTGTTGGATACTGCCAAGTATAGATAAAGAACCTCTCCTGGCTTTGGTTTTTCCAACAGTGGTGCTTCAGCCATGTATTTCTTCAGGGCCTCAAAGGCTTCTAGTTGAGCTGTAACATAACTCTTTGATCCTTCGGGATCTTCTATCCATGCATGTTATTTATGCATATTATGTTTCTTCGCTCTTGCATTCACTTATATTTATTTAGCTTATCTTTTGTAAGGCAATTCCTAATACTTGGCCTCTTGAATGGGCTAGCACTTTGATCAAGTGTTATTGGTACAACTTGTTCTTTAGTAGAACAATAACGAAATACTCAAACAAAGATAAGTAATAAAATAGTGAATGAGAACTTGAAATATTTCCTTTTAAAAAGAGGGTTCGACCCTTACATAGTGATTTACTTTCTACCAAGAGCTTAAGAGCTCAGGATGGTTTCGTCGACCTTATTGCTACTTGTACTATTAGTGGATCCCTTAAGGAAACACTTAAACATAATAAACTTTTAAATTTGAGGCATGCCAAGTTCTTGGCACCTCAGTCCCTTCAAGGGTTCAGGCAACAATGCTCCAATGTAAGTGACTTTGTCTGGTTCTCCCGGGATTAGGGGAATAGGAATTAGATCCTTGGCTGGCTTTCCCCTTCTTTCTTCATCGTCTTTTGAATTCATAACCTCGATTGGGAGAACCTGCCCTCCGACTCCATCAGGCCTTAACGCGGCTACATAGCAATTCCTAGCCATCTTTTGATCTCCTTGTTCTTCACCGACCCCGTTCCTTGTTGGGAACTTGATTTTCAAATGGTAAGTTGAGGCAACAGCCTTGAATGCATGAAGGCCTGTCCTACCAAGGATTGCATTATAAGTCGAGGTTGCCTTTATCACCACGAAGTTCAGCATTTGAGTTGTTGTTTGTGAACCTTGCCCTATTGTCATAGGGAGCTGAATAGTTCCCTCTACTTTGGATTCAACCCCATTGAACCCATATATGGGCATGTTTGAAGGAGTCAGTTGTGAATCGGTGTATCCCATCTTGATGAAGGCGTCATGGAACAAGATGTCCACGAAAGCTCCATTATCTACCAGAACCCTCTTAGTTTTAGAGTTACCTATTACAGGTATAATGACCAACGGGTCGTCATGGGGGAACTTCACCCCTTCAAGATCAGAATCATCAAAGCTAATAGCCACTTCTGCCCTGGCACGTTTCGGTGCTTCTCCTACAACAGTCATTATCTCTCGGGCATAAGCTTTCCTTGAGTTTCGGGAGGACCCAGCAGCAGTCGGTCCTCCAAATATCATGTTGATGACAGGCCCTCGGGGCTTAGGAGTACGATCTTGGTCGTTGTCCCTCCTATCGTAGTCTTTCCTTTCATAGTTTCCTTGTTGATTTCCTCGATTCCCATCCTTAGTGAACTTATCGAGTTTTCCTCTTCGGATTAAGAACTCGATCTCATCTTTCAGTTGTCTACAATTGTCGGTGTCATGACCAACTTCCTTATGGAAACGGCAGAATTGATTCTTGTTTCGTTTCTCCAAGTCGGATCTTAGCGGCTTTGGCCATCGAAGATCTTCTTCCTTCTCAATTTCCATCAGAATTTATCTTCTTGAGGTGTTCAACCTTGCATATTCATTGAACCTGGGTCCGAAGTTGTTCCTTTTAGGTGGAGAGTCGGAATCTTTCGCTGTCCTGGGATATTTGTCCCTAGCGTCATACTCTTGAGTCTCCTTTCTCTTTTTTCCATTTTCACTTCCCTCAACAATGGGTTCATACTTTCTCATGCTTTCTTCAGCCTTGATATACTTTCCGGCTCTATCTTGTAGTAACAACATGTTTTCGGGGGAATGTTTAGCCAAAGACCTCCTGAAGTGGTCATCGGTAGTTCCTTGCTGTAGGGCTATCATAGCCACTTTATCTTCCAAATCTGGGACTTTTATAGCCTCCTTAGTGAATCTACTCAAGTATTCTCTCAACGTTTCATTCTTGCCTTGTCGAATCTCCATAAGAGAGGCGGAACTTTTCTCATGTATCTTCCCACTAATAAATTGATTGATGAATGCCTTACTCAGCTCTTTGAAGGATCCAATAGAATTGGGCAGAAGGCGACTATACCAACGTTGAGCCATGCCCGTTAGGGTTTGTGGAAACGCCCTACACTTTACAGCGTCATTGGCAGGCTGCAACAGCAGTGCATTTGAGAAGGTCCTTACATGATTTGCGGGCTCTCCCGTTCCATCATAGGCTTTGATCGAAGGCATCTTAAACTTTCTGGATATAGCCGTTTTCATGATGTCTTGAGTAAACGGTGGTGTAGGATCATCAGGATCTCCTAGGGGCAACAGAATACTAGGATCACCCCTTGGGGCTTCAGCCCTCTTAGTCCTTCTTGGTGGATCCAAGTTGATTATCGGGATTCCTTCAGTCGTTCGGCCCCGAGATTGAGCGGCCTCTTCTTCAGCAAGGAGTTTTTTGAGCCTTGCAGTCTCTGTCTCATGGGCTGCAAGTTTCTCCCTAATAGTTTGGGGTGGCTCCCGATTTGTCTGCGAAGAACGTCTCCTTCTTGGGGCGACATCCTCCCCAGTTGTATAACCCTCATCCTTAGTGTATGGGCCAGAGTAATCTTGAATGAGAGGGGTCTGACGAGTTTGTTGATTTTGGGGTCCCAGACCTTGAATATAAGGGGGCACATATGCCTCATGGTAGATTGGATTAGTTCCACTACCGCCCGTCATGGGTCGAGGGGGCATGCCATAGCTTGGAATCCCCAAAGTCTGATTCGCGTATTGAGGGAGATCAGTAGTATGGAGTTGAAGGCTTCTCGGGGCATTCATGAGCAGCGGGGAGGTCGTGATTGGTTGCTGGTGAACGGTCTCTTGTGGATTAGATCCATGAATGACCATTTGCAGGGGATTCATCCCTTCAACCGAAATCGGGATTTCCGGTCCTTGAGTGTTGGTGGGGATATTCGCCCCTTGTGTGTCAGTAGTTGGCGGTGGCCGATCAGCCTCAGAGGTGATAGGACGATCCTCAGGAGTTTGATTATCCCGAGATGTTCTTCGTGTGTTTGCCATGGTTGATGTTGTCTTCCCACAGACGGCGCCAAATGTTATGGATTAAAAAACGTACTTTGTGAATTTAATGAGCTTCGAGCTTTAATGGTTGCACTCGTGTTTCCGGACTAAATTGGTCCTCACAAGATGCCTACGTATCTCAATTAATGTTGAGAATCAAGCCAAAGACGTAGTTCTGATTGTAGGATCATGGACCTTATATAGGCGTCTAGAGCCTAGTATTTATGGTATGTTTAGGAGTCTTAGCGAATAAGTCTCGTTATTGATAACTGATAAGGAGTGTTTCGCTTGGCAGGCAAGTATTATCCTCATCTGATAAGTGTTGTGACTCATCGTAATATTTGATTGGGATTCTGGATCCTTCTATGAAGATATTATCATATTTGGACTCTTTTATGAGCTGCGTATTTTCCTTTATTTATTAATTACGAAATTAATAAATAATTAGGGTTTCGGGCCTTTTATCGGGCCTAATTCTTGGACCAAACTAGGTCTAATTAATATATCATTAATTATATCTAGGGTTATATTTCAGCCCATATCAAAACCTTAATTAGTGAAATAGTTTTCTCACATGTAAGATGTCTCTGTTTTGATATTGCAAGTGGCGGTGTACTTTGATGCACTACAACAAATCAGGGCAATTACGACGGAATTTTTGCATTGAATTCGTCGTAAATGCCATCATTTACGACGAATTTGTTTCGTCGCTTTTGCTCAAGTAGAAAGTTCAGATTTTGTCACAAAGTGAAATTTCGTCGTAAGTTTGAGCGTGGGGCCCACGATCTTTAATAAAAAATTAATGTAATTTATGACGGAACGTTTCGTCGTTTGATTTGTTCTTGCGACAGAAAGTACGTCGTAAATTAGAATGTGGGACCCGCCAACAAGAAAACCTCATCCAACTTATGACGGTATTATACGTTGTATGTTTATTATTTACGACAAAATTTTTGTCACAAGATAGTCACCGGGACCCACCTGCTTGCAAAAACCAAATTTAAAAAATGTATTTAAAAAAATGATAAAATGCTACATTACGACGGAATATAAAGGATGAACATTCGTCGTAAGTTGATTATTTCAGAAAAAAAAGGATTTGCTGATTTTTGAATTCCCGGCCATTTTCGGCTTCCAAAATAAAATCCTAAACCTGCCTTGCCGAATCATGTGTAGCGCAACCACATTACTAAACATAATAAAATATAGAAAACTACATAATCAAAATACTCCATAATTTACATAAATTAAGTCACAAATTCATAGTTGTTCATACCAAATGTTAAATCATCTTACAGTTAGATAGTCATACAAACATTCAAAAGTAAGTGCCACTAATATCAACCCCTAATAACAGGACCTCCATGATAGACAACATCATAAGACGGAGCACTCATATCACGATCATCATCGCTGTCGCTACTCTCACCATTGCCCAAACCATCATCAAAATCATCATTTTCAGCTGCTGGAGCCTTCCCCTACAATATAAACATAGAAAATTAGCTATAAATATCGGAAAGACAAATCTAAACAATATGACCAGTATCATATTTTTCTCTCCAATAAATGTGGTAGCAAAAATGTAACTGCCACTATGTTTACATATATATGTGTCGTATGAGCGGATATAGATAGTTTTGAATTAGTTTTAACAAATAAATTCCCAGTTTTCTACCAACTTATATAAATCTATACAAGTATGTTTGAATAGTAATCACTCATTCCAACTTTGGCAGTTGTAGAAAATTATTCAAAGCCATCATATATACCAATCAACTTTTACTTCACATGCCAAGCATAACCTAGAGATATAACAATTACATCCGACATTTTTAAATAACAATTAAGATCCCAGAATAATATGTATATGAACATGGGTTAATGAGCTATAAACATATCCTAGTTAACTCCTTCAAATGTTAAACAGTTAATTAATTGTCATACGAGCTTCTTTAAACCCTTAATAGTCTGCAGTCTTTGACGGTGAAGCCCAACATTTTTAATTAATAATGAAAGCTGTAACATTGATTTTTTTTTAAGTTATATATAATACCTTGACACCACCACGAGCCTAAAACTTGAAAATTAACTCTGAAATTCACAGGACTATTCTGGCAGCCTCAACAGATTTTGGTCACCAGAAGATTTGAATACTAAAACTTTTAAACATTGAGGTAAATCAAGTAGCTACATTTAAGGAGTAAATTGCATTTTAATGGCATATACTATAATATTTTAGCAGTTTGATGGCTGAATTTTAAAATTGACAGATTGATGGCCTCAACTTTTTATTTCATACCAATTTAAGGACTTCCGTCGAATTTTAAAAAACGGTGTTATTTTGCAAGGTGTAATCTCTTTAAAACTTTAAACACAAGTTCCTGGATAACTAGGTTTTACCTTAGCTGCTCCTGGTCCATCTGTGTTGTATATATTGTTTAGCACATCGACTGCGACTTGGATAATGGCATGTCGCGTCTCTCTAGTTATAGGATGGTCTGCAGGTAACGAGGAGTCTCCTTCCACCACATCTCGTGCTAAGACACGGATCTGTTCGGGTGTCAACATGTACTCCTCCGGATTGGCTCGGGTCAGAGCTAGGGTCTCATCCACGACTCGCATGAACATGTCATCTGAGCCAATGCAGATCTGTCGGAGCTTCCTTCTCCTTTCCGAGGCCGCGGGGGACGTCTATATAACATATATTTCTTATTACTATGAACAAAAGACAAAAGACATGGGAGAATTAGGGCATGTGAAACATTTCAAGTAATATAATAGATCGAATTATACCATAAATATCAGAGACATGAAGCTGCGGATGTCCAATAATCATGTTCTTTCGAACACCTCCTACCGCATCTATCCAACAATGAAACACAATTAACATTATATAGATAAATGATATAGAAATGTAATTTGTAAATATATCAGATTAAGGAATTCTGGTAAAGGTTGAATGTATGAATGTATTTGCAAATTAAGACTAGACTAAATGAATATAAAGTTAGTCCTTAGGTCGAAAGATAATCTGCAAACACCTACAGAAATTGTAAAGGCTGGGATATCCATGGCTATATTGCAAATTGTAAAGTCATTGAAAAATTGAAAACTATTGAGAAATGCTGAAAATCGGGAAATAATACACACTGCATGTAATATAATTCAGATGCATTTTTGAAATTACTTTCTTAATAATGTATAGCTACACTAAGGGTCATTTGACAAATCTCAAGAAAACTTATCTGAATGATTAAAACTCTGAATAACTAAGATTTCTAAATAATCTGAATGTTGAATAAATAAGATTGTTTGGAACATAATTTTCTGAATATCTGAATGATATAATTTTTTCTAATATCGTTCATGTAAATAAGATTCTATAATATCGTTCATGTAAATAAGATTCTATATATTCATATAATACAAGCGAACTTAGCCTGCAAACCAGGGTGAACAGTATTGGTGCTTTGTGTGATTCTTTTTTCTATTTGTAGTTTATTGTATATCTTTGAAGTACATATTTTCTTTAAGACTGGATTCTATTATGAATATCATTTGTATATTATAGTCCATCTTGTTGTTTCAGATGATTTGCTACTTGCAGTGTAAGTCTGTAATTGTCTGTGCTGTTTTCCTTAATACAAAGTTCAACATCATGTCGAGAAAGTTCCAAGCAAATGAGAAGGAGAAGATCTTATCACCTGAGGAGCAGCAAACCCTAGTATGTATCGTAATAATACACAAATAATTTCTAGTTATTTAGTCTTTTCACCTATCTTTTTCACTGGTAAATGTTCAACATAATAGTGACACTAACAGAAGCTCAGATTGACCAACATTAACACGCTACAGAAAAATAAGGGCGAGTAATGCATAATATTGATATATGTTAATAATATTTCCCAACAAACTACAACCTACATGGCAAAAACATCAATTATGTTGGGAGGAATACATACAAATTAAACTATTATGTACAAAACGTTGATATATTTAACATTTCGGAGACGCATACATCTAGGAACAGACAACTAACCGGCTAGTTTAATACCTGACATACAAAATAGCAAGAGGTGCATATATATATAAAATTAGGATTTTTAAAGAATTACATATTATCAAAACTAAAGATCTCATATTAAGAATATAGAGATTTGAGAAAATAGGGTTCCGAAACTAAATTGTATGGTTTTCCTATAATTTTTTACAGGGATGAAACTTAGGCATCCCAAAGAAAAAGATAGAAGCTTAATTTCAAAACCAGTAACTCCCGCACCCGATTTTCAAATAAAGCACCCGACGTAAAAACAAAATCTCTATTAATATTAAGAATTTAGTTGACAATGGAATCAAGAAAGTTGATAACTTACAAGTTATCCGCAATCCGAAGAACCTTCCGCTCATGCTCGTCGGGGTATTTACCAAATCCACCAGGAGAATAGCCTCGTGTCTTATGTTTGCGAGGATCAGAATCCACCCCCATTGGAAGAATCTGCCTCCCATCATCGTCCCAAAGAAGACACTCAAAATTTATATCATCAACACGCCGACGTCAGCGTCCTCTTCTTACACCTCTCCTAGCACCTTCACTAGAGCCATACCTGGCACCCTCAGTACTATCGCCTTCCCTAGCACCAGTACCACTACCCTCTCCGCCACCACAAGAACCGCTACTCTGCCCCCTAACACCACTACCATCGGTGTCTAGCCTGCCCTCACTGTAATCGTTGACCCTCTGATCACCATTGTCAATGTTGTCTCCCTGACCAGCATTGCCATCAGTGTCCCCCAGACTACCACCACTGCCACTTCCTCGACCACCACTTCTGCCACTTCCTCGACCACCACTGCTTCCATTTCCTCGACCACCACTGCTGCAACTTCCTCGACCACCAATTCCACGACCACCATTATCACCCAGACCACTACCAGAACCCCTACCCTTAGCAGCCCTCCTCCCCGCCATAATCCTTACAATACTGAAATTAAGTCCAAACAAAACAAATCATTATTTTACTTTTTTCTAACACTTCACAATCATAAATATTTTATGACCTAATGATACATATATGGCATAGTATTGCAAAATATTTGAGTAAGATTTAACATATATCAGATTTGAGTCTTGCAAACGATGACGTAGCGTCTACGGCATGTAACAATTGTACATTTATCTCCATAATTCATATATAATTTGAAAATAAAACACCAATTTGCGACTTGGATAATGGCATGTCGCGTCTCTCTAGTAATAGGATGGTCTGCAGGTAACGAGGAGTCTCCTTCCACCACATCTCGTGCTAAGACACGGATCTGCTCGGGTGTCAACATGTACTCCTCCGGATTGGCTCGGGTCAGAGCTAGGGTCTCATCCACGACTCGCATGAACATGTCATCTGAGCCAATGCAGATCTGTCGGAGCTTCCTTCTCCTTTCCGAGGCCGCGGGGGACGTCTATATAACATATATTTCTTATTACTATGAACAAAAGACAAAAGACATGGGAGAATTAGGGCATGTGAAACATTTCAAGTAATATAATAGATCGAATTATACCATAAATATCAGAGACACGAAGCTGCGGATGTCCAATAATCATGTTCTTTCGAACACCTCCTACCGCATCTATCCAACAATGAAACACAATTAACATTATATAGATAAATGATATAGAAATGTAATTTGTAAATATATCAGATTAAGGAATTCTGGTAAAGGTTGAATGTATGAATGTATTTGCAAATTAAGACTAGACTAAATGAATATAAAGTTAGTCCTTAGGTCGAAAGATAATCTGCAAACACCTACAGAAATTGTAAAGGCTGGGATATCCATGGCTATATTGCAAATTGTAAAGTCATTGAAAAATTGAAAACTATTGAGAAATGCTGAAAATCGGGAAATAATACACACTGCATGTAATATAATTCAGATGCATTTTTGAAATTACTTTCTTAATAATGTATAGCTACACTAAGGGTCATTTGACAAATCTCAAGAAAACTTATCTGAATGATTAAAACTCTGAATAACTAAGATTTCTAAATAATCTGAATGTTGAATAAATAAGATTGTTTGGAACATAATTTTCTGAATATCTGAATGATATAATTTTTTCTAATATCGTTCATGTAAATAAGATTCTATAATATCGTTCATGTACATAAGATTCTATATATTCATATAATACAAGCGAACTTAGCCTGCAAACCAGGGTGAACAGTATTGGTGCTTTGTGTGATTCTTTTTTCTATTTGTAGTTTATTGTATATCTTTGAAGTACATATTTTCTTTAAGACTGGATTCTATTATGAATATCATTTGTATATTATAGTCCATCTTGTTGTTTCAGATGATTTGCTACTTGCAGTGTAAGTCTGCAATTGTCTGTGCTGTTTTCCTTAAGACAAAGTTCAACATCATGTCGAGAAAGTTCCAAGCAAATGAGAAGGAGAAGATCTTATCACCTGAGGAGCAGCAAACCCTAGTATGTATCGTAATAATACACAAATAATTTCTAGTTATTTAGTCTTTTCACCTATCTTTTTCACTGGTAAATGTTCAAGATAATAGTGACACTAACAGAAGCTCAGATTGACCAACATTAACACGCTACAGAAAAATAAGGGCGAGTAATGCATAATATTGATATATGTTAATAATATTTCCCAACAAACTACAACCTATATGGCAAAAACATCAATTATGGTGGGAGGAATACATACAAATTAAACTATTATGTACAAAACGTTGATATATTTAACATTTCGGAGACGCATACATCTAGGAACAGACAACTAATCGGCTAGTTTAATACCTGACATACAAAATAGCAAGAGGTGCATATATATATAAAATTAGGATTTTTAAAGAATTACATATTATCAAAAGTAAAGATCTCATATTAAGAATATAGAGATTTGAGAAAATAGGGTTCCGAAACTAAATTGTATGGTTTTCCTATAATTTTTTACAGGGATGAAACTTAGGCATCCCAAAGAAAAAGATAGAAGCTTAATTTCAAAACCAGTAACTCCCGCACCCGATTTTCAAATAAAGCACCCGACGTAAAAACAAAATCTCTATTAATATTAAGAATTTAGTTGACAATGGAATCAAGAAAGTTGATAACTTACAAGTTATCCGCAATCCGAAGAACCTTCCGCTCATGCTCGTCGGGGTATTTACCAAATCCACCAGGAGAATAGCCTCGTGTCTTATGTTTGCGAGGATCAGAATCCACCCCCATTGGAAGAATCTGCCTCCCATCATCGTCCCAAAGAAGACACTCAAAATTTATATCATCAACACGCCGACGTCAGCGTCCTCTTCTTACACCTCTCCTAGCACCTTCACTAGAGCCATACCTGGCACCCTCAGTACTATCGCCTTCCCTAGCACCAGTACCACTACCCTCTCCGCCACCACAAGAACCGCTACTCTGCCCCCTAACACCACTACCATCGGTGTCTAGCCTGCCCTCACTGCAATCGTTGACCCTCTGATCACCATTGTCAATGTTGTCTCCCTGACCAGCATTGCCATCAGTGTCCCCCAGACTACCACCACTGCCACTTCCTCGACCACCACTTCTGCCACTTCCTTGACCACCACTGCTTCCATTTCCTCGACCACCACTGCTGCAACTTCCTCGACCACCAATTCCACGACCACCATTATCACCCAGACCACTACCAGAACCCCTACCCTTAGCAGCCCTCCTCCCCGCCATAATCCTTACAATACTGAAATTAAGTCCAAACAAAACAAATCATTATTTTACTTTTTTCTAACACTTCACAATCATAAATATTTTATGACCTAATGATACATATATGGCATAGTATTGCAAAATATTTGAGTAAGATTTAACATATATCAGATTTGAGTCTTGCAAACGATGACGTAGCGTCTACGGCATGTAACAATTGTACATTTATCTCCATAATTCATATATAATTTGAAAATAAAACACCAATTTGAGACACTAGCATGCTAAAACACTGTCTAATTTAATCTCCGGAGCCTACCTTGATTCAAGTTGTCCTGCTCTTTAAAATAATATTCAAAAAAATATACAAACACGACTAGCACATATATCACTATTTATAAGAAATCTTTTGCAAAATAGATTAATTCAACTCTATACCAAATTATATTCTTACACAGAGTATTGAAAAAACATTAACATATAGCTGTAAAAGAAAAAAACATCCAATATTGCTATAAAAGAACTTCAATATTCATTTACCCAATGAATAAATAAGCATCCACTGATAATCACTGATAATCACTGATAAATACCGAGTGATACATACCCAGTTATAGATATGTATACCCATAAACATATAGATCAATTACAAGCTGATTACATGTAAATACTTGTAGTTAATTATTAATATGACGGTGTATACATATAGATTTGCATGTTATCAATAGTTAAAAAATAACAACTAGATCGAAGCACAAAACAAATAATTTACCTTGAAATCACTAAGACGATAAACCACCTGTGACAAATATTCCTTGTGTAGCTTTCCTGATTATTTAGACAATAGCTTAATAGTTTATTTTTCTAATTATTTATAATTATACAATTTACTAAAATTTAAAAAATCATTCATAAGCTTGTATATAAAATTTCTAATATTTTGTATATACTTCACCAACATATGTAATTTAGAAATTAATTTAAAATTTTATGTAATATATTTAAGTTGGAATTGTGTTTATAGTTTAAATTGTAAGTAGAACGAGAATAAAAACAAACATACAATGGTTAATATTGTTATTATGTGATGTTAGATGATATGTAATTAAAATAATAAAACAAATCTTGAATGCTAAGAATCTCAACGATGGGGGTATTGTTATTCACATAGCATACTACATGTAAGGAATTTTGATATTTGGTCCTCGGTGTTCCACTGCTATATATGAGCATATAATACTTACCATTGTTGTTGTGATTTGTTAATTGATACTAACTAAAATATGTAAATTAAAATAGTAACTCAATTGATCTTGTTTGCTTAATAGATTAACGATACACGATGTAAAGTAATTTATATGATATTATTTGTAACGAATTTCGACTTACGACTTTTCTTGATAATTTCTTGTTAATGTCGTTGTCGATTTTTAACTAGTTATATAGTATATTTTCATTGTATTAAAAACAATCTAAAATGAAATCTATGATCGATCTATATCTTATAAGAATAAATAAGTAAGAACTCTTAAAAATTAAATAGTAAAGATATTTTTTTTGTAATTATTTTATGTTTGATTTAGTGTATATCTTTTATAGGGAAAACTCTACATATACACAAAATAATTTATATACACCAAATAATTTCGCATGAATATCAAAATTTTATTTCATTTAATGGAATAAATTGTTTTTTATTCTTTAAATAATATTCTATTTTTAAAAATCAAGTATAATATAATATCACATATCTTTATAAGTGGGACTATATATGCTCTAACGTGCACCCTAGCATTTGCTAAAATTATGGTTATGAACCCCAAAATTCTGGTTATCAACCCCACACCAACAACAACCGCTACTAAGTCAAATTTAATCAAAGTGAATTAACAGGAAAAAAAGAAACAAACTCAAGACTTATCCTCATGGTGAGGACTAACTAACTCTAACAGATCAAATGGATATGGAGCTTTGAAATAGGAATTCAGTCCAACAATGCTAATCAATTTAATCTTTGTACTCTATAAAAAGAGTTTGAAATGCAATTTCAACCACTAGAAGTTCATGTCATTTTAACTCTAGCTTAGTATTCATATTATATTATTTTTATATATGTTCAGTTGTTCACATGTAACTATATAATATAAGGGTCAGGAGCAAAACGGGTACAAAGTTCGGGAACTAGGGGGCTTTACTATAACATCAAATAAGAGACTCGGGAGAAAGTGGATCGTTTAATCGGAAGGGGAGGGCAGATCATTTAAAAAGGTGTATTTTCTTACTATTTCTTTGTAAACTATGTTTTAAATGTGTTTACTTAAGGATGCATTAAATCTAGTGAACTATATAGGTTGTTAAGTCCACTTTAGAAACACTTGCATCAAATGTTTTGCTCTGTCGTCTCTGTGACATGTTGTTTACTTTTACGTTATTTTTACCATATCTATCGATTTTTTAGTTCCATGTCCTTTTCATTCTGTTATGGTAAATAGTATGTAAAAACATGTTTGCATATAAAAAAGAGCTTAGGAAGCAGAGGTAGATCTGACGAGGGATATTTACGAGGCACTTTAATAAAATACTGTTTATTAATTCCAGCCCTTACATCCACTTTTCTTAATTTAATTCTTGGCCCATTTTTAATTTAAGTTAATTTGATTTTACCGACCTTGTAAATGATTCGAGATATTTAAATTATCTTATGAATTTTTTTGAGAATAATCTTATATTAAATTTTATTTATAAAAATATTAAAATATGATTTATTAATTTATTTTTTTGTGTGTCACTTAAAGTTGCAGAAAAAATAAATGAATTGAAACAGTAAAATCATCATGTAACATTATTTGTTTAATTGTGTTTGTAATTCTATAAGAGAAATTAAAGTTAATTATTTTTTCAATGTATTGTGTTTTCTATAGTTTTTTTTAATCTAAATTAGCTTCTTGCTCAAATTAATGTCATTTGCTTTGTTTGTAATATTTTAGTTACTTAATAAGTACATACAAATAATAAAAAATTGTATTTTGTATACACTATATGTTTGTCTCTAATTTTCGGAACACTAGTTAGCAAACATCTTTAGAATATTATATGAACAAAGATTAGCTATATCAAATGTAACAGTGTAGGAATTAAGTTTACATAACACTTTGCACGTGCCGATAAAAAACTTAAAAACAATACCTTGGATCCATATTTAGTTGTAGTTATTTGTGGGTTCCGTAAAGTAAGCATAACTTCAGCCAGATTCTTTCTAAACAATATATATAATTTTTTGTTTTTCTTTTTAAAATAAGTAAATGTATCATATACGTTAATACTAATTCTTTAAAATTTTATCCGAGCTAAATTTATGAGACAATAATAAAAGTTATACAAAATTAAGTAAAAAGTATTTATAAAGAAATAAAAATACTAATAATAACACATAAACAATAATTCCTCGGAGACCAAGAATTACATCGACTAGTAAGGTTATGTGCTGGGAAAACAAAATGACCCTTGTTACGAAACTAAAAATATTGACAAAAACTACTCTTTTTTGGACATAAGGAGCACTGTTTAATAAAATTAAAACAATAAATTAGTGGTTCAAATTAATTAAAAATTTATTTTCAAGCATAAGTTATAATTAAGATATTACATTTATTTTATTGTTACTATTTGTTCTCTTTTGCTATTTGGTCTCAAAATTTGGGTAAGCGTCTAATGATTGTATATTTAATTTAGTTAATTAATAATATATGTTCACATATTTTATATTTCAATTTCATTATAAAATTAAATGTTGTTGCCTAAATTTCAAGGATTTTTAAATTTCTTAGATTTTTTTATTAGCTTTTGAAATATTCATATTTACAATTATGTAATTTTTGCAGGTATTTAGTAGCATCAATAGGGAAATGGAAAATAATAGATCTTGGATGTATCAAAGAACAAATGATCGAGGATATCTAAATCCTGCTTTTGTCAAGGGATTAGAAGAATTTATGGCTTATGCTAAATCTCGACCGTCTTCTATGGATGGGACAAATATAAAGTGTTCTTGTTGGAATTGTAAAAATCATAGACACTGGGATGCCGATACAGTAGAGTTCCATTTATTAAAAAAGGGGTTTGTAAAAGATTATTATGTATGGGATCGACACGATGAACCATACATTTTTGGGCAAACTAGTGGAAGTGCAGAGCAATCATCGACCACTAACTCTAATATCTCATGTGATAGAGAAGAGAATAACTTAATGTATGACATGGTGATCGATGCAGCTGGTCCAGATTTTGATCCAGATCGTCCTGAAGAAATGCCAAATGCTGAAGCACAAAAATTGTATGACATGCTGCGATCTTCTGAAAAGAAGTTATATGATGGTTGTGAAGTTTCTCAATTGTCTGCTGTTGCTCAAATGTTAAGTCTAAAATCTGATCATCATTGGTCTGAGGCATGCTATGATCAGACGTCACAGTTTTTTAAAGATGCATTGCCTCAAGAAAACACATTCATTGATAGTTTCTATAACACGAAGAAACATAACTCTGGGAATCGAAGTGAATCAAATGGAAAATACATAACTCTGAAACAAGCTGCGTATGCGAAGAAGTTGCTTGAGAAGTCTGGGATGTCGACGTGCAACACATCGAAATTTCCAATGGAGCAGAAAGCACAACTTGACAAAGACGAAGGAGGAAAGTTGGTGGATGCAACTGAGTATAGAGGTATTGTAGGTAGTTTACGCTATCTAACACATACTCGACCTGACATTTCATTTGCAGTAGGTGTGGTGAGTAGATTCATGGAAAAGCCAACTATCAAACACTTTCAGGCAGTAAAACATATTCTAAGGTATGTTAGAGGCACGGTCGATTTTGGCTTAATGTATGGGTGTGGGGATGAGAATCGAGTTTTGTTGGGCTACACAGATAGTGATCTAGCAGGCGATGTCATAGACAGACGAAGCACGGGGGGAATGTGCTTCTATTTGAACAACAGCCTGGTATCGTGGGCATCTCAAAAATAGAGAATTGTGGCTCTCTCATCCTGCGAAGCAGAGTATATGGCTACCACAACGGCAGCCTGTCAAAGCATATGGTTACGTGGTTTATTAGAAGAAATTTCCGGACAAAAAGTTGGGCCAGTTGTGTTACATGTGGACAATAGATCAGCCATCGAGTTAATGAAGAATCCAGTTCAACATGGAAGGAGTAAGCACATCGATGTACGCTTTCACTTCATACAAGAGTGTATTGAACGAGGCAAGTTGGTGGTTAAGTTTGTGACTACTAAAGAACAGAGAGCCGATATCTTGACAAAGGCGTTGGGAAGAGTTAAGTTTGAAGAAATGAGAGAGATGATCGGAGTAAAGAATCTGGGAACAACATCTTTGAGTCAGTGATATGGAGCTGCGGACATGGGAGACATGTTTAAGATTAGGGGGGAATGTGTTAAAATATTTAATCTTAACATGTTCAAATAAAATGTATTTGTTTTAGGAGTTGATTAGGTCTTTTAATAAAAGCGTAAGACTAGGACTTAGTAACAGTAGTTGAGAGTTGATAGGAGTTTGTGTTAAGTGGTTCCTTTATTTTAGCTACCACTACTTTCCATTTTGTATTTGTATGTTGATTTGATCAATAATAATAACTGAGTGTTTTCCAGTTAATACATACTAGTGTGTGCGTGTGTATCTCTGTGTTTTCCAATATGTTACACCATTTGCTATCTAATGTCAAGAAGTATACCTGTTTTATGAAGGAAGTGTAAGGCATGGAGAATTTCATGTGCACACTTCAGGAAAATATACTTAATTATAAGTCAACCGCCAAAAACCTTTAGCCCCCTGCTCCTTGCAACCACAGGACCTAGGCCTTAGGGCAACGATCAGCAAAATTTTGAAACATATGGTACTCTATTTGGATTTGTATGGATTTTTTGGAATATAAAAATGCAATATTAAAATCTGTTGGTAATGAATAAGGATATTCAAAAGTTTACAATTATAATCATAGGATATTCAATCAAAATTTCATAAAATGGAGAATTTTATGATATTCAAAAACTGATGTATTTTAATATTCTTTAATGTGTATTGATATTCAGAAACAAAATAGTAATAAAAACTGATGTATTTTGTAAAATTTTCTGAAATTCCATTAAAATGTATTAGATTTTGAAGAATTTGTGGAATATTTTCTAAATCTATGAGCCTTTGTATCAACCAAGCACGAGTCTACATCTACTCAATGACAATTCAAGTATAAAACAAAATCAACAAGATGTTTTAAAATGTTGCATATTATCATTAATATATTAAAAGTTGAACTAAATACACCCTTTAGTTTAAGCAATTATTAGTTTATTACATACCTCCTACCTATTTCATTAGGGTTTAATAAAAATAAAATTAGGTAAATGGGAATGAAACCTGTTAAAACCTATATTAATAAATAAAAATCTTAGGACTTAAACACCCAAAAATCTTATAAACAAATAGGAGGACATCAAAGTACACCGCCACTTGCAATATCAAAACAGAGACATCTTACATGTGAGAAAACTATTTCACTAATTAAGGTTTAATAAAATTAAAATGGGTTAAATTAGGGACAAAAGCTTGTTAATATATATATTAAAAAATATATATTCTAAAATAAAAATTTTAGGATTCAAACACCAAAAATCTTAGGATTCAAACACCAAAAATCTTTAAAAAAATGAGCATATACCAAAACCACCCCCACTTGCTATATCTAAACAAAGACATTTGATATGTGAGAAAAAGAAAGAATGTTTGAGTAGAACACTAATCAAACAATCAAAAACATAATATTGTTGAATAAAGATAACTAATATAGGTAGTACACTCTCCATATTTCTTAGTAATAACAATTAAGGTAACTCTCAATTTTTCCTCTAAAATGATGTATATGTAAACACAATCCCTTATAAATTGCATGAGATGTCAAACTAAATTAGATCCTCATACACAATAACATGGAGTATACAAATAATTTCTGATCTATTTTGCAAAAACTTATTTAGAAGTACTTTAAAGATTATAAAATTTTAAAATAGTTGTTTTATATTTGTTAGGTTGGAGTAGGAAATATGATTATAATTATCATATTTGGCGAATAGATATTTTTAATCAGATCTTATAAATTATTTTTTAAGGGAACTGTAAGATAAGAAATTACATAAGATAATTTAAAAAATTATGAAATCTTACTTAGCGAAAAAAATATATGAAATCTTAAGTGATTATAATACAATCTAAACTTAATATTTTAAATGAATATTAGATTATTTAAAGAATATTGAGATTATATATTATAATCCCAAAATTCTCCTAAACAAACAAACATGGCCTACGAGTTAAAAAAAGTAAAACCACTTTCAGTAAAAAGTTAACAAATATATGACAAAGGCTGCCCATATGGCGAGCCACATCAACAGCCACATCGACGGCCACATGGCGGTGGACCCCGACACGTCACTTGTCACAGGTTGACATGTCATGCCACGTGTCACGAGTGGGGTCACTGCCACGTCATTTTGTGGGGTCACATTTGACCCCGGTCAAGCACTATTTCTACGAACCAAATCCTACCCACGCATTTCACGGTAGGAAATATTACGAAGACAGTTGGAAATGCTTTGAAGGTGGTAGGAATTACTAGACAATTGTTTCAAAAATAAAAAATAAAGCTTTCATTACTTCCCCTATCTAACATATTGCTCAAATCATTATAAAAAAAATAGATCGATATCTAATTCACAAGTATACAACCATAACAAATAATCAAACCTTCATTGTATATAAAAATTCAAACATTCCTTACACATAAATCATAATATTCGAAGTTGTTCTTATGCACCAAAACTACAAATCAAAAATTATTTACAAGGCTTAATTAATTATCTTCAAAGTCTTCATCTTTTTCGTTTGGATCTTCAAGTTATTTTCTTCACAATCATTTTCTCTATTTCCTCATCATTGTCTTTGAATCTTCATAAAGTACCTAAAATTTACATAAGAAGCAAGAATTAGTACACCTAATAATTAAGAGTTATTAGCTAATTAAATAACAAAATAAGCATGAAGATAAAATTACTTAAATAAGCAAGAAGATGAACAAAGTGAATAAGATGTGAAATTGATTTGAAGAAAATGAAGATATAGAAAAGAAGATGAAGAGATAAAGAAGATGAAGTAATAAGAAGATGAAAATGATTGAATTTTTAGTTTTAAGCGCAATTTTTGAATTTTTCGGGAAATTGTAGCTTATTTCCTACCGATAATGGTAGGTTATGATTCTCAGCAAAAATTTTGAATTTTTGGTTTGGGCGCAATTTTTGAATTTTTAGTTTTAGGCGCAATTTTTGAATTTTTCGGGAAATTGTAGTTTATTTCCTACCGATAATGATAGGTTATGATTCTCAACAAAAATTTTGAATTTTTGGTTTGGGCGCAATTTTTGAATTTTTAGTTTTAGGCGCAATTTCTGAATTTTTCGGGAAATTGTGGCTCATTTCCTACCGATAATGGTAGGTTATGGTTCTTAGCGAAATTTTTGAATTTTTGGTTTGGGCGTAATTTTTGAATTTTTAGTTTTAGGCGTAATTTTTGAATTTTTAGTTTTAGGCGTAATTTTTGAATTTTTCGGGAAATTGTAGCTTATTTCCTACCGATAATGGTAGGGTATAGGTTTTGGCACAATGTTTTTAAAAAAAATAAACATAAATTTTTTTTAAAATAATATTTTCGACAATCGAAAAGTAATGATAATTAAAATCTATTGATTTATGTCAGAGGGTAAATAAGTTGTTACCCTATTTTTTTTTCTTTTATTATTTTAATTATATTCTTTTATTAGTTGTGCGTGGTAATTTCAATTTTTTGGTAAAAATTTGACGGAAATTGCCAAAAAAATGGGTTGTGTGGATTCAAACAACTACCCTCTCTGAGAACAACCAAGTGCACAACCACTACACCAACATCGTTGTATGTACTAAATATGCAATTTACTTATATATCATATTTCAGTTCAAGTTTTGTAAATTATAAGTTTGATAGATACATTATAAAAATATAGAAGCTTAAATTAAAAAATTTTAAAATTTTACATACAGCTAAGAAATCAACATATTTAATCATCCGTAAGGTTAGATCGTTGAAAAAAAACAAAAAAAAACAAAAACTGTAACCCTAAACAACCCCTAAAAAGGGAAATTCAATTTTTTCATAAAAGTTTAGGAGGAAATCGGCTAAAATTTTGGATTGCAGGGATTCAAACTCGTGCCCCCTCCAACAATGACCAAGTGAACAACCACTGCGCCAAACAAGCTTTTTATAATAACTCAACAAATAATTGATATATGATATTCCAATTCAAATTTTATAAAGTACAAGTTTGATAAATAGATTTATTATAAAAATATAAGAGTTTAAATTAAAAAATCCAATATTTTGTATAAAACTAAGAAATCAACATATTTAATCATTCGTAAGGTTGGATGGTTGAAAAAAAATAAATAAAAATCAAAACGTGTAACCCTAGACAACCCGTAAAACATGAGTATAAACTCTAACTCAATCTTCTAACACTCTTTCGTTTTCTAAATGACTTTAACTTTTTATAATATTTTTTTGTCTAAATTTTTTTCCTTAGCTTCATCAAACTACAAAACGACGTTTCATATAAAAAAATTTAATTTAGTCATACATCTTTTATTTTTAATTTTTTTTCGCTATAATTAGGTTTTAGCGAAGAACATAAAACATAAGAATATAAGTTTTAATCAACTAATTTTTATCCTCCACCACTAAAATGAGTAGATCTTTATGTCCGTAGAGTTTGATTAACAAAAAACATGATAACCGATCAACAAAAAATATAATAAAAACACTTTATACCCTAATTGTATTTTTTTATTATTTTATTATTCGATCAAAACCTACCATTATTGGTAGGAAAGGTGTACACAAATGGGCCGATTTGTTTGGGCCGAAAGGTGGTGGGGGTCCCAAATTCGTCAGTGACCATTTCCTACCATATATGGTAGGAAATGGCCTTGGCAGAATGAAAATAATTCTTATTAAAAAAAATATTTATTACTTTAAAATATGATAGGGACCATGATGTGGATGGTGGGGTACCATCACGAATAAAACCTGCCAGATTTGGTAGGTTTTATTTTCCTACCATATATGGTAGGAAATGACTATGACAGAATGAAAAATTTTCTTATTTTAAAAAAATTATTTATTACTTAAATTATGATATGGCTGATGATGTGGATGGTGGGGTACCATCACGAATAAAACCTACCGGATTTGGTAGGTTTTAGTTTCCTACCATATATGGTAGGAAATGACCACATCATATTGAAAATATTTTTTATTTTATAAAAATTGTTTATTACTTAAAAATATGACAAGGCTGATGATTAGGATGGTGGGGTCTTATCTTTGTGAAAATGCAAGCAAATTGTACCGATATTGGTAGGTTTTATTTTCCTACCAACAATCGGTAGGAATTGGTCCTGGCTTTCACAGAAATCGGACCCCATATGGGAAGATTTAAATGGTAGGAAATGAGGGGTCAATTCCTACCAAGTTTTTTTGGTAAGATTTATATGGTAGGAAAAGGCCGTTTTTGGTGTAGTGATATAAGTATAAGTTGATGAATTCTTATAAGTATAAGTTCGATGAATTCTTATAAGTTATATTTGGATAAATTTACTTATAAGTTACATAAGAGTTTGCTAAATTAAATTTGAAAAAATAATTATTAAATACAATGATTTCAACACTTGCATTTTAAATTAAAAAAACAAAGGTAAAAATATAAAATATTAAAACATAAATAAATTAAGTAATAATTCAATAAGTTGAGGAAAATGTACATCATTATTAACATTGTCGGCTTATAAACCATAAGTAGGCTTATAAACCAGTTGCCAAACAGGCCCATAGATTGACCACTAGCATTGTATTTTTAATGAGATTTCCTAATAGCTGTTGATACTCTAGGATTTGCTCATATTACATATTGAATATCAAATCATATTTCCAATTACATTTTCATTTTTATTAAAAATGAACTTAAGTATATCAAATAAAATTTCGAATGTTGATTCAAGATGCTAAGAATCTGAATGCAATATATCTATATTATCATAACAAATTAAAAGGTTAAATAAAGTGATTTACAAAATCGCAACATATACTCTAGTCATCTATATAACAGAGAAGACTGGTAAAAGTCTAACACTACAAGAAAAACGGCTAAATTCGACAAGAAAAATTATGTCGAATTTAACTAAATTCGACAGAATTTTGTCGAATTTAACTAAATTCGACAGAAAATGTGTTTGTCGAAAATGCTCGCGTCAAATTTAGCAAATTCTGTCGAATTTATGTAAATTCGACAGACTAAATTCTGTCGAATTTAGCCGAATATTTCAAAATTTTGAAATTTTCAAATTCCGCTAAAAAATTTAAATTTTCAAATTTTGGCGCCCTTAGTGCATTAAATTCGACAAAATATGGTCGAAATTAGTATGCTAAATGCGACGGAACACAGTCCAAATTACATATTAAATTCGACAAAATTCGGTCGAATTTAATGAACACCAGTTTTTTAAAAATAAGCAGCAGAATCTGCTGCTCAATAATTTATCCAATTTTTTGCGATTTTTCACTAGTGTTTGTATACTAGTGTTTGTATATCAAGAAGGTAATTACATTAAACAATAATGGATACAATAGTCATTTTTTGTACTAATCCGAAAATAATATAAATCAATAATGTTGAAGTAAAAATACAATAATTTCTACTTCTTTTGAAACACATTAAAACTCAAACACTATAAAATTACTCTACCCAAATAATATCCAAATGTAAAGAAAATATATAAAAAAAACTTAACTTGGTGTGTGTATAATTATAATGACAACTTGTGTTGTTTCGCTTTTAAGAAGCATACTACAAAGAACTCGCCGGAATTGAATGGGGGTGAACTTGCCGGAATTGATTGGGGTGAACTCGTCGGATGCTAGAAATGTAATTAATGGATGTGCTAATATGAATTATGTATATATATAGTGCTTAAAATATATGAAACATGTGTTAGTGTTTATGTATATAAATTGATAAGTATGTTTGTTAGAGAAGAAAAATGGAGTAGGAGTAATTGAATGTTTATGAGAAAATATGAATGAATGAAATATATAAAAGAGAAAGAGATGAGTGTAATTAAATTAATGGTTAGGATGAAATATTTTAGGGAAGAAATGGATAGTTTAGATTCAATGTAAAAGAGCAATCCATGTGCTTGTTTTTCAACCACTACCAGCGTGACACGTGGCAAGAGAAAATTAACTTATTCTGAATTTTACTAAATTCAACCAAATATGGTCGAAAATAAAACACGGGTAAATTCGACAGAAATCAGTTGAATTTAGGAGCTGGTACTAAATTCGACCATTTTTGGTCAAATTTAAGAGCTGGTACTAAATTCGACACAACACTGTCGAATATAGTTTTGACTAAATTCAGAAATTTTGGCGGCAAAATTCCCACCAAAACTAGAAGTTAAATTCGACAGAATTCGATGTAATTTGGCTAAATCTGGTCAAAAATAAAACATGGGTAAATTCGACTGAAATCGGTTGAATTTAGCTAAATTCGATTGAAATATGTTGAATTTAGCTAAATTCCACCGATATCAGTAGAACTAAAGCTTAAATTCGACCACAAGCCCTAGTTGGTCGAATTTAGTGTAAGTGATATATATATATATTTGTTAAAATGTTTAAGATATAAATATTTAAATTAACTATTTTTTTGCACACACTATATTCTTTTGATAATCTTCACATCCGTACGGTTGGATTACTCAAAACAATTTTTAAATAAACTTAAAACTCTAACCCTAGTCTAACCCCTAAATCTAAACCCTAAACCGCCCATATTCTACTCAACTATGTCGTTTATGTACAGAATTATAAAAAAAAACTTTTTTTTTCTACCCATTATTATTTATTCAAATTTTTTTAGTGAATGTAATATATCATCCAAATACTTTCATATTTTTTTTGTATTTTTTAAAACCAATTAGATAGTTAATTTAATTTTTCTAAAAGTATCAAAAAATGAAAGTTCAACATTATCTAATCATATTAAAAAATTATGTAAAATTTTTGTACAACTAAATTCTTACATGTAATAAATTTTATCCTTATATTTTTATTTATTTTTCATGATGTGTACAACTATATTTATTTTCCATCTCTTTTTTAGGGGATTTTCATTTGGACTACATAAAATTTTGGATTGTGGCTAAATTCGACCGTTTTTGGTCGAATTTAGGAGCTGGAACTAAATTCGACAGAACGCTGTCGACTATAGTTTTGAATAATGTGAAAAATTTTGGGCGGGAAATATCCCACATTTTACTAAATTCAAAAATATTAGCGGCAAAATTCTTACCTTTTACTAAATTCGACACAATAAAAAAATCTGTCGAATTTAGTACTGAATTCGACAACATAAAAAAAATCTGTCGAATTTATTACTAAATTCGACAGATCGATTTCGACATAATACATTTTCGACCGAAAACTGTCGAATTTAGCCGCAGTGTATAATTTCGACTGAATTCTGTCGAATTTGGTTTCTGTCGAATTTGGTTTGTCGAAATTAGCCTTACTTTCTTGTAGTGTAAAGTACAAGACAATCATAATGGACAAATTATTCCAATCTGCAGAAAAACAAATACTGGCAATGCCTGATCCTGTGCCAACCCCATCTTCACGAAATGTTGTCCCTGTTAGTGTTAGGTCTAGTCACAGGTCAAGACCAAGAACGGTTGGATCGGGTAACTGGTCAAGGCCGAGAACTTCCATGGGGACTCTCGTCCTTAACATTGAACCAGGGTTAGATATCGTGGAAAGTGTTGTGGAGTATGCTGGTCGTAATTCACTAAATATATCAGTTGTTTTTGGTACCGGACTTGTATCAGAAGCTGTTACTTGCTGTGCAGGGTCTGATGTCCCACCTGCTCAAGTTCCAGGACTTTTAGGATAATTTCTTTTTCAGGGACATGTTTCGGTTCAGGTGCTGCTGCTGCCGCTACTTCTGCTTCTTATGATCACATAGCTAAGTGTTTTACTGTTAGAGCTGTAGATGCCGAAGGAGCTTTAATGGGTGGACTAGTGACTAGCATGAAAGCAGCCGGCCCTGTAATGCTAGTGGTTGCCAAAAACTCAGCAGTATATGACTGTTGATGGTCGCTGGTCCATTTTCTTCTTTCTAGTTATGTTTTTTTTAGGAAATAAAATTTTGATAAATTGTGTCTGGTCATTTTTCCCAAAGTCAATTTACAAATCATTATCGATATTCATGCATATTTATTTAAGATTTCTTTAACACTTATCCTTTTGCATGCAATATTTACAATGGTTGTGGTTAATTGATATGCTTAATCTTATATTAAAAAAGTAATTTAAAACTAATTTTAGCTAGAGTAACTTGAAATATCGACCGAAAAGCAGTTGATATATTTCACGCAATATGCAAAACAATTTTGGCACAAATATTAGCTAAATGTAATAATGGTTCACCACATAATTTTTTTATATTTTTGCTATAGGTTGTCTGTATTTCTAGATCTCTCGAGACAAAGATAAATTTTGATAAATTTTCTCCACATAATTCATATATACTTAAACCTATTAAAATTTGTAGAGATGGAATTTAAATAATAATAATTAAAACCCAACCTCCTTTTGTTGACATGCTCAAATTTCAAACCTAAAGCTCCCTTACTTCAAACATGGATGAAATTCCATTGGTTCTGAATGTAGACATGGTAAGAAAGTAATTTACCAAGGCAATAAGCTAATCATATATATATCATTACAAAAGAGAGGGCTAGCTTATCTGATATCAAAATCAAAGACAAAAGTGTTACCTTCATCCAGATTTTGATATAATATACCATATATATTGCATAAGCTTTTATGGGCAACAAGAAGAAAGACAAAGTGAGATTTTGTAGACCGACAAGTGCAGCGAATATTCTCAAAAGTCAGTACATCATCCAGATTTTGACATTTGAAAGCCCGGAAATTCCAATCTTTATTGTTCAATTTGTACATAGACAAATTTGTGATAAACTGTTTGTAAAAAGAAATTCAATCTGAAGATGTGGGAAAGTTGTCAAGGTGTAGAGTTATTAGAGTCGGTAAATCTCAACAATATGATCTAGACATATTATAATATCAAATGTGATTTGCAATTGGAGTTACCCAATGAAATTACAGCTGAAGTTTGAGAACATAAAAATTTTAGGATCATAGAGTAACACAACATTGAAGTACATACTCTACATGATGAAAGATGGCGTACTTAAGAAACTTTGCAACTAATTCTGGAGGGAGAACCAATGAGCTCCAAACTAGAAATGTGACTTCGATGGTTCCGAACTAAAACATTTCGTGCAATTTTATCCGTGTTTTTAAGAAAACCGGAGTGCTTTTGTTTGAATACGAGAAAAGGGAGAGTAGTCCGTACAAACTTCCATCGATCGAAGAGAACGCTGGTTTGTACACCCAATTTGGTGTCCAAAAATGAAAGAATTTTGTGAAGTAGCCCCTAATTTTTCTTACACCATTTGCTATCTAATGTCAAGAAGTATACCTGTATTATGAAGGAAGTGTAAGGCATGGAGAATTTCATGTGCACACTTCAGGAAAATATACTTAATTATAAGTCAACCGCCAAAAACCTTTAGCCCCCTGCTCCTTGCAACCACAGGACCTAGGCCTTAGGGCAACGATCAGCAAAATTTTGAAACATATGGTACTCTATTTGGATTTGTATGGATTTTTTGGATTATAAAAATGCAATATTAAAATCTGTTGGTAATGAATAAGGATATTCAAAAGTTTACAATTATAATCATAGGATATTCAATCAAAATTTCATAAAATGGAGAATTTTATGATATTCAAAAACTGATGTATTTTAATATTCTTTAATGTGTATTGATATTCAGAAACAAAATAGTAATAAAAAACTGATGAATTTTGTAAAATTTTCTGAAATTCCATTAAAATGTATTAGATTTTGAAGAATTTGTGGAATGTTTTCTAAATCTATGAGCCTTTGTATCAACCAAGCACGAGTCTACATCTACTCAATGACAATTCAAGTATAAAACAAAATCAACAAGGTGTTTTAAAATGTTGCATATTATCATTAATATATTAAAAGTTGAACTAAATACACCCTTTAGTTTAAGCAATTATTAGTTTATTACATAGCTCCTACCTATTTCATTAGGGTTTAATAAAAATAAAATTAGGTAAATGGGAATGAAACCTGTTAAAACCTATATTAATAAATAAAAATCTTAGGACTTAAACACCCAAAAATCTTATAAACAAATAGGAGGACATCAAAGTACACCGCCACTTGCAATATCAAAACAGAGACATCTTACATGTGAGAAAACTATTTCACTAATTAAGGTTTAATAAAATTAAAATGGGTTAAATTAGGGACAAAAGCTTGTTAATATATATATTAAAAAATATATATTCTAAAATAAAAATCTTAGGATTCAAACACCAAAAATCTTAGGATTCAAACACCAAAAATCTTTAAAAAAATGAGCATATACCAAAACCACCCCCACTTGCTATATCTAAACAAAGACATTTGATATGTGAGAAAAAGAAAGAATGTTTGAGTAGAACACTAATCAAACAATCAAAAACATAATATTGTTGAATAAAGATAACTAATATAGGTAGTACACTCTCCATATTTCTTAGTAATAACAATTAAGGTAACTCTCAATTTTTCCTCTAAAATGATGTATATGTAAACACAATCCCTTATAAATTGCATGAGATGTCACACTAAATTAGATCCTCATACACAATAACATCGAGTATACAAATAATTTCTGATCTATTTTGCAAAAACTTATTTACAAGTACTTTAAAGATTATAAAATTTTAAAATAGTTGTTTTATATTTGTTAGGTTGGAGTAGGAAATATGATTATAATTATCATACTTGGCGAAGAGATATTTTTAATCAGATCTTATAAATTATTTTTTAAGGGAACTGTAAGATAATAAATTACATAAGATAATTTAAAAAATTATGAAATCTTACTTAGCTAAAAAAATATATGAAATCTTAAGTGATTATAATACAATCTAAACTTAATATTTTAAATGAATATTAGATTATTTAAAGAATATTGAGATTATATATTATAATTCCAAAATTTACCTAAACAAACAAACATGGGCTACGAGTTAAAAAAAGTAAAACCATTTTCAGTAAAAAGTTAACAAATATATGACAAAGGGTCATGTCCACTGGATGGGTTGATATAGTGCTGGTATCACAAAAAAAGTTGACTTATAATGAGTAAGTGTCATACACTACACCAAAAACGGCCTTTTCCTACCACGAAAATGGTAGGTTTTGGGGGTAAATCGGTAGGAATTGGTGTCAATTCCTACCATTCGACATGGTAGGAATTGCTCAGGTCGTAATTGGTGATGGTAGGAATTGGTGGTCTGTTTCTTAAACGGCCCCACATGCCAAATGGCTGCCAATATGGCGAGCCACATCAACAGCCACATCGACGGCCACATGGCGGTGGACCCCGACACGTCACTTGCCACGAGGTTGACATGTCATGCCACGTGTCACGAGTGGGGGTCACTGCCACATCATTTTGTGGGGTCACATTTGACCCCGGTCAAGGACTATTTCCTACCAACCAAATCCTACCAACGAATTTCCTACCAACTCAAGGGGCACCAAATTGGTAGGTTTTATAACAGAAGCACATAAAAATAGCTATTTCCTACCAAGCAATTCCTACCACCTTCAGTATTTCCTACTAGTTAAAACCTACCGCATTCATCAATTCTGGAAAATGTTATGAAGACGGTAGGAAATGCTATGAAGACGGTAGGAAATCTTACGAAGACAGTAGGAAATGCTTTGAAGGTGGTAGGAATTACTAGATAATTGTTTCAAAAATAAAAAATAAAGCTTTCATTACTTCCCCTATCTAACATATTGCTCAAATCATTATAAAAAAAATAGATCGATATCTAATTCACAAGTATACAACCATAACAAATAATCAAACCTTCATTGTATATAAAAATTCAAACATTCCTTACACATAAATCATAATATTCGAAGTTGTTCTTATGCACCAAAACTACAAATCAAAAATTATTTACAAGGCTTAATTAATTATCTTCAAAGTCTTCATCTTTTTCCTTTGGATCTTCAAGTTATTTTCTTCACAATCATTTTCTCTATTTCCTCATCATTGTCTTTGAATCTTCATAAAGTACCTAAAATTTACATAAGAAGCAAGAATTAGTACACCTAATAATTAAGAATTATTAGCTAATTAAATAACAAAATAAGCATGAAGATAAAATTACTTAAATAAGCAAGAAGATGAACAAAGTGAATAAGATGTGAAATTGATTTGAAGAAAATGAAGATATAGAAAAGAAGATGAAGAGATAAAGAAGATGAAGTAATAAGAAGATGAAAATGATTGAATTTTTAGTTTTAAGCGCAATTTTTGAATTTTTCGGGAAATTGTAGCTTATTTCCTACCGATAATGGTAGGTTATGATTCTTAGCAAAAATTTTGAATTTTTGGTTTGGGCGCAATTTTTGAATTTTTAGTTTTAGGCGCAATTTTTGAATATTTCGGGAAATTGTAGTTTATTTCCTACCGATAATGATAGGTTATGATTCTCAACAAAAATTTTGAATTTTTGGTTTGGGCGCAATTTTTGAATTTTTAGTTTTAGGCGCAATTTCTGAATTTTTCGGGAAATTGTGGCTCATTTCCTACCGATAATGGTAGGTTATGGTTCTTAGCGAAATTTTTGAATTTTTGGTTTGGGCGTAATTTTTGAATTTTTAGTTTTAGGCGTAATTTTTGAATTTTTCGGGAAATTGTAGCTTATTTCCTACCGATAATGGTAGGTTATGATTCTCAACGAAATTTTTGAATTTTTGGTTTGGGCGCAATTTTTGAATTTTTAGTTTTAGGCGCAATTTTAAAACTTTTCGTGAAATTGTAGATTATTTCCTAGCGATAATGGTAGGGTATAGGTTTTGGCACAATGTTTTTAAAAAAAATAAACATAATTTTTTTTAAATAATATTTTCGACGATCGAAACGTAATGATAATTAAAATCTATTGATTTATGTCAGAGGGTAAATAAGTTGTTACCCTATTTTTTTTTTCTTTTATTATTTTAATTATATTCTTTTATTAGTTGTGCGTGGTAATTTCAATTTTTTGGTAAATATTTGACGGAAATTGCCAAAAAAATGGGTTGTGTGGATTCAAACAACTACCCTCTCTGAGAACAACCAAGTGCACAACCACTACACCAACATCGTTGTTTGTACTAAATATGCAATTTACTTATATATCATATTTCAGTTCAAGTTTTGTAAATTATAAGTTTGATAGATACATTATAAAAATATAGAAGCTTAAATTAAAAAATTTTAAAATTTTACATACAGCTAAGAAATGAACATATTTAATCATCCGTAAGGGCTAAAATTTTGGATTGCAGGGATTCGAACTCGTGCCCCCTCCAACAATGACCAAGTGAACAACCACTGCGCCAAACAAGCTTTTTATAATAAATCAACAAATAATTGATATATGATATTCCAATTCAAGTTTTATAAAGTACAAGTTTGATAAATAGATTTATTATAAAAATATAAGAGTTTAAATTAAAAAATCCAATATTTTGTATAAAACTAAGAAATCAACATATTTAATCATTCGTAAGGTTGGATCGTTGAAATAAAATAAATAAAAATCAAAAAGTGTAACCCTAGACAACCCCTAAAACATGAGTATAAACTCTAACTCAATCTTCTAACACTCTTTCGTTTTCTAAACGACTTTAACTTTTTATAATTTTTTTTTTGTCTAAATTTTTTTCCTTAGCTTCATCAAACTACAAAACGACGTTTCATATAAAAAAATTTAATTTAGTCATACATCTTTTATTTTTAATTTTTTTTCGCTATAATTAGGTTTTAGCGAAGAACATAAAACATAAGAATATAAGTTTAAATCAACTAATTTTTATCCTCCACTACTAAAATGAGTAGATCTTTATGTCCGTAGAGTTTGATTAACAAAAAACATGATAACCGATCAACAAAAAATATAATAAAAACACTTTATACCCTAATTTTATTTTTTTATTATTTTATTATTCGATCAAAACCTACCATTATTGGTAGGAAAGGTGTACACAAATGGGCCGATTTGTTTGGGCCGAAAGGTGGTGGGGGTCCAAAATTCGTCAGTGACCATTTCCTACCATATATGGTAGGAAATGGCCTTGGCAGAATGAAAATAATTCTTATTAAAAAAAATATTTATTACTTTAAAATATGATAGGGACGATGATGTGGATGGTGGGGTACCATCACGAATAAAACCTGCCAGATTTGGTAGGTTTGATTTTCCTACCATATATGGCAGCAAATGACTATGACAGAATGAAAAATTTTCTTATTTTAAAAAAATTATTTATTACTTAAATTATGATATGGCTGATGATGTGGATGGTGGGGTACCATCACGAATAAAACCTACCGGATTTGGTAGGTTTTAGTTTCCTACCATATATGGTAGGAAATGACCACATCATATTGAAAATATTTTTTATTTTATAAAAATTGTTTATTACTTAAAAATATGACAAGGCTGATGATTAGGATGGTGGGGTCTTATCTTTGTGAAAATGCAAGCAAATTGTACCGATATTGGTAGGTTTTATTTTCCTACCAACAATCGGTAGGAATTGGTCCTGGCTTTCACAGAAATCGGGCCCCATATGGTAAGATTTATATGGTAGGAAATGAGGGGTCAATTCCTACCAAGTTTTTTTGATAAGATTTATATGGTAGGAAAAGGCCGTTTTTGGTGTAGTGATATAAGTATAAGTTGATGAATTCTTATAAGTATAAGTTCGATGAATTCTTATAAGTTATATTTGGATAAATTTACTTATAAGTTACATAAGAGTTTGCTAAATTAAATTTGAAAAAATAATTATTAAATACAATGATTTCAACACTTGCATTTTAAATTAAAAAAACAAAGGTAAAAATATAAAATATTAAAACATAAATAAATTAAGTAATAATTCAATAAGTTGAGGAAAATGTACATCATTATTAACATTGTCGGCTTATAAACCATAAGTAGGCTTATAAACCAGTTGCCAAACAGGCCCATAGATTGACCACTAGCATTGTATTTTTAATGAGATTTCCTAATAGCTGTTGATACTCTAGGATTTGCTCATATTACATATTGAATATCAAATCATATTTCCAATTACATTTTCATTTTTATTAAAAATGAACTTAAGTATATCAAATAAAATTTCGAATGTTGATTCAAGATGCTAAGAATCTGAATGCAATATATCTATATTATCATAACAAATTAAAAGGTTGAATAAAGTGATTTACAAAATCGCAACATATACTCTAGTCATCTATATAACAGAGAAGACTGGTAAAAGTCTAACACTACAAGAAAAACGGCTAAATTCGACAAGAAAAATTATGTCGAATTTAACTAAATTCGACAGAATTTTGTCGAATTTAACTAAATTCGACAGAAAATGTGTTTGTCGAAAATGCTCGCGTCGAATTTAGCAAATTCTGTCGAATTTATGTAAATTCGACAGACTAAATTCTGTCGAATTTAGCCGAATATTTCAAAATTTTGAAATTTTCAAATTCCGCTAAAAAATTTAAATTTTCAAATTTTGGCGCCCTTAGTGCATTAAATTCGACAAAATTTGGTCGAAATTAGTATGCTAAATGCGACGGAACACAGTCCAAATTACATATTAAATTCGACAAAATTCGGTCGAATTTAATGAACACCAGTTTTTAAAAAATAAGCAGCAGAATCTGCTGCTCAATAATTTATCCAATTTTTTGCGATTTTTCACTAGTGTTTGTATACTAGTGTTTGTATATCAAGAAGGTAATTACATTAAACAATAATGGATACAATAGTCATTTTTTGTACTAATCCGAAAATAATATAAATCAATAATGTTGAAGTAAAAATACAATAATTTCTACTTCTTTTGAAACACATTAAAACTCAAACACTATAAAATTACTCTACCCAAATAATATCCAAATGTAAAGAAAATATATAAAAAAAACTTAACTTGGTGTGTGTATAATTATAATGACAACTTGTGTTGTTTCGCTTTTAAGAAGCATACTACAAAGAACTCGCCGGAATTGAATGGGGGTGAACTTGCCGGAATTGATTGGGGTGAACTCGTAGGATGCTAGAAATGTAATTAATGGATGTGCTAATATGAATTATGTATATATATAGTGCTTAAAATATATGAAACATGTGTTAGTGTTTATGTATATAAATTGATAAGTATGTTTGTTAGAGAAGAAAAATGGAGTAGGAGTAATTGAATGTTTATGAGAAAATATGAATGAATGAAATATATAAAAGAGAAAGAGATGAGTGTAATTAAATTAATGGTTAGGATGAAATATTTTAGGGAAGAAATGGATGGTTTAGATTCAATGTAAAAGAGCAATCCATGTGCTTGTTTTTCAACCACTACCAGCGTGACACGTGGCAAGAGAAAATTAACTTATTCTGAATTTTACTAAATTCAACCAAATATGGTCGAAAATAAAACACGGGTAAATTCGACAGAAATCAGTTGAATTTAGGAGCTGGTACTAAATTCGACCATTTTTGGTCAAATTTAAGAGCTGGTACTAAATTCGACACAACACTGTCGAATATAGTTTTGACTAAATTCAGAAATTTTGGCGGCAAAATTCCCACCAAAACTAGAAGTTAAATTCGACAGAATTCGGTGTAATTTGGCTAAATCTGGTCAAAAATAAAACATGGGTAAATTCGACTGAAATCGGTTGAATTTAGCTAAATTCGATTGAAATCTGTTGAATTTAGCTAAATTCCACCGATATCAGTAGAACTAAAGCTTAAATTCGACCACAAGCCCTAGTTGGTCGAATTTAGTGTAAGTGATATATATATATATATATTTGTTAAAATGTTTAAGATATAAATATTTAAATTAACTATTTTTTTGCACACACTATATTCTTTTGATAATCTTCACATCCGTACGGTTGGATTACTCAAAACAATTTTTAAATAAACTTAAAACTCTAACCCTAGTCTAACCCCTAAATCTAAACCCTAAACCGCCCATATTCTACTCAACTATGTCGTTTATGTACAGAATTATAAAAAAAACTTTTTTTTCTACCCATTATTATTTATTCAAATTTTTTTAGTGAATGTAATATATCATCCAAATACTTTCATATTTTTTTTGTATTTTTTAAAACCAATTAGATAGTTAATTTAATTTTTCTAAAAGTATCAAAAAATGAAAGTTCAACATTATCTAATCATATTAAAAAATTATGTAAAATTTTTGTACAACTAAATTCTTACATGTAATAAATTTTATCCTTATATTTTTATTTATTTTTCATGATGTGTACAACTATATTTATTTTCCATCTCTTTTTTAGGGGATTTTCATTTGGACTACATAAAATTTTGGATTGTGGCTAAATTCGACCGTTTTTGGTCGAATTTAGGAGCTGGAAATAAATTCGACAGAACGCTGTCGACTATAGTTTTGAATAATGTGAAAAATTTTGGGCGGGAAATATCCCACATTTTACTAAATTCAAAAATATTAGCGGCAAAATTCTTACCTTTTACTAAATTCGACACAATAAAAAAATCTGTCGAATTTAGTACTGAATTCGACAACATAAAAAAAATATGTCGAATTTATTACTAAATTCGACAGATCGATTTCGACATAATACATTGTCGACCGAAAACTGTCGAATTTAGCCGCAGTGTATAATTTCGACTGAATTCTGTCGAATTTGGTTTCTGTCGAATTTGGTTTGTCGAAATTAGCCTTACTTTCTTGTAGTGTAAAGTACAAGACAATCATAATGGACAAATTATTCCAATCTGCAGAAAAACAAATACTGGCAATGCCTGATCCTGTGCCAACCCCATCTTCACGAAATGTTGTCCCTGTTAGTGTTAGGTCTAGTCACAGGTCAAGACCAAGAACGGTTGGATCGGGTAACTGGTCAAGGCCGAGAACTTCCATGGGGACTCTCGTCCTTAACATTGAACCAGGGTTAGATATCGTGGAAAGTGTTGTGGAGTATGCTGGTCGTAATTCACTAATATATCAGTTGTTTTTGGTACCGGACTTGTATCAGAAGCTGTTACTTGCTGTGCAGGGTCTGATGTCCCACCTGCTCAAGTTCCAGGACTTTTAGGATAATTTCTTTTTCAGGGACATGTTTCGGTTCAGGTGCTGCTGCTGCCGCTACTTCTGCTTCTTATGATCACATAGCTAGGTGTTTTACTGTTAGAGCTGTAGATGCCGAAGGAGCTTTAATGGGTGGACTAGTGACTAGCATGAAAGCAGCCGGCCCTGTAATGCTAGTGGTTGCCAAAAACTCAGCAGTATATGACTGTTGATGGTCGCTGGTCCATTTTCTTCTTTCTAGTTATGTTTTTTTTAGGAAATAAAATTTTGATAAATTGTGTCTGGTCATTTTTCCCAAAGTCAATTTACAAATCATTATCCATATTCATGCATATTTATTTAAGATTTCTTTAACACTTATCCTTTTGCATGCAATATTTACAATGGTTGTGGTTAATTGATATGCTTAATCTTATATTAAAAAAGTAATTTAAAACTAATTTTAGCTAGAGTAACTTGAAATATCGACCGAAAAGCAGTTGATATATTTCACGCAATATGCAAAACAATTTTGGCACAAATATTAGCTAAATGTAATAATGGTTCACCACATAATTTTTTTATATTTTTGCTATAGGTTGTCTGTATTTCTAGATCTCTCGAGACAAAGATAAATTTTGATAAATTTTCTCCACATAATTCATATATACTTAAACCTATTAAAATTTGTAGAGATGGAATTTAAATAATAATAATTAAAACCCAACCTCCTTTTGTTGACATGCTCAAATTTCAAACCTAAAGCTCCCTTACTTCAAACATGGATGAAATTCCATTGGTTCTGAATGTAGACATGGTAAGAAAGTAATTTACCAAGGCAATAAGCTAATCATATATATATCATTACAAAAGAGAGGGCTAGCTTATCTGATATCAAAATCAAAGACAAAAGTGTTACCTTCATCCAGATTTTGATATAATATACCATATATATTGCATAAGCTTTTATGGGCAACAAGAAGAAAGACAAAGTGAGATTTTGTAGACCGACAAGTGCAGCGAATATTCTCAAAAGTCAGTACATCATCCAGATTTTGACATTTGAAAGCCCGGAAATTCCAATCTTTATTGTTCAATTTGTACATAGACAAATTTGTGATAAACTGTTTGTAAAAAGAAATTCAATCTGAAGATGTGGGAAAGTTGTCAAGGTGTAGAGTTATTAGAGTCGGTAAATCTCAACAATATGATCTAGACATATTATAATATCAAATGTGATTTGCAATTGGAGTTACCCAATGAAATTACAGCTGAAGTTTGAGAACATAAAAATTTTAGGATCATAGAGTAACACAACATTGAAGTACATACTCTACATGATGAAAGATGGCGTACTTAAGAAACTTTGCAACTAATTCTGGAGGGAGAACCAATGAGCTCCAAACTAGAAATGTGACTTCGATGGTTCCGAACTAAAACATTTCGTGCAATTTTATCCGTGTTTTTAAGAAAACCGGAGTGCTTTTGTTTGAATACGAGAAAAAGGAGAGTAGTCCGTACAAACTTCCATCGATCGAAGAGAACGCTGGTTTGTACACCCAATTTGGTGTCCAAAAATGAAAGAATTTTGTGAAGTAGCCCCTAATTTTTCTTACACCATTTGCTATCTAATGTCAAGAAGTATACCTGTATTATGAAGGAAGTGTAAGGCATGGAGAATTTCATGTGCACACTTCAGGAAAATATACTTAATTATAAGTCAACCGCCAAAAACCTTTAGCCCCCTGCTCCTTGCAACCACAGGACCTAGGCCTTAGGGCAACGATCAGCAAAATTTTGAAACATATGGTACTCTATTTGGATTTGTATGGATTTTTTGGATTATAAAAATGCAATATTAAAATCTGTTGGTAATGAATAAGGATATTCAAAAGTTTACAATTATAATCATAGGATATTCAATCAAAATTTCATAAAATGGAGAATTTTATGATATTCAAAAACTGATGTATTTTAATATTCTTTAATGTGTATTGATATTCAGAAACAAAATAGTAATAAAAAACTGATGAATTTTGTAAAATTTTCTGAAATTCCATTAAAATGTATTAGATTTTGAAGAATTTGTGGAATGTTTTCTAAATCTATGAGCCTTTGTATCAACCAAGCACGAGTCTACATCTACTCAATGACAATTCAAGTATAAAACAAAATCAACAAGGTGTTTTAAAATGTTGCATATTATCATTAATATATTAAAAGTTGAACTAAATACACCCTTTAGTTTAAGCAATTATTAGTTTATTACATAGCTCCTACCTATTTCATTAGGGTTTAATAAAAATAAAATTAGGTAAATGGGAATGAAACCTGTTAAAACCTATATTAATAAATAAAAATCTTAGGACTTAAACACCCAAAAATCTTATAAACAAATAGGAGGACATCAAAGTACACCGCCACTTGCAATATCAAAACAGAGACATCTTACATGTGAGAAAACTATTTCACTAATTAAGGTTTAATAAAATTAAAATGGGTTAAATTAGGGACAAAAGCTTGTTAATATATATATTAAAAAATATATATTCTAAAATAAAAATCTTAGGATTCAAACACCAAAAATCTTAGGATTCAAACACCAAAAATCTTTAAAAAAATGAGCATATACCAAAACCACCCCCACTTGCTATATCTAAACAAAGACATTTGATATGTGAGAAAAAGAAAGAATGTTTGAGTAGAACACTAATCAAACAATCAAAAACATAATATTGTTGAATAAAGATAACTAATATAGGTAGTACACTCTCCATATTTCTTAGTAATAACAATTAAGGTAACTCTCAATTTTTCCTCTAAAATGATGTATATGTAAACACAATCCCTTATAAATTGCATGAGATGTCACACTAAATTAGATCCTCATACACAATAACATTGAGTATACAAATAATTTCTGATCTATTTTGCAAAAACTTATTTACAAGTACTTTAAAGATTATAAAATTTTAAAATAGTTGTTTTATATTTGTTAGGTTGGAGTAGGAAATATGATTATAATTATCATACTTGGCGAAGAGATATTTTTAATCAGATCTTATAAATTATTTTTTAAGGGAACTGTAAGATAAGAAATTACATAAGATAATTTAAAAAATTATGAAATCTTACTTAGCTAAAAAAATATATGAAATCTTAAGTGATTATAATACAATCTAAACTTAATATTTTAAATGAATATTAGATTATTTAAAGAATATTGAGATTATATATTATAATTCCAAAATTTACCTAAACAAACAAACATGGGCTACGAGTTAAAAAAAGTAAAACCATTTTCAGTAAAAAGTTAACAAATATATGACAAAGGGTCATGTCCAGTGGATCGGTTGATATAGTGCTGGTATCACAAAAAAAGTTGACTTATAATGAGTAAGTGTCATACACTACACCAAAAACGGCATTTTCCTACCACGAAAATGGTAGGTTTTGGGGGTAAATCGGTAGGAATTGGTGTCAATTCCTACCATTCGACATGGTAGGAATTGCTCAGGTCGTAATTGGTGATGGTAGGAATTGGTGGTCTGTTTCTTAAACGGCCCCACATGCCAAATGGCTGCCCATATGGCGAGCCACATCAACAGCCACATCGACGGCCACATGGCGGTGGACCCCGACACGTCACTTGCCACGAGGTTGACATGTCATGCCACGTGTCACGAGTGGGGGTCACTGCCACGTCATTTTGTGGGGTCACATTTGACCCCGGTCAAGGACTATTTCCTACCAACCAAATCCTACCAACGAATTTCCTACCAACTCAAGGGGCACCAAATTGGTAGGTTTTATAACAGAAGCACATAAAAATAGCTATTTCCTACCAAGCAATTCCTACCACCTTCAGTATTTCCTACTAGTTAAAACCTACCGCATTCATCAATTCTGGAAAATGTTATGAAGACGGTAGGAAATGCTATGAAGACTGTAGGAAATCTTACGAAGACAGTAGGAAATGCTTTGAAGGTGGTAGGAATTACTAGATAATTGTTTCAAAAATAAAAAATAAAGCTTTCATTACTTCCCCTATCTAACATATTGCTCAAATCATTATAAAAAAAATAGATCGATATCTAATTCACAAGTATACAACCATAACAAATAATCAAACCTTCATTGTATATAAAAATTCAAACATTCCTTACACATAAATCATAATATTCGAAGTTGTTCTTATGCACCAAAACTACAAATCAAAAATTATTTACAAGGCTTAATTAATTATCTTCAAAGTCTTCATCTTTTTCCTTTGGATCTTCAAGTTATTTTCTTCACAATCATTTTCTCTATTTCCTCATCATTGTCTTTGAATCTTCATAAAGTACCTAAAATTTACATAAGAAGCAAGAATTAGTACACCTAATAATTAAGAATTATTAGCTAATTAAATAACAAAATAAGCATGAAGATAAAATTACTTAAATAAGCAAGAAGATGAACAAAGTGAATAAGATGTGAAATTGATTTGAAGAAAATGAAGATATAGAAAAGAAGATGAAGAGATAAAGAAGATGAAGTAATAAGAAGATGAAAATGATTGAATTTTTAGTTTTAAGCGCAATTTTTGAATTTTTCGGGAAATTGTAGCTTATTTCCTACCGATAATGGTAGGTTATGATTCTTAGCAAAAATTTTGAATTTTTGGTTTGGGCGCAATTTTTGAATTTTTAGTTTTAGGCGCAATTTTTGAATTTTTCGGGAAATTGTATTTATTTCCTACCGATAATGATAGGTTATGATTCTCAACAAAAATTTTGAATTTTTGGTTTGGGCGCAATTTTTGAATTTTTAGTTTTAGGCGCAATTTCTGAATTTTTCGGGAAATTGTGGCTCATTTCCTACCGATAATGGTAGGTTATGGTTCTTAGCGAAATTTTTGAATTTTTGGTTTGGGCGTAATTTTTGAATTTTTAGTTTTAGGCGTAATTTTTGAATTTTTCGGGAAATTGTAGCTTATTTCCTACCGATAATGGTAGGTTATGATTCTCAACGAAATTTTTGAATTTTTGGTTTGGGCGCAATTTTTGAATTTTTAGTTTTAGGCGCAATTTTAAAACTTTTCGTGAAATTGTAGATTATTTCCTACCGATAATGGTAGGGTATAGGTTTTGGCACAATGTTTTTAAAAAAAATAAACATAATTTTTTTTTTAAATAATATTTTCGACGATCGAAACGTAATGATAATTAAAATCTATTGATTTATGTCAGAGGGTAAATAAGTTGTTACCCTATTTTTTTTTCTTTTATTATTTTAATTATATTCTTTTATTAGTTGTGCGTGGTAATTTCAATTTTTTGGTAAAAATTTGACGGAAATTGCCAAAAAAATGGGTTGTGTGGATTCAAACAACTACCCTCTCTGAGAACAACCAAGTGCACATCCGTAAGGGCTAAAATTTTGGATTGCAGGGATTCGAACTCGTGCCCCCTCCAACAATGACCAAGTGAACAACCACTGCGCCAAACAAGCTTTTTATAATAAATCAACAAATAATTGATATATGATATTCCAATTCAAGTTTTATAAAGTACAAGTTTGATAAATAGATTTATTATAAAAATATAAGAGTTTAAATTAAAAAATCCAATATTTTGTATAAAACTAAGAAATCAACATATTTAATCATTCGTAAGGTTGGATCGTTGAAATAAAATAAATAAAAATCAAAAAGTGTAACCCTAGACAACCCCTAAAACATGAGTATAAACTCTAACTCAATCTTCTAACACTCTTTCGTTTTCTAAACGACTTTAACTTTTTATAATTTTTTTTTTGTCTAAATTTTTTTCCTTAGCTTCATCAAACTACAAAACGACGTTTCATATAAAAAAATTTAATTTAGTCATACATCTTTTATTTTTAATTTTTTTTCGCTATAATTAGGTTTTAGCGAAGAACATAAAACATAAGAATATAAGTTTAAATCAACTAATTTTTATCCTCCACTACTAAAATGAGTAGATCTTTATGTCCGTAGAGTTTGATTAACAAAAAACATGATAACCGATCAACAAAAAATATAATAAAAACACTTTATACCCTAATTTTATTTTTTTATTATTTTATTATTCGATCAAAACCTACCATTATTGGTAGGAAAGGTGTACACAAAAGGGCCGATTTGTTTGGGTCGAAAGGTGGTGGGGGTCCAAAATTCGTCACTGACCATTTCCTACCATATTGTAGGAAATGGCCTTGGCAGAATGAAAATAATTCTTATTAAAAAAAATATTTATTACTTTAAAATATGATAGGGACGATGATGTGGATGGTGGGGTACCATCACGAATAAAACCTACCAGATTTGGTAGGTTTTATTTTCCTACCATATATGGCAGCAAATGACTATGACAGAATGAAAAATTTTCTTATTTTAAAAAAATTATTTATTACTTAAATTATGATATGGCTGATGATGTGGATGGTGGGGTACCATCACGAATAAAACCTACCGGATTTGGTAGGTTTTAGTTTCCTACCATATATGGTAGGAAATGACCACAGCATATTGAAAATATTTTTTATTTATAAAAATTGTTTATTACTTAAAAATATGACAAGGCTGATGATTAGGATGGTGGGGTCTTATCTTTGTGAAAATGCAAGCAAAACCTACCGATATTGGTAGGTTTTATTTTCCTACCAACAATCGGTAGGAATTGGTCCTGGCTTTCACAGAAATCGGGCCCCATATGGTAAGATTTATATGGTAGGAAATGAGGGGTCAATTCCTACCAAGTTTTTTTGGTAAGATTTATATGGTAGGAAAAGGCCGTTTTTGGTGTAGTGATATAAGTATAAGTTGATGAATTCTTATAAGTATAAGTTCGATGAATTCTTATAAGTTATATTTGGATAAATTTACTTATAAGTTACATAAGAGTTTGCTATATTAAATTTGAAAAAATAATTATTAAATACAATGATTTCAACACTTGCATTTTAAATTAAAAAAACAAAGGTAAAAATATAAAATATTAAAACATAAATAAATTAAGTAATAATTCAATAAGTTGAGGAAAATGTACATCATTATTAACATTGTCGGCTTATAAACCATAAGTAGGCTTATAAACCAGTTGCCAAACAGGCCCATAGATTGACCTCTAGCATTGTATTTTTAATGAGATTTCCTAATAGGTGTTGATACTCTAGTATTTGCTCATATTACATATTGAATATCAAATCATATTTCCAATTACATTTTCATTTATATTAAAAATGAACTTAAGTATATCAAATAAAATTTCGAATGTTGATTCAAGATGCTAAGAATCTGAATGCAATATATCTATATTATCATAACAAATTAAAAGGTTGAATAAAGTGATTTACAAAATCGCAACATATACTCTAGTCATCTATATAACAGAGAAGACTGGTAAAAGTCTAAAGTACAAGACAATCATAATGGACAAATTATTCCAATCTGCAGAAAAACAAATACTGGCAATGCCTGATCCTGTGCCAACCCCATCTTCACGAAATGTTGTCCCTGTTAGTGTTAGGTCTAGTCACAGGTCAAGACCAAGAACGGTTGGATCGGGTAACTGGTCAAGGCCGAGAACTTCCATGGGGACTCTCGTCCTTAACATTGAACCAGGGTTAGATATCGTGGAAACTGTTGTGGAGTATGCTGGTCGTAATTCACTAAATATATCAGTTGTTTTTGGTACCGGACTTGTATCAGAAGCTGTTACTTGCTGTGCAGGGTCTGATGTCCCACCTGCTCAAGTTCCAGGAACTTTTAGGATAATTTCTTTTTCAGGGACATGTTTCGGTTCAGGTGCTGCTGCTGCCGCTACTTCTGCTTCTTATGATCACATAGCTAGGTGTTTTACTGTTACAGTTGTAGATGCCGAAGGAGCTTTAATGGGTGGACTAGTGACTAGCATGAAAGCAGCCGGCCCTGTAATGCTAGTGGTTGCCAAAAACTCAGCAATATATGACTGTTGATGGTCTCTGGTCAATTTTCTTATTTCTAGTTATGTTTTCTTTTAGGAACATTTAAGTTAATTTTAAGCAATGTTGAATTTGCATGTTGGAAATATAAAGCTTAGTATATGAAAGAAACAAAGTGATTGAGTGTAAACTCGATTTTGTATTACTAAAAGAAGATAGATACACACATACAGACTTTGTCACTAAAACAGAAATAGCAAGTCCTAATTTATCTAAACCGAAAGATGTGGTTTGCTAGAAAATAGCACCACCTCCCTATTATTTCTCTAACACTCTGAACGACTACTTCTTCAGCTATAAACACGTAGCTGACTTATTCAAACAGAAATAAACCCACACTAGTTTAGATTATCCAAACAACAGTCCCCCATAATCTAAACTATGTCTGCAAATTCTTCACGCCCAACAGTAATCTCATTTTCTCAAACTTGACTACGTGCAACGCCTTTGTAAGACAATCAGCCCTCTATTCATCAGTTTTAACATGCTTAATAACGATTGAACCTTGTTCTACGCACTCTCTGATGAAATGGAACCGCACATCAATGTGCTTACTACGACCGTGGAACACCGGGTTTTTAGTCAGGTCGATTGCAGATCGATTATCAATATATAGGACAACTGGACCTGGTTGAATACCTGCTACCTGACTGAGAACCTTATGTAGCCAGATTCCTTGACACGCAGCCGCTGTGGCTGCCATGAATTCGGCCTCGCAAGATGACAATGCCACACATCTTTGCTTTTGTGACACCCACGTAATCAAGCTCTCGTTTAAATAAAACGCCATGCCCCCCGTGCTCTTCCTGTCCTCAAAATTCCCTGCAAGGTCACTGTCAGAAAAACCGGACAACAGATAGTCACCTTTCCCTTCGTTGTACACCAAGCCATATTCTAGTGTCCCTCGCACGTATCGAAGTATACGTTTTGCAGCATTAAGATGGAGAGTTGTAGGTTTCTCCATAAATCGACTTACCACACCAACAGAATATGCAATATCTGGTCTTGTGTGTACCAAGTAACGTAGTCCCCCAATCAAACTTTTGAATTCAGTTGAGTTTACCAGCTTTCCACCTTCATCCTTGTGCATCTGAATCTTTGATTCCATAGGATACTTAACTGGTTACACTCCCCCATGCCATGTTTCTCGAGCAGCTTCTTGGCATAGGCTGTTTTCTTCAATTCCACAAAGCCCCGCCCTTGATAAACTTCAATACCAATGTAATAAGAGAGTTTACCCAAGTCACTCATGTCGAATTCCCTGCTCATTTGTTCCTTAAATTTTACTATGTTTGAAATGCTAGTACCCGTAACCAACAAATCATCAACATAAACACCAACAATCAGTGACTCACCTCCTTCATGTTTAATGTATCTGCATGCTCAAACGGACATTTCGTGAAACCCAGTTCAGTGAGACACTTACTTAGTCGTGTATACCAAGCCCTTGGTGCTTGACGTAGGCCATATAGAGCTTTGTAAAGTCGATACACTTTCTGTTCTTCACCTTCCTTTTCAAACCCTTTAGGTTGTGTCACATAAACAACTTCTTGAAGCTCTCCATTCAGAAAGGCGGACTTCACGTCAAGATGATGAATCTGCCAACCATTCTTTGCAGCCAACGCTAAAAGAAGTCTGACTGTCTCCATTCTCGTTACAGGAGCGAACACCTCCTCATAATCAACTCCAAAACTCTGAACGTACCCTTTCGCTACTAGACGGGCTTTGTACTTGATAACTTTCACGTCCGTGTCCTTCTTGAGTTTGTATACCCACTTCAAGTCGATGGGTTTCTGTCCTTCAGGTAAATCAGTCAGTGCCCAAGTGTTGTTTCTCTCTATTGCGTCAATCTCCTCTTTCATCGCTAAACGCCACGCCTTTTCTTTCACAGCCTCCTGGTAAGTCACCGCTTCATCCACCCCAATAAGCAGCAGTTCTTCCTCAATTTCTAGTTGCTCAGTCACATCATAGATGTCGCTCAGGAGGCAAAATCTATGTAGTCCACCATCAGTGCTGCTGCTGCTCGAATTACTGTTGCTTTGTTCCTGAGAACTGTCAGACTCTGTTCTCGATGACTGAGGTGTTTGTGGTGGTGACCTGCCGTCACTGCTCTGCTCTGCATTACTACTTGTACTGTCCACTTCACTTTCAGTTTCACCACGGTTTATAGGCTCTGTGGGTATATCAAAGTTAATCATGGAGGAAGTGACATTTGTATGTGCACTATCAGCTCCACCTTGCTGCCACGGCCAAGATTTCTCCTCTTCAAACACCACGTCACGACTAACGTGAACTGCACCGGAGATGGGATCAAACAAGCGACATGCTTTGGTGCCTGGTTCCTTGCCTAAGTAAACCACCGCTTTACTTCTATCATCAAGCTTCTTTAGATGAACTGCGGGCACCTTCATATGAGCCAAACACCCGAAAATTCTCAAATGTTCAAGATGAGGTTTTGTTCCATGCCATATTCCGGCGTTCAACAACGCCGTTTTGCTGTGGCGACTAGGGTGCTGTGAGATGTCGCATGATTCCATTGTCTTTACAGAATGAAGTGAACTCGTGAGAGTTAAACTCTCCCCCCTATCCGTACGTAGCACTTGAATTCTCTGCATTCTGTTCTTTTTCACCATTGTTTTAAATCTCTTGAAAGCTCCAAATGCTTCGCCCTTCGATTTTAGAGCAAACACCCACATCATCCGTGTGTGGTCATCTACCAGCAAAAAGAAGAATATGTTTCCACTCGGTGTTGGCGGTGCAATCGGCCCACATAAATCTACCTGAATGAGTTGCAGAGCTTCCTTACCAGCAAAATTTGATCGAATAGGAAACGGTTGTCGTGTTTGCTTAGACAGAAGACAGCCGTTACACACCTTCTTGGGATGAATCAGTGGTGGCAAACCAAGTGCCATTTTGTTGCTGCACATGAATTGAATCGCCTGGAAATTGACATGCCCAAGTCGAGCATGCCACAGCCATGAAGCCTCCTCAGTTTTACTCAACAGACACATGACACTGGCTTCCTTGATATTAATTTTATACAGACGATTGAGAGACCTCGTGACCTTCATTAATAGCCTTCCATCATTCTCGTATACTTGCAGAAATTCTCCATCCAAAATTACCTTCATCCCTGTTTCAGACAGCCTTCCCAAACTAATTATATTATTACGTAAAGTGGGGATAAAGTATACCTCATTTAGTATTTTCTCTTCGCCATTTTTGCACTGGAACGCCACACTCTCTTTTCCTTCAATTGTCACGGTGGATCCATCACCAAATTTCACGCGTCCAGTTATAGTGTCGTTTAGCTCCTTAAACTTTGATCTTTGCCCCATCATATGTGTTGTTGCCCCGCTATCCAGATACCAGACGTCGGAGTCTTCTCCACATTTTGTCTCACTAGCAACTCCAATACCTTTAGTGCCTGGGAACACGTTGTCTTCATTTAGCATTACTGTATCCTCTTTGACTTCTCCAACCTTAACTAACAACAAAGTAGGCTCATCATCGACCTGTGTCAGGTTCACCTCGGGTTTATTATCCCTGTCTCTTTTGGGCCTTCGACATTCAGCCGCGTAATGGCCATACACCCCACAGTTGAAGCACCGTATCTTGCTTCGATCACGGTTACCTCGCACCCACTCTCTTCCTCGCGCTTCACCACTGCTTCGAGCCCCATCTTTCTGGCGTTTAAGCCATTCCTCCCTGGTGAGCAAAAGCTGGCCTTCAGTTTGCTCCCGTTTTCTCCACTCATCCTCTGTTAGCAGCAGCTTTCCCTCGTTGACATCAACTTGTCCACGGATTCTCTCCTCATGGGCCTTCAAAGACCCGATCACTTCTTCCACTGTGAGTTCCTCAAAATTTCCAAATTGTTCAATGGCCGAAGCAATTTGTAAAAATTTGGATGGGACTGCTCGCAGTAGTTTTTTCACAACATAAGTCTCCTCAATCTTCTCTCCCAAAGCCCGGATATTTGTAACCAATCCGTTCAATTTCATGTAAAATTCATCGATCTGATCCGTCTCCTTCATATTTAAAGCTTCAAATTCCCCCTTCAGTGTCTGAGCCTTGGCTTTTTTGACCTTGTCTGTGCCTTGACATACTGTTCTGATAGCCTCCCAGGTTTCCTTCGCGGTTTTCTTCTCGGCAAGAGTCAACATCAAATCCTCCTGGATGCCCTGATAGATCACAGCCATCGCTCGTTTATCAATTTTCTCGTCAATTGCTGCCTTAGGATCCTTAGACTCCTTGAGCTCAATTGCTTCCCACACCCCATGAGCCTGCATAAAGACCTTCATTTTCATGGCCCACGCGGTGTAGTTCATTTTCGTGAGCATAGGGTAACTGAGACCAAATGAACCCTCCTTGCTTTTCCCCGTCTCCATTCACGCCAAGTGCAGCAGTGTCTAATGAGTGTTGGGTTGTGGCTCTGATACCACAATGTTGGAAATATAAAGCTTAGTATATGAAAGAAACAAACTGATTGAGTGTAAACTCGATTTTGTATTACTAAAAGAAGATAGATACACACATACAGACTTTGTAACTAAAACAGAAATAGCAAGTCCTAATTTATCTAAACTGGAAGATGTGGTTTGCTAGAAAATAGCACCACCTCCCTATTATTTCTCTAACACTCTGAACGACTACTTCTTCAGCTATAAACACGTAGCTGACTTATTCAAACAGAAATAAACCCACACTAGTTTAGATTATCCAAACAACATTGCATACCTCAGATTCAGAAATAAAATTTTGATAAATTGTGTCTGGTCATTTTTCCCAAAGTCAATTTACAAATCATTATCCATATTCCTGCATATTTATTTAAGATTTCTTTAACACTTATCCTTTCGCATGCAATATTTACAATGGTTTTGTGACTTACACGGATGTTAGATTGAATTCATGAGTTAATTGATATGCTTAATCTTATATTAAAAAAGTAATTTAAAACTAATTTTAGCTAGAGTAACTTGAAATATCGACCGAAAAGCAGTTGATATATTTCACGCAATATGCAAAACAGTTTTGGCACAAATATTAGCTAAATGTAATAATCGTTCACCACATAATTTTTTATATTTTTGCTATAGGTTGTCTGTATTTCTAGATCTCTCGAGACAAAGATAAATTTTGATAAATTTTCTCCACATAATTCATATATACTTAAACCTATTAAAGTTTGTAGAGATGGAATTTAAATATTAATAATTAAAACCCATCCTCCTTTTGTTGACATGCTCAAATTTCAAACCTAAAGCTCCCTTACTTCAAACATGGATGAAATTCCATTGGTTCTGAATGTAGACATGATAAGAAAGTAATTTACCAAGGCAATAAGCTAATCAGATATATATCATTACAAAAGAGAGAGCTAGCTTATCTGATATCAAAATCAAAGACAAAAGTGTTACCTTCATCCAGATTTTGATATAATATAAGATATATATTGCATAAGCTTTTATGGGCAACAAGAAGAAAGACCAAGTGAGATTTTGTAGATCGACAAGTGCAGCGAATATTCTCAAAAGTCAGTACATCATCCAGATTTTGACATTTGAAAGCCCGGAAATTCCAAACTTTATTGTGCAATTTGCACATAGACAAATTTGTGATAAACTGTTTGTAAAAAGAAATTCAATCCGAAGATGTGGGAAAGTTGTCAAGGTGTAGAGTTATTAGAGTCGGTAAATCTCAACAATCTGATCTAGACATATTATAATATCAAATGTGATTTGCAATTCGAGTTACCCAATGAAATTACAGCTGAAGTTTGAGAACATAAAAATTTTAGGATCATAGAGTAACACAACATTGAAGTACGTACTCTACATGATGAAAGATGGCATACTTAAGAAACTTTGCAACTAATTCTGGAGGGAGAACCAATGAGCTCCAAACTAGAAATGTGACTTCGATGGTTCCGAACTAAAACATTTCGTGCAATTTTATCCGTGTTTTTAAGAAAATCGGAGTGCTTTTGTTTGAATACGAGAAAAGGGAGAGTAGTCCGTACAAACTTCCATCGATCGAAGAGAACGCTGGTTTGTACACCCAATTTGGTGTCCAAAAATGAAAGAATTTTGTGAACCCTAATTTTTCTTACACCATTTGCTATCTAATGTCAAGAAGTATACCTGTATTATGAAGGAAGTGTAAGGCATGGAGAATTTCATGTGCACACTTCAGGAAAATATACATAATTACAAGTCAACCGCCAAAAACCTTTAGCCCCCTTCTCCTTGCAACCACAGGACCTAGGCCTTGTTGGATTAAACCAAACTTCTTGTCTGAATGTTGCAGATTGACATAATTGATTTGGTCATCAACGTCTCTGAGTAGTTGTAGGAGTCTATTTCTATTTTGAATAAGTCGCATGAGGTAGTGCAGGTTTTGTAGGAGAGTTTGCTGAGTTTGCTTCCATCTTTCCTTGTTATTAGGAGTTAGTTTATTTCCTGTTTATTTCCTTTGTATTTAGTCTCTTGTTAGCAGTTGAATAAAATAGAACCAGCAGCTATATTAGTTTGTTTTTCTCAGTTTTAAACATACATATATATATATATATATATCTCAGTTGAGTAATTTGTATGATCATCATTCTGGTATCAGAGCCTACAAATATATATATAGCGTATGCCCAAGTATATGCCCAAAAGAGACTCAATGGCAGCAGACAAGGTCGAGACGAGCAAGACAAAGGAGGGGGTTGGTCTCAGTTATCCGATGTTGGCACGAGGAAACTACACATCGTGGGCAATCAAAATGAAAGTTTTTATGCAGGCTCACGGAGTGTGGGAGGCCGTCGAAACCAAGGATCCAGCATCAAAGGTGGAAGAGAGGACAGACAAAATTGCAATGGCAGCGATTTACCAAGGAATACCTGAGGATATACTTCTCTCGATCTCGGACAAAGTTATGGCAAAGGAAGCATGGGGGGCCATAAAAACAATGTGTCTTGGAGCCGATCGAGTGAAGAAGGCTAAAATCCAGACACTGAAGGCCGATTTTGAGTCATTGAGGATGAAAGAAAATGAAAAACTCGATGATTTCTGTATCAAACTGATTGGTCTGGTGGCTAATATACGTGTTTTGGGTGAGACACTAGACGAAGGATATGTGGTAAAGAAACTCCTTAGAGCCATGCCTACAAAATTTTTACAGATTGCGTCCACCATAGAACAGTTTGGAAACCTGGAAACAATGTCCATCGAAGAAGCGGCTGGGTCGCTAAAAGCCCATAAAGAGCGTTTGAAAGGTCAAGGTGAACCTGGTGGAGGACAACAACTGTTGTTTACTGAGGAGGAATGGTTGAAAAAAGAAAAGGAAGAAGGACAACTATTGCTCACGAAAGAGGAGTGGCAAAGGAGGTCAAACTCGAGGAACAGAGGACAGTTTAATGACTACCGTACGAAAGAAATCAATCGTAGCGGAAGAGATAAGAGTAAGGTACGTTGTTTCAATTGCTTAGCCTACGGACATTACGCAGCTGAATGCCGAAAACCAAAGAAAGAAAGGGAACAACGGTTAGAGGCTAACATGGCACAAGCACTAGATGAGGAGCCAGCCTTGTTGATGGTGAAAGGCCCAAGCTTGTTGATGGTGGAAGGACGAGATGACAAAGTTTTGTTAAATGAAGAGAACGTAAAGCCAAAGTTGAAAGAGGAAGTTGGAAATCAAAGTGGTGTTAAAACTTCAAATGTGTGGTACTTGGATAACGGGGCAAGCAATCACATGACAGGAGAAAAATCTAAGTTCAAGGATTTGGATGAAACGGTAACGGGACAAGTACGATTCGGGGATGGATCAAATGTTGACATAAAAGGGAAGGGATCGATCGTTTTCAAATGCAAAACTGGAGAAGAGAAAATATTTCGCCAGGTATATTATATCCCTAGCTTATGTAATAATATTTTGAGTCTTGGTCAATTATCTGAGGAAGGAAATCGAGTCATTATGCATGGTGAATTCTTGTGGGTCTATGACACAAATGATAAGTTGTTATTGAAAGTAAAAAGATCCTATAACAGATTGTATAAGTTCCTTGCTGAAACGCCTACACTACTTGAAATAGTGCAATAGACATCAGTTATAAACTGATGTCTGATAATTTTCCAACCGATGTCTTCGTGGGTGTAGAGAAAAGTCATACCCTTTTACATCGGTTTTCGACCGATGTCTAAAAGTATCTAAAACATCAGTTTTATGTAAGTAACTGATGTTATAAATGGTCTTAGACATCAATCATGAACCGATTTAAAAGACAAGGACTTTTCTCTGCACATCAGTTTATAGCTGATGTCTAAAATCTTTAACATCGGCTTTAATGTAAATAGTCCTCTTGGATATTAATTATTGTTTATAAACTGATGTCTTTGTTTAAACATTTTCCTGCTCTAATCATGTATATAAGCACCAAAAAATAGAAAAAAACAAAATAACCCCAAGCTATCATATATAAATAACCAAAACTTTGATTATCATTACCAAAACAATTCGAAAGATTCCACTATAACAACGATGAAACCGAAAACATAATTCTCAAAGCTACTACATCATCAAGTCAAAATGCCATTACATTACTAGTCATTTACTTGAGATCTTTCATAAACTCGAGTCTCCTAACGCACCACATCAAACTCCTTCCGCGGGTTAGACTTTTGGCTCTTGCACATCCACTACAAAGTGTCAAACATGGATAAAAATTAGGTCTAACATTTATCATACAATTTTTTAAAGTATACTAATTGTAGGAACAGTTTTAAAAAGGACATGTAACATAATTAAAAATTTAATGACAAGAAAAAAAAGTAAGATACAAAGATAAAGTGATTAACTATCGAAGTATTTTACTTACGACCTTGGTTGTCTTCGGGTTTGAAGACATGATCAAACTTGAATTGCTTTCTAGAAGAATCAGAGCAGATTACTTGTAGATCATTCTCCTGAGAGGAGCTTAAATCAATCATTGAACAGTACCCTTTAGCAATTTCATCTTGGTTTAAGGGATTATCCCCTTAAATAAATATGACATTCAGAGCTTAAATTGAATTAATGTTTGAATTGGAAGAATTTATTAGTTCAACATCTAAATTTCAAGTACTTGTAGATTTAAATGTAAGATCTTTTCTTTTACACTGATCTGCTAAATTCTTTAAGTTGCCTCAGTTTTACTTGTTAGATACCTCTTAAAACTACCTTTTTCGATTTATTTATAGGAAACCTAGAAGTTCAGTTTTGTTGTAGGTTCAATGTTGTACACATACATACATACATTTTTATAAGTTCCTTCAATTATGTATATCCACCTATAATACCATTAAAAATATTTAAACAAACTTGAAATAGTACTAGAACATGAGTCCTATGAGCAACAGAGGAGATTGGAGAAGTAAATATACCCATTCCAACAGATATACGCGATCAACTTCTAATGTTGAGTCAGAATTGGACCTTCCTCTAACAACTTCAAGAGCAACCACACCAAACCCAAAGACATCAGCTTTTCAGTAAGGTGTCCACGCATGGCATATTCTGGTGCAAGATATCCACTGCAGTAAAAAGAAATATATTACGACCAACTACTTCAAACAGAAAAAGAACATAAAAAAACAACTTCCATATATATTGTAAAAAAACGATGGCTATATTTAATGTTAAAAATGCATAACTTTCCAATCTTGCATTGTTCCTGCAACACGAGTACTTATATGAGTCTTCTTATCATTGTAAAGTTTTGCCAAACCGAAGTCCGAAATTTTGGGTGTGAGATCAGAATCGAGCAAAATATTGCTTGCTTTCACATCTCTGTATACAATTCGCACTCTTGACTCCTCGTGAAGATATGCAAGACCGCGTGCTACTCCAAGGCATATATCATAATGAGCTGACCAGTCGAGGAATAAATTTGTCTTTCCTGTTTCATTAACATAAACACTTCAACATTTTATAAATGTCCATAACATGTGTAAGAGATGCGAACAATTACCAAATAATGCTTGTTCAAGATTGTTATTTTCAAGATACTCATAGACAAGCAGCCTCTTATCTCCCTCGATGCAGCATCCATATAATTTCACAAGGTTACGATGCTGCACAGCAGATATCGTTGCAATCTCTGCAACAAACTGACTCTTTCCTTGGTGGGATGCTACCGAAAGTTTTTTAACAGCAACAACTCTACCATCAGTGAGAGTGCCCTGTTGATTAGAAATTTTAATTCCACTGCCACACCTGTAGTCCTAAAAAGCTAAAACATGATAAAATTACTACATCGATGCAGTAATAACACTGGAATTTAAAAAGAAAATTGTTGAGCATGGTCAGATTATGAGAACTACTATCTTAGTTGCTCTTTCCATAATGAGATAAAGATAGAAAATTGTAAGAAAGTCTAGAGCAACTAAAAAGAACCAAGTTGTGCCACTAAGCTTAGGTGACTATAAAATCATCAACTAGAACAATATTAAGTTTGACACAAATATCTTTTACAGAGTCAGGAAAAAAAGTTAATGTGTGATGTTCATAAACAATCGCGAGCTTAAATAGACTAAACGTGCACCTGCAATGAGATGATATCACTAGAGGTTGCACCTACGTCATAGCCATATAACAAACCGCCCAAAGTCGGGAACAGAAACCTAAATAAATTAACTAGTAAAGAGATTACTGAGATACTTTATAAAGATATATGAATTATCAGAACTATCAAAAAACGAAATTAACAAGTAATATCCAGGGCTAAAAAGCATAAAATCACAAGAAATAAAACAATAAAATTAGGCTTTTGTAGCCCAAGAAGTAAAGGGGGTTTTAGATTGTAAGTGTAAAGAAAAGGAAAGTAGATACAAGAAACACTAACAGTATAGATAAAGAGTCTGAATTGTGTTTCTGGTTTGTGCTGGAAAGGATTTGTCTGAGCTTACCGATTCGATTAACTTGAGCTTCAATTTGAAAGAGAGAGTGGAGGAGTTCATTTATTCAGAGGGGTGTGAGGTCGAGAGATTAAAGAGAGAGTGAAGGAGTTCGATTAGGGTTCTTCAGAGGGGTGTGAATTCGAGAGAGGTGAGGTGAGGTCGAGAGAGGTGTGCGAGGATTTTTGTTTAATTGGTTTGTACTTTTGTTTTAATTACATTTATTTTTGTTTTAGTAAAAATTGGGGAAAAGGGGCAGGGAAGGGGGAAAGGGTGGGGAAATTGGGGGGAAAATTGGGGGAAGAAAAATTAGCTAAGGGGGGAAATTTGTAGAGGGAAAAAAATAGGCAAAGGGGGGAAAGTATTAGCGGGCGCGAATGTTTTTTTTAAGATAATGTTTAGACATCGGTTAAGATATAATCCGATGTTGTAACAATACAAAGGCATAAGTTATTTTTATACTGATGTTAATAAAGCTCTTTTACATCGGTGGCATCACAAACCGATGTTATATGGGCGATGTCTATTGACTATTTTCTAGTAGTCTAGAGAGAGCTGTATGTTATCAAAATTAGATGAGGAGGCGTGGCTATGGCACAAACGCCTTGGCCATGTTAACTTTCAGGAATTAAACCTAATGACAAGAAATAGTATGGCTGAGGGCTTGCCAAGAATCATTCACCCAAAAGAAATATGCTCGGGATGCATGATGTCAAAGCAGAACAAAAAGTCTTTTCCTATGCAGTCAAGTTTTCGAGCCAAGAAGCCTCTAGAGTTGGTCCATGGAGACCTGTGTGGACCGATATCCCCAGAAACACCAAGCGGAAACAGATATTTCTTTCTCCTGGTAGATGATTACAGCAGGGCGATGTGGGTATTCATGTTAAAATCAAAAGATGAAGCCTTCGATGCGTTTAAGAGATTCAGAGTCCTAGTCGAGAAAAATTCAGAGACCACGGTGAAAGCATTCCGTACAGATAGGGGAGGAGAATTTTGCTCACAACAGTTTAACTCTTATTGCGAGCAAGCTGGCATTTATAGACAGTTTACAGCCCAATATACACCGCAACAGAACGGAGTAGTAGAAAGGCGTAATCGCACAATTGTGGCCATGGTTAGGATTCTCCTGAAAACCATGGACTTGTCGTTGTATCTATGGGGTGAAGCTGTAAGACATTCAATCTACGTCTTGAACCGGTTGCCAACACGAGCCTTGACGGAGAAGACCCCTTTTGAAGCCTGGACGGGAAACAAACCTAATCTGGATTATCTAAAAGTATTTGGATGCGTTTCTTACATGAAAGTTCCTGTTGGCCAGACTACAAAGTTGGATGACTGAAGCAGGAGAGTCATAAATCTCGGGAAAGAACCAGGTTCTAAAGCTTATCGACTATATGATCCGGTGTTAAAGAAAGTTTGTGTAAGTCGTGATGTCGTATTCGATGAAAACAAGCAGTGAAAGTAAACAGCTGACAGTATTTGGCTTCGATGCAAATGACACTGACATTGGAGAAAATACAGAGAATGAAGGGGAAAACTTTTCAACAATGTATTCAGCCAGCAATCAGGGAGAAGCACAGACTCCAATGCAAACATAAAGCTCATCTGCTGAAAGCGACTCAAATACCGAAACCTCTGTTGACAGTGAACCAAGAAGATTTAGACCGCTGAGTGCAATCTACAACGACACAGAAGCGATAGAAATATCGGACGAGTTAATGTTTATAGGGGTGGATGAACCTACAAACTACGCTCAAGATTCACAGAAGAAGGAATGGAAGAGGGCCATGGAACAAGAATTGGAGGCTATAGAAAGAAACGGGACATGGAGTTTGACACAGTTACTATCAGGAAAGAAAGCCATAGGTTTGAAATGGGTGTTCAAACTAAAGAAGGACACTAAAGGGGAAATCATCAAACACAAAGCAAGAATCGTTGCAAAAGGTTACGTTCAACAACACGGAGTAGACTTTGAAGACATCTTTGCACCAGTAACTCGATTAGAAACTGTGCGTCTTCTTTTGGCACTATCAGCTAAAAAAGGTTGGATCGTGCATCACTTGGATGTGAAGTCCGCCTTTCTGAATGGAGATCTAAAGGAGGAAGTTTATGTACTAACACAGCCGGAAGGGTACGAAAAGCCAGGTCATGAGCATCTTGTTTACAAATTACACAAAGCACTGTACGGTTTGCGACAAGCTCCCAGAGCTTGGTATGCGAAGTTGAGGAAATGTTTGGAGAGCATGGGCCTGGTTCGTTGCCCTTACGAGCATGCAGTTTATACAAAGAGGGAAGCAGGCGAAGCACTCATAGTGGCAGTTTATGTAGATGACCTCCTTGTGACTGGAACTAAAGAGAGTGTTATTAAAACTTTCAAAGAGCAGATGGCTAAACACTTTGAAATGAGCGACTTGGGGCAGCTTTCTTATTATCTGGGACTCGAAGTAAACCAACAAAAGGACTTTGTTGAATTAAAACAGGAAGCGTATGCAAAAAAGGTCTTAGAAAAGGTAGGAATGGGAAGTTGTAGTTCAACAAAGTTCCCCATGGAACCCAAGGCTGTGATCACTAGAGATGAAGGAGGGGTTGCAGTAAATTAGACAGAATATAAGAGCATTGTGGGTGGATTGCGTTATCTAGTACATACACGTCCAGACATTTCATACGCAGTGGGGATTATAAGCCGTTATATGGAAAGGCCAACAAAAATGCATATGAATGCTGCAAAGAAGATAATGAGATACATCAAAGGTACTTTAAATCATGGTTTGATATACTCAAGGAGCAGTGCGAATAGTGCTATCACTGGCTTCTCTGACAGCGATTTAGTTGGGAACATCGAAGACAGGAAAAGTACTAGTGGGATTGTGTTCTATCTGAATGAAAGTATAATAACGTGGGTCTCTCAGAAACAGAAATGTGTTGCCTTGTCTTCTTGCGAGGCGGAGTTCATGGTAGCTAGAGCTGCAGCTTGCCAGGGAATTTGGTTAAGAAACCTACTGAGTGAAGTTACAGGAAGTCGCATTGGACCTGTGATCTTGTACGTTGATAATAAATCGGCTATAGACTTGGCAAAGAATTCTGTTTTTCATGGGAGGTCGAAACACATCGACATTCGCTATCATTTCATAAGGGAATGCGTGGAACGTGGTGAGATCATTATAAAACATGTGAAGACTGAAGAACAGCGTGCTGATATATTAACCAAAGCATTGTCCATTGTTAAGTTTGAGCGAATGCGTCAGCTGCTTGGAGTTAAAAATTTAAGTAAAGAAGTTTAGTTTAAGGGGGTGTCTGTTGGATTAAACCAAACTTCTTGTCTGAATGTTGCAGATTGACAGAGTTGATTTGGTCATCAACGTCTTTGAGTAGTTGTAGGAGTCTATTTCTGTTTTGAATAAGTCGCATGAGGTAGTGCAGGTTTTGTAGGAGAGTTTGCTGAGTTTGCTTCCATCTTTCCTTGTTATTAGGAGTTAGTTTATTTCCTGTTTATTTCCTTTGTATTTAGTCTCTTGTTAGCAGTTGAATAAAATAGAACCAGCAGCTATATTACTTTGTTTTTCTCAGTTTTAAACATATATATATATATATATATATATATATATATATATATATATATATATATATATATATATATATATATATATATATATATATATATATATCAGTTGAGTAATTTGTATGATCATCAGGCCTTAGGGCAGCGATCGTCAAAATTTTGAAACATATGGTACTCTATTTGGATTTGTATGGATTTTTTGGATTATAAAAATGCAATATTAAAATCTGTTGGTAATGAATAAGGATATTCAAAAGTTTACAATTATAATCATAGGATATTCAATCAAAATTTCATAAAATGGAGAATTTTATGATATTCAAAAACTAATGTATTTTAATATTCTTTAATGTGTATTGATATTCAGAAACAAATCATTAGTTTACTTTTTTCTAACACTTCACAATCATAAATATTTTATGACCTAATGATACATATATGGCATAGTATTGCAAAATATTTGAGTAAGATTTAACATATATCAGATTTGAGTCTTGCAAACGATGACGTAGCGTCTACGGCATGTAACAATTATACGTATATCTCCATAATTCATATATAATTTGAAAATAAAACACCAATCTGAGACACTAGCATGCTAAAACACTGTCTAATTTAATCTCCCGAGCCTACCTTGATTCAAGTTGTCCTGCTCTTTAAAATAATATTCAAAAAAATATACAAACACGACTAGCACATATATCACTATTTATAAGAAATCTTTTGCAAAATAGATTAATTCAACTCTATACCAAATTATATTCTTACACAGAGTATTGAAAAAACATTAACATATAGCTGTAAAAGAAAAAAACATCCAATATTGCTATAAAAGAACTTCAATAATCATTTACCCAATGATTAAATAATCATCCACTGATAATCACTGATAAATAAAATCATTTTTCTTGCAATAGGTTTTTTTAGGGTTTTTGGAGTGTAACGAGGTGAACACATTGGGCTGTTATTTCAATTTTCCCCAAATTTTAACCACCAAACCTTACGACGGTTTCCGTCGTATATTAATGTTTTAATTAAAAAAACGTTACTAGGACTCGAACCAGGTCTCTTGAGTACAAAGAAGACTTACAAACCACCTGCGACAAATATTCCTTATCTAGCTTTCCTGATTATTTAGACAATAGCTTAATAGTTTATTTTTCTAATTATTTATAATTATACAATTTACTAAAATTTAAAAAATCATTCATAAGCTTGTATATAATATTTCTTATATTTTTTATATACTTCACCAACATATGTAATTTAGAAATTAATTTAAAATTTTATGTAATATATTTAAGTTGGAATTGTGTTTATAGTTTAAATTGTAAGTAGAACGAGAATAAAAACAAACATACAATGGTTAATATTGTTATTATGTGATGTTATATGATATGTAATTAAAATAATAACACAAATCTTGAATGCTAAGAATCTCAACGATGGGGGTATTGTCATTCACATAGCATACTACATGTAACGAATTTTGATATTTGGTCCTCGGTGTTCCACTGCTATATATGAGCATATAATACTTACCATTGTTGTTGTGATTTGTTAATTGATACTAACTAAAATATGTAAAGTAAAATAGTAACTCAATTGATCTTGTTTGCTTAATAGACTGTTAACGATACACGATGTAAAGTAATTTATATGATATTATTTGTAACGAATTTCGACTTACGACTTTTCTTGATAATTTCTTGTTAATGTCGTAGTCGATTTTTAACTAGTTATATAGTATATTTTCATTGTATTAAAAACAATCTAAAATGAAATCTATGATCGATCTATATCTTATAAGAATAAATAAGTAAGAACTCTAAAGAACCCTAAAGAAACTTACGACGGAAAAAACAAAGAACTTTTGTCGTAAGTTACCCAGAATTACGACGAAATTCAAGATCTGTCGTAACATATAAAAACATCTGTCGTAAGTTACCCAGAATTAAGACAAAAATCAAAATCCGTCGTAACATATGAAGAACATCCGTCGAAAGTTACCCAGAATTAAGACGAAAATCAAGATCCGTCGTAAGATACCCAGAACTACAACGACGGTTTCCGTCGTATATTAATGTTTTAATTAAAAAAACGTTACTAGGACTCGAACCAGGGTCTCCTGAGTACAACGAAGACTTACAAACCACCTGCGACAAATATTCCTTGTGTAGCTTTCCTGATTATTTAGACAATAGCTTAATAGTTTATTTTTCTAATTATTTATAATTATACAATTTACTAAAATTTAAAAAATCATTCATAATCTTGTATATAATATTTCTTATATTTTGTATATACTTCACCAACATATGTAATTTAGAAATTAATTTAAAATTTTATGTAATATATTTAAGTTGGAATTGTGTTTATAGTTTAAATTGTAAGTCGAACGACATTAAAAACAAACATACAATGGTTAATATTGGTATTATGTGATGTTAGATGATATGTAATTAAAATAATAACACAAATCTTGAATGCTAAGAATCTCAACGATGGGGGTATTGTCATTGACATAGCACTACATGTAACGAATTTTGATATTTGGTCCTCGGTGTTCCACTATTATATATGAGCATACAATACTTACCATTGTTGTTGTGATTTCTTAATTGATACTATCTAAAATATGTAAATTAAAATAACAACACAATTGATCTTGTTTGCTTAATAGACTGTTAACGATACACGATCTAAAGTAATTTATATGATATTATTTGTAACGAATTTCGACTTAAGACTTTTCTTGATAATTTCTTGTTAATGTCGTTGTCGATTTTTAACTAGTTATATAGTATATTTTCATTGTATTAAAAACAATCTAAAATGATATCTATGATCAATCTATATCTTATAAGAATAAATAAGTAAGAACTCTAAAGAACCCTAAAGAAACTTACGACGGAAAAAACAAAGAACTTTTGCCGTAAGTTACCCAGAATTACGACGAAATTCAAGATCCATCGTAACATATAAAGAACATTCGTCGTAAGTTACCCAGAATTACGACGAAATTCATGATCCGTCGCAACTTACCCAGAAAAAACATTGCACCCGTCGTAAGTTACCCAGAATTACGACAAAATTCAAGATCCGTCGCAACTTACCCAGAAAAAACATTGCAGCCTGCAGTTTTTTTCTCATGCTCTTTATTATCTTCAATTTCTGTAACACTAAACTAACCATTTTAAGATAAATTACAGAATGCAGTCAAATAAATGATAAAAGAAATATCTCGACAAACAAAAACAATCATTAGTTCGAAATTGAGTTAGTGATCCGAAAATCCATTTAATTCATATAAAATTATAAATACGCCCAGATTGATATTACATCAAAAATTTTCTACACCAACACATCACATTATACATTTGTAAGATTTGCTAGCCTTTAAATCTGTTAAAAAGTTTGAATCGTGAAAAAAGTTAGTTTGAAATAGAGTTAGTGAGCCTAAAATCCATTTAATTCATTTAAAATTAGAAATACACCTAGAATGATATTGCAATCCAATTTTTCTGCACCAACACATCACATTATACATTTGTAAGATTTCCTAGCCTTTAAATCGGTTAAAAAGTTTGAATCGTGAAAAAAGTTAGTTTGAAATAGAGTTAGTGAGCCGAAAATCCATTTAATTCATTTAAAATTAGAAATACGCCTAGAATGATATTGTAATCCAATTTTTCTGCACCAACACATCACATTATACATTTTTAAGATTTCCTAGCCTTTAAATCGGTTAAAAAGTTTGAATCGTGAAAAAAGTTAGTTTGAAATAGAGTTAGTGAGCTGAAAATCCATTTAATTCATTTAAAATTAGAAATATGCCTAGAATGATATTGCAATCCAATTTTTCTGCACCAACACATCACGTTATACATTTGTAAGATTGCCTAGCCTTTAAATCGGTTAAAAAGTTTGAATCGTGAAAAAAGTTAGTTCGGAATAGAGTTAGTGAGCCGAAAATCCATTTAATTCATTTAAAATTGGAAATTGGCCCAGAATGATTAAATACATTTCTTACTCATCTTCTACTTCAATGCTATCATAACCATCTTCTTCTTCTTCTTCTTCTTCTTCTTCTTCTTCTTCTTCACTTTCCGTTGCATTTTCTTCATCTTCTTCACTTTCCACTTCATTTTGTTGCACTTGTTCTTCTTCTGGATCTTCTTCCATTTCGTATTGCGAAAAGTCAACGAATAATGACCTCGAGGGAAAATCTAATGCAATGGTATTTGAGACTTCTTCTTGAAGAGGTTCCGCATCAACATCTTTTGATCTTCCACTCAACAATGTCTACCATTGTTTTTGTTATTTGGTATTTTTGTTGGCTTGTAATTACAATGTCTACCATTGTTTCATTTGGTTATAAAACCATTGTCTCTTATGTATTTAGCTTAGTGTGGCATCTATAAGAACTATTGTTATTATCTGTATCAAACAATGGCCACTGTCTATTTAGACTGTTGTGCAAATGTTTTTCGTAAAACATACTCATAAAAGAAACCTGTTGTCTATTTAGACTAAATACAAAAGATTGACCAAACAAAAACGTTGTAAAAATAATCTCTTACAACGCATTCTTAAAATAAAACTGTTGTCTAACAAAACAAAGCACAATAGGTAAATACATGTGAAGTGTTGTTCAAAAGCCTTGTTACTACACACTTAGAGATAAAAACCGTTGAGTAAATGCAGATACTGAGGAGAAAACCGTTGTAGTTAAAACTTAAACCATTGTGCAAAAGAAATATAAATAAGGCTTATTAAGAAGCAAACAGTTGTAGATAAAAGTTCGCACAACGGGCAACGTAAACAAATCTATTATAACTAATGCCTTCTTACAATGGATTCTGCAGTGACCTTTTGTTGTTTCTAGCTGTTATACAACACGTTAGATTTACCAGTATGTTGTGATCATCAACTTATACAATGGGCTATATGGGAGGAAACTGTCGTTCTTTCTGGTTGTTATACCACACTTTGTTAATCGGTGACTGTCGTTTCAGTTATTTTGCACAACATTTTTTAAGCGTTGTCTGAGGTCCAACTGACGGCATCTCAATAGTCATCGGTTTTCAGGGGTAATAGACAATGGGCCTGGGTGAGTCGTCTGATTCAGTTTTTCTTGTAGTGACTAACACGGACAACATTTCGTGAAGACGGGGTTGGCACAGGATCAGGCATTGCCAGTATTTGTTTGTTTTTCTGCAGATTGGAATAATTTGTCCATTATGATTGTCTTGTACTTTAGACTTTTACCAGTCTTCTCTGTTATATAGATGACTAGAGTATATGTTGCGATTTTGTAAATCACTTTATTCAACCTTTTAATTTGTTATGATAATATAGATATATTGCATTGAGATTCTTATTGAATTAAGATTCTTAACATCTTGAATCAATATTCTAAATTTTATTTGATATACTTAAATTCATTTTTAATAAAAATGAAAATGTAATTGGAAATATGATTTGTTGGCTTGTATTTTTTAATATAAGATTAAGCATATCAATTAACTCATGAAATCAATCTAAGATCCCGGTAAGTCACAAAACCATTGTAAATATTGCATGCAAAAGGATAAGTGTTAAAGAAATCTTAAATAAATATGCACAAATATGGATAATGATTTGTAAATTGACTTTGGGAAAAATGACCAGACACAATTTATCAAAATTTTATTTCTAAATCTCAACTATGCAAATTCAACATTGCTTAAAATTAACTTAAATGTTCCTAAAATAAAACATAACTAGAAAGAAGAAAATTGACCAGCGACCATCAACACTCATATACTGCTGAGTTTTTGGTAACCACTAGCATTACAGGGCCGGCTGCTTTCATGCTAGTCACTAGTCCACGCATTAAAGCTCCTTCGGCATCTACAGATCGTAAGAAGCAGATGTAGCGGCAGCAGCAGCACTGAACCGAAACATGTCCTGGAAAAAGAAATTATCCTAAAAGTTCCTGGAACTTGAGCAGGTGGGACATCAGACCCTGCACAGCAAGTAACAGCTTCTGATACAAGTCCGGTACCAAAAACAACTGATATATTTAGTGAATTACGACCAGCATACTCCACAACACTTTCCACGATATCTAACCCTGGTTCAATGTTAAGGACGAGAGTCCCCATGGAAGTTCTCGGCCTTGACCAGTTACCGGATCCAACCGTTCTTGGTCTTGACCTGTTACTAGACCTAACACTAACAGGGACAACATTTCATGAAGATGGGGTTGGCACACGATCAGGCATTGCCAGTATTTATTTTCCTGCAGATTGGAATAATTTGTCCATTATGATTGTCTAGTACTTTAGACTTTTACTAGTCTTCTCTGTTATATAGATGGATGATTAGAGTATATGTTGGGATTTTGTAAATCACTTTATTCAACCTTTCAATTTGTTATGATAATATAGATATATTGCATTCAGATTCTTATTGAATTCAGATTCTTAGCATCTTGAATCAACATTCGAAATTTTATTTGATATATTTAAATTCATTTTTAATAAAAATGAAAATGTAATTGGAAATATGATTTGATATTAAATATGTAATATGAGCAAATCCTGGAGTATCAACCGCTATTAGGAAATGTAATATAAAGCACATGTACAAAATCTCATTAAAAATACAATGCTAGTGGTCAATCTATGGGCATGTTTGCAACTCGTTTATAAGCCGAGTTATGGCTTATAAGTTGAATATTAATAATGAGGTACATTTTCCTCACTTATTACTTAATTTCTTTATTTTTTAATATTTTATATTTTTACCTTTGTGTTTTTAAATATTTTTTTAATTTAAAATGCAAGTGTTGAAATCATTGTATTTAATAATTATTTTTTCAAATTTAATTTAGCAAACTCTTAACTAACTTATAAATAAATTTATCCAAACACTCGTATAACTTATAAGAATTCATACTTATCACCGACACTTACTCATTTCATTTTAAGTTATAAGTCACTTTTGGTGATACCCAAACACGCACTATATATCACACACAGACCGATCCACTGCACAGGACCAGTTGTCATATATTTGTTAACTTTTTACTGAAAATGGTTTTACTTTTTTAAACTCTTAGGACATGTTTGTTTGTTTAAGAGAATTTTGGGATTATAATATATAATCTCAATATTCTTTGAATAATCTAATATTCATTTAAAATATTAAGTATAGATTGGATTATAATCACTTAAGATTTCATATATATTTTTCGCTAAGTAAGATTTCATAATTTTTTAAATTATCTTATGTAATTTCTTATCTTACAGTTCCCTTAAAAAGTAATTTATAAGATATGATTAAAAATATCTCTTCCAACCAAGTATGATAATTATAATCATATTTCTTACTCCAACCTAACAAATATAAAACAACTATTTTAAAATTTTATAATCTTTAAAGTACTTCTAAATAAGTTTTTGCAAAATAGATCAGAAAGAAATTATTTGTATACTCCATGTTATTGTGTATGAGGATCTAATTTAGTTTGACATCTCATTCAATTTATAATGGATTGTGTTTACATATACATGAAAAATTGAGAGTTACCTTAATTGTTATTACTAAGAAATTTGAAGAGTGTACTACCTATATTAGTTATTTTTATTCAACAATATTATGTTTTTGATTGTTTGATTAGTGTTCTACTCAAATGTGCTTTCTTTTTCTCAAATATCAAATGCCTTTGTTTAGATATAGCAAGTGGGGGTGGTTTTGGTATATGCTCATTTTTCATAAGATTTTTGGTGTTTGAATCCTAAGATTTTTATTTTAGAATATATATTTTTTAATATATATATTAACAAGCTTTTGTCCCTAATTTTACCAATTTTAATTTTATTAAACCTTAATTAGTGAAATAGTTTTCTCACATGTAAGCTCTTTTTGATATTAAGGGGCGGTGTACTTTGATGTCCTCCTATTTGTTTATAAGATTTTTGGGTGTTTAAGTACTAAGATTTTTATTTATTCATATACGTTTTAACAGGTTTCATTCCCATTTACCTAATTTTATTTTTATTAAACCCTAATAAAATAGGTAGGAGGTATGTAATAAACTAATAATTGCTTAAACTAAAGGGTGTATTTAGTTCAACTTTTAATATATTAATGATAATATGCAACATTTTAAAACATCTTGTTGATTTTGTTTTATACTTGAATTGTCATTGAGCAGATGTAGACTGGTGCTTGGTTGATACAAAGGCTCATAGATTTAGAAAACATTCCACAAATTCTTCAAAATCTAATACATTTTAATCGAATTTCAGAAAATTTTACAAAATTCATCAGTTTTTTATTACTATTTTGTTTTTGAATATCAATACACATTAAAGAATATTAAAATACATCAGTTTTTGAATATCATAAAATTCTCCATTTTATGAAATTTTGATTGAATATCCTATGATTATAATTGTAAACTTTTGACTATCCTTATTCATTACCAACAGATTTTAATATTGCATTTTTATAATCCAAAAAATCCATACAAATCCAAATAGAGTACCATATGTTTCAAAATTTTGCCGATCGTTGCCCTAAGGCCTAGGTCCTGTGGTTGCAAAGAGCAGGGGGCTAAAGGTTTTTGGCGGTTGACTTGTAATTAAGTATATTTTCCTGAAGTGTGCACATGAAATTCTCCATGCCTTACACTTCCTTCATAATACAAGTATACTTCTTGACATTAGACCTAACACTAACAGGGACAACATTTCATGAAGATGGGGTTGGCACAGGATCAGGCATTGCCAGTATTTATTTTTCTGCAGATTGGAATAATTTGTCCATTATGATTGTCTTGTACTTTAGACTTTTACTAGTCTTCTCTGTTATATAGATGACTAGAGTATATGTTGGGATTTTGTAAATCACTTTATTCAACCTTTCAATTTGTTATGATAATATAGATATATTGCATTGAGATTCTTATTGAATTCAGATTCTTAGCATCTTGAATCAACATTCGAAATTTTATTTGATATATTTAAATTCATTTTTAATAAAAATGAAAATGTAATTGGAAATATGAGTTGATATTAAATATGTAATATGAGCAAATCCTGGAGTATCAACGGCTATTAGGAAATGTAATATAAAGCACATGTACAGAATCTCATTAAAAATACAATGCTAGTGGGCCTGTTTGCAACTAGTTTATAAGCCTAGTTATGGCTTATAAGTTGAATATTAATAATGAGGTACATTTTCCTCACTTATTACTTAATTTCTTTATTTTTTAATATTTTATATTTTTACCTTTGTGTTTTTAAATATCTTTTTAATTTAAAATGCAAGTGTTGAAATCATTGTATTTAATAATTATTTTTTCAAATTTAATTTAGCAAACTCTTAACTAACTTATAAATAAATTTATCGAAACACTCGTATAACTTATAAGAATTCATACTTATCACCGACACTTACTCATTTCATTTTAAGTTATAAGTCACTTTTGGTGATACCGAAACACGCACTATATATCACACACAGACCGATCCACTGCACAGGACCAGTTGTCATATATTTGTTAACTTTTTACTGAAAATGGTTTTACTTTTTTAAACTCTTAGGACATGTTTGTTTGTTTAAGAGAATTTTGGGATTATAATATATAATCTCAATATTCTTTGAATAATCTAATATTCATTTAAAATATTAAGTATAGATTGGATTATAATCACTTAAGATTTCATATATATTTTTCGCTAAGTAAGATTTCATAATTTTTTAAATTATCTTATGTAATTTCTTATCTTACAGTTCCCTTAAAAAGTAATTTATAAGATATGATTAAAAATATCTCTTCCAACCAAGTATGATAATTATAATCATATTTCTTACTCCAACCTAACAAATATAAAACAACTATTTTAAAATTTTATAATCTTTAAAGTACTTCTAAATAAGTTTTTGCAAAATAGATCAGAAAGAAATTATTTGTATACTCCATGTTATTGTGTATGAGGATCTAATTTAGTTTGACATCTCATTCAATTTATAATGGATTGTGTTTACATATACATGAAAAATTGAGAGTTACCTTAATTGTTATTACTAAGAAATTTGAAGAGTGTACTACCTATATTAGTTATTTTTATTCAACAATATTATGTTTTTGATTGTTTGATTAGTGTTCTACTCAAATGTGCTTTCTTTTTCTCAAATATCAAATGCCTTTGTTTAGATATAGCAAGTGGGGGTGGTTTTGGTATATGCTCATTTTTCATAAGATTTTTGGTGTTTGAATCCTAAGATTTTTATTTTAGAATATATATTTTTTAATATATATATTAACAAGCTTTTGTCCCTAATTTTACCAATTTTAATTTTATTAAACCTTAATTAGTGAAATAGTTTTCTCACATGTAAGCTCTTTTTGATATTAAGGGGCGGTGTACTTTGATGTCCTCCTATTTGTTTATAAGATTTTTGGGTGTTTAAGTACTAAGATTTTTATTTATTCATATACGTTTTAACAGGTTTCATTCCCATTTACCTAATTTTATTTTTATTAAACCCTAATAAAATAGGTAGGAGGTATGTAATAAACTAATAATTGCTTAAACTAAAGGGTGTATTTAGTTCAACTTTTAATATATTAATGATAATATGCAACATTTTAAAACATCTTGTTGATTTTGTTTTATACTTGAATTGTCATTGAGCATAGACTGGTGCTTGGTTGATACAAAGGCTCATAGATTTAGAAAACATTCCACAAATTCTTCAAAATCTAATACATTTTAATCGAATTTCAGAAAATTTTACAAAATTCATCAGTTTTTTATTACTATTTTGTTTTTGAATATCAATACACATTAAAGAATATTAAAATACATCAGTTTTTGAATATCATAAAATTCTCCATTTTATGAAATTTTGATTGAATATCCTATGATTATAATTGTAAACTTTTGACTATCCTTATTCATTACCAACAGATTTTAATATTGCATTTTTATAATCCAAAAAATCCATACAAATCCAAAAAGAGTACCATATGTTTCAAAATTTTGCCGATCGTTGCCCTAAGGCCTAGGTCCTGTGGTTGCAAGGAGCAGGGGGCTAAAGGTTTTTGGCGGTTGACTTGTAATTAAGTATATTTTCATGAAGTGTGCACATGAAATTCTCCATGCCTTACACTTCCTTCATAATACAAGTATACTTCTTGACATTAGACCTAACACTAACAGGGACAACATTTCATGAAGATGGGGTTGGCACAGGATCAGGCATTGCCAGTATTTATTTTTCTGCAGATTGGAATAATTTGTCCATTATGATTGTCTTGTACTTTAGACTTTTACTAGTCTTTGTTAGAAATGAATACTACTAGAAACTAGACAGAGGGGGGTGAATGGATAGTTTGATATATTTTTCGATTCTTGAAAAACTAAGTAAACAACTGTATGTGATTATGATATGTAATATGCAGAAAGTAAATAACACACACAATCACTTTAATCTACTTTGTATAAGCAAATTAAATACTACAGCTTTCCAGGAAATTCACAATCGAATTTCTGGCTTCTAAACAAGAACAGTTTGAACTTGCTTGCTTACAGAGAAAAGAGCTTAGCAAATAACTATGTGTATCTCTCTTACATCTTACAGTTGTGTGTGCACGATATATATATATATTCACCTATACAAACTAGGCACACACAATATTACACAGCTACCCCTTCTGAAAGTCCAACTTGTCCTGCCATAAGAAGTTCACTGTGTCAGGAAGGACCACCTGCTTTTCGGAGTCTTTCCCGTTTCTGTAGCTGCTTGTCTCTTATCTTTCTCTCCAAGTTTAGCTGTAGATTTGCCATCTGTTCTTTGGACCACCTTGCCAGAACAAATACTTCAGTATTTGTCTCCTTTGATTCTTGGTTCTGTACCTTGATTTGTCTTGTTATAAACGGCTAAGTGTTGATATCGTGAACTCCACTTTATCCCTGACTTCGTGATCTCCCTTGTGAGGACTACGCGATATAGCCTTTGAAGACTTTGCGACATAGGTCATTTGATGACTATGCGACATAGGTCATTTGATGACTATGCGACATAGGTCATTTGATGACTATGCGACATAAGGCTTCTGAGGACTTCACGATCTAGGCTCTTTTGACTTTGCTGACTTCAACACTTCACGACATGTGTCTTGAGGACTTCTCGACATAGTACAAAATGGACTATGCGATATAGTACTTCACGACATGGATATTGGTGACTTCACGACATAGCTTTCTTTTGACTTTGCTATATAATGCCTTAGACAAATTCCTGCAACTTATTTCTTCATAGCCTTATTCAACTCTATCCTGCTGCATGAACACTTCTGAACTTCTACCAGGATAATTATTCAATGGCCTATATATACAATCTAGATGCAAGAAACTTTACTAAGCTCATTATAAATCTGAGCATACATGATAAAGCTATTGTTCATGAGAACAAGACAAGTACATTTAGAGACCTATACTCTATCCCAGTGATAGAAATCACTAGGTCATGTAGTGTGACATAGTCACATAGTGTAGGCTTGTTAATAGTGGTATTCAGACATGTCTTGAGCCTAACAATCTCCCCCAAATTGTGAGTAAGATCCTTAGGCACAATTTCATGTCTGATAACAAGCCTAACTTACATAAAAGGAAATTTAGTAACAGAGAGGACAATTCATGAACATTGAGATCAGAAATTTGATTACATAGAAAAATTGAAAGCTTACAGTTTACTTTTGTTGCCCAGCAGCTTCAGCTTCCAATTGCTTCTCTAGCAAATCATCATATATCTTCTTTTTCCTCATCTCTTCTTTTCTCTTCATGTCTATGATGGCTTCTTGAAGTTCTTCTCTTGCAATCAGTTCTTCAATGAGAGGTGAGCCTTTCAAGTCATCAATTGCAGCCTTGAGTGCACTTTCTACATAGGAATCAAGAAACTCCATCCTTATTTTGCTTTGACCTCCATGTGAGTTTTTGTACTCCACAATGTAAGGATTTTGTTTGACCCTGCACATCCCTTTCTGCCTTAGCTCCTTAGCCCTCTCCTCCATCTCAGCCATTTCTTTCTCTCTCTGTATGTTTTTCTCTTCATTCTCTTTCCTCATGTTTTCTTCATAATCAGCGTGCATCTTCAAGTACCTGGCAATATCTATCTTCCATGTCCTTTCTTCTTTTTCTTCAAAATTCAGTAAGGCATTTATCCTTTCAAGCTCATACTTATAGAAATATTGCCAGCTTCCTTGCTTCATTATCCTTTCTCTTCCATCAGTGTACTTGATCTCTAGATGATCCAACTTCACTTTGACTTCAAAGATCCTTTGAGCCCTCAAAAATGCTAGGGCATCTTCATCATAGTCCTCATCTAGTGGAAGCACATTGATGCCAATAACATTTGTGAGTTTTCCAGTCTTCTTTGTTATCCTCATCCTTTTGGGTACACTCTTGATCTTCAAATGCTTCACAAGAGATACCTTTCTGGAACAAGGAGAATTAGTCTTCAGTGCCACATCACTTGGAAGTAGCTTCATTCCTTTCCCCTTCATCCACTGTAACACTCCACTAGCTGTGACTTTGTGGAAGTGTTTTCTTGAAATTACTTTAGTGGCTTCATCTTTCTTCTGTGGCAATTCAGGTTCAGAAGTCATGGATAATGATTTTGGAGGATCATTGCTAACAGTACCCACCCTAGACTTAGAGTCTTGTGTTGTGGTTAAAGTACTACTAGCAATGTCCTTGACTTGCTGAATTCCACTACTTGTTTTCTTAACTGATTCCTTTGCCACCTTGTCATCCCTCTTGCTATCATCAGCATCCTTTGATTTCTTTGAATATTTGCTCCTTTCCTTATCTCTCCTTGACTGAGATCTCCTTTCATAGGTTTTCTCCTTATCATCATCATCATCTCCATCCTTCTTTTTGTTCTTTTCTTTGACAGATTCAGGAATGACTCCATGAATCAGAAAAGATTGTAGAGTGTGAATCATCTCTAGTTCCTCAGCTGTCCTGACTCCCCTCTTGGCTCTTAGCATTTGCAGCACCTGGTTGATCTTTGCATTATTCTTTCTTGTCAAATCTGAAGGGATCACCAACTGGTCAATGCTGCTGTCTTGAGATAGACTTTGGAAGATTATTGTCTTTGGCTTTGAGATAACCTCAGGCAGTCTTTGATCTTGATCCATCTTCAAGTCATCAAACAGTCTCTTGTTGTTAGCCCCACCTTTTTCTATTAAGTCCATTATTGTTGACAGCTCAGTGAATCTCAGTTTCTCTAGAGTTTGAAAAGCTAGGTGCCACAAGCAGTTGTCCTTGCACACCATGATTATCTCTCTTAGATGGACATCCTTGATTTTCCTTACTGCAACTGTGAAGTACTTAATGTTTTCCTTGAGCTTCATTCTGTAAGTCCTTGCATCTTCTTGTGCATCTCTGTAGGTGGCTTTCAGAAACTCCAGGAAGACCTCATCATGATAGATGTGAGAATTGGCAACTTCCTGTAGCTTGGCCTCTGTGATTGTTGTAGCTTTGGCAGGTTGAGCATTGGAAGTAGGTTGAGCAGGTTGAGAAGTGGAGATATCTTTTGGCATTGTGGAGGGATAGTAGGTAGTGGTGACTGTGCTTTTCTGGCCTTGTGCATTGATGACCTCTACAGGGGGAAGATTGATTGGCTTTATTGTCTCTTCAATGAGCTTGCCCTTAAGTTTTGACTGCTTGGCAGGTACTCCCCCTTTCTTTTTCACAATGACCTCCTTAACTTTCTCCCCCTTAGGCTTGGGATCAGACAAAAAGTCTTGAGCTTCACCAGGGATATGCAGGTTCATGGATCTCATCATTGAAGTCATCATTTGTTGCTGCACCAGTAAGATGTTTGAGGTGTTGTTGCCTTGGTCATCCAGCTTGTCATTGAGTTGGCTTAAGGATGTAGATAGCATTCTGTTTTCATCCTTGAGAGAGGCCACCTCTTTTTCTAAGCCATCCACCTTAGAGAATAAGTGTTGAGACCTAAATGAGTTTAGGGATTGATCTTTGACCCTGGCAAAGTCATATTTGGAGATGTCTGACAGAGGGACTTCATCCACCAACTTGTCACCATACTGATTTTTCCACATGACATTTATCATAGCATTTGAGGTGATGGTGGCTTTTGCTTGAGTTTCCAGTGAAGAAGCCAGTTTCTTGATGTTGTCTGTGACCATGGCAAGAGTCACATCCATCATGGATACATTTGTGGAGGTTTTCTGGACTTCTTTGAGGATACCATCCACCTTGGGAAAATCAGAGAGATAAGAGTTCCTGAGCTTAGTGAGGGATCTGTCTGTCTCCTCCTGGATTGAAGAAATCTCTGATTGAAGCCCTTTCCCAAGATAGTGCAGAGCCTTCAGCTGGTTCTTGTACACATCATTCACAGCATCATAGATGGCAGCAGGAGAGAGATCCTTTGCATTGGAGCCCAGAGAAGTTAGGAATTCTTCTCTTAGAAAAGCTAGGGCATCCTTGAGCTTGAGAGTCCTCTTAGCATCCAACCAGGCATCCACATTTCCCTCTGGTTCAGCTGCATCCACAATCTTCTCCTGCTGAGCTTCAACATCCTTCTTGTGGCAAAGTAAGATAGCTTCATAATCAGCATTGGGAAGATTTGAGGTGAGGAGATGTTGAGCTATTTTGGAGAACTCATCAATCTGTGCCACATGGAGATCTTGTATGGCTTCTTCTGTCATTTTGGAAGGCACAGATGATGATCCTGAAGGCCTGTCATGGTGCACAGGCTTCAGCCATTCTGACATAGTGGCCTGAGCCAAGTGAGAGCTAGTGCTAGGCACTTCATGAGATGTAAGAGTTTGAGTCTCCTCCAGCCTTGGAATGGCTGTAGGGTCTAATGTTGTCTCCATTGAAATGGGATGTGTTACAACATTAGCCCTAGTTGTCTGTGAAGACAGTTCCACATCCCTAAGGATGGGAGAATTTGGCACAGAGTCTCCAGTGAAAACTGGTGAATCCTCCATGTTTGTGTTGGTGTCATTAGGATATGCCCCAGCATGCATTCCCTGACCAACTAGATGTGGTTCCTGGGTGGTGAGCACAGTGTCATGCACCATGTCACTTGAAATTGGCTCAATCACAGGAGAGAATTGTGATTGATCAAAGGCAAGATTGTCATTGGAATGACTTTCTTGTTCAGAAGAAATTTTTATGGAAGAATCTGAGAGAGAAGTGGGGTTTAGACTAGATTTTGGCAACTCCCCCTGAGAAATAGGAGGAGTTTCAACAGTGATGTGCTCTCCACTCTGTGTGTCATCAGCCTTATCACTCCTAGGGTCAAGAGTGAGTTCTTGATCCTGTGCAGACTCAGTACAGGTTGTAGTGGGGAGACTACTCTTTTCAATGCCAATAACCTGTTGGGAGGCCATGGACAGTAGTAGGTGTACCCCTTTTTCCACATCTGAATCCTGTTGGGAGGATTCAGTGGTAGGTTTAGATTTTGACTTCTTCCTTTGTCTGGTAAGGGGTGACTCAGGATCCTCACTTCCTATCTCTACAGAGTCATTTATCACTGCTAGGGCTCTCTTCTTTGACTTCTTTTTAGTAACATCAACCTTTTGAGAGATTGATGCACTTGGTTGCCTATCCTCTACAGTGGTGTTTTCAGTAGGATTGCTGGATGGGATAGGAAGGCTGGGGATAGACTGTGCAGCTCCTTCAGTCTTAGCCTTCCCTGTCCAGGAAAGTTCATGATATATGGGCTTATCAAGTGGATAAGACTCAAATGTGTCCTGCATATGCTTGGTCACACTTAGAATCACATCCACTTGATTCCTTGTGTCCAATGAACCAAATAGTACTTTGGACATGGACTTGGAATAAGCCATTTTAGTGTTATCTATACCCTCCAATAGATGGACATTTGCATCAAGAAAATTTAAAATAACTTGAAGGAAACGAGGGTAAAAGATGTCATTACCTCTACCACGAATGGTCCTGCCTAGCCTCTGAGTCAATTCTTTGAGAATTATGGCTCCCACATTGATCTCCTGGTTGTTGGCCAAGGAGTAGGCTAGCTTCACAGCAATGTGACTGATATGGTCCCATCCTGTCTTCCTGCAGAGAAACACCTTCTGGAGTGCGTCAAACAGAAATGACCACTCCCTTCTCACAAACTTCTTATTCAGCTTTCCAGTATCTATCTCATCAGCATACTGAATGAAGGTCATGAATTCTATGATTTGAGCATCTGTAGCTTCTTGGTCATGACCTTCCACCTTGAACCCCAAAGCTTCATTGATTTCCCTTTCACCAAATTGAAAGTGTTTGCCTCCAATTGAACAGCTAACCTCCTGGAATGAGGTTCCATCTTCCCTAGCCATTGTTGATACCAACGCCGTTCTCCAGAATCCTTCCAACACATCAACATACAAGGTAGGGTTCAGGGTTAGGGCTTGGCGTAGGTAGGAAGTGTTCAAGAACCGTACAAAACACTTGTACCTTGGGTTAGCCTCAGCCTCAGAGGGAATGGTGAGAAGATTGGTTTCTTTGGGAATTGTTAAAGGGATAGAGGATGATACAGTTTGAGATTTGGGTGCCATTTCGAGAGAGAGAGAGTGAAAATTAGAGTAGAGAATTTGTGCTTAGGTTTGAGAGTTTGAGAGCAATAGACAAGATGAAAAGTTGTGAACGGTTAGAAAAGGTATTTATATGATAGAGACACTGCGATATGGAGTTATGAATATGTACAGTCTATATGTATGTCGCGAAGTCAATAATAGCCTGTACCGCAAAGTCTTGCAAAATATATCGCATAGTCTCAACAATGAACTATGTCGCAAAGTCTTCAAAATGAAAGGATCGGGGAGACTTTGCGATATAGTAGAAATACCCTGTCTAAAGCTCTCTTTTAGGAATTTTAAGCAATTTGTCAGACTTTTATCAAATTTCGAAATAAAATTAATTTAAATCAAAATTCTGTCAACTATGGAGACTTGTCGATATAGTTATTCTAAGTCGCGAAGTCATAAAATTAACTATGTCGCAAACTCATGAAATGAACTATGTCGCGAAGTCTCACAATCTCAACAGTTTGCGATATAAGTCTGTTTAATTTGAACTATGTCGTGAACTCTGAAAATCATCTATATCGAGATGTCTCAAAAGCTCACAACTCCACTAACAAATATGATTTTGAAAAATATGCAGTAAAATACTGAAATATTTATAAATCATATCTCAGCTAATTTTCACTCCAAACAAATAGATCATTTAAATACAGTGAAAATTTACTGCTGCAACTATTAACCAGCATATTTACTTAGAACAACTGAATGAAGGATTGAGCATTCCAATTTCACTCACAAGTCTGTTGAAGACTGCTTCATTCAGAGGTTTAGTAAATATGTCAGCTAGTTGTTTCTCAGTTGGAACATAAGAGACTTCTATGGTACCATTTGCAGCATGTTCCCTAATGAAATGGTACCTGATCTCAATGTGCTTTGTAGTAGAATGATTAACAGGATTGGCAACTATGGATATTGCACTAGTATTATCACACATTAGAGGAATGTGTTCTAACACTAGCCCATAATCCATGAGTTGATTTCTAATCCAAAGCAATTGAGCACAGCAACTTCCAGCAGCAATATATTCAGCCTCAGCTGTGGATGTTGCTGTGGACTGTTGTTTCTTACTAAACCAGGACACTAACCTTTGACCTAGGAATTGACAGCTTCCAGAGGTGCTCTTCCTGTCAATTCTGCATCCAGCATAATCAGAATCTGTGTAACCAACCAGGTTGAACCCAGTGCCCTTTGGATACCATAGCCCAAGATTAGGAGTCCCCTTCAGATATTTGAAAATTCTTTTGATGGCCATCATGTGAGATTCCTTGGGATCAGACTGGAACCTTGCACAAAGGCATGTGGCAAACATGATATCTGGCCTGCTAGCTGTGAGATAGAGTAGGGATCCAACCATTCCTCTATAGACCTTGATATCAACTCTCTTGCCTTTCTTGTCTTCATCCAGCTTGATTGTAGTAGACATAGGAGTTTTAGCTGGGGATGACTCTTCTAAACCATATTTCTTTAAAAGATCCTTGACATACTTAGATTGGTTTATAAAGATGCCATCCTCCCTTTGATGTACTTGCAGGCCTAGGAAGTAGGTTAACTCTCCCATCATACTCATCTCATATTTACTTTGCATCAACTTAGAGAACCTTTCACAGAGTTTTTCATTTGAAGAGCCAAAGATGATATCATCCACATAGATTTGAACAAGAATGATATCATTTCCATGCTTCTTAAAGAATAGGGTTTTGTCAATTGTACCCCTGGTAAATTGATGCTCAAGAAGGAATTGAGATAGAGTTTCATACCAGGCTCTTGGTGCCTGTTTGAGTCCATAGAGCGCCTTGAGCAGTCTATACACAAAGTTTGGGAAGTCTTCACTTTCAAAGCCAGGTGGTTGAGACACATAGACTTCTTCAGCAAGATCACCATTAAGAAATGCACTTTTCACATCCATTTGATACACCTTAAAATCTGAGTGAGCTGCAAAAGCCAGGAAGATTCTTATGGCTTCCAGTCTAGCTACAGGTGCAAATGTCTCATCATAGTCAATGCCTTCTTGCTGACAATATCCTTTGGCAACCAGCCTTGCTTTGTTTCTTACTACCACTCCTTCTTCATCCATCTTGTTTCTGAACACCCATTTGGTGTCAATAACATTCTTTCCTTTTGGAGGTGGCACTAGTTCCCATACTTTGTTTTTCTCAAATTGATTCAACTCTTCTTGCATGGCAACAATCCAATCAGAATTCTTCAAAGCTTCTTCAATTAATTTAGGTTCCTCTTGTGACAGAAAGCAGCTATACAGACATGTATTTAATGTTGCCCTTCTTGTTCTAACTCCCTCACTAGGATCTCCAATGATTTGATCCCTAGTGTGGGCTCTGTCCCATTTCCTTGTGTGCCCCTGTTGCATTCTCTTCTTCTCCCCCTGTGTTTGTGAATCCTTGCACAGGTGTTTGAAGAAGATTGTCAACTTCAAGAATTTCATTTTCTAGAACAGTTTGAACAGGGGGTTCATCTTCACTTTCAGAATCCTCAAGATAACCTTGATTCTCAAATCTCAATAGCACACTGTCTTGATCACTTGTTTTCAGTCCTGGAGTTTTCTTGTCATCAAAGGTAACATCCATGCTTTCCATGACTTTGTGTTGCTCAGGTACAAACACTCTGTATGCTGTCCTTTCCAGAGAGTATCCAATGAAGATACCTTCAAATGCCTTAGCATCAAATTTTCCAACATGCTCAGAGGTATCTTTCATCACAAAGCACTTGCTTCCAAACACATGCAGGTGCTTGAAGGATGCTCTTTTTCCAGTCATTAACGAGTAAGGAGTTTTGTCAGACTTCTTATTGATTAATGTTCTATTTTGCACATAGCATGTTGTGTTAACAGCATCAGCCCAAAAGCTAGTGGGTAGCTTTGCATCCAGCAGCATTGTCCTTGCAGCTTCAATGAGAGTTCTATTCTTTCTCTCAACTACTCCATTTTGTTGAGGTGTTCTAGGAGCTGAGAATTGTTGAGAAATTCCTTTATCTTTGCAAAACTCATACAATGTTGAATTTCTGAACTCAGTCCCATTATCACTTCTCAAAGCAACTACAGAGGAACCAGTGCTTTGTGCTTCTTTATCAACTCTCTTGATATGCTCTATTATGACTTGGGGTGCTTCATCCTTGGAGAATAGGAATTCCACCCAAGTATATCTTGAATAGTCATCTACCATCACTAGAGCATATTTCTTTTTGGAGAGGGACATTACATTCACAGGGCCAAATAAGTCCATGTGAATTAGTTGCAGAGGTTTTGAGTTTGTATTGAGCAACTTGTTCTTGTGACTTGATCTTTTAATCTTCCCTTTCTGACAAGCTTCACATGCTCCATCTTGCACAAACTCCAAGGCAGGCAAATCCCTGATGAGTTCTCTCTTGGTTAGAGAGTTCATTGCCTGAACATTCAAGTGAGACAGTTTCTTGTGCCACAGCCAGAATTCCTCATTTGTGGCTTTTGTGTAGAAACAACAAATTTCTCCCTTATCTGCAGCCTTGAGATTAGCTACAAACAAGCTTCCTTTCTTCACACCAGTTAGAACAACTTCACCACTTTCCCTTTTTGAGATTGAACAAAGGTCTTCATCAAATTCCACTTTGAAGCCTCTGTTGGTAAACTGTCCAATACTCAAGAGATTATGCTTCAGTCCTTCAACAAATGCTACATCTTCAATAATGACATTTCCAGATTTAACACTGCCATATCCCATTGTATAACCAATGTTGTCATTTCCAAAGGTTACTGATGGGCCAGCCTTTTCCTCAAAATGTGATAGCAGGGCCATATCACCAGTCATGTGACTTGAGCATCCACTGTCCAAGATCCATATGACTCTTTTATTCATGTTGCCCTGCATTCACAAAGTGACTAAGTTGTTTTTGGTACCCACACTTGGTAGGGTCCAGATGATTTAGAAACATTTTGATTAATAATTCTTCTGTCATAAATTGCATTTCTCATAGTAGGAGACTTCACTTTTTCTGTGGCTTTGGAGTTTACACTCTTAGGCTCACATGAAGTTTTCACCCTCTCAACCCTGATTGGGGACCCTGTCCTATGAGAATGTATGTGTGTGTGTGATTCACCAGATTGTGCAGAGTCAAGTTTATGTTTAAGAGATAAACAGTTAGCAATCACAGTCACATAGCATGTCATGCAGTTTGGCTTACCACAGAAAGAATCATGACTAGAATTTATGCTTGTAGAAAGGTTACTTAGGTTGTCAACTTCAACAATTTCAGGCTTACTACACTTATGAGTCAAATGATTAACAGATAGGCATTTTTGACATTGTTTCCTGGGAGCATTTGGCACATAAGCATAGTTGTTTCCTTTGTTAACACCAACTTTACCGTTTCTGTTTTGTTTCCTTTTCTTAACAACTTCTTTCTTTGCTTTAGGACTCTTGACAAGATTGTCTTTGGTCTCTTTCTGATTGACAAGTTCAGGAAAGGAAGAAGTGTTCTTAGCAGCCTCATCTTCTTCAAGTAGTTGTTGCTTGATGATCAGTAGTTCCTCATCAAACTCAACAACACTCTTTCTGAAGATGGGCAGTTCAACACTTGACAGTATGGTTGGGGCATTTTTGTTTGTAAAAGTTTCCTTTCCTTTGCCCTTGACCTTCTTCCTTCCCTTGTCATTATCATAGTCAAAACCAACTCCAACCTTGCAGTCTTCAGTGTGTTCCTTGTGGTAGGTTTGAATAAGTTCAGAGGAGTTTTTGAAGCTTCTTAGTTTCAGTTCAGTTTCAGCAATTTGTTCTCTAAGGGCATTCTCTATCTGCTCAGCACAAATCACTTTGTTTTTAAGATACTCAACCTCCTTTTTCAAACCATCCAGGTTCACAACCATTAACTCAAGTTGCTCATTCTTTTCTGTAAGCTCAACATTCTTAGCAGTTAGTCTGTCAATTTCTTCATTAGCTACTAACATGCTAGTATGAATATTAAACATCTCAGTGCTCATATCTTCAACAGTTTGCTTATATTGAAGGGGAGTCATATCAAGAGAAGTAAGAATAGGTACCTGACTTGAATCACCTTCATCAGAAAATGCCATTAAGGCATAGTTTGAGTACTCTTGTTCTTCTTCTTCATCAGAGTCATCCCAACATTTTCCCTCAGCAATAAAAGCTTTGCCCTGTTGTTTCTTGAGTAGAGCCTCATACTTAGCTTCAAGCTCTAAGTATGCTTTGTCCTTCTTGACTTGTTTAGGCTTTTTGCACTCAGTGGCAAAATGCCCAAGTTCATTGCAGTTATAGCACCTTATTTTGGTCCTATCCACACTTCCTGTCTTGTATCCACCTTTAGCAGCACCAGCAATCCCTTTTCCTTTATTGAAGGTGTTTGAGCCACTAGATCCACCAGTGTTTCCATTATTGAACTTGGACCTAAATGGCTGCATTCTTTTAAACCTTATGTTAGGATACCTCCTAGCCATATAAGCAAAAGATTTGTTTTCCATTTTGTCCAGCTCATCTATACTGTAGAACTCATCCTCTTCAGGTAAATCATACACAACCTGAGTTTCATCACCAGTGTCTTCAACTTCCAGTTCCTCAATCTTAACCTGACTGATTTTAAGAGAGTCCATTCTTTGACTTAGGTTGTCAGCAATAAGTGCACAGGAGGTATTAGCCACTAATCCTTGCTTTGCTTGAATAGATCTCTTTTGAAACAGCTCTAACTCATATGTCTTTAAAACACCATACAACACATCAAAACCAATCTTTGTCAGATCTCTTTCTTTAAGGGAAGAGATTCTTGGTTCCAAGTGATCTGGCAGAGTTAGTAGAAACTTCATATTGAGCTCTTCTGTTTCATAGTGTTTGTCATAGAGTTTGAGCTCGTTTATCAGCTTGTTGAATCTCTCAAACACTTCTGTGATTCCCTCTTTTGGCTGAGCCATGAAGGCTTCATATTGTGAAACAAGAATCTGCTTCTTGTTCTTTCTTACTTCAGTAGTTCCTTCACAGAGCACTTCTATAAGATCCCACATCTTCTTGGCACTAGTACAATGAGCAACAGTGCCATACATGTTGAAGTCCATAGATTCACAAATGATAAGTTGAAGATGTCCATCCAATGCTACTTTTTCCTTTTCAGGATCAGTGTATTTTAAGGGATCTTTGGGCACATGTTTTGCTGGTACAATCTCAGTGCCATTGGTTGTTTCACCAATCTCGATCATTGGAATGAAGGGACCATGCTTTAGAATATCTAAATACATGGGGTTAGAAGCTTTGATGAAAAGCAACATCTTCTTCTTCCATAAACTGTAGCGCTCCTTGTTAAAGGGAGGAATCTTGATACTGCTTAGTTTCTGTGAACTCATTCTTGATCTTTTCCTGTTTGTACGTTAACAGCCTACGCTCTGATACCACTTGTTAGAAATGAATACTACTAGAAACTAGACAGAGGGGGGGTGAATGGATAGTTTGATATATTTTTCGATTCTTGAAAAACTAAGTAAACAACTGTATGTGATTATGATATGTAATATGCAGAAAGTAAATAACACACACAATCACTTTAATCTACTTTGTATAAGCAAATTAAATACTACAGCTTTCCAGGAAATTCACAATCGAATTTCTGGCTTCTAAACAAGAACAGTTTGAACTTGCTTACTTACAGAGAAAAGAGCTTAGCAAATAACTATGTGTATCTCTCTTACATCTTACAGTTGTGTGTGCATGATATATATATATTCACCTATACAAACTAGGCACACACAATATTACACAGCTACCCCTTCTGAAAGTCCAACTTGTCCTGCCATAAGAAGTTCACTGTGTCAGGAAGGACCACCTGCTTTTCGGAGTCTTTCCCGTTTCTGTAGCTGCTTGTCTCTTATCTTTCTCTCCAAGTTTAGCTGTAGATTTGCCATCTGTTCTTTGGACCACCTTGCCAGAACAAATGCTTCAGTATTTGTCTCCTTTGATTCTTGGTTCTGTACCTTGATTTGTCTTGTTATAAACGGCTAAGTGTTGATATCGTGAACTCCACTTTATCCCTGACTTCGCGATCTCCCTTGTGAGGACTACGCGATATAGCCTTTGAAGACTTTGCGACATAGGTCATTTGATGACTATGCGACATAGGTCATTTGATGACTATGCGACATAGGTCATTTGATGACTATGCGACATAAGGCTTCTGAGGACTTCACGATCTAGGCTCTTTTGACTTTGCTGACTTCAACACTTCACGACATGTGTCTTGAGGACTTCTCGACATAGTACAAAATGGACTATGCGATATAGTACTTCATGACATGGATATTGGTGACTTCACGACATAGCTTTCTTTTGACTTTGCTATATAATGCCTTAGACAAATTCCTGCAACTTATTTCTTCATAGCCTTATTCAACTCTATCCTGCTGCATGAACACTTCTGAACTTCTAACAGGATAATTATTCAATGGCCTATATATACAATCTAGATGCAAGAAACTTTACTAAGCTCATTATAAATCTGAGCATACATGATAAAGCTATTGTTCATGAGAACAAGACAAGTACATTTAGAGACCTATACTCTATCCCAGTGATAGAAATCACTAGGTCATGTAGTGTGACATAGTCACATAGTGTAGGCTTGTTAATAGTGGTATTCAGACATGTCTTGAGCCTAACAGTCTTCTCTGTTATATAGATGACTAGAGTATATGTTGGGATTTTGTAAATCACTTTATTCAACCTTTCAATTTGTTATGATAATATAGATATATTGCATTGAGATTCTTATTGAATTCAGATTCTTAGCATCTTGAATCAACATTCGAAATTTTATTTGATATATTTAAATTCATTTTTAATAAAAATGAAAATGTAATTGGAAATATGAGTTGATATTAAATATGTAATATGAGCAAATCCTGGAGTATCAACGGCTATTAGGAAATGTAATATAAAGCACATGTACAGAATCTCATTAAAAATACAATGCTAGTGGTCAATCTATGGGCCTGTTTGCAACTAGTTTATAAGCCTAGTTATGGCTTATAAGTTGAATATTAATAATAAGGTACATTTTCCTCACTTATTACTTAATTTCTTTATTTTTTAATATTTTATATTTTTACCTTTGTGTTTTTAAATATCTTTTTAATTTAAAATGCAAGTGTTGAAATCATTGTATTTAATAATTATTTTTTCAAATTTAATTTAGCAAACTCTTAACTAACTTATAAATAAATTTATCGAAACACTCGTATAACTTATAAGAATTCATACTTATCACCGACACTTACTCATTTCATTTTAAGTTATAAGTCACTTTTGGTGATACAGAAACACGCACTATATATCACACACAGACCGATCCACTTGACAGGACCCGTTGTCATATATTTGTTAACTTTTTAGTGAAAATGGTTTTACTTTTTTAAACTCTTAGGCCATGTTTGTTTGTTTAAGAGAATTTTGGGATTATAATATATAATCTCAATATTCTTTGAATAATCTAATATTCATTTAAAATATTAAGTATAGATTGGATTATAATCACTTAAGATTTCATATATATTTTTAGCTAAGTAAGATTTCATAATTTTTTAAATTATCTTATGTAATTTCTTATCTTACAGTTCCCTTAAAAAGTAATTTATAAGATATGATTAAAAATATCTCTTCCAACCAAGTATGATAATTATAATCATATTTCTTACTCCAACCTAACAAATATAAAACAACTATTTTAAAATTTTATAATCTTTAAAGTACTTCTAAATAAGTTTTTGCAAAATAGATCAGAAAGAAATTATTTGTATACTCCATGTTATTGTGTATGAGGATCTAATTTAGTTTGACATCTCATTCAATTTATAATGGATTGTGTTTACATATACATGAAAAATTGAGAGTTACCTTAATTGTTATTACTAAGAAATATGGTGAGTGTACTACCTATATTAGTTATTTTTATTCAACAATATTATGTTTTTGATTGTTTGATTAGTGTTCTACTCAAATGTGCTTTCTTTTTCTCAAATATCAAATGCCTTTGTTTAGATATAGCAAGTGGGGGTGGTTTTGGTATATGCTCATTTTTTATAAGATTTTTGGTGTTTGAATCCTAAGATTTTTATTTTAGAATATATATTTTTTTTAATATATCTATTAACAAGCTTTTGTCCCTAATTTAACCAATTTTAACTTTATTAAAACTTAATTAGTGAAATAGTTTTCTCACATGTAAGATGTCTCTGTTTTGATATTGCAAGTGGCGGTGTACTTTGATGTCCTGCTATTTGTTTATAAGATTTGTGGGTGTTTAAGTCCTAAGATTTTTATTTATTAATATAGGTTTTAAAGGTTTCATTCCCATTTACTTAATTTTATTTTTATTAAACCCTAATGAAATAGGTAGGAGGTATGTAATAAACTAATAATTTCTTAAACTAAAGGGTGTATTTAGTTCAACTTTTAATATATTAATGATAATATGCAACATTTTAAAACACTTTGTTGATTTTGTTTTATACTTGAATTGTCAGTAGATGTAGACTCGTGCTTAGTTGATACAAAGACTCATAAATTTAGAAAACATTCCACAAATTCTTCAAAATCTAATACATTTTAATCAAATTTCAGAAAATTTTACAAAATTCATCAATTTTTATTACTATTTTGTTTGTGAATATCAATACACATTAAAGAATATTAAAATACATCAGTTTTTGAATATCATAAAATTCTCCATTTTATGAAATTTTGATTGAATATCCTAAGATTATAATTGTAAACTTTTGAATATCGTTATTCATTACCAACAGATTTTAATATTGCATTTTTATAATCCAAAAAATCCATACAAATCCAAATAGAGTACCATATGTTTCAAAATTTTGCTGATCGTTGCCCTAAGGCCTAGGTCCTGTGGTTGCAAGGAGCCGGGGGCTAAAGGTTTTTGGCGGTTGACTTATAATTAAGTATATTTTCCTGAAGTGTGCACATGAAATTCTCCATGCCTTACACTTCCTTCATAATACAGGTATACTTCTTGACATTAGATAGAAAATGGTGCAAGAAAAATTAGGGGTTACTTCACAAAATTCTTTCATTTTTGGACACCAAATTGGGTGTACAAACCAGCGTTCTCTTCTATCGATGGAAGTTTGTATGCACTACTCTCACTTTTCTCGTATTCAAACAAAAGCACTCGGGTTTTCTTAAAAACACCGATAAAATTGCACCAAATGTTTTAGTTCGGAACCATAGAAGTCACATTTCTAGTTTGGAGCTCATTGGTTCTCCCTCCAGAATTTGTTGCAAAGTTTCTTAAGTATGTCATCTTTCATCATGTAGAGTACGTACTTCAATGTTGTGTTACTCTATGATCCTAAAATTTTTATGTTCTCAAACATCAGCTCTAATTTCATTGGGTAACTCGAATTGCAAATCACATTTGATATTGTGCGTGGCAACTGGTTTATAAGCCTACTTATGATTTATAAGCCCAGTTATGGCTTATAAGTTGAATGTTAATAATGATGTACATTTTCCTCAACTTATTGAATTATTACTTAATTTATTTATGTTTTAATATTTTATATTTTTACCTTTGTTTTTTTAATTTAAAATGCAAGTGTTGAAATCATTGTATTTAATAATTATTTTTTCAAATTTAATTTAGCAAACTATTATCTAACGTATAAGTAAATTTATCCAAATATAACTTATAAGAAATCATAACTTATACTTATAAGAATTCATCAACTTATACTTATATGACACTTACCAATTTCATTTTACATTATAAGTTTTTTGTGATACCCGCACTATATCAACCGATCCACTGGACAGGACCCTTTGTCATATATTTGTTAACTTTTTACTGAAAATGGTTTTACTTTTTTTAACTCGTAGGCCATGTTTGTTTGTTTAGGAGAATTTTGGGATTATAATATATAATCTCAATATTCTTTGAATAATCTAATATTCATTTAAAATATTAAGTATAGATTGGATTATAATCACTTAAGATTTCATATATTTTTTTAGCTAAGTAAGATTTCATAATTTTTTAAATTATCTTATGTAATTTCTTATCTTACCGTTCCCTTAAAAATTAATTTATAAGATGTGATTAAAAATATCTCTTCGCCAAGTATGATAATTATAATCATATTTCCTACTCCAACCTAACAAATATAAAACAACTATTTTAAAATTTTATAATCTTTAAAGTACTTCTAAATAAGTTTTTGCAAAATAGATCAGAAATTATTTGTATACTCCATGTTATTGTGTATGAGGATCTAATTTAGTTTGACATCTCATGCAATTTATAAGGGATTGTGTTTACATATACATCATTTTAGAGGAAAAATTGAGAGTTACCTTAATTGTTATTACTAAAAAATATGGAGAGTGTACTACCTATATTAGTTATCTTTATTCAACAATATTATGTTTTTGATTGTTTGATTAGTGTTCTACTCAAACATGCTTTCTTTTTCTCACATATCAAATGTCTTTGTTTAGATATAGCAAGTGGGGGTGGTTTTGGTATATGCTCATTTTTTATAAGATTTTTGGTGTTTGAATCCTAAGATTTTTGGTGTTTGAATCCTAAGATTTTTATTTTAGAATATGTATTTTTTAATATATATATTAACAAGCTTTTGTCCCTAATTTAACCAATTTTAATTTTATTAAACCTTAATTAGTGAAATAGTTTTCTCACATGTAAGATGTCTCTGTTTTGATATTGCAAGAACTTTGATGTCCTCCTATTTGTTTATAAGATTTTTGGGTGTTTAAGTCCTAAGATTTTTATTTATTAATATAGGTTTTAACAGGTTTCATTCCCATTTACCTAATTTTATTTTTATTAAACCCTAATGAAATAGGTAGGAGGTATGTAATAAACTAATAATTGCTTAAACTAAAAGGTGTATTTAGTTCAACTTTTAATATATTAATGATAATATGCAACATTTTAAAACACCTTGTCGATTTTGTTTTACACTTGAATTGTCATTGAGTAGATGTAGACTCGTGCTTGGTTGTTCATCCCAAATGACCTAACAGAATTGTAGAGGGGGTTGAATATAATTCTTGATATTTTCTTAAACTTAAAACACTTATAAATAAAACTGAACTGAATAAGTAAAAACACAAGATATAAATAATTCAGTTGGATTGTTTGATGATCCAACTGAAGTGTTTTTATTTCGGAAATAATCTGTGATACAAATGTACACAGCTGCTCAGTTACTAGATTTGTAGAGAAGAGATGCTCTCAAAAATAGCTAATACAATTTATTTGTTTTTCTTCTCTTGTTTCTATTTTAACTGCTACACTTGGTTATATATTCTCATTCCAACAGATATACGCGATCAACTTCAAATGTTGAGTCAGAATTGGACTTTCCTCTAACAACTTCAAGAGCAACCACACCAAACCCAAAGACATCAGCTTTTCAGTAAGGTGTCCACGCATGGCATATTCTGGTGCAAGATATCCACTGCAGTAAAAAGAAATATATTACGACCAACTACTTCAAACAGAAAAAGAACATAAAAAAACAACTTCCATATATATTGTAAAAAAACGATGGCTATATTTAATGTTAAAAATGCATAACTTTCCAATTTTGCATTGTTCGTGCAACACGAGTACTTATATGAGTCTTCTTATCATTGTAAAGTTTTGCCAAACTGAAGTCCGAAATTTTGGGTGTGAGATCAGAATCGAGCAAAATATTGCTTGCTTTCACATCTCTGTATACAATTCGCACTCTTGACTCCTCGTGAAGATATGCAAGACCGCGTGCTACTCCAAGGCATATATCATAATGAGCTGACCAGTCGAGGAATAAATTTGTCTTTCCTGTTTCATTAACATAAACACTTCAACATTTTATAAATGTCCATAACATGTGTAAGAGATGCGAACAATTACCAAATAATGCTTGTTCAAGATTGTTATTTTCAAGATACTCATAGACAAGCAGCCTCTTATCTCCCTCGATGCAGCATCCATATAATTTCACAAGGTTACGATGCTGCACAGCAGATATCGTTGCAATCTCTGCAACAAACTGACTCTTTCCTTGGTGGGATGCTACCGAAAGTTTTTTAACAGCAACAACTCTACCATCAGTGAGAGTGCCCTGTTGATTAGAAATTTTAATTCCACTGCCACACCTGTAGTCCTAAAAAGCTAAAACATGATAAAATTACTACATCGATGCAGTAATAACACTGGAATTTAAAAAGAAAATTGTTGAGCATGGTCAGATTATGAGAACTACTATCTTAGTTGCTCTTTCCATAATGAGATAAAGATAGAAAATTGTAAGAAAGTCTAGAGCAACTAAAAAGAACCAAGTTGTGCCACTAAGCTTAGGTGACTATAAAATCATCAACTAGAACAATATTAAGTTTGACACAAATATCTTTTACAGAGTCAGGAAAAAAAGTTAATGTGTGATGTTCATAAACAATCGCGAGCTTAAATAGACTAAACGTGCACCTGCAATGAGATGATATCACTAGAGGTTGCACCTACGTCATAGCCATATAACAAACCGCCCAAAGTCGGGAACAGAAACCTAAATAAATTAACTAGTAAAGAGATTATTGAGATACTTTATAAAGATATATGAATTATCAGAACTATCAAAACACGAAATTAACAAGTAATATCCAGGGCTAAAGAGCATAAAATCACAAGAAATAAAACAATAAAATTAGGCTTTTGTAGCCCAAGAAGTAAAGGGGGTTTTAGATTGTAAGTGTAAAGAAAAGGAAAGTAGATACAAGAAACACTAACAGTATAGATAAAGAGTCTGAATTGTGTTTCTGGTTTGTGCTGGAAAGGATTTGTCTGAGCTTACCGATTCGATTAACTTGAGCTTCGATTTGAAAGAGAGAGTGGAGGAGTTCATTTATTCAGAGGGGTGTGAGGTCGAGAGATTAAAGAGAGAGTGAAGGAGTTCGATTAGGGTTCTTCAGAGGGGTGTGAATTCGAGAGAGGTGAGGTGAGGTCGAGAGAGGTGTGCGAGGATTTTTGTTTAATTGGTTTGTACTTTTGTTTTAATTACATTTATTTTTGTTTTAGTGAAAATTGGGGAAAAGGGGCAGGGAAGGGGGAAAGGGTGGGGAAATTGGGGGGAAAATTGGGGGAAGAAAAATTAGCTAAGGGGGGAAATTTGTAGAGGGAAAAAAATAGGCAAAGGGGGGAAGGTATTAGCGGGCGCGAATGTTTTTTTGAAGATAATGTTTAGACATCGGTTAAGATATAATCCGATGTTGTAACAATACAAAGGCATCAGTTATTTTTATACTGATGTTAATAAAGCTCTTTTACATCGGTGGCATCACAAACCGATGTTATATGGGCGATGTCTATTGACTATTTTCTAGTAGTCTAGAGAGAGCTGTATGTTATCAAAATTAGATGAGGAGGCGTGGCTATGGCACAAACGCCTTGGCCATGTTAACTTTCAGGAATTAAACCTAATGACAAGAAATAGTATGGCTGAGGGCTTGCCAAGAATCATTCACCCAAAAGAAATATGCTCGGGATGCATGATGTCAAAGCAGAACAAAAAGTCTTTTCCTATGCAGTCAAGTTTTCGAGCCAAGAAGCCTCTGGAGTTGGTCCATGGAGACCTGTGTGGACCGATATCCCCAGAAACACCAAGCGGAAACAGATATTTCTTTCTCCTGGTAGATGATTACAGCAGGGCGATGTGGGTATTCATGTTAAAATCAAAAGATGAAGCCTTCGATGCGTTTAAGAGATTCAGAGTCCTAGTCGAGAAAAATTCAGAGACCACGGTGAAAGCATTCCGTACAGATAGGGGAGGAGAATTTTGCTCACAACAGTTTAACTCTTATTGCGAGCAAGCTGGCATTTATAGACAGTTTACAGCCCAATATACACCGCAACAGAATGGAGTAGTAGAAAGGCGTAATCGCACAATTGTGGCCATGGTTAGGATTCTCCTGAAAACCATGGACTTGCCGTTGTATCTATGGCGTGAAGCTGTAAGACATTCAATCTACGTCTTGAACCGGTTGCCAACACGAGCCTTGACGGAGAAGACCCCTTTTGAAGCCTGGACGGGAAACAAACCTAATCTGGATTATCTAAAAGTATTTGGATGCGTTTCTTACATGAAAGTTCCTGTTGGCCAGACTACAAAGTTGGATGACTGAAGCAGGAGAGTCATAAATCTCGGGAAAGAACCAGGTTCTAAAGCTTATTGACTATATGATCCGGTGTTAAAGAAAGTTTGTGTAAGTCGTGATGTCGTATTCGATGAAAACAAGGCATGGAGTTGGGGTTTTGATCACGGACAGAGGGATGAAACAAGCAGTGAAAGTAAACAGCTGACAGTATTTGGCTTCGATGCAAATGACACTGACATTGGAGAAAATACAGAGAATGAAGGGGAAAACTTTTCAACAATGTATTCAGCCAGCAATCAGGGAGAAGCACAGACTCCAATGCAGACACAAAGCTCATCTGCTGAAAGCGACTCAAATACCGAAACCTCTGTTGACAGTGAACCAAGAAGATTTAGACCGCTGAGTGCAATCTACAACGACACAGAAGCGATAGAAATATCGGACGAGTTAATGTTTATAGGGGTGGATGAACCTACAAACTACGCTCAAGATTCACAGAAGAAGGAATGGAAGAGGGCCATGGAACAAGAATTGGAGGCTATAGAAAGAAACGGGACATGGAGTTTGACACAGTTACCATCAGGAAAGAAAGCCATAGGTTTGAAATGGGTGTTCAAACTAAAGAAGGACACTAAAGGGGAAATCATCAAACACAAAGCAAGAATCATTGCAAAAGGTTACGTTCAACAACACGGAGTAGACTTTGAAGACATCTTTGCACCAGTAACTCGATTAGAAACTGTGCGTCTTCTTTTGGCACTATCAGCTAAAAAAGGTTGGATCGTGCATCACTTGGATGTGAAGTCCGCCTTTCTGAATGGAGATCTAAAGGAGGAAGTTTATGTACTAACACAGCCGGAAGGGTACGAAAAGCCAGGTCATGAGCATCTTGTTTACAAATTACAGAAAGCACTGTACGGTTTGCGACAAGCTCCCAGAGCTTGGTATGCGAAGTTGAGGAAATGTTTGGAGAGCATGGGCCTGGTTCGTTGCCCTTACGAGCATGCAGTTTATACAAAGAGGGAAGCAGGCGAAGCACTCATAGTGGCAGTTTATGTAGATGACCTCCTTGTGACTGGAACTAAAGAGAGTGTTATTAAAACTTTCAAAGAGCAGATGGCTAAACACTTTAAAATGAGCGACTTGGGGCAGCTTTCTTATTATCTGGGACTCGAAGTAAACCAGCAAAAGGACTTTGTTGAATTAAAACAAGAAGCGTATGCAAAAAAGGTCTTAGAAAAGGTAGGAATGGGAAGTTGTAATTCAACAAAGTTCCCCATGGAACCCAAGGCTGTGATCACTAGAGATGAAGGATGGGTTGCAATAAATTAGACAGAATATAAGAGCATTGTGGGTGGATTGCGTTATCTAGTACATACATGTCCAGACATTTCATACGCAGTGGGGATTATAAGCCGTTATATGGAAAGGCCAACAGAAATGCATATGAATGCTGCAAAGAAGATAATGAGATACATCAAAGGTACTTTAAATCATGGTTTGATATACTCAAGGAGCAGTGCGAATAGTGCTATCACTGGCTTCTCTGACAACGATTTAGCTGGGAACATCGAAGACAGGAAAAGTACTAGTGGGATTGTGTTCTATCTGAATGAAAGTATAATAACGTGGGTCTCTCAGAAACAGAAATGTGTTGCCTTGTCTTCTTGCGAGGCGGAGTTCATGGCAGCTAGAGCTGCAGCTTGCCAGGGAATTTGGTTAAGAAACCTACTGAGTGAAGTTACAGGAAGTCGCATTGGACCTGTGATCTTGTACGTTGATAATAAATCGGCTATAGACTTGGCAAAGAATTCTGTTTTTCATGGGAGGTCGAAACACATCGACATTCGCTATCATTTCATAAGGGAATGCGTGGAACGTGGTGAGATCATTATAAAACATGTGAAGACTGAAGAACAGCGTGCTGATATATTAACCAAAGCATTGTCCATTGTTAAGTTTGAGCGAATGCGTCAGCTGCTTGGAGTTAAAAATTTAAGTAAAGAAGTTTAGTTTATGGGGGTGTCTGTTGGATTAAACCAAACTTCTTGTCTGAATGTTGCAGATTGACAGAGTTGATTTGGTCATCAACGTCTTTGAGTAGTTGTAGGAGTCTATTTCTGTTTTGAATAAGTCGCATGAGGTAGTGCAGGTTTTGTAGGAGAGTTTGCTGAGTTTGCTTCCATCTTTCCTTGTTATTAGGAGTTAGTTTATTTCCTGTTTATTTCCTTTGTATTTAGTCTCTTGTTAGCAGTTGAATAAAATAGAACCAGCAGCTATATTACTTTGTTTTTCTCAGTTTTAAACATATATATATATATATATATATATATATATATATATATATATATATATATATATATATATCTCAGTTGAGTAATTTGTATGATCATCAGGCCTTAGGGCAGCGATCGTCAAAATTTTGAAACATATGGTACTCTATTTGGATTTGTATGGATTTTTTGGATTATAAAAATGCAATATTAAAATCTGTTGGTAATGAATAAGGATATTCAAAAGTTTACAATTATAATCATAGGATATTCAATCAAAATTTCATAAAATGGAGAATTTTATGATATTCAAAAACTAATGTATTTTAATATTCTTTAATGTGTATTGATATTCAGAAACAAATCATTAGTTTACTTTTTTCTAACACTTCACAATCATAAATATTTTATGACCTAATGATACATATATGGCATAGTATTGCAAAATATTTGAGTAAGATTTAACATATATCAGATTTGAGTCTTGCAAACGATGACGTAGCATCTACGGCATGTAACAATTATACGTATATCTCCATAATTCATATATAATTTGAAAATAAAACACCAATCTGAGACACTAGCATGCTAAAACACTGTCTAATTTAATCTCCCGAGCCTACCTTGATTCAAGTTGTCCTGCTCTTTAAAATAATATTCAAAAAAATATACAAACACGACTAGCACATATATCACTATTTATAAGAAATCTTTTGCAAAATAGATTAATTCAACTCTATACCAAATTATATTCTTACACAGAGTATTGAAAAAACATTAACATATAGCTGTAAAAGAAAAAAACATCCAATATTGCTATAAAAGAACTTCAATAATCATTTACCCAATGAATAAATAATCATCCACTGATAATCACTAATAAATAAAATCATTTTTCTTGCAATAGGTACGAGGTGAACACATTGGGCTGTTATTTCAATTTTTCCCAAATTTTAACCACCAAACCTTACGACGGTTTCCGTCGTATATTAATGTTTTAATTAAAAAAACGTTACTAGGACTCGAACCAGGGTCTCTTGAGTACAAAGAAGACTTACAAACCACCTGCGACAAATATTCCTTATCTAGCTTTCCTGATTATTTAGACAATAGCTTAATAGTTTATTTTTCTAATTATTTATAATTATACAATTTACTAAAATTTAAAAAATCATTCATAAGCTTGTATATAATATTTCTTATATTTTTTATATACTTCACCAACATATGTAATTTAGAAATTAATTTAAAATTTTATGTAATATATTTAAGTTGGAATTGTGTTTATAGTTTAAATTGTAAGTAGAACGAGAATAAAAACAAACATACAATGGTTAATATTGTTATTATGTGATGTTAGATGATATGTAATTAAAATAATAACACAAATCTTGAATGCTAAGAATCTCAACGATGGGGGTATTGTCATTCACATAGCATACTACATGTAACGAATTTTGATATTTGGTCCTCGGTGTTCCACTGCTATATATGAGCATATAATACTTACCATTGTTGTTGTGATTTGTTAATTGATACTAACTAAAATATGTAAAGTAAAATAGTAACTCAATTGATCTTGTTTGCTTAATAGACTGTTAACGATACACGATGTAAAGTAATTTATATGATATTATTTGTAACGAATTTCGACTTACGACTTTTCTTGATAATTTCTTGTTAATGTCGTAGTCGATTTTTAACTAGTTATATAGTATATTTTCGTTGTATTAAAAACAATCTAAAATGAAATCTATGATCGATCTATATCTTATAAGAATAAATAAGTAAGAACTCTAAAGAACCCTAAAGAAACTTACGACGAAAAAACAAAGAACTTTTGTCGTAAGTTACCCAGAATTACGACGAAATTCAAGATCTGTCGTAACATATAAAAACATCCGTCGTAATTTACCCAGAATTAAGACAAAAATCAAAATCCGTCGTAACATATGAAGAACATCCGTCGTAAGTTACCCAGAATTAAGACGAAAATCAAGATCCGTCGTAAGATACCCAGAACTACAACGACGGTTTACGTCGTATATTAATGTTTTAATTAAAAAAACGTTACTAGGACTCGAACCAGGGTCTCCTGAGTACAACGAAGACTTACAAACCACCTGCGACAAATATTCCTTGTGTAGCTTTCCTGATTATTTAGACAATAGCTTAATAGTTTATTTTTCTAATTATTTATAATTATACAATTTACTAAAATTTAAAAAATCATTCATAATCTTGTATATAATATTTCTTATATTTTGTATATACTTCACCAACATATGTAATTTAGAAATTAATTTAAAATTTTATGTAATATATTTAAGTTGGAATTGTGTTTATAGTTTAAATTGTAAGTCGAACGACATTAAAAACAAACATACAATGGTTAATATTGTTATTATGTGATGTTAGATGATATGTAATTAAAATAATAACACAAATCTTGAATGCTAAGAATCTCAATGATGGGGGTATTGTCATTGACATAGCACTACATGTAACGAATTTTGATATTTGGTCCTCGGTGTTCCACTATTATATATGAGCATACAATACTTACCATTGTTGTTGTGATTTGTTAATTGATACTATCTAAAATATGTAAATTAAAATAACAACACAATTGATCTTGTTTGCTTAATAGACTGTTAACGATACACGATGTAAAGTAATTTATATGATATTATTTGTAACGAATTTCGACTTAAGACTTTTCTTGATAATTTCTTGTTAATGTCGTTGTCGATTTTTAACTAGTTATATAGTATATTTTCATTGTATTAAAAACAATCTAAAATGATATCTATGATCAATCTATATCTTATAAGAATAAATAAGTAAGAACTCTAAAGAACCCTAAAGAAACTTACGACGGAAAAAACAAAGAACTTTTGCCGTAAGTTACCCAGAATTACGACGAAATGCAAGATCCGTCGTAACATATAAAGAACATTCGTCGTAAGTTACCCAGAATTACGACGAAATTCATGATCCGTCGCAACTTACCCAGAAAAAACATTGCACCCGTCGTAAGTTACCCAGAATTACGACAAAATTCAAGATCCGTCGCAACTTACCCAGAAAAAACATTGCAGCCTGCAGTTTTTTTCTCATGCTCTTTATTATCTTCAATTTCTGTAACACTAAACTAACCATTTTAAGATAAATTACAGAATGCAGTCAAATAAATGATAAAAGAAATATCTCGACAAACAAAAACAATCATTAGTTCGAAATTGAGTTAGTGATCCGAAAATCCATTTAATTCATATAAAATTATAAATACGCCCAGATTGATATTACATCAAAAAATTTCTACACCAATACATCACATTATACATTTGTAAGATTTGCTAGCCTTTAAATCTGTTAAAAAGTTTGAATCGTGAAAAAAGTTAGTTTGAAATAGAGTTAGTGAGCCTAAAATCCATTTAATTCATTTAAAATTAGAAATACGCCTAGAATGATATTGCAATCCAATTTTTCTGCACCAACACATCACATTATACATTTGTAAGATTTACTAGCCTTTAAATCGGTTAAAAAGTTTGAATCGTGAAAAAAGTTAGTTTGAAATAGAGTTAGTGAGCCGAAAATCCATTTAATTCATTTAAAATTAGAAATACGCCTAGAATGATATTGTAATCCAATTTTTCTGCACCAACACATCACATTATACATTTTTAAGATTTCCTAGCCTTTAAATCGGTTAAAAAGTTTGAATCGTGAAAAAAGTTAGTTTGAAATAGAGTTAGTGAGCTGAAAATCCATTTAATTCATTTAAAATTAGAAATATGCCTAGAATGATATTGCAATCCAATTTTTCTGCACCAACACATCACGTTATACATTTGTAAGATTGCCTAGCCTTTAAATCGGTTAAAAAGTTTGAATCGTGAAAAAAGTTAGTTCGGAATAGAGTTAGTGAACCGAAAATCCATTTAATTCATTTAAAATTGGAAATTGGCCCAGAATGATTAAATACATTTCTTACTCATCTTCTACTTCAATGCTATCATAACCATCTTCTTCTTCTTCTTCTTCTTCTTCTTCTTCTTCTTCACTTTCCGTTGCATTTTCTTCATCTTCTTCACTTTCCACTTCATTTTGTTGCACTTGTTCTTCTTCTGGATCTTCTTCCATTTCGTATTGCGAAAAGTCAACGAATAATGACCTCGAGGGAAAATCTAATGCAATGGTATTTGAGACTTCTTCTTGAAGAGGTTCCGCATCAACATCTTTTGATCTTCCACTCAACAATGTCTACCATTGTTTTTGTTATTTGGTATTTTTGTTGGCTTGTAATTACAATGTCTACCATTGTTTCATTTGGTTATAAAACCATTGTCTCTTATGTTTTTAGCTTAGTGTGGCATCTATAAGAACTATTGTTATTATCTGTATCAAACAATGGCCACTGTCTATTTAGACTGTTGTGCAAATGTTTTTCGTAAAACATACCCATAAAAGAAACCTGTTGTCTATTTAGACTAAATACAAAAGATTGACCAAACAAAAACGTTGTAAAAATAATCTCTTACAACGCATTCTTAAAATAAAACTGTTGTCTAACAAAACAAAGCACAATAGGTAAATACATGTGAAGTGTTGTTCAAAAGCCTTGTTACTACACACTTAGAGATAAAAACCGTTGAGTAAATGCAGATACTGAGGAGAAAACCGTTGTAGTTAAAACTTAAACCATTGTGCAAAAGAAATATAAATAAGGCTTATTAAGAAGCAAACAGTTGTAGATAAAAGTTCGCACAACGGGCAACGTAAACAAATCTATTATAACTAATGCCTTCTTACAATGGATTCTGCAGTGACCTTTTGTTGTTTCTAGCTGTTATACAACACGTTAGATTTACCAGTATGTTGTGATCATCAACTTATACAATGGGCTATATGGGAGGAAACTGTCGTTCTTTCTGGTTGTTATACCACACTTTGTTAATCGGTGACTGTCGTTTCAGTTATTTTGCACAACATTTTTTAAGCGTTGTCTGAGGTCCAACTGACGGCATCTCAATAGTCATCGGTTTCAGGGGTAATAGACAATGGGCCTGGGTGAGTCGTCTGATTCAGTTTTTCTTGTAGTGACTAACAGGGACAACATTTCGTGAAGATGGGGTTGGCACAGGATCAGGCATTGCCAGTATTTGTTTGTTTTTCTGCAGATTGGCATAATTTGTCCATTATGATTGTCTTGTACTTTAGACTTTTACCAGTCTTCTCTGTTATATAGATGACTAGAGTATATGTTGCGATTTTGTAAATCACTTTATTCAACCTTTTAATTTGTTATGATAATATAGATATATTGCATTGAGATTCTTATTGAATTAAGATTCTTAACATCTTGAATCAACATTCTAAATTTTATTTGATATACTTAAATTCATTTTTAATAAAAATGAAAATGTAATTGGAAATATGATTTGTTGGCTTGTATTTTTTAATATAAGATTAAGCATATCAATTAACTCATGAAATCAATCTAAGATCCCCGTAAGTCACAAAACCATTGTAAATATTGCATGCAAAAGGATAAGTGTTAAAGAAATCTTAAATAAATATGCACAAATATGGATAATGATTTGTAAATTGACTTTGGGAAAAATGACCAGACACAATTTATCAAAATTTTATTTCTAAATCTCAACTATGCAAATTCAACATTGCTTAAAATTAACTTAAATGTTCCTAAAATAAAACATAACTAGAAAGAAGAAAATTGACCAGCGACCATCAACACTCATATACTGCTGAGTTTTTGGTAACCACTAGCATTACAGGGCCGGCTGCTTTCATGCTAGTCACTAGTCCACGCATTAAAGCTCCTTCGGCATCTACAGCTGTAACAGTAAAACACCTAGCTATGTGATCGTAAGAAGCAGATGTAGCGGCAGCAGCAGCACTGAACCGAAACATGTCCTGGAAAAAGAAATTATCCTAAAAGTTCCTGGAACTTGAGCAGGTGGGACATCAGACCCTGCACAGCAAGTAACAGCTTCTGATACAAGTCCGGTACCAAAAACAACTGATATATGTTAAGAATAAATAAGAAACTACAATATGCAGATGAGTTAAACTCGTTTTTGTATTAGAGAAATGAAAAGCAGGATGCACTTAGTACAGACTCGATAATGAAAATGAAAGAAAACAGAAAGATAAGTACTGCACACACCCACAAGGTGGTGACTACAATCAAGGACCGTTCCTATTATTTCTCTAGACCACACCTAATAAAACTCGACTACTACACTACCTGGTCATGCTGCTACAAAGACGCTGAGTGCAGCTGACTTATTCAAAACCATAAACAATAATAATAACGTTTAGATTATGAAGTCCAACAGGCTCCCCCTTAATCTAAACCGTGGTGCAGATCTCTGACCCCAAGCAATTTACGCATCTGTTCGAACTTAGTGATATGCAAAGCCTTTGTTAAGACATCTGCTCGTTGCTCCTCAGTCTTCACATGTTTAACAATGATCGATCCTTGCTCCACACACTCCCTAATAAAGTGATAACGTATATCTATGTGTTTGCTTCTTCCGTGAAAGACTGGATTCTTAGTTAGATCAATCGCAGACTTGTTATCGATATAGAGTATCACTGGACCTGGCAACACTTCAGACACTTGACTCAGTAGCTTTTGTAGCCATATGCCTTGACAAGCAGCTGCAGTAGCAGCCATGAACTCTGCTTCGCATGATGACAAAGCTACACAACGTTGTTTCTGCGATACCCAAGTAATCAAGCTTTCGTTTAAGTAAAACGCCATTCCACCCGTGCTTTTCCGATCATCAATATTTCCCCCAAAGTCACTGTCTGAGAATCCTGTTAACAAATAGTCTCCTCGACTCTTAGTGTAAACTAATCCATAACTCAAAGTCCCTTTCACGTACCTGAGTATCCGCTTTGCAGCACTTAAATGTAACGCAGTTGGTTTTTCCATAAAGCGACTAACCATTCCAACTGGAAAAGCGATATCTGGACGGGTGTGTACCAAGTACCTTAATCCCCCAATCAGTGATTTAAACTCAGTTGGATTCACCAATTTCCCATTCTCATCCTTATGGAGTGGTATCCTGGGCTCCATTGGATAACTTACGGGCTTGCAGTCTATCATTCCTGCCCGTTCCAGAATTCGTTTGGCATATGCTGTCTGTTTGATCTCGATATAGCCCTGGCCTTGTTCCACTTCTATCCCAATGTAGTATGCTAACTTGCCCATATCACTCATTTCAAACTCTGCGTTCATCTGGCGTTTGAAGCCTGCTATACTATCAACTCGAGTGCCAGTTATAAGCAAATCGTCAACATATACCCCTATAATTAGCACATCACTCCCTTCACGTTTTATATATACCGCATGTTCGAAAGGGCACTTAATAAAACCAAGGTTGAGGAGATACTTACTAAGGCGAGCATACCATGCTCGGGGCGCTTGACGGAGACCGTAAAGAGCCTTATACAACTTGTAGACTTTATGCTCTTCCCCTTCCTTCTCGAAGCCTGGAGGCTGGGTTACGTAGACTTCTTCCAGTAGGATCCCATTCAAAAAGGCTGACTTCACATCGAGGTGATGCACCTCCCATTCGTTGTTTGCAGCGATAGCCAATAGTAAACGAACTGTCTCCATTCTTGTCACTGGAGCGAACACATCATCAAAGTCCACCCCAAATTTCTGCACGTATCCCTTAGCAACAAGGCGTGCTTTATGCTTCACCACCTTGCCTTGTGTATCCTTTTTCGCTTTGAACACCCATTTTAGGCCAATGGCTTTGTGGCCTGGAGGCAACTCAGTTAGTTTCCAGGTGTCATTCTTCTGTATGGCTTCTATTTCAGCCTTCATGGCTTCTCTCCACACCTTTTCTTTTACTGCCTGCTCATACGTCGAAGGTTCATCAATTTCAGCCAACATTAGTTCTTCTTCAGCAGCTTCAATCTCCTCTGTGGTGTTATAAACATCAGCCAAAGACCTATATCGTTGTGGTTCATTGCTGCTGCTGTTGTTGCTCGAGACCTCAGGATTACTTTCCCCTTCGCTGAAATTCCCACCTGAACTGTTGCTGTTAGTTTGAGAGGCTTGCTGTGAGCTTTGTATCTGGCTTCCTTCATCTGTACTGTACTGTGAGTTTTGCTGTTGCTGTGAATGGTCACTAGGTTCACCCCCGCTGCCACATACTGTGAAGGTGGTTGTGACATTACCAATTTGAACTGCACTATCTTCTTCACTGTCCCAAGGCCACTTTCTATTCTCCTCAAAGATTATGTCTCGACTGACATATATTCTACCTTCAGCCGGGTCAAAAACTCTGTACGCTTTGGTGCCTGCCTCTTTTCCAAGAAAAACGACTAGCTTGCTTCTATCATCTAATTTTCGAATATGAATACCTGGTGTTTTCATGTGGGCAACACATCCAAAAATTCTAAGATGAGCAAGGTTTGGCTTCTTTCCCTTCCAGGCCTCATAAGGCGTCTGTTTTGACAACGCCCGTGTAGGCAGTCTGTTTAGAATGTAAACCGCATGCCGGACTGCTTCGCCCCAGAAAATTGATGGCATCCCTGTCTCTTTTAACAAACTCCTAGACATGGCGACCACAGTTCTATTTCGACGCTCTACCACACCGTTTTGTTGTGGAGAGTATGGCGCCGTGTAGTGTCTCTGAATTCCCATTGTCTCGCAAAAACCAGTGAACTCTTTTGAACAAAACTCCCCTCCCCTATCAGTGCGAAGAACTTGAATTTTTTCCTTGGACTCATTTTCTGCTGCTGCCTTGAACACTTTAAAAGCACTCAATGCCTCATCCTTCGTTTTGATCATGTGAACCCACATTAAACGACTAAAGTCATCAACCAAAAGAAGGAAGTACCTGTTTTCAGCAAAAGTGGGAGGAGATATAGGTCCGCACAAATCACAGTGAACCAATTCAAGAACCCCTTTAGCTGTGAAGTCTGATTGAGCTGGGAACGATTTTCGTGTTTGCTTTGAGAGTAAACACCCTCGACAAACTTCCTTTGGCTGATAAAAACTTGGGATACCTCGAACCATATTATTTTTCGACATGAGTTGCATCGCCTGGAAGTTAACATGCCCTAACCTTGAATGCCATAACCAAGATACCTCTTCCTTCTTTGTAAGTAAACACATATCTCTGTTACTTTCAACAATTAACTTGTACAAACGATTAGAAGATCTCTGTACTTTCATAAGTAATTTTCCACTCTTTTCATACACCCACAAGTATTCCCCATTCAGCATAATTTTATTTCCAATTTCAGACAATTGACCCAAAGAAATTATATTGCTGCACAGTGTGGGAATAAAGTATACCTCATTCAAGGTACGTTCCTCGCCGTTTTTGCACTTAAACACCACGGAGCCCTTTCCTTCGATGTTTACAGTGGAGCCATCACCAAACCTGACCTTTCCTGCTACTGTTGTGTCCAAAGTTTTGAATTTTGATCGATCCCCGGACATGTGGTTGCTAGCTCCATTGTCCAAATACCAGACGTTAGTCTCCCCATGTAATATTCTGCCTGCTGGAACGACCTTTTCTTCATTCAACATTACCATCCCATCTTTGTTATCTCCAGCTTCTGTGAATAACAAGGCAGGTTCACTGTCAGTTATCTGGATTAAGTTTGCTTCAGTCCTCTGTTCTTTATTCTGTTCTCGTCGAGGCTTGCGACACTCTGCGGCGTAATGGCCATATCCAAAACAGTTCCAGCATTTTACCTTACTTCTGTCACGCACAGAACGACCATCTCGAGCACGCATTTCCCCACTACTCCGAACTCCCTCCTTGTTACTCCTTTTCAACCATTCTTCTCTGGTGAGTAACAGCTGCCCTTCAGCATTTTCTCGTTTCCTCCATTCCTCCTCAGTGAGGAGAAGTTTCCCGTCACTTGGTTCAGATACACCTCGTAGCCGTTCTTCATGGGTCTTCAAAGAACCCACAACTTCTTCCAGGGTCATCACCTCTAAGTCCCCAAATTGCTCTATGGCCGAGGCAATTTGGAGAAATTTCGATGGAACGGCTCTGAGCAATTTTTTCACAACATAAGTCTCTTCTACTTTCTCTCCAAGGGCTCGTATGTTAGTAACCAAGCCACTTAATCTCATACAAAACTCATCTAGCTGCTCCGTTTCTTTCATGTTTAGCGACTCAAATTCAATTCTCAAGGTCTGGGCCTTCGCCTTCTTCGCTTTATCAGCTCCCAAACATAATGTTTTGATTGCTGCCCATGCATCCTTGGCTGTTGTTTTGTCAGCCATTGATAACAGAACGTCCTCCGGGATGCCTTGATAGATTGCTGCCAATGCTAGCTTATCAGTTTTTTCGTCAACAGGAGCAGTAACAACATTTTCTCCTGATGAATTCTTGGATTCTATAGCCATCCATACACCTTGCGCCTGGAGGAAAACTTTCATTTTTAGTGACCATGCAGTGTAATTGATTTTCGTTAACATGGGGTAGCTCAGGCCAATAGGGTTGGCTTTGGTTTTGGTTACTTCTGTTGACATCTTCCTGGGCATATACTTTGGCATACACGATACTAAGGCTCTGATACCAGATTGTTAAGAATAAATAAGAAACTACAATATGCAGATGAGTTAAACTCGTTTTTGTATTAGAGAAATGAAAAGCAGGATGCACTTAGTACAGACTCGATAATGAAAATGAAAGAAAACAGAAAGATAAGTACTGCACACACCCACAAGGTGGTGACTACAATCAAGGACCGTTCCTATTATTTCTCTAGACCACACCTAATAAAACTCGACTACTACACTACCTGGTCATGCTGCTACAAAGACGCTGAGTGCAGCTGACTTATTCAAAACCATAAACAATAATAATAACGTTTAGATTATGAAGTCCAACAATATATTTAGTGAATTACGACCAGCATACTCCACAACACTTTCCACGATATCTAACCCTGGTTCAATGTTAAGGACGAGAGTCCCCATGGAAGTTCTCGGCCTTGACCAGTTACCGGATCCAACCGTTCTTGGTCTTGACCTGTTACTAGACCTAACACTAACAGGGACAACATTTCATGAAGATGGGGTTGGCACAGGATCAGGCATTGCCAGTATTTATTTTTCTGCAGATTGGAATAATTTGTCCATTATGATTGTCTTGTACTTTAGACTTTTACTAGTCTTCTCTGTTATATAGATGGATGACTAGAGTATATGTTGGGATTTTGTAAATCACTTTATTCAACCTTTCAATTTGTTATGATAATATAGATATATTGCATTCAGATTCTTATTGAATTCAGATTCTTAGCATCTTGAATCAACATTCGAAATTTTATTTGATATATTTAAATTCATTTTTAATAAAAATGAAAATGTAATTGGAAATATGATTTGATATTAAATATGTAATATGAGCAAATCCTGGAGTATCAACCGCTATTAGGAAATGTAATATAAAGCACATGTACAGAATCTCATTAAAAATACAATGCTAGTGGTCAATCTATGGGCATGTTTGCAACTCGTTTATAAGCGGTGGCTTATAAGTTGAATATTAATAATGAGGTACATTTCCTCACTTATTACTTAATTTCTTTATTTTTTAATATTTTATATTTTTACCTTTGTGTTTTTAAATATTTTTTAATTTAAAATGCAAATGTTGAAATCATTGTATTTAATAATTATTTTTTTCAAATTTAATTTAGCAAACTCTTAACTAACTTATAAATAAATTTATCCAAACACTCGAATTCATACTTATCACCGACAGTTACTCATTTCATTTAAGTTATAAGTCACTTTTGGTGATACCGAAACACGCACTATATATCACACACAGACCGATCCACTACACAGGACCCGTTGTCATATATTTGTTAACTTTTTACTGAAAATGGTTTTACTTTTTAAACTCTTAGGACATGTTTGTTTGTTTAAGAGAATTTTGGGATTATAATATATAATCTCAATATTCTTTGAATAATCTAATATTCATTTAAAATATTAAGTATAGATTGGATTATAATCACTTAAGATTTCATATATATTTTTCGCTAAGTAAGATTTCATAATTTTTTAAATTATCTTATGTAATTTCTTATCTTACAGTTCCCTTAAAAAGTAATTTATAAGATATGATTAAAAATATCTCTTCCAACCAAGTATGATAATTATAATCATATTTCTTACTCCAACCTAACAAATATAAAACAACTATTTTAAAATTTTATAATCTTTAAAGTACTTCCAAATAAGTTTTTGCAAAATAGATCAGAAAGAAATTATTTGTATACTCCATGTTATTGTGTATGAGGATCTAATTTAGTTTGACATCTCATTCAATTTATAATGGATTGTGTTTACATATACATGAAAAATTGAGAGTTACCTTAATTGTTATTACTAAGAAATTTGAAGAGTGTACTACCTATATTAGTTATTTTTATTCAACAATATTATGTTTTTGATTGTTTGATTAGTGTTCTACTCAAATGTGCTTTCTTTTTCTCAATATCAAATGCCTTTGTTTAGATATAGCAAGTGGGGGTGGTTTTGGTATATGCTCATTTTTCATAAGATTTTTGGTGTTTGAATCCTAAGATTTTTATTTTAGAATATATATTTTTTAATATATATATTAACAAGCTTTTGTCCCTAATCTTACCAATTTTAATTTTATTAAACCTTAATTAGTGAAATAGTTTTCTCACATGTAAGCTGTTTTTGATATTAAGGGGCGGTGTACTTTGATGTCCTCCTATTTGTTTATAAGATTTTTGGGTGTTTAAGTCCTAAGATTTTTATTTATTCATATACGTTTTAACAGGTTTCATTCCCATTTACCTAATTTTATTTTTATTAAACCCTAATGAAATAGGTAGGAGGTATGTAATAAACTAATAATTGCTTAAACTAAAGGGTGTATTTAGTTCAACTTTTAATATATTAATGATAATATGCAACATTTTAAAACATCTTGTTGATTTTGTTTTATACTTGAATTGTCATTGAGTAGATGTAGGCTCGTGCTTGGTTGATACAAAGGCTCATAGATTTAGAAAACATTCCACAAATTCTTCAAAATCTAATACATTTTAATCGAATTTCAGAAAATTTTACAAAATTCATCAGTTTTTTATTACTATTTTGTTTTTGAATATCAATTCACATTAAAGAATATTAAAATACATCAGTTTTTGAATATCATAAAATTCTCCATTTTATGAAATTTTGATTGAATATCCTATGATTATAATTGTAAACTTTTGACTATCCTTATTCATTACCAACAGATTTTAATATTGCATTTTTATAATCCAAAAAAATCCATACAAATCCAAATAGAGTACCATATGTTTCAAAATTTTGCCTATCGTTGCCCTAAGGCCTAGGTCCTGTGGTTGCAAGGAGCAGGAGGCTAAAGGTTTTTGGCGGTGACTTGTAATTAAGTATATTTTCCTGAAGTGTGCACATGAAATTCTCCATGCCTTACACTTCCTTCATAATACAAGTATACTTCTTGACATTAGACCTAACACTAACAGGGACAACATTTCATGAAGATGGGGTTGGCACAGGATCAGGCATTGCCAGTATTTATTTTTCTGCAGATTGGAATAATTTGTCCATTATGATTGTCTTGTACTTTAGACTTTTACTAGTCTTCTCTATTATATAGATGACTAGAGTATATGTTGGGATTTGTAAATCACTTTATTCAACCTTTCAATTTGTTATGATAATATAGATATATTGCATTCAGATTCTTATTGAATTCAGATTCTTAGCATCTTGAATCAACATTCGAAATTTTATTTGATATATTTAAATTCATTTTTAATAAAAATGAAAATGTAATTGGAAATATGAGTTGATATTAAATATGTAATATGAGCAAATCCTGGAGTATCAACCGCTCCGCTATTAGGAAATGTAATATAAAGCACATGTACAGAATCTCGTTAAAAATACAATGCTAGTGGTCAATCTATGGGCATGTTTGCAACTCGTTTATAAGCGGAGTTATGGCTTATAAGTTGAATATTAATAATGAGGTACATTTTCCTCACTTATTACTTGATTTCTTAATTTTTTAATTTTTTATATTTTTACCTTTGTGTTTTTAAATATTTTTTTAATTAAAATGCAAGTGTTGAAATCATTGTATTTAATAATTATTTTTTCAAATTTAATTTAGCAAACTCTTAACTAACTTATAAATAAATTTATCCAAACACTGCTATAACTTATAAGAATTCATACTTATCACCGACACTTACTCATTTCATTTTAAGTTATAAGTCACTTTTGGTGATACCGAAACACGCACTATATATCACACACAGACCGATCCACTGCACAGGACCCGTTGTCATATATTTGTTAACTTTTTACTGAAAATGGTTTTACTTTTTTAAACTCTTAGGACATGTTTGTTTGTTTAAGAGAATTTTGGGATTATAATATATAATCTCAATATTCTTTGAATAATCTAATATTCATTTAAAATATTAAGTATAGATTGGATTATAATCACTTATGATTTCATATATATTTTTCGCTAAGTAAGATTTCATAATTTTTTAAATTATCTTTTGTAATTTCTTATCTTACAGTTCCCTTAAAAAGTAATTTGTAAGATATGATTAAAAATATCTCTTCCAACCAAGTATGATAATTATAATCATATTTCTTACTCCAACCTAACAAATATAAAACAACTATTTTAAAATTTTATAATCTTTAAAGTACTTCTAAATAAGTTTTTGCAAAATAGATCAGAAAGAAATTATTTGTATACTCCATGTTATTGTGTATGAGGATCTAATTTAGTTTGACATCTCATTCAATTTATAATGGATTGTGTTTACATATACATGAAAAATTGAGAGTTACCTTAATTGTTATTACTAAGAAATTTGAAGAGTGTACTACCTATATTAGTTATTTTTATTCAACAATATTATGTTTTTGATTGTTTGATTAGTGTTCTACTCAAATGTGCTTTCTTTTTCTAATGCCTTTGTTTAGATATAGCAAGTGGGGGTTGTTTTGGTATATGCTCATTTTTTATAAGATTTTTGGTGTTTGATTCCTATGATTTTTATTTTAGAATATATATTTTTTAATATATATATTAACAAGCTTTTGTCCCTAATTTAACCAATTTTAATTTTATTAAACCTTAATTAGTGAAATAGTTTTCTCACATGTAAGCTGTTTTTGATATTAAGTGGCGGTGTACTTTGATGTCCTCCTATTTGTTTATAAGATTTTTGGGTGTTTAATTCCTAAGATTTTTATTTATTCATATACGTTTTAACAGGTTTCATTCCCATTACCTAATTTTATTTTATTAAACCCTAATGAAATAGGTAGGAGGTATGTAATAAACTAATAATTGCTTAAACTAAAGGGTGTATTTAGTTCAACTTTTAATATATTAATGATAATATGCAACATTTTAAAACATCTTGTTGATTTTGTTTTATACTTGAATTGTCATTGAGTAGATGTAGACTCGTGCTTGGTTGATACAAAGGCTCATAGATTTAGAAAACATTCCACAAATTCTTCAAAATCTAATACATTTTAATCGAATTTCAGAAAAGTTTACAAAATTCATCAGTTTTTTATTACTATTTTGTTTTTGAATATCAATACACATTAAAGAATATTAAAATACATCAGTTTTTGAATATCATAAAATTCTCCATTTTATGAAATTTTGATTGAATATCCTATGATTATAATTGTAAACTTTTGACTATCCTTATTCATTACCAACAGATTTTAATATTGCATTTTTATAATCCAAAAAATCCATACAAATCCAAATAGAGTACCATATGTTTCAAAATTTTGCCGATCGTTGCCCTAAGGCCTAGGTCCTGTGGTTGCAAGGAGCAGGAGGCTAAAGGTTTTTGGCGGTTGACTTGTAATTAAGTATATTTTCCTGAAGTGTGCACATGAAATTCTCCATGCCTTACACTTCCTTCACAGGGACAACATTTCATGAAGATGGGGTTGGCACAGGATCAGGCATTTATTTATTTTTCTGCAGATTGGAATAATTTGTCCATTATGATTGTCTTGTACTTTAGACTTTTACTAGTCTTCTCTGTTATATAGATGACTAGAGTATATGTTGGGATTTTGTAAATCACTTTATTCAACCTTTCAATTTGTTATGATAATATAGATATATTGCATTCAGATTCTTATTGAATTCAGATTCTTAGCATCTTGAATCACTACAAGAAAGTAAGGCTAATTTCGACAAACCAAATTCGACAGAAACCAAATTCGACAGAATTTAGTCGAAATTATACACTGCGGCTAAATTCGACAGTTTTCGGTCCAAAATGTATTCTGTCGAAATCGATCTGTCGAATTTAGTAATAAATTCGACAGATTTTTTTTATGTTGTCGAATTCAGTACTAAATTCGACAGATTTTTTTATTGTGTCGAATTTAGTAAAAGGTAAGAATTTTGCCGCTAATATTTTTGAATTTAGTAAAATGTGGATATTTCCCGCCCAAAATTTTTCACATTATTCAAAACTATAGTCGACAGCGTTCTGTCGAATTTAGTTCCAGCTCCTAAATTCGACCAAAAACGGTCGAATTTAGCCACGATCCAAAATTTTATGTAGTCCAAATGAAAATCCCCTAAAAAAATAGATGGAAAATAAATATAGTTGTACACATCATGAAAAATAAATAAAAATATAAGGATAAAATTTATTACATGTAAGAATTTAGTTGTACAAAAATTTTACATAATTTTTTTATATGATTAGATAATGTTGAACTTTCATTTTTTGATACTTTTAGAAAAATTAAATTAAATATCTAATTGGTTTTAAAAAATACAAAAAAAATATGAAAGTATTTGGATGATATATTACATTCACTAAAAAAATTTGAATAAATAATAATGGGTAGAAAAAAAAAGTTTTTTTTATAATTCTGTACATAAACGACATAGTTGAGTAGAATATGGGCGGTTTAGGGTTTAGATTTAGGGGTTAGACTAGGGTTAGAGTTTTAAGTTTATTTAAAAATTGTTTTGAGTAATCCAACCGTACGGATGTGAAGATTATCAAAAGAATATAGTGTGTGCAAAAAAATAGTTAATTTAAATATTTATATCTTAAACATTTTAACAAATATATATATATATCACTTACACTAAATTCGACCAACTAGGGCTTATGGTCGAATTTAAGCTTTAGTTCTACTGATATCGGTCGAATTTAGCTAAATTCAACAGATTTCAGTCGAATTTAGCTAAATTCAACCGATTTCAGTCGAATTTACCCATGTTTTATTTTTGACCAGATTTAGCCAAATTACACCGAATTCTGTCGAATTTAACTTCTAGTTTTGGAGGGAATTTTGCCGCCAAAATTTTTGAATTTAGTCAAAACTATATTCGACAGTGTTGTGTCGAATTTAGTACCAGCTCTTAAATTTGACCAAAAACGGTCGAATTTAGTACCAGCTCCTAAATTCAACTGATTTCTGTCGAATTTACCCGTGTTTTATTTTCGACCATATTTGGTTGAATTTAGTAAAATTCAGAATAAGTTAATTTTCTCTTGCCACGTGTCACGCTGGTAGTGGTTGAAAAACAAGCACATGGATTGCTCTTTTACATTGAATCTAAACCATCCATTTCTTCCCTAAAATATTTCATCCTAACCATTAATTTAATTACATTCATCTCTTTCTCTTTTATATATTTCATTCATTCATATTTTCTCATAAACATTCAATTACTCCTACTCCATTTTTCTTCTCTAACAAACATACTTATCAATTTATATACATAAACACTAACACATGTTTCATATATTTTAAGCACTATATATATACATAATTCATATTAGCACATCCATTAATTACATTTCTAGTATCCGACGAGTTCACCCCAATCAATTCCGGCAAGTTCACCCCCATTCAATTCCGGCGAGTTGTTTGTAGTATGCTTCTTAAAAGCGAAACAATACAAGTCATTATAATTATACACACACCAAGTTAAGTTTTTTTATATATTTTCTTTACATTTGGATATTATTTGGGTAGAGTAATTTTATAGTGTTTGAGTTTTAATGTGTTTCAAAAGAAGTAGAAATTATTGTATTTTTAGTTCAACATTATTGATTTATATTATTTTCGGATTAGTACAAAAAATGACTATTGTATTCATTATTGTTTAATGTAATTACCTTCTTGATATACAAACACTAGTATACAAACACTAGTGAAAAATCGCAAAAAATTGGATAAATTATTGAGCAGCAGATTCTGCTGCTTATTTTTTAAAAACTGGTGTTCATTAAATTCGACCGAATTTTGTCGAATTTAATATGTAATTTGGACTGTGTTCCATCGCATTTAGCATACTAATTTCGACCATATTTTGTCGAATTTAATGCACTAAGGGCGCCAAAATTTGAAAATTTAAATTTTTTAGCGGAATTTGAAAATTTCAAAATTTTGAAATATTCGGCTAAATTCGACAGAATTTAGTCTGTCGAATTTACATAAATTCGACAGAATTTGCTAAATTCGACGCGAGCATTTTCGACAAACACATTTTCTGTCGAATTTAGTTAAATTCGACAAAATTCCGTCGAATTTAGTTAAATTCGACAGAATTTTTCTTGTCGAATTTAGCCGTTTTTCTTGTAGTGAATCAACATTCAAAATTTTATTTGATATATTTAAATTCATTTTTAATAAAAATGAAAATGTAATTGGAAATATGAGTTGATATTAAATATGTAATATGAGCAAATCCTGGAGTATCAACCGCTATTAGGAAATGTAATATAAAGCACATGTACAGAATCTCATTAAAAATTCAATGCTAGTGGTCAATCTATGGGCCTGTTTGCAACTAGTTTATAAGCCGAGTTATGGCTTATAAGTTGAATATTAATAATGAGGTACATTTTCCTCACTTATTACTTAATTTCTTTATTTTTTAATATTTTATATTTTTACCTTTGTGTTTTTAAATATTTTTTTAATTTAAAATGCAAGTGTTGAAATCATTGTATTTAATAATTATTTTTTCAAATTTAATTTAGCAAACTCTTAACTAACTTATAAATAAATTTATCCAAACACTAGTATAACTTATAAGAATTCATACTTATCACCGACACTTACTCATTTCATTTTAAGTTATAAGTCACTTTTGGTGATACCGAAACACGCACTATATATCACACACAGACCGATCCACTGCACAGGACCAGTTGTCATATATTTGTTAACTTTTTACTGAAAATGGTTTTACTTTTTTAAACTCTTAGGACATGTTTGTTTGTTTAAGAGAATTTTGGGATTATAATATATAATCTCAATATTCTTTGAATAATCTAATATTCATTTAAAATATTAAGTATAGATTGGATTATAATCACTTAAGATTTCATATATATTTTTCGCTAAGTAAAATTTCATAATTTTTTAAATTATCTTATGTAATTTCTTATCTTACAGTTCCCTTAAAAAGTAATTTATAAGAAATGATTAAAAATATCTCTTCCAACCAAGTATGATAATTATAATCATATTTCTTACTCCAACCTAACAAATATAAAACAACTATTTTAAAATTTTATAATCTTTAAAGTACTTCCAAATAAGTTTTTGCAAAATAGATCAGAAAGAAATTATTTGTATACTCCATGTTATTGTGTATGAGGATCTAATTTAGTTTGACATCTCATTCAATTTATAATGGATTGTGTTTACATATACATGAAAAATTGAGAGTTACCTTAATTGTTATTACTAAGAAATTTGAAGAGTGTACTACCTATATTAGTTATTTTTATTCAACAATATTATGTTTTTGATTGTTTGATTAGGTTCTACTCAAACGTGCTTTCTTTTTCTCAAATATCAAATGCCTTTGTTTAGATATAGCAAGTGGGGGTGGTTTTGGTATATGCTCATTTTTTATAAGATTTTTGGTGTTTGAATCCTAAGATTTTTATTTTAGAATATATATTTTTTAATATATATATTAACAAGTTTTTGTCCCTAATTTAACCAATTTTAATTTTATTAAACCTTAATTAGTGAAATAGTTTTCTCACATGTAAGCTGTTTTTGATATTAAGTGGCGGTGTACTTTGATGTCCTCCTATTTGTTTATAAGATTTTTGGGTGTTTAAGTCCTAAGATTTTTATTTATTCATATACGTTTTAACAGGTTTCATTCCCATTTACCTAATTTTATTTTTATTAAACCCTAATGAAATAGGTAGGAGGTATGTAATAAACTAATAATTGCTTAAACTAAAGAGTGTATTTAGTTCAACTTTTAATATATTAATGATAATATGCAACATTTTAAAACATCTTGTTGATTTTGTTTTATACTTGAATTGTCATTGAGTAGATGTAGACTCGTGCTTGGTTGATACAAAGGCTCATAGATTTAGAAAACATTCCACAAATTCTTCAAAATCTAATACATTTTAATCGAATTTCAGAAAAGTTTACAAAATTCATCAGTTTTTTATTACTATTTTGTTTTTGAATATCAATACACATTAAAGAATATTAAAATACATCAGTTTTTGAATATCATAAAATTCTCCATTTTATGAAATTTTGATTGAATATCCTATGATTATAATTGTAAACTTTTGACTATCCTTATTCATTACCAACAGATTTTAATATTGCATCTTTATAATCCAAAAAATTCATACAAATCCAAATAGAGTACCACATGTTTCAAAATTTTGCCGATCGTTGCCCTAAGGCCTAGGTCCTGTGGTTGCAAGGAGCGGGGGCTAAAGGTTTTTGGCGGTTGACTTGTAATTAAGTATATTTTCCTGAAGTGTGCACATGAAATTCTCCATGCCTTACACTTCCTTCATAATACAAGTATACTTCTTGACATTAGACCTAACACTAACAGGGACAACATTTCATGAAGATGGGGTTGGCACAGGATCAGGCATTGCCAGTATTTATTTTTCTGCAGATTGGAATAATTTGTCCATTATGATTGTCTTGTACTTTAGACTTTTACTAGTCGTCTCTGTTATATAGATGACTAGAGTATATGTTGGGATTTTGTAAATCACTTTATTCAACCTTTCAATTTGTTATGATAATATAGATATATTGCATTCAGATTCTTAGCATCTTGAATCAACATTCGAAATTTTATTTGATATATTTAAATTCATTTTTAATAAAAATGAAAATGTAATTGGAAATATGATTTGATATTCAATATGTAATATGAGCAAATCCTGGAGTATCAACAGCTATTAGGAAATGTAATATAAAGCACATGTACAGAATCTCATGCTAGTGGTCAATCTATGGGCCTGTTTGCAACTTTTTATAAGCCGAGTTATGGCTTATAAGTTGAATATTAATAATGAGGTACATTTTTCTCACTTATTACTTAATTTCTTTATTTTTTAATATTTTATATTTTTACCTTTGTGTTTTTAAATATTTTTTTAATTTAAAATGCATGTGTTGAAATCATTGTATTTAATAATTATTTTTTCAAATTTAATTTAGCAAACTCTTAACTAACTTATAAATAAATTTATACAAACACTAGTATAACTTATAAGAATTCATACTTATCACCGACACTTACTCATTTCATTTTAAGTTATACGTCACTTTTGGTGATACCGAAACACGCACTATATATCACACACAAACCGATCCACTGCATAGGACCCGTTGTCATATATTTGTTAACTTTTTACTGAAAATGGTTTTACTTTTTAAAACTCTTAGGACATTTTTGTTTGTTTAAGAGAATTTTGGGATTATAATATATAATCTCAATATTCTTTGAATAATCTCATATTCATTTAAAATATTAAGTATAGATTGGATTATAATCACTTAAGATTTCATATATATTTTTCGCTAAGTAAGATTTCATAATTTTTTAAATTATCTTATGTAATTTCTTATCTTACAGTTTCCTTAAAAAGTAATTTATAAGATATGATTAAAAATATCTCTTCGAACCAAGTATGATAATTATAATCATATTTCTTACTCCAACCTAACAAATATAAAACAACTATTTTAAAATTTTATAATCTTTAAAGTACTTCTAAATAAGTTTTTGCAAAATAGATCAGAAAGAAATTATTTGTATACTCCATGTTATTGTGTATGAGGATCTAATTTAGTTTGACATCTCATTCAATTTATAATGGATTGTGTTTACATATACATGAAAAATTGAGAGTTACCTTAATTGTTATTACTCAGAAATTTGAAGAGTGTACTACCTATATTAGTTATTTTTATTCAACAATATTATGTTTTTGATTGTTTGATTAGTGTTCTACTCAAATGTGCTTTCTTTTTCTCAAATATCAAATGCCTTTGTTTAGATATAGCAAGTGGGGGTGGTTTTGGTATATGCTCATTTTTTTATAAGATTTTTGGTGTTTGAATCCTAAGATTTTTATTTTAGAATATATATTTTTTTAATATATCTATTAACAAGCTTTTGTCCCTAATTTAACCAATTTTAACTTTATTAAAACTTAATTAGTGAAATAGTTTTCTCACATGTAAGATGTCTCTGTTTTGATATTGCAAGTGGCGGTGTACTTTGATGTCCTGCTATTTGTTTATAAGATTTTTGGGTGCTTAAGTCCTAAGATTTTTATTTATTAATATAGGTTTTAAAGGTTTCATTCCCATTTACCAAATTTTATTTTTATTAAACCCTAATGAAATAGGTAGGAGGTATGTAATAAACTAATAATTTCTTAAACTAAATGGTGTATTTAGTTCAACTTTTAATATATTAATGATAATATGCAACATTTTAAAACACCTTGTTGATTTTGTTTTATAGTTGAATTGTCAGTAGATGTAGACTCGTGCTTGGTTGATACAAAGACTCATAAATTTAGAAAACATTCCACAAATTCTTCAAAATCTAATACATTTTAATCAAATTTCAGAAAATTTTACAAAATTCATTAATTTTTATTACTATTTTGTTTGTGAATATCAATACACACTAAAGAATATTAAAATACATCAGTTTTTGAATATCATAAAATTCTCCATTTTATGAAATTTTGATTGAATATCCTAAGATTATAATTGTAAACTTTTGAATATCCTTATTCATTACCAACAGATTTTAATATTGCATTTTTATAATCCAAAAAATCCATACAAATCCAAATAGAGTACCATATGTTTCAAAATTTTGCTGATCGTTGCCCTAAGGCCTAGGTCCTGTGGTTGCAAGGAGCCGGGGGCTAAAGGTTTTTGGCGGTTGACTTATAATTAAGTATATTTTCCTGAAGTGTGCACAATGAATTCTCCATGCCTTACACTTCCTTCATAATACATGTATACTTCTTGACATTGACATTAGATAGAAAATGGTGCAAGAAAAATTAGGGGTTACTTCACAAAATTCTTTCATTTTTGGACACCAAATTGGGTGTACAAACCAGCGTTCTCTTCTATCGATGGAAGTTTGTATGCACTACTCTCACTTTTCTAGTATTCAAACAAAAGCACTCGGGTTTTCTTAAAAACACGGATAAAATTGCACCAAATGTTTTAGTTCGGAACCATAGAAGTCACATTTCTAGTTTGGAGCTCATTGGTTCTCCGTCCAGAATTTGTTGCAAAGTTTCTTAAGTATGTCATCTTTCATCATGTGAGTACGTACTTCAATGTTGTGTTACTCTATGATCCTAAAATTTTTATGTTCTCAAACTTCGGCTCTAATTTCATTGGGTAACTCGAATTGCAAATCACATTTGATATTGTGCGTGTTTGGCAACTGGTTTATAAGCCTACTTATGGTTTATAAGCCCACGTATGGCTTATAAGTTGAATGTTAATAATGATGTACATTTTCCTCAACTTATTGAATTATTACTTAATTTATTTATGTTTTAATATTTTATATTTTTACCTTTGTTTTTTTAATTTAAAATGCAAGTGTTGAAATCATTGTATTTAATAATTATTTTTTCAAATTTAATTTAGCAAACTATTATCTAACTTATAAGTAAATTTATCCAAATATAACTTATAAGAAATCATAACTTATACTTATAAGAATTCATCAACTTATACTTATATGACACTTACTCATTTCATTTTAGATTATATGTTTTTTGTGATACCCGCACTATATCAACCGATCCACTGGACAGGACCCTTTGTCATATATTTGTTAACTTTTTACTGAAAATGGTTTTGCTTTTTTTAACTCGTAGGCCATGTTTGTTTGTTTAGGAGAATTTTGGGATTATAATATATAATCTCAATATTCTTTAAATAATCTAATATTCATTTAAAATATTAAGTTTAGATTGTATTATAATCACTTAAGATTTCATATAATTTTTTCGCTAAGTAAGATTTCATAATTTTTTAAATTGTCTTATGTAATTTCTTATCTTACAGTTCCCTTAAAAAATAATTTATAAGATCTGATTAAAAATATCTCTTCCAACCAAGTATGATAATTATAATCATATTTCCTACTCCAACCTAACAAATATAAAACAACTATTTTAAAATTTTATAATCTTTAAAGTACTTCTAAATAAGTTTTTGCAAAATAGATAAGAAATTATTTGTATACTCCATGTTATTGTTATTGTGCATGAGGATCTAATTTAGTTTGACATCTCATTCAATTTATAAGGGATAAATTGAGAGTTACCTTAATTGTTATTACTAAGAAATATGGAGAGTGTACTACCTATATTAGTTATCTTTATTCAACAATATTATGTTTTTGATTGTTTGATTAGTGTTCAACTCAAACATGCTTTCTTTTTCTCACATATGAGATGTCTTTGTTTAGATATAGCAAGTGGAGTGGTTTTGGTATATGCTCATTTTTATAAGATTTTTGGTGTTTGAATCCTAAGATTTTTATTTTAGAATATATATTTTTAATATATATATATTAACAAGCCTTTGTCCCTAATTTAACCAATTTTTATTTTATTAAACCTTAATTAGTGAAATAGTTTTCTCACATGTAAGATGTCTCTGTTTTGATATTGCAAGAACTTTGATGTCCTCCTATTTGTTTATAAGATTTTTGGGTGTTTAATTCCTAAGATTTTTATTTATTAAACCCTAATGAAATAGGTAGGAGGTATGTAATAAACTAATAATTGCTTAAACTAAAGGGTGTATTTAGTTCAACTTTTAATATATTAATGATAATATGCAACATTTTAAAACACCTTGTCGATTTTGTTTTACACTTGAATTGTCATTGAGTAGATGTAGACTCGTGCTTGGTTGATACAAAGGCTCGTAGATTTAGAAAACATTCCACAAATTCTTCAAAATCTAATACATTTTAATAGAATTTCAGAAAATTTTACAAAATTCATCAATTTTTTATTACTATTTTGTTTCTGAATATCAATACACATTAAAGAATATTAAAATACATCAGTTTTTGAATATCATAAAATTCTCCATTTTATGAAATTTTGATTCAATATCCTATGATTATAATTGTAAACTTTTGAATATCCTTATTCATTACCAACAGATTTTAATATTGCATTTTTATAATCCAAAAAATCCATACAAATCCAAATAGAGTACCATATGTTTCAAAATTTTGCTGATCGTTGCCCTAAGGCCTAGGTCCTGTGGTTGCAAGGAGCAGGGGGCTAAAGGTTTTTGGTTGTTGACTTATAATTGAGTATATTTTCCTGAAGTGTGCACATGAAATTCTCCATGCCTTACACTTCCTTCATAATACAGGTATACTTCTTGACATTAGATAGCAAATGGTGTAAGAAAAATTAGGGGCTACTTCACAAAATTCTTTCATTTTTGGACACCAAATCATGTCTAGAAATACAGACAACCTATAGCAAAAATATAAAATATTATGCGGTGAACGATTATTACATTTAGCTAATATTTGTGCCAAAATTGTTTTGCATATTGAGTGAAATATATCAACTGCTTTTCGGTCGATATTTCAAGTTACTCTAGCTAAAAATATTAGTGTTAAATTACTTTTTTAAAATAAGATTAAGCATATCAATTAACTCATGAATTCAATCTAATATCGGTGTAAGTCACAAAACCATTGTAAATATTGCATGCAAAAGGATAAGTGTTAAAGAAATCTTAAATAAATATGCATGAATATGGATAATGATTTGTAAATTGACTTTGGGAAAAATGACCAGACACAATTTATCAAAATTTTATTTGTGAATCTGAGGTATGCAAATTCAACATTGCTTAAAATTAACTTAAATGTTCCTAAAAGAAGACATAACTAGAAAGAAGAAAATTGACCAACGACCATCAACAGTCATATACTGCTGAGTTTTTGGCAACCACTAGCATTACACGGCCGGCTGCTTTCATGCTAGTCACTAGTCCACCCATTAAAGCTCCTTCGGCATCTACAGCTGTAACAGTAAAACACCTAGCTATGTGATCATAAGAAGCAGAAGTAGCGGCAGCAGCAGCACAGGAACCCAAACATGTCCCTGAAAAAGAAATTATCCTAAAAGTTCCTGGAACTTGAGCAGATGGGACATCAGACCCTGCACACCAAGTAACAGCTTCTGATACAAGTCCGGTACCAAAAACAACTGATATATTTAGTGAATTACGACCAGCATACTCCACAACACTTTCCACGATATCTAACCCTGGTTCAATGTTAAGGACGAGAGTCCCCATGGAAGTTCTCGGCCTTGACCAGTTACCCGATCCAACCGTTCTTGGTCTTGACCTGTGACTAGACCTAACACTGACAGGGACAACATTTCGTGAAGATGGGGTTGGCAAAGGATCAGGCATTGCCAGTATTTGTTTTTCTGCAGATTGGAATAATTTGTCCATTATGATTGTCTTGTACTTTAGACTTTTACCAGTCTTCTCAGTTATATAAGATGACTAGAGTATATGTTGCGATTTTGTAAATCACTTTATTCAACCGTTTAATTTGTTATGATAATATAAATATATTGCATTCAGATTCTTATTGAATTCAGATTCTTAGCATCTTGAATCAACATTCGAAATTTTATTTGATATACTTAAGTTCATTTTTAATAAAAACGAAATTGTAATTGGAAATATGATTTGATATTCAATATGTAATATGAGTAAATCCTAGAGTATCAACAGCTATTAGGAAATCTCATTAAAAATACAATGCTAGTGGTCAATCTATGGGCCTGTTTGGCAACTGGTTTATAAGCCTACTTATGATTTATAAGCCCACTTATGGCTTATAAGTTGAATGTTAATAATGATGTACATTTTCCTCGACTTATTGAATTATTACTTAATTTATTTATGTTTTAATATTTTATATTTTTATCTTTGTTTTTTTAATTTAAAATGCAAGTGTTGAAATCATTGTATTTAATAATTATTTTTTCAAATTTAATTTAGCAAACTCTTATCTAACTTATAAGTAAATTTATCCAAATATAACTTATAAGAATTCATCGAACTTATACTTATAAGAATTCATCAACTTATACTTATAGAACACTTACTCATTTCATTTTAGGTTATAAGTCAACTTTTTTTTGTGATAGTCGCACTATATCAACCGATCCACTGGACCCTTTGTCATATATTTGTTAACTTTTTACTGAAAATGGTTTTACTTTTTTTAGCTTGTAGGCCATGTTTGTTTGTTTAGGAGAATTTTGGGATTATAATATATAATCTCAATATTCTTTAAACAATCTAATATTCATTTAAAATATTAAGTTTAGAATCTATTATAATCACTTAAGATTTCATATATTTTTTTAGCTAAGTAAGATTTCATAATTTTTTAAATTATCTTATGTAATTTCTTATCTTACCGTTCCCTTAAAAATTAATTTATAATATCTGATTAAAAATATCTCTTCGCCAAGTATGATAATTATAATCATATTTCCTACTCCAACCTAACAAATATAAAACAACTATTTTAAAATTTTATAATCTTTAAAGTACTTCTAAATTAGTTTTTGCAAAATAGATCAGAAATTATTTGTATACTCCATGTTATTGTGTATGAGGATCTAATTTAGTTTAACATCTCATGCAATTTATAAGGGATTGTGTTTACATATACATCATTTTAGAGGAAAAATTGAGAGTTACCTTAATTGTTATTTCTAAGAAATATGGAGAGTGTACTACCTATATTAGTTATCTTTATTCAACAATATTATGTTTTTGATTGTTTGATTAGTGTTATACTCAAACATGCTTTCTTTTTCTCACATATCAAATGTCTTTGTTTAGATATAGCAAGTGGGTGTGGTTTTGGTATATGCTGATTTTTTATAAGATTTTTGGTGTTTCAATCCTAAGATTTTTGGTGTTTGAATCCTAAGATTTTTATTTTAGAATATATATTTTTTAATATATATATTAACAAGCTTTTGTCCCTAATTTAACCAATTTTAATTTTATTAAACCTTAATTAGTGAAATAGTTTTCTCACATGTAAGCTGTTTGATATTAAGTGGCGGTGTACTTTGATGTCCTCCTATTTGTTTATAAGATTTTTGGGTGTTTAAGTCCTAAGATTTTTATTTATTCATATACGTTTTAACAGGTTTCATTCCCTTTTACCTAATTTTATTTTTATTAAACCCTAATGAAATAGGTAGGAGGTATGTAATAAACTAATAATTGCTTAAACTAAAGGGTGTATTTAGTTCAACTTTTAATATATTAATGATAATATGCAACATTTTAAAACATCTTGTTGATTTTGTTTTATACTTGAATTGTCATTGAGTAGATGTAGACTCGTGCTTGGTTGATACAAAGGCTCATAGATTTAGAAAACATTCCACAAATTCTTCAAAATCTAATACATTTTAATCGAATTTCAGAAAATTTTCCAAAATTCATCAGTTTTTTATTAATATTTTGTTTTTGAATATCAATACACATTAAAGAATATTAAAATACATCAGTTTTTGAATATCATAAAATTCTCCATTTTATGAAATTTTGATTGAATATCCTATGATTATAATTGTAAACTTTTGACTATCCTTATTCATTACCAACAGATTTTAATATTGCATTTTTATAATCCAAAAAATCCATACAAATCCAAATAGAGTACCATATGTGTCAAAATTTTGCCGATCGTTGCCCAAAGGCCTAGGTCCTGTGGTTGCAAGGAGCAGGGGGCTAAAGGTTTTTGGCGGTTGACTTGTAATTAAGTATATTTTCCTGAAGTGTGCACATTAAATTCTCCATGCCTTACACTTCCTTCATAATACAAGTATACTTCTTGACATTAGACCTAACACTAACAGGGACAACATTTCATGAAGATGGGGTTGGCACATGATCAGGCATTGCCAGTATTTATTTTTCTGCAGATTGGAATAATTTGTCCATTATGATTGTCTTGTACTTAAGAATTTTACTAGTCTTCTCTGTTATATAGATGACTAGAGTATATGTTGGGATTTTGTAAATCACTTTATTCAACCTTTCAATTTGTTATGATAATATAGATATATTGCATTCACATTCTTATTGAATTCAGATTCTTAGCATCTTGAATCAACATTCGAAATTTTATTTGATATATTTAAATTCATTTTTAATAAAAATGAAAATGTAATTGGAAATATGATTTGATATTCAATATGTAATATGAGCAAATCCTGGAGTATCAACCGCTATTAGGAAATGTAATATAAAGCACATGTACAGAATCTCATTAAAAATACAATGCTAGTGGTCAATCTATGGGCCTGTTTGCAACTCGTTTATAAGCCGAGTTATGGCTTATAAGTTGAATATTAATAATAAGGTACATTTTCCTCACTTATTACTTAATTTCTTTATTTTTTAATATTTTATATTTTTACCTTTGTGTTTTTAAATATTTTTTTAATTTAAAATGCAAGTGTTGAAATCATTGTATTTAATAATTATTTTTTCAAATTTAATTTAGCAAACTCTTAACTAACTTATAAATAAATTTATCCAAACACTCGTAAGTTATAAGAATTCATACTTATCACTGACACTTACTCATTTCATTTTAAGTTATAAGTCACTTTTGGTGATACCTAAACACGCACTATATATCACACACAGACCGATCCACTGCACAGGACCCGTTGTCATATATTTGTTAACTTTTTACTGAAAATGGTTTTACTTTTTAAAACTCTTAGGCCATGTTTGTTTGTTTAAGAGAATTTTGGGATTATAATATATAATTTCAATATTCTTTGAATAATCTAATATTCATTTAAAATATTAAGTATAGATTGGATTATAATCACTTAAGATTTCATATATATTTTTAGCTAAGTAAGATTTCATAATTTTTTAAATTATCTTATGTAATTTCTTATCTTACAGTTCCCTTAAAAAGTAATTTATAAGATATGATTAAAAATATCTCTTACAACCAAGTATGATAATTACAATCATATTTCTTACTCCAACCTAACAAATATAAAACAACTATTTTAAAATTTTATAATCTTTAAAGTACTTCTAAATAAGTTTTTGCAAAATAGATCAGAAAGAAATTATTTGTATACTCCATGTTATTGTGTATGAGGATCTAATTTAGTTTGACATCTCATTCAATTTATAATGGATTTTGTTTACATATACATGAAAAATTGAGAGTTACCTTAATTGTTATTACTAAGAAATATGGTGAGTGTACTACCTATATTAGTTATTTTTATTCAACAATATTATGTTTTTGATTGTTTGATTAGTGTTCTACTCAAATGTGCTTTCTTTTTCTCAAATATCAAATGCCTTTGTTTAGATATAGCAAGTGGGGGTGGTTTTGGTATATGCTCATTTTTTATAAATTTTTTGGTGTTTGAATCCTAAGATTTTTATTTTAGAATATATATATTTTTTAATATATCTATTAACAAGCCTTTGTCCCTAAGTTAACCAATTTTAACTTTATTAAAACTTAATTAGTGAAATAGTTTTCTCACATGTAAGATGTCTCCGTTTTGATATTGCAAGTGGCCGTGTACTTTGATGTCCTGCTATTTGTTTATAAGATTTTTGGGTGTTTAAGTCCTAAGATTTTTATTTATTCATATACGTTTTAACAGGTTTCATTCCCTTTTACCTAATTTTATTTTTATTAAACCCTAATGAAATAGGTAGGAGGTATGTAATAAACTAATAATTTCTTAAACTAAAGGGTGTATTTAGTTCAACTTTTAATATATTAATGATAATATGCAACATTTTAAAACACTTTGTTGATTTTGTTTTATACTTGAATTGTCAGTAGATGTAGACTCGTGCTTGGTTGATACAAAGACTCATAAATTTAGAAAACATTCCACAAATTCTTCAAAATCTAATACATTTTAATCAAATTTCAGAAAATTTTACAAAATTCATCAATTTTTATTACTATTTTGTTTGTGAATATCAATACACATTAAAGAATATTAAAATACATGAGTTTTTGAATATCATAAAATTCTCCATTTCATGAAATTTTGATTGAATATCCTAAGATTATAATTGTAAACTTTTGAATATCGTTATTCATTACCAACAGATTTTAATATTGCATTTTTATAATCCAAAAAATCCATACAAATCCAAATAGAGTACCATATGTTTCAAAATTTTGCTGATCGTTGCCCTAAGGCCTAGGTCCTGTGGTTGCAAGGAGCCGGGGCTAAAGGTTTTTGGCGGTTGACTTATAATTAAGTATATTTTCCTGAAGTGTGCACATGAAATTCTCCATGCCTTACACTTCCTTCATAATACAGGTATACTTCTTGACATTAGATAGAAAATGGTGCAAGAAAAATTAGGGGTTACTTCACAAAATTCTTTCATTTTTGGACACCAAATTGGGTGTACAAACCAGCGTTCTCTTCTATCGATGGAAGTTTGTATGCACTACTCTCACTTTTCTCACTTTTCTCGTATTCAAACAAAAGCACTCGGGTTTTCTTAAAAACACCGATAAAATTGCACCAAATGTTTTAGTTCGGAACCATAGAAGTCACATTTCTAGTTTGGAGCTCATTGTTTCTCCCTCCAGAATTTGTTGCAAAGTTTCTTAAGTATGTCATCTTTCATCATGTAGAGTACGTACTTCAATGTTGTGTTACTCTATGATCCTAAAATTTTTATGTTCTCAAACTTCAGCTCTAATTTCATTGGGTAACTCGAATTGCAAATCACATTTGATATTGTGCGTGTTTGGCAACTGGTTTATAAGCCTACTTATGGTTTATAAGCCCACGTATGGCTTATAAGTTGAATGTTAATAATGATGTACATTTTTCCTCAACTTATTGAATTATTACTTAATTTATTTATGTTTTAATATTTTATATTTTTACCTTTGTTTTTTTAATTTAAAATGCAAGTGTTGAAATCATTATATTTAATAATTATTTTTTCAAATTTAATTTAGCAAACTATTATCTAACTTAAAAGTAAATTTATCCAAATATAACTTATAAGAAATCATAACTTATACTTATAAGAATTCATCAACTTATACTTATATGACAAGTTTTTTGTGATACCAGCACTATATCAACCGATCCAGTGGACAGGACCCTTTGTCATATATTTGTTAACTTTTTACGGAAAATGGTTTTGCTTTTTTTAACTCGTAGGCCATGTTTGTTTGTTTAGGAGAATTTTGGGATTATAATATATAATCTCAATATTCTTTCAATAATCTAATATTCATTTAAAATATTAAGTTTAGATTGTATTATAATCACTTAAGATTTCATATATATTTTTCGCTTAGTAAGATTTCATAATTTTTTAAATTATCTTATGTAATTTCTTATCTTACAGTTCCCTTAAAAAGTAATTTATAAGATATGATTAAAAATATCTCTTCCAACCAAGTATGATAATTATAATCATATTTCCTACTCCAACCTAACAAATATAAAACAACTATTTTAAAATTTTATAATCTTTAAAGTACTTCTAAATAAGTTTTTGCAAAATAGATAAGAAATTATTTGTGTACTCCATGTTATTGTTATTCTGCATGAGGATCTAATTTAGTTTGACATCTCATTCAATTTATAAGGGATAAATTGAGAGTTACCTTAATTGTTATTACTAAGAAATATGGAGAGTGTACTACCTATATTAGTTATCTTTATTCAACAATATTATGTTTTTGATTGTTTGATTAGTGTTCAACTCAAACATGCTTTCTTTTTCTCACATATGAGATGTCTTTGTTTAGATATAGCAAGTGGGGTGGTTTTGGTATATGCTCATTTTTTATAAGATTTTTGGTGTTTGAATCCTAAGATTTTTGGTGTTTGAATCCTAAGATTTTTATTTTAGAATATATATTTTTTAATATATATATTAACAAGCCTTTGTCCCTAATTTAACCAATTTTAATTTTATTAAACCTTAATTAGTGAAATAGTTTTCTCACATGTAAGATGTCTCTGTTTTGATATTGCAAGAACTTTGATGTCCTCCTATTTGTTTATAAGATTTTTGGGTGTTTAAGTCCTAAGATTTTTATTTATTAATATACGTTTTAACAGGTTTCATTCCCATTTACCTAATTTTATTTTTATTAAACCCTAATGAAATAGGTAGGAGGTATGTAATAAACTAATAATTGCTTAAACTAAAGGGTGTATTTAGTTCAACTTTTAATATATTAATGATAATATGCAACATTTTAAAACACCTTGTCGATTTTGTTTTACACTTGAATTGTCATTGAGTAGATGTAGACTCGTGCTTGGTTCTTAATCCCAAATGACCTAACACAATTGTAGAGCGCGTTGAATACAATTCTTGATATTTTCTTAAACTTAAAACACTTATAAATAAAACTGAACTGAATAAGTAAAAACACAAGATATAAATAATTCAGTTGAATTGTTTGATGATCCAACTGAAGTGTTTTTATTTCGGAAATAATCTGTGATACAAATGTACACAGCTGCTCAGTTACTAGATTTGTAGAGAAGAGATGCTCTCAAAAATAGCTAATACAATTTATTTGTTTTTCTTCTCTTGTTTCTATTTTAACTGCTACACTTGGTTATATATTCCCAAGTTTACAATACTATTTTTGGTTACACTTAAGTACACTAAAGATAACCGCCAGTAGCTTGCTTTTCATTCCTTTTGTCCAGTGATCCTTGGAGATCCTTGTCTTTTGTCTTCATGCTTATTCTGATCCCACTCAAGAACCCAATTGGGAATTGGAATGTTTCCCTATTTCCAGTGACCATTTTAATGGCTCCCAATGCAAATGCACACTTCTACATCTCCTTTTGATCTGTCAGAAAGCTGTCACTATCACTTTGTCAACTATACAGAAGAGCAATAATGATCCGTTGATGGCAGGAGAATGTATTTCGTTGATAGCTTTATTCTTCATTCCGTTGATGGTGTATCCTTGTTTCGTTGATAGAGTAATCTTCATACCGTTGACATGTCTTCACTTAGCACTACAAGAAAAACTGAAACAGACAACACTTATCAGACAACGGTCGGCAGTAAAAGCATTGTTTGAAATTTTCACACAACGGTTTTTTTTTTTGCAAAATCTGTCTGTTGTCTGAAAGAACTTCCACAACGGTTTCTAAAACCATTGTCTATTAGAAGGAGTAAAGCAGAGGCTTTACACAACGGAATTATAAAACCGTTGTCTGAAGAAAGGTCAGACAAGTGTTTCATAAACCGTTGTTAAAAACAGACAAGTTTTTTTTTTTTTGTTACTTAAATGGATGTCACACAACAGTTTGAATAAACACTTGTCTGATTCTAACAACGGTTTACAAAACCATTGTCTGAAGAAACTTCAGACAATGGTTTTGTAAACCGTTGTTAGAATCAGACAAGTGTTTTACTTGTATGTGGACTATACTTAATTCACACAACAGTTTCTGCATACCGTTGTCCAATTGAAATCTTAGGGGGGGACAATTATTTTGGAGGAGTTAATGAGGGGGGACAAAGATTCGGACAATTATTATAAAAAATTTTATAAAAAAAACACACAACGGTTTTACAACTTAAAAACAGTTGTGTGACTTTTTTTTTTTTTTTTTGAATTTCTCGTTCATGACAAACTTTAATTGTGAACTTTGTTTGTGTTAGGCCGAATACACAATATAATCAAGTATGTATGAGAATAACAATAATTAAAAACACTGTTTATGAATCAATAAAACTGTAATCGTATTAACAGCTTCTCTCTTTATGATGTTAATGAATCACAAAGAGCTTCTAGGTTACACGAATAATATATCAATATTCACGCGTCCCATCTAGGGATAACCTATCTGTGTTTATATAGTACACAGCTACATACAATCCATCTCTAATTGATATTCCTATAAGTTAGCTATATAATTCATATCAATTAAGAATTGCTTCAGTCTTCTATCCAGTCTCCTTAGCTGTATCAATATATTCTGCTTCTTTCCATCTTCAGAATATATTGCTTCTAGAATCTTCAATTCTGCACCGACAGCTAATTCAACTTTCACCTTGTCAGACTTTAAATAAACTCTGACCGGCTTCAATTAAACTCTTTACCCTGTCAGAGTTTAACTAAACTCTGACTGACTTCTGATAAACTCTTGTCAGTACTTGTTGCTTAAACACTGATAAACAAACATTAGCAATTATATCTAACAATCTCCCCCAACTTGTTCATAATAAAATGTACAAGTTAAAACATATAATTGATGATGTCAAAACCTTTTAACAAATGCAGTGTTTAACATATAACAGAGTTTAATTTAAAACAGAGTTTAAATTTGACTTAGAATAGAAAATATTAAAAACTTACAGTCAGACTTTACTTGACTTCTTCAATATCAGGCACAGTCCTGAGATAATCAATCAGCAGTCTTCTCTCAGCATTCTCAAGTTCAGTTATCATAATCTCTTTCAGCTCCTTATACTCTGGATCTCCTTCACCAGTTTGATATATGGCAGCCCTCAGAGAATAGATACTGTTCTTCTTCATATCATTCCCTAGCCGAATGTACTGAGCTTTATCTGACTCTAAGTTGAATTCTAAGACTTTTAATCCCAGTGCAGTTTTAAATCTAGCACTGTTTCTCTTCATCTCCACCAATTTTCCAGTATGATCTCTATACTTTGGAATATAAGCATTTGAGACTTCTCCTCCTCCAAGCATCACTTTTGATCTCAGCATCTTTTCTCTTAAGATTTGAGCAACATTATGGGTATGTCTGTTCTTAACTTTTAACAGATAAAGTACATATTCAAGTTCTTCCCATGATTTGAGATTTACATCAGATTCTCCAATTCTATAAACTCTTCCATCACTCATGAAATATAACAGAAACTGCTTCTTCAAGATCTTGTGAAAAATCAACTGAACAGATTCTAACTTATCAAGATTTTCTTGTGTATTCCCAATACCAGATCCTGTCAGTGAAATATTGTCTTGAGATCTGTTATTTATTCTCTTCTCCCTATGTGAACCTAAACCAGACTTATCATAAGATTCTTTTCCAAGTACAGTCCTGGTTTGAGAAAAATCCACAGGTTGAAGTATCAGAGTTTCAGAGAGTATAGGTCTTAAGAAACCTTTGAGTTGAGGAGCTAGCTGAGTTTGCACAGCTTGAGCCTTGTCAGAGGCTGGCTTAACTTCAATAGTATCATCAACTTGAGCAGCGTCAGAGGTTGATTTTGGTAATCTTGTTTCAACTTGAGCAATGTCAGAGGTTGAATAAATCTTCTTAGGTAACTGTTCTTCTTCTACCAGTTTACCTTTTCCTTTATCAGCATTTTTAATCACAGGCCTCCTTGAGTACTGTAAACTCTGATCAGAGTTTACATTCTCTTTGATAACAATTCCTTTTTCTTTCTTTCTAGGAGCCTTGATTTCCTTCTTTTTGTAGATTCCAGCTTCAACATTCTTCTTGTGTTCCTCAGCAAGCATTTGCTCTTCAGCTTGGATATCTTCAATTGTAATACCTTTTCCATGTTCTGCCATAAACATCTTAGCAGCAATTTCCTCATCAGTAGATGGCTTATCAGAGATTATCAAACTTTTATATCTTGAACCACTGGCAGAGTTTACATGTCCCTTTCCAGAGTTTGATCTTTTTGAAAGTAATCTTCTATCATCATTTGATCTTAAGCGCTTTCCATCTCCTCCCTTGTTTCCACCATCATTACCATCATCCCTCCGTCTCAGAGTTTGAGTGTCTTTGCATTTGTCACTTGGTACACTCTCCCCCTTTTTGACATCATCAGAAAGTAGTACTGATGTCAACAATTCAAGCGCAGTAGAAATGGAAGTCAGTTGAGCAGACATAGCATTCTGGTTGTCCTCAACTGTCCCAAGCCTCTTCTTGATTTCTTCAGAATCCCTGGCTTGCTGCTTGAACATGGTATAATAATAAGTTCTGTCAGCCTTTAAAGTAAGATCCCTCAAGCTTACTTCATTCCTCAGACTTGTAAGCATTTGTTGATTCTCATCAAATCTATTATTGAGAGATTTGACTTGAATAACAGTTGCATGTAAGCTCGTAAGGACATCAGGATTTGTAATCTTCTTGACAGAATCAGATAAAAATTCTGCAGCCCTTTGCGCTGGAAAGATACAATCTGCATTAGCCCATGCATTGTAGTACATATTCTGATAATGCTCAGAAGCAGCCCTTTGAACTTCCCTTTCTTCAGTAGAATTTGCTTGAATATCAGAAACTTCCACTTGAACATCAGAGTTTGAATGAACAGGACTAGCTTCAGCATTGTCATCCTCTCTGTGAATATCTTCAAGCACATTTTCAGCAGTGATTTCATCAATTAACTGTGCAGTCGCATCAGGTACTTGATCTGCTACAGTTTGAGGAACATCAGAGTTTGCTGGAGCAGTAACCTCTGCTTCTCTTTGAACAATCTCAACAACTGATTGTTGCAAAGTTTCAAGAAAGATAATATCCTCATGATCATTATCTGTTGCATCAGCATGTACAGCAACAGCTTCTGGAACTGGATCAACTCTAATCTGATCTACTTCATCACCGTTCTCAAAATCAATAGAAATGATTTCTGTGTGAGAAGCAATAGGTTCTACTAACTCAGTAGATGCTTGATCAGCTTCCGGTATAGTATCTTCATGATCCACAATCCTGCTGTCAGAGTATGCAGCAGCTTCCTCAACTACATCATCAGCTTTTGATGTAGGAGCTTCTGTTTCAAAATCCATCAGAATAGTTTCAGGATTTGCAGCATCCTTAGCAGTTGGAATAGCCTCCTCAGCTACAATTGCAGGAGTACTTGAAGGAACAGTTGTAGTCACAATCTCCTCATTCTCTGATGTAGGAGCTTCAGTGTCCTCAGGTTCTTTATCCAAATTGGCAATAATATCACCAAAAAGTTGATTAGCAACTAATCGTCTCTTTCTCTGATGAAGATTTTCTTCATCAGCTTCAGTTTCTGAGTCTGCACTAGAAGCAGCAGCAACAGACTTTGCCCTGTGGGCTCGCCTTTTCTTCATTCGTTTTCTCTGAGGCACAGCATCAACATTTGATACCTCAGCTTCAACAGATTTAACTGCTCGAACTTTAGATCTCTTTGACCTCTGTGGTTGAGATACAGAAGGTCCAGCTTCAGCAGTTGAGACACGTTGTTGTTGTGAGTTGTCAAGAAATTGTTGCACAGATGCAGGTAACATTAAAGGACCAACTTCTCCTTTCTTGTTGTCCTTGTTGATAAGATCAGAGAATATACGTTTGTGCAATTTAAATGAAAGAATGACATCCTCATCTAAAATCTCAACATCAGGGCAGCATAGACTAAATATTAACTGACAAAACCTAGAGAAATAAACAACATACTTTTCTCCGTTCAATCATACTTTTTCCGAAAAACAAATGACTAATCTCAAGAGTATAAAATGTCTGAAACAAGGAAATTATTTTAACCATCATAGATTAAAACAAAGTAACCTCGGCGTATTTCACACAATACATCAGTGTTTACCATTTATCCTTCTTTGTCAATAAACTCTTTTCTCAATCTGTACAGTTGTGAGAAATGTGTGTGTAGTAGCAGAGTTTACCGAAATCAGTATTTAGATCATCTCAAAGTGCATAAAATCCACAAACTAAAGTAGTAAAAACTGGTTGCCTAAACTCTCATGTATAACATAGACACTGATTTTTCTATCTAAACTCTGTATTACTGATATCCTTTCATTTGGATATGTCTTTTATTTTTCACCCCCCTTTTTTTTATTAATAATTTTTTTTTTTTTTTTTTTTTTTTTTTTTTTTTAATTTATTTTTCCAGTAATCAGTGGTTGGCACTAGTCACCAAAAATCAAAAATTTTAGCCCTTATTTCATACAATAAGTTCCTGGATCTTCCTAGGCACAACATGATCTCAAAGGAATTTGTGCTCTGTTTGGCATCTTTTGATTTGAGGGTGAATTATTTGCAATGAATAATCAGAGTTTAGACTTTTCATCAGTGATTATAGTTAACTTATGAGAGAAAATGCAAACAGCTAATACAGACTCAGTGTATAGGATCAATAAACTAAGAGATGCTATAAATATAGAGACAGTATCATGCTGTGTTAGCTTACTGCACATATTTGAGATCAGAATCTCTCAACTCTTAAGGATTCACAATTACTTACTGAGAATTATGTTCCATACAAATTTCTTCATTGGTCAATATGTTTCAGACAAAATTACAATCAGAGTATGACCAACAGAGTTTAACACCAGAGTTTACTTTCAGATTATGACTGACACTTCACAGAGTTTATCATCAGAGTTTAACATGCTGGTTCATATAACAGTTAACACATGTAAGAAATCATGAACAAAAAAAATGAGTCTAACCCGTATCTCTAGTCAGAACCAGAGATCATTCCAAGTTCATTTACCAATCTTGTAAAAGTAGCTTCACTCAAAGGTTTGGTGAAGATATCTGCAAGTTGTTGGTCTGTAGACACAAAATGAAGCTCAATGTTTCCTTCTTCCACATGTTCTCTGATAAAATGATACCTTATGCTGATGTGCTTTGTCATGGAATGCTGTACTGGATTACCTGTCATAGCAATAGCACTTTGATTATCACAGAAAATAGGTATTCTAGAGTACCTTAATCCATAATCCAGCAATTGATTCTTCATCCATAAAATCTGTGCACAACAGCTACCAGCTGCTATATACTCTGCTTCTGCAGTGGATGTAGAAATTGATTTCTGTTTCTTACTGTACCAAGAAACCAATCTGTCACCTAAAAATTGACAGCTTCCACTTGTACTTTTTCTGTCTATCTTACAGCCTGCAAAATCTGCATCAGAGTAACCAATTAACTTAAACTCTGATTCTCTAGGATACCACAAACCCAAGGTTATGGTTCCTTTGAGATATTTGAAAATCCTTTTTACAGCTGTTAGATGAGGCTCTCTGGGATCTGCTTGAAATCTTGCACAAAGACATGTTGCATACATGATATCAGGTCTACTTGCAGTAAGATACAGTAGAGACCCTATCATTCCTCTGTAGTTAGTCATATCTACTGAGGCTCCTGTCTCTTTGTCAAGCTTCGTTGCTGTAGCCATGGGAGTTGTAGCAGATGAACTATCAAGCATACCAAATTTCTTTAGAAGATTTCTGGTATACTTTGCTTGATTGATAAAAATACCATCATCTGTTTGCTTTACTTGTAAGCCTAGAAAGTAACTAAGCTCTCCCATCATGCTCATTTGATACCTGGATTGCATAAGCTTTGCAAACTTCTTACAAAGTTTGTCATTAGTAGATCCAAAAATAATATCATCTACATAAATTTGAACTAAAAGCAAATCATCACCAGAATTGAAATAAAACAAGGTTTTATCAATTGTACCTCTTGTGAACCCACTTTCTAAAAGAAACTGAGCAAGAGTTTCATACCATGCTCTTGGTGCTTGCTTTAGTCCATATAATGCCTTGTCAAGCCTGTAGACATAATCTGGATGCTTGGAATCTACAAATCCTGGTGGTTGTTCAACAAACACTTCTTCTTCAAGCTTCCCATTGAGAAAAGCACTCTTTACATCCATCTGAAAGACTTTAAACTTCTTGTGTGCAGCATAGGCCAGAAAAATTCTTATGGCCTCCAATCTTGCAACTGGAGCAAAGGTTTCATCATAATCAATTCCTTCCTGTTGTGAATAACCTTTAGCCACAAGTCTAGCCTTGTTTCTTGTAATCACACCTTCACTGTCAGTCTTGTTTCTGAAAACCCACTTTGTACCTACTATTGATCTGTTCTTTGGTCTAGGTACAAGTGTCCAGACTTCATTTCTTTCAAATTCATTTAACTCTTCTTGCATTGCTGTAATCCAATTAGCATTTTGAAGAGCTTCCTCCACTTTCTTTGGTTCTGTTTGAGACAAGAAAGCATGATACAGACACTCATTGTTTGTTGCACTTCTAGTTCTCACACTAGCATCAGGATCTCCAATTATGAGATCAGGTGTGTGTGCCTGTGTCCACTTTCTGGCTGTTGGTAAGTGGTTTCTTGCATCATTATTGAATCCTCCCCCTTGATCCATGCTCTCCTGATTCATATGTTGACTTTCTGCAGCATCTGAGGCTCCCCCTGAATTGGATGGCTCAGAGTTTGAACTGTCAGAGTTTAAATCAGTTTCCTCAACTGACTCATTTGTTGTGTCTTGTTGAGCTTCTTCACGCTCCCCCTCAACTGGTTCTCTATTTTGTTCAATTTGAGAATTTCCAGTTTCTCCAGTATTTACCAGTAGAGGTTCAGAGTATGCTTCGTCAGAGTTTGTCAAACCTGCTTCATCAGAGTTTATATCATCAGAGAATAGATCTTCATTTTCAAAACGTAGTTGATCATATCCATCCTTGTCTTCAAGTCCAATTATTTTCTTGTCATCAAATGACACATGTATGGATTCCATGATCACCTTAGTTCTTAGATTATAAACTCTGAATGCTTTTGTTGACAATGGATAGCCAACAAAGATTCCTTCATCAGCTTTTAACTCGAACTTGGTCAACTGTTCAGGATGAGTCTTCAACACAAAGCATTTGCATCCAAATATATGAAAATATTTCAAATTTGGCTTCTTGTTTTTCACCATCTCATATGGTGTTTTTCCATGCTTGTTGATCAGAGTAGCATTTTGAGTAAAACAAGCAGTTTGAACAGCTTCTGCCCAGAAATAAGTTGGCAATTTTGCTTCATCTAGCATAGTTCTGGCAGCTTCAATTAAGGTTCTGTTCTTTCTTTCAACTACACCATTTTGCTGTGGAGTTCCAGGTGCAGAAAATTCTTGTTTGACTCCTCTTTCCTTGCAGAAAGCTTCCATTATTGAGTTTCTGAATTCAGTTCCATTATCACTCCTTATTATTTTTACTTTGTGCTGTGATCCTTTGTCCAGTAGATTTACATGATCCATCAGAATTTGAGCAGTTTCATCCTTCTTTGACAAGAAATACACCCATGTATATCTAGTATATTCATCAACAATTACTAGAGCATATTTCTTTCTGCCCATGGACATCACATTCACTGGTCCAAAGAGATCAACATGTAGAAGATGATAAGGTTCCACTACTGAAGATTCAGATTTACTCTTGAAAGATGACTTCCTTTGCTTGGCCTTTTGACAAGAATCACATAGACCATCTAGATTAAGTATTGATTTTGGAAGTCCTCTTACAAGATCCTTTCTTATCAGCTCATTGATGTTGTTCAAATTGAGATGAGAGAGCTTCTTGTGCCAATTCCAACTCTCTTCATTTGACATTTTTGCAGTCAGACACACTGTACTTCCATCAGAGTTTGTTACCAAACTTGCTTCATAAATATTGTTGCGTCTGTGTCCAACTAGAACAACTTTTCCAGTAGATTTACTGATAACTTCACAGTATTCACTATGAAAATCTACATGGTTTCCTCTGTCACAGATTTGACTCACAGATAACAGATTATGCTTGAGTCCTGAGACTAGAGCTACATTTTTGATGATGACACTTCCAAGATTAATATTGCCATATCCCAGAGTGTGTCCTATGTTGCCATCTCCATAGGAAACTTTTGGGACAGCCTTCTCCTCAAAGTCTGATAGCAGGGCTTTGTTTCCAGTCATATGTCCTGAGCAACCACTGTCCAAGATAAGTGTGCTCTCTATTATACCCTGCAATCACAAACAAACACTAAGTGTTAGTTTTAAGGATCCAGACTTGCTTGGATCCTTTGTCCTTCTTAACAGTGTTAGCTTTTGCAGCGGAATCTGTATTATCAGAGTTTAAACTAACATTGTCAGATTTTACACTAGCAGAGTTTGCTCTAACCCATTTCAAGTTGGGTTTTAGCTCATAATAGTTATGATAAATTGCATGATAACTCTTACATGTGTAAATTGAATGCCAAGTGCTCCCACAATGTTTGCATAAAGTCTGTGGTTTTACTCTAACATAATCATTCTTTACTTCTGATGTAGAAGGTAAAGTATTAATATGTTTGTTCTTAGTGCAAAATCTAGCAAGATGATTAGAACTACCACAACTGTAACATGTTTTTCTTGAGGCACTAGCATTAGGCATATGATTATTTCTATTATTTATGCCTACTTTTCCATTCCTATTTCTCTTGGAACCTTTAGGTTTCATGGAAGACTTTACCTCTTTTAGCTTGTGATTGAACTGTTTTCCTGTCATCAAGCCAACATTAACCTGTTTTTCACAAGTTTTTACTGGTTTTCTAACAGCTTCTATTTCCATAAGTTTTTCTGTTATAATATTTTCCTGTTTGTCACAAGATTCATCTGATTCCATATCAGCTTCCCTTATTACAACAGATTTTAACTTATTGGCTTCTGGAACAAATTTCACAGGTTTAAGTTGTGGTTTTACCTTAACCTTTTCTTTAAACCTAAGTTCATCATTTTCACAATAACCTAAACCTACAGAATCAGTCTGAAACACTTGATGAGTGTCTCTTCCAGAATCTGTCCAAGTCTTGATTATTTTCCTTTCCTTCTCTAAATCAGATTCTAGTTGCTTATATCTTTTCAGCAACTCCTGTTCTACATAAACAGCATCATCTCTTTCTTTTTGAATCTGCTTCATATTCACAAGTTCTCTTTCAAGAAACTTGTTTCTCTCTTTAAGACTAAGATTCTCAGATTTAATCCTCTCATTCTCTAAAGTCTGATCCCTATAACTGACATGTATATTCTTAAGATAAATTCTTAATTCAGAAATATTATCAGTATCATAAGCATAAGTAGTTAGAGGTACCTTATTTTCTGATGACTCAACTTCATCTTTGATAGTTGCCATGAGTGCATAATTCACTCCATCATCAGAATCTGAAGTATCTGCCCAGTCTTTGCCTTTAGAGATGAGTGCTTTTTCAGTTCTTCCTTTCTTGCACTCTGGAGCATAGTGACCCATCTCTTTGCACTTGTAGCACTGGATCTCAGATTTGTCCTTCTTACCTGACTTGGTATCCCTTCCATCAGACTTTCTGAAATTCTTCTTCTCAGAATTTGAATCTCTCCTTGAGAATCTTTTACCCTTCTTGAAGTTCTTGAATCCCATCTTCTTAAATGTCTTGACCATCAAGGCAGCCATTTGCATCATCTCCTCTTCATCATCCTCAGAATCAGAAGCTTCATCAGAGTTTGAATCATCATCAGAGTTTGATGACTCACTCTCAGATTTGATCACTAAAGCCTTTCCCTTGGCTTTCTTCCTTGATGATTCCTTCTTGATGGGCTTCTCCTCGACTTTGAGAGCAACAGATTTTGTCTTCTTGCTTGACCTCCTGTTTCTTTGTTCTATCTCAAGTTCATGAGTCTTTAACAATCCATAGATTTCATCAAGATCTGTATCAGCAAGATCATAATTATCTCTGATTGTTGTTGCCTTTAAATCCCACTTTTCAGGTAGAGATAACAGAAACTTGAGATTGGACTCTTCTAGTTCATATTCTTTATCTACCAGAGACAGATCGTTCAACAGTTTGCAAAATCTGTCATAAGTCTCAGTCAAGGTTTCATTAGTTCTTGAATCAAAGTGCTCATACTCCTGTGTGAGTATTGTTTTTCTGTTCTTCTTAATAGCACTTGTTCCCTGGCATCTGACTTCTAAAGCATCCCATATCTCTTTGGCAGTTTTGCAGCCAATTACCCTGTTAGACATAACATTATCTAAAGCACTGTGGAGAAGATGTCTAACCTTTGCATCCTTTGCAATTGATGAGATATCCTCAGGAGTCATATCTTTCTTTTCCTTTGGAACAGTCTTTTGTTCTTGACCATCAACAACAGGGGACAATTTAGTTGGCATATGAGGACCATCATTAATTCTGTCAAGGTATTCTGGATCTGTAGCCTCCAGAAACATGGTCATCTTCACCTTCCAAATCGGATACTCTACAGGCCTGAGAATCGGAACCCTGATTGTTTCATATCTACTCACAGAATTAGGCTTAACCTGTTCAGCCTTGGAAGCAGTTTGATTTTCTTCAGACATGATTATTACTGTGTTTGAATCGTAAAACTGTATATATTAAACAGCCTTGGCTTTGATACCAATTGTTAGGCCGAATACACAATATAATCAAGTATGTATGAGAATAACAATAATTAAAAACACTGTTTATGAATCAATAAAACTGTAATCGTATTAACAGCTTCTCTCTTTATGATGTTAATGAATCACAAAGAGCTTCTAGGTTACACGAATAATATATCAATATTCACGCGTCCCATCTAGGGATAACCTATCTGTGTTTATATAGTACACAGCTACATACAATCCATCTCTAATTGATATTCCTATAAGTTAGCTATATAATTCATATCAATTAAGAATTGCTTCAGTCTTCTATCCAGTCTCCTTAGCTGTATCAATATATTCTGCTTCTTTCCATCTTCAGAATATATTGCTTCTAGAATCTTCAATTCTGCACCGACAGCTAATTCAACTTTCACCTTGTCAGACTTTAAATAAACTCTGACCGGCTTCAATTAAACTCTTTACCCTGTCAGAGTTTAACTAAACTCTGACTGACTTCTGATAAACTCTTGTCAGTACTTGTTGCTTAAACACTGATAAACAAACATTAGCAATTATATCTAACAATTTGAATAATAAAGTTTATGTTTAATTGACACACTTAATTATAGGATAATATTCTTAATTAAGCCGGATATCATAGTTTGTAGTTCTCTTATCATATTAAGACTTTCGTATTATCCTCGTTATTATACTTAACAACGTATAAAATGTACATATTTTTCTTTGTCGGACCAAGGACACCACACAATTTACTAAACATACAAGTCGGGAATGGCGTACAGTCTCGCTTATACATGACTTACATAATTTCGTGTGTAAACTAACATAACCCCCAAGTCGTAACCCCTAAATCGTAACCCCTAAACCAAAAAACCCTAAGCACAATCTATTATTATAAGTATTATTTTATAAAATTTTCAATCAATAACATGTTCGGTATCTTCAAAGAAGTGTAAAAAATAAGTTAGGCAAAGGTATTAACAAAATTTTTATAAAAAAAACACACAACGGTTTTTTTAAGAATAAACCTTTGTTGTACTTTACTTTCCACGACGGTTTTTTTGTAGAAACCGTTGTGTGATTACCACAACGGTTTTTTATTTATAAACTGTTGTCTGAATGATTTTACTACAACGGTTTTACAACTTAAAAACAGTTGTGTGACTTTTTTTTTTTTTTTGAATTTCTCGTTCGTGACAAACTTTAATTGTGAACTTTGTTTGAATAATAAAGTTTATGTTTAATTGACACACTTAATTATAGGATAATATTCTTAATTAAGCCGGATATCATAGTTTGTAGTTCTCTTATCATATTAAGACTTTCGTATTATCCTCGTTATTATACTTAACAACATATAAAATATACATATTTTTCTTTGTCGGACCAAGGACACCACACAATTTACTAAACATACAAGTCGGGAATGGCGTACAGTCTCGCTTATACATGACTTACATAATTTCGTGTGTAAACTAACATAACCCCCAAGTCGTAACCCCTAAATCGTAACCCCTAAACCACAAAACCCTAAGCACAATCTATTATTATAAGTATTATTTTATAAAATTTTCAATCAATAACATGTTCGGTATCTTCAAAGAAGTGTAAAAAATAAGTTAGGCAAAGGTATTAACAAAATTTTTATAAAAAAAACACACAACGGTTTTTTTAAGAATAAACCTTTGTTGTACTTTACTTTCCACGACGGTTTTTTTGTAGAAACCGTTGTGTGATTACCACAACGGTTTTTTATTTATAAACTGTTGTCTGAATGATTTTACTACAACGGTTTTACAACTTAAAAACAGTTGTGTGACTTTTTTTTTTTTTTTTGAATTTCTCGTTCGTGACAAACTTTAATTGTGAACTTTGTTTGAATAATAAAGTTTATGTTTAATTGACACACTTAATTATAGGATAATATTCTTAATTAAGCCGGATATCATAGTTTGTAGTTCTCTTATCATATTAAGACTTTCGTATTATCCTCGTTATTATACTTAACAACATATAAAATATACATGTTTTTCTTTGTCGGACCAAGGACACCACACAATTTACTAAACATACAAGTCGGGAATGGCGTACAGTCTCGCTTATACATGACTTACATAATTTCGTGTGTAAACTAACATAACCCCCAAGTCGTAACCCCTAAATCGTAACCCCTAAACCACAAAACCCTAAGCACAATCTATTATTATAAGTATTATTTTATAAAATTTTCAATCAATAACATGTTCGGTATCTTCAAAGAAGTGTAAAAAATAAGTTAGGCAAAGGTATTAACAAAATTTTTATAAAAAAAAACACACAACGGTTTTTTTAAGAATAAACCTTTGTTGTACTTTACTTTCCACGACGGTTTTTTTGTAGAAACCGTTGTGTGATTACCACAACGGTTTTTTATTTATAAACTGTTGTCTGAATGATTTTACTACAACGGTTTTACAACTTAAAAACAGTTGTGTGACTTTTTTTTTTTTTTGAATTTCTCGTTCGTGACAAACTTTAATTGTGAACTTTGTTTGAATAATAAAGTTTATGTTTAATTGACACACTTAATTATAAGATAATATTCTTAATTAAGCCGGATATCATAGTTTGTAGTTCTCTTATCATATTAAGACTTTCGTATTATCCTCGTTATTATACTTAACAACATATAAAATATACATATTTTTCTTTGTCGGACCAAGGACACCACACAATTTACTAAACATACAAGTCGGGAATGGCGTATAGTCTCGCTTATACATGACTTACATAATTTTAAATGATTCAATGAATATTTTCAATGAATATTTTTTTAAAATGATTTCTTCGACGATCCAACCGTACGGATGTTAATCAGTACTCATTCTAGTGTTGGGAAAAAATAATCAAAAAATAACAAGGCCCGGTTGTGCCGCATATTTTCAAAAACGTTGGAACACTACTACTTTTGGGAACGGGACATGTGTCAGATTCACTGAATATTTTTTTTAAATGATTTCTTCGACGATCCAACCGTACGGATGTTAATCAGTAATCATTCTAGTGTTGGGAAAAAATAATCAAAAAATAACAAGGCCCGGTTGTGCCGCATCTTTTCAAAAACATTATAAAATGTTTCCCCCTTAAACGAAAATTATTACGAGCACCCTTTGCCCCCTTAATTAATTTCTCTCTCGCATTCAGTCTTCGATTCACTATTTTTTTAAATTATCAAAAATGATGCAGTAACATTCGAATTTTGAATTAATTTTTACTATTATAAATCATGTATAATATATTAATATTTTTTTAATTATATTATGTAATTGACTAATTACACATGATATTTATTTAATTTTAAATAATAAGAATTAAAAAAACATTACACCCGTCTGAAAAAAATAAAAGGCGGCAAATTTCCCCCCAAACTAAATTATTGGAAGCAGACTTTTCCCCTTAAACGAGAAAACGAAAAAAACGCTCTCTCATACACTTATCCTCTCAGTCTCAATTTCACTCTCCCTCTCTCACTCAACTTTCAAGCGACGAATTATGAACGCCATAGATTCAAAAACTCAACTCTCATATTTCTTCTCTTCTTTTATCTATTCCCCTTTTTCATCTCTAATTTGAATCTAATTTGTTTTTGATTTTGCAGGTGGTTTTTGATTTTAGGGATTCCATCACTGGATTCCATCTCTCAACCGGATTAATTGGTAAATACTTCATAATTTTAACTACTTCATTGATTTTGCTATCTTCTTTACTTTTCTATTTTAATTTCAATTAGGGTTACGATTAGGGGTTTCAATTGAGGGTTTCCGTTAGGGTTTCGATTGGGGCTTTAAATTAGGGCTTTAATTTGGGGCTTTACATTTATATGCATAATTACCCTGTTCATATCGCCTTCGTCTCTGAATCAGATTGTCATATGTGTTTTTGGTCTTATTTATATGCAACTAGTGGGAAACAGCAGACAAGTAGCAGAAAAGACAATTTCCGTCTCAAGTGTGTGTGTTTTTTATTTGAGCCAAAGTCGATTTTGGTAGAAGTATAATATAGAATTTGAGCATGATGATTTTGGTAGAAGTGTAATAATAGACCTTCGACTCTTCTTTGTTATCTGTTAAAAACTCATCTATGCTACATTCCTGATTCAATCTCCCTGAGCGCTGATGATGATGATGTTGACGAAGTAATATCTCCGGTTTAGGAACTGTGTGAACCTCAAATATAAACAAGCAGCGCAGGTCACACCAACTTGTCAGTGAAAACAGAGAATTCATAATTTGTTTTTTGAAATTCTCTCTCTGCACTTGTTATGTTTCGGTCACTTCTGCCTTCAAGTTTCAAATTACTATGGGTTTACAGTGTGCATATACACCTCACTATGTCATTAAATCAAACTACCAGTACAAAATGAACACAGACAGTTGATGTTTGTTTTTTCAAGTTTATGATGTACAAGATGTAGTCATATTTTACGATATCAATTTGTATAGGTACTCAAAGTTTTTCCATATCCAGCGACTGTCACCGCAGCTCAGTTTGCAGTTGGAACAGTCCTCGTTATTCTCATGTGGAGATCCAATATTTACAAACGTCCTAAAATTACAGGCGCACAGGTATTTTCACACTCTGCAATTTGTTCTTTTGGTGTTTTGATATGACTTCTGGTCCTGACTCTGGCCATGCCATTTGCTTGTAGCTTATAGCAATTCTTCCTATGGCGGTGGTGCACACATTAGGCAATCTCTTCACTAATATGAGCCTAGGAAAAGTGTCTGTCTCATTTACTCATACAATCAAGGCTATGGAACCTTTTTTCTCTGTTGCCTTGTCAGCTATGTTTCTTGGAGAGGTAAGAATTTTCTGATAATTTTTCTGTAGTTATGGCATTGTTTATAATTTATGTAGCTTATTAAGGTGTGCTGTTTTCAAATGAATAATGGTTTTCTCTTCCTGGAATGTAGCTAACTTTTGTTGAAGAAAATATACTATCAATCATGTATATAGCTATCATATTGCTATGGGGTACAATACAATTTATTTTAATTAGTGATATTATGAAGTCCTTCCTTGTCATTCAAATTTTTATAGGTGCCAAGTATAGGGATACTTTCTTCGCTTTTACCAATTGTGGGGGGAGTAGGACTGGCATCAATGACAGAGGTCTCGTTCAACTGGTAAGGTGTTGAAACATACACCATTTTGTTTCTATCAGTATTCTGTTCTCCACAATTAACCACAGATATTTAGATATATTACAGATTAAGTTTCTAACTAATATCTAGCGTTTAATGATACCATATTCAATGTGTGTGCTACTAGGGCAGGATTTTGGAGTGCAATGGCTTCAAATTTGACTAATCAGTCTCGAAATGTCCTTAGCAAAAAGTTCATGGTTAAGAAAGAGGTATCCTTACATATTACCATCTGTTGTACGTTAAAGATTATGTATTATATGGTTGGTAAATAATTGGTGCAGAGTTGAATGTTTATTCCTGTTACTATGTTCTCAAAAAGAAATTAGTGTGCGCACCTAATGTGATTCAACTATTGAATTATAAGTGTGTCATGGAACTTGTTTGGTTAAATATAATTAACAAAGACCCCTAAATAGTAAAAACTAAAACCTTCTTCTCTTTTCGCTAGTTTCTCTTTATTCTCGTGGATAACCAGATCGTTGTTGTCTACAGGAATCATTGGACAATATAACTCTGTTTTCTGTGATAACAATCATGTCCTTCATCTTGTCAGCCCCTGTTTCCATTTTAATGGAAGGAGTTAAATTCACCCCTTCAATCCTGCAGTCCGTTGTAAGTAATTCGCAAATTTAAATGCTTCTAAACACAAAAGGGTTTGTCGACACAGGATTGTCTTTTGTACTGTTTTATTGATTTTCAGCTGTTTTTATGTCAGGGATTAAATGTCAACCAAGTTTATACTAGATCGTTTATTGCTGCACTCTGCTTCCATGCATACCAACAGGTAAGCTTCCTAGACATATAATCTGCTTTGTTACACTCTCTTGTCAGTGTTAAAGTATGTACGTTACTGGTAGTTGATAGGAGTTGGGTCTTGTAAATTAATGAAAGTAATTGTGCAATTTTATTTTTATTTTTGTGCTAAATAATTATGCAATTCAATAATAATATCTTATTATTCCTTTTTACTACAAAAGTTTTTACAATTTTTTTGTTTTTTGTGCAAAAAATAGAACTTGACTTATTAATAGGATAGGAATAACATCACTTTGACAGAACTTCATGAGAGGTTGTCTTGAGACATTGCTGGTGTGCATCGTTTGTGCAGGTTGCGTATATGTTATTGCAGAGAGTGTCTCCAGTCACCCACTCTGTAGGAAACTGTGTGAAACGTGTCGGGGTGATTGTGACTTCCGTTCTTTTTTTCGGTACACCTGTTTCACCTATCAACTCGCTAGGTATGTTTGACAGCATCCTCTACTTCACATCTTATCACATTAATTATGTGGGGAAAAAAGGCCTATTTGTTTTTGGGATTCGCAACATATAAATGTGTTCAAAATTAACAGTAGCTTAACAGAAACAGAATCCAAATCTGAAATAGATTGGTAAGTAAGTTTGCTGGGATAAAAATTACCAGAGCTTCCCTTGCAGATACATTTGTCTCTGGTGCGCCATAGTTATAGGTTTGTGATTATAAACAATACCCAAAGTTACAGGTTTGTGATTGATTGTTATGTTTTGTGTTAATTAAGGTGTGTTTTGTGATGCAATGTGTGTGTGTGATTGTGATTTGCTAAGTGCTTGACTGGACGACCTAAGACTGGAAAAGGGTAGGCAGGTTTTATGTTGGGTTGAGTTGGAGGCTATTGATACACTCCTGGTACGCTAATAACAGAGAATTAACCATATTACTATCACTTATTAATTCTTTTATTATCAGCCTTTTGAGATAGATCATTCATGTGCAGTTTTTTACTTGTTTCATGGTGCTGCAGGCTTTAAAAATCATCTAGACTGATGAGCCTTTGCTGCGTCCCTGTGGTGTTTCAGAGGTGCTGGCATGAGTGTATAAGAAGTGAAAAAGGTGGAGGTTTTTCGGAATATAAATGTTAGGTTTCGTCGAACTTGTGTAGAGAAATAGAGTATTCATTTTTGACACTGCATCATACCATCAGCTTTACTTGTACACTCTGACTTATTAGATTGAGAATTTCTAAGCATTGTAGATGTATTTTTTCCAGTGTAAGTACTAATAATAAAGTTATTAAGTCATGTTTGGGTTCATATTGAATTTGAAATCTGGGAAATTTTGTTTATTAAAGATTTTTTGTTGCACAAAAATCTAGCTTATTAGATTGTTTTTTGTCCAATACCGTTGTCTATCAAAATCAGAAACAAGTGTTTTAGAAACAAAAACTGTTGTGGTTCTGCTAATGTTCAAACATGTTTATCTTTTTAAACCATTGCCTAACAGCTTTCAGACAACAGGTATTTAAAGAAAACAATTGTGCAAGTCAAGAATAGACAACAGTTTTTAGAAAGGAAACCATTGTGTTAAACTATTAAGACAATGGGGTTGTTCTACTAAAACCGTCGTAAATATTTAGATCACACAACACTCTTTTGGAAAATAAAGCCTTGTCTGAAAATTAAAATAACAACATTTTCTAGTTAATAAACAATTGTTGATTTATTTGTCAGACAATGGTTTCTACAACAACCGTTGTTGTTCACGCGTTTCAGACAACGTTTTCTAAGACCAAACCCGTTGTCTGTAGGGAATCAGACAACGGACGCGTCCGTTGTCTGAGCTGCGTAACAGACGGCATCTCAATAGACAATGGTTTTCTAGGGCATCAGACAACGGGCAAAAAGCCTTGTCTGATTCAATTATTCTTGTAGTGTAGGCAAAATTACAAGGCATGATATACTTACAATTAACCAACCTATTTTGCCTATCTAGTACTTAGTCAACATGACTTAGGAAACCTATCTAATACATACATCAAATGCATATTAAAAACTGTGAAGTAATGTACAGTGCAATTGCTACAACACTCATTCCGTTGATGAGCTTTCTGTCAACGAAACACTGCAGAGCATGCCATTCTGTTGACAGTTACAAAATGACTTAATACAAAATCTACTAAGTGTTTTTATAATTATCATCAAGAACAACATATTCCTAACAATCTCCCCCAATTTATGACTGATAGAATAATAGCCATAAATCAAGAGCCTTGATGATAACAAAAACACTCAGTCAACTTACACATGATAAAAGTAGAAATTGCATTGAGCTTCATTGAATTTAATTAAATTTCAAAGTAGAAAATCTTACAAAACAAGTGCACAGAGTTGCTCCTCTAGACTGAGCAGATTTTTCATCTTTGCCTCTGTGGTCTTGTTTTCTTCCCTTTTCTTGCATTGTTCTCCTCAATCTGAGCTTGAAGTCTTCTGTAGAAAATCTTCTCTTCTTCATCTTGATTCCCCAACTTGGATTGCATTAATCTTAGAGTTTCATTGGATGCCTTCTCCAGTTGGTCTTCTATTCTGAAGAATCTTCTACAGTTGTCCTTGTCTCTGAATTCCATCATCCAAAAAGGTTGGAGATGAATTTTCTTTCCTGTTTGAGGGACCTTCAATACTCTGGGAAGTGCACCAGGCTTGTTCCAGCTAGCTTTGATTTGGCAAATTTTGGAAACAACTTCAGATTTAGCTGTTTTGGTAAAACCAAAATCTTTCTTCAGGCATTTAAACACAGATAGCAGTGTCTGATAGTCTTCTCCCAGAATTCTATGTAGAGGCCAAACCTGTTCTCTCCCACCCTTGTAGACAAACACCAATCTCTCTGGTAGTTTGTAAGAAGCTGCTATTCCTCTCACTTCAACTAGGTCATCAAGATTGATATGTAGGTCAGACTCCTCCCTGATATCAGCAATGTAGATGAAGTCTTCTGGGTTGGTAGGAGGTTTTTCAGCTTGTGGTCTCCTTACTAGAATTGGCTTAGCCTTGGTAGCCCTTTGCTTAGATTTCTTCTTTGGATCCATCTCAAAGAGGAATTTTGGAAAGTTGGCCTCATCAAACTCAATTGGCTCTTCCTTTGGCTCAATTGGCTGATCATGGAAATTAACAGGATGTTTAGGATCAAAGGCTAACTTTACCCCTAGAGCTGGATCAGGAATTGTTGGAGGTGCAGTTGGTACAGAAGAGTCTGATGCAATACTCTGAGAGTCATCATTCTCAAAGGCTATATTTCTCCTAGCTCTTGCCTTTGGTTGCCTTGTGCTCTTCTTTGCGCTCCTTTCCTCTCTGGCTTTTTCTTCTTGCTGTCTTTCTTCATCATCAAGAGATTCAGCAACTGCAAGTGCTTGCATTGCTGCTCTTTCTGACTCTTCAGCCTTAGCTTCAGCAAAGTTTGGGTGACCAGCCCAAACACAGATTTCTTGTCCATTCCTGTAGACAATTGCCCTTTGCTTCCTTACCTCAGTATCATTGCTTTCCTTGCATTTAGTGATAAGTAATCCAAGAAGCTTGAGCTCATCTGGATAAGGTGCAGGATAGAAAGTCCTTGCTATATTTTTGCCCTTTGGTTTAGCAGGGGACTTGGGAGATAAGCTTCTTTGCAATGTAGCTTGTTCCACATCCCTAATGCATGAAGTTTGTCCTTTCTCCTTCCTTGAACCTTGAGTGACTCCATGTAGAAGGGGCTCTACCTTATATAAAGAATTGGTCTGTGGCTCCCATTCCGTTGATGCTAAAACCATGGCATCCGTTGATGGCTCTGTAGAAGAAGCTTGATTCTTGATTCTTTCATCTATCCTGGACCAGTGGTCTTTAATTTGTTCAGCAAGCTGTAGCTTCATAGATGCTTGCTGAATCAGGTCAATGCTGTCCAGTTTAGCTTTTCCTGACTCCCCCATAGCTAGTGGCTCCTTTGGCAGGGAAATGGCTGGGACCATAACCTTTGTGATTTGAATGTCTAGCTCCTTAGATTTCTCCCCCTTTTTGTTATCATCAAGAGAGATGACTGGGAGTCCTTGAGCTGCCACTAGCTGGGCCAAGAGTTGTGTCTGCTTCTCCTGTTCCTTTTGCATCTGAGATAAAGTAGCTTCCACCTTGTCCACTCTAGAAGAGAGACTCTTCAAGGAGGTAGCCACCTCAGGTTCCTTAGAGAAAAACCTGTTCATCTTGGACACAGTGAGAAGAGGAAGCTTTTCATCTAGCCTCCTTTCATTAGCATCCTTGAGATTGCTAATTGAGTCCTTGATTTCTCTAGCCTCAATCCTTGTCTACATCATCTGTAGCCTTTGGATTTCCAGTGAATCCATAATAGCCTTGTAGAATTTCTTGTCATTTGCATTTGCAGACTCATGAGCCAGATAGGCCTCATTGTATTGCCTTGTGATTGCAGCATCCAGGGAGATCCTTCCTTGTAAATCTTGAGAAAGCCAGTTTGGTGTAGGAGGCACCACAGAAGTCCCAGTCTGTGAAGCAGTGGCCACCTGATTGTCACCAAAGCTGTCCTCATCATCAGAGAAATCAAACTCACCACTTGCTGCAGCTCCTGGAGATAGATTGGTCAAGGCATCCTTTGCTCTTTGCATTGATGCAGTTGTATGAATTAGTTGTAGTGACCTCTCTGCCTCCACATTGCCCTGTTGAGCCAAAACTTGATAGGCTGACACAGGATGAGTAAAGGTCTCAGGATCCAGGGAAATACTATCCAGAGTTTGTTGATAGAGCTCTTGGAAAGTAAGTTCCCTTTCTCCCTGATTGACCTCCATTGACTTACTAGCAATGGCTGCTTCCTCCCTTATGACTCCTGTAGTCCCTTCTCTCTCTCCTCTATTTTCTTGCATCATGGGCTCCCCATGGCTCACACCTCTCACACCCTCACCTTCACCTACTAAGGTGGAACTCTCAATCTCTCCTTTTGCCTGGCTGGAAGAAATAGCCAGCCTCTCACTCTCATTCTCTCCTTTTGCCTGGCTGCAAGCCAGCCTCTCAGTTTCACTCCCTCTCAATCCTAGAAGTGTCTCAACTACCACTAGATCATCTCCACTAGTTGTGGAAACAACTTGATTTTCAATTAGAGGTGCAGAGTGAACTATCAACGGTATGGTAGTTTGAACTGTCAACGGTATGGATACCGTTGATGGAGAAACACTTGTCAACGAAAGAGCATGTTTCGTTGATGAGGTCAAGAAAGCACTTTGAGAAAGTGAAATTACAGTAGAATCTGTGGTGATTGATTTAAGAGATTGTTCCACAGATCCTCTTGTAACTTCAGAAAAGGATGATTGGTGACCCAACAAATCACTTAACAAGTGATGGTCACCAATGTCAGAGTGGGGCTTCTCCAAGAAAAGAGTTGGAGAATCAGGGATAGATGAATGGATCATATCCACATCCAATGATTGAGTTGGTGAATTTGGTGGAGATAGTTCAAGATTGATATCAAGAGAATGGGACTGTAACCCCTGAGTTATGATAGGGGTTACATCAAATTGAATTTGTGAAACTGGAAGTGTTGCTTCCAGTGTGTGTGCACCCTGTGAAACCTGGGATTTTTGCTTTACTCTTCTTTGGTACTGGGAAATTGTAGACTGTGGGCTTACAGTGTCCCTTGCCCTCTTGGACTGTACTCTTGGTGGAGAGCTTGTTTCAATAATTACATCCTTTTGGGAGGATGCAATTACACTTGTGCTTAAATCCATTTTACTCATTGTGCCTTGTTGGGAAGACACAATGGGGCTAGGCTGGGAAACACTTACCTCACCTTCCTTATTCTTGGGGTTTCTTTGACTTTCACCCCTTCCCTCACCTCTCACAACTCCAGACTCACTCCCCTTAGGTTGTGTGGTAGTTTTTACAACAGGTGCCTTTTGAGAAGCACCTGAGGTTGGCTTGGAGGATTTCTTTGATTTTGGTTTTGTTGCTGGGGCAGGAGCCTGTTGGGTCACAGCTACAGACTCCATAGCAACTGGGTTGGATGAAACAATGGAAGTAACAGCTATACTAACAGGGATAGCAGTAGTTACCTCAATGATTGGCATATACACCACTGGAACATCACCATTGTGGTTCAGCCTCAGTATGTCTGTCAATACTCTCTTCTCTTGCACAAAGCACTCAAACCTGGCAGTAGGGTTAGAGATAACTAATGGTGCTGGACTAACATGATTAGCCAGCATCATCAGAAACCTTGCATAATAGATATTTTTCTTCCTATTTGCCTTATCACCCAACTTAGCACCAATTTCATACATAAGTTGGGTGCTAAAGTTGTAATATCTATCATTTAGAAGCATGGTTAGGAGAATTAACATAGAGTTAGTTAATGCATCAAAATTACTAATCTTTCCAGAAAAGACCTTAATGAATGCATCAGCTAAATAGCTGTATTCCCTAACCAAACCTCTCATAATTATCTTACCCAAGTTATCAGTAGGCAAAGAGTAGTTTATAGAATTTAGCACGGTAGTTATTTCAGTGTTAGTAGGCAAAGCATCACAATTATTATCAGGAATATGTAAACATGCTTGCAAAACATCAGAATTAACTATGTACTCATTACCTTGAAGAGTGAATTGCAGTGTGCAGTTTGTTCCACTATACTCACATGAGGTCCAAATCTCCTCGATTATTTCATTGTAGAGTGGTGTAGAGTGAAACATCGCATAGCTCAACTTACAGTTCCTCATGAAGTCCATCATCTTGAAAAAGATGCTGTTCGGACTCTCCTTAACAACAAATGGAATAGAATTGTTCTTCTCATAGATGAACCCACCAGCAGACATAAGCTTGACTATGGGTGCCATTGTTGAGTGAGGAAAAGCTTCGAGCTGTATTGCTTGTTAGAGAGAAGAAGATAGAAAAACTGTTGGAATTTTTGAGAACAGGTAGAAATGAAATAAAGAAATTGAAATTTCTTAAATACTCCCCCAAAAATTCTCAGAAATTAAGTCCAATAATTAATCTAAATTACCTGATTGGCTTAAAAAGTAACCGTTAGAATTAAATATTACCACGATTTATACTTACAGGGGTGTATGCATAGATCGTGATAAAGAACGTGCAATTTCAACGGTTCAGATTAAAAAGCGCTACATCAACGAATCAGAATTGGGCATTTTAGGTCCCTTCTATTTCGTTGATAAAGCTGCGTTTCGTTGATATAAAAGAGCTATCAACGAAACACCCAGAAAAATGCTAAGACTATCAACGAAATGGTGCGTTTCGTTGACATAGTAATTTTGACTTAGACAAAATTTCACCTTTTCCTGAGAAAATCAATTCACAGAAAAATTATAGCAAATTCCTGGCTGCATTTTAACTTGCAAAAATCTCAAAATAATTAAGAGAAATTTAGCATACCTAGCTCACTTACTAATCTTGAGAATGTGGATTCATCAAGTGGCTTGGTAAAGATGTCTGCAAGTTGTTGTTCACTTGGAACAAAATGTAACTCCACAGTACCATTCATAACATGTTCTCTAATAAAGTGGTACTTGATGTCAATGTGTTTGGTCCTTGAATGCTGCACTGGATTCTCAGTAATGGCAATGGCACTAGTGTTGTCACAGAAAATAGGAATTTTCTCAACTCTTAATCCATAATCAAGTAGTTGGTTTTTCATCCATAAAATCTGTGCACAACAACTTCCAGCTGCAATATACTCAGCCTCAGCTGTGGAGGTGGAAACTGAGTTTTGTTTCTTGCTGAACCATGATACAAGCTTGTTTCCTAGAAATTGACAGGTTCCAGTTGTGCTTTTCCTGTCAATTTTACATCCTGCATAATCTGCATCTGAATAACCAATTAGTTCAAAACCAGATTCTCTAGGATACCAAATGCCAAGGTTTGGTGTTCCTTTGAGATATCTGAAAATTCTTTTAATAGCAACTAAATGGGATTCCCTAGGATCAGCCTGAAATCTAGCACATAGACATGTAGCAAACATAATATCAGGTCTACTAGCTGTTAAATATAAAAGTGAGCCAACCATGCCTCTGTAACTTGAAATGTCCACAGATTTTTCCTTAGCATTCAATTCAAGTTTGGTGGCAGTAGGCATGGGTGTTTTGGCAGGAGAGCATTCCATTAAGTTAAACCTCTTTAACAAATCATTAATGTACTTGGTTTGACTAATGAAAATGCCTTCATTAACTTGCTTTACTTGAAGACCAAGAAAATAAGTTAATTCTCCCATCATGCTCATTTCATACTTACTTTGCATAAGCTTGGCAAAATTTTGACAAAGTTTTTCATCTGTAGACCCAAAAATTATGTCATCTACATAAATTTGAACAAGTATTGTAGAGCCATTCACAATCCTATGCAAAAGAGTTTTATCTACAGTACCTCTAGTGAAGTGATTCTCAAGAAGGAACTGCGACAATGTGTCATACCAGGCTCTAGGTGCTTGTTTCAAACCATAGAGTGCTTTGAGGAAAAAGTACACATACTCTGGAAAATCATCATCTTCAAAGCCAGGAGGTTGACTCACATACACCTCCTCTTCCAGTTCCCCATTCAGAAAAGCACTCTTCACATCCATTTGAAAGACCTTGAAATTGGCATGGGCTGCATAGGCCAGGAAAATCCTTATTGCTTCTAGTCTTGCAACAGGAGCAAAGGTTTCATCAAAATCAATTCCCTCTTCCTGTGAGTAGCCTTTTGCAACCAATCTAGCTTTGTTCCTTGTGACTATGCCATTTTCATCCATCTTGTTTCTGAACACCCATTTTGTGCCTATTACACTCCTGTCTTTAGGCTTGGGCACCAGCTTCCAAACATTGTTCCTCTCGAATTGGTTTAGCTCCTCTTGCATAGCCAAAACCCAATCTGGATCTAGAAGTGCATCCTCAACTTTCTTTGGCTCTTCTTGAGACAGAAATCTACTATATAGACATTCCTCTTGAGTTGCTCTTCTAGTTTGAACTTTTGAAGAAACATCACCTATAATTAGTTCAAAGGGATGATCTTTAGTCCATTTTCTTGAGGGAGGTAGATTTGCTCTTGAAGAAGTAGCTTCATGATCATGATTGCCTTGATTAGATATTTGTCCTTGAGAAACTCCCCCTGAGTTTGTTGTCCCTAATTGATCACTCCTGGAAGCATTTCTGTGACTGTCAATGAAACGCTCATTCTGACTGTCAACGAAATGACCATTTGGTCTACTAGCAGCTATTCTTTTCAATCTTAATGCAGCAATTTCATCTTCACTGCTACTTTCATCTGTGCTAGATACAACAACTTTGGACTGTTTCTCAATAGTCTTATCATGATCCATTTGTTCTCCTTCCTCATTCTCAAAAGAGAGACTTTCATGGAAACCTTCATCACAGAGACCCTGAATTTTGAGATCATCAAAAACAACATGTACAGATTCCATAACAATGTTGGTTCTGAGATTGTAGACTCTGTAGGCTTTCCCTGCTGCATAACCCACAAATATTGATTCATCTGCCTTTGCTTCAAATTTCCCCAAGTGCTCAGCTTGATTTCTCAGAACAAAACACTTGCAACCAAAGACATGAAGAAAATCCAATAGTGGTTTCTTTCTTTTGAGTAGTTGATAAGGTGTCATTCCCTTGGCCTGATTAATCAAAGAAATATTTTGAGTGAAGCAAGCTGTGTTGACTGCCTCAGCCCAAAAATAAGTAGGTAACTTTGATTCATCTAGCATTGTCCTTGCAGCTTCAATAAGTGTTCTGTTTTTCCTTTCAACTACACCATTTTGCTGTGGTGTCCTTGCTGCTGAAAACTCATGCAATATACCATTTTCTTCACAGAACACTTTCATTCTTGAATTCTTGAATTCTGTCCCATTGTCACTCCTAATTCTTCTCACTTTGAAATCACGATGATTGCTTACCATCTTGATGTGATTGATAATGATTTCACTTGCCTCATCTTTGGAGTGCAAAAAGAAAGTCCATGTAAATCTAGAAAAATCATCAACAATCACAAGACAGTACTTCTTCTTTGAAATTGACATGACATTTACAGGGCCAAATAAATCCATGTGGAGCAACTCAAGCTGTTGAACAATTGATGACTCTGTCTTGCTTTTGAATGATGCCTTCTTTTGTTTCCCTTTTTGACAGGCATCACACAAACCATCCTTGGAGAATTCTACCTGTGGAATTCCTCTAGCAAGATCTTTCCTTACCAAATCATTCATGACTTTGAAATTCAGATGAGATAATTTCTTGTGCCACAGCCAACTTTCATCCTTGCTTGCCTTGCTGAAAAGACATGTGATGGTGTCTAGACTTGTGCTGCTAAAGTCAGCAATGTACACGTTCCCTCTTCTGAATCCAGTCATGACCACATTGTTGTTTCCTACCTTAGAAACAACACAGGCTTCTTTTGAAAAAGTAACTAAAAATCCCTTGTCACAAAGTTGGCTGATACTAAGCAGGTTGTGCTTAAGACCATCCACCAATGCAACCTCATCAATGATGACATTCTCTTTTGAAATCAAGCCATATCCCTTTGTGTAGCCTTTGCTGTCATCTCCAAAAGCAATACAAGGGCCAGCTTTTTCCTGAAACTCTGTGAGCAGGGTGGAATCACCAGTCATGTGTCTTGAACAACCACTATCCAAGTACCAAAGATTCATTTTGTCTCCCTGCACACAACAAACCAAATCAAGTTGATTTTGGTACCCAAGTTTCCTTGGGTCCTGTCTTGTTAGCCTTTGATTTCCTTCTCAGATCATTTTTCACTTGTGTTGATCTTTGAGGGTTGCTCACAGTTTCATTCTCAGCATGCATAGATGGAGGAACAAACATGTTATTCCATGGCATTTGTGGCATGTTAAACATATTCATGTAAGGGTTAGGCACAAATGACATACCAGCATATGGATTTTGATACTGTGCATATGGAGCAAACATGTTAGGCATAACAGGCATTGCAGGTATAGAATCATTCAATGTAGACTTAGGAATTTTCACATTAGCAGGTTTCTTAACAGACTTGCAATTAGCAGATAGATGATTAACACTACCACAATTAACACATGTCTTTCTAGGTGCATATTTATCAGGTGTGTAATTGTTGTGCTTGTTAATCCCTACTTTTCCGTTTCTGTTATTCTTTTTGTTACCTTTAGTCTCAACTTGAACTTTCTCTAACTTGTCTCAATTGCTTGTTAGACAAGTGACCTACATTAGCTCTTTCAACAGGCTTCTCAACTTTCTTTGATTTACTAGACTCACCTTGAACAAAGTTCTTGGTGACAGGACCATACTTTTCATTAATTCTAGTGAGTTCTACTTTCTTTTTCTCTGTCAACGAAACAGCATGATCAGTTGATGGTTCATCTGTCAACGAAACATTGCATTCCGTTGACGTATCAACCTTCAACAAATGATCATTGTTGTTTGTTGACTCTGATTCTGATTCTAAGGTTTCAACAGCATACCCTAGTTTCTCCTTGTTCTTTTTCCATGATTGCTCACAGAAAGATTCCACACCTTGAACATTGCATTCCGTTGCTAGCAACATTCCTGGAATCTTTCCATAGTCCATTATGAGACAAGTTTTGGAATTTCAACATCAGGAGCATCATCTGGCAGTCCAACTCTAGATGCAAACTTCATGGGAACGTGTGGACCTTTCTCAATGCAGTCTACATACCTCTCGTCCATAGACATGAGATGCAAATGCATCTTGACTTTCCAGTGAAAGTAATTGTCCTTATCAAGAACTGGTATCTTCACACCTGCATCCTTCTTCACCATGGTTTCTGTTTTGGTCTTGATCTTTAAACTTCTTGTATGTTAGAAGCTTGCTCTGATACCAATTTTTAATCCCAAATGACCTAACAGAATTGTAGAAGGGGGGGGGGGTTGAATACAATTCTTGATATTTTCTTAAACTTAAAACACTTATAAATAAAACTGAACTGAATAAGTAAAAACACAAGATATAAATAATTCAGTTGGATTGTTTGATGATCCAACTGAAGTGTTTTTATTTCGGAAATAATCTGTGATACAAATGTACACAGCTGCTCAGTTACTAGATTTGTAGAGAAGAGATGCTCTCAAAAATAGCTAATACAATCTATTTGTTTTTCTTCTCTTGTTTCTATTTTAACTGCTACACTTGGTTATATATTCCCAAGTTTACAATACTATTTTTGGTTACACTTAAGTACACTAAAGATAACCATCAGTAGCTTGCTTTTCATTCCTTTTGTCCAGTGGTCCTTGGAGATCCTTGTCTTTTGTCTTCATGCTTATTCTGATCCCACTCAAGAACCCAATTGGGAATTGGAATGTTTCCTTATTTCCAGTGACCATTTTAATGGCTCCCAATGCAAATGCACACTTCTACATCTCCTTTTGATCTGTCAGAAAGCTATCACTATCACTTTGTCAACTATACAGAAGAGCAATAATGATCCGTTGATGGCAGGAGAATGTATTTCGTTGATAGCTTTATTCTTCATTCCGTTGATGGTGTATCCTTGTTTCGTTGATAGAGTAATCTTCATACCGTTGACATGTCTTCACTTAGGCAAAATTACAAGGCATGATATACTTACAATTAACCAACCTATTTTGCCTATCTAGTACTTAGTCAACATGAGATAGGAAACCTATCTAATACATACATCAAATGCATCTCAAACTGTGAAGTATTGTACAGTGCAATTGCTACAACACTCATTCCGTTGATGAGCTTCCTGTCAACGAAACACTGCAGAGCATGCCATTCCGTTGACAGTTACAAAATGACTTAATACAAAATCTACTAAGTGTTTTTATAATTATCATCAACAACAACATATTCCTAACATTGGTTGATACAAAGGCTCGTAGATTTAGAAAACATTCCACAAATTCTTCAAAATCTAATACATTTTAATCGAATTTCAGAAAATTTTACAAAATTCATCAGTTTTTTATTACTATTTTGTTTCTGAATATCAATACACATTAAAGAATATTAAAATACATCAGTTTTTGAATATCATAAAATTCTCCATTTTATGAAATTTTGATTCAATATCCTATGATTATAATTGTAAACTTTTGAATATCCTTATTCATTACCAACAGATTTTAATATTGCATTTTTATAATCCAAAAAATCCATACAAATCCAAATAGAATACCATATGTTTCAAAATTTTGCTGATCGTTGTCCTAAGGCCTAGGTCCTGTGGTTGCAAGGAGCAGGGGGCTAAAGGTTTTTGGCTGTTGACTTATAATTAAGTATATTTTCCTGAAGTGTGCACATGAAATTCTCCATGCCTTACACTTCCTTCATAATACAGGTATACTTATTGACATTAGATAGCAAAAATATAAAATATTATGTGGTGAACGATTATTACATTTAGCTAATATTTGTGCCAAAATTGTTTTGCATATTGCGTGAAATATATCAACTGCTTTTCGGTCGATATTTCAAGTTACTCTAGCTAAAAATATTAGTGTTAAATTACTTTTTTAAAATAAGATTAAGCATATCAATTAACTCATGAATTCAATCTAATATCGGTGTAAGCACAAAACCATTGTAAATATTGCATGCAAAAGGCTAAGTGTTAAAGAAATCTTAAATAAATATGCATGAATATGGATAATGATTTGTAAATTGACTTTGGGAAAAATGACCAGACACAATTTATCAAAATTTTATTTCTGAATCTGAGGTATGCAAATTCAACATTGCTTAAAATTAACTTAAATGTTCCTAAAAGAAGACATAACTAGAAAGAAGAAAATTGACCAAGACCATCAAAAGTCATATACTGCTGAGTTTTTGGCAACCACTAGCATTACCGGGCCGGCTGCTTTCATGCTAGTCACTAGTCCACCCATTAAAGCTCCTTCGGCATCTACAGCTGTAACAGTAAAACACCTAGCTATGTGATCATAAGAAGCAGAAGTAGCGGCAGCAGCAGCACCTGAACCCAAACATGTCCCTGAAAAAGAAATTATCCTAAAAGTTCCTGGAACTTCAGCAGATGGGACATCAGACCCTGCACAGCAAGTAACAGCTTCTGATACAAGTCCGGTACCAAAAACAACTGATATATTTAGTGAATTACGACCAGCATACTCCACAACACTTTCCACGATATCTAACCCTGGTTCAATGTTAAGGACGAGAGTCCCCATGGAAGTTCTCGGCCTTGACCAGTTACCCGATCCAACCGTTCTTGGTCTTGACCTGTGACTAGACCTAACACTGACAGGGACAACATTTCGTGAAGATGGGGTTGGCACAGGATCAGGCATTGCCACTATTTGTTTTTCTACAGATTGGAATAATTTGTCCATTATGATTGTCTTGTACTTTAGACTTTTACCAGTCTTCTCTGTTATATAGATGACTAGAGTATATGTTGCTATTTTGTAAATCACTTTATTCAACCGTTTAATTTGTTATGATAATATAAATATATTGCATTCAGATTCTTATTGAATTCAGATTCTTAGCATCTTGAATCAACATTCGAAATTTTATTTGATATACTTAAGTTCATTTTTAATAAAAATGAAAATGTAATTGGAAATATGATTTGATATTCAATATGTAATATGAGCAAATCCTAGAGTATCAACAGCTATTAGGAAATCTCATTAAAAATACAATGCTAGTGGTCAATCTATGGGCCTGTTTGGCAACTGGTTTATAAGCCTACTTATGATTTATAAGCCGACTTATGGCTTATAAGTTGAATGTTAATAATGATGTACATTTTCCTCAACTTATTGAATTATTACTTAATTTATTTATGTTTTAATATTTTATATTTTTATCTTTGTTTTTTTAATTTAAAATGCAAGTGTTGAAATCATTGTATTTAATAATTATTTTTTCAAATTTAATTTAGCAAACTCTTATCTAACTTATAAGTAAATTTATCCAAATATAACTTATAAAAATTCATCGAACTTATACTTAAAAGAATTCATCAACTTATACTTATAGAACACTTACTCATTTCATTTTAGGTTATAAGTCCACTTTTTTTGTGATATGGCACTATATCAACCGATCCACTGGACCCTTTGTCATATATTTGTTAACTTTTTACTGAAAATGGTTTTACTTTTTTTAACTTGTAGGCCATGTTTGTTTGTTTAGGAGAATTTTGGGATTATAATATATAATCTCAATATTCTTTAAACAATCTAATATTCATTTAAAATATTAAGTTTAGAATCTATTATAGTCACTTAAGATTTCATATATTTTTTTAGCTAAGTAAGATTTCATAATTTTTCGCCAAATATGATAATTATAATCATATTTCCTACTCCAACCAAACAAATATAAAAAAACTATTTTAAAATTTTATAATCTTTAAAGTACTTCTAAATAAGTTTTTGCAAAATAGATCAGAAATTATTTGTATACTCCATGTTATTGTGTATGAGGATCTAATTTAGTTTGACATCTCATGCAATCTATAAGGGATTGTGTTTACATATACATCATTTTAAAGGAAAAATTGAGAGTTACCTTAATTGTTATTACTAAGAAATATGGAGAGTGTACTACCTATATTAGTTATCTTTATTCAACAATATTATGTTTTTGATTGTTTGATTAGTGTTCTACTCAAACATGCTTTCTTTTTCCCACATATCAAATGTCTTTGTTTAGATATAGCAAGTGGGGGTGATTTTGGTATATGCTCATTTTTTATAAGATTTTTGGTGTTTGAATCCTAAGATTTTTGGTGTTTGAATCCTAAGAATTTTATTTTAGAATATATATTTTTTAATATATATATTAACAAGCTTTTGTCCCTAATTTAACCAATTTTAATTTTATTAAACCTTAATTAGTGAAATAGTTTTCTCACATGTAAGCTGTTTTTGATATTAAGTGGCGGTGTACTTTGATGTCCTCCTATTTGTTTATAAGATTTTTGGGTGTTTAAGTCCTAAGATTTTTATTTATTCATATACGTTTTAACAGGTTTCATTCCCACTTACCTAATTTTATTTTTATTAAACCCTAATGAAATAGGTAGGAGGTATGTAATAAACTAATAATTGCTTAAACTAAAGGGTGTATTTAGTTCAACTTTTAATATATTAATGATAATATGCAACATTTTAAAACATCTTGTTGATTTTGTTTTATACTTGAATTGTCATTGAGTAGATGTAGACTTGTGCTTGGTTGATACAAAGGCTCATAAATTTAGAAAACATTCCACAAATTCTTCAAAATCGAATACATTTTAATCGAATTTCAGAAAATTTTACAAAATTCATCAGTTTTTTATTACTATTTTGTTTTTGAATATCAACACACATTAAAGAATATTAAAATACATCAGTTTTTGAATATCATAAAATTCTCCATTTTATGAAATTTTGATTGAATATCCTATGATTATAATTGTAAACTTTTGACTATCCTTATTCATTACCAACATATTTTTATATTGCATTTTTATAATCCAAAAAATCCATACAAATCCAAATAGAGTACCATATGTTTCAAAATTTTGCCGATCGTTGCCCTGAGGCCTAGGTCCTGTGGTTGCAAGGAGCAGGGGCTAAAGGTTTTTGGCGGTTGACTTGTAATTAAGTATATTTTCCTGAAGTGTGCAAATGAAATTCTCCATGCCTTACACTTCCTTCATAATACAAGTATACTTCTTGACATTAGACCTAACACTAACAGGGACAACATTTCATGAAGATGGGGTTGGCACAGGATCAGGCATTGCCAGTATTTATTTTTCTGCAGATTGGAATAATTTGTCCATTATGATTGTCTGGTACTTTAGACTTTTACTAGTCTTCTCTGGTATATAGATGACTAGAGTATATGTTGGGATTTTGTAAATCACTTTATTCAACCTTTCAATTTGTTAGGATAATATAGATATATTGCATTCAGATTCTTATTGAATTCAGATTCTTAGCATCCTGAATCAACATTCGAAATTTTATATGTAATATGAGCAAATCCTGGAGTATCAACCGCTATTAGGAAATGTAATATAAAGCACATGTACAGAATCTCATTAAAAATACAATGCTAGTGGTCAATCTATGGGCCTGTTTACAACTAGTTTATAAGCCGAGTTATGGCTTATAAGTTGAATATTAATAATGAGGTTCCTCACTTATTACTTAATTTCTTTATTTTTTAATATTTTATTTTTTTACCTTTGTGTTTTTAAATATTTTTTTAATTTAAAATGCAAGTGTTGAAATCATTGTATTTAATAATTATTTTTTCAAATTTAATTTAGCAAACTCTTAACTAACTTATAAATAAATTTATGCAAACACTCGTATAACTTATAAGAATTCATACTTATCAGCGACACTTACTCATTTCATTTTAAGTTATAAGTCACTTTTGGTGATACCGAAACACGCACTATATATCACACACAGACCGATCCACTGCAAAGGAGCCGTTGTCATATATTTGTTAACTTTTTACTGAAAATGGTTTTACTTTTTTAAACTCTTAGGCCATGTTTGTTTGTTTAAGAGAATTTTGGGATTATAATATATAATCTCAATATTCTTTGAATAATCTAATATTCATTTAAAATATTAAGTATAGATTGGATTATAATCACTTAAGATTTCATATATATTTTTCGCTTAGTAAGATTTCATAATATTTTAAATTATCTTATGTAATTTCTTATCTTACAGTTCCCTTAAAAAGTAATTTATAAGATATGATTAAAAATATCTCTTCCAACCAAGTATGATAATTATAATCATATTTCTTACTCCAACCTAACAAATATAAAACAACTATTTTAAAATTTTATAATCTCTAAAGTACTTCTAAATAAGTTTTTGCAAAATAGATCAGAAAGAAATTATTTGTATACTCCATGTTATTGTGTATGAGGATCTAATTTAGTTTGACATCTCATTCAATTTATAATGGATTATGTTTACATATACATGAAAAATTGAGAGTTACCTTAATTGTTATTACTAAGAAATTTGAAGAGTGTACTACCTATATTAGTTATTTTTATTCAACAATATTATGTTTTTGATTGTTTGATTAGTGTTCTACTCAAATGTGTTTTCTTTTTCTCAAATATCAAATGCCTTTGTTTAGATATAGCAAGTGGGGGTGGTTTTGGTATATGCTCATTTTTTATAAGATTTTTGGTGTTTGAATCCTAAGATTTTTATTTTAGAATATATATTTTTTAATATATATATTAACAAGGTTTTGTCCCTAATTTAACCAATTTTAATTTTATTAAACCTTAATTAGTGAAATAGTTTTCTCACATGTAAGCTGTTTTTTATATTAAGTGATTGTGTACTTCGATGTCCTCCTATTTGTTTAGATTTTTGGGTGTTTAAGTCCTAAGATTTTTATTTATTCATATACGTTTTAACAGGTTTCATTCCCATTTACCTAATTTTATTTTTATTAAACCCTAATGAAAATTTTGCTGATCGTTGCCCTAAGGCCTAGGTCCTGTGGTTGCAAGGAGCAGGGGGCTAAAGGTTTTTGGTTGTTGACTTATAATTGAGTATATTTTCCTGAAGTGTGCACATGAAATTCTCCATGCCTTACACTTCCTTCATAATACAGGTATACTTCTTGACATTAGATAGCAAATGGTGTAAGAAAAATTAGGGGCTACTTCACAAAATTCTTTCATTTTTGGACACCAAATCATGTCTAGAAATACAGACAACCTATAGCAAAAATATAAAATATTATGTGGTGAACGATTATTACATTTAGCTAATATTTGTGCCAAAATTGTTTTGCATATTGAGTGAAATATATCAACTGCTTTTCGGTCGATATTTCAAGTTACTCTAGCTAAAAATATTAGTGTTAAATTACTTTTTTAAAATAAGATTAAGCATATCAATTAACTCATGAATTCAATCTAATATCGGTGTAAGTCACAAAACCATTGTAAATATTGCATGCAAAAGGATAAGTGTTAAAGAAATCTTAAATAAATATGCATGAATATGGATAATGATTTGTAAATTGACTTTGGGAAAAATGACCAGACACAATTTATCAAAATTTTATTTCTGAATCTGAGGTATGCAAATTCAACATTGCTTAAAATTAACTTAAATGTTCCTAAAACAAGACATAACTAGAAAGAAGAAAATTGACCAACGACCATCAACAGTCATATACTGCTGAGTTTTTGGCAACCACTAGCATTACAGGGCCGGCTGCTTTCATGCTAGTCACTAGTCCACCCATTAAAGCTCCTTCGGCATCTACAGCTGTAACAGTAAAACACCTAGCTATGTGATCATAAGAAGCAGAAGTAGCGGCAGCAGCAGCACCTCAACCCAAACATGTCCCTGAAAAAGAAATTATCCTAAAAGTTCCTGGAACTTGAGCAGATGGGACATCAGACCCTGCACACCAAGTAACAGCTTCTGATACAAGTCCGGTACCAAAAACAACTGATATATTTAGTGAATTACGACCAGCATACTCCACAACACTTTCCACGATATCTAACCCTGGTTCAATGTTAAGGACGAGAGTCCCCATGGAAGTTCTCGGCCTTGACCAGTTACCCGATCCAACCGTTCTTGGTCTTGACCTGTGACTAGACCTAACACTGACAGGGACAACATTTCGTGAAGATGGGGTTGGCACAGGATCAGGCATTGCCAGTATTTGTTTTTCTGCAGATTGGAATAATTTGTCCATTATGATTGTCTTGTACTTTAGACTTTTACCAGTCTTCTCTGTTATATAGATGACTAGAGTATATGTTGCGATTTTGTAAATCACTTTATTCAACCGTTTAATTTGTTATGATAATATAAATATATTGCATTCAGATTCTTATTGAATTCAGATTCTTAGCATCTTGAATCAACATTCGAAATTTTATTTGATATACTTAAGTTCATTTTTAATAAAAATGAAATTGTAATTGGAAATATGATTTGATATTCAATATGTAATATGAGCAAATCCTAGAGTATCAACAGCTATTAGGAAATCTCATTAAAAATACAATGCTAGTGGTCAATCTATGGGCCTGTTTGGCAACTGGTTTATAAGCCTACTTATGATTTATAAGCCGACTTATGGCTTATAAGTTGAATGTTAATAATGATTTACATTTTCCTCAACTTATTGAATTATTACTTAATTTATTTATGTTTTAATATTTTATATTTTTATCTTTGTTTTTTTAATTTAAAATGCAAGTGTTGAAATCATTGTATTTAATAATTATTTTTTCAAATTTAATTTAGCAAACTCTTATCTAACTTATAAGTAAATTTATCCAAATATAACTTATAAGAATTCATCGAACTTATACTTATAAGAATTCATCAACTTATACTTATAGAACACTTACTCATTTCATTTTAGGTTATAAGTCAACTTTTTTTGTGATAGTGGCACTATATCAACCGATCCACTGGACCCTTTGTCATATATTTGTTAACTTTTTACTGAAAATGGTTTTACTTTTTTTAACTTGTAGGCCATGTTTGTTTGATGTCCTCCTATTTGTTTATAAGATTTTTGGGTGTGTAAGTCCTAAGATTTTTATTTATTCATATATTTCATTCCCACTTACCTAATTTTATTTTTATTAAACCCTAATGAAATAGGTAGGAGGTATGTAATAAACTAATAATTGCTTAAACTAAAGCGTGTATTTAGTTCAACTTTTAATATATTAACGATAATATGCAACATTTTAAAACATCTTGTTGATTTTGTTTTATACTTGAATTGTCATTGAGTAGATGTAGACTCGTGCTTGGTTGATACAAAGGCTCATAAATTTAGAAAACATTCCACAAATTCTTCAAAATCGAATACATTTTAATCGAATTTCAGAAAATTTTACAAAATTCATCAGTTTTTTATTACTATTTTGTTTTTGAATATCAACACACATTAAAGAATATTAAAATACATCAGTTTTTGAATATCATAAAATTCTCCATTTTATGAAATTTTGATTGAATATCCTATGATTATAATTGTAAACTTTTGACTATCCTTATTCATTACCAACATATTTTTATATTGCATTTTTATAATCCAAAAAATCCATACAAATCCAAATAGAGTACCATATGTTTCAAAATTTTGCCGATCGTTGCCCTGAGGCCTAGGTCCTGTGGTTGCAAGGAGCAGGGGGCTAAAGGTTTTTGGCGGTTGACTTGTAATTAAGTATATTTTCCTGAAGTGTGGAAATGAAATTCTCCATGCCTTACACTTCCTTCATAATACAAGTATACTTCTTGACATTAGACCTAACACTAACAGGGACAACATTTCATGAAGATGGGGTTGGCACAGGATCAGGCATTGCCAGTATTTATTTTTCTGCAGATTGGAATAATTTGTCCATTATGATTGTCTTGTACTTTAGACTTTTACTAGTCTTCTCTGGTATATAGATGACTAGAGTATATGTTGGGATTTTGTAAATCACTTTATTCAACCTTTCAATTTGTTATGATAATATAGATATATTGCATTCAGATTCTTATTGAATTCAGATTCTTAGCATCTTGAATCAACATTCGAAATTTTATTTGATATATTTAAATTCATTTTTAATAAAAATGAAAATGTAATTGGAAATATGATTTGATATTAAATATGTAATATGAGCAAATCCTGGAGTATCAACCGCTATTAGGAAATGTAATATAAAGCACATGTACAGAATCTCATTAAAAATACAATGCTAGTGGTCAATCTATGGGCCTGTTTACAACTAGTTTATAAGCCGAGTTATGGCTTATAAGTTGAATATTAATAATGAGGTACATTTTCCTCACTTATTACTTAATTTCTTTATTTTTTAATATTTTATTTTTTTACCTTTGTGTTTTTAAATATTTTTTTAATTGAAAATGCAAGTGTTGAAATCATTGTATTTAATAATTATTTTTTCAAATTTAATTTAGCAAACTCTTAACTAACTTATAAATAAATTTATCCAAACACTCGTATAACTTATAAGAATTCATGCGACACTTACTCATTTCATTTTAAGTTATAAGTCACTTTTGGTGATACCGAAACACGCACTATATATCACACACAGACCGATCCACTGCAAAGGAGCCGTTGTCATATATTTGTTAACTTTTTACTGAAAATGGTTTTACTTTTTTAAACTCTTAGGCCATGTTTGTTTGTTTAAGAGAATTTTGGGATTATAATATATAATCTCAATATTCTTTGAATAATCTAATATTCATTTAAAATATTAAGTATAGATTGGATTATAATCACTTAAGATTTCATATATATTTTTCGCTTAGTAAGATTTCATAATATTTTAAATTATCTTATGTAATTTCTTATCTTACAGTTCCCTTAAAAAGTAATTTATAAGATATGATTAAAAATATCTCTTCCAACCAAGTATGATAATTATAATCATATTTCTTACTCCAACCTAACAAATATAAAACAACTATTTTAAAATTTTATAATCTCTAAAGTACTTCTAAATAAGTTTTTGCAAAATAGATCAGAAAGAAATTATTTGTATACTCCATGTTATTGTGTATGAGGATCTAATTTAGTTTGACATCTCATTCAATTTATAATGGATTATGTTTACATATACATGAAAAATTGAGAGTTACCTTAATTGTTATTACTAAGAAATTTGAAGAGTGTACTACCTATATTAGTTATTTTTATTCAACAATATTATGTTTTTGATTGTTTGATTAGTGTTCTACTCAAATGTGTTTTCTTTTTCTCAAATATCAAATGCCTTTGTTTAGATATAGCAAGTGGGGGTGGTTTTGGTATATGCTCATTTTTTATAAGATTTTTGGTGTTTGAATCCTAAGATTTTTATTTTAGAATATATATTTTTTAATATATATATTAACAAGGTTTTGTCCCTAATTTAACCAATTTTAATTTTATTAAACCTTAATTAGTGAAATAGTTTTCTCACATGTAAGCTGTTTTTTATATTAAGTGATTGTGTACTTCGATGTCCTCCTATTTGTTTAGATTTTTGGGTGTTTAAGTCCTAAGATTTTTATTTATTCATATACGTTTTAACAGGTTTCATTCCCATTTACCTAATTTTATTTTTATTAAACCCTAATGAAATAGGTAGGAGGTATGTAATAAACTAATAATTGGTTAAACTAAAGGGTGTATTTAGTTCAACTTTTAATATATTAATGATAATATGCAACATTTTAAAACATCTTGTTGATTTTGTTTTATACTTGAATTGTCATTGAGTAGATGTAGACTCGTGCTTGGTTGATACAAAGGCTCATAGATTTAGAAAACATTCCACAAATTCTACAAAATCTAATACATTTTAATCGAATTTCAGAAAATTTTACAAAATTCATCAGTTTTTTATTACTATTTTGTTTTTGAATATCAATACACATTAAAGAATATTAAAATACATCAGTTTTTGAATATCATAAAATTCTCCATTTTATGAAATTTTGATTGAATATCCTATGATTATAATTGTAAACTTTTGACTATCCTTATTCATTACCAACAGATTTTAATATTGCATTTTTATAATCCAAAAAATCCATACAAATCCAAATAGAGTACCATATGTTTCAAAACTTTGCCGATCGTTGCCCTAAGGCCTAGGTCCTGTGGTTGCAAGGAGCAGGGGGCTAAAGGTTTTTGGCGGTTGACTTATAATTAAGTATATTTTCCTCAAGTGTGCACATGAAATTCTCCATGCCTTACACTTCCTTCATAATACAAGTATACTTCTTGACATTAGACCTAACACTAACAGGGACAACATTTCATGAAGATGGGGTTGGCAGGATCAGGCATTGCCAGTATTTATTTTTGTGCAGATTGGAATAATTTGTCCATTATGATTGTCTTGTACTTTAGACTTTTACTAGTCTTCTCTGTTATGTTATATAGATGACTAGAGTATATGTTGGGATTTTGTAAATCACTTTATTCAACCTTTCAATTTGTTATGATAATATAGATATATTGCATTCAGATTCTTATTGAATTCAGATTCTTAGCATCTTGAATCAACATTCGAGATTTTATTTGATATATTTAAATTCATTTTTAATAAAAATGAAAATGTAATTGGAAATATGATTTGATATTAAATATGTAATATGAGCAAATCCTCGAGTATCAACGGCTATTAGGAAATGTAATATAAAGCACATGTACAGAATCTCATTAAAAATACAATGCTAGTGGTCAATCTATGGGCCTGTTTGCAACTAGTTTATAAGCCGAGTTATGGCTTATAAGTTGAATATTAATAATGAGGTACATTTTCCTCACTTATTACTTAATTTCTTTATTTTTTAATATTTTATATTTTTACCTTTGTGTTTTTAAATATTTTTTTAATTTAAAATGCAAGTGTTGAAATCATTGTATTTAATAATTATTTTTTCAAATTTAATTTAGCAAACTCTTAACTAACTTATAAATAAATTTATCCAAAGACTCCTATAACTTATAAGAATTCATACTTATGACCAACACTTACTCATTTCATTTTAAGTTATAAGTCACTTTTGGTGATACCGAAACACGCACTATATATCACACACAGACCCATCCGCACAGGACCGTTGTCATATATTTGTTAACTTTTTACTGAAAATGGTTTTACTTTTTTAAACTCTTAGGACATGTTTGTTTGTTTAAGAGAATTTTGGGATTATAATATATAATCTCAATATTATTTGAATAATCTAATATTCATTTAAAATATTAAGTATAGATTGGATTATAATCACTTAAGATTTCATATATATTTTTCGCTAAGTAAGATTTCATAATTTTTTAAATTATCTTATGTAATTTCTTATCTTACAGTTTCCTTAAAAAGTAATTTATAAGATATGTTTAAAAATATCTCTTCGAACCAAGTATGATAATTATAATCATATTTCTTACTCCAACCTAACAAATATAAAACAACTATTTAAAAATTTTATAATCTTTAAAGTACTTCTAAATAAGTTTTTGCAAAATAGATCAGAAAGAAATTATTTGTATACTCCATGTTATTGTGTATGAGGATCTAATTTAGTTTGACATCTCATTCAATTTATAATGGATTGTGTTTACATATACATGAAAAATTGAGAGTTACCTTAATTGTTATTACTAAGAAATTTGAAGAGTGTACTACCTATATTAGTTATTTTTATTCAACAATATTATGTTTTTGATTGTTTGATTAGTGTTCTACTCAAATGTGCTTTCTTTTTCTCAAATATCAAATGCCTTTGTTTAGATATAGCAAGTGGGGGTGGTTTTGGTATATGCTCATTTTTTATAAGATTTTTGGTGTTTGAATCCTAAGATTTTTATTTTAGAATATATATTTTTTTAATATATCTATTAACAAGCTTTTGTCCCTAATTTAACCAATTTTAACTTTATTAAAACTTAATTAGTGAAATAGTTTTCTCACATGTAAGATGTCTCTGTTTTGATATTGCAAGTGGCGGTGTACTTTGATGTCCTGCTATTTGTTTATAAGATTTTTGGGTGCTTAAGTCCTAAGATTTTTATTTATTAATATAGGTTTTAAAGGTTTCATTCCCATTTACCAAATTTTATTTTTATTAAACCCTAATGAAATAGGTAGGAGGTATGTAATAAACTAATAATTTCTTAAACTAAATGGTGTATTTAGTTCAACTTTTAATATGTTAATGATAATATGCAACATTTTAAAACACCTTGTTGATTTTGTTTTATAGTTGAATTGTCAGTAGATGTAGACTCGTGCTTGGTTGATACAAAGACTCATAAATTTAGAAAACATTCCACAAATTCTTCAAAATCTAATACATTTTAATCAAATTTCAGAAAATTTTACAAAATTCATTAATTTTTATTACTATTTTGTTTGTGAATATCAATACACACTAAAGAATATTAAAATACATCAGTTTTTGAATATCATAAAATTCTCCATTTTATGAAATTTTGATTGAATATCCTAAGATTATAATTGTAAACTTTTGAATATCCTTATTCATTACCAACAGATTTTAATATTGCATTTTTATAATCCAAAAAATCCATACAAATCCAAATAGAGTACCATATGTTTCAAAATTTTGCTGATCGTTGCCCTAAGGCCTAGGTCCTGTGGTTGCAAGGAGCCGGGGGCTAAAGGTTTTTGGCGGTTGACTTATAATTAAGTATATTTTCCTGAAGTGTGCACATGAAATTCTCCATGCCTTACACTTCCTTCATAATACAGGTATACTTCTTGACATTGACATTAGATAGAAAATGGTGCAAGAAAAATTAGGGGTTACTTCACAAAATTCTTTCATTTTTGGACACCAAATTGGGTGTACAAACCAGCGTTCTCTTCTCTCGATGGAAGTTTGTATGCACTACTCTCACTTTTCTAGTATTCAAACAAAAGCACTCGGGTTTTCTTAAAAACACGGATAAAATTGCACCAAATGTTTTAGTTAGGAACCATAGAAGTCACATTTCTAGTTTGGAGCTCATTGGTTCTCCCTCCAGAATTTGTTGCAAAGTTTCTTAAGTATGTCATCTTTCATCATGTGAGTACGTACTTCAATGTTGTGTTACTCTATGATCCTAAAATTTTTATGTTCTCAAACTTCGGCTCTAATTTCATTGGGTAACTCGAATTGCAAATCACATTTGATATTGTGCGTGTTTGGCAACTGGTTTATAAGCCTACTTATGGTTTATAAGCCCACGTATGGCTTATAAGTTGAATCTTAATAATGATGTACATTTTCCTCAACTTATTGAATTATTACTTAATTTATTTATGTTTTAATATTTTATATTTTTACCTTTGTTTTTTTAATTTAAAATGCAAGTGTTGAAATCATTGTATTTAATAATTATTTTTTCAAATTTAATTTAGCAAACTATTATCTAACTTATAAGTAAATTTATCCAAATATAACTTATAAGAAATCATAACTTATACTTATAAGAATTCATCAACTTATACTTATATGACACTTACTCATTTCATTTTAGATTATAAGTTTTTTGTGATACCCGCACTATATCAACCGATCCACTGGACAGGACCCTTTGTCATATATTTGTTAACTTTTTACTGAAAATGGTTTTGCTTTTTTTAACTCGTAGGCCATGTTTGTTTGTTTAGGAGAATTTTGGGATTATAATATATAATCTCAATATTCTTTAAATAATCTAATATTCATTTAAAATATTAAGTTTAGATTGTATTATAATCACTTAAGATTTCATATAATTTTTTCGCTAAGTAAGATTTCATAATTTTTTAAATTATATTATGTAATTTCTTATCTTACAGTTCCCTTAAAAAATAATTTATAAGATCTGATTAAAAATATCTCTTCCAACCAAGTATGATAATTATAATCATATTTCCTACTCCAACCTAACAAATATAAAACAACTATTTTAAAATTTTATAATCTTTAAAGTACTTCTAAATAAGTTTTTGCAAAATAGATAAGAAATTATTTGTATACTCCATGTTATTGTTATTGTGCATGAGGATCTAATTTAGTTTGACATCTCATTCAATTTATAAGGGATAAATTGAGAGTTACCTTAATTGTTATTACTAAGAAATATGGAGAGTGTACTACCTATATAAGTTATCTTTATTCAACAATATTATGTTTTTGATTGTTTGATTATTGTTCAACTCAAACATGCTTTCTTTTTCTCACATATGAGATGTCTTTGTTTAGATATAGCAAGTGGGTGGTTTTGGTATATGCTCATTTTTTATAAGATTTTTGGTGTTTGAATCCTAAGATTTTTGGTGTTTGAATCCTAAGATTTTTATTTTAGAATATATATTTTTTAATATATATATATTAACAAGCCTTTGTCCCTAATTTAACCAATTTTTATTTTATTAAACCTTAATTAGTGAAATAGTTTTCTCACATGTAAGATGTCTCTGTTTTGATATTGCAAGAACTTTGATGTCCTCCTATTTGTTTATAAGATTTTTGGGTGTTTAAGTCCTAAGATTTTTATTTATTAAACCCTAATGAAATAGGTAGGAGGTATGTAATAAACTAATAATTGCTTAAACTAAAGGGTGTATTTAGTTCAACTTTTAATATATTAATGATAATATGCAACATTTTAAAACACCTTGTCGATTTTGTTTTACACTTGAATTGTCATTGAGTAGATGTAGACTCGTGCTTGGTTGATACAAAGGCTCGTAGATTTAGAAAACATTCCACAAATTCTTCAAAGTCTAATACATTTTAATAGAATTTCAGAAAATTTTACAAAATTCATCAGTTTTTTATTACTATTTTGTTTGTGAATATCAATACACATTAAAGAATATTAAAATACATCAGTTTTTGAATATCATAAAATTCTCCATTTTATGAAATTTTGATTCAATATCCTATGATTATAATTGTAAACTTTTGAATATCCTTATTCATTACCAACAGATTTTAATATTGCATTTTTATAATCCAAAAAATCCATACAAATCCAAATAGAGTACCATATGTTTCAAAATTTTGCTGATGGTTGCCCTAAGGCCTAGGTCCTGTGGTTGCAAGGAGCAGGGGGCTAAAGGTTTTTGGTTGTTGACTTATAATTGAGTATATTTTCCTGAAGTGTGCACATGAAATTCTCCATGCCTTACACTTCCTTCATAATACAGGTATACTTCTTGACATTAGATAGCAAATGGTGTAAGAAAAATTAGGGGCTACTTCACAAAATTCTTTCATTTTTGGACACCAAATCATGTCTAGAAATACAGACAACCTATAGCAAAAATATAAAATATTATGTGGTGAACGATTATTACATTTAGCTAATATTTGTGCCAAAATTGTTTTGCATATTGAGTGAAATATATCAACTGCTTTTCGGTCGATATTTCAAGTTACTCTAGCTAAAAATATTAGTGTTAAATTACTTTTTTAAAATAAGATTAAGCATATCAATTAACTCATGAATTCAATCTAATATCGGTGTAAGTCACAAAACCATTGTAAATATTGCATGCAAAAGGATAAGTGTTAAAGAAATCTTAAATAAATATGCATGAATATGGATAATGATTTGTAAATTGACTTTGGGAAAAATGACCAGACACAATTTATCAAAATTTTATTTCTGAATCTGAGGTATGCAAATTCAACATTGCTTAAAATTAACTTAAATGTTCCTAAAACAAGACATAACTAGAAAGAAGAAAATTGACCAACGACCATCAACAGTCATATACTGCTGAGTTTTTGGCAACCACTAGCATTACAGGGCCGGCTGCTTTCATGCTAGTCACTAGTCCACCCATTAAAGCTCCTTCGGCATCTACAGCTGTAACAGTAAAACACCTAGCTATGTGATCATAAGAAGCAGAAGTAGCGGCAGCAGCACCTCAACCCAAACATGTCCCTGAAAAAGAAATTATCCTAAAAGTTCCTGGAACTTGAGCAGATGGGACATCAGACCCTGCACACCAAGTAACAGCTTCTGATACAAGTCCGGTACCAAAAACAACTGATATATTTAGTGAATTACGACCAGCATACTCCACAACACTTTCCACGATATCTAACCCTGGTTCAATGTTAAGGACGAGAGTCCCCATGGAAGTTCTCGGCCTTGACCAGTTACCCGATCCAGCCGTTCTTGGTCTTGACCTGTGACTAGACCTAACACTGACAGGGACAACATTTGGTGAAGATGGGGTTGGCACAGGATCAGGCATTGCCAGTATTTGTTTTTCTGCAGATTGGAATAATTTGTCCATTATGATTGTCTTGTACTTTAGACTTTTACCAGTCTTCTCTGTTATATAGATGACTAGAGTATATGTTGCGATTTTGTAAATCACTTTATTCAACCGTTTAATTTGTTATGATAATATAAATATATTGCATTCAGATTCTTATTGAATTCAGATTCTTAGCATCTTGAATCAACATTCGAAATTTTATTTGATATACTTAAGTTCATTTTTAATAAAAATGAAATTGTAATTGGAAATATGATTTGATATTCAATATGTAATATGAGCAAATCCTAGAGTATCAACACCTATTAGGAAATCTCATTAAAAATACAATGCTAGTGGTCAATCTATGGGCCTGTTTGGCAACTGGTTTATAAGCCTACTTATGATTTATAAGCCGACTTATGGCTTATAAGTTGAATGTTAATAATGATTTACATTTTCCTCAACTTATTGAATTATTACTTAATTTATTTATGTTTTAATATTTTATATTTTTATCTTTGTTTTTTTAATTTAAAATGCAAGTGTTGAAATCATTGTATTTAATAATTATTTTTTCAAATTTAATTTAGCAAACTCTTATCTAACTTATAAGTAAATTTATCCAAATATAACTTATAAGAATTCATCGAATTTATACTACTTATAAGAATTCATCAACTTATACTTATAGAACACTTACTCATTTCATTTTAGGTTATAAGTCAACTTTTTTTGTGATAGTGGCACTATATCAACCGATCCACTGGACCCTTTGTCATATATTTGTTAACTTTTTACTGAAAATGGTTTTACTTTTTTTAACTTGTAGGCCATGTTTGTTTGTTTAGGAGAATTTTGGGATTATAATATATAATCTCAATATTCTTTAAACAATCTAATATTCATTTAAAATATTAAGTTTAGAATCTATTATAATCACTTAAGATTTCATATATTTTTTTAGCTAAGTAAGATTTCATAATTTTTTAAATTATCTTATGTAATTTCTTATCTTACCGTTCCCTGAAAAATTAATTTATAAGATCTGATTAAAAATATCTCTTGGCCAAGTATGATAATTATAATCATATTTCCTACTCCAACCTAACAAATATAAAACAACTATTTTAAAATTTTATAATCTTTAAAGTACTTCTAAATTAGTTTTTGCAAAATAGATCAGAAAGAAATTATTTGTATACTCCATGTTATTGTGTATGAGGATCTAATTTAGTTTGACATCTCATTCAATTTATAATGGATTGTGTTTACATATACATGAAAAATTGAGAGTTACCTTAATTGTTATTACTAAGAAATTTGAAGAGTGTACTACCTATATTAGTTATTTTTATTCAACAATATTATGTTTTTGATTGTTTGATTAGTGTTCTACTCAAATGTGCTTTCTTTTTCTCAAATATCAAATGCCTTTGTTTAGATATAGCAAGTGGGGTTGGTTTTGGTATATGCTCATTTTTTATAAGATTTTTGGTGTTTGAATCCTAAGATTTTTAGGATGTAAACCGAGTGCCTAACCGCTTCGCCCCACAAGAAAACTGGTAAACCCATCGTCTTCAGAAAACTTCGAGTCATTGCCACCACTGTCCGGTTTCTCCTTTCGACAACCCCATTTTGCTGGGGCGTGTAAGGGGTTGTGTATTGCCTTTGAATGCCATTTTCTTCACAGTAAGACTTAAAACTATTTGAGCAAAACTCCCCTCCACGGTCCGTGCGAAACATCTTTATTTGTTCTGACCCTTTTCCACCAGAGCTCGGAATCGTTTAAAGGCACCAAAGGCTTCGCTTTTTTCCCTGAGCATGTAAACCCACATATATCTGCTATAATCATCGACAAGAAGTAAGAAATACCTGTTTCCACTTGGCGTTTCTGGTGTCATTGGACCACAAATATCCCCATGGATTAGTTCAAGAACTTTTCTTGCTCGATACTGAGTCTGTTCGGGAAATGGTTTTCGAGCCTGTTTTGCCATCAAGCATCCTGAACAGTTTTCCTTTGGGGGTGTAATGCCCGGTAAACCATCTGCCATTGCATTCTTCGACATAAAACTCAAGGTTTGAAAGTTAACATGTCCCAAACGCTTGTGCCATAACCAGGACGTCTCATCTGTCTTGGTTAGTAAGCAAGTAGTATCAAAATGTTCAAGTTGAATTTTATATAGCCTGTTTCCCGACCTTTTGACTCTCATAAGCAATCTTCCCGATTTATCATATATCCACAAACAATCCCCGTTTAAGACTACTTTATTTCCAACTTCAGTTAGCTGACCAAGACTTATAATATTATTTCGAAGGTTTGGGATATAATATACCTCGTGAAAGCTCTGGCCTTCTCCGTTTTTGCATTTGAAAGTGACAGTCCCTTTGCCTTTTATGTCTACGGTTGAACCATCTCCGAAACGTACCTTCCCTGTAACACTTTCATCAAGTTTACTGAATTTAAACTTTTGCCCGGTCATGTGATTACTTGCACCATTGTCCAAGTACCAAAAATCCGATACTTCTTTGCTGCTTTCCCCATCTCTTGTCAATACGGGTTTAACATTGCTTTCATTCAAGAACAATTGTCCGTGTGTACGTTCCACCATAAGAAGTGTTGGCTCATCATCAATGGCCTGTGACATGTTTACCTCAACCTGTTGATTTTTGTCACGTTTTGGTTTTCGACATTCAGCCGCATAGTGCCCATACGAGAGACAGTTGAAACATCTAATCTTGCTTCTATCTCGTCCATTTCTGCTGCCTCTATAGTCATCTCCACTTTGCCGTCCCCTAGATCTCTTTAGCCACTCTTCCCTGGTTAGAAGCAATTTTCCTTCCTCTTGTTTTTCCCTTTTGACCCACTCGTCCTCCGTGAGTAGTAATTTGCCACTCACAGGTTCTTCCTGACCCTTAAGTCGTTCTTCATGAGCCTTTAACGACCCGATCGTCTCTTCTACCGACATTGTCTTAAGATCACCAAATTGTTCAATTGTGGATGCTATCTGCAGAAATTTTGTTGGAACTGCTCTCAACAGTTTCTTCACAACGTAGCTTTCTTCTACACTTTCGCCCAGAGCTCGAATATTTGCCACTAGTCCATTTAGCTTAAGATAAAACTCATCCAGTGATTCTTCGTTCTTCATCTTGAGGGACTCGAACTCTGCCTTTAGTGTTTGTATTTTCGCTGTCTTAACACGGTCAGCACCAAGACACATTGTTTTCAGTGCCTGCCATGCGTCCTTGGCAGTGGTTTTTTCGGCCAATGACAACAGAAAATCTTCAGGTATTCCTTGGAATATGGCTGCCAGTGCGAGTTTATCTACTTTCTCATCCACAACTGTCTCAGCGTCTTTCTCTTTTGATTCAATAGCCTGCCATACGCCAGTTGCTTGCATAAACACTTTCATCTTGATGGCCCATGCGGTGTAGTTTTCACGTGTCAACATCGGGTAAGTCAGATTGACTCCTCCTTCTCTCACCTTCCCTGCTTCCATCGTTGTTTTCTTTGGCATGTATTTTGGCATCCGCCAATAACCAAGCTCTGATACCACGTGTAGAAAACAACCTGCAATATATATATAACTGTATGTATTGCGATTGAACTAGAAATGCAGAGGATACTTTTTATTTCCAAAAGATGACAGACTTAAGTAATACAAAGAAAAAGAACTACCAAGAGTGTCTCCTACAACTTAGGAAACTGACTCCTACAGAAACTCTGAGAAACTAACTTATTCAAACGTTACTCTTCCTAATAAATCTCCCACGACTAAGACTTGAATATTACCAAGTCAAAACATGATTAAAACAAATAATTAAATAACAACTTAGTTTAGATTAATTCCAACACTTTCATGCTAGTCACTAGTCCACCCATTAAAGCTCCTTCGGCATCTACAGCTGTAACAGTAAAACACCTAGCTATGTGATCATAAGAAGCAGAAGTAGCGGCAGCAGCAGCACCTGAACCCAAACATGTCCCTGAAAAAGAAATTATCCTAAAAGTTCCTGGAACTTGAGCAGATGGGACATCAGACCCTGCACACCAGGTAACAGCTTCTGATACAAGTCCGGTACCAAAAACAACTGATATATTTAGTGAATTACGACCAGCATACTCCACAACAATTTCCACGATATCTAACCCTGGTTCAATGTTAAGGACGAGAGTCCCCATGGAAGTTCTCGGCCTTGACCAGTTACCCGATCCAACCGTTCTTGGTCTTGACCTGTGACTAGACCTAACACTGACAGGGACAACATTTCGTGAAGATGGGGTTGGCACAGGATCAGGCATTGCCAGTATTTGTTTTTGTGCAGATTGGAATAATTTGTCCATTATGATTGTCTTGTACTTTAGACTTTTACCAGTCTTCTCTGTTACATAGATGACTAGAGTATATGTTGCGATTTTGTAAATCACTTTATTCAACCGTTTAATTTGTTATGATAATATAAATATATTGCATTCAGATTCTTATTGAATTCAGATTCTTAGCATCTTGAATCAACATTCGAAATTTTATTTGATATACTTAAGTTCATTTTTAATAAAAATGAAATTGTAATTGGAAATATGATTTGATATTCAATATGTAATATGAGCAAATCCTAGAGTATCAACAGCTATTAGGAAATCTCATTAAAAATACAATGCTAGTGGTCAATCTATGGGCCTGTTTGGCAACTGGTTTATAAGCCTACTTATGATTTATAAGCCGACTTATGGCTTATAAGTTGAATGTTAATAATGATGTACATTTTCCTCAACTTATTGAATTATTACTTAATTTATTTATGTTTTAATATTTTATATTTTTATCTTTGTTTTTTTAATTTAAAATGCAAGTGTTGAAATCATTGTATTTAATAATTATTTTTTCAAATTTAATTTAGCAAACTCTTATCTAACTTATAAGTAAATTTATCCAAATATAACTTATAAGAATTCATCGAACTTATACTTATAGTATAGAACACTTACTCATTTCATTTTAGGTTATAAGTCAACTTTTTTTGTGATAGTGGCAGTATATCAACCGATCCACTGGACCCTTTGTCATATATTTGTTAACTTTTTACTGAAAATGGTTTTACTTTTTTTAACTTGTAGGCCATGTTTGTTTGTTTAGGAGAATTTTGGGATTATAATATATAATCTCAATATTCTTTAAACAATCTAATATTCATTTAAAATATTAAGTTTAGAATCTATTATAATCACTTAAGATTTCATATATTTTTTTAGCTAAGTAAGATTTCATAATTTTTTAAATTATCTTATGTAATTTCTTATCTTACCGTTCCCTTAAAAATTAATTTATAAGATCTGATTAAAAATATCTCTTGGCCAAGTATGATAATTATAATCATATTTCCTACTCCAACCTAACAAATATAAAACAACTATTTTAAAATTTTATAATCTTTAAAGTACTTCTAAATTAGTTTTTGCAAAATAGATCAGAAAGAAATTATTTGTATACTCCATGTTATTGTGTATGAGGATCTAATTTAGTTTGACATCTCATTCAATTTATAATGGATTGTGTTTACATATACATGAAAAATTGAGAGTTACCTTAATTGTTATTACTAAGAAATTTGAAGAGTGTACTATGCCATTTTCAACCATCTTGTTACTAAGAAATAAATCATTTTAAAGGAAAAATTAAGAGTTACCTTAATTGTTATTACTAAGAAATATGGAGAGTGTACTACCTATATTAGTTATCTTTATTCAACAATATTATGTTTTTGATTGTTTGATTAGTGTTCTACTCAAACATGCTTTCTTTTTCCCACATATCAAATGTCTTTGTTTAGATATAGCAAGTGGGGGTGATTTTGGTATATGCTCATTTTTTATAAGATTTTTGGTGTTTGAATCCTAAGATTTTTGGTGTTTGAATCCTAAGAATTTTATTTTAGAATATATATTTTTTAATATATATATTAACAAGCTTTTGTCCCTAATTTAACCAATTTTAATTTTATTAAACCTTAATTAGTGAAATAGTTTTCTCACATGTAAGCTGTTTTTGATATTAAGTGGCGGTGTACTTTGATGTCCTCCTATTTGTTTATAAGATTTTTGGGTGTTTAAGTCCTAAGATTTTTATTTATTCATATATTTCATTCCCACTTACCTAATTTTATTTTTATTAAACCCTAATGAAATAGGTAGGAGGTATATAATAAACTAATAATTGCTTAAACTAAAGGGTGTATTTAGTTCAACTTTTAATATATTAATGATAATATGCAACATTTTAAAACATCTTGTTGATTTTGTTTTATACTTGAATTGTCATTGAGTAGATGTAGACTCGTGCTTGGTTGATACAAAGGCTCATAAATTTAGAAAACATTCCACAAATTCTTCAAAATCGAATACATTTTAATCGAATTTCAGAAAATTTTACAAAATTCATCAGTTTTTTATTACTATTTTGTTTTTGAATATCAACACACATTAAAGAATATTAAAATACATCAGTTTTTGAATATCATAAAATTCTCCATTTTATGAAATTTTGATTGAATATCCTATGATTATAATTGTAAACTTTTGACTATCCTTATTCATTACCAACATATTTTTATATTGCATTTTTATAATCCAAAAAATCCATACAAATCCAAATAGAGTACCATATGTTTCAAAATTTTGCCGATCGTTGCCCTGAGGCCTAGGTCCTGTGGTTGCAAGGAGCAGGGGGCTAAAGGTTTTTGGCGGTTGACTTGTAATTAAGTATATTTTCCTGAAGTGTGGAAATGAAATTCTCCATGCCTTACACTTCCTTCATAATACAAGTATACTTCTTGACATTAGACCTAACACTAACAGGGACAACATTTCATGAAGATGGGGTTGGCACAGGATCAGGCATTGCCAGTATTTATTTTTCTGCAGATTGGAATAATTTGTCCATTATGATTGTCTTGTACTTTAGACTTTTACTAGTCTTCTCTGGTATATAGATGACTAGAGTATATGTTGGGATTTTGTAAATCACTTTATTCAACCTTTCAATTTGTTATGATAATATAGATATATTGCATTCAGATTCTTATTGAATTCAGATTCTTAGCATCTTGAATCAACATTCGAAATTTTATTTGATATATTTAAATTCATTTTTAATAAAAATGAAAATGTAATTGGAAATATGATTTGATATTAAATATGTAATATGAGCAAATCCTGGAGTATCAACCGCTATTAGGAAATGTAATATAAAGCACATGTACAGAATCTCATTAAAAATACAATGCTAGTGGTCAATCTATCGGCCTGTTTACAACTAGTTTATAAGCCGAGTTATGGCTTATAAGTTGAATATTAATAATGAGGTACATTTTCCTCACTTATTACTTAATTTCTTTATTTTTTTTAATATTTTATTTTTTTACCTTTGTGTTTTTAAATATTTTTTTAATTTAAAATGCAAGTGTTGAAATCATTGTATTTAATAATTATTTTTTCAAATTTAATTTAGCAAACTCTTAACTAACTTATAAATAAATTTATCCAAACACTCGTATAACTTATAAGAATTCATCCGACACTTACTCATTTCATTTTAAGTTATAAGTCACTTTTGGTGATACCGAAACACGCACTATATATCACACACAGACCGATCCACTGCAAAGGAGCCGTTGTCATATATTTGTTAACTTTTTACTGAAAATGGTTTTACTTTTTTAAACTCTTAGGCCATGTTTGTTTGTTTAAGAGAATTTTGGGATTATAATATATAATCTCAATATTCTTTGAATAATCTAATATTCATTTAAAATATTAAGTATAGATTGGATTATAATCACTTAAGATTTCATATATATTTTTCGCTTAGTAAGATTTCATAATATTTTAAATTATCTTATGTAATTTCTTATCTTACAGTTCCCTTAAAAAGTAATTTATAAGATATGATTAAAAATATCTCTTCCAACCAAGTATGATAATTATAATCATATTTCTTACTCCAACCTAACAAATATAAAACAACTATTTTAAAATTTTATAATCTCTAAAGTACTTCTAAATAAGTTTTTGCAAAATAGATCAGAAAGAAATTATTTGTATACTCCATGTTATTGTGTATGAGGATCTAATTTAGTTTGACATCTCATTCAATTTATAATGGATTGTGTTTACATATACATGAAAAATTGAGAGTTACCTTAATTGTTATTACTAAGAAATTTGAAGAGTGTACTACCTATATTAGTTATTTTTATTCAACAATATTATGTTTTTGATTGTTTGATTAGTGTTCTACTCAAATGTGCTTTCTTTTTCTCAAATATCAAATGTCTTTGTTTAGATATAGCAAGTGGGGGTGGTTTTGGTATATGCTCATTTTTTATAAGATTTTTGGTGTTTGAATCCTAAGATTTTTATTTTAGAATATATATTTTTTAATATATATATTAACAAGCTTTTGTCCCTAATTTAACCAATTTTAATTTTATTAAACCTTAATTAGTGAAATAGTTTTCTCACATGTAAGCTGTTTTTTATATTAAGTGGTTGTGTACTTCGATGTCCTCCTATTTGTTTATAAGATTTTTGGGTGTTTAAGTCCTAAGATTTTTATTTATTCATATACGTTTTAACAGGTTTCATTCCCATTTACCTAATTTTATTTTTATTAAACCCTAATGAAATAGGTAGGAGGTATGTAATAAACTAATAATTGGTTAAACTAAAGGGTGTATTTAGTTCAACTTTTAATATATTAATGATAATATGCAACATTTTAAAACATCTTGTTGATTTTGTTTTATACTTGAATTGTCATTGAGTAGATGTAGACTCGTGCTTGGTTGATACAAAGGCTCATAGATTTAGAAAACATTCCACAAATTCTACAAAATCTAATACATTTTAATCGAATTTCAGAAAATTTTACAAAATTCATCAGTTTTTTATTACTATTTTGTTTTTGAATATCAATACACATTAAAGAATATTAAAATACATCAGTTTTTGAATATCATAAAATTCTCCATTTTATGAAATTTTGATTGAATATCCTATGATTATAATTGTAAACTTTTGACTATCCTTATTCATTACCAACAGATTTTAATATTGCATTTTTATAATCCAAAAAATCCATACAAATCCAAATAGAGTACCATATGTTTCAAAACTTTGCCGATCGTTGCCCTAAGGCCTAGGTCCTGTGGTTGCAAGGAGCAGGGGGCTAAAGGTTTTTGGCGGTTGACTTATAATTAAGTATATTTTCCTCAAGTGTGCACATGAAATTCTCCATGCCTTACACTTCCTTCATAATACAAGTATACTTCTTGACATTAGACCTAACACTAACAGGGACAACATTTCATGAAGATGGGGTTGGCAGGATCAGGCATTGCCAGTATTTATTTTTGTGCAGATTGGAATAATTTGTCCATTATGATTGTCTTGTACTTTAGACTTTTACTAGTCTTCTCTGTTATGTTATATAGATGACTAGAGTATATGTTGGGATTTTGTAAATCACTTTATTCAACCTTTCAATTTGTTATGATAATATAGATATATTGCATTCAGATTCTTATTGAATTCAGATTCTTAGCATCTTGAATCAACATTCGAGATTTTATTTGATATATTTAAATTCATTTTTAATAAAAATGAAAATGTAATTGGAAATATGATTTGATATTAAATATGTAATATGAGCAAATCCTCGAGTATCAACCGCTATTAGGAAATGTAATATAAAGCACATGTACAGAATCTCATTAAAAATACAATGCTAGTGGTCAATCTATGGGCTTGTTTGCAACTAGTTTATAAGCCGAGTTATGGCTTATAAGTTGAATATTAATAATGAGATACATTTTCCTCACTTATTACTTAATTTCTTTATTTTTTAATATTTTATATTTTTACCTTTGTGTTTTTAAATATTTTTTTAATTTAAAATGCAAGTGTTGAAATCATTGTATTTAATAATTATTTTTTCAAATTTAATTTAGCAAACTCTTAACTAACTTATAAATAAATTTATCCAAAGACTCCTATAATTTATAAGAATTCATACTTATCACCAACACTTACTCATTTCATTTTAAGTTATAAGTCACTTTTGGTGATACCGAAACACGCACTATATATCACACACAGACCCATCCACTGCACAGGACCGTTGTCATATATTTGTTAACTTTTTACTGAAAATGGTTTTACTTTTTTAAACTCTTAGGACATGTTTGTTTGTTTAAGAGAATTTTGGGATTATAATATATAATCTCAATATTATTTGAATAATCTAATATTCATTTAAAATATTAAGTATAGATTGGATTATAATCACTTAAGATTTCATATATATTTTTCGCTAAGTAAGATTTCATAATTTTTTAAATTATCTTATGTAATTTCTTATCTTACAGTTTCCTTAAAAAGTAATTTATAAGATATGTTTAAAAATATCTCTTCGAACCAAGTATGATAATTATAATCATATTTCTTACTCCAACCTAACAAATATAAAACAACTATTTAAAAATTTTATAATCTTTAAAGTACTTCTAAATAAGTTTTTGCAAAATAGATCAGAAAGAAATTATTTGTATACTCCATGTTATTGTGTATGAGGATCTAATTTAGTTTGACATCTCATTCAATTTATAATGGATTGTGTTTACATATACATGAAAAATTGAGAGTTACCTTAATTGTTATTACTAAGAAATTTGAAGAGTGTACTACCTATATTAGTTATTTTTATTCAACAATATTATGTTTTTGATTGTTTGATTAGTGTTCTACTCAAATGTGCTTTCTTTTTCTCAAATATCAAATGCCTTTGTTTAGATATAGCAAGTGGGGGTGGTTTTGGTATATGCTCATTTTTATAAGATTTTTGGTGTTTGAATCCTAAGATTTTTATTTTAGAATATATATTTTTTTAATATATCTATTAACAAGCTTTTGTCCCTAATTTAACCAATTTTAACTTTATTAAAACTTAATTAGTGAAATAGTTTTCTCACATGTAAGATGTCTCTGTTTTGATATTGCAAGTGGCGGTGTACTTTGATGTCCTGCTATTTGTTTATAAGATTTTTGGGTGCTTAAGTCCTAAGATTTTTATTTATTAATATAGGTTTTAAAGGTTTCATTCCCATTTACCAAATTTTATTTTTATTAAACCCTAATGAAATAGGTAGGAGGTATGTTAAACTAATAATTTCTTAAACTAAATGGTGTATTTAGTTCAACTTTTAATATGTTAATGATAATATGCAACATTTTAAAACACCTTGTTGATTTTGTTTTATAGTTGAATTGTCAGTAGATGTAGACTCGTGCTTGGTTGATACAAAGACTCATAAATTTAGAAAACATTCCACAAATTCTTCAAAATCTAATACATTTTAATCAAATTTCAGAAAATTTTACAAAATTCATTAATTTTTATTACTATTTTGTTTGTGAATATCAATACACACTAAAGAATATTAAAATACATCAGTTTTTGAATATCATAAAATTCTCCATTTTATGAAATTTTGATTGAATATCCTAAGATTATAATTGTAAACTTTTGAATATCCTTATTCATTACCAACAGATTTTAATATTGCATTTTTATAATCCAAAAAATCCATACAAATCCAAATAGAGTACCATATGTTTCAAAATTTTGCTGATCGTTGCCCTAAGGCCTAGGTCCTGTGGTTGCAAGGAGCCGGGGGCTAAAGGTTTTTGGCGGTTGACTTATAATTAAGTATATTTTCGTGAAGTGTGCACATGAAATTCTCCATGCCTTACACTTCCTTCATAATACAGGTATACTTCTTGACATTGACATTAGATAGAAAATGGTGCAAGAAAAATTAGGGGTTACTTCACAAAATTCTTTCATTTTTGGACACCAAATTGGGTGTACAAACCAGCGTTCTCTTCTCTCGATGGAAGTTTGTATGCACTACTCTCACTTTTCTAGTATTCAAACAAAAGCACTCGGGTTTTCTTAAAAACACGGATAAAATTGCACCAAATGTTTTAGTTAGGAACCATAGAAGTCACATTTCTAGTTTGGAGCTCATTGGTTCTCCCTCCAGAATTTGTTGCAAAGTTTCTTAAGTATGTCATCTTTCATCATGTGAGTACGTACTTCAATGTTGTGTTACTCTATGATCCTAAAATTTTTATGTTCTCAAACTTCGGCTCTAATTTCATTGGGTAACTCGAATTGCAAATCACATTTGATATTGTGCGTGTTTGGCAACTGGTTTATAAGCCTACTTATGGTTTATAAGCCCACGTATGGCTTATAAGTTGAATCTTAATAATGATGTACATTTTCCTCAATTTATTGAATTATTACTTAATTTATTTATGTTTTAATATTTTATATTTTTACCTTTGTTTTTTTAATTTAAAATGCAAGTGTTGAAATCATTGTATTTAATAATTATTTTTTCAAATTTAATTTAGCAAACTATTATCTAACTTATAAGTAAATTTATCCAAATATAACTTATAAGAAATCATAACTTATACTTATAAGAATTCATCAACTTATAACACTTATTCATTTCATTTTAGATTATAAGTTTTTTGTGATACCCGCACTATATCAACCGATCCACTGGACAGGACCCTTTGTCATATATTTGTTAACTTTTTACTGAAAATGGTTTTGCTTTTTTTAACTCGTAGGCCATGTTTGTTTGTTTAGGAGAATTTTGGGATTATAATATATAATCTCAATATTCTTTAAATAATCTAATATTCATTTAAAATATTAAGTTTAGATTGTATTATAATCACTTAAGATTTCATATAATTTTTTCGCTAAGTAAGATTTCATAATTTTTTAAATTATCTTATGTAATTTCTTATCTTACAGTTCCCTTAAAAAATAATTTATAAGATCTGATTAAAAATATCTCTTCCAACCAAGTATGATAATTATAATCATATTTCCTACTCCAACCTAACAAATATAAAACAACTATTTTAAAATTTTATAATCTTTAAAGTAATTCTAAATAAGTTTTTGCAAAATAGATAAGAAATTATTTGTATACTCCATGTTATTGTTATTGTGCATGAGGATCTAATTTAGTTTGACATCTCATTCAATTTATAAGGGATAAATTGAGAGTTACCTTAATTGTTATTACTAAGAAATATGGAGAGTGTACTACCTATATTAGTTATCTTTATTCAACAATATTATGTTTTTGATTGTTTGATTATTGTTCAACTCAAACATGCTTTCTTTTTCTCACATATGAGATGTCTTTGTTTAGATATACCAAGTGGGTGGTTTTGGTATATGCTCATTTTTTATAAGATTTTTGGTGTTTGAATCCTAAGATTTTTATTTTAGAATATATATTTTTTAATATATATATATTAACAAGCCTTTGTCCCTAATTTAACCAATTTTTATTTTATTAAACCTTAATTAGTGAAATAGTTTTCTCACATGTAAGATGTCTCTGTTTTGATATTGCAAGAACTTTGATGTCCTCCTATTTGTTTATAAGATTTTTGGGTGTTTAAGTCCTAAGATTTTTATTTATTAAACCCTAATGAAATAGGTAGGAGGTATGTAATAAACTAATAATTGCTTAAACTAAAGGGTGTATTTAGTTCAACTTTTAATATATTAATGATAATATGCAACATTTTAAAACACCTTGTCGATTTTGTTTTACACTTGAATTGTCATTGAGTAGATGTAGACTCGTGCTTGGTTGATACAAAGGCTCGTAGATTTAGAAAACATTCCACAAATTCTTCAAAGTCTAATACATTTTAATAGAATTTCAGAAAATTTTACAAAATTCATCAGTTTTTTATTACTATTTTGTTTGTGAATATCAATACACATTAAAGAATATTAAAATACATCAGTTTTTGAATATCATAAAATTCTCCATTTTATGAAATTTTGATTCAATATCCTATGATTATAATTGTAAACTTTTGAATATCCTTATTCATTACCAACAGATTTTAATATTGCATTTTTATAATCCAAAAAATCCATACAAATCCAAATAGAGTACCATATGTTTCAAAATTTTGCTGATGGTTGCCCTAAGGCCTAGGTCCTGTGGTTGCAAGGAGCAGGGGGCTAAAGGTTTTTGGTTGTTGACTTATAATTGAGTATATTTTCCTGAAGTGTGCACATGAAATTCTCCATGCCTTACACTTCCTTCATAATACAGGTATACTTCTTGACATTAGATAGCAAATGGTGTAAGAAAAATTAGGGGCTACTTCACAAAATTCTTTCATTTTTGGACACCAAATCATGTCTAGAAATACAGACAACCTATAGCAAAAATATAAAATATTATGTGGTGAACGATTATTACATTTAGCTAATATTTGTGCCAAAATTGTTTTGCATATTGAGTGAAATATATCAACTGCTTTTCGGTCGATATTTCAAGTTACTCTAGCTAAAAATATGAGTGTTAAATTACTTTTTTAAAATAAGATTAAGCATATCAATTAACTCATGAATTCAATCTAATATCGGTGTAAGTCACAAAACCATTGTAAATATTGCATGCAAAAGGATAAGTGTTAAACAAATCTTAAATAAATATGCATGAATATGGATAATGATTTGTAAATTGACTTTGGGAAAAATGACCAGACACAATTTATCAAAATTTTATTTCTGAATCTGAGGTATGCAAATTCAACATTGCTTAAAATTAACTTAAATGTTCCTAAAACAAGACATAACTAGAAAGAAGAAAATTGACCAACGACCATCAACAGTCATATACTGCTGAGTTTTTGGCAACCACTAGCATTACAGGGCCGGCTGCTTTCATGCTAGTCACTAGTCCACCCATTAAAGCTCCTTCGGCATCTACAGCTGTAACAGTAAAACACCTAGCTATGTGATCATAAGAAGCAGAAGTAGCGGCAGCAGCAGCACCTGAACCCAAACATGTCCCTGAAAAAGAAATTATCCTAAAAGTTCCTGGAACTTGAGCAGATGGGACATCAGACCCTGCACACCAAGTAATAGCTTCTGATACAAGTCCGGTACCAAAAACAACTGATATATTTAGTGAATTACGACCAGCATACTCCACAACACTTTCCACGATATCTAACCCTGGTTCAATGTTAAGGACGAGAGTCCCCATGGAAGTTCTCGGCCTTGACCAGTTACCCGATCCAACCGTTCTTGGTCTTGACCTGTGACTAGACCTAACACTGACAGGGACAACATTTCGTGAAGATGGGGTTGGCACAGGATCAGGCATTGCCAGTATTTGTTTTTGTGCAGATTGGAATAATTTGTCCATTATGATTGTCTTGTACTTTAGACTTTTACCAGTCTTCTCTGTTACATAGATGACTAGAGTATATGTTGTGATTTTGTAAATCACTTTATTCAACCGTTTAATTTGTTATGATAATATAAATATATTGCATTCAGATTCTTATTGAATTCAGATTCTTAGCATCTTGAATCAACATTCGAAATTTTATTTGATATACTTAAGTTCATTTTTAATAAAAATGAAATTGTAATTGGAAATATGATTTGATATTCAATATGTAATATGAGCAAATCCTAGAGTATCAACAGTTATTAGGAAATCTCATTAAAAATACAATGCTAGTGGTCAATCTATGGGCCTCACTACTAGAAAAAGTAGATACAACATCGGTGTTTTAACATCGGTTACAAAAGCCACCGATGTTAAATGGTATTTCAACATCGGTATTTTCTAAAGCGATGTTAAAGCGCGTTTTAGACATCGGTTCAAATAATAGCCGGTGTGGATTCTAGTTTTCAAAAAATTAAAAAATTCCCGTATACCACACTTTCCCCCTTTAATAAAATATGTTCCCTCTTATATCCCAAAATATTCCCCCGCCCCCCTTAACCAAATTTCTATCCCCCCAATTTCCCCCCTTTTTCCACACGGTCAACACTCACCCTCTCTCACTTTTCACTCACTCCTCACTCTCTCTCGCAGCCGTCTCTCTCTCCATCACTCACCGTCTCTGTAACCACAAATTGATACCCTAATCCACAAATTGAAACCCTAATCCATAAATTGAAACCCTAATTGAAGAACCGAACCAAGGGAAAAAGGAATCGACCTAATTGGGTTAATTTCTTTTTCAATTTTTGATTTTTAATTGGGTTAATCGGGTTAATTTCTTTTACAGATCATCTGGAGCTTAGAGTTGGCTTTGACTTTCGATGTAAGCATCCTTGATTTTGCATGTATACTTACAGCTCTGTTAAGCGATGTTTTTTGTTTTTTGATTTTGATTTCGTTGTTTTTTGTTAAATGTATACTTTTATGTTTTGTATGCTTGTTTACTTTAACTGGATATTTTCTTTGTGTGATTCTTTTTTAATTTATGGCTGGTTTTTTTGTTTTTGATTGTTAAACGTGGGTACTTTATTTGGTTATCTTACTAATTAAAGGATGAGAATGGAGTTGCGGTTGGATTTGCTGTTTATGATGCTGCGTTTTCGTGGATTAATCATAGCTGATGTCCTAATGCTTGTTATCGGTTTTCGGGATTTAATGATGAATTTGGAACTGGAATGCTCATTACTGCTGCTTCTGTGGATGGAGGAGGCTCTGGTGGCAGCGTATATGAAAGTGATGGTGGTTGGTGATTTTTTTTTTTAATTATAGAATTTGAATATTTGTGAATCAGTGAAATTTTTGTTGTTAGTGAAGAGTAATGACTGTTTTTCCATGTGTTATATGCAATGTAGGATGGGAAAGATATGGTCCGAGAATAGGTATTAGGAATATCAAGCCAATTAGAAAGGGTGAGGAGATAACCATTGCTTCATCTTCAATTTTTGTGTGGCAGCAGCCCTTTGTCATTGGAATGCCATGAAGGCCATCTTGACCATGAACCCGTTGTTGGTGGGAGTGGTGTTGACTTGGGTTATAAGGAAGAAGAACTTGAATGCAGGAATCTCGAAGTTGAAGCAGAAGTAAGAAAGCTCGAAGAAACTTTAGAGTATCAAAGGATGATAGAAAATCAGGCTAAGCAGAAACACCTTGCTGAGAGTATCTATTGGCAGGTGAGTGTTCTAATACTGCAAAATATGTTGGCCCTCTGTTTCTTTGAAGTATAGACAGATATGACTTGGTTCATAGTTACAATTAGAGTCTGCAGATAATTGCATGAGAATTTTCACTCTTAGAAGTAGACTTATGTACATGTATACAGGTTCCCTTGAGTCAGAGGCAGGGCAATGGATTTTGTAATGGTGCAGGACATGTGCCTGGAGAGACTGGTGATGAAGCATCCCAGAAGATTTCTGTCACCCACAACAATTGTAATGATCACATAATTAAACTAAATGTGTCATCAGTTATGAGGATAATAAAATTGTTGGATAGACAGTAACAGCATTAGAAGTTAATATATTCTTTTTGCTAGGCTTATCTATTGGAGTTGGAGATAATGGTTCCGAGGGTTTTAATCGAAGGACGGGAAGGAGAGGTAAACGCGAGAAATATCCGAACGAAGTAGTTGAGGGGAAGTATCAATATTTGCAGTTTGGGCAAATTAAATTAGATGACATACTACATGGTGAGGACAGTTCTTATGGTTCACTATATTATTAATAGTGTCTTCCTTGTTTTTGACGCTTGTACCAACAAACATCTCCTTATAGCTGCATAGCCTGCGTGAAATGCTTAAGGCAGCGCTGCTATTTGCTTGATCTTCTGATTTATTTCAATTTATGTTCTCTTGTATTAGTACTGCATATCCCATTATCGAGCTGGTTTATCTTGTTTCCATCTACGCTTTTTAGCTTTACATTGATGTGCTCCAGGACATTGGATTCAGCTTGGAACATACAAATTCTTCTGGAGATAAAACTGTAAGTCTTGTTTCTTGAGTTCATTTATAGTTCTGACTTGTTTCGTCGTATCAATTCCGTTCTTTGAATCTTTCTATTCTGCAGTTAATGTTCCCTTACCGGCGGTATGAATGTGACCAAGTGAGTTCTCAATTTGTTATTAGTTACAGGATTTGAATTGATATTGTAAATATCATATACGATGATCAATTATATATCTTTGCAGGGAAATTTCTCTACTTGCTTGGTTGGAACATACAAGCTTGTCTGGGACAATTCATATTCAACATTCTTTAAAAAGGTAGGCAAGTGGCTTACAAGTCCACATGACATGATTTTTACGATTAGTTTTTTAAGAGTGTAGTTAAGCATTTGATAGAGTAATAAACTCCTAGCCTTGCATGTAAAACATGTAGAGAAATACATTATATATCTTTACACTAAGCAAATATAAACTAATTGATAACACATATTAATTCTTTATTTCCGTTCCTCATCAGACGTGTGCAAGTGACTTAATTTCCTCTATCTAATTTAAGCATGATATCAAAATTAGGCCAGAAATATAGAGATGATAGGTTTCCATGCCATTTTCTATTTCACCTGTTGGTGTTATCAGTCGTATTGGTTTCAGTTTCTTTCTTTTCTGGTTACTATCAATTTACTATGATCACTATTGCTTCTGCTCTACTATTACTATATTTTTAATTGTTCTCACTTCAGTTGAGCTATGATTTTATGCTTGTGATTTGATTATGTTTCTTGGATTAGGTTCTTCGGTATAAGGTGGACTGTATACCACCAGTGGTGGAGCCATTGACATCTGTAACTGAAGAAGAACAAAATGCTGAACTTTAGCTAGGCAAACTTATCTGCATCCACACATGTGGCTTGTATTATATCCTATGTTATCTCATTGATGTAAGTCTGGGTTGCCCAATATCAATTTGTGTCTTCCTTTGCAGGGTCGTGAACCTTTGCAGGTTGCTGATGGTATTGTGATAGATATACTAATGCATGGACACCTGGTTAGTAGCAGTGTAACAGATTACACGATGGATGGAGGAGAAGTGCAAGAGCGTGAGTTTGGAGCCTCTTGAGTATATCGAGGACAAAATGTCATATGGATGGAGGAGAAGTGCAATTGCTGCTGCTCTTGCATCAAGACCAGAAGTCGGTTCATCCATAAATATGATCGAGGGATTAGCAACAAGCTCCACAACTATTGTCAATCTCTTCCTCTGTTCCGTTGACAAACCAGTGATCCCTGGAAGGCCTACAATAGCGTCCTTTAGATTGTCTAGTTCTACCAGATTGATTACTTCATCTACAAACATCTTTCAAAAATCAGAAAATAAAGTTAGTGTAATCTTCAAATTTCTATCTTGTTTTGTGTTAGAACTGTGACATCAAATCAGTGTGTCTTACCATCTTTTCTTCCTTGCTTACTTCTGTAGGTAGCCGAAGGAAGGCAGAGTAAATTAAAGACTCGTGAACTGTAACTTGAGGTGATTGAATATCATTCTGTTCACAGTATCTAGATATTCGAGCAAAAGTGTCTTGTCTCTTTGGGAATCCTGAAATCCTAATATCACCTTCAATATGCCCTCCTGTTTTCCTTCCCGATAGAACATCCAGTAGTGTGGTTTTTCCGGCCCCAGTAACTCCCATTAGCGCTGTTAGAACTCCAGGCTTAAATGCACCAGTTACTTCCTCAAGTAATTTCTGTTAGCACTGAAGTCGAAAGTCTTTAACACTGCCACTCCCAAACTGGTAACATTATCTGAAGCCTGCATTGTACGCGTGAGCTTAGGAGCTTAGCCTTTTTGTTTTCTTGTGTATTTGTTAGATTCCAACTCACAAATTTAAATGCTTCTCAGGGGAATGCGTCAGTTGATTTCTAGGAGACAATCCTGTGTCATTAATCCAGAAAGAGATTCACATGTTCGTGTAGAAAGTAAAGTTCAGGAATTATGTTCTGATAAATTGTCACTGAAGATAGAAACTCAAGGACTATAGCACAGAGACACGGACTACAGAGAATTCTCACAATCCCATACTCCAACAAAAGCAGCATCCACCAGTAAGGATACTATTGCTCCAAGAGATCGGTCTGAATTCAGATTAGAGTCACAATTGCATGTAGTGGAAACTGATTCTTCTGAAGTTAAAAATGATTTACTATCATCTGACATCGAGAGTTTTCGGTACTTTTGATAATTTGGTTGGAATATCTGGAACTTTTGGCAATGTAGTTTATGGCTACTAGAATGTTTTTGGTTGTAACATGTTAGGTAACTTTGAATTGTTTGTGAATCCATTTTGAATTTGATAATTAGCTTTGCGATGCAAGTTTTGTTGCATTGGTAATTAGCTTTGCGATGCAATTTTTGTTGAATTGGTATTGAATTGGTAATCAGGGGCAATGTAAATTAACATCACAGCTATAATTTTGTACTGTTAAAACCGATGTGGAAACCAAACTTAACCAATTTCTAAAGTAACAAAGACATCAGTGTACACTCAAAAATCGATGTTAAATGAACCGTGTACGTAAAAATCAAACCAGAAAACCGAAATTAAATGGGACATATAACATTGCAACAACTTCAAAAACTGATGTTAAAAGGACCATTCAACATCGACAACAATTAAAGAAACCGATGTTAAATGGACACTCAAAAATTATACAGCAAAAAAACCGATGTCTTTAATATCTATTACATCAGTGTCTATACGAAACAGATGTCTTAAAGGCTTTTGACATCAGAGTAACATATCAAACCGATGTTAATTCCCTTATTAGACATCATTTTTAATACATCATTCGATGTCAATATTTATTTTTAACTTGTGTGTCGTTTGTTCAAGAGGATCTAACCTTGATAACAAATCAATATTGAAGTGTTAATAATATACGTTTGTGATGAATTTGTGCCAATGACATCAGAATTTGTTATGTAAACGATGTGGTTTTATCTAATAGACATCAGTCAAAAACCGATGTCTAAACACTGGGACATTTAACAGCACCCGCGTAGACATCGGTTGGTTGTTTAGAAAGACATCGGTTTTTAGCCGATGTCTATTGCTATATTTCTAGTAGTGCCTGTTTGGCAACTGGTTTATAAGCCTACTTATGATTTATAAGCCGACTTATGGCTTATAAGTTGAATGTTAATAATGATGTAAATTTTCCTCAACTTATTGAATTATTACTTAATTTATTTATGTTTTAATATTTTATATTTTTATCATTGTTTTTTTAATTTAAAATGCAAGTGTTGAAATCATTGTATTTAATAATTATTTTTTCAAATTTAATTTAGCAAACTCTTATCTAACTTATAAGTAAATTTATCCAAATATAACTTATAAGAATTCATCAAACTTATACTTATAAGAATTCATCAACTTATACTTATAGAACACTTACTCATTTCATTTTAGGTTATAAATCAACTTTTTTTGTGATAGTGGCACTATATCAACCGATCCACTGGACCCTTTGTCATATATTTGTTAACTTTTTACTGAAAATGGTTTTACTTTTTTTAACTTGTAGGCCATGTTTGTTTGTTTAGGAGAATTTTGGGATTATAATATATAATCTCAATATTCTTTAAACAATCTAATATTCATTTAAAATATTAAGTTTAGAATCTATTATAATCACTTAAGATTTCATATATTTTTTTAGCTAAGTAAGATTTCATAATTTTTTAAATTATCTTATGTAATTTCTTATCTTACCGTTCCCTTAAAAATTAATTTATAAGATCTGATTAAAAATATCTCTTCGCCAAGTATGATAATTATAATCATATTTCCTACTCCAACCTAACAAATATAAAACAACTATTTTAAAATTTTATAATTTTTAAAGTACTTCTAAATTAGTTTTTGCAAAATAGATCAGAAATTATTTGTATACTCCATGTTATTGTGTATGAGGATCTAATTTAGTTTAACATCTCATGCAATTTATAAGGGATTGTGTTTACATATACATCATTTTAGAGGAAAAATTGAGAGTTACCTTAATTGTTATTACTAAGAAATATGGAGAGTGTACTACCTATATTAGTTATCTTTATTCAACAATATTATGTTTTTGATTGTTTGATTAGTGTTATACTCAAACATGATTTCTTTTTCTCACATATCAAATGTCTTTGTTTAGATATAGCATGTGGGTGTGGTTTTGGTATATGCTGATTTTTTATAAGATTTTTGGTGTTTGAATCCTAAGATTTTTGGTGTTTGAATCCTAAGATTTTTATTTTAGAATATATATTTTTTAATATATATATTAACAAGCTTTTGTCCCTAATTTAACCAATTTTAATTTTATTAAACCTTAATTAGTGAAATAGTTTTCTCACATGTAAGCTGTTTTTGATGTTAAGTGGCGGTGTACTTTGATGTCCTCCTATTTGTTTATAAGATTTTTGGGTGTTTAAGTCCTAAGATTTTTATTTATTCATATACGTTTTAACAGGTTTCATTCCCTTTTACCTAATTTTATTTTTATTAAACCCTAATGAAATAGGTAGGAGGTATGTAATAAACTAATAATTGCTTAAACTAAAGGGTGTATTTAGTTCAACTTTTAATATATTAATGATAATATGCAACATTTTAAAACATCTTGTTGATTTTGTTTTATACTTGAATTGTCATTGAGTAGATGTAGACTCGTGCTTGGTTGATACAAAGGCTCATAGATTTAGAAAACATTCCACAAATTCTTCAAAATCTAATACATTTTAATCGAATTTCAGAAAATTTTCCAAAATTCATCAGTTTTTTATTAATATTTTGTTTTTGAATATCAATACACATTAAAGAATATTAAAATACATCAGTTTTTGAATATCATAAAATTCTCCATTTTATGAAATTTTGATTGAATATCCTATGATTATAATTGTAAACTTTTGACTATCCTTATTCATTACCAACAGATTTTAATATTGCATTTTTATAATCCAAAAAATCCATACAAATCCAAATAGAGTACCATATGTGTCAAAATTTTGCCGATCGTTGCCCTAAGGCCTAGGTCCTGTGGTTGCAAGGAGCAGGGGGCTAAAGGTTTTTGGCGGTTGACTTGTAATTAAGTATATTTTCCTGAAGTGTGCACATTAAATTCTCCATGCCTTACACTTCCTTCATAATACAAGTATACTTCTTGACATTAGACCTAACACTAACAGGGACAACATTTCATGAAGATGGGGTTGGCACATGATCAGGCATTGCCAGTATTTATTTTTCTGCAGATTGGAATAATTTGTCCATTATGATTGTCTTGTACTTTAGAATTTTACTAGTCTTCTCTGTTATATAGATGACTAGAGTATATGTTGGGATTTTGTAAATGACTTTATTCAACCTTTCAATTTGTTATGATAATATAGATATATTGCATTCACATTCTTATTGAATTCAGATTCTTAGCATCTTGAATCAACATTCGAAATTTTATTTGATATATTTAAATTCATTTTTAATAAAAATGAAAATGTAATTGGAAATATCAGTTGATATTAAATATGTAATATGAGCAAATCCTGGAGTATCAACCGCTATTAGGAAATGTAATATAAAGCACATGTACAGAATCTCATTAAAAATACAATGCTAGTGGTCAATCTATGGGCGTGTTTGCAACTCGTTTATAAGCAGGGTTATGGCTTATAAGTTGAATATTAATAATGAGGTACATTTTCCTCACTTATTACTTAATTTCTTTATTTTTTAATATTTTATATTTTTACCTTTGTGTTTTTAAATATTTTTTTAATTTAAAATGCAAGTGTTGAAATCATTGTATTTAATAATTATTTTTTCAAATTTAATTTAGCAAACTCTTAACTAACTTATAAATAAATTTATCCAAACACTCGTATAAGTTATAAGAATTCATACTTATCACTGACACTTACTCATTTCATTTTAAGTTATAAGTCACTTTTGGTGATACCTAAACACGCACTATATATCACACACAGACCAATCCACTGCACAGGACCCGTTGTCATATATTTGTTAACTTTTTACTGAAAATGGTTTTACTTTTTTAAACTCTTAGGCCATGTTTGTTTGTCTAAGAGAATTTTGGGATTATAATATATAATCTCAATATTCTTTGAATAATCTAATATTCATTTAAAATATTAAGTATAGATTGGATTATAATCACTTAAGATTTCATATATATTTTTAGCTAAGTAAGATTTCATAATTTTTTAAATTATCTTATGTAATTTCTTATCTTACAGTTCCCTTAAAAAGTAATTTATAAGATATGATTAAAAATATCTCTTCCAACCAAGTATGATAATTATAATCATATTTCTTACTCCAACCTAACAAATATAAAACAACTATTTTAAAATTTTATAATCTTTAAAGTACTTCTAAATAAGTTTTTGCAAAATAGATCAGAAAGAAATTATTTGTATACTCCATGTTATTGTGTATGAGGATCTAATTTAGTTTGACATCTCATTCAATTTATAATGGATTGTGTTTACATATACATGAAAAATTGAGAGTTACCTTAATTGTTATTACTAAGAAATATGGTGAGTGTACTACCTATATTAGTTATTTTTATTCAACAATATTATGTTTTTGATTGTTTGATTAGTGTTCTACTCAAATGTGCTTTCTTTTTCTCAAATATCAAATGCCTTTGTTTAGATATAGCAAGTGGGGGTGGTTTTGGTATATGCTCATTTTTTATAAGATTTTTGGTGTTTGAATCCTAAGATTTTTATTTTAGAATATATATATTTTTTAATATATCTATTAACAAGCTTTTGTCCCTAATTTAACCAATTTTAACTTTATTAAAACTTAATTAGTGAAATAGTTTTCTCACATGTAAGATGTCTCTGTTTTGATATTGCAAGTGGCGGTGTACTTTGATGTCCTGCTATTTGTTTATAAGATTTTTGGGTGTTTAAGTCCTAAGATTTTTATTTATTAATATAGGTTTTAAAGGTTTCATTCCCATTTACTTAATTTTATTTTTATTAAACCCTAATGAAATAGGTAGGAGGTATGTAATAAACTAATAATTTCTTAAACTAAAGGGTGTATTTAGTTCAACTTTTAATATATTAATGATAATATGCAACATTTTAAAACACTTTGTTGATTTTGTTTTATACTTGAATTGTCAGTAGATGTAGACTCGTGCTTGGTTGATACAAAGACTCATAAATTTAGAAAACATTCCACAAATTCTTCAAAATCTAATACATTTTAATCAAATTTCAGAAAATTTTACAAAATTCATCAATTTTTATTACTATTTTGTTTGTGAATATCAATACACATTAAAGAATATTAAAATACATCAGTTTTTGAATATCATAAAATTCTCCATTTCATGAAATTTTGATTGAATATCCTAAGATTATAATTGTAAACTTTTGAATATCGTTATTCATTACCAACAGATTTTAATATTGCATTTTTATAATCCAAAAAATCCATACAAATCCAAATAAAGTACCATATGTTTCAAAATTTTGCTGATCGTTGCCCTAAGGCCTAGGTCCTGTGGTGGCAAGGAGCCGGGGGCTAAAGGTTTTTGGCTGTTGACTTATAATTAAGTATATTTTCCTGAAGTGTGCACATGAAATTCTCCATGCCTTACACTTCCTTCATAATACAGGTATACTTCTTGACATTAGATAGAAAATGGTGCAAGAAAAATTAGGGGTTACTTCACAAAATTCTTTCATTTTTGGACACCAAATTGGGTGTACAAACCAGCGTTCTCTTCTATCGATGGAAGTTTGTATGCACTACTCTCACTTTTCTCGTATTCAAACAAAAGCACTCGGGTTTTTTTAAAAACACCGATAAAATTGCACCAAATGTTTTAGTTCGGAACCATAGAAGTCACATTTCTAGTTTGGAGCTCATTGGTTCTCCCTCCAGAATTTGTTGCAAAGTTTCTTAAGTATGTCATCTTTCATCATGTAGAGTAGGTACTTCAATGTTGTGTTACTCTATGATCCTAAAATTTTTATGTTCTCAAACTTCAGCTCTAATTTCATTGGGTAACTCGAATTGCAAATCACATTTGATATTGTGCGTGTTTGGCAACTGGTTTATAAGCCTACTTATGATTTATAAGCCCAGTTATGGCTTATAAGTTGAATGTTAATAATGATGTACATTTTCCTCAACTTATTGAATTATTACTTAATTTATTTATGTTTTAATATTTTATATTTTTACCTTTGTTTTTTTAATTTAAAATGCAAGTGTTGAAATCATTGTATTTAATAATTATTTTTTCAAATTTAATTTAGCAAACTATTATCTAACGTATAAGTAAATTTATCCAAATATAACTTATAAGAAATCATAACTTATACTTATAAGAATTCATCAACTTATACTTATATGACACTTACTCATTTCATTTTAGATTATAAGTTTTTTGTGATACCCGCACTATATCAACCGATCCACTGGACAGGACCCTTTGTCATATATTTGTTAACTTTTTACTGAAAATGGTTTTACTTTTTTTAACTCGTAGGCCATGTTTGTTTGTTTAGGAGAATTTTGGGATTATAATATATAATCTCAATATTCTTTGAATAATCTAATATTCATTTAAAATATTAAGTATAGATTGGATTATAATCACTTAAGATTTCATATATATTTTTAGCTAAGTAAGATTTCATAATTTTTTAAATTATCTTATGTAATTTCTTATCTTACCGTTCCCTTAAAAATTAATTTATAAGATCTGATTAAAAATATCTCTTCGCCAAGTATGATAATTATAATCATATTTCCTACTCCAACCTAACAAATATAAAACAACTATTTTAAAATTTTATAATCCTTAAAGTACTTCTAAATAAGTTTTTGCAAAATAGATCAGAAATTATTTGTATACTCCATGTTATTGTGTATGAGGATCTAATTTAGTTTGACATCTCTTGCAATTTATAAGGGATTGTGTTTACATATACATCATTTTAGAGGAAAAATTGAGAGTTACATTAATTGTTATTACTAAGAAATATGGAGAGTGTACTACCTATATTAGTTAACTTTATTCAACAATATTATGTTTTTGATTGTTTGATTAGTGTTCTACTCAAACATGTTTTCTTTTTCTCACATATCAAATGTCTTTGTTTAGATATAGCAAGTGGGGGTGGTTTTGGTATATGCTCATTTTTTATAAGATTTTTGGTGTTTGAATCCTAAGATTTTTATTTTAGAATATATATTTTTTAATATATATATTAACAAGCTTTTGTCCCTAATTTAACCAATTTTAATTTTATTAAACCTTAATTAGTGAAATTGTTTTCTCACATGTAAGCTGTTTTTGATATTAAGTGGCTGTGTACTTTGATGTCCTCCTATTTGTTTATAAGATTTTTGGGTGTTTAAGTCCTAAGATTTTTATTTATTCATATACGTTTTAACAGGTTTCATTCCCATTTACCTAATTTTATTTTTATTAAACCCTAATGAAATAGGTAGGAGGTATGTAATAAACTAATAATTGCTTAAACTAAAGGGTGTATTTAGTTCAACTTTTAATATATTAATGATAATATGCAACATTTTAAAACATCTTGTTGATTTTGTTTTATACTTGAATTGTCATTGAGTAGATGTAGACTCGTGCTTGGTTGATACAAAGGCTCATAGATTTAGAAAACATTCCACAAATTCTTCAAAATCTAATACATTTTAATCGAATTTCAGAAAATTTTACAAAATTCATCATTTTTTATTACTATTTTGTTTTTGAATATCAATACACATTAAAGAATATTAAAACACATCAGTTTTTGAATATCATAAAATTCTCCATTTTATGAAATTTTGATTGAATATCCTATGATTATAATTGTAAACTTTTGACTATCCTTATTCATTACCAACAGATTTTAATATTGCATTTTTATAATCCAAAAAATCCATACAAATCCAAATAGAGTACCATATGTTTCAAAATTTTGCCGATCGTTGCCCTAAGGCCTAGGTCCTGTGGTTGCAAGGAGCAGGGGGCTAAAGGTTTTTGGCGGTTGACTTGTAATTAAGTATATTTTCCTGAAGTGTGCACATGAAATTCTCCATGCCTTACAATTCCTTCATAATACAAGTATACTTCTTGACATTAGACCTAACACTAACAGGGACAACATTTCATGAAGATGGGGTTGGCACACGATCACTATTTATTTTTCTGCAGATTGGAATAATTTGTCCATTATGATTGTCTTGTACTTTAGACTTTTACTAGTCTTCTCTGTTATATAGATGATTAGAGTATATGTTGGGGATTTTGTAAATCACTTTATTCAACCTTTCAATTTGTTATGATAATATAGATATATTGCATTCAGATTCTTATTGAATTCAGATTCTTAGCATCTTGAATCAACATTCGAAATTTTATTTGATATATTTAAATTCATTTTTAATAAAAATAAAAATGTAATTGGAAATATGATTTGATATTCAATATGTAATATGAGCAAATCCTGGAGTATCAACCGCTATTAGGAAATGTAATATAAAGAACATGTACAGAATCTCATAAAAAATACAATGCTAGTGGTCAATCTATGGGCCTGTTTGCAACTCGTTTATAAGCCGAGTTATGGTTTATAAGTTGAATATTAATAATGAGGTACATTTTCCTCACTTATTACTTAATTTCTTTATTTTTTAATATTTTATATTTTTACCTTTGTGTTTTTAAATATTTTTTTAATTTAAAATGCAAGTGTTGAAATCATTGTATTTAATAATTATTTTTTCAAATTTAATTTAGCAAACTCTTAACTAACTTATAAATAAATTTATCCAAACACTAGTATAACTTATAAGAATTCATACTTATCACCGACACTTACTCAATTCATTTGAAGTTATAAGTCACTTTTGGTGATACCTAAACACGCACTATATATCACACACAGACCGATCCACTGCACCCGTTGTCATATATTTGTTAACTTTTTACTGAAAATGGTTTTACTTTTTTAAACTCTTAGGCCATGTTTGTTTGTTTAAGAGAATTTTGGGATTATAATATATAATCTCAATATTCTTTGAATAATCTAATATTCATTTAAAATATTAAGTATAGATTGGATTATAATCACTTAAGATTTCATATATATTTTTCGCTAAATAAGATTTCATAATTTTTTAAATTATCTTATGTAATTTCTTATCTTACAGTTCCCTTAAAAAATAATTTATAAGATATGATTAAAAATATCTCTTCCAACCAAGTATGATAATTATAATCATATTTCTTACTCCAACCTAACAAATATAAAACAACTATTTTAAAATTTTATAATCTTTAAAGTACTTCTAAATAAGTTTTTGCAAAATAGATCAGAAAGAAATTATTTGTATACTACATGTTATTGTGTATGAGGATCTAATTTAGTTTGACATCTTATTCAATTTATAATGGATTGTGTTTACATATACATGAAAAATTGAGAGTTACCTTAATTGTTATTACTAAGAAATTTGAAGAGTGTACTACCTATATTAGTTATTTTTATTCAACAATATTATGTTTTTGATTGTTTGATTAGTGTTCTACTCAAATGTGCTTTCTTTTTCTGAAATATCAAATGCCTTTGTTTAGATATAGCAAGTGGGGGTGGTTTTGGTATATGCTCATTTTTTATAAGATTTTTGGTGTTTGAATCCTAAGATTTTTATTTTAGAATATATATATTTTTTAATATATCTATTAACAAGCTTTTGTCCCTAATTTAACCAATTTTAACTTTATTAAAACTTAATTAGTTAAATAATTTTCTCACATGTAAGATGTCTCTGTTTTGATATTGCAAGTGGCGGTGTACTTTGATGTCCTGCTATTTGTTTATAAGATTTTTGGGTGTTTAAGTCCTAAGATTTTTATTTATTAATATAGGTTTTAAAGGTTTCATTCCCATTTACCTAATTTTATTTTTATTAAACCCTAATGAAATAGGTAGGAGGTATGTAATAAACTAATAATTTCTTAAACTAAATGGTGTATTTAGTTCAACTTTTAATATATTAATGATAATATGCAACATTTTAAAACACCTTGTTGATTTTGTTTTATACTTGAATTGTCAGTAGATGTAGACTCGTGCTTGGTTGATACAAAGACCCATAAATTTAGAAAACATTCCACAAATTCTTCAAAATCTAATACATTTTAATCAAATTTTAGAAAATTTTACAAAATTCATCAATTTTTATTACTATTTTGTATGTGAATATCAATACACACTAAAGAATATTAAAATACATAGAAGTCACATTTCTAGTTTGGAGCTCATTGGTTCTCCCTCCAGAATTTGTTGCAAAGTTTCTTAAGTATGTCATCTTTCATCATGTAGAGTAGGTACTTCAATGTTGTGTTACTCTATGATCCTAAAATTTTTATGTTCTCAAACTTCAGCTCTAATTTCATTGGGTAACTCGAATTGCAAATCACATTTGATATTGTGCGTGTTTGGCAACTGGTTTATAAGCCTACTTATGGTTTATAAGCCCACCTATGGCGTATAAGTTGAATGTTAATAATGATGTACATTTTCCTCAACTTATTGAATTATTACTTAATTTATTTATGTTTTAATATTTTATATTTTTACCTTTGTTTTTTTAATTTAAAATGCAAGTGTTGAAATCATTATATTTAATAATTATTTTTTCAAATTTAATTTAGCAAACTATTATCTAACTTATAAGTAAATTTATCCAAATATAACTTATAAGAAATCATAAGTTATACTTATAAGAATTCATCAACTTATACTTATATGACACTTACTCATTTCATTTTAGATTATAAGTTTTTTGTGATACCCGCACTATATCAACCGATCCAGTGGACAGGACCCTTTGTCATATATTTGTTAACTTTTTACTGAAAATGGTTTTGCTTTTTTTAAGTCGTAGGCCATGTTTGTTTGTTTAGGAGAATTTTGGGATTATAATATATAATCTCAATATTCTTTAAATAATCTAATATTCATTTAAAATATTAAGTTTAGATTGTATTATAATCACTTAAGATTTCATATAATTTTTTCGCTAAGTAAGATTTCATAATTTTTTAAATTATCTTATGTAATTTCTTATCTTACAGTTCCCTTAAAAAATAATTTATAAGATCTGATTAAAAATATCTCTTCCAACCAAGTATGATAATTATAATCATATTTCCTACTCCAACCTAACAAATATAAAACAACTATTTTAAAATTTTATAATCTTTAAAGTACTTCTAAATAAGTTTTTGCAAAATAGATAAGAAATTATTTGTATACTCCATGTTATGCATGAGGATCTAATTTAGTTTGACATCTCATTCAATTTATAAGGGATAAATTGAGAGTTACCTTAATTGTTATTACTAAGAAATATGGAGAGTGTACTACCTATATTAGTTATCTTTATTCAACAATATTATGTTTTTGATTGTTTGATTAGTGTTCAACTCAAACATGCTTTCTTTTTCTCACATATGAGATGTCTTTGTTTAGATATAGCAAGTGGGGTGGTTTTGGTATATGCTCATTTTTTATAAGATTTTTGGTGTTTGAATCCTAAGATTTTTGGTGTTTGAATCCTAAGATTTTTATTTTAGAATATATATTTTTTAATATATATATTAACAAGCCTTTGTCCCTAATTTAACCAATTTTAATTTTATTAAACCTTAATTAGTGAAATAGTTTTCTCACATGTAAGATGTCTCTGTTTTGATATTGCAAGAACTTTGATGTCCTCCTATTTGTTTATAAGATTTTTGGGTGTTTAAGTCCTAAGATTTTTATTTATTAATATACGTTTTAACAGGTTTCATTCCCATTTACCTAATTTTATTTTTATTAAACCCTAATGAAATAGGTAGGAGGTATGTAATAAACTAATAATTGCTTAAACTAAAGGGTGTATTTAGTTCAACTTTTAATATATTAATGATAATATGCAACATTTTAAAACACCTTGTCGATTTTTACAATTCTTGATATTTTCTTAAACTTAAAACACTTATAAATAAAACTGAACTGAATAAGTAAAAACACAAGATATAAATAATTCAGTTGGATTGTTTGATGATCCAACTGAAGTGTTTTTATTTCGGAAATAATCTGTGATACAAATGTACACAGCTGCTCAGTTACTAGATTTGTAGAGAAGAGATGCTCTCAAAAATAGCTAATACAATTTATTTGTTTTTCTTCTCTTGTTTCTATTTTAACTGCTACACTTGGTTATATATTCCCAAGTTTACAATACTATTTTTGGTTACACTTAAGTACACTAAAGATAACCGCCAGTAGCTTGCTTTTCATTCCTTTTGTCCAGTGGTCCTTGGAGATCCTTGTCTCTTGTCTTCATGCTTATTCTGATCCCACTCAAGAACCCAATTGGGAATTAGAATGTTTCCCTATTTCCAGTGACCATTTTAATGGCTCCCAATGCAAATGCACACTTCTACATCTCCTTTTGATCTGTCAGAAAGCTGTCACTATCACTTTGTCAACTATACAGAAGAGCAATAATGATCCGTTGATGGCAGGAGAATGTATTTCGTTGATAGCTTTATTCTTCATTCCGTTGATGGTGTATCCTTGTTTCGTTGATAGAGTAATCTTCATACCGTTGACATGTCTTCACTTAGGCAAAATTACAAGGCATGATATACTTACAATTAACCAACCTATTTTGCCTATCTAGTACTTAGTCAACATGACTTAGGAAACCTATCTAATACATACATCAAATGCATATTAAACTGTGAAGTATTGTACAGTGCAATTGCTACAACACTCATTCCGTTGATGAGCTTCCTGTCAACGAAACACTGCAGAGCATGCCATTCCGTTGACAGTTACAAAATGACTTAATACAAAATCTACTAAGTGTTTTTATAATTATCATCAAGAACAACATATTCCTAACAATCTCCCCCAATTTATGACTGATAGAATAACAGCCATAAATCAAGAGCCTTGATGATAACAAAAACACTCAGTCAACTTACACATGATAAAAGTAGAAATTGCATTGAGCTTCATTGAATTTAATTAAATTTCAAAGTAGAAAATCTTACAAAACAAGTGCACAGAGTTGCTCCTCTAGACTGAGCAGATTTTTCATCTTTGCCTCTGTGGTCTTGTTTTCTTCCCTTTTCTTGCATTGTTCTCCTCAATCTGAGCTTGAAGTCTTCTGTAGAAAATCTTCTCTTCTTCATCTTGATTCCCCAACTTGGATTGCATTAATCTTAGAGTTTCATTGGATGCCTTCTCCAGTTGGTCTTCTATTCTGAAGAATCTTCTACAGTTGTCCTTGTCTCTGAATTCCATCATCCAAAAAGGTTGGAGATGAATTTTCTTTCCTGTTTGAGGGACCTTCAATACTCTGGGAAGTGCACCAGGCTTGTTCCAGCTAGCTTTGATATGGAAAATTTTGGAAACAACTTCAGATTTAGCTGTTTTGGTAAAACCAAAATCTTTCTTCAGGCATTTAAACACAGATTGCAGTGTCTGATAGTCTTCTCCCAGAATTCTATGTAGAGGCCAAACCTGTTCTCTCCCACCCTTGTAGACAAACACCAATCTCTCTGGTAGTTTGTAAGAAGCTGCTATTCCTCTCACTTCAACTAGGTCATCAAGATTGATATGTAGGTCAGACTCCTCCCTGATATCAGCAATGTAGATGAAGTCTTCTGGGTTGGTAAGAGGTTTTTCAGCTTGTGGTCTCCTTACTAGAATTGGCTTAGCCTTGGTAGCCCTTTGCTTAGATTTCTTCTTTGGATCCATCTCAAAGAGGAATTTTGGAAAGTTGGCCTCATCAAACTCAATTGGCTCTTCCTTTGGCTCAATTGGCTGATCATGGAAATTAACAGGATGTTTAGGATCAAAGGCTAACTTTACCCCTAGAGCTGGATCAGGAATTGTTGGAGGTGCAGTTGGTACAGAAGAGTCTGATGCAATACTCTGAGAGTCATCATTCTCAAAGGCTATATTTCTCCTAGCTCTTGCCTTTGGTTGCCTTGTGCTCTTCTTTGCACTCCTTTCCTCTCTGGCTTTTTCTTCTTGCTGTCTTTCTTCATCATCAAGAGATTGAGCAACTGCAAGTGCTTGCATTGCTGCTCTTTCTGACTCTTCAGCCTTAGCTTCAGCAAAGTTTGGGTGACCAGCCCAAACACAGATTTCTTGTCCATTCCTGTAGACAATTGCCCTTTGCTTCCTTACCTCAGTATCATTGCTTTCCTTGCATTTAGTGATAAGTAATCCAAGAAGCTTGAGCTCATCTGGATAAGGTGCAGGATAGAAAGTCCTTGCTATATTTTTGCCCTTTGGTTTAGCAGGGGACTTGGGAGATAAGCTTCTTTGCAATGTAGCTTGTTCCACATCCCTAATGCATGAAGTTTGTCCTTTCTCCTTCCTTGAACCTTGAGTGACTCCATGTAGAAGGGGCTCTACCTTATATAAAGAATTGGTCTGTGGCTCCCATTCCGTTGATGCTAAAACCATGGCATCCGTTGATGGCTCTGTAGAAGAAGCTTGATTCTTGATTCTTTCATCTATCCTGGACCAGTGGTCTTTAATTTGTTCAGCAAGCTGTAGCTTCATAGATGCTTGCTGAATCAGGTCAATGCTGTCCAGTTTAGCTTTTCCTGACTCCCCCATAGCTAGTGGCTCCTTTGGCAGGGAAATGGCTGGGACCATAACCTTTGTGATTTGAATGTCTATCTCCTTAGATTTCTCCCCCTTTTTGTTATCATCAAGAGAGATGACTGGGAGTCCTTGAGCTGCCACTAGCTGGGCCAAGAGTTGTGTCTGCTTCTCCTGTTCCTTTTGCATCTGAGATAAAGTAGCTTCCACCTTGTCCACTCTAGAAGAGAGAGTCTTCAAGGAGGTAGCCACCTCAGGTTCCTTAGAGAAAAACCTGTTCATCTTGGACACAGTGAGAAGAGGAAGCTTTTCATCTAGCCTCCTTTCATTAGCATCCTTGAGATTGCTAATTGAGTCCTTGATTTCTCTAGCCTCAATCCTTGTCTGCATCATCTGTAGCCTTTGGATTTCCAGTGAATCCATAATAGCCTTGTAGAATTTCTTGTCATTTGCATTTGCAGACTCATGAGCCAGATAGGCCTCATTGTACTGCCTTGTGATTGCAGCATCCAGGGAGATCCTTCCTTGTAAATCTTGAGAAAGCCAGTTTGGTGTAGGAGGCACCACAGAAGTCCCAGTCTGTGAAGCAGTGGCCACCTGATTGTCACCAAAGCTGTCCTCATCATCAGAGAAATCAAACTCACCACTTGCTGCAGCTCCTGGAGATAGATTGGTCAAGGCATCCTTTGCTCTTTGCATTGATGCAGTTGTATGAATTAGTTGTAGTGACCTCTCTGCCTCCACATTGCCCTGTTGAGCCAAAACTTGATAGGCTGACACAGGATGAGTAAAGGTCTCAGGATCCAGGGAAATACTATCCAGAGTTTGTTGATAGAGCTCTTGGAAAGTAAGTTCCCTTTCTCCCTGATTGGCCTCCATTGACTCACTAGCAATGGCTGCTTCCTCCCTTATGACTCCTGTAGTCCCTTCTCTCTCTCCTCTATTTTCTTGCATCATGGGCTCCCCATGGCTCACACGTCTCACACCCTCACCTTCACCTACTAAGGTGGAACTCTCAATCTCTCCTTTTGCCTGGCTGGAAGAAATAGCCAGCCTCTCACTCTCATTCTCTCCTTTTGCCTGGCTGCAAGCCAGCCTCTCAGTTTCACTCCCTCTCAATCCTAGAAGTGTCTCAACTACCACTAGATCATCTGCACTAGTTGTGGAAACAACTTGATTTTCAATTAGAGGTGCAGAGTGAACTATCAACGGTATGGTAGTTTGAATTGTCAACGGTATGGATACCGTTGATGGAGAAACACTTGTCAACGAAAGAGCCTGTTTCGTTGATGAGGTCAAGAAAGCACTTTGAGAAAGTGAAATTACAGTAGAATCTGTGGTGATTGATTTAAGAGATTGTTCCACAGATCCTCTTGTAACTTCAGAAAAGGATGATTGGTGGCCCAACAAATCACTTAACAAGTGATGGTCACTAATGTCAGAGTGGGGCTTCTCTAAGAAAAGAGTTGGAGAATCAGGGATAGATGAATGGATCATATCCACATCCAATGATTGAGTTGGTGAATTTGGTGGAGATAGTTCAAGATTGATATCAAGAGAATGGGACTGTAACCCCAGAGTTATGATAGGGGTTACATCAAATTGAATTTGTGAAACTGGAAGTGTTGCTTCCAGTGTGTGTGCACCCTGTGAAACCTGGGATTTTTGCTTTACTCTTCTTTGGTACTGGGAAATTGTAGACTGTGGGCTTACAGTGTCCCTTGCCCTCTTGGACTGTACTCTTGGTGGAGAGCTTGTTTAAATAATTACATCCTTTTGGGAGGATGCAATTACACTTGTGCTTAAATCCATTTTACTCATTGTGCCTTGTTGGGAAGACACAATGGGGCTAGGCTGGGAAACACTTACCTCACCTTCCTTATTCTTGGGGTTTCTTTGACTTTCACCCCTTCCCTCACCTCTCACAACTCCAGACTCACTCCCCTTAGGTTGTGTGGTAGTTTTTACAACAGGTGCCTTTTGAGAAGCACCTGAGATTGGCTTGGAGGATTTCTTTGATTTTGGTTTTGTTGCTGGGGCAGGAGCCTGTTGGGTCACAGCTACAGACTCCATAGCAACTGGGTTGGATGAAACAATGGAAGTAACAGCTATACTAACAGGGATAGCAGTAGTTACCTCAATGATTGGCATATACACCACTGGAACATCACCATTGTGGTTCAGCCTCAGTATGTCTGTCAATACTCTCTTCTCTTGCACAAAGCACTCAAACCTGGCAGTAGGGTTAGAGATAAGTAATGGTGCTGGACTAACATGATTAGCCAGCATCATCAGAAACCTTGCATAATAGATATTTTTCTTCCTATTTGCCTTATCACCCAACTTAGCACCAATTTCATACATAAGTTGGGTGCTAAAGTTGTAATATCTATCATTTAGAAGCATGGTTAGGAGAATTAACATAGAGTTAGTTAATGCATCAAAATTACTAATCTTTCCAGAAAAGACCTTAATGAATGCATCAGCTAAATAGCTGTATTCCCTAACCAAACCTCTCATAATTATCTTACCCAAGTTATCAGTAGGCAAAGAGTAGTTTATAGAATTTAGCACGGTAGTTATTTCAGTGTTAGTAGACAAAGCATCACAGTTATTATCAGGAATATGTAAACATGCTTGCAAAACATCAGAATTAACTATGTACTCATTACCTTGAAGAGTGAATTGCAGTGTGCAGTTTGTTCCACTATACTCACATGAGGTCCAAATCTCCTCGATTATTTCATTGTAGAGTGGTGTAGAGTGAAACATCGCATAGCTCAACTTACAGTTCCTCATGAAGTCCATCATCTTGAAAAAGATGCTGTTCGGACTCTCCTTAACAACAAATGGAATAGAATTGTTCTTCTCATAGATGAACCCACCAGCAGACATAAGCTTGACTATGGGTGCCATTGTTGAGTGAGGAAAAGCTTCGAGCTGTATTGCTTGTTAGAGAGAAGAAGGTAGAAAAACTTTTGGAATTTTTGAGAACAGGTAGAAATGAAATAAAGAAATTGAAATTTCTTAAATACTCCCCCAAAAATTCTCAGAAATTAAGTCCAATAATTAATCTAAATTACCTGATTGGCTTAAAAAGTAACCGTTAGAATTAAATATTACCACGATTTATACTTACAGGGGTGTATGCATAGATCGTGATAAAGAACGTGCAATTTCAACGGTTCAGATTAAAAAGCGCTACATCAACGAATCAGAATTGGGCATTTTAGGTCCCTTCTATTTCGTTGATAAAGCTGCGTTTCGTTGATATAAAAGAGCTATCAACGAAACACCCAGAAAAATGCTAAGACTATCAACGAAATGGTGCGTTTCGTTGACATAGTAATTTTGACTTAGACAAAATTTCACCTTTTCCTGAGAAAATCAATTCACATAAAAATTATAGCAAATTCCTGGCTGCATTTTAACTTGCAAAAATCTCAAAATAATTAAGAGAAATTTAGCATACCTAGCTCACTTACTAATCTTGAGAATGTGGATTCATCAAGTGGCTTGGTAAAGATGTCTGCAACTTGTTGTTCACTTGGAACAAAATGTAACTCCACAGTACCATTCATAACATGTTCTCTAATAAAGTGGTACTTGATGTCAATGTGTTTGGTCCTTGAATGCTGCACTGGATTCTCAGTAATGGCAATGGCACTAGTGTTGTCACAGAAAATAGGAATTTTCTCAACTCTTAATGCATAATCAAGTAGTTGGTTTTTCATCCATAAAATCTGTGCACAACAACTTCCAGCTGCAATATACTCAGCCTCAGCCGTGGAGGTGGAAACTGAGTTTTGTTTCTTGATGAACCATGATACAAGCTTGTTTCCTAGAAATTGACAAGTTCCAGTTGTGCTTTTCCTGTCAATTTTACATCCTGCATAATCTGCATCTGAATAACCAATTAGTTCAAAACCAGATTCTCTAGGATACCAAATGCCAAGGTTTGGTGTTCCTTTGAGATATCTGAAAATTCTTTTAATAGCAACTAAATGGGATTCCCTAGGATCAGCCTGAAATCTAGCACATAGACATGTAGCAAACATAATATCAGGTCTACTAGCTGTTAAATATAAAAGTGAGCCAACCATGCCTCTGTAACTTGAAATGTCCACAGATTTTTCCTTAGTATTCAATTCAAGTTTGGTGGCAATAGGCATGGGTGTTTTGGCAGGAGAGCATTCCATTAAGTTAAACCTCTTTAACAAATCATTAATGTACTTGGTTTGACTAATGAAAATGCCTTCATTAACTTGCTTTACTTGAAGACCAAGAAAATAAGTTAATTCTCCCATCATGCTCATTTCATACTTACTTTGCATAAGCTTGGCAAAATTTTGACAAAGTTTTTCATCTGTAGACCCAAAAATTATGTCATCTACATAAATTTGAACAAGTATTGTAGAGCCATTCACAATCCTATGAAAAAGAGTTTTATCTACAGTACCTCTAGTGAAGTGATTCTCAAGAAGGAACTGCGACAATGTGTCATACCAGACTCTAGGTGCTTGTTTCAAACCATAGAGTGCTTTGAGGAGAAAGTACACATACTCTGGAAAATCATCATCTTCAAAGCCAGGAGGTTGACTCACATACACCTCCTCTTCCAGTTCCCCATTCAGAAAAGCACTCTTCACATCCATTTGAAAGACCTTGAAATTGGCATGGGCTGCATAGGCTAGGAAAATCCTTATTGCTTCTAGTCTTGCAACAGGAGCAAAGGTTTCATCAAAATCAATTCCCTCTTCCTGTGAGTAGCCTTTTGAAACCAATCTAGCTTTGTTCCTTGTGACTATGCCGTTTTCATCCATCTTGTTTCTGAACACCCATTTTGTGCCTATTACACTCCTGTCTTTAGGCTTGGGCACCAGCTTCCAAACATTGTTCCTCTCGAATTGGTTTAGCTCCTCTTGCATAGCCAAATCCCAATCTGGATCTAGAAGTGCATCCTCAACTTTCTTTGGCTCTTCTTGAGACAGAAAGCTACTATATAGACATTCCTCTTGAGTTGCTCTTCTAGTTTGAACTTTTGAAGAAACATCACCTATAATTAGTTCAAAGGGATGATCTTTAGTCCATTTTCTTGAGGGAGGTAGATTTGCTCTTGAAGAAGTAGCTTCATGATCATGATTGCCTTGATTAGATATTTGTCCTTGAGAAACTCCCCCTGAGTTTGTTGTCCCTAATTGATCACTCCTGGAAGCATTTCTGTGACTGTCAACGGAATGTCCATTTTGACTGTCAACGAAACGCTCATTCTGACTGTCAACGAAATGACCATTTGGTCTACTAGCAGCTATTCTTTTCAATCTTAATGCAGCAATTTCATCTTCACTGCTGCTTTCATCTGTGCTAGATACAACAACTTTGGACTGTTTCTCAATAGTCTTATCATGATCCATTTGTTCTCCTTCCTCATTCTCAAAAGAGAGACTTTCATGGAAACCTTCATCACAGAGACCCTGAATTTTGAGATCATCAAAAACAACATGTAAAGATTCCATAACAATGTTGGTTCTGAGATTGTAGACTCTGTAGGCTTTCCCTGCTGCATAACCCACAAATATTGATTCATCTGCCTTTGCTTCAAATTTCCCCAAGTGCTCAGCTTGATTTCTCAGAACAAAACACTTGCAACCAAAGACATGAAGAAAATCCAATAGTGGTTTCTTTCTTTTGAGTAGTTGATAAGGTGTCATTCCCTTGGCCTGATTAATCAAAGAAATATTTTGAGTGAAGCAAGCTGTGTTGACTGCCTCAGCCCAAAAATAAGTAGGTAACTTTGATTCATCTAGCATTGTCCTTGCAGCTTCAATAAGTGTTCTGTTTTTCCTTTCAACTACACCATTTTGTTGTGGTGTCCTTGCTGCTGAAAACTCATGCAATATACCATTTTCTTCACAGAACACTTTCATTCTTGAATTCTGTCCCATTGTCACTCCTAATTCTTCTCACTTTGAAATCAGGATGATTGCTTACCATCTTGATGTGATTGATAATGATTTCACTTGCCTCATCTTTGGAGTGCAAAAATAAAGTCCATGTAAATCTAGAAAAATCATCAACAATCACAAGACAGTACTTCTTCTTTGAAATTGACATGACATTTACAGGGCCAAATAAATCCATGTGGAGCAACTCAAGCTGTTGAACAATTGATGACTCTGTCTTGCTTTTGAATGATGCCTTCTTTTGTTTTCCTTTTTGACAGGCATCACACAAACCATCCTTGGAGAATTCTACCTGTGGAATTCCTCTAGCAAGATCTTTCCTTACCAAATCATTCATGACTTTGAAATTCAGATGAGATAATTTCTTGTGCCACAACCAACTTTCATCCTTGCTTGCCTTGCTGAAAAGACATGTGATGGTGTCTGGACTTGTGCTGCTAAAGTCAGCAATGTACACGTTCCCTCTTCTGAATCCAGTCATGACCACATTGTTGTTTCCTATCTTAGAAACAACACAGGCTTCTTTGCGGTACCATATGTTTCAAAATTTTGCCGATCGTTGCCCTAAGGCCTAGGTCCTGTGGTTGCAAGGAGCAGGGGGCTAAAGGTTTTTTGCGGTTGACTTGTAATTAAGTATATTTTCCTGAAGTGTGCACATGAAATTCTCCATGCCTTACACTTCCTTCATAATACAAGTATACTTCTTGACATTAGACCTAACACTAACACGGACAACATTTCATGAAGATGGGGTTGGCACAGGATCAGGCATTGCCAGTATTTATTTTTCTGAAGATTGGAATAATTTGTCCATTATGATCGTCTTGTACTTTAGACTTTTACTAGTCTTCTCTGTTATATAGATGACTAGAGTATATGTTGGGATTTTGTAAATCACTTTATTCAACCTTTCAATTTGTTATGATAATATAGATATATTGCATTGAGATTCTTATTGAATTCAGATTCTTAGCATCTTGAATCAACATTCGAAATTTTATTTGATATATTTAAATTCATTTTTAATAAAAATGAAAATGTAATTGGAAATTTGATTTGATATTAAATATGTAATATGAGCAAATCCTGGAGTATCAACCGACTCGTTTATAAGCCTAGTTATGGCTTATAAGTTCAATATTAATAATGAGGTACATTTTCCTCACTTATTACTTAATTTCTTTATTTTTTAATATTTTATATTTTTACCTTTGTGTTTTTAAATATTTTTTTAATTTAAAATGCAAGTGTTGAAATCATTGTATTTAATAATTATTTTTTCAAATTTAATTTAGCAAACTCTTAACTAACTTATAAATAAATTTATCCAAACACTCGTATAACTTATAACAATTCATACTTATCACCTACACTTACTCATTTCATTTTAAGTTATAAGTCACTTTTGGTGATACCGAAACACGCACTATATATCACACACAGACCGATCCACTGCACAGGACCCGTTGTCATATATTTGTTAACTTTTTAATGAAAACTAGCCTAAAAACCCGTGCGAAGCACGGGCCTGCTTATTTACTGAAATAATTTTTCGATATATATCGAAACAATTTTGTAATTAAAATTAATTTTGAATTTATCTTATATTTGTATAAAAAAATTTAATTTTTTTAATATTTAATAAGATTTCACAAAATTTGGAAAAAAAATCTATAAAATAAAGATCAAATTATTATTTTCATTTGACAAAATATTAATTTAGTTTTAAATGTCGTGAAATGCATTTTATCAAATTCAACAATTAAATATAATCTAAATGATTATTTTAGTATAGTTGTTTATGATATGGATGTATCTAAACTAATGTGTTTTTAACGAAATGACAATATACTTGTAAATAAAATATAAAGTTGGTCACGTACGTAAGACTACACACCGTGATCACATCTTAAAATATTTTAGTCTAAAGTCCGTATATAACATTAGTGTATGTAAATTAATATGATAACGTAACTGTGCCAAACCCAAGGCTTTGGGACTTGTTCATAGTGAGTATTATTGATATTAAGAACAAATAGAAACAATGTAAAATTTGAAACACGGTCGAACTATTGTTCTTGTTGAAATTATAATCAGGTTTACCGGAGTTTTCTATGTTGGAGAAAGTATAATTTGTAAATAGGTATTTTGCCTTAGTAGTTGTTGTTTGTTTTTCAGCGATCAATTGATTTGGTTTTTTTTATTTTTTTGCAGTCTAGAATATAAATCGTTAAATGCACACAATGTTGTTGTAATATAATCGAACACATGTGAATGAGATAGAGGATTTTAAAAAGAAGCTCAAGGTTGGTGCATCTTTGCACACTCTCACGAGACTATCTTGCGGTGTAAATTACAAAATTGTCGGTATATAACATAGGCGATGCAGTCTTAACATTGTCAGATATAAACGTAGGGCTGAGACTTATTACAAAATCTATTAATATTATTTAAAAGTCATCCATGCGGCGTCTCACTCAATTTTTTTACTTTTAAAATTTTATAAAAATTTTATACTCTAATCTTATATGTTATCTATAATCTTATTATTATGTAGAAATTATACGTTATCTATAATCTTATACTCTTTTAAAATTTTATTTTTTATATCAATCATTTAAAATAAAAGAAAGAGAATCGTAGAGTATGCTCAATCCATTAAAATATTTTTGGTAATTATATACAATGCAAAATTTTATAAATAATATAAACCAACATTTTATTTATTTAAAAATAAAAAATTATAAAAAAGAAGATGAGAGAAGAAGAGAAATTAACATTAATAAGATTTTAAAGAAAACTTAAAACAAAATGTACTATGCTACTTATGCATGAGCTTGATTAGAGAAGATTAATGGTTCAATTTACTACACTAACATAATTTTATCTACTATTTGCATAAATATAAAAGAGTTGACGTTTTTGTAATTTTTTAACATGTAGGGGCAAAATCATAAATTCAAGGTATTAAAATGACATATATCAATAATTTAAATTGATAAAACAGAATTGTAGATTATGTTCAACTGCTAAAAATATTTATTATAACTATGTATTGTGCAATATTCTAAAAATAATATAAATCAATGTTTATTAACTCAAAAAATAAAAAAATTGGAAGAAGAGGTAGTTTATCTAATAACAGTTTGAATATAAGCTCAAAACAAAGTGTAGCATAGTTGGTTATGACATGAGTTTGACATGGATATGTTAAGGGTTCGATTCCCATCATTAACATAATTTCACAATTTTTACATTTTCATTAAAGAATGGTATTTTTGTAATTTTAGAAAATATAAGGGTAAAATCGTAACTTCACAGCCATTAAAATGGCAAACTTTGCCCTTTGTTGGCTTTTAATATATAGAGAAAGATGGTTTTACTTTTTTAAACTCTTAGGCCATGTTTGTTTGTTTAAGAGAATTTTGGGATTATAATATATAATCTCAATATTCTTTGAATAATCTAATATTCATTTAAAATATTAAGTATAGATTGGATTATAATCACTTAAGATTTCATATATATTTTTCGCTAAGTAAGATTTCATAATTTTTTAAATTATCTTATGTAATTTCTTATCTTACAGTTCCCTTAAAAAGTAATTTATAAGATATGAATAAAAATATCTCTTCCAACCAAGTATGATAATTATAATCATATTTCTTACTCCAACCTAACAAATATAAAACAACTATTTTAAAATTTTATAATCTTTAAAGTACTTCTAAATAAGTTTTTGCAAAATAGATCAGAAATAAATTATTTGTATACTCCATGTTATTGTGTATGAGGATCTAATTTAGTTTGACATCTCATTCAATTTATAATGGATTGTGTTTACATATACATGAAAAATTGAGAGTTACCTTAATTGTTATTACTAAGAAATTTGAAGAGTGTACTACCTATATTAGTTATTTTTATTCAACAATATTATGTTTTTGATTGTTTGATTAGTGTTCTACTCAAATGTGCTTTCTTTTTCTCAAATATCAAATGCCTTTGTTTAGATATAGCAAGTGGGGGTGGTTTAGGTATATGCTCATTTTTTATAAGATTTTTGGTGTTTGAATCCTAAGATTTTTATTTTAGAATATATATTTTTTAATATATATATTAACAAGCTTTTGTCCCTAATTTAACCAATTTTAATTTTATTAAACCTTAATTAGTGAAATAGTTTTCTCAGATGTAAGCAGTTTTTGATATTAAGTGGCGGTGTACTTTGATGTCCTCCTATTTGTTTATAAGATTTTTGGGTGTTTAAGTCCTAAGATTTTTATTTATTCATATACGTTTTAACAGGTTTCATTCCCATTTACCTAATTTTATTTTTATTAAACCCTAATGAAATAGGTAGGAGGTATGTAATAAACTAATAATTGCTTAAACTAAAGGGTGTATTTAGTTCAACTTTTAATATATTAATGATAATATGCAACATTTTAAAACATCTTGTTGATTTTGTTTTATACTTGAATTGTCATTGAGTAGATGTAGACTCGTGCTTGGTTGATACAAAGGCTCATAGATTTAGAAAACATTCCACAAATGCTTCAAAATCTAATACATTTTAATCGAATTTCAGAAAATTTTACAAAATTCATCAGTTTTTTATTACTATTTTGTTTTTGAATATCAATACACATTAAAGAATATTAAAATACATGAGTTTTTGAATATCATAAAATTCTCCATTTTATGAAATTTTGATTGAATATCCTATGATTATAATTGTAAACTTTTGACTATCCTTATTCATTACCAACAAATTTTAATATTGCATTTTTATAATCCAAAAAATCCAAATAGAGTACCATATGTTTCAAAATTTTGCCGATCGTTGCCCTAAGGCCTAGGTCCTGTGGTTGCAAGGAGCAGGGAGCTAAAGGTTTTTGGCGGTTGACTTGTAATTAAGTATATTTTCCTGAAGTGTGCACATGAAATTCTCCATGCCTTACACTTCCTTCATAATACAAGTATACTTCTTGACATTAGACCTAACACTAACAGGGACAACATTTCATGAAGATGGGGTTGGCACAGGATCAGGCATTGCCAGTATTTATTTTTCTGAAGATTGGAATAATTTGTCCATTATGATTGTCTTGTACTTTAGACTTTTACTAGTCTTCTCTGTTATATAGATGACTAGAGTATATGTTGGGATTTTGTAAATCACTTTATTCAACCTTTCAATTTGTTATGATAATATAGATATATTGCATTCAGATTCTTATTGAATTCAGATTCTTAGCATCTTGAATCAACATTCAAAATTTTATTTGATATATTTAAATTCATTTTTAATAAAAATGAAAATGTAATTGGAAATATGATTTGATATTAAATATGTAATATGAGCAAATCCTGGAGTATCAACCGCTATTAGGAAATGTAATATAAAGCACATGTACAGAATCTCATTAAAAATACAATGCTAGTGGTCAATCTATGGGCCTGTTTGCAACTCGTTTATAAGCCTAGTTATGGCTTATAAGTTGAATATTAATAATGAGGTACATTTTCCTCACTTATTACTTAATTTCTTTATTTTTTAATATTTTATATTTTTACCTTTATGTTTTTAAATATTTTTTTAATTTAAAATGCAAGTGTTGAAATCATTGTATTTAATAATTATTTTTTCAAATTTAATTTAGCAAACTCTTAACTAACTTATAAATAAATTTATCCAAACACTCGTATAAGTTATAAGAATTCATACTTATCACCTACACTTACTCATTTCATTTTAAGTTATAAGTCACTTTTGGTGATACCGAAACACGCACTATATATCACACACAGACCTATCCACTGCACAGGACCCGTTGTCATATATTTGTTAACTTTTTACTGAAAATGGTTTTACTTTTTTAAACTCTTAGGCCATGTTTGTTGTTTAAGAGAATTTTGGGATTATAATATATAATCTCAATATTCTTTGAATAATCTAATATTCATTTAAAATATTAAGTATAGATTGGATTATAATCACTTAAGATTTCATATATATTTTTCTCTAAGTAAGATTTCATAATTTTTTAAATTATCTTATGTAATTTCTTATCTTACAGTTCCCTTAAAAAGTAATTTATAAGATATGAATAAAAATATCTCTTCCAACCAAGTATGATAATTATAATCATATTTCTTACTCCAACCTAACAAATATAAAACAACTATTTTAAAATTTTATAATCTTTAAAGTATTTCTAAATAAGTTTTTGCAAAATAGATCAGAAAGAAATTATTTGTATACTCCATGTTATTGTGTATTAGGATCTAATTTAGTTTGACATCTCATTCAATTTATAATGGATTGTGTTTACATATACATGAAAAATTGAGAGTTACCTTAATTGTTATTACTAAGAAATTTGAAGAGTGTAGTACCTATATTAGTTATTTTTATTCAGCAATATTATGTTTTTGATTGTTTGATTAGTGTTCTACTCAAATGTGCTTTCTTTTTCTCAAATATCAAATGCCTTTGTTTAGATATAGCAAGGGGGGGTGGTTTAGGTATATGCTCATTTTTTATAAGATTTTTGGTGTTTGAATCCTAAGATTTTTATTTTAGAATATATATTTTTTAATATATATATTAACAAGCTTTTGTCCCTAATTTAACCAATTTTAATTTTATTAAACCTTAATTAGTGAAATAGTTTTCTCACATGTAAGCTGTTTTTTATATTAAGTGGCGGTGTACTTTGATGTCCTCCTATTTGTTTATAAGATTTTTGGGTGTTTAAGTCCTAAGATTTTTATTTATTCATATACGTTAACAGGTTTCATTCCCATTTACCTAATTTTATTTTTATTAAACCCTAATGAAATAGGTAGGAGGTATGTAATAAACTAATAATTGCTTAAACTAAAGGGTGTATTTAGTTCAACTTTTAATATATTAATGATAATATGCAACATTTTAAAACATCTTGTTGATTTTGTTTTATACTTGAATTGTCATTGAGTAGATGTAGACTCGTGCTTGGTTGATACAAAGGCTCATAGATTTAGAAAACATTCCACAAATTCTTCAAAATCTAATACATTTTAATCGAATTTCAGAAATTTTTACAAAATTCATCAGTTTTTTATTACTATTTTGTTTTTGAATATCAATACACATTAAAGAATATTAAAATACATCAGTTTTTGAATATCATAAAATTCTCCATTTTATGAAATTTTGATTGAATATCCTATGATTATAATTGTAAACTTTTGACTATCCTTATTCATTACCAACAAATTTTAATATTGCATTTTTATAATCCAAAAATTCCAAATAGAGTACCATATGTTTCAAAATTTCGCCGATCGTTGCCCTAAGGCCTAGGTCCTGTGGTTGCAAGGAGCAGGGGGCTAAAGGTTTTTGGCGGTTGACTTGTAATTAAGTATATTTTCCTGAAGTGTGCACATGAAATTCTCCATGCCTTACACTTCCTTCATAATACAAGTATACTTCTTGACATTAGACCTAACACTAACACTAACAGGGACAACATTTCATGAAGATGGGGTTGGCACAGGATCAGGCATTGCCAGTATTTATTTTTCTGAAGATTGGAATAATTTGTCCATTATGATTGTCTTGTACTTTAGACTTTTACTAGTCTTCTCTGTTATATAGATGACTAGAGTATATGTTGGGATTTTGTAAATCACTTTATTCAACCTTTCAATTTGTTATGATAATATAGATATATTGCATTCAGATTCTTATTGAATTCAGATTCTTAGCATCTTGAATCAACATTCAAAATTTTATTTGATATATTTAAATTCATTTTTAATAAAAATGAAAATGTAATTGGAAATATGATTTGATATTCAATATGTAATATGAGCAAATCCTGGAGTATCAACGGCTATTAGGAAATGTAATATAAAGCACATGTACACAATCTCATTAAAAATACAATGCTAGTGGTCAATCTATGGGCCTGTTTGCAACTCTTTATAAGCCGAGTTATGGCTTATAAGTTGAATATTAATAATGAGCTACATTTTCCTCACTTATTACTTAATTTCTTTATTTGTTAATATTTTATATTTTTACCTTTGTATTTTTAAATATTTTTTTAATTTAAAATGCAAGTGTTGAAATCATTGTATTTAATAATTATTTTTTCAAATTTAATTTAGCAAACTCTTAACTAACTTATAAATAAATTTATGCAAACACTAGTATAACTTATAAGAATTCATACTTATCACCGACACTTACTCATTTCATTTTAAGTTATAAGTCACTTTTGGTGATACCTAAACACGCACTATATATCACACACAGACCGATCCACTGCACAGGACCCGTTGTCATATATTTGTTAACTTTTTACTGAAAATGGTTTTACTTTTTTAAACTCTTAGGCCATGTTTGTTTGTTTAAGAGAATTTTGGGATTATAATATATAATCTCAATATTCTTTGAATAATCTAATATTCATTTAAAATATTAAGTATAGATTGGATTATAATCACTTAAGATTTCATATATATTTTTCGCTAAGTAAGATTTCATAATTTTTTAAATTATCTTATGTAATTTCTTATCTTACAGTTCCCTTAAAAAGTAATTTATAAGATATGATTAAAAATATCTCTTCCAACCAAGTATGATAATTATAATCATATTTCTTACTCCAACCTAACAAATATAAAACAACTATTTTAAAATTTTATAATCTTTAAAGTACTTCTAAATAAGTTTTTGCAAAATAGATCAGAAAGAAATTATTTGTATACTCCATGTTATTGTGTATGAGGATCTAATTTAGTTTGACATCTCATTCAATTTATAATGGATTGTGTTTACATATACATGAAAAATTGAGAGTTACCTTAATTGTTATTACTAAGAAATTTGAAGAGTGTACTACCTATATTAGTTATTTTTATTCAACAATATTATGTTTTTGATTGTTTGATTAGTGTTCTACTCAAATGTGCTTTCTTTTTCTCAAATATCAAATGCCTTTGTTTAGATATAGCAAGTGGGGGTGGTTTTGGTATATGCTCATTTTTTATAAGATTTTTGGTGTTTGAATCCTAAGATTTTTATTTTAGAATATATATTTTTTTAATATATCTATTAACAAGCTTTTGTCCCTAATTTAACCAATTTTAACTTTATTAAAACTTAATTAGTGAAATAGTTTTCTCACATGTAAGATGTCTCTGTTTTGATATTGCAAGTGGCGGTGTACTTTGATGTCCTACTATTTGTTTATAGGATTTTTGGGTGCTTAAGTCCTAAGATTTTTATTTATTAATATAGGTTTTAAAGGTTTCATTCCCATTTACCTAATTTTATTTTTATTAAACCCTAATGAAATAGGTAGGAGGTATGTAATAAACTAATAATTTCTTAAACTAAATGGTGTATTTAGTTCAACTTTTAATATATTAACGATAATATGCAACATTTTAAAACACCTTGTTGATTTTGTTTTATACTTGAATTGTCAGTAGATGTAGACTCGTGCTTGGTTGATACAAAGACTCATAAATTTAGAAAACATTCCACAAATTCTTCAAAATCTAATACATTTTAATCAAATTTCAGAAAATTTTACAAAATTCATCAATTTTTATTACTATTTTGTTTGTGAATATCAATACACACTAAAGAATATTAAAATACATCAGTTTTTGAATATCATAAAATTCTCCATTTTATGAAATTTTGATTGAATATCCTAAGATTATAATTGTAAACTTTTGAATATCCTTATTCATTACCAACAGATTTTAATATTGCATTTTTATAATCCAAAAAATCCATACAAATCCAAATAGAGTACCATATGTTTCAAAATTTTGCTAATCGTTGCCCTAAGGCCTAGGTCCTGTGGTTGCAAGGAGCCGGGGGCTAAAGGTTTTTGGCGGTTGACTTATAATTAAGTATATTTTCCTGAAGTGTGCACATGAAATTCTCCATGCCTTACACTTCCTTCATAATACAGGTATACTTCTTGACATTAGATAGAAAATGGTGCAAGAAAAATTAGGGGTTACTTCACAAAATTCTTTCATTTTTGGACACCAAATTGGGTGTACAAACCAGCGTTCTCTTCTATCGATGGAAGTTTGTATGCACTACTCTCACTTTTCTCGTATTCAAACAAAAGCACTTGGGTTTTCTTAAAAACACGGATAAAATTGCACCAAATGTTTTAGTTCGGAACCATAGAAGTCACATTTCAAGTTTGGAGCTCATTGGTTCTCCCTCCAAAATTTGTTGCAAAGTTTCTTAAGTATGTCATCTTTCATCATGTAGAGTACGTACTTCAATGTTGTGTTACTCTATGATCCTAAAATTTTTATGTTCTCAAACTTCAGCTCTAATTTCATTGGGTAACTCGAATTGCAAATCACATTTGATATTGTGCCTGTTTGGCAACTGGTTTATAAGCCTACTTATGGTTTATAAGCCCCTGGCTTATAAGTTGAATGTTAATAATGATGTACATTTTCCTCAACTTATTGAATTATTACTTAATTTATTTATGTTTTAATATTTTATATTTTTACCTTTGTTTTTTTAATTTAAAATGCAAGTGTTGAAATCATTATATTTAATAATTATTTTTTCAAATTTAATTTAGCAAACTATTATCTAACTTATAAGTAAATTTATCCAAATATAACTTATAAGAAATCATAACTTATACTTATAAGAATTCATCAACTTATACTTATATGACACTTACTCATTTCATTTTAGATTATAAGTTTTTTGTGATACCCGCACTATATCAACCGATCCACTGGACAGGACCCTTTGTCATATATTTGTTAACTTTTTACTGAAAATGGTTTTGCTTTTTTTAACTCGTAGGCCATGTTTGTTTGTTTAGGAGAATTTTGGGATTATAATATATAATCTCAATATTCTTTAAATAATCTAATATTCATTTAAAATATTAAGTTTAGATTGTATTATAATCACTTAAGATTTCATATAATTTTTTCGCTAAGTAAGATTTCATAATTTTTTAAATTATCTTATGTAATTTCTTATCTTACAGTTCCCTTAAAAAATAATTTATAAGATCTGATTAAAAATATCTCTTCCAACCAAGTATGATAATTATAATCATATTTCCTACTCCAACCAAACAAATATAAAACAACTATTTTAAAATTTTATAATCTTTAAAGTACTTCTAAATAAGTTTTTGCAAAATAGATAAGAAATTATTTGTATACTCCATGTTATTGTTATTCTGCATGAGTATCTAATTTAGTTTGACATCTCATTCAATTTATAAGGGATAAATTGAGAGTTACCTTAATTGTGATTACTAAGAAACATGGAGAGTCTACTACCTATATTAGTTATCTTTATTCAACAATATTATGTTTTTGATTGTTTGATTAGTGTTCAACTCAAACATGCTTTCTTTTTCTCACATATGAGATGTCTTTGTTTAGATATAGCAAGTGGGGTGGTTTTGGTATATGCTCATTTTTTATAAGATTTTTGGTGTTTGAATCCTAAGATTTTTGGTGTTTGAATCCTAAGATTTTTATTTTAGAATATATATTTTAATATATATTAACAAGCCTTTGTCCCTAATTTAACCAATTTTAATTTTATTAAACCTTAATTAGTGAAATAGTTTTCTCACATGTAAGATGTCTCTGTTTTGATATTGCAAGAACTTTGATGTCCTCCTATTTGTTTATAAGATTTTTGGGTGTTTAAGTCCTAAGATTTTTATTTATTAATATACGTTTTAACAGGTTTCATTCCCATTTACCTAATTTTATTTTTATTAAACCCTAATGAAATAGGTAGGAGGTATGTAATAAACTAATAATTGCTTAAACTAAAGGGTGTATTTAGTTCAACTTTTAATATATTAATGATAATATGCAACATTTTAAAACACCTTGTCGATTTTGTTTTACACTTGAATTGTCATTGAGTAGATGTAGACTCGTGCTTGGTTGATACAAAGGCTCGTAGATTTAGAAAACATTCCACAAATTCTTCAAAATCTAATACATTTTAATCGAATTTCAGAAAATTTTACAAAATTCATCAGTTTTTTATTACTATTTTGTTTCTGAATATCAATACACATTAAAGAATATTAAAATACATCAGTTTTTGAATATCATAAAATTCTCCATTTTATGAAATTTTGATTGAATATCCTATGATTATAATTGTAAACTTTTGACTATCCTTATTCATTACCAACAGATTTTAATATTGCATTTTTATAATCCAAAAAATCCATACAAATCCAAATAGAGTACCATATGTTTCAAAATTTTGCCGATCGTTGCCCTAAGGCCTAGGTCCTCTGGTTGCAAGGAGCAGGGGGCTAAAGGTTTTTGGCGGTTGACTTGTAATTAAGTATATTTTCCTGAAGTGTGCACATGAAATTCTCCATGCCTTAGATAGCAAATTGTGTAAGAAAAATTAGATAGCAAATTGTGTACTTCATAATATAAGTATACTTCTTGACATTAGATAGCAAATTGTGTAAGAAAAATTAGGGGCTACTTCACAAAATTCTTTCATTTTTGGACACCAAATTGGGTGTACAAACCAGCGTTCTCTTCGATCGATGGAAGTTTGTACGACCTACTCTCCCTTTTCTCGTATTCAAACAAAATCACTCCGGTTTTCTTAAAAACACGGATAAAATTGCACGAAATGTTTTAGTTCGGAACCATCGAAGTCACATTTCTAGTTTGGAGCTCATTGGTTCTCCCTCCAGAATTAGTTGCAAAGTTTCTTAAGTATGCCATCTTTGATCATGTAGAGTACGTACTTCAATGTTGTGTTACTCTATGATCCTAAAATTTTTATGTTCTCAAACTTCAGATGTAATTTCATTGGGTAACTCGAATTGCAAATCACATTTGATATTATAATATATCTAGATCACATTGTTGAGATTTACGGACTCTAATAACTCTACACCTTGACAACTTTCCCACATCTTCGGATTGAATTTCTTTTTACAAACAGTTTATCACAAATTTGTCTATGTGCAAATTGCACAATAAAGTTTGGAATTTCCGGGCTTTCAAATGTCAAAATCTGGATGATGTACCGACTTTTGAGAATATTCGCTGCACTTGTCGGTCTACAAAATCTCACTTTGTCTTTCTTCTTGTTGCCCATAAAAGCTTATGCAATATATATCTTATATTATATCAAAATCTGGATGAAGGTAACACTTTTGTCTTTGATTTTGATATCAGATAAGCTAGCCCTCTCTTTTGTAATGATATATATCTGATTAGCTTATTGCCTTGATAAATTACTTTCTTATCATGTCTACATTCAGAACCAATGGAATTTCATCCATGTTTGAAGTAAGGGAGCTTTAGGTTTGAAATTTGAGCATGTCAACAAAAGGAGGATGGGTTTTAATTATTATTAGTTTAAATTCCATCTCTACAAACTTTAATAGGTTTAAGTATATATGAATTATGTGGAGAAAATTTATCAAAATTTATCTTTGTCTCGAGAGATCTAGAAATACAGACAACCTATAGCAAAAATATAAAAAATTATGTGGTGAACGATTATTACATTTAGCTAATATTTGTGCCAAAATTGTTTTGCATATTGCGTGAAATATATCAACTGCTTTTCGGTCGATATTTCAAGTTACTCTAGCTAAAATTAGTTTTAAATTACTTTTTTAATATAAGATTAAGCATATCAATTAACTCATGAATTCAATCTAACATCGGTGTAAGTCACAAAACCATTGTAAATATTGCATGTGAAAGGATAAGTGTTAAAGAAATCTTAAATAAATATGCAGGAATATGGATAATGATTTGTAAATTGACTTTGAGAAAAATGACCAGACACAATTTATCAAAATTTTATTTCTGAATCTGAGGTATGCAAATTCAACATTGCTTAAAATTAACTTAAATGTTCCTAAAAGAAAACATAACTAGAAAGAAGAAAATTGACCAGCGACCATCAACAGTCATATACTGCTGAGTTTTTGGCAACCACTAGCATTACAGGGCCGGCTGCTTTCATGCTAGTCACTAGTCCACCCATTAAAGCTCCTTCGGCATCTACAGCTGTAACAGTAAATCACCTAGCTATGTGATCATAAGAAGCAGAAGTAGCGGCAGCAGCAGCACCTGAACCGAAACTTGTCCCTGAAAAAGAAATTATCCTAAAAGTTCCTGGAACTTGAGCAGGTGGGACATCAGACCCTGTACAGAAAGTAACAGCTTGTGATACAAGTCAGGTACCAAAAACAACTGATATATTTAGTGAATTACGACCAGCATACTCCACAACACTTTCCACGATATCCAACCCTGGTTCAATGTTAAGGACGAGATTCCCATGGAAGTTCTCGGCCTTGACCAGTTACCGGATCCAACCGTTCTTGGTCTTGACCTGTGACTAGACCTAACACTAACAGGGACAACATTTCGTGAAGATGGGGTTGGCACAGGATCAGGCATTGCCAGTATTTGTTTTTCTGCAGATTGGAATAATTTGTCCATTATGATTGTCTTGTACTTTAGACTTTTACCAGTCTTCTCTGTTATATAGATGACTAGAGTATATGTTGGGATTTTGTAAATCACTTTATTCAACCTTTTAATTTGTTATGATAATATAGATATATTGCATTCACATTCTTATTGAATTCAGATTCTTAGCATCTTGAATCAACATTCGAAATTTTATTTGATATACTTAAATTCATTTTTAATAAAAATGAAAATGTAATTGGAAATATGATTTGATATTCAATATGTATTATGAGCAAATCCTAGAGTATCAGCAGCTATTAGGAAATCTCATTAAAAATGCAATGCTAGTGGTCAATCTATGGGCCTGTTTGGCAACTGGTTTATAAGCCTACTTATGGTTTATAAGCCGACTTATGGGTTATAAGTTGAATGTTAATAATTACGTACATTTTCCTCAACTTATTACTTAATTTATTTATTTATTAATATTTTATATTTTTACCTTTGTTTTTTTAATTTAAAATGCAAGTGTTAGAAATCATTGTATTTAATAATTATTTTTTTCAAATTTAATTTAGCAAACTCTTATCTAACTTATAAGTAAATTTATCCAAATATAACTCATAAGAATTCATCAACTTATACTTATATGACACTTACTTATTTCATTTTATGTTATAACTCTACTTTTTTTGTGATACCCCCACTATATCAACCGATCCACTGGACAAGACCTTTTGTCATATATTTGTTAACTTTTTACTGAAAATGGTTTTACTTTTTTTAACTCGTAGGCCATGTTTGTTTGTTTAGGTGAATTTTGGGATTATAATATATAATCTCAATATTCTTTAAATAATCTAATATTCATTTAAAATATTAAGTTTAGATTGTATTATAATCACTTAAGATTTCATATATTTTTTTCGCTAAGTAAGATTTCATAATTTTTTAAATTATCTTATGTAATTTCTTATCTTACAGTTCCCTTAAAAAATAATTTATAAGATCTGATTAAAAATATCTCTTCCAACCAAGTATGATAATTATAATCATATTTCCTACTCCAACCTAACAAATATAAAACAACTATTTTAAAATTTTATAATCTTTAAAGTACTTCTAAATAAGTTTTTGCAAAATAGATTAGAAATTATTTGTATCACTACAAGTAAACAGGACAAAACTGACCACTGCATATGGTCGGTTATAACCACAAACGATCGGTTTTACGGCTAAAACCGACTGTATGCAGTGGTCGGTTATGTCAACATGGTCAGGTTTAAGGCTAAAACCGACCGTATGCAGTGGTCGGTTATGTGAGTGTTCACAAATTAATATGTGGGTCCACTTACAACATGTGTCACCACGTGGCACAACGTGGCACCACGTCAGTAAACTAAAACCGACCGTAGGCGGTCGGTTATATCAAAATGTAAAATGTTGACTGACACACATAACCGACCGTGGTCAAATGTGCACAATCGGACGGTTTTATAGCAGTATGTTGGTTAAGTGTCAAAACCGACCACCTTATAACCGACCACTCTGTAAGGAGATGGTCGGTTTTACACTTTGAATGTGGTCGGTTATGTGTGTGTACGGTCGGTTTTCTGGTAATGGAATGGTAAAAAACGGTCGGTTATGCAGCATAAACGGTCGGTTTTCTGTGTTTATTTTTAAAAAAAATTGCAGATTCTGCTGTTTTCCCTGTACCATTCCAATACCAATATCATGCAACACATTGTATCCCCTGTACCATTCCAATTCCAATACCAATATCAACTATAACATTAAATCCTATACCACTAACTACAACAAAATCAAGCGCAAACATAATTGATAAAAGATAAACCATTAAAACCAAATTCAAATCCGATAAACGGATAAACCATAAAATGTTAAGTCCGATATTTTCGGAAATCCAACCAAAAAAGTAACATCATTACAACCAACCAACAAGTTCAGATTTAAAATGCATAAAACAAAAGACATAAAGAACTACGACGACAAAGAAACCGGAGAGTCGTCGGATCCATTCCCATCTTGGCCATCCCCACCATTGCCTTCATCATCGCCAACCTCCACGTCCGAGGCCTCGTCCACATCCGTATAATCTCTTTCTTCCAAAGCAACCCGATTCGCCGCTTCCTATATGCACATATAATTCAATTAAAATCCAATACTATATTCTAAATGGACACAAATACAAAATGGGATCTAACTATTACCGCTTCGACACGCGCTTCCGTTTTTTGAAGGACATCATCAATCAAGGTTCCGATAATATGTACAATCTCGCCGCCAATGAGACTATTCCATTGAAGTCTTTGAGTTGGATCGGCGGATGGATCAGAGGCTTCGAGGGCGGTGCATGCAAAGTTGGCTATCTCTTCATCGGATAGTTGGCGAGCGAATCGATTAGGATTGGCGCGAATCTCCGTGAGCACATTTATAACAATCGAGATATAAACATTGTCGGGGAGGACATCACGTTGTCTTGGAGCAGATGAAGATGAGCCGGCTTCACCTCGGGTGGAATCCCTATAGCGAGTGGCAAGTGTGGGAATAAGATCACTAGCTCGAAGAGTGGGGAACCCGAGAACATAATTCTTTTTAGGTTTTTCACCTTCGGGAACCCCCATTGCTTCCATCCACCAATCCCAAGGCTCATCTCGATCACCCGTTTGAGTTATCTCCACCGGCATACGATCAAGAATAGCGGCATATCGTTCCTACACATTTTTCAAGTTTTATTAGAACAAATAACTTTTTTTACACTTATAATAAAGGTGAAAAAAACAAAAAAATGAGATTACCGCAATGCGCATGGCGCCCGGAGTAGTTTATTGAGGGTTTTTTGGATCGGAGCCAACTTTCTTATGGCATTTATCCCACACCTCAAGTCTAGTTGAAGGCTTACGGCTTTTCCTTGTCATTTCCTTAAAAATATAAAATAAGCTTATATTAGTAAATTAGTTATGTTATAAAATGAAATTAATAACCTTGTGTGTGTGTATACATATTTAAATATTATTACCCTTCTCACGGTGTTGAATGACCGAGCACCGGCACTATGCAACCTTTCAACATGGTCGCGATTTGTAGCTCCAACCTTTGCCCTATGCAAGTGCCCTTCATCCGTCTCCCAATAATTTAAAAGATCTTTCCAAAATGCAAGAGACCAATAAGGGGGCCTTAACGACAACTTCGAAACCCCGGTCTCCTCCACTTTTGTATCCACTCTCTTCTTAAGCTCATTCATAGTCCTTTTTACTGTTTTCTTTATGTGATCTTGAACAATCCTTCTTGATTGTGAACGGCTTTGTCCCCTTTCATGCTTATAAAAATCCTACAAAATAGGAACAAGTGATAGTGTCAAATTCATATTCAAATCAAATTCATAACTAAATAAAAAAACAAATATAATAAAAATTAACATTGTATTACTTACAAAAAATTGATTAGTCCTTTCCTCCAACCATTTTGGATAAGCCGCGTCAATGTCACTAAAAGTATAATGACCCATAGGCCATTTCTCACGAATCATCCCAAGCAAAGTTTTTTTTGCCGTATTATCTTCGATACTATATAGAACAATTTAAATTATGAACACAACAAACATGATACTATATAAAACTATTAAACAACTAATTATACTAGGACAAATAAATAAAAGTAGACTTACTGTCCATCGGAGATATTGATACGTTGTGGTTTAAGTGGTTTTTTAGCTCCGTAAATTCCGCTTGGATGTGATCGCGGTCTCCTTAGTCGATACACATGTTCTTCTACATTTGTTGGGTCCGAATCGCCATCCGAATCCGTTGGCTCATCACGCAAGGCCAACGTGCTCTTTCCCTTACTCTTGCCCTTTCCCTTTCCATTCCCATTTCCATTTTTTGTTTGTTTACCTTTACCCTTGCCCTTATCTTTTTCAACTTCCTTACCTTTCCCTTTCTTTGCCATCATCAATATCAACATTCCAATCAACATGGTAAACACTAGCCAACCAAAGAGCCCCTAAAATTTTAAAAAAATATACGAAAATAAATACATATCGTTAATATCATAAAACCACAAGTTCATATCTCTATGTCACAAGTGCATGTTTTGCAATCAAATGAATCATAAATATTTCACATTATATAAAGTCACAAGTTCATGTTTTGCAATCAAATGAATCATAAATATTTCACATTATATAAATCAAATCCAAAACATTATATAAAAACAAATAATCAAAGCAAGTAAATCGAATTCTTAAATCCAATTCTTAAATCCAAAACAATGCTCTAATAAATATCTCAATATCAACATAGACTAATAAAACAAATACATACATATAAGAACATATCAAATGGTAGTATCATTACCGACCGATACGTGCATGCAAAAAAAGAAAATTTTCATGTGTTTTCAAACAAATTATACAAACCGAGCAAGCAAACAACTAATCGAAGCCATAAACAAATAATCGAAGCCATAAACAAATAATCGAAACCATAAATCGAATCAAACCAACAAACCCTCATAATCAAACCAATAACCCAACAAAAAATACACATACATACAAACAAATACAATCAAAATATAAAAACAAAACAAAGAGAAACAAATAATCGAAATTGACAAAGAGAAACAAATAATCAAAATATACATACACGAATTCATACACACACACACACACACATACACACACACACACACACATATATATATATAGAGGATTAGTAAAACTCACATCAAGTTGAGAAAGTGGAGATGATGAATCCCTAAATTGAGAGGCACGGATTCGAGTTGAACGAACTGAACGGACCGATTTCGCCATTTGTGAGAGAGTTTAAGAATTGAGAGAGTTTGAGAGTTTTTAGTGTTTGGTAAAAAAGGAATGTGAAAGTGCAGATTCTTTAATTATACCCAGACTAAAACCGACCGATCGGGTGGTCGGTTTTATCATTGGGCTTTGTGACACATGCAGAACGACATCGTTTTGTTAATGGCGGGGGTTTAATTTTTAGTGAAAATTTTCCCCCCAAAAAATTGACGGTCGGTTTTATTATAGTCGGTCGGTTTTAAGAAACCCTAGAAACCCTAATGGTCAATTTTAGTGAACCCTAGAAACCGCTAAAACGAAATAAACCTTAGAAGAAGATAATTCTAATTAATTATATAGCGTAATTTTTCGTACATAGATCAATTTTCATTGATTCTAAACATCGGTACGGTTGGATCATGTAGATCGTGTAATTTAAATTTTATTTTAATTATTTCTCAGTTTTAGGTGATATGTTCATATATTTATTATAAAAATGTGTTTGTAATCATCAAAATAGGCTAATTTTTTGTGTATAAATATATTTTTCCGTGATGATAACATCCGTACGGTTGGATCATTAAAATTATATTTTTATTTTCTATGTCATGTTAATCGAGGGTTAAATTCAACTGAAAGTGCATATCTAATAAGCGAGATGTGCATTTGAAGAGGTATTGTTCAACATGATATTATGTTTATTATATTTTTAAATTTTATTTAAATGATATGAAAATAATTTTCACAATATCCGTTTATGTTGATATTTTATTATAATAATAAATTTTAATTTCAATTTAATTCACAATTAAATGTACTGATTTTACATTTTTAAATATAATTAAAACCTTAATTCAAGCAATGAGATCTGATAAAATATTGGTTTTAAACATAGTAGTACAATTATAATAATGAAAAGCGAGTGTAATTTTATAATATTTTTTTAAGAAATTAATTTATTTAAATATTTAAAATATAGAAAAGTTGACTGAGAAAGTCATAACCGACCGAAGTCAAAATGCACCATCGGTCGGTTTTCTAGCAGTTTGTTATCAAAGCGTTATAACCGACCACTTCAAAACCGACCACAATCATAACCGACCACTTCAAAACCGACCATCTTATATATATATATATATATATATATCGGTCGGTTTTCTGGGAAAATAATGGTAAAAATTGGTCAGTTATGTGTCCAATCGGTCGGTTTTCTGGGAAATCAATGGTAAAAAATGGTCGGTTATTTGTTTAATCAGTCGGTTTTCTGGGAAGCTAATGATTAAAAAACAATACCAATACAACTAGTAACAATTGATCATTCATTATAAGTTCAAATTACAAACAATATTATTCAATATCGTCAAAACCATCATCGTCTTCATCATCATTATCATCGTTATCATCACCTCCTCTTTCTTCTTCCTCTTCTTCATCTTCCTCCTCGTCCTCCTCGTTTTCTTCTTCTTCTTCTTCTTCCTCTTCTTCTTCTTCTTCATGATTTTCATGCCGAATGAATGGGCCATATTGTGCAAAATCAACAAAGAGTGAAAAGCTCCCGGCATTAGATCTATCTTCTTGAAAGGCATCCTCAATATCGTTTTGCACAATGATAGTTTCATCAAGTGGACGACTTTTAGACTTGACCACCGTATATATATTGCACTTGGAGCATAATATACTTGAGAGGCTTGACTAGCTAAAATAAAGATCTCATTAGACCTCAATCTTGAAGTTATATCAATGGTCACCACTCGATTCTTATCCATCTTCACACCGTCACCGATATTGTCAAACCATATACACTTAAACACATATACATGATTGTATCCATCATAAGTAAGTCTCATAATTTCTTGTAGTTGACCATAATAATCAAGATTATTTTCGTGTGAAGTGCCTTTGACAATAATACCGGAACCGGATGCAGTTGTCGTCGAAAATTTATATCCATTAACTTGACAAGTCTCAAAAGTCATGACTCTTAGTGATGGGCCTTCAAGCAAGTCCTTAAAACGAGGACCCTCTATCTCATCATTCTCAACCTAGTTATAAAAAAATTAATAAAACATGTAATGATAAAATCAAAATCGAGATTTAAATTTTGCTAAATGTAACAAATACCTTTTTTTAAGCCAAGTTTTAAATCGAGTCTTGACAATACGATCTAAATCTTGAGGAGTTGTCTCTGGACGTTGTCTCATAACGCGATTTTGGTACCTTCTAAAATATAGGAATAGAGAAATAATAGAAACGTGTAAATAACATAAAATAATGCAAATATGACTATACCACTAAATTAGGACAAGATATAGGTACCTTAGGTAAGGTTGAACTTCAGGAGAGTTCAAAAGAACGTATTCTTCTGCAAGCAGTTGTTCATCATCATCCATATATCTCGCTCTTTCTTTTCCGAGACATTCAATTGGATATCTAAAAACTTCTAATTTATCAGAATTTTGTACATCAAACAAAACTTCGTTACGACGTACTTTATTATGAACCGAATCGGAGGCAAAATAAAGAGAACAAAAATTAAGAGCCTCTTCTTCCATATATCGTTCGGCAATTGAACCCTCAACTCTTGCTTTATTACCGACCTTTTGTTTTAATTTTCCCAACAAACGCTCAATTGGATACATCCAATGCCAATAAGCCGGCCCGGCTAGTTTGATTTCTTCCGCTAAATGTACAACGAAGTGTTCCATCGAATCAAACCAAGTTTGAGGAAAAATTGTTTCCAACAAACACAAAGCTCTAATAACCGATTTCGCCATTAGATCCAAATCGGTTCTTGTCACAACAGATGGAAAACCGGCACTCCTTAACTTGGAATTAGTCTTTCCGGGTGGTGGAAAAATTATATCGTCAAGCAACTCCTTTACATCCTCCCCGGACAAACGACCACAAAACAATCTTCTTTCATCATTATCAAACAAATTACTTTTTTCGCGCAATGGATCATTTGGTTCAAGAAATATTCGGTTCGTGCCATAAAAACTACATTTTCCCGAATGTTTTAATTGAAACCATTGCACACTTCCACCACACACTTGACATCCCATTTTTCCTTTACCCGACCAACCACTTATCATACTCATAGCGGGAAAGTCACTAATAGTCCACATAAGAGCCGCTCGCATTGTAAAATTTTGCTTTATAGATTGGTCATACATTTCCACTCCGGTATTCCACAATATCTTCAATTCATCAATGAGAGGCCTTAGACAAACATTAATATCTTTGCCAATGCTATTCGAATCCGGAACAATATCGGTCATAAACATATAAGGCCTTTTCATACACATTGATGGCGGAAGATTATAGACAACAACCACCACGGGCCATACACTATATGTTTTCTTTCCGGTAGGGCCAAATGGGTTGAAACCATCGGTTGCAAGGCCAAGTCTTATATTACGAACCTCATTAGAAAATGATGGATAACGAAGGTCAAAATTTTTCCATTCATCTCCGTCCACGGGATGGCTAAGCTCTCCCTCTTTCACATCTCGATTCTTGTAAAATCTCATATGATTGGATGTATGCGCCGACATGTATAAGCGTTGTAGTCGAGGAATCAAAGGAAAATGTCTTAAGTTTTTTTTTGGTATTTTTTTACCATTTTTTCTCGAAACATCCCGATAACGATCTTTACCACATATATCACATACAATTTTATCTTTGTCATCTCCATAAAATAACATGCAATCATTCTCACACATATCAATTTTTTCATATTCAACCCTCAAACCCTTCATAATCTTTTTCATTTCATAATTGGTTTTGGGCAATGTGTGTTTCTTTGGTAACACATCCGCAAGAAGTTCAAGCAAACTATCAAAAGCTTTATTACTACAATTTGAATAGTTTTTGAATTCTAATAATTTTGCGGTCAAGCTTAATCTTGTATACTTTATATTGCCCGGATAAATAGGGACTCCATTTTCAACAATTAACTCATAGAATTTTTTAGCACTATCATTTGGAGCTTCATCTACATTACTAGTTCCCGTATCCGTGGTGTCATAATATTCATAATTTGCACCGGCAAAATCATGTAACATAGCATTAAAATCAACCGGTTTTTCCACCCTTGGAGGTTCCCGATGACTACGATGATGTGATTTTCGACTCTCATTTCTTTGCACAACTTCTTCACCGTGCGATGTCCACACCGTATAACCTTCAAGCATCCCTTTAGATAGAAGGTGAAATCTAATTTCATCAATGTCTAACCAATTCAAATTCTTACAAATCTTACAAGGACACTTCATTTTACCATCCTCCTCCACATTTTTCTCCTTTGTAAAATTTAAAAAAACCTCTACACCATTTCTATATTCGGGAGTTAAAGAAATTTTATCGCTTTGTATTTGATTACCTATCCAACTTCTATCCATATTTGCCATCTACATGATATATGTAAACAAATAATTTAACATTCACATATAATTGTAAAAACACATACATATATACATTGAATTATAAACAAATATATGTAATCATAATTAAATATAAAATAGAAAAAAGAAAACTTACATTATATGATTTGTATCACTTCTTCTATTTGTTTTCTTCAATTCTCTTCTTCTTTTTTCTCTTCTCTTTCTTTTCTATGTTTTGTTTCACTTGAAGAAATGAGTGTTTTAACAATAAAGTAACGTGACATAACCGACCGCCGTCGGTCGGTTATAACTTCTCGGTAAAACGACGTCGTTTTACCTTGCCGCAGTACAAAATAATTCAAATTTAAATATTTTTAATTCATTTTCGGGCCTACTGTCAGTAACGGTCGGTTTTAACGTTGACATGTCAGCACTAAAACCGATCGTTATTATGTGGTCGGTTTTCACTCTACCACATCAGCCAAAACGATGCCGTTTTGTTTGAAACTACAGTGATAACCGTCCGACTGACAGTCGGTCGATTTTGGTACCTCCCGTTTTGTGGTGGTCGGTTTTATACGGTCGGTTTTGTCCTGTTTCCTTGTAGTGTATACTCCATGTTATTGTGTATGAGGATCTAATTTAGTTTGACATCTCATTCAATTTATAAGGGATTGTGTTTACATATACATCATTTTAGAGGAAAAATTGAGAGTTACCTTAATTGTTATTACTAAGAAATATGGAGAGTGTACTACCTATATTAGTTATCTTTATTCAACAATATTATGTTTTTGATTGGTTGTTTAGTGTTCTACTCAAACATGCTTTATTTTTCTCACATATCAAATGCCTTTGTTTAGATATAGCAAGTGGGGGTGGTTTTGGTATATGCTCATTTTTTATAAGATTTTTGGTGTTTGAATCCTAAGATTTTTATTTTAGAATATATATTTTTTAATATATATATTAACAAGCTTTTGTCCCTAATTTAACCAATTTTAATTTTATTAAACCTTAATTAGTGAAATAGTTTTCTCACATGTAAGATGTCTCTGTTTTGATATTGCAAGAACTTTGATGTCCTCCTATTTGTTTATAAGATTTTTGGGTGTTTAAGTCCTAAGATTTTTATTTATTAATATACGTTTTAACAGGTTTCATTCCCATTTACCTAATTTTATTTTTATTAAACCCTAATGAAATAGGTAGGAGGTATGTAATAAACTAATAATTGCTTAAACTAAAGGGTGTATTTAGTTCAACTTTTAATATATTAATGATAATATGCAACATTTTAAAACACCTTGTTGATTTTGTTTTATACTTGAATTGTCATTGAGTAGATGTAGACTCGTGCTTGGTTGATACAAAGACTCATAGATTTAGAAAACATTCCACAAATTCTTCAAAATCTAATACATTTTAATCGAATTTCAGAAAATTTTACAAAATTCATCGGTTTTTTATTACTATTTTGTTTCTGAATATCAATACACATTAAAGAATATTAAAATACATCAGTTTTTGAATATCATAAAATTCTCCATTTTATGAAATTTTGTATGAATATCCTATGATTATAATTGTAAACTTTTGAATATCCTTATTCATTACCAACATATTTTAATATTGCATTTTTATAATCCTAAAAATCCATACAAATCCAAATAGAGTACCATATGTTTCAAAATTTTGCTGATCGTTGCCCTAAGGCCTAGGTCCTGTGGTTGCAAGGAGCAGAGGGCTAAAGGTTTTTGGCAGTTGACTTATAATTAAGTATATTTTCCTGAAGTGTGCACATGAAATTCTCCGTGCCTTACACTTCCTTCATAATACAGGTATACTTCTTGACATTAGATAGCAAATGGTGTAAGAAAAATTAAGGGCTACTTCACAAAATTCTTTCATTTTTGGACACCAAATTGGGTGTACAAACCAGCGTTCTCTTCGATCGATGGAAGTTTGTACGGACTACTCTCCCTTTTCTCGTATTCAAACAAAAGCACTCCGGTTTTCTTAAAAACACGGATAAAATTGCACGAAATGTTTTAGTTCGGAACCATCGAAGTCACATTTCTAGTTTGGAGCTCATTGGTTCTCCCTCCAGAATTAGTTGCAAAGTTTCTTAAGTATGCCATCTTTCATCATGTAGAGTACGTACTTCAATGTTGTGTTACTCTATCACTACAACAAAACAGGGCATTTACGACGGAATTTTTACACTGATTCCATCGTAAATGCCACCAATTACGACGGAATCGTTCCGTCGCTTTTGCTCAAGTAGAAAGTTCAGATTGCGTCACAAAGTCCAGATGCGTCGCAAGTTCAAGGCAAGGGGCCCACCAAACTTACGATGGAATATGGCGTCGTAAAAACGAAAGTTACGACAGAAGTTCCGTCGTATTTACAAGCGAGGGACCCACTTACTAAAATTTTGAAACAAACTTGTGACAGCCATATTCCGTCGTATCTTAGTTATTTCCGTCGCAAGCTATTTAAATGGGGCCCACCAGCTTGATAAAATATGGAAAACAAACAAAAAATAAAGTTATTTAATTACGACGGACTATGAACATTTGTCGTAAGTTAGCCCAGTTTTGCGACGAATTTCTTCTGATGAACATGCGTCGTAAATGAGCCCAGAAATACGACGAACTTTCCTTTCCGTCGCAAGTTACCTAGAACTCCCATAAAACGACGGAATTCGTCGTAAGTTAAGTATTTAATTAAACAGAATTTGCTTGTTTTTCAAATTCCCAGCCATTTTCGGCTTCAAAAATCAATTCCTAAACCTATCCAATCATCCAAACAGAAGCCAACACTCTAATCTTAATATGCAACCAACCATTATACTCAATAAATCAAAATAACAAATGCTACATAATGAAAATACTCCATATTTACATAAAATAAGTCTTAAATTTAGAACTTGTTCAAACCAAATGTCAAACCATGCATCGTACAACAACAACAAAGTTAACTTAGCATACAAACATCAAAAATCAAACATAAAAGTCACCCCTTAATAACAGGACCACCGCGAGAGACAACTTCATAAGGAGCACTCATATCATGATCATTATCGGATTCGGTACTCTCATCATCGTTCGCATCATCATCGGGATCATCATCCTCAGCCGCTAGAGCCTTCCCCTACAAAAAATACAAGAAATATATGAAATGCAAGAAATGCAAGGAGTTGTATAGCCTAATTAATGTGACGGTAAAAACACTAGAGAGGTTTTACCTTAGCTGCTCCTGGTCCGTGCCTCTTATATATATTGTTTAGCACATCAACCGCAACCTGGATAATGGCATGTCGAGTCTCTCTAGCAATCGGATGGTCTGCAGGCAGCGAGGAGTCTCCTTCCACCACATCTCGTGCTAAGAGACGGATCTGCTCGGGTGTCAACATAAACTCCTCTGGATTGGCTCGGGCCATTGCTAGGGTCTCATCCACGACTCGCATGAACATGTCATCCTGTAAGCGAGCCAATGCAGATCTGCCGGAGCTTCCCTCGCCTTTTCGAGGCCGCAGGGGATGTCCATCAGACTCTGTGACTATATAACATAGATGTTTTAGTACCATGAACAAAAAATATGGGAGAATTGCATGTGACATATATTAAGTAATATAACAGAAAAATACCATAAACATCAGAGCCTCGAAGTTGAGGATGTCCAACAATCTTGTTCTTTCGAACACCTCCTACCGCCTCTATCCAAGCCTGGATATGGGTTTTTGTGGGATCAAGGCCTTTCTTTTCACAAATGCTAATATAACGCTCCTGAAATACAATTAACATTATATATAAAAGGTTAATTCATATACTACTAGGAATTTCATACATATACAACTAGGAATTGGTACATATGATTATACTACTAGAATACATATTACTCGATAAAATAGGTGTAATCTGAATACTTACAATGATCAATTTAGCCTCTTCAGTAATCCACTCACCCTTCCTCTCCTCGTCTTTCAAAGTGTGACACTCCTTATAGACCGCAAGTTCATCCAACTTGCCATTGTGTGCCTCGATATAATCCTGTTTAAAGATTTTATAAACAAACACCAATTAAATTGTAAATATAAAATAAAAGTAGACAATAAGATTCATTGTAGTCTATAATTAAGTTAAGTGCTATGCTAAAAACTGCATACCCAGCGACGACGATCAAATGAACGCGCACCAGATGTATGAGGCGCTTTTACAGCTTCTCGGGCCTTCTTACCAGCGATAGACTTCTTCTTAAATTCATCACTCACCCAATACTCAGCTAATCTGGACCAAACACCAGGTTTCATATACAGGGGCCTGTGATCTGCATAAGTAGTCCCTTTAGCATCTGCAATCTTAATATCAGCTCTCTCCCTATCGTCAGAAAGTGTACGCCGCAAGTTATCACGCATGTGCGCACGTATGGAAGCCCTTGCCTCATCTTCAGTGGCAACTCTCGGATCATATGTGTAGTAGCACTGCAAAAAAGAATAAGCGAAAGGCATAAGACAAAATAAAAAGACCATAAAACAAACATCATCTAATATATTGATATATATCAAAGATGTATGACGTACCAAGAACTCATTTATACACTTATTCCAGAATTCAGGAGATTTCCTATCAATTTCCAAGGCACCAACACAACCATCTGGCCAGAACATGCGCATAATCGCCAGTAAAGTTCGCAACGCCTGTGGACAATCTATCCTGAAATGTTGACAGAGATATTAATGAGATGACAAGTGTAAGAAAGTAATATTACGCATAGGATATTCACATATAATCATTAGTTTCACATTTGGAACTAGACAGTTAATGTAATCAGATGGTAAACAATGCACATGCATTCAATAAGTTTGGTGTAGAGGAAAGAGACATTAAAGTGGAAAGATATGTATGGCATTTAAGGGTATCTCTACTTTTATTGACTGCCGATATAATCCCCTTAGAAGTGGGATAAATTAAAGCAGAAAAGAGCAAATGTTGTTGGATACCTTCAAGCAACCAAATTATTTTTCATATATAAAGACAATAAACGCGGACAAGACCTTGCCAAAGACTCGGTTAGAATTGAAAATTTAAATTCGTGTCTTATGGCACTAGACACTGGACACACAGCACAGAAACACACATGCACACAGTCAGAGACATGTGTCTCTTAGAAAATCGAAAATATTACTTTATTATGTTCTGTCATATTATATAAGTATAATGAAATTGAATATGATTTAAGAATTACATATCCATACATTTTAAGTTCATCTATCCTGAATTTCTGCTATAAATTACGCATTTGTAAGTATATGACTATATGTGTACAAGTACTGCATAAATCCTAATCTCCATTTTTCTTTATTATGAAAAATATATATAGTGCGAATAAAGTCTTAATCCTCATTGTCACACAGTTGATATATAGTACTGGTGATCAAACAGGATACAGTAGAATGGTTTGTATTGAATATTAAGCTAGCTAGGTCCTGCCTAAAGAATCAGTAAAACAAGTGAATTATTATAGTTCTCTACTTCTCAACGCATGGTCGATGGTCCATCTCTCTACTTCTCAACTCAGGTGGATGGTCCAGAACAAACATTTGTTACAGCAAATTATATCATAAATTTTTTTTACTATACACAGTAGACCAGACCCTCAATTATGTATAGGTTAATTTATTGTGTTGATACCTGATATGGGTGTATGCAGCAAGTATTTCTGACAAGGCATAGAACTAAATTTAAAGATTCATGGATCGATGTGGTTGGAGCATAGCTCTTTAATTCTTCTTGGCAGTACACTGCCTGCCATGCACTATCGGCCAGCGAAGCCAAAAGATAGAAATTTATTAAAAATACTTTTAACTCTTAAATTTAAACCAAGTCAATGCAAGGCAGGATAGTACAGAAAAACAAACACAAACCCTAGTATGTTCATGTTCTTGTTTTTATTTTTTTGAATAAAGTTCTAATTATCCAGGTTATAACATCATTTACACTTGTCAGGGGTGTGTAGTTTAATAAACAACTTAAAGACATGCTCACACACTAAAAAGTATGCATAAATAAGATTTTAATTTACACACCAGATCTAATTAATTAACATAAGCATATAAAACATAATAAGAATCGAGAAAGTTGATAACTTACAAGTTACCCGCAATCCGAACAACCTTCCGCTCATGCTGATTGGGGTATTTACCAAATCCACCAGGAGAATACCCGCGTGTCTTATGTTTACGAGGATCAGAATCCTCCCCCATTGCAAGAATCTGCCTCCCATCATCGTCCCAAAGAAGACACTCAGAATTCATATCATCTACAGGACGACGTTGGCGTCCTCTTCTTGCACCTCCCCTCACAGCTTCACTACCACCTTCCCTGGCACCCTCAGTACTACCGCCTTCCCTAGCACCAGTACCACTACCCTCTCCGTCGTTGACCCTCTGATCACCATTTTCATTGGTGTCCCCCTGGCCACCATTGCCATCAGTGCCCCCAGACCACCACCACTGCCACTTCCTGGACCACCACCGCTGCCACTTCCTCGACCACCAGTACCACGACCACTATTATCACCTCGACCATTACCAGAACCCCTGCCACTAGCAGCCCTCCTCCCCGCCATAATCCCTACAACACTGAAATGAAGTTCAAACAAAATGATGAGTAAGATATTACATATATGACATTTGAGTCTCACAAACGATAACGTAGCCTCTACGGCATGTAGCAATTGTACGATATCTTCATAATCCATATATAATTTACAAATGGAATACCAATCTGACTTACTAGCACGACTATAACACTGTCTAACTTAATCTCCCAAGCCTACCTTAATTCAAGTTTTCCTGCTCTTAAAAATAAAATTCCAGAAAAAAATACAAACACAATTACTAGTACACTAGTAATCAAGACTATATATATCACGAACATATATCACTATTTATAATAAAGAAATCTTTTGTAAAATATACCTCGATCAAGACATCAAATTATATTCTTACACAGTAAGGCGTAAAAAGAAAAAACAACGAATATTGCAAAAATAACTTCAATATTCTTTTACCCAGTGAATAAACATTGAAAACCACTGATAAATATTGAAAAACATTAATACCCAGTGATAGATCTACATACCCAGTTATAGATATATATGCATACCCATCAATAGATAGATCGATTAAAAGCAAGTAATACCTAGTGTAAGTACTTGTAGTTAATAATACGACGGCGTATATATATAGACTTGCATGTGATCAGTTAAAAGGTAACAACTAGATACAAGCACAAAAGAAACTGTACCTTGAAATCACTAAGACGAGTGTAAGAATCATTTTGCTTGCAATCGATTTGTACAGGAAGAAAGAAAAGCTCAATTTTACTTATAGAAAGGGTTTGCGCAGCCTGTGAGACTTTTACTAACTAAAAAGTAAAAAGGGGAAGGAGGGGGACTTTTTGGGTTTTTTAGCGGATAACGACGTCGTATAGGCGGTTATTTCAATTTTTCCCCAAATTTTAGCCGCCACAACTTACGATGGATTCCGTCGTATTTTAATGTTTAAATTACAAAAATGCCGTTAGGACTCGAACCTTGGTCTAATGTGTAGAATTAGGAGTTACAAACCACCTACAACAATATTGCTAATTGTGAAGCTTTCTTGATTATTTGGCCTATAACTTAATAATTTATTTTCCTAATTATTTATAATTATATAATTTATTAAAATAAAAAAAATCATTTACAAGCTTATATATAATATTTCTTATATTTTGTATATACTTTACCAACATATCAAATTTGTAGATTAATTTAAAAAAATTTATATATTTTTAATTAGCTATATAATATATTTCCATTGCATTGATGACAATTATAATATATTTTTGAGAATGAATAAGTAGGAATTCTCCTGAGAAACTTACGACGACAAAACATAGAACATTCGTCGTAATATACCTAGAAAATGTTGAACTTCCGTCGTAATATAAAAGAACATCCGTCGTAATTTTACCAGTATTACGACGAAATTCAACCTCCGTCGTAAGTTACCCAGAAAAAAAAAATAACACAAATCTTGAATGGTTAAAAGAAGCTCAACGATGGCGATATTGTCATTCACGTAACACTACATGTAACGAATTTTGATATTTGGTCCTCGGTGTCCCATTGATACATATAAACATACAGTACTTACAATTGTTGTTGTGATATGTTAATTGATATTAACTAAAATATGTAAATTAAAATAATAACACAAATCTTTAATGCTTAAAAGAATCTCAACGATGGCGATATTATCATTCACGTAGCACTACATGTAACGAAATTTGATATTTGGTCCTTGATGTCCCATTGATACATATAAACATACAATACTTACCATGGTTGTTCTGATATGTTAATTGATATTAACTAAAATATGTAACTTAAAATAATAATACAAATATGCTTAAAAGAATCTCAACGATGGCGATATTGTCATTCACGTAGCACTACATGTAACGAATGTCGATATTTGGTCCTCGCTGTCCCATTGATACATATAAACATACAATACTTACCATTGTTGTTGTGATTTGTTAATTGATATTAACTAAAATATGAATTAAAATAAAAACACAATAGATCTTGTTTGCTTAACCCGATGTACAATAATTTATATGATATTAACGAATTTCGGTTGAAGACGTTTGCTAATGATTTCTTGTTAATGTCGTTGTAGATTTTTAATTAGCTATATAATATATTTTTATTGCATTGATGACAATCTAACATGATGTCTGTGATCAATCTATACCTATTAAGAATGAATAAGTAGGAATTCTAAAGAACCCTAGTGAAACTTACGACGGAAAAAGAATAGAACATCCGTCGTAAGTTACCCAGTATTACGACGATATTCAATATCCGTCGGAACATAAAAGAACATCCGTCGTAAGTTACCCAGTATTATGACGGAAGTCAAACTCCGTCGTAAGTTACCCAGAAAAAATTGCAGCAGCCTGGAGGTTTTTTTTTGTTCTCCTCCTCTTTCTTATCTTCAATTTCTCATCAACTTCAGTAACACAATTACACAATTAAGATAAATTACAATTAAATCAAATAAATGACAGAATAAATATCTTTACAAATAACAATCATTAATAAGATTCATATAATTCAAATAAATGATGAAAAAAATATCTCGAAAATCCTATTAAGTCAAATAAAAATAGAAATATGCCTAGAATGACATTAAATTCCAACTTTTTTGCACCAACACATCATATTATTTATTTGCAAGATTCCCTAGCCTTTGAATCAATTAAAAAATTTGAATCGTGAAAAAAGTTAGTTTTAAATAGAGTTAGTGAGCCGAAAATCCTATTAATTCAAATAAAAATAGAAATATGCCTAGAATGACATTAAATTCCAACTTTTTTGCACCAACACGTCATAATATTTATTTGCAAGATTCTCTAGCCTTTGAATCAATTAAAAATTTGAATCGTGAAAAAAGTTAGTTTTAAATAGAGTTAGTGAGCCGAAAATCCTATTAATTCAAATAAAAATAGAATTATGCCTAGAATGACATTAAATTCCAACTTTTTTGCACCAACACATCATATTATTTATTTGCAAGATTCCCTAGCCTTTGAATCAATTAAAAATTTGAATCGTGAAAAAAGTTAGTTTTAAATAGAGTTAGTGAGCCGAAAATCCTATTAATTCAAATAAAAATAGAAATATGCCTAGAATGACATTAAATTCCAACTTTTTTGCACCAACACATCATATTATTCATTTGTAAGATTTCTTAGCCTTTAAATTTTTTACTCATCTTCCACTTCAATGCTATCATAACCGTCTTCTTCTTCTTCTTCTTCATTTTCCCTTGCATTTTCTTCATCTTCTTCAGTTTCCACTTCATTTTGTTGCACTTGTTCTTCTTCTGGACCTTCTTCCATTTCGTACTGCGAAAAGTCAATGAATAACGACCTCGAGGGAAAATCTAATGCAATGGTATTTGAGATTTCTTCTTGAAGAGGTTCTGCATCAACATCTTTTGTTCTTCCACTCAACAATTGAGGCCTACATGTGATGATTGTGTGAATATTACTATCGGGGTTCTTCACACTAGGAGCATAGTACACTTGAGTGGCTTGACTTGCTAGAATAAAAACATCATCCCCTTTTAGTTTTGAAGTAAGATCAATTAGGAGCACTCCATTCTTGTCTTTCTTTACTCCTCTAACATGATCATACCAATGACATTTAAATAAAATCACTTGATTTCCGCCACCGTATGTTATTTTGAGAATCTCTTGCAAAGTCCCATAGTAATTGATTCCACTATCACCATAACAACTACCTTTCACAAGTACCCCAGAGCTTGATCTTCCTAGATTGAATGAGTATCCATTGACTTTGCATCTTTTATAAGAAAGCACATAGGAAGTTGGGCCTTGCAACAAATATTGAAATCGTTTGTAACGATGGTGTACCTGAAATGAAATAGTTTCTTCAAACACATGTATATGAACAAATTTAGAAATTATAGAAGTTATTGTGTATAATAAAATACCTTGTTCTGCAACCATGTAGCTAAATGAGCCTTTAACATTGTATCCATCTCAGTATCACTCAATATATGTGCACTATGATTGCGAACCTCTTCTTCGAACATACTGAAAAAGTGACCATGTTAGTGCTGAATATTTAAATGTATTATAAATGAAAGAAAATATTTGAATGCTTACGTGATATAAGGTGCCAATTCATGTATGTTAGTGAGAATGTAATGAGATGCGACCTTTAGGGAATCTTCATCTAAATTGTAACCGGTACATGCTCCCAAAAGCTCTACTGGATATGTGAATGCATCTAGTTTATTTGGATCCCGTGAGTGATCATCCACCACATTACGACCTAACAAGTTATGTGTTGTCTCAACTCCAGACTCGAAGTACATGGAGCAGAAATGTGTCAACTCTTCATGTACATACTTTTCTGCAATGGAACCTTCAACTCGTGTTTTGTTCCCCACTTTCTGTTTCATTTTACGTTGTAGCCTTTCAATGTTATACATCCATCGTGTTGGGACAGGGCCAGCGAGTCTACACTCTTCAGGCAAATGAACAGGAAGATGCTCCATTTGATCAAACATGGCTGGAAAGAATTTATTCTCTAAAGTACAAATAATCCCAGCTATATTTTTTTCCATTTGCCTCAAATTTGATTCGAGTAGTGTAGTTGAGCACAAGTCTTTGAAAAAATTTGAAAGATCACAAAGTACTTTGTTTATATCATCCGGAAGAAGTTCACGAAATGCAGAAGGCAACAACTTCTGCATAAACACATGACAATTATGGGACTTCATGCCTTGGAATTTCAGCTGAGTTATCTTACAACATCTCTTCAAGTTTGATGAACAACCATCTGGGAGTTTCAATCGATGCACCCATTTACATAACAATTTCAGCTGATCTCAGGTGAGTTCATATCTAGCTCTAGGCCTCTGCTTACCATTCATCCATAGCTCTTGCTTGATGCCCATTGCTTTCAAATCATCTCTTGAGTTTGTGGTAGCCTTTGTTTTAGCACTACAGAGAATAGTATTAAAAATGGCTTCAAACACATTTTTCTTTGTATGCATGACATCAATGCAGTGACGCAGGCGCATTGAATCCCAATATGGCAGCTCAAAGAAGCTAGTGACATGTGTCCAGTTTTGTGAATCACCAAATCCAATTGCCCTTTCTTTGCTGTGTGGTTTCCCAGGTGGTGGAAAAATGATACCGGCAATCATGATCCGAACAGTCCGACCTTTTCGTCGAATATTTCGGCGTTTGTCTAGGAATCCATTATGTAAACCATAAAAACTGGACTTCTTGCTGTGAGGTAGTTGCTTAGCTTTGACATCACCCATACAAACATGACATGCCATCTTCCCATGGGTTGACCACCACTGACCATACCCAATCCAGGAAAGTCATTGATAGTCCATAGCAAAGCTGCACGCATCATGAAATTAGTCTTCGTAGAAGTATCAAAAGTTTGCACCCCAACTTGCCATAGATTAAACAACTCATCAATCAAAGGCCTAAGATAGACATTCAGATTCCTCACAGGATCATTTGGTCCAGGTACTAGTAGTGTCATGAACATGTATGGCTCCTTCATGGACATGGTATGTGGAAGGTTGTAGACAAGTAACAAAACAGGCCATACTGAGTATATAGTAGAAGTAACATTGCTGTACGGGGGAAATCCATCAGTTGCAAGACCAAGTCTAACATTACGAATCTCTGCTGCAAAATCCGGATAGTTCTTATCAAATTCTTTCCATTCTTCTCCATCTGCAGGGTGACTAAGAACCCCTTCAGTCACTGTTCTGTTTTTGTGATACTTCATATGCTCAACTATGTGGGTACACATGTACAAACATTGTAGGCGAGGAGTGATTTTGAAGTATCTTAAGATCTTTCTCGGAATGGTAATGCTCCCGCCATTAGTTGCATCTTTGTATCGGCTCAACTCACAATACTTGCAGTTTTCTAAATCATTATCATCACCATAGAACAACATGCAGTCATTCTCACAAGCATGTATTTTTTCGTATCCCAAGTTCAACTTCTTGACCATCTTCTTCACAGCATAATAATTAAAAGGAAGTTTATGCCCCTCCGGAAAAACATCACCATGTAAAAGTAGCAGCTCATCAAATGACTTATCACTACATTTATTATGATTCTTCCAATGTAGTAATCTCGTAACAAACTTCAGTTGCGAGTATTTGGTGTTGCCGGGATATATTGGTTCCCCGACACTATTCACATTGTCTAAAAATTTAGCCGCTTCCTCGTTCGGGTCCTCGTGATTGCTATATTCCTCTCCAAAATCTTCCCCTCTAAAGGCATCCCTCAACATTTCAAATTCATCAAACACATCTTCATGATAAATCATTTCTTCATCTCCCGGCCCACTTTCTTTTTCATGATAATGCCATACGGTGTAACTCTCAAGAAAACCGGTTGCAAATAAGTGAAACTCGACATTGGGAACGAGTTGAATGAGTTGATTCCAACATGTATTACACGGACATCGAATTAAAAGTTCCGAATTATTCGGATCCTTACTATTGTTTTTTGCAAATGTCAAAAAATCTTGAACTCCTTTAGTATATTCTTGGGTGAAACCATAACCACCGGGTTTAATTCGTTTAGAGATCCAACTAGTATCATAAGACATCTACAAATATATAAAAAATACAAATCAATAACACTAGTGCACACATATATATTGAACATGTAATGAACTTCAAAATATTCAAACACATATATGAAATTAAAATTGAATCCATACCTTGATGATCGTTGTATTCGTGGTTGCTACGTCATTTTATGAACTAAATGATATATAAGAAGATGTGTTTTTGTTAAACAAAGAGGGGGGAAATGGGGGAGTTAAGAAAATGGACAGTAAGAAAGCTACTGGTGAACTTTACGCAGGGTAACTTACGACGGAAGCTTTCTTTCCGTCGTAAGTTAATATTACGACGAAACTGTCGTCGTATGTTCAACCTTAACGACATCGTTTTCTTTAAGGAAGGCAATATGTATTTTATAATTAAATATAATTGGACATGCTAACTTACGACGGAAGCTTTATGTCCGTTGTACGTTAATATTACGACGAAACTGTCGTCGTATGTTCAACCTTAAACGACATCGTTTTCTTTAAGGAAGGCAATATGTATTTTACAATTAAATATAATTCCTGGAAAATATTAAAATATTTAACTTACGACGGAATATAAAGTTCGTCGTAAGAAGAAAACGGCGTCGTTTTATGTGGCGGGACGGATAAAGAAAACCGTCGTAAGTTGGTTGCGCCCAGCATTCCGTCATAAGTTGTCCGTCGTAATTGCCCTGTTTTCTTGTAGTGTATGATCCTAAAATTTTTATGTTCTCAAACTTCAGCTATAATTTCATTGGGTAACTCAAATTGCAAATCACATTTGATATTATAATATGTCTAGATCAGATTGTTGAGATTTACCGACTCTAATAACTCTACACCTTGACAACTTTCCCACATCTTCGGATTGAATTTCTTTTTACAAACAGTTTATCACAAATTTGTCTATGTGCAAATTGCACAATAAAGTTTGGAATTTCCGGGCTTTCAAATGTCAAAATCTGGATGATGTACTGACTTTTGAGAATATTCGCTGCACTTGTCGGTCTACAAAATCTCACTTTGTCTTTCTTCTTGTTGCCCATAAAAGCTTATGCAATATATATCTTATATTATATCAAAATCTGGATGAAGGTAACACTTTTGTCTTTGATTTTGATATCAGATAAGCTTGCCCTCTCTTTTGTAATGATATATATCTGATTAGCTTATTGCCTTGGTAAATTACTTTCTTATCATGTCTACATTCACAACCAATGGAATTTCATCCATGTTTGAAGTAAGGGAGGTTTAGGTTTGAAATTTGAGCATGTCAACAAAAGGAGGATGGGTTTTAATTATTATTATTTAAATTCCATCTCTACAAACTTTAATAGGTTTAAGTATATATGAATTATGTGGAGAAAATTTATCAAAATTTATCTTTGTCTCCAGAGATCTAGAAATACATACAACCTATAGCAAAAATATAAAAAATTATGTGGTGAACGATTATTACATTTAGCTAATATTTGTGCCAAAACTGTTTTGCATATTGCCTGAAATATATCAACTGCTTTTCGGTCGATATTTCAAGTTACTCTAGCTAAAATTAGTTTTAAATTACTTTTTTAATATAAGATTAAGCATATCAATTAACTCATGAATTCAATCTAACATCCGTGTAAGTCACAAAACCATTGTAAATATTGCATGTGAAAGGATAAGTGTTAAAGAAATCTTAAATAAATATGCAGGAATATGGATAATGATTTGTAAATTGACTTTGGGAAAAATGATCAGACACAATTTATCAAAATTTTATTTCTGAATCTGAGGTATGCAAATTCAACATTGCTTAAAATTAACTTAAATGTTCCTAAAAGAAAACATAACTAGAAAGAAGAAAATTGACCAGCGACCATCAACAGTCATTTACTGATGAGTTTTTGGCAACCACTAGCATTACAGGGCCCGCTGCTTTCATGCTAGTCACTAGTTCACCCATTAACGCTCCTTCGGCATCTACAGCTGTAACAGTAAAACGCCTAGCTATGTGATCATAAGAAGCAGAAGTAGCGGCAGCAGCAGCACCTGAACCGAAACATGTCCCTGAAAAAGAAATTATCCGAAAAGTTCCTCGAACTTGAGCAGGTGGGACATCAGACCCTGCACAGCAAGTAACAGCTTCTGATACAAGTCCGGTACCAAAAACAACTGATATATTTAGTGAATTACGACCAGCATACTCCACAACACTTTCCACGATATCTAACCCTGGTTCAATGTTAAGGACGAGTGTCCCCATGGAAGTTCTCGGCCTTGACCAGTTACCGGATCCAACCGTTCTTGGTCTTGACCTGTGACTAGACCTAACACTAACAGGGACAACATTTCGTGAAGATGGGGTTGGCACAGGATCAGGCATTGCCAGTATTTGTTTTTCTGCAGATTGGAATAATTTGTCCATTATGATTGTCTTGTACTTTAGACTTTTACCAGTCTTCTCTGTTATATAGATGACTAGAGTATATGTTGGGATTTTGTAAATCACTTTATTCAACCTTTTAATTTGTTATGATAATATAGATATATTGCATTCAGATTCTTATTGAATTCTGATTCTTAGCATCTTGAATCAACATTCGAAATTTTATTTGATATACTTAAATTCATTTTTAATAAAAATGAAAATGTAATTGGAAATATGATTTGATATTCAATATGTAATATGAGCAAATCCTAGAGTATCAACAGCTATTAGGAAATCTCATTAAAAATACAATGCTAGTGGTCAATCTATGGGCATGTTTGGCAACTGGTTTATAAGCCTACTTATGGTTTATAAGCCGACTTATGGGTTATAAGTTAATGTTAATAATGACGTACATTTTCCTCAACTTATTATTTAATTTATTTATTTATTAATATTTTATATTTTTACCTTTGTTTTTTTAATTTAAAATGCAAGTGTTAGAAATCATTGTATTTAATAATTATTTTTTCAAATTTAATTTAGCAAACTCTTATCTAACTTATAAGTAAATTTATCGAAATATAACTCATAAGAATTCATCAACTTATACTTATATGACACTTACTTATTTCAGGTTATAAGTCAACTTTTTTTGTCATACCCGCACTATATACAGGACCTTTTGTCATATATTTGTTAACTTTTTACTGAAAATGGTTTTACTTTTTTTAACTCGTAGGCCATGTTTGTTTGTTTAGGTGAATTTTGGGATTATAATATATAATCTCAATATTCTTTAAATAATCTAATATTCATTTAAAATATTAAGTTTAGATTGTATTATAATCACTTAAGATTTCATATATTTTTTTCCCTAAGTAAGATTTCATAATTTTTTAAATTATCTTATGTAATTTCTTATCTTACAGTTCCGTTAAAAAATAATTTATAAGATCTGATTAAAAATATCTCTTCCAACCAAGTATGATAATTATAATCATATTTCCTACTCCAACCTAACAAATATAAAACAACTATTTTAAAATTTTATAATCTTTAAAGTACTTCTAAATAAGTTTTTGCAAAATAGATCAGAAATTATTTGTATACTCCATGTTATTGTGTCTGAGGATCTAATTTAGTTTGACATCTCATTCAATTTATAAGGGATTGTGTTTACATATACATCATTTTAGAGGAAAAATTGAGAGTTACCTTAATTGTTATTACTAAGAAATATGGAGAGTGTACTACCTATATTAGTTATCTTTATTCAACAATATTATGTTTTTGATTGTTTGATTAGTGTTCTACTCAAACATGCTTTCTTTTTCTCACATATCAAATGCCTTTGTTTAGATATAGCAAGTGGGGGTGGTTTTGGTATATGCTCATTTTTTATAAGATTTTTGGTGTTTGAATCCTAAGATTTTTGGTGTTTGAATCCTAAGATTTTTATTTTAGAATATATATATTTTTTAATATATATATTAACAAGCTTTTGTCCCTAATTTAACCAATTTTAATTTTATTAAACCTTAATTAGTGAAATAGTTTTCTCACATGTAAGATGTCTCTGTTTTGATATTGCAAGTGGTGGTGTACTTTTATGTCCTCCTATTTGTTTATAAGATTTTTGGGTGTTTAAGTCCTAAGATTTTTATTTATTAATATACGTTTTAACAGGTTTCATTCCCATTTACCTAATTTTATTTTTATTAAACACTAATGAAATAGGTAGGAGGTATGTAATAAACTAATAATTGCTTAAACTAAAGGGTGTATTTAGTTCAACTTTTAATATATTAATGATAATATGCAACATTTTAAAACACCTTGTTGATTTTGTTTTATACTTGAATTGTCATTGAGTAAATGTCGACTCTTGCTTGGTTGATACAAAGGCTCATAGATTTAGAAAACATTCCACAAATTCTTCAAAATCTAATACATTTTAATCGAATTTCAGAAAATTTTACAAAATTCATGAGTTTTTTATTACTATTTTGTTTCTGAATATCAATACACATTAAAGAATATTAAAATACATCAGTTTTTCAATATCATAAAATTCTCCATTTTATGAAATTTTGATTGAATATCCTATGATTATAATTGTAAACTTTTGAATATCCTTATTCATCACCAACACATTTTAATATTGCATTTTTAAAATCCAAAAAATCCATACAAATCCAAATAGAGTACCATATGTTTCAAAATTTTGCTGATCGTTGCCCTAAGGCCTAGGTTTTGTGGTTGCAAAGAGCAGGGGGCTAAAGGTTTTTGGCGGTTGACTTATAATTAAGTATATTTTCCTGAAGTGTGCACATGAAATTCTCCGTGCCTTACACTTCCTTCATAATACAGGTATACTTCTTGACATTAGATAGCAAATGGTGTAAGAAAAATTAGGGTCTACTTCACAAAATTCTTACATTTTTGGACACCAAATTGGGTGTACAAACCAGCGTTCTCTTCGATCGATGAAAGTTTGTACGGACTACTCTCCCTTTTCTCGTATTCAAACAAAAGCACTCCAGTTTTCTTACAAACACGGATAAAATTGCACGAAATGTTTTAGTTCGGAACCATCGAAGTCACATTTCTAGTTTGGAGCTCATTGATTCTCCATCCCGAATTAGTTGCAAAGTTTCTTAAGTATGCCATCTTTCATCATGTAGAGTACGTACTTCAATGTTGTGTTACTCTATGATCCTAAAAAATTTATGTTGTCAAACTTCAGCAGTAATTTCATTGGGTAACTCGAATTGCAAATCACATTTGATATTATAATATGTCTAGATCAGATTGTTGAGATTTACGGACTCTAATAACTCTACACCTTGACAACTTTCCCACATCTTCGGATTGAATTTCATTTTACAAACAGTTTATCACAAATTTGTCTATGTGCAAATTGCACAATAAAGTTTGGAATTTCCGGGCTTTCAAATGTCAAAATCTGGATGATGTACTGACTTTTGAAAATATTAGCTGCACTTGTCGGTCTACAAAATCTCACTTTGTCTTTCTTCTTGTTGCCCATAAAAGCTTATGCAATATATATCTTATATTATATCAAAATCTGGATGAAGGTAACACTTTTGTCTTTGATTTTGATATCAGATAAGCTTGCCCTCTCTTTTGTAATGATATATATCTAATTAGCTTATTGCCTTGGTAAATTACTTTCTTATCATGTCTACATTGGGAACCAATGGAATTTCATCCATGTTTGAAGTAAGGGAGCTTTAGGTTTGAAATTTGAGCATGTCAACAAAAGGAGGATGGGTTTTAATTATTATTATTTAAATTCCATCTCTACAAACTTTAATAGGTTTAAGTATATATGAATTATGTGGAGAAAATTTATCAAAATTTATCTTTGTCTCCAGAGATCTAGAAATACAGACAACCTATAGCAAAGATATAAAAAATTATGTGGGGAACGATTATTACATTTAGCTAATATTTGTGCCAAAACTGTTTTGCATATTGCGTGAAATATATCAACTGCTTTGAAATATATCAACTGCTTTTCGGTCGATATTTCAAGTTACTCTAGCTAAAATTTGTTTTAAATTACTTTTTTAATATAAGATTAAGCATATCAATTAACTCATGAATTCAATCTAACATCGGTGTAAGTCACAAAACCATTGTAAATATTGCATGCGATAGGATAAGTGTTAAAGAAATCTTAAATAAATATGCACGAATATGGATAATGACTTGTAAATTGACTTTGGGAAAAATGATCAGACACAATTTATCAAAATTTTATTTCTGAATCTGAGGTATGCAAATTCAACATTGCTTAAAATTAACTTAAATGTTCCTAAAAGAAAACATAACTAGAAAGAAGAAAATTGACCAGCGACCATCAAGAGTCATATACTGAGGAGTTTTTGGCAACCACTAGCATTACAGGGCCGGCTGCTTTCATGCTAGTCACTAGTCCACCCATTAAAGCTCCTTGGGCATCTACAGCTGTGACAGTAAAACACCTAGCTATGTGATCATAAGAAGCAGAAGTAGCGGCAGCAGCAGCACCTGAACCGAAACATGTCCCTGAAAAAGAAATTATCCTAAAAGTTCCTGGAACTTGAGCAGGTGGGACATCAGACCCTGCACAGCAAGTAACAGCTTCTGATACAAGTCCGGTACCAAAAACAACTGATATATTTAGTGAATTACGACCAGCATACTCCACAACACTTTCCACGATATCTAACCCTCGTTCAATGTTAAGGACGAGAGTCCCCATGGAAGTTCTCGGCCTTGACCAGTTACCGGATCCAACCGTTCTTGGTCTTGACCTGTGACTAGACCTAACACTAACAGGGACAACATTTCGTGAAGATGGGGTTGGCACAGGATCAGGCATTGCTAGTATTTGTTTTTCTGCAGATTGGAATAATTTGTCCATTATGATTGTCTTGTACTTTAGACTTTTACCAGTCTTCTCTGTTATATAGATGACTAGAGTATATGTTGGGATTTTGTAAATCACTTTATTCAACCTTTTAATTTGTTATGATAATATAGATATATTGCATTCAAATTCTTATTGAATTCAGATTCTTAGCATCTTGAATCAACATTCGAAATTTTATTTGATATACTTAAATTCATTTTTAATAAAAATGAAAATGTAATTGGAAATATGATTTGATATTCAATATGTAATATGAGCAAATCCTAGAGTATCTACAGCTGTTAGGAAATCTCATTAAAAATACAATGCTAGTGGTCAATCTATGGGCCTGTTTGGCAACTGGTTTATAAGCATACTTATGGTTTATAAGCCGACTTATGGGTTATGGGTTATAAGTTGAATGTTAATAATGACGTACATTTTGCTCAACTTATTATTTAATTTATTTATTTATTAATATTTTATATTTTTACCTTTGTTTTTTTAATTTAAAATGCAAGTGTTAGAAATCATTGTATTTAATAATTATTTTTTCAAATTTAATTTAGCAAACTCTTATCTAACTTATAAGTAAATTTATCCAAATATAACTCATAATAATTCATCAACATATACTTATATGACACTTACTTATTTCATTACTTATTTCATTTAGGTTATAAGTCAACTTTTTTTGTGATACCCGCACTATATCAACCGATCCACTGGACATGACCTTTTGTCATATATTTGTTCACTTTTTAGTGAAAATGGTTTTACTTTTTTTAACTCGTAGGCCATGTTTGTTTGTTTAGGTGAATTTTGGGATTATAATATATAATCTCAATATTCTTTAAATAATCTAATATTCATTTAAAATATTAAGTTTAGATTGTATTATAATCACTTAAGATTTCATATATTTTTTTCGCTAAGTAAGATTTCATAATTTTTTAAATTATCTTATGTAATTTCTTATCTTACAGTTCCGTTAAAAAATAATTTATAAGATCTGATTAAAAATATCTCTTCCAACCAAGTATGATAATTATAATCATATTTCCTACTCCAACCTAACAAATATAAAACAACTATTTTAAAATTTTATAATCTTTAAAGTACTTCTAAATAAGTTTTTGCAAAATAGATCAGAAATTATTTGTATACTCCATGTTATTGTGTCTGAGGATCTAATTTAGTTTGACATCTCATTCAATTTATAAGGGATTGTGTTTACATATACATCGTTTTAGAGGAAAAATTGAGAGTTACCTTAATTGTTATTACTAAGAAATATGGAGAGTGTACTACCTATATTAGTTATCTTTATTCAACAATATTATGTTTTTGATTGTTTGATTAGTGTTCTACTCAAACATTCTTTCTTTTTCTCACATATCAAATGCCTTTGTTTAGATATAGCAAGTGGGGGTGGTTTTGGTATATGCTCATTTTTTATAAGATTTTTGGTGTTTGAATCCTAAGATTTTTATTTTAGAATATATATATTTTTTAATATATATATTAACAAGCTTTTGTCCCTAATTTAACCAATTTTAATTTTATTAAACCTTAATTAGTGAAATAGTTTTCTCACATGTAAGATGTCTCTGTTTTGATATTGCAAGTGGTGGTGTACTTTTATGTCCTCCTATTTATTTATAAGATTTTTGGGTGTTTAAGTCCTAAGATTTTTATTTATTAATATACGTTTTAACAGGTTTCATTCCCATTTACCTAATTTTATTTTTATTAAACACTAATGAAATAGGTAGGAGGTATGTAATAAACTAATAATTGCTTAAACTAAAGGGTGTATTTAGTTCAACTTTTAATATATTAATGATAATATGCAACATTTTAAAACACCTTGTTGATTTTGTTTTATACTTGAATTGTCATTGAGTAAATGTAGACTCTTGCTTGGTTGATACAAAGGCTCATAGATTTAGAAAACATTCCACAATTTCTTCAAAATCTAATACATTTTAATCGAATTTCAGAAAATTTTACAAAATTCATCAGTTTTTTATTACTATTTTGTTTCTGAATATCAATACACATTAAAGAATATTAAAATACATCAGTTTTTCAATATCATAAAATTCTCCATTTTATGAAATTTTGATTGAATATCCTATGTTTATAATTGTAAACTTTTGAATATCCTTATTCATCACCAACACATTTTAATATTGCATTTTTATAATCCAAAAAATCCATACAAATCCAAATAGAGTACCATATGTTTCAAAATTTTGCTGATCGTTGCCCTAAGGCCTAGGTTTTGTGGTTGCAAAGAGCAGGGGGCTAAAGGTTTTTGGCGGTTGACTTATAATTAAGTATATTTTCCTGAAGTGTGCACATGAAATTCTCCGTGCCTTACACTTCCTTCATAATACAGGTATACTTCTTGACATTAGATAGCAAATGGTGTAAGAAAAATTAGGGTCTACTTCACAAAATTCTTTCATTTTTGGACACCAAATTGGGTGTACAAACCAGCGTTCTCCGATCGATGAAAGTTTGTACGGACTACTCTCCCTTTTCTTGTATTCAAACAAAAGCACTCCGGTTTTCTTACAAACACGGATAAAATTGCACGAAATGTTTTAGTTCGGAACCATCGAAGTCACATTTCTAGTTTGGAGCTCATTGGTTCTCCCTCCCGAATTAGTTGCAAAGTTTCTTAAGTATGCCATCTTTCATCATGTAGAGTACGTACTTCAATGTTGTGTTACTCTATGATCCTAAAATTTTTATGTTCTCAAACTTCAGCTGTAATTTCATTGGGTAACTCGAATTGCAAATCACATTTGATATTATAATATGTCTAGATCAGATTGTTGAGATTTACGGACTCTAATAACTCTACACCTTGACAACTTTCCCACATCTTCGGATTGAATTTCATTTTACAAACAGTTTATCACAAATTTGTCTATGTGCAAATTGCACAATAAAGTTTGGAAATTCCGGGCTTTCAAATGTGAAAATCTGGATGATGTACTGACTTTTGAGAATATTCGCTGCACTTGTCGGTCTATAAAATCTCACTTTGTCTTTCTTCTTGTTGCCCATAAAAGCTTATGCAATATATATCTTATATTATATCAAAATCTGGATGAAGGTAACACTTTTGTCTTTGATTTTGATATCAGATAAGCTAGCCCTCTCTTTTGTAATGATATATATCTGATTAGCTTATTGCCTTGGTAAATTACTTTCTTATCATGTCTACATTGGGAACCAATGGAATTTCATCCATGTTTGAAGTAAGGGAGCTTTAGGTTTGAAATTTGAGCATGTCAACAAAAGGAGGATGGGTTTTAATTATTATTATTTAAATTCCATCTCTACAAACTTTAATAGGTTTAAGTATATATGAATTATGTGGAGAAAATTTATCAAAATTTATCTTTGTCTCCAGAGATCTAGAAATACAGACAACCTATAGTAAAAATATAAAAAATTATGTGGTGAACGATTATTACATTTAGCTAATATTTGTGCCAAAACTGTTTTGCATATTGGGTGAAATATATCAACTGCTTTTCGGTCGATATTTCAAGTTACTCTAGCTAAAATTAGTTTTAAATTACTTTTTTAATATAAGATTAAGCATATCAATTAACTCATGAATTCAATCTAACATCCGTGTAAGTCAGAAATATCCCAGATTTTTTTTGTAATTTTAATAGATTAAAATTTTCTAGAAATCAGAATTAGAAGTGGATTAAAATTTAAGATAATTATATAATTTGATTTTAGAATAAAAATATAGAATTAATGATTCTTGCTAATTTAATTTTGTTGGGCTTTAGTTTAAAGTTTTAGCTGGCCCAATTTAATTAAATGGACTAATATATAGATACAAACATAGGTAATTTGTAAGATAAAACAAAAACCTAGCAAACAGTCGGGGTGAGAAAAGAAACGCCGCTAGAGAGAGAGAGAAACAAGGAAGAGAAGAATAAGAGCACGAGGGCAGAAGGTCTCACAACAAGGTTAAAAAGAATGGGTAACGATTCTTTAATTCTCTTGTTATTCGTGTTATTTTACGTGTATGATATTTTATTTTAGTTTTGATTTAGATTTAATAGTCCGAAAAGTCGGGCTGTTACAGTTGGTATCAGAGCAGGCTGTCCTTCGGAGTGTGTTAGGTATGGGACTAATACATTCTCTAGGATGCGATTCTGTGGACCATAGTTTAAGTTTGACTTGTAGGAGAATTAGTGGGTAGACGTGTCATGTGATAGGATTGTTGTCAATTTGGGGACCAAATTCTTTTTAAGGAGGGTAGATTGTAATATCCAAGATTTGTTTTTGTAATTTTAATAGATTAAAATTTGCTAGAAATCAGAATTAGAAGTGGATTAAAATTTAAGATAATTATATAATTTGATTTTAGAATAAAAATATAGAATTAATGATTCTTGCTAATTTAATTTTGTTGGGCTTTAGTTTAAAGTTTTAGCTGGCCCAATTTAATTAAATAGACTAATATATAGATACAAACATAGGTAATTTTTAAGATAAAATAAAAACCTAGCAAACAGTCGGGGTGAGAAAAGAAACGCCGCTAGAGAGAGAGAGAAACAAGGAAGAGAAGAATAAGAGCACGAGGGGAGAAGGTCTCACAACAAGCTTAAAAAGAATGGGTAACGATTCTTTAATTCTCTTGTTATTCGTGTTTTTTTACGTGTATGATATTTTATTTTAGTTTTGATTTAGATTTAATAGTCCGAAAAGTCGGGCTGTTACAGTTGGTATCAGAGCAGGTTGTCCTTCGGAGTGTGTTAGGTATGGGACTAATACATTCTCTAGGATGCGATTCTGTGGACCATAGTTTAAGTTTGACTTGTAGGAGAATTAGTGGGTAGACGTGTCATGTGATAGGATTGTTGTCAATTTGGGGACCAAATTCTTTTTAAGGAGGGTAGTTTGTAATATCCAAGATTTGTTTTTGTAATTTTAATAGATTAAAATTTGCTAGAAATCAGAATTAGAAGTGGATTAAAATTTAAGATAATTATATAATTTGATTTTAGAATAAAAATATAGAATTAATGATTCTTGCTAATTTAATTTTGTTGGGCTTTAGTTTAAAGTTTTAGCTGACCCAATTTAATTAAATGGACTAATATATAGATACAAACATAGGTAATTTGTAAGATAAAAAAAAAACTAGCAAACAGTCGGGGTGAGAAAAGAAACCCGCTAGAGAGAGAGAGAAACAAAGAGAGAGAGAGAGAAACAAGGAAGAGAAGAAGAACAACACGAGGGGAGAAGGTCTCACAACAAGCTTAAAAAGAATGGGTAACGATTCTTTAATTCTCTTGTTATTCGTATTATTTTACGTGTATGATATTTTATTTATTTTGATTATGTCAAGGATGTTTGTATATTCTCTTGATTATTTGTATATGTGTATAATTTGATGTATATCCATGAGTTATTTGTTATATTCATTGTTGTCGTATGATTACTCCAATTTCGTATGTATATGTTTGGATTCTGAATTCTTATAAAATTCGTATCTGATTCGTTGTTAATTGGATTCTTATGATATTAGACTCTGTGAAAAGGTATTTGAATTATCTACAACTTTGATTCTTTGTGTTTTCCGAAATTAGGTCTGTAGATATGAGTTTTTCTGGGATTTATTGACCAGCCACTATGTTTTTGAAACTGAGAAGTCTAACTTTGAAAATTCATAGTAAATTGAGTCTTTATCCAAAAATTACTAGCGATACCATTATGGAAAGCTCTTTTCGACCTCTGCACTTTGTGTTTCATTCCGCTGACTATTTCTGTGATTGAGATGTCTTAAACGTCGAAATACTAACCTGATCAGCGGCTGATTCTGTTATGCAGTCCGCAAATGTCTATGTTTTCAGTTCGTTACTTGTCCGTTTTTAACGAGCCTTATCATTCTGGAAAGATCTCGGAATTGCCTACATTTTTCGTGTTTTGTACGTTTTCAGATAAAGTCATTTTCATAGAGTAATTTGTCAATTTTCATAACTGGTCAGGATTGAGTTTGTTAATATTGGTCTATTTTGCAAGATGTTTTGGTGTCTGATTTTTGAAATTTCATTGAGTAAGTTATATGTAAGCGTCGCATTGGTTATATTAAGATGGTGTGAACATTATTTGAGTTTGACTGGTTTAATAAAATTATAGGATTTGCTCGCATTGATTTCGGTATTTGATCGCTTTTGAGGTAAGTACTTTTTGACTTACTTTTATTTTCAGAAAATATATGTATACTCTATTTTTTCGAATTTTGTATAAGATATAAGAATATTGTTTCGAACTGTATAAGATATAAGAAATAAGATACGAGAATCTTCGAATCCCTCAGTCTCTACATTATCGAACCCGTTCGTAATTTACGCTATAGTTCCGGAACTAGCCTTAGATACCCTTAGTAGGCGCACAAGTGTGCAACTTTAGATACCTATTAAGGGGGGCGTAATTATTGAACTTTAGATGCCGGTCACTAGCAAAGTGTGGCAAAAGAATAAGAATAAGAATAAGATCCCGGCTACTGGGAAAGTGTGGCCGTAGAGCAAGACTGTGGTTATTTATAAGAATTTCGTTTCTGTTTTAATTCTGTTTATGTTCTAGATTTTGAAAATATAAACTTTGGGCTGGATTTGTTTTCAGAAATATTTTACAAAATTAGTATTGTTTTGGGAAATTTGTTTTATTAAAACGCCCATTGATTTTTTAGAATATCTGTAAGTCAATTTGTTACTTGCTGAGCTGTGTAGCCCACTCTTTCATAATATTTTAGGTTGGTACGTTGTGGAAGCTTATTGACAATATGGATGGGAACTTGTGAATTCCGTGCTATGTGTTTTGATGTAAATTATTGGTTAAGAATTGTTGTGTTATTAGAATCAGTTTTGTTAAAGTGCAAGATATTGATTATTGAATTGTGGAGCTGCGTCTCCGATTTTATATTTTTATTATTAAGTTTGACCGCTGCTTTGACTTTTGTGTGATTTTGTATTTATTGAATAAAGAAATGTATTTTATTTTTAGTTTCGATTTAGAATTACCACATCGAGGAGATTTGGGACTTGTGTTCAGTTTATAAGGCAAAGCACTACTACCAATAAGCACCAACAAAATCATGATATTTTGGGGGCCTGTGGTGGGCTAGTCGTTACCCAAGTTGCCTGCGTTTGGGTCAGTAGGCTTCGGCTTATTCAGACTCGGAATCGGGATTTGACCCGATTTTCGAAAAGGCTCGGGATTTGACCCGGGTTGTCACATATGGTATCATAGCCGACTCTCGAAAACTTGATTCGTCAAGTTGCCGGAGGTGGGGACACGAAGGCTGGTGGTATTATCCCACAATGGATAGAGGTCCGGAGGTGGGGACACAGCCGGTATTATCCCACAATGGCTAGGGAGGAACGATCTTGGAACCTATGAGCTATCCGATCAGGCTTGACGAGGACGTCAAGAGTTTAAGTGGGGGAGTTTGTAACACCCCTGTCCCACATCGAGGAGATTTGGGACTTGTGCTCAGTTTATAAGGCAAAACACTACTACTAATTAGCACCAACAAAATCATGATATTTTGGGGGCCTGTGGTGGGCTAGTCGTTACCCAAGTTGCCTGCGTTTGGGCCAGTAGGCTTCGGCTTATTCAGACTCGGAATCGGGATTTGACCCGATTTTCGATAAAGGCTCGGGATTTGACCCGGGTTGTCACACAAAACCATTGTAAATATTGCATGCGAAAGGATAAGTGTTAAAGAAATCTTAAATAAATATGCAGGAATATGGATAATGATTTGTAAATGGACTTTGGGAAAAATGACGAGACACAATTTATCAAAATTTTATTTCTGAATCTGAGGTATGCAAATTCAACATTGCTTAAAATTAACTTAAATGTTCCTAAAAGAAAACATAACTAGAAAGAAGAAAATTGACCAGCGACCATCAACAGTCATATACTGCTGAGTTTTTGGCAACCACTAGCACTACAGGGCTGGCTGCTTTCATGCTAGTCACTAGTCCACCCATTAAAGCTCCTTCGGCATCTACAGCTGTAACAGTAAAACACCTAGCTATGTGATCATAAGAAGCAGAAGTAACGGCAGCAGCAGCACCTGAACCGAAACATGTCCCTGAAAAAGAAATTATCCTAAAAGTTCCTGGAACTTGAGCAGGTGGGACATCAGACCCTGCACAGCAAGTAACAGCTTCTGATACAAGTCCGGTACCAAAAACAACTGATATCTTTAGTGAATTACGACCAGCATACTCCACAACAATTTCCACGATATCTAAATTTTATTTGATATACTTAAATTCATTTTTAATAAAAATGAAAATGTAATTGGAAATATGATTTGATATTCAATATGTAATATGAGCAAATCCTAGAGTATCAACAGCTATTAGGAAATCTCATTAAAAATACAATGCTAGTGGTCAATCTATGGGCCTGTTTGGCAACTGGTTTATAAGCCTACTTATGGTTTATAAGCCCACTTATGGGTTATAAGTTGAATATTAATAATGACGTACATTTTCCTGAACTTATTATTTAATTTATTTATTTATGTTTTACCTTTGTTTTTTAAATTTAAAATGCAAGTGTTAGAAATCATTGTATTTAATAATTATTTTTTCAAATTTAATTTAGCAAACTCTTATCTAACTTATAAGTAAATTTATCCAAATATAACTCATAAGAATTCATCAACTTATACTTATGACACTTACTTATTTCATTACTTATTTCATTTTAGGTTATAAGTCAACTTTTTTTGTGATACCTGCACTATATCAACCGATCCAGTGGACAGGACCTTTTGTCATATATTTGTTAACTTTTTACTGAAAATGGTTTTACTTTTTTTAACTCGTAGGCCATGTTTGTTTGTTTAGGTGAATTTTGGGATTATAATATATAATCTCAATATTCTTTAAATAATCTAATATTCATTTAAAATATTAAGTTTAGATTGTATTATAATCACTTAAGATTTCATATATTTTTTTCGCTAAGTAAGATTTCATAATTTTTTAAATTATCTTATGTAATTTCTTATCTTACAGTTCCGTTAAAAAATAATTTATAAGATCTGATTAAAAATATCTCTTCCAACCAAGTATGATAATTATAATCATATTTTCTACTCCAACCTAACAAATATAAAACAACTATTTTAAAATTTTATAATATTTAAAGTACTTCTAAATAAGTTTTTGCAAAATAGATCAGAAATTATTTGTATACTCCATGTTATTGTGTCTGAGGATCTAATTTAGTTTGACATCTCATTCAATTTATAAGGGATTGTGTTTACATATACATCATTTTAGAGGAAAAATTGAGAGTTACCTTAATTGTTATTACTAAGAAATATGGAGAGTGTACTACCTATATTAGTTATCTTTATTCAACAATATTATGTTTTTGATTGTTTGATTAGTGTTCTACTCAAACATGCTTTCTTTTTCTCACATATCAAATGCCTTTGTTTAGATATAGCAAGTGGGGGTGGTTTTGGTATATGCTCATTTTTTTATAAGATTTTTGGTGTTTGAATCCTAAGATTTTTGGTGTTTGAATCCTAAGATTTTTATTTTAGAATATATATTTTTTAATATATATATTAACAAGCTTTTGTCCCTAATTTAACCAATTTTAATTTTATTAAACCTTAATTAGTGAAATAGTTTTCTCACATGTAAGATGTCTCTGTTTTGATATTGCAGGTGTACTTTGATGTCCTCCTATTTGTTTATAAGATTTTTGGGTGTTTAAGTCCTAAGATTTTTATTTATTAATATACGTTTTAACAGGTTTCATTCCCATTTACCTAATTTTATTTTTATTAAACACTAATGAAATAGGTAGGAGGTATGTAATAAACTAATAATTGCTTAAACTAAAGGGTGTATTTAGTTCAACTTTTAATATATTAATGATAATATGCAACATTTTAAAACACCTTGTTGATTTTGTTTTATAATTGAATTGTCATTGAGTAAATGTAGACTCTTGCTTGGTTGATACAAAGGTTCATAGATTTAGAAAACATTCCAAAAATTCTTCAAAATCTAATACATTTTAATGGAATTTCAGAAAATTTTACAAAATTCATCAGTTTTTTATTACTATTTTGTTTCTAAATATCAATACACATTAAAGAATATTAAAATACATCAGTTTTTCAATATCATAAAATTCTCCATTTTATGAAATTTTGATTGAATATCCTATGATTATAATTGTAAACTTTTGAATATCCTTATTCATCACCAACAGATTTTAATATTGCATTTTTATAAGGGAAAATAAATTCTTTCGTCCTTAAACTATATGCTGTTTTGGGTTTAGGTCCTTGAACTATACGAAAAAATATTAAGGTACCTAAACTTTCAAAATTTCTGATTCTCGTCCTTCCGTCCAAAAAGGATGACGTGGCAATTACGTGAAAATCGAAAATTCTTGGAATAGAGTGAAATTTTGGCATGTTAATCTACGAATGATTACAAGAACATCGGCAGTGAAAGTTTTCGATTTCGAGTTCACTAACATATGGAAATCTGCAGATTTTAGTCAAAAAAATTCGTGTTCTTGAAATTAAAGTGCAAATTTCTATACGTTAGTGAACTCGAAATTGAAAATTTTCACCACACGAGTTCTTTTAAGCAGTAGTAAATTAACATATCAAAATTTCACTCCATTCCAAGATTTTTCGATTTTCACGTAATTGTCACGTCATCGTTTTTGGACGGAAGGACGAGAATCAGAAAATTTGAAAGTTTAGGTACCGTAATATTTTTTCGTATAGTTCAATGACCTAAACCAAAAACGGCATATAGTTTAAGGACGAAAGAATTTATTTTCCCTTTTTATAATCCAAAAAATCCATACAAATCCAAATAGAGTACCATATGTTTCAAAATTTTGCTGATCTTGCCCTAAGGCCTAGGTTTTGTGGTTGCAAGGAGCAGGGGGCTAAAGGTTTTTGGCGGTTGACTTATAATTAAGTATATTTTCCTGAAGTGTGCACATGAAATTCTCCGTGCCTTACACTTCCTTCATAATACAGGTATACTTCTTGACATTAGATAGCAAATGGTGTAAGAAAAATTTGGGTTTACTTCACAAAATTCTTACATTTTTGGACACCAAATTGGGTGTACAAACCAGCGTTCTCTTCGATCGATGAAAGTTTGTACGGACTACTCTCCCTTTTCTCGTATTCAAACAAAAGCACTCCGGTTTTCTTACAAACACGGATAAAATTGCACGAAATGTTTTAGTTCGGAACCATCGAAGTCACATTTCTAGTTTGGAGCTCATTGATTCTCCGTCCCGAATTAGTTGCAAAGTTTCTTAAGTATGCCATCTTTCATCATGTAGAGTACGTACTTCAATGTTGTGTTACTCTATGATCCTAAAAAATTTATGTTGTCAAACTTCAGCAGTAATTTCATTGGGTAACTCGAATTGCAAATCACATTTGATATTATAATATGTCTAGATCAGATTGTTGAGATTTACGGACTCTTATAACTCTACACCTTGACAACTTTCCCACATCTTCGGATTGAATTTCATTTTACAAACAGTTTATCACAAATTTGTCTATGTGCAAATTGCACAATAAAGTTTGGAATTTCCGGGCTTTCAAATGTGAAAATCTGGATGATGTACTGACTTTTGAGAATATTCGCTGCACTTGTCGGTCTACAAAATCTCACTTTGTCTTTCTTCTTGTTGCCCATAAAAGCTTATGCAATATATATCTTATATTATATCAAAATCGGTAACACTTTTGTCTTTGATTTTGATATCAGATAAGCTAGCCCTCTCTTTTGTAATGATATATATCTGATTAGCTTATTGCCTTGGTAAATTACTTTCTTATCATGTCTACATTGGGAACCAATGGAATTTCATCCATGTTTGAAGTAAGGGAGCTTTAGGTTTGAAATTTGAGCATGTCAACAAAAGGAGGATGGGTTTTAATTATTATTATTTAAATTCCATCTCTACAAACTTTAATAGGTTTAAGTATATATGAATTATGTGGAGAAAATTTATCAAAATTTATCTTTGTCTCCAGAGATCTAGAAATACAGACAACCTATAGCAAAAATATAAAAAATTATGTGGTGAACGATTATTACATTTAGCTAATATTTGTGCCAAAACTGTTTTGCATATTGCGTGAAATATATCAACTGCTTTGAAATATATCAACTGCTTTTCGGTCGATATTTCAAGTTACTCTAGCTAAAATTAGTTTTAAATTACTTTTTTAATATAAGATTAAGCATATCAATTAACTCATGAATTCAATCTAACATCGGTGTAAGTCACAAAACCATTGTAAATATTGCATGCGAAAGGATAAGTGTTAAAGAAATCTTAAATAAATATGCAGGAATATGGATAATGATTTGTAAATTGACTTTGGGAAAAATGATCAGACACAATTTATCAAAATTTTATTTCTGAATCTGAGGTATGCAAATTCAACATTGCTTAAAATTAACTTAAATGTTCCTAAAAGAAAACATAACTAGAAAGAAGAAAATTGACCAGCGACCATCAACAGTCATATACTGATGAGTTTTTGGCAACCACTAGCATTACAGGGCTGGCTGCTTTCATGCTAGTCACTAGTCCACCCATTAAAGCTCCTTCGGCATCTACAGCTGTGACAGTAAAACACCTAGCTATGTGATCATAAGAAGCAGAAGTAGCGGCAGCAGCAGCACCTGAACCGAAACATGTCCCTGAAAAAGAAATTATCCTAAAAGTTCCTGGAACTTGAGCAGGTGGGACATCAGACCCTGCACAGCAAGTAACAGCTTCTGATACAAGTCCGGTACCAAAAACAACTGATATATTTAGTGAATTACGACCAGCATACTCCACAACACTTTCCACGATATCTAACCCTGGTTCAATGTTAAGGACGAGAGTCCCCATGGAAGTTCTCGGCCTTGACCAGTTACCGGATCCAACCGTTCTTGGTCTTGACCTGTGACTAGACCTAACACTAACAGGGACAACATTTCGTGAAGATGGGGTTGGCACAGGATCAGGCATTGCTAGTATTTGTTTTTCTGCAGATTGGAATAATTTGTCCATTATGATTGTCTTGTACTTTAGACTTTTACCAGTCTTCTCTGTTATATAGATGACTAGAGTATATGTTGGGATTTTGTAAATCACTTTATTCAACCTTTTAATTTGTTATGATAATATAGATATATTGCATTCAGATTCTTATTGAATTCAGATTCTTAGCATCTTGAATCAACATTCGAAATTTTATTTGATATACTTAAATTCATTTTTAATAAAAATGAAAATGTAATTGGAAATATGATTTGATATTCAATATGTAATATGAGCAAATCCTAGAGTATCTACAGCTATTAGGAAATCTCATTAAAAATACAATGCTAGTGGTCAATCTATGGGCCTGTTTGGCAACTGGTTTATAAGCCTACTTATGGTTTATAAGCCGACTTATGGGTTATAAGTTGAATGTTAATAATGACGTACATTTTCCTGAACTTATTATTTAATTTATTTATTTATTAATATTTTATATTTTTACCTTTGTTTTTTTAATTTAAAATGCAAGTGTTAGAAATCATTGTATTTAATAATTATTTTTTCAAATTTAAGTTAGCAAACTCTTATCTAACTTATAAGTAAATTTATCCAAATATAACTCATAAGAATTCATCAACTTATACTTATATGACACTTACTTATTTCATTACTTATTTCATTTTAGGTTATAAGTCAACTTTTTTTGTGATACCGCAGGAGCTTTTGTCATATATTTGTTAACTTTTTACTGAAAATGGTTTTACTTTTTTTAACTCGTAGGCCATGTTTGTTTGTTTAGGTGAATTTTGGGATTATAATATATAATCTCAACATTCTTTAAATAATCTAATATTCATTTAAAATATTAAGTTTAGATTGTATTATAATCACTTAAGATTTCATATATTTTTTTCGCTAAGTAAGATTTCATAATTTTTTAAATTATCTTATGTAATTTCTTATCTTACAGTTCCGTTAAAAAATAATTTATAAGATCTGATTAAAAATATCTCTTCCAACCAAGTATGATAATTATAATCATATTTCGTACTCCAACCTAACAAATATAAAACAACTATTTTAAAATTTTATAATCTTTAAAGTACTTCTAAATAAGTTTTTGCAAAATAGATCAGAAATTATTTGTATACTCGATGTTATTGTGTCTAAGGATCTAATTTAGTTTGACATCTCATTCAATTTATAAGGGATTGTGTTTACATATACATCATTTTAGAGGAAAAATTGAGAGTTACCTTAATTGTTATTACTAAGAAATATGGAGAGTGTACTACCTATATTAGTTATCTTTATTCAACAATATTATGTTTTTGATTGTTTGATTAGTGTTCTACTCAAACATGTTTCTTTTTCTCACATATCAAATGCCTTTGTTTAGATATAGCAAGTGGGGGTGGTTTTGGTATATGCTCATTTTTTATAAGATTTTTGGTGTTTGAATCCTAAGATTTTTGGTGTTTGAATCCTAAGATTTTTATTTTAGAATATATATTTTTTAATATATATATTAACAAGCTTTTGTCCCTAATTTAACCAATTTTAATTTTATTAAACCTTAATTAGTGAAATAGTTTTCTCACATGTAAGATGTCTCTGTTTTGATATTGCACGTGTACTTTGATGTCCTCCTATTTGTTTATAAGATTTTTGGGTGTTTAAGTCCTAAGATTTTTATTTATTAATATACGTTTTAACAAGTTTCATTCCCATTTACCTAATTTTATTTTTATTAAACACTAATGAAATAGGTAGGAGGTATGTAATAAACTAATAATTGCTTAAACTAAAGGGTGTATTTAGTTTAACTTTTAATATATTAATGATAATATGCAACATTTTAAAACACCTTGTTGATTTTGTTTTATACTTGACTTGTCATTGAGTAAATGTAGACTCTTGCTTGGTTGCTTGGTTGATACAAAGGCTCATAGATTTAGAAAACATTCCACAAATTCTTCAAAATCTAATACATTTTAATCGAATTTCAGAAAATTTTACAAAATTCATCAGTTTTTTATTACTATTTTGTTTCTGAATATCAATACACATTAAAGAATATTAAAATACATCGGTTTTTCAATATCATAAAATTCTCCATTTTATGAAATTTTGATTGAATATCCTATGATTATAATTGTAAACTTTTGAATATCCTTATTCATCACCAACAGATTTTAATATTGCATTTTTATAATCCAAAAAATCCATACAAATCCAAATAGAGTACCATATGTTTCAAAATTTTGCTGATCGTTGCCCTAAGGCCTAGGTTTTGTGGTTGCAAGGAGCAGGGGCTAATGGTTTTTGGCGGTTGACTTATAATTAAGTATATTTTCCTGAAGTGTGCACATGAAATTCTCGGTGCCTTACACTTCCTTCATAATACAGGTATACTTCTTGACATTAGATAGCAAATAGTGTAAGAAAAATTAGGGTCTACTTCACAAAATTCTTTAATTTTGGACACCAAATTGGCTGTACAAACCAGCGTTCTCTTCGATCGATGAAAGTTTGTACGGACTACTCTCCCTTTTCTCGTATTCAAACAAAAGCACTCCGGTTTTCTTACAAACACGGATAAAATTGCACGAAATGTTTTAGTTCGGAACCATCGAAGTCACATTTCTAGTTTGGAGCTCATTGGTTCTCCGTCCCGAATTAGTTGCAAAGTTTCTTAAGTATGACATCTTTCATCATGTAGAGTATGTACTTCAATGTTGTGTTACTCTATGATCCTAAAATTTTTATGTTCTCAAACTTCAGCTGTAATTTCATTGGGTAACTCGAATTGCAAATCACATTTGATATTATAATATGTCTAGATTAGATTGTTGAGATTTACCGACTCTAATAACTCTACACCTTGACAACTTTCCCACATCTTCGGATTGAATTTCTTTTTAAAAACAGTTTATCACAAATTTGTCTATGTGCAAATTCCACAATAAAGTTTGGAATTTCCGGGCTTTCAAATGTCAAAATGTGGATGATGTACTGACTTTTGAGAATATTCGCTGCACTTGTCGGTCTACAAAATCTCACTTTGTCTTTCTTCTTGTTGCCCATAAAAGCTTATGCAATATATATCTTATATTATATCAAAATCTGGATGAAGGTAACATTTTTGTCTTTGATTTTGATATCAGATACGCTAGCCCTCTCTTTTGTAATGATATATATCTGATTAGCTTATTGCCTTGGTAAATTACTTTCTTATCAAGTCTACATTCAGAACCAATTGAATTTCATCCATGTTTGAAGGGAGCTTTAGGTTTGAAATTTGAGCATGTCAACAAAAGGAGGATGGGCTTTAATTATTATTATTTAAATTCCATCTCTACAAACTTTAATACGTTTAAGTATATATGAATTCTATGGAGAAAATTTATCTTTGTCTCGAGAGATCTAGAAATACAGACAACCTATAGCAAAAAAACAAGAAATTATGTGGTGAATGATTATTATATTTAGCTAATTATATTTGTGCCAAAATTGTTTTGCATATTGCATGAAATATATATCAACTGCTTTTCAATCGATATTTCAAGTTACTCTAGCTAAAATTACTTTTAAATTACTTTTTTAATATAAGATTAAGCATATCAATTAACTCATGAAATCAATCTAACATCCCCTTAGGTCACAAAACCATTGTAAATATTGTATGCAAAAGGATAAGTGTTAAAGAAATCTTAAATAAATATGCAGGAATATGGATAATGATTTGTAAATTGACTTTGGGAAAAATGACCGGACACAATTTATCAAAATTTTATTTCTGAATCTCAAGTATGCAAATTCAACATTGCTTAAAATTAACTTAAATGTTTGTTAGGTCCTGATAAGTTTGTAGAAGGGGGGTTGAATACAAACTATACCGTTTTATCGAATTTGTCCTTTAAATGATTTAACTGTTTAGAACAAATTAGTGCGGAATAAAAACTGAAACAATATTCAAGTTAAATAGAAACTCTATTAAACTTGAGGGGTGTTACAATTCAGTGCACAGATTACAAGGTTCTTGTTAAAACAAATCTAGAAAAAATTCGACATGAATTTATCTATTTTTGTAATAAAAAGATCGAATACTAAAAAGTAGTTCGATAGTAATTCTAGGGATTATGATCCGCTAGATTGTCAAAGCAATACAAGTAATTGAATTCTAGTGGATTGGATATAACTTTGATGACTAGAATTTATTACAAGAATAATTTAAAGCTTTGCAGTTGGCTTCGAATGAATGCAGAAGATAGAAATGAAACTTTGCTTTTTGCTTCTGTATTGAATTGTGTTGTCTCTGCATCTTTTGATTACAATGACTTGTATTTAAACAAGTCATTTGATGCATTTCCACGCGCCAAACAAACTGATTGCATTTCTTCTGGAAGTACTATCCATTTAAACTAATAGTACTCTCGGTAGTACTAACCTTTAGTACTGGTAGTACTATCGGTAGTACTAATAAAGATAGTACTACTAGTATAAAATGTTAGTACTACTAATAGAAATAACCTGATTTAATTTTATTCTACTTTTAATTGATTTAATAAATGACTTAATTCTTTTATAATTAATTCACTGATTAAATAAATTAAAATAACTGACTCAAATAATTTCATAAATAAATTAATTCTGGAGAATTAATTTATACATTAAATTACTTAAGATCAGGATTGATTAATTTAATATATGAATTAATTCTAAAAGAATTAATTCATAGATTAAATTAAATATCTTATAGAAAAATAGTAAAAGAGAATTAAACTAATTCTTAGAACCACTGAAACTGATAACGAACTTCCACTGACTGACGTTGACACTCCATGTACTGTCTGGTTCATGAGCCACTAACTTTAATGGTTGTTCTTCATCTTTAACTTTAAGCTGTGATTCTTTACTCATTTTATTTAAACAAGGACTGTAACCTGTACTTTTTCCCGTCACACTTCTGAAACCTCTGTCACTCTAAATAGATCCACTTTCTTGAATACTTCACTGAGGCTTGATCAAATAAATGAACTTCTTCCAGTGTAGAATAACTTCAAGTCTATAGATGACTTTAATCTTCATTCTTTGACAGATATAACCTTCTGAGATTCCTGTGACATTTGATTTTTATTATTTACTTATTACATCTTAATTAAAGTTGAGTAGAATCCTCGGTGTTTACAAATAGGCCTAGACATATGCCTTTCAATCTCCCCCTATTTGTTTGTTAGACAATAACAAGCAAATACCTCTAGAGGATAACTCAACTAAAACAAGAAAAGATAAGACTTTTAAGAGCCAAGCAAATAATAAAAAGTTCTGGATTAAATATAACAATATCCAGATTCAAACAGTAAAGATAAATACAAGATAGATGTTCCTCTAGACTGAACATATGAATACATTTTCCTATCTTGATTTACCTAGCTCTAAACATATAATATTTACAAATGAGCTAAACCTATCATGCCTTCAGTCTCTAATTTCACCTTCTTCAGCTTCTTGCAAGGTGACTAGAAGATCTTTGTCAAGGACACGATCACTTTCAGAAACCACACCACTTGGCATTACTGGTTGATTGGTGATCTTCTTCAATCTATTCTTCATTTGAGCATACCTTGGAATTTTCTCCGTGCAGTAATCTGAAATCATATCAGCAAATTCAGACTTCTCTACAGAAGCAAACCCAGAAGTTCTAAGAAGATTCTCCAGCTTCACCAGTTGCATAGCAGTCTGTAGCTTCATGGAATCAGGATCCAGCCTCACAGTCTCTAAAGTTGTACCTCTGTAGATTTTGACTTCATAAGGAAAATGTACAACTTGAGGGCTGGCCTTCATAGCAGAATCTCTAAGCCGGTCATATAGAAGCTCATTCAAGCAAGAAGATCTCTTTACTTTACTCATCAGAATCCACAATTCAGATAGAGATCTTCTTTGTAGGAGGTCAAGAGAAATGGTGAATGACCCTTCAAGCGCACTTGAGACATAGATGAACAATTCTTGCCTCACTTGATCAAATGCAGACGTAATCCTTAGGATATCTTCCTTCAATGCCTTCATATATAATGAGTTGTCTGGATTAACCGTTCTGATCTTCTCAAGCAGCTTCAGAAAAGTAGCATCATTGTTTGTGCCTCTCTGAGGGATATCAAACATCTCCCTTGCCTTATCCCATTTACTTCCTTGCTTCATCCTAACATCCAATCTCCTTTCCTTGACATGAATACTATGAAGACGTTGTTTGTCTTCATGTTCAGCCTTTTGAATTTTCAGCTTCTGAGATATGATGTCGGAGACCTTGGCTTGCTCATCCTCCTTTCTCCTTAGCTCTGCTTGCTGTTTCTTCAACTCCTTTTGAAACAAAGGGTCAGGTGTATATAGATCAGCTTCATCTTCCCAATCATCAAAGTTGGCTGCCTCCTCAACCTCCTCCTCACCAAAAACTTCTTCAGGTATGGTCTTCTCCAGATCACCAGATGTGTCAAAGTGGAAGTCATCCTGTTCAGCATGGTAGTAGTAGGCATCATCAAAAGCAGACTCCTCCATTGATTGTTTACCTTTCCCCTTATCTCCTCGAGAAGCTTCTCCAGCTTCCCTTTCTTCTCCTTTCTTCTCCTTCTCCCCCTTAGTTGAGGAATCCTCTACAGTTTGAGCTGTGGAAGCCCTAGGATTCACCTCAGTTGTTCTCCTTATCTCTCCTCTTTCCCTTCCATCTCTTCCTTCATCAGCCTCATCATCCCCATCATCATCTCCCTCAAAGAATGATCTTTGCTCCACAGTAGGTTGATGTGATTCCTTGATCATGTTGTATAGGTGCTTCATTCCTTCATTAAGATGCGCCATTCCTCCTTCAATCCTAGATATCCTTTGCTCATTAAACCTCTGGTTTTCATCAGATGTTTGCAGAATGAAGTCCACCTTGGTAGAAATAGCAGCAATCTCCTTGACACTCTCCGATATCTGAGCATTTGACGTTATAATATCAGAGATGTCTGAAGCCACCAGTACTTGAGATTGTTGGATTGAATTCAGCCTCGGGAGTAGATTATCCTTTAGTCCTTCCAGGTCATCTTTCACAGTACCCAGCTGATTTGATACAGAGGTGGTAGATTGTGCAACCACTTGTGCTTTCAGAAGATTGTTCTCAGCCTGGGTTTCTTGTAACTTTCTTTGTAGATCAGCTAGTTGGTTCAACAAAGCAGTGTTTGTGTCAGTGTGTGCACTCACCTCAATTGCTCTCAGTGGTGTTTCACTCAACTCACGTGCTTGTGTTTCACTCGGTGTTTGATTCATATCTCTCACCACTAACTGTCTGTCAAGATTCTCAGTAGATGTACCTGTAGGAAAAATCACCCTAGCCCCTTCAAGAGAGGTCAGTGGTGGTGCAATGGGAGTTCGCAATTCCCGATCCCTGAATGAGTCTGTCAAAATATTTGACATTGTATACTGAATTTCTTCAGGGACAGACTCATCAGGTTGCCTTTCACTTTTACCAGTAAAAACTGCGAGTGAAAAATCCCTTAGGGGAGCCAGAGATGTTCCCTCTGGGAGGGGAGAAAATGATTCTATTATAGATGGCAAAGAATCAGATTTTCCCTCTGATGCCTGTGAAGGCACTTCTACCGTGACAATGGTAGGCACTGTTTCAGATCCTAAGTGCTCTCCTAACAAAGTGTCCTGAGTTTCTTGTATTTGGATGTCTTCTCCCATTGTGAGTAATGGGAGAGTGCTTGACTCATTACAGATTGCCAGGGCCCGATGGCGAATTTCAATAGATTCATCCTGTTCAGAGGATGTCTCCAGAGACTGTTCAATGGCCATTTCAAGGTCCAAGTCCTTTTGGGAGGACATGGATGGGCTTACAGATGTCTCTCTATAGGTTTTTCTTTTCTTTAATGGTGGAGACAGAGCTGTGGGTGCACTTAGTGTTTCTTCACTACTTGACCTTTGTCTTATTAAAGAAGCAGTTCCAGGTTGAGAGGTTAAAGGATTAGACACTGTGTTTGGCTCTCTGACCTGGGATAGAGATTGTGGTTCTACAACCTCTTGGTCTGTCCTATCAACCACTTGGGTTTGAGCAGAGGTGTCAGATGATCCAGAGATAGGATGAATTACCTGTAGTGGCAGTTCTTCTGAAGTTCCAGCTGCAATGACTAGTTGTTGATCAGGAACAAAGGGTTCAAAAGTAGGTAGGTGAATGAAATGAGCCATGAATGGACTTACAACCACTGGTGTCATATTCCATTTACTAGAAGTATGGAGTCTTTGATAGAACTTACTAAAAGTAGTAGGAGAAGGAATAGATACAGCATTTGAAAACAACTCCTTGTGAGCATCAGATAGCACATGATTGATTAGGATAGTGAGAAATCTAGGATAGAAACACCTGACATTTCTACCACTATCATGATCAATCCTGGCATTAGATACTCTCCTAACCATAAGACTCCAAATAAGATGACCAATGTTAAGCCTAACATTAAACACAATAGCATAAGCAATGTACTGCAACAAGGATGGAATATGTTGAAAATTGCTCTTAGTACAATTGCTGAAAACCTTAGCTAAAGTATCAAATAAGATATCCCATTCACAGACTAGATTTGCTTTACTGAGTTTAGGCAACTCCAAAGGACCTTGATAATGAATTCTGGTGAAAAACTGAATTAATTCATCATCAGAAGGAGTCCTATCAAAGTTATCCCTAGGAAGTTGAAACACTTCACAAAACAAATCCTCAGTAATAGTATATTGTGTGTGCTCAATAGTGAAAGATATAGAATTTAAATTCTCAGAAATTACAGCAGAAGAACACAACAATCTAAGTGGTTCAATCTTTAAATCAGCAGATAAACATATAGCACGACTCACACAACATTGCGAATTTAAAAACTGAATCCAAGGTCGAAAACGATCAATCGGACATCTCAACGGATCAAAATACCCAATGTAATTGTTTTTAACAACCTCAAAATTCTGAGCCATAATTTACTAAGTAAGAATTAACACAGAAAATCAAAAAACTTAAATAATTATGAATAATTCGAATTTTAGGATTTTAAAATTAATTAAAAATCCAAATTTTCAAAGTTCTCCAAAAATTACCAAATTTTAGTATGTTAATCCTTGACAAAAATCACATAGAGTACTATTTTTAAAATCCAAAAACACCTTCTAAATCACTAAAAACGAAAAGGAAAAACCTTTGAAATTCAAAGACTCGAAAACTTAAAACTCAATGAAACTTGGATTTTAAGTACTCGAATTAATGGGCTTGAGAAGATCTATTCAGTGATGGTCTCAGATTTTAAAACTAACAAGAAACGAATTCAGAAATTGAAAAACAAAATGGCAGCACTTCGTTTCTTAGTAAAAACGAGAGAGAAAAGTAAAAAAAAGCAGTTAAGTTAAAACTTGAACTGTGTAGTACTCAGTAAAAAAAACTATACATATTTATATATAAATACACTGTAAGTACTATGGTAAAAGAAAAGAAAAAAATACTGATAGTACTATGGTTAAAAAACACGGTAGTACTATCAATAAAACAGAAAAAGAATAATAATAATTAAAATGGAAAATGCGGTAGTACTATGAAATTGAACTGGTAGTACTATCAGAAATAAACAGAATTTTAATTAAAAATAATACTAGAAATACTATCTAAACTACGGTAGTACTAATCTAAAAAGAACTAGTAGTACTATCACTGGATAGTACTACCGATAGTACTACTAGTTCAAAACTAGTAATACTAACGAAAATTAAATAAAAATAAAAAGAAAATGCTGAAAGTAACTGAAACTTTACAGAAAAATGCAGAAATAATATAGAAATGCATGAAAAATACTTACAAACCTAGAAAAATTCACAGAAAATTCCATAAATCCTAGAAAAATATGCAGAATATTATAGAAATGCATAAAATTAATATAAACTTGCAGAAATATTTAAACAACAATATTTACAATCTGAAAAATATCTAAATAATTCTAAATAAATATATTTTCAATAAAAATACATTTCTCCACTTAAAAAATATGAGAAAAATATTTTTAAAGAAAATAAAATATTCAGAACCATTTAAATCAACAAGCATGCAATTATTAAATGAGAACCCTCAGTGAATATCATTAACAAAGCAAAAGAAAATGAATTTTGAAAGAACAAACATGACAGAGATATTGTTAATCACTAAGACTGTTTAACATACCCAATTTACCAACTAACTTGATAAATGTGGATTCATCAACAGATTTAGTGAATATATCTGCACTCTGTTCTTCTGTGGGTACAAAATGTAACTCCACAGTTCCATTCATGACATGCTCTCTGATAAAATGATACCTGATATCAATGTGCTTCGTTCTCGAGTGCTGCACAGGGTTGTTGGAGATTGCTATGGCACTTGTATTATCACAAAATATGGGAATTTTGTCTAATGCAAAGCCATAGTCCTTTAATTGATTCCGTATCCATAAGATCTGAGCACAACAGCTTCCAGCAGCAATATATTCAGCTTCTGCTGTTGAATTGGAAACTGTTTGTTGTTTCTTGCTATACCAGGAAATCAACCTACCTCCTAGGAATTGACAACTCCCAGAGGTACTCTTTCTATCCACAACACTACCTGCATAATCAGAATCTGTATATCCAACAAGATTAAAACCAGAATCTTTAGGGTACCAAATACCTAGATTAGGTGTACCCTTAAGATATCTCAAGATTCTTTTCACAGCAACGAGATGAACATCTCTAGGGTCCGCTTGGAACCTTGCACACAAGCATGTAGCATACATAATATCTGGTCTACTAGCAGTAAGATAGAGTAAAGAGCCAATCATACCTCTGTAGCTTGTAACATCTACCTTGATAGATTTGTCAGAAGCTCCAAGTTTGATGGCTGTTGAAGATGGAGTCCTTGCTGATGCTGAATCCTCCATGTGATACTTCTTGAGGAGTTCTTTGAGATACTTGGATTGACAAATAAATATACCATTTGACCTTTGACTTACTTGCAATCCAAGAAAGAACTTCAGCTCACCCATCATACTCATTTCAAACTTACTCTGCATAAGCTCAGCAAATCTCTTACAGAGATTATCATTAGTAGACCCAAATATGATGTCATCCACATAGACTTGGACTAATATCATATCACTTTTGTGTTTCTTTGAAAAAAGAGTTTTGTCTATGATACCTCTAACAAAACCATTTTCTAAAAGAAAACCAGAGAGAGTGTCATACCATTTTCTTGGGGCTTGTTTGAGACCATAGATAGCCTTGAAGAGAAAGTACACAAAGTCCAGCAGCTCCTGATTTTCAAAGCCAGGGGGCTGTTCCACATACACTTCTTCATCAAGTTCACCATTCAGGAATGCACTCTTAACATCCATTTGATAGACTTTAAAATTGGAATAAGCAGCAAATGCTAAGAACATCCTGATAGCCTCAAGTCTAGCCACTGGTGCATAGGTTTCATCATAATCAATGCCTTCAGCTTGAGAATACCCTTGTGCAACCAGTCTTGCCTTGTTTCTAGTAACAATGCCATCCTCATCTAGCTTGTTCCTGTATACCCATCTTGTACCCACTACTTTCTTGTTCTTTGGCCTGGGTACCAGCTTCCAGACTTGCTGTTGTTCAAATTGATTGAGTTCATCTTGCATAGCAATCACCCAATCTGGATCAGTCAGTGCTTCCTCAGTTTTCTTTGGCTCCATTTTAGAAAGGAATGCTGAGAAAAGACATTCATTCTGAGAAGCACTTCTAGTTTTAACTCCAACATTTGGATCACCAAGGATCAGCTCAAAAGGATGAGCTCTATTCCAAACAGTCTGTCTTGGAAGATTTGATCTTGATGATTCACCTTGAAATTCACTTTGATGTTGTGAGTGACTAGTTGATCCTTCATTTGCTCCCCCTGAGTTGTTGCCTGTTTGCCTTGATGATTCTTCTCCAATGTTGGTGGTATCTCCATTGTTACCAGTGTTTCCACCACCATCACCATGATCATTATCATCATTGTTATTATCATCACCAGCAATAACTTCAGGTGAGGCTTCATCATCTGATTCTGAGTCTGGCAAGTTATCAAACTTCAGCTTTTCAGATGAGTCTTCTTTTTGGATACTGGGGAACTTAGTGTCATCAAAAGTAACATTGACACTTTCCTTTACTGTGTGACTGCCAACCACATAGACCCTGTAAGATCTTCTGGAATATCCAACAAAAATAGCTTCTTGTGCCTTTGCATCAAACTTGCCACGTTTAACATTGTCATCTATAAGCACAAAGCATCTTGCTCCAAATACATGAAAGTACTTGACAGTTGGTTTCTTGTTGTTCATGATCTCATACGGAGTCTTCATTAAGTCCTTGTTGATTAACGTTCGATTCTGAGTATAACAAGCTGTATTCGCTGCTTCAGCCCAAAAGTACGTTGGAAGTTTGGACTCACTTAACATAGTCCTTGCAGCTTCAATCAATGTACGATTCTTTCTTTCCACTACTCCATTTTGTTGAGGAGTTCTAGGGGCAGAATACTGTCTTGTTATTCCTTTATCAGCACAAAAGTCATTTAGAATGGCATTCTTGAATTCAGTACCATTATCTGACCTTATGGCTCTAACAGGGAATCTAGAATCCAGCTCAATCAACTTCACATGGCCAATCACCAGAAATGGGGTCTCATCCTTGGAATGTAGGAATAAAACCCATGTATATTTTGAATAGTCATCAACAATCACAAGTGCATATTGTTTCTTTGACATGGACATCACATTAACTGGACCAAACAAATCCATGTGCAGTAGCTGAAGAGGTTCAGTTATTGATGATGTATCAGTGCCCTTGTGAGAAGCTTTCTTTGACTTTCCTTTCTGACATGCCTCACACAGTCCTTCCTGTGTAAATTCCATCTGAGGCAAACCTCTAACTAATTCCCTCTTGACTAAAGAGTTCATAGTTTTGAAGTTAAGGTGAGACATCTTCTTGTGCCATAGCCAACTATCATCTGATGAAGCTTTAGCATAAAAACAATTAACTTCATCTTTGAATCCTGAGTTCAGATCAGCTATGAACAAGTCACCTTTCCTTACTCCTTGAAGAGCAGGCTTTCCATTCTTCTTGTGAGTGATCTGACACTTCTCTCTTTCAAAGGAAACAGCATATCCTCTGTCACAGAACTGACTGATGCTGAGAAGATTGAACGTCAGACCTTCCACAAATGAAACATCTTCAATGATAACATTTCTGTACTTCAAACAGCCATATCCTTTCGTAATCCCCTTGCTGTTATCTCCAAAGGTTACTACTGGGCCAGCTTTTTCAACCATATCTGATAGCAGGGCTCTATCTCCGGTCATATGCCTTGAACAGCCACTGTCAAGAACCCATATAACACGGCTTACCTGTTTAACTCCCTGCAATACCAGATTGATTAGTCCTTCCTCGGAACCCACACTTGATTGGGTCCGGCATACTTAAAGAATTGGCCTTTGTCAGGCAAAACAACATTTTTAACTACAACTACTTCAACCTCTTTCACATAAGAGCGTTTCCATTTATAGCCAGCCTTAACACATTTCTGAGTAGGCTTAGGGATAAATGAATCCACTCTAGTCTGAGGAGGATTAGTAGTCTTTGCTCTAACATGCTTCTTATTATTAACATGTTGACGTGGAGCAGTCTTATCATTAGATACATGCTTTTTATTAAAGAAAGCATACATAACATTAAAAGCACAAGACATACAATTACTCACACCACATGCTTTATGAGAAGAATTAACAGCAGGCATGTTAGTTCTACAGTTGTTTTGATCCAACTTATGGATATCTGATCTAGTCTTTTTAGTTGTGGCAACTTTGACTGAATTATCAGATATACACTTTTTGGATTGTTCAACTTCCAAAGCAATATCTTCTTCACGAATCTCCTCTGCAATGATGATAGAGTCTTCATTCAGAGGTTCTGCTTCGGACTCCTTACAGAAGGGTGTTTCAATACCCTTAAGCACATATGGAACAACCTTTCCTTCAGATTTGAATCTACAAGGGGAGTTAATTCCAAGCAATCCAATGGCCTCATTATAATCATACCCTATACTGACATGATTACCAACAGCTTGCTTATTGAGAATCTCTTTAGCCGTCTTACATGAGCTAAAATAGGCATTAGCTTTAGTCTTGAGCTCACTAATTTCTTTCTTAAGAATGGTTTCCAGTTGAATATAACATTTAACCCTATTCTCAAGAAAAGCTATTTTCTCAACAAGTTCATCCTGATTAACATGCACTAGTTTTAATTCTTTTATCTCATTTTCAAGATTTGTGTTCAACAGAATTATTCTATCATTTTCAGTGCGAGCACATTCTAAGGTGCCACCAAGATGATGAATCATTTCAGTATCAGTAAACATTACCTCTGACATGTGTGCAGATGAAGTGCTTGCCTCTTTAGCCACTAAAGCAAGGTTCCCAATCTCACCTGCTTCTTCATCACTGTCAGTGTCATCCCAACTCTTTCCTTCAACAACATAAGCTTTCCCAATCTTGTTCTTCTTGCTAGAATCAAATGTGTTTCTAGTCACTTGCTTTGGCTTTCTGCATTCAGTAGCAAAGTGACCCAACTCATTGCAATTGTAGCATCTGATTGCGCTCCTTTCCACAGTTCCAGTTTTGTAGCCACCCCTTGTGCCACTTGAAGATGAAGAACCACCTCTCTGAAACCTGGGTCTGAACTTAAGATTGGGATTCCTCTTGAATCTGAACTTCCCAAACTTTCTGACTATCAAAGCCAAGTCACCATCCTCCAGCTGATCAAGTTCTTCTAAGGAATAGAAGTCACCACCAGATTGATCAATGGATGTTAATCCATATTCAGCATCAATAACATTCATGTTAGAACTGGAAGGTTGAACATGCTTCACTTCCAGTTTCTGTGGGACTTCAGCAGCCAATGCAGTAGAGGTACCAACAATCTTCCCAGTTCCATACAGCTCCCTTTGTTGAATCTGCTCCAGCTCATAGGTCTTCAGAACACCATACAATCTCTCCAAAGCAATTTCATTCATATCTCTTGCTTCTCTAATGGCAGAAATTTTGTGCTCCAAATGAGGTGGAAGTGTAAGAAGGAACTTCTTGTTAATCTCCTTGTTGGTGTAGTGCTTCCCATTGAGATTCAGATCATTGATTAACTTGTTATATCTCTCAAAAACCTGAGAGATACCTTCACCAGGGTTTGATCTGAAATGCTCATATTGTGAGGTGAGAATCTCCAGCATATTCTCCCTAACTTCCTCTGTCCCCTCATTGATTATCTCTATAGTTGCCCAAATGTGTTTAGCAGTATCACAGTTGAGAACATGATTATGCATGATTGGATCAAGACAATCAATAAGGATCAACTGAAGACAGGAATCCAAGGTAACATCCTCTTTCTCATCAGGAGTGTAATCCTTGGCATCTTTAGGGTACATTCTGGCAGCCCTAGTCACAACATTATTCTCAATGAGTTCTCCCTCAATAATCATAGGGACTTTGGGACCGTTCTTCAGCACATCAATGTATTTAGGATTTGCAACCTTAAGAAATAGAAGCATTTTCTTCTTCCACATTGGATAATGCTCCTTGCTGAACATAGGGATTTTGACAGTACCAACTTTCTGTGTAGTAGACATCTTTTGAGATTTTTAGGAATAAGATAAAAAATCAGAGTTTAAAAGAAAAATCTCAAAACAATTGGATCTTTGATTTGTATATCAATCAAAAGGCTCTGATACCAATTGTTAGGTCCTGATAAGTTTGTAGAAGGGGGGTTGAATACAAACTATACCATTTTATCGAATTTGTCCTTTAAATGATTTAACTGTTTAGAACAAATTAGTGTGGAATAAAAACTGAAACAATATTCAAGTTAAATAGAAACTCTATTAAACTTGAGGGGTGTTACAATTCAGTGCACAGATTACAAGGTTCTTGTTAAAACAAATCTAGAATAAATTCGACATGAATTTATCTATTTTTGTAATAAAAAGATCGAATACTAAAAAGTAGTTCGATAGTAATTCTAGGGATTATGATCCGCTAGATTGTCAAAGCAATACAAGTAATTGAATACTAGTGGATTGGATATAACTTTGATGACTAGAATTTATTACAAGAATAATTTAAAGCTTTGTAGTTGGCTTCGAATGAATGCAGAAGATAGAAATGAAACTTTGCTTTTTGCTTCTGTATTGAATTGTGTTGTCTCTGCATCTTTTGATTACAATGACTTGTATTTAAACAAGTCATTTGATGCATTTCCACGCGCCAAACAAACTGATTGCATTTCTTCTGGAAGTACTATCCATTTAAACTAATAGTACTCTCGGTAGTACTAACCTTTAGTACTGGTAGTACTATCGGTAGTACTAATAAAGATAGTACTACTAGTATAAAATGTTAGTACTACTAATAGAAATAACCTGATTTAATTTTATTCTACTTTTAATTGATTTAATAAATGACTTAATTCTTTTAGAATTAATTCACTGATTAAATAAATTAAAATAACTGACTCAAATAATTTCATAAATAAATTAATTCTGGAGAATTAATTTATACATTAAATTACTTAAGATCAGGATTGATTAATTTAATATATGAATTAATTCTGAAAGAATTAATTCATAGATTAAATTAAATATCTTATAGAATAATAGTAAAAGAGAATTAAACTAATTCTTAGAACCACTGAAACTGATAACGAACTTCCACTGACTGACGTTGACACTCCATGTACTGTCTGGTTCATGAGCGACTAACTTTAATGGTTGTTCTTCATCTTTAACTTTAAGCTGTGATTCTTTACTCCTTTTATTTAAACAAGGACTGTAACCTGTACTTTTTCCCGTCACACTTCTGAAACCTCTGTCACTCTAAATAGATCCACTTTCTTGAATACTTCACTGAGGCTTGATCAAATAAATGAACTTCTTCCAGTGTAGAATAACTTCAAGTCTATAGATGACTTTAATCTTCATTCTTTGACAGATATAACCTTCTGAGATTCCTGTGACATTTGATTTTTATTATTTACTTATTACATCTTAATTAAAGTTGAGTAGAATCCTCGGTGTTTACAAATAGGCCTAGATATATGCCTTTCAATGTTCCTAAAAGAAAACATAACTAGAAAGAAGAAAATTGACCAGCGACCATCAACACTCATATAATGCTGAGTTTTTGGCAACCACTAGCATTACAGGGCCGGCTGCTTTCATGCTAGTCACTAGTCCACCCATTAAAGCTCCTTCGGCATCTACAGCTGTAACAGTAAAACACCTAGCTATGTGATCGTAAGAAGCAGAAGTAGCGGCAACAGCAGCACTGAACCGAAACATGTCCCGGAAAAAGATATTATCCTAAAAGTTCCTGGAACTTGAGCAGGTGGGACATCAGACCCTGCACAGCAAGTAACAGCTTCTAATACAAGTTGGCTACAAAAAACAACTGATATATTTAGTGAATTACGACCAGCATACTCCACAACACTTTCCACGATATCTAACCCTGGTTCAATGTTAAAGACGAGAGTCCCCATGGAAGTTCTCGGCCTTGACCAGTTACCGGATCCAACGGTTCTTGGTCTTGACCTCTGACTAGACCTAACACTAACAGGGACAAAATTTGGTGAAGATGGGGTTGGCACAGGATCAGGCATTGCCAGTATTTATTTTTCTGCAGATTGGAATAATTTGTCCATTATGATTGTCTTGTACTTTAGACTTTTACCAGTCTTCTCTGTTATATAGACGACTAGAGTATATGTTGAGATTTTGTAAATCACTTTATTCAACCTTTTAATTTGTTATGATAATATAGATATATTGCATTCAGATTCTTATTGAATTCAGATTCTTAGCATTAATCAACATTCGAAATTTTATTTGATACTAGCTTATAGCGTGCCATGCCCGGTTACTTAAATTTTATTTATAATTATTTTGTTTATAATTATATTTTTATTACCATGCAACACACGATTGTTTTTTTAATATTTATAATTATATTTATTTATGAATATTTTAATATTTAAAAGTTATTAGTTTACATGATTAAATTATTGTTAAAAAAGATTTAGCCAAAAAAGATTATAGTTAAAAATTTGATATTTATTATATTTTACACGCTCAATTTAATATTTGTTTATATTGAGTTATAAAAGTTAGATTTGGCCAATTTTACGGTTCACATGAAATTCACAAAATAATCTTTAATTTAGTTGTGGTTTAATAGTTCTTTTTCAATTAAAAACTATTCTAAAACTAAAAAGTGAATAAAGTGACGAAATTTAATGTTGAGAATTCTATTCGATTTAGGAAATCTATCTAACTTATATGTAGTTTAGATTATTAGAATAACCTTTATTAACCAAATACAGGTTTTAATGTTATAAATGGGTTTCCTTATTTAATTACAACTATTTTTATGTTTTAACTTTTTGGAAAATCCAATCCTAATATAATATCTTTTAACTGATATCATTTTTAGATAATAATTTCTTTTTATATGATATAATCTTGATCATCTATTTTTAAAAGTATTGGATCTAACGGTTGACAATGTTTTGGCGACGAAACTACCACAATAACATCATTAATTTTTCTTAATATTTATAATTTTTTTTAAATATTTATTGCTAAAATATAATATACTCTTTTTTGAAATATGTTAATGATAAGGGAACTTTGAACTTTTGAGAAAATAAATTATCAATTAATTTTTTTTTTTTGTAATAGTTCTTCTTTTAAAGTATTTTAAAGTAGTACGATCAAAATTCTGTATAAAATTCATTTTTTTATAGTATATCCCGTAAATATCTATGTTATTATATTAAAGACTAAATAATGAAAGTTTTCTTATAAGTGTGGTCGCTTTGTTTGATCACTCAATCCATAATCGTTCGATCTTTCAAATTAAATTGTTGAGAAACGTTACATATAACAGTAAAATTATCATATAGAATGATCTAATATTTGAATCTACCAACAACATATTAAAATTTACAGGGTTTTTTTTTGGAAAAAAAAAAGAATTTTTTTCATTTTTTTTCTTTCAGACATAGGTTATGATAATATTTTTTGTAAAGTACGATTTTTCAGAAAAGTACGTTTTTTTTAATATGAATATAGTCCTCCTAACAATGAAATTAGGTCTAGTGCTTATAAAACAAAATCACCATTTACGTATAATTTATTATTTAATAATAAATTATATTTGATTAGTTATGATCTATAACTTAATAAAATAGGATAAAAAATATGCACAATTTTATAAAATTTAATCCTCGTATTATTATATTCTTTGTTGATTTGAATTTTCTTAGATTGATTTTAATTTTTGAACATAGATTTCTGTTATGGAATGAAAAGTAGATTTAGATGTTGACGGCTGTATTCAATGAATGATGGTGGACAATCGTGTCTTTATGGCTGCTCTCGTGGTTCGTGACTAAACAGGTCCTCACAAGATGCCTACGTATCTCTGTTATGTATAGAATCAAGCCAAAAAACGTAGTTCTGATATGAAGGACGAGGGTCCTTATATAGGCGTCAGGAGCCTTGCATTTAGAATAGAATTAGGTGACTTGGGGGCCAAGTCGCCTTCTTAGAATAGGATTGTGAATCCTATTTTGTAGGAGACTGACTCCTAGTTGGTTTGTGTGTCTTGATTGCTGATTCTTGAAGAGTTTAATATGCTTTGGACTCATTTAATGAGCTGGTAATTTCCCTTATTTATTAATTACGAAATTAATAAATGATTAGGGTTTCGGGCCTTTTTATCGGGCCTAATTCTTGGACCGAACTAGGTCTAATTAATATATCATTAATTACATATCTAGGGTTATTTTTAGCCCATATCATTTGCCCCCCAATTTCTAGGAAAACTTTTCAAGTTTTCGTAGAAATTACATTGACCTTTTTCGAGATTCGGGGTCTTTTTATCCTTTACCTAGGACTTTATTTACACCAGTGTTTCACAAGTATCGCCTCTTTGCAAAGTGTGGAGCGACCTACACATTTACGACGATTGTTGCCTTATTCGAGGCTAATTTGACATTTATATGAAATATTCCTAATATTTAAGAAATTTCCATGTACCCATAGGTATTTTTAATAATTATTCCTAATACTTTAGGAATTTTCATGTACCCACAGGTATTTTTAATAATTATTCCTAATATTTTTAGGAATTTCCATGTACCCACAGGTATTTTTAACATTTATTCCTAAAACTCATTTTGAGGTCTTTTAGACCTCATTTTGAGGTTTTTTCGACCAGAATTCTTGGTCATTTTCGACCAGGATTCTAGGTCTTTTTCGACCAGGACTGGGGTGAGGTCGAATGGTTCGACCAGGAATTTTAGTATAAATTCGACCAGGAATTTTCGACCAGGATTCTAGGCTTTTTCGACCTGGATTTTTCAGGCTATTTTCGACCAGAAATTAAGCCAATTTCGACCAGGAAGTCAAGTCAATTTCGACCAGGACTGGAATGAGGTCGATTAGTTCGACCAGGAAATTTAGGTCTTTTTCGACCTCAAATTTTCGACCTCATCTCTTTGCATTTTCGAGCAGGAATTTTCGACCTCGTTTCTTTGCATTTTCGAGTAGGAATTACAGCTTAATTTCGATCAGAACAGCGTTGAGGTCGAACACTTCGACCAGAAAGTTTAGGCCTTTTTCGACCTCAAATTTTCGACCAGGAATTAGTATTATTTCGATCTCATTCCCAGTATTCATTTTCGACTAGGAAGTGGAATGAGGTTGAACATGTCGACCTTGATTTTAAGTGTAAATTCGACCAGAAATCTTCGAGTTCAACTTGGGTCTTTTTCAACCTCAAATTTTCGACCAGGAATCGAGGTCGATTTCGACCTCAAACTGTCTTCAGGTCGAACGTGTCGAACTCATTTTTTAGTTCATTTTCGAACAGGTTTGTTCGACCAGGATGCAATGTAAATTCGAGTAAGAATTTGGGTCGTGTGTATACTGATACATGATTTTGCTTGTATTCTGATACATGATTTTGCTTGTATTCTGATACATGATTTTGCAAAATTTTCCGCCATCGCGGGTTAGGGCTTTGTTTTAATTTGTGCTTTTTCGACCTTGGTCGTTCGATCTCAAACCCAGTCTCCTTCGACCTCATTTTTGAGGTATTTTAGACCTCATTTTTGAGGTATTTTAGACCTCAATTTGGTCCCAGGTCGAACATTCGACCTTATTTTTCCGTGTTTTTTCGACCTCAGCCTTTCGACTTCACTGAAGGGTTTCTTCGACCTCGGTTGGCTCCAACAACGCCATACGTGGCTTATAGATACAAGAACTAAATTGAGTTCTAACACCTTAGACCTCATTTGAGGTTTCAACAACGCCAAACGTGGCTTATAGGTACAAGAACTAGCTTGAGTTCTAACACCGTAGACCTCATTTGAGGTTTCAACAACGCCAAACGTGGCTTATAGGTACAAGAACTAACTTGAGTTTTAACACCTTAGACCTCATTTGAGGTTTCAACAACGCCAAACGTGGCTTATAGGTACAAGAACTAACTTGAGTTCTAACACCTTAGACCTCATTTGAGGTTTCAACATCTTAATTTTCACATTGAGAGGTCTTCATGAACGAAGATAGACGTAACGTTTCACTCGTTTCTTTAATTTGAGCTTCCAGTATATCGAATCGAAGCTCGTTCTGAGCTACACTTCCTCGAATTTTCAGGGGTTTCAACCCTTCGGGGTTCGTTGTATTCAACTCTATTTGTGTAGTTGACATGCATATTTTGTATGTTTTCCTTTGCAATAATTTGTAGTTTGTCTTGGCAAAGCTTTTGAGGATGTTTCTACCCATCAAAACGGGCTCAATCCTTCATCTGCTTTCTAGGAAGATCATGATTTCAAGTCTGAGGCAAACTTAGACAAGGCATCAGCCTTCACGTTTTCCTCCCTCGGAACGTGCTCTTCATAGCATTCATCAAACTGAGTCATGATGGCCTTAACAAGTTTTAAGTACTTGGCCATGACTTTATCTGTGGCCTCAAATTCCCCATTTACTTGGGAAACCACTAGCCTCGAGTCTCCACCTACTTTCAGGGTTTTAACTCTCAATGCTTCAGCCAGCCCTAAGCCAGCTATCAGGGCTTCGTACTCAGCCTCATTGTTTGTCGTTGGGAAGTCAAGTTTTAGTGTATACTCTATGAAAAATCCATCAGGACTTTGTAACACTAAACCCGCTCCGCTTGATTTTGTTTTTGATGGTCCATCAAAATAGAACACCCAACTTCGGGTATTCATGGGGTATTATCTCTTGCCCCCCGACTTCTTGGTTGTTAATGGTAAATTCAACCACGAAGTCAGCTAATGCCTGGGCTTTAATAGCCGTTCGAGGCTTGTATGAGTCCGAGACCACTAATGACTTCATAGAGGACTTAGATGCCCCTCGTGGGGATGCCCTTGTTCTTGACAAGGACCCGCTGATGACTTAGAGTAGATTTTATTGGCCCTGCGTGGCTCTCTATATCTTGTTTTTATTTAAGGTCCTTTTATGGACTTTAAGATTTTATTTGGCGTTTGTAACATAACTCTTTGATCTTTCGGGACCTTCCATCCATGCATGCTATTTATGTTATATCTGTTTTGTTTGCTCACTTATATTTATTTAACTTATCTTTTGTAAGGCAATTCCTAGTACTTGGCCTCTTGAATGGGCTGGCACTTTAATCAAATGCTATTGGTACAACTTGCTCTTTAACAAAACGATAAGGAAATGCTCAAACACAGATAAGTAATAAAATAGTGAAAAAGAACTTGAATATTTTCTTTAAAAAAGAGGGTTCAACCCTTACATAGCTTTACTTCCTATTAAGAGCTGAAAAGCTCATAATGGTTTCGTCGACCTTATTGCTACTTGTACTATTAGGAAACAATTAAACATAATAAACTTTCAAATTTGGGGCATGCCATGTTCCTGGCATCTCAGTCCCTTATTTCTTCATCATCTCTTGAATCCATAACCTCGATTGGGAGAACCTGCCCCCCGACTCTATTAGGCCTTAACGTAGCAGCTGGTCCTCCATATATCATATTGATAACAGGCCCTCGGGGCTTAGGATTATGATCTTGGTCGTCGTCCCTCGTATCATAATTTTTCCTTTCATAGTTTCCATGTTGATTTCCTCGATTCCCATCCTTAGTGAACTTATCGAGTTTTCCTTTTCGGATTAAGAACTCGATCTCATCCTTGAGTTGCCTACAATCATCAGTATCATGGCCCGAGTCTTTATGGTACCTACAATACTTGTTCTTGTTTCGCTTCTCAGGATCTCCCCTTAGTGGCTTCGGCCATCGAAAGTCCCTATCTTTCTCAATGTCAAAGAGGATTTGACTCCTTGGAGCATTCAACCTTGCATATTCGGTAAATTTCGTGTCTGAATCAGAGTCTCTAGTCGTACGAGGATATTTGTCCTTGACATCATACTCTTGCTCCGTCTTTCGCTTATTCGAGCCACCATTATTTCCACCACCTGTGTCAGTTTTCTTCATGCTTTCCTCAGCTTTGATGTACTTTCCAACCCTTTGTTGGAGCTCAGTCATGCTCTCAGGGGGGTGTTTAGCCAATGACATCTTGAAAAAGACATCTGTGGTTCCTTGTTGAAGGGCTATCATAGCTACCTTGTTATCTAGATCAGGTATGTTTAATGTCTCCTTGGTGAAACGTTTGAGGTAATCTCTCAACGTCTCGTTCTTTCCTTGAGTTAAGTTCATGAGTGAAGCAGAGCTTTTTTCATGTACCCGTCCACTAATGAACTGACTGATGAAGGCCGTGCTCAAATCTCTGAAACAACTGATAGAGTTGGGCGGCAAGCGGCTATACCATCTTTGGGCCATGCCAGCCAGGGTTTGAGGAAACGCTCTACATTTAAGAGCATCAGTGACTGGTTGCAGCAACAGTGCATTCGAAAAAGTCCTCACATGGGTTGCGGGATCACCCGTTCCGTCATATGCCTTGATAGTAGGCATCTTAAATTTCCTTGATACATGAGCGTCCATTACCTCTTCAGTAAAAGGTGGAATAGGATCGTCTGGGTCACCCAGCTGTGTCAAAACACGGGGATCTGACCTGGGAATCTCCGTCCTTGGAGCCCTAGCTCCTTCTTGCCTCCTTGAAGGTGTTCCTAAATCAATTATGGGGACATATCCTGCCCCTTGATTCGAAGGCTGAGTCTGCCTCCTTTGTTGCTCTATCTCTATGTTTTTCTTTAGTTTCTGGATCTCGGCCTCATGAGCCCTTATCCTTTCCATGGCAGTCATAGGTGTCCTTGTAGTTGCCCCCCGATTCCTTCTTCCAAGGGGCTCTTTGCTGGCTCTTCTTCTTCTGGGTGCTCGATCTCGTCCTTCATCAGACGAGTAGTCATCAGAGTAGGGCCCAGAATAATCCAAGTATCTTCCTTCAGGGACAGGTCCCAATCCTCGAATGTAGGGTGGTTCGTATGGTTCATGAATTATAGGGGCATGGCCACTCCCTCCGGCTTCAGGGGGATAGTTGGGCAGTCCGTATGCTGGATTGGTGCTTATAGGAAGCACGGTTGTGGAGATCTGTGCTCCATGGGGAAGGTTATGGTCGAGGGGCGAGACAACCATCTGAAGAGGGTTCGTCTCGTTCTGAGGTATGGAAGCTTGGGGATTCGTCCCTTGTGGTTGAGGAACCACTCTCGTGAGGGGTAGCGACCCTGGTTCCGTGGTGGTTGGAACAGTGGTGGTGACAGTTGATTCAGTAGCGGTTGTTGTTCTTCGTGTTCTAGCCATGGTTGATGTCGTCTCCCCACAGACGGCGCCAAATATTATGGAATGAAAAGTAGATTTAGATGTTGACGGCTGTATTCAATGAATGATGGTGGACAATCGTGTCTTTATGGCTGCTCTCGTGGTTCGTGACTAAACAGGTCCTCACAAGATGCCTACGTATCTCTGTTATGTAGAGAATCAAGCCAAAAAACGTAGTTCTAGAATGAAGGACGAGGGTCCTTATATAGGCGTCAGGAGCCTTGCATTTAGAGTAGAAGAAGGTGACTTGGGGGCCAAGTAGCCTTCTTAGATCAGGATTGTGAATCCTATTTCGTAGGAGGCTGACTCCTAGTTGATTTGTGTATCTTGATTGCTGATTCTTGAAGAGTTTAATATGTGTTGGACTCATTTAATGAGCTGGTAATTTTCCTTATTTATTAATTACGAAATTAATAAATGATTAGGGTTTCGGGCCTTTTTATCGGGCCTAATTCTTGGACCGAACTAGGTCTAATTAATATATCATTAATTATATATCTAGGGTTATTTTTAGCCCATATCATTTGCCCTAATATTTTAGGAATAATTATTTAAAATACCCGTGGGTACATGAAAATTCCTAAAATATTAGGAATAATTATTAAAAATACCTGTGGGTACATGAAAATTCCTAAAATATTAGGAATAATTATTAAAAATACCTGTGGGTACATGAAAATTCCTAAAATATTAGGAATAATTATTAAAAATACCTATGGGTACATGGAAATTTCTTAAATATTAGGAATATTTCATATAAATGTCAAATTAGCCTCGAATAAGGCAACAATCGTCGTAAATGTGTAGGTCGCTCCACACTTTGCAAAGAGGCGATACTTGTGAAACACTGGTGTAAATAAAGTCCTAGGTAAAGGATAAAAAGACCCCGAATCTCGAAAAAGGTCAATATAATTTCTACGAAAACTTGAAAAGTTTTCCTAGAAATTGGGGGGCAAATGATATGGGCTAAAAATAACCCTAGATATATAATTAATGATATATTAATTAGACCTAGTTCGGTCCAAGAATTAGGCCCGATAAAAAGGCCCGAAACCCTAATCATTTATTAATTTCGTAATTAATAAATAAGGAAAATTACCAGCTCATTAAATGAGTCCAACACATATTAAACTCTTCAAGAATCAGCAATCAAGATACACAAATCAACTAGGAGTCAGCCTCCTACGAAATAGGATTCACAATCCTGATCTAAGAAGGCTACTTGGCCCCCAAGTCACCTTCTTCTACTCTAAATGCAAGGCTCCTGACGCCTATATAAGGACCCTCGTCCTTCATTCTAGAACTACGTTTTTTGGCTTGATTCTCTACATAACAGAGATACGTAGGCATCTTGTGAGGACCTGTTTAGTCACGAACCACGAGAGCAGCCATAAAGACACGATTGTCCACCATCATTCATTGAATACAGCCGTCAACATCTAAATCTACTTTTCATTCCATAACAATTTCTAAATTTAAAATAGTTAGAAAAAAATAATTAAATTGGCGTTAAAATAATGATGACATAATAATCATTATTAGAATTTAAATACTCACTTTACTGATTTGGACTTTATCTTGTGTTTTAAAAATCAGATTTTGACGATTTTACACCCTACGTGAAGATAATTAAATTATTTTTAATTAAAAGATGGTTTAACAATTTTTATCTAATTGGAATTGTCCATGGAAGAGAAAAGAAAGTCACGAATTTTTTACATGGAGAATTCTATTCAATATAGAAAACTTATTTATATTTGGTTTAAATTATCAAAATACACTTTTTAGAATTTAAATATAATCCTATTATAAATAAAATACACTTTTTTAATATATATTATGCTTATTATATAAAAGAGTTTAATATAATAAGGATATTAAGTACATACTGATATAAGTATCTTAGTAACTGCTTTTACTTTTAATGTTTCGGTTTTATTTATAGTGTATCTAAAATTTTAAAATACATTATTACTTTAAAATTATTAAACAGAATAAAAATTATGTTATGATTATATAAAATTTTATTCTCATATTATTATAGTTTTATCGATTTGAATTTGTTATTAATTTATTTTAATACTTTATTGAAAGAAAGATAAAATTTCAATATTTAAAAGAATTAGTGGAAAAATAAATAAATTGATGCTACAATTATAAAAAAATATTTATTAAAATTTAGATACTCACTTTACTATTTGGGTTCTATCCTGAGTTTTAGAAATTGAATTTTGACGATTTTATAACCTATGTGAAACTAACGAAATTATCTTTAATTTAATGATGATTTAATAATTATTATCTAACTTGACCAGTTGACCTACCCATAAACCGAAAAGAAAAGATGGTTAAGTATTATATTCAAAATTATTGTTTATGAATATGAAACCCTCAATATTTTAATAATATTTTGATATTATCATTTTATGTTTGTTATATGTAAAATAATATAATTATAATTTGGATTAATCAAATTGTTATGTTCCTTCAGAAAAAAAATGTTTAAATTTATTCATACAGGAGTTCTCCTAAGTCTCTTATAACGTCTCTTATAACGCGGGTCCACATGTATCATTGTTATATGATATACATGAGCATTATATTGATAATTTTTAATATTGTAATTGATATGAATTGTTATCTGATATTTGGTTTAATAATTATTATCTAACTCGAACTATACATAAATTAAAGAGAAAAGATATTTAAGAATTTTTACATAGAAAAATTTTAAATTATCAAAATATACTTTTTAGTATTTAAATATAATTCTATTATTAATCAGATACACTTTTTAATATTAGATCTAACAATTCTCATCGATCTATTTAAGATATAACTGTAATAATTAATTTGGTCGTATAGTGGTCGTACACGGACCAGATCGATTTTAAATTTTTCTTAAATTGATTTTAATATTTTATTGAAATAAACATAGAATTTATAAATTTAAAAGAATTAGGAAAAAAATTAAATTGGTGCCACAATAATAAAAAAAATTATTAAATTTAGATAATCACTTTACTGTTTGGGCTCTATCTTGAGTTTTAGACAACATATTTTAACAATTTTACAGCCCACACTAACAAAATTATCTTTAATTTAATGATGGTTTAATAATTATTATCTAACAGGAACTATCATAAACTAAAGAGAAAAGATAATTACCATTTTTTTACATAAAGATTTTTATTCAATATAGAAAACCTATTTATAATTGGTTTAAATTAAAAAAATTATTAAAATTTAGATAATCACTTTACTGTTTGGCTCTATCTCTAGTTTTAGACAACAGATTTTAACAATTTTACAGCCCACACGAAGCTAAAAAAATTATCTTTAATTTAATGATGGTTTAATAATTATTATCTAACTAGAACTATCCATAAACTAAAGAGAAAAGATAATTACGATTTTTTTACATAAAGATTTCTATTCAATATAGAAAACCTATTTATAATTGGTTTAAATTATCAAAATACACAATATCTCCCTTACGCTTATTATATATAAGGAGTTAATATTTAAATTCATTTTTAATAAAAATGAAAATGTAATTGGAAATATGATTTGATATTCAATATGTAATATGAGCAAATCCTAGAGTATCAACTGCTATTATTAGGAAATGTAATATAAAGCAGATGTACAGAATCTCATTAAAAATACAATGCTAGTGGTCAATCTATGGGCCTGTTTGTAAGTGGTTTATAAGCAGACTTATGGTTTATAAGCGAGTTATTTGAATGTTAATAATGAGGTACATTTTCCACTTATTACTTAATTTCTTTATTTTTTAATACTTTATATTTTTACCTTTGTGTTTTTAAATATTTTTTAAATTTAAAATGCAAGTGTTGAAATCATTGTATTTAATAATTATTTTTTCAAATTTAATTTAGCAAACTCTTAACTAACTTATAAATAAATCATTTCATTTTAAGTTATAAGTCACTTTGGGTGATACCCGCACTATATATCACAGACCGATCCACCCTTTGTCATATATTTGTTAACTTTTTAGTGAAAATGGTTTTACTTTTTTAAACTCTTAGGCCATGTTTGTTTGTTTAAGAGAATTTTGGGATGATAATATATAATCTCAATATTCTTTGAATAACCTAATATTCATTTAAAATATTAAGTTTAGATTGGATTATAATCACTTAAGATTTCATATATTTTTTTCTCTAAGTAAGATTTCATAATTTTTTAAATTATATTATGTAATTTCTTATCTTACAGTTCCCTTAAAAAGTAATTTATAAGATATGATTAAAATATCTCTTCCAACCAAGTATGATAATTATAATCATATTTCTTACTCCAACCTAACAAATATAAAACAACTATTTTAAAATTTTATAATCTTTAAAGTACTTCTAAATAAGTTTTTGCAAAATAGATCAGAAATTATTTGTATACTCCATGTTATTGTGTATGAGGATCTAATTTAGTTTGACATTTCATGCAATTTATAAGGGATTGTGTTTATATATACATCATTTTAGAGGAAAAATTGAGAGTTACCTTAATTGTTATTACTAAGAAATATGGAGAGTGTACTACCTATATTAGTTATCTTTATTCAACAATATTATGTTTTTGATTGTTTGATTAGTGTTCTACTCAAACGTGCTTTCTTTTTCTCACATATCAAATGCCTTTGTTTAGATATAGCAAGTGGGGGTGGTTTTGGTATATGCTCATTGTTTATAAGATTTTTGGTGTTTGAATCCTAAGATTTTTATTGTAGAATATATATATTTTTTAATATATATATTAACAAGCTTTTGTCCCTAATTTAACCAATTTTAATTTTATTAAACCTTAATGAGTGAAATAGTTTTCTCACATGTAAGATGTCTTTGTTTTGATATTGCAAGTGGCCGTGTACTTTGATGTCCTGCTATTTGTTTATAAGATTTTTGGGTGTTTAAGTCCTAAGATTTTTATTTATTAATATACGTTTTAAGGTTTCATTTCCATTTACCTAATTTTATTTTTATTAGACCCTAATGAAATAGGTAGGAGGTATGTAATAAACTAATAATTGCTTAAACTAAAGGGTGTATTTAGTTCAACTTTTAATATATTAATGATAATATTCAACATTTTAAAACACCTTGTTGATTTTTTTTTATACTTGAATTGTCATTGAGTAGATGTAAACTCGTGCTTGGTTGATACAAAGGCTCATAGATTTAGAAAACATTGCACAAATTCTTCAAAATCTTATACATTTTAATCGAATTTCAGAAAATTTTACAAAATTCATCGGTTTTTTATTACTATTTTGTTTCTGAATATCAATAGACATTAAAGAATATTAAAATACATCAGTTTTTTAATATCATAAAATTCTCCATTTTATGAAATTTTGATTCAATATCCTAAGATTATAATTGTAAACTTTTGAATATCCTTATTCAATACCAACAGATTTTAATATTGCATTTTTATAATCCAAAAAATCCATACAAATCCAAATAGAATACCATATGTTTCAAAATTTTGCTGATCGTTGCCCTAAGGCCTAGGTCCTGTGGTTGCAAGGAGCCGGGGGCTTAAAGGTTTTTGGCGGTTGACTTATAATTAAGTATATTTTCCTGAAGTGTGCACATGAAATTCTCCATGCCTTACACTTCCTTCATAATACTACAGGTATACTTCTTGACAATAGATAGCAAATGGTGTAAGAAAAATTAGGGGCGACTTCACAAAATTCTTTCATTTTTGGACACCAAATTGGGTGTACAAACCAGCATTCTCTTAGATCGATGGAAGTTTGTATCGACTACCCTCCCTTTTCTCGTATTCAAACAAAAGCACTCCGGTTTTCTTAAAAACACGGATAAAATTGCACGAAATGTTTTAGTTCGGAACCATCGAAGTCACATTTCTAGTTTGGAGCTCATTGGTTCTCCCTCCAGAATTAGTTGCAAAGTTTGTTAAGTATGCCATCTTTCATCATGTAGAGTACGTACTTCAATGTTGTGTTACTCTATGATCCTAAAATTTTTATGTTCTCAAACGTCAGCTCTAATTTCATTGGGTAACTCGAATTGCAAATCACATTTGATATTATAATATGTCAAGATCAGATTGTTGAGATTTACCATCTCTAACAACTCTAGACCTTGAGAACTTTCCCACACCTTCAGATTGAATTTCTTTATTGCACAATAAAGTTTGGAATTTCCGGGCTTTCAAATGTCAAAATCTGGATGATGTACTGACTTTTGAGACTATTCGCTGCACTTGTCGGTCTACAAAATCTCACTTTGTCTTTCTTCTTGTTGCCCATAAAAGCTTATGCAATATATATCTTATATTATATCAAAATCTGGATGAAGGTAACATTTTTGTCTTTGATTTTGATATGATGATATGAGATAAGCTAGCCCTCTCTTTCGTAATGATATATATCAGATTAGCTTATTGCCTTGTAAATTACTTTCGTATCATGTCTACATTCAGAACCAATTGAATTTCATCCATGTTTGAAGTAAGGGAGCTTTAGGTTTGAAATTTGAGCATGTCAACAAAAGGAGGATGGGTTTTAATTATTATTATTTAAATTCCATCTCTACAAACTTTAATACGTTTAAGTACATATGAATTCTGTGGAGAAAATTTATTAAAATTTATCTTTGTCTTGAGAGATCTAGAAATACAGACAACCTATAGCAAAAAAATAAGAAATTATGTGGTGAACGATTATTACAATTAGCTAATATTTATGCCAAAATTGTTTTGCATATTGCATGAAATATATCAACTGCTTTTCAGTCGATATTTCAAGTTACTCTAGCTAAAATTACTTTTAAATTACTTTTTTAATATAAGATTAAGCATATCAATTAACTCATGAATTCGATCTAACATCCCCGTAAGTCACAAAACCATTGTAAATATTGCATGCAAAAGGATAAGTGTTAAAGAAATCTTAAATAAATATGCAGGAATTGTTGGTGATAATTTAAATTTGGTTTTTAGGATTTGAATTTTCTATAACTCAGCTGTGTATACACGTATGTATAGCTGAGACTTAGTCGTAGTATTTGTTTCCGCATTAGTAGGATCGTGGGAGTGATAGAGAATTCTTAGGAGACTCAGTTGCTATTTCTTAGGAAGCCCACGTACTAGTTTCTATTTATTTGCATGTATTCTGAGCAGTTTTAACTATCCTAATATATCAGCTTTTCCCAGTTTATATACGTGCTTCGTGTGTGTGAGTTATTTGCATATCAGTTCTGATTCTTCATTTGGTATCAGAGCTTCATTCAGAGTACTCGTGACAAGGCTGCGACATGGACGCTGGAAAAGGGAAGACGGGATCGTATGGGCTAACCTACCCAATATTGGCCAAAGGAAATTACACGGGTTGGGCATTGAAGATGAAGGTCTACATGCAGGCTCAGGGAGTATGGGCTGCTGTGGAACCGAGTGATGAAAAGGCAGTGGTTGAGGAGAAAGTTGATAAGGTTGCATTGGCTATGATCTACCAAGGCATACCTGAGGAGTTGTTGTTGTCAAACGCTGAGAAGAAGACTGCAAAAGATGGCTGGGAAGCCATTAAGGTGATGTGCCAAGGGGCTGACCGAGTAAAGACGGCCAAGGTCCAGACGCTGAAGGCGGAGTTTGAGACGCTGCGGATGAATGACAACGACCAACTGGAGGATTTTTGCATGAAGCTTAACGGGATAGTATCCACCATCCGGGCTTTAGGTGAAGAGATGAAAGAATCGTACGTTGTTAAGAAGCTATTGAGAGCAGTCCCACCAAAATTTCTTCAAATTGCTTCGACGATTGAGCAGTTTGGAGACTTGGAGAACATGTCAGTAGAGGAAGTTATCGGGTCTCTCCAAGCCCATGAAGAGAGGACAAAGGGTCAGAATGAGGCTACAGGTGGGAAGTTATTGCTAACGGAGGAAGAGTGGTCTAAGCGAGAGAAAAACGAAGGGAAGCTGTTACTTACTCGCGAAGACTGGTTGAAACGGACAAGCAGAGAAACCACGGAGGGACAATCACACTACAGAGGTCGTGGGGGTCGTAGCTACCAGACTGGGCGTGACAGAAGTAGTGTGAGATGTTTTAACTGCAATGTTCTGGGACACTACCAGGCAGAATGTAAGAGACCTCGTCGTGGAAGTAATCAGAAACCAGAGGCAAATCTAATGAAATTCAAGGAGCAGGAGGATGATGAACCTGCCCTGTTACTATCTGAACTGGACAAGAGCACAACAAAGATGGTATTGCTGAATGAAGAGAATGTATTTCCAAAGCTAGCAGTTGATGAAAAACAGAACAGATTTTCCCAATTGTGGTATCTGGATAATGGAGCCAGCAACCACATGACTGGAGACAAAACGAAATTCACAAGTTTGGACGAAAACTTGACAGGAGAAGTGAAATTTGGTGACGGATCGACGGTCAGTATAAGAGGGAAGGGATCGATCGCTTTTAAGTGCAAAACTGGAGAAGAAAAGGTATTCAACGATGTATTCTACATCCCAACCCTCTGTAACAATATTCTCAGTCTTGGACAAATGTCATAGGAAGGTAACAAGGTGACGATGGAGGGCGAATACCTGTGGGTATACGATAATGGTGGGAATTTGCTAATGAAGGTTAAGAGGTCATCCAACCGATTATACAAGATTATGCTTGAAGAATCCTATCCCAGTTGTTTAATTACAAAGACAGAGGAAGACTCTTGGCTATGGCACTCACGTTTGGGCCATGTGAATTTCCACGCAATGGAGCTTATGGAAAAGAATGGTATGGTTGCTGGTCTACCAAAGTTGGGACAACCCAAAGAAGTCTGTACGGGATGTCTCATGGCTAAGCAAACAAGAACTCCATTCCCTTCGAAGTCAACCTATATGTCCAAGAAAGTATTGGAGCTGGTTCATGGGGATATATGTGGACCAATAGCACCTCAAACGCCGTCCGGAAAAAGGTATTTTCTGCTCCTAGTTGATGATTTCAGCCGTATGATGTGGGTTTATTTTTTATCGACCAAAATTGAAGCACTCGAGGCGTTTAAAAAGTTTAAGGCACTTGTTGAAAATGGATCAGAAAAGAAAATCAAAGCTTTACGAACAGATAGGGGTGGTGAATTTTGTTCATCTCAATTTACCAGTTATTGTGAGGAGAATGGAATTCTCAGACACTATACGGCTCCGTATACCCCTCAACAAAATGGAGTGGTGGAGCGCAGAAACAGAACGGTGGTGGCTATGGCAAGAAGTTTTTTGAAAGAGAAGCAGGTTCCATCAGAATTCTGGGGCGAAGCGGTACGTCACTCCGTGTACGTGCTAAATAGGTTACCTACACGAGCACTCTCAAACTGTACTCCATATGAAGCATGGTCAGGATTGATACCTGATGTTAGTCACATCAGGATTTTTGGTTGCTGTGCTTTTATGAAAGTGCCGAGCGTACATACAAAAAAGCTGGACGACCGTAGTAAATATGTGGTATATCTTGGAAGGGAGCCCGGCACAAAAGCAAATCGCTTATATGATCCAGTGAAGAAAAGAGTGCATGTTAGTAGAGATGTTACTTTTGTGGAGTCAAAATCATGGACCTGGAATGAGGGAATTATAGATGGAAGAGCTGGTGCAGACAAAGCCCATCTCGAGTTTATGGTTGAAGAGGCCCATATCCAACCTACAGGCGAAACTACTGTTGAAAGCTCAGTTAGATCGCCAGAATCAACTCAGCAGAATGAAGGGAACTCAGAAGAAAAGGATAGAAGCAGCATCCCAGAACGTTTCAGATCGTTGACAGATATCTATGAGAACACAGACGAGATAGAGCTCGAGGAAGAATTGTTACTTCTGGGCGTTGAGGAGCCCGTTACCTATCATCAGGCTGTTAACAAGGAGCCCTGGAAGGAGGCTATGAGAACCGAGATGGAAGCTATTGAGCGAAACAACACCTGGAAACTAGTTGAGCTCCCCACAGGACACAAGCCAATAGGTCTGAAATGGGTGTACAAGTTAAAGAGGAACACTGAAGGTGATATTGTGAAGTACAAGGCGAGGCTTGTCACAAAAGGATACGTTCAGAGACAGGGGGTAGATTTTGAGGAGGTGTTTGCCCCAGTTACTCGCTTGGAGACGGTCAGATTGCTGTTGGCATTGGCAGCTAAAAACAGTTGGGAAGTCCACCACCTTGATGTAAAATCGGCTTTCCTGAATGGGGATTTACAAGAAAATGTTTATGTGGTACAGCCAGAGGGATTCGTGAAGGAAGGAAAGGAGAACATGGTATATAAGCTGATAAAGGCGCTTTATGGGCTTCGCCAAGCGCCACGGGCCTGGTACGCTAAATTAAACAAGTGCCTGGAGAGTTTGGGTTTCACTAAGTGCCCATATGAACACGCAGTGTACACTAGGCGCGAGAACGATGGAGTACTGATAATTGGGGTGTATGTCGATGACTTGTTAATTACAGGATCAGATACTTCTCTCATCAACCAGTTCAAGGAACAAATGGCAAAGAATTTCGAGATGAGCGACTTGGGTAAGCTATCTCATTATCTCGGGATAGAGGTAAGTCAGATGAAGGATTGTATAGAGTTGAAACAGACAATCTATGCAAAGAAAGTTCTGGAAAGAAGTGGGATGGCGGAATGCAAACCCACAAAATATCCTATGGAGCCAGCTGTTCAAATACACAAAGATGAAAAAGGGAAACCAGTTGACTCAACTGAGTACAAAAGCATTGTGGGAGGTCTCCGTTATCTAGTCCATACTCGACCAGATTTGTCATTCGCTGTTGGGATTGTGAGCCGCTACATGGAACGGCCTACTGTGATGCACTGGAATGCTGTGAAACGAATACTTCGTTACTTGAAAGGAACTTTGAGTTACGGCTTGGTGTACTCGAAGGGAGGCAGCAACAACATGGTATTGTCTGGGTACTCTGATAGCGATTTGGCGGGACAGATTGATGATAGGAGGAGCACGGGGGGGTATGGCATTTTATCTCGATGAAAGTCTAATCACTTGGGTGTCTCAGAAGCAGCGGTGTGTGGCCCTCTCGTCGTGTGAGGCTGAGTTCATGGCAGCTACGGCAGCTGCTTGTCAAGGTATGTGGCTTCGTAATTTTCTGGGAAGGTTGACAGATGAGACTATAGGACCTGTGGTGCTGTATATAGACAACCAATCCGCAATAGACTTAGCAAAGAATCCGGTCTTCCACGGACGTAGCAAACATATCGACATTCGATATCATTTTATTCGTGAATGCGTGGAACGCGGTGAAATCGTGATTAAGCATATTGGGACGGGGGATCAGCGTGCGGACGTGTTAACAAAAGCCATGGCTACTGTGAAGTTCGAGCGTCAGCGTGCTTTGCTTGGGATCAAGAATTTGCAAAACCAAATTTAGATTAAGGGGGTATTTGTTGGTGATAATTTAAATTTGGTTTTTAGGATTTGAATTTTCAATAACTCAGCTGTGTATACACGTATGTATAGCTGAGACTTAGTCGTAGTATTTGTTTCCGCATTAGTAGGATCGTGGGAGTGATAGAGAATTCTTAGGAGACTCAGTTGCTATTTCTTAGGAAGCCCACGTACTAGTTTCTATTTATTTGCATGTATTCTGAGCAGTTTTAACTAACCTAATATATCAGCTTTTCCCAGTTTATATACGTGCTTCGTGTGTGTGAGTTATTTGCATATCAGTTCTGATTCTTCATTAATATGGATAATGATTTGTAAATTGACTTTGGGAAAAATGACCAGACACAATTTATCAAAATTTTATTTCTGAATCTCAAGTATGCAAATTCAACATTGCTTAAAATTAACTTAAATGTTCCTAAAAGAAAACATAACTAGAAAGAAGAAAATTGACCAGCAACCATCAACAGTCATATACTGCTGAGTTTTCGGCAACCACAAGCATTACAGGGCCGGCTGCTTTCATGCTAGTCACTAGTCCACCCATTAAAGCTCCTTAGGCATCTGTAACAGTAAAACACCTAGCTATGTGATCATAAGAAGCAGAAGTAGCGGCAGCAGCAACACCTGAACCGAAACATGACCCGAAAAAAGAAATTATCCTAAAAGTTCCTGGAACTTGAGCAGGTGGGACATCAGACCCTGCACAGCAAGTAACAGCTTCTGATACAAGTCCGGTACCAAAAACAACTGTTATATTTAGTTAATTACGACCAGCATACTCCACAACACTTTCCACGATATCTAACCCTGGTTCAATGTTAAGGACGAGAGTCCCCATGGAAGTTCTAGGCCTTGACCAGTTATCGGATCCAACCGTTCTTGGTCTTGACCTGACTAGACGGGCTGATCCACTGGGCAGGACCCTTTGTCATATATTTGTTAACTTTTTACTGAAAATGGTTTTACTTTTTTAAACTCCTAGGCCATGTTTGTTTGTTTAGGAGAATTTTGGGATTATAATATATAATCTCAATATTCTTTAAATAATCTAATATTTATTTAAAATATTAAGTTTAGATTGGATTATAATCACTTAAGATTTCATATATTTTTTTCGCTATTCATAATTTTTTAAATTATCTTATGTAATTTCTAATCTTACATTTCCCTTAAAAAATAATTTATAAGATATGATTAAAAATATCTCTTCCAACCAAGTATGATAATTATAATCATATTTCTTACTCCAACCTAACAAATATAAAACAACTATTTTATAATCTTTAAAGTACTTCTAAATAAGTTTTTGCAAAATAGATCAGAAATTATTTGTCTACCCCATGTTATTGTGTATGAGGATCTAATTTAGTTTGACATCTCATTCAATTTATAAGGGATTGTGTTTACACTACACCAAAAATGGCCAAAACCTATCAGGCAAGTGGTAGGTTTTGGGGGTAAATCGGTAGGCATTGGTGTCAATTGATGGTAGGAATTGGTGGTATGTTTCTTAAACGGTCCCACATAAATTATTTGTCTACTCCATGTTATTGTGTATGAGGATCTAATTTAGTTTCTCATTCAATTTATAAGGGATTGTGTTTACACTACACCAAAAATGGCCAAAACCTACCACGTGGTAGGTTTTGGGGGTAAATCGGTAGGCATTGGTGTCAATTCCTACCATTTTACATGGTAGGAATTGCTTAGGTCGGAATTGATGATGGTAGGAATTGGTGGTCTGTTTCTTAAACGGTCCCACATGCCAAATGGTTGTCCATGTGGCGAGCCACATCAACAGCCACATCGACTGCCACATGGCGGTGGTCCCCGACACACTTGTCACGTCAAGTGCCACGTCAAATAAATATTGTCCCACGAGGTTGACATGGCATGCCACGTGTCATACAGGGTGCCACTACCACGTCGTTTTGTGGGGTCACCTTTGACCCCGGTCAAGGACTATTTCCTACCATGTGCAAATGGTAGGTTTTATATAATTCTTAAGAAAATGTTTCAATAGCCAGCTGCATCCACTTTGTATCCTTTTATAAACATTACACGCGCCATAAAAGAAAATTGACTACCAACTAGGTATTATTAATAGAAAATATTACACAAATATTCAGTACATCAATTTATTGAACACCACACATCAAGAAATTTAAATTTCTATACACAATAAGAATTCCTATATACAGTAAGATAACATGTATATGATCCTCGAACAATAATTCTTTCAAAATCCAACTCTATTGCAATCCTTTACAATTTCTCTTCACATTATTGGACAACCCATCACGAGTGTCGAAAGCTGTGAACAAGAAAACAAATCAGTTTGGTGGTCAAGACTCTTTTAATCGATTTAAAGGATGCTATAACAGAATAATGTAAGCTTGTTAACATACTTTCACTAGCTGTTTTGCAGCAGGCGTGATCTTGCTCAACTTCTGTAATCTTCTGTAATCAATAACTTACATTTGCCTTCAGAAAATTCAGCAACTGGGTTCAAATGCTTCCTCAGATTTTTTATGTCCTGAAGATAAATAATATTATTCTGTTAGTATGAAAGCACATTAGCACATTGAAGGAATCTTGAACTAAAAGATGCATCTAATAATGAGCATTTGATAACATCGCTCCATGCTTGCACTATACTTGCTTGCTAAAGATTACATCTTGATGTGACGACAAAGATATTGGCATTGATACATTTGCAAACGGGTTAGTCTGTTTTGACATACAAGTATGGAACAAAACCTGCCATAAGACTATCTGAAAAGCACAAGTCTTGTTGCTTTGTAAACTCATCATAATTATCAGGTACACGCAAAAGAGGCCCCTGTAGTAGATGAAGCCAATCATTTTAGAGGAAAAACTGAGAGTTACCTTAATTGTTATTACTAATGAAATATGAAGAGTGTACTACCTATATTAGTTATCTTTATTAGTAGTTAAATGTTGGTTATATAGGTAATTGTTATATTGTAAACTTATAGAGACTATGCACTTCAAATTGAATAAAATGAGAAGTTAATTAAGATAAAAGCACACCTCTGTAATTTATCAGGTTGCACTTGATATTTATGAGTCATGTGTGCACTATGGGGCAATAAAATTATAGATTTGGTCGGGTTATACTATGTTCCCTAAACTTAAATTCGTCTTAGAGACGGATATGCCAACTTCTGATAAAGGAGGATTTTTGGTGAAAATCGAGGCTCATAGATGGGGAAGACCCGCAACAAAGCATGATCAGGCTGCCGAGGACTGCATGATCACGTTGCTAAGGATGCACGATGACATGACCACGATGTTGAATGACATGACCATGCCAAACTGGAAATTCATGGCAGTGGGTCTAAGTTTGAGGATTAGAGATCGTGCATGCTCATACTCAAAGTTGCATGATCACGCTCTTTTAATTTTATATTTATTTTAATTAGGAATTGGTTTTATTTTGTTTTAAGGCTTATTGTCTCTATATAAACAATATCATGATGTAACAAAAAATTAATCTTATTATTGAAATCAAAACCCTAGAGATTTTTCTCTTCTTTCTTGTGGATTCAAGAAATTCCTTGTGGATTCAAGGTATTTTAAGAATTTCTCGTGTAAGAATCTTTGAAAATTTTAAAATTTTAATTTTCCATAATTCATTTTGCTTATATAAAATCTAAAAATTTCTTAAAAATTGTAATTTCTCATAATATAAAAAGTATTGTCAACGATCCAAGTTCCAATCGTATGGATGTCAAAATCTTTGTATTTTAGTGATATTACAAAAAAATGAGAAAAAATAATTTTAATTGGCTTGAAATTTTAACGGTCAACTAGTGATTTGACTAGTACTTCTAACTAGTATTTCGTCCCGGATTGATGTTTCAATTTTTTTAAAAATATTTACGGACCATACAACCATAAGGATATCAACATATATGTATTTTAATGATATTACAAAAATTTCTGAGAAAAATAAATTTATTTGGTTTGTGATTTTGACGGTCAACTAGTGATTTGACTTGTACTTCTAACTAATGTTTCGTCCCAGATTGATGTCTCGATTTTAGATCTATGTATTTCATTGATGTTACAAAAAATTTAGAAAAAAATAAAATTATTTAGTTTGAGAGTTTGAGATCTTAACGGTCAACTAGTGATTTCACTAGTATTTCTAACTAGTGTTTCATCCCAGATTGATGTTTCATTTTTTGAAAAATATTTATCGTCGATCCAACCGTATGGATATCAAGATCTACGTATCTCAATAATTTTACAAAAAATTTTGAAAAAAATAAATTTATTTTGTTTGAGATCTTGACGGTCAACTAGTGATTTGACTAGTCTTCTAACTAGTGTTTCATCCCGGATTGATGTTTCAATTTTTTTAAAAATATATAACGACGATCCAACCATATAGATATCAAGATTTGTGTATTTTAATGATATTACAATAATTTTAGAATTTTTTTTTATTTGGTTTGAGATCTTAACGGAAAACTTGTGATTTGACTAGTAGTTCTAACTATTGTTTCATCCCAGATTGATGTTTCGATTTTTTTCTAAAACTAATTATCGACGATCCAATCGTATGGATATCAAGATATATGTATTTTAATGATATTATAAAATTTTCAGTAAAAAATAAATTTATTTGGTTTGAGATTTTAATGTTCAACTACTGATTTGACCAATACTCATGTATGTTTTGTTTATTCAATTTCATAAAATTATAAGACAATGGTGTTTGTTTAACAAAGTGTTGTAATTTATAAGACTTAACAATGGTTTTTGTCCACAAACTGTTGTATAATATACACAACGGTTTTTGTTTTGATGCACTCGTTGTTGAATAGTGTTTGTAACAATTGTTTACGTTGATAAACCGTAGTATGATATACATAATGGTTTTTTTTAACAAAACTCTTGTGTGAGTAAATACGTTACAAAATAATTTATAAGATCTGATTAAAAATATCTCTTCCAACCAAGTATGATAATTATAATCATATTTTCTACTCCAACCTAACAAATATAAAACAACTATTTTAAAATTTTATAATCTTTAAAGTACTTCTAAATAAGTTTTTGCAAAATAGATCAGAAATTATTTGTATACTCCATGTTATTGTGTCTGAGGATCTAATTTAGTTTGACATCTCATTCAATTTATAAGGGATTGTGTTTACATATACATCATTTTAGAGGAAAAATTGAAAGTTACCTTAATTGTTATTACTAAGAAATATGGAGAGTGTACTACCTATATTAGTTATCTTTATTCAACAATATTATGTTTTTGATTGTTTGATTAGTGTTCTACTCAAACATGCTTTCTTTTTCTCACATATCAAATGCCTTTGTTTAGATATAGCAAGTGGGGGTGGTTTTGGTATATGCTCATTTTTTATAAGATTTTTGGTGTTTGAATCCTAAGATTTTTGGTGTTTGAATCCTAAGATTTTTATTTTAGAATATATATTTTTTAATATATATATTAACAAGCTTTTGTCCCTAATTTAACCAATTTTAATTTTATTAAACCTTAATTAGTGAAATAGTTTTCTCACATGTAAGATGTCTCTGTTTTGATATTGCAGGTGTACTTTGATGTCCTCCTATTTGTTTATAAGATTTTTGGGTGTTTAAGTCCTAAGATTTTTATTTATTAATATACGTTTTAACAGGTTTCATTCCCATTTACCTAATTTTATTTTTATTAAACACTAATGAAATAGGTAGGAGGTATGTAATAAACTAATAATTGCTTAAACTAAAGGGTGTATTTAGTTCAACTTTTAATATATTAATGATAATATGCAACATTTTAAAACACCTTGTTGATTTTGTTTTATAATTGAATTGTCATTGAGTAAATGTAGACTCTTGCTTGGTTGATACAAAGGCTCATAGATTTAGAAAACATTCCACAAATTCTTCAAAATCTAATACATTTTAATCGAATTTCAGAAAATTTTACAAAATTCATCAGTTTTTTATTACTATTTTGTTTCTGAATATCAATACACATTAAAGAATATTAAAATACATCAGTTTTTCAATATCATAAAATTCTCCATTTTATGAAATTTTGATTGAATATCCTATGATTATAATTGTAAACTTTTGAATATCCTTATTCATCACCAACAGATTTTAATATTGCATTTTTATAATCCAAAAAATCCATACAAATCCAAATAGAGTACCATATGTTTCAAAATTTTGCTGATCTTGCCCTAAGGCCTAGGTTTTGTGGTTGCAAGGAGCAGGGGGCTAAAGGTTTTTGGCGGTTGACTTATAATTAAGTATATTTTCCTGAAGTGTGCACATGAAATTCTCAGTGCCTTACACTTCCTTCATAATACAGGTATACTTCTTGACATTAGATAGCAAATGGTGTAAGAAAAATTAGGGTCTACTTCACAAAATTCTTACATTTTTGGACACCAAATTGGGTGTACAAACCAGCGTTCTCTTCGATCGATGAAAGTTTGTACGGACTACTCTCCCTTTTCTCGTATTCAAACAAAAGCACTCGGGTTTTCTTACAAACACGGATAAAATTGCACGAAATGTTTTAGTTCGGAACCATCGAAGTCACATTTCTAGTTTGGAGCTCATTGATTCTCCCTCCCGAATTAGTTGCAAAGTTTCTTAAGTATGCCATCTTTCATCATGTAGAGTACGTACTTCAATGTTGTGTTACTCTATGATCCTAAAAAATTTATGTTGTCAAACTTCAGCAGTAATTTCATTGGGTAACTCGAATTGCAAATCACATTTGATATTATAATATGTCTAGATCAGATTGTTGAGATTTACGGACTCTAATAACTCTACACCTTGACAACTTTCCCACATCTTCGGATTGAATTTCATTTTACAAACAGTTTATCACAAATTTGTCTATGTGCAAATTGCACAATAAAGTTTGGAAATTCCGGGCTTTCAAATGTGAAAATCTGGATGATGTACTGACTTTTGAGAATATTCGCTGCACTTGTCGGTCTACAAAATCTCACTTTGTCTTTCTTCTTGTTGCCCATAAAAGCTTATGCAATATATATCTTATATTATATCAAAATCTGGATGAAGGTAACACTTTTGTCTTTGATTTTGATATCAGATAAGCTAGCCCTCTCTTTTGTAATGATATATATCTGATTAGCTTATTGCCTTGGTAAATTACTTTCTTATCATGTCTACATTGGGAACCAATGGAATTTCATCCATGTTTGAAGTAAGGGAGCTTTAGGTTTGAAATTTGAGCATGTCAACAAAAGGAGGATGGGTTTTAATTATTATTATTTAAATTCCATCTCTACAAACTTTAATAGGTTTAAGTATATATGAATTATGTGGAGAAAATTTATCAAAATTTATCTTTGTCTCCAGAGATCTAGAAATACAGACAACCTATAGCAAAAATATAAAAAATTATGTGGTGAACGATTATTACATTTAGCTAATATTTGTGCCAAAACTGTTTTGCATATTGCGTGAAATATATCAACTGCTTTGAAATATATCAACTGCTTTTCGGTCGATATTTCAAGTTACTCTAGCTAAAATTAGTTTTAAATTACTTTTTTAATATAAGATTAAGCATATCAATTAACTCATGAATTCAATCTAACATCGGTGTAAGTCACAAAACCATTGTAAATATTGCATGCGAAAGGATAAGTGTTAAAGAAATCTTAAATAAATATGCAGGAATATGGATAATGATTTGTAAATTGACTTTGGGAAAAATGATCAGACACAATTTATCAAAATTTTATTTCTGAATCTGAGGTATGCAAATTCAACATTGCTTAAAATTAACTTAAATGTTCCTAAAAGAAAACATAACTAGAAAGAAGAAAATTGACCAGCGACCATCAACAGTCACTGATGAGTTTTTGGCAACCACTAGCATTACAGGGCCGGCTGCTTTCATGCTAGTCACTAGTCCACCCATTACAGCTCCTTCGGCATCTACAGCTGTGACAGTAAAACACCTAGCTATGTGATCATAAGAAGCAGAAGTAGCGGCAGCAGCAGCACCTGAACCGAAACATGTCCCTGAAAAAGAAATTATCCTAAAAGTTCCTGGAACTTGAGCAGGTGGGACATCAGACCCTGCACAGCAAGTAACAGCTTCTGATACAAGTCCGGTACCAAAAACAACTGATATATTTAGTGAATTACGACCAGCATACTCCACAACACTTTCCACGATATCTAACCCTGGTTCAATGTTAAGGACGAGAGTCCCCATGGAAGTTCTCGGCCTTGACCAGTTACCGGATCCAACCGTTCTTGGTCTTGACCTGTGACTAGACCTAACACTAACAGGGACAACATTTCGTGAAGATGGGGTTGGCACAGGATCAGGCATTGCTAGTATTTGTTTTTCTGCAGATTGGAATAATTTGTCCATTATGATTGTCTTGTACTTTAGACTTTTACCAGTCTTCTCTGTTATATAGATGACTAGAGTATATGTTGGGATTTTGTAAATCACTTTATTCAACCTTTTAATTTGTTATGATAATATAGATATATTGCATTCAGATTCTTATTGAATTCAGATTCTTAGCATCTTGAATCAACATTCGAAATTTTATTTGATATACTTAAATTCATTTTTAATAAAAATGAAAATGTAATTGGAAATATGATTTGATATTCAATATGTAATATGAGCAAATCCTAGAGTATCTACAGCTATTAGGAAATCTCATTAAAAATACAATGCTAGTGGTCAATCTATGGGCCTGTTTGGCAACTGGTTTATAAGCCTACTTATGGTTTATAAGCCGACTTATGGGTTATAAGTTGAATGTTAATAATGACGTACATTTTCCTGAACTTATTATTTAATTTATTTATTTATTAATATTTTATATTTTTACCTTTGTTTTTTTAATTTAAAATGCAAGTGTTAGAAATCATTGTATTTAATAATTATTTTTTCAAATTTAATTTAGCAAACTCTTATCTAACTTATAAGTAAATTTATCCAAATATAACTCATAAGAATTCATAAACTTATACTTATATGACACTTACTTATTTCATTACTTATTTCATTTTAGGTTATAAGGCAACTTTTTTTGTGATACCGCAGGAGCTTTTGTCATATATTTGTTAACTTTTTAGTGAAAATGGTCTTACTTTTTTAAACTCTTAGGCCATGTTTGTTTGTTTAGGTGAATTTTGGGATTATAATATATAATCTCAACATTCTTTAAATAATCTAATATTCATTTAAAATATTAAGTTTAGATTGTATTATAATCACTTAAGATTTCATATATTTTTTTCGCTAAGTAAGATTTCATAATTTTTTAAATTATCTTATGTAATTTCTTATGTTACAGTTCCGTTAAAAAATAATTTATAAGATCTGATTAAAAATATCTCTTCCAACCAAGTATGATAATTATAATCATATTTCGTACTCCAACCTAACAAATATAAAACAACTATTTTAAAATTTTATAATCTTTAAAGTACTTCTAAATAAGTTTTTGCAAAATAGATCAGAAATTATTTGTATACTCGATGTTATTGTGTCTAAGGATCTAATTTAGTTTGACATCTCATTCAATTTATAAGGGATTGTGTTTACATATACATCATTTTAGAGGAAAAATTGAGACTTACCTTAATTGTTATTACTAAGAAATATGGAGAGTGTACTACCTATATTAGTTATCTTTATTCAACAATATTATGTTTTTGATTGTTTGATTAGTGTTCTACTCAAACATGTTTCTTTTTCTCACATATCAAATGCCTTTGTTTAGATATAGCAAGTGGGGGTGGTTTTGGTATATGCTCATTTTTTATAAGATTTTTGGTGTTTGAATCCTAAGATTTTTATTTTAGAATATATATTTTTTAATATATATATTAACAAGCTTTTGTCCCTAATTTAACCAATTTTAATTTTATTAAACCTTAATTAGTGAAATAGTTTTCTCACATGTAAGATGTCTCTGTTTTGATATTGCAGGTGTACTTTGATGTCCTCCTATTTGTTTATAAGATTTTTGGGTGTTTAAGTCCTAAGATTTTTATTTATTAATATATGTTTTAACAAGTTTCATTCCCATTTACCTAATTTTATTTTTATTAAACACTAATGAAATAGGTAGGAGGTATGTAATAAACTAATAATTGCTTAAACTAAAGGGTGTATTTAGTTCAACTTTTAATATATTAATGATAATATGCAACATTTTAAAACACCTTGTTGATTTTGTTTTATACTTGAATTGTCATTGAGTAAATGTAGACTCTTGCTTGGTTGCTTGGTTGATACAAAGGCTCATAGATTTAGAAAACATTCCACAAATTCTTCAAAATCTAATACATTTTAATCGAATTTCAGAAAATTTTACAAAATTCATCAGTTTTTTATTACTATTTTGTTTCTGAATATCAATACACATTAAAGAATATTAAAATACATCAGTTTTTCAATATCATAAAATTCTCCATTTTATGAAATTTTGATTGAATATCCTATGATTATAATTGTAAACTTTTGAATATCCTTATTCATCACCAACAGATTTTAATATTGCATTTTTATAATCCAAAAAATCCATACAAATCCAAATAGAGTACCATATGTTTCAAAATTTTGCTGATCGTTGCCCTAAGGCCTAGGTTTTGTGGTTGCAAGGAGCAGGGGCTAAAGGTTTTTGGCGGTTGACTTATAATTATGTATATTTTCCTGAAGTGTGCACATGAAATTCTCGGTGCCTTACACTTCCTTCATAATACAGGTATACTTCTTTAATTTTGGACACCAAATTGGGTGTACAAACCAGCGTTCTCTTCGATCGATGAAAGTTTGTACGGACTACTCTCCCTTTTCTCGTATTCAAACAAAAGCACTCCGGTTTTCTTACAAACACGGATAAAATTGCACGAAATGTTTTAGTTCGGAACCATCGAAGTCACATTTCTAGTTTGGAGCTCATTGGTTCTCCCTCCCGAATTAGTTGCAAAGTTTCTTAAGTATGACATCTTTCATCATGTAGAGTATGTACTTCAATGTTGTGTTACTCTATGATCCTAAAATTTTTATGTTCTCAAACTTCAGCTGTAATTTCATTGGGTAACTCGAATTGCAAATCACATTTGATATTATAATATGTCTAGATTAGATTGTTGAGATTTACCGACTCTAATAACTCTACACCTTGACAACTTTCCCACATCTTCGGATTGAATTTCTTTTTAAAAACAGTTTATCACAAATTTGTCTATGTGCAAATTGCACAATAAAGTTTGGAATTTCCGGGCTTTCAAATGTCAAAATGTGGATGATGTACTGACTTTTGAGAATATTCGCTGCACTTGTCGGTCTACAAAATCTCACTTTGTCTTTCTTCTTGTTGCCCATAAAAGCTTATGCAATATATATCTTATATTATATCAAAATCTGGATGAAGGTAACATTTTTGTCTTTGATTTTGATATCAGATACGCTAGCCCTCTCTTTTGTAATGATATATATCTGATTAGCTTATTGCCTTGGTAAATTACTTTCTTATCATGTCTACATTCAGAACCAATTGAATTTCATCCATGTTTGAAGGGAGCTTTAGGTTTGAAATTTGAGCATGTCAACAAAAGGAGGATGGGCTTTAATTATTATTATTTAAATTCCATCTCTACAAACTTTAATACGTTTAAGTATATATGAATTCTATGGAGAAAATTTATCTTTGTCTCGAGAGATTTAGAAATACAGACAACCTATAGCAAAAAAACAAGAAATTATGTGGTGAATGATTATTATATTTAGCTAATTATATTTGTGCCAAAATTGTTTTGCATATTGCATGAAATATATATCAACTGCTTTTCAATCGATATTTCAAGTTACTCTAGCTAAAATTACTTTTAAATTACTTTTTTAATATAAGATTAAGCATATCAATTAACTCATGAAATCAATCTAACATCCCCTTAGGTCACAAAACCATCGTAAATATTGCATGCAAAAGGATAAGTGTTAAAGAAATCTTAAATAAATATGGAGGAATATGGATAATGATTTGTAAATTGACTTTGGGAAAAATGACCGTACACAATTTATCAAAATTTTATTTCTGAATCTCAAGTATGCAAATTCAACATTGCTTAAAATTAACTTAAATGTTCCTAAAAGAAAACATAACTAGAAAGAAGAAAATTGACCAGCGACCATCAACACTCATATAATGCTGAGTTTTTGGCAACTACTAGCATTACAGGGCCGGCTGCTTTCATGCTAGTCACTAGTCCACCCATTAAAGCTCCTTCGGCATCTACAGCTGTAATAGTAAAACACCTAGCTATGTGATCGTAAGAAGCAGAAGTAGCGGCAGCAGCAGCACTGAACCGAAACATGTCCCGGAAAAAGATATTATCCTAAAAGTTCCTGGAACTTGAGCAGGTGGGACATCAGACCCTGCACAGCAAGTAACAGCTTCTGATACAAGTCGGCTACAAAAAACAACTGATATATTTAGTGAATTACGACCAGCATACTCCACAACACTTTCCACGATATCTAACCCTGGTTCAATGTTAAAGACGAGAGTCCCCATGGAAGTTCTCGGCCTTGACCAGTTACCGGATCCAACGGTTCTTGGTCTTGACCTCTGACTAGACCTAACACTAACAGGGACAAAATTTGGTGAAGATGGGGTTGGCACAGGATCAGGCATTGCCAGTATTTATTTTTCTGCAGATTGGAATAATTTGTCCATTATGATTGTCTTGTACTTTAGACTTTTACCAGTCTTCTCTGTTATATAGACGATTAGAGTATATGTTGAGATTTTGTAAATCACTTTATTCAACCTTTTAATTTGTTATGATAATATAGATATATTGCATTCAGATTCTTATTGAATTCAGATTCTTAGCATTAATCAACATTCGAAATTTTATTTGATACTAGCTTTTGCCATGCCCGGTTACTTAAATTTTATTTATAATTATTTTGTTTATAATTATATTTTTATTACCATGCCGATTGTTTTTTTAATATTTATAATTATATTTATTTATGAATATTTTAATATTTAAAAGTTATTAGTTTACATGATTAAATTATTGTTAAAAAAGATTTAGCCAAAAAAAATTATAGTTAAAAATCTGATATTTATTATATTTTACACGCTCAATTTAATATTTGTTTATATTGAGTTATAAAAATTAGATTTGGCCAATTTTACGGTTCACATGAAATTCACAAAATAATCTTTAATTTAGTTGTGGTTTAATAGTTCTTTTTCAATTAAAAACTATTCTAAAACTAAAAAGTGAATAAAGTGACGAAATTTAATGTTGAGAATTCTATTCGATTTAGGAAATCTATCTAACTTATATGTAGTTTAGATTATTAGAATAACCTTTATTAACCAAATACAGGTTTTAATGTTATAAATGGGTTTCCTTATTTAATTACAACTATTTTTATGTTTTAACTTTTTGGAAAATCCAATCCTAATATAATATCTTTTAACTGATATCATTTTTAGATAATAATTTCTTTTTATATGATATAATCTTGATCATCTATTTTTAAAAGTATTGGATCTAACGGTTGAGAATGTTTTGGCGACGAAACTACCACAATAACATCATTAATTTTTCTTAATATTTATAAATTTTTTTAAATATTTATTGCTAAAATATAATATACTCTTTTTTGAAATATGTTAATGATAAGGGAACTTTGAAATTTTGAGAAAATAAATTATCAATTAATTTTTTTTTTTTGTAATAGTTCTTCTTTTAAAGTATTTTAAAGTAGTGCACTGTGACGATCAAAATTCTGTATAAAATTCATTTTTTTTATAGTATATCCCGTAAATATCTATGTTATTATATTAAAGACTAAATAATGAAAGTTTTCTTATAAGTGTGGTCGCTTTGTTTGATCACTCAATCCGTTCGATCTTTCAAATTAAATTGGCCTTTGTCAGGCAAAACAACATTTTTAACTACAACTACTTCAACCTCTTTCACATAAGAGCGTTTCCATTTATAGCCAGCCTTAACACATTTCTGAGTAGGCTTAGGGATAAATGAATCCACTCTAGTCTGAGGAGGATTAGTAGTCTTTGCTCTAACATGCTTCTTATTATTAACATGTTGACGTGGAGCAGTCTTATCATTAGATACATGCTTTTTATTAAAGAAAGCATACATAACATTAAAAGCACAAGACATGCAATTACTCACACCACATGCTTTATGAGAAGAATTAACAGCAGGCATGTTAGTTCTACAGTTGTTTTGATCCAACTTATGGATATCTGATCTAGTCTTTTTAGTTGTGGCAACTTTGACTGAATTATCAGATATACACTTTTTGGATTGTTCAACTTCCAAAGCAATATCTTCTTCACGAATCTCCTCTGCAATGATGATAGAGTCTTCATTCAGAGGTTCTGCTTCGGACTCCTTACAGAAGGGTGTTTCAATACCCTTAAGCACATATGGACCAACCTTTCCTTCAGATTTGAATCTACAAGGGGAGTTAATTCCAAGCAATCCAATGGCCTCATTATAATCATACCCTATACTGACATGATTACCAACAGCTTGCTTATTGAGAATCTCTTTAGCCGTCTTACATGAGCTAAAATAGGCATTAGCTTTAGTCTTGAGCTCACTAATTTCTTTCTTAAGAATGGTTTCCAGTTGAATATAACATTTAACCCTATTCTCAAGAAAAGCTATTTTCTCAACAAGTTCATCCTGATTAACATGCACTAGTTTTAATTCTTTTATCTCATTTTCAAGATTTGTGTTCAACAGAATTATTCTATCATTTTCAGTGCGAGCACATTCTAAGGTGCCACCAAGATGACGAATCATTTCAGTATCAGTAAACATTACCTCTGACATGTGTGCAGATGAAGTGCTTGCCTCTTTAGCCACTAAAGCAAGGTTCCCAATCTCACCTGCTTCTTCATCACTGTCAGTGTCATCCCAACTCTTTCCTTCAGCAACATAAGCTTTCCCAATCTTGTTCTTCTTGCTAGAATCAAATGTGTTTCTAGTCACTTGCTTTGGCTTTCTGCATTCAGTAGCAAAGTGACCCAACTCATTGCAATTGTAGCATCTAATTGCGCTCCTTTCCACAGTTCCAGTTTTGTAGCCACCCCTTGTGCCACTTGAAGATGAAGAACCACCTCTCTGAAACCTGGGTCTGAACTTAAGATTGGGATTCCTCTTGAATCTGAACTTCCCAAACTTTCTGACTATCAAAGCCAAGTCACCATCCTCCAGCTGATCAAGTTCTTCTAAGGAATAGAAGTCACCACCAGATTGATCAATGGATGTTAATCCATATTCAGCATCAATAACATTCATGTTAGAACTGGAAGGTTGAACATGCTTCACTTCCAGTTTCTGTGGGACTTCAGCAGCCAATGCAGTAGAGGTACCAACAATCTTCCCAGTTCCATACAGCTCCCTTTGTTGAATCTGCTCCAGCTCATAGGTCTTCAGAACACCATACAATCTCTCCAAAGCAATTTCATTCATATCTCTTTCTTCTCTAATGGCAGAAATTTTGTGCTCCAAATGAGGTGGAAGTGTAAGAAGGAACTTCTTGTTAATCTCCTTGTTGGTGTAGTGCTTCCCATTGAGATTCAGATCATTGATTAACTTGTTATATCTCTCAAAAACCTGAGAGATACCTTCACCAGGGTTTGATCTGAAATGCTCATATTGTGAGGTGAGAATCTCCAGCATATTCTCCCTAACTTCCTCTGTCCCCTCATTGATTATCTCTATAGTTGCCCAAATGTGTTTAGCAGTATCACAGTTGAGAACATGATTATGCATGATTGGATCAAGACAATCAATAAGGATCAACTGAAGACAGGAATCCAAGGTAACATCCTCTTTCTCATCAGGAGTGTAATCCTTGGCATCTTTAGGGTACATTCTGGCAGCCCTAGTCACAACATTATTCTCAATGAGTTCTCCCTCAATAATCATAGGGACTTTGGGACCGTTCTTCAGCACATCAATGTATTTAGGATTTGCAACCTTAAGAAATAGAAGCATTTTCTTCTTCCACATTGGATAATGCTCCTTGCTGAACATAGGGATTTTGACAGTACCAACTTTCTGTGTAGTAGACATCTTTTGAGATTTTTAGGAATAAGATAAAAAATCAGAGTTTAAAAGAAAAATCTCAAAACAATTGGATCTTTGATTTGTATATCAATCAAAAGGCTTTGATACCAATTGTTAGGTCCTGATAAGTTTGTAGAAGGGGGGTTGAATACAAACTATACCGTTTTATCGAATTTGTCGTTTAAATGATTTAACTGTTTAGAACAAATTAGTGCGGAATAAAAACTGAAACAATATTCAAGTTAAATAGAAACTCTATTAAACTTGAGGGGTGTTACAATTCAGTGCACAGATTACAAGGTTCTTGTTAAAACAAATCTAGAATAAATTCGACATGAATTTATCTATTTTTGTAATAAAAAGATCGAATACTAAAAAGTAGTTCGATAGTAATTCTAGGGATTATGATCCGCTAGATTGTCAAAGCAAATACAAGTAATTGAATTCTAGTGGATTGGATATAACTTTGATGACTAGAATTTATTACAAGAATAATTTAAAGCTTTGTAGTTGGCTTCGAATGAATGCAGAAGATAGAAATGAAACTTTGCTTTTTGCTTCTGTATTGAATTGTGTTGTCTCTGCATCTTTTGATTACAATGACTTGTATTTAAACAAGTCATTTGATGCATTTCCACGCGCCAAACAAACTGATTGCATTTCTTCTGGAAGTACTATCCATTTAAACTAATAGTACTCTCGGTAGTACTAACCTTTAGTACTGGTAGTACTATCAGTAGTACTAATAAAGATAGTACTACTAGTATAAAATGTTAGTACTACTAATAGAAATAACCTGATTTAATTTTATTCTACTTTTAATTGATTTAATAAATGACTTAATTCTTTTAGAATTAATTCACTGATTAAATAAATTAAAATAACTGACTCAAATAATTTCATAAATAAATTAATTCTGGAGAATTAATTTATACATTAAATTACTTAAGATCAGGATTGATTAATTTAATATATGAATTAATTCATAGATTAAATTAAATATTTTATAGAATAATAGTAAAAGAGAATTAAACTAATTCTTAGAACCACTGAAACTGATAACGAACTTCCACTGACTGACGTTGACACTCCATGTACTGTCTGGTTCATGAGCGACTAACTTTAATGGTTGTTCTTCATCTTTAACTTTAAGCTGTGATTCTTTACTCCTTTTATTTAAACAAGGACTGTAACCTGTACTTTTTCCCGTCACACTTCTGAAACCTCTGTCACTCTAAATAGATCCACTTTCTTGAATACTTCACTGAGGCTTGATCAAATAAATGAACTTCTTCCAGTGTAGAATAACTTCAAGTCTATAGATGACTTTAATCTTCATTCTTTGACAGATATAACCTTCTGAGATTCCTGTGACATTTGATTTTTATTATTTACTTATTACATCTTAATTAAAGTTGAGTAGAATCCTCGGTGTTTACAAATAGGCCTAGATATATGCCTTTCAATGTTCCTAAAAGAAAACATAACTAGAAAGAAGAAAATTGACCAGCGACCATCAACACTCATATAATGCTGAGTTTTTGGCAACCACTAGCATTACAGGGCCGGCTGCTTTCATGCTAGTCACTAGTCCACCCATTAAAGCTCCTTCGGCATCCACAGCTGTAACAGTAAAACACCTAGCTATGTGATCGTAAGAAGCAGAAGTAGCGGCAGCAGCAGCACTGAACCGAAACATGTCCCGGAAAAAGATATTATCCTAAAAGTTCCTGGAACTTGAGCAGGTGGGACATCAGACCCTGCACAGCAAGTAACAGCTTCTGATACAAGTCGGCTACAAAAAACAACTGATATATTTAGTGAATTACGACCAGCATACTCCACAACACTTTCCACGATATCTAACCCTGGTTCAATGTTAAAGACGAGAGTCCCCATGGAAGTTCTCGGCCTTGACCAGTTACCGGATCCAACGGTTCTTGGTCTTGACCTCTGACTAGACCTAACACTAACAGGGACAAAATTTGGTGAAGATGGGGTTGGCACAGGATCAGGCATTGCCAGTATTTATTTTTCTGCAGATTGGAATAATTTGTCCATTATGATTGTCTTGTACTTTAGACTTTTACCAGTCTTCTCTGTTATATAGACGACTAGAGTATATGTTGAGATTTTGTAAATCACTTTATTCAACCTTTTAATTTGTTATGATAATATAGATATATTGCATTCAGATTCTTATTGAATTCAGATTCTTAGCATTAATCAACATTCGAAATTTTATTTGATACTAGCTTATAGCGTGCCATGCCCCGTTACTTAAATTTTATTTATAATTATTTTGTTTATAATTATATTTTTATTACCATGCAACACACGATTGTTTTTTTAATATTTATAATTATATTTATTTATGAATATTTTAATATTTAAAAGTTATTAGTTTACATGATTAAATTATTGTTAAAAAAGATTTAGCCAAAAAAGATTATAGTTAAAAATTTGATATTTATTATATTTTACACGCTCAATTTAATATTTGTTTATATTGAGTTATAAAAGTTAGATTTGGCCAATTTTACGGTTCACATGAAATTCACAAAATAATCTTTAATTTAGTTGTGGTTTAATAGTTCTTTTTCAATTAAAAACTATTCTAAAACTAAAAAGTGAATAAAGTGACGAAATTTAATGTTGAGAATTCTATTCGATTTAGGAAATCTATCTAACTTATATGTAGTTTAGATTATTAGAATAACCTTTATTAACCAAATACAGGTTTTAATGTTATAAATGGGTTTCCTTATTTAATTACAACTATTTTTATGTTTTAACTTTTTGGAAAATCCAATCCTAATATAATATCTTTTAACTGATATCATTTTTAGATAATAATTTCTTTTTATATGATATAATCTTGATCATCTATTTTTAAAAGTATTGGATCTAACGGTTGACAATGTTTTGGCGACGAAACTACCACAATAACATCATTAATTTTTCTTAATATTTATAATTTTTTTTAAATATTTATTGCTAAAATATAATATACTCTTTTTTGAAATATGTTAATGATAAGGGAACTTTGAACTTTTGAGAAAATAAATTATCAATTAATTTTTTTTTTTGTAATAGTTCTTCTTTTAAAGTATTTTAAAGTAGTACGATCAAAATTCTGTATAAAATTCATTTTTTTTATAGTATATCCCGTAAATATCTATGTTATTATATTAAAGACTAAATAATGAAAGTTTTCTTATAAGTGTGGTCGCTTTGTTTGATCACTCAATCCATAATCGTTCGATCTTTCAAATTAAATTGTTGAGAAACGTTACATATAACACTAAAATTATCATATAGAATGATCTAATATTTGAATCTACCAACAACATATTAAAATTTACAGGGTTTTTTTTTGGAAAAAAAAAAGAACTTTTTTCATTTTTTTTCTTTCAGACATAGGTTATGATAATATTTTTTGTAAAGTACGATTTTTCAGAAAAGTACGTTTTTTTAATATGAATATAGTCCTCCTAACAATGAAATTAGGTCTAGTGCTTATAAAACAAAATCACCATTTGCGTATAATTTATTATTTAATAATAAATTATATTTGATTAGTTATGATCTATAACTTAATAAAATAGGATAAAAAATATGCACAATTTTATAAAATTTAATCCTCGTATTATTATATTCTTTGTTGATTTGAATTTTCTTAGATTGATTTTAATTTTTGAACATAGATTTCTAAATTTAAAATAGTTAGAAAAAATAATTAAATTGGCGTTAAAATAATGATGACATAATAATCATTATTAGAATTTAAATACTCACTTTACTGATTTGGACTTTATCTTGTGTTTTAAAAATCAGATTTTGACGATTTTACACCCTACGTGAAGATAATTAAATTATTTTTAATTAAAAGATGGTTTAACAATTTTTATCTAATTGGAATTGTCCATGGAAGAGAAAAGAAAGTCACGAATTTTTTACATGGAGAATTTTATTCAATATAGAAAACTTATTTATATTTGGTATATTTGGTTTAAATTATCAAAATACACTTTTTAGAATTTAAATATAATCCTATTATAAATAAAATACACTTTTTTAATATATATTATGCTTATTATATAAAAGAGTTTAATATAATAAGGATATTAAGTACATACTGATATAAGTATCTTAGTAACTGCTTTTACTTTTAATGTTTCGGTTTTATTTATAGTGTATATAAAATTTTAAAATACATTATTACTTTAAAATTATTAAACAGAATAAAAATTATGTTATGATTATATAAAATTTTATTCTCATATTATTATAGTTTTATCGATTTGAATTTGTTATTAATTTATTTTAATACTTTATTGAAAGAAAGATAAAATTTCAATATTTAAAAGAATTAGTGGAAAAATAAATAAATTGATGCTACAATTATAAAAAAATATTTATTAAAATTTAGATACTCACTTTACTATTTGGGTTCTATCCTGAGTTTTAGAAATTGAATTTTGACGATTTTACAACCTATGTGAAACTAACGAAATTATCTTTAATTTAATGATGATTTAATAATTATTATCTAACTTGACCAGTTGACCTACCCATAAACCGAAAAGAAAAGATGGTTAAGTATTATATTCAAAATTATTGTTTATGAATATGAAACCCTCAATATTTTAATAATATTTTGATATTATCATTTTATGTTTGTTATATGTAAAATAATATAATTATAATTTGGATTAATCAAATTGTTATGTTCCTTCAGAAAAAAAATGTTTAAATTTATTCATACAGGAGTTCTCCTAAGTCTCTTATAACGGGTCCACATGTATCATTGTTATATGATATACATGAGCATTATATTGATAATTTTTAATAGTGTAATCTTGTTATCTGATATTTGGTTTAATAATTATTATCTAACTCGAACTATACATAAATTAAAGAGAAAAGATATTTAAGAATTTTTACATAGAAAAATTTTAAATTATCAAAATATACTTTTTAGTATTTAAATATAATTCTATTATTAATCAGATACACTTTTTAATATTAGATCTAACAATTCTCATCGATCTATTTAAGATATAACTGTAATAATTAATTTGGTCGTATAGTGGTCGTACACGGACCAGATCGATTTTAAATTTTTCTTAAATTGATTTTAATATTTTATTGAAATAAACATAGAATTTATAAATTTAAAAGAATTAGGAAAAAAATTAAATTGGTGCCACAATAATAAAAAAAATTATTAAATTTAGATAATCACTTTACTGTTTGGCTCTATCTTGAGTTTTAGACAACATATTTTAACAATTTTACAGCCCACACTAACAAAATTATCTTTAATTTAATGATGGTTTAATAATTATTATCTAACAGGAACTATCATAAACTAAAGAGAAAAGATAATTACCATTTTTTTACATAAAGATTTTTATTCAATATAGAAAACCTATTTATAATTGGTTTAAATTAAAAAAATTATTAAAATTTAGATAATCACTTTACTGTTTGGCTCTATCTCTAGTTTTAGACAACAGATTTTAACAATTTTACAGCCCACACGAAGCTAAAAATTAAAATTATCTTTAATTTAATGATGGTTTAATAATTATTATCTAACTAGAACTATCCATAAACTAAAGAGAAAAGATAATTACGATTTTTTACATAAAGATTTCTATTCAATATAGAAAACCTATTTATAATTGGTTTAAATTATCAAAATACACAATATCTCCCTTACACTTATTATATATAAGGAGTTAATATTTAAATTCATTTTTAATAAAAATGAAAATGTAATTGGAAATATGATTTGATATTCAATATGTAATATGAGCAAATCCTAGAGTATCAACTGCTATTAGGAAATGTAATATAAAGCAGATGTACAGAATCTCATTAAAAATACAATGCTAGTGGTCAATCTATGGGCCTGTTTGTAAGTGGTTTATAAGCAGACTTATGGTTTATAAGCCGAGTTATTTGAATGTTAATAATGAGGTACATTTTCCACTTATTACTTAATTTCTTTATTTTTTAATACTTTATATTTTTACCTTTGTGTTTTTAAATATTTTTTAAATTTAAAATGCAATTGTTGAAATCATTGTATTTAATAATTATTTTTTCAAATTTAATTTAGCAAACTCTTAACTAACTTATAAATAAATTTATCCAAACACTCGTAACTCATTTCATTTTAAATTATAAGTCACTTTGGGTGATACCGCACTATATATCACAGACCGATCCACCCTTTGTCATATATTTGTTAACTTTTTAGTGAAAATGGTTTTACTTTTTTAAACTCTTAGGCCATGTTTGTTTGTTTAAGAGAATTTTGGGATGATAATATATAATCTCAATATTCTTTGAATAACCTAATATTCATTTAAAATATTAAGTTTAGATTGGATTATAATCACTTAAGATTTCATATATTTTTTTCGCTAAGTAAGATTTCATAATTTTTTAAATTATATTATGTAATTTCTTATCTTACAGTTCCCTTAAAAAGTAATTTATAAGATATGATTAAAAATATCTCTTCCAACCAAGTATGATAATTATAATCATATTTCTTACTCCAACCTAACAAATATAAAACAACTATTTTAAAATTTTATAATCTTTAAAGTACTTCTAAATAAGTTTTTGCAAAATAGATCAGAAATTATTTGTATACTCCATGTTATTGTGTATGAGGATCTAATTTAGTTTGACATCTCATGCAATTTATAAGGGATTGTGTTTATATATACATCATTTTAGAGGAAAAATTGAGAGTTACCTTAATTGTTATTACTAAGAAATATGGAGAGTGTACTACCTATATTAGTTATCTTTATTTAACAATATTATGTTTTTGATTGTTTGATTAGTGTTCTACTCAAACGTGCTTTCTTTTTCTCACATATCAAATGCCTTTGTTTAGATATAGCAAGTGGGGGTGGTTTTGGTATATGCTCATTGTTTATAAGATTTTTGGTGTTTGAATCCTAAGATTTTTATTGTAGAATATATATATTTTTTAATATATATATTAACAAGCTTTTGTCCCTAATTTAACCAATTTTAATTTTATTAAACCTTAATGAGTGAAATAGTTTTCTCACATGTAAGATGTCTTTGTTTTGATATTGCAAGTGGCCGTGTACTTTGATGTCCTGCTATTTGTTTATAAGATTTTTGGGTGTTTAAGTCCTAAGATTTTTATTTATTAATATACGTTTTAAGGTTTCATTTCCATTTACCTAATTTTATTTTTATTAGACCCTAATGAAATAGGTAGGAGGTATGTAATAAACTAATAATTGCTTAAACTAAAGGGTGTATTTAGTTCAACTTTTAATATATTAATGATAATATTCAACATTTTAAAACACCTTGTTGATTTTTTTTTATACTTGAATTGTCATTGAGTAGATGTAAACTCGTGCTTGGTTGATACAAAGGCTCATAGATTTAGAAAACATTGCACAAATTCTTCAAAATCTTATACATTTTAATCGAATTTCAGAAAATTTTACAAAATTAATCGGTTTTTTATTACTATTTTGTTTCTGAATATCAATAGACATTAAAGAATATTAAAATACATCAGTTTTTTAATATCATAAAATTCTCCATTTTATGAAATTTTGATTCAATATCCTAAGATTATAATTGTAAACTTTTGAATATCCTTATTCACTACCAACAGATTTTAATATTGCATTTTTATAATCCAAAAAATCCATACAAATCCAAATAGAATACCATATGTTTCAAAATTTTGCTGATCGTTGCCCTAAGGCCTAGGTCCTGTGGTTGCAAGGAGCCGGGGGCTTAAAGGTTTTTGGCGGTTGACTTATAATTAAGTATATTTTCCTGAAGTGTGCACATGAAATTCTCCATGCCTTACACTTCCTTCATAATACTACAGGTATACTTCTTGACAATAGATAGCAAATGGTGTAAGAAAAATTAGGGGCGACTTCACAAAATTCTTTCATTTTTGGACACCAAATTGGGTGTACAAACCAGCATTCTCTTAGATCGATGGAAGTTTGTATCGACTACCCTCCCTTTTCTCGTATTCAAACAAAAGCACTCCGGTTTTCTTAAAAACACGGATAAAATTGCACGAAATGTTTTAGTTCGGAAACATCGAAGTCACATTTCTAGTTTGGAGCTCATTGGTTCTCCCTCCAGAATTAGTTGCAAAGTTTGTTAAGTATGCCATCTTTCATCATGTAGAGTACGTACTTCAATGTTGTGTTACTCTATGATCCTAAAATTTTTATGTTCTCAAACGTCAGCTCTAATTTCATTGGGTAACTCGAATTGCAAATCACATTTGATATTATAATATGTCAAGATCAGATTGTTGAGATTTACCATCTCTAACAACTCTAGACCTTGAGAACTTTCCCACACCTTCAGATTGAATTTCTTTATTGCACAATAAAGTTTGGAATTTCCGGGCTTTCAAATGTCAAAATCTGGATGATGTACTGACTTTTGAGACTATTCGCTGCACTTGTCGGTCTACAAAATCTCACTTTGTCTTTCTTCTTGTTGCCCATAAAAGCTTATGCAATATATATCTTATATTATATCAAAATCTGGATGAAGGTAACATTTTTGTCTTTGATTTTGATATGATGATATGAGATAAGCTAGCCCTCTCTTTCGTAATGATATATATCAGATTAGCTTATTGCCTTGTAAATTACTTTCGTATCATGTCTACATTCAGAACCAATTGAATTTCATCCATGTTTGAAGTAAGGGAGCTTTAGGTTTGAAATTTGAGCATGTCAACAAAAGGAGGATGGGTTTTAATTATTATTATTTAAATTCCATCTCTACAAACTTTAATACGTTTAAGTACATATGAATTCTGTGGAGAAAATTTATTAAAATTTATCTTTGTCTTGAGAGATCTAGAAATACAGACAACCTATAGCAAAAAAATAAGAAATTATGTGGTGAACGATTATTACATTTAGCTAATATTTGTGCCAAAATTGTTTTGCATATTGCATGAAATATATCAACTGCTTTTCAGTCGATATTTCAAGTTACTCTAGCTAAAATTAGTTTTAAATTACTTTTTTAATATAAGATTAAGCATATCAATTAACTCATGAATTCGATCTAACATCCCCGTAAGTCACAAAACCATTGTAAATATTGCATGCAGAAGGATAAGTGTTAAAGAAATCTTAAATAAATATGCAGGAATATGGATAATGATTTGTAAATTGACTTTGGGAAAAATGACCAGACACAATTTATCAAAATTTTATTTCTGAATCTCAAGTATGCAAATTCAACATTGCTTAAAATTAACTTAAATGTTCCTAAAAGAAAACATAACTAGAAAGAAGAAAATTGACCAGCGACCATCAACAGTCATATACTGCTGAGTTTTCGGCAACCACAAGCATTACAGGGCCGGCTGCTTTCATGCTAGTCACTAGTCCACCCATTAAAGCTCCTTAGGCATCTGTAACAGTAAAACACCTAGCTATGTGATCATAAGAAGCAGAAGTAGCGGCAGCAGCAACACCTGAACCGAAACATGACCCGAAAAAAGAAATTATCCTAAAAGTTCCTGGAACTTGAGCAGGTGGGACATCAGACCCTGCACAGCAAGTAACAGCTTCTGATACAAGTCCGGTACCAAAAACAACTGATATATTTAGTTAATTACGACCAGCATACTCCACAACACTTTCCACGATATCTAACCCTGGTTCAATGTTAAGGACGAGAGTCCCCATGGAAGTTCTAGGCCTTGACCAGTTATCGGATCCAACCGTTCTTGGTCTTGACCTGACTAGACGGGCTGATCCACTGGGCAGGACCCTTTGTCATATATTTGTTAACTTTTTACTGAAAATGGTTTTACTTTTTTAAACTCCTAGGCCATGTTTGTTTGTTTAGGAGAATTTTGGGATTATAATATATAATCTCAATATTCTTTAAATAATCTAATATTTATTTAAAATATTAAGTTTAGATTGGATTATAATCACTTAAGATTTCATATATTTTTTTCGCTATTCATAATTTTTTAAATTATCTTATGTAATTTCTAATCTTACATTTCCCTTAAAAAATAATTTATAAGATATGATTAAAAATATCTCTTCCAACCAAGTATGATAATTATAATCATATTTCTTACTCCAACCTAACAAATATAAAACAACTATTTTATAATCTTTAAAGTACTTCTAAATAAGTTTTTGCAAAATAGATCAGAAATTATTTGTCTACCCCATGTTATTGTGTATGAGGATCTAATTTAGTTTGACATCTCATTCAATTTATAAGGGATTGTGTTTACACTACACCAAAAATGGCCAAAACCTATCACTCAAGTGGTAGGTTTTGGGGGTAAATCGGTAGGCATTGGTGTCAATTGATGGTAGGAATTGGTGGTATGTTTCTTAAACGGTCCCACATAAATTATTTGTCTACTCCATGTTATTGTGTATGAGGATCTAATTTAGTTTCTCATTCAATTTATAAGGGATTGTGTTTACACTACACCAAAAATGGCCAAAACCTACCACGTGGTAGGTTTTGGGGGTAAATCGGTAGGCATTGGTGTCAATTCCTACCATGTAAATTCCTACCATTTTACATGGTAGGAATTGCTTAGGTCGGAATTGATGATGGTAGGAATTGGTGGTCTGTTTCTTAAACGGTCCCACATGCCAAATGGTTGTCCATGTGGCGAGCCACATCAACAGCCACATCGACTGCCACATGGCGGTTGTCCCCGACACACTTGTCACGTCAAGTGCCACGTCAAATAAATATTGTCCCACGAGGTTGACATGGCATGCCACGTGTCATACAGGGTGCCACTACCACGTCGTTTTGTGGGGTCACCTTTGACCCCGGTCAAGGACTATTTCCTACCAAGTGCAAATGGTAGGTTTTATATAATTCTTAAGAAAATGTTTCAATAGCCAGCTGCATCCACTTTGTATCCTTTTATAAACATTACACGCGCCATAAAAGAAAATTGACTACCAACAAGGTATTATTAATAGAAAATATTACACAAATATTCAGTACATCAATTTATTGAACACCACACATCAAGAAATTTAAATTTCTATACACAATAAGAATTCCTATATACAGTAAGATAACATGTATATGATCCTCGAACAATAATTCTTTCAAAATCCAACTCTATTGCAATCCTTTACAATTTCTCTTCACATTATTGGACAACCCATCACGAGTGTCGAAAGCTGTGAACAAGAAAACAAATCAGTTTGGTGGTCAAGACTCTTTTAATCGATTTAAAGGATGCTATAACAGAATAATGTAAGCTTGTTAACATACTTTCACTAGCTGTTTTGCAGCAGGCGTGATCTTGCTCAACTTCTGTAATCAATAACTTACATTTGCCTTCAGAAAATTCAGCAACTGGGTTCAAATGCTTCCTCAGATTTTTTATGTCCTGAAGATAAATAATATTATTCTGTTAGTATGAAAGCACATTAGCACATTGAAGGAATCTTGAACTAAAAGATGCATCTAATAATGAGCATTTGATAACATCGCTCCATGCTTGCACTATACTTGCTTGCTAAAGATTACATCTTGATGTGACGACAAAGATATTGGCATTGATACATTTGCAAACGGGTTAGTCTGTTTTGACATACAAGTATGGAACAAAACCTGCCATAAGACTATCTGAAAAGCACAAGTCTTGTTGCTTTGTAAACTCATCATAATTATCAGGTACACGCAAAAGAGGCCCCTGTAGTAGATGAAGCCAATCATTTTAGAGGAAAAACTGAGAGTTACCTTAATTGTTATTACTAATGAAATATGAAGAGTGTACTACCTATATTAGTTATCTTTATTAGTAGTTAAATGTTGGTTATATAGGTAATTGTTATATTGTAAACTTATAGAGACTATGCACTTCAAATTGAATAAAATGAGAAGTTAATTAAGATAAAAGCACACCTCTGTAATTTATCAGGTTGCACTTGATATTTATGAGTCATGTGTGCACTATGGGGCAATAAAATTATAGATTTGGTCGGGTTATACTATGTTCCCTAAACTTAAATTCGTCTTAGAGACGGATATGCCAACTTCTGATAAAGGAGGATTTTTGGTGAAAATCGAGGCTCATAGATGGGGAAGACCCGCAACAAAGCATGATCACGCTGCCGAGGAGTGCATGATCACGTTGCTAAGGATGCACGATGACATGACCACGATGTTGAATGACATGACCATGCCAAACTGGAAATTCATGGCAGTGGGTCTAAGTTTGAGGATTAGAGATCGTGCATGCTCATACTCAAAGTTGCATGATCACGCTCTTTTAATTTTATATTTATTTTAATTAGGAATTGGTTTTATTTTGTTTTAAGGCTTATTGTCTCTATATAAACAATATCATGATGTAACAAAAAATTAATCTTATTATTGAAATCAAAACCCTAGAGATTTTTCTCTTCTTTCTTGTGGATTCAAGAAATTCCTTGTGGATTCAAGGTATTTTAAGAATTTCTCGTGTAAGAATCTTTGAAAATTTTAAAATTTTAATTTTCCACAATTCATTTTGCTTATATAAAATCTAAAAATTTCTTTAAAATTGTAATTTCTCATAATATAAAAAGTATTGTCAACGATCCAAGTTCCAATCGTATGGATGTCAAAATCTTTGTATTTTAGTGATATTACAAAAAAATGAGAAAAAATAATTTTAATTGGCTTGAAATTTTAACGGTCAACTAGTGATTTGACTAGTACTTCTAACTAGTATTTCGTCCCGGATTGATGTTTCAATTTTTTTAAAAATATTTACGGACCATACAACCATAAGGATATCAACATATATGTATTTTAATGATATTACAAAAATTTCTGAGAAAAATAAATTTATTTGGTTTGTGATTTTGACGGTCAACTAGTGATTTGACTTGTACTTCTAACTAATGTTTCGTCCCAGATTGATGTCTCGATTTTAGATCTATGTATTTCATTGATGTTACAAAAAATTTAGAAAAAAATAAAATTATTTAGTTTGAGAGTTTGAGATCTTAACGGTCAACTAGTGATTTCACTAGTATTTCTAACTAGTGTTTCATCCCAGATTGATGTTTCATTTTTTGAAAAATATTTATCGTCGATCCAACCGTATGGATATCAAGATCTACGTATCTCAATAATTTTACAAAAAATTTTGAAAAAAATAAATTTATTTTGTTTGAGATCTTGACGGTCAACTAGTGATTTGACTAGTCTTCTAACTAGTGTTTCATCCCGGATTGATGTTTCAATTTTTTTAAAAATATATAACGACGATCCAACCATATAGATATCAAGATTTGTGTATTTTAATGATATTACAATAATTTTAGAATTTTTTTTTATTTGGTTTGAGATCTTAACGGAAAACTTGTGATTTGACTAGTAGTTCTAACTATTGTTTCGTCCCAGATTCATGTTTCGATTTTTTTCTAAAACTAATTATCGACGATCCAATCGTATGGATATCAAGATATATGTATTTTAATGATATTATAAAATTTTCAGTAAAAAATAAATTTATTTGGTTTGAGATTTTAATGGTCAACTACTGATTTGACCAATACTCATGTATGTTTTGTTTATTCAATTTCATAAAATTATAAGACAATGGTGTTTGTTTAACAAAGTGTTGTAATTTATAAGACTTAACAATGGTTTTTGTCCACAAACTGTTGTATAATATACACAACGGTTTTTGTTTTGATGCACTCGTTGTTGAATAGTGTTTGTAACAATTGTTTACGTTGATAAACCGTAGTATGATATACATAATGGTTTTTTTAACAAAACTGAGTAAATACGTTACAAAATAATTTATAAGATCTGATTAAAAATATCTCTTCCAACCAAGTATGATAATTATAATCATATTTTCTACTCCAACCTAACAAATATAAAACAACTATTTTAAAATTTTATAATCTTTAAAGTACTTCTAAATAAGTTTTTGCAAAATAGATCAGAAATTATTTGTATACTCCATGTTATTGTGTCTGAGGATCTAATTTAGTTTGACATCTCATTCAATTTATAAGGGATTGTGTTTACATATACATCATTTTAGAGGAAAAATTGAGAGTTACCTTAATTGTTATTACTAAGAAATATGGAGAGTGTACTACCTATATTAGTTATCTTTATTCAACAATATTATGTTTTTGATTGTTTGATTAGTGTTCTACTCAAACATGCTTTCTTTTTCTCACATATCAAATGCCTTTGTTTAGATATAGCAAGTGGGGGTGGTTTTGGTATATGCTCATTTTTTATAAGATTTTTGGTGTTTGAATCCTAAGATTTTTGGTGTTTGAATCCTAAGATTTTTATTTTAGAATATATATTTTTTAATATATATATTAACAAGCTTTTGTCCCTAATTTAACCAATTTTAATTTTATTAAACCTTAATTAGTGAAATAGTTTTCTCACATGTAAGATGTCTCTGTTTTGATATTGCAGGTGTACTTTGATGTCCTCCTATTTGTTTATAAGATTTTTGGGTGTTTAAGTCCTAAGATTTTTATTTATTAATATACGTTTTAACAGGTTTCATTCCCATTTACCTAATTTTATTTTTATTAAACACTAATGAAATAGGTAGGAGGTATGTAATAAACTAATAATTGCTTAAACTAAAGGGTGTATTTAGTTCAACTTTTAATATATTAATGATAATATGCAACATTTTAAAACACCTTGTTGATTTTGTTTTATAATTGAATTGTCATTGAGTAAATGTAGACTCTTGCTTGGTTGATACAAAGGCTCATAGATTTAGAAAACATTCCACAAATTCTTCAAAATCTAATACATTTTAATCGAATTTCAGAAAATTTTACAAAATTCATCAGTTTTTTATTACTATTTTGTTTCTGAATATCAATACACATTAAAGAATATTAAAATACATCAGTTTTTCAATATCATAAAATTCTCCATTTTATGAAATTTTGATTGAATATCCTATGATTATAATTGTAAACTTTTGAATATCCTTATTCATCACCAACAGATTTTAATATTGCATTTTGATAATCCAAAAAATCCATACAAATCAAAATAGAGTACCATATGTTTCAAAATTTTGCTGATCGTTGCCGTAAGGCCTAGGTTTTGTGGTTGCAAGGAGCAGGGGCTAAAGGTTTTTGGCGGTTGACTTATAATTAAGTATATTTTCCTGAAGTGTGCACATGAAATTCTCGGTGCCTTACACTTCCTTCATAATACAGGTATACTTCTTGACATTAGATAGCAAATGGTGTAAGAAAAATTAGGGTCTACTTCACAAAATTCTTACATTTTTGGACACCAAATTGGGTGTACAAACCAGCGTTCTCTTCGATCGATGAAAGTTTGTACGGACTACTCTCCCTTTTCTCGTATTCAAACAAAAGCACTCCGGTTTTCTTACAAACACGGATAAAATTGCACGAAATGTTTTAGTTCGGAACCATCGAAGTCACATTTCTAGTTTGGAGCTCATTGATTCTCCCTCCCGAATTAGTTGCAAAGTTTCTTAAGTATGCCATCTTTCATCATGTAGAGTACGTACTTCAATGTTGTGTTACTCTATGATCCTAAAAAATTTATGTTGTCAAACTTCAGCAGTAATTTCATTGGGTAACTCGAATTGCAAATCACATTTGATATTATAATATGTCTAGATCAGATTGTTGAGATTTACGGACTCTAATAACTCTACACCTTGACAACTTTCCCACATCTTCGGATTGAATTTCATTTTACAAACAGTTTATCACAAATTTGTCTATGTGCAAATTGCACAATAAAGTTTGGAAATTCCGGGCTTTCAAATGTGAAAATCTGGATGATGCACTGACTTTTGAGAATATTCGCTGCACTTGTCGGTCTACAAAATCTCACTTTGTCTTTCTTCTTGTTGCCCATAAAAGCTTATGCAATATATATCTTATATTATATCAAAATCTGGATGAAGGTAACACTTTTGTCTTTGATTTTGATATCAGATAAGCTAGCCCTCTCTTTTGTAATGATATATATCTGATTAGCTTATTGCCTTGGTAAATTACTTTCTTATCATGTCTACATTCAGAACCAATTGAATTTCATCCATGTTTGAAGTAAGGGAGCTTTAGGTTTGAAATTTGAGCATGTCAACAAAAGGAGGATGGGCTTTAATTATTATTATTTAAATTCCATCTCTACAAACTTTAATAGGTTTAAGTATATATGAATTATGTGGAGAAAATTTATCAAAATTTATCTTTGTCTCCAGAGATCTAGAAATACAGACAACCTATAGCAAAAATATAAAAAATTATGTGGTGAACGATTATTACATTTAGCTAATATTTGTGCCAAAACTGTTTTGCATATTGCGTGAAATATATCAACTGCTTTGAAATATATCAACTGCTTTTCGGTCGATATTTCAAGTTACTCTAGCTAAAATTAGTTTTAAATTACTTTTTTAATATAAGATTAAGCATATCAATTAACTCATGAATTCAATCTAACATCGGTGTAAGTCACAAAACCATTGTAAATATTGCATGCGAAAGGATAAGTGTTAAAGAAATCTTAAATAAATATGCAGGAATATGGATAATGATTTGGAAATTGACTTTGGGAAAAATGATCGGACACAATTTATCAAAATTTTATTTCTGAATCTGAGGTATGCAAATTCAACATTGCTTAAAATTAACTTAAATGTTCCTAAAAGAAAACATAACTAGAAAGAAGAAAATTGACCAGCGACCATCAACAGTCATATACTGATGAGTTTTTGGCAACCACTAGCATTACAGGGCCGGCTGCTTTCATGCTAGTCACTAGTCCACCCATTAAAGCTCCTTCGGCATCTACAGCTGTGACAGTAAAACACCTAGCTATGTGATCATAAGAAGCAGAAGTAGCGGCAGCAGCAGCACCTGAACCGAAACATGTCCCTGAAAAAGAAATTATCCTAAAAGTTCCTGGAACTTGAGCAGGTGGGACATCAGACCCTGCACAGCAAGTAACAGCTTCTGATACAAGTCCGGTACCAAAAACAACTGATATATTTAGTGAATTACGACCAGCATACTCCACAACACTTTCCACGATATCTAACCCTGGTTCAATGTTAAGGACGAGAGTCCCCATGGAAGTTCTCGGCCTTGACCAGTTACCGGATCCAACCGTTCTTGGTCTTGACCTGTGACTAGACCTAACACTAACAGGGACAACATTTCGTGAAGATGGGGTTGGCACAGGATCAGGCATTGCTAGTATTTGTTTTTCTGCAGATTGGAATAATTTGTCCATTATGATTGTCTTGTACTTTAGACTTTTACCAGTCTTCTCTGTTATATAGATGACTAGAGTATATGTTGGGATTTTGTAAATCACTTTATTCAACCTTTTAATTTGTTATGATAATATAGATATATTGCATTCAGATTCTTATTGAATTCAGATTCTTAGCATCTTGAATCAACATTCGAAATTTTATTTGATATACTTAAATTCATTTTTAATAAAAATGAAAATGTAATTGGAAATATGATTTGATATTCAATATGTAATATGAGCAAATCCTAGAGTATCTACAGCTATTAGGAAATCTCATTAAAAATACAATGCTAGTGGTCAATCTATGGGCCTGTTTGGCAACTGGTTTATAAGCCTACTTATGGTTTATAAGCCGACTTATGGGTTATAAGTTGAATGTTAATAATGACGTACATTTTCCTGAACTTATTATTTAATTTATTTATTTATTAATATTTTATATTTTTACCTTTGTTTTTTTAATTTAAAATGCAAGTGTTAGAAATCATTGTATTTAATAATTATTTTTTCAAATTTAATTTAGCAAACTCTTATCTAACTTATAAGTAAATTTATCCAAATATAACTCATAAGAATTCATCAACTTATACTTATATGACACTTACTTATTTCATTACTTATTTCATTTTAGGTTATAAGTCAACTTTTTTTGTGATACCGCAGGAGCTTTTGTCATATATTTGTTAACTTTTTAGTGAAAATGGTCTTACTTTTTTAAACTCTTAGGCCATGTTTGTTTGTTTAGGTGAATTTTGGGATTATAATATATAATCTCAACATTCTTTAAATAATCTAATATTCATTTAAAATATTAAGTTTAGATTGTATTATAATCACTTAAGATTTCATATATTTTTTTCGCTAAGTAAGATTTCATAATTTTTTAAATTATCTTATGTAATTTCTTATCTTACAGTTCCGTTAAAAAATAATTTATAAGATCTGATTAAAAATATCTCTTCCAACCAAGTATGATAATTATAATCATATTTCGTACTCCAACCTAACAAATATAAAACAACTATTTTAAAATTTTATAATCTTTAAAGTACTTCTAAATAAGTTTTTGCAAAATAGATCAGAAATTATTTGTATACTCGATGTTATTGTGTCTAAGGATCTAATTTAGTTTGACATCTCATTCAATTTATAAGGGATTGTGTTTACATATACATCATTTTAGAGGAAAAATTGAGACTTACCTTAATTGTTATTACTAAGAAATATGGAGAGTGTACTACCTATATTAGTTATCTTTATTCAACAATATTATGTTTTTGATTGTTTGATTAGTGTTCTACTCAAACATGTTTCTTTTTCTCACATATCAAATGCCTTTGTTTAGATATAGCAAGTGGGGGTGGTTTTGGTATATGCTCATTTTTTATAAGATTTTTGGTGTTTGAATCCTAAGATTTTTATTTTAGAATATATATTTTTTAATATATATATTAACAAGCTTTTGTCCCTAATTTAACCAATTTTAATTTTATTAAACCTTAATTAGTGAAATAGTTTTCTCACATGTAAGATGTCTCTGTTTTGATATTGCAGGTGTACTTTGATGTCCTCCTATTTGTTTATAAGATTTTTGGGTGTTTAAGTCCTAAGATTTTTATTTATTAATATACGTTTTAACAAGTTTCATTCCCATTTACCTAATGTTATTTTTATTAAACACTAATGAAATAGGTAGGAGGTATGTAATAAACTAATAATTGCTTAAACTAAAGGGTGTATTTAGTTCAACTTTTAATATATTAATGATAATATGCAACATTTTAAAACACCTTGTTGATTTTGTTTTATACTTGAATTGTCATTGAGTAAATGTAGACTCTTGCTTGGTTGCTTGGTTGATACAAAGGCTCATAGATTTAGAAAACATTCCACAAATTCTTCAAAATCTAATACATTTTAATCGAATTTCAGAAAATTTTACAAAATTCATCAGTTTTTTATTACTATTTTGTTTCTGAATATCAATACACATTAAAGAATATTAAAATACATCAGTTTTTCAATATCATAAAATTCTCCATTTTATGAAATTTTGATTGAATATCCTATGATTATAATTGTAAACTTTTGAATATCCTTATTCATCACCAACAGATTTTAATATTGCATTTTGATAATCCAAAAAATCCATACAAATCCAAATAGAGTACCATATGTTTCAAAATTTTGCTGATCGTTGCCGTAAGGCCTAGGTTTTGTGGTTGCAAGGAGCAGGGGCTAAAGGTTTTTGGCGGTTGACTTATAATTAAGTATATTTTCCTGAAGTGTGCACATGAAATTCTCGGTGCCTTACACTTCCTTCATAATACAGGTATACTTCTTGACATTAGATAGCAAATGGTGTAAGAAAAATTAGGGTCTACTTCACAAAATTCTTACATTTTTGGACACCAAATTGGGTGTACAAACCAGCGTTCTCTTCGATCGATGAAAGTTTGTACGGACTACTCTCCCTTTTCTCGTATTCAAACAAAAGCACTCCGGTTTTCTTACAAACACGGATAAAATTGCACGAAATGTTTTAGTTCGGAACCATCGAAGTCACATTTCTAGTTTGGAGCTCATTGATTCTCCCTCCCGAATTAGTTGCAAAGTTTCTTAAGTATGCCATCTTTCATCATGTAGAGTACGTACTTCAATGTTGTGTTACTCTATGATCCTAAAAAATTTATGTTGTCAAACTTCAGCAGTAATTTCATTGGGTAACTCGAATTGCAAATCACATTTGATATTATAATATGTCTAGATCAGATTGTTGAGATTTACGGACTCTAATAACTCTACACCTTGACAACTTTCCCACATCTTCGGATTGAATTTCATTTTACAAACAGTTTATCACAAATTTGTCTATGTGCAAATTGCACAATAAAGTTTGGAAATTCCGGGCTTTCAAATGTGAAAATCTGGATGATGTACTGACTTTTGAGAATATTCGCTGCACTTGTCGGTCTACAAAATCTCACTTTGTCTTTCTTCTTGTTGCCCATAAAAGCTTATGCAATATATATCTTATATTATATCAAAATCTGGATGAAGGTAACACTTTTGTCTTTGATTTTGATATCAGATAAGCTAGCCCTCTCTTTTGTAATGATATATATCTGATTAGCTTATTGCCTTGGTAAATTACTTTCTTATCATGTCTACATTCAGAACCAATTGAATTTCATCCATGTTTGAAGTAAGGGAGCTTTAGGTTTGAAATTTGAGCATGTCAACAAAAGGAGGATGGGCTTTAATTATTATTATTTAAATTCCATCTCTACAAACTTTAATAGGTTTAAGTATATATGAATTATGTGGAGAAAATTTATCAAAATTTATCTTTGTCTCCAGAGATCTAGAAATACAGACAACCTATAGCAAAAATATAAAAAATTATGTGGTGAACGATTATTACATTTAGCTAATATTTGTGCCAAAACTGTTTTGCATATTGCGTGAAATATATCAACTGCTTTGAAATATATCAACTGCTTTTCGGTCGATATTTCAAGTTACTCTAGCTAAAATTAGTTTTAAATTACTTTTTTAATATAAGATTAAGCATATCAATTAACTCATGAATTCAATCTAACATCGGTGTAAGTCACAAAACCATTGTAAATATTGCATGCGAAAGGATAAGTGTTAAAGAAATCTTAAATAAATATGCAGGAATATGGATAATGATTTGGAAATTGACTTTGGGAAAAATGATCAGACACAATTTATCAAAATTTTATTTCTGAATCTGAGGTATGCAAATTCAACATTGCTTAAAATTAACTTAAATGTTCCTAAAAGAAAACATAACTAGAAAGAAGAAAATTGACCAGCGACCATCAACAGTCATATACTGATGAGTTTTTGGCAACCACTAGCATTACAGGGCCGGCTGCTTTCATGCTAGTCACTAGTCCACCCATTAAAGCTCCTTCGGCATCTACAGCTGTGACAGTAAAACACCTAGCTATGTGATCATAAGAAGCAGAAGTAGCGGCAGCAGCAGCACCTGAACCGAAACATGTCCCTGAAAAAGAAATTATCCTAAAAGTTCCTGGAACTTGAGCAGGTGGGACATCAGACCCTGCACAGCAAGTAACAGCTTCTGATACAAGTCCGGTACCAAAAACAACTGATATATTTAGTGAATTACGACCAGCATACTCCACAACACTTTCCACGATATCTAACCCTGGTTCAATGTTAAGGACGAGAGTCCCCATGGAAGTTCTCGGCCTTGACCAGTTACCGGATCCAACCGTTCTTGGTCTTGACCTGTGACTAGACCTAACACTAACAGGGACAACATTTCGTGAAGATGGGGTTGGCACAGGATCAGGCATTGCTAGTATTTGTTTTTCTGCAGATTGGAATAATTTGTCCATTATGATTGTCTTGTACTTTAGACTTTTACCAGTCTTCTCTGTTATATAGATGACTAGAGTATATGTTGGGATTTTGTAAATCACTTTATTCAACCTTTTAATTTGTTATGATAATATAGATATATTGCATTCAGATTCTTATTGAATTCAGATTCTTAGCATCTTGAATCAACATTCGAAATTTTATTTGATATACTTAAATTCATTTTTAATAAAAATGAAAATGTAATTGGAAATATGATTTGATATTCAATATGTAATATGAGCAAATCCTAGAGTATCTACAGCTATTAGGAAATCTCATTAAAAATACAATGCTAGTGGTCAATCTATGGGCCTGTTTGGCAACTGGTTTATAAGCCTACTTATGGTTTATAAGCCGACTTATGGGTTATAAGTTGAATGTTAATAATGACGTACATTTTCCTGAACTTATTATTTAATTTATTTATTTATTAATATTTTATATTTTTACCTTTGTTTTTTTAATTTAAAATGCAAGTGTTAGAAATCATTGTATTTAATAATTATTTTTTCAAATTTAATTTAGCAAACTCTTATCTAACTTATAAGTAAATTTATCCAAATATAACTCATAAGAATTCATCAACTTATACTTATATGACACTTACTTATTTCATTACTTATTTCATTTTAGGTTATAAGTCAACTTTTTTTGTGATACCGCAGGAGCTTTTGTCATATATTTGTTAACTTTTTAGTGAAAATGGTCTTACTTTTTTAAACTCTTAGGCCATGTTTGTTTGTTTAGGTGAATTTTGGGATTATAATATATAATCTCAACATTCTTTAAATAATCTAATATTCATTTAAAATATTAAGTTTAGATTGTATTATAATCACTTAAGATTTCATATATTTTTTTCGCTAAGTAAGATTTCATAATTTTTTAAATTATCTTATGTAATTTCTTATCTTACAGTTCCGTTAAAAAATAATTTATAAGATCTGATTAAAAATATCTCTTCCAACCAAGTATGATAATTATAATCATATTTCGTACTCCAACCTAACAAATATAAAACAACTATTTTAAAATTTTATAATCTTTAAAGTACTTCTAAATAAGTTTTTGCAAAATAGATCAGAAATTATTTGTATACTCGATGTTATTGTGTCTAAGGATCTAATTTAGTTTGACATCTCATTCAATTTATAAGGGATTGTGTTTACATATACATCATTTTAGAGGAAAAATTGAGACTTACCTTAATTGTTATTACTAAGAAATATGGAGAGTGTACTACCTATATTAGTTATCTTTATTCAACAATATTATGTTTTTGATTGTTTGATTAGTGTTCTACTCAAACATGTTTCTTTTTCTCACATATCAAATGCCTTTGTTTAGATATAGCAAGTGGGGGTGGTTTTGGTATATGCTCATTTTTTATAAGATTTTTGGTGTTTGAATCCTAAGATTTTTATTTTAGAATATATATTTTTTAATATATATATTAACAAGCTTTTGTCCCTAATTTAACCAATTTTAATTTTATTAAACCTTAATTAGTGAAATAGTTTTCTCACATGTAAGATGTCTCTATTTTGATATTGCAGGTGTACTTTGATGTCCTCCTATTTGTTTATAAGATTTTTGGGTGTTTAAGTCCTAAGATTTTTATTTATTAATATACGTTTTAACAAGTTTCATTCCCATTTACCTAATTTTATTTTTATTAAACACTAATGAAATAGGTAGGAGGTATGTAATAAACTAATAATTGCTTAAACTAAAGGGTGTATTTAGTTCAACTTTTAATATATTAATGATAATATGCAACATTTTAAAACACCTTGTTGATTTTGTTTTATACTTGAATTGTCATTGAGTAAATGTAGACTCTTGCTTGGTTGCTTGGTTGATACAAAGGCTCATAGATTTAGAAAACATTCCACAAATTCTTCAAAATCTAATACATTTTAATCGAATTTCAGAAAATTTTACGAAATTCATCAGTTTTTTATTACTATTTTGTTTCTGAATATCAATACACATTAAAGAATATTAAAATACATCAGTTTTTCAATATCATAAAATTCTCCATTTTATGAAATTTTGATTGAATATCCTATGATTATAATTGTAAACTTTTGAATATCCTTATTCATCACCAACAGATTTTAATATTGCATTTTTATAATCCAAAAAATCCATACAAATCCAAATAGAGTACCATATGTTTCAAAATTTTGCTGATCGTTGCCGTAAGGCCTAGGTTTTGTGGTTGCAAGGAGCAGGGGCTAAAGGTTTTTGGCGGTTGACTTATAATTAAGTATATTTTCCTGAAGTGTGCCCATGAAATTCTCGGTGCCTTACACTTCCTTCATAATACAGGTATACTTCTTGACATTAGATAGCAAATGGTGTAAGAAAAATTAGGGTCTACTTCACAAAATTCTTTAATTTTGGACACCAAATTGGGTGTACAAACCAGCGTTCTCTTCGATCGATGAAAGTTTGTACGGACTACTCTCCCTTTTCTCGTATTCAAACAAAAGCACTCCGGTTTTCTTACAAACACGGATAAAATTGCACGAAATGTTTTAGTTCGGAACCATCGAAGTCACATTTCTAGTTTGGAGCTCATTGGTTCTCCCTCCCGAATTAGTTGCAAAGTTTCTTAAGTATGACATCTTTCATCATGTAGAGTATGTACTTCAATGTTGTGTTACTCTATGATCCTAAAATTTTTATGTTCTCAAACTTTAGCTGTAATTTCATTCGGTAACTCGAATTGCAAATCACATTTGATATTATAATATGTCTAGATTAGATTGTTGAGATTTACCGACTCTAATAACTCTACACCTTGACAACTTTCCCACATCTTCGGATTGAATTTCTTTTTAAAAACAGTTTATCACAAATTTGTCTATGTGCAAATTGCACAATAAAGTTTGGAATTTCCGGGCTTTCAAATGTCAAAATGTGGATGATGTACTGACTTTTGAGAATATTCGCTGCACTTGTCGGTCTACAAAATCTCACTTTGTCTTTCTTCTTGTTGCCCATAAAAGCTTATGCAATATATATCTTATATTATATCAAAATCTGGATGAAGGTAACATTTTTGTCTTTGATTTTGATATCAGATACGCTAGCCCTCTCTTTTGTAATGATATATATCTGATTAGCTTATTGCCTTGGTAAATTACTTTCTTATCATGTCTACATTCAGAACCAATTGAATTTCATCCATGTTTGAAGGGAGCTTTAGGTTTGAAATTTGAGCATGTCAACAAAAGGAGGATGGGCTTTAATTATTATTATTTAAATTCCATCTCTACAAACTTTAATACGTTTAAGTATATATGAATTCTATGGAGAAAATTTATCTTTGTCTCGAGAGATCTAGAAATACAGACAACCTATAGCAAAAAAACAAGAAATTATGTGGTGAATGATTATTATATTTAGCTAATTATATTTGTGCCAAAATTGTTTTGCATATTGCATGAAATATATATCAACTGCTTTTCAATCGATATTTCAAGTTACTCTAGCTAAAATTACTTTTAAATTACTTTTTTAATATAAGATTAAGCATATCAATTAACTCATGAAATCAATCTAACATCCCCTTAGGTCACAAAACCATTGTAAATATTGCATGCAAAAGGATAAGTGTTAAAGAAATCTTAAATAAATATGCAGGAATATGGATAATGATTTGTAAATTGACTTTGGGAAAAATGACCGTACACAATTTATCAAAATTTTATTTCTGAATCTCAAGTATGCAAATTCAACATTGCTTAAAATTAACTTAAATGTTCCTAAAAGAAAACATAACTAGAAAGAAGAAAATTGACCAGCGACCATCAACACTCATATAATGCTGAGTTTTTGGCAACCACTAGCATTACAGGGCCGGCTGCTTTCATGCTAGTCACTAGTCCACCCATTAAAGCTCCTTCGGCATCTACAGCTGTAATAGTAAAACACCTAGCTATGTGATCGTAAGAAGCAGAAGTAGCGGCAGCAGCACTGAACCGAAACATGTCCCGGAAAAAGATATTATCCTAAAAGTTCCTGGAACTTGAGCAGGTGGGACATCAGACCCTGCACAGCAAGTAACAGCTTCTGATACAAGTCGGCTACAAAAAACAACTGATATATTAAGTGAATTACGACCAGCATACTCCACAACACTTTCCACGATATCTAACCCTGGTTCAATGTTAAAGACGAGAGTCCCCATGGAAGTTCTCGGCCTTGACCAGTTACCGGATCCAACGGTTCTTGGTCTTGACCTCTGACTAGACCTAACACTAACAGGGACAAAATTTGGTGAAGATGGGGTTGGCACAGGATCAGGCATTGCCAGTATTTATTTTTCTGCAGATTGGAATAATTTGTCCATTATGATTGTCTTGTACTTTAGACTTTTACCAGTCTTCTCTGTTATATAGACGACTAGAGTATATGTTGAGATTTTGTAAATCACTTTATTCAACCTTTTAATTTGTTATGATAATATAGATATATTGCATTCAGATTCTTATTGAATTCAGATTCTTAGCATTAATCAACATTCGAAATTTTATTTGATACTAGCTTTTGCCATGCCCGGTTACTTAAATTTTATTTATAATTATTTTGTTTATAATTATATTTTTATTACCATGCAACACACGATTGTTTTTTTAATATTTATAATTATATTTATTTATGAATATTTTAATATTTAAAAGTTATTAGTTTACATGATTAAATTATTGTTAAAAAAGATTTAGCCAAAAAAAATTATAGTTAAAAATTTGATATTTATTATATTTTACACGCTCAATTTAATATTTGTTTATATTGAGTTATAAAAGTTAGATTTTGCCAATTTTACGGTTCACATGAAATTCACAAAATAATCTTTAATTTAGTTGTGGTTTAATAGTTCTTTTTCAATTAAAAACTATTCTAAAACTAAAAAGTGAATAAAGTGACGAAATTTAATGTTGAGAATTCTATTCGATTTAGGAAATCTATCTAACTTATATGTAGTTTAGATTATTAGAATAACCTTTATTAACCAAATACAGGTTTTAATGTTATAAATGGGTTTCCTTATTTAATTACAACTATTTTTATGTTTTAACTTTTTGGAAAATCCAATCCTAATATAATATCTTTTAACTGATATCATTTTTAGATAATAATTTCTTTTTATATGATATAATCTTGATCATCTATTTTTAAAAGTATTGGATCTAACGGTTGAGAATGTTTTGGCGACGAAACTACCACAATAACATCATTAATTTTTCTTAATATTTATAAATTTTTTTAAATATTTATTGCTAAAATATAATATACTCTTTTTTGAAATATGTTAATGATAAGGGAACTTTGAACTTTTGAGAAAATAAATTATCAATTAATTTTTTTTTTTTGTAATAGTTCTTCTTTTAAAGTATTTTAAAGTAGTGCACTGTGACGATCAAAATTCTGTATAAAATTCATTTTTTTTATAGTATATCCCGTAAATATCTATGTTATTATATTAAAGACTAAATAATGAAAGTTTTCTTATAAGTGTGGTCGCTTTGTTTGATCACTCAATCCGTTGGATCTTTCAAATTAAATTTTTGAGAAACGTTACATATAACAGTAAAATTATCATATAGAATGATCTAATATTTGAATCTACCAACAACATATTAATATTTACAGGGTTTTTTTTTTGAAAAAAAAAAGAATTTTTTTCATTTTTTTTCTTTCAGACATAGGTTATGATAATATTTTTTGTAAAGTACGATTTTTCAGAAAAGTACATTTTTTTTAATATGAATATAGTCCTCCTAACAATGAAATTAGGTCTAGTGCTTATAAAACAAAATCACCATTTGCGTATAATTTATTATTTAATAATAAATTATATTTGATTAGTTATGATCTATAACTTAATAAAATAGGATAAAAAATATGCACAATTTTATAAAATTTAATCCTTGTATTATTATATTCTTTGTTGATTTGAATTTTCTTAGATTGATTTTAATTTTTGAACATAGATTTCTAAATTTAAAATAGTTAGAAAAAAGTAATTAAATTGGCGTTAAAATAATGATGACATAATAATCATTATTAGAATTTAAATACTCACTTTACTGATTTGGACTTTATCTTGTGTTTTAAAAATCAGATTTTGACGATTTTACACCCTACGTGAAGATAATTAAATTATTTTTAATTAAAAGATGGTTTAACAATTTTTATCTAATTGGAATTGTCCATGAAAGAGAAAAGAAAGTCACGAATTTTTTACATGGAGAATTCTATTCAATATAGAAAACTTATTTATATTTGGTATATTTGGTTTAAATTATCAAAATACACTTTTTAGAATTTAAATATAATCCTATTATAAATAAAATACACTTTTTTAATATATATTATGCTTATTATATAAAAGAGTTTAATATAATAAGGATATTAAGTACATACTGATATAAGTATCTTACTAACTGCTTTTACTTTTAATGTTTCGGTTTTATTTATAGTGTATATAAAATTTTAAAATACATTATTACTTTAAAATTATTAAACAGAATAAAAATTATGTTATGACTATATAAAATTTTATTCTCATATTATTATAGTTTTATCGATTTGAATTTGTTATTAATTTATTTTAATACTTTATTGAAAGAAAGATAAAATTTCAATATTTAAAAGAATTAGTGGGAAAATAAATAAATTGATGCTACAATTATAAAAAAATATTTATTAAAATTTAGATACTCACTTTACTATTTGGGTTCTATCCTGAGTTTTAGAAATTGAATTTTGATGATTTTACAACCTATGTGAAACTAACGAAATTATCTTTAATTTAATGATGATTTAATAATTATTATCTAACTTGACCAGTTGACCTACCCATAAACCGGAAAGAAAAGATGGTTAAGTATTATATTCAAAATTATTGTTTATGAATATGAAACCCTCAATATTTTAATAATATTTTGATATTATCATTTTATGTTTGTTATATGTAAAATAATATAATTATAATTTGGATTAATCAAATTGTTATGTTCCTTCAGAAAAAAAAATGTTTAAATTTATTCATGTACAGGAGTTCTCCTAAGTCTCTTATAACGTCTCTTATAACGCGGGTCCACATGTATCATTGTTATATGATATACATGAGCATTATATTGATAATTTTTAATATTGTAATCGATATGAATTGTTATCTGATATTTGGTTTAATAATTATTATCTAACTCGAACTATACATAAATTAAAGAGAAAAGATATTTAAGAATTTTTACATAGAAAAATTTTAAATTATCAAAATATACTTTTTAGTATTTAAATATAATTCTATTATTAATCAGATACACTTTTTAATATTAGATCTAACAAATCTCATCGATCTATTTAAGATATAACTGTAATAATTAATTTGGTCGTATAGTGGTCGTACACAGACCAGATCGATTTTAAATTTTTCTTAAATTGATTTTAATATTTTATTGAAATAAACATAGAATTTATAAATTTAAAAGAATTAGGAAAAAAATTAAATTGGTGCCACAATAATAAAAAAATTTATTAAATTTAGATAATCACTTTACTGTTTGGGCTCTATCTTGAGTTTTAGACAACATATTTTAACAATTTTACAGCCCACACTAACAAAATTATCTTTAATTTAATGATGGTTTAATAATTATTATCTAACAGGAACTATCATAAACTAAAGAGAAAAGATAATTACCATTTTTTTACATAAAGATTTTTATTCAATATAGAAAACCTATTTATAATTGGTTTAAATTAAAAAAATTATTAAAATTTAGATAATCACTTTTGGCTCTATCTCTAGTTTTAGACAACAGATTTTAACAATTTTACAGCCCACACGAAGCTAAAAATTAAAATTATCTTTAATTTAATGATGGTTTAATAATTATTATCTAACTAGAACTATCCATAAACTAAAGAGAAAAGATAATTACGATTTTTTACATAAAGATTTCTATTCAATATAGAAAACCTATTTATAATTGGTTTAAATTATCAAAATACACAATATCTCCCTTACACTTATTATATATAAGGAGTTAATATTTAAATTCATTTTTAATAAAAATGAAAATGTAATTGGAAATATGATTTGATATTCAATATGTAATATGAGCAAATCCTAGAGTATCAACTGCTATTAGGAAATGTAATATAAAGCAGATGTACAGAATCTCATTAAAAATACAATGCTAGTGGTCAATCTATGGGCCTGTTTGTAAGTGGTTTATAAGCAGACTTATGGTTTATAAGCCGAGTTATTTGAATGTTAATAATGAGGTACATTTTCCACTTATTAGTTAATTTCTTGATTTTTTAATATTTTATATTTTTACCTTTGTGTTTTTAAATATTTTTTAAATTTAAAATGCAATTGTTGAAATCATTGTATTTAATAATTATTTTTTCAAATTTAATTTAGAAAATTCTTAACTAACTTATAAATAAATTTATCCAAACACTCGTAACTCATTTCATTTTAAGTTATAAGTCACTTTGGGTGATACCCGCACTATATATCACAGACCGATCCACCCTTTGTCATATATTTGTTAACTTTTTAGTGAAAATGGTTTTACTTTTTTAAACTCTTAGGCCATGTTTGTTTGTTTAAGAGAATTTTGGGATGATAATATATAATCTCAATATTCTTTGAATAACCTAATATTCATTTAAAATATTAAGTTTAGATTGGATTATAATCACTTAAGATTTCATATATTTTTTTCGCTAAGTAAGATTTCATAATTTTTTAAATTATATTATGTAATTTCTTATCTTACAGTTCCCTTAAAAAGTAATTTATAAGATATGATTAAAAATATCTCTTCCAACCAAGTATGATAATTATAATCATATTTCTTACTCCAACCTAACAAATATAAAACAACTATTTTAAAATTTTATAATCTTTAAAGTACTTCTAAATAAGTTTTTGCAAAATAGATCAGAAATTATTTGTATACTCCATGTTATTGTGTATGAGGATCTAATTTAGTTTGACATCTCATGCAATTTATAAGGGATTGTGTTTATATATACATCATTTTAGACGAAAAATTGAGAGTTACCTTAATTGTTATTACTAAGAAATATGGAGAGTGTACTACCTATATTAGTTATCTTTATTCAACAATATTATGTTTTTGATTGTTTGATTAGTGTTCTACTCAAACGTGCTTTCTTTTTCTCACATATCAAATGCCTTTGTTTAGATATAGCAAGTGGGGGTGGTTTTGGTATATGCTCATTGTTTATAAGATTTTTGGTGTTTGAATCCTAAGATTTTTATTGTAGAATATATATATTTTTTAATATATATATTAACAAGCTTTTGTCCCTAATTTAACCAATTTTAATTTTATTAAACCTTAATGAGTGAAATAGTTTTCTCACATGTAAGATGTCTTTGTTTTGATATTGCAAGTGGCCGTGTACTTTGATGTCCTGCTATTTGTTTATAAGATTTTTGGGTGTTTAAATCCTAAGATTTTTATTTATTAATATACGTTTTAAGGTTTCATTTCCATTTACCTAATTTTATTTTTATTAGACCCTAATGAAATAGGTAGGAGGTATGTAATAAACTAATAATTGCTTAAACTAAAGGGTGTATTTAGTTCAACTTTTAATATATTAATGATAATATTCAACATTTTAAAACACCTTGTTGATTTTTTTTTATACTTGAATTGTCATTGAGTAGATGTAAACTCGTGCTTGGTTGATACAAAGGCTCATAGATTTAGAAAACATTGCACAAATTCTTCAAAATCTTATACATTTTAATCGAATTTCAGAAAATTTTACAAAATTCATCGGTTTTTTATTACTATTTTGTTTCTGAATATCAATAGACATTAAAGAATATTAAAATACATCAGTTTTTTAATATCATAAAATTCTCCATTTTATGAAATTTTGATTCAATATCCTAAGATTATAATTGTAAACTTTTGAATATCCTTATTCACTACCAACATATTTTAATATTGCATTTTTATAATCCAAAAAATCCATACAAATCCAAATAGAATACCATATGTTTCAAAATTTTGCTGATCGTTGCCCTAAGGCCTAGGTCCTGTGGTTGCAAGGAGCCGGGGGCTTAAAGGTTTTTGGCGGTTGACTTATAATTTATAATTAAGTATATTTTCCTGAAGTGTGCACATGAAATTCTCCATGCCTTACACTTCCTTCATAATACTACAGGTATACTTCTTGACAATAGATAGCAAATGGTGTAAGAAAAATTAGGGGCGACTTCACAAAATTCTTTCATTTTTGGACACCAAATTGGGTGTACAAACCAGCATTCTCTTAGATCGATGGAAGTTTGTATCGACTACCCTCCCTTTTCTCGTATTCAAACAAAAGCACTCCGGTTTTCTTAAAAACACGGATAAAATTGCACGAAATGTTTTAGTTCGGAACCATCGAAGTCACATTTCTAGTTTGGAGCTCATTGGTTCTCCCTCCAGAATTAGTTGCAAAGTTTGTTAAGTATGCCATCTTTCATCATGTAGAGTACGTACTTCAATGTTGTGTTACTCTATGATCCTAAAATTTTTATGTTCTCAAACTTCAGCTCTAATTTCATTGGGTAACTCGAATTGCAAATCGCATTTGATATTATAATATGTCAAGATCACATTGTTGAGATTTACCATCTCTAACAACTCTAGACCTTGAGAACTTTCCCACATCTTCAGATTGAATTTCTTTATTGCACAATAAAGTTTGGAATTTCCGGGCTTTCAAATGTCAAAATCTGGATGATGTACTGACTTTTGAGACTATTCGCTGCACTTGTCGGTCTACAAAATCTCACTTTGTCTTTCTTCTTGTTGCCCATAAAAGCTTATGCAATATATATCTTATATTATATCAAAATCTGGATGAAGGTAACATTTTTGTCTTTGATTTTGATATGATGATATGAGATAAGCTAGCCCTCTCTTTCGTAATGATATATATCAGATTAGCTTATTGCCTTGTAAATTACTTTCGTATCATGTCTACATTCAGAACCAATTGAATTTCATCCATGTTTGAAGTAAGGGAGCTTTAGGTTTGAAATTTGAGCATGTCAACAAAAGGAGGATGGGTTTTAATTATTATTATTTAAATTCCATCTCTACAAACTTTAATACGTTTAAGTACATATGAATTCTGTGGAGAAAATTTATTAAAATTTATCTTTGTCTTGAGAGATCTAGAAATACAGACAACCTATAGCAAAAAAATAAGAAATTATGTGGTGAACGATTATTACATTTAGCTAATATTTGTGCCAAAATTGTTTTGCATATTGCATGAAATATATCAACTGCTTTTCAGTCGATATTTCAAGTTACTCTAGCTAAAATTACTTTTAAATTACTTTTTTAATATAAGATTAAGCATATCAATTAACTCATGAATTCGATCTAACATCCCCGTAAGTCACAAAACCATTGTAAATATTGCATGCAGAAGGATAAGTGTTAAAGAAATCTTAAATAAATATGCAGGAATATGGATAATGATTTGTAAATTGACTTTGGGAAAAATGACCAGACACAATTTATCAAAATTTTATTTCTGAATCTCAAGTATGCAAATTCAACATTGCTTAAAATTAACTTAAATGTTCCTAAAAGAAAACATAACTAGAAAGAAGAAAATTGACCAGCGACCATCAACAGTCATATACTGCTGAGTTTTCGGCAACCACAAGCATTACAGGGCCGGCTGCTTTCATGCTAGTCACTAGTCCACCCATTAAAGCTCCTTAGGCATCTGTAACAGTAAAACACCTAGCTATGTGATCATAAGAAGCAGAAGTAGCGGCAGCAGCAACACCTGAACCGAAACATGACCCGAAAAAAGAAATTATCCTAAAAGTTCCTGGAACTTGAGCAGGTGGGACATCAGACCCTGCACAGCAAGTAACAGCTTCTGATACAAGTCCGGTACCAAAAACAACTGATATATTTAGTTAATTACGACCAGCATACTCCACAACACTTTCCACGATATCTAACCCTGGTTCAATGTTAAGGACGAGAGTCCCCATGGAAGTTCTAGGCCTTGACCAGTTATCGGATCCAACCGTTCTTGGTCTTGACCTGACTAGACGGGCTGATCCACTGGGCAGGACCCTTTGTCATATATTTGTTAACTTTTTACTGAAAATGGTTTTACTTTTTTAAACTCCTAGGCCATGTTTGTTTGTTTAGGAGAATTTTGGGATTATAATATATAATCTCAATATTCTTTAAATAATCTAATATTTATTTAAAATATTAAGTTTAGATTGGATTATAATCACTTAAGATTTCATATATTTTTTTCGCTATTCATAATTTTTTAAATTATCTTATGTAATTTCTAATCTTACATTTCCCTTAAAAAATAATTTATAAGATATGATTAAAAATATCTCTTCCAACCAAGTATGATAATTATAATCATATTTCTTACTCCAACCTAACAAATATAAAACAACTATTTTATAATCTTTAAAGTACTTCTAAATAAGTTTTTGCAAAATAGATCAGAAATTATTTGTCTACCCCATGTTATTGTGTATGAGGATCTAATTTAGTTTGACATCTCATTCAATTTATAAGGGATTGTGTTTACACTACACCAAAAATGGCCAAAACCTATCACGCAAGTGGTAGGTTTTGGGGGTAAATCGGTAGGCATTGGTGTCAATTCCTACCATTTTACATGGTAGGAATTGCTCAGGTCGGAATTGATGATGGTAGGAATTGGTGGTATGTTTCTTAAACGGTCCCACATAAATTATTTGTCTACTCCATGTTATTGTGTATGAGGATCTAATTTAGTTTCTCATTCAATTTATAAGGGATTGTGTTTACACTACACCAAAAATGGCCAAAACCTACCACGTGGTAGGTTTTGGGGGTAAATCGGTAGGCATTGGTGTCAATTCCTACCATTTTACATGGTAGGAATTGCTTAGGTCGGAATTGATGATGGTAGGAATTGGTGGTCTGTTTCTTAAACGGTCCCACATGCCAAATGGTTGTCCATGTGGCGAGCCACATCAACAGCCACATCGACTGCCACATGGCGGTGGTCCCCGACACACTTGTCACGTCAAGTGCCACGTCAAATAAATATTGTCCCACGAGGTTGACATGGCATGCCACGTGTCATACAGGGTGCCACTACCACGTCGTTTTGTGGGGTCACCTTTGACCCCGGTCAAGGACTATTTCCTACCAAGTGCAAATGGTAGGTTTTATATAATTCTTAAGAAAATGTTTCAATAGCCAGCTGCATCCACTTTGTATCCTTTTATAAACATTACACGCGCCATAAAAGAAAATTGACTACCAACTAGGTATTATTAATAGAAAATATTACACAAATATTCAGTACATCAATTTATTGAACACCACACATCAAGAAATTTAAATTTCTATACACAATAAGAATTCCTATATACACTAAGATAACATGTATATGATCCTCGAACAATAATTCTTTCAAAATCCAACTCTATTGCAATCCTTTACAATTTCTCTTCACATTATTGGACAACCCATCACGAGTGTCGAAAGCTGTGAACAAGAAAACAAATCAGTTTGGTGGTCAAGACTCTTTTAATCGATTTAAAGGATGCTATAACAGAATAATGTAAGCTTGTTAACATACTTTCACTAGTTGTTTTGCAGCAGGCGTGATCTTGCTCAACTTCTGTAATCAATAACTTACATTTGCCTTCAGAAAATTCAGCAACTGGGTTCAAATGCTTCCTCAGATTTTTTATGTCCTGAAGATAAATAATATTATTCTGTTAGTATGAAAGCACATTAGCACATTGAAGGAATCTTGAACTAAAAGATGCATCTAATAATGAGCATTTGATAACATCGCTCCATGCTTGCACTATACTTGCTTGCTAAAGATTACATCTTGATGTGACGACAAAGATATTGGCATTGATACATTTGCAAACGGGTTAGTCTGTTTTGACATACAAGTATGGAACAAAACCTGCCATAAGACTATCTGAAAAGCACAAGTCTTGTTGCTTTGTAAACTCATCATAATTATCAGGTACACGCAAAAGAGGCCCCTGTAGTAGATGAAGCCAATCATTTTAGAGGAAAAACTGAGAGTTACCTTAATTGTTATTACTAATGAAATATGAAGAGTGTACTACCTATATTAGTTATCTTTATTAGTAGTTAAATGTTGGTTATATAGGTAATTGTTATATTGTAAACTTGTAGAGACTATGCACTTCAAATTGAATAAAATGAGAAGTTAATTAAGATAAAAGCACACCTCTGTAATTTATCAGGTTGCAGTTGATATTTATGAGTCATGTGTGCACTATGGGGCAATAAAATTATAGATTTGGTCGGGTTATACTATGTTCCCTAAACTTAAATTCGTCTTAGAGACGGATATGCCAACTTCTGATAAAGGAGGATTTTTGGTGAAAATCGAGGCTCATAGATGGGGAAGACCCGCAACAAAGCATGATCACGCTGCCGAGGACTGCATGATCACGTTGCTAAGGATGCACGATGACATGACCACGATGTTGAATGACATGACCATGCCAAACTGGAAATTCATGGCAGTGGGTCTAAGTTTGAGGATTAGAGATCGTGCATGCTCATACTCAAAGTTGCATGATCACGCTCTTTTAATTTTATATTTATTTTAATTAGGAATTGGTTTTTATTTTGTTTTAAGGCTTATTGTCTCTATATAAACAATATCATGATGTAACAAAAAATTAATCTTATTATTGAAATCAAAACCCTAGAGATTTTTCTCTTCTTTCTTGTGGATTCAAGAAATTCCTTGTGGATTCAAGGTATTTTAAGAATTTCTCGTGTAAGAATCTTTGAAAATTTTAAAATTTTAATTTTCCACAATTCATTTTGCTTATATAAAATCTAAAAATTTCTTAAAAATTGTAATTTCTCATAATATAAAAAGTATTGTCAACGATCCAAGTTCCAATCGTATGGATGTCAAAATCTTTGTATTTTAGTGATATTACAAAAAAATGAGAAAAAATAATTTTAATTGGCTTGAAATTTTAACGGTCAACTAGTGATTTGACTAGTACTTCTAATTAGTATTTCGTCCCGGATTGATGTTTCAATTTTTTTAAAAATATTTACGGACCATACAACCATAAGGATATCAACATATATGTATTTTAATGATATTACAAAAATTTCTGAGAAAAATAAATTTATTTGGTTTGTGATTTTGACGGTCAACTAGTGATTTGACTTGTACTTCTAACTAATGTTTCGTCCCAGATTGATGTCTCGATTTTAGATCTATGTATTTCATTGATGTTACAAAAAATTTAGAAAAAAATAAAATTATTTAGTTTGAGAGTTTGAGATCTTAACGGTCAACTAGTGATTTCACTAGTATTTCTAACTAGTGTTTCATCCCAGATTGATGTTTCATTTTTTGAAAAATATTTATCGTCGATCCAACCGTATGGATATCAAGATCTACGTATCTCAATAATTTTACAAAAAATTTTGAAAAAAATAAATTTATTTTGTTTGAGATCTTGACGGTCAACTAGTGATTTGACTAGTCTTCTAACTAGTGTTTCATCCCGGATTGATGTTTCAATTTTTTTAAAAATATATAACGACGATCCAACCATATAGATATCAAGATTTGTGTATTTTAATGATATTACAATAATTTTAGAATTTTTTTTTATTTGGTTTGAGATCTTAACGGAAAACTTGTGATTTGACTAGTAGTTCTAACTATTGTTTCGTCCCAGATTGATGTTTCGATTTTTTTCTAAAACTAATTATCGACGATCCAATCGTATGGATATCAAGATATATGTATTTTAATGATATTATAAAATTTTCAGTAAAAAATAAATTTATTTGGTTTGAGATTTTAATGGTCAACTACTGATTTGACCAATACTCATGTATGTTTTGTTTATTCAATTTCATAAAATTATAAGACAATGGTGTTTGTTTAACAAAGTGTTGTAATTTATAAGACTTAACAATGGTTTTTGTCCACAAACTGTTGTATAATATACACAACGGTTTTTGTTTTGATGCACTCGTTGTTGAATAGTGTTTGTAACAATTGTTTACGTTGATAAACCGTAGTATGATATACATAATGGTTTTTTTAACAAAACTCTTGTGTGAGTAAATACGTTACAACGTTTTTTTAAGCTAAATCGTTGTCCATATCAAAAGCGTTGATTTTTCTAAACACTTTATAATTTGTTAAACAAGATCACTTAAATATATGCTAATAATAATATTAATATCATTGATAAATAATAATATTTATCGACGATCCAACCATATGGATATAAAGATATATGTATTTTAATGATATTACAAAAAATTTAGAAAATAAAATTATTTGTTTTGAGATCTTAACTGTCAACTATTGATTTGACTAGTACTTCTAACTAGTGTTTCGTCCCAAATTGATGTTTCGATTTAAAAAAAATTATCAACGATCCAAACAAATAGAGATCAAGATTTATGTATTTTAATGATATTACAAAAAAATTAGAAAAAATACATTTTTTTGGTTTAATAAAAATTTAATGTTATCAAAATTTATGTATTTTAATAATTTTCGATTTTATAAAAGTAATCGGTATTTAAATCAATTTTTCAAAAAAAATTAAAATAACACACAAAGTTATACATCTTCTTGCAAGTTGTAACCAAAACACATTTCCCACCTTTACCAAATTTTTACTTCCCCCTCCCCGACCTTTTCCCCCTTAACCAAATTTTTATTTCCTTCTCCCCAACCTTTCCCCCCTTAACCAAATTTGTATTCCCCCCTTTCAGTACCCTACTTTTCTCTTTCTCTCTGGATCTCTCTTGCCTCTCTTTTAACTCAAAATACAAAATATCAAACTCACATACGTTTTATTCTATCAAAAAAAAAAAGACACACACATACACCAGACATATATTGATCTAGATGTTGAAACCCTAGTTCTAAATTGTGTTAATTAGTTGTGCAATAGATCGAACCGTGTTAATTAGACGAAGCCCCTTGGTCAAACGTTTGGTTCATCACTAATCTCAACTATTAGTAAGTGGTTTCAAATTTATTTCGAATTTCCAATTTTCAAAATTTTAATTTTAATTGTAACTCAGTTCTTGACTAATTCACTGAATTTCTATGTTTGGTACCAGGTCCTAGATCTTATGCTTGGGTTTACTGACGAAGACAAACAGAAGATAGGGGTTGCCCAGCAAGGTGCAGGAAAAGGTGTTGTCCGGGGTGTGTTAGGGCTACCAGGCCGGCTTGTAGGTGGTATCATGGGTGAAAGTTCAGGTGAAGGTTCTGCAAGCACATCATCCTAGGCAATTTCTTTTTTAAGCTAACACATCTTTTAGTACACGTGTATTGTTATCTTGGACTTTTTGCCTTTCCATAAAATGGATCTTATCCTGTGGAAATGATATGGGTGCCCTCAAACTCAAGCTGTAATTATTATCAATTTGTATGACTTTATAGTGGATATCTAGGATTTCCTTCCTTGTTACTAAAAATATCACTTTAGGAGATTTAGGTTGCTATTAGATGCACAAGGAGATCACATGTTATATGATTGCATGTAATTTGCTTTGGATTCATGTAATTTGATGCCTCAAGGGGAAATGACACAAAACGAAAGGGTGGTCACTGATATAGCAAAAAAGAAAGATGTGTGGTCATTGAATTTGTATGTTCTTTCTCTATTTTATCTAACATGTCACTGAATACCACTTGCAGTCATTTGCGGATCTCTGGGTTGATTTCCTTCTCAAAGAGACCGAAGAAAGAGAAAGAGCTAAGAATGAGTCTACACAAGATCAACATGGTGCCCACCCAAGTACTGCAGGATCACTAATTTCCAGCAGAACAAACACATCACATGTTACACCCTCTGGTTTGTCGAGATGGAGTTCTCCACTGAACTAGGACCAGACACCATTGCTACCACATGGAAACCTTCAAATAGAACATTCTGATTCTGAATAACTGTTCCTTTATATTAAAAAAGATAGTTATCCATTTGTTTCGTAATTGTCTCAGTTCACCACTATTTTTCTATTCCCTAAATAGTGTTGAGCCATATTTCTTTTATTGAACAGGTACTGGTTTTTGTATTTAGCACTGTCATTGTAGTCCATATTTGTTACCAGTGTCTCACTTATTTATTTGCTATCAACTTTTTGTTACAATTGCTAAATTTATTCGATGTCATCATTGATAATGCTGAAAGCAAATCAATTTATTCTGATGAGCCTGGGCCATCTGCAACAAGTACCAGACCAGAGTACCACACTGGATGCTGAAATAAATACATTCTCAGGTGGACATCATCTGGTACCGATGCCAAATCATCTAAGGCTGATAGAGCTTCATTCTGAAAATATTTTGTGTAACCTTCCACAAGCAGAACTCCGCCTTTTATGTTCACTGCTAGCAAATAAAGGGTATGTCTCTGGTTCTTCTATGTTGTATGCTATTGTTTTTCCAGTGTCTTTTATCAATTTTCCCTCTTCTTTAATAGTTTCTTCTTTTACTTGTATGTTCTCTTCTGTTATATTATCTTGTCTAAATCTCTAAATGTCGGCTGCTCTAACATGATTAAGCACTTGTTGTTTTTGAGCTAAAAAGTTGACATGGCACATTCTTTTTTTGAGTTTTTGTAATTTGTTCATTTTCCTGCTGCTTGAAACTGGAAGATGATTCCCATTTAAGGTGGTGGGGATTCATATAATGGCATAATGTAATTTGATATTATTTGATTTTTAATTGCTCATAACCTATATTGGCTTTTGTTACAAAGTAATTTATTGTGAAGGTTTCATGGTCGAGAATAACATTGTTGCAATTACTAAGGTGTATAGTTAGCTTGTGGCATGTTCTCATATAATTTTTCAACCTCATTCCGTAAGTTATAAGTTATGCCCTATGATTATCAATATTTTGGCTAATTTGTACAACTCTATTTTATCAGCCTGTCGGACAATGCTTATGTTTTGGTGGCTGAAGTGTTAAAGAAGTTGGTTGCAATTGTTCCTGTCTATTGTCATTTATTTATCTCTGAATTAGCCGGAATAGACAGACCTGGTCTACTGTCACAAGTGTGTGCAGTAAGTACTGACCTTCACTGTAATTTGGTGAATGCCGAGATATGAACGCGCAATGCTAGAGCCGCAGCTGTGGTTCATGTCACTGATGACTCCACGGGTTGTGTAGTTGAAGACCCAAAACGTCTCTTAACAATCTTAAGTGAGAAAAGGTGGTTTGTGGAATTCCTTGTTGGATACTTCAGTGGAACAAACTTGTTCCAAGGGCTCCCATTGCATAAGTCAACTCAATTGTAGCCATCTCAAATAAGGTTGCTAATAGACTTGCGAGATACATTGAGAATATTGCTAGAGGGTGTATATTTTTTGTAGTGATTTGTCTTTTTTACCGGAGATATCCAAAAGCACCTAGTGGTAGTTATTTAGTAGGCTTAATGTGTACAAGTAATGTATTATTTGTAATTTTATTTTAGGTTTTTGAAAGAGTTGTATTTGTACATTATCTATACATAATTGCTATATGAGACAACACTTTGAATATATGACCTTCCTAAAAAGAATCAAGTCTTTAATATTAAACCAATGGTTTCTATCAACGAAACTTTGTGACAAGAAAAGTCATACAACAGAAAAAAAACCATTGTCTATACATCCTTTTTAGACAATGTATATGCTTTTAGAAACCGTTGACTAAAGGAAAGGAGAAAACTCTTAATTTTGTAGAAACTGTTGTCTGTACAACATTACCACAATAATTCTTTAGACTCGAAAATGTTGTCTGTTAACATATACAACAATGACAATATGTTTCAAGGGGTTGTATGTTTTATTTTAAAGTTATAGTCTTTGTGACATTATATGACAAGTGTTCCCTAAGTTTAGGAAACACTTGAGTTGTACCGCATCTGACAATGACTTTTATATTAACCGTTGTTGTTTCTGGATATATTACAACGGTTTTTTAGATAATTATGTTGTCCTTAGAGCCTCAGACAACGATCGTCAACCGTTGTCTGATACGCGCATCAGACGGCATCGCCATACTCAACGGAAATTTAGGGTGTCAGACAACGGTGATAAACCGTTGTGTGATTCGATTTTCCTTGTAGTGTAGAGTTGGTGTCACTTAAATTAAGTCAACACACTAGTCAATGTTAGCACCAATGTATATACATGATTAGTTAGTTATATTTTGCTGTAACAAACTTTCTTAGTAGCTGTAGTTAGTTAGTGGCTTTGTATAAATGTAATAGATTCAGTTCATTTCTTACTTAACAAGTTTTGTAACAAACACATGGTGTATCAATGAGAGTTGTTCATCTTTTCTCTCAAGCTTCCTGTAATCATTTCCAGTTTATGCAAGTTTCACATGGTATCAGAGCAGCGAATCGGCCTGGTTCAATGGCGTAATCAGTAACTATCTTTTCCTCTTCATTTCGTTATCTTCTTTACAGGTAACAGAGTTTCGATCTGTTGATTGATTTTGCGATCTGTCGTTGATTTGTTGTTTCTTGATTAAATTGATATCGTCTTCGATCGTTGTTGTTTTGTAATCTCTCACTCTAAGTACAATCTATCTTTGTTTTGTAATCTCTCACTCTAAGTACAATCTCTCTGTGATCTCTCTGTGAAATCTCGATGTCTTTCTCTGTTACTGTTAAACTTTCTGAGAAATCTCTTCTTTTGTTCTTGATCAGTTTCTGCATCTACCTGTTTATGTGTTTTTTTTCCAAAACTGTTTTGTTAAAGATTCTTCTTCGTTTCTTTACACAGTCTAATGGCTGAGTCATCGCGTGTCAATGGCGATAATAATCAAACACCTGAAACAAATTATGAAACACACACACAGAATCAATTTAATCTGTTTCATCTTCAATCATCTGATAGTCCGGGGATGAAATTAGTAAGTGATCCTTTCGACGGAACTGGTTTTGGTAACTGGAAACGTTCGATGTCCATTGCTCTCTCTGCAAGAAATAAGTTAGGTTTTGTTGATGGTTCTATCCCTAAACCTCTTACAACTTCTGCTAATTTCAAGAGTTGGTCACGTTGCAACGACATGGTTATCTCTTGGTTACTTGGGGCTTTGTCTAAAAATATTGGTAGAAGTGTGATATATTCTACTACTGCTCATGAAATGTGGTTGGAATTGGAAGAAAGGTATGGTGTGTCTAATGGTGCTCAATTGTTTGGATTACATAAGGATCTTACAGAAATTTCAGAAGGAAACTCTAACATAGCAAATTATTTCACTAAGCTGAAGGTGTTGTGGGATGATATTGATGCACTTTGTTTGATTCCAGTTTGTACTTGTGGTTGTACTTGTGGTGCCTCCAATAAATTGTCTAAGTTTCAGCAGGATCAAAGGATTATACAATTTCTAATGGGTTTAAATGATTCATTTAATGTCATGAGAGGTTCTGTATTGATGAGATCTCCCCTTCCCTCTATTGGTCAAGTATATAGCCTTTTGTTGTAGGAGGAAACTCAAAGAGAAATTCATGCTGCTAGTCCTTTTATGCCTGATTCTGCTTCTCTTTCTGTTCACTTTGGTAGATCAGGCGGTCATGTCAATTATGGGAATCCTACTGGTCTTAATAGTGCTGCATCTAGTGGCAATAAGAAACTACTCTATGATACCAGGAAGTTGCATTGCAACTATTGTAAGAAAACGGGACATGTCTTAGATAAGTGTTTCAAGTTAGATGGTTTCCCTGCAGATTTTAAGTTCTCTAAACCAAGAAGAATGGTTGCTCAAGTTGAAACCTCTGATTCTGCAAAAAACACTGTCATTCAGTCTATTTCTGCACCTATTCCTAATCAATCCTCTGGATCTTCTTCTGATATCCTCTAATATTTGTTCACAGAATATGTCTTTGCTTCAGTCAGCACAATCCTCAAACACCAGTACAGTTAATTTTGCTAGAAATTTGGCTGGTAATAGTTCTATCTCCTCCTTAGTAGCCTGTTTTACAACTTCTGTGACATGGATCCTGGACAGTGGTGCCAGTGATCACATGTGCTCTCAAAAACACTTGTTTAATGAACTATCTCATCTATCAAAACTCATTAACATTTCTTTGCCTAATGGTGAGATAATTGTCATCACTCTTAGTTGTACTGTTCCTTTAACACAAGACATAATTCTTCATGATGTGTTATACGTTCCCCATTTCAAATATAATCTACTTTCCATTAGCAAATTAACTAAGCATCTTGATTGTAACATATAATTTACACCTGATGCTTGTTATTTGCAGGGCCGTTCTCTGAGGAAGCCAGTGGTTCTTGGTGAATCTCAGAGGGGCCTCTATCTTCTCCATCATTTCTCCTCATCGACTGTTGAAGATCACACCTCATCCAATGTTGTTTTGTTGGATTCTTTAAACTGTAATAATGTTTCAGCTATAACTTGGCATAATAGACTAGGGCATTTGCCTTTGTCAAAACTTAAATCTCTTTGTAATATTGACAGTGATAGTACTTCTGTGTTGACTACTTGTGAGATCTGTGCCAAAGCCAGACATCATAGGCTTCCTTTTCCTCGTAGTGTAATTCGTAGCACTGCAAAATTTCAACTCATTCATGTAGATCTTTGGGGTCCTTACTCTATTCAAACCTACAATAAAAACAAATATTTTCTTACCATTGATTTCCTTAAACACTTTATCGTTCTGGTTAACACACAATTTAATAGAAAAGTTCAGAGTATTCACACTGATAATGCCCTTGAACTGGGGCTTAGTAAATCAGCTACTGCATTTTTTCTATCTCATGGGATTCTTCATCAAACTTCTTGTTCGCACACCCCACAACAAAATGGGGTGGTTGAACGAAAGCATAAACACCTTCTTGAAACTTCTCGTGCTTTGCTATTTCAATCTAATCTACCTAAACAATTTTGGGGGGATTGTGTATTAACAGCAACTTATTTGATAAATCGTTTTCCATCAAAACTTCTCAATGATTGTTCACCTTATGAATTATTGTTTGGAACAAAGCCTTCTTACTTGAATCTAAAACCATTTGGCTGTCTTGCTTATATTTCTACTACGAAACCTCACCGAGATAAATTTTCTCCCCGTGCCATACCTTGTATTTTTATAGGATATCCTTACGGGAAGAAAGCTTATAAGTTTTTGAGTCTCATTGATTACTCTATTCCTATATCACGCGATGTTAAATTTCATGAAATGGTTTTTCCTTTAGTCAAATCTTTTTCTCCCATTTTTATTCCACTCCCTTCACCTGATTTGCATACTGAACCTATTATTACAACTCCTACTAATAATCATCCTTCTACTGACTTCACACATTTTCAACATTCGTCTCCCAATACTTCACCTACTAGTTCTGATTCACACACTCATGTTCAACGGGTTCGAAAATCTTCTAGAATCACTAAAGTTCCTGATTTCTTAAATGATTATGTTCATCCATGTCACTCTACTTCTTGTGCTGCTACCTGTTTTTGTACTGTAACATCTCTTTGTGCTGGGACTCCGAATCTTTTAACCTCTCCTTGCTATGCTGCCTCTGTTTCTTCTTATTCGACTGTTCCTTCAAATCCATCTTCTTATAAAAAGACTTTTTCGAAAAAGGCTCGGGATTTGACTCGGGTTATCACATATGGTGTATATATATTAATAGGATTTCAATCTCCATTCACCTCATTTTTTTAATTAACCGTATATATATTAATAGGATGTCAATCTCCATTCACCTAATTTTTTTAATTAACCATATTTTTAAAACAAGTGTGGAATGTCCTTATCTGATAAGGGTAATATTTTTGAAAACTCTATTTTCCAAGGAGTATAATATTTTTGAAGATCCTATTTCGAGTAGGATAATATTTTTGAAAACCCTCTTCCAAGAAGGATAATATTTTTGAAGACCCTCTTTCGAGAAGGATGATATATTTTAGAAAATCTTGTATTCAAGATGATAATATTTTTGAAAACCCTACGGGTTAATCGTCTTCTGAAAGTCTTTCAGGGTGATTTTGTTTGAAGGCCCTATGTGGTGATCGTCTTTTGAAGACCCTTCGGGGTAATCTTGTTTTGAAGGCTCTGCATCATTCGCATCATGCATTCATTAATCATCATGTGCATCATTCGCATCATGCATTCATTCATATCATCATTGAACATTCTTATATTCCGTGGTTGTCTCTGTGTGATATTTTTGAAGGCCCTTCTTTGATGAAGGTGTTTCTTGGAATTAATTTTGAAGGTCTTTCTTTGATGAAGGTGTTGCTTGAATTATTTTTTAAAGCCCTTCTTAATGAAGGCGTTGCTTAGAAATTATTTTTGAAGGTCCTTCTTTAAGGTGTTGCTTGGAAATTATTTTTTGAAAGCCCTTCTTTGTGGAAGGTGTTGTTTGAAATTTTTTTTTGAAGGCCCTTCTATGAGGAGGGTACTGCTTGGAATACCTTGGTAAACCCGTACTTCCGAAAAGTTCACCAAGAAGAGAGTCCACCCACTTATGGTGAAGAGAGTCCACCCTCTTAAGGTGAGAAGAGTCCTCCCTCTTATGGAGAGAATAGTCCACCCTTTTATGGTGAAGAGAGTCCACCCTCTTATAGGTGAAGAGAGGCCTCCCTCTTATGGAGAGAAGAGTCATCCCTCTTATGGAGAAGAGAATCCTCCCTCTTATGGAGAGAATAGTCCACCCTCTTAAGGTGAAGAGAGTCCACCCTCTTATAGGCGAAGAGATGTCTCCCTCTTATGGAGAGAAGAGTCCTCCCTCTTATGGAGAAGAGAGTCCGCCCTCTTAAGGTGAGAAAAGTCCTCCCTCTTATGGAGAAGAGTCCTCCCTCTTATGGAAAAGAGAGTCTTCCCTCTTATGGAGAGAAGAGTCCACCCTCTTAAGGTGAAGAGAGTCCACCCTCTTAAGGTGAGAAGAGTTCTCCCTCTTATGGAGAAGAGAGTCCTCCCTCTTATGGAGAGAAGAGTCCACCCTCTTAAGGTGAGAAGAGTCCTCCCTCTTAAGGTGAGAAGAGTCCTCCCTCTTATGGAGAGAAGAATCCTCCCTCTTAAGGAGAAGATCCTCCGGAATAATGCTTGAACTATAATCTCAACACATTGCATTTTCTCTTTATTTCAACATACAAGGACATCACTACTGCTGCTACTACATTCTGCTACTTCTATCTCTTGAATAGTGGATTCGCAAAATTGAACTTGACAGTGAGAAGCGCAACAATATCTACACAAAGCCGCTCATTCCCATACACTTGCAAGACTACTGATACTCGCATATTACGGGCACATAATGTTTACTCCCTCGCGTCTACAAGCAAATCACGGGTACCTATGTGCTTCTTATTATTCATTAATCTTCTACTCCTAGTTGTTTCATTGACTCGGGAAATTCGGAAGATCAAAGCACGCTTAGTTCTCCAGTCCATCAAGCTGCATTGAAGAACTGGGGGTAGTTGTTACGCCATATTTTTGGTTGCCTCAATTATCTACTAATTTCCCAATATCAATAATGGAAAATATCTCCAAACGATTCTTTCAAATCAGGAAAGAATCACAACGCTAATATAACTCTAAAAAGATAAAATCAACTTATCTCAATATATCCCTTAACAATCACAGGGATTAAAAACATTATCCTATCACAGAACTGCGTTGGCTTGATCCCTATATATAAACAGGGTACGCAGGCATCTTGGAATAGGATTCGACACATCTAACAAGTCGATACACCTTTCAAGTCCAGCCCCAAACATCCAAAAATCCCAAATCCCCCTATTTTCATAATTCGTTATTCCAGCAATCTCCGAAATTTGTTATCACCAAATTCCTCCGTTAACAGATTGAAATGGATTAATAAGAATATATAAATGTCAGAACGTTGTTGTTGATTTTAGTTATGCATAGACTCTGGTAGAATATATGAGTTAATATAGAATTTTATATGTAGTGTCTCATAAATTTTGGTAAGTTTTGACAAATCAACTAAAATTTTATATACATTCATCAGAATTTCAAAATTTACAAAAAACACTTGAAAATCATCAAAATCTGTCACTTAGTTAATCTCCAAAAAAAATTTAATAATATAAAATTTATTAAATTTTCAAAATCAATATTGAATACATAGATATATTAGAAAAAAAACATTTAATAAATCTAAATTTCAATACCATTTCAATGAATTTAAATTCAAATTTAATACACTTATGTTTTTAAAATTCAATATAAGTTGGATATAAGATCGCAGCCCATGTTGAAAGTAGTTGATTTTAAAGTAGTTGATTTTGAGGTTGCAAAAGTTGTTATTTGGATTGCACTGTATTTTTGATTTTTTTTTTTTTTTTTTTTTGCAACTTAGGCATTTTTGGAACAAGCTCAATTTCAAATAAGCGATTTAAATTATAGCTATTAAAATTGGTGAAATAAGTTATATCTGACAAAATTGTAATGATGAATTCAAAATTTAACCACATTTAAATACATCTTAGGGGTCATTTGTTAAATCTGAACAGTTATTTCTGGACGATTGGAATTTCTGGATGATCTCGACGAGGAGGTAATCTGGAAATCTGAATGAATGATGTTGTTTGTTAATAATTTTTCTAAATTGTCTGGACGATGATAATTTCCTATAATATTTAATTTTATTGGACAAATTAATTTTAGCAAGATATTTTAGAATTACAAGTTATGCTCTCCCAATTATAAATTAAAAAGAATGTCAATATCACTAATAAATTTCATTACAAAAACCCAATTCTAAGAAAACATAAAATTACTAAGAATTTTTTCACAAATTTAAAGCAATATGATCCCGAACATCATTCATGTATTGACTGGCTTGAGATCCCCATTGTGTTTCATTTATTGGTCCTTCTAAATCCTCCTCATTTTCTTCTCCATCACTGGTTTGATCGCACTGATCAAATAATTCATCTTCTAATTTTTTCTTTCTTATGAAATTGTGAACGGCAAAACAAGCAATCACAATATCTCGCTGTGTAGAAAATGTGTATGGAGCCATCTGCTTTAATATTGGAAATCTTGCTTTCAACACCCCATAAGCACGCTCAATAACATTTCTTAATCTTGCATGAGCATGATTAAACTTTTCCTCCTTAGTTAAAGCACGTTGACGACGAAAATCTGCTAACCAATATCTTGTGTTATGGTATGGGGCTAAATAACCACGAGTGTTTGTATATGCTGCATCACAAAGATAATATTTATCTGCAATATAAAGTGATCAGAAATTATTCTTTATTATCCATTTTAATGTTATATCATTTAAAAATATTAGGAAATACATATTTTAATTTAAAAATATTAAGTCTGCTGAGAAACAGATGCTATGACAGACCAAACAGATACGTTTAAATCAAGGGAATTATTTCCAGCAGGTGGAAAGAGATCATGAGATCATAGCAGCTGTACTAGTGCATTACAATTAAACTACACAGTTAAGCACAATTAATAAACTCATCTACTAGGCAAGTAATGAACTAAATATAACACTGATCAATGATCTGAATGGCTATAATTTGGACTCACTCCAGAGGTGGCATCTAATTATATATAATAATTGTCGATCATAACACCTTTCATGTTGTTACTTTAAAATTTGATCAGATATTAGTGCAAGTAAGAGATTGTGATAAGAACAATCAAGATAACCATTTGTTCCGAAAATTAGAAGAGCTATTTCCAGTGCAAAATATAATAATTACTCTGTCTCTATGTGTGCAACAAACTGATCCCTATCCATGAATAAATGCAAAACCAAGTTTAGATTTCCTGGTTCTAATTATCATATAATTGCAATGATATCAGTTCTTCTAATTGAAAAATAAGCACGGAGAAAATGATTGCAACAATCGCATGTTTGTAATTGGTCTTGAACAAGAAACTAATCTCATATAAGATTATGCCAATAAGAAGAATGTAGGACTTGATCAGAATATATTCAATTTCGAGTTCAAGCTAAAATCTAATCTTTCTGAAAGAGTTGAGTTGTTCTTATTAATTTAAACAGGAACTCACATGGAAATCTAGTAATGCAAGCAAAGGATGGAAGCAGCCCTTTGTCGATCCATTATGCTGGTATACGTGCAGGATATACAAACTCCTAGTGTCTCATTCTTAGTGGTTAAAGTTAAACATCTCAAGACTACTAGATTCAAACTCACCAGTGACGATTAATGTTAAACACTGCATGACCAACGGACAATTAACAACAAAAAACTTATACAGGGACAAAGATTATGCCATTAGCAACTCAAAACTCCTGTCTTTAGCCCTGTGGAACCACATACAGTCATCTTGGTTACTTGCAACTCAGTACCATTTTATACTTGCTACCAAGGACCAGATTATGGCTATTATCTACACATATCCTGAAAGCACCCATAGACAACAATAGTGATGATCCACATATTCAGACACATAAAAGTTATAAATGGCTAGCAGGACTTGTGAAAAGATACGAAAAACAGCAAAGGCTGGCTATAATATGAACTCTTCTTATACTTATAAGATTGTTTTGCCTATACCAGTTTTCCGATGATCAGTCCAGTTACAATTTCATATGTTAAATAATTGACAGAAAAAATCATTCAAAACAAAAATAATACATATAAAAACTACACACATAGAAAACAAGAACATCCTAATCATTAACAATTTAGGTGAACTAATTCGTACCTAGTAGAATTAGAAGTGATGATAAAGAGAGCCGCGAAAAATACCCAAAATCTAGAAGTGATGGGAAGAGCCGCCAAATAACCTAAAAATTGCGCGAAAATAAAAGTACTGAATTATCTAGACGATTGAGTGAGAAATACAAGAACGTGTCGTCGAGCAATATTTTTTTCTTCGTCCAGATTTTTGTCCTATCATTCAGCACAAATAAAATCTAATCAAATAATCTTAACAGAATATTTACTGGACGAGCCCATCAAACGAGCCCTTAGTTAAAGTACATGTCGGGAAATTATTCATATGAACATTTTAATCATTTACTTTTCGTTTTGTTTTATTTTGAGCTTTTTAGAAAAATTAGTTTTACATGCAATTTTTTCAATTTCAAAATATAGTAAAACCTCGGTAAATTAATACTCGGTAAATTAATAATCTCTCTAAGTTAATAATTTTCCTTGGTCCCGACTTGAACCAGTTCAAAAAATGATTAATTTCGATAAAATAATAAGATAATAAATTTTTTGAAAACTCCTATATAAATATATGGTCCCAATAATATCATAAATTAATAATTCCCTTTTAATCAAAAGATATATGTATTACACTTTTGCAAAAATTATTCTAGCATTATCCGCTTTTTCTTGAAATTTAAATCTACGTGAAATTCCTCCCTAACTTTTCTTATTTAACTTTTCTTATTGTATCCAAAAATTTCGAGGTAGTGTTTTCGTATTGCATCAAAAATTTATTAAGTGTTTTTAATGACTTGAGTGCTCCTTCAATTATAACATTCTTTAAGTGTAACAGCCACCAAAAGTATTGTATGGTCTTCAATTTGATCTTGAGCACCATTTTCAAGAATGTTATCAAAACCTCTCTATAAATTAATAATTTATCAATTAATTAATACCTCCAGTTCCAATTATATTAATTTATAAAGGTTTTACTGTATATAACACTTAATTTTGTGCATATTCCAAAACTCTTTGATTATAAATTCAAGTTTTTTCCTAAATTTTACTTCATAAATTCTTACAAACATATTATCCAAAAAAAAAAATTGATTCACAAATTTGTTTAAAAAAAAGAATTTTAACTTCAATTCAAAATATTGTAATGCACACAAAGTCTAAATTAAAAAATATTATATATAAAGTAAAAATTTGCATCCCTGCAAATTTACATCGCACGACCCAACTTTTAGATTGGACACAATATCAAATAAATAAACTCACTATCAAATAAACTAAAAACACCCACAATTTATCTACCTCCTTGTACAAGAAACCCCCGTAAAATTGTGTATATGAATTATAAAAACGAGGCGCTTGTAAAACATTGTACATACATTTTTTATTTAGTGAAATAAACAGTAGGTTGACCCATAATGGCGAAGGACAGTTGTCTAGCAAGAATCACAGCCGGAGTTGCTGTCGGCGGCGCTGTTGGTGGTGCCGTTGGTACTTGTTTTCCTTTTTATCGCATCCCTTTTTGTGAATTTCACTATTTTTGCTGTGTGTGTGTATTGGATACATGTATGCAGCTTTTAAGAACCCTAATTTATGTTGGCTAGAGTTCACTTTTTTTGAGCTTTAATACTTGATTGTGATTGTTATGTTTGATTACTATGTGCCCTTTTGTTATGTCAATCTTAATTTTATGATAAAAAAAGAATCTTGATTTATGTATATGTATGTTAGCAGATGCTGTTTGTAATTATAAAAAATGGGGTTTTAGATGGCTGCATTGTATGAATTTTTATTTTTTTTAGGGGGAAGAAGAATTACTTGGAAAATAGGGATTCTTATAGTTATGTTGTTTGATAGAATCAGGGGTAAGCAACAGATTTGACATGGCCTAAAAGTGTGTATCTTGTATGTGTATGTCGAGCCTGAGACGATGAGGGGATGAGTAGATGTAGGAAAATTTAAGTGTAAAACTTGCTTTTGCGGGTTTTAGTTGTGATACTTGAGCTAAATATGTTGATGGATAGAATTGAATTAGCAGATAAAAAATGATGATATACTGATATCCTTGGCAGGGTTCTAGACACTGAATATGTTCTAGACTATTTACTGTATGGATATGTACTGGAACGCTTTTTTTCTAATGCTGTTAATATATTGATCTTCATATGATCTGCAGGCGCTGTATATGGAACGTACGAGGCTGTTAGATACAGGGTACACTCTCTGCTCACTATTCAAGTGTTTCAGATTTTTGTATGATTTAACTTGCTCATTTAGCAAATCCTAAGTGTAAACAGTATAACACAGTTGTATAAATGCAAGACATGTATAATGGGAAATATAGATGCAAGTCATCTTGACTTTCACTTTCCTAAAGAGAAAGATCAAAAAAGTTTAGGGTTCTCAAATTATTGGGTCAGTTACAACTGTTATTAGTTAGTTGAATTATCTTTGTTGTATTCATGGTGTAGTCCAAGTCTTGCTATTCGTGTTGGGGCTATAAACTAACTTGTATAACAATTTATGTCTGTTCGTTGAGTCAATCTATATGAGATTAAGTGTTGTATTTTTAGGCTAATTTCATTATTGACAACTAATTTGCCATCAGTGATTTCTTGTGAGGTCATACTTAGCAACTCAGTAACTCACAACTCAATTAGTCTAACTTCTATACCCTTGTCCTGAAACGGTGTATGAGAATGGAGACCAAAATTGACCTGCAAATTATATTATTATTTTAGTTCGTCTTATCCTCTGTAATATAAATTATTTTGAAGTAGGTCATCCCCCACACCTATTTTATGGCACTTTCAAGAACAATCAAAATTTGATGCATTTGTCAGTTTCATCATTATGAATGACAAGAACTTAGGATTAGTAGGTTTGAATTCGACACTTGGACAAGTTCTGAAAGCTTCTGATATTTCTAGTTTATCATGCTTTCGTCATAATTTCTTGACTTTGCGACTATTATGCTTATATAATTATATTCACAATAATCTATAAATGCAGGTTCCAGGGCTTCTAAAAATTAGGCATATTGGACAAACAACACTTGGAAGTGCTGCTGTTTTTGGACTTTTTCTGGGTGCTGGGAGTTTGATACACTGTGGAAAGTCATATTAGGGCCTGTTTTTGTGAAGTGTAATCCTAGTATGTGTGCTGAACTGTCTAGAAAGGGATATTAACTATAAATTGTGCATTTGAGTATTTTACCTTTTGTTCTTTTAGATAATGAAGTAGCACTCTTTTCGTAGTAGTCAATGCTCATGTCAGTATATATAATCAACTCACGAGCTGTTTCATCATTTTAAGAATGCCTAATACCAACTATGGTTTCGGACTATATCAGGCTCCTGCATTCGTCTGCGGATAGCAGTACTGATATTGCAGTCCCTATTAAAAACTAAAACACTATTATTTTATTTGGACCGAGCAGAGGAGAAGATATTTGATCTGCTTCCCAGTTTCAAATGAGGCATGTTAATCTTACAAAGGGGTCATTTGTCTTTCTTATTATTGAAAGCAGTTTTCCTGAGATTTTTAATAAAAACAAGTGCTGGTTAACACTGTTTTAAATAAAAAAGGAGTAGATATGAGAAAATGAAGCTTTCTCTCTTAAAACTCAAAACCACAGAAACGTCCAAAGCAAAAAATGTTGCTAACCTCCTCAGAAACAGAATTCTAGTGAAGTCTATATGGAGGTCTCTGTTTCGAGAGTTGTATGATATATTTGATGACATTATATGAAGACAACTCAAATATTATCCTCAAACAAAAATTCAAGTAATCTTTGTAACTAAATTTGTTCGACTGCCATGACCTAATGGTCAAAATGACAATTTAGTACAACAAAAGCCTTCTGAAACTGCAGCGATATGAATGGCAATAATAGTTGCATCCCAGCAATCAATTTCTTCCTTCAGCACAAACTCAACATGCTCCACCATATCCCATTGAAATGGAGACGAAGGAGGAGTATCCCAGTCTATTGGAGACGATTGCTGGGAGTTGAATTTCGGTGAAGGCTGTAACCAATCCACGAATTCAGACATGGGCAACTCTACAGGTTCTGGGTTTCTAATGGGGGCTGTCAGGATCGTTCTGAAGCACAGAAAATGAAGCACTTGTAAGTATATCTCTTTGCCTACTTGATGAAAATCATAATAATTAAATTATGGGACTTTATTAATTATTCAGCTTTTAATACCTTAAAAAGGCTTTTAAAACCCAATCTAAGGATTATATAGTTTGTAAAGGTATGTATGTAATCCTATATCGTTGAAAAGATCAGAAACACAACCATAAATTAAATGCATACTAGCTCCTTCAATCCCACAAAATTAAATTCCACTTTTTCTGCACTCTTTTTCTTAGTGGAGACACTGGGATGAAGGGATGACTTGTTTGTTATGTCATTTAAAGCTTTGCGACTTCCTACAACTTGACCTTTCTTGGCAGCTGGTTTAGAACTTGTTAGAATTTTATAATTGATAAAAGTAAAATAGAAGTAATCAAAAAGTAATCAAAAATTAACAAAACAAAAGTATTTTATTATGTTGTTGCCGTAATAATAAACTACAATTGTGAGCCTATATATAGGCTACACCTAAAACAGATTAACTGATAAATAGTAACCCTAACTATCACATAAACAATCATCTAGAAAATCTCATTCAAAAACTATAACTAATTCCTAAATAATAGAATTAATACAAATCTAAACATAACTATTTTTTATTTTAAATTTTGAATCACATTTATCTAACAGAACTCTTTATTGTTCCTTCAGTTCCTTTCTCTGCAAAGTACCTAAAGATTAAGAAACTATGTTCCATACAGAAATTTATAAATGACTGTGAAGCCAAAGATTTCTCATTCGTATGGAGTATAAAAGAAAATATCATGTTTATCAAAATTTCCAAGGCTAATCTACTAGAACCAGACAGATTTGACCTAAATTTAGAATCATACTTTTGACGTGGATGCCCAGATTTTCATCCGAGATGATCAATGGCCGCTGATTAATGCGAGGAGTTGTCATGTTCGGCTAATATCCAGTTGTGTAAATATGTCAGATTTTTTTATGTACAATCATTAGCAGCAGAAACAAGCAAGTGATAACATATGTAACCACTATATCACTACAAGAAAAATTGAATCAGACGACACCTTTCAGACAACGGACGACCGAAAAAGTTTTGCCTAAAATTAACAGACGGCAGGTTATTTTTTGCCTAAAAAGTGTTGCTTATACACAACATTTTTTAACCGTTGTCTGACGTCCATCTGACGGCATCTCAATAGTCATCGGTTTTTAGGGGTAATAGACAACGGGCCTGGGTGAGTCGTCTGTTTCAGTTTTTCTTGTAGTGTATACACGGATTTGGAATAACTAAGGCATTCCATTAGTGTCCCCATTATATTTTCCTCCGTAGAACATATATATCTTACTCTTTATCACCGCTGTAGAGTGAATAGAACAGTACACATAGCACTGATTATTATGAGAGTCATTCCGTAAGGAAACATGGAAATGAGAGTCATGACTGTACTTTACGGCGCAAGGAACAATGTACATGCACACACACTAAGGTAATAATGCCAAGTACAAGTAGGATACACTTAAAACTAAGATTTTAGGAAGTCTCTCTTCCAGACCCAAGTATGACAAACAAAAGTTGTTACTCTCAGAGCAATTAAAAAGAAAATGAGAGCGGAGAAGATTGAATGAAAGAACGGAGTGAGATAGCCCAGATGTGCAGGATTGATGAAGCTAATTATGTCAAAAGAAATACACAAGCAATGCCTACTACACTTATCTGTCAAATAAATGGCCTGGATAGATGAACAAGTAACTTGTTCTCTGTTGTATCAATGTAAGTGGACTCGGTAGATCAGCTGTGAAGGATTGAATAAGGTATAACAAATTCTTCCAAATGGGGTATATATGTAAGCAATAAACACCAAAGAAGAGTTGGGACCCAATGCTTAGACAAAGAACTAGTCTGCAAATTCAGTTCATTCCTTTTCAACACAATATAAACAAATAACTCAAATTAAATCTAATAGCCTCAACATTTAAAGGCGGAATGAGCAAGTCTAGCCAATTTGTTCCTAAAGACTGATAAGGTAATGGAATATGCAAGCAAAGCCCACTATGATTATATATCAGAGAAATAGTCTGGAAAATACAGTTGATCCCTACCCAACAAAGCAGTAAAAACAAACACAAGATGAACAAGTAACTTGTCCACCATTAAATTACTCAAACTGAATCTAAATAGCCAAACATTTCACCAATTTGTTGCATTTAGTTAAAACAGCAACATTACATTACCAGGCTATATTAAGGGATTTATGTTAAAAAATGAGTACAAATTACAACATTGAAGGGTATATAGTCCTCCCAAACCAACATAGCCATTCTATTTTACAATCTCCAATATCAAATTTTACACACCAAAAAATGATTTCAAACTATTTCTTATTTACATTTAATATTCAATTTACTATACAAACACATAATTTTTAATTTAAAAACAAAAATAACCCATAATTCAAATCCGGTAAAGAATCTTTTACTCCAAATAGTTTAGTAAGCCTAGTTTCGCAGCGGTTTTATAATAATTTCTTTAAATTTTTCTAAAAAATATTCTACAAAATATTGTTAGGATTTATGGGTGATAGCTATGAGACAACTTAACTAGATACTTTATGTACTTAATTTTATTAAGTGTGAACATACTGTCACAGCCAGAGTATGTCTTTGTAACCATTTTGTTTAGTACAAATAAGATTCTAGTGCATCTTGGTAGAAGTTCATTTATTTGTTCAAGCCTCAAGAAGTACTCAAGATGGACCACAAGAATAAAGATTACTGTCACAGCATTGACAGTAAGGTTACAAGAAGACAGCATGTTGCAAGTCACGACAGTACATTCACTCTGACAGCAACATTGGCGGAAGCCCTCGGACAACAACTTTACCCTTAGCCTGACAGCAAGCTTAGAAATCCTGACAGCACCTTCTGCGGGGATTTCTTACTGTCACCAAAAGCGCATTCATGTGACAGCAAGCTCAGCCATCAAGATACTGTCATGAAGGGATAACGTTTGTATTGGGGAACATCCCAGTCAAACTTGTGACAGTTTGGATGTTCAAGAAACAGGCGTGTTGCAGTATCCCAACACTGTAACAGGTCTGCAAGACTACGACTGAAGCTTGAGAGATCACATGACAAAGCTCACCAATTCTAGAGTATGACAAATCTACATCTACTGAATTGTGTTAGCTTAAAATAGAATGTTTCTAGATTGCTTTGCTATGTATTGATAAGCTGTTTGTATAGCAATTTAGGAAAGAATCACGGGAAGACAATTTGTAAGAAGCTGCCACTTGAAAATGACAGCAGCTTCACAAGACCCGTGTTGATAGTGATAGGTTTAGCCTACTTAGTCTATCTCTCAATTCATTCTCTGTAATCACTCGAGAAACCGAAGCTCAAGAAAACAAACATTTTCTTGAGGTTGTAGCAACCCATTGCAAAATAAATAAAACATTTATTTTGTGAGAATTACTCGTGTGTCTACTTGTGTTTGCATTCGATAAACTGATAATCCTTAATCTTAGTTTTGTTGTTGGAACGTAGATTGAGATTTATAAGTATTGCATTCAACCCCCCCCCCCCTTCTGCAATAGTCAAGGACCAACAACTGGTATCAAAGAAGACAGATTGTTCTACAAATATGAGATCATGACAAGTATGCAGAAGTCAAGTAGCATAAAGATTCCAGCGTTTGATAAAGAGAACTACAATGTATGGAAAAGAAAGATCATGTTGTTTATCAAAGCTGCGAATCCATTATACTTGGGTATCCTCCAAAATGGTCCCTTTGTTCCACGAAAAGAAATCGAAGCCTCAACTGTGGACGGTGTTCTTATTCCAGCCTACCGGGTCAACAAATTACCTTCGGAGTTTCTGGAGCCAGAAAAAGAGAAGGTGGTCTTGGATGATTACTTGCAACTCATCTTACTGGATGTTCTCACTTTGGACAAAGCCATGTGTGGGAATGTCATTGGGTGCTCATCAGCCAAGGATATGTGGAATAAGATCGAGCTGTTATGTGAAGGAAGTGAAGAAGTGAAAGACAATCAAAAACAAATTCTTATCTCTCAGTACGAAGCTTTCATGGCAAAGCCAGGAGAAAACCTAACAACAATGTTTGAAAGGTTTAGTAAACTGATGACTGAGCTACAGATTCATGGCAAGTACTATGATAGGAAGGAGCTAAATGTCAAGTTCTTACTCACACTTCCTGAGCATCTTGAGCACAAAGTCACTGCCATAAGAGAAGGAATAAATCTAAACAATATTTCTCTTGAAACTCTATATGTGTGCTTAAATCATATGAGCTTGAGTTTTTCCAGAAAAGAGCTATTTTAGCTGGATCCAGAGGAAAGATGGCTAATATGTCAGGTGCTCTTGTGGCTCATGTGCCAAGAATCACTCAACCTAGTGAAGAAACTCAAATCACACAACCTGCTCCAGTACCCACTCTTAAGATTGAAGAGGTTGTGGATGATGAGGAAAAAGTTGTACTGCAGATAACTGATGTTGAGGATGAAGACTTCTACTCCTTAGAAGAAATGGAGAAGATGGATAATCCCACTATGGCTTACATGTCTAAGAAATTTAAAAACATAAGATTCAAGAGAAACAAGCCATTTAAGCCTCAGGGTCAAACATCAAGGTTCAGCAGAGGGAACTCTTCCAAGGTTGAAGGTGGTGCCACAAGAGGTGGTTACAAAACAGGGATGGTGGACAGATCCAAGTTCAGGTGTTACAACTGCAATGAGCTTGGTCATTTTGCTACTGAGTGCAGAAGACCAAAGCAGAATCAGAGGATGGATAAAGGGTCAAGTGGACATTTCAAGAAAGGACAGGGAAAGGCCTATGTGGCTGAAGGAAAGTGTTGGGATGATTCTGATGATGAAGAGGAAGAGGAATATATGAATCTAGCCCGCATGGCTAAGTCTGATGAGGCCACCTCTAGCTCTCCAAGTCAGGTACCCTCACTTGTCTTACTTGATATGTCTAAAGATGAATACAAACAAACTGTTGAGGAATTGAGTGTAGAAATGTTCAATGTTCACACTAGTCTAACTGCAGCTAATGAAGAGATTTCTAGGTTAACTAAATTGAATGAAACACTCACTTCTGAAAATGATTTGCTTTTGTTGAAGACCAGTCGTTTAGAATCTTTAACACAGGAGAATGCTAAACTTAAAAATGAATTAGTCTGTGCTAAAGAAATTGAGGAGTTTCTAAGGAAAGAAATTGGTGAAAATGAATTCAAGATTAAAGCCTATAGAAACTCATCCAAACAACTTCAGGATTATCATGAGAAACACACAGAGGATCAAAAAGTAGGGATAGGTTTTGAATATGGCAAAAGACCTGGTAAGGAAATTGTTAGTCAGGATTGTTCAACTAATGCTTCTGTCAAACCTCATGTTCTCAAGAAGATCAACAAACCCATTTTTAAACTTTCTGAACTTGAGTTTGATGAGGAAGCCATGCTCATCAAGCAACAACTTGATGATGAGGATGAAGGTATTGACAATACAACAGTTGATGGAAAAGATGCTGTCACAATCCTCAAGACAGTAACTTCCCTAAACAATCTGACATGAATGTTCTAAAGATGCTATCAATAATGGCAAGACAGTAGCTTCCAAAGGTACTGTCAAGAGAGCCTCAAAGACAGTGACTTCCAAACCTACTGTCATGACAGAAGGTGTGAAAGGTATTGTCAAGAAAGGCTCGACAGCAACTTCAGAACATCCTGTTGACTCAATCACCTACAAGTCTAGAAACATGAATGGTAAGTTAGGAAATGGCAATGTTAATGCTCCTAGAAAACTATGCAATAATTGTGGCTCTTCATATCACTTAACTCATGTTTGTAAGAAACCAAAGGAGGTCAAGAACAATGTGACCATGATAGATGGTAACTTACACATAACCCCCATTATGCATAGATCTATGGTAGTCTGCAATAATGTTGACTGTATGCCTTGTAAAGTGACTGCCATGAGTACTTGTTTCAATTTTCCTATTTCATCTACTGAACCATGTCTCTATATGCAATCTGTTGAGACTTCTGAGCCTACTGGAAACAGTAAGAAGGCTCCATCCACTAAGAAGAAGACCAAGTCTAATTCTAAAGATAAGTGGGTGAAGAAAGGAGTCCAACAGAAGATTCCTGATGTGATGATTAAAGTTGAAAATGTTGATTATGCTTGTGATACTGAAGTAACTGGACCCAACAAGGATTGGGTACCATATGCCTCTTAAATACAATTTGTTTTGCATGGTAAGAATAAGGAGCAGGTCACATGGATCATTGACAGTGGCTGCTCTAGACACATGACTGGTGATAAAACCCTGCTATCACAATTTGTAGAGAAAGCTGACCCAATCATAACCTTTGGAGACAACAGCAAGGGTTACACAGTGGGATATGGCTGCTTGTAAATTGGAAATGTTGTCATAAATGATATTGTACTTGTTGATGGATTGAAGCACAACCTGCTCAGTGTCAGCCAATTCAGTGACAGGGGATTCAAGGTTGATTTTGACATGATGGTGTGCAACATCTATCACAAGAAGGATGGAAGCCTCTCTTTGAAAGGGGTAAGAAAAGGAAGCTTGTTTGTTGCTGACCTAAGCTCAACAAAGATGGACAAGATTTACTGTTTTTACAATAAAGCTACTGTTGGTGACAGTATGCTTTGGCACGGGAAACTTTCACACCTCAACTTCAAGACAATGAATATGCTGACGAAGAAGGAACTAGTGAGAGGACTGCCTCAACAGGAATTCTGTCAAGAAGGACTGTGTAAGGACTGTCAAATAGGAAAACTGAAGAAAGCTGTTCACAGGTCAAAGAAAGTCAACACCAACACTGAACCACTCAAACTAATTCACATGGATCTCTTTGGACCAGTCAATGTTCCCTTCATTAGCCAAGAAGAGATATGCATTAGTTATGGTGGATGATTATTCTAGGTATACTTGGGTGAAGTATCTAGAATCAAAAGATGAAGATGATCAAGTCATCATTGATCACTTAAGAGTTCTTGAAAGAGCCCCAAATGCCAAAGTTCAAATGTTGAGAAGTGACAATGGGACTGAGTTCAGAAATGCCACTCTTGGTAATTTCTGTAAAGATGAAGGAATTGTACAACAATTTTCTGCTGTAAGGACTCCTCAGCAGAATGGAGTTGTAGAAAGTAAGAACAGAACTCTCATTGAAGCTGTCAGAACTATGTTTCATGATGCAAAGTACCTACATACTTCTGGGCAGAAGCTATCAACACAGCTTGTTATACACAGAACAGAACCTTGATCAACAAGACTCATGGGAACACTCCTTACTATATGCTCAATGAAAAGAAACCTACTGTCAAGTATTTTCATGTGTTTGGGAGCAAATGTTTCATGATGAAAGACAACCATGAAAAGAAAGGGAAATTTGACACCAAAGCTTATGAAGGTATTTTCATGGGGTATGCTCTAGAAAGGACTGCCTACAAAGTCTATCTTTTGGAACACGGAATCATAGATGAAAGTGTGAATGTCACATTTGATGAAACCAAGTTTCCTGGACTGCATGAAGAAGGTCAAATGCAGATTCTTAGATTTGAGAATCAAGGATACTTGGAGGAAGAAGAAATTGTTGATGAAGAACCTACTTTTACTCAAACTGTTGAAACAGAAAAGGATGTTGTCATTGAAGTTGATGCCAATCAAACTCCAGCCCAGTCACAGACTATCTCAAAATGTTCAAAATGATGGTGACTCTGGAGACATTGAAGAAAATGGTGGAGACAATTGCCCTGGTGAAGAATCAGTTCCCCAAACTGAGGCTACTGTTTCAAATCAAACAAGAAGCTTGCCCAGGACCACAAGGTGGAACAAGGATCACACAAATGATTTGATTATTGGAGATCCTACCTCTGGGGTGAGGACCAGGAACAATGTTTCTGCTGACAGCATGTTTTCTTGTTTCCTTTCTCAAATGGAGCCTAAAGCAATTGATGAAGCATTGTAGGATTCTGATTGGGTGATTGCTATGCAAGAAGAACTCAACCAGTTTGAAAGGAACAATGTGTGGAAGTTGGTTCCAAGACCTAAAGGAAAATCAGTTATTGAGACAAATTGGGTTTTCAGAAACAAATTAGATGAAAATGGAAATGTGACTAGAAACAAGGCAAGGCTAGTAGCTAAAGGTTACTGTCAACAGGAAGGAATAGACTATGATGAGACATTTGCACCTGTTGCCAGACTTGAAGCTATCAAGAATTTTCTAGCCTTTGTTGCACACTGTAACTTCAAGGTGTTCCAAATGGATGTCAAAAGTGCTTTTCTAAATGGAGAGTTGGAAGAAGAAGTGTATGTTGAACAGCCACCTGGTTTTGAAGATGCTGAAATGTATGATTTTGTGTACAAGCTGTTTAAGGAACTTTATGGATTGAAACAAGCTCCAAGAGCATGGTATGATACCTTCTCTGCCTTTCTATTGGAAAACCAGTTTACAAGAGGTGTAGTAGATAAGACCCTATTCTACAAGCATCATGGCAAAGACATCATTCTGGTTCAAATTTATGTTGATGATATCATCTTTGGTTCATCAAATGAAAAGCTGTGTGAGAAGTTTTCATCTCTAATGAGAAACAAATATGAGATGAACATGATGGGAGAACTGTCATTCTTCCTTGGTTTACAAGTTCTTCAGAAAGATGATGGAATCTTCATTTGTCAAGCAAAGTATGTCAAGGAACTTCTCAAGAAGTTTAACCTAGAAGATTCATCACCTGCCAAGACCCTCATCTCTACTTCAACAAGTTTGGATCTAGACTCCAAAGGGAAGAAAGTGGACTCTAGTGCATACAGGGGCATGGTTGGATCACTTCTTTATCTAACTGCTAGCAGACTTGACATAATGTTTGCTACATGTCTCTGTGCAAGGTTTCAGGCTGATCCAAAAGAGTCACACTTAGTAGCCATCAAGAGAATTTTCAGATACCTTAAGGGCACTCCTAATCTAGGCCTTTGGTATCCTAAAAACACTGGATTTGAGCTAGTGGGGTATTCTGATTCAGATTATGCTGGATGTAGGATTGACAGAAAAAGCACTACAGGAAGCTGTCAATTTCTTGGTGGAAGATTGGTATCCTGGTTCAGTAAAAAGCAACACTCAGTTTCTACATCAACTGCAGAAGCTGAATACATTGCAGCTGGAAGTTGCTGTGCACAAATCTTATGGATGAAGAATCAACTGTTGGATTATGGCTTAGTGTTAAATAATATCACTATCTATTGTGACAACACTAGTGCCATAGCCATCTCAGACAATCCTGTTCAACACTCTAGAACTAAGCACATTGATATCAGACATCATTTCATAAGAGAGCATGTTGAAAGAGGAACTGTGAAGTTGATCTATGTGCCCACAGAAAAGCAACTTGCAACATTTTTACAAAACCACTGGATGAAGCAACCTTTAACAGGTTGGTAAGTGAATTGGGAATGCTAAATCTGGTATGTTAAATTACTACTTTTTCATTCTTTTATTCAAATGAAGCTTGTGACAGTAACATCTCCAGAAGTTGCTGTCATGAGAAAGTTACTGTCTACTTAAGTCTCTATCTGTTTTCAACAGCATGTTTAATTTGACTTTGTTATATTGAATTTTGTGCTAGTCTTACATTTGATAGACTGATCTTGTATGACATTAACTTGCATGGTTTTTACTTCTGAAATTGGTCAAGGATTCTCCTTAATTGGTCAGTTTTGCTTTGATTTTTGTATTAGTGGTAGACATCCCTTAATTGCAATATATGGTAGTTGTATGGGTATTCCAAACTGTTGACCATTTACATCCCTCCTTAACCTAGTGTGCCTATAAAATGAATCTTAGGCTATATTGGTGAATCATTTAGAAAAAGGGTAAAATGGAAAACAAAGTAGGAATCATGTGACGCCCCCAAATCCCGGGGTCAGTGGATTGGGCCGCCATGCTAAAATCTCAACTCAAATCACCTTCTTAATATAAAACCAAAACAAATATAACACCTGTGACCTCAACACTACCAAGAATCTTTTAGTTATAGCACTAGAAACAAGAATCCAAAATCTCACCAACTTTAACTTACTTTATACAACAATACTCTTTACAAAAATCTATGACACTGATATAACTTCGATGTGAAGTATACCAGGCAAAACTAAATTTATACAATATAATATTTACTGGAATAAACTTATACAATACCCTCGTACTAGATCCAAATGCTCTGCATCAACTCATCTTCCCAATGTCCTCATGACTCTTCTCGCTCCATAGCTATGCAATTAAATACTGGCAATCTACCCTTTCACTGGAGGGTCAAAAGATAAAACAAGCAAGAGTGAGCAAAAGAAGCTCAGCAAGTATATAGTACTGTACAAGATCAAATAATGGTGCAACAATATCTGAAAAGAATTTACTCAACTGGGATAGAATAATGGTGCAATAATAGCAATATGCAAAAATGAACTGAATTGGCCAAGAAAATGGCAACATATGAAAAGAAATAACTTCACTGGCAATATGAACAATACTGATAATCAATATCACACTGTAAGATTGAATTGGATTTTCACTGTGACGCAACGAGTTAAGGTGGATGATCAGTCACACCAAAACTCCGGATCATACCCACGGTATGTCCAAATACTGAACTGGATCCAAGGCCGCTTTTGGCCTACATAATACTGTTACTCTGACTGGCGTCTGCAGTCCTTAAAAACATTTCATTTTAATTAAAAACTTCCAATTCAAACTTACCACTGGGAGTTAGGTGTCGGAACAATCGACCACCTCATCAATTTAAACTAATACTTTCAACTGTAAGCTTAACTTTATCAACTTAATTAGGCTAAAACAAATGCATAAGAATTAAATTTCCCATCACAAGGGATCAAGGTATAATCTAACAATACAAGGTGTTGCAAGGTATAAGTTAGGGGATGAAATAGAGTTCGTCAAATCACGAACAAAAGGTTATCTCAATCTCAGGATAATAAAGGAATCTAGTTATGAAATAGTAAATAAATTGAGAATTGAAAACAGAAATCTTGATACTATACTCTGAACAAAAGAGTACAAGTTAGTAAACTTGCCTTTGGTCCTTAGCTGTCACATAAAACTGAAGTACTATGATTCTCATCTTTTTCTATCTTACGTCATCACAATTTCCATTCTGATAATTCTTGGTTCCGATGCATTTGCGGTTGCTACGAGTCTGCACTATCGAGATCGTGCCCGCCCCACTATTCACTAGTTAAATATAACATATACTTTAGCCTTCGCACTATACTTTACTTAATATAAATATTTATAAACTTAAGCACATGCATATTCTACGGAAAATTGGGCATGACCTATTCGAAAAATGGACATTGCCCTGCTTTCAAAATACCAAAAATACTAATTCAATCATCCACGACAATTCACAATTAAATCCATAACTTGTTTAATACTCAAATAGTCTGCCTCAACTTGCAGAAAACATATAAGAAAATAAACATATTAGAAAATAATTCTGCATTGACTAGCAGTACTTTATCCAGAAATAAACAATCACCTTCACCTTCACACTTAGCACGTAGCACGTCCATTATCTATTTCACATAAGTTCATATATTTCACATAACACATAGTACATGGATAGACTAACAACTCTTATAACTATATATATTACTGGCTGCACACTTATCACATAACACATTTCATTTACATATGCATTTAGACTAGCTTCTCATTTACATATACCAATTTTAAATAATATTCATTTAATAGCTCTGCCGAAAATTCGGCTGCACTTCCTCTATTTATATACTAATCCACCTGTTTTAAAACTAATATCATTAATCAAGAACCAACTTACAAACTAACCTCATCCATATAATTCAACTTAATCAACCTAAACTCACAATTATAAATAGCATACTCAACCCAGTATATCCTCTAACGCATTCACGACTCCACAACCATTCACACAACCCATGTGACACGTAATAAAGTTGAAACTCTTTTTGGAAAATATTTGGTCTTCCTTTTTATAAAGATTTAAATATAAAATATCCTTGGATTGAAAAATAATCCTTTAACTTTAAAACTAATTATCACTAGCTTAAATAAAATTAAACAAAATCAACCAATTCAATATATCAAACATTTAATCAAACCAGGTAAATAATAAAACAATTTTTGAAATCATTAATTGAATTTGATTTATAATCAATCAAGATTAAATAATAATCAATTAATAGAATTCACCAATTAACTACTCAGTTAATTGGTCAATTAAATCAATTACATTATTATTTAGAATTGATTAAGAATAATCAAATTCAACTACTTTTTAACTCTAAAAATTTTAAAACAAATAATAAGATAAATACTTAGATTTTTACGAAATTTCGGCATGACCCGTTCGTAAACAGGACTAGCCAGAAATTTTGCATGTACTATGCTACGTCCCCAATCATAGGACGGATCACATAGTACAGCCCACAATAACCTGTATATATCATGTTAGGAATGAATATCACCTAGAAACTAGACAGAGGGGGGGTGAATGGATAGTTTGATGGATTTTTGCTTTCTTGAAACTAAATGTAAACTGTATATGATTATGCTATGTAATATGCAGAAAGTAAACAACACGCACAATCACTTTAATCTACTTTGTATAAGCAAATTAAATACTACAGCTTTCCAAGAAATTCACAATCGAATTTCTGGCTTCTAAACAAGAACAGTTTGTACTTGCTTGCTTACAGAGAAAAGAGCTTAGCAAATAACTATGTGTATCTCTCTTACAGCTTACAATAGGATGTGCATGATATATATAAGCCCTATACAAACTAGTGCACACACCTATTTTTACACAGTTACCCCTTGCTGAAAGTCCAACTTGTCCTGCCATAAGAAGTTAACTGTGTCAGGAAGGACCACCTGCTTTTCGGAGTCTTTCCCGTTTCTGTAGCTGCTTGTCTCTTATCTTTCTCTCCAAGTTTAGCTGTAGATTTGCCATCTGTTCTTTGGACCACCTTGCCAGAACAAATGCTTCAGTATTTGTCTCTTTTGATTCTTGGTTTTGTACCTTGATTTGTCTTGTTGTAAACGGCTAAGTGTTGATATCGTGAACTCCACTTCATTCCTGACTTCGCGATCTCCATTGAGAGGACTATGCGATATAGCCTTTGAAGACATTGCGACATAGCCCATTTGACGACTATGCGACATAAGTCATTTGACGACTATGCGACATAGGTCATTTGACGACTATGCGACATAAGTCATTTGACGACTATGCGACATAAGTCATTTGATGACTATGCGACATAAGTCATTTGGCGACTATGCGACATAAGTCATTTGACGACTATGCGACATGAGGCTCCTGAGGACTTCACGATCTAGGCTTCTTTGACTTTGCTGACTTCAACACTTCACGACATGAGTCTTGAGGACTTCTCGACATAGTACAAAATGGACTATGCGATATAGCACTTCACGACATGGATATTGGTGACTTCACGACATAGCTTTCTTCTGACTTTGCTATATAATGCCTTAGACAAATTTCTGCAACTTATTCCTTCATGGCCTTATTCTTCTTTGTCCTGCTGCATGAACATTTCTGAACTTCTACCAGGACAATTATTCAGTGGCCTATATACAATCTAGATGCAAGAAACTTTACTAAGCTCGTTATAACTTTGAGCACACATGATCAAGCTAATGTTCATGAGAACAAGACAAGTACATTAGAGACCTATACTATATCCCAGTGATAGAACTCACTAGGTCATGTAATGTGACATAGTCACATAGTGTAGGCTTGTTAATGGTGGTATTCAGACATGTCTTAAGCCTAACAATCTTCCCCAAATTGTGAGTAAGACCCTTAGGCACAATTTCATGTCTGATAACAAGCCTAACTAACATAAAAAGAACAAAAATAAAGAAGTTGAAGGTAAGAACAAAATTTGATAACAACTTGGAAATTTAGGCTTACATGATTTTTCCTTGAGCTACTTAGCTTCAGTTTCCAATTGTTTCTCTAAGAAATCATCATGGACCTTCTTCTTCCTTATTTCTTCATTCTTCTTTATTTCAGAGATGGCCAGTAAAATTTCATCCCTTGCAGTCAGTTCTTCAATGAGAGGAGAATCTTTTAGATCTTCAGCTGCTGTTCTGAGGGCACTTTCCACATATGAATGTATGAACTCCATCCTTATCTTGCTTATTCCTCCATAATGATTTTTGTACTCAACAGTATAAGGATTTTGCTTTACCCTGCATAGCCCTTTCTTCCTTAGCTCCTTTGCTCTTTCTTCCATCTCAGCCAACTCCTTTTCTTTCTGACTCATCTTTTCTTCATTCAGCTTCTTTAGATTTTCTTTATAGTCAGAGTGCATCTTCATGAATCTAGCAATCTCTATTTTCCACAACCTTTCTTCCTTTTCTTCAAAATTTAACAAGGCATTGATTCTTTCTTGCTCATAGGTGTCAAAATGTTGCCATCCCCCTTGCTTCATTATTCTTTCTCTTCCATCAGTGTATTTGATCTGTAGATGATCTAGCTTCACTTTGACTTCAAAGATCCTTTGAGCCCTCAAAAATGCTAGGGCATCTTCATCATAGTCCTCATCTAATGGAAGCACATTGATGCCAATAACATTTGTGAGTTTTCCAGTCCTCTTTGTTATCCTTATCCTCTTAGCTGCCCTCTTGATCTTCATGTGTTTCACTTGAGGTAGCTGTGAGGAGCAGGGATAATTAGTCTTTAGTACCACATCATTTGGAAGTAGCTTCATTTCCTTCCCCTTCATCCACTGTAACACTCCACTAGCTGTAACTTTGTGGAAGTGTTTTCTTGAAATTACTTTTGTGGCTTCATCTTCCTTCTGTGGCAATTCAGGTTCAGAAGTCTTAGATGATGATTTTGGAGGATCATCACTAACAGTACCCACCCTAGACTTAGAGTCTTGTGTTGTGGTTAAAGTACTGCTAGCAATGTCTTTGACTTGCTGAATTCCACTCCTTGTTCTCTTGACTGTTTCCTTTCCTCCTTTTGAATCCCTCTTGTCATCACCAGCATCTTTTGATTTCTTTGAATATTTGCTCCTGCTGCTTTCACTAGGTCCATCCTTATCACTCCTTGACTGAGATCTCCTTTTATAGGTTTTCTCCTCATCATCATCATCCCCATCCTTCTTTTTGCTCTTTTCTTTGACAGATTCAGGAATGACTCCATGAATCAGAAAAGATTGTAGAGTGTGAATCATCTCTAGTTCCTCAGCTGTCCTGTCTCCCCTCTTGGCCCTTAGCATTTGCAGCACCTGGTTCATCTTTGCATTATTCTTTCTTGTCAAATCTGAAGGAATCACCAACTGGTCAATGCTGCTGTCTTGAGATAGACTTTGGAAGATTATTGTCCTTGGCTTTGAGATAACCTCAGGCAGTCTTTGATGTTGATCTATCTTCAAGTCATCAAACAGTCTCCTGTTGTTGGCCCCATCTTTTTCTATTAAGTCCAGGATTATTGACAGCTCAGTAAATCTCAGTTTCTCTAGAGTTTGAAATGCTAGATGCCACAAGCAATTGTCCTTGCACACCATGATAACTTCTCTTAGATGGACATCATTGATTTTCCTTACTCCCACAGTGAAGTACTTGATGCTTTCCTTGATCTTCTCTCTGTAGACTCTTGCATCCCCTTTTGCATTGCTGTAGATGGCTTTTAGAAGCTCCAGGAAGGCCTCATCATGATAGATGTTTGAATTTGCAATTTCCTGTAGCTTGGCCTGGGTGATTATTGTGGCTTTGATAGGTTTGGCATTTGAAGTAGGTTGAGGAGCTGAAATGTCCTTTGGCATTGTAGAAGGATGGAAGGTAGATGTGACTGTGCTCTTCTGGCCTTGTGCATTTATGACCTCTACAGGGGGGAGGATTATTGGCTTTATTGTTTCTTCAGAAATTTTGCCCTTAAGCTTCTGTTGCTTGGCAGGTACTCCCCCTTTCTTTTTCAGAATGACCTCCTTTTCTTTCTCCCCCTTAGGCTTGGAATCAGACAAGATGTCTTGAGCTTCCCCAGGGATAGGCAGGATCATATGTCTCATCATTGAGGTCATCATTTGTTGTTGCACCAACAAAATATTAGAAGTGGAGTTGGTTTGATCATCCATCTTAGCATTAAGCTGCTCCAAGGAGTGAGATAGTCATTTGTTTTCTGCTTTCAGATCAGCTACCTCTCTTTCCAAGCTGTCCACTTTTGAGAAAAGTTTTTGAGATTTGAAGGAGTTAAGGGATTGATCCTTGAGTTTGGAGAATTCAAACTTGGAGATATCAGAAATAGGAACCTCATCAACAAGCTTGTTCCCATACTGATTCTTCCAGAGTACTGTAAGCATGGAGTTTGAGTTGATGTTGGCCTGCACCTGATTGTCTAGCTTGGTAGAGAGCTTCTTCATATTATCTGAAACCATAGCTAGGGTGCAGTCCATCTTGGTGACATTGGAGGCAGTTTTCTGGACTTCCTTAAGAATGCCATCTACCTTGGGAAAGCCTGAAAGAAAACAATTCTTTAGTTGAGCATTAGAATGAGCTGTTTCTTCCTGAATGGTGGAGATTTCTGACTGAAGACCCTTCCCAAGAAAATGCATAGCTTTAAGTTGGCTCTTGTAGACATCATTAACTGCATCATAGATTTTAGCAGGAGAGAGACCTTTGGCATTTGACCCCAAGGCTGTAAGATAGTCCTCCCTGAGAAAAGCTAGAGCCTCCTTGAGCTTTACTGTCCTTTTGCCATCCAGCCAAGCATCCACATTTCCAGCTTGCTGGGCTTCATCCACAATTTTATCCTGTTGTGCTTCAACATCCTCCTTGTGAGTGAGAAGAATAGCTTCATAGTCAGAATTTGGGAGATTTGCAGTGAGGAGATGTTGAGCAATCCTAGAGATCTCATCAATCTGTGCCACATGAAGATCTTTTAATTCTTCTTCCGTCAATTGTGGTGGCACAGAGGATGATCCTGAAGCCCTGTCATGTTGCACAGGTTTCAGTCATTCAGTTATTGTGGCCTGAGCCAAGTGAGAGCTAGTGCTTGGCACTTCATGGGGAATGGTTGAGTGAGTTTCCTCCAGTCTTGGAATGACTGTAGAGTCTGATGCTGTCTCCATTGAAATGGGATGTGTTACAGCACCATCTCTAGATGCCTGTGAAGGCAAATCCATGTCCATATGGAATGGAGAGTTTGGCATAGAGTCTCCAGTAAGAACTGATGAATCCTCTATGTTTTTGTTGGTGTCATTAGGATATGCCCCAGCATGCATTCCCTGACCAACCTGATGTGGTGCCTGGGTGGTGAGCACAGTGTCATGCACCATGTCACTTGAAATTGGCTCAATCATAGGAATGGATTGTGATTGATCAATGGCAAGATTGTCATTAGAATGACTCTCTTGTTCAGAAGAAATTTTTATGGAAGAATCTGGAAGAGAAGTGTGGTGTAGAGATGATTTTGGCAACTCCCCTGAGAAATAGGAGGAGGTTCAAGTGTGATGTGCTCTCCACTCAATGTGTCAGCATCCTTATTTCTCCTAGGATCAAGAGTGAGGTCTTGATCCTGTGCAGACTCAGTACAGGTTGTAGTGGGGAGACTACTCTTTTCAATGCCAATGACCTGTTGAGAGGCCATTGACAGTAATAGGTGTACCCCTTTTTCCACATCTGAATCCTGTTGGGAGGATCCAGTGGTAGGTTTGGATTTGGATTTCTTACTTTGTCTGGTGAGAGGTGACTCAGGATTCTCACTTTCTATCTCTACAGATTCATTTATCACTTCTAGGGCTCTCTTCTTTGACTTCTTTTTAGTAACACCAATCTTTTGAGAGATTGATGCACTTGGCTGCCTAACTTCTATGGTACTGTTTGCAGGAGGTTCATTGGAGGGGGTAGGAAGGCTAGGGTTAGACTGTGTAGCACCTTCAGTCTTAGCCTCCCCTGTCCAGGAAAGTTCATGGTATATGGGCTTATCAAGTGGATAGGATTCAAATGTGTCCTGCATATGCTTGGTCACACTCAGAATCACATCCACTTGATTCCTTGTGTCCAATGACCCAAATAGAATCTTGGACATGGACTTGGAATAAGCCATTTTAGTTTTATCTATACCCTCTAATTCATGGATATTTGCATCAAGATAATTTAAAATAACTTGAAGGAAACGAGGGTAAAAGATGTCATTACCTCTACCACGAACTGTCCTCCCTAGCCTTTGAGCCAATTCCTTGAGGATTATTGCTCCAACATTGATTTCTTGATTGTAGGCTAGGGAATAGGCCAGCTTCACAACAATGTGACTGATTTGGTCCCATCCTGTCTTCCTGCACAAAAACACCTTTTGGAGTGCGTCAAATAGAAATGACCACTCCCTCCTGACATACTTCTTGTTAAGCTTTGTCGTATCAATCTTGTCAGCATACTGAATGAGGGTTAGGAAATCCACCATTTGCTTGTCAGTTGCTTCAGCATCATGACCCTCAACTTTTAACCCCAGGGCTTCATTAATTTCCTTCTCCCCAAACTGGAAAGACTTGCCCCCTATTGTACAACTCACTTCCTGAAACGAAGCCCCATCCTCCCTTGCCATTGTTGTGACCAACGCTGTTCTCCAGAACCCTTCCAATACATTGACATACATAGTGGGGTTAAGGGTCAAGGCTTGGCGGAGATAGGAAGTGTTTAAGAACCGTACAAAGCACTTGTACCTTGGGTTTGCCTCCGCCTCTGAGGGTATTGTGAGTAGATTTGTTTCTTTTGGTATGGTTAAAGGGATTGAGGATGATGCTGTTTGAGATTTGGGTGCCATTTCAAGATTGAGAGTGAAGAAGAAAGTAGAGAATTAGAGTTTAGGTTTGAGAATAGAGAGTAGTAGACAAGATGAAAAGTTGTGAACGGTTAGAAAAGAGTATTTATATGATAGAGACACTGCGATATAGAGTTATGAATATGTACAGTCTATTTGTATGTCGTGAAGTCAAAAATGGCCTGTACCGCAAAGTCTTGCAAAGTAGATCGCATAGTCTCAAAAGTGAACTATGTCGCAAAGTCATCAAGATGAAGAAATAGGAAGGACTTTGCGATATAGTAGAAATACCCTGTCTATAACTCTCTTTCTGGAATTCTAAGCAATTTGTCAGACTTTTATCAATTTTGAGATAAAAGTAATTTAAATCAAAATTCTGTCAAATGAGGAGACTTGTCGATATAGTTATTCTAAGTCGCGAAGTCATAAAATGAACTATGTCGTAAACTCATGAAATGAACTATATCGCAAAGTCTCACAATTCCAACAGTTTGCGATATAAGTCTGTTTTATTTGAACTGTGTCGTGAACTCTGAAAATCATCTATATCGAGATGTCACAAAAGCTCACAACTTCTCCACCAAATATGATTTTGAAAAATATGCAGTAAAATACTGAAATATTTATAAATCATATCTCAGCTAATTTTCACTCCAAATAAATAGATCATTTAAGCATAGTGAGAATTTACTGCTGCAACAATTAACTAGCACATTTACTTAGAACAACTAAATGAAGGATTAAGCATTCCAATTTCACTCACAAGTCTGTTGAAGACAGCTTCATTTAGAGGTTTAGTAAATATGTCAGCTAATTGTTTTTCAGTTGGAACATAAGAGACTTCTATGGTACCATTTGCAGCATGTTCCCTAATGAAATGGTACCTGATCTCAATATGCTTTGTAGTAGAGTGATTAACAGGATTGGCAACTATGGATATTGCACTAGTATTATCACACATCAGAGGAATGTGTTCTAACACTAGTCCATAATCCATAAGTTGATTTCTAATCCAAAGCAATTGAGCACAGCAACTTCCAGCAGCAATATATTCAGCCTCAGCTGTGGATGTTGCTGTAGACTGTTGTTTCTTACTAAACCAAGATACTAACCTTTGACCTAAGAATTGACAGCTTCCAGAGGTGCTCTTCCTGTCAATCCTGCATCCAGCATAATCAGAATCTGTGTAACCAACCAGGTTGAACCCAGTGCCCTTTGGATACCATAGCCCAAGATTAGGAGTCCCTTTCAGATACCTGAAGATTCTTTTGATAGCCATCATGTGAGATTCCTTAGGATCAGCCTGGAACCTTGCACAAAGACATGTGGCAAACATGATGTCTGGCCTGCTAGCTGTGAGATAGAGTAGTGATCCAACCATTCCTCTATAGACCTTGATATCAACTCTCTTGCCTTTCTTGTCTTCATCCAGCTTGATTGCAGTAGACATAGGAGTTTTTGCTGGGGATGACTCTTCTAAACCATATTTCTTCAAAAGATCCTTGACATACTTGGATTGGTTTATAAAGATGCCATCCTCCCTTTGATGTACTTGCAGGCCTAGGAAGAAGGTTAATTCTCCCATCATACTCATCTCATATTTGCTTTGCATCAACTTAGAGAACCTTTCACAGAGTTTTTCATTTGAAGAGCCAAAGATGATATCATCCACATAGATTTGAACAAGGATAATATCATTTCCATGCTTCTTAAAGAATAGGGTCTTGTCAATTGTATCCCTGGTAAATTGATGCTCAAGAAGAAATTGAGATAAGGTCTCATACCAGGCTCTAGGTGCCTGTTTGAGTCCATAGAGTGCCTTGAGCAATCTATACACAAAGTCTGGGAAGTTTTCATTTTCAAAGCCAGGTGGTTGAGAAACATAAACTTCTTCAGCAAGATCACCATTGAGAAATGCATTTTTCACATCCATTTGATACACCTTGAAATCTGAGTGAGCTGCAAAAGCCAGGAAAATTCTGATGGCTTCCAGTCTAGCTACAGGTGCAAATGTCTCATCATAGTCAATGCCCTCTTGTTGACAATATCCTTTGGCAACCAACCTTGCTTTGTTTCTAATCACCACTCCTTCTTCATCCATTTTGTTCCTGAACACCCATTTGGTGTCAATGACATTCTTTCCTTCAGGAGGTGGTACTAGCTCCCATACTTTGTTTTTCTCAAATTGATTTAATTCTTCTTGCATGGCAACAATCCAGTCAGAATTCTTCAAAGCTTCTTCAATTACCTTAGGTTCCTCTTGTGACAGAAAGCAACTATACAGACATGTATTCAATGTTGCCCTTCTTGTCCTTACACCCTCACTTGGATCTCCAATTATTTGATCCCTAGTGTGGGCCCTGTCCCATTTCCTTGTGTGACCCTGTTCATTTTCTTGACTAGTATCAGGATCATTCTGATTGAAGGTTGCATTATCTTCTTCTCCCCCTGTGTTTGTGAATCCTTGCACAGGTGTTTGAGGAGGATTATCAACTTCAAGATCTTCATTTACTGGGACAGTTTGATCAGGGGGTTCATCCTCATTATCAGAATCCTCTAAATATCCTTGGTTCTCAAATCTTAATGGCACACTGTCTTGTTCACTTGTTTCAAGTCCAGGAGTCTTCTTGTCATCAAAAGTAACATCCATGCTTTCCATAACTTTGTGTTGCTCAGGTACAAACACTCTGTATGCTGTCCTTTCCAGAGAGTATCCAATGAAGATACCTTCAAATGCCTTAGCATCAAATTTTCCAATATGTTCTGAGGTATCTTTCATCACAAAACACTTGCTGCCAAACACATGCAGATGCTTGAAGGATGCTCTTTTTCCAGTCATTAATGAGTAAGGAGTTTTTCCAGACTTCTTATTTATCAATGTTCTATTCTGCACATAGCATGCTGTGTTAACAGCATCAGCCCAAAAGCTAGTAGGTAGCTTTGCATCCAACAGCATTGTCCTTGCAGCTTCAATGAGAGTTCTATTCTTTCTCTCAACTACTCCATTTTGTTGAGGAGTCCTAGGAGCTGAAAATTGTTGGGAAATTCCTTTATCTTTACAAAACTCATACAATGTGGAATTTCTAAACTCAGTTCCATTATCACTTCTCAATGCAACTACAGAGGAACCAGTGCTTTGAGCTTCTTTATCAACTCTCTTAATATGCTCTATAATTACTTGAGGTGCTTCATCCTTGGAGAACAGAAATTCCACCCAATTTTATCTTGAATAATCATCAACCATAACTAGAGCATATTTCTTCCTGGAAAGAGACATTACATTCACAGGGCCAAATAGATCCATGTGAATTAGCTGCAGAGGTTTTGAGTTTGTATTAAGCAACTTGTTCTTGTGACTAGATCTCTTGATTTTTCCTTTTTGGCATGCTTCACATGCTCCATCTTGCACAAACTCCAAATCAGGCATGTCTCTGATGAGTTCTCTCTTTATCAGAGAGTTCATTTCCTGAACATTCAAGTGAGACAGTTTCTTGTGCCACAGCCAGAATTCTTCATTTGTGGCTTGAGTGTATAAACAACAAATTTCTCCCTTGTTTGCAGCCTTAAGATTAGCTACAAACAGGCTTCCTTTCTTTACACCAGTTAAAACAACTTCACCACTTCCTCTTTTTGATATTAGACATTGATCTCCATCAAATTCCACTTTGAAGCCTCTGTTGGTGAATTGTCCAATACTCAAGAGGTTGTGCTTTAGTCCTTCAACAAATGCTACATCTTCAATAATGACATTTCCAGATTTAACACAGCCATATCCCATGGTATAACCAATGTTGTCATTTCCAAAGGTTACTGATGGGCCAGCCTTTTCCTCAAATTGTGATAGCAGGGCTATATCACCAGTCATGTGACTTGAGCATCCACTGTCCAAGATCCATATGACTCTTTTATTCCTGTTGCCCTGCATTCACAAAGTAACTAAGTTGTTTTTGGTACCCACACATGGTAGGGTCTAGTTGATTTAGAAACATTTTTGTTAACAATTCTTCTGTCATAAGTTGCATTCATCACAGTAGGATACTTCATATTGTTTGTGGCTTTGGGGTTCACACTCTTAGGCTCACATGAAGTGCTCACCCTCTCAACCCTGATTGGGGATCCTGTCCTATGAGCATGCATGTGTGTGTGTGATTCATTAGATTGTGCAGAATCAAGTTTATGCTTAAGAGATAAACAGTTAGCAATCACAGTCACATAGCATGTCATGCAATTAGGCTTACCACAGAAGGAATCATGACTAGAGTTTATACTAGCAGAATGGTTACTCAGGTCATCAACTTCAACAACCTCAGGCTTACTACACTTATGAGTCAAATGATTAACAGATAGGCATTTCTGACATTGTTTCCTGGGAGCATTTGGCACATAAGCATAGTTGTTACCCTTGTTGACACCTACCTTACCATTTCTGTTTTGTTTCCTCTTCTTAACAACTTCTTTCTTTGCTTTAGGACTCTTGACAAGATTGTCTTTGGTTTCTTTCTGACTGACAGATTTAGGAGAGGAAGAAGTGTTTTTAGCAGCCTCATCTTCTTCAAGTAGTTGTTGCTTGATGATCAGTAGTTCCTCATCAAACTCAACAACACTCTTTTTGAAGATGGGTTGTTCAACACATGACAGTATGGTTGGGGCATTTTTGTTTGTAAAAGATTATTTTCCTTTGCCCTTGACCTTCTTCCTTCCCTTGTCATTATCATAGTCAAAACCAACTCCAACCTTGCAGTCTTCAGTGTGTTCCTTGTGATAGGTTTGAATAAGTTCAGAGGAGTTCTTAAAGCTTCTTAGTTTCAGTTCAGTTTCAGTAATTTGTTCCCTAAGGGCTTTCTCTATCTGTTCAGCACAAATCACTTTGTTTTTAAGATACTCAACCTCCTTTTTCAAACCATCCAGGTTCACAACCATTAACTCAAGTTCCTCATTCTTTTCTGTAAGCTCAAGATTCTTAGCAGTTAGTCTATCAATTTCTTCATTAGCTACTAACATGCTAGTATGAATATTAAACATCTCAGTACTCATATCTTCAACAGTTTGCTTATATTGAAGGGGAGTCATATCAAGAGAAGTAAGAATAGGTACCTGACTTGAATCACCATCATCAGAAAATGCCATCAAGGCATAGTTTGAGTACTCTTGTTCTTCTTCTTCATCAGAGTCATCCCAGCATTTTCCCTCAGCAATAAAAGCTTTACCCTGTTGTTTCTTGAGTAGAGCCTCATACTTAGCTTCAAGCTCTAAGTATGCTTTGTCCTTCTTGACTTGTTTAGGCTTTTTGCACTCAGTGGCAAAATGCCCAAGTTCATTGCAGTTATAGCACCTTATTTTGGTCCTATCCACACTTCCTGTCTTGTATCCACCTTTAGCAGCACCAGCAATCCCTTTTCCTTTGTTGAAGGTGTTTGAGCCACTAGATCCACCAGTGTTTCCAGTATTGAACTTGGACCTGAATGGCTGCTTTCTTTTAAACCTTATGTTAGGGTACCTCCTAGCCATATAAGCAAAAGATTTGTTTTCCATTTTGTCCAGTTCTTCCATGCTATAAAACTCATCATCCTCAGGCAAATCGTAGACAACTTGGGTCTCATCACCAGTGTCTTCAACTTCCAGTTCCTCAATCTTGACCTGACTGACTTTAAGAGAGTCCATTCTTTGACTCAGGTTGTCAACAATAAGGGCACAGGAAGTATTTGCCATTAACCCTTGTTTAGCTTGAATGGATCTCTTTTGAAACAACTCCAGCTCATAGGTTTTCAAAACACCATACAGCACATCAAAACCAATCTTAGTTAGATCTCTTTCTTTGAGGGAAGAGATTCTTGGTTCTAAATGGTCTGGAAGAGTTAGTAAGAACTTCATGTTAAGCTCTTATGTCTCATAGTGTTTGTCGTAGAGTTTGAGCTCATTTACCAGCTTGTTGAACCTCTCAAACACTTCTGTGATTCCCTCTTTTGGCAGAGCCATGAAGGCTTCATATTGAGAGACAAGAATCTGCTTCTTGTTCTTCCTTACTTCAGTAGTTCCTTCACAGAGTACTTCTATAAGATCCCACATCTTCTTGGCACTAGTACAGTGAGCAACAGTGCCATACATGTTGAAATCCATAGATTCACAGATTATAAGTTGAAGATGTCCATCCAGTGCTATTTTCTCCTTTTCAGAGTCAGTGTACTTTGTGGGGTCTTTTGGAACATGTTTTGCTGGTATTATCTCAGTGCCTACAGTTGTCTCACCAATCTCAATCATTGGAACAAAGGGACCATGTTTTAGAATGTCTAAAATCATGGGATTAGAAGCTTTGATGAACAACAACATCTTCTTCTTCCATAAGCTGTAGTGCTCCTTGTTGAAGGGAGGAATCTTGATACTGCTTAGTTTTTGTGAACTCATTCTTGATCTTTTTCTGTTTGTATGTTAACAGCCTGCTCTGATACCACTTGTTAGGAATGAATATCACCTAGAAACTAGACAGAGGGGGGGTGAATGGATAGTTTGATGGATTTTTGCTTTCTTGAAACTAAATGTAAACTGTATATGATTATGCTATGTAATATATTGCAAACAGTAAACAACACGCACAATCACTTTAATCTACTTTGTATAAGCAAATTAAATACTACAGCTTTCCAAGAAATTCACAATCGAATTTATGGCTTCTAAACAAGAACAGTTTGTACTTGCTTGCTTACAGAGAAAAGAGCTTAGCAAATAACTATGTGTATCTCTCTTACAGCTTACAATAGGATGTGCATGATATATATAAGCCCTATACAAACTAGTGCACACACCTATTTTTACACAGTTACCCTTTGCTGAAAGTCCAACTTGTCCTGCCATAAGACGTTAACTGTGTCAGGAAGGACCACCTACTTTTCGGAGTCTTTCCCGTTTCTGTAGCTGCTTGTCTCTTATCTTTCTCTCCAAGTTTAGCTGTAGATTTGCCATCTGTTCTTTGGACCACCTTGCTAGAACAAATGCTTCAGTATTTGTCTCTTTTGATTCTTGGTTCTGTACCTTGATTTGTCTTGTTGTAAACGGCTAAGTGTTGATATCGTGAACTCCACTTCATTCCTGACTTCGCGATCTCCATTGAGAGGACTATGCGATATAGCCTTTGAAGACATTGCGACATAGCCCATTTGACGACTATGCGACATAAGTCATTTGATGACTATGCGACATAGGTCATTTGACGACTATGCGACATAAGTCATTTGACGACTATGCGACATAAGTCATTTGGCGACTATGCGACATAAGTCATTTGACGACTATGCGACATGAGGCTCCTGAGGACTTCACGATCTAGGCTTCTTTGACTTTGCTGACTTCAACACTTCACGACATGAGTCTTGAGGACTTCTCGACATAGTACAAAATGGACTATGCGATATAGCACTTCACGACATGGATATTGGTGACTTCATGACATAGCTTTCTTCTGACTTTGCTATATAATGCCTTAGACAAATTTCTGCAACTTATTCCTTCATGGCCTTATTCTTCTTTGTCCTGCTGCACGAACATTTCTGAACTTCTACCAGGACAATTATTCAGTGGCCTATATACAATCTAGATGCAAGAAACTTTACTAAGCTCATTATAACTTTGAGCATACATGATCAAGCTAATGTTCATGAGAACAAGACAAGTACATTAGAGACCTATACTATATCCCAGTGATAGAACTCACTATGTCATGTAATGTGACATAGTCACATAGTGTAGGCTTGTTAATGGTGGTATTCAGACATGTCTTGAGCCTAACATATCACAGTACTTAAATGACATAATATTTCAACCAATAACTACACAAATCCCAAAACTGGGAATCCACCAGAATACTGAAGTTCCAAAACGGCTGGTTTACAACTCAACCAACTTTAAATACTTCAAACTACAATATACAACTAACAATTTAAATTTGCTCGAATTAAACCAACTAAAATTTATAAATACTTTATAACTCTGCACCACATTACTAATTAATACACTTCAAGAACCTCCACAATAAGAAATAGAATATTAGATACTACCAAAAGCAATTAACACTGTAATTTATATACATATACCATCTTAAGACTTCCTGTCACAACATAGCTTAACATACTGCAAATTCCATATAAACTCTTTTTAACACTTATACTAGAAAGTGAACTAATAAAGACTACTTAAATCAAACGAAACAAATAACTATATCAATAGCATGAATTTAAACACCAAAGTGATATACGCCAATTATATACATTCAACTATTCCCGAAAATAGTTCACATATTCTGTAATAACTATACGATAACAATTACTACAGAAAATTCGAACTAACAACTAATACTTAACAAGGAAGACGGATTATACTAAATATCACAAAATCCGAACTATCAATCGTCGCATAATAATAAAGCACTCACAAAAACGAATTTATGTCAACCATATCTACTAAAACGAATTTTATATGTAATTTACTGCAATTAAACCAAATTGGTAATTATCATAAATTAATAAATAAAAACGAATTTACAATTATCATGCTTTAATAACAAAACAACATGTAAATAATAAAAACAACTTTATAAACATCCCAAATCATTAAATCGATTTGTTAACTAATTCCATAAAACGAATTATAACTCCGTTAATTACTAAAAACCGATTTTCTACATAACACATAAACGAATTACTAACATCCCATATATACTACAAACAACGAATTTATACTTAATTACTAAAACAATTATAACACAAATTAGTAATAAAAACGAAGCTTTATAAACCACTTATAAATTAATAAACAAAACAATAGCTAGGTGTTTCGATTATTACCAATTAAATCACAGGAAACAAAATTATTATCATCACAATCAACAAGAAAACAAGGTAAACTACAGCTCATACACTAAAACGAATTAGCAACAAAAACTCAATTCAAAATGAAAGTTGTGGGTTTTGTTTCTCACCCACACACTGACGAGCTCGACTAGGGAAGGAACAGCGGCGACAACATCGACGGTATGATGACGGGAGAAAGCCAGAACTATGGCGAAGGTGGCCGGAAATCTGGCGGCGGCCGACGAAACGGCCGGAAATTGACAAAACAGCGCGGTTGTAGAGAACAGCGGGGATGAAGGTGGGGAAACTGCTGCCCGTTGACAGAAAATGGAGAAATAAGAAGAAGGAGGCGCGTGCAGTGAACAGAACAGGGGGGGAAGAAGTTTCTTCCGATCGCTATGTGTGTATCTGCGTGTATCTGTGTTGTGTGCGTGTATATAACTGCGTGTGTGGTGAGTGTATATGTTTTAGTGTGAATTAGATTAGGACGAATTAGAAATAGATGATAAGGTTAGGTGAGTTGAAATTAGTAACACAGCTAACCACACATATTGCTAAATTGCCCGGTACTGAAAAATAAAATGTAACGAATAATTTCACAAAATTCATTCGGTCCTCAAAATAATTAATCCAAAAATAAACCTGAACTGATAAAATAATTTAAATACTACAATTCCCCCAAAAAATGTTTAAATGCACATAATTCATAACTAAATAATTTTTTTAAACTAATTTACTTAAAACAATTATGTCGGGCTCAATTTTACTAATACTTACCGAAAACTAATTTTAACACATACTAAAAATATTATTCAGGACTACTAAAATAATTTCTGACTCATAAAAATAATTTAAATACTGTAATCACTCCAACAATATTTAAATGCCCAAAATTAGAATTAAACTAATTTCCAACCTTTTTATTAAATCAACTAGGTTATTGAGCCGCGCTTCGCAGCGGCATTAGAATATATTTATTAAGAAAAAGAATATTAGAATAAAAATTGTGAAATAAATATCTATAAAATTATATAAATTATCAAATAAAATATATTATGTAAAATTTGCATTTGGGTAAGTAATATTATAAATTATTTACATATTCCTTTTGTTTATAGAATTTGATTTTTTATTTTCTTGGACCGATACCATTGCCATATATATATTAAAAAAATTATATTGATAAAAATCAATATAAAAATATAATATTACTATTTTCTCCGGGATGACACATACGGTGTATCCAGATTTGTATAAATTTTACTATTTCTTGTGGTAGAAAAGTTAATTGTATCTGCATATAAGAGTAAATAAATGGTTAAAAAACTAATATAAGAATTAAATCAATAATATCAATGAAACAAATATTTGTATAATATCTAATTATATTCGTTCAATCGAGATAAGATAGATTTATATATGTGCAATTTCTAAAACTATATATTATAAAAACATTAATAAAGATAATTACTTTTAAATTTTTTAATCCGGGTAGATGTGACAATTATTATATAGGGTCAACCATCCTCCTTGTATAAATTTGTATCAACATCTCGGCCAACTTTTCCCACAAAGATATGGTACTGGTGATGGAGCTGTTTAAGAAAAAAATTAGAACAAATTAAAAAAGTAAAACAAATAAATTGGGGTAACCAAAGAAGTAATATAAAATTACAAGAACAATAAAAAACAATTAACATTTATATTAAAATTAATATAATGCATAACTTACTAATTTGTGACAATTTTGAGATCTCTTTTTTTCGAACCGCCTTTGACAACTTCAATGCCCCAAAGTAGGTCAAGCAGCCTATAACATCTAAATCAACATAGAAAAAATAATATTACAACATGATAGTTTGAATTATAACTTATATAATAGTATTACTTATATATTACTCTAATATATTACTGCATCAAAAACCTGAGAGTATGTTGGTGTCATTAATACGTGCATCAATCATATCCGGACATATGAACTGAAACCCATGCAGTGATATGTTGACGATGCCTTCTTCCAATCTCTTAGGCAACGTTATGCGTATGAAGAGCAATTTAGACCCATGTGATAGTGGTCTATATTTCCATGTACTTGAAATAACTTTCAGATTTTTGATGTTGTACACGGAGCCTTCCTCTAAAAAGATTTTTGAACCGAGAGACCAGAATCTTCGGGATCGTAGCATGGATCAAATTTTCCTGTCATACAACATATCTTAGAAAAGTTAATAACATCATAAAATTTGACAAACTAATAAGTTATAAGTATATTGATTTATTAACCTTTTCATCGATCAAAATCATGTCAAGACTGATCAGTTCTTCAGTATTTGGATTGGCAGATTCCCACATTCTACACACTCGTACTCTTATCATCCAGGTATAGTTGTTGTCGTTCAAAGCATCCAACATGGTGTAGGCCATAGTTGTATTGATTGTAAATATGGTTGTAAAAATTTGAAGCTATGTAAAACAATTCCGGTGTAGATTTTTTGTTATGAATGACCTTTAATTTATTGGTGTTTGTAAGGTGAATAACATGGAAATCCATTATGTTTAAAAGTCAAGAAGTATTATAAAAGAAAAGTTCTATAAAGTTTGAAAATAATAAAAGAAAGTTTTATCAAGTTTGAAAATAATAAAAGAAAGTTCTATCAATATTGAAAATAATAAAAGAGAAAATTACAATTATTAACATAATATCCTAAAAATTCGAAAATAATAAGGAAGTTGTAGTTTTCTAAATCAAAGAAAGTTCTATCAAGTTTGAAAATAATAAAAGAAAGTTCTATTAAGATTGAAAATAATAAAAAAGAAAATTGCAATTATTAACATAAGAGCCTACAAATTCGAAAATAAAAAGGAAGTTGTAATTTTTTAAATAAAAGAAAGTTCTATCAAGTCCTGCAAATTCGAAAATAATAAGGAAGTTGTAATTTTCTAAATCAAAGAAAGTTCTATCAAGTTTGAAAATAATTAAAGAAAGTCTATCAAGCCTACAAATTCGAAAATAATAAGGAAGTTGTAATTTTCTAAATCAAAGAAAGTTCTATCAAGTTTGAAAATAATAAAAGAAAGTTCTATCAAGCCTACAAATTCGAAAATAATAAGGAAGTTGTAATTTTCTAAATCAAAGAAAGTTCTATCAAGTCCTACAAATTCGAAAATAATAAGGAAGTTGTAATTTTCTAAATCAAAGAAATTTTCTAAATCAAATAAAGTTCTATCAAGTCCTACAAATTCGAAAATAATAAGGAAGTTGTAATTTTTTAAATCAAAGAAAGTTCTATCAAGTTTAAAAATAATAAAAGAAAGTTCTATCAAGCCTACAAATTCGAAAATAATAACGAAGTTGTAATTTTCTAAATCAAAGAAAGTTCTATCAAGTCCTACAAATTCGAAAATAATAAGGAAGTTATAATTTTCTAAATCAAAGAAAGTTCTATCAAGTTTGAAATTAATAAAAGTGTAATTTTCAATTTTCTTCCTACAAAATCGAAAATAATAAAGGAAGTTGTAATTATTAAAATTAAAAATTGTGAAAAATTGAGAAAATTAGAAAAATAGAACGGAGCGATTCTAGAGGCGCCACCTCACCGCCTCCGTCTTCTCCTTTATATAAGTATATTGATTAAGGTCGGGCTCAAATTAACTAATAAATAATGAAAATCATTTTTAATCACATAATAGCACATCACGCATCCACATAATATTATTTTAATCATTTAATCACATACTGCAGAAATTTTCAAATTATTCTGAATAAATTAATATTACTATTTTTATTACTCAAATAAATAGGGAATCCGCACTTAAATTTCCCAGATAAAATAATCAGCTTCCACATATATTTTAAATAAATATACACATAATACAATTTCTCCTCTCTGAGAAAAAACAGTTAATCATTTAAATAATAATAATAATAAACCCTGAAAATTAGGGTTACTACAAATCAAATACAGGCCTAAGCCTTGTGGAAGTGAGCCCTACAATGAAGAAGTAGAAGCTTTGTTTGATGAGTTGTGGGATGTCCTCGATGAGGAAGAAGAAAGAGAACTTGCTGCCAAAGCCGCTGAAGAGGCTAAAGTGCAAGAAGATGAAAAGGAGTTTCAAACACTCCTCAAGGAAGAAGGAACCTCTGAAGAGGAAGTAAGGGCAGAAGTTCTAGAATTGGTTAAGAAAGACTGTAATGAATAGTTAATCTCACCAATTGTAGTAATTTAACCCTCTTCAATTAATAAAGTTTATCAGTTTTCTTCTATATTTTCTTCTTGTTTGCCGTATGTGTTGTTAATTGCTTAACTTGTTGAATGTTGTTATGAATGAATGATGAATCAGTAATAATTATTGTAAATGTTTAACTGGTGTCACTTCAGTTAAGTTATTAATCATAACAGTTTCAATACAAAGTCTTGACAGTTGTTGTTTTCCCGCAAAGGTTGCTGTCATCAAGAAAAGTAGTTGTCACGGTTCTTTGACAGCTAGCTTCTCGACAGCAGTAAACAACCTTCTGTCATGACTTGTAAAAGATACTGTCATGTGAGAACTTAACGATGACAATAAGTTTTGCGCGAAACGTTTCTGTCACGCAAAACATGATGTCATCACACCAAAGTTACTGACACGATTGTTTTGAGCGCACAGGTTACTGTCAAAGTAGTGGACCATTAAAATTGGACACACATCCTCCACGAGGAGAGAGAAATCAGCCAGTAACCCACGTGATTGTTAAATGGCTTAAGACACGATTTCACTTTTCCACTTTGTCAGTTAAACGCTTGAACTTCCCTCTAAATTCATCAAACATACAACTGTTCTCAAAAAGCAAACACAACACTCTCCTTTCTCTAATCTCCAAGCAATTCATCTCCTACCTTCTCTCTTCTCTCCAAAAAGCAAAAATGGCCCCCAAACAATCAATTTCACAAACCAACTTTGCTGGCATCTACTTTCCAAGTGATGCTGGTGAGGGTTTCAAAGGGCTTGTTTATTTCATGAATAAGTCCTATCTTGGGTATGCAATTACCTCCACTCCTGTTCTTGACCTAGACAGGATTGAAAATTTCTGGGAGACAGCCGTTGCTCAAGAAGATGGTGACATCTCCTCCATTCAGTTCAAAATCAAGGAGCACAGCTACTCTCTCAATGTTCAGGGCATCAATGCAGCTTTGGGAATTGTGCTGGAACCAGGAAAGACTTATGCCGAGCTTGCTAGTGATGAGACCCTGAAGAAGCTCTTCTTGAAGATTGGGTATTCTAGACCAATTCTTGAAGAGGGAACAACAAAATGGTACCCCTCCGGTGAAATGGACAGGAAGTATCTCCGCAAGGAATGGAGTATGGTGTTTGATGCTATGGTGAAAGTGTTCTCTACTAAGACCACAGGCTGGAATGGAATTCCCACCTACATCAAGAAACTCACTCACTCTCTTGTTCATGGGTACAAAGTGGATGTTGGAAAGCTGCTCATGGCACACCTCAAGGCTGCCATAGGTAAGAATGTAAATATCTATCCTCACTTTCTAATGTTATGCATTAATTCTTTATGTGACTTTGATGAGAATGCCCCTTCGTTTAGAGGTGTGCCCTGTACTGAAAAGAAACACTCACACAAATCTCACTTCACAGAATTTAAATGCACATATTCCACTATGTTTCACCAAACACATGGTTGATCAAGTGATTGACCTTGATTTTCCATTACCTTATGGTTTTGACACCTTCACTATTGAGAATGAAGCTGGATTAGACCCAAATTCAGCTAACCCTCTTTCTACCCCATACACTCAGCCTAGGTTGTCTAGACTTCCCAAAGTACAGAGACAAGCCTTACAAGAAACCAGAAAAAGACCCCAAGAGACTGGTGTTAGTGGTAGTGTTGAGAGTCAAGAGGGAGTTCCTGCACCTAGTGTAGCAAATAAGGAAGGTAGTCAAACAGAACCCACAGTGGTTCCTCCTGAGCCTAAGAAGAAGAGAGCTAAGAGGACCAAAACCACTGTCAGCCACCCTGCAGTCTCTCAAAAGACTGTAGAGGAATCAAGGGAAATAAACTCCTCCCTAGATGTGCCTTCTCAACAAGGGACATCTATTGAAATTGGCATGTCTCTCAAGGCACCCTGTAAAGAGTCTCCACAACCTCATGTTCCAACTCATGAGGAGCCCCCACTTACAGAAACACATATGGAGTCAGGACACAGTGAGGATTTCACTTCCCCCATTGATGCTTCACAAGTTCTATCTGTGGAGCAGCCATCATTCTCTTCTCCACTTTCACCTTCTTCCTTCCCTACACATTCATTTGTTTTTCTCCACAACCTAGAGAGGGGGACAGTCCCAACCCTTCAGGTTTTGACCATCCATCTCCAATCATGGATGAGCCCCCATCAAGTGGTCCACAAGAACCCATTTCTCAAAGTGAGATGGACACCACTCCTTCAAACACTGAGAAAGAGCAAGGTACAACTCTGCTAGAAAGTGAAACAGCCATTACTTTGTTCAATCTCCAAGGAGCATCTTACCTTAGGGAAGATGCTATCACAGCCCAAGTTGCTGTCAAAGACACTGTGAATGTTGCTGTCACAGGTGACCCTGTTGTCAAGGACTCAGTTGAAGTTGCTGTCAAGACCAAACCTGTTGTCCAAATTGCAATGGAACCTACTGTCAATATTCTAACTGACAGTAACATTCATGGCAAAGCTCCTGTCATCTCTCCACAGCCTGATTTTGATGCTGTAATTGTTGAGGATGTCTCTGATGATGATGTGCCACTATCTCAGTTCTTAAAGGTACATTCTAAACCATCTATTTCATTGCATGTAAGTACTGCTCATACCCATGCATCTAGGATGAGTGAGGGTGTGCAAAAGAAAAGAGAGATAAAAGAAAAGGGAGGTGAGCATAAAAATGAGAGGCAGCCAAATGAGATGGCAAAAGGTGAGGGACTTGAGCATGTCTAGAGTGAAATTGAGGGAGCCTCACATATCCAGGCATTAGGCCATGAGAGTTCTTTTGTGAGGAGTGATGAGATCACTCAGAAAAACACTGAGAGTGTGAGAACCCCCACAGCCTCCAAGCCCCAATCTTTTCCTTCACCCCCAAGAAGGTTAAGATTAGGTGGCCCCTCTACATCTTTCTGGTTGCAAGCTCTAGAGAACAGGTGTTTGTCCATGGAATCCAAACTTGACAGCTTGTCTACCATGGTGGCTTCTGGATTCTCTACCATTCAGGAAGCCATTCAAGTTCTATCTGCCCATCTTGATGCTGCCAACTTACCTAAGGGGGAGAAAAGGGCAAGATCAGAATCACAAAGGGTAGAATCAGGAACAGAAGGTATCTCCAAACAGGATGTTGCTCAGGGGGAGCCTGTCTCAAAGAAGATTTCAAGGATTAAGGGGGAGCCTGCAGCTAAAGGAAGATCAGTGTCTGCAAAGAAGAAAAGGGGAACTAAAGGAGATTCAGGAAGTAAGGGGGAGCAAGTGCAAGAAGCTGAAAATCTCTTTGAATATGAGATGGCTGGAGAAACAGTTCTAATGTCCAAAGAAGCCCTGGAAGCAATGCAAAGGGATGTTTCTTCCAAAAACCCAATACTACCTCATGTGACTATAAGAGAGCCAACTCCAACTCCAAAGAAGAGTGCTCTTGAAAAGAAATGGAGAGAAAAGAAGGAGCAGAAGAGGTTGGGAAAAGGGAAAGACAAGATGCCTGAATACATCTTGTCAGGAAACACCTGGAGTGAAGGAACAGAGTTCAGCCAAGAAGATGCAAATGCCCTAATGGTTGACTACAGGGAAATTACTCTGAAGAATCATGATGAAGACTTCTACAAGGTAGTTGATGAAGCTATGAAGGAGCCTAGCAGAAGATTGAATAACTGCTCAATCTTGCTCAAAGAGAAAATCACCAGTGTATGTGTAAAGATCAATGAAGAAAGGAGGTGGGCTATTGATGTGTACTTAAACACTGGAATTTCCATGTTCATTACTATGCAGCTGTTGCAGAGTCTTCCAGCAAAAGTGCTAACAGTGATGAAGAACAAAATCACAGCAAACCATACAGCCTTCAATGAGATCTTGCATCTGCAAATGCTGAATTTAATTTCAGAAAAACTCCCAGAAGTCTACACCAATCCATTATGTGTCTACTATGAAGGTACCACTAAAAGTGGTAGCAGGAGATGTGTATACATAAGTCTAGGGGGCACTTCAACAATGGAGTCAAAGTCAATCTTAAAGGTGTTAAACATGATTCTCAACTCTAAAGCCATCAAGGAAAGAGTTCTTGCTGTCAAAGCAATTTATGACTTGCTGGTGAAAAGGGACAAGGAACTGAGTTCTACTATGAAGAAGATGATCTCCAAAGCAAACTCCAACAGAGCTGAACAAGGAGAAAGCTGCTCCTATGATGTTCCTCATGATGATGATGATGAGTTGGATGGTAGTGGAGGAACTGGAGAAGCAGGAAATGCTAGTGGAAGCACTTCTGGGAATGTTGGATCTAAATCCCAGGAGGAAAAGAAAGAAGAAGCTCCTGTACAAGAAAAGAAAGATGTTGGAGCAACAGAAGAAGAGGAGTCAGTAATAATTGAAGCTTTGGAGGCAAATATCTTGAGATGTGCTATAGACAGTATAAATGCGGAAAAAGATACTGTCACCAAAGAAACTGTCACAGAAGACACTGTCCTCAAGGAAGCTATCAGCAAAGAAGCTGTCACAGAAGAAGCTGTCAAGAAAGATACTGTCATGGAGGACACTGTCAACAAAGATGCTGTCAAGGATGAAATCAAGCCTACTGTCAAACCTAAAAGGACAAAATCTCTGGCCTCAAGTTTTAGGTACTTGGCCATGACTTCATCTCTGGCCTCAAACCCCCCATTTACTTGGGAAACCACTAGCCTCGAGTCTCCACACACTTTTAGAGTTTTAACTCTCAAGGCTCCAGCTAGCCCTAAGCCAGCTATCAGGGCTTCGTATTCAGCTTCATTGTTTGTCGTTGGGAAGTCCAGTTTTAGTGCATACTCAATGAGAAATCCATCGGGACTTTGTAGCACTAAACCTGCTCCGCTTGATTTTTTTTATGCTCCATCAAAATAGAGCACCCAACATTATTTGGACACCATGTCTTCATCTTTCTTGTCTTCCACTATTACTTCCTGCCCCCCGACTTCCTGGTTGTCAATAGTGCATTCAACCATGAAGTCAGCGAGTGCTTGAGCTTTTATGGCCGTTCGAGGCTTATACTTGATGTCAAATTCTCCCAATTCAATAGCCCCTTTGATCAACCTTCCACTAACTTGAGGGATATGCAAGATGTTTCTTAGAGGCTGATTGGTCAAGACCTCTATCTTGTGTGCTTGGAAGTATGGGTGTAGCTTTCTTGAAGCCATAATCAAGGCTAAGGCAGACTTCTCTATCGTAGAGTAGTTTATTTCTGTCCCATGTAGAATCTTGCTCACGTAATAAACGGGCTTCTGAACCTTCAACTCTTTTTTTACCAAAACGGCCCCTAGGGCTGTGTTAGAAACCGCCAACAGTGGTGCCTCAGCCATGTACTTCTTCAAGGCCTCAAAGGCCTCTTGGCTTTCAGTTGTCCACTCAAAATTTTTCACGTTCTTGAGTGCTTTGAAGAAGGGTAAACACTTCTCTCCTGACTTGGAGATGAATCTTCCCAATGCTGCCACTCTTCCCGTTAGTTTCTGAACATCCTTGACAGTTCGTGGTGGCTCCATGTCCAGGATTGCTTTGATTTTGTCGGGGTTAGCCTCGATTCCTCTTTTGGAAACCATTAGGCCTAAAATCTTCCATAAGCCTACACCAAAGGCAAATTTAGCTGGATTCAACATCATCTTGTGGTGCCTCAGCACTTCAAACGCTTCTCGTAGATGGTTTATATGATCGGCCTTATCGAGGCTTTTAACCAACATGTCATCCACATAAACCTCCATGGTTTTTCCAATCAGGTGTTCAAAAATTTTATTCACCAACCTTTGGTATGTTGCCCCTGCATTCTTAAGTCCAAATGCCATGACTAGATAACAAAAAACACCAAAGTCAGTGATGAATGATACCTTGGAGATGTCATCTTTGTGCATTTTGATTTGGTTGTATCCACTGAAGCCATCCATAAAACTTAGCATCTCGTGCTCAGCGGTGGCATCTATTAGGGCATCAATCCTTGGTAAGGGAAAACAATCCTTAGGACATGCATCGTTCAAATCGGTGAAGTCCACACACATCCTCCATTTGCTATTGGCCTTTTTGACCATTACTGGGTTAGCCAACCATTCTGGGAATTAAATTTCTTCAATGAACCCGGCTTCCAAAAGCTTTTCTACTTCCTGCTTGATGGCCTCTTGCCTCTCTAGAGCAAAATTTCTCTTCTTCTGTTTCACTGTCTTCCTTTCAGGATCCACATTCAATTTGTGGTTTATTAATTGGGGATCAATCCCTGGCATGTCAGTCGCTATCCAAGCAAAAACATCATTGTTTTCTTGAAGAAAAGATATGAGTTTGCTCTTCAATGGTTCAAGCAATAGTGATCCAACGTAAGTCACCTTCTCCGGTTCACCAGGGACTAAGGGAATTGGGATTAAATCCTCAGCTGGTTTCCCTCTTCTGTCCTCATTATCACTAGTATACATGTCTTCAATGGGGAGAACTTGCCCCCCGATTCCATCAGGCCTTAACGCGGCTACATAACAACTTATAGCCATCTTTTGGTCTCCTCGTTCTTCACCAATCCCATTCCTCGTTGGGAACTTGATTTTCAGATGATAAGAAGAGGCAACGGCCTTGAACGCATGAAGACCAATCCTTCCCAGGATTGCATTGTAGGTTGAAGTTGCCTTTATAAATATGAAGTTCAACATCTGAGTGGACGTATTCGACCCTTGCCCCATTGTCATTGGGAGTTGGATAGTGCCTTCCACCTTTGACTTCACTCCATTGAATCCATATATGGGCATATTCGAGGGTGTCAACTGAGAGTCAGTATAGCCCATCTTGATAAAAGCATCATGGAACAAGATGTCCACTGAAGCTCCATTGTCGACCAAAACTCTCTTGGTTTCAGAATTTCCTATCACAGGAACGATGACTAAAGGATCATCGTGGGGAAACTTCACTCCCTCCAGGTCTGAATCATCAAAACCTATTGACAATTCTGTTCTGGCACGTTTCGGTGCTTCTCCAACCACAGTCATTACCTCTCGGGCATAAGCTTTCCTTAAGTTTCGGGAGGACCCAGCAGCAGTTGGTCCTCCAAATATCATATTGATGACTGGCCCTCGGGGCTTAGGATTACGATCTTGGTCGTTGTCCCTTCTGTCATAATCTTTCCTTTCATAATTTCCTCTGTGACTTCCTTGATTTCCATCCTTGGTGAATTTGCTGAGTTTTCCTCTTCGTATCAGAAACTCAATCTCGTCTTTCAGTTGTCTACAATCGTCGGTGTCGTGACCAACTTCTTTGTGGAACCGATAAAATTGGTTTTGGTTCCGTTTGGACAAGTCGGCCCTCACTGGCTTCGGCCATTTGAGATCCTCTTCCTTTGCTATCTCCATCAGAATTTGACTCCTCGGAGTATTCAATCTTGCATACTCTGTAAATTTTGGCCCAAAGTTGCTCTTTTTTGGTGGAGAATCAGATCTCTTTGACGTTCTAGGAAATTTTTCCCTAACATCGTACTCTTGGGTTTCCTTCCTTTTCTTTGAGTTCCCATTACCACTAGTAGTGGGTTCATGCTTTCTCGTGCTTTCTTCTGCCTTGATGTATTTGCTGGCTCTGCCTTGGAGCTTTAACATGCTCTCAGGTGGGTGCTTGGCCAATGATCTCTTGAAGTGAGCATCAGTAGTTCTTTGCTGTAGGGATATCATAGCCACTTTGTCCTCCAAGTCTGGGACTTTTAGAGCCTCTCTAGTGAATCGATTAATGTAATCTCTCAAGGCTTCATTCTTTCCTTGCTGAATTCCCATGAGTGATGCAGAACTTTTCTCGTGCACCCTTCCACTAACAAATTGGTTGACGAACGCTTTTCTTCGTTCCTTAAAAGACCTAATGGAATTGGGAGGTAGACGACTATACCAACGTTGGGCCATGCCAGCCAAGGTTTGTGGAAACGCCCTACACTTGACCGCATCATTGGTTGGCTGCAATAGCAGTGCATTAGAGAAGGTCCTTACGTGATTTGCGGGATCCCCCGTTCCATCATAAGCTTTGATCGTTGGCATCTTAAATTTCCTGGATATATTAGCTTTCATGATGTCTTGAGTGAACGGTGGTGTAGGATCATCAGGATCTCCTAGGGGTAACAAAACACTAGGATCACCCCTTGGGGCTTCATCCATCTTGTTTCTTCTCGGTGTTGGGTCCAGGTTGATTATCGGGACTCTTCTAGTTTCTTGGCTTTGTGCTTTCGCGACCTCCTGTTCTGCCAGTAATTTCTTGAGCCTTGCAGCCTCTGCCTCATGGGCCACAATCGTTTCCTTGGTAGTTTGGGGTTGTTCCCGATTTGTTTGGGAACAACGTCTCCTCCTTGGGGCAACATCTTCTTTAGTTGAATAATTCTCGTCCTCAGTATAGGGACCTGAGTAGTCTTGAATCAAAGGGGTCCTTCGAGTTTGTTGGTTTTTGGGTCCCATACCTTGTATATAAGGGGGAACATATGCTTCATGGTAAGTGGGGTTGAGACCACTACTGCCCATCGTGGGTCGAGGAGGCATGCCATAGTTTGGCATCCCAAGAGTTTGAGTTGCGTATTGGGGAAGATCCGTAGTATGGAGTTGAAGGCCACTTGGTGCATTCATGAGCAGTGGGGAGGTCGTGATTGGTTGCTGATGAGTGGTCTCTTGTGGATTAGATCCATGAACGACCATTTGAAGGGGATTCGTCCCTTCAACCGAGGTTGGGATTTCCGGTCTTTGAGTGGTGGTGAGGGGGATATTCGCCCCTTCAATGCCAGTAGTTGGCGGTGGTTGATTTCCTTCAGCCTCAGAGGTGAAGGGAAGGCCCTCAGAAGTATGAGTGTCGCGAGTTGTTCTTCGTGTACTTGCCATGGTTGATGTTGTCTTCCCACAGACGGCGCCAAATGTTGTGGATTAAAAAACGTACTTGTGAATTTAATGTTAAGGTTTAATGAGCTTCGAGTTTTAATGGCTGCACTTGCGTTTCGAGACTAAATCGGTCCTCACAAGATGCCTACGTATCTCAAATCGTTATTGAGAATCAAGCCAAAGACGTAGTTCTTGGTGTTGCCATCGGGGCTATGGCGGTAGGGGCACACCAAGGACGTAGTGACTTGTATGTCCTTATTCGAGAGGATGAAGTCTAAAACGTTGTAGATGACGTATGTAGCTGTGTCCAAAATGTAGTTCTGAGATGAGGGGTCAGACCCTTTATATAGGCGTTTAGAAGCCTAGTGGATAAGTATTGATTTCCTTGAAGGATAAGTCTTATCTTTGACGGTAGATAAGTATTGAATTTCTTAAAGGATAAGTCTTATCCTTGACGGTGGATAAGGATAAATTCTAGATCCTTCCTTGTAGGAGTTGTTTCCATATCATAACGGACTTGTATTGAAACAAGCCCACTTGTATTAGAACAAGCCTGTATTGGACGTCTCCTAATACAGGTTGTACTTTTAGCCCAAATATTAATTACGAAATTAATATTTAATTAGAGTTTCAGGGCTTATTAATGGGTCTTATTTATGGACCAGCTAGGTTTAATTAATGCAATATTAATTATGTATTTAGGGTTATTTTTATCTCATATCAATATAGATAAATTAAACGGAGAAAAGACCCTCAATGACACAATTTAAAGTAAAAATGCCCGTAATATCACATTCTGAAAACATGACCCTCACTGGCACGCTGAAATGTGAAATCGTGTCAAGTTATTACTTTTTAAAATTTAACTGTTGTTTCTTCTATTGGGCCTAACAAACTTGGGCCTGCTAACGCAAATTTATATCACGTTTGCATCTTACACGCATATTAATGTTGCGTTTTCTGTTTTATTTTTTATTCTTTCTTGAGGAAAACCCTAGTTTAGACCTGCGTTTTGTGAAAAAGAAAAATATATTATATGAAATTTTTAGTGAAGACGTTATATAAAATAACGTTTTCAAAAACCCAACTCAAAGTTGCGTCTCCAAGTGTTATTAGTGACCAATTTTTTTCAAATTGTGCTATTATGGACCATTTTATTTTTAATTGTGTCATAAAGAGCCATCACCCAATTAAACGTGAGTTTTTTTACAAAAATATTATGAGAACATAGTTTCTAATAATATTTTTTAGGAAAATATTAAGATAATAATCTGATTTTAAGTTAAAATTTAGAACTTGAAAAAATAAATATATTAAAATATTAAAATGATAACTTTGAGTTCAATAGAAAGTTTACTAAGAATATCATGCTCCACCTATTCTTTTCTCTAAACATTACTGGAAAATTTCTTTTACTACATTATTGTATGTTTCAACAACTACATTTTTCAATAACTTTAAACAAATTATAATTAATCCTCGGACTACACACGTAATAAGATGTGTGAACCATAAGTTATTATATAATCAGTCAATTTTTTCTTTTAACAAGAACACAATTATACAATTCAACTAACCAAAATAAAAGCTGTTGGGCAAGAAACAAATGACAACAAAACTGACTATAAAAAAATAATACACAAAATATTTAATCTATGACACCAAAAGATACAAAACAAAAATTACTGGACTTTGCATAAAAAAAAAAAAGAACAGAAAAAGTAATTAAAATCACCATTAGAAACGAACAAAATGGTAAAAAAAAAAAACCCCAAGAAGTACAAATGCGATATAAGATATCCGGCAAGTGAATGTTACACAAGAATATAAGAAATTAATAAAATAAAATACTTTTAACCAAGCACAGAATAAAATAAACAATACTAACACTGACAAGTATACGAACCAAACCAAAAACTTTAAACAAGATAAAATAAAATAACGGGATGAGGCTAAAAGAATTTGAGAAATATTGTACTGAACTTACATGAGTATATAGTATATGATCAAATCCTTGAATTACAAATACTTTGTAAGTATTTACGTGTTTAGGAGCATTAAGCTCAAAAAATTTACCGAAAAGATATGCAAGAACTGTAAAACAAAATGAAGTCGGCACTTCATAGTTTTGGTCACTTGAGCTGTCTTGACCAAATGATGATAATTTTTTTATTCATTCGTTATATATGGAGAAATTCTTAGACATAGAGAACTTCAAGATCAAGGTGACATTTTCAAATTTTAAACGAAATGTATGCAATTTCTCTGCTCAGCAAAATGATAGAGAAAGATACCAGTTACGCAAAATCTTTTATGCCAGACAATTAGACTTAAAGCATTGAGATATGAATTGTTCTCCTACATCGCTATGTACATTACAAAAGAGTTCACATCATCTTTTTCACTGCATAGATCATCTTCTTAATAAGGCTGGAGATGAAAACACAATGGTGTAAATTGCTTAGGTTCAAAAAGGTGCCTTTGACACTTGGATAAACACAGCTTCAAGTCTCTCAGCTTTCTTCCTCATATCATCAATGTCATAATCTGAATTTTCAATCACCTCTTTTACTCTACTACACTTTATTTCAAGAGCTTTCATTTCCTCTTCTGCTTAACCTTTTCAAGTATCTTCTGTTTCAGAGCATCCTCTGCATCAGGTGAGAGGGTCAGTAGCTTATTTATTCTCGCACGTAAAAATCCAACTTTCATCCCCAAAATCTCAAAGCTTTTTAAAGTGTTGTCCCATATTTTCAAATTTTTACATGTTATAGGCTGGGAAGACCTAATAGCTTCAGCAACATTGATGGTTTCAAAAATGACTCCTACGACTAGTTGCAGGTTCAGCCCATTAATGAGTTGGTCATGGAGGTACGACTTTTGATTGCAGCAAAGCTCATAGTATTTAAGCCGAAGGTGATGTGGTATTTCACAGTCTATGATTAATCCGTCCACAACAACGCTGAAATTTTCAAAACTCTTCACATCTTTGAAATCAACAATTGTTTGAGAAAACCTGATGCCTTCAAAATCATTAATATCCTTCCCAGCATCAACAATATTACTAAGAGCAAGCATGTCTTTCGCTTGAAAACTGTGGATAGGAGAAGACTGCTCCAAATGTTCTTCTCGTGCCATTCCAGTAATCTTCAGCCCCATTTCTCGATGATCTTTCAAGGTAACAGCAAAAACTAATATTGTATTATCAATCAACTGCAGACATAAACTACAAGTAAATATAAACAGTAAATGACTTTACCTCTGTCCATCTCTCTTACACAAGCACCCAGATTTAAAAGAGTGATAGCTCCATCAATATCAGTAAAAGAATTAGCTCTCACAACATAGACCTGCATAAGACATGTATAAAGAAAAGTTTGCTTTGTTTTTTCATTTAACTAATGACTTTCCTTTGCTATTTGCCTCTCAGTGCCGAGGCAATACAAATAAATGACAGATGCAATAAGTGTTTAACCTTTACCTTGAATTTGCATTGTTGGATCAGATGAAAAACCAAAACATCCGACTCCTGCAATTTTTGAGCAATGGAGAACCCTCTCCATCCACCACTTAGTCCATTCTTTCCAGCGAGATACTTAGTCTCATGTTCATGCTCAATTTCGTCCACCAAAACAACAGTATCATCATGCTTTGGCAAATGAATGGCAGTAAAGTTTTTTGGAAGACCCTGTCATTTCAAGAAGAATTGACCCAAAAACTAATTAAAACTCATGAGTTTGGCTACTTTTGAGGAAATACTACTCAATCAACCAATTGTTTACCAGCCAAAATCCACCAGCAACATGTGATGGAAGCATATTCTTCACAAAACTAGGAAACTTGGATGCTAAGTTTGCTTGAATTTCCAGAGCTCTGTCCATGGGAGAGGACTCTGTTGGACCAAAATCATGACTATCCCTTTTTGTTTCGGCATTTGGTTGATAGCTTCAAAATCGAGACGATCATTTTAGGCAAGCAAAACACACAAAAAACATTTAACAGGTGATGATCTTAATCCAAAGGTTTCAGTGTTGTTAACAGACCTTGCTATAGGCTTGTCAAGATCATGAAAGGAAACAACCTGCAAAAGATATTCATTTATTTCCCCACAATTTTGTAACCTATCATGCCAGCTTAAAGATGGATGAAAGTAAAAACAAACAAATACCAATCATCTAACACCAATTTGCAGGGCAACTACATTGTGGGTTACAATCATTAATGCAGATTTACACATTAAGTTTTTATTTAGCAAACAGATTCAGTATTTCGTTATATTTCAATTGTAAACACATAGAAAACACCCAGATAAATCATGATTCGTAAGGTTCTTGTGAATGTGAAATGAACGGTGCTTACTTTTTTCTGTTTTCTTGTACCCCTGTTCTTCGAAATCTTTTTCTTTGTGTCCGATACCTTATTAATCTGCAAACCAAAACAAGTACCTAAAATCAATAGCTAGCTAGCTACACATAAAACAACTACATGCATATAAATGAATATATGTATACCTTGGAAGAGGGCTCAACTCGAGGGATGGCCATTAAAAGGTTTCTGAGTTTCTTTTCTCCCGTGTGTGTTTGAAAAGATGGGCATATGAAAAGACTACTGTAAGTCAAAACATTTTAGTGAAAATTAGGTAGAAATAACGGGGAAGGTAAAAGATGACCGTTTGACTTGGATTTTGAAAAGGAGCTGATTGGATTGTCAAATTACCGTAATGTATTGTTATCTAACAATTACGTAATTGAGGCAAATTTTGAAATTCTTGGTGTCTAGGATAGAAGGATTTACTGCAATATATGCATTCTAGTTTTTTTTAGGGTTTTTTTATTAATATGTCCCAATTTAAAATCTGATTTACAAATATATCCTATTTATAATTGTATTTGTAAATATGTCCCATTTTCAAAAAGTTTACAATTTTAAATTAACCATGGTTAATTTTACTACTTCACATTATTAAATGACAAATGTAACTACTTTTTTAAAAATAATGATATTTAAATAATAACAATGATTCACTTGAAACTGATTTTAGTGTAAGCAACATCTTTTCACTGAGGCCAAAAATCTTAAAAATCTGGAGCAATCTATACTATCTATCTATACTATAATATTATAAGCAAACCACCCTCTATTTGGTCGGTAGTTTGGTCATCTCTATTTGGTTGGTAGTTTGGTCATTTAGTTTAGTCCTCTAAATAATAATCGTTAGATTTAAATATAAATAAATGATAACCGTTGGATGTAATATTAAAAGAATATCTTTTTTTTGATATCTAAAATGCTCCCACGGGTTCAGGGTTCGAATGCCGTCAACAACATATTAAAATTTTTAGATCAAAATACAAATAAATGCTAATAAAATAAGATAAAAAATACTAAAAAATCATATAAAAAATTACTATTATAAGCAAACTACCATCTATTTGGTTGGTTGGTAGTTTGGTTCTCTAAATAATAACCGTTAGATATAAATATAGATAAATGAGAACCGTTTGATGTAATATTAAAAGAATATTATTTTCTTGGTATCTAAAATACTCTCACGGGTTCAAAATTCGAATCCCGTCAACAACATATTATTATTATTATTAAATATTTATATCATCTATTTTTCTAAGCTACATTCAAAAGTTCAAGATATTAAACCGTCGACAACATATTAAAAAATTTTAAGATCAAAATACAAATAAATGCTAATAAAATAAGATAAAAAATAATAGTAAATCATATAAAAATACTAAATTAATAAATTAAAAATACTAAAATTCATCCGTGCATCGCACAGGTTATAGGCTTGTACAAGTAAAGTCTAAAATCCAAAAATCTCCGTTGAAAACATCAAGAGCATAGCTCACAAATTATTTTATCATCCTTCATACATAACAACTTAAAAGAGTAACAATCCGTGGAATCGAAAATCATAATCTAATTTATTATTGGGTTTAAAAGCACCAACTCAAACGAAACAAATTATCCATCTACTTCCCGTCTAATCCTTTTTTTCGTTGAGTTAGAGCCAATTGGACCACCACCGCATGTTGTTTTGTTATGTCCGGGTTGTTTGCATTTGCTGCAACACCTTGGTTTCTTCTCATGTAAGGTCTCGTCATAAGCCTTTCTTCTATTCTTTCTCGGTCTGCCTTGTTTTCTGATTAGTAAAGGGGAACAATAGTCACTCTAGGCTACACAAACAAAGAACAATGAGTGTTCATTATTGTATTAAATTATTATAATTTAGTGTATAATTAAATATAACCATTGTTGTTTAGAAATACCTCTTCCCAATCACCCGGTCCTTCCAAAGGTATCATCCCTTCAGCATATGTTATCTTGTAATTATCCACCGAATAATATTTAGCACAATACCTATATACAAATCCAGAAAAATAAATTAATAAGACTCATGTGCATTAAAAATTACTTAGTTATTTTTCAAACACTTACTGAATCCAATTGGGTCTGATTTGTTGTAGAGCACAGACTGCATGCTGGCAAGGGAAACCTCTCAACTGCCACTGCACACAGCTACATGTTTTCTTGTTAAGATCAACAGTGAAGACGGAAGAGTAGATGCTTGTAACTTCATAAACCTTGCCAGCAACAGCTCCTGCTACTTTGTACTCCCCTAATTTCTTCAACATTAGCTTCAGTAATTTCTTGGCGCTAGGAACCAAATCCCCAGAATCCCAACCAACGCAAGCATTTCTTCTCTTGTAAAACAACCCTATGACCAACTGACCATACATTAATACTAATTTACAAAGAGGCTTCTCCCTAATTTTTGCAATCATATTGTTAAAACTCTCAGAGAAGTTGTTGCTCAAGTGTTCACACGAGCTGTTATGGTCAAAGAAGGCCCTGCACCAGCTTTTAGGATTCTCTCCCATCAAGTACTCAAAAGCTTTAACATTCTCCACCATCATACTATCCACGTGAGCCTATAATTAAAACACCTTGATTTAGTAATCTATAATTGATAAAAAAAACTAGTAAAAGTTTATCAACAAGATTTAGTAATAAAGAATATTACTTGAAAGTGTTTAGCTTTATAAGCTTTAGCAGCATTCCAGAACATAGTATGAAGCTTAGAGCCCTTGAAATGTGATTTGAAGTTTTTGTACATATGTCTGTCGGCAATTAAAAAATTATGTAGAACAAGAATTACAAGAGTTTGGTAACAAGAAATGTGAAAGGAAGTTAACAAACCTGAAACAAAACCTATGTGGTGAAGTGGGGAATAGTTTGTGGACTGCTTCCCTCAATCCTTTTTGCCTATCAGATATGAAGTTGATTCCCTGTACGGGATGTTCATCCAATCTAGGCTTAAGATGTTTCAAAAACAAGAACCAATTCTCAGCACACTCATTTTTACAAATCATGATCCCTAAAGGCACCAACCCATTTTGTCCATCTAAAGCAGTAGCTGACAATAAGCAACCACCGTACTTTCCTTTAAGGTGACATCCGTCAAGACCAACAACATTTCTACAACCATTAATAAAAGCCGCGTCAAAAGAAATTGTTACAGACTCGAAGGTTTTATCTTCACTGCAACTAGAAAAATGAAAAGTTAAAGTACACATGAATGTCATATGCATGCAAGGCTAAAATTCTGCAGAAATATTAATATTATAGACAAGGCTAGCAAGAAATATGCAACTTTCTACTCCAAAATTCTGCAGAAAATAGCTTAGAAGCTGCTCCGAATTTCTGCAGAAAAGTGCTAAAAATCTGCCAGAAACTGCTTCAAAATTATGCAGAAAACAGTTTAAAAACAGCCTAAAAATTGCTGCAAATTTCTGCTGTAAACAGCTGCAGAATTCTGCAGAAATCTGCTATGAAACTGCTTCAAAATTATGCAGAAAACAGTTTAAAAACAGCCTAAAAACTGCTGCAAATTTCTGCTGTAAACAGCTGCAGAAATCTGCTATGAAACTGCTTCAAAATTCTTCAGAAATCTGCATATAAACTGCTGCAAATTTCTGCTGAAAACTGCTAAAATTCTGCATAGAAATAAACAACTTAAAATTCTGCACAAATTTGCATAAAAACTGCTGCAAAAATTCTGGAGAATTCTGCAATAAAATTCTGGAGAATTCTGCAGTAAAATTCTGCAAAAAAATGTTGGAAAAATGCAAAAACGGATATTCTACAAGACCTGAACTTTGCATAAAATAGTCAAACAAAACAAGTACTTTGCTAGGAAAAAACAGAGTATGCCCCAAAATAAAGAATTTACCTGCTATATGTGTACGTAGCAATTGATTTTGGATTGATCTTTTTAATCATCTCACATAGACTTGGTATGAGTTTGAAACTTTCATCATAACTACCGTTAATTTTCTCCAAAACCTTGTTTCTAGCCTTCCATGCAACATGATACGGAATCAAGGTGTTGTGACTCATCCAAAATTCATCAGAAATCTCACTAGGTTTGGGTACAATTTTGCTATGTGTTTTCTTCATCTTTTCGATCAAATGCTCAGCCACAATAGATTATTAGCCCATCAACATTATTAGCTTCAGTAGGATGTCTAGGCTCTTCAACATGACGTTCAAAATCCAGTACCATCCTTGAAACACTTTCCCTCATTCTCTTAGCTTTTTCGATCATCCGTGGACTTTTTCTCGGAGAATATATTGCCAGGGATGATTGATGAACCAGCTTTTTAGGTGTTGCATACCTAATTTGTGGGTTACAAACCATTGCAGTTGGTTTAATCTCTTGCATCTTCTCATTTTCCATAATTCTGAGAGAACACATTGTTATTCTTCTAAGGGAGAGATAATGGGCGGAAGTTAACACATGTTACTTGGCGGGTTAGTGTGTACACGTACATGTATAAACCTAATTTTTAGTCTGTTGCCTTATCTTATCGGGTATTATAGTACAAATATTTATATTTATAACTTAATTGTATCTATATAGGTTATATATGAGTTAAAAACTAACCATAGGACATATTTATAATATTTGAATAAAAAGGGACATATTAATAAAGTACAATATTAATTTGGGATATATTATACAATTTCCCTTTTTTTTGTAACACTATATGTATTATAGTTTTTATCGTGAGTAATTCGAAAATAGGAACTGTGGCCTCTGTACTAGCCACACAACCAAATTTACGTAACAAATTTAAACTAGTATTTAGCTAAACAACTCCTTATCTCTGTAACTGATTCAGTTATATCTTGACAGTTTAGTTAGTTATTAGATGTGTAGTATAAATATCAACACTATGTCATTATTGTACTCTTAAGTGAAATATTAATAATTCAGTATTCTTTTCATTTCTTACTTAAATGTTTTGTTTACACATTCTCCATTGTTGCTTCTGCAACATCATGTCTATATGGTATCAGAGCTCAGATCTATGAACGATATTCAATTCCGCATCGTTATAACACAAAGGGATGATGAATTACAAGGTTCATTTTGAGTTTCTCTCAGAATTCAAGCGTTACATCATATAATCAGTAAGATTTCTTTTTTTTCTTCAAGTGATTGATCGTTGTTCAATTTGTGTTCGTTGTTACTTGTTTTTTACTGTTAAATCATTCTGAATTGGTGTTTTTTGTTGATTTTAGTCTTGTAATTGCGATCTAGTGTTCGTAATCGCAATTTTGTCTATCGATTTTGTATGTGATTCTTGATTCCTGTTAGAAAAAGTGATTAGTTTTGATAATCACGAGTAGAGGCAGTTATGTTAATGCTTTTCTTAATGAGAGTTCTCCTGGTGGAACTTCTGGTGGAAATAATGTTTGATGTTGAGAATTTAGCACCAAACACTAGTGAGAATGATGATTTGAGCGTTGTGAATTCTAATCTACATTCGTTGTTTTTTCAAAACATTGGTCATCCTGGATTAGTGTTAATATCTAAGAAGCTAACAGGAACAAAGAATTATGGTCCATGGAAACGATCTTTAACCATAGCTTTATCAGCCAAAAACAAGCTAGGTAATAAATAAATAAATATAATTGATTACAAGAATTAAATTGATAACTAATAAATAAAAAGTGTAGAGTTGACCATAAATCATATCTCATCAAATCTTTACAAATATGGTAATAAATTAACATCTAATTAGATCATTACAAAAATGGTAATAAATTAAAAACAATACATATGTTTTTTTTGTATTTTTTTGTAACAGAAATACTACCCTTATACTATTTATCAACTAATATACACTTATATTTGTACAAGATCCAGGCCGTCAGATTGAAAAGTAATGGACGGTAATGATGAAGGGTCTCTCGGTCTCTCTCTAAGTAAGGGTCTCTCTTGAACCTCCCCATATATATATATATATAGTTAAGTTCTATGAAAACCACTTTTTTTGTGGAGACCTGGAGACCACATATGTTCTACAATCTAAATTTGACAAAATAGATCATATTTTGTAATCAAAAAATTGCAAAACGTACTGTTTTGTAAAGTATATTCTATGAAAATCACTATTTCGTTGAAAATCTTGAAAATCATGTAAGTTCTGCAAACTAAACATGAATGTTCTGCAAACCGAACATGTTTCGCAAAACAATATGTTTTGCTATGTTTTAGTTGCAAAACATATATAATTTTAAAGATTTTAAATGAAAATAGATATTTTCATAGAACATAATTTATAAAATATTATATTTTGCTAAATTTAGATTGCAGAAAGTATGTGGTCTCCGGGTCTCCACAAAAAATGTGGTCTCCAGGTCTCCACAAAAAATGTGGTCTCCATATCGTAGTATTTTATATGAGAATCAAAATTTATATTATGTGAAATAATAATAACGATATTCCATAAGAGCAACTCCAATGCAACAATATAAATATAAGGGTGTAAAAATTACACAAGACAAATAGCGTGACACCAAATTTGGTGTCAAAAATACATTTGGTGTAACTTTTACATCAAATCTGGCATTTTTCATAATTCCTATATTGCCTTTGTGTTTGTTAACAAAAACAAATTTATTCATGGCTGTCCTATCTCTTTCTTGTTTTATACCAACAAAGTACTTGATTTTAGAAAAGTGAAAATATTTAATATCTTCTTTTAAACATTTAGTGCAACATATAGTGTAAATGAATACGAGTTGGTTTTGTAAGACTATTTCCAATGCATAACACTAAAATGGTGTAGTTTTTACACTATTTTAGTGTTAAAATAACACCATCCATATAAACAACTCTAATCCATCTACACTATATCTTACACTAAAAGTCTAAACGAAGATTACTTTTTCAAAGTAAGTATCTTGTTTGACATATAATAGGGTACGAAAGGAATACATTTGTTTTTGTTAACTAGTACGAGGGTATAATAGGCAATATGAAAGACGCCAAATTGGTGTAAAAATTACACAAAATGTACCTTTGACACCAAATTTGGTGTCACATTATTCATTTGGTATAATTTTTACACTATTATAATGTTGCATTGGAGTGAGTTTTACATCAAAAAATACACCATTTTGGTGTTATAGTATTGCATTAGAGTTGCTCTAAATAGTGTAATTTTTACACTAAAATAATGTAAAAGTTACACTATTATTACGTTACTAGCGTAACAGCCCGTGCAAGGCACGGGCCTACATAGAGATGTCAATAATTTTTATTGTGAAAAAGTTGGTCGTGATCGATTTATTAGCTTAAGGATTGTGTAGTCTTAAGTTTGAGAGCGTAAAATGAGAAGTATGGTTCATGCATAGTAAGGAGTAAAGAATTTTGTTGGCGAATAGTGTAATTACTTTGAATCACAAACGTAAGTTTTTTGAAATAAACTCAAAAAAGCATGTAGCATAGTGGTTAAGCCCATTGATATCTTGGAAGGAGGTTGGAGGTTCCATTCTTTGTAGTAACACATCTATTAAAACATTTTTGTATAAAAATATACGAGTGACATTTTTGTTATTTTTTTTAAAAAAAAGGTAAAAATAATCAACATAATTAATATATATTAAATTGAAAACATACAACTGTATTAATATATAGTGATTGAATATATAGATATATAAAATTACGAAAAGGAAAAAAGAAAAACAAATTTATATAAATAATTTAAACCAATATTTTATTTATTCAAACATCAAAGTAAAAAAATAATAATATAAGAGATAAAAGACGTGGGTTATCTAATAAGTTTTTTAAAATAAACTCAAAAAGACATGTAGCATAGTGGTTAGGCCCATGGATATCTTGGAAGGAGGTTGAAGGTTCGATTCTTTGTAGTAAACACATGTATTAAAACATTTTTGTATAATAATATACGAGTGGCATTTTTGTTATTTTCCAAAAAAAAAGGATAAAACAATAATTTCGCGGTCATTTAATTGGTAATTTTTGCCAATTGATAACTTTTGCCAATATATAGTAATAGATAGTAATAGATGAATCGAAGATGGTCTAATAGAATCAAAGTTCTACGAGACTGCAGAGACCGGGGCTAATCCCATCCCTGCCCGGACCCCTGAAAATTTTATATATTTCCCTAATATTCCCACCCGATCCCCGAAAAATTTCTAGTTTTCCATCCCGAATGAGATCGGGATCGGATTAAATGCCCCTCTTTATCCTAAAGTTAACGAATGCTAAAGTTCTTGCATACGAGATTTATTTTGACCCAGGCGAGAGTTTTTGCGGCATTATATTTAAGCGAGATTTTCTAGAACTTCTGTATCTTTTGCAACAGTATGTTTTAAATAAAAAAGTAATGTAGATATATAGTAACGTTGATACTTACAAGTTACAATGATGTAAAGATTTGGTTGGGTGCGATTTATTTAAATTGGTAGAAATATTTATGAAGTAATTGCTATTTTTAAGTAATTGATATAAATAGCTGACGGTTAATAAGTAAGCGTCGGGCTAACAAACTAAACTTGCAAGTTAGCAAATTTTTAGCAACTTCATATTCGTTGTACAATGTCTGCAGATTTTGTATAAATACATTACATTATTTGGTACATTGAAAGTTAATTTAGTTGGTATTCAAAACCATGAAGAGCGTCGTAGATTTAAAGATGGTTGTGTTTTCGTTGATTTTGATGGTCATGAATGCAACTCTGTCCCATTCTTCTGACATACCAGGTCTTGTTTAGATACACAGGTTCTAGTAGTTATGTAATTCAGATGGATTATCAGAAAGAAACACATCTAATTATCTGTTAATTCATGTTAATCCATGTTTTACAGGGAACGTTTCTGAAGATAATTATGACTACTTTGCCTCCCCAGAGGTAAGCTAAGCTAATTCATTTCTTCATCTTCATGATTACGCGCGTTGTGTTTAATTTTTTACCATTCTTTTGACGTAATTTTTGTTAAACTATAGGCTAGTAAGAAAGAAAAATGCTCGAGGGTCCTCGTACAATAATATGAATCTCACAAATAAAATGATGCCACCTCATGTTTGGGATTTTTTTTCAGGACATATATATAGGGTATATGATTTTCTTGGTTTCTTATGTGATTTTAGTGTTTGAAAGAGCCCCTTCTCGCGCAATATGGAGGAGGAATGATCAGAGGAACAAAATCAGTGAATGGCACTGTCTTCCCACAAAAAGTTGGACTCAAGGACAGACTTTATTATGTTTTTTCAGGTAATGTACGCACGTACAGCGGTACAGACACTGACCGAACCAGAATTTCTAGAGAGCCGGGCACGGTAAAGTTATAATTGCACACCCTAGATAATTTTTTGACTAAAATACCCTCACTTGTCTTGCATCATTTAACGCTCCTCTGGTCTTTCATCCGTTCTGTCATTAACCAACCCTCTACTCTACTGTATTTTTCTTCGAGTAAATTACAAAATGGTGGCCGGACTTTACCCGCATTAGCATTTTGGTGACCAGACTTTCAAATTTACAATTTGGTGGCCAGATATTGCTTTTAGTTTTCAAAAAGGTGGCTAAGAGCCACTTTTTGTAGAACTTTTTTTTCAAAAAGGTGGTCCTTAGCCACATTTTCGAAAAATAAAAGTAATGTCTGGCCACCATATTACAAATTTGAAAGTTCGGCCATCAAAATGCAAAATGAGGTTAAGTTCGGCCACAAATTTGCAATTTACTCTTTTTCTTCTGACCTTATTTTCTTGTTCTGTAAACATGATAATTTTATTCTTATTTCTTTTAATTTTCACTTTTAAAATTTGCAAAGGATAAATATATTTGTATATTAAACGTCAATAGATATAAACCTAATAAATAATTTATTCCTTTTTCTTAAAGGATGTTGGTCCATATATTCTCTTTTTGTTGTTGTTGTAATACAGCTTGGGTACAAGTGAGTGAAGGAAGTGAGAACATAATAACAGCAGCATTCAAGTATTCAAGCGGAGTTACCAAAGAAGCTGGTAAGGTGGTAGCCAGGCATGGATGTTGGTCCTTTCTTAAAGGTGGAATTGTTGCAAATTTCACAACTTCAGCTGACATCATTTTTCTGGTAGATGTAGTGTACATCATACTTTTAATTTAAATATTTTTGTTGATTTCGGATCATTTACGATTCTTGTTCGTTTTTTAATATTGTGTAATTTTATGTGTTCTGTAAAATGAATTGAAAAGTTTTTAAACCTCAATCATCGATGTAGTAGTGCTCTATCTTCTAATACATATATGTTGTGTGATTATCTGCAGCCTAAAAATCCTCAGGGAGAAATTTGGGTGGCCAATGTTTCGCTAAGACCATTCACTGAAGAACAATGGAGATCCCACCAAGAAGAAAGAATTTCCAAGGTAAATAAAGCTCTATATATATATATCCTGGACAGTAATATATATTAGAATGATCATTTTTATACTTGTTGGACTGGATTAATATCTGCAGGTACGCAAGAGGAGAATCCGTTTGAAAGTAACAGATGCCAAAGATAATGCCAAGACAGTAGGAGGCGCGAAAGTGAGATTTAATCAAGTCAAACAACATTTTCCATTTGGATGTTCTATGACCAAGAACATTGTTAACAACCAAGCTTACCAAACCTGGTTTTCCTCAAGATTTAGTGTCACCACTTTTAGAAATGAAATGAAATGGTATGATAATGAACCAATCCAAGGCCAAGAAAGCTATGCCAACCCAGATTATATGGTCAATTTTGCCCAAACACATGGCATTTCTATTAGAGGTCACAACGTTTTCTGGGAAGATCCTCGGTACCAACCTTATTGGGTTTATGGCCTTAACCCTAATCAGTTAGCAGCTGCGACCGATAAAAGAATCAACTCAGTTATGTCAAGATACAGAGGCAAGCTAATTTCTTGGGATGTTGTTAATGAAAATTTGCATTTTAGATTCTTCGAAGACAAATTGGGTAATATTGAATTTCCGGGGATCCATTTCGCAAAGGCTTGTCAGCTTGATGGAGGAGCCACCTTGTTTATGAATGAGTATAATACAGTGGAGGATGGTAGAGATCCTGCTTCACTTCCACAGAATTATATAAATAAATTAAGGCAAATTCAAGGTAGTGTCAATGGTGCACGTATTGGAATTGGCTTGCAATCTCATTTTAGTCAACAACCAAACATTGTTTACATGAGATCTGCACTTGACATTCTTGCTGCTACAGGAATGCCTATTTGGCTAACAGAAGTAGATGTCAAGCCAAATCCAAATCAGGTACAATATTTCGAACAAATACTAAGAGAAGGTTTTGCACATCCGGCTGTTCAAGGGATTGTAATGTGGGCAGGGCCAGCAGTAGACCGTTACGACATAACTCTAGCCGATGATAAGTTCTGCAATACTCCTGCTGGAGATTTAGTAGACAAATTGCTCAAGGAATGGAGATCAGAGGTTCCGGAATTAAAAACAGATGATAATGGATTACTTGGAGTGTCATTATTTCACGGAGAATACCAAGTAACTGTTGTGCATCCGACAACAAATTCGTCCACTAATCTTTCTATTGACATTAGTGATAAGCTTCCTGCAAATGAAAGTTTTCATATTCATATTTGAATGTATGAGAATTAAATTTGTGATTAGCACTTGTCAGTCAATTTGATTATTCCAATGTTTCTATTACGTTACATCCCTTCTTATTAAACTACAAACTTTGCAAATCTCCAAGATAACTTTCACGAATTTAGATTTGAGTAAAAATACAAATAAAATCGTGTAACAAGGCAAATATGATTCATATATTTCTTGCAACCATTTAAAAAACCCTTCTTCAATGCATCAAAACAAATGTATAACCTATGAAATGTAGGATTTTCAGACTCCATAGTTGCTTCTCCCTTGATAAACACAGAGCTTCCAGGATTAGTTCTCAAGACTTCAGCTCCATAGTCCAATAATCTAGCATAATGCTCATTCAACACTGATTCAAGTTCAGCCATTGCAATTTTTTAGCCCACCAACATTGATTCAGTGTACATTGCATCTTGAACTTGGCATTTATAGCTGCGGCAAACTCCTTCAGCTTCCATCTAGGATTGCTCCTGATAATATTACCAAACTCTTTTGCTAACCAATCCGCCTTTACCATTCTTTGTTTGCTTACTATGATGCAATTATGCTGGCCCATAATTCCCACTTGCAGTTATCTCTACACTTAGCTTGCAACCTCTTGAAATCACTCCTTTTGATGAACACTCTTCTCTGTTTAGCCACACCATAATTTCTAATAACATCTCTCAATAGCTGTCTTGATGTAAATATTAATCCAGGTTGAAAATCAATAAGTTTCATACGTGTATTTGGGTTGAAAGTAGGGAAAATGGGCTTCTATTTCTTCATGTTCTCGCCTCTCCTCAACTTATTCACATCAAACTCCTCATGATCGCTTGAATCTGATGACTCCAGACTAGCTGCATCAAATGAATCACTATCATCTTTCTCCTCTGCAATTTTTTCAACTATGTCACATCCAAGATGTTGATTTTCAGCATACTTAGGAAATAAATTGTTTAACATCTCATACTCATGTTGCATAAAACCTTGTCAGACAGGTTTATCACACAATGCTGGATTGTTAGATATAATTGCTGATGTTTGTTTATCAGTGTTTAAAGTATCAGGTAAATAGGGTCGCGCTCCAGTGAGAACCTCTACTATTGTGAGATATGAGATCTAATCCTAGCCATTCATTAATACATCTTATATTAATCTCCCACCACCCATTAAATTTATTAATATTTTAATATTCCATCACCCCCCACCCATCCACCACCTCCGACCACCGGGAACCTCTATTTCCGGCCACCACTAACTCCGGCGATCAATTCCGGCCAAGCCAAAAAATCACCACCGGAAACAAAAAATCACCACCGGAAACAAAAAATCACCTCACTACCATAACTCCGACCACCACCGGAAAACAAAAAATCACCACCGGAAAACATAAATCACCACCTGTTGTCATCCCAAATCAACATCTGTTATCAAAAATCACCACCGTCGTAACTAAAATCACCACGATTAAGAAAAATAATCATAATTAATTAAAAATAACTACAATCAAACCAACAAAATCATCACTCATCGTCGTACTACCACCGTCAAAATAAACCCGCCAACTAACATGACCACCATATCACCACCATCGCTCTATAACCACTAAAATAAAAAACAAATTTATTAAAATTATCAGAATTAAACAACCATCACTGTCTACCACTCATCATCACTACATATAGTCTCATTCCATTACAAAATCACCACGAATTTAAGATAAAATCACAAATAATGACCGAAAACCACCAACAAATTAACAAAATCACCAGAAAACTGTGCAATAGTTTCAGTCTCTGACTGTTATACAATTACATTGAAAACTGTAAGCAATATTCTTTCCTATTCGACTGTTTTCCGAAGCAGTTCTTTCATTTCCAGGTACTCAAATAGCGCAAACCATCGTGGATATGGAATCAGTAATGGCCGATGTCAGGTTACTATATATTCTTCACCTACCGGAAACAAAGCATATGCCACAAACGAGATGGCAAAGCAAACTATGGACAGAGAAAGGAAGAGAATTACATGTATCCATAGATCAGGTAAAACAGGTTCAGAGCAGAATCAATTATCAGAACTTCGGCCAGTAAGGTCGAAAATCGGTCGGCGCCGGAGAGCAGATCGGAGAGAGTAAAAGCAAGTCGCCGGAGGCGGAAGATATGAAAGCGAAGTTAATTTAGAAGAGAGTAGTGTTGGAGACGATGAAGTGGAGAGAATCACCACGTAGAGAGAGAGAGCTAGAGAGAAAGGGAGAGAAAGAGAGAAGATGAGGTTAGGGGGGGAGTCGGGTGGATAGACTGAAGGGTGTGAGGTGGGATGTGAGTGGGGAAGACAAAATTGATGGCTGAGATTAAAAGGTTCACTAAAAAATGGAGAGCTGAGATTAGATCTCAGTTCTCACAATTAATGGGGTTCTCATATGAGCACAAGCCCAGGTAAATATCAGAGTTTAGCTGGAAGACTGGTCAGAGTTTGTTAAACTCTGACAGTCAGAGTTTACTTAGCTGTCGGTGTTATATTCAATGAAGATTCTAGAAGCGATATACTTTGAAGAAGGAAAGAAGCAAAGAGATATCGTGATGGCTAAGGAAACGGAACAAAAGACAAAAGCAATTCTTAATTGATAATAATTGTATAGCTGATTTAGAGGAATATCAATTAAAGATTGTATGTAGTTGTGTACTATTTAAACACAGACAGGTTAACCCTAAAAGGGATGCGAATACTTGAAATATTATTCTTGTAACCTAGCAGCTCTCTGTGATATTTTACATCACCGAGAGAGGAGTTATTAATTCCATATAGTTTATTATTCATAAACAGTGTTCTTATTGTTATTCTCATACATATTTGATTATATATTGTGTATTCGGCCTACCAATTGGTATCAGAACCTAGGCTGTTTAATATATACAGTTTTCTTTGATCCAAACACAAGTATAATCATGGCTGAAAATATCCAAGCAGGTTCTATTTCCGAAAAGGTTCAACCAACTTCTGTGAGTCGATATGAGACGATTAGGGTTCCAATTCTAAGACCAGCGTAATATCCAATATGGAAGGTAAAGATGACCATGTTTCTGGAAGCCACAGATCAAGAATACCTTGATAGAATCAATGATGGTCCTCATAAGCCGACTAAGCTGTCTACTGTTGTTGATGGTGAAAAACAAACGACTATTCCAAAGGAAAAGAAGATTTAACTCCTGAAGACATCTCATCAATTGCAAAGGATGCAAAAGTTAGACATCTTCTCCATAGTGCCATAGATAATGTAATGTCTAATAGAGTTATTGGTTGCAAAACTGCCAAAGAAATTTGGGATGCTTTAGAAGTCAGATGTCAAGGAACAAGTGCTATAAAGAAGAACATGAAGACTATATTGACACAGGAGTATGAACACTTTGACTCGAGACCTGATGAAACTTTGACTGAGGCATATGACAGATTCTGTAAACTGTTGAATGATTTATCTCTGGTTGATAAAGAATATGATCTTGAAGAGTCTAATCTCAAGTTTCTTCTATCTCTACCTGAAAGATGGGATTTAAAGGCAACAACAATAAGAGATAATTATGAGCTTGCAGATACAGAACTTGATGAAATCTATGGGTTGCTTAAAACTCATGAACTTGAGATAGAACAAAGAAACAGAAGATCTGGTAAGAAGACAAAATCTGTTGCTCTTAAAGTTGAGGAAAAGCTTCTTAAGAAAGAGACATCAAAGAAGAAAGCTAAGGGAAAGGCTTTGGTCATAAACTCTGAAAGTGAGTCATCAAACACTGATGATGACTCAAACACTGCTGAATCATCTGAATCCGAGGATGATGAAGAACAGATGATGCAAATGGCTGCTTTGATGGTGAAGACATTCAAGAAGATGGGTTTCAAGAACTTCAAGAAAGGAAAGAGATTCTCTAGGAGAGATTCAAACTATGAAAGGAAGAGTTTCAGAAAGTCTGAAGGAAGGGATACCAAATATGGGAAGAAAGACAAGTCTGAGATCCAGTGCTACAAGTGTAAAGAGATGGGTCACTATGCTCTAGAGTGCAAGAAAGGAAAATCTGAAAAAGCACTCATCACTAAAGGGAGAGACTGTGCAGACACTTCAGACTCAGATGAGGGAGTCAACTATGCTCTCATGGCAACTGTTAAAGATGAATCTGAATCATCTGAAAACAAGGTACCCCTAATAACTTATGCTTATGATACTGATACTCATAATATATCTGAATTGAGAATTTATCTTAAAAGCACACATGTTAGTTACAGGGATCAGACTTTAGAAAATGAAAGAATTAAATCTGTGAATCTAAAACTTAGAGAGAGAAATAAATTTCTTGAAGAAGAACTTGTTAACATGCAACAAGTTCAAAAGGAAAGAGATGATGCTGTTTATGTTAAACAGGAGTTGCTTAAGAGATTTAGGCAACTAGAATCTGAATTGGAAAAAGAGAGGAAGATAATTAAAACCTGGACAAACTCTGGAAAAGACACACATCAAGTGTTTCAAACAGATGCAGTTGGATTAGGCTACTGTGAGGAAGATGAACTTAGGTTTAAAGATAAAGTTAAAGTTATAACACATCTTCCACCTATGAAATTTGTTCCTGAATCCAGTAAGCTAAACTTTGTAGTTGAGACAGAAACTATTAAGGAAAAACCAGTAAAAACTTGCATTAAACAGGTTAATGTTGGTTTAATGACATAGAAACAATTCAAGTATAAGCTCAAAGAGGTAAAGTCTGTCAAGAAACAGAAAGTGTCTAGGAAGAACATAAATGGAAAAGTAGGCATTAATAAAAGTAATAATCATTTGCCTATTACTGATGCTCCTAGAAAAACATGTCATAATTGTGGTAGTACTAACCATCTTGCAAGTTTCTGCAGGAAGAAAAAAGACATTAATTCTTTACCCTCCAAGTATGGAGTAAAGAATGATTATGTTAGGGTTAGACCACAGGCTTTATGCACTCACTGTGGGAGTACTTGGCATTCTATTTATACTTGCAAGAATTATCATGCTATTTATCACAACTATTATGAGTTGAAGCCCAATTTGAAATGGGTTAAAGTTGATTCTGCAAGTGTAAACTCTGATATTGTTAGCTTAAACTCTGTTGATAAGAATTCCGCTGCAAAAGCTAACAATGTTAAGAAAGCCAAAGGATCCAAGCAAGTCTGGATCCTTAAAACTAACTCTCAGTAATTGTTTGTGATTGCAGGGCATAAGGGAGAGCACCCTAATCTTGGACAGTGGATGTTCAGGGCACATGACTGGAAATAAAGCCCTGCTATCAGATTATGAGGAGAAGGCTGGCCCAAAAGTTTCCTATGGAGATGGCAACATAGGACGTACTCTGGGTTATGGCAATATCAATCTTGGAAGTGTCATCATCACAAATGTAGCTCTTGTCCCAGGACTCAAGCATGATCTGCTATCTGTGAGTCAAATCTGTGACAGAGGTTATCATGTAGATTTTCAACCTGAATACTGTGAGGTTGTTAGCAAATCTACAGGGAAAGTTGTTTTAGTTGGACACAGACGTAACAATATCTATGAAGCAAGTGTGGTAACAAACTCTGAAGGAAAAGCTGTGTGTCTGTCTGCAAAGATGTCTAGTGAAGAGAGCTGGAAATGGCATAAGAAGCTCTCTCATCTAAATCTGAACAACATCAATGAGTTGATTCGAAAAGATCTTGTAAGGGGACTTCCAAAATCGATACTCAGCTTAGATGGTCTGTGTGATTCTTGTCAAAAGGCCAAGCAAAGGAAGTCATCTTTCAAGAGTAAGTCTGAATCTTCAGTTGTGGATCCTTATCATCTTCTTCATGTTGATTTATTTGGTCCAGTGAATGTAATGTCTCTTGGCAGAAAGAAATATTCTTTAGTCATTGTTGATGAGTACACTAGATACACCTGGGTGTACTTTCTAGCAAAGAAGGATGAAACTGCCTTAACTTTGATGGAACATGTAAAGCTACTGGACAAAGGATCACAGTATAAAGTGAAAATTATCAGGAGTGATAATGGTACTGAATTCAGAAATGCAACAATGGAAGAATTTTGCAAGGAAAGAGGAGTGAAGCAAGAATTTTCTGACCAGGGACTCCACAGCAAAATGGTGTAGTTGAAAGAAAGAACAGAACTTTAATCGAAGCTGCCAGAACAATGCTTGATGAAGCAAAATTTCCAACTTATTTCTGGGCAGAAGCTGTTCAAACTGCTTGTTTTACTCAAAATGTTACACTGATCAACATGCATGGGAAAACACCATATGAGATGGTGAAGAAAAAGAAACCAAACCTGAAGTATTTTCATATTTTCGGGTGCAAATGCTTTGTGTTGAAAACTCATCCTGAACAGTTGACCAAGTTTGAATTAAAAGCTGATGAAGGAATTTTTGTTGGATATCCACTGAGGAAGTTTCTCTGACAAAACAGAATAGAGAACCAGTTGAGGGGGAGCAAGAAGATACTTCGAGAACACCTCAACATGATGACTCACATTCTGAAAGAGAATCAGCTGAAGAATCTGACACAAAAACTGGCTCAAACTCTGAAAGTTCAAACACTGAGCAGTCCAATTCAGGGGGAGCCTCAGATAATCCAGATGGTCAACAAGAAAATCAGGAAAGCATGGATCAAGGGGGAGGATCCAATAATGATGAAAGAAGCCACTTACCTACAGCAAGAAAGTGGACACATGCCCATACACCTGATCTGATTATTGGAGATCCAGATGCAAGTGTGAGAACAAGAAGTGCTACAACAAATGAATGTCTGTTTCATGCATTCCTGTCTCAAACAGAGCCTAAGAAAGTAGATGAAGCTCTTCAAGATGCTAACTGGATAACAGCAATGCAGGAGGAGTTGAATGAGTTTGAGAGAAATGAAGTCTGGACACTTGTACCAAGACCCAACAACAGATCTGTAGTTGGTACAAAATGGGTTTTCAGAAACAAGACTGACAGTGAGGGAGTAATTACAAGGAACAAGGCTAGACTTGTGGCAAAAGGATATTCACAGCAGGAAGGAATTGACTATGATGAAACCTTTGCTCCAGTTGCAAGGTTGGAAGCCATAAGGATTTTTCTAGCATATGTTGCTCACAAGAAGTTTAAAGTCTTTCAGATGGATGTGAAGAGTGCTTTTCTCAATGGGAAACTTGAAGAAGAAGTGTTTGTTGAACAACCACCAGGGTTTGTGGACCCCAAACACCCAGATTATGTCTACAGGCTTGACAAAGCACTTTATGGACTAAAGCAGGCACCTAGAGCATGGAATGAAACTCTGGCTCAATTGTTTTTAGAGAGTGGGTTCACAAGAGGTACAATTGATAAAACCTTGTTATATTTTCAATTCTGGTAATGATCAGCTTTTAGTTCAAATCTATGTGGATGATCAGCTTTTATATTTTTGGGTCTACTAATGATAAACTCTGTAAGAAGTTTGCCAAGCTTATGCAGTCCAGGTACCAAATGAGCATGATGGGAGAGCTTAGTTATTTTCTAGGCTTGCAGGTAAAGCAAACAGATGATGGAATTTTTATCAATCAAGCAAAATATACCAGAAATCTTCTCAAGAAATTTGGTATGCTTGATAGTTCATCTGCAACAACTCCTATGGCAACTGTAACCAATCTAGACAAAGACACAGGAGCTTCAGTAGATATGACAAACTACAGAGGCATGATAGGGTCTCTTCTTTATCTGACTGCAAGTAGACCAGACATCATGTATGCAACCTATCTTTGTGCAAGATTTCAAGCAGATCCCAGAGAGCCTCATATAACAGATGTGAAGAGGATTTTCAAATATCTCAAAGGAACCATAACTTTGGGTTTGTGGTATCCTAGAGAATCAGAGTTTAAGATTATTGGTTACTCTGATGCAGACTTTGCAGGTTGTAAGATTGACAGAAAGAGAACCAGTGGAAGCTGTCAATTTCTAGGTGACAAACTAGTTTCTTGGTACAGCAAGAAACAGGAATCAATTTCCACATCCACTGCAGAAGCAGAGTATATTACTGCTGGTAGCTGTTGTGCACAGATTCTGTGGATGAAGAATCAACTGCTGGATTATGGGTTAAGGTACTCTAAAATACCTATTCTCTGTGATAATCAAAGTGCTATTGCTATGACAGGAAATCCAGTACAGCACTCCATGACCAAGCACATCAGCATAAGGTATCACTTTATCAGGGAACATGTGGAGGAAGGAAATATTGAGCTTCATTTTGTGTCTACAGAACAACAACTTGCAGATATCTTCACCAAGCCATTGAGTGAAGCTACATTTACAAGACTGGTAAATGAACTAGGAATGATCTCTGGTTTCGACTAGAGATACTGGTTAGACTCAAAATTTACTCTTCTGTGATATGTTGCTCATGTTTCTATGCATATGTTAACTGGCATGCAAATCATGTTGTTAAACTCTGTTAGCATACTCTGTTGGTTAAACTCTGATGTTAATCTCTGATTGTGGTATTGTCTGAAACATAAACACCGATGAAGAAAATAGTATGAAGCATGATTCTCAGTAAGTAATCATGAATTCTTCTGAGTTATATATGATCTGATCTCAAATGTGTGCAGAAAATTTACACAGCATGATACTGTCTCTATATTTATAGCATCTCTTAGTTTATTGGTCCTATACACTGAGTTTGTACTAGCTGTTTGCACTTTCTCTCATAAATTATTTGTGTTAAATGATGTCAGTCTAAACTCTTATACATAGTTGCTGCTACTTCACCCCCAAGAAAATGATGTATAAACATGTACAAATTCCTTTGAGATCATGTTGTGCCTAGGAAGACCCAGGAACTTATTGTGTCAATAAGGGCTAAAATTTGAAATTTTTGGTGACTACTCAATTAGCTAGGAAGATCCAGGAACTTGCTGTTTCAGTAAGGGCTAAAGTTTAAATTTTTGGTGACTAGTCAAGAGGCTAGGAAGAACCAGGAACTTACTCTGTTGGTAAGGGCTAAAATTTAAACTTTTGGTGACTAGTTAATTGTTTAGGACGATCCAGGAACTTACTGTTAAGATAAGGGCTAAAATTTCTAAATTTTTGGTGACTAGTGCCAACCTCTGATTACTGGAAAAGAAAAGAAAAAAAAAATTAGACAGGGGGTGAACACAATATATATAGATACTTATACAAATAAAAAAGTATGTACAGAGTTTAGATGACATCAGATTTTGTCTTAAATATGAGAGTTTGGGCAACCAGTTTTTACTGATTTAATTTGTGGATTTTATGCACTTTGAGATGCTCTAAATATTTACATTCAGTAAACTCTGCCATTCACACACAAATACTCACAACTGTGCACTTTGAGAAAAGAGTTTATTAATGATGATGGAGAATTGATAAACACTGATGAACTGTGTACTCTACGCCGAGGTAATTTATTTTTAATCTCTGTTGATTAAAATAAATAAATGTGTTTCAGACATTTCACATTTTTGAGGAACATTATTTTTTTTTAAAATAGAGAGTATGATTGACAACGGTTTGTATGCGTTTTGAAAAGGATGAAACGTGTCTAGAAAATAGCAGTAATTATTGCCTGTTTTTACTGCGCATGCGTGTTGGAAACTACCACATTACTGCTGGCAGTTACTGCATGTGTGACACCTGTCCCACTCACACACTTCACGAGTAAGCCAGTTGTGTGTCTTAATGATTAAAACTCTTCAGTTTTAATTTTTACTTAATCACTACACACACAACGTTCGTATTCTTTACAGACTTATTCCATTCACAGATATTGTCACACACACATTTTCACAAACACTTTTCTGCATCGATTTTTCAAACACCTTTCAAAGCTTATTCTCTGATTATTTTCGAATCTGTTTCTAATGGCAACCACTGTTTTTCACTCTGTTGGATTAGAGTTTGTTCCTAACAACTATGCAGCACCATTGAATAATGAGAACGTACCGGAGGCGTTTCATTTGTTTCAAAATTTTCTTGCTCAGTCTGCTATTGGGCAAGCTCTCGTTGAACCTACGAAGCTTTCTGGATCGCAAATCAAGGTTTTCTGGGAGACAAGCGTCTATGATGATGGATGAGAGTCTGGTACTCCTTCGATTGTTTTTGAGTTTCAAGAGCAAGAGTTTGTGGTTACTCCAGGCACTGTTCGTGATGCTATGGGTTTTGAAGATTTTAATGCATACACAATCTCTGTTGGTGATGCTGAGCTACAGAGAATGATGAGAGAAATTGGTTACAGTGGGTCACTGGCAAGGATAGGTCAGTTGAAGCGACCGCTTTTGAGGAAGGAATGGAGTTTTTTCTTTGACTGCATTACTCGGGCGTTCGGCAAGAAGAGCAAAAATTGGGATGCTATTCCTATTGATAGTCTACAAATCAGGTATTCTCTTCTCTATGGTAATAACTTTGATTTTTCTAGACTAGTACTGCAAAATATAGGAGAGAAAATGTCAGAAAATAGAAGTGTAGTGTACTTTGCTCTCTTTTGTCAATTGGTATTTTCTGCTTGTGTACCTGGGATTGAAATTGCTGAGGATGATGTGATTCCCTCTTTTAAGTTGCATAAGAGGATATTTTCTGATTTGACCAACAAGGATGTGAAGAAAGGGAATGTTGGTGACTTATTACTTCCTGTGATAGTCCAACAGTTTCTAAATCCACCTCAACCACATCCTCAACCTCAATCCACATCCCAAAGACCAAAGTCTGGAGGTAGAACTAAGCACAGAGCTTTCAAAGCTATTAAGGTTGCTAAACCACATTCTGATGCTGAGTTACCAAAGTCTGTTGGTACTTCAAGAATAAAGAAAAGGGCAAACATACCACACTCTGATGCTGATGAGCCCTTACAGACCAAAAGGAGGAAGCTGGTAGTTGACTATTCATTTGATGAATTGGTTCAAGAATCTACAAACTCTGACGCTCCAGAAATTATTTCTAAGGATGCTACTGTGCCTGATGAAGCCAGAGCAAATACTGATGAGATGGTTGAAATGAATACTGAACAACCTGAGCCACTGGAAATGGAGATAGAGGAGAATATTGAAGCACATCCTTCTGCAACTCTTGAAGAGTTTAACAGTGCTGATGAAATAGAGGATGTGGCAACTGATCAACCTACTGTAATTCTTGATGAGTCTATGGCTACTCACACAGAGGTATGCTCTGTTACCCACCAGGTTCTTGAAAAGGGTGAGGAGGTTGATCAGACAACAAAGGCTGTAAGTTCTGAGAATATTCTTGAAGATGCTGCAGAGACTGTTCAAGAAGCTGCTGTAGAGCCTATTATTGAGGCTGATCAAGCAAATGAGAAAGTTTTTGAGAATTTAAACTCTGAAGATATTGAAAATGAAGCTGCACAGGAAAATGTTGCTGAGAATGTTCCTAAATCTCTAAGTGCAGAATCTTTAGCAAAGTCTGATGACATAGCTGATTCCTCATCTTCTCCAAGGGTTTCTGTTCAACAAAATCCTAAAGAGTTTGGTGGTACATCTCACCATGATGCTGAAACTCATTATCAGGATATGTACTTTGCAAATTGGTCAAGTCATGAGTGCATTTTTCCTGATCAGAGGGCAGCTGATTTTGTGACAAAGTCTGCTACAAATATCACCAATCCTGAGCTTCTCAAACATCTTAAAGCTACTATAGTTCAAGTGAAGTCTCTTCATAACCGTTTTGATGATGCTCAGAAGGTTGTTACTGGGTTGAGAAATGAAGTGGCTGCAAGGGAAATGTCTTTGAAACAGGATAAATCCTTGTATGTTTCTTTATTTAAAGATCAGGAGTCTTTCAGAAACAGGCTGAGCAAGGTTGAAGACAATCAACTTGTAATGTCTGACAAGCTTTATACCATTGCTGCTTCACTAGAATTGCTCACATCTGTGTTGATTCCAGATGATGTCAAAAAGGGGGAGAGAGTATTTAAGGATATTAGGTCCAAAGTATCGTAGAAGGGGGGGTTGAATACGATACTCACAAATAATTCAATTTCGTTCGCGGATTAATCTTTCAGTTCTATAACGAAATCAAACACACCAAACCAAATCAAGTTTCGGGGAATATATCTTTTTATAAATATAAACCTCGAGGGGTGCTACAATTTCTAATCCGTAGATTAGCTTCAATGAGTTTAAGGTTACACAAATTCAAAACAATGATCAAATTCTGAGCACTATAAATTCTCTGATAATTTCTCCGGCTCAGTTCTCTCTCTCAGTAATGTCTTTGTGTAGAATGCCTTAACTGAAGAAGACACTATCTTCACTCTGTATTAATTGTAGACTTCATTTGAAAAACCATCGAACCAAACTTGAAGAATCAATCCTGGCCGTTGGATCTTCATCAACCATATAAAACAAAACAAACTTTTCACCTGCTCCTCAATTAGAAAACTATCGAATGGATTAAAAGTATTTTCCATTCGATAGTTTTATAAATAAAACTATCGAATGACAAATACTTAATCATAGTTTTCTTAAAGAATTTCCTTAACCATATTCGATAGATTTCATTAATGAAAAACCATCGAACATTTTCTTTTGTACTTAATCATTTGAAAAACCTTTTGAGTTCCAGGGTGTCTAGTTTTAGACTGTATCAATTTCTTCTGAGACGATAAAACAACTTGATCTTTTTAGTGCCGTCACCTAGTGCAACTGGTTTGGTTCACAGATGAATAACACTTGATCAATTCTTCTTTTATGTCTTCAATTCAATGCTGCTGATAAGTCCTTTGTCGTTCTGGTTGCTTCATTTAAATCACTGGAATCCCGTGGTACTTAACCCTAAATCATTCACATACTTCTGTCATCTTGAAAGTCTTATTTCTTTTGCTGTCACTGAGGCTTGAACATTTTCATGAACTTCTTTCCGTGACCTGTTTACGGACTTCAAGAATACATAACGTATTTTGATTTTTTGAGTTTACCTTTTCTTCTTTGATTCTGGATTCCTGTGCTTCGGTTAATATTATTGTCTGTCTTTTCCTTTGTTGAGTTGTAGTTATCTCTTTTACATCTTATGTTACATTATGCTTTACAATCTCCCCCGATTTGATTGGATAGAGTTCGACAAGCAAATACTTCGAGGATAACTCAACTAACTAAGGAAACATTAAACTAATTAAAGTAAGACAGCGTAATAATATTAAATGCATTCTGGATCAGATATATATACATTTCCAGATTTCATAAATCAAAAAACAATTAAACTTTATAAAATGAAGTTGCTCCTCTAGTCTGAGCTGATAGTTCTTTTGTTCTTTGCTTCAATCTTCAGTCCATTCCAATCTCACCTTCTTCAATCATTGGATCGGAGTTAGCAGCTTGATAATCAATCACTGATAGATAGTGCAGTGGTTCTCCAGGTTTAAGGATTGCTCCTTGGATGTGTCTTCCAATATATTCAACCTCTTGACCCACTCCAGCCCATAACCATGCAATGTTAACATCTTTCGTGTTTAGCTTTGGCATGTTTGGCAGTCTGGTATGCACTTCCAATCCTCTTTCCACTCTTTTCCTATAGTAAGGAACATTCTCCATTAGAAATCTTCTAAGAGTGTCTGCTGCTTTGTCCTTCTCCGTTGATGAGAATCCAGTGGATCTAAGATACTTCTCAACTGAGATTAGATAGATACTTGGGTAGTCCCTCAGTTTGTCCTCAGCCAAATAGCAGATTCTGAACAAGTCATTCGTCATGAATCTAACCATTGGAGGATCTTCAGTAATCTCTGGACCGACTTTCATCAAGATCTCCTTAACATGCTCACGGAGCAGTTCATTCAGCCTTGTCGTCCTTTGAATCTTGATGAGAATAACCTGCAACTCTGTGTATGTCCTCTGTTCTAAAAACTTAGTGGAAATCACAAATGTACCTTTCTCCAGAAAATTGATCAGGATGTTCCAGGCTCCATTTGCTTTAACCCCAGCTTTCAGAAAGATCATAGAGTTTCTCAATGCTTTGAAGTAAGTCTGATCTTCAAGATTGGCACTTCTGATGTCCTGAATGATAACTTCCACCTCAGAATTGTCGTTGACTTCTAATCCATCTTCAACTCCGCAAAAGGTTTTATAAGCCATCTCCCATTCATTGCCTTCTTTATTTTCCAGATCTATCATCTTCTTCCTCCTCACTTCATTATACACCTTGAATCTCTTCAGTTTTTCACTCCTCAGAATTGCTTGTTGTTTCTCTTTCTCAGCTTGCCTGGCATCTATTGCAGCTCTCTGAGCTCTTATTGCTTCCAAGGCAGCTTCTTCTTCAGGTGATAGAGAATTTGCTTCTTCTTCCATATTATCCTCCCAGATTGGATGTTCAATGGGCTCTGGATAATATGGCTCATGCTCCTCTAGAATAGGTTGCTCATGCATGACCTCAAATTCCTCTTCACTCTCCTTCTCTTCTTCTACAAGTTCCTCTATCCACTACTGTCTGATAGGAATAGCTTCAACTGTCTCCCAAACTCCCCATCCATCCTTAGGCTTCTCTTTCTCCCCTTCTCCAACTTTCTCCCCCTTAGTTGAGGAATCCTCGACGAAAGCATCCTCAGCATAAAAGGTAGTAGAAGGATCAGGTTGTTGATTTGAAGGACCAGGTTGGCCAGTTTGTTGGTTCTTCAGCATAGTCCAAATCGACTGTACTCCATCACTTTGATTTTCCATGAAATCCAATAGATCCCTATTCATCTCTTGCATAGAAGCCAGCTTCAGGTCAATGTCATCCAATCTGGAGTTGGTAGTCTTCTCAATCTTGTCCAATCTCTGGTTCAGCTTAGACTCCACTCTAGAAAGGGTGTTCATTGCATCTTTTACCCTAGCTTGACCATCCCGGATAACCAGAACGTCTTCTCTCAAAGCTTCTTGTCCTTGCGACAAAGCATCTACTTCATTCATGAAACCATCTTTAAGTTCCTTGACGTCCGTCCTCAACTCGATCAGTTCATCCATAGCTTCCTTCTTTAAGGAGTCCACTGCCTGCTTCGTACCTGTTATAGTGCCAGATGCACTGCCAATGATCCTGAATGTTCTTCTTGAATCAGCTGCAGCCAAGTCAACCTTCTCTTGAATAGTCTTTAAAGAAGCATTGGCTTGACTAGAGGAGATCGCTTGGTCAAAGGAAGGTCGCAGTGGAACCTTGAATAATGGATTTCCTTCTTCGTCATGAACTGTCATCTCCTTGAGGGAAGATTGAACTTGTAGCTCTCTTTCTGTCGGTAACAGCAAATCATCAATATTAGGTAGGGTCAGGGTGTCACTCCTCACATTTGGCTCTGGGTGTACACTCAACGTGTCTGTCGGTTTTTGAATCATTTTTCCTTTCCCACTCAGGCCAGGTGTAAGTGTTTTTGTTTCACTCAAATCCTTTGTACTGATTGTACCTGCAGAAGAAAACACCGTAGCCATCCTTAAGGAGGTCACCGGTGGTGCAATGGGGCTTCGCAAGTCCCCGTCCTTGGATAAACCAAGTTGCTGATCATCCGTAGATGATATATCCTTTGAAGGATCTAGAGTTTGGATCTCTAGGGGGTTAGAAACAGGCTCTTTTAACAGCAGAGATCCCGAATCTTCCCCGATAGTCTATGAAGACTTTACCTCAGTTGACTCCTCAATAGTAATTGATTCATTGTCAACGAGTTTCCGATCTGCACCTATGTCAGACCCTTCACCCGCAGGATCCAGATATGTTCCATCTGGGGAGGTAGACAATGACCCTTTAGATTGTGCATTTAGGTCAAAGCCTTCTCTCGACGTCTGTGAAGACCCTTGGTTCTTAGAACCTTCAACCAGTGAACCTGACCGTAATATGGTCGGAACACCAGTTGCTTCCGTCAATTCTTCCTTACCTGATTGAGCTAATGGTTCAAATATAGCTTTCGTTAGCGTAGCCCAATCAGCATCAGAAAAATCAATAAAGGGCGCTTTGGAAGTTTGAAATAAAGTATCAACAGTTGCCTCGGTTTCTGTTCGTCTCCTTTTAGAGGAAGGCAGAGCTGCTGTTGAAGGGCGTATCTCCTTATGTGGTGCTGATAAGGCACTATCTCTCTCTACACTCACGGATGTCTGAATATTGGGTATAGGAGGGGAAGGAGGTTCGTTTATTGTTTCATTTGGCTCTTTCAAAGGCTCTTCGACCGTGGTCAGAGGTTGTGGGTTTGCAACCTCCTGGTCAGGAATGGCCACTGAGGGCTCTAGATCAACATCCATTGGTTGTGGTTCAGGAGCCAATTCAGGTTCAGGAATGTTACCTTGATTTACCTGTTCCCCTGGGGGTAGAAGTGGTAGGGGCACCGTTCTTAGATATTCAGTGAGAACAGTGGGTACCCCTGGAAGATAGTTGTTCTTCCTTATCAGAGCGGTTATGGCATTGCTCTTCATCTTCATACACTCCATGGTCTCCTCTTCGGGGAATGTCTCGCGCTCATCATCTGTTAAGATATCATTGAGAATTAGCTGTAGGAACCTAGGATAGAAACAAAGCACATCGTCATCTATGCTTGTTCTTTCATCCAGTGGTCCCATGCATATGATTACTTGATCAATCAGTAACCGTCCAATGTTAATATGCCTATTGTTGGCAATGTCAAACCCTATCTTTTGAAGGAATAAGGGAATACCATGCAGATTTGTTAGCTTGGCAGTAAAAACATGGATTAGGGTATGAAAGAAAAAGTTCCATGCCTTTGGCAAGTAATGCTTCAGAAACTCTCCCAAAAAGAAGTTAGGTTGTTGACTTCTAATGAGAGTGAAGAAAGCATGTATCTCCTCAGTTGTGGGATCCGGAACAAGGTTTTCTGTAGGAAAATGAAGTATTCTATTAAAGTCATGTTCCGTCACCCTTATTGTTCTGCCCCCTGGCACAACAAAACTGAAGGATCTCACATTATTCTCACTTGTATCCGTGGCGGATGTGTACAACGCAGTCAATTGATCAATACAAAGGACCACGGGAGTACTCAAAGAATATGCCACTAATGAACTTGTGTTCAGAAATTCTGCCCATGCACGAAACTGTAAGTTCGTTATGGATTGCAAGTTCTGAAACGAGACATGATTAGTTTTGGTAACAATAAATTCTCCAGCCATTTTAAATTTCCAGAAAATTTAAATAAACCAAAACTAAATTTCCACTTAAATTTAATTAATTATTACTAATTAATCAAACTTTTGACAAAAATACCCCTTTTTAAACACTTAAACAACTTCGAACAAAACACAAACCCAAAAATGAAGAACCCTAATTTGTCAACTGTTGAATTAAGACTTAAACTTAGAAATCTATTGTTTAACAATCAATTTCTAAGTATGAATACTATTAACAAGGACTTAGGATCCACACTATCAAGGTCGATAGTTTTCTTTGAAAACTTAGACAAAAAACCAACCTAATCAGTAACACACAGTAGATTCTAGGTAAAACTGAAATCATTGTGGTAAAAGATTGTTTTTGTCACGGTTAATCAATTAAAACTTGAAGAAACTATCGATGGTGATGGTTCTGTGATTGTATCTATTTTTGTAAGCATACAAACAAAATCCCTTAGATCTGAGAATAAGAAGAAAAAAAAAGTAAGGGGCTGTTATATACTTTTTGAATTGACATGGGCAAAAATGTCATTTAACTGTTCGATAGTTTTTTATTTGAACTGTCGATGGATTTTCAGATGGGCAAAACGGTCATCTGTACTTCGATGGTTTTTTTAAAAACTATCGAAGTGTATGAGAGTTTAGAATTTAAAAAGTTTTCAGAAAATCTATCGAAGGTTTTCTAATTTAAAACCAAAAACTATCGAAGTATGTTGGGAAAAACTATCGAGAATTTTAATATAGAATTAATTAAATTCACTTCAATGTTTTTTCCTGTTAAATTTCAAAATCAATCGAGAATTTAAATATAGAATTAATATAAATTCACTCCGATATATTTTAAAATTATTCTCAAAAACTATCGAGAAATGTTTTCGATAGATTTTCTTTTCCTTTTCAAAAACTATCGAAAATTAAATTCGATAGATTTATCTATGTACTTGAAAAACTATCGAATTTCCTAAATTCGATATTTTCTGCTTCTTTTCCAATTTCTAAAACATGTTCTTGTCTTAGAATTCAGACTTTTTATTTCATGTCCAGTTTTAATTCTAATAAATCTTTTCAAATTTACCAAAATCAATTCTTAACAGAAAATTCACAATTTTCTTAGAATAAAATCAATTAAATATCTTTGAGTGATATTAATCAATTAAAATCCAATCAATTATGCTGCATTAATCTACAATGTTAAAAACAAAGCAAATTAATTCAAATTAAATAGATGCTTTAATATTTAGAACAAATATTAACACCTAAATAATTTTTAGAATTAATAACCAATTAAATGCCAGAAGATATATCATCCATAATTATGACATAAAATTAGTATATTAATCCTAACTACGAGAATTGCTCCAGAAAATAAATTCACGAGTCCTAAAGATATAGAAATTCTTAAACTCATGTTTTCACTAGGACTCTCTGCAGTTACTGACTTCTAATCAAAATCAATTAGAAAGATTTAACATCCCAAGTTCACCAACCAGCTTATTGAAAGTGGATTCATCAAGCGGTTTAGTAAAGATGTCTACAATTTGATCCTCTGTGGGTACAAAATGTAACTCCACAGTTCCATTCATGACATGCTCTCGAATAAAATGATACCTGATGTCGATGTGCTTTGTCCTCGAGTGTTGCACTGGGTTGTTTGAGATTGCTATGGCACTTGTGTTGTCGCAAAATATTGGAATCTTTGTCAACAAAAGTCCATAGTCACGGAGTTGGTTTCTCATCCACAAGATCTGAGCACAACAGCTTCCAGCAGCAATGTATTCAGCCTCAGCTGTTGATGTGGAAACTGAATGCTGCTTCTTGCTATACCAGGAAACTAACCTTCTTCCAAGAAACTGACAGCTTCCTGAAGTACTCTTCCGATCAATCTTACAACCTGCAAAATCAGAGTCTGTGTATCCAATAAGATAAAATCCTGTATCTTTAGGGTACCAAATTCCAAGATTTGGGGTCCCCTTAAGATATCTAAATATTCGCTTAACAGCTATTAGATGAGATTCTTTAGGATCAGACTGAAACCTAGCACACAAGCATGTTGCAAACATTATATCTGGTCTACTTGTAGTGAGATAAAGTAATGAGCCTATCATACCTCTGTAGCCTGTGATGTCAACCTTTTTACCAGTTTCATCCTTATCAAGCTTAGTGGCAGTTGGCATAGGAGTCTTTACTGTAGATGAGTCTTCCATTTGATACTTCTTTAGAAGATCTTTGATGTACTTGGACTGACAAATGAATATACCATCTTGTTTTTGGTATACTTGCAGTCCAAGAAAGAATGACAATTCACCCATCATGCTCATTTCATAACGACTCTGCATTAACTTAGCAAATCTCTTGCATAGATCATCATTAGTAGAACCAAATATTATGTCATCAACATATACTTGCACCAATATCAAATCATTTTTATGCTTTTTGACAAAGAGAGTTTTGTCTACGACACCTCTTGTAAAATCATTTTCAAGTAAGAATTCAGAGAGAGTGTCATACCATGTCCTTGGAGCTTGTTTGAGTCCGTAGAGAGCTTTGAATAGAAAGTACACAAAGTCTGCCAGTTTTGAATCCTCAAAACCTGGAGGTTGTTCCACATACACTTCTTCTTCTAACTCCCCATTCAGAAAAGCACTCTTCACATCCATTTGATATACCTTGTAATTGGAATGTGCAGCAAATGCTAGAAACATTCTGATGGCCTCAAGTCTTGCTACTGGTGCATAGGTTTCATCATAATCTATACCCTATTCTTGAGAGTAACCTTTAGCAACCAGTCTGGCTTTGTTTCTCGTTACAATGCCATCTTCGTCCAATTTATTTCTGAATACCCATCGTGTTCCAATAACAGATTTTCCCTTAGGCCTGGGTACCAGCTTCCAAACTTTCTGGCTTTCAAACTGATTGAGTTCCTCTTGCATAGAAATCACCCAATCTGGATCATCTAGAGCATCTTCAACTTTCTTAGGTTCTGTTTCTGAAAGAAACCCAGAATAGTGACATTCATTTTGTGATGTTCTCCTAGTTCTCACTCCTGTGTCCGGATCACCAATGATCAAGTGAAAGGGATGATCTTTATTACATACCATTTGTCTTGGCAGATGCGATCTTGATGATTCTCCTTGTTCTAGATGTTGTGGAGTGTGACTAGTTGATCCATCTCCTGCTCCCCCTGAGTTGTTGACGGTTTGATCTGTTGATTCTGAAGACTGACTAGTGGATCCTGCAGAATGTTGAGGATCTCCACTTTGGTCACCACTTTGTCCAGAATCATTATCATTATGATTATTATTAATAACTGTAACAACTTCAGGTACTTCTTCATTGTCAGAGAGATCTCCTGATAGATTTTCAAATACCAAGGATTCAGAGTTCTCTCCAGTTTGCAGGCCTAGTCTTTTGGTGTCGTCAAATGTTACATTAAAGCTTTCCAACACCTTCTTATCTTCAATCACATATACCCTGAAAGCCTTAGATTCCAGAGAATAGCCCAGAAAAATGTCTTCATCTGCTTTGGCATCAAACTTGCCAAGATGTTCTCCATCTTTAAGTACAAAGCACTTTGCACCAAACACATGAAAGTACTTCAGTGTTGGTTTCTTGTTGGCCATTAACTCATACGGAGTCTTTTCATGATCTTTGTTGATCAGGGTTCGATCTGAGTGTAGCAAGCTGTGTTCACTGCTTCAGCCCAAAAGTAAGTGGGAAGTTTTGATTCACTCAACATGGTCCTTGTTGCTTCAACCAAGGTCCTGTTCTTCCTTTCCACTACTCCATTCTGTTGAGGAGTTCTTGGTGCTGAAAACTGTCTTGATATTCCTTTCTCTGAGCAGAAATCATTAAGAACTGCATTCTTGAATTCAGTTCCATTGTCTGATCTGATTGTCCGCACAGGTAGCTTAGCTTCCACTTCTATCGTTTTGATGTGATCAATGATTAGTTGTGTTGCTTCATCCTTTGTTTGTATGAACAACACCCACGTGTACTTGGAGTATTCGTCCACCATCACCAATGCATATCTATTCCTTGAAAGTGACATAACATTAACTGGACCAAATAAATCCATATGAATCAGTTGTAATGGTTCAGTAATGCTTGTCATTCCTTTGCTTCCATGTGATGCTTTCTTCGACTTCCCTTTTTCACATGCTTCACATAGTCCCTCCTGATTGAATTCCATCAGGGGCAACCCTCTCACTAACTCTCTCTTTACCAAAGAGTTCATAGTTTTGAAGTTCAGATGTGAGAGCTTCTTGTGCCATAGCCAACTTTGTTCTGAAGATGCCTTTGCATAAAAACATGTAACTTCTCCTTCACTGGTGATCAAGAACTTGTCCTTCCTGTTGGTGATCAAGAACTTGTCCTTTCTGAAATCTACATTGTAGCCTTTATCATAGAACTGACTGATACTTAGAAGATTGTGCTTTAATCCTTCAACAAGAGAGATGTTTTCAATGATGACATTTCCAGCTTTCAATTTACCATATCCCGTAGTGAATCCTTTGCTGTCATCTCCAAAGGTTACAATCGGGACGGTCTTCTTAACCACCTCTGTAAGCAGGGACTCTTCACCTGTCATGTGTCTAGAACAGCCACTATCCAGAATCCACACAACCTTTGGGCTTTTAACCTTACCCTGCAATCACAAATTGATTAAGCGGACTTTGGTACCCAAAATTGTTTGGGTCCTGAAGGTTTAGATGATTTAACAGGAGTAACATTCAATTTAGTCTTACCCTGTTTGATATTCATAGTATCTATGGATTTAACATTAACAGTGCTATTGCTACTATCAGACATCAACTTAAAATAAGCATGCATGATGTTGTACTTACATAGCAAACACTCTTTCTTTCCACAGGGTTCATGAAGATCAGGCATGTCAGACATGTTATGCATTTCAGAAGTATTAGCAGTTTCTACTTTAACCTTTTTACATGCATGTGTAAGGTGTCCAACAGAATTACAAATAGTGCACAACTTCCTAGATGCAATGGGAGAAAATGGAACCATTTCCTGATTAACAATCTTCTTCTTCCCATTCCTGTTCTTTTTAACATTACTAACTACGTCACCTACTTCAGTTTTAGGTAAATCAGGTTTAGGTAATTCATTTTTTACTGATTTCCTAGGCAACTTAGTCTTTACCTCTTTTTCCTTCAACAAATCCTCCTCAAGCAATTCTTGTCTTATGAAAAGGTCATCCTCATGAAAAAGTGGTGGAAACGGCTTAACAAAAACTGGACAATCAACATTCTTAAGAACATGTGGAGTATTCCTTTTGACAACTGAAGGTGTCATAGGGAATTCCACAATCTTCTTACCAGCTTTCTTGTTATAGTCAAATCCTATAGAATTTTTATTCTCTATGGCCTGAGTATCAATGATTATCTTAGCCACTAGAGCGGAATTCTTAAAAGCATTCAACTTCAAATCTAGATCTGAAATCTGCTTCCTGAGGATAGTCTCTATCTCAACATTACACTTGACCTTGTTCTCTAAGTACACATTCTTTTGCTTAAGATCTTCTAATGTTACAGCTACAAGCTCTAGTTCTTCATTTTTAGATTCTAACTTTTTAATCTTAAGAACTAGTTTAGCATTTTCCATTTCTGATGCTAGCATGCTTGTGTGTACATTAAACAATTCTACACTAAGATCTTGCACAGTTTTCTTGTACTCAGAATTAGACATATCAATTGTAGTTAAGATAGGTACCTGAGATGATTGTGGTGATTCCTCTGAAGAGTCAGCCATTAGAGCAACATTTACATATTCCTCTTCTTCATCCGAATCAGTATCATCCCAGTGCTTTCCCTCTGCTATGTAAGCTTTCCCTTTCTGCTTTCCAGAGAATGCCTCCAATTGCTGTTTAAGATTGGAATTCTCTTTCTTCAACTCATCATAAGAATCCTTCTTTCCATAGACATCTTTCATGTCTCTCGCTTGACGAGGCTTCCGGCATTCAGTGGCGAAATGCCCTAACTCATTGCAGTTGTAGCATCTTGATTTGCTTCTATCAATCATGCCAGTCTTGTAGCCTCCCTTAAAGCCTGTACTAGGTGTATAATTGCTCTTCTGGAATCTGTTGGTTGAACCCTTGAACTTGTACTTAGGGTTTCTCTTGAAACGAATGTGACTAAACTTTGCAGCTAAGTACGCCATGGTTTTGTCTTCCATTTGCTCAAGCTCTTCTAGGGTCTAGTAATCACTTTCATCAACACCCAGATTCACAGAATCCATTTCTGCTTCTATTATCACCTCCTTTCCAGCTCTAGGGGTTTGAACCTGAATCTCAGAAGTTATTGGTTCATCCACTACAAGTGCTGCTGATCTCACAAGTGCATTGTGCTTGTTCTCCACTGTCCCTGATCCGTAGATTATCACCCTTTGTTCCTGTTCCATCTCATAGGTCTTCAACTTGCCATAGATCATCTCTAATGACATCTTTGTGAAGTCAATTCTTTCCCTAATGGATGATGACTTGTGTTCTACATGATGGGGCAGCGTCATCATGAACTTCCTGTTTGATTCTCTCAGTGGATAGGTCTTTCCTTTCATTGCCAATTCATTGAGAAGCTTAGTATATTTCTCAAAGGCCTGAGTTATACTTTCTCCTGGCAGTGACCTAAACGTTTCGTATTGAGAAGTCAGAATGTCCAATTTGTTTTCCTGCACGTCTTCAGTTCCTTCCATTATCAAGTTAATGGTATCCCACATATGTTTCCCGCTTGTACAGTTCATCAACTGATAGCTCATTTCCTTATCTGCGGAGTCCGCCAATATCAACATTAAACCGGTGTCCAATCAGATCAGTTCTTTGTCAGAATCTGTATATTCAGTAATATCCTTAGGTTGGGTGCCTTGAGGAATCCTTCTACCATCAGGAGCTGTAGATTCACTAACTGGTTTCATTGGTATAAACGGTCCGTTCTCTAATATGCCAATATACAACGGATTAGATGCCTTGATAAATAACAGCATCTTCATCTTCCACAAACCGAAATCATCTCTAGTAAACGGGGGAACTTTAATACCAGCGGTTGTCTTTGGAGCACTCATGGTTTCTGAAAATTTCAAATTGTTTAAAATTCAAGAAATTCCAATTAAATGAAAAAAATTTGAAAGTTAAAAAATTTGCTTCGAATTTTCACGCTACGTTTGATTTTGGTCTCATTCACCGGATCTGATTTGTATATCAATCAAGTAGCTTTGATACCAATTGTTAGGTCCAAAGTATCGTAGAAGGGGGGGTTGAATACGATACTCACAAATAATTCAATTTCGTTCGCGGATTAATCTTTCAGTTCTATAACGAAATCAAACACACCAAACCAAATCAAGTTTCGGGGAATATATCTTTTTATAAATATAAACCTCGAGGGGTGCTACAATTTCTAATCCGTAGATTAGCTTCAATGAGTTTAAGGTTACACAAATTCAAAACAATGATCAAATTCTGAGCACTATAAATTCTCTGATAATTTCTCCGGCTCAGTTCTCTCTCTCAGTAATGTCTTTGTGTAGAATGCCTTAACTGAAGAAGACACTATCTTCACTCTGTATTAATTGTAGACTTCATTTGAAAAACCATCGAACCAAACTTGAAGAATCAATCCTGGCCGTTGGATCTTCATCAACCATATAAAACAAAACAAACTTTTCACCTGCTCCTCAATTAGAAAACTATCGAATGACAAATACTTAATCATAGTTTTCTTAAAGAATTTCCTTAACCATATTCGATAGATTTCATTAATGAAAAACCATCGAACATTTTCTTTTGTACTTAATCATTTGAAAAACCTTTTGAGTTCCAGGGTGTCTAGTTTTAGACTGTATCAATTTCTTCTGAGACGATAAAACAACTTGATCTTTTTAGTGCCGTCACCTAGTGCAACTGGTCTGGTTCACAGATGAATAACACTTGATCAATTCTTCTTTTATGTCTTCAATTCAATGTTACTGATAAGTCCTTTGTCGTTCTAGTTGCTTCATTTAAATCACTGGAATCCCGTGGTACTTAACCCTAAATCATTCACATACTTCTGTCATCTTGAAAGTCTTGTTTCTTTTGATGTCACTGAGGCTTGAACATTTTCATGAAGTTCTTTCCGTGACCTGTTTACGGACTTCAAGAATACATAACGTATTTTGATTTTTTGAGTTTACCTTTTCTTCTTTGATTCTGGATTCCTGTGCTTCGGTTAATATTATTGTCTGTCTTGTCCTTTGTTGAGTTGTAGTTATCTCTTTTACATCTTATGTTACATTATGCTTTACAAAGGACAAATGCAAGATATCTCAAACTCTGAACAAAAAGGATGATGGTACTGATGGTGGTGAAGATGGTGCAAAGGAAACAGAGTTAAGGTCAAAATCATATCAAGAGCAAGGGAGACTGAGGTCAAACTCTGCTAAGACAAACTCTGGGAGAACAAACAATGAAGTTCAGTCATCTTCAAAAGCTATAAGTTTAATGCTTACTTCTCAACCAATCACTGATGAAGAAATTGTAACTCAGTTGTTTTTGGAAGAGCATGGTGCAAATGCCACAGTTGAAGATATTCAAGCTGAAGAAAAGATGCTGGCTGAAGAGCATAAGAAGAAATTGGTGACTAGAAAGATTAAGAAGCCTGTGAGAGTCTCAAGGCAAAAAGAAAAATGGATTGTTATCAAAGATAATGTAGATTCTCAACAGAGTTTACAGTATGCAAGGAGACCAATCAAAGCTAGTCTTGATAAAGGTAAATGAAAGATGGTAGAAGAAGAACAAGTACTGAAGAAAGCTAAATCAACCTCTGACAATGCTCAAGTTGACAAATCATTAGAAGCTGTGACAACCACTGATACTACTCAAGTTGTACAGACTCAGTTATCTTCTCAACTTCAAAGGACATTTGGAAAACCAATCACAGTTCAACATACTCTGAATCCTGGAACTGTAAATATTTTTCAAAGTAGAACCATCATGGGCAAGGAATCTCGAGATAGATCTGGATTAGGATATCACAGAGAGAAGAGGGTGAATAATAGTCCTATGGATCATACATCATTAGCTGAACCTGGTGTTGGTGTGACTCAAGAAAATCTTGATACTTTGGAGTCTGTTCAGTTAATATATCATAGAGGATTGAAAAAGGACTTTCTGTTATACTTCAAAACTGATGGAAGAGTATACAGAGTTGGAGAAGCTGACATTGAATTAAAGATGAAGGAAGAGTTAGAATATGTGCTGTATCTACTCAAAGTCAAAAATCAAAGAACTCAACAAGCAGCTGAGGTATTAAGAAGCAGGATGATGAAAGCTAGAGCTCTCAGTGGCCTAAAGTCTGCAGGTTCTTACATACCTAAGTACAGAGATCATCATGGAAAGCTTGTAGAAATGAAGAGGAACAGTGCAAGATTTAGAACATCTCTTGGTATAAGAGTGTTAGAATTTAATATGGAGTCAGATAAATGTTTCATGATAAAGCTGGGAAATGAAATGAGAAGGAACAGTATTTATGCTCTGAGAGCTGCTATCTATCAAACTGGAGAGAGTGATCCAGAGTTGAAGGAACTGAAAGAGATTATGGTAGCTGAGCTTGAAAGGGCTGAAAGAAGATTGCTTATAGACTATCTCAGAACTGTACCTGAAGTTGAAGAGATTAAGTAAATGGAGTCTGTAAGTTTTTAAGTTTTCTGTTCTAAGTTAAAATATAAACTCTGTGATTTTATAAACACTGCATTTGTTATATGTTTTGACATCATCAATTATCTGTTAACTTGTACATTTTTGTATGCACAAGTTGGGGGAGATTGTTAGATATAATTGCTGATGTTTGTTTATCAGTGTTTAAAGTATCAGGTAAATATCAGAGTTTAGCTGGAAGACTGGTCAGAGTTTGTTAAACTCTGACAGTCAGAGTTTACTTAGCTGTCGGTGTTATATTCAATGAAGATTCTAGAAGCGATATACTTTGAAGAAGGAAAGAAGCAAAGAGATATCGTGATGGCTAAGGAAACAGAACAAAAGACAAAAGCAATTCTTAATTGATAATAATTGTATAGCTAATTTAGAGGAATATCAATTAAAGATTGTATGTAGCTGTGTACTATATAAACACAGATAGGTTAACCCTAAAAGGGATGCAAATACTTGAAATATTATTCTTGTAACCTATCAGCTCTCTGTGATATTTTACATCACCGAGAGAGGAGTTATTAATTCCATATAGTTTATTATTCATAAACAGTGTTCTTATTGTTATTCTCATACATATTTGATTATATATTGTGTATTCGGCCTAACATGGATCATGTCTGTTTTTTGTCTTAGACTCAGTCCTAGCCTCACTTCTAGGTTCATGTTGTCTTTCTTCATCTCTATCAAACACTCCATTTCCAATATTCATGTCAGTAAGATTACCCTCCCTCAAGGGATTAATCATCCCTTCTTTCAACATTCTTTTCCTCTCCCTAATTGCTTCTACTTCTTCATCACTATCTGATTCAACATCATCCCCAATACTATCTTCATCACGACTCTCTTCACTATCACTATATTGTTCTTCTTCATAATCATGATCATCTGGTTCACTCCCATCACTTTCAAAATTCATCTCCTCCACAACATCATCTACCTTCTCTTCAGCACAATGATCGACAAACAAACAAACAGAACCTAAGGGCATAGCATCTTTACGAAGTTGTTCAACTGATTCATCATTCCAAAGCAATATATAACTTTCTTTACCAGTGGTCAGAGGTTTCTTATAGTATAGCTTCAAACCATTACCGTACCTAATATCTCGTAAAAAATTAAGACAACGATCTATCGATAGTGCACTGATATCAACATTGTAAATGTTATCGATTGTACCTCCCTTGTAGTAGTAGATGCCTTCCTTCGTATTGAACTCACCCCCATCTTGTATCTCAACCCTGATTGAATTCATCGACCTAAATACATCAAATAAGAAGAAAACCCTGAATATCGTGTAAAAAACCCTGATATACATTCAACAAATATAGTTAAAGCAAAGATTAGGGTTCGTATACCTTGCAATTCCAGCGATTAGGGTTTGTATTCGTCTCTTTGTGTGTGTGTGTGTGTGTCGATGAAACAGAATATGATCGGGTTTGTGTGTGTCGACAAAATATACATTCTTTTTCTTTTTGTTTTTAATGACATAATTAGCCAGGTAATCGGCCACGTGTTAAAAAAGTGACAAATGGGATCAATACTTAACATTCGTTAAGTACTTTTAACGGAATGATTAACTTCTAATCACATAATTAGTTGACATTTAATTATTAAAAACAATTTTGTTCAGTGGTAGGTTTCTAAACAGTCAAATAGTTAAGTGACAAAAAAATTTATTTTCCCTTTTCTAAAATTACAAAAAAATTGGAGAAGGAAAAACGACCTCGTTTGTGTGAAACAGAAACTGAACCTACTGTATTATGTATCAAATAATTAAAATTAAGTACCTTCATGACCAATTACTCAGGTTAGAAATATCCTAATGGAACACATGAAATTATCCTTATGTTGCAAATACTCGTTAAATAATAAATTTCATTGTTTGAAATATATATTGCATTAAATATCAGGTTCTTATTCATAACCTTCTATACTCTCTTGAAAAACCCAACAATTTCACAAGATATATACCCGAGTGTATTTATCAAAAGCAAATGGGATAAATCAATGTTATTGTTGAAGCTAATTTTCGTCATGAACAAGACATCAAAATTGAGATTTTACTTGGGTATTCGACAGAGATATAAAAATTTGGAAATGATAGTTTTAGGGAAAGATTAGGATTTTTGTGATTTGGGATGAACTCAAGGGAATTAATTCTAAAAGATAATAGAATTTTGGATACTTTCTCAAGGTGCCCACGTACATTTATATAAGAATCAAGTCCACATAATTCTTTTCAGTATATGATTATGATTAGGCCCATGCACCTACTCGGTCTTTAGGAGCATGATAAGTTTCCATGTGTATTATATTTTAAATCTATCGGATTATTTAAGATATGAAATAATGACGCATTAGGTCTCTTTTAATCTGTTAATAAGGAACTATTTAACAAGTTCCCGGTATTTACATAAGGTTTCCTTCTGTTCATACTTATTTTTGTTTCGCTTTCCCATATTTATAAGTTAAAATAATGTTTAATGGATAATGGCAGCTAGGTATTCGAAGTCGCTCATTCCCTCTACATGTAGATTAAAGTTGGCATGTACAAGGGTCTCTGACCTAATAATTTATATATTAATGTTCCATACTCAAAAATAATTCTCTTAGTTCCTCTAAGTTACCGTCCTCGGTTAGTAAGCAGATCCTTGTTTCAAGGACGTAAATGTTTGGATAAATCTTTTATGTGACATTTATCCTGTTAGGTCTTCCACAAGTTAACATCCGTACTTGTGATATACACCCAACAGTAAAATAATTTATAAATAGTTTGTATCAGTTTGTACATAAAGCAACAAATAGTTAGTTTCGATTTTCCCGCCAGTAGTTAGTTACAATTTTGTTGATTTAGAAACTTTTAAATAACAAACTCTTTCCTTCTCTTGTAAGAAAATTTTCAATGAATGAAAATTCTCTCTCTTTCACAGAAACTTACATGGTATCAGAGCGGTATAATTTGTTTCATGGAGCTTTGTAGCTTGTCATCGTTCGTTATTGTCATTGTGTTCATACAGTTAGTTGCAATCTAAACGATTCTTCTTCTTCATCATCTTTCGATTCTTTTACACTTATTAGGTGTTTATTCACATAATATATTACATAATATATTATGGTGAAAATTAGCACAAATTTAAAATATTACTTCACATATCTCATTTTATTTATTCACTTAAACTTGTTCATGTACGTTAATGCGCATTGAACAAATTGTTGCACAAATTATTATTTTTTTCATTTTTTTCGAATATAAAAGGTTTATATTTAAATGAAATGCAATAAGTAAAATGCAGAAATATTAAAAATATAAAAAAAAAATTAACCAGGTTCAACCCATAATCCCAGTGGTCTACATTACAAACTTAGTAAAAAAAATATATTATTAATCATGTTTCAACAACGTGCTTTTTATTTATGTCATATTGCATGTATTACTTTGGCTAACTTAATGAATTTAACAATATCACTAAAATAAAATTTAATATTTTTTGAAATATCATCAAAATAGATATATCTTCACATCTGTGCGGTTGGATCATCGATAAATATTTTTTAAAATCAAAACACCAATTTGGGACAAAACATTAGTTAGAAGTACAAGTCAAAATACTAATTGACTCTTAAAATCTCAAACCAAATAAATTTATTATTTTCCAAAAATTTTGAAATACCATTAGAATAAATAGATCTTTACATCCGTATGGTTGAATCGTCGATAAATATTTTTAAAAAAATTAAAACACCAATTCGCGAGAAAATACTAGTTAGAAGTACAAGTCAAAGTATTAATTGACTCTTAAAATCTCAAACCAAATAAATTTATTATTTTCCAAAATATTTGAAATATCATCAAAATAGATGGATCTTCACATCTGTACGGTTGGATCATCGATAAATATGAAACTCTCAATTTTTAATAATATTTTAATATTATTCTTTTCTGTTTGTTATATGTAAAATAATATAATATAACTTGGATGAATCAAATTCTATGTCTCTTAAAAAAAATGTTATGTTAATATTAATAAACTAAATCATTTTACTTGTAATTTGTATAGTAAAATTTGCAACATAAATTCATGTAGATGATTTCTCTTAAGTTTTTTATAACATAGGGTGCACGTGTTTTATTGGTATTTGTTAGTTATGGTCTACATGAGAATTATATTGAGAATTTTTTAATAATGTAATTGATATGATTTTTAGCCATGGTAGACATGAGCATTATATTGAGAATTTTTTAATACTGAAATTGATATGAATCAATATCCCAAAATTTGGTTTAACAATTATTATCAAACTGGAAGTACCCATAAATTGAAGAGAAAAATAAAGTTACCAATTTTTACGTAGAGAATCCTATCTAATATAGAAAACCCAATTATATTTGGCTTAGATTATCAAAATACACTTTTTAGTATTTAAATATTATCCTATTATTAATCATATACACTTTTTAATATAAGATCTAATGATTCTCATTTATTATTTAAGATTTAACTGTCCTTATTAATTTGGTCGGACAATGATTATACAGGACATAACTACAAAAGTTTTGGATAAGATTCTCTTACGCTTATTATATATTAGGATATAATTTATTCGATCGAGAATTGAAAAATAACATTATTTACAGAAATACTTGCACATAGAATAGTCAATGTTTTCACAAAATTGTTGTATTAATTCTCCATGATCGTACTTTTCAACATACAAATTCCCGCAGTCATCTACCCTCCTAGTCAATTTGGAAAATGTTGTTCATTAAAATTCCCGCAGTCATCTACCCTCCTAGGCAATTTGGAAAATTATGTTCATTATAGCATATAGATTGGTTACTTAAGGCGGTTAATATTATAAGCTTATAACCCTGTAATAATTGGTTCTTTTTTTAAATATTTATACTTATATTAATTTTTATTTTTTAATAATTTTATGTTATTAGTTTTTAGACTTTATTTATTATGTTTCATACACTCAATACATTACTTATGTTGTATTTTGAGTTCTAAACATCAGAATTAAACGATTTTACAGAAAACAAAACTCACAAAATAATCCTTTGTAATTATTTTATTTTATAGTAATAAAATAAAATAACGAATTTTAACAATAATTTTATTCAACTTAGGAATAAAATTAAAATAAAGAAAACCTACTTAACTTAGAATTAAAGTATATACCAACAATTAAACAAACCTACGTACTCAACTTATTATCAGAGGAACTTATGAATTTTTATTTTGAGAATTCTAGTAAACTTAGAAAGTCTACTCATATTTGATTTATTTTATTAAAATAATTTTTTTTAATATTAGATCTAACGGTATTTTAAGATCAACAATCTTTAATGATTTGATGGTACATGACGAAAGTTTTGGATAAGATATCCCTACGCTTATTATATAAAAGGATATAATAATAGATAGATTTCAAATCAAGTAATATAGATATCTTATGTATCTTAAAGAAGAAATTTTATCCTTAAAAAAACAACAAATTTTATCGATTCTTAGAGCATCTCCAATGGGACAACCCTTTAGCCAAAAAATCCTACTTGGCATAATTTATACATAATTTGTAAAAAATATGAAGCTGCAACCATACAAAATCCTTGGGTAAATTATAGCCAATTTGTTGAATTATATTTGATATTGACTAAATTTGTCAAACCTATCAAGAGCTGTAACAAAGCTATACATATAAATTTAATATTTATAGTCAAGGAGCACATTACGTTACAAGTTCGGTAAATTTTAGCTAATCACTATTTTATAGTATTTTAGTCAACCCGTTGGAGATGCTCTTATTTATATAATTAGAGATATGCTCTTATTTATATAATTAGAGATGTAAGGATTCGTTTCTTAGTCTCTTTATTGGATCCAAAATAGTATTATAATATTTTTATGAATATATATATATATATATCTTATTTATTTTAGAAAAATATATATTTCTTATTTTATCACTAGTTTCCGTATAATGTTAAGTCTGGTTAATTACTCATATATTAGGAAAAAAACAATTTTTCAAAAAAGCTAAAGATAATTTCAAATTAAAGTAAATGTACAATAGTATTTGTTTAGTATCTATTGAAGTATTGTGAAAGATTGAAATATCAGAATGTATAGCAGGATATTTAAAATAGATATCAGAATGTATATCGCTGACAGGTATACCGTAATTAATTTGTAACTTTTACAAATTATTAGCAGTTCGTATTCCTACAATATCTGCATATTAGTAGCCTATAACCTGCACTTTAATATTTTTTATCTTATTATCTATATTTTGATTTATATGATTTTATCAGTAGAAAAATAAAATTTAAAAATATAATAATATATGTATGATGTTATTCTAAGAATTTGTTTGTATTTTGATGATAAAAATTCTTAATATGTTGTGAAGGAGAATAATATCTTGAAATTTTGAACGTAACTTAAAAAATGGATAATATAAATATTTTATAATAATCGGTTCTATTTTATCTATCTATTGTTATTTAGAGTATGAGTTTAACAACCACCAATAGAAGGTAGTTTGCTTATAATATTATAGTATATATATAGATAAATAGATATGTATTGCTTAAGACGTTACGTTCACTATACATTGAAAGTTAATTTAGTTGGTATTCGAAGCCATGAAGAGCGTGGTAGACTTGAAAATAGTTCTGTTTTCATTCATCTTGATGGCAACTTTGTCCCATTCTTCCTCTTATATACGAGGTCTTATATTAGTTCTTAGTTATGCAATTATTAGAAAAAAAACACTTTTATTCAACTGCTATTTAATTAATTTGTGTTTTACAGGGAATGCTAATCAAGATTATGACTCTTTCGCCACCACAAAGGTAAGCTAATTAAAATTGTTATCTCTGTTATACTACTTCTCATGCTTTTATCTCAACATTTATCATTCTTTAAACTTTTTGTTATGTTGTTTGTGAAAATAAATCAACTTCCTTTTACGTTTTTCTAACCATTTGATCGCAAAATCGTATTTTTTTTAAAAAGGACTGAAGAAGTTGCAAAATCGTCTTTTTGCATATTTTTTTAATTGAAAAAACATTTTTTTGCAAGAAAATATATAAAATCATATTTTTCAAAAAACCTATTATTTTTTTGAATAAAGACGTATGTTTATTTTCAATTGTTCTTTTTTTATATAGCAATTATTGTAGTTATGGAATTGATTTAATTAATACGAAACATTTCTTGTAGCTGCTCATGCATCTTTTTTGGTTTAATCGACCAAAGATATTGTTTGATCACCATTTCACGGCGCTGGTAAATGATTTTCTCCATTTTTGTTGTAATTTTAGTGTTTGAAAGAACCCCTTCCCGCGCAATATGGAGGAGGTATTATCGTTGAAAGGAAACCAGTAAATAGCAGTGTCTTGCCACAAACAATTCAGCTCAAGGATGGACTTTATTATGTTTTTTCAGGTAACTATGCATATACACACGCTGTGGCCCAATCAGAATTCCCGGGCTGCAGAACTCTAAAAGTTAGAGAAAGACACTTTTCAGGATCTTATTTTAACACGTACATAACTATTTCTGTGTGTATTTTAGCAGTGGCCAACTTTTATTTTTGTTGTCGTTGTAATACAGCTTGGATACAAGCGAGTACTGAAGGAAGTGAGAAGATAATAACAGCAGTATTTAACTATTCGAGTGGAGTCGAAGCTGGTACCGTAGTTGCCAGGCATGGATGTTGGTCGATGCTTAAAGGTGGAATCGTCGCTAATGTCACAACCCCAGCTGACATTATTTTTAAGGTAAGATGTAGCCGGCACATACTTTTAAATTTTCTTCTTGTCATTGATAATTTACGACTTTTTGTTCGTTTTCAATACTGTTTAGTTTGGGTCAAAAATAATTCTGTAATTCTGTTAGTAAAGTACTTTTGCATCAATGTTGTACTGCTCAACCTTTTAAAACATATATTTGTTTTTGTGTGTGTGTGTGTGTGTGTGTGTGTTCTTCTGCAGGCTGAAGATGCTTTGGCAGAAATTTGGGTAGAAAATGTTTCTCTACAGCCATTCACCGAAGAACAATGGAGATCCCACCAAGAACAAAGAATTTCCAAGGTAAATCAAGCTCTATATATCCTCGATGACTTTCCTATTTTCTGATACTGGTATTATATATTAAGAATCATAATTTTTCTACTTGTTGGACGGGATTAATATCTGCAGCTACGCAAGAGGAGGATCAGATTGAATATAAGAGATGCCAATGATAATGCCACCACACTAGGAGGCGCAAAAGTTATATTAAAACAACTCAAACAACATTTTCCATTTGGATGTTCTATGACTAAGAACATTGTTAACAACCAAGCTTACCAATCCTGGTTTTCTTCAAGATTTAGAGTCACCACTTTTAAAAATGAAATGAAATGGTATGACAATGAACCAATCCAAGGCCAAGAAAACTATGCCAACCCAGATTATATGGTCAATTTTGCCCAAACACATGGCATTTCTATTAGAGGTCACAACGTTTTCTGGGAAGATCCTCGGTACCAACCTTATTGGGTTTATGGCCTTAACCCTAATCAGTTAGCAGCTGCGACCGATAAAAGAATCAACTCAGTAATGTCAAGATACAGAGGCAAGCTAATTTCTTGGGATGTTGTTAATGAAAATTTGCATTTTAGATTCTTTGATGACAAATTGGGTAATGGATTTTCGGGGATTGAGTATGCAAAGGCTCGTCAGCTTGATGGAGGAGCCACATTGTTTATGAATGAGTATAATACAGTGGAGGATGGCAGAGATCCTGCTTCACTTCCACAGAATTATATAAACAAATTAAAGCAAATTCAGGGTAGTGTCGGTGGTGCACGTATTGGGATTGGTTTGCAATCTCATTTTAGTCAGTATCAACCAAACATTGTTTACATGAGATCTGCACTAGACACTCTTGGTGCTACAGGAATGCCTATTTGGCTAACAGAAGTAGATGTCAAGCCAAATCCAAATCAAGTACAATATTTCGAACAAATACTAAGAGAAGGTTTTGCACATCCAGCTGTTCAAGGGATTGTAATGTGGGCAGGGCCAGCAGTAGACGGTTACAACATGACTCTAGCCGATAATAAGTTCAGTAATACTCCTGCTGGAGATTTAGTAGACAGATTGCTCAAGGAGTGGAGATCAGAGGTTCCGGAATTAAAAACAGATGATAATGGATTACTTGAAGTGTCATTATTTCTGCAGATGAAAGTTTGCATATTCATGTACATGTATGAGTATTATATTTGTGATTGGCATTTGAAGTTACTTCACTTGTTATTGAACTACATACATTTCAAATCTCCAAGATTACTTTTACAAATTTAGTTTTGAGTAAAAATACAAATTAAATCGAGTAACAAGGCAAAAACGATTCATATATTTGACGTATGATAAGTCAGAGGAGTAAGAGATTTCAACATCAGTACATATGTACGATTCACTCGTTTAGAGAATGAGAATGCTAACTTACTCCTGAAATATATAAACAATGTGGCTCCTCCATCACTTTAAACAATTCTTCTAATATTTGCTCCCTATCTATTTTTGAAAAATGACGAAAAAAATGCAGAAGGAAAAAATGCCTTGTCTGTCTAAAAGAGAAGAAAGTTCACCTACTGTATATGGCTTGAACATATGAAATAATCCTTGTCTAACAAATAATAAACATTTAGGTGAATAATAGATTCAGTTCTTCCAAGTATATATTATTCTCATCCCCTAATTTATGTAAAATAGAGACTCTATCAAAATAATAGGAGTATGTTTTTCTCCGTTATAATTGTGAACTACAATAGTAGATTTAACTTCACCTAAATTGAGACAAGGGTATTTTGGAAGTACTGTTGAGTAAACGTGACAAATAGACAATAGTTTTCAGCTGTATTGTGTGAACAAACCTAAGATAATGTCTCACAAACCGTTGTTGTAATAATACAACAATTTTTATATACGTATTGTGTGAATAATCCTTATACAACGGTGCAACAAACCGTTGTTGTAATGAGACAAGAGATTTCTAAATTGTATTGTTTAATAGAGGCATCATATGCATTCAACAAACCAATTTAATAAAGGCCAAATTAGCTAACAAACAAAACGTGAAGAAACTTAACAGAAACAAACCAACCAAGTATCAAGAATCATCGTTACAAATTCAAAGAACACAAATTAAATTACATCATGAAACTTCTATTAGTTCATCTATGTCATCTCGAATGTAACTAGCCACGTCCTCCTCATCAACATCCGACAAATTGGGTAGAAAAAAGTCATTTTGAAGTTCCACTTCCACGGATCCCTCACTTTCATCCTCATTGTCTTCATAGTACTTTTTATCGGGTAATTTCAACATAATGGACCATAATTTATCAAGAGAATCGTCGATGTAACAAACTTGCTTAACATGTTTTGCTAAAACAAATGGATCATTCAAATACCCCAACCTATTCAAATTAACCAATGTATAGCCCAAGTCATCGACCTTAATCCCTTTGTTCATATCTATCCACTTACAACGAAAAAGTGGGATCCTAAAGTTGCTATAGTCCAACTCCCATATATCAATTATAATTCCGTAAAATGTATGTGACAAATGCTCAATATTTTGATCCTTACCCTGCACAACCATTGTATCGGCTTGTACACTCACACCACTGCATTGAACTTGATGTGTATCATCACGATCCTTGGTACTATAGGTAACACCATCTATTTTGTAGCTGCTGAATGCAGGAACATCCTTGTTGGGCCCATCTGCAATCCATCTTATCTCATGTGAAACCTCTTTTCCATCAAACAAATCGGAAGCAATCTGCCAAGTTGCAAAATGATTCATATGTGAGCTACGCAGTTATGAAAAAATGCACAAAACTATAATAAAATGCACATAATACCTTATCTTTGAACCATTTTGGGAATTTCTCATTTTGCTTGTTTTTCAGCCATATTTCGTCATTTTCATGATCCCGATTGTTAGTCATCAAAATTGACATGTGTTCACTGCATGTAATCACAGTAGACAATATAAATATGCAACCTATAAGTGAATATAATTTCATGACTTACTCAAAATATGGCCTAATAGTAGTTGTATTTTGTAGAACACATAAATGTGCTACGTGCAAATCCGTGCTACTCGGGTTTATCAATGTTGCACTAGATAATGGCCTCGAAATGGCATCTTATGCCTACCATTTTTCGGTACCCCAATAGTCGCTTCTTCATGGTTCAACAAACACTCAACCGCCTCTTCCGTAATATAAGCGTCAACAATGCAACCTTCTACACGATCCCGATTCATTATATATCCCTTGAATGTCTTCATATACCTCTCAAAAGGATACATCCATCTAAGGAAAATTGGTCCGCAAAGCTCAACTTCTCGTACAAGATGGACCGAGAGATGAAACATTAAATCAAACAAGGAAGGGGGAAGTATTTTTCAAGTTGGCATAAGGTTTCTACTAACTGATATTGCATTTTCTCCAACTTATCGACCTCAATAACTTTACTGCAAATGGCCTTGAAGAATAGACAAAACTGAATAACAGTGTTCCTGACATGTTTTTGCAGTGACGACCGAATTGCAATCGGGAGCAGATGATGCAAAATCATATGACATTCATGAGATTTCAATCCAGTAAGTCGAAGAGTTTCCATTGATACATTCATGAGATTTTTTCTGCTGCCTTAAAACGATGTGTGAGTACTAGTTTTTACATTTTTTGCCATCTTTATTATTAATAAGATAAATGCTTTTTTGACTTGTGCTCTGATTATTAATATCTCTCTTTATAAAAGTGTTGATTTTTTTGACATGTTGAAGTTGAATACTTACTGATTTTTATTAATAAAAAATTGAGGTAAAATTTTAGGAATTAATTATAGAAAATTATCATTTATATAAGAGAACATTTTGTCGATATGTTCATCCGGAAATATGTTGTTGCAATTGAAACAGTCTTTTGTGAATGTCCTATGTTTGTCGTTACCCTGAATTTTGGTTGTATTGGTATCGTTTGGTTGTAATGGATTAGTTTGGTCGTGTGGGTATGGTTGGAATTTACTCTAGTTGGATAGTTGGTTGGATGACAGTGAAGTTGTAAAGTGAATGTTGGCTATGGTAATGCAATGATTTCTTTTTTTGGGTTTTACTTTTTAATGGTTGTTGATCAAATAGTGTAGCCTTGTTCTCTTTGTAGATAAAAAAACCATTGTTTAATCTTCTTGTAGACAATACCCAAGCTGCACAAAAGCATCATGAGTTTATAACTAAAACAATACTTTCATAACCAAACAATTGTCAAAATAAAGATCATACAACACAAAAATGAAGAAAAATCAAATGGCAAAAATTTGTGTGTAGATATTCAGACAACATTTTAAAAACTAACGACCATTGTCTTACAACTTAAGGCACCAAAAGAATGATTAAGAAAACGTTGAATGCAATAAACTCGAACATGTTTTAAAGAGCACAACGCTGTCTAGAAGACAGAAACACAACAATTCTCTACCAATAAGACCATTGTCTAAAGCATATGCAAACAACATGTTGTCCAGGATAAACCGTTGTCAATTAAATATTCATACAATATATAGAACAAAATTTCCATTGTCTAACGTCTTAAACTCAATAGAACAAAATATTATTATCTTGAGTGCAATGAACTCGGACAACAAATTTAACCAAAAAACCGTTGTCTTGAGTGAACAAACACAACAGTTCTGGAGCTGGAAAACCATTGTTGAAATCTGAAGCACACAACCAATTAATTAGGAGAACCACTGCACAAAGAAATTAAAACAAGTTCTTTTTAATTGGAAAGGACAATCTCTTTTAGCGAACAACAACAAAACTGTAATGAAAACATCTTGTTGGAGGTGAATATCTACAACACTTTTATATAAACAAGTGTTGTTGTTTCTGGATGTTACACAACACTATGGTAATTGTTGACTGTTGTTCTAGGCCATTCACACAACGGTTACGCCCCGTTCTCTGAGATGCGTAGGAGACCGCGTCGCAATAGACAATAGGAAAACAGGGTGTTACACAACGGGAAACCCCCGTTGTGTGAAGTTGTTTTTCTTGTAGTGCTACCAGGTCAAAGTATGAAACAACATAACTAAATTCAAAGCATTAAAGTGAGTTACTACATACGTACCACTACGCCATAGATGGCTATAAGAAACGCACACCTATTGTTGCATTATACACGAAAAATGTTGAATCATGCCAAAGGTAACACACTTTCACCATTTCATCTGCCAATGTTACCTTCGACATAAAATGCAACGCTTTCGTTCTCAATGGTAACACAAGCGAAATTATTACATTAGCCCCCATAGAGTAACACTTAATCAAACAAATGCAACACAAGAAACGTGTTACCTCAGCATAACCAGAAACAAACATGTGACACGTATGGGGCGGCCCACAAGAAAGGCAACGTCACTGGTGGGTCCCACATGTGGGGCCCATACTTTTTTGAGGCCCGTGATAGGGGCCATGTCACTGGTGGATCCCACATGTGGGGCCCACAAGAGGTGCCATTTCACTTATGAGGCCCACAAGAGGTGCCACATCACTTGTGGGTCCCACCTGTGGGGCCCACATTCAATTGCAACACTACATATTTAGCTAATGCAACACTAGATACTGTTATGACAACATTGCAATCCTTTTTTAGGAAATACAAAATATGACTAATGTAACACTTTGTTATTATAATATAACACTAAGTCTATCTATTATAGCAACACAAAATGAAATACTGCAACATTAGTAACAATAGCAATTGCAACACTTATATTCAAAAATTTGCAACACCTGATTGATACATGTATCAATCCCTTTACAAAAATAAACCAACCAATTCAAAGTACAAAAAATGTCCCTAATGAATACAACTACAGCACTCCACCAGTCATGCAACACCTAACCAAAATATAATCCTACTCATGCTATCATTCACCATTTGACTAAAATATAATCTTACGACACCATTGCACCATATTATAAACCAAGCAACATACTACAAAGTGCTTAGCATACTAAAAAGTACCAAGCAACATACGACAAAATATAACCAAAGTATGTTAACCCAACTCCAAAATAATTAAACTACCCTCTCTCCATTCTAATAGTTAAAAAAGAAGTGACTAATTGGAAGTCCTGACAATCAATGAGGTTGCATCTTGAAACAGTAGCACAATAGTCTCCAATGTCTAGATTCAAACAGGGATTATCTTCTGGTAGCTTTTTCAACATCGGCATGTTATCATGTACTTTCATGTTCACCTCTGCATCATGGTCCTATAATATATTAAACAAGTACAAGTAAAAAATATATTCAATAATTCACAAGTAAATAATATATACACAAGTAAAAAATTACCTAAGTACTGGAAAAATTGTAGGGAGAAGCTGACGGTTCACCTTTAATTTCATGTGTCTGCACCTTTGCTTTCTAGTGTATACTTCTCATTCAATAACTGAAAAGAAAGAGCAATTATACTACACGAATGAGCTTTTAGAATACATAACTTACATAGCGCTTTTTGAGTAGTGTTATGCAAGTATATTAATTAGATAGCTCTTTTATGGGAAACGCTATGCATGTAATTATATAAAAAAAAATGAAAATTTAAATAACATGTACTAATATAGCATGTTATCGACAAATGCTATGTTAGGTTGCACTTGCATTGCACTTGTGGGAAACTCTAAGCAAGTTAGTGTATTTTAAGTGATATTTATTCTTTTAATTTTTTTAATCTCTTTGATAGCGTTTATACCAAAGCTATCTTAGTTAACGACCAGAAGGATGAGAGAGGTGAAATGATGCATCCGGATGATAACCTATTAAAGTTTCAGGTATAGCAAACACCTGCAAGATCAAAATTATAATAGCATAACATAACTTGTTGAATTTTTAACAAATCTTATCAATCTCGTATTTTATATTGGATGGATTGGAATCACCGGCTTTGAGTTTAGTATAGAACGTTCTAAAACAACATATATAAACTACTAAACAACTTCATACCGAGAATAAATTACAAGTCTATATAATGCTCGTACAGTTTTATCAATTGCCACCCGTAATGTCGCCGAAATTGAAACACCAGCTTCCCCACCCATTGTAATCCCATTTAAAAGGGCAACCTGCATTATTCAAAAAAATGTCCAAAGTAGAACTTTAGTGATAATCCAATCTTTTAAACAAGAAACAAGACAATATATAAGAAAAAAGGGTTTTTAACTATTATGTGATAATCCCATTTTAAAAACTAATTTATGAATATATTCCATTTATAATTGTATTTATAAATATGTCCTATTTTAAAAAAATTACAATTTTAAATTAACTATGGTTAATTTCACTAATTTACATTTGTAAATGACACAACTTTAGTGGACAAACACATATGTATTAAAAAATAGAGGACAACAGAGTACTTGTCAAGATGTTAGCGATTTTACAACTCAAATGCAAGTGCACATATCGTAACAAGTAGTATATAAATTCGTTTCCACGAGGACTAATTCTAAGTTGTTATCTATCACACACTATTGTTCTTCTAATTCAAGTCAAAACAACAAGTGGTTTAAGACACAACTAGTTATCACTAGATACTAAATTAACACAACTAATATTTCAAGATTAATAAAACTAGGCCTCTAACTTCATCTTGTGTTCTTTGATAAATTACTCGTGTATCTCTAATTTGGTGCTCCAATTACTAATCTAAGGCCTTTAAACTAATCACAAGGACCTTCTGAATCTCTAGTGATCCTAATTCATCAACTAATTCCCGTATTCCTACGAAGAATTTAAGTTTCTGAACAACATTAACTACCGCCTTAAATTGACTACCTAGGGTGATTGGGTATATTCCTATCCAAACCACAAATTAGCATCTACTAATCCCAAGTTATAGTGTTTAGGTCCTAATTTAGATTTTCTTTTCCAAGTCAATCTAAATTACCAATTCAATTCCAAGGTTGATTATTCCTTGAAAAGCATTAAATACAAAACACTATAAACAATTGATATGACCACCAAAAATAGAGAACTGATTTATAATCTATATAAAAACACAAGAATTCATTACATGTCTAGAAAGAAGACTTAGTTCAACAACACAAAAGAGAACACTAGATACAAGAAAGAAGACATGATATGAAGTTTACAATAAGAAAAAGTGAAGAAGAGAAGATAAAAACTCTAGAATTCTTTCTCATCAAATTCAATGTCTTTTTCCTTAGGTGCTTTTCTCTCCTTGTTCTTGTCTCTGTTGTGTGTAATCGTTGTCTCCCCAAAGTCACGTACGTGTGTCTTTTTTCTCTATTCTATATATATTACATAACTGACTTCTATTTAATAATAAATAGAATTTACTTATTTAACAATAAAACAAAAGAGTTTCCTTAATAGAATAGGACTCCAAAATAGCAAATGCAATATGTCCGCTTCTGGCAATTTTCTGGGCAGTTTGGAACATCAATAAAATCTGAGATCATACTTTAATTAAAGGTCTTCATGAACTTAACAAATCTTGCAATGTTAAAAAATGATCTTGTACTTAACAACTTAAGTTCAAACAGCCTGCATACTTTGGTGGAGAATCACCAAAATATGCAGGCTGGAAAACAAGTGCTTCAATGCACTTGCTTATATTTTTATACGAGAAACTCGTGTAGAATTCACAATCTGTAAATGTAAGAGGCGTCTAGCGGCCTAGTTAATAAAAATAAGAAACTAAATTAAAATGCAACAATAAAACGAGCTTGTGCTAGTTCAATAAGCTTGATTTTCTTAAAGAATCGTACAACAGATTAAAACAAAAATGCAACAGAAAGCCCTGCCGCTGCCCTTTAATAATATCACAAAAATTAACCACATTGTCGGTATACCTTTAAGGCCACCAAACCGATGTCTGGATTCTCTTCCCAACTCTCATACAACTTATTCAACATCGATCCCTGAAAATTCCAGTAAATCAGCAACAGAAAAACAAAAATATATGATAACATATATTGAAAGATGTTTATGTAGCACTAAACAGATACATTGGTTTGTCTAGGACAAGTATAAAATTCATCTAGTACATGAACCAGAACAATTTTCCTAAGATGATCCTTACTACCTGATGTGTGTACTGTTATTACATAATCACATCACCTCAAATTGTCGAAACATTAGGAGGAACAAGGCAAAATATAGACACATAACATGTCCATGCTCATCTACATTACTATAGGCACATTAATACACCACTAAATAAAACCATACCGGACATACATGCATTGATTCATGCATAACCAGAAGAACAAAAACTCGTAGACTTTTATTTAAAATATGTGATGTAGTAAGAAAGTAAAATAAAACAATTGCCGCCAATTTATTTGTTCTGCACAGTAAATTAATGTATGAATTAGCCTTATATAAGCAACAGACTATAGGATAATTCATAAAGATGTTATTCGTTTATCTAAAATACTGCAAATATTTTCAGTTAATTTCGAATAGTTCAGGAGGCTAGCTCTTTGTAACAACAAACACACACACGAATGTAAAGGACGAAGAAACATGCCATAGAAGCAAATATCTTTTTCACAAGCACAAGTCAGCAACCATTACCCAAACACATGCACAAAACTATATGTAAAACATAAACGTGCACAAAACAGAAAGCCCCAATTTTACCTCAAAGTAAAAGCCCTAATTGAAGCTACCAACAGAAAGCCCCAATCAAAGTTCTAATTGAAAATCAAAATAGAATCAATTAGTTGAATGGAAAGGTGAGGTTACCATTAAGAAGTGAAAATTAATTAAGAGTAATATACCAATTAATTGGAGCCAGAGATTAAAGCCCCAATTAATCATCTGCAAAACAACACGCCAATTAGTCCGAGGGTCAAGAAGATAATAGAGAAGAGAAGAGAAGATACCGTAATAGAGAAGAGAAGAGAGTTCTTCGATTTGGAGAAAAGAGCGAAAGATAGTCGAGAAAGAGTGTGAGTGTGTCTGAAAGGGGGGAAGTGTGTCTGAAAGTGTATTATCTTTGTTTAAGGGGGAAAGTAGGCCTATAATATTTTGGGTATTATGCAACCAAAACACGGCTTACGGGGAATTCGACTGATCTCTACCTGAAAATACAAGAAAAACACTTAAAAATATAACAAAACTCGAGTCCACGCATCACATTAAGCCGGAAAATAGCGCTAAAAATGGTACAAAAATATCACTCGTCAGTTACGTTGATCCATTTATGGATTAAAGCAAGCCTCGAGGAGAGGAGAACCACGTGTATACAAAAAGCTTAGTGGGAGCTATTTGCCATTTTTAGTATTATATGCTAGGGAATAAAATTCATTCCCTACAAAAGGTTAAGGCTCGGTTGAGAAATAGTTTCTCGATAAGTGGCTTAGGTGATACGACCTATATATTAGGAGATCGGGATCTATAAAAGATAGATCAAGAAATTAATCAGCTTATGTTAGAGTACATACATTGAAAAAGTATTGCATCACTTTGGGATGTAAAAGGCAATGATGAGGAAATATATGTCCCTATGTCTCATGAGATAGTGATCTCAAAAGAAAAATGGTTCAAAATCATTGGATAATAAGGACCTTGTGAGTAAAGTTCCATATGCTTTAGTAATTGGTTCCATAATGTATGAGATGATATGTACTCATCCTGATGACTCGTACGCTTTAAGAATGAAGATCAGAAACTAGTCTAATCTAGGTGAATGTTACTTGATGATAGTCAAGAATATTCATAAGTACCTAAAGTGGACTAAAGACTCATTCTTGGTATATGGAGGAGATGCGAAGCTAGATGTAAAATGTTACACTGATGTTGGTTTCTAGATAGACAAGACGGTTCCATGTCTTATTCTCATTTTGTGTTTTTGTCTAAATAGAGTTGTTGTATGCCGGAAAGTTCACAGCAAAGACAATAAGTGATTCTACGATGGAGACTGAGTATATTGATGCTTGTGAAGCTGCCAAGGAGGTTGTTTGGAAATTTACTTAGACGATATCACCTTATTAATGAGATTAATGGTCAAGCGATATATCTCTATCTAAAATCCATAATAATGGTATTATTGGAGACCCATTGACTAAGATTTCGTTGCAACAGAAGCACGAAAGTCACACTAGTTCCATATGTATTAAATACATGGGATATTGGCTCTAGTGCAGGTGAGAGATTGTTAGTATTTATGCTCTAGATACAATACTTTGATGTTTTAGAGAAAACATTTGTTTAATATGAATTATGTCTTATTGATTATAAATTATATATTTGTTATGTCTTAATGTAATCCGTTATAAATGTTATCATAATAAATGTCCTTGGAATTATGATAAGTGTTATATACCCTTAAGTATGTGACTTGAAGATGAGATTATATCGATAGTACCTTTACTCCTAAATATCCCTAATGGAGTGTTATTATTTAAGCACAATGATAATACATAGAGACTAGTATGGTTGTAGACTAATCACCACATCTCATTGATCATAGGTATGGTGATACTAAATCCAAAATATAGGTGCATGTAAGAGTAAAAGGCACTAGATTGACCCTCCCAGAGATAAGTAATTCTCATAGTGATAATGTTTAAATGATCCTTAGACCTGAGATCATTATATTTCTATAAGAGAATTAATATACTTTGATTACATTAAAAGTTATCTTTGACCAAATGATGATAAAAGTGGAGAATAGGTAGATTATGAATCGTATGAGAAATATTTAACCCTTCTACTTATAGGAGTGATATATACTTTTGATCTCTTGTTTGAGTGAGACTATGAAATGCACGGTCTCGCTCAAATTTTGATTTAATAGTCTACTCATCGATCAAGAAAATTAATACTCCCTCCATCCCATAATAAACATCCTAATTTTTTTCAAGTTTGTTTCACGCATTTCCATGCACGTAAAAAACATGTTGGTAGATATTATTTTTGTTTCGTATAAAAATAGGATGTTCAAACTTTTATACAAAACAAAAAATTCGAAAAAATAATATGTACAACTACATTTTTTATATGCGTGGAAATGCGTGAAACGAACTCTGAAAAAATTAGGACGTTTATTATGGGACGGAGGGAGTATTGAATTATGAAGAAGTTAACAAATTACATGCCTCGAGTTTAATCTATAATATCAAGGTTAAAGTGATTATATTACATAGAACATTATTCACAAAAAGCTTAATTGTATCACCGATTTATTATTATTACTAGCAATGATGTATTACTAGATGTCGTTCATTATAATTTTAATTAGATATTAAAATTGTTGCCAACATAATAATAACCTTTAGGGTCACACACAAATAACGCCGAAAGGATAAATAATGTAAATTATGAATTTTAATTAAATAAATAATTTATTATATTAATTAATCCGTTTTGGAAGAAAGAGGAAGATAGAGAGAGAAACAGATTTTGGGTGCTAGTACATATAAATCCTTAGAGAGAAGCGTTCGTGTGAATACCGTAGAGCGTAGATCGTCATAGTGGGATACATGGTGATTGAACAAGTTTTGGACCTCGATTAATCTTACATTAATAAAATTTTAATGTTAAAACTTCTTAAGGTATTTAATTTATAATCTCCAAATTAAATCTTTTGTTTTCGCATGGATCCTGCGGAGGGTTTCGATTTTGGTTTATTTTTACGCTTTTTTCCGCTGTGTTTGTATGCACGAAACTCTTCATCAACTCCGTTATGACACAAATATTTTATATCATATTTATTGGTCCAAGATGTAGAATAAAATCTTCGTTTTTGTATTTTCGGGGCGGTGAATCAATAGAGTTAAAAATATGCAAGGTCTTTTTGATAAACATCAAAGGTGGAATGTTATAAACGATAATTATCACCCAATCCGTATACATATAATTGTTGAAGGGATTAAAACCTTATGTTCAAAGTTGTAGTGGTACATTTCCAAACTCTACTCCTTAGTAAATGATGACTGTTGAATGCCAAAAATTTCCGAGTCATCTCCATCCGTGAGTGACTAATTTTTTTCTTTTTACTCTTGCATCATATCTTTTTTTTTGCCAAGTGTTCTGACATAAATTATCATTGCAGATGACTTATAAGAGGAAAAGCTCTTAAGATCTAGTTTAAAGTTTTGGTACTATCTTGTTTACCGTCTTGTTTATAGTGATGACAAATCAATTTATCTGTCATTCCTATAATATATGCAACATATGATTATTCTCAGATGCATTAATTTTGTTATAAGATAACTTCAATTCCTCTACCATTTGCTTCATCACATTGTAAGTGATAGTGCATATTTTGGTGTAAGAAGATAACAAATAATCTCAAGTATCTAATTAAACGACTTCCCACTACAACGCCATTAATTTCATGTACTTATTATTTCCCGGATAAGCAGGGATTCCATATTTATTATTTTTTGTAAAATTCGAAAGCATTAATAGTAGGAGGTTCTTCTAATCTACTAGTACTAGCATTAGCATTAGTAGTACTACCATTAGCACTAAAGAAAGAACTAAAATTTTGGCTACAACATCTATTTACATGGCTTCCATATCTACCACTTCTTTGAACTCTCTTTGTACACGACATGATATTTAATTTTGTCATTTCGATATTGACCCGCTATAGTTACTCCAAACTTTATTATCAAAACAAATATCACTAGCAATCAGATGATATCATTTTCAATAGTCTCCTAATAAATTCCATTTTTATAATGAACGCAAGGACATTTCATCAAACCTTCAACCACTTCTATAATTTTCATTGAAAATTTTATGAGTGTCTCAACACCCAATTTTCTTTACCAAGCAAGTGTTATGGAATTACTTTCTATTCAATAATTTATCCAATAACAATCATTGGTCAACTTCCACAAACATACAAACACATTTTTTTAACTCATTCTATATTTTCATGATGTAGTGTTATATTTGGTATAGTTATTATTGTTTGATTGTTTGACTTTATCAAGAGGAATGCTAGATTTCATCCTAATATAGTATGGGTTCCGATGATGCAAGACAAATATGAGTAGAAAAATATTTGTGTGAGTAGACAATTATCATATATAGTTTGTGTTGATTACAAAGTTAAGGAATTACATACTCCAAAAAGGTGATACTTGTAAACCAGGTATATAATGGATGAACTCTACAACAAGTGTGGTATGTCATGGTGGCAAAGTATGAGATGACTAAATAAATTTAGTCATATTATGTTAAGATGTAGACTTGATCTTAAGCGATTCAAATTCACGTCTTCAAATCCACGGCGCAATCGATTCAAATCCACGTCTTTTACTGTATTCATTGATTCCCCCTAAGCGAAGTGTGATCTTCGATCTTCCAAAATTTTCTCTCCTTAAAGCCTCGAAATTCCAAAAACCTAACTCTGTGCAGCTGCCCTAGGTCTTAATTTCAATTTCTGTTGTGTTGTAACAGCTTTAAGGACAACAGGAATATATATATGCTATAGTAGGGATCATGGATAATTAGGTCGGGCCTTCTAAAGATATTCCGGGCCAATCCCAATGTCATTAAATAGTAATTCAATCCACTAAAGAATTAATACTTGTACTACTTTTCCTAATACTGCAATTTAATAATTCAATTCGGCTCCTATATTATTTGCTTATTAAATTTCTCACATTTAAGACATCGTATGTGCATTAATTAAATTAATCACTGACAATTAATTTAATTTTTATCTTATTTTTCCTTGATCATCCACTCAACCTTATAATTATGTTAGAACAAATCTGCATGCAGGGCTTTACATAATTGTATTCATGAGCTTTAAGAGGATTTCATCAACCCGAATATTATCAGGACATGGATTCCTTCTATAGTTATTATCTCATTCTGCATGCAATGTCATTGCTCAATACATAATGAGTAATGCTAGAGGTACCGAATTGAGTACCGGAATTTGGTACCTTGAATGATGTGGCGTACATGACGTGACAATTTGGAGTAATTGTTTTGGTGGAGTTAATGTGAATGTAGGGGGTCCATTAATATTAATTGCGTCGTAACTAATCAAAGTATGACACATGGCATCCGGGATCCATTTTGGGAACCAATTCGGTACCTCTAGCATCATTCATACATTATATTATAATTAACAATTAATTACATTTTATATGAACCAAAGCATGTGTATTGCATACAAGTGTCAATCACTACATCCAGATTAAGAACCTAAGCAATAATAATATCATAGAATCCTAGTTCTTCTTAATTGTCAGAATATAAGAACAATTCTAATATTTTGATCTTGTTCAATACACACAAAGTATACAAGTATTATTCCATAGTCAAGATAGTCTATTCCCAAATAATACTTCGGTCATTCCAGTGGTTTGTCTAATACCACTTAGACTTTGAACCTTTATTATATTATATATATACACTGACAATTTATTATTCTGTCATCCCATTTGATACTAGATTATCTATAATATATAATACACAAACAATGTAAGAATATGCAATCAAGATTCTCAATAAGAAGGACAATGTTAAATACTTCTAACGAACAGTTCAGTATAAACCCCAACAATCTCTAACTTATACTCAAGATATTCTTTGAGCATATTAGTGTTTATTACATGGAATCCACTATCAGTTTAAAGAAATACTATGTGACCAGACATCTGACCCCCATCGCCTCCAAGTGCTTCTCAAAAGCCTTAGCTGGTAAGCACTTCGTGAATTGATTTGTCCGGTTGTCCTTTGATGTTATATCGGTCACTATGATGTCTCCCCACTTAACAAACTGTCGTATGAGATGATACTTACGCTTGATGTGTTTTGCTGCCTACTCGTGGTTCCTTCGTATTTGCAACAACACCAGTGTTATCATAATAAATTATGATTTGCTATGGCAAATCAGGAACTACATCTAAATCCAGCAGGAATTTCCGGAACCATACTGCCTCCTTGGTTGCCTTAGAGGCGGCCACATATTCGGCTTCTATGGTTGAGTCTGCGATGCATTTCTGCTTCACACTCCTCCATACTACGGTTCCACCTGCTAAAGTAAAAACATATACTTCAATGTTCCTTCACAGGTACTTTAGTATTTTTTTACATAAGTATACTTAATTAACATATACTTCTTAATCCTTCACAGGTACTTAAGTATTGTTTTTATTGCACTCCAATGTTCCTAATTGGGTTAGAGTGATATCTACTAACCATGCCCACGACAAAGAAAATACCAAGCCTCATACATAACATAGCATACATTAAGCTTCCACATGTTGAAGCATAAGGAACTACTTTTATGTTCTCTATTTCCTTAGGTGTTGTAGGACACTACTCCTTTGATAGAGAAACTCCATGTCTAAAAGGCAAATTACCTTTATTAGAGTCTTGCATGTTAAAACGAGCCAATACCTCATCAATGTAAGGTTCTTGAGATAAAGACAACATCCTTTTCTTGCGATCTCATATAACTTTGATCCCAAGGATGTATGTCGCTTCACCTAAGTCTTTCATTTCAAATTGTTTGAACAATCATGCCTAGACACACACGCTTCTAGTGAGTAAAATGTCATCTACGTATAGCACTTGAAATGTCATCTACGTATAGCACTAGAAAAACCACTACATTTCCCTCAAACTTCCTATACACACACGCTTCGCTTGGATTCTGATCAAATCCATATGACTGGATTGCCTAATCAAAATGAATGTTCTACTACATGGAAGCTTGTTTTAGTCCATAAATGGACTTCTTAAGCTTACATACCAGATGCTCTTGACCTTCTTTAATGAATCCCTCTGGTTGATGCATATAGATGGTTTCTTTAAGACTTCCATTAATGAAAGCTGTATTGACATCCATTTTCCAAATCTCATAATTGAGATAAGCTTCTATAGATAAAAGAATCCGGATTGACTTAAGCATAACTACTAGCGGAAAGGTTTCCTCATAATTGATCCCTTCTTTCTGAGTATACCCTTTCACAACAAGTCTTGCCTTCCAGGCTTTCACCTTTTTGTCGGATCCGCTTTTTTTTCATATTGATCCACTTACATCCAATGGATTTTACACCTTTGGTTAGTTCAATGAGCTCCCAGACTTCATACCGGAGCTCCTCTAAGTGTTTCGGTTGGTATTGGAATACATAAATTCCATCTCAGATTACATAGCCATATGCCATAGATCTGTATCCTTATCTTGGAGTGCTTCTGCGTATATCTTGGGATGCTCATCATGTTTACCAGAGACCAAGTTCGAAGACTCTCCCAAAAACATGAATCTCTCAGATTGTTAAACAACCCTCCCACTACGACGAATCCTGTTAGGAATGAAGATGATGGTGTTACTAGAGTACAAGGAAGAGTCTATTGTTACAAGAGTCTATGATCGGAGTCTGTGAGCTGTCAGAGTCTGCAGTCTGTAAGAGTCTATAAAGCTTGCTGCAGATTATGGAAACTTCTATTATCTTTGAAGACAGATCACTGGATAAACTCAAATCCTTATCAAGAATCAGTAGAAGATATGTTCTTATCAGAAAGGCTGGATGATTGAAGCTGTCAACCTAAACAGATGGGACAGAATCCCATAATTCATGTGATTGATTTACTTGATGTTTAGTTGATAGGAAAATTGTATAAATGCTCTCATTCTACATTGTAATATGTGTGCGTGTCGAAACCTTAAGTCTGTATTAGGTTTTTACATTGAGAGTTTTGCAACTGTATCATTGATTACAGAAAGTAGCTGCTAAGGATACTTGTACATCCTTGGTAGAGTTTGTAACTTTGATTATTCAATATAAATCATTGTTGCAGCATTTTTGTTTTGTGTTCTTTCAATTCCGCATATTTATTATTCTGTTCATCAAACAAGAAAAACACAAAAATAGACATATTAGTACTACTTGTATTCAAACCCCCCCCCCCCCCCTTTCTACAAGTAGTTTTGGTTCAACAAGTGGTATCAGAGCAGGTTTGATTAAGTTCGAATCAAGAAGATCAAAAACATGTCTGGATACAAAGATGGCAATACTAAGATCCCCATACTCAAGAGGGGTGAATATAGAAGATGTTGCATCATCTTGAGGCTACTAATCCTGATTATCTTGACATAATCAATGATGGACCATTCATCCCAACAAAGGTGGTTCCTACAACGAATGAAAAAGGAAAAGTTGTAGGAGATCGCACAATCAATAAGCCAAAGAGTGAATGGTCTCCTGAAGATAAAGCCAGTATACTCAAGGATGCAAAGGTAAGGAACATATTATTTAATAGTCTTGACATTGTTCTCACAAATTATGTTCTCTCTTGCACAACAGCAAAAGAGATGTGGGATAAGTTGAAGGTGCACTGTGAAGGCACCAAGCCTGTGAGAAAGAATTACAGGGCTTTACTGATCCATGAGTATTAACACTTTGCTTCTAAAAGTGGTGAGACTTTGGTGGAAACTTATGACAGATTCACCAAGCTTATAAATGATATGGATATTCATGACAAGTACTATGATAAAGAAGACGTGAATGCCAAGTTTATGAAGTCTCTTTCTGGATACTATAGTGAAAAGATATATGCTATTGAAGAAGCCAATGATATGGATGAAATAACATTGGAAGAGATCTTTGGGAAACTGAGAAACTGGGAGCTAAATAAGCAGCAATTGGAACAAAGAGATGAAGGCAAAAATAGAAGCATTGCACTCTCCATTCAACAGGAAAAAGACAAACTTCTGAAAAATTTGGAAGAAGAATCATCTGTCAAAAGTTCAAAGAAGCAGGAAGAGAAGATGATTCAGGAATCAGAGTCTAATGATTCAGACTCTAATAGCAGTGACTCAGAAATAAATATGGAAAAGCTTATGGCTCTCTTTGCCAAAACCTTCAGAAAAGGAAGGTTCGATACAAGAAGATTCATCAAGAGACCATCATCCAGAAAAGAAAGCAAGAAGCAAGAAAGCAGCACGAAGTCAATAGTCAAGATTGACAAGTCCAAGGTTAAATGCTTTAACTGTGGCATTGTTGGACCTTTGCTGGAGAATGTAGGAAACCAAATAGCAAACAAGATGGAAGTGGAAAAGCTCTCATGGTGACATAAAAAGATTGGGCTAACTCTAGTGATTCTGAAGATGAGTTTGATTATGAAAATATTGCATTAATGGTTATCTCAACTGACAAATCATCTTCACCAAAGGAACCAGCTATTGAGAAGGTATCACTATTCTCTCTTGATTCCATTGATAGTTTAGATTCTGAAGGTATTCAATTGATTAGAGTTGTATTTAAAAAATTTATGGAAAACTTCATAAATCTAACTAGTGAGAGAAATAGTCTCAAGGATAAGAATGATGAGCTGGTAAATAGAAATAGTTTTCTTGAAACTGAGTTAGTCCAGATAAATCAGTTCAAAGATGAGGTTGCTAAAGCCAAACATGATCATGGTATAGTACTTGAGGCCTATGATTATGTCAAAAAGGAACTGGAAGAAGAAAAGGATAAGATTAGGCTTTGGAATACTTCAGGTAAGAAGACTCACACTATAATTCAGAATCAAGTTATTGGTCAAACCAGTGGAATAGGTTATGACAAGAGTGAGGGAAAGAAACCTGCAAGTATTGTTAGTAATGAAGCTGATGCATTAAGGAAGGCAGAACCTGAAAAACCTAAAGCTAAACCTGTTAAGTTTGTAGACACCCAATGAACCTCCCTTATCTACAAAAATCAGAAACATGTCTCCCAGACATCAGAAAAGCCTAAGAGAGTGAATATAGGTTTTCTGTCTAATTCTCAACTGAAACAGAAAATTGCTAATGTTTCAGAGTCTGAAAAGGTGAAAAGGAATATAAATGGGAAGGAAGGAATCAATAAAGAGAACAATTACGAAAGAATTCCTGATGCCCCAAGGAAGAAATGTTTCAAATGTGGTAATAATAATCGCCTATCTATAGACTGTAAATAGAAACCTCAATGGGATTCAGAGTCTAGATTTCCCAAGACTCTGAAAATTCAGTACAGACCCCAAAATTCATGTTATCATTGTGGAAGCCAATTACACTCTATATACATGTGTAGGGAATATCATGATATGTACTATGACTTCTATTCACTAAAAGCAGATACACTAATTCATAGGAAGATTGTGAAGACAGAGTCCAGTATAGACTCAGATAAGGGTCAGTCTGAAGTTGAAGAAACAAAATCAAAAAGAAAGACTAGTCACTCAAAAAGAAAAACAGGATCCAATCAAAATTGGATCCCCAAGAAGTCTAACTAGTCGTTTATTGTTTGCAGGGCACCAAGAAGAAGCACACTTTTATACTTAACAGTGGATGCTCAGGACATATGACTGGAAAGAAAGCCCTGCTAACAGATTTTGTGAAGAAAGCTGGTCCAGAAGTTTCTTTTGGAGATGGCAACAAAGGAGATACTCTAGGATATGGCTCAATTATATTAGGAAATGTCATCATTGAAAATGTAGCACTAGTTGAAGGGCTGAAACATTCACTAATCAGCACAAGTCAACTCAGTGATAAAGGGTATATCTCTACCTTTGACAGTGAAGCTTGTAGAGTAACCAACAAGGAAAATGGAAATACTGTGTTAACTGCGAGAAGACAAGGAAATATATATGAAGCCAGCTTAGATGATTCTTCAGAAGGAGAAATCAAATGTCTCCTTAGTAAGACATATACTGAAGAAAGCTGGAGATGGCACAAAAGATTATCTCACCTTAACTTTAAGAAGTTAAATTACTTAGCTTATCATGACCTGGTGAGAGGACTACCAAATACTACTTTTGTGCAAGATGGATTGTGTGATGCATGTCAGCTAGGAAAGCAGAGAAAGACCTCCTTCAAAAGTAAAACTGAGAATTCAATCTCAGAGTACTTTCATATACTGCATCTTGATCTCTTTGGTCCAGTGAACATTATGTCAATCAACAAGAAGAAATTTACACTTTTGATAGTTGATGACTATACAAGATTCACATGGACATATTTCCTGGCGAATAAAAGTGAAACTCCTCAACTCATTTTTGACCTCATTACACTCATTGAAAAGAATTCTGAGTTCAAGGTGAAGATTCTCAGAAGTGATAATGGCACTGAGTTCAAAAATACTGAAATAGACTCTTACTGTAGAGAAAAAGGAATTTCACAATAATTCTCAACACCAGGGACTCCTCAGAAAAATGGTGTTGTAGAAAGAAAGAATAGAACTCTTATAGAAGCAGATAAACCATGTTAGCTGACTCAAAGCTTCCAACTTATTTCTGGGCTGAAGCTGTTAACACTGCATGTTTTATTCAAAATTGCACACTGGTTAACAGACATGGAAAGACTCCCTATGAGATGATCAAGAACAAGAAGCCAAGTGTGAAACATTTTCACATCTTTGGATGCAAGTGTTTTGTTCTCAAGGTTCACCCTGAGAAACTTGCAAAGTTTGAAGCCAAGGCAGATGAAGCTATTTTTCTTGGATATACTTCCTCAACAAAGGCCTTCAGAGTTTACAATCTGAAAACTCAAACTGTAATAGAGTCGATTCATGTTGCTTTTGATGACAAGAAACAAGTTGAACTCCATTCTGAACAAAGTCAAGAATTACTACAGTTTGAAAATATGAAGGATGTGTACAATGACACAAGTGAAGAGGAAGAAAGTACGCAACCTCCAAATGTAAATTCTCAACCAGAGCATTCAACTCAGGGGGGGAATTTTGAAGATGCATATACAAGCACTCCACGGACTGGTACTAGACATTCAGGGTATAGATCCTCGGAGTTTACTACATCAGAGTCTAACTCTTTAGCAACTGAGAATACAAGATTACAAAGCTCAGGGGGGAGAAACCAGTAGAATTTCTTTTGGAAGTGCTTCTCACATGGAGGAAGAGTCCATACACTTACGGGGAGAGTCAGAAAGAAGAAATCTTCCCTCAGCAAGAAAATGGACTAAAGATCATACTGAAGACCTAATTATTGGTGATCCAAGCAAAGGAGTTCAGACTAGGAGGGCTACTCAGAATGAATGTCTCCATAGTTGTTTTCTTTAAAAAATTGAACCAAAGAAAGTGGAAGAAGCTTTGGAAGATCCTGATTGGATAATTGCAATGCATGAAGAATTAAATCAATTTGAAAGAAACAAAGTCTGTGAACTTGTACCAAGACCAAAAGGTAGATCAATTATTGGTGCAAAGTGGGTCTTCAGAAATAAACTTGATGAAACGGGTACAGTTGTAAGAAACAAAGCAAGACTGGTGGCAAAAGGATACTCTCAAGAAGAAGGAATTGATTATGATGAAACCTTTGCACCTGTTGCTAGATTGGAGGCAATCAGAATGTTTCTTGCATTTGCTGCATACTCAAAGTTCAAGGTGTACCAGATGGATGTAAAGAGTGCATTTTTAAATGGAAAACTGGATGAGGAGGTGTATGTTGAACAACCTCCATGCTTCATTGATTCAATATTTCCAGATCATGTTTACAAGTTGTACAAAGCACTATATGGACTAAAGTAGGCACCAAGGGCATGGTATGAAACTCTGTCTAAATTTCTTCTGGAGAATAATTTCATAAGAGGTACAATTGATAAAACTCTTTTCTTCAGAAATGTAAAAGGTGATTTGCTTTTAGTTCAAATTTATGTTGATGATATTATATTTGGCTCCAAAAATGAAAAACTTTGTGCTAAGTTTAGCAAGCTTATGCAGTCTAAGTATGAGATGAGCATGATGGGAGAACTAAACTACTTTTTAGGTCTTCAAGTCAAACAGACTGATAATGGAATTTTTATTAATCAGTCAAAATATGTTAAAGATCTTTTGAAAAAGTTTGACTTGCAAGATTGCTCAATTCTTAAATCTCCCATGCCTACTACAACTAAACTAGACTCTGATCCAGAAGGAAAAGTAGTGGATGTGTCTAGTTATAGAGGCATGATTGGCTCATTACTGTACTTAACTGCTAGTAGGCCGGATATAATGTTCTCTAGATTCCAAGATAATCCTAAGGAATCTCATTTAACTGTTGTGAAAAGAATTTTTAGATATCTCAAGGGAGCACCTAATCTAGGATTATGTTACCCTAGAGACTCTGATTTTTCACTAATTGGCTACTCAGACTCTGATTATGCAGGATGTAAAGTAGACATGAAAAGCACAACTGGGACCTGTCAATTTCTGGGAAACAGACTAATTTCTTGGTTTAGCAGGAAACAACAGTCTGTCTCTACATCAACTGCAGAAGCTGAGTACATAGCTGCAGGAAGTTGTTGTGCTCAGTTACTTTGGATGAGAAATCAGTTGTTAGACTATGGTATGAATTTATCCAAAATCCCTTTGTTTTGTGATAATACTAGTGCCATTAAAATTGCAGAAAATCCAGTCCAACATTCCAAGACAAAACACATTGAAGTCAAGTATCACTTTATAAGAAAACATGTAGAGAATGATACAATTGATCTTCAATATGTATCAACTGAGAAGCAGATTGCATACATACTTACTAAGCCACTTGATGAAGCTACCTTTGTCAAATTGGTTAGTGAGTTAGGAATGTTAAATTTTTAAGTGTCTGTTAAATCTTAACATTTACAGCAAAGTATTGAATTCTAGTTATAGATTTTGACAAGTTCTTAATCTATGTGATAATGTCATATGCATGACTTGATTCAACTTTTACCTTGAGATTATGTAATAAACTGCTTATAGACTCTGAAACAGGTTAGACTCCTATACTTAGTCTCTGATTAAGTACTTAGAATTTTTGTATGTTTACTTAAATCTTTAAATTCACAGAGTCTATACAATATCAAGCACATACTTTGCAGTTCTATTGCTAATCAATTTTGCAGGACATTCAAAGGCAGCAAAGAGAAAGCACAATAGAAAAAGCATAATTTCATTCATTCTTGAAAATTCATTACAAAGGAAAGGAAATTACATGGCTTTTCTATGCTACTTTGTACTAAAGATAAATACAAGGATGCCCTGCAGATAAGCATGAAGCTCCCGTCATGGTTGAGTTGGGCATTGAATGTCAGAGAGAACAACCATTCCATCCATGCACCTTCCTGAGCAGCTTCACAGTCCATCAGGTATAGCGTTGGATTGGAAGATTTTTATGTCCCAAAAGAACAGGATTCTCTTGACATCTTCTGGCCATGCATTTAGAAAGCAAGAAGGGGAGCAAGACTATCAATCAATTGACATCCTGTAGATGTTGGATCTTCATCCTCGTCTCTTTTCCTCTTACATGCCTGCACTTTACAGGGAACACAAGCATCAAGCTTCTTCTTCTTTCTCTCTCTCTCTCTCTCTCTCTCTCTCTCTCTCTCTCTCTCTCTCTCCATCTCTTCCTCTTCTTCTTGAATGAGGAGATCAAGTAATTCATCCTCATCAAGGTCAGCAAGCTCAGGATTCTCCTGCTGAAAGTGAAGAAGGAGAAAGTTCATCACACCATCAAGAGGGTCATCTTGTTGATGTGGAGGAACCTCTGGGACAGGCTCTGGAACAGCCGTTTCTTCTTCTTCTAGAGCTTGTTCAAGCTCTTGGAACAAGTATGCCACTTGTTCTTCATGATCAAGAGCTTCAAACGCTTGAATAGGCATATTCAGGGGATTATTTGCAGCCATGAAGAAAGTATTTGGTAAGTATTTTTCTATGGAAAAGAGAAGGTAAAGAATGGAAGAGACTGATGATTTCTCTTGGTTTTAATAGAGAAACTCGAAGCAATTCAGGGTTTTGGAAAGTCTCGAGAAGTCTTTTCAACTTATCATTATTACTTTGCATTGAAAAGTGGCAAGAAAAATAAAAAGGAGTTATATGTGTTTTGATTCCTAATTTTTCTTGTTTTAATTTTAAGTCTATAAATACGTTTTACCCGCGTGTATAATTAGTTTATAGACTCTGGTAAGTCAAGCATCATCAGACAGGACTGTTCGAATTCTTAGGGGTTTATAGACTCTGAACTTGCACGATTGGAAGTGTTACCTGTTTTCTCGGTTATTTCTCTTTCTTAACCCACTATTATAGGTAGTTGTTGATTTATAGAACCATTATCGATCAAGTTGCTTAATTTGTATATTGTGTTAATCATATCTTTGATTTCTTACAAGTTTTATCCAAAGTGCACATTATATATATACATACACGGAGCTCTATATCTTCGAACCCCAATTCCAAAATTGACATCAATGGCTGTTGTTTCTACAATGCTGAGAGGTCCAAAATCAATTGCTTTTGTCTTTGGTGATTTTGAGTTTATGACTACAAATAATGTTACTGCTATACATGCAAAGGATAAGGCACATGAAGATTTTCACCCAGTGATGGATTTCTTAACTCAGGGTCCTTTGAACTTTGCACTATCATGCATTCCTGAGTTTCTTCCTGAAGCGGTTTGTAAAACATGGGAATTAGCTTCCTATGTGAATGGTAAGCTTACTTTCAAATTTGGAACTCATAGATATGCAATTACTAATGCAGTTTTGAATGAAGCTTTGTAATTACCTGTTAAATCTGAATTTGGTTCTTATGCTAGTGATGATGACTTGATTAGCATGTATAGGTCTTTAAATTATGTTGGTGATTTAAATGACTTAAGTGCTATTAAAAGAAACTGTTTGAGAAAAGAATGGAGTTTCTTCTTTGATCAAAGAGCTAAGGCCTTTACTGGTAAATGTAGTAGTTTTGATGTCATCACATCCATTATAAGCCAAATCGGCTACAGTTTGCTAAGCAATAGAACTATAGATATTGCATAGTTGTTGCTTGTGCAGATTGGTAGCAAAGTAAGGGCAAAGGAGAACATAAAAATCTACTACCATGGGTTATTGATGATGATCCTTCATCATCTTGTGCCTACCTTAAGAGGCCAACTGGTTGACAATATATTAGTTGATTGTCATGTTCAGCACCCTAGGTTGTTCAAGGATCTTACTAGGGAGCACAATGAGTTTCAAGCTAGGCTTCAAGATGAAGGTATACCATTTCCTGCCATGGTCTACCCTAAGGTAATGAAACAACTCATCATTTTTAATTCTGATGTGTATACTCCACTTTTTGGAGGTGTTGTGGCACAGGATCAAGTAATGGAGAATCCCCATGTGCCTAACCCAAACACAATTCAACCATTGACCAAAAGGCCTAAACAACAAAAAACACCTATTTCTAAAAGGCATGCCTCTGGTTCCGAGCCAACCTATGTAGTCTCTCAAAAGGCTTCAGTTGTAACAAGGAGAAGGTTGAAAATGCAACTAGATAGTGATGAACAAACCAATCTCATAGAGCATGAGGTGGCTGAAAGTCTTTCTTTAATGAAGGATTCATTGGCTATCTTACCCTCTGATAAGCCTGCAACTGTAGATTCTCAAAAATCTATGGTTTCTAAAAAGGGACAACCTCAGAAACTGGCTACTATCTCTCAAAAGACTGTAGCTTTGGCAAAAAGTCATAACCCAAGGACTGAAACACCTGTGTCTGCACAGCAGTTTACCTCTGCTAAATCTTTTGCTCATATCCCAAGGATGTTATTTATGAAAGAAATGAAAGCATACCCATAGTTACTCAACCAGATCCAGATCAACAGGATTCAAGACCTTTAAAGACGCAAAAGAAGAAATCAGGGTCTGTTGTTGAGGCTGAAACTGAGGAGGAGGATCAACAACCAGTTTTGACCTATGATGCAATATGGGATGATAATATATCTTATAAGCAAGCACTTGGAGCTGTGGCAATGACAATCTCTCATTCACAAGAAGTTCTTAATTTTCTGAAAGAAAAGATTAGACCTCCTACTTATACTTTCATCTATAATACTTTTGAGCTGAGGATGAATCAGCTAAAGAATGCATATTACAAAAGTGTTATGAAAGAGATCCAGTCCAAGTTCAACTACTCTTTTGATCAGGCTCTCCAAGCTGTTTTCTGGAGAATGTTCAGATCTAAATTTCTTTACCCTGACAGTTCAAGGAGTGAATCTACAAGGAGTACAACTTTGGAGGATTTAGGATGAGGTATGCAGTCAGGAGAGGGTACTGTTGCACTGGTGGTGGACAGTGGTAAAGGTGAACAGTTAGACTCACAAACACAAGAACCACCTAGTCAAAGGAAGGGTGATAGTGGAGTCATTGTTCATGTTGGTCGGCCTTCTCTGGTAACTGATCACATTGTTGATAATTCCGATGATATTGTGGATCAGACTATGATAGATGTACATAGGGTTGTAATTCGAGTTGAACCAGGCGAGTTCGAGCCGGGTATTAATTCGAGCCGAGCTTTTTTTCACGAGACGAGTCGGCTCGTTTAATTAAACGAGCCTAATCTTCTGTTCAGACTCGTCTCATTTAATTTCACGAGTCGAGTCGAGCCGCCTCATTTAGTTAAACGAGTCGGGCGAGCCGACTCGTGTAAAATTACACTTAAACGAGCCTAATCTTCTGCCCGAACTCGGTTCGTTTAATTTCACGAGTCGAGTCAAGCCGACTCGTTTAATTAAACGAGCCCGGTCTTGTGTTCGAGCTCGGCTCGTTATCGAGTTCGAGCCGAGCCGAGTCCTATTAAACGAGTTCGAGTCGGGCGAACTCGCGAGCTACCCGACTCGAATTACAGCCCTAGATGTACATGAAGAAATTCCAAGCCACAGTCTATTCCCTTTGAGGGAGAGTCTCATTCAACAACACCTCATAATGATTCTGTACACATTTTGACACCTCATGAAGTATTACTGAGGGTGTATGAATCAATACAGGATTCTGAAGGTGTTGTACTGGAGCCACTAGACACTGATAAGACAGAAGTGTGTAAGGGTTCATGGTCTAGTGATGCTCAGCTTTTGGTGGAAACCTCTAGCCTTCAGATAATTCAAGAGGATCCCCACCACGAAAGAGCTTCAGGTACAAAACTTCTTTTTACCCCCTATTTTTCTGTAGGATTTGAGAGTACAGTCTCCATATTGAGTGAAAATATTGAAAAGATGGCCACTAAGCCACAAACTGAGAGGCTGGCTCCTGACCAGGCAAAATGAGAGGTAGAGAGTGATAAGGTTTTAGTAAACCTTAGTGAGCATGAGAGCATGGGTGCCCAACCCCATGGTAAGACTGAGAGATTAGGTAAACAACCAACCTTTGGCTTCTAGGATCAACTTTTCCATAGCTCATGGGATGCCAATCTTGAAGCTGCAATTGGAATTGATAGTGATACATTTCAGCTTATGAAGATGTTTGAAAGACAAGAATTGGCAGTTCATAATTCAAAACCAGAAGTTCAAACGAAAGCTTATGCTAAAAGGGTGGCTGATTCAATAACCAGAAGAAGAGAAAGGAGACTAGAAGAGTTATCTTCTCAACCTCAGGAACATTTAGCTGTGGATCCAAGTATTCCTAACACTTCTTTTGAGTGTTGTACTTCTTGATTCTTCATACCCTGATCACTCTATGGAGGAGTCAGTCTCTGTTGAAGTCCCAACTATTGTTATTAGCTCTTCTCCTTCTACTTCTCAAACGAAGGATGTTCTTAAACATTCAAAGTCTACACCAGGTGTGTTATATCTTGATTATCCTTTAGCCTCTGTTAATCTTTCACCTCATGTAGTTGTACAAGTTAAAGAGTCCTCCAATGTAGCTAAGACTATGGATGTAGATGTGTTGTATTTTCAACAACAATGGCCTTATTCTTCACAAGAATCTTTCAACATGGGAATTCCTACTGAGAATTTCTCTATTATTTTTCACATTCAGAGAATGGATAGGTCATCTGCTCTGGATAAAAATCCGCCTTTAAAGCTAAGTCTTAGAAATCAACCATTATCACCAAGTCACTCTGACAGATCTTTCTCAAGCTCAGAATCTGATTCAGATGGTGATCAACCTTTATCAGCAGTGCCTAAAATTGATTTCGGCAGAATTTCTTTGGAACGTCAATCAAGAGCTAGCAGAGATTTCTTTGATACCTTTGGTATTTCTGAACATGATGTTTTTGATCCTGTTTCTCTTTCTATTTCCAGACAGCAAGCTGAAGAGCATGCTGAGTCTACTCATATAGATGAAACTCCTAGTTTGGACACTATTCATGCTGCTGTGAGTACACTTCATTCTGAAGTCACTAGCATGGATGTTTCTATTTTACAAACTCAAGGACAACTAGTACAGCTCTCTAAGACTGTTACTTCTCTTCAAGATTCTACTACAGCTTCTTTGGGTACTATGGTTTCTAATCAGGAGTCAGTGGAGCAAAGGCTGAGTTCTTTGGAAAGTCAACGGGCTACTATTATTAGCAATCAAGCTCTGATTCTGGACATGCTTGGACACGACAAATGTTTTAAATATACCACCGTATCTTTCACCTATTGAAAGAATTAAATTACTAGTGAATAAATTATTAAAACCATATATACAAAAAAAAATTATGAAACCGTTGATCCAAATTACAAAATTATTTAAGAAATCACATGTTCTTGCATAAATGAAGATCAGTACAATTAAATTTCAAAAAATAATAGGAAATCAAAACTAGTTCCCAAAGTAATTCTCAAACGTCGTCCCTACCCCGTCATTTGGGTGAATTTTTTGAAAACATTTTTGAATTCTCTGGCATTGCTCTTTAATTTCAAATAAAGTAAATGGACGGTCTGAATAAGCGTCCACTTATCCAGAAACAAAAAAAAAGATTTCTTGTTGTGACCTTAAAATACTTCCGACCCGTATCTTTTTAATTAGGAAACGGTAAAGCAACACTCATGCATCGAAACAAAGTGAAGAGCAGCGATCCCATTAACTAACGAAAATCGAAAATAGAGATACACAAAAGTCACACTTATTTAAGTATTGAAGACGACAAGCTCTCTACACATGATGACATTTTTTACTTCACATGAGTCTAGTTCGGGATTCACAACATTGATTGTTTCATGAGATGAGGACGGATACGCTTATGTTGCATACATGCATAACAAATGAGATCATCTTCGACGAGATAGTGCAGCCGCAAGTCCACCGGCCACAAGCGCTGCAGCAGTGGCAGCTATGCCTATGCCTATTGCTCCATCTGTGAAACAGATTATTAAGAAAGCATAAACAAAATCAAATTGTTGGGTTTCTTAAACCTAAATACAAATGAAGAATTAGAAATCAATTATGCTTGATACCTTTTGTAATCCGATCTTCAACTGCTTTTTTCAGATTCATGGCCTGCCTCCAATCTGGTTGAATCTACAGACCAAAGTTCAAAGAGAAAACTCAAATAAAAGATAAGAAACTTGTGTAGTCACAGAACGCTTTCTCTATGTTAAGTTCATATATTGAACAGAAAATGTACAGTTACAACTTCATGAGGACAATTAGAATGTTATAGAAGTACATTAGTAGCAAATCAAAACAAACTTGTTACTTGTGTCATCCATGCACATGCAACTTCTTGCATAGTAACTTAATACAAAGTAACTTAATAGCAGAAATAAGGTAAATAGCCTCTTAACAATTGCATGATTACCAAAACATGAAAATTACTCAACTTAATAGCAAAAATAAGGTAGATAGCCTCTTAACAATGGCATAGTTTAACCAACACAGGAAAGAAACTAGAACACACCTCCAAACAGCGCTCTGCCAGTTGCCTGCTCCTAGGATAATCTCCACTTCGGAAATACCCAACAGCTAAAAGGTACAACTTTTCCCTCATTAGCTCTGGGGTACTGCCAGTGCCACTCAGAGAAGCTGCACATATAGACCGAGTTACAAGGATGTACCACACTTAGACCACAAAAAGTGTTAGGAACTTAATAGTAAGACAACCGAGCAATCAACAGTTTTCATGTCCACTTGTCACCTTCAAGCATCGCAATTCCACGCTGTACATCTTCCGGCCGTCTCGAGTGAACAAGAGCCCATGACAATCTTGTTCTGCATTCATTTTTAAGTTCATCAGAAGACCCTTTCTCAGCCTCTGCGACCTCCCTTTCACAACCCTGAAAAAGTACTTGTATATTTATTTATGATTTGGACATAAACTGCAGAACTTAGACGCCACACAAAAGGATATGTTTTCAGATGAGAATGAATTTCGTAAAGAAAGCACTCCCCTAATTTAAAACTAAAAGTGATAACTGATATCAAAGTAAACTTGCGACGGAAAAAAAATTTCCAGTCTTCTTCGCATACAATTGTCAAACCCTCAATAATTCATACATAATCTAAGCTGGCAAGTTAGGACTTAGGAGCATGAATGACTTTATATGGTGCCATCTTGAATAAATTTGTCCATAGAATAATAAATTCACTAGTGCCACATGGACAATTTGCTTAAAATGTACACTAGATAGGCAAAAATCAGTTTTGGCACTCAATACATTACTTACTCAGACTCAGGTACGGATAGTTGGACTCAACATTTCTAAAATTAAGTACTGGAGTATGCAGTCCTATTTTGGTCCCAGGCACGGCAACACAGCATAAATTATTTGTATAACTAGTAAATTAGAAAAAAATTCTACCCAAAGTTAACAACAAATCCCAAATTGAACATGATTTTTCAAAAGACCTTGTAAATTAAGCGTCTTCTTCTCATCTGACTTCTTCCCATTTCTCCTCCTTTCTTCTTTATAAATATATCTCATATGTAGGTTTTTCATTTGGTCAAAGTGCTCATATTGCAGTCAAAAGAACTGAAACAAAAAAGAGTTGTGTGTCTGAGTGTCGGGCAAATCGGCAATTGACAGGAGCGAGTTTCCGACAATTGACATGACTATGAAAGCCAAAACCAAAGAGGAAGAGTACTCAACGAATACCATGACAAATACTACAAGCTTTACTGTAAAAACCACAAAAAACTCCTGAAACTTGACCTTGGAATACCATGTAAGTCACCAAATGAAAGAGCATTAAAACATGCAGATTGTACCCAAGAGTAACAAGTCATAGCACAAACTACCACACCAACGATATTTATCGAAAACAGCAATATTAAAGTAGCAAATGTGGAAATTCAATGAATAAGATAAGGAAATTATATTTTTTTGGTTTGCTAATTGCGGATTAACATTGTTGTTTGAGCGATGTAGATTAAGTTGTTCTTGGGACTAGAAGTTGCAATAGTGAAAACTGGATTCTTTGTTAATTCTCAGATTAGAGTTCATTGTCACTAGTTGGAGTAGAGCTCTGGTGGTGAATACCTATAGATGGAGGTAGCAAAGGATTGTTACAGATGCACCCATACATATACATGCAGTGGGATAACTTTGACCTTGCTGTTAACTACTCGTCCACTCCCTCATAACTTCTTTAAATTACCTCACCAGAATTATGAAGGGTTTGAAATTGCAAAGATCAAGTCCTTCCAAATGTCTCATCTATTAAGCTTTCAGTTTTTTACCAAGTCATGCCCAATGTAATATCTGTTAAGTCTTCAGTTTTACACCAAAACTGCAGACCAATTGCTCATCAACATTACAACACGACAACAGATATATATCTAGCAAAACCATTGTCAAATTCAGAATCAAAAGTATGTTCTAACTTCCGTGATTCCATAATTTAAGAGATTTATGGGCTATGCTCGCTCCCCCTCTCTTATTCTCTCATCAAAATCCAGAGGCGTAGAGGTTCTCTACACCAACAGAGGCTCCACCACATTCTTTCATTACACATCGCTTCTACACCTTTAACATTTTCAACCCAACTAGGCCAAATAACGTTGTTTTTTCCCTTTCTTTTGGACTGCACGTGAGCCTTATTTGTCATCTAAAAACATTCACATTATCTTATATTCTTCGACTTATCGGCATCCATTCAATCTATACAGTACATTAAAATGCCTTGAAACTTAACCTAAGGTAACTCATTCTTCTATTTAAATCTAATTTAGCCAAACATCTTACCTCTTATATGCTTAACATACGGTACTTTAGCTATCGTAACTTAATTAGTCCTAAATCCGAGCTATAAGCCCGAGATTGTGACTAAGTATTAGGTCATAATATAAACACTCTTTATATTATATTATGACCTAATACCCAAACTCAGTAAGCACAGGGCTGTAATTACATCTAAAACATAGAAATTAAAAAAGAAATAATGGTAATCATCGAATTAGAAAGTGTAAAGAGGCAGTATAAAACAAATAATAAACAGAGAGAGGAAGAAGAGAGTAGTTACAACGACGACATCAGAGTCAGACCAAGGGATTTGATCGCCGCCGCTGAAGAACGACGTCACTTTGTCGAAGAATTCCCCAATTTTCGCTTCCATCTTTCTAAACCCCTGTTATCTGCTCAAAACTTGCAGTTGCTGATTAATATTGTGAAATCAAAGTGGAGAAATGCTAGATAATTATAAAACAAAAAAAAATTATTAAAGTTTTGATAAAAAAGGGTTATTTAGACTTTAGTACTTAATGTTTCATATTACGGACACATAAACTCTTAAAGTAAAAAAACGTACCTCCGTGCCCTGAAGTATGTCGGATGGACAACTCGACCCTATTTCTGTTCAAATCGCCCAGAAATTATAAATCGGCTTTTCAGTTGAGGGGTAACATAGTAATTTCCATGGTCTTTGTATCGTTATATAGAAGAATAAAACGTTATAAACACAAAAGATTGTGTCATTGCACACATGAACCCCTAATTTATATGTTAGGTGACTTTAAACCCTAGAAAACAACGAAGATCAAAGAACAGCTTCTCTTTCAAATTATGCCAAGAACTCGTAAAGATCGCAGAGAACCTACACCTCCTGGTTTGTTCTTTAATCCATCTATCTTTGTAATTGTATATATATGTTTTCAATTACTCTATAGCAGGACAATAAACTATGATTAATTTTGTGTTTATACTGTATAATATTCTATGGAGGTTTGTACACATTAACACATGAAAGAAGAGAAGTTTTTTTTCATAACATTCATTGTTTTTAGGGTTCAAGTGCCAACTATAAGACAATATAAATAGACAAGAGAACTGGGAATGTGCAAATGGCGGGAACTTTTTAGAGGGAAAACAAGAGAACTGATGTTTTTTTTCCGTTATTATCCCTGTCCTTCACCACCGATATATAAGTTTTGCATGATTTTATCAAAAAAATGGCCAATATGTATAACCGGACTTACTTCAGGGGCACGGAGGTACGTTTTTTTACTTTAAGGGTTTATGTGTCCGTAATATAAAACATTAAGGGCTAAAGTCTAAATAACCCGATAAAAAAAGACGTTATAACTATAGAGTCCAAAAAAAGGAGAACAGGGAGTGGGCTGGGCCTAAATTATAGTCCAAACTCAAATATGGAATTAGTTACTGAAACAGAAGAGGAAGTAAATTATGGAGTTTCAAAAAACACCAGAGGGGTGCTCGCCTAGCATTATTAGTGTCATAAGTTGGAATTGCCATGGGCTTGGGACTCCATGGGCCTTCCAATTCCTTAAGGAGTTAACCCTCGAGAAGCATCCCACTTTTGTGTTTCTTAGTGAGATTCTATGCAAAAAAGATAAAGTAGAGAAATTTGTAAATGCAGTTGGTTTTGAAGGCATGGTTGTAGTAGAAACTCAGGGCCATAGTGGGGGAGTAGCTTTCATATGGAGATATAATCATGAAGTAAGTTTGAATTCTTTCCGTAAGAATCACATTGATCTGACAGTTACTGACAAAGCCGTTAAAATGTATAGGTTAACTGGTATTTACGGTGAACCTAACAAAGCTAAGCGAAAAGAAACGTGGGATTTAATTCGAAGTTTAGCATTGCAGAATAACCTTTCTTGGCGCTTGATAGGCGATATGAACAATGTGTTGAAGCAAGGAGACAAAAGAGGAGGACGTCCTTATTCTCAATGGTTGTTGCAGGGTTTTCAAGAGGTTTTAGACGATTGTAATCTTATGGATATGAGTTTGAATGGTTATCCATATACGTGGGAGAGGGGATATGGTACGGATACCTGGATCGAGGTCCGGTTAGACATAGCTCTTGCTACAGAGAGCTTCTTAAATATGTTCAAAGAAGCCAAACTCACGAATTTAGAAGTCACAACATCGGATCATTGTCCCATTTTATTGGAACCTAATCAGGGCATTCAAGTCCAGTTTATTAAGAAATTTCGATTCGAAAATGCTTGGCTAAGGGAACCAATGTGTCAGAAGATAGTAGAAGATGTATGGCATAGTACGCATTATCGATCGTTTTATGCTAAACTTTATCATTGTCTGAAGTGCTGTCAGTTTGGGGTAAAGACATAACGGATAGTTTTAAAAACAGGATCAGTGAGTGTAAAAGAATCTTGAAAGCAACGAAGAGATATGGAGGCTGTCAGAATTGTTGTCGAAACAAAGAAAAAGCTTGCTGAAATCTACACTCAACAGGAAGTATTTTGGCGCCAAAGATCTAAACAATTGTGGCTTCGTGAAGGAGACCAAAACAGCAGATTTTTCCACGCATCTACGAAGAACAGAAGAAAGGTTAATCAAATTACCTCTTTACACAACCACAATGGTGAACAAGTCGAATGGGGATCAGGTTTGGAAGATACGATGGTAAAGTATTTTTCAGACTTGTTTACAACTGCTAACAAAGAGTGGGAATCAGTCACAAGTTGTATTTCGAGTAAGCTTATAAGAGAACAAAATGATATATTGTTTGCGCTTGTAGAAGAAGATGAGGTAAGAAATGCTCTTTTTCACATGCATCCGGATAAGTCTCCGGGACCAGACGGTATGAATCCAGTTTTTTATCAAAAATTCTGGAAAATAGTAGGAGACGCTGTTGTTAATGTGGTTAATCAATTTTTTGTTTCTTGTAATCTTGATCTCCAGCTGATAGCCACGAACATAGTGCTTATACCAAAGAAAAAGAATCCAACTGTCATGACAGAGTTACCCCCGATATCCTTGTGCAATGTGGTCTACAAAATCATCTCGAAAGTGCTTGCTAATAGACTAAAGATAGTGTTGGATGTAATTATATCAGATAATCAAAGCGCCTTCATCCCAGGTCGCTTAATTACTGATAACATCATGGTGGCATACGAATTAATGCACTTTATGAAGAGAAAAACGAAAGACAAAGATGGGTGGATGGCTATTAAACTCGACATGAGCAAAGAATACGATCGGGTTGAATGGGTATTCTTGGAAGCAGTCCTTTTAAAGTTGGGATTTGATAATAAGATAGTAAAGATTTTTATGACGTGCATATCATATGTTAATTATCAGATCTCTCATACGGGAAGAATTTTTGGCTCAAATGTCCCTACTCGAGGCATAAGGCAGGGAGATCCTTTATCATCGTATCTTTTTCTCATATGTATAGAGGGTTTTACAGCTCTTATTCATGATTATGAAAGAAGGGGTTTGATAAAGGGGATTAAAGTGGCCAGAAACGCTCCAACCATCTCCCACATGTTTTTCGCGAACGATAGCTATATCTTTTGTAAAGCTAGCCAAGAGAGTGTTAATCAGGTGAAGGACTTGCTTCGTATCTTCGAGAAGGCTTCTGGACAACAAATAAATGTAGACAAGTCTTCAGCAATATTCAGTAAGAATACAAGTAATGCTACTAAATCTGAATTATGCCAGAGTTTGTAGTTTAAAGAAACAGATGAGCAAAGCTTATATCTCGGCCTTCCTATCAATGTGGGTAGAAAGAAGACTACCATTTTTGGTTTTTTAAAGGAGAAGCTGCATGATCGTATCCAAGGATGAGATAAAAAGCTGCTTTCAAAGAGAGGAAATGAGATTTTGTTAAAAACAGTTGCTCAATCCTTACCCAATTATGCGATGAACGTCTTTTTGCTGCCTCTTGAGGTTTGTAAAGATTTGGAGAAAAAGATGTGCAAATTTTGGTGGAAAACTGGCACTAATAATGCTAATTCTATTCATCGGATGAATTGGAATAACATGAGCAAGAAGAAGACGTCTGGAGTTATAGGATTTTGCAATATCAGGGATTTTAACATAGCTTTAATCGGGAAGCAAATTTGGAGGTTGCTGAATTATCCAGAAAAATTAGTTAGCAAAGTTTACAAAAAAAGTTATTATCCTAATGGGTCTATCCTAGGTGCCTCCCTGGGTGGTAATCCAAGTTATCTATGGAGAAGTATAGTTAAGGCTCAACCTGTTTTGAAGCAAGGAGTTATGTGTAATATAGGTAATGGCAATCAGGTGAGTATTCTTGAAGATCCCTGGCTACCATCTATTCATGATCCTTATGTTCACTTGAATAGTGAAGCTTTAAAGGGTAAGCAAGTCTCTTCTTTATTCATGATCGATCAAAATCAGTGGGATATTGACATTCTTATGGATTTATTTGATCAAAGGGAAGTTAATTTGATTTTATCTATCCCTCTTCATGAGAATGAGAGTGACAGTTGGTATTGGCGAAAGGACAAGCTAGGCAATTAATCTGTGAAAAGTGACTACTTGTTAATTCAGGAAGGAAGAGAAAGCCAGCAAATGAGAGATAACTCAGGTTTCTGGAGGCAAATGTGGAACTTAAAAATACCTGCGAAAATAAAACACTTCTTGTGGCGTGCTGTATCTGGTTGTCTACCAACTAAAGACTTATTGAGAAGAAGGAAGGTAGATGTGAGTATTGATTGTCCCACATGTCATAATAGCCCTGAATCGATTGTACATACGTTGGTGGAATGTTCTTTTGCAGCATCATGTTTGCAAAACGTTATTGACAAAACTATTCAGGGTGAGTTCTATTCTTTTGGTGATTGGTTTCGCTTGATTTTCGATCAATGTAATAGCAGTGTGATATCTTCAGTAGTAACGACTTGTTGGATGATATGGAAAAGTTGTAATGATTTGATATGGAAGCAGCGAAGTATGGAAGTAGTAGAAGTTGTTCAATCAGCAAAATCTATTCTTAACCAATGACAGAGTGTTCAAGATAAAACTTTTGATCGCTTCATGGGATATATGTCTCAAGAAGATGGTCACGAACACTGGAAGCTACCAGATTTGAATAGAGTTAAGATAAACAGTGATGCAGCAATCTTTGAGGCTACTAATAGCTATAGTTATGCTTTTGTGGTTAGAAATCATAATGGAGGTCTGATCGAAGCAGTGTCTAAAGGCATACAAGGGAATGTCATCCCATAATTGGCAGAAGCTCTAGTAATTAGAGAAGCACTGAATTGGGTGAAGGAACAAAATCGAACAAATATAGATATCGAATCAGATTGTCTGCGGATCATTCAGTCCATTCGTAGCTCTTTTTCTGGTACATTTGTTTTGGGTCGAGTGGTGATGGAATGTAGAACTTTGTTTGCTGATATTAAAAACCGAAACTTGGTTCTGAGATTCGTTAAACGATCTGCGAATAGGGTTGCTCACTATTTAGCGAGGTACTGTTGTTCTGTAGCTGATCGTAGATGGAAGGAGGGTGAAGCCCATCCGGAATTTATCTCTGTAATGCTTGATCATTTGAAACATTAATGAAATCATTTTTTTGTGGCAAAAAAAAAAAAGTTTTGATAAGGTCATATGTATTTTAATAATTGGTTGATATAAAAATTAATAATATAAATTTACGTGTATTTATATGAATTCTTTAAATCAAAACAACTTATTTTACCAACTCATAATTATTAGGTTATTATAGAGATTTTATTGAAATTTTTTTATGAATTTTTAGCATTACTCATTAATGTTTACAGTTTATTACTTTATTTTGTAGCTTAATACAGTGGAATTCTTTATAGATAAAATACTCTTTTTTTTGTACTTATTTCTGTTTCACAAATAAAATTTATCAAAATTTAAAAAATTTAGATATATATAGTTACAATTAATTAATTTCAAATAATTAATATTTTTAATTTGTAATTTTGAAACCTATATTTCTTTGATAAGAATTTTCAAATATATATATGTAACTAAACTTGTACATTTGGGGTGTCTTTTCTCGAAGTTAATATAGGAAATATCACGATACTTATATTTGTTTTCAATTTTTATGTGTAACAAATTTCTCAATCTTTTATTTTGGATTATTTTCATTGATTGTTATCTGTTAGGATTTATGGGTGATAACTTAGAAGACAACTTAACTTTGTGTTTTGTAAATACTTAATTCTATTAAGTAGAACATACTGTCACAACCAGAGTATGTTCTTGTAGCCAATTAATTTGCTGTAATAAAATTGTGTGTACAACTTGGAAGAAGTTCATTTGATTGTTCAAGCCTCAAGAAGTATATCAGATCGATAGCAAGAATAAGATCTACTGTCATGGCCCTGACAGTAAGACAACATGTTGCAAGTCATGACAGCATATTCACTCTGACAGCAACATTGGCGGAAGGCTTGAGACAGCAACTTTCTATTCTCTTGACAGCAAGTTTGGAACTTCTGACAACACCTTTTGCGGGGATTTCTTATTGTCACCTAAAAGCATATTCTTGTGACAGCAAACTTGGAAATGCAGGATACTGTCTCAGAGAGATAAACTTTGAATTGGGGATCTACCTAGTCAAATATGTGACAGTTTGGATGTTCAAGAAACAGGCGTGATGCAGTATCCCAACACTGCATCAGGTCTGCAAAGACTACGACAGAAGCTTAAGGGATCATAAGACAAAGCTCACCAATTCAAGAGTATGACAAATCAACATCTACTGGAATTGTGTTAGCTAAATATAGAATGTATCTAGATTGTTTTTCTGTAATGATAACTTTGTTTGTATAGCAATTTGGGTAAGACACACAGGTAGGCAAATTGTAAGGAGCTGCCACATGAAAATGACAGCAGCTCCACAAACCCGTGATGATAGAGATATGATTAGTTTACTTAAACTATCTCTCATTCTATACTGTGTATCTTTTGAGGAATTGAAGTTTGAGAAAAATTAATTTTCTCTCAAGGTTGTAGCAACTCTTTGCAAAATAAATAAAACATTTATTTTGTAAGAAAACTACTTGTGTTTGCATTTCTTCTACTAATAAACATTAATCTTAGTTTTAAGTTGTTGAAACAGAGATTGAAATTTATCAGTATTGCATTCAACCCCCCTTCTGCAATACTCAAGGACCAACAACTGGTATCAGAGCAACAGATTGATAAACAAATCTGAGATCATGATGAGTATACATAAATCAAGTAGTATCAAGATCCCAGCTTTTGATAAAGAGACCTACAATGTTTGGAAAAGAAAAATCCTGTTGTTTATCAAAGCTGCGAATCCACTATACATGGGAATCCTCGATAATGGTCCCTTTATTCCCCAGAAAGAGATTGCAGCCTCAACGGTTGATGGTGTTGTTATTCCAGCACATTGGGTTGCCAAGAAGCCATCTGAGTTTTTAGAGCCAGAAAAAGAAAAGATGGTGCTGGATGACTACTTGCAACTCATTCTGCTTGATTCTCTCACTTTGGATAAAGCCATGTGTGGGAATGTTATTGGATGTGCATCAGCCAAGGAAATATGGAACAAGATCGAGCCGTTATGTGAAGGAAGTGAAGAAGTCAGAGAAAACCAAAGACAGATACTTGTCTCCCAATATGAAGCCTTCATGGCAAATCCAGGTGAAGAATTGACACCAATGTTTGAAAGATTTAGCAAACTTCTCACTGAACTCTAGATTCATGGCAAGTTCTATGAGAAGAAGGAAATTAATGTCAAATTCTTACTCACCCTTCCTGAACATCTTGAGCTCAGAATTACAGCAATAAGAGAAGGAAGAGATCTGAGTAGTGTCTCTCTTGAAACACTGCATGGAGTGTTCAAGTCATATGAGCTAGAACTCTTTCAGAAAAGAAATTTTAAAAAAATTCTAGCTCATGAATTTTAATTCAATAAAATTGACTTTCATTATTTATAATAAATATATAAAAACCAATCATGTTTAGAATTTAAGTAAACAAATATTATCTTCTTTTCCGACTTACTAAAATCTATTTCAAATTTTAAATTCAAATAAAGAAAATATCTTTTTTGCTCTTTGGAATTTGTAGTGATGACCTTTTTATATACTTCTATATAAACACAATGTATACAAACAAAATTATAAATCTAAAAGTGTTTAGCCCTTTATTTCCCTTTGGAACCTGCTTCTCTTTCTGTTCTCTTTTTCGTATTTGTTTGTTGTGTTTTTTCAGTCTTGATTTATTTAATCTTGAGTTTGTGCAAATGTTTTTTTGAAATCTCACATGTAGAGTTTTTTTTTTTTGAAATCTCACATGTGTTATTTCAAAATCAAACAACATGTCACGTACATAAGCAAAGATCTCATTATATTATATCTTTATATATAATTAGTGTAAATCACTTAAATGGTATGGTTTGATTTGGTCGTCAGCGGGTCCTACATAGCTAAAAACTCTCTACTATAAAATGGGTCCTACATAGCTAAAAACTCTCTACTATAAGCTAAAAACTCTGTACTATAAAACAATTACACAATTAGAGTAATTAGAGTTATTAATTTGCGAGAAAAAGTAATATTTCTATAAAAGTAAACAATAATAGAAGTAGTAAAATTTTAATATTTTAGATAAAAACTCTCTACTATAAAACGGGTCCTACATAGCTAAAAACTCTCTACTATAAACTAAAAACTCTGTACTATAAAACAATTACACAATTAGAATAATTAGAGTTATTAATAATGCGAGAAAAAGTAATATTTCTATAAAAGTAAATAATAATAGAAGTAGTAAAATTTTAATATTTTAAATATTTACACTAAAATTTATTAAAATTGAATTTATAAAATAAAACAGGTCCTACATGGCTAAAAACTCTCTACTATAAGCTAAAAACTCTCTACTATAAAACAATTACACAATTAGAGTAATTAAAGTTATTAATAATGCTCTACTTTGGAGAAAAAGTAATATTTCTATAAAAGTAAATAATAATAGGAATAGTATAATTTTAATATTTTAAATATTTACACTTGTTGTGGATTAAAAAACGTACTTGTATATTAATTGCTAGGATTAATGAGCTTTCGAGCTTTAATGGTTGCACTTGTGTTTCGAGACTAAATCGGTCCTCACAAGATGCCTACGTATCTCAAATCGTTATTGAGAATCAAGCCAAAGACGTAGTTCTGATTGTAGGATCAGGTCCTTTATATAGGCGTCTGGAGCCTTCTATTTATGGTACGTTTAGGAGTCTTAGCTAATAAGTCTCCTTTTGGTTATTGGATAACCATTGTATTGCTTGCAGAATAAGTCTTTTCCTTGTTGATAAAGGCTATGACTCATTAATTGGGATTCTGGATCCTTCTTTGACTAATTTACCATATTTTGGAATCTTTTGATGAGCTTTATATTTTCCCTATTCATTAATTACGAAAATAATGAATAATTAAGGTGTCGGGCCTTAAATATCGGCATTTCCATTGAATAGTCAATTATATTTCTATAATTACTTTTCTGTCCATATCATTTGCCCCACAACTTCTGGGAAAATCTTCCGAGGTTTTCGTGGAAGTTATTGCGTGTTTTTCCTCGAACTCTTTTTATTTTTCTGAAAAAGGCAGGTAAATTGTGTTCTGGGCGTGGGTATCCCCGCCTAGGAGACATTCTAGGTTTCCATGCCTAGAAACTATGTCTCCTGGGCGTGCTTTATAGAAGCTTTCCTTAATTAGTTTCTTGGCGTTGATATCCCCGCCTAGGAGACGTTCTAGGTTGCAACGCCTAGAAACTATGTCTCCTGGGCGTGCTTTTTAGAAGCTTTCCTTAAATAGTTTCTTGGCGTTGGTATTTCCGCCTAGGAGACGTTCTAGGTTGCCACGCCTAGAAACTATGTCTCCTGGGCGTGCTTTTTAGAAGCTTGCCTTAAATAGTTTCTTGGCGTTGGTATCCCCGCCTAGGAGACGTTCTAGGTTGCCACACCTAGAAACTATGTCTCATGGGCATGCTTTTTAGAAGCTTGCCTTAAATAGTTTCTTGGCGTTGATATCCCCGCCTAGGAGACGTTCTAGGTTGCCATGCCTAGAAACAATGTCTCCTGGGCGTGCTTTTTAGAAGCTTGCCTTAAATAGTTTCTTGGCGTTGATATCCCCGCCTAGGAGACGTTCTAGGTTGCCACGCCTAGAAACTATGTCTCCTGGGCGTGCTTTTTAGAAGCTTGCCTTAAATAGTTTATTGGCGTTGGTATCCCCGCCTAGGAGACGTTCTAGGTTGCCACGCCTAGAAACTATGTCTCTTGGGCGTGCTTTTTAGAAGCTGGGTCTTATGTCGGGCCTTTTTCCTTTGTTCGGTTAAATTTAACCCATTTTTTCATATGTTGAATATTCTAGACTCTTCTAGAACTTTCAATTCGGATTTATACGGGTCTCCCGCCTAGCACTTTTCTAGGTTCTTCTAGAACTTGCAATCCAAATTTTGAATTTGTTTGGGCTTCCCGCCTGTAAGAGGCCCACTGACCTGTTCTTGGTCCATTTACCGTCTATAGACGGTTCATTCGCAAGTTATCACCGGCTGTAATTCCTATAAATTGAGTAGAGTAGAACTTCTGTTTTTCACACTTCAAAGTCGTTCTACTAAATTTTTCTCAGAAACTTTCCTTAAAAAAGTTCTGCTAGGGTTCTGTGGCAAAGCGATTTTCGGCGTCCAACCACCGTGCGTTTTTCCAGTTTCCGTTTAAATCTTTATCTTCTCTGTCAAGATTTCTGGGTTCGATCATTCTTTGGAAGGATTTTAATGGCGGATTCAAGCTCATCTCAATCCCAGCTATCTCAGCCCTCTCGCCCTACTAGAGCAAACCGAGGTAATCTACCTCCAAAATCTCTAGTTCTTGCAAACGTTTTTTCTCTTAGAGATTTACTTTCTGATTTCGGGGATGCTTTTCCCAATCTTCTTCATTTAGAGGCCCATAACATCCCTTCTAAATACAAACAAAGTAGGGTTGATGATATTTCAGTTCTTTTTGGTATAAAGGCCCCTTATAGGGTCGTAGCTCCTGGCCCAAATGATAGGGCCTGTTATCCTAAGTCTGGGGCCATTATGATGTACAAAGAAACATTTTATTCGGGTTTTCGCCTTCCTCCTCACCCTTTTGTTCTTCGTTTATTAGCTGAGGTCCAAATTTGTCCCACTCAACTAATCCCCAATGGGTGGCGCTTCATTTATTGTTTTTTAGCCCAATGTATGAAACATAGGGTAAAGCCCAGCGTGTCAGTATTCCGATATCTCTTTAAATTTATAAATGCTCCAGACGATATAGGTTGGGTTAAGATTCAATATCAAACTTTAAACCGTAGTTGCTTCGTTTCTGGTTCTTCTCCCGACTCTCTTCCCTTGTTGAAAAAAGAGTGGTTCTATATTTACTTAGATGGGGATGATTGGAACAATTATTTTTGTCCTCACTTCACAAGGGCTACAAATGGTTCTTTTAGGTCCCTCAAATTAGGGGTAGATGATCTTGCGGCAATTCAACTCCTGACAGGTGATTGCCTGCATCATTGCAATCTCCTAATTTCCGAGGATAACCTTCAAGCAATGGGGCTTAGTACCCTTGAACCTCGGGGTACATAACTTTAACTTTCTTTCTTTTATTCCAACTTGTTATCATATAATGTGATAGTAACATTTGTCTTTTCCCTTCTTTTTTTTTAGCCAAAGCTGCTTTGGGTGCTATTTTCAAGATGAGGGAGGACCACACATCTAAAGCTGTGGTGGTGGAGATTGAAAGAGTTTCCAAACGGAAGAAGGCAGGAGATGGCTCCCCTGCTATGGAGAAGGTTCCAGCTTTCTTGACTGAGCAGCCTATCCCTGTTGATGAGGATCCCAACCCATTTGTGGTTAAATGGGGTTTACTCAACAGGGATACCATAGTTGGTGATTCCAGGGCTGCGGCAGAGTGGTCCAGGAATGTGGTCACTCCAAGGGACATGGCCCACGTTGTGGAGTCCTCAGAGGATCTCCAGATTGAGCTTCTTGGGGCCCAAGCCCTTGCTTCTGTAAGTAATTTTCACTTTTGTTTATTCTTTCTTTTAGTTGTTCGTTCTTTAAATATGTGCCTTTGTTTTATAGGCTAATACCTATCATCAAGCTGCTCTTCACAACTTGAAGGCAGTTCGAGCTGAGAAGTTGATAGCCGAGAGAGACAGGGACAGATATTTTGCTTCTTCTACCTCGAATTTCGAGAGGTTTAGAGAAGTCGAGTGGGAGTTTGTGGCTGAGAAGGAGAAGGTTCGGCAGCTGGAGGCCCAACTCCAAAGGGGTCGCGAGGATGTTATTGCTGAGTATAGAGCATCTAAGGAGTTTGATGACCTCCTTAATGCTGAGTATGATGCTAACTTTCCTAGCACCTTTAAGGACTGTTGGGAATCCATCATCGAGGAGCTGGGGACAAAGATTGAACGAGTGTCCTTGGATAAGTTTCCTGTTCCTGATTTATCTGGGACATCCAAGGATACTATCATGGATACTGCCAACCCCTCATCTCAGCTTATTGATGATCCTGAGCTCTTTCTGGATTCTGAGCCAGTTAGAGAGGAAGATTTGATGGGTGCTACTAAGGATGATGTTCCCCTTAACTTTGAGGAAGAGCCTCCTCAGGATGATATGGCTTAGTTTGGCCATGCGTGGCTATTTCTTCTATTTATGTTTTATCTGAACTCACCCTTCGGGGTTTTAATTTGAATTGTAACTTAACTTTTAGTAAGTTTATCCCTGCTTTTCTTGATTTTGCATGCTTAGTTAACATGTCTATCAGAATGCATTGCTCGTATAATGAGAACATAAGAATATGAAATTCATAACTTTGAAAATGGGTTCAACCCTTACATAATATTCAAGCTTAAAAGCTTGGGTTGGTTTTATCAAACCTTATTTCTAGTAGTGATTCCGCTTAGGAAACACCTTAAACATAATAAACTTTCAAATTGAAGGCATGCCAAGTCCTTGGCACCTCATGCCCTTATAGGGTTTCCAACTTATATGAGCCTCGACCAAATACGTTCTTAACGCGATAAGGTCCTTCCTAATTTGGGGCCAACTTGCCTTTCTGCCCAACTCCAGATGCCTCAATTGTCCTGAGGACTAAATCTCCTTGTCGAAAAAACCTTTCTTTAACCCTTAGGTTGTAGTAGAAAGATGCTCGCTTCTGATGTTGAACTATCTTGGCATTTGCCTCGTCTCTAACTTCATCAATTAGATCTAAAGCTAGCCTCAAGACTTCTTCATTTGTTTCTGGTTCATAAGCCTCAACTCTTGGAGACGTGTGAGTAATTTCCACCGGAACCACTGCCTCTGCTCCATAAGCCAAAAGAAATGGAGTTGCTCCGGTGGTGACTTTGCAGGTAGTACGATATGCCTAAAGTATGGGGAGCAATTCGTCTACCCAAGTGTTTCTGGAGCGTTCAACTCTTTTTTTCAGTCCATCTAAGATAATTCGATTAGCAACCTCAGCCTGCCCATTTGCTTGAGGATGTGCAACAGAAGTGAAGCGTAACTTGATATCATTTTCATCACAATACTTCTTGAACTCATCGTTGTTAAATTGAGTTCCATTGTCCGTGACCAGGATTCGTGGAATCCCATATCTGCATATTACATTTTCCCAGAAGAAATGCATCACTTGTTTGGTGGTTATCTTGGCTAATGGCTTAGCCTCAATCCACTTGGTGAAGTAGTCGATCGCTACTATCAAGAATTTTCTTTGAGCACTTTCCATTGGAAATGGCCCAAGTATATCCATCCCCCACATGGCAAAGGGGATAGGTGAGTTAATGGACGTCATCATCTCTGGTGGTTGTCTAACCACTGGTGCATGCTTTTGGCACCGTTCACATCTCTTCACGTAGCTTTTAGCATCAGCAAGTATGCTTGGCCAGTAAAAACCTAGACGAGTGACTTTATGAGCAAGGGCTCTGCCCCCCAAGTGCTGCCCACAAATTCCTTCATGTACTTCCTTCAGGGCCAATTCTGCCTCTTGAGGTCTCAAACATTTCAGATATGGAATGATGAAAGACTTTTTATATAGGATTCCCTCAATCAGGGTATACCTTAGTTCTCTGACGTACAGCTTTCGTGATTCTGAAGTGTCGTTGGGTAACCACCCAGTTTCTAGATGAGATTTGATGGGATCCATCCAACAACTGCCAATATCAATGGGTGCTACCAACTTTCCGTTGATGCTTGGGGTCCTCAGGACTTGGAAGTAGACACTCCCTGCATAGTTTTCAATTTCGGAAGAAGCAAATTTAGACAAGGCATCAACCTTCACGTTTTCTTCCCTTGGAATGTGCTCTACATAGCATTCGTCGAACTGAGTCATGATGGCCTTGACAAGTTTCAAGTACTTGGCCATGACTTCATCTCTGGCCTCAAATTCCCCATTTACTTGGGAAACCACTAGCCTCGAATCTCCACATACTTTCAGAGTTTTGACCTTAAGGCTCCAGCCAGCCCTAAACCAGCTATCAGAGCTTCATACTTAGCCTCATTGTTTGTCGTTGGAAAGTCAAGTTTTAGTGCATACTCTATGAGGAATCCATCAGGACTTTGTAGCACTAAACCGGCTCCACTTAATTTTGTTTTTGATGCCCCATCAAAATAGAGTACCCAATATTCTTTGAACTCCATCTCTTCATCTTCCTTGTCTTCCACTGTTACTTCCTGCCCCTCGACTTCTTGGTTGTCAATGGTGCATTCAACTATGAAGTCAGCGAGTGCTTGAGCTTTGATGGCCGTTCGAGGCTTATACTTGATGTCAAATTCCCCTAGTTCAATGGCCCACTTGATCAACCTTCCACTAACTTGAGGGTTGTGCAAGATGTTCCTTAGAGGTTGATCGGTTAAAAAATCTATCTTGTGAGCCTGGAAGTACGGGTGTAGTTTTCTTGAGGCCATTACCAAGGCTAAGGCAAACTTCTCAATCGTTGAGTAGTTTATTTTTACCCCATGTAGAATCTTACTCACATAGTAGACGGGCTTCTGCACTTTCAATTCTTCCCTTATCAGTACAACTCCAAGGGCTGTGTTAGAAACCGCCAAGTACAAGTAGAGAATTTCCCTTGGCTTGGGCTTTGCCAAAAGTGGTGCCTCAGCCATGTATTTCTTCAAGGCCTCAAAGGCCTCTTGGATCTCTGTTGTCCATTCAAAAATTTTCACGTTCTTGAGTGTTTTGAAGAAAGATAAGTACTTCTCTCCTGATTTGGAGATAAATCTTCCCAATGCTGCCACTCTTCCCGTTAGTTTTTGGACATCCTTGACAGTCTTTGGTGGTTCCATGTCTAGAATTGCTTTGATCTTGTCGGGATTGGCCTCGATTCCTCTCTTGGAAACCATTAGGCCTAAAAACTTTCCCGAGCCCACACCAAAGGCACACTTAGCTGGATTCAACATCATCTTGTGGTGCCTTAGCACTTTAAATGCCTCTCGGAGGTGCTCTATGTGATCGGCCTTATCGAGTCTCTTGACTAGCATGTCATCTATGTAGACCTCCATGGTTTTTCCAATTAGGTGTCCAAAAATTTTGTTCACCAACCTTTGATAGGTTGCCCCTGCATGACTAAGAAGCAGAAAACACCAAAGTCAGTGATGAATGATACTTTGTCAATGTCATCCTCATGCATCTTGATTTGATTGTATCCACTGAAGCCATCCATAAAGCTAAGCATCTCGTGTCCAACTGTAGCATCTATTAGTGCATCAATCCTTGGTAAGGGAAAACAATCCTTAGGACATGCATCATTCAAGTCAGTGAAGTCGACGCACATCCTCCATTTTCCGTTAGCCTTTTTGACCATCACGGGGTTAGCCATCCATATTGGGAATTGAATTTCCTCAATGAACCCAGCTTCTAAAAGTTTATTAACTTCCTGTTTAATGGCTTCAAGCCTCTCTAGAGCAAAATTTCTCTTTTTCTGTTTCACCGTCTTCCTTTCAGGATCCACATTCAGTTTGTGAGTTATCAATTGGGGATCAATACCTGGCATGTCAGCCGTTGTCCAAGCGAAAACGTCATTGTTCTCTTGAAGAAAAGTTATGAGCTTGCTCTTCAATGGCTCAGGAAGTAGTGCCCCAACATAAGTCACCTTCTCCGGTTCACCAGGGACTAAGGGAATTGGGATTAAATCCTCAGCTGGTTTCCCTCTTCGGTCCTCATTGTCGCCAGTATCCATGTCTTCAATTGGGAGAACTTGCCCCCCGACTCCATCAGGCCTTAACGCGGCTACATAACAACTTCTAGCCATCTTTTGGTCTCCTCGTTCTTCACCAATCCCATTCCTCGTTGGGAACTTGATTTTTAGATGATAAGATGGGGCAATGGCCTTGAACGCATGAAGACCAGTACTTCCCAAGATTGCATTGTAGGTTGAAGTTGCCTTTATAACTATGAAGTTCAGCATTTGAGTAGACGTATTCATCCCTTGCCCCATGGTCATTGGGAGTTGGATAGTGTCTTCCACTTTTGACTCCACCCCATTGAATCCGTATATGAGCATATTCGAGGGTGTCAACTGAGAGTCAGTGTAGCCCATTTTGATGAAAGTATCATGGAACAAGATGTCCACTGAGGCTCCATTGTCGACTAGAACTCTCTTGGTTTCAGAATTTCCTATCACAGGAACGATGACTAAAGGATCATCGTGGGGAAACTTCACTCCCTCTAGGTCTGAATCATCAAAACCTATTGATACTTCGGTCCGGGCACGCTTCGGTGCTTCTCCAACCACGGTCATTACCTCTCGGGCATAAGCTTTCCTTGAGTTGCGGGAGGACCCAGCAGCAGTTGGTCCTCCAAATATCATATTGATGACTGGCCCTCGGGGCTTAGGGTTACGATCTTGGTTGTTGTCCCTTCTGTCATAATCCTTCCTTTCGTAATTTCTTCTGTGACTTCCTTGATTCCCATCCTTGGTGAATTTGCTGAGTTTTCCTCTTCGTATCAGAAACTCAATTTCATCTTTCAGTTGTCTGCAATCGTCGGTGTCGTGACCAACTTCCTTGTGGAACCGACAAAATTGGTTTTGGTTCCGTTTGGACAAGTCAGCCCTCATTGGCTTTGGCCATTTGAGATCCTCTTCCTTTGCTATCTCCATCAGAATCTGACTCCTGGAAGTATTCAGTCTTGCATATTCCGTGAACTTTGGCCCAAAATTGTTTCTCTTGGGTGGAGAATCAGAATCCTTTGACGTTCTGGGAAACTTTTCCTTGACGTCGTACTCCTGAGTTTCTTTTCTTTTCTTTGAGTTTCCACTACCGCCAGCAGTGGGTTCATACTTTCTCATGCTTTCTTAAGCCTTGATATACTTTCCGGCTCTATCTTGGAGCTTCAGCATGCTCTCGGGTGGATGTTTAGCTAACGACCTTTTGAAGTGGTCATCCGTAGTTCCTTGTTGCAGGGCTATCATAGCCACTCTGTCCTCTAAGTCCGGGACTTTCAGAGCCTCTCGGGTGAATAGATTGATGTAATCCCTTAGGGCTTCATTCTTTCCTTGCTGGATTGCCATTAGTGATGCAGAGCTTTTTTTATGCACCCTTCCACTAATGAACTGATTGATAAAAGCTTTGTTTAGTTCCTTGAAAGACCCAATTGAGTTGGGAGGAAGACGGCTATACCAGCGTTGGGCCATGCCTGCCAAGGTTTGTGGAAACGCCCTACACTTGACCGCATCGTTGGTTGGCTGCAACAGCAGTGCATTGGAGAAGGTACTTACATGATTTGCGGGATCTCCCGTTCCATCATAGACTTTGATCGAAGGCATCTTGAATTTTCTGGATATAGCCGTTTTCATGATGTCTTGAGTAAACGGTGGTGTAGGATCATCAGGATCTCCTAGGGGCAACAGAATACTTGGATCACCCCTTGGGGCTTCAGCCCTCTTGGTTCTTCTTGCCGGTGGATCCAAGTTGATTATCGGGATCCCTTCAGTCGTTCGGCCTCGAGATTGAGCGGCCTCCTCCTCAGCAAGGAGTTTCTTGAGTCTTGCAGTCTCTGCCTCATGGGCTGCAATTTTCTCCTTAGTAGTTTGGGGTTGATCCTGATTTGTCTAGGAAGAACGTCTCCTTCTTGGGGCGACATCCTCCCCAGTTGTATAACCCTCATCTTCGGTGTATGGGCCTGAGTAATCTTGAACGAAAGGGGTCTGGCGAGTTTGTTGATTTTGGGGTCCCAGACCTTGAATGTAAGGGGGCACATATGCCTCATGACAGATTGGATTAGTTCCACTACCGCCCGCCATGGGTCGAGGGGGCATGCCATAGCTTGGCATCCCCAGAGTCTGATTCGCGTATTGAGGGAGATCAGTAGTATGGAGTTGAAGGCTTCTCGGTGCATTCATGATGAGTGGAGAAGTTGAGATGGGTTGCTGGTGAACGGTCTCTTGTGGATTAGATCCATGAATGACCATCTGCAGGGGATTCGTCCCTTCAACCGAAATTGGGATTTCCGGTCCTTGAGTGTTGGTGGGGATGTTCGCCCCTTGAGTGCCAGTAGTTGGCGGTGGTTGATCAGCCTCAGAGGTGATAGGACGATCCTCAGGAGTTTGAGTATCCCGAGTTGTTCTTCGTGTGTTTTCCATGGTTGATGTTGTCTTCCCACAGACGGCGCCAAATGTTGTGGATTAAAAAACGTACTTGTATATTAATTGCTAGGATTAATGAGCTTTCGAGCTTTAATGGCTGCACTTGTGTTTCGAGACTAAATCGGTCCTCACAAGATGCCTACGTATCTCAAATCGTTATTGAGAATCAAGCCAAAGACGTAGTTCTGATTGTAGGATCAGGTCCTTTATATAGGCGTCTGGAGCCTTGTATTTATGGTACGTTTAGGAGTCTTAGCTAATAAGTCTCCTTTTTGTTATTGATAACCATTGTATTGCTTGTAGAATAAGTCTTTTCCTTGTTGATAAAGGCTATGACTCATTAATTGGGATTCTGGATCCTTCTTTGACTAATTTACCATATTTTGGACTCTTTTGATGAGCTATATATTTTCCCTATTCATTAATTACGAAATTAATGAATAATTAAGGTGTCGGGCCTTAAATATCGGCCTTTCCATTGAATAGTCAATTATATTTCTATAATTACTTTTCTGTCCATATCAACACTAAACATATCAACACTAAAATTTATTAAAATTGAATTTATAAAAACAATGAATAAACATATAAATAATCATTCTTTTAGTGAATTTGTATATATAAAAAATTCGTAATTTTTATCATTTCAAGAATTACAACATAAACCAAAATAATATATACATATGAAAAAACATATTATTAACTTAATGAATTTATATTTTTTATGAAAATACACAAAGATATTAATAAATAAATAAAATTATAAAAACACTAAAATAAAATAACTTATTAATCGTCCCGTGCATTGCACGGGTATAAAGCTAGTATATTAATATAAGATGACACGTAGCTGACATTAATAAAGTTGAATACATTTAAATGTCTTTTTGTTTATGCTATTATTTTGGTTTCCTTCTCTTTTCTTTGATTATATATCTATTTGACGAGTTTGTGTGATTGAAACCTAATTTTCATGAATAACACCTTGATCATAGTCCTTACTCTCTGTTTATATATATAGGCATATAATAACTACTTTTATATAACATGACTTTATCGTAATAGTGAAAGGAAGAACTAAGAGCTTGTTTGGTAGCTTGAAGTTATTTTTAATTTTAAGCTGAAAAATGTCAGTTTGTATAATAAATTAGAATATGAATTAAAGTTAAAAAACAACGTAAAGCGACGAACGTACATTTTTGAATAATTTATTTTGTTTTTGTAATTTTATTTGATAAAAGTTAATATCATCATTCAAATGTATTAATTATCAAATTTAACTTTATTTTTACATTTTTAATAACTCATAAGTTACTCATTATACAAAATTACCTAAACATATATCAACTTAAAATTTCCCCATTTAACTTATATGACTTTAGGGTCATGTTCCTTGTAGAACCCTTAACCTTAGAACCCTTAGAACTCTTTCTTATTTTTTAAAATAATATATATTTATTATATGAAGGTCATGGGTAAAGTTGTCCAAAAACACAAAATACATAATTTAGAGCTAATTAATATTTTATTAACGATAATAAATCATACATCGATATCGATCACAAAATTCTCCATCATCATCATAAAATTTCCCCAATTATTTTTATCATTTTTTGTGAAAATATTCAAGTTATTGTATAAACACAATATCAGATAACAGTGTTCAGCAGCTGAACATTTAAATACAAGTAAGTTCGGTTGCAGAACTTTAAAATTTATGTGTTTGATTTCAAATTCGATTGCATGACTTTTATGTTCAGCGGTAGAACACGAAAGTTATGGTATGAAAATAATGTGAATAACATTGTTCAACAACTGAACATTATAAAAATAATCAAGTTCACTTGTAGAACTTTGTGAAAAAAAGTAAGTTCAGTTGTAGAACTTTGAAGTCCATATGCATAACTTTTAAAATTCAGCTACAGAACACTGTATTTATACTATGAAACAAAATAGGTTCGGCAGTAGAATCATTTTATTCCAAGAATACCCTTACAAGATTTTGTATATAAAAATGAGTTGAATCTGAACAGTTGATTTAGTAATAATCCAACGGCTTATAACAGTTCTAAAGTTCTTTTTTAGTGATTGGTTCTCTCTTGAGCCTAACCCTATGACTTTAACAATTTTAAGTCATAAGTAATAATTTTAAGTTTATCCAAACGGTCCTAACTAAATATACGATATGATTTATGTAATTGTGAAGATGATCATAGATAAGTGACAACCTTTAAATCTATTATATCTAGCAGTTTATGTAATTCTATTTGCTTTTTTATTTCTTCTTTGTGCAAAATTTTGTTTGTTTTTATTTCTTTTTTTTTTGTTTTTGGTTTTGGGTCGTAATTTTGTTTTGAATAATGCTAGGGGTACCAAATTAGATCTCAAAATGGATCTCAAATGTCACATGTCATGTTTTGGTTGGTTACAACTCAATTAATAATAATGGACCCCCTTGCATTCACATTAATTCCTCCAATAAAATCATCTCAAACTTCCACATCATTTGGTATCAAAATTCGGTACCGAATTCGGTACCTCTGACATTACACTTTTGTTTTTGCTTTTGTTTTATTGTATTGATTTCGTGCATATAGTCGGGTACGGAAGCATTATCTAAGCACACCAAAGTCCAATCCAAAGCCTTGAAGGAAAAAAAGAAACTCAATCAGTTCATCTTTCTGGCTTACTAAAATCAGTTATTAGTTTTGAGTAGGTATTTTATTTTATTTTATTTATCATCTATTTATTTCTTTTCTTGAACTTCACTCTACAAAATTAAAATTTTCTGTTTTTGTATTCTGAATTAGATAAGGAAATAATTATATTAATTAAAACTTCTTTTAACATATTTGATTTATAATTTTCTTACATATTGTTAGGTCCCGATATGTTTGTAGAATGGGGGTTGAATACAAACTATACCGTTTTATCGAATTTGTCCATTAATGAATAAAATAGTTCAATGACAAATTGATGCGGAATTAAATGAAACAGAATTTAAGTTAAATATAACTTATATTAAACTTGAAATGTGTTACAATTTTTGGTACTGATTACAGAATAAAATCTCAAACTAATTAAAACAAATCTAGAATAAATTCGACATGAATTTATCTATTTTTGTAATAAAAAGATATAACGATAAATGATAATTCGAGATTCGTTCTAGGGATAAAGATCCGTTAGATAGTCAATACAATCCAAGCAAATGATTTCTAATGGTATGAATGTAACTTTAGATTATTAGAAATCTTTTGTTGTTCTTGAATTTGATTCGGCAGAAGTATTGTTCTTGACAGAAAGTTCTCTTGAAAAATGATAGAATGTTGAGTCTCTGAGCTTCTGTCTTGATCCTGCTCTTTTGTTAATCACACAAACTAAATTACACATGTAATCTACTTTATTAAAGTAGAAAGACTATCAAAACTAAAGCAGAAAGACTATTCCTTTTATCAGAAAAACTATTTTAGTACATAGAAAGACTATTTTTATTTTCATAAAGACTATCCTAAGTCTATAAAGACTTTCGGTAAGACTACATAAATTATAGAAATCATTTCTAAAATACTAAGTAATTCTAGAAAGACTTTCGGTAAGACTACCAAAATAGTCTTTCTAAAATTACTTTTAGTCTTTCTGATTTTAGAATATTAGAATTAATTCTAATTTAATTCATCTACTTAGTTAATTTACCAAATAAATTAATTCTGAATTAATTAATTTATTAGTTAAATTAATTAAATGAAATAGATAATTAAAGGAGAATGAAAACTAATTTCTTAAATAAAGAAATAGTCCCGAGAACCACTTTAATTAATGATAAACTACCACTGACTGTTGTTGACGCTCGATGTACTGTCTGGTTCATGAGCGACTAAATTCACTGGTTGTTCTTCATTTTTGAATTTGAAAACTCTGATTCTCTTCTCTTTAACTCCTTTCAATGAACCACTGTAACCTGTACCTTTGTTGTCGCACTCTTGAAATCTCTGTCACTTTAATAAATCCACTTTCTTGAAAACTTCACTGAGTCTTGATCAAATTAATGAACTTCTTTCAATGTATAATAACTTCAAGTCTGTAGATGACTTTTATCTTCATTCTTTTGATTGTTATAATCTTCTGAGATTCCTGTGACAATCTAAATTATTACTTACTTATTACAGACTTGTTTAATGTTGAGTTAATTCTTCGATGTAAACAAATAGGTCTAAACATATGTCTTTCACATGTGTTAGAATCTGATTGGCTCTATATTAGTGGACCCACATGCATTCACATTAATAGCACCAATAAAAACATTTTCAAATGACACATCACCATTGCCACATCATTTTGTACCAATTTTTGGTACCCAATTCGGTATCTCTAGCAGTACTCTTTTTTTAATATTTTTTAATAATCGAGAGATATTGTGTATTAATGAGTTATGGTTGAAATATATAGTGTAAGATTTTTTGGAGGTGAATTAATGGTTAAATGATATACTATAATTGATATTTTTAGATATGTTTATAAAAAGTAAGATAGATTATTATTTTATTATTTACATTTTATTATTTTAGTAATTATATTTGTTAAAATAAGTAAAAATTTTTATATGATTAAAAGCATTGGATTAGATTTTAATATAAATAAGTAAGGGTTTAGCCGTGATAAGTAAGAAAAAATAGAAAAGATAACATTTTTAGTTGAAAAAAGGTAATTGCTCGTGATATTTTTGGAAAATGAGGATATTTTGTTAGAAAAAATAAAAAAAAAGTAACGTGTTTTAGCTAAAAATGTAATTGATTATTTATAAATTAAGATAAATGACCGAAAACCGATTTTTTTTTCAAAATTTTCAATATTTCGACTATTATATAATAGTATACATATTATATAGAGTATGACCTTTGCATTATAAGGAGAATTTTTTTATCGTGTTATGAAATCGATGTAATATATTTATTTAATTATTTTATATGTTTTTAAATTTTTGCTATTTCGCAATAAGAATTATCTTAATTTTTTCCTAAAATTTATCTTCAAGTCAAATTACATTTTCAAGATAGAAAAACGTTTTGGATTAATTTATAGAAAAGGAAAATTTAAATTTATAATGAATATAGTTTAAAATTTACTAGAATATGTTCAAAATAAAAAAGAAATATTAATAAACTAAAGCTTCTTTCAACATATTGAAAATAGAAAATGCACTCGAATTGATAAGGAAGAAGACTTCGAATTCAGAGGGAAGACATATTATTAATTACTTTATCTAATTTTTTTATTATTACGTATGAGGATATTCAAGAATTTAGTATTTTTGTGATAGTACGAGTAATTGAAGTTTTGAGTGGTGGTTAGAAATTTGTAATTTTTGTGATAATACGAATGGTTGAAAAATTAAGTGTTGGTTAATATTTAAATTTATATTATTGCATATGTTTAGTATTTTTTTAATATGTATTTAGTGTAACGGATGTTGGCTTAAGAAAATATGATACAAAATCTGAATAAAAATATGTCAATTGTTTATTTTATTGTTTATGTATGTTACTTTGTAAAATATTGTTGTCACTATTTATATATACTATCTTTAAAACACGTGCGATTCACGGATACTACAAATTCTATTTTATAGTAGCTTTAAAATTTGTGCGATGCACAAATTGTTTTTAATAGTTGTTATTTTTATTATTTATGTTTTAATATTTTATTAATTGAATTTGTTAAAAAAAATAACTAGGCATGTTAAAATAGGTAAAAAATAATTAAATAATTAAAAGTATTAAAATAGGTTTTAAAATAAATAAGTGAGGTTTCCCCCATTATATTTTTGGAAAAATAGGGGTTTTAGTAAGGAAAACTAGAAAAGGTAAAATATTTTAGTTGAAAAAGGTAACTACCCGTGAAATTTTTGGGAAAAGTAGGATATTTTGTTAGAAAAAAAAATGTGTTTACGCCGAAAAAAGTAATTAATCATAAATAAGTAATGTTATTATTTAATAATTTTTTTTTTATAAATAAGTAAGGATAATTAAGTAAAACCACGAAGTACCAAAAAATTTTACCGACCAACCAAACTTTTAAGTGAAGGGTTTGTCTGTGATATTTTTAGAAAAAGAAGGGATTTTAGTAAGAAAGATAGAAAAAGTAAGTTGAAAAAGATAATTGTCCGTGATATTTTTGGAAAAGAAGGGGTTTTGTTAGAAAAAAAATCTATAATGTTTTTTACTGCAAAGGTAATTGGTTATAAACATGTAATGTTATTATTTAATATTTTTTTATATAAATAAGTAAGGTTAATTAAGTAAAAACACGATGTACCAAAAAATTGGTACCGACCGACAAAATTTTTAATGTTTCGTCTATTATGTAATATAAATAGTAAGTATCGATTTTATATATTTGTTTCTTGATTTTTTTCTTAAATAGATAATATTTAAAAGTTAACAAAAATATTATAGGACCTCTGCGAAGCGCGGCTTAGTCGACTAGTACTTATATAAAGGAGAAGACGAGGGCGGTGATGTGGTGCCTCTCAAATCGCTTCGATCTATTTTTCTAATTTTCTCAAATTTTTGAATAATTAATGTTAAATATTCGAAAATATCTCAATTGAATTTAAAATCTTTACTAATAGAGGAAAACCTAAATATACAATTATAATATTATTGCCTTCAAAATCTTTATTAATGTAGGAAACTAAATATACAATTCTAATATTCGTGCCTTTAAAATCTTTATTAATGGATGAAACTAAATTTACAATTTTAATAGTCTCATAAATTATTTTATTAGAAAATATCTTAACTGTCCTATAAATTTTTACTAATGAAGGAAAGTAAATATACAATTTTAATATTCTTGCCTTTATAATATTTGATAAATTCTCAATTTTGTTTTTACTATTTTCTAATGGAGGAAACTATATATAGTATGTTAATATTCTCATAGACGCCCTCTACTAATCCAATCAATATACTTATATAAAGGAGAAGATGAGGGCGGTGATGTGGCGCCTCTCAAATCGCTTTGATCTATACTTATATAAATATAGTTTTCAAATTAGTTACTTAATTGAGTCATTTTTGAAATGAGTGACTAATTTTATATATTTGAACCAAATGAGTGATAACTTTGATAATTATCCCTTTTTTTAATACTATCTTTCAAAAAAGTAAGTTAAATACGTTATGTTAAAAATGGTTTTCTTGATTGTCAAAAAAAAAAATCAAATAGAGGAAACTAAGTATACTATATTAATATTCTCCTAAACACAGCTCACGGGTCCAATTTATTTACTAATTTTTATTTAATATCTTTTAATCGAGAAAAATAATAAATAAGACGATTTGTGAGGTGCCCGACGATTTGAGTAGAAAATATCTAAATTGACTTTCAAATCTTTAGTAATAGAAATATTAATTAACTTAAATTCTCCTAAACTTTCTTCTTAAGTCAAATTACTATCTTAATATTGTCCTAAAATTTATCTTTAAGTCAAATTACCATGTTGATATTTTCTTAAACTTTCTTTTGAACTTAAAGTTACCATTTTAATATTCTTATATATTTTTTCTTGAAATTCTGAAATTTATCTTGAAATCATATTATCATCTTTACATTCTCCTAAAAAAATTATTAGAAATTATGTTCTTATAATTTTTTTTGTAAAATCCACGTTTAATTTATCTATATGTTTTACATAAACATTAAAAATCATTTTTTATAAAAAATTTACTTTCTAATTATGTAGAAGGTAATACTTACAGAAAATGTAAGATTCTATATAATAAAATAAAATATATGAGCATTATTTTCTTTTCATTTCTTTTTTTCGAGTACCTGTATTTTAAACAATAAAAATTAGAATTTTGAAAAAGATTTGAATTAAATTTTATGATATAATAAAATTGATTAATAGATGATTTAATTGATTAAGTAATTAGTTTGTTTTCTGTTCAATTTGGTAACGAGAAAACGGGTCATTGAGAGAAAACATGTTTAACGAGAGAGTGATTCATTAGGAGGAGCATATTATATGCTAGAATTTTATATTTATGTATTATGTATTTTTAAATAGAAGTAGCAATATAAAGTATTAGAAAAATAAAGTGATTAATATACTAATATTTGATATAATTTTAAAATAATGAAATATATTAAACAATTGCTCTTTTCTATAATTATTCAAAATTTCGGTAATGAACAACACTAAACGGAGAATTTAAAAGAAACCTTAATTTCATGTTTTAAATATAATTTTGTTTAAAAACTTTTTTTTTAAAATAGCTTTTAGAAAAATTTGGAGAAATTATTATAAAATTGCTATGAAGCACGGATTAGTAAACTAGTAGTTAATATTTAACATGCATGTTGCAAATTAAAAAAAATAAAAAACAAACTAAATAAATTTATTTCTTTACTATTATTACTCCATTGACTAATAAAAAATAAGCATTCTCCTGTTAAATTGAGCTCCAACAAAAGCAGTCAAGCACTCGAGCTTATAATTTGAACGAGTAAAAGATGCGAATGACTTTGCAATTGTGTACAAGTACTTCAATAGCATATTTATATCAGAAGTATAATAGCTGCAACATCTGCATTCGCCACAACGTACAACTACAAGATCTAGAAAAACCACTTAGCAGAACACTGGATTTAAGTTTCCTGTAAGTTCACGTAACAGGACACCGACTGAGAAATACGCACAATTTAGATAATTGATTTTTAGAAGAGAGCAACCTCCTGACCAAATGTTCAAACTTCTTATACGAGTCGATACATAAATAGTCATACAATGTCAATACAAAGTTCAGATTCAATAGATTAACATCTGGTGTGCTAAACTATATAGGGTTTTCTTTAACGAACTTGACGAACTTTATCTTCTTGTCCAAGTCCAAGTGATTTTTGAGCATTCGAAATTCCTTCTGGATCTGCAGATAAAAACAGTTAAAACTGATCAACATGACAGAAAGAAACTGAGATACAAATAAATAAATTTTGTTGTTAATCCAAAATGAGTATTGAGGAAGTGGCACCGGACTCTATGGAGGATGTGGAGCATCAGACTCAAAGGCAACAGTCCATGTCTTCAAGATATATAATATAACAATAAGGCTACATGATTCCATGACAAGCTTGGGTCACTATGCCAATTTTCAGATTTATTAATCCAATTATTTGCCATTTCATGTCCATATTATGTCCAATTATATGATATTCTTTACAACTTAAATTGTTATATACAATCTACTAGAGAAAGGAAAGTAAATGGGGTCATTAAATAATAAATAAAACTTGTTTGTTTCTGTTCGGGTTAGCATTGTTCTTCACTAGGAGAGCAGTAACTGGAAAAAGATGTCCACAGTTCACTTTCCCAGTTATCCTCCATGCTCTCTGGACCGGTTATAATCTTCAGTTTCTATTGTGTGCAAAATCAAACAGAAAGTAATGATATGATCATGATATCATACCTGATATATAGGTAAATCAATTACAAACAAGGTAATGTATAGGTAAATCATGAGAACCAGTAGTTCGAGCTTCATTTTTCATACCTGATATATAGGTAAATCAATTACGAACAAGGTAACGTATATATACATATCTTACCAAAGAACTGCGTAAAGATACGCGTAAAGAAACTCAAGTTGCGAGAAACATTATATGCCATTGCAGGAGGAAGAGGTTTGACAATTGTGTCGATACTGAACACGCTCTGAAGAAACTGCATTTCCAATCAAAAACACATTTTTGTAAATTATGGAGAACTATATAAAATCACATTACTGACATCCTTTTGGAGAATGATAGCATGCAAAAAATGGGGTGGCTGATATGCAGTGAGTTATATATAAGAGAACAGAGCATCGCATAGATTTACTGATTAACCTTTTTAAAGTCCTTGAAAGGACTGTAATGGATTTGCCACCAAACTTGAGGACAAAACAGTCTAAATCTTTATTAGCAATTAAGAACAATAAAAATTAAATTATAGGTCTAAAAAACAAGATTCCATTCCCATTAACCTTTCATCTAAGACCATGAAAGTGAAGATGTTAATATTATTCCCTTTCATCTTAAAAAAGCACAGGAACTTCAACAAACATATTAATAAGATGAAGAACCAAAATACTAAACGGGGCATTATATTTTTCAAAAAACATTGATTAATAATAAGATTAGAGTACCAGGCACAGAAAATTGCAACATATCTTCAACTCCACATAAAAGGAAAATCTTTTTATCTATCATTCATAACTGGTATCATGACTGATCAAATGATTAACTTAATAAGATGAAGCTCCTCCCTGCATGCATGGGTTGTTAATCTACTTGCATTAACTTTGAGATGCTGGTAATCATCAGGGGTTGGCAGCAGTGTTTATCCGAGTATTTTGTTTGGTATTAAAAAAGGATGGAACATCTTTTTTATAGTTTTAGGGACAACACTTAAAGATTATAGATGGTTCTTGGGGAATGAAGATTTATTCATCAAAAATATTTCTACTTGGGGATTTCGAGTAGTCCTTCAGCTGGACAATTATTTAACCATAAAAATTTTCTGTTTAAATTCAATATAGGCAACACAAGTAAGAACACAGGAAGCCATGAGATCAAGCCTCAAGGATTCTCGTAGCATAATATCTTTAAGTTGAGCTCTCAACTCCGTCCCTAATTTTCTATGTTGATAGACAGGTATGAATTAGACAACCAATGGTCTGGGAAGTTGAAGTCTGATGAAGGAAACCTGGGAGGAGGTGGAAGAAGAAATTTAAGAAGCTGCAGGAATCCATGACAGTTTTTCCCAACCAACTATCAATAGCAGTTGTGATCAAGACTAAACAAAAAAACTGTCCGCAATATCAATCAAGAAGAGTAAATCAATCGCACTTCGTAAAAAGGAGCAGGGGCTTAATGACCCAGGATGGTAAAGTCTTTTGTTGAAAATTCGATATTACTGGAGATTCTACAACTTGAGTGTTTAAAGCTGACCAATCCTTTGGATTTAACAAAACACTACGGTGCACAATCTCTAACCTGGTTCTTTCAGTTTAGACAGTTTTACAAAAACGTGAAACCGACAATTTTTGTAAGACCAACTGACAAAGGCGAAGAATCACATTGGATGCTTTACAGAACGCATTTTACAAGGAATGGTCCATACATACTGCCAAGTATTTTCAGTCATTTACATAAGCTAAAAGAAGATAGTTGCTTCAGGAGTACTATATAAAAGTTAAAAGGTTGTTAGTATGAGCTGAACGATCATTGCATTAGCAACAAGTTTATTTCATCTTTAGCAGATTTAAGGAGGGGCACAAAACCGATGTGCATGCTAGAAACTTCATACAAGGCAATAGGAAGTGTCTATTTCTATCGAAGCTGAATAATAGAATGCATCAAATAATTTTCTTTACACAACTAGCAACTCAAAACCCACACGCTAATAGCTAGAAACTCAAAACCCACACTAAGAAGGGTCCATGTATTGATCAAAATAAAAAAAAAAAATTGGTCAAGGAAAAGAAGTTAATTATTTATCAAAGAAAATTGTTGCGATGGTGGGGGAAAAAAGAAGGAAGGCACAGTGCAGTGCAGCAATATAGAAAAAAAATTAAGGGTCCAATTGACATCCATCTAACATGCAGGAACGCGCTCGCGCACACACACACTAGAAAAAGTTAAACACAAACGAAAACATAAACATAATACTCCCTCCGTTTCTTTTTATATGTCGCTTGACTTTTTGCACGTACTTTAGGATGCTTTGACCGGGTACTTAAAATTATTATTTTTAAAATTTTCTTTTTTTGAATAAAAATATATAAAGGATAGTTTAATTCAAAAAAAGAAAATTTAAAAAATAATAATTTTAAGTATCCAGTCAAAGCGCTTTGAAATGTGTGCAAAAAGTCAAGCGTCATATAAAAAGAAACGGAGGGAGCAGAAGCTTAGTAATAGGCTACAAATAGCCCAAGTAATAACTAAAGCTCAAAAGAGCCCCGGCCAAGGCCCTAGGCCCATCTGTGAGAATAAGAAACATGGGTTAGGACATTGACACACGTCACACGCACCATAATTTTAACCTGGACACGTCACACGTGTAGTTCATCTACATACCCCAGGTGTCTTACTACCTATGAATCAACGTTCATGATTATAGACAACCTGCCAACAACTACACCGCATTTCAAGCATAGGAGGGGTAATCCTCAAAATTCAAATTACATTATCAAAATACACCTGCTATATCAAAATTATATCACATTATCAGTTCCGCATCATAGTTACATTTATATGATTGAATCCTTAAATCTTTTCAAATAAATTGTTTTCATATCTGTACAAACACACACACATTCTAATGAGAACTCCCGATATCTGAACTACACTATAAACTCCATATTGTACTAATCCCGCGCCACACACTACACACATAATATTCAATCATACAATAGTCCACATAATCATCATAACAAATTGTATTCTATAATTCTAATTCACCACAAGTTTAAATCAGCCATCCACAACACACAAACACACACACAAAAGCTTAACAAACAACAAAATCCCCCAATAAATAAAATTAAACAAATGAGTCATCTCGAAAACACCCAACAACCAATCAACAATCAAATATATATACATACAAGCAAAACCAACATACAAAACCACAAAATGAATCAAATTAAACAAACGAGTCACCTCCAAAACACCCAATAACCAATCAAGAATCACAAATATATACATACAAGCAAAACCACAACAAATTAATCAAAATAAGCAAAAGGGTCATCTCGAAAACACGAAATAAACAAAAAAGAACCAAAAGGGTCAAATTTAAACCTGGTAATTGCGCTGAAAAGAGTAACGAAGTTGAGGGTCAATTTCAGTGATGGAATCATCTTCATATGTTTCTTCAGTATTGTTTTTTTTACGATGAAGATGCATAGTTGAACCAGACTGGTTTCTTGTAGCTTTGAGCTTGGCGTCTTTGAATTTGTGTTCTGCTTCTTCTTTTCCTCTCCATGGCGCTGACGTCAGCAGCTCTTTCTTTGTTTTCGCCATTTCTCACGATACAGTACAACTCTACGCCCTCCAAGTTATCCTATCTATCCCAAAGGCTTGAGCTTGGTTGTATTTTGTAAAGCGACGTCGTTTACCTTTTGGTAATTTAACCCGTTTTGAGCTGATGATTTAAGAAACGCCAGTATCGCGCAGCGCAGTTCATTATCTAACCAAATTAATTATTTTCGATTATCTTCCGGGTTTAAATTATATATTTATATATAATTAAATCTTTGTACTTGCATTTTTTTGGATATCCCATCTATTTTTTTACTTTCCAAAATTAGTAAAATTTTATAATATAAAAATCAACTACTTGCACTACTTTTCTTCACTTTATTATTTTATACATTAAATATTGACGGGTCCCACCATTTTACTCATTTTTCTTACATTTTCCCCTACTTTACTTATATTTCTTAACCTCCGTGCTCAATTCAAATGTAAACAATTGGACGGGACGAAGGGAGTATATAATAAGCGTAAAATAGATCTTATTCAAAACTTTGGTCAGGTCATGTACTGGCAAATCAATAAGGACCGTTGATCTTAAAATAGATGAATGAGAACCATTTGATCTAATATTAAAATTTTTATTTTAGTAATATAAATTAAATATGATTAGTTTTTCTAAGTTGACTAAAATTCTCAATATAATAATTCGTAAGTTCAAATTTAAGTTGAGTAGATTTATTTTATTGTTGGTCTATATTTTAATTCTAAGTTAATTAAGTTTTCCTTATTTTAATTCTATTCCTAAGTCGAATAGAACTTTCGTTAAAATTCGCCTATTTATTTATTTTTCTTCAGTTCCAGGGTAATTTTAATTGAAAAAAAAATTGTTAAACCTTCACTAAATTAAAGATTATTTTGTTAATTTTGTGGGCTATAAAATTGTTTTAAATCTTATGTTTAGAACTCAAAACACAACATAAGTAATTTATTTAGCGTATGAAACGTAATAAATAAAGTCTAAAAACTAATAACATAAAATTATTAAAAAATTACGAATTAACAAAATTATAAATATTAAAAAAAATCAAACATTACATGGGTTATAAGCTAATAACATTAAAAGGCTTAAGCAATCAATCTACTCCAAATTGCCTAAGAAGGGGAGATGACTGAGGGAATTTGTGTGTTAAAAAGTACGTTCACGGAGAATTAATACAACAATTTTGTGAAAGTTATGACTATTATATGTGCAAATATTTTTGTAAATAATGTTATTTGTCAAATCTCGATCGAATAAATTATATCTTATATATAATAACCGTAAGAGAATCTTATTCAAACCTTTGGTAGTTCGATCCATGTATGATCAATGTACGACCAAATTAATTATAAAGATCATTAGATCATAAATGATATAGGAGAATAGTTAGATCTAATATTAAAAATTGTACTTGATTAATAGTATGATTATATTTAAAAACTAAAAAATATATTTGATTAATAATAATATTATATTTAAAAACTAAAAAGTGTATTTTGATAATCTAAATCAAATATAATTGGGTTTTCTACATTAGATAAGATTTTCTATGTAAAAATTGGTAACTTTTTTTTTTCTTCAATTTATTTATGAGTAGTTAGTTCTAGTTTGATAATAATTATGAAACCAAAATTTTAAATACCGATTCATATCAATTACATTATTAAAAATTTCTCAATATGATGCTCATGTATATCATAGCTAAAAATCGTATCAATTACGTTATTTAAAAATTCTAAATATAATGTTCTTGTATACCATGACTAACAATAATACACACACCATATGTTATAAGAGAGAATTAAGAGAAATCATGTACATGAATTTATGTTGCAAATTTTACTGTAGAAATTACAAGTAAAACGACTTAATTGATTAATATTAACATAACACTTTTTTTAGGGGACATACAATTTGATTCATCCAAATTATATTATATTATTTACATATAAAAAATATAAAAAGATAATATTAAATATTATTAAAAATTGAGAGTTTCATATTTTATTAACGATGATTTTAAAATATAATACTTATAGAGAAAAATGATCATGAGGTTAATCTCACCATACTTTTTCCAAGATCACAACACATGCAAACAAAAAAAATCTAATCATCTACTGTTAAATATTTACCTAACATATATTTTGATTTATTTATAAATTAGAAAAATGAGTAATTAGATAGTTGATATAATACACTCAAATGATCAGTTACTACCTCAGGAGTCAGGATCTTTATTCTCATATTTATAACATACTAACAAAAATTTAAATTTCGAATCACCTCAATAACATATTCATATTACATATTTCAAAAATTCACAAAGAATTAAAATTTTGAATAATATAATTTGATTACATACACATAAAATATATGTCTTTTGCACAAGGTAAATGCAAAATGAAATAATTTATCCAAAAATATATCATTACACTACCTTCGTCCCACCCAATTTTTAACATTTGGGTGGGGGCACGAAAATTAAGAAATGTAAAGAAAAGGGAAGAAAAAGTGGGTAAGTTGGTGGTACTTGCTAAAATTAATGAAGAAAAATATATTATTTTATGAAATGTTAATAATTGGATGGAACATCTTAAAAAAGAAAGTGTTGACAATCTGTTGGGACAGAGGGAATATATTTTATGCATAATTTTGGTCGTCACGGTACAATAACATTAAAAAAATAAGAATAGTTAACTTTAAAATAAATAAATGATAATCGTGAGGTGTTCGAACTCCATCAACGACTTATCAAATATAAAAATAAATATTTTTATCTCTAAATATATTAAAAAAGAAAGTCCGGAGTTTTGGTCGTTAAGGGACGATAATACTCTAAAAAAGTAAGTATATTTGGATCTTAAAATAAATGATTAAAACCGTTTAATATAATGTCAATTAATATTTTATATGTTGATAGATAAATTATTTTTTTAAATGCCCAAGATTCGAAATTCTCCAACAATATATTAAAAAAAATTATATTTTAGAATTATAAATATTAATAAAATTAAATATTTAAAAGAATATGAATACTAATAAAATTGTGAATTAATATAATTAAAAAAATTAAAAAAAATTATGTGCATTGCAAGGGCTATAAACTAATAAGAGTAAACGGGATAATAAAGGAGTACTACCGTAGGTCGAGGGTTCGACTCCCGCTAGTACCATAATATTATATAATTAGTTATATTCTATATTCTATGTATCAAAGGTCACGAGAATCACAAAAATAATATTAAATACTAAGATAAGATATCAAAATATATAATATTTAAATAGTAACTTTAAGTATGGTAACGCAATCAAGATAAGTAGTAATTATGTAAATGTTTCGAATTATCGTGAGATATTTACATGTATGTTTCTGTAAGATTTTAGCCGGAGCCTTATCTCACAGCATGACCATGGTGGTATTTTACCCTCATATGAGGACTATAAAATTATTAGTAATGTATGTGTTCAATTTTCGGAGTTGTGATACAGTAAGTGAATTCAGATTCCTAATACATAGGTTGTGTTTGGGATTGCTGTTAAAAATTGATGTGCTGTTGAAAAAAATGCTGTTAAAATAAATGATGTGAAAATCAGATAACTGTTTGGTAATATTTTTGATATGGGCATGTTTTAGTGTATAATATAAAAAATTAATGTTTTTGGTGAGTTTAGATATTGAAACAAGTAACTGTTTCCCGTAAAAGCTGAAAAGTAGCTTTTTTCAAAAGCATGGGGGGGTCTGCTTTCTCTAAAAGCAGCTTTTCAGTCAAAAGCGCTTTTCAGAAAAGCACTTTTAAATTTTACCAAACACTTTTTTAACTGATTTTCGGAGAAAAGCTGTTGTTGCTATCTGATGTCTGCAACAACAATGCCAAACGGGGCCATAGTACTGTAATATATATGGAATGATGGGGTTATAGAGCCGATCGATGTTTTGGCAAAAAATTAGGGTAATTTAGAATATTTATGTATCAAAAGAAATTTGTGTTTTTATGTTTTAAACTAAACTCAAATGTTTTTTCAAATCAGGTGGTACAATACGTAAAAACAATTTGATTTGTGGGAATTGGGATCATGTATATACGTGAGTTTCGTATTATTATTAGGAAATCACCAAATAATCACGGAACACATCAGTATTTGGTTGCATTTTTGGAAAAAAATTGGGGTATATTATAGAGTAACTGGGTTACTAAGCCGCGTTTCGCAACGACATTATAATATATGTGTTAAGAAACTTTTCCCACAAAGTTATGTCTATAATGGGGATTACCGTAGGCCGAGAGATCAATTCTCATCACTGCATATTAAATAAAAAAAAATTATATACAGAGATGTAAAACTATATTAAAAAATCTACAATAATAACGAGTAACAAAGATGATTTAAAAGTATCATAAATGGTCAAAATTTGAAACTTATCAATAACATATTCAAATTTAATAATTAAAACTCTAAATGTACTAATATATAGTTTGATACAACTTAAAGTGTTTGAATCACATCAATAACTTATGAAATCTAATATTTACAATTTTAAAATTACTAAACTTAAATAGATAATTAGAAAGGACTGCCATGTGTTAAGTGATCGATTTTCATCTATAACATATTAAATAAAAAAAAAAAAATATTTAGTGATCTACAAGTATACTTCAAAGTCTATAATAACTAGTAAAAAAGATAATTTAAAAGTATTATAAAAGATTAAGGGGTTTGAAACTCACTAAAAATATATTTAATTAATATTCCAACTCTAAATATACTAATATAGGTCAATATAGAGGTATACGGTTCAAATCATGTCAATATTAAAATTTATATTTATAATATTATACTACACTAACATATTATTTAGATTTAATACTATAAATTATTCTATACAATGGTTCAAGATTCGAATGCCGCCAACAATATATTAAAATTAATATTTATAATATTATATTATTCTATAAGTAAATTAAAAAAATTTAAAAGTAACCTGTACTTTTCACGGGCTATAAGCTAGTATTAAACAAATAATACATCAAGATTCAAGACATCGTAAATTAATATTCGATAACTATTAACACTTGTGAATAGTAATTTTTTGAGAAATCATCAAAAATATTTCTTTTAATTTTTTTTTTGTAATTTTATCATTTTCCGAAAATATTTGCAAAAATACGGGTTGCAACCAAATGCAACCAAATGCAACCTGTGATAGGTTGTAAAATCCCGAACTCGTTCAGAGTCCTGATTCACCTACCAACCCGGACTGGTTGGAACATACCCAAATTCGCTTGAAACCTTGACACATTGGCGGTCCTGGCTTGTTCCGGAGATCTGGTTCCCCGCAAACCGGACTCCACCCAACTCAAAAATGGGTGAGCTCAAATGAGGAGAGGTAAAGTCGTCATTTATTACGTGGATGACATAAGTCATGGCTGGGATCACACCTGAGAATAGCCAATGATTGACACAATCATGTCCTATCCAAACCACACACTAGCTTAGGCATGGCATACGCTACCACAATTTTCACCTGGACACGTGTGACCCATTTACATCACACAGGTGTCCTGGATACCTAAGATTCAACGCTCATGATTGCAGGTACACCCCCTAAATCCTAATCCTTGACCTATAAATAGTCCAAGGGAAAAAATTTTAAGGGTTACACACTCTCTATCCTACACAATATACACACACCATCACACAGGTGTCTTGGCTAGGTACACCCCCTAAACCCTAATACTTGACCTATAAATGAAAGACATATGCATTAGCCTATTTTTAAACATCGAGGATTCGACTCAACTTAAACAAGAATGTAATAAGTAAATATTAGATAAGCTGTCACAGGAATCTCAGAGGGTATTATCAGTCAAGTGAATGAAGATTTAAAGTCATCTACTGACTTGGAGTAATTCTACACTGGAAGAAGTTCAGTAATTTGATCAAGCCTCAGTGAAGTATTCAAGAAAGTGGATCTATTTAAAGTGACAGAGATTTCAGAAGTGTGACAAGAGATTACAGGTTACAGTGTTTGATAAAGGGAAAAGAAAAAGAACCACCGCTTAAAGTTAAAAAGCTGAAGAACAGTCATTGCAGTTAATTACTTATGAACCAGACAGTACATCAAGTGTCAACATCATTCAGTGGAGGTTCTTCATTAATTTCAGTGGTTCAAAGATTGATTCTACTATCAAGAAGTTGTATTAATTCTATTATAATTAATTAAATCAGTTAGTTAATTTATCTAATAAATTAATTCAACAAGAATTAATTTATTCCTTAAATTAATTATAAGTTTAATTAAATTAGAATTAGTATTATACTTGTATGACTCAGAAAATGAACTTGTATGACTATCCAAGGATAGTCATACCGAAAGTCATACAAGACAAAAGTGAAAGTCATACAAGCTCAAGGCCAGTCATACCGAAAGTCATACAAGGCAAAAACGATAGTCATGCTAGCTCAAGGAGAGTCATGCCGCCAGTCATTCCAGATTAAATGATAGTCATGCCACCAATAGTCATTCTAATTTAACAAGCAAATGGCGTACATATCATTTAAAACAAAAAAGGAGGTAGTGGATTTCAGTTGTGATTGGCGTACACAAATAAAAAGAAAAAGAGAGACAGAACAAAAAAAACATTACATTCATCTTCTATCTCACTGCCTTCAATATACACAACTGCCGAGCTATCAATTCAAAACCAGTGATTTAATTCTAGTCTTGATTGTAACATTTATTCCACTAGAATTAATTTACTTATTGTTGTGTGACTATCTAGCGAATCATTATCCCTAGAAACTATCTCGAACTACTTTTTAGTATTCGATCTTTTTATTACAAAAATAGATAAATTCATGTTGAATTTATTCTAGATTTGTTTAATTAGTTTGAGATTCAAACCTTGTAATTTGTACTGTGTTTGCAACATCCTTCAAGTTTAATATAAGTTATATTTAACTTGAATATTGTTTCATTTAATTCCGCACTAATTTGTTCTTGAATTGTTAAATCACGAATCGAACAAATTCGATAAAACAGTACAGTTTGTATTCAACCCCCCCCCCCCTCTACAAACATATCAGGACCTAACAATAAATAGTCCAGGGGTTACACACTCTCTATCCTACACAATATACACACACCCTCCATATTTAGATTTCTCTATAGTCTTATTTATTATTCCAAAGCCCCGACTTATTCTCACGCCGGAGGCGCCTCCAGGGTTAAAACCCCCCTCCGGTGTTGTTTTGCAGACACCCACCAGCAGCTATACAGCAACCAGGCGTGGAAACGGCGATGAAGGGCTGGATCGGAGAATAGAGTTATCAACCTGTTTTTACGTTTTTTTAAAAAATAAATGAAATTAATTTTTGTTGAATTTGGTTGCATATAAGGTTGCATTTGATTTAATCGATGTAATTTGTCAAGTAACCTAGTATGCAACCAAAAATAATTTCAATTATTAATTTTTGATTTTTAAAGTTACATTTGTGGTTGATTTTGTTGATGTGAGTTGCGAATATTGTTGTAAAAGTTGCAGACCATATTTTTGCAAATATTTTCTAAAAATCGGTATTTTCATAAAATATTTTAAAAAGAGATAGTATTTTTGCAAAAAAAATTATAGAGTTGGGTATTTCTGAAAAAACCTTTAATTTTTTCTGGTCCGACTTGGACCATGTAAAAAGTTAATCATAATTGTTGTTGAACTATAATAAAGAATTATTATTATTTTATATTACTTCTAAAGCAAACCTCTCATCGTTATATCATAAATACTTATTTTAATGTTAAAATAAAGAACAAAACCTTTAATTTGTAGCAAGAGCATGTATAATGAATTTTTATAAGGAAATATAATAAATGAGTGGTATTAATTCAACAAATTTGATATTTAAAATTTAATATGTAAATAGGTTTTTAAAATCAACTATTAATCGATTTTAAAATTAATAATTATTAACTTATCAGTTGATTAATACTTCTCTATATTAATAAATTTTGTAATCTGGACATTACTAATTTATAAAGATTTTACTATATATTTTTTTAAGTATGAAGTAAATTTCGAAAATAACAATTCTTAAAGAAAACAATTTACTTTCGTTGAAATCTTATTTTCGTATAAAAGCATCAAACAAAATGAGAGGACTAACAAGTCACCATCATCAACAACCAACGTCGCTGTTAGGAATATGTTGTTCTTGATGATAATTATAAAAACACTTAGTAGATTTTGTGTTAAGTCACTTTTGTAACTGTCAACGGAATGGTATGCTTTGCAGCTTTCGTTGACAGGTAGCTCATCAACGAAATGAGTAATGTAGCAATTGCACTGTACAATACTTCACTGGTTGATATACATTTGTTGTAGGTATTAGATAGGTTTTCTAAGTCATGTTGACTAAGTACTAGATAGGCAAAATAGGCTGGTTAATTGTAAATATAATGTGCCTTCTAATTTTGCCTAAGTGAAGACATGTCAACGGAATGAAGATTACACTATCAACGGAATGAAGATTACACTATCAACGGAATGAAGAATATACCATCAACGGAATGAAGAAAAAAAGCTATCAACGAAACACATCTTACTGCTATCAACGAATCATTATCACTTTTCTGAATAGTTGACAAAGTGATAGTGACAGTTTTCTGACAGATCAAAAGGTGATGTAGAAGTGTACTTTGCATTGGGAGCCATTAAAATGGTCACTGGGAATGAGGAAACATTCCAATTTCCAATTAGGTTCTTGAGTGTGATCATAATAAGCATGAAGACAAAAGACAAGATCTCCAAGGACCATTGGACAAAAGGAATAAAAAGCAAGCTACTGGTGGTTACCCTTAGTACATTTTAGAGTAGCCAAAAATAGCATTGTAAACTTGGGATATATAACCAAGTGTATCAGTTCATTTTATTGTAAGTAAGTGAGATAGAATAACTTTGTATTAGCTTCTTTCAAGAGCACTCTCACTCTACATTAGGAACTGAGCAGCTGTGATACTTTTGTAACACAGATTATTTCTGAAATAAAAACATCTCAGTTGGATCCTCAAAACATCCAACTGAAATTTTATATTTGCTTGTGTGATTTTATTTTATCTGTCAAGTTATTTCAAAGTTGTTTTAAGTTTAAAAATATCTAGAATTGTATTCAACCCCCCCCCCCCCCCTTCTACAATTCTGTTAGGCTATTTGGGATTAACAATTGGTATCAAAGCAAGCTTCTAACATACAAGGAGTTTAAAGATCAAGGCCAAAACAGAAACCATGGTGAAGAAGGATGCAGGTGTAAAGATACCAGTTCTAGATAAGGACAATTACTTTCCCTGGAAAGTAAAAATGCATCTACATCTCATGTTTATGGATGAGAGATATGTAGACTGCATTGAGAAAGGTCCACACGTTCCCATGAAGTTTGCATCTAGAGTTGGACTGCCAGATGATGCCGAAGATGTGGAAATTCCAAAACCTGTCTCAGAATGGACTGTTGAAGATGTTGCAGAAGTCCATAAAGATAAAAGAACCATGAACATTCTGTTTAATGGTTTGGAGCAAGAGATGTTTGACAATGTTATAAAATGTACAACTTCTAAAGAAGTGTGGGACACTGTTAGAACACTCTGTGAAGGAACTGATTAAGTTAGGGAGAACAAAATGCAACTCCTCATACAACAATATGAGCACTTTCATTTTAAAGCTGGTGAAACCCTAAATGACACGTTTAGTATGTTTCAAAAGCTTTTGAATGGATTAAAGTTGTATGGGAGGGTCTACCAAACCAAGGATTCAAACCTCAAATTTCTTAGAGCTCTTCCAAAAGAGTGGAAGCCTATGACTGTTTCTTTGAGAAACACTCAAGAGTACAAAGACTATACTCTTGAAAGGCTTTATGGAACCTTAAAGACATATGAGCTGTAAATGGAGCAAGATGAAGAAATTGAGAAGGTACAAAAGAAAGGTGGATCTATTGCATTGATTGCATCTGTGAACCAACAGGAAGATGACAATGAAGAAGCTGTAAAAGCCACAACTAGTCGAGCTAGTTGTATGAGTGATGTTAGCAAGGGTAAAGGCAAGATGACAGAAAAAGAAGAAGAACCAGCCAACTTGGATGACTTAGATGAGATTGATGAACACATTGCTTTTCTCTCAAGAAAATTTTCTAAGTTCAAATTCAAGAGAAACTCAGAAGCAAGGCCACCAAGGAGAGACTTTCAACCTAGCAAAAATAATTGGGTTGAAAAGTCTAAGTCTAAATGTTTCAACTGTGGAATGATTGGTCACTTTGCTGGAGACTGCAGAAAGCCCAAAGTTGAGAAGGGCAACAGAAAATTTGAACATGTTGATTATAAAAAGAAATACTTTGAACTTCTCAAGCAAAAAGAAAAGGCTTTCGTGTCTCAGGAGTATGATTGGGCTGGTAATGGTGAAGATTCAGATGATGATGTTGAGTATGTCAACTTGGCTCTAATGGCTAACAATCATGAGCAGGAAGCAAGTTCCTCTAGCAACCAGGTAACAATTACTAATCTTTCTGAGCTTTCTAAAGAGGAATGCGATAGTGCAGTTAATGAAATGTCTACTGTACTGTATAATTTGCGTGTTACTCTTAAATCACTTACCAAAGAGAAATCAAGAATTAAAGAGACCAATTTGCTCTTAAGTGATAGAAATGCCATGTTAGAAGCACAACTCATTGAGTTTGAGAAAATGAGATGTGTTAGTAGGGATGCCAAGCTGGAACTTGAGAAAGTGTTAAAAAGGGAAGAGATTCTTAAAACACAACTAGAAATAGAACAGAGTTTGATTGCAAAATGGAAAGATTCCAGGAATGTTGCTACCAACATCATTAATGTTCAAGGTATGGAATCTTTCTGTGAACAATCATGGAAAAAGAACAAAGAGAAGCTAGGGTATGCTGTTGAAACCTTAGAATCAGAAACAGAGTCAACAAACAACAATGATCATTTGTTGAAGGTTGATACGTCAACGGAATGCAAGGTTTCGTTGACAGATGAACCATCAACCGATCATGATGTTTCGTTGACAGAGAAAAAGACAGAAGAACTCACTAGACTTAATAACAAGTATGGTCCTGTCACCAAGAACTTTGTTCAAGGTGAGTCTAGTAAATCAAAGAAAGTTGAGAAGCCTGTTGAGAGACCTAATGTAGGTCACTTGTCTAACAAGCAATTGAAAGACAAGTTAGAGAAAATTCAAGTTAAGGTTAAGGGCAATAAAAAGAATAACAGAAATGGCAAAGTAGGGATTAACAAACATAACAATTACACACCTGATAAGTATGCTCCAAGAAAAACATGTGTTAATTGTGGTTGTGTTAGTCATTTATCTGCTAATTGCAAATCTGTTAAGAAGCCTACTAATGTGAAAATGCCTGAGCCTACAATGAATGCCTCTATGTCTGCAATGCCTGTTATGCCTAATATGTTTGCTCCATATGCACAATTTCAAAATCCATATGCTAGCATGCCATTTGTGCCTAATCCATACATGAATATGTATAATGTGCCATAAATGCCATGGAATGTGAATAACATGTTTGTTCCTCCAAATATGCATGCCATGAATGAAGATGTGAGAAACCCTCAGAAGTCAACACCAAAGGTAAAGGTTGATTTAACTCAATCTGAGCCCAAGGTGAAAAATGATGTGAAGAGTAAATCAAAGGCTAACAAAACAGGACCCAAGGAAACTTGGGTACCAAAATCAACTTGATTTGGTTTTATTGTGTGCAGGGAGACAAAAGGAATCTTTGGTACTTGGATAGTGGTTGTTCAAGACACATGACTGGTGATTCTACCATGCTCACAGAGTTCCAGGAAAGAGCTGGCCCTTGTATTACCTTTGGAGATGACGGCAAAGGCTACACTAAGGGATATGGCTTGATTTCAAGAGAAATTGTCATCATTGATGAGGTTGCATTGGTGGATGGTCTTAAGCACAATTTGCTTAGTATCAGCCAACTTTGTGACAAAGGATTTTTAGTTACTTTTTCAAAAGAAGCCTGTGTTGTTTCTAAAGGTGGAGACAACAATGTGGTAATGACTGGATTCAGAAGAGGGAATGTGTACATTGCTGACTTTAGTAGCACAAGTCCAGACACCATCACTTGTCTTTTCAGCAAGGCAAGCAAGGATGAAAGTTGGCTATGGCACAAGAAATTGTCTCATTTGAATTTTAAGGTTATGAATGACTTGGTGAGGAAAGATCTTGCTAGAGGAATTCCACAGGTGGAATTCTCCAAGGATGGTTTGTGTGATGCCTGTCAAAAAGGGAAACAAAAGAAGGCATCATTCAAAAGCAAGACAGAGTCATCAATTGTCCAACAGCTTGAGTTGCTTCATATGGATCTATTTGGCCCTGTAAATGTCATGTCCATTTCAAAGAAGAAATATTGTCTTGTGATTGTTGATGATTTTTCTAGATTTACATGGACTTTCTTTTTGAACTCCAAAGACGAGGCAAGTGAAATCATTATCAATCACATCAAGATGGTAAACAATCATCCTGATTTCAAAGTAAGAAGGATTAGGAGTGACAATGGGACAGAGTTCAAGAATTCAACTATGAGGATGTTCTGTGAGGAAAATGGTATTTTGCATGAATTTTCAGCTGCAAGGACACCACAGCAAAATGGTGTAGTTGAAAGGAAAAACAGAACACTTATTGAAGCTGCAAGGACAATGCTAGATGAATCAAAGTTACCAACTTATTTTTGGGCTGAGACAGTTAACACAGCTTGCTTCACTCAAAATATTTCTTTGATTAATCAAGCCAAGGGAATGACCCCTTATCAACTACTCAAAAGAAAGAAGCCACTATTGGATTTTCTTCATGTCTTTGGATGCAAGTGCTTTGTTCTGAGAAATCAAGCTAAGCATTTGGGGAAATTTGAAGCAAAGGCAGATGAAGCAATATTTGTGGGATATGCAGCAGGGAAAGCTTACAGAGTCTATAATCTCATAACCAACATTGTTATGGAATCTGTACATGTTGTTTTTGATGATCTCAAAATTCAAGGTCTCTGTGATGAAGATTTCCATGAAAGTCTTTCTTTTGAGAATGAGGAAGGAGATCAAGTGAATCATGTTAAGGCTATTGAGAAACAGCCTAAAGTTGTTGTGTCTAGCACAGATGAAAGCAGTAGTGAAGATGAAATTGCTGCATTAAGATTGAAAAGAATAGCTGCTAGCAGACCAAATGGTCATTCCGTTGACAATCATGGTGGAGGATTCGTTGACAGTCAGAATGAGCATTTCGTTGACAGTCAAAATGGGCATTCCGTTGACAGTAATAGAAATGCTTCTAGGAATGATCACTTAAGGACAACAAACTCAGGGGGAGTTTCTCAAGATCAAACATCTAATCAAGGCAATCATGATCATGAAGCTACATCTTCTAGAGCTAATCTACCTCCCTCAAAAAAATGGACTAAAGATCATCCCTTTGAACTCATTATAGGTGATGTTTCTTCAAAAGTCCAAACTAGAAGAGCAACTCAAGAGGAATGTCTATATAGTAGCTTTCTGTCTCAGGATGAGCCAAAGAAAGTTGAGGATGCACTTCTAGATCCAGATTGGGTTTTAGCTATGCAAGAGGAGCTAAACCAATTTGAGAGAAACAAAGTTTGGAAGCTGGTGCCCAAGCCTAAAGACAGGAGTGTTATAGGCACAAAATGGGTGTTCAGAAACAAGATGGATGAAAATGGCATAGTCACAAGGAACAAAGCTAGATTGGTTTCTAAAGGCTACTCACAGGAAGAGGGAATTGATTTTGATGAAACCTTTGCTCCTGTTGCAAGACTAGAAGCAATAAGGATTTTCCTAGCCTTTGCAGCCCATTCCAATTTCAAGGTCTATCAAATGGATGTGAAGAGTGCTTTTCTGAATGGGGAATTGGAAGAGGAGATATATGTGAGTCAACCTCCTGGTTTTGAAGATGATGATTTTCCAGAGTATGTGTACTTTCTCCTCAAAGCACTCTATGGTTTGAAACAAGCACCTAGAGCCTGGTATGACACACTTTCACAGTTCCTCCTTGAGAATCACTTCACTAGAGGTACTGTAGATAAAACTCTTTTTCATAGGATTGTGAATGGCTCTACTATACTTGTTCAAATTTATGTAGATGACATAATTTTTGGGTCTACAGATGAAAACTTTGTCAAAAGTTTGCCAAGCTTATGCAAAGTAAATATGAAATGAGCATGATGGGAGAATTAACTTATTTCCTTGGTCTCCAAGTGAAGCAAGTTAATGAAGGCATTTTCATTAGTCAAACAAAGTACATTCATGATTTGTTAAAGAAATTTAACTTAATGGAATGCTCTCCTGCCAAAACTCCCATGCCTACTGCCACCAAACTTGAATTGAATACTAAGGAAAAATCTGTGGACATTTCAAGTTACAGAGGCATGGTAGGCTCACTTTTATATTTAACAGCTAGTAGACCTGATATTATGTTTGCTACATGTCTATGTGCTAGATTTCAGGCTGATCCTAGGGAATCCCATTTAGTTGCTATTAAAAGAATTTTCAGATATCTCAAAGGAACACCAAACCTTGGCATTTGGTATCCTAGAGAATCTGGCTTTGAGCTAATTGGTTATTCAGATGCAGATTATGCAGGATGTAAAATTGACAGGAAAAGCAGAACTGGCACCTGTCAATTCCTAGGAAACAAGCTTGTATCATGGTTCAGCAAGAAACAAAACTCAGTTTCTACCTCCACAGCTGAGGCTGAGTACATTGCAGCTGGAAGTTGTTGTGCACAGATTTTATGGATGAAAAATCAACTACTTGATTATGGATTAAGAGTTGAGAAAATTCCTATTTTCTGTGACAACACTAGTGCCATTGCCATTACTGAGAATCCAGTGCAACATTCAAGGACCAGGCACATTGACATCAAGTATCATTTCATTAGAGAACATGTTATGAATGGTACTGTGGAGTTACATTTTGTTCCAAGTGAACAACAACTTGCAGACATCTTTACCAAGACACTTGATGAATCAACATTCTCAAGATTATTAAGTGAGCTAGGTATTCTGAATTTCTCTTAATCATTTATGAGATTTTTGCAAGTTTAAATTGCAGCCAGAAATTTGCTATGATTTTATGTGAATTAATTTTCTCAGGAAAAAGTGAAATTTTGTCTAAGTCAAAATTACTGTGTCAACGAATGCCTTATTCCGTTGACAATCTTAGAATTTTTCTGGGTGTTTCGTTGACAGCCCTTTTATGTCAACGAAATGCAGCTTTATCAACGAAATAGACGGGACCTTAAACGCCCAATTCTGATTCGTTGATATAGCGCTGTTAATCTGAACCGTTGAAATTTTGCACGTCTTTTTACCACGATCTATGCATACACCCCCTGTAAGTATAAATCATGGTAATATTTTAATTGTAACGGTTAGATTTTTAAGCCAATCTAGTAATTTATAATTATTATTGGACTTAATTTTTTAGAACTTTTGGGGGAGTATTTAAGAAATTTACTTTCTTTAATTGAATTTTTATCTTACTCTCAAAATTTCCAAAGGCTTTCTTACTTCTTCTCTCTCAAAGCAAAACACAGTTCAAGCTTTTCTTTACTCAACAATGGCACCCATAGTTAAACTCATGTCTGCTGGAGGGTTCATTTACGAGAAGAACAACTCCATTCCATTTGTTGTCAAGGAAAGCCCGAACAAAATCTTTCACAAGATGATGGATTTCTTGATGAATTGCAAACTCAGTTACGCGATGTTTCACTCCACTCCGCTCTACAATGAAATCATAGAGGAGATTTGGACCTCTTGTGAGTACAGTGGGACAAACTGCACTTTGCAATTCACCATTCAAGGTAAAGAGTATATTGTCAATTCAGATGTATTGCAAGCATGTCTTCACATTCCTAAGAATAATTGCTTAGCTTTACCTTCAAATAATGAAATTGTTAACATGCTTAATTCTATAAATTACTCCTTGCCAACTGAGAATTTAGGTAAAATTATTAGGAGAGGCTTGGTAAGGGAGTGGAGTTATTTAGCAGATGCTTTCATTAAAGTATTTTCTGGAAAAATTAGTAATTTTGATGCTTTAACTAACTTCATTCTGATTTTGCTTACCATGCTTCTCACTGATAATTACTATAATTTTAGCACTCAATTGATGTATGAACTAGGTAATAAGTTAGGAGATAAGAAATCTATGAAAAAGTATATTTATTATGCTACATTTCTAATGATGTTGGCCAACCATGTTAGTCCAACACCATTAGTTATCTCTAACCCAAATTCCAGGTTTGAGTGCTTTGTTCAAGAGAAGAGGGTGCTAACAGACATCCTGAGGCTCAATCACAATGGTGATGTCCAAATGGTGTATCTGCCAGTTATTGAGGTAACACTTTCTCAACTTGCTAATTTAAATGTTACTTCAGTTTCTGCCTCTGTTACTACTCTTGTTGCAATGGAGTCTGTAGCAGTGACCCAACAGGCTCCTGCCCCTGCAACTAGACCTAAATCCACAAAGTATAAATCTACCAAGCCAACCTCAGGTGCTTCTCAAAAGGCACCTGTTGTAAAATCCACTACACAACCCAAGGGGAGTGATTCTGGTGTGGTGAGTGGTGAGGGAAGGGGTGAAAATCAAAGAAACCCCAAGGATAAGGTGGGAGAGGTGAGTGTTTCCCAGACTAGCCCCATTGTGTCTTCCCAACAAGGCACAATGAGTAACATGGACATTAGCTCAAGTCTAATTGCATCCTCTCAAAAGGATGTAGTTATTGAAACAAGCTCTCCTCCAAGAGCACACATCAAAAGGGTAAGGGACACATCTAGCCCCCAAACAGCTATTTCCCAATACAAAAGAAGGGTAAGACAAAAATCCCAGGTCACACAGGGTGCACACACACTGGAAGCAACAATTCCAGTTTCTCAAATTCAGTTTGATGTAGCCCCAATTTTTACTCTGGGGTTACAGTCCCACTCTCTCAATATTAATATTGAGACACCTCCACAAAATTCTCCAACACTGTCCTTAGATGTGGATATGATCCATTCATCTATTCCAGATTCTCCAACTCTGTTCTTGGAGAAGCCCCACTCTGAAATTGGTGGTCATCACTTGTTAAGTGATTTGTTGGGCCACCAAACATCTTTCTCTGAAGCTACAAGAGGATCTGTGGAACCATCTCTAAAATCAATCACCACAGATTCTACTGTAATTTCACTTTCTCAAAGTCCTTTCTTGACTTCATCAACGAAACAGTCTCTTTCGTTGACAAGTGTTTCCCCATCAACGGTATCCATACCGTTGACAGTTCAAACTACCATTCCGTTGATAGCTCATTCTGCACCTATTCTTGAAAATCAAGTTGTTCACACAACTAGTGCAGATGATCTAGTGGTAGTTGAAACACTTTTAGGATTGAAAGGGAGTGAATCTGAGAGGCTGGCTTGCATCCAGGCAAAAGGAGAGGATGAGAGTGAGAGGCTGGCTATTTCTTTCAGCCAGGCAAAAGGAGAGATTGAGAGTTCCACCTTAGTAGGTGAAGGTGAGAGTGTGAGAGGTGTGAGCCATGGGGAGCCCATGATGCAAGAAAAGAGTGGAGAGAGAGAAGGGACTACAGATACTCAAAGGAAGGAACCAACCATTGCAAGTGAGTTAATGGAGGTTAATGAGGGAGAAAGAGAATTGACTTTCCAAGAGAATTATCAACAGACTCTGCATAGCATTTCTTTGGATCCTGAAACCTTTACTCATCCTGTGCCAACCTATCAAATCATGGCTCAATAGGGCAATGTGGAGGCAGAAAGGTCACTCAATCTTATTCATACAACTGCATCCATGATGAGGGCTAAGGATGCACTTGCCAATTTGTCTCCAGGAGCTGGTGGAAGTTTTGAATATGATGGTTCTTCAAGTGATGAGGATAGTCTTGATGCTATTCTACAGGTGGCTACTACTACACAGACTGGGACTTCTGTGGTGCCTCCTAAGCCAAGATGGCTTTCTCAAGACTTGCTTGGACATCAGGGTTTAGATGCTGCCATCACAAGGCAGTATAATGAAGCATATTTGGCTCATGAGTCTGCACCTGACACTGAAAAGAAATTATACAAGGCAATCATGGATTCTCTAGAAATTCAGAGACTCCAGATGCTTCAGACAAGGATTGAAGCCAGGGAAATCAAGGACTTCATTGACAATCTAAAGGATTCCACTGCAAGGAGGCTTGATAAAAAACTCCCACTTCTCACTGTTGCCAGGATGACCACTTTCTTCAACAAGGATAATGAGGTGGCAACTACTTTGAAAACTCTTACTTCTAGGGTGGACAAAGTGGAACCCACATTAGCTCGTATGTAGCAGGCACAGGAGAAGCAGACACAGCTACTAACTCAGCTAGTGGCAGCTCAGGGTCTCCCTCTCATCTCTCTTGATGATAACAAAGAGGGGGAGAAATCACAGGAGCTAAATATTCAAGTCACAAAAGTTATGGTACCAGCCATTTCTTTACCACAGGAGCCATTAGCTATGGGGGAGTCACTCAAGGATAAAATGGATGGCATTGACCTGATTCAATAGGCATCTATGAGACTACAACTTGCAGCACAGATTAAAGAACAATGGTCTAGCATAGATGCAAGGGTTAAGAAGATAGCTGAAACTGCAAGAAACAAACATCCATCAACGGATCAAGCTACTTCTACATCAACGGATGCACCCATCCCATCATCAACGAATGCCATGGTATTAGTGTCAACGGAATTGGATCCACAGACTAAATCCTCTTATGATCTAAAGCCTCTTCTACATGGAGTGATTACTGGTCCAAGAAAAGAAAAGGGACAAACTTCATGTATTAGAGATGTGAACCCAGCTACTCTTCAAAGATGTTTATCTCCAAAATCCCCAGCTAAACCAAAGGGCAAGAACATTTCTAGGACATTCTATCCTCCTCCATTTCCAGATGAGCTCAAGGTTCTGAGTGAACTAATTATAAAATGCAAGGGAAGCAATGTGCCTGAGATCAGGAATCAAAGAGCAATAGTCTACAGGAATGGACAAGAAATCTGTGTTTGGGCTGGTCACCCAAATTTTGCTGAAGCTAGAGCTGAGGAATCAGCTAGGGCAGACATGCAAGCTCTTGCAGTTGCCCAGGCTCTAGATGAAGAGGAAAGACAACAAGAAGAAAGAGCTAGAGCTGAAGCTGAGCAAGGAAAAAGGAAAAGTATAAGGCAACCCAAAACAAGAGCTAAAAGAAACTTGGCTTTTGATAAAGATGATTCTCAAGACACTGTCACAGATGCACCTGTAACAGCAATGCCTTCAACCTTTTCTGATCAAGATTGTGGGGTAAAATTAGCTTGTGATCCTGAACATCCAATTAATTTTCATGATCAACCAATTGAGCCAAAGGAGAAGCCAATTGAGTTTGATGAAGCTAATTTTCCCAAATTTCTGGTTGAGATGGATTCAAGGAGGAAATCAAAGCAGAAGGCTACTAAAGCTAAACCAATTCTAGTGAAAAGGCCACAGGCTGAAAAACCACCTCCAAACCCAGAAGACTTTATCTACATTGCAGATATAAGGGAGGAGTCTGACTTAAACCTACATCTTGATGACTTGGTGGAAGTGAGAGGAATAGGAGCCACTCATAAACTACCAGAGAGATTAGTGTTTGTCTACAAGGGTGGAAGGGAACAGATTTGGCCTCTACACAGAATTCTAGGAGAGGATTATCAGACTTTGCTAGTGGTGTTCAAGTGCTTAAAGAAAGATTTTGGGTTCACCAAAACTGCTAAGTCTGAGGTTGTCTCCAAGATATGTCAAATAAAAGCTAGCTGGAACAAGCCCAATGCACTTCCCAGAACTCTAAAGGTCCCTCATACAGGAAAGAAAATTCATCTCCAACCCTTTTGGATGATGGAATTCAGAGACAAGGACAACTGTAGGAGATTCTTCAGAATAGAAGACCAATTAGAAAAGGCATCTAATGAAACTCTTAGATTTATGCAATCCAAGTTGGGTGATCAAGATGAAGAAGAAAAGATTTTCTACAGGAGGCTCCAAGCTCAAATTGAGGAGAACAATGCCAAGAAGGGGAAGAAAACAAGGCCACAAAGACAAAGATGATAAATCTGCTCAGGCTAGAGGAGCAACTCTGTGCACTTTTGTTGTAAGAATTTCTACTTTGTTTTCAATAAATTCTTTAATATCATGAAGCTCAATACAATTTCTACTTTTGTAATTTGTAATTTGTTTAAGTGTTTTTGTTATCATCAAGGCTCTTGATTTATGGCTGTTATTCTATCAGTCATAAATTGGGGGAGATTGTTAGGACTATGTTGTTCTTGATGATAATTATAAAAACACTTAGTAGATTTTGTGTTAAGTCACTTTTGTAACTGTCAACGGAATGGTATGCTTTGCAGCTTTCGTTGACAGGTAGCTCATCAACGAAATGAGTAATGTATCAATTGCACTGTACAATACTTCACTGGTTGATATACATTTGTTGTAGGTATTAGATAGGTTTTCTAAGCCATGTTGACTAAGTACTAGATAGGCAAAATAGGCTGGTTAATTGTAAATATAATGTGCCTTGTAATTTTGCCTAAGTGAAGACATGTCAACGGAATGAAGATTACACTATCAACGGAATGAAGATTACACTATCAACGGAATGAAGAATATACCATTAACGGAATGAAGAATAAAGCTATCAACGAAACACATCTTACTGCTATCAACGAATCATTATCACTTTTCTGAATAGTTGACAAAGTGATAGTGACAGTTTTCTGACAGATCAAAAGGTGATGTAGAAGTGTACTTTGCATTGGGAGCCATTAAAATGGTCACTGGGAATGAGGAAACATTCCAATTTCCAATTAGGTTCTTGAGTGTGATCATAATAAGCATGAAGACAAAAGACAAGATCTCCAAGGACCATTGGACAAAAGGAATGAAAAGCAAGCTACTGGTGGTTACCCTTAGTACATTTTAGAGTAGCCAAAAATAGCATTGTAAACATGGGATATATAACCAAGTGTAGCAGTTCATTTTATTGTAAGTAAGTGAGATAGAATAACTTTGTATTAGCTTCTTTCAAGAGCACTCTCACTCTACATTAGGAACTGAGCAGCTGTGATACTTTTGTAACACAGATTATTTCCGAAATAAAAACATCTCAGTTGGATCCTCAAAACATCCAACTAAAATTTTATATTTGCTTTTGTGATTTTATTTTATCTGTTAAGTTATTTTAAAGTTGTTTTAAGTTTAAAAATATCTAGAATTGTATTCAACCCCCCCCCCCCCCCCCCCCCCTTCTACAATTCTGTTAGGCTATTTGGGATTAATAGTCGCAAGTAAGGCAAAACTAAACATAGTGAATTTTATGGGTGAGCAAAATTTTAAAATATCATTGATGATACTTCTAAAAACAACATATAATTTAAAACTCTTTTCTCAGTTATGTTGATTACAAACTGATTATCTTTAACAAACAAATAGGGTACCTCAAAATGAAAACTAAATCTAATTCACTTATATAAAATTCAATTAAAATTTACAAATCCTTAAAATCCATTAACTTACATTCCATAAATTTAATAAAAAGTAAAAGTTAAACAAAATTTTCTAAATCCGCAACTCGTGTTCTTTCCACAAAAGAACCCGCCTAATTCTGAGAAGCTTCTTGTGAAAACAAAGAAAAAAAAGGATCGACAATGAGCGAAAAACATACGAATAAAAAAGAATACATAACTGAACAAGGATTAAGAAGATGAGTTTAAGAGTAAAATTAAATATCTGAATGAAGAACAATAGATATATTGAATGAGATAATATAAAAGGGATACTCCACTCATAATATTAAAATTAAAACTTTCAAATCAAAAATAATCTTTCTAACAAATAATCTTACCACTTACGCATAATATAACCGATAAATTATAACATATGTTTACACACTCTTACACCTACAAATAATACTAGCATAAAAACCCGTGCAAGGCACGGGCCGCTAGCTTAGATTGTGATTGTTAGGTCCTGATAAGTTTGTAGAAGGGGGGTTGAATACAAACTATACCGTTTTATCGAAATTTGCTCTTTGAATAATTTAACAATAAAGAACAAATTAATGCGGAATATAAATGAAACAAGATTCAAGTTAAATATAACTTATATTAAACTTGAAGGGTGTTGCAAATACAATATGGATTACAAAGTATTTATCTCAAACTAATTAATACAAATTTAGAATAAATTCGACATGAACTTTTCTAATATTTGTAATAAAAAGATCGAATGCTAAAAGCAAGTTCGAGATAAATTCTAGGGATAAAAATCCGCTAGATGATCAAAGCAATACAAGTAATCAACTTCTAGTGGTTTGGATTTAACAATACAAACTAGAATTAATTGCTTGAGAAGAACTAAGATTTAATGCTTCTTGTGTTCTTGAGAGTAAATGCTTCTGTGTTCTTTCTTTTTGTTCAACTGCTTCTTTTTCTGTTCTGTCTGGTTATTAATACAATTCAATTAAGCCTTGTATGACCTGCCAACAGAACTCGGTAGAACCTGTAAGATTAGTATGACCTGAAACAAATCTTCTAATTTTCGGTAGAACCTTAAAAGAAGATTGTATGACCTGCCAAAAAGTACTTAGCATGACCTGAAAAAAAGACTTAGTATGACCTAATAAATAACTCAGTAGAACCTTAAAAATAGGTCATACCGAGTTATCCATCATGGTCATACCGAGTTTCTTAGAATAGTTAAAGCAGGTCATACTAGTTCATTTTCAGAAAATCCTTTTAATTTAATTAGTTAGATTAAATTATAGATTAAATTAATTCTTTTAAATAGAATTAAGTTAATAAATAATTTAAACTACTAACCTAATTAATTTAATAAATAAATTAATTCTGATAGAATTAATTTATTAATTAAATTAAATTATTAAATCAAATAAGATATTCTTAAAACCTTGCATTTCTCCCTCTTCTGAAAACCACTGAATATAGATGATTTAATTCCACTGATGATGTCGTCATTCGATGCACTGTCTGGTTTCATGAATAACTGACTTCAATGATAATTCTTCATCTTTAAAAAATTTAAAGTTGTGGCTTCTTTCCTTTAGCTTTGACAAAACTCTGTATCCTGTACTTCTTCCGTCACCACTGGAAATCTCTGTCACTGTAGTAAATCCACTTACTTGAATACTTCACTGAGGCTTGAACAATAAATTGAACTTCTTTCAATGTAGAATAACTTCAAGTCTGTAGATGACTTTAATTCTCCATTCTCTTGACAGATAAAACTATCTGAGATTCCTGTGACATATTAACTTATTATTTACTTATTACATACTTGTTTAAATTAAGTTGTTTCCTCGGAATATTAATAGGCCTAAACATATGCCTTTCAATCTCCCCCTATTTGTTTGTTAGAGAATAACAATCAAATACCTAGAGGATAACTCAACTAACTTAAACAAGAAATAGAAATGACTTTTAAGAGCCAAGTAAATAACAAGAAAAGTTCTGGATTCCATTTAACATATTCCAGATTCAAACATTAAAGATAAATACAAGATAGATGTTCCTCTAGACTGAACATATGTTTACATTGGTCCTATCTTGAAATACCTAAGCTCTATACATATAACATTTACAGACTAGAGCTTCTTCAAATTTCAGACTCCATCATCTCTCCTTCTTCAAGTGCTTCAAGCAAATCCTTGTCCAGAATACGATCAGATTCAGAAGTTATACCACTAGGTCTGACAGGTTGAGCTGTGACTTTCTTCAGCCTATTCTTCATTTGATGATATCTCTTGATATTGGCAATGCAATAGTCTTGAATCAAATCAACAACTTCTGTCTTCTCTTGTGTAGCAAATCCTGAAGTCTTCAACATGTTCTCCAAGTAGACAAGATGCTTGGCAGGAAAATCTTTCAGAGAGATTGGATCCACACCACAAGTTTGAAGTGCCCTTCCTTTATAAAATTTAACTTCATATGGCAAATCCACAACTTGAGGGCTAGCTTTCATTGCAAAGTCTCTTAGCTGATCATGCAGCAGCTCAGCTAATGGAGAAGTTCTTTTTACTTTGCACATGAATACCCATAGTTCAGAGAGAGTTCTGCTTTCCAGAAGATTGAGAGAAACTAAGAAAGTTCCCTCATTGTGAGTGTAAACATAGATCTTTAACTCCTCTCTAACTCTGTCATATCCAGTTGTGATCCTTGAAATCTCTGTATGAAGAGCTTTCATGTATACTGTGTTGTCTGGATTGACCTTCTTGTATCTCTCCAACACCCCAAGAAACTTTGCATCATTGTTGGTTCCTTCTTGATGTGCAAACATTTCTCTAGCCTTGTCCCATTCTTCTCCTTGCTTCAGCCTCACATACAATTTTCTGTCACTAACCTTCAGATTATGAAGCCTTTGCTTTTCTTGATGCTCAGCCTTTTGAATGACAAGATGCTTGGAAATGATGTCAGATACCTTTGCATTCTCCTCCTCTATTCTCTTCAGATCAGCTTTCTGTCGTAACAGCTCAGCTTCAAAGGCAGGATCCACTATAGGTTCATCTTCCCAGTCAGCATAATCAGCCTCTCCTTCAACCTCCACATCACCAAAGATATCTTCAGGGTTTTCTTCAGATTCAGTACAGTCAAAATCTCCCTGTTCACCTTGGTAGTAGTCAGCATCAGAAAAAGTTAACTTTTGCTTCCCTTTGTCCTTTGCAGAACCAGAACCTCCAGCTTCTCCTCCTTGATCTTCTCCTCCTTGTAACTCCTTCACCTTATTCTCCCCCTTAGTTGAGGAATCCTCTAAAGATTTAACTTTATCAGTTTTAGGATCCTCCTCTTTACCTTCTCTTTCTCCTTCACCATCCCTGTCACCATTGCCCCCTTCATCATCATCACCCTCAAAGAATTTCTTATGTTCAGCATTGGGTTGATGTGAGACCTTGATCATAGTATACAGATGTTTCATGCCCTCGTTCAGATGTTGCAGCCCTCCTTCAATCTTGGTAAACCTCTCATCATTGAAGTACTGATTTTCATCAATAGTATCTTGAAAGGAGTCTACTTTGGTTGAAATAATAGGAATCTGTTTGATAGCCTCCCTGATCTCAGCATTAGAAACCAGTAGTTCTGACATATCTGAAGCCATTAACACCTGTGATTCTTGAACAGCATTCATCTTGGGAACCAATGTGACCTTTACTCCCTGTATCTCATCTCTAAGATGACCCAGCTGATTATTTACAGAGGTGGAAGAAGAAGACCGTTCATCCACTTGTGCCTTGAGAATATCTTTTTCAGCCTGGGACTCTTGTAGTTGTTTCTGAAGATTAGCTATTTGAGCCAACAAAGAAGTAGTGTATGTGTCATTGTGTGCACTCATCTCAATTTCTTTCGATGGTGTTTCACTCACCTCACGTGCTTGTGTTTCGCTCTGTGTTTTACTAACCACTAGCTGTCTATCCAGAGTAGGAGTTGAAGTACCTGCAGTAGAAATCACCATAGCCCCTTCTTGAGAGGTCACTGGTGGTGCAATGGGAGTTCGCGAATCCCAATCCATGGTAAAGTCCAGAAATTCATCAGAAATTGAAAACTGAATTGCTTCAGTTATGGACTTACCATGTTGCCCTTCACTTTCTCCAGTTAAAACTGCGAGTGAAGAATCCCTTAGGGGAGCCAGAGATGTTCCCTCTGGGAGGGGAGAAAATGATTCTATTATTGTGGGCGAAGAACCAGATTTTCCCTCTGAAGCCTGTGAAGGCTCTTCTACCGTGACAATGGTAGGTACTGTTTCACCAATTATTCCTATGTGCTCTCCTCTCTGAGTGTCCTGTTCATGAGTCTCTATTATTGTTTCAGAAGTGTTTTTCTCCCATTGTGAGTAAGGGGGGAGTGCTTGACTCTTTACAGAATGCCATGGCCTGATGGCGAATTTCAATAGATTCATCCTGTTGAGAGGATGTCTCTAGTAACTGTTCATTGGCCGTTTGAGAATCCATATCCTTTTGGGAGGATACAGACTGGCTTACAGATGCCTCAAGTAGTGTTCTTCTCTTCTTTAGTGGTGGAGGCAGAGTTGTGGGATCACTCTCATTAATATCTACTCCAGCTTGTTCTGTCAAACTTGTTGTAGCTGATTGTTCTAGGGGAGCGGTCAATGGATTTGACTCTGTGTGTGGCTCTATGACCGTGGACAGAGATTGTGGTTCTACAATCCCTTGGTCAATCCTAAGAACCTCTTGGGTTAGTGGAGTAGCTGAGAGAGGATATATTACCTGAAGTGCCATGGTGTTAGGAGGCACCATTGAAGTTCCTGCTGACGAGGATCCAACCACTGGATGTTCAATAAAGAGTAGAGGTAACTGTGGTTGCAGAATCCTTCTCAGATATGATTGTGGAACTACGGGTCTCCTTCCAGACTTGGAACTTGTGGACAAAGTTGAGTATATGAGAGAATTAGTGTGTGCGGGGACTTGAAAAGGAGTGTTTTGAAAAAGTGTTTTATGTTCATCAGAAAGAACATGATTCAACACTAGAGAAAGGAAACGAGAATAAAAGCATTTAACTTTCTTCCCATTTTGAATATCTCTAGTGTAATTGAAAATCCTCCTTATCAAGAGATCCCACACAAGAGTTCCTATGTCCAAGTTCAGGTTAAAAACAGCAGCATAGGCAATGTTTTGTAGGAGAGAAGTTATGACTGGAAAGTTGTTTTTGGTAGAATTACTAAAAACTTTGGCTAGACAGTCAAAGAACAAATCCCACTCACATGCTAGATTACCCTTATTCAGACGAGGAAGAACAATATTTCCTTGGTAATCAATACTAGAGAAAAATTGAACTAACTCGTTATCAGTAGGGAATCTAACAAAATTACTAAGGGGAAAATGAAGTACTTGACAAAAGATCTCCTTAGTTACTGTGTACTGATGATCAGAAATATTGAATGTAAAAGATCGCATATCTTCAGCAACAACAGCAGTTAAGCATAATAGACGAAGGGGTTCAATCTTTAAATCAACAGAAGCAGTGATAGCATAGCTAACAACTGATTGTTCATTTAAAAAATGAATCCACGGCCTAAAACGTTCAACAGAACACTTAAGGGGATCAAAATAGCCAACGTAATTATTAAAACGTTCAACAACAAACTCAGCAGCCATTTGAAAATAAATAATAAAATTAAAAATATTACTAGAATAAAACAGCAATTAATAATAATAATTATCAGAAAAGAAATAAAATCCCAAGTAATTCACAAGAAAAATTTGCAATAGTTCGTTGTTCTAGGAATAAAACCCAAACTAGAGCAAAGTTAACTAAGTAAAAACTTGAGTTAGAAAGGAATGAGAGCAAAAGAACCTTAGATGGCCTGGTATTTATAGTGGAGGGTTCTGCTGAGCTCGGTATGACCTAAAGGGAGGTCATACCGAGTTTTTCTTGAGGTCATACCGAGCTATTCTGAGGTCATACCGAGAAAACAAAGTAAATACTAATTAAAAATAAAAAATAAAAACCAATATGACCTCTATGTTAGGTCATACCGTGTTTTTTGAAATAACTAAACTAAACTAAACACCAATATGACCAAACCTGAGGTCATACCGTGTTTTGCATATAAATAAACTAAAACAAAAAACCAATATGACCAAAGAAAAAGGTCATACCGAAATATTTATACACAGAAGCAGCAAAAACAGAAAAATTTCACAGAAAATTCTAACATAACTGAAACCTACTGCATAAAACATATGAACGAACAACAAAAAAACTTACTAAAAACCTGCAGAAAAATCTGAACAACAATATTTACAATCTGAAAAATATCTAAATAATTCTAAATAAATATATTTTCAATAAAAATACATTTCTCCACTTAAAAAAAATATGAGAACAATATTTTTAAAGAAAATAAAATATTCAGAGATATTTAAATACACAAGCATGTAATCATTAAATTAAATGAGAATAAGCAGTGAATATCATTTAAATGACAACAGAAAATGAAATTATTGAAAGAACAAACATGACAGAGATATTGTTCATCACTAAGACTGTTTAACATACCCAATTTACCAACCAACTTGATAAATGTGGATTCGTCAACAGATTTAGTGAATATATCTGCAGTTTGTTCTTCTGTGGGTACAAAATGTAACTCCACAGTTCCATTCATGACATGCTCTCTGATAAAATGATACCTGATATCAATGTGCTTCGTTCTCGAGTGCTGCACAGGGTTGTTGGAGATTGCTATGGCACTTGTGTTATCAAAAAATATGGGAATTTTGTCTAATGCAAAGCCATAGTCCTTTAATTGATTCCTTATCCATAAGATCTGAGCACAACAGCTTCCAGCATCAATATATTCAGCTTCTGCTGTTGAATTGGAAACTGTTTGCTGTTTCTTGCTATACCAGGAAATCAACCTACCTCCTAGGATTTGACAACTCCCAGAGGTACTCTTTCTATCCACAACACTACCTGCATAATCAGAATCTGTATATCCAACAAGATTAAAACCAGAATCTTTAGGGTACCAGATACCTAGATTAGGTGTACCCTTAAGATATCTCAAGATTCTTTTCACAGCAACGAGATGTACATCTCTAGGGTCCGCTTGGAACCTTGCACACAAGCATGTAGCATACATAATATCTGGTCTACTAGCAGTAAGATAGAGTAAGGAGCCAATCATACCTCTGTAGCTTGTGACATCTACCTTGATAGATTTGTCAGAAGCTCCAAGTTTGATGGATGTTGAAGATGGAGTCCTTGCTGATGCTGAATCCTCCATGTGATACTTCTTGAGGAGTTCTTTGAGATACTTAGATTGACAAATAAATATACCATTTGACCTTTGACTTACTTGCAATCCAAGAAAGAACTTCAGCTCACCCATCATACTCATTTCAAACTTACTCTGCATAAGCTCAGCAAATCTCTTACAGAGATTATCATTAGTAGACCCAAATATGATGTCATCCACATAGACTTGGACTAATATCATATCATTTTTGTGTTTCTTTGAAAAAAGAGTTTTGTCTATGATACCTCTAACAAAACCATTTTCTAAAAGAAAACCAGAGAGAGTGTCATACCATTTTCTTGGGGCTTGTTTGAGACCATAGATAGCCTTAAAGAGAAAGTACACAAAGTCCAGCAGCTCCTGATTTTCAAAGCCAGGGGGCTGTTCCACATACACTTCTTCATCAAGTTCACCATTCAGGAATGCACTCTTAACATCCATTTGATAGACTTTAAAATTGGAATAAGCAGCAAATGCTAAGAACATCCTGATGGCCTCAAGTCTAGCCACTGGAGCATAGGTTTCATCATAGTCAATGCCTTCAGCTTGAGAATACCCTTGTGCAACCAGTCTTGCCTTGTTCCTTGTAACAATGCCTTCCTCATCTAGCTTGTTCCTGTATACCCATCTTGTACCAACTACTTTCTTGTTCTTTGGCCTGGGTACCAGCTTCCAGACTTGTTGTTGTTCAAATTGATTGAGTTCATCTTGCATAGCAATCACCCAATCTGGATCAGTCAGTGTTTCCTCAGTTTTCTTTGGCTCCATTTTAGATAGAAATGCTGAGAAAAGACATTCATTCTGAGAAGCACTTCTAGTTTTAACTCCAACATCTGGATCACCAATGATCAGCTCAAAAGGATGAGCTCTATTCCAAACAGTCTGTCTTGGAAGATTTGACCTTGATGATTCACCTTGAAATTCACTTTGATGTTGTGAGTGACTAGTTGATCCTTCATTTGCTCCCCCTGAGTTGTTGCCTGTTTGCCTTGATGATTCTTCTCCAGTGTTGGTGGTATCTCCATTGTTACCAGTGTTTCCACCACCATCACCATGATCATTATCATCATTGTTATTATCATCACCAGCAATAACTTCAGGTGGAGCTTCATCATCTGATTCTGAGTCTGGCAAGTTATCAAACTTCAGCTTTTCAGATGAGTCTTCTTTTTGGATACTGGGGAACTTAGTGTCATCAAAAGTAACATTGACACTTTCCTTTACTGTGTGACTGCCAACCACGTAGACCCTGTAAGATCTTCTGGAATAACCAACAAAAATAGCTTCTTGTGCCTTTGCATCAAACTTGCCACGTTTAACATTGTCATCTATAAGCATAAAGCATTTTGCTCCAAATACATGAAAGTACTTGACAGTTGGTTTCTTGTTGTTCATGATCTCATACGGAGTCTTCATTAAGTCCTTGTTGATTAAAGTTCGATTCTGAGTATAACAAGCTGTATTCGCTGCTTCAGCCCAAAAGTACGTTGGAAGTTTGGACTCACTTAGCATAGTCCTAGCTGCTTCAATCAATGTACGATTCTTTCTTTCCACTACTCCATTTTGTTGAGGAGTTCTAGGGGCAGAATACTGTCTTGTTATTCCTTTATCAGCACAAAAGTCATTTAGAATGGCATTTTTGAATTCAGTACCATTATCTGACCTTATGGCTCTAACAGGGAATCTCGAATCCAGCTCAATCAACTTTATGTGGCCAATCACCAGGAATGGGGTCTCATCCTTGGAATGTAGGAACAAAACCCATGTGAATTTAGAAAAGTCATCAACAATCACAAGTGCATATTGTTTCTTTGACATGGACATCACATTAACTGGACCAAACAAATCCATGTGCAGTAGCTGAAGAGGTTCAGTTATTGATGATGTGTCAGTGCCCTTGTGAGAAGCTTTCTTTGACTTTCCTTTCTGACATGCCTCACACAGTCCTTCCTGTGTAAATTCCATCTGAGGCAAACCTCTAACCAATTCCCTCTTGACTAAAGAGTTCATGGTTTTGAAGTTAAGGTGAGACATCTTCTTGTGCCATAGCCAACTATCATCTGATGAAGCTTTAGCATAAAAACAATTAACTTCATCTTTGAATCCTGAGTTCAGATCAACTATGAACAAGTCACCTTTCCTTACTCCTTGAAGAGCAGGCTTTCCATTCTTCTTGTGAAGGATCTGACACTTATCTCTTTCAAAGGAAACATCATATCCTCTGTCACAGAACTGACTGATGCTGAGAAGATTGAACGTCAGACCTTCCACAAATGAAACATCTTCAATGATAACATTTCCGTACTTCAAACAGCCATATCCTTTCGTAATACCCTTGCTGTTATCTCCAAAGGTAACTACTGGGCCAGCTTTCACAACCACATCTGATAGCAGGGCTCTATCTCCGGTCATATGCCTTGAACAACCACTGTCAAGAATCCACATAACACGGTTTACCTGTTTAACTCCCTGCAATATCAGATTGATTAGTCCTTCCTCGGAGCCCAAAATTGATTGGGTCCGGCATACTTAAAGAACTGGCCTTTGTCAGGCAAAACAACATTTCTAATTAAAACTACTTCATCCTTTTTCACATAAGAGCGTTTCCATTTATAGCCAGCCTTAACACATTTCTGAGTAGGCTTAGGGATAAATGAATCCACTTTAGTCTGAGGAGGACTAGTAGTCTTTGCTTTAACATGCTTCTTATTATTAACATGTTGACGTGGTGCAGTCTTATCACTAGATACATGCTTTTTATTAAAGAAAGCATACATAACATTAAAAGCACAAGACATGCAATTACTCACACCACATGCTTTATGAGAAGAATTAATAGCAGGCATGTTATTTCTACAGTTGTTTTGATCCAACTTATGGATATCTGATTTAGTCTTTTTAGTTGTAGCAACTTTGACTGGAATATCAGATATACACTTTTTGGACTGTTCAACTTCCAAAGCCATATCTTCTTCACGAATCTCTTCAGCAATGATTATAGAGTATTCATTCATAGGATCTGCTATGGATTCTTTACAGAAGGGTGTTTCAATACCCTTAAGTATATAAGGAACAACCTTTCCTTCTTCTCTGACTCTACAAGGTGTATTAATACCAAGCAATCCTATAGCCTCGTTATAATCATAACCTATACTGACATGATTACCAATAGCTTGTTTATTGAAAATTTCTTTAGCCGTTTTACAAGAGTTGTAATAGGCATTAGCTTTGGTTTTAAGCTCACTAATCTGATCTTTGAGAATGGTTTCCAGTTGAATATAACATTTAACCCTATTCTCAAGAAAAGCAATTTTCTCAGTAAGTTCATCCTGATTAACATGCACAAGTTTCAATTCTTTTAATTCCTTTTCAAGATTTGTGTTTAAAAGATTTATTCTATCATTTTCAGTGCGTGCACAACTTATGGTGCCACCAAGATGATAAATCATTTCAGCGTCAGTAAAGGTTACCTCTGACATGTATCTGGATGAAGTGCTTTCCTCTTTAGCCATTAAAGCAAGGTTCCCCATCTCACCTGCTTCTTCATCACTGTCAGTGTCATCCCAACTCTTTCCCTCAGCAACATATGCTTTCCCAATCTTGTTCTTCTTGCTAGAATCAAATGTGTTTCTGGTCACTTGCTTTGGCTTCCTGCACTCAGTAGCAAAGTGACCCAACTCATTGCAATTGTAGCATCTGATTATGCTCCTATCCACAGTTCCAGTTTTGTAGCCACCCCTTGTGCCACTTGAAGATGAAGATCCACCTCTCTGAAATCTGGGTCTGAACTTAAGATTGGGATTCCTCTTGAATCTGAACTTCCCAAATTTCCTGACTATCAAAGCCAAGTCACCATCCTCCAGCTGATCAAGTTCTTCTAAAGAATAGAAGTCACCACCAGATTGATCAATGGATGTTAATCCATATTCAGCATCAATAACATTCATGTGAGAACTGGAAGGTTGAACAGCCTTCACTTCCAGTCTCTGTGGGACTTCAGCAGCCAATGCAGTAGAGGTACCAACAATTTTCCCAGTTCCATACAGCTCCCTTTGTTGAATCTGCTCCAGCTCATAGGTCTTGAGAACACCATACAATCTCTCCAAAGCAATCTCATTCATATCTCTTGCTTCTCTAATGGCAGATATTTTGTGCTCCAAATGAGGTGGAAGTGTAAGAAGGAACTTCTTGTTAATCTCCTTGTTGGTGTAGTGCTTCCCATTGAGATTCAGATCATTGATTAATTTATTGTATCTCTCAAAAACCTGAGAGATACCTTCACCAGGGTTTGATCTGAAATGCTCATATTGTGAGGTGAGAATTTCCAGCATATTCTCCCTAACTTCTTCTGTCCCCTCATTGATTATCTCTATGGTTCCCCAAATATGTTTGGCAGTTTCACAATTTAGGACATGATTATGCATGATAGGATCAAGGCTCTCAATAAGGATCAACTGAAGACAGGAATCCAAGGTAACATCCTCTTTCTCATCAGGAGTGTACTCCTTGGGATCTTTAGGGTACATACTAGCAGGCCTAGTAACAACGTTATCCACTGTTATCTCTTCCTCAATAATCATAGGGAGTTTGGGACCTTTCTTTAGCACATCAATGTATTTAGGATTTGCAACCTTAAGAAATAGGAGCATTTTCTTCTTCCACATAGAATAATGCTCCTTGCTGAAGATTGGGATTTTGACAGTACCAACTTTCTGAGTTGTAGACATTTTTGAGATTTTTAGAAAAATAAAAATTTCAGAGTTAAGAAAAAAATCTCAAACAATTGGATCTTTGATTAGTATATCAATCAAAAGGCTCTGATGCCAATTGTTAGGTCCTGATAAGTTTGTAGAAGGGGGGTTGAATACAAACTATACCGTTTTATCGAAATTTGCTCTTTGAATAATTTAACAATAAAGAACAAATTAATGCGGAATATAAATGAAACAAGATTCAAGTTAAATATAACTTATATTAAACTTGAAGGGTGTTGCAAATACAATATGGATTACAAAGTATTTATCTCAAACTAATTAATACAAATTTAGAATAAATTCGACATGAACTTTTCTAATATTTGTAATAAAAAGATCGAATGCTAAAAGCAAGTTCGAGATAAATTCTAGGGATAAAAATCCGCTAGATGATCAAAGCAATACAAGTAATCAACTTCTAGTGGTTTGGATTTAACAATACAAACTAGAATTAATTGCTTGAGAAGAACTAGATTTAATGCTTCTTGTGTTCTTGAGAGTAAATGCTTCTGTGTTCTTTCTTTTTGTTCAACTGCTTCTTTTTCTGTTCTGTCTGGTTATTAATACAATTCAATTATAGCCTTGTATGACCTGCCAACAGAACTCGGTAGAACCTGTAAGATTAGTATGACCTGAAACAAATCTTCTAATTTTCGGTAGAACCCTTAAAAGAAGATTGTATGACCTGCCAAAAAAGTACTTAGCATGACCTGAAAAAAAGACTTAGTATGACCTAATAATAACTCAGTAGAACCATTAAAAATAGGTCATACCGAGTTATCCATCATGGTCATACCGAGTTTCTTAGAATAGTTAAAGCAGGTCATACTAGTTCATTTTCAGAAAATCCTTTTAATTTAATTAGTTAGATTAAATTATAGATTAAATTAATTCTTTTAAATAGAATTAAGTTAATAAATAATTTAAACTACTAACCTAATTAATTTAATAAATAAATTAATTCTGATAGAATTAATTTATTAATTAAATTAAATTATTAAATCAAATAAGATATTCTTAAAACCTTGCATTTCTCCCTCTTCTGAAAACCACTGAATATAGATGATTTAATTCCACTGATGATGTCGTCATTCGATGCACTGTCTGGTTTCATGAATAACTGACTTCAATGATAATTCTTCATCTTTAAAAAATTTAAAGTTGTGGCTTCTTTCCTTTAGCTTTGACAAAACTCTGTATCCTGTACTTCTTCCGTCACCACTGGAAATCTCTGTCACTGTAGTAAATCCACTTACTTGAATACTTCACTGAGGCTTGAACAATAAATTGAACTTCTTTCAATGTAGAATAACTTCAAGTCTGTAGATGACTTTAATTCTCCATTCTCTTGACAGATAAAACTATCTGAGATTCCTGTGACATATTAACTTATTATTTACTTATTACATACTTGTTTAAATTAAGTTGTTTCCTCGGAATATTAATAGGCCTAAACATATGCCTTTCAATCTCCCCCTATTTGTTTGTTAGAGAATAACAATCAAATACCTAGAGGATAACTCAACTAACTTAAACAAGAAATAGAAATGACTTTTAAGAGCCAAGTAAATAACAAGAAAAGTTCTGGATTCCATTTAACATATTCCAGATTCAAACATTAAAGATAAATACAAGATAGATGTTCCTCTAGACTGAACATATGTTTACATTGGTCCTATCTTGAAATACCTAAGCTCTATACATATAACATTTACAGACTAGAGCTTCTTCAAATTTCAGACTCCATCATCTCTCCTTCTTCAAGTGCTTCAAGCAAATCCTTGTCCAGAATACGATCAGATTCAGAAGTTATACCACTAGGTCTGACAGGTTGAGCTGTGACTTTCTTCAGCCTATTCTTCATTTGATGATATCTCTTGATATTGGCAATGCAATAGTCTTGAATCAAATCAACAACTTCTGTCTTCTCTTGTGTAGCAAATCCTGAAGTCTTCAACATGTTCTCCAAGTAGACAAGATGCTTGGCAGGAAAATCTTTCAGAGAGATTGGATCCACACCACAAGTTTGAAGTGCCCTTCCTTTATAAAATTTAACTTCATATGGCAAATCCACAACTTGAGGGCTAGCTTTCATTGCAAAGTCTCTTAGCTGATCATGCAGCAGCTCAGCTAATGGAGAAGTTCTTTTTACTTTGCACATGAATACCCATAGTTCAGAGAGAGTTCTGCTTTCCAGAAGATTGAGAGAAACTAAGAAAGTTCCCTCATTGTGAGTGTAAACATAGATCTTTAACTCCTCTCTAACTCTGTCATATCCAGTTGTGATCCTTGAAATCTCTGTATGAAGAGCTTTCATGTATACTGTGTTGTCTGGATTGACCTTCTTGTATCTCTCCAACACCCCAAGAAACTTTGCATCATTGTTGGTTCCTTCTTGATGTGCAAACATTTCTCTAGCCTTGTCCCATTCTTCTCCTTGCTTCAGCCTCACATACAATTTTCTGTCACTAACCTTCAGATTATGAAGCCTTTGCTTTTCTTGATGCTCAGCCTTTTGAATGACAAGATGCTTGGAAATGATGTCAGATACCTTTGCATTCTCCTCCTCTATTCTCTTCAGATCAGCTTTCTGTCGTAACAGCTCAGCTTCAAAGGCAGGATCCACTATAGGTTCATCTTCCCAGTCAGCATAATCAGCCTCTCCTTCAACCTCCACATCACCAAAGATATCTTCAGGGTTTTCTTCAGATTCAGTACAGTCAAAATCTCCCTGTTCACCTTGGTAGTAGTCAGCATCAGAAAAAGTTAACTTTTGCTTCCCTTTGTCCTTTGCAGAACCAGAACCTCCAGCTTCTCCTCCTTGATCTTCTCCTCCTTGTAACTCCTTCACCTTATTCTCCCCCTTAGTTGAGGAATCCTCTAAAGATTTAACTTTATCAGTTTTAGGATCCTCCTCTTTACCTTCTCTTTCTCCTTCACCATCCCTGTCACCATTGCCCCCTTCATCATCATCACCCTCAAAGAATTTCTTATGTTCAGCATTGGGTTGATGTGAGACCTTGATCATAGTATACAGATGTTTCATGCCCTCGTTCAGATGTTGCAGCCCTCCTTCAATCTTGGTAAACCTCTCATCATTGAAGTACTGATTTTCATCAATAGTATCTTGAAAGGAGTCTACTTTGGTTGAAATAATAGGAATCTGTTTGATAGCCTCCCTGATCTCAGCATTAGAAACCAGTAGTTCTGACATATCTGAAGCCATTAACACCTGTGATTCTTGAACAGCATTCATCTTGGGAACCAATGTGACCTTTACTCCCTGTATCTCATCTCTAAGATGACCCAGCTGATTATTTACAGAGGTGGAAGAAGAAGACCGTTCATCCACTTGTGCCTTGAGAATATCTTTTTCAGCCTGGGACTCTTGTAGTTGTTTCTGAAGATTAGCTATTTGAGCCAACAAAGAAGCAGTGTATGTGTCATTGTGTGCACTCATCTCAATTTCTTTCGATGGTGTTTCACTCACCTCACGTGCTTGTGTTTCGCTCTGTGTTTTACTAACCACTAGCTGTCTATCCAGAGTAGGAGTTGAAGTACCTGCAGTAGAAATCACCATAGCCCCTTCTTGAGAGGTCACTGGTGGTGCAATGGGAGTTCGCGAATCCCAATCCATGGTAAAGTCCAGAAATTCATCAGAAATTGAAAACTGAATTGCTTCAGTTATGGACTTACCATGTTGCCCTTCACTTTCTCCAGTTAAAACTGCGAGTGAAGAATCCCTTAGGGGAGCCAGAGATGTTCCCTCTGGGAGGGGAGAAAATGATTCTATTATTGTGGGCGAAGAACCAGATTTTCCCTCTGAAGCCTGTGAAGGCTCTTCTACCGTGACAATGGTAGGTACTGTTTCACCAATTATTCCTATGTGCTCTCCTCTCTGAGTGTCCTGTTCATGAGTCTCTATTATTGTTTCAGAAGTGTTTTCTCCCATTGTGAGTAAGGGGGGAGTGCTTGACTCTTTACAGAATGCCATGGCCTGATGGCGAATTTCAATAGATTCATCCTGTTGAGAGGATGTCTCTAGTAACTGTTCATTGGCCGTTTGAGAATCCATATCCTTTTGGGAGGATACAGACTGGCTTACAGATGCCTCAAGTAGTGTTCTTCTCTTCTTTAGTGGTGGAGGCAGAGTTGTGGGATCACTCTCATTAATATCTACTCCAGCTTGTTCTGTCAAACTTGTTGTAGCTGATTGTTCTAGGGGAGCGGTCAATGGATTTGACTCTGTGTGTGGCTCTATGACCGTGGACAGAGATTGTGGTTCTACAATCCCTTGGTCAATCCTAAGAACCTCTTGGGTTAGTGGAGTAGCTGAGAGAGGATATATTACCTGAAGTGCCATGGTGTTAGGAGGCACCATTGAAGTTCCTGCTGACGAGGATCCAACCACTGGATGTTCAATAAAGAGTAGAGGTAACTGTGGTTGCAGAATCCTTCTCAGATATGATTGTGGAACTACGGGTCTCCTTCCAGACTTGGAACTTGTGGACAAAGTTGAGTATATGAGAGAATTAGTGTGTGCGGGGACTTGAAAAGGAGTGTTTTGAAAAAGTGTTTTATGTTCATCAGAAAGAACATGATTCAACACTAGAGAAAGGAAACGAGAATAAAAGCATTTAACTTTCTTCCCATTTTGAATATCTCTAGTGTAATTGAAAATCCTCCTTATCAAGAGATCCCACACAAGAGTTCCTATGTCCAAGTTCAGGTTAAAAACAGCAGCATAGGCAATGTTTTGTAGGAGAGAAGTTATGACTGGAAAGTTGTTTTTGGTAGAATTACTAAAAACTTTGGCTAGACAGTCAAAGAACAAATCCCACTCACATGCTAGATTACCCTTATTCAGACGAGGAAGAACAATATTTCCTTGGTAATCAATACTAGAGAAAAATTGAACTAACTCGTTATCAGTAGGGAATCTAACAAAATTACTAAGGGGAAAATGAAGTACTTGACAAAAGATCTCCTTAGTTACTGTGTACTGATGATCAGAAATATTGAATGTAAAAGATCGCATATCTTCAGCAACAACAGCAGTTAAGCATAATAGACGAAGGGGTTCAATCTTTAAATCAACAGAAGCAGTGATAGCATAGCTAACAACTGATTGTTCATTTAAAAAATGAATCCACGGCCTAAAACGTTCAACAGAACACTTAAGGGGATCAAAATAGCCAACGTAATTATTAAAACGTTCAACAACAAACTCAGCAGCCATTTGAAAATAAATAATAAAATTAAAAATATTACTAGAATAAAACAGCAATTAATAATAATAATTATCAGAAAAGAAATAAAATCCCAAGTAATTCACAAGAAAAATTTGCAATAGTTCGTTGTTCTAGGAATAAAACCCAAACTAGAGCAAAGTTAACTAAGTAAAAACTTGAGTTAGAAAGGAATGAGAGCAAAAGAACCTTAGATGGCCTGGTATTTATAGTGGAGGGTTCTGCTGAGCTCGGTATGACCTAAAGGGAGGTCATACCGAGTTTTTCTTGAGGTCATACCGAGCTATTCTGAGGTCATACCGAGAAAACAAAGTAAATACTAATTAAAAATAAAAAATAAAAACCAATATGACCTCTATGTTAGGTCATACCGTGTTTTTTGAAATAACTAAACTAAACTAAACACCAATATGACCAAACCTGAGGTCATACCGTGTTTTGCATATAAATAAACTAAAACAAAAAACCAATATGACCAAAGAAAAAGGTCATACCGAAATATTTATACACAGAAGCAGCAAAAACAGAAAAATTTCACAGAAAATTCTAACATAACTGAAACCTACTGCATAAAACATATGAACGAACAACAAAAAAACTTACTAAAAACCTGCAGAAAAATCTGAACAACAATATTTACAATCTGAAAAATATCTAAATAATTCTAAATAAATATATTTTCAATAAAAATACATTTCTCCACTTAAAAAAAATATGAGAACAATATTTTTAAAGAAAATAAAATATTCAGAGATATTTAAATACACAAGCATGTAATCATTAAATTAAATGAGAATAAGCAGTGAATATCATTTAAATGACAACAGAAAATGAAATTATTGAAAGAACAAACATGACAGAGATATTGTTCATCACTAAGACTGTTTAACATACCCAATTTACCAACCAACTTGATAAATGTGGATTCGTCAACAGATTTAGTGAATATATCTGCAGTTTGTTCTTCTGTGGGTACAAAATGTAACTCCACAGTTCCATTCATGACATGCTCTCTGATAAAATGATACCTGATATCAATGTGCTTCGTTCTCGAGTGCTGCACAGGGTTGTTGGAGATTGCTATGGCACTTGTGTTGTCACAAAATATGGGAATTTTGTCTAATGCAAAGCCATAGTCCTTTAATTGATTCCTTATCCATAAGATCTGAGCACAACAGCTTCCAGCATCAATATATTCAGCTTCTGCTGTTGAATTGGAAACTGTTTGCTGTTTCTTGCTATACCAGGAAATCAACCTACCTCCTAGGATTTGACAACTCCCAGAGGTACTCTTTCTATCCACAACACTACCTGCATAATCAGAATCTGTATATCCAACAAGATTAAAACCAGAATCTTTAGGGTACCAGATACCTAGATTAGGTGTACCCTTAAGATATCTCAAGATTCTTTTCACAGCAACGAGATGTACATCTCTAGGGTCCGCTTGGAACCTTGCACACAAGCATGTAGCATACATAATATCTGGTCTACTAGCAGTAAGATAGAGTAAGGAGCCAATCATACCTCTGTAGCTTGTGACATCTACCTTGATAGATTTGTCAGAAGCTCCAAGTTTGATGGATGTTGAAGATGGAGTCCTTGCTGATGCTGAATCCTCCATGTGATACTTCTTGAGGAGTTCTTTGAGATACTTAGATTGACAAATAAATATACCATTTGACCTTTGACTTACTTGCAATCCAAGAAAGAACTTCAGCTCACCCATCATACTCATTTCAAACTTACTCTGCATAAGCTCAGCAAATCTCTTACAGAGATTATCATTAGTAGACCCAAATATGATGTCATCCACATAGACTTGGACTAATATCATATCATTTTTGTGTTTCTTTGAAAAAAGAGTTTTGTCTATGATACCTCTAACAAAACCATTTTCTAAAAGAAAACCAGAGAGAGTGTCATACCATTTTCTTGGGGCTTGTTTGAGACCATAGATAGCCTTAAAGAGAAAGTACACAAAGTCCAGCAGCTCCTGATTTTCAAAGCCAGGGGGCTGTTCCACATACACTTCTTCATCAAGTTCACCATTCAGGAATGCACTCTTAACATCCATTTGATAGACTTTAAAATTGGAATAAGCGGCAAATGCTAAGAACATCCTGATGGCCTCAAGTCTAGCCACTGGAGCATAGGTTTCATCATAGTCAATGCCTTCAGCTTGAGAATACCCTTGTGCAACCAGTCTTGCCTTGTTCCTTGTAACAATGCCTTCCTCATCTAGCTTGTTCCTGTATACCCATCTTGTACCAACTACTTTCTTGTTCTTTGGCCTGGGTACCAGCTTCCAGACTTGTTGTTGTTCAAATTGATTGAGTTCATCTTGCATAGCAATCACCCAATCTGGATCAGTCAGTGCTTCCTCAGTTTTCTTTGGCTCCATTTTAGATAGAAATGCTGAGAAAAGACATTCATTCTGAGAAGCACTTCTAGTTTTAACTCCAACATCTGGATCACCAATGATCAGCTCAAAAGGATGAGCTCTATTCCAAACAGTCTGTCTTGGAAGATTTGACCTTGATGATTCACCTTGAAATTCACTTTGATGTTGTGAGTGACTAGTTGATCCTTCATTTGCTCCCCCTGAGTTGTTGCCTGTTTGCCTTGATGATTCTTCTCCAGTGTTGGTGGTATCTCCATTGTTACCAGTGTTTCCACCACCATCACCATGATCATTATCATCATTGTTATTATCATCACCAGCAATAACTTCAGGTGGAGCTTCATCATCTGATTCTGAGTCTGGCAAGTTATCAAACTTCAGCTTTTCAGATGAGTCTTCTTTTTGGATACTGGGGAACTTAGTGTCATCAAAAGTAACATTGACACTTTCCTTTACTGTGTGACTGCCAACCACGTAGACCCTGTAAGATCTTCTGGAATAACCAACAAAAATAGCTTCTTGTGCCTTTGCATCAAACTTGCCACGTTTAACATTGTCATCTATAAGCATAAAGCATTTTGCTCCAAATACATGAAAGTACTTGACAGTTGGTTTCTTGTTGTTCATGATCTCATACGGAGTCTTCATTAAGTCCTTGTTGATTAAAGTTCGATTCTGAGTATAACAAGCTGTATTCGCTGCTTCAGCCCAAAAGTACGTTGGAAGTTTGGACTCACTTAGCATAGTCCTAGCTGCTTCAATCAATGTACGATTCTTTCTTTCCACTACTCCATTTTGTTGAGGAGTTCTAGGGGCAGAATACTGTCTTGTTATTCCTTTATCAGCACAAAAGTCATTTAGAATGGCATTTTTGAATTCAGTACCATTATCTGACCTTATGGCTCTAACAGGGAATCTCGAATCCAGCTCAATCAACTTTATGTGGCCAATCACCAGGAATGGGGTCTCATCCTTGGAATGTAGGAACAAAACCCATGTGAATTTAGAAAAGTCATCAACAATCACAAGTGCATATTGTTTCTTTGACATGGACATCACATTAACTGGACCAAACAAATCCATGTGCAGTAGCTGAAGAGGTTCAGTTATTGATGATGTGTCAGTGCCCTTGTGAGAAGCTTTCTTTGACTTTCCTTTCTGACATGCCTCACACAGTCCTTCCTGTGTAAATTCCATCTGAGGCAAACCTCTAACCAATTCCCTCTTGACTAAAGAGTTCATGGTTTTGAAGTTAAGGTGAGACATCTTCTTGTGCCATAGCCAACTATCATCTGATGAAGCTTTAGCATAAAAACAATTAACTTCATCTTTGAATCCTGAGTTCAGATCAACTATGAACAAGTCACCTTTCCTTACTCCTTGAAGAGCAGGCTTTCCATTCTTCTTGTGAAGGATCTGACACTTATCTCTTTCAAAGGAAACATCATATCCTCTGTCACAGAACTGACTGATGCTGAGAAGATTGAACGTCAGACCTTCCACAAATGAAACATCTTCAATGATAACATTTCCGTACTTCAAACAGCCATATCCTTTCGTAATACCCTTGCTGTTATCTCCAAAGGTAACTACTGGGCCAGCTTTCACAACCACATCTGATAGCAGGGCTCTATCTCCGGTCATATGCCTTGAACAACCACTGTCAAGAATCCACATAACACGGTTTACCTGTTTAACTCCCTGCAATATCAGATTGATTAGTCCTTCCTCGGAGCCCAAAATTGATTGGGTCCGGCATACTTAAAGAACTGGCCTTTGTCAGGCAAAACAACATTTCTAATTAAAACTACTTCATCCTTTTTCACATAAGAGCGTTTCCATTTATAGCCAGCCTTAACACATTTCTGAGTAGGCTTAGGGATAAATGAATCCACTTTAGTCTGAGGAGGACTAGTAGTCTTTGCTTTAACATGCTTCTTATTATTAACATGTTGACGTGGTGCAGTCTTATCACTAGATACATGCTTTTTATTAAAGAAAGCATACATAACATTAAAAGCACAAGACATGCAATTACTCACACCACATGCTTTATGAGAAGAATTAATAGCAGGCATGTTATTTCTACAGTTGTTTTGATCCAACTTATGGATATCTGATTTAGTCTTTTTAGTTGTAGCAACTTTGACTGGAATATCAGATATACACTTTTTGGACTGTTCAACTTCCAAAGCCATATCTTCTTCACGAATCTCTTCAGCAATGATTATAGAGTATTCATTCATAGGATCTGCTATGGATTCTTTACAGAAGGGTGTTTCAATACCCTTAAGTATATAAGGAACAACCTTTCCTTCTTCTCTGACTCTACAAGGTGTATTAATACCAAGCAATCCTATAGCCTCGTTATAATCATAACCTATACTGACATGATTACCAATAGCTTGTTTATTGAAAATTTCTTTAGCCGTTTTACAAGAGTTGTAATAGGCATTAGCTTTGGTTTTAAGCTCACTAATCTGATCTTTGAGAATGGTTTCCAGTTGAATATAACATTTAACCCTATTCTCAAGAAAAGCAATTTTCTCAGTAAGTTCATCCTGATTAACATGCACAAGTTTCAATTCTTTTAATTCCTTTTCAAGATTTGTGTTTAAAAGATTTATTCTATCATTTTCAGTGCGTGCACAACTTATGGTGCCACCAAGATGATAAATCATTTCAGCGTCAGTAAAGGTTACCTCTGACATGTATCTGGATGAAGTGATTTCCTCTTTAGCCATTAAAGCAAGGTTCCCCATCTCACCTGCTTCTTCATCACTGTCAGTGTCATCCCAACTCTTTCCCTCAGCAACATATGCTTTCCCAATCTTGTTCTTCTTGCTAGAATCAAATGTGTTTCTGGTCACTTGCTTTGGCTTCCTGCACTCAGTAGCAAAGTGACCCAACTCATTGCAATTGTAGCATCTGATTATGCTCCTATCCACAGTTCCAGTTTTGTAGCCACCCCTTGTGCCACTTGAAGATGAAGATCCACCTCTCTGAAATCTGGGTCTGAACTTAAGATTGGGATTCCTCTTGAATCTGAACTTCCCAAATTTCCTGACTATCAAAGCCAAGTCACCATCCTCCAGCTGATCAAGTTCTTCTAAAGAATAGAAGTCACCACCAGATTGATCAATGGATGTTAATCCATATTCAGCATCAATAACATTCATGTGAGAACTGGAAGGTTGAACAGCCTTCACTTCCAGTCTCTGTGGGACTTCAGCAGCCAATGCAGTAGAGGTACCAACAATTTTCCCAGTTCCATACAGCTCCCTTTGTTGAATCTGCTCCAGCTCATAGGTCTTGAGAACACCATACAATCTCTCCAAAGCAATCTCATTCATATCTCTTGCTTCTCTAATGGCAGATATTTTGTGCTCCAAATGAGGTGGAAGTGTAAGAAGGAACTTCTTGTTAATCTCCTTGTTGGTGTAGTGCTTCCCATTGAGATTCAGATCATTGATTAATTTATTGTATCTCTCAAAAACCTGAGAGATACCTTCACCAGGGTTTGATCTGAAATGCTCATATTGTGAGGTGAGAATTTCCAGCATATTCTCCCTAACTTCTTCTGTCCCCTCATTGATTATCTCTATGGTTCCCCAAATATGTTTGGCAGTTTCACAATTTAGGACATGATTATGCATGATAGGATCAAGGCTCTCAATAAGGATCAACTGAAGACAGGAATCCAAGGTAACATCCTCTTTCTCATCAGGAGTGTACTCCTTGGGATCTTTAGGGTACATACTAGCAGGCCTAGTAACAACGTTATCCACTGTTATCTCTTCCTCAATAATCATAGGGAGTTTGGGACCTTTCTTTAGCACATCAATGTATTTAGGATTTGCAACCTTAAGAAATAGGAGCATTTTCTTCTTCCACATAGAATAATGCTCCTTGCTGAAGATTGGGATTTTGACAGTACCAACTTTCTGAGTTGTAGACATTTTTGAGATTTTTAGAAAAATAAAAATTTCAGAGTTAAGAAAAAAATCTCAAACAATTGGATCTTTGATTAGTATATCAATCAAAAGGCTCTGATGCCAATTGTTAGGTCCTGATAAGTTTGTAGAAGGGGGGTTGAATACAAACTATACCGTTTTATCGAAATTTGCTCTTTGAATAATTTAACAATAAAGAACAAATTAATGCGGAATATAAATGAAACAAGATTCAAGTTAAATATAACTTATATTAAACTTGAAGGGTGTTGCAAATACAATATGGATTACAAAGTATTTATCTCAAACTAATTAATACAAATTTAGAATAAATTCGACATGAACTTTTCTAATATTTGTAATAAAAAGATCGAATGCTAAAAGCAAGTTTGAGATAAATTCTAGGGATAAAAATCCGCTAGATGATCAAAGCAATACAAGTAATCAACTTCTAGTGGTTTGGATTTAACAATACAAACTAGAATTAATTGCTTGAGAAGAACTAAGATTTAATGCTTCTTGTGTTCTTGAGAGTAAATGCTTCTGTGTTCTTTCTTTTTGTTCAACTGCTTCTTTTTCTGTTCTGTCTGGTTATTAATACAATTCAATTAAGCCTTGTATGACCTGCCAACAGAACTCGGTAGAACCTGTAAGATTAGTATGACCTGAAACAAATCTTCTAATTTTCGGTAGAACCTTAAAAGAAGATTGTATGACCTGCCAAAAAGTACTTAGCATGACCTGAAAAAAAGACTTAGTTTGACCTAATAAATAACTCAGTAGAACCTTAAAAATAGGTCATACCGAGTTATCCATCATGGTCATACCGAGTTTCTTAGAATAGTTAAAGCAGGTCATACTAGTTCATTTTCAGAAAATCCTTTTAATTTAATTAGTTAGATTAAATTATAGATTAAATTAATTCTTTTAAATAGAATTAAGTTAATAAATAATTTAAACTACTAACCTAATTAATTTAATAAATAAATTAATTCTGATAGAATTAATTTATTAATTAAATTAAATTATTAAATCAAATAAGATATTCTTAAAACCTTGCATTTCTCCCTCTTCTGAAAACCACTGAATATAGATGATTTAATTCCACTGATGATGTCGTCATTCGATGCACTGTCTGGTTTCATGAATAACTGACTTCAATGATAATTCTTCATCTTTAAAAAATTTAAAGTTGTGGCTTCTTTCCTTTAGCTTTGACAAAACTCTGTATCCTGTACTTCTTCCGTCACCACTGGAAATCTCTGTCACTGTAGTAAATCCACTTACTTGAATACTTCACTGAGGCTTGAACAATAAATTGAACTTCTTTCAATGTAGAATAACTTCAAGTCTGTAGATGACTTTAATTCTCCATTCTCTTGACAGATAAAACTATCTGAGATTCCTGTGACATATTAACTTATTATTTACTTATTACATACTTGTTTAAATTAAGTTGTTTCCTCGGAATATTAATAGGCCTAAACATATGCCTTTCAGTGATTTTAAACTAAACTATGCATTATCAATGTCATTTGACATATATGATTGTATATTTTTGATGTTCATAGAGTTTTTATTGTTAATGTTATGATTATGCTGTACTTGCTTAAATATGTTGAAGTTTATAATGTGAAAACTAATACGAGTAGTTTTGATAAATCATGTTTGTTTTTAATTTTTTTGTGGATCATAGAATAGAATTAGAGTGTTCTATGGATGTTTTCTAATTAAGAAGACATTTTTAAAATTATAATCCTAAAATTTTTCCAGTTCTTCAAAAATGATGCATTCATTTAGTTCATCTCCGACAATATTCAAGGTAGAAACTAAATAGCCTTCAAGATGCTGCAGTATGAGATTGTAGGTTTTAATACTGATTTTACTCACCGACCTCGTGATTTTAAGCATTTTTTACCTTTATTTCTCTTCTCCTGTCTATCTAACTTTCAGAACATAGGACAATGTAGCTAATTGACTTAAGTGGAACTACCTTGTGCCAAATCATTCTATTATTAAGTACGTTTGGTACCATTTCGATGTGTTTCAATTCTTCCAAACAAACAGACTTTTTTTTAACTCTGAACTTGAGAATTGATCAAATATGGATGGATAAATATTTTTTACTTATATCATCGTAAGTTAAAATTGTTCATATGCCTTCTGAGTTCTGTCCGTGTTTTGACAATGAATTCATCCTTTATTATTTTCAAAATACACATCTTTAATAATTAAAACACGGGTCATTTTTCTAACAATTAACATAAATTTCTATTCTTTGCGGTTAATTTTTTTTTTTTAGGTATGGTTGCACATTTTTTTTCGTCTGTTACAATGTACTTAATTTAATTTATATAGATAATTTGACTGATCGGGGACTATACTTTTAAATAACCCGGGCTGTATAATGTGATTTGATCTGATCATAATGTATGATATGCAATATCATGTTTTTTAAAATTTTTTATGGACTATATATTTTAATCTGGTTATTATTTACACAAATTATTATCAAAATTTTAGAATATATAATTCATTTAATTGTTTTGTTGTACTATCTATTTATTTTTATTATCTCGCCTTTTACAATATTTTAACTCAAAACAAATAGTTTTTCATATGTTTTATTTATGTTTTTAGTTATTTTACACACACACGCACACACACACACACACACACACACACACACACACACACACACACACACATATATATATATATATATATATATATATATATATATATATATATATATATATATATATATATATATATATACATATGTGTGTGTTAATTTAATTCCAAATAACTAATTATTTTCTTTCATAAAATTAATTTAAAATTCATTTGGTAATAACAAAAAATGTGTCATATATATAATGCATCCAATCTAATTATAAATCTAGTCACTCATATTATATATATATATATATATATATATATAAAACCGAAATATTGAAAGTTTGATAGTCGGTCGGTACGGTTCTCATATTTTGATATTTGTACTTTAGTTCTTTTATTTTTACTACTTTATTTAATTTATTAAAAACAATAATTTTATTCAAAATATAGTTTGGTAGTCGGTCAGTCAATACGACATTCATATTCTGATATTTGCACTTTAGTCCCTTTTCTTTTGCAATTTGACCTTAATTTATTAAAAACAACAATTTTAATTAAATATATTTTTAAAATATTGTCAAACAAAAAACTCTTAAAACATAATTTAATCACGTTCAAACAGAAACACACACGTCAATTCAACATTAAGTTCAACAATCACATAAAACTATTCAAATTTAAGATGAACTTCAAACAAATTAAATATAAATGTAAAATAAGAAAAATATGAATGTCGTATGCATCACACTGACTCTATACTTGTAGTATAGATAAGAACAAATAATTATAAATATCATGTATACATGTTATCAATATGTGCTATTTAACAATGATTATTGTGCGATAAATAAAGTAATCCTCGTTCGAGGATTGAGGCGGGTTCGACGAATGAGTTCATGTTCGGAGTCTCCCAGACCCCGAAGTGACCGATCACCCATACCTAAATTATTGTCTAATTTTTACACATGTTTTAACACTAATTTCATTAATTTAAAAATAAATAAGTCATAAATATGTAAATAAACTACTTGTAATATGTTATTTATGTTATATCAATGTTTAATAATACATTTTATATATTAAATATTTGAATAATTCAAATATATTGCGTAGTACAAGAAAAGTTCGACTACGATGCAAGAAAATAGAATATATTATAGTTATCGATACATATACAAAATATTTGTTTAGTTAAAAGAAAGATAAAAAGCACCACACATAATATTGTTTTTAAAACTTAATATTAATATTTTATAAGGCTGGTAGTATATATGATTCTGTATGATATTTTAAGTATTAAAAAAATAAAGTTTAATAAATATTATAAATCACCTTAATTTTTACTCAAAAATTTAAATAATAATAAATATAGGATAAGAAAGATTTAAGGTTTATGTCATATGTTTTTTAGCTCAAAATCAAAAAGAATAATGTAGCTCAGTGGTTATAAGGATGATTCTTTAGTGAATGTCAGGAGTTCGATCCCTGACTAAAACATTATTTACTCAATTTTTTCCTTCAGATAAGAGAGTAGTGGCATGGCATGTAATTTCGTAATATATAAGGGTAAAATGGTAACTTCACAGGGGTTTATTGGCTCAAAATGCCCTTAAATTATCCCCTTTGCATAGCAGAAAACAAATGTGAAATCTTGCAGTGGCTTGCACGACAATAAGCAATGATACCCAAAATCTTACAATGGCTTGCACGACAATAAATACAATGTTACCCAAATATCTAACATTTTCCAAATCATACATATATCACAAATAACCTTAAACACATATTCAAAGATCACACACCAAAATATCTTACAAAAATAGACTATTGAATATAAAATCTGACATGACCAATCCGAAAAAATGTCAATTCACTGCATAAAATTGAATTCAAATGAAAAAGTACAGAACAAGAAAATTGCAGACGATTCTGAGACCTTTATTTAATGGTAAGGCTCGTCACAAAAAGAAGAAACGAGGACAGAAAACAAACAATTGCGGGTTGTCAGAGTAGAATCAGCCTCTGATCAGTTTAGTATTTGGATATCTTAGACTCCTAAATCACATAATATGTTGATTAAATATCAACAAACATGCAGGACTTAGAACAAACTTTCCAAAATGGTATTACTCATAACGTTTGGATAAATTTCCGGTTTATTATGAATTTCCGAAATTGCAATATAATAAGTTAAATCAATCCACAATATTGTAAAAAATGTAGATTTTAACATATGTACAAACAGAATCTCGAAAAATACAAAGAACGAAAGTATATGATAAAATTATCTTTTCAACGAGTCAAAAATCATCACATTCCAATTAATAACAATTCAAAAATAAATTTTACAAGAATTCAGAATGCGCAAAAGTCGAATACAAGCATATAGTGAGATAATACGAAGGCAAAGGTAATAACACAAAATTCGTACCTTAACATTTAAAGATCATTGATGATACTCACGAAATCTAGCCCATTCAATACAATTTAACAAAATGATTTTATAAATCATAAAATATAATAATTTTTTATGTAATAAAGTTTGTAATTCAATTTAAATTTACCTCCAATTTTAATTAAAGACAAACCTAAAATTATTATAAAAATTCATATTGTAATTTGAAATGTTACATTGAAATGGATTTAAAATTGTAATTTATAAGAGTACCACCAAATTACTTATAATTTAATTCATAGTTCCAAGACTGAGTATTTGTGGTGTAATTTTAGTAATAACTCAATTGAGGATAGAGTAGATGTTCGGATTGGTGAGCAGTTACTGGCTCCTAAAGGCAATTTCAAGTAATTGGGTTCTATTACACAAGGATGGGAGGATATATGAGGATATTACTCATCGTATTAAATCAGGATGGTTGAAGTGGAGGGCAGCCTCACGAGTATTGTGTGATAAGAAGATCCCTTTAAAATTAAAAGGCAAATTTTATAGAGTAGCAATTAGACTTGCTTTGTTGTATGGGGCAGAGTGTTGGGCGCTAAAGAAGGTCCAAGAACTAAGATTGGAGGTAGCGGAGATGAGGATGTTGCGTTGGATTTGTGGTCGCACAATGTTAGATAGACTGTCGATTGGTTTTTTCAGGAGGCAATTACGAGTGGCGTCTATTACAGAAAAAGTGAGGGAAGGTCGACTCAGATGATTTGGACATGTCCGAAGGAGACATATGTTGGCTCTAGTGCGGAGGGTAGAGGGTTTAGTGTTGACGGGTGCGCAGAGGCAAGGAAGACCAAGACGAACTTGGGATGGCCTACTTACACTTGACTTGAGAGCTTTAAACCTTCGAGGAGATATGATATCAGATAGAAGCTCTTGGAGGCGTCAGATTAAAGTAGTGGATTGACTTACGTGCATGTTGGATCTTGCATTTAGTGGTGGGAGTAGAATATATTACTTTATTTTCATGATTGTGCTTAATTCTTTTGTAATTCTTTTATTATTGTTGATTGTGCATTTTAGTATATAGAATGTGTTTTCTTTTGCATTTTTATTGGCACGTGTACATTGGATTCCAGATCAAAAGCTGTAATTAAATGGGAAATAATGTGACTTACGACAGTCACTATTTGGTATTGTGTATTATCTTTTATGTACAGTATTACATTCATTATTTTACACATACCCACACACAAGCCGAGGGTCTTTCCGGAAATAACCTCTTCATTCTTTTGGATGAGGGTAAGGCTGCGTACATCATACCCTCCCTAGATCATGTTTTATGCGGATATACTGGATATGTTTGGTTTGGTTTGGATTTAAGATTATAATATTTCTAATACTTACCGAATGAGGGCGGGTAATAAGAATCGGAAATGCATAAAATGGAATCGGGAGTCGGGACACCTCTGATAGTGGGCTCACCCAGATTCCTTTAGTTTTTTATGAATTCATCAAATAAATATATGTTTTAGAATTTAGAATACTCATTTTTAAGAAGTGTTTTAATCGTAGATAGATTTTATACTATTTTTCATGGTGAACAGTTAAGAGTAGATAAATGAATAGAAAAAAAAAATTGAGTTCATAATTCTGAATTTTATTTCTGAGCGAAGAAAAGTGAATGAAGAAAAACAAATTTATTTCAATATTTTTTCCCAAAATAAATTGTGGGTAACAAATCTTTGCCTATTTTAATTAAATTAAATTAAATTTCCTTATACTTAAAATTAAAACTTCCTTATATGAGTCCTATTTTTAAGAAGAAAATCAAAACCTTTTTAAAATTGTATAAAAGAAACAATTGTATAAAAGGTAGGTATACGTCTAATTGGAACTTTTTTAAAATTGTATAAAAGAAACAATTGTATAAAAGGAAAAATTCGTCTAAAAAATTAAATTTTTTAGTATCTCCTTTTATAACTCCTACTTATAAAAGGCAAGTTCTCAAAAAATTATAAACATAATTAAATTATACAAGCCTATAACTCGTGCGATGCACGGATGAATTTTAGTATTTTTAATTTATTATTTTAGTATTTTTATATGATTTATTATTATTTTTTATCTTATTTTATTATAATTTATTTGTATTTTGATCTTAAAAAATTTTAATATATTGTCGACGGAATAATATCTTGAACTTTTGAATGTAGCTTAGAAAAATAGATGATATAAATATTTAATAATAATAATATGTTGTTGACGGGATTCGAATCTTGAATCCGTGGGAGTATTTTAGATACCAAGAAAATAATATTATTTTAATATTACATCAAACGGTTCTCATTTATCTATATTTATATCTAACGGTTATTATTTAGAGAATCAAACTACCAACCAACCAAATAGATGGTAATTTGCTTATAATAGTATTTTTTATATGATTTTTTAGTATTTTTTAGCTTATTTTATTAGCATTTATTTGTATTTTGGTCTTAAAAATTTTTAATATGTTGTTGACGGGATTCGAACCTTGAACTCATGGGAGCATTTTAGATATCAAAAAAAGAATATTGTTTTAATATTACATCCAACGGTTCTCATTTACTTATATTTACATCTAACAATTATTATTTAGAGGACCAAACTAAATGACCAAACTACCAACGGTGGTTTGCTTATAATATTATAGTATAGATAGATAACTAGATCTCCTCAAATCGTTGGAAAGCTCCTCTATTTAAAATTTAACCGAACAAAAATTATCTTTTTTAATTATCCGTATCTATAAAATGTCACAACCTCTGCTCCGTCCTATCAATACATTGATTTGAGGTTTCTTGATTTCATTATTTTCAAAATCTTCATACATAGATAACAATTTATTTTTCGTTATAATTTTTGTGATGTTTTACTATGCTCATAATAATTTAGCTATTTATTGTACTTCTTTTTTGTTGATAATTGTGCACTTGAATTGAATTGCAGGGTGATGTAAATAGTTCTGGCAAAGGATTCTTAACCGGCATGGTGGTAAAAAAGGGACTTTTTTTGAACAAACATTAGTTAATCTAACTAACTGCAAAAGGTAATAGTAATAAACATACTCTTTGGAACTGAGACTCAAATTAGTTTATGTATTAAACAACATCCGCTTTTACATAATTTAATTATATTTGTTAACGGGAGTGTTTTTTTGTTTTAGGGTGAAGTTGATTGTTAGTTTGTCAAGGCCGTTGTTTGTGTGGTCTAATATGGTTTTTACTTTTAAGGCTTCGATTTTATTTTTTTATTTTTTTTCAGATCTGCAATCTTATTTGAAGATGATATGAGATTTATATATTTCACATCTTATGTGAATTTAATTTTTAGTGTTTTTTTACGTAAGCGCTTCTCTATTTATTATTTTATTTTGCTGAATATTAGTAGTGCTTCTTTTTCTTCTGACAAAGATGTTTGTTTTCTATTATCTTATTTTTAAGTGTTTTTTGATTGTCATCTTATAACTCGTGCAATGCACGACTTCTTTTTAATATTTGTTTATATAAATTATATTATTAAACAAAGTTTTCTTCATATTAATATTTATTAAGATTTATTTATATTAAATTTTGATTATTTTCAAATAAATTTTATTATTTTAGTGAATAAAATAAAGAACTTTCAAATTATAAAATTTTAGAGAAAAAATAACTAAATTTGAACATATATATATAAAAAAATTATTATTTATTAGATTTCACACGAACAATTTTCTGTATTTGTTATATATTGAATTCTAAGAATTAGCTTTAGACTATTTCACGGGCCACACAAAACTCAAGAATTCATCTTTAATTTAGTGATGTTTAACAATTATTATCCAATTTAAATTACTCAGGAATTGAAGAAAAAAAGAAAGTTATAAATTTTTGAATTGAGAATTCAATTCAATTTAGAAAACCTACTTATATTTAATTAAGATTAGTAAAATTTACATTTTCTTAAACATGTAAAAAGAGATTGTATTTGATTGATTTTGGTTACAAACCATATTTTTGCAAATATATTCAGAATATTGTAAAATTGCGAAAAATACTTAAAAAAGTAATATTTTTTACACTTTCTCTAAAGGTTAAAGTTAAGGTTTTGTGTGTTTTTTTATAAAGAATTTATATATCTTCATCACAACGGGTGTCGACCAAGAGAACTAGACACAAATCGATATAACAAAAAATTTATAAAAGTTTATTCTTATAATCTACTAGCTTATATCCCGTGCGATGCACGGTCTTTTTTAATATTTTCTTATTTTTTATTTAGATTTTAGTTATTATATATAATTTGATAAAATTTTAATATATATATATATATTGGATTTATAAATCTAACAATATAATATTTAAATTTAATATATTTTTGACGTAATCAATAGTAGTATTTTAGATATTAAAATATAAAATATTTTAAAATAACATATCTAATGATTCGTATTTTTTTACTCTTAAAAATCTAAAAAGGGACTCAAGTGCAAATATCAAAATATGTACTTGTTCAATATACCTAGTTTATTTGAATATACTATTACTTTTATTTTAATTAATTATCTCGTTTAAATTGAATGTTAAAAAAATTATAATAAACATGAATTTCATAAGTTTAATACGATAATATTACCAATATATCTATCTTTTGCCCGTGTTATTTTTAATTTGAACATGAGTTGTTTCAGTTAAAAAATATAAACAGGTAATATCTTTAAAAAGACAATTAGTTACTTATTAACAATTATATAAAATTATATTAATTTTTTTTATATACGTCTGCATTACTTTTAGAAAATTAGTTGTTTAAGTTAGAAAATATAAAAGAGGTAATTTGTTTTAGCTGAAAAGAATAACTTGTTATTTATTAATATTTATATAAAATAATATTACCATTGTATATTTATTTTGCATGTATTATATTTAGAAGATAAGTTGTTTTAGTTAGAAAATATAAAACACATAATGCGTTTTAGCTGTCGGTTATAAATATATAATAATATTACCATTTGATATATATATTGCCCGTCTTATTTTTAGAAAATGATTTATTTTAGTTAAATAGATATATGAAATAGGTAATATAATTTATATGAAAAAGGTAATTGGTTATCAATAACTTGGTTTCCATATACGTGTCCTATTATTTATAAGATGAGTTGTTTTAGGTAAAAAATATAAAAATAATGTGTTTTAGCTGAAAAAGATAATCAGTTATAAATATATAATAATATTACCATATTATATATATGTTGCCCGTTTTATTTTTAGAAGATTAGTTGGTTTGGTTTAAAAACAAATATAAAATAGTTAATGTAGTGAAAAAAGGTAATTGGTTATTAATAAATTGATTATAGATAGGCCCGTGAATCGGCCCAAATACCGACCGACCGACCGACGACCGACCAAAACTTTTAATGTTTCGTCTTTAATAATATAGTATAGATGTATATTTAAGTTGTATAACATTATATCCATTAATTTATATGATATTATCAGTGATATTAATGGAGAAAACTAAGTATGCTATATTAATATTCTCCTAAACTTACTCTGCGAGTCCAATCAATATATATATATATATATATATATATATATATATATATGAAAATTCCTGGAGTTCTTCGTCTGAAAAATATTTATCTTTTTTTCTAGAACTCCTCAATTTTAATTATACAAAATTGAATTTCCTTATTTACAAATTGAATTTTCTTAATTACAATCGAATTTATAGGAATACATTAAATATATTAAGAGCAAATTCAATTATTTTTTTCAGAAAAAACGTAAAAACATATTTCATTTGTTTGCTTTGGTTGCAGACCGTATTTTTGCAAATATTTTTAGAAGATGGTAAAAAAAATAAAAAAACTTAGAAAAAATAGTATTTTTCATAATTTCTCTAAAAACATTACAAAAATATTGTTAATATTATTATTGAAATTGAAATCAATATTACAAGTCTCAATATTAATATTTTATATTTTAAAAGTCTTTCTAAAATTTTAAAAATTTTGAATTATTTTTTAATGTCTTCATGATTATTTAAATTCTTTATATGTGTGTACATATATTATCTTCAAGTTAAATAGTTTTAATAATTTTTAACTATCTATATGATATTTTATATATTTTTTTCTCGATTTTTTTATTAAATAATTTAATATTTAAAATTTTAGAAAACTTATTATAGGGCCGCCGCGAAACGCGGCTTAGTCGACTAGTACTTATATAAAGGAGAAGACGGGAGCGGTAAGGTGGCGCCTCTCAAATCGCTTCGATCTATTCTTCTGATTTTCTTAATTTTTAATATTAAAAATTAGAAAATATCTCAATTACCTTTAAAATCTTTACTAATGGAGGAAACTAAATATACAATTTAATATTGTTGTCTTTAAAATCTTTACCAATGCAGGAAACTGAATATATAATTTTAATATTTTCCTAAACTTTTGATTAGAAAATGTTTCGATTTAATAGCTAGACGTGTTCGTGTACTTTTTGTGTCGTGTACCATTCGGGTCGTGTTTTCGTGTAAAATTGAATATAAATAAAAAAAAAATTAGGTACAATTTTGGTAATTTTTTATAAAATGTATCATATATACATATTTAAATCATATTTACGAACAATATTTCAATATAATTTATTATTATACAAATAAATATATATATATTTATTATATATATGTATATTTATTATAAATTTTAATATTTTAATATAAATATATTTATGTCGTGTAATTCGTGTCGTGTACCTAAAGGGTAAACCCAAACACGACACTAAATCTATACTTTCGTGTTCGTGTACTCAAAATGCAAATACAAACATTAAATTTTCGTGTCGTGTTATTCTTGTGGTGTATAAAATTATCAGGTTTACTTATACCCCTCTCTCATACTCATTTCCCTCCTATGGTATCAAAAATCCATACCTCGGGGGTTTGAGGGTTTGAGAAATGAGTTTCAAAATTATTTTTTCTGAACCAAACACCAGGTATGAATTTAGAATGAACAAAACTCATACCTAATTCCAGAATTGTTGAACCAAACGACCCTTAAAAGAATATAATCATATCATATATCAAATTTATAGTATAATTTTTTTTTTTTATGAATATACTTACTAACATAGGAAATTAAATATTATCTTAATATTCTCTTAAATTTTCTATTTAAGTCAAAGATTAAAATTTTGAAAACATTATGGAGAAAACAAGGGCTGTGAAGTAGGCTCTCAAATCGCCTCTCAATTTTTTTGATTAATAAAATTAAATAGTATATAAATTCTCAATTTTCTTCTTATTATTTTCTCAATTCTCAATCGCTTCTCAAATTTGATATATTTTCCTAAGACTTAATTACAGCTTGCATCCCGAGACATGAGCCAATTTACACTTCACGCCTAAAGCTTAGGTGATCGACAGATTGCATCCCAGTGAATTCACACCCTTATCTTTTACATCCTTTTAAGAATTTTTAGAAAAATTTGACCATTAATGTTAGTCAACAAAAGAGTATTTCGGTCATTACAATCAATAATAATTTTAAGGAATTGTTATTTTAATTTATAGATTTAATAAAATTTTATCTATAATTTTTAAAATTTTCTAAATACAATTAATGATTTTCAGATTTTACAAAAAAAATTATATTACTAAAATTTTCGTAAAATATTATTTAAAATATAAACTACAATTATTATAATTTTCAAAGTATTATTTATAAATTATTATAAATTTAAGATTTTCAAATATGTTTCACTTCATTTTTTTCAAATTTTCAATTTATAGTTTTTAAAAAAAAATTAGTATTTAACATAATAATTAATGATTGAAATACCCTTATTTTGACTAACGATAACGGTAAATTTAAAGGAAAATTGTCAAAAGGGTGACTGTAACGAAATTAAAACTTATGGGATACAATTTGTCGATTCCCAAAGTTTTAAACAATAAAAATTAGATTTTTTTAAAAAATGTTTAAATTAAAATTTTATGATATAATAAAATTGTTTAATAGATGATGTAATTTATTTAGTAAATTAGTTTCTTATCTGTTTAGATTTGGTAACAACGAGAAAGCGGGTCATCGGAAGCAAACATGTTTAACGCGAGAACAATTCATTAGGAGAAGCATAATATATGCTAAAATTTAATATTGATGTTAAATTATGTATTTTAAAATAAAAGTTGGAATATAAATTTTGAAAAAAATAAAAATGGTGATAAATATATTAATATTTGATATAATTTTAAAATAATGACCAAGACAAAACAGAGAATTCAAAAAATACCTTAATTTTGTGTTAGAAGTATTATTTTATCCAAAAACATATTTTGTCGAATAATTTTTAAAATAATTTAGAGAAATTATTATAATGCCGATATGAAACACGACATATTAAACTAGTTTTGATTAAAATCATGGGACATAATTTAATGAAAAATTATAGAGATCTCAGAGTTTTTTCAAGTTTTTTCTTAAATGCTGTGTGTTCCTCGTATAATTTGTAATTTTCCTAATATTCCGTGTACATACATAGATGTGTTCATAAACAAAACCCGTCACAATTGTTTTAAAGTACATGACACTACTCAATTATAAATCGGTAGTTAAAATAGATATTTTGTTTTTCGAGAAAAATTAAGATAAATATTTAAGTAATTTAAGAAAAAATTTAAATATTTACCGTTCCTGAAATAAAAGAAGATAAATATTTGGACTATAGCAATGTATTGGTGTGAATTAGTTTTAAAAAAAATGTATCGGTGTCAATTAACATATAGTAAGGGTAAATATCATTATCTAGTACAAAAAATTTGGGTAAGACTTTGTGCCCGTTATTCACGAGTATAGCCTGTATAGGAATGCAGAATGCAAGACTTGGTTGTTCTGATTCAGGACAGATTTCTTAAAATTAACCGTATCATAATCTCGGTCAAGTCCGACTTATTTAGGGAAATTGTAAAATTTACCCTGTGAGATTTAACTAGTCAATTCCGACTTAATTAGGGAAATTGTATTTAACCCCATTTAATAAAGAAGTTAACAATATAAGATGAGAATGGTTTCAAACCTCTGCCTTCTTTCATTATCCCACTTCAGTATATATAGAGATTACATGGTAGTTTGTTCCGATTCTACAGGATTATATGTACACTGGATAAACACAAAGATATTACAGGTACAACAAATAACTACATACATAGATAATACTTTGACTACAACAGATAACTGCACACATAGATATTGACTGCGTAGGTGAAGCAATGTATCCGCACTATGTTTGCACTTGAATATGCGGAGATGTTGATATCATTCTGGTTGGTCTATCACCCCCCCCCCCCCCTCCCCCGCCGCAACCTGATGGGACGAGGACGTACCATAAGCTTGTTTGAAAGCCGTTTAAATCGAGAAGAAGACAAGCCTTTAGTGAAGACATCTGCCACTTGATCAATTGTACTAATGTACTGAACATCTAACTCCTTTCGAACTACTTTCTCTCGGACATAATGATAATCAACTTCTAAATGCTTCATTTTGGAATGAAAAACCGGATTTGAAGACAAAACAATTGAGTTGATATTATCACACTATGAGTGGTGTAGACATTGGTACTCCAAGTTCTCGAAACAATGAACGAAGCAATGATATCTCAGCTGCTGTGTAAGCTAATTGACGTTATTCTGCTTCAGTACTTGAACGAGAAATGGTTCGCTGCTTCTTTGCGCTCCAAGACACCGGATTGTACCCCAGGTATATGCAGTAACCCCCAGTAGAGTGGTGATCATCTGGATTTCCCGCATAATCGGCATCAGAGTAGGCCTCTATCTTCAAAGGACCGCGACGATAAAACAAACCATGATCAAAGGTATGTTTTAAATATCTCAAAATGCGTTTTACTGCTGTCCAGTGAGTAGTGGTTGGCTGGTGCATAAACTGGCAGACCTGATTGACAGCATACGAAATGTCAGGACGGGTTAGTGTGAGATACTGTAGAGCACCCACCACACTTCGATACTCTAAAGGATCTGGTAAACTTTCCCTGTCATATATACTCATCTTTTTGCCAGTTTGTGATGGAGTGGAGACAAGTTTGACATCAAGAAACTTCATGCGCCGCAGGAGATCAAGTGTATACTTTGTTTGTGTCAAGTATAATCCTGCATCAGAACGTGTGGCCTCAACCCCAAGAAAGAAATGCAAAGGTCCTAAATCCTTCATTGAAAATAATTTTCCAAGTTGTGTAACAAAATCAGCCACATATTTAGTATTATTCCATGTAATTAAAATATTATCTACATATATCAATATGATAATTAACAGGCTCTTTCTCCGAAAAATGAACAAAGAATAATCTGTTTTGGATCCTTCAAATCCAAGGTCCTCCAGGTAATCTGAAAACCGTTTAGACCAAGTCCGTGGTGATTGCCTTAAACCGTATATAGACCTGTGGAGCTTGCATACATAAGTAGGAAAATTTGGATCAATGAAACCAGGAGGTTGTCGCATGTATACCTCTTCAGACAAGAATCCATAAAGGAATGCATTTTGAACATCCAATTGATGGATAGGCCAGTTATGATGAACAACTAAGGCAATGATTGTACGAATGGTGGAATGTTTAACTATAGGACTGAATGTCTCTGTGTAGTCAATACCCTCTTGTTGGTGAAAACCATTTGCTACAAGGCGCGCCTTATGCCGTTCAATAGATCCGTCTGCCCTCTTCTTAATTTTAAAAACCCACTTACAAGGCAGAACATTCATATTTGGCGTAGCAGGGACCAAGGACCATGTCCCATTTCGCTGTAAAGCATTAAATTCTGCGCACATTGCTTCCCTCCACTCTGGTTTTGAAGCCGCCTGACTGAAACATGTTGGTTCAGTTTCATTGTCAAGTGAAACATGTAGTGCATATTTTTTGTTTGGATTATGTACACCAAGCTTGCTTCTAGTTACCATGGTGTGAGATGTGTCAGCATCTAAGACTTGTAATGCAGGCTGTGTAGATGGCTCGATAACTTCTGGATTAGTGGTGTCAGATTGTAGTGCTTGACCTGGCTCAACACTTGAATGATAAGGTGCTGAGAGTGTGTGTCCAGGTGATACTTTAACAATCTCTATTAAAGGAACAAATGAGTCAAATGTAACGTCTTTGAGCGAGTTATTTCTGGCATACTCCGTAAATGGAAAAGAGTGTTCATCAAACACTACATGTCGAGAAAGATAAACATGACCAGTGAAAGGATCTAAACATCTGTAACCTTGGTGATTTAATGAATATCCAAGGAAAACATACTTTGTGGATCTAAATTGCAATTTGTTTTTGTTATAAGGTCGGAGGTATGGAAAACAAGCACAACCAAAAACCCGAAGTGTGTCGTATTTAGGACTTCCATCAAACAACTGACTATAGGGACTTTGATTTTTCAGAACTCTGTACGGAAGACGATTGATCAAGTAAACAACAGTGTTAAAGGCATCGACCCAATAATTAGCAGGCATATGAGAATGTGCAAGAAGAGTGAGACCAGTGTCGACTATATGTCGATGTTTTCGTTCTGCCAACCCATTCTGTTCGGGATGAGCAGGACAAGAAGATCGAAAACTTATTCCATGGTTAGCCAGAAAATTTTGAAAAGACCCGTTGACATATTCACCACCACCATCTGATTGAAATGATTTGATTTTTGTTGAAAAATGATTTTCCACAAGTAATTTGAATTTGATGAAAATATCATAAACCTCATGTTTGAATTTCATTGGAAAAATCCAGGAATATCGAGTAAAATTGTCAACAAAAAGAACATAATACTTGGAGCCTTTAATGGATGCAACCGGAGAACACCATACATCTGAATGTATGAATTCTAAAGGACTTGTACAAACAGAGTCTGATAATTGAAATGGTAACTTAGTACTTTTTCCTAGAGGACATGAATTACAAAATGACACTGATTTTGCTCCTTGTAAAGACAAAGAATTATTAGAAACTAGATGCGAAAATTTATTCGAAGACGGATGTCCAAGCCTAGAATGCCAGACTTGTGTAGCAACACGAACACCTAAAAGAGCAAATGGATGACCAGATTTGGTGGAGATTTGATTGTGAATGTTGAATGGATATAAGCCGTTTTCACTTTTGCCACTAAAAAGCATCCTCCCGTTTTCTTGATCCTTACATAAAATTTTCGGGAAAGAAAAGAAAGAAACAATGATTATCCCGTGTAAATTGATGAACTGATAAAAGATTTGTAGCAACATTTGGACAGTGGAGGATATTATTTAGCTTAAAAGAAGTAGCATTAGAATAGAGTTAAGATGAACCAATATGAGATATATCCAAACCTGCACCATTACCAACAACAACTTGTTCTTTACCTTGATATTCATCATGAATTGCAAGATTAGCCAAATCGGGAGTGATATGATTTGAAGCACCAGTATCAGTAATCCATGTCGGACCAGCATGGAATGGTGTTGATGATGTTCCCTGTGCAACAGCCGCCATGGCACTAAGTTTCTTAGTTGGCAATCGCCCTTCATATGCCTGGTTCATCCGCTCATAACAATCGATAGCAGTATGTCTTGGCCTATTACATATTTGGCAAACTGGAGTATCACCTAGAACCGGTGCAGACCCATGACTTGGACCTGTGGACGGACGCATATGTGAATTACGTCCACGACCACGAGCTCTGAAAGACAGACCCTTATGCCCTTTACCACGACTTGAATGCTGCTGAAAACTTGGAGTGTACATTGCTGTAGGTGTGGTGTCTAAAGCAACAATGTTATCATATGTGATTGGAGTGTCACGGGCTTGCGCAGAACTGACAGTGGTCTCATAAACAGACCCAACATTATTCATAATAATAGAAATAAGATCATCATCATTAACAGGCTTACCAACAAGAGCAAGATTATCAGCAATGTGATTATCCAGAAATTCAGTAATTGAAAGACCATCTCCCTTTGTTTGAAAGAGTTCAGTGCGTAAGTGCAGGATACGATTCTGAGATGGAGAATCATACCTTTTCTCCATAGACTTCCATGAATCATTTGAGGTTTGACAGCGAGCTACAGTGGAGAGAACGGATGGTGTTAATGAATTGTGGATCCAGGAAAGTATCATTTGGTCTTTTTCCTGCCATTCGTCATATGCAGGATCTAACTCCGTTGTTGCTTTACCTGATGCATCAAGTTTGAACTGTGAAGGACACTTATTCTTACCGTCAACAATACACATGAGTTTCCTGTTACGAAGAACAGGTCCAATCTGAGCCAACCATAGATGATAATTGGCTTTATCAAGCTTTATAGTAATAACCCCTGATGTAACTGCAACCCCAGCATTGATTTTGGAGTTGTCACCCATTATGATTATATGGATAAAAAATATATTATTAAATCGTTGGATGAATGGCTCTGATACCATAAAGAAGTTAACAATATAAGATGAGAATGGTTTCAAACCTCTGCCTTCTTTCATTATCCCACTTCAGTATATATAGAGATTACATGGTAGTTTGTTCCGATTCTACAGGATTACATGTACACTGGATAAACACAAAGATATTACAGGTACAACAAATAACTACATACATAGATAATAGTTTGACTACAACAGATAACTGCACACATAGATATTGACTGCGTAGGTGAAGCAGTGTATCCGCACTATGTTTGCTCCTGAATATGCGGAGATGTTGATATCATTCTGGTTGGTCTATCATTTAACTAGTGATTTGATAGAGAATAGAGACGCAAGTTAACAAGTTCTTTCTTACACAGGTATGTGATATTGACAATAATTCTTTTAATAATAATTTATTTTTCATTCGTGCTACATTTCTATATTTTGTTGTTTTTGGATCATGAACTTGAATTAGAATTACATGTTGATGCCTCTTAATTAAAACGTCGAACATCATGGAAAAAGGAGATTGTAACTTGTGCTTGTAAAAAATCGGAAACTTATTTATTCGATAATATAAACCAAACCAAACCAAACATTACCACTATATCCCGCTTATCACAGGGTCTGAGAAGGGTAAAATGTACGCAGCCTTACCCTCATTCAGAATGAAGAATGAAGAGGCTGTTTACAGAAAGATCCTGGTTTGTGTGTGAATGTGTTCATACATAAAAAGTGAAAACTAACGATACACAAAAAAGGTAAAGTAGCAAAGCAATTTCAGAAAAACAAAATTTTGAACACATAATTTGAAAAGTTATTAAGACAAACCTTAGCCCATGATTTTCTTCACATGGGACTTACCTAGATTTGTAATAATCCCCCTTTCGCCAAATCCTTATGGTTAGTATTCCTCGTTTCCGGTTGAAAAACTCAAAATTTCTTCATTAGGTTGAATTTGTAAGTATGCTGGCGAAATTACACAGGGAAAATGGTTGAGAAATTGGTTTGCCCATGTCCATGTTTTGTAACCGCCAGGGAGAGAATCTTCGTTGAGTTGCTTGAGAAACCTGGACGATAGTGAAATTCTTATCTTATGAAACTGTTCCTAGGTTCCTCGTCAAAGAGGGAGAGAGAGAGAGACTCCTCTGAAACTGCTCCTCTCTTGGTTGCGATAATATCTATACATAATTAATATCTATATATAATTAATGGATTAGGCATTTGGTAATAACCTATCATTAAATATGTGATAAATACTAATTATTTGTAGTTTAAGGAAACGAACTATCTATGTAATTACCGGTTTAATTAGGCAAAGTGTGAAATTTGTCTTGTGTGAGATTTAATTCGATACTTGCAGAAATTCGGATAGTGGGAGACATGATTAGACGATTCAATTTTTAGGTGTGAAGGTTAATATATAGGTTCACATTTTATAGGTTCATCCATGCGTGACAAAATATATCAGAGAACCCAGTACAATCCATAAGCAATATAATTCCAAGTTGGAATGAGACATATCTTGATTTAAGCCCAAGTGGCATGTCGGGTCTGTTATGTTCATGAGTCTTGAACAGTCACATTCATCATGTGTTATAGCCAAAATTCGATAATGGATTTTTTAGGATAAGTTCGGGTCAAGTAGGGTTCAATTGGAATATCTAAAATGTGATTAGCTAGGGTTAGGTCTAATGTAAGAGAGGATAGGAGCTTGCCCTCATAAGGGTAAGGGCGCGCCCTTTTAGGCCGTCCACCCCTTGAGGGCGCGCCCTCATGGTAATGACAGCTTGAAGGATGATTTGACAGAGAACAATAACTTCATTGACATAAGACTAACACCCGGAGAATTTAGGCTTGTCCTCTTAGGGACGAGGGCACGCCCTTTAGGCCGTCCATCCCTTGAGGGCGTGTCCTCGTGATATGAAAATACAACTTGGTGATGAAGGATAGTTCCTTTGGATTAGTATTGGCAAGATGTTGAAGAATTCCCTCCTAGGATGTGCCCTAGGAGGGGGATGTCTGTGGTAGAAGGCCTCCAGGGGTTTGCCTGATGATTGAAGGCCTCCTCCTGTATTCAATGGGCGCACCCTCATTGGGGATGCGGGGTTAACCTTGGTCTGTGCTTTGGGAGCTCTGTTCCTGTACTCAATGGGCGCGTTCTCATTGGGGAACTTTGGAGTAATCCTGCACTTTGTACCCAAACACTTGGGATCACTTGTCCTGCTATCTGGTGGGTGTTTCTCATTCGGGGGACAAGGATGCGTCTAACATTTAAGGTAATTCATGGTTATACCTGTATCTATGAATTAAGGAAATAGTTGGTAATGGATAGGACTAGTCCTCGACGGGGGAAGTTTCCTTATCCATGAAGTCCTGACGTCATAGATAAGCCTTGGGCCTTTGTGATTAGGCCTTATCGTTAGACATTCCTAAAGTGAGTTAAACTCTAAGTATGGAAAGAGATGGAAGTCATGCGTCTAAGTATGGAAGGCATCCTATACATGGAAGGCGGTGGAAAAGTCCTACGTCTAAGCATGGAAAGGCGGTGCAAGACTTCAACTGGGCTTTGAAGATCAGAGACCAAGCCCATGGAGAAAACTTCCTCCCCAAGAACTACGTTGGCTTGATCCCCTATATAAAGGGGTACGTAGGCACATTGTAAAGGGTCGAAAGTTGAGAGCTCTGAGGCAGCCAACATAAACCCTAAGCAATCTCAACCACCAATTATACACAACCACCATACTCCGGCGAATCCATCACTCAAAGACCACCGTTGTAGATCTTAATTCCGGCGACGAACCTCAAACTTTGTTAATACCAAATTCCTCCGTTAACAAATTGGCTCTAGAAGGAGGGGGCTAATTAAGATCCAAATCTTTGGAGGAAAAGATGTCACACAATCACAACGAACGTCCTATGGATGAGGTCAGTTCTGACGACAGTGAAGGGCGTAACCACGCCCGCCATGAAGAATACGTTCCGCGGAGTGTTCCAAACCCTGCTTACGGAACGCCTATCGTCGGGGGACAACCACCGGTACTCATAAGTAACTCAGATCTGATGGAGCAGCTCTATCGCATTGTGATGCCTTGAATGGCTTCGAAGCAAGACTGGATACGGTTGAAAGAAGTGAAGGAAGGGGTCGGGTCAGGCGACAACCCCACAATGATCATCGTACAGGTAGAGGCACCACAGGTCAGGGGGGTGACAGATCTCATGCTGGAAGGTTTCAGAATGTTACCCCAAGAAGGTTAGAATATCAGGAAGATGGAGTCCCTATTGTTGAACTTCCTAATGAAGAGACGGACAGTCAGGATCGACCTAGGGGGGAACGACGTCCATCCCCATACCCTCATAGGTCAGGGCGGTCAGAGAGTGAAGTTCGAAGGGCTGATGAAATCCATCGAGACCAAGAACAATGCTTGAAAAGGTTGAAGGATCGTCTTGGCATAAGACTTAACAACGACGATCTACGGTTGTTATTGGTTGAATGGAAAAGAGACAGAGAAGTTCGAGGAGAACAACCTCTTGATCCACAGCGCGAGCCCCCTGTTGACAGGTCGAGGCCCCATGGACAAGAGCATACTCATCCTCGTGATGATTCAAGACGTAACCTAGAAGTACAACCTCGTGATCCACAGCGAGAGCCCCCTGTAGACAGGTCGAGGCCCCATGGACATGAGGAAGCACCTCTACGAGATAACTTGCGAAGTAATCAAGGTGCGAGGCCCCGTGATTCACAGAGAGCGCCCCCTGATCTCAGGTTGAGGCCCCGTGATCATGAGCGAGCCCCCCAATTCGAAGGGCCCAGAAGGAGACGGGATACAGAGTTGGATTATAGGAGTAGGGGTGGCGATCGACGGAATAGGTATGATGCCCCTTACCGTGGAGGACCTTCTGGAGGAAGAGATACGCACATAACACTTGTTTCGTCCCAAAGTAGATCAGGAGGAAGATGTGAAGAGTCAAGGACGCGCCCTCATAGTCATGAGGAGAGGACGCGCACTCCAAGTCCTAATCCAAGGTTGCAAGAGAATTCTGCAGCACAAGGGGGAACCCAAGGGCAAGATCCACCTCAACCTCCTCCGATTGTGCATACCCAACCTCCGCCTACTGGAAGTACTCAAACTAATGTCCAAACTATCCCAGGTGTGGGAAGATTCAATGTGGATGACCTGAAAAAACTCCTCACACACCTTGAGGGAGGAAGAGTTACTTCAACAGCTCAAGCCCCCTCCCCTTTCTCGACAGCAGTGAGGGAGGCACCGCTCTCAGCAGGGTATAGGAATACAACCAACGATTTGCGCTTTCATTGGAATGCTGACCCTGTTGAGTTCCTGGGAAGGTTCACTATAGAGATGGATGTGTATCAAGTACCTGACTTGGCTAGGTGTCGTCTTCTGGCAGCGACCTTTAGGGAGAGTGCTCAACAGTGGTTTCAAAAGCTTGGACCAGGTGTGATCACTTCATGGGAGGTCATGAAAACTCTTTTTCTGACAAAATTCCAAGCTACTGTGAAGTATGCCCCACCAGTGACTACCTTGGCCAATATCAAGCAAAAGGAAGGAGAAAGCTTGCAATCGTACTTCAAGAAGTTCAATGCTGAGTATACCATGGTTAGATGAGCAACAGATAAGTAACTCAAAAGTTTCTTGATTGCAGTGCTTCAAGTCGGAATGGATTTCTAGAAACACCTCCAAGGGAAGGACCTAGCAACTCTGACGGACCTCTACATCCTTTTTCTTTTGATTTCGATATTATCAAAAAGTTCTTGTCAATTTATTTGTAATAATTTTCATTTAGATTCTTTTTTTTGTTAAGTAATTTTCATTTAAATTCTTTGTTCTAACTACCCAAATCTTTATGATAAAAATTAGATTAAAATCAAATATTTAATAATTTTTAAATTTGTTAATGAAGGTGTTTTTTAAAGGTTGGATATCTAGACAAAAACACTCTTTTAAGTGCCAATGGTATAAGTTGCACGTACAATTTACCATACTTGTACCTTAGCCAAACATTTTTGGTGCACTTAGAAATATTGTTAAAAATAGTGTTAAGAGAGCGAGATGTCTTACCGTTTAGAAAATAGTGTTAAAAATAATGCTAAGACAGTGAGATGTCCATGGTTAATCAATATACTTATATAAATGAGAAGACGGGGCGGTGAGGTGGCGCGTTTAGAATTGTTCCGTTCTATTTTTCTAATTTTCTCAATTTTTCTCAATTTTTAATTTTAATAATTACAACTTCCTTTACTATTTTCGATTTTGTAGAAAAGAAATTGAAAATTACACTTTTATTATTTTCAAAACTTGATAGAACTTTCTTTTATTATTTTCAAACTTGATAGAACTTTCTTTGATTTAGAAAATTACAACTTCATTATTATTTTCGAATTTGTAGGACTTGAGAGAATTTTCTTTGATTTAAAAAATTACAACTTCCTTATTATTTTCGAATTTATAGGATTGATAAAACTTTCTTTTATTATTTTCAAACATGATAAACTTTCTTTGATTTAGAAAATTACAACTTCCTTATTATTTTTGAATTTGTAGGACTTGATAGAACTTTATTTGATTTAGAAAATTACAACTTCCTTATTATTTTCGAATTTGTAGGACTTGCAAGAACTTTCTTTGATAAAATTATAACTTCCTTATTATTTTCGAATTTGTAGGACTTGATAAAACTCTCTTTGATTTAGAAAATTACAATTTCCTTATTATTTTTGAATTTGTAGGATTGATAAAACTTTCTTTTATTATTTTCAAACTTTCTTTGATTTAGAAAATTACAACTTCCTTATTATTTTCGAATTTGTAGGACTTGATAGAACTTTTTTTGATTTAGAAAATTACAATTTCCTAATTATTTTTGAATTTGTAGGATAGATTGAACTTTCTTTTATTATTTTCAAACTTGATAGAACTTTCATTGATTTAGAAAATTACAACTTCCTTATTATTTTCGAATTTGTAGGACTTGATAGAACTTTCTTTGATTTAGAAAATTACAACTTTCTTATTATTTTCGAATTTGTAGGACTTGCTAGAACTTTCTTTGATTTAGAAAATTACAACTTCCTTATTATTTTCGAATTTGTAGGCTTGATAGAACTTTCTTTTATTATTTTCAAAGTTGATAGAACTTTCTTTGATTTAGAAAATTACAACTTCCTTATTATTTTTGAATTTGTAGGATTGATAGAACTTTCTTTTATTATTTTCAAACTTGATAGAACTTTCTTTGATTTAGAAAATTACAACTTCCTTATTATTTTCGAATTTGTAGGACTTGATAGAACTTTCTTTGATTTAGAAAATTACAACTTCCTTATTATTTTCGAATTTGTAGGACTTGCTAGAATTTTCTTTGATTTAGAAAATTACAACTTCCTTATTATTTTTGACTTTGTAGGATTGATAAAACTTTCTTTTATTATTTTCAAACTTGATAGAACTTTCATTGATTTAGAAAATTACAACTTCCTTATTATTTTTGAATTTGTAGGATTGATAGAACTTTCTTTTATTATTTTCAAACTTGATAGAACTTTCTTTGATTTAGAAAATTACAACTTCCTTATTATTTTCGAATTTGTAGGACTTGATAGAACTTTCTTTGATTTAGAAAATTACAACTTCCTTATTATTTTCGAATTTGTAGGACTTGCTAGAACTTTCTTTGATTTAGAAAATTACAACTTCCTTATTATTTTTGACTTTGTAGGATTGATAAAACTTTCTTTTATTATTTTCAAACTTGATAGAACTTTCATTGATTTAGAAAATTACAACTTCCTTATTATTTTCGAATTTGTAGGACTTGATAGAACTTTCTTTGATTTAGAAAATTTATTTGATTTAGAAAAATAAAATTTCCCTATTATTTTAGAATTTGTAGGACTTGCTAGAACTTTCTTTGATTTATAAAATTACAACTTCCTTATTATTTTCGAATTTGTAGGCTTGATAGAACTTTCTTTTATTATTTTCAAACTTGATAGAACTTTCTTTGATTTAGAAAATTACAACTTCCTTATTATTTTCGAATTTGTAGGACTTGATAGAACTTTTTTTGATTTAGAAAATTTCTTTGATTTAGAAAATTACAACTTCCTTTGATATGGATAGAAAAGTAATTATAGAAATATAATTGACTGGTCAAATAAAAGGCCGATATTTAAGGCCCAATACCCTAATTATTCATTAATTTCGTAATTAATGAATAGGGAAAATATACAGCTCATAAAAAGAGTCCAAATTATGGCAAATTGGTCAAAGAAGGATCCGGAATCCCAATTAAAGGCAATTAATGAGTCATAGCCTTTATCAACAAGGAAAAGACTTCTCCGGCAAGAAATACGATGTTTATCCAATATCAAAAAGGAGACTTATTCGCTAAGACTCCTAAACATACCATAAATACTAGGCTCCAGACGCCTATATAAGGTCCCTGATCCTACAATCAGAACTACGTTTTTGGCTTGATTCTCAAGAACGATTTGAGATACGTAGGCATCTTGTGAGGACCAATTTAGTCCGGAAACACGAGTGCAGCCATTAAAGCTCGAAGCTCATCAAACCTTAGCATTAATTACACAAGTACGTTTTTTAATCCACAACATTTGGCGCCGTCTGTGGGAAGACAACATCAACCATGGCAAACACGCGAAGAACAGCTCGAGATACTCAAACTCCTGAGGATCGCACTGTCACCTCTGAGGCTGATACTCACGGAAATCAACCACCGCCAACTACTGGCACTCAAGGGACGAATATCCCCACCAACACTCAAGGACCGAAAATCCCAATTTCGGTTGAAGGGACGAATCCCCTGCAGATGGTCATTCATGGATCTAATCCACAAGAGACCGTTCACCAGCAACCAATCTCGACTTCTCCACTCATCATGAATGCACCGAGAAGCCTTCAACTCCATACTACTGATCTCCCTCAATACGCGAATCAGACTTTGGGGACGCCAATCTATGGCATGCCCCCTCGACCCATGGCGGGCGGTAGTGGAACTAATCCAATCTACCATGAGGCATATGTGCCCCCTTATATTCAAGGTCTGGGACCCCAAAATCAACAAACTCGCCAGACCCCTTTCGTTCAAGATTACTCGGGCCCATATACTGAGGATGAGGGTTATACAACTGGAGAGGATGTCGCCCCAAGAAGGAGACGTTCTTCCCAGACAAATCGGGATCAACCCCAAACTACTAAGGAGAAAATTGCAGCCCATGAGGCAGAGACTGCAAGACTCAAGAAACTCTTTGCTGAGTAGGAGGCCGCTCAATCTCAAAGCCGAACGGCTGAAGGGATCCCGATAATCAACTTGGATCCACCGGCAAGAAGAACCAAGAGGGCCGAAGCCCCAAGGGGTGATCCTAGTATTCTGTTGCCCCTAGGAGATCCTGATGATCCTACACCACCGTTTACTCAAGACATCATGAAAATGGCTATATCCAGAAAATTCAAGATGCCTTCGATCAAAGCCTATGATGGAACGGGAGATCCCGCAAATCATGTAAGGACCTTCTCCAATGCACTACTGTTGCAGTCAACCAACGATGCGATCAAGTGTAGGGCGTTTCCACAAACCTTGGCAGGCATGGCCCAACGCTGGTATAGCCGTCTTCCTCCCAACTCAATTGGATCCTTCAAAGAATTGAGTAAAGCCTTCATCAATCAATTCATAAGTGGAAGGGTGCATGAGAAAAGCTCTGCCTCACTCATGGCAATCCGGCAAGGATAGAATGAAGCCCTGAGGGACTACATCAATCGATTCACTCGAGAGGCTTTAAAAGTCCCAGATTTGGAAGACAGAGTGGCTATGATAGCCCTACAACAAGGAACCACTGATGACCACTTCAAACGGTCGCTAGCTAAACATCCACCCGAGAGCATGCTGAAGCTCCAAGATAGGGCTGGGAAATATATCAAGGCTGAAGAAAGCATGAGAAAGTATGAGCCCCCTGCTGGTGGTAGTGGAAACTCGAAGAAAAGAAAAGAAACTCAGGAGTACGACGTCAAGGAAAAGTTTCCCCGAACATCAAAGAATTCTGACTCTCCACCCAAGAGAAATAACTTTGGGCCAAAGTTCACGGAGTATGCAAGATTGAATACTCCCAGGAGTCAAATTCTGATGGAAATAGCCAAGGAAGAAGATATCAAATGGCCAAAGCCAATGAGGGCTGATTTGTCCAAACGGAACCAAAATCAGTTTTGTCGGTTCCACAAAGAAGTCGGTCATGACACCGATGATTGTAGACAACTGAAAGATGAGATTGAGTTTCTGATACGAAGAGGAAAACTCAGCAAGTTCACTAAGGATGGGAGCCAAGGGAGCCAAAGGGGGAACTATGAAAGAAAGGATTATGATAGAAGGGACAACGATCAAGATCGAAATCCCAAGCCCCGAGGGCCTGTGATCAACATGATATTTGGAGGACCAACTGCTGCTGGGTCCTCCCGAAACTCAAGAAAAGCTTATGCCCGAGAGGTACTGACTATTGTTGGAGAAGCACCGAAGCGTGCACGAACAGAAGTATCAATAAGTTTTGATGATTCTGATTTGGAAGGGGTGAAGTTTCCCCACGATGATCCTCTTGTCATAATACCTGTGATAGGCAACTCTGAAACAAAGAGAGTCTTAGTCGACAATGGAGCCTCTGTGGATATCTTGTTCCACGATGCCTTTATCAAGATGGGTTACACTGATTCTCAGTTGACACCCTCTAATATGCCCATATATGGGTTCAATGGAGTGGAATCAAAGGTGGAAGGCACTATCCAACTCCCAATGACCATGGGACAAGGAACGAATACATCCACTCAGATGCTGAACTTCATAGTTATAAAGGCAACCTCAACCTACAATGCGATCCTTGGGAGGACGGGTCTTCATGCGTTTAAGGCTGTTGCCTCATCATACCACCTGAAACTCAAATTCCCCACTCGGAATGGGATTGGTGAAGAACGGGGAGACCAAAAGATGGCTAGAAGCTGTTATGTAGCCGCGTTAAGGCCTGATGGAGTTGGGGGGCAGGTTCTCCCCATTGAAGATATGGACACTAGTGACAATGAGGACCGAAGAGGGAAACCAGCTGAGGATTTAATCCCAATTCCCTTAGTCCCGGATGAACCAGAGAAGGTGACTTATGTTGGGGCACTACTGCCCGAACCATTGAAAGGCAAACTTGCATCTTTTCTTCAAGAAAACAATGACGTTTTTGCTTGGACAGCGGCTGACATGCCAGGGATTGATCCCCAACTAATATCTCACAAATTGAATGTGGATCCAGAAAGGAAGGCAGTGAAACAAAAGAAAAGAAGTTTTGCTCCGGAGAGGCTTGAAGCCATTAAGCAAGAAGTGAATAAACTTTTAGAAGCTGGGTTCATTGAGGAAATCCAATTCCCAGAATGGTTAGCTAACCCCGTGATGGTCAAAAAAGCTAACGGGAAGTGGAGAATGTGCGTCGACTTCACCGACTTGAATGATGCATGTCCTAAGGATTGTTTCCCCTTACCAAGGATTGATGCTCTGATAGATGCCACTGCTGGGCACGAGATGCTAAGTTTCATGGATGGCTTCAGCGGATATAATCAAATCAAGATGCACAAAGATGACATCGCCAAGGTGTCGTTCATCACTGACTTTGGTGTCTTCTGTTTCTTGGTCATGGCTTTTGGACTTAAGAATGCTGGAGCAACCTATCAAAGGTTGGTTAACAAAATCTTTGAGCACTTGATTGGAAAATCCATGGAGGTCTACGTAGATGACATGTTAGTCAAAAGCCTTGATAAGGCCGATCATATTGAGCACCTCCGAGAGGCTTTTGAAGTGCTAAGGCACCACAAGATGATGTTGAATCCAGCCAAATGTGCCTTTGGTGTAGGCTCGGGAAAGTTTTTAGGCCTGATGGTTTCCAAGAGAGGGATCGAGGCTAATCCCGACAAAATCAAAGCAATTCTAGACATGGAACCACCAAAGACTGTCAAGGATGTCCAGAAACTGACGGGAAGAGTGGCTGCTTTGGGGAGATTCATCTCCAAGTCTGGAGAGAAGTGCTTACCCTTCTTCAAAGCACTCAAAAAAGTGAAAAATTTTGAATGGACAACTGAAAGTCAAGAGGCCTTTGAGGCCCTGAAGAAATATATGGCTGAAGCACCACTATTGGCAAAACCCAAGCCAGGAGAAATTCTCTATTTATACTTGGCGGTTTCCAACACAGCCCTTGGAGCTGTTTTGGTAAAGGAAGAAGTAAAGGTTCAGAAACCCATCTACTATGTGAGCAAGATTCTACATGGGGCAGAAATAAACTACTCAATGGTTGAGAAGTTTGCCTTAGCCTTGATAATGGCCTCAAGAAAGCTACGCCCCTACTTCCAGGCTCACAAGATAGAGGTCTTGACTGATCAACCTCTAAGAAACATCTTGCATAGCCCTCAAGTTAGTGGAAGATTGATCAAATGGGCCATTGAATTGGGCGAATTCGACATCAAGTATAAGCCTCGAACGGCCATAAAAGCTCAAGCACTTGCTGACTTCATGGTTGAATGCACCATTGACAACCAAGAAGTCGGGGGCCAGGAAGTGACTATGGAAGATAAGAAAGATGAGGAAATGACCTTCAAAGAATGTTGGGTGCTCTATTTTGATGGAGCATCAAAAACAAAATCAAGTGGAGCTGGTTTAGTGCTACAAAGTCCTGATGGATTCCTAATAGAGTATGCACTAAAACTTGACTTCCCGACGACAAACAATGAGGCTGAGTATGAAGCTCTGATAGCTGGCTTAGGGCTGGCTGGAGCCTTGAGAGTCAAAACTCTGAAAGTATGTGGAGACTCGAGGCTAGTGGTTTCCCAAGTAAATGGGGAATTTGAGGCCAGAGATGAAGTCATGGCCAAGTACTTAAAACTTGTCAAGGCCATTATGACTCAATTCGATGAATGCTATGTGGAGCACATTCCAAGGGAGGAAAATGTGAAGGCTGATGCCTTGTCTAAGTTTGCCTCTTCTGAAATTGAAAACTATGCCGGGAGTGTATACTTCCAGGTCTTGAAGACCCCAAGCATCAATGGAAAGTTGGTAGCCCCCATTGGTATCACCAGTTGTTGGATTGATCCCATCAAAGCTCATCTGGAAACTGGGTGGCTGCCAAACGACACTTCAGAGGCACGAAGGCTATACGTCAGAGCATTAAGGTATGCCCTGATTGAGGGAATCCTATACAAGAAATCTTTTGTTGTTCCATACTTAAAGTGCTTGAGACCTCAAGAGGCAGAATTGGCCCTAAAGGAAGTGCATGAAGGGATTTGTGGACAACATTTGGGGGGCAGAGCCCTTGCTCATAAAGTCACTCGTCTAGGTTTCTATTGGCCAAGCATACTTGCTGATGCTAAAAGCTATGTCAAGAAATGTGAACGGTGCCAGAAACATGCACCAGTGGTTAGGCAACCACCAGAGATGATGACATCCATTAACTCACCTATCCCCTTTGCTATGTGGGGAATGGATATACTCGGGCCGTTTCCTATGGCAAGTGCTCAGAGAAAGTTCTTGATAGTAGCAATTGATTATTTCACCAAGTGGATTGAGGCTAAGCCATTAGCCAAGATAACCACCAAGCAAGTGATGCAATTCTTCTGGGAAAATGTGATATGCAGATATGGAATTCCACGAGTCCTGGTCACGGACAATGGAACCCAGTTTAACAACGATGAGTTCAAGAAGTATTGTGATGAAAACGATATCCAATTGCGCTTCACTTCTGTCACCCATCCTCAAGCAAATGGGCAAGCTGAGGTTGCAAATCGAATCATCCTTGATGGACTAAAGAAAAGAGTTGAACGCTCCAGAAACACTTGGGTAGACGAATTACTCCCTATACTTTGGGCATATCGTACTACTTGCAAAGTCACCACCGGGGCAACTCCATTCCTATTGGCTTATGGAGCAGAGGCAGTGGTCCCAGTGGAAATTACTCACACCTCCCCAAGAGTTGAGGCTTATGAACCAGAAACAAATGAAGAAGGCTTGAGGCTAGCTTTGGATCTAATTGATGAAGTTAGAGATGAAGCAAACGCCAAGATAGTTGAGCATCAAAAGAAAGCCTCTTTCTACTACAACCTAAGGGTTAAAGAAAGGTTCTTTCGTCAAGGAGACTTGGTTCTCAGAAAGATTGAAGCATCCGGAGTTGGACAAAAAGGGAAGTTGGCCCCAAATTGGGAAGGACCATATCGCGTCAAAAACGTATTTGGTCGAGGCTCCTACAAGCTAGAAACCCTTGAAGGGCATGAGGTGCCAAGAACTTGGCATGCCTCCAACTTGAAAGTTTATTATGTTTAAGGTGTTTCCTAAGTGGATTCGCTACTAGAAATAAGGTTTGATAAAACCAAACCAAGTTTTTTAAAAAAAAACTTGAGTATTATGTAAGGGTTGAGCCCATTCTTCAAAGTTATGAATTATATACTCCTATTCATCATGTTTTGAATGCATTACATACTGATAGATATGTACAAAATGCTAACTAAACATGCAGAAGGCAAGAAAACAACACAAGCCATGAATGGCCACAAAATGTAAATAAAACTAAACTTACAAAAGTTTAAGTTAAGCCCGAAGGCTGGAAATACATAGAAAGAAAATACAAAGCCATGAACGGCCATAAGTAAACTACAAACTACGGCTGCGCTTCACCATCCTTGACTCCTGCATCTGTCTCCTCCCCTGAGCTAGAACTGGAAGAATGCTCACCAGCATCCTCAGCATCATCAGCAGAAGCGTCACTGAGGGGTGATGAATGCTCTGGATCTAAAATCCTAGCATCTTCCTCCATATCGTCAACTCCAGCCAAAATACGCTCCAAAGGAGTAGGAGGGTGAGGAGCAGGAAAGTCAGCAGCATCAAAGACTCCAGGATGCTTGGCCAAGATAGCCTGAACAGCATCCTCCCATCCTGAAGTATGCTGGACTGGGAAAAGGATCTCGTCATGCTTTTCGATCAAGTCCTTGTACTCCTGAGAGTCAAGGTACTCATCGATGCAATCATCCTTGCCTTTTCTCAGCTCAACAATATCAGCCTGAGCGTCAGCAAGCTCTTTCTCCCTCCTGGCAAGAGTCTCCTTAAGAGACTTCACCTCCTCCTCGGACCTCTCCAGCTTGACTCTGTTGGCCTCAGAGGAGGTACGCCAAGCCTTAGCTTGGAACAATACCCCCTGAAAGTTGGCATTTGCCTGCCAAAAGATAAAAGTTAGGAAAATATAAGCAGAAACTTCAAAGAAATAGCTAAGGTAAAGAAAATTACCGCAGCAATAGCTTGAGCCCCGAGATGCTCAGCACCCTCAAGGGTGGAATCTGCAACGAAATCCTTGTAATCACAAGGGGTAAGAGAATGGTACGACCAGTCCACAGCATGTTTGGACACCCCAGTAATGGTGTCCTTCTTCCTGATACCCCAGTTGGGGCGCCACACTGAGGACTTGGCAGACACAGGAATGTCCACCTCATCCACAGAAGGGATCAAGAAGCTGGGAGCATTGGCTTTCCCCCTTGGATCATCCCCAATCCTAGCCCTTTTCATCCTGGATGTCTCAACATCCTTGGGCTCATTGGTCTTGTTGATAAAGGCCGCAGCTACAAGAAAAGCCAGAAAATGGTTAACAGAAGATCACCAAGAAAGAAAAATAGACATAATGAAAAGGGATAAGCAAAAATACCCTTATCATGAACAGTAGAAAGCCCAACGGACTTGAGGACAAACTCATCCAGTAGCTCCCAAGCCACGGTAGTCCCATTATCCTTAATAAGCTCTGAGTAGGCATGAAGTTCCTCCTCATTCAAGACAATGTTACCGGGACTACCATCAGAGACTCTCCCAAAAGATGTACGGAACAGGGTTCCCCAGTCCCCTCCTTCCCATATAAGATACATGAACTCATTTTTCCATTTGGGGTTATTATCTGGGATTGACTTGGGGTGAAAAATGAAAGGGAAGCCTACCCTATGGCTTATATACACCCAACCCAAGTTGTTGGCGGAGCTATTCTTAAACTGAAAGATCTTTCTAAACAAAGGTACAGAAAGAGGGAAGTTTTTACGAAGGCATAAAACCATGAAACAATTAATTATCCTCCAGGCATTTGGAGGTAATTGACAAGGATTAATTTGAACATCTGCCAAGAGTCTAGGAATGAACTCATGGAATGGGAACCTAAGGCCGGCAACAATGGCATCTTTGTAAATACACAAAGCATTTGGCCTCCAGTGACATGAACGGTCACCGGCACCGGCGGGAACTAGCCTTAAAGGGGCCTTTACCCTATACATCTTATTATAACTTTTAATTAGATCTACTTCGTGAAACTTATTACTACAATCATACGAATCTAAAGCAGACACTGACGGGTATTCGTCCCCACGTTCATTAATCATATCATGCAAAGACATGTATTTTGAACGAATAGGAATGGGGGTACCTCTTTTTGAAGCAGAATTCATCTTTTGGAGGCGTTGGGAAGCTCGATCGGCCATTTTTAACCCAGAAAATCTTTAAATCTTCAAGAAATTTGCCCAGAAAATCTTCAAAAGAGCCCAGAAATCTTCAACAAAAAACCCAGAATCTTCAAAGAATCCCAGAATCTTCAAAGAAATCTTCAAATATTCAAGCAAAAACCCAGAAAAACGATGAGGTTAACCGGAAAAGCTTGCCGGGAATCGCTTTGTGGTGGAACCCTAGCAGAGCAAATTGTAAGAAATTTTGAAGAGAATTCTGCAGAGTAACGTTGAGAAAATGAAATGTGAAGAATGAGTATAAGCAAATGAAAACTCACCCTTATATAGGGATGACAGCCGGTCACTGGGCCGGTTGAACGAAGGGAAACCGGCATTAGCCGGTACGGCCCATAAAAGGCTAAAGGCCCAAATCACTGAGTTTGAACAGTGAAAGTCCTTGGGCCTAGTTAAGCCCATTACAAAAACAAACCACATTTTCGATCAAAGTTCTGACCAAAATAAATTCGAATAAAGCCCAAAATGGCTCCTGTATTCGACCAAAAATCTCGTCGAAAGGCTAAAAGCCCAATTATTAAAAATGGCTAAAAGCCCAATAAAAAGATGAAAGCCCAATTGCTAAAATAAATCCTTGGGCCCAAATGAAGCCCAATATATGTGGGCTCTAAAAGTCTGTAACGAACCAAGTATTCGACCAGAATCCTGGTCGAATGAGTTCGAATAGACACCAAAATTGAAGTCTCGATCGACCATGTTCCTGGTCGAAACCACTCGACCAGGCACCAAAAATGGAAGTTAACTTCGACCACAATCCTGGTCGAAATCATTCGACCAGGAGGCAAAATGGAAGTTAGCTTCGACCACAATCCTGGTCGAAATCATTCGACCAGGAGGCAAAATGGAAGTTAGCTTCGACCAGAATCCTGGTCGAAATCATTCGACCAGGAGGCAAAATGGAAGTTAGCTTCGACCAGAATCCTGGTCGAAACCATTCGACCAGGAGGCAAAATGCAAGCAAATTTCGACCAGAATCCTGGTCGAAGGAGTTCGACCAGGAGCTAAAATCGAGGTCAAATTCGACCAGGATCCTAGTCGAAAATGACTTGAAAAATTCTAAAGTCAATTTATCTTCCAGGAAATTGATGAAAAATCCCGATTCCTATTTTGGGAAATTATAAAATTGGTTTAGAACCATGTGTTCGTCAAACCAAGCTACAATACGGAAGAAAATTTCGTAACTCTCGAATGAAATAACTTCTACGATAATCCAAGAGAGATTTTCCTAGAAGTTGGGGGGCAAATGATATGGATAGAAAAGTAATTATAGAAATATAATTGACTGGTCAAATAAAAGGCCGATATTTAAGGCCCAATACCCTAATTATTCATTAATTTCGTAATTAATGAATAGGGAAAATATACAGCTCATAAAAAGAGTCCAAATTATGGCAAATTGGTCAAAGAAGGATCCGGAATCCCAATTAAAGGCAATTAATGAGTCATAGCCTTTATCAACAAGGAAAAGACTTCTCCGGCAAGAAATACGATGTTTATCCAATATCAAAAAGGAGACTTATTCGCTAAGACTCCTAAACATACCATAAATACTAGGCTCCAGACGCCTATATAAGGTCCCTGATCCTACAATCAGAACTACATTTTTGGCTTGATTCTCAAGAACGATTTGAGATACGTAGGCATCTTGTGAGGACCAATTTAGTCCGGAAACACGAGTGCAGCCATTAAAGCTCGAAGCTCATCAAACCTTAGCATTAATTACACAAGTACGTTTTTTAATCCACAACATCCTTATTATTTTTGAATTTGTAGGAATTGCTAGAACTTTCTTTGATTTAGAAAATTACAACTTCCTTATTATTTTCGAATATGTAGGACTTGATAGAACTTTCTTTGATTTAGAAAATTACAACTTCCTTATTATTTTTGAATTTGTAGGATTGATAGAACTTTCTTTTATTATTTTCAAACTTGATAGAACTTTCTTTGATTTAGAAAATTACAACTTCCTTATTATTTTCGAATTTGTAGGACTTGATAGAACTTTCTTTGATTTAGAAAATTACAACTTCCTTATTATTTTTGAATTTGTAGGATTGATTGAACTTTCTTTCATTATTTTCAAACTTGATATTATAAATAGTAATATTATATGTTTATAATGATTTTTATCAATATAAATTTTTTAATATATATATGGCAATGGTATCGGTCCAAGAAAATAAAAAATCAAACTCTATAAACAAAAGGAATATGTAAATAATTTATAATATTACTTACCCAAATGCAAATTTTACGGAATATATTTTATTTGATAATTTATATAATTTTATAGATATTTATTTCATAATTTTTATTATAATATTATTTTTCTTAATAAATATATTTTAATGCCGCTGCGAATCGCGGCTCAGTAACCTAGTACTATTATATAAAGGAGAAGACGGGGGCGGTGAGGTGACGCTCTTAGATCGCTTCGTTCTAGTTTTCTAATTTTCTCAATTTTTTGAATTAATAATATTAAAAATTCGAAAAAATCTCAATTACCTTTTAAATACTTACTAATAGAGGAAACATATAATATTTTTGCGTTTAAAATCTCTACTAATGGAGAAAGTAAATATACAATAGATCTTTACTAATGGAGGAAACTAAATATAACTAATGGAAGAAACTAAATATTCAATTATAATATTTTTTTTTAAAATACTTACTAATAGATTACTAATAGAGGAAACATATAATATTTTTGCGTTTAAAATCCATACTAATGGAGAAAGTAAATATACAATAGATCTTTACTAATGGATGAAACTAAATATCACTAATGGAAGAAACTAAATATTCAATTATAATATTCTTGCCTTCAAAATATCTAAATTAGAAAAAAGTGTATTACCTAACATTATTTTGAACTTTCCTCTATTATTATCTAAATATTCTCATAATACTTTTTAATGAAATTACTATATTAACATACTGCTCTCTTAAACTTTCTTTTTTATGTAATATAATAGAAAATACAGGAACGTTTTGGTAAATAAGAAGTTAATAAATTAGATCGGTCTTGCATAAGAAATTAAGTAATTAATACCAAAAACTAAAAAAAATCTCAGTTGCCTTTTAAATATTTACTAATGGAGAAAACTAAATATACAATTTCAATATTCTTGCATGTAAAATCTCTACTAATAGAGGAAAGTAAATATAATATTCTTGCATTTAAAATCTCTACTAATAGAGAAAGTAAATATACAATAAATCTTTACTGATGGAGGAAACTAAATATCACTAAAAGAGGAAACTAAATATTCGATTATAATATTCTTGCCTTCAAAATATATAAATTATAAAAAAAAAGTATATTACCTTACATTATTTAAAACATTCCTCTGTTATTATCTAAATATTCTCATAATATTTCTTTTCAAATGAAATTAAAATCTTAACATTATTTTCTCCTAAACTTTCTTCTTTTTTTATGTGATATAATAGAAAATACAGGAACGTTTTGGTAAATAAGAAGTTAAGAAATTAAATATGTCTTACATAAGAAATTAAGTAATTAATACCAAAGATTAAAACAAAAATTAATTGCCTTTTAAATATTTACTAATGGAGGAAACTAAATATACAATTTCAATATTCTTACATTTAAAATCTCTACTAATGGAGGAAAGTAAATATAATATTCTTGCATTTAAAATCTGTACTAATGGGGAAAGTAAATATACAACAGATCTTTACTAACGGAGGAAACTAAATATTACAAATGGAGGAAAGTAAATATTCAATTATAATATTCTTGCCTTCAAATATCTAAATTAAAAAAAAAGTGTATTGCTTTACATTATTTTGAACTTCCATTTATTATTATCTAGATATTCTCATAATATTTCTTTTCAAATGAAATTACCATCTTAACATTCTACTCTCCTAAACTTTCTTTTTTAATGTAATATAATAGAAAATACAAGAACATATTGGTAAATAAAAAGTTAAGAAATTAGATCGGTCTTGCATAAGAAATTAAGTAATTACTTGATAAATAATTAATTACCTTTAATACTTTCATACAAACAACTAATTAATAGTATAAATATACACATCTCTGCAACTTTTATTGTCAACATTGTTCTTCTTTACTTTTTTGTTAGTTCATGTTAAAAGTGTGTATATGAGTACATGAGTATGAAACTTTTTCCTTTATGTTATTTGTCTTATTACGTTTGTTTGTATTCTAATGCGGGATCATATTAAAATTTACTTTTTTGTTTGTTCATGTTAAAAGTGTGTATATGAGTACATGAGTATGAAACTTTTTCCTTTATGTTATTTATCTTATTACGTTTGTTTGTATCATAATGCAAGATCATATTAAAATCTTTGACAAGACAAGTTATTTGCTATTAGTGTTGATTGAGTTAAGACATGGATTAATAAGGAAGAGGATTCATCAGTTAAAATAATAGGCCGAACAAGGTGATTGTCATCTACATTCAGTTGTGAATTGATTTAAATGTTTATGTGTGTACGTTATTAGTTTTGAATTTATAGTTAAAAGTTGATACACCTGTATACAAGGTAACTCGAAAGTGGAGAATTTATCATGTCTTCAAAAACAAATTTTATCATTGTTTTTTAACGTTTAGATAGTTATTGCTCTAATTTTTATGAGAAAAGATTATATCTTTTAGTAAAATATTTTATGTAATTCATACACGAAAATTCAAAGATAAAAAATGTATATTAAGAAATTTATAGTGTATGTATTTAGAAAATATCATGTTAAGATTTATTCGACTGAAGAATTTATTTAGTGTGTGCATTTTTAACAAAATTCAATAAGTCGGTGCATTTATAACAAAAGTCATACAAGAATAAGAAACATTGAGAAGAGGTCATTAAATTTTATTTTTTTTAAAGAAAGAGGTTTTTGTTGTTATTTGTTTTGACAAAAAGAGATCATTATTAATAAAAAATTCTCCCAGCAACAAAAAGGATGTTTGTTCATATTTTTTGATTTTTTTCTTATTGGGAGTAGATTTGGAGTTAGTGAAAATTTTAATAGCTCTGAAGATATAATTGTAGTTTTTGATTAAACGATCTAGAACTTTATATATATATAATTCAAAACAAAAATTAATTTTATATTAGAAATATTATTTTATTTAAAAACGTATTTTGTAGAATATATTTTGAGAAAATTTAGAGATATTATTATAAAGCAACTGCGAAGCGCGACTTAATAAACTAGATATAATGTTAACATGAACACCCTAGTTTTGAGAAAGATATAGGAGTGTTGAATAACATAGAAATCGTCGATTGTTTTTAAAAAAAATTATAAGCTATGAAAAGGTGGGGAAAGAAAAAAGAAATTAATTTTGTGTAGGTAGTGAAGCATAAAATAGAAAAAAGATATACAATAGACGGCATGTAAAGTACGACTTGATATCTCGTATAATATACTCTTGATTACAACATTGCTAGACTCTATACAAGGTGTGTATTATTTGCAAATTGGATAATTTAAAAAAAATTATATAAAATTAACGTGATCATTGTTCTAGAGTTCAGAAGAGAATTATTGATTCTACCATAGAATTTCATAAATAATTTTTAAATTGTGTTTAGCAAAACATAAAGTTTGATTCTAATGTATAATCACTTAAAACATTTATGAGTGATTTTCAATGAATTATCGAGAAAAAAAGTAATGTAGTCTTGTTTTTAATTTACTAATTGAAATTTGTGCTTATATTTGATAAATAATGAGATAAATATATGTATCATTTGTGTACATACTGTTGTGCCCAAAATCTCACATGTACTCAATTTAAGGCCCACATACAATATAGGCCCAACTAGTATGGATTTGGTGAGGATTGGATGTATTGAAGTTCAGCTTCATAGTGCCAAGGAGCAGCTTCAGGGTGTTTTGACTGCAGGAGCAGCTTCAGGGTGTTTTGACTGCAGGAGCAGGTTCAGGGTGGTCCGAACCTCCCCGGGACAGAATCAGAGTTGGACAATGACTCAGCTTCCTATACTTTAGGAGCACGAAATTACTCTTGGAAAAGGACTTCTAGGCTTAATAAAACGTGGTGGATGAGACAATTATAAACAATATAGGACTTATATTGGTTATTTCGGATATACATTAAATACATGAGGTTTTGTAGGACTTAGTGATGGACATGGACTAGGACACTGGAAAGCTCAGCTACAGGTGCATAATTCGACTATAACTCTAAGATGGATTATCTTAAAGTGGTTGAATTCGCAAGGATTGAGAAGTATAAACCTAATAGAACTACATGGGGCTTGATTCCTATAAATAGGATATGTAGGCACTTGACTAAAGGATTCGGATTTTCACTCTCTACACGCATAAGGCTCGTGTACTCTATGTGATACATATTCCGGTGAATTGGCCGGCCGAATAGGAATTATTCCGCCCTCTTCATCCGGTGGTTTTGTCAACTCAGCCCCCAAAAACGTCACATTCTCCACCTGCTCCAGCAGCTGCGGCTGAAGCTCTCGTAGAGCTGTAGACGTGCAAACCTACAGCTCTGTCCGACAACCTAGGACGCATTCTATGGATATTCCAGCGATACTCTCTCTCGGTGTTGTTACCAAATTTCCCTCACAACATTTTGGCGCTAGAAGGAGGGGCTTTTATTGATCTTTTGAGGGAAAAGATGACGAAAAGCTTCGGTGATGATCGTACAACGAAGAACAATGGAGGTTTTCTGGAAAAAAGATATAAAAGATGAATAAACGAAGGAGAAATTATGGCTCACCAGGAGGTGCGAACAAGAGAGCTTCAAATTCTGAAAACCGCCAAAAGAGGTTCCCCAACCACCTTTATTCTAGTTATTTGGTGGTAAAAGTCATAAAACAAGGAGATGCGACTCCAAGATGCCTGAAATTTGATTTTGACGGAAGGAGCCAAGAAAAGAATGGCCAAAGATGGATTTCTAATAGAGATTATGGTCTGGAATAGCTGGAAAGTACGTACGCATGAGCTTCAGGCTTATACCTATGAATCAGGTGCGGGTTCGGGTGTGAACAGCTTCGAATGACCCCAAAGCTTCTCGCATCAAGAGCACTGATTGGTAGGACATGTGAAGATTGACGTCCAACTATCAATGGAGGTACAGGCCACCCAGAGAGGCTCAGTCGAGAGGTTCAGGCAGCAAAGGCAAAGGAAACCTCTTAACTGAGGAGGTACAGATAGAACTGGATGTGAACCTCCTGATTAAGGAGGTACATGTGGAGTTAGATAAAACCTCGTTAACGAGGAGGTATGATCGAACTTGGAAAAACATGAGGATGTAGATATCTAGTGTGATGAAGAGGAACTGTAATAAAGGTTCATGTGTAGACTACTCAGAAGCTCTGTCGAGGAGTAGACAGGTGAGAAGCTGAACCTCCACCTACTGATGGACATAAATTCCATCTGGAGAGATTCAACCAGTTGGAGGTTAAGGCTTAAGAGATTCGTAGCTGAAGCTGAGCCGAGAGGTCTGTAGCTGAAGCTGAGCAGAGAGGTCCGTAGCTGAAGCTGAGCCGCGAGGTCCGTAGCTAAAGCTGTCTATTCTTTTTACTGGAAATGGAAGGTTGGCTGAACGTAGTAATGGATTATATAAGGTTCCTATTGTATTTTATACTGCAATGAACCAGGGTGGTAGTGGATGGTATGCTGCCCGAGAATGGTATCTGAAAATCGCTAAACCTTCAAGCGAAAAGGTTTTTTAACAAGGAATGAGTCAGGTTCATTGGCAAGCAGTTGTGTTCCGCGGATCATTAGATTCACCTGCGCTTTATTGGAACTCATATGCTGGTTATAGCTTCATTGGGATTAGTTGCGAGATGCAACTTTATTGGTCCAGCTTCACTTTGGTTGACTGGCTCGTCAGCTTCACCTACCAAAGGCACCAGCATGTTTGATAAACTGTGAAAAAGACTTAACAGCGAAGCTCTTTCCAGGAACGAGGTTTGGCTAGGAAAGGTTCAACGATGGAAGGTGCTTCGATTAGAAGGATTCTCCAAGATGTCTAGTTTTTACATCTGATGAAGGAGGTTCAGAGCGAAGCTCTAGTTTGCTTCATACCTCATGTAAAAGAGAGCATAAAAGGAGGTGTCTAAGGAAAACGGTCAAGGAAAAAAAGGAGTACTTTGTCGGCCATGAAGTTGCACCTAGGTCAAGCTGAAGCTTCAGTGAAAGAGGTTCTCATGTTGGAAGCTTCTCCAAACCAAGCAGCTATAACCTAGGCCTACCCGGAAGCTATATGATGATCTTGGGATTCAAAAGGGGTTAACGACAGTTTATCACCCATAAGTAATGGTCAAACTGAGGCTGTCAACAAGATTATTAAATAGACCTTGAAGACCAAGTTGGAAGAAAACAAAAGGCGTTGGCCTGAGGAATTCCTATGGTTTTTTGGTCATACAACACAACCCCATGAACCACTACTGAGGAGTCACCCTTCACCTTAACCTATAGTTGTGAGACTATGGTTCCCGTTAAAATCGGGGCTGGATCGTTTCGAAGGGAAAATTATGATCCTGGAAATAATGAGATGAATCACCGTTTGTATTTGGATTTAGTGGAAGTGGTTCGGGCTACTGCGCAGCTGAAGCTAGCTGCAACGTACTCGGAAGTACTTTGACAGCAAGGTTCATGCTCGTCTATTAAAGGTTGGTGATTTGGTTTTGAGAATGATGCTACCACACAAGGACAGAGGTACGGGTAAGCTCTCGGTTAATAAAGGAAGTAGTGCGAGGTTCGAACCTGAACCTCTCGAGAAAAAGACCAAAAACTATGGAAGCTCAGGAGAGCAACAGAGCTGATAAAGGAATCTCGACTGAATTGGGCTTGGATCTTAGTATGCTGAGGCAATGGATATAAATTAGGTGAACCTTACAAGGAGGTTCCTATCTTTGAAGGGGTAGTTCCCCTCATACACTATTGTCGGACGTTTCCTTACAAAAGGATGAAAAAAAAAATCTGAATCACCCGGTAGAAGGCGTTCTTGGAGGCACTGGAGGTCCGTCAATAAAACTGAAGAAAATGATTACGAACCTCCCATCAATATGGAGAGGTGTAGCTTCACACACGGATTGCCAAACTGGTTGGAAGCTGCAGCTGGACGTATATTGCCAGCTTCGTGGATGTCTATTCAGACTTCTCCTTCAAGAGAATGAGAGGCTCTATAAGGTTCAATTCTTGGTCATGGACAAACTACTCCAAAGACTTGGGGGGTAGAGGATACCATAATATAAGGAAGGTTTCTGAAAACAACCAGTGACCAAACTAAACGGAATAGGAATGAGGTTCAACTTCGCGGTCCCTCAACAACCATTAGGTACATAACCTCTTAATGGCGCAGCTACAAGGAGGTTGGATTGGCTAAATGGTGAAGGTTTATATACACGATGACAAGGTACACCATGAGAGTTACCTCAACCTAATGGATGATTTGATGAGCAGTTCTATGGATCTAGTTCTCCACCCAAGCAAGGAGCCTAATACTGAATGTTTCATTGGTAAAACCCATGTCGAGGTTCTGGAATCTACACCTCGGAGGTTTGACAACTGGAATTATGGATTTGTCATCAAGGATAGGTAATATGGTACTTATTGGAAGTGATATTACAAGTGACAACGAGGTTTGTTGAACCTGACTGCGAGGTTCATGCTGAAGTTTGTTTGAACCTGACTGCGAAGTTCATGGTGAAGTTTGTTTGAACCTGACTACGGATTATATAAGGTTCCTCTTGCATTTAATGGCTTCAAGGAACCGGGGGGTAGTGGATGACATGCTGTCCAAGATGGTGTCTTGAAAGTGGTAAATTTTCAAGTAAATAGAGTTTACAATCAATGAGTGGTTCTGGTTCGCGGGCTTTCTGAGGTTCAGATGTGTGAACCTCTAATAGGATTTGATTCTGGTGGTGCTCATGGATATGGACATGAAGCTATGGCTAGGATTGGAGTGGTTTTTTTGCAGGTTGATTCATTGGTATTCACCTGCTGGTTGCAGGTTGATAGGTGCCTGCTGGTGCAGGTTGACTGGTGTTCAGCTGCGGATTGCAGTTTCATTGGTCTTCACCTGCTGGTTGCAGGTTGACTGGTATTCAGTTGCGGGTTGTAGCTTCATTGGTATTCACCTGTTGGTTGCTGCAGGATGATAAGGATTCAGCTGCAGGTTGCAGCTTCATTGCTCTTCACCTGCTGGTTACAGGTTGATTGGAATTCAGCTGCGGGTTGCAGCGTAACTAGTATTCACCTGCGGGTGCATGTTGATTGTCATTCAGCTGCGGGTTGTAGCTTCATTGGTATTCACCTGTTGGTTGCTGCAGGATGATAAAGATTCAGCTGCAGGTTGCAGCTTCATTGCTCTTCACCTGCTGGTTGCAGGTTGATTGGAATTCAGCTGCGGGTTGCAGCTTAACTAGTATTCACCTGCGGGTGCAGGTTAATTGTCATTCAGCTGCGGGTTGTAGCTTCATTGGTATTCACCTGCTGGTTGCTGCAGGATGATAAGGATTCAGCTGCAGATTGCAGCTTCATTGGTCTTCACCTGTTGGTTGCAGGTTGATTGGAATTCAGCTGTGGGTTGCAGCTTAACAAGTATTCACCTACGGGTGCAGGTTGATTGTCATTCAGCTGCGGGTTGTAGCTTCATTGGTATTCACCTGCTGGTTGCTGCAGGATGATAAGGATTCAGCTGCATATTGCAGCTTCATTCGTCTTCACCTGCTGTTTGCAGGTTGATTGGAATTCAGCTGCGGGTTGCAGCTTCATTGATCTTCACCTGCTGGTTGCAGGTTGATATGAATTCAGCTGCAGGTTGCAGCTTCATTGATCTTCATCTGCTGGTTGTAGGTTGACTGGTATTCAGCTGTGGATTGCAGCTTCATTGGCATTCACCTACTGGTTGCAAGTTCCTAAGGAAGCAGGTTCCGAGCTGTGTGAAGGGTTCAAGGAAGGAAACTCATTCCCCATATCTATAGTACAAACGAGGTAAGGTTGGAGGTACGTCTTAAGAACTTGATATTCATTCATCATCTCTCAATTATATGGCTATATGAGAATCTAAACTGTTTTATGCATGAGATTGCTTTTAAATGACAAGTATGTAGGATGTTATATCTTTTGATTTAAGATTATTACTTGTTGGTATGTTCAATTGATTGAAATACATGCATGAATGGATAGGTTATACTTGCAACCAATATGAATTATTCTACACTTGGTTCACCTCACATGATTATACATGGTTACATGCCTTGATGATTACATGCTTTATTTATGCTTTCCATGGATATGTTTGAATCTTAATGCATGAGTACTTGGTTTTAGTTCTTCACTATATTTGATTATGTGTTCAAGAACTAGGAGTAGTAGATGATATGCACCTGATGATGATATTTCGAAAATTCTGGATTTTCTAACAAATGATTCAGGTTTGAGAGATTGGTGAGGTTCAGCTGTGAACCTCCGAATGAGGTTCAGGTTCGAACCTCTAGTACTGCACTTATGAAATTAGATTGGATTTGATTGGATTGATTTGGATTTGATTGGATTGATTTGGATTAGATTGGATTTGATTGGATTGATCTGGATTAAATTGGATTGATTTGGATTGGATTGGATTGGAATGGATTGGAGATTCACACTCATGAAGTATGAGGTGAAGGTTAAGACTTATGGATTATAAGTCACAGGCTCATGCTTCCACCAGAGGACTGGTTTAATGAAGCCCCTATTTGATGTTGTTGTACAACAAATAAAGCTTATTACAACTCATATAAGCCCTAGGGACACTAGGCATAAATATTATGGTAAAGTGTGGGAGCCAAACACAGGCCACACTCCGGATTAAACTTCTTGCACGATTGCAAGCTAGAACACTAAATAGGTCAAAACTACACTAGGGAGGTTCAAGGTTGGTGAACCCCTGAAGCTGTAGCACGGATTAAGCTTTATACGGATTTATGAAGTACATGAAATTTAATGGCGCATTACCCTAGGCAGGGATATGCATGGATAATTGGTTTTTTCTAAGGCATTGGATAAAATGGCTTATGGATATTTTAATCTATGCAATATGGATTATGTACCTAAGGATATTAGGTGCAAGGATGGTTTACTTACACATTATATTATTGGAATAATCATGTTGTGAATAATTTTTATCATATATGGTTTGTATCTCTGGTTAAGAGGTAGATAACAGCTCTGGTGAGCCTCAGGTACATGTACCTGATCCAAGCATAATAGGGTCAGATGAAAAGAGGAATCGATGAGTAGAGGTCTTGGAAACAACCTACATGTCCTTTGGTATCACCCTACGGCTCACAGGTTCGCGTGGAGCTCACCTGTGCTTAACAGGTTCACTTTGGAGCTCACCTGTGCTTAACAGGTTCGCGTGGAGCTCGCATGTGCATGATAGGATTCAAGCTGGAAGAGGTTCACATGTCAAATGAAAAGGAAACTTGATGGCTCGGGGGGTAAATCAGTTTCCCATGGAAAAGCTTGCATAAGGGAAAGGAGGTTCTCAGCATCAGCTCACTCAGGAGGGAGCTTCCACGTGGTAGGTTCAATGGTCGAACCTGAACCTAAAGTGGAACGATAAGGACAAAGATAAGTTTTACTCCCATGATTTACATATTCATAATCATCTATGTTTTATGTGCATACAAGAAATTATTCAAAGCATTTAGCTGAAAAGCTTCATTGTGAGCCTCATGTTTGCGAACAGTTCATTATTTTTAGCCATACATAAACTCGTATTTATCTAAATGTGCATATCACATGATTTCAAGGAAGGTGTATTGCATGGATTTATAAACAAAAGGTCATCATCATGCATGGTACAAAAATATTTTTCAAACTTGCTAGCTGAAGCTGTTGAGTAGGTACCTAGGCATGCTATATGCCCCATTATGTAACCACTAAAAAAGACATGGCAGCGATTGAGGATGTCTTCACAACCTTCCATTGCTTCTTCTTACGACATTTGTATATGGTTATTCAAGGTTATTCATGGTATTTCACGGTATATGGCTATTTTGGTTAAACTCAATGGTTTATGTTTTCCACGGTATTGGAAAACAACGAGGTCCAATGTGTCGGGATAATGGAAATTTCTGAAAACCGTGGCACTATGTCTTGAAGAGTGTGTTCGCCAAGGTTCTACTTGATTGTAGAGGCATTAACAGATACGTATAAATATTCAAAAATCATTTTTGCACCATACATACTTGCTTGCATACATGCATTATATATGTACGAGTGGCGTGGATAACATAGGTGAGCTACTTAGCTCATGCTACTTATCATCTTTTCTAGTTGTTTTAGTAGCGCAGGTTCTGGAGACTTGAAACTCATTGGAAGCGGAAGCTTCACGACATCATTTACAAGAGCTTTTCATATGAAGAGCAGATTCACGGAGAAGAGGAACACCTCGAGGAGTCAGGTTATGGTTTTCAAAGGAAAAGGCTGGTCGCTAGTAGGTTCAGCTAGGAAGCTCGCAATTGGAATTGGATGGTTAGACCTGGTCTAAAGGATCTTAAAGGAATTTTTCACTCAAGGATTCAGATTGAGGTATATATGCGGAGGCGTTGTGTTTCCTGTTTCTTACGCTGAGTTAGCTCATGTAAGCTTGGAAGCATGATGTTGAAGCTATGTATTTCTCTGAGAAGGATAAGGAAGGATTGAACCTTGTCTTGCTTTGGTTCCTCTTGTATTCAATACTGCAAGGAACCGGGGGGTAGTTGTTGTGCCCAAAATCTCACATGGACTCAATTTAAGGCCCACATGCAATATATGCCCAACTAGTATGGATTTGGTGAGGATTGGATGTATTGAAGTTCAGCTTCATAGTGCCAAGGAGTAGCTTCGGGGTGTTTTGACTGCAGGAGCAGCTTCAGGGTGTTTTGACTGCAGGAGCAGGTTCAGGGTGTTATGACTGCAGGCACAGGTTCAGGGTGGTCCGAACCTCCCCGGGACAGAATCAGAGTTGGACAAGGACTCAGCTTCCTATACTTTAGGAGCACGAAATTACTCTTGGAAAAGGACTTCTAGGCTTAATAAAACGTGGTGGATGAGACAATTATAAACAATATAGGACTTATATTGGTTATTTCGGATATACATTAAATACATGAGGTTTTGTAGGACTTAGTGATGGACATGGACTAGGACACTGGAAAGCTCAGCTACAGGTGCATAATTCGACTATAACTCTAAGATGGATTATCTTAAAGTGGTTGAATTCGCAAGGATTGAGAAGTATAAACCTAATAGAACTACATGGGGCTTGATTCCTATAAATAGGATATGTAGGCACTTGACTAAAGGATTCGGATTTTCACTCTCTACACGCATAAGGCTCGTGTACTCTATGTGATACATATTCCGGTGAATTGGTCGGCCGAATAGGAATTATTCCGCCATCTTCATCCGGTGGTTTTGTCAACTCAGCCCCCAAAAACGTCACATTCTCCACCTGCTCCAGCAGCTGCGGCTGAAGCTCTCGTAGAGCTGTAGACGTGCAAACCTACAGCTCTGTCCGACAACCTAGGACGCATTCTATGGATATTCCAGCGATACTCTCTCTCGGTGTTGTTACCAAATTTCCCTCACAACACATACTACATATAAAATAAAAATGTTGTTAAAATGTAATTAATATCAGTAATTATTCTACTTATATTTGACATTATTATTGTACGTTATTATAGATAACATAATTATTTCATATGTCATAAATAAATATACTATAGAAAATTTAATAATCTGACATAGAAATGTAATAAAAAGTTTAAAAGTTAGCAAAAAAAGTAAAAATAAAACGGTTCAACACAATCTCAGAATGTGTATACCCTTAAAAATTGAAATGCTTATACTTTTTTTATCAGATATAAAATTAAAAAAATATCAAGAAGTAGATTTCAATTTATAAATTTTTTGAAGGGACCCTCCACCTAGAAAGAAAAATATCAAATCTGCCAGTAAAAATGTAAAAAGATATGGATTGAAATAAATCTTTTTTAAGAATAAGTGTTAAAAAGCGAGGAGGTGTGATTTATTTAAGAATAAGTGTAAAAACATTACTTTTAGATACTGTTGTGCCCAAAATCTCACGTGGGCTCAATTAAAGGCCCATATCTGTTATAAGTCCAGTAGCAGGGTATTGGGCTAGGATGGTGAGTACCAAGGAACAAGCCCATGATGCTGTGGTATAGGTTCAAGGTATCCTGATAGGTTCGAAGTGCCACAACAGGTACTCGGGAGCAGGTTCAAGGTACTAGGGTTCAAGGTACTAAGATTCAGGGAAGATACTGAGGTGCAGGAGAAAGGTGTTGAGGTTCAGGTGGTCTAAACCTCGAGATTGTTACCAGCTGATGAGCGACCAGGACCTCAGGAAGGCGGAATATTAGTAGGACAAGGACTCAATTACCTATACTTTAGGAGCACGGAATTACTCTTGGAAAAGGACTTCTAAACCTGATTAAACAGGATGGATGGAACAAACGTAATTAATATGGGACTCATATTAGTTATTCGGATAAGCACTACTTCCTCGAGGATTTAAAGGACTTGGAGTTTGATGTGGATTAGGAGACTAGGAAGCTCGGCAAGAGCTACCTTATTCGACTAAAACTCTAGGATGGATTATCTTAGAGTGGTCGAATTCGCAAGGATTAAGAAGTATAAACCTAATAGAACTACATGGGGCTTGATTCCTATAAATAGGATATGTAGGCACTTGACTAAAGGATTCGGATTTTCACTATTAACACGCATAAGGCTCGCGTACCCTTAGTGATACACATTCCGGCGAATTTACTGGTGGTGTAGGATTTACACTCCTTATTTCGGTCGGTGGTTTTGTCAACTCAGCCCCCGGAAATCATACTTCAACCATTCTGTTCTAATTAATCAGCTTCAGGCTTCGTACTGTGAACCTGTGGCATTGTCCGACAACCAAGGACGCTTTTTACGAATATTCCAGCGAGATTCTCTCGATTGTGTTGTACCAAATTTCTCTCACAACATAAGTGGCGCTAGAAGGAGGGGAACTCCATCAGAAATCTTAAGAGAGAAAAGATGTCGGATGATTCCGGAAAAACGCAAACACCAACTAACAATGAAGAAGGCCGTGGAACAGGTCCTCATGGCGAGGTTACGAACAAGGATATTTTCGATCACCTCAGGAAAATTGGTGAAAGGGTGGATTCTTTGGAGAAAAAATCTGAAAAGATGAAAAGATGGCGAAAGAAGCAAAAAAGGCCTAAGGCTCCGAAGGTTACGCCTACTCGGCTGGATTTTGGCAGTGAGGAGGAAGGACCTGAGAAGGAGAGAACTAAGAAGACTTTTTCTGATGTTGAAACTGATCAGAGTAATCCCGACTGGAACTCTGAAGCTGAGCCCAAGGATAAGGAGGATCCTGAACCTTCGGTTACAAGGAGTGTCACTGTATTTGACCGAATGGGAAAGAAGCTAACAAGTAAGGATTTGAGGCTTAAGCTATTGGAGGCGAAACAGAAGGGTCCCAAGAAGGTACAAAGTGAGAAATCACTGTCTAAGGCGTCAGGGAGTCATAAGGATAAGTCCCACTCTAAACCGGAAGATGAGCATAGCTCAGGCTCGTCCTATAAAGCTGATGACAGTTCTGATGAGAGCTCAAATGGTGGGAGTGACACTGATGACACCTCTAGGTCAGCTGAAGGGGGTGGAAAATACAAGGAGGAAGACCTCAGGAAAGTCCTCGAGAAGATTATGGCAGAAAGGGGTCCCCAATCAGGATTGACGGTGGGATCACCTTTCACTAAGAAGGTGCGGGATTCGCCCTTACCCCGTAGCTACAGGGGGGTGGGAGACTTGAAATTCAACGGGACCACAGACCCCGTAGAGTTCCTCAGTCGTTTCAACACGGAGATGGAAGTCTATCAAATCAAGGATCGCACAAAATGTCGGTTGCTGGCTGCAACTCTAAGGGATAGTGCTCATCAGTGGTTCAAGAGGCTCCCCTCCAATTCTATTAAGTCATGGAGACAGATGGGTGAGATGTTTGTAACTCAGTTCAGAGCTTCAGTCACGTTTGCACCTCCGGCCAATACCCTAGCAAATATTAAACAACGTGACAACGAATCACTTAACGACTACTTCAAGAGGTTCAATGCTGAAGTTCCGAGGGTGAGGAAAACCACAGACGAGACTTATAAAAATTTTCTGATAGCTGGGGTTAAGCCTGGGACCGAATTCTGGAAAGAGCTGCAGAGTAGGGAACCTACTACCCTAGCTGACTTCTACGCCAAGGCAGAAAGGCATAAAGTCGTGGAACAGTCCTTGGAGAATTTGAAAAAGGATAATGCTTCGCGAGACTGGAATAGGAATACGAGGAATAGGTCGTACAGCCCGAAGGAAAGGAGTTATAGCAAGCGGGCAACCTATAATACAGCTTCAGGTGATGGTCGGGATGTAAGCAAGGAGGCGAAGACTGCACCTCTATCAGTGAACGCCACAGGTTCAAAGAGAACAGTAGAGTACAAATATCCATCTTCTAAGGGTAGTAGGAGGTATTCAGAGTACACCCCTTTGGCTGCACCTGTGGAACATATATTCGAAGTTGGTGACAAATCGGGGATGTTTAGGAAGCCCACCAGGTCGGGACCTCCCGGAAGAAAGGATTTGGCTAGATATTGTGCTTTCCATGATGCTAATGGGCACGAAACAGCCGACTGCCGACACCTCAAAGATCATATTGAGGACCTAATCAGGAAAGGTTTCCTCACAGAATTTGTGGCCCAGGAGGCGAAGAAGTACAAGGATGACAGATCCAAGAGAGATGAAGAAAAGTCCGCACCTGATCGAGCTACCAGGGCTGGTAGTATTCACACAATCATAGGCGGACCGTACATTGGAGGTTTCAGCAGGAATGCAATGAAGAATTATGCACGTGAGGCTAGAGGAAACCCTCTCACAAATGTTTATCATTTGGCAGACAGACCCCCAAAACTGTTTAGAGGTGAAGCTGCGGACATCACCTTCACTGAAGACGATGCAAGGCATGTTCATCACCCCCACAACGATGCATTGGTGGTAACTATCACAATTGGAGGACTCAATGTGCATCGTGTCTTGGTGGATAATGGAAGTTCTTGCAACATATTAGCTTATGACACTTATCAAAAGATGGGACTCGCGGACAAGGAAATGTCCCCTGCTTACAATGACTTATACGGATTTACTGGCGGACCAGTGCAAGTTGTGGGTAGGGTAAAGCTTCCTGTTGTGTTGGGAGCTGAACCTATGAGAGCTACGCAGGTGGCAGAATTCATGGTTGTAAATGAGGACATATCGTACAATTGCATTATAGGCAGACCCCTCTTGAAGGAAATGAGAGTAGTAACCTCTATCTACCATCTCTCTATGAAGTTCCCTACTCCTAACGGGATTGGATGTCTAAAGGGCTGTCAAGTAGATTCAAGGGAATGTTATAGTAAAGCTTTACGCACCGCTGAGCAAGCTTCAAAGCATTTGTTGTTAGTTGACGGAGGTACCACGGATAATTGCTACAAGTATCTGGAGGCACCGACGAAGAGCGAACCTTCACAACAGGTACGTAATTCGTGCAATGTAATTATGATTATCCAACATCCAGGTGAAGAGAGCTCCACAGATATTGTCTTTTCTTCGGGGGTAGATACCCAGAATGAGGTACGAATGCTGGAGGCACCCCCACCAAAACTGGTAGAAGACAATGAACCTTTTGTCGAAGGTATTGTTGAAGATGTAAATGATAGTGACTTTGAGGGTACCCAAGAGGAAAACTCTCTGAAGGTTTTTTCACAATCTGGAAGAGCTGATGCAGAGGTTCAGGTGAAGATTGACCTAGATCCACGAATGCCTGAAACTAGGGAAATAACAGGCGCGGCTGGTGACACCTTGTCAATCCAAGTGGATGCGACAGATTCCTCTAAGGAGCTGAAGATAGGAAAGGAGTTGGAACCTGAAACTAGGGAGGCCTTGACTCGCTTCTTAAAAAGCAATCTAGATGTTTTCGCTTGGTGCCATTCTGATATGGTAGGGATTGATCCTAGGGTGATGTCCCATCATCTTAACGTCGATCCAGAGAGAATAGCTGTAAGACAAAAACGAAGGGCGATAAGTGGTGAGAGAGCTTTAGCCCTCAAAGAAGAGGTTGACAGGTTACTAGAAGCTAGACTGGTGAGAGAATCATTCTACCCGGACTGGTTAGCAAACCCAGTGCTTGTCAAGAAACCTAATGGAAAATGGCGAACATGCGTGGATTTTACAGATTTGAACAAGGCATGTCCTAAAGACAGCTTTCCACTCCCACGGATTGACCAATTGGTCGACGCTACAGCTGGGCATGCTCTTTTAAGCTTCATGGACGCTTACTCGGGATATAATCAAATTCCCATGTATGAACCTGATCAGGAGCATACATCCTTCATCACAGATAGAGGTTTATACTGCTACATCGGCATGCCTTTTGGATTGTTGAACGCTGGAGCTACTTACCAAAGGCTGGTTAACAGAATGTTCAAAGATCAGATCGGGAAGACTATGGAAGTCTATGTTGATGATATGTTGGTCAAGTCAAAAGCTGCTACTGATCATGTCTCGCACCTATCAGAGATGTTTAACATATTACGGAGGTTTAGAATGAAGCTCAACCCTCAGAAGTGTGTCTTTGGTGTGGAGTCAGGAAAGTTCCTAGGTTTCATTGTCAATCATCGGGGAATTGAAGCAAACCCCGCCAAGATCAAGGCACTAGTCGAGATGCGATCTCCTCGAAACGTAAAGGAGGTTCAGAGTCTCACTGGTAGGATTGCAGCTCTAAACAGGTTCGTATCTAAATCTTCGGATAAATGTAGAGAATTCTTTGCAGCAATCAAGAAAGGGAAGAACTTTGAATGGAGTCCAGAATGTGAAGCTGCTTTCACAAAAATAAAGGAACAGCTCGGCAGCCCCCCATTACTGTCTAAACCTCTTGATGGGGAGGTCCTCATATTGTACTTGGCAGTTTCGGAATACTCAATCAGTGCTGTGCTTGTCCGGGAGGAGCTGCAGGTTCAACACCCGGTTTATTACGTAAGTAAAAGATTACTGGACGCCGAGACACGGTATTCTAACATGGAAAAGTTGTCTTATGCCTTAATCTTGGCTTCAAGGAAGCTTCGGCCTTACTTTCAAGCACACCGAATTGAGGTACGTACTTCATTCCCTCTAAGGCAGGTTTTGCACAAACCTGAAGCTTCGGGAAGGCTTATGAAATGGGCTGTGGAATTGGGACAATTCGATATCGACTTCAAGCCCCGAACGGCCATAAAAGGGCAGGTGTTGGCAGACTTTTTGCTGGAATTTCCTCCAACATTTGAGGTTAAGGGCGATGAATGCGTAGCTGAACCTACAGCCCCCGAACAGATGGCTGAAAACTGCTCCCCATGGTGGACACTCTACGTAGATGGAGCAGTGAATGGAAATGGGGCAGGAGCTGGCATTGTTCTTATTAGCCCGGAAGGTCACAAGCTTCAAAGCTCCATTCACTTCGCTTTTAACGCAACCAACAATGATGCGGAATATGAAGCACTGATTGCTGGTTTGAAGCTTGCGTTGGAAATGAGGGTGGAAAACCTGACTGTTTTTAGTGATTCTATGTTAGTTGTGTGGCATATTCGAGGGGGATTCCAAGCTAGAGGTCCTCGTACTGATCTTTACATGAGGTACTCTCAAGAGCTGATTGGCAGGTTCAAGGAGGTGAACCTTGAGCAAATCCCTAGGACGCAAAACACCGATGCAGATGCACTTGCGAAGTTGGGTTCACAAAGGGAGGCTACTATGCTAGGGGTTATACCTTTGGAGATTCAGCTTCAACCTAGCATTCCCAGACTCGAGGTCATGAATTTGGAACCTGCGACTGAGACATTATGGACAACACCTATTATGAATTACATCACAAAGGGGATTGTTCCAGAAGGAAAAGAGGAAGCCAGGAGAATAAGATACCAGGCTACAAGGTATGTTATCTACGATGGTTCTTTATACAAAAGAGGATTCAATAAGCCGCTTCTGAGGTGCATATCAGGTGACGAGTGCGAGTACATTATGCGAGAGGTCCATGAAGGAATTTGTGGTAATCATTCGGGTGGAACCTCCTTGGCACATAAGATACTCCGTCAAGGGTATTATTGGCCCACGATTCAGAAGGATGCTCATAGGTTCGTACAGGCCTGCGATCGTTGCCAAAGGTTTGCAAATTTCAATAGCACTCCAGCTGTCCCTTTGAAGCCTCTCACCAGCCCATGGCCTTTCGCCGTGTGGGGAATTGACTTGATCGGAGAGCTGCCTAAAGGTAAAGGGGGAGTGAAATACGCCGTGGTGGCTGTAGATTACTTTACCAAGTGGGCTGAAGCTGAACCTCTGGCTACAATAACAGCTGCAAAAATAAAGGAATTTGTGTTCAGGGCAATTGTGTGCAGGTTCGGAGTCCCTTACAAGTTAATTTCAGATAATGGAAAGCAATTCGATAGCAAAGAGTTGCGAAAGCTGTGTGATGATCTCGGGATTCAGAAAGGCTTCACGGCAGTTTACCACCCTCAAAGTAATGGTCAAACTGAAGCTGTCAACAAGATCATTAAACACACTTTGAAGACCAAACTGGAAGAAAGCAAGGGATGCTGGCCTGAGGAACTCCCTATGGTTTTATGGTCATATAACACCACACCACGAACCACCACAGGAGAATCACCTTTCACCTTAACCTATGGCTGTGAAGCTATGGTGCCCGTGGAAATTGGGGCTGGATCATTCAGAAGGGATAACTACGATCCTGAAAACAACGAGGTGAATCATCGACTGTACTTAGATCTCGTGGAAGAGGTTCGAACTACTGCATAGCTGAAGCTAGCTGCCTATCAACAACGTACTCGGAAGTACTTTGACAGCAAGGTCCGTGCTCGTCCACTGAAGGTTGGCGATTTGGTCCTAAGGAGAATGATGCCCAACATGAAGGTTCATGGGCATGGTGTGTTTGGAGCAAATTGGGAAGGTCCGTACCTCATAAAGGCTGTCTTATGGGAAGGTACCTACCATCTCACGGATTTGGATGGAAAGCTCATTCCAAGGGCATGGAATGGTGAGCACCTCAAGAAATACTACCAGTAAATCATCAGGTACTATTTCTGTAGGCCTCTTTCAGGCATAGGAATAATAAAAGCAGTTTATTAGTTGTAACTGCCATGCTTAGGTATAGCTTCATAGTTGCGAGCCTCAGCTTCATAGCTGTTTGACTCAGCTTCGAAGCATTTTGTTTCAAGTTCGTAGGAAGACATTTTCATTTGTTCTTTGAGCACTCGGGGGGTAGTGTATGCACACCCTACCTATGGGATGTCTTTCGATAAATTTTACAATATTAATGAAACCTCTATTTTTGGTTCATGTGGCTTTTCTCGTTTAAATGCTTTATCACTCTTTATGTTCTTGCTGTGAGGATTACATATGGATTAAAAGTTGGATGTATGATTGCCTCTGTTTAGTTCTTCACCATAAACGATTATATGATAAAGAACTGGGGGGTAGTGGACATACTCTATGCAGGTTCAAATGGTTAAATTTCGTAATATTATTGGATTTAATATTATTGGATTGGATTTAATGTTATTGGATTGGATTTAATATTATTGGATTGGATTTAATGTTATTGGATTGAATTTAATATTATTGGATTGGATTTAATGTTATTTGGATTAAATTTAACGGAATTGGATTGTATTTAATGTTATTTGGATTAAATTTAACGGAATTGGATTGGATCGAAGGTTAATACTCATGGATTATGAGGTAAAGGTTAATACTCATGGGTTATGAGGTAAAGGTTAATATTCATGGATAAATATTCAAATGTATCAACTCATATAAGCCCCAGGGACACTAGGCATGAGTATCATGGTAAAGTGTGGGAACCATTCATAGGCCATACTCTGGTTCAAACTTCCTTGCACGAATGCAAGCTGGAACACTGGACGGATTGACATCACAGTTGGGAGGCTCAAGGCTAATGATCCCTGAAGGTGTGGCACGGATTAAACTTCATACAGGATTGTGAAGTACATGGAATTTAAGGGCACATTGCCCTAGGCAAGGATGTATATGCATGGTCGGGTTTTCTCGAATGCAGTGGATAAAATGGCTTATGGATGATCTAAGCTATGGAAAATAGAATATGCACCTAAGGAAATTAGGTGCAAGAATGGATTATTTATACATCAGATTATTGGAGTAATGTGGTCGTGAATGACCTTTATCATATACGGTTTGTATCTCCGGTCAAGAGGTGCGAAGAAGCTCGGGTGAGCTTCAGGTTTATGGTTGCTATAACGCAAATACGCGTATGGGTGAACTTTATATACAAAATGTGATCTTACAATATGGATTCTATTGGCTACTTTCATGGTGTAAATCATGGATATACCCGGACGGACACATACTTATTCACTGGCTTAAGGATCCTGGTTATCTAACGTAGCAGGACAAGTTGGTTTGGTGCACTCGGAATCTCACGGAATCACAGCTACCTGTATGTGAACTCAATATATCAACGTGGTAATCATACAGAAGAAATAGCATGGAAAATCTAGACATGGATTTCGGGCATAAGGAAAGCAAAAGTACGATAAATTTAAAAAAGATGAAAACCAGATTTAAAGGTTACATCTTGCGAGGTATTCCGAGGTACCCGCACCCTCATCCGAATGTTAAAAATTTATGGCGCGTACGCCGGGAATGTTATCGAAACCAAAAACCATAAAGTTAACCCCACCAAGGGGGATGAATGTTTTCAAAGACAGAAACACTTAAAATAAAAAAAAAAAAAAAAAAAACGGAACTCATAGAGCAAGGTTGCCGGGAGACGCCCCAGGAGCATCCTGGTCAACAACAGGGTCGGCCACCTCCACACCTTCTATTTGAGCATCTGGGTTGGAGCTCTCACCCATGACCTGCGCCTCAGCCTCAGGTTCAGATGGAACCATCTTCCCCTGCTCCACAGCTGCAGCAGCCTCCTTCTTCTTGATTTCTTCCACTAGCTTCACGGCATCCTCTCCAAGCAGGGTCCAATCTAGAGTTGGGAAATGGTCATAGGTGGATTCAATATAATCATTTACCCCGCGGCTGTATCCGGCCTCAAACTTTTCACGTTTGGCAACCTCACGGGCGGACCTCTCCAAGGCAATGGTGGTATTGAGAGAATCCAGTTTCTTCTTAAACTCGCCGACTTTCCTAGTATAAGAAGCTTGGAGGGCGTCCTTCTCAGTATCAAGGTTCACTATGGAGGTGTTCAGCTGTTCACGCTCTTTTAATAGCTTAGCCTCGGAAGCCTTGAGCTTCTTGCTGGCATCAGCTAACTTCTTCTTTTCATCTTCACTTGTTTTAAGGAGGGATTTCAAATACTTGACTTCATCGGATAATTTCTGATCACCACGGGCTACAACCATCATTTCTTCATTCCGTTTTAAAAGGTGAAAGAAACTCTGAGCTTCGCACCAGGTGGTGGCCTTTACAGCTTCAGACGAGCTCATCTTATCCCATTCAGCAATAACCTCCTCCGGAATCTGATTCCCCACCATGGCAGAAAACTTGCGGATCAGAGGATTGGAACCTTCACTTGGGGTGCCGGGGGGTGATGGCTTGGACTTCTTGAAACGGGATCCCGGGCCCTTAGCCGAGTCAATGGCAGCAGGTACGGGTAATTTCCTTTTGGAAGGAGTAGCAGACTTGTCCTGGGAAGCAAGGGTTGATTTCATCCTGGAGATAGGGGTAGCATCGATGGGAACGAGGTCTTTTCCTTCATCTCCAAAGAGATCGTCATAACTTGCGGATTTATTGACAAATGATGGCACACCAGAAGCCATATCTACAAGAAGAGGATCAAAAGTCAGTACCTGAATAATAAAACATGAAAACAAGGATAATAGCGTGTTGAGAATGCACAAATGATAAAGTAAAGCACAGAGACATAATAGGAAATTTGTTTTACTTGAGGTTTCAGCTTCAGAGTCCTCCGTTGAAACCAGGTTCAAAGATTTCTTATTTGGCAAGAAACCACATCTTCTAAGGTTTTGATCTGTCAGCAGACTAGCACCATCTCCTAGCTCCGCTGACAGCTTCAAGGCCTCAAGAGCTCTTTCCAGAGAATGGCCCTTAAGTGCTGTCTTACTCGGAATTTCTATGTAATGGTTTAAGCATGAATTAGATTGTAATATCTAAATCGGTTAGGAAGGAGTAAAGAAGAAATGGAAGCGGTACTTACGAGGGTTTCTATTAAATTCAGTTCTGTATGTGGGACAATCATAGCAGTAGAGGAACTGGGGTAGCCAATCAGACATTCCTTTTTTATTTCCCTTAATGCACTGACCATCATGGACATTCCAAGCGGACAAGTAAAAGAAACCAGAATTTTTTCCCGTTTGCTTGAGCTGATAAAAGAAACCTAGCTCACGAGCAGACATCTTCTTTTCAAACAATTGGTCATAAAGGACATACATGCACATGGCCATCCGATAGGCATTTGGGGTCATTTGGAGAGGAGCGATGTCATAATAGGTGATGATATCATGAATGAAGGGATGTAGAGGAATGGACAAACCCATTCTAAAAAACGTGGCGGAAAACACAGCACAGGGTATCTGTTGATCAGGTTCAAAGTTGTCAAAACGGTGACACCTTTCCCCAGGGGAAGGCACCACCAGGCGGCACTTGGGACGATGTTTCTGGAGAAGAAGTTTTACTCGGTTAGCATTCATCGAGGTGTCTAGTTCCTCACAGGCAGTGATTACTCCCTGCGATTCATTGGGATTATCAGCCCCTGAGGAAACCTCGACCTCGACCTCGGAATCAGGAAGCGGATAATTGCTGGACGATGTTTGGTGAATCGCTATGGCCTGGAGATCTTTGGCTCCGTGAGGAAAGAGATTGCTACGGACGGATACGATAGCTTGTTCGGGAACCAGTACCTTAACCTTGGAGCGAGTTCTGGTACTAACTGGTTTAAGTGGTTTTGATGGAAAGGTTCTGATAGATGAAGGATCAGAGTCACTGGGAACCTGAACCTCGTGAGCAGATGATTGATGCGAACTGGCCGCAGTCGAGTCCCCTGACATCTGCAAAGGATGGAGCAGGGTGAGATAACGGCCACTAGGGTTTTTCTTAGTTAGGCAAACAAGAAGACAACAAAACCGAAAAGTTCATGAAGGATTCCGATTAGGATCTTTTCGGAGAATTACGGCTTAGGGTCTTGGTCGAACAGGTGGTGGTCATGATGATTCCGAAGGTATGGGGATCACAAAGTACAGGGTTGCTTTTATATCTAAAACGAAGATGAAGGTTCATAAAGGTCTACACCTCAAGAGAGGTCCCAATATACAGAAATTCAAAACCTAAGGCAATTAGAAGGGTTTTCGGTTTTCGTCCTAAATACTTTTACAGGATGGCATATCCATGGTTAATGTTCTAAAAGTTTATGTAACATACATTAATCAATTACACATGCAAGCAAGAACAATCAAGAAGACGAAAAGACACGGTGCGAATATGCAAAATAAGACCACAAAGAAGATATGAGTTTAAAGGGGTTTTAAGGTCTTGACTTTACATGGAAGTTGGACAGATACTATCAAGCAACCATGATTCACAAGGAGTGAGTGTGTGTGGTATTCTGGGTTTCCGGTATGATTAACATGATAATACAGATATGTGTGTAGGCATACATGGTAGCATATATATGTGTGTGTGAACAGATAAGAGGGGTACATTCAATAGCGACATGCAATGACAAATCGGAAATAAAAGTGACAGATAAAGACGGATTCATACCTTACGGAGTAGCGTAGGTCGGGGAATGATGGAGGATTGAAGTATTGTCGGAACCCTGAGCCGTCTGGAAACCTTTCGCCGGAGGGAAGGTAGAGAGAATGAACAGTTTGTGTGAAAAGTGAGATAAAAAGAGAGAGAACGGGGGGTGAATGTGTGTTTAAATACACATGGAAAAAGGGCAGCTGTGCCAGGTGGCATGCCCAGGTAGGTTTAATGAAAGACGTGAAGGATTAATGCATGGTTCAATTTTCTAGGAGGAATATGAGAGGTTTGTTGTAGATTGTGAAATTCAAATTCTTTTCAGAAAACAAAGGATAATGTGTGGATAAATAAATGTTTTGTGAAAGCCAACTGAGGTACAGATTTAATTTGCTAAGAAAAGAATGGAGGAATATACGCCGAAGGTCTAAGTTAGATACCGGGTGAGCAGCTAAGGGTCTGCAGCTGGTTATGAGGTCAAGAGTCGATGGTGTGAGAATAAAATAGGTTTTGGTTCCTTTTGTATTCAATACTGCAAGGAACCGGGGGGTAGTTGTTGTGCCCAAAATCTCACGTGGGCTCAATTAAAGGCCCATATCTGTTATAAGTCCAGTAGCAGGGTATTGGGCTAGGATGGTGAGTACCAAGGAACAAGCCCATGATGCTGTGGTATAGGTTCAAGGTATCCTGATAGGTTCGAAGTGCCACAACAGGTACTCGGGAGCAGGTTCAAGGTACTAGGGTTCAAGGTACTAAGATTCAGGGAAGATACTGAGGTGCAGGAGAAAGGTGTTGAGGTTCAGGTGGTCTAAACCTCGAGATTGTTACCAGCTGATGAGCGACCAGGACCTCAGGAAGGCGGAATATTAGTAGGACAAGGACTCAATTACCTATACTTTAGGAGCACGGAATTACTCTTGGAAAAGGACTTCTAAACCTGATTAAACAGGATGGATGGAACAAACGTAATTAATATGGGACTCATATTAGTTATTCGGATAAGCACTACTTCCTCGAGGATTTAAAGGACTTGGAGTTTGATGTGGATTAGGAGACTAGGAAGCTCGGCAAGAGCTACCTTATTCGACTAAAACTCTAGGATGGATTATCTTAGAGTGGTCGAATTCGCAAGGATTAAGAAGTATAAACCTAATAGAACTACATGGGGCTTGATTCCTATAAATAGGATATGTAGGCACTTGACTAAAGGATTCGGATTTTCACTATTAACACGCATAAGGCTCGCGTACCCTTAGTGATACACATTCCGGCGAATTTACTGGTGGTGTAGGATTTACACTCCTTATTTCGGTCGGTGGTTTTGTCAACTCAGCCCCCGGAAATCATACTTCAACCATTCTGTTCTAATTAATCAGCTTCAGGCTTCGTACTGTGAACCTGTGGCATTGTCCGACAACCAAGGACGCTTTTTACGAATATTCCAGCGAGATTCTCTCGATTGTGTTGTACCAAATTTCTCTCACAACAGATACAAATAATTGACTTTCTAAAAAACGACTGTGTAATAAAAGTTTGTTAAATATACAAATTATAAGCAAGTAATTTTAATAATATGTGTATAATTGTAATTTTATATTCAAAAACCAATCTTGTGTGCAAGTTTAGTTTTTACAATTCTGTTTTTCTTAAACCCTTTAAGAGTGCATTATAGTTTGTAATCGATTTTTTTTTTGTTAGAATCTATATATTATAAATTTCTGCATAACCCATTCCTTAGGTTCGGTATCCATATTTAGGTTTAGATGAAAATTTTAACTTAATTTTAACCACCGGATAATCCATATTTTGGTTTGGTATTCATATTTGGTTTGGATATGATCCACATTTATTATTTGACTCATTGATAATTATCGAAAGTTTGTATACAAATGTAAACATCATTAATATAATTTTTAATATTTCTGATAAGTTTTATTAATAAAACTAGCTTAAAACCCGTGCGATGCACGAATTGTTATTAATAAATATTTTTTTTATGTTTTAATATTCTATTAATTTGCATTTGCTAAAAAAAATAAGTTGACGTGTTCAACTTTTTTAAATAATTAAAAGTATTAAAATAGATTTTAAAATAAATTAATAACTATTTGTCCGTGATATTTTTGGAAAATGAGGGGTCTTAGTAAGAAAAATAGAAAAAGTAACATGTTTTAGATGAAAATGTAAGTGCCCGTAATTAAAAATATTTAAATCGGTTTCAAAATAAATAAGTAATGATTTGCCCGGGGTATTTTTGGAAAATGAGAGATTTTTGTAAGGAAAAATAGAAAAAGCAGCATGTTTTAGTTGAAAAAGATAATTACCCGTGATTTGTTTTTAGAAAAAGAGAGGATTTTGTTAGAAAAAAATAGAAAATGCAATGTATTTTAGCTGAAAAGGTAGTTGGTTATAAAAATATTATTATTTAATAATAATTTCTTTAGAAAATAAAAAAATAGAAAAAGTAACATGTTTTAGCTAAAAAAGTGCTCATAATTAAAAATATTAAAATATATTTTAAAATAAATAATTAAGGGTTTGCCTGTGATATTTTTGGAAAATGAGGGGTTTTAGTAAGGAAAAATAGAAAGAGTAACATGTTTTTGTTAAAAAAGATAATCGCCCGTATTTTTTTTAGAAAAAAGAGAGGATTTTGTTAGAAAAAAATAAAAAAAGTAATATATTTTAGGTGAAAAGGTAATTGATTATAAATAATGTTATTATTTAGTGATAGTTTTTAAAAAAATAAGTAAGGGTAATTAAGTAAAATCACAAGTACCGACCATCCGTCCGACTACCAAACTTTTAATGTTTCGTCTTTAATAATATAGCTTAAAACCCTTGCGATGCACGGATTATTTTTAATAATTGTTAATTTTATTATTTATATTTTATATTTTATTAATTGTATTTATTAAAAAAATAAGTAGGCGTGTTAAACATTTTTAAATAATTAAAAATATTAAAATATATTTTAAAATAAATAAGTAATGGTTTGCTCGTGATATTTTGGAAAAAGAGGGGCTTTAGTAAGAAATATAGAAAGTAACATGTTTTCGTTGAATTTTAAAATATAAAAGTAATGATTTGCCTGTGATTAATAATTATAATATTATTATTTTATTTTATTAATTAGAACTATTCGCGATATTTTTGAAAAATAAGAGGTTTTATTTAGGAAAAATAGAAAAGTAGAAATTTTAGTTAGAAAATATACAAAAAATATACACTTTGGCTAAAAATGGTAATGAGTTAGTTATTAAATGAAACTGTCTGCGATATTTTTGGAAAATGAGATGTTTTAGTTAGAAAAAATAGAAAAGATATTATATATAATAATTTTAATATTTTATCTAATGGTTCTCATCGATTTGATCAGAGATATCTAACGGCTATGAATGGAGTGATCAGACTACAAAAACTTTAATGACCGGACTACAAAACTTTCAATGTTTCGTCTTTAATATAATAATATAGATTTTGAATTGATCTTTTGATTTTGGTAATCTCATTAATGCATATTATCACATAGAATATAGCATAATACAATACTTGATTAATAATTTTATTTTTACATGTATTTGTTATATTATATAAAAATAACATTGTATTTATATTTTTTATTTCAAAATCATATTATTTAATTTTAAATATAAAATATTTTATTTCTTAATAGTACTATTATTATATATTATTGGGCTTTTTTCATAAATATCCCATTCCAGAAATATTTTTGCAAAAATACCTTTTCAAAAAAAAATATTTTGCGAAAATACCATCTTATTTGCAAAAATACCTTCTGTAAACTGCAACCAAAATCAACCACAGATGCAACTTGTTAATAATTGTGTTTTTCCGGCGTCCTGAAAATCAGGGTAGGTTAGGGTTTAGAGTCTAGGGTTTAGGGTCCTAGACTCTAAACCCTAATTCCGTATACGAATTATTCGTCATTCTTAATATTTCTAAAATCCAAAATAGAAACATTGAACCCCAAAAGTTAACTACTGAACCCCCAGGGTAAACCAATACCACAAGTTTGCCCCTTTTATTAATAATTTGTTTTTGAATTCTTAGCTGTTTTTTCAATTATTTTTTAAAAAGTTGCATCTAGTTGCATCTAGTTTCAACCACATATGCAACTGGATGCAAACTACGTAGGTTGTATTTTAAAGGTTGCATCCAGTTGCATCTAGTTGCAATCACACGTGCAACTGGATGCAACCTACGTAGGTTGTATTTAGTTGCAGAACGTATTTTTGCAAAAATCTTTTTAAAAGATGGTATTTTCGCAAATTATTTTTAAAAAGAAGGTATTTTTGTAAATATTTTGAGAAGATGGTAAAATCGCAAAAAAACTTTAAAAAAGTGGTATTTTTGATAAATATCCTATATTATTATTAAATAAAATTTTAAAATACCGTGTGCGGCTATAAGCTAGTTATAAATAATTTATATATGTGGAACTGCCGGACCGTAGGTGTAGGTGAATCGACATAAAACATAGTTGAGAGTTATAATTATATACCTGTTATGCCACATTTTGGCATAGTCCAAATTTCCCCGTTTAATAATTATTAATTTAGATTAATAATTAATTACTTGAACACTAAGTAATATCCTCTCCCTGAAACGAGGAAAGAATCAATCTCAATCAACGAATAACGGAAAATATACCCAAACGATATCCTTCAAATCAGGAAGATATCACAACGCCAAGATAATGCAAGATAAAATCGGTAATTTACCACATTAACAAAGTTTATCCCTAAAGTCTCTCAGGGATAAACACAATTGCATAGAACTGCGTGGGCTTGATCCAGTATAAATTGGTACGCAGGCATCTTGGCAAAGGGATCCGATATCTGAGACAAATCGAGACACCTCCCAAGTCCAGCCCCCAAACATCCAAAAATCCCAAATCCCCTTATTTTCATAAGTCGTTATTCCAGCAACCTCCGATTTGTGTTGTTACGAAATTCCTCCAACAACAATTGGCGCTAGGAGAGGCTTTATTTTATTATTCGTGGAGGACGAATAATTTTATCCGGAGGGATTTTGTGTTTAATTTTATCACGGGGCTAGACAACCGTGAACGGCGAAGTAAAAAGAATGGAACATGATCAAAACAGAGAAGCAAGAATAAAGAGAAAACTCACGTACGTGGATGAAATACAAAAAAGAAAAAAAATAGATGGAAAATTGAGGACCAAGGCAAGGAGAAAACGCACACACACAGCAAAAGCCAGTGGCATCACAAATAGGAGGAGCACTAAGTTAAAGAATATTGAATAAAAAAATAGCAAAAAATGACTACGATGGTGGTACATAACAATAGCAGCAAAGCTTTAAAGAAAAGGGTGAACCTGCATAAAGGCAGAATGAAACGGAGGCAGGCACCAAGAAAAATGGCAGGGCAATTTCGAACCGGCCGGATGCAAAAATCAAAGATAAGTTTTTAATTTTTATTTTAATTTTCTGCAAATTAAATATCATGCCATGCGTACCTGAAATCATATTTTTATGAAAAAATATTTATTACTCAAAATTCGTGCGAGTTATATTTTAATTGTAAAATTATCGTGAGATTCACACATATATTTTAGAAAACATCGTTCGATATTTTTATTTTGGAGAACTGTGGGTATTTTACAATATTGAACGAGCTGCATATTTACGAAAAAAAATATTTATGCGAGACGCATAAATTTTGAAGAAAATTCTTACAAAAGACATTATTTTTGAAGAAAATAAATATCGCGACACTTTTAAAGGACATATTTATTATTGTATTTGGATTGCGTTCAAAATATTTTTCATATATCGTCGCGATAATACATATATGTCAAAAATATTTCAAACTTGTGAACTTAAATTGTCAAGTAGGACAGGTTGGGCAAGCTATAAGTCCAGCACTGCTACATGCTTATAGAAAGAAGTCAGCGACCCTCTGGATTGAAGACCCTACTACTCTCAGAGGAGAGTCCAGGGATAAAATTACATTATTGAAGACCCATTGGTAAATGGATATTTCTTGGTAGACACGGGACATTCTTACAATCACGGAAATAAATGCGGAGATGTCGCGGGATTGTAGGAAAACGTGTGAGACCATACATGATATAGGCTGAAAGCATGACTTATTAAATCCTCGGCTCGGGGGCTCGCGGATGAACGAATACAAATCCTTATGTGGACAATGACTTTTGAAAAGCGTGTACGTCAATTCGGGCTATATACAGAACGCCAAGGTCCTAACTTGACAATGAGACCACAACGGATTTCAAAATGATATTACATATACTCACACTTTTGAAACCTTGGCAAAAATATATATCCTAATATGGTTCATCGCATGCTATAGTACTTGCATTCACATATGCAAAACGGGCACTGTAGTGCTCTGAAAGTTTTACTAATCTTCTATTTTTAGCTGTTTCAGCGACTCAAGAAATTTGGAAGCTTGAAGAATTTTTAGTTCTCCACTACAGCAAGCTACACTGAAGAACTAGGGGCTTGTTGTTATGCCACATTTTGGCATAGTCCAAATTTCCCCGTTTAATAATTATTAATTTAGATTAATAATTAATTACTTGAACACTAAGTAATATCCTCTCCCTGAAACGAGGAAAGAATCAATCTCAATCAACGAATAACGGAAAATATCCCCAAACGATATCCTTCAAATCAGGAAGATATCACAACGCCAAGATAATGTAAGATAAAATCGGTAATTTACCACATTAACAAAGTTTATCCCTAAAGTCTCTCAGGGATAAACACAATTGCATAGAACTGCGTGGGCTTGATCCAGTATAAATTGGTACGCAGGCATCTTGGCAAAGAGATCCGATATCTGAGACAAATCGAGACACCTCCCAAGTCCAGCCCCCAAACATCCAAAAATCCCAAATCCCCTTATTTTCATAAGTCGTTATTCCAGCAACCTCCGATTTGTGTTGTTACGAAATTCCTCCAACAACAATACCTATTTACCTTGTTGATTAGCGATTTATTAAGTATTCATTTTAAATTCAATATGTATATTACTTTCTCGCTACACCAGGTATTAGTCTAGGAAAAACCATTTTGTAGCAATAATAGAATTGCACAACATTATACCCCAAAAACAATAAGGGAAAAAGAACTTGATAGAATCGCATTAGTCTTCCTTGTAAAAATGATTGATTCTCAGTCCTCAACATAATTTGCTTATTAGGAAGTAATTATTAAGCCTATTGCTGATAAATAGAAATGTTAGGAATGTATTTCAAGGGTAGTTTTGTACTTTCAGGAATGTAAAGTTAGTTAGAGATATGTAAAGTTAGTTAGAGGCTACTTGTATATATATTGAGTTGTACACTTCATTTTAGATCAATGAGAATTTAGAGAATTCAGTTACAAGTTTACATTTCTACATGGTATCAGAGCGTGTTCCTAAAATTTCGTTTTCTGTTATACTTTCTTCCGCCATTAAAGCTTTGTCTAAAGTTTCGTCTTCTTTGTTTTCTTTGCTTTGTCTTCTTTGTTCTTTGGTTACTCATTGAGTCTTATCGTGTCTTTGTCAACTCGTTAATTGATTCAGCAGAGAATTGTTTCTCGTGCACAGTTTATACTCTTTTAGGCAATTTGTCAAACACTTATGGCTATAGTTGAAGAAACTCCAGTGGATACTGAAAATCAAGCTGGTACTGCTAATACAACTGCTGATCTTGAAAGTAATTTTCATTCTCTTGTGTTAGAGGTGAGTCATCCTCTCTATCTGCATCCATCAGATCATCCAGGACAAATTCTTGTGTCTGCTGCACTGAACGGCGACAATTTCAATGAGTGGAAACGTTCGATGTCCTTAGCTCTCTCGGCGAAGAATAAACTCAATTTCGTCTCAGGAAAGTTCAAGATTCCAGGTGAATCATCTGCTTATTTTGCGCATTGGCAGCGCTGCAATGATATGGTAATTACTTGGATTCTAAACTCTGTCATATCTGAAATTCGTTCGAGTCTTGTGTATATTTCGTTAGCAACAGAAGTTTGGGCTGATATTCATGAACGATTTTCGCAAAGTAATGGTCCTGGTGTGTTTGAGCTTAAGAAGGCGTTGAGTGCGTTAACTCAGGATACTTTAACTGTTTTTGGATACTATACTAAATTCAAGGTGCTTTGGGATGATCTACTACATGCCTCTAGTGTACCTAAGTGTGTCTGTGTTTGTAATTGCAAAGCAAAGCAACAATTAGAGAAGTTTGATGAGATGATGAAGGTCACTCAGTTCTTGATGGGATTAAATGAAAACTATACTAATGTTCGTGGACAATTGTTGATGATGAGTCATATGCCGTCTCTTACTACTGTTTTGGCGCTTCTTCAACAAGAAGAAAGGCAACGTAACTATGTTCCTATGGCTCAATCGACTGTTGAATCTGCAGCTTTACTCAGTAAGTCAAGGTTCTCTAGACCTGACTTTAAGAGGACAGATCAGTTCAAGAAAACTGATTCTAGACGTAATAATCTACAATGCTCTTATTGTAATGGCACGAATCACACTAGGGATCGTTGCTATCAGTTGATTGGTTTTCCACCCAGGAATAAGACTCCTAATGCTAGTGCTTCTACTACTGGTTCTTCTAAGTTTGACACAAAGGTCGTTGCACAAATGGCTACTCAAGCAATTCCTGGTTCTTTTTCTACTGCTGCAGAACAGTCAGAAAGCATTACTCCTAATTCTGATGCTTGTCTGTCATCCTCTCAGTATCAACAGCTTATTGCTTTGTTGAATCAGAATCAAGTTTCTCAGGCTTTGACTGAACCCCCACAGTCAGGTATAAATCACTTATGCTCTTACATGACATCTATCTGTTTGGTTAATAGTCATAGCTCAAGTGACTGGATAGTGGATTCTGGTGCCACTGATCATATTACCTGTTCTCATGAGTTGCTTACTGATATTGTTGCTTGTAGTGTTGATATATGTTTGCCTAATGGTACTCTTACTAAGGTTAAACTAAAAGGTTCACTGAAATTAACTGCATACCTAGTTCTATATGATGTTCTCCTAGTTCCAAATTTTCAGTTCAACTTAGTATCTGTCAGCAAGCTAACTTCTTCTTTGAAATGTATCTTTCAATTTCTCTCCAATATCTGTGTCATTCAGGATTGTACGCAGAAGAGAATATTGGGGATTGGTAAACTTCAAGGTCAACTATACAAGTTGGTTCTTCCTGCTACTTCTCAAGTGTATTCACCTCTTTTTCCAGTTACAAAATCTACTGTCATTTCTGCCTGCAATAATGTGAAAAATGTAGATTCCTCTATCCTTTGGCATTCAAGACTTGGTCATCTATCTTTTTATGTTCTTCAACAGATTAATGTTGTAGGTTCTTCTGTTAAAAATTGTACTTTTCCTTGTGATGTTTGCCACTTTGCTAAGCAAAGTAGGTCCTCTTTTCCTTCCAGTGATAGTCATGCTATATTGCCTTTTGAGTTGTTACATTGTGACTTATGGGGTCCATATAGACATAAGACTTATCACACTTGTACTTCTTTTCTTACTATAGTTGATGATTGTACAAGATGTACTTGGACTTTTCTGTTGTCAAATAAAACTCAAGTGTGTTCCATTTTTCAAAAATTCTTCAACTACATTGAAAATCATTTTAAAGCTCATGTCAAAACTATTAGGTCTGATAATGGAAGTGAGTTTTTTAATCATGACCTAAATTCCTTGTTTACCTCACTTGGTATAGTTCATCAAAGTTCTTGTGTACAAACTCCTCAACAGAATGGGAGAGTTGAACGAAAACATAAACATCTCCTATCTGTTGCAAGGGCTTTACAATTTCAATCTAATGATCCTATTCACGTGTGGGGAGATTGCCTCCTTACTGTCACCTATTTGATAAATAGAACACCTACTGCTGTTCTTAAAAATAAATCTCCATATGAAGTTCTTTTCAATCACTCACCTTCATATAGTCATTTAAAGGTCTTTGGTTGTCTTTCATATGCTTCTACTTTATCTCAAAGGAAAGATAAGTTTGCACCAAGAGCTGTAAAATGTGTATTTCTAGGTTATCCTCAAAATCAAAAGGGGTACAAGTTAATGAATCTTGACACTGGTCATTTGTTTGTTTCCAGAGATGTTTGTTTCTATGAAACAGTCTTTCCATTTAAATCTGTGATTTCTTCTTCTCAAGGATATATGTTTCATCTTTCTTCCTCCTTTATTGATGATATTGATACTATTCCTACTACTGAATCTGCAATTCCTACTACTGAATCTGCAATTCCTACTACTGATTCTATAATTCCTGCTACTGATTCTATAATTCCTGCTACTGATTCTATAATTCCTGCTACTGAGTCTATAATTCCTGCTACTGATTCTATAATTCCTGCTACTGATTCTATAATTCCTGCTACTGATTCTATAATTCCTGTCTCTAATCATCCCTTTCAATCCTCTTCCAGACCATTAAGGTCCAAAATTCTTCCAGCTAAATTTTCAGACTATACAGGTTTGCCAGTTACTCTCCACAAACAATCGAATTCTACAACTTTATCCAATATTGCATATCCTATTCAATTGGTAGATTCTCTTCATAGGTTCACTCCTAAGTATCAAGCCTTTCTTGCAAATTCTGTCACCATTCCAGAGCCCTTATTTTATTCACAAGCAATTAAGGACTCAAATTGGTGTAAAGCCATGCAGCTTGAACTGAATGCATTAGAAACAAATAATACTTGGAAAATTGTTGATCTTCCTCCAAATAAGAAAGTTGTTGGGTGCAAGTGGATATATAAAGTAAAGTACAACTCAGATGGATCTTTGGATAGGTACAAGGCTAGGCTTGTAGCAAAAGGGTTTACTCAGACTGCTGGATTGGATTATTTTCAAACCTTTGCTCCAGTTGCCAAAATGGTAACAATAAGGTTACTTTTGTCCATAGCTGCTATTAAAAACTGGACTATAAATCAATTAGACATTACAAATGCTTTTCTTAATGGAGATCTCCATGAGGAAGTATATATGAAGGTTCCTCCTGGTGTGGAGATCTCCATTTATGGTCTCAAACAGTCTCCAAGGGAATGGTTTGATAAATTCTCTACTGCCTTACTTACATATGGGTTTCTTCAGTCAAAGGGTGATTCATCATTGTTCTATTTGAAGACTCCTAGCTCCTGCACTATGTTGTTAGTATATGTGGATGACATCATCCTCACAAGATCTTGTACTCAGAAAATTGCAAATGTGAAAGATTTCCTGGCTTCTCAGTTCAAATTGAAAGATTTAGGACATATGAATTATTTTCTTGGAATTGAAATTGCAAGGTCTTCAGAAGGCATTTACTTACATCAGAGAAAATATGCATTAAGCCTATTGGAGAGTACAGGTTTAATAGGAGCAAAACCTAGTTCAATTACAATGGAATCTCAACATAATTTGAGGGATACTACTGGTAATGTTCTTCCAGATGCATCTGTTTACAGGAGATTAGTGGGACAACTTATATATTTGACAATCACTAGACCTGATCTTTCATATCCAGTACATATATTGAGTCAGTTCATGGCAGCACCTACAGATATACACTGGCAAGCAGCATTGAAACTTGTGAGGTATATAAAAGCAGCTCCAGGACAAGGTATACTTCTTTCTTCTTCCAGTACATTCAGTCTGAAAGCTTTCTGTGATGCTGATTGGGCTACATGCCCTATGACTAGAAGATCTCTTTCTGGATATTGTGTCATGCTTGGAAAATCTTTAATATCTTGGAAGTGTAAGAAACAGTCTACAGTGGCTAGGTCTTCTGCAGAGGCAGAATACAGATCTCTGGCTACTACACTCTGTGAAATTTCTTGGCTATTCAATTTAATGACTGAGCTAAGAATTCAGATTCCCAGACCAATTCCTCTTTATTGTGATAACACTTCTGCTATTCATATTGCTGAGAATCCAGTTCTACACGAAAGGACTAAACATATAGAACTGGATTGTCATTTTATTAGAGACAAAGTAAAAGAGGGGTTGATTCAACCATTATATTTATCTACTAGTCAGCAACCTGCTGATCTGCTTACAAAGCCGTTGTCTTCTGCCCGGTTACAGTTTCTGTTATGCAAATTGGGAGTGCAGAATCTATTCAGCCCTACCAATTTGAAGGAGGGTATTAAGCCTATTGCTGATAAATAGAAATGTTAGGAATGTATTTCAAGGGTAGTTTTGTACTTTCAGGAATGTAAAGTTAGTTAGAGATATGTAAAGTTAGTTAGAGGATACTTGTATATATATTGAGTTGTACACTTCATTTTAGATCAATGAGAATTTAGAGAATTCAGTTACAAGTTTACATTTCTACAGTAATTTGACATACGTTAATTTTCAACAAGAAAAAAGGTATCATAAATAAAGCAGAAAACAAGCGTAAGATTTTAAAAGGATTTTAGTTGTTAATAGATACAATTAAGAGTCACAGATCTAATGAACAAAAACAAGAAAAAACAAGAAGGGAAAAATTGAATAATAGGTCCCTGAACTATTCGTGTTAGGGAAAAATTCAATAATAGGTCCCTGAACTATTCGTGTTTTATTTTCTAGGTCTCTGAACAAAAGATTTCATATTTTGGATCCCTAAACTATTTCATTTTCTGATTCAAGTCCTCCGTTAAAAAGATTCTAACGGTAGTTAGAATATTGATAACGTGTCAGTGATGTGGCATAAAATTTTCTGGTTTATGCCCTAAACTTTTTCATTTTCTGTTTTAAGTCCTTAAATAGAAAAATAATTGAATATTTTTAAATTTTAAGCATAAAATCTGAACATAAAAACTGAATATTAGTTTTAAACATAAAATTTTAATATGATTATCATTTATATTTTTAGTAGCTACATCTTTTCAAAATATTTTTCAAAACAAATCTGAACATAAAATTATTAAGTTTAAATTTTAAATATATTCTTCTTTCTAAAAATACTTCAATGGTTGGCATCCTTATAAATTTGAATTAAATCACTAAGCAGGAGGTGCCTCGATAGTAAAAGAATTTCTAAAAACTATCGCATTCAAAACCACAACATCCATGGTGGTCATCGTCATGGCAGTACTAGAAATTACAGCACCATTCGTTCTGCGTAGCATGGTGTTGAAAACGGTACAACCAGCGAGGGGGTAAAAAAATGCCCCTGAAATTGAATTAGGTTAAGAACTTCTGTATATTGGTGGGGTGGATCTGGAGACATCAGGCGGGTAAGAGCCGCTCTTGAATACGTGCCAAATCCATGAAGAACATTGACACTTACACGGTTTGACACGGAATAACCTATCACCCAATTTATCATGTCAACTCCGGGTGGAACGGTGAGAACCAGCGAAGTCAGGGGGGACTGCTCTTTGTTGGATATATTTCTTGACCCACGAGGACGTCCACGAGACCTTGAGTGAGAACGTTCACCGCTGTTACCCTGTGTGACATTACCATTCTGTTGGGGTCCGCCCCGAATTCCTAAATAAGTTAAGAATCCTATTATGAGCAGTATTCTAATTTGTGATAATTGAGGAAAGTCTTATTCTGGTAGAGATAAGAATTGAGGGAAGATTTCTATCCAAGATAAGAAAAGATGGTAATTGTCACAAATAGAATTGAGATATATTAGGATTAGAATATTTGTGGTGCCTATAAATATAGATATTTGTAGGGGTTTTGAAGTATTGCAAAAGTTAGAGAGTTGTGTGCGATACACAAGAGAGAGCTTTTGTAATCAAGGTGAAGTGATTGTATTCAAGAGCGTTGAGTGAGGGAGCGACTCCAATCTTGTAATACATTCATAGTGGATTTGTGGTTTTACCCTCCCTTTAGGGGTTTCCACGTTAAATTGTTGTGTTCTTTACTTTCGTGTTTGTTATTGTGTTTGATTAACGTTGATCTATAGTGGAAGCGATCCTAACAAACTGGTATCAAGAGCTTGGGTTCGAGAAGTAGATCTGGCGTTAAAGAGAAGGCAATCAAGAAGTAATTACGAAAATTCGCAGGAATTTTCTGGTCTGCACAACTGTTGAAGAATTGACGATTTCGGGGTCATCCTTGGTCGGATCGTCCTGATTTTCGGACAATAGATTCGTTATATCAATATCTAAAATCTGAACGGTGGAGATCGGATTTTGGGTTCGGGATGGTGTGATTTCTGGTGTCCGAAGTTGACTGTTTGCGCGTGGATAGTTGGTCGTGAGTTGATCTTTTCTTGGCTTGATGGAAGATCTAAAGTCATTAAGGATTGATGCACCCAAGTATGATGGAAAAACGGATTTCACTATGTGGCAATTAACCGTCAAGGATGTGTTAATTCAACAAGGACTTGATGATGCCTTGGAGAAGGCAAAGCCAAAAGAGATGAGTGATGCAGATTGGGCGAAGATCCAGAAGAGAGCGGCGAGTACAATCATGCTAGCACTTGCACCTGATGTGAGATATAATGTGTTGAAGGAGTCGACACCGAAGGAGATATGAGACAAGTTAGCAAGCATATACGCTTCGAAGTCGTTGACCAACAGACTTAATTTGAAGATGGAGTTGTACTCTTTAAAACTGGATGAAGAAAGTAGTCTCCATGATCACATTAGTTGTTTTAATCAGCTAGTATGTCATCTGGCTAATGTTGATGAGCCGATGAAAGACGAGGAACAAGCTTTGGTGCTGTTGTCGTCGTTGCTGAAGTCCTTCAAGTATTTTAAGAAAACGCTTTTAGTAGGGAGGACAACTCTTACGCTTGATGATGTGTTAAAGGCGTTAAGAGATAATGAGAGGATGACAAAGGATGTTGTTTCTCAAAGTGGTGAGGCAGTTTTAGCTGTCGAAAGTGCTGAAAGAAGGAGTCGCAACCGCAATGACCTGCAAGGAAGAAGTAAATCTCGGCCGAGTAAGAGGGATATGAGCACTGTTGAGTGCTATTATTGTGGTGAAACGGGTCATATGCAGATGTTCTGTCCAAGCTTTAAAGAAGATGTGAAGTCCTTTAAGCAGATGAAGGGAAAGAACAAAGTCGATGATGCGGACTCTACACTTGTGATCGATGAGGGAGAGTTTTTGATGGCGAGTGAGGATACCGTTCCTGGTTCGGTGAAGAATAAATCAGAATGGGTGATGGACTCTGCTGCTTCTATGCATATATGTAGGGATCGAGCGATGTTTGAGACCTTATGCACTGATGAAAGTCTTGGTAATATTGTTGTGGGGAATAATGAGAAGATGAAGGTTCAAGGAGTTGGAACTGTTCGTCTTAAACTCAATGATGGTACGATCAAAAAAGCTCTCAATGTGAGATATGTACCAGATGCATCAAAGAATGTGTTATCTTTGAGTGTGTTGGCATCACGTGGGTACAGATTCGTTGGACGAGGGCGAAGTTGCAAGTGTATAAAGGAAGAAACTTGATTCTACAAGGGATGATGCATAAGAAGAATATCTATTGTTTAGATGGTGAAGCAACAATGATGAAGACCGAGAAAAAAGTGAAATTCTCGGAATCGGTTGAGGTATTAGGGAATTCGAGCCGTGGGAGGATTTGTTGGGGTCCGCCCCGAATTCCTAAATAAGTTAAGATTCCTATTATGAGCAGTATTCTAATTTGTGATAATTGAGGAAAGTCTTATTCTGGTAGAGATAAGAATTGAGGGAAGATTTCTATCCAAGATAAGAAAAGATGGTAATTGTCACAAATAGAATTGAGATATATTAGGATTAGAATATTTGTGGTGCCTATAAATATAGATATTTGTAGGGGTTTTGAAGTATTGCAAAAGTTAGAGAGTTGTGTGCGATACACAAGAGAGAGCTTTTGTAATCAAGGTGAGGTGATTGTATTCAAGAGCGTTGAGTGAGGGAGCGACTCCAATCTTGTAATACATTCATAGTGGATTTGTGGTTTTACCCTCCCTTGAGGGGTTTCCACGTTAAATTGTTGTGTTCTTTACTTTCGTGTTTGTTATTGTGTTTGATTAACATTGATCTATATTGGAAGCGATCCTAACAAATTCGACTCTGATGGACCACCAGACAAAGAAATCTCAAGTGGAAAGTTATTCATCATGGACGATAATACGGGAGTTTGAAGTTATAGCTCTATGTATAGACGGAGTATTAAGTTAAGTCTCAATATATAGATGGAGATTTATGTTACAAATTATAACATAGAAAGGTAATTTAAAACTTTAACCATTTCAAAAAATGTTTATTCGTAAAAAGTACATGTTTACTTATTATTATCATTTATTAATAGAATTATGGATTTTATAATAATGATTTTCAAAGGGGACCTCCATGAAATAAATGTTTTTCAGAATCTACCCTTAAATAAAAATGTAAAAGAAATGGATTGAAATGAATCTTTATTATTCATGTCAAATAATTTGTATAATTACAAATGATTATCAAAAATAAAAATATGATGGGCTTATTAAAATATTATTATAGTTAATATATGTTGAATAATATCTCATCCATTTATGTTCTTCTTCTAACATCTTAAGGTTTTTGATGAGTTGGTTACTTAACCATGGTATCAAAGCTCGGTTTAGTCTTTTAACTCATCTGTTTAATTTGATTCTTTGTTTGTTTCGTCCTATGATATATTCAATCGTGCGATTGTGGGGGAGTGTCAAATTATATATGATCCATTTATGGCCTTCATCACACACTTAGAGGTGTGAATGAGTTGATTTCCAAGCAATATATATTATCTGTCAATGATTATCCAATGATTATCCTGTGTTGGTCTACATATAAAAAAATTTCAATACATATTTATTTACGGGATCCATGTGTTGCACGAGCTCTGTAATGCATGTCATGAGATAAGGATTAGTCTAGGAAAAACCATTTTGCAGCAATAACAAAATTACACAACATTATACCCCAAAAACAATGAGGGGAAAAGAACTTAATAGAATTGCATCGGTCTTGCTTCTAAAATTATAATTCTCAATCCTCAACATAATTTGATTATTAGGAAGTAATTTAAAATACGTTAATTTACAAACAAGAAAATGGTATCATAAATAAAGCAGAAAACACGCATAAGATTTTAAAAGGATTTTCGTTTTTAATAGATAATGTTAAGAGTCATAGATCTATCGAACAAAAACAATAATTGTAACATTATTCCAGAATGTAATACTCAGTTGCTGGAAACATCACCAATATAACATTTTGAATATGTTATACCAAATTATTAATTTGAATTAAATCACTAAGCAGAAGGTGCCTCGATAGTAAAAGGATTTCTAAAAACTATCGCATTCAAAACCACAACATCCATGGTGGTCATTGTCATGGCAGTTCCAGTAATTACAGCACTATTCATTCTGCGTCGCATGGTGTTGAAAATAGTACAACCTGCGAGGGGGTAAAAACATGGCCCTGAAATTGAAATTAGGTTAAGAACTTTTGTATATTGGTGGGGTGGATCTGGAGACATCAGGCGGGTAAGAGCCACTCTTGAAATTGTGCAAAATCCACGAAGAACGTTGACACATACACGGTTTGACAAAGAATAACCTATCACCCAATTTATCATGTCAACTCCGGGTCACTACAAGAATTAGCTATTATGCCAACGGAATTTACCAACCGAAATCAACCGTCACTACGCCATAGATGGCCTTTTACAACATCTGGGTATGGGTGTTACCTTCTTGCATGTTACCTTAGCTATGAAATTTTGGACCTATTACAACATCGTAGTTTTGGTGTTACCATATCCATAAACCCATGTTACTCTAGCTGTAAAAAGGTGTTGTAACTGAGTAACACAGTGAGGGTGTTACCTTAGAGTATTAATTTTGAATTTTTATTTAAAATTAATAATTCAATAATTATTTCACTTTAAAAGTAATTAATTTTTAAAAAATCATTGAATAATAAAAGTAATATTTTTATAAAAGTAATATTATGTGAAATAATTGAATTATTTATATTTTATAAAATGTTTTTAATCAATTTATATTAGAAAAGGTTTTAAAAAAAATTCAAAATAATTAAATTTTTATTAAAACCAATAAAAAATTTATTAGAGAAAGTAAGAGCTTGCAAAACTAATTTTAACAATAGATTTAAAAATAGATTGTAAGAGCGAAATAATTAAAATAATAAATTTTAATTTAATATCAAACATATTAGAATAAATTTGTAAGATTTTTGTTTTAGAAAAAAATAATAATTCAGAGAGCGGCAAAACAAATATTAGGTGAAAAGACCGAGCGGCAAATGAAATTGGGTCAGAAAAGACGGGGGGAAATTGGGAAAAACACTGGGCGAGGAGAAATTGGGGGGAAATTATGGTTCGCTTCTCATTCTCTCATTCTCATTCTCACTTCTCATTCTCTCATTCTCACTTCTCATCCTCTCTTCTCGCTTCTCACTTCTCACTCCCTGTCTATTAGGGTTTAAATTATGGTTCGCACTGCTTAATCGAAGCTTAATTGAGGAATTAAATTAGGGTTTGAGCTGGGTTTAATCGAAGCTTGGTGGAGCGATTCAATTTGGGTTTGAGTTGAGTTTAATCGAAGCAGGCTTTGTACTTGAAAGTGTTTAAGGTATAAATCTTTTTTCATATGCTTCGATTTGTGCCTCTCTCTCTATCTCTCTCTCTGTCTCTGTCTCTCTCTCTCTGTAGCTATAGAACTATGGCTTGCAACTCTCTAGTTTGACTAAATCTTCGTGCTTTCAAAATTTTGGATGGGTTCCAAAATTTTGCAACGAAGCTTAGTTGCAAATCGTGGGATGCTCTCATCGTTAATCCCCAATTTGCAACAAAACACTCAGAACGCAACACTCAAGAAAGCAACAACATCCTCTTGATTGGTTTTTGTCAGCGTTTAATTCGTAAGTCTCTATTTTTGTTTCGCCTCAATCACCACCCTCACACACTTCGATTCAGAAGCCAGTCGCGAACTTAATTTCTATGAAAATCCTAACTGTTTCAAAGAATTGGTAGTTTAATGGCATTATGTGTGTTTCCTCTTTTTGTAAGTCTATTAGTCGTTTTCTCAGTTGGATTGGCTTTTGATTCACTCACTAATGATTACAGGATCATTAGGCTTGTTTCTGTGGTAACCGATTATTATCCACAGCCCTCCTCTCGTATCTAAGAGGTGATGAACTAGGCACAACATGTCTGCTACATCTATTTGTCCTTAATAGTTATTAATGCCTGATATTATTTATTATAGGTCTAGTACTGATATTAGGCAAATTGTTTAGCATTGTCTAACAGCAAATTTGTTGATACTCATATCATTGTTACGATTAATTCTAATCATGATTTGAGTTTCGATGTGAATATTATTGAATCTTGAAGTCTTTAATTGGAGAAATAAACTTGCTTATGCTTGTTAATGGCCAAGGCATATTACAATCTCTGAACATACTTTTTATCATTAAACTGTTGGAGCATGGTGTCGGTATTGTATAATTTGTAGATAATTTTAGAATTGTGTTTATATTCATTTACTTTGAGTAAACAAGTATTTATTCTGAAAGCAGCTGCAGATTTTTAGAAATAAACTACACAAAATGACATATCTACAACGTTATGTTTTGTATAGTCCAGAAAATTAGCTGAACAAGATTAGAAAATAAAATTGTGTTACTTTCAGCTCTATGTAGCAGCGCAAATGACGTATCTTGTCCCATGCGAATTGTAAACAAAAACAGGATTAGATAAATAATGTCAAGTTGTTAACATGATTAACGATGACAAGCATGTGTGAAATTGAATTTGAATTATGTAACCTAGCACTAGATTATATTATGCTAAAGTTAAGCATCTAATAGTTGTCTTTTGTTGAATTCCTCTGGCTGTTGTTACCTTTTGATAATTAGATTACACTAGTATGAATTTGAAACTGTAAACACTACAAGTAATGCATAATAAAGCCAAGGACATATACCTGTTTTACAAATGAGAATCTTGTTTAAAAGAGATATCCATTTTGCAAATCCGTTTATCATTTCAATTGTTATAATTGGTTCGTATCCCTTAAATATTGTTGTTTTACATCAATCTTAGCTGAAAGTTGATTTATTTGTCATGCTTTTAATGATATATTTTATACCAGCTGCAACTTTACTCTTCAGTCTCATTTTTTACACTACAATCCCACTGGCTTTAGTCAACTACCCTGCTCTAGCTTTTACCCTGCTCCTTTCTAATTAAAAACAACCTACATAATCCTTGTGAACTGTTTCACTATTTAGGATGTGCTAAATTTACATTCAGTCTTGTAATTCTAAGATTTGCTATGGACGGGTACTTCAATTCGTGATAATGGAAGGGCTTTATATGACCTGGATCTTTCTTTTGCATACTTTTAATTATTAATCTTAATTGTGTTTGGGGAGCTGGTACTTTTTTGTAAGTACCGTGTACTTGAACTGCACTTCCTGTAAGATTTAAACATGCATGTCTGATGAGGTCTGCTAGTTATCAATGGTTTTCAGAAACAGTAAATTTCTGAATGGTGCTTCTAATTGGAATTAAGTTGTTGAGCAAAGAGATGGTATTTAGGCTTTCTAAGGTTTTGATGTTTACATGTGGTGTTACCAGCAACATGCATTATCATGCACATAGTGAGAGATTCTGACTTAATATTTCTTTCAGAATGAGAGCTATTTTACGTTACGTGATTTGAAAGGAGGAAAACTCTCAGGCAGTGTTTTAAATATTCTATTTAATCTTAACAAGTTTATGGCCTTTGAAACTCGTGATCCATTTTTTGATTCGGCAGGTGTGTGAGATGTTTCTTTTCTTTTACTTGCATATCTAGTTGCTTCTCGGAATTTGTTATGATGCAAAATTTTATGAAATGGTGGTGTGTGTGTGTTTTGCAGGAGCAAGAGAATCCAACATTGACAGAGTGGGATCGGTTCGCACACCGAGAATATATTAGTCTTTCGATGGAAGAAGATGCGGAAGACGCCTCAAATGGGATGCAGATGATTGGGATGAATCACTTGATGCCCCCTTCTGAGCCTTACATGGTAAGATCCCTAAAAATTGGGCTCTAGTGAAAGTTGAACTAAGAAATAAATTCATGTATTGGTTAACATCTAATGCATTTGTACTGCTTGCAAAGTAGTATGTATATATTGCTATGTTTGAACTTAAAGATGGCTTTATTACAAGAATTCCTCCTAAAATGACTATAGCTAGTGGAAGACCAACACAGTTTTGGACCATTTCTCTTCCCAAATTTTCCATCATTTTATCATCTCTGGCAATGTCTGTAACAAAGGAAAAAAACATAAATATATAAGCTAACACTATTTCTAGCCAGGCCCTTTAAATAATGCAAAGAACAAAAGAAACATTAATATAGACATGCAGTGCAAAATCAATTCCAGTTAGTGCACTTAACTTTCTATAATTGTAAGTTCCTAATCAAGATAACATGGTCGACAAATTTGTCTTTGCAAATTTTGCATTTCATTGCAGTTTCAGATTACTTTGAAAAGTTGTGTAACTTTTTTTAATTTTTTTTGAAATTCCAGTGTGTAAGACTGAGTTTAACTAGGATCAGGACATCATGTCATAATGAAGCTGGAAAGGATCTAGCTTACCTTCGTCCATAGCAAGGATTTCATTTTCTTTCTCAGGGACTAGACATATTAGAATTCGCTCCAAGACATGTTTTGTATGCCACTTCTGCGAAATGGAAACCCAGGCTAAACTAGAAAAGTAATTCCGTAGTTGGTTGTTTATGATGGGATTATGTAGTTGGATGATGTACTTGGTTTGTGTGAATTGGTTGTTTTTCTAATGGGAAATGCTATATTTAAACTTTACATTTTTTATTTAGTTAAACTACAGGTGTTACCTTAGGTACTATACTGATGTTACTAAATGTCTTCATTGGCAACACCTAGCGTGTTGCAATAGGTGTTACCCTAGACTGAAACGTGCTGTTGCACATTTTGTGGGCGGCGTGGGGCCCACTGATTTCAAAAAATTCTAATATCTAAGGTGACATAGATTTGGTGTTGCAATAGAGTGGTTACTAGGTTGTTGTAGGCTATCTTTGGTAACATAAAAGGCTATGTTAGCCTAGGGTAGGCGACATGTTGCCTTTGACGCCAAAGGCAACTGGGAGAGAAACTAACCCAACCCTGATGTTCCCTTAGCCCTTTTTGGGCCTGTAGCAACGTTATATTGGGTCTAAGGTGACATAGTTCAGTAGTTACTGTAGGCCATCTATGGCGTAGTGTGTTGGTAGTTACCAACAGATTGGTAACGGGTCTCAAAAGTTTGAAAAACCAATATTATACCAACAGGTTTCTAACGGATCACTGACGTATATTTACCAACGGAATATTTCGTTGGCAAAATAGGCGCCAAAAGAGCCCGCCCAAACATGCCAATGGAAATGCTAATGGTTTTCCAATGGATTATTGCCGACGTAATAGTAATGACATAATAACTGTTTAGTAAGGGATTGTCAACCCCATATCAAAGAAAATGACAACTTTATTTCCGTTAGTAATCTGTTACTATTTTAGATTGGTTAAATGTATTCCGTTACTAATTTGTTGTAATAATAGATCGGTTAAAATATATCCTTTGTTATTTCGTTGGTAATAATAGTTCTCAAAATTAATGTCCAAGTACCTTCTATGCTTTTCAAACCATTTGTCCTAAATATTTGTTCGGCCTTTCATTTTGTTTTTTTCAAAACACCTACAGCTTTTTCGTCAATATTTTAACATCTAACACGCGATTTATTTTGCTATTAACTAAGGTGAGTGATATATTTTCACTAATTTGTGTTTTACTTCTTAAATTTATGTTCTGTAAGTATGTACAAATTAATCCTTATATGTATTGTTAATATTTGTTAGTTTCTTAAGTTGAGGTATAATATATGTCACAATTGTTCGCTAGGTCTTTTAGGAATCTTGTAAATTTCTAGTTGATATTGTTTTTTTAAAGTATCAGAATCGTATTTTTTATATTGCTAGCTAATGTTAGTTAGTTTAATTATAAGCATTACATATTTATTTCAATTTTGAATGTTATATTTCTTGTAGGTAACTAAAAAGTTCAATACGAATAATGATCGAGTTTCGATGTATCGAAGGAAAGATAATAGAGGATACTTAAATTTGGTTTTTCAAAAGGGGTTGGAATTTTTTTTGCAATATGTTATATCTCGACTTTCATCCTTGAATAAGACAAACATTCAATGTACATGTTCAAAATGTATGAATCACGACTGATTCTGGAATGCAGAAGAGCCATATTTTGTTAAACAAAGTGGTGAACAATCCTTCATACATTACTCCAATATCCAATATAGAAGAGATGAGAACAATCTAATATATAATGGTGATGCATGCTGCTGGTCAGTTTTGATCCAGAAATGCCAAATGCTGAACCACATAAGTTTTTTAATATTATAAAATCGTCTAAGAAAGAGTTATATGAAGGTTGTGAAACTTTTCAGCTAGTTTGAATTCAGATTTTCATTGGTCACATACATTTTTTAATCAAACGTCACAGTTCTTGGGTTCGAGGTGTAGATCATAATCCTAACATGATTCTTTCGTGTGAAATTAACTTTGAACAATCCAACCGTATTTAAGTTTAGACTTTAAAGTATTAAAGATAAATACTCTATGTAAAAATTCAATATTTTAATCACTAAAAGTTCTTTAGCATGTATATATATATATATATATATAAAATCCTAAATTCCACCGTAAACCCAAGAAAGTGGAATATAGGTAAAAAAATTGAGAAATTTTAGTCGAATTCATTATTTCTAAAAAAATAAAATTGAATATTACTCCATTTTTTTTAAATTTATCATACTATTATAAAAATATATTTAAATATATTTTTCATTGATAATTGAATTTAAACAAATCTATTAATTTATATTATTTATTTATTTTAAATCATTCACTTTATAACGTTTCTTTGGTTCTGCGAGAAAGAGAAATGAAGGTATTGTTTATTTTGTTTATTGGCCACGTGGCAAGTTTGTATTGGGTAATAGCACATCACACGGATCATCATATTTCAATGATTTACAACCCTAGATTTGGAAGAGGAAAAGAAATTTTAACGGCTACTCATAGCCTAATAATCCATATATTTCTCTCATGCTCTCTCATTCTCTGCCATTAATTCAATTTCACTCACCGCCTTATCTCCTTAGATCTCTACCTCCGCTGCTTGCCTTTGTGTCTTCACAACCCGAGTAGCTTATTCTTATATACACACATATGCATTCCGAATTCCCAATCTCCCTACATATATATCTATTACTTTTAAAACTCATTTACAACGAGGCAAATTGACAAGCCGGGAAGAAATTTCCATCAAGAATTAAATCGATCTCAAAAATTCAGTGTTGGCGCCACGACTTTAAGGATGCTCAATTTTTCCATCATTAAAAAGAAGATATACAAAGATGTTTATTGTTGAAATTTTGTAATAATTTCATCATGTTATTTTATTTTGGAAAATTTACAAAAATTTATATGTTTTTAACTTATCCGGTGAGTTTCATCATCTTGTTTGTCGCTCCGATCATCTCAATCGGTACTCTCTCTCTCTCTCTCCCACACACACACACACAAACGGTTTATTGATTGGAATATGAGAGTGATTTTGTGATTATTCTGTTATGTATACACAATTGAAAACACTTGTGTATTTGTGATTTAAGTAATTCAATTAGTTTTTTATTGCTTTGTGTAACTGTTTTGTTAACTACAAGTGTGATTATAGCCCTAATATTTTGTGTTTATTTGAAATTTTGTTGATGTGATTATTGCACAAAACATAAACCTAACTTTCAATTAAGTTTTCGAGTGTAAGCTTGTTGATGAGTCGAATGAAGTGAAATTTCTGCCTCATTTAGTGATTTTCCATTAGTTTTATATTATGTAGTTGAGGCCCCGTAGGGGCAGACATCAGTTTTATATGCTTAAGAGTTTTGGACAATGATTTGGATCATACAGAATGTGGTAAAAAGTTTGATTTGAGTATCGAAGTGATTTTGTGATTATTCAAGACTTGTTATGTGTATACAAGTGAAAAGACTTGTTCATTTGTGATTTAAGTAATTAAATTAGTGGTTAATTGCTTTGTGTATCTGTCTTATTAATTGCAATTGTGACTATAGCCCTAATGTTTTGTGGCTATTTGAAATTTTGTTGTTGTTGTTGTGATTAAGTTTTCGAGAGTAGGCTTGTTGATGAGTCGAATGAGGTGAAATTTCTGCCTCATTTTGTGTTCTTCCATCAATTTTATACTATGTAGTCGAGGCCCCGCAGGGCCAGATATCAGTTTTGTATGCTTAAATGTTTCGGACTATGAAACAACCGTTTGCTAGATTCTATGAACTAACTATGTGCATCAATGTTGTTTATTTCTATTAGTTGCAAAGGTTGCAAACATGGTTGCAACTTCTGTAATCATGGTTGCAACTTCAGCAAGCATGGTTGCAACTTATAATTATACATTTGCAAAGGCTCATACATGGCTCATACATGGCTCACACATGTCATGCATAATACTGCAGGGGATGGATTATATTATTCCATTTAAAGATCACAAGTCAGCCAACTTTCATGGGACCAACTTTCTCTCTTTGTTTTTGGTTGCTTTGGAAATTTTACCCACCTGCCATCATTCAAGATACAATACCCAACTCATCCACAATCTTCTGCTCAGACAAATAAATCAACCCAACCCTCTTGAGATTTAAATTGGTGTTGGTGGAATGAAGATGTGTTTTGGGATCAAAGAATTTACTCTTGTCACCGGTCTTCGATATGTTGGTTCAGTTGACAAGACGCGTTACGCTAGGACTATAATGATAAACAATGTTTCTGACATAACTATGTAGTTCTTTTGGTTCGAGGAATTTGATAATTAATTGGTCAAAGTATGATATAAACTGTGTTTTGCAACTATATTTGGTAATAGTTCGTTGTTTTGAGATTTTATGCAATTATTAATGTTTCATGTTAGGTCCTGATAAGTTTGTAGAAGGGGGGTTGAATACAAACTATACCGTTTAATCGAATTTGTTCGTTTAAAGATTAAACAATTTAAGAACAAATTATTGCAGAATAAACTGAAACAATATTCAAGTTAAATAATTTATATTAAACTTGAAAGGTGTTACAATCTGAGTGTGGATTATAGAGTTCTTGATAAAACAAATCTAGAATAAATTCGACATGAATTTATCTATTTTTGAAATAAAAATGATCGAATACTAAAAAGTAGTTTGATATAAATTCTAGGGATTATGATCCGCTAGATTGTCAAACAAGTGCAAGTGATACAATTCTTATGGATTAAATGTCAAGAACAATACAAGAATTAAATCACTGATGGAATTTGAAGCTCGGACAGTTGAAGAGAAGTAAATGAAGATGTTATGCTTTTTGTTCTTTCTGTCTTCAAAAGTTTCTGTCTTGAATTGATACTGTCCAATTTGATCATACAACTTGTATTTAAACAAACTGCATTCCTTTCTTCACGCGCCAAATCATTTCTTTTAATTTGTACTATGAAGACTTTCAGGAAGACTAAGAAATGGCTTGGGAAGACTTTCGGGAAGACAATCTCTTGGCATAGGAAGACATTCGGGAAGACTTGTAATTGACTTGGGAGGACATTCGGGAAGACTCACTTCTCAGTCTTCTTAGTTAATTACTAAGTCTTCCTAGTTCATTTCTATTCTAATTTAAATAATTATTAAAGTAAATTATGTATTAAATTAATTCTTAACAAAATTAATTTAATAAATAATTTACTAAGTAATAATAATTATTTAGAAGAGAATAAATATAATTCTTTGTCTTCACAATAATTCTTGAACCACTAAAACTTAGATGAAGAAATAACATTTGTAGAACGCTGACACTCAATGTACTGTCTGGTTCATGAGTGACTAACGACAATGTCTATTTTTCATCTGTTTGACTTTAAGCAGTGATCCACTTTCTTTTCTCTTTTCCTTGACCTCTGTAACCTGCACAATTGCTATCACATCTTGAAATCTCTGTCACTTTAATAATCCACTGAGATTGAATACTTCACTGAGGCTTGATCAATAAATTGAACTTCTTTCAATGTAGAATTACTTCAAGTCTGTAGATGACTTTAACCTTCATTCTTTGACAGATATTATCTTCTGAGATTCCTGTGACATTTGATTTTTATTATTTACTTATTACATCTTATTTTAAGTTGAGTAGAATCCTCGGTGTTTACAAATAGGCCTATACATATGCCTTTCAATCTCTTCCTATTTGTTTGTTAGACAATAACAATCAAATACCTCTAGAGGATAACTCAACTAAAACAAGAAAAGATAAGACTTTTAAGAGCCAAGTAAATAATAAAGAAATTTATGGATTATATTTAACAATTTCCAGATTCAAACAATAAAGATAAATACAAGATAGATGTTCCTCTAGTCTGAACAAATGATTACATTTCCCTATCTTGATTCACCTATGCTCTAAACATATTACATTAAAAACTGAGCTATCTTCATCATGCCTTAATCTCTAATTTCACCTTCTTCAGCTTCTTGCAAGGTGTCTAGAAGATCTTTATCAAGGACACGATCACTTTCAGAAGCAACACCACTTGGCTTGACTGGTTGAGAAGTGATCTTCTTCAATCTGTTCTTCATTTGAGAATACCTTGGAACTTTTTCAGTGCAGTAGTCTGAAATCATATCAGCAACCTCAGACTTTGCTTCAGTGGTAAACCCAGAAGTTCTAAGAAGATTCTCCAACTTCACCAGTTGCATAGCAGTTTGTAGCTTCAAAGAATCAGGATCCAACCTTACTGTCTCCAAAGTTGTACCTCTATAGATTTTGACTTCATATGGGAAGTGTACAACTTGAGGGCTGGCCTTCATTGCAGAATCTCTCAGCCTGTCATATAGAAGTTCATTCAAGCAGGAAGATCTCTTCACCTTACTCATTAGAATCCACAGTTCTGAGAGAGATCTTCTTTGTAGGAGTTCAAGAGAGACGGTGAATGACCCTTCAAGTACACTTGAAACATAGATGTACAATTCTTGTCTCACTTGATCAAATACAGATGTAATCCTTAGGATATCTTCCTTCAAAGCCTTCATGACTAATGAATTGTCTGGATTAACTGTTCTGATCTTCTCAAGCAATTTTAGAAAGGTACCATCATTGTTTGTGCCTCTCTGAGGGATATCAAACATCTCCCTTGCCTTATCCCACTTGCTTCCTTGCTTCATCCTAACATCCAATCTCCTCTCCTTAACATGAATACTGTAAAGACGTTGTTTGTCTTCATGTTCAGCTTTTTGAATCTTCAGCTTTTGAGATATGATGTTGGAGACCTTGGAATTCTCATCCTCCTTTCTCTTGAGATCTGCTTGCTGTTTCTTCAGCTCCTTCTGAAACAAAGGGTAAGGAGTATACAGATCATCTTCATCTTCCCAATCATCAAAGTTAGCCACCTCTTCAACCTCCTCCTCACCAATGGGTTCTTCAGGTATAGTCTTCTCCAGATCACCAGATTTATCAAATTGAAAATCATCATGTTCACCATGGTAGTAGTAGGCATCATCAAAAGTAGACTCCTCCAATGATTGTTTCTGTTTACCCTTCCCTTTATCTTTTCCTCCAGAAGCTCCTCCAGCTTCTCTATTTCCTCCTTTCTTCTCCCTCTTAGTTGAGGAATCCTCTACAGATTTAACAGTAGCAGCTTCAGGATTCACCTCACTAGTTCTCCTTATTTCTCCTCCTTCTCTTCTATCTCCTCCATCTCCTCCTTGATCAGCATCATCATCATTATCATCATCATCATCTCCTTCAAAGAATGTTCTTTGTTCAGCTCTTTATCATGTAGTACAAGTGCTTCATTCCCTCATTCAGATGCTCCATTCCTCCTTCAATCCTCGACATCCTTTCTTTATTAAACGTTTGATTTTCATCAGCTGTTTGCAGAATAAAGTCCACCTTGGCAGAAATAGAAGCAATCTCCTTGACACTCTCTGATATTTGAGCATTTGACGTTGTAAGATCAGAGATGTCCGAAGCCACGAGTACTTGAGATTGTTGAACTGCATTGATCTTTGGTATGAGAGAAATCTTCAAGCCTTCAATATCATCTTTAATTATACCCAGCTGATTTGTTATAGAGGTGGAAGAAGAAGACCGTTCAACCACTTGTGCTTTGAGAATGTCCTTTTCAGCCTGGGTTTCTTGTAGTTGTTTCTGTAGAGCAGCTATCTGAGCTAACAACGAAGCAGTGTTTGTGTCAGTGTGTGCACTCACCTCAATTTCTCTCAGTGGTGTTTCACTCAACTCACGTGCTTGTTTATCACTCTTTGTTTGATTTTGATCTCTAATCACTAGCTGTCTATCCAAGTTCTCAGATGATGTACCTATAATAGAAATCACCCTAGCCCCTTAAAGAGAGGTCAGTGGTGGTGCAATGGGAGTTCGCAAATCCCAATCCCTGGTTGAGTCTGTCAAAATATTTAACATTGTAAACTGAATTGCTTCAGTGACAGACTCACCTGGTTGCCTTTCACTTTCACCAGTGTAAACTGCGAGTGAAAAATCCCTTAGGGGAGCCAGAGATGTTCCCTCTGGGAGGGGAGAAAATGATTCTATTAAAGGTGGCTGAGAATCAGATTTTCCCTCAGATGCCTGTGAAGGCACTTCTACCGTAACTATGGTAGGTACTGTATCAAAATCAAAGTGCTCTCATGACAAGGTGTCCTGAGTTTCATCAATATGGATATCTTCTCCCATTGTGAGTAATGGGAGTGTGCTAGACTCATTACAAATTGCCAGGGCCCGATGGCGAATTTTAATAGATTCATCCTGTTGAGAGGATGTCTCCAGAGACTGTTCAGTGGCCATATCAATGTCCATATCCTGTTGAGAGGATAAAGATGGGCTTACATATGCCTCCCTATAGGTTTTTCTTTTCTTAAGTGGTGGAGACAGAGCTGTGAGAACACTCATTGTAGTTACTTCTCTAACACTTCTTTGACTGGTTTGTAAATTAAGCTCAGGTTGTTGGTTTGGAGAGTTTGACTCTGTGTTTGGCTCTATGACCTGTGTTGGAGATTGTGGTTCTACAACCTCTTGGTCAGCCCTACCAACCACTTGGGTTTCAACATGAGTACCAGAAGAAGAACCAGGGTTAGGAATTACTACCTGTAGGGGAATTGGATGTGGCTGAGGAACTTGTTCACCAAAGATTGGAAGATTAATGAATTGACGCATCAGTGGTGAAATAAGAACAGGTGTGTTTAGAAATTTGAGTGAGCAATCAAATCTGATATCAATGTGCTTCGTTCTCGAGTGCTGAACAGGGTTGTTAGAGATTACTATGGCACTTGTATTATCACATAAAATGGGAATTTTGTCTAATGCAAAGCCATAGTCCTTCAATTGATTCCTTATCCATAAGATCTGAGTACAACAGCTTCCAGCAGCAATATATTCAGCTTCTGCTGTTGAATTGGAAACTGTTTGTTGTTTCTTGCTATACCAGGAAATCAATCTACCTCCTAGGAATTGACAACTCCCAGAGGTACTCTTTATATCCACAACACTACCTGCATAATCAGAATCTGTATATCCAACAAGATTAAAACCAGAATCTTTAGGGTACCAGATACCTAAATTAGGTGTACCCTTAAGATATCTCAAGATTCTTTTAACAACAACGAGATGCAAATCTCTAGGGTCCGCTTGGAATCTTGCACACAAGCATGTAGCATACATAATATCGGGTCTACTTGCAGTAAGATAGAGTAAGGAGCCAATCATACCTCTGTAGCTTGTAACATCTACCTTGATAGATTTATCACAAGCTCCAAGTTTGACAGCTGTTGAAGATGGAGTCCTTGCTGATGTTGAATCCTCCATGTGATACTTCTTGAGGAGTTCTTTGAGATACTTGGATTGACAAATAAATATACCATTTGACCTTTGACTTACTTGTAATCCAAGAAAGAACTTCAGCTCACCCATCATACTCATTTCAAACTTACTGCATTAGCTTAGAAAATCTCTTACAGAGATCATCATTAGTAGACCCAAATATGATGTCATCCACATAGACTTGGACTAATATCATATCACTTTTGTGTTTCTTTGAAAAAAGAGTTTTGTCTATGATACCTCTGACAAAACCATTTTCTAAAAGAAAACCAGAAAGAGTGTCATACCATTTTCTTGGGGCTTGTTTGAGACCATAGATAGCCTTGAAGAGAAAGTACACAAAGTCCAGCAACTCCTGATTTTCAAAGCCAGGGGGCTGTTCCACATACACTTCTTCATCCAGCTCACCATTCAGGAATGCACTCTTAACATCCATTTGATAGACTTTAAAATTGGAGTAAGCTGCAAATGCTAAGAACATCCTGATGGCCTCAAGCCTAGCCACTGGTGCATAGGTTTCATCATAATCAATGCCTTCAACTTGTGAATACCCTTGAGCAACCAGTCTTGCCTTGTTCCTTGTAACAATGCCATCCTCATCTAGCTTGTTTATGTATACCCATCTTGTACCAACTACTTTCTTGTTCTTTGGTCTGGGTACCAGCTTCCAGACTTGATGTTGTTCAAATTGATTGAGTTCATCTTGCATAGCAATAACCCAATCTGGATCAGTTAGTGTTTCCTCAGTCTTCTTTGGCTCCATCTCAAATAGAAACCCTGAATAGTGACATTCATTCTGAGTAGCACTTCTAGTTTTAACTCCAACATCTGGATCACCAATGATCAGCTCAAAGGGATGAGCTCTATTCCATACAATTTGTCTTGGAAGATTTGATCTTGATGATTTGATAAGTGGATTTCATGTCTACTTAGAACGCTTAGAAACCGACTTAAACTGATTGCAAGAACTCAAGTTTTAGGTGTTTTGATATGTTTTTGAGTGTTTATGCAGGAATGATCATTGGTAGCACGATGGTGGTGCATGGATGTAATTGATGGTGTGGTGTTATGTTGGAGAGGGCATGCAAGATTTGAGGGTTGGAGGCTTTGCGCTTTGGAGAGCATTAAAGGAAAATTTTCTGTCAGGCCAAGTGGGGCGCCCGCGCCACTAGTGGGGCGGCCGCGCCACTCACCGCGCCACTAGTGGGGCGGCCGCGCCACCCTCTCTGTCCCAAATTCTGTTTTGTTCTAATTTTGATGTTAGGGCATTGACTGGTCAACCCTGAGGCATGGATCAATATTTGTGGACGTTTTATAAGGGGAGAACCCTAATATATCATATCTATCGAGGAATTATCAAGGAGAACAAGAGGAGGCCAAACCCTAGAAGACCTAGCTTAATTTCATCTTTGTATTCTTCTAAATTAGGCATACTTGGATTCTCTTACGTTGTTTTCTAAACCTTATGACTATTGTTACTATTGGTTTTTGATTTTCAATTCAAGACTTATTTTTAATATCATGTTTTCATTAGAACCCGCGATGATGAACGGTTCATTCATGAACTAATCGTTATAGTGGGATTCTAACGGAGTTTCTTATGGAGTTTAGTGGTTAATTGTTTTTATATATTCTGTGTGTGATGGCTAATTGATTTCCTATCATGGTTGTGCTTATTCGTTGTGGATGCGTAGCTAACATTCATGATTGTTTGTTAATCTCTATTGATTGCGAAAGTGGATATAGGGATTTAGAACTTGCCATGCTAGAATAAGTTCATGTATAATTGTCATGCATGATTCGTGGATGATTTTAACCATTTCATCTACCTTATGTAATCTGAATAGATAACTTGCTCATTAAACCACTATGTTTTCAATCTCTATAGACATATAGGGACTAAGCATATTTGGTGTCCATTTAACTTCTATCTTTATTGTGGATGTTTAAGTGGTATGGTATACGTATACTGAAAGGTAGCGTATACTAGTTTCGTGTTATCTGATTAGTTGTCACAACCGTCACATGCATTAATTAAGAACAAGAGACTCTAGATGAAATATTTAATGATGTTAGGATCCCATGCTTTATTCATATAAGTAATTTTCCAATAATTCTCTTTAGTTAATATAATCTTGTTAAGTGCTAGTTAATTAGTTAAACAAAACCAAATTTGATACTTATCTTAGCAGTGAGTAATAACCATACATTGGTGCATAAGTGCATAGCTATAACAACATAACCAGTCTCTGTGGGAACGAACTTAACTTTATCATATACTACTTGTGACCACGTGCGCTTGCGTGTTGTTGTGTGAACAAGTTTTTGGCGCCGCTGTCGGGGACTCGGTGTTGTTTTAATTTAGTTTATGTGCTTGTCATCAGGGGTCGTTAAATTTCACTGACTCGGATTGTTTTGCTCATCAATTTTACTTTGTTTGGTGTTTTTCAGTTAATCCATTGAGCGTGTATGCGAACACGTTCTCAGACTCTTAAGGACAAACTGGAAGGAGAAAGAACAGGACTGAACGTAGTTATGGGAGAACCAGCAGCAGCAGGAGCGAAGGCTTTGATGGATTATTCTCAGCCAAAGATCAATGATATTCAGTCAAGCATTGTTAGACCGGCTATCTCAGCTAACAACTTTGAGATCAAGGTTGGCACAATTCAGATGCTACAGAACTCTGTGCAGTTTGGGGGTGCTCCAACGGAAGACCCTAATATGCACATTAGGGATTTCATTGAGATCTGTGACACTTTCAAGTTCAACGGAGTGTCAGAAGATGCTGTAAAGTTGAGACTTTTCCCATTTTCTTTGCGGGATAAGGCTAAGGGCTGGTTGCATTCTCTACCAGCAGGGTCTATTACTACATGGGAGGAGCTGGCTCAAAAGTTTCTTACTAAGTTCTTCCCTATGGCTAAGACAGCTGCAATAAGGAATGCTCTCACTCAGTTTTCTCAGCATTCAGGGGAAACGTTATGTGAAGCTTGGGAGCGTTACAAGGAGATGCTACGAAAGTGCCCTCACCATGGAATGCCTGATTGGATGGTGATAAATTGTTTCTACAATGGTCTGGGAAGTCAATCAAGACCAATGCTTGATGCAGCTTCAGGTGGAGCCCTTTGGGCTAAAAGCTATGAGGAGGCTTATGAACTTATTGAGATGATGGTTGCTAATGAGTACCAGAATCCAACTCAGAGGTTATCACAAGGCAAGGCAGCAGGTATTCTGGAGGAAGATGCAACCACAGCAATAGCAGCTCAGCTAAAGGCTCTTTCGATGAAGGTGGATTCTCTATCTAACATGGGAATACAACAATTGGCTAGTGTCTGTGAATTATGTGCAGGTGCTCATGACACGAATCAGTGTGCTATTTCCAGTGAATCAGCACAGTTTGTGAGTAATTTTCAGAGGCCGCAGCAGCCGGTTCCTAATGCTTATCATCCAAATAACAGGAACCACCCGAATTTCAGCTGGAGTAACAATCAGGGTGGTCAACAGCAGTATCAAGGTCAGCAGTTTGGAGCAAGGCCATTCAATTCTTCTGGATATCAGCAGCAGTATGCTCCAAGGCAACCTTATCAACCACCACCAGGGTTTCATCAACAACCTCCAGGCCACCATGGTCAATCTTCTAATGAAAAATTAGAATTGGAAGAATTGAGGCTGATGTGTAAGAGCCAGGCGGCTTCTCTCAAGACTTTGGAAACCCAGATTGGACAAATAGCTAGTGCCTTGTTGAGCCGACCACAGGGAACTCTCCCGAGTGATACAGAAGCTAATCCAGGGAAACGAGAGGCCAAGGAACATGTGAAAGCAGTTACATTGAGGTCTGGCAAGGTTACAAGGGACCAAAACTCAGAATTGGAGCAAACTGAAAAATCTGAAGAAAATGGACAGGGGGAGTGGCGCGCCCGCGCCACTAGTGGGGCGCCCGCGCCACTACTTCTGCCAGAAAATCCAAAAATAGTTGGAAATGAGGGTCCGGTGGAAAACAAGTGGGAACAACATCCCAAATCAACTAGGGAATCCATTCCAAAGCATATTCCAGAGGAAAAAGTAATCTATCCACCTCATCCATTCCCTAGAAGACTTCAGAAACAGAAATTGGATACACAGTTTGCCAAGTTCTTAGAGATTTTTAAGAAGCTGCATATTAATATACCCTTTGCGGAAGCTCTTGAGCAGATGCCGAGTTACGCAAAGTTCATGAAGGGTATTCTCTCAAAGAAAGTGAAGCTTGAGGACTTGGAAACAGTTGCTCTAACTGAAGAGTGTAGTGCCATTCTGTAGCAGAAGTTGCCTCCAAAATTAAAGGATCCAGGGAGTTTCACCATTCCTTGCACTATCGGCAACTTGTCATTCGACAAATGTTTATGTGATTTGGGAGCGAGCATTAATCTGATGCCATTGTCTGTCTTCTTACAACTAGGGCTACCTGAGCCTAAACCTACTTCCATGTCTCTACAGCTGGCAGATAGGTCTATCACATACCCTAGGGGTATTGTGGAGGATGTCCTGGTAAAGGTTGATAAGCTTATTTTCCCGGCTGATTTTGTTATTCTGGACTTTGAGGAAGACAAGAAGATCCCCATTATCTTGGGAAGGCCATTTCTCGCTACAGGTCGTACGTTGATTGATGTGCTTAAAGGGGAACTCACGATGAGGGTGCACGATCAGAACGTCACCTTCAATGTTTTCAACGCAATGAAGTTTCCTACAGAAGAGGAAGAATGTTTTTCTATGGATCTTGTGGAAGCTGCAGTCAGCAAAGAGCTTGACCAATTGATCAAATCAGACACATTAGAGAAAGCACTAATGAAGGACTCTGATTTTGAAGATAGAGAGAGAGAGAGGAGCAAGCACAGTATCTGAATGCAAACCCGTGGAAGAGGAGGTTGGACATGCCATTTGATTCTCTTGGCATAACAGAGTTGGAAAAGCCACAGGAGCGTCTCAAGCCGTCAATTGAGAAAGCTCCCACTCTCGAGCTTAAACCATTACCAGAACATTTGAGGTATGCTTTCTTAGGTGATGCATCTGCATTACCTGTTATCATCTCATCTAACTTGTCAGGCAGTGAAGAAGATAAACTCCTCAGAATCTTGAGGGAGTTTAAATCAGCGATTGGGTGGACTATAGCGGATATTAAGGGAATCAGCCCTTCTTACTGCATGCATAAAATTCCGCTAGAACCAGGAAGCAAGCCAACAGTGGACCCTCGGAGACGTCTTAATCCTATCATGAAAGAGGTAGTGAAGAAAGAAATTCTCAAGTGGCTAGATGCTGGGATCATCTATCCTATTGCAGACACTTCATGGGTTAGTCCAGTGCAATGTGTGCCAAAGAAAGGAGGCATGACAGTGGTTGCTAATGAAAAGAACGAGCTGATCCCAACTCGTACAGTTACTGGTTGGAGAATTTGCATGGACTATAGGAAACTGAACAAAGCTACCAGGAAGGATCATTTTCCCCTTCCTTTCATTGATCAGATGTTGGACAGATTGGCTGGGCATGAGTTCTATTGCTTGCTGGATGGTTATTCAGGGTACAACCAGATTGGTATCACTCTAAAAGATCAAGAAAAGACAACTTTTACTTGTCCTTTTGGTACTTTCGCGTTTCGCCGAGTTCCTTTTGGACTTTGTGGTGCACCTGCTACTTTTCAGAGGTGTATGATGGCAATCTTCTCGGAGATGATTGGCATAAATATGGAAGTGTTCATGGATGACTTCTCAGTTTTTGGAACATCATATGATGAGTGCCTCAGCAATTTGGGTATGGTTCTGAAAAGATGCGTTGAGACTAATCTAGTGCTCAACTGGGAAAAATGTCACTTTATGGTGCAAGAAGGAATTATTCTCGGGCACAAGGTATCTAGCAAGGGACTTGAAGTGGACAAGGCTAAAGTGGAGACAATTGAAAATCTTCCTCCACCAATTTCAGTTAAAGGAATTCGCAGTTTTCTTGGTCATGCAGGTTTCTATAGGCGGTTCATTCAAGATTTCTCCAAAATCTCTAAACCCTTGTGCAATCTGTTGGAGAAGGATATTTCTTTTAAGTTTGATGAAGACTGTTTGGCTGCTTTTGAGCTCTTAAAGAAGAAGTTGACATCTGCGCCGGTCATTACTGCACCTGATTGGAATGAACCGTTTGAGTTGATGTGTGATGCTAGTGATTATGCCGTGGGAGCTGTTCTGGGGCAAAGGAAGAACAATGTTTTTCATGTAATCTACTATGCTAGCAAAACTCTCAATGATGCGCAGCTAAATTACACTACTACAGAGAAGGAACTCTTGGCCATTGTGTATAGTTTCGAGAAATTCAGGTCTTATTTGCTCGGAACCAAGGTAGTGGTGTTTACTGATCATGCAGCTATTCGTTATCTTATTTCGAAGAAAGATTCAAAGCCTCGGTTGATTCGTTGGGTTCTTTTGCTTCAAGAATTCGACTTGGAAATTAAAGATAGGAAGGGTACTGAAAACCAGGTGGCTGATCACTTGTCGCGATTGGAGGACCAAGGTAAGAACTCAGTTGATAAAACTCTCATCAATGAATTCTTTCCGGATGAGCAACTTTTTGGGGTGCAAACTGAAGAACCATGGTTTGCAGACATTGTGAACTATCTGGTGAGTAAGGTCATTCCCTCATAATTCTCTTATGCTCAAAGAAAGAAGTTTTTGCATGATGTGAAGTGGTACTGTTGGGACGAACCCTTCTTATTCAAACAGGGAGCCGACCAGGTGATACGAAGGTGCATTCCTTATAGTGAAGTTGAGGGTGTGTTGCGTGATTGTCACTCCACCACTTATGGAGGTCATTATGGTGGAGAGAAGACAGCTACGCGAGTACTTCAGGCTGGTTTCTATTGGCCAACACTGTTCAAGGATGCGCATCAGTTTGTGTTGAGATGTGATCGATGCCAAAGGGTTGGTAATATCTCGAGGAGGAACGAGATGCCGCTTAATATGATGCTCGAGGTGGAGATTTTTGATGTGTGGGGCATTGATTTCATGGGACCCTTTGTTTCTTCGTGTAACAACCAGTACATTCTGTTAGCTGTGGATTATGTTTCTAAATGGGTCGAGGTAAAGGCTTTACCAACCAATGATGCTAAAGTGGTACTGAGTTTTCTGCATAAGCAAATCTTCACGCGGTTCGGCACTCCAAGGGTCATTATCAGTGATGAGGGAACACATTTCTGCAACCGGAAGTTTACAGCCTTGATGGCTAGGTATAACATCAATCATAGGGTTGCTACTGCTTATCACCCTCAGACTAATGGGCAAGCAGAGGTGTCTAACAGGGAGATTAAGCGTATTCTGGAGAAGGTAGTGAATCCTTCAAGGAAGGATTGGTCCTTGAAACTTGATGAAGCTGTATGGGCTTATAGAACGGCTTACAAGACACCGTTGGGCACTTCACCTTTTCAGCTGGTCTATGGAAAGGCTTGTCATTTACCTGCTGAGTTAGAACACAAGGCATATTGGGCATTGAAGAAGTTGAATTTTGACTTAGCAGCAGCGGGTGAGAAAAGAATGCTTCAGATTAATGAGATGGATGAGTTTCGTCTACAGGCTTATGAAAATCACAAGTTGTACAAGGAGAAGGTAAACAGATGGCATGATAAACGGTTGGTTCAAAAGTCCTTTATGCCGGGTCAACTTGTTTTGTTGTTCAACTCTCGTCTGAAACTTTTTCCCGGGAAACTTAAGTCAAGGTGGTCGGGGCCATTCACGGTCAAAACAGTTTTCCCACATGGAGCGGTGGACATCTATGATAGGTCACCGGATGAGGCATTCAAGGTTAATGGTCAGAGGTTGAAACCGTATTTTGGTGAACGTGTGAATCGTGAGGCGGAAACCGCGGTTCTTAGTGCTCCAGAATGAAGATTGATGTGCGTCAAGCTATTGACGTAAAACAAGCGCTTCGTGGGAGGCAACCCACGTAGTTATATTAGAGTTCAGTAAAAAAAAAATGTTGAAAAAAAAAAATTCTGGACAGAAGGGGTGGGGCGCCCGCACCACTAGTGGGGCGGCCGCGCCACTGTCCCTGCCAGAAAACGAAAAAAACTCAAAAAAAAAATGAAAAAATCAGAAAAAAAAAAAAAGAGTTTCTTTTGGGGGTTTTGCCTATTTATACTTCACCCCTCCCAACCCATCTCATAGTCTTCAACACCCTAGCCTTTTCTACCTCTCTACTACACCCATCTTCAATTCTATACATACAATACATACACACCTCCATCTTTTCATATCAATTCATGGCACCACCAAAGAGAGGTCATTATGCGGGAAGTAGTAGCAACCGTCGTTCTTCTTCGGAGGAACAATCTAGTGCGGGTTTTGGGGGAGAGAAGTTTATTTCTCCGGAGGCTTCAATTGAGTATGCACGGTTAACTTCTAAGGCCGTGGTGAAGGAGAGGGGGTTTTTACCTACCCCTCGTGATGGTAATTTGGTGAAGATGATCACCGACAAAGGTTGGGAAGGAATTTGTGAAGCGCCGGAGCCGGTCCCGGTGAGTATTGTTCGTGAGTTCTATGCTAATGCCAAGGCGGAGAAGAATGGGTATTCCGTGGTTCGTGGTTACACGGTGGATTACACACCGGAGGCGATTTCTCGGGTTCTTGGTTTGCCGAAGAAGAAGGAGGGTGAAGCAGATTGGTCGGAGAAGACCCGGGCTGATTTGGACATGGAGTACATCATGGGGGTGCTATGTGTCCCGGGAACGACTTGGAAGTGCAATCGGGTTACTAATGAGCTTCTCACGTTCCCGGCATCTGCTATGAACAGGTATGCTAAGGCCTGGAACTTGTTTGTGTGTGCTAATATTATGCCTTCGTCGCATACGCATGAGGTTAATGTTGATAGGGCTATTGTGTTATGGGGGATTTTTAATGAGGAGTATATTGATCTTGGGGCTCTCCTCCATAGGAGTATTTTGAGGTTTTTGAGCGGTCGGACCACGGGGGCAATGCCTCATGCTTCTGTGGTTGTTAAGTTGTGTACTTCTGTCGGTGTTCATTGGTCTGAGGAGGAGTTCCTTCAGTTACCTAGTGCGCCTATTGACCACGCGACGATTCAGAGGTTGGAGGATTGGGATGGTGGTTATTCTGACCCTTCTGGTTTGGGTTTTGCTGATGTTGGTGAGGATGGTCAGGATGCTCCTACTCGGGAGACAGCCCGGACGAGGCATACGGTTTCTTCTAGTGTACAGCGAGGGGTTGAATGGGCTGGTTTTGGAGAGGCCCAGTATAGGAGGTTGACTCGGCGGATTGATGCCATGCATGACATCAACCGCCGTTTTGCTACGGATTTGACTCAGGCGTTGGGTACGGCTTTCCGCGCCCCTGGAGTTGATATTGCTTGGCCTGATTTTGGGGCTGGTTCTGTTTATCCACCACCAGATACACCACCAGATACACCACCTATGGAGGGTGGTGATGCTGCTGATGATTAGGTACTATCTGCACTTTCCTTGTTATTACCTTCAATGAGGACATTGAATATTGTAAGTTTGGGGGTGGTAATCAAGGAATAGTAGTGTTAGTGTGTGTCTCATGTAGGATTCATATAGGTTTCATATTGCATATTTAGTTAATTCATTCATATCTTTGCATATTCAGGTCTTATAGAGCATTCTGTTGCATAGTTCTATTTATTATGTTAGTCCATTGTAGTTGCATTTGCATAGCATATTTCATGATCCCTTAAGACTTGACTGTTTCTGTGGTGAGTCGATGTTGATTGGAGTGTAGTTGTGATGAACAGAGGGCTGATTAAGTTCCTAAGTATTAACTTGCATGCCTGGAACAAATCTTTTACATAAGTCTCATGGGTTGCTTTTGCTTTTGATCAGACCATGCTTGTTTAGATGTTTAAGTTTAACCACTTGTTTATATGTAGAATGTTGGCTAGATTCTTGAAAATGAAGGTGCACTTAAGTATAAGTTTGGGGAAACCAGGAATTTCATGCTAGTTGTTAATAAAGGCTAGGCGTCAAATGGCTAGTAGCCGCTCATTGGTAAAAAATGAGTAGTCTAGGGTGGGATGAGAAAAGCAATGGCACTCATTCCGAAATTTGAAAAAGAAAAAAAATTGAAAAAAAGGAAAAAAAAAAAGAGTTGTGTTAAGTGTGTTTATGCATAATTGATCAGGGTGAGCTCTTTAGTACTCGAGCAAGTAAGTTCTTTGGGGACTTTGTGCCTAGTGACCTAAGACTTTTCCGGTCTGGGATCCACTGACCTAAAGCTCGTTAAATGGGTATTTTTGCAAAATCCTTTCGAGGTGTCATCCATTGCACGGTCAAATAAGCATATGTGTTGTGTATAGTGGTTTTTGTGTAATAAAGCATGAATTTCTGACTAACTCAAGTGGTTTATGGAGGTGTGTCCTAAAGGTTCTTGTGTCTAGCTTTCATTCTGTTTATAAACTTGTGGTTGTTTTGGCTAAGGATAGGTATGGTCTTGATTAAGTTTGGGAGTATATTGGTGAGCATTGCACACACGCACGTTCCTGTGTTTGTATGGTTGATTAAGGGGAGTTTGGTCGAACTCTGTTTGGAAGATTGCATTCTTTGAGATGTTGGCTTATTCATTGGTTATGGTTAGGTTGGGGGGATCGCTTGCATTATCATAGTAGTTGCATTCATGCATTGCATTGCATTAGTTAATATGGGGTCTGTTTATGCTTGAGGACAAGCATTGGTTTAAGTTTGGGGGTGTGATAAGTGGATTTCATGTCTACTTAGAACGCTTAGAAACCGGCTTAAACTGATTGCAAAAACTCAAGTTTTAGGTGTTTTGATATGTTTTTGAGTGTTTATGCAGGAATGATCATTGGTAGCACGATGGTGGTGCATGGATGTAATTGATGGTGTGGTGTTATGTTGGAGAGGGCATGCAAGATTTGAGGGTTGGAGGCTTTGCGCTTTGGAGAGCATTAAAGGAAAATTTTCTGTCAGGCCAAGTGGGGCGCCCGCGCCACTCACCGCGCCACTAGTGGGGCGGCCGCGCCACCCTCTCTGTCCCAAATTCTGTTTTGTTCTAATTTTGATGTTAGGGCATTGACTGGTCAACCCTGAGGCATGGATCAATATTTGTGGACGTTTTATAAGGGGAGAACCCTAATATATCATATCTATCGAGGAATTATCAAGGAGAACAAGAGGAGGCCAAACCCTAGAAGACCTAGCTTAATTTCATCTTTGTATTCTTCTAAATTAGGCATACTTGGATTCTCTTACGTTGTTTTCTAAACCTTATGACTATTGTTACTATTGGTTTTTGATTTTCAATTCAAGACTTATTTTTAATATCATGTTTTCATTAGAACCCGCGATGATGAACGGTTCATTCATGAACTAATCGTTATAGTGGGATTCTAACGGAGTTTCTTATGGAGTTTAGTGGTTAATTGTTTTTATATATTCTGTGTGTGATGGCTAATTGATTTCCTATCATGGTTGTGCTTATTCGTTGTGGATGCGTAGCTAACATTCATGATTGTTTGTTAATCTCTATTGATTGCGAAAGTGGATATAGGGATTTAGAACTTGCCATGCTAGCATAAGTTCATGTATAATTGTCATGCATGATTCGTGGATGATTTTAACCATTTCATCTACCTTATGTAATCTGAATAGATAACTTGCTCATTAAACCACTATGTTTTCAATCTCTATAGACATATAGGGACTAAGCATATTTGGTGTCCATTTAACTTCTATCTTTATTGTGGATGTTTAAGTGGTATGGTATACGTATACTGAAAGGTAGCGTATACTAGTTTCGTGTTATCTGATTAGTTGTCACAACCGTCACATGCATTAATTAAGAACAAGAGACTCTAGATGAAATATTTAATGATGTTAGGATCCCATGCTTTATTCATATAAGTAATTTTCCAGTAATTCTCTTTAGTTAATATAATCTTGTTAAGTGCTAGTTAATTAGTTAAACAAAACCAAATTTGATACTTATCTTAGCAGTGAGTAATAACCATACATTGGTGCATAAGTGCATAGTTATAACAACATAACCAGTCTCTGTGGGAACGAACTTAACTTTATCATATACTACTTGTGACCACGTGCGCTTGCGTGTTGTTGTGTGAACATGATTCGCCTTGAAATTCATTTTGATGTTGTGAGTGACTAGTTGATCCTTCATTTCCTCCCCCTGAGTTGTTGCTTGATTGCCTTGATGATTCTTCTCCAGTGTTAGTGGTATCTCCATTGTTACCAATGTTTCCACCACCACCACTATGATCATTATCATCATTATTATCTTCATTTCCAGTAACAACCTCAGGTGGAGCTTCATCATCTGATTCTGAGTCTGGCAAGTTATCAAACTTCAGTTCTTCAGATGAATCTTCAGTTTGGATACTAGGGAGCTTAGTGTCATCAAATGTAACATTGACACTTTCCTTCACTTGGTGACTATCAATCAAGTACACTCTGTAAGATCTTCTGGAATAACCAATAAAAATAGCTTCTTGTGCCTTAGCCTCAAACTTGCCACGTTTAACATTTTCATCCTTAAACACAAAGCATTTTGCTCCAAATACATGAAAGTATTTGAGAGTTGGTTTCTTGTTGTTCATGATCTCATAAGGAATCTTCATTAAGTCCTTGTTGATTAAAGTTCGATTCTGAGTATAACAAGCAGTATTCACAGCTTCAGCCCAAAAGTACATTGAAAGTCTTGATTCACTTAACATAGTCCTAGCAGCTTCAATCAATGTACAATTCTTCCTTTCCACCACTCCATTCTGTTGAGGAGTTCTAGGGGCAGAATATTGTCTTGTTATTCCTTTATCTGCATAAAAGTCATTTAGGACTGCATTCTTGAATTCAGTTCCATTATCTGACCTTATAGCTCTGACAGGGAATCTAGAATCCAGCTCAATCAACTTTATATGATCAATCACCATATGTGGGGTCTCATCCTTGGAATGTAGGAATAAAACCCATGTGTATTTGGAATAGTCATCAACAATCACAAGTGCATATTGTTTCTTTGACATGGACATCACATTAACTGGACCAAACAAATCCATGTGCAGTAGCTGATGTGGTTTAGTTATTGATGATGTGTCAGTGCCATTGTGAGAAGCTTTCTTTGACTTTCCTTTCTGACATGCTTCACACAGTCCTTCCTGTATAAATTCCATCTGAGGCAAACCTCTCACCAATTCCCTCTTGACTAGAGAGTTCATGGTTTTGAAGTAAAGGTGAGACATCTTCTTGTGCCATAGCCAACTCTCATCTGATGAAGCTTTAGCATAAAAACAAGTAACTTCATCTTTGGATCCAGAGTACAGATCATCTATGAACAAATCACCTTTCCTTACTCCTTGAAGAGCAGGCTTTCCATTCTTCTTGTGAAGGATCTGAAATTTATCTTTCTCAAAGGAAACAACATATCCTCTGTCACAGAAATGACTGATGTTGAGAAGATTGAACTTCAGACCTTCCACAATAGATACATCTTGAATGATAACATTTCCAAACTTCAAACAGTCATATCCTTTGGTAATACCCTTGCTGTTATCTCCAAAGGTAACTCTTGGGCCAGCTTTCTCAACCATATTTGATAGCAGGGCTCTATCTCCGGTCATATGCCTTGAACAGCCACTGTCTAGAACCCACATAACACGGTTTACCTGTGCCACACCCTGCAGTATCAAATTGATTAGTCTTTCCTCGGAACCCAAACTTGATTGGGTCCGACATATTTAAAGAACTGGCCTTTGTCAGGCAAAACAACATATTTAACTTTAACTACTTCAACCTCTTTTACAAAAGAGCGTTTCCATTTATAGCCAACCTTAACACATTTCTGAGTAGGCTTGGGGATAAATGAATCCACTCTAGTCTTTGGAGGACTAGTAGTCTTAGATCTAACATGCTTCTTATTATTAACATGTTGACGTGGAGCAGTCTTATTATCAGATACATGCTTACTATTAAAAAAAGCATACATAACATTGAAAGCACAAGACATGCAATTTACCACACCACATGCTTTATGAGAAAGATTAACAGAAGGCATGGTGGTTCTACAGTTGTTTTGATCCACTTTATGGATGTCTGACTTAGTCTCTGTTGCTGAAACAACTTTGACTTGTTTCTCAGACATACACTTATTGGACTGATCAAGTTCAAAAGCAAGATCCTCAATACGCATCTCCTCTTGAATAATGATAGAATATTCATTCAGAGGATCTGCCATGGATTCTCAAAAGAAGGGTGTTTCAATACCCTTAAGCACATATGGTACACCTCTTTCTTCAGCACTGACTCTATTAGGGGTGTTTATGCTTAACTCTCCAATAGACTCATTATAGTCATACCATATTCCTACAGTATGACCAATAATTTGTTTATTGATGATTTCTTTAGCAGTCTTACAAGAGTTATAGTAAGCATTAGCCTTGACTTTAAGTTCACTGATCTGATCCTTAAGAATGGTTTCCAGTTGAATATAACATTTAACCCTATTCTCAAGAAATGCTATTTTCTTAGTAAGTTCATCCTGATTAACATGCACAAGTTTTAATTCTTTTACCTCCTTTTCAAGAGCTGTGTTCAAAAGAATTATTCTATCATTTTCTCTACGTGCACAAGAAACAGTAGTACTAAGATGATATATCATTTCAGTATCAGTAAACTTTACCTCTGACATGAATGATGATGAAGTGCTTGCCTCATTTGCCATTGAGGCTAGGTTTCCAATTTCACCAGCTTCTTCATCACTATCAGTATCATCCCAACTCTTTCCCTCGGCAACATAAGCTTTCCCAATCTTATTCTTCTTACTAGAATCAAATGAGTTCCTTCTCACTTGCTTTGGCTTTTTACATTCTGTAGCAAAGTGACCCAACTCATTACAATTGTAGCACCTGATTGTGCTTCTTTCCACGGTTCCAGTTTTATAGCCACCCCTTGTGCTATTTGAAGAGGAAGAACCACCTCTCTGAAACCTAGGCTTGAACTTAAGATAGGGATTCCTTCTGAATCTGAATTTGCCAAACTTCCTCACTATCATTGCCAAATCACCATCCTCCAGCTGATCAAGTTCTTCCAAAGAATAGAAGTCACCACCAGATTGATCATTGGATGTTAAGCCAAGTTCAGCTACAATAACATCCGTGTCAGAACTGTAAGGTTGAACACCCTTCACTTCCAGTTGTTGTGTGACTTCTGTTGCCAATGCAGTAGAAGTACTAACTATCTTTCCAGTTCCATATATCTCCTTTTGCTGAATCTGCTCCAGCTCATAAGTCTTCAGAACACCATACAGTCTTTCCAAAGAAATGTTTCCAAGATCTCTTGCTTCTCTGATTGCAGATATTCTGTGCTCCAAATGAGATGGAAGTGTCATGAGGAACTTCTTGTTAATCTCCTTGATAGTATAGTGCTTTCCATTGAGATTCAGATCATTTATCAATTTGATGTATCTCTCAAAAACCTCAGAGATACCTAATATTTTGTGTTTATTTGAAATTTTGTTGATGTGATTATTGCACAAAACGTAAACCTAACTTTCAATTAAGTTTTCGAGTGTAGGCTTGTTGATGAGTCGAATGAAGTGAAATTTCTGCCTCATTTAGTGATTTTCCATTAGTTTTATATTATGTAGTTGAGGCCCCGCAGGGGGAGACATCAGTTTTATATGCTTAAAAGTTTTGGACAATGATTTGCATCATACAGAATTTGGTAAAAAGTTTGATTTGAGTATCGAAGTGATTTTGTGATTATTCAGGACTTGTTATATGTGTATACAAGTGAAAAGACTTGTTCATTTGTGATTTAAGTAATTAAATTAGTGGTTAATTACTTTGTGTAACTGTCTTATTAATTATAATTGTGACTATAGCCCTAATGTTTTGTGGATATTTGAAATTTTGTTGTTGTTGTGATTAAGTTTTCGAGAGTAGGCTTGTTGATGAGTCGAATGAGGTGAAATTTATGCCTCATTTTGTGTTCTTCCATCAATTTTATACTATGTAGTTGAGGCCCCGCAGGGCCAGACATCAGTTTTGTATGCTTAAATGTTTCGGACTATGAAACAACTGTTTGCTAGATTCTATGAACTGACTATGTGCATCAATGTTGTTTATTTCTATTAGTTGCAAAGGTTGCAAACATGGTTGCAACTTCTGTAATCATAGTTGCAACTTCAGCAAGCATGGTTGCAACTTATAATTATACATTTGCAAAGGCTCATACATGGCTCACACATGTCATGCATAATACTGCAGGGGATGGATTATATTATTCCATTTAAAGATCACAAGTCAGCCAACTTTCATGGGACCAACTTTCTCTCTTTGTTTTTGGTTGCTTTGGAAATTTTACCCACCTGCCATCATTCAAGATACAATACCCAACTCATCCACAATCTTCTGCTCAGACAAATAAATCAACCCAACCCTCTTGAGATTTAAATTGGTGTTGGTGGAATGAAGATGTGTTTTGGGATCAAAGAATTTACTCTTGTCACCGGTCTTCGGTATGTTGGTTCAGTTGACAAGACGTGTTATGCTAGGACTATAATGATAAACAATGTTTCTGACATAACTATGTAGTTCTTTTGGTTCGAGGAATTTGATAATTAATTGTTCAAAGTATGATATAAACTGTGTTTTGCAACTATATTTGGTAATAGTTCGTTGTTTTGAGATTTTATGCAATTATTAATGTTTCATGTTAGGTCCTGATAAGTTTGTAGAAGGGGGGTTGAATACAAACTATACCGTTTAATCGAATTTGTTCGTTTAAAGATTAAACAATTTAAGAACAAATTATTGCGGAATAAACTGAAACAATATTCAAGTTAAATATAACTTATATTAAACCAGAAAGGTGTTACAATCTGATTGTGGATTACAGAGTTCTTGATAAAACAAAGCTAGAATAAATTCGACATGAATTTATCTATTTTTGTAATAAAAAAGATCGAATACTAAAAAGTAGTTCGATATAAATTCTAGGGATTATGATCCTCTAGATTGTCAAACAAGTACAAGTGATACAATTCTTATGGATTAAATGTTAAGAACAATACAAGAATTAAATCACTGATGGAATTTAAAGCTCGGACAGTTGAAGAGAAGTAAATGAAGATGAAAGGCATATGTCTAGTCCTATTTGTAAACACCGAGGATTCTACTCAACTTTAATTAAGATGTAATAAGTAAATAATAAAAATCAATTGTCACAGGAATCTCAGAAGATTATATCTGTCAAAGAATGAAGATTAAAGTCATCTACAGACTTGAAGTGATTCTACATTGAAAGAAGCTCAATTTATTGATCAAGCCTCAATGAAGTATTCAAGCTCAGTGGATTTATTAAAGTGACAGAGATTTCAAGTGGTGACAGAAAAAGATACTGATTACGGAGTTCTTAAATGAGAAGGTAGTGAATCACTGCTTAAAGTTAAATAGATAAAGAACAGACATTGTCGTTAGTCACTCATGAACCAGACAGTACATCGAGTGTCAACGTACTATTGTGTTTGTTATTTATCTAAGTTTTAAGTGATTCTGGAATTAATTGAGAAGTCAACTAATTCTATTTATTCTCTTATAAATAATTAATATTATTAAGTATATTATTTATTAAATTAATTCTGCAAAGAATTAATTTAATACATAATTTATTTAGTTAATTATTTAAATAAGAATAAAAATGAACTAGGAAGACTTAGATTTAAACTAGGAAGACTCACAAGCTTGTCTTCCTAGAGTAAATGTAAGTCTTACCGATTGTCTTCCATGTACAATAACTTGTCTTCCCGATTGTCTTCCAAGGCAAAAAGAATTGTTTTCCAGCAAGTCTTCTAAATACAATCTGCTAGTGGATTGGCGCGTGGAAAAGATTGACAAGTGAATTGTATAAATGAAAGAGGCAGTTGACATTACAAAACACATAGAGAAGAAAAGACACAGACCAAAAAGCATTACATTCTTCATTACTTCTTCAACTGCAAAGCATTCATTTCCGGCCAGTGATTTAATTCTTGACAAGTTCTTATCATTAAATTCATAAGGATCATTTCACTTGTACTGCTTTAGCTTTCTAGCGGATCATAATCCCTAGATTTTATATCGAACTACTTTTTAGTATTCGATCCTTTTTATTACAAAAATAGATAAATTCATGTCGAATTTATTCTAGATTTGTTTTATTAAGTTCTTTGTAATCAGTGATCAAAGTTGTAACACTCCTCAAGTTTAATAGAGTTTCTATTTAACTTGAATATTGTTTCAGTTTTTATTCCGCATTAATTTGTTCTAAATTGTTTAATTTTAAACAAACAAATTTCGATAAAACGGTATAGTTTGTATTCAACCCCCCTTCTACAAACTTATCAGGACCTAACAGAAGATGTTATGCTTTTTGTTCTTTCTGTCTTCAAAAGTTTCTGTCTTGAATTGATATTGTCCAATTTGATCATACAACTTGTATTTAAACAAACTGCATTCATTTCTTCACGCGCCAAATCATTTCTTTCAATTTGCACTATGAAGACTTTCGGGAAGACTAAGAAATGGCTTGGGAAGACAATCTCTTGGCATAGGAAGACATTCGGGAAGACTTGTAATTGACTTGGGAAGACATTCGGGAAGACTCACTTCTCGGTCTTCTTAGTTAATTACTAAGTCTTCCTAGTTCATTTCTATTCTAATTTAAATAATTATTAAAGTAAATTATGTATTAAATGAATTCTTAACAGAATTAATTTAATAAATAATTTACTAAGTAATAATAATTATTTAAAAGAGAATAAATATAATTCTTTGTCTTCACAATTAATTCTTGAACCACTAAAACTTAGATGAAGAAATAACATTTGTAGAACGCTGACACTCAATGTACTGTCTGGTTCATGAGTGACTAACAGCAATGTCTATTCTTCATCTGTTTGACTTTAAGCAGTGATCCACTTTCTTTTCCCTTTTCCTTGACCTCTGTAACCTGCACAATTGCTATCACATCTTGAAATCTCTATCACTTTAATAAATCCACTGAGATTGAATACTTCACTGAGGCTTGATCAATAAATTGAACTTCTTTCAATGTAGAATTACTTCAAGTCTGTAGATGACTTTAACCTTCATTCTTTGACAGATATTATCTTCTGAGATTCCTGTGACATTTGATTTTTATTATCTACTTATTACATCTTATTTTAAGCTGAGTAGAATCTTCGGTGTTTACAAATAGGCCTATACATATGCCTTTCATTTCATTATTTTGAGATTTTATGATTTTATAGGAGTACAATAGTGTATGGTTCTCAACTGATAATATTTAACAGACGATGAATTTATTTGGAATAGGCCCCGCAGGGGCACCCATCTTAATAGTAAGATTCAACTATCTCTATCAGTTGCTTGCAACCTTGTTTGCAACATTTGCAACCTTGTTTACAAAATTTGCAAAAAAGGTTACAGAAGTTGCAATCATGGTTTCAGCAATTTTGCAACTTATGCAACAACATTTGCAACTTATATAAAATACTTTTTCAACTTAAATAAAATACAAAACCCTTTTGCAACTTAATTAACTTAGTATAACTACTCAAAATAAAAAAAACCTGAAAATTTAGAATCACATGTCATATCATTATATCAGTTCCATCATTACTTTACATTTAATCAACTAAAAAATTTAGTATTTGCAACATGGTTTCAAATAAGATTCAACAATCTCTATCAGTTGCAACAATTGCAACCTTGTTTGCAATCTTTGCAACCTTGTTTGCAATCTTTGCAACTATAGTTACATAAGTTGCAAAGAAAGTTGCAACCTTTGCAAGCAAGGTTTCATCATGGTTGCGGCAATTTTGCAACTTATGCAACAACATTTGCAACTTATACAAAATACTTTCTCAACTTAAACAAAATACAAAACTATTTTGCAACTTAATTAACTTAGCAATTCTACTCAAAATAAAAAAACTTGGAAATTTAGAAACACATGTCATATCAGTTCCATTACTACTTTAAATTTAATCAACTTAGCAATTCAGTATTTGCAATAGTATTTGCAACATAATTTGTAAATAACTAAGTTATTTATTTCAATGGCGGGTTTCTACAAGTTCTTCTATTATGTCCGGATTGACCGCATTTCCTACATTTGAATTGTTGATTTGTCTCCCACACAGCTTTGCGCCTTCTCTTTTTTGGTATTTCTATTCTGTTTCTGCCTTTTGGGGGTTACATTGTCCTTGCTTTGATGGATTCACCTGTTGATTTAACATCATTTTAAACAAAAAAATTATGTTTTTTTATAGTTTCATTAAAATGAAAAAGGTTGCAAAGGTTGCGACCATGGTTGCAACTTCGGCAATCATGGTTGCAACCATGTTTGCAACTTCTACAACCATGGTTGCAACTTCTACACACATGATTGCAACCATGTTTGCAACTTCTGCAACCATGGTTGCAAAGGTTGCAAACAAGGTTGCAACTGTTGCAGTCAAGGTTGCAACTGATAGGAATTTATGGGTCTGGCTATTAAGATGGGTGCATCTGCGGCGGCCGTTCCACATAAAATCAACAAATGACCAAATCCATAAATGTTAGATCAGTTCCATTCATAGTGATTCAATAAATGAACAAATGATATTCTATTGATATAAATGATATTGTATTACATTATTAATTGAAATCACTCCCAGTTGATCTAGATAACCCGTTACATGAAACCTAAATCTAGATATAAAACCATCAGTCGATGGTGTCAAAGTTGTCTAGAATGTGAAATTTATCTAGCATTTGTGATTTTTTAGAGATCTTCGGAGGTTCTTATGAAAATGAATCTGGCCAGATTCATTTTAAATGGTCTTTGCATATGCCTTACTACCGTGAAATATATAGGTCTTTTCCACTAATGCACTCTGAGAGAGTCAAATTTTCCCCGGTTCTTTCATCCATTATTTCAAAGAGCCCTGCAATGTATAAAGACTTTTATATACCGATTGACTAATGATCCTCAACATGTGATTTATCCATTTCATAATGGTAATATTTCTGCAAGAAATTAGACTCATGTCGTAAATACGCAGGCAATTGATAAAATACAAAACTACACTCGAACAAGCAACTAGGGAGTGCATCAGATAGAAACACAAATGAATTTCATCTATATTTGTTCCTGATATCATACTTAATTCAAATTAATATTGATGTATAAATAATGGTTGCAACTTCTGCAACCACAAATGCAAAGGTTGCAAATGCTGCAAACAATGTTTCAATTACATACATACATATTATAACAAAATCTCTCCTCTCAATTTGATCTATATCTATATATCACTATCAATTCTTCATATATACATACTAAAACAAACAGCTATTTAGTGCATCAGATTGATACGGAATAGAATTTCATCACAATTTTGTTCCCGATCTCGTGATTAATCATTCAATCACACACAAACAATCATTTGATACTACAATTCTGCACATATATATACATAAAACACATAAATATACACACATACATACTTTCTCATTCTAAAACAAAGTCTCTCATTCCAATTTGATCTTTATCTCTATATCACTGCCAATTTTGCATATATACATACATAATGCATATAAATATACTTACAAATCTCATTCGTCACCGTGAAACTGTCCCTGCGGGGCCAATTAACTGAAGGAGAAAAACCAAGCCACCATTAAAGCTCAAAATTGTGTGAATCAGAGATATTGTGGTCAAATTGAATTCAATTGTGAAATTTCAACGCTTCACGTTGTCGCCGAGAGAGGTGGGGGGGGGGGAGATTGTGATCCAACGTGAATGAGTGAGCGAGAGAAACAATCTCTCTTAATAAAAGAATAATGTACTTTTAAAAAGTTGAAAGTAAGGACCATATTTTTGTAATTTTAGAAAAGTGTGTTGTATATTTAAAAGCCTAATAGTTATGTTAGCTAGTTATAAAATTAGCCCTAAAAGTTTTGGTACCTGTTTTTTTGGTACGGTACTTGTCTTATTTAATTGTTTTTGATAATATATTTTTATTACTATCTTATAATAGCCGAAACATTAAAAGTTTTGGTTGTTGGTTTTCGGTTTTCGGTCATTTATCTAGCTAATTGCGTTTTATAATTAAAATATAATCTTTTCTAACAAAATCTACTCATTTTCCAAAGATATCACGTGCAAATTACCCAAAATATTACTCCCTCTGTCCCTCTCATTTCTTTACACTTTCCTTTTTGGTACGTCCCTCTCATTTCTTTACATACCAAAAATAGTAACATTTTATAATATAAAATCCAATCACATTCACTACTTTCCTCCACTATACCTACTTTATACCCACTTTATACATTAAATATTGATTGGTCCCACCACTTTACTCATTTTTCTTACTTTTCTCTATTAATTTACACTTTTTCTTAACTTCCGTGTCGTCCCCTCAATGTAAAGAATTGAGGGGGACGGAGGGAGTATCTTTTTATATTTGTTCTCACTAAAATCTCTCTTTTCCTAAAATATTAGGTGCAACCCTTACTTATTTATTTTAAAACATATTTTAATGTTTTAAATTATTTTAAAAAGCTTACCTATTTTAACATGTCTACGTATTTATAATTTAACACATTTTTCTATTTTTATAACAAAATTCACTCATTTTTCAAAAATATCACGGACAATTACCTTTTTCAATTAAAATATGTTAGCTATTCTATTTGTCCTTACTAAAATCTCTCATTTTACAAAAATATTATATTATAAAAAAATATATAAAAATATATAAAAATATTATATATTATATTTTTACTATAAAAGAAAAATTATAATATATTAAAAGAAGTTCGTGTTTCGCATGGGTTATAAGTTAGTAATAATAATATTTAAATTACAGTAAATTTCATCGGGTGGTTATTCAATTCTATCTTTTTTTTTCTTTTAAATTTTAGATATTCTACAACTTTAAAATATTGTTAAAATTGAAACAAAATTTTTAAATGTTATTTTTATTTTTGAGCAACTTAATATTATATAAAATATTATAAAATTAACTGAGATACATTTATTCGTACTTATAATATATACACAAGTTTACAATTTTTTAGATCAAAACAGAATAAGAAGTGTTTGAAATTAAATTCCTAACTTTCCCATTGCTTACTCAAAGTTAATAGCAGTACTTAATGAAAAGTTTATAATTTGGGAATCAAATTAAGAGTATGGATTATCAAGTGATTTGTTTAAAAGTGTGAGTGATAAACTAAGTATGAACCAAACTAACTGGGTGCAAAGTGAAAATTATTCCCTAATTAAAATCCGAGAAAGTAGAGCTAAAGAAGAATCTGAGAAAGTGGAGGTAGAGGAGAAATGAAATAATTATAAATTTCCGACATTTTAAAATTTCGCACATCCCGTACAAATGTTACACACTTATTATGCAAAATCTTCGTTCCTGATACAAACTTAATATGAAGGCTGCTCAATAATTTTCTCAGATTCCTAACACTACTTCTCTATAAATATACCAAACAAAAAGAATCCTTGGAAGTAACAATAAATTTTGAGAACTGATAATAATTTACATACTCGTATCCAATTTGTATAGTCGGTTAATGAAGTAGACAATAGCCGATGATAACCAAAATTTCTCATGAAATTCAACAATTCTCTTTAAAATATTTTACAAACTACTGGTTTCCTTTAACGCTCATTTGAATGATGAAGCCAATACACTTTCCAGTACATAATGAAATGGGTGTTCCTTCACCTACCTAAGAGATAACCAAGTAAGAGGTTGTTGGTAAACCAAGTAAGAGGTTGTTGGTAAACCAAGTAAGAGGTTGTTGGTAGCACCTTCAGCATTGTTGGTAGAAAAGAACATAGGCCTGGTCATGCAACACTTTGCTTGAACCAATAGCAGTCACTGATGCGTCGTCAAATCGTAACCATTGCCCACTAGGATAACGAGCATCAGCAGTATAATGCCCCTTGGAGGCTTCTCTTCCATGATGTGTTATGGTTGAAACAAGTTCGTATTTCCGTCCCTGTAAAATCCATGAGAAAAATGAAGCAAGAAATTGGATAATCTTACTAGGATATTTAGGAAAAATAAGATGAGTAGCACATACATTAGCATATTTGCATAAAGTAACAAGTCACATTTTTACAATCAGATGATACATGGGCATCTTGAAGCCATAACATTATCTTATTTCAATAAAAAAATTCTTTACAGTGCAAACATATAAAATATGAACACCACCATTATTTTATTTATATTAATTTTTTCTTAATCTGAGGAGGAACTTGGAGAGACTAACGTAATCCCCCGTGACGTTATCACCTTGACTTCTCTAGCAAGCAGACAGCAGAGGCGAGAGATTTAAGCTCTGGTGATATTATAACTGCCAAACCAGAGTAAACACATCTGTTGTATTCCGTAGGTAAGATATATGCAGACCTTAACTCTACACCTACAAGCTAAGACAGTGTTTACTGAAAGACCGTCAGTTTTGATAGCGTAATAACTATGTATCAAAGGCGGCAAGAGTAAATAGTAACATTGTAATGAAAGCCCTGCCACCGATTCTGTTTTCACAAGGATAATCACCTATCCTAATTCAACAACCCCAGTGACTCCTTTCATGTCTAGCCTCGCCTGCTTGTTTCAAGTTTTTGCGATCATGGAACACATTATTAACCTTCACATATATCAACCTTAAGCTTTACTGGAAGACCCAACATACAAGATCTGAATAATAGAAAGCTTCCTTAGACTTGGAATGTTTGCTATCTCAAGTCACTAGTTCCATCCAAAATTCTATAATCCCCAATTCCACTGATTAACCCGTACAAGGTGTTCTACAGATTAGATGTTTAAAATCCGATCAGTTGTTACACATTTTTCTTGGTGGATAAGTTTTTTTTTATAAACCATTAGATATGCAACAATATTTTGATTAAATATTTATCATTTTAAAATTAGTAATATACTGAAAACATGTATTGATTAGTAAATAACTAATATAATAAGTTTAATAGATCAAATATTATTAATATAATTTAATAGATCTGATTAGTGCTCTTATTAATCCCCGATTAGTTGCTAGTGGATTACTCCCAATTAGCAATTTTTACAACAATGGTTTCATCTATATGCCCAAACTGAGTGAAAAATATTACGGGGCTTCAATTTTGGTGGAAAAATAGGTAGCTAGTACTTATGAGTTATGATGATCGGAGAAAATTAGTGAGGAAGGAGCACGCGATCACGAAGTACATCGAACATATTGTGCATTTGTGTATATGTTCCCTAGTAATTTAATGGATATAAGCAGAAGGTAGTTCTGTTTTTTAACAATGTTATTTCCCCGAACTTCATATCTTAACATATTCAATATTAATCATGAAAGAATTATGAAATATGTAAGGTATTATTATTAAGCAACCAAGCCTTAGAATACACGGGCCCCGGGGATTAGGTCAGCCCACCCTAAGTTTACCATCTCTTTTCTAACTCCACATGCTCTAAATTTAATCATTTTCAGAAAGAGCAGATATATTGTGTTAAAACCATCAAACTCTATCCAACCTAGCCCTTGTAAAGCATTACATAAGCGCTTCTCTTCGAATAAAAAAAACTAATATTAGACGAACATCAAGAGCATACAAGTCACAATGTGCATTTAGAAAAAAAATTCCAGAGGGAGCGCTGGAGACTACTTAAACTACTTTTTGTCTGTAAATAATGGTTGATGCGGAACAAGGAATTAAATTTTAATTTGAATTTATTTTGTTATTAATTAAGAATAGATTTGATTGTAATTTATTAGGTATTAGTTACATTAGAATTTAGATAGATAGATTATTAAGATTATTCTAGATTATAGTAGTAGAATAATAAAAGGATTTGTTTCTTTTATTAGAAGATTTTTATGTGGTCCCTTAGTTTAGGGATTTACTCTGGAGATGTATTATTGTTAGCAAGGTTATCACGGCGCAGTCGACCCTCGACGCCCGAGTACCTTCGGGAAGACTAGTCGACAAGTCGCCCGACTAGTCGTTAAAAGTCGACAATATATTCATTATGCATATACTTGCTAGATTTTATATATAACATAACTAAACACATTCGTTCCATTATTTATATCAAAAGCTAGAATAATAAGTTCAAAATAACATCCATATTACAAATATCAAACATATCCAAGCAAATTAAAACAAGTATGATGAATATAAAGCAAAGTCATCCATCTTAAATCTTTATATCATTTTAATCTCCATCTCTTTCTAGTAATCTAGTCTAATGTCATTTGGTTGGATCCGGTTATTGGTTTGATCAAGTGACGGTACACCACAATCATGGTTTTACGGCCCCAAATCGGGCTTCGAGACTCTTGGGTGAACCTTCGTGTCAACTAGTCGACAACAAGTCGGGTTTCGAGCCGAGTCCCTTCGTGTCGACTAGTCCTTGACTAGTCGTCTTCGTGATAACAATGATTGTTAGGAAGACTAATTGTTATTGAAATTGAGATAGTTCTCTCTTTGTTAAGGACTACAATCCTAACAAACTCTTCTCTTCTACGGTTTAGAAATCCTAGGAGTAGGGTTCTTCTGCGGTTGGATCCGCTTAGTGGTTCGATATATTCTGCTGGATAGTACTACAGCAAATGACATGCAAATGACAGTGCCAAGTTTAAGATCAACTGTTGGCTTAAAGAATTTTAATTTAGAGCTAGAAACAGTTGGGTATGACTTAAACAAGTGGAGGGGAAAGACTCGATCAATACCTAACCTAAGTATTCTTGATATCATCTCAAGTAGTGGTTGGGATTTGGCCACCAAGCTTATTTCAGAGAAGTGTTTGTTAGGATCGCAACTCACGCCAAGAGAGAGAATTATTCCTATTATAATTCTAATACTATAATATAGAATATTCTTAATAATCTATCTATTTATCTAATATAACTAATACCTAATATATAACAATCAAATCTATTCTTAATCAATAACATAAAATAAATTCAAACTATAATTTCAATTCCTTGTTCCGCATCAATGGTTATTTGCCTCCCATGTCTTATGCGAGTTATGAGGATTAAGTTAATGCAAAGGTTAGCGCACATCAAAAACTTGTGTTAGCTCATTTGATACCAACTTCATCAAGGGCATGTCTTAATAAACTGAAAAAAGAATTAAATCTAGTGACTCGGCACAATATATATATATATATATAGGGTCTTACTCCAATACAAACCCTTCCTTATTATGAGAAATTAAAACCACTGTGGGCCTTTCATTTTATTTACAGTCATGCTGATTAACCTAGAGCTAAAAACCAGGGTTAAAACATACTGTTCTATCAAAGATGATCTGCTAGTCATCTGATGATGATCGATGAAGTACGAATCTCTCGTATCCTTCATTATGTCTAATCCTATTAGGGTTTTTAATAAGATCATAACTGAGAATTCTTCTAAGAGAAGATATCTCTGTCTCTATTTGCATAGAAAACTTATAATAAAACCGAACTTGTTCAATTTTAAATTCTTCTAGATCCCAGATAAGGGCTCTAATTGCTCTATTGTCTTTATTAGAGATAATTTTCCTAGATACCTGTAATAGATGCTCTAGATATTGATGGTTATCCATATTAATCATGGCATTGGCATTACTTTCTATGTTTACTAACCATGGCTGTGTATTAGTCATTTTACTAAGTTCTCAAAGAACCTTAATGATCACTATCAATCATTTTATATGATTATATATAATCAGAATAAATTTGTAAAGATAGAGACTGTAAATGATATTACCGGGTATTCGTCTTTTAATGAACTCCATTTGCAACGGTGATTGTAATGTTGAATAAAGCATCAGTTTAAATTCTTCTTCTCATGCTAATCTGTCTTGTGGTCGCTCAATCCATGGTCGGCGATTTCCCTAAAATGGCCTCCTGCCTAAAGCGGTACTTTCTTGTGACCCAAACGGACTCCAGAGTCTAAGACCGGACACTAAACATGAGATAGATTTTGAATTCAAACTTGAACTGTTTTATTCCTTACAATATATTACAATGGATTCATTATGAATCCCTTCATAACATCCCTTAATCCCTAATGGGACTTACTCACACATTTTTCTGGACGTTATTACTCTATAGTCTCTCTGATCATTGATGTCCTTCTTTGAAATATAACTCTTCCTTTTATAGAATAAGGAGTGAGGATCTGTACAAATTTTCTTACGTCATTGCCTGCGTAGTTTGCACATTATTGATGCATTCCCGAGTGAAGAGATAAGAATTCTTATCCTTGTCGGCCATCTGCTTAAAAGTAGATGCTTTTTTCTACTTTACTTATCGTCCGCTGCTTTTTCTTCAGTGAAGGGTCCTTCTGTCGACACTGCTTTGTCTTTAAAAGTGGTGGGTCCGCAAATTTGACAATCAAGAGATATACCAAATTTCTTTATCGCTTTTTCTTTTCTTTTGCAAAAGAGACTTTGGTGAGATCCTCCTACATCTTTGTGGAGTAGTTGTCTTCTGAATTCCACTATTTTGTTATATTCTTCTGAACTTACTCCTTTATGCGAATAAGATGTCATTAGAGTATTGACTGATGCAAGATTGATGTGAAATTTGTCTTCCTGCTTAATGCTGAATAGCTTATTGATTAAGATCAATAATTTTTGTTCAGCAAGTTCTCTTAAGTCTTCTTTTTTAAAGGTAGATTCCATAACCTGACTCGGAGAGTGGACTTTTTCCTTTGCGGAACCAACCTGAACATAGTGAAAAGGCTGATTAGCTGGACAATCGTATTCTTCTTCGTTTTCCCAACAAATAATCGTGCGGGTTGTTTTGACGAATATTCCGATATCCTGATTGACAATTATTTTTGTATGTCTTAACCGTGTTTCTAAATTCTTTCGAGAATTTAGATATTTCCAGTAGATTATTGGAGGGGTAAACCTGTGCCAATATCCCATACTGATACGCCTCATATACCATCTCTGGGTTGGCATTTGGATATAAGTTAAAGTAGCCTTCTTATCAGTTGTAAAGAAGTGCTCTTCTACAAAATTCTTCTCTGTGGCAAGTCTGCCATATTGATAAAGATACTTGAATTCTCAATAACGAATATTTATGGTATCTTCATCTGTTTGTATCGACAATTTCTTTGGAATTGATGTTGATTCTTTGGAATTGAACCCAGAACTGTCTTGCTCGAGGTCTATTTTTCCTCTCCTTTGTAGGTTGGTTGTAAAGCTTTTGCTGAACTGATCAACTCTAGTGGTGGCTTGAACTCTTGCGTAGTATAAATGCCTGCTACAACTTTTGCTTCAGTAAACGATTTATACTTCTTATGCTTGATGCCTGAAAAGCCTTTGATTGCTTTCTCGGCTATCTCCGAAGTCATGTATATGCCTGCATTAGGACCATTAAAAACCACATAATAGGCTTTGTTATTGCCTTTAAATCCGTGAGGAAATGCTGAAGTTTGACCTCTTATCTGGGATTTGAATTCCCCCGTTAGGCTTTGTTATTGCCTCTTATCCATGAGGAAATGCCTTTAAATCAACATTAAACAGGAAGACAAGCTTCACGTCAATCTTGCAACAGTTAATACTCTAATGACATCTTATTCGCATAAAGGACTAAGTTCAGAAGAGTATAACAAAATAGTGGAATTCAGAAGACAGCTACTCCACAAAGATGTTGTAGGATCTCAACAAAATCTCTTTTGCAAAAGAAAAGAAAAAGATAAAGAAATTTGACATCTCTCGATTGTCAAATTTGCAGACCCACCACTTCTAAAGACAAAGCAGTGTCGACAGAAGTGTCGACAGAAGGAACCTCCACTTCCTCCACTGAAGAAAAAGCAACGGACGATAAGTAAAGTAAAAAAAAGCATCTACTTTTAAGCAGATGGCCGACAAGGATAAGAATTTTTATCTCTTCACTCGGGAATGCATCAATAATGTGCAAACTACGCAGGCAATGACGTAAGAAAATTTGTACAGATCCTCACTCCTTATTCTATAAAAGGAGGAGTTATATTTCAAAGAAGGACATCAATTATCAGAGAGACAAGTATAGAGAATGTGTGAGTAAGTCTCATTAGGGATTGTAAGTGTTATGAAGGGATTCATAATGAATCCATTGTAATATATTGGAAGGAATAAAACAGTTCAAGTTTGAATTCAAAATCCGTCTCATGTTTAGTGTCCGGTCTTGGACTCTGGAGTCCGCTTAGGTCACAGGAAAGTACCGCTTTAGGCAGGAGGCCGTTTTAGGAAAATCGCCGACCATGGATTGAGCGACCACAAAGCAGATTAGCATGAGAAGAAAAATTTAAACTGATGCTTCATTCAACATTACAATCACTGTTGCAAATGGAGTTCATTAAAAGACGAATACCCGGTAATATCATTTACAATCTCTATCTTTATAAATTTATATATAATCATATAAAGTGATTGATAGTGATCATCAAGGTTCTTTGAGAACTTAGTAAAATGACTAATACACAGCCGTGGTTAGTAAACATAAAAGGTAATGCCATGATTAATATGGATAACCATCAATATCTAGAGCATCTATTACGGGTATCTAGGAAAATTGTCTCTAATAAAGACAATAGAGCAATTAGAGCCCTTATCTGGGATCTAGAATAATTTAAAACTGAACAAGTTCGGTTTTATTATAAGTTTTTTATGCAAATAGAGACAGAGATATCTTCTCTTAGAAGAATTCTCAGTTATGATCTTATTAGAAACCCTAATAGGATTAGACATAATGAAGGATATATGAAGGATACGAGAGGGTTTTATTATAAGTTTTCTATGCAGATAGAGACAGAGATATCCTCTTAGAAGAATTCTCAGTTATGATCTTATTAGAAACCCTAATAGGATTAGACATAATGAAGGATACATGAAGGATACGAGAGATTCGTACTTCATCGATCATCAGATGACTAGCAGATCATCTTTGATAGAACAGTATGTTTTAACCCTGGTTTTTAACTCTAGGTTAATCAGCATAACTGTAAATAAAATGAAAGGCCCACAGTGGTTTTCATTTCTCATAATAAGAAGGGTTTCTATTGGAGCAAGACCCTATATATATATATAAAATTCTACTGGATTCTATGTTACATTTTATTTTCAAAATTAAGATGCGATTTTATGTTAGATTATGTTAATTTTGTGATTTTAATCCTAACAATCCAATTTTTATGAAAAATAAAGTGTTACGATGGTGTTCTTTCATGTTCTTTATGGAGTGCAACCCATATATTTTTATATATACGCCATACAAGAATATATCACTACATCTGTTCATAATATAATTTAATTGTACATGAGAAATTTGTGAATTCATCCATAAGACAAACTGGGAACAGAAAGGTAAAGAAACTCAAAAGAACAGCTAGTTATAATAGTCTACTTCTGCTAACTATAGTAATCTGCTACAGAAAATGGGTAAATGGTTATAATAAACTATTAACAAGCAACTTCACAATATAACTATAAATACTCCAAAATTGCTGTGCATCAGGTATTTCCTAATGTATTCCCAGTTTAAAAACGAAAATCATAAAAGACATATCATATGCCAACTTGCCAACTTGCCAAGTACTTAAACATTCTAAGTATCGACTAAACCAAGCTCTAATTCACCAATGTACTATATTTGTTGTTCACACAATAAAACCTCAAACAAATTAGAAAGTAGATGTATATGATTGTAATGATTTACCTCTGTGGCAGAGGTCACCAACAACTCACGACTCAGCATGAGCTCATGAGAAAACCGGACAGGTTTATGCAATTTAGTACTTCCATGGCTTCCATAGCCAAAGCGCATTAGGTGCAGGATCATAATTCTTGGCAGCTTTTGAATGCTTATAGATTTTTTGGCACTAACAACTCCAGCCTGAAAGGTTAACCAAGGCATATTAGCATGTCTCACAAACCTATAGATAAACATAATTATAAGAAAATACACACAATTAAAGTATATTATCAGTGTACACAAAATGAAAGATGAAAAGCGAACATGAGACCTTTTACAACAAAACTTTGCACAGAGCTTCTTAAACATCTTAAGACAATCTTTGAATGTTGGACAGCACACCAGTAACATAATATATCTATACTATACTTGTACTGTTATAACCAAACATGAGATAATTTGTAATTGATCAGTAGTAGTAAACCTGGGTCAGAAAATATAATTTAAGTTGGGCCAAATTTTCAGCTCTTTTTATTACAATATTAAATTAGACTATTGAAGCCATATTAGAGGTCTTTCAAACTCATCGACAATTTGGCTATGGGACTTAAAATAATTTAAAAAAATAAAAATAAGCTAAACTCAGTTTTTTTTTTAAATTATTATTAAGATAATTAATTTTTGAGACGAAACAATTTTAAATTTATTTAATTACAAGTTCATTTCTGCATGGGCTTTACATGGCTATTAAAGACGAACCAGAGATCTTTCGTGGTCAAACAGCTAAAAGGTTTAATAAAACAACAATATAAACTTTTAAAAGGGGGATCTTAAATTGTATATATTATAATAAAATTGAAAAGAAGATGAAAAATAAGATCCTACACAATATTACTATGTCAAAAAATGTACTAACTTTAAAGAAATATACGGCTTTTTAAGAGAAGTTTATCAATGACTTTCAAATTTTAAGAAATTTACGTATAAATAAATTTTATGATATAATAGAAAATTATATTTAACAATTTATGTATCAATTATTAAATTACAATAAATTTATTAAATTTGTACAAGTTCGGCTTTGCATGGGTCTCCGCAATGCTTGTGTACAAATTAAAACACAAAAGACTAAGTTTATAATCTTCAACATAACAAGAATACAGGACCAGTTTGTAGCCAAAATCATATAAATTTTATTAACCAAGGAAAGATTCATAAAATAAGAGATCTTGCAAAATATAGTCTCCAATCCAAGCACGAGACCATTTTGACTTAAAAATGTTCAGTCATCTAATCATCTACCTTGCATTGAAAGGATTACATCGTTGAACTAAAGGCTCATTTGTTAAATACATGCATGTGGAATGGTTAAAATCGTGGGATTCATCAGCTGAAAATATTGGAGTGGACCATGCAGGTACTTTTCCACTAAATTTAGGTAATGAGTTGTCTCATTCACCTTTACATAGATAGGAACCAAACAATAATAAGTATTGTTTACTAAATTTGAATCTTTTGTGCTGGATGTTTAAAACTTTTGAAGGAGCTGATTCAATTGTTAATCAGATAATGAATGATTGATTATTTGGTAGCTAAATTTCTTTTAAATTGTACGACCAGATATATATAATTATATATATATTAATAATTTATTTATTTATTTATTTTATCATTCTACGCAGATCTTTTGATATTGATGTGTGAACTATTCAGTTCAAAAGATATTATTTACCAATACAACCTCCTAGTTAATATGTATGATTAGTCAAGTATTAATCAATATTATTGACCGACATATTTCTTACACATACATTATCACATTGGTATAACATGGAGGGGAAAAAATAATAGGTACTATAACCATATGTTTCCTTGTATAGATATTCAAATTAATTCGAAACTATAAAGATAAACAAATGCAATCAAAATGTAGTACATAATATTTAAGAATACCTGTAGTGCATGATATGCCTTTCAAAATTTAAAACACATTTGTATTTTGTAATATATATATATATATATATATATATATATATATATATATATATAATCCTACTCTAGTAGAAACCACTTTTATAATAGAAACTATAAACTAAATAAAAAATTTTAAATCACGTCGAAATATAGCACATATGGTATGCAAATCGATCTTTGGAAGATGGAGAAAAATACAGTGAGGTCGGATTTCAAAAAAAAACTCACCGATTGACGTGAAAAATCAAATTAGAAACAAAGAGGATTGGGTGGGATTGTATTTGGGAGGGTGTATTTTAGTTATGTGTGGTGACTATAGGGGGCCATTAGATTAGATTGATCTAAGGGCTTAAAAGTAGTTTCTAGTTATTTTAACTTTGGTTTCTATTTGATCACTAGTCTATATATATAATTATATATATATGTCCTATATTATTAATTCTGTGCAACAATAATTTAAAGATGATGATAAGCAACCATTATGATTATGAACGAGTGACATAATATCAAGAAAGAATATATAATATAAATTAGGATCTCGAGAGATTACAAAATACATACCAAGGGTATTAGTGTAGATACTTTCATCTGAACGATTCTATTTAAAGTTTTGGCATAAATGATTCAACCTAAATTTAGATTCATTTGGACCAAACTAGTATCTAATATAAATTCAATTGATGAGTTTGCTGATGCACCAAATTCAGGTGTAAACAAATGACTCCTTAATTAAAAAGCAATTCAGCAAGAGTATTTAATTCAACCACTAGACCCAAGACTTAAGGACTTGCCAAGCTTACAAAATTGGTGTCAGTACTTCGAATACGCAAACTGATCATGAACCAGGTAGAATCACATTAAACATAGAAATTCAACTACCTAATACTTTGCAAAAGCTATTGCCCAGGCCCAAACCTTATACAAAAAACAGTGTAACTTTCTACCTCTACCACAATATATAATTTGCTAAGCACTTAAAAATAGAATCAAAGCCAGAGTGCTGCAGTTAGAAAACAGTTACCTTTTTGGTTGTTGATGTACGATACTCATCTATTGTTTCAGCTGCAGAAAATAAATGGAGAGCATCCTCGATAGTTCGAACAACATCATGAGAAATATCGAGATGAAGCAATAGAAACGGTTGAACAGTGGCAGAGGTCTTAATACCTATTATATAAACAGAAAAAACAATGATTGTGATAAACAAGCAAACTACTGCAAAGAAGCAAACCAAGTAACACCACAAAATATTAAAATAGTAACCAATAAGAAGCAAACAGATGGTGTAAAGGTGTGTAATAGAAGACTGAATTGAAACTACTACTTCTCGCAACAACACAGAAAATAGCAACAATTGAGCACTGAACAATAATGGAATTACTGCTAATAATTTAGAAAATAAACTTAGACAATATTCAGACGAAGCTTTCGAGAGGCTCGCACTCTCCTGATCCAGAAAGTAAATACGATAACAATTCACTGAATAACTACTCTCTCTCACTCTTCGCTTTTACCCTAATCATTTTTCCATCCTGCTTTTACTTTCCTGCCCGTGTCTGCAATTACTGTTCTGCCCTTGGCCATATGCCTTGAATACATTTTAACTACTGAGCCATGTGGTGGGTGTATCACAGGTGGCTGATAGCCTATCTCCATTCGGCATGAACCTCAAGTAAGATGCACTTGAAAAAAATGCCTCTAAGGAATCACAATCGGTTACTCCCTAAATTTATCAATTCATTCACACTTATTAGCTTTTACCAAAGTCAAATATCTGACATTGTGAAGCAAAGCAAGAAAGTGTGCATGCAAAGATTAGTTGACTTGTCCTTTATATTTCTATTTATGTTTGCCCAACATAAACCTCAAGTTGATGCAGGATAAGGAGGAAAAACAATAAAAACAGCCAGATATGGTGTATATTAACAGCAGAAAACCCACAAGTTCTAGGGTGATCCAACCGTAGAAGAAATTCTAGGATTTCTTAACCGCGAAAGAGGAGAGTTAGCCAGGATCGCAACCCATAACAACAAGCGAGAACAATCTTATTTAAACACCAATCGAAGTCTCTAATAATAGATTACATCTCCTTATGTAGGGATAAATCCCTCAACCTATCCACAAAGTAAAATCCTAATAATAAAGGAATCAATCCTCTTTTTATTTTCCCAATATTCTAGAATATTCCTAATAAGCTGTATATATATATATATATATATATATATTAAAACTTTATAATATGTTACAATTAAATCTATTTCTAACTAATAACATTAAATACAAATTATTATTTTAATTCCTCGCTCCACATCAAAAGTTAATTGCACTAGGAGAAAATGTCTGATTAAAGAAGCCTTCAAGAACCTTAATTGTCTGCTCCAAATTTTATCAATTCATATACACTAATTAGCTTTGTCCAAGGTCAAACATCTGACATTGGGGTCAAGCTATGCAAGAAGTTCACTTGTGAAGATTAGTCAACTTGTAGTTTCTAGAACAAGGGAAATGCTTCCACTTTAATCTTGAGGATGTACTTAGCAGTAGTTTCTTTTCTTTTGTGGTATTAGAATTTTAAAGGGAGCTTTTCCTCTGTTATAGAGTTGACTTGATATAGGACAGATATGTTTATTTCAAATTGTATACATTGCTATCCTCTTCCTTCCAACTTTATCTGATTCACAGTCCCCTCTTGACCTTCTCAAATCCAGTATCCATCTCTTTATGCCTCCAAGATCTCCCTCTTATTGCTCCATTTAATATCCATCTCTGTACATGAGCCAGCTAACATCCCTTTTTCCAGGTTTATAATGGTATACTAAGGCGAAGTGTTTATGTCAGATATGCATAAAAATAATGATAGTTAATCAGTACAGAACTATATATAGTACTGCTTTCTGGAGAAACTAATATACTTCAAAGTAGAATCATCAATCCAGCAAGTGTAACCATAATAAACTATACCACTTCAGCAGTGTGTTGTTTTGTAGTAGTACCATAACTATAATTATATATAAAAATATAGGATAAGGCTACAAAGAGCAAGAATACTGTCTTCTACCTCCGTGCAATGGATATAAACACCAATATCTATGGGAATCAACTGCAACCGAACAAGCATCAGTGGACCAAACATAAGGAGTATGAGAGAAATCATGGGAATGACCACAATGTTTATACTACAAAAAGAGGATCACTCTTATCTAAATTAGATGGACTTCATCACAGACCCAGAGTCCTGGACAGCAAGAGTGCTATGTTCTCATGTAGTTCAGTAAGATAATTACTTGCTATATTCCTTTATCAACTATCCCAGGGGAATTACTGGTTAGTAGTTGCACTTCCACACAAACCAATGCACAAGACATCCAGAAATTATCTATATACAAAATTTTAATTGAATACAACAGAAACAGATTTGTTTAATTCTATCAACATATCCAAACAAAATAATATGGTACAAAAATGCAAATTCAACTATAGCCACAATAACCATATTGGTATATTTTTTCCCTGCTCAAGTTGCTGATTCTATAGGATACTAGGTTCAGTTGAAATAAAACAAAAAAGAAAACAACTTGAATTAAGCAAAAGAAAAATATGTTGGAAAATAGGATTCACTTCTGCAGTAAATGAATCATGTTGACAAAACAAAATCAATACTATTCATTTGCAGATTCATAAGTTAAATGTACAGTTTATCTTATTTAATACAGCAGTAGATATTGTAACACTACGTGGAAAGTACTACCCAATGCAAAATTTACTATTTAATAATCTCAAGCAAAACACATCATGTGAGTGGGTGGTGGAAATTATTAAAAATATACTATCTCCGCCCCACCCATTTGTTTACATTTGGGTTGGGCACGGAGTTAACTAAATATGTAAAAGATCGGGGAAAAGTAAGAATAGTGAGTAAAGTAGTAGGACCTATCAATATTTAATGCATAAAGTGAGTATAGTGGAGGAAAGAAGTGGATGTACTTAATTTTTATATTGTAAAATTTTTAATACTTTTGGAAACTTTAGAAATGTAAAGAACTGGAAGGGATATCTAAAAAAGGAAAGTGTAAAGAAATGGTTGGGATAGAGGGAGTACATCTTATTTGAGATGAGTTTTATAGTTAGTAACATATAGGTATCATAATATTATAAAGTTTAATTCAATCATTATTACCAAATTCGATTATGACATTTGAAAAAATTCTTAAAATGCATTGGCCCCAAGGCCAAATGTGATTTTCTTACTGTGAGTGTGAGCACGAGTGTGAGAATGCAGCTTTCAGTTGTCAAATGTAATTACCTCTTGCCTTCACCTCACTTCTTAATTGTCCCCCAAAAATTTCACTTAGATATGAAGGAGCAAAGTTCTGGGTTCTTGTAACTGCAGACTTGTTCTTGGGGCCTACGGTCTCCCACTCGTCATCATCTGCGGAAGAAACCAGAGTGGATTTTCCCACATTTCCACTAGATTGTCCTTCAACCTTTAATAATTCATCATGCATTTGGTCCATCACGAAACTTAAGAACTCCTGGGCATCTTCTTGCCTATAAAAAATGGGTTGATATATATTCAGCAATTCAAAACAATTAGTGTATGTGCCAGTAGAGATGAATATCAGTACAGAAGAGTAATGTTACATTCTTGTGTACACTTTCCAACTACAAGTTTTAGTCATAACACAAGTATAAACAGCAATATGCACACTTATATACACTTTCCAACTAGCAGTTCTTAACTATCATAAAAGTATTATATGCTTTTTGTCCTACAATCCCAAAATGTCAATCACAAGAAACCACTATTGGGGATATCACAAAAATATACATATAAAACAAAGAATATACCTCAATTCTCATCAATGCATGTGCAATACACAATCAAGAAGTTGTGGATAACTTAATTAACCAATGTAGGGTTTTGTCTTCCTCAAAAAGGGAGATAAATAAGATGAAATAATGGAGCACGAACCTTGGTCTGCCGGAGATACTATTAGACACATCTGGAGTAAATCTTTTCAGAACACCTTCAAACATTGTAGGGCTGAAAGGTCTTCCAGTTTCAAGAACAGGTAAGTCTTTCCTCTTGAAGGATGTGTCATTGGGCATGTCAAGAACAGACACAAAATCCAGAAATGCAGCTAATGTCGGATAACCAACCTAAGTAGAGGCAAAGTTGTAACATCAATCATAACATTGATTTTGGATCATTAACAAAGTGTGTGTTAATATATTATCAATCATGTTCTTACCCATAAGCCATATCTTTTGGTGACAAGAAAATCTATCTTTTTCTTTGTTCAACAAATATTGATGAAGTTGACAAACAGTTCTTTGATGATATGTGTCACATTCTCTACATAACTCCACAACGAGTTTACAACCAAATGGATGCAGCTTTCACTTATCTTGGTTTACCTGTTTGGTGCCTTAGAAACATTACATCTCACTACACGACTTTGAGGAGATGAGGTTGTCTGCCTAGAACCCGCTTGTTTAAGGCGAGAAGTTTGCACAACAGTCACCTTCTTCTCCTTCATACAGCAAATTCACATGCATTACTCCAGCTCCCACTCGTTCATGAGACAAAATCTCCTCTGATATTTGCACAAAAGTCACCTTATTCTCCAAGGACTTTCCTGACGAATGGCTCTTAAACAACCATATCGTAATTCCTTCCACTTTGCACCTCGTGGCTGCCCAGCATATACGAAAGACCCCTTCTATTCAGCTTTTTTCTAAAGTAATACGGATCTTAAATGTTAATAATCCTACGCCTTCACAAAGAAGCTAAATAATTGAAAAGTCTTACATACCTTGGAAACCACAAGATGCCACTAGATAGGAATTTAGATTTGGTTGTATCTATTCAGGAAGCTAGTCAAAACTTCAAATCTTAAAGCCATTTGTCAGGGAAGTTCAAACAAGAACGGGGTGAAGGTGACTGCAAAGGTTGGTGTGGTTTTTCGACATTAAGTGGGAACCAAAGCAAGTCATGTAACTGTTGCAGCAGGAAGTACGGTCCTAAACACAGCTAGATTCTAGGAAGACCTCTTGACCTCTTCAAATTCATGTAATGAAAACTGATAGACCAAGAGAGCTCAAGGTTACAGCGACTTGGTAATTATCTTGTTGTGGAGTTATCTCGAGAACATGATGACACACACCATCAAACACCTATATGACAACTTCATAAATATCTCTTGAACCAAGGATGTCATGGATTTTTATCGCCTAAAAGCATGGGTAAGATCTACATATGTGATGTAGCTTTCTCTTTTTAGAAATCTCAAAAAATAAAAAACATGATGTACAATCGCATACTATCAGTTAAATATACGACTAGATGGGTTTAAGATAAATAACATTCAAAGGATATCATTGATGTTCTTCTTCTGTATTATCTTCTTCATCAAGTCAACAGATTTTCTCCAAAATATGGAAGATACAAAATAAATAATATTCAAAGATTGTTGTTCTATTTTTTTCCTTCACTAACAAAATCAACAGGTTTTCTCCAAAATATGGAACATACCACCAAATGCATGGTTTCAAAATCATCTTCATCCCTCTACAACCTCTTCAGCCTTAATATACTTCATCCATTAAGTCCACATTTTACTCAAGCCCTCTATAAATATTTATTTTTATATAGTATGTGAACATTTAGTTGGAAGATATAAAATGTATTTATGTTGGGTCTAGCTAGGCAAGCACAAAAAACCCACCAAGCCTGGAATTTTTGGAATCGGTCCCTACCAAGCCAGGTATTTTTCAAACATATTGGGCCTCTTTAGAACCACAGACCAAGCCCCATCAGGTTGAGCAGGATTTATCCGAGCCTTTTTATTATTTTATATTTAACTGTTTCTGTATATTTTAGTAATACGTAATTTTTCAGAGATTTTTAAAAAATCTTGGCTTCCTGAAAATTTGGATTCGGGTCGGGCTTTAAGGGAAAAGATGAGGCCCAGGAAGGATTTATCATTGAATATTAAATTGAGCCTCTCTCTTGATGGACACAAATTCATAAACTTTTCGCCTCTCTGCGGAACGGAAACCCTGGGGTAGTACGACTTCGCAATAAATCAAACAATGTGTATCTTTATTATTGTTTCTATTCAATATATTTGCAACTATATCAATTCAGAAAATCATACATGTGAAATACAATGTGACCTAATAACTTTAAAAATCAATATTGCGAACCACCCTAATATCCCAATAAAGTTCAAAAAAATTAGATCATTTTTCAATAAATATGTGAGGCAATTTTCAATTCTTTTTGTATAATGGGTAGCAATATTAACACAACAAAGAATGCAAACCTTGGAAATACTGCGATTTCTTAACTCCAGTAAAAGCTTAACTAACTGAGAACAAGATAAAAGAGCCTGCAGTGTCGCATTAAGAAAGCATAAATTCCCCGAGTTAATCAACCCTCGAGGCCGCAAGTCTTCAACTGTTTTAGTGGGACCATCAGAAGCACAGTGCTTCTGCAAAACTTCATGAGATATCCCATTAACAGATTCATGCTTTAAGCTTACTTCGCCATGATCTTGCAACGTCAAGTTATTGAACTTTCCCGGAGGGCCAAATTTGCTTTCTGTTTTCTCAGATACACTCTCCGGTTCCACACTACCATTACTGACAGGTGAGCAATGCACAGAACCCTTAACATGTCCATTCTCCTTCAAATTCCCACCTGAAGGCCGGGAACTAGCTAAACCATTCGAAACAGGAACCTTCAAGCTAAATTCAGCATCAAAACTACCAAAAGACAGTCCAGTTACTTTACTCGAAGAATCAAGTGACACCCCTTTATCCTCTTCAGACTTTTTAACCGTCTTATTAAGCAAATTTCTCGCTTCATCCTCCGAAAAAGTTCCGAATATAAATACCTAAAACCAAGATTCATCAAAACACAAATTTTCAAAATTTCACTACAAATTACAAAACATAACTTCAATTACATCAACTTCTACAAAAGCCCCAGAACATAATGAACACAAACAAACAATTATACATACAAGTACACACAAAAAAATCTTAGTGCATCAAGAAACATAAAATTGAAGACAAATACATGTATGTATATATGATATATAGATATAAGAGAAGGGGTAAGATTGAGAAAACCTGGTCAGCCATCAAGAATGATTCAAAGTAGACATTAGTATTGGTAGTTTGTAAATAGGTTGTAATGATTGAAAATGCTCTGTTTTTTCAAACCCTAAAACGTGTGTGTTTACAGTATATAAAAGAGAGTAGGATAGAGATGGACAAAATAAAACCCAATAACCCGAGTCCTGACCCGTTTTACAAAATTATAGTTACTCGGTCTCATTCATTTCTATACGGTTTTTTCTACTGCTTAAGCTGTATTAAGGTGTATATAAAATATAGTTTTATAACTTATTTTTAAATTATTTTTTCTTTGAATAAATATGTAAATGTTAAATTTTAATTCAGAAGAAAAAAAATATAAAAAAATTATGAAAGTTATAAGGGCAAAAATATAATAACAAAAAGAAAGAAGTCAATGATATTAAACTAAATCAATTCTTTATTAAGATAGCTAAAATATTTTCAATCAATGATTTCTTACCAAAACACTTAAACAAAGATCATGTATCGATATAATCATTTAGCCTGACTTCTTGATCTTACAAAATTTCAAAGATTCTTTACCTCTCTGTGCACGCAGATACATACACACAACTTTATACAAACAAATCACTCATTTACACACCTCTTTCTACATGCATAGTCTTTAATAGTTCATACAATTAAAAAATGTTCTATTGTTAAATATTGTATTCTTGTTCGGAACACAATATTCACATCAACACTACATTCAATTTTTAATACAGAGTTTATATGATTAAGCAGTATAGTGGTTGGGTTCTGCTGTAGAATGTCTTGCATAAGTAGTACCTAAGTTCTGCAACAAAGTGTGTGTTGGAAAACTGTACCCGCGTTCTGCAACTGAACACATAAGCAATACAATCAATTATTTTGTATGATTTAGCAATATAGTGGATGAGTTCTGCTGCAGAACAAAGTATCTTGCATAAGGAGTACCAAGGTTCCGCAACAAAACACATTATTTTGCTTAATTAAAAGTTAAGCATGTGATGTGTCATTCAATGTCGAAATATAAAATATTATATTCTTTTGTGGAAACTAATAAAATTGTATGATTGCATAAGCAGTGCTCGAGTTCCGCAGCATAATACTTTAGTTTGCTTAAGTAAAAGATAAGCATGTGCTATCACGTTTCAAGTCGAAATTTTATATTCAATTGTAGAACCTAATCAAATTGTATGTTTTTGATGATATATGTATTTTTCAACACAATGCAAGAGAAAATGTTCAGCTGCAGAATCTAGTGTTCTATTGCAGAACCTAGTATACTTTTTATTTGTAAGACGTACTACTCAAATATTCAAATGTTTGTGTCGAGCAACTTATACAATCTAATTTTGGATACGCTTTTCATCTATTCGATATAAATGTTCATCATTATTTAGTATATATTAGAGATGACAAATAATAAAAGAGAAAAAGGAACCTAGTATATATCTTAGGTATCTTTCCTAAGATTTAAAAACAAAACTACGTAATTTTGATTTTTACCCTTTTTTAATAGTTTGACACGCTCATTTTATATTTGTATGTACACCAATTCATAAACACTAGAATAATATCTACAGTCATAACATTTTTCATCGAAGAATTTTTTATCAGGAGAGTTTATATTTGTTCTTTTATATATTGAAGTTGAAGGAAGAGTAATTATCAATGTCAAAATATCTTTCAATCTATAGAATACAACGTATTGTAAAGGAATCCACGACAAAACTACGTTGTTTAGATTTTTATCCCTTTTTAATAGTTTGTCACGCTCATTATATATTTGTATGTATAACACCCAATTCATAAACCCTAGAATAATATCTATAGTCATGACATTTTCCATCGAAGAATTTTTTATCATTGGGAGTTTATATTTATTCTCTTATATGTTGAAGTTAGATGAAGAGTAGTGATATGGTCAGAAAAGTAATTATAGAAATATAATTAATGATTCATTAGAAAGGCCCAATATTCAAGGCCCATAACCATGATTATTTATTAATTTCGTAATTAATAAATAGGGAAAATATACAGCTCATGAAAAGAGTCCAAAATATGGTAAATTTATCAAAGAAGGATCCAGAATCCCAATTAATGAGTCATAGCCTTTATCAACAAGGAAAAGACTTATTCAGCAAGAAATACAATGTTTATCCATTATCAAAAAGGAGACTTAATAGATAAGACTCCTAAACTTACCCAAAATACAAGGCTCCAGACGCCTATATAAAGGACCTGATCCTACAATCAGAACTACGTCTTTGTCTTGATTCTCAATTACGAATTGAGATACGTAGGCATCTTGTGAGGACCGATTCAATCTCGAAACGCAAGAACATCCATTAAAGCTCGAAGCTCTCTAAACCCTAGCAATTAATATACAAGCACGTTTTTTAATCCATAACATTTGGCGCCGTCTGTGGGAAGACAACATCAACCATGACAAACACACGAAGAACAACTCAAGATACTCCAGTTTCTGAGGAGCTTCCTATCACCTATGAGGCTGATACTCACGGAAATCAACCGCCACCAACGACTGGCACTCAAGGGGCGAATATCCCCACCAATACTCAAGGACCGGAGATCCCAATTTCGGTTGAAGGGATGAATCCCCTGCAGATGGTCATTCATTGATCTAATCCACAAGAGACCGTTCACCAGCAACCAATCACGACCTCCCCACTGCTCATGAATGCACCAAGTGGTCTTCAACTCCATACTACTGATCTCCCCCAATACGCTACTCGAACTTTGGGGATGCCAAGCTATGGCATGCCCCCTCGACCCATGGTGGGCGGTAGTTGTCTCAACCCCACTTACCATGAAGCATATGTCCCCCCTTATATACAAGGTCTGGGACCTCAAAATCAACAAACTCGACGGACCCCTTTGATTATAGACTACTCGGGTCCCTATACCGAGGATGAGGATTATACATCTGGAGAAGAGAGGGATGTCGCCCCAAGGAGGAAGCGTTCTTCCCAAACAAATCGGGAACAACCCCAAACTACTAAGGAGAAAATTGCAGCCCATGAGGCAGAGACTGCAAGACTCAAGAAACTCCTTGATGAGGAGGAGGCCGCCAAATCTCAAGGCCGAGCAACTGGAAGAGTCCCGATAATCAACCTGGACCCGACACCAAGAAGGACTAAGAGGGTTGAAGCCCCAAGGGGTGATCCTAGTGTTTTGTTGCCCCTAGGAGATCCTGATGATCCTACACCACCGTTTACTCAAGACATCATGAAAGCCACCATATCCAGGAAATTTAAGATGCCAACGATTAAGGCTTATGATGGAACGGGGGATCCCACAAATCATGTAAGAACCTTCTCCAATGAACTACTGTTGCAGCCAACCAATGATGTGGTCAAGTGTAGGGCGTTTCCACAAACCTTGGCAGGCATGACCCAACGCTGGTATAGTCGTCTTCCTCCCAACTCTATTGGGTCTTTCAAAGAACTAAGCAAAGCTTTCATCAATCAATTCGTTAGTGGAAAAGTGCATGAGAAAAGCTCTACATCACTCATGGAAATCCAACAAGGAAAGAATGAAGCCCTAAGGGATTATATCAACCGATTCACCCGGGAGGCTCTGAAAGTCCCGGACTTAGAGGACAAAGTGGTTATAATAGCCCTGCAGCAAGGAACTACTGATGATCACTTCAAAAGATCGTTAGCAAAACATCCACCCGAGAGCATGCTGAAGCTCCAAGATAGAGCCGGAAAATACATCAAGGCTGAAGAAATCATGAGAAACTATGAACCCACTACTGGTGGTAGTGGAAATTCAAAGAAGAGAAAGGAAACACAGGAGTATGATGTCAAGGAAAAGTTTCCTAGAACATCAAAGGATTCTGATTCTCCACCCAAGAGGAACAATTTTGGGCCAAAGTTCATTGAGTATGCAAGATTGAACACTCCCAGAAGCCAAATTCTGATGGAGATAGCTAAGGAGGGAGATCTCAAATGGTCGAAGCCAATGAGGGCTGACATGTCCAAATGAAACCAAAACCAATTATGTCGGTTCCACAAGGAAGTCGGTCACGATACCGACGATTGTAGGCAATTAAAAGATGAGATCGAATTTCTGATACGAAGAGGAAACTCAATAAGTTCACCAAGGATGGAAACCAAGGGAGTCAAAGGGGGAACTATGAAAGGAAGGATTATGACAGAAGGGACAACGATCAAGATCGAAATCCCAAGCCCCGAGGGCCGGTAATCAACATGATATTCGGAGGGCCAACTGCTGATGGGTCCTCCCGAAACTCAAGAAAGGCTTATGCTCAAGAAGTAATGACCGTGGTTGGAGAAGCACCGAAGCGTGCCCGAACAGAAGTATCAATAGGTTTTGATGATTTAGACCTGGAAGGAGTGAAGTTTCCCCACGATGATCCCTTAGTCATCGTACCCGTGATAGGGAATTCTGAAACAAAGAGAGTTTTGGTCGACAATGGAGCTTCAGTGGACATCTTGTTCCATGATGCTTTTATCAAGATGGGCTATACTGACTCTCAGTTGACGCCCTCAAATATGCCCATATACGGATTCAATGGAGTGGAATCAAAGGTGGAAGGCACTATCCAACTCCCAATGACGATGGGGCAAGGGTCGAATACGTCTACTCGGATGTTGAACTTCATAGTTATAAAGGCAACGTCGACCTACAATGCAATCCTGGGAAGGACTGGTCTTCATGCGTTCAAGGCCGTTGCCTCATCCTATCATCTAAAAATCAAGTTCCCAACGAGGAATGGAATTGGTGAAGAACGGGGAGACCAAAAGATGGCTAGAAGTTGTTACGTAGCCGCGTTAAGGCCTGATGGAATCGGGGGCAGGTTCTCCCAATTGAAGATATGGATACTAGTGACAATGAGGACCGAAGAGGGAAACCAGCTGAGGATTTAATCCCAATTCCCTTAGTCCCTGGTGAACCGGAGAAGGTGACTTATGTTGGAGCACTACTACCTGAGCCATTAAAAAGCAAGCTCATATCTTTTCTTCAAGAGAATAATGACGTTTTTGCTTGGACAGCGGCTGACATGCCAGGGATTGATCCCCAATTGATAACTCACAAGTTGAATGTGGATTGTGAAAGAAAGACGGTGAAACAAAAGAAGAAAAATTTTGCTCCAGAAAGGCAAGAGGCCATTAAACAAGAAGTAGAAAAGCTTCTGGCGGCCGGATTCATTGAAGAGATACAATTCCCAGAATGGTTGGCTAACCCCGTGATGGTCAAAAAGGCCAATGGAAAATGGAGGATGTGTGTGGACTTCACTGACTTGAATGATGCATGTCCTAAGGATTGTTTTTCCTTACCAAGGATTGATGCATTAATAGATGCTACAGCTGGACACGAGATGATCAACTTCATGGATGGCTTCCGTGGATACAACCAAATTAAAATGCACAAGGATGACATCTCCAAGGTATCATTCATCACTGACTTTGGTGTTTTCTGTTATCTAATCATGGCATTTGGACTTAAGAATGCAGGGGAAACTTATCAAAGATTGGTGAACAAAATTTTTGGACACCTGATTGGAAAAACCATGGAGGTTTATGTGGATGACATGTTGGTTAAAAGTCTCGATAAGGCCGATCACATAAACCATCTACGGGAAGCATTCGAAGTGCTGAGGCACCACAAGATGATATTGAATCCAGCTAAGTGTGCCTTTGGTGTAGGCTCGGGAAAGTTTTTAGGTCTGATGGTTTCCAAGAGAGGAATCGAGGCTAATCCCGACAAAATCAAAGCAATTCTAGACATGGAACCACCAAAGACTGTCAAGGATGTCCAAAAACTAACGGGAAGAGTGGCAACATTGGGAAGATTTATCTCCAAGTCAGGAGAGAAGTGTTTACCTTTCTTCAAAGCACTTAAGAACGTGAAAAATTTTGAGTGGACAACTGAAAGCCAAGAGGCCTTTGAGGCCCTGAAGAAATACATGGCTGAGGCACCACTGTTGGCAAAGCCAAAGTCGGGAGAAACTCTTTATTTGTACTTGGCGGTTTCTAACACAGCCCTGGGTGCCGTTTTGGTAAAAGAAGAATTGAAGGTTCAGAAACCCATCTACTACGTGAGTAAGATTCTACATGGGGCCGAAATAAACTACTCTACGATAGAGAAGTTTGCCTTAGCCTTGATAATGGCCTCAAGAAAGCTGCGCCCGTACTTCTAGGCTCACAAGATAGAGGTCTTGACTAATCAACCTCTAAGAAACATCTTGCATAGCCCTCAAGTTAGTGGAAGGTTGATCAAATGGGCTATTTAATTGGGCGAATTTGACATCAAGTATAAGCCTCGAACGGCCATAAAAGCTCAGGCACTTGCCGACTTCATGGTTGAATGCACCATTGACAACCAAGAAGTCGGGGGGGGGGGGGGGGGCAGGAAGTAATAGTGGAAGACGAGAAAGATCAAGAGATGGAGTTCAAAGAATATTGGGTGCTCTATTTTGATGGAGCATCAAAAACAAAATCAAGTGGAGCAGGTTTAGTGTTACAAAGTCCTGATGGATTTTTCATAGAGTACGCACTAAAACTTGACTTCCCAACGACAAACAATAAGGCTGAGTACGAAGCCCTGATAGCTGGCTTAGGGCTGGCTGGAGCCTTGAGAGTTAAAACCCTGAAAGTGTGTGGAGACTCGAGGCTAGTGGTTTCCCAAATAAATGGGGAATTTGAAGCCAGAGATGAAGTCATGGCCAAGTACTTAAAACTTTTCAAGGCCATCATGACTCAATTTGATGAATGCTATGTGGAACATATTCCAAGGGAAGAGAACATGAAGGCCGATGCCTTGTCTAAGTTTGCTTCTTCTGAAATTGAGAACTACGCTGGAAGTGTATACTTCCAAGTCTTGAAGACCCCAAGCATCAATGGAAAGTTGGTAGCACCTATTGATGTTGCTAGTTGTTGGATGGATCCCATCAAAGCTCATCTGGAAACTGGGTGGCTACCCAACGACACTTCAGAAGCACGAAAGTTGTATGTGAGAGCATTAAGGTATACCCTGATTGAGGGAATCCTATACAAAAAGTCGTTCATTGTTCCTTATTTGAAGTGTTTGAGACCCCAAGAGGCAGAACTGGCCCTAAGGGAAGTGCATGAGGGAATTTGTGGGCAGCACTTGGGGGCAGAGCTCTTGCTCATAAAGTCACTCGTCTAGGTTTCTATTGGCCAAGCATACTTGCAGATGCTAAAAGCTACGTGAAGAAGTGTGAACGGTGCCAAAAGCATGCACCGGTGGTTAGACAACCACCAGAGATGATGACATCCATTAACTCACCTATCCCATTCGCCATGTGGGGGATGGATATACTTGGGTCATTTCCAATGGCAAGTGCTCAAAGAAAGTTCTTGATAGTAGCAATCGACTACTTCACCAAGTGGATTGAGGCTAAACCTTTAGCCAAGATAACCACCAAGCAGGTGATGCATTTCTTCTGGGAGAATGTGATATGCAGATACGGGATTCCACGTATCTTAGTCACAGACAATGGAACTCAGTTCAACAATGATGAATTCAAGAAGTATTGTGATGAGAATGATATCAAGTTACGCTTCGCTTCTGTTGCCCATCCTCAAGCAAATGGGCAAGCTGAGGTTGCCAATCGAATTATCCTGGATGGACTAAAGAAAAGAGTTGAACGCTCTAGAAACACTTGGGTAGACGAATTGCTCCCCATACTATGGGCATATCGTACTACTTGTAAAGTCACCACTGGAGCAACCCCTTTTCTGTTGGCATATGGGGCAGAGGCAGTGGTTCCAGTGGAGATTACTCACACGTCTCCAAGAGTTGAGGCGTATGAGCCAGAAGAAAATAAAGAAGGCTTGTGGCTAGCTTTAGATCTAATTAATGAAGTTAGAGATGAGGCAAATGCCAAGATAGTTGAACATCAGAAACGAGCATCTTTCTATTACAACCTAAGGGTTAAAGAAATGTTCTTTCGACAAGGAGACTCGGTCCTCAGAAAGATTGAGGCATCCGGAGTTGGACAAAAAGGCAAGTTGGCCCCAAATTGGGAAGGACCATATCGCGTTAAGAATGTATTTGGTCGAGGCTCCTACAAATTGGAAACCCTGGAAGGGACTGAAGTGCCAAGGACTTGGCATGCTGCAAACTTGAAAGTTTATTATGTTTAAGTCCTGATTGGACTCACTATTAAGACAAGTCCAAATAAGGTCGACGAAACCAATCCAAGTTTTTAAACTTGAGTATTATGTAAGGGTTGCACCCATTTTCAAAGTTATGAATTCCATATTCTTATGTTTTCATTATATTTTATGTGCATTGCACTCTGATAGACATGTTAACTAAGCATGCAAAGTCAAGAATGTAAAAGCTGGAAGAAAAACAAAAGTCAAGACTTAAATAAAAGTTAAGTTAAGCCCGTAGGCTGGAAATACATAAAAACTAGTACAAGCCATGAATGGCCATAAATAAAACTACAAACTATGCATCATCCCCCTTGTCACCGGTATCAACCTCCTCTTTTTCTGAGCCAGAGCCAGATTCAGAGCGAGTAGCTGCAGAATCAGCACCGGTTGTCTGACCAGGGAGAAAGGAATGCCCTAAGTCCAGAATCATGTCGTCTTCCTCCATGTCGTCATCTCCAGCCAAAGCCACCTCTAATGGGGTAGGAGCATAAGGACTCGGAAAGTCAGAAAAGATGAGAGATCCAGGCATCTTCTCCAAGACTTCAGCTAAGGCACCATCCCATCCCTTAGTGAACTGAACTGGGAAGAGGAGCTCGTCATGCTGACCGATTAAGTCCTTGTACTCATCGGAGTCAAGGTACTCATCGATGAAGTCATCCTTGCCCTTCCTAAGTGCAACCAGTTCAGCCTGGGAGTCAGCTAGCTCCTTCTCCCTCCTAGCCAGAGTGGCCCTCAAAGAGCCCACCTCCTCCTGGGACTTCTCAAACTTGCCTTTGTTGGCCTCTTAAGATGAGCGCCAAACCTTGGCTTGAAAGAGAGCCCCTTGGAAATTGGCATTAGCCTACAAACAAGTTACAAGTCAAGATATGAACTTGAAATACATTGAAAACTACAAAGAAATAAGAGAAGAAAAGAACTTATAGCAGCAATAGCCTGAGAGCCTGCATGCTCCACTCCCTCCAAAGTGGAGTTAGAAACAAAATCCTTGTAGTCACAAGGAGTCAAAGAATGATAGGACCACTCTGTGGCATGCTTGGACACCCCCACGACCGTGTCCTTCTTCCTGATACCCCAGTTGGGGCGCCAAACAGAGCTCTTGGCCGAGTTAGGAGCCTCAACCTCCTCAACAGTATCCTCATGAGGCCTTAAAAAGGCTGGGACACCTGAAGAAGCCCGAGGATCTTTCACACCCAAACGAGCCCTCTTCATCCTAGTTGTTTCACCATCTAGGGGCTCGTTGGACTTATTTATAAAGGCCACAGCTGCAAAAACACAAGGAAAGAAACAGTGGGTATAAAAAAATCTTAGATAAATAAAAGAAAGTTTGGAATGGGAATTACCCTTATCCGATACGCTTGAAAGTCCCAGAGACTTAAGCTGAAACTCATCCATGAGCTCCCAGGCCAATGTAGCATAGTTGTCCTTAGTGAGCTCGGCGTAAACATGAGCCTCCAGGGAAATTGCGGAACTATTTTTAAACTGAAAAATCTTCCTAAACAAAGCTACAGAAAGAGGAAAATTGTTCTTTAAACAAAGTACAATGAAACACATAATTATTCTCCAGGCATTTGGAGGAAGTTGGCAGGGGTTAATCCTAACGTCTGCTAAAAGCTTAGGGATAAAGTCATGAAAAGGAAATCTAACCCCTACAACAATGGCATCCTTATAAATGCAGAGAACATCAGGACGCCAATGGCAGGAACGATCTCCTAGGCCAGCTGGGATAAGCCTATATGGAGTTTTAACTCTATACATTTTATTATAATCCCTAATCATGTCAATTTCGTGAAACTTATTGCTACAATCAAAAGAATCTAAATGCGACATGGAGGGATAATCATCACCACATTCAACAATCATATCTTGTAAAGACATATGAGAAGAACGAATAGTGATACCTCTCTTCGAAGCTTGATTCATTTTTTGAAGGCGCTGGGCATTGCGGTCAGACATCTTCAAATCTTCAAGGCAAATATCCAGAAATCTTCAAATCTTCAAAGTATGAGCCCAGAAAAACTTCAAATCTTCAAGTAAATTTCCATAATCTTCAAAACTTCAAAGAAGAATTCCAGAAAATCTTCAAGCGATGAAGATTACACCCAGAAAAATATGAATACGGCTGAGGAAATCTCGCCGGAAATCGCCTCACCACGGAGTAACTAGAGAGAAAAGCTAGAGAGAAATTTTTTAGAAAGTTGAAGATATGAAGTGAAGAGTGAAGTGGAAATCCCACTCTTTTATAACCAAAACAGCCGGTCACCCAACCGGTTAAGGGAAAGGCAACCGACTATGGCCAGTTAAGGCCCATAAACCTCTTATTGGACGTTAAAAAATTAAAGCCCAAATAAATTGAAGCTAGGCCCAAAAGAGCTTGAGGCTGGGCGAAATCTAAGCCCAATGAATTTGAGGCTAAACATCATTAAGGCTCAATAAAATTTTGAAGCCAAGTCAAAATCAAATAAATTTGAGGTCGAAAAGACCTTAGATCAAGGTCGTACGATCGAGATCGAAAATATACGGGAAATCAAGGTCGAACCCTTCGACCTCGCACCCCAAATGAAATTGAAACGTAAAGAGATTGAAGTCGGAAAAAAAACCTTAGATCGAAGTCGAACGATCGAGGTCGAAAATACACGGAAAAACGAACTTGAATCCATCAACCTTGTACCAAAATGAGGTCGAAAATAAACGGATTCGAGGTCGAAGGCTCGAAGTTGAAAAAACACGAGGAATCGAGGTCGAATCCATCGACTTCGCACCAAAATAAAGTAAAAAAAAATTAAAAATTTGAGGTCGAAAAGACCTTAAATCGAGGTCGAAGGCTCGAAGTCAAAAACATACGAAAGAATGAGCTTGAATCCTTCGACCTCACACCAAATCGAGGTCGAAAACAAATGGATTTGAGGTCGAAGACCTGAGGTCGAAAATTCACTGAAAATCGAGCTCGAATCCTTCGACCTCGCACCAAATCGAGGTCGAAAACAAATGGATTTGAGGTCGAAGAGTCGAGGTCGAAGAGTCGAGGTCGAAAAAGACTTAGAAAATGAGCTCGAAACCTTCAACCTCGCTCCAATCGAGGTCGAAATCGAGGTCGAAGGCTTGAGGTCGAAAAAAGACCTAGGAAACGAGGTCGAAACCTTCGACCTCACACCCGAATGAGGTCGAAATCCTGGTCGAATTCGAGGTCGAAATTGACTTGGTTCCTGGTCGAAAATGAGGTCGAAATTAACTTGGTTCCTGGTCGAAATTGACTTGTTTCCTGGTCGAAAATGAGGTCGAATTTGACTTGTTTCCTGGTCAAAATTGAGAAAAAAATACGCTATAACTTCTACGAAAACCCCAGGAAGATTTTCCCAGAAGTTGGGGGGCATATGATATGGTCAGAAAAGTAATTATAGAAATATAATTAATGATTCATTAGAAAGGCCCAATATTCAAGGCCCATAACCCTGATTATTTATTAATTTCGTAATTAATAAATAGGGAAAATATACAGCTCATGAAAAAGTCCAAAATATGGTAAATTTATCAAAAAAGGATCCAGAATCCCAATTAATGAGTCATAGCCTTTATCAACAAGGAAAAGACTTATTCAGCAAGAAATACAATGTTTATCCATTATCAAAAAGGAGACTTAATAGCTAAGCCTCCTAAACTTACCCAAAATACAAGGCTCCAGATGCCTATATAAAAGACCTGATCCTACAATCAAAACTACGTCTTTGGCTTGATTCTAAATTACGAATTGAGATACGTAGGCATCTTATGAGGACCGATTCAGTCTCGAAACGCAAGAACAACCATTAAAGCTCGAAGCTCCCTAAACCCTAGCAATTAATATACAAGCACGTTTTTTAATCCATAACAAGTAGTTATCAATGTCAAAATGTCTTTCAATCTATAGAATACTACATTTCTCAAAGGAATCCACGATGGATTCTACAATAGAACATTTGGTATTACATTGAGTTTTTCAACACATGAATCACTTATAAATTAGAACAACATAGTCATGCTAATATCTTAAAATATATAAATACAAAGACTATTAAGTTCTGCAGCAAAACACTAGATTCTACAACAGAACACTATTAGGTCAGTTGAACACTATTCTACAACAAAACACTATTAGGTTCAATAGCTAGAGAACATAGTATTTTGTAATGTAATCCACGATGAATTCTACAATAGAACATTTGGTGTTACATTGAGTTTTTCAACACTTGAATCACTGAGAAATTAGATTAACATAGTCATGTTAATATTTTAGAGATACAAATGTAGAGACTATTAGGTTCTGCATCAAAAAACTAGATTCTACAACAGAACACTAGGTTCTACAACAAACACTAATAGTTTCTGCAGCAGAACACTAGGTTCTACAACAAACTCTATTAGATTCTGTAGCAGGAGAACATAGTATTTTGTATTGTGTTTACATTATTTGTATTATCAAAAGCGATCAAAATTATGTGTTCTGTTGAGGAATTTAATATTTAAAATCACATTGTGTTCTATAAAAGAACACTTTGTTCAACATCAAAACATTGTGTTATTACTGACTTTTGTAATATAGAGAAACAAATGACAATAACACTATGCGTTCAATTATCCAGGGAATAAAGCATCTTCCAATTGCGAATGATTAAACTACCATATGTGCATAAAGATCAGGCGTGTTAATGGCGATTTTATAAATATACGTGTATGTGTATATGTGCATATGTGTGTGTATGAAATCGTGTCTTTATAAGAGAAAGAAAGAGTCACTGAAGAGAGAATGAAACAAAATAAAGGAGAAGATTTGTGTTATGGGCAAAATCTGCCCACCGCATTTCTCAGCCTCACCCGCAATCAATGATGTCACTCATTAAAATCAACCTAGGCTACATGCTGAATTAGACCTAGGATAAATTTTATTTAAGGAAGATGATTAGTAGGCCCAGGCCCATATCATACATATAAAGGAGGAAAACTCAAGAGAGTGCCTCTATTAGGCCAAGTACACGACCATGAGAAACGTCGCCTTTACCAGATGCGTCGCCCATGAACTGACTAGTAGGGAGATAACTATTACTATCAGGGAAAAAATGTATAACTCAGGCCTAATACATGGACAACCTCGCCCACCAATGAGGGACGTCGCCCTCTATAAGAGAATTATGCAGGATATGGAACCTCGCCCTCCGGGAACAACCTCGCCCGCTTGGGCATTGGAGTTGGGGATTCTCCCCAAAGCAGCTATTTGGAGGACACTGGAGACTATAGACCATGCGAAGATCATCTACTATCGTATCTATGGAAGAGGACTAGGCCCCATCTAGGCTAGTAGGCATCGCCCTGCTGGGGGGGTCGAAGGGCGTCGCCCCTAGTGATCTCAAGGTCGGCCCTCTGATTATCTATCTTTACTTTGTGGTTCAAGGTGGGCATTGGCTCCGATAATCTCAGATCAATGACTTGGCCGCCACGCTCCGAGAAAGTAGTTGGGCTCTAAAGGCAAGACAACCACCAAGACAACCACATCTGAGAGAGGTTGTTGAGCTTTTGAGTCAGAACGCGCACATGGGACATACAGTGAATCGCATGGCAAAGAGGATGGCGACGTTCGAAAGAGAAAGGAGGTTGTTGGAGCCTATGCCTCAACAACGGGAACCTACGCCTCAACAGCATGGACGTACGTCTCAACAGTAGGAAGAAGGCTCGGAGGGTTTTGGTTGAAGATCGAAGGACGTCGTCTACTCATCAGAGAGAAGCCTCGGCTAGGTATCAGAAATATGCGTCACCCGCTGGGAAGTCAACAACATCTTAGATTTGCATCATATATTCATTCGTAGCATTGCACATTCTTAGATTTGTGGTTGTATCTACTCGAAATTTGGTTTTTCAAATATATTATATCCATGGATTGCTCCAGAGGATGTCCTCCTTTTAGGAGGGTCTCCCTTGTACTGCTTTAAAATATGTCTCTCTCCATTAGAGCTTATCTTGTTATGAAAACCTTTCGCGGTGATTTTGCTCTGAAGACCTAGGCCTTCAGGGTGATTTCGTTTTGAAGGCCTTTAGGGGTGATCTTGTTCTGAAGGCCCTTTCGGGTAATAATCTCCTTCGGGAGCTTCGCCTTTTGGGAATCATCAACAACATGCTCCTCTTCATCATCTGCCTCTAAGTGAGCTTTTTTTACGTTTGATGCTTCCTCCAAGTTTTTTCTAATCCTGTATCTATATTCGGACATTAATACCATTATGTGCATCATTCGAATCGTGCATTCATTCATATCATCATCTGCATCATACATCCATGGACATTCTTAGATTTCGTGGTTGTCTCTACCCGAGATTTGGTTTTGAATAAGGCTATGTTTGGAAGATCCATCGGGGTAGAGCTCATTTTCTATGAATTACTTTGGAAACCCCTCGGGGCCGTGTTGAATTGCTTTGGTGGATGTCCTCCTGGTTAGGAGGGTCGTGTTGAATTGCTTTGGTGGTCGTGTTGAATTGCTTTGGTAGATGTCCTCCTGGTTTGGAGGATCGTGTTGAATTGCTTTGGTGGATGTCCTTCTGGTTAGGAGGGCCGTGTTGAATTGCTTTGGTGGATGTCCTCTTGCTAGGAGGGCCGTGTTGGATTACTTTGGTGGATGTCCTCCTGCTAGGAGGGCCGTGTTGGATTACTTTGGTGGATGTCCTCCTGGTTGGGAGGGCCATGTTGGATTACTTTGGTGAATGTCCTCCTTATAAGGAGGGTCGTGTTTGATTGCTCTAGAGGATGTCCTCCTGTTAGGAGGTTCTCCCTTAGTCTGTTTTGGAAGATGTCTACCTCCCTTAGGCCTTATTTTGTTGTGAATTCTTTCGGGGTAATCTTGATTTGAAGGCCTTCAGAAGTAATTTTACTCTGAAAACCTAGGCCTTTAGGGATGATCTTATTGTGAAGGCCCTTCAGGGTGATCCTAGGTTTTATGGTTGTCTCCCCCGAGATTTGATTTTCAAGAAGACTGCCTTTGGAAGACCTCTCGACTGAAAATGCGTAGGAATACGACTTCCTCAGGAAGCGTAAGTCCACTAAATGCATGGAGAAGCTTGGAGTCCTTCCGCAACTTAGAGTCCTTCCTTCATAGAAGAAGATGTGTATGAATACGACTTCCTCAGGAAGAATAAGTCCACTAAACGCATGGAGCAGCTTAGAGTCCTTCCTTCATAGAAGAAGATACGTAGGAATACGACTTTCTCAAGAAGTGTAAGTCCACTAAACGCATGGAGCAGATTGGAGTCCTTTCGCAGCTTGGAGTCTTTCCTTTATAGAAGAAGATAAGTAGGAATACAACTTCCTCAGGAAGCGTAAGTCCACTAAACGCATGGAGCAACTTGGAGTCCTTCCCTTGGGGAAGAAGGTACGTAGGAATACGACTTCCTCAGGAAGCGTAAGTTCACTAAACGCATGGAGCTTGGAATCTTTCCCTTTTGGAACACCTTGGTAAACCCGTACTTCCGGGGTGCTTATCCGTACTTCCGGGAAGCTCACCAAGAAGGTGCGTAGGAATACGACTTCCACAGGAAGCGTAAGTCCACTAAACTCATTGAGCAGCTTGGAGTCCTTCCCTTATGGAAGAAGGTGCGTAGGAATATGACTTCCTCAAGAAGCGTACGTCCACTAAACGCATGGAGCTTGGAATCTATCTCTTACAATACCTTGGTAAACCCAAACTTCTGGGTGCTTATCCGTAAAGCTCACCAAGAAGATGCGTAAGAATATGACTTCTTCAGGAAACGTAAGTCCGCTAAACGCATGGAGCAGCTTGGAGTCCTTCCTTCATGGAAGAAGATGCGTAGGAATACGACTTCCTCAGGAAACGTAAGTCCACTAAACGCATGGAGCAGCTTGAAGTCCTTCCCTTGTGGAAGTAGATGCGTAGGAATACGACTTCCCCAAGAAGCGTAAGTCCACTAAACGCATGGAGCAGCTTGGAGTCCTTCCCTTGTGGAAGAAGGTGCGTAGGAATACGACTTCCCCAGGAAGCGTAAGTCCACTAAACGAATGGAGCAGCTGGAGTCCTTCCCCTGTGGAAGAAGATGCGTAGGAATACGACTTCTTCAGGAAGCTTAAGTCCACTAAACGCATGAAGCTGGAGTCCTTCCCCTGTGAAAGAGGATGCGTAGGATACAACTTCCCCTGGAAGCGTAAGTCCACTAAACGCACGAAGCTGGAGTCAATATAAAGATTTGGGAAATTGGCTAAACATCCGGGTAATATTTTAATTTAAAGGCAAAGGTCTTCTCTTGGAAGTCAGCATAATGGATAACCTCGCATTCTCAAAACGTCGTGATGCTTCAATATTAGCTGCAGCTTGTAACTCTGAATCTATCTTCTTGTGGAGTTCCTCTTTTTCATCCTCAATAGCTGAAGCATTGTCAGTTTTGGATTGAATCATGTAGCCAGGAGTAGAGGGAGCAACATGCTTCGCTCAATCATAATCAGAATCGCCAATAAGAAAGTTCTGGAGATAATCTAGAAAACCTGTAAAGTAAGCTTCGTTTAACTCCTTTCGATGACTTAGCTTTGAAGTTGACATCTCCTTCTCTAAGTGAAATACTTTATTCTTGAGGGGCCTTGTTAGGTCCTGATAAGTTTGTCAAAGAGGGGGGGTTGAATACAAACGGTACTATTTTCTCGAATTTGTTCGGTTCGTGATTTAATAATTTAAGAACAAATTAAACCAGAATTGAATGAAACAAGATTCAAGTTAAATATAGCTTATATTAAACTTGAAGGGTGTTACAAATACAGTACAGATTACAAGGTTTGAATCTCAAACTATTTAAAACAAATCTAGAATAAATTCGACATGAATTTATCTATTTTTGCAATAAAAAGATCGAATACTAAAAAGTAGTTCGAGATCAATTATAGAGATAATGTTCCGCTAGATAATCAAACAAGTACAAGTAAATAACTTCTAGTGGTTTGGATATAACATTTACTGCTAGAAATTAAATGCTTGAAGATCTTGAAGCTCGGCAGTGGTTGGTTTGTTTAAGCAGAAGATAAAATGATACTTTGGTTTTTCTGTCTTAATCTTGTACAACACTTTATGTCTTTTTCTTGTTGATTATGTACACAATCTACTTTAACTAGCATGACTATCCATAGAACTTGCATGACTTACAATTTGCTTGGCATGACTATCCAGTAAGCTTGGCATGACAATCGACATGACTGTCTTTAACATTGGCATGACTATCCAGTAAGCTTGGCATGACAATCGGCATGACTGTCTTTAACATTGGCATGCCTATATTTAACACTGGCATGACTTTTGGCATGACTATCCAAGGTTAGTCATTCCAGTTCATTTTGATAGTCATTTCAACTTTATATTAATTCTAAATTAATTAAATTATCAATTAATTTAAGGAATAAATTAATTCTGATTGAATTAATTTATTGAATAAATTAACTAACTTTTTTAATTAATTAAGAGAGAATTAATACAGTTCCTTGATAACAGAATCAATCTGTGAACCACTGAGATAAATGATGAACTTCCCTTGTATTGTGTTGACACTCAATCTACTGTCTAGTTCATGAGTGATTAACTGCAATGATGGTTCTTCATCTTTTGACTTTAAGCGGTTGTTCTTTTTCTTTTTCCTTTATCAAACACTGTAACATGTACACTTGTTGTCACGCTGTAGAAATCTATGTCAAATTAATAGATCCACTTTCTTGAATACTTCAATGAGGCTTGATCAAATAAATGAACTTCTTTCAATGTAGAATTACTTCAAGTCTGTAGATTGACTTTAATCTTCATTCTTTAGACTGATATTACCTTCTGAGATTCCTGTGACAATTGAATTATTATTTACTTATTACATTCTTGTTTAAGTTGAGTCGTATCCTCGATGTTTACAAATAGGCCTATACATATGCCTTTCAATCTCCCCATATTCGTTTGTTAGAGAATGAGGATAACTCAACTAATTAAACAAGGAAAAAAATAAGACTTTAAGAGCCAAGTAAATAATAAAAAGTTCTGGTTTATATATAACATTTTTCCAGATTCAAACATTAAAGATAAATACAAGATAGATGTTCCTCTAGACTGAACATATGAATACATTGATCCTATCTTGATTTATCCAAGCTCTAAACATATTATAATAAAAACCGAGCTTGAGATCAATTGTCTTGATCACTCATTTCACCTTCCTCCAAAGCATCTATCAAATCTTTGTCAAGGACATGATCATTTTCAGATGTGAGATTTGCTGGTCTGACTGGTTGAGTTGTGACTTTCTTCAGCCTATTTTTCAACTGATGATACCTTTTGATGTTGGCTATGTTGGAACGTACGATATATAGGACTGCGTTTTATGATATAAATTAAAGAGTTCGAAAAGAAGATTAACCTTAATCGCTACGGCGCAAGCGATTCAATTCCACGTCTTCTACTGAATTCATTGATTTGAGCGAAGTGTGACCTTCGATCTCCCAAAGTTTCCTCTCCTCAAAGCCTCGAAATTCCAAAACCCTAGCTTCGTGCAGCTGCCCCTAGGTCTCAATTTCGATTTCTGTTGTGTGTTCAGCTTTAAGGAGAACGAGAATATATATAGGCTTCAGTAGGGATCATGGACAATTAGGTCGGGCCTTCCAATGACATTCCGAGTAAAGCCCAATATCATTAAATATTAAATTCAATCCACTAAAGAATTAATATTTGCACTACCGTTCCTAATACCGCAATTCTTTTATTATTTAATTCGGCTCCTATATTATTTGCTTATTAAATTCCCCACGTTTAAGATATCGCATATCCATTAATTAAATTAATATCTTATTTATCCTTGATCATCCACTTAACCATATAATTATGTCAGAAATTAATCTGTCTACAGGGCTTCACATAATTATCTTTATGAGCTTTCAAGAGGACATCATCAACCCGAATATTATCAGGACATGGATTCCTTTTGTAATTAATATCCCACTCTGCATGCAATGTCATTGCTCAACACATAATATTATAATTAATAATTAATTACATCTTATATGAATCAAATCATGTGCATTGCATACAAGTGTCAATCACTACATCCGGATTAAGAACCTAAGCAATAATAATATCATAGAATCTTAGTTCTTCTTAACTGTCAGAATAGAAGATCAATTCTAATATTTTGATCATGTTCAATATACACAAAGTATACAAGTATTATTCAATAGTCAAGATAAACTATTCATAAATAATACTTCACTCATTACAGTGGTTTGTCTAATACCACTTAGACTTTGAACCTTTATTATATTATATACAGACACTTATAATCTAATATTATGTTATCACATTTGATACTAGATTATCCATAATATATAATAAACAGACAATGTAATAATATGCAATCAAGATTCTCAGTAAAATGGACAATGTTATATACTTCAAACGAATAGTTCAGTATAAAACCCAACAATCTCCCACTTATACTCAACCATGTTAATCCCATGTTTAAATAACTACTAACCATGCCCTGGATTAGACTGATATCTACTGACCATGCCCACGGCAAAACAAATATCAGGCCTCGTACATAATACAACATACATTAAGCTTCCACATGTTGAAGCATAAGGAACTGCTTTCATGTTCTCTATCTCTTTAGGTGTCGTAGGACACTGCTCCTTCGATAGAGAAACTCCATGTCTAAAAGGTAAATTACCCTTCTTAGAGTCCTGTATGTTAAAACGAGCCAATACCTCATCAATGTAAAGTTCTTGAGATAAAGCCAACATCCTTTTCTTGCGATCTCTTATTAATTTGATCCCAAGGATGTATGCGGCTTCACCTAAGTCATTCATTTCAAATTGTTTGAACAACCATGCCTTAATTGATGACAACATCTATACATTATTTCCAATGAGTAAAATGTCATCTACATATAGCACTAGAAAAACCACTACATTTCTCTCACTCTTCCTATACACACACACTTCGCTTGGACTCTAATCATATCCATATGAATGGACTGCCTGATCAAAACAAATGTTCCAATACTTGGAAGCTTGTTTCACTCCATAAATAGACTTCTTAAGCTTACACACTATATGCTCTTGGACTTCCTTAATGAATCCCTCTGGTTGCTGCATATAGATGGTTTCCTCAAAACTTCCATTAAGAAAAGCTGTCTTGACATCCATTCGCCAAATCTCATAATCGAGATGAGCTGCTATAGACAAAAGAATCCGGATTGACTTAAGCATAACTACCGGCGAAAAGGTTTCCTCATAATCGATCCCTTCTTTCTGAGTATACCCTTTCGCAACAAGTCTTGCCTTCCAGGCTTTCACCTTTTTATCAGATCCTCTTTTCTCTTGTAGATCCACTTACATCCAATGGGTTTTACACCTTTGGGTGGTTCCACGATGTAATAACCCGAATTTTTGGTAAAATTAAAACTTTTCTTATTATGATTAAGTGCAGCAGTGAATAGTGATATTGGTGGATGAATAGTGATTTTGAGGGTTAAGAAAAATTTTCATGCCACCTATGTATGAGACGTAGTGTGGATATTCCGAAGTCATATTAGTGATCTACGGAGTAAATAAGTGAATGCAAAGACGATCGGAATTCAGAAATTCCAAATTTTATTTTGGTGTAATATTCGACCGGGCAGCGAATTATATATTATTATATTCAAGAAATGAGATATTAAAATTGAGGATTTGAGGATTTAATATTTTGGAATTTTATTATTTTATTAAAGTCGATTTAAGGATTCGATTGTTGAAGTGAATAGTGAATAGTTACTATTCACTGCAAAAATCGCGTAGAGTTTTATTCGCCCTTTGGAAAATATTTCGAATCGTTTCAAGAGGAACAAGGCGACATTTACAGGATTAAATATAGACTTGGAAGTAACATGTAACAAGATTAATTCGAGGGATGCAACATTTGGATCATCCATGTGAAAAGAAACGAACCAAACACATGCATGCGCGACACGTGTCCCTGCTTTGCCACCATGATACTCCATGGCTTGACACGTGTCCTGATGACAAGGACAATGCTTATGACTCACCACTTTTTTTCAACAAAAATCAGCATTATCATTATTAATCAAGTCAAAAGCCAAAACAAAAAGAAAAACATTTTCATTTCTTCATTTCGGCCAAAAACAGACTGCCGGATTGTAAAATCCATATCTCCTTCATTTATCGGTGGCAAATGGCGATCTATAGCTTGTTGGAAAGGTCTTGCGATAACCTACATTTCCTATTTCACAAGTGTCTTCCATTTGAGCAAGGTAAGACCTTTAGTTTTCCAGTTCTTTAAACAGGTGTATAGTAACTCCGAGAATTCATAACTTGTTCTTGATTTTCTTTTGCAAGTTTAAGGATGATAACCATGGATAAAGACTCTCTTAAGGCTTACAAGCTCTTGTGGTGTGTTTAAGGATTCAAGGAAGGTATACCACTCATCCACCCATTTGATTTATGTTGAGATTTAAGTGAAGTTTCTAGTAATGTTTAAGAATAAGCATGATTATGGAGTTTGGAGTATGTATGGTTAATTCTTGATGGATACTTGTTGTTGGTTGATGTTGGTGATATTTTCTTGAAGTATATAAACTGATTATGTTGTAAAGATGGTTGTGTTGTTGAATTGATTTGATTTTAAGAGGTTTTGACATAACAAAAACCGGGAAACGTTACGATTATAGCCGTCGTAATGCCCATTTGATTTAAGGCTGTTTTGAGCAAGAATTACGAACTGGTCTTGGAATATTTTTGAACAACACTGACCATGAACATGTAGGTCTTGTTTTAAGGTTTGTTTTGGTATAAAGATCATGTCGTTACGATTTACGGTTTAAGAGAAAAGTAAGTTTTAGTAAACGTCGTTCGGAGGAACAACCCCTCTTTGGTCAGTCACTTTGAGGCTATATTTGGACCACTTAGAAGCCATATTAAAATGTGAAACTTTGTGATATAATGCTAAGGACAGTTATCAAGCCTTGTGCGAAGGTTTCGAGTCAAAAAGATCATTTTACGATTTTATAAAAATAAGGAAGCCGAGGTTGCACAAGTGAAAACCACTGAAAACGAGACTTAGAAACCAAGGTTCCAAATGGTTAAGTATAACTTAGATTTGAGGATGGATTTCGAACCAAACTTATGATATAAGTATTTGACGAATAACATGGACTTAGTGTGACGCTAGAGCGAGCAAGTAATGCCTTGATTGCGTTTCGCTTACGTGTTTAAGCATTGAGTTATAAGTGGTTTATCGAGGGGATTAACCGTGTGTTTTCGTTTGACTTTGTCTAGATTGTCCGGCATCGTCGCGAACCCCTATCACTTCTCGAGCATCAGGCAAGTTTACTAAACCATACTATATTATTCAGAGTATGTATATTTTCCAATGTTCAATACTTGTATATTCCCAATTTATATACCAAATCTTTGTTGCAAGTATTGTGGCAAGTTTTCTAAATCTATACTTTGAAGTATCGATTATATATTACTGATTTTGCCATGTGTGGAGTTATACAGTTTTGCGATACATGTTATATATTGTATAAAATAGAGTTTGATTTTGGTTTATATACGAGCTTTGAGATAAAATAGTTATAAACCGGTGTACCTTGTAGCTCTATAGATAAGAGCAGGTTTATTGTTTCGACTCTAGGCCGGGAGTCGATATTTTGTTATATAGATAGTCGTGGAAACCCGGAGGGATTCCAGCGGCAGAGTACTATTCATCTTGAGGAATATTATTATTAAACGTTATTTATGTTACGGAAATTATTTATTTCTTGGAAATGATTTGATTATGGGCTTCTAAGCTAGATATGGGATATTAGTTAGAAGCCAGGTTTTTATAAAGGCCCTAGGTTAAGGGCGTATGATTTTCTTGAAAAATCAGAAGTGATTATATTTTGTATATGATAAAGGTTATTTTCCGATAAAGATATCGGGTACTGTTATTCGAGGATTATTGACTTAAAGTATATTATTTCAGATATTCATTTGAGGTTCACTTAATCGAAGAATATTATTGTGAATATTATCTGAGGATTATTTCATGAATATTATTTTTGAATATTCATTTAAAGATTAATTATTTATCTAATGAATATTATTGTAAATATTCGTTTGAGGATTATTTAATTAATGAATATTATTTTCAAATATTCATTTGAGGATTACTTACTTAATGAATATTATTTTCAAATATTCATTTAAGATTTACTTATTTAATAAATATTATTAAGTAATTGTAAATCAAAAGAGGTTCCCAAAACAATGTTTTTCCATTTAAATCTGTCTTTTAAAGAGGATTTAAATGCTCGCTCAACTATCAAAAATATGGGAAACCTGATTTAAGTGACTACTACTCTTTTTAAACTCTCAATTCAAAAACTGTCAGGGGACAGACATTTTCTCAAAGCAATGTAATTGCTGCCAGTCAAATATTGTGTTACCACCTCAACGATCGAGGGGTAAATTCATGGAACAAGTCGATATCCATTAACAAGCAATAGCTTGGGAAATATTGGAGAATCTTCCTTTCCAACCTAGATATAACTACTTAGTGGAGTCGTATCAACAAGTGTTACACTTGGGGAAAGGAGGACGATCTTTACGTTTCAAAGTCATGGATTTCATCTGAACTAGGAGTGGTGTAAGTGGTCAAGTTGCGTGGGCCCATCCAACTTTTATTGCCCCAAATGGGCCGGGAGGTCACAGTAAGGCGGTAGACAATGTCAGGTTGTCGTGATTCTTCCATCTACATGTAGAAAACTATTTGAGCGGTGCGACCTGCTACTGATCATAGCAAGGTTAGGCACAGCGGACGCGGTAGCAACTCCAGTATTAGTTCATCATCCAATTTGGATATTCCTGCAACATGTATTGGGGTGATGAACCAATCGTGTTGGCAAGGGGTCGAAAAGTGTTTGGAAATGAAGTGTCAATAAATTCTTGCAACTTCATCTTTTATTTTATGAGTTATGACTCTGATAAAACCCTAAGGATATATATGCCTAAGTGGATTTTGGGTTACGGAAATATTATATTAATTTTCCTCGTAACTTCATCTTTTATATCATATGACTCTGTGGATACCTTACATAACATGAGTTATGGTAAGGGAGTTGTTTATACTGAATCATCTTATAACTTCTTTTAAGTTATGTGTTGATATTGTGCGTACATAGCAAATATTTTTGGAAAAGTTATATTGGTTTACTTTGAAACCTCATCTTTTATATTATACTAGAACTTTGTTCATAATATAGCAAAAGCTTGCAGAAATATTATGAAATGATACTTGAAATACATTAATGGTACTGTTTTTGGGGAATACATTCCGATAAGAAAATAATTTCAGTATCGAGATATTTTGACAAATTATTGTCTTATACCCGCTTTATTCTGGGTTGAATTAAAGGCAGAATTATGCCATACTTTCATTACCTTGCTGAGCTATCGCTCACTCTTGCTATTGTTTTATATATATTATAGCAGCGAAGCAGGATGCCAATGGGACGTCACATACTCCGCAAGGCGTTTCCATAAACGGTTTCTAGCAGTGATCCCGAGAGTAGTACGAACCAATCGAATCAGGCTACAACTTTCGGTATTCGACTTATGTATAGATATGAATGGTATGAGAGGATTGTGAGCGTCAGAAGGCTAAGTTGGTAATGTAACATTACTTAGAAATTGTATCAGTAACAGATTCAAAAGACATTTGGGTATTGTAATGAAAATTATTTATTCCGCAGTTGTTGTATTGTGTCATTTCTGAGACTCTAACCTGTGTGTGTGTGAGACATATGTTGTGGGGTCATGAGCAGGTGAATTATGAATGGTGTGAGTAATACAGGTAAGGCAAGGAGTACATGGATCGTGACGACCCTAAATCCCCGACCCCGGATTTGGGGCTGTTAAAGAAATGGTATCAGAGCGTTAGGTTACAGTCCTCAGAAACGATAGGAGATCGATTCTTACAATACCCTTAATAATGATAAGAGCATCTAGAGCTCAAATTAAGTTCGCAGTCGAGTTAGAAGACATGACCCTGACTGTTTAAGATAAAGCCCGAGAGGGGACTTCTTCTGGGAAACCGTACTTAGGACTTCGTGATTAGTCACCTCGAGTCGTATGAGTTATAGATTGATGGGATTCTGAGATACCAGACCCCGAGGCCTTCGAGTAGGCAATTGATGATGCGTTCCTTGAAATGGACGGAGACCCGATAAAGGAAGATCCATAGGAGGATCAAGAGGAAGACCCCATAGTGGGTCAAGGGAAGAATCTTGTAGAGGACGTGTTGATTGATAAAGATGTAGTATGTTACTTGAGGCCGTACAATAGGACCGGACGAACCTTCAGAGGTCAAATAAGTGCCGATACGAGAGTTTAGGATCGTTATGATTCATCAAGAGATATGACAAAGAAAATGGAATAGAGTCTCCAAAGCAGAAGAGGTAGAGGCAGTATAGCCAGTATCAGTGGATTGATTCGACTTGAACGAAACCTGTTACTCGTAGTCGGTTATAGTTGCCCATAAGGAGGCGGCATACGTAAGAACCAAGGTGTTCAGATTTTCACGAACGATTAAGGGTACTTAGTTGCCTAAGAATAGTGAAAGGAATTGCTTTGGCTACGAGGTTTCAATCCCCCACGACCAGCGATTCCACTGGAAATAGTGTCTATTACATCATTGAGGGATTTTATTATCTCAAGGAAAATTTTGGGTATATGTACCATGCAAATGTTATTGTAAGACAAGCACGCTCAGACGGAATCGAGAACGGGATTTACCACCCTCAGGAAACCAGGAAGGAATTATGAGGATAGAACAGAAAGGTCGGAAATCAGATCCGAGCAGTACTAGTGGGTAAATAGGTCGATTAAATTTCCCTGATTTTGGAAAGAAATTCAACAAATTTTGGCAAACCTTGTCTTCTGATTACCAGAGGATGTCACCAAAGGGAGTGGAAATTAGAACGAACCCTGTGGATTGGGTAAGATAGCCGTTATATGGGTTGGTGGACAGACCCTGATTGCTATAATTGATTGTAGAGATAAAATGATGAAGTTGAGATTGGACGGTAAAGGCGAAATATATGTAAGGACCAAGACGGACTGAGAAGTTCCGGGATTGACTCAAATGAAAAGGCTATTGTGCCAAAAGTGTTAAGCTTATGTAGCGCACGGGATTGATATGGGAGAAGGAATATTGGGTATAAGGATGATTGAAATAGAGACCGGATTTAAGCCTGTAGATTCTGACGATCTTCCGGAGTACCGCCCAGTCGACATGTGGAATTGTCATTGCTATGGGCGACAGCGGTATCGAAGTCTTCTTATAGAACAGAACGCTTACTTGAGATGTTTGCGCCTAGTCAAATAGAATTCCCTGCGATTGCAAAGGTCGATGGTTGAATCCTTAGCGACTATTATGAGTCGGCAATAACGTAAGTATCGAGCACCTTAGGGTGCGTGGAAAAGAAAAGCTTTGGAATTGAACGGTTATCCATCAGAGGAGCCGACATAAAAGGCATCCGTAGAGACCTTGGTAGTACCCTCCCCATTTGCAAATTATGTGGGATATTTCCCCAATCTATGATCTATCTTGACCTCTCTCCAGGAAAGAATTCTGATAAAGGGTATATTCCCTTTTCGAAATTATTTTATAACACTTGTGCTAAACCATATTCAGTTTCACTTGTGCCAAAGGCTGTCACAATGCCTACTTTCAGGTTTTCAAAGCCCTGTCAAATGATGTTATTTAAGCTTTTGATTTTCTTCAAATAATGAATGACCCTATGGTGATACCTCACCACTTGCTTGTTAAGTACCAGTATCTTTTTGGTTATTCTTTTCTTTGTATTTTCTTTGGAAGCCGCACCTTTGGAATCTGTTCAATTTTAATCCAAGGTGTTCCTTTGAGAAATATTGTCGAATGGCGATAATCATTAAATTGATCTCGAATTGCTTTCATACTTTTCAACTTCCACTGAGACGAACAACCCTATACTTATAGGGGCTACAAGGACTATCTGTCTATGTGATAGAAGTCTGATGGGACGCCATCACTTGTAAGTTGTGAAATACAAGAAGGCTAATTACCTTTAGTAATGTCTCAATCGAGGCACGCAACGTTGAGTTCTTATGATCATGTTGATCTCTCGGTAAATTCTCTTACCTCCAATAAGGTTACCTTAAAACTCATAACCTTATGATCACTAGTGTGCGACATTTTCCTTGATATGGGAGCTATCTTTTCAAGGCCCCATAATTTTTGTTATCTTCATTAAATTCCAAGGGGAGGCGAACCAGGTCAAATAAGTCAAAATTCGCTGATAGGAATAAGATTCGCAACGAAATCGCCTATGACAGGAGCGAATCCCTAAGACGAATAGAATGTTAGTGACATGTCAATGAAACTGGTTTATTCTCCCAAGGATATTATGATAATGGAAAGCGTGTCAATCGATATATGTGAAAGGAATAGCGATGTGCCGTGAACTCCAGTGACAACGGTGTTAGATAGATGCCCTGTAGTGGAATTGAGATTTTGGAGGAGTTGTTCACGAATGGACACTACCTCTGGGTTAGCAAGATAAGTACTGGCAATGGAGTCAGAGGGAGCTGGTATTGTGACTTGGGAGAGGTGCATCGTGTGTTGTTTTGAGAGGAATAATTTTCGGAAATATATGAAGACCCGAATGAAAATGAAAGTTAAAGAGTTAAAACAAGAAACCATGACTGTGACCGAGTATGAGGCCAAGTTTTCCGAATTATTGAGGTTTGTTCCGGAGTTTGTGAACACAACGTAAAAGAAAGCCAGTAGGTTCCAACCAGGGCTATCTCCAACAAGCAGCCCACTGTCAGGACCTTTAAATAGCAGATACCCTTCTATACTATTTAGACAGAGCTAATGCATCATTGTATATCAAGAAGTTGCATGACAATTAAACCTTAAGGTCGAGCCGCTGAAGGAATAATTACAAGTAGAAATAGCCAATCGAGGGATTTTCCCATAAGACTGGTACATCCAGGTTGTGAACTAGAAATATGAGGTCGACACTTTTGATAGACCTGATCCCTTTCAAGTTGGGAGAAGCTGATATTATAATAAGGATGGGTTGGTTGACACCCAATGGAGCCCAGACTGATTGTAAGGGAGAGAGAGTAATAAATAAAGGATGGAGATAGATTCAGAGATTCTTGAATATAGTTCAGACTAAGAAACTATTACGCCAGAAATACGAGGCTTAATTAGCTCTTATGGTTGACGCCAAGAAAAGAGATACCAAGTATAAAGGGAACTACTGTGGTTTTGGGAGGCTATACAAGATCTTAATGCGCTACCAAATATCGATTGGGATGACATGAGAATGAATACCGAGTATTCAGAGTATAGTAGGAATGAAAGAGTTAGTGACTCAGTTACAAGAGTTGTTGTATAAGGATTTGATAAGACCCAGTGTACCACCGTGGAGAGCCGGTGTTGTTTGTAAGAGAGAAAGATGTTAGCTCAAGATTATGCATCGAACCTCGAGAGTTGAATGAGTCTGACATGGAGAATAGGTACCCTTGTAAATGATATTTCCAAATTTATTTAAGAACTGTATATCAACAGTTGGAAGTTAAATCCGAGGATATACCCGAGACTGCGATTCGTACTAGGAATAGACACTTCGAGTTTTCAGCGAGGTTATTTTGGGTTGACTAATGCACCCACAAATTTCTATGGAATGTAATGAATTGGCTTCAAGTTATCCGTGATAGTAGATAACATGAGATGGAGGAATGGCTAGAATTGACCTAGAATTATGACTGTGAGATACACTACCATCCGGGGAAGGCCAATGTGGTGGCCGATACCCTTAATTAAAATGAGACAGAGATGGATTCCGAATGATCGGGAATTAAATGATGAGATTTTATGCAAAACCCAAGTTAGTCCAACAAACTAGAAAGACAAAAGATTTCACCAACAAGCGGCTAGTGACAACCAAGACAGACAGGGAAAGTATGCAGACTAAGCCCTCGAGTATAGAGATAGTACTACTATTGATAAGCTAAATGGCATGTTGATGGATGACAAGCAAGTTTATGTTGGTGTATTTTCTGTACAAACAAGATGGAGAATATGAGGTTAGAGATTCAAAAAGATATCCTCGTGGAAGGAATTAATGAGATTTGGAAAGAAAGGGAAGTCGAGCCCGAGATTCATTGGGCCATTTGAGATTTTAAAACACGTCAGGAAGGTGGCCTACGAGCCAGCCTTACCCCCCCAAACTTGTAGAATGGTCATAACAGGGTTTATGTGTCAATGCTATGACAGTATACTATAGATGCCCGACATATGTTAGAGTACGAGCATGTAGATATACAACCTGGTCTGACTTACAAAGGACAACCTGTGGAAATCACGGATAGAAAAGAACAAGTGCTAAGAGACGAGGTTGCCAAGCTAGTGAGAGGTTTGTGGAAAATCAAGAAGTGGAAGAATTCACTTGGGAGTTAGAAAGTGCAATGGGAGAGAAGTACCCCCAGTTATTCCTAAGTTGATTCCGGGACGGAATCCTTTTAAGGAGGGGAGACTGTAATAACCCGAATTTTTGGTAAAATTAAAACTTTTCTTATTATGATTAAGTGCATCAGTGAATAGTGATATTGGTGGATGAATAGTGATTTTGAGGGTTAAGAAAATTTTTCATGCCACCTATGTATGAGACGTAGTGTGGATATTCCGAAGTCATATTAGTGATCTACGGAGTAAATAAGTGAATGCAAAGACGATCGGAATTCAGAAATTCAAATTTTATTTTGGTGTAATATTCGACCGGGCAGCGAATTATATATTATTATATTCAAGAAATGAGATATTAAAATTGAGGATTTGAGGATTTAATATTTTGGAATTTTATTATTTTATTAAAGTCGATTTAAGGATTCGATTGTTGAAGTGAATAGTGAATAGTTACTATTCACTGCAAAAATCGTGTAGAGTTTTATTCGCCCTTTGGAAAATATTTCGAATCGTTTCAAGAGGAACAAGGCGACATTTACAGGATTAAATATAGACTTGGAAGTAACATGTAACAAGATTAATTCGAGGGATGCAACATTTGGATCATCCATGTGAAAAGAAACGAACCAAACACATGCATGCGCGACACGTGTCCCTGCTTTGCCACCATGATACTCCATGGCTTGACACGTGTCCTGATGACAAGGACAATGCTTATGACTCACCACTTTTTTTCAACAAAAATCAGCATTATCATTATTAATCAAGTCAAAAGCCAAAACAAAAAGAAAAACATTTTCATTTCTTCATTTCGGCCAAAAACAGACTGCCGGATTGTAAAATCCATATCTCCTTCATTTATCGGTGGCAAATGGCGATCTATAGCTTGTTGGAAAGGTCTTGCGATAACCTACATTTCCTATTTCACAAGTTTCTTCCATTTGAGCAAGGTAAGACCTTTAGGTTTCCAGTTCTTTAAACCGGTGTATAGTAACTCCGAGAATTCATAACTTGTTCTTGATTTTCTTTTGCAAGTTTAAGGATGATAACCATGGATAAAGACTCTCTTAAGGCTTACAAGCTCTTGTGGTGTGTTTAAGGATTCAAGGAAGGTATACCACTCATCCACCCATTTGATTTATGTTGAGATTTAAGTGAAGTTTCTAGTAATGTTTAAGAATAAGCATGATTATGGAGTTTGGAGTATGTATGGTTAATTCTTGATGGATACTTGTTGTTGGTTGATGTTGGTGATATTTTCTTGAAGTATATAAACTGATTATGTTGTAAAGATGGTTGTGTTGTTGAATTGATTTGATTTTAAGAGGTTTTGACATAACAAAAACCGGGAAACGTTACGATTATAGCCGTCGTAATGCCCATTTGATTTAAGGCTGTTTTGAGCAAGAATTACGAACTGGTCTTGGAATATTTTTGAACAACACTGACCATGAACATGTAGGTCTTGTTTTAAGGTTTGTTTTGGTATAAAGATCATGTCGTTACGATTTACGGTTTAAGAGAAAAGTAAGTTTTAGTAAACGTCGTTCGGAGGAACAACCCCTCTCTGGTCAGTCACTTTGAGGCTATATTTGGACCACTTAGAAGCCATATTAAAATGTGAACCTTTGTGATATAATGCTAAGGACAGTTATCAAGCCTTGTGCGAAGGTTTCGAGTCAAAAAGATCATTTTCCGATTTTATAAAAATAAGGAAGCCGAGGTTGCACAAGTGAAAACCACTGAAAACGAGACTTAGAAACCAAGGTTCCAAATGGTTAAGTATAACTTAGATTTGAGGATGGATTTCGAACCAACTTATGATATAAGTATTTGACGAATAACATGGACTTAGTGTGACGCTAGAGCGAGCAAGTAATGCCTGGGTTGCGTTTCGCTTACGTGTTTAAGAATTGAGTTATAAGTGGTTTATCGAGGGGATTAACCGTGTGTTTTCGTTTGACTTTGTCTAGATTGTCCGGCATCGTCGCGAACCCCTATCACTTCTCGAGCATCAGGCAAGTTTACTAAACCTTACTATATTATTCAGAGTATGTATATTTTCCAATGTTCAATACTTGTGTATTCCCAATTTATATACCAAATCTTTGTTGCAAGTATTGTGGCAAGATTTCTAAATCTATACTTTGAAGTATCGATTATATATTACTGATTTTGCCATGTGTGGAGTTATACAGTTTTGCGATACATGTTATATATTGTATAAAATAGAGTTTGATTTTGGTTTATATACGAGCTTTGAGATAAAATAGTTATAAACCGGTGTACCTTGTAGCTCTATAGATAAAAGCAGGTTTATTGTTTCGACTCTAGGTCGGGAGTCGATATTTTGTTATATAGATAGTCGTGGAAACACGGAGGGATTCCAGCGGCAGAGTACTATTCATCTTGAGGAATATTATTATTAAACGTTATTTATGTTACGGAAATTATTTATTTCTTGGAAATGATTTGATTATGGGCTTCTAAGCTAGATATGGGATATTAGTTAGAAGCCAGGTTTTTATAAAGACCCTAGGTTAAGGGCGTATGATTTTCTTGAAAGATCAGAAGTGATTATATTTTGTATATGATAAAGGTTATTTTCCGATAAAGATATCGGGTACTGTTATTCGAGGATTATTGACTTAAAGTATATTATTTCAGATATTCATTTGAGGTTCACTTAATCGAAGAATATTATTGTGAATATTATCTGAGGATTATTTAATGAATATTATTTTTGAATATTCATTTGAAGATTAATTATTTATCTAATGAATATTATTGTAAATATTCGTTTGAGGATTATTTAATTAATGAATATTATTTTCAAATATTCATTTGAGGATTACTTACTTAATGAATATTATTTTCAAATATTCATTTAAGATTTACTTATTTAATAAATATTATTAAGTAATTGTAAATCAAAAGAGGTTCCCAAAACAATGTTTTTCCATTTAAATCTGTCTTTTAAAGAGGATTTAAATGCTCGTTCAACTATCAAAAATATGGGAAACCTGATTTAAGTGACTACTACTCTTTTTAAACTCTCAATTCAAAAACTGTCAGGGGACAGACATTTTCTCAAAGCAATGTAATTGCTGCCAGTCAAATATTGTGTTACCACCTCAACGATCGAGGGGTAAATTCATGGAACAAGTCGATATCCATTAACAAGCAATAGCTTGGGAAATATTGGAGAATCTTCCTTTCCAACCTAGATATAACTACTTAGTGGAGTCGTATCAACAAGTGTTACACTTGGGGAAAGGAGGACGATCTTTACGTTTCAAAGTCATGGATTTCATCTGAACTAGGAGTGGTGTAAGTGGTCAAGTTGCGTGGGCCCATCCAACTTTTATTGCCCCAAATGGGCCGGGAGGTCACAGTAAGGCGGTAGACAATGTCAGGCTGTCGTGATTCTTCCATCTACATGTAGAAAACTATTTGAGCGGTGCGACCTGCTACTGATCATAGCAAGGTTAGGCACAGCGGACGCGGTAGCAACTCCAGTATTAGTTCATCATCCAATTTGGATATTCCTGCAACATGTATTGGGGTGATGAACCAATCGTGTTGGCAAGGGGTCGAAAAGTGTTTGGAAATGAAGTGTCAATAAATTCTTGCAACTTCATCTTTTATTTTATGAGTTATGACTCTGATAAAACCTGATTAAGGATATATATGCCTAAGTGGATTTTGGGTTACGGAAATATTATATTAATTTTCCTCGTAACTTCATCTTTTATATCATATGACTCTGTGGATACCTTACATAACATGAGTTATGGTAAGGGAGTTGTTTATACTGAATCATCTTATAACTTCTTTTAAGTTATGTGTTGATATTGTGCGTACATAGCAGATATTTTTGGAAGAGTTATATTGGTTTACTTTGAAACCTCATCTTTTATATTATACTAGAACTTTGTTCATAATATAGCAAAAGCTTGCAGAAATATTATGAAATGATATTTGAAATACATTAATGGTACTGTTTTTGGGGAATACATTCCGATAAGAAAATAATTTCAGTATCGAGATATTTTGACAAATTATTGTCTTATACCCGCTTTATTCTGGGTTGAATTAAAGGCAGAATTATGCCATACTTTCATTACCTTGCTGAGCTATCGCTCACTCTTGCTATTGTTTTATATATATTATAGCAGCGAAGAAGGATGCCAATGGGACGTCACATACTCCGCAAGGCGTTTCCATAAACGGTTTCTAGCAGTGATCCCGAGAGTAGTACGAACCAATCGAATCAGGCTACAGCTTTCGGTATTCGACTTATGTATAGATATGAATGGTATGAGAGGATTGTGAGCGTCAGAAGGCTAAGTTGGTAATGTAACATTACTTAGAAATTGTATCAGTAACAGATTCAAAAGACATTTGGGTATTGTAATGAAAATTATTTATTCCGCAGTTGTTGTATTGTGTCGTTTCTGAGACTTTAACCTGTGTGTGTGTGTGTGAGACATATGTTGTGGGGTCATGAGCAGGTGAATTATGAATGGTGTGAGTAATACAGGTAAGGCAAGGAGTACATGGATCGTGACGACCCTAAATCCCCGACCCCGGATTTGGGGCTGTTACACACGAGCTCCTAGACTTGATTGGAATACATAGATTCCATCTTAGATTGCATAGCCTTATGCCATAGATCTGCATCCTTATCTTGTAGTGCTTCTTCGTATGTCCTGGGATCCTCATCATGTTCACCAGAGACTAAGTCCGAAGACTCTCCCAAAAACATGAATCTCTCAGGTTGTTGAACAACCCTCCCACTACGACGAAGCACTGGTGTGGTATTATTGATAGGCTGTGCATTTACTTGTGGTTGTTCTACTTGTACTATCGGCACATTAGGATTATCTGTTCCTCCTACTAATTCCTCTAAAACAACAGTACTCATGGGTTTGTGGTTCATTATATAGTCTTCCTCTAAGAATCTAGCATTGGTGCTAATAATGACATCCTGATCCTTAGGACTATAAAACAAATAGCCTTTCATTCCCATGGGATAGCCCACAAACAGCCTCACTTCTGTACGAGAATCTAACTTAGTCACGTTCTTGTTCAGCACATGTGCTGGACAACCCAAAATTTGAATGTGTCTTAGACTTGGCTTGTCACCAATCCACAATTCTATCTGAGTCTTAGGAACCGACTTAGAAGGTACTAGGTTTAGAAGGTAAGCCACTGTTTCTAAAGCATTTCCCCAAAACGACTTGGGTAAATCCGAATCTCATCATCGATCTAACACTCTCCAACAGAGTCTGGTTCCTTCTCTCTGCTACACCGTTCTGCTGGGGTGTGCCAGGTGTAGACAACTGGGATGTGATCCCATGTTCTGATAAATATTCCCTAAATTCTCCAAGCAGGTATTCGCCACCACGATCTGATCGTAGTGACTTGATACTTTTACCAAGTCATTTCTCCGTTTTATCTTTGTACTCCTTGAATTTATCAAAGCACTCAGACTTACGACGCAACAAGTAAATGTACCCATATCTTGAATAATCGTCAATGAAAATGACGAAATACTCATAACCACCTCTTGCTTGGATATTCATAGGTCTACATAAATTAGTATGAACCAACTCTAACACTTCTTTAGCTCTATTCCCCTTTGCCTTAAAAGGCCTGTTAGTCATTTTACCTTCCAAGCAGGATTCACATACTGAAAATGGCTCCACTACCAATGAGCTTAAAGGCCCGTCTACTACCAGTCTTTGAATCCTCATCAAGTTAGTATGACCTAATCTTAAGTGCCAAAGAAGTGTTTGGTTCAAACTAGAAGGTTCCTTTCTTTTATTAGTGATAAAAGATGTATTATTTAATACCCTATGTTGTAGTTGTAGTGCAGGTTGTCTAGGATTAATAATGTACAAAGTGTCTTGCAATGTACCAAAACATATAACTTGTTTATTCATCATAATAGAAACATTATGATCCAAACAAACATTATAACCATCCAAAGCAAGTTTAGAAACCGAAATCAAATTCCTTCTAAAAGAAGGTACGTAAAGACAATTGTTCAAAACCAAAATCTTATTAGAACCAAAAGATAAAGTAACGTCTCCCACTGCAACTATTGTTACTTTCGTAGCATCACCCATGAACACATATGTCTCGCCATCTCTAAGCATTCTGGATTGCTGGAACCCCTGCATAAAATTACAAACATGGTCAGTGGCTCCTGTATCTACACACCAAGTGCTCATAGATATAGCTGCTATATATGTTTCCGTACTAGAGAAAGAGACATACCAGTTTTGTTCTTCTTAGAAAGAGGACAATCCTGTTTCCAGTGACCCGACTGCTTGCACCTGAAGCACTTGTCATAGGCTTATTCACAACATTCTGAACTCCCAATGGTTTCACAACTTTCTGTTCCTGAGACTTTTTTTTCTTCTTCTTGCCTTTCGGTTTAGAAGAAGAACCTTTATCAGTCAAATTCACTTGAACATTTTGATGAAACAATCCTTCAGCTACCTGAAGCTCTGTCTGAAGTTCCTCAAGACTATACGACCTATTGTTCATGTTGTAATTCAAGCGGAACTACTCAAAACCTTTGGGCAAACTCATAAGGATGATATCGATTTGCATTTATGCATCAATCTCAGCACCAAGGACCTCCAGTTCATTTATATGAGACATCATTAAAAGAACATGGTCCCTTACAGTTGTTCCTTCAGCCATCTGAGTGTTCATTAGAGATTTCATTGCTACTTGCCTAGCAGCCCTATTCTGATCTCCGAAAAGTTCATTGAGATTAAAAAGCATATCCCCAATAGTGGTCATGGCCTGATGCTGATGTTGTAAAACACCCGACATTGCTGCCAGAATGTAACATCGCAACATCTCATCTGCCTTAATCCACTTCTTATAATCAACATCGAAAACAGGCTTATCCGGTTTGGGTTAAATAGTACAAAATTTGTACTCCTCAGCAGTCAACACTATGTCCAAATTGTGTTTCCATTCAATATAGTTAGGTCTGGTAAGTTTGTTATCCTTAAGTATGGTGAAAAGTGGATTAAAGCCCATTCTATCCTGAGAATCATACGTATAACACATAATTAGAATGTCGCACATAAAAACTTAATACATATAGACTCCTCTAACTATTAATTAAGATTAATGTACTAACACTTAAACACCATAAGTATCTGGTACGCCACGATGGGTGACATATATATACCACATATATTTGTTTTAATGTTACTTCGGTCCTATTACTAAATAGTATGCCACGTTAGGGTGGTCTTTTACTACCTTTCATAGATAAGTGTATACCATTATTTAAATCTTAAATTGATCCCTTAAATCAGACCTTTCCGTTTGATGTATCAATGGATAAATCCCAGATATTTTTGGAGAAGTCACATCGATCTTGCTTAATACCCAACAACCTAGTCAGAAATATCCATTATCAACATCAATCAAGGAGTGTCCAATTAGTTTCTCGAATTCTATGAAACTTGGTATGTCACGTTGGGGTGATCTTACCTTTCAATATTCGTGATTAATTTAAGAAGTTTGTTCTAGTAATATCCTTAACACTACCAGACACCATAAATCATACGCCACAATGGGTGACATATATACAATTCATAATTGTCTTAGTGTTAAATTACATACAAACAATAATGGATGACCATGGGACTTAATATCAAATTAAACCCCTCTCTCACTTAGTATTTTACTTGTGAGTATTTTAATCTAGATGCATCGTCCTATGTTATTTCTTCGAAGTCCACATGTATCACAAAGAACAATACAAACCACGTATAAAATAGCAAGATACACATCATGATTAAGCATAATAAACCTAACCCTATGTCCATGTCGTTCTAGAATACTAAGGTTAGTATCACATGGCATAAAACACATATAAGGCATGTATAATAGCAATAATAAAAACAAGTGGATAATCAATATTTAAAACATATTAATAAACCATCCACTATTATGGCCCAAAGAAAATTGTCTGAAAATCATTCGGTGAAAACTTCGGGTTGTTGTTTGGAGGCCTAAACGAGCTCAAATGGCCAAAAAACGTCATGAGTGATAGCTTTTCTATCAGTTTTGAAAAGTAGCTCGTTTCCTTTCCGAAACGATATTACATGCCCTTATTCGACACTGTTTGCAAATTCTGGACAGTGGCACAACAACAGAACCAGCCAGCCAGTAGCAGAAATTCTGGGCAGAAAATCAGTTAAAACGCAGAAGAAAATTGTCCTCTTTTCGGCTCCAAACCATGATTCTTTGCAATCGTAAGCAATACATGGATACACAAATCCAATAACGATTACAAATAAAATAGGGCTAATACAATCTAATTGTAAAACCTATTATATTACAACAAATCATAATCTAACTCGAATATACATCGGATTACAAGATTACAAACCAATAACACAAATCAAAAGAACATACACGATCAACCCTCGTGATTTACAATCGCATAAATTAAAAACCACGATAAACCACATGGGATCCAATCGCATAATAAATAACCACGATAAACCACATGGGATCCAATCATATAATTATAAAACATGGTCATAATAGTGGATAACAACCTGCATCACAAAATACATACGAGCAACCACTATATAAATGCATATATAATTACGACATGTACATCATATCATAAAATGCAGAACCCTAGAACCAGGCTCTTGATGCCAATTGTTGGAACGTACGATATGTAGGACTGCGTTTTATGATATAAATTAAAGAGTTCGAAAAGAAGATTAACCTTAATCGCTACGACACAAGCGATTCAATTCCACGTCTTCTACTGAATTCCTTGATTCCCTTTTAGCGAAGTGTGGCCTTCAATCTCCCAAAGTTTCATCTCCTCAAAGCCTCGAAATTACAAAACCCTAGCTTCTTGCGGCTGCCCCTACGTCTCAATTTCGATTTCTGTTGTGTGTCCAGCTTTAAGGAGAACGAGAATATATATAGGCTTCAGTAGGGATCATGGACAATTAGGTCGGGCCTTCCAATGACATTCAGAGTAAAGCCCAATGTCATTAAATATTAAATTCAATCCACTAAAGAATTAATATTTGCACTACCGTTCCTAATACCACAATTCTTTTATTATTTAATTCGGCTCCTATATTATTTTATTATTAAATTCCCCACGTTTAAGATATCGCATATCCATTAATTAAATTAATATCTTATTTATCCTTGATCATCCACTCAACCATATAATTATGTCAGAAATTAATCTGCCTGCAGGGCTTCACATAATTATCTTTATGAGCTTTCAAGAGGACATCATCAACCCGAATATTATCATGACATGAATTCCTTTTGTAATTAATATCCCACTCTGCATGCAATGTCATTGCTCAACACATAATATTGTAATTAATAATTAATTACATCTTATATGAATCAAATCATGTGCATTGCATACAAGTGTCAATCACTACATCCGGATTAAGAACCTAAACAATAATAATATCATAAAATCTTAGTTCTTCTTAACTGTCATAATAGAAGCACAATTCTAATATTTTGATCCTGTTCAATATACACAAAGTATACAAGTATTATTCAATAGTCAAGATAAACTATTTCCAAATAATACTTTAGTCATTCCAGTGGTTTGTCTAATACCACTTAGACTATGGACCTTTATTATATTATATACAGACACTGATAATCTAATCTTCTATTATCCCATATGATACTAGATTATCCATAATATATAATAAACAGACAATATAATAATATGCAATCAAGATTCTCAATAAAATGGACAATGTTATATACTTCAAACGAATAGTTCACTATAAAACCCAACATGCTATGCAATAGTCTTGAATAATATCAGCAACTTTAGTCTTTTCTTGAGAAGCAAACCTAGTGGTCCTTAACATGTTTTCTAACTTTATCAGATGCAATGCAGGGTAACTCTTCAAATAAACAGGATCCACTCCGCGGGATTGAAGTGCTCTACCTTTGTAAAATTTGACTTCAAATGGCACATCTACAACCTGAGGAGTGGCCTTATAGCATATTCTTTGAGTTGCTCATGAAGGAGTACATTCAAGTTAGAAGATTCCTTAACTCTGCTCTTGAGAACCCAAAGCTCTGACAAAGATCTACTTGCAAAGCAGTCCAGTGAGACCATGAGAGATCCTATACTTTGACAAGATATATTGATGATCATCTCATTTCTGACTTTGTCAAATCCAGTGATAATCTTTGCGATTTCTTCCTGTATGGCTTTCATGTACACTGAATTATCTGGATTGACATTCTTGAACTTTTGAAGAAGGCCAATGAACTCTCGATCATTGTTTGATCCTTTCTGAGGGAGTGCAAACATCTCCTTTGCTTTTGTCCATCTATCACCATTCTTCAATCTGATGTCCAACTTTCGGTCATTAACTTCTAAGCTATGAAGACGTTGTTTCTCTTCATGCTCAGCTTTTTGAATTTGAAGTTTTTCAGAATTATTTGAGATGCCTTTGCACTCTCATCTTGTCTCCTCCTTATATCTGCCTACTGCTTCCTCAACTCCTTCTCAAATGCAGGGTCAGGGTTGTATAAATCATCTTGCTCATCCTAGTCAGCAAAGTCAACTTCTTCTTCAACTTCCTCCTCACCAAAGATTTCTTCAGGAATGGTCTCTTCAGGGACATCATCATCCTGAACACAAAATATATCAAAGTCATCCTGTTCATCCCGGTAATAGAGGTCATCTTCAAGCATTGACTGTTGCTTCCCTTTCCCTTTATCTTTTCCAGAAGCTCCTCCAACTTCTCCTCCTTTCTTCTCTTTCTTCTCCCCCTTAGTTGAGGAATCCTCTAAAGATTTAGATTTATAAGCTTCAGGATTTACCTCTCTCCTATCTCCACCATCTCCTTGATGATCATCATTATCATCATCATCACCATCATCCCCTTCAAAGAAATTCTTCTGCTCAGCAATAGGTTGGTGAGAATTCTTGATCATCAGATATAAGTGCTTCATTCCTTCATTTAGATGCTCCATCCCTCCTTCTATTCTTGCAAACCTTGCAGCATTAAACAGTTGATTTTCATCCACTATTTTTTGAATTAAGTCCACTTTGGCAGAAATGGAAGCAATGTTCTTAACACTTTCTGATATCTGAGCATTGGAATCTGAAAGACCATAAATGTCTGAAGCCACTAGGATCTGAGATTGTTGAATGGCATTAAGCTTGGGGAGTAAAGAAGTCTTCAGGCCTTTAACATCATTCTTGATTAGTCCCAGCTGATTGTTGACAGAGGTGGAAGAAGAAGACCGTTCAACCACTTGTGCTTGTAGAATTTCTTTTTCAGCTTGGGTTTTGGATAGTTGTTGTTGTAGAGTAGATATATGAGCTAATAACGAATCAGTGTTTGTGTTAGTGTGTGCACTCACCTCAATTTCTCTCAGTGGTGTTTCACTCAACTCACGTGCTTGTGTTTCGCTTTGTGTTTGACTCTCATTTCTCACTACTAGTTGTCTATCTCCGTAGTTTGATGATGTACCTGCAGAAAAAATCACCCTAGTCCCTTCAAGAGAGGTCAGTGGTGGTGTAATGGGAGTTCGTGAATCCCAATCCCAAGTGAAGCCTATCAAATCATTTGGATTTGAGATCAGAATTTTTTCAGTGATAGACTCACCAGGTTGCCTTCCACTTTCTCCAGTGTAAACTGCAATTGGAAAATCCCTTAAGGGAGCCAGAGATGTTCCCTCTGGGAGGGGAGAAAATGATTCTATTAAATTTGGCAAAGAATCAGATTTTCCCTCTGATGCTTGTGAAGGCACTTCTACCGTGACTATGGTAGGTACTGTATGCTCTCCTGACAAAGTGTCCTGAGTTTCATCTAAGTGTATATCTTCTCCTATTGTGAGTAATGGGAGTGTGCTTGACTCATTACAGATTGTCAGGGCCCTATAGCCGATTTCAATAGATTCATCCTGTTGAGAGGATGTCTCTAGATTATGTTCAATTGCCATTTCAAAATCCATATCCCGTTGGGAGGATACAGACAGGCTGAAAGATGCCTCAATATAGGATATACTACCACTTGGGTTACATTAGCAGTTCCAGAAGATTCAAGGTTAGGATATACTACCTGTAGTGGAGTTGCATCAGAAGTTCCAGCTTCATTGGATTGATCCAGTGGAGGTTGTGGCTCAGGAACTTGTTGACCAATGACAGGTAGGTCAATGAAATTTTTCATGAAGGGAGTGATGACCACTGGGATGTTTCTGAATCTGTTAGTAGTTTGTAGCCTTTGGAAGAACTTCCGGTCAGTTGTCTGAGAGACATTGAACTTACCATCTCTAAACAGATCCATGTGCTCATCAGAGAGTAAATGATTGATGATAAGTGTTAGAAATCGAGGATAAAAATATTTAATCTTTCTACCACTATCAAAATCTTTTCTAGTATTAATGTGTCTCCTAAGCAAAAGTTCCCAAAGAACATGACCAAAGTTAATGGACAAAGAATTCATCTTCAACCTTACTGGATGATGGAATTCAAGGATGAAAAGGGCTGTAGAAGATTCTTCAGGATTGAAGATCAACTGTCTAAGGCCATCAATAGGTATCTTAGATGGTTGCAAGGCAAATTAGATCCGAAAATTGCTGAAGAAGATGCATTCTACAGAAAGCTTCAAGATCAAATCTAGGAAAATTATGTATAGGAAGGGAGACAGAAGGTTCAACCTCCAAGAGAGAAGAAAATAAATTGATTCTGCTCAATCTAGAGGAGCACTCTCTATGTAACTATCTCTACTCTTCAGTTTTTCATTTCATGTAGCTTGACACAATTTTTACTGCTATTATCTATATGTTGGAAGTGGTTTTGTTATCATCAAGACTCTTAATTTATGTCTGATTCTCAACCAGGCATAAATTGGGGGAGATTGTTAGGAACTATGTTGTTTCTTGATGATAACCAAATTAACTTAGTAAAAAATTGTACAAGTAAATGTAGCCATCAACGGATAGTATGCTCTTGCATTATCCGTAGATGGGAAGCTTATCTACGGATAAGACTCAATGTAACATGCTTGTGTATTTCTAATGTCGAAGTTAAAGTAGTCTTGATAGGTTAAATAAATCATGTTGACTATCAATAGATGTGTAGAAGAGGGAGGCTAATTGTAAATAGTTGATGCCTTGTAATTCTGCATACGTGAAATTGACTGTCTACGGATAGCATAATTAGCTTTCTATGGATGTGGATTTTGTACTGTCTGCGGATAATAGTACTGGTTGATCAAGACACTGTCAACAGATACAACTCAAGTAGCTTCTACGGATACACTATGTACTTGTGAAAGGGACAGCTACGTCAGAGCACATGGGTTGACTGACTATGCAGAACATGGAAGCCAGTATTTCTGGAAAGGTGACAAGAAGAAAGCAACATTCTATTTGCATGGTCAAAGGTAGCATTTCAATAAAAGACAATCAGCCAAGAATGGCAAGCTACCAACACATGGACCACTGCTCGAAATGGAGAAACAAAGATCCTGAACAAATGCACTTTTTGTATTATTAGCTATCCAAAATATCTTTGTAAACTTGGGTTATATAACCAAGTAGTAGCATAACTCTAGAACTAAGAAATCAGGTTTTAGCAATTTAGAGAGCACAAAGTAATATCCTTTGTAAATTGCTGAAGCTAGAGTTGTGTATTTGCAGCTGTGTGTTTATTCATAAACATCACAAAGATTTCTTCAATAAAAATCTCTCAGGTGGACAAAAACAATCCACCTGAATTTTTAATTCTTGTGTCATCTTATTTGTGTTTCTGTTCTTGTTTTTATTATCATATTTTCACTATCAAGAATCGAAAAGATTTTTCAAAGATTGTATTCAACCCCCTTCTACAATCTTGGTTCATAAAGAAAAGAAAGGCCATGAATATTTTATTCAATGGTCTTAATTCTGATATGTTTGACAATGTCATCAACTGCTCTACATCTAAGGAGATTTGGGACACTGTCCAAACCATATGTGAAGGGACTGAGCAGGTGAGAGAAAACAAGATGCAACTCCTCATACAACAGTATGAACACTTTCACTTCAAGAGTGGAGAATCTTTGAATGATACTTTCAGTAGATTTCAAAAATTGTTGAATGGATTGAAGTTGTATGGAAGAGTGTATCAAGTCAAGGACTCAAATCTCAAATTTCTCAGAGCCTTACCAAAGGAGTGAAAGCCCATGACTGTCTCCCTGAGGAACACTCAAGAATATAAGGACTACACTCTTGAGAGGCTGTACGGAACCCTAAAAACATACGAGCTGGAAATAGAGCAGGATGAAGAAATTGAGAAGGTCCAAAAGAAAACTGGATCTGTTGCTCTAGTAGTAAGTGTTGAAAAGGCCGAGGACATGAAAGAAAAAGCTGCTGAAACTACACCAAGCCAAAGTGCTTGTGAAGGTAGAGCTGAATCAAGAAAGTGCAAAGGGAAGGTGATTGAAGAAAGTGAGCCCTCCAATCAAGAGGAGATGGATGAGCTAGATGAACATTTAGCCTTTCTGTCAAGAAAGTTCTCAAAGCTCAAGTTCAAGAGAAACCCTGATGTGTCCAGACCATTCAAGAAGGACTTTGTTGAGAGGTCCAAATTTAAATGTTTTAACTGTGGAATGGGAGGTCACTTTGCCAATGAGTGCAGAAAACCAAAGGCTGAGAAGAGTGACATGAAGTTTGAACCCGTTGACTACAAGAAGAAATACTTTGATCTTCTCAAGCAAAAGGGTAGAGCATTCATTACACAAGACTATGACTGGGCTGAAGACGGGAATGATCTTGAGGAGGACACTGAGTTTGTGAACCTTGCACTGATGGCTGATTCAAGCGAGAAGGAGGCCAGTTCATCATCCAATCAGGTAATTACCACCAATCTCTCTGAGCTTTCTACTGAGGAATGCAATAATTCTATTAATGATATGTCTATTGAATTATATCATATGTGTATTTCTCTTAAATCACTTACTAATGAGAACACTAGGATTAAAACATCTAATAAGTTGTTAAGTGATAGGAATGCTCTTCTAGAAACTCAATTTGCTGAGTTTGAGAAAATGAGAGTAGAGTGTCAAGTTGCCAAGGATGACCTGCTGATTGTGCTTAAAAGAGAAGAATCTATCAAAGCACAACTAGCCAAAGAACAGGAAACGATAGCAAGATGGACTGATTCCAAGAATGTTGCCACAAACATTATCAAGGCTCAAGGTGTGGATACATTCTACAAGGAATCAACAAGAAAAGATAAAAAGAAGCTAGATGTCGAGAGTCTAGGGGATGACACTTCTACGGATAGTGAGCATCCGTTGGAAGGCAATGCCTCTACAGATAGCAAGCATCCGTTGATGGACAACACCTCTACAGAAGTGACTTGTCCAAAAAAGTGTACATCTAGTGTTAGTCAAGAAAGACTAGAGAAGCTGAACAAAAAGTATGGTCCAACCAGCAAAAATTTGGTTCAGGGATCAAGTAGCAAAACCAAAGCTGAAAATGTCAACATAGGTCACCTGTCCAACAAGCAAATGAAGGACAGGGTTGAGAATCTAGAGGTTAAGGCTGAGGTTAAAAAGAAAAAGAACAGAAATGGTAAGGTAGGGATTAACAAACACAACAACTATACTCCTGACAAGTATGCCCCTAGGAAAACTTGTGTAAAGTGTGGTAGTGTTAATCATGTATCTACAAATTGCAAATCTGTTAAAACTCCATCTGTTCAAATGCCAATGCCTGTTCTCAATATGCCTATGCCTGTTATGCATAACATGTTTGCCCATACTGATCAAGCATCAAATTTGCATGCTAACATGTCATTTGTTTCAAATCCTCATATGAATGCATTCACAATGCCACAAATAACATGGAGCATGCCACACATGAATGCTATGTATGCACAAAATGCATAAATACATGCGTCAAACATGTTTGCATATGAACATCCTCAGCATTTTGTCTCTCAGAGGTCAACACCCAGGGTCAAGGTTGATTTAACTCAACCTGAGATTAAGGTGCAAAATGACAAGAAAGGCAAAGCTAACAGGAAAGGACCCAAGGAAACTTGGGTACCAAAATCAACTTGATTTGGTTTTGTTGTGTGCAGGGATACAGAAAGAATCTATGGTACTTAGATAGCGGATGTTCTAGGCACATGACTGGAGATTCTACCATGCTCACAGAGTTTGTGGAGAAAGCTGGCCCTAGCTTTACCTTTGGAGATGACAGCAAAGGTTTTACTACGGGATATGGCTTAATTTCAAAGGATAATGTCATCATTGATCAAGTAGCACTGGTTGACGGACTTAAACACAACTTGATAAGTATCAGTCAACTGTGTGATAAAGGTTTCTCAGTTTCATTCAATCAAGGAGCCTGTGTTGTATCCAGCAAGGAAAACAACAATGTGGTGCTGACAGGATACCAGAAAGGTAATGTGTATATAGCTGACTTCAACTCAACAAGTTCAGATTCTATCACATGTCTTCTGAGTAAAGCAAGCAAGGATGAAAGTTGGTTATGGCATAAAAGACTGTCATATTTGAACTTCAAATCTATGAATGATTTGGTAAGAAGAGACCTAGTAAGAGGACTTCCTCAATTGGAATTTTCCAAGGATGGGCTTTGTGATGCTTTCCAGAAAGGGAAGCAAAAGAAGATTTCTTTCAGAAGCAAGCTGGATTCATCAATTGATCAACCTCTACAGCTGTTGCACATGGACTTGTTTGAACCAGTAAATGTCATGTCAATCTCAAAGAAAAGGTACTGCCTTGTGATTGTGGATGATTTCTCTAAATTCACATGGACTTACTTTCTGCACTCCAAAGATGGGGCAAGTAAAATCATAATCAATCACATCAAGGTTGTAAACAATCATCCTGATCTCAAAGTAAGAAGACTCAGGAGTGACAATGGCACTGAGTTCAAGAATTCCACAATGAGGCTGTTTTGTGAGGAAAATGGAATCATTCATGAATTTTCTGCAGCAAGAACACCACAACAAAATGGAGTGGTGGAAAGGAAAAACCAGACTCTTATTGAAGCTGCAAGAACAATGCTAGGAGAATCAAAGTTACCTACTTATTTCTGGGCTGAAGCAGTTAACACTGCATGTTTCACTCAAAATATTTCTTTGGTCAACCAAGCAAAAGGAATGACTCCATATCAGCTGCTCAAAGGAAGGAAACCATCCTTGAATTTTCTACATGTCTTTGGATGCAAATGCTTTGTACTGAGAAATCAAGGTGAAAATCTTGGAAAGTTTGAATCAACGGCAGATGAAGCCACTTTTGTGGGATATGCAGCTGGAAAAGCCTACAGGGTTTTTAATCACAGACTCAACATTGTTATGGAATACGTACATGTTGTTTTTGATGATGTCAGAATACAAGGTCTTACTGATGAGGGTTTTCATGAAACTCTCAGGTTTGACAATGAGGTGGATGGTCTCGATTATGATGATGAAGATGATGATCATGCGGATGAATCAGTTCCTCCAAGAACGATTATCTCTAAAATGGATAACTCAAGTTCAAATGAGCTATCCATAGAAGGAACAAATGGAGCATCCGTAGGAAGCCAGAATGGAGCATCCGTAGGAAGCCAAATGGGAGCATCCGTATTAAGCCAAATTGGAGCATCTGTAGGTGGATCACAACACAGAGTTACCACCCCATTAAACTCAGGGGGAGTTTATCTGAGTCAAGGATCAACCTCACATGATCATGCTGATGAGAATGATGTTGCATCTTTAAGACCTGCACCTGCTACAAGAAGAAGATGGACAAGGGATCACCCATTTGAACTGATCATTGGTGATTCATCATCAAATGTCCAAACTAGAAGAGCTACTCAGGATGAATGTCTATACAACATCTTTCTTTCTCAAGAAGAACCAAAGAAAGTTGAGGACGCTTTTTTAGATCCAGATTGGGTATTAGCCATGTAAGAAGAGCTAAACCAATTTGAAAGAAACAAAGTGTGGAAGCTGGTACCCAAACCTAAGGACAGAAGTATAATAGGCACAAAGTGGGTATTCGGGAACAAGATGATGAAAATGGCATTGTCACAAGGAACAAAGCTAGATTGGTTGCTAAGGGCTATTCTCAAGAAGAAGGAATAAATTATGATGAAAAATTTGCCCCTGTTGCTAGATTGGAAGCACTAAGGATATTCCTAGCCTATGCAGCCCATGCCAATTTCAAAGTCTATCAAATGGATGTCAAAAGTGCCTTCTTGAATGGGGAACTGGAAGAGGAGGTGTATGGTAATTAACAGCAAAACTGGGCAGAAGTTCGTTTTTATGTATAAAAAATGAGATAGAGAATAAAAAACTGAGTAAAAACTCGAGTTGTATGAATAACAGTATAGACATGACATGAAAAAAAAATTATATATACATCAATAGCTTGCATGACTATCGGCATGACTATTGGATAGTCATGTCGAGAGTCATGCTAGTACAAAAAAATAGCAAAACAGAAAATAAATATATATAGCTTGCATGAGTATCGGTATGACTATGGGATAGTCATGCCGCAAGTCATGCTAGTACAAAAGTCTAAAATGACTTAAGGAAAAATAAAAAAAATAAAAAAAACAATTATACAACATATATACTTAGCATGACTGTCAGCATGACTAATGAATAGTCATGTCGATAGTCATACCAATACAAAATGCTGACATGACTTAAAAACAACAGAATATTTAACAAAAAATTAAAATTAATTTACATAAAATTCAAATAAGTTACAGAAAATGCAAGTAATTATTAGAAAAATAAAAAAATACAGAAAAATTGCAAATAATTCACAGAATTACTAGAAAAATGCAACAATTTAACTAAAATGCATAATATTAACAGAAAATGCAACTTATTATAAAAAATTCATAAATTAGCATAAATTTGCAAATAATTTACATAAAATTGCAGAATATTAGAAAAATGCAATTAAATTACAGAAAATGCAGAAAATTCACACAATAATTTACAACAACTTGACAATTAATCTGAATAATTCCAAATAAGTAAATTTTCAATAAAAATAGATTTCTCTACAATTTTAACATAAAAATTTGAGAAAAATATTTGTATAGAAAATAAATTATTCAAATATACTCAAATTAGGAAGCTAATAAATTAAACAAGGCATGACAATAATAAGCAGTAAATATGCACAGGAGAAAATGTTTTAATTTAGAATAAACAAAAAGTAGAGACATGATTAATCACTAAAACTATTTAACATACCCAATTTACCAACTAACCTGGTAAATGTGGATTCATCAAGAGATTTAGTAAAGATATATGTTGTTTGTTCCTCTGTGGGTACAAAATGTAACTCCACAGTACCATTCATGACATGCTCTCTGATAAAATGATACCTGATGTCGATGTGTTTGGTTCTCGAGTGCTGAACAAGGTTGTTGGAGATTGCTATGGCACTTGTATTGTCACACAGATTAGTAATTTTGTTTAATACAAAGCCATAGTCTTTCAATTGATTCCTTATCCATAAGATCTGAGCACAACAGCTTCCAGCAGCAATATATTCAGCTTCTGCTGTTGAATTGGAAATTGTTTGATGTTTCTTGCTATACCAGGAAATCAATCTGCCACCTAGGAATTGACAACTCCAGGAGGTGCTTTTCCTATCAACAACACTACCTGCATAATCTAAATCTGTATATCCAACAAGGTTAAAACCAGAATCTTTAGGGTACTAGATACCTAGATTAGGTGTACCCTTAAGATATCTCAAGATTCTTTTAACAACAACGAGATGCGAACCTCTAGGATCCACTTGGAACCTTGCACATAAGCATGTAGCATACATAATATCAGGTCTACTTGCAGTAAGATAGAGTAAGGAGTCAATCATACCTCTGTAGCTTGTAACATCTACCTTGATAGAATTATCACAAACTCCAAGTTTGACTGCAGTAGATGATGGAGTCCTCGCTGAAGCTGATTCCTCCATGTGATATTTCTTGAGGATTTCTTTGAGATACTTGGATTGACAAATAAATAAATCATCTAACCTTTGACTTACTTGCAATCCAAGAAAGAACTTTAGTTCACCCATCATACTCATTTCAAACTTACTTTGCAGGAAGTAGGCTACTATTTAGCTACTGTTGATACAAATCCAGATCTTTGGCATAGAAGGCTAGGACATGCTCATATGGACTTACTCAGCAAGTTGTCGACAAAGAAGCTAGTTAGAGGACTACCTAAATTAAAGTATGTCAAGACGGAAACTTGTTCGGCTTGTCAATTAGGCAAAGAAATCAGGACTCCACATAAGTCAAAGAAAATGGTATCAACTTCAAAACCTTTAGAGCTTCTCCATTTGGATTTATTTGGTCCGGAAGCATATAAAAGCATTGGAGGTAAACAATATGCATTTGTAATCACAGATGATTATTCTAGATGTACATGGGTATTGTTTCTTCGTACTAAAGATTGTGCTTTTAGTGAATTTGAGAATCAAATCATTTTACTTGAGAACAAGTTGAATACAAGACTTGTAGGTATAAGAAGTGATAGAGGAGGTGAATTTATCTCAAAAGACTTCATTGATTATTGTGAAGAAAGAGGTATTTCACATGAATTCTGTGCTCCAAGGACACCACATCAAAACAGAGTTGTGGAGAGAAAGAACAGATCTTTGCAAGAAACTACGAGGACTTTGCTACAAGAAAGCAAGCTGCCAAGGAGTTTCTGGGCAGAAGCAGTCAACATAGCAAGCTACGTTCTTAACATGGTGCATATCAGGCCTATTCTCAACAAAACTCCATAAGAATTACTGAGGAATAAGAAGCCAAACATTGGATATTTCAAAGTCTTTGGCTCAAGGTGCTTTATACTCAAAACTATTGATAGAGATGGTAAATTCGATGCTAAATCTTATGAAGCAATATTTTTGGGTTATTCTTTAACAAGTCGTGCTTATAGAGTTTATAATGTATCTAAACGTATTGTTGAAGAGTCTATAGATGTTTCATTTCAAGAGTCTAATGTTGATTTGTCAAGAGATGAGGAAGATATTGCAAGTGCAGGTGATGACAACCAACTACCATTGACAAATACTGTATCGCAGCAAGCTACCACACAGCCTGAGACAACTATAGAAGCTGAAAAGCCAACTGAAACCTCTTCTCCAGTGGATGAAACTATTGATCAGTTGTCAAAGCTCACCTTTGAAGGTACAAGAGGTCATAGATCACCTCAAAAGATGCATATCTATGAAGGAGATGAAGCCTCACCACCATCCAAGAGAATTTGAGTACATGAGGAAGTCATAGCTCAACATTCATTGCCAAAGTCAACAAGGACAGTGAAGAACCATCCTCCAGAGTTGATCATTGGTGATAAATCAGAAAGAATCAAGACAAGGAAAGGTCAAGCCAATTTTCGTGCATTTGCAGCCTTTCTAGCTCAAGAGGAACCAAAGAATGTCAAAAAAGCACTTCAAGATGAGAATTGGATTATGGAAATGCAAAAAGAACTCAATCAATTTGAACGATGTGATGTTTGGGAACTTGTGGAGCCACCTAAAGATGCTTCAATTATTGGTACTAAATGGGTCTTCAAGAACAAAGTTGATGAATTTGGTATGGTTACTCGAAACAAAGAAAGACTTGTTGCACAAGGATATAATCAACAAGAAGGATTAGATTTTGAGGAAACTTATGCCCCGGTTGCAAGGCTTGAATTGATAAGGATGCTTCTTTCATTTGCCTGCTTCAAGAAGATCAAGCTACATCAAATGGACGTGAAAAGCGCATTTCTTAATGGATTCTTAAAGGAGGAAGTCTATGTCAAGCAACCCCCTAGTTTTGAGAATGAGCATTTTCCAAATCATGTTTTCAAGTTGAAGAAAGCATTATATGGATTGTGGCAAGCTCCTAGATCTTGGTACGAGAGGCTAAGTAAGTTTTTGATCAAAAATGGATTCATTCGAGGTAAAATCGATCCCACATTATTTACTAAACATAATGGTACTGATATTTTAGGTGTAAAATATATGCGGATGATATTATTTTTGGATCGACTAATGATGATATGTGCAAGTGGTTTTCTAAGTGTATGCATAGTGAGTTTGATATGAGCATGATGGGAGAGCTCAACTACCTTTTGGGTCTTCAAATTAAGCAAACTCCAGAGGGTATTTATGTGCATCAATCCAAGTATATCAAGAATCTACTGAAAAGATTTGGATTTGAAAATATCAAGCCGAAATCAACACCAATGACTCCTGCCAGCAAGCTGACAGCAGATGAACAATGTATAGGTGTCGATGTTCGCAAGTATAGAGGTATGATTGGTAGTCTATTATATCTTATAGCCTCTAGACATGATATAATGTATAGTGTTTGTGTGTGTGCACGGTTTCAATCTAAACCAAAAGAGTCTCACTTGAGTGTGGTTAAATGAATATTCAAATATTTTAGTGGAACGACTACTCTTGGTTTATTTTATCCTATCACAAATGGTTTTGATCTTGTTGGGTTTAGCGATGCAGATTATGCAGGTTATCAAACTGATCGCAAGAGTACAAGTGGTGTTTGTGAATTTTTAGGACAGAGTTTGGTTTCTTGGCAAATTAAGAAGCAAGCTTCTGTTGCATTATCCACTGCAGAAAGTGAGTATTTAGCTGCAGGTAGCTGCTGTGCCCAAATTCTTTGGATGATAAAAACACTCAAGGACTATGGCATTAAATGCGACAAGATTCCGAATTATTGTTATAATACAAGCACCATTAACATTTCGAAGAATCCGGTGAATCACTCAACAACGAAGCATATTGACGTTCGACATCACTTCTTGAGAGACAATGTTGCAAAATGAAAAATTGAGCTACTAATTGTTTCTACAGAATACCAGCGAGCTGACATATTTACTAAGCCAGTAGCCAATGAAAGATTTTATGTTCTTCGTCGCGAACTTGGCATGTGCAATGTCTCGGCAGCAAGCTACCAATAAGTTATCCTGGTATTATCAGCTTATTCTTCTTCATATTTGTTATGCCTTATGATTAACTCAACGTGTTTGTGCAATATTGATTTTTTTTTGCAGTCTTTGTCTATATGCATTTTTTATGTTTATTAATTTTTATTTGAAATTTGCACAATATATGTTATTTGGATTATTTTTCTTCTTGCAATTTTTTTTGTGATAAACACTTCTATTTGTGCTCCGTATATTGTGTTACATATTTATTATCCTTATCAATTTTTTTTACACCTTCAAATTGTTACGTGTTTATTTTTTCTATCATTATCTCCGTGTTTGGGGTGGGTAGTTGTTAATTTTAATTTTATCATAAAAATACAACTCCCCTTTATATTCTAAAAAGATGATTCACTGTTATACGGCACTTCCTGACTCCTCACTTCTCTCACCCCAAATTATCTCAATTCTCCAATTAGGGTTTTTCGCCTCCTTCATATATTTCACGTCGTTCCTCTGTTTTTATGGTTCGCTTCACTATGAGGTCAACACACTCTAAGAAGGGTTTTACTCCGGTCGATTCCAAGGTGAACAAGCGGTTGTTTGACGGCGATGGTGAAACGACTCCGGTTCGTATTTACTGTGGCGATGAACTTTCTGGTGTTCAAAAATCCGGTGATGATAAAGCTCTGTCGGTCAAACAGTTTAAGTACGAGATATTGTTTAACCCTCCCACTCTTGAGTCTCGATTCAACAAGCTTGATTTGGGCAATCGGAAAATCATCTATGGTCGTCCTCTTGCAGGTAATGCGTATATTAAGTATGGCACTGTTGGATTGTTTTCGAATTTGGGTTTTACTTTGTTTCTTAAAGATCTTCTTCGTGAATGTTATCCCAATCGTATTTATGAGTTTTATGCTAATTTGGATGTGGTTAAGAATGGGAATGAGGTGTCGTATGTTCATGGTACGAAAATCATGTTAACTGTGAATGTGCTTAATTCAATTTTGGAAATTGATAGTCCATCGTCTCTGTCTATTTGTACTAAGAAAGGACCTATTGATGTTGAGGGTTTTATGGTTCTTCATCAGTTGAAGGTTTTGCGTGGTGACACTACTTTGATTGAGTTTGTTTCTCCTACTACTAATTTTGTGAAACCCATAGCTCATCTCTTGTTTAAGGTGTCAGTGGCTAACATCAATCCTAGATTAGGCAGCCGTTCTAATTTTGCTGGACATGATACAACTCTTGTTTTTATGTTGCTTAATGGTAAAAAGTTTGATCTCTCTTATTTGATTCTGGAAAATATGCTTGATGTTTATGATCCACACAGTGCTTCGGGACTACTATATGGATTGTTGCTTACTCGTATATTTACTTGGTATGGGGTTGATTTGCGTGATGCTGACAAAGAAGTGGCTAAGTATTTTTTTGGATTGTACTAGTCTTAAACAGTCTCATCTCAAAGTTGTATCTGATGGCACATTGGTTCAGTTGACAATTCCTACTCCACCTTCTCCACCACCGGTTGTTGTTGAATCTGATAAGATGTCTATCCAAGAGGTTGAGATGGTTGTGTTCATGGCTGAGGTTCGTGATTCCTTCAAGGTTGTCCATGCTCGCCTTGATGATATGACTGATGAGATGCGGTATGTTCATGATTTGATTTTTGGTCCCAAATCTGAGGGAAAGTTTCATGCTGCTTCTCGACTCCGTGCGTTTGCTGCTGCTATTGAGATGGCAGAATCTGATACCCCTGCTCGTGACACTCCTCTGGCTGGTGCTAATATTTCTACCGATGCAGATGTTGACAAGGACTCTATTGCCGATTTTGTTAAAGAATCTATTATGGCTGATCAGGATGGTGATGGATTTGAGGAGAATGATGATAACCAAGATGCCTAATTTCTCTTCTTATTATGATTTTTGAACTTGTTTATTTAGAATGGATTTTGTGGTACTGGTATGTACTGCTGGATTATGCAGTCTGACTTTTTACGTGATGGCTTGTAGTTGAACTAGTTTGGGTCCTGGTCCCTGACAATTGATTGTCAGGGACGATTTATTTAACAATCTGTTCCTGGACCGTTGGATCAACAATCCGACAGCCAGGATTAAAATAAATTCTTCAGTCGCTCCGCGTATTATTTCTGCGGAGCCCTATCTCTCTGCGCAAATTTATCGCGGAGCATTTAAAGCCCTAAATTCCCTCCGCGGTATTTTTATGCAGAGCTCTTTAATCCCTAAAATAGCAGTTTAACCCGTTTCAGACTCGATTGCAAAGTTCATAACCGTAATTGAAATTCGATTCTCCAACAATTCAAGGGCGATTCGAGGGATTCGAGGGCGACTGAAGGGCGATGGAGGCTCGACAAGACTACGAAGAGAGGTATTTTTACATTTCCATTGTTTAATTCAATTTACGCTGATTCTAGGGTTAGGGTTCATTAGTAATTGGGTAATTGGGGGTTAGGGTTCGTCAGTTGCTTGAGGAACTTGGGGGTTAGGGTTCGTTAGTGGGAGTGTATAAGCAGAAGATGGTGATTAACTTGTTTTGTTTAATTAACTTAATTCGAATATAATTTGGGCCAATTATAATCTTGATTTTAGAATGATTTTGTTCGTTAGTGGGATGTTGCTTTCATTTTTGTAGTAAATGCCTTGAGCAGTATCAATATTGGAAATATGATAAAACAATCTCATTCGAGCTACAGTGGAAATTATATAGAAACAATTGAAATACTAAGATATTAAAAAGACAAAATAATTCTGCACAAAAAAAATTACTTGAATTTTCTAGCGATTCAGATAGTTAAATATACTGGATTGTCTAAAATATTATGAGCAGCTATGCGGCCATTATGAATGAATTGGATATATGTCTTAGTTATATGGCTAATCAAGACGGACATTATGAATGAATTGGATATATGTCTTAGCAACACAATTCCAATATTATCGTATGGGTAGAAATACCCTGGTTCGGTGTATATAGTCATAGTCGAGCTGTCTAAACAATATCAAGTTATGAGCATGTTATTTTCTCTCAACTTTGCATGCTCAGAATGTTGTATATATATTGTAGTAGTTTACTGTTATTATTATACCTGCTTGTTATACCTCTTCCTTGATTGATTCTTCCTTGTTGATTCTTCATCGAGTTTTTCATTTAGTTGTAGTCGGATGTTTATTTAGTTGATTCTCATTTGAGTTTGTTTTGCTGATTGTTAATTGAGTTGTATTATGCATGTTTGATTCTTTATTGTTGGTAATTGTTGTGTTGTACTTGTAGTTGGCAATTCATATATATCTCTCGAGCCCGTTTCTTGTCGTGTTAAGTAAGTTGTCCAGTAGGTAGATTTTGCAGATGCGGTTCAGTTTAAAAACCTTATTTTGCCATATTAGAAGCAACTCTTGGTGTGATTCTCTGTTTACATGGTGCTATTGTTAGGGCAGGGTGGAGGCTCTAGATTGAAACATTTAAGTATCCTGGAAACATAGGATACCTCGTCAGAGATATATTGTCCTGAAAGCACAACCCATGGTTCTTACTGATTTACAGGGGATCTACAGATGCTAATTGTGTGATATGAAAACATTTAGTAATATTTTATCTAGTTGGTACATGCTAAATACAACCCTTACGAATATCTGAACCTACCTACTCCATGAAGGCAATTATAAAAACCTAGAAATGTTCTGGTAAGATGCTTAAAATTTTATAGGCGTAGATGTTATCTTACCTTCTTCGTCATCCTGTCCACCTTGAGTTGTGAAAAATGGAGTACAGTAATTCCTATTAGGAGCTATAACTGATGCTACACTGAAGAAATATGATGGTATCAACATTGTTACACCAATCCTTCTGTATGTCCAGGTTATGTTTTAAGGTTTAATTTTAAGAGCTGATTACTCATAATTAACATGTTGGTGCATGCATAAACATACACTAGCTATGAATATGAGAGTGTTAGTTGTTCATAGATTTCGTGAATTTGATTATCTTTGTTCTGATAAACTAGATTATCTTTGTTTTGTTTCGAGTTGATGATTCGTATTTGTGTCGTAACAGGCTGTCCATTCCTTGTTGTTGGTGATTCCCTTGCAGTTTACTTATGACTTCATTATACGAGTTTGATTGATTGAAATAGACATGTAGTTTTATTAATTCAAATGAACTTGTGTTCGTAAGTTGGATTGTGTATGTCTAATATATTTTAAATTATGAATTTTTTAGGCTTGAGGACGTATTTCCAGGCCCTATTAGTCAGACGGTTATATTCGACAATGCGTATCATGTGAGTGAGGATGTTTGGGCGGGTGTTGATAGGGGTACCTTGCAGTGTTTTTGTGGTAATAGACTGATGCGCTCATGGGTATTAAACGATGCTCAGAAGGAGATATTGCGCATGACTGGGTTTGGGTTGTTTGTGAATACCGTTGTGGTCCTTCAGAATGATACAACACTTATCACAGCTTTGGTGGAGCGTTGGCGCCCTGAGACAAATACCTTCTTCATGAGGCAGGGTGAGATGACAGTGGCATTGCAGGATGTCCATTACATCTTGGGGTTGCCTACTGTTGGTCAGCCTTTGGTTGGGCATGCTATGAACAATCCCAAGTCATATTTAAGTAGGAATTGGTTTGAGGAGCTTTCAGAGAAGGAAATTGGTGAGGCAATGGATAAAAGAGGAGGGATAAAGTATACTTGGTTGTTTAGTAGGTACGGGGCAGATCCGGGTAATGACATGGATAAGATTGTTCTCCACACGAAGGGGTACCTGATGTTGGTTGTGGGGTCAGCCTTGTTTCCTACCATTAGTAGGAATGTGGTGCATCCCAGGTACATTGCCCCTCTTTACTACTTGGATATTATTCACACTTATTCTTGGGGTTATGCGGTATTGCCATACTTGTATAGGGGCCTTGAGCATGCATCCAAGAAAGGAGCCAACAGTGTCAGTGGTTGTTTATTCATGTTGATGGTATGGTCTTATGAGAGGTTTGATATTGGGCTTCCTATTCCGGATCCTAAACGGGCTACCTTTCCCGTTGCTGAGTATTGGGCAAGGGCCATTGTGCCGAAGAAGAAGGGGGAAACTAATGTTACGGAGGAGGAGTCTACTAAGGAGGTGGAGCTGACTATTGAGGCAAATGGGAAAGGGAAAGGAAAGAAGAAGGCAAAGGGGAAAGGTAAGGCGAAGGTAGTTGAGGAGGATATTGAGGATGAGTTGTTTGAGTATGATGTCTTTCTTGAGGAGTCGGTGCAGTTAGGTAAACGTCGTAGACGTGATCTTAGTAAGGGGCCTCATCATAGTTTACCACACTATCGGGCCGAGTTTGATGGAGTCGGTTCAGATAGGGTTAACTGGACCCCTTACGAGAATTATCATGCTTCTGATGATGAGGATCCGGATGGAGATGGTGATTTGGATTGGGAGGATTATGAGGGGTTTTATGTCGGGTGTGCTAGGGTTCCACTTCTACATTTCGATATTGTTGAGTACCAACATTCAGATCGGGTTTTTAGGCAGTTGGGGGTTCAAACAAGGTATTCCTAGGTCCCCTGTTGATATGTCACTGTATAGGATAGAAAAATTGCATTTTGTGAGTTGGGATTGGATGGCTGTATGGTTTGCTGAGATATGGGAGTGGTACAGATTTGCTGATCATCCCCATGATGTTGACTTGGATGATTCTCATTTTGTTTCTGAGGTTGACTACATGGCATTGTATGTAGACGTTTCTCGGATGCGGGTTGGGAAGCCACAACCCCGTTCACAGCCAGAGTATGCTAGCCGAGAGTTGTTTAACAACTTAAAGGCGTACGAACTTGTGAGTATTCTTTCATCTATCTATTATTTGTTAATATTTCATTTTAAATATTTCAAATGTGTAATATATATTGTTGGTTGGTGTAGATCATGAAGGGGTTGGAATATGCTCAAAAAATTGATAGTTCGATTCCTATTGAGTATAAGGCGGAGTTTGCTAGGATTGCACCCACCTTCTTGGACCCCTTCTGCAGCTTCATGAAGGAGGTTCGTGGTCCGGCCTATAAACTGCCTAAGTTTGAAAATGTAGACTTGTCAGAGAAGGCGAAGAAGAGTGCACTACCAGATATTTTGGAGCCTGATATCATTCATATGACGCAGCCTTCTCAACATGTGTCAGAGACCCCTACTGTTGCAGTTGAGGCATCTTATTCGAGGCCGGAGAAGCTTGATGTACGTCGTGTGAATGAAAGAAAATGGCAGATCAATAAGCCTCTTAGGGAGGAGAAGAGGGACAACATCAAGTTTACTTGGGGATGGGGTGATGGGGTGGTCAAGTTAAAGGGGGGCATCATGCATAGACAGTTTCATTTAAATGAGACTGCGATGTTATCTTTGGCACCTGGCAGTTGGATAGATGCCCGGGTTATCTACACATACATGGTATGATTTACAACTTACAATGTATTTAGTTATGAATATGCATTGATAGTGTTATGTTGTTTAATGTTGTAGAATTACTAATGTAACGCCCCCAAATCCGGGGTCAAAGGATTTGGTCGTCACACTGCACTCTTAATCCAAACAACCTGTTCAATATAAAATCAACACAATAATAATAATATCTGTGACCCCAACTCTACCAAGAATCTTTAAAGGTTATAGTGCTAGAAACAAGAATCCAAAATTTCATTACAATAACTTTCCTTTTTACAATCATTCTCTTTACACACAATCTAAAACACTAGTATAGCTTCGATAAGAAGTATACCAGGCCACTACTCTTATACAAAATCTTATTCAATAGAAAACATCTATATACAAAACCTCTCACTAGCTCCAATGCTCTGGATCAAAACGTCTTTACGCTAATATCTTTCCCCATCTCTGATCAGCTACGCGGACAACTCTTGCCAATACACCTTCTTTCCGGCAGGCTAAAATAGATATAAATAAAACAAGTATGAGCGAATGAATTGCTCAGCAAGCGCATTATTAAATATAATACGAAAGGTTTCCAAAATAAACTTTGGATTTTCAAATAACAACTTTTGTTTTTGAACAATTAAAATCTCTAAAACTTTCAAATTCAGTTTGGTAATTTACCACAATTTCTCATTCAGTTTCTCTCAACTGAATAGTTTTAAAACACAAAAGATTTATATTGGTCGTTACGATGACCGAATCAACAATATCTACAATAGTAAGTAGAACATATGAAATAAATATAACTCATACGTCTTCAAGACCATAGTTTGTATAAAAATACTAGTTTTGAAGATAACAAATCTATTCACAACATTTTCTGAAACCAACAACTCTGGAAGGTTAGAATAATCAAGGGGTAAGAATGAGCCAACACGCTCGGTCAAGGAATAAAGAACGCACTTCAAGACTTCAACATGGTACCGACTGGATATGCGGTATGAATAAAACTCATCAAGATAGATATCTCACGACTGCCAATGGAATCAAGGAAGTGGATTTCGACTATTTGGAATCCAAATGAATTAAGAGTAAGTGATTTCAGCAAGATTGAAACCACCATTTATTAATCAACAACCAACAATTTTACGCAACGAATAAACCTGAATATCAGGTCATAACTCACAAGTACAAAACATATGGATGTAACTCATCTCAGAAATAAGAACTAATATTAGAATTGGATTTTTAACATTTATCAAATCAAAGGTTGTGCTGCTGGCCAGCCACGCAACAACCCCGGACTAGCTCATGCATAGTCCTCTACGGATCCAAGGCCAATCTGGGCCTAAATTACATCGACCATAAATGGCCCGACCAATAATTGGTCCATTTAAAAAAAAACATTCCAATCCTATATTATATACGTCAGGTGTCAGAACAATTGACAACCTTACTTCGACAATCAGGTGTCGGAAGAATCGACAACCTAATACAATAATTTCTGGAAAACTCACGTTCCAGGAAACAGTTCAATTATGAAGAATCCATTAAGGAATAACAATATAATCTAGTATCGACGAGATCGACACAATATGGGGAGGTGCACATGAAAAGTGACAATATAATAAGCATCGACGAGTTCGATGTAACAACTGGGATATAATGAAGAATAAACAATGACATGCTCAACAAGGTTAAGTCTGATATGAAACAGACAATATGATATCAACAGAAAGTGTAACAAGTCAATATAGAGTAGGGTTCAAAGAATAAACAATAACATGCTTAACAAGATTGAATCTGATATGAAACAGACAATATGATATCAACAGAAAAGGGTAACAAGTCAATATAGAGTAGGGTTCAAAGAACAGGCTCTAGATGGCCTCAATAGTTCAAATCATCACATTATGGAAGAATTAATAAAGGTTTACCAATCTGGTAAATGACAAGAGAGTCAAGTTCAAGTTTAAGAAGAATTCAAGGTGAAGTTTATAAATGAAGAAAATAAGGGTTTATCAACTTCTGACAGAAATAGTTCAAGTCCTTCTTACATGTACTTATAATAGATAAGCCTTGTGCTTGAAGGAAGTAAACTAAATCATGCACAGCATATATGAATTCGAATCAGGGAATGGATCAGATGATCGCATTAACAAGAAAGGATAACAAGGTTTGCATAGGTGCAAGGTGAAAAACGGAATACCTGAAGGGCAAGCAACACCACTTCAGAATTTCAGAATAAGTTTTCCCTCATAGGGTTCACAAGTTCCCGCTCATCTAGGGTTGGTAATATTCCAACTTAGCATTTTTAAATCAAGTCTTTTAAAAGAAAGCCTTAGTATATGGCCCATAATTATCTCTTCAAGCTTTTCAATATAATAAGTATATCTTTCCGATCAATATGAAAAATATGAATCTAAACTCAAAAGGTATAAAAGAGTACTCGTCAATTTACGAGATTAAATAACATACTTGCAATTCAATGCAAAGAAATCAACATTTATAAATTCAGTAATAAGCATTCAACATGCATACTAATAATTCAAGATAATATCCCTTAATTAATAAGCAAGGGTATAAACACTTGCCTCTGGTCCTTAGCTATTTCGTAACGCTGAAACAATACGATTTCCTCCTTATTCTGTCTTGTCGCACGATTCTCTACTTCCGTCCTTCTTTGCTTTAACGCTCTTGCGAATACCATTAGTCTGCTTCTACCATTTCGAATCCACGTGCCAGCCTCGATAGTCAAACATGAGACGGTACTTAGTCTTCAACGTATAATCCTCGTAACTCGCTTGACGAAACTCCCCATACTATAAAAAGTCAACATCCAAGTCAACGGCCTCGTAAATCTCACTTTCTAACATAACCGACAACTTTCTATCCCATCTACCCCTTGTGATAACATTAGACACAACCAATTACTCAAACAAGTCTCCACACAATTTATTCGCATGCATGACTCAACAACAGATAATTCACATCATTCACATAACACATTTAAACAAGTAATCGGGTACGTATCGGACGCCCGGTCTAATTTATAATATTTAAAACTCATATACTAGCCCTAGTACGGGCATATACGGACTATAAAACACATTACACAGCTCATACAAATCATATAGCACTTATAACTATTTTTAAAACATCATACGAAGCTTATTTGAATTTAAATAAGCCACAAACAATTTTTAAATCAAAAAAACGGATTTTTAAATCCAATATAAGTATTTTAAATGCAAATAAATCAATTAATAAAATTAATTGACACTCTTTCAATGCTCAAACTATTTTTAAATAAATAAACCAAGCTAGAAAATAATTAAACTTAATTTTAATTAATTAAATCTAATTAATAATTAATTATTAAGAATTAACTGATTAAAAGAATTAATCAATTAATTAAATAAATTAATTATTAATCAAAAATAATTAAAATAATTAAATTTAATCAATTTTCGAATTTAAATAAATATTTATGAATTTATAAAATTTTCGGAATAATAAAATGTATTTTTAAATCAAAGATATGATTTTTAGAATTTTTAAAACAATTTTTGAATTATTTTTAAAATAAAATTCCAGAAACACTTTTCTGAAATGAAATTAGGGTTTTTAGGATCAAACCGGGTCGGGTTAGGGTTTAGGAAACGGGTCGCCAAGAACAGTTTCCGGGTCGACCAAGAACACCACCGGAAAACTGGGTTTCCCAGTTTCCGGCCGGCGTCCGGCCATCGGGAAACTTTCCGGCGACGCCTACAACAATTCCAACACACAAGGTTTTGTTCCAAATCGATTCTACATCACATACAACACTGACACCAGCCCAAAAACGACGCGAAAATGACCAAAAACCGATAACCGCCGGCGGCGGCTCGTTTTCCGGCTAATACAAAACACACACCAACTTTAAAACTATATACACGAATCAATTCCTTGTCCTACGATCTATTCAATGGTGTAGACAAAATCAAGAACCGAGCAACAGATCAAAAGTCCGGCCAAACTTCAAGAACTCCGGCGACTGTACTACTTTCCGATTTGCTCGAATTAAGGCTCTAAAAATCAAACAAAAATTACCAACACACTCACCACAACATACACAATCCATTCATAACATCAATTATCAAGAACAATCAATAATAAAGAAACCCCCAAATTAAATCAAAAATTCGAAATAAATAAGTAAATTAAAAATCGGAAAAACTTAGAAATCATACCCACATGAATTTTGATGGTGGATTTAGGTAGAGGATGATGAGAGATTCATTTTGGTTACAAGAACATCGAAATCGGAATCCGATAACGCCTTCAAAATTGAGTTTGATTCTCAAGAACACGAAGAACACGTTTCAGAGGTTTTTAGATTTTTAACTGTAATTAAGCTTTGATTATACGAAAAACAAAGTACGATTTGCCTTTTTATATTAAACGGAAAATAATACCCCAAACGACATTTTTGAATCGATACTGATCCAATAGATCGCTTTAAATACAATTTAACAAAATAAACGCTTTAAATCTTTAATAAAGCAGAATACACGTTTCACGAGACGATAAGCATCCATAAAGTACGGATAACTACAAGTATCGTTTAATTCAAAATATACGAACCAAAATACCTTTATTGCGAATATTTTCGAATACTTCCTACTTTAACGAATGAAATATTGGTACGAACGATATACCAATCTCCCGAATAATTTGGGAACGATCCAAATTTTCTTTTCGATAATTAAAATAAAATAAAATAGTATGACACCCTTTTCAAAATAATTTCAAATTCCCCACACATTTCACATAGCACCACAATATCACATATTCAATCATTTAACGAATAACTTAGCACGTTTAAACAGATAATTCATTTAATAACCCTTAATATGAAATTAAAATTTCATTTCACATCATATAATAACACGTAATTTTCCCGGATCTTACATCCTTCCCCCCTTAACAGGATTCTGTCCTCAGAATCAACTTGCGCAAACATAGGTGGATATTTTCCAACATCTCATTCTCAAATTCCTAGGTTGACTGTGACGCCCTCCCGACCTGGGGTCATGATCGGGGAGTCACTACCACCTCTATACATATTAAACCCATAAACAATATATAATAAAAGCATGCAGACTTGACCCCAACTCTACCCTGGATCTTTAACAGTTGATGGTGTGAAACAAGCATCCACTATCTAATTCATTAATACATAAGTCTCAAAAGTTATTACAACAAAGTCTTAAGAGTTCTATGTTCTCTATTACAAAACACCTTCTAGATATGGCCATCACCTACCTGAGCTGGCATCCCAAAAACAACCCTATAGGAAGACTTCCTAGCTGTCTGAAATGTACGTACCATCTTCTCGTTTCACTGTGGGTTAGAATAGGGAAAAGAATGAGCCAAATGCCCAGCAAGTAATAATATGACCAAACAGTTATCCACTGGGAAACAGTTTCAATATCAATATGGATAGCATGAGTATAGCAAAGTCCGTAACAAGGGATTATCAGAATCCATAATTTGAGTATAAAGTTTCAAAACAGTTTCCGATATCAATATATATAGCATGGTTTAAGCAGAATCCATAATAAGGTATTATCCAAAATAATGGCATAAATATGCAATTTCAAAGGGTAAACCAATTTCATTATCAAGATATCCGTTTCAAGAAAACAATAATTAATTTTGGAGATTTTTCACAACGCACCAGACAATACGGGTGATCAGCCACGTAAAGTCCCCATACCGGACACACAGTCCCTCTGGTCCTTGAATTGGGTCCCATTAGGCAACACATTGGCCTTTAGACTAGTCCATCCCTAGTCCATTTATTATAATTAAAAAGTGCTGGACCGGCGTTACTCGGCCTCTTACGCCTCCAATCTTAGGAATCCGTGGAAACCATAAATCAGAATTTAAATGAGTTCAAACTTTTATTCCTTTTTAAAACATCTTCAGATATAAAGAAGTCCTTTGGAAATCAGATAAGTTCAATCAAAACAATCTGGATTTCTATTAGTGGAATATAAGAAATATTTATCATTGGGTATGTTCTGGAAATGTACTAAAATGAGGTATAGGTGTATTCACTTTCAGGTATAAAAGGGTTTGAATAAGTATATGATCAAATTCAGGTTATGGAATTATAGGTCATCAGGTTTCAATTCATGTATATGATTAGGGTATAAAGGTTTTGGGATAAAGAACTAAACAAAGCATGGTATATAATTCAACATGGTATATATGAACAAAGGTAAGGGTTATCAATGAACAATAAGTGTTTTCAGAAATTAAAGGTATATCAAGGCAAGATAACAATTCATATGTGTCAAAATGAAACAATGGAATCGAAGTACGAAAGCAAGTTTGTATTACTTGCCTTAAGTAGATAAAGGGTAATGAGCAATCACTGGTTTTCCACCTTAGTCTTTCCCTTGTCCCTAAGTTCCACTTCCTTGAACTCTCTAAGTTCCACTTCCTTGGACTCTACAAAAGAATATATATTCTATCTTAGTAGGTCCTCACTAAACCGCTAATCCTTTATTCTAAACTACCCAACGCATCCTATACGCGTAAACACATAAGAGTTATACCACAAAATAATTATAACCACGTAATAGGCAATCAACCATATAAATGCACATTGTCATTTAAATACACATAACATGCTCCTTATACATATATACATATAATAATATAGCTTTCAAATCATACCACACTTGGTATCCCTTAAATCAATTTGATCAAGCCAACCATATCCTTAACACTTTTTATAACAATGTTTCATCTCAACAAGCAGAAAAATCAACTGCGCATACTTTACCAAAACATTTTTCATAATTCCAAAACTAATCAAACAATTACCAAATTTGACAGGCTATTTCCTGATTACTAAACCAACTTAGCATAAAAGTTTCAACTTCAGAACACTTTATTTAGTATAAAAACGAACTGTATAAAGTAGGCACTACACACAGAAAAATCTCTGCTGCGCAACTTTTAGTAAAACATACATAACTTTTTATCCGTAAATCCTATCGACACAAAGTTAGCACGTGCACAAACTAGATTCAATTTAGAACATTGACATCCAAAGACCTCAGTCTAAAACAGGCAGCAACATTTCGAAATTTAGCAAAACAGAACAGGGCAGTTTTCTGGAAAAATTCAGCATGGTGTTTTTCTTTATAAATCATTCCAAACACAAACTCATTCACAATCCAACTATCCAATATTACAACTAAGACTCATGTTCTCAAGAATCACTAAACTTATACATGCATTTATCAAATAAACAAGTTAACAATTCCATTACTTGGAGTTTCACTAAAATTCCCAAATCAAACTTTTAATTATCAAAACTTCATACTAACCAAACTTAACCCAATAAATCAACATGCATCCCTTATAAACCGAAGTTAACAATTAAACAACATCATAAACAAATTTCCAAAACCGAATTCTAAAAAGGGGAAAAATCAAATTTTGAACATGCATTTCGATTTCTTCACATGCAACTCAAAATCGAACTAAATATAGGTATTAACACAATAATCGGACTCAAAAGCATCATCATCGTCCCCGTCGGCTCGCCGGAGCTCATCGCCGACGGCGGCAATGGTTGGAGGTGCCCGGAAAATATGAAAAACCGGGTTTCCTTCACAACCTCACCAATAAGTAATATTAATCAACCAACTAATCACAAAAATCATCACAAGCAAGCTTTTGGGTTTGAATCAAATCAAAATTTCCGAAACCCCTTGCATGCAACAATCGGTACACACAATACACACGGCATACACATACACACACGATTACACATATATATATATGTATGTATAATCATAATCATCAATATAGTTGAGAGTGAGAGAGATTTTACAAGAAAATCGAGAGAGAGAGTGATAGCCTAGAGAGAGAGAAGAGAGAAAAGAGAGATGAGAGATTTTGCCGAGAGTGAAGAAGAGGGGAAAAGAACTGAGTGCTGGGTTTTATAAGCCCAGGGGCAAAAAGGTAATTTCATAATTACAAAATCTGATTTGCTAATAAACAAAACCAACACAAATGCTTTTCTAAAATTCGAAATAAACTGCAAGTAATGTCTAAAAATCCAAATTTTATTTTTAAAATAGAGAATACGAATTTACAAGCTCACCCATATTTTTAAAATATTTTTGTGACCAAAATTGAATTAAATATGAATTTTCAAAGTTTTGATCACTTAAATGACACTTAACTCATAAAATCAAATTTAAATCCTTAAAGCCAAGAATAAATTCCTCCACTAATTTTAGAAAATACTAGAATATAAACTAAAGGTTGTGAAAAAGATTTCATAATAAAAATAGTCTCCGTTGATTTTATACAATTCCCGGAAGGTCAAAAGAACTAATTTTTAATAAGAAATTCATGTAAAATGCATTTAAAAGCATACACAAGTATTTTAATCCATACCATTCACCAAATAAACATCTAATCATCACATTTTCAAATATCCACCTTTCACACAATAATCACAAATCATAAAACTCAAATATTATTAAATATTAATATTGTACAATCATTTTTCCGAGTCGTTATAACCTTCCCCCCTTAAAAAGATTCTGTCCCCAGAATCTAACCTTATGAAAATAGATGCGGATACTTTTCAAGCATCTCGCTCTCAAGTTCCCAAGTCGATTCTTCAACTTTAGGGTTCCTCCACAAAACCTTAACTAACTTAACAATCTTATTCCTTAATTTCCTATCCATATGATCCTGAATTTCTACAGGTTGTTCTACATATGACAAATCAGGTTGAATCTCAAAAGGTTCATATTCAATTACTAGATTCGCATCAGGATTAAATCTCTTAAGCATCGAAACATGAAAAACGTTATGAATATGCTCCATGTGCGGTGGTAACGCTAACTCATAAGCAACTTTCCCGATACGCCTCAGTATCTCAAACGGTCCTACATATCTCGGGCTAAGTTTCCCTTTCTTGCCAAATCTCGTAACTCCTTTCCATGGCGACACTTTTAGCAACACTTGATCTCCTTCTTCAAAATTCAGATCCTTCCTGTCTTGGTCAGCGTACTTCCGTTGTCTGTCTTGCGCCGTAACTAGCCTTTTCCGAATGATTTCAATCTTTTCCTTCGTTTGTTGTACTAGTTCGGGTCCTAAAACTTTTCGTTCTCCAACTTCTTCCCAATATACAGGCGATCTACATTTCCTTCCATACAAAGCTTCATACGGTGGCATTCCAATACTCGCGTGATAACTGTTGTTGTACGAAAACTCTACTAACGGTAAATGCTCGTCCCAACTTCCTTTAAAATCCAGTGCACAAGCTCTAAGCATGTCTTCAATGGTTTGAATCGTTCGTTCACTCTGGCCATCAGTTTGTGGATGATAAGCGGTACTCATCTTAAGCTTGGTACCCAGACATTCTTGAAATTGTCTCCAAAATCGGGAGTTAAACCTTGGATCACGGTCCGACACAATGGTTACTGGAACTCCGTGGCGTGTCACAACTTCCTTCAGATATAGATGTACTAGCCTATCCAGTGAAAATCTTTCATTGATCGGGAGAAAATGTGCAGACTTGGTCAGACGGTCTACAATTACCCATATGGCATCATGATTAGCTTTTGTCCTCGGCAGTCCAACAATAAAATCCATGGCAAGATGTTCCCATTTCCATTCCGGAATATCCAATGGCTGCAATAGTCCGCTCGGCTTCTGATGTTCGGCTTTGACTCGTTGACAGGTATAACACCTACTTATCCATTCAGCAATTTCTCTTTTCATATCAGGCCACCAGAAATGTTCCTTCAAATCTCGATACATCTTCGTGCTACCAGGGTGAATTGAGTACTGTGAACTATGGGCTTCCCGCAAGATTTCATTCTTCAATTCTGTCACATTTGGAATCCATATCCTTGTAGAAAATCTCAAAACTCCTTGGTCATCCTTTTGGGTGCAGATCTCTTCACCAGTCAATGTGTTCATCTCTTGGTTCATAACCTCCTCCTGACATCTCCGTATCTTTTCCAACAGTTCCGGTTGAAACGTCATAGCGTTGAGAACTTCGTTGGTAACTTCCGAATCATAAACTTCTAGTTTCAACTTCTCAAATTCTTGAAGCAATTCCTTAGGTATTGTGAACAAATTCAATCTCTCCTTTCGACTTAACGCATCCGCCACAACATTCGCTTTTCCCGGGTGATAGTTAATACTACAATCATAGTCCTTGATTAGCTCCAACCATCTCCGTTGCCTCATGTTCAATTCCTTCTGAGTGAATATATACTTTAAGCTCTTATGATCCGTGTAGATTTCACACTTTTCTCCGTATAGATAATGTCTCCAAATTTTCAGTGCGAACACAATAGCTGCTAATTCCAAATCGTGAGTTGGGTACTTTCGTTCGTGCGGTTTGAGTTGTCGTGAAGCATACGCGATCACTTTTCCATGTTGCATTAAAACACATCCTAATCCTTTGTGTGAAGCATCACTGTAGATAACGAAATTTCCTTGATCATCTGGTAAGACTAACACTGGTGCTGTCACTAATCTTCCTTTCAGCTCTTGGAAACTTTCTTCACATTTCTCAGTCCAAACAAACTTCTCATTCTTCCGCGTCAGTGCAGTTAACGGCGTAGCTATCTTTGAAAATTTTTGAACAAATCTCCGGTAATATCCAGCTAATCCGAGAAAACTTCTCACTTCAGTAGGGGTCCTTGGTCTTTCCCAATTAACCACAGCTTCAATCTTGGCAGGGTCTACTCTCACTCCTTCTCGACTAATGACGTGTCCAAGAAATTGTACTTCTTCCAACCAGAATTCACACTTAGAAAACTTCGCATATAACTTTTCCTTTCTCAAGACTTCCAATGCGATCCTTAGATGTTCCGCATGATCTTCCGAAGACTTTGAATATATCAAGATGTCATCAATAAATACAATCACAAACTTATCCAAATACGTTCGAAACACTCGGTTCATCAAATCCATAAACACAGCCGGGGCATTAGTTAATCCAAATGGCATCACTAAAAATTCGTAATGTCCATATCTCGTGCGAAAAGCAGTTTTCGAAACGTCTTCAGGTTTGATCTTCAGTTGATGGTATCCGGATCTTAAATCAATCTTTGAAAAATAGGCTGCTCCTTTGAGTTGATCAAATAAATCATCAATTCGCGGTAACGGGTACTTATTCTTTATAGTCAACTGGTTGAGTTCTCGATAATCTATACACAATCTCATACTTCCGTCTTTCTTCTTGACAAATAATACTGGCGCTCCCCACGGCGATACACTAGGCCTTATCACTCCTTTATCCAAAAGATCTTGTAGCTGCGTAGCCAATTCCTTCATTTCTGTCGGTGCCATTCTGTAAGGTGCCTTTGATACTGGTTCCGTTCCAGGTGCCAAATCAATCGTAAATTCTACTTCTCGATCTGGAGGTAATCCGGGTAGTTCGTCAGGAAAAACTTCAGGGAACTAATTTACAACTGGTATCTCCTCCATCTTCAACACTTGCTTCTCCACATCTACAACATGAGCCAAATAAGCTTCACAACCTTGTCGAAGTAGTCGTGTCGTTTGCATAAACGTTAAGAATTTCCTAGTTTGTCTTTGACCTTGAAACACCACTTCTTGATCTTCGTCCACTCGCAATCTTACTTGCTTTTTCCTACATTCAATCTGCGCATCGCAATCTACTAACCAATCCATTCCTAGGATAACATCGAATTCTCCCATTTTGAATGGTATCAAATCCGCATGAAAAAGATATCCACCGATCTCTATTTTACAGTTAGGACACACTTGGTCTACGGGAACTCTATCCTGGTTAGCCACTTCTATTACTAACGTCCTTTCCAATGGTTGCATCTCACATTGCAATTTATCAAGGAATCTTTCAGATATAAAAGATCTAGTTGCTCCAGAATCAATTAACACTTTAGCTTTAACAGAATTCACAGGAAGCGTACCTGCTACTACATCTCTGTCCTGAACCGCTTCATTGATTGACATATTAAAAGTTCTTGCTTGAGGTTGAGATGACTGTGCCCGTGTTGGTGGTGCAGTGAGTCTAAGTACATTAGCAGACTGGACCGGTTCCTTACATTCCCGCGCAAAATGTCCCGCTTTTCCACACTTGAAACATGTTAGTCCTCCTGGTTTTGAACTTGGACATCCATCAGCATAGTGTCCCTTCTTGTTGCATTTAAAACAGGTGATATTCAACTTGTTACAGATTCCTGAATGCCTTTTTCCACACGTCTTGCACTCTGGTATAGATGGCTTTCCCGTGATAGTTGGTGGCTTTCCTCCTTGAGGTTTCTTGTCTGAACTTCCTAATCCACTCCTCTGTTTCTGAAAATTCCTATCTCCTCCTGATTGATTTCCAAACCTTTTCCTATTCTGAGAACTTCCTTGTCCTTCATCTCCTTGGCTTCTTTCAGATCCTCCAAACTTCCGTTTCTTTCCAAATTTCTCTTTTTGAACTAATTCGCTTTCGCCCTCAATAATCATCGCTTTCTGCACTACCGCAGTATAACTTCTCAATTCAAAAGCTGCAACTCTACTCCTTAACCATGGCTTTAATCCGTGCTGAAACTTTCTAGCCTTACTGACATCATCCCCTACGTACCTAGGTGCAAATCTTGCCAATTCCGTAAATTTGGCTTCGTATTCCGCCACACTCATCCCTTCTTGTTTTAACTCTAAGAACTGAACTTCTAACTGATCTTGTAGGTACCTTGGTAAATACTTCTCCTGAAATAGTTCCGTAAATCTTTGCCAAGTAATTTCTCCTTCTCCTAACTTCACAGATTCCCACCAAAAATTAGCCTCTGCCCTCAGGTAGTAACTAGCAAACTCAGTTTTCTGATCTTCCCCAACCTTAACTAACGTAAAAGCTTTCTCAATGTCGATTAACCATGATTTCGCCTCAACAGGGTTTAGAGTACCTTTGAATTCAGGTGGGTGGACAGCTTGAAATGATTTAAAAGTTGTCAAGGGTTGAACATTTTGTTGTTGTTGTTGAGTCAAGGCAGCAGTTTGTTGTTGAAGTAATTGAAGTATCTGAGTTATAGTTGGGTCTACCGGGTTCTGGGCCTCGGTATCAGTTGTTTGTTGAGTAGAAGCAGTGGTCTTTTTCTTTGGTGGCATTTTTCTGATAAGAGATAAGCAATTTATGAAACAATATGCATATATATACCACAATGTAAACTCTTTTTGAAAACGTTTATAAAACTGTATGTAACATAAGGAAAATTTTAAAAACTTTTAGCCATATTGTTAGATAACTTGCTCGTCTCCGTAACAGGGTAAACAGGGTAAACATAGGTATTATAGGAACAGGTTAACAATAAAAGGGGTAACAGTTTAAAGCAAGGTATAAGAAAAGTACGTGCATAATGTAAAGATAAGAGTCTGGTACAATAGATGATAGGGTACATGATCACCCCAAAAATCAAAACAGAGTCAATGCCAAAGCAGATAATATAATAATGTCTACTAGGAAAAAGGGAAAATATCCTAATAGCGAGTAGTCAAACGTGCAAATGATCAACACTAAAACCAATGGGCTCTAACAGATGTCCCACTCTCAGAATCCAACCATAGCTAGTCTCGTCCTCCACGAACAGCTCTCAGCTCACACAGCATCCAGCTAACAATCCTAGTCACTCTCCTGGCCTCCTCTAAAGCATCAACAGTGACTGGTCCCTTAGCTAGGCGCTTTCGTGCTGACTCCTCTACAGTACGAATCCTATCCTGTCACTCCGCCTCGGTAACAGCAACGCGACGGTCTGCCTCACCAGACATCTGGTCTACAAGGGCCTGAAGCTCGGCATTCTGTCCGGAAAGGGTCTCTAGGTCTCTAGCAAGATCTACATGTGCATGAAGAAAAATGGGTGCAGGATCTCCCATGACTGAAACACGAGAATCAACAGATGCTGCTCTCCAAGGGATAGTAGTCTGAACAGGTACAGGTGCAAATAGTGGCTCAACGGGCTGAACACTAAGACTACCTATCTCCACTGGGTCAGATAATGTGATAGAGGGGTGAGGGGGTGTGTCTCCACCAATAACGTCCATCTCCTGCGATAACAATATAGATGTAGATACTTATATAATAACAGGGTATCTTAATCCTAACGACTTATCTTAAAAGAAAGTACTTACGCCTACCGTTGCTACTTAGCATTTATCCATCTAATATCCTAACATATTCCTACTCCTTACATAACTATCTTAATCATCTATTATTAATAGGGATCCTAATCTTTTATTAATAGGGATCCTAATCCTGGCTTGTTTCAGTGACCAAAAACTGACAGCTTTGATACCAACCTGTGACGCCCTCCCGACCTGGGGTCATGATCGGGGAGTCACTACCACCTCTATACATATTAAACCCATAAACAATATATAATAAAAGCATGCAGACTTGACCCCAACTCTACCCTGGATCTTTAACAGTTGATGGTGTGAAACAAGCATCCACTATCTAATTCATTAATACATAAGTCTCAAAAGTTATTACAACAAAGTCTTAAGAGTTCTATGTTCTCTATTACAAAACACCTTCTAGATATGGCCATCACCTACCTGAGCTGGCATCCCAAAAACAACCCTATAGGAAGACTTCCTAGCTGTCTGAAATGTACGTACCATCTTCTCGTTTCACTGTGGGTTAGAATAGGGAAAAGAATGAGCCAAATGCCCAGCAAGTAATAATATGACCAAACAGTTATCCACTGGGAAACAGTTTCAATATCAATATGGATAGCATGAGTATAGCAAAGTCCGTAACAAGGGATTATCAGAATCCATAATTTGAGTATAAAGTTTCAAAACAGTTTCCGATATCAATATATATAGCATGGTTTAAGCAGAATCCATAATAAGGTATTATCCAAAACAATGGCATAAATATGCAATTTCAAAGGGTAAACCAATTTCATTATCAAGATATCCGTTTCAAGAAAACAATAATTAATTTTGGAGATTTTTCACAACGCACCAGACAATACGGGTGATCAGCCACGTAAAGTCCCCATACCGGACACACAGTCCCTCTGGTCCTTGAATTGGGTCCCATTAGGCAACACATTGGCCTTTAGACTAGTCCATCCCTAGTCCATTTATTATAATTAAAAAGTGCTGGACCGGCGTTACTCGGCCTCTTACGCCTCCAATCTTAGGAATCCGTGGAAACCATAAATCAGAATTTAAATGAGTTCAAACTTTTATTCCTTTTTAAAACATCTTCAGATATAAAGAAGTCCTTTGGAAATCAGATAAGTTCAATCAAAACAATCTGGATTTCTATTAGTGGAATATAAGAAATATTTATCATTGGGTATGTTCTGGAAATGTACTAAAATGAGGTATAGGTGTATTCACTTTCAGGTATAAAAGGGTTTGAATAAGTATATGATCAAATTCAGGTTATGGAATTATAGGTCATCAGGTTTCAATTCATGTATATGATTAGGGTATAAAGGTTTTGGGATAAAGAACTAAACAAAGCATGGTATATAATTCAACATGGTATATATGAACAAAGGTAAGGGTTATCAATGAACAATAAGTGTTTTCAGAAATTAAAGGTATATCAAGGCAAGATAACAATTCATATGTGTCAAAATGAAACAATGGAATCGAAGTACGAAAGCAAGTTTGTATTACTTGCCTTAAGTAGATAAAGGGTAATGAGCAATCACTGGTTTTCCACCTTAGTCTTTCCCTTGTCCCTAAGTTCCACTTCCTTGAACTCTCTAAGTTCCACTTCCTTGGACTCTACAAAAGAATATATATTCTATCTTAGTAGGTCCTCACTAAACCGCTAATCCTTTATTCTAAACTACCCAACGCATCCTATACGCGTAAACACATAAGAGTTATACCACAAAATAATTATAACCACGTAATAGGCAATCAACCATATAAATGCACATTGTCATTTAAATACACATAACATGCTCCTTATACATATATACATATAATAATATAGCTTTCAAATCATACCACACTTGGTATCCCTTAAATCAATTTGATCAAGCCAACCATATCCTTAACACTTTTTATAACAATGTTTCATCTCAACAAGCAGAAAAATCAACTGCGCATACTTTACCAAAACATTTTTCATAATTCCAAAACTAATCAAACAATTACCAAATTTGACAGGCTATTTCCTGATTACTAAACCAACTTAGCATAAAAGTTTCAACTTCAGAACACTTTATTTAGTATAAAAACGAACTGTATAAAGTAGGCACTACACACAGAAAAATCTCTGCTGCGCAACTTTTAGTAAAACATACATAACTTTTTATCCGTAAATCCTATCGACACAAAGTTAGCACGTGCACAAACTAGATTCAATTTAGAACATTGACATCCAAAGACCTCAGTCTAAAACAGGCAGCAACATTTCGAAATTTAGCAAAACAGAACAGGGCAGTTTTCTGGAAAAATTCAGCATGGTGTTTTTCTTTATAAATCATTCCAAACACAAACTCATTCACAATCCAACTATCCAATATTACAACTAAGACTCATGTTCTCAAGAATCACTAAACTTATACATGCATTTATCAAATAAACAAGTTAACAATTCCATTACTTGGAGTTTCACTAAAATTCCCAAATCAAACTTTTAATTATCAAAACTTCATACTAACCAAACTTAACCCAATAAATCAACATGCATCCCTTATAAACCGAAGTTAACAATTAAACAACATCATAAACAAATTTCCAAAACCGAATTCTAAAAAGGGGAAAAATCAAATTTTGAACATGCATTTCGATTTCTTCACATGCAACTCAAAATCGAACTAAATATAGGTATTAACACAATAATCGGACTCAAAAGCATCATCATCGTCCCCGTCGGCTCGCCGGAGCTCATCGCCGACGGCGGCAATGGTTGGAGGTGCCCGGAAAATATGAAAAACCGGGTTTCCTTCACAACCTCACCAATAAGTAATATTAATCAACCAACTAATCACAAAAATCATCACAAGCAAGCTTTTGGGTTTGAATCAAATCAAAATTTCCGAAACCCCTTGCATGCAACAATCGGTACACACAATACACACGGCATACACATACACACACGATTACACATATATATATATGTATGTATAATCATAATCATCAATATAGTTGAGAGTGAGAGAGATTTTACAAGAAAATCGAGAGAGAGAGTGATAGCCTAGAGAGAGAGAAGAGAGAAAAGAGAGATGAGAGATTTTGCCGAGAGTGAAGAAGAGGGGAAAAGAACTGAGTGCTGGGTTTTATAAGCCCAGGGGCAAAAAGGTAATTTCATAATTACAAAATCTGATTTGCTAATAAACAAAACCAACACAAATGCTTTTCTAAAATTCGAAATAAACTGCAGGTAATGTCTAAAAATCCAAATTTTATTTTTAAAATAGAGAATACGAATTTACAAGCTCACCCATATTTTAAAAATATTTTTGTGACCAAAATTGAATTAAATATGAATTTTCAAAGTTTTGATCACTTAAATGACACTTAACTCATAAAATCAAATTTAAATCCTTAAAGCCAAGAATAAATTCCTCCACTAATTTTAGAAAATACTAGAATATAAACTAAAGGTTGTGAAAAAGATTTCATAATAAAAATAGTCTCCGTTGATTTTATAAAATTCCCGGAAGGTCAAAAGAACTAATTTTTAATAAGAAATTCATGTAAAATGCATTTAAAAGCATACACAAGTATTTTAATCCATACCATTCACCAAATAAACATCTAATCATCACATTTTCAAATATCCACCTTTCACACAATAATCACAAATCATAAAACTCAAATATTATTAAATATTAATATTGTACAATCATTTTTCCGAGTCGTTATATTGACTCTTCAACCTTAGGATTTCTCCTCATACTCATACTAATTTGACTCCTCTATTACTTATCACTCTCTCATACTGACTCAATATCTCAATCGGTTGCTCAACATAGAACAAATTTAACTAGGCCTCTATAGGTTCATATTTTATGAAATACACTATGAATACACCACTCATGGAGTGGTACGCAAACTTATACGCAACTTTCCCAACACGCAGTAAACCGACATAAGGTAGCAATTCAAAATCGTCATAATAACTGTTGTCGTAAGGAAATCTAATCATCTGTAAATGGTCCTTCCAATTACCTTAAAAATTTAGTACACAACCATAGTCTGTCTGAATTCTTTAATTAAGTCGCGGATCTCTGTCAAATACATTTGAACCCGTCATTCCATGCCGTACTATTACCTCATTCAAATAGCTAGAGATGAACCAATTCATCTAATAAATATCTCTCGTTGATCGGTCAATAATAACTCAAATAACATCATGATTAGCTCTAAGCCTTAGCAACTCTACTACAAAGTCTATCTTAATATGTTTCCACTTCCATTCAGGAATCTCTTTAGTTGTAATCGTCTACTATACCTCTGTTACTCTGTCTTCATTTTCCAACACCTCAAGTACTTAAACACTCACTAACATCAATATTCTTTTAAATCTCTTATATATCCTTACCTTTCCTTCTTATCCATTATACTCTCTCGCTCCTTCCTGTAATTGAATTCCATTTCTCTTTTCATAACTCTTTCCTTTATGTAGCCCTTTCTCTTTAATCAATCCTGGTTGAATCCTTAATTTCGTCATTCCTTCTAGTTGATCTCTTGTCATCATAACCCTAAAACTCCATCCTTTCTAATCCTTGTACCGAAGATATTTACATCTCAATTCTCTCTTTTACTACTCATACTATCAGCCATCCATATTCTTGGGTCAACTATACCTATTTCCAATATATCTAACAACTGCTTTCAACAATCACATACCTTTCATGCCAATTAACTCTTCAGCTGGAAACAACCCTTCATTACCTTATCCATTGTCTTTAAATCCTTATTAACACCTCTTCATCTTCTTTCCCTATCTACAATTGTGAGAATATTCCTTATCAACTTGGTGACTTAGTCCCATATCTTTAAAATTGTTCTACTTAGTCCCAATAGCTTAATTGTTCTCCATCTGATTTCCAAATAATTCAGAAGATACATTCAAAGTGACACTCAGGACACCTTTTCCATGGTTCCATCTCATTTCCCAAACAGCTTGATCAACTCGACATTATCTTGATTCTCATTCTATACATCCACATTGACTGGCAAGATCTACCTTAACTATCGTGAGCAAAAGACTTGCAACCATATCATACAATCCTGAAATACTCAAAGATCAACTCATTCTCCATTATTAGCCTATCATCAAATTTTAAAAGTTCTTCTCCTTGAGACAAAAATCTATTATGTTCATCTTCCACAACATGGGATATCATCAGCACAACTACACATTTTTCCCCAATTTCCAATCAACTCTTGAATTATCTAACTTCACCTTTCCATATCGTAACGTTAATCGATAGAAAGAGAACAACTGGCTCTGTTATATGTTACTAGTATTCTAATCGCATCGTAATCCGCTTTCGCTCGTGGTAATTCAATCGCAAATTCTTCGTTCATTATGGTAGGGTAAATTTTAGTTCACCCTAATGGCATACCTCCCAGATTATTTGAAATAACAAACTTCATGATATTTTGAAGAGAAAAGGTTCCGTATCATAGTAAATGTTCCCCAATTGGGGTTACCAAGTCTGCATATTCCAAAGCAAACATTATTGGAAGTGAAAGAATTACTGAGAGACCAATTTGATCACATGAACTCAATGTTGTGTGTCTCTATTAAGACAGTACTAAAGGTAATTAGCCTTCTTGTATTTCACAACACACAAGTGACGGCGTCCCGTCAGACTTCTATCACATAGACAGATAGTCCTTGTGTCCCCTATAAATAGGGTTGTTTACCTCAGTTGGAGTAGAGAAATATGAAAGAAATTTAGAGTCGGAATGACAACCAGGGCCTTTCGATAAGAATTCTCAAATACACACCTTGGATTGAAATTGAATAGATTCCAAAGGTGTTATTTCCAGAAAAGAAAAACAATCAGAAAGGAAGTATCAACAAATAGTGTTACATCACAATTAGAGTTATCCACTCCGGAAGAATAAAGGAGTTGGAATTTAAATAACATATTTTCAACAGGCTTCACAAATTTGAAATAGATGTCACAACAACCTCTGATGCAATTGCAATCATGATTGATCAAAAGTATTAAGTACAAGGTCAAAAGGTGGAATATATCCATCAACACAGGTTTCTCTTTAAAGAGATGTTAAATATTTCATTAGGATGGGAAGGTATTACCAAGGTCTTCACATATGACTCCTCCGTCGACTTCTTCGATAGCTCGTTATTCGATTTCAGCCCTTCTTCTCCACGTTATTCGATTTCAGCCCTTCTTTTCCACGTCATTCGATTTCAGCCCTTCTTTTCCACGTCGCAAGGTTATCAATATCGTACGTCGTCGTCGACTCGTAATAGTCCTTGAAGATTCCGCCATAGACGTCTACAAACGCAAGAAGTTCTATCCATTTCAGCACAACTATCTCAATCAAATACCTCCATCTCAACTCACTCAGCGGTACTATATCCAATAGTCCAATACGAACTCTAAATGAGCTCTGACGTTCCTTATATAACTATATACACTCCCACACACTCTCGTTTCTAGTTTTACTGTAACCCTTGCTCTGATACCAACTGTAACGCCCCCAAATCCGGGGTCAAAGGATTTGGTCGTCACACTGCACTCTTAATCCAAACAACCTGTTCAATATAAAATCAACACAATAATAATAATATCTGTGACCCCAACTCTACCAAGAATCTTTAAAGGTTATAGTGCTAGAAACAAGAATCCAAAATTTCATTACAACAACTTTCCTTTTTACAATCATTCTCTTTACACACAATCTAAAACACTAGTATAGCTTCGATAAGAAGTATACCAGGCCACTACTCTTATACAAAATCTTATTCAATAGAAAACATCTATATACAAAACCTCTCACTAGCTCCAATGCTCTGGATCAAAACGTCTTTACGCTAATATCTTTCCCCATCTCTGATCAGCTACGCGGACAACTCTTGCCAATACACCTTCTTTCCGGCAGGCTAAAATAGATATAAATAAAACAAGTATGAGCGAATGAATTGCTCAGCAAGCGCATTATTAAATATAATACGAAAGGTTTCCAAAATAAACTTTGGATTTTCAAATAACAACTTTTGTTTTTGAACAATTAAAATCTCTAAAATTTTCAAATTCAGTTTGGTAATTTACCACAATTTCTCATTCAGTTTCTCTCAACTGAATAGTTTTAAAACACAAAAGATTTATATTGGTCGTTACGATGACCGAATCAACAATATCTACAATAGTAAGTAGAACATATGAAATAAATATAACTCATACGTCTTCAAGACCATAGTTTGTATAAAAATACTAGTTTTGAAGATAACAAATCTATTCACAACATTTTCTGAAACCAACAACTCTGGAAGGTTAGAATAATCAAGGGGTAAGAATGAGCCAACACGCTCGGTCAAGGAATAAAGAACGCACTTCAAGACTTCAACATGGTACCGACTGGATATGCGGTATGAATAAAACTCATCAAGATAGATATCTCACGACTGCCAATGGAATCAAGGAAATGGATTTCGACTATTTGGAATCCAAATGAATTAAGAGTAAGTGATTTCAGCAAGATTGAAACCACCATTTATTAATCAACAACCAACAATTTTACGCAACGAATAAACCTGAATATCAGGTCATAACTCACAAGTACAAAACATATGAATGTAACTCATCTCAGAAATAAGAACTAATATTAGAATTGGATTTTTAACATTTATCAAATCAAAGGTTGTGCTGCTGGCCAGCCACGCAACAACCCCGGACTAGCTCATGCATAGTCCTCTACGGATCCAAGGCCAATCTGGGCCTAAATTACATCGACCATAAATGGCCCGACCAATAATTGGTCCATTTAAAAAAAAAACATTCCAATCCTATATTATATACGTCAGGTGTCAGAACAATTGACAACCTTACTTCGACAATCAGGTGTCGGAAGAATCGACAACCTAATACAATAATTTCTGGAAAACTCACGTTCCAGGAAACAGTTCAATTATGAAGAATCCATTAAGGAATAACAATATAATCTAGTATCGACGAGATCGACACAATATGGGGAGGTGCACATGAAAAGTGACAATATAATAAGCATCGACGAGTTCGATGTAACAATTGGGATATAATGAAGAATAAACAATGACATGCTCAACAAGGTTAAGTCTGATATGAAACAGACAATATGATATCAACAGAAAGTGTAACAAGTCAATATAGAGTAGGGTTCAAAGAATAAACAATAACATGCTTAACAAGATTGAATCTGATATGAAACAGACAATATGATATCAACAGAAAAGGGTAACAAGTCAATATAGAGTAGGGTTCAAAGAACAGGCTCTAGATGGCCTCAATAGTTCAAATCATCACATTATGGAAGAATTAATAAAGGTTTACCAATCTGGTAAATGACAAGAGAGTCAAGTTCAAGTTTAAGAAGAATTCAAGGTGAAGTTTATAAATGAAGAAAATAAGGGTTTATCAACTTCTGACAGAAATAGTTCAAGTCCTTCTTACATGTACTTATAATAGATAAGCCTTGTGCTTGAAGGAAGTAAACTAAATCATGCACATCATATATGAATTCGAATCAGGGAATGGATCAGATGATCGCATTAACAAGAAAGGATAACAAGGTTTGCATAGGTGCAAGGTGAAAAACGGAATACCTGAAGGGCAAGCAACACCACTTCAGAATTTCAGAATAAGTTTTCCCTCATAGGGTTCACAAGTTCCTGCTCATCTAGGGTTGGTAATATTCCAACTTAGCATTTTTAAATCAAGTCTTTTAAAAGAAAGCCTTAGTATATGGCCCATAATTATCTCTTCAAGCTTTTCAATATAATAAGTATATCTTTCCGATCAATATGAAAAATATGAATCTAAACTCAAAAGGTATAAAAGAGTACTCGTCAATTTACGAGATTAAATAACATACTTGCAATTCAATGCAAAGAAATCAACATTTATAAATTCAGTAATAAGCATTCAACATGCATACTAATAATTCAAGATAATATCCCTTAATTAATAAGCAAGGGTATAAACACTTGCCTCTGGTCCTTAGCTATTTCGTAACGCTGAAACAATACGATTTCCTCCTTATTCTGTCTTGTCGCACGATTCTCTACTTCCGTCCTTCTTTGCTTTAACGCTCTTGCGAATACCATTAGTCTGCTTCTACCATTTCGAATCCACGTGCCAGCCTCGATAGTCAAACATGAGACGGTACTTAGTCTTCAACGTATAATCCTCGTAACTCGCTTGACGAAACTCCCCATACTATAAAAAGTCAACATCCAAGTCAACGGCCTCGTAAATCTCACTTTCTAACATAACCGACAACTTTCTATCCCATCTACCCCTTGTGATAACATTAGACACAACCAATTACTCAAACAAGTCTCCACACAATTTATTCGCATGCATGACTCAACAACAGATAATTCACATCATTCACATAACACATTTAAACAAGTAATCGGGTACGTATCGGACGCCCGGTCTAATTTATAATATTTAAAACTCATATACTAGCCCTAGTACGGGCATATACGGACTATAAAACACATTACACAGCTCATACAAATCATATAGCACTTATAACTATTTTTAAAACATCATACGAAGCTTATTTGAATTTAAATAAGCCACAAACAATTTTTAAATCAAAAAAACGGATTTTTAAATCCAATATAAGTATTTTAAATGCAAATAAATCAATTAATAAAATTAATTGACACTCTTTAAATGCTCAAACTATTTTTAAATAAATAAACCAAGCTAGAAAATAATTAAACTTAATTTTAATTAATTAAATCTAATTAATAATTAATTATTAAGAATTAACTGATTAAAAGAATTAATCAATTAATTAAATAAATTAATTATTAATCAAAAATAATTAAATTTAATCAATTTTCGAATTTAAATAAATATTTATGAATTTATAAAATTTTCGGAATAATAAAATGTATTTTTAAATCAAAGATATGATTTTTAGAATTTTTAAAACAATTTTTGAATTATTTTTAAAATAAAATTCCAGAAACACTTTTCTGAAATGAAATTAGGGTTTTTAGGATCAAACCGGGTCGGGTTAGGGTTTAGGAAACGGGTCGCCAAGAACAGTTTCCGGGTCGACCAAGAACACCACCGGAAAACTGGGTTTCCCAGTTTCCGGCCGGCGTCCGGCCATCGGGAAACTTTCCGGCGACGCCTACAACAATTCCAACACACAAGGTTTTGTTCCAGATCGATTCTACATCACATACAACACTGACACCAGCCCAAAAACGACGCGAAAACGACCAAAAACCGATAACCGCCGGCGGCGGCTCGTTTTCCGGCTAATACAAAACACACACCAACTTTAAAACTATATACACGAATCAATTCCTTGTCCTACGATCTATTCAATGGTGTAGACAAAATCAAGAACCGAGCAACAGATCAAAAGTCCGGCCAAACTTCAAGAACTCCGGCGACTGTACTACTTTCCGATTTGCTCGAATTAAGGCTCTAAAAATCAAACAAAAATTACCAACACACTCACCACAACATACACAATCCATTCATAACATCAATTATCAAGAACAATCAATAATAAAGAAACCCCCAAATTAAATCAAAAATTCGAAATAAATAAGTAAATTAAAAATCGGAAAAACTTAGAAATCATACCCACATGAATTTTGATGGTGGATTTAGGTAGAGGATGATGAGAGATTCATTTTGGTTACAAGAACATCGAAATCGGAATCCGATAACGCCTTCAAAATTGAGTTTGATTCTCAAGAACACGAAGAACACGTTTCAGAGGTTTTTAGATTTTTAACTGTAATTAAGCTTTGATTATACGAAAAACAAAGTACGATTTGCCTTTTTATATTAAACGGAAAATAATACCCCAAACGACATTTTTGAATCGATACTGATCCAATAGATCGCTTTAAATACAATTTAACAAAATAAACGCTTTAAATCTTTAATAAAGCAGAATACACGTTTCACGAGACGATAAGCATCCATAAAGTACGGATAACTACAAGTATCGTTTAATTCAAAATATACGAACCAAAATACCTTTATTGCGAATATTTTCGAATACTTCCTACTTTAACGAATGAAATATTGGTACGAACGATATACCAATCTCCCGAATAATTTGGGAACGATCCAAATTTTCTTTTCGATAATTAAAATAAAATAAAATAGTATGACACCCTTTTCAAAATAATTTCAAATTCCCCACACATTTCACATAGCACCACAATATCACATATTCAATCATTTAACGAATAACTTAGCACGTTTAAACAGATAATTCATTTAATAACCCTTAATATGAAATTAAAATTTCATTTCACATCATATAATAACACGTAATTTTCCCGGATCTTACAACTAATGTTTTGGCGATTGTTGTTGCAGTCTTTGCTACGTGCCCGCGAGGAAGCCATTGCTTTGGAGCACGTGTATGAGCGAAAGCCTACTTACTACTTCATGGACCCGTTTTTCATGAACTTTGCCAGGGTGGTGGACTATAGGCGGGAAACAACAAAGTTGGTCAAATTCTATCTTCACTGGGCTACTTGTGGTGTAGGTCCAACAATTAACAAAGTGGATTTCATATTTCTCCCGACTTTAGTTTCTGGAAATCATTGGGTATTGTTCATTTTTGCCGTGAAAAGTTTGGGTGTTATTCTACTAGATCCATTGTATGATGATGCTGAGTATCCAAATGAGGAAAAATTCATGGTATTCACTCTTTCTTTTATTTTAATTATTACATATTAGCTTTGCTGTTTGTTAAAAATTTGTACTCTTTGTTAGGTTGGATTACTTCCTCGCATATTGAGATACCTTGATAGGAACTCCATGAACCTACCGAAGGAGGAGCCAAAAATTCAGTCATGGATTATGAGGCCTAAACAGAGGAATAACATGGATTGCAGCATCTTTGTGATGAAGTACATGGACCATCTCCTACAGGGCTACGAGATTGAGTCATTGAGATGGATGGACGAAGACATCCGATATAGGATTGCTATGGAGCTCCAGAAAGGGGAGGCTAGAAGAATTCCCGGGTTTCTTATGCGTCAAAGGATAGATAACGCATAATGTCCAACGTCGTCTCAAAAAGGCATTAGGTATTTCAGAAACACATCTCTTTGTCAACACGGCTATAATGTGTCGGCAAGGAATGCCCAAATATTCATACATTCTACACTTGCAACTACCACTTAGAGACAATTTGTTGAATGTAACAAGATACATTGTTCTTTTTTCAGGATCCACCAATTGCCTATAGCATTTGTAGTATGTATACTCATCTTCTTCCAAAGAACGATCTCTATCTTTCTCCACAAAGTAGGTTGTAGCTTCCACCGATTGCTCTTGAAACTTTCTAAACAATGTTTTTGTGTAAATGGAAGCACCATGTTGCTCCAAGGCGGTCTTCATTTTTATCCCATGACAAGTTTGACGAGTCTTAAAATCCTCTTCTTTCTCCCTCATAAATTGCCTTTCCAAAGTTTTTTGAGCATTTTCAACAAATTCCTTCAAACCCGTGTAATAACTAACATAACTATCAAAAAAAGCATTCATCCCCTCACTCCTTGAAGTTGTTGTTTGTCCCACAGAAAATGTTCTTCGAGTGAAAGCCTTAATCCATTTATGCTTCAAACCGTACAATCCTTGTAGCCATGTATTATCTTCCAATTCGTACTTCAAAACCAATTATTTCCACCTATCCTCAAACATATCTTCGGTCAATGAGTTATAAATGCAATTATTGAAATCAACTTTGAAATTCGGGTGCTTTGAATAGTAACTTGCAATTTTCTCGGGAAATTTGTTACTAATGTGCCAACTACACATCAAATGAGTGGTGTTCGGTAGTTGTGATGAAATAGCCCCGGCTATGGCTTGGTCTTGATCCGTAATGATAGTCAAGGGATGTTTGTTTTCAACCGCCTCAAGCCAACTACCTAAAACCCATTCAAAACTTGTTTTAACCTCGTCCTTCATTAGTGCAAATCCAAAAACAACCGATTGGTAGTGATGATTTACCCCGGTAAAAGGAACAAATGGCATAGCATATCTATTAGTTCGGTAAGTGGTATCAAAGGCAACCACATCACCAAAATTTTGGTATGCCATCAAAAAACGGTGATCAACCCATACTAGACATTTCAACCTTTGTTCTTCATCAAGTAAAGTTTTAATGTAAAAATTTTCACCACTTTCTTCTTTCAACCTATTCAACAAGTCTAAACCCGCTTGAGCATCATTAACATCTAAATTGGTCTTTCTAAACTCACGTACCACATTTCTTACATGTTGTCCATCAAAACCAACATGTTGAGCTCCGCCTTTTAAATTGATAAAAATGGACATTTATTGCCTAGGAGGAACACCCGACATATGTAGTGTTCTCATTATATTTCTTTGTGTCGCACTTACATGTCTTTCCCTTCGAATTAAATTCATTTTCGAAGGTGTAACTACCTTGTGATTGTGCTCTAACTCTAGTGTGATTATCTCCCAAAAACTTGTTTTCTTTTTATTCAAAACATACATTCTAACCTTACAACCACATCTAGGAAGAACATCTCGACGACGTTTACCTTTTGTACTACCCATCAAACATGCATCATCATTACCACTATTTTTATCCTTATTCTCACCAAATAAATTACAAACAAATAACCGAACATATATTTCTTTATTAACACGTTTTTGTGTTTCTTGAACCTTAATTGCAAAACCATTTTTCAAGGCATAAGCTCTAAATAAATTTTCAGCGGCTTCTAAATTATCAAATCTTTGGTGCAAATAAGGGAAAACATTATTAACATCTTCATCAACATTATGTACATTTTTTTCATGCAACTTATCATCTTCACCATAATGCTCATCGATATTATCATCATCAATATTAACATACTCTACACCACAACTAACATTATCAACATCAACATCAACATCAACTTCTAAATCATCTAACCCCGTATAAATATCATCAACTTCAATTGATTTTGATTTTTTCCTATGAACAAACTTAGCAAACATCTTATCCGCCATATTAATCAATAAATAACAACACTAAACACTTACCCAATTCAACAAATGATGACAATCTCTTCAAGCTCTCAAATCCCCCTTTTTCCCTTCTTTCTAGATGCAAAGTGAGCAAGGAGGCTACAAATGATCACACAATATGCTTTTAGGGTAAAAACCGCGGAGGGGCATTTTGGTAATCCAATGCTCCGTGAAAAAATTGCACGGAGCGGAGACAACACTGCGTGGGAAAAAAGCGCGGATGACTATGGCTCCGCGGAAAAGAAGTGCGGAGTGGCTTAATATTTTTTTTAATCCTAGCCGTCGGATTGTTGATCCAACGGTCGGGAAGTGAATTGTTAAATAATTCGTCCCTGACAATTGATTGTCAGGGACCAGGACCCAACTAGTTTTGTGTCTTGTGTTGTTAAGTTGATTTTTAATGTTTTATTTGCTATGAGCTTAGATATTCTGTTTGAACTTATTGCTTAATAATTTATTTTGTAAATTAGGTTGTTTTATTTTTAGATTTGGTAACAACGAGAAAGCGGGTCATTGTCAGAAACATGTTTAACGAGAGATCGATTCATTAGGAGGAGCAAATTATGTGATAGAAATTAATATGAATGTTATATTACGTATTTTAAAATATAACCTGGAATATGAACTTTTAGAAAAATAAAATTGGTGATAAATATATTAATATTTGATATAATATTAAAATAATGAAAAATATTAAACAATTGAATTTTTCAATCTGTATTCAAAACTTCGGTAAATGACTAAGACGAAACGAAAAAAATCAAAAGAAACCTTAATTTTTATGTTAGAAATATTATTTTATCTAAAAACGTTTTTTGTAAAATATTTTTTCAAAAAATGAAAATTTCTATAAAATTAAATAAAAGATAGAAGTCTTATTTTATTTTCATTAATTTTCTAGAGTACCTATATTTTAAACAATAAAAATTATAATTTTTAAAATATTTATATTAAATTTTTATGATATAATAAAATTGATTAATAAATAATGTACACTACCCCATATATGGGCAATAATAACACTTTTTTCAGTGTTATAAACAAAAGTGTAACCATATATGCCTTACAAATGGTCTAAGACTACACCTTTTTACAGTGTTAGCATAACTACAAATCAGTGTTACCATAGACCTCATTTAGTATCTATGCTAACACCAAAGTTCGTGTAGCCGTTGTTCCTAAAAAAAGTGTTACTAATTAATGTGTAAAAATAAGCGGGCTCATCAATTTGTCCAAGCGGGTTAATTTTTGTCCAAAAATTCACTGAATTAATAAAGCGGGTCAATTTTTGTCCAAAATTTTTCAATTAGGTGGGTCACTCTCTCAATTATTCTCACTCGCTCAATTATTTTCAGTCACAGCTCAAAACTTCTCTCTCGCTCTCTCTCTCTCAAAACTTCTCGATCTATATCTCTCTTAGCTCTCTATCTCTCTCAACTCTCTTTCTCCCTTCACAAACAATTATCTACAGGTTCAATTACAATCTTCTTCGGGTCTTCTTCGGATTCTCTACGGGTTCAATTACAAAACATCAGGGCTTCAGAAGAAACTAGGGCTTGTACATTGGGTTCTCTACGGTTCAATTACAAGAAATTAGGGCTTGTACGATTACATTCTCAACGCTCTCTTCACAACAAATTCTCAATTCAGGTCTTCTTCTTACTAACTCCTCGGTTCTTCTTAATTGTTTTGATGCATGCTTCGATTTTGAATTTTTATTGTGAGATTTTTGGGGCTTTTGGGAGTTTACTGATTGTATGTTGATTTGGTATGTTATTTGCCTAGAAATATTGTGTTTTTGGGGCTTTCGGGAGTATTGTAATTGTATGTTGGTTTGATTCTGATGTATAAATTGTTTCTTCATAATTCTGTATAAGTTTTGTTTCAACACTATCATATTTTATACCATAATTTCTACAATGAGCACAATCTGCAGTCGTTTCAGAAAAGAAAAACACGATTTAACTTGTATATACTCCAACTAGAAAGAGGGGATAGAGGTTGAGGGTTCAAGGTTCAGTGAAGCATGTGTGAATATTTTAATTTCTGTAATTGACCTTATAACAAGGTGTCTTGATGGAAATTAACCTTTTAAATTTTTACCCAAATGATGAAGGGCCAACTGACATAAGAGAACAGTCTATTAATAACTATCTTGGCTAGCTGTGTTCAATATGTAAAATTGTACTTGCAAGTCTAAATAATGTATCCAAGACAAACAATGTTAAGTGCAAAAATTGATAACTGAAGTAAATATTACAACTCCCTGTCCCAACTACTGTTTTGGCCTCCCAAACACAAACCCCTGCAAGTTAAATGTACTATTGTTGCTTTTTCTCCACCACACATGAACGACACTTTGCCAATCCTACTATCGGTAACGTAGAAAATATTCTTAATGATTTATTTATTTGATATAATTAAACCTCAAATTAAATTACAACAAAATCTGTTACTGAATAATAACTTTGTAGAAATGAAAATTGTTGTTTTGATCTCTTGCTTAACATCACATCATCTTTCAAAAGTTAAGAGTACAGAATAATGATCTAGAAGTTCTGATCCACATCATTGATCGTCGACACAACCTATGAGCAATTTTTGTTCAAGTTATTATCTTTCTAGTTGATGAAATTCTATTTGCTGTTTGTTCATAATAAAAGCACTTCTTTAGAAAATTAGAGAGGCTTTTAGGTTTCCGAATATTGCATTATGTTGTGTATTCTTTATATCTCTGTGATGTATGTGCTTCATGATTTAGCACCTTTCTTTTTTGCATTGTCATAATTTAACATTCCTCTTTGATTTTAATGAAGGATTTGGTGGCGATGTCGTTTCGTGTTATAGTATAACCTATATTTAAAGTATTAATATTGTATGTGGTAGAAAATAGAAAAGCTTGTAGGTGTACTGGGAAATGAAAACGAGTAGACCGTTGCAAAATGACATTACTTCCAATTCCATATTTATCATAGTGCACAATTTTAAGAGTGCACACTAATATTAATTAATTTTTGTGTATACTCATTAATAATAAATATGAATTTAAACAAAGACTGTTGGTGGTAGCTAATAGGCTTCCAGTGTCTGCAATTAGGAGAGGAGAGGAGTCGTGGTCACTGGAGATTAGTGCTGGTGGTTTAGTCAGTTCGCTTCTTGGTTAGTCTTGCACGATTTTAATATTTCCATTTTATTTACTCAATATTGTTGCATTATTACTTCCTTTACATTTTACTTTACACCTGCCATTTTTAAGGCTTCAAGGAATTTGAGGCGAGATGGATAGGTTGGGCAGGCATGAATGTGCCAGATGAGGCTGGGCAGAAGGCACTTACAAAAGCACTTGTTAAGAAGGTGCACTTGTTTTACTATCTTATTCTTTTGCTTTCTCTTTTCACCTTGATTGTCAATTTTTATTTGGCCAAGGAAACAAAAAACTGTTGTAGATTAAAGCATTTCTAGCTTGTTACATTGACACAACTTATGCTAACCCCTCTCCCCCTGCAGAGGTGTATACCTATATTCCTCGATGAAGAGCTAGTTCACCAGTATTATAATGGATATTACAACAATATATTATGGTCTCTCTTCCATTATCTGGGACTTCCCCAAGAAGATCGTCTTGCGACTACTAGAAGTTTCCAATCTCAGTTTGCTGCATATAAGAAAGCAAATCAAATGTTTGCTGCTGTGGTGAATGAGCATTATGAGGAGGGTGACGTTGTGTGGTGCCACGACTACCATCTAATGTTCTTACCCCAATGCCTGAAATAATATGACAGCAAAATAAAAGTCGGTTGGTTTCTTCACACACCATTTCCATCTTCTGAAATTCATAGGACGCTGCCATCTCGATCAGAGCTGTTACATGCTGTCCTTGCTGCTGATTTAGTTGGGTAAGATTTTGTATGTGTAGTTAAGGCTTGCAATCATACACATCATCATAGCATGACAAGTCACTTGTTGATCTTAAATTATTGGACAATAAATTATAGGCATATACTTTAATCTCTTTGCCTTCCTGCCTGCTGATCAATGTTCTAGATTTTTATGTGATCATCAAAAAAAAGACAGTAGCATGACCAATCTCCTACAAAGATGAATTCATTAAATTTATAGAATATATACTACATGTAAGGTGATGAATTCAGTTTACATCCATCAAGTAGTTTTAGAACATAAAATATGATCTATTTTGTGGCCCTATTTGCATGCTTTTAGGAACATATTCTGGAATTAGCATAAACCATGTAAGTTGTAGATATAAGCCTCATTATCATTTGGGTGAAATTTCATTGGGAATGAATTGGTGTATAAAGATTTATAGACCTGTAGTTTTGTAAGTCTTAAGTACCTACTTAGATGGTTCTAAAGAAGAAAAGTTGTCCCTGATCCTTTAATCCAGAGGCCTGTCAATTTTGGTAATTTTTATAATTAATTTGTGGGTGTAAAGGTCCTAGAAATATAATAAACTTCCATAAATCTGCAAATTTCAGAATTTCTGCCTTGGATTAAATGTCTGTTTTGGGAGTCTTAAAAACATAATTACTTCTCGGTCAAAGAACAGAAATTGTAGTTTAAAGTCTTGACAATATGCCCATAAAATATCTTAGGCACCAGACTGATGAAACTTGAGTTATAACAGATTTTGCATTGCGTACTCAGGCTGATTCTGGACAGCGGACAATGGCAGACTTTAAACCAATGACATACATTGTGTTATATCTTTAACTCTTAACATACTTTAGTACCTGATTTTGATGAATTATTAGAAGGTTTATTTAGCATGAAAGTTAAAGCCTAATGTCTTAATAGTATTCTTTCTGAATTTCATTGCGATCAAGTATGCGTAGAGAGACTTGCTCACTAATTACTATATTCAGTTTCTGGAAATTGAATGCTTGCTTTGAAACCTTTAAAGACCAGATTAATTGTTTGTCATAGAACAAAAGTTGTTGGAATATTTTTCCATGAGCCGAGTTCATGCAACGTCCACTAAATCGGAGCATTATCGTAATAATGTGGCAATGGACAAAGTTTTTTTTTGTAAAACACATAATTGGCTATCACTTACATTTAAAGTTTTCCTTATAGTACATTGAGGTTTGGATGCTGCTATTGCAATAAATTCATACCAAACATCACGGTTCATTATGTATATAGTATAATGTCAATTTCAATTTGTGAGGCATGCAGGTTTGTAAGCACTTTCTGGAAGTAGTGGAGATGAATCAATATGGTTGGTTTTGGGTCTGTCCAAATGGTGGTAAAACTTGTCATTACAGGCATGCACTTCCTCCAGGTTATATATTAAAATCTCAAATGAAGGCCCTGTTAGAGGAAGATGTGGAGAAAATATCAAAAGATATTGAAAACCAGGTCATTTTGACTTGTTAATGATTATTTGATATTCATTTACATTTTATCTGCATCCCTATAATATTCTTATAATATTCCATATTTATCACATCAACTAAAGATTGAGGAGAATCCTTTTTCTCGATTTTCCCATTTGATGATTTCTGACAAGATTGATTCTTCGATTTTAGCGTGCTAAAGTAATTACTTCAACTCCCATGACTCCTGAGTTATTCTTAGAATGGAAGAAGATGGAAGCACGGGACGTTGTCGAGATGGCATAGAGAGCAAATAATGATCGTATGAGCAAATAATGATCTTATTGGCTGCTTAGCTATTTCGTGGTATTTTAGTTAGGTTTTGGATGTTGGTTTGGTTTATGTAGTAGATGGATGATTGATTGGAATGGTTTGTGGAGTTGATGTTATTTTGGATGGTTTTTTATGTATTGAAATGGCTTCTGGACAGCCTGTTTATGTATTGGAATGTTTGGTAATATTTTGAATGGAAAGTTCTATATTTCAATGTGATATGTTGCCATTCTGTATTTAAAGTGTTGGTAAAAAGTATGCAAAGTGTAACCATTGACTCTAAAGTATTTAGTCTTTATGTGTTGGCAAAAGTATAGCAAAGTGTTGGCACAAAATCTAAAAATGTTTAAGAAAAAGTGTAGGCATAGTGGTAAGGGTGTTGGTTAAAACATCAAGGTGTTTCATAATTTGGTGTTACAGTAGTACTGAAAATGTGTTGGCATAGGTCTATAGCAATACTATTAGTAGTGTTACTAAAAAGATAACTGTGTATGCATAGATCTATAGCAACAACTAATAATATGTAGCCACAGAAATAAAAAGTGTTGGCGTAGGTGTCTACGCCTACACATTTCTCCCGTGTTACCAAAAACTACAAAAGTGTTGGCGTAGACCCCTATGGTAGCGGCCATTTTTCTAACACCCTCAAATTTGGTCAAAGTGTATGTTAATCCCAAATGACCTAACAGAATTGTAGAAGGGGGGGGGGGGGGGCGTTGAATACAATTCTTGATATTTCTTAAACTTAAAACAACTTACAAATAAAAACTGAACTTAAAGTAAAAATCACAAGCACATAAATAATTTCAGTTTGATTGTTTGATGATCCAACTGAAGTGATTTTTATTGCGGAAATAATCTGTGATACAAAATGTACACAGCTGCTCAGTTACAAGATTGTAGAGAAGTATGCTCTCAAAGATAGCTAATACAAACTATTTGTTTTTCTTCTCTTGTCTTTTAAAGTAACTGCTACACTTGGTTATAAATACCCAAGTTTATAATTCTACGTTTGGCTAAACTAAAGAACAATAGTAGTAACCATCAGTAGCTTGCTTTTCATTCCTTTTGTCCAATGGTCCTTGAAGATCTTTGCTTTTGTCTTCATGCTTATTTTAATCATTCCCAAGAGCCTTATTGGAAATTGGAATGTTTCCTTATTTCCAGTAACCATTTTGATGGCTTCCAATGCAAAGTACACTTCCATATCTCCTTTAGATCTGTTCAGTAAACTGTCACTATCACTTTGTCAACTGTTCAAAAAGCAATAGTGATTCGTTGACAGTAGGGAGATGTGTTTCGTTGATAGCTTTATTCTTCATTCCGTTGATGGTGTTTCCTTCGTTTCGTTGATGGTGTTTCCCTTGTTTCGTTGATGGGTAAACTCCATACCGTTGGCAGAGTGATCTTCATACCGTTGACATGTCTTCACTTAGGCAAAATTACAAGGCATAATATATTTACAATTAACCAACCTATTTTGCCTATCTAGTACTTAGTCAACATGACTTAGAAAACCTATCTAATACATACAACAGAATGCATATCAAACTGTGAAGTATTGTACAGTGCAATTGCTACATTACTCATTTCGTTGATGAGCTTCCTGTCAACGGAATGCTGCAAAGCATGCCATTTCGTTGACAGCTACAAAATGACTTAATACAAAATCTACTAAGTGTTTTTATAATTATCATCAAGAACAACATATTCCTAACAATCTCCCCCAATTTATGACTGATAGAATAACAGCCATAAATCAAGAGCCTTGATGATAACAAAAACACTCAGACATATTACACATGATAAAAAGTAGAAATTGCATTGAGCTTCATTGAATTTAATTGAAATGCAAAGTAGAAAATCTTACAAAACAAGTGCACAGAGTTGCTCCTCTAGACTGAGCAGATTTTTCATCTTTGCCTATGTGGTCTTGTTTTCTTCCCTTTTCTTGCATTGTTCTCCTCAATTTGAGCTTGAAGTCTTCTGTAGAAAATCTTCTCTTCTTCATCTTGATTCCCCAACTTGGATTGCATTAACCTTAGAGTTTCATTGGATGCCTTCTCCAGTTGGTCTTCTATTCTGAAGAATCTTCTACAGTTGTCCTTATCTCTGAATTCCATCATCCAAAAAGGTTGGAGATGAATTATCTTTCCTGTTTGAGGGACCTTCAATACTCTGGGAAGTGCACCAGGCTTGTTCCAGCTAGCTTTGATTTGGCAAATCTTGGAGACAACCTCAGACTTGGCTGTTTTGGTAAAACCAAAATCTTTCTTCAAACATTTAAACACAGATAGCAGTGTCTGATAGTCTTCTCCCAGAATTCTGTGTAGAGGCCAAACCTGTTCTCTCCCACCCTTGTAGACAAATACCAATCTCTCTGGTAGTTTGTAAGAAGCTGCTATTCCTCTCACTTCAACCAGGTCATCAAGATTGATATGAATGTCAGACTCCTCCCTGATATCAGCAAAGTTGGCCTCATCAAACTCAATTGGCTCTCCCTTTGGCTCAATTGGCTGATCATGGAAATTTACAGGATGATTAGGATCACAGGCTAACTTTACCTCTGAAACTGGATCAGGAATTGTTGGAGGTGCAATTGGTACAGAAGAGTCTGATGCAATGCTCTGAGAGTCATCATTCTCAAAGGCTATGTTTCTCCTAGCTCTTGCCTTTGGTTGCCTTGTGCTCTTCTTTGCACTCCTTTCCTCTCTTGCTTTTTCTTCTAGCTGTATTTCTTCTTCATCAAGAGACTGAGCAACAGAAAGGGCTTGCATTGCTGCTCTTTCTGACTCTTCAGCTTTAGCTTCAGCAAAGTTTGGGTGACCAGCCCAAACACAGATTTCTTGTCCATTCCTGTAGACAATTGCCCTTTGCTTCCTTATCTCATAATCATTGCTTTCCTTGCTTTTTGTGATAAGTAGACCAAGAAGCTTGAGCTCATCTGGATAAGGTGCAGGATAGAAAGTCCTTGCTATATTTTTGCCCTTTGGTTTAGCAGGGGACTTGGGAGATAAGCTTCTTTGGAGTGTAGCTTGTTCCACATCCCTAATGCATGAAGTTTGTCCTTTTTCCTTCCTTGGACCTTGAGTGACTCCATGTAGAAGGGGCTCTACCTTATAGAAAGAATTGGTCTGTGGCTCACATTCCATTGACACTAGAACCATGGCATTCGTTGATGGTTGATCCGTTGATGGATTTGAGTCCTTTGTAGTTCCAGCAATTTTCTTGACCTTTGCTTCTATGTTGGACCAATGGTCTTTGATTTGTTCTGCAAGTCTCATCCTCATAGAAGCTTCCTGGATCAGGTCAATACCATCCTTTTTCTTCTTTCCAAACTCCCCCATTGCTAATGGCTCTTCTGGCAAGGAGATGGCTGGGACCAAAACCTTTGTGATTTGTATTTCTAGCTCCTTAGTTTTCTCCCCCCTTTTGTTATCATCAAGTGAGATGATAGGGATTCCTTGAGCTGCCAGAAGCTGGGTGAGTAGGCTAGTTTGCTTCTCCTGTTCCTTCTGCATGTGAGAAAGTGTAGCCTCAACTTTGTCCACTCTAGAGGAGAGAGTTTTCAAAGATGAGGACACTTCAGGTTCCTTGGTGAAAAACCTTGATATCTTGGAGACAGTGTGAAGAGGAAGCTTTTCATCTAGCCTCCTGTCAGTAGCATCCCTAAGGTTGCTAATTGAATCCTTGATTTCTGTAGCCTCAATCCTTGTCTGCAACATTTGTAGCCTTTGAATTTCCAGAGAATCCATTATGGCCTTGTAGAATTTCTTTTCCCTTGCTTCAGCAGACTCATGAGCTAGATATGCCTCATTGTACTGCCTTGTGATAGCAGCATCCAAGTTGCATCTACCATGCATATCCTGAGAAAGCCAGTTTGGTGTAGGAGGCACCACAGAAGTCCCAGTCTGTGTAGTGGTGGCCACCTGTAGATTGTCACCAAAGCTGTCTTCATCATCAGAAAACTCAAAGTCTCCACTTGCTGCAGCTCCTGGAGGTAGATTGGTCAAGGCATCCTTTGCTCTTTGCATTGATGCAATAGTATGAATTAAGTTGAGTGACCTTTCTGCCTCCACATTGCCCTGTTGAGCCATAACTTGATAGGCTGACACAGGATGAGTAAAGGTCTCAGGATCCAGGGAAATACTATCCAGAGTTTGTTGATAATGCTCTTGGAAGGTAAGTTCCCTTTCTCCCTCACTGACCCTCATTAACTCACTAGCAATGGCTGCTTCCATCCTTATTGCTCCTGTAGTCCCTTCTCTCTCTCCACTCTTTTCTTGCATCATGGGCTGCCCATGGCTCACACCTCTCACACCCTCACCTTCACCTACTAAGGTGGTACTCTCAATCTCTCCTTTTGCCTGGCTGGAAGAAATAGCCAGCCTCTCACTCTCAGACTCTCCTTTTGCCTGGCTGCAAGCCAGCCTCTCAATTTCACTCCCTCTCAAACCTAAAAGTGTCTCAACTACCACCAGGTCATCTACACTAGTTGTGGAAACAACTTGATTTTCAATAAGGGGTGTAGAATGACCTATCAACGGAATGGTAGTTTGAACTGTCAACGGTATGGATACCGTTGATGGAGAAACACTTGTCAACGAAAGAAGCTGTTTCATTGATGAAGTCAATAAAGCACTTTGAGAAAGTGAAATTACAGTAGAATCTGTGGTGATTGATTTTAGAGATTGGTCCACAGATCCTCTTGCAACTTCAAAAAAAATTGGTTGATGGCCCAACAAATCACTTAACAAGTGATGGCCACCAGCTTCAGAGTGGGGCTTCTCCAAGATTAGAGTTGGAGAATCAGGAATAGATGAATGGATCATGTCCACATCTAGAGATTGAGTTGGTGAATTGGACGGAGATAAATCAAGATTAATGTTTAGAGAATGGGACTGTAACCCCAGAGTAATAATAGGGGTTACATCAAACTGAATTTGAGAAACTGGAAGTGTTGCTTCTAGTGTGTGTGCACCCTGTGTACCCTTGGACTTTTGCTTCACTCTCCTTTGGTATTGGGAAAATGTAGACTGTGGGCTTGAAGTGTCCCTTACCCTTTTGGAGTGTGCTCTTGGAGGAGAGCTTGTTTCAATAATCACATCCTTTTGGGAGGATGCAACTAGACTTGTGTTTAAATCCATTTTACTCATTGTGCCTTGTTGGGAAGACACAATGGGGCTTGGCTGGATTTCACTCATCTGTCCTTCCTTATCCTTAGGGTTTCTTTTATGTTCACCCCTTCCCTCACCTCTCACAGCTCCAGAAACACTCCCCTTAGGTTGTGTAGTGGATTTTACAATAGGTGCCTTTTGGGAAGCACCTGAGGTTGGCTTGAAGGATTTCTTTGATTTTGGTTTTGTTGCTGGGGCAGGAGCCTGTTGGGTCACAACTACAGACTCCACAGCAACAGGACTGGGTGATACAGTTGAAGTAACAACTATACTAGAAGGGATATCAGTAGTTACCTCAATTATTGGCAGATACACCACTGGAACATCACCATTGTGGTTCAGCCTCAGTATGTCTGTCAATACTCTCTTTTCTTGCACAAAACACTCAAACTTGGAAACAGGGTTAGAGATTACTAATGGTGTTGGACTAACATGATTAGCCAACATCATCAGAAACCTAGCATAGTAGATATTATTTTTCCTATTAGCCTTGTCACCCAACTTAGCACCAATTTCATACATAAGTTGGGTGCTAAAGTTGTAATATCTATCAGTTAGGAGCATGGTAAAAAGAATCAACATGGAATTAGTTAATGCATCAAAATTACTAATCTTTCCAGAAAAGACCTTGATAAATGCATCAGCTAAATAACTATATTCCCTAACCAAACCTCTCCTAATTATTCTACCCAGATTATCAGTAGGCAAAGAGTAGTTTATTGAATTTAGCATGTTAACCATTTTAGTGATTGTAGGCAAAGCATCACAGTTATTTTCAGGAATATGTAGACATGCTTGCAATACATCAGAATTAACTATGTACTCATTACCTTGGAGAGTGAATTGCAGTGTGCAGTTTGTTCCACTATACTCACACGAGGTCCAGATCTCCTCGATTATCTCATTATAGAGAGGAGTTGAGTGAAACATTGCATAGCTCAACTTGCAGTTCTTCATGAAGTCCATCATCTTGAAAAAGATACTGTTCGGGTTTTCCTTGACAACAAAAGGGATGGAGTTGTTCTTCTCATAGATGAACCCTCCAGCAGACATAAGCTTGACTATGGGTGCCATTGTTGTGTGAAGAAAAGCTTCGAACTGAATTGCTTGTTAGAGAGAAGAAGAGAGAAAAGCCTTTGGAATTTTTGAGAACAGGTAAAAAGAAATTAAAGAAAATAGAATTTCTTAAATACTCCCCCAAAAATTCTCAGAAAAAGAGTCCAATAATAAATGTAAATTACTGGATTGGCTTAAAAAATATAACCGTTACTTTTAAAGAATTACCATGATTTATACTTACAGGGGTGTATGCATAGATCGTGGTAAAAGACGTGTCAAAATTTCAACGGTTCAGATTAAAAGCGCTGTATCAACGAATCACAATTGGGCGTTTAAGGTCCCGTTTGTTTCGTTGATAAAGCTGCGTTTCGTTGATATAAAAGTGCTATCAACGAAACACCCAGAAAAATGCTAAGACTGTCAACGAAATGGTGCGTTTCGTTGACATAGTAATTTTGACTTAGACAAAATTTCACTTTTTCCTGAGAAAATTAATTCACAGAAAAACATAGCAAATTTCTGGCTACATTGTAACTTGCAAATATCTCAAAAATAATTAAGAGAGATTTAGCATACCTAGCTCACTTACTAATCTTGAGAATGATGATTCATCAAGTGGCTTGGTAAAGATGTCTGCAAGTTGTTGTTCACTTGGAACAAAATGTAACTCCACAGTACCATTCATAACATGTTCTCTAATGAAATGGTACTTGATGTCAATGTGCTTGGTCCTTGAATGCTGCACTGGATTCTCAGTAATGGCAATGGCACTAGTGTTGTCACAGAAAATAGGAATTTTCTCAACTCTTATTCCATAATCAAGTAGTTGATTTTTCATCCATAAAATCTGTGCACAACAACTTCCAGCTGCAATATACTCAGCCTCAGCTGTGGAGGTAGAAACTGAGTTTTGTTTCTTGCTGAACCATGAGACAAGCTTGTTTCCTAAGAATTGACATGTGCCTGTTGTGCTTTTCCTGTCAATTTTACATCCTGCAAAATCTGCATCTGAATAACCAATTAGTTCAAAGCCAGATTCTCTAGGATACCAAATGCCAAGGTTTGGTGTTCCTTTGAGATATCTGAAAATTCTTTTAATAGCAACTAAATGGGATTCCCTAGGATCAGCTTGAAATCTAGCACATAGACATGTAGCAAACATAATATCAGGTCTACTAGCTGTTAAATACAAAAGTGAGCCTACCATGCCTCTGTAACTTGAAATGTCCACAGATTTTTCCTTAGTATTCAATTCAAGTTTGGTGGCAGTAGGCATGGGAGTTTTGGCAGGAGAGCATTCCATTAAGTTAAACTTCTTTAATAAATCATGAATATATTTTGTTTGACTAATGAAAATGCCTTCATTAACTTGCTTCACTTGAAGACCAAGAAAGTAAGTTAATTCTCCCATCATGCTCATTTCATATTTACTTTGCATAAGCTTGGCAAACTTTTGACAAAGTTTCACATCTGTAGACCCAAAGATTATGTCATCTACATAAATTTGAACAAGTATAGTAGAGCCATTCACAACCCTGTGAAAAAGAGTTTTATCTACAGTACCTCTAGTGAAGTGATTCTCAAGGAGGAACTGTGAAAGTGTGTCATACCAGGCTCTAGGTGCTTGTTTCAAACCATAGAGTGCTTTGAGGAGGAAGTATACATATTCTGGAAAATCATCATCTTCAAAGCCAGGAGGTTGACTTACATACACCTCCTCTTCCAATTCCCCATTCAGAAAAGAACTCTTCACATCCATTTGATAGACTTTGAAATTGGCATGGGATGCATAGGCTAGGAAAATCCTTATTGCTTCTAGTCTAGCAACAGGAGCAAAGGTTTCATCAAAATCAATTCCTTCTTCCTGTGAATAGCCTTTTGCAACCAATCTAGCTTTGTTCCTTGTGACTATGCCATTTTCATCCATCTTGTTTCTGAACACCCATTTTGTACCTATGACACTCCTGTCCTTAGGCTTGGGCACCAGCTTCCAAACATTGTTCCTTTGAAATTGGTTTAGCTCCTCTTGCATAGCCAAAACCCAATCTGGATCTAGAAGTGCATCCTCAACTTTCTTTGGCTCATCTTGAGACAGAAAGCTACTATATAGACATTCTTCTTGAGTTGCTCTTCTAGTTTGGACTTTTGAAGTAACATCACCTATAATAAGTTCAAAGGGATGATCTTTAGTCCATTTCCTTGAGGGAGGTAGATTTGCTCTTGAAGAGGTAGCTTCATGATCATGATTGCCTTGATTGGATATTTGTCCTTGAGAAACTCCCCCTGAGTTTGTTGTCCCTAAATGATCACTTCTAGAAGCATTTCTATGACTGTCAACGGTATTACCATTTTGGCTGTCAACGAAATGCTCATTTTGACTGTCAACGAATCCACCATCATGACTGTCAACGAAATGACCATTTGGTCTGCTAGCAGCTATTCTTTTCAATCTTAATGCAACAATTTCATCTTCACTGCTACTTTCATCTGTGCTAGATACAACAACTTTAGGTTGTTTCTCAGTAGCCTTAACATGATTCACTTGATCTCCTTCCTCATTTTCAAAAGAAAGACTTTCATGGAAACCTTCATCACAGAGACCTTGAATTTTGAGATCATCAAAAACAACATGTACAGATTCCATAACAATGTTGGTTCTGAGATTATAGACTCTGTAGGCTTTCCCTGCTGCATATCCCACAAATATTGCTTCATCTGCCTTTGCTTCAAATTTCCCCAAATGCTCAGCTTGATTTCTCAGAACAAAGCACTTGCATCCAAAGACATGAAGAAAATCCAATAGTGGCTTCTTTCTTTTGAGTAGCTGATAAGGGGTCATTCCTTTGGCCTGATTAATCAAAGAAATATTTTGAGTGAAGCAAGCTATATTAACTGCCTCAGCCCAAAAATAAGTTGGTAACTTTGATTCATCTAGCATTGTCCTTGCAGCTTCAATGAGTGTTCTGTTTTTCCTTTCAACCACACCATTTTGTTGTGGTGTCCTTGCTGCTGAAAACTCATGCAAAATACCATTTTCTTCACAGAACACCTTCATGATTGAATTCTTGAATTCTGTCCCATTGTCACTCCTAATCCTTCTTACTTTCAAGTCAGGATGATTGTTTACCATCTTGATGTGATTGATAATGATTTCACTTGCCTCATCTTTGGAGTGCAAAAAAAAAGTCCATGTAAATCTAGAAAAATCATCAACAATCACAAGACAATATTTCTTCTTTGAAATAGACATGACATTTACAGGGCCAAACAAATCCATATGAAGCAACTCAAGCTGATGGATAATTGATGACTCTGTCTTTCTTTTGAACGATGCCTTCTTTTGTTTCCCTTTTTGACAGGCATCACACAAACCATCCTTGGAAAATTCCACTTGTGGAATTCCTCTAGCAAGATCTTTCCTCACCAAATCATTCATAACTTTAAAATTCAGATGAGATAATTTCTTGTGCCATAGCCAACTTTCATCCTTGCTTGCCTTGCTGAAAAGACAAGTGATGGTGTCTGGACTTGTGCTACTAAAGTCAGCAATGTACACATTCCCTCTTCTGAATCCAGTCATTACCACATTGTTGTTTCCTCTTTTAGAAACAACACAGGCTTCTTTAGAAAAAGTAACTAAAAATCCTTTGTCACAAAGTTGGCTGATACTAAGCAAATTGTGCTTAAGACCATCCACCAATGCAACCTCATCTATGATGACATTCTCTTTTGAAATCAAGCCATATCCCTTAGTGTAGCCTTTGCTGTCATCTCCAAAAGCAATACAAGGGCCAGCTCTTTCCTGAAACTCCGTGAGCAGGGTAGAATCACCAGTCATGTGTCTTGAACAACCACTATCCAAGTACCAAAGATTCCTTTTGTCTCCCTGCACACAATAAAACCAAATCAAGTTGATTTTGGTACCCAAGTTTCCTTGGGTCCTGTTTTGTTAGCCTTTGCTTTTCCTTTAATATCATTTTTCACCTTGGGCTCAGATTGATTTAAATCAATCTTTACCCTTGGTGTTGATTTCTGAGAGTTGCTCACATTTTCATTCATAGCATGCATAGTTGGTGGAACAAACATGTAATTCATATTCCATGGCATTTGTGGCACATTAAACATATTCATGTATGGATTAGGCACAAACGACATGCTAGCATATGGATTCTAAAATTGTGCATATGGAGCAAACATGTTAGGCATAACAGGCATTGTAGGCATAGAACTATTCATTGCAGGCTTGGGCATTTTCACATTAGCAGTTTTCTTAACAGATTTGCAGTTAGTAGATAAATGACTAACACTTCCACAATTGACACATGTCTTTCTAGGAGCATATTTATCAGGTGTGTAATTGTTGTGTTTGTTAATCCCTACTTTGCCATTCCTGTTATTCTTTTTATTTCCCTTAGCCTCAACTTGAACATTCTCTAACTTATCTTTCAATTGCTTGTTGGACAAGTGACCTACATTAGCTCTCTCAACAGGCTTCTCAACTTTCTTTGATTTACTAGACTCACCTTGAACAAAGTTCTTGGTGACAGGACCATACTTATTATTAAGTCTAGTGAGTTCATCTTTTCTTTTCTCTGTCAACGAAACAGCCTGATCGGTTGATGGTTCATCTGTCAACGAAATATTGCATTCTGTTGACATATCAACCTTCAACAAATGATCATTGTTGTTTGTTGACTCTGTTTCTGATTCTAAGGTTTCACCAACATACCCTAGCTTCTCTTTGTTCTTTTTCCATGATTGCTCACAGAAAGATTCCATACCTTAAACATTAATGATGTTGGTGGCAACATTCCTGGCATCTTTCCATTTTGCAATCACACTTTGTTCTATCTCAAGTTGTGTTTTAAGAATTTCTTCTATTTGTAACACGTTCTCAAGTTCCTTCTTAGCATCCCTACTAACACATCTCATTTTCTCAAATTCAATGAGCTGTGCTTCTAACATTGCATTCCTATCATTTAAGAGCAAATTAGTCTCTTTTATTCTTGAATTCTCTTTGGTAAGTGATTTAAGAGTAACACGCAAATTATATAGTACAGTAGACATTTCATTTACTGCACTATCGCATTCCTCTTTAGAAAGCTCAGAAAGATTAGTAATTGTTACCTGGTTGCTTGAGGAGCTTGCTTCCTGCTAATGATTGTTAGCCATAAGAGCCAAGTTGACATACTCAACATCATCATCAGAATCTTCACCATTACCAGCCCAATCATACTCCTGAGACATGAAAGCCTTTTCTTTTTGCTTGAGAAGTTCAAAGTATTTCTTTTTATAATCAACAGGCTCAAACTTCCTGTTGCCCTTCTCAATCTTGGGCTTTCTGCAGTCTCCAGCAAAGTGACCAAGCATTCCACAATTGAAACATTTAGATTTAGACTTTTCAATCCAGTTACTTTTGTTAGGTTGAAAGTCTCTCCTTGGTGGCCTTGCTTCTGAGTTTCTCTTGAACTTGAACTTAGAGAATTTTCTTGACAGAAAAGCAATGTGTTCATCAATCTCATCTAAGTCATCCAAGTTGGCTGGTTCTGATTCTTCTTCTTCTGTCATCTTGCCTTTACCCTTGCTAACATCACTCCTACAACTAGCTCGACTAGTTGTGGCCTTTGCAGCTTCTTCATTGTCATCTTCCAGTTGGTTCACAGATGCAATCAATGCAACAGATCCACCCTTCTTTTGTACCTTTTCAATTTCTTCATCTTGCTCCATTTCCAACTCATATGTCTTCAAGGTTCCATAAAGCCTCTCAAGAGTGTAGTCTTTGTACTCTTGAGTGTTTCTGAGAGAAACAGTCATAGGCTTCCATTCTTTTGGAAGAGCTCTAAGAAATTTAAGGTTTGAATCCTTGGTTTGATAGATCCTCCCATACAACTTTAATCCATTCAAAAGCTTCTGAAACCTACTAAACGTGTCATTTAGGGTTTCACCAGCTTTAAAATGAAAATGCTCATATTGTTGTATAAGGAGCTGCATTTTGTTTTCCCTAACTTGCTCAGTTCCTTCACAGAGAGTTCTAACAGTGTCCCATACTTCTTTGGAGGTTGTACAGTTTATGACATTGTCAAACATCTCTTGCTCCAAACCATTAAACAGAATGTTCATGGTTCTTTTATCTTTATGGACTTCTGCAACATCTTCAATAGTCCATTCTGAGACAAGTTTTGGAATTTCCACATCAGGAGCATCATCTGGCAGTCCAACTCTAGATGCAAACTTCATGGGAACATGTGGACCTTTCTCAATGCAGTCTACATATCTCTCATCCATAGACATGAGATGTAAATGCATCTTTACTTTCCAGTGAAAGTAATTGTCCTTATCAAGAACTGGTATCTTTACTCCTGCATCCTTCTTCACCATGGCCTCTGTTTTTGGTCTTGATCTTTAAACTTCTTGTATGTTAGAAGCTTGCTCTGATACCAATTGTTAATCCCAAATGACCTAACAGAATTGTAGAAGGGGGGGGGGTTGAATACAATTCTTGATATTTCTTAAACTTAAAACAACTTACAAATAAAAACTGAACTTAAAGTAAAAATCACAAGCACATAAATAATTTCAGTTGGATTGTTTGATGATCCAACTGAAGTGATTTTTATTGCGGAAATAATCTGTGATACAAAATGTACACAGCTGCTCAGTTACAAGATTGTAGAGAAGTATGCTCTCAAAGATAGCTAATACAAACTATTTGTTTTTCTTCTCTTGTCTTTTAAAGTAACTGCTACACTTGGTTATAAATACCCAAGTTTACAATTCTACGTTTGGCTAAACTAAAGAACAATAGTAGTAACCATCCGTAGCTTGCTTTTCATTCCTTTTGTCCAATGGTCCTTAAAGGTCTTTGCTTTTGTCTTCATGCTTATTTTAATCATTCCCAAGAGCCTTATTGGAAATTGGAATGTTTCCTTATTTACAGTAACCATTTTGATGGCTTCCAATGCAAAGTACACTTCCATATCTCCTTTAGATCTGTTCAGTAAACTGTCACTATCACTTTGTCAACTGTTCAAAAAGCAATAGTGATTCGTTGACAGCAGGGAGATGTGTTTCGTTGATAGCTTTATTCTTCATTCCGTTGATGGTGTTTCCTTCGTTTCGTTGATGGTGTTTCCCTCGTTTCGTTGATGGGTAAACTCCATACCGTTGACAGAGTGATCTTCATACCGTTGACATGTCTTCACTTAGGCAAAATTACAAGGCATAATATATTTACAATTAACCAACCTATTTTGCCTATCTAGTACTTAGTCAACATGACTTAGAAAACCTATCTAATACATACAACAGAATGCATATCAAACTGTGAAGTATTGTACAGTGCAATTGCTACATTACTCATTTCGTTGATGAGCTTCCTGTCAACGGAATGCTGCAAAGCATGCCATTTCGTTGACAGCTACAAAATGACTTAATACAAAATCTACTAAGTGTTTTTATAATTATCATCAAGAACAACATATTCCTAACAGTGTAGTCATAACCTGTTTTTTTCCTTTTACCAACAGTTTTTTGGGCTATAACCACACTTTTTCAGGTGTTGCTGAATCCCACTTATGGCGTAGTGGTATTTGAAACCCTTGTATTTTGATGATAACAGTATTGCAGTAAGATGAGTATATTGTGTTGTACCAACATTGTTTTGCAGGTGATAGAAACTTAATATTACTAACAAAACATGTTTTAGCAGCTAGCTGGCAGAGCAAAATTTCTATGCAGGCAGCAAGCTGACAACACTTTCAGCAGATAGAGTTTCAGTCCTATTTTATAGGAAATCTTCTAGGAACTGAATTGTAAGGACTCTATCAGTTATATAAGTCGTGTATATATATATATGAGCTCAAATATTTTTCAAATATATTTTCATATATACATAATCCCTATTAAATAAGTAATTTGTTTACCAATGTTTTTACTCTTAAAATGAACTCTATTTTCTGGGCTTGGTATTAGTTGAACATGTCTTTTCTTAAACGTTCTTATTATCAAACGTTCATCTATCTTGTGACGCCCTCCAAACCCGGGGCACAGGTCTGGGGAGTCACTCGATCAACGAAACACAATAAACCTGGATATAACACATGCATAATAATATAATAACATAAAACACCCCTTAACCAAGACCGCGTTCAGATTATGGCATTGAACAAGCTTCTAAGTTATTACAAACTAGTTTTCAGAGTTATTAATATTACACAACTTAAAGTTCAAAGCTAGACGTCTAGTCTAACTAACAAAATAGACAACTACCATGCCAATGACAACCACTCGAAGTGGTCTCCTAGCTGCTGGAGAACTATCGCTCGCGCTGTGTCTGCTCATATTCTCGCTTCACTGGAATAGGGTTAAAAACAAAACAAGTATGAGCCACAAGTGCTCAGCAAGCATAATATATATCAATCACAGTTCCATAATGAAAGGAAGATCACAATTATCTGAATCAACAAGGTTTAAGCCAACCATAAGCTTTTTAACAATCTCAATGGAAGTAAAAGGGATTAGAATTGGACTTCTACATTTTTCAAATCAAAAGGTTGAGCTGCTGATCAATCACGCATCAACCCCGGACTTGCTTATAGCAAAGTCCTCCACTAGGATCCATGGCCATCTTAGCCTTAAATTATTTCCGACCATTATTGGTCCCATTTTTAAAAACATGCCAATTATATCACAGAGTATAAGCAATAACATGCATCACAAGATAAGTACACAATGACAAAGTATAATAGTTGCAAAAGAGCTTCAACTATTCAATATCAAATGAAATCCGAGAAATAGATTCGGAATGGTTCCAACGTAGATAAGTACACAATGAAAAGGTATAATAGTTGTAAAAGAGCTTCAACTGCTCAATATCAAATGAAATCCGAGAAATAGATTCGGAATGGTTCCAACGTAGATAAGTACACAATGAAAAGGTATAATAGTTGCAAAAGAGCTTCAACTGCTCAATATCAAATGAAATCCGAGAAATAGATTCGTAATGGTTCCAACGTAGATAAGTACACAATGAAAATGTATAATAGTTGCAAAAGAGCTTCAACTGCTCAATATCAAATGAAGTCCGAGAAATAGATTCGGAATGGTTTCAATGGTACAACGTACTCATTTAAGAAGTCAACAATGGTTATCATCAATATAAACTGAATTGAAGGTGAAGGTTTCTGATATCCAACATGATTGTGGATTAATCAACGAATTAGGAATATTCAAGAAAATAGCATCAGTTGCTCAAATACGGGTAAGGATTGAATAATTTTAATTGTTCTGATGGTAACATGCATAATCATTGGAAACAATATCAATGTAATCAACAAGTAATCGCACAGATACTTGCCTGGTCTACGTAGCTGACTTCGGTCTATCTCGTTTACTCTACCTTCTCATTTCCCTTGCCTTGGGAACTCGATTCTATAATAAACAACTCACAATAATAAGTCTAACTATTCTCGTTCTACCTTCGACATATACTCATAGCCATTTTTAAGTCTAAACAAGTTATCGGGTACTTAACAGCATTTATCGAACGCTCGTTCTATTTTACGAAAATAAAAACTCAGACACTAGCCCTTATACGAAGCATTTACGGACAATAAAACACATTACTCAACTCATATAAACCATATAGCACTTATAAACATTTTTAAAACAATATTCGGTGCTCATTTGAATTTAAATAAGTCACAAATAATTTTTAAATCAAAAATCGGATTATTAATCCCAATATAAGTATTTAAAATCAATTAATATAAAATTAATTGACATTTTCCAAACACTCAAACTATTTTTAAATAATTAAATCAAGCTAGAAAATAATTAAACTTAATTTAAATTAATTAAATCTAATTAATAATTAATCAATAAGAATTAACTGATTAATAAACTAAATCAATTAATTATTAATCAAAAATAATTAAAATAATTAAATTTAATCAGTTTTCGAATTTAAATAAATAAATATAATTTTTCAGAATTTTCTGAATTTAAAAATGTATTTTTAAAATAAAAATATGATTTTTATAAATATTTAAACTATTTTCGAATTATTTTTAAAAATAAAATCCAAAAACAGTTTTCTGAAAATGAATTAGGGTTTCGAAGATTGAAACTGGGTCATAAATTGGGTCAACGGGTCGGGAAGAACAAAAACGGGTCGGGAAGAACCACCCGGAAATTTTCCAGAATCCGGCGACAATTCCAGATTCCGGCGAGCCAAAAACACATCAGAATTTGGGGTTTTTATATGAAAACACTCCTTATTAACTTAGCAATACATTCCGACCAAAACAAACCAAAAACACAGCCAGAATCCCAATTCCGATCAAAATCCGGCGACCTCAAGCAAATTTTCCGATCTCACTAAATCATACATGAAACTCTACGTTCTTTATGTTAAAATGAAGCTAAGAACACATACAACAAAAGCCCTCTATAAAAAACAATGTCAGATCATTCATATGAACGGACTATTCAAAAGAAAAAGCGGGCAAAAACCCTAAAATCGAAAATCTCAAAATCGAACATAAACATGAAATTAAAGCATGGATTTCTACTCATTAGAACCCTAGGAACATGTTAGAAGCAATCAATTGAACGGATAATCAACAGAATGAAAATCCCCAAATTTCATATGAACCCTAATTTAATTCGAATATTGAAAAATTCATAATAAATCGAAAAATTACCAGATGATGATATGGTTTGAAGATTCCGAAACTAGAGATCAGGAGCTTTGATTTGAGTACTTGAACTTGATATTTGGATTTCAATAACACCTTCAAAATTGATTTTGATTTCTGAGAACACGAAGAACACGGTTCGGGAATTTTTATATTTTTGTAAATATGAAATACGGATTATACGAAGGATAATGTACGATTCGTATTTTTATACTTAGTGGAAAATAATACCCCAAACAACATTTTTGGATCGATATAGTAAAGTAAAGTTATCCACAAAGACTGATAGTTATCCATATCAATACATATCATTTATATAACGAATGCTCAAGAATACGGGGCTATAATTGATGTATTATTGATATGAACGATATATCAATCACCCTAAACAATTAGGGTTCAGAATAATTTTTCTTTCTTTGAATAAAACAAATACTATTGATAGTATCAGGTAATAAGGAATATAATGATACGAAGAAATCTTCCAATAATGATTCAGATACGAAAGACGAAGGAATAATAATGATGTACAAATTTTCAACGGGGCCCTTGAATTTTCAAAACGAGGCTCAAAACTGAAGATATTTCTAAATGAAAAGATATTCGAAAGGGGCTTTCGACACATCAATTAACATACTATTACTCAATAACCTTAATCATTAAGACTCCAAATACTCCACATAAATTATTTTACTCATAAAATATAATTTATATTATTAATAAAGTTCACGGATATTACATATCTTTTCTAAACGTTGCTTTCTGAACGTTAATCTTTGAATTATTCAAACAAACAAAACGTGAGACATTTATGGTCAAGAACGTTGTTTTTGTTGGGTTAATTCAAGTATTAATTCGTTCATCATATAAATATACTTGTGTGGGTTTTCATTCTTGTTTTTGGACAACATTCAAAAGAAAACACAAGTGCTTTACAAACTGATTTGATATATCTTTATTATACTCGAGCTCTATTATATATTATACGATATATATTCTTGAATAGAGTTCATAGTTTCGGTTGTAATTCATTATATCTTTGTATTGTTCAACTTGTAAGTTGGTAGTTGCCGGTTTTGTGAGCTTGGGAAACTAGGGTTCAAGGAACTTGATAGCTAGAGAGGTTTATACTTGGTTTAGTATAGTACTTAGAGAACTGCGTTCAAGGAACAAGGTGTTTCAACAAGCTGCAAACAGTAACTGGGAGATCAAGGAGATATATTATTGTATTATATAGTTGTAATTCACTTTGATTAATATATTCCTTTGTCGTGTTGGTAGAGGACCAAGACGTAGATCTATAGATGATAGAGGTCGAACCTGACTAAAATTGTTGTGTGTTCTTTACTTTCTGCACATTTTACTTACTCATTTACATATCATAGCTAGCTCCCACTTTATATTATATGTGAATCCAGTAAGCTGCCAGACAGCAAAACAAACTAATATTTGCTATTTCAGTCACATAACTTGGTAACTTTTAAAATTGGTCATTGTTATTCATAACACCTATTCACCCCTTCTCTCTAGGTGTTGATTTTCAGTATTTTATTTAGTAAATTAGTTTGTTATCTGTTTAGATTTAGTAACAACGAGAAAACGGGTCACTTTGAGAAAACATGGTTAAAGAGAGAGCGATTCATTTAGCAAAAAAGAAAAAGAAAAAAGAGAGAGCGATTCATTTAGCAAAAAAGAAAAAGAAAAAGGAGAGAGCGATTCATTAGGAGGAACATATTATATGATAAAATTTAATATTAATGTTATATTATTTATTTTAAAATAAAAGTTGGAATATAAATTTTGAGACAAATTAGAATGGTGTTAAATATTCTAATATTTGATATATTATTAAAATATTGAAAAATATTAAACAATTGTCTTTTTATAAGTATATTCATTCAAAATTTCGGTAAATTACCAAAACGAAAAAGAGAGTTGAAAAAAAACCTTTATTTTATGTTAAAATATTATTTTGTCTAAAAATATAATTTAAAAAATATTTTTTAATTTTTTTTAGAGAAATTGCTTAGTAAACTAGTTTAATTTAAATAATCTAAGGGTACCTAAAAATTGAAATTCACACGTAAAATAACAACAACTTTTATTAACGAAAAAACAAATGAGTGAAAAGTGAGAAGTTTTCACAGGGGAGCTCCAAGTGTTAACTAGTTGCAAGACGTGTCACCTTGTCATGAACCTATACATACACACTATATCACCCTCTGTATCATCACTACCACATTTTCCACAAATCCAAGCTCACATCAATGGCGAAATCATCTTCCTCATCAGACTCAAACAACGAACAAGAAACCACCCTTGAAAAACCACCTCCTCAAACCTCACTGACCACCCTACTCAAGCAAGAATCTCAGCTCATCTACTCTCTCTTCTCCTCTCTTGACATCCTTGCTGGTGGGATTTTACGCAAAGTTGCGGCGGGCCTACTTGGAGCTGCGTATGTCTGTTTTGTGTTGTTTGTGGTCATGATCGTGGCTGTTATTTTGGGAGTTGGATTAGTGGGATTGTGGGTTGAAGAGCCTGTTTGTGTTAGAGAAAAAGTGTTGTTTGATTACTCTCAAGTGAATCCGAGCGCTACGTTAGCGGTCGGAGATTATAAGGGTGGGTTGAATGATATGGTTATGAGAGAAGTGCCTGTTGGACAGACTTATTCTGTGGACTTGGTTCTTGTTATGCCTGAGTCTGATTATAATTTGCAAGTTGGGATGTTTCAGGTATTGTCTTCTCTTTCTTCGTTTCCGAGGTTTTTTTAGATAATTTTTCGGTTTGGTTATGTTGCCAAATTAGAATTTCAAAAATAGGAGGCTTTGAATGTGACAGATACCACGTTAAGTTAAACGTTTTTTTCATCTTAATTCAATCATTAACTCTTAACAATATTCATTTATGAGGGGTTTTCTGTGTGTTTCATTTGTGATTTGTCTGTTACTACACTTCACTAGATGTACAAATTTTGAAATTTGCGAAATAGGGGGAATGTGTATTTAAGCTTAATAATGGTGTGAATGTTATTGATCATATTTATTTGGTTGTAAGAAGCATTTTTTGTTCATATGTACATAAATTACCAAAATAGTTTGGTGAATAATCATTTAGGGGTCGTTTGGTTCAAGAAGAGGTATGAGTTTGGAATCAGGAATCAGATTTATGTGGTATGTGGTTTAAATTTCATTATTGACATTATGTTTTATGGTTCAGTGCTGTAATCAATCTATTTAACTTAAAAATATTATTAAATTATTAATTAATTTAATTTATTAATGTTATTGAAAAATTGAAAATATTTTTTTTAATATTAATAACATTTATTTGCATATAAAAATATATATTTTTTGAAGAAATAAAAAAATAACAATAAAAATGATACTCATACCACCCTTTCATACCCACCTCCCTATTTGGGTATCAAAATCTCATACTTTGGGGTTTGAGGTATGGGTATGAAATAAAAAAAGTGTTAACCAAACATGAGGTATGAGTTTTGTTCATTCTAAACCCATACCTGATTCCTCATACCTCCCAACCAAACGACCCCTTAGTATCTTATAATCTGTTTATTTTACGAGAGCCACTAGATTTGAACATCTTGCTAGATGTGTTTGTATCTCATCAATGTTAATGTGCAACAGTGCAAGGTAGATGTATATTTTGGAGATGTAACTGGATCGCTAGAATCATTTTGTAAGTTCTAATTACAACTTCTCCATAGCACATTGTAACCTCAGCGCATCTTTAGATGCTAGAAGTAGCATATATTTGTATAGTCAACTACCTACTGCAGTAGTGCTTAAATCATTACCATACCTAATCAACAACTAATAATTTCATTTTCAGAAGCATTATCTTTAGCCTTAGATTAGTCTGATTTACAGAATGACGGGAAGTAATGTTACTTCAAGTACTCAAACTTTCCGGTTGTGCTCCTGAAGTAACATTATCAATGTTTGTGGTTTTTTATTATGTGAAAATCTTTCCATTAAGCTTTACATATTAATATAATTTCTTCTTTATAATGTTTTGAATCAGTTGGTTGCAGAAGCCGTATCGACTAATGGGCATTTGATAGATAGATCTAGTCAACCATGTATGTTGCGTTTCAGAAGTCTTCCTGTTCGGCTTGTTAGAACATGCTTATTTAGTGTACCCCTAATAATAGGTATTAGGTTCGAAACTCAAAAGATAACTATTCCGATATTAAGGCACAAGGAAGGGTATCCAAGAACAGAAGCCATCAAAATAACTATAATTCCGCGAGCTGGAACACTGTTTCTTCCACAACTGTATGATGCTGAAATAATCATGAATTCAGAACTTCCCTGGAAAAAAGAACTGGTTCATAGTTGGAAATGGACATTATATGTTTGGACATCAGTGTACATGTACATTATGCTTCTTATAGTTCTTGGTTGTTGGTTTAGGCCACTCATTTTTCCGGCGATAACAGCGAGTTATAGTCGTGAAGAAGAGGATCGAGATACCACTACCGAAGTGCGGAGGGAACGACCTCTGTTAACTAAAGAAGGTAGAGAAGTTTCAGAGACAATGAGAAAGTGGAAAGAGAGTAGAAACAAGAGGAAAGAAATGCTTTTGCATGGAGTTGCACCCGAGACAGAGGGGTCATCTGCCTCGAGCATAAGTGTAACTAGAGATGACAGCTCAGCTACTGCTGAAGATGCTGGAGACTCGGAATTTGTAGGTTTTGACGACTGATGGAAATTCGCAAGTAATGATCACTCTTTCTTGTATGCTTTTGACTGGCAAAACTTGTAATCTTTTTCTTGATGTTCCTCATATGATTTGTTTACAATATAATGGCCGTTTATATAGCCAATACCTAATAATAATAAAGGTCATTAATATAATAAGAAACAATCCTTATTACGCTTACAATAGTAATTACGGCAATTTTCCGTATTACATCAATAATAATATCAATAATAATATGTAACAGAGAAACAGAGACTGGACTGCAAATCTAGCAATATGTGTAACAGAATTTACCAATAAGACTTGAGGCTCCGTTGATAGCTCTATATATACTAAAATCGATTCAAGTAATATAGTTATAAAGAGCTTTCTTTCGATTTTGGATGACTCGGTTGACTTACCCATATGTTCTTCAAGATTGCCAAAAATGCATTTAAAACAATTTGATGTCATTGAACGTGGTACAAATTGGGTTCTCATTACATCCCTATGTGAACCACTTCACTAGATAGCGATCTTAACAGAAACACTGGTCTCGAGAATTTTTAGTCTTATGTATTGAACTTATTGCTTATATTTCAGAGTTCCTCTTTTATTCATCATTTTCATATACCAATTGAGCGACTATTTCAGTCTGTTATAATGACCAGAGCACGTAAAAATAATGTGTTTATTCTCTTATGTTTCAGGTGCAAGGAATTGATGGACATTGACAATAGCATTTGGGAATTTATAGCCCTTGTCAGCATTGCATGAGAAACTTATGTGTAAGATGATTTCCCTGGACTCGGCTGTCTGGGTAGAAGGATGTTTCCCAGCTTCGCTAGTTTTAATTGGGTTTCTAGTTTTTCTGCTTATCATGTTTTTTTCACAGATTGGGAAAATCTGTATGTACCAGTAGCAAAAGGCTGGACAATTTTCCAATGTTGCAACATTATGTAATTACAGTTCCAATTTATAGGCTTGTGTCGGAAAATTATGCTTTAAGATATCGAGAGAATAAGAAATTGATATATGTCGATGATCATTATGTCGATGATCATTTTTGTATATTTCATCTAATTGGTTGTTAAAAGTCGAACTTTTCAAAATAAATTGTTACTCAACTAGATAGAGTAACTTGCTATAAAACAAGAATAACGGTGATTAAATTCAGGCCCAGGGCACTAAAAATAGCTTTCTGAAACTGTCCTGGCTACAAGCACTAAAACTACAACTTTTTATCTTTTAAACTTGGAGATACTAGAAGGATCAGCTTCTGGACATGGAGGACTCGACTGCTGCAGAAAGTCTATATCTTCTTTTCATACTGGTATACCTTCAGAAACTGTCACTTATAAGTCAACAGGTGGTGTCCTGTGTTTAACAGAGCAACCTAACACGCTGAGAAGGCTGGAGACATGCACACGGGTCCGGAATCTGATGCCCGACTAAGAGCACACAAAATTTATCCTGCTCTAGTGAACACACACTACACTCTACAAGAGCCATCCAGATAAGCTTGTCCTGGCGATGTTCATAACGGAACACTAGAGCTAGGAAGAAGAAAAGCATATGCAGCTATGCTCTTAGTCTAATTAATTTTTACGGTGTTTGCCATTTGATGAACAACCCAGTCACCTAAAAACTAAGGCCGGAAAATAACTTAATTTTGGAAAATGTTTTCCATGGAATATATTTTCTTGGAAAATGTTTTTCATGGAACTTATTTTCCTGGAAAATATTTTACCTCGCTTAAGAAACTAAACCAATTACACAAGATGTGTGTCGAATACTGACTTCTTGGACATTTAAATCATGGGGATATAATGAGACCGCAGAGCAAAACCATAATGTGCAGAACCAAAACAATAGGCTTCCTTTCAGTCACATATGAATCTCGGGGCTAGAGGGATCTATAACCCTCATTAAGAGAATAAATATTATGGATCTAGGAACGGCTTTGCACATGAAAGTATAAATCTTAACTACATATACCTCATCTATTCGACAAAAATTAAAGAAAACCATTATTTTTCACCTATGCGTTTGCTATTACAACTTCAAAAGTCTGGATAGCATTCTTACGGATATCAATAGTATGATGAAACGATTTTGGGTCATTGTCTGAGTAAACACCAAAAACTCAAAGGAAACGTTCCGTTGGGCCAGCATCAAAAACCATTAATCGCTATGAGTTTAAAAAATAGAACCTACATAACAAAAGCAGATACTTGGGTAAATCCACCAAGTTTAATATGCATAACGTCTGGTCGACACAACCACATCGGTATACTAATCAATACAACAGCTACAACGCTTCATCTAAATATATCTTAGAAGAGAATTTAGCAAAATAAAAGTTTAAGGGCTTAATGCAAACCAGAAAGTAATTATTCCTTTGGGACTTGGTCGATGTGATCAGTGCCAACGACCCCACCCCGGTTTGCCTCCTCCTTCCTGAGTTGGACTAACTTTTCATTCTCGGCTTTCAATCGAGCAAGCTCAAGACTTGAGGTGCGCAATTTCTCTTTGTTATACTTCACCTCTTCCTCTATCTCCGCCATTTCTTTCTTCAGGTCGCTAATAGACTTTCCGTAAGGACTAGGGCTGTCAAAAAGGCTGTTATGCTCAAGCGGGCTGGTCAAGGAGTCGACATCACTGTCAGTCTCACTGTCGACATCACTGTCAGAGTCAGTGTCGGCGTTACTGGCAGCGCCAGATGGGTCACTTAACACATTTGCATCCTCAGAAACATGAATTTCAACCCCCTCATCTTTGCTCAACTCGACCCTAGTCCTTTTTACAGCTCTTGAGCCAACAAGCTGGTTGGAAACAGGAGAATCCACAGTGGAGTCTTCTGTTGAATTTGCAGTAGATGAATCACCCATGATACACTTTTTGGATGCCACCATTGCCTCCTTCCGAGATGGTAAGTTATACACCATTAATGCTTGATCTGCACGGAAACTTTCAGCGAAGACAATTGAGGAAGGTAAAGGGGTGGCAGAATGTATTTAACACATTCGATCATACTCAGTTAACATTATGTATTCGGCATGACTATTAATGTAGATATCAAAAGTATGACACTAACAGGCAATTTTACACTATGCAATAGTATGCTGATAATCGACACAAATAATCAACAGAAAACACAAAATCAAACGACTCGACAGTTTGTGCAGGGACGAACACTTACCAACGATAATCAACCCAATACATAACCAACTTCAACATGCAAATTTAACAGCAAAAATACGGCACACACAGTCAACTCGACATATAACAAATCTAACCACACATTTATGCAAATCATCACACAGAACCGACATCCGACTCGACTGATACATTTGGAAGGTCGGCAATAATTACTCAAACAAAAGGACTAAATGTCGGTTGCCTAATCGAATTAGTAACCCACTGATAGTTAAGATTTAAGAATCTACTAAAATCGACAATGTCAGGTTACAAACAGAAACAAAATCGTTTCACAGAAAGAAAAACTGTATAATCTATCTTAACAAAATCACTAATACCGGTTATCATTAATCACCTCACCTAAAACATTCCAAGCCCATCATTATATCAAACGTGGGTAACTTGTTTAATTACAAATTAAATTAACCAGTTTAAAAAAGACACATTAATTTTATAGTTTTCTAGGTGTGCTACAAATTATAAACGAGATTATCGTGCAAATCCCAAGCAAAAATGAAACAACTTACATAAATTTATTCATACGAATGCATACATATATAAAAAGATGCAAGAAAACGCATTCGAGGTTACAATAAATAATCAAGAAACAAGTAAAAACAGAGCAAATAAGAGCACGTTTATAGCAGAATCGAGAAAGAATAAAGGTACTTTAGTTACCCAGAAGTGCAGTCTGCAGAAGGAAGTGAAATGGAAGGGTTACAAGATACGACATAGCCACCATTTTATTACAGCAAAATTCAACAAAATGGACCCAATGTAGCAGGCTTTGAGCCCAGCAGACACGTGGCCCAAAATCTTCAAATAATTGAAACTCATTTCCTTTTTCTGTTTTTTGGTTAGACTTTATTATTCTTATTTTTCTATACTTAACATTGGCACCGCTTAATATTAAAATTTTATTGTATTGGGTTTTATAAATCAAACTAGTTTACTAAGGCGCGCTTCGCAGCGGCTTTATAATAATATCTCTAAATTTTCTCAAAAAAATTCTACAAAATACGTTTTTAAATAAAATAATATTTCTAATATAAAATTAAGTTTTGTTTTGAATTATATATATATATATATATATATATATCCAAATCTAGTCCCAGAAAGAAAAAAAATTAAAAAATATGAACAAACATCTTTTTTGTTGCTGGGAGAATTTTTTATTAATAATGATCTATTTTTGTCAAAACAATTAACAAGAAAAACAACAACCTCTTCCTTTAAAAAAAAATAAAAATAATGACATCTTCTCAATGTTTCTTATTCTTGTATGACTTTTGTTATAGATGCACCGACTTATTGAATTTTGTTAAAAATGCACACACTAAATAAATTTTTCAGTCGAATAAATCTTAACATGATATTTTCGAAATACATACACTATAATTTTCTTAATATACAATTTTTTATCTTTGAATTTTCGTGTATGAATTACAGAAAATATTTTATTAAAAGATATAATCTTTTCTCGTAAAAATTAGAGCAATAACTATCTAAACGTTAAAAAACAATGATAAAATTTGTTTTTAAGACACGATGAATTCTTCACTTTCGAGTTATCTTGTATACAGGTGTATCAACTTTTAACTATAAATTCAAAACTAATAACGTACACACATAAACATATAAATCAATTCACAACTGAATGCACATGAAAATCACCTTGCTCGGTCTATTATTTTAATTGATTAACTGATGAATCCCCTCCTTATTAATCCATGTCTTAACTCAATCAACACTAATAACAAATAACTTGTTTTGTCAAAGATTAATATGTGGATACAAACAAACGTAATAAGATAAATAATATAAAGGAAAAAGTCTCATACTCATGTACTAATATACACACTTTTAACATGAACAAACAAAAAAGTAAAGAAGAACAATGCTGACAACAAAAATTGTAGTAGACAATTAACAGAGTTTAGGTGTATATTTATACTATTAATTAGCTGTTTGTACGAAAGTATTAAATGTAATTAATTATTTACCAAGTAATTACTTAATTTCTTATGCAAGACCGATCTAATTTCTTAACTTCTTATTTACCAATATGTTCTTATATTTTCTATTATATTACATTAAAAAAGAAAGTTTAGGAGAGTAGAATGTTAAGATGGTAATTTCATTTGAAAAGAAATATTATGAGAATATCTAGATAATAATAATAAAGGGAAGTTCAAAATAATGTAAAGTAATACACTTTTTTTATATAATTTAGATATTTAAAGGCAAGAATATTATAATTGAATATTTAGTTTACTCCATTTGTAATATTTAGTTTCCTCCATTAGTAAAGATCTATTGTATATTTACTTTTTTCATTAGTAGAAATTTTAAATTCAAGAATATTATATTTACTTTCCTCCATTAGTAGAGATTTTAAATGCAAGAATATTGAAATTGTATATTTAGTTTCCTGCATTAATAAATATTTAAAAGGCAATTGAGATTTTTTCTAATCTTTGGTATTAATTACTTAATTTCTTATGCAAGACCGATCTAATTTCTTAATTTCTTATTTACCAAAACGTTTCTGTATTTTCTATTATATCACATAAAAAAGAAGAAAGTTTAAGAGAAGAGAATGTTAGGATGTTAATTTCATTTGAAAAGAAATATTATGAGAATATTTAGATAATAATAGAGGAAAGTTTAAAATAATGTAAGGTAATACACTTTTTTTTATAATTTAGATATTTTGAAGGCAAGAATATTATAATCGAATATTTAGTTTTCTCCATTAGTAAAGATCTATTGTATATTTACTTTCTCTATTAGTAGAGATTTTAAATGCAAGAATATTGAAATTGTATATTTAGTTTTCTCCATTGTTAAATATTTAAAAGGCAATTGAGATTTTTTCTAGTTTTTTGTATTAATTACTTAATTTCTTATGCAAGACCGATCTAATTTATTAACTTTTTATTTACCAAAACGTTCCTGTATTTTCTATTATATTACATCAAAAAAGAAAGTTTAGGATAGCAGTATGTTAAGATAGTAATTTCATTAAAAACATATTATGAGAATATTTAGATAATAACATAGGAAAGTTCAAAATAATGTAAGGTAATACACTTTTTTGCTAATTTAGATATTTTGAAGGCAAGAATATTATAATTGATTATTTTGTTTCTTACATTAGTGATATTTAGTTTTCTACATTAGTAAATATCTATTATATATTTACTTTCTACATTAGTAAGGATTTTAAATGCAAAAATATTATATGTTTCCTCTATTAGTAATCATTTAAAAGTTAATTGAGATTTTTTCGATTTTTTTGATATAATTAATTCAAAAAATTGAGAAAATTAGAAAAATAGAACGAAGCGATATGAGAGCGCCACCTCACCGCCCCCGTATTCTCCTTTATATAATAGTATTGATTGTACTAGCATATAAATAATAATTTTAATATGTTGTCTTGTTTACTTTTATATTTTAATGATTAATTTATTCATTCATTCACTATATTAAATTGTTAAAAACAATTATAATGAATATTTATTTGACTCGACATGATTTAATAATTTATAGGATTGTCCTTGTCTAATTTTCAGCTTCTAGTGTCGCATTCCAGGTAACTTATAGTTAGATATATGCCATCTCAGATAATTTAGGAGAAATTTTAGCTAGAAAATATATATATAAAAAAGAATAATGCTAGGGGTACCAAATTGGATCCCAAAATGGATCCCAAATGCCACATGTCATGTTATTATTGGCTACAACTTAATTAATAATAGTGGACCTCCTGTATTCACATTAATTCTCCCAATAAAATCATCTCAAACTTCCACATCACCATTGACACGTCATTTGGTACCAAAATTCGGTACCCAATTCGGTACCTCTAGCATTACTCTAAAAATATATATTATTTGGCTAATAAAGGTAATCGGTTAATTATTAGTATTTATCATATTAGTATTTTATGCTATTAAATGGAATAGCCCGTGATATTTTTGAGGTTTTAGTTAGGAGACATAAAAAAATTGTTGGGATTTATGGGTGATAGCATAGGAACAACTTAACTTTGTATATACTTAATTTTTAATTAAGTAGAACATACTGTCACAACCAAAGTATGTTCTTGTAATCAGTATGCAATGTTAGTTTAATTGTGTAATTTGGAAGAAGTTCACTTTCTGTGTTCAAGCCTCAAAGAACGCATATTGGATGACAGCATGAATAAAGGTTACTGTCATAAGAATTGACAGTAAGATTACAAGAAGACAGAATGTTGCAAGTCAAGACAGCATATTCACTCTGACAGCAACATTGGCGGAATACTACGCGACAGCAACTTTAGCCCTCGACAGCAAGTTTGGAAACCTCGACAGCACACTATGCGGGGAACTCCTACTGTCACCAAAAGCACATTCCTGTGACAGCAAGCTTTGTGGCAAAAGTAACTGTCCCGAGAAAGACCCTTGTTCTAAGTAACTTTCTCAGTCAAATCCCGTGACAGTTTCAATGTTCAAGAAACAGGCGTGATACAGTATCCCTAAGCTGCACCAAGTCTGCAAGACTACGACAGAAGCTTCAAGCACTGCAAACAAAAGCGAATCAATTCAAGAGCAAGGTCAAGTCTCTATTTGCTGAATTGTTTTAGCTAGAAATAGAATGAATCTAGGTTGCTTTTGTTATGATGTATATCTGACATATTAGCAATTTAGGAAAGTCACATGGGTAAGACAATCTGTAAGAAGCTGCCGCTTGACAATGACAGCAGCTTCACAAACCCGTGACTGATAGTGATAGGATTAGTCTTATACCTACTGTCAATTCATTCTAGAGATGTAACGAAGACTAGCAAGTGCCTTGAAGAAAAACGAAGCTCAAGATTTCTCTCTTGAGGTTGTAGCAACACTTTGCAAAATAAATAAAACATTTATTTTGTGAATATTGTCTTCTCTATTTTACTGTTTGTGAATGCATACATATTATTGATAACATTAAATCTTAGTTTTAGTTGTTGAAACTGAGATTGAATTTTATCAGTATTGCATTCATCCCCCCCTTCTGCAATACACAAGGACGAACAACTGGTATCAGAGCTTTCAGATTAATATACATATCTGAGATCCCGACGACAATGCAGAAATCAAACAGTATCAAGATCCCAGCTTTTGATAAAGAGAACTACAGTATTTGGAAAAGAAAGATCTTGTTGTTTATCAAAGCTGTGAATCCACTATACCCAGGTATACTCGAGAATGGTCCTTTCATTCCAAGAAAGGAAATTGAAGCCACAACAGTAAATGGTGAGATCATTCCTGCACATTGGGTTCCCAAAGATCCCTCAGAATTTTTGGAAACTGAAAAGGAGAAAATGGTGCTAGATGATCACTTGCAACTCATCTTGCTCGATTCTCTCACGTTGGATAAAGTCATGTGTGGAAGTGTGATAAGCTGCACATCAGCCAAGGAGATGTGGATCAGGTTAGCCTTACTCTGTGAAGGAAGTGAAGAAGTCAAGGGCAACCAAAGGCAAATACTTATATCTCAATATGAGGCATTTATGGCCAAGCCTGGTGAAGACTTAACCTCCATGTTTGAAAGGTTCAGTAAGCTCTTAACTGAACTGCAGATACATGGCAAGTACTATGACAGAAAAGAATTGAACGTCAAGTTCTTGCTTACACTGCCTGATCATCTTGAACACAAGACAACAGCCATACGAGAAGGAAGAGATCTTAACAATATAACCTTTGAGACACTTTATGGCATTCTAAAATCGTATGAACTTGAACTCTTTCAAAAGAGAGCCATACAAAGTGGAACAAGGAACAAGATGGCTAATATGTCAAGTGCCCTAGTAGCACAAGTGCCAAGGATCACACAACCTAGTGAAGCACTACAAATCACTCAACCAACCCCTGTACAATCCTTGAAGATAGAAGAGGTTGTTGAAGATGATGAGAAAGTAGTACTACAGCTCAAGGATGTGGAAGATGAAGACTTCTACACTATGGAGGAACTAGAAAGCATGGACAATCCTACTATGGCTTACATGGCCAAAAAGTTCAAGAACTTCAGATTCAAGAAGGATAGGTCATTCAGGCCCCAAGGCCAAGCATCCAAGTTCACCAAGGGAAGCTCATCAAAGGCTGCTGTGGGAAGCTCATTCAAAGGAGGATACAAGACTGGATTTGTGGATAGATCTAAATTCAAGTGTTACAATTGTGGTGAACCTGGTCATTTTGCTACTGAGTGCAAAAGACCCAAACAGGTTCAGAGATTTGAGAAAGGAACTGGTGGATACTCCAAGAAGAATCAAGGTAGAGCCTATGTGGCTGAAGGAAAATGTTGGGATGAGTCTGATGATGAAGAGGAAGAAGAATATGTCAACCTAGCTCTCATGGCTAGCACTGATGAAGTAACATCAACATCCTCAAGTCAGGTACCTTCACTTGTCTTACTTGATATGTCCATTGATGAGTATAAGAAAACCATTAAAGACTTAAGTGCTGAAATGTTCAATGTCCATACTAGCTTATATGCTGCCAATGAGGAAATCACTAGGCTGAGTAAGCTAAATGAAACACTAAAGTCTGAAAATGAATCTCTTGTTCTCAAAACCAGTTCACTAGACTCTTTAGCTCAGGAGAATGCTAAACTTAAAAATGAATTGAAATGTGCTAAAGAGGTTGAGGAATACCTGAGAAATGAGATTGCTGAAAATGAATTTAAAATCAAGGCTTATAAAAACTCATCAAAGATAGTTCAGGATTACAATGATAAGCATACAGAAAATCAGTCTGTTGGTATAGGTTTTTCTTATGGTAGAAGACCTGGAAAGGAAACTGTGATTCAAGATTGTCCTGGGAGTGCTGCTGTCAAACCCACCATTCTCAAGAAAGTTAAAACTTCTATTTTCAAAGCTGCAGAAATTGAGTTTGATGAAGAAGCCATGCTCATCAAACAAGAAATACTTGATGAGGATGAAGATGTTGACAGCACATTCAAGGATGGAAAGGATACTGTCACAATCCCCAAGACAGTAAACTTACCAAGAAATCAGACAGTAAGTTCAAAAGATGTTGTCACAGTTGGCAAGACAGAATCTTCCAAAGATACTGTCAAGAATGGTTCCAAGACAGTAACTTTAAAACCTTCTGCCAAGACAGTAGGAATAAAAGATACTGTCAAGGAAAGTTCGACAGCAACTTCTGAACATACTGTCAATCCAGTAACTCCCAAGTCTAAAAACAGGAATGGTAAGGTAGGTGTCAATAAAGGAAATGGATACACTAATGTTGGAGGTGCCTCTAGGAAACTATGCAATAACTGTGGATCTACTCATCACTTAACACATGTTTGTAAGAAACCAATTGAGAATAAGATCAATGCAACTGAACTCAATGGTAACTTACACAGAACCCCCCTTTTGCATAGAACTATGAGTGTCTGTAACAACATTGAATGCATGCCATGCAAAATCACTGCCATGAGTACATGCTTTAACTTACCTGTTCTCTCTACTGAAAAATGCTCATACCTGAACACTGTTGAGACTTCTGAGCCTGCTGGAAACAGCAAAAAGGCTTCATCCACTAAGAAAAGGACCAAGTCCAATTCTAAACCTAAGTGGGTGAAAAGAGAAGTCAAACAGGAGATTACTGATAATGCTTATGACTTTATGACTGAAAGAAACTCAGGAGACACTGAAACTGCAGGACCCAACAAGGATTGGGTACCATATGCATCTTAGACACATTCTGTTTTGCAGGGCAAGAAGAAAGATCAAGTCATGTGGATCATTGACAGTGGCTGCTCAAGACACATGACAGGTGATAAAGCCCTGCTATCACATTATGTTGAGAAAGCTGGCCCAATCATAACCTTTGGAGACAACAGCAAGGGTTACACAGTGGGATATGGCTGTCTAGAAATTGGAAATGTTGTCATTGAAGATATTGCTCTTGTGGATGGATTGAAGCACAATCTACTCAGTGTCAGCCAATTCAGTGACAGGGGATTCAAGGTTGATTTTGATATGATGCTGTGTAACATTTATCACAAGAAGAATAGTAGCCTCTCTCTAAAAGGGGTTAGAAAAGGAAGCTTGTTTGTTGCTGACTTAAATTCAACAATGAAGGATAAGGTTTACTGTTTCTACAGTAAAGCAACTGTTGGTGACAGTTGTTAGGAATATGTTGTTCTTGATGATAAACATAAAACACTTAGTAGAATTTGTGTAAAGTCATTTTTGTAACTGTCAACGAAATGGCATGCTTTGCAGCATTCCGTTGACAGGAAGCTCATCAACGAAATGAGTGTTGTAGCAATTGCATTGTACAATACTTCACAGTATGATAGGCATTCTGTTATATGTTTTAGATAGGTTTTCTAAGTCATGTTGACTAAGTACTAGATAGGCAAAATAGGTTGGTTAATTGTAAATATGTTATGCCTTGTAATTTTGACTAAGTGAAGACATGTCAACGGTATGAAGATTACTCTGTCAACGGTATGGAGTTTACCCATCAACGAAACGAGGGAAACACCATCAACGGAATGAAGAATGAAGCTATCAACGAAACACATCTCCTTGCTATCAACGAATCAATGTTGCTTTTTGAACAGTTGACAAAGTGATAGTGACAGTTTACTGAACAGATCTAAAAGGAGATATGGAAGTGTACTTTGCATTGGAAGCCATCAAAGTGGTTACTGGAAATAAGGAAACATTCCAATTTCCAATAAGGCTCTTGGAAATGATTATAATGAGCATGAAGACAAAAGCAAAGATCTCCAAGGACCATTGGACAAAAGGAATGAAAAGCAAGCTACTGATGGTTACTACTATTATTCTTTAGTTTAACCAAACGTAGAATTGTAAACTTGGGATTATATAACCAAGTGTAGCAGTTACTTTAGATTGAAGAGAAGAAAAACAAATAGATTGTATTAGCTATTTTTGAGAGCAATTCTTCTCTACAACCTTGTAACTGAGCAGCTGTGTACTTTTGTATCACAGATTATTTCCGCAATAAAAACACTTCAGTTGGATCATCAAACAATCCAACTGAATTATTTATATCTTGTGTTTTTATTTATTCAGTTCAGTTTTATTTTAAAAAGTGTTTAGTTTCAAGAAAATATCAAGAATTGTATTCAACCCCCCCCTTCTACAATTCTGTTAGGTCATTTGGGAATAACAATTGGTATCAAAGCGAGCTTCTAACAAACAAGAAGTTTAAAGATCAAGACCAAAAACAGAAACCATGGTGAAGAAGGATGCAGGTGTGAAGATACCAGTTCTTGATAAAGACAATTACTTTCACTGGAAAGTAAAGATGCATTTACATCTCATGTCTATGGATGAGAGGTATGTAGACTGCATTGAGAAAGGTCCACACGTTCCCATGAAGCTTGATTCTAGAGTTGGACTGCCAGATGATGCACCTGATGTAGAGATTCCAAAAACTGTCTCAGAATGGACTGTTGAAGATATTGCAGAAGTCCATAAAGACAAAAGGACCATGAACATTCTGTTTAATGGTTTGGAGCAAGAGATGTTTGACAATGTTATCAACTGTACAACCTCTAAGGAAGTATGGGATACCGTTAGAACTCTCTGTGAAGGAACTGAGCAAGTCAGGGAAAATAAAATGCAACTCCTTATACAACAATATGAGCATTTTCATTTTAAAGCTGGTGAAACCCTAAATGACACGTTTAGTAGGTTTCAAAAGCTTTTGAATGGATTAAAGTTGTATGGGAGGATCTATCAAACCAAGGATTCAAACCTTAAATTTCTTAGAGCTCTTCCAAAAGAATGGAAGCCTATGACTGTTTCTCTCAGAAACACTCAAGAGTACAAAGACTACACTCTTGAAAGGCTTTATGGAACCTTGAAGACTTATGAGCTGGAAATGGAGCAAGATGAGGAAATTGAAAAGGTACAAAAGAAGGGTGGATCTATTGCATTGATTGCATCTGTGAACCAACTTGAAGATGACAATAAAGAAGCTGCAAAGGCCACAACTAGTCGATCTAGTTGTAAGAGTGATGTTAGCAAGGGTAAAGACAAGATGACAGAAGAAGAAGAATCAGAACCAGCCAACTTGGATGACTTAGATGAGATTGATGAACACATTGCTTTTCTATCTAGAAAATTCTCTAAGTTCAAGTTCAAAAGAAACTCAGAAGCAAGGCCACCAAGAAGAGACTTTCAACCTAGCAAAACAAACTGGATTGAAAAGTCTAAGTCAAAATGTTTCAATTGTGGAATGCTTGGTCACTTTGCTGGAGACTGCAGAAAGCCCAAGGTTGAGAAGGGCAACAGGAAATTTGAGCCTGTTGATTATAAAAAGAAATACTTTGAACTTCTCAAACAAAAAGAAAAGGCTTTCATGTCTCAGGAGTATGATTGGGCTGGTAATGGTGAAGATTCTGATGATGATGTTGAGTATGTCAACTTGGCTCTTATGGCTGACAATCATGAGCAGGAAGCAAGTTCCTCAAGCAACCAGGTAACAATTACTAATCTTTCTGAGCTTTCTAAAGAGGAATGCGACAGTGCAGTAAATGAAATGTCTACTGTATTATATAATTTGCGTGTTACTCTTAAATCACTTACTAAAGAGAATTCTAGAATAAAAGAGACCAATCTGCTCTTAAGTGATAGGAATGCAATGTTAGAAGCACAGCTCATTGAATTTGAGAAAATGAGATGTGTTAGTAGGGATGCTAAGAAGGAACTTGAGAACGTGTTACAAAGGGAAGAAATTCTTAAAACACAACTTGAGATAGAACAAGGTGTGATTGCAAAATGGAAGGATGCCAGGAATGTTGCTGCCAACATAATTAATGTTCAAGGCGTGGAATCCTTCTGTGAGCAATCATGGAAAAGGAACAAAGAGAAGCTAGGGTATGTTGGTGAAACCTTAGAATCAGAAACTGAGTCAACAAACAACAAGGATCATTTGTTGAAGGTTGATATGTCAACGGAATGCAATGTTTCGTTGACAGATGAACCATCAACCGATCAGGCTGTTTCGTTGACAGAGAAAAGAAAGGATGAACTCACTAGACTTAATAACAAGTATGGTCCTGTCACCAAGAACTTTGTTCAAGGTGAGTCTAGTAAATCAAAGAAAGTTGAGAAGCCTGTTGAGAGAGCTAATGTAGGTAACTTGTCTAACAAGCAATTGAAAGACAAGTTAGAGAAAGTTCAGGTTGAGGCTAAGGGAAATAAAAAGAATAACAGAAATGGCAAGGTAGGGATTAACAAACACAACAATTACACACCTGATAAATATGCACCTAGAAAGACATGTGTCAATTGTGGAAGTGTTAATCATTTATCTACTAACTGCAAATCTGTTAAGAAATCTGCTAATGTGAAAATGCCCAAGCCTGCAATGAACAGTTCCATGCCTAAAATGCCTGTTATGCCTAACATATTTGCTCCATATGCACAATTTCAGAATCCATATGCTAGCATGCCATTTGTGCCTAATCCTTACATGAATATGTTTAACATGCCACAAATGCCATGGAACATGAATAACATGATTGTTCCTCCAACTATGCATGCTATGAATGAAAATATGAGCAACCCTCAGAAATCAACACCAAGGGTAAAGATTGATTTGAATCAATCTGAGCCCAAAGTGAAAAATGGTACAAAAGGGAATGCAAAGGCTAACAAGACAGGACCCAAGGAAACTTGGGTACCAAAATCAACTTGATTTGGGTTTATTGTGTGCAGGGAGACAAAAGGAATCTTTGGTACCTGGATAGTGGTTGTTCAAGACACATGACTGGTGATTCTACCCTGCTCACAGAGTTTCAGGAAAGAGCTGGCCCTTGTATTGCTTTTGGAGATGACAGCAAAGGCTACACAAAGGGATATGGCTTGATTTCAAAAGAGAATGTCATCATAGATGAGGTTGCATTGGTGGATGGTCTTAAGCACAACTTGCTTAGTATCAGCCAACTTTGTGACAAAGGATTTTTAGTTACTTTTTCGAAAGAAGCCTGTGTTGTTTCTAAAGGAGGAAACAACAATGTGGTAATGACTGGATTCAGAAGAGGGAATGTGTACATTGCTGACTTTAGTAGCACAAGTTCAGAAACCATCACCTGTCTTTTCAGCAAGGCAAGCAAAGATGAAAGTTGGTTATGGCACAAGAAATTATCCCATCTGAATTTCAAAGTTATGAATGATTTGGTGAGAAAGGATCTTGCTAGAGGAATTCCACAGGTGGAATTTTCCAAGGATGGTTTGTGTGATGCCTGTCAAAAAGGGAAACAGAAGAAGGCATCATTCAAAAGCAAGACAGAGTCATCAATTGTCCAGCAGCTTGAATTACTTCATATGGACCTATTTGGCCCTGTAAATGTTATGTCCATCTCAAAGAAGAAATACTGTCTTGTGATTGTTGATGATTTTTCTAGATTTACATGGACTTTCTTTTTGCACTCTAAAGATGAGGCAAGTGAAATCATTATCAATCACATCAAGATGGTAAGCAATCATCCTGATTTCAAAGTAAGAAGGATTAGGAGTGACAATGGGACAGAATTCAAGAATTCGAGCATGAAGGTGTTCTGTGAAGAAAATGGTATTTTGCATGAGTTTTCAGCAGCAAGAACACCACAGCAAAATGGTGTAGTTGAAAGGAAAAACAGAACACTTATTGAAGCTGCAAGGACAATGCTAGATGAATCAAAGTTACCTACATATTTTTGGGCTGAGGCAGTTAACACAGCTTGCTTTACTCAAAATATTTCTTTGATTAATCAGGCCAAGGGAATGACCCCTTATCATCTACTCAAAAGAAAGAAGCCACTATTAGATTTTCTTCATGTCTTTGGATGCAAGTGCTTTGTTCTGAGAAATCAAGCTGAGCATTTGGGGAAATTTGAAGCAAAGGCAGATGAAGCAATATTTGTGGGATATGCAGCAGGGAAAGCTTACAGAGTCTATAATCTCAGAATCAACATTGTTATGGAATCTGTACATGTTGTTTTTGATGATCTCAAAATACAAGGTCTCTGTGATGAAGGTTTCCATGAAAGTCTCTCTTTTGAGAATGAGGAAGGAGAACAAGTGAATCATGATAAGGCTACTGAGAAACAGCCTAAAGGTGTTGTATCTAGCACAGATGAAAGCAGCAGTGAAGATGAAATTGCTGCATTAAGGTTAAAAAGGATAGCAGCTAGCAGACCAAATGGTCATTTCGTTGACAGTCATGATGGTGGATTCGTTGACAGTCAGAATGAGCGTTTCGTTGACAGCCAAAACGGTCATACCGTTGATAGTCATAGGAATGCTTCTAGAAGTGATCAATTAGGGACAACAAACTCAGGGGGAGTTTCTCAAGGACAAATATCCAATCAAGGCAATCATGATCATGAAGCTACGTCTTCAAGAGCAAATCTACCTCCCTCAAGGAAATGGACTAAAGATCATCCCTTTGAACTTATTATAGGTGATGTTTCTTCAAAAGTCCAAACTAGAAGAGCAACTCAAGAAGAATGTCTATATAGTAGCTTTCTGTCTCAAGATGAGCCAAAGAAAGTTGAGGATGCACTTCTAGATCCAGATTGGGTTTTAGCCATGCAAGAAGAGCTAAACCAATTTGAGAGAAACAATGTTTGGAAGCTGGTGCCCAGGCCTAATGACAGGAGTGTTATAGGCACAAAGTGGGTGTTCAGAAACAAGATGGATGAAAATGGCATAGTCACAAGGAACAAAGCTAGACTGGTTGCAAAAGGCTACTCACAGGAAGAGGGAATTGATTTTGATGAAACCTTTGCTCCTGTTGCAAGACTAGAAGCAATAAGGATTTTCCTAGCCTATGCAGCCCATGCCAATTTCAAAGTCTATCAAATGGATGTGAAGAGTGCTTTTCTGAATGGGGAATTGGAAGAGGAGGTGTATGTAAGTCAACCTCCTGGTTTTGAAGATGATGATTTTCCAGACTATGTGTACTTCCTTCTCAAAGCACTCTATGGTTTGAAACAAGCACCTAGAGCCTGGTATGACACTCTCTCACAGTTCCTCCTTTAGAATCATTTCACTAGAGGTACTGTAGATAAAACTCTTTTTCACAGGGTTGTAAATGGCTCTACTTTACTTGTTCAAATTTATGTAGATGATATAATCTTTGGGTCTACAGATGTGAAACTTTGTCAAAAGTTTGCCAAGCTTATGCAAAGTAAATATGAAATGAGCATGATGGGAGAATTAACTTACTTTCTTGGTCTTCAAGTAAAGCAAGTTAATGAAGGCATTTTCATTAGTCAAACAAAATACATTCATGATTTATTAAAGAAATTTAACCTAATGGAATGCTCTACTGCCAAAACTCCCATGCCTACTGCCACCAAACTTGAATTGAATACTAAGGAAAAATCTGTGGACATTTCAAGTTACAGAGGCATGGTAGGCTCACTTTTATATTTAACAGCTAGTAGACCTGATATTATGTTTGCTACATGTCTATGTGCTAGATTTCAGGCTGATCCTAGAGAATCCCATTTAGTTGCTATTAAAAGAATTTTCAGATATCTCAAAGGAACACCAAACCTTGGCATTTGGTATCCTAGAGAATCTGGTTTTGAACTAATTGGTTATTCAGATGCAGATTTTGCAGGATGTAAAATTGACAGGAAAAGTACAACTGGAACCTGTCAATTCCTAGGAAACAAGCTTGTGTCATGGTTCAGCAAGAAACAAAACTCAGTTTCTACCTCCACAGCTGAGGCTGAGTATATTGCAGCTGGAAGTTGTTGTGCACAGATTTTATGGATGAAAAATCAACTTCTTGATTATGGATTAAGAGTTGAGAAAATTCCTATTTTCTGTGACAACACTGGTGCCATTGCCATTACTGAAAATCCAGTGCAGCATTCAAGGACCAAGCACATTGACATCAAGTACCATTTCATTAGAGAACATGTTATGAATGGTACTGTGGAGTTACATTTTGTTCCAAGTGAACAACAACTTGCAGACATCTTTACCAAGCCACTTGATGAATCAACATTCTCAAGATTAGTAAGTGAGCTAGGTATGCTAAATTTCTCTTAATTATTTTTGAGATATTTGCAAGTTAAAATGCAGCCAGAAACTTGCTATGTTTTTCTGTGAATTAATTTTCTTAGGAAAAAGTGAAATTTTGTCTAAGTCAAAATTACTATGTCAACGAAACGAACCATTTCGTTGACAGTCTTAGCAGTTTTCTGGGTGTTTCGTTGATAGCTCTTTTATATCAACGAAACGCAGCTTTATCAACGAAATAAGACGGGACTTTAACCGCCCAATCCTGATTCGTTGATTTAGCGCTTTTAATCTGAACCGTTGAAATTTGACACGTCTTTTACCACGATCTATGCATACACCCCTGTAAGTATAAATCATGGTAATACTTTAAAAGTAACGGTTATATTTTTTTTAAGCCAATCCAGTAATTTACATTTATTATTGGATTCATTTTCTGAGAATTTTTGGGGGAGTATTTAAGAAATTTTATTTTCATTATTTCTTTTTACCTGTTCTCAAAAATTCCAAAGGCTTTTTCTCTCTTCTTCTCTCTAACAAGCAATTCAGTTCGAAGCTTTCCTTTAATCAACAATGGCACCTATAGTCAAGCTTATGTCTGCTGGAGGGTTCATCTATGAGAAGAACAACTCCATCCCTTTTGTTGTCAAGGAAAACCCGAACAGACTGTTCTTCAAAATGATGGATTTCATGAAGAATTGCAAGTTGAGCTATGCAATGTTTCACTCTACACCACTCTACAATGAGATAATCGAGGAAATTTGGACCTCATGTGAGTATAGTGGAACAAACTGCACACTACAATTCACTCTTCAAGGTAATGAGTACATAGTTAATTCTGATGTTTTGCAAGCATGTTTACATATTCCTGATAATAACTGTGATGTTTTGCCTACTAACACTGAAATAACTACCATGCTAAATTCTATAAACTACTCTTTGCCTACTGATAATCTGGGTAGAATAATTAGGAGAGGTTTGGTTAGGGAATACAGTTATTTAGCTGATGCATTCATTAAGGTATTTTCTGGAAAGATTAGTAATTTTGATGCATTAACTAACTCTATGTTAATTCTCCTAACCATGCTTCTAAATGATAGATATCACAACTTTAGCACCCAACTTATGTATGAAATTGGTGCTAAGTTGGGTGACAAAGCAAATAGGAAGAAAAATATCTATTATGCTAGGTTTCTGATGATGTTGGCTAACCATGTTAGTCCAGCACCATTAGTTATCTCTAACCCTAATGCCAGGTTTGAGTGCTTTGTGCAAGAAAAGAGAGTATTGACAGACATACTGAGGCTGAACCACAATGGTGATGTTCCAGTGGTGTATCTGCCAATCATTGAGGTAACTACTACTATCCCTGTTAGTGTAGCTAACACCTCTACTGTTTTACCTTCCAATGTTGCTATGGAGTCTGTAGATGTGACCCAACAGGCTCCTGCCCTAGCAACAAAACCAAAATCAAAGAAATCCTCCAAGCCAACCTCAGGTGCTTCTCAAAAGGCACCTGTTGTAAAAACTACCACACAACCTAAGGGGAGTGAGTCTGGAGTTGTGAGAGGTGAGGGAAGGGGTGAACATCAAAGAAACCCCAAGGATAAGGAAGGACAGGTTAGTGTGTACCAGCCAAGCCCCATTGTGTCTTCCCAACAAGGCACAATGAGTAACATGGATTTAAACACAAGTCTAATTGCATCCTCCCAAAAGGATGTGATTATTGAAACAAGCTCTCCTCCTAGAGCACAGTCCAAAAGGGTAAGGGACACTTCAAGCCCACAGTCTACATTTTCCCAATACCAAAGGAGAGTGAAGCAAAAGTCCAAGGGTACACAGGGTGCACACACACTGGAAGCAACACTTCCAGTTTCTCAAATTCAGTTTGATGTAACCCCTATCATTACTCTGGGGTTACAGTCCCATTCTCTAAACATCAATCTTGAATTATCTCCATCAAATTCACCAACTCAATCTTTAGATGTGGACATGATCCATACATCTATTCCTGATTCTCCAACTCTAATCTTGGAGAAGCCCCACTCTGAAGCTGGTGGCCATCACTTGTTAAGTGATTTGTTGGGCCATCAACCAATTTTTCCTGAAGTTGCAAGGGGATCTGTGGACCAATCTTTAAAATCAATCACCACAGACTCTACTGTAATTTCTCATTCTCAAAGTGCTTTCTTGACTTCATCAACGAAACAGTCTATTTCGTTGACAAGTGTTTCTCCATCAACGGTATCCATACCGTTGACAGTTCAAACTACCATTCCATTGATAGTTCACTCTGCACCTTTAATTGAAAATCAAGTTCTTCCCACAACTAGTGCAGATGATCTAGTGGTAGTTGAGACACTTCTAGGACTGAGAGGGAGTGAAACTGAGAGGCTGGCTTGCAGCCAGGCAAAAGGAGAGAATGTGAGTGAGAGGCTGGCTATTTCTTCCAGCCAGGCAAAAGGAGAGATTGAGAGTTCCACCTTAGCAGGTGAAGGTGAGGGTGTGAGAGGTGTGAGCCATGGGGAGCCCATGATGCAAGAACAGAGTGGAGAGAGAGAAGGGACTACAGGAGTAATAAGGATGGAAGCAGTCATTGCTAGTGAGTTAATGGAGGTCAGTGAGGGAGAAAGGGAACTTACTTTCCAAGAGGTTTATCAACAAACTCTGGATAGTATTTCCCTGGATCCTGAGACCTTTACTCATCCTGTGTCAGCCTATCAAGTTTTGGCTCAACAGGGCAATGTGGAGGCAGAGAGGTCACTACAACTAATTCACACAACTGCATCAATGCAAAGAGCAAAGGATGCCTTGACCAATCTACCTCCAGGGGCTGAAGTAAGTGGAGAATTTGATTTTTCTGATAATGAGGATAGCTTTGGTGACATTCTACAGGTGGCCACTACTGCACAGACTGGGACTTCTGTGGTGCCTCCTACACCAAACTGGCTTTCTCAAGATATGCATGGTAGATGCAATTTGGATGCTGCTATCACAAGGCAGTACAATGAAGCATATCTAGCTCATGAGTCTGCAGGAGCAAGGGACAAGAAATTCTACAAAGCCATCATGGATTCTCTAGAAATTCAAAGGCTACAAATGTTGCAGACAAGGATTGAGGCTATAGAAATCAAGGACTCAATTAGCAACCTTAGGGCTGCTACTGACAGGAGGCTAGATGAAAAGCTTCCTCTTCACACTGTCTCCAGGATGTCAAGGTTTTTCACCAAGGAACCTGAAGTGTCTTCATCTTTGAAAACTCTTTCCTCTAGAGTGGACAAAGTTGAGGCTACACTTAGTCACATGCAAAAGGAGCAGGAGAAGCAAACTCAGCTACTCACCCAGCTTCTGGCAGCTCAAGGGCTCCCTATCATCTCACTTGATGCTAACAAAAAGGGGGAGAAATCTAAGGAGCTAGACATTCAGATCACAAAGGTTATGGTCCCAGCCATCTCCTTACCAGAAGAGCCATTAGCAATGGGGGAGTTTGCAAAGAAGAAAAAGGACAGTATTGACCTGATCCAGGAAGCCTCTTTGAGGATGAAACTTGCAGAACAAATCAAGGATCACTGGTCAAATATTGAAGCAAAGGTCAAGAAGCTAGCTGACACTAAAAAGGTATCATCTGTACAAGCTACTTCAATACCACCATCAACAAATGCAATGGTGACAGTGCAAATGGAGCCACAATTCAGGAGTTCCTATGTCATGGAACCCCTTCAGCATGGAGTCCTTCAAGATTCAAGGAATGAGAAAGGACAAGCTTCATGTTTGAGGAATGTGGATGCAAGAGGGATATCTCCAGTATCTCCCATAAAACCCAAAGGCAAGAACATAGAAAGGATAGCTTATCCTCCACCAAAGCCAGATGAGTTCAAAGTCTTAGGGAAGCTGATCAAGGAGAGCAAAGAAAGCAATCATCCAAGCATAAGGAACAAGAGGGCACTCATCTACAGGGATAGCAAGGAAATCTACATTTGGGTTGGTCACCCAAATTTTGCTAAGGCCAAAGCTGAAGAAAGTGAAAGGGCAGCAATGCAAGCTCTTGCAGTTGCTCAATCACTTGAAGATGAAGAAGCCCTACAGGAAGAAAAGGCCAAGGATAAAGCTAAGGAAGCTGGAAAGAAGAAGAGAACAAGTCAGCCAAAGGCTAGAGCTAAGAGGAATCTGAACTTTGATGAAGATGATTCTCAAGAAACTGCTCAAGACTCTTCTACAACAAGTGCACATCACATTCCTGGTGATCTACCTATTGAGGGAAAGTTGGCTTGTGATCCTGCACATCCTGTCAATTTTCATGATCATCCAATCATGCCAAAAGAGGAACCTTTTGAATTTGATGAAGCCTACTTTCCAAAGTTCCTGTTAGAGAAGGACCAACCAATGAAGACAAAGAAGAGGTCTGTCAAAGCAAAGCCTGTTCTTGTGAGAAAGCCACAATCTCAAAAACCCCCTGCAAACCCAGAGGACTGCATGTACATTGCTGACATCAGGGAAGAATCCAGTCTACATCTTGACTTAGACAACCTGGTGGAAGTAAGGGGAATTGCAGCTTCTCAAAAGTTGCCTGAAAGACTAGTGTTCATATTCAAGGGAGGTAGAGAACAAGTGTGGCCTCTCTACAGAATTTTAGGAGAAGACTATCAAACACTACTCTCAGTGTTTAGATGCTTGAAAAAGGACTTTGGTTTCACCAAAACAGCCAAGTCTGAGGTGGTCTCCAAAATCTGTCAGATAAAGGCTAGCTGGAACAAGCCTGAGGCTCTTCCCAGGATACTTAGAGTTCCCTCAACAGGAAAGAAAATCCATCTTCAACCTTATTGGATGATGGAGTTTAAGGACAAGGACAATTGCAGAAGATTCTTCAGAATGGAAGACCAGCTGGAGAAGGCATCTAATCAAACTCTAAAGCTGATGCAATCCAAGCTTGGTGATCAAGATGAAGAGGAGAAAATCTTCTACAGAAGGCTACAGGTCCAGATTGAGGAAAACAACTCCAAGAAAGGGAAGAAGACTATGCCACAAAGAAATCACAGATGAAACATTTGCTCAGACTAGAGGAGCATTTGTGGGCATTAGTCTTGTAAGTCTTATATTTTGTCTATAAAATTTTGAAGCTTAATACATATTCTACTTTTGTAATTTATGATGTATCTGAGTGTTTTTGTTATCATCAAGTCTCTTGATTTATGGCTGTTATTCTATCAGTCATAAATTGGGGGAGATTGTTAGGAATATGTTGTTCTTGATGATAAACATAAAACACTTAGTAAAATTTGTGTAAAGTCATTTTTGTAACTGTCAACGAAATGGCATGCTTTGCAGCATTCCGTTGACAGGAAGCTCATCAACGAAATGAGTGTTGTAGCAATTGCATTGTACAATACTTCACAGTATGATAGGCATTCTGTTATATGTTTTAGATAGGTTTTCTAAGTCATGTTGACTAAGTACTAGATAGGCAAAATAGGTTGGTTAATTGTAAATATGTTATGCCTTGTAATTTTGACTAAGTGAAGACATGTCAACGGTATGAAGATTACTCTGTCAACGGTATGGAGTTTACCCATCAACGAAACGAGGGAAACACCATCAACGGAATGAAGAATGAAGCTATCAACGAAACACATCTCCTTGCTATCAACGAATCAATGTTGCTTTTTGAACAGTTGACAAAGTGATAGTGACAGTTTACTGAACAGATCTAAAAGGAGATATGGAAGTGTACTTTGCATTGGAAGCCATCAAAGTGGTTACTGGAAATAAGGAAACATTCCAATTTCCAATAAGGCTCTTGGAAATGATTATAATGAGCATGAAGACAAAAGCAAAGATCTCCAAGGACCATTGGACAAAAGGAATGAAAAGCAAGCTACTGATGGTTACTACTATTATTCTTTAGTTTAACCAAACGTAGAATTGTAAACTTGGGATTATATAACCAAGTGTAGCAGTTACTTTAGATTGAAGAGAAGAAAAACAAATAGATTGTATTAGCTATTTTTGAGAGCAATTCTTCTCTACAACCTTGTAACTGAGCAGCTGTGTACTTTTGTATCACAGATTATTTCCGCAATAAAAACACTTCAGTTGGATCATCAAACAATCCAACTGAATTATTTATATCTTGTGTTTTTATTTATTCAGTTCAGTTTTATTTTAAAAAGTGTTTAGTTTCAAGAAAATATCAAGAATTGTATTCAACCCCCCCCTTCTACAATTCTGTTAGGTCATTTGGGAATAACAACAGTATGCTTTGGCACAGGAAGCTCTCACATCTCAACTTCAAGACAATGAATATTCTGATGAAGAAGGAGTTAGTGAGAGGTTTGCCCCAACAGGAATTCTGTCAAGAAGGACTGTGTGAAGATTGTCAAATGGGAAAACTGAGAAGAGCTGTGCACAAGTCTAAGCAAATGAACACCAACATTGAAGCACTCAAGTTGATTCACATGGATCTCTTTGGACCAGTCAATGTACCATCAATGGCCAAGAAGAGATATGCCTTAGTAATGGTGGATGATTACTCAAGGTACACTTGGGTGAAGTTTCTAGAATCCAAAGATGAAGCTGCTCAAGTGATTATTGATCAAGTCAAAGTTCTTGATAGAACTCCAAACTCAAAAGTTCAAATCTTGAGGAGTGACAATGGTACAGAATTCAGAAATGCCACTCTTGGAAATTTCTGTAAAGATGAAGGAATTGTACAACAATTCTCTGCTGCAAGAACTCCACAGCAGAATGGAGTTGTAGAAAGAAAGAACAAGACTCTCATTGAAGCAGCTAGAACTATGTTGCATGATGCCAAACTGCCAACATATTTCTGGGCTGAAGCTATCAACACAGCCTGTTATACTCAGAACAGAACCATGATCAACAAAACTCATGCAAGTACACCTTACTGTCTGTTAACCGGAAAGAAACCTACTGTCAAATATTTTCATGTGTTTGGGAGCAAATGCTTTATGATGAAGGATAACCATGAGAAGAAAGAAAAATTTGACACCAAGGCTTTTGAAGGACTATTCATGGGTTACAACACAGAAAGGACTGCCTACAGAGTTTATGTTATGGAACACAGGATTATTGAAGAAAGTGTTAATGTCACATTTGATGAAACCAAGTTTCCAGGACTGCATGAAGAAGGAAAGATGCAGACATTCAGATTTGAGAATCAAGGATACTTGGAAGCTGAGGAGATTGTGGATGAAGAACCTAGCTTCACTCAAGTTGTTGAAGTTGATAAAGATACTGTCAATGCCACTACTGTCAACCAAACTCCAGCTCAGTCACAGACCATATCCTCTAACATTCATGACAATGGTGACTCTGGAGACAATGAAGAACATGGTGAAGACAATGGGATTGGTGATCATTCAACTCAACAAACTGAAGAAAATGTTCCTGTGCAGTCAAGTAGCTTGCCCAGAATCACCAAGTGGAACAAGGATCACTCAAGTGACCTCATCATTGGTGACCCTATTTCTGGAGTGAGGACCAGGAACAAAGTCTCTGCTGACAGCATGTTTTCATGCTTCCTGTCTCAAATGGAACCTAAGACAATTGATGAAGCATTGTTGGATTCTGACTGGGTGATAGCCATGCAAGAAGAGCTAAATCAGTTTGAAAGGAACAATGTATGGAAGCTAGTTCCAAGACCTAAGGGAAAGTCAGTCATTGAGACCAAATGGGTTTTCAGAAACAAGCTTGATGAAAATGGATCAGTGACAAGAAACAAAGCAAGGCTAGTAGCTAAGGGTTACTGTCAACAGGAGGGAATAGATTATGATGAGACATTTGCACCTGTTGCAAGACTTGAAGCTATAAGAATCTTTCTAGCCTATGCTGCACACTGCAACTTCAAAGTATTTCAGATGGATGTCAAAAGTGCCTTCCTAAATGGAGAGTTGGAAGAAGAAGTGTATGTTGAACAGCCACCAGGGTTTGAGGATGTTGAAGTGTATGATTTTGTGTACAAACTCTTCAAAGCTTTGTATGGACTAAAGCAAGCACCCAGGGCATGGTATGACACACTTTCCACCTTTCTTCTGGAAAACCAGTTTACTAGAGGAGTTGTGGACAAGACACTTTTCTACAAACACCATGGCAAGGACATCATTCTGGTACAAATCTATGTGGATGATATCATTTTTGGTTCTACAAATGAGAAACTGTGTGAGAAGTTTTCCTCTCTCATGAGTAACAAATATGAGATGAGTATGATGGGAGAATTGTCATTCTTTCTGGGATTACAAATTCTTCAACAATCTGATGGAATCTTTATTTGTCAAGCTAAATACATCAAGGAACTTCTCAGAAAGTTCAACTTGGAAGATTCATCACCTGCAAAGACACCAATGTCCACCTCAACCAGTCTAGATCTTGATCCTAAAGGGAAGAAAATTGATTCAAGCACCTATAGAGGCATGGTAGGATCTCTCCTATACCTAAGTGCTAGCAGACCTGACATCATGTTTGCTACATGTCTCTGTGCAAGGTTTCAGAGTGATCCAAAGGAGTCTCACTTAGTAGCCATCAAAAGAATCTTTAGATACCTAAAAGGCACTCCTAACCTAGGTCTTTGGTATCCTAAGAACACTGGATTTGATCTAATTGGCTACTCAGACTCAGACTATGCTGGATGCAAGATTGACAGAAAGAGTACTACTGGTAGCTGTCAATTTCTTGGTGGAAGATTGGTCTCATGGTTTAGCAAGAAGCAGCATTCAGTTTCTACCTCAACTGCAGAAGCTGAGTATATTGCTGCAGGCAGTTGCTGTGCACAAATTCTATGGATGAAGAATAAACTTCTGGATTATGGTCTAGTGTTAAGTGAAATTCCTATCTACTGTGACAACACTAGTGCCATAGCCATATCAGACAATCCAATTCAACACTCTAGGACAAAGCACATTGATATAAGACATCACTTTATCAGAGAGCATGTTGAACAAGGAACTGTGAAGCTGATCTATGTCCCAACTGACAAGCAACTTGCTGACATCTTTACTAAGCCATTGGATGAAGCAACCTTCAACAGGTTGGTAAGTGAATTGGGAATGCTGAACCTGGTATGTTGATTTACTCAGTTTTTGTTATTTCCAAATTCTCTATTGAAGCTCATGACAACAACTTCAAACCTGCTGTTGAAAGAAGTTACTGTCTACTTGGTTTATGTCTGTTATGTGACAACATGTGTTGATTTGACTTATCATGTCAGTATTTTGTGCCAGTCTCATACTTTTAAACCGTGTATGACATTGATGTGGTTACTTGTTAAGTTTGAGAGATAAAAATCTGTTCCATTGGACTTTCACACCCTTTTGCATTAATCTGTAGGATTAAAGGAGGACACGACCATTAATTACTTTTGTGGTAGTTGTATGGGTACTCTAACTGTTGACCATTAGACTTTAATCCTTAGACGGTTTTGCCTATAAATTAACCTTAGGTTTCACCAGTCTGCTCTCAGTTTTAAAGTAAATAATGGAAAACAAAGTAGGAATTGAAGTTGGTCTAAAGAAGTGTGACAGTGAACCCGACAATGAAGAGATCGATGAGCTCTTTGAGATACTGTTGGACGCCTTGGATGAGATAGACGAGGAAAAGGAGGCCAAGGCTAAGGAAGAGGAGGCCAAGGCTATGGAAGAAGAGAAGGAGCTTCAGGCACTTCTTGAAAAAGAAGGTCGCTCTGAAGAAGAGATTAAGGAAGAAGTCTTAGAACTAGTTGATAAAATCATAAAATGATGTACTCAATGTTCTATTCTGAATGATTTTATTAATAATAATAATAAGAGTTCTTGTCTTTGTGGTTATTGAGTTTATGATTTGTCTGGGTTAATTGCTTAATATCTGTGTTCAATAGATTACATTGCTAAATCCATAATTTGTCAATATTAAGTTAAGTGTATGAATCAAGCATTCTAATAAGTTCATGACAGAACCAATTTCTAATCGAAGTTACTGTCGTTAAGAAGGATACTGTCGTGTGTTTCTTGACAACAACCTTCTTGACAGCAGGAAAAGACTTTCTGTCAAGACTTGTAAAGGATACTGTCATTCATATGCTTAACGGTGACAGCAAGTTTTTGCACAATAGTTGCTGTCGCGCAAAACCTACTGTCACCACCTCTTATTACTGACAGATTGTTTCTAGCGCACAGGTTACTGTCACCAATAGTGGACCGTTGAAATTGGATATTTATCCCACGTTGGTCAGTGAATAACGGGCAGTAACTCACGTGTTTAAGAGTGGGTTAAGACACGTTCTTGAAATCCACTTTTTATGCACAAAACGTTTGAGATACCCCTATTTATTCCCCAGTTACTCAGACATATCTTTCTCTTTCTCATCAAACTCAAGGCAAAATACCTTTCTTCCAGCAAAAAGAAAATTTTCTTACTTTCTTCTTTTCTTGAAATCTCAATGGCCCCCAAACAGACTCTCTCTCAAACAAACTTTGCTGGCATCTTTTCCCCAAATGATGCTGGTGAAGGCTTCAAAGGACTAGTGTTTTTCTTGAACAAGTCCTATCTCGGTTATGCCATAACCTCAACCCCCATTCTCGACTTAGACAGACTTGAGGCGTTTTGGCAAACTGCTGTTGCTCAAACTGAGGGTGAGAACCCTGGTATTCAATTCACAATCTCTGGGCAACAATACACTCTTACAGCTGAGGTCATCAACAATGCTCTTGGAATTACACTTGAAGCAAGACAACAATTTACTGAACTTGCAAATGATGACACTCTCAAGAAGCTCTTCTTGAAGATTGGGTATGCAGGCCCTACTCTCGAAGAGGGGACTACCAAGTGGTATCCAACTGGTGAAATGGATAGGAAACATCTGCGAAAGGAGTGGAGTATGATATTTGATGTGATGGTCAAGGTGTTCTCTACCAAGTCCACAGGCTGGAATGGAATACCCTCCTACATCAAGAAACTGACACATTCTCTTGTCCATGGATACAAGGTGAATGTTGGAGCTCTCCTCATGGCACACCTCAAAGCTGCCATAGGTAAGAAGGTATCACTCTACCCTCGCTTTCTTATGTTGTGCATTAATTCATTCTGTGATTTTAATGATGCTGCTCCTCGTTTAGAGGCTTGCTCAGTTTTGAAAAAGAACACACACACACACACACACTGTTATCATCACAAGATCTCAATGCACACATTCCACTCTGTTTCACTCAACACATGGTTGATCAAGTGTCCAACCTTGATTATCCATTACCTTCTGGTTATGATTCCTTTTCTCTTGAGAATGAAACTGAATTAGACCCAAATTCAGTTAACCCACATTCAACACCATACACTCAGCCTAGGCCCTCTAGACTTCCCAAAGCCCAAAGAGAAGCCTTGCAAGAATCTAGAAAAAGATCCTTAGAAGCTGATGTTGGTGGTAGCTCTGTTAGTCAAGAGGGAGACACTGCACCTAGTGCAGCAAATAAGGAAGGTAGTCAAACAGCACCCACAGTGGTTCCCCCTGAGCCTAAGAAGAAGAGAGCTAGGAGGACCAAAACCACTGTCAGCCACCCTGCAGTCTCCCAAAAGACTGTAGAGGAAACCAGGGAAATAAACTCCTCCCTAGACGTGCCTTCTCAACAAGGGACATCTATTGAAATTGGCCTGTCTCCCAAGGCACCCTGTACAGAGTCTGCACAAACTCATGGTTCCCAACCTGAGATACCCCCACTTGAAGAAACACACAGTGAGTTAGGGCACAGTGAGGATTTCTCTACTCCTATTGATGGTTCACATGTTTCATCTGTGAATCAGCCCCCACTCTCTACTACACTTTCACCTTCTTCCTTCCCTACACATTCTTTTGTTTCTTCTCCACAACCTAGAGAAGGGGACAGTCCCAACCCTTCAGGTTTTGATCATCCATCTCCAATCATGGATGAGCCCCCATCTAGTGGTCCACAAGAACCCATTTCTCAAAGTGAGATGGACACCACTCCTCCAAACACTGAGCTAGGGCAAAGTGGTATTTTGTCAGAAAATGAAACAGCCAACACTTTGTCTGAACTCCAAGGAGCATCTTACCTTCAGGAAGATGCTGTCACAGCCTCTGTTGCTGTCAAAGACACTGGCAATGTTGCTGTCCTGGACACAGCTGCTGTCATGGGTGGAGAGAAAGATACTGTCACTACAGAACCTACTGTCACTCCACCTCCCAAAGTTGCTGTCATGCCAGAACCTGCTGTCCAGATTCCAACTGACAGTAACATTCCTGCCAAAGATGCTGTCCAGTCCTCTCAGCCTGATTTTGATGCTGTGATCATTGAGGATGCCTCTGATGGTGATCTACCTCTTGCCAAACTCTTAAAGGTACATTCTAAATCTACTCCTTCCATGCATGTTAGTACTGCTCATACCCATGCATCTAGGTTGAGTGAGGGTGTGCAAAAGAAAAGAGAGATAAAAGAAAAGAGAGGTGAGCATAAAAATGAGAGGCAGCCAAATGAGCTGGCAAAAGGAGAGGGACTTGAGCATGTCCAGAGAGTTATTCAGGGAGCCCACACTATTCAGGCACTAGGCCTTGAGAGTCAAACTGTGAGGAGTGATGAGATCACTCAAAAACACCCTGAGAGTGTGAGAACCCCCATAGCCTCCAAGCCCCTTTCTTTTCCTTCCCCTCCAAGAAGGTTAAGGTATGGTGGCCCCTCTGCTACTTATGGTAACAGGATTGCAGCTCTGGAAGGACAGTGTGCTACCCTCAACTCCAAGATGGACTCTCTCTCTCAACTGGTGGTTGATGGTTTTGCTGCTACTCAACTCTCTATTCAGTTCCTTACTGACCTAGTAGCTGCCAACTCAACTAAGGGGGAGAAGGTAGCAAGATCAGAATCATTGCCTATTCAGGAATCAGGTGGAACTCAGGGGGAGCCTGTAGTTGTGGAGACCAGAGGGGGAGCTAAAAGGAAAGCAATGTCTAAGGGGGAGCAAGTCAAACCAAGCAGTGCACAACCACAGGATCAAGCTGAAAAGCCTGTTGAAGTGGAAATGGATGGAGAAAGGGTGTTAATGTCAAAGGAAACTCAAGATGCATTGCAAAGAAGACCTGCATCTAGACATCCAATCTTGCCTCCTGTGTTGATTAGAGAGCCAACTCCAGAAACTCAAGAAACTGCTTTACAGAAGAAATGGAGGAACAAAACAAACTTGGGAAAGGTAAAGGGAAACTGTCTGAATCCATCCAAAAGGGAATTATTTGGACAAATGGCACTCAATTTGATCAAGAAGAAGCCAATGTCTTGATGGTGGATTACAGGGAGAGCACATTACACAACCATGACAGTGAATTTAGCAGTTTGGTGGAAAAAGCAATGAATGCTCCAAGCAACCGTCCAACCAACACCACAAAACTGTTAAAGGAACAAATTACTAGTGTCAGTGTAATGGTGAATGATGAGAAAAGATGGGCTGTAAGTATTTATCTCACTTCTGGCATATCTTATTTCATCACAATGCAATTATTGCAGAGTCTGCCAGCAAAGGTGTTGTGTGCCTTGAAGGGAAAGATCAGGGCAACTCAAACACCATTCAATGAAATATTAGATATGCAAATCCAGAACCTGCTCATACAAAAACTACCTGAAGTCTACACAAATCCACCATGTGTTTTCTATAGATCTGAAACTAAGGATGGCACAAGAAGGAACAGCTTCATGAATTTGGTTGGCACATCCAGAATGGAAACCAAGTCAATTCTGAAAGTGTTAGATGGAATACTCAATTCAAATGCCAATCCAGGAAGAGCTTATGATGTTCAAGAGATCTACAAAATGCTGGTGTTGAGAGACAAGGCACTGGGAGTTAGAGTGAAGGAACTAATCTCTAGAGCCAATGCCAAAAGAAATGATCAAGGTGGAAGTTGCCTCTATGACCTTCCTCCTCAGGATGATGATGATGATGAGGTTGGAGGTGGTGAAGCTTCTGGAAATGCTGGAAATGCTGGTGGAAGTAATTCTGGGAATACTGGTATTCAATCCCAAAATGAAGGCAATGAAGAAACTCCTAATCAGGAAAAGAAAGATGCTGGTGCTACAGATGAAGAGGAGTCAAGAATACTGGAAGCTTTGGAGGCAAGCATTCTTAGATGTGCTATTGACTGCATCAATGCAGAAAAAGATGCTGTCACCAAAGGTACTGTCGACAAGGATACTGTCATAGAAGATGCTGTCATGGAAGATGCTGTCGACAAAGGTACTGTCAAGGAAGGTTCTGTCAAGGATGAAACCAAAGCTGCTGTCAAGCCCAAGAGACTGAAAGCTAAAGCTAAGGCATGGTTTACTAGACAGAAACCTGAAGGAAAGCACAAGTACTCAGGAAAGGAAAAGACCACTGGATTTGGCAGGAATCTTAAGAAACCAATTCAATCAATTCCTCCCAACAGTCTTAAGATACAACAGATGCAATCTAGAGAAATCAAGAGTGTTGAGGTAAAGATGGATGCAAATCAAGAGGTCACTGAGTACATTCTATGGTGGGAAGGTTCAAGATCTACCGAGGTTGATAAGGACTTCAACCTGGTGTCCACATCAACCAGTGGTAGGACATCAACCATAGATAAAAGGAGAATTGACTTCTTCTACCTGGAAAGAATGGTAGAGTTGTTGGAGAGTTATGATAATGTTCCAGAGTCTGTTATGGAACATATCTTGAAATATCAGGCTGATAGGGATGCTGAATTCTATCAGAAATTTGGCTACAACTTTGCAGATTTTGATGATGCTGATATTTCAACTGATTTACCAGCTTCTCCTATACCATATCACTGGTACTATGAGTTTGATGACTCACCCACAGAAGAAAGGAAAACCCAACCCACAGAGGAAGGGCAACCCAAGCCAAGCAAAAGACCTGACTCTTCTCAATATGCTAAATATCAGTCAGAACTTGATAAGAAGGAAGCTGAACTCCTGGAAAGATGCAAGACTGCCAACAAGGCAGAAAGTGAAGCTCCAAATTATCAAACATGTATGCTGGAAAATCCCTTAAGAATCAAGCATCTAAAAGAAGAAATCTATGTTTGCAGCTTGCACAAGCTAAAAACAACTATTCTGAAGGATTTACAGTATCTGGTTGCTGGATCAATTCATCCCCTGGAGCAGATATGTTCTGACAAGATAGAGGAATTATTGGAAAGGAGAAAAGGAGAAGATTCGAAGCTGGACAAGCAAAGGAGGATGTCTCTCAATGCTTATCGAGGAAGTAGATTCAAGCTCATTCATGAAGAACTCCATTTCAGAAGCTATCCATTTGATCAAGAGCAATGGTTGAATCTCAGGGATGCCAGTTCTCTTATTTCTCCTACTATCAAGAAGATCATTGAAGAAATAGAAGATGCTGCAGTTTCTGCTGCTGAAATTTCTCTTATAGAAGGTCTAAGAGGCTACTTGGTAGAAGCTCTCAGAAGAGAGGAAGTAACAAGACAGAAGAGGAAATCTCAAGCTAAGTAAACATTCTAAATCCATTCTGATCTTGTTAGTTAAGTTGTCAGCATATATTGTAAATTTGTTGTTATTGTCCATAAAAACAAATTGGGGGAGATTGTTGGGATTTATGGGTGATAGCATAGGAACAACTTAACTTTGTATATACTTAATTTTTAATTAAGTAGAACATACTGTCACAGCCAAAGTATGTTCTTGTAATCAGTATGCAATGTTAGTTTAATTGTGTAATTTGGAAGAAGTTCACTTTCTGTGTTCAAGCCTCAAAGAACGCATATTGGATGACAGCATGAATAAAGGTTACTGTCATAAGAATTGACAGTAAGATTACAAGAAGACAGAATGTTGCAAGTCAAGACAGCATATTCACTCTGACAGCAACATTGGTGGAAGACTACGCGACAACAACTTTAGCCCTCGACAGCAAGTTTGGAAACCTCGACAGCACACTATGCGGGGAACTCCTACTGTCACCAAAAGCACATTCCTGTGACAGCAAGCTTTGTGGCAAAAGTAACTGTCCCGAGAAAGACCCTTGTTCTAAGTAACTTTCTCAGTCAAATCCCGTGACAGTTTCAATGTTCAAGAAACAGGCGTGATGCAGTATCCCTAAGCTGCACCAAGTCTGCAAGACTACGACAGAAGCTTCAAGCACTGCAAACAAAAGCGAATCAATTCAAGAGCAAGGTCAAGTCTCTATTTGCTGAATTGTTTTAGCTAGAAATAGAATGAATCTAGGTTGCTTTTGTTATGATGTATATCTGACATATTAGCAATTTAGGAAAGTCACATGGGTAAGACAATCTGTAAGAAGCTACCGCTTGACAATGACAGCAGCTTCACAAACCCGTGACTAATAGTGATAGGATTAGTCTTATACCTACTGTCAATTCATTCTAGAGATGTAACGAAGACTAGCAAGTGCCTTGAAGAAAAACGAAGCTCAAGATTTCTCTCTTGAGGTTGTAGCAACACTTTGCAAAATAAATAAAACATTTATTTTGTGAATACTGTCTTCTCTATTTTACTGTTTGTGAATGCATACATATTATTGATAACATTAAATCTTAGTTTTAGTTGTTGAAACTGAGATTGAATTTTATCAGTATTGCATTCATCCCCCCCTTCTGCAATACACAAGGACCAACAAAAATATGTATACTTTGGCACAAAAAGCTAATCGGTTAGTTATTAGTAATTATAATATTATTATTTTATTTTATTAAATACAACTGCCCGTGATATTTTTAGAAAATAAGAAGTTTTAGTTAAGAAAAATAAAAAAGTAGAAATTTTAGTTATAAAAAAATATATGCTTTGACTAATAAAGGTAATTGGTTAATTATTAGTATTTTATATTACTAAATGAAATTGCCCCTGATATCTTTGAGGTTCTAGTTAGGAGAAATTTTAGTTAAAAAATATAAAAAATAATATACGTTTTTGAAAAAAAAGCTAATCGCATTCGAGGTAATTGATAATTATATATATGTTATTTGTGATAATTTTAGAAAAGAAGAAATTTTAGTAAGAATATATATATAAAAAATATACAATTTAGCTAATAAAGGTAATCGATTAATTATTAGTATTTACAATATTAGTATTTTCTGCTACTAAATGGAATAGCCCATTTATATTTTTTGAGGTTTTAGTTAGGAGACATAATAGTTAGAAAATATAAAAATAATATACACTTCTTGTCAAAAAAAAAGAATATACACTTTGGATAAAAAAGTTAATCGGTTAGTTATTAGTAATTATAATATTATTATTTTATTAAATAGAACTGCCCGTGATATTTTTATAAAATAAGAGGTTTTAGTTAGGAAAAATAAAAAAGTAGAAATTTTAGTTATAAAAAAGAATATACGCTTTGGCTAATAAATGTAATTGGTTAATTATTAATATTTTATGTTACTAAATGAAATTGCTGAAAGATCGGTGTCCTAAATCCAATCATGGATGATGAGTTAGGAGATAGTTTGTTCAATATGATTCAAGTTTGTTTAATTTAATAAAATGGTAATTTGTTTTATAACAGGCTTTTTCTATTTAAAGTGTTTAAATTAGATAATCCATAGTTTAGAGTAAAGTTTCAATGGATTATGATGAGATCATAATAATGAGACCTTAAAGATGATAACTCTAAACTTAAATAGTTCATGGTCGTAGGATAATTAATTGGTAGTTAATTAATCCGCAAAGATCAGTACATACTATGCTTGCTTCATTGTGAAAGATGTCTGTTCTCATAGACATTTGTGTGGTGACACTATAGCTAGTATGTTGGTGCTTATTATAGAATAAGTTCACTGAACACGACTCGAATAGTTGAACAACTAATGAAGTTCACTCATGTGTCAGTAGTTGTTTATATAGTGATAGTTGTACAAGTGCCCTTAGACTTGAGGGACAATAATAAGTGCTATTCTGTGTATACGAATTTGTACACGAAGATAGTGAAGGATCAATAAAGGATCTGCCATTTCTAGTGAAGGAAGATAATGTCCTATGCTATTCCATTTATGCTAGTTCAGGAATCTCTGGTCAGAGTGAATGAAATTAGAAAGAAGTTTCTAATTTGCATTAATCGGAACTAGACATAGTAAATTGGAAAGCATATGATTAAATTAGATAGACTTGACACGAGATCCATGCCTTTTATTTAATCGGGACATTGCTGGATAAAAGGAATTAATTGTACGGTAACTGGTCACTGAATAAGTTCTTGGTATTCTAAGTAGTGAATTCATATTATCCGGATAGTCGCGATATGCTGAGAAGTATCCTTCACGATGTAGAATAAATATGATTAATTTTACTAGTCGTATTTAATGAATTAAGAGAATTCATATAAATAATAATAAAATTGTTTTATTATTATTTATTTCTACTATCGGCTTAATTTTGAACCTACAGGGTCACACCATAAAAGAGAATGATTTAATGGTGAAGGAATTAATTAATAATGGCTAGTCACTATTTATTTATGAAATAAATATTTGATAGCATTTTTTATAATAAATTAAATATGATTTAATTAATTATAAAATAATTAAGAAGTGTTCTTAATATTATTAATTAATAATTTAAGAAATTAAATTAACTGGGAGAATTATTTTCTAAAGAGTTTAGAAAAAAAATTAATTATTAAAAGAGTTTTAATGATTAATTAATTGATTAATGAGATTAATTAATTATAGGGTTAATAATAATAATAATATACTATTATAGACCTTAGGACTCCAACCCTAATTTCATAAGAAAGAAAAAGATGAGACAACCCTAATTCTCTCTCACCTCTTCCTCTCTCCATTCCATTCGTGTCGAGCAACTGCTATGAGCCTTTCTACATCACCATCATCAATCAACGATCAACGGATAACTTTTAAAGGTTAGTAATCGATTCTCTATTTTATCCATGAATCGTATGCGTAAAAATACGGGTTTTATATGTAAATAATTGTTATCCATGTTTCCGCCTATGCAATAAAACCCAACAATTGTCCCTAATATTTTTGAGGTTTTAGTTAGGAGAAATTTTAGTTAGAAAATATAAAAAGAAATATACGTTTTAGGAAAAAAGTTAATCGGTTAGTCATTAGTAATTATAATATTATTATTTTATTAAATAGATTTGTCCGTGATATTTTTGGAAAATGAGAGGTTTTAGTTAGGAAAAATAGAAAAGTAGAAATTTTAGTTAGAAAATATAAGAAAAAAATATACACATTGGCTAAAAAAGGTAATGGATTAGTTATTAGCTATTATAACGTTATAATATTATTTTATTAAATGAAACTGCCTGCGATATTTTTGGAAAATGAGATGTTTTAGTTAGGAAAAATAGAAAATATATTTTATATAATAATTTTAATATTTTATCTAACGGTTCTCATCGATTTGATCAGAAATATCTAACGGCTCTGAATTGAGTTACCAAACTTTTGTAGGACCAAACTACAAAAAGTTTTAGTACCAGACTACAAAACTTTCAATGTTTCGTCTTTAATATAATAGTATAGATAAATAGATTTTAGAGCATAAATACATGTTTCTTAACTGTGAATTTGAGATATGATTTTGAGGGGATACCTATTCTAAGACCGGATATTTCACTCAATTTTTTTTCAGAAATATCTTTTGGGTGAAAAACCATGTTTTCCCGGAAATATGTAGAAAATAATAAATGTTTGAGATACTCGGTTGAGGAAACGGTATTAGATTGTAAAAATGGTCAAAAAATTGAAAATAGCCATTTTTGTTAATGTAAAAGAGTGAGTATTTTTGCCATCACTGAGCACCCCATGAAGTTTATTGTGGTTTTGTATCACTGAAGTGCAGAGACTTTTTGGTTCTGTGCTCTCATGTTAAACAAATTCTGGCTGTTACCTGTAAAACATAATGATTGGACTTCCCATGCTTCCTGATTGTAGCACAGTGATACAGATAAGTGCGTTTCAGAATTGTTTTTGGGAATGTTTGTAATGGATCAGTGTTGTTCTGTAAATTAACCGTTGTCGACAATAGGAAAAAAGAAGCCTCGAGAATTTTATGATTAATCAAGTAATTATGTTTAACTGGTTTTAGATTGAATTTGAAATTTAGATTCCAAATTGACGATGTAATGCATGTAAAAGGAAGATTATCGCAACATTGGAGCAAAGAACAAGCTCAGTAAATGAAAGATATAAGTTGAACGGTGAGATACAGATTGTCACACTTTTCTAAACTTAATATTTAGCAGAAAGACATAGCCAAAGTTAAGCATTAACCATGTTTAGATGATGTACTTATGATAGAATGTGTTAATACCCTCCCGGAAGAAGTCTCTTAGCCCGGAAGAATTCTCTTTGCCCGAAAGAAGTCTCATTGGCCCGGAAGAAGTCTTTTTGCCTGCCAGGTACGACTACGTCCCGGAAATATTCAATAAACAACTTGTCACACCAAAGTGGACTAAGGAAAATAAGTGAAGGAAAGACTTTCTCTTCCGGACCAAAGATAGTTCCTTCCTCCAGCACCTTCCACCTCTTGGGCAAAAGCCGCTCCCTTCTCCAACACTCTTACATCAACTCACACCTGTCACAAGGAAGGGAGCATCTTTCCGGACCAGGGGACAAAGGAAGGTAACACTAAACCTTATAAATACTCAAGTAGCCTCACATATGCACATGTTCTAATTTTTCTACATTCACACACATTCACTCTCACATTTCACAAAACGCTCTCTAAAACTCAGTCACCGGTAATACACTTTCCGATATTGTTTCTTGTCATTCTCCACCACCAAGTTACTTACTCTCACGCCGGAGGTGCTTGACGGCCACCACCCCCGGTCAGGCATTGTTTTGTAGAGTCCCAACCGACAGCACACCACGTTCCCGACCAAGCATTGCCGGAAGAGGGACAAGTACGGTAGAGTGGAGCAAGGAGCATTATCATCTGGTCTCGACTCGGTCTTCAAGGAAGGATTGATAAAATTATTGCGAGAGTATGCCGACATTTTTGCTTGGAGCCCAAAGGAGATGCCTGGACTTGATGAGTCCGTAGCCATGCATAAATTGAATGTTCACAAAGATGCCATCCCAAAAATGCAAAAGAGAAGGAATGTTGCTCCAGACAGGCAGAAAGCAATTGATGAAGAGATAGACAAAATGCTAGACGCTGATCTCATTTGTGAAGTTACTTACCCGGAATGGGTAGCTAATGTGGTTCTGGTAAAGAAAGCTAATGGCAAATGGAGGGTTTGTGTCGACTACACTGATCTTAATGCTGCATGCCCAAAGGATCCTTACCCTCTTCCAAGCATCGATCAACTAATTGATGCCACTGCGGGTCACCTCATGCTAAGCTTTATGGATGCCTTTTCGGGATATAATCAAATCAAGTTAGCACCAGAAGATAGAGAGAAAACATCTTTCATCACTCATCGAGGGGTTTATTGTTACAAGGTCATGCCTTTCGGCCTTATCAATGCTGGAGCAACGTATCAAATGATGATGAATAAAATCTTTGCTGGGCAACTTGGTAGAAACATGGAGGTATATGTTGATGATATGATTGTTAAATCTTTGCTATTAAACACTCACCTTGCAGATTTGAAAGAATGTTTCGAGAAGTTACAAGCACATAACATGAAGCTCAATCCGGACAAGTGTACATTTGCCTTGGAGGCGGGAAAGTTCTTAGGTTTCTTGGTGAGTCAAAGAGGAATAGAGGCTAATCCAGAGAAAATTCAAGCAATATTGGACATGCACCCTCCCAAGACAATTCGTGATGTCCAAAGATTGACAGGAAGGTTGGCCGCTTTGAGAAGATTCATATCAAAATTGGCAGAGAGATGTCTACCTTTCTTTGATACTCTAAGGGGAGCAACGACTACAAAGATTATCAGGTGGACTCCCGAATGTCAAATCGCTTTTGATGAGTTAAAGGCATATCTCTCATCTCCACCTTTGCTAGCAACAGCCGCTCCATCCGAGCCTTTGTCCATCTATTTGTCGGCATCAAATGCGGCAGTGGGAGCCGTCTTGATTAAGGAAGATGATGAAGGACAAAAACCCATCTATTATGTTAGTCAAGTATTGAAGGATGCAGAAACTCGTTACCCCCCTGTAGAGAAGTTTGCTTATGCCCTTGTCACTGCAAGCAGAAAACTAAGGCATTACTTCCAAGGGAGAGAGATCAAGATTGTCACCAATCACCCTTTGAAAAAGCTTCTACACAAGCCAGACCTTTCAGGACGATTGATTAATTGGGCTGTGGAGTTAAGTCAATTCTCTATCACTTATGAGCCAAGGAAGGCAATCAAGGCTCAAGCTCTTTCAGATTTCATTGTAGAATGTTCATTTGGTAACAAAGAAAAGATGCCCTCTCTGGAGGATAATTCACCCGCCAAAGAGCCTCTCCCTCCTCCAAACCCAACATGGAAACTTTTTGTGGATGGATCTTCCACCTCGGCAAGGAGTGGAGCAGGCCTTATCTTGATTAGCCCCGAAGGGTTCCAAGTGATGCAAGCCATAAGATTCACTTTCAAGGCTACCAATAATCATGCTGAGTATGAAGCACTCATTGCAGGTCTCAACTTGGCACGTAGTCTCCAAGTCCAACACCTCTCCATTTTTAGTGATTCCCAAATTGTGGTAAGGCAAACCACTGGGGATTATGCTACAAAAGACATCATTCTCACCAAGTACCAAGCTTTGGTTAGATCCCTTCTCTATTTCTTTGTCAGCCACACACTTGTTCAAGTGGATAGAGAAGACAATACTATTACAGACTTGCTTTCCAAGCTTGTAGAATCTGAAAAGGATCACCTAGATGGTTCCGTCTATTTTGAAGAACTAAAAGTGCCAGCAATTGAGGGACAACAAATCATGGAAATTGGCACAGAAGACTCTACTTGGATGACACCCATCATCGACTACTTGAAAGATGGAATTCTACCAGAAGACTCGACCAAGGCCAAACAACTCCGCTCTCAAGCTGCCAAATACTTCATTCAAGATGACACCCTCTACAAAAGAACTTTTGATTCTCCTATCCTAAAATGCGTCGACCCTGACGAGGCCTTGTACTGTATGAGAGAAGTCCACGAGGGAATATGTGGGGATCATATGGGAGGAAAAGCTCTGGCTCACAAAATTCTAAGACAAGGATACTTTTGGCCTACTTTGGCTAAGGATTGCCAGGCTTTCGTTAAGAAGTGTACACAATGCCAGCTTTTCAGCAATGTCCCTAAACAAGCACCTGCCTTGCCCTCTTCCATCTTATCCCTCATTCCCTTTGCCATTTGGGGAATCGATATCATGGGACCTTTTCCCAAAGCTAAGAATGAATTGCAGTATGTGATGGTAGCAATTGATTACATGACTAAGTGGATTGAAGCTAAGGCCCTAAGGAATATCACCTAGGAGGATGCTATAAAATTTGTCAATGAAAACATAGTCACAAGGTTTGGAATCCCAAGGATAATGGTGTCGGACAATGGAACTCAATTTGTTGGATCAAAGTTCGTGAAATTCCTTTTAGAAAGAGGGGTGAAACATAAGAAAGCTTCGGTGTGTCACCCTCAAAGCAACGGGAAAGTGGAAGTCACAAACCGCACTATCGTGCGAGGCCTCGAGAAAAGGCTTCAGACGTCCAAGAAGAAATGGCCCGAGGAACTTCCTAATGTGTTGTGGGCTTACCGAACATCAGCTAGAAGTAGTACTAAGGAAACCCCTTACAAACTAGCCTTCGGTACTGAAGCCCTCCTCCCAGTAGAAGTAGGCTCACCCTCCTACCGAGTCTTAAATTTTGATGAAGAAGCTAATGCGGAAGGCCTCCGTGACAACATCGAACTCCTTGATGAAGTCAGAGATGATGCGGTGCAAAGAATGGATACATATAAAGAAAAAACCAAGGAATACTTTGCCAAGAAAACAAGGGTCCGAAAATTTGAGGAAGGAGATTTGGTGTTGCGGGCAACGGAGGCCTCAGACCCGCGCCATACGGGGAAACTCATGCCTAAATGGGAAGGCCCATACAAGGTGAAACAAGTGCTACGTCCAGGATCATACAAGTTGGAAAGGTTGGATGGAACCGAAGTAAACAACACATGGCATGAAGACAAGCTGCGAAAATATTATACCTAAGGGTAGTTTGTTCCCTATCACTACAAAGAAGTGTGGAAGGCGTAATTCTATAAGCCTCCATAACACATTATCTATGTTTTTAGTACTTTTTCAATCAAAGGCTCATGTACCTGTCTGCCATGAATGAAATTTCCTTTTTCCAGTCATAATATGTTATACATTTAAATTATCTCAGACACAAGTCATACTCTTTCGGACACAAAGCGAAGAAAATACCTCAGACACAATTATCTCAGACAAAACTTAGTAAATTATGTTATCACATGAGTTTTATACAGACACAAGGCGGACGAAACCGCCACAGAAACAAATAACTTATCTCATATACAAGTAACAATACTTCAGAAACAATTAAGTGCAATATGTTACCTAATTATTCTTACAAGTTTTATGCGGACAAAAGAAGGATACAGAAAAGAAACTCCAATATCATAAAATAGTTCAACGTGATACAACTACAAATGAAAAAGTACAAGTACAAGAGTATTTTGACATGAGAAAACACTACGTCATAATACACTAACTAATCAGAAGAAGGAGCAGGTCACGGGGGCGGATGTGCCTTCCTACGAGCATAAGCTTCCCTCCGAGCTTTCATCCACTCCATAAAGAAAACATCGAAGTCATCTTTTGGCCGTCTGAGATCATCCCTAAAAAAACTCTCGGCAACAAGCAACGATAAGTGGAGCCATCTTCTGGCTCTCAGCACCAACTATCTCCCTAAAGACACTAGTCCCTCGGAAGGCTGCAACAGTATCATCACAGTCTTTCTTGTACGCCGGAGAAGCTTTATAATCTCGAATCACATCTACTGCGGATGGCATGGCAGCCAACTTCTCCTTCGCACGGTTGGCATCATCCACAACCTCTCTCACTTGATCTTCCAAACGTTTCCTGTCAGCAGCGAAGCCTTCTTCAGCTTCCTCTTGTAGAAGATCAATGTCAGCTATTAGGCCACCATTCTCTTGCTTCAGGGTTTTTACTTGTCTCTCTGCCACCTTCCGCCTTTTTCCCTCACGTAAAAGCTTGTTTACCAATCCGGCGCCATAACCGCCAACCTACAACAAAACATCAAACCAGGGAAATTGTTCAGAACTAACACAAATGAAAACATGAAGACCGTATAGACAAATAATACAGAAAGCTACAACTAAGAGTGTCACTTACCCGAGCATAATGCTTCTCAAACCTTAAAATCATCTTCTTTTTCGTCACCTTCGCGAGTTTTCCACGATCGTCAGGGGTAAGCATCTCGGGTAAAACCGCCTTGGGAGCTGTAGGAAACAAATATCCTACTCCTTTCCTTTGCACACCGGTAGAGGAATCTACAATCTCATCATCAGAGGACGCATCATAAGCAAAAGTGGAGTCTACCACCCGCTGCGAGCCGGACCTCCGCTTCATGCCAAGTCGGGAGCAAGAAACTAATGTCTTTGGACGGGCTCTCAGTACACACCTAGCTCCACCAACACCCTCACCGATAGCCTCCCCTACTCGACCAAGAGTATCTCCTTCCTCAACATCCTTTCCCCTCTCACCGAGCACACCTACATCATACATCAAAAAATATGGTGAACTTGTCCAAGACAAATAAGTAAGAAATAAAGTAGACAAAAGGTAAGAATAAGGCAACATACCAGTGCTCATCAATGGCTCCTCATTATCCGCCACTAAAGTCTCCCCCGCGGGGGCAACGCTCTCTCCATCAAGTCCCCCCACAAAGAAATCATCCTCCATTGAAACATAATCAGCAAACACCGTATGCAAGTTGACAGGATTATCTCCTTCCACCCACGCCTCTATGGTCACATTTTCCTGATGTTTCGTCGGCTCCCTAGTATTATGTTCCGGACAAGACCTGATCAAATCTACACCATCCCCAACATCAACTGGGACTCTCTTATGATCACCAAGTCTCAGCTCAAACACCTCCTCATCCAACTCCGCATCAACACCCTCTACCTCCTCATCCCCCATATCGGCATCATCATCCTCGCCCTGTTTATTTAAGTGTTCCGGCGTAGGGGGTCCACTCTTTAAAAGCTCTCCAATCTTCTTTCTATCTGTACCCCATGCAAGTTCGGGCATGACCATTGATGCTGGTGGATACACTGTTACAAAAAACATATACTTAGTTCGTGGCCAACATAACACAAATAGCAGGCTAAGTAATACATACACATTTCATATGATAGAATCTACCACAACAAAGGGAACACTTACATCCGTAGAATTTCAGCTTGCTAACACTCTGGAACTCAGTCTCGTCCCAAACAAACTCAAAAATACGGAGTAAATCCGCACAATTCCTCACTTGGTTATCCGACAACGTATATCTCCGTATAACACATTGTGGCTCGACTTTAGAGGAAAATCCCGGCATGTAGCTCCAATCCCCACCGCGAATTACAACATATTCATATTGCCAATGCTTCTTAGTGGTAGCCAACTTCACTGGCTTATGGCCATCTGCAAGAAGACCTACCCGGCTATTTTTGTTACCTTGGACAATCTCATAAAATGGAGCACAGTTGGACTTTTTTGATGAAAAGATCGTGAAGAATGCCTCGAAGGTGGGTTGTCGGCTGCTATGATCACATGCCGCAATGAACCACAATATCAGTCGAATGGAATTTGGCGTAAATTGTGCTGGAGTACACTTAAACTGATGTTTAAACAAAGCTACCAAGAATTTGTGGGGTTTGGGCGTTAAACCCGCTTTCAAGTGCTCAAGTGGCATAACTATCCCACCATCGTCGGGCCGTGAATATAATCTCTCGCTCGGAGTAGGAGCTCTCCAAGAATAATCTCCTCCAATTTGAAAGGCCTTCGACATAAAATCCTTCCATTTGGAATATTGAAGCGAGCTCCGATATTTCAAGTGCTTATACCCTCCCCATTCAGCATCCAATTGGGAACTATCAAACTGTGGGGGATCAATGTGCTTTTCTTGATAATATTTATCCATACTAGTAAAGTAAGCTTCAGGATCAATAGTCACGGGAGGGACAGGAAAGAAAGTAGGGGAATCCGCCCAACCACCATCCTTACGAAGCAAGCTCGTAACAGTTTTGATGTTACTTCTTCCGCGAGAAGGACCAGCCCCTGCCATCTGTCAACATACAACAAAAACAAGTTAGAAACTCTCAATATAACAAGAGATAAATTTACTATAAATTCTAAGGCAAGGTGGTGCAACAAGGCATGCAGTCAAAAAATTAAATCAGTCTCTCTTCCAGTTTTAAATCAGTATACACAACATACCACAAACACGTAACATTAGCACCGAGCAGATAAATGATAAATTTACTAAGTAACTTTAACTATAACCAAATTTATGTTCCCGCTTCCGGAACAAGAAATACCTAAATATATATATATATATATATATATATATAATATAGCCAAGTCAGTAAAAGCCCAGTGCCGCCTTCTCGTTTTTGTACCAGTTTCTAGTACCCGAAGAACCCACGCACACACCTGCTGCATTACCGACACCTACAAAAAATTAAGTAAAAGAAGCCAAGTCCCGTGCATGCCCGTATTACATACGGTCCTGCTGTCTCCCCATGCACCAACATCTTTATTTATACTTACTACTAATATTTTACTTGTTTTCTCTCACAAAAGAAACACACCATAAAAACTTAGATAGAGTGCTAGTCCCGCCTCCCGCCTCCCGCCTCCCCACTCCCTCTTCCCCAATCCTGCTGCCCGCTTCCCTCTTCCCGTTTCCCAAGCAAACATGTACACTAAAATAAAGCGAAGGAAACCACACCCTAGTCCCGTTTTGCTAGACTCTAGACCCGCTTTCCCCTACTTTCTCTACACTATTTGCATTTCAAAACAAAAACAAAAATGCGGAAGGAAAACCCAACTCAAGTACTCAAGTCTCAGTACATAGAAGCAAAGTCTGGTATTTAAAGTTCCATATGTTACAACATATGTTTACAAAAGTAACAGGTTGGATAATACAAATGCCCAGTCCCGCTTGTTAAAGCCATACACACAAAATTAAGTCAGAAACTGGTCCCACCTTCCCACATTTTCTTCTCCCAAAACCCAGTACCTGCTCCCGCTTCCACTATCCTAAAGCCCGGTCCCGCTTCCACTTTGCTAAAGCCCAGTCCCGTTTCTCACCTCTCGTTCCCGCTTCGAAAGCTACAAAGACACCAAGGATACTAAGTTAACTTGCTCCTTATAAAGAAACTATTGTATGCACGCACAACAAACCTTTCCCGGTCTCGTCTCTTCATCGTTTCGGCACCTGCTTGCAACATTCAAGACGTAAAAACAGGTACAAGACTCGCACCAGGCAATACATGGCCTGTAGAAGAGCATGTGCGAGAAGAAACATGTCCCCACTTTTATAAGAAGAACGCCTCATCTTTGTCCGAGAAACTTCTCACAATGCCTACAGAGCCTCTTCATACACTATCAGGAACGTCTGTCTGGTCCCTGTTAGGTCTTCGCGGAGAGTTCTACTACTTTCTTATAGTACTCTACATGTCTCTCCTCTCCACCAACTCATTTGGGGTGTTCGTGATCTCCGTAGTGCCAAACTACGCAATGGGCTACGCAGCAGTCATTGCATCTACTGCTCTCTTTTTCTTATGGTGTGGCTACTCCTTAAACAGTGATGACATCCCTCCATACTGGGTATGGATGAACAAGATTTCGACAAGTACATACTCGTACCAAGGGTCCTTGATGAGCCAATTTCAGATTATGGTTCATAGTTCTGATTATGTTCGGTTGGACAGTCCTCTATAGAGTTTTATTCTACATAGCCATCTGTTCTGCTTCAAAGAACCAGAGGTCAAAGAGATCAATAGATCATCATAACGAAAAGATTGACGATCGATGGAATACATGGAGGCTGGAAGTCTTCAAAATCTAGTAAAGATCAATGATGCATTGTCTGAAAAGATGATAGTTGAAGTTGCAAGACGAACGCTCATGGGGCTTGATTAGTTGCACAATACGAAACATATAGTGCACTGTGATATAAAGCCTGCTAATTTGCCATGGATGGTAATTAGCGTTACTGTCAAAGCGCCACCCTATGACTTACAGTGGCGGCAACCGGCGGTGGGGTATGTACGTAAGGATATGCAGTAATCGTGTGTTATTTGTGCATAGTCGGAAAGTGGTACCTCTATACATCATTTATATATACATCTAAAGCAACATACACTATATTAACATACACTATATTCATTCTTTTTGACTTGACCAAAACCCACCTCCACCAATACATACAGACATACAGTAAGACACAAAAATACACCCTGCATACTTCCCGCTATAGAAAAACCCAGTAGATATGAGCACATGAACATGCAAATCAAGATACACATACGAGTTTTCAGATGTTATGAAAGAAGAACGAAAAGCTTATTTTATAGTACCATGCGTACCTGGTATGAAACTACAGAAGGATGAAGGAAGAGAGTGGTACCCTAGGGTTCGTCTACTGGTTTATTTGATTTCTTTGATGTGCATGCATTTCCATTTCCCACCTTGGTTTGCTTTTCCTCGTGAAGGATAATCACAGATAGATGAAGAAAATCCAACCCTCTGTATAGTACTACGTACGTTATGCACCCTAAAAACACCTAAGACACCAAGTCTATATGAGAATATATACAAACAAAACCACCAGCAATAAACCAAAAGCCCACGGTTTAAAAAAAAAAATATTGTACGGCCCATCACCTTTTCTCAGTCTAAAATTCTAAACACTCCCCTATCCCTCGGGGCTTGCACTATACCTACAGAATACAGCTCATACAAAAAATTTTGTAACCACACAATGTGACAGTAGCATGCATTTAGTTAGTATAAATATTATTTTATACGTACTCCCACATGCTTCGGTAAACCTCTATCCCATGCAACACTGTTGACACACTATTCTTCCTAATAAAATAAATAATAACCCTGTTTTCCGTTCAAATGTAAGCAGCCTACAACCTCAGTTGTCAACCCCTACTATAATATCTTTGAGCCCCAGTAGGGTTTTCAAATCTTGGAAGTACGTACTTCAGACTGCATAGCCGAAGCATTAGGTAATGTTCGTCAGTTTTTTATATATAAAAAAAAAAAGTCCCATAGCTCCTTTACTTGTCAAATCCTACTTACACAGTTACATATCAGTGTAACTTTTATCCTTTTTTCTTTTCCAACATCACAAATTCAAACATCTGCCAACACTTACGTGCAACCTGTATATTTTTAGTTTATCCATATGTGATAAATTGCGGCGCACACTATTTCGAGAAATAAATAAAAAATACCGGCATATTAAATTATGTGCAGCATTATTTTTGTGATTCTTTACTTCTTCAACACTTTACAAAAATCTCAAATTTTATTCTTAAAATTATCGTTACTCACTACCAATGCATGGGGACACCAAAAATTCCTTGGTAAAACTTTCAGGGGCACATAAAAATTCTTTCCTCCCCAGACAGTATTTTGCCTTACTCCAACTAACTTATACAAATTTCCACCAAAAATTCCTTGGTAAAAATTTCAGGGGGGCACAAAAATTCCTCCATCCCCAGAAAATTTCTTTTCCTTCCTCCAAACACATAGAAAATTTTCATTCTGAGGTCATTGCTAGTGGGCACTACCCACCAGTAATGTCTCGGGGGCAACACGAGATAGAACAACAAAAATAGAACAAAAAAGAAACAAACACATTTAATTCATTGAAAAAGGTTACAGGACAAATAAGATCAATGAAGGGCAAGTCCGTCAAGACCTCGATACAATATCAAATAAAAGTAAGAACACTAAACTAAGTAGAGACATCTTCATCATCGGTCTCCTCGCGGTCTACCTCACCCTTCAGCTCCTGCAACTTCATCAACACAGCTTCACGCTTGGCCATCTCCCAATCCCTCAAGCGGTCAATCTTGTTCATGTAGAAGCGATGCAGCTGGTTTTTCTCACGGATTAGCTCTTCAATGGCATCACAGGCCCGAGCACCAAGAAGCTCATCAATCCAAAAATGTCATAGTGACATTCCCTAGTTGCACAACACTCAAATCTCCGACCAGCATTGTTCCCAGCCCATACAGTCTTCATGACCACCGGCATGTCGCAGTAACAAGTAATTCTCCTACCTTCCATGAGAGAGTTTTTCAAGACCTGCACAAAGGAGAGAAGAGATAAAAGATTTCAAGAAAGCAAGACAATCAAACACTTGGATACAACACATGTGTTTATAGGGCCTCACCAGCTAGCCGTTGTAAAAGAGCCGTTGAAGTCATTAATCTCAAGAATCCCATCAATGGTATGCATTTACTCCTCCAACCCACTAAAGTAAGTCGAAGGAGTGGGGGGCAATGTTAATACCCTCCCGGAAGAAGTCTCTTAGACCGGAAGAAGTCTCATTGGCCCGGAAGAAGTCTCATTGGCCCGGAAGAAGTCTCATTGGCCCGGAAGAAGTCTCTTTGCCTGCCAGGTACGACTACGTCCCGGAAATATTCAATGAACAACTTGTCACACCAAAGTGGACTAAGGAAAATAAGTGAAGGAAAGACTTTCTCTTCTGGACCAAAGATAGTTCCTTCCTCCAGCACCTTCCACCTCTTGGGCAAAAGCTGCTCCCTTCTCCAACACTCTTACATCAACTCACACCTGTCACAAGGAAGGGATCATCTTACCGGACCAGGGGAAAAAGGAAGGTAACAATAAACCTTATAAATACTCAAGTAGCCTCACATATGCACAGGTTCTAATTTTTCTACATTCACACACATTCACTCTCACATTTCACAAAACGCTCTCTAAAACTCAGTCACCGGTAATACACTTTCCGATATTGTTTCTTGTCATTCTCCACCACCAAGTTACTTACTCTCACGCCGGAGGTGCTTGACGGCCACCACCCCCGGTTAGGCATTGTTTTGCAGAGTCCCAACCGACAACACACCACGTTCCCGACCAAGCATTGCCGGAAGAGGGACAAGTACGGTAGAGTGGAGCAAGGAGCATTATCAGAATGATTAGTTAATACTTTATATCATCTTGAAAACCCCCTTTTTCAAACCAGATGAACCAGCTCATTTAGGGTCTTTATCTAGATAACAATACTAGGATAGAAATTGCTAACATTGCTAAAGAAACTTATCTTCTTGTTTGTTGCAGCATGCTTAACAATTGTTCTGTTCATACAACAAAAACTGAGACTGCAAATTGTAGTCACATACAAGGTCACTTGACTCACCTCTACAACACATTGATAAGTCATTGCTACCTTGCAGAAATTTCTAGTGATTAATCAATCAATTTCAAAGAAGTGTACTTGCAGAAAATTTGGAATAAAGAGGAGGAAGTATAAACATAAAATTAATTAGAAAGAAATACAAATAAAGAGGACGCAAAAGAAATTCTGGATCCGGCGAGATCCAGCTAAAGAGTGAAATGATCCATATCTAGTGTGATACACCATGACAAATACAGAAAACTAGAGAGAAAGAGAATGAGAGAGAGAGATGCGAGAGAAAGAAAGATTATTTTCATATCTGTTTTCTTGAATTAGAAATGATACAACTTGTTATGAGTGTTATACTCTTAGCCAAAGATGCCATGTATGCATTCTTGTCTATTCACAAAATACAGTTTTCCCTTCAAATTTGAATAGAAAGAAATATAGTATTCGATATCAAGCCTATATTCATGGAAGAAAGTTACATGATTTTCTATTTAAGCGCGCAAAGAAACAAACAACATCAAGTAATATATCAAAAAACAAACTAAAAACACACAAATTTAAGTGGTTCGGCAAAGTACCAACATCCACCGAGGCTATTGATATTATTAAACAGAGTGAGGAAGTTATAGAGCACAACATATATCCTCACTAATAATATCTCACAAGTGTTTCCCAGGTGTTTCACAAAGTTGTTATTTCCTGATTTCTGATAATCCTTAGCTGAAGTGGGATAATACTGTATTTATAAATCAGCATTGATAGCCGTGCTTATAATTTCTTCCATTTCATACCTATGGGTCGAACAAAATGATAACGAACATCATTGCATAAGGAATGCACTCCATTTTCTTTTTTCTCATCATTGGTTGAGGAAGAAATCTTTGAGGAGCAAGCGGTGTACTAACTGATTTGGTTTTTTCATTCATACCAAACCTTTACAGCACCATCTTTAAATATTGAATTTGTTATAAACACGTGGTGCTTGCAGCTATATTTTTTTATCTCCATTCCCAGAATTTTCTTAACTTCTCCAAGGTATTTCTTTTCGAATGTGTATTTAACATGGTCTCCAGCTTGGCGATCTCCCTAACATATCATCAATATAAAAGAGCAAACAAATAAAAGTACCATCTTGGAGTTTTCAAAAATATACATAATGATCATATTGGCTGCGGGTGTAGTTTTGCTCTCAGATGAAGTTGTCAAAATGCCTAAACCACTACCGTGGTGACTGTTTTAAACCATACAATGACTTTCTCATCTTACAAACCCAATTCTTACATTCTGGAACTCTAAAACCATTCGGTGGAGTCATGTAATCTCTTCGTTTAAAGTACCATGAAAAAATGCTGTTTTGACATCTTGTTGAGCTAATTTGAGATCAAATTGTGCAACTAATGCTAGCAAAACTCGAATTGATGAATGCTTTACAATAGGTGAAAATACCTCATTATAGTCCATTCCCTCTTTTTGAGCGTATCCATTTGTAACCAATCTCCAGGTAAACCTTCTTTCTTGGTATAAACCCATTTGCAGCTGATTGTCTTCTTTCCTTTCGGAAGAATCTGAACCAATTCCCAAGTCTCACTCTCGTGTAAAGACTTCATTTCTTCATCCATTGTCATTTTTCACTTTGCACTATTCTCACTTTGTTCAACTTCTTTACAAGTGCATGGAATATCATTATCAATTATTAGAAGTGCAAATGCTAACATGTTCGTGTACCTAGTAGGTTTTCTTTTCTAATTTCTCGGTCAAGTTATGGTAAGTTTTTCGGGTGGAATTGTTGGTGATGGTGATATCAAGAAGGTCAACGAAAAGATATTAAGAAGGTATTTGGTGTGTTGCAATCTCGATTTACAATTATACACAGTCCAACACGATTTTGGGATAAAGAAAATTTAACTAAAATAATGAAGGCTTACAACATATTACATAATATGATCGTTGAAGATGAGAGGAACACATATGCGACTTCATTTGGTTTGCTGCGATGAAACAATAAATGTCTTATCATAACCAAATTTAACCGAAGAGCCTTTTGCTCATTATGAAAGGTATACCGAAAGAAACATCCAATTTCATGATAAACATAAATATCGTCAATTACAAGCTGATTTGGTAGAACATATTTCACAATTCCCTAATGCCTGTTAGAATAATGCAACAATAAGATAGTACAAGTTTTTCTTGTTGCTAATTGAACACACTTCCACACCCACTACGAGTGTTTTTTTTATTATATGAATTGAGTGATTTCTTCTTGTATGAAAGGTATTTCATTTTCATATTTTTCTTGCAATTTTCTTTAATTATTTTAAATAATAAATTTTTTATATTTATTTTTAAATTATGATTAATATGTATATGTTAAGTTCAATCAAATAACATTATAAATATTTAATATTGAAAGTGAATATAAAATCAATTTAAATGAAAGTGGTTGAGTAAGAGTGTCCCCTTGGAGAAACATGATCCCCCACCATTTAAAACTTATTTTGCACATAATTGGGTACATAAAAAATGGGATTTGTTCATTGTGGATAATCTAAGGCCCAGTTGTATAGAAAATGTAGAAAACATAAACCCGAATTAATGAAGTGGTAAAGACTTATCTTTTGTATGATGGATTACCCGAATGGTAAGGGCTTATCTTCTGTATGATGGATAACCCGAATGGTAAGGGTTTATTCGATTTTCACTGATCCTGAAATTAATCTAAGAATGAGTATGATATCACTACTATTATATAATAGACGAAACATTAAAAGTTTGGTTAATCGGTATGGTACATTGTGATTTTACTTAATTGCCCTTAACTGTATTTCGTGTTTTTACTTAATTAACCTTACTTATTTATAGAAATATATTATTAAATAATAATATTACCTATTTATAACCAATTACCTTTTTTTCCTAAAATACATTATTTTTTCTAACAAATTCCCCTACTTTTTCAAACACGGCAATTACCTTTTTTAACTAAAACATGTCAGTTTTTCTATTTTTCCTTACTAAAACCCCTCATTTTCCAAAAATATCACGGACAAACCTTTAGTTATTTATTTTTAAACCTATAATATTATAATTATTTTTTAAAAGTTTACCTATTTTAACATGTCTACTTATTTTACTTAACAAATGCAATCACTAAGAATATTAAAATATAAATAATCAAATACCTATTTATAACCAATTACTCTAAAACACATTAAAATTGTCTTTTCTAAATATATTACGGGAAATTGTCTTTTTCAATTTACTTTTTCATTTTTTCTCATTAAAATTTTTTTTTTCCAAAAATATCATACACTACAAGAAAACAAGGTTAAAATTGACCGACTAAAAATGACCGCGGCTAAATTTGACTGACGGTGGTCACATTTAAGGTCAAACTCAATTGATAACCAGTCAGCCTTAAATTTGACCGCGCTCGGTCAAAATTAAGGTCGGTCATATTTATTCGGTCATTTTTACTACACAGTATCCGCGAAAAAAAGGAGGGAGCATTCCCGCCAATTGTCCTAACTTTGCTAAGAACAAATTTGACCGCCGTTGGTCAAATTTAAAGTCGGTCATATTTGGTCGGTCATATTTAGACTCCGCCAAATTTTCATTTCGGCGGTAAAATTCCCGCTGAATCTCAACCAAAATAATTCACCTATAAATATGACCAAATTCAGTGGAATTTGTAAATGTGACCTCTCGTAGTGAATTTTACTTAAACCGTAAATTTTCAAAAAATTAACATAAATACTTAAACAATTTATTTAATTTAGAAAAAAATAGTGAAGTACCCCAAAGAAAAATACTACGTGTGAAAAATTATTTCATACACTAAATATATATATAATTTCGGAAGAGATCAATAAACGTTGACTCTATATGTATTCAAGAAGTTTTCAAGGAATATATAAATAGTTACTAACTTTTAAAAATTAAAATTAATTTATATATTTAGCGTGACAACATAGTGTATACGTTAAAAATTGATAGAGATTAAAATAATTACCATGTAAAAAATAATATCGGTAATACGTTATATTGTTCAAATGTTTTGATGAAATACATGGTTTAACATTTGGATTTAGGGGTTAGGGGGTTAACTTCTAACCCTAGTAGTTTCGTAATATTTAATTTACAATTTAAACGATCCAACCGTACAGATATTCACCTTTTTACTTTTGAAGAGCCTATGCAAAATATCATTTAATGATAAGCATTGCATCCTAATTATTATAATGAAAGAAAATTTTATCAAATTCATCAATTTGACCACTCTCGGTCATATTTAATATTTCCGACCACTTTTGGTCACATTTAGCCATAATTTTGACGACAAACCCTAGTCGGTCTGATTTTGGGTATATCTTTGTTCGATAGTTGTATTTTTATGGGTGTGCGTTTAAGTTTTGATTCTGCATGAGCGGGTGGGGGGGGGGGTGGGTGGGTGGGTATTCACAATTAGCAAGGGAATAACTTCTGAAAAAATATGACAGAAGTTTAAGTTTTGTGTCCAAAATGGTTACAACTAATTGAATTGTTAGAATACATTAATAGTTTATGTTACTCTAGGAGATGAGTGTTTTGACAATTGTGTGTTTTTTTCTCCATTTTGGAGGACAAATTGTATGGAAGTAACGACTATGTACACTAGCCTCTGTAATCCAATACCTGCTAATGTATAAGTTACCTTTGCTACATATATAATTACCACACAGTACCGCCAACTTATATTCATATGACTAGTGTTAATATATGCAGGCTGGCAGCTCAAGTTTCTGCTTAATTTTATTTTTGGTCCTCATGGCGTTGGGGGCTGGTACCAGTGGTAGTGGTGGTAATAGAGGGAGAAGGGGAAACAAAGGGGGTAGGGGAAGAGGTGGACATGGAAGTGGCAATGGAAGAGGAAATGGTAGAGGAGGGGGAAGGGGTGATGGAGGAGATAGGGAGGAAGGTAGTGATAATGATGAGAACGAGGGGGAAAGTGGTGATGATGGACAGGAGAGTCGAAATGTGCCGATTATTAGATATGAGAGAGCTAAACGTAGCTGTTGTGTTGGGGATTACAATAAGAGGCCGGCCACTGATGCAGACAGGGACATTGTCCATTTTATTGAAGGAAGAAAGTATTGTTTATTCTCACTCGATTATATGCACAATATATATATATATATTCTATATATTTTCTGACTATCTAATTTATTGTAGTATCAAGGAGGCTAAGAAGAAAAAGACTTTAAGCTACATTATCAAAGTGAATTGGGATGAGAATACACATCAAACAAAGGGAGAAGAACGTGAAGTCTTTTATGATCGTTGTCTTAATGAATTCAAGGCATTTATGCACTATCATCTATTTTAATTTTATTTGATTTATTATCCTAAGTTGTATACCATTTTGTTTTAATTCTTGTATATATAATCTTTTTTGTAGAAATTCTATGCATATCCGAAAGGATGTGAAGAAGTGGGGGACAGAGCTGTCAAAGAGTATGTAAAGAGGAATTGGAAAAGTCTTCCTTATCAGGAGAAGGCCAGGGCAGAGAGGGATGCGAGTGCTGCGAGGAGAGGTGGATCGACTACTGCTACTCGACATACTTTCAGGCCTCATTACTTTAGCCAGCGCACTTGGGATAGCCTCAATACGTATTGGGAATCTGATCTATTTAAAGAGAGGTCAATCAAGTCCAAGAAAGCCCGAGAGCAGCTGGAACATCAACACTACAGTGGAGCCATGCCTTTTGACGAGAGAAGGGAGGTATGCGAATTTAAAACTAGATGAATTTCTTATATTTACACAGAGTTATCTATAGTTACTGATAATTAATGAACTATCAAAATAAATCTGCACACCTAGGAAATAAAAGTAATATATGATTGCCATTAAGTTTCTTGTGTTACCATTTGGCTCTTAGCACAAATCTTACTTACATGATCAGGTTAGGTCAATAAATCATGTTATCACAATGTAGAATCCAATACTCTGCACACCTTGGAAATAAAAATAATATATGATTGCCATTAAGTTTCTTGTGTTAGCATTTGGCACTTAGCATAGGCTGCATCAGTGTAGTTAAATTTTCCAGCAGCTTCATACCCATGATTGCATGAACAATAGTAGCTTCCTGGTGTATTGATACATATATGTTGACATTGGTTTTGTTGTTCTGGCACACACTCGTTGATATCTGTCATTAAATAATATATTCAGAAATAATTTTAACTTACATATGTAGACAGTAAAAAGACTAGATGTCCACTTTAGATTCATTTAGTCCAACCTGACTGATAATTCGATGTTCTTAAACAGATGCCCCGCTCTCTTCTTCTTCCGATTTATGTAGACAGTATCTTGACATTTCTCTAATACCTCATCCATGCTTATGTTTGAATCTTTCATCAGTAACTGTTTAATAATTTTAGATACAATCAATTATGATAAAATATTACAAAAGTATGAAAACATAATGATCAGCAAAAAAGGAGGAAACAAATGATAATGACTAACACGCTACTCCAACACATGTAAATGTAGAAACCAGCTCAGGGACAGATATATTAATATACGATGAAGTAGGACATCAACAAGGAAAGTACAAACATAGCCAATCAAAAACTCAACCACAGCATCAAATCTTTTCTATATCTTTTTTCACAACATATGCAGCATTTTCTTCAGTTCTAATATATTAATATGGAAAGACCATATCGAATTATCAGTCAGGTTGAAGATTGCATGAACTAAATGAAAGCTAGCTTTAATTAGTAAAAAGACTAGAAACAATGTGCTGTCCACTTTAGATATAGGTTTAGTTGGGCACTGTTAGTTTCTGCGATTTTTGATTTATGGTTTGTTTATTCTAATTCTGGATGTACTAATCTCTTAGGTTGATTACCGTTAAAACTTTTTAAATTAGTGTTGTGCTGAAAGTTATGGGACCTGAACTGAAGATACATGACTACATCCATCTTAACGCCAACCTCTAATTTACAGGAACTAGAAGCAGAAAAGCAAGGACCTATTTCTGATCTGGAGTTTATGGACTATGTGTACCACTTCGATAATCCAGCTGCTCTGAAGTTCAAGGTATGATTTTTTTTTTTTTATGATTTAGTTCTTTCTTTTATACAGACCTCTATTTCTATTGCATTATATGTTTCCTTACTTAAAAATTTTCAACTTGATTTATTTAATTTGTTCATATATGTTACATGTTACAGGAAGATATGGAAAGGGTACGGGCTTCACATTCCACTCAATCCACACCCGAGGAGTTGACTATGGATCCACCTCCATCACCGCGTACCCTAAAGAAGATCCACAGAAAGAAGGAATTAACTCTAACAATACAGGCCAGACCCCCAAAGAAGGGGAGAGCCATCCTTCATCCTCGACATTCAGTGGCAGAGGTTCTCGGAGCATACGAGGCAGCGGAACTGGCCCAGTCCACACAAAATAGGCGTGCTCCATCCCAGCAACTCACTGCTCCATCCCAGCAACTCACTGCTCCATCCCAGCAACTCACTGATGATGCATTGGATTTGGTAGTGAGGGTTTCAGGTGAGGTGCACCTGATGGTTCATTCCTTGGAGACGAGGGAGGTGACACGAGCATTGTTAAATGAGCGGATGCATCGCCTAGCCACTGAAGCATTCCCGAACCAAGATGACCCGAAGCAGAGGAAACTATGGACTGAATATATGCGGCTAGCAACGGCTTTTGTTGTTGATGCCATGACACTGAACGGAAAGGTCATTTTGGAGGTAATTCTTCACTCCTTTGTCTATACAGTTTGGCTCTACGGACCTCAAGTACTCTATCTCTAAGTTAATTGTTACTTGGAATGGCATTGTGTTGTGTTGTGCATATATGCATGCGATATAATTTTGTGAATATCAGAATTTGTTAGGTATATCCTTCTGGCTGTTAGTTATATTAACCATCATAAAATTGTCAATTTTCATTTTACAATATTGTACCTAAAACATTGTTTAACATATCAAGCACACTTACAAATTTATAGATATTTTGATAGCATTTTAACCGCATTTGTTTACATCATATATAAGCACGTCATGTACTTTCTGTCACACATATATAAGAGGGTTCCAGACAAAACAGTAGCATTATGGTATCTGTTGTAATTTAGCATGGATTACAGTGGTTATTTTCAAACAGCTCCAACTTCATTTTAGGAAAAGAAAAATCTGAATGCTTAGTCTGTCTCCAGGGTCCAATATTCCAAGCATAAACGTGTTGTATATATTATTGGTACCCAACACTGCACAACTTAGCAATTCTTAGCCTAACATGATTACATAAATACTACTCCTTCCATACCTCTTTTTTATTTTATATATGCATTTAGGGTTGTTTATTATATGTATAAATAATGTCTAAATAGTGAACCTTGATAAGTTAATAATTTATATGGATGATTTTTTGAATCACAGGGTACTAGTATTGAAAAGGCAATCTTGGCTTACGACAACTCCAGAAACAACAACAATGATGAAGAGGAAGATCAAGATGCTGAGCGTTACTCCTTGCATTAGCTGCATTAGCTACAATAGCTTTATCTTTGCTATCTAGTAGGTTTAAACTTCTAATTTCTCCTCTGGCCAAATCTTTTGGGACTAACATGATGTTGGCTAATCTTTTGGCAATGAAAATATTAATGTCTCCTCCTAGTTTAACCTTCTGGGTCACTAATGTGAAACATTTGACTATATTTTGTTAAGTATAACTTTTAGAATATTATGTAAATTATTTGAATGGTCCGTTCGACTCTGATTTATTTTTCTCAATTGTGCTTGGTTTATTGGCTGTGGATATATTGCTACAGGGGCTGCGTGTTTTTTTTTGTGTAATGGTATGTTAACTTTGGCTGATTTTCGTCGCATTTAGCAAACCTAAACTTTATACATGGCTTGTTATATTTGACCGAAATTAGTTGCTTTTATAAATTTGACCGTCTCAAATGTTGTCATATTTATAAATTTGACCAAATAGTAAACCACTCGAATTTATAAATTTGACTACCTACTTTTCGGTCAAATTTATAACTTTGACTGTTGGAGGTCGTCATTATTTGTAATAGGCGGGAGATTTGAATTTTCGGAAAAAATTTGAAGTCAAAAGTTAAACACTAAATATGACTATGTTCGGTCAAATTTGGTCGGTCAAATTTAAGCGGTCATAATTGAGCGGTCAAATTTAATCGGTCAAATTTAGCTAAATTTGACCGATTTTGCTAAATTTGATTAAGTTAAAAATGACCGAAAAATTGCAGTCACATTTAGCTATATTTGACCGAAAACGGTCAAAATTATCTAAATATGACTGCTTAATTTCGGTCACATTTAGCCGTTTTTTTTGTAGTGATAGGAAACCCTTTACTTATTTATTTTAAAACCAATTTAATTACTTTTAATTATTAAATTTTAAAACCTCATTTTCCAAAAATATCACGGACATTTACCTTTTTAAACTAAATATATGTTACATTTTTTATTTTTTCTTATTAAAACCCCTCATTTTTCAAAAATATAACGGACAAACCCTTACTTATTTATTTTAAAATCTGTTTTAATGTTTTTAATTAATTAAAAGTATTTAGCTATTTTAACATGCCTACTTATTTTTTTAACAAATACAATTAATAAAATATTAAAAATATAATAATAAAATAATAATTAACAATCCGTGCATCGCACGGGTTTTAAGCTAGTATTAGTTTATAAACTATACTAAAAGAAAGTTATGTTATCTTAATTCTTTTTGGAATCATTGTTATCTGTAATATTTTGTAAAATAATACTCTTTTTATATAAATTATTCTTGTAATTTAATATTTAAAATAGCAACACATAAAATTATGCTAAGTTATTGACCCACCAAATATTTCTTCAGTCGAAATCACTTTCATCTTCTTTATAATAGTTAAAATAGTAAAACATTCATTCAATATGAATCATTAAATATTTAAAGAAAGATATAATTAATAAACTCTAATAATATATATAATTGGAAACTTCTATTAACATTGCAAAGAGTTGGACAATAATACTGAAGCAAACACATCCACCAACTTTCTTTCAATAACTAAAGATCCTAAACTAATCTTGGTTCCTTGTTACGTGAGAGTTTCCCTTCATAATCATTCTGGAATTTCCCGAGAGGCGTCCTTTCCTTGTTTGTTGGGTTGGTTCATGCGCGCGCAAACGAGGACCCGCCATAACAGCAGCATATAGAGAATAGATATATTACACACACACAATTGTAAGTAATAACTTTGGAGAGAAAAGTGTTATCTCTTCTTATTAAAACAGAACAGCTTACAAAGGAAATATATAAGGAAAACTACAGAACGTTGCTACAAAAAATAGGAACGTCCAGGAAACTAACTCCTACTAATACTCTAACACATTTATTGTTGCTAAAACTATGCCACTCCTTGGCTACCTCGATAACTAACAGACTGACTAAATCAAACCTCAAACAGCTAACTTATTTAAACATGTTACAGATTAAGACAATGCCAACACATCCCCCCCTAATCTGAACATGTTGTCTACCCAAAACTTAACTTCGACTAGTAACCTCTGCAAGATCCTCAACACCAATAGCTTTTCTCATCTCTTCAAATCTGATTCTGCCCAGAGCCTTGGTCAGAATATCAGCACGCTGTTCTCGTGTAACCACATGTTTAACTACCAATTTTCCATGATCAATGCATTCACGAATGTAGTGGAAACGGACGTCTATATGCTTACTTCTCCCATGCTGTCCTGGATTCTTAATCAAGTCGATAGCTGATTTGTTATCAACATGAAGTATAACAGGACCAACTTGTTTTCCTGTGATTTCTTCCAGTAATCCACGAAGCCACACACTTTGGCAAGCCGCTGTTGTGGCTGCCATATATTCAGCCTCACAAGACGATAACGCAACAACTCTTTGTTTCTGTGATGCCCATGATATTAAGCTTTGATTCAAGTAGAAACACATCCCACCTGTGCTTCTTCGATCAATAACATCCCCTGCTAAATCACTATCAGAAAACCCATACAATTCACTGTTTCTGCCCTCCTTTGTGTACACTAAACCATAATCAATTGTGCCCTTTATGTATCTCAGAATATGCTTCATTGCTTGTTGATGTTTTGTCGTAGGACATGCCATAAATCTGCTCACTACACCTACTGCATAAGAAATATCCGGTCTGGTATGCGTCAAATACCGCAGACTCCCTACTATGCACCTATATTCAGTTGCATCCACCAATTTACCTCCTTCATCGTTGTCTAGTTGCAGCTTATGTTCCATTGGGAACTTTGATGGATTACAGTACATCATTCCTGATTTTTCAAGTAACTTCCTTGCATATGCAGATTGTTTCAGCGTTGTACACGAGCTAGCCTGAGTTACTTCAATTCCCAGATAAAACGATAGCAAACCAAGATTACTCATCTCAAATTGCTGATTCATTTTTAGCTTGAACTCTTCAACCTTGCTTCTATTCGACCCTGTCACCAACAGGTCATCAACATAAACACCTACTATAGTTACATCTCCATCTTCAAACTTAGTGTAGACAGCTTGTTCATGTTGACACCTACTAAAACCCAGCTCCTTTAGTCTTTTATCCAAGCAAGCATTCCAAGCCCTAGGTGCCTGCCTTAACCCATATAAGACCTTTAGCAACTTATACACCTTTTGCTCGTGTCCTTCTTTGACAAATCCTTCGGGTTGTGTTACATACACCTCCTCATAGAGTTCACCATTGAGAAATGCTGACTTAACGTCTAAGTGATGCACGTCCCAATTTTCTTTTGCTGATAGAGCCAACAGCATTCGTACAGTGTCCAGGCGAGCCACGGGCGCAAACACCTCATCATAGTCGATACCTTTTCTTTGAATGTACCCCTTTGCAACCAAACGTGCCTTATACTTCACCACATTTCCCTCCAGATCCTTTTTCACCTTATACACCCACTTCAGCCCAATAGCCCTATGCCCTGGTGGTAAATCCGTAAGAATCCATGTGTTGTTTTTTTCAATCGTATCAATCTCCACTTTCATTGCATCCTTCCATTCTTTTCCTTCTATTGCCTCATTAAATGACACTGGCTCTTCCACCTTTAACAACATCATTTCATCGATTAAATCCACTATTTCCGTCTCATTGTAAATTTCATTTAATGGTCTGAATCGCCTTGGTTCGCTGCTCTAAGCAGATTGCACATCTGACATTCTTCCAGTCGACCCTAGAGTTTCTCCCTGGAACTGCTGTGGAGTTGATAACTCTGTTTCACTTGATGACTGCAATGGAGTTGAAGGTGATTTCTCTGACTCCCTTTCATTGTTTTCAGCTGTTCTTTCTCCATTATTAGTCACAACATCCATCTCAATATACTGCCCTGAGATGTCAACTTCACCTGCTCCATTAGGATCCCAAACCCAGAAATTATTCTCCTGGAAAACCACGTCCCTGCTCACATGAACGGCTCCTGTTTTTGGATCGTATAATCTGCTTCCTTTTGTTCCTGGTTCCTTACCAAGATACACCACTAACTTCCCTCGATCACTCAATTTTTTCGTGTGCACCGCTGGAATCTTCATAAACGCTGTGCATCCAAACACTCGCAGATGTGATAAGTCAGGTTTCTTGCCACTCCACGCCTCATATGGTGTTCTACCCTTCAAAGCTCGAGTTGGTACACGATTCAACACATAAATTGAGTGACGAACTGCTTCGCCCCACAAGATTGCTGGCATCTTTGCTTCTTTCAAAAAGCTCCTAACCATAGCTGCAACAGTTCGATTCCTACGCTCTACCACTCCATTTTGTTGTGGAGTGTACGGTGCGGTATAATGTCGTTGTATGCCAGCCTTCTCACAAAACAAGTTGAACTCCTTTGAACAGAATTCCCCGCCTCGGTCAGTTCTCAAGATTTTAATACTTCTTTCATTGCCATTCTCAACCAATGCCTTAAAATTCTTAAACATCTCAAATGCACTACTCTTTTCCTTCAACAAATAAACCCACATTTTCCTACTATAATCATCAACAAATAATAGGAAATATCGGTTACCTCTAGGTGTTGCTGGTGATATAGGTCCACAAATATCGGCATGAATAATCTCGAGTGCCTTCTTTGATTCAAATTCGGTTCCTTTAGGAAATGGTTGTCTTGACTGCTTCGACATTAGACATCCTTCACACCTCTTCAACGGCTGAATCAAAGATGGAATTCCATGTGCCATCTTTTCTCTTGACATGAGTTCAAGTGCTTGAAAGTTCACGTGCCCGAGTCTAGCATGCCACAACCATGTATCCTCCTCCTCCTTTGCTAACAAACAAGAACCCTTTCTTTCCTCCAAACTGATTTTATAGAGACGATTCTCTGTTCTCTTTACCTTCATAAGTAGTGTACCAGATTGTTCATACACCCACAGGTAGTCTCCCTCAAGAATCACCTTGTTTCCTGCCTCGGATAGCTGTCCTAAGCTTATGATATTGTTGCATAAGCTAGGAATGAAATACACTTCTTCTAGGCACCTTTCTTCACCATTCTTGCATTGGAACACTATAGTCCCCTTCCCTTCGATGCTTACAGTAGACCCATCACCAAATTTCACCTTTCCAGTAACTCGTTCGTCCAACTCTTTGAATTTCCCGCGACAACCAGTCATATGGTTACTCGCCCCATTGTCTAAATACCATACATGTGACTCCCTTGATTCCATTTCTGCTGTTCGTAACTTTGGGATCACGGATTCCTCCTTTAATAACATTGTCTGGACCTCAATCTCTCCTGCTTCAGCAATCAATAGTGCAGGTTCATCTTCCTGTATCCTCGTGAGATTCGCCTCCTTTTGAATCTCTTTCCCTTTCCGTGGTTTGCGACATTCAACAGCAAAGTGTCCAAATGCTTGACAATTAAAGCATCTCACTCTGCTTTTATCTCTTACGCCACGAACTCCATCTCTTGCTCGGTTGTCACCCTCACCCCGAGTTCCTTCCCTGTTGGACCTCTTTAACCATTCTTCACGAGACAACAGCAATTTCCCCTCGCTGCTTTTTCGTTTTCTCCACTCATTCTCAGTCAGTAGCAACTGCCCTTGGCTAGTCTCTGTCACTCTTCTTAATCTTTCTTCATGTGCCTTAAGAGAACCGACGACCTCTTCTACCGACATTGTTTCAAGGTCACCAAACTGCTCAATCGCAGACGCGATTTGCAAGAACTTAGAGGGTACTGCTCGAAGCAGTTTCTTGACAACATAACTCTCCTCCACATTCTCTCCCAGGGCTCTAATATTGGTTACCAGATTGTTTAGCTTCAGGTAAAATTCATCAAATTCCTCCGTTTCCTTCATGCACAAGCCTTCGAATTCACACTTCAATGTCTGTGTCTTGGCCTTTCTTACTTTATCAGCTCCCAGAGACATTGTCTTGACTGCTCCCCAAGCCTCCTTCGCTGTTTTCTTCTCTGCTATGGACATCACATATTCCTCGGGAATTCCCTGGTAAATTACTGCCAGAGCCTTCCTGTCCAGCTTGTTGTCTACTGCAGCTTTTGGGTCTTTGGGTTCAATCGCCTCCCACACTCCGTGAGCCTCCATGAATACTGTCATTTTGACCGCCCACACCGCGTAGTTTGTTCTAGTCAACATAGGATAGCTGAGTCCGAAACCTTTGGCTTTCTCCATCTCGATGTGAACTTAAGCTTAGGAAATTAAACGAAGATCACCTGTTACCAACCTGATGCTCTGATACCACGTATAGAGAATAGATATATTACACACACACAAAATTGTAAGTAATAACTTTGGAGAGAAAAGTGTTATCTCTTCTTATTAAAACAGAACAGCTTACAAAGGAAATATATAAGGAAAACTACAGAACGTTGCTACAAAAAATAGGAACGTCCAGGAAACTAACTCCTACTAATACTCTAACACATTTATTGTTGCTAAAACTATGCCACTCCTTGGCTACCTCGATAACTAACAGACTGACTGACTAAATCAAACCTCAAACAGCTAACTTATTTAAACATGTTACAGATTAAGACAATGCCAACACAGCAAACTATGACCAATAGAGTAAGATACTTAGCTACACCCGCACGCAAAAGGAATGTGGTTTTGGTTCAGGCTATTATCTATACTAACTTATAACCGTGTAAAACACATGATTCTTTTGACTATTATTTTTTCAATTTTTTCAAATTTAATAAAATATAATATAATAATATGTGATTGATGTAATTTTAATTTTATTTATATTTTTGAACTAATATAATAAATATTTATTTTAATATGTTGTTAATGAGATTTGAATCTTAGACTTCTATATAAAATAACTTTATCTCTAACGGTTCTGATTAATTTGACGATTACTAACTATACTTGTTTTGCTTATTATAGTCTAATATATCTATATTTATTATTATTTTCTTATCTAAATTTAATTAATATTAAAGGATACTAAAAAAGGAACGTGTTAACTAAAATGTAAGGTGATAACCAAAATACAAATTATCTTGCTTATTAAAGTTTAGTATATTATTATAATAGCAAGAGAGTGGAGAGGGCCGAAAAGCTCCGAAAGTATTTTTCTTGAATTTCCTCTTTTTTTGAATTTTTTTTCATTTAATAAATCTTAATTAGTCATTATTACACATATTATATATATATATATATATTAATTACATTATTTATTTATATAAAAATTTAGCAAACTTTAGTTGGACATTGTAATTAATATTTCAATATAAATATTAATAATTTATAGAAAAGTAAGATTAGGTTTTGGTTAAATGACGACTAAAATTTATTTACATTGTGTCATTTTTTAATTCTCATCATTATAAGTGATAGGTCAATCATGATAAGTTATGGAAGTATATAATTTTTTCTATTTACATATAGAATTTGTACAAAATAATATTGATAAATTTTTGTTTTTGGACATGAACACATTATAAATGGGACGTGAATAACCCGATTGATTTGAATCAACCCAGTCCTTTTCATCCGATTAAATCGATATAAGATCATATGCGCAATGTTTCATTATATTGTATTAGAATAAATTAATATTCTAATTAAATAAAATTTTACACTATTACTCAGTATTTATGTTGTGAAAAGGGTATAGGATTTAAAGGACGTTATTCATTTATATTCAATATTTACAATTTTTGATCTTACAAATTACGATCATATTTTAATTCCAATTTTTCATGTTTATGATTTTTTTTAAAAATTATTACAATTTTAGATATATATTGAAAGTATTCTTCCTACTAAAGTTATGTAAACTGTTTTGAATCTTTTTTTAGAAAAACTATTAAAATAGCTATCAATATTTTATTAAATAATAAAATTTTGACTTTATTATATTTAATATTTAAAAAAATTATAAACCGTGCTAAGCGCGGATAAATTACCTAGTTTTGATAATACAAAAGAAACATCCCTTGTAACAACACTAGTAATTCAAATAAATTTGGGGTTTGAGCCGAGCAGAACTATCATGATAGCCATGCAACGTACTGGCCACATTGTAATTCATATAATATGACTCTAATCTTGCGATAGAGTATATTTTTTTTATTGTTGGTCTATTGCACCTTTCATGTGTCTCGATCTATTAAAGGTAGTTAATCGTTAGCTATAAAGTATTAGCACGACAATAGTGTGCCATTTAGTTTGTTTTCTAGTATAAATTCTAAAAGTATCACTATGACAACAATATACCATATAATATGTTCATAGTAGTAATACCAAGATTTGCATGAGAAAATGAATTACATGTGACATAATACTTGGTGTCACACCACCAATAATTATAGCATATGTTTGGTACATATAGTTTAAATTATCGTTTATAAGCAAAATTTGTTATGTAAAAGGTTTTTGTGCCTAAGTCGATTATGAATTTCATAATGAAGCCTATTCCACGACAATCTCGTGTACTCTTTTAATATAGTAAATGTATTTTTCTTTACGTGTTAACCATGTTGTATCCCTCAAGTACAAGGACTGTTTTAAAATTCATAATATTTTTAATATATATACTAAGATAGTTTGCATAATATTATGCATATAGAGTCCGTCGTTTAAAAAATTTCGTATATAAACAAAATCATATGCCTACCTTATATCTACTCCAATTATTATCACCACTTACCTTCTCACTTTGGTCTCACCGACCACTTTCCAGCCACCTCACTACCTTAGATCTGCACCTCCCTTCAACCATATCATATATGTACATTCATCTTTCCTCACCTCTTCTCTTTCATCTTCAATAATCTTAAACTTGCTCATCGTTCCTCTATCTGATCATCTCTCAATCATTTTCGATAATCTTTCAACGACCTGCATTTTCATATTTATATTAAATTAATGTTATTTTGGTTATGAGGTAATTATGTATGATGATAATAAAATCATTAATTGTCATACCTCTTACACATTAAACTTGTACACATCTTTTGAATGTTATTAAGTTAGCACTATATTCTTTGAATTTCAATTAAATTCATCTAATATTTGTCAACAAGTTGGATTAAAGTACTATTGTCAACTATTAAGTTGTATTTTCAATTGTTTTTAAGTTGATAAAAAATTGATGTACCTATTTTTTGCGGTACTTAATTAAGACACAAGTGTTTGCCATAAGTGTTTGCCATAAGTGTTTGACACTAAATAAATCATGTCTCGCATGCCTCAGATAGGCATCAAGTCAATTCCGGATCGGGGAATGTTAATCACGCACCAATCCCCAAATTTGAACTCAATCATCGGGCTACTCCTGATCTCCGAACATGGATTATTTTGCTCCCCGATCCCAGCCCCAAAGAGGAACGATTATCCTTGGGAAAATGAGAGATTCTTAATTTTTCTAATACATTTTATAATAAAATTAATTTAATAAATTATGATAAATTTAATAAATTAATTCAATATAAAGATTTAATTTCAGGTTGAACCAGAATACTCGAACCCGACCCAAAAATTTAATATGAATTAAAAATTATATAAAATGAATAAATTTAGATTACATAATTGTATATATGTGTTGTTAATCCCAAATGACCTAACAAAATTGTAGAAGGGGGGGGGGGGGGGGGGGGTTGAATACAATTCTATATATTTTCTAAACTTAAAACAACTTTCAACTAAAACAATACTAAAAATAAAAACTCAAGCAAATATAAAATTTCAGTTGGATGTTTTGAGGATCCAACTGAGATGATTTTATTTCGGAAATAATCTGTGTTACAAAAGTATCACAGCTGCTCAGTTCCTGATTTGGAGTGAGAGTGCTCTTTTAAAAAAGATAATACAAACTATTTTTATCTCACTCGCTTATCTTAAAATGAACTGCTACACTCGGTTATATAACCCAAGTTTACAATGCTATTTTTGGCTACTCTAAATTAATCTAAAGGTAACCTTCAGTAGCTTGCTTTTCATCCCTTTTGTCCAATGGTCCTTGAGGATCTTGGCTTTTGTCTTCATGCTTATTATGATCACACTCAAGAACCTAATTGGAAATTGAAATGTTTCCTTTTTTCCAGTGACCATTTTGATGGCTTCCAATGCAAAGTACACTTCCACATCACCTTTTGATCTGTCAGAAAACTGTCACTATCACTTTGTCAACTATTCTGAAAAGTGATAATGATTCGTTGATAGCAGTAAGATGTGTTTCGTTGATAGCTTTATTATTCATTTCGTTGATGGTATATTCTTCATTTCGCTGATGAGTAATCTTCATTCCGTTGATATATAGAGTAATCTTCATTCCGTTGACATGTCTTCACTTATGCAAAATTACAAGGCATAATATATTTACAATTAACCAACCTATTTTGCCTATCTAGTACTAAGTCAACATGACTTAGAAAACCTATCTAATACCTACAACAAAATGCATATCAAACTGTGAAGTATTGTACAGTGCAATTGCTACATCACTCATTTCGTTGATGAGCTACCTGTCAACGAAAGCTGCAAAGCATACCATTCCATTGACAGTTACAATATTGACTTAATACAAAATCTACTAAGTGTTTTATAATTATCATCAAGAACAACATATTCCTAACAATCTCCCCCAATTTATGACTGATGGAATAACAACCATAAATCAGAGGCCTTGATGATAACAAAAAAACATATGCAAATTATACATGATAAAAGTAGAAAATACATTAAGCTTCAAAATGTTTTAAGAATTTATTGAAATACAAAGTAAAAAGTCTTACAAAACAAGTGCACAAAGTTGCTCCTCTAGTCTGAGCAAATTTATCTTTTTCTCTGTGACAGTGTTTTCTTTCCCTTCCTTGCATTGTTCTCCTCAATTTGAGCTTGGAGCCTCCTATAGAAAATCTTCCCTTCTTCATCTTGATTCCCCAACTTGGATTGCATTGATCTCAGAGTTTCATTGGATGCTTTTTCCAGTTGGTCTTCTATCCTGAAGAATCTTCTACAGTTGTCTTTGTCTCTAAACTCCATCATCCAATAGGGTTGGAGATGGATCTTCTTTCCAGATTGAGGGACTTTGAGAACCCTGGGAAGTGCACCAGGCTTGTTCCAGCTTGCCTTGATTTGACAGATTTTGGAGACAACCTCAGACTTGGCAGTTTTGGTAAAGCCAAAGTCTTTCTTCAAGCATTTGAACACTGAGAGCAGTGTTTGGTAGTCTTCTCCTAAAATCCTGTAGAGAGGCCAAGTTTGTTCCCTTCCACCTTTTTAGACAAATACGAATCTCTCTGGAAGTTTATGAGAAGCTGCAATACCTCTCACTTCCACCAAGTCATCAAGATTAATATTTAGGCTAGACTCCTCCCTGATGTCAGCAATGTACATGAAGTCTTCTGGATTGATGGGAGGTTTCTTAACTTGTTGTCTTCTCACAAATACTGGCTTAGCCTTAACAGCCTTTTGCCTTGCTTTCTTCTTTTCATCCATTTCAAATAGAAACTTTGGGCAGTTAGCCTCATATAGCTCAATTTGCTCTTCCTTTGGCTGAATTGGCTGATCATGAAAATTCACTGGATGTTCAGGATCACAGGCTAACTTATCTTTGAAGATTAGATCAGGAAAAGTTGGAGGTGCAGCTTTTGTAGAGGAATCTGTTGCTGTGCTTTGAGAGTCCTCTTTGTCAAAGGGCAGATTCCTTTTAGCTATCTGTTTAGGCTGCCTTGTACTTTTCCTTTTCTTCTTTGCTTCATTGGCTTTTTCCTCTTGTTTTCTTTCTTCTTCATCAAGAGATTGAGCAACTGCAAGAGCTTGCATAGCTGCTCTTTCTGACTCCTCAGCCTTAGCCTCAGCAAAATTTGGGTGACCAACCCAAACACAGATTTCTTGTCCATTTCTATAGACAATTGCTCTCTGTTTCCTTACCTCAGGATCATTGCTCTCCTTGCATTTGATGATAAGCTGTCCTAGAACCTTGAGCTCATCTGGATAAGGTGAAGGATAAAAAGTCCTTGCAATGTTTTTGCCCTTTGGTTTAGCAGGGGATTTTGGAGATAGGCTTCCTTGAAGTGTAGCTTGTTCCACATCCCTAATGCATGAAGTTTGTCCCTTTTCTTTCCTTGGACCTTGAGTAACTCCATGTAGAAGGGTCTTTAGATCATAGGAAGAATTTGTCTGTGGCTCCCATTTTGTTGACACTAAAACCATGGCATCCGTTGATGGTGCTGTAGAAGTAGCTTGATTCGTTGATGGATGTGTGTTCTTTGCAGTTTTAGCTATCTTCTTGATTCTTGCATCTATGCTAGACCATTGGTCTTTTATCTGTTCTGCAAGTTGTAGCCTCATAGATGCTTGTTGAATCAGGTCAATTCCATCCATTTTATTCTTTGCTAACTCCCCCATAGCTAATGGCTCCTTTGGTAAGGAAATGGCTGGGACCATAACCTTTGTGATTTGAATGTCTAGCTCCTTAGATTTCTCCCCCTTTTTGTTATCATCAAGAGAGATGATAGGGAGTCCCTGAGCCGCCACTAGCTGGGCTAAGAGTTGTGTTTGCTTCTCCTGTTCCTTTTGCATTTGAGTAAGTGTAGCTTCCACTTTGTCCACCCTAGAAGTAAGAGTCTTCAAAGTAGTTGCCACTTCAGGTTCTTTGTTGAAGAATATGTTCATCTTGGAAACAGTAAGAAGAGGAAGTTTTTCATCAAGCCTCCTGTCAGTAGCATCCTTCAGGTTCCCAATAGAGTCCTTGATGTCCCTGACTTCACTCCTAGTCTGCATCATCTGTAGCCTTTGAATTTCCAGTGAATCCATGATGGCTTTGTAAAATTTCTTGTCACTGGCATTAGCAGACTCATGAGCCAGATAGGCCTCCTTATACTGCCTTGTAATTGCAGCATCCAGACTGATTCTTCCATGCATATCCTGAGAAAGCCAGTTTGGTGTAGGGGGCACCACAGAAGTCCTAGTCTGTGAAGTGATGGCCACTTGTAGATTGTCACCAAAACTGTCATCATTATCAGAGGAATCAAACTCACCACTTGCTGCAGCTCCTGGAGACAAATTGGTCAATGCATCCTTTGCTCTTTGCATAAATGCAGTTGTATGGATTAGGTTGAGTGACCTTTCTGCCTCCATATTGCCATGTTGAGCCATAATTTGATAGGCCGGCACATGATGAGTAAAGGTCTCAGGATCCAGGGAAATACTATCCAGAGTCTGTTGATAATGCTCTTGGAAAGTAAGTTCCCTTTCACCCTCATGAACCTCCATTAACTCACTTGCAATGGCTGCTTCCTCCCTTGTGGCTCCTGTAGTCCCTTCTCTCTCTCCACTATATTCTTGCATCATGGGCTCCCCATGGCTCACACCTCTCACACCCTCACCTTCACCTACTAAGGTGGAACCCTCAGCCTCTCCTTTTGCCTGGCTGGAAGAAATAGTCAGCCTCTCACTCTCAACCTCTCCTTTTGCCTGGCTGCAAGCCAGCCTCTCAGATTCACTCCCTTTTAATCTTAGAAGTGTCTCGACTACCACTAGATCATCTGCACTAGTTGTGTGAACAACTTGATTTTCAATAAAAGGTGCAGAATGAACTATCAACGGTATGGTAGTTTGAACTGTCAACGGTATGGATACCGTTGATGGAGAAACACTTGTCAACGAAAGAGACTGTTTCGTTGATGAAGTCAAGAAAGCATTCTGAGAAAGTGAAATTACAGTAGAATCTGTGGTGATTGATTTTAGAGATGGTTCCACAGATCCTCTTGTAGCTTCAGAAAAAGATGATTGGTGGCCCAACAAATCACTTAACAAGTGATGACCACCAATTTCAGAGTGGGGCTTCTCCAAGAATAGAGTTGGAGAATCAGGAATAGATGAATGGATCATATCCACATCTAATGACTGTGTTGGTGAATTTTGTGGAGTTGGTTCAAGATTTATGTTTAGAGAATGGGACTGTAACCCCAGAGTTATAATAGGGGTTACATCAAACTGAATTTGAGAGACTGGAAGTGTTGCTTCCAGTGTGTGTGCACCCTGTGTGACCTGAGATTTTTGCTTCACTCTCCTTTGGTATTGGGAAATTGCTGAAAGTGGGCTTGAAGTGTCCCTTACCCTTTTGGAGTGTGCTCTTGGAGGAGAGCTTGTTTCAATAACTACATCCTTTTGGGAGGATGCAATTAGACTTGTGCTAATGTCCATATTACTCATTGTGCCTTGTTGGGAAGACACAATGGGGCTAGCCTGGGAAACACTCATCTCTCCCACCTTATCCTTAGGGTTTTTTTGATTTTCACCCCTTCCCTCACCTCTCACATCACCTGCACCACTCCCCTTGGGTTGTGTAGTGGATTTTACAACAGGTGCCTTTTGAGAAGCACCTGAGGTTGGCTTGGAGGATTTCTTAGATTTTGGTTTTGTTGTAGGGGCAGGAGCCTGTTGGGTCACAACTACAGACTCCATAGCAACAGAGGTGGGTGAAATAGTAGAAGTAACAGTTAAACTAATAGGGTTAGTAGTGGTTACCTCAATTGTGGGCAGATACACCACTAGGACACCACCATTGTGATTGAGCCTCAGGATATCTGTCAAAACCCTCTTCTCTTGTACAAACTAGTCAAACCTGGAATTTGGGTTAGAGATAACCAATGGTGCTGGACTAACATGGTTAGCCAACATCATTAGAAATCTAGAATAATAGATATTCTTTTTCCTATTAGCCTTATCACCCAACTTTGCACCAATTTCATACATAAGTTCGGTGCTAAAGTTATAATATCTATCAGTTAAGAGCATGGTAAACAGAATCAAAATAGAGTTAGTTAATGCATCAAAGTTACTGATTTTACCTGAAAAGACCTTAATGAATGCATCAGCTAAGTAACTATATTCCCTAACCAAACCTGTCCTAACTATCTTACCCAAATTATCAGTAGGCAAAGAGTAATTTATAGAATTAAGAATGTTAACCATTTCAGTATATGAAGGTAAAGCTGAGCAGTTATCCTCAGGAATGTAAAGGCATGCTTGCAATATATCAGAATTGACAATATACACTTTACCTTGAATGGTGAATTGCAAAGTGCAATTTGTCCCACTATACTCACAGGAGGTCCAAATCTCCTCTATGATTTCATTATAGAGCGGAGTTGAGTGAAACATTGCGTAGCTCAGTTTGCAATTCATCAAGAAATCCATCATCTTGAAAAAGATTCTGTTCGGACTTTCCTTGACAACAAATGGAATGGAGTTGTTCTTCTCGTAAATGAACCCTCCAGCTGACATGAGTTTGACTATGGGTGCCATTGTTGAGTGAAGAAAAGCTCGAACTTAGTTTTGCTTTGAGAGAAGAAGAAGTAAGAAAGCCTTTGAAAATTTTGAGAGCAAGGTAGAAAAGAATTAAAGAAAACAAAATTTCTTAAATACTCCCCCAAAATTTCTCAAAAATTAAGTCCAATAATAAATATAAATTACTGGATTGGCTTAAAAATCTAACCGTTACAATTAAAATGTTACCATGATTTATACTTACAGGGGTGTGCATAGATCGTGGTAAAGAGACGTGCAATTTCAACGGTTCAGATTAACTACGCTGTATCAACGAATCAGAATTGGGCGTTTAAGGTCCCGTCTATTTCGTTGATAAAGCTGCGTTTCGTTGATATAAAAGAGCTATCAACGAAACACCCAAAAAATACTAAGTCTGTCAACGGAATGAAGCATTCGTTGACATAGTAATTTTGACTTAGACAAAATTTCACTTTTTCCTGAGAAAATTAATTCACAAAAAATCATAGCAAATTTCTGGCTGCATTTTAACTTACAAAAATCTCAAAAATAATTAAGAGAAATTTAGCATACCTAGCTCACTTACTAATCTTGAGAATGTTGATTCATCAAGTGGCTTGGTAAAGATGTCTGCAAGTTGTTGTTCACTTGGAACAAAATGTAACTCCATAGTACCATTCATAACATGTTCTCTAATGAAATGATACTTGATGTCAATGTGATTGGTCCTTGAATGCTGCACTGGATTCTCAGTAATGACAATGGCACTAGTGTTGTCACAGAAGATAGGAATTTTCTCAACTGTTAATCCATAATCAAGTAGTTTATTTTTCATCCATAAAATCTGTGCACAACAACTTCCAGCTGAAATATACTCAGCCTCAGCTGTGGAGGTAGAAACTGAGTTTTGTTTCTTGCTGAACCATGACACAAGCTTGTTTCCTAGGAATTGACAGGTGCCAGTTGTGCTTTTCCTGTCAATTTTACATCCTGCATAATCTGCATCTGAATAACCAATTAGTTCAAAGCCAGATTCTCTAGGATACCAAATGCCAAGGTTTGGTGTTCCTTTGAGATATCTGAAAATTCTTTTAATAACAACTAAATGGAATTCCCTAGGATCAGCCTGAAATCTAGCACATAGACATGTAGCAAACATAATATCAGGTCTACTAGCTGTTAAATATAAAAGTAAGCCTACCATGCCTCTGTAACTTGAAATGTCCACAGATTTTTCCTTAGTATTCAATTCAAGTTTGGTGGCAGTAGGCATGGGACTTTTGGCAGGAGAGCATTACATTAAGTTAAATTTCTTTAACAAATCATGAATATATTTTGTTTGACTAATGAAAATGCCTTCATTAACTTGCTTCACTTGGAGACCAAGAAAATAAGTTAATTCTCCCATCATGCTCATTTCATATTTACTTTGCATAAGCTTGGCAAACTTTTGACAAAGTTTTTCATCTGTAGACCCAAAAATTATGTCATCTACATAAATTTGAACAAGTATAGTAGAGCCATTCACAATCCTATGAAAAAGAGTTTTATCTACACTACCTCTAGTGAAGTGATTCTCAAGGAGGAACTGTGAAAGTGTGTCATACCAGGCTCTAGGTGCTTGTTTCAAACCATAGAGTGCTTTGAGGAGGAAGTACACATATTCTGGAAAATCATCATCTTCAAAACCAGGAGGTTGACTCACATATACCTCCTCTTCCAATTCCCCATTCAGAAAATCACTATTCACATCCATTTGATAGACTTTGAAATTGGCATGGGCTGTATAGGTTAGGAATATCCTTATTGATTCTAGTCTTGCAACAGGAGCAAAGGTTTCATCAAAATCAATTCCTTCTTCCTGTGAATAGCCTTTTGCAACAAATATAGCTTTGTTCCTTGTGACTATTCCATTTTCATCCATCTTGTTTCTGAACACCCATTTTGTGCCTATAACACTTCTGTCCTTAGGCTTGGGCACCAGCTTCCAAACTTTGTTTCTTTCAAATTGGTTTAGCTCCTCTTGCATAGCTAAAACCCAATCTGGATCTAGAAGTGCATCCTCAACTTTCTTTGGCTCATCTTGAGACAGAAAGCTACTATATAGACATTCCTCTTGAGTTGCTCTTCTAGTTTGGACTTTTGAAGAAACATCACCTATAATAAGTTCAAAGGGATGATCTTTAGTCCATTTCCTTGAGGTAGGTAGATTAGCTCTAGAAGATGTAGCTTCGTGATCATGATTGCCTTGATTAGATATTTGTCCTTGAGAAACTCCCCCTGAGTTTGTTGCCCCTAATTGATCACTCCTAGAGGCATTTCTGTGACTGTCAACGGAATGCCCATTTAGACTGTCAACGAAACGCTAATTATGACTGTCAACGAATCCTTCATCATGACTGTCAACGAAATGACCATTTGGTCTACTAGCAGCTATTCTTTTCAATCTTAATACAACAATTTCATCTTCACTACTGCTTTCATCTGTGCTAGACACAACAACTTTAGGCTGTTTCTCAATAGCCTTAACATGATTCATTTGATCTCCTTCCTCATTCTCAAAAGAAAGACTTTCATGGAAACCTTCATCACAGAGACCTTGAATTTTGAGATCATCAAAAACAACATGTACAGATTCCATAACAATGTTGGTTTTGAGATTATAGACTCTGTAAGCTTTCCCTGCTGCATATCCCACAAATATTGCTTCATCTGCCTTTGCTTCAAATTTCCCCAAATGCTCAACTTGATTTCTCAGAACAAAACACTTGCATCCAAAGACATGAAGAAAATCCAATAGTGGCTTCTTTCTTTTGAGTAGTTGATAAGGGGTCATTCCTTTGGCTTGATTAATCAAAGAAATATTTTGAGTGAAGCAAGTTGTGTTAACTGCCTCAGCCCAGAAATAAGTTGGTAACTTTGATTCATCTAGCATTGTCCTTGCAGCTTCAATAAGTGTTCTGTTTTTCCTTTCAACTACACCATTTTGCTGTGGTGTCCTTGCTGCTGAAAATTCATGCAAAATATCATTTTTTTCACAGAACATCTTCGTATTTGAATTCTTGAATTCTGTCCCATTGTCACTTCTAATCCTTCTTACTTTGAAATCAGGATGATTTTTTACCATCTTGATGTGATTGATAATGATTTCACTTGCCTCATCTTTGGAGTGCAAAAAGAAAGTCCATGTAAATCTAGAAAAATGATCAACAATCACAAGACAGTATTTCTTCTTTGAAATGGACATGACATTTACAGGGCCAAATAGATCCATATGAAGCAACTCAGGTTGTTGGAAAATTGATGACTCTGTCTTGCTTTTGAATGATGCCTTCTTTTGTTTCCCTTTCTGATAGGCATCACACAAACCATCCTTGGAGAATTCCACCTGTGGAATTCCTCTAGCAAGATATTTCCTCACCAAATCATTCATAACCTTAAAATTCAAATGAGACAATTTCTTGTGCCATAGCCAACTTTCATCCTTGCTTGCCTTGCTGAAAAGACAAGTGATGGTGTCTGGACTTGTGCTACTAAAGTCAGCAATGTACACATTCCCTCTTCTGAATCCAGTCATTACCACATTGTTGTCTCCTCCTTTAGAAACAACACAGGCTTCTTTCGAAAAAGTAACTAAAAATCCTTTGTCACAAAGTTGGCTGATACTAAGCAAATTGTACTTAAGACCATCCACCAATGCAACCTCATCTATGATGACATTCTCTTTTGAAATCAAGCCATATCCCTTAGTGTAGCCTTTGCTGTCATCTCCAAAAGCAATACAAGGGCCAGCTCTTTCCTGACACTCTGTGAGCAAGGTAGAATCACCAGTCATGTGTCTTGAACAACCACTATCCAAGTACCAAAGATTCCTTTTGTCTCCCTGCACATAATAAAACCGAATCAAGTTGATTTTGGTACCCAAGTTTCCTTGGGTCCTGTTTTGTTAGCCTTTGATTTTCCTTTTATATCATTTTTCATCTTGGGCTCAGATTGATTTAAATCAACCTTTACCTTTGGTGTTGATTTCTGAGGGTTGCTCACATTTTCATTTATGGCATGCATATTTGGAGGAACAAACATGTTATTCACATTCCATGACATTTGTGGCACACTGAACATATTCATGTATGGATTAGGCACAAATGGAATGCTAGCATATGGATTCTGAAATTGTGCATATGGAGCAAACACATTAGGCATAACAGGCATTGCAGGCATAGAGGCATTCATTGTAGGCTTAGGCATTTTCACATTAGTAGACTTCTTAACAGATTTGCAGTTAGCAGATAGATGACTAACACTACCACAATTAACACATGTCTTTCTAGGAGCATATTTATCAGGTGTGTAATTGTTATGTTTGTTAATCCCTACTTTGCCATTTATGTTATTCTTTTTATTGCCCTTAACCTCAACTTGAATTTTCTCTAACTTGTCTTTCAATTTCTTGTTAGACAAGTGGCCTACATTAGCTCTTTCAACATGCTTCTCAACTTTCTTTGATTTACTAGACTCACCTTGAACAAAGTTCTTGGTGACAGGACCATACTTGTTATTAAGTCTAGTGAGTTCTTCTTTCTTTTTCTCTGTCAACGAAACAGCCTGATCGGTTGATGGTTCATCTGTCAACGAAACCTTGCATTCCGTTGACGTATCAACCTTCAACATATGATTATTGTTGTTTGTTGATTCTGTTTCTGATTCTAAGGTTTCACCAGCATACTCTAGCTTCTCTTTGTTCTTTTTCCATGACTGCTCACAGAAAGATTCCATACCTTGAACATTAATGATGTTGCTAGCAACATTCCTAGAATCTTTCCATTTGGCAATCACTTTCTGTTCTATTTCTAGTTGTGTTTTAAGAATTTCTTCCCTTTTTAACACTTTCTCAAGTTCCTGCTTGTCATCCCTACTAACACACCTCATTTTCTCAAACTCAATGAGCTGTGCTTCTAACATGGCATTTCTATCACTTAAGAGCAAATTGGTCTCTTTAATTCTTGAGTTTTCTTTGGTAAGTGATTTAAGAGTAACACGTAAATTATACAGTACAGTAGACATTTCATTAACTGCACTATCGCATTCCTCTTTAGAAAGCTCAGAAAGATTAGTAATTGTTACCTGGTTGCTAGAGGAACTTGCTTCCTGCTCATGATTGTTAGCCATTAGAGCCAAGTTGACATACTCAACATCGTCATCTAAATCTTCACCATTACCAGCCCAATCATACTCCTGAGACATGAAAGCCTTTTATTTTTGCTTGAGAAGTTCAAAGTATTTCTTTTTATAATCAACAAGCTCAAATTTCCTGTTGCCCTTCTCAGCTTTGGGCTTTCTGCAATCTCCAACAAAGTGACCAATCATTCCACAGTTGAAACATTTAGACTTAGACTTTTCAATCCAATTATTTTTGCTAGGTTGAAAGTCTCTCCTTGATGGCCTTGCTTCGGAGTTTCTCTTGAATTTGAACTTAGAGAATTTCCTTGAAAGAAAAGCAATGTGTTCATCAATCTCATCTAAGTCATCCAAGTTGGCTGGTTCTTGTTCTTCTTCTGTCATCTTGCCTTTACCCTTGCTGACATCACTCCTACAACTAGCTCGACTAGTTGTGGCTTTTGCAGTTTCTTCATTATCATCTTCCAGTTGGTTCACAGATGCAATCAATGCAATAGATCCACCTTTCTTTTGTACCTTCTCAATTTCTTCATCTTGCTCCATTTCCAGCTCATATGTCTTTAAGGTTCCATAAAGCCTTTCAAGAGTGTAGTCTTTGTACTCTTGAGTGTTTCTCAGAGAAACAGTCATAGGCTTCCACTCTTTTGGAAGAGCTCTTAGAAATTTGAGGTTTGAATCCTTGGTTTGATAGACCCTCCCATACAACTTTAATCCATTCAAAAACTTTTGAAACCTACTAAACGTGTCATTTAGGGTTTCACCAGCTTTGAAATGAAAGTGCTCATATTGTTGTATGAGGAGTTGCATTTTGTTCTCCCTAACTTGCTCAGTTCCTTCACAGAGTGTTCTAACAGTGTCCCATACTTCTTTAGAAGTTGTATAGTTTATGACATTGTCAAACATCTCTTGCTCCAAACCATTAAATAGAATGTTCATGGTTCTTTTATCTTTATGGACTTCTGCAACATCTTCAACAGTCCATTATGAGACAAGTTTTGGAATTTCTACATCTTCAGCATCATCTGGCAGTTCAACTCTAGATGCAAACTTCATGGGAACGTGTGGACCTTTCTCAATGCAGTCTACATATCTCTCATCCATAGACATGAGATGTAGATGCATTTTTACTTTCCAGTGAAAGTAATTGTCCTTATCTAGAACTGGTATCTTTACACCTGCATCCTTCTTCACCATGGTTACTGTTTTGGCCTTGATCTTTAAACTTCTTGTATGTTAGAAGCTTGCTCTGATACCAATTGTTAATCCCAAATGACCTAACAGAATTGTAGAAAGGGGGGGTTGAATACAATTCTAGATATTTTCTAAACTTAAAACAACTTTCAACTAAAACAATACTAAAAATAAAAATTCAAGCAAATATAAAATTTCAGTTGGATGTTTTGAGGATCCAACTGAGATGATTTTATTTCGGAAATAATCTGTGTTACAAAAGTATCACAGCTGCTCAGTTCCTGATTTGGAGTGAGAGTGCTCTTTTAAAAAAGCTAATAAAAACTATTTTTATCTCACTCGCTTATCTTAAAATGAACTGCTACACTTGGTTATATAACCCAAGTTTACAATGCTATTTTTGGCTACTCTAAATTAATCTAAAGGTAACCTTCAGTAGCTTGTTTTTCATCCCTTTTGTCCAATGGTCCTTGGAGATCTTGGCTTTTGTCTTCATGCTTATTATGATCACACTCAAGAACCTAATTGGAAATTGAAATGTTTTCTTATTTCCAGTGACCATTTTGATGGCTTCCAATGCAAAGTACACTTCCACATCACCTTTTGATCTGTCAGAAAACTGTCACTATCACTTTGTCAACTATACAGAAAAGTGATAATGATTCGTTGATAGCAGTAAGATGTGTTTCGTTGATAGCTTTATTCTTCATTTTGAAAGGCATATGCTATAGCCTATTTGTAATTCGAGGATTCTACTCAACTTAAACAAGAATGTAATAAGTAAATATTAGATTAAAGGTCACAGGAATCTTAGAGAGTTTTATCAGTCAAGAGATTGAAGATTAAAGTCATCTACAGACTTGAAGTTATTCTACATTGAAAGAAGTTCAATTTATTGTTCAAGCCTCAGTGAAGTATTCAAGAAAGTGGATTTACTACAGTGACAGAGATTTCCAGTTGGTGACAGAAGAAGTACAGGATACAAAGTTTATTCAGAGCTAAAGAAAAGAAGCCACAGATTTAAATGTTTTAAAGATGAAGAATTATCATTGAAGTCAGTTATTCATGAAACCAGATAGTGCATCGAATGACGACATCAATCAGTGGAATTAAATCATCTATATTCAGTGGTTTTCAGAAGATAGAGGAATGCAAGGATTTTAAGTTATCTTCTTTGATTTATTGATTCAATTTAATTAATAAATTAATTCTATCAGAATTAATTAATTTATTAAATTAATTAAGTTAGTTGTTTAAATTATTTATTAAATTAATTCTATAAAAGAATTAATTTAATCTAGAATTTAATCTAACTAAATAAATTAAAAGGATTTTCTGAAAGAAAGCTCGGTATGACCTATATGATTAATTCGGTATGACCTGCTCTTTTAATGTTGCTAGGTTCTACTGAATGATTACATAGGTCATATAGATTACTTTAATAGGTCATACAGAATGATTGCTAAGGTCATACATAATAGCTTTTCAGGTTCTACCGAAAAAGTTGTCAGGTCATACCGGACAGTTTTTTCAGGTCATACAAGGCTAATTGCAAGTGTATTTGACCCGGGGCAAAAGACAGAAGAAAATCATCAGAACAAAATATCATATCTTTACAGAAGCCATTTCTCTCCAGCAAAACAAGAAGAAAAACCATTTGATCTCATTTCTTCTCAAGCAATTAATTCTAGTTTGTATTGTTAAATCCAAACCACTAGAAGTTGATTACTTGTATTGCTTTGATTATCTAGCGGATTTTTATCCCTAGAATTTATCTCGAACTTGCTTTTAGCATTCGATCTTTTTATTACAAATATTAGAAGAGTTCATGTCGAATTTATTCTAAATTTGTATTAATTAGTTTGAGATAAATACTTTGTAATCCTTATTGTATTTGCAACACCCTTCAAGTTTAATATAAGTTATATTTAACTTGAATCTTGTTTCATTTATATTCCACATTAATTTGTTCTAAATTGTTAAATTATTCAAAGAACAAATTTCGATAAAACGGTATAGTTTGTATTCAACCCCCCTTCTACAAACTTATCATGACCTAACAATTCGCATCAGAGCCTTTTGATTGATATACAAATCAAAGATCCAATTGTTTTGAGATTTTTCTTAAACTCTGATTTTTTTATTATTCCTAAAAATCTCAAAAGATGTCTACTACACAGAAAGTGGGTACAGTCAAAATCCCAATGTTCAGCAAGGAGCATTATCCAATGTGGAAGAAGAAAATGCTCCTATTTCTTAAGGTTGCAAATCCTAAATACATTGGTGTGCTGAAGAATGGTCCCAAAGTCCCTATGATTATTGAGGAAGAGATAACAGTGGATAATGTTGTTACTAGGGTTGCTAGTATGTACCCTAAAGATCCCAAGGAGTACACTCCTGATGAGAAAGAGGATGTTACCTTGGATTCCTGTCTTCAGTTGATCCTTATTGATTGTCTTCATCCTATCATGCATAATCATGTCCTAAATTGTGATACTGCCAAACACATTTGGGATACCATAGAGATAATCAATGAGGGGACAGAGGAAGTTAGGGAGAATATGCTGGAAATTCTCACCTCACAATATGAGCATTTCAGATCAAACCCTGGTGAAGGTATCTCTCAGGTTTTTGAGAGATACAACAAATTAATCAATGATCTGAATCTCAATGGGAAGCACTACACCAACAAGGAGATTAACAAGAAGTTCCTTCTTACACTCCCACCTCATTTGGAGCACAAAATATCTGCCATTAGAGAAGCAAGAGATATGAATGAGATTGCTTTGGAGAGATTGTATGGTGTTCTGAAGACCTATGAGCTGGAGCAGATTCAACAAAGGGAGCTGTATGGAACTGGGAAGATTGTTAGTACTTCTACTGCACTGGCTGCTGAAGTCCCACAGAAACTGGAAGTAAAGGCTGTTCAACCTTCCAATTCTAACATGAATGTTATTGATGCTGAATATGGATTAACATCCATTGATCAATCTGGTGGTGACTTCTATTCTTTAGAAAAACTTGATCAGCTGGAGGATGGTGATTTGGCTTTGATAGTCAGGAAGTTTGGGAAGTTTAGATTCAAGAGGAATCCCAATCTTAAGTTCAGACCCAGATTTCAGAGAGGTGGATCTTCCTCTTCAAGTGGCACAAGGGGTGGTTACAAAACTGGAACTGTGGAAAGGAGCACTTTGCTACTGATTGTAAAAAGCCAAAGCAAGTGACAAGGAACTCATTTGACTCTAGCAAGAAGAATAAGATTGGGAAAGCTTATGTTGCTGAAGGAAAGAGTTGGGATGACACTGACAGTGATGAAGAAGCAGGTGAGATTGGGAATCTTGCACTCACGGCAATAGGAGACAAACTCTTTGATTCCATGTTTTCTTCACCCAACATGTCTAAGGTAAAGTTCACTGATACTGAAATGATTCGTCATCTTGGTGATACTTTAAGTTGTGCACGCACTGAAAATGATAAAATAATTCTTTTAAACACAAATCTTGAAAAGGAAATAAAAGAATTAAAACTAGTGCATATCAATCAAGATGAACTTACTAATAATGTAGCAGTTCTTGAGAAAAGGGTTAAATTGTATCAACAACTGGAAACCATTCTCAAAGATCAGATTAGTGAGCTTAAGACCAAAGCTAATGCCTATTACAACTCTTGTAAGACGGCTAAAGAGATTCTTAATAAACAAGATGTTGGTAATCATGTCAGTATAGGTTATGATTATAATGAGGCCATTGGATTGCTTGGAATTAATTCCCCTTGTAGAGCCAGATCTGAAGGAAGGGGTGTTCCATATGTGCTTAAGGGTATTGAAACACCTTTCTGTAAGGAGTCCGAGGTAGATCCTCTGAATGAATACTCTATCATTATTGCTGAGGAGATTCGTGAAGAAGATATTGCTTTGGAAGTTGCACAATCCAAAAAGTGTATATCTGATATTCCAGTCAAAGTTGCTACAACTAAAAAGACTAAATCAGATATTCATAAGTTGGATCAAAACAACTGTAGAACTAACATGCCTGCTGATAATTCTTCTCATAAAGCATGTGGTGTGATTAATTGCATGTCTTGTGCTTTCAATGTTATGTATGCTTATTTTAATAGTAAGCATGTATCTAGTGATAAGACTGCTCCACGTCAACATGTTAATAATAAGAAGCATGTTAAAGCAAAGACTACTAGTCCTCCTCAGACTAGAGTGGATTCATTTATCCCTAAGCCTACTCAGAAATGTGTTAAGGCTGGATATAAATGGAAACGCTCTTATGTGAAAGAGGTTGAAGTAGTTTTAGCCAAAAATGTTGTTTTGCCTGATAAAGGCCAGTTCTTTAAGTATGCCGGACCCAATCAATTTTGGGCTCCGAAGAAGGTCTAATCAATTTGATATTGCAGGGAGTTAAACAGGTAAACCATGTTATATGGATTCTTGACAGTGGCTGTTCAAGGCATATGACCGGAGATAGAGCCCTGCTATCAGATTTGGTTGAGAAAGCTGGCCCAGTAGTTACCTTTGGAGATAACAGCAAGGGTATTACGAAAGGATATGGCTGTTTGAAGTACGGAAATGTTATCATTGAAGATGTTTCTTTTGTGGAAGGTTTGAAGTTCAATCTTCTCAGCATCAGTCATTTTTGTGACAGAGGATATGCTGTTTCCTTTAAAAGAGAGAAGTGTCAGATTCTTCACAAGAAGAATGGAAAGCCTGCTCTTCAAGGAGTAAGGAAAGGTGACTTGTTCATAGCTGATCTGAACTCAGGATTCAAAGATGAAGTTAATTGTTTTTATGCTAAAGCTTCATCAGATGATAGTTGGCTATGGCACAAGAAGATGTCTCACCTTAACTTCAAAACCATGAACTCTTTAGTCAAGAGGGAATTGGTTAGAGGTTTGCCTCAGATGGAATTTACACAGGAAGGACTGTGTGAGGCATGTCAGAAAGGAAAGTCAAAGAAAGCTTCTCACAAGGGCACTGACACATCATCAATAACTGAACCTCTTCAGCTACTGCACATGGATTTGTTTGGTCCAGTTAATGTGATGTCCATGTCAAAGAAGCAATATGCACTTGTGATTGTTGATGACTTTTCAAAATATACATGGGTTTTATTCCTACATTCCAAGGATGAAACTCCATACCTGGTGATTGGCCATATAAAGTTGATTGAGCTGGATTCTAGATTCCCTGTTAGAGCCATAAGGTCAGATAATGGTACTGAATTCAAGAATGCCATTCTAAATGACTTTTGTGCTGATAAAGGAATAACAAGACAATATTCTGCCCCTAGAACTCCTCAACAAAATGGAGTAGTGGAAAGAAAGAATCGTACATTGATTGAAGCTGCAAGGACTATGTTAAGTGAGTCCAAACTTCCAACGTACTTTTGGGCTGAAGCAGCGAATACAGCTTGTTATACTCAGAATCAAACTTTAATCAACAAGGACTTAATGAAGACTCCGTATGAGATCATGAACAACAAGAAACCAACTGTCAAGTACTTTCATGTATTTGGAGCAAGATGCTTTGTGCTTATAGATGACAATGTGAAACGTGGCAAGTTTGATGCAAAGGCACAAGAAGCTATTTTTGTTGGTTATTCCAGAAGATCTTACAGGGTCTACTTGGTTGACAGTCACACGGTAAAGGAAAGTGTCAATGTTACTTTTGATGACACTATATTCCCTAATATCCAAACAGCAGATTCATCTGAGAAAATGAAGTTTGATAACTTGCCAGACTCAGATTCAGATGATGAAGCCCCACCTGAAGTTATTGCTGTTAATTATAATGACAATGATGATAATGATCATGGTGATGGTGGTGGAAACACTGGTGACAATGGAGATACCACCAACACTGGAGAAGAATCATCAAGGCAATCAAGCAATAACTCAGGGGGAGCAAATGAAGGATCAACTAGTCACTCACAACATCAAAGTGAAATTCAAGGCGAATCATCAAGATCAAATCTTCCAAGACAGACTGTATGGAATAGAGCTCATCCCTTTGAGCTGATCATTGGTGATCCAGATGTAGGAGTTAAAACTAGAAGTGCAACTCAGAATGAATGTCATTATTTAGCATTTTTATCTAAAATGGAGCCAAAGAAAACTGAGGAAGCACTGACTGATCCAGATTGGGTGATTGCAATGCAAGATGAACTCAATCAGTTTGAACAACAACAAGTCTGGAAGCTGGTACCTAGGCCAAAGAACAAGAAAGTAGTTGGTACAAGATGGGTATACAGGAACAAGCTAGATGAGGATGACATTGTTACAAGGAACAAGGCAAGACTGGTTGCACAAGGGTATTCACAAGCTAAAGACATTGATTATGATTATTAATCATTGGAATAATATACATTTTTAATTTTTTGAAAATGAGAAATGATTGTATCATTTTATCTTGATTGAATATTACAGTAAATATATCATGAAAGGTACTTGCGAATATAGTCAATGAATTCCAGAATATTAAATATAATATAGCAAGTGAGTTGTTGGTGCATGTAGTTAATGATTCTTTAAAAAAGTATCTAAAATTCCTTTGGTGTACTCCTTGGTGATGTGAACATAAATCATTTCAATCACGTAGATCATGGGTTCAAATCTCGACAAACCTTTTTTTGTATTAATATGATAAAGGGGCATATGGGTAATTTACTAAATAGCCATGAAAGGCCTTGTAGGCCTATTATAGAGATTATGACTGTCAAACGAATAATTCAGATACGAATTTGCCTGTATTCGAATCAGAATTCGTATCCGGATTTGTATCTGAATCCGAAAATATTTAAATAAAAATATCTGAATCTGAATCCGCCGGATACTATCCGGATTCGGATATTATCCGAATCCGAATTTCAATCAGAATTTTTTAGTTTTTATATTAAATTTTAATTCAATAAAATTGAAAAAATAATAAAAAATTTTATTTTTTTTAAAAAAAGTAAACTAAACAAAAACTTAAATTTATTAAAGTCTATTTTATTTTTTTTCAAAAATTTACTTTTTAGTAAAATTTTGTTTATTTTATAATATTAAATTTGTAATATATATATATATATATATATATATATATATATGTTTACAATTATCTACAACTTATATAAATATATTGTTTAATGATTAAATTATATATATATATATTCTGTAAACTTAAAATATAATTTCTAAATAATATGTAACTATATATATATATGATAAATATATATTATTTATCATATATATATAAGTAAATATGATAAATATATATTATTTATCATATTTATTTAATTTTGGATTCGAATATTACCGGATACGGATGCGCCTATATCCATATTCGTATTCGCAACTACTGAATTTGAATACAGATAATATCCGCTTTATTTCGGATACGAATAAAATCCGCTTTATTCCGGATACGAATACAGATATTTCGGATGAATATCAGATATTTCGAATTTTTTTGACAACCCTAATAGAGATAATTAGCTTTATAACCGGTGCGAGGGCATGCTCTAGGTTCGCATATATTTGAATTCAGGCAAGGTAAGCAGAGGTTTCTCTATATTTTTTCTCAGTTGGTTATTGCTTAGTTATCTCAAATAAGCACAAAGCTATACTTGAAACTATAACAATTTTGAAGAAAAATATACGACTCTCCGGGGTAGTTTCTTTTCACAATCAATAACACTGAATAGTAAGCTCAGTCGAGTGTTTAAATCTAGATCCAGCAACATATGTTTATACATATTATGGACTTTTTGAAGATAAAGTATTAAAATTTCTTTAAGCTGGTTGCAGGCTCTTATCTATTGTGGCAGAAATAAACCGACAATCTGGCATGCAATTCGATATGCTCCTACTTTGGCAAGCTCAACATGGCCAAATCCCTTGAAATTCCTTGTTTGGTACAAATACCAACAACTTCACTAACAGCTTTGAAAAAATTATCCCTATTGAGAAAAAAGAACCTTAATCTATATGATGTTGTTAACCTAAAAATCTGCAGAGCGGTTTTGACAGTCATCCGTCATTCCACTTACACTGTTGCAGTCATTTAAAAAGATATAAATTTGACATCCAAAATTCACTTGTAAACATATAAATTTGTGTGCGAAAAGTTATGTTCCAATGAAATATATACATTCAATTATTCAAATCAAGAGGATGATATATAGAGCTAAAAAATGGAAATGTAATTGCACTAAATATTATAAAATTGATGCAATTTTAGAAGATCAATATTGTTTACAGATCTATAGATATTACAATACCTCAAGGACAGAAGGGTGAAGGGTTGTTAAGAGTGCGAAATGAAGATTCATCGGCAATTCTCTGAATATAACTCTCCAAATCTGCATGCTTGCTAAAGGCACTAAATAAGTATACAATGTCTTAGAAACATAACCGCATATTCAACATCAATATATTTTAACCTTTAGGCTTCTCCTGCACACCATATCCAGGCAGATTTGTGATTATGAATTTACTTGAATTTACACAATGCTTGAAACTGATTACATCAGTAAAATCGGTAAAACCTCATCAGAGTCACTGTCATCCGACTCCTTGTCGGATTCTTTTGTCATATGATTGATCCTCTCTGTTAGAGGATCATCAATAACTTTGGTTAGAGGCGCCCTAGAACTAACTTAGAATTACACTGTTTAATTTGGTTAAAAATAATAAATCAAAGCCCTAGAATTAACTTAGTAATTACATCATCACTTGATTTGTAAGAATCAAGGATTAATTTGGTTAAAAATAATAAATCAAAGCCCTAGAATTAACTTAGTAATTACATCATCACTTGATTTGTAAGAATCAAGGATACGAGTGTGTAGTGCGGGGACACATGGATTCGGCAAATAAAATAATATGGGGATTCTGGTGCCAAGGGATGCGGCGCACATAATAATATTATAAATATTACAAATCCATTAACAAAACTATTAAATTTATGCAAATTGAATCAAATACATGATATAAACATCTAAAATACAAGAATTTAAACTGAAACATTTATGTTTGTAGTACAAATTGTTGAAAAGATATATTTTAGTTCAGATATTTGAGTATCAAAGTATCCCAAGAGAATCGGAGTATCCAATATGGAGGTGCGTGGTCGTTGGGTGACCGCAAAATCCCTGTTGTCTAGCTTAATTTTAAGCAAGCATTCAACACAGAACATAGTGATACAACTAAAACAATTACTAAATTTACAATTTTAATAGGTAGTCTTTACAATGGTTGCACCTGTATTGGTTTGTACCTAAATGGTAGAAAATTTCATTGTTAAGTTATGGCCAATTCAAGGACCCTTGTTGAGATGTGTTAATAAGGACTCTAAACTATAGTCTTTGAAATGAAGCTCAACTTTCACGGAGGCTTGAGTCATCAGGGGTTGAATTTTTATAAACATGCTAAAAAGATATAGTTACATTTCGTTAAACTGTGTACATAGACACACACAAAATAGCAGCAAGAATTCAGCACATTTTACAACCTATCTCCGAAAAAGGCAGTAAGTTCTACATCAACACATTGACGAAGTGTTTTGGCCTCCACAAGAAAGACAAGCAACATAAATAGAACTTACCTCCGTTACTCAGGATCTTCAAATTTAACCTCATAAACTTGTTGGCTGAAAAATGACATGGATGTGGGCATAAGATTTGAGTCTAATCCTTAAAAATCACATTTCAAATTGAATCATTATTTCATTGCTTAAAATGACTTTATAAATCAACTTGCGACTTTTTAATAGTAGATCCTTCCCGGAAAAGTTAGTTGTAGCACTTTGCAGATCTTTCAGTCTCATGTATTTTCAACAATGCGTGTTCTATTAATTCAAGCACAACGACCAAATACAATTCTGATGTAAAAGCGATTATCATCTAAGATGGATTATAGTGAATAAAAATAAAAGGTCCTTTATTACTTAATCTTGATTACTAAATAGCAATATAGCAGTAATATGCTTTATATTCATACAAATTTTTTAAAGCTAACCCATCTTTTAAAAAATTATGTCAATCAAGAAGCCTAATGCATCTCACGAGTAATAGTACTTTGAGGTCGTGACTATGATTTAATTATGAATTACCTGTGAAGAAGCGGACATAGTGCATCACTATTGTTGGCCTCTCATATAGCGGCCTTTGATCGGTGATCGCAGGTCCCGAGGAGGTTTTTGGTGCTTAGCAAAGACATCGTAAGAGGAAGAGAGGTCTTTGTTTGGTTAAAGGCTGTCAGTGTTGTAAATGCATTTAATGTTAATTTAGTATTACATATAATCTCATTTTTTGGCAAATATGAAAGATTAGAAACAACGAAAGATTATTAACAAAAGACACGCATGTTTTGGACACTAAGGTGAGTGCTTTTCGACCAGAGTTATGCACCAAACTTTATGGCTGTAGCAGCTGACAAAATACATTCTGAAAAACTTAGCAAGAAATTCTATATTTTTATCTATATGATAGTTAAACCATGGATTCTATTTTTTTGTAGAACATAAATTTGAGCTTGAAATTTATTTTTGGATACGGTTATGCCTGAGAACCTACAAAATTTGTTTGATCACATAATCTCAAGCAGTTGCAATTTCATAATGGTTCAAGAGTATAAGGATAATACAATAAAATTTAGATAAGTGGAGACAATATTAAGTTCAACCAACATTTAAGTGCATTAGTGTAATTTAAAATTCAGCATTGAGCTTGTGAATCTCTCCTCCTAGGGACGATAATTTCAAAACTTAGGATGGCTGCAGCAGAAGTTATTATTATTATCGGCTAATAAAAAAAGTAACTTTAGTTCCAATTAAAAACATAAGCTACAGGTAAACGCAAATTTAAAAATCAAATCCCTGCCACTAATTTAATGGCTGAAAACAAAATTCTTGATGAAAATCTTCGAAACAGGATTGAAACAAGAAGGCAATTAAGCAGTTACATTACCTGTGGTACGTCGAGAATTCCTCTGTTGCACAGTGAGCGGGAGTGCCTCAGCAGCAGCCTTTCCAAGAATCATCTCAAACACATTTTTAAGTTCATCTGTATACACATTTTTGGCACATATAATCTGCACTTAGGTTCTCCTTCCTAGAAAACCTATAAATGTGCAAGCAAACTAACTTCATGATTGTTACATGCACACAAGTCACAAGTCCTCAACTTAATCGTAAAAATGTGGCCAAGTATACAAAAGACGATATGGCACATTACAGATCAGTTGAGGTAAACAAAGATGATCAATTTGTTGGGTCGAATGAATTAGATTACAAGAAAATGACATCAAATTTATTGTACTCTGGAATAAGCATTCATGATTTCATTTATTCCTCCATCCAACCTGTCTATTCTATTCATATCATATCATTCCTTCTAACCGGGACGATAGTACTATTCAGTGGATCAATGTTAAAACCTCACCAACTTTAATTTGGCACCAAAAATAGCTCGAATATGACTTGCACGCAGATGATAGACCAAAAATTACATATAATACAATTATACAATCACTTTTAATTAATAGTTTTGCAACATAAAGATTAGACAAAGTGTCTTGTGAAAGCTAATGTTAATGGTATAAAGAAGCTCTATAAAAAAATTAAGGTTTTCATCATGCACCGCCAATCACATGTACACAGGAAAGATGAAATCAGCTGTTGATACCATTCACTACAAAAAAAATGGCTAAATTCGACCGCACGAAAACGGTCGAACTTAGCTTATTTCCACCCCACACGGTCGAATTTAGCTATTTTCGACCAAATTTTAAAAGGTCGTTTTTAGCTTGGTCGAAATTGCTTAGAACAGTCGAAATTAGCTATTTTCGACTGTTTATTTTCGACCGTGTAAATTCGACCTACTAAATTCGACCCTATAAATTCGACCAAATGCAGTCATCCCAAAATTTTTACTTGACATCTGAAATTTTTGGTTGAAATTTGAAAATCCCGCCCAAGGCCTCTAAATTCGACCGTTTTTGGTCGGATTTATATTTTCGACCTTTTTCGGTTGTTATGTATGTTCGACCCTGTTTCGTTTTAATTATAGTTTCGACCTTTTGTTGTCATACTACATTTCCGACTTGTTTTAGTTAGCTTTATATTTTCGACTTGTTTTGGTTTTTATTAATTTCGACCCTTTTGGGTTGTAAGTTATTTTTGACTTTTTTTGGTCGAATTTAACATACCATTTGCTATTATATTCGACCACTTTCGGTCGATTAAAATGTACAAGAAAATATTATGATACCATTCGGTGACCTCCTATTACCATTCAGTGACACCCTGTAGTCTTATATCAATACCAGCATACACACCAAACATTTACAAACTCCAAAACAACATAAAAATAAAAAGTACGGAAACAAAATCATATTTAAATAATAAAGTTCCAGTTACTTTACATACACCAGATTGTTCTCAAGAGTAGGACAGTTACATGCATGAAATTCTCATAAGTTCATAATATACCAAAAGGGATCAGTTCATAAAACGGAGCATCCTCATCTAATCTAAGACAGAGGAAACATGTGTGCATCCTCATCTACGTCTTCTTTATTGTAGTTTGCTTCATCATTTCCTACATCGTGCACCAACAAAGCCTTCTCTGGTAGGTTCTCCTACATAATAAATTAAGAGTAACTTAAGAGTATTACTTCATCTTAAAAATGCTGCATAATAGTTGATTATGCATAATATAATGTCACTACATAATAAATTATCAGGTAGTAGCAAAGCATCAATACAATCACCAGGGCAACAACAGAATGAAAGCCACACTTCTGCACAAAATCAAGGTCAGTTTTCGGGTACTCGAAATGTTAGAGAAACAGTTAGTAAAGCAGTTGCTCAGTATACTACAGATGCTAGGCTTCATGTTGCGTATGAGCAATCAGGAGAGTCTGGTAAATCTTTCGATTATTCACAGTCTGTTAAAACTGATTATAATTCTGTACCTGAAGAACAAATTGTTGCTTATTTGTCTAAAATTCAAAGGGGGGTCTTATTCAGCCTTTTGGTTGTATGGTTGCTGTTAATGAATCTAATTTTCAAGTTATTGGTTATAGTGAAAATGCTAGAGATATGCTTTGTCATTCGCCACAATCGGTTTCTAGTATAAAATACATCAACTATGTGTGCATAATAGTTTATATAAATCCTCATCTTGTTCCATTATAATAAAAATGTGTTTTAATGTATCGGCTAGTGAATGTATTACTTTAAGAGTGTAACTTAAGCATGTATTACTAGTTTGCAGCTCACATTTGTTTCAGAAAATAAATTAAAGAAAGAAAGAAAATTACCTCTGCAATGACCTTATTATTGTCCTTCAAGATTTGGCGAAGCAGACCAGTTGCAGCTCGCACATAATGCGACTGCAATGCAAGCTGGCTCGGGTCCGGAAGTGCAGCAGCAGCTAAGTTACGCACACGCTCATCCAAATCAGATTTCTTCACCTCACGCATAGGGAGGGAACACACCATCTGCCTCACATCATCTAAGATCATCGACATCCTCGAATAAATTTCATCAGCAATAGCATTGTCATGAGGGGATGTCTTTTCCTTGGATCTGACCCATTGTGCTGCTTCCCGTGCTCCGAGAAGCTCTCCCACCGTGCTTTGGGGACGAAGGAGGACCCTTCCCCTATTCGGCGGCCTAGCCTGAATTGTCGCGATGAGGTCCTTCTTTTTGTAAAGTTCCATTTGGGTATAGGGGGATGGTGGCTCATCAGTAGACTCCTCCTCAAGTGTCAATTCAGACCTCACTTTTCTCACTTTTTCCTGCAATACACAAGTTGTAACGAAAAACAGCTCAAAACAATATATAAATGTAAAATTCATAAGGATCACAAGGATGCATCAAACCCATAAAGTTATTTACCTGTAGCTCTATCACAGCAGGTTCACAAGGATCGTACACCAAACCCATAAATTCATCATCAAGGATAGGCATCTCTCCTTTTGCCTCTCTTTCAGCATCTATGTCCTGTAAAATTCACACGGTCACCCTAGATATTTTCTCCGATTTTCGAGAAAACCTTGTAAGTTATCATAAATAGGACATATATACACGCATTCAATCAATACAACTTTAAACACAATTTTAGAAGAAAAAATCAGAACATAGCGTTAATACAATTCAGAAAATTACCTCACGTCGTTTATCATAAGATATGGCCCCCGTGCGGGGGGTAAATTCCACCATCTTTCGGGCTTTCTGCCCATGTACTGACCTTGTTTCAAACTGAATTGTTCCCCAATACTCGAGGATGGAATTCCAAGCGCGTTGGGAGTAGTAGTGAGGTTTCAGAAGTTCAAGATCAATCTCGGAATCGGTGTATCCTATCTTCATTAACTCTCTCAGCTGTTTAATCAATCGACTCTTCTCCGCACAAAGATATTGTTTAAAATTTTTCTTCAAATGAGCTCTCACAATCCTATCCCCTTGTGGTATTTCATATCCATCGGGGTACTTATAGTAATCCTGCAAAATCAAATTGCATTTGTATTAACATAAAAAAGTATTTAACTACAATGACACCTAGCACAATTAGAAAACTTTGCTAATTGTTTATGATAATATGACACAAAATAATAGGGAACATTTGAGTGAGAAGAGTAAATTTTATAAGGGCATATTTGACTAATCTAGAATTTTCTGAAATAAATAAATATTTTTATAAACAGTTAGTTAAAATATGTACTCTTAGCAAAACAAAAGTAAAAAAAAAATTAGAACTTAACACATTGTATTTAATTACCTGAAACTTTAGGATACAACCGTCGTAAAAAGCTTCACGATTTGATCCCTTGGTATTGATTGTATTTTCATCCCACCTGATTCGAACAATGTGTTGCAAAGTGTGCTTGGCTTCAGGCTCTATAATACTGTTAAAGAACATGAGTTTAGACGTGAGAAAATGAACCAGTAAATGTAATAAAAAATGTCCAAGTAAGATACTTTAGACACTAACTTACGTTTTCGGTTTAACAAAATGCACTGTTGGTCTCGCATCGATGGGTGGTTTTTTTTGAGTAACAACCTTCACTGCAGCTACGCTGTTTCCTCTCATATGTGATTCGCTCGGTGAATTCAGGTTCCACAAAACTTTCTTCACCACACCCTTCACTGACTGTAACTTTCTTGCTCCCCTTGCTCGACTTACCCTTCCGTGAATTAGGACCGGCCGATTGCACCTACAGAAAAAAAAGACAAATTTATTAAAAAATAAAAGCTAGATGTTATTAATAAACATCACTGGGCGCAGCCCAGGTACTAATCTAGTTTGATTAACATTACCTAAAACATATTATATTTCTATAAATCACCATATATGACAATTAACAAAGTGAGAAATCATGCCTTCTCTGCTACATTTTCACACATTCTGATATAGGCGAGACATCAAGTAGATAAATTGAATTAGACCTATACAAATGATTTTTTCTAAATTTTAAAAAAGAATAACTACTTAGTACACACGACACACAGACTAAAGTCAGATCAGCAGGCTATTGGATTTAAGTTGTGGTTGTGTGTGTGCGCACGTGTATAGACATGAAATATGTGCTGCAAACAGATAAGACTGATTAGATATTGAAAAAAGCAGCAAAATGCAGTACTATAATCTTACTGGGCAATCAACAAAAGAGAATACAACATGTCTATATATAAAATCTTACTGGATGTTATTCATCCAGATATCAACCACATATACAAATAATCTTGTGCAAGTGTAAGGGCAACACTTTAGTTGCGTGAAGTAAACAAAGAGGTTTTTACAGTTAATAATGTACAATCGGTTGTCAAGTTTGGAGATGATGACAGCCTACTTGCTTATATAATTTACACTCCCATCTCCTGCCCATGTAACTGATTCCAGTTCCAACTAGTTTATTGCATCACATTCTGTCGAAGGGATATGGACATATTCTACATTTGGTTTGCCTAGTAGTCGATCGATTCTTGTTAATTTAATATTTTAAAAAATCCCATTTTTCTTGGTTTGAAATTACAGTTGTTGATCAAAAAGGTTTGCCTCATCTATTTGGTATTTGTTCGGTTGTGCTATATATCTAATAAATCTGCCAAGTAGATACTGAAGTGATATAAACCTAATATCTTCTGTTTGGTTGGCTGGAACTTCACTTTATTCTGTAATAATTAGCCATTAGGAATGGGGAAAGTTAGCTTTTTTTCAGTTTCATCACCCTTTTTCTTATTCTGTATGCAGTCCAGTCCTAATCTGTCTGTCTTTGGATATTCTGTATGTTTTTTAGTCTACGAACAACATACTTCATACGAGCAAGTGTTTTTTCCCTATCATTATTGATTCTGCTGTTTTTCGAATGTTCACGGAATCCTGTCATATAAACGCTCATATCTATACTATATTATTTATGTCATTATTTCATATATAGAGAATCGGGCTTTACATATTCTGAAAACTGCAAAAAGATTACAAATCTTTATATAAGATTATACAACATCTTTTAATAAAAAAAAACTTATAATCATCCCAAACTTAAAAGCTTTTCATGATATGCTTAATAAGACAAGAAATTAAGGAACCGAGATAAAGAAATCAAACAGTAGGCATTTTCCAAACAAATTATGTCTTTTACACTAACAGATAGACTGAGCTATGCTTAATAAGACAAGAAATACGAGGCTATGCAATATCACTTTAATGTAATAATGCTAGAACCAGAAACACAGTTGCATACTGAAAAACAAAGCATAATCAAAAACAAGTTTCCTTGGTCAGGTTTAGTTCAATTGTTAAACAAACATAACATAAACCTTAATTTTAAACAAGAAACCCCTAATTCCAACCAAACATAAACCCTAATTTTAAACAAACCCTAAATTCATACAAAGAAACCCCTAATTCCAACCAAACATAAACCCTAATTTTAAAAAAACCCCTAAATTCATACAAAGAAACCTCTAATTCCAACCAAACATAAACAAAGAGACACATACCTGCGTGAACTTAACGAGGTCAATCTTTCGTTTCTTCCGAGTATTCTGATGTCCGATTTGAGTATCGGTCGAATTTAGTTGTCCGATTTGAGTATCAATCGAATTTTGCGGTAGGATTTCAGATTCCATCACTATCGGCGAATGAAAACCCTAATTTTGATTTGAGAGAAAACGAGAGAGATAAAAATGAAAATGGGGTAATTGTGTATATATATTTAAATATTATTGACGATAAACGGTCGAATTAACTACTACTACCGCATACAGTCGAACTTAGCCGTGCAGTTTATTTCGACTTTATTTTAGTCGAAGTTAACATACAATATTTTTTTTGAGGTAGTGGCTACTGCTTCCAGCTGATCCCCTGTCCCTGTGAGCTAAAATCAAATACTACAAATAACAACACAATTCTACTTTCCTAATTCATAAAAATTAGAATAAATTCAACATTTAAAATTTAAATAAATAAGAAATAATTCATTTAATACAAATTTAATTTAGAATTACACTAAATCATCATTATCACTTATTTCATCATCTTCATTTTCTTCTTTGTCATCATCTTCGTTTTCGTCTTCCTTATTCTTTTGACTTTCTTCTTCCTCATAATGTATTGAATGATCATTTTCAAACATTGTCAAGTCAACAAAAAAATTAAAAGGATCACGAATAACAACTCTTTCAACGTGTGATGATGAAGCATTTGACACTTCATTTTGGAAAGCATCGTCATTGATTTTGGTCTTTTCTTTAGTTGACACACTTTCATCAACTTCTCGTCTCTTTGTTGTTAGAACCGTGTACCATGATGATTTTACATTTGAAATATTTGGTGCATAGTACACTTGATGGGCTTGGCTAGCCAACACAAACACGTCTTCGGCACTTAGTTTTGATTTCACATCCACGGTTGTCATCCGGTGTCTATCAACTTTAACATGTGTCGTGTGATCAAACCAATGACATTTGAAAACGATGACTTCATGCTCGTTGTGATAGATGAGTTTTAGAACTTCTTCTACTCTTCCGTAATAGTTTCCATAGCTTTCTTCGTAAGTAGTCCCTACAATTATAATTGTATAAAATTTGGATGCAATTAATAAAGGAAAAAAATACAACTTCAATATTAAGAATAAATCAAATTTCTCACCAATGACAACTATGCCAGAATTTGGTGAAGTGACCTCATTAGCATTTACGCTAATAAATTTGTAACCATTGCACTTGCACCCTTTATAAGACTCAACTTTGAACATCGGACCTCTGATTAGGTCTATAAATTTTTTCTTGAGTTTCTCATCATCTTGCACCTAAAAAATATATGAAAAACATAGTATATAAATGTGTCAATAAAATTATACAATCAAAAGTGTGTGCCCATGTATGTATGTATAAAAGGAAACACATACCCTTCTTTCAAACCAATCTCTAAATTTTTGTTTTTGAATTTGCTCTTTTTCGGCATCGTTGAAACCGGGGTAATGTTGTTGTACCAATTTTTGGAACCCACTACATAAAAAACACATAAATTGGAGTTATAAATTAAGTTCATAATTTTGAAGTAAAGATGGTATAGAAAAAATCTTACCGCAAGTACTTTCCAACTTCCGGCGAATTAATAAGCACGTAGTATGTCACAAGCTCATGTTCATCATTACTCAAGATTCTATCTCTACTCCGTAGAATAGGATGTGTTGGATACGTGTAAACTTCTAGCAAGTCGGGATCATAAAACTTTCGAGGTACCTCATTTCGACGCAGTCGGTTTTGCACTATCCCAACTTTGGAATCGAAATACAACGTGCAAAAGTGTATACATTCCTCCTCAATGTAGCGTTGTGCCATAGAACCCTCAGCTCGAGCTTTGTTTCCAACTTTCAATTTCAAGTTGTGCAAGTATCTTTCAACAAAATACATCCACCTCCAATTAGCCGGACCACCCAACTTAGCCTCGGTAGCTAAATGTAATGGCAAATGCTCCATCGGATTAAAAAAACCAGGAATAAAAATGGTTTCAAGTTTGGAAATTATCCTCACTATATCTTTCTCCATTTTTTGCAAATCTGTGTACTTGAGAGTGGAAGAGCATAAATCTTGAAAGAAGTTGCATAACTCAATAATAGGATCAGCTACATGTTTCGGAAGTAAGTCACGACAAACGATAGGCAACAACTTTTGCATGAAAATGTGACTGTCATGTGATTTCATCCCGCGAATGCAATTCTTCTTCCAATTCACACACCTAGATATGTTTGAGGCGAACCCATCTGGAAGTTTTAATGCATCAATCCACTTAAACAACTTCTGAATTAGTTCCCTTGAAAGCACGTATGGTGCATCTGGTTCCGTTTTATCATCTCGAATCCACAAATCGCGGTGTACACATACACAAAATTCTCACAATCCACAAAATCGTCATCATGTGCATCATACATATCATCATCTCTATAGTTAGTATTAGCAGAACTCGTTCCAACTTGAACCCTCGGCATATCTTCCTCACCATGACAATCCCATATAGTGTACCACGGCATGATACCATGTCGATACAAATCAACTCTCACGGCACTAGGATATTTATAGAACGAATTTCCACATTCTCTACACGGACATCTAACACGACCATTGTCTTCGTTTTGCATATTTTCTATAGCATGTTCAATGAAATTTTCCACACCAACTTTGTATTCTTCTGTTAAATATTTAGCCTCATTATACCGATTACGACCAATCCAACTACGATCTAATGCCATCTACAAAATATATACACAATATAGATATAAACTACCAACAATCAATTTACTTTTAACAACTAATTAGAAACCACTAATATTTATTAACACATGAATATATGCAAAATAATCATAATTAGACAAATCAAAACAAACACAATAATATTAAGAACATAAAGATACACTTACTTGATAAATTAGGAACTCATGTGAAGGGAAAATGACGAAAGAAGAAGAAAATTGGGGGAACGGCAACTGCAACGAAAAGAGGCAGTAGGGTTGCTAAATTGGCACGGTTATATTCGACCACAGAGGGTCGAATATATATATTCCACACAACACGGTCGAATTTAAGCACACGGCTAAATTCGACCAAATACGGTCATATATATATATTTTTGACCATTTAAGGTTCCACTAGCTAATTTCGACCCTAAACAGCTGAAAGTATATATTTACGACCAAATCTGGTTTAATTTACAACTAATTTCGACCGTTTAGGGTTTTTGGTCGAATTTATTTCAAGAAAAACTATTATTTACTTAAAATATCTAAAAAATAATTATTAAATAAATTTTAAAAAATTGTAAATGATTTTAAATCATTCAAATATTGACATCGTACGGTTAGATGATTTAAAAATATTTATAATAATTTAGAAATCAAAACCCTAAGGTACACCCCAAATCCTAAATCCAAACTCTAAAGTTCATGTTCTACCAAGTTATTTCGTTCATGAACCGATTTACAAAGAATTTTTTTGTCGGTTCACTATTATTTTAAAAAAAATATATAATAAGTATGTAATGACTTGGGAACACTCTCATTTTTTTTTTTGTATTTTTCCAAACATCTTACATATATTTTTAAAATTTTGAAAGTGTTAAATCTATTAAAATTCAAAATTCTCTAATCATATAATTTTTCCTTTGTACAAACTAAATTTTAATATCACGAAAATGTATCCTTGTATTCGTATATAATTTTTCATGATTTTTTCCAATATAAAAATAAATAAAACAATTTTTTTTAAAATATCACGGAATAATTTCAACCAACTACGGTCATATTTAGGGGCTTTCCACTGTATAAGGTCGAATATATATCTGAACAGATAGGCCACAAAATGGCGGCATGTTTCCCTCTCTTGCGAAATTTCAAAAACAAAATGGCGGAAAAATTGCCACCAAGTCTGAAACTATATTCGACCAAATGTGGTCGAATTTATATTTTGCAAATTTGGATTTAGGCGGGAACTTTCCCGCAATTGTGTGCCGGGAGGCGAATTCGACCGTCAGGAACAAAACGGTCGAATTTAGTAGTATTTTCGACCGTTTTATTTTCGACCTTTCAACTGCAACCGTTGTACGTGCGCTTCCCTTATGCATCCAGCCGCTTCACTAATGTGAATAGGTTATACAGAAGGGCCTGCTATTAATGTGGGTATCTCCGTTTCCAGAGTGGGATCTGCAGCTCAAATTAAAGCTATGAAACAAGTTGCTGGCAAATTAAAATTGGAACTCGCGCAATTCGCAGAATTAGAAGCCTTTGCACAATTTGCTTCTGATCTCGATAAAGCTACTCAGAATCTCAAAACACACAAACACAGTGCCTAAAAACTTTCGGTAAGCTACGTGTCCGGTGCACGGAGAACTGCCTTCGGTCCCCCAAACTGACTTACTCGTGGATTCGCAATATAACTAGGAAGACGTTTTAAATACCACACGTGGGTTACTGGGCATGCGAGTTTGATGTAGCCCATTTGATATCTTCGTATCGCGCGCTAACGAGCAAGAAAGGCCCCTTACTATAGACTCTAGATAGGGCGTAAGTGCTTGACTAATAACATATATAGTTTCCGCTTGATCGGAATTGATTCTATGATTGAATAGCATAAGTGCCGATAGGCGGGGGGAGCTTTCTTCCAAGCCTTGCCTTATATAATAGTTGTGGCCATGGCGCTTTAATATCGGAAAAATAAAAATTGATAGGATCCCCTTTTTTACGTCCCCATGTCCCCCCGTGTGGCGATATGGGTTTTTTTAATGAATAGTATAGCATGACTTGCAACCAGACTCTCACAAGTCAACTACCTCTCCATAGCCTATGCGACTAAGCAAGTCAACAGAGATTAATCGTTTTTTCCCAGATGCATTGACATTCCCCTTTTTTTGATTCTAGTTATTGATACGGTACCAAATAACGGAGATTCGCTATTGTAGCCCTACGGCAAGTGTAGCTAATGCAGGCTAAGGTGCAAAAAATGGTGGATTCACAATCCACTGCCTTGATCCACTTGGCTACATCCGCCCCACTCACTCTAACGGCGTACCTTTTGCATGATGGGTCAGCGAGGAAATGACGGAAAAGAAATTGCGCGTGTCGAATGGATCAGCTTTGATAAGGGCCTTTCTGGGCTATAAAAGAAAGTAAATAATTGCAGGGAAGGGTCTCCTAGGTTTCCCCACGGATTTCCAAGCTATCCCGAGGGTGGCTGCCCGACTAGACCCTTAGAGCGATTCAGTCGATACAGAGGTGCGCTTGAAGTGGGGGGTGTGCTGTCCCTATTGGGGCTGGGCCCTTCCCCATAAGGCCCGGATCCATCTAGATCTTGATTCACTATTTCCATTTTTTTGACGACAAGTTTGAAATCTTAATGCGGGTAAGCGTGACGAGAATTCTAGAATTAGATAAAGAATTTTATTATTAGATACATACATTATGTTAGAAGGTGCAAAATCAATAGGTGCCGGAGCTGCTACAATTGCTTTGGCGGGTGCGTTAGCTCCCCCCATCGTAGAGGGTTCATGCTTGTTTTTCATGTCTATCTATATATACTTATTTATACCCCTCCGAGCCAAGGCAATGGACAAAAATCCGTCACTCGGCTCGCGCGCAACCCCGCCCCGTTATGTTATGGAAGAATTGAGCTTATTGCTGGGCTGGTTATTCCTAAGCTAAGAGAGTGCTCCGGAAGAGCTAATATTCAGAATTCTTTCCCTTTCTTTCACCGAGGGGGCTAACCAGATAGATGGTGGGTCTAAGGAAGAGAACGCTCATGAACGCACACCTTTGGCGAATTTGATTCGTTGACTCTTTTACCCGCAAATGCAATATAGGCATTGGGTTCGGCAATAATGATATCTCCCAACATACCAAAACAGCGATAGACAGAGAAGTATAGAATGCTATTGTTTCAGAATCCAACACTTGTAAACTCATATCTCCAGGGACGGGCGTACCTTAGATTAGAAGCCCATACATAAGGATAGGGGCTGAGCTTAGCCTCATTCTTCGAGAATCAGAAAGATCCTTTTCAAGTTTGAATTTGTTCATTTGGAATCTGGGTTCTTCTATATTTACTTATTTTCAGTCGAATTTACGTTTGACCAAAGGAGATTTTTGGGTGCGGCTAAATTCGACCGTATTCAGTCAAACTAAGCCGCAGTCGTAAATAAACGGTCGAAATTGCCTTAACTTTCTTGTAGTGATTAGAGTTTTTGACATTGATATCCCTAATGGCTAATCTGATAAAGAAGAGTTGCAGCGGTAGTATATGATACATATACACGTGTAAAAGGGGCAAAAGAGCTACATTCTAGTTTAGCACTGAATAAAATCAATCATGCAAACCCTATGTTGCAGTATCAAACCGATAAAGAAGAGTTGCAACGGTAGTATATGATACATGTACTCGTGTAAAAGGGGCAAAAGAGCTAAATTCTAGTTTAGCACTGAATAAAATCAATCATGCAACCCCTATGTTGCAGTATTATATAAAAAATAGATAGATAATTAATAAAAGATTCAGCACCCAAAAAGGACAGAAACGAAGCACTTACTGGTTCAGAAATTAAGCTCTGGCATGAGGCTTACTTGATTATGTATTTCACCCTTGACTTTTTGGTTCTTAAATTTCTTTGGCTTTTTAGAAACCGAGGAACTAAACATGTAGGCTGGATCCAAAATGGCTGGCTCACAAGATGGCCTGATACAATATCTGAGTTCTTATGCTCTGATTCGAAATTGAGGATTTGACAACTGTTCAGCTCATAGCACATCTAAGTGATAGAACAAAATGTAAAAGCATAATGTGCCTATCTTTCTTCATCAGTACATTTTCTGGTTTAAATTCTGGGTAAACTATGGAGCTTATTACAAATGTTGTAATATGTAAACTATACCGTAGTTTTTTTCTTTAGTTTAGTTATTACTGTCTTGTACCAGAGGGTTGATCCCACTTTGCACAGCTTCTTTTATCAGACATTATGAAAGAAGCCATTCTAAACAGATGCAAATATCATTCCAGATATGAAAGGTAGATAGTTAATATTGTGTAGTCAGTAAATCGATCAAAAGTGTAAAAAATGATTCTTTTAACATTCTTTTTCTAACCTTGGGAGAATACTTGAGAATATTAGGCACGATTAACTGGAGGTGAAGCTTTAAGTCCCACCAAATTATTGTTATAGCAGCAAAAAAATGGATTCCCTGCATTAAAAATTCAGTTCATTTGAACATATCATCATAGAGGTGGCGCCACTACATATTTGATGTACCTGATAATCTTTCTCGGCAGATTCACCATCTTCTTTCTTTGCTCGCCATCTCATCTCCTTCTTATGGAATGGATTTGATTTGACGTTTGATGAGGGTATCAACGTTAAGACACGTTAATTTGATTTCAAAATTAGCATTCCGTCAAATGATTGGCCAACGGATGTTCAGAGTGGGGCTTAATACAAACAAGTGTTCAAGCACCAATCTAGAATCAATTAAGCATTCCGTCACTGATTTTTTAACGGAATGCTAATTTTGAAATTCAAGAGTAACGTTAGTGATATAAACAAATAAATTTATAGTTCAGTGGTTGGTTTCTAAAAGTTTATAGTTCAATGGTTGGTTTCTAAAAGTATATAAAGTTCAGTGATAAAAAAATTTATTTTCCCTTTAATAAATTTGTAAATGAAATTTACGACATATATGTTCCTATTATTTTATAAATTAGATCACATATTTATATGATACTTTTTTAGAAAAATGAATTTAGGGGCAAATTATAATTGAGCTATTGCATACAGTTACAAGATAAATTTGAAATTTGAAAGACTAAATTCAATTTATTCAGTTTACTTTCTTTTTGAAACATTTCAATTTACTTTTTTAAATAAATTATAGAAAGTTTCATGAAAATATATCTTATTATAGAAAATTTACAATGTGTTCAAAATTGGTGACAATAGAAATCGTATGGTTACAAATACTAGATCCATGCATATTTTTCGTATTTTTGTATTTAGACTCCATCCTTTAGTTTATACAATTTGCATCTATTTATAAATTATTTTATTTTTAGAGGTATGAAAGTGGTTTATACTGTATTAAATATTGTTATCTTATCTATATAATCTTAATTCCTAAATACAAAGACTTTGGAAAATGACCTTTTCTATCCTTTTAATTTTTTAAATTAACACTACTATCATGTCCAAATCTGTCATTTTACTACGAATTTGGGTCACCCATTTCTCAAACGGGTCTGATCCAATAGTTTTTTCATTCAAAATGTGTGGTCATTGGATCTTTTACAGGTAATATACATCCATCAGTTAAAAGAACTGATAGCCAGTAACTTATGCCGTTTTTTCCGTAATTAACGGGCTTTAAACTTGCTGTGTACTATCTTTCTCGCACGCAGATCACTCTTCATCCCTAATTTCAAATTTAAACACACGCATTATCATCTTTACAGCCTTTCTGTATCATTTTACCCATCGCCGAATCATGGATAAATCAGGTTTGTATACTCTATCAATCATCTTTGATATATTTAGGATGTCTTTATATTTTGATGTTAGTTTAGATTATATCAGTTTAATTTCGGTACGATGGCTCGAACAGGTTTGGTTTTCTGCTTTCTCAATGATCATCAGTTCGTGTTTGAATTTTCTCAATCATCTACTACGAATTAAACTAATTACACATCTATATTTCACAGGTTGTAAGCGAGTTCCTGTTGGACCGATACCGCCTTCTTCATCGTAAAATGGTAATATATATGATGATTATATCCTTTTCCCTCTGCTCATATTTTCTTATTTATACTAGAATTTGAATTATACCCGGAAAGTGTTTGATGATATGTGTAAGAGAAAAAAGATCGATATTATATGTCTGCTTACTAGGAATATTAGTTTAGAAACAAATGAAAGCAACTTCCAATTCTTTGTTTAGAGAAGGCTAATGCCGTATTTTTAACTACAGGCTACACATGGTTGATCTACATATTTGCTTCCCACAATTGCCAACCTAAGATGCAGGTAACTACAATCTACAAATGTTCTTAACGGATTATAACTGATATGAAACCGACTATATGTATTTTAAATCAACTGCATCTTCATATTCGTAAATATACCATATCAGTTTCATCATCCTCATATGAAACCGACTATATGTATTTTAAATCAACTGCATCGCTCAACTTTTATTCTTCTTATTGCATTGAACATCAAGATTGCAATTTGTTCTTATCATGTAAATTCATCAATTGGGCGTGGATTGATCACCTAGATTCCTACTCAATTCCGACTATCTTTTATCATCTTATATTATGTTCTATTATATTATTTGTTACTAATTAATTGTTTCGAGATTGGTTTTGTTTTTCATTTGTGTTATGGATTGTCTCTGTGCATTAGTGCCTTTTTAATTAAGATTTTCTTCTTTTTATGTATTTGATCTATATTCATTTTACCAATTTTTGTGCAGTACTCTTTTTATTGATCGAAATTTTGATTGATCGCATTATGGACCAAGACAGTTTATTCGCTTTACTTTGTACGATGGAAGGTGGAAAATGATTTCATTGTTTGCTTAATAATCTTTGCATAACTTTTTTTTATCTCTTATTGTCACAGTTACATAAAAGTCACAGTTTGGAATCAAGTACTTGAGGCTTTGGATCCAATACTTAAAGATAATGTTGAGCATCCACGTATTGTTATAATGGCATGTTTTAGGCCATATGTCAATCGTGGTAATAATATGATATATATATATATATCAAGATTATCATATATGTTCTTAATCTTAAATAAAAAGATCATTTTTTGTAGGTATTGCGCAATGTAGCAGTTTGTCATGTTCTAGGATCTTTATTAATTACCTTCAATATGGAGTTACTTATCTCATGAGGCAAAAGTATAGTACTAATTACTTTAAATCCGTCTGTAAATAAAGTTTATATTCTGAATATTACAATATATGTTTTTGTAGGCTTCGTGCAATTGGATATCTAGCATAATCAATGTTCATGAACACAATATGAGGAGTTGGAGTTGTGCTTGACCTCAGAAGTTTTCAAGAAGTTTATTTCCATTTTCATTTCCCTTCTAATAATAAGTTGTCATTTTGACAGTGTATTGATGTTTTGTTCTATTTCCTAGACTTGAGGTGCTTGAAATAGTATCTACCATTTCTGTTTTGTAAGACTAATATGTCATGTTTTGTCATGCAAAAAAAAAGTTTGAATAAAACCACTATTCACAAATATATACCTAAGTTCATTATTACATATACTTATAATTAATATCATCTTCTTACATATCAAAATAAAAACAAAAAACATATTCATCAACATTATACATTTTCATAAATTATAATTAAAGTCTCTTTTTCACAACAAATAAAATTCCTTTTAAGACCATTTTTGTTTTGAAAAGTAAATCATGATATAAAATCAGTAAAATCAATAGTACCAAACATGATAGTTGAAAAAAGAATCCATGTCGATTATAAAATATAAAAGTAACTAATCAAAAAAATAATAAATTTAATCTCACTGTACTATCATCAACCATGCCAAAAATTTTAATATGTAAAATTTTATTATTTACTATTGATTCCAAATATATATATTCAAGTTATGTTATAAAATTTTGCAATAAAATTAACTATAATTTCTAATCACATGTTTGGTAATACATTGAGAATACAAACGGTCTATATGTTGCTTTCATGTAGTGATGCAATGTAAAAAACTGATACATTATCTACAACATCTCACATTCTCATCTATTTAACTTGCATACATTGTTTTTTTTTCCTTTCACTTTGTCATCAGTCTTTTCCTCTTAATCACAACACATTTTACCAATATTTTCTAGTAACATATTTTCTATTAATCAAGACAATGGTGTATGTTGATATACTTGACCTTCCATCAGACGAGGTGAGCTTTGATCTTCAATTTTATTATACTTAATCGAGGTGATTTCAACACATTCTCTAAATTCTTGATGGCTTGGGTTACTAAGAAAACGGCACACAGAATCAAGGATGTGCTGGAAAAGCTAGATTGTGATTCGCTATACAGATTCCATCGACATGACTATGAAGTAACACGTTACAAGTTCGATGGTTTTATAAGTTTTGCTGTTAAGAACGGAGTTGAACAAGCTATTTTCTACAACTCAGTTGATAAACTTTTCAGGAGGCAGGACATTCAACACCACATTGATGTTTTATCCTCTCTTGCAGGAAACCATTTTCCATCTTCATTCTGCTTTATGTTCTTTAAAGCAATCTACAGACCTTTCGATATAATGGAGACAGCTGAAGAAATGTTTGCACTTTTCAAACATTCCCATATGAGGAATAAGCTACTACAATTGATGAGGTTGCTCGAGGATAGACATAATTACATATCAAATAAAGAAAACCTTTTGCCAGTTTATAAATTCTGCCCAAATACGAGATATCCTGACCCAATGTACCAGCTGGATGGTCTTTCTTATGCAGATGAACTATATATGAGATGCGCTTTATGATAAAACGGTTGCTGGAAACTATAGAGATAATGGAGAAATATGGGGAAAACAACTTAAGATGGAACATTTGTGGAAAACTAAATGTGCACGCTGAAAATTGCAACTTATTATGTTCAAAATCTTGTTTTCTTCAGTTCAAGATATTGATTGTTATGATTGTTATTGAATTGGTTTAGCATGGATTGGTCTTTAATACGAATTATACATGTATTAGGAATTTTTTGTTAACATCCAACATTACAATAAGTCTGCCAATAAGAATGATCATCTGTTAGAAACTTTAATATTTTGATTCAAAGAAACAAAAGACTGAACCATTAAATCGTATAGATGGAGTTCCACTCAAAGAGAAGAGGATATGTAGAATTCTTAATGTACGGATGTAGTTAAAAGAAAATACCTAGAGAATGTTGAATGTTGAATGTTGGAGTTAAAGACTATAGAATGAACAAATTTGAAAAAAATTTCAAAAAGTTCAAATTCGTTTTTCCCTTTTTACAAATCAGATTTAAATAATAATTTATGGTCAAGGATGATTTAAGTTGTTTAAAATCAAGGAATAGAATGGAAATAATATCAAAATTATATGAGATAAGAAATAACATAGTTTGACCAATATAATATATAATTTGTCGGAAAATTTGAGAAATTTTTTATTTCAAAATTTGTGCAACTAAAACTTAGGAAAAATGAAGGTAGTATATAACCTAAGATAATAAATTTAATTTTTTATATTATATTTCATAATTAATTATTCTTATTTTTATTCACTAAACTATAAAATAAATATTTTAACTATGAGTAATTTAATCAAAATGACATTTCTTTACTTTTTTCATTTATATGTTTTGTCTAATTCAACTTAAAAATCAATCTTGAAATAAATAAATTAAAAGAAGTATTAATCAAAAAACAAAAATAATCACGTAAATTTTATTGACCCATTTCAAAATTATCAAAATTATGTATCTATTTACAAAGTAAATAATACAAGAAGATTTTTTGAGTATAAGAGAAGTAATGTGAACATTGGAATTTGTTTAGTTTGTCTTTTCAATATATTGTAAGATATGGCGTGCATGGATTGCTTACATTATCATAATTACGGTGACATTAGATTCACACTTTCCAATTTACACTTGATTCATCCCTTAATTCATTCAATTAATATCTCTAAAAACTGGTCTATACATATAAAACACCATTGTCTGCAAGCGTCTCTCTATATTCTTAACAATTTCAACCACATAAACTTGCAAAACAACTAAAAAACTTTACAATACCAGTACTTCTACTAAGCATATGAGAAATGGAAAAACCAGCTATTCTAAATGTAGAACCAGATATAATAAGATTGGTATTTTCATACATAATTTTGGATTTAGATCAGTTCAGTACCTTTTCAAAACTATTGATTGTGTGGGAACGTGAAAAACCCTCTCCTTTCATCAAATATGTTCTTGAAAGGCTTAACTGGGATCAACTATATGCATTCCACCAGCATCCAATGAAAGTTACCTGTGATCAGTTCCACGGTTTCATCACTTACGCCGTTCGACATGGGGTTACACAAGAAATGTTCTACAATTCATCACAGAAGCTGTTTTTGAGAGAAAATATTCAACATCATCTTGGAGTGCTAAGATCTCTCGCGGGTAACCATTTCCCATCTTCTTTTTCGTACTTATTCTTCAAAGCAATCTTTAGACCTTTCGAAAGAGATCTTACTGCGGAACAAATGTTCAATATTATCAATCAAAAACATCTAAGAGGAAAATTGATAGAGCTCATGTGTTTGCTTGAGGATATCTACAATAGGTTATTTGAAAAGGACTATCTATTGCTAGTTTACAAGTTTTGTAAAAATGCGAGAAATACTGATCCAATATATCAGCTTGAAGGAGAACCATTTTCAGACGAATTGTGGTGCTATCTATGTGACAAGGCAGTGGAAGAAAAGGATGTCAAGGATGGTGTGGAAAATGAAAAATCTATCAAAATAAATCACATTTGGAATTCCCAGTGTGATCATTGTAGTCTGCAGCTTATTTTCTTCAAAGTTTTACTTGGTGCAATACCTTATTGAAATTATTAATCTATGAATTATGTTAATGATCATTTGGACCTTATTTGCATTTGGTTTTTTAAATGTTCTTCATTGAAATGTTAAATACTCGAAATGGTTTTGTCATGTTACAAAATCGTACAATCTTATATTATATTTGTTTCCTTATTTATCTATATCAATGTCGATATTGCATGTGTGTAAACATAGCTTATTTATAAGTTGTTCTCCTTACTGTATGTTGGTGATCCTCTTTTAATTTTTGTTTCAAATATATACATGGCATTCGATTTAGTTGAAGTACGTGTTACAAGGATGGTGCCATCAAAATTCGTTCAAACGGCAGAGTGTTGAAACAATCTTAAAGGATATATCCTTATTCTACTAGATGACAATGTAAGGGAAACAAATACTTTCTATATGGTTAACATACAATTTTGATATGGCCCTGTAGCTAGCATGTACTTTGTACGAATGGAATTGACTACATTGAGGTTTTATAATCTACAAAAAAAAAACCACAAAATATTCAAATTTGTTTTATACTATTGTTTTGTTACATTGTGTTTCTAAAATGACTGATATTACATGGACACCTGCAAAAACACTTCTTTTGAAATGTAGACATTCTGAATGTTGAGTAATGAAATCTAAATTTTATCATACCAGACACGTAATTTCTATATATATCTAATACTAACTCTTTTTGTATATGTCACTACATTGTTTATTGTTTCAGATTTAAGATTGTCATTCTTGGAAAAGATTCAAGTGAGGCCTGTAAGTTCTTTTTAATGGATAGAGGTTGAAGAAGATTTTTTGGTATGACTGAACCAAGATGCAATCTAATATGATAAAGGTTTGCTCCTAAGACTCAGTACATATTTCTGTTCATCACAGCATTCCCTAATTTGTAGAAGAGTAGTACCATTATTTAGTTATCCTTTCCGCATTCATGTAAACAGTCAGACAGATCTTTCCATGAAAGGATTAACAGAAACATTGGAAAAGAAATTTAAGCAGAAGATACAACCTAACCGTCACAACAAAAAATCAAACAATAGTTTATATTAGGCAACTGATGGTTATGATTCTTCAAACAAAACTTTTGCAATGTCTAAACCTCAAGTAGTAATCAAAGAATACAGGGATGGAAGAATAATATGATCAACTTAGTATATGAATTTCAATTTTGATATTGATCAAAAATGAATTTGATTAATGATACAATAATACCATTCATTCAGTAATTAAAGTGATTTACTTCTACCATTCTAGTATATAACAAATTGGTTTAAGTAGTCCGATTGTCAAAATACTGCAAGTTCAGCTAAATCTACTACAAAGAAGTTTAAAACGGTTTTAGCATTGTTTTAGATATACTTGGATGGTCTTGATGCCAAACTAAGCATAGTCGACACCTTTTTTAATATATATTTGTCAATAGTTTTTGATAAGTAATATATAAGGATGAAGATCCATTGTTACTTAAATCTATCAGGAGAGGAACAAAATTGTTACTTATTAAGCTCGTGTTAGGTCCTGATATGTTTGTAGAAGGGGGGGGGGGGGGGTTGAATACAAACTGTATCGTTTTCTCGAATTTGTTCGGTTCGTGATTTAACAATCCAAGAACAAATAAGTGAAGAATGAAATGAAACAAGATTGAAGTTAAATATAACTTATATTCAACTTGAAGGGTGTTGTAAATACAGTACGGATTACAAGGTTTTAATCTCAAACTAATTAAAACAAATCTAGAATAAATTCGACATGAATTTATCTATTTTTGTAATAAAAAGATCGAATACTAAAAATTAGTTCGAGATAAATACTAGGGATAATGATCTGCTAGATAGTCACACAAGTACAAGTAAACAAGTTCTAGTAGTTCAGATTTAATAATAAAGACTAGAAATGAATACACTGGCTTTAATGTTGAGCTCAGGCAGTTGTAGCTTTTTAATGGCAGAAGGATAGTATTTTTTGTTTCTTTCTTGATCAAAAAAGTGTGTCTTTCATCTACTGCCTCTTTTCATATTTATGTACGCATCTTTGAACTTTAGTTGGAATGACTATGCCCATGACATTCGGTATGACTATCTTGAACTGGCATGACTAACCACTTTTGCTTGGCATGACTTTCCACTTGAACCTCAATGACTATCGGTATGACTGAGCATTAAACTAAGATGACTTTCGGTATGACTTTGATTGTACCTTGAGGATGCCATCTACCTTGGGAAAATCAGAAAGATAAGAATTCTTTAGCTTGGTCAAGGATTGATCAGTTTCTTCCTTGATAGAGGAGATTTCTGATTGAAGACCATTCCCAAGATAGTGCAGAGCCTTGAGCTGATTTTTATAGACCTCATTGACTGCATCATATACTTCTGCAGGAGATAGACTTTTGGAATTGGACCCCAAAGATGTAAGATAGTCTTCCCTGAGAAATGCAAGAGCATCCTTGAGCTTCACAGTTCTCTTGGCATCCAACTAGGCATCCACATTACCATCTTGTTGGGCCTCATCAATTATTTTGTCTTTCTGTGCTTCAACATCCTCCTTGTGACATAAGAGAATTGCCTCATAGTCCTTGTTTGGGAGGCCAGCTGTAAGAAGGTGTTGAGCAATCTTTGAGAACTCATCAATCTGTGCCACATTTAAGCTTTGGAGGGCTTCTTCCGTCAATAGAGTGGGCACATATGATGATCCTGAAGGCCTGTCATGGTACATAGACCCCAACCATTGAGACAAAGTGGCCTGAGCCAAGTTAGAGCTAGTGCCAGGCACTTCTGTCACAGATGAGGGTTCTGCAATAGGGATGAAAGGTGTGTGAGTTTCCTCCAGCATTGGAATGGATGTAGAGTATGATGTTGTCTCCATTGAAATGGGATGAGTTAAAACATCATCTCTATGTGCCTGTGAAGGCATTTCCAAGTCCCTAAGGATTGGAGAAGTTGGCACAGAGTCTCCAGTAAAAACTGGTGAATCCTCTGTGTTTTTGTTGGTGTCATTAGAATATGCCCCAACGTGCATTTCTTGACCAACATAATGTATGTCCTGGGTGGTGAGCATAGTGTAATGCACCATGTCACTTGAAATTGGCTCATTCACAGAATCAAAAAGTGAATGATCAAAGGGCAGGAATGTCATTAGAATGACTTTCCTGTTGAGAAGAAATATTAGCATTGAGAGATTCTGAGAGAGAAGTGGGGTTTAGATGAGATTTTGGCAACTCCCCCTGAGAAATAGGAGGAGTTTCAATAGTGATGTGCTCTCCACTCAGTGTAGTTCCACCCTGTTGTTCACCTGAGTCAAGAGTGAGTTCTTGACTCTGTGTAGACTCTGTACATGTTGTAGTGGGGAAACTACTCTTTTCAATACCAATGACCTGTTGATCCTTATCACATCTTTTCATGACTCTTTTATCACATCTTTTATAACATATTTTATCACATCTTTTATCACATATTTTCAATAGCAATGACTCTTTTCATGAGAGGCCATTGACAGGAACAGGTTTACCTCTTTTATCACATCTGAATCCTGTTGGGAGTATTCAGTGGTGGCTATTTGTTTGGATTTCTTCTTTTGTCTGGTGAGCTATGACTCAGGTTCCTTACTCCCTAAATCTACAAAATCATCAGTAATAGCTAGGGCTCTCTTCTTGCTCTTCTTTTTAGTAACAGCAACCTTTTGAGAGGTTGGTGCACTTGGCTCCCTAATTACTAGAGTAGTGTTTGTAGATGGTTGACTGGATGGGTTAGGGAGGCTTGGGTTAGACTTTGAAGCTCCATCAGTCTTAGCCTTCCCTTTCCAGGAAAGTGAATGATATATGGGCTTGCATGTGCTCAGTAACACTCAAAACCACATCCACTTGATTCCTAGTGTCCAATGTTCCAAAAATGACTTTGGACATGGACTTAGGATAAGCCAGCTTTGTTGTGTCTATACCTTCTACTTCATGCAACTTATTATCTAGATGATTTAAAATGCATTGAATAAAGCGAGGATAGAAAATTTCATTACATGTGCCACGTGGAGTTTTGCCTAACCTTTGAGCCAGTTCTCGAATGATGATTGCTCCAACATTGATTTGTTGGTTGTAGGCCGAAGAGTAGGCAAGCTTCACAGCAATGTGGCTAATTTGATCCCATCCTGTCTTTCTGCACAGGAACACCTTCTGAAGAGCATCAAACATATACGACCACTCCCTCCTGACATTCTTCTTATTCAGCTTTGCCATCTCAATTGTATCAGCATACTTGATTAAGTCCAAAAATTCCACCATCTGTTTGTCATTGGCTTCAACATCACGATTCTCAGTTTTAAACCCAAAAGTCTCATTTACTTCTTTCTCCCCAAACTGCAATTGCTTTCCTCCAACCGTGCAATGAATCTCTATAAATGAAGTTTCATCCTCCTTGGCCATGACAGTGCAAGTAGCAGTCCTCCAGAAAGCTTCTAGCAGGTCAACATACATGGGTGGGTTCATTGTGAGAGCTTGGTGTAGGTATGAGGTGTTCAAAAAGCGTACAAAGCACTTGTACCTAGGGTTGGCTTCTGTATCAGAGGGGATAGTCAGAAAATTGGTCTCTTTGGGTATGACTAGGGGATTAGATGAAGTAGCTGTTTGAGATTTGGGTGCCATTTCTGAGTTTGAGATTGAAGAGAGAGAAAAGATTTGAAATTAGGTTTGATAATTGAGAGTAATCGACAAGATGAAAAGATGTGAAAGTGTTTGCAAAAAGTATTTATATGACTGAGACAGTGCGATATAGAGATATGAATGTGTACATACTATTTTGATGTCGTGAAGTCTCCTAAGTCTAGAGGGTAGGAATGTGAGTGAGACTTTGCGATATAGTATAAATACCTTGCCGATAACTCTCTTTTGGAATTTCAATCAATTTGTCATACATATATCAAAATTTTGAAATAAAATCAATTTAATTCAAAATTTTGTTAATGTGTGGAGACTTGTCGATATAGTTATTCTGTGTCGCGAAGTCCAATAAGTAGATCGCAAACTCAAGAATTAAACTATATCGCGAAGTCTCACAACTTTAACAGGTTGTGATATATGTCTGTTTATTTTGAACTAAGTCGTGAACTCTTAAAATCACCTATATAGAAATGTCTTAAAAACTCACAACTCCACAAAAAAATATGATTTTGAAAAATATGCAGTAGAATACTGAAATATTTATAAATCATATCTCAGCTAATTTTCACTCCAATCAAATAGTGCATTTAAATACAATAAAAATTTACTGCTGCAACAATTAAGTAGCATAATTACTTAGAACTACTAAATGAAGGATTGAGCATTCCAATTTCACTCACTAGTCTGTTGAAGACAACTTCATTTAGAGGTTTAGTAAATATGACAGCTAATTGTTTCTCAGTTGGAACATAAGAGACTGCTATAGTATCATTTGCAGCATGTTCCCTAATGAAATGGTACCTTATCTCAATATGCTTTGTAGTAGAATGATTAACAGGATTGGCAACAATGGATATTGCACTAGTGTTGTCACACATCAGAGGAATGTTTTCCAACACTAGTCCATAATCCATGAGTTGATTTCTAATCCAAAGCAATTGAGCACAGCAGCTTCCAGCATCAATATATTCAGCTTCAGCTGTAGATGTTGTTGTGGATTGTTGTTTCTAACTGAACCAGGATACTAACCTTTGGCCTAAGAATTGGCAGCTTCCTGAAGTACTCTTTTTGTCAATTCTGCATCCAGCATAATCAGAATCTGTGTAACCAACCAGGTCGAACCCAGTGCCCTTTGGATACCATAAGCCAAGATTAGGAGTCCCTTTCAGATATTTGAAGATTCTTTTGATTGCCATCATGTGAGATTCCTTGGGATCAGATTGAAACCTTGCACATAGACATGTGGCAAACATGATGTCTGGCCTGCTAGCTGTGAGATAGAGTAATGATCCAACCATGCCTCTGTAAACCTTGATGTCAACTCTCTTGCCTCTTTTATCTTCATCAAGCTTAATTGCAGTTTGTGACGCCCTCCAAACCTGGGGCACAGGTTTGGGGAGTCACTCGACCAACGAAACACAATATACCTGGATATAACACATTCATAATATAGTAATAACATAAAACACCCCTTAACCAAGACCGCGTTCAGATTATGGCATTGAACAAGCTTCTAAGTTATTACAAACAAGTTTTCAGAGTTATTAATATTACATAACTTAAAGTTCAAAGCTATGCGTCTAGTCTAACTAACAAAATAGACAACTACCCTGCCAATGACAACCACTCGAGATGGTCTCCTATCCGTTGGAGAACTATCGCTCACGTTGTGTCTGCTCATATTCTCGCTTCATTGGAATAGGGTTAAAAAACAAAACAAGTATGAGCCACAAGTGCTCAGCAAGCATAATATATATCAATCACAGTTCCATAATGAAAGGAAGATCACAATTATCTGAATCAACAAGGTTTAAGCCAAACATATGCTTTTTAACAATCTCAATGGGAGTAAAAGGGATTAGAATTGGACTTCTACATTTTTCAAATCAAAAGGTTGCGCTGCTGATCAGTCACGCATCAACCCCAGACTTGCTTATAGCAAAGTCCTCCACTAGGATCCATGGCCATCTTGGCCTTAAATTATTCCGACCATTATTGGTCCCATTTTAAAAACATGCCAATTCTATCTCAGAGTATAAGAAATAATATGCATCACAAGATAAGTACACAATGACAAGGTATAATAGTTGCAAAAGAGCTTCAACTAGTCAATATCAAATGAAGTCCGAGAAATAGATTCAGAATGGTTTCAATGGTAGAACGTACACAATGAAAAGGTATAATAGTTGCAAAAGAGCTTTAACTGCTCAATATCAAATGAAGTCCGAGAAATATATTCGGAATGGTTTCAATGGTACAACGTACTCATTTAAGAAGGTCAACAATGGTTATCATCAATATAAACTGAATTGAAGGTGAAGGTTTCTGATATCCAACATGATTGTGGATTAATCAAAGAGTTAGGAATATTCAAGAAAATAGCATCAGTTGCTCAAGTACAGAGTAAAGATTGAATAATCTGAATTGTTCTGAGGGTAACATGCATAATCATTGGAAACAATATCAATTGAATCAACAAGTAAAGGCATAGATACTTGTCTGGTCTACGTAGCTGACTTCGGTCTATCTCGCTTACTCTACCTTCTCATTTCCCTTGCTCCGGGAACTCGATTCTATAATAAACAACTCATAATAATAAGTCTAATTATCCTCGTTCTACCTTCGACATATACTCATAACCATTTTTAAGTCTAAACAAGTAATCGCGTACTTAATAGCATTTATCGGATGCTCGTTCTATTTTACGAAAATCAAAACTCAGACACTAGCCCTTATACAAAGCATTTACGGACAATAAAACACATTATTCAACTCATATAAACCATATAGCACTTATAAACATTTTTAAAACAATATCCGATGCTTATTTAAATTTAAATAAGTCACAAATAATTTTTAAATCAAAAATTGGATTATTAATCCCAATATAAGTATTTAAAAACAATTTAATCAATTAATATAAAATTAATTGACAATTTCCAAACACTTAAGCTATTTTTAAATAATTAAATCAAGCTAGAAAATAATTAAACTTAATTTAAATTAATTAAATCTAATTAATAATTAATTAATAAGAATTAACTGATTAATAAACTAAATCAATTAATCAAATTAATTAATTATTAATCAAAAATAATGAAAATAATGAAATTTAATCAGTTTTCGAATTTAAATAAATAAATATAATTTTACAAAATTTTCTGAATATAAAAATGTATTTTTAAAATAAAAATATGATTTTTATAAATATTTAAACTATTTTCGAATTATTTTTAAAAATAAAATCCAAAATCAGTTTCCTGAAAATAATTTAGGGTTTTGAAGATTGAAACAGGGTCGGGTTAGGATTTCAAAACGGGTCACCAAGAACATTTCCGGGTCGCCAAGAATAACCCGCCGAAAACTGGGTTTTCCAGAATCCGTCCGGTCGTCCGGCCACCGGATTCCGTTCTCGGCCAAAAACGTACCAAAACTTAGGTTTCTTTGAGGGCTTTTGCTTAGGACAACAAAACAAACACAACCCACATCATATCATACCACAAACATCACAGAATCGTTCCAAAAATCCGGTCAACCCAACCGGGTTTGGTTTTTCCGGTCAAAACACGATCTCACTAAATCTTACATGAAACTCTACGTTCTTGGTGTTAAATCAAAGCTAAGAACACACACAATCAAAGCCCTCTATCCAAAATCATGTCAGATCAATAACAAGAACAGACTATTAAAAAGAAAATTCGGGTAAAAACCCGAAAATTAAATTCTTCAAAAACGAACACAAACATGAAATTAAAGCATGGATTCCTACTAATTAGAACCCTAGGAACGTGTTAGAAGCAATCAATTGAACAGAGAATCAACAAAAAAGAAATCCCCAATTCGAACAAGAACCCTAATTTAATTCAAATATTGAAAAATTCATAATAAATTGAAAAATTACCAGATGATGATATGGTTTGAAACTAGAGATCAAAAGCTTTGATTTGAGTACTTGAACTTGAGATTTGGATTCCAATAACACTTTCAAGATTAAGTTTAATCTTCGACAACACAAAGAACACAGTTCGGGAATTTTTATATTTTTGTATATATGTAATACGGATTATACGAAGGATAATGTACGATTCCTCTTTTTATACTTAGTGGAAAATAATACCCCAAACGAAAATTTTGGATCGATATCGATCCACCGGATCGCTTTAAACCTTTAATAAGGTAAAGTTCACGTTTTACGAGGTGATAGTTATCCACAAGGACTGATATCTATCCATATCAATACATATCATTTATATAACGAATGCTCAAGAATACTGGGTCTATAACATATGTATTATTGATATGAACGATATATCAATCGCCCTAAACAATTAGGGTACAGAATAATTTTTCCGTTTTGAACAAAACATATACTATTGATAGTATCGGATAATAAGGAATATAATAATACGAAGAAATCTTCCAATAATGATTCGGATACGAAAGATGAAGGAATAATAATGATGTACAAAATTTTAACGGGGCCCTTGAATTTTCAAAACGGGGCTCACAACTGAAGATATTTTTAAATGAAAAGATATTCGAAAGGGGCTTTCGACACAACCATTAACATACTATTACTCAATAACCTTAACCATTAAGACTGCAAATACTCCACAATAATTATTCTACACATAAAATATAATTTATATTATTAATAAAGTTCACGGATATTACACAGTTGACATACTCATCTCATATTTGCTTTGCATCAATTTGGAAAACCTTTGACAGAGTTTTTCATTTGAAGAGCCAAAGATGATATCATCCACATAAATCTGAACTAGAATGATATCATTACCATGCTTCTTGAAGAATAGAGTTTTATCAATTGTCTCTCTTGTGAATTGATGCTCAAGAAGAAATTGATGCTCAGTCAGGACCTTTAACTAATCCTTGTTGTACTCTTAACTTCAAACTTCATCCTCTCAGTTCCTCTTATTAGTCCTTCTGAAAAATTAGCATCCTTTCATTTCTTGAACATTTGGAATCCCACTCGGTAAAAACAATACCTTATGATTCCTTTATCATTCTTTCTCAGTCTTTACTGCTTTCTCCAATATGGACTTTATACCTTTACTCGTCATTTGCTCTTGACATAACCTGATTTTCTGTAGCAATTCCGGTTGCATTGCAACCTCAACTAGTCTCTCAGTACCATTTCCGGCTATTTTAACCTCAATTTCCATTTTCTCAAATCCTTGGATTAACTTCATCCGACGATGTTATCATCTTAAGTCTCTTAGACTAAGGGTATCGGCCACCACATTGGACTTCCCTGGGTGGTAAAGAATCCACCGTCATAATCCTTGATTAGCTTTAGCTATCTTTTCTATTATCACGGTACAGTCTTCCTGGGAAAACGTATCTAATGTTCTTATTATTGTGTAAATCTCACACTTCTTTCCATACAATTAGTGCCTCAAATCTTTAAAGCGAAAACTATTGCTGCCAATTCTAAGTCATGCGTAGGGTATCTAAATTCATATTCCTTTAATTATCTGGATGCATGCGCAATTACCTTTCCGTGCTGCATAACACACACCCTACTTCTTTATGCGATGCGTCGCTATAGATCACAAAATCTCCCTTCCCGTCTGGCAGTACCAGCACAGGACGGTGACTAGTCTCTTCTTTAATTCCCGGAAACTTTTCTCACATTTCTCGGTCCATTCAACTTTTCAGTCTTCCGAGTAAGTCGGGTTAGTGGGGCTGCTATTTTAGCAAAATCTTGCACACATCTTCGGTAATATCCGGCTAAATCCACAAAATTACTCACCTCAGTTGGTGTGGTTGGTCTTTCCCAGTTCGAAACAGCTTTTATCGTAGCAGGGTCAACCAGCACTCCTTCACTGTTGACCACATGTTCTAAAAACTGTACTTCCCTTAGCCAAAACTCGCACTTTGAGAACTTGGTATATAACGTTTCCCTTCTCAGTGTCTCTAACACTATCCTCAAATGTTCAGCACGTTCTCCCTCGGTCTTTGAGGTAAACCAAAATATTATCGATGTCACTATGACACACTTATCCAAATACTTCTCGAAAACTCGATTCAGCACGTCCATGAAAGCTGCAAGGGCATTCGTTAGCCCAACGACATCACTAAAAACTCGTAGTGTCCATACCTGGTGTGAAACGCAGTCTTGGGTACGTCCTCAGGTTTAATATTCCACCGGTGGCATCCAGTTCTCAATCAATCTTCAAGAATTTAACTACACCATGCAGCCGATCGATCAAATCACTGATCCTTGGCAGGGGTATTCATTCTTAACAGTTAGCCTATTCAGCTTTCGATAGTTTATGCACAGCCTCATGCTGCCGTCCTTTTTCTTCACCAATAACATGGGTGCATCCCACAATGACACAATTGGTCTTATCATTCCTTTCCCTAACAATTCCTACAATTGAGCGACTAATTTCTTCATCTCGACTGGAGCTAGTGGGTACGGGGCCTTCGAAACTAGCGCCGTTCTTGGAGCTAATTCTATAGCAAACTTTATTTCTCTATCGGGTGGTAACCCCGGAAGATCTTCTGGAATACATCGTCGAATTCGTTAACCACATGGATATTCTGTACACTAGGTACTTCCCGTTTCGTATCCATCACAGTCGCTAAACAAGTTTCACATCCTTGGAGGTCAATCGTTCCCTCGTCCGACAATCTGAATTCTTACCTTCTTTCTTTCTCAATCTATTCGCGTTTCATACTCTATTTTCTTTATGCCCATTTCTTTCTCATCCATTTTGCTTCCATTTCTATCACATTCGTTTCATTAACCAAGGTAACATAATCAGTCATTTCGAACACTTCGTTATTCTGAATTCGCATCATGCGAAACAAACCTTGGCAATTTCCGTAAACTTCAATTCATAACTTGTCGTACTTATTCGTTTTAGCTCTCAGCTTCAACATTCTTACTTTTCCAAATACAAATGAAAATACTTGCATGGTACCAAGAATACTTCAAGCAACAGAATTTTTATAAAATCTTCGTAAGAATTCTCGTCGAATGGATGACCCTATAAGGTCTCAATCAATTATCATTTGGAAATTTTATCATCACAATTCACTGCATATAAAATGCATTGTGAACTCACTTATATAAATTTGACCGAAAGTTGAACTTAGTGAAACATTAAATAGTTCATTTCAAGAAACATTAACAACTAGCTGAACAAAATTTGCTAGTTCGATTGGTTTGGGACGCAGCATCTAGCTAGGATGATTAGCTAGATTTTCATCATATCATTAAAATTTCAACTAGTTAGAACAATTAACTAGTGACTTATAATGGCACATATAATTAGCCAGTTTCAACCTTACTAGTACAAAATCTCAACCTCGTAGCCAAAGAAAGAAAGGAAACAACATTTTGACTACTCGGATAATGAATTGAAAGAAGAGTAAATAAGTTTGGGACGAACAAGGTAATTATAACCCTTGAATAGAATATAAGGTCTGAATAGATGGTTCTTGGTATCGGAACAATCGATAACCTCCCACCAAACATTTCTCATCAGTGAAACGGTCCACCCAAAGGTGTCTCCGTACATAACTTTATGAAATTCTCTGATAGAATTGAATTCGGACTACCAATATCAAATTGATATCATTTCCACGATTCCAACGTCTGATGTGCAAATCTCTTTTTAATAGAAGAAACGAATTCATGAGTGATCTCTGAAATACATATCATCTATATTTTAAACAAATAGCTAGATATTTATGAACTCGACTGAGGAGTCCAAATATGAAGAAATAAAATGAATATTTAACGATTGTTGGTTGCATCCCAAGTTGAAGTAGGAAACTAGAAGGGTTACCTGACATGAACTATTCAAGGTAACACGGGAAGGAACAGTTTTAGATTGAGTAGTGTACCAGCAAGTAGATACCAAAAAGTCAATGGTCATCATAATTTCTAACATCACCCGTACGAGGATGATCTAATCTTTCTGCCTTTATGGCTTAGGGTACTAACCAACGGTACCTCAAAATCGTACAAGTCCTTAAATAGGTCGGGAGTTCGAAACATATTCGCCATTCCCCGATAATCGTTCAGAGATTGGATCTCCTACGGCCGCATCAACACATCCTCAAAAGATGGAGGTCCATTAACATATATGTAATTTCTCAACACTAGTCGTATCGAATGAATCCAACCCCAGGCCACCATAGGTCTCGTTCCTCGTAGGTCCTGAGATTGTCGCATTGCTCGTTGCAACCATACGTGTCTTTGATTTCCGAGTTGAGCCATCATGGCCTATCGTACGAAATATACTCGCGATGCGATTTAGCACGTTCGTCTCACGATAACGTTCTGGTACTATATGTACGCAAAAGTCTTCCTCTTAGGTAACAAAATACCCATCGACGGAAAAGACACCAACTTTGGTGGAATTGTTGTTCTCAAGGCTTGGACCTCATACACAAGATAATGCCTTAACTAGTCCACGCAATTTAGTAATTCGGATCGCGTAAAAGACTGTAAACGTCTTAATCTTCACATGTGCTACCTTCTCGTGGGCAAACTATGATGAACTACAAACACTTAAGTTCTTACTAAGTCAAGTTATCCATTGGTATTGGCCATTCCGACCTTACCCCAACTGTAACCGAGACTCTGCTCCGCGTCTTATATTAATGTCTTTGATAATCCGTGTAAAATTCTAAACATCCTTCTCATCATTATGATGATCTTCAACGGCCATATCGGTCCTCCGATAAGTCCTCAACTAAACTCTTTAATCTTAACATCCTCAATGGCACTACTTCCGGTAGTCCACTTAACGAACTCTATATGAGTCCTCTCGTCATTCTCTTACTTCGATATAACTCTTAACACTCTCATATCCAAGTTTATAACTTAACGCTCTGATACCATTTCTGTAACACCCCCAGATCCGGGGTCAGGAATCTGGGTTGTCACGCTCCATCAATTATACAATACATGCATTCTAATAATATAACTCCAACGACCCCAATCACTTACGCACACACACACACAAGTTATAGCCTTGGAAATGAGCAACAAAAGTAATATTTTTTATTAAAAATCAAATGTACTATCCAGGATCTCATCTATCATTTACAACCTCTACCTGAAGTTAAAATAATAGACCTCACAATTCTATACAAGGTTTAGTAATACAAGCCTACTAAAAAAATAATTCTCATTAATTCAAGCTGCAACTATTCTGCTCACACCGGCAGTATCCATCCTGCTGAACTAACTCAAGGGTGGTCTCTCCATTCCCTTGCTCTCGTAACACGAGGTGAATCAGCAATGTTTTTTTCATGCTAAAAGTATTAATAAAGCAAGAATTAGCTAATATCGCTCAGCAAGAAATCTATCCAAGTTTAAATCTTTAAACCTTTAAGGCAGATAATCCATATAGGATCCATGTTTTAAAACTACTAGGGTTTGACCCCAAAACAGTATACCGTTCAAAATACCGTATGACTTATAATCATACTCAAATACTCTACGTAAACCATTTAGAAATCCTTGGTATCAATATGATAAACCAAGTCTCAAACATATCTTTTTAAAATAGATTTTAAACATTGTAATCAAGGCTTAAAGCCTATCCATTGATTCAAAACACTATACAGTTCAATATACTGTATATCTTAAATACCTTCTCCACGTATACACACACATATCTATTTAGATATCTCATACTGTTCAAAATACTGTATAATATCAGTAATGAACACCTTTTCATAAAAGAAGCAAGAATGAGCACTATAGCTCGACAATAATATATAGCAGCATAATCATATATGTAAGCTGATATCATAAAGGAAAACCTTTAAAACTCCATTCGTGTACAGAATGATATATTGAAATATTCTTTTCGTCAAAACATGCCATACAGTTCAACTACTGTATGAGGTATAGTACTTTGTTAAAATATTATTAACAAGTATCTGTAACCGGTATTTAATCCAAGTTACCAAACATTTCTGAAATTCCAATCCTTGGAAAACATGGAGAGTTGTACAGGGCTACGCACTGGTATACGATGATCAGTCGTCATACCAAAGATTTTCTACTAGTAGATGGATAATCCCGAAGGTCATTACCCTAGCCGCATACGAGCTTTTAGGTTGGACCGGCGTCACCCGGCCTCTTACTCATTTGTAACCACATGGCAACATCAAGGCCACACAAGTGGACCTGCTCCCTGATAACGGATTCCACTGGACTGGCATCATCCAGCCTCTTTTTCATTTCCACCTGGTGACATCAAGGTCATCAAAATAGTTTTTATTTGCGGAACCGTGCGTTACTCGGCCACTTACGCGAAATGTTGTTCCCCCAACTATCTTCAACTGGAACGAATATTAATCCAGTTCCCCAAGCATAAGCTTGTTGATAGGTTTTGAAATATACCCTTACTTCCGGATTATATCGGAAGTAAGTCACAATGTGGGTTGACCGTTGTCAACTGACCTCGATCCTCGAGTAAAACATTTTGAAATTACGACCTGGGAGTTTTGTAAAATATCTTTAGCTCTGATAATTCAGAAACCCAAACTATAACACTTTTAATAAAAGAGGCAAGTGAAATCATATGTTCACTTCCTGGAATGGATTCCCAATTTTTTTATAATTCCAAAACCTTAATCATTATTTGAGATAATAATTTAAAGTAGTTGGGAACCCCTACTATAGTCACATAAATCTCTCTTGAGATCAGAAAATATTTTAAATATTTATTGGAACCTTACGTAATATTTAAATAAGGTTCTATGATTTTTAAATCATTTTTTGAATATTTAATAAATATTAAAATAATAAATATTGAATTATTATTCAATAAAATTTCCACTTAAGTGAATATTCAAAAATAATATTCACTTAATTAAATAAATATCCAAATAATATTTATAATAATATTATTTAAATATCACACATTAAATATCCAATAATATATATATATTGGAATATTTAATCAACATTTTAAAAAAACATAACTGTCCCTGGAACCCTCCAGCTTCTGACAGTATAATCCAGACCAAAATACTAATTTGACTCCCGGTCTAAGTTTTAAAATCCACGTACGAGTGCTCTACCCTTAGAGCCTCTATAACACTTCGGTTTATATCTAATATTTACATAGCATATAAACCCTTATATAACACAAAGCTTTTTACCAAGCATAATCAGTTATACTTCTTTTCACAGTATTAAAACAAAATATATCACAAACACAACAGTAATCACAACAGCATCACTTATATGAGGTAGGGTTTGGAAACTTGCATGCATCTATCATATGCATCTATTATATCTCAACCTTTTTAATACCATTACATCTATATACGATATAAGGTTTGAAAGCATGCATGATATCATATCATATGCATCAACAGTATAAGTAATGGAAAACAACATGGGATGAGAAAACTTGCCTCGGGTCCTTGGTTGTTAGGGGTTCAAGAACTTGCCGGGAAATCTATAAACAAAGAAATACTCGATCAGTCCCTAGCGTAATCATTCGCCCATAACAATTCACTCTAAGTCAACCATAAGTCAAACACATCATGTAGCCGCGTTATTCCTCAACAATGTTCGTGTTTTAATCGACTCAAAATAATCCTTTATCTTAGTCACAACGGTTGGTCAAAGTAGTACCCTAGAGTTGACTTTTCATAGAGTTACTATTACGCGACTCGTACTCTAACACTTTTAATAAATCGGAAAATTCGTATTTAAATACGAAAACACTTCTAAAATCATCTTGAGTATTTTTAATATTTATCATAAAAGTTTTGATCTCAAAGCAGGGGTTTAGCTTGGTGAAATGTATTCTCAAACTTGGATGAGCTACGGAAAGTTACTATTCGCACGTCTTTCACTAAAACGCTCATATTTCCTTAACCGTTAGTCGAAATGACACACCGTTTTCGCGTGCGCGATCTAGGGAAAGAATAGAAAAAAATTCTTGAACATTGGTTTCTGCCTAAGGGGGTGAAATTCCCGAGAGCAGCAGATTTTTGGTAGTGAAGTGCAGAAGCACTTACTCCTCGCGCAGCTTTGGTTCCGACATTTTTATAAAATCACAAACTTATCTTTTCAACACGAAACCTTCTAGGTTCCTTTCTAGACTATCAATTCTAGTATCCATTTTAATATCTCGACCCAATTCCATTTTAAAAGGGCTTGATCACAATCTCAAAGTTCATTCAATGAACTACTTAGTTATTCGAAACCGCTTTCACTAAAACGGACGTTTCTCCTAAACCGTTAATCGAAACGATACGATTCTTTCGCTAAAACAAACTAGGAAACATAGGATACATGATAATGGTCAGAAAGACTCATGGTTATGCTCTTAAGGTATTCGTGATCTCTGTCCAAACATCCTAAGTAAAATTCGACATGGTAACGACGCTTAAACGCGATTCCCGTGTTTAAAACACTTTAATCAATCCACCAATCCACAATCAAGCAATCACAACCCAAGGATTTCATTTATACCCTCTTATTTCTGTCTAAAAATACTCATAACACTAATCACTAGTTCAACCATCAATCAATCCATTAAACATCATACATATCATGAAAGGCATCTCTACATCATACTATCACTAACAATCATCCATTTACTCACTAATATCAAATCATAAGTAAAAGTGTGAGAAGGTTTATACCTTCCTTGGTACTTAATATAGACTATAGAGGGCTAGTATACGCTTCCTTGCTCCTTGATTATCCTTTACAAGCCTTAAACTTCAAGATCAAAACAAGAAAATCAAGAATTACTATTCATTTCACTATTCATCATCAACTTTGATTCAATTTTCAAGCATGATAACAACCATGAATGATGATGAGATTTAGAGATTACCTTAGTCTATGGATGAGGGTGATTTAGAGCCCAAGATCATGAATTATGGTTGATTAGAATTGAAGAAACGAATTTCTTATCTTTGGAGAAGAAAATAGCCGAATGTTTGCTCTCCTTGAATGCTTCTCTTTTGTTCTTGTTTTCTTTTCTTTTTGTTTTGTCTAATTACTTTTAATTACTTGCCATCTGATTTGTGTGGCCATAATCAAGACTTCTAACCAATGACACCTCTCATTTTAACTTGTGGTTGTGGTGAAAGTGGTGACAAGGTGGTGATTCATCACCTTGTCATCACTTTGTCACCAACATGTCATCCATATGTCACTCTTCTGCATCATGCTTATGTCATCATTTGTATCCTCAATTCTCTTATATATTGCACTTGATGATCTTATATAATACTCCTCCTTTGGTTAGGGTTTAATCCATAATTTGTTACGCTTTTGTTTCGCGATAGCTTCAAGTGATTTTAAAAACGTTTCTCTGTACCAAAGCTAGGGATACTTCTTTGATCTTTCCATTATCTTTGTCCAATATATAATCTTAGATTTCTCACCTTGGTTTAAGATACGATCATGGATTTCTCATTCTACATACTTTCTCAAAACGATCAAATCTATACATCCTTGATTGTCCAGTGAATAGTGATTTAAAACTCAAATGGAAATCTTCTGATTCTGATCGCGTTTACATTCACTTATTCTCCTTAAACCTCACTAATATAACTTCGAAACAATCATTCCATATCATCCACATAGTGTGGTCTGGAAATTTTTTTCCATCAGCAAATTTACTATTCATCAGGGGCAATTTTACTATTCATCAAAAGATTTTTTTTTTTAACTAAGTCCAAAATTTGGGGTTATTACAATTTAGGAGAGGAAGATGTGTCTTTAGCAGCCTCATCTTCTTCAAATAACTGTTGTTTGATGACCATTGATTATTCATCAAACTCAACAACACTCTTTTTGAAGATGGGCTCTTTGACACCAGACAAGATTGTTGGGGCATTTTTGTTTACAAAAGATTCTTTTTCCTTGCCCTTAGCCTTCTTCCTTCCCTTTTCATTCTCATAATCAAAACCAATTCCAACCTTAATGTTTTCAGTATGTTCCTCATAATAGGCTTGAACAATTTCAGCAGAGTTTCTATAGCTTCTTATCTTTAATTTATTTTCAGCAATTTGTTCTCTAAGGGCCTTTTCTATTTGTTCAGCACAAACTACTTTATTCTTAAGATACTCAACCTCCTGTTTCAAGCCATCAAGATTCACAACCATTAACTCAAGTTCCTCATTCTTTTCTGTAAGTTCAATATTCTTAGCAGTTAGCCTATCAATTTCTTCATTAGCAACTAACATACTAGTATGAATATTAAACATTTCTGTACTCATATCTTCAACAGTTTGCTTGTATTGAGAGGGAGACATTTCAAGAGAAGTAAGAATAGGTACCTGATTTGAAGAGTTAGAATCATCATCATCAGAGTAAGCCATCAAGGCATAGTTTACATACTCCAGTTCTTCTTCTTAATGTGAATCATCCCAGCATTTTCCCTCTGCAATAAAAGCCTTGCCCTGATGTTTCTTGAGTAGAGCTTCATACTTTACTTCAAGTTCCAAGTATGCTTTGTCCTTCTTGACTTGTTTGGGCTTCTTGCACTCTGTAGCAAAGTGCCCAAGTTCATTACAATTGTAGCATCTTATCTTTGACCTATCCACACTTCTAGTTTTGTATCCACCCTTTGCAACACCAACAGTTCCTTTCCCTTTGTTGAAGTTGTTTGAATCACTTGATCCACCAGCTCCACTAGCATTAAACTTAGACTTAAATGGTTGCTTCCTTTTGAATCTTATGTTAGGATACCTCCTAGCCATGTAAGCAAAAGATTTGTTCTCCATTTTATCCAGTTCATCTATGCTGTAGAAGTCATCTTCCTCAGGCAAGTCATAAGTGACTTGAGGTTCTTCAACAGTGTCCTCAACATCCAGCTCTTCAACCTTAGCTTGACTGACTTTCATAGCTTCCATCCATTGGCTTAGATTATCAGCAATGAGGGCACATGATGTGTTGGCCATTATGCCTTGATTTGCCTGAATGGATCTTTTCTGAAACAACTCTAGTTCATATGTTTTCAGCACACCATATAACACATCAAAGTCAATCTTGGTTAGATCTCTTTCCATGAGAGAAGAGATCCTTGGCTCCAAATGACTTGGAAGAGTCAATAAGAACTTCATGTTAAGCTCTTCAGTTTCATAGTGTTTGTCATAGAGTTTAAGATCATTTATCAACCTGTTGAACCTTTCAAACACTTCTGTGATGCCCTCTTTTGGCTGAGCCATGAAGGCTTCATACTGAGAAACAAGAATTATATAAATTATCAAATAAAATATATTCTGTAAAATTTGCATTTGGGTAGGTAATATTATGAATTATTTACATATTTCTTTTGTTTATATAGTTTGATTTTTTATTTTCTTGGACTGATACCATGGCCATCTATATATATGAAAAAAATTATATTGATAAAAATAAATATAAACATATAATATTACTTATATTTATATAGTATTATTAGAAAAGATGATATTAGAACATTATAGTTTGAATTTTAACTTATATAATAGTATTATTTATATATTACTCTAATATATTACTGCATCAAAATACCCGAGAGTATGTTAGTATCATTAATACGTGCATCAATCATATCCGGACATATGAACTGAAATTCGTGCAGTGATATGTTGACGATGCCTTCTTCCAATCTTTTAGGTGACGTTATGCGTATGAAGAGTGATAAGTGGATTTTATATCCACTTGGAACGCTTCATATCGGCTTAAATTGATGACTTGAACTCAAGTATGTGGTGTGTTTAATGTGTTTTCATTAAGTTTTGCAGAACCAAGAGTTGGAGGTTAATTTGATTAAAATTCGGATTTTCCGGGTAGGTTGCGCAGTCTTCACTGTTTTGGCCATATCTGGAGTTCTACAAGTCCGATTCTGACGATCTTACAGCTCACGCGAAGAGAAAGGAATTCTGGACAGAAATCCCCGCGCGCCCGCGCCATTTCCCGCGCGCCCGCGCCACACTTGACAGAAAGCTCCGCGCGCCCGCGCCACAGTCCGCGCGCCCGCGCCAGAAAAAATACTGAAAATTCTGTTTTGTGATCAGAAAAGGAAACATGCCATACGTGTTAGCCTGAAACCCTTATAAGTTTTTGGTGGACGTTTTCTAGGGGATATACAGAGATATATCAAGATTCATATATATATATACGTCCACGGTGAAGAGAAGAAGAAGACGGCTGATTTAAGAAGACCTAGTTTTCATCTAATCTTTGTATTCTTCTAAATTAGGCGATACTTGAATTCTCGTTTGTTCTTTCTAAACCCTAATTATTCTATTCAGTTTTACAGACTTATTACTATCATGTTATCATCAGAACCCACGATGATGAACGGTTCGATTATGAACTAATCGTCGTCGTGGGATTCTAATGGATTTATTTATGTAGTTTAGTATCTTGATGCTTTAAAGATCTGTGTGTGATGTATAATTGATATCCTCGTATGGTTAAGCTTAATTGATAGATGCGTCGCGAACATCTAATTTGTTAATCTCTTGTGAAGCGAGAGTGGATCTTGAGATTTAGAACTTGCCATGCTAGCATAGGTTCATAATTGTTTATCAATATGATTCGTAGTATAAGATGAAAATACTTATATTACCCTGTGTGATCTTTATGGATAACTAGTTCCTCAACCGTTATGTTTTCAAATTCTATAGACATATAGGGTCTAAACATAATTGGTGTCTATTCATCTTCTATCTCTTTTGTGGATGTATGGGTAGTTTGATATACGTATGCCGACAGGTAGCGTGTATTTGATTCGTGTTATCCGATCAGATATCATAACAATTGCATATAGTGATTAAAGGTGTCAGATCTAAGCAAAGTATTTAATGAAGTTAGGATCCCATGTTTCTCTTACATAAGTAATCTCGTTTGTTAATTCACTCTTAGTTGATAATTGTTTTATTAGTTAAGTAATAATCAACAACTCAATTTAATAATTGGTCAAGCATTAAGAAGTAACCATACACTGTTGCATAGGTATTAAATTGGCATTTACACCTTGTCTCTGCGGAACGAACTCTATTTATCACTTGCTATTTGTGATCGCGTATACTTGCGTGTTTACGAGTCAACAAGTTTTTGGCGCCGCTGCCGGGGACTACGGTGTTATTTGTAGTTTAAGTGCTTGTCATCAGTGGTCGTTATAGATTACTGACTTGAACTGTTTTTTATTTATTTGATGGATTATTGGGAGCAGGACTTCGTAATTGTGTGTGAGCTGTGTGCAGGTGGACATTACACTCATCAATGTGAGTATAACAGAAACCGGCCAAATTTCAGCTGGGACTACAATCAGAGTGGTATGGAGCAATCCCAATATCCGTCCTACCCGCTCCAAAATCAGCAGTTTGGAGATGAGCCATACAGTCCATGGGGAACTCAGCAACAACAGGGGCAACAATTTCAGCATCAGTATGCCCCAGTGCATCAACACTTTCAACCTCCTAAATTTCAGCAGCAGCAATTTCAGACTTGGTCTAACCAACAGTCGACCGAAGAAGCTGAATTAGAAGAATTGAGGTTGATGGTTAAAAGCAATGCATTGTCTCTCCAGACAATAGGAGATCAGATTGGTCAAATTGCAAATGCATTAAAAACATTGAATCAAATTGCAAGTGACACAGAAGGCCTGGCTGTAGAGCAGGAGGACAAGAACCTTCCTATCAGTCTTGACTGGCCTTTCTTAGCCACGGGTGAGACCTTGATCGAAGTTCAGGAAGGAGAGTCTGAGGGCAAAGATGAGGAAGAAGCAGAACATGAAGCTGATAAGGAAGGAGAACCGGAGGCAACCCAATCAGAAAATTCAGAATGTCCAGAAAATTCGGTTCTGAATAATCAGCCGCAACCACTTCCTTTGCAATCTGAAAATTCTGAAGAATCAGCCCAAGATCAAGAAAACTCCAAGGCTCAAGTGGCTATGCTATTTCCTTCGAAGGATGAAGAGGGTCTCAGTGTGGTAATGGTTGATACTGAACACCGTAAGAAGGTTGATCAGCCGTTAAAGTCAAAGTCTGTAGAGAGTGCTTTTCAATGGAAGTTTGACATTGAAGATGATGAATTAGAAGAGCATGTTCAGTTGTTGAATGCCGCTCCGTTGCAATCTGACTTCGACCAGTTGGAGGCCGAAGAGGAAAAGAGCATCACTCCTGCTGACAAATCTACTCCGGAGAAGACTACAGAGAGTATCCAAATCGATTTTCCTCCTCCATATCCACCGAGGCTTCAGAAGCAAACTCTAGCCATGAATTTGCCGGCGGAGGATGAGGAGTGTTTTAGCTTGAAATTGGTTGATGCAGGGCAGAGTAAAAAGTATGACACGGAGAAGGAGAAGGCAAGGCATGGCCAGCTGAGGATTACAGTGCCTTGGCTAATGGGGCTACGTATTCCACATAAGTTGCTTGGAGTGGAAGATCTCTGGAATTCTCAGGTGCGCCTTAAGCCATCATTTGAAGGAGCTCCCAAACTCGAGCTCAACCCATTGCTAGTTCACCTGGGGTATGTTTCTTGTAATTCATCTCCTTTGCTTGTTATTGTTATTGCTGCTAACTTTTCAGGTAGGCGGGAGAATGTTGTTAAGAGATCTGGTGAGGAGCGAAGACGGGTAAAGCTTGTCGTTGAAGATGTCGCTCCAGAAAAGATCCTTAAGTGGCCCTTATAGAGGTGCGGTGTGGAAATTTTTCAAGTTAAAATCGTGGCCAAGTCTAGCTAAAGACGTTAAAGAAAGGCGCTTCTTGGGAGGCAACCCATGGATTTCCTGCTTTCAAATAAAATAGTTGTGTTGTGTGGTCCCCGATTCTTCGTATATCCACCACCAGATTTACCACCCGAGGAGGGTGATCCTGCCGATAGTTAGGTATGTTCTCTATCCTTTTTATTGCCTTCAATGAGGACATTGAATATCTTAAGTTTGGGGGTGATTTGAGGATTAGTAGTAATTGTGTCATTGTGTTCATTTAGAAATCATAATGCATGTTAGTATAATTTCATTCATATTGTTGCATAATTGTCATATAGAGCATATGTGTTTGTGTTTTGTTTGTTTATGTCATGTGAGTTCATGTTAGTTGCATTAGCATGCATAGCATAATTCATGATCCCTTAGGAATTGACTGTTTCTGGTTTGATAGGTCGGTGTTGATTGGAGTGTGGTAGTGATGAATAGAGGGTTGATTAAGTTCCTATGAATTGACTTGCATGACAGAAACAAATGTAAATTCACAAGTCTCATTGGTTGCTTTTGAATTTGATCAGACCATGTTTGTTTGGAAGTTAGAATTTAACCACTTGCTTATATTTAGAATGTTTTCTATTCTCTTGAAATTGAAAGAAGCACTTAAGTCTAAGTTTGGGGGAAAACAGGGATGTCATGCTAGTTGTCAGTAAAGGCTAGGCGTCAAATGGCTAGTAGCCGGCTCATTGAAAAGATGAGTAGTCTAGGGTGGGATGAGAAAAAGGCAAAGCGCACTCATTCCGAAGAAAAAAAAATAGAAAAGAAGAAAAAAAAAATGTTTTGTTAGTTGTTATGCAAAATTGATCAGGTTGAGCTCTTTAATACTCGAGTAATTAAGTTCTTGGGGACTTTGTGCCTAGTGACCTAAGACTTTTCCGGTCTGGGATCCACTAACCTAACGCTCGCTACATGGGTATTATTGTATAAGCCTTTAGGGGTCTCAGCCATTGCACGGTCAAATAAGCATGTGTATTGTGTTTAGTATGTTGTTTTGTAATAAAAGCATGAAGTCCTGTCTAACTCAAGTGGATATTGAGGTGTCTTTAAGTGGTTTCTTGTGTCTAGAGTTCATTTTGTTTATAAGCTTGTGGTTGTTTTGGTGAAGAATAGGATATGGTCTTGATTTAGTTTGAGAGTATATTGACGAGCATTGCACACACGCACGTTTCTGTGTTTGTATTGTTAGTATACGGGAATTTGGTCGAACTCTGTTTGAAAGATTGCATTCCTTGAGATGTTGGCTTGTTGATTGGTTATGGTTAGTTTGAGGGGATCGTTTGCATTTTCATATTAGTTGCATTCATATAGTTTGCATTGTTAGATGGATTTTGTGGGTACATTCGCTATAGGCCCTCACGAGACCTTACTCGTCCACTAGGGCTGCCTAGGGGTTTAAAGGGCTTGTTGCATATGCCAAATGCAACCGTGATCACCTACGGAAGTGGTACTAGTTAGTTGTATATAGTTATGTTTGTTTATGCTTGAGGACAAGCATCGGTTTAAGTTTGGGGGTGTGATAAGTGGATTTTATATCCACTTGGAACGCTTCATATCGGCTTAAATTGATGACTTGAACTCAAGTATGTGGTGTGTTTAATGTGTTTTCATTAAGTTTTGCAGAACCAAGAGTTGGAGGTTAATTTGATTAAAATTCGGATTTTCCGGGTAGGTTGCGCAGTCTTCACTGTTTTGGCCATATCTGGAGTTCTACAAGTCCGATTCTGACGATCTTACAGCTCACGCGAAGAGAAAGGAATTCTGGACAGAAATCCCCGCGCGCCCGCGCCATTTCCCGCGCGCCCGCGCCACACTTGACAGAAAGCTCCGCGCGCCCGCGCCACAGTCCGCGCGCCCGCGCCAGAAAAAATACTGAAAATTCTGTTTTGTGATCAGAAAAGGAAACATGCCATACGTGTTAGCCTGAAACCCTTATAAGTTTTTGGTGGACGTTTTCTAGGGGATATACAGAGATATATCAAGATTCATATATATATATACGTCCACGGTGAAGAGAAGAAGAAGACGGCTGATTTAAGAAGACCTAGTTTTCATCTAATCTTTGTATTCTTCTAAATTAGGCGATACTTGAATTCTCGTTTGTTCTTTCTAAACCCTAATTATTCTATTCAGTTTTACAGACTTATTACTATCATGTTATCATCAGAACCCACGATGATGAACGGTTCGATTATGAACTAATCGTCGTCGTGGGATTCTAATGGATTTATTTATGTAGTTTAGTATCTTGATGCTTTAAAGATCTGTGTGTGATGTATAATTGATATCCTCGTATGGTTAAGCTTAATTGATAGATGCGTCGCGAACATCTAATTTGTTAATCTCTTGTGAAGCGAGAGTGGATCTTGAGATTTAGAACTTGCCATGCTAGCATAGGTTCATAATTGTTTATCAATATGATTCGTAGTATAAGATGAAAATACTTATATTGCCCTGTGTGATCTTTATGGATAACTAGTTCCTCAACCGTTATGTTTTCAAATTCTATAGACATATAGGGTCTAAACATAATTGGTGTCTATTCATCTTCTATCTCTTTTGTGGATGTATGGGTAGTTTGATATACGTATGCCGACAGGTAGCGTGTATTTGATTCGTGTTATCCGATCAGATATCATAACAATTGCATATAGTGATTAAAGGTGTCAGATCTAAGCAAAGTATTTAATGAAGTTAGGATCCCATGTTTCTCTTACATAAGTAATCTCGTTTGTTAATTCACTCTTAGTTGATAATTGTTTTATTAGTTAAGTAATAATCAACAACTCAATTTAATAATTGGTCAAGCATTAAGAAGTAACCATACACTGTTGCATAGGTATTAAATTGGCATTTACACCTTGTCTCTGCGGAACGAACTCTATTTATCACTTGCTATTTGTGATCGCGTATACTTGCGTGTTTACGAGTCAACAAAGAGCAATTTAGACCCATGTGATAGTGGTCTATATTTCCCTGTACTTGAAACAACTTTCAGATTTTTGATGCTGTGCACGGAGCCTTCCTCTAAAAGATCTTTGAAACGAGAGACCAGAATCTTTGGGATCGTAGCATGGATCAAATTTTTCTATCATACAACATATCTTAGAAAAGTTAATAACATCATACAATTTGACAAACTAATAAGTTATAAGTATATTGATTTATTAACCTTTTCATCGATCAAAATCATGTCGACTGATCAGTTCTTCAGTATTTGGATCGACAAATACTCACATTCTACACATTTGTACTCTTATCATACAGGTATAGATGATGTCATTCAAAACATCCTGTTAGATATGAATATCACTAGAAAACTAGACAGGGGGGGGGGGGGTTGAATGGTTAGTTTGAATGTTTTTCGATTCTTGAAACTAAGAACTATATTAGATTGTGTATGTATGAAAATGCGGAAATAAAATGAACAGAACACACACAATCACTTTAATCTACTTTGTATAAAGTAAATCAAATACTACAGCTTCCAAAATTTCACAAGTGAAATCCTGGATTCTAAACAAGAACAATGCTTTCTTGTTTTCTTACAGAGAAAAGAGTGCTTGAATAATTCTATGTGTATCTCTCTTACAACTAACTATAGGGTGTGCACAATATATATAATACATATACAAACTGGTGCACACACCTATTTATACAGCTACCCCTAACTGTAACTCCAACTTGTTTTTCCATAAGAGGTTAACTGTGTCAGGAAGGACCACTTGCTTTCTGTCATCCTTTCCCTTATCTGTAGTTGCTTGTCTCTAATTTTTGTCTCCAAGTTTTGTTGTAGATTTGCCATCTGTCTTTGGACCACTTAACCATAACAGATGCTTCAGTATTTGTCTCCATAAACTTTTGATTCAGTACCTTGATTTGTCTTGTTATAAAACGTCTAAGTGTTGACATCGTGAACTCCAGTATACTCCTTATCCTGTGACTTGTCGACATAGAGCATTTCTGACTTTGCTACATGAGTATTTTAGGAGTATGCGATATGGCATATTTCTGACTTCATGATGTAGCCTTTGAGGACTTCACGATCTAGTACATTTCGGACTATGCGATCTCAACACTTCACAACATGAGCCTTGAGGACTTCACGACATAGTTCATTTCAGACTATGCGATCTCAGCACTTCACGACATGGATTTTGGGGACTTCGCGACATAGCTCATTCTGACTTCACGATATAGGGACTTAGACAAATTTCTGCAACTTATTTCTTCAAGGCCTTATTCACTTTTATCCTGTTGCATGAACAAATTGAACTTCTTCCAGGACAATTATTTCATGGCCTATATACATTCTAGGTGCAAGAAACTTACTAAGCTCATTATAAACTTGAGCATACAGAGTAGAGCTAAGTACATGAAAACAAGACAAGTACAATAGAGACCTATACTATATCTCAGTGATAAACTTCACTAGGTCATGTAGAGTGACATAGTCACAAGGTGTAGGCTTCTTAATAGTGGTATTCAGACATGCCTTGAGCCTAACACATCCAACATGGTGTAGGCCATAGTTATATTGATTGTAAATATGGTTTTAAAGATTTGGAGCTATGTAAAAAAAATTCGGTGTAGATTTGTTGTTATGAATGACCTTTAATTTATACCTGTTTGTAAGGTGAATAACATGGAAATTCATTATGTTTAAAAGTCAAAAAGTATTAAATAGTAACTTACCTTTCAGATATTAAGTTAATTTGTAAAAGTTATACAACTTTTCTTATAAGCATACTATTTAGTCGTTAAACTTTTCTTATAAGCATACTCTTTAGCTGTTAAAGAAGATGCAGAGGAAGGAAAGAAACTGTTTCACTTATGGTCCGTATATGAATAATTATTGCAAATTCTAAAAATAAGAAAGAAAGTTGTAAATAATAATGGATTAGATCCTAAAAATTCGAAAGTAATAAAGAAATTAACATTAAATCTTACAAATTTGCAATTTTCCAATTCCATTTTTACATATTTGAAAATGATAAAAGGAAATTGTAATTATTAACATAAGATCCTACAAATTTGAAAATAATAAGGAAGTTTTAACATAAGATCCTACAAATTTGAAAATAATAAGGAAGTTGTAATTTTCTAATTCCTCCAATCTTACAAATTTGAAAATAATAAAAGAAAGTTCTATCAAGTTTGAAAATAATAATAGAAAGTTCTATCAAGTTTGAAAATAATAAAAGAGAAAATTGCAATTATTAACATAAAATCTTACAAATTCGAAAATAATAAGGAAGTTGTAATTTTCTAATTCAAAGAAAGTTCTATCAAGTTTGAAAATAATAAAAGAAAGTTCTATCAATTTTGAAAATAAAAGAAAGTTCTATCAATTTTGAAAATAAAAGAAAGTTCTATCAATTCCCTTCCTACAAAATTGAAAATAATAAAGGAAGTTGTAATTTTTCAATTTTCTTCCTACAAAATCGAAAATAATAAAGGAAGTTGTAATTATTAATATTAAAATTTGTGAAAAATTGAGAAAATTAGAAAAATAGAACGAAGCGATTTGAGAGCCGCCACCTCACCGCCCCCGTCTTCTCCTTTATATAAGTATATTGATAGAATTTTCTATGTAAAAATTCGAAAATCTTTTAATCCTTCAATTTATGGATAGTAACAATTAAATAATAATTAAACCAAAGTTCGAAACATCAATTCCTATCAATTACACTGTTAAAAAATTATTAATATAATATTCATGTATACCACGGATAACAATGTACAACCACTGTACGATCAATTTAATAAGCACTATAAGATCTTAAATAAATAGATGAGAACCATTAGATCATTTTCAAAACTAAAGATAGAGCCCAAATAGTAAATTGAGTTTCAAAATTCTAATAAATATTATTATTTTAAATTATTTTAGACCAGTTTAAATTATTGTTTACTATTTCTTTTAAATTTAGAAATTCTATGTTTACTTCAATTAAAATATTAAAATCAATCTAAGAGAATTTAATTTGATATAGAAGATAATAATATGTGATTACAATATTTTAAAATTTATAATAATAATAAAAGTTTATAAAATTTATGTATAAAGATCTACATTTACACTAAGAGTCTATAATAATAATGTGTAAAAGCATTGTTCTAAAAATTCCCTGATTAATCCTTTACAAGGTGATCGACGAATTCGATTTTTAAAATTTTATTAATCTTTACAAGTACTTCTTGATCGAAATATTTATAATAAATTATTAAAATTAAAATAATATACTAATAAAAAAATTAATTATTGATTTAATGATTCGATAAATACATATTAGTTAATAAATAATTAATAGAATCAGAATAATATATTAAATAATATTAAAATACATCCGATTTTTACTCCGATTAATCCCCAATTTACCGATTAATCCTGAATCGGCACCTCAACCGATTAGTTCTGATTACCGATTTGTACAATACTGTGTAAAAGAGATAATTTGAAAGTATTATCAAAGTTCTAAGTTTCGAAACTCATTAACAACATATTTAAATTTTATATTTAAAACTTAAAATATACTAATATAGGTTAAAAATTCGAATCACATTAAGAACATATAAACTATGATAATTATAACTCCAAAATTACTAATATCTATATTAGTTATATTCAGTGGAACCCACTTAGGTGGTTTGGTTCAAAAGACGATATAGATTTGTAATTAGGAATCAGGCTGAGAAATCAATTTTGAAATCAGATGTTTGGTTAAGTATTGGAATGAATTTATTTAATTTAAAATATAATTAATAAATCATTTTTCTTATCATATTTTGTGTATGTATATTATACAGTAAAGTTAAGTTGTTATACAATTTACAAATAAAAAAATTAATATAAAAAATGTCATTGATAAATTTCAATTTAATCAATTAAATAGGGATTTAATAATTTTTAATAAAATAAAATATTAATAATTAGTATGAAATAGAAATAAATATAATTTATTAAATATTAAACAACATCATATTTAAAATATGTGTATTAAGATTGTATTTAATTTCGTGAACAGGAATGAAATAATAAAACTCAATTTGATACCTCATACCCTTCTCTCAAACCCACCTCCCCATTAAGGTATCAAATTTGTAACACCCCCAAATCCGGGGTCAGAGAATTTGGTCGTCACGCGGAAATCTGAATTTAAACAACCTGTTATATCTTAAACCAATTCAAATATAACATCTGTGACCCCAACTATACCAAGATCTCTTTAGGGTATAGTGCTAGAAACAAAAACCAAAATCCCAATAAATAAAAATGTTCATCTCTACGATAATCTCTTTGCATAAATCCTATAAAGCTAGTATAACTTCGATCAGAAGTATACCAGGTCAAACTAATTATATACATAATAATATTTAATAGAAATGAACTTTATACAAATAGCCTTACACTAGATCCATATACTCTACATCAATTCATCTTCATAACAGCATCTCGTCTCTTCGCATTCCAAACTTATACGATTTAATCATGTCACTCTATCTTTCACTGGAGGGTTAACAAAATGAAACAAGCAAGTATGAACGGAAGAAATGCTCAGCAAGTGATAATAATATGATTCAATGATAAAGGTACTTTGCTGACAATACCAACTTTTAAAATATTTAATCTGAAAAGAATAATCCTTTAAGAAAAATAGTAATCCGCAATTATAAAGCAGTGATTTATACATATATTTTAATCTAAAATCTAAAATGGAATATGAGTTATTCTATTACAATCATAATGTTCTCAATTAGGTAAAAGTGTAAACACTACTTACCAAAAAATCTTATCAAACAACTTTCCTTTATATATATATATGATTATATAAAGTGGTTAACACGGACACAAATTAAATAGATGATCAGTCTATTTAACCCCTCTGACACAGTGTTAATACAACAAAGTGTTCGTACTCACAAAAATATGGATCCGGTAGCACTTATTGCAGTTGGCTGTAATATTGGCAGGAACTGGGGTGTCAGGCAGTTCTCTTACGCAATCTTTTCTCCACTTTATAAAAAATAGTTGTACAAAGTATCAATTTACTCTATGAATAAATGGTAAAATTTCATCTCCCAAAAGTCATTACCAAGACTTATTTAAACTTTCAATAAATATCCTTTTTAAAAAGGGAAGGGCCTAATTACCGCGAAATCTCATAACAGGGCAAAATATCTAATTTATACCCAAATAATAATAAAATTTCTTAAAACATGCATAGAACTGAAAATCTCTGCAAGATATTAAATTATGCAAAAACAGTTTATTTATCAAAATAATAGAATAATAGAGATTGTCACTTGCTATACAATTTGAAAGTAATACTTGCATAATAGTTGCAGAATCATATCATTTGAACAACAAGGGAGATATAAAGCTTTCAACCTGAGTTGAGAGTAATATTGGCAAAATAGTTGAAGAAACATGTCACTTGAACAATAAGTGAAGTTATAGAATTTGCTATGATACTCCGAACAAAAGAGTATGAAGTAGTAAACTTGCCTTTGGTCCTTATCTATTACGTATATCCAAAGTAATAGAATTCTCTTCTTCTATCTTACGACATCATAATCTTCCAATTCACTCATTTCTTGGTATAACGCTTTTGCGATCGTCACGAATCTGATCCCACGATATCGAATCCGCGCATATGCAGTTGCTACGAGTCTGCACTACCGAGATCGTGCCCGCCCAACTATTCCTATAGTTAAATATAAGATGTATTTTAGTCTTCGGAATTCAATTTCTATATAATATAAATATTTATAAACTTAAGCGAATGTATTTCCTACAGAAAATTGGGCATGACCTATTCGTAAAATAAACTTTGCCCTGCTTAAAAACATCTCCAATACAAATCACCATTTATCTATAACAATCCACAACATCTCCACCCATCAATCATCTGTCATTTTCAATTACAACTCCGATAAGGTACTATGCCATTTCAAGTAGCCACGTTTGACACACAATGTATACTTTCATACAAAGATTGAATAGTTATGTACTATGTGATCTCGGTGTGTGAATTGTGATCATATATTTATAATCATTTTATACACGTATACAACTAATCATGTAATTTGGTTTGAGCACACAACCCACTTATCAAAATATCTGCAAGTAAACCAATTGTAATTTGAACTATGTACTAAAAAAAATAATAATGAGAACTAGTTCCATGGATGGTCTTACTCCCTGATTTTTAATAAATAGAAAATTTATCATTTTTAAGTGAAATTTTTCTGGGACATCCCCAAACAGTTCATCCATCTACAATAAAAATTTCATAGGCAAATTTTAGTTTTAAGGCCTCCAAACAGAGTCGGCAAACAGGGTACCAGACCCTGTTCAGGAATTCTGCGCACAACACACTAGATTGACCATAACTTTAGACTCGAACATGATTTTAATCTAATTCTTTCGCGAGTCAAAACTAGACTCCAGGGAGTATCTAAACATCAAAAGTTTTATTATACAGATCTAACCTAGGCCACTTAACTAGCTGTTCCAAAATAGGGCATCAACAAGAAAGAAAATAGAATTATGGCTACAAACAGCCCTCACTCTATGATTTTTAATAAATCGAAAACAAAACATTTTTACATGAAATTTTTCAGAGATCTCCATGTACAACCCCTCTATCCTCGGTAAAACTTTTAGCTTAAAATACAAAGCTAAAGTAGGTACAATATTGCCTCAAAGTTGGAAACCTGAGAGCTACAAAGGTTCTGCGCAAGCTATACTAAAACCTTAATATCTCCTAGTTCGATAATCGGAATAACATGAAATTTTCGAGGGCTTAAACTAGACTCCGAATAGAACACAAAATACACAAATCCACTGCATAAATATTGCAGCAAGTTGTCCGAATACCCTGACCAAAACAGGGGCAGTGCAGTGCGAATGAGGGTTTTTTTTGTGACCCCGAATACACTGAAAGCTGAATTTTAATAAAGAAAACCAATAAATAGTATTTTTAAAATCTGAAATAAAATGAAAATAATAACTAAAAATCAAAATCTTTATTTAAAAACAAAGAGCACATATTTACAAGCTCACGCATATTTTTAAAATAATTTTGTGATAAACAATGAATTAAATATGAATTTTTCAAAGTTTAAACCACAAAATGGAATTTAAATTGAAAAATCATATTTAAATCCTTTAAACCGAAAATAAATTCCTCCATAAATTTTAGAAAGTAATAGAATATAAAAGGAGAGTAATTAAAAAGATTTCACAATTAACAGAGTCTCCGATGATTTTATAAAATTCCTGGAAAGTCAAAAAGATTTGATTTTTAATAAGAAAATCATATAAATGCGACTAAAAGCATGCACATAAATTTTAATTCCTTCCATTCACCATGTAAACATATAATTACCATATTTCAAGTATCAATCTTTCACAAAAAGTTCACATGTCAGAAATCTCAAAATATTATTAAATAATAATAATAATATTGATAAATCCTGAACATTCGGGTTATTACAAAATTTCATTCCAGATGAGGGTATCAGATTTAAAAAATGATCAACCAAACAACATGTATGTGTTTGGAATGAACAAAACTCATACCTGATACTAGAATAAACTCAACCAATCGACCCCGTAAATGTTAGACCTTTTACACCACTTATATATTAAATACATTGTACTGCACTATTAATTTTTTTTTATATTTTTTTTATGCGTTATATCTTTGGACAACCAACAATATTTATTTTTAAAAAAAATCATAATCGAAATGAACTTATTTTGTAAATCAAAACTCATTATACTGCAATTTTTAGATTAATTGTACTGCAATTTCAGTGTTAGCATATAAGTTAAAAATATACTATACTGCAAATTTGGTCTAATATGTCTAACATTTATGTGGTCTACACTGAAAATTTGTCCTATATCTAAATACTGAGCTACAAATAGTATGAGAATTTATAGTTTGATTAGCCCCTTCTTTTTTTCGTTAACACCTTCCTTATTTTATTATCCTTTAATTTTAACTTATCTTAAATAAAAAATAAATAATAAACAAGTACTGAACAAATTATATAGGCATTGATAACTTTTTATAAAACTTGAATAGCCCATCACCTTCATTTTTTATTAACTCCTTTTTCTTTTAGCTATTCTTTAATATGAATTAATTTTAAAAAAAATAAAAAATTAATAATAAAATAAATAGAAATATACATGTTATTAATATAAAGAGATTAAAAGTTTGAATACCACCAACTACATATTAAAACTAATATTTATTAGAAAAATAGTAAAATTAAAATTTATTATATTTATTCTAAAAATATTAATAAAATTAAAATTACATCAAATATACGTTAAAACAATATACTATCTTTAATTTTAGAAAATTTAAAATTTAAAATTTGAAATATTCAAAAACAACTCGTGCTTTGCACGGGCTATAAGCTAGTTATATAAAATTATGGTAAAGAGCATAAGAAGAATTTTTTTGTCGAAGAATTTGATTTATTGAACATGATGCCTCTTATTCGCGTTTGAGACGATTTTACCACAATTGCATTTGTATATATGGTTAAAAATACAGAGTTCCCCGAGTTACATCTTCAACACTACAAACTCATAAATTATATATCGTCTGCATCTACATTGATTTTTAAAGTTTAACAATGAAAAATTGATGAGTCTAATGATACATAAATTAAGAAAAAGTAACGTACCACTTTACAATCTGAACTTCAGTGATCCGTAATATGCTTATATAAAATATATTATCAAGCTAATGTGAAGACATGTATTATTAATAATTAAAAGTACATAAAAAGATGATGTATCCATTCCCGTACAATTTTAAAAGTTATTTATGAAATTAAAAATTAAAAATTTTATGTTATTAATCGAATTTATATTGTTAATATCATTTTATTAAAACGGCCTGAAAAATAATTCATATATAATATATCGCCTTTATCTACATTAAGATTTTCAAAGTTTAACAATGCAAAATTGATGACCCTACAAGAAATTTGACTTTTACCTACGAATATTAAGTGTAGGTAAAACTACTATGTTGGTAGATATAAAATTTTATCTACTAATATTAAATTTGTAACAGGTAAAAGTTGGTGGAGAAATCTCTTTAGCTACACATATCTATATTGATAGATAATTTATACGTGGGTCCCACAAAATTAAAATATGTGTATCATTGAGGGTATGAACTGGCGTTGTAGATGTTGAGTTTATGTGCATTATAGTATATATGTCATGTTCATCTTGATTGTATGAGGTAATTTATACTTCGAATAATTCTTATGTACAATGTTGTTGACTATTTGAGTAATATCCTCGGTGATTTTTTCTTACGTGTGGACAAGTTTTTATAAGTTTAATCATCATATTCAAAATATTATTGAGTGTAATATTCTCGCTTATTACAAATAAGGATATAATTGAAAAGGTGTAAATATGTCGATAGTTTTAAATTTTAAAATAAATATTAAAAGAGAAAATAATAAGTGGTAGTGACTATAGATGTCAATATTTGTCACACTATCACCGGTCATAGTTTAGTTCACATTAAAAACAATTTTTTTTTATCATCAATATACAATTGGTGGGGTAATTTAGTAATTTGATTTCATCAATATAATATTGAAAGAGTAATTTAATAATTTAATATATATTGATAGTATATAGAATTTGTAGTCTAATAGTCTATATAATCTGAGGAAATATATACTTATTGCAAATAAACATGATTTACAATATAAAAATATTAATATAATTCTTTTTCTATGGACCAATTTCAATTTATAACATTTTGTATATCTATTTTGCATGAGGTTTTCTCTAATACGGTCAAATATATGATTTTAAGGCACTTACGAAAATAGTTTTTTTTATCATCAATATACAATTGGTGGGGTAATTTAGTAATTTGATTTCATCAATATAATATTGAAAGGGTAATTTAGTAATTTAATATATATTGATTGTATATAGAATTTGTAATCTAATAGTATATATAATCTGAGCAAATATATTCTTATTGCAAATAAACATGATTTATAATATAAATATATTAATATAATTCTTTTTCCAATGGATCAATTTCAATTTATAACATTTTGTATATCTATTTTGCATGAGTTTTTCTCTAATATGGTCAAATATATGATTTTAAGGCACTTGTGAAAATAGATTATCTACCTTACGAAGTAGATTACAAGAATAGACCAAAATAGAATATACCATAGTGAGTATTTGCACATATTAATAAAGAGTTTTATGATATAATCAAAGTTGATGTCTAGCATAGTGGTTAGAATTATCCTCTTTAATTTAGGTGTCCTATATTCATAGATAATTTATACGTGGGTCCCACAAAATTAAAATATTTGTATCAGTTGACAAAATTAAAATATTTGTATCAGTTGACATGTCATTGGTTAGCTGATTAATTTTCTATACATATAGAATTTTGATAAAGAAAATAGAAAAAAAAAATTGAATGAAATAATAAATTATTTTACTGACCTCTTTGTCAATAATTCAATGTCCGAGCTAAAAACTAGTTAGATATCCGAATGCATCACTTAAGTGGGAAATATAGAAGTTTTTATAAATATTGTGGTACATCTTTGCATATAGTGCATAGCGCAATATAGAAAATCATTATATTGAAAATTATAAATAGAAAAGGGTCATCGCATTTCAATTTAATTAAAAATCACTTCAAGTCATAAACCTAAAATTTTAGTTTCAATTATTTCTTAAAAGTCGATTTACTCATTCATTAGTATAATTTAAATATTATTCATGTCACATTGGTTGTATATCGCAATCAATAACACGCAATTTGACAAACAAATATATTATTATATTAAGATTAGAAAATTATGAAGCAAATCTTTAACAATCAAAATCACATCTACATCTACGAAGAGCAGTTCCAGGGACTTCCTCACATTGCCCCCACACATTGCCTTGGGCTTTGAATGTCCTTATACAAGTATTAATGCAGCAGTCTGTGTTACATTTTTCTATGCTGCACATACCTAGATATCCAACGCATCGCCATTTTTTGTTCTCCAACGGAAGTTTTTCACTTGAACCAGTTGACACTGTAACAATATAGATACAAATTCATTTGAAGAAAAGAGTTATTATTATTAGCTAAAATTTTATAATGTAAATGTATGACATGAATTAAAATCTATAATATGCAAAGATCAGATTTCTTTTTTTATTATTTTCTAAAAAAATCAAATCATATAGAAAAATCTACAAAAATACCTAACTTTTTGAAATTATTTACAAAAATACGCTCTAGTTGCAAGTGAGTTTGAAATTGTTGCAAATGAGGTTGCAAACCTGATTGCAAGGGTTTTAAACGAGGTTGCAAGAGTTGCAAGAATTACAAAAGAACGTATTTTTGTAAATAATTTCTGAAACTTGGATATTTTTAAAAAAAACCGCATATAAGACGAAAATGGTTATTCATTACTTGGTTTTATTCTAATTAAATTTCATGGATCACGGAGAAAAAACTAGTCTCATTCCTAAATTTCACCGCGGAATTAATATCTTGAGATCGAAAATGTACAAAATTTTGAAGATCAAACAGTTAAGTATTAGTATAACTTATAAAAAAAATCAGGATGATAAATCCCTTAAACAGTCCCCAACCTCAAGTATCTATAACATGTCAGGAGAAATAAAACATACCAGAATCAAAAGCAATGAGAAACACTAGCATGCAAACGATAGAAAAGACTCTGCCCATCTTTTACTTTACTGCTTCCTCTTAATCCACCACACAGTTCGGAATCAACTAAAGTTTAAAACTTATTTATAACTCTTTTCTCGCAAAATCTTAGAATTAAATTACATAATAGGCATTTTAATTTTCTAATAAATAATAGATACTACACATGGCAATTTAAAGTTGCATCTTTATTTCCACGTTTTTGTTATATACATATTTTAGGTTTGCTAATATGACATCTTCTTTTCTGGAGAAAAAATATCTTTTTTGGGTAATTAATTAGCAAGTTCATTCGGTATTATTAGTACTTTCTTTATTCTCTTTTTTTTTTAGCAAACTTTCTTTATTCTTTTAAAACATATTTGGCATAAAATCAATTATTGTAATACATGTTGTACGTTAATATTTGCACATGACTTGATATGGTAAATCATTGGATAATGTTGAGGCGCAACTTAAACGAACTTGATGAAATCATTATAATTTCATGTCGATCAATTATATAAGTTTGATTTTTTTACGAATGTAATTTTACCAACAATAAAAGTTCAACAAGTAATATTTCTCTATTTATTATTAAGATATTATGGTAGATCATATTAAATAAATAATATTACTATACTTATTATTAAAGATATTGGCGCAGACTATCATTCAATAATTAACAATAGAGAATAAAGAAGACTTTATGCCCTAACATGACTTGATATTGGCCCTAACATGGGCAAAGTCTTCTCTATTGTTAAGGGTAATTAATTAACAAGTTCATTCGGTATTACTAGTGTTAGGATCGCATCTACGATCAACGTTAATTAAACACAATAACAAGCACGAAAGTAAAGAACACAACAATTTAACGTGAAAATTCCTCAAAGGAAAGTAAAACCACAAATCCACTATGATTGTATTACAAGATTGGAGTCGCTCCCTCACTCAACACTCTTGAATACAATCAAATCATCTTGATTACAAAAGCTCTTTCTTGTGTATCACAGAACTCTTTAACTTTTGCAATACTTCAAAACCCCTACAAATATCTATATTTATAACCACCACAAATATTCTAATCCTAATATATTTTAATTCTATTTGTGAGAATTACCATCTTTTCTTATCTTTGATACAAATCTTTCTTCAATAATTCTTATTTCTACCAAAGTAAGACTTTACCTCAATTATTATCACAAATTAGAATATTTCTCATAATAAGATTTTTTTAACTTATTTAGGAATTCGGGGCGAACCTCCAACGATTAATACTTTCTTTATTCTTTTAAAACATATTTGGCGTAAAATCAATTATTGAAATACAAATGTTGTACGTTAATATTTGCTCATGACATATAGTAAATCATAAAATGATGTTGAGGCGCAACTTAAATGAACTTGATGAAATCGTAACAATTTCATGTCAATTAATTATATGAGTTCGATTTTTTTTTTTTTGTATAAATTTTACCAACAATAATAGTTCTCTAATTAATATTTCTCTATTTATTATTAAGATATTATGGTAGATCGTATTAAATAAATAATATTACTATACTTATTATTAAGATATTGGCGCAATCTATCATAATTATGTAAATTAATGCTCAATTATACTTTACTATAACTTCTCAACATGAAATAATCCCTCTGTCTCTCTCATTTATTTACCCTTTTTTTTTTGGTATGTCCCTCTCATTTCTTTAAATACCAAAAATAGTAACATTTTATAATATAAAATTCAATGACATTCACTACTTCCCCCACTATACCTAATTTATACACACTTTATACATTAAATATTGATTGGTCTCATCACTTTACTCATTTTTCTTACTTTTCCCTATTAATTTACACTTTTCCTTAACCTCCGTGCCGTCTCCTCAATGTAAAGAATTGAGGGGGACGGACGGAGTAATATGTTTAGTTGCTTTGTTTCTATCCTAACTTTTAATAAAACTGTACTTTGTATATATTAAAAAACTAGCTTAAAACCCGTGCGATTCACGGATTGTTAATTGTTATTTTATTATTATTTTTTTAATATTTTATTAATTGTAATTGTGCAAAAAATAAGTAGGCATGTTAAAATAGCTAAACACTTTTAATTAATTAAAAATATTAAAACAAATTTTAAAATAAATACGTATGGGGTTGCTCGTTATATTTTTGGAAAATGAGGGGTTTTAGTAAGAAAAAATAAAAAATGTAACATATATTTAGTTTAAAAAGGTAAATGCCCGTGATATTTTTGGAAAATGAGGTTTTAAAATTTAATCATTAAAAGTATTTAAATACGTTTTAAAATAAATAAGTAAAGGGTTTCCTGTGATATTTTTGGAAAAAGAATGGATTTTAGTGAGAAAAATAGAAAAAGTAAATTGTAAAAGGCAATTTCCCGTGATATATTTAGAAAAAGAGGGATTTTGTTAGAAAAAATATATAATGTGTTTTAGCTGAAAAGTTAATTGGTTATAAATAGGTATTTGATTATTTATATTTTAATATTTTTAGTAATTGCATTTGTTAAAAAAAAATAAGTAGACATGTTAAAATAGGTAAACTTTTAAAAAATAATTATAATATTAAAATAGGTTTAAAAATAAATAACTAAAGGTTTGTCCGTGATATTTTTGTAAAATGAGGGGTTTTAGTAAGGAAAAATAGAAAAACTAACATGTTTTAGTTAAAAAAGGTAATTGCCCGTGATATATTTGAAAAAGTAGGGGAATTTGTTAGAAAAAATAGAAAAAAATAATGTATTTTAGGTTAAAAAGGTAATTGATTATAAATAGGTAATATTATTATTTAATAATATATTTCTATAAATAAGTAAGGTTAATTAAGTAAAAACACGAAGTACAATTAATTAAGGACAATTAAGTAAAATCACAATGTACCATACCGATCAACCAAACTTTTAATGTTTCGTCTATTATTTTAAAATTTAATAATTAAAAGTATTTAAATAAGTTTTAAAATAAATAAGTAAAGGGTTTCCTATGATATTTTTGGAAAAAGAATGGATTTTAGTGAGAAAAATAGAAAAAATAAATTGTAAAAGGCAATTTCCCGTGATATATTTAGAAAAAGAGAGATTTTGTTAGAAAAAAATATATAATGTGTTTTAGCTGAAAAGTTAATTGGTTATAAATAGGTATTTGATTATTTATATTTTAATATTTTTAGTAATTACATTTGTTAAGAAAAATAAGTAGACATGTTAAAATAGGTAACTTTTTAAAAAATAATTATAATATTAAAATAGGTTTAAAAATAAATAACTAAAGGTTTGTCCGTGATATTTTTGGAAAATGGGGGATTTTATTAAGGAAAAATAGAAAAAACTAACATGTTTTAGTTAAAAAACGTAATTGCCCGTGATATATTTGAAAAAGTAGGGGAATTTATTAGAAAAAATAGAAAAAATCATGTATTTTAGGTGAAAAAGGTAATTGGTTATAAATAGGTAATATTATTATTTAATAATAAATTTTCTATAAATAAGTAAGATTAATTAAGTAAAAACACGAAGTCCAGTTAATGAAGGGCAATTAAGTAAAATCACAACGTACCATACCGACTAACCAAACTTTTAATGTTTCGACTATTATATAATAATATTGATTACTTTAGTATATTAAAATTTGTTTATTTATAATCAATAAATTAAGAAAGACACATTTCCAAAAAAAATATTTATTTGAAGAAAATGTCAAAATTGAATAGTAAATTTATCTTAAAAATGATAAAGATAAAAAAAGCATACAAAAAATAATAAAATTCTTTTCATATATACAAAACGACAATGAATGATATGAAAAGATGTTGTCCAAACCAATTACAATAAATTTATGATAAAAAGACTGACCAGATAATAAACGGAGTTAACGGAATTTAGCAGCTTGATCGACCAACATGCCACCAAATACTTGGATACTTAATTTGGTTAAGTGAAAATCAAATATCACTTTACTTATCATTTAAATCATTAAAGTTATGATAAATATTGTTAAATATGAGTGTGAACGAAAGATAATATAGAGGGGGTGAATATGTTATCACCGATTTATTGAACCAACAACAACAAGTAATTCTGTGTGTGATAGTGTTTGCGAAATTTTAAAGAACAACATAGATTACTTTTCAATTTAATGGTGTTTTATTAGATTGTGTATTGCTACAACCTGTGAATACAAAAGTATTCTCAGCTTCATTTTTTTAAGAGAGATATTTTTTGATTTACACTTGAAAAATCTTAACAGCTAAAGTGTGTGACATGTGCACTTATAGAGACATGCACAGTTCACTTTTACAGATTAGGAATATGACAAATTGTCCTAACCATCTATGTATAACCAAAATTTGCATAAGAGATTCTTCGTTAACATAGATCCACTTCTTTAACTGGACCACCTTTGACTTTTCTCTCTGAGGTGCTTTGTAGACTTTTCATGCGCTTCTGCAAAGTGTTGGACCACTTACAGAAGTATAAGGCTTACTAACTCTTTGTCTTGATGTTCATAATTTGTCTTCTTCAGTTAGCTTAATTAAATTCCGCATTCGATAACTTTGGCTATGGCTAACTCGACAACTGGACTTCTCGAATCAGTAATTTTCTTTACTTCTCGAATCACGTCAAGTTGAACTTCTCTAGTGCAGACTTCTTGAATCAGCATTCAGGCTTAACTAATTCTGGACAACTCGAATTAGTTCTCTTGACTTCTCGAAGTTGCTTGTTTGGAATTCTCTAATCTTCCTTCTTGACTTCTCGAATTTGGAATTCTCCAATCTGATAATTATGAACTTTTCTAACCTTTGCCTTAGAACATTTTTACTTCAACTCTTGTAACTTCTTTATTAAAGCCTTCTTTCTGAACATAAAGAGCATGATCAATGAGACATTCTTATTACTTCTGGCATATGTACAATCAGTACAGAGCAGCTACATAGTCTAGGTATACACTTAGCATAAAAAAATTTGAATATGAAGAGGTCTATACTAACGAACAAGAAAGATAATTTAAAATTATTATCAAAAGTCAACTGTTCAAAATTTCATAACAACATATTTTAATTTAATATTAAAACTCCAACATATAAACTAGAGGTTAATGATTCGAATTAAATCAACAACACCTAATATGTAATATTTTTAACTCCAAAATTACTAAAATTATAATATATGTTGAATATCATTGATACATGTTAATATCTAATAATATATTATTAGGTTTAATAAAACCAAAAAAACTAAAAATTTTAATATTACTTTAAATCCATATGAAGTGTTCAAAAAAATTGTAAAAGATGTATAATCTAAATTACTAGCTTAAAACCCGTGCGATGCACGGATTGTTAATTGTTATTTTATTTTATTTTTTTTCATATTTTATTAATTGTAATTGTGCAAAAAATAAGTAGGCATGTTAAAATAGCTAAACACTTTTAATTAATTAAAAACATTAAAACAGATTTTAAAAGAAATAAGTATGGGTTTGCCCGTTATATTTTTGTAAAATGAGGGGTTTAGTAAGAAAAAATAAAAAATGTAACATATATTTAGTTTTAAAAAGATAAATGCCCGTGATATTTTTGGAAAATGAGGTTTTAAAATTTAATAATTAAAAGTATTTAAATACGTGTTAAAATAAATAAGTAAAGGGTTTCATGTGATATTTTTGGAAAAAGAATAGATTTTAGTGAGAAAAATAGAAAAATAAATTGTAAAAGGCAATTTCCGGTGATATATTTAGAAATGGATGGGCTTTGTTAGAAAAAATATATAATGTGTTTTAGCTGAAAAGATAATTGGTTATAAATAGGTATTTGATTATTTATATTTTAATATTTTTAGTAATTGCATTTGTTAAGAAAAATAAGTAGACATGTTAAAATAGGTAAACTTTTTTAAAAAAATTATAATATTAAAATAGGTTTAAAAATAAATAACTAAAGGTTTGTCCGTGATATATTTGGAAAAGGAGGGGTTTTAGTAAAGAAAAATATAAAAACAAACATGTTTTAGTTAAAAAGGGTAATTGTCTGTGATATATTTGAAAAAGTAGGAGAATTTGTTAGAAAAAATAGAAAAAATAATGTATTTTTGGTGAAAAAGGTAATTGGTTATAAATAGGTAATATTATTATTTAATAATATATTTCTATAAATAAGTAAGGTTAATTAAGTAAAAACACGAAGTACAGTTAATTAAGGGCAATTAAGTAAATCACAACGTACCAAACAAACTTTTAATATTTCGTCTATTATATAATAACTAGCTTAAAACCCGTGCGATGCACGGATTGTTAATTATTATTATTATTTTTATTATTTATGTTTTAATATTTTATTAATTTGCATTTGCTAAAAAAATAAGTAGGCGTGTTAAACTTTTTTAAATAATTAAAAGTATTAAAATAAATTTTAAAATAAATTAATAACTGTTTATCCGTGATATTTTTGGAAAAGTAGGGGTCTTAGTAAGGAAAAATAGAAAAAAGTAACATGTTTTATCTGAAAAGGTAAGTGTCTGTAATTAAAAGTATTTAAATAGGTTTCAAAATAAATAAGTAGGGATTTGCCCGGGATATTTTTGGAAAATGAGGGTTTTAATAAGGAAAAATAAAAAGAGTAACATGTTTTAGTTGAAAATGATAATTACTGGTGATTGTTTTTAGAGAAATAGAGGATTTTGTTAGAAAAATTAGAAAAAGTAATGTATTTTAGCCGAAAAGGTAGTTAGTTATAAAAATGTTATTATTTAATAATAATTTCTTTAGAAAATGAAAAAATTGAAAAAGTAATATGTTTCAGCTGAAAAAGTGCTCATAATTAAAAGTATTAAAATAGATTTTAATAATTTTAATTATTAAAATAAAAAAATAGATTTTTAAAATAAATAAGTAAGGGTTTGCCCGTGATATTTTTGGAAAATGAGGGGTTTAAGTAAGAAAAAACAGAAAGAGTAACATGTTTTTGTTAAAAAAGATAACCGCCCGTGTTTTTTTTAGAAAAAGAGAAGATTTTGTTAGAAAAAAAATAAAAAAAGGTAATGTATTTTAGCTGAAAAGGTAATTGGTTAGTAATAATGTTATTATTTTGTGATAATTTTTTAAAAAATAAGTAAGGGCAATTAAATAAAATCACTAAGTACCGACCGTTCGTCCATCTGACTACCAAACTTATAATGTTTCGTCTTTAATAATATAGCTTAAAACTCATGCGATGCACGAATTGTTTTTAATAATTGTTAATTTTATTATTTATATTTTATATTTTATTAATTGCATTTGTTAAAAAAAATAAGTAGGCGTGTTAAATATTTTTAAATAATTAAAAGTATTAAAATAGATTTTAAAATAAATAAGTAACGGTTTGCACGTGATATTTTGGAAAAAGAGGGGTTTTAGTAAGAAAAATAGAAAGTAACATGTTTTCGTTGAATTTTAAAATATAAAAGTAACGATTTGCCCGTGATATTTTTGAAAAAAAGAGGGGTTTTAGTAAAAAAAATACAAAATGTGACATGTTTTAGTTGAAAAAGATAATTGTCAATTAAAATTATTAAAATAGATTTTAAAGTAAATAAGTAAGGGTTTGCCCGTGATATAATTGGAAAAGTAGAGATTTTAGTAAGGAAAATAGAAAATATAATATGTTTTAGCCGAAAAAGGTAATTGCCCGTGATTTTTCTAGAAAAAGAGGGGAAATGTAATTACCAATTAAAAGTATTAAAATATGTTTTAAAATAAATAAGTAAGGGTTTGCTCGTGATATATTTGGGAAATGAGGGATTTTAGTAAAGTAAATAGAAAAAGTAACATGTTTTAGCTTGAAAAGGAAATTGCTCGTGATTTTTTTAGAAAAAAATGGTAATGCATTTTAACTGAAAGGGTAACTGATTATAATAATTTTTATAATAATTAAATAAACAATTAAATAAGGCAAGTACCGTACAAAAAAATAGGTACCAAAACTTTCAATGTTTCGTCTTTAATAATATAGTATAGATAGATAGATAGATTTATAATATTAGTATTTTATGCTACTAAATGGAATAGTCCGTGATATTTTTGAGGTTTTAGTTAAGAGAAATATTAGTTATTAAATATAAAAATGAATATATGTTTTGGAAAAAAAAAGCTAATCGGTTAGTCATTAATAATTATAATATTATTATTTTATTTTATTAAATAGATCTGTTCGTGATATTTTTGAAAAATGAGAGGTTTTAGTTAGGAAAAATAAAAAAGTAGAAATTTTAGTTAGAAAATATAAAAAAGTATAGATAGATAGATAGATTTATAATATTAGTATTTTATGCTACTAAATGGAATAGTCCGTGATATTTTTGAGGTTTTAGTTAAGAGAAATATTAGTTATTAAATATAAAAATGAATATATGTTTTGGAAAAAAAAAAGCTAATCGGTTAGTCATTAATAATTATAATATTATTATTTTATTTTATTAAATAGATCTGTTCGTGATATTTTTGGAAAATGAGAGGTTTTAGTTAGGAAAAATAAAAAAGTAGAAATTTTAGTTAGAAAATATAAAAAAGAATATACAATTTGGCTAAAAAAGGTAATGAGTTAGTTATTAGCAATTATAACTTTATTATGTTATTTTAGTAAATGAAATTGTTTGCAATATTTTTGGAAAATAAGATGTTTTAGTTAGGAAAAATATAAAAGATATTCTATATAATAATTTTAATATTTTATCTAACGGTTCTCATCGATTTGATCAAAAATATTTAACGGCTATGAATTGAGTGACCAGACTACAAAAACTTTCATGACCAGACTACAAAACGTTTCGTATTTAATAATATAGTATAGATTAGTATAAAAAATAATAAATAAATATTTATATTAGTACCTGATTAATATATACGTATAAAAAATCCCTACTTTGCAGGAGTATGAGTAATAAGCTAAAATCAATTACTACTTTCAATAAATATCGATTAATATGATAGACAATAAGTAATGTTAAGGAATCATAAAATTTTCCCACAAAAATTATCATAACGAGACATTGTAAAATGAAATTTTTTAATTGGTGGATTCATTATAAATGCATGTGGGGTCATTTTATTTATTATATATACAATCAATCAAATGATTAAAAATCAGTAAATGAATACAAATAAATAAAATTTTAATGTAAAAGTTGCTCAAAAAGATATTCAAGTCAAAATTGTTAAATTTGGACTTATTCTGGAGTCTGGACCAAAAAGTGCAGTTGCGGTCCCTGAGCTTGTCAGGTGAATCAGCAGATGAAATCGTGATTCTGGTGATATACTATATATATACATCTACAAAGTTCGAGTAGGTAATAGTTCAGTGTTTATCCTCAATATTTCTTGTATGAAGCTTTGAACTTTAGATTTACTTCATCAAATTCAAGAATATTTATTTAGTGATTCTTATTGTTGATTTCTTGGCCGTCCTTTAATTTTTTTGAGATTTTGGGTTTTTGGATTTTTTTTTCAAATGAGTAGTTCTTAAGTTGTTCACCCAAAATATTACTGTTTAGTGCCATTTATTTGTTTTTTTGTAAAATTCTTGATATGAAAACACACACTTGTATTTTGAGGGAACATTGTGCTTGGACTGTCGAGTGTTTACTTGCTATCAGCTGGGTCACGGCATCGGGTTTCAACCCATGAAAACACCCACCTTATGGAACATGATGATAAGGGGCTGAAACGTGGGGACACTTCTGATGCACGAGTTTTGTGCACGGGTTTTGTATGTTGTAAACTATATATCAGTTAAAAATACATTAACTGGCTTGGCTGCATTGGCATTTAAGATATCCTGCTAATGTAAAAAGTATGATGTTATTTCCTTCTAACTTTTTATAAGCACCTAACGAAGATAAAATGGTAAATTTGAGTTCCTTATAGTAATTTTACTTTCAGAATATGATTATCATGTGACAAATTTGAGTTCCTTGTCTAATTTCAGCTTAAAAGGCGCTGCATTATGCAGTTTTCTGGATGTGCTTTTTTCTTAAATCCTCTGAATCGCGCAAGTGATTTCGCTGCATGATATGTTGATTTCATAGAGTAACTGAGTGTATAGCAGATTCTTGTCATTTTCCCATGTGCTAAAGAATCTTTTATTGGGAGCTAAATGTTATGTCTAGAGTTGACTGCAGCCATTACATTGCCTCCCTCCCACTCCCAAGAGTCAAATTATCTTTGTGATGGCTATTAAAATTTCCTTATCCTTTTTTCCCCCTAGGCCTATCCATCTGCACTTGTCCTGTTACCGAGCAGTTTCCAAATCTTCAGAGATATGAACATGGAGAGCAAGGAGAAAAATCTAATCGAAATCTTAGAGGAAGATCATCCTATTGACATGAGCAAATACATAATATATGTTCAATCTCCTAGTTGTGGTGCTATAGCAACGTTCTCTGGCACAACACGAGATACATTTCAAGGAAAAGAAGTACTAGAGCTACGGTATGAAGCATATGTGCCAATGGCAGTACGCTGTCTTGAATCCATCTGTTCATCTGCTCGATCATCATGGTGTTTAAACTCCATTGCAGTGGCTCACAGGCTAGGCTCAGTTCCAGTAGGGGAAACTAGTGTCTTTGTTGCAATCTCATCTGTTCATCGCTCTGATGCACTGGATGCTTGTAAATTCATAATCGATGAGATTAAGGCATCCGTTCCTATATGGAAGAAGGAGGTTTATACAAATGGAGAGGTTTGGAAAGAGAATTCCGAGTTTCTAGAGAGACGAGTGGAACTTGCAGAGAAACCTACTCTGCAGATTTCGGGAGACCTCAGTAAACTTGAGGGCAATGCTCATAACATGAGAAAGGCTTGTTGTGGGGTAAAGATAAGGGTTGATGATTGAACTATAGAATCTAAGTGCTAGAGAAAAATAGCAATATTATTGATGTAACTTTTCAAGGTCACATATCTGATTGGCCTGCTAAATTTTCATTGTTCTATATATGAATTCACAGTTTCCTGAAAGAAGATATAATCAGTTTTAGTTTTCGATACCTGGAACGTTATTTAGTTTGATGAGCATACTTTGTTGAGAAAATAAATGTCTTGCATCTCTTAATGTGAATTTTCACTATTCGTGCACTATTTGTCAATACTCGAATCAGTAAGAATACAGGCTTGCTTCTGTACTCAGATCGTATTTGTGTGGAAATTTTATCCCAGGAAGTATATGATACAGAATTTTGCTTCATAAGCTGTGTGAATTCTTCTCATTTTACTACATGCTTATTTTTCCCAGATTTTGTAGATGATAACTGTTGCCTTGAATAAGTATAATTTTAAACGAAATTGCCTTGAATAACTATAATTTGAAACTAAATTGCAGATTCGGAAGTCAAATGTCACTGCCATAAGTTTTGTACATGCAGAAAGGTAATACCACACACGACAACATATAATCTAGAAGCTAAGAAAATACATCACTACGCGGAGAGACCTTCCACAATAGATACATCTTCAATTATCAATCAAATAGTGAAGAACAAGAACATCGTGTGGGGTACATCCTGTGCTTGCTTACCAATTTAAACTTTCTCGCTGTAGAACAGGAAGATACACACACAAAGACTCTAAACTTTTGGTAAAAGCCACTAACTTATAACTGATAAATGATAAGGTTGTAAAAACAGACACGCAGGTTCTAAAATTACTCAGGTGCCTCTAACCCAGATAACATGACTAATGTGATTATTGGAGTCATTGAAAAGTACAAGTTTTTAAGTTCGAAATATTTCATGGTCAACTTAACGAAAAAAATTTACAAGGGCAACCGAGCAACTAAAGTGACATGGCGTATATATATAGGTGCTCTAGTAGTCAAACAAAAAAGGAAAATTATATTAGGTAGGGATTTCTGATCCGCGCAACGCAAATAAACACTAGAATATAAAATTATGTTACAATATGCCTTGAATCAGTAATTGCCCGTTATGATATGAAAATAATTTCTACAAGGAAGGATCTAGAATTAATCATTATCCACCGTCAAGGATAAGACTTATCCTCGGGATAAAACTTATCCTTCAAGAAAGTGATAATAATTATCCGTCTAAAGAGTGCTATATAAACTTTTTAGGGCATAACATATTTGTATCTAACTCTCTAGGTCATAACCTAGATCTGTATCTAAATATTATAATCTGTATTCTCGAGATCAAATAAAACTTTTCTCTTATGCCTATCTGTGTTTGTTCTTTACGTTTATTATAATCTTTCTTGCTTCCGTTATAACAAATTAAAATCTTGATGCACATCTTTCTTTTGAAAGTGACCAAATAAAGTGATGTGGAACATAAAATTACTTTAATAGTAAACCAAAAAAAGAAAAAGTATATTTGGATTCATAAATCTGCGTCATGCCCGAACACGGATCGGAAAGAAAATAAAATCTTGTTGTGCATCTTTCTTTTCATCTCTATGAGAAGGATCCGAATAGAAAATGGTGGAGAGGAAAAATATAATGAGATTTAATTTATTCCTTTTCAGTTTGTGTTCATGTATTGAGCATGTTTAGGGATTTTTAATATAACCTGCCTTTCAAATTTGTCACAAAGTATCACAATCATATATTTAGAATTTTTTATTAATATATCACAAGCTTCTGAGTTTAATTTCTAATCCTGAGCTTTCATCTTAAGCACATGTGTATTGCTTAAAAAATAAATAGTAGATGTCAAATTAACAACAAAAATTTAAGGACTACATTACCTTCGGCACTGTAACAACATATGTAATGTGCCCAGATGTGGTGGATAGAGCACCATGGTGATGACGACCACAATGAAGAACAACACGTCCACCACCATGGCGATGACGACTACGATGAAGAACAACACGTTCAGCAGCAGTAACGGAGCGAGGAGGAATTTTTATGGGGGCCGATTTTATATTATAATTTTAAAAAATATATATGTAATCAGGAGTCGAACTCTGGTTTTTAGGGAGAAAACACACACCATTACCAGCTCAGCTACAAGTAAAATTGCATAATATGTATACCACTTCATTTATATTGGAAATTTCGGGGGAGAAACGGCCCCCCTTCCTCCGTCAAGGGACATGTGAGTAATTGTAAATTTCATGTAAAAATTAAAGAAAATTGGATGAATCTCAACTAAAAGAGAACAATCTGTGCTTCGAGCTACAACATTGCTTCCCCCCCCTCCCCCTCCCCCGGTCATCAAGCATCCAGGTCCACAAATGGGTGAAACTGGAGCTCCTCTTCGGGCATAACTTTTTCCATAAACTGAGCGTATTCAAATATAGAAACCTCTTTAAACTCCAAATCAAAAACTTTTCAACCTTTTTTACCATCATGATAGCCCAAGAAAATACGATGACGGAACTATCACTAATATTGCGATGGATTCAACAAGGCGTCAAGTAGCCTCAATGTTTGTTGCAGCTGTTATACTAGCAGCAGTATATAAGAACGATTTAGATATGAAAAATCTGATCTTTTATATAATAATGTTTCTGATCTTTCTGTCTATATTACAAAACCATGTATATAGGATATGATTTATATAGATATCTTGGATGATTCTAGATGCATAATTAAATGTAGTACATGAACATATGATGCATGAATCTTCACATACATGAATCAGAATTCTGAACATTCATAATACTTTCTACCTTTGAAGCACCATCGTTTTTGGAAAGCTTCTCATTAACACTCATCGGGGTTGCTACTGGTTTGCACTCCTCCATGCGAAACTTCTTTAGAAAATTAGTAGCATACTTCTCTTGATGGAAGAATATTTTCCCAGGCTCTTGTTTCACTTGCATGTCAAGAAAATACTTCATGATACCCATATCCGTCATCTCAAAGTTCTTCATCATTGCTCCTTTAAATTCTTCGATCATTTTCTGATTTGTCCCCATATAGATAAGATCATCAACATAGATACATACAACCAGAAAATCATTTGTACCTTGTGTTTTGACATAAAGTGATGGCTCATTTGGACTTGTTTTGAAACCACAAATCTGAAAATATTTGTCAATTTTGTTATTCCAGGCTCGCGGTGCTTGATTTAAGCCATATAAGGCTTTCCTTAGACGATACACCTTATCTTCTTGTCCCTTAAAGACATAGCCCTGTGGTTGCTTGACATATACCTCCTCATTGAGCTCTTCATTAAGAAACGATGATTTTACGTCCATTTGATAAACGGATAGTCTCGTTTGAGCTGCAAGTGCCAAAATAGCTCTTATGGTCTCAATACGAGCAATGCACTACGCCATAAGTGCTCATATGCAATGCTTTTTGTGAGGGTTGCAAGCAAAGCGTTGCAAAAGCTATGCTTAGTTTTGGTCTTCTGCAACACTACTCAAAAAGCATTGCATTTCATGTGAATGCACCGTTGCAGAGTGAATGCTAGTGTTATGACATGCAACACCATTAAAAAGCGTTGCATTATACTACATTATTTTTAGAATTATGAAAAATATACATATTATCAAAATATATACAATGTCTTCAAATTTAAGTCTTTTTTTTACTTTAAAGTTTGAAAAATAATATATTTTAAAATCGAAATTATTTTTACATTTGTTCTGTATAAATATTTATCATATTCTTATTTTTTTCTAATTAAATTTTATAAAATTAAAAATGACAAAATTAGAAAAATAAAAAATAAAAAATAAAAATATATATGATAACCGGTACAGCACACTACTCCTGAGATGAAAATATTGGGCGGATTCCCTCCCCCCCTTACACTTCCCCCAAAACACTTTCCCCCAACCCCCAACTCTAATATATTATAATATGATATTAATATTAATTATGGTTATATATTTTAATATATTACATTTTTATGATTATTTTATTAATATATTGATTATATAAATATATGTATTAATAATTTAATTTTATATTATGTTAATATAAAATGTTGTAATTTATATTTATTTTGTTATTTTAATTATAATGAAGCAATAAGATAACTTCAATAAAATGAAACTAACTGGGCGGCTAATTATCCTGCTTTTGACTCTTTAACTTTTCATTCTCAGCCGGCTCAATTATTTTCAGCACATCCCCTCAAGTCTCAAGCACATACTCTCTCTAATTAAGTTACAATCTCCCTCCATCTACGTACCTCCTCCCGTACACTCTTTCTCTATTTCAATTTAGGATTTTTGAGTATTGATTTGGAGCTTCAATTTGATGCTTGGATTTGGGGTTTTCATTTAGGGTTTGAATTTGGGGTTTTGTCTAACAATTGACAAGGTGAACTTGTGTTTGTTGTTTATTGTTTTACTTTATGTGCTGTTTTACTTGGTGAATTTTATCTGTTCACAGATTTATCGATTCTTAGGGAGCTGTTGGACTCTCCCTCTCTGAGTCGCACACATCTTTATGTATATCAGATGACCTTTCTCTCTCTCTCTCTCTCTCTCTCTATGTATTTATATAAAATGTCTAATTTTGTTATCGATGTAGTAAGATCTGGGTAGCCCCTTTTCTTATTTCTGTTAATTTTTGCTCATGTATTTGTGTTTATATTTGTTTTAAAAAAAAGCAACCTCATATCTAGATTTTAAATATTGTAAGATTTTAAAAAGCAACCTCATCAGAGTTTGTATTTATAAGCAGCTAGTTAATTACATTCAAGTTATATAGTTATATGAAACATCTATATAGATGCAATAACTCTGTCTATTGCAATTTTTTTAATAAAGTGTTGCATTTCCTTATTTAATGTTGCATTTCAAGAAAACGGTATTGAATTATAGAATCTAATGGTGTTGCATTAGTAAATATACTGTTGCATTAAAAAAATTACTATTTCAGAAGACAATAAAAAGCGTTGCATTATGGCATGTGGGCCCCACTACTGACCTGGCACGCATGCCCCATTACCGACGTGGCATTTTAATGGGCCCCACTGTTGACGTGGCATGATAATGGGCCTTGTGTTTAAGGCAACACTCAATGGTGTTGCATTTCCTTGATTTTGGTGTTGCATTATACTTATAATGCAATACTTTCTCTCTGTTGCAGTAGATGACCAAAAGTGTTGCATTACATATCAAAGGCCACGCCCGCGGATGCAACGCCCGTTTCGTGTTGCATTTTTGAAAACGAAGCTGAATGCAACGCTTTTTTGGTCTACAACCACATTAAAAAAGCATTGCATATGAGCACTTATGGCGTAGTGATGGGTGCGAATGTCTCGTTGAAATCAATTCCTGGTTGTTGTGCGTACCCTTTCGCGACAAGTCTTGCTTTATGTTTTTGTATTGATCCATCTTCATTGAGTTTAGTTTTGAAAACCCATTTCAACCCAATAACTTCTTTGTCTTTTGGCTTGTTCACAAGCTGCCATGTTTTATTTTTCTCAATCATTCTTATTTCTTCATTCATAGCCTTCTTCCACTCATCTTCTTTGACTGCATCTTGGAAGCTTTGTGGTTCACAAGCAAGAAAAACCACGTTGCTAACTTCATACATATCTCGTAATGATCTAATTTTCCTTACTAATGTATCCGTGGTTGATGACACCGTAAAACCTTCACCTGGTTCCTCATGATCAGAATCTTCACTTCGTGGTATTTGAAAATCTTCTTCCTCTTGTCTCGCTTCTTCAAAATTAATACATGCTCATCTTTCCTTACTAATGTATCTGATTGTGCATGCTCATCTTTTTTGCTCCATTTCCATTCCTTTGACTTGTCAAAAATCACATCTCTTGATATGATGAAGTTTTTAGTGTTAGGCTTGTACAACCGATAGCCTTTAGATTCATCACTATAGTCAATAAAGATACATTTTTCCCCTTTATCGTCAAGATTTTCTCTATCTTGAGGATGAATAAGGTGATATGCCACACATCCAAATACTTTCAAGTGATGAATATCTGATTTCCTCTCGAACCAAGCTTCATAAGGTGTAATATTCATGACTGTCTTAGTAGGGGATCTGTTCAAAAGATATACAGCTGAATTAACAGCTTCTGCCCAAAAATCATTGGGCAATCCTTTTTCCTTCATCATGCTTCTTGTTATTTCAGCAATTCTTCGATTTTTCTGCTCAGCCACGCCATTTTGTTGTGGACTTTTACAAACAAAAAGCTGCCTCTGAATTCCATTTTCTTTGCAATAATTCCAGAATGGTTTGTAAATAAACTCGCCACCACGATCTGTTCTTAAGCATTTGATTTGTTTGCCACTTTCTTTTTCAACATAAGCCTTAAACTCAAGAAATTTTGAAAATGCTTCTGATTTTTGAGTAAGAAAGTAGACCCACATCATTCGTGTATAATCATCAACAAACAATAGAAAATGCCTTCTATTCCCGAGTGATGGTGTTCTTGATGGTCCCCAAATGTCCGCATGAATAAGTTCCAATTGTGTCTTTGTCCTCCAAGCAGATTTTGGAAAAGGAAATCTATGCATTTTGCCATAAACACATCCTTCACAGACTCCGTTGCTTGATTTGATTTGTGGCAGCCTGATCACCGTGTTCTTCTTGTGAAGTTCCTTTAGACTATGATAGTTTAAGTTGAAGGGTTCCGGGCATGAAAACGCAGCGGAAACATCGTGAAAAACAATAAAAACAGAAACCCACCGCATGATCCATGCGAAAAATCGATATTTAATTCGTGAATAGAATTTTTTACCTTTTAAGAAGCTTTACGACTGGTTTACAGATGGAGGTCCTTGCTTTGATCACCACGTATCCCTTGAGCCAAGATCTACGTCTCTAAATCAGTCCACACGAATGTTCGATCGTCCAACGATCCACGGAGATGGTACTAGCCACGAAAACTGCTCTCGATTTCTCTCTCTCTCTCTCTCTCTCTCTCTCTCTCTCTCTAGCCTCTCCAAGTTGTAGAGCTGGTACGGTTTTTAATAAAAAACGAATTGCAATAGTAACTCTAAAATTATACATCATTATGGAGGGATGGGAAATCTGGGCTTAACCCTAATAAGAGTGGGCATTTAAAACCCAGTCCAATTCTGAGTTATATATTATTAAATTTGAATTATAATCTGATTAATAAAGTCCTACTTAATTAATCTAATAATTCAAAGTAATAAGAATATTTTATTTAAATTCTTAATTTAAATAAAGCTCTATTTAAAATATTCTATGTGTGTGACCCTTTAGGTTATTATTACATTTGTAATAATTTTAATATGTAATAATAAAATTATAAACAATGAGCGGCATCTAGTAATGCATCATTGCTACCCAAGTAATAATAGTAATTGATGATTCAATTACACCTTTTGTGAATAATGTTCCATGTAATATAATCCTTTTAACCTTATATTATAGATTAAACTCGAGGCATGGTTTGTGTCACCCTCTTCATCATTTAATCCTGGTTTACTTGATCAATAAGTAGACTATTAAACAAATCATTATTTGAGCATGACCATGCATTTCATAGTCTCACTCAATCAAGAGGCCAATAATATCACTCCTAAAATAGGAAGGTTAAATCCTATGTCTATGATTCATATTTCTCATATGATTCATAACATACCCAATGTCCACCTTTAGCATCACCCGGTCAATGGTAACTTTGAGTAGAATCAAAGTATATTAATTCTCATATAGAAATATAATGATTTCAAGTCTAAGGATGATTACACCATTATCACTGTGAGAATCACTTATGACACTTGATAACATTACCATGAAGAATTCTCACGATGGGTGTATCCAGTGCCATATATTTCTAACATGCACTTATGTCTTTGACTGAGATGTGATTATCAGTCAACAAACATATTAGTCTTTATGCATTATTATTGCCCTTAGATAATAATACTCGACTAGGGATATTTAGGATTATAAACACTATTCATATAATCTCATTTCTAAGTCACATACTTAGAGATATAGAATTCATGTTTATATTCCAAGGACATTTATTATTCTAACATTTATATCATAGTAAATAAAGACATAATAAATTAATAAAGAAAATCCATAGAACATAATCATTAATAATCAAAAATATCTTTCCTATAAGAACATTATAGTATTGTCTCTAGGGCACAAATACTAACATAAGTGACCATATCTATAATGCCAAAGCATGGACTTGTCTGGAATTTCTGCCTTCATAGAAAAATCTTCTTTGCACTCCATGTACAATGGAAATACTTTGTTCGAAGTCATTTTGTGCCTTTGTAATTAGTTGATTTGTTTTCTTCTCAAAAATGGAACACCTATTTTGGTTTAAAATTTAGCATATACCCCTTTTGAACAAGCTGTCCAACACTCAACAAATTTTGAGATAGTGAAGGAACATAAAGAACATCTTTGATGAATTTAGTGCTACCATGTTTACCATGAACAAAGATTTCTCCATTGCCTTCAGCTTTTACATATCTCCAAGCTTTATGTTGGACTTAAAATTTTCGTCCAGTGAAATGAAATTGTGTTGTACTCATGTCATGTGATTTCTGCATCCGCTATCTATGTACCAGACTCTTTCTTTTTCTTTAGAAATGCTGTAAGTGTAAAATAGTTTCTTTGTAGCATTGTCTTTAATTTCATAAAAATGGACTTCAAGTTTCTCCTTCTTAGGGCAGTCTATGAACTTGTGATCAGAATCTCTTCTTTTGTTGTGCTGATAGGATCTTCCTCTGCCAGGTCCTCTACTTGAATTTGATCTTCCTCCTCTTTGTGATCTGAAAATTCTTGTCTGGGCTTGATATCTTTTTTATAGTTCTCCATCTTTCTTTCGTGAAAAATTTATCTTCGACTGAAATGCTTGCTCCAATGGTTGTTCCAAGAACCTTGTCATTCTTTTCTCATGGGTTTCAAGAGAACCCATCAGCTCTATCATGGTAAGTTTTGACAAATCTTTGGATTCTTTAATCTTCTTCTTTGCAATAGTTTCTCCATAACTCTTGATTTGATTCACTATTCCAACAACTCTTGTATAATAATCACAAACCTTTTCCATTTTTTTCATTGATAGATTATCAAAATCTCTCCACAAGGACTGGAGTTTGATGGAAATGACTCTTTCTGATCCTTGAAATTCATTTTTCAGAGTGTCCCATGCCTGCTTTGCCCTGTTTATGCCAAAGATCCTTGGAAAGATAGTCTTACTTATGCCTTGTTGTATATAGCGAAGGGCTGTAGCATCCTTCTTCACAGTCCCTCTGTAAAGTTTTAGTTGTTGGTCTGACAGAGATGCAAGATCATGTTGTTCATAACAATCTTCAACTATTTCCCAGATGTCTTGAGAAATAAAGAATGTCTGCATCTGACCTCCCCAGTAGTCATAGTACTCCCCATCGAAAATAGGAACCTGACTTGGAGAATAATAGACCGAGGTGTTTGTATTCATAGGCATAGCCATGGTATTTGGTTTTGCTTTGATACCACTGTTATACTAGCAGCAGTATACAAGAAGAATTTAGATATGAAAAATCTGATCTTTTATATAATAATGTTTCTGATCTTTCTGTCAATATTACAAAACCATATAGGATATGATTTATATAGATATCTTGGATGATTCTAGATGCATAATTAAATGTAGTACATAAACGCATAGGATGCATGAATCTTCACATACATGAATCTGTACAAGAACGGGCAATTGTGACAGAAATTAAGTAAGATTCGGTCCTAAGTTCATACTACGACGAAAATATTATGTTCAGTCGTAAGGTACTTTGTGACGGCATATTTTCGTCGCAAAGTTAATATTTTATTAATATATTTCCCGCACAAGTAATAATTTAATAATTTACTTTCCTGCTTCTAGCTTTTAGGCGGGATAATTTTCCCGCTAAGACAGCTTGTGACAGAAATATTAAACATTCTGTCGTAAATTTAAACTTGGGACGGAATGCACTGTCCATCATAAAGTACTTTTCGACAACTTTTCCGTCGTTAATTACTTTATGACGGAATATACCACATTCCGTCATTAGTTGGACCTTGCGACAGAATCTGTCACAAGCTTACCTATGCATATTCAATACTCGCCGGCCTACAATTAATAAGTTGGTTCAGAAAATAATATTTTAATATACCTTGCGACGGAATATAAATTTCTGTCGCAAATTAAAGCAGTTTATGCCAAAAGAGGCAGTAGCCTTCCATTTCTTTACTTCAACTCACCCCTCCCATTATCTCCTCTGTTTTTTCACATTTTAGAGCTCAAAAAATTTACCAAATGCAATATTCGACTTGATTTCATGCATCAATGTAAGTAATTACTTTAATTACATGTTTGTTTACTTTAGTTTCTTTTTATTGCACTTTTTATTTCAATTTTCTCAATCATTTAGTATATGTGTATGTATATATAAATATATGATTGATGCTATGTTATATGTATTTATAGATGTCTCATAATCGTAGTTGGATAACTCGTCCTAATCAAAGAGGTAAAAATGGTCTTAGTCAAGGTTTTTAAAATGGAATTGAAGATTTTATTAGTTTTGCCCAATGTAATTGCAAGGAAGTCGATGGGAGAATTAGATGTTCATGTTGTAATTGTCGTAATCATAATTTAAAACATCTTGATAAAGTTAGATTTGATATTGTCTTGAATGGATTTCTTCAAAATTACACATATTGGGATTCTCACGGGGAAGGTGATGAAGATTTGTATTCTAATGAAAGTGATGAAGATTCGCATTTTAGTGGCTCAAGATATGAAATTGATGATGATGATGATGTATTTGATCCCTATGAGATGTTGAGGGATGCGGGTGGATTTGGTGAATGGGATAACATAGATCCAAACCATGAATCCCCTAGATTTTTTGGTTTGGGAATTGATGCAGAGATTCCATTGTATCCCGGGAATACCAAGTATACAAAGTTGTCATTTGTGAGCAAATTGCTACATTTTAAGAGTTCTAATGGATGCAGTGAGAAGGGATTCAATGAGTTGTTGGGTCCTATTGGGGATGTGTTGCCAGATGATCACAAATTACCTTCGAGTTATCGGGAGATCAAGAAGATGACGAAGGACTTAAATTTGGGATATGAAAAAGTTCATGCATGTGAGAATGATTGCATGTTTTTTTATGGTGATGATAGTGATAAACAAGAGTGTAGTATTTGTGGCACGAGCCGCTATAAACTGGCAAAAGAGGGTAGTAAATGATGCATCCCTAGAAAGATTTTGAGATATTTTCCGTTAACATCGCGATTGCATCGGTTGTACATGTCATCTCGCACTGTTGAGAGTATGAGGTGACACAAGACTAGAGAGGTCACCGAGGGGATTATGACGCACCCGGCGGACGGGGAAGAGTGGAAACAATATTTTGATATGAATTATCCAGATTTTTCACATGACATTCAAAATATTAGACTTGGACTTGGTACTGATGGATTCTCTCCTTATATCAACAAGTCTGCCAGGACTTATTCAGTATGACCTGTTATTATGGTTGTGTACAATCTCCCTCCTTCTATGTGCATGAAGGATCCATACATGTTCATGTCACTACTCATACCTGGGAATAAAAGCCCCACAAGAGACATAAATGTCTACTTAAGACCACTTATTGATGAGTTGAGACAGTTGTGGAGTGTTGGTGTAGAAGCATATGATGCTTTTACAAAGACCAACTTCATCTTGAGAGCAGCCTTGTTGTGGACAATCAATGAATTTCCGGCGTTGGAAATGTTGAGCGGTTGGTCAACCAAAGGCAAGCTAGCTTGTCCAGTTTGTATGGGAAGTGTCAGGGCCTCACACCTTCCTGTCAGTCGAAAGTGCAGTTTTTGGGGCACAATAAAAAAAAATAGAAGACCGGGCCATAATCAGACACGACAAACAGGGTGGCAAGTTCGGAATAAATGTGTAAGAATAGATTTTCCACCACATGGGAAAGGATCTGCAAAGTCTAGGGCGCAAGGATTTGGTGTGACTCATAATTTTACACATTTCACCATTTTTTTGAGCTTCCATATTGGGACTCGCTACGCCTGCGTCATTGCATTGATGTCATGCATACTGAGAAGAATGTGTTTGATAATATCTTTCACACAGTGATGGGCACCAAAAAATCCAAGGATACTAATAATGCAAGAGCAGATTTCAAAGCATTTGGCATTAGGGAAGAGTTATGGATGCGAGGAACTTCAAAACCCCATGCACCGTACACACTCTCTCGAGAGCAGCAGCTTATGGTTTATACATGGATTAACAGTCTAAAGATGCCAGATGGTTGTGCTTCAAATATTGCAAGATGTAGCAAGTTAGAAAAGAAGAAGTTAAGTGGGATGAAGACACATGATTGCCATGTTTTTATGCAAAAGTTGTTGCCTTCTGCTTTTTGTGGCCTTTTACCCGATGATGTGCATGACGCCCTTTGCCAACTTTCTAGTTACTTCAAAGCAATATGCTCAACAACATTGGTTTTAGATGATTTGGTGATCATGGAGAGAAATATTATCAATATCATGGGCCGTTTGGAAAATATATTCCCAGAAGCCCTCTTTGATCCGATGGAGCACGTTGTCATGCATCTTGCAGATGAGTGTAGACTTGGTGGTCCTGTACCATATCGATGGATGTATTGGGTTAAAAGACAAATGCATCGAATGAAAGTCAAAGTGAGAAACAAGGCACAAGTTGAAGGTTCTATTGCTGAACGTTATGCTGAGTAGGAACTTGTAAATTTCTGTTCCTTGTACTTTGAGTCCTCTGTACAGACAATGCACAATAGGGTAGGCCATTATCAGGTACATGGTGGTTTGCGTGATGCAAGAAAACTTGAGGCATTCACATATCCAACAAGACTTTTTGGTGCATCCAAAGGTTACTTCTTAGATGAAAATTTGCTTCAAATTGCAGCAAATTATGTGTTCTTTAACATGCCAGAAGTAGCACCATATCGATTGTAAGAATTCGAACTCTTGATAAATTAATATGAATTGATGTTAACACCTCATTGCAACTTGTTCTCACACATTCTTTTACATCTTCAGGGAGTTTGAACCGGAAAAGAGAGCACAATATCCGCTTATCACTCTTGATCATATGAATACACTACTGGACACACAGTTCAAAAAGTGGATGCTTAGCAAGGTATATTGATTTATTACAAGATGCCTTGACAGTTTTACATATGTAGTGATATATATGTTTGATTAATTATTGCATTTTAGGTACATGGAGATCGTGATAGTTATAAACGCTTCAAGTACTTGATATGAGGTCCATCATCTTATGTGATCTCTCATAGTGGATGTGATGTTAATGGCTATAGATTCAAATCCACAAAGTCACATATGGGAGTACTTGTAAAGGGAAGTTATTATGATGACACTGTTAATGACTACTATGGACATTTGGATGAGATTCTTGAACTTATTTACAACGAGGTGAACGAAGTGGTGATATTCAAATGTCATTGGTTTGATAATAGAAGAGACATAAAAGTTGACAAAAATAAAATTGTCACAATAGACATGACATCTAAGTTAAGAGGAAGTGATGTTTTTGTCTTAGCAAGTCAAGCAACACAAGTCTATTATGCACCTATTGTGAAGAATTTGAAAAGTAAATTGCACACGGTTGTTGTAACAAGAAGTCGTCCACTAGATGAGACTACTAATGCCTACAATGAGAATGTTCTTGAAGAAGAACCGCTAGAGGATAGGCCCGTGGAACTCCCTCCCATCAACTTATTTGTTGATTTTACTCAATATGAAAATCAAACAATAGTGGAGTCATATGAAGAAGAGCCCGAAGACAATGATGAAAGTGATCAAGAGAATGAAAGTGAAGAGGATAGAAGTGAAGATGATGGTTATGATGGTATTTAAGTTGATTTGTTAGTTTTATTACAAGTAACGTTTAAAGAACTAAATGTAATGTTCGATTAATTTATGGATTAATTATGTGTTGTAATATTTAGTGAACTAAATGTTGTTGTTACTTATTATTTTTAAGCTTGGACAAAATTTATGTTGTAATATTTGTTGCACACTGGATGAATTGGACAGGTTTAGTATTTATTGAATAGACTTGTAAGTAACATTTTGATTGCTTATTCTGAAAAGCAGTTGAATTTGTGACAGAAATAAGCTATTATTTTCCGCAAAGAAGGATCTTGCGACGTATTTCGGTCCCAAAGTACTACTTTGCGACGCATCGGTGTCGTAAGAAACTATCTTGTGACAGATTGGTGTCGCACTTCTGGTAATATTACGATTTTATTCAATTGTTTGCTTATAAGTACCGAAAAATGCAATACTATCTTTAAAGTAGAAAATAAAAAATGTTTTAGATGCAAATGATTTTTTCTAAAATTGATTTAGGTGATTACTTAAATATATTTGTTCACATTACTTTATTGAATAGTTAAATCAATATTTTTTTATAAAATTTAGTTTATTCAAATAAATGTTGATAAATACTTTATTAGTAAATTTTATTTTTTGAATATGCAAGAATAATTATAAATATTTTAATATCTTTAGATAAGAATATATGCCAATTTTTAGTTATTTCATTTTTTTACAACACAAACACATAATAGTGCTTTTAATCAGTTTGGCAAAAGGAAAGGAAAAATAGATGTTTAACTAAACGACTTCGTTCCTTCTCATTCTTTTAGCTAAAACCCTAGTTCTCATTTCTTTTCATTAGGTGCCTTCTCTTCACTTTCTTGTGCGGCGATTAGGGTATCATTTCTTCACTTATTTATTCAATTTCGGTCCTTAATTGGTTTGTTGTTTCTTATTTCTTATTACTTTAAGTTTATTCAATTTGTGTTTGTTGTGTGCTTGTGTAACATATGTGTGTAATATATGTTTAATATGCAAGTGTGTGTGTAATATATGTATAATAAGTAAGTGTGTGTGTTATGTTATTATACACCTATATGTATGCATAAATCTTGCTGATTTCTATGTAATTATATGTGTGTTTTGCATATATTCATATGTTATGGATGTATTTGGGGCATTCTTTGATGGTTTCTTCTAATTTCTTCATTCTTAATGAATTTTGGGGTATGGGTCAAGTTGGGTATAATTTATTCCAATTTATTATTAATTTTACATGAGTTTTATTAAATGAGCGGAATTAAATTAATTGGTTAATGAGTTGGCTCCTTTGTATTTGTGTATTACAGTATGTTGGGGAGGAGACCAGTTGGCGGTGGTAGGAGAGGTGGCGCAAATGGTGTTGGCGGTATGAGAGACGCTGGTGGTGTTAGAAGAAATGGTGTTGTTGCTAGTAGAGTTGGTGGTAGTAGGAGAAATGGTGTTGATGGCAGTGACATGAGAGGTGAGGGATGGAAATATTGGTGATGGTGCTAGTAGGAGAAATGATGGTAGTAGTAATAGTAGTTCTGGTGGTAACAGCACCATGAGAGGTGTTGGGAGAGGTCATGGGAGTATTGATGTTGGTGGTGCGAGTGGTGGTCATGTGATAGAATATATATTTGCATATATTTTAGATGATGTTTATTCCCATATTAGTTATATTTTGCATTTAATTGGATCTTTATTAATTATATTTTAATATTTTATTGTAGCAAGCAAGAAATTCTAAATTGGAAAGGATTGGAGCTAAATTAGAAGAAAATTCGGATTTATTGGGCTACTCGCGCAAGACACATTGTTTGGGCCGTATCTTGAGTTCTAGATATCGGATTTCGGTGATTTAACAGCCCACACGAAGATAGCGAGATTTTATTTTAAACTAAAGTTGCCCAGATATCAAAATCCAGTGGGAGCAGCCCTGGAACAGCAGAGAAAGTCAACTACGAATTTTGACTTTAGAAATCTTTTCGATTTGGGAAATCTTGTGTATTCCTTAAAACAATATAAAAATACTTTGTATTATTAGGTCATTATCATTAGACATATCATCGACGTATTTGGAGAGAATAGCCACCAAGGAGAAGAGAGGAGAAGATTGTAAGCTTGAGAATTTCAACATAGGGATTTCTCTACTACATCTTTACTTTGTATTGTATTCTCATCTCTTGATGACTTTTATGTATTGACCATGGTAGGCTAAACCTTATTTGTTGGGAGGCTATTTTGAAGCCCTAAACCTTATGACAATATTATAAGTAGTGATTTTGAATTCTTGAGATATGTGCTTGATTATGCTTATATGTTCATCAATGCTTGTAGAGACTCTTGAATTAGCAATGGTATGTGGTCATCCAAGTTTGCTATGTGATTGTTGTCTCTATAAAGTCAATTAATCTTTCTATGTGGTCATGGGATTAACTGTATAAGTGTGTAATTCATATTAACCTTTCTACGTGGTCATGGGGTTATATGGGTAGCGAAACTTGTTTCTATGTGGTCATGACAAGTTTTCTATAAGTATTTTTCAAAGCATATCGAGAGAGTTTAAGGTTCAATATATTGTATGTCATAGGTTTAGTGGTGGATTTACATGTTTTCCAACATATTTCTCAAACAGTTACACGACAATATTTAGTTAAGTAATATTTAGTTTAGTTAAAAAAACAACAAATCAAATCAAAATCCTTGATAGTTACGCAAAATAAAAGAAAAAGCTAGCCCTTGATCCTTGGCGTTGAACGATACCCTTACTTACTCTACATTATATACGATACAAAAAGGGTTTAAATTGAGTCACACTAATTTTTGGCACCGCTGCGCCGGGGATTGAATTTGCTTTACTTTTGTTTTGTGTTAGTTAGTATGGTTTAAACGTTTCGTGTTCTCAGGTACATGATCAACACCCGTACATCTGAAGAACCTCTTGAACCGTTTGAAGATAATCCTGAGAAGCTCTTTCGTAAGAAGAGCGAGAATTTAAGTGATCAAGCAGGCAAGGAAAGTGAAGGGAAAATTGTTATAGTCGACATGGCACTTACACTTCGTGATGATGTTGCTGTCTCGGTTGCTAACATTGGCCATTCATGTATGGTCTATCCCGCTCCAGCAACTGGGAAGAGCAGTAGTTTTGAGATCAAGCAGAATCTACTCATGAGGCTACCTGTCTTTCATGATCTTCCAACTGAAGAACCTAATCAACATCTCTCTAGGTTCGTGACTATTGTGGAAAGCATGGGGCCAGATTTGGCAGACCCTCAGATTTTGAAGATGAAAGCTTTTCCATTTTCTCTTGATGGAGCAGCTTTAGATTGGCTAGAGGAATTGCCTATCGGGTTTATTACTTCGTGGGTGAAGCTAGCCCAGGAATTCTTGCAAAAATTTTATCCAGCAACTAGAGTCATGAACATGAGAAGCCAAATAGCTGGAATTCGTCAGAATGCTACTGAAACTTATGCTGAATACTATGCAAGATACCAGAAGCTGCAAAAGAGATGTCCTCAACATGGTTTTTCGAAGGGGAGTCTTTTACACTTCTTCTACCAAGGTCTTCTTGAAGGTGAAAAGAGACTTTTGGATTCTGCTGCACAAGGTGCTTATGTGGACTTATCTCATGATGCTGCTGAGAAACTTATTGCTAAAGGTGCTGCAAATGAACTTCAATATGGGAGTCGTTCGAGATCAGTTGTAACTCAGGGAGCTAGATCTGATCAAAGACTATCAAATATTGAGCAGAGGATTGAGAAGATGAATGCATTAATTTTGAGTGGAAAAACACCAAAAGCTCAAGTTTGTGGTATTTGTTCAACTCATGGACATTTCACTGATGCATGTCCTATATTGATGGACCATTCTTATGAAGATGTTAATGCTGTTGGATTTGCTAATCAAGGTGGAAATCAGTTCTTGAACACCTACAATCCAAGGTGGAGGGATCATCCTAACCTCAGGTATGGAAACACTAGCAATGCTTTGAATGGATTTCAGTTCCAAAACAATTCTGCACCTCCTGGTTTTCAGCAAAAGGGGACAAGTTTCTCAAAACAAGAGTGGTGACAACAACATAGAGAAGTTATTGTCCAAGTTGTTTGATGGGCAAATGGAGATGCAAAAGCAATGCACTACAAACTCTCAAGACATTAAAGAGATGCAAAAGCAACTTGGGGATGTGATCAAGAAAATGAATCAAGAGCATGAGCCTGGTCGGTTGCCTGGTACTACACATCCAAACCAGAAATATGAACATGCAAACATTATTACCACTAAAAGTGGTAGGAATGTTATCCCAACTCGGAAAGTATTGGAGAATGAAGGTGATAGACATGGAATAGAGAGAGAGATCCAGCAACTGAGAAAACTTCATATAGTAAGAAGGTTGAAGAAAATGAAGATTCACAAGCTACCGAGGTCATTCATGAGAAAGAGAAAGAAGTTGAGAGTGTGCACAAAAATCTGGAGGAGCATACTTTACCGATTTCTGAAAGTAGCTCTTATAACCTTTCAAATTATGTTATTGCTAACAGTCGCTTCGATTATGTTCCTTTTCCAGCTAGGCTGGTTCAAACAAAGAAGAATGCACTAGAGACAAATATTTTGGAGACTTTTCGCAAGGTGCACATAAATTTGCCTCTACTTGAATGCATTCAGAATCTACCAGCAAATGCCAAGGTATTGAAGGACTTGTGTACTAAATGAAGAAGGTTGAAAGGAAGGGAGGTTGTTGAGATGAAAGAAATGTCTCTGCGGTTTTTCAAGGAAAATTACCAAACAAGTGTAAGGATCCAGGGAGTTTTACGATACCTTGCACCATTGGTAATTCTAAATTTGAGAGTGCTTTACTTGATTTGGGTGCGTCAATTAATGTTATGCCATCTAGTTTGTATGAGAAATTGTGTACGAAAACTGATCTTAAAACAGATGGTGTTACGATTTTATTAGCTGACAGATCTCACGTTTACCCTAAGGGCGTTCTGGAGGATGTTCTTGTGCAGGTTGGCAGGTTTCAATACCCAGCTGATTTTTATATCTTGGACATGGGAGAAGCACCTAATGCCCAATTAATTCTGGGGAGACCATTCATGTGTACTGCTCAAACAAGGATTGACGTGGCGAAAGGAGAGCTTAGCATGGACTTTGACAATGAAACAATAAAGTTCAACATGTTTGAGATGATGAGGTATCCCGTGGATACTGAGACGTGCTATACATTGAGCACAACTGGAGACATTGCACAAAAGTTCTTTGAGTTAATGAAGGATGATGAACTAGAGACATTGATTTCTAAAGGCATTTGTTTTGACAAGGATGGAAACTTTGAAGTCCTTGATGAGGTTTCTCATATGTATACTGACAGTATGATGGAGCATTGCAAGGCCTTACATGGAGCTGATTATGTCGAATGTGGTTAGATCTTGGCACTACCCACTAGTTCCATCCAAAAACAGCTGCATTCTATTGTTCAAGCACCACAATTGGAACTTAAACCATTGCCTGCTCATCTCAAGTATGTGTTTCTAGGGAAAAAAGAGACATTGCCTATCATAATTTCATCAAAGCTCACATCTGAACAAGAAGAAAAAGTGGTGAAGTTAGTTGGCAAACACATTAAAGCGATTGGTTGGAGCTTGGTAGATATTCGGGGAATCAACCCCACATTATGTGTTCATCGTATTCACTTGGAAGAAGGTGCCAAGCCTGTGAGAGTACCTCAACGTCGACTCAATCCTCTTATGATGGAAGTTGTGAAGAAAGAAGTCATCAAGCTATTGGACAATGGAATCATTTATCCTATTTCTGATTCAAAGTGGGTTTCTGCAGTGCATGTTGTTCCTAAGAAGTCTGGAGTTACAGTTGTAGCAAATGAGGAGAATGAGTTGGTGCCTCAACACACAGTAACTGGTCATCGTGTTTGTATTGATTATAGGCCTCTCAACAATGTTACAAGGAAGGATCATTTTCCCTTGCCATTTATTGATCAGATGTTGGAGAGGTTGGCTGGTCGAGAGTATTACTGTTTCTTAGATGGATATTCTGGTTATAATCAGATTGCTATAGCTCCCGAAGATTAAGAGAAGACAACTTTCACATGCCCTTTTGGCACTTTTGCCTTTAGACGCTTGTCTTTTGGTCAATGCAATGCGCCTGGAACTTTTCAAAGATGCATGATGAGCATATTCTCTAACTATGTAGGAAAAATCATTGAAGTTTTTATGGATGATTTTAGTGTCTTCGGTAATAACTTTGATGACTGCTTGAAGAACTTGGGACTCATTTTGCAGAGATGTGAAGAAACAAATCTAGTGTTGAATTGGGAGAAGTGCCACTTCATGGTGACTCAAGGAATTGTTCTTGGACATGTGATTTCTTCAAGAGGCATTGAGGTGGATAAAGCCAAAATTGACTTGATTCGGTACTTGCCCTCTCTATCGAGCGTTAAGGAGATTCGCTCTTTTCTTGGACATGCTGGTTTTTATAGAAGATTCATTCAGGACTTCTCTAAAATAGCAAGGCCCCTAACTAATCTTCTGCAGAAAGATGTACCGTTCGAGTTCAACGATGATTGCAATGAGGCATTTAAGGAGTTGAAATTGAAGCTTACATCATCACCTATTATACAAGCACCTGATTGGGGCTTGTCGTTCGAAATAATGTGTGATGCTTCAGATTATGCTGTTGGAGCTGTACTTGGGCAACGAAAGGGCAAGAAGGTGCATGCTATATATTATGCTTCGAGGACCTTAAATGATGCACAACTCAATTATGCTACCACTGAAAAGGAGCTCCTAGCTGTTGTTTTTTCTTTGGAGAAGTTTCGATCATACTTGCTTGGTACAAAGGTGATCGTGTACACTGATCATGCGGCCCTAAAATACTTGTTGGCCAAGAAGGAAGCAAAGCCTAGACTCATACGTTGGATCTTGCTGTTACAAGAGTTTGACATTGAAATTAAAGATAAGAAAGGATCTGAGAATGTTGTAGCTGATCATCTAAGTCGCTTGGTAAGGGAAGAGGAAGAGGTTCCCATAACTGAGACGTTTCCGGATGAACAACTTCTCCGGATTGAGGTAAGTGCTCTAACTGATTGTACTCCCTGGTATGCAGACATAGTGAACTATTTGCATACTAAAATGTTACCCAACACATTGACTCATGCACAAAAGGATAAAATTAAACATGACTCTAAGTTTTATGTGTGGGATGATCCATATCTTTGGAAGCATTGTCCCGATTTGGTGATAAGAAGTTGTTTGCCTAATAATGAAATTGAGTCTGTGTTAAAATTTTGTCATAACTATGCATGTGGGGGGGCATTTTGGAGCGAAAAGGACTGCACATAAGGTCTTAGAGTGTGGTTTTTATTGGCCTACAATTTTTAAAGATGCTAAGGAATTTTGTAGGACTTGTGATAGATGCCAGCGATTAGGGAACATAAATGCTAAAAATGAAATGCCCATGAATCCTATTTTGAATGTTGATCTATTTGACGTTTGGGGGATTGATTTTATGGGACCATTTTTAAATTCTAATGGTTATCTATACATACTGTTGGCGGTGGATTATGTGTCGAAGTGGGTGGAAGCAAAAGCCACCCGTACTAATGATTCTAAAGTGGTTGCAGAATTCTTGAGGACACATATTTTTGCTAGGTTTGGGATGCCGAGAGTTGTTATCAGTGATGGAGGATCACATTTTTGCAACAGAACCATCGAGGCACTGTTTCGAAAATATAACATCACACATAAGGTTTCTACACCTTATCATCCACAGACCAATGGACAAGCAGAGGTGTCTAATAGAGAGATAAAACAAATTCTGGAAAAGACTGTGGGTTCGACACGAAAAGACTGGAGTCAACAACTAGATGATGCACTTTGGGCTTATAGGACGACATACAAGACACCCATTGGTATGTCGCCTTATCGCATTGTCTATGGAAAGCCTTGTCATTTGCCGGTTGAACTTGAGCATAAGGCATTTTGGGCTATTAAGAAATTCAACATGAGTCTTGATGAGGCTGGTTTGCATCGCAAATTACAATTGTCTGAATTGGAGGAGATACGTAATGAAGCTTATGAGAGTGCTCAGATTTACAAGGAGAAAACTAAGGTGTTTCATGATAAGATGATTCAACGAAAGCATTTTGATGTTGGTCAAAAAGTTCTCTTGTATCACTTTAGATTGAGTCTTTTTCCTGGAAAAATGCGATCAAGGTGGATTGGTCCGTTTGAAATAGTGGATGTATTTTCACATGGAGCTCTGGTGATTAAAAAAGATGATGGAAATACATTTAAGGTGAATGGACATCGTCGGAGAGTGAGACTCTTAATGATGCGATCATCTCTGGTCCTTAAAATCTAAGGTACCACGTCCAGCCAAAGACATTAAAGAAAAGCACTTTTTGGGAGGCAACCCAAAATTGTTGTAAAATTTTGTGCGGAGGTTAAAAAAAAAAGAAAAAAAAATGCTAGTTAAAAAAATGGAGTGCCTTCCACGGTGCATAAATTCCTAGCTATAGTGCATATATTTCTGTAAGCTACAGTGCATATATTTCTGTGATTTGGGTTGTTTTTTTTTTCATTGCCCACAGGAGTTGAACCTGTGACCTGTGAACTTAGTTTCTATTTGGACTTCTCAACCACTTGAGCTACACCAACTTTGTGTTAATAATCAGATTGCAGTGCTTATAAAGGGCAGCTGGCCTTTGAGATTTAATTATTTGGAGGGGCTTCATGATTCTTTTTCAAAGAGGCACTTCATGCAATAGCACAGGGGAGTATTTCTAACTTTTCTTTGTATATAAATTTCTTAATTTTATTTTTGTATTTACTTGTTAGGATAATTTTTCATTTTTTTTATTTTTTTTATTTGTATATATTATATATTTTATTCATTGAGGACAATGAACCATTCAAGTGTGGGGAGGCGTTCTCAATATTATAAAAAAACAAAAAAAATTAGAAATCAAAATTTTTGTATATAATTGCCTTCTCAAGAGCATGTTAGCGAGGATAAGTACACATTTTGTAGACTAATTTTGCATGATTAATTCTGAGTGTGCTATCAACGAATAAAAATCATTTGTTGCATGATTATTCCTTGTGTGCGCTTGCGAAATTTCTAAAACTTGAGATGCGTCTTAGTCAAATTTAATAAGTTCAGCATGCTTTCACCTTGTGAGATTTTGAGCCTAATTTGTGATTGATACATTGTATATCAATTGAATTCTTTTGTTGTGTGGTGTTCGTCATTTAGCATGTGTTCTAGAACTTGTTTTGATACCGTTTTGAGACTACATGATATGTGTATGCATGAAAATGATAAAGGCACTAGGATTAACCTCATCGACCTAAACACTACCTTTATGAGTTATATCCTTAGTGAACCCCCTTGAGCTTATATCCGTTTCTTTCATATATCACCACTCTAAAAATTTTGAGCCTACTTGTTCATTCTTGTCTTGATTTACTAGTAGAGCATTGTGATTCAGCTTATGGGTGGGTGAATATTCAAGTGTGGGGATGTCTAGGTTAAAGTCTGTTATTTTGGTGGGAATTAATTTGATGTGGTTACTTGATCTTCGTTCTTCCCGAAAAAAAAAATAAAAAAAAATAAAAAAAAATTGAAAAAAAAATAAAAAAACAAAGAGAAAAGAAAAGAAGAATGAGAGGAAGATGATCGAAAGAGAGTTATCGTTCATTGTTTGTTGAAATGTGAAAATGGTAAAGTACATAATCATGTGCTTATGGGTTTAATGCTTGTGAAAGCTTGATCACCTTTTACATGATCTACATTTTATATTAGGTGCTACAATTGAAAGTGAACATGATGCTCTATTAGGTTATCGAGTTTAGCCACTTGTGAGCCTTTTCTTTGAATTCCTACCCTGTCCCTAAGCCACGTTACAACCTTTAACAAAGACCTTTAGATTCGTGCATGCATGTATACGAAATAGTGGAGATTTGGTGGACAACCAAGCATATGGTAGCACATGTCTATTTTGATTGAACTTGAGTGATACACTGCACCTAAACACTTGTGTGAATTAAGAGTGATGTAAGTGTTGGTCCTCGTGTATTGCAGAAGGGGGGGGGGGATGAATGCAATACTGATAAAATTCAATCTCAGTTTCAACAACCAAAACTAAGATTTAATGTTATCAATAATATGTATGCATTCACAAACAGTATAATCGAGAAGACATGATTCACAAAATAAATGTTTTATTTATTTTGCAAAGTGTTGCTACAACCTCAAGAGAGAATTCTTGAGCTTCGGTTTTTCTTCAAGACACTTGCTTTCCTAGAATGAATTGATAGTCTAAGTATAAGACTAATCCTATCACTATCAACACGGGTCTGTGAAGCTGCTGTCATTATCAAGTGGCAGCTTCTTACAAAGTGTCTACCCATGTGACTTTCCTAAATTGCTAACAATGTCAGATATACATTACAAAGAAAGCAACCTAGATTCATTCTATTTCTAGCTAAAACAATTCAGCAAATAGAGACTTGACCTTGCTCTTGAATTGATTCGCTTTTGTTTGCAGTGCTTGAAGCTTCTGTCGTAGTCTTGCAGACTTGGTGCAGCTTAGGGATACTGCAACACGCCTGTTTCTTGAACATTGAAACTGTAACGGGATTTGACTGAGAAAGATACCTAGAAAAAGGATCTTTCTCGAGACAGTTACTTTTTCCGCAAACCTTGCCGTCACAGGAATGTGCTTTTGGTGACAGTAGGAGTTCCCCGCATAGTGTGCTGTCGAGGTTTCCAAACTTGCCGTCGAGGGCTAAAGTTGCTGTCGCGTAGTCTTCCGCCAATGTTGCTGTCAGAGTGAATATGCTGTCTTGACTTGCAACATTCTGTCTTCTTGTAATCTTACTATCAATGCTCATGACAGTAACCTTTATTCATGCTGTCATCTAATATGCATTCTTTGAGGCTTGAACACAGAAAGTGAACTTCTTCCAAATTACACAAATAGAATAACATTGCATACTGATTACAAGAGCATACTTTGGCTGTGATAGTATGTTCTACTTAATTAAAAATTAAGTACATAAAAAGTTAAGTTGTTTCAATGCTATCACCCATAAATCCCAACAATCTCCCCCAATTTGTTTTTATGGACAATAACAACAAATTTACAATATGTGCTGACAACTTAACTAACAAGATCAGAATGGATTAAGAATTTTTACTTAGCTTGAGATTTCCTCTTCTGTCTTGATACATCCTCTCTTTTGAGAGCTTCTACCAAGCAGCCTCTTAGACCTTCTACAAGAGAGATTTCAGCAGGAGTGACTGCAGCATCTTCTATTTCTTCAATAATATTCTTGATGGTAGGAGAGATAAGAGAACTAGCATCCCTGAGATTCAACCATTGCTCTTGATCAAATGGATAGCTTCTGAAGTGGAGTTCTTCATGAATGAGCTTGAATCTACTTCCACGATAAGCATTGAGAGACATCTTCCTTTGCTTGTCCAGCTTTGAATCTTCCCCTTTTCTCCTTTCCAATAATTCCTCTATCTTATCAGAACAGATCTGCTCTAGGGGATGAATTGATCCAGCTACCATATACTGTAAATCCTTCAGAATAGTTGTTTTTAGCTTGTGCAAGATGCAAACATAGATTTCTTCTTTTAGATGCTTGATTCTTAAGGGATTTTCCAGCATACATGTTTGATAATTTGGAGATTCACTTTCTGCCTTGTTGGCAGTCTTGCATCTTTCCAGGAGTTCAGCTTCCTTCTTATCAAGTTCTGACTGATATTGAGAGTATTGAGAAGAGTCAGGTCTTTTGCTTGGCTTGGGTAGCCCTTCCTCTGTGGGTTGGGTTTGCCTTTCTTCTGTGGGTGAATCATCAAACTCATAGTACCGGTGATATGGTATAGGAGAAGCTGGTAAATCAGTTGAAATATCAGCATCATCAAAATCTGCAAAGTTTTAGCCAAATTTCTGATAGAATTCAACATCCCTATCAGCTTGATATTTCAGAATATGTTCTATAACAGACTCTGGAACATTATCATAGCTCTCCAGCAACTCTACCATTCTTTCCAGATAGAAGAAGTCAATTCTCCTTTTATCTAAGGTTGATATCCTACCACTGGTTGATGTGGATACCAGATTGAAATCCTTATCAACCTTGGTAGATCTTGATTCTTCCCCCCACAGAATGTACTCAGTGACCTCTTGATTTGCATCTATCTTAACCTCAACACTCTTGATTTCTCTAGATTGCATCTGTTGTATCTTAAGACTGTTGGGAGGTATTGATTGAATTGGCTTCTTAAGATTCCTGCCAAATCCAGTGGCCTTTTCCTTTCCTTAGTACTTGTGCTTTCCTTCAGGTTTCTGTCTAGACAACCATGCTTTTGCTTTAGCTTTCAGTCTTTTGGGCTTGACAGTAGCTTTGGTTTCATCCTTGACAGAACCTTTCTTGACAGTACCTTTGTCGACAGTATCTTCCATGACAGCATCTTTTATGACAGTATCCTTGTCGACAGTACCTTTGGGTACAACATCCTTTTCAGCATTTATGCAGTCAATAGCACATCTAAGAATGCTTGCCTCCAAAGCTTCCAGTATTCTTGGCTCCTCTTCATCTGTTGCATCAGCATTTTTCTTTTCCTGACTAGGAGTTTCTTCATTGCCTTCATTCTGAGATTGAATACCGGTATTCCCAGAATTACTTCCACCAGCATTTCCAGCATTTCCAGAAGCTTCACCACCTCCAACCTCATCATCATCATCATCATCATCATCATCATCATCATCCTGAGGAGGAATGTCATAGAGACAGCTTCCACCTTGATCATTTCTTTTGGCATTGGCTCTAAAGATTAGTTCCTTCACTCTAGCTCCCAGTGCCTTGTCTCTCAACACCATCATTTTGTAGATCTCTTGAACAACATGAACTCTTCCTGGATTGGCATTTGAACTGAGTATTCCATCTAACACTTTCAGAATTGACTTGGTTTCCATTCTGGATGGGCTAACCAAATTCATGAAGCTGTTCCTTCTTGTGCCATCCTTAGTTTTAGATCTGTAGAAAACACTTGGTGGATTTGTGTAGACTTCAGGTAGCTTTTGTGTGATTAGGTTCTGGATTTGCATATCCAATATTTCATTGAATGGTGTTTGAGTTGCCCTGATCTTTCCCTTCAAAGCACACAACACCTTTGCTGGCAGACTCTGCAATAACTGCATTGTGATGGAATAAGATATGCCAGAAGTGAAATAGATACTTACAGCCCATCTTTTCTCATCATTCACCATTACACTGACACTGGTGATTTGATCCTTTAACAGTTTTGTGGTGTTGGTTGGACGGTTTCTTGGAGCATTCATTGCTTCTTTCACCAAACTGCTAAATTCACTGTCATGGTTGTGTAATGTGCTCTCCCTGTAATCCACCATTAAAGTATTGACTTCTTCTTGATCATACCCAGTACCATTAGACCAAGTATTTCCTTTATGGATGGATTCAGGTAGTTTCCCTTTACCTTTCCCAAGCTTATTTTGTTCCTCCATTTCTCTCCATCTTCTTTGTAGAGCAGATTCTTGAGTTGCTGAAGTTGGCTCTCTAATTGTCACAGGAGGTAGAATTGGATGTCTAGATGCAGGTCTTCTTTGCATTGCATCTTGAGTTGCCTTGGACATTAACACCCTTTCACTATCCAAGTCACCTTCAACAAGATCTTCAGCTTTATCCTTTGATTTTTCACTGCTTGGTTTGACTTGCTCCCCCTTAGACATTGATTTCCCCTTAGCTCCCCCTTTGGTCTTCACAGTTACTGGCTCCCCCTGAGTTCCACCTGATTTCTAAATAGACAATGATTCTGATCTTGCTACCTTCTCCCCCTTAGTTGAGTTGACAGCTACTAGGTTAGTAAGGAACTGGATAGAGAGCTGAGTAGCAGCAAAACCATCAACCACCAGTTGAGAGAGAGAGTCCATCTTGGAGTGCAAAGTAGCACACTGTCCTTCCAAAGCTGCAATCTTGTTACCAAAAGTAGCATAGGGGCCACCATACCTTAACCTTCTTGGAGGGGAAGGAAAAGAAAGGGGCTTGGAGGCTATGGGGGTTCTCACACTCTCAGGGTGTTTTTGAGTGATCTCATCACCCCTCACAGATTGACTCTCAAGGCCTAATGCCTGAATAGTGTGGGCTCTCTCAAAGTCTCTCTGGACATGCTCAAGTCCCTCTCCTTTTGCCAGCTCATTTGGCTGCCTCTCATTTTTATGCTCACCTCTTTTTTTTATCTCTCTTTTCTTTTGCAGACCCTCACTCAACCTAGATGCATGGGTATGAGCAGTACTAACATGCAGGGAAGGAGAAGATTTAGAATGTACCTTTAAGAGTTTGGCAAGAGATAGATCATCATCAGAGGCATCCTCAATGATTACAACATCAAAATCAGGCTGAGAGGACTGGACAGTATCTTTGGCAGGAATGTTACTGTCAGTTGGAGTCTGGACAGCCGGTTCTGGCATGACAGCATCTTTGGGATGTGGAGTGACGGTAGGTTCTGTAGTGACAGTATCTTTCTCTCCACCCATGACAGCAGCTGTGTCCAGGACAGCAACATGGCCAGTGTCTTTGACAGCAACAGAGGCTGTGACAGCATCTTCCTGAAGGTAAGATGCTCCTTGGAGTTCAGACAAAGTGTTGGCTGTTTCAGTTTCTGACAGAATACCACTTTGCCCTTGCTCAGTGTTTGGAGGAGTGGTGTCCATTTCACTTTGAGAAATGGGTTCTTGTGGACCACTAGATGGGGGCTCATCCATGATTGGAGATGGATGATCAAAACCTGAAGGGTTGGGACTATCCCCTTCTCTAGGTTGTGGAGAAGAAACAAAAGAATGGGTAGGGAAGGAAGAAGGTGAAAGTGTAGCAGAGAGTGGGGGCTGATTCACAGGAGAAACATGTGAATCATCAAAAGGAATAGAGAAACCCTCACTATGCCCTAACTCATTGTGTGTTTCTTCAAGTGGAGGTTCCTCAGGTTGTGAACCATGAGTTTGTGCAGACTCTGTACAGGGTGCCTTGGGAGATAGGCCAATTTCAATAGATGCACCTTGTTGATAAGGCACATCTAGGGAGGTGTTTGAATCCCTTTCAGTAACCACAGTTTGTTGAGAAACTGCAGCTTGGCTAACAGTGGTTTTAGTCCTCCTAGCTCTCTTCTTCTTAGGCTCAGGGGGAACCACTGGGGGTTCTGTTTGACTATCCTCCTTATTTGCTGCACTAGGTGCAGTGTCTCCCTCTTGACTAACAGAGCTACCACCAACATCAGCTTCTAAGGGCCTTTTTCTGGATTCTTGCAAGGCTTCTCTTTGGGCTTTGGGAAGTCTAGAGGGCCTAGGCTGATTGTATGGTGTTGAATGTGGGTTAACTGAATTTGGGTCTAATTCAGTTTCATTCTCAAGAGTGAAAGAGTCATAACTAGAGGGTAATGGTAAATCAGGGTTGGACACTTGATCAACCATGTGCTGAGTGAAACAAACTGGAATATGTGCATTGAGATTCTGTGAGGATAACAGTGTGTGTGTTCTTTTTCAAAACTGAGCAAGCCTCTAAACGAGGAGCATCATTATTAAAATCACAGAATGAATTAATGCACATCATAAGAAATCGAGGGTAGATTGATACCTTCTTACCTATGGCAGCCCTGAGGTGTGCCATGAGGAGAGCTCCAACATTCACCTTGTATCCATGGACAAGAGAATGTGTCAGTTTCTTGATGTAGGAAGGTATTCCATTCCAGCCAGTAGACTTGGTAGAGAACACCTTGACCATCACATCGAAGATCATGCTCCACTCCTTTCTTAGATGTTTCTTATCCATTTCAGCAGACGTATACCATTTGGTAGTCCCCTCTTCGAGAATAGGGCCTGCATAACCAATCTTCAAGAAGAGCTTCTTAAGAGTGTCATCATTGGCAAGTTCAGTAAATTGTTGTCCTGCTTCAAGTGTAATTCCAAGAGCAGTGTTGATGACCTCAGCTCTAAGAGTGTAGTGTTGCCCAGAGATTGTGAATTGAATAACCGGGTTCTCACCCTCAGTTTGAGCAACAGCAGTTCGCCAAAAAGCCTCAATTCTGTCTAAGTCGAGAATGGGGGTTGAGGTAATGGCAGAACCAAGATAGGACTTGTTCAAGAAAAAAACTAGTCCTTTGAAACCTTCAGCAGCATCATTTGGGGAAAAGATGCCAGCAAAGTTTGTTTGAGAGAGAGTCTGTTTGGGTGCCATGGAGATTTCAAGAAAAGAAGAAAGTAAGAAAGTGGCTTTTTGCTTGAAGAAAAGTATTTTGCCTTGAGTTCGATGAGAGTGATATGTCTGAGTAACTGGGGAATAAATAGAGGTATCTCAAACGTTGTGCACAAAAAGTGGAGTTAAAGAACGTGTCTTAACCCACTCTTAAACACGTGAGTTACTGCCCGTTATTCACTGACCAACGTGGGATAAATATCCAATTTCAACGGTCCACTATTGTTGACAGTAACCTGTGCGCTAGAAACAATCTGTCAGTAATAAGAGGTGGTGACAGTAGGTTTTGCGCGACAGCAACTATTGCGCAAAAACTTGCTGTCACCGTTAAGCATATGAATGAAAGTATCCTTTACAAGTCTTGACAGAAAGTGTTTCCCTGCTGTCAAGAAGGTTGCTGTCAAGAAACACACGACAGTATCCTTCTTAATGACAGTAACTTCGATTGGGAATTGTTTCTATCATGAAATTATTAGAATGCTTTATTCATAAACTTAACCTAAAATTGACAAATTATGGATTTAGCAATGTAATCTTTTGAGCACAGATATTATGCAATTAACACAGACAAATCATAAACTCAAAAACCACAAAAACAAGAGACTTTATTATTATTAATAAAATCACTTAAATAAAGCATTGAGTACATCATTTTATGATTTTATCAACTAGTTCTAAAAGCTCTTCCTTAACCACTTCTTCAGTGCGACCTTCTTCCTTGAGAAGTGCCTGAAGCTCCTTCTCCTCTTCTTGCACCTTGGTCTCCTCCTCCTTTTCCTTTTCCTCGTCTATTTCATCGAGGGCATCCAACAGCACCTCGAAGAGCTCCTCAACCTCTTCATTATAGGGTTCACTATCGCACCGTTTTATCCTGACTTCAATTCCTACTTTGTTTTCCATTATTTACTATAAAACTGAGAGCAGACTGGTGAAACCTAAGGTTAATTTATAGGCAAAACCGTCTAAGGATTAAAGTCTAATGGTCAACAGTTAGAGTACCCATACAACTACCACAAAAGTAATTAATGGTTGTGTCCTCCTTTAATCCTACAGATTAATGCAAAAAGGTGTGAAAGTCCAATGGAACAAATTTTTATCTCTCAAACTAAACAAGTAACCACATTAATGTCATACACGGTCTAAAAGTATGAAAATGGCACAAAATACTGAGATGAAAAGTCAAATCAACACATGCTGTCACATAACAGACATAGACCAAGTAGACAGTAACTTCTCTTGACAGCAGGTTTGAAGTTGCTGTCATGAGCTTCAAAAGAGAATTTGGAAATATAGAAAACTGAGTAAATCAACATACCAGATTCAGCATTCCCAATTCACTTACCAACCTGTTGAAGGTTGCTTCATCCAATGGCTTAGTGAAGATGTCAGCAAGTTGCTTGTCAGTTGGAACATAAATCAGCTTCACAGTTCCTTGTTCAACATGCTCTCTGATAAAGTGATGTCTTATATCAACGTGCTTTGTCCTAGAGTGTTGAACCGGATTGTCTGAAATGGCTATGGCACTAGTGTTGTCACAGTAGATAGGAATATCTCTTAACACTAGACCATAATCCTGAAGTTGATTCTTCATCCATAGAATTTGTGCACAGCAACTACCTGCAGCAATATACTCAGCTTCTGCAGTTGAGGTAGAAACTGAATGCTGCTTCTTGCTAAACCATGAGACCAATCTTCCACCAAGAAATTGACAGCTACCAGTAGTACTCTTTCTGTCAATCTTGCATCCAGAATAGTCTGAGTCTGAGTAACCAATTAGATCAAATCCAGTATTCTTAGGATATCAAAGGCCTAGATTAGGAGTGCCTTTTAAGTATCTAAAGATTCTCTTGATGGCTACTAAGTGTGACTCCTTTGGATCACTTTGAAACCTTGCACAGAGACATGTAGCAAACATGATGTCAGGTCTGCTAGCAGTTAGATATAGGAGAGATCCTACCATGCCTCTATAGGTGCTTGAGTCAACTTTCTTTCGTTTAGGATCAAGGTCCAGACTAGTTGATGTGGACATTGGTGTCTTTGCAGGCGATGAATCTTCCAAGTTGAACTTTTTGAGAAGTTCCTTGATGTATTTAGCTTGACATATGAAGATTCCATCAGGTTGTTGAAGAATTTGTAATCCCAGAAAGAATGACAATTCTCCCATCATACTCATCTCATATTTGTTACTCATGAGAGAGGAAAACTTCTCACACAGCCTCTCATTTGTAGAACCAAAAATGATGTCATCCACATAGATTTGTACCACAATGATGTCCTTGCCATGGTATTTGTAGAAAAGTGTCTTGTCCACAACTCCTCTAGTAAACTGATTTTCCAAAAGAAAGGTTGAAAGTGTGTCATACCATGCCCTGGGTGCTTGCTTTAGTCCATACAAAGCTTTGAAGAGTTTGTATACAAAATCATACATTTCAGCATCCTCAAACCCTGGTGGCTGTTCAACATACACTTCTTCTTCCAACTCTCCATTTAGGAAGGCACTTTTGACATCCATCTGAAATACTTTGAAGTTGCAGTGTGCAGCATAGGCTAGAAATATTCTTATAGCTTCAAGTCTTGCAACAGGTGCAAATGTCTCATCGTAATCTATCCCTTCCTGTTGACAGTAACCTTTAGCCACTAGCCTTGCTTTGTTTCTTGTCACTAATCCATTTTCATCAAGCTTGTTTCTGAAAACCCATTTGGTCTCAATGACTGACTTTCCCTTAGGTCTTGGAACCAACTTCCATACATTGTTTCTTTCAAACTGATTTAGCTCTTCTTGCATGGCTATCACCCAGTCAGAATCCAACAATGCTTCATCAGTTGTCTTGGGTTCCATTTGAGACAGGAAGCATGAAAACATGTTGTCAGCAGAGACTTTGTTCCTTGTCCTCACTCCAGAAGTAGGGTCACCAATGATAAGGTCATCTGTGTGATCCTTGTTCCACTTGGTGATTCTGGGCAAGCTACTTGATTGTACAGGAACAGTTGCTTCAGTTTGTTGAGTTGAATGCTCACCAATTCCATTGTCTTCACCATGTTCTTCATTTTCTCCAGAGTCATCATTGTTGTGAATGTTAGAAGTTATGGTCTGTGACTGAGCTGGAGTTTGGTTGACAGTAGTGGCATTGACAGTATCTTTGTCAACTTCAACAATTTGAGTGAAGCTAGGTTCTTCATCAACAATTTCCTCAGCTTCCAAGTATCCTTGATTCTCAAATCTGAATGTCTGCATCTTTCCTTCTTCATGCAGTCCTGGAAACTTGGTTTCATCAAATGTGACATTTACACTCTCTTCAATAATCCTGTGTTCCATAACATAAACTCTGTAGGCAGTCCTTTCTGTGCTGTAACCCATGAATAGTCCTTCAAATGCCTTAGTGTCAAATTTTCCTTTCTTCTCATGGTTATCCTTCATCATAAAGCATTTGCTCCCAAACACATGAAAATATTTGACAGTAGGTTTCTTCCCAGTTAGCATACAGTAAGGTGTACTTGCATGAGTTTTGTTAATCATGGTTCTGTTTTGAGTATAACAAGCTGTGTTGATAGCTTCAGCCCAGAAATATGTTGGTAGTTTGGCATCATGCAACATAGTTCTAGCTGCTTCAATAAGAGTCCTGTTCTTTCTTTCTACAACTCCATTCTGCTGTGGAGTCCTTGCAGCAGAGAATTGTTGTACAATTCCTTCATCTTTACAGAAATTTCCAAGTGTGGCATTTCTGAATTCTGTACCATTGTCACTCCTCAAGATTTGGACTTTTGAGTTTGGAGTTCTATCAAGAACTCTGACTTGATCAATAATCACTTGAGCAGCTTCATCTTTGGATTCAAGAAACTTCACCCAAGTGTACCTTGAGTAATCATCCACCATTACTAAGGCATATCTCTTTTTGGCCATAGATGGTACATTGACTGGTCCAAAAAGATCCTTATGAATCAACTTGAGTGCTTCTATGTTGGTGTTCATTTGCTTGGACTTGTGCACAGCTCTCCTTAGTTTGCCCATTTGACAATCTCCACACAGTCCTTCTTGACAGAATTCAAGTTGGGGCAAACCTCTCACTAACTCCTTCTTCATCAAAATATTCATTGTTTTGAAGTTGAGATGTGAGAGCTTCCTATGCCAAAGCATACTGTCACCAACAGTTGCTTTACTGTAGAAACAGTAAACTTTATCCTTCTTTGTTGAGTTTAAGTCAGAAACAAACAAGCTTCCTTTTCTAACCCCTTTTAGAGAGAGGCTTCCATCCTTCTTGTGATAGATGTTACACAGCATCATATCAAAATCAGCCTTGAATCCCCTGTCACTGAATTGGCTGACACTGAGTAGATTGTGCTTCAATCCATCCACAAGAGCAATATCTTCAATGACAACATTTCCAATTTCTAAACATCCATATCCCACTGTGTAACCCTTGCTGTTGTCTCCAAAGTTTATGATTGGGCCAGCTTTCTCTACATAGTGTGATAGCAGGGCTTTATCACATGTCATGTGTTTTGAGCAACCACTGTCAATGATCCACATGACTTGATCTTTCTTCTTGCCCTGCAAAACAGAATGTGTTTAGGTTGCATATGGTACCCAATCCTTGTTGGGTCCTGCAGTTTTAGTGTCTCCTGAGTTTCTTCCAGTCATAAAATCACAAGCAGCATCAATGATCTCCTGTTTGACTTGTCTTTTGACCCACTTAGGTTTAGAATTGGACTTGATCCTTTTCTTAGTGGATGAGGCCTTTTTGCTGTTGCCAGCAGGCTCAGAAGTCTCAACAGTGTGCATGTATGAACATTTTTCAGTAGTGAGAATAGGTAAGTTAAAGCATGTACTCATGGCAGTGATCTTGCATGGCATACATTCAATGTTATTACAGACACTCATAGTTCTATGCATAAGAGGGGTTCTGTGTAAGTTACCATCGAGTTCAGTAGCATTGATCTTATCCACAATTGGGTTCTTACAAACGTGTGTTAAATGATGTGAAGATCCACAGTTATTGCATAGTTTCCTAGAAGCACCTCCAACATTAGTGTATCCATTTCCTTTATTGACACCTACCTTACCATTCCTATTCTTAGACTTGGGAGTTACTGGATTGACAGTGTGTTCAGAAGTTGATGTCGAACTTTCCTTGACAGTACCTTTTATTCCAACTGTCTTGACAGAAGGTTTGGAAGCTACTGTCTTGGAACCATTCTTGACAGCATCTTTGGAAGATACTGTCTTGCCAACTGTGACAACATCTTTTGAACTTACTGTCTGATTGCTTGGTAAGTTTACTGTCTTGGGGATTGTGACAGTATCCTTTCCATCCTTGAATGTGCTGTCAACACCTTCATCCTCATCAAGAATTTCTTGTTTGATGAGCATGGCTTCTTCATCAAACTCAATTTCTGCAGCTTTGAAAATAGGAGTTTTAACCTTCTTGAGAATGGTGGGTTTGACAGCAGCATTTCCAGAACAATCTTGAATCACAGTTTCCTTTCCAGGTCTTCTACCATAAGAAAAACCTATACCAACTGTCTGATTTTCTGTATGCTTATCATTGTAATCCTGAACTATCTTAGATGAGTTTTTATAAGCCTTGATCTTGAATTCATTTTCAGCAATCTCATTCCTCAGGAATTCCTCAACCTCTTTAGCACATTTTAATTCATTTTTAAGTCTAGCATTCTCCTGAGCTAAAGAGTCTAGTGAACTGGTTTTGAGAACAAGAGATTCATTTTCAGACTTTAGTGTTTCATTTAGCTTACTCAGCCTAGTGATTTCCTCATTAGCAGCAGATAAGCTAGTATAGACATTGAACATTTCAGCACTTAAGTCTTTAATGGTTTTCTTATACTCATCAGTGGACATATCAAGTAAGACAAGTGAAGGTACCTGACTTGAAGATGTTGATGTTACTTCATCAGTGCTAGCCATGAGAGCTAGGTTGACATATTCTTCTTCTTCATCATCATCAGACTCATCCCAACACTTTCCTTCAGCCACATAGGCTCTACCTTGATTCTTCTTAAAGTATCCACCAGTTCCTTTCTCAAATCTCTGAACCTGTTTGTGTCTTTTGCATTCAGTAGCAAAATGACCAGGTTCACCACAGTTGTAACACTTGAATTTTGACCTATCCACAAATCCAGTCTTGTATCCTCCCTTGGTTGAGCTTCCCACAACAACCTTTGATGAACTTCCCCTGTTGAACTTGGATGCTTGGCCTTGGGGCTTGTATGACCTATCCTTCTTGAACCTAAAGTTCTTGAATTTTTTGGCCATGTAAGCCATAGTAGGATTGTCCATGCTTTCCAGTTCCTCCATTGTGTAGAAGTCTTCATCTTCCACATCCTTGAGCTGTAGTACTACTTTCTCATCATCTTCAACAACCTCTTCTATCTTCAAGGATTGTACAGGGGTTGGTTGTGTGATTTTTAGTACTTCACTTGGTTGTGTGATCCTTGGCACTTGTGCTACTAGGGCACTTGACATATTGGCCATCTTGTTCCTTGTTCCACTCTGTATGGCTCTCTTTTGAAAGAGTTCAAGTTCATAGGATTTCAGAATGCCATAAAGTGTCTCAAAGGTTATATTGTTGAGATCTCTTCCTTCTCGTATGGCTGTTGTCTTGTGTTCAAGGTGATCAGGTAGTGTAAGCAGGAACTTGACATTTAATTCTTTCCTGTCATAGTACTTGCCATGTATCTGTAGTTCAGTTAAGAGCTTACTGAACCTTTCAAACATGGAAGTTAAGTCTTCACCAGGCTTGGCCATGAATGCCTCATATTGTGATATCAGTATTTGCCTTTGATTGCCCTTAACTTCTTCACTTCCTTCACATAGTAAAGCTAACCTGATCCACATCTCCTTGGCAGATGTGCAGCTTATCACACTTCCACACATGGCCTTATCCAACGTGAGAGAATCGAGCAAGATGAGTTGCAAGTGATCATCTAGCACCATTTTCTCCTTCTCAGGTTCCAAAAATTCAGAGGGATCTTTGGGAACCCAATGTGCAGGAATGACTTCACCATTTACTGTTGTGGCTTCAATTTCCTTCCTTGGAATGAAAGGACCATTCTCGAGAATACCTGGGTATAGTGGATTCGTAGCTTTGATAAACAACAAGATCTTTCTTTTCCAAATGCTGTAGTTCTCTTTATCAAAAGCTAGGATCTTGATACTGTTTGATTTCTTCATTGTCGTCGTGATCTCAGATATGTATGTTAATCTGTTAGCTTTGATACCAGTTGTTGGTCCTCGTGTATTGCAGAAGGGGGGGGGGGATGAATGCAATACTGATAAAATTAAATCTCAGTTTCAACAACCAAAACTAAGATTTAATGTTATCAATAATATGTATGCATTCACAAACAGTATAATCGAGAAGACATGATTCACAAAATAAATGTTTTATTTATTTTGCAAAGTGTTGCTACAACCTCAAGAGAGAATTCTTGAGCTTCGGTTTTTCTTCAAGACACTTGCTTTCCTAGAATGAATTGATAGTCTAAGTATAAGACTAATCCTATCACTATCAACATGGGTCTGTGAAGCTGCTATCATTATCAAGTGGCAGCTTCTTACAAAGTGTCTACCCATGTGACTTTCCTAAATTGCTAACAATGTCAGATATACATTACAAAGAAAGCAACCTAGATTCATTCTATTTCTAGCTAAAACAATTCAGCAAATAGAGACTTGACCTTGCTCTTGAATTGATTCGCTTTTGTTTGCAGTGCTTGAAGCTTCTGTCGTAGTCTTGCAGATTTGGTGCAGCTTAGGGATACTGCAACACGCATGTTTCTTGAACATTGAAACTGTCACGGGATTTGACTGAGAAAGATACCTAGAAAAAGGATCTTTCTCGAGACAGTTACTTTTGCCGCAAAGCTTGCTGTCACAGGAATGTGCTTTTGGTGACAGTAGGAGTTCCCCGCATAGTGTGTTGTCGAGGTTTCCAAACTTGCTGTCGAGGGCTAAAGTTGCTGTCGCGTAGTCTTCCGCCAATGTTGCTGTCAGAGTGAATATGCTGTCTTGACTTGCAACATTCTGTCTTCTTGTAATCTTACTGTCAATGCTCATGACAGTAACCTTTATTTCAATGTTATCACCCATAAATCCCAACAGTAAGAATTTGTATCCATACATATGTGCATACTTGGATGATTCTGTACAAATGGTGTACTTCCATATATTCTCAGGTTGTTGTGTGATTGAGGTTTGCATATGTGGCGTACTATGAATTGTTGCATGTTTGAGACTTGGTGATTGAAAATATTTGATTTTGTGGGTATATCTTCTATAAACCCTCACGAGACACAACTCGTCCTACTAGGGCTGCCTAGGGGTTTAAAGGCTGGTTGCATATGCTCAATGCAATCGTGTCATCTACGAAAGTGGTGTTTGTTAGTTAGTTAGATTAGTTTTTATTCTTTTTATTTGCCCGAGGACGTGCAAAACACTAAGTGTGGGGATATTTGATAGAATATATATTTGCATATATTTTAGATGATTTTTATTCCCATATTAGTTATATTTTGCATTTAATTGGATCTTTATTAATTATACTTTAATATTTTATTGTAGGAAGCAAGGAATTCTAAATTGGAAAGGATTGGAGCTAAATTAGAAGAAAATTCGGATTTATTGGGCTACTCGCGCAAGACACATTGTTTGGGCCGTATCTTGAGTTCTAGATATCGGATTTCGGTGATTTAACAGCCCACGTGAAGATAGCGAGATTTTATTTTAATATAAAGTTGCCCACATATCAAAATCCAGTGGGAGCAGCCCTGGAACAGCAGAGAAAGTCAACTACGAATTTTGACTTTAGAAATCTTTTCGATTTGGGAAATCTTGTGTATTCCTTAAAACAATATAAAAATACTTTGTATTATTAGGTCATTATCATTAGACATATCATCGACGTATTTGGAGAGAATAGCCACCAAGGAGAAGAGAGGAGAAGATTGTAAGCTTGATAATTTCAACATAGGGATTTCTCTACTACATCTTTACTTTGTATTGTATTCTCATCTCTTTATGACTTTTATGTATTGACCATGGTAGGCTAAACCTTATTTGTTGGGAGGCTGTTTTGAAACCCTAATCCTTATGACAATATTATAAGTAGTGATTTTGAATTCTTGAGATATGTGCTTGATTATGTTTATATGTTCATCAATGCTTGTAGAGACTCTTGAATTAACAATGGTATGTGGTCATCCAAGTTTGCTATGTGATTGTTGTCTCTATAAAGTCAATTAATCTTTCTATGTGGTCATGGGATTAATTTTAGAAGTGTGTAATTCATATTAACCTTTCTATGTGGTCCCGGGGTTATATGAGTAGCGAAACTTGTTTCTATGTGGTCATGGCAAGTTTTCTATAAGTATTTGTCAAAGCATATCGAGAGAGTTTAAGGTTCAATATCTTGTATGTCATAGGTTTAGTGGTGGATTTACATGTTTTCCAACATATTTCTCAAACAGTTTACACAACAATATTTAGTTAAGTAATATTTAGTTTAGTTAAAAAAACAACAAATCAAATCAAATTCCTTGATAGTTACGCAAAATAAAAGAAAAAGCTAGCCCTTGATCCTTGGCGTTGAACGATACCCTTACTTACTCTACATTATATACGATACAAAAAGGGTTTAAATTGAGTCACACCACCATGGCAGGGGTGATATGAGTTGTGATGCTGATGGTGCTAGAGGTAGTCTTCCTATAGCTGGTAACAGTGCTAGTGGTGGCCATTGCAGGGGTGATAGGAGTCGTGATGCTGATGGTGCTAGTGGTAGTCGTTGCTAATGGTGGCTATGACAGGGGGAGTAAGAGTGTTGATGTTGGCGGTGCTAGTGGTAGCCGTCCTAGAGTTGGTGTTGGCAACATTGGTGCTAAACGTAGTTATATTGGTGGTGGGAGAGGCGGTCAGGCGTATGAGCACCACTTGACTGATGACATTTATGATGCTAGTTCATAGGATTCCAATTATGATGATGATTCATTTGATGACGAGTTTGATAATGATTTAGGGGGTAGTAATGATAAGGGTAATGGCGGCAGCGAGGAGGAAGGTGATGGCAACAACAAGAACGAGGGTGATGGCAGGAGTGATGATGAAGATTACGATGATGAGGCGGAGGGCGGTAATAGAGAAGATTATGATGATGAGGTTCAGGTTGAGATTGAGGGCGGCGAAGATGATGAAGAGGTCACTGCTCAGCATAATAGGAGGGGCTATTCACTTGGTCTCTTTGGAACACCACCATATGATCCCTATCTTATTCGTATGGTTGGACGAGTGTAAGTTTATTATTCATTTTTTGTAGTTTATTTAGATAGTTTGTTAGTTAGGAATTGTTCTTCTAAAATGTATATAATATTCTCTATATGAATGTCTACCTATTGCAACGGTAAAAAATTAATCTTATTTAAATATGCTAACTTTTCAGGATCGATTCGCCCATTGCATGTCGTACTTTACTGGCCCTTATGCGTGTGCACTGGCCAGCGGGATGTGTCTCACTACGTCATAAGTGGGCTATTGAAACACTTTTTGAAAAAGCGTTACATGTAAATTGTTAAAATAGCTAGAAAAATTTAGACATATGTAACACTGCTCAATTACTGTTACATTAGTAATAAACCTAGTGTTACGGGGGAGTGATGGTGTTACATTAGTAAATGGTACTGTTACAATACAAAAGTGTTACAGTAGTTAATTAATTTATTTTTAATTTCTTTAAATTTCGTAACAGTATTGGGCCCCCAGAAGTGGGCCCCAATATTTTGTCTAATTTTTAATTAAAAATTAAAAATTAATTATTAATTAAAAATTAAAAATTAATTAGTAATTAAAGAATATTATTAAAAAATGTGGGGCCAAAGAAAAAAGTGGGCCCCACTAATTTTTCTCATTTTTAATTAATAATTAATTTTTATTTAAAAAAGTGGGGCCCACTTAAAAAGGTGGGCTCCAAAAGTGGGCCTCACTACTTTTTCTAATTTTTATTTAAAAATTATTTAAAAATTAATTAATAATTAATTTTTAATTAAAAATAATATTAAAAAAAGGGCCCTACAAGTGGGCCCTAGAAGTGGGCCCCACAAGTGGGACCCACTAATTTGTCTATTTTTTGATTAAAATTTAATTAAAAAATATTATTAAAACGGTGGGCCACGAAGAAAAAAGTGGGCCTCACTAATTTTTCTAATTTTTAATTAAAAATTAATTAAAAATTAATTTTTAATTAAAAATAATATTAAAAAAGTCGGGCCCCACAGAAATAATTGGACCCCACGAGTGGGCCCCGCTAATTTTTCTAATTTTTAAATAAAAATTAGTTTTTAATTAAAAATAATATTAAAAAAAGTGGGCCCCACTAATGTTTCTAATTTTTAGTTAAAAATTAATTTTTAAGTAAAAAATCTTATGAAAAAAGGTGGTGTCCACAGAACAAAGTGGGCCCCACGAGTGGGCCCTACTAATTTTTCTAATTTTTAATTAATAAGTAATTTTTAATTAAAAATAATATTTAAAAAAGTGGAGCCCACTTAAAAAAGTGGGCCCCACAAGTGGGACCCACTAAGTTTTCTAATTTTTAATTAAAAATTAATTAAAAATTAATTTTTAATTAAAAAATATTATTAAAAAAGGTGGGTCACGTAGAAAAAAGTGTGCCCCACTAATTTTTCTAATTTTTAATTAAAAATTAATTAATAATTATTATACCATGGATGTTGACCGGCGATTCCCGAGATGGTGGAGTCGCATCAGAAAAATTTTCTTCGTAAGTGGTTAATGTTAACCATATTTCTTTTTTAAGTACTTAGTGTTACATATATTTTAATTTTTTGCATTTTTGTTCCAATGTTATTTTATGCATTAAGTACTTAGTTTAAACATATTTTGCACTTTGCTATAGATGGTTGAGCCATGTATATATATGCACTGCATCTTGATAAGTATAATGACTAATTTTTAGACTTTGTTTACATGATTTCAATCTTGTTAGGAATTTAACGTTTCTTAGCCTGCAAAAATCAATATTATGTTGTGTCTAGTAAATTAATCTTATATTCTCTGTTCTTTTAATATTATATTGTGTCTTGTAAATTAATAACATATAATAGAAGGAAAATATAATCATAACTAGCAAGATTCACAATTGGTAATTTATTTATATATAGATATGGAGTCCCTGGTTATATGTGTGTCTTTCTATATTAGTAATGCACAAGAGTTTCAATTATCAAATGAGTGAGTGTCCTTTTTTAGACCAGAACTGTTGCAGGTTTATTACCAAACCACAATCGTTCAGATCAAATGAGTGAGTGTACTTAACTAATTTTGTTGATTGTATGTCTTGTTAATTGGGTTAATATTCTTCACTTCTAGTTCATACTAGATTTTATCTTTGAAGTCTCAAGATAAGCTACAGTGTTCCTCTTAGCATTTGCTTTCATAATTTCTTGTGATAAACTTAATACTATTGATTGAGCAATATGTATTTGGCCTTATAATATGTACTCTATTTTTTTTAGGTATTTCACTCTATCAGTGTTATTGTTAGTTGGTAAAATAAATCATGTTTCCTTTACTAGTCTATAGGAGATAACCTTTTAATAAGATTTTTTTAGTGTCGCTTTTTTTGCTATAAGAAGATTAAATTTGTTTAGTTTTAATTAGCAAGATTCTAATGTAATTGTGATGTTTATAGTTTAAAAACTTGTGTATAAGATAAAAGGGGGAACAAGTCTACTTAAAATGCGTAAATTGTAAATATATTATTTTTATGCAACGACATAGTGACAACCTGCTTGTTATTGTGTTAAGCTGCATACGATGAAACGAAAGACTGGTGTATAAGATTTCTCTAGAAAATTACGGCTCTGTCTTATCAATAATATCAGGAAGAATGTAGTCATATCTGAATTACACTACCTTGTTGATTCACTTGTTTAAGTTGTAGCGGATTTTTAAAGAACGGACATCCCAGAAGTAGTTGTTTGTATGTGACACACTCAAGGATTTCCCAGGTCCTCTTGTTATAGGGTTAAAAACTAATAACTGATACATAGAATTAATACAAAGATAATTACAATTTAAAGCTTGAGAATTGTAACAGCTTCACAACAGGAGGAAAAAAACCATGGGTGTAAAAAAATCAAGACTTTGACCATTAAATAATGTTTATTGCATATTTATATTTGATAATAATAACAACAATAAGGTAAAATAAATCTTCTAAAATTTTGTTTTTTTAAAATAGATATTTTTACAAATATCCAACAAGTCTCACTTTCTTGCAGGCTTACTTTAACTTTGACCCTAAATATGGGACAAAAAATGATGCTCGTGAGGCTCTTAATAGGCATATGCGTAGAAACATGCGCAAGACTTTGTGCAATGAGAGAAAACGTATCAAGAAGATCAGTGTTAAAAATGGGGGTTCTTTCCTTGATCACAGACCACGTTATTACTCAGAAGCTGTTTGGAAACCTATTTGTGACCACTGGGATTCCCCTGCATTCCAGAAAAAATCAGATGCTGCAAAAGAAGCGAGAGAACATCGAAAAATTCCCCATACCTCTGGTGCCATTTCCTTTCAGCGTCGTGCTTGGGTATGATAATAGATATTTAAACTATTGATCATAAATTACATTTAGATATCAGCATTGACGTCATTTTGCATATGCTCTTTATCTTGCATTTCACTTCACAGGATATTAAAAAAAAGACTGGTAAGGAACAAACGTTATATGAACTCTTCATTCGTTTGCACACCAAGGACAAGGACAATTAGGAATTCACACCAGAGGCTGTTCGTAAAATAGTGGTACGTTTTTATAACATTATTTTAACTTCTCAATTTGGGAGAAATGTAAGACCTGGTAAAATTGTGCTGAAGTATATCGCTAGTGTAATTTAAACGTTTAATTTTAATTTTCATGACACATGCATCCAAGATCAATATCTCGCTAAGTGTGGGGAGAAAAAAGAGGATCCTTTGAAAGCGCCAATTGATACATGGGTAGAGGTAGTAGATGTTCGAAAGAACACCATCATTGGTCTTCCACGCTTGAGTGCTTCTGAACTTATACGTAAGTTTATATATATAATTTAAATTATTTAGTTCTAATTTGAATTTTGTACAACTTAACCAATTTTTATTACATCAGTCAGAATTTAAATGCTTCTAGTACTATGCTTGAGAATATTTGTATTAGGTTAAGATTAAGTTCTTGTTCATGTTAACTGTGAGCTCTTATATAGAGTGTTTATTTTGCCGGTGATTTTTCCCCCTCTTATAGTGATTTTTTTTTTTGTGTAGCTCTTCCTCCTACATCTGGTAAAGGACGTCGTCGACGATCCATTAATGATGAGTCGAGTGCTTCCACTGGCAGATCTGTTATTGAGCACATCGTTGACCAACTTGTCATGCAAGCGATGGACCGTACTGTTGCTTTTTCTCGTGCACATCCAGATCAATTTGACCTTGCACTAGAGCAAGTCAACATGTTGGCACAGTCTGTGGCGGAGGGAGCGAGTGACCTGCCATCCGATCACCCTCTTACCATGACAACTACGAGGGAACTTGTGCAAGTGATGGAGTCAGTGTTAGGCGACATCTGTGGAAGTACTCGCCCTCCTAGGAACTGTAACAAGGTATATTCACGTCCAACCTTTCATTGTTTTTTCAAATGCATGTTAGCCTATCAGGTGTGACTAATAAAAAATACGTACTAGTCTTGTACTTAACAACATTTGATTAGTTTCTGTGCAAAACATATACATTAGCACATTCTATGAAAAATGATTTTTTTTAATGGCAGCTATATTTAATTTACTTCAGTTGAATCTGAATATTACTTTTTTACACATTCAAGTAATTCTTAGTATCAAAAGTCTATTTTTTCTTTCAGCCAAATTATTTCAACATAAATAGTCAAAATTAGGGAGGTAAGGGAAAAAAATCAAACTTTACTTCGACAATTAGGGACCCATATATGTGAAGCCCTTGTTTGTTGCTATGTGTTATCTCTACTTTTTTAGATGACCAGTTCAACATCAGAAGTGAGATATATCAAGCGCTAGCTTAATTAATGATCCAACTATGAATACAAATATGTAATTAGATTTTAATTATGAATTGAATTTTAGGAAATAAACAAGACATTTCAATATTATTTAGGTTTCACAATTGATTGATTTAATATTATCTAGTGTAAGATACTCACGATATGCAGAACTGTTTTTTAATATCTCAGGGTAAGTCAATAGCTCGTGACACTACAAGAAATTCGGGTAAAAATGACCGAAAATTTTTAGTCGAATTTAGTTAAATTCGACCAAATTTACTTTGGTCGTTTTAAAGCTAGTCAAATTTAGTAACTCGGTCGAATTTATTAAATTCGACCGAGTAAACTCGACCGAGTAAACTCGACTGAGCAAATTCGACCGATCAAATTCGACTAAGTTTAGTCGAAATTAGGCCCGCCAAAATTTTCACTTGAAAAAATCAAATTCTTGCCAAAATTTGAAAATCCCGCCAAAAAACATAATTTCGACTACGTTTAGTCGGAATTAGTCCCCCCAAAATTTTCACTTGAAAATTTCAAATTCTTGCCAAAATTTGAAAATCCCGCCAAAAAACATAAATTCGACCATTTCGAGTCAAATTTTAAATTCGACCTTTTTTTGGCAAAAAACTAAATTTGACTATATTTGGTCGAGATTTAAATTCGACTATTTTTAGTTGACTCCTAAATTCGACCTTTTTTTATCACCACTATATTCGACCAAAAAAGGTCAAATAAATACGACCTGGAAACAAAAAACACCCTATAATGGTATGATAAATTCAACTTATTATGGTCGAATTAATCATTTGCAAACAAGTTGAAGCTATAGTCAGTTTTACCACATGTATACCTGTATCCTAATCAAGCATTTGCAAAATGCTAAAATACAAGTAATTCTAACAAAATAATAAAAATATATTCATATTTAAGTTAAAATAGATATCAATACGTTACACCCAACAGCCCTTGGGAGTTCGACAAAAGAGTGAAGCTGAATACGCTAAAGTCTTATACAAAAGGGTGAAACTGATATATATTTCCAGTTCAGTTCACGATTAGGCTAACAAGTACTAAAACAACGAGTAGTTATGTGCATCCATATCTTCATCTTCCTAGTTCACTGCGCCGTCCACCTCCACAGACTTGTGCACCTCCACAGCTTTCTCAGACTGAGTCTCCTAGATAGGTAAATAATTAATTAGGAAAAATTTAAGAAAACAAACTTAAGCAGGTCCTAATCACAATATACAATTTTAGCGACACAGATACTTAAACATGATCAATTCCACTAAAATTTTAAGAACATAGATATTAAATAACAGTTCACTATTTTAACGTTTATTTGCTTCCTAACTTATTATTATCCTATTGTCTTATAATTTGAAAAATCAAATGAGAGAAGCTCACTCAAAGAATCCATATAAAGAACCCCGTTTACCACAGTATTAGATCTCACGTAGCGTTCCTTCTGTTTTTTCCTAATAGAAGGCTGAAACTCTGTCCAAGAATCAGATTTAGTGGGATACACATGGACTATAGGTAGACTATTATACATCATAATGACCTTGTAGTCATCAGGTAGACTATTATACATCATAATGACCTTGTAGTCACTAGCACTTGTATACCATAGATAAATACTAAAGCATGTTAGGGTTAGCGTAAGAACTCTTACTCCATTTTAAATAAATAAAAGAATCGTACCTCTAAAATGATCTTATCGGTATTCTTCACGATCTGACGAAGCAAAGCATCTGCTGTCCGCATATAACGTGTCTACAATGACGGATCCGGAGATGCAGCAATGGCTAACTTATGGATTTCCTCATCCAAAACAGATCGTTTCAATTCATGCGCAGGGAGGGAATGAAGAAGCTGCGACACCTCATCAAAGACTGTTGAAATCATCACATAAATGTCACCAGAAACATCACCGCCATTTGTTTGGCCCACTGTGTTGCTTCCATGGCTCCGACAAGCTCTCCCACGGTTTGTTGGGGATAAAGATTGAGCTTCCCCCTCGTCGGAGGTCTAACATGCATCATCACAAATATATCCTTCTTTCGCTGAATTTCTTTTAGGGTAGACGGAGATGGCGGCTCGTCAGAAGGTGTCTCAAGTGTTAATTCAGGCATAGAAGATCGCACCTTTTTCATTTTCTCCTGTCACATGAAATATATGAAATGAATTACAAAATAACAATTATCAAGTGCCATTAACTATTAAAAAACCCTTTAGTATTACTCTTTTTACTCTAGCATTTTATTCTGTAAAAACCCTTTAGTAGACGAATTATAAAATCCACGACCTGCAAATCTTTCACTGTTGGGTCAGTAGGGTCGTAAGCCACACTTAAAAATTCTACATCAGTGATAGGCATCTTTCCTTTCGCCTCTCTTTGTGCATCTATTTCCTACAAAATGAAAAAAAAAAGACAGAACGAGACGGATAAACAACTGAATAACTAATATCCAGAAGAAAGATTAATCTAGAGAATCATACCTCCCGTCTCTGATCAAAGGGTTTGGCCCCGGTGCCGGGGGTAAACTCCACCTTCATTCGAGAATTATGGCCTTTTTCCGACTTGTTTGCAAACTCCGGTGTCTACCAGTGATCGCAAATAGCATTCCATGCGCGCTGGGAGAAGTAGTAAGGCCTCATTAACCTAATATTGATAACACTTTCAGGATATCCACGCTTCAATATCTCATTCACATCTTGCATTAGTCGACCCCTCTCCGCATTAAGATAACTCTTGAAATTTCTCTTCAAATGCGCTCTTACAACTCTATCCCCATCTTCAGGATCATAAATCTTGGGATATGCATAATATTCCTGCAAACCATATTGTATATATTATAATAGTGGAAGTACACAAGCACAGTATTCAACTGATAGAATAAAAAAACACAAGTATTTATATTACCTTAAAAAATTTTATGCAACTGTCATAAAAAGCTTCACGCTTGGCTCCTTTTGTATTGAGTGTATGTTCATCCCATTTTAAACGAACAATATGGCCCAACGTTTTCTTAGGTGTAGCCTGGAAGAGACTACATTAACATAATGGAAGACAAAAGATTAGACAAAACTAGTACTTGTTTGCCCCCGCTTCGCCCGGATTTTGTAAATTTTAAAAAAAATGCAAATTTAATTTTCTCTATAATAACTTTTTCTATATTTTTAATTAGTATAATACTATATTATAATATATTAATTGAAAATTAAATGGTAAAAAATTTTAAAAAATAATTAGTACTTATATTTTTATGAAACATTTTTAATTGGTGAAATTAATGTTTATTGTTGTAAGTAAGAATAAAATTGGTTAAAAATAAGAACTCATCATCAATTTCATAAATTTATACTTGTGTACCTTTTCTTAAGTTGTTTCTAAAAAATATTTTTAGTTTTTACCTATATAAATATGTAAGATACAAAGTTATAATTTAAATTAGTGAATTAAAGTTGTATGCTTTAATTTAGTTTAAGGTTTAATATGTGTAACAATTTTAAATAACTATTAAAAGTGAAATGTTATATCTCAAGGTATAACATCTATATTTTATTTTTTACTTATTGTAATAATATTTTATTTCTTGTGATTACAAAAGATGATTTTTAAAATTTAGAATAGTGTAAAAATATAATATAATTTACACTTTATTATAATATAATAGTATATTAATTTTAGTTGGTCTTATATAATATTTTTGTTTTGAGTAATTTTTTTCAGAAAAAATTATAATAAGGATTGTTAAAATTATAAAATTAATTTTGTACACAAAATTGTTATTTAACCCTGCAGATGTTTGTAATTAGACTTTTCAAAATATGATGTATTAGTTAGTGTTTAAGATATTTATACATAAACATTTTCATATAAAAAATTGTAATGTAAGGGCAACAAACTATTAAATAATATACTGTTTTAATTTATATTACGCTTTAGCACAAAGTTGTTTATAAACTTTTGTTCGAGTAAATATATAAATTCAATCTTTCAAAAAGAGTACATAAATACAAAAAATATAAGATATATTTAATTGATAATATTAGTTTATTTTGTTTCTTTTGTCTTAAAAAATTAGTAGAATCTATTTAAAATAGAAAGTTGTTAAGTTTAAGATGTTAGTATATAAATTTTACAAAATCTAAATTGATAATCTTATAGTAATAAAAGTGAATTTTGTATTACTTAGATTTAGTTTAGAAAAAAAAATAGTTAATGATAATTATTAAAAACTCACACTGTGGAATAATGCATATTAAAAAGTTATAATTTATGAAGTGGGAAGGTGTTAAATACTTGGAAACTTATGTAAAGTGTTGATAATTGAGAAAAATAAATTTTAGTAAGCTAATAATTGTTTTAAATGAAACTTTGTATTTTTAATTTTAAAAGGTGTATTCTCATCAAGTGTTAAATATTTTATTGGCAAAATGTGTTGAGTTATTAATAACTTGGTTGTTTGTAATGATTAGTTGGTGTATATATGTAGGTGTTTATTTAGGTTAGAACTATTTTGATGTCATAAATAGATAAAACTGAACCATGAAATTATGAAATTGTATTAGCTTTACATACAAAGTTATAATTTTGATTAGTAAATTAAAGTAGTATGCTTAAATTTAGTTTAAAGTTTTATATGTGTAACAATTTTAACGATATGATAACTATTAAAAGTGAAATATTATATCTCAAAGTATAACATTTATATTTTATTTTGTACTTTATTGCAATAGTGTTTTATTTCTTGTGATTATAAAAGATGATGTTGAAATTTTAGATTATTGTAAAAATATAATATAATTTATACCTTTATTATAATACAATAGTATATTAAGTTTAGTTGGTCCTATATAATAGTTTCATTTAATTCTTTTTAGAAAAAATTATAATAATAATTGTTAAAAGTATAAAAATTAATTTTGTACACAAAATTGTTACGTAACTATTACCGACATTTGACTTTTCAAAATATAATGTAGTAGTTGGTGTTTAATTAAGCTATTTATACAAAAAAAAATTAATATAAAAAATTGTAATTTAAGGGCAACAAACTATTAAATAATATACTGGTTTAATTTATATTACGGTTTAGCACAAAGTTGAAATAAATACAAAACGTTTAATATATATTTAATTGATAATGATAATTATTAAAAATTCACACTAAAAATGGAATAATGCATATTAAAAAGTTATAATTTATGAAGTGGGAAGATGTTAAATACTTGGAAGCTTATGTAAAGTGTTGATAATTGTGAAAAATAATTGTAGTAAGCTAATAATTGTTTTAAATGAAACTTTGTATTTTAAATTTTAAAAGTGTATTCTAATCAAGTGTTAAATATTTTATCGGTAAAATGTGTTGAGTTATTAATAGTTGGGTTGTTTGTAATGATTAGTTGGTGTATATATGTAGGTGTCCTTTTATTTAGGTTAGAACTATTTTGATGTAATAAATATATAAAACCTACCGAACCATGAAATTATGAAATTGTATTAGCTTTACCAACCTTATATACAAAGTTATAATTTAGATTAGTAAATTAAAGTAGTATGCTTAAATTTAGTTTAAAATTTTATATGTGTAACAATTTTAAGGATATGATAATTATTAAAAGTGAAATATTATATCTCAAAGTATAATATTTATATTTCATTTTGTACTTTATTGCAATAGTGTTTTATTTCTTGTGATTAGAAAAGATGATGTTGAAATTTTAGATTATTGTAAAAATATAATATAATTTATACCTTTATTATAATACAATAGTATATTAAGTTTAGTTGGTCCTATATAATAGTTTCATTTAATTCTTTTTAGAAAAAATTATAATAAGAATTGTTAAAAGTATAAAAATTAATTTTGTACACAAAATTGTTACGTAATAGTTATTGAGTTACTGTAGATGTTTGACATTTGACTTTTTAAAATATAATGTAGTAGTTGGTGTTTAATTATGATATTTATACATAAATTTTTTAATTCAAAAAATTGTAATTTAAGAGCAACAAACTATCAAATAATATATTGTTTTAATTTATATTACGGTTTAGCACAAAGTTGACATAAATACAAAACGTTTAAGATATATTTAATTGATAACATTAGTTTATTTTGTTTCATTTGTCTTAAAAAATTAGTAGAATCTATTTAAAATAGAAAGTTATTAAGTTTAAATGTTAGTATGTAAATTTTTCAAAATATAAAGTGATAATTTTATAGTAGTAGGTTGGGTGTGTTAATAAGTTTGTATGTGACTGTTTGAAAGATTGTTTGTAATGATCAGTTGGTGTGTTTGTTTGAGGTGTTTGAGGAGTTATGTAGGTGTCATTTCATTTAGGTTAGAACTATTCAGACTTATGACGTCATAAATAGAGCTCAGGATTAAGTATACTAATGATTAATCACAAGAAAAACATAAACTAAGTAAATCACTGCAAATAATATTATTTCAGATTTAATACAGAATTCTAGATGTGAATTTATCTCATGAACACTAATCAAGTAGAATCAGCAACCTTGTTAATAAGAATAATGGTGTCCTATGTACTCCCCTGCATTCCTAGACCTTAACATATTTAGTCCACTTATATAGCGACAATTAAATTATCCAGAAACATACCCTTTATCGTTCTTAAGAAAATACACTGTCGGCCTCGCATCCCAATCTGGTTTCTTTCTGTAATCCCCTTCAGAATTGCTGCGTCTTTTTCTCTCAAATTTAATTGGGCAACTACTTTCTCCCACCTCATAGCACCCTTCCACATGACTCTCTTCTTCACTACCCTCATGCGCTTCACCACCCTCTCCACTGGTAATAACCTTGTTGTTCTTATGCTTGTTTTCTCTGCCCTTCGGCCCATCCCATGTCACCTGTCCTTCGGACGCCAAGTTGAATGATAGATGTGGCGACACAGAGTGCAATTACTTGACTAGGATCAAGTACTACTAGCATACTAACTAGACTCGCATTACAGACCAGACCAGAGCAGTATTTGTCAATGTTGTGAAGCGTGTCACGAGTCACAATTGTGTTGGAAAACCACAAAATTTCACTAACCCCACAAAATTTCACAAAATTTCACTAACCCCACAAAAGCCACAGAATTCAGAATCCCTTATCTTATTACCGGCCATCTAGAAATTAACTTATAAAGCATGCTTAACAGCTTAACCATGCTGCCTTAGGATTAATCAGTCCGACTGAACTTAAATATAACTACAGTACTTGACAGCCCACAGTAACATTCTGTATATCCTGTTCGGAAGAGCATTGTAAAGAGCAGACAATAAATGAGCATAAAAAGTCTTGCTGTTTCTCAATGCTATTAAACAAGTATCTGATTACTATGATATGATGTTGGCGAAGTTAGTCAGGTATGGACAGAAAACTCAACAACTGATAGTAAGTAAAGTTATTAGCATAACGACTTTGTCGAGATTGCTCTAAAGGTTAAGCCAGGATCAATGTACTATAGAATTATCTTAGAATCTGAAGATAAGTAAAGAATAAAGCATAATTGTTTTAGAGGTGTTCAGACTTTTCACTGTGAATCAAATCATGATTTGAATCCACGCTGCAATTTTTAACTACATGTTGCACCGAGGTATCTATATCACTAGGAATCTTCAGCCAATCAACTTACTAGTTACATCGTCTGGAAGAGTTAGTAAGTTCGACAAAAACAAAATCTAGATCATCAGTGAGTTGACATTTACTAACTCTATCAGATTTTCTGTCAATGGAGAGCAGACAATAAATGAAGAAAATTGTAAATGAAGTACTGTAAAACAATAAACTTTTTCACTAGTTAGTTATACATACAAACAAGAGGTGAAATAATACAACAAACCGAATCAACGTAATGCAGACACACACACTCACAAAAGCCCAATTCGTTTTGTAGTTAGGTTAAACAACAAAAGCCCAATTCGAATCAACTAAAATTACACTCAATACAACAAAATATAAACACGAGAACATCGAATTGGGCTAATGAACTGCGATAAATGACTGCAATTAGGCAAACTAGTGATAATTATAATGAACTAACTACGAATTGAGAGAGAGAGATACCTGCAAACTCCTCTTAAATTTGAACCCGTGGTCTTAGATTTTAGTTCGATCCATCGGCTGCGTGAAAAGGAGGATGAGAAACCCTAATTTAGAGAGAATTGGGGAGAAAGTGTAACACGATGGAAATGAAAAAAGTGAGAAATAAATAAATAAATAAATAAATAAATATATATATATATAATAAACTTATTTTTGATGGATAACCCAAATTTAATGTCAATGTTGTGACGAAGACTGAGTGTCTCCCAATATGGAAGCTCAAAAAATGGAGAATAATGAGTCCAGTTATGTGTCACGCCATAGTCTTTCGGTTTACTCTTAACTGATTTTCCTGGAGGGGGAAACTGTACCTGCTCACACATGGTCTTTGCAAGCCTTCCTGAATGTCGAGCACACACTGATCGTGTCTCAATAATTCCAAACTTTGTACTCCTTCTTAGGGGATCATCCGGTTCAAGAAAATATCGAGCGGTACCGTAGAAAGTAGGTTTACCACCATTCTTTAGTTGTTTAGCTTTTACCTCTCCCATGCAAACTGGACATGCCAACTTACCCTTGGTAGACCATCCACTAAGCATGGCAAGTACAGGAAAGTCGCTAACTGTCCATATAAGTGCTGCCTTCATCATAAAATTTGTATGTGTGAACCTGTCATATGTTTCCACCCCAGTACACCACTTTACTTTCGGTTCATCAATTAACGACCTAAGATAAACATGTAAGTCTTTTGTCGGATGTGTTGGCCCAGGAACAAGAAGAGGCATGAACATGTATGGAGCCTTGGTACACATAGATGGGGGAAGGTTGTACACAAAAACCACCACAGGCCATACAGTATAGTCCTTAGCGTGTGCATCACGAAAGGGGTCAAATCCATCAGTAGAGAGTCTGAGTCTAACATTTCGTATCTCCTTTGAAAAAATTTGAAATCTACGATCGAATTCTTTCCATTCATCTCCATCTGCTGGGTGACTTAATTGACCTTCAACAACAACTCTATCATGGTGCCATCTCATACATTTTGCAGTCTTCTCAGCCATGAATAAACGTTGCAATCTCATGGTAATAGGAAAGTAGCGCAAGATCTTTCGCGGGATCTTCTGTTTTTGTATCTTTTTGCACTTTATACTCCATGTTCAACCCTTTAATCATCTTTCGCACAGTGTAGTACTTCTCAGGTAATTTATGATCATCGGGAAATACTAATCCAATGAGGTGAAGCAACTCATCAAAGCCATTGTTACTGCAATTATGCCTGTTTTTCCATTCAAGCAACTCCATTACGAACTCTAATGTTGTAAAGTTGGTATTGTTTGGATAAATTGGTTCAGAAGCAGTATTCACCATCTTGTAAAACTCTTTTGCTGTTGCATTTGGTTCTTCCTCAAAATCTTCACAATCCTCAAAATCATCATCATGTGCATCATACATAGCATCATCATCATCTCTGTGGTTAGTGTTAACAGAACTCGTTCCAACTTCATCATGTGGCTCATCTTTCTCTCCATGACAATCCCATATAGTATACCATTGCATGATACCATGTCGATACAAATCAAGTTTCACGGTACTAGGCTTCTTATAGGTACCATTTCCACAATTTCTACACGGACATCTCATAAGACCGTTGTCTTCTTCTCGTAAATGATCTATAGCAAATTGGATGAAATTATCTACACCAATTTTGTATTCATCCGTTAATTATTTTGCCTCATTATATCGATTACGACCAATCCAACTACGATCGGATGCCATCTACAAATGTACACTCGTTAATACAACACAAATGCAATTATTTATATATCAAACTAAATTACCTATATAATTGTTACCAACTAATAATATCTTAAGTTACTCAACATATAATTATCAACATATTTCACTCATTATCATACAAATGTGGCCAACACAAAAATAAAAATCATAATTATATTATTTTTACTAACAAATTAAACTACTCAAATTCATTCATAAACACATAAAATTATCATAATTACACTAATCAAAACAAAGATGATCATATTTACATTATTAAGAATTTAAAATTTCACTTACTTGATGATTTAGGATTGTCACAGGAAGCAAAAATGGTGGAAGAAGAGGAAAAAATGATGAAAGGGGAAGAAACACCGGCAGAGGAAAAACGTTGAAAAGCGGCCTCCGGAAAGCAATAAGCAGTAGGGTTTCTAAATTCGACACGGGTAAATTCGACCGTGTTCGGTCGAATTTAGAGAACGACTAAATATGACCAAATTTAGTCGAATTTAGAGGAGGACTATATACGACTCCGGTTAGTCTAATTTAATATGACTGTATTTGACCCAATTTGGTCGAATTTAGTGTTAAATTCGACCAACTAGGTTTTCTAGTCGAATTTATTGTAAATATATAAACAATTGATATAATTTCTATGAAATAAATATTAAATTTTTTTTTTTGCATGCGCTCTTTAGTTACTAAAATCTCGACATCCGTACGATTGGATTACTTAAATTAATTTTACATAAATTAAAAACTGGAACCCTAAGTTATCCCTAAACCCTCTATTTTAACACCACTATCTCATTGCAACAAATTATGAAGAATATTTTTATTTACTCAAAATTATTTTCTCAAAAAATTAAACTTAATATGATATGTCTTATCGGTTCTCTCATTTTTATTTTTTTGTATTTTCTCAAGCAAATTACATTTTTTTTAAGTATGTAATAAATTAAAATTCAACTTTCTCCTATCATATTAATATTTTTTTGTACAAACTTAAGTTGTAACATATGATAAATGATATCCTTGTATTTATTGATATTTTTCATAATATGTATAAACATTTAAAAATTTAATAAAAAAATTCAAAAATTTTGAAATATTTTTGCCTTTCACAAAATTCAAAAAGTCTGGCGGCAAAATTCCCACCAAAACTAGAACATGAATTCGACCGAAATCGGTCGAATTTATATCATTTGTGGCGGGAAGTTTCCCTCCTTCCTTTTGCGGGTTTTGACCATGTAACAAATTCAACCATATAAAAAAATCCATCGAATTTAGCCGATGAAAATAGGTTTGACCGATTTCAGTCGAATTTAATCGCATTCGAATTTGTTTGGTAGAATTTAGCCTTATTTTCTTGTAGTGAGGATGAACATCGTTCTGGTGACGATGATGATGGGGTCAGTCACCTGCTCGAAGCCGAAGTCGAAGTGGTAATCGAAATGGGAGCCTTTGGATTGGCGGAAATTAGGGTAGTTGGATACTTGGATATACAAGCTAGGTTGACGTCATAGTCTAGTTTATCCTTACTTTTGGATATATTAGCTTAGTGGCCAACGTTTGCGCATATTAGCTTAGTGGCGGCTAACTTTTGCATATTAACTTTGCACGTATTAGCTTAGTGGCTAACTTTTTCATATTACGGGATGATATATGTATGTCTACTTCAAATGGGCATTAGGCTGGATTATGGTTTATTTTGTTAGTGTAATGCTGGGATGAATGTTATCGTAACTTTATGACAAATTTGGGATTGTATGAAGTTAATTATTTTCCCTTTGCCTAATGTTTATGTGGATTTGACTATATAGTTTATTTTTACTGTATTTTGTAACATTTGATTTGTGTTATTATTTTGTATATGTGCTTTGGAATGTGTGGATCAATCACACTTTGAATTTTTCTTTTTGAGGTTTCATTGTAATTCTGGCCTTGTTAGGACCATGTTTTAGCAAATTTAGTACAAATTCTGTCGGTATTGTGGGATTCTTTAGGACGGATTCCGTCACGATTGGGGTATTGTTAGGACGGAGTCTGTTGCAAGCCTGGGCATATTTAAGACATATTGTGTCGCAATTCTTGGCTCTATAGGACGGATTCTGTCATAAATCTGGGATTTTTAACGACGGAATCAGTCATAGTTCTGGGCATACTTACAACAAATTATCAGTCGTCTTTGGTTTTTTCCATTTTTTTAATTGTTTTCGTTGAGAGTGGGACCCACTAATAACTTGCGACATAAGTTGTGACAGATTTAGACATTGTGACGGAATAAGAACTTACGACTCTAGTATTTGTGACAGCGTTTTTCCGTCACAGGCTGGGGCAATTGCGACAGATTCTTTGTATTTATTGTGTGACATATGCCCTGTCCCCTTGTAGTGCTGAACATTCATACTACTTTCTAGAATTTTCTGAATTATTTTCCAACAGCAGCAGCCTATACCATGCAATTTGGACAGAGCCGAATCAGTGTGCCCACAATGTTGGTCATGCCACTTCGCCTACTGATATGATTGGAGCAATCAAATTGAATGTCAGAGAAAAGCTTTTTACTTGCCCTTTGTTTAAGTTAAAATCTCGAAATGATGTTAACCTTCAGTTTCTTTCTGCTTTTTTAGTTTAGCACTTATTTAGCTCTTGATTTCTAGTTGGTTATTCTAGTTCTAGTTGGTTATGTGAAACAATCTGCGATAAATACATAAACGATAAACAGAGCGTGCAAATAACAGACCAGAGAATAAACAAAACAAATAAACAATAAAAGGATACAAAGAGAAGAGTTCTCAAGTCCGGTGCGAAAACTTTGTCCTTAAAGCTATTTGGCCTTTCACCGTGTGTGTGAGTCGATAGCCTCCTAACATAAAAAGGAGAAGACGATGGTGTTAACGAATAACAGCACCTTCGGCCAGCAAAAACAAGCAAGGAACTATCACCAGAGAAGAGAGGGTTTCAGATGTGTTTAGACGGTTGTGCATGCATTATCGAATGAGATTAAAACCCTAATCGCTATATTATAATGAGTATGTATAGACTGGGCGAAACGTGCACGCTACTTTTCATAATTCAAAGAAGAATGATTTATTTGTTTTCCTCTTGTTTGTGAATAAAAACAAGACAACGCATATATAGACAAACCTAAACTTAATGCTGCTGACTATGGAAAAGATCACGGGAATGATACACACAGTAATTAAGGATCTGCACAAAATTTGCAATCAAGGGTATGCCTAAATCTTCTAAAAATATATTTAGATCTCAATACAAATCACGTATATGTATGTTACCAGACTCAATGTACCGACTTTCATTAGCGACGCCAAGTGTGCATGAGTGCCAATTAAGTATTTACCCATTTGTAAAAGTTATCAGAATCCGAAAATTTGATTCCATTCGAATTCGTATTCAAATTTGAAAATATTTAAATAAAAATATCTCAATTCGAATCCGGCGATAAAATCCGATTTTCATTCATAATGTTTTAGTTTTTATATTAAATTTTAATTCAAAAAAATGAAAAAAATATTAAAAATTAAAAAAAAATAAAGTGTACTAAAACTTAAATTTATATTAAGTCTATTTTATTTTTTTCAAAAATTTAATATTTTAGTAGAATTTTGTTTACTTTAAAATATTAAATTTGTATAATATTTTCATATATATATATATGTCTATAATATGTTTACAGTTACCTACAACTTATATAAATATATTGTTTAATAATTAAAGATATATATGTATCTATATTCTATAAACCTAATAAAATAAATTCTAAATTATATGTAATATGTAATATAAATATATATTTTTTATTTATTATATTTATTTAATTTCGGATTAGGATATTAGCGGATACGGATGTGCCTATATCCATATCCGTATCCGCAACTATCAGATTCAGATATGGATAATATCCGGATTATTTCGAATATGGATAATATATCAGCTTTATCTCGGATACAAATACATATATTTCGAACAAATATTGGATTTTTTGATTTTTTTGGACAGCCCTAAAAGGAAGAGTCACAATAAGAAAAAAGGAAATAATAGATAGAGAATTTTTTTGTTTGTTCTTTCGCATTTTCCATAATAATATATATATGCTTAGAGAACTATCAAATTAATACAAAGATATCTATATCTATATTATGTTTTTAAGGTATTTAGATAGGTTACTGTTTAATAAAAATGTATTATATGTACATAAGATAAAAGAATCAAATGCATTAAACTTAGTGTTTTGTGTCATTCATATGTTTCATTTCTAATTGGTTGCCAATTCACTCAAGTTCATATTCTGTCTGATATAATTATTCACTGTTTTTATTATTTGATCATTTTAATATTAACTTGTCTATTTCATATTGCAATGAAAAAAAATAAGAATTAGATTGTGCTCAGTACCAAAACAAAGCACCATAAATTAGAAATGAAATAAACATATTACAGACCATTGTGCTCAGTTCCTTAGCAAAGCATCACAAAGTCAGGAATAAAAGAACAGATTACAGATTGTGCTAACACATAACAATGCAAGTACAAGATTGGATGTAAAGCAGCTAAAAAGAAAAAAACATGTAGCCCTGTTTAAAAATTACCAACTAAAGCATAATTGAAGTTGTAGAAAGATTTAAACATCTCATGGACTCGTTGAATCAGTCTCCGAAGAAGTAGGTCGTACTCCTAGGAGCTTCTGTAGTTCCTGAATAAAATGAGTAGAGAAACAAACAAAACAATGTCTCAGGATTGTTACAGGAATTTCTCAAGGGGGAGTTTTGTTCTGATATATGGTACACGTACCAGATTAAGCGCAGCACTAGAACGAAGTTGCCTTTCTTCCTTTTCTTTTCGGCACGCGCCGCACCAACTTGGTGCTTCCTTTTCATATTTCCGAAGTTGTCGGAAGATAGAGCTGCATTACAAGTTACAACAATGGAGATTTTCGTGAGGACACAATATAGAAAACAGTGAAGATCAAAGAAAAAGAATAATCTATATTATGATATACTTCATCTTGAATTTAGGAGGACTCTAATTTACATAATGCAAAAGAATGTGCTCTGATCGATAATCTATATTCTGGAACACACAACAATGCACTAGATTGAATTGCCATGTCTGTTCATGGGTATGTTATCAATAATATCATCGAAAGCATCAAGATATAAGTAATAAGTCTTGTCAAAATATGGAAAAAAAAACAAGCATTCCTAAATCAGCGGCATGCACGAAAAAAATAATTCCTTGTTGTGCATCTTTCTTATGATCTCTAAAACAAGAATCAAAACAGAAAACGGCGGAGCATAAAAACTATGAGATTTAATTTATTTATTTTCAGTTTTGGTTCGCACATTGTGTAACTCTAGGGTTGAGTTTATTATCTATTAATCCTGAGCATTTTTCTTAAAAAGAGTAAGTGTATTGCTGAAACTATAAATAAGCACAAGTCAAACTAGCAACAAGATTTAGGGACTGCATTACCTTTGGCACCATAACAGCAGATTGACTCTGTGCCCAGATGTGGTGGATAGAGCACCATGACGATGACGACCACGATGAAGAACAGCACGTCCAGGGACATGTGAATAAGTGACAATTTCCTGTAAAAATAAGAAAATCAGATAAATCTCAACTAAAATAGGACAATCTCAAGGAATTTTAATTGTGTGCTATATATAGTTTTACAATGATATCTTATTATCTTTAATACTGAGACGTAACATACCCCTGGCTCACTTTCAACATTTATATGCTTATCGCAGCGCACACCACAAAAGAACAGCTCACCACCAGAAAATTGCTCCCCCAAGCAGACGTTCAAAGTGACTTCTGAGTCATCCACATGAAGGTCTACAATTGCATAGTTCTTAAGATTATTCAGATTCAGTGTACAGAAAGCTAAGCTATCAAGTACGAAATCAGGCTTGCTGTGAAAGAGTCATATTTAATGTCTAAATGAAGTATATCAGAACTTTACCAAAACAATTAAGGAGCATCTATGTGATAAACTGCAAATAGATTACTTACCTAGGTGATCATCTCTATCTTTCCCATACTCGACAATGTAACCATGATGAGAGTCGAGTGTCGCTCCACCAACTTCAGGAAAGAAAACTGCAGATTCCACATGTATACCATATCATTAGAAAGAGAACTAAGAAAGCAGATAAAATGCAGCTCTTTTGTTGACAAAATAGCGGTATCATTTTCTTTTTAAACTAGCAGTTACAAGAAGAATATTCATTACTCGTAGACATGGGAAGTATAAAATCTTCCATCAACTTGGCAAGCATTGTTTCCAGGCCAAAGTCATCAAGAACAGCACCATATGCATTCATTGTGTTTGGCGGCATGATTCTGAATCTGGTCTCGTGGAGCCAATTTTCAATGTTACCCACCTAATGCAAACAGAACATGGTTATAAACGACAAAACCTAAATGAAATACTACAAGCAAAGGCTATAGCAGACCACAAGATTCAAAATGGTAAATAATGTTGGTAATTAATCTAAACTATGTTTTATTGTTTTAAATAAATAGCTGTAATGTTTGTTTATGTAACAGCTAGACTAGGTCAGAAGCAGTTGAGAGTTTTTAGGAGCTTAGTGGAATAAGGAGTGGTAATATACCGGAGAGTTTGTTCCGCTTTTCTAGTCACCACCTTAGGATGTAGTTTCTATTTATTCTGTTTGTATTAGTTCCGTAAAAGTAACCACAGAACAACGCTTATTCTTGAGTGTGTGTTTATATATATAAGCGTGTGTTTCCCAATTTTCATATAATACAAAATTGAGCTTGTCTCATTCTTGAGTGTGTGTTTATATATATAAGCGTGTGTATTTCAATAATTGGTATCAGAGCTTAAACGTCCGGGTGGATGCCCAAATATACACCAAGACCATCAATTATGGAGACAAACAAAACGAAGGAGAACGCAGTCGGTTTGAGCTACCCAATGCTGACAAAGAGCAATTACATGGCTTGGTCACTGAAGATGAAAGATTTCATCGAGGCACATGGTGTGTGGCAAGCCGTTGAACCTAAAGACCCCAAGGTCGTAGTCGAATAGAGGACAGATAAGATTGCGTTAGCTGCCATTAACCAAGGGATCCCAGAAGATATCTTGTTGTCAATCGCTGAGAAGAAGTCAGCAAATGAGGCATAGGAGTCCATAAAGACGGTATGTTTAGGCGCAGAAAAGGTGAAAAAGGCGAGAGCTCAGACGCTCAAATCTGAGTTTGAGACAATGCACATGAAAGAAACAGAGCAGCTTGATGATTTTTGTATGAGGCTAAATGGACTGGTGACTAACATACATGCGTTAGGAGAAACAGTTGAAGAAAGTTATGTGGTGAAGAAGTTGCTTAGAGCAGTTCCCTCGAAATTTCTTCAAATTGCTTCAGCTATTGAACAGTTTGGAAACCTGGATAAGATGTCGGTTGAGGAGGTAGTTGGTTCACTCAATGCCCACGAAGAAATGCTAGGTGGTAACACTGAGAGTAAAGGTGAACAACTCTTACTCACGGAGGATGAATGGCTGAAGAGGGAGAATTGTGAAGGGAAACTGTTACTCACCAGGGAAGAGTGGTTGAAGAAGACAAGAAAAGGAACTAGCAGTGAGTATCGTGGCAGAGATAGTGGTCGCGGGGGATGTGATCGCAGCAAAGTAAAGTGCTTTAATTGCAATGTTTATGGGCACTACGCTGCGGAGTGTCGCAAGCCACGTAAAGAGAAAGAACAAAGGACAGAGGTGAACTTGACTCAGATCAATGATGATGAACCTGCACTTCTTATGGCTGCGTGCAGAGGAGAAAAGAAAGGCCTGATGCTACTCAATGAGGACACTGTGATCCCGAAACTAAGATCCCTCAATGGTACAAAGACGGAGTCAAATGTTTGGTATTTAGATAATGGGGCCAGTAATCATATGATTGGGGAGCGTTCTAAGTTTAAGGAATTGGATGAAAGAATAACAGGCCAAGTCAGATTCGATGACGGGTGTAATGTGAATATCAAAGGAAGAGGCACAATAAGTTTCAAATGCAAGAATGGTGAAGAACGAATCCTTAGTGAGGTATACTTTATTCCTACTCTTTGTAACAACATAATAAGTTTGGGTCAATTATTAGAGGATGGGAATAGAGTAGTGTTGTCTGGTGAATATTTGTGGGTTTTTGATGCATGTGGAAAATTATTAATGAAAGTTAAGAAATCTCCAAATAGATTATACAAGATTATTATTGAGGAAAGTGGGGCTACATGCTTGTTGACAAAAACAGAGGAGATGACTTGGTTGTGGCATTCCCGACTTGGACACGTTAATTTTCAAGCAATGTTACTCATGTCAAATAAAAGGATGGCATATGGTCTACCAAATTTTGCTCAGCCCAAGGAACCTTGCAAGGGGTGCTTAATGTCAAAACAAACACGTAAGCCATTCCCGTTACAATCTGATTTCACTGCTAAGCATGCTCTGGAACTCATACACGGGGATCTTTGTGGACCTATCACACCACCAACATCAGGTGGAAACAAATATTTTCTTTTGTTGGTTGATGACTATAGCCGTGTGATGTGGGTTTACATGCTTAAAACCAAAGATGAGGCATTGGATGCTTTCAAGAAGTTTAGGGCTTTGGTTGAAAAGGGTTCTAAGGAAAGAATTCAAGTGTTAAGAACATATAGAGGAGGAGAATTCTGCTCTAGAAACTTCTTGGCATATTGTGAAGATTCGGGGATATTGAGACACTTCACAGCCCCTTATTCACCTCAACAAAACGGAGTCATTGAACGCCGCATCAGAACTGTAGTTGCTATGGCCAGGAGCTGTTAACACAAAATCACGCAAGCGCACGTGGTCACAAGTAATATACGAATAAGTCAAGTTCGTTCCCACAGAGATCTAATGAGGTGTTCAATTCAATTAATGTACCTATGCAACAATGTATGATTTTTATCCACTGCTAAGACAATTAACAATTTGGGTTTGATTATCTAAAATTAACTAGATAACAAATTATTAAACTAAGAATTAATTAACTAAGAGGATTAAAATCGATTTATGTATATGAGAATAAAACATGGGATCCTAACTTCATTAAGTACTTCATTCAGAGTCTTTTGTCTTTAATCAATGCATGTGACGGTTGTGAAAACTAATCGGATAACACGAAATCAGTACACGCTACCTTTCAGTATACGTATACCAAACCACTTAAACATCCACAAAATAGATAGAAGTTAAGCAGACACCAATTATGCTTAGACCCTATATGCCTATAAGATTTGAAAACATAACGGTTTAACGAGCAAGTTATCCATTCAGATTACATAGGGCAGGTAAGATGGTTAAAATCACCTACGAATCATGCATGACAAACATACATAAACCTATGCTAGCATGGCAAGTTCCAAACCTCTATATCCACTTTCGCATTCAATAGAGATTAACAAACAATCTTAGATGTTAGCTACGCATCCAAGAAGAATAAGCACAACCAAACTAGGATATCAATTAGCCATCACACACACATCTTTAAAACAATTAACTACTAAAATCCATAAATAAATCCGTTAGAATCCCACGACAATGATTAGTTCATAATAGAACCGTTCATCATCGTGGGTTCTGATGAAAGCATGATAATGAACAAGATTCGAATAATATGGATACTAAAGTAATAGAGTTGAGAAAACAAATCCCAAAAGCATCCAAGAGTATCGCCAAGAAAAATACAAAAGAAAAGTAGATCTAGAACTCCGTTGCTTGTCACGCGCGTAGGAATCCTTCGTCAAACTTGAATCTCCGTGTCTCGGCTCTCTCTCTATGTGTTGCTGGGAATAGGTCCTGATTATTGGTGAAGGGTTGTGTTTATATAAACTCCAGGAGGCTTTTTCAGCAAGATATTTCCATATTTCCAATTAAAAATCGAAATCAGGAAAATTTCCAACTATTCTGCCAGGCGGCCGCGCCCTAGACGCGCGCCCGCGCGTCTGCTGCGCCCCCGCGCACCCGGTCTCTACCTCGCGCGCGCGCCCGCGCGTTTGGTCCGCGCCCGCGCGTTTGCTCCGCCCCCGCGCGCCTGATGTCTGCCAAGGATTATAGAAAATGTTGTCCTCTTCGCGTGAGCTGTAAGATCGTCAGAATCGGACTTGTAGAACTCCAGATATGGCCAAAACAGTGAAGACTGCGCAACCTACCCGGAAAATCCGAATTTTAATCAAATTAACCTCCAACTCTTGGTTCTGCAAAACTTAATGAAAACACATTAAACACACCACATACTTGAGTTCAAGTCATCAATTTAAGCCGATATGAAGCGTTCCAAGTAGATATAAAATCCACTTATCAGGAGCCTATTAAAGGGAATGGGACTACCATCTAGATTGTGGGGAGAAGCAGTCAGGCACGCTGTTTACATATTAAACAGGTTACCCACACGAGCATTGAGAGGAACAACACCGTATGAAACTTGGTCAGGTAAGAAACCATGTGTTGATCATTTATGTGTTTTTGGTTGTATTGCTCACATGAAAATACCTAGCGTTCAAATAAAAAAGCTTGATGATCGAAGCAAGATGGTGGTTTATCTCGGGAAAGAACCAGGTACCAAGGCACATCGCCTGTATGATCCAAAAACAGGGATTGTACACGTGAGTCGCGATGTTGTTTTTGAAGAAACAAAAGGGTGGACATGGGAAGGAGAAGGAGTATGTGATACTCACGTAGCTGGATCGTTTACAGTGGTTAGCAGTTCAGAAGCTCAGAGGGGTGAAGGGACAGATGAAAACACAGAGGAAAGATCATCCCAGACACAAGATACAACTGAGAATGATAGAATAGATCAATAAGATGAAGGTGGTAGCAACAGTGAACCAACTAAGTTCAAGTTGATAAGCGATGTCTATGACAATACAGAAGAAGTTGAGCTAGACGAAGAGATGTTACTCTTAGGCACTGATGAACCTCTGAACTTCGACCAAACTGTGAAAGAAAGCTCGTGGAAACATGCTATGCAGAGTGAAATCGAATCGATAGAAAAGAACAATACATGGGAACTAACAGACCTTCCACCAGGGCATAAGGCAATAGGTTTGAAGTGGGTCTTCAAGTTGAAGAAGGACACAAATGGAGAGATAATAAAATACAATGCGAGACTTGTCGCAAAAGGATATGTGTAGAAATACGGAATTGATTTTGAAGAAGTCTTTGCACCGGTCATAAGGTTAGAAACAGTACGTTTATTACTGGCTATGGCTGCTAAAAATGAATGTGAGGTACATCATTTGGATGTAAAATCAGCTTTTCTGAATGGCGAATTACAAGAAGAAGTCTATGTGGTCAAACCTGAAGGGTATGAAAAAGTAGGCCATGAGCATAAAGTTTATCGACTTTTGAAAGCGTTGTACGGACGCCAAGCACCACGTGCCTGGTACGCGCAGTTAAATAAATGTCTTGAGAAACTTGGTTTTATAAAATGTCCATTTGAGCATGCCGTCTACACAAGGCGCGAAGGTGATGAATGTTTGATCATTGAGGTATATGTCGACGATTTATCGATTACTGGTACGAGTGTTTCAAATATTGTGAAGTTTAAGAAATAAATGGGCAGTGAATTTGAGATGAGTGATATGGGAAGGCTATCATACTATCTCGGTATTGAAGTTGATCAAGGAAAAGGCTACATCGAGCTTAAACAAGAGGAATATGCAAAAAAAAGGTTCTTGAGAAGGCAAGTATGAGAGATTGCAACCCAGTAAAATATCCTATGGAACCTAAGATACAGCTGACTAAGGATGCAGGTGGCAAGCCAGTCGACTCGACTGAGTTTAAGAGTATGGTAGGAGGCTTACGTTATCTGGTGCACACACGACTAGATATAGCCTACACAGTTGGGGTCGTTAGTCGATTTATGGAAAGACAAACAGTGCTACATTTGAATGATGTAAAGAGGATTCTATGATATGTAAAAGGAACGTTGAGTTATGGTCTTGTTTATAGCAAAGGTTGAGGAAATTATTTATTGTCAGGTTTTTCAGACACCGATTAGCAGGTAATATTGATGACCGAAAGAGCACAGGTGGCATGGCATTCTATTTGTATGAAAGTCTGATTATGTGGGTGTCTCAAAAGCAGAGGTGTGTTGCTTTATCCTCATGTGAGGCAGAATTTATGGCAGCCACTGCTGCAGCATGCCAAGGGATATGGTTGCAGAGGGTTCTTTGTCAGGTTTCTGATGCAAAAATGGGGCCAGTAGTACTTTATGTTGACAACAAATCTGCAATAGACCTTGCCAAGAACCCAGTTTTTCATGGTAGGAGCAGCATATAGATGTATGCTATCACTTTATTCGGGATTGCATTGAAAGAGGGGAGATAGAAATTAAGCATATAAGCAGCAACGAACATGATGTTCTAACTAAGGCTCTGTCCAAGATGAAATTCGAGAAGATGAGACAACTACTGGGAATCAAGGATCTTCAGTGAGAGTTTAGATTAAGGGGGAATTTTTTGGTATTTAATCTAAACTATGTTTTATTGTTTTAAATAAATAGCTATAACGTTTGTTTATGTAACAGCTAGACTAGGTCAGAAGCAGTTGAGAGTTTTTAGGAGCTTAGTGGAATAAGGAGTGGTGATATAGTGGAGAGTTTGTTCCGATTTTCTAGTCACCACCTTAGTTTCTATTTATTTTGTTTGTATTAGTTCTGTAAAAGTAACCGCAGAACAACTGTTTTGTTTTCCCAGTTTTCATATAATACAAAATCGAGCTTGTCTCATTCTTGAGTGTGTTTATATATATAAGCGTGTGTATTTCAATAAATAATACCTCATCTAGCAGCAATTTACAGAAATCAGGCTGCAGCATATCAAATGTTAGAATTCCAGGAGATGGTTCAGATATAATATTCCGAAAACCCTCCTCAGTGTTCTCAGTGATTGCATTGAGAAACGAAGGTACAAAGAATCTGTTAGGGTTCATCTGATACAGCTCACGACGCATAGGCTACAAGAGAAACAATTGCAAGGTTGATTAGAGAAAACAAAAAAGATTATAATCCACATGGGATTAATATTAATATTAATATTTTAAAGAATTACAGTTATGAAACAAGCATGGATATCTACTCAATTAAAATCATATTTTTTTCTAAAAAATATAGCAGAATTACTACTGTGTAATATAAATTGAGCAAAACATGAACATGAATTTGATTCATACCCGGTAATTAGACATGACTCTCTCCCTGTATTCTTTTACTAATTTTTCCTGCAAATGAAGGCAAAAACCAATGTCACAAGTCACAACCAATTATCTATCTCTAGCTAACAAATACTGCTCATACCGTCCAATCCCACAACCTCAACTTATAATTTTTTTTTTTTGAGTTTTTGCACAGTTTCTGAATTGTTGCTCGAAAAACTGATCTACAAATTATATAATTGAATCGTTGCTCGAAAATTAATTTACAAAATATTTGTAATTTTTCTCTATTAGGAACATATGAAAATTAAAAATTATTACACACACTTACTGATTTAAGAGGAGCATAGTCCTGAAGGATCTGGCCTATGTAATAAGCTTTTGTATCCGGGTGCAAGTTCAGCATCTGGGGTGGCAGATGCCTTTCAATACTGCTGTAAAGCAAAGGATTGAATTCCGTTTGCATATTTTCGTAATTTTCAGGCCTGTGAGACAGATTTGGAGTCCGTATGAGACCACAATGAGACGAGAAGCTTCCATTGTTACTCGAAACGCAGCTACTTGAACTTTCTTGGTTACCATTCTGATTTCCCTGAGATATTGTAGACATTTTTCCACTATGGATCTGCAGATTTTTGTTTTGTTTGGGGGGAATGGTATGAGGATTTCAGATTTGAGCTTTGTTTGGTGAGGGACTGGGACTATATATACCTGAAATTTAGGGTTTGTGGTTGGTGGGTTTATCTGCGGCGCAAGGTGGTGCAGTGCGATGTGAAATGTCACGTGCTCGTTATATATACTAGCTTTATAGCCGTGCAATGCACGGGATACTTTATAACTATTATTAATAAATTTTATATTTTAATTAAATTAACTTTAATTTTTTTTTGAAAAATTGTAGACTAATGTTCGCAAATCATATTCACTAGATGATACTTATTTTATTAACATTAAAATTGTTGTTTGTATTTTTTCCATGAAATTCTTTTTTTCCCTAATTTTAAAATTATTAGATTTTATAATTTTTTTATATTTTTAGAGTCAATAACTTTATTATACTATATTTAGTTAATTTCTGATTCTTTTATAAAAGAAAATCAAAACAATATTTACAAACCCCAATCACAATTTTTGCAATACGGTTTACAATTTAATAATATTTTGAATTTCTATTCCATGTAATTTGAAAATTATGATTACAACAATACTTATAAAATGACAAATATTCCCCTGCCAAAATGTCTAAACCCCTTATGCTAGTTATATATAGGATAACTATATAATTTTAATTTTTATTTAATATAATTCAAAAATTATAATTACTAATAATATTTATGAAAAGACAAATACACCCGTGACCATACCATCTAAACCCACTTAAACTAATTATATATAGGATATAACTAGTATATATAGTAGCTTATAGCCCGTGCGATCCACGGTTACTTAAATTTTATTTATAATTATTTTGTTTATAATTATATTTTTATTACCATGCAACATACGATTGTTTTTTTAATATTTATAATTATATTTATTTATGAATATTTTAATATTTAAAAGTTATTAGTTTACATGATTAAATTATTGTTAAAAAAGATTTAGCCAAAAAAATTATAGTTAAAAATTTGATATTTATTATATTTTACACGCTCAATTTAATATTTGTTTATATTGACTTATAAAAATTAGATTTTGCCAATTTTATAGTTCACATGAAATTCACAAAATAATGTTTAATTTAGTTGTGGTTTAATAGTTTTTTTTCAATTAAAAACTATTCTAAAACTAAAAAGAGAATAAAGTGACGAAATTTAATGTTGATAATTCTATTCGATTTAGGAAATCTACTTATATGTAGTTTAGATTATTAGAATACCCTTTATTAACCAAATACATTTTTTAATGTTAAATCTAACGATTTTCACCTATCTATTTAACATTAAACGATTTTTATTATTTTGGTATTAAATGAGTTTCCTTATTTAATTACAACTATTTTTATGTTTTGACTTTTTAGAAAATCTAATCCTAATATAATATCTTTTAACTTATATCATTTTTAGATAATAACTTCTTTTTATATGATATAATCTTGATCATGTATTTTTAAAAGTATTGGATCTAACGGTTGAGAATGTTTTGGCGGTATTTAGGACCAAACTACCATGAGTACATCATTAATTTTTCTTAATATTTATAATTTTTTTAATTTATATTTTTTTAAAATATTTATTGCTAAAATATAATATACTTTTTTTTGTAATATGTTAAAGATGCGGGAACTTTGAACTTTTGAGAAAATAAATTATCAATTAAAATATAATTTTTTTTGTAATAGTTCTTCTTTTAAAGTAGTACACCGTGATCAAAATTCTGTATAAATTTCATTTTTTTATAGTATATCCGGTAAATATCTATGTTATTATATTAAAGACTAAATAATGAAAGCTTCCTTATAAGTTAAGTTTGGTAGCTTTGTTTGATAACTCAATCGTTGAATCTTTCAAATTAAATTGTTGAAAAACGTTAGATATAACAGTAAAATTATCATATTAAAATTTATAGGTTTTTTTGAAAAATAAGAAATTTTTCAGTTTTTCTTGCAGACATATGTTATTTGATAATATTTTTTGTAAAGTACGATTTTTCAGAAAAGTACTATACTAATTGATTAGCAAACTTTTTAAGTTTCGAATTTAATGATTTACAATGTATATAGGTTTAAAAAGTTTGGCCTCTTCTGTAGCTGAGTCTAAAATTTTAAAATAAGGTTTTTTTTTAATATGAATATAGTTCTCCTAACAATGAAATTAGGTCTCTATGAGTTCTTATAAAACAAAATCACCATTTACGTATAATTTATTATTTAATAATAATAATATTTGATTAGTTATGATATAAAACTTTATAAAATAGGATTAAAAATATGCACAATTTTATAAAATTTTATCCTCGTATTATTATATTCTTTGTTGATTTGAATTTTTCTTAGATTGATTTTAATTTTTGAACATAGATTTCTAAATTTAAAATAGTGAGAAAAAAGTAATTAAATTGGTGTTAAAATAATGATGACATAATAATTATTATTATAATTTAAATATTCACTTTATTAATTTGGGTGTTATCTTGTATTTTAAAAATCAGATTTTGACGATTTTACACCCCACATGAAGATAACTAAATTATCTTTAAGTAAAAGATGGTTTAACAATTTTTATCTAGGTGAAATTGTCCATGGAAGAGAAAAGAAAGTCACGAATTTTTTACATGGAGAATTCTATTCAATATAGAAAACTTATTTATATTTGGTTTAAATTATAAAAATACACCTTTTAGAATTTAAATATAATCCCATTATTAATAAAATAAACTTTTTTAATATTTGATCTAACAATTTTCATTTATCTAGTGAAGATCTAATGGTCCTTATTAATTTGGTTGTCTACGACCAAAATTTGGGATAAGATCTCTATTATGATTATTATATATAAGGATTTAATATAATAAGGATATCAAGTATATACTGATATAAGTATCTTAATAACTGCTTTTACTTTTAAAATACATTATTACTTAAAAATTATTAAATAGAATAAAATTTATGTTATGATTATATAAAATTTTATTCTCATATTATTATATTTTTTATCGGTTTGAATTTGTTCTTAATTAATTTTGATACTTTATTGAAAGAAACATAAAATTTCTATATTTAAAAGAATTAGTGGAAAAATAAATAAATTGGTGCTACAATAAAAAAAATATTTATTAAAATTTAGATACTCACTTTAATATTTGGGTTCTATCGTGAGTTTTAGAAATTGAATTTTGACGATTTTACAACTCATGCGAAACTAAAGAAATTATCTTTAATTTAATGATGGTTTAATAATTGTTATCTAACTTGACCAGTTGACCTACCCATAAAATAAACTGAAAAGAAAAGATGGTTAAGAAGTTTTACACAAAGAATTCAATTCAATATAGAAAACCAATTTATAATTGGTTTAAATTATCAAAGCACACTTCTTAGTATTTAAATATAAACCTAGATTTAAACAAATACACATTTTAATATAAGTATTATATTCAAAATTATCGTTTATGAATATGAAACTCTCAACATTTTAATAATATTTTGATATTATCCTTTTATGTTTGTTATATGTAAAATAATATAATTATAATTTGGATTAATCGAATTGTTAGAAAAGATATTTAAGCATTTTTACATAGAAAAATTTTAAATTATCAAAATACACTTTTTAGTATTTAAATATAATTCTATTATTAATCAGATACACTTTTTAATATTACATCTAACAATTCTCATCGATCTATTTAAGATCTAACTATAATTATTAATTTGGTCGTATACTGATCGTACACGGACCATATCGATTTTAATTTTTTCTTAAATTGATTTTAATATTTTATTGAAATAAACAAAGAATTTATAAATTTAAAAGAATTAGGAAAAAAAATTAAATTGGTGGTACAATAATAAAAAAATATTTATTAAAATTTAGATAATAACTTTATTGTTTGGGCTCTATCTTGAGTTTTAAACAACAGATTTTAACGATTTTACAGCCCACGAAGCTTACAAAATTATCTTTAATTTAATGATGGTTTAATAATTATTATCTAACTGGAACTATCCATAAAATAAAGAGAAAAGATAATTATGAATTTTTACATAAAGATTTCTATTCAATATAGAAAACCCATTTATAATAGGTTTAAATTATCAAAATACACCTTTTAGTATTTAAATACTATCCTATTATTAATCAAATACAATTTTTAATATTATATCTGACGGTCCTCATCGATTTGAATATTTATAGTTTTATAATCCAACTGATCGTATACTTTTGGTAGTATAGTGACCGACCAAAGTTTTGGATAAGATCTCCTTACGCTTATTATATATAAGGAGTTAATAGGTTTAAATTATCAAAATACACCTTTTAGTATTTAAATACTATCCTATTATTAATCAAATACAATTTTTAATATTATATCTGACGGTTCTCATCGATTTGAATATTTATAGTTTTATAATCCAACTGATCGTATACTTTTGGTACTACAGTGACCGACCAAAGTTTTGGATAAGATCTCCGTTACGCTTATTATATATAAGGAGTTAATATGCAAAGGTGGCGTTAACTTTGTAGAGACGTGTTTGGGGTCACAAATGTTAGATAATCAAATAAGCAAAGGATATATTATGTTAACGTTATGAAACAAACATGACTTAAGAAGATAATGTTTTACGGATAAAATTAGAAAAAAACTATTTTTAAAATCCAAATTTAGAAATAATTACAAAGATATTGCTCTAGATATTGTTTTATTCCGGTAAAAATAATATAAAAAATGTGTTTTGGATTATATTAGATTTAATCTAATAAATCGGAAAAGGTAGATATTTTGTAATACTTTCCTAATATTAATCAATGTTTTTTTGAATTCAAAAGAGCGTATTCTCTACTCTTTTTTTAATCTTTGGCAACTGAGATTACAAACAATTTTCCTGAATCTTATGTATTCTTTTTGTTTCTTAAAAGCTATAGTAATTCTTTAGAAAAGATCAAGAGATCTTGAAAAATGAATTTTCTTTTCAAAAAGAGAAAACTTTTACAATTTTAACATTATCTTACTACTTTTTATAATTTTTTATCATCATCATTGATATGGGCTGAAAATAACCCTGGAAATATAATTAATGGCGTATTAATTAGGCCCAGATTGGTCCGAAAGTTAGGCCCAATAAATGAGGCTCGAAACCCTAATTATTTATTAATTTCGTAATTAATAAATAGGGAAAATATACAGCTCATGAAAAGAGTCCAAAATATGGTAAATTCATCAAAGAAGGATCCAGAATCCCAATTAATGAGTCATAGCCTTTATCAACAAGGAAAAGACTTATTCAGCAAGAAATACAATGTTTATCCAATATCAAAAAGGAGACTTATTCGCTAAGACTCCTAAACGTACCCTAAATACAAGGCTCTTGACGCCTATATAAAGGACCTGATCCTTCAATCAGAACTACGTCTTTGGCTTGATTCTCAATTACGAATTGAGATACGTAGGCATCTTGTGAGGACCGATTTAGTCTCGAAACACAAGTGCAGTCATTAAAGCTCGAATCTCTCTTACCCTAGCATTAAATTCGCAAGCTCAGTTTTTATTCCATAACATTTGGCGCCGTCTGTGGGAAGACAACATCAACCATGGCAAACACACGAAGAACAATTCGCGATCCTCAAACTTCTGATGGACTTCCTCTTACCTCTGCAACGGAGGCTCAAGAAAGCCAACCACCGCCAATCACTGGCGCTGAAGGGACAGATATCCCCATCACTACTACTCAAGGACCGGGAGTCCCGATTACTGCTGAAGGGACGAATCCCCTACAAATGGTCGTTCGTGGATCTAATCCACAAGAGACCGTTCACCAGCAACCAATCTCGACTTCTCCACTCATCATGAATGCACCGAGAAGCCTTCAACTCCATACTACTGATCTCCCTCAATACGCGAATCAGACTTTGGGGATGCCAAGCTATGGCATGCCCCCTCGACCCATGGCGGGCGGTAGTGGAACTAATCCAATCTACCATGAGGCATATGTGCCCCCTTACATTCAAGGTCTGGGACCCCAAAATCAACAAACTCGCCAGACCCCTTTCGTTCAAGATTACTCGGGCCCATACACCGAGGATGAGGGTTATACAACTGGGGAGGATGTCGCCCCAAGAAGGAGACGTTCTTCCCAGACAAATCGGGATCAACCCCAAACTACTAAGGAGAAAATTGTAGCCCATGAGGCAGAGACTGCAAGACTCAAGAAACTCATTGCTGAGGAGGAGGCCGCTCAATCTCAAGGCCGAACGATTAAAGGGATCCCGATAATCAACTTGGATCCACCGGCAAGGAGAACCAAGAGGGCCGAAGCCCCAAGGGGTGATCCTAGTATTCTGCTGCCCCTAGGAGATCCTGATGATCCTACCACTACGCCATAAGTGCTCATATGCAATGCTTTTTTAATGTGGCTGTAGACCAAAAAAGCGTTGCATTCAGCTTCGTTTTCAAAAATGCAACACGAAATGGGCGTTGCATCCGCGGGCGTGGCCTTTGATATGTAATGCAACACTTTTGGTCATCTACTGCAACGGAGAGAAAGTATTGCATTATAAGTGTACTGCAACACCAAAATCAAGGAAATGCAACACCAATGAGTGTTGCCTTAAACACAGGGCCACTTGCATGCCACGTCAGCAGTGGGGCCCACTAAAATGCCACATTAGCAGATGGTCCCACTTGCATGCCACATCAGCAGTGGGTCCCACATGCCACGTCAGTAGTGGGGCACGCATGCCACGTCAGCGGTAGGGTCCACATGCCTTCAATAATGCAACGCTTTGCACTAGCTTCTTAAACACTAATTGTCATGTAATTCAACAGTCTATTTACTAATGCAACACCATTTTTTTTGAAAATTCAACATTAAGAAAAAGACAAATGCAATGCTTTAATTAAAATTTTGGCTATAACAATTTCGTACATAAAAGAATCCATCCAAAACATTCATCATCCCATAAAAACTATCCTAAAAAACATCCCAAATATTCTACATACCAAGCAAACAATGCAACCACGAATTGAACAATTCTTACTAGTTCTTCAAGGCACATCCAAACAACATAACAAAAATAACCTAAAAGATTATTACAAATTCTTCAAATGTAAGTGCCAACACCAAGCACGTAAGATTATCATGGACGATACGAACTTGTCGCTTCCCTGTTAGTTCCAGCTTTCTTAGGTTGCTTTCTTAGGGTCCCTGTCAGGATCTCCAGCATTAACACCACTAACAAAAGGGTCAATGAGATAGTCAACGACCTTGAAAAACAAAAAACAGCAGGGTTTGTGTACATCAAGGATTAAAAAACAGTTGTTTCTTTATAAGGGCACATTTGAACTGTGAGTATCCATATCTGTGTATCCGTTTTATATGGACATGGATATACATAACCTCATTGAGGTTCTGTTCAACAAAGACCAGGTGCCCACTCTAAAACCCACCCAAAATTTTGATGTGCTCTGCGCCAATATGCAGGAAAAAAAGGTTTTACGTTAGTGTAAAAGCAAAATATGACCATGAAGACTAGAAATAGTGGTGCAACTACATCAGATAAAATCAATTAATCAACAGAAGAAATGTGGTACATACCTGGCGGTCTCCGTAGCAACTGGAACAAGCCACTTGAGAGTCTTTTCCAATTGAGCTTCAATTTGAGTAGCAGATAACTATAAAACAAACAATATGTGAAAGGGCGTTATTAGTTATTTACGGATAGAAGTGGCAAGGCAACAGAAGAACTAAGGTGAAACTAACGATTATTGAAGTCTAGGAAGTTACAAGATGTTATCAGAAATATAGAAAAAAAGGTAGCTATATCATGATGTCCTTGTAAACTACTGATACAAGGAATTATACTGAGAGTACATACATCTTCCTTAAATTCACATATCTTCAACTGCAACCGTAATTTCGTCTTGACACTGATCGGCAACCAATTATATAGATCGTCTTTCATATAAGGAGGTAGAGAGGTAGGACAAGATGCATAGTTCAGCAAATAATTTCAGTTAAGTAACAGTACTACTCAGTAAAATAAAGAAGAAAATATTGCTAAATCTTACAATGTTATAGATTTGAGTGATCATATGAGCATAGTGTAAAGCAAGACGAGCAATGCCTAGTCGTTCTGTCTTGTCGGAAGGCTTCATTTCAGGAGATGACATACCCGAAACTGATCACAAAACAAAAGAAAATGAAGGCACAGACTATTTTCTTACATATGCGTAGAAATCTGGTTTTCTTTTAGTTCTATATTATCAAATCAATTTTGTGGTTTCCATAAAAGATAAAACTATAACAAAAACATGAATTGGCAAAAATAAAATAAAAATAAACATGACAAATACTCAGAAGGTTAGATAGGTTATCATTAACACAACTTAGCATAAGACAATATCAAAACTTATTTTTTATTGATAAACCATCATTTATACACTTCCTTTACTACCAAATGGAACAAGTGTGTCCATTTTCAAGGTCCCCTTGGATAATTAATCAGATGTAAATTCTTTTACATTGCAGTAACAAATAATAGTCGTACTTTTGGTTGGAGGTAGTGCCATGAAATCAAAATATATTGAACAAGAGAAATACCTGGGTTCCTTCTTTAGAAAATGTAACACAATGAGGGTTTCCCATGCTAACACATGTAACATTCCAGCTTACACCATCAACATCCAGTCTCGAGTTTACAACAGGTTGACTGTTTGTTGTGGGTAATTTAGTGGGAACATCTGCAGCATTCAGTATTGGCACACCCATATCAACTTTAACCTGAAACAATATTGAGCAAAGGTCAAAGACACTATCACTTCAAAGTCTGAAAGAATCTGAAAAGCAATCAGCTAAAGACAAAGACGCAGGTAAATAATAAGTAATGTGTGAATTAGAACATGCAAGATGATGAATGTAAGCGTGATTGATAGATACATCTAACTGAAAGGTTTACAACTCTCAAAGGTTCATGATATGGCTTTTTGATGATTATCATTCTCAAATACCTCAAAGATAAAGGGGACCCGCTTGTACAGTATTCGTCAAAAATTAATTTATGCCCAACAAAATACTAAAGGATAAACATACAGAATGTTAAACAGAATTCAAACTGCAATTGTTAGAATATTGAACCTTAACCAGCTGACAATACCTTGCCATCCTCTTGAATTTCAGGAACAATTAGGCCAGCACCCGTATGTACAATAAAACTGCATATTATGGAAAAACAAGTGTAAATCACTCTCGCGATAGCTCAAAATACTAGTACATAATTAGCAATCAGAGATAAGCTATTACAAATGCTTAGAATTACAGCAACAGTAGCTATAATGTTATATAGGGGTGGAAGATGGAGTTCAAGTTTATGTCAAGCAAAATGTTCAACCATCAATTACACTAGTTTTTAGGATATGCTTTCAAAACATTACTAAACCGTATATACTAGAAACACACCTTTGTTTTCCTTGCAAATTGTCAAGCTCAGCAAGGAATTTGGCAAAGCATCGAACTCCATTACCACACATCTGCAGAAACGGATAAGGAAACTCAAAGACTAAACAGATTAAAAAGTTTAGCATAGTGGCGTAATCAGAAGCACTGGACAATAAATAAACTATTAAGTAGGGCAATTTCAAAAGCCAGAAGAGACAGTTTGGTCCCTCTCAGCACTGAAACTGTCCCTCTCAGTTTTATATCTGTGTATCCATTTTATATGGACATGGATATACATAACCTCATTGAGGTTCTGTTCAACAAAGACCAGGTGCCATAGATGGCCACAATATAATGTCTCATACGTGAGATTGGATGCATTAAATCACCATGCTACTCACAAATCTTGTATGCTAAAGTGATGTAAGTTGTAACATTAGAGCTCCTTATGTTTGCTACTTCGCTTGAACATGACCATATTTTGGAAAATAATTTCCGAAAACATATTAATTTTCCTCTGTTTGATCATCACCAAAAATTTATGAGAAGTGTGGCAAAATGTAATGAATTTGGAAAGTGTTTTCCTTCTTTGAAAAAGGGAAGTATCAGGAAAACATTTTCAGTCTCCTGTAAAATAGAACGGTGGCTACGACTAGAGTCTACAAACTAACACCTATATCATACCTTAATATTTAAAAGCAAAAATCCAGTCCCACCAATATTCTTAAGATTCAACCACAGCTTCCTTCTTCTCGTCCTCTACAACAACAACACCTGACCCATTATTAGCAACTCTAGTGGATAACAAATACAACCCAAACATAAATCAGCATAAAATTGACCACATACAGAAATACAAGTTTATACATATGATTACAATTACAAGCCCAAAACATACAAACACAAAACTTTAAATATGAAATAACCCCAAACATTTGAATACAAATCCTTAATTTACAAATCAAGTTCAAATCTGAGAACGGAAGCCCCAAAGTTGAAACCCTAATTAAACCGGAGAATCAAATCTCCAAAATTGAAGCCGAGAATGAAAGCCCTAATTAAACCCGAGAATGAAATCCATAATTACCTGAAAGTGAGTGAGTTCGCGAAGTGAGGTTTGTCGAGAGAGAGACAGTGAGATTTGTCGAGAGAGAGAGAGATGGGTTTGGGGGAAAGAGAGATGGGTTTGGGAAAGTGTGGTAATTTGAGAGAGATATGTTTTTTTGTTAAGGGGGGAAAATATCCGCCAAAATTTTCACCTTGGGACTGATGTTGGTATTGTAGTTATGTTTTATATATTTTTTAATTTTAATTTTTAATCTTTTTTAGTTTAAAATTTTAAAATTTAGAGAAAAATGAGAACATGATAGATATTTATGTAAAACATATGTAAAAAAAGTTTCAATTTAAAAATATATTATTTTTAAACTTTGTAGTAAAACAAAGATTAAAATTTAAATTCATTGTATATATTTTGATAATATGTATATTTTTCATAATTTTGAAAATATTGTTGTATAATGCAACGCTTTTTAATGGTGTTGCACGTCACAACACTAGTATTCACTCTGCAACGGTACGTTCACATTAAATGCAATACTTTTTGAGTAGTGTTGCAGAAGACCAAAAGTAAGTAGAGCTTTTGCAACGCTTTGCTTGCAACCCTCACAAAAAGCATTGCATATGAGCACTTATGGCGTAGTGTACACCACCGTTTACTCAAGACATCATGAAAACGGCTATATCTATAAAATTCAAGATGCCTTCGATCAAAGCCTATGATGGAACGGAGGATCCCGCAAATCATGTAAGGACCTTCTCCAATGCACTGCTGTTGCAACCAACCAACGATGCGGTCAAGTGTAGGGCGTTTCCACAAACCGTGGCAGGCATGGCCCAACGCTGGTATAGCCGTCTTCCTCCCAACTCAATTGGGTCTTTCAAGGAACTAAGTAAGGCTTTTATCAATCAATTCATTAGTGGAAGGGTGCATGAGAAAAGCTTTGCATCACTCATGGCAATCCAGCAAGGAAAGAATGAAGCCCTAAGGGACTACATCAATCGATTCACTCGGGAGGCTTTGAAAGTCCCGGACTTAGAGGACATAGTGGCTATGATAGCCCTGCAATAAGGAACTACTGATGACCACTTCAAAAGGTCATTAGCTAAACATCCACCCGAGAGCATGCTGAAGCTCCAAGATAGAGCCAGAAAGGACATCAAGGCTGAAGAAAGAATGAGAAAGTATGAACCCATTGTTGAGGGAAGTGAAAACAGAAAAAAGAGAAAGGAAACTCAAGAGTATGACGCTAGGGACAAATATCCCAGGACAACGAATGATTCTGACTCTCCACCTAAAAGGAACAACTTTGGACCCAGGTTCAATGAGTATGCAAGATTGAACACCTCAAGAAGTCAAATTCTAATGGATATTGAGAAGGAAGAAGATCTTCGATGGCCAAAGCCACTAAGATCTGACTTGGAGAAACGAAACAAGAATCAATTATGTCGTTTCCATAAAGAAGTTGGTCATGACACCGACGATTGTAGACAACTGAAAGATGAGATCGAGTTCTTAATCCGAAGAGGAAAACTCGATAAGTTCACTAAGGATGGGAATCGAGGAAATCAACAAGGAAACTATGAAAGGAAAGACTATGATAGGAGGGACAACGACCAAGATCGTAATCCTAAGCCCTGAGGGCCTGTCATCAACATGATATTTGGAGGACCGACTGCTGTTGGGTCCTCCCGAAACTCAAGGAAAGCGTATGCCCGAGAGGTAATGACTGTTGTAGGAGAAGCACCGAAACGTGCCAAGACAGAAATGGCTATTAGCTTTGATGATTCCGATCTTGAAGGGGTGAAGTTCCCCCATGACGACCCGTTGGTCATTATACCTGTAATAGGTAACTCTAAAACCAAGAGGGTTCTGGTAGATAACGGAGCTTCCATGGACATCTTGTTCCATGATGCCTTCATCAAGATGGGATATACCGATTCGCAACTGACTCCTTCAAAATGCCCATATACGGGTTCAATGGGGTTGAATCTAAAGTAGAGGGAACTATTCAGCTCCCTATGACAATAGGGCAAGGTTCACAAACAACAACTCAAATGCTGAACTTCGTGGTGATAAAGGCAACCTCGACTTATAATGCAATCCTTGGGAGGACAGGCCTTCATGCATTCAAGGCTGTTGCCTCAACTTACCATTTGAAAATCAAATTCCCAACAAGGAACGGAGTTGGTGAAGAACAAGGAGATCAAAAGATGGCTAGGAGTTGCTATGTAGCCGCGTAAGGCCTGATGGAGTGGGGGCAGGTTCTCCCAATCAAGGTTATGGATTCTAGAGACGATGAAGAAAGAAGGGGAAAGCCAGTCGAGGATCTAATTCCTATTCCCCTAATCCCGGCAGAACCAGACAAAGTCACTTACATTGGAGCATTGTTGCCTGAACCCTTGAAGGGACTGAGGTGCCAAGAACTTGGCATGCCTCAAATTTAAAAGTTTATTATGTTTAAGTGTTTCCTTAAGGGATCCACTAATAGTACAAGTAGCAATAAGGTCGACGAAACCATTCTGAGCTCTTAAGCTCTTAGTAGGAAGTAAAGCACTATGTAAGGGTCGAACCCTCTTTTTAAAAGGAAATATTTCAAGTTCTCATTCACTATTTTATTACTTATCTTTGTTTGAGTATTTCCTTATTGTTCTACTAAAGAACAAGTTGTACCAATAGCACTTGATCAAAGTGTCAGCCCATTCAAGAGGCCAAGTACTAGGAATTGCCTTACAAAAGATAAGCTAAATAAATATAAGTGAATGCAAGAACGAAGAAACATAATATGCATAAATAACATGCATGGATAGAAGATCCCGAAGGATCAAAGAGTTATGTTACAAGCTCAACTAAAAGCCTAAAGAGGCCTATTGGAAGAAGGTTAATATATGGGTTGAAACCCCTGAAAATTGAGGAAGTTGAGCTCAGAATGAGCTTCGATTCGATATACTGCAAGCTCAAGTTAAAGAAACGAGTAAAACATTATGTCTGTCTTCGTTCATGAAGACCTCTCGATGTGAAACTTAAGGTATTAGAACTCAAGTTAGTTCTTGTATCTATAAGCCACGTTTGGCATTGTTGAAACCTCAAATGAGGTCTAAGGTGTCAGAACTCAAGTTAGTTCTTGTATCCGTAAGCCACGTTTGGCGTTGTTGAAACCTTAAACAAGGTCGAAAGACCGAGTCCGAAACTACATGAAAAGCTTAGGTCGTTTTGTTTGACCTAGGACCAAATTGAGGTCGAAAATTGAGGTCGAAAACACCTCAAAAAATGCCTAGGAGACCGTCTGGGACGCGTGGTTCACAACCCCGTCTTGTACACGGGGGTGAGTCGGGTGACCAACGTCCAAAAGACATTTGAAAAAGAAAGGGTTGAAAAACGCCCAGAAAGCTATGAACGCCTAGGAAACAACCTCGGAGGCATGGTTCCCAACCCTGCCATGTATACGGGGGTGACCAACGCTCAGAAGATATTTGGAAAATCAAGGAATGAAAAACGACTAGGAGGCAAAGATGCCCAGGAGACCGTCTGGGATGCGTGGTTCACAATCCTGTCTTGTACGCGGGGGTGAACGCCGCCTAGAAGACAAAAAGAAAAGTTGATAAAAATAAAACACGCCTAGGAGGCAGCCTTGTAGGCGGGGCTTGAAAGAATGCCTTGTAGGTGGGTGTCACCCACGCCCAGGAAGCAAAACAAACTGGCCACAAAAAAAAAATAATAAATTATTATTATTTGATGCACGGCTTGGTAGGCAGGGTTGACCACCCAGCCTTATAGGCGGGGGTCACCCATGCGAGAAGGGAATGAACTAAAACAGGAAAGTCTGTTATTATGGAAAAAAAATAAAAAATTGTAAACCACGCCTGGGAGACATCTTCTGGCGCGTGTTTTCTTTGGCTGCCTTATACGCGAGGTTTACCCCCGCCACCCGTGCATGTCATCTCTCACACAAATGCTCTCCCCCCCCCCCCCCCCCGACGGGGAACAGAACATGTAACCAACATTGTTGCTGCTGCCCCCTGACAGGGAACAAACATGTAAAGCATAATGTAACATAAGATGTAAAAGAGATAACTACAACTCAACAAAGGACAAGACAGACAATAGTATTAATAGAAGCACAGGAATCCAGAATCAGAGAAGAAAAGGTAAACTCAAAAAATCAAAATACGTTATGTATTCTTGAAGTCCGTAAACAGGTCACGGAAAGAAGTTCATGAAAATGTTCAAGCCTCAGTGACATCAATAGAAACAAGACTTTGAAGACGACAGAAGTATGTGAATGATTTAGGGTTCAGTACCACGGGATTCCAGTGATGAAGCAACCAGAACGACAAGGGACGTATCAGCAGCATTATAATTGAAGTCATAAAATAAGAATTGATCAAGTGTTATTCATCTGTGAACCAGACCAGTTGCACTAGGTGACGGCACTGAAAAGATCAAGTTGTTTTATCGTCTCAGAAGAAATTGATACAGTCCAAAACTTAAACACCCAGGAGCTCAGGAGTAATTACTAAAGGACAAAAGACAAGAAAAAGTATTCGATAGTTTTTCTTTTGAAAAAACTATCGAATGGTGGTTGAAGTGATTCATTGAATAACCAAGTGAATTAATTTGGCATTCGATAGTTTTGATTTAAAAACTATCGAATGGCAAATTGATTTATTCCATTCGATGGTTTTTTAATCCATTCGATGGTTTTTCAATTCATGGAGCAGGTGAAAAGTTGTGCTTGTCTGACAGGTTGATGAAGATCCAACGGCCAAGAATATTCTATTCTAAATGGTTCGATGGTTTTCAATTTAAGTCTGCAGTTAATACAGAGTGAAGAATGTGTCTTCTTCAGTTAAGGATTTCAACACAGAGACATTACTGAGAGAGAGAAGAGCCGGAGAAAATTATCAGAGAAATTAATAGTGCTCAGAACTTGATCATTGTTTTGTATTTGTGTAACCTTAAACTCATTGACGCTAATCTACGGATTAGAAATTGTAGCACCCCTCGAGGTTTATATTTATAAAAAGATATATTCCCCGAAACTTGATTTGGTTTGGTGTGTTTGATTTCGTTATAGAACTGAAAGATTAATCCGCGAACGAAATTAAATTATTTGTGAGTATCGTATTCAACCCCCCTTCTACGATACTTTGGACCTAACAAAACACATTTGATGCTATGTGTGAAAGGAGACAAGGAAAATAAAAACAAAAGAAAATTCAGAATTTCTAAAAATTCAGAAAATTCCTAAAAAAATAGAAAATTATTTTCTATAATGTTGGAAAATATTATATGCTAGTTAGCACTTTTGAAATATTTTAAAAAATACCTGTGGGTACATGAAAATTCCTAAAATATTAGGAATAATTATTAAAAATACTTGTGGGTACATGAAATTCCTAAAATATTAGGAATAATTATTAAAAATACCGGTGGGTACATGAAAATTCCTAAAATATTAGGAATAATTTTTAAAAATACCCGTGGGTACATGAAAATTCCTAAAATATTAGGAATAAATATTAAAAATACCTGTGGGTACATAAAAATTCCTAAAATATTAGGAATAATTATTAAAAATACCTGCTGGTACATGAAATTCCTAAAATATTATGAATAATTATTAAAAATACCCGTGGGTACATGAAATTCCTAAAATATTAGGAATAATTATTAAAAATACCCGTGGGTACATGAAATTCCTAAAATATTAGGAATAATTATTAAAAATACCTGTGGGTACATGAAAATTCCTAAAATTTTAGGAATAAATATTAAAAATACCCGTGGGTACATGAAAATTCCTAAAATATTAGGAATAATTATTAAAAATACCTGTGGGTACATGGAAATTCCTTAAATATTAGGAATATTTCATATAAATGTCAAATTAGCCTCGAATAAGGCAACAATCGTCGTAAATGTGTAGGTCGCTCCACACTTTGCAATAAGGCGATACTTGTGAAACACTAGTGTAAATAAAGTCCTAGGTAAAGGATAAAAAAGACCCCGAATCTCGAAAAAGGTCAACATAATTTCTACGAAAGCTTGAAAAGTTTTCCTAGAAATTGGGGGGCAAATGATATGGGCTGAAAATAACCCTGTAAATATAATTAATGGCGTATTAATTAGGCCCAGATTGGTCCGAAAGTTAGGCCCAATAAATGAGGCTCGAAACGCTAATTATTTATTAATTTCGTAATTAAGAAATAAGGAAAATATACAGCTCATGAAAAGAGTCCAAAATATGGTAAATTCATCAAAGAAGGATCCAGAATCCCAATTAATGAGTCATAGCCTTTATCAACAAGGAAAAGACTTATTCAGCAAGAAATACAATGTTTATCCAATATCAAAAATGAGACTTATTCACTAAGACTCCTAAACTTACCCTAAATACAAGGCTCCTGACGCCTATATAAAGGACCTGATCCTTCAATCAGAACTACGTCTTTGGTTTGATTCTCAATTACGAATTGAGATACGTAGGCATCTTGTGAGGACCGATTCGAAACACAAGTGCAGTCATTAAAGCTTGAAGCTCTCTTACCCTAGCATTAAATTCGCAAGCTCAGTTTTTATTCCATAACAATCATGAAAATTTGTCTTTTGGAAATAATATCAATGGATTTTTTTTGTAAATAAAAAAATTTGAGGATTCATCTTCCAAAAGATTTCAAATTAAGGGTGGCATATTGGATTTAGATTTCAAGAAATTTTATGATATCATTAAAAATCCGTGATATTTAAAAAGTTATTCTTAATTTTAATTTTAGGCCGATTCTATTTTTAAAAGCAAAAGCATCTATATAATCTTAATTGCTGAACACAAACAAACTGAGAAATGACATTTTCTACCCTTTCCAATTTCAAATTAACATTACACATCATGTCCATTTTTGTCCATAATTTTACAGTTGGGTCGTTCCATTTACAATCGGATCTGATCCATCACTAAATTCATTAACAAATCAATACAAATAACATTGACCCAGATAGAAATGTATAATACCCATTTTCATCTCTACCCATATCAAAAACATTACTGATACAAAACAAACGTCATATACAAAGCTATGAATATCTTTGCATTTTCAAATTCTTCAAGATCCACAATTTCAGCCAAAATTTCTGTAACCTGTAATTTGAATTACGCTATCACTATGTATTATGTTCATCATCTCCATTAGAATTTCAATTGGATTTTGATCTCACTACACACACCAGATGAGAAATCGGAAAAAAGTATGTCAAGAACAAATAGACAGGTTAGTACGTGAATATTTTTTTACATTTGGGAGGTTAACAGGTTGTCCATGATCTTTAGTATTTATGTATTTATATATGCTAAGGTGTCTCAAAATTTGATAATCGAGATATATGTATTTAATTATCCAATTCATCCTTAGTATCAACCTCCTGATTTGAATGTGATATTTATGATTTAAACGTAATACATCTTTTTTTTGTTCAGTATGTTGATTGTTCTCATATGCGTATAATGTTTACAAAAATGAGGTCAACTATACAGAGTAAAATCTACTTAAAATAGATTCAAGTATATATTTTATGTACCTGTCTTAAGTTTAACAAAAAATAAGGGACACCCCAATCATGTCTAATTAGAGAATATCTCAATTTTTTCAGATTGCTCTAGTGTCCGGTGTGGAGCCATAGACTTGATGGCCTTAATTTGTTGTAAATTAGAAAGGTTACGATTTTATTAGTGTTTTTCACATTTATAATGGTGGTGCAATAGTTGTATAATTTAGCAGTGCATGTATTTCGCTTATTTTGATATTTTCTATATACTTGGTATAAGTTACCGGTTTGTATTGATATATGCCGACAAGTCAATCAAGATTTCATATTTCGGCAGTGCTAGAGTTGAGATGTAGACTAAAAGGAATGACTCCAAAGGAAGGAACGGGGAACCAATTGCTGGATGACTCTATAAGCATCTCGACTCTTTTTTTATGAGCTGATTGGACTACTTATATATGCTCCTAACTTTGATGTATCATTTGCAGGTATAATAGAAGATTCATTTTGAATTCATGAACGGTCAATTTTCTAATAATCTAGACTTTTGTATCTTTCCAGTGGTATGTCGTACATTACCTATAACCTTGTAGATGAATTCAGTTTTTTCTATCAAGTTAGGTCATCAAGAGCTTGAAATTTTGAAATTCTGCGCTGATTGACCTCATCTTACTAAAATTATGATAACTTTATGTAGAAGATGGGTATTCACAAACCGTCATTTTTTCCCAAAACTAGACTTTCGTATCTTTTCAGTGGTATGAGGCACATTACCTATAGTCTTATAGATGAATTCAGTTTTTTCTGCAAAGTTGGTCATTAAGATCCTGAAATTTTGAATTTCTGCGCTGATTGACCTCAGCTTACTAAAATTATTATAACTTTTTGTAGAAGATGGGTATTCATGAACCGTCAATTTTGTAAGAAACTAGACTTTCATATATTTCCAATGGTATGCAGCACATTACCTATAATCTTATAGATGAATTTATTTTTTTCTGCCAAGTTGGTCATTAAGAGCCTGAAATTTTGAACTTTTGCGTTGATTGACCTCATCTTACTAAAATTATGATAACTTTCTGTAGAAGACGGGTATTCACGAACCGTCAATTTTATAAGAAACAAGACTTTCGTATCTTTCCAATGGTATGCAGAACATTACCTATAATCTTATAGATGAATTCAGTTTTTTCTGCCAAGTTGGTCATTAAGATCCTGAAATTTTGAATTTGTGTGCTGATTGACCTCATCTTACAAAAATTATGATAACTTTTTTTAGAAAATTGGTATTCACGAACCGTCAATTTTGTATGAAACTAGACTTTCATATATTTCCAATGGTACATGGCACATTACCTATAACCTTACAGATGAATTCAGTTTTTTCTGCCAAGTTAAGTCATTAAGAGCCTGAAATAGATTTATCTCAACTTACTAAAATAATGATAACTTTCTGTAGAAGATGTGTATTCACGAACAGTTAAGAATCTAGACTTTTGTATCTTTCCGATGGTATAGATGACATCACCTGTAACATTATAGATTAATACAGTTTATTATACAAAATTGGGTCATGAAATTCCTGAAAGTTTTATCTTCTATGCAAATGGATCTCCTCTATCTAAAACTATGATAACATTTTGTAAAAAATGTGTATTTACGAATCTTAATACAGTAGTCTATGTCATTGTACCTCTAACCTTCTATATTAAATTAGTTTATTCTGTAAATTTGGTTTGATATTTGAAACAATTGCTCCATTTCAGCTGATCATGATGAAAACTTCACTTTTACATAGTAGTCAATAGTTTTGAAGACACTGACCAAAGCCAATATTCATGTGGAGGATTTGGAGTATGCTCCTAATTCTATGATTGGGGACGTTTAATTATGATTTTGATATGATCCATCTTCCTTCTCTAATTTATGATTTTGGTATGATCCATCTTCCTTCTCTAAATAGTTACTAGTCCATACTGCAATACATGTCTGTATTAGATTCATTCATAACACTATTTCAATTCCATTATTTGGATTAGTGTTCAATGTTTCGTTATTACACGAATCTTACCGGCAATGATTTAGATCAACAAAATAGGATCCATCGACATTTATCATGGGTTAATCCAGGTCTGAAATGTGGCGAATTAGGTAAGAATGATTTTCATTTCATGTTTACAACTGATATTTTGTTATTTATTTTGCATCAAGATAATGATATGTTTTGTTATTATATAATCTTAGGGAATTGATTTAACCGGTTAGAAAGATGCAACTCATGTGTTCATTCTATAGAAGAAGAGTATGCAAACAAGTTCTTCACTTATGTATTTCACTATCAAATTAGTAGCATAAACCAATGTAAATTACTGATAAATAGGATGACAGATATACATGTAACCTTTTTTCATTCCCATGTTTACAATTGCATACTTTTAAATGAAAGACAGTTGATTTGGCCTTAATTTTAGCGTTAACATTTGTTGGTCCACTATCCAACTTCATCATCTTCACAAACTTGGTAAATTTGCATGCCTAAATGGGTTAATGGGTGATCCACATATGACCCAACTTTCTGTGCTATTTTCCTTCTCATATGGGTTTTTTTTTACCATCCGAAGTATTCATAGATTTGCATACACCAGCGATTTCAAATTTCAATTTCTGAAAATCCACAATTTCAGCCGAGACTTCTACAACTTATTGTTCGAGTAGAGCTAAAATGTTATACGCTCATCTCCTCAAATCAACTCATTATCAAATTCAAATTTCATCCTTCAATTTATTGATGGTTTCATGCGATTTAATTGGGTTTCAACATCGGATTCTCACATATTGTAATTATTTGTAGATAACTGAAAGTTTAGAATATACACCAGTGTATGCACGTCCAAAATGGATAGTTTATTATGATCATGCAAATAAGATTTTAAACAAAGTACATCCACAAAGGTGGCTAAAGAATAGGAACAGAATACCTCTGACTCTCCTATAACTACTCCACTAATGCTTTTATTTCTCCTCACGACTCTGCAAACTATCACCTGAATACTGACTAAAACAAATACTAATAAAACATAAATAAATAAATAACAGGTTTAAGATTAAATACAATAATCTCCCCCTTAATCTTAAACGTGGTTTACCAGCTCCTTGACACCCAGAAGTTCCCTCATTTTTTCAAACTTTACTGTCGACAACGCCTTAGTTAGTATGTCCGCGCGTTGTTCTTCACTTGATATGTGCTTTATGCAGATTTCCCCGCGCTCAACACATTCACGGATGAAGTGATACCGTATATCGATATGTTTACTCCGTCCATGGAATACTGGGTTCTTAGCAAGATCGATTGCAGACTTGTTATCGATGTATAATATGACTGGACCCATGCACTGATTTGTTATCTGACTTAGCACATTTCGAAGCCATATACACTGACAAGCTGCTGCAGTCGCAGCCATAAACTCCGCTTCACAAGATGATAGTGCTACGCATCTTTGTTTCTGTGACACCCATGTGATCAAGCTCTCATTTAAGTAAAACATCATCCCTCCTGTGCTTTTCCTATCATCGATGTGGCCTGCAAGATCGCTATCAGAATAGCCTGTCAGAATGTTATTGCCTCCTTTCTTTGAGTATACCAGTCTATATTCGAGTGTTCCCTTTAAGTAGCGTAGAATTCTCTTCACTGCATTTAGATGTAAGATCGTTGGTTGTTCCATATATCTGCTCACGATACCCACAGAATACGCTATATCCGGTCTGGTATGTACCAAATAACGTAGACCACCCACCAAGCTCTTGAACTGAGTAACATCAACTCGTTGTCCTCCCTCATCTTTTGTCAGCTGTTCTTTAGGATCCATAGGGTACTTCGTTGGATTACATTCAGCTAATCCGGCTTTCCCCAGAATTTTCTTTGCATAGCTGGTCTGCTTTAACTCGATAAAACCATTACCTTGTTCCACTTCAATTCCCAGGTTGTATGTCAACTTGCCCAAATTACTCATCTCAAACATATTACTCATCTGTGTCTTGAACTCCTCAATAATACGCACACTTGTACCCGTTCTTTTCTATTGAATCGATTTCATTTTGCATTGCAATTTTCCACTCCTTCTGCTTGATAGCTTGACTGTAGTTTCCAGGTTCATCAACTAACATAATCAACAATTCATCTTCAACTTCCACCTCTTCTATGGAATCATAGATTTCGTTCACTGACCTGTAGCGTTTTGGGGTTTCATCATAATTTTCTGAACTTATTTCTCCATCAGCTTGTTGTGAAGGTGTTTCATTTCCTGCTTCCCTTGCATCACTGGTTTGCTCATGTTCAGCGTTACTCTATACTTCACTATCCGGTATAGACACATTTATAGGGAAAAACGTCTCTGTATTACTGAAACCTCCTTCCTCTAGCTGTGACCATGGCCAGCACTTATACTCTTCGAAAACTACATCCCTGCTAACGTGAACACGCCTAGTTACTGGATCATATACCCTGTAAGCTTTGGTGCCAGGTTCCCTACCAAGGTTTACTACTTGCATACTCCTGTCATCCAGTTTCTTGGTACGTATATTTGGTATCTTCATATGTGTAAGACACCCAAAAACACGTATGTGTTTGACATTTGGTTTTGCTCCCGTCCATGCCTCGTATGGAGTCTGTCCTGACAATGCTCTCGTAGGCAACCTGTTGAGTACATAAACTGAATGGCGCACAGCCTCTCCCCACAATGTTGACGGCATTTTCATCTCCTTTAGATAGATGCGTGTCATCTCCACCACAGTTCTATTTCTGCGCTCTACCACACCATTTTGTTGTGGCGTGTAGGGTGCAGTAAAATGTCTTTCAATGCCAGCCTCTTCGCAATACGCAGTAAATTCTTTTGAAGCAAATTCACCTCCTCTATCAGTACGCAATACTTTTATCTTTCTGTCAAGTCCATCTTCCACTTGAGCCCGAAATTTCTTGAATGCACAGAAAGCCTCATTCTTGTGTACTAGCATGTAAACCCACATAACGCGACTGTAATCATCCACTAGCAAGAAAAAATATTTATTTCCCGCCGGTGTTGCTGGCTCAATAGGCCCGCACAAATCAGCATGGACTAACTGAAGCACCTTACTTGCAGTAAACGTAGACTTTGAGGGAAATGTTTTCCTCGTTTGTTTTGACATAAGACAACCTGTACATAACTCCATTGAATGCTTAACATTTGGCAATCCATAAACCATCTGATTCTTATACATCAAGGCCAGAGACTGAAAATTAACATGTCCTAAGCGTGCGTGCCAAAGACGTGTGACTTCTTCAGTTTTTGACAACAAACATTCAGGTTTAACAACTTCAACAAGCAGCTTATACAACCGATTTGGAGATTTTTTGACCTTCATAAGCAACTTTCCTTGTGGTTCATATACCCATAAATATTCTCCATTAATTATAACCTTATTCCCTTTTTCAGATAACTGCCCCAAACTTATTATATTATTGCAAAGTGTTGGAATATAGAATACCTCATGAAGTGTACGCTCCTCCCCATTTTTGCATTTGAAGACAATTGACCCTTTCCCTTCGATTTGAACAGCTGACCCATCACCAAACTTTACTCGCCCAGTTATTGCTGCATCCAACTCCTTGAATTTTGTTTTGTCTCCCGTCATATGATTGCTTGCTCCGTTGTCGAGATACCACACATTCAATCCCACACCCCTTTCTCTATCATTTGGGTTTAATTTTGGCACCACTCCTGTTTCATTCAGCATTATTATCTCATTGTCCTTGTCACGTTTTTCCAGGAGCAATGCAGGCTCGTCGTCCTCTGTTTGTGATAGATGTGCTTCTTGTTTCATTTCTCTTGTGCGTCGAGGTTTACGACACTCTGCTGCGTAGTGTCCGTAAGAATGACAATTGAAGCACTTAACCTTGCTCTTGTCCCTTCCTGCACGTCCTCTCACATCTGTTCCTCCTTTATTCATACGCCTTTGCTGGAACTGCACGTAGCAGTTTTTTCACCACATAAGCTTCCTTTACTTCTTCCCCAAGTGCACGAATATTTGTTACAATGCCATTGAGTTTCATACAGAAGTCATCCAACAATTCTGTGTCCCTCATACTCAATGTCTCGAATTCAGATTTTAGCGTCTGAATTTTGGCCGCTTTCACTCAATCTGCACCTTGGGTCATCGTCTTTATTGCCACCCAGGCATCTTTTGCCTTCTTCTTTTCCGCGAGAGAAAGCAACATCTCCTCAGGTATGCTCTGGTAAATCATGGCCAGAGCTACCTTATCTGTACGTTCGTCTACTACTTTTGAATCGCTTGATTTTGAGTCGCTTGACTCCACCGTATCTCATACTCCATGAGCCTGCATGAAAACCCTCATTTTCATTGACCAAGCAGTGTAGTTTGTCTTGGATAACATTGGGTAACTCAGCCCCATCGTGCCACCCTTACTCTTACCCACATCCATCGTCGCCTTTGACATACATTTGTGTAACCACTGATAACCTTAAGATCTGATACCAAATATTGTAATTATTTGTAGATAACTGAAAGTTTAGAATATACACCAGTGTATGCACGTCCAAAATGGATAGTTTATTATGATCATGCAAACAAGATTTTAAACAAAGTACATCCACAAAGGTGGCTAAAGAATAGGAACAGAATACCTCTGACATTCCTATAACTACTCCACTACTGCTTTTATTTCTCCTCACGACTCTGCAAACTATCACCTGAATACTGACTAAAACAAATACTAATAAAATATAAATAAATAAATAACAGGTTTAAGATTAAATACAATACCACACACATATGGAAGAGATTTTTGAAAAAGGTACATCAGCATGTTACTTTTGTAAATATAGTACTGTTCAATACTCATTTTATCAATTTTGAAATTACCTTGTGATTAATGGTTATTCCTGTTTCAAAATTTTGTATGTATTGCATGCTTACAAGTTACAAATACACGCTAATGGAGGAGAATTCCAAATATAGTACCCTAACAAGTATTAAAGCATGTTTGTATTTTATGAGTTAATTCATGTGCGATCATAGTATTGAGTATCTCGGGCGTTCATCGCTTTTTTATGTTTATGTTTTTCAGGGTTGTAAGCGGAGGCCTTTTACAATCAGTCATCTTCTTCTACTCCCAAACCTGGTATGTTATCTGATAGTATGTTACTTATGTCAATGTAATTGGTTAGTACATGTGTCTGGTTATTTTTTAATTTTTCGGGGTTGAATAGGTTTTGAAAATTGGATTTTGATCTCACTACACACACTAGATGAGAAATCGGAAAAAAGTATGTCAAGAACAATTTAGACAGGTTAATACCTGAATATTTTTTACATTTGGGAGGTTAACAGACTGTCCATGATCTTTAGTATTTATGTATTTATATATGCTAAGGTGTCTCAAAATTTGATAATCGAGATATATGTATTTAATTATCCAATTCATCCTTAGTATCAACCTCCTGATTTGAATGTGATATTTATGCTTTAAACCTAATACATCTCTTTATTGTTCAGTATGTTGATTGTTTTCATATGCATATAATGTTTACAAAAATGAGGTCAACTATACAGAGTAAAATCTACTTAAAACAGATTCAAGGATATGTTTTTAAGTACGTGTCTAAAGTTTAACAAAAAATAAGGGACACCCCAATCATGTCTAATTAGAGAATATCTCAATTTTTTCACATTGCTCCAGTGTCCAGTGTGGAGCCATAGACTTGATGGCCTGACTTTGTTGTAAATTAGAAAGGTTACGATTTTATTAATGGTGGTGCAATAGTTGTATAATTTAGCAGTGCATGTATTTCGCTTATTTTGATATTTTCTATATACTTGGTATAAGTTACCGGTTTGTATTGATAGGGGGCTACTCTAATGAGAACCCACTACTGTGAGAACTGAGAACTGGGATGGCAATTTTGTAATTAAAATGTAATACGTGGGTAATATAACACAAACTAAAAATTTTAATGTCTTCAGCTAAACCCACTCCCGTCTTCTCCTTCACTGAACTCTTTTCATCAACACTATTAAACACTGCACTCTTTTTTCATCATTCAATTTCATCCAACCAACCCCACCCACCAGGCCACCACCGTCACGTCACCATTATCAGAGTCACAAAATTGGAACCAGAATCACCGAATTAAAATTAGAATCACCAAAGAAATATACCATCATCTTTCACCACCACAACTACACTACTGCCACCACAATCAACACTACACCGTCACCACCACCGAAATCACCAAATTGGAACCAATATCACTATATCGCCATCACAACCACTGCCTACAAAATCATTATATTTAAATCAAAATTTACCAAAATCTAAATCAATGTTGCCACACTGCATCACCACAAATACCAAAACAAACAGAATCACCAATATTTCAGTACAAATCACTGAATTTCTACACAAATCACCAAAAGTTCAACGCGAATCACTAAAATTTTCATGTAAATTACCAAAAATTTTAAAAGCAAATCACCAAAACATTTCACGTATATACACTCTTAAATTCAAAAACATCAATTCTCCCCAAAAGCAAACCACCAACCATTAATGAGTCACAAGCTCCGATCAAGTGTCTACATCCATTCATTCATTACTTTTCCCCTAAACCAAACTTGCGAGTTATTCGACTTCATCCAAATCTGATTCAATTTTAGAACCATTATTTAAATTTCAATCTCAGGCAGTGTTATTGGAATTGGATGAAATGGAAGAGAAGATTAGTAAAAAAAAAGTAAAAATTAGAGGAAAAGAAGGTAAGAAAATTGATATTCGTGAGTGTGAAGAAGAGAGAGAAAGTCGATATGTATGGAAGAAGACAGAAGAACAAGTAATTTGAAATGGGTGTCAAAAAAATAAGATCGGGAATAAGTGGGTGTATGAGTGGTTGGGAGGAGAGAGAAATTAAAAAAGATATATGTGTAAAAATTATTTAATTGAATGTGTGGTCCAGATTTAAAGTTGTTACAAAAATTGAATGGTTCAGATTTAGTCTCAGTTCTCATTCTAATATAGGGTCTCATTTGAGCATTTGCCTGTATTGATATATGCCGACAAGTCAATCAAGATTTCATATTTCGGCAGTGCTAGAGTTGAGATGTAGACTAAAAGGAATGACTCCAGATGAAGGAATGGGGAACCAATTGCTGGATGACTCTGTAAGCATCTCGACTCTTTTTTTATGAGCTGATTGGACTACTTATATATGCTCCTAACTTTGATGTATCATTTGCAGGCATAATAGAAGATTCATTTTGAATTCATGAACCATCAATTTTGTAATAATCTAGACTTTTGTATATTTTCAATGGTACGTGGTACATTACCTATAACCTTCTAGATGAATTCAGTTTTTTCTATCAAGTTAGGTCATCAAGAGCTTGAAATTTTGAAATTCTGCGCTGATTGACCTCATCTTACTAAAATTATGATAACTTTATGTAGAAGATGGGTATTCACAAACCGTCAATTTTTCCCAAAACTAGACTTTCGTATCTTTTCAATGGTATGCGGCACATTACCTATAGTCTTATAGATGAATTCAGTTGTTTCTGCAAAGTTGGTCATTAAGATCCTGAAATTTTGAATTTCTGCGCTGATTGACCTCATCTTACTAAAATTATTATAACTTTTTGTAGGAGATTGGTATTCATGAACCGTCAATTTTGTAAGAAACTAGACTTTCATATATTTCCAATGGTATGCAGCACATTACCTATAATCTTATAGATGAATTTATTTTTTTCTTCCAAGTTGGTCATTAAGAGCCTGAAATTTTGAACTTCTGCGTTGATTGACCTCATCTTACTAAAATTATGATAACTTTCTGTAGAAGACGGGTATTCACGAACTGTCAATTTTATAAGAAACAAGACTTTCGTATCTTTTCAATGGTATGCAGAACATTACCTATAATCTTATAGATGAATTCAGTTTTTTCTGCCAAGTTGGTCATTAAGATCCTGAAATTTTGAATTTCTGTGCTGATTGACCTCATCTTACAAATATTACGATAACTTTCTGTAGAAGATGGGTATTCATGAACGGTCAATTTTTTAAGAAACTAGACTTTCGTATATTTTCAATGGTATGCGGCACATTACCTATAATCTTATAGATGAATTCAGTTTTTTCTGCCAAGTTGGTCATGAAGATCCTGAAATTTTGAATTTTTGTGCTGATTGACCTCATCTTACTAAAATTATGATAACTTTTTTTAGAAAATGGGTATTCACGAACCGTCAATTTTGTATGAAACTAGACTTTCATATATTTCCAATGCTACATGGCACATTACCTATAACCTTACAGATGAATTCAGTTTTTTCTGCCAAGTTAAGTCATTAAGAGCCTGAAATAGATTTATCTCAACTTACTAAAATAATGATAACTTTCTGTAGAAGATGTGTATTCACGAACAGTTAAGAATCTAGACTTTTGTATCTTTCCGATGGTATAGATGACATCACCTGTAACATTATAGATTAATACAGTTTATTCTTCAAAATTGGGTCATGAAATTCCTGAAAGTTTTATCTTCTATGCAAATGGATCTCCTCTATCTAAAACTATGATAACATTTTGTAAAAAATGTGTATTTACGAATCTTAATACAGTAGTCTATGTCATTGTACCTCTAACCTTCTATATTAAATTAGTTTATTCTGTAAATTTGGTTTGATATTTGAAACAATTGCTCCATTTCAGCTGATCATGATGAAAACTTCACTTTTACATAGTAGTCAATAGTTTTGAAGACACTGACCAAAGCCAATATTCATGTGGAGGATTTGGAGTATGCTCCTAATTCTATGATTGGGGACGTTTAATTATGATTTTGATATGATCCATCTTCCTTCTCTAATTTATGATTTTGGTATGATCCATCTTCCTTCTCTAAATAGTTAGTAGTCGATACTGCAATACATGTCTGTATTAGATTCATTCATAACACTATTTCAATTCCATTATTTGGATTAGTGTTCAATGTTTCGTTATTACACGAATCTTACCAGCAATGATTTAGATCAACAAAATAGGATCCATCGACATTTATCATGGGTTAATCCAGGTCTGAAATGTGGCGAATTAGGTATGAATGATTTTCATTTCATGTTTACAACTGATATTTTGTTATTTATTTTGCATCAAGATAATGATATGTTTTGTTATTATATAATCTTAGGGAATTGATTTAACCGGTTAGAAAGATGCAACTCATGTGTTCATTCTATACAAGAAGAGTATGCAAACAAGTTCTTCACTTATGTATTTCACTATCAAATTAGTAGCATAAACGAATGTAAATTACTAATAAATAGGATGACAGATATACATGTAACCTTTTTTCATTTCCATGTTTACAGTTGCATACTTTTAAATGAAAGACAGTTGATTTGGCCTTAATTTTAGCGTTAACATTTGTTGGTCCAGTATCCAACTTCATCATCTTCACAAACTTGGTAAATTTGCATGCCTAAATGGGTTAATGGGTGATCCACATATGACCCAACTTCATACACTACAAGGAAACAGGACAAAACTGACCACTACATACGGTCGGTTATAACCACAAACGGTCGGTTTTACGGCTAAAACCGACCGTATGCAGTGGTCGGTTAAAGCCTGGTCGGTTATGTCAACATGGTCAGGTTTAAGGCTAAAACCGACCGTATGAAGTGGTCGGTTATGTGAGTTTTCACAAATTAATATGTGGGTCCACTTACAACACGTGTCACCACGTGGCACAACGTGGCACCACGTCAGTAAACTAAAACCGACCGTAGGCGGTCGGTTATATCAAAATGTAAAATGTTGACTGACACACATAACCGACCGTGGTCAAATGTGCACAATCGGACGGTTTTATAGCAGTACGTTGGTTAAGTGTCAAAACCGACCGCCTTATAACCGACCACTCTGTAAGGAGATGGTCGGTTTTACACTTTGAATGTGGTCGGTTATGTGTGTGTACGGTCGGTTTTCTGGTAATGGAATGGTAAAAAACGGTCGGTTATGCAGCATAATCGGTCGGTTTTCTGTGTTTATTTTTTTAAAAAATTGCAGATTCTGCTGTTTTCCCTGTACCATTCCAATACCAATATCAACCAACACATTGTATCCCCTGTACCATTCCAATTCCAATACCAATATCAACTATAACATTAAATCCTATACCACTAACTACAACAAAATCAAGCGCAAACATAATTGATAAAAGATAAACCATTAAAACCAAATTCAAATCCGATAAACGGATAAACCATAAAATGTTAAGTCCGATATTTTTGGACATCCAACCAACAAAGTAACATCATTACAACCAACCAACAAGTTCAGATTTAAAATGCATAAAACAAAAGACATAAAGAACTACGACGACAAAGAAACCGGAGAGTCGTCGGATCCATTCCCATCTTGGCCATCCCCACCATTGCCTTCATCATCGCCAACCTCCACGTCCGAGGCCACGTCCGAGGCCTCGTCCACATCCGTATAATCTCTTTCTTCCAAAGCAACTCGATTCGCCGCTTCCTATATGCACATATAATTCAATTAAAATCCAATACTATATTCTAAATGGACACAAATACAAAATGGGATCTAACTATTACCGCTTCGACACGCGCTTCAGTTTTTTGAAGGACATCATCAATCAAGGTTCCGATAATATGTACAATCTCGCCGCCAATGAGACTATTCCATTGAAGTCTTTGAGTTGGATCGGCGGATGGATCAGAGGCTTCGAGGGCGGTGCGTGCAAAGTTGGCTATCTCTTCATCGGATAGTTGGCGAGCGAATCGATTAGGATTGGCGCGAATCTCCATGAGCACATTTCTAACAATCGAGATATAAACATTGTCGGGGAGGACATCACGTTGTCTTGGAGCGGATGAAGATGAGCCGGCTTCACCTCGGGTGGAATCCCTATAGCGAGTGGCAAATGTGGGAATAAGATCACTAGCTCGAAGAGTGGGGAACCCGAGAACATAATTCTTTTTAGGTTTTTCACCTTCGGGAACCCCCATTGCTTCCATCCACCAATCCCAAGGCTCATCTCGATCACCCGTTTGAGTTATCTCCACCGGCATACGATCAAGAATAGCGGCATATCGTTCCTACACATTTTTCAAGTTTTATTAGAACAAATAACTTTTTTTACACTTATAATAAAGGTGAAAAAAACAAAAAAATGAGATTACCGCAATGCGCATGGCGCCCAGAGTAGTGTATTGAGGGCTTTTTGGATCGGAGCCAACTTTCTTATGGCATTTATCCCACACCTCAAGTCTAGTTGGAGGCTTACGGCTTTTCCTTGTCATTTCCTTACAAATATAAAATAAGCTTATATTAGTAAATTAGTTATGTTATAAAATGAAATTAATAACCTTGTGTGTGTGTGTATACATATTTAAATATTATTACCCTTCTCACGGTGTTGAATGACCGAGCACCGGCACTATGCAACCTTTCAACATGGTCGCGGTTTGAAGCTCCAACCTTTGCCCTATGCAAGTGCCCTTCATCCGTCTCCCAATAATTTAAAAGATCTTTCCAAAATGCAAGAGACCAATAAGGGGGCCTTAACGACAACTTCGAAACCCCGGTCTCCTCCACTTTTGTCTCCACTCTCTTCTTAAGCTCATTCATAGTCCTTTTTACTGTTTTCTTTATGTGATCTTGAACAATCCTTCTTGATTGTGAACGACTTTGTCCCCTTTCATGCTTATAAAAATCCTACAAAATAGGAACAAGTGATAGTGTCAAATTCATATTCAAATCAAATTCATAACTAAATAAAAAAACAAATATAATAAAAATTAACATTGTATTACTTACAAAAAACTGATTAGTCCTTTGCTCCAACCATTTTGGATAAGCCGCGTCAATGTCACTAAAAGTATAATGACCCATAGGCCATTTCTCACGAATCATCCCAAGCAAAGTCTTTTTTGCCGTATTATCTTCGATACTATATAGAACAATTTAAATTATGAACACAACAAACATGATACTATATAAAACTATTAAACAACTAATTATACTAGGACAAATAAATAAAAGTAGACTTACTGTCCATCAGAGATATTGATACGTTGTGGTTTAAGTGGTTTTTTAGCTCCGGAAATTCCGCTTGAATGTGATCGCGGTCTCCTTAGTCGATGCACATGTTCTTCTACATTTGTTGGGTCCGAATCGCCATCCGAATCCGTTGGCTCATCACGCAAGGCCAACGTGCTCTTTCCCTTGCTCTTGCCCTTTCCCTTTCCATTCCCATTTCCATTTTTTGTTTGTTTACCTTTACCCTTGCCCTTATCTTTTTCAACTTCCTTACCTTTCCCTTTCTTTGCCATCATCAATATCACCATTCCAATCAACATGGTAAACACTAGCCAACCAAAGAGCCCCTAAAATTTTAAAAAAAAATACGAAAATAAGTACATATCGTTAATATCATAAAACTACAAGTTCATATCTCTATGTCACAAGTGCATGTTTTGCAATCAAATGAATCATAAATATTTCACATTATATAAATCAAATCCAAAACATTATATAAAAACAAATAATCAAAGCAAGTAAATCGAATTCTTAAATCCAATTCTTAAATCCAAAACAATGCTCTAATAAATATCTCAATATCAACATAGACTAATAAAACAAATACATACATATAAGAACATATCAAATGGTAGTATCATTACCGACCGATACGTGCATGCAAAAAAAGAAAATTTTCATGTGCTTTCAAACAAATTATACAAACCGAGCAAGCAAACAACTAATCGAAGCCATAAACAAATAATCGAAACCATAAATCGAATCAAACCAACAAACCCTCATAATCGAACCAATGACCCAACAAAAATACACATACATAATACAAACAAATACAATCAAAATATAAAAACGAAACAAAGAGAAACAAATAATCGAAATTGACAAAGAGAAACAAATAATCAAAATATACATACACGAATTCATACACACACACACACATACACACACACACACACACATATATATATATATAGGATTAATAAAACTCACATCAAGTTGAGAAAGTGGAGATGATGAATCCCTAAATTGAGAGGCACGGATTCGAGTTGAACGAACTGAACGGACCGATTTCGCCATTTGTGAGAGAGTTTAAGAATTGAGAGAGTTTGAGAGTTTTTAGTGTTTGGTAAAAAAGGAATGTGAAAGTGCAGATTCTTTATACCCAGACTAAAACCGACCGATCGGGTGGTCGGTTTTATCATTGGGCTTTGTGACACATGCATAACGACATCGTTTTGTTAATGGCGGGGGTTTAATTTTTAGTGAAAATTTTTCCCCCAAAAAATTGACGGTCGGTTTTATTATAGTCGGTCGGTTTTAAGAAACCCTAATGGTCAATTTTAGTGAACCCTAGAAACCGCTAAAACGAAATAAACCTTAGAAGAAGATAATTCTAATTAATTATATAGCGTAATTTTTCGTACATAGATCAATTTTCATTGATTCTAAACATCGGTACGGTTGGATCATGTAGATCGTGTAATTTAAATTTTATTTTAATTATTTCTCAGTTTTAGGTGATATGTTCATATATTTATTATAAAAATGTGTTTGTAATCATCAAAATAGGCTAATTTTTTGTGTATAAATATATTTTTCCGTGATGATAACATCCGTACGGTTGGATCATTAAAATTATATTTTTATTTTCTATGTCATGTTAATCGAGGGTTAAATTCAACTGAAAGTGCATATCTAATAAGCGAGATGTGCATTTGAAGAGGTATTGTTCAACATGATATTATGTTTATTATATTTTTAAATTTTATTTAAATGATATGAAAATAATTTTCACAATATCCGTTTATGTTGATATTTTATTATAATAATAAATTTTAATTTCAATTTAATTCACAATTAAATGTACTGATTTTACATTTTTAAATATAATTAAAACCTTAATTCAAGCAATGAGATCTGATAAAATATTGGTTTTAAACATAGTAGTACAATTATAATAATGAAAAGCGAGTGTAATTTTATAATATTTTTTTAAGAAATTAATTTATTTAAATATTTAAAATATAGAAAAGTTGACTGAGAAAGTCATAACCGACCGAAGTCAAAATGCACCATCGGTCGGTTTTCTAGCAGTTTGTTATCAAAACGTTATAACCGACCACTTCAAAACCGACCACAATCATAACCGACCACTTCAAAACCGACCATCTTATATATATATCGGTCGGTTTTCTGGGAAATTAATGGTAAAAATTGGTCAGTTATGTGTCTAATCGGTCGGTTTTCTGGGAAATCAATCATGGGATTTGAATCCAAAAAATTTACACTCATCAACATTGCAACAACGAGATATATTGGAAGAATAACCGTCTGGAAGTTTCAATGAGCAAATCCAATGGCACAAAAGTTTAAGTTGTTTTTTATTTAAGGAATACGGTGCTTTTGGCATTTTTCCATTTTCATCGATCCACAAATGACGCAACACATCAAAGTGTTTGCAATCCGACCTTGCTTTCCTATGATCCTTTGATTTTGCCGCATTTACAATAGTAAAAAATATGTTTTCAAACACATTTTTTTCGGTATGCATGATATCAATTGAATATCGTAAAGTATGCGATGATCAATAAGGGAGTTCATAAAAAATTGGAACATGAGTCCAATGATGCTCTTCCCCATAACCGGCACTCCTTAACTTGGAATTAGTCTTTCCGGGTGGTGGAAAAATTATATCGTAAAGCAACTCCTTTACATCCTCCCCGGACAAACGACCACAAAACAGTCTTCTTTCATCATTATCAAACAAATTACTTTTTTCGCGCAATGGATCATTTGGTTCAAGAAATATTCGGTTCGTGCCATAAAAACTACATTTTCCCGAATGTTTTAATTGAAACCCTTGCACACTTCCACCACACACTTGACATCCCATTTTTCCTTTACCCGACCAACCACTTATCATACTCATAGCGGGAAAGTCACTAATAGTCCACATAAGAGCCGCTCGCATTGTAAAATTTTGCTTTAAAGATTGGTCATACGTTTCCACTCCGGTATTCCACAATATCTTCAATTCATCAATGAGAGGCCTTAGACAAACATTAATATCTTTGCCGATGCTATTCGGACCCGGAACAATATCGGTCATAAACATATAAGGCCTTTTCATACACATTGATGGCGGAAGATTATAGACAACCACCACCACGGGCCATACACTATATGTTTTCTTTCCGGTAGGGCCAAATGGGTTGAAACCATCGGTTGCAAGGCCAAGTCTTATATTACGAACCTCATTAGCAAATGATGGATAACGAAGGTCAAAATTTTTCCATTCATCTCCGTCCACGGGATGGCTAAGCTCTCCCTCTTTCACATCTCGATTCTTGTAAAATCTCATATGATTGGATGTATGCGCCGACATGTATAAGCGTTGTAGTCGAGGAATCAAAGGAAAATGTCTTAAGATTTTTTTTGGTATTTTTTTACCATTTTTCCTCGAAACATCCCGATAACGATCTTTACCACATATATCACATATAATTTTATCTTTGTCATCTCCATAAAATAACATGCAATCATTCTCGCACATATCAATTTTTTCATATTCAACCCTCAAACCCTTCATAATCTTTTTCATTTCATAATTGGTTTTGGGCAATGTGTGTTTCTTTGGTAACACATCCGCAAGAAGTTCAAGCAAACTATCAAAAGCTTTATTACTACAATTTGAATAGTTTTTGAATTCTAATAATTTTGCGGTCAAGCTTAATCTTGTATACTTTATATTGCCCGGATAAATAGGGACTCCATTTTCAACAATTAACTCATAGAATTTTTTAGCACTATCATTTGGAGCTTCTTCTACATTACTAGTTCCCGTATCCGTGGTGTCATAATATTCATAATTTGCACCGGCAAAATCATGTAACATAGCATTAAAATCAACCGGTTTTTCCACCCTTGGAGGTTCCCGATGACTACGATGATGTGATTTTCGACTCTCATTTCTTTGCACAACTTCGTCACCGTGCGATGTCCACACCGTATAACCTTCAAGCATCCTTTTAGATAGCAAGTGAAATCTAATTTCATCAATGTCTAACCAATTCAAATTCTTACAAATCTTACAAGGACACTTCATTTTACCATCCTCCTCCACATTTTTCTCCTTTGCAAAATTTAAAAAAACCTCTACACCATTTCTATATTCGGGAGTTAAAGAAATTTTATCGCTTTGTATTTGATTACCTATCCAACTTCTATTCATATTTTCCATCTACATGATATATGTAAACAATTAATTTAACATTCACATATAATTGTAAAAACACATACATATATACATTGAATTATAAACAAATATATGTAATCATATTTAAATACAAAATAGAAAAAAGAAAACTTACATTATATGATTTGTATCACTTCTTCTATTTGTTTTCTTCAATTCTCTTCTTCTTTTTTCTCTTCTCTTTCTTTTCTATGTTTTGTTTCACTTGAAGAAATGAGTGTTTTAACAATAAAGTAACGTGACATAACCGACCGACGGCGGTCGGTTATAACTTCTCGGTAAAACGACGCCGTTTTACCTTGCCGCGGTACAAAATAATTCAAATTTAAATATTTTTAATTCATTTTCGGGCCTACTGTCAGTAACGGTCGGTTTTAACGTTGACATGTCAGCACTAAAAGCGACCGTTATTATGTGGTCGGTTTTGACTCTGCCACATCAGCCAAAACGATGCCGTTTTGTTTGAAACTACAGTGATAACCGTCCGACTGACAGTCGGTCGGTTTTGGTACCTCCCGTTTTGTGGCGGTCGGTTTTATACGGTCGGTTTTGTCCTGTTTCCTTGTAGTGATAATCTGTGCTATTTTCCTTCTCATATGGGCTTTTTTTTACCATCCGAAGTATTCATAGATTTGCATACAACAGCGATTTCAAATTTCAATTTCTGAATATCCACAATTTCAGCCGAGACTTCTACAACTTATTGTTCGAGTAGAGCTAAAATGTTATACGCTCATCTCCTCAAATCAACTCATTATCAAATTCAAATTTCATCCTTCAATTTATTGATGGTTTCGTGCGATTTAATTGGGTTTCAACATCGGATTCTCACACACATATGGAAGAGATTTTTGAAAAAGGTACATCAGCATGTTACTTTTGTAAATATAGTACTATTCAATACTCATTTTATCAATTTTGAAATTACCTTGTGATTAATGGTTATTCCTGTTTCAAAATTTTGTATGTATTGCATGCTTACAAGTTACAAATACAAGCTAATGGAGGAGAATTCCAAATATAGTACCCTACCAAGTATTAAAGCATGTTTGTATTTTATGAGTTAATTCATGTGCGATCATAGTATTGAGTATCTCGGGCGTTCATCGCTTTTTTATGTTTATGTTTTTCAGGGTTGTAAGCGGAGGCCTTTTACAATCAGTCATCTTCTTCTACTCCCAAACCTGTATGTTATCTGATAGTATGTTACTTATGTCAATGTAATTGGTTAGTACATGTGTCTCGTTATTTTTTAATTTTTCGGGGTTGAATAGGTTTTGAAAATTGGATTTTGATCTCACTACACAGACACCAGATGAGAAATCGGAAAAAAGTATGTCAAGAACAATTTAGACAGGTTAATACGTGAATATTTTTTAGTTAACAGGCTGTCCATGATCTTTAGTATTTATGTATTTATATATGCTAAGGTGTCTCAAAATTTGATAATCGAGATATATGTATTTAATTATCCAATTCATCCTTAGTATCAACCTCGTGATTTGAATGTGATATTTATGCTTTAAACCTAATACATCTCTTTATTGTTCAGTATATTGATTGTTCTCATATACGTATAATGTTTACAAAAATGAGGTCAACTATACATAGTAAAATCTACTTAAAACAGATTCAAGGATATGTTTTTAAGTACGTGTCTAAAGTTTAACAAAAAATAAGGGACACCCCAATCATGTCTAATTAGAGAATATCCCAATTTTTTCAGATTGCTCCAGTATCCGGTGTGGACCTGACTTTGTTGTAAATTAGAAAGGTTACGATTTTATTAGTGTTTTTCACATTTCTAATGGTGGTGCAATAGTTGTATAATTTAGCAGTGCATGTATTTCGCTTATTTTGATATTTTCTATATACTTGGTATAAGTTACCGGTTTGTATTGATAGACAAGTCAATCAAGATTTCATATTTCGGCAGTGCTAGAGTTGAGATGTAGACTAAAAGGAATGACTCCAGAGGAAGGAACGGGGAACCAATTGCTGGATGACTCTGTAAGCATCTCGACTCTTTTTTTATGAGCTGATTGGACTACTTATATATGCTCCTAACTTTGATGTATCATTTGCAGGCATAATAGAAGATTCATTTTGAATTCATGAACCGTCAATTTTGTAATAATCTAGACTTTTGTATCTTTCCAATGATATGTGGTACATTACCTCTAACCTTCTAGATGAATTCAGTTTTTTCTATCAAGTTAGGTCATCAAGAGCTTGAAATTTTGAAATTATGCGCTGATGGATCTCATCTTACTAAAATTATGATAACTTTATTTAGAAGATGGGTATTCACAAATCGTCAATTTTTCCCAAAACTAGACTTTCGTATCTTTTCAATGGTATGCGGCACATTACCTATAGTCTTATAGATGAATTCAGTTTTTTCTGCAAAGTTGGTCATTAAGATCATGAAATTTTGAATTTCTGCGCTGATTGACCTCATCTTACTAAAATTATTATAACTTTTTGTAGGAGATGGGTATTCATGAACCGTCAATTTTGTAAAAAACTAGACTTTCATATATTTCCAATGGTATGCAGCACATTACCTATAATCTTATAGATGAATTTATTTTTTTCTGCCAAGTTGGTCATTAAGAGCCTGAAATTTTGAACTTCTGCGTTGATTGACCTCATCTTACTAAAATTATGATAACTTTCTGTAGAAGACGGGTATTCATGAACCGACAATTTTATAAGAAACAAGACTTTAGTATCTTTCCAATGGTATGCAGAACATTACCTATAATCTTATAGATGAATTCAGTTTTTTCTGCCAAGTTGGTCATTAAGATCCTGAAATTTTGAATTTCTGTGATGATTGACCTCATCTTACAAAACTTATGATAACTTTCTGTAGAAGATGGGTATTCATCAACCGTCAATTTTTTAAGAAACTAGACTTTTGTATATTTTCAATGGTATGCGGTGCATTACCTATAATCTTATAGATGAATTCAGTTTTTTCTGCCAAGTTGGTCATGAAGATCCTGAAATTTTGAATTTCTGTGCTGATTGACCTCATCTTACTAAAATTATGATAACGTTTTTTAGAAAATGGGTATTCACGAACCGTCAATTTTGTATGAAACTAGACTTTCATATATTTTCAATGGTACATGGCACATTACCTATAACCTTACAGATGAATTTAGTTTTTTCTGCCAAGTTAAGTCATTAAGAGCCTGAAATAGATTTATCTCAACTTACTAAAATAATGATAACTTTCTGTAGAAGATTTGTATTCACGAACAGTCAATTTTGTAAGAATCTAGACTTTTGTATCTTTCCGATGGTATAGATGACATCACCTGTAACATTATAGATTAATACAGTTTATTCTTCAAAATTGGGTCATGAAATTCCTGAAAGTTTTATCTTCTATGCAAATGGATATCCTCTATCTAAAACTATGATAACATTTTGTAAAAATTGTGTATTTACGAATCTTAATACAGTAGTCTATGTCATTGTACCTCTAACCTTCTATATTAAATTAGTTTATTCTGTAAATTTGGTTTGATATTTGAAACAATTGCTCCATTTCAGCTGATCATGATGAAAACTTCACTTTTACATAGTAGTCAATAGTTTTGAAGACACTGACCAACGCCAATATTCATGTGGAGGATTTGGAGTATGCTCCTAATTCTATGATTGGGGACGTTTAATTATGATTTTGATATGATCCATCTTCCTTCTCTAATTTATGATTTTGGTATGATCCATCTTCCTTCTCTAAATAGTTACTAGTCCATACTGCAATACATGTCTGTATTAGATTCATTCATAACACTATTTCAATTCCATTATTTGGATTAGTGTTCAATGTTTCGTTATTACACGAATCTTACCAGCAATGATTTAGATCAACAAAATAGGATCCATCGACATTTATCATGGGTTAATCCAGGTCTGAAATGTGGCGAATTAGGTATGAATGATTTTCATTTCATGTTTACAACTGATATTTTGTTATTTATTTTGCATCAAGATAATGATATGTTTTGTTATTATATAATCTTAGGGAATTGATTTAACCGGTTAGAAAGATGCAATTCATGTGTTCATTCTATAGAAGAAGAGTATGCAAACAAGTTCTTCACTTATGTATTTCACAATCAAATTAGTAGCATAAACGAATGTAAATTAATGATAAATAGGATGACAGATATACATGTAACCTTTTTTCATTCCCATGTTTACAGTTGCATACTTTTAAATGAAAGACAGTTGATTTGGCCTTAATTTTAGCGTTAACATTTGTTGGTCCAGTATCCAACTTCATCATCTTCACAAACTTGGTAAATTTGCATGCCTAAATGGGTTAATGGGTGATCCACATATGACCCAACTTCATAATCTGTGCTATTTTCCTTCTCATATGGGCTTTTTTTTACCATCCGAAGTATTCATAGATTTGCATACACCAGTGATTTCAAATTTCAATTTCTGAAAATCCACAATTTCAGCCGAGACTTCTACAACTTATTGTTCGAGTAGAGCTAAAATGTTATACGCTCATCTCCTCAAATCAACTCATTATCAAATTCAAATTTCATCCTTCAATTTATTGATGGTTTCGTGCGATTTAATTGGGTTTCAACATCGGATTCTCACACACATATGGAAGAGATTTTTGAAAAAGGTACATCAGCATGTTACTTTTGTAAATATAGTACTGTTCAATACTCATTTTATCAATTTTGAAATTACCTTGTGATTAATGGTTATTCATGTTTCAAAATTTTGTATGTATTGCATGCTTACAAGTTACAAATACACACGCTAATGGAGGAGAATTCCAAATATAGTACCCTAACAAGTATTAAAGCATGTTTGTATTTTATGAGTTAATTCATGTGCGATCATAGTATTGAGTATCTCGGGCGTTTATCGCTTTTTTATGTTTATGTTTTTCAGGGTTGTAAGCGGAGGCCTTTTACAATCAGTCATCTTCTTCTACTCCCAAACCTGGTATGTTATCTGATAGTATGTTACTTCTGTCAATGTAATTGGTTAGTACATGTGTCTGGTTATTTTTTAATTTTTCGGGGTTGAATAGGTTTTGAAAATTGGATTTTGATCTCACCACACACACACCAGATGAGAAATCGGAAAAAAGTATGTCAAAAACAATTTAGACAGGTTAATACGTGAATATTTTTTACATTTGGGAGGTTAACAGGCTGTCCATGATCTTTAGTATTTATGTATTTATATATGCTAAGGTGTCTCAAAATTTGATAATCGAGATATATGTATTTAATTATCCAATTCATCCTTAGTATCAACCTCCTGATTTGAATGTGATATTTATGCTTTAAACCTAATACATCTCTTTATTGTTCAGTATGTTGATTGTTCTCATATGCGTATAATGTTTACGAAAATGAGGTCAACTATACAGAGTAAAATCTACTTAAAACAGATTCAAGGATATGTTTTTAAGTACGTGTCTAAAGTTTAACAAAAAATAAGGGACACCCCAATCATGTCTAATTAGAGAATATCTCAATTTTTTCAGATTGCTCCAGTGTCCGGTGTGGAGCCATAGACTTGATGGCCTGACTTTGTTGTAAATTAGAAAGTTTACGATTTTATTAGTGTTTTTCACATTTATAATGGTGGTGCAATAGTTGTATAATTTGGCAGTGCATATATTTCGCTCATTTTGATATTTTCTATATACTTGGTATAAGTTACCGGTTTGTATTGATATATGCCGACAAGTCAATCAAGATTTCATATTTCGGCATTGCTAGAGTTGAGATGTAGACTAAAGGAATGACTCCAGAGGAAGGAACGAGGAACCAATTGTTGGATGACTTGTAAGCATCTCGACTCTTTTTTTATGAGCTGATTGGACTACTTATATATGCTCCTAACTTTGATGTATCATTTGCAGGCATAATAGAAGATTCATTTTGAATTCATGAACCGTCAATTTTGTAATAATCTAGACTTTTGTATCTTTCCAATCGTATGTGGTACATTACCTATAAACTTCTAGATGAATTCAGTTTTTTCTATCAAGTTAGGTCATCAAGATCTTGAAATTTTGAAATTCTGCGCTGATTGACCTAATCTTACTAAAATTATGATAACTTTATGTAGAAGATGGGTATTCACAAACCGTCAATTTTTCCCAAAACTAGACTTTCGTATCTTTTCAATGGTATGCGGCACATTACCTATAATCTTATAGATGAATTCTGTTTTTTCTGCAAAGTTGGTCATTAAGATCCTGAAATTTAGAATTTCTGCGCTGATTGACCTCATCTTACTAAAATTATTATAACTTTTTGTAGAATATGGGTATTCATGAACCGTCAATTTTGTAAGAAACTAGACTTTCATATATTTCCAATGTTATTCAGCACATTACCTATAATCTTATAGATCAATTCATTTTTTTCTGCCAAGTTGGTCATTAAGAGCCTGAAATTTTGAATTTCTGTGCTGATTGACCTCATCTTACAAAAATTAGGATAACTTTCTGTAGAAGATGGGTATTCATGAACCGTCAATTTTTTAAGAAACTAGACTTTCGTATATTTTCAATGGTATGCGGCACATTACCTATAATCTTATAGATGAATTCAGTTTTTTCTGCCAAGTTGGTCATGAAGATCCTGAAATTTTGAATTTCTGCGCTGATTGACGTCATCTTACTAAAATTATGATAACTTTTCGTAGAAGATGGGTATTCACGAACTGTCAATTTTGTATGAAACTAGACTTTCGTATATTTCCAATGGTATGTGGCACATTACCTATAACCTTACAGATGAATTCAGTTTTTTCTGCCAAGTTGGGTCATTAAGAGCCTAAAATAGATTTATCTCACCTTACTAAAATAATGATAACTTTCTGTAGAAGATGTGTATTCACGAACAGTCAATTTTGTAAGAATCTAGACTTTTGTGTCTTTCCAATGGTATAGATGACATCACCTGTAACATTATAGATTAATACAGTTTATTCTTGAAAGTTGGGTCATGAAATTCCTCAAAGTTTTATCTTCTATGCAAATGGATCTCCTCTATCTAAAACTATGATAACATTTTGTAAAAAATGTGTATTTACGAATCTTAATACAGTAGTCTATGTCATTGTACCTCTAACCTTCTATATTAAATTAGTTTATTCTGTGAATTTGGTTTGATATTTGAAACAATTGCTACATTTCAGCTGATCATGATGAAAACTTCACTTTTACATAGTAGTCAATAGTTTTGAAGACACTGACCAAAGCCAATATTCATGTGGAGGATTTGAAGTATGCTCCTAATTCTATGATTGGGGACGTTTATCACTACAAAATCTGCTCTTAAATTTGAGGGACAAATTTCCGTTGAATTTAACAAGTTCCGTTGTTTTAATACGCATTTCCGTTAAATTTAAGAGAAATGTGACGGACAATCTTCCGTCATATTAGAAGGCGTCAAAATTAATTTCTCCGTCATATATAATAGTTAAATGCAACGGAAAATGATCGTCAAATATATGCATTCATAAATGTGACGCTTCTTTCCGTTGAATTTATGTCACCCAGAATTTTCACTTCAAAAAATTTTAAAAATTTGAATTCCCGCTCAAACATTAAATATGACGAACTACTCTGTCATATTTATTTTCCCTCCAATTTTTTTCCTAAAAATTAAAATTTTGATATTCCCGCTAACGCTAAATCTGAATTTTTAAATTTCCCTCTAAAACACTAAATTTGACGAAATCCGTTGTCTTTAAGAATAATTAAATATGACAAACATGCGTCATATTAGCAATTAGTCATTTAACAAATTTCCGTCAAATTAATATGACCATATTTCTATAAAAATATCATCTAATATGAACAAAAATATTGTTCTTTAATTTTCACATACCACCTGGACAAGAATAAAATTGATAATAGACTAAAATTTTGTAAATATAAACACAAATAACCAAAACAAATACTAATGCATAACCAAAAGAAGGTTTCCAAGAAATATTCAGATCCCACAATACATTTTCTAAAAATCTTTCCAAACCATAATTAAATTCTAAACGAAAGTCCAAAGTCGAATTTCATCCGTTCTTCTAAAATACATAGAACCTACTCTATCTAGAAACATCTTAAGCCATCATTTCATCCTCTGAAATGTCAGGGATATCACCATGACCAGAACCTTCACCATCACCTTCACCATGATCAGAATGTGTATCATCCTGCAAAATACCAACACAAAAACATCGATAAGAGGTCCTTTTTTTGTTGTTAAGCTCATAAGAGGTCCTTTTAAATGTGAAGGAACCTAACTTATAATAATGTACTATCTAGTATCTACTATCTACATACAGAGCACATATAGAGCAGAGTAGAAAGCTTTTGTATATGATTCAAGAAATACTACAAAAACATGCGACTACTCACCGTAAACTTCCAAATCTCATGATGATAATCATACATGTAAAGAAAATATTATAATACCTCTAAGATGGTCTTGCCGTTTGTGCCTAAGATCTTGGTGACTGCCATGGATGCAATTCGAACATACTCAGCAAAATGTGCATGATCATGAGGAATGACATCCACATCAAGGTGTTGAATATCAGCATCTAACTCCGAGCGGGGCATATAACTCAGATTGTCCTTCGCATGAGCTATGACAGCAGCATTGCCAATGGCTTGCTGGAGTAACTCATCAGACATCAGAAAGTCGAGCAGATTCGCTACGGGATGTCATAATCCGACCAGTTGATGGAACATCAGTACCATATATGTCTATAAGCTTCTCACGACCCTCCATTAAAATTCTGTTTTTCAAATGTGTCGTCGTACCTAGCTCTTTTGAGGCTTTGAAGGCAATATCTGCCTCTAATCGTCTTCGTTTGGTTGGTGATAATGGGATAATGGGAGGAGAGGAGGTGCCTGCCTCACTCTCGTCACCACCACCCTGACTCTGACTATCTCTATACTCATCCCACAACTTAACAAGCACATCCTAAAAATAAAACAGAACATGAGGTTCAATGATTCGTCTATCTAACGTTTAATTCAAATATATAAAACCATACCTTCATACGATGTGCCTCCGGTGTCCAAAAATCACTTTTATGCGTAGCTTCGAAAAACTCAACATGTGTAACTGGTCTGTCCTTCACTTTCTCAAGCTCCTATTATGAAACATAATAAATTTTTAATGAAATCCAAACAATCTGAAAAGTAAAACCAAGCTCTTAGACACCAATTTAATCATACAAAAAATAAGTGATAAAGTGATACAAATTTAATCTTTTAGAGAAATTCACATAAATAATTTTTACATGACGAAAAAAAAAATTAGAAATTAAGGTGAATCATTAATATCCAGTAATCAACAATAAGTAAACAACATCAACTAATATTTCTAGCTTGAAATCTATTCAAAACCCACTGGTGCCTTGAAAACATAAATTGTTAAACTTTTAACATTGTTTCACTATCTCGTTAAATGTTCTTTTCAAAAATTATTCAAATTCCACTCAATTGACCTTGTTGTACTCAAACTGATAAATTATTTAATCACATACACAAGTATAAAATGCTTAAATTAGGAGCCTTGTAATTTAAGCATTCATATATCAGTGGACAAAATATACTTTAACTAATCTTGAAGACAATAAATTTCTAATTCACTAAATATATTATATTTGCTCCAAAAATCCTAGCAAATCTTGGCATAAACGAGGCAGGAAAAGGTAAAAAAAAAATTGAAGGCATATATTGGTCATAAAATTAACCCAATCTAACAATTATATGTTAAAGTAATTAACTAGCATGAATGTTACAAAAAATAAATACCAAACTAACATTTCTGAAAATGATATAAGGCTTTGCCCCTGTTGTGTGAATAACATCATATGTCCCCCGATTATTTTATTCTGATCCGACATAGATTTAAACTTAGCAGACTCCCACCAATCGCACAACGAATCCCATATAGGAGGATCCACATAAGGGGGCCTTACATCTCGTCGCGTGGTTCCCCGCCGACTTGCCGCAACCATCTCATTAGCTTTTTTACGCTCATGAAAAAGCAATTGTCTCATGTTGCTACTTAAGTGAGCCTTTACCTTGGCATGTGCATCTTCCTCTGTCATCCCTTCCTCATAGTCATAGTATGTCTGTATTTTAAAATTAACAAAAATCACAAGTACATATACTAACACTTTGCGACTATAAATAGTAGCAAAATAAGAACCAAGATCTATTATTGCAACAGTTTAAAACAATGCAACTTAACACTAAAAAATACATAAACATAGAGGATATGACAATTAAAAAATCACAAATCAGTACTAAAAGAACAATGGATGTAAACATGGGAACGACTGAGATGTGTGCATAATTAATATTTGTATCTATGTGTAAATTATTATTGTGTTTTTGTTTATAGATACTTACATCAAATATTGTAAGCACATCAGAATACCATTTGATGTCAAAATATGCGCGACGAGGTCTGCCAAGGCTATCCACGGGGCCTGTTGGCCAGTGATTTCTCACTATCCCCTTCAAAGTCTTCTTGTGTCGAGGATTATTGATACTTCAAATAAATTATATTTCTTAGTAAATAAACTTTTTAAGGAACTAATCAATTGTAGTAAAAGGATAAAAACTTACTATTTTCCGGTAAATGTAACAACACCCAATTTCGGTTGACCTGGTAATGGGGCATTTGGATAGTCACCATTACTAATTGATCTGTCTTCCCTCTCAAAAAAGTCGCTCAACTCATTGAAACCGCCATCGTCCCTTTCACCTCGGCTCCCTCTCCGAGCGATGGGACGAGCACTAGACCTACTGCCCCTTCCCCAAGTATCACCACCACCACCAGAATTGTTTCCCCTGCCCCCTGCCACCACCACGTGACGTGCATGCCCCACGTCTTACTGTAACCACCATCATTATCACAACAAATGGAATGAGTAAAACTATGAAGCCCATCAACACCTGAAAGTTTTACAATAACATTTTTAAGTTCAATTGTTTGTAAAATTAAAAATAAATAACTATGCCAAAAGTAATCATAACATGGATATAATACGAAGAATTTTGTATCTAGCATGGGTCTAATTTTTATTCAATACATTTGTATACCAGTAAAAATTGTACAAAAACTCTACAAATATAACAATCCTTTTATACCCTAATGCCTAATTTGTACCTCATCTGGGAGAAAACCATTGCCTTGTGCGAGTCCAAGTCTTGAAGCTCTGTTTTGCAGTAATCTTGCCATCATTCAAGAATTTTTGGTAATTGAGAAGAGTGGAAAGTAAAGAGAGTGGATGTGGAAGTTAGAATTAAGTCGGTAAAACTAAAGATAGTGGAATAGTGGAACCCTTGATTAACCCTCAATCCAATTACACGAAGTAGTTTTACAAAGCAACGGCTTTTTTGTAATTAAATTATATGTATTTCAGGTTGATTTATGGGTTACTCGTTACTACATAAATGTCATAAAAATTAAAAAAAAATGGCACTTTATGAGAATACAAATTAAAAATGTGGCTAAAAAGTTTGAAAATATTTTATTCATGTTAAATATTTTATATTCATATATGTATTTGTAAATTACTATTATACAAAACAAGTTGAAAAAGCCGCGCTTCGCGGCGGCGTAATTTTTTTTTAAAAAAACTCTATCAAATAAATTACGAAAATTACTCGGTACTCGCTAATAAGTCGTCCTCCCGTGAAAAAACACATATATAACTTTACATACTCCTTGTCTTATATATAAATTTTTATGTTACTATACTCCTTTCTAATGAGACACTCTTTCGTTGAAAAAACACCTATATAACTTTACATATTCTACTTCAAATAGAATTTTTAGTTATGTATTACAAACGCTTATTCTATTTTCAATAGAACTTTTAATTGCAAGTACTTCTTTTATATCCGAACTCTTCTCTTCTATAAATCGAAACCCTTATTCTACTTCAAATAGAACTTTGCAAGTACTTCTTTTATATTTGAACTCTTCCCCTCTACGAATTCAAACACCTATTCTACTTCAAATAAAACTTTTAATTATATGTCTTCGCTATAAATTCAAACTCTTCTCCTCAATAAATTCGAACATCTATTCTACTTCTAATATGTTAAATGATATTTTTTTATTTATCAGTATTTAAAATTCTAAAATTTTAGAAAATTAGAAAAATAAATTGAGACGATCTTAGGGGCGCCACCTAACCTCCCGCGTATCCTCCTTTATATATGGGTGACATTACATAAATATTCATAATACATATTTTTATCACATTTTTTTATCAGATATGATTATAAATTTCAATTATTAAATCAAAAAACGAAATTAAACTCATCCCAACACTTTCCTTCAGCCACATAGACTCTACCTTGATTCTTCTTAGAGTATGTTGCCCAGTAATAATCTATTGTAGAAGGGGGGTTGAATACAATAGTATAAGATAATCGACTTCTTAATGTATATATCACAAATATGAAAGAAAGATAACAGCTTTATTAAATCTGATATAAAACTGTTACAAACTCTCTCAAGAAATTCTGATGTTCTTGAGAGCTGCTAGCTTACAAAAACTCTCTCAAGAAATTCTATGTTCTTGAGAACTTCTATCTTGATTCACAAATATTCGATTATGTTCACGTACATAAATCGAAACCAAAACTGTGTTTATATACTACACAGCTTCTCTATCAATGATAAGTCCTAATCAATTACAATGATTGAAACCTATCCATAATTGATAGCTACATTCTATAAATCAGGAACCGACAGAATAAACTTCCATGTTTAACTAGACTCCAAATATAACTCGAAGTAGGAATCCTGATCAGCTTCCAGTCCTGATGATCAATCCTGATCCCAGTCCTGATATGTATCTTGATCCTGACGACCATGCAATCCTGATGATGTCAACAATCCTGATCAGTTGAGTCTAGCTCCTGACGATCATTGAATTCTGATCTAACAATCTCCCCCAATCTCATACTTTGTGAAATAAAGTATAGATTCCTAAGATTCAATGATGTCAAAAACATATATACAAAATGTACAGTATCTGCAGCAACAACTTATCTGTTTAAATTCTTTGATAGAACAGATTCATCTTCAAAAAGTTGGATAACAAATTTTCTTCTTTTTCTTCAAGAATTTGAATCAGTCTTTCCTTAAGATTTCTGAGTTCTTCATCTTCCTCATTAATCTGGTAGATAGCTGCTCTGAGATTCAATATGGAGCTTTTCTGAAGACTATGCTCTTCAAGCAAAAGATAAGCAATTTCCTTCCCATCAGGATTGAGAGTAAGTTGAGTCATGCCAAAAGTTACTTCTTTAACAGCAGTACCCCTTTGCATTTCCACATCCTTACCTCTTTGATTTAAGTACATGGGAGTATAATTACCATTGAAATTACTGTTTCCATCCAGTCTTCTTCTTATTGTTGACAAAATCATGTCACTCCATTCCTTGCACATTTGATTCTTCAATCTCAAAAGATAATGAACATATTTCAGTTCCTGTGTAGTTTTCATCAGCAGATCTTGAATAGATAAAATCTTCACACTACCATCTTTCATGAAGTACAAAAGCTTTTCTTTCTTGTCAAAACCATCATGACAATCTATAACTATATCAACAACTAGTAAATTGTTCAGGTTTTCAGAAGTTAAAGTACCTCCAATTTCAGTTAAGGAGTAAGGATCAACATATGACATATTTAGATATTCAGCATCCCTGTGTCCAATACCTCCTCTTGAATTACTTGTCAATTGCTTCAGATTTGAAAATATCTTTAACCAGAGTGCTTTTGATCTAACCATCTCAGATAAATCAACAACACTTGAAGCGCTTGTAATAATTCCTCCAGACTGAAAATTGATAAGTGTATCACACCTCAGTGTACTAATATGTTTCCACTTCTTATCCTTTTCCTTTTCAAAGGCATAGCTTCTTTCCAGTGAAGATTCTTGTCTGCTTGGGTTCCTCCACACTCTTCTGTTTGAGAGTTTAAGCCTTTGTACATAGAGATTGAAATCTCTATTTGTTGATCTTGTAATTTCACTTCTTCTGGCTTCTTCTTCTTCATCTACTTCCTTGTTGTGAAAATCAACCACAATAGATAAAATTATCAAATCAATCTCTTGCATAATTTCAGAATCATCAGGATCTTGAATATTATCAGGAACAACATCAGGATTAGATTCTTCAATTTGATTTGTATTGCAGAGAGTTGATTTTCTTGATTTTCTTCTCAATTCAGGTTCTTCTTCAATATTTCCATCATCACCAAAAGTAGATCTGTCAGGAACTACTAGAGTTTGAATAGGTTCAGGAATTTCTTCAATTCTTAACCCTCTAAACCTTGTCTGTCTAGTTATTGTATGAGTTGAAGAACCTCTTCTACTTCTTCTAGCTCCTCTCCTACCTCTGCTTCCTCTACCTCTAGCAGAAACAGGGTTATTAAAGCTTTCCATCATTTCTCTCTGTTGTCTTAAGAATTCTTCATGTGAGAGATCAGGATATTCTTCACTTGCTGTAGAGATTGCTTTTCTTGCAAATAATTGTTGAACTCTTTTATCAGTGTGATATAGAGTAACAATTCTGCCATCTTTTGTAGAAAACTTCTGGAATAAATTTGATGCATCTTCAGGATTATCAATAAAAATATCTTCATCACCTTCAGGAATTGTAGCAAGAGTATGTCCATGACCAGGTGTCAGGATTTGTTCTTCCGTCAAGATCTGAGATTGCACCAACGTTCTTACTGTCTTAACTCCAGAATCAGAAACATGAGTTGACTGCGTTGTTTGACTTTGTGAAGTTTGAATTGTAGACTTCATAACAGCAGCATCAGAGGTTTCTCCTTGTATCACTTTGTCACAACCATCATCTCAAGTATCATCATCATTATTCCTTAATACTAGATCAGGTGTGCATTTTGTCTGACTAACCTTCTCCCCCTTTTTGACATCAGGATTTGACAATAAATTCAAAATTAAGGAAAGAAAGGCTTGAATGTCAGTTACCTTAGTATCCAGAGAATCAATCCTTCTATTGATAGAGGTTTGTTCAGAAATAACAGATTTCACTTGGGATTCTACTACCCTTAGCTGAAAAGCAGTAGGCACCTTTGTAAAACTTTGAGAAATATCATTCCTCACCAACTCAGTTGAGTTCTTGATAGAATCAATCTCACTTTTTAGGCTTTTGGATAACAGAGTTGTAGCCTTCAAATGATTCTTCAAGTCTTGATTCTCTATAGATTTCACTGCATCATAGGCATGTTCCAAAGCAGAAGAATAACTTACAGATTCAGTAGATCTGTGCCATGAATTGTTCCATTCATTCTGTCTAAGTGCCTCAGCAGGATTAAAGGAAGGAATAGAAAAATCTTGTCTCTGATCTTTCCCAGTGGAAGCTTTGCCAGCCATATATGTACTTGATGAACCAAAATTAGTTCCAAGACTAATTTTGAGTGCTGTAGCAAGCTGTTCCTTCTCTTTTCGATTCTCATCATCATCACTATCATCAGAGTCATCATCATCAGTACTATGAGTATCATCAGGATCAGGAATAGCTATACCTTTCATTTTATCCTGTGAATCTGTGATAGGATGATCCATTGGTCTTGAACGAAGTGGTTGTATCAGGATAGGTTCAACATCAGGAGCACCACTAGCGTCAGGATGAACACCGTCAGGATTTGATATGCTTGCATCAGTATTTGCTACCAATGGTTCTTGTGGAGCTTGAGGTTCAGAAGCTTCTTCAACACTTTGAGTCAAAGGTTCTTGTGTGCTTCCCTCATTGACAGTGTCCTCGACCAATCTTTGAACTTCATCTGCACCAGAAATCCCTTGAGCATTGTCAGGATATTTCTCAGAAACTGTAGCTTGGCCTGCATCTTCACTTTGAGAAGATGGTTCTTGTATAGCTGGAATGTTGATGTATGCATTCTCCCTTTGAGAAAATGGTTCTTGTGGGACCATTCCACTAGCTAAGCCTTCACTCAAACTTTGATTGAGTGGTTCTTGTGTGGCTGGATCATCAGAAAGAGCTATTGAACCACTTTGAGGTTCAGGTTCTTGTGGGCTTGATCCTTTCAGTTTCTTCTGTCTCTGATAGACTAACTCTTCTGCCTTCCTTAGCTTTTCCATTGGATGTTTTATCCTAAGATTGGAAGCAGCAGCACCATACTTCTCCCATGAAATATCAACATGTCTTTTTGTTGGAGAGTCATGTGCTGGAGAGTCTAAAATATTAACCACTTGACTTGGTGCAGCATCAGGAATACTAACAACAGGATTTGCTTGAGCAGTAGAAACTGATTGCTCATTCAGAATAGAAGTGTCATGTACATCAGTATCCTGCTTCTTTTCTAAAGGAATATGATACCTGCTTTTTGATAACTTCCTTTTTCTTCTGTGGTGTAGACAATGGAACCACAGCTGTAGTAGCAGTATCAGCAACTTCCTTATTCACATGCATCACAGAGGATATAGGTAAGTCATCCTCTAAATCAGTCTCATCCCTAAGTACTAACTTTCTTTTAACAGAAACAGCCTCACCTCCCTTTGCAGCTTTCTTCACCAGGACCCCTTGTACACCCCCTTGTAACTTCCTTTTAGTGAGTGGTGTAGAAGAAAAATCCTTTGAACCTGATTGCCTTCCTGACACATCAGTTCTAGCTGACTTCTTTGCTTTTACAACTAAAGTCTTTTGAGAGACAATAGAGGTGGCAGTTGAATGTTTAGACTGTTTAGGATGAATGCTTGGGTTAGGAACAAGGTGTGATTGGCCTTGCCCCATAGCATTAGAAATTAAACCATAACGAGTAGGCATTTTCCTATGTAAGAAAAACCTAACCTCATCAGGAATAAAAGCATTTCCTATGAAACCATTTGCCTTATCACTGTTGACTAAGGACTTAATATTATTCTCAGTAAACTTTGATAAGAGAGTACCCAATTTTAAGAGATCCTGATGGAAGAGCATCAAAATTTGATGTCTTGTTCAGAAAAACAGCGGCTGATCGTATCAAAGAAGAAATTCCATTCCTTCTTAAGCTTTGTCCTAAAGAGATTGCCATATCTCTTTACTTCACCATTATAGCCCAACTTTGTAACAAACTCAAAAAGAGTAGAGTCCGAAACATTAGCAGGAATAGCATCACCAAGAACAGGTAAATGCAGGGCTTCCTCCACAATTGCAGGAGTCACATAGTGAGTAATTCCATTATGTTCAAAACTCATCAAGATGGTGTCAGAATACCCTTTGTCAAAAGTCACTGAGTTCCACACCTGCATTACAGACTTAAAAGAAACACTTGCAGGTTCTGTTAAAGCAAACTTCAATGGGCTTGAAACTAGAAAATCTTGAATTATATGAAACTCATTGGGTAAATCTTGATGATTTAGAATAGCCACAAAATTGTAAGTGGCAAAAGTAACACCACTAATCATTGTTTGTTTGTTCATGAATGATGAAGACGCCATTGAAATTCTTAAAAATCTTGAGAATTGATGTTTGGAAATAGTTAGGGTTCGTAAGCACGTAGAGAGATATAAAATCGAAAAACTGATGATGAGAGAGTAATTAATGATGTAGAATAAGTAAAAGTATTTTGTTAGAACAAAACTTTACTCTCAATAACAGGTGGCAAAATATGATTTGTGCACAAATAATTAGTGGACAGATTACGTGTGTAATTTAAATGAAACTGCACCGCTTTTTATGTGTATGAATATGTATATCTATAACAGTGCAACACACGCACGCATACAGTTGTCCTACTAAAACTCAACCGTCCATCAGCAGATACTGACGAAAAATTAGGCACAAATTAAGCAATGAAATACTGACCTGAACATCAGGATTGGCCAGTTGACTTCCTGTCAGGATAGCATCCTATCAGGATTTGATCAAAGAAAACATACCTTTCTGAATAACCATCAGGATTTGACAGTTATCAGGATTTCCTCTCTGTAGCTTTCCTCAGAAATTCTCAAAGTTCATCATTCCAAGTTCATTCACCAATTTATTGAAAGTAGCTTCAGGTAGTGGCTTGGTGAATATATCAGCTAGTTGTTGATCAGTAGGAACAAAGTGAAGTTCAATTGTTCCTTCCAGAACTTGTTCTCTTATGAAGTGATATCGAATACTGATGTGTTTAGTAAGAGAATGTTGAACTGGATTTCCTGTCATTGCAATAGCACTTTGGTTATCACAATAAATAGGGATTTTTGAGTATGATAGGCCATAATCTAACAACTGATTTCTCATCCACATTATCTGAGCACAACAACTTCCTGCAGCAATGTACTCAGCTTCTGCAGTTGAAGTGGAAATGGATTTTTGCTTTTTACTGAACCATGAAACTAGTCTTCCACCCAAAAACTGACAGCTTCCTAAAGTACTTTTCCTGTCTATTTTGCATCCTGCAAAATCAGCATCTGAATAACCACACAACCCAAAATCGGATTCCCTTGCATACCAAAGGCCAAGTGAAGAAGTGCCTTTGAGATATCTGAAAATTCTTTTAACTGCAATCAGATGGGGTTCTCTAGGTTGTTCTTGAAATCTTGCACACAGACAGGTTGCAAACATGATATCTGGTCGACTTGCAGTGAGATACAATAAAGATCCAATCATTCCTCTGTAGTGAGTTACATCTACCTCAGCACCTTGATCAGGATCAAGTTTGGTAGCTGTAGCTATGGGAGTTGTAGCAGACGCACTATCTTGCATGTTAAACCTTGTCAATAAATTCCTTGTATATTTAGACTGATTGATAAAAATCCCTTCATCAGTCTATTTAACTTGAAGACCAAGAAAGTAACTCATTTCTCCCATCATGCTCATTTGATATCTTGACTGCATAAGCTTGGAAAACTTTTCACAAAGCTTATTGTTTGTTGACCCAAAAATGAAATCATCAACATAAATCTGAACTAACAACAAGTCATTACCATGATTCAAATAAAATAGAGTTTTATCAATAGCACCTCTTTTGAATCCACTTTCCAGTAAGAATAGAGCTAAAGTTTCATACCATGCTCTTGGAGCTTGCTTTAGTCCATAAAGTGCCTTATCCAATCTGTAGACATGATCTGGATATTTAGGATCAATGAAACCAGGAGGTTGCTCAACATAGACTTCTTCCTCCAGTTCTCCATTTAAGAAAGCACTTTTAACATCCATCTGGAAAACCTTGAATTTCTTATGTGCTGCATAAGCAAGAAATATCGTGATGGCTTCTAGTCTTGCAACAGGAGCAAAAGTTTCATCATAATCAATTCCCTCTTGTTGAGAATACCCCTTTGCAACTAGTCTTGCTTTGTTTCTGATTATTACTCCATCAGAATCAGTCTTGTTCTTGAAAATCCACTTTGTACCAACAATTGATCTATTCTTTGGTCTTGGTACTAGTTTCCAGACTTCATTTCTTTCAAATTCATTCAGTTCCTCTTGCATTGCAGTAACCCAATCAGCATCTTTAAGTGCATCTTCAACTTTCTTTGGCTCCTCCTTGGATAGAAAGTTATTGTATAGACATTCATTTTGAGTCGCACTTCTTGTTTGAACACCTGCATCAGGATCCCCAATGATCAAATCAGGAGTATGACTTGCAGTCCATTTCCTTGCTGGTGTTAAATTGTTTCTTGACGTAGATGCTCTCCCTGGATTGGTGTTATCTTGATTTGAAGAACTTGCTCGTCTTGAAGCTCCCCCTGAATTATTTATATGTCCTCCTGATAAGTTATCAGGATCATCACTTGAATCAGTATTTGAAGAATTTTGTCCTGATGATTGAGTTGACTCTGAACTTGTAGTAGAATGATGTTGCTCCCCCTCAACATTAGCACTACTAGAAGTATTACTATTGATTGCATCATCAGTATTTACACCATCAGCATCTGGTGTGTCATCAGGATTTGGTGACCCATCAGGATCTGATGTATGGACAGGATCTGATTCACTTTCCTCAGGTTCCTTGGTAGCTTCATTTTCAAAAATCAATCTATCATGAGAGTCTTCATTGATTCCAGCTATCTTCTTGTCATCAAAAGATACATTTATTGACTCCATGACAGTCCTTGTCCTCAAATTAAAAACTCTGAAGGCTCTTGATGCAGGATAGCCTATGAAAATTCCTTCATCAGCCTTTGTTTCAAATTTCCCTAGTTGTTCAGGATGAGTTCTGAGAACAAAACATTTACAGCCAAACACATGCAGATGCTTCAGACTTGTTTTCTTCTCCTTGAGTGACTGATAAGGAGTAACACCATGCCTGTTTATTAATTTGAGATTTTGAGTGTAGCATGCTGTGTTGACTGCTTCTGCCCAGAAATATGTAGGTAATTTTGCTTCTTCCAACATAGTTCTGCCAGCTTCAATAAGAGTTCTATTTTTCCTTTCAACTACTCCATTTTGCTGAGGTGTGCCAGGAGCAGAGAATTTTTGAATGATTCCTTTGTACTTGCAGAACTCTTCCATCTTTGAATTCTTAAATTCAGTACCATTATCACTTCTCAGTATCTTGACTTTGTACTTTGTGGTTGTCTCAATCATTCTCACATGATCCAACAGAACTTCAGGAGTCTCATCTTTTCTGTGCAGAAAATACACCCAGGTGAATCTAGAATATTCATCAAAAATTACAAGAGTGTACCTTTTCTTACTGATGGACATGATGTTTACTGGACCAAATAGATCAAGATGTAGCATGTGATATGGTTCTTCAATAGAGGATTCTGATTTACTCTGGAATGATGTCCTTCTTTGTTTTGCTTTCTGACATGCATCATAGAGTCCATCAGGAGTATATAACACTTTTGGTAATCCTCTCACTAAATCTTTCTTAACCAACTCATTGATATTGCTGAAGTTGAGATGAGAAAGCTTCTTGTGCCAATTCCAACTTTCATCTACTGAAGCTTTACTGATCAGACAGGTAGGCGAGTCATCAGTATTTGATTGAATGTTGGCTTCATATATGTTACCATGCCTGTAGCCAGTCAGTGCTATCTTGCTTGTTGTTTTACTGACTACTTCACAATGAGTGGAATAGAAGTTGACATGATAACCTCTGTCAGTGATTTGACTAATACTCAACAAGTTTTGTTTCAGTCCTTTCACTAGAGCTACTTTTTCAATGATGACATTTCCAATGATTATATTGCCATATCCCAAAGTTTGTCCAATGTTGCCATCTCCATAAGACACAGTTGGGCCAGCTTTTTCCTCATATTCTGATAACAGGGCTTTGTTTCCAGTCATGTGCAAAGAACATCCATTATCCATGACTAACACATTTTTCTTTTTACCCTGCAATCAGAATAGAAACACACTAGTTAGAACATTTAGGAACCCATACTTGTTGGGTTCCTTTTCCATGCAATTTATTAACTTTCACAGCAGAAGACTTTCTGACCTTAGCAGTCCTGACAGGATTTACTCCATCAGGATTTGCTTTGTCAGTATCAGTATTAACAAAAGCATGTTCCAACTTGACATTCTTAATGCTACCAGAGTTTGCACTATTTTTATCAACTTTAGGCAATGGATCATAAAAGTTATAGTACAACTCATGATAATTTTTACAAGTATAAATAGAATGTCATATACTACCACAATGAAAACAGGACTTCTGTGGTTTATAAAATACTGATCTATTCCTAACATCAGACTTAGAAATATCAGCAATCTTCTTCTTACTCTTCTTACAATCAATAGCAAGATGATTAGAGTTACCACAATTAAAACAACACTTTCTAGGTGCATTTGGGATATATTTGTAACCATTCTCTTTATTGATCCCAACTTTACCATTCCTGTTTCTCTTAACAATAGCTTCCTTTTTCTTATCTGTCACCTCACAGATTTTATCCTTAAGCTGTTTCTGAGACAATAGACCTACATTCTTAGTGACTTTATTCATGACAGGTTTAGACTTTATAATTTTAATTCCTTGAGTAGAAGTAGATCCCTTTTCAAAAGTAGAATTGGAATCCTTACCAAAAACAAAATTAACAGGAGTAATCTTAGATTTGGTTGTATCTATAACATGTCTATAGGTCTTTGGACTGACTGTCTCATCAATGACAATTTTCTCTTTCAATTTCTTATCCTCATCTGACTTATATCCTAGACACTCTTTCCAATTCTTAGAGGTATTAATCTCATGAAATTTCCTACAAGAGTCTGTCCAGGTTCTGATTTTCTCATTAGCATTTTCAAGTTCCTTTTCAAGAGCAGTACATTTGGATTTCATCTCTAAATACATGTGATTCGCATTATCACATTCTTTTTGTACTTCTTGCATACGAGAAAATTCAACTTCTAATATATCATTCCTTTTTCTAAGTTCAGACATCTCAGATAAGATCCTAGTATTTTCAGCAGTTTGACTTCTAAAGCTAATATGTAAAGACTTTAGAAAACGTCTTAACTCAGAAGCATTATCAGTATCAAAATCAAAGATAGTATTTAGTACCTTATCATCAGGAGTAGAAATTACATCAGCGTTGGCCATTAGAGCATAGTTGACCACCTCAGTATCAGATTCTGAGGAAGAGTCCATCCAATCCTTGCTTGATGTGATAAGTGCCTTTGTCTTCTTGCACTCAGAAGCAAAGTGACCCATACCATTGCACTTGTAGCATCTAACCTTTGAATTGTCAAATTTGCTACCCTTGCTATCCTTTTTGATATACTTATCTTTGTTTGAGTTGAAAGCCTTTTTCTGAAAGTTGTCTTGTCTTCTATTCTTCCTGAACTTCATCCTTCTGAAGTTTCTGACAATCATAGATGAATTCAGTAGAAGACGGGTATTCATGATAGAAGACAATCATAGACAATCATCTTACTAAAATTATGATAACTTTCTGTAGAAGACGGGTATTCATGAACCGTCAATTTTATAAGAAACAAGACTTTCGTATCTTTCCAATGGTATGCAGAACATTACCTATAATCTTATAGATGAATTCAGTTTTTTCTGCCAAGTTGGTCATTAAGATCCTGAAATTTTGAATTTCTGTGCTGATTGACCTCATCTTACAAAACTTATGATAACTTTCTGTAGAAGATGGGTATTCATCAACCGTCAATTTTTTAAGAAACTAGACTTTCGTATATTTTCAATGGTATGCGGCGTATTACCTATAATCTTATAGATGAATTCAGTTTTTTCTGCCAAGTTGGTCATGAAGATCCTGAAATTTTGAATTTCTGTGCTGATTGACCTCATCTTACTAAAATTATGATAACTTTTTTTAGAAAATGGGTATTCACGAACCGTCAATTTTGTATGAAACTAGACTTTCATATATTTTCAATGGTACATGGCACATTACCTATAACCTTACAGATGAATTCAGTTTTTTCTGCCAAGTTAAGTCATTAAGAGCCTGAAATAGATTTATCTCAACTTACTAAAATAATGATAACTTTCTGTAGAAGATTTGTATTCACGAACAGTCAATTTTGTAAGAATCTAGACTTTTGTATCTTTCCGATGGTATAGATGACATCACCTGTAACATTATAGATTAATACAGTTTATTCTTCAAAATTGGGTCATGAAATTCCTGAAAGTTTTATCTTCTATGCAAATGGATCTCCTCTATCTAAAACTATGATAACATTTTGTAAAAATTGTGTATTTACGAATCTTAATACAGTAGTCTATGTCATTGTACCTCTAACCTTCTATATTAAATTAGTTTATTCTGTAAATTTGGTTTGATATTTGAAACAATTGCTCCATTTCAGCTGATCATGATGAAAACTTCACTTTTACAGAGTAGTCAATAGTTTTGAAGACACTGACCAACGCCAATATTCATGTGGAGGATTTGGAGTATGCTCCTAATTCTATGATTGGGGACGTTTAATTATGATTTTGATATGATCCATCTTCCTTCTCTAATTTATGATTTTGGTATGATCCATCTTCCTTCTCTAAATAGTTACTAGTCCATACTGCAATACATGTCTGTATTAGATTCATTCATAACACTATTTCAATTCCATTATTTGGATTAGTGTTCAATGTTTCGTTATTACACGAATCTTACCAGCAATGATTTAGATCAACAAAATAGGATCCATCGACATTTATCATGGGTTAATCCAGGTCTGAAATGTGGCGAATTAGGTATGAATGATTTTCATTTCATGTTTGCAACTGATATTTTGTTATTTATTTTGCATCAAGATAATGATATGTTTTGTTATTATATAATCTTAGGGAATTGATTTAACCGGTTAGAAAGATGCAACTCATGTGTTCATTCTATAGAAGAAGAGTATGCAAACAAGTTCTTCACTTATGTATTTCACAATCAAATTAGTAGCATAAACGAATGTAAATTAATGATAAATAGGATGACAGATATACATGTAACCTTTTTCATTCCCATGTTTACAGTTGCATACTTTTAAATGAAAGACAGTTGATTTGGCCTTAATTTTAGCGTTAACATTTGTTGGTCCAGTATCCAACTTCATCATCTTCACAAACTTGGTAAATTTGCATGCCTAAATGGGTTAATGGGTGATCCACATATGACCCAACTTCATAATCTGTGCTATTTTCCTTCTCATATGGGCTTTTTTTTACCATCCGAAGTATTCATAGATTTGCATACACCAGCGATTTCAAATTTCAATTTCTGAAAATCCACAATTTCAGCCGAGACTTCTACAACTTATTGTTCGAGTAGAGCTAAAATGTTATACGCTCATCTCCTCAAATCAACTCATTATCAAATTCAAATTTCATCCTTCAATTTATTGATGGTTTCGTGTGATTTAATTGGATTTCAACATCGGATTCTCACACACATATGGAAGAGATTTTTGAAAAAGGTACATCAGCATGTTACTTTTGTAAATATAGTACTGTTCAATACTCATTTTATCAATTTTGAAATTACCTTGTGATTAATGGTTATTCATGTTTCAAAATTTTGTATGTATTGCATGCTTACAAGTTACAAATACACGCTAATGGAGGAGAATTCCAAATATAGTACCCTAACAAGTATTAAAGCATGTTTGTATTTTATGAGTTAATTCATGTGCGATCATAGTATTGAGTATCTCGGGCGTTTATCGCTTTTTTATGTTTATGTTTTTCAGGGTTGTAAGCGGAGGCCTTTTACAATCAGTCATCTTCTTCTACTCCCAAACCTGGTATGTTATCTGATAGTATGTTACTTCTGTCAATGTAATTGGTTAGTACATGTGTCTGGTTATTTTTTAATTTTTCGGGGTTGAATAGGTTTTGAAAATTGGATTTTGATCTCACCACACACACACCAGATGAGAAATCGGAAAAAAGTATGTCAAGAACAATTTAGACAGGTTAATACGTGAATATTTTTTACATTTGGGAGGTTAACAGGTTGTCCATGATCTTTAGTATTTATGTATTTATATATGCTAAGGTGTCTCAAAATTTGATAATCGAGATATATGTATTTAATTATCCAATTCATCCTTAGTATCAACCTCCTGATTTGAATGTGATATTTATGCTTTAAACCTAATACATCTCTTTATTGTTCAGTATGTTGATTGTTCTCATATGCGTATAATGTTTACAAAAATGAGGTCAACTATACAGAGTAAAATCTACTTAAAACAGATTCAAGGATATGTTTTTAAGTACGTGTCTAAAGTTTAACAAAAAATAAGGGACACCCCAATCATGTCTAATTAGAGAATATCTCAATTTTTTCAGATTGCTCCAGTGTCCGGTGTGGAGCCATAGACTTGATGGCCTGACTTTGTTGTAAATTAGAAAGTTTACGATTTTATTAGTGTTTTTCACATTTATAATGGTGGTGCAATAGTTGTATAATTTGGCAGTGCATATATTTCGCTCATTTTGATATTTTCTATATACTTGGTATAAGTTACCGGTTTGTATTGATATATGCCGACAAGTCAATCAAGATTTCATATTTCGGCATTGCTAGAGTTGAGATGTAGACTAAAGGAATGACTCCAGAGGAAGGAACGAGGAACCAATTGTTGGATGACTTGTAAGCATCTCGACTCTTTTTTTATGAGCTGATTGGACTACTTATATATGCTCCTAACTTTGATGTATCATTTGCAGGCATAATAGAAGATTCATTTTGAATTCATGAACCGTCAATTTTGTAATAATCTAGACTTTTGTATCTTTCCAATCGTATGTGGTACATTACCTATAAACGTCTAGATGAATTCAGTTTTTTCTATCAAGTTAGGTCATCAAGATCTTGAAATTTTGAAATTCTGCGCTGATTGACCTAATCTTACTAAAATTATGATAACTTTATGTAGAAGATGGGTATTCACAAACCGTCAATTTTTCCCAAAACTAGACTTTCGTATCTTTTCAATGGTATGCGGCACATTACCTATAATCTTATAGATGAATTCTGTTTTTTCTGCAAAGTTGGTCATTAAGATCCTGAAATTTAGAATTTCTGCGCTGATTGACCTCATCTTACTAAAATTATTATAACTTTTTGTAGAATATGGGTATTCATGAACCGTCAATTTTGTAAGAAACTAGACTTTCATATATTTCCAATGTTATTCAGCACATTACCTATAATCTTATAGATCAATTCATTTTTTTCTGCCAAGTTGGTCATTAAGAGCCTGAAATTTTGAATTTCTGTGCTGATTGACCTCATCTTACAAAAATTACGATAACTTTCTGTAGAAGATGGGTATTCATGAACCGTCAATTTTTTAAGAAACTAGACTTTCGTATATTTTCAATGGTATGCGGCACATTACCTATAATCTTATAGATGAATTCAGTTTTTTCTGCCAAGTTGGTCATGAAGATCCTGAAATTTTGAATTTCTGCGCTGATTGACGTCATCTTACTAAAATTATGATAACTTTTCGTAGAAGATGGGTATTCACGAACTGTCAATTTTGTATGAAACTAGACTTTCGTATATTTCCAATGGTATGTGGCACATTACCTATAACCTTACAGATGAATTCAGTTTTTTCTGCCAAGTTGGGTCATTAAGAGCCTAAAATAGATTTATCTCACCTTACTAAAATAATGATAACTTTCTGTAGAAGATGTGTATTCACGAACAGTCAATTTTGTAAGAATCTAGACTTTTGTATCTTTCCAATGGTATAGATGACATCACATGTAACATTATAGATTAATACAGTTTATTCTTGAAAGTTGGGTCATGAAATTCCTTAAAGTTTTATCTTCTATGCAAATGGATCTCCTCTATCTAAAACTATGATAACATTTTGTAAAAAATGTGTATTTACGAATCTTAATACAGTAGTCTATGTCATTGTACCTCTAACCTTCTATATTAAATTAGTTTATTCTGTGAATTTGGTTTGATATTTGAAACAATTGCTCCATTTCAGCTGATCATGATGAAAACTTCACTTTTACATAGTAGTCAATAGTTTTGAAGACACTGACCAAAGCCAATATTCATGTGGAGGATTCGAAGTATGCTCCTAATTCTATGATTGGGGATGTTTATCACTACAAAATCTGCTCTTAAATTTGACGGACAAATTTCCATTGAATTTAACAAGTTCCGTTGTTTTAATACGCCTTTCCGTTAAATTTAAGAGAAATGTGACGGACAATCTTCCGTCATATTAGAAGGCGTCAAAATTAATTTCTCCGTCATATATAATAGTTAAATGCAACGGAAAATGATCGTCAAATATATGCATTCATAAATGTGACGCTTCTTTCCGTTGAATTTATGTCACCCAGAATTTTCACTTCAAAAAATTTAAAAAATTTGAATTCCCGCTCAAACATTAAATATGACGAACTACTCTGTCATATTTATTTTCCCTCCAATTTTTTTCCTAAAAATTAAAATTTTGATATTCCCGCTAACGCTAAATCTGAATTTTTAAATTTCCCTCTAAAACACTAAATTTGACGAAATCCGTTGTCTTTAAGAATAATTAAATATGACAAACATGCGTCATATTAGCAATTAGTCATTTAACAAATTTCCGTCAAATTAATATGACCATATTTCTATAAAAATATCATCTAATATGAACAAAAATATTGTTCTTTAATTTTCACATACCACCTGGACAAGAAAAAAATTGATAATAGACTAAAATTTTGTAAATATAAACACAAATAACCAAATCAAATACTAATGCATAACCAAAAGAAGGTTTCCAAGAAATATTCAGATCCCACAATACATTTTCTAAAAATCTTTCCAAACCATAATTAAATTCTAAACGAAAGTCCAAAGTCGAATTTCATCCGTTCTTCTAAAATACATAGAACCTACTCTATCTAGAAACATCTTAAGCCATCATTTCATCCTCTGAAATGTCAGGGATATCACCATGACCAGAACCTTCACCATCACCTTCACCATGATCAGAATGTGTATCATCCTGCAAAATACCAACACAAAAACATCGATAAGAGGTCCTTTTTTTGTTGTTAAGCTCATAAGAGGTCCTTTTAAATGTGAAGGAACCTAACTTATAATAATGTACTATCTAGTATCTACTATCTACATACAGAGCACATATAGAGCAGAGTAGAAAGTTTTTGTATATGATTCAAGAAATACTACAAAAACATGCGACTATTCACCAATAAAACTGGATAATGAAAAAAGTGTGCACCTTGCAAGATAATTTAATTATATTGCTAAGCATACTGTCTTATTTTACCGTAGCAAACTTCCAAATCTCATGATGATAATCATACATGTAAAGAAAATATTATAATACCTCTAAGATGGTCTTGCCGTTTGTGCCTAAGATCTTGGTGACTGCCATGGATGCAATTCGAACATACTCAGCAAAATGTGCATGATCATGAGGAATGACATCCACATCAAGGTGTTGAATATCAGCATCTAACTCCGAGCGGGGCATATAACTCAGATTGTCCTTCGCATGAGCTATGACAGCAGCATTGCCAATGGCTTGCTGGAGTAACTCATCAGACATCAGAAAGTCGAGCAGATTCGCTACGGGATGTCATAATCCGACCAGTTGATGGAACATCAGTACCATATATGTCTATAAGCTTCTCACGACCCTCCATTAAAATTCTGTTTTTCAAATGTGTCGTCGTACCTAGCTCTTTTGAGGCTTTGAAGGCAATATCTGCCTCTAATCGTCTTCGTTTGGTTGGTGATAATGGGATAATGGGAGGAGAGGAGGTGCCTGCCTCACTCTCGTCACCACCACCCTGACTCTGACTATCTCTATACTCATCCCACAACTTAACAAGCACATCCTAAAAATAAAACAGAACATGAGGTTCAATGATTCGTCTATCTAACGTTTAATTCAAATATATAAAACCATACCTTCATACGATGTGCCTCCGGTGTCCAAAAATCACTTTTATGCGTAGCTTCGAAAAACTCAACATGTGTAATTGGTCTGTCCTTCACTTTCTCAAGCTCCTATTATGAAACATAATAAATTTTTAATGAAATCCAAACAATCTGAAAAGTAAAACCAAGCTCTTAGACACCAATTTAATCATACAAAAAATAAGTGATAAAGTGATACAAATTTAATCTTTTAGAGAAATTCACATAAATAATTTTTACATGACGAAAAAAAAAATTAGAAATTAAGGTGAATCATTAATATCCAGTAATCAACAATAAGTAAACAACATCAACTAATATTTCTAGCTTGAAATCTATTCAAAACCCACTGGTGCCTTGAAAACATAAATTGTTAAACTTTTAACATTGTTTCACTATCTCGTTAAATGTTCTTTTCAAAAATTATTCAAATTCCACTCAATTGACCTTGTTGTACTCAAACTGATAAATTATTTAATCACATACACAAGTATAAAATGCTTAAATTAGGAGCCTTGTAATTTAAGCATTCATATATCAGTGGACAAAATATACTTTAACTAATCTTGAAGACAATAAATTTCTAATTCACTAAATATATTATATTTGCTCCAAAAATCCTAGCAAATCTTGGCATAAACGAGGCAGGAAAAGGTAAAAAAAAAATTGAAGGCATATATTGGTCATAAAATTAACCCAATCTAACAATTGTATGTTAAAGTAATTAACTAGCATGAATGTTACAAAAAATAAATACCAAACTAACATTTCTGAAAATGATATAAGGCTTTGCCCCTGTTGTGTGAATAACATCATATGTCCCCCGATTTATTTTATTCTGATCCGACATAGATTTAAACTTAGCAGACTCCCACCAATCGCACAACGAATCCCATATAGGAGGATCCACATAAGGGGGCCTTACATCTCGTCGCGTGGTTCCCCGCCGACTTGCCGCAACCATCTCATTAGCTTTTTTACGCTCATGAAAAAGCAATTGTCTCATGTTGCTACTTAAGTGAGCCTTTACCTTGGCATGTGCATCTTCCTATGTCATCCCTTCCTCATAGTCATAGTATGTCTGTATTTTAAAATTAACAAAAATCACAAGTACATATACTAACACTTTGCGACTATAAATAGTAGCAAAATAAGAACCAAGATCTATTATTGCAACAGTTTAAAACAATGCAACTTAACACTAAAAAATACATAAACATAGAGGATATGACAATTAAAAAATCACAAATCAGTACTAAAAGAACAATGGATGTAAACATGGGAACGACTGAGATGTGTGCATAATTAATATTTGTATCTATGTGTAAATTATTATTGTGTTTTTGTTTATAGATACTTACATCAAATATTGTAAGCACATCAGAATACCATTTGCTGTCAAAATATGCGCGACGAGGTCTGCCAAGGCTATCCACGGGGCCTGTTGGCCAGTGATTTCTCACTATCCCCTTCAAAGTCTTCTTGTGTCGAGGATTATTGATACTTCAAATAAATTATATTTCTTAGTAAATAAACTTTTTAAGGAACTAATCAATTGTAGTAAAAGGATAAAAACTTACTATTTTCCGGTAAATGTAACAACACCCAATTTCGGTTGACCTGGTAATGGGGCATTTGGATAGTCACCATTACTAATTGATCTGTCTTCCCTCTCAAAAAAGTCGCTCAACTCATTGAAACCGCCATCGTCCCTTTCACCTCGGCTCCCTCTCCGAGCGCTGGGATGAGCACTAGACCTACTGCCCCTTCCCCAAGTATCACCACCACCAGAATTGTTTCCCCTGCCCCCCTGCCACCACCACGTGACCTGCATGCCCCACGTCTTACTGTAACCACCATCATTATCACAACAAATGGAATGAGTAAAACTATGAAGCCCATCAACACCTGAAAGTTTTACAATAACATTTTTAAGTTCAATTGTTTGTAAAATTAAAAATAAATAACTATGCCAAAAGTAATCATAACATGGATATAATACGAAGAATTTTGTATCTAGCATGGGTCTAATTTTTATTCAATACATTTGTATACCAGTAAAAATTGTACAAAAACTCTACAAATATAACAATCCTTTTATACCCTAATGCCTAATTTGTACCTCATCTGGGAGAAAACCATTGCCTTGTGCGAGTCCAAGTCTTGAAGCTCTGTTTTGCAGTAATCTTGCCATCATTCAAGAATTTTTGGTAATTGAGAAGAGTGGAAAGTAAAGAGAGTGGATGTGGAAGTTAGAATTAAGTCGGTAAAACTAAAGATAGTGGAATAGTGGAACCCTTGATTAACCCTCAATCCAATTACACGAAGTAGTTTTACAAAGCAACGGCTTTTTTGTAATTAAATTATATGTATTTCAGGTTGATTTATGGGTTACTCGTTACTACATAAATGTCATAAAAATTAAAAAAAAATGGCACTTTATGAGAATACAAATTAAAAATGTGGCTAAAAAGTTTGAAAATATTTTATTCATGTTAAATATTTTATATTCATATATGTATTTGTAAATTACTATTATACAAAACAAGTTGAAAAAGCCGCGCTTCGCGGCGGCGTAATTTGTTTTTTAAAAAACTCTATCAAATAAATTACGAAAATTACTCGGTACTCGCTAATAAGTCGTCCTCCCGTGAAAAAACACATATATAACTTTACATACTCCTTGTCTTATATATAAATTTTTATGTTACTATACTCCTTTCTAATTCGTTGAAAAAACACCTATATAACTTTACATATTCTACTTCAAATAGAATTTTTAGTTATGTATTACAAACGCTTATTCTATTTTCAATAGAACTTTTAATTGCAAGTACTTCTTTTATATCCGAACTCTTCTCTTCTATAAATCGAAACCCTTATTCTACTTCAAATAGAACTTTGCAAGTACTTCTTTTATATTTGAACTCTTCCCCTCTACGAATTCAAACACCTATTCTACTTCAAATAAAACTTTTAATTATATGTCTTCGCTATAAATTCAAACTCTTCTCCTCAATAAATTCGAACATCTATTCTACTTCTAATATGTTAAATGATATTTTTTTATTTATCAGTATTTAAAATGCTAAAATTTTAGAAAATTAGAAAAATAAATTGAGACGATCTTAGGGGCGCCACCTAACCTCCCGCGTATCCTCCTTTATATATGGGTGACATTCTAGAGAGAACTTCTTATATAGAGTTAGAGTCCGGGAGAGAACCATTACATAAATATTCATAATACATATTTTTATCACATTTTTTTATCAGATATGATTATAAATTTCAATTATTAAATCAAAAAACGAAATTAAACTCATCCCAACACTTTCCTTCAGCCACATAGACTCTACCTTGATTCTTCTTAGAGTATGTTGCCCAGTAATAATCTATTGTAGAAGGGGGGTTGAATACAATAGTATAAGATAATCGACTTCTTAATGTATATATCACAAATATGAAAGAAAGATAACAGCTTTATTAAATCTGATATAAAACTGTTACAAACTCTCTCAAGAAATTCTGATGTTCTTGAGAGCTGCTAGCTTACAAAAACTCTCTCAAGAAATTCTATGTTCTTGAGAACTTCTATCTTGATTCACAAATATTCGATTATGTTCACGTACATAAATCGAAACCAAAACTGTGTTTGTATACTACACAGCTTCTCTATCAATGATAAGTCCTAATCAATTACAATGATTGAAACCTATCCATAATTGATAGCTACATTCTATAAACCAGGAACCGACAGAATAAACTTCCATGTTTAACTAGACTCCAAATATAACTGGAAGTAGGAATCCTGATCAGCTTCCAGTCCTGATGATCAATCCTGATCCCAGTCCTGATATGTATCTTGATCCTGACGACCATGCAATCCTGATGATGTCAGCAATCCTGATCAGTTGAGTCTAGCTCCTGACGATCATTGAATTCTGATCTAACAATCTCCCCCAATCTCATACTTTGTGAAATAAAGTATAGATTCCTAAGATTCAATGATGTCAAAAACATATATACAAAATGTACAGTATCTGCAGCAACAACTTATCTGTTTAAATTCTTTGATAGAACAGATTCATCTTCAAAAAGTTGGATAACAAATTTTCTTCTTTTTCTTCAAGAATTTGAATCAGTCTTTCCTTAAGATTTCTGAGTTCTTCATCTTCCTCATTAATCTGGTAGATAGCTGCTCTGAGATTCAATATGGAGCTTTTCTGAAGACTATGCTCTTCAAGCAAAAGATAAGCAATTTCCTTCCCATCAGGATTGAGAGTAAGTTGAGTCATGCCAAAAGTTACTTCTTTAACAGCAGTACCCCTTTGCATTTCCACATCCTGACCTCTTTGATTTAAGTACATGGGAGTATAATTACCATTGAAATTACTGTTTCCATCCAGTCTTCTTCTTATTGTTGACAAAATCATGTCACTCCATTCCTTGCACATTTGATTCTTCAATCTCAAAAGATAATGAACATATTTCAGTTCCTGTGTAGTTTTCATCAGCAGATCTTGAATAGATAAAATCTTCACACTACCATCTTTCATGAAGTACAGAAGCTTTTCTTTCTTGTCAAAACCATCATGACAATCTATAACTATATCAACAGCTAGTAAATTGTTCAGGTTTTCAGAAGTTAAAGTACCTCCAATTTCAGTTAAGGAGTAAGGATCAACATATGACATATTTAGATATTCAGCATCCCTGTGTCCAATACCTCCTCTTGAATTACTTGTCAATTGCTTCAGATTTGAAAATATCTTTAACCAGAGTGCTTTTGATCTAACCATCTCAGATAAATCAACAACACTTGAAGCACTTGTAATAATTCCTCCAGATTGAAAATTGATAAGTGTATCACACCTCAGTCTACTAATATGTTTCCACTTCTTATCCTTTTCCTTTTCAAAGGCATAGCTTCTTTCCAGTGAAGATTCTTGTCTGCTTGGGTTCCTCCACACTCTTCTGTTTGAGAGTTTAAGCCTTTGTACATAGAGATTGAAATCTCTATTTGTTGATCTTGTAATTTCACTTCTTCTGGCTTCTTCTTCTTCATCTACTTCCTTGTTGTGAAAATCAACCACAGTAGATAAAATTATCAAATCAATCTCTTGCATAATTTCAGAATCATCAGGATCTTGAATATTATCAGGAACAACATCAGGATTAGATTCTTCAATTTGATTTGTATTGCAGAGAGTTGATTTTCTTGATTTTCTTCTCAATTCAGGTTCTTCTTCAATATTTCCATCATCACCAAAAGTAGATCTGTCAGGAACTACTAGAGTTTGAATAGGTTCAGGAATTTCTTCAATTCTTAACCCTCTAAACCTTGTCTGTCTAGTTATTGTTTGAGTTGAAGAACCTCTTCTACTTCTTCTAGCTCCTCTCCTACCTCTGCTTCCTCTACCTCTAGCAGAAACAGGGTTATTAAAGCTTTCCATCATTTCTCTCTGTTGTCTTAAGAATTCTTCATGTGAGAGATCAGGATATTCTTCACTTGCTGTAGAGATTGCTTTTCTTGCAAATAATTGTTGAACTCTTTTATCAGTGTGATATAGAGTAACAATTCTGCCATCTTTTGTAGAAAACTTCTGGAATAAATTTGATGCATCTTCAGGATTATCAATAAAAATATCTTCATCACCTTTAGGAATTGTAGCAAGAGTATGTCCATGACCAGGTGTCAGGATTTGTTCTTCCGTCAAGATCTGAGATTGCACCAACGTTCTTACTGTCTTAACTCCAGAATCAGAAACATGAGTTGACTGCGTTGTTTGACTTTGTGAAGTTTGAATTGTAGACTTCATAACAGCAGCATCAGAGGTTTCTCCTTGTATCACTTTGTCACAACCATCATTTCAAGTATCATCATCATTATTCCTTAATACTAGATCAGGTGTGCATTTTGTCTGACTAACCTTCTCCCCCTTTTTGACATCAGGATTTGACAATAAATTCAAAATTAAGGAAAGAGAGGCTTGAATGTCAGTTACCTTAGTATCCAGAGAATCAATCCTTCTGTTGATAGAGGTTTGTTCAGAAATAACAGATTTCACTTGGGATTCTACTACCCTTAGCTGAAAAGCAGTAGGCACCTTTGTAAAACTTTGAGAAATATCATTCCTCACCAACTCAGTTGAGTTCTTGATAGAATCAATCTCACTTTTTAGGCTTTTGGATAACAGAGTTGTAGCCTTCAAATGATTCTTCAAGTCTTGATTCTCTATAGATTTCACTGCATCATAGGCATGTTCCAAAGCAGAAGAATAACTTACAGATTCAGTAGATCTGTGCCATGAATTGTTCCATTCATTCTGTCTAAGTGCCTCAGCAGGATTAAAGGAAGGAATAGAAAAATCTTGTCTCTGATCTTTCCCAGTGGAAGCTTTGCCAGCCATATATGTACTTGATGAACCAAAATTAGTTCCAAGACTAATTTTGAGTGCTGTAGCAAGCTGTTCCTTCTCTTTTCGATTCTCATCATCATCACTATCATCAGAGTCATCATCATCAGTACTATGAGTATCATCAGGATCAGGAATAGCTATACCTTTCATTTTATCCTATGAATCTGTGATAGGATGATCCATTGGTCTTGAACGAAGTGGCTGTATCAGGATAGGTTCAACATCAGGAGCACCACTAGCGTCAGGATGAACACCGTCAGGATTTGATATGCTTGCATCAGTATTTGCTACCAATGGTTCTTGTGGAGCTTGAGGTTCAGAAGCTTCTTCAACACTTTGAGTCAAAGGTTCTTGTGTGCTTCCCTCATTGACAGTGTCCTCGACCAATCTTTGAACTTCATCTGCACCAGAAATCCCTTGAGCATTGTCAGGAAATTTCTCAGAAACTGTAGCTTGGCCTGCATCTTCACTTTGAGAAGATGGTTCTTGTATAGCTGGAATGTTGATGTATGCATTCTCCCTTTGAGAAAATGGTTCTTGTGGGACCATTCCACTAGCTAAGCCTTCACTCAAACTTTGATTGAGTGGTTCTTGTGTGGCTGGATCATCAGAAAGAGCTACTGAACCACTTTGAGGTTCATGTTCTTGTGGGCTTGATCCTTTCAGTTTCTTCTGTCTCTGATAGACTAACTCTTCTGCCTTCCTTAGCTTTTCCATTGGATGTTTTATCCCAAGATTGGAAGCAGCAGCACCATACTTCTCCCATGAAATATCAACATGTCTTTTTGTTGGAGAGTCATGTGCTGGAGAGTCTGAAATATTAACCACTTGACTTGGTGCAGCATCAGGAATACTAACAACAGGATTTGCTTGAGCAGTAGAAACTGATTGCTCATTCAGAATAGAAGTGTCATGTACATCAGTATCCTGCTTCTTTTCTAAAGGAATATGATACCTGCTTTTTGATAACTTCCTTTTTCTTCTGTGGTGTAGACAATGGAACCACAGCTGCAGTAGCAGTATCAGCAACTTCCTTATTCACATGCATCACAGAGGATATAGGTAAGTCATCCTCTGAATCAGTCTCATCCCTGAGTACTAACTTTCTTTTAACAGAAACAGCCTCACCTCCTTTTGCAGCTTTCTTCACCAGGACCCCTTGTACACCCCCTTGTAACTTCCTTTTAGTGAGTGGTGTAGAAGAAAAATCCTTTGAACCTGATTGCCTTCCTGACACATCAGTTCTAGCTGACTTCTTTGCTTTTACAACTAAAGTCTTTTGAGAGACAATAGAGGTGGCAGTTGACTGTTTAGACTGTTTAGGATGAATGCTTGGGTTAGGAACAAGGTGTGATTGGCCTTGCCCCATAGCATTAGAAATTAAACCATAACGAGTAGGCATTTTCCTATCTAAGAAAAACCTAACCTCATCAGGAATAAAAGCATTTCCTATGAAACCATTTGCCTTATCACTGTTGACTAAGGACTTAATATTATTCTCATTAATTCTACAGATAGGTAGAACTACATCATTCTCAAAAACAACATTAGGACACAAGTGATTAAATATCAACTGTAAAAATCTAAGAAAGCAGACAGAACCTAACTTATCTGATTTCCTATCACTTAAAGCTTTTAAGATAAACGACCCATAATCAAACACTGTAGAGTGGATAAGAGAGTACCCAATTTTAAGAGATCCTGATGGAAGAGCATCAAAATTTGATGTCTTGTTCAGGAAACAGCGGCTGATCGTATCAAAGAAGAAATTCCATTCCTTCTTAAGCTTTGTCCTAAAGAGATTGCCATATCTCTTTACTTCACCATTATAGCCCAACTTTGTAACAAACTCAAAAAGAGTAGAGTCCGAAACATTAGCAGGAATAGCATCACCAAGAACAGGTAAATGCAGGGCTTCCTCCACAATTGCAGGAGTCACATAGTGAGTAATTCCATTATGTTCAAAACTCATCAAGATGGTGTCAGAATACCCTTTGTCAAAAGTCACTGAGTTCCACACCTGCATTACAGACTTAAAAGAAACACTTGCAGGTTCTGTTAAAGCAAACTTCAATGGGCTTGAAGCTAGAAAATCTTGAATTATATGAAACTCATTGGGTAAATCTTGATGATTTAGAATAGCCACAAAATTGTAAGTGGCAAAAGTAACACCACTAATCATTGTTTGTTTGTTCATGAATGATGAAGACGCCATTGAAATTCTTAAAAATCTTGAGAATTGATGTTTGGAAATAGTTAGGGTTCGTAAGCACGTAGAGAGATATAAAATCGAAAAACTGATGATGAGAGAGTAATTAATGATGTAGAATAAGTAAAAGTATTTTGTTAGAACAAAACTTTACTCTCAATAACAGGTGGCAAAATATGATTTGTGCACAAATAATTAGTGGACAGATTACGTGTGTAATTTAAATGAAACTGCACCGCTTTTTATGTGTATGAATATGTATATCTATAACAGTGCAACACACGCGCGCATACAGTTGTCCTACTAAAACTCAACCGTCCATCAGCAGATACTGACGAAAAATTAGGCACAAATTAAGCAATGAAATACTGACCTGAACATCAGGATTGGCCAGTTGACTTCCTGTCAGGATAGCATCCTGTTACGACCAAACTCAACACGCAAGTGCACGTGATCTCAAGTAATACAGATAGCAAATAAGGTTCATTCCTACAGGGACTCGTTGTTTGTCTAGTTAATTCACTCACCAATGTATGATTATTATCCGATGCTAAAACAAATAACAAAGTGGATTTTTGTTATCCCTAAAATTAATCTAAGAATTATAACTAATTATCAACTACTTGAACTGAGATTTATGTCGAATTACTTTGCGAATAAAACATGGGATTTTAACTTCATTAAACAATCCATCTAAAGTCTTCAATTCTCTAGCCCTTTCATGTGATTTGTTAATACCTGATCGAACACACAAAACTGATATAAACCAACTTTCGTTGCACAAATACCATCCTAAATAATATCCACAATAAAGATAGAAATCACTTAGTCTCCCAATTATGCTTAGTCCATATATGTCTATAAAGATTGAAAACATAATGGTTGAAGTACAAGCATTCAATTGATCACATAGTCGTCATAAAACGGTTAGAGTTACGACACTAATTACGAATGATATTCTCACGCATAAACCTATGCTAGCATGGCAAGTTCTAAACTCTTAAATCCACTTTCGCTTCAATAAGAATTAACACACAATTACAGGAGTTAGCTACTCTCCTATAACGAATTAAAACAACCATGATAGGATATCGCATCAATCACACTATAGGCATCGAGAAAATTCAACAAATAAACTTCATGAATAAATCCGCTAAAACCCCATGACAACGAGTTAGTTCATAATCAAACTAATCGTCACCATGGGTTCTAATGTAAACATGATGAAAGAAAACGAATTATATTGAATAAATATCAAGGTTCTAAAGAATACACCCAAACCAAGCATCCACAAGATAGAAAGAATACAAGAATAAATTGAACTATCTTCTTCCTTCTTCTTCGTGCTTTAAAACTCCGTATATAATATGCGGTATGTGTCTCTCCCCTGTTCTCTAGGGTTTTCTTCTCTTTTTATATGCCTCCAGGTGCAACAAGTCGTACTGAATTGAAATTTGACTTCAACTTGAAAAGTCAGCAAATCGGGTCAAAACAGGAATTTTCGTCAGACAGACCGGCGCTGCCGCGCCACAAATACAAAGGAGAGCGGCGCTGCCGCGCCAGAGATTTTCTGCACTGTTTTCCAGCGGCGCTGCCGCGCCATAGACAAGCTTAAACACGGCGCTGCCGCGCCGTTCCTTCTGTCCAGGACATAGAAAATGTTGTCCTCTTCGCGTGAGCTGTAAGATCGTCAGAATCGGACTTGTAGAACTCCAGATATGGCCAAAACAGTGAAGACTGCGCAACCTACCCGGAAAATCCGAATTTTAATCAAATTATCCTCCAACTCTTGGTTCTGCAAAACTTAATGAAAACACATTAAACACACCACATACTTGAGTTCAAGTCATCAATTTAAGCCGATATGAAGCGTTCCAAGTGGATTAAAAATCCACTTATCACACCCCCAAACTTAAACCGATGCTTGTCCTCAAGCATAAATAATATAACTATATACAACTAACTAGTACCACTTCCGTAGGTGATCACGGTTGCATTTGGCATATGCAACAAGCCCTTTAAACCCCTAGGCAGCCCTAGTGGACGAGTAAGGTCTCGTGAGGGCCTATAGCGAATGTACCCACAAAATCCATCTACTCATGCAACTAACAATGCAATGCATGTATGCAACTATATGGAAATGCAACGATCCCTTCAAACCAACCAAAACCAATCAACAAGCCAACATCTCAAAGAACACAGTCTTCCAAACAGAGTTCGACCAAATTCCCATCGACCAACAAGACAAACACAGAAACGTGCGTGTGTGCGATGCTCACCAATATACTCCCAAACTAAATCAAGACCATACCTACTCTTAGCCAAAACAACCACAAGCTTACAAACAGAATGAACGCTAGACACAAGAACTCTTAAGAGACACCTTCGCAGTCCATCTGAGTTAGACAAGAATTCATGCTTTATTACACAAAAACAACTACACACAACACACATGCTTATTTGACCGTGCAATGGCTGAGACCCCAAAAGGCTTATACAATAATACCCATGTAACGAGCTTTAGGTTAGTGGATCCCAGACCGGAAAAGTCTTAGGTCAATAGGCACAAAGTCCCCTAGAACTTAATTGCTCGAGTATTAAAGAGCTCAACCTGATCAATTCTGCATAAACACAAAACAAACACAACTTTTTTTTTCTTTTTCAACTTTTCTCTTTTTTTTTTTTTTTTTTTCAACAATTTCGGAATGAGTGCTCTTTGCCTTTTTCTCATCCCACCCTAGACTACTCATCTTTTCAATGAGCCGGCTACTAGCCATTTGACGCCTAGCCTTTATTACAACTAGCATGAAATCCCTGGTTTCCCCCAAACTTATACATAAGTGCTCCTTCGTTTTCAAGAATCTAGCCAACATTCTAAATGTAAACAAGTGGTTAAATTCTAACACCAAACAAGCATGGTCTGATCAAATTCAAAAGCTACCAATGAGACTTATGAAATAGATTTGTTTCTGGCATGCAAGTCAATACTTAGAAACTTAATCAACCCTCTATTCATCACAACCACACTCCAATCAACATCGACTCACCAACGGAAATAGTCAAATCCTACGGGATCATGAAATATGCATGCAACTAAAATGGACTCACATGACAGATATAAATACTAATGCAAACAGAATGCCCTATATGACATGAACATGCAAAGATATGAATGAACTAACTACATATGCAATATGAAACCTATATGAACACACACACACACTAATATTACCATTCCTTAATTATCACCCCCAAACTTAAAATATTCAATGTCCTCATTGAAGGTAATAAGAAAGATAGTAGAAACATACCTAACACATGGGTTGCCTCCCACGAAGCGCTGTCGTTAATGTCATTTAGCCGGACAAATGTGAATCAAATCATGGTGGCTCGAAGATCGCATTTGACTTGTCCTTAGCAGAAGGACCATTCACCCATTGTTTGATAACCTTCTTGCTTTCTTCCCACATCTTTTCCAAATCAAACTTCACCTTGACTTTTCCATCAATCGATTTTTTCTTTTTCTTCTTTACACCTCTAAGGTGTTTATGCTTCTCCGTCGATTGATAAGAACACTCTTTTACCTCATCATACTTGTTCCACCTTCTCAGCACATTATCTTCACACTCTTTAAAAATCACCAACTCATCATTCAGAAGGACATACTTCAAATGTGGTGGAAGTTTTCCAAGCCTGACATTCGAAAGATCTCGAATGGAAGAATTGTCAATGGAATCACTGATATGATGCTCGAACTTGTGCATGTCCGAATTTTTGCTCAACAGCTGATCGAACTCCTTTCTCTGACCCGTATCAACCATCTTCAAGCTAAAACACTCTTCCTCCTCTGTCGGAAATTTCATAGCCTTGAACACATTAAAGATGACCTTTTGATTACTCACCCTCATTGTGAGCTCTCCCTTTTGGACATCAATAAGAGTCCGACCTGTAGCCAAGAATGGTCGTCCCAAGATGATAGGGATCTTCTTGTCTTCCTCAAAGTCAAGAATAACAAAATCAGCAGGAAAAATCAGCTTATCCACCTTTACCAAGACATCCTCCACTATACCCCTCGGATATGTGATCGACCGATCAGCCAACTGTAAGGTCATATTAACTGGTTTCGGCTCAGGCAACCCAAGTTGCTTAAAAACAGACATTGGCATGAGATTAATGCTAGCTCCCAAATCACATAAGCATTTGCTGAAAAGTTGATTGCCAATAATGCAAGGTATGGTAAAACTTCCCGGATCTTTAAGCTTCGGTGTCAATTTCTGCTGTAGAACTGCACTACACTCCTCTGTCAAAGCAACGGTGTCTAGCTCCTCAAGTTTCAATTTCTTCGAAAGAATGCCCTTCATAAACTTCGCATAGCTCGGCATTTGCTCAAGAGCCTCTGCAAATGGTATGTTAATCTGAAGCTTCTTGAAGACATCCAAGAACTTAGCAAACTGCTTGTCAAACTTTTGCCTTTGAACTCGTTTTGGGAATGGAGGAGGTGGAAACACCTTTTCTTCTACTACTTTCCGAGAATTTTCATTCTTCCCAGTTACGTGAGTCGAGAGAGTAGCATTAGGTACCAAATCAGGAACAGAATCGACCCCAGCGTCAAAATCACTTTTTTCTTCCAGAAGGGCCGGCGCTGCCGCGCCGTTTTTGTACTGGGGATCGGTGCTACCGCGCCGTACAAACTGACCAGAATTTTCATTTTTTTCCTCGGCTGAATTTTCTTCGTTCTGACCCTGTAGAATCTTTCCCGATCGTAAGGTTACTGCCTGGACCTGTTCCTTGTGATCTTTCTTGCCTGGATTCATCTCTGTGTCACTCGGAAGCGTTCCTGGTTGACGGTTCAACAATGCATTGGCTAGTTGCCCAATCTGATTCTCTAAAGTTTTCAATGACACCGCCTGACTCTTATACATCATTCGCAGCTCTTCCAGTTCAGACTTCTCAGACTGATTCAAAGAATTTCCTTGAGATGGTTGAAATCCAGGTGGATTGAATGTTTGCCTTGGAGCATAAGGTGGTGGTTGATAGTTCTGATTATATGGCCTTGCATTGAACTGCTGATTTTGTGGTTGCTGAACACCACCCTGATTGTTGCTCCAACTGAAATTAGGATGATTCCGATTGTTGGGATGATAAGCATTAGGCACTGGCTGCTGAGCTCTTTGAAAATTACTAACAAACTGTGCGGATTCAGCTGAGATAGCACACAGATTCGTGTCATGAGCTCCTGCACACAATTCACACACCATAGCAACCTGATTAGTCCCAAGATTAGAAAGGGAATCTACCTTCATTGTCAACGCTTTGAGTTGCGCAGCAATAGCAGTAGCTGCATCCAATTCAAGTACTCCAGCCACTTTAGCAGGTGGCAAGCGTTGAGTAGGATTCTGAAACTCATTGGCTGCCATCATTTCAATAAGATTATAGGCATCCTCATAGCTTTTTGCCCATAGCGCACCTCCAGATGCAGCATCTAACATAGGCCTGGACTGAGCTCCCAACCCGTTATAGAAATTGCTGATTATCATCCAATCCGGCATTCCATGATGAGGACAACGTGCCAATATCTCCTTGTACCTTTCCCAAGCTTCCCCCAAAGATTCCTGGGGTTGCTGAGCAAACTGAGAAATAGAATTCCTTTAAGCTGCTGTCTTCGCCATGGAGAAATACTTCGTCAAGAACTTTTGAGCACAGTCTGCCCATGTTTTGATAGAACCTGATGGCATAGAATGTAACCAACTCTTGGCTTTATCCCTAAGAGAGAAGGGAAATAGCCTCAATCTGATTGCGTCATCTGTAACTCCGTTGAATTTGAAGGTGTCACAGATCTCAAGGAAGTCCCTAATATGAGCATTGGGATCTTCAGCAGGACTACCCCCAAACTGAACCGTATTCTGAATCATCTGAATGATGTTTGGCTTAAGCTCAAAATTATTAGCCCCAATAGCTGGACGAACAATGCTGGTATGAATGTCCTCCACTTTTGGCTGAGAAAATTCACTCAAAGCCTTCGCTGGTTGTGCTTCATCTGCCATATCTTCTTTTGATTCACAATTATTTTCTACACTGATGTTCTCAAAGTCAAGTTTCCTTCGTGCTAGTTCTTCTCTTCTTGCTAATTCTTCTCTACGTGCTCGAGCTCGTGTACGCATACACTCTCAATAAGTACCTGAAATTCACCAACTAGAAAATTGGTGAGAAACGTCCTAGTCACCGAACTTTAATGACCACTGATGGTAAATACTGAAACTAAACAAATAAAACCGAAATCCCCGGCAGCGGCGCCAAAAACTTGTTACGACCAAACTCAACACGCAAGTGCACGTGATCTCAAGTAATACAGATAGCAAATAAGGTTCGTTCCTACAGGGACTCGTTGTTTGTCTAGTTAATTCACTCACCAATGTATGATTATTATCCGATGCTAAAACAAATAACAAAGTGGATTTTTGTTATCCCTAAAATTAATCTAAGAATTATAACTAATTATCAACTACTTGAACTGAGATTTATGTCGAATTACTTTGCGAATAAAACATGGGATTTTAACTTCATTAAACAATCCATCTAAAGTCTTCAATTCTCTAGCCCTTTCATGTGATTTGTTAATACCTGATCGAACACACAAAACTGATATAAACCAACTTTCGTTGCACAAATACCATCCTAAATAATATCCACAATAAAGATATAAATCACTTAGTCTCCCAATTATGCTTAGTCCATATATGTCTATAAAGATTGAAAACATAATGGTTGAAGTACAAGCATTCAATTGATCACATAGTCGTCATAAAACGGTTAGAGTTACGACACTAATTACGAATGATATTCTCACGCATAAACCTATGCTAGCATGGCAAGTTCTAAACTCTTAAATCCACTTTCGCTTCAATAAGAATTAACACACAATTACAGGAGTTAGCTACTCTCCTATAACGAATTAAAACAACCATGATAGGATATCGCATCAATCACACTATAGGCATCGAGAAAATTCAACAAATAAACTTCATGAATAAATCCGCTAAAACCCCATGACAACGAGTTAGTTCATAATCAAACTAATTGTCACCATGGGTTCTAATGTAAACATGATGAAAGAAAACGAATTATATTGAATAAATATCAAGGTTCTAAAGAATACACCCAAACCAAGCATCCACAAGATAGAAAGAATACAAGAATAAATTGAACTATCTTCTTCCTTCTTCTTCGTGCTTTAAAACTCCGTATATAATATGCGGTATGTGTCTCTCCCCTGTTCTCTAGGGTTTTCTTCTCTTTTTATATGCCTCCAGGTGCAACAAGTCGTACTGAATTGAAATTTGACTTCAACTTGAAAAGTCAGCAAATCGGGTCAAAACAGGAATTTTCGTCAGACAGACCGGCGCTGCCGCGCCACAAATACAAAGGAGAGCGGCGCTGCCGCGCCAGAGATTTTCTGCACTGTTTTCCAGCGGCGCTGCCGCGCCATAGACAAGCTTAAACACGGCGCTGCCGCGCCGTTCCTTCTGTCCAGGACATAGAAAATGTTGTCCTCTTCGCGTGAGCTGTAAGATCGTCAGAATCGGACTTGTAGAACTCCAGATATGGCCAAAACAGTGAAGACTGCGCAACCTACCCGGAAAATCCGAATTTTAATCAAATTATCCTCCAACTCTTGGTTCTGCAAAACTTAATGAAAACACATTAAACACACCACATACTTGAGTTCAAGTCATCAATTTAAGCCGATATGAAGCGTTCCAAGTGGATTAAAAATCCACTTATCACATCCTATCAGGATTTGATCAAAGAAAACATACCTTTCTGAATAACCATCAGGATTTGACAGTTATCAGGATTTCCTCTCTGTAGCTTTCCTCAGAAATTCTCAAAGTTCATCATTCCAAGTTCATTCACCAATTTATTGAAAGTAGCTTCAGGTAGTGGCTTGGTGAATATATCAGCTAGTTGTTGATCAGTAGGAACAAAGTGAAGTTCAATTGTTCCTTCCAGAACTTGTTCTCTTATGAAGTGATATCGAATACTGATGTGTTTAGTAAGAGAATGTTGAACTGGATTTCCTGTCATTGCAATAGCACTTTGGTTATCACAATAAATAGGGATTTTTGAGTATGATAGGCCATAATCTAACAACTGATTTCTCATCCACATTATCTGAGCACAACAACTTCCTGCAGCAATGTACTCAGCTTCTGCAGTTGAAGTGGAAATGGATTTTTGCTTTTTACTGAACCATGAAACTAGTCTTCCACCCAAAAACTGACAGCTTCCTAAAGTACTTTTCCTGTCTATTTTGCATCCTGCAAAATCAGCATCTGAATAACCACACAACCCAAAATCTGATTCCCTTGCATACCAAAGGCCAAGTGAAGAAGTGCCTTTGAGATATCTGAAAATTCTTTTAACTGCAATCAGATGGGGTTCTCTAGGTTTTGCTTGAAATCTTGCACACAGACAGGTTGCAAACATGATATCTGGTCGACTTGCAGTGAGATACAATAAAGATCCAATCATTCCTCTGTAGTGAGTTACATCTACCTCAGCACCTTGATCAGGATCAAGTTTGGTAGCTGTAGCTATGGGAGTTGTAGCAGACGCACTATCTTGCATGTTAAACCTTGTCAATAAATTCCTTGTATATTTAGACTGATTGATAAAAATCCCTTCATCAGTCTGTTTAACTTGAAGACCAAGAAAGTAACTCATTTCTCCCATCATGCTCATTTGATATCTTGATTGCATAAGCTTGGAAAACTTTTCACAAAGCTTATTGTTTGTTGACCCAAAAATGAAATCATCAACATAAATCTGAACTAACAACAAGTCATTACCATGATTCAAATAAAATAGAGTTTTATCAATAGCACCTCTTTTGAATCCACTTTCCAGTAAGAATAGAGCTAAAGTTTCATACCATGCTCTTGGAGCTTGCTTTAGTCCATAAAGTGCCTTATCCAATCTGTAGACATGATCTGGATATTTAGGATCAATGAAACCAGGAGGTTGCTCAACATAGACTTCTTCCTCCAGTTCTCCATTTAAGAAAGCACTTTTAACATCCATCTGGAAAACCTTGAATTTCTTATGTGCTGCATAAGCAAGAAATATCCTGATGGCTTCTAGTCTTGCAACAGGAGCAAAAGTTTCATCATAATCAATTCCCTCTTGTTGAGAATACCCCTTTGCAACTAGTCTTGCTTTGTTTCTGATTATTACTCCATCAGAATCAGTCTTGTTCTTGAAAATCCACTTTGTACCAACAATTGATCTATTCTTTGGTCTTGGTACTAGTTTCCAGACTTCATTTATTTCAAATTCATTCAGTTCCTCTTGCATTGCAGTAACCCAATCAGCATCTTTAAGTGCATCTTCAACTTTCTTTGGCTCCTCCTTGGATAGAAAGTTATTGTATAGACATTCATTTTGAGTCGCACTTCTTGTTTGAACACCTGCATCAGGATCCCCAATGATCAAATCAGGAGTATGACTTGCAGTCCATTTCCTTGCTGGTGTTAAATTGTTTCTTGACGTAGATGCTCTCCCTGGATTGGTGTTATCTTGATTTGAAGAACTTGCTCGTCTTGAAGCTCCCCCTGAATTATTTCTATGTCCTCCTGATAAGTTATCAGGATCATCACTTGAATCAGTATTTAAAGAATTTTGTCCTGATGATTGAGTTGACTCTGAACTTGTAGTAGAATGATGTTGCTCCCCCTCAACATTAGCACTACTAGAAGTATTACTATTGATTGCATCATCAGTATTTACACCATCAGCATCTGGTGTGTCATCAGGATTTGGTGACCCATCAGGATCTGATGTATGGACAGGATCTGATTCACTTTCCTCAGGTTCCTTGGTAGCTTCATTTTCAAAAATCAATCTATCATGAGAGTCTTCATTGATTCCAGCTATCTTCTTGTCATCAAAAGATACATTTATTGACTCCATGACAGTCCTTGTCCTCAAATTAAAAACTCTGAAGGCTCTTGATGCAGGATAGCCTATGAAAATTCCTTCATCAGCCTTTGTTTCAAATTTCCCTAGTTGTTCAGGATGAGTTCTGAGAACAAAACATTTACAGCCAAACACATGCAGATGCTTCAGACTTCTCCTTGAGTGACTGATAAGGAGTAACACCATGCCTGTTTATTAATGTGAGATTTTGAGTGTAGCATGCTGTGTTGACTGCTTCTGCCCAGAAATATGTAGGTAATTTTGCTTCTTCCAACATAGTTCTGCCAGCTTCAATAAGAGTTCTATTTTTCCTTTCAACTACTCCATTTTGCTGAGGTGTGCCAGGAGCAGAGAATTTTTGAATGATTCCTTTGTACTTGCAGAACTCTTCCATCTTTGAATTCTTAAATTCAGTACCATTATCACTTCTCAGTATCTTGACTTTGTACTTTGTGGTTGTCTCAATCATTCTCACATGATCCAACAGAACTTCAGGAGTCTCATCTTTTCTATGCAGAAAATACACCCAGGTGAATCTAGAATATTCATCAAAAATTACAAGAGTGTACCTTTTCTTACTGATGGACATGATGTTTACTGGACCAAATAGATCAAGATGTAGCATGTGATATGGTTCTTCAATAGAGGATTCTGATTTACTCTGGAATGATGTCCTTCTTTGTTTTGCTTTCTGACATGCATCACAGAGTCCATCAGGAGTATATAACACTTTTGGTAATCCTCTCACTAAATCTTTCTTAACCAACTCATTGATATTGCTGAAGTTGAGATGAAAAAGCTTCTTGTGCCAATTCCAACTTTCATCTACTGAAGCTTTACTGATCAGACAGGTAGGCGAGTCATCAGTATTTGATTGAATGTTGGCTTCATATATGTTACCATGCCTGTAGCCAGTCAGTGCTATCTTGCTTGTTGTTTTACTGACTACTTCACAATGAGTGGAATAGAAGTTGACATGATAACCTCTGTCAGTGATTTGACTAATACTCAACAAGTTTTGTTTCAGTCCTTTCACTAGAGCTACTTTTTCAATGATGACATTTCCAATGATTATATTGCCATATCCCAAAGTTTGTCCAATGTTGCCATCTCCATAAGACACAGTTGGGCCAGCTTTTTCCTCATATTCTGATAACAGGGCTTTGTTTCCAGTCATGTGCACAGAACATCCATTATCCATGACTAACACATTTTTCTTTTTACCCTGCAATCAGAATAGAAACACACTAGTTAGAACATTTAGGAACCCATACTTGTTGGGTTCCTTTTCCATGCAATTTATTAACTTTCACAGCAGAAGACTTTCTGACCTTAGCAGTCCTGACAGGATTTACTCCATCAGGATTTGCTTTGTCAGTATCAGTATTAACAAAAGCATGTTCCAACTTGACATTCTTAATGCTACCAGAGTTTGCACTATTTTTATCAACTTTAGGCAATGGATCATAAAAGTTATAGTACAACTCATGATAATCTTTACAAGTATAAATAGAATGCCATATACTACCACAATGAAAACAGGACTTCTGTGGTTTATAAAATACTGATATATTCCTAACATCAGACTTAGAAATATCAGCAATCTTCTTCTTACTCTTCTTACAATCAATAGCAAGATGATTAGAGTTACCACAATTAAAACAACACTTTCTAGGTGCATTTGGGATATATTTGTAACCATTCTCTTTATTGATCCCAACTTTACCATTCCTGTTTCTCTTAACAATAGCTTCCTTTTTCTTATCTGTCACCTCACAGATTTTATCCTTAAGCTGTTTCTGAGACAATAGACCTACATTCTTAGTGACTTTATTCATGACAGGTTTAGACTTTATAATTTTAATTCCTTGAGTAGAAGTAGATCCCTTTTCAAAAGTAGAATTGGAATCCTTACCAAAAACAAAATTAACAGGAGTAATCTTAGATTTGGTTGTATCTATAACATGTCTATAGGTCTTTGGACTGACTGTCTCATCAATGACAATTTTCTCTTTCAATTTCTTATCCTCATCTGACTTATATCCTAGACACTCTTTCCAATTCTTAGAGGTATTAATCTCATGAAATTTCCTACAAGAGTCTGTCCAGGTTCTGATTTTCTCATTAGCATTTTCAAGTTCCTTTTCAAGAGCAGTACATTTGGATTTCATCTCTAAATACATGTGATTCGCATTATCACATTCTTTTTGTACTTCTTGCATACGAGAAAATTCAACTTCTAATATATCATTCCTTTTTCTAAGTTCAGACATCTCAGATAAGATCCTAGTATTTTCAGCAGTTTGACTTCTAAAGCTAATATGTAAAGACTTTAGAAAACGTCTTAACTCAGAAGCATTATCAGTATCAAAATCAAAGATAGTATTTAGTACCTTATCATCAGGAGTAGAAATTACATCAGCGTTGGCCATTAGAGCATAGTTGACCACCTCAGTATCAGATTCTGAGGAAGAGTCCATCCAATCCTTGCTTGATGTGATAAGTGCCTTTGTCTTCTTGCACTCAGAAGCAAAGTGACCCATACCATTGCACTTGTAGCATCTAACCTTTGAATTGTCAAATTTGCTACCCTTGCTATCCTTTTTTATATACTTATCTTTGTTTGAGTTGAAAGCCTTTTTCTGAAAGTTGTCTTGTCTTCTATTCTTCCTGAACTTCATCCTTCTGAAGTTTCTGACAATCATAGATGAATTCAGTAGAAGACGGGTATTCATGATAGAAGACAATCATAGACAATCATCTTACTAAAATTATGATAACTTTCTGTAGAAGACGGGTATTCATGAACCGTCAATTTTATAAGAAACAAGACTTTCGTATCTTTCCAATGGTATGCAGAACATTACCTATAATCTTATAGATGAATTCAGTTTTTTCTGCCAAGTTGGTCATTAAGATCCTGAAATTTTGAATTTCTGTGCTGATTGACCTCATCTTACAAAACTTATGATAACTTTCTGTAGAAGATGGGTATTCATCAACCGTCAATTTTTTAAGAAACTAGACTTTCGTATATTTTCAATGGTATGCGGCGTATTACCTATAATCTTATAGATGAATTCAGTTTTTTCTGCCAAGTTGGTCATGAAGATCCTGAAATTTTGAATTTCTGTGCTGATTGACCTCATCTTACTAAAATTATGATAACTTTTTTTAGAAAATGGGTATTCACGAACCGTCAATTTTGTATGAAACTAGACTTTCATATATTTTCAATGGTACATGGCACATTACCTATAACCTTACAGATGAATTCAGTTTTTTCTGCCAAGTTAAGTCATTAAGAGCCTGAAATAGATTTATCTCAACTTACTAAAATAATGATAACTTTCTGTAGAAGATTTGTATTCACGAACAGTCAATTTTGTAAGAATCTAGACTTTTGTATCTTTCCGATGGTATAGATGACATCACCTGTAACATTATAGATTAATACAGTTTATTCTTCAAAATTGGGTCATGAAATTCCTGAAAGTTTTATCTTCTATGCAAATGGATCTCCTCTATCTAAAACTATGATAACATTTTGTAAAAATTGTGTATTTACGAATCTTAATACAGTAGTCTATGTCATTGTACCTCTAACCTTCTATATTAAATTAGTTTATTCTGTAAATTTGGTTTGATATTTGAAACAATTGCTCCATTTCAGCTGATCATGATGAAAACTTCACTTTTACATAGTAGTCAATAGTTTTGAAGACACTGACCAACGCCAATATTCATGTGGAGGATTTGGAGTATGCTCCTAATTCTATGATTGGGGACGTTTAATTATGATTTTGATATGATCCATCTTCCTTCTCTAATTTATGATTTTGGTATGATCCATCTTCCTTCTCTAAATAGTTACTAGTCCATACTGCAATACATGTCTGTATTAGATTCATTCATAACACTATTTCAATTCCATTATTTGGATTAGTGTTCAATGTTTCGTTATTACACGAATCTTACCAGCAATGATTTAGATCAACAAAATAGGATCCATCGACATTTATCATGGGTTAATCCAGGTCTGAAATGTGGCGAATTAGGTATGAATGATTTTTATTTCATGTTTACAACTGATATTTTGTTATTTATTTTGCATCAAGATAATGATATGTTTTGTTATTATATAATCTTAGGGAATTGATTTAACCGGTTAGAAAGATGCAACTCATGTGTTCATTCTATAGAAGAAGAGTATGCAAACAAGTTCTTCACTTATGTATTTCACAATCAAATTAGTAGCATAAACGAATGTAAATTAATGATAAATAGGATGACAGATATACATGTAACCTTTTTTCATTCCCATGTTTACAGTTGCATACTTTTAAATGAAAGACAGTTGATTTGGCCTTAATTTTAGCGTTAACATTTGTTGGTCCAGTATCCAACTTCATCATCTTCACAAACTTGGTAAATTTGCATGCCTAAATGGGTTAATGGGTGATCCACATATGACCCAACTTCATAATCTGTGCTATTTTCCTTCTCATATGGGCTTTTTTTTACCATCCGAAGTATTCATAGATTTGCATACACCAGCGATTTCAAATTTCAATTTCTGAAAATCCACAATTTCAGCCGAGACTTCTACAACTTATTGTTCGAGTAGAGCTAAAATGTTATACGCTCATCTCCTCAAATCAACTCATTATCAAATTCAAATTTCATCCTTCAATTTATTGATGGTTTCGTGTGATTTAATTGGGTTTCAACATCGGATTCTCACACACATATGGAAGAGATTTTTGAAAAAGGTACATCAGCATGTTACTTTTGTAAATATAGTACTGTTCAATACTCATTTTATCAATTTTGAAATTACCTTGTGATTAATGGTTATTCATGTTTCAAAATTTTGTATGTATTGCATGCTTACAAGTTACAAATACACGCTAATGGAGGAGAATTCCAAATATAGTACCCTAACAAGTATTAAAGCATGTTTGTATTTTATGAGTTAATTCATGTGCGATCATAGTATTGAGTATCTCGGGCGTTTATCGCTTTTTTATGTTTATGTTTTTCAGGGTTGTAAGCGGAGGCCTTTTACAATCAGTCATCTTCTTCTACTCCCAAACCTGGTATGTTATCTGATAGTATGTTACTTCTGTCAATGTAATTGGTTAGTACATGTGTCTGGTTATTTTTTAATTTTTCGGGGTTGAATAGGTTTTGAAAATTGGATTTTGATCTCACCACACACACACCAGATGAGAAATCGGAAAAAAGTATGTCAAGAACAATTTAGACAGGTTAATACGTGAATATTTTTTACATTTGGGAGGTTAACAGGCTGTCCATGATCTTTAGTATTTATGTATTTATATATGCTAAGGTGTCTCAAAATTTGATAATCGAGATATATGTATTTAATTATCCAATTCATCCTTAGTATCAACCTCCTGATTTGAATGTGATATTTATGCTTTAAACCTAATACATCTCTTTATTGTTCAGTATGTTGATTGTTCTCATATGCGTATAATGTTTACAAAAATGAGGTCAACTATACAGAGTAAAATCTACTTAAAACAGATTCAAGGATATGTTTTTAAGTACGTGTCTAAAGTTTAACAAAAAATAAGGGACACCCCAATCATGTCTAATTAGAGAATATCTCAATTTTTTCAGATTGCTCCAGTGTCCGGTGTGGAGCCATAGACTTGATGGCCTGACTTTGTTGTAAATTAGAAAGTTTACGATTTTATTAGTGTTTTTCACATTTATAATGGTGGTGCAATAGTTGTATAATTTGGCAGTGCATATATTTCGCTCATTTTGATATTTTCTATATACTTGGTATAAGTTACCGGTTTGTATTGATATATGCCGACAAGTCAATCAAGATTTCATATTTCGGCATTGCTAGAGTTGAGATGTAGACTAAAGGAATGACTCCAGAGGAAGGAACGAGGAACCAATTGTTGGATGACTTGTAAGCATCTCGACTCTTTTTTTATGAGCTGATTGGACTACTTATATATGCTCCTAACTTTGATGTATCATTTGCAGGCATAATAGAAGATTCATTTTGAATTCATGAACCGTCAATTTTGTAATAATCTAGACTTTTGTATCTTTCCAATCGTATGTGGTACATTACCTATAAACTTCTAGATGAATTCAGTTTTTTCTATCAAGTTAGGTCATCAAGATCTTGAAATTTTGAAATTCTGCGCTGATTGACCTAATCTTACTAAAATTATGATAACTTTATGTAGAAGATGGGTATTCACAAACCGTCAATTTTTCCCAAAACTAGACTTTCGTATCTTTTCAATGGTATGCGGCACATTACCTATAATCTTATAGATGAATTCTGTTTTTTCTGCAAAGTTGGTCATTAAGATCCTGAAATTTAGAATTTCTGCGCTGATTGACCTCATCTTACTAAAATTATTATAACTTTTTGTAGAATATGGGTATTCATGAACCGTCAATTTTGTAAGAAACTAGACTTTCATATATTTCCAATGTTATTCAGCACATTACCTATAATCTTATAGATCAATTCATTTTTTTCTGCCAAGTTGGTCATTAAGAGCCTGAAATTTTGAATTTCTGTGCTGATTGACCTCATCTTACAAAAATTACGATAACTTTCTGTAGAAGATGGGTATTCATGAACCGTCAATTTTTTAAGAAACTAGACTTTCGTATATTTTCAATGGTATGCGGCACATTACCTATAATCTTATAGATGAATTCAGTTTTTTCTGCCAAGTTGGTCATGAAGATCCTGAAATTTTGAATTTCTGCGCTGATTGACGTCATCTTACTAAAATTATGATAACTTTTCGTAGAAGATGGGTATTCACGAACTGTCAATTTTGTATGAAACTAGACTTTCGTATATTTCCAATGGTATGTGGCACATTACCTATAACCTTACAGATGAATTCAGTTTTTTCTGCCAAGTTGGGTCATTAAGAGCCTAAAATAGATTTATCTCACCTTACTAAAATAATGATAACTTTCTGTAGAAGATGTGTATTCACGAACAGTCAATTTTGTAAGAATCTAGACTTTTGTATCTTTCCAATGGTATAGATGACATCACCTGTAACATTATAGATTAATACAATTTATTCTTGAAAGTTGGGTCATGAAATTCCTCAAAGTTTTATCTTCTATGCAAATGGATCTCCTCTATCTAAAACTATGATAACATTTTGTAAAAAATGTGTATTTACGAATCTTAATACAGTAGTCTATGTCATTGTACCTCTAACCTTCTATATTAAATTAGTTTATTCTGTGAATTTGGTTTGATATTTGAAACAATTGCTCCATTTCAGCTGATCATGATGAAAACTTCACTTTTACATAGTAGTCAATAGTTTTGAAGACACTGACCAAAGCCAATATTCATGTGGAGGATTTGAAGTATGCTCCTAATTCTATGATTGGGGATGTTTATCACTACAAAATCTGCTCTTAAATTTGACGGACAAATTTCCATTGAATTTAACAAGTTCCGTTGTTTTAATACGCCTTTCCGTTAAATTTAAGAGAAATGTGACGGACAATCTTCCGTCATATTAGAAGGCGTCAAAATTAATTTCTCTGTCATATATAATAGTTAAATGCAACGGAAAATGATCGTCAAATATATGCATTCATAAATGTGACGCTTCTTTCCGTTGAATTTATGTCACCCAGAATTTTCACTTCAAAAAATTTAAAAAATTTGAATTCCCGCTCAAACATTAAATATGACGAACTACTCTGTCATATTTATTTTCCCTCCAATTGTTTTCCTAAAAATTAAAATTTTGATATTCCCGCTAACGCTAAATCTGAATTTTTAAATTTCCCTCTAAAACACTAAATTTGACGAAATCCGTTGTCTTTAAGAATAATTAAATATGACAAACATGCGTCATATTAGCAATTAGTCATTTAACAAATTTCCGTCAAATTAATATGACCATATTTCTATAAAAATATCATCTAATATGAACAAAAATATTGTTCTTTAATTTTCACATACCACCTGGACAAGAAAAAAATTGATAATAGACTAAAATTTTGTAAATATAAACACAAATAACCAAAACAAATACTAATGCATAACCAAAAGAAGGTTTCCAAGAAATATTCAGATCCCACAATACATTTTCTAAAAATCTTTCCAAACCATAATTAAATTCTAAACGAAAGTCCAAAGTCGAATTTCATCCGTTCTTCTAAAATACATATACATAGAACCTACTCTATCTAGAAACATCTTAAGCCATCATTTCATCCTCTGAAATGTCAGGGATATCACCATGACCAGAACCTTCACCATCACCTTCACCATGATCAGAATGTGTATCATCCTGCAAAATACCAACACAAAAACATCGATAAGAGGTCCTTTTTTTGTTGTTAAGCTCATAAGAGGTCCTTTTAAATGTGAAGGAACCTAACTTATAATAATGTACTATCTAGTATCTACTATCTACATACAGAGCACATATAGAGCAGAGTAGAAAGCTTTTGTATATGATTCAAGAAATACTACAAAAACATGCGACTATTCACCAATAAAACTGGATAATGAACAAAGTGTGCACCTTGCAAGATAATTTAATTATATTGCTAAGCATACTGTCTTATTTTACCGTAGCAAACTTCCAAATCTCATGATGATAATCATACATGGAAAGAAAATATTATAATACCTCTAAGATGGTCTTGCCGTTTGTGCCTAAGATCTTGGTGACTGCCATGGATGCAATTCGAACATACTCAGCAAAATGTGCATGATCATGAGGAATGACATCCACATCAAGGTGTTGAATATCAGCATCTAACTCCGAGCGGGGCATATAACTCAGATTGTCCTTCGCATGAGCTATGACAGCAGCATTGCCAATGGCTTGCTGGAGTAACTCATCAGACATCAGAAAGTCGAGCAGATTCGCTACGGGATGTCATAATCCGACCAGTTGATGGAACATCAGTACCATATATGTCTATAAGCTTCTCACGACCCTCCATTAAAATTCTGTTTTTCAAATGTGTCGTCGTACCTAGCTCTTTTGAGGCTTTGAAGGCAATATCTGCCTCTAATCGTCTTCGTTTGGTTGGTGATAATGGGATAATGGGAGGAGAGGAGGTGCCTGCCTCACTCTCGTCACCACCACCCTGACTCTGACTATCTCTATACTCATCCCACAACTTAACAAGCACATCCTAAAAATAAAACAGAACATGAGGTTCAATGATTCGTCTATCTAACGTTTAATTCAAATATATAAAACCATACCTTCATACGATGTGCCTCCGGTGTCCAAAAATCACTTTTATGCGTAGCTTCGAAAAACTCAACATGTGTAACTGGTCTGTCCTTCACTTTCTCAAGCTCCTATTATGAAACATAATAAATTTTTAATGAAATCCAAACAATCTGAAAAGTAAAACCAAGCTCTTAGACACCAATTTAATCATACAAAAAATAAGTGATAAAGTGATACAAATTTAATCTTTTAGAGAAATTCACATAAATAATTTTTACATGACGAAAAAAAAATTAGAAATTAAGGTGAATCATTAATATCCAGTAATCAACAATAAGTAAACAACATCAACTAATATTTCTAGCTTGAAATCTATTCAAAACCCACTGGTGCCTTGAAAACATAAATTGTTAAACTTTTAACATTGTTTCACTATCTCGTTAAATGTTCTTTTCAAAAATTATTCAAATTCCACTCAATTGACCTTGTTGTACTCAAACTGATATAAATTATTTAATCACATACACAAGTATAAAATGCTTAAATTAGGAGCCTTGTAATTTAAGCATTCATATATCAGTGGACAAAATATACTTTAACTAATCTTGAAGACAATAAATTTCTAATTCACTAAATATATTATATTTGCTCCAAAAATCCTAGCAAATCTTGGCATAAACGAGGCAGGAAAAGGTAAAAAAAAAATTGAAGGCATATATTGGTCATAAAATTAACCCAATCTAACAATTGTATGTTAAAGTAATTAACTAGCATGAATGTTACAAAAAATAAATACCAAACTAACATTTCTGAAAATGATATAAGGCTTTGCCCCTGTTGTGTGAATAACATCATATGTCCCCCGATTTATTTTATTCTGATCCGACATAGATTTAAACTTAGCAGACTCCCACCAATCGCACAACGAATCCCATATAGGAGGATCCACATAAGGGGGCCTTACATCTCGTCGCGTGGTTCCCCGCCGACTTGCCGCAACCATCTCATTAGCTTTTTTACGCTCATGAAAAAGCAATTGTCTCATGTTGCTACTTAAGTGAGCCTTTACCTTGGCATGTGCATCTTCCTATGTCATCCCTTCCTCATAGTCATAGTATGTCTGTATTTTAAAATTAACAAAAATCACAAGTACATATACTAACACTTTGCGACTATAAATAGTAGCAAAATAAGAACCAAGATCTATTATTGCAACAGTTTAAAACAATGCAACTTAACACTAAAAAATACATAAACATAGAGGATATGACAATTAAAAAATCACAAATCAGTACTAAAAGAACAATGGATGTAAACATGGGAACGACTGAGATGTGTGCATAATTAATATTTGTATCTATGTGTAAATTATTATTGTGTTTTTGTTTATAGATACTTACATCAAATATTGTAAGCACATCAGAATACCATTTGCTGTCAAAATATGCGCGACGAGGTCTGCCAAGGCTATCCACGGGGCCTGTTGGCCAGTGATTTCTCACTATCCCCTTCAAAGTCTTCTTGTGTCGAGGATTATTGATACTTCAAATAAATTATATTTCTTAGTAAATAAACTTTTTAAGGAACTAATCAATTGTAGTAAAAGGATAAAAACTTACTATTTTCCGGTAAATGTAACAACACCCAATTTCGGTTGACCTGGTAATGGGGCATTTGGATAGTCACCATTACTAATTGATCTGTCTTCCCTCTCAAAAAAGTCGCTCAACTCATTGAAACCGCCATCGTCCCTTTCACCTCGGCTCCCTCTCCGAGCGCTGGGACGAGCACTAGACCTACTGCCCCTTCCCCAAGTATCACCACCACCAGAATTGTTTCCCCTGCCCCCCTGCCACCACCACGTGACCTGCATGCCCCACGTCTTACTGTAACCACCATCATTATCACAACAAATGGAATGAGTAAAACTATGAAGCCCATCAACACCTGAAAGTTTTACAATAACATTTTTAAGTTCAATTGTTTGTAAAATTAAAAATAAATAACTATGCCAAAAGTAATCATAACATGGATATAATACGAAGAATTTTGTATCTAGCATGGGTCTAATTTTTATTCAATACATTTGTATACCAGTAAAAATTGTACAAAAACTCTACAAATATAACAATCCTTTTATACCCTAATGCCTAATTTGTACCTCATCTGGGAGAAAACCATTGCCTTGTGCGAGTTCAAGTCTTGAAGCTCTGTTTTGCAGTAATCTTGCCATCATTCAAGAATTTTTGGTAATTGAGAAGAGTGGAAAGTAAAGAGAGTGGATGTGGAAGTTAGAATTAAGTCGGTAAAACTAAAGATAGTGGAATAGTGGAACCCTTGATTAACCCTCAATCCAATTACACGAAGTAGTTTTACAAAGCAACGGCTTTTTTGTAATTAAATTATATGTATTTCAGGTTGATTTATGGGTTACTCGTTACTACATAAATGTCATAAAAATTAAAAAAAAATGGCACTTTATGAGAATACAAATTAAAAATGTGGCTAAAAAGTTTGAAAATATTTTATTCATGTTAAATATTTTATATTCATATATGTATTTGTAAATTACTATTATACAAAACAAGTTGAAAAAGCCGCGCTTCGCGGCGGCGTAATTTGTTTTTTAAAAAACTCTATCAAATAAATTACGAAAATTACTCGGTACTCGCTAATAAGTCGTCCTCCCGTGAAAAAACACATATATAACTTTACATACTCCTTGTCTTATATATAAATTTTTATGTTACTATACTCCTTTCTAATGAGACACTCTTTCGTTGAAAAAACACCTATATAACTTTACATATTCTACTTCAAATAGAATTTTTAGTTATGTATTACAAACGCTTATTCTATTTTCAATAAAACTTTTAATTGCAAGTACTTCTTTTATATCCGAACTCTTCTCTTCTATAAATCGAAACCCTTATTCTACTTCAAATAGAACTTTGCAAGTACTTCTTTTATATTTGAACTCTTCCCCTCTACGAATTCAAACACCTATTCTACTTCAAATAAAACTTTTAATTATATGTCTTCGCTATAAATTCAAACTCTTCTCCTCAATAAATTCGAACATCTATTCTACTTCTAATATGTTAAATGATATTTTTTTATTTATCAGTATTTAAAATGCTAAAATTTTAGAAAATTAGAAAAATAAATTGAGACGATCTTAGGGGCGCCACCTAACCTCCCGCGTATCCTCCTTTATATATGGGTGACATTCTAGAGAGAACTTCTTATATAGAGTTAGAGTCCGGGAGAGAACCATTACATAAATATTCATAATACATATTTTTATCACATTTTTTTATCAGATATGATTATAAATTTCAATTATTAAATCAAAAAACGAAATTAAACTCATCCCAACACTTTCCTTCAGCCACATAGACTCTACCTTGATTCTTCTTAGAGTATGTTGCCCAGTAATAATCTATTGTAGAAGGGGGGTTGAATACAATAGTATAAGATAATCGACTTCTTAATGTATATATCACAAATATGAAAGAAAGATAACAGCTTTATTAAATCTGATATAAAACTGTTACAAACTCTCTCAAGAAATTCTGATGTTCTTGAGAGCTGCTAGCTTACAAAAACTCTCTCAAGAAATTCTATGTTCTTGAGAACTTCTATCTTGATTCACAAATATTCGATTATGTTCACGTACATAAATCGAAACCAAAACTGTGTTTGTATACTACACAGCTTCTCTATCAATGATAAGTCCTAATCAATTACAATGATTGAAACCTATCCATAATTGATAGCTACATTCTATAAACCAGGAACCGACAGAATAAACTTCCATGTTTAACTAGACTCCAAATATAACTGGAAGTAGGAATCCTGATCAGCTTCCAGTCCTGATGATCAATCCTGATCCCAGTCCTGATATGTATCTTGATCCTGACGACCATGCAATCCTGATGATGTCAGCAATCCTGATCAGTTGAGTCTAGCTCCTGACGATCATTGAATTCTGATCTAACAATCTCCCCCAATCTCATACTTTGTGAAATAAAGTATAGATTCCTAAGATTCAATGATGTCAAAAACATATATACAAAATGTACAGTATCTGCAGCAACAACTTATCTGTTTAAATTCTTTGATAGAACAGATTCATCTTCAAAAAGTTGGATAACAAATTTTCTTCTTTTTCTTCAAGAATTTGAATCAGTCTTTCCTTAAGATTTCTGAGTTCTTCATCTTCCTCATTAATCTGGTAGATAGCTGCTCTGAGATTCAATATGGAGCTTTTCTGAAGACTATGCTCTTCAAGCAAAAGATAAGCAATTTCCTTCCCATCAGGATTGAGAGTAAGTTGAGTCATGCCAAAAGTTACTTCTTTAACAGCAGTACCCCTTTGCATTTCCACATCCTGACCTCTTTGATTTAAGTACATGGGAGTATAATTACCATTGAAATTACTGTTTCCATCCAGTCTTCTTCTTATTGTTGACAAAATCATGTCACTCCATTCCTTGCACATTTGATTCTTCAATCTCAAAAGATAATGAACATATTTCAGTTCCTGTGTAGTTTTCATCAGCAGATCTTGAATAGATAAAATCTTCACACTACCATCTTTCATGAAGTACAGAAGCTTTTCTTTCTTGTCAAAACCATCATGACAATCTATAACTATATCAACAGCTAGTAAATTGTTCAGGTTTTCAGAAGTTAAAGTACCTCCAATTTCAGTTAAGGAGTAAGGATCAACATATGACATATTTAGATATTCAGCATCCCTGTGTCCAATACCTCCTCTTGAATTACTTGTCAATTGCTTCAGATTTGAAAATATCTTTAACCAGAGTGCTTTTGATCTAACCATCTCAGATAAATCAACAACACTTGAAGCGCTTGTAATAATTCCTCCAGATTGAAAATTGATAAGTGTATCACACCTCAGTGTACTAATATGTTTCCACTTCTTATCCTTTTCCTTTTCAAAGGCATAGCTTCTTTCCAGTGAAGATTCTTGTCTGCTTGGGTTCCTCCACACTCTTCTGTTTGAGAGTTTAAGCCTTTGTACATAGAGATTGAAATCTCTATTTGTTGATCTTGTAATTTCACTTCTTCTGGCTTCTTCTTCTTCATCTACTTCCTTGTTGTGAAAATCAACCACAGTAGATAAAATTATCAAATCAATCTCTTGCATAATTTCAGAATCATCAGGATCTTGAATATTATCAGGAACAACATCAGGATTAGATTCTTCAATTTGATTTGTATTGCAGAGAGTTGATTTTCTTGATTTTCTTCTCAATTCAGGTTCTTCTTCAATATTTCCATCATCACCAAAAGTAGATCTGTCAGGAACTACTAGAGTTTGAATAGGTTCAGGAATTTCTTCAATTCTTAACCCTCTAAACCTTGTCTGTCTAGTTATTGTTTGAGTTGAAGAACCTCTTCTACTTCTTCTAGCTCCTCTCCTACCTCTGCTTCCTCTACCTCTAGCAGAAACAGGGTTATTAAAGCTTTCCATCATTTCTCTCTGTTGTCTTAAGAATTCTTCATGTGAGAGATCAGGATATTCTTCACTTGTTGTAGAGATTGCTTTTCTTGCAAATAATTGTTGAACTCTTTTATCAGTGTGATATAGAGTAACAATTCTGCCATCTTTTGTAGAAAACTCCTGGAATAAATTTGATGCATCTTCAGGATTATCAATAAAAATATCTTCATCACCTTCAGGAATTGTAGCAAGAGTATGTCCATGACCAGGTGTCAGGATTTGTTCTTCCGTCAAGATCTGAGATTGCACCAACGTTCTTACTGTCTTAACTCCAGAATCAGAAACATGAGTTGACTGCGTTGTTTGACTTTGTGAAGTTTGAATTGTAGACTTCATAACAGCAGCATCAGAGGTTTCTCCTTGTATCACTTTGTCACAACCATCATCTCAAGTATCATCATCATTATTCCTTAATACTAGATCAGGTGTGCATTTTGTCTGACTAACCTTCTCCCCCTTTTTGACATCAGGATTTGACAATAAATTCAAAATTAAGGAAAGAGAGGCTTGAATGTCAGTTACCTTAGTATCCAGAGAATCAATCCTACTGAGTTGATAGAGGTTTGTTCAGAAATAACAGATTTCACTTGGGATTCTACTACCCTTAGCTGAAAAGCAGTAGGCACCTTTGTAAAACTTTGAGAAATATCATTCCTCACCAACTCAGTTGAGTTCTTGATAGAATCAATCTCACTTTTTAGGCTTTTGGATAACAGAGTTGTAGCCTTCAAATGATTCTTCAAGTCTTGATTCTCTATAGATTTCACTGCATCATAGGCATGTTCCAAAGCAGAAGAATAACTTACAGATTCAGTAGATCTGTGCCATGAATTGTTCCATTCATTCTGTCTAAGTGCCTCAGCAGGATTAAAGGAAGGAATAGAAAAATCTTGTCTCTGATCTTTCCCAGTGGAAGCTTTGCTAGCCATATATGTACTTGATGAACCAAAATTAGTTCCAAGACTAATTTTGAGTGCTGTAGCAAGCTGTTCCTTCTCTTTTCGATTCTCATCATCATCACTATCATCAGAGTCATCATCATCAGTACTATGAGTATCATCAGGATCAGGAATAGCTATACCTTTCATTTTATCCTGTGAATCTGTGATAGGATGATCCATTGGTCTTGAACGAAGTGGCTGTATCAGGATAGGTTCAACATCAGGAGCACCACTAGCGTCAGGATGAACACCGTCAGGATTTGATATGCTTGCATCAGTATTTGCTACCAATGGTTCTTGTGGAGCTTGAGGTTCAGAAGCTTCTTCAACACTTTGAGTCAAAGGTTCTTGTGTGCTTCCCTCATTGACAGTGTCCTCGACCAATCTTTGAACTTCATCTGCACCAGAAATCCCTTGAGCATTGTCAGGAAATTTCTCAGAAACTGTAGCTTGGCCTGCATCTTCACTTTGAGAAGATGGTTCTTGTATAGCTGGAATGTTGATGTATGCATTCTCCCTTTGAGAAAATGGTTCTTGTGGGACCATTCCACTAGCTAAGCCTTCACTCAAACTTTGATTGAGTGGTTCTTGTGTGGCTGGATCATCAGAAAGAGCTACTGAACCACTTTGAGGTTCATGTTCTTGTGGGCTTGATCCTTTCAGTTTCTTCTGTCTCTGATAGACTAACTCTTCTGCCTTCCTTAGCTTTTCCATTGGATGTTTTATCCCAAGATTGGAAGCAGCAGCACCATACTTCTCCCATGAAATATCAACATGTCTTTTTGTTGGAGAGTCATGTGCTGGAGAGTCTGAAATATTAACCACTTGACTTGGTGCAGCATCAGGAATACTAACAACAGGATTTGCTTGAGCAGTAGAAACTGATTGCTCATTCAGAATAGAAGTGTCATGTACATCAGTATCCTGCTTCTTTTCTAAAGGAATATGATACCTGCTTTTTGATAACTTCCTTTTTCTTCTGTGGTGTAGACAATGGAACCACAGCTGCAGTAGCAGTATCAGCAACTTCCTTATTCACATGCATCACAGAGGATATAGGTAAGTCATCCTCTGAATCAGTCTCATCCCTGAGTACTAACTTTCTTTTAACAGAAACAGCCTCACCTCCCTTTGCAGCTTTCTTCACCAGGACCCCTTGTACACCCCCTTGTAACTTCCTTTTAGTGAGTGGTGTAGAAGAAAAATCCTTTGAACCTGATTGCCTTCCTGACACATCAGTTCTAGCTGACTTCTTTGCTTTTACAACTAAAGTCTTTTGAGAGACAATAGAGGTGGCAGTTGACTGTTTAGACTGTTTAGGATGAATGCTTGGGTTAGGAACAAGGTGTGATTGGCCTTGCCCCATAGCATTAGAAATTAAACCATAACGAGTAGGCATTTTCCTATCTAAGAAAAACCTAACCTCATCAGGAATAAAAGCATTTCCTATGAAACCATTTGCCTTATCACTGTTGACTAAGGACTTAATATTATTCTCATTAATTCTACAGATAGGTAGAACTACATCATTCTCAAAAACAACATTAGGACACAAGTGATTAAATATCAACTGTAAAAATCTAAGAAAGCAGACAGAACCTAACTTATCTGATTTCCTATCACTTAAAGCTTTTAAGATAAACGACCCATAATCAAACACTGTAGAGTGGATAAGAGAGTACCCAATTTTAAGAGATCCTGATGGAAGAGCATCAAAATTTGATGTCTTGTTCAGGAAACAGTGGCTGATCGTATCAAAGAAGAAATTTCATTCCTTCTTAAGCTTTGTCCTAAAGAGATTGCCATATCTCTTTACTTCACCATTATAGCCCAACTTTGTAACAAACTCAAAAAGAGTAGAGTCCGAAACATTAGCAGGAATAGCATCACCAAGAACAGGTAAATGCAGGGCTTCCTCCACAATTACAGGAGTCACATAGTGAGTAATTCCATTATGTTCAAAACTCATCAAGATGGTGTCAGAATACCCTTTGTCAAAAGTCACTGAGTTCCACACCTGCATTACAGACTTAAAAGAAACACTTGCAGGTTCTGTTAAAGCAAACTTCAATGGGCTTGAAGCTAGAAAATCTTGAATTATATGAAACTCATTGGGTAAATCTTGATGATTTAGAATAGCCACAAAATTGTAAGTGGCAAAAGTAACACCATTAATCATTGTTTGTTTGTTCATGAATGATGAAGACGCCATTGAAATTCTTAAAAATCTTGAGAATTGATGTTTGGAAATAGTTAGGGTTCGTAAGCACGTAGAGAGATATAAAATCGAAAAACTGATGATGAGAGAGTAATTAATGATGTAGAATAAGTAAAAGTATTTTGTTAGAACAAAACTTTACTCTCAATAACAGGTGGCAAAATATGATTTGTGCACAAATAATTAGTGGACAGATTACGTGTGTAATTTAAATGAAACTGCACCGCTTTTTATGTGTATGAATATGTATATCTATAACAGTGCAACACACGCGCGCATACAGTTGTCCTACTAAAACTCAACCGTCCATCAGCAGATACTGACGAAAAATTAGGCACAAATTAAGCAATGAAATACTGACCTGAACATCAGGATTGGCCAGTTGACTTCCTGTCAGGATAGCATCCTATCAGGATTTGATCAAAGAAAACATACCTTTCTGAATAACCATCAGGATTTGACAGTTATCAGGAGTTCCTCTCTGTAGCTTTCCTCAGAAATTCTCAAAGTTCATCATTCCAAGTTCATTCACCAATTTATTGAAAGTAGCTTCAGGTAGTGGCTTGGTGAATATATCAGCTAGTTGTTGATCAGTAGGAACAAAGTGAAGTTCAATTGTTCCTTCCAGAACTTGTTCTCTTATGAAGTGATATCGAATACTGATGTGTTTAGTAAGAGAATGTTGAACTGGATTTCCTGTCATTGCAATAGCACTTTGGTTATCACAATAAATAGGGATTTTTGAGTATGATAGGCCATAATCTAACAACTGATTTCTCATCCACATTATCTGAGCACAACAACTTCCTGCAGCAATGTACTCAGCTTCTGCAGTTGAAGTGGAAATGGATTTTTGCTTTTTACTGAACCATGAAACTAGTCTTCCACCCAAAAACTGACAGCTTCCTAAAGTACTTTTCCTGTCTATTTTGCATCCTGCAAAATCAGCATCTGAATAACCACACAACCCAAAATCTGATTCCCTTGCATACCAAAGGCCAAGTGAAGAAGTGCCTTTGAGATATCTGAAAATTCTTTTAACTGCAATCAGATGGGGTTCTCTAGGTTTTGCTTGAAATCTTGCACACAGACAGGTTGCAAACATGATATCTGGTCGACTTGCAGTGAGATACAATAAAGATCCAATCATTCCTCTGTAGTGAGTTACATCTACCTCAGCACCTTGATCAGGATCAAGTTTGGTAGCTGTAGCTATGGGAGTTGTAGCAGACGCACTATCTTGCATGTTAAACCTTGTCAATAAATTCCTTGTATATTTAGACTGATTGATAAAAATCCCTTCATCAGTCTGTTTAACTTGAAGACCAAGAAAGTAACTCATTTCTCCCATCATGCTCATTTGATATCTTGACTGCATAAGCTTGGAAAACTTTTCACAAAGCTTATTGTTTGTTGACCCAAAAATGAAATCATCAACATAAATCTGAACTAACAACAAGTCATTACCATGATTCAAATAAAATAGAGTTTTATCAATAGCACCTCTTTTGAATCCACTTTCCAGTAAGAATAGAGCTAAAGTTTCATACCATGCTCTTGGAGCTTGCTTTAGTCCATAAAGTGCCTTATCCAATCTGTAGACATGATCTGGATATTTAGGATCAATGAAACCAGGAGGTTGCTCAACATAGACTTCTTCCTCCAGTTCTCCATTTAAGAAAGCACTTTTAACATCCATCTGGAAAACCTTGAATTTCTTATGTGCTGCATAAGCAAGAAATATCCTGATGGCTTCTAGTCTTGCAACAGGAGCAAAAGTTTCATCATAATCAATTCCCTCTTGTTGAGAATACCCCTTTGCAACTAGTCTTGCTTTGTTTCTGATTATTACTCCATCAGAATCAGTCTTGTTCTTGAAAATCCACTTTGTACCAACAATTGATCTATTCTTTGGTCTTGGTACTAGTTTCCAGACTTCATTTCTTTCAAATTCATTCAGTTCCTCTTGCATTGCAGTAACCCAATCAGCATCTTTAAGTGCATCTTCAACTTTCTTTGGCTCCTCCTTGGATAGAAAGTTATTGTATAGACATTCATTTTGAGTCGCACTTCTTGTTTGAACACCTGCATCAGGATCCCCAATGATCAAATCAGGAGTATGACTTGCAGTCCATTTCCTTGCTGGTGTTAAATTGTTTCTTGACGTAGATGCTCTCCCTGGATTGGTGTTATCTTGATTTGAAGAACTTGCTCGTCTTGAAGCTCCCCCTGAATTATTTCTATGTCCTCCTGATAAGTTATCAGGATCATCACTTGAATCAGTATTTGAAGAATTTTGTCCTGATGATTGAGTTGACTCTGAACTTGTAGTAGAATGATGTTGCTCCCCCTCAACATTAGCACTACTAGAAGTATTACTATTGATTGCATCATCAGTATTTACACCATCAGCATCTGGTGTGTCATCAGGATTTGGTGACCCATCAGGATCTGATGTATGGACAGGATCTGATTCACTTTCCTCAGGTTCCTTGGTAGCTTCATTTTCAAAAATCAATCTATCATGAGAGTCTTCATTGATTCCAGCTATCTTCTTGTCATCAAAAGATACATTTATTGACTCCATGACAGTCCTTGTCCTCAAATTAAAAACTCTGAAGGCTCTTGATGCAGGATAGCCTATGAAAATTCCTTCATCAGCCTTTGTTTCAAATTTCCCTAGTTGTTCAGGATGAGTTCTGAGAACAAAACATTTACAGCCAAACACATGCAGATGCTTCAGACTTGTTTTCTTCTCCTTGAGTGACTGATAAGGAGTAACACCATGCCTGTTTATTAATGTGAGATTTTGAGTGTAGCATGCTGTGTTGACTGCTTCTGCCCAGAAATATGTAGGTAATTTTGCTTCTTCCAACATAGTTCTGCCAGCTTCAATAAGAGTTCTATTTTTCCTTTCAACTACTCCATTTTGCTGAGGTGTGCCAGGAGCAGAGAATTTTTGAATGATTCCTTTGTACTTGCAGAACTCTTCCATCTTTGAATTCTTAAATTCAGTACCATTATCACTTCTCAGTATCTTGACTTTGTACTTTGTGGTTGTCTCAATCATTCTCACATGATCCAATAGAACTTCAGGAGTCTCATCTTTTCTGTGCAGAAAATACACCCAGGTGAATCTAGAATATTCATCAAAAATTACAAGAGTGTACCTTTTCTTACTGATGGACATGATGTTGACTGGACCAAATAGATCAAGATGTAGCATGTGATATGGTTCTTCAATAGAGGATTCTGATTTACTCTGGAATGATGTCCTTCTTTGTTTTGCTTTCTGACATGCATCACAGAGTCCATCAGGAGTATATAACACTTTTGGTAATCCTCTCACTAAATCTTTCTTAACCAACTCATTGATATTGCTGAAGTTGAGATGAGAAAGCTTCTTGTGCCAATTCCAACTTTCATCTACTGAAGCTTTACTGATCAGACAGGTAGGCGAGTCATCAGTATTTGATTGAATGTTGGCTTCATATATGTTACCATGCCTGTAGCCAGTCAGTGCTATCTTGCTTGTTGTTTTACTGACTACTTCACAATGAGTGGAATAGAAGTTGACATGATAACCTCTGTCAGTGATTTGACTAATACTCAACAAGTTTTGTTTCAGTCCTTTCACTAGAGCTACTTTTTCAATGATGACATTTCCAATGATTATATTGCCATATCCCAAAGTTTGTCCAATGTTGTCATCTCCATAAGACACAGTTGGGCCAGCTTTTTCCTCATATTCTGATAACAGGGCTTTGTTTCCAGTCATGTGCACAGAACATCCATTATCCATGACTAACACATTTTTCTTTTTACCCTGCAATCAGAATAGAAACACACTAGTTAGAACATTTAGGAACCCATACTTGTTGGGTTCCTTTTCCATGCAATTTATTAACTTTCACAGCAGAAGACTTTCTGACCTTAGCAGTCCTGACAGGATTTACTCCATCAGGATTTGCTTTGTCAATATCAGTATTAACAAAAGCATGTTCCAACTTGACATTCTTAATGCTACCAGAGTTTGCACTATTTTTATCAACTTTAGGCAATGGATCATAAAAGTTATAGTACAACTCATGATAATCTTTACAAGTATAAATAGAATGCCATATACTACCACAATGAAAACAGGACTTCTGTGGTTTATAAAATACTGATCTATTCCTAACATCAGACTTAGAAATATCAGCAATCTTCTTCTTACTCTTCTTACAATCAATAGCAAGATGATTAGAGTTACCACAATTAAAACAACACTTTCTAGGTGCATTTGGGATATATTTGTAACCATTCTCTTTATTGATCCCAACTTTACCATTCCTGTTTCTCTTAACAATAGCTTCCTTTTTCTTATCTGTCACCTCACAGATTTTATCCTTAAGCTGTTTCTGAGACAATAGACCTACATTCTTAGTGACTTTATTCATGACAGGTTTAGACTTTATAATTTTAATTCCTTGAGTAGAAGTAGATCCCTTTTCAAAAGTAGAATTGGAATCCTTACCAAAAACAAAATTAACAGGAATAATCTTAGATTTGGTTGTATCTATAACATGTCTATAGGTCTTTGGACTGACTGTCTCATCAATGACAATTTTCTCTTTCAATTTCTTATCCTCATCTGACTTATATCCTAGACACTCTTTCCAATTCTTAGAGGTATTAATCTCATGAAATTTCCTACAAGAGTCTGTCCAGGTTCTGATTTTCTCATTAGCATTTTCAAGTTCCTTTTCAAGAGCAGTACATTTGGATTTCATCTCTAAATACATGTGATTCGCATTATCACATTCTTTTTGTACTTCTTGCATACGAGAAAATTCAACTTCTAATATATCATTCCTTTTTCTAAGTTCAGACATCTCAGATAAGATCCTAGTATTTTCAGCAGTTTGACTTCTAAAGCTAATATGTAAAGACTTTAGAAAACATCTTAACTCAGAAGCATTATCAGTATCAAAATCAAAGATAGTATTTAGTACCTTATCATCAGGAGTAGAAATTACATCAGCGTTGGCCATTAGAGCATAGTTGACCACCTCAGTATCAGATTCTGAGGAAGAGTCCATCCAATCCTTGCTTGATGTGATAAGTGCCTTTGTCTTCTTGCACTCAGAAGCAAAGTGACCCATACCATTGCACTTGTAGCATCTAACCTTTGACTTGTCAAATTTGCTACCCTTGCTATCCTTTTTGATATACTTATCTTTGTTTGAGTTGAAAGCCTTTTTTCTGAAAGTTGTCTTGTCTTCTATTCTTCCTGAACTTCATCCTTCTGAAGTTTCTGACAATCATAGCAACCATATCTTCCATGTCTGAGTCAGAAGAATCATCATCAGTATTGGCATCAGGATTGCCATCAGTATCTGATGAAGAGTCATCAGGATCTGACTCAACTATTCTTGTTTTACTTCTAGAGACCTCCATAGATTTTCCTTTTGATTTAGCCTCTGCTTTCAAAGCAATTGATTTTGCCTTGCTGCTTTTCTTGTTCTTTCTCTGTTGGACTTCAAGATCATGAGTTCTTAGCATCCCATAGACTTCATCAAGAGACACAGTGTTAAGATCATACTGATGTCTAATGATCGAGGTCTGAGTGTCCCATTCTTCAGGTAAAGCTCTTAGAAACTTGGTGTTTGAATCTTCAGTTTCATATTCCTTGTCAACTAAAGATAAACTGTTCAATAATGTCAGAAATCTATCATATAGATCAGTTAGGCTCTCATCAGGTCTTGCATCAAATTGTTCATATTCTTGAATCAAAAGAGCCCTTCTGTTTTTCTTGACAGATGCAGATCCCTGGCACTGAGTTTCCAAAGTATCCTAGATTTCTTTTGAAGACTTGCATGCAATCACTCTATTTGACATGACAGCATCAAGACTACTGTGCAAGATATTCTTTATCTTTGGTTCCCTGAGTACATGAGCTTTTTCTTCTGGAGTCCATTCACTTTTAGCCTTGACCACATAATGTTCAGGTACTGTATCTGTTCGTTCTACAATCCTTGTAGGAATATATGGTCCATCACGAATCATGTCCAAATAGTCAGGATCCATAGCCTCCAGGTACATCAGCATCTTTACCCTCCATGTTGGATATTGTGATTTCTTCAAGATGGGAATCTTCATGCTTTCATACTTGGTTGTCGACATCTTTAGATCGTATCTGATTCAGAATTAAATCAGTTTTCTCTGATACCAATTGTTGCCCAGTAATAATCTATTGTAGAAGGGGGGTTGAATACAATAGTATAAGATAATCGACTTCTTAATGTATATATCACAAATATGAAAGAAAGATAACAGCTTTATTAAATCTGATATAAAACTGTTACAAACTCTCTCAAGAAATTCTGATGTTCTTGAGAGCTGCTAGCTTACAAAAACTCTCTCAAGAAATTCTATGTTCTTGAGAGCTTCTATCTTGATTCACAAATATTCGATTATGTTCACGTATATAAATCGAAACCAAAACTGTGTTTATATACTACACAGCTTCTCTATCAATGATAAGTCCTAATCAATTACAAAGATTGAAACCTATCCATAATTGATAGCTACATTCTATAAACCAGGAACCGACAGAATAAACTTCCATGTTTAACTAGACTCCAAATATAACTCGAAGTAGGAATACTGATCAGCTTCCAGTCCTGATGATCAATCTTGATCCCAGTCCTGATATGTATCTTGATCCTGACGACCATGCAATCCTGATGATGTCAGCAATCCTGATCAGTTGAGTCTAGCTCCTGACGATCATTGAATTCTAATCTAACAGAGTATCCACCAGTTCCTTTCTCAAACCTCTGAACCTGTTTGGGTCTTTTGCATTCAGTAGCAAAATGACCAGGTTCACCACAGTTGTAACACTTGAATTTTGACCTATCCACAAATCCAGTCTTGTATCCTCCTTTGGTTGAACTTCCCACAGCAGCCTTTGATGAACTTCCCTTGTTGAACTTGGATGCTTGGCCTTGGGGCTTGTATGACCTATCCTTCTTGAACCTAAAGTTCTTGAACTTTTTGGCCATGTAAGCCATAGTAGGATTGTCCATGCTTTCCAGTTCCTCCACTGTGTAGAAGTCTTCATCTTCCACATCCTTGAGCTGCAGTACTACTTTCTCATCATCTTCAACAACCTCTTCTATCTTCAAGGATTGTGCAGGGGTTGATTGTGTGATTTGTAGTACTTCACTTGGCTGTGTGATCCTTGGCACATGTGCTACTAGGGCACTTGACATATTAGCCATCTTGTTCCTTGTTCCACTCTGTATGGCTCTCTTTTGAAAGAGTTCAAGTTCATAGGATTTCAGAATGCCATAAAGTGTCTCAAAGGTTATATTGTTGAGATCTCTTCCTTCTCGTATGGCTGTTGTCTTGTGTTCAAGGTGATCAGGCAGTGTAAGAAGGAACTTGACATTCAATTCCTTTCTGTCATAGTACTTGTCATATATCTGTAGTTCAGTTAAGAGCTTACTGAACCTTTCAAACATGGAAGTTAAGTCTTCACCAGGCTTGGCCATGAAAACCTCATATTGTGATATCAGTATTTGCCTTTGGTTGCCCTTAACTTCTTCACTTCCTTCACATAGTAAAGCTAACCTGATCCACATCTCCTTGGCTGATGTGCAGCTTATCACACTTCCACACATGGCTTTATCCAACGTGAGAGAATCGAGCAAGATGAGTTGCAAGTGATCATCTAGCACCATCTTCTCCTTCTCAGGTTCCAAAATTTCTGAGGGATCTTTGGGAACCCAATGTGCAGGAATGACTTCACCATTTACTGTTGTGGCTTCAATTTCCTTCCTTGGAATGAAAAGACCATTCTCGAGAATACCTGGGTATAGTGGATTCGCAGCTTTGATAAACAACAAGATCTTTCTTTTCCAAATGCTGTAGTTTTCTTTATCAAAAGCTGGGATCTTTATACTGTTTGATTTTTGCATTGTCGTCGTGATCTCAGATATATATGTTAATCTGTTCGCTCTGATACCAGTTGTTGGTCCTCGTGTATTGCAGAAGGGGGGGATGAATACAATATTGATAAAATTCAATCTCAATTTCAACAACCAAAACTAAGATTTAACGTTATCAGTAATATGTATGCATTCACAAACAGTATGGTCTAAAAGACAAGTTTCACAAAATAAATGTTTTTATTTATTTTACAAAGTGTTGCTACAACCTCAAGAGAGAATTCTTGAGCTTCGGTTTTCTTCCAAACACTTATTTGCTTGTGTTTTCCACTTCGTACATAGAATGAATTGATAGTCTAAGTATAAAACTAATTCTATCATTGTCAACACGGGTTTTTGAAGCTGCTGTCATTATCAAGTGGCAGCTTCTTATAAACTGTCTACCCATGTGACTTTCCTAAATTGCTAACATGTCAGATATACAATACAAAGAAAGCAACCTAGATTCATTCTATTTCCAGCTAAAACAATTCAGCAAATAGAGACTTGACCTTGCTCTTGAATTGATTCGCTTTTGTTTTGTAGTGCTTGAAGCTTCTGTCGTAGTCTTGCAGACTTGGTGCAGCTTAGGGATACTGCAACACGCCTGTTTCTTGAACATTGAAACTGTCACGGGATTTGACTGAGAAGATACCTAGAACAAGGATCTTTCTCGAGACAGTTACTTTTGCCGCAAAGCTTGTTGTCATAGGAATGTTCTTTTGGTGACAGTATGAGTTCCCCGCACAGAATGTTGTCGAGGTTTCTAAACTTGCTGTCGAGGGCTAAAGTTGCTGTCGCGTAGTCTTCCGCCAATGTTGTTGTCAGAGTGAATATGATGTCGTGACTTGCAACATTCTGTCTTCTTGTAATCTTACTGTCAATGCTTATGACAGTAACCTTTATTCATGCTGTCATCTAATATGCATTCTTTGAGGCTTGAACACAGCAAGTGAACTTCTTCCAAATTACACAACTAAGATGACATTGCACACTGATTACAAGAACATACTTTGGCTGTGACAGTATGTTCTACTTAATTAAAAATTAGGTATATACAAGGTTAAGTTGTTTCTATGTTATCACCCATAAATCTCAACAGTTACCCCCTTAGCCACCGGTGCAAACGTATCATGGAAATCAACTCCGGGTTCTTGAGTGTACCCTTTTGCCACTAAGCGAGCTTTGTAACGATCTACCTCACCATTGGCCAAATATTTAATTTTAAACACCCATTTACACCCTATAGTTTGTTTACCAGGTGGTAATGAAACAAGTTCCCAAGTATTATTGCGTTCTAAAGCGTCCAATTCCTTGTTCATAGCTTCTACCCATTTGGGATTAACAATAACTTGACTAAAAGTCTTAGGCTCTTTATGCTTAACAACTTGAGCCATAAAAGCACTATGTTCAACATAAAATGAAGAGGTAGACACAAAATTAGCCAAAGGATACTTATCAGCAAACGACACATCTGAAACTCCTTTATCATCAACTCCTTTAACAATACCAGAATTAGGGCCAAACTGATAATCTTTCCACCAATGTGGACGTTGTCTATCCCTGGTGGATTTCCGAAGGAAATGCTCATTATCAGAAATAGAAACATCAACCTCAGGATGCAAATTTACGAGTGTATCAATGTCAGGAGGCAGCCCGTCATGATCAAAGTCTGAACTAGAAGAAAGAACATTTGGTACCTGTGTGACAGGAGATATATCTGGAGAAACAGAAGTACTAGTAGAAGAGATACCAACATCAACATTGGATTCAGGTTGAACCACAGAAAAACCAGGCAAAACAGAAGGTACGACAGGTAGATCAGTAGAAGAACTAGAAGGATCGGCATTGGAGTCAAACCAATGTTGAACAAAATGAGGATCAGCACTGGTAGAAGTATGTGTTTGATTAAGGAAAGGAAAGACTAACTCATGAAACACCACATGCCGTGATATAAACAATTGTTTGGTATCTAAGTTCAACAACTTATAGCCTTTGTGACCCATAGGATAACCAAGAAACACACAACGAATTGCTCGTGGCAAAAACTTATCAGAGTCATGGACAGAAGCAAAACAAAGACACCCAAAAACTTTAAAAGTTTGATAATCTGGTAAGGAACTATGTAAACATTGATAAGGTGTTTTATGGTCTAAGATGGGTGTGGGAAGCCTATTAATGATATAGGTGGCAGCCAAGACACACTCCCCCCAGTACTTAATGGGTAAACCAGACTGAAAACGCGACGAACGAGCAGTGGAAAGCAATTGACGATGTTTTCGTTCAACACGACCATTTTGCGCAGGAGTATCAACACAAGATGATTGATGAACAATTCCTTTAGCAAGCATGAAATCAAGAAGAGAGGAATTGAAGAACTCAGTACCATGATCAGTACGAAGATGTTTAATGGAAGTGTTGAACTGAGTTTCAACATATGCACAGAAAGTACAAAGTTGAGTGAAGACATGATGTTTAGACGGAAGAAGGAAAGTCCACACATTCCTTGAATGATCATCTACGATTGTAAGAAAAAACCGACACCCATGTGTGGTTTCATGACCATATGGTCCCCATAAATCCACATGGATAAGGTCAAACACTTGAGAAGCATGACTAGTGCTTAAAGGAAAAGGTAATTTAGTCTTCTTAGCCAAGGGACACACTAGACAATGAACATTGCACTCATCAACAATATGAGAACTCGCAATAGGAATTTTATGTAATACCTGACTAGAAGCATGTCCTAAGCGCATATGCCAGAGGGCACTCAACTGTTTCTTAGAAACAACACTATTGACAACAGAAGGACCAGACAAAGAATGGTCGGTCTGAAATTTTAAATGAAATAAACCATCAATAAATCTGCCATTTGCTAAGACTTCTTGAGAATGGGATAAACGAAATTCACAATGAGTATTAAAGAAAGAAACAGATCCTCCAGTAGCATATATCCAACGTGCAACTGATAAGAGGTTATAATGAAATGTGGGCACAAAGAAAACATTGTGCAACACAAGGCTAGGATGAATTTCAAAAGAACCAACAGTATCAACCAAGAGTGTAGAACCATTTGGTAAAGCAAGATTAACTGGGGTAGACAATTTAGTCACATTTGTAAGTAAATGAAGAGAACAGCACATGTGATCCGTAGCACCGGTATCAATCAACCAGGCATAAGTAGATTTATGACATGTAACTAAATTGACACCAGAAGTAACCATACCTGCTAAATGATCTTTCGGACTGTTAGAAGACTTTCCAGTCCCTACAAACAAACTCATTAATTGATTGATTTGCTGTTGCATCTGTGTAAGTTGATCACTGTGAGGAACTATAGATTTTGCAACACTAACAGCTGTTGTTGCTTGATTAGGCTTTGGTAAAGACCTAAACTGTCCAGCATAAGTTGAAGTAGAAACAGTCCCTTCCCTTTTCTTCTTCCAGTTTGGAGGATAACCAATTAACTTGTAACAGTTTTCCTTCGTGTGACCATTAAAATTGCAATATGTACATTTCAATGGAGACTTCACAGCACCACTAGAAAATTTCTTATAACCAGCATTTGTAGCATTTGCTGCTGCAACTGTAGCATTTGCAGTAGAAAAAGGACTAGACTCTGTCAACACATTGTGATAACCATTCCTGGCCTTTTCATCTTTCTTAACGAAAGCATAAGCTTGAGAAACTGTAGGTAATGGACTCATCATGAGTATCTGACCTCGAACAGTAGAATTACTTTCATATAGCCCCATCAAGAATTGTAACAACTTACATTTCTGATCTCTTTCAACTTGTACTTTATTAACACCACAAGTACAACTGACACTGGGCTCAAGAACAGAATACTCCTCCCATAATCCTTTTAATTTGTGGAAATACACCTCCACAGATTTGGTTCCTTGTTCAAGACTATGAATATCTTTCAGTACTTGAAAAATCCTATGTCCATTAACTCCAGAAAATCTCTCATGTAGCTCTCTCCAAACATCACTAGCAGTAGTAACGTAATTCAAACCATCACTAATTTCTTCTGCTACTGAATTAAGAATCCAAGTTATGATGAGATCATTAACTCGTTCCCATTGAGCATAGAGAGGTGAATTTGTAACAGGTTTAGGATAATTCCCATTCAAAATGACAAACTTGTTTCGAGCATTCAAAGCAATTTGCATAGACCTACTCCAAGGCGCATAGTTGTCAGGACCTACCAATTTCTTAGCAATCAATACTAAACCAGGATGATCAGTATTATGTATATAAAGCGGATGAGAATTGTTATCAACAGTATAGATATTGTATTGAAGATTGTTCTGATTCTCCAAAGCGATCTTAACACCTGGATTCTCATCTTTTCCAGAACAAACTTCATCATCTTCGCAAACATTATGATGAATAGGATTTACAGTATTACTAGATCCAACTCCTTGAACAACATTCGCATAACTATCACGCAACATGACTGAATAACGCAAATAAGCAAGCTAAAACCAATATCAAACACAAATTGACATAATATTCAAAGTAATCATATGCAATCTCAATTGCAATAGCTACTCGAAGAAATCGAACCACAAATTCAGAGATTCAGAGATAAAACCTGTAAGATTCGAGATTCAGCTGATGTTAACCATCAACTCAACGATGCTAAAGATTCAATTGAAGATGCAGAAGACAAATACGACGTCGTGAAGATGTACGGATCGAAGAGAACAGTCATGTAAGATCTGATACCATATTAGATTTAGAGTAACTAACTTGTATCTATTGTTGTAAGTATAAAGTTCTGTAAACAAAGAAGGAGAATTTATTATTCAGCAAAAGTAAAGTCACTATGGAATGTATCCAGCAAGTACTTATATACAACCTCTAGTCAACTGTAGTTGACTGTAACAAACTAACAACTTACAGCTGTCAAAAGATAAAACTAATTCCACATACAATTTTGTAGCTTATCATTTATTTGTGCATTTATAGCATGTAAAATGGAAGCTTTGTGTTGATGCTTGAGCTGCACAAGAGCAGCCACTGCTGAAGTAGAATTAGCATTCATATTAGGGGTGATTGAGTTCGGGACGTGGCGTGGGAAGTTTTGTTTTCCAAAAATTAACCAATGAAATCAAATTTGGGGGGAGCAAGAAAATTGTGGACCAAGGAAACCATAAAATTCCTTAATCCAGTTTGAGTAGTTTCTTGATTAATATAACACCAAACTTAAATAAAAAAAAATGGCACTAATCACACTATAACAGTGATCAGATATGCCTATAAACTGATAGCCACAACCCTGTCTTCTCAACTAGTCGGTAGCACAAGGGGTTATCCATGTCATGACCGATTATACCAGGTTTTTACTAATCCCGGAAACATTAGGCCTCGAACAGAGTTCCCCTGATAGCCTGGAAAGTTCTGCTGGTGGTAAAACTGCGGCATGAAATGTTTGGCCCAAACAACATATGTATTAATCAATGCTGTAGTGAATAGACACTGGATCCAAATTCCAGATACAATGTGCTCGGAAATGTACTTATTCTTTGCTGATATCAATTTAATATTTAAAATTATTCTATAGTACCAACAAGAAGGAGGTTCCTTGGTTCAGTTACAAATAACTGCTAGTTACCACCAACCAGCAACAATCTCATAACCAATCTACACATCTTTCTTACTAAGGTCAAATGCATGAACATCGGTTATTCTAAACATTAGAGGATATAGTACTTACCTAGACCAAACATGCTGGTTTTTTGGATAATCAGACGATTAACTTTAGATCTCTTGATATTTCTCAAGGCCTGGATATTGTCCTGCTTTCCTTTGAAGTCAAGAAATTCTCCTAAGAGATATTTCCCTTTAAGCTCCAACCTACAGGAGGACAGGATGCCTTGACAATCAGAACTTCCCATCTTTCCACAGAAGTCAGAACCAGCTAAAAGCTACAACCTACAGGAGGACAAGATGCCTTGACAAACAGAATTTCCCATCTTTCCACAGAATTAATATCAGTAAAATTATGAGAGCAATATATCCCAAATATAGTATTATTTGAAACAAATAAATCCCAAAAAAAAAAAAAAAAAACTCATACCCCACAACCACCCAGGAAAAGAAGTAAAAGGAAACTCCCACCACCTCATTCGTATTACCATGATATTAAACCTACGAAAGTAATATGGAACACTTAATGATTACTAGCCTCTCTTTGACAAAGTTCCATACTTGTTTCAGAGAGAAGTACAGTAAAACCTCTATAAATTAATACTCGATAAATTAATAATCTCGATAAAATTAATAATTTGTCCAGTCCCAATTTGGGACCAGTATAAAATTGGACCCCAATCGATAAAATAATAAGATAATAACTTTTTTGAAATCCCAAAGTATATATATTGGTCCCAACGAAACTATAAATTAATAATCATTAAAAGATTCCATACATATTCTAAGATTGTCTAGTAAAAAATGAATCTATAGTCACTTGTTTTTTGTTGAACTTCAAATCTATATTGACTTCATCTTTAAATCTCCTCACTGCACTTAAGAGTTGGGGCATTGTCTTCTCGTATTGCAACAAAAAGTTGGGGCATTGTCTTCACTGCACTTTAAATCTATAATGGACCAACTTTTTGGTACTATGAACTAACTTTTTACTTATTCAAAAACAATGAACTTGATAAATTCAATTAACTTGTGAATGTATATTCATAGAATGTGCCTTGGAACTTATTTTTGTAATTTATTTTTCATCTCTAACTAATATATATTGTAACTAGTACATTAGACTTGGAAATTTAAAGGTCTTATGTAAATCCTCTTTAAATTAATAAATTATTAATTTATCGATATAATAATATCTCTCTAAATTAATAAAATATCCCGGTCCCAACATTATTAATTTATAGAGGTTTTACTGTATAGTCTCTAGTAAATAGTACCTTTCACATTTCAATCCAAAAAAAACTAGTAAGAAACATCAAAGGGTACCGCAAATGTTGGACAAACTAAAAATTATATCAGGAGTAATGCAAATTAAAGTGATGTTTTACTTGATTATATGGCCACAGCTACTATATTAGATGTAGACCTGGCAATGGACCGTGTACGTGTACTTTCGTGTCGTGTACTTTCGTGTTTTCGTGTACTTAATGTAAAACCCATATCCGATCCGTTTTGGATTCGTGTACTAAATTTGAAACACATATCCAATTCAAAACGTGTCGTGTACTTTACGTGTCGTATTCGTGTACATTAAACAAAAATATAAATTTAATTTAATTAAAATTTATATATTATAAAACTATTTTAATTATGTAAATTTTTATGAAATGTGTATTAAATATTTATCACATACAATTTTACAAAAAATTGTAAATATAATTTATATATATAAATGTATACTTCTTATATATAAATGTATAACTTACTGACAATTAATCGTGAAACTTTTATTTATTGTTCATATGTAATTGCTTATATATTCTCTAAATATACAATACTATAAATAATATATATTTTTTAAAATTATTTATTTACTTCATTAATTCGTGTACTTTCGTTCCGTGTCGTGTACCTACTGTGAAAACCCAAACCCGACACTAATTATATTCGTGTTTTTTCGTGTTCGTGTACTTTCGTGTTCGTGTACCAATTTTTTGCACCCAAACACTAATTATCCGTGTCGTGTTCGTACCGTGTTCACGTGTCGTGTATCAAATTGCCAGCTCTAATTAGATGTACATGTGAAGCAAAAGGTGAAAATTTGTGAGAAATATTAGCGTAAGGTTACGGAGGTAGAAGTCATCCATTTCTGTGCAGGGCCAGCTTTAACGGAGCATGGGGTACTAATAAAATATGAATTTATGAAAAAAATGACACTCCCAGCCCATAAACACATCTGCCTGATTTGTATGCTGACAATCAATTTCAATCCATAAACATCAGAGTTTGAAATCTGCATACCTTCTTCCTGAGAAAAAAACATCCGACTCTTACAAATTCTGAAATCCGTCAACTAGAACACAGAGTAAACATCAGTCAACGCATCACCATCTCCCTGATCAAGGACATTCCTGCTCACTGTACTTTGAAACTATGGTATAAGCCGCATAATGGCCTCACGCCCAAATCCAACATAATAGGTCCTAGAATTGGGTATACAGCTCAAGTTTAGAGTATATAAAATGGCTTAAATTGGATGAACATGGATTTGACTGCATTATGTTTCATTTGAATGCCAGTCACTTAGATTGTGTCTGTCCTTATCAAATGAACAATGAATAGTTGATGACAAGATCAACTTTCATGGCAGTGTAGCCTATTATTACACTTACAAAATTTGGTACTAATACTACTAATTTAACACTTAGCAGAGCTCTATATCTAGGTACAGAAAGAGACTACTGGACTGGAAACAAGTCAGTAACAGAACACTTGAAACTCATGAAAACTGAAAGGGGATTCCTATAATATATAACATGTAGCCTCTCTACCATCAAAAAGGAAAAAGAAAATCCAAGCTTCTCAATTGTTTACTTCCCTGAAATTCTGTAATCAAACACTTAAAATTTCGAAAGGACTCTAAGAATGCATTAAATATACACTGCATCACATTTTTAACTAGGATCTAACAAGTAGTAAATCATATTTAATATCAAAAGAACATCAACTTGTGTGCTCACAAACAGTAAGAGAAAAGAATCACCGCTATAGAGAAAATTAATATATTGTTTGAACAGTAATGTATATCTTATAACTAATATCATCAGCAATTATATACTTTTAACCAGAATATTTTCAAACTAAAGATCATCTCAGCATTATGATCCTCAAAAACCTTATCCTATATCATCTTGTCGAGTCCACTATCAGACAGTAGAATAACTGTGGAATTCTTCAATTCTGATTCAGACCAGGGGTGTTTCATCAAAGAACTTTTCCTGGAGGAACAAGAGCGACAAGACCTTTTTCAGGGAGAGAAAACTTCCTGTAGACAGCCTTGAGCTTACTTTCTGGAAGAGCTGCATGATAGCTCACCAACTGCTTTGCACAGTCCCTATCACATCAAAAAGTTATTGAATATTCAGCGTCACATATAACGATTTAAAACATCTTATGAATGGCCAACAGTATAGCTTGAAGCTGCACAGAAAAGAAAAAGAACATTTACCTTAATTGAGCCTCGGAGTATCCAGTGTAGTGTTTCAGGGTCTCAGTCCAGAAAGGGCACTTGTTGAGAGTACACCGCGCAGCATAAACAGCTGAAGCTGCAATAATGGATTGGGTGTACATCACAATGACTGAGTAATGCATCAGACCAAGTTCAGCTAGGAAAAAAACCATGTTTTCCATCTGCAATAACAGAAAACCAAACTTATCATTTAAGTCGAAAAAACCAGAATTTGTTCAAACAATTAGACTATTGACATTTTAGGATTCTGAATTGTACCTCAGGATCTGATGGAACTGATGACTTGATGTATCGGACCAGGAAAACATATGGTGTGGGTACTGTCAAATACCATTCAAGCTTCCCAAGTATCGATTTCTCCATCAGCAGTACCTGTTCCCTACTATAAGCATTGTCTGAAATCGCGATTAAGTCATTAACCTGCAAATCACTTCAATTAGCTTATCTTTTAATTTGCATCAAGTAGTTTTACTTCAAAATGCAGAAAAATAAGAATTATAATGTCTACCTCTGGTGCCCAAATTTCTTCATACTTGCAAGCAATCAGCATCGAACTAACTCCTACCAACTGTAGTTCCCTCCTTGGAACAATCTCCATAGAAAGGTAACGATCCACTATATTGATAGTGAGGTACAAACTTTCAGGCACAAGTTCAAACTTTCTGTGAACTTCAATCAGCCAGTCAATAAGAATCGCTCTCATCTTGGAGTTGATGTCATTTTGTGAAACCATGTAATCATGAACCCGACCATCAACCTAAATAATAATTATTTCATTTCAGTAAGTACAACAGCCTTTATAGAGCAAGAAGAAGACAGGGCGGAGGGAATTAAAGATAATTACTTCAGTAAGTTTGTAAAACTTGTAAATGTCCTCCACGTATTCAACTGCAGCTAGTTCATCATCAACATCTGTTGCATCAATGTTGGTAACATTCTTGGACCTGTTGACTAGTCCACAAGCGACCTAAATCAGGACAACAAAGTAAGTACACATGATTAACACTATAACATTGACACAAACTTATGAAATGAAATTAAGGATAATTAATATGAAACATACTTTACTCCTAGCACTTAGAATTGAAGTAAAGGCCTTTGCTGTCTTTTTCGAAGAGGCTGGTCTTGATTTTCTTCTACTAATCTCGAGCTTACTTCCATCATCGGAGCTTACAATAACCACTTCTTTTGGTTTTGGAATCTCACATTGTTTCTTCTGAACAGCTGCTACATCCACAACACTAGCACCCTTTCTTCTCACAGCAACTCCATTATCAATCTCTTGAAGTACCCTCTGCAATATATATCATAAAAAAATTATGGAAAAGATTCATAAAAACTAAAGCATCCACTTGATATGTAACCCTGCACATGCAATCAATCAAGTACCTTGGTATTCTTTCCAGCTATCTTCGCATTCTTTTCAGCTACTGGTTGTCCTTTTGCCACAAGTTGTTTACATAGACCCCTGATAAGATTAAGCATACTTAATCAGATTTTAAGACACAGTTTCCACAAGTAGCTGTAAAATAAACGAAAGAGGAAAATGATGAAAACCTTGTCATTGGCCTATTGATCTGAAGTTGGGGCTTTCCCCCATCAGCATCTTTCACAAGATTCCCAATATCTCTCAGAACTCGGCGATTTCTTCCATCTGCTGCTAGTCCATTCTTTTGCTTCCCTCCTACATCTAAGACAATTTCAGAAACATTCATAAAGAAGCCCAATATAGAAACATATCAGCAAATTGAAAAAGACAGGTTTACAAACTGCTCCCTAAGACACAACAGATCACGCACATTCAAAATCCCTAAATAAAACAATACAAGCAAAAATAAGATAATTAAGATCAAAAACCCTGCTTACTCAGGCACAATAAAATTCCCTTAATTTAACAACTAAAACCCCAAGAAACGATAATTAAGATTATGTATTTAAACCAAGCATGTCGATATTCAGATCAAGAATTCAGCTAGTTATTAAAAATCTTCACTACAAACTAAAAACATCACAACCTATAACACAAAAACACATTCAAATTAATGAGAAACAACAGATAATAAAGATTACATATTTAAACCAGGCTCCCAAATCCCAATTTCTCGATAACACACAAAAAATACCCATCAAGAATTTATCAACTCGATAACACACACATAGAAATTCCCTTAATCAGAGAATTAACAACATACATATATATATATATATATATATTTACAGATTATAAACCCTCTACACAGACACACATGTACATTCAAAACTCACAAACAATTACACACAAGAAATCAATTATACACATCAACATAACTATAATCTACAAATATAAACAAAACCCACAAACAATTACACACAAATACATATCTTTCCACCCCTAATTCTTCAAAACTCAGACTAATTTACAAAACCCACAAAAATTACAAGGAGAAAATCAAGAAAGATAAAAATGATACCTTTATTTCTCTGAGAAATCATCTCCTTCTCTCTTCTGCAAAACCCCCCTTCTTTCTTCTGTATCTCTCTAAATCTCTCTCAATTTCTCTCCGAGTATCTATATAAAAAAAAAAGTGTGTTTCTTGTTTTTTTAACGTTGGGGGAGGGCAGGAGTTCAATTTATAACAGTTCAAGAACACCAATTTTAAATCCTGACCGTTTGATCCATCCATTCCCATTAGTTTAAAATAGCCGTTAGAGGTAAGATTACGTGGTTTCCGGGTAATTTACTCTGATAAGTAAATGGGTAATTACACCTCTTTATGTTCATTTTTCAGTTTTTAAATTTTTTTTATTATTTATGTTTTACTAATTTATTAATTGTATTTTTAAAAAAATAATAAGTAAGAATGTTAAAATATGTAAACATTCTTAACTAATTAACAAATCATTAAAATGGTTTTATAATAAATAGACCCGTAAACTGGTTCAAGTAAACAGGTTTTGGAAAAGTATTTAAGTTAAAATAATTAAAAAAAATTATTAATAATAACTTTTTAAAATAATAAGGTCATTAAATTAGATTTAAGAAATAAAACAGGGTTGTCACTCAAACCAAGTATATCTTATTAATTGGATTTTGTTAAAAAAATAGGTTAATTTTGAGATTTTATTTATAGTCCCAAGTGTGTATAAATACATATGTGTATAGAGTATTTACCGAATTTATTATGTTTTTAGGTTTATTTCCAATATTATGATACTTTTAGAATTTTTGCAATTATACAATCTGTGTTTGTTTTATTTCTTCCTTTCACGCTCTTATCTTATCTACTACTCTCCACTCTTCTATCATATTTTTTCATTCTCTTCTAATTCTTTCTTCCATCTTTATAATCAAAACTTCATCTAGTATTTTCCCGCACATACAAATAAATATATTTGAAAAGTGATAAGTTTGCTTCGCAATGATTGTTTGTTCAACTCCACCATATAGATCTATACTAATGCTTTTCGACAAAAAAGTTTCAATTCTTATACGATTTTGAAAGTTAGGTTAATTACTGATTCACATATGTATATACTTGCCTCTATATATATACATATATGTGTTTTTATATATAATAAATTGATAAGATATAAATTATCCAATGAAGAAGAAATTGAAAGTGTTAAACTCGAAGATTAGTTTATGGTTATTACGAATTTATGAAAATCGAAGTTGATTTTGGTTGATTCTTTAGAAAATTAGAGTTTCAATTAGATAATAGTTCGTTGATTTTAGAGAGATTTTGGTTGATTTTGACTAATTGTTGCAAATTTGGAGTTACAATTGGTGGATCTTAGCTGATTTTGGTGATTTGCAATTTGGAGTTGCGATTATGCAACAAGTTTCAACTCGTTATGCAACTTAAATAACCTGTTATGCAACTTGTTTTACAAATTATTCATTTGTTAATTTTATTGGAATAAACCCCGCAGGGGCACCATCTTAATAGTAAGATTCAAAAATTTATATCACTTGCAACAGTTGCATATATGGTTGATTTCGGTTCATATCAGTTGCAAGTCTTATTTAATTGTGTTTTATTTATTTATGCAACATGTTATGCAACCAAAAATTATTCCAATTATTAAATTTTTATAAGTTGCATTTGTTGTTGATTTTGGTTGCAGACCGTATTTTTGCAATTATGTTGGTATTTTTGCAAAAAAAATTCTAGGATTGGATATTTATGAAAAAAGCCCAAAACAATATCATATCAAAAAATAAGTACCGTACCGACAAAAGTTTTAATATTTCATATTTAATAATATTGTGAAACACGTGATATTTTTTATTATCTGTATATAATTTATTATTGTTGTAAAACAATTAGTTATAATTAATTGTTGATATAATATTAAAATATGTTTTAAAATAAGTAATTCTTTAATATATATTTAAATTAAAATAGTTATATGTGTTAGGTCCCTTTAAAAAAAATTAAAAAACGAGTTCTAGAGATATATTTATTAATTCAAATAAGTTTGTAAAATAATTAGACTCTTTAAAATTAGTAAGTTATAAAGATATAGATATAATTTTTTATGAGTAGACCTAAATTTTCAAATTTAAGCATGGAAGCTGAAGATGTAGATATATATAATATGTGTTGGGTCTGAAGCGATCTTGCATGATATGATGTCCAAATATTACACTTTTTAATTAAAGTATTAGAATTTAAGTTTCAAAAATTAAGTCAAAACAATTAAGTAAGGCTAATATATTTAGTGACAAAAATTTTAATATTTAATATATTTAGAACTGACAGAATCGAGATCATCTTGAAGATGATGTTAAAAAAAAAAAAATTGCCGGAAAAATAGAAACTTTCATTAACTTAAATCTTTTTCAAGTACATGAGTAATGGCTGAAGGAACATCACTTGTTCTCCAAATGCGGTCAGCTAGAGAATAACTATAGCTTGCAAAAGCATGGGCTAAGCTATTCGCAGATCGCTTAATAAACCTAAGGATCACACCTTTGTCTTCCATCCCCTTCAATAAACTTCTGCACTCCTGAACTACACTGCCGAAATAGGACAGCATTTCAGCATTGCTGCGTATTGCTTGAACGGCCGCGAGACAATCAGTCTCGACAATTACATCATGTTGTTGTGACCCTTTGATCCAACTCAACGCTTCTCTAATCCCCATAGCCTCTGCACATTCTGGAGCTATGATCCCTTCTTTGCAACTGGACCGAGCTTCGATTAGCTCTCCCCTATGATTTCTGGCCGCGAACGCATAAGAGTATCTCTGAGGAGAAGTATAAACTGCAGCATCGGTATTTAACTTAGTCTTGTTTTCTGATGGAGGAGACCAGTGCTCATCACCGTCGTCCTGGTTGATAAAACTCCACGAACGATCGATAATTTTATCATGAGCTACTATCCATTGACTAAGAGCCACTCTACCTGATATCACAGCTTGCGACACTTCCATACACTTTTGGTTCCAAACCAGATCGTTTCTGCACTTCCAGATCGTCCAACATATCATGGCACCCAACTGGCGATTTTCACTGCACCATTCGTTGAATTCCTTCATAGCCCAGTCCCTAAAAGATATCTGAACAGAAGAGTTCCATGAAATACCTACCATAGACCAGCAGGATTTTGCAAAGGAACAGTCCAGAAATAAATGCTCTGAACTTTCCACTCCACTGTTACACAATGAACACTCCACGTTTACGTTTACATGCTTAGAACGAAGTCTGTCCTTCGTTGGTAAGCACCCTGAAATAATTCTCCACAGAAGCATCTTGACTTTCGGTGGAACTACCAATACCCATAGATTCTTCCAAAATTTAATATGACGAAGTGGTGTTGGAGGGCCGGGCCGTTAAATTAGTTTCCAGGATTAGGATTTTGTAGGGAAACTCTCTATTAATCATATAGCATTTGTTTAAATATAAGACTCATAACCTGAGATCGAGTAACTAAATATCGAAAGTGTACTAAAAGTTGAGTTTAGAAAAGTATTTTATGCGAAAAGATTTTAATATTAAAGTGTTTGTTTGAGTATTATTTTTAAATAAAATTTTAAAATAAATAAATAAGGGTAATTAAGTAAAAATATAAAGTATCAAAAAATCGTACCAATTGACCAAGTTTTTAATATTTCATATTTAATAATTTAGTTTAGGTATTAGAAAGTAATTGTTGTGGAATAAAAACTGTGCTTGCGAATTTAATGCTAGGGTTAGAGAGCTTCGAGTTTTCGTGACTAAATCGGTCCTCACAAGATGTCTACGTATCTCAATTCGTAATTGAGAATCAAGCCAAAAATGTAGTTCTAATTGAAGGATCAGGTCCTTTTATAGGCGTCAGGAGCCTTGTATTTAGGATATGTTTGGGAGACTTAGCGAATAAGTCTCCTTCTTGACCGCGAATAAAGATTGTATTTCTTGGTGGGTAAGTCTTTTCATTATCGTAGGATAAGGACTGTGACTAGAAAATAGTATAATTGAAAGTAAAATAGGAGTGTGGATTTGTATAATTATGTTTTCAACGAGAGAACGACTCAATAGAAAGAGTATGTTAACATGAAAATTAATATCTATAACAAATATTCAATATATTAAATTTGAGATTTCGATCTTAACAATGAAAACGTGTTTAATAGGAGAACGACTTATTTATTGATAAAATTTTAAAAAAAATTATAACGACGCCGCCGCGAATTGCATCTTTATCAACTAGTATATATTAAAATAGACCAGCAGGGGTTTCGCAGCAACTTGAGGCTATTAGACGAGGCTTACTTTGGGGTGAGTTTTCTGATTCGGGTGAAAGAACTAGAAAGATGCATTTGTTAAAATGGAATAAAATAACTATGCCAAAGAATTCAGGGGGCTTGGGCATTAGTTCTTGTTGGTCATCGTGTATTGCAGAAGGGGGGGGGGATGAATGCAATACTGATAAAATTCAATCTCAATTTCAACAACCAAAACCAAGATTTAACGTTATCAGTAATGTGTATGCATTCACAAACAGTATGGTCTAAAAGACAAGTTTCACAAAATAAATGTTTTTATTTATTTTGCAAAGTGTTGCTACAACCTCAAGAGAGAATTCTTGAGCTTCAGTTTTCTTCAAGACACTTACTTGCTTTTCTTACCACTTAGTACCTAGAATGAATTGATTGTCTAAGTATAAAACTAATCCTATCACTGTCAACACGGGTTTGTGAAGCTGCTGTCATTATCAAGTGGAAGCTTCTTACAAACTGTCTACCCATGTGACTTTCCTAAATTGCTAACATGTCAGATATACAAAACAAAGAAAGCAACCTAGATTCATTCTATTTCCAGCTAAAGCAATTCAGCAAATAGAGACTTGACCTTGCTCTTGAATTGATTCGTTTTTGTTTTGTAGTGCTTGAAGCTTCTGTCGTAGTCTTGCAGACTTGGTGCAGCTTAGGGATACTGCAACACGCATGTTTCTTGAACATTGAAACTGTCACGGGATTTGACTGAGAAGATACCTAGAACAAGGATCTTTCTCGAGACAGTTACTTTTGCCGCAAAGCTTGCTGTCACAGGAATGTTCTTTTGGTGACAGTATGAGTTCCCCGCACAGAGTGCTGTCGAGGTTTCCAAACTTGCTGTCGAAGGCTAAAGTTGTTGTCGCGTAGTTTTCCGCCAATGTTGCTGTCAGAGTGAATATGCTGTCGTGACTTGCAACATTTTGTCTTCTTGTAATCTTACTGTCAATGCTTATGACAGTAATCTTTATTCATGCTGTCATCTAATATGCATTCTTTGAGGCTTGAACACAGCAAGTGGACTTCTTCCAAATTACACAACTAAGATGACATTTCACACTGATTACAAGAACATACTTTGGCTATGACAGTATGTTCTACTTAATTAAAAATTAAGTATATACAAGGTTAAGTTGTTTCTATGATATCACCCATAAATCCCAACAGTTCTCTTCGTGACAAAAATAAGGCGTTGCTTTAGTATAACCTCTACAATCTATAACAAATTAAGTATACAAAATATTATGTAAAAAAACCACCAAAAGGAGTTTTGCGAACATATACCTTTCAAATACCATTAACAATATAATCAGAAAAAAAAAGCAAATAAAATTATCATCATATGAGTCTATTAAAAAGTGAAAAGTCAAACAAAACCTCATTTGATCTTCACTATCCTTCATTCTAACAGATTTTAAAGAAATCAATTAGACGGATTGATCTCTACGATACAACTAATAATTGAATGACTCGTGAGACAAAATATATTTAAAAAATGAGATAGAAAGTGAGTTCCACTAATAATTGAATGACTCGTGAGACAAAATATATTTAAAAAATGAGATAGAAAGTGAGTTTGTGGGAACTTTTTTCTTACATACCTAGTTGGATAGATAAATATAAATTGACAAATAGTACCGGGATGATGCTCGGCAAATTTCACTTGTTCCGTCAAATAACACTTACCAATATGCATGAAATAGCACTTACCAATATAATCCAGATCATTTGTTTAATTATTTTATTTGGGTCAAAGAAAATCTAGACGAAACCCAAAAATTCTCACCTAAAAATTTTAGGTAAGGAATTTTACGATTGGAGATGATTTATTGAACATTAATCCCTAAATGTATCCATGGTGGGACCAATATAACAGTGGTGGATCAAGCATTTAATTAATGTTATAATTTATCACGAGTCACACTAACTCTCATAAAATCACGTACATAATTTTACATTGTAAATGATCGTTTTTAAAAGATGAAAACGCGTAAAGAACAAAAATAAAATGTAAAATATTATTTATGGGTGTACAAATTTCGTACTTATTTTGTTTTAATATTTATTTTAGGAGCTCACTGAAAATTCTTTTAAGTGAGCCGTTGTGTATTTTGAGTATCCATTTATAGAGTTTTAACTTGTACAAATAATCCGACAATAGGCTAGACATGTGTAATTTATCGAAAGATAAAAAAAAACAATTTTTTTTACAAGATCCGGCTATAATAAATTGCACAAGGTAAACTATTGAAAATTTTCATTGTAAGCTCATGTTTTTTTGGAGAACTCATAACCTAAGAACCACGAGAACGTTTAGTTGTATTTTAAAGTAATATATTATTTTATTATATATAGACAGGGACAAAATTTGTCTAAAAATATAAGATATACAATTTAGAGACAATTGATATTTCATTGACAATTATAATCAAACACTAACATCGATCATAAAATCCTACATTAACATCACAAAATTCCTCTATTACTTTCACCTTCACCAAGTAAGTTCAATTATATAATTTTAAATTTCATGTGCTCGACTTCCAAATTTATCCGTAGAACATTAAAATTATGGTATTATTAATATAATATAAGATAAACAGTGTTCAATTAGAGAACATTGTAGAAAAAAAGTAAGTTCGGTTGTAGAATTTTGTATCAATTGTAGAACTTTAAATTTCGTGCACATAATTTTTGAAATTCAGTAGCAGAATACTTATTTCTACTACAAAATAAAATAAGTTATGATGTAGAACCCTAATATCTAAGAAATTTTTGTTCTTGTAAAAAACGTTTAATAAATTAAAATAAAATTTTTACAAAAAAAATTGAAAAATTGAAAAATCAGCCAAAAAATATGTGGGATAAAAAGTATTAATAGAAAGAGAAGATGTTAATAAATGAGTAACTTATTAATTTTTTTTATTTAAATTAAATGCACTAATATTATAATTATTTTTATTACCAAAAATAGAATTTCAAGAATTTTGTATCTAAAAATGAATTAAAATTTACTCCATAATTACACAAAATTTATATGTATTAAAATATTTAATTTGCAGTAATCTATTATATTATATATATATATATATATATAATAGAGCAAATAGGGGTTGTGTGAGACAAAAAATCATAGTGAAATGACAATTATAGCCTCTAAATCAGGAAATGACGTTATTACCCCTTCCTTAATTATTTCATATTAATTGTCTACTATTGTTACATATTAATACACTTGCACATTAATTACTCATCTTTATTAAAGTATATTAATTGTTTTGTAATTAATACTTATTGTTTATATACATGTTATTTTAAATGATACATATTATTTAAAAAGTAATAGAATATAATTTAAAAAAATTAAAGATTTTGGAATAATATCAAATGGTTGGTAATGTGACATGATTTCATGTTATCTTCATTGTGGTCGAAGTGATTTGCGTGAGAGTTATTCATTGTTAACTAATTAAGAATACATATGTAAAATCATATCGAATTTTTGAAAACAAATTATGCAGTAAAGAAACATCAAGTATTTACTTACACGAAAATCAACAACAGCCTCTTCACATCCAAATCATAGATATTTATCACACGAACTTACAGTTGAACGAACACAATATAATGAACAATGAAAAAGAGGAATACCAACTTTACAACAACTATTGCTAACTTCAATTTTCAAATATCTCAGTCATAAAAGCATCAACACTAATTAACAATATGTATGAAAAATCATATCGAGTTTTTTAAAGAACAAATTATGCGGTAAATAAACATCAATTACTTATTTACTTGAAAATCGAAAGAAAGGTATTCACAATCAAATCATAAACGTGTATCACACGGACTTCCGATTAAACGAATAAAATATAATAAAAAAGAAGAATGTTAACTTTACAATAATTATTGCTAACTTAAATTTTCAAATATCGCAGTCATTAAATCATCAACACGAATATATCATAAACAAATATACTGGAATTAATGACAAATTATAAAATATTCCAGAATAAACCCGTGCCTCGCATATACTGGAATTAATGACAAATTATAAAATATTCCAGAATAAACCCGTGCCTCGCACGGGTTACAAAGCTAGTTAACGTAACTGAACAAAAGTATTTTTTTAAGCAATAATTGAACAAAAGTTAAAAATGAAATAATATGTAAGGAAATAATTAGGTTGTCTTTCCTAATTCCTACTAGGGGTAGGAAGGCAATCCTATTAAGGGTAGAAAGACAACCAAAATGGGTATAAATACCCCCCTTTATCATCTAAACTCGTATACAAAAACTCAAGTTCCCTCAATTGGTGTGATGAATTCAATGGTGATCGGAGGCGAGAATCGAGGCAATGCTTCTCTAGATATGTTGGCGGAGTTAGCAGTCAAGCTTGGGAACAACATATTTGATGATGATAAAGTAGAAGAAATCATGAACAAGAAGAAGAAATATGAAGAAAAACAAGACAAGATCAAGAAACCTACAAATATACTAGTTGTTATTAACATGAAAAAAGGGGTGTCGTTGAAATTTAAAGATTATCACCCTGCCCCTGCAATAGCAACTTGATGATGGTGATCGTGTTCTTTCTTGCGAAAAAGCGATGATTCTTGATATTTGTAATGAAATCGATGATGATGATGTCTATTTCGGTTGAAGATTTTCCGATTGCTGAAAAATTGCTAGGGTTTTTGCGTTCTTAGAACATGGTTATACATATAATTGGAGAGCAGAGGATTAGAATTAATTAGGGCTTTATTAATTAAATTGTCATGTAACTTTGATTTGTTCGTTGTTGTTTAATGTAGTTTGATTTGTTTATTAATGTAGTTTGTTGTTTAGTTTGATTTGTTTATGCGGCACAAACTGGAGTTTAATCATCATGTATCTAGGAACTAAGAGGCCATTTTACACATTTATGGTCTGTAACAGTTTTGTCTCGAAATATATATAAATCGGGTTGCTATGGTATGACTTGTGCTTTTTTGTGTTATTGCAAGTAGATGTTATGTATATATATATATATATATATTTTTGCTAAATAGTAGATGATATTTTTTACCTATGTTCTATTTTAGTGATGTTCTGCAGCTGGAGAGCAGCAGAATGCAGGTGACTCAACTGGAACAAGATCTTCAACGAGCTGGGCAGCAGGTTCGATCAATATGGCAGAAGTTTGCTGCCATATTATTAATGTTTTTCTCTTTTCCGAAGGTTAATAATATTTCAAGTTCAGGAGACCAGTCTCAATCAATGAGTAGAAATGGTATGGCCATATTTTCGTACCTTTCCTTTTCCTAATTAAGAAGGAAAACATTGACAATGATAGGATACAATTTGAATCGAATATATTAAATCATTGAATGGTTTGATCTGTTTCTGCATCTACATTGTTTCAGACCAAGCCCAAGCTAACGTGCATATTTCAGTCTTTTTACAGGATAATGTTGTTGCCTGTTGGTAATTTAATCATAACTAAAGGTCACATCACACTTTCTAATTTCTTGTGTGATGGACCTAATTGAGTACCCTTAACCTGCCAACCAAACACAGACACTTATTCATCTTGCTATAGGGGTATTTTCTGTTACCCTTTCTTTGTGTCTTGAGAGATCTGAGTTGAATGGTCTTGTCACTGTGTAGGAGCCTTGGCATTTGATGTAGAATATGTGTGGTGGCTGGAAGAGCACACCCGGAGAACATTGACAATGATAGGATTATAAATTTGAATCCGTAGATATTAATCATTGAAAGGTTTGATCTGTTTCTGCATCTACATTGTTTCAGACTGAGCCCAAGCTAACGGGCATAATTGCATATCTTTATTCTGTCTTTTTACAGGAGAATGTTGCTACCTGTTGGTAATTAAATCAGGAATTAAAGGTCTCGCTTTCTAATTTCTTGAGTAATGGACCTAATTGAGTTCCCTTAACCTGCCAACCGAACACAGACACCATTCATCTTGCTATAGGCATATTTTCTGTTTTCCTTTCTTTGTGTCTTGAGAGATCTGAGTTGAATGGTTTTCTGACTTTGTAGGAGCCTTGGAATTTGATGTAGAATTTGTCAGGTATTCCTCTATTGTATTATCCTTAAAACCTATAAATTGTCAAAGATTTTTCTAGATGACCAAAAAGATAACATCAAGCAATTATTTTTCATTACCAGGCAGACAATCTTAGGCAACAAACCTTTCAACAGTTGCATCGTATACTAACAACTCGGTAGTCTGCTCGTGCTGTCATTGCAATCAATGACTATTTTCTCTCGTCTCCGAGCTCTTAGCTCTCTCTGGCTTGCCCCCCAGGGAGTGAGCAAGCGCTTGTATGTTACACCATATTTGATTGAATTGCTGCCCGTGACTCATTGGATTTCTATAGCAAAGCAGACCACATGACATAAAAACATAGTTAAACAACAAACTTTTCCTATAGTTCTTTCCTTTAAGTCTAGTCTTTGGTGGATCCTACTTAGTGCTATCTAGCTTGGTTTTCTTAACACTTAAGTTATTTATCAAAGGAGATTTATAGTTTTTGTTGTCTTGTGTAATACTCCCCCTGCTATGTTACCTTTGTCATTTTGAATAATATTAACATCTGTTGTAGGGTAGAGTTGAGGTCAGTTACTATATTTGGGAGATTCGAAACCAAGGATTGCCGTGACCAAGGTTGTGGTCAAACAACAAAGGTTGGCTACACGGCATAGTAACATTCCCCGTAAAAATTAGTAAGTTTTGACACTGCTTCCTATGGTTTTCATTACTCAACCAGCAGCTTCACTTTACCTTCTACTTAAGCAGTTTCTCACTACAGTCTACACACCAGCTACACTTATATGCTTACTTCTTTCCCGAGGGCATACTACAGTGATCCCCTGCAAACTGGTTGGAACTCATAACGACACCGTTGCATCTAACTCGTCAAGAGGTAGTGCCCACCTCAAATCCAGAAACTGTTGCTTTTCAAATAACTACGTATTTTTAGAGACCTGGAAAAGTCATTCAAATGAATAAATGGCATGGAACCTGAGTAGAAGGGATGTCACTGGCTAAGCTATTGATGTGTATGCTTCCTTGCTCATCCTTCAATTGAAAATATCAGTGTAAAAAAAAGACAATAGAATTTCGTAGGTTTCTGTATTTGATTTCTCAGGAAACCTTAGATATATATCTTTTTCTTTATTAGAATTATATATATGTTTACATGTATGCGAACAGAGTGATGATGATTTTATGAGGTATCGATCATCGTTGTTGCGACAAAAAGTTATTTGTAAATATTTTGAATTTAATGATACTTGAATCATATACATGTACAATTATATGCACAGTTGACAAAGGTTATATGTACGAGTTAAATCTAAATCTCTTAGTGCTAGAAAAGCATTGTACAAACTAGCACACACTTGTTCCTACCATTATCAAGTCACAACTGATCACACAATTCATGAACATTTAAAACCTAACTATCCCGAGTTCTTGTGTACAGTTCTTCAACCTATAGGAGCTTCTACATGATTTGACATCCAAGAAGTCATCGAGTTGTATCGACATTTTCGAGGTACGATCACTAGTCACCAACTCGTAATCTTCAGTATTGCGAATAATGCAGTATAACATCTAGTTATTTAATTTTGTAATTCATTTAAAACAAACGAGTCACGTCGCTTTTTAAAGTTTGTTTCAGCATCTTGTTGACCTTTTCTCATCATGGCCACAAATTCATCATAATTAATCCGACCATCCTGCAATATTCAACGTAATTTGCTTAGTTATGATACATTTTATGATCACATTAGAGTATAGTTTTGGTATCTTCCTTACATTGTCACCATCAACTTCAGATATAATTTCATTAATGTTTCTTTCATCGTTCATGCCGAATTCTCGTAGAGCTTGCTTTAGTTCTTCACGTGTAATATACCTGAAAACAAAAACATACGCTGCTTATAAAATTTAACAATGAAACAGGAAATGTCACAATTTGTCTATAGAAAATTCTCGTAATTGTACTTGTATATAAAAATAATAACGTGATCATAGTTAAAATTACCCGCTATCATCTTTATCAAAGTATTTGAATGCAGTGTGAAGATGATCTTCCCTGTCCATTCTGTTCATCTGCATTGTCGCTGTGATGAACTCGTCATAATTGATAGTTCCATCCCCATCAGCATCGGCCTGTGGTTATATTTAAATAAAAAATTGATTAAAGTTAATACCAATTACTATACATTTATCTTAATATTCATTACATTAGAAATAATTATTTCTTATATTTGGATTATAGGAAGCTTACAGCTTCTATCAACTGTGTAGCTTCATATTCTGATAGCTTTGTCCCCTGTTGTGCAAGACCTTGCTTCAACTCCTCTAGTGTTATGGTGCCACTATTGTCAGCATCCATGCTTTTAAACATCTGTTTTAACCCGGCGATCTCTTCTTCTGATAGACAACCAGCAATAACCTACCCATTTCCATGAAAAACAAATTGTTAAGGAAGTTTTTAAAGATGGAGATAATGATCACAGAATATAAACATAAAGAACAAAGGAAAAGGCTGAATTTGACTCAAGTTAATTATGCCAACATTAGGCGTTCTTATTTATGTCTTAAGATTATCTATTACTGATAGATGGATCGTATAGGCATAAGTAAAGATATTTAATATTGAGAGTTTCTAAAAATGTTGAGAAAAATATTCATTTGATCTCAGTTTATAAAACAGCATTATCATTTGATACAAGTATGAAAATAACTACAATCCAAGGAAAAGATATGAAAATGGCTTGTACCCGAAGAGCAACTTTTTTGAACTCATTCATTGCTTTGAACTGCTTGAGTTTGCCAATGACAGCATTGTCAATAGGTGTGTCAGGTGCTTCTCCATCCTCTTTAATCCAAGGATGAGCTAGAACAAAATAAGGTTCATAAGAAAATATGCACTACAGAGTTCAAAAACCTATAGTTCTTATGTTTTTAGTGTTTGAATTTCTTGAGCTGATATAAAATTTGATTTGCCATTTTTCTGCAGTTATTCTGACTTCCTTGAATGTCTTGTACATGAACAAATATTTCCATGCATAACAAGATTACATTATTAACAAATATACTTACAGAGAACTTGAACTGCTGTCAACCTCTGTTTGGGGTCTAGTGTCAACATCTTCTTGACAAGATCTTTTGCTTGAGGTGAAATTGAAGGCCATGGATCACAGGAAAAATCAACATGGCCACGCAAGATGGCATTGAATATCCCATGCTCGGACTCTATCATTGCATTAAGTTTCATAAATTTTTTCAGTAAACTGTTACGAGCATAAACACAGAGAATATTAGAAGATGATCACATCTTATCTTTTCTCAAGACACCGTATTACCTGCCCAAAATGGAGGAACGCCACTTAGAAGAATGTATAACATGACCCCGACGCTCCAGATATCAGCTTCTTGTCCATATCTTTTCTTTAGAACTTCTGGGGCAATATAATATGCGCTACCAACAATGTCTTTAAAATGATCTCCTGTCATGAGGTAAACTATTGTTGATACCTTTGTTCTGTTGGAACATTTTTGCAATTAAATTTTAAAAGTTTGCTACAAATTTGCGTGTGCTTGGTACAAATTATTTGATTAAAAAAGAAAGTTGTTTTGTGATGCCTTTTACTACACCATAAAATCAACAAATCAAGAATAGCGTGTTGTCACCTTGTTTGTAGAAAATTGATAATCCGAAATCTGTAGCCTTGAGAGGTGCGTCCTCATCAGTACTCAGAAGTAAGAAATTTTCAGGTTTGAGATCTCTATGAATGACTCCCATTTGATGACAAGTACAAACAATTTGAACAATGGTCCGTAGCAACGAAGCTGCAGCTCTTTCGGAATAATGTCCTTTTACAATAATCCGATCAAACAATTCTCCACCAGCACACAACTCCATAATCAAATGTACAGCATGCTTGTCCTCAAAAACACCATTAAGATGGACAATATTAAGTTGTCCGGCTAAATGATTCATAATTTGAACTTCCCTCCTAACATCCTCCACGTCCTCCTTGTTAGATAATTTTCTTTTGGATATAGTTTTACACGCAAATTGTTGTCCCGATTGTTTATGAGTACAAATGTGTGTGATTCCAAACTGCCCTCTTCCAAGTTCTTTACCCAAGTTATAAGTCGCCCTAATGTCCTCCATTGGCCTGCCTAGAACAGGTCCTATAGGACTAGTACCATTTGGAGGTTGAGATTTGGGTTGAGCTTTAACGGGAGAATCCGATGAAGGGCTTGCTGTAGCCGGTTGGTTTGTTGAGTTATCGACATCATGGGAATCTTCTGGTTGATTTCCCTGGGCACAACAATTCCCCATCAGAACATACAAAAAATATGCAGGCTTGGCTCAAAACTCAGAAGATGAGCAAAGGAAAAAATTCAAGGGGGTTTGGAGGTTGAAGAAAAAGAGAATGCAGGAGGATTGATAGTGAGGAATTCTAGGACTTGGACTCGCAACTTTGTATTTTAACATAACAACAGGTTTAGAGCTTTTCCCGGGAACAATCCTCTCTTTTTTCTTTTCTTTTCTTGTCCTAATATATGATGCTCATCCTGCTGCTGTCGAGTTTGTCAAAATATCATGAATAAGAATGTAACATTTCATATTTAAAATTGTCCATTTATCTTGCACATTTGTAATTAAATAAAACTTTAATTTATTATCTTCAAAACAGTTCATATATTTTATTTGTTCCTCCTTACTATTTAAACTAGCTTTATAGCTCGTGCGAGGCACGGGCATGCTGTAGTTATTTTCGGTTATGTTGGTCTCATCGTTTGGTGGAATGCATGCAGAAGAAAAGACATAAGCATGTAACAGTATATCAGTAGGAAATATGTCGAAGGTTTGATGATACATGTTTCACAAAATCTCAGCCTATAAGGTTGTTATTATGACCTGAGTAGGCGCAAATATTTTGATTAATTAACATGTTTTGTTGGCACGCACGACCCTTCTGTACTGCAAGATTTCGTCGGTTATAATTTTGCCAATCGTATTTGAATGAGAAGATGGTTTTAGTGTCACTTTGAAAGAGTATCGGGCGTCTTTTACCATTTCCATTGCCTGGGGGAACGTTGGCACTCCATTTACCTGTTTGTAGTTCATGGGGTAGTCGTGACCTTGTGTACTGCAAGATTTCGCCGATTATAATTTTTCCAATTGTATTTGAATGAGAAGATGGTTTTAGTGTCACTTTGTAAGAGAATTGGGCGCCTTTTATCATTTTCATTGCATGGGGAACGTTGGCACTCCATTTACCTGTTTGTAGTTCATGGGGTAGTCGTTAAGTGGGTGTTGTAAAATTTGATCGGTGTGCATAATAGAGTAAAAATGTAGAAGTACAAGTTGTATTAGTATGTGTGGATACACTATTTAAACGAATGCATATAAATTTGATCGGTGTGCATAATAGAGTAAAAATGTAGAAGTACAAGTTGTATTAGTATGTGTGGATACACTATTTAAACGAAGGCATACCATTTTGCCCGTTTTAAGAAGGGTTTCCTTGCAGACACGTTGAATACAATAATTGTACAGTTGTGGATATAATTTATTTTAGAAAACTATTACTTATACCTTTCAAGATAATGCTAAACTGATTCGTGATAAGTCACTCGTTTCACCTTACAATTGCCACTTGACACAAATAATTTAACATTTAGTACTTTTAATATTTTATCATAGATATTCAACAAAATTAAACTGATTTAGTTTAGATTTGATTTAGTCGTACGATGACAACTTCAACTTTCTTGTAAAAATCTCCAACACAAACTTTTTTTATTAATATATAAATATAAAACTTTTTTACATTTTTCGGGTTCAATACTTTATATACTATAGTGCATTTTTCGAAAATGATCAACGTATAAAATTTATCTATTGAAAACGAGATTTATAATATATTGGATCATAATAAAACTACAGTCTGTTCTCCTATTGTGACTTACTGTATTGTTGTAACATTAGTGGATAAACCACGGAATGTCTACTAAGAGAATAACTCCTATGAAGAAGGTCTTTAATCTTATTAGTAGCTAAAATTTCAAAAATGCATATATAATTATAAGTTGTTAATATCTTATAATGAAACAATAATAAATGTAAAATAATGATAAAATCTAATATAATCTGATAGTATATATAATTTGTAATCTAATAGTATATATAATATGAGTCATTATGTACTTAATGCAAATAAACATGATTTATAATATAAAAATATTAATATAATCTTTTTTTTATGGATCAATTCCAATTTTATAACATTTTTTTAAAATACAAATATAGAACATTTTGCGCGAGTTTTTCTCAAATATGGTTAGAAATATTATTTTAAGGCACTTGTGAAAATAAATTATCTACCTTACCAAGTAGATTACAAAAAGAGACCAAAATAGAGTATAAAATATTAAGTGTTTGCGCATATTAATAAAAAGCTTCATAATACAATCTAAATAGATGTCTATCATAGTGGTAAGGAATGTTACTTTTAATTTAGAGATTAAGGGTTCAATTCCCGTCAAAAACAATTTTTTTGTACTAAAATAGAGTATAACATATTGAGTATTTGCGCATATTAATAAAAAGTTTCAAAATACAATTAAAATAAATGTCTAAAATAGTGGTAAGGTATGTTACTTCTAATTTAGAGGTCAAGGGTTTAATTCCCATCAGAAACAATTTTTTTGTTGTGCTATTATATAAGGGTAATTTAGTAATTTTATGATGAATAAATTGTCTCACGAACCCCCCGTGCAAGGCACGAGATCGCTCTAACCGACAGAACTTGATGTTATTTTCTGACGATATATTCTAGTTCACGTCAGTTTAATTTTGCGATGATAGGTATTCTTCAGTTTTTTGTGGTGATCCTGCCACCAGTTTGAACTTGTTGGTGACACTATGTGACATGATTGAGAAAATTTGCAAGGAAGATCGGTTTGGTATTAGTCCGAAGAAGATTTTGTTCTTAGTTGAATGCATTTGATAATTAGTTTTATAAGCTAATTAATAATCAGATAGGAATTAGTTAAATGTGTCAAATAAAGGCTCCATTTCGAAAGTACCAATACTCTCCGGGCTCCATAATTCTCTATAAGCGGTCAGAGTAGTATACTTGTCCTTAATGCATGAGGTGGCGAGATTGAGATGCACACAAATTCGTATTCGAAAAAAACTGTTCGAACTGGTTAAAAAACTCGGAAAAAATCTGATTAAAAAAAAGTCCACCTCAATTGGATCCAGCCCGCAGGCTTAAATGAATCGCATATTTTTCACAAAACCCCGATCCGGTTCGAGCCGAATAAACCCAAATTTAATATCGATTTGGACGTAGTCTTGATCAGGATAAAAGTCCAATCCAAAAAGTTAGAATTTTCAATTAAATCTCGGATAAAAGCTTAAATTTTTTGATTAAATCCGAAAAAATAAAAAAAAGTTAAAGTTAAAGTTATCAATATCTAAAATAATTTGTAAAAATCCGATTTGGCCCCTCCTGACCCGACCCTATCCACCGGTATAAATATTTTAGAGGAAATTTGTCTCGATTTAAAAAATCCCGGCCCTATCGGATATCGAAAAATCCGACCTGAATCTGGATTACGTTCATCTCTATTCAGGGTAACAACTATAGAGGTGCTTATATTATTACTTATATTATCTGATATGTATGAACATAGTTGAGATAAAATGATTACTATTTTGTATTATTTTGTATTATTGGATGCTCGGACTAAAAAGTGATATTATGTGACTAAAAATGCATTTGTACTTTGTCTTAAAATTGTGAATACAAAGGAAGAAACATAATTAAATTTAATTAAAGAGATACGTGTCTATTGGATATACTTTATACCAATAACGACTTTTATTAATAATCAGACAAATGAAATTATCATGAAAGAATCTTGAATAAAAACTAAAGTGTAAAATAATATTTGTGAAAGACATTACCATACTAATGAGTTTTATACCACAACAAAAAAGCCCAAGTAGCTCAATGGTTAAATTGGTGACTTGAAATTCTTAGTAATTAGTATTGAAGTGTCTTAGGTTTGATTCCCATCAAGATGAAAATTTTCTTACATTTTTATAACATTTGACTTTGGAGGGGCAGTTATGTAATTTCAAGTTGTTGAATAAAATGTTTCACAAAATTCTTGTTGCAGTATAAGATATATAATAGATAGATTGGATATTCATATAGAATTACATAAAAACTCCAATTTTAAGCATTAAATATGTTGATTTTTTTTCCCAAATGATAGCTGTAAATTAGGGTTGCACACGGGTTGGGTTGGCCGGGTTATATTCAATTTAGTGACCCATCCCAATTAAATCGGGTTAGAAAATATCAACCCATCAACCTCAATAAATATACTACTCACTCCGTCCCCTCAATTCTTTACATTGAGGTTGGACACGGAGTTTAAAAAAAAAGTGTAATTTAGCAAAGAAAAATGATTAAAGTGGTGAGACCAATCAATATTTAATGTATAAAGTGGAGATAGTGGGGTAAAATAACGGATATAGTTAATTTTTATATTATAAAACTGTAATATTTTAGAAATTTTTTGGAATGTAAATAAAGAAGAAAAATGTAAAAAAATGAGAGCGAGAGATGTTACTATTCTAATGAGTTGTAAACTTGTAATAATCTTTTTTCATAATTTTTAATAAAAGATCTCAGAGTGTCACTATTATTGAGATTTTAAAAACAGTTATATGTGATGTCATGGGTGATGTCAAATGCTCTGGCTCAATACTTAATACGGCTACAGCATACACGAGTGATTCATCTGCAATTCTGCCTAGAAATTGAATACTACAACTGATGAGTAATATTTTTTTTTTCTTAAAGTCAAGTTTTTTTCAAAATATGATTTTAATAGTTGAACCCATCCAATTTGCTAACATGATAGTAGATTAAATTCTTTTTTCTTTAATTTAGAAAAATACTAAATTTGATTTTTACTTAAAAAAGAAATTTTATAAATTCCAAGAGTCAAAAAATTAAATCGAATACAATATTGTTGAAAATATTCTCATTTCGATATTCATTTTTTAACGATAAATATTAAAATTTCAATTATTGAACGTTATTGATAATCTAACATGTAAATTTGACCCGTTTAAATATTGTAACCTTTCAAAAATATGATCCAACAATATTGTAAATAATATTTCCGATATTTCCATTTAAGTTATATTTACCAGCGGCCAAATAAATGGATAGAAAATATGAAAAATTTGGAGACCAAAAAAAAAAAAGTCAAAATAAACTATACATACATAGGAGTTTGTATGTATTCAGACAGGCGTCATTCTTGAATAAGCTCCTGAAAGCACTTGCTTGCCAACAGAAACACAACACTGAAAAAGTTGATTTGCTTTAACCCCCTTCAATTTTCACCCTTCTGGCTCTTCTTAACTCACCCTTTACTTGTTTCTGCTCCCCATTTTTCACACTAGAATTTTAGTAAAACAACCACATATATCTACATGTTATTAAGCTGCTGCTGCTGTTGATGTTGAAGAAGTGGATATTTCTATGTCTTCAGTACTCTTTTCCCATTCACTGTAACCTCTCTCTCTCTCTCTCTCTCTCTCTCTCTCTCTCTCCCTCTCTCTCTCGCCCCCTCTCCCTCCCTCTCTCTTTCTCTCGCCCCCTCTCCCTCTCTCTCTCTCTCTCTCTCTCTCTCTCCCTCCCTCCCTCTCTCTCTCTCTCTCTCTTTGTGTTTGTGTGGATTTGTTTTTGTTTGACATGGGTTTTGCTTGGATTATTGAGTATGATGAATTGATAAAAGATAGAATTTTGATGAAATCTATTGGAGCCCATTTTCCAATCATGTTGAAATTTAACTAAGTTTTGATAAAAAAAACATGAATTTGAATGTATGCCTTGTTTTATTTAGTAGGTGGGCTTTATACATGTATCTCTGTATTGATTACAGATGACATATTGTTGTAGCTTGGTTTGTGAAGTAGCTTTTAATGAAGCCTGCTATGCATAATTTTGTTGAAAATTTATATATGATCCAGTTGAGTCCTCCTGCTGACACCTTGATGTTCGGTATGAGATGATAACTTATCGGTGTTTTATGTTGATGCCTAGACGTATAAAGACTTGAAATTGTGTTGGAAATGCTTGCATTGTAGTGTAGCGGATATCCGTCTTCTCTTGGTAACAAGAGATCGAGGGTTCGAGTCTTAAAAAAAGTAGAGGCATGTGTGTGTCAGTGTGTGTGGAAACCATGCTTCTAGTAATTTATATGATAGCTAAATGGAGTTTGGACTCTTCTTCAGGTAAATTGACGCTTGGATATGTGTTTCTTGCTCTATGATATATATACTCTAGGAATGTACGGATTTGTATCTGAAAGATTGTAAAATATAAAGCTATAAGTATTGATATATTTTGTTCACCTTTGTATAGAAGTCTATGTACGGTAACAGGAAATTAGCTTTTCAAGAAATTTGTTAGTTGATATATAATATCGTAAGGTCTGCATATTATTAGTGTTTCCCTAAGACCATCTCCAACCAAGGACACCAAAATAGTGTCACTATAACACTATTTTGGTGTCAAAAAGACACCATCCATAAAATGAACTCCAACCAAGGGACACTATAATTGTCACTAAAAGGAATCTTTCACCTATAAAATAGAATATTCTAAAGAATCTTTCACCTATATAGAATATTCTAACTTTGTTCATTTTTTATATTATAAATAACTTCTTATTTATCATTATGAATTTATGATTTTATTTTTATAATTATATCTAGTGTGTTGTTTATAATTCATGATTTTTAAAAAAAAATTGTGAAAGTTTAAAGTAAAAAAAATTTTAAAAAAAAATTTAAAAAATTAGAATAAAAAGATACAAAAAAATATTTTAGAATTAACAGGAGTTAAGAAGAAAAGAAGTTTCAATTGATAAAATCTTAAGTTAAAATTTATAAAAACAATTAACTTTAGTAGGACATAGATGGAAGAAATTTGTTTTGTTAACAAATATAGGGGTATTGTTGGAATTTTGAAAGTCACCAAATTTGGTGTCCAAGATCACCAAATGTACTTTTGTCACCAAATTTGGTGACCCAAAACTCATTTGGTGACCTTGGGTCACTATTTTAGTGTTTCATTGGAGTTGCTTTGACACTATACCTATCACTATTATAGTGATTTAGTGTCCCGTTGGAGTTGCTCTAATAAGATTATTTTAATGTTTTGAAATCAGGATTTAAGAGTTTGTTAGCTGATCATCTGTAACCTTTGGGTTTGTTAAATAATCTACTGTGTAATTAAGTCTTGATTGTTATATTGCTTGTTAACATTTTAGCAGTCGAGGAAAGCTAATTTTTTTATTGGTCCAGAAATGCTTTTGGATAACATAAAACATTAAAAACCTATACTCTAAATTATGCAAGTAAACATCCTGTACTTGAGCTGATTTATTAAAATTTAAAAATTTGAGTTCCCTATATTATGTTTCAAGCCATTTGAATAAATACGGGGAGCCTATATCAGGTAATAGTCCTTTGTTTACTGTGTTGAGTATATGGAGCCTGATGGTTTGTTTGTATTGATTATTTACCACGGAGCTAGGGGAATCCGAGTGCGCAATGCCTCTGCGGGGACTTTGGCGCCTGGTTAGTGAGCAGGGGTTCCTCCTTCCTCTGAAAGGAAGATTGTCTAGGTGCCAAGTGCCTGTGGATTCCGCCAGTGAAGCGGTCTTATACTATGATACTAAGGCAGAAGAATGATCTAACAAGGCATAACAACTCATTTAAATAATTGCACATCTTTGAAATCTTCATTTAAATCAATGCAGTAGGGGACTACTTCTGCCTAGGCACAACCAAATTTAAGTAAACTGGCCAATACTTTTGATTGCATTGTAATACATGTCAATATAACTATGACAATATATGTGAGTTTTAGATGCATGGTTTTATTTCTACATCCACAGAATGTATTTTTGACCTAACATATGTGAGATATTCTCGTAGAATTATAAACAAATATTTGAATGCCGGAGGAGTCAACGTCCTGTGGGTTCAAACCCTAGGAACAGCCTCTTAATGAAAAATACAACTATGGCTACTTACAATAAGAGCTTCCCCTTCTCAAGCAGAAGACGTGCGACATTATGTTGAAGATGAAACTAAAGTTTTCTTATAATATATTTTTACTCCTAAAATTGTTTTGTTTCAAGTTGGGAGTAACACAAAATTCACGTATTTGGCAAAAGAGATGGATAGACAGCCAAGTTTTCCGTCCATTTGTTTATTAATTTGTTTATTCAAACATGTAAAATGATTTTCATGAACTAACTTACCTCTATTTACCAAAGAACTATGTGTTTCTCGAAAAAGTATATGGTACATACATTTAGCTGTTTTAAGTTGAACTTGGACTCAGTTTTGAAGGTCTTGGGATTTTTTGATCTTTTCGTGAGCAATATTACTTCATGGAGTTGTATGATCTTCCATGAGAGTGATTGCACATTTTTAAGCTCAAGTGTGACAAACATGTTTATGTAAATAGGGTAAGTTGTTACCAGCACCTTGACGGCTTTCTTTACCCAGTATGGAGCATTTGCTATCATCTGTTTCTTTGATTGAATTTTCTCCCAGATTGCTTATATTCTTAATTTATCTTTAGTGTTATTCATTATACGTACTAATATATATGGTTCCTCGAACATATAATTCACTATGGAATATATTTATTTCTTACCTCAGTCAGATTATGACTTTTTTCCTTTTTCATTTCTGGTCTATAAGTAGAGATCCTGAATATCATTCAACCGTGTCAAGTGTCCGTCCGATTTTTCTAGAGTCTGTTGGCCATTCTCTCTGAGGTAAATCTTTAAACTTATGCTTTTAATATGTTGAGTATTTTATCTCTTTGTCATGACTCATGAGGATTAGCATTATGCTTCGGAGAATAAGTAAGACTCTAAGGAGATGTTTTGAAAAGTCAGTCATTTGCATTGTGAATTTGTTAACTCCCTTTGCTGAATTTTTACTGCAATTAGCTTAAGGAGTTGGCAGCTGCATTGTGTATTTGAGTTCTGTTTGTGAGGAAGAACATGTTGGCAAATGTAAGTCCTAGGACCGATACTTCTGCAGATGGAGATATTGACGATAAGACACCAGCGGTGATTTTTAACTTCTACTTCTACTTTAGCTGCTATCTGTATTTGTCCTTGATTCTGATTCCTTCTATCTACTTTTAGTTGACTGTTTCATTATAACTTCATGATGGTTCTTAAAATTTAGTTGTACTGACTCTCGGTTTTCATGGCTGTAGTTCCATGACAGTGAAGGTATGATGGTGGTTGCTAATGCCAGCGAGCGGTCAAGGGATCAAAAGGTTCTCACTGTCTGGCCTGTTAATTGTATATCTGTTTTGCTTCGTAAAGTAATTACTTGTACATGATTTTTGTAGATGTGATTGAATTCCTAGGCTAAATATTGTTCAATTATTATATTACAGACACTCCGTAGACTTGCCCAAAATCGCGAAGCTGCAAGAAAGAGCCGACTTAGAAAAAAGGTAAACTTGTTTCTCATATACGACCTCTGTCTAAGAAAATGATTCAAGCACATTTGAACCTGAATTAGGAAGGTCATACTAAACATATACATGGTATAACATATTTATTCATATAGTTGCCCCTATTTGTACAAACAGAGATACATTCATTCCCCCGCTCGGTGTACCCCACCTACCAGAATACATGCATTGATTAATATAGCCGTTCTCAACTACCTCTGCAACCAAGCTTTTTTGAGCTAATTAAAGTTTTGTTAACTATTCAAATACATAGTTGAACTATTGACATGTAAACAGATTTTTGTCGACAGAGCATTTGCACAAGTGACTGTTTCCCATTCCTTTAGCATGCCGCTCGCTTCGTTTAGCATTAATTTGGTGTAAAGTTACCTACTTTGTGGAGACTAACCTTGATATCTTAATGTGCACGCATGTATTAGCACCTCTGTTTAATTAGTTATTCTGATATGAGCTGTAATTTGTATTTGAAAAAAGAAAAGAAAAAGGTGACCTGAAAAAGATCCCTACTCATTTAGTCATTCATGGAGAAAGCAAATAAGTGAATAGTGTGTGCTTGTTTTTGGAACCAAAAGCAGTGTTTGTATTTGGACATGTTTACTTTAAAGAGCTCAATGTAGGTACATCCCTGATAAGGTTTCCTTATCTTTCAATATTTAGATGGAAGGTACTTTTTCTAAAAGTTGATATGTAAGGAAGGCAAATGGGATCATATATTAGCCTACTGTTTTGGTAGGAGTGTAAAGAATGATAACAAATTCTAGTCTAGGGTTCTTGTTTCTTGAAGAGAAAAAAGAAGAATGTGAATATTCAAGTAGCATCAGCAGCAGAACCTTGTATTCTTTTGGAGAATGTCCTGTTTGTTCCAGAACTGAAGTTGTAAGTTGTAACCATACTATATGAACATGACATTAAAGTTGTCAAAATGTAATGTGGACACTGGACAGTGATATATCAGTGTCAAAAATTAGTAAATATAAACCTCAAAGTGTTAATTTTGCAACACATCTGTGGCAGCTTCAGTAGTAAGCTAGATATGAAGTTCTTTTTTTCTGGTCTTTAAATTATCATTATCGCTGTGACTTCTAGGATATTCAGATATTCTTGCTTGTCCGTCTTGGAGGTCATAACATTTGGATTCTTCAGAAGTTGGGTTGTTTGTGATCTAGGAACTAAGAGGCCCGTTTACACATGTACAGCCTATAACAGTTTTGTCTTGAAACATATATCTTTAAAATCGTGTTGTTATGGCATAACTTGTGCCTTTTTTCCGTTTCAAGTAGATGATATTTTCTACCTATGTTCTATTTTAGGCTTATGTCCAGCAGCTGGAGAGCAGCAGAATGCAGCTCACTCAACTGGAACAAGATCTTCAACGAGCTAGGCAGCAGGTTGGATCAATATCTACTGTAGTACACTCTCCCTACCTTGAAGTTTGCTGCCATATTATTAATGTCTTTCTCTTTTCTGAAGGGTAAATATATTACAAGTTCAGGAGACCAGTCTCAATCAATGAGTGGAAATGGTATGCCATATTTTCGTACCTTTTCTTCTCCTAATTAAAAAGGAAAACATTAAAAATGCTGATTATAATTTGAATCTATATTTATTAAATCATTGAATGGTTTTAACTGTTTCTGCATCTACATTGTTTCAGACCAAGCCCAAGCTAGCGGGCATAGTTGCATATCTTTATTTTGTCTTTTTACAGGAGAATGTTGCTGCCTGTTGGTAATTTAATCAGGAATTAAAGGCCTCGCTTTCTAATTTCTTGAGTAATGGACTTAATTGAGTACCCTTAACTTGCCAACCGAACACAGACACTATTCATCTTGATATAGGCATATTTTCTGTTTTCCTTTCTTTGTGTCTTGAGAGATCTGAGTTGAATGGTTTTATGACTTTGTAGGAGCCTTGGCATTTGATGTAGAATATGCGCGGTGGCTGGAAGAGCACACCCGGCGAGCCAATGAGCTGAGAGGGGCTGTTAATGCCCATGCGGGCGATGCTGAACTACGCATCATTGTGGATGGCATCTTGACACACTATGATGACATTTATAGGATAAAAGCTGAGGCTGCTAAGGCTGATGTTTTCCATATCTTGTCTGGAATGTGGAAAACACCTGCTGAGAGGTGCTTTCTATGGCTTGGTGGATTTCGTTCGTCTGAACTGCTTAAGGTGAGGTTTTCATCTTTGATTATTGATTAATGATATTCGTAGAGTATTTTTACACTCAATCTGCTGCACCCTATCTCTTTGCATTCTTTTATACAAAAAAATGTACGCTGCACCTTCTCTCTTTGCATTCTTATACAAAAAAATGTACGTAATTGATATTATATTAGTTGTGTTAGATTCATCTTTAGGTTCAAATGATTAAGTTCTATTTAGGGTTGTGAGAAGTTCTAACCCTTTGTACAAGGATGGAGAAATTTGCGAGGATGAATATGAAACTAGAAGAGTGAGTTGCTTCAGTTGAGGATATTATGGCTTTAGGATTCCCGCTGTACAGAATTTTAGTCTAAAAGCTATATGCGTACAAAAGAGTGACAATGTTCTAAAGAATTCTTGCATTCTACCCTTGTCAACTCTAATGTCTCTCCCCCTAGCTACTTGTATCAACTCAACGAGTCTCATATCTGATATCTCTGAATTCTGTTGTCTCAATATCCATCAACATTGGAGGATGCTGCCTTATGTAATAGACGAATGAAGCTGCGCAGATGTTCCTGTGTTTGTCCTTATTTATGGTATAATGTCACGTCAAAATCAGATCTATGTCCCACGAAGTGTTGTTATTTCACATTGGCACATTTACATATATTATATCTTCTTCTTTGTTCTATCCAGATCTGAATTTCTATTGTCATTTTATTTTCTTTAATCTATATTTCTTGGCTATTTTCTAAAAGCATCACTCTCCTAACTGAGATTTTGTAATTTGTAGCTGCTTATGAGCAAGTTGGAGCCTTTGACTGAGCAACAGATATTAGGTATCACCAACTTGCAGCAGTCATCCCAACAGGCAGAGGATGCTTTATCGCAGGGAATGGAGGCTCTGCAGCAGTCCCTGGCTGACACATTGGCTGGTTCACTTGCCCAATCAAATTCACCAGGAAATGTCGCCAGTTACATGGGGCAAATGGCTATGGCTATGGGAAAGCTTGGAACGCTGGAAAACTTCATTTGTCAGGTATTCCTCTATTGTGTTATCCTTAAAACCTATAAATTGTCCAAGATTTTTCTAGATGACCAAAAAGATAACGTCAAGCAATTATTTTTCATTACCAGGCAGACAATCTTAGGCAACAAACCTTTCAACAGTTGCATCGCATACTAACAACTCGGCAGTCTGCTCGTGCTGTCATTGCAATCAATGACTATTTCTCTCGGCTCCGAGCTCTTAGCTCTCTCTGGCTTGCCCGACCCAGGGAGTGAGAAAGCGCTTGTATGTTACACCATATTTGATTGAATTGCTCCCCGCGACTCATTGGATTTCTATGGCAAAGCAGACCACAGGACATAAAAACATAGTTAAACAACAAACTTTTCCTATAGTTCTTTCCTTGTAGCTTGGTTTTTTTAAGCAGATACGCATATCAAAACGAAGTTTTTGGTCATAAGAAAGTTGCTAGAAAATGTTTTAGTTTTTCTTTTTGTTTGAGCAAGGATGAAATGGCAAGAGATGAGTTGTTCTCCATTCCTTGGGTTAAATAGAAGTTTTGCCTTCTGCTTGGTAAATTATCAAAGAAAAACTTTTAAATAATCCGTTAGTTGCCCATGACCGGCTTTCTTCTAAAAAATATTTTTCCCAAACATCTCGATTAATTATTAAAAGATATTTTATAGGTTCCATTTTTCAAATCACTGCCAATTATTTTTTAATTACAAAAAGAAAAATGTATATTAATCAACGGGACAGAGGGTATATGTATATTCGTAGCACCAACTTAATTTTTAAAAGCTAAAGCCAAAAATTAGGGAAAATGAAAAAATATATTATCAAATTATAAGAAAATCTTTTATCAAATTTTTTAATTAATATAAAACTATTATCATTTTTCACCACACGAATTAATAGTTAATAATATTTATTTATTTGTTCACATTAACTCCTTATATATAATAAGCGCAAGGGAGATCTTATCCAAAATTTTGGTCGGTCACTGTACTACCAAAAGTATATGATCCGTTGGATTATAAAACTATAAATATTCAAATAGATGAGGACCGTTAGATATAATATTAAAAATTGTATTTGATTAATAATAGGATAGTATTTAAATACTAAAAGGTGTATTTTGATAATTTAAACCAATTATAAATAGGTTTTCTATATTGAATAGAAATCTTTATGTAAAAAATCGTAATTATCTTTTCTCTTTAGTTCATGGATAGTTCCAGTTAGATAATAATTATTAAACCATCATTAAATTAAAGATAATTTTGTTAGCTTCGTGTGGGCTGTAAAATTGTTAAAATCTGTTGTCTAAAACTCAAGATAGAACCCAAACATAAAGTGATTATCTAAATTTTATTAATTTTTTTTTAATTTAAACCAATTATAAATAGGTTTTCTATATTGAATAAAAATCTTTATGTAAAAAATCGTAATTATCTTTTCTCTTTAGTTTATGGATAGTTCCGGTTAGATAATAATTATTAAACCATCATTAAATTAAATATAATTTTGTTAGTTTCGCGTGGGCTGTAAAATTGTTAAAATCTGTTGTCTAAAACTCAAGATAGAGCCCAAACAGTAAAGTGATTATCTAAATTTTAATAATTTTTTTTTATTATTTTAGCACCAATTTAATTTTTTTCCCTAATTCTTTTAAATTTATAAATTCTATGTTTATTTCAATAAAATATTAAAATCAATTTAAGAAACAATTAAAATCGATCTGGTCCGTGTACGACCACTATACGACAGAATTAATTATTACAGTTAGATCTTAAATAGATCGATGAGAATTGTTGAATCTAATATTAAAAAGTGTATCTAATTAATAATAGAATTATATTTAAATACTAAAAAGTGTATTTTGATAATTTAAATTTTTTCTATGTAAAAATTCTTAAATATCTTTTCTCTTTAATTTATGTATAGTTCGAGTTAGATAATAATTGTTAAACCAAATATCAGATAACAATTCATATTGATTACAATTTCAAAAATTATCAATATAATGCTCATGTATATCATATAACAATGATACATATGAACCCTGCGTTATAAGAGACTTACGAGAACTCATGTACATGAATAAATTTAAACATTTTTTTTCTGAAGGAACATAACAATTTGATTAATCCAAATTATAATTATATTATTTTACATATAACAAACATAAAAGGATAATATCAAAATATTATTAAAATATTAAGGGTTTCATATTCATAAACAATAATTTTGAATATAAAACTTAACCATCTTTTCTTTTCGGTTTATGGGTAGGTCACTGGTCAAGTTAGATAATAATTATTAAATCATCATTAAATTAAAGATAATTTCGTTAGTTTCACATGGGTTGTAAAATCGTCAAAATTCAATTTCTAAAACACATGATAGAACCCAAATAGTAAAGTGAGTATCTAAATTTTAATAAATATTTTTTTATAATTGTAGCACCGATTTATTTATTTTTCCACTAATTCTTTTAAGTATAGAAATTTTATCTTTCTTTCAATAAAGTATTAAAATAAATTAAGAACAAATTCAAATCGATAAAGACTATAATAATATGAGAATAAAATTTTATATAATCATAACATAATTTTTCTACTGTTTAATAATTTTAAAGTAATAATGTATTTTAAAATTTTATATACACTATAAATAAAACAGAAACATTAAAAGTAAAAGTAGTTATTAAAATACTTATATCAGTATGTACTTGATATCCTTATTATATAAATTTTGATCGTGACAACCAAATTAATAAGGACTATTAGATCTTAACTAGATAAATGAAAATCGTTTGATCAAATATTAAAAAAGTGTATTTTATTTATAATAGGATTATATTTAAATTCTAAAAAGTGTATTTTGATAATTTAAACCAAATATAAATAAGTTTTCTATATTGAATAGAATTCTCCATGTAAAAAATTTGTGACTTTTTTTTCTCTTTCATGGACAATTCCAGTTAGATAAAAATTGTTAAACCATCTTTTAATTAAAAATAATTTAATTATCTTCGCGTGGGGTGTAAAATCGTCAAAATCTGATTTTTAAAACACAAGATAAAGCCCAAATCAGTAAAGTGAGTATTTAAATTCTAATAATGATTATTATGTCGTCATTATTTTAACACCAATTTAATTATTTTTTTCTAACTATTTTAAATTTATAAATCTATGTTCAAAAATTAAAATCAATCTAAGAAAAATTCAAATCAACAAAGAATATAATAATAAGAGAATAAAATTTTATAAAATTGTGCATATTTTTTATCCTATTTTATTAAGTTATAGATCATAACTAATCAAATATAAATTATTATTAAATAATAAATTATACGCAAATGGTGATTTTGTTTTATAAGCACTCATAGATACCTAATTTCATTGTTAGCAGGACTATATTCATATTAAAAAAAACCGTATTTTGAAATTGTAGACGCAGCTACAGAGCTACAGAACGACCTAACTTTTTTAACCTATATACATTGTAAATTATTAAATTCGAAACTTTAAAAGTTTGTTAATCAATTAGTATAGTAATTTTCTGAAAAATCGTACATTACAAAAAATATTATCAAATAACCTATGTCTGAAAGAAAAAAAATGAAAAAAAATTCTTTTTTTCAAAAAAAAAAACCTGTAAATTTTAATATGTTGTTGGTAGATTCAAATATTAGATCATTCTACATGATAATTTTACTGTTATATGTAACGTTTCTCAACAATTTAATTTGAAAGATCCAACGATTATGGATTGAGTGATCGCGACCACACTTATAAGAAAACTTGCATTATTTAGTCTTTAATATAATAACATAGATATTTACGGGATATACTATAAAAAAATGAATTTTATACAGAATTTTGATCGTCACGGTGTACTACTTTAAAAGAAGAACTATTACAAAAAAATATATTTTAATTGATAATTTATTTTCTCAAAAGTTCAAAGTTCCCGCATCATTAACATATTACAAAAAAGAGTATCTTATATTTTAGCAATAAATATTTAAAAAAATTAAAAATTAAAAATATTATAAATATTAAGAAAAATTAATGATGTTATCTTGGTAGTTTGGTCATAAATACCGTCAAAACATTCTCAACCGTTAGATCCAATACTTTTAAAAATAGATGATCAAGATTATATCATATAAAAAGAAATTATTATCTAAAAATGATATAAGTTAAAAGATATTATATTAGGATTGGATTTTCCAAAAAGTTAAAACATAAAAATAGTTGTAATTAAATAAGGAAACCCATTTATAACCAAAATAATAAAAATCGTTTAATCTTAAATAGATAGGTGAAAACCGTTAGATTTAACATTAAAACCTGTAGTTGGTTAATAAAAGTTATTCTAATAATCTAAACTATATATAAGTTAAGTAGATTTCCTAAATCGAATAGAATTCTCAACATTATATTTCGTCACTTTATTCTCTTTTTAGTTTTAGAATAGTTTTTAATTGAAAAAGAACTATTAAACCACAACTAAATTAAAGATTATTTTTTGAATTTCATGTGAACCGTAAAATTGGTCAAATCTAACTTTTATAACTCAATATAAACAAATATTAAATTGAGCGTGTAAAATATAATAAATATCAAATTTTTAACTATAATTTTTTTTTTGGCTAAATCTTTTTTAACAATAATTTAATCATGTAAACTAATAACTTTTAAATATTAAAATATTCATAAATAAATATAATTATAAATATTAAAAAACAATCGTGTGTTGCATCGTAATAAAAATATAATTATAAACAGAATAATTATAAATAAAATTTAAGTAACCGTGCATCGAACGGGCTATAAGCTAGTGATATTAAAAATTCGCTATATGTCAAAATATCACATGATATTAACCGAGTACAGTAGAACAAGTAATATTATTGGAACAGAAAAAAATTATTATCATAAATTATTAATTTAAAAGAATAAAATTATAATTATCAAGTGAAATCGAAATTATTATTACGTATTAATTTAGAGGGGTTCTGTTGTAACAACTAACACGATATGTAGTTTAAATTCCGAAATTTGAAGAAAATTGAAAATGAAAAAAAAAGAAGAGAAGCAAGCAGGACAGGACAGGAGAGTAGCTAAAGCCCTAAACCCTGCAGTTTGTTTTGTATTTTATCAATGGACTCAATTCTAGGGTTTACTCTACCAAACGACACCGTTTCTGTCCCCGGCGACGATATATTTTCCGGTACCAAACTAGTGCCGTGGATCAGCTGGGACGATTGGCGCTTCGTCAAAGACGGTCTCTTCTCTTCTTCTCCCAATTCAATCGCCTCATCTCTCCGCAGAGTAAGTCATGATATTCAACTCTTCACTTTTCAATTCACAATTTTATAATTTAATAAAGCGTGCTATTTGTTTTGTGTATGTGGTTGTAGGTTTCTGCGTGGCGAAGCAGGGGATGCATTCCGGTTGTTGTTCAAGTTACGGCTTCGATTATCGAGATTCAACACAGCGATCCTTTCTTTAGGTACATTTCGATTCTCCTTTGTGTTACGTAAATGAGGGAGTTAATATACTTGGACCTATAAAGTAATTATCGATTATGTAATAAAATGTATATGCTTGTAATTTATAGTGTGTAATTGATAGCGTGTTTGTGGATTATGTAGGGACGATGTTTCTGATAACTTGTTGCATTCGGAGGAGATGTTGGCTATGTTATATAGTATGGCAATTATGAGGTACGAGTCCTTTTAGTTCTTGTTTTGGGATATTTAAATGTATTTGCCGTATGTGAATATGTGATTATGCTGTAAAGGGGAGACTTTATGGTTTGATACTTTGATTGCGTTGCTGACAAAGTTACTGCTAAAAAAAGATATGTAGTAGCATTGTTTTTGAGACTTTTCTGGTTTTTATCCAGTGTCTTATGGTTTATAAACAAAAGGATGTAATTGTAAATTAACGATATTTAGAATATATGTAGAGCCATTTTTTGCCGTATAAAAAATCATGTAATGTATTTAAATTATCTGAAGGCATGATTTCTGCGAACTTGTTATTGTTGGAAATTGACACGTTGTCCTAAATTATTGACGGACTTAACATGATTAATGGATGGTATTTTTTTTGCTTAAAATATATTTGCAATAGCTTCAGTACATTCTTCAAGTTGTATTTTTTTTAAAATTTTTTTTGCTATATGTTGAGCTTCAAAATATTTATCTATTCATTTGCATCTTAATTGTGAAGACTTGTGAATGGTGTTGTGGAAAAGACGCGTAAGAAGACAGAGGTTTCAATTGGGGAAGCAGCTGATGCACTTGGCATTCCACGCATGCTAATAGATGTTCGTCATGGTGAGGAATCCTTTTTAACATCCAATATTGCTACATTTTAGACCTTCTAATTTAACTGAAGTATCTCATACTTTTTTTTGTTTGTTCCTCTTAGTGAGATGCTTTTATAGTATTAGTAATAAAAAACTCTGTTTTTCTTAGATGGTTATGGTTATCCACATTGGTTTTTCCGGTGTTATAATAACTTCAGTTGGTTTTTTTAATTGTAGAGTGCTCACATCGTGATCTGCCATCTCTTAGGCTTGTCCGACTTGCTTCACTTAAGGTAAATAAGTGTATAGTTTGATGGACTAAATTTTATAATTTGAGCAATTAATTTTTTTTTATGTGTTTTTGAGAAATGTTATTTATTGTCATGTGCTATTTTTACAAACCAGTCCTTGCACTGTGACTCGATGGTCTTGACTTGCATAGAAAGAGGGATAACTTTCTAAGGCTTTCAACCGTTCTGTTCTTTATTAGGTGGCCACTCTTCCACTATTATATAGATTTTTTAGCAAAGATATTTTTTTGATAATTCATTTATTTATAAGTGATCGGGAAAGAAAGTGAAGAACATATATCTATTATATATATATATATAGGCCAGGGCTCTAGAGAGAACCCTCTTAAAAAGAGAACCAAGGAACTTTTTTTAAAAATTAGTTTTAAATTAAAATAAAAATATAAATAGTTGTATATCATCCTAATAGTCCCAAAAAGTTAATTACTTACAAACAAAGATTCATTTTTAAATTTAAAAAAATATATGAAAAAATTATGAATCTCTTTTTGAATCTCTAATATATATATAAGAGATTCATAAGCAGATTCATAATTTTTTCATATATTTTTTTAAATTTAAAAATGAATCTTTGTTTGTAAGTAATTAACTTTTTGGGACTATTAGGATGATATATAACTAATTCTATTTTTCTTTCTATGCTAAAATGATTTTTTTAAAAAGTTCCTTGGTTCCCTTTTTAAGAGGGTTCTCTCTTGAACCTTACTATATATATATATATATATATATATATATATATATATATAGGGGAGGGCTCAGTGGGTAACTCATTAAACGTGTAACCTAGAAACTAACTAATACTAATAGACACGTTAAAACACCTCCGTTAATTACTAACTGTCATTCTTTTCCCTTTGGTCATTTTTCACTATTTTATCATAAAAATAATTATGTTTTGTCAAAAAATTTTAAATATTTTGTATAGTAGTTAAATTGGATCGTGTTATAAAAAAACTGTTTATATTTTCTATTTTCTATCTATAAATATGCCCGTGTTCTGTAATTTATATATATATATTGTGTTTCTAATTCTTTTTAACATTTTGTTCTTTTTTGTTTTATATTTTAACTTTATGTTCTGTATGTTTCTAACTTTCTGTAATTTAATGTTCTGTAAATTATTATGTTATGTAAATTTTATTTGTATTTTGTATTTTGTATTTTTTTATGTTTTTACTTTTGTTTTATATATTAATTTAATGTTCTGTATTTTCAATTTTTTGTGTTATATAATTTTTATAGGAAATCAAATATTTTTACTTTTTATTGCGTTATTCAATTTGAAGGTGGACAAACACATTTTGTATTTTAGTGTCCTGTAAATTTTATTTGTTTTTTTACTTTTGTTTTATATATTAATTTATAAAATATAGGAACAAAACAAATACAAAAATTTACATAATAATAGTTTATCATTTGTACAACACACTAGTTTTTTCACAGAACATAAAAACACATATAAAATTTTTACAGAACACTGGTAAATTAATTATAAAACACATATATAAAAGTACAGAACAATAACAAATGTAGGACACAAAAAATACAGAACACACAAAACATTAATATTATAAAAATTTGTAAAACAAAATAAATATTATAGAATATAGAATAAATTTGTAATTTAATGTTCTGTAAATTATTGTGTTATGTAAATTTTATTCTAATTTTTTTATGTTTTTACCTTTGTTTTAAATATTAATTTAATTTTATATATTTTCAAATTTTTGTGTTATATAATTTTTAGAGGAAATAATTTTTTTTATTGTGTTATTCAATATGAAGGTCGACAAACACATTATGTATTTTAGTATCATGTAAATTATTGTGTTGTAAATTTTATTTATGTTTTTACTTTTGTTTTATATATTAATTTAATGTTCTCTATATTCCTTTTTTTGTGTTATATATACCTTTTAGAGTAAATCATTATTTTTTACAAAAATAAAATATTTAAAAGCTTTAATAAGAATATAGATTAAAAAAGTAGTTAAAAACCTAATGCATGCACGTTAGGATGATGTTGGTTTTAACGGACGTGTAACTCCACCTTTATTGACATGATGAGATGGATTGATCCAACGGTTGAAAAGAAAAGTTACTAAGTTACCCAATTTTTAGAGTTCCTCATTGAACTCTCCTCTATATATATATATATATATATATATATATATAAATGAGAATAAGGTTTATTCCCTGAGGTAGTAGGGTTCAGCAACAGAACTTATTTTATTCTGCAGTAGAATTATAGCTGAGGTAGCAGTGTTCTGCTGTTAGAACCTTATATTCAACGTAGATACATATACATATATACATTTTTTATTCATAGATACATAATTGCATAGTTTGGCACAATTTAAAATTTTCTCAGATATGATACAAATTTCGTACACAGCGCAAAATATCATACTTATTAAAAAGTGAGCTCCGCATGTAAGGCTTTGCAGCAATTCTCTATCTAGTAGCTACAGTCGTCATATTTGGTCTCATTAGTTATTTTAATATTTTCATCTTTTGTATATTTTTTAGTGATATCTTTCATGCTGTCAGATTTAATTTGCTGATTCCTGATGTGGTGTTCAGGCACTTGAGTGGTTGAAGTCTTATTACTGGGAGCCTCAAACATTGGCTATTCCAAGTGATCAAAGTAATGTCAGGAAAGAGATTAAGTCTGTATTACGTGAATTGTTTCTCTCAATTAATATGAAGCAAACTCATCAGCCAAATTCTTCTATGGACAAAGAAAAACGTACGTGTACTCTCTTTATCATTCATTTCTTATATATATTACCTATATATTTACTGTAATCTTTCAAATGTTTAGACGTTAATCTAGTACTTCCTCTTTAGCCAAGCAGCTCCATTGTTGCGCATACGTTGTATAATTTAGTTTTTTTTTTTTTTTTTGCTAAGTATAATTTAGTTTTTGGTTGAGTACATCTAAGCTTTGTAAAAATTTTGTAGCCTTTTTAGTTACACCACATCAAACCAAACATACCCATTATGTTTCATTAAGAAGTATCTTTGTTAACAGTAGATAGAAGACTATAGTCCGATTTGCTATCAATTTAATATATCAGTTACTTTAAAAGTGTAGTTCTTTTTTTTTCTATGAAATATTTAAAATGTGTAGTTCATGCAAGTGACATCATCTACTATAATTAATGTTACACAAGGAATTGTTGTTTTTTAGGTGTTTATTATACTTGCTTAAATGGAAGGGTTAGATTTACTTTTCCATATATTGCTCAAAATTAGGGGTAAAAGGGTATCAAGGAATGACCATGGGTGGAGCTTCATCACATATATGTGACTTCTCATGACCAGTTAGAAGCTTATTTAGTATCAAGGCACATAAGAATTCAAATCTCATAGTTTCTTTAATCCAGAACAAATATTATTTTAGAAATTTTAGGTTGCTCATATATGGAAAGGAAAATATTCTGATGAGAACAAATTACATCTAGTTGGAAAAAATAGAAAAAATTGAATTTATGAATAAGGATGAAGGTGGTAAAGCTCTAAAAATTAAGGATAACGTATTATGGGAGAGAGAAGGTAAATTTTTCAAATTGCTACAATCTACTTAAATAAAATTATAGTCTGGTATAAATATTAATTTTTGAAGAAGGAAGCTTTATGAGAATAAGAGAGATATAAAGGTGGATGCCTTTTTGTCTAGTTCAATTCTTCAATTTCAACATTCAACACGCATATTAAAATGTAGCGTTCTTGTGTGTGTATGTTTTGTTTACATGTCTTGATCGACTCTTTGGACCATTGGATCTGTCTGCTTTGTTTTCATATACGGGTGTCAGTAAACTGTTCGGTGCTTATTGCATGAATAGAAAATAACAAATATCGGAGGCGACTAGGCGTTTTGGAGCTAGGTTTCTTTTGGAAAAAGTATAGAACTGGAGCTAGGTGATTTCATTGTTTAATCAATGCGCTCTCTCAGAGTTCTAAACTTGTGCTTCAAGAGTGTTAAACTGACTTTCAACACCTTTACGACACTGGTGCCTTTGTGACACTAAATAGATGTTTAAACCCAACGAAAATTATGTGAAGAAACTTTTCAAGTAAGTTGGCTTTCGCTAAATGTTTGGTCTTGACTTTTCTTGTACTTCTGACTTCTTGGCGGTTATTTTGTGTTTGGTTGTGTAGAAGTATGTACACGGAAATAGCATTTACAATAAAGCCATGAGTGTACCTCAACTGTTTTGTTTTATTTGTATATTATTATTTCCACTTGCATTTGTAGGTGTTAAATATTCTAAAAACCCTTTTGGACGTAACAAGATTCTCTCACTCAAGGCTCGCAAGATTTCTTTGAAGCCTGCAGGCAAGATTATATATCTGATTCCCTATTATATTTGACATTTTCGGTTTTTCTTTGCTCTAGTAGTTTTTTTCTTTGCTCATGTAGTTTGTACCCACAAATCATGACTTGAGATCTATAATTTTATGAGAAAGATTATAGTAGATAGACAACTCTTGAGCAATAATTTGTGGACAGTTCCTTTTGTTAAGTGTCTAAGAGCATGTCCTAAGTTTTGATAGATTAATGAGATATTAATGCATAAATATTAATAGAAAGCCTTTTAGAGACTTATTTTATATAATAGATTATTGTCTGGAATAAGAAGGGATTATGGAATTCATCTATTGAAGCCCTAATCAGTGACTGTTTACATGTACTGAGTATTCGATTTTGTCTAAAAGCAATCACTATTTTTCCACATTGCCCTGACTCTTCATTTTGCCTTAAATACCCTTGGCGTTATTTTGCCTTAAATACCCGTGGCAGACACTCGGGCATGGGTAAGGATACTTGGATACTTATTTAGGCAAAAAACTTTTATATCCTTTTCTAAAATAAAAAGTTTTTACATCCTTTTTTAAAATAAAAATCGATGCCAGCACTTGTATTAGTATACGTATCCATTTTGGACACATTTAGACGGGTCCGGGTAATAAAGATATGGTTTTTTTGTTCAGTCCTTGTATTCCTGTAGATCTAATTCTAGCTAAATAAACCTTATCCCTTTGTGCCTCTATCAACCTTGTGCCTCAGAAAGGCTTTAAGAAGCTAGATACATGATTAGCTAAAATATGTCCTCAGTGAGCTCAGGTTTAAACTTTTTTGTTATTGTTTGGTTGTGGGTATCTGGTGTTGTACTCTGCGGTGAGTCTTAATTCCAAGCTCGACTATTACTGAGTATGATATGGAGATAGATGCACAATGAAAGCAACATTTGGATTATTATTTGAGGAAACAGTAGTGTTAAACAAGTGTTTTGAGAGGTGGTAAATAATGTCATAGGCTTCAATATTGCTCAAATATAAGATTAATACTACCAGTGGAATATATTTAGTTAAATATACAACATTAACAAGTATAGTGAGAAAGTAATTATACTTGGTGTTCATTTTCTAAAAGTTCATTGAAATGTTATAACTTAGTGAGTAGCAGTTTTCGGATTCGATATTTTAGCAGGCCCACAAGGTACACTATTGTCGACATGGGGGTGTCATGTCCACAACCGAGGAGGCCATGTAATACATGTTTATAATCAGTTCGTCATGTTTGATAATACTATTTTTTAGCTAGTCACACTTTGACCAGTTCCAAGATGTGGAGTCCTGAACAATGAGTATACCACACTAGACCTAATGAAGCTATTGCAGTGACAAGGTTAGGGAATTTCAGTTAAAGTTTCTTGGATTGATTATCAGATATAGAAATAATTGACAAACTTACAACATATCAAGTAATACTTTCGCGCAAACTTACTAGTGTAATAGATTTAAAAAGGAAAAAAAACACTGAGAAGCAGCATTATGATACATTTAACTACCTTTAAAATAAATCTATATAGTATTAGCACCAATAACATTAGCTGAACAGGTTTATAACCCGTATAGATGCACATAATTTTAAAAAAAGATTTAATATAATATCTATATGAATGTTTTATGTGTTATAATATGTTGATAGTTGTCAAGTATTAAGCCCTAGAATAACAAAATAATATGTACATATAACAATTTGTTTACACTATAAGTATGGTTTTTCTATTAACCATTTATGCGTTACATATGTTGAGTTTGTTATAAGTATTAAGTAGTAATCATTTAAGGTTGCTTTTACATTACTTCCGGATTCATGGAGCATATGTGCAATGTTTTCTAGTGGAATTGCTAGCTTGAAACTTTATAGCATACTGGTGCTTAAAATCAATAGTTGACTACCTAAGCCGGTCACTTATTCTTTTTTACTTAATTTACTTCAGGTCCTAAGAAACATATCAGCAAAATGTTGAAAAGTTTTTCGCGGTTGTACTCTTCGTTCTCCCCAGAAGTAGTATCTGTGCTGTTGAGGTTGCTGCTGAAGGCATCAGATTCTGCAGATTTGGGAGAGGTTGTAAAGAATTGTAATAGTCAATCTGCTAGCAGTTTGCAGACCGCGTTGGATGATTGGAAGCCTGTCATTGTTAAATTATTAGACAGAGAACCGGAGTTGCTTGTGACCCTTTTCAGAGGAATTCTTGATATGATTGAGACCCTAGAGTCGGGGAATTATAATTTTGGTAAGTTTTTTGGCATTCACACCAAGTATTCAACACGATGGTCTTCTGACATGTTTTTGTGTGCTAATTTAGGGTTTTTAAATTTACAATATAATATCATCAGTTATATTAGATTTTGAAACAAAACTTGATATGATTAAGTCTCTAGAGTCGGGGAATTATAATTTTGGTAAGTTTTGTGGCATTCACACTAAGTATTCAACACTATGGTTTCCTGACATGTTTTTGTGTGCTTATTTATGGTTTCTAAATTTACAATATGATATCATTTAGTTATATTTGATTGTGAAACCAAAGTACAAAATGTAATCTAGAGACCGGAGGATTTTTTGTCTCGTCTTACTGGAAGTTGGAAGTTTCATTTACCATTTAAAGAAATAGCAGGGAAGTTGGAAGTTTCATTTACCATTTAAAGAAATAGCAGGGCACCGTGTTCCCTGAACTATTAAGTGATAAAATAGGAGTTTGCCTTTGTTTCAATGTTCGATGAATTTTAAGCTTGAAAATTCTTAGTTTCACTTCATGTGTTGATTGAGAACTTTTTTTGAGCTTTTTACGGGACTTCTTTCAGCCACGGTTATACAGTACTAACTTGCTATATTTCGTAATATAATACTGATTTACTATATTTGTCAACTCTATGTTCTTATATAGGTCTGCTATGTTGTTTTTATTGTCTTTTAGAAGACTTGTTTCAAAACCAAAACCACGGTTTTTTTGTCATTTTTAGGCCGTATCCCCTAATATTCATTTCATTGTTGATTTAACATTATCAGGGTTATTGTCAGGAGCAGAACTTTACAAGTCAGTTGAAGCGGTCTCTCAAATTGAACAGCTGTCTCATCTGTTCGAGTGGCTGGTCTTCAGTTGTAAAGGATTAAGGCTTGTAGAGGACAAAGAATCTGCAGTCAAGACTAGTTCATCTACAGAGCTGGTTCTTTCAAATACAACATTAGTGGAATATCTACATAGATGTCTAAAGTTATCTTCTGGAAACAATCAACTAATGAAGTCAGCCTTGGTTATTGCACACATGACAGGAAATAGCAATCTTACTAGTAAGCTTAAAAAATTAGCTTTAATAAATAATTTGACTCTATACAATGTAGATGAAAATTTGCCCTCCGTTACTTCTGGAAGCTACCTCTCCCAGCAGGAGGATGATCTTCGTAAAGCAGCTGAGAAGCTAGAGGGTTTTAAGCAGCAGCATGTGAAGGACATTGATGCAAATGCAACGGATGGACATGTTGGTACTAGGAGTGTATGGGTGGTGGCTAAATCTTGGAATTCATGTTCCATAGGTATGCTGCCTCCTGCTCTAGGTTCTTCGGCTCATCTTCCTGTTCTTGACGGTGATGAATACCATGAAGAACTTAAAACATCATCTGGAATCAAGGAGCTCCCGGAGTTGAACCACTGTGATGGTAAAAGAGAAGCAGATTGTAGTCTTGCAAATCTGGACAGTTCCTGTTGCAAAAAAATGGGAGGGAGCGGTGCAGGTTTAGAATCAGAAGACGACGAAACCCAATCATTAGAAGGAGAGCATGGTCATTTGATGTTGAGCGGTGTGTGGAAGAAAGTTCGGGAAGAAGAGATACTTGAAATTGCATCAGACATAAGGATTTTGGTCTAATGACTCGATCTTCTACTTTGCTAATTAGACAATCCATTTTTTTTACTTACCTGTAGAACACATTAATGGCTGAACACATTAATGGCTGGCCATTGTAGATGTTCCTCCTCTACCTGTAACAATCCATTTTTTTTACTTACCTGGATCTTGTTGTGAAGATTTATTGTTGCGCATTGTTGGCCTGGGTTCATGAAATGTAAGAACTATACATTTTACTAATGTAAGATTTAGTAAGCCGGTTCTGTTAAAAATAAATCACATTGTGCAATATTTGCTGGAGTTTTACGGATGATAAAAATAAATAAACGTAAATTACCAAGACAGCGTTTGAAGGCCATTGGATGGAAATGTGGAGAAAGGTCCAGCAGGGGCGACCTGAGAACACATCATACACACCAGTAGAATAAAACTCGAATGTTTGTGATTCGATGTGTTCCCATGACGCTCCTCTTGAACATTTCTACCAAAAATCTATGTTTACAAAAACCTGATTTCCATGTTTACAAATGGATCTATCTATGTGTTTATATACACACACACCCACACAGATACTAGTACAATTTTAGTAGTACACAACACTTTGCTTGTAATACCAAATCTCTTGACCGATCACCAATAGTACAACTTGCAGTTCAAAACATTATTGTAGTACAACTCATAGTCATAGTCATAGTACAGTAAAACCCTTGATAAATTAATAGCTTCGGAACAAGTAAATTTTATTAATTTATCAAGATTATTAATTTATTGAGGTAAAATATACACTAATTTTATTATATCAGGACTGAAATTTTTTATTAATTTATTCTACTGGACTACATTTCTACTTGTCTATGGTTAATTCCATACAAATGAAACTACCAAACGTTTTCAAGATTTTTTATTAGCTTTTATTTCTACCCTTTTGAAAATATGTAGTACTTGTTGTGTACTTCATAATCTACAATTGTCTTTGTTCATAGCAAACGACGTACATCTTGTACTTCAGGCTCTAAAATGCCCTTGTTAAGATCAAGGACAACTACTTTCTATTACAGTACTATTTATTTCCTCATCTTTACCTCTCATTTCTTTACATTTTTTTTTGGATGTTTTTCTCAATTCTTTACATTTTAAAAGTTTTCTAAAATAGTAAAATTTTATAATATAAAAATAACTACATTCACTACTTTCCTTCACTATCTCCACACTTTATACATTAAATATTGATTGATCCCACCACTTTACTCATTTTTCTTCACTAAATTACATTTTTTCTTAACTTCCGTGCACAACCTCAGCGTAAAAAATTGAGAAGGACTGAGGGAGTATATTATAAAAACTAAATTATTTATACACAAATAAGGATTTTACATAAGCAAATATATGATAGTTATAAACAAAACAAAGAGAATGAATTTTTTTAACAGTCTTCCTGCTCTGCTGAGGTGGGTTGTATATATACATGTTTCTTAAATAATCGAAATTTATGTTTTAAAAAACAGAGGAAAGAAGCATTCGGGTTTTTTTTTTAATTTTAATATCACCCAATTGAAAAATCCACAAATAATTAAAATAATACTTTCAAATGCACATGATTCTTTATAAATATGATTTATTATAAGTTCTTTTCATATTAGATTAAATTACAAAACAATATCCACAAATCATGTTCACTTTTTTGCAATTAGGAATACAATTTAACAATATTCTTAATTTTTATTTAATATTATTTAAATTATTATTGTTAATAATGTTTATGAAAAGACATATATGTCCCTGACGACCAAACCATCTTAACTCACTCATGCTAATTATTATATACTAGCTTAAAACCCGTGCGATTCACGGATTGTTATTAATAATTATTATTTTTATTATTTATGTTTTAATATTCTATTAATTTGCATTTGCTAAAAAGAATAAGTAGACGTGTTCATTTTTTTTAAATAATTAAAGTTATTGAAATAGATTTTAAAATAAATTAATAACTGTTTGTCCGTGATATTTTTGGAAAAGGAGTGGTTTTAGTAAGAAAAATAGAAAAAGTAATGTGTTTTAGCTGAAAATGTAAGTGCCCGTAATTAAAAATATTTAAATAGGTTTCAAAATAAATAAGTAAGGATTTGCCCGGAATATTTTTGGAAAATGAGAGATTTTAGTAAGGAAAAATAGAAAGAGTAGCATGTTTTAGTTGAAAAATATAATTACCCGTTAGTATATCATGTAATCTTGCTATGATTAGTATATGATTAGTATATGTTTTAGCATGTTTTCTTTGTTTAAGAAAAAAAGAGGATTTTGTTAGAAAAAATAGAAAAGGCAATGTATTTTAGCTGAAAAGGTAGTTGGTTATAAAAATGTTATTATTTAATAATAATTTCTTTAAAAAATAAAAAAAATAGAAAAAGTAACATGTTTTAGCTAAAAAAAGTGCTCATAATTTAAAAATATTAAAATATATTTTAAAATAAATAATTAAGGGTTTGTCTGTGATATTTTTGGAAAATGAGGGGTTTTAGTAAGGAAAAATAGAAAGATTAACATGTTTTTGTTAAAAAAGATAACGGGCCGTTTTTTTTTTAGAAAAATAGAGGATTTTGTTAGAAAAAAATAAAAAAAATAATGTATTTTAGTTTGGCATGAAAAAATTAGGAGCAAAGGAGAAAGTGGTATGAACTGAATCCACGTCATTTGCCGAAATTTCATTTCTTCACAATCTCCTTACGTGGGAAGTATAAACAGCAAGGGAATAATAAGAACCCATTTCTGTCTGCTCTCTACAAACTACTATGAAGAAGAAAAAATCAGGAAAAACCAAGTATACAACTTTACTAGTGATCTGAAGACAAAATCATGCACATTGTGTATGGGATTCAGGTTTTATTCTAAGACATCAACAGGCCAAAGTCTCTTCCACGTTGATATTTCATTCGAAGTTTGAAGTTTTCTAATTCCACCGTAAAATCCATCTGCCCCGTTTCCTTCTTCCCGGTGATGTTTCCGGCTCACAATCGTTTGCCTCCACCGCGAACCAGGAGTGTATTGGTTGAAGTTGAGTGCTACCATGTCTGTCAACAAATTATGCAACAGAGAAAGCTTAGTGTTGCTGTTTTCTTTAAACTATATATACGAAGATGATCAAACTTTGTTTATTTCAACACTGAGATACGCCTTAAACACTAGAGGAATTCTTCTATTCCCAGATTTTTATGACACATTGGTCCCCTTTACAATAGAATCTATAGCTTTTATAAACCAAATTAATCAATCCCTCAACCAAATACAAGGCAGAGGAACACTGGTCCAGCACTGTTGGCCTTAACCAACAGTCTTGTTGAAACATAAGTTAATGCACTGTTGTAAACTAGGACAGCACTGACATCGATTTCTGTAGGGGACCAATGCTTTTGATTGATCAAAGATTGAGGTGACCCATGTTTTGTTCATGGATATTATTAAGCTTGGAATGTGACTCATACTTGAAATTTAATTCCAATCTTGATAATATTCAACCACACGTCCAGATTCGAATGTATTCAACGAATTTCATGAGCTTTCTTACCACTTTCATAGCATCTGCAATAGTTTTGATTCCCGTCACATAATTCCAAGTGCCCTACAACACCATACCACCAACCTACATACAGATGATGCAAGAGTTTAAATTCGTTAATAATTTTCGAGATAAGCGAGAATCGAATTCAAAACCTGAACGTCGTCAGGGTACAATGTCTAATCGCCCATCTATTCTATCACACTCAAGCATAAACTTATGCAGTAAAAGCCAATTTCACCATTTTTAATAATCCTCTATGAAGGTGCCAACTAATTAACAGACAAACACGTCTTGTAAAATTGCATATGTTCCCTTTGGCTAAAAGATGAAGAACAGCAAGTGGTAGTCATATGCAACACGGAAGTAATCAACTCAAATTATTCTCTCCAATAAAAATCTTCTTTAAACCAACCTATGACCTACCTTGAATTAAAATAATACTAAATACTTATTAATTAATTTCTAAAATTAACAAATAATTCTTTTTGATGAATTATTTGGACGACCAGGTCAGTGATAAATAAATCATATACAATTTATAATCTATAATATAAATGTAATTATTTAAGAAAAACATACCATAAGGAAACTCTTTATTCCTTCTCCACTGAATCTCGATGTGATCACCAGGGCGCAGTTCATCTAAACATTCAGAAATATGAAGATCATGTGGGGAAGAATCTATTGGAGCTGCCCTTACTCTGTCCCATGTTACTCCATTTTCTACTGCTACTGGCCTCCTTCCATGGGGTGGATACCTTAAAAACTCATACCAAATTATTATCCGACACCATCTCGAAAAAAAAGTAAGATAAACTATTACAGCGAGGCGGAGGTACCAAAACATTTACGACAATAAAATATTATAATTTAACATATCCGGGTACACATGATAAGTGTCACATGTTCACTCGATACACTTGGTAAATGTTTCGGAACCTCTAGTGTTTTGTTAATATCATTATTCCTCCGTCGGAGTGTATGATTACATCATCTTGGGGGATAATTAGCTTCAATAATTTAAATAAAGAAATATTTCATGAAATGACTGGTTGAAACAATCATGCAAACAGTAATTCCAAGAAGAAAAAAATGGTACAGATTCATCAAATGATTTACCTGGCTTGGAAAGTGTCAGTACGAGAATCATAGCAAAGTTCAGCATCATAGCAAGACAACATGAACCCAACATGTCCATTCTGCATTACACACACCATTTAGAATTTCAAAATTCATTTTGTTTGAGCAAAACACACACAAAAAGAAACACGAAAGATGTTGAAACCGTACCTCTCTGTTATAAACTTGAGCAGGGAACCAAAATTTTCCAGTTTGGAGAGCCATGTACCAAGACATGAGTGAATCAGCTGGTGCAGAGTAACAACTTCTCGATGAATTCCTTTTCTTGGTACAATAGTTTCCAATATTTTTACCTTTACCGAAAAACAAAGGCCAAGGCCATGTCTTTTGCAAAAACCCGAATAATCCTTTTCCGTTTCCATGATGATCAAGAAAACCAAATTCATTTCTTGTAGCAACCTGCCATTTCCATTCTCTATATGCAGCTGGTCCGATGAGATTTCCCCATTTTTGCTTCATATGTCTCTCCCATAAGTGATTGCTCATACATGTTGTTCTTAAAGAAGTTGAAACACTTGACATTTTGCATAGCCCGTCTGCTGGAAGCTTTTCAAGAATGCATTCCAATGCTAGGTCTGGTAAATCTAACAAAGACATCTTGTCGTCTTCGATCTCCGAATTAAGTACCTCAAACTTTAGATCACTTGGGATGATTTTACTATAGGATTTGCTCATTCTTGCAACAAAGTATGGGTTGATCTTTATGTATTTTGCAAGTTGAGTGAAAGACAAGCGTTTCCAAATTTTGATGGTAACTAGTCTCATCTCATAAGCCCATGGTGGGAGTAGTTGTAGAGTAAGAGACTTGTAAAAGAAGATGAATGATAAACAAGTGAAGAAGAAGAAAAGAATTGTCATCCTTTCTTTTTCTTATTGGAGAGATGAAAATCTTAGCTTCAATAGTGGGAAAACCAACTTTTGTTTAAATAAAATTTTGTACTTTTTGTTATCAACCACCTTATTGGTCGAAAACAAATAAGATGATATTACTTAACTCAACGAAACCCACCAGTATTTAGTCTGGCGGGTCTCGTTGAGAAAATGATTAGAAAAAATTATCCGAAATACCGAAACCCCACGGCTCAAAAAGAAAATACAATTTGAGTGGAAGTCACATAAAAATCAATATGAAAGGGGCCAAATGAAGCAAGAGGCCAATGGGAGACTCTAAACAGCTGTCAATTATGGAATATATATCTATATCTTAGTAAGATTGAGATGGGATTTCTTGATTTCTTGAAATTGTCTAAATAAGAATAGTTTGAATAAAGGGTAGTTAATATAAATTATCCAAATATCTTGTAAAAAAAAACAAGAAAGATTACAATGAGGTGTAAGAAGATATGTGGGTTGTTGAAATTAAACCAAAATGAGGTGAAGCAATAATCAAGAATGTCGGCAAAAATTAAAAAGAATTAAAAGACAAAGAGAATCTCTAGTGGGTTATACAGACAGAAAATATTGGCGCAGATTGATGAAGAAGAAGAAGAAGATCTTCTTCTTCACCAAACAAACCCACAGAAAATCTCAATGCCTTTCTCTCTTAAGCTTATCAGCTTCTTGAAATGTGTAAGGATAAAAAAAGGGAGAGGAAATGAAAGATTAGTAAAAAAGGTTAATTTATTATATCGGAAAAAAGAATGGTTGATTTTGGTTTGTATATATTGCGTGGACAAGGAGGAGCAATACAAAAAGATTATAACAAGTTGAGGAAAGATCGGCCTACCAGTAATCGGGACCATTGGGATAATTATATGCATCATGGCAACGTTGTATTATTGGTGGTTCACAGAACTAGGAATTTAAGATAGATAGGGCCTTGTAAATTTTAATATGATCGAATTTTCGTAAAATTTCGAGCATCTCCAATAAAGAATGTCAAGAATCATACTAATATTTCTGCGGCATGACACTCAATGAACTGATAGAGTTCATACTAAATCCCTAGTAAAAATTGTTAAGAACCGCATTACATTGTAGTAACTGGCGCCAATCAAAAGGGATGTGTTTATGATTCGTAAATCCTTCGATTCATCGATTTTCACTTTCGATCGTCTCTTATGATGGTCCAGCTGTTTTTAACTAAGAGCTTAAGGCTCCTAAGTACGTACTCATTTAACTTAGGAGAGTACAACACGTTTTCTCATATAAATGTATGCGGGACATAATTATAATTGCAGAATTTATTCATATAATTACAAGTGTACCATTAAAAATATATTACATACTTAGGAGCATTTTTCTCTTTAACTAATGCAATATACACTGTTTGTATAATATTTGTGTCAAATTTTGGTTCAAATTGTGACAACTAGAACTTTTTTGAGAACATATTTCATTTTTAATGCATAGATATATATATAGGCATATTTAAAACACTAATACCAATTTTTGATCATAAAAAGTCACACACTTATGCATGCATCTCGCTTCCATAAAACGCATGAGTTTTGATGGCTAAATATACTTGAATTCAGTATTTTAGAGTTGAATGAATGTTTGGTGATAAATGATTAGATGTAGACATTGTTGACGTTGAAAATGGAAGAAACATGCGCACCACAAGCATAATGCCAATTCGGAGCTTGGGGAATACTAGGGCAAAGATTTTACTATAGGCAAATGGGCACCGTTTCTAGCACCGATATAAAACGATAATTTTGAAGTAAGATAGTGTAATATTTAGTGATAAGAGCTTGCTTTTCGCAGTTCATATTTTGAATTCGATTCTCGCTCAATTAAGAGCTTTAGTATATCCATACTTTCACATGCTCAATTGGCAATTGCGCATGTTATAGCTAGGAATGAGCAAAAAAACTGAAAAATCAAAATCGAGCCGAAAAACCTAAAACAAATCGTAACCGATAAAAATCAAAAAAATTGTAACCGAAACGAACCGAACCGATATAACGGTTTGGTAACGGTTACGGTTTTACGTCTAAAACTGAACCGAAAAATGGAACCGCTAATATAATATTATATTTATACATAAATAATTATTTACTATACATTGTATTATATTCATAATAAAATTCTTGTCACATTCATTTATTCTTTGTTGTTCATCTTATATATACTAACATTGTTGTAATTGTTTTCTTATAATTAATTTAGAATTCAGTTTTTATAAATTGCATACATAATTTAGAATTTCTCTTTCACATTAACAAAATCATTGTGTTATTCATCAAGTTATTCATGTACATAATGTCCATAGTAACATTCAGGTGGTAATTTAAAATAGAAAATTTCATTGTAAATTATAATTTATTTTCTTTTGTATTAAAATATTTTCAATATTTATTATAAAATTCGTGTAATATTTTTTTATTATATAAAAACCGAAAAAAATTGAAATTGACAAACGGTTAACCAAACCGAAAAAAATCGTTAGATACGATTGGGTTATGATTTTAAACTAAAAACCGAACCAAAGTACACAGTTTGGTAACGATTTTACCTAAAAATTGAGCCGAACCAATCCGTGCGCAGCCCTAGTTGTACAGCTAGTTCTGCTACTTACTAGTACTACTCTGTTGTCGACAGATACTGCAGTTCCACACACTGATTTTAAAGCCTCGACAAAACTTGGCTAATCATTTTGAAATAGCCTCTAGATCCGCACGTCACATGCAAATTACATGTGCTCCAATTTAAAGCCATATCCTCTTCGATCTAATCACATACATGCACGTAGGGATATTGTATAAATTGAGCCCAAACCTTTAATTAGTATTAGCGTTCAGTTTAAACTAAATATCTGGTCCTTTAAATTGAGGTATGGAGGTAGGGTTGAGCATTTGGTTCGATTAACCGAATACCGAACCAAAATAATTCAGTTTGATTAATCGAACCGAAATAATTCGGTTCTAATTCGATTTTAAAAATATGTGTTATTCGGTATTTCGGTTATTTCGGTTTTTTTACCGAATTATCGAAATAACCGAAATAACCAAAAATATAAAATATTATATATATATATATATTATTTATATATGATATGTCATTTATGTTACTAACCCTAGTTTCTTTCTTCTTTAGCTCAATTATTGATTCACGTAGTATATTGTTGCTGAGTTGTTGTTGATATTTTGCATGTTGTAGTTTGCTATCAAGTTTCTAGGAGACTAGGACGCACTTTACTTTTTTTAGAAACATCATTTTCCAAACTTTATGTATTATTAACATTTTATCTCATATTGAAGCTCCTTATTTGTTTAAAAGATACTACATGTTTGATGTTTCTGTTAACAATTGATTTTAATTCGGACTTTTGTTTCTAATTCGGTTTTCTAATTCGGTATTCGGTTTTTACCGAAATAATTAATTCGGTTCGGTAAATAACCGAAATTATTTCGGTTCTTAATTCGGTTATAGATTTTGCTCTTATTCGGTATTCGGTAACCAAATTATAATTCGGTTACCGAATAACCGAATACTCAGCCCTATATGGAGGTTAAGAAAAAATAATAAAATAATGAAAAATTTTTAAAAAAAAGTGGGTTAAATGGTGGGACCAATCACTATTTAATGTAGAAAGTGAGGATAATGGAGGAAAAAATTAGTTGATTTTTATATTGTTAAAACTAACTATTGCAAAATTTAGAAATATAAAGAATTGAGACGAACATCCCAAAAAGATGTAAAGAAATGGTTAGGACATAGAGAGTAATATTGTAATGTAATACTCCCTCCGTTCCACAAAAGCGGGCGTTTTATAAAATTTTAAAATCAAACTATCTTAACTTTGACCAATAATTAATAAATTTTGTTAGACACACAAATTATGAAAAAAATATTATTTAAAAGTATATTTGATTTTCTATCATATTTACTTTTTAAATTTACAAAATTATAAACTAATAATGCATAATATGTGATCAAACTCGAGTAGGTTTAACTTTCATAATTTGTATATCGCTATTTATTTAGGAACGGAGATAGTACTTTAAAACCAAATTATTTACAAACATGGTTGTAATCAATTTTTAAAATCTATCTATTATATTATTAATAGCCCAACATGGGGGCAATAATTCAATACACATTTTATTCAATCTAAATCGGCAAGACATTTTAATGCATTTGAAATGTCTAAATTGCCATTGTGTTTACTATTCTTAAGAAAATTTGTTGTTGAGTGTATTTGAACTCAGGTCTATACAATAACTTGCACCTCCTCTTACCACCACACCACTCAATCATATGTGTTGTCAATTACACACATCATATGTGTGTGTCGCGTGAGTAGAGAAATATTTGGTATTATTATTATATATCTATTTTATTATAGCCCAATAAAAGCAATAATTCATGAGACATTTCATCTAATCAAAATTGGCGAGACATTTTATTTAATTTAAAATATTTAAATTTCCCTTGTGTTTATTTTTTTTTTAAATGTTAATGAATGAAATCCAACTTAGGTTTATGCAATAATTTGCTCATCTTCCTTGCACTACTCAGTCATATGTGTTCTCTATCAAACACATTATATGTATGTGTGTGTCGCGTGAGTAGAGGAGTATTTGGTATCTATTATTATATCGATTAACATAATCTTATAATATGTGAGATAATTTAAACATGAGATATTTTGTACATGATTTGAACTAACTAACGTGCCCCTGTGTTTATTATTTATTAGAAAAAGTTATTTGTAGAAATTGAACTTGAGTTTATCTATTAACTGAAACATCTTTATATCGCTAAACTATAAAATCACAGATTTTTGGAACTTCGCGCGAAATGTGTTAGTGTCATTTGATAGAAGACATTTTATTTAACTTCAAAATATATAAAAATAATTATGTAGCTAAATTGAACTTAGGTTATATATTTAACTTGTACATTTTCATACCACTAACCACAAAGACACATATGTTATGAATTATACACATATTTGTGTGTAGGGGCGAACCTACATTCGGACCGGACGTGGCCTTGGCCACCCCCAACTTGTCGGATTATTTCTTATGTAATGTCAACAACATCGAGAGTCAAGGTCATATAACATAATGAAAAGGCCATTTTAATCACCCTGAGTTAAGTAGAGATGAAAAGATACATAAAAAATGAAGAGAATTCAGCTAAGATTCTAAGACAAAGGTCGTTGCATTGAATAAGATGTAAAAAAAAGATAATAGTGTATATACAATATATAATCTGTGTATATAGGTTGTACGGAGAAAATAAGAAGTTGCTGAATCATGGATGATAAGATTGTAGTATTCTATTATTTCGTCCTTATTTATAAAACTTATATGAAAAAAATTAGTTGCAAAAATATAAAAGGTACTCTATATAATATTTTTAGTTATAAAAATATAAAAGGTACTCTATATAATATTTTTAATATTTTATCTAACGGTTCTCATTGATTTGATTGGAAAGATCTAACGGCTATGGATTGAGTGAACAAACCATGGGGGACCAGACTACCAACTAAACTTTTATTGTTCCGTGTATTATATAATAGTATAGATAGATATTGTTGTTAGACAAGAGAAATTTTAGTTATAAAAATATAAAAGGTACTCTATATAAAAAATTTAGTATTGTATTTAACGGTTCCCATTGATTTGATTGGAAAGATCTAACGATTGTGGATCTAACGGTTCTCATTGATTTGATTGGAAATGTACTTAATTCACGCGAACATATTAGCAAATTCATTATATATATTAAATTTTAATATTATGCATGTACACGTTCTACAATGCAAATTACATTTCACAAATAAGAAAATGTATCATTGTACACATTCTACAATGCAAATTACATTTCACAAACAAGAAAATGTATCATTGTACACATTCAACAATGCAAATTACATTTCACAAACAAGAAAATGTATCATTCACTCAATGAGCTAATTAGTAAAATCGTGCAGGTTAACGTCTTATATGTAATATAATCATATATTGACATAGATCTTACACACAACAAATATCATAAGTATCGAATTTACTCATTTCTTAATTCAAAAATACATCAACCAAGGATACTTTTCAACGCTAACTATCTCACTACAGAGATCAAGTCCAGCTTTTGTACCCACAATGAAACGTCTATCAAACGATCTATAAATTATCATAAACACTGAACTACTTAGAAGTTAGAACAAATATGCTAGAAAGTGATCCGTGCCTTGCACGGGTTTTCATGCTAGTTTCACTATAAATTTACAACTTTTTTATTATTTATGAAAATTACGTAGCACATATTTACCATTTCCGAGAAAGAATGACCCAGAGGCTGACCGTCGCCTCATGGATGAAGTTATATGCATTTTCAATAGAAAAAGTGATTTAATAAAACACTGATTTTATACTAGCGTGTTATAGTGTTACCCACTGTAACGCCCCCAAATCCGGGGTCAAAGGATTTGGTCGTCACACTGCACTCTTAATCCAAACAACCTGTTCAATATAAAATCAACACAATAATAATAATAATAATATCTGTGACCCCAACTCTACCAAGAATCTTTAAAGGTTATAGTGCTAGAAACAAGAATCCAAAATTTCATTACAACAATCTTTCTTCTTTACAACCATTCTCTTTACATAAATTCTAATACACCAGTATAACTTCGATAAGAAGTATACCAGGCAACTAACTTTACACAATATAATATATATTCAATAGAAAACATCTATATGCAAAACCTCTCACTAGCTCCAATGCTCTGGATCAAAACATCTTTACGCTAATATCTTTCCCCATCTCTGATCAGCTATGCGGACAACTCTCGCCAATACACCTTCTTTCTGACAGGCTAAAATATAAATAAATAAAACAAGTATGAGCGAATGAATTGCTCAGCAAGCGCATTATTAAATATAATACGAAAGGTTTCCAAAATAAACTTTGGATTTTCAAATAAACAAGCCTTTGGCTTAAACATTTGTAATCTCTAATATTTTCAAAACAAGTTTGGTAATTTACCACAATTTCTCATTCTTCTTCTCTCAATTGAATAGTTTAAAACACAAAAAGATTTATATTGGTCGTTACGGCGACCGAATCAACAATATCTACAATAGTAAGTAGAAAATATGAAATAAATATAACTCATACGTCTTCAAGACCATAGTTTGTACAAAAATACTAATTTTGAAGACAACAGGTCTATTCATAACATTCTCTGAAACCAACAACTCTGGAAGGGTAGAATAATCAAGGAGTAAGAATGAGCCATCACGCTCGGTCAAGAAATAAAGAACGCACTTCAAAACTTTAATATAGTACCGACTGGGTATGCGGTATGAATAAAACTCATCAAGATAGATATCTCACGACTGCCAATGGAATCACGGAAGTGGATTTCGACGATTTGGAATCCAAATGAATTAAGAGTAAGTGATTTCAGCAAGATTGAAACCACCATTTATTAATCAACAACCAACAATTTTACGCAACGAATAAACCTGAATATCAGGTCATAACTCACAAGTACAAAACATATGGATGTAACTCATCCCAGAAATAAGAATTAATATTAGAATTGGATTTTTAACATTTATCAAATCAAAGGTTGTGCTGCTGGCCAGCCACGCATCAACCCCGGACTTGCTTATAGCAAAGTCCTCTACTGGATCCTAGGCCAATCTGGGCCTTAATTTATTCCGACCATAAATATGGCCCGACCAATTACTGGTCCCATTTAAAAACATTCCAATCCTATATTATATATATATACGTCAGGTGTCAGAACAATTGACAATCTTCCTTCGACAATCAGGTGTCGGAAGAATCGACAACCTAATACAACAATTGCTGGAAAACTCACGTTCCAGGAAACAGTTCAATTATGAAGAATCCATTAAGGAATAACAATATAATCTAGTATCGACGAGATCGACACAATATGGGGAGGTGCATATGAAAAGTGACAATATAATAAGCATCGACGAGTTCGATGTAACAACTGGGATATAATGAAGAATAAACAATGACATGCTCAACAAGATTTAGTCTGATATGAAACAGGCATTATGATATCAACAGAATTTGTAACAACTCAATATAGAATAGGGTTCAAAGAACAAGCTTTAGATGGCCTTAACAGTTCAAATCATCACATTATGGAAGAATTAGTTAAGATTCAACAATCTGGTAAGTGACAAGAAGGTCAAGTTCAAGTTTAAGAAAAATTCAGGGTGAAGTTATAAATGAAGAAAACAAGGGTTTATTAACTTCTGACAGAAATAGTTCAAGTCCTTCGAACATATACTTATAATAGATAAGCCTCGTATTTGAAGGAAGTAAACTAAATCATGCACATCATAAATGAATTCGAATCAGGGAATGGATCAGATGATCGCATTAACAAGAAAATGATAATAATACTTGCAAGGGTGCAGGATGGAAAAATGGAATACTTGTAGAACAAGTACCACAACTTCGGAATTTAAAATAACATTTTCAACATAGGGTTCACAAGTTCCCACTCATCTAGGGTTGGCAATATTCCAACCTAATGTTTTAAAATCATGTCTTTTAAAAGAAAGCCTTAGTATACGGCCCATAATTATCTCTTCAAACTTTTCAATATAATAAGTATATCTTTCCAATCAATATGAAAATATGAATCTAAACTCAAAAGGTATAAAAGAGTACTCGTCAATTTACGAGATTAAATAACATACTTGCAATTCAATGCAAAGAAATCAACATTTGAAAATTTAGTAATAAGCATTCAACATGCATACTAATAATTCAAGATAATATCCCTTAATTAATAAGCAAGGGTATAAACACTTGCCTCTGGTCCTTAACTATTTCGTAACGCTGAAACAATACGATTTCCTCCTTATTTTGTCTTGTCGCACGATTCTCTACCTCCGTCCTTCTTTGCTTTAACGCTCTTGCGAATACCACTAGTCTGCTTTTACCATTTCGAATCCACGTGCCAGCCTCGATAGTCAAACATGAGACGGTACTTAGTCTTCAACGTATGATTTCACATTCCATAAACGATTGTAACTTAACTTCGATAATCTGACTCGTCTCGTCCAATAGCCTCTGTTGCACAGACAACCACATTTCAATTGATAGAATGATCACAACTAACTATACAAGTAATCCTCGTAACTCGCTTGACGAAACTCCCCATACTATAAAAGTCAACATCTAAGTCAACGGCCTCGTAAATCTCACTTTCTAACATAATCGACAAATTTCTATCCCAACTACCCCTCGTGATGATATTAGACACGACCAAATACTGAAACAAGTCTCAACACAATTTATTCGCATGCATGACTCAACAACAGATAATTCACATCATTCACATAACATATTTAAACAAGTGATCGGTTACGTATCGGACGCCCGGTCTAATTTACGATATTTAAAACTCAGACACTAGCCCTAGTACGGGCATATACAGACTATAAAACACATTACACAACTCATACAAACCATATAGCACTTATAACTTATTTTTAAAACATCACACGAAGCTTATTTGAATTTAAATAAGCCACAAACAATTTTTAAATCAAAAATCGGATTTTTAAATCCAATATAAGTATTTTAAATGCAATTAAATCAATTAATAAAATTAATTGACACTCTTTAAATGCTCAAACTATTTTTAAATAAATGAACCAAGCTAGAAAATAATTAAACTTAATTTTAATTAATTAAATCTAATTAATAATTAATTATTAAGAATTAACTGATTAAAAGAATTAATCAATTAATTAAATAAATTAATTATTAATAAAAAATAATTAAAATAATTAAATTTAATCAATTTTCGAATTTAAATAAATATTTATGAATTTATAAAATTTTCGGAATAATAAAATGTATTTTTAAATCAAAGATATGATTTTTAGAATTATAAAACTATTTTTGAATTATTTTTAAAATAAAAACCCAGAAACACTATTCAAAAAATGGAATTAGGGTTTTGGATCAAACCGGGTCGGGTTAGGGTTTGAAAACGGGTTGCCAAGAAATTTCCGGGTTGCCAAGAACACGTCACCGGAAAACTGGGTTTCCCAGTTTCCGGCCGGTGTCCGGCCACCGGGAAATTTCGGCAAAGCTCAAACCAACCCCAACTCGCTGTCTTTTTGTACAGAAACACTCGCCACAACAACGTCTACTTTACACAACTTAAACTCGTACCAAAACATCACAGACTCATCGATTCCGACGAACAAAACTTTGCCGGCGGCGGCGGCGGCCGTTATCCGGTGAACAGAAATCGTACACTAAACTCGAAACTAAATATATGAATCAAATCTAAACTCTACGATCTATACAATGATATAAACATTATCAAGAACCGATCCTCGTAACTAAAATCCGGCCAAAGTTCATAGTTTTCCGGCGAGCTTACTAACTTCCGATTAGCTCGATTCCAAACTCCAAAAATCGATTAAAAATCACCAAATCACTCAGCACAACACGCACAATCCATTCATACCATCAATTAACAAGAACAATCACAAACACAGTTTTCCCCAAATTAAATCAAAAATTCGAAATAAATAAAATAATTAAAATAAAGAAAAACTCAGAAATCATACCCACATAGATTTTGATGGTGGATTTGGATAGAGGATGATGAGAGATTCGATTTGGTTACAAGAACATCGAAATCGGATTCCGATAACGCTTTCAAAATTGAGTTTGATTCTCAAGAACACGAAGAACACGTTTCAGGGGTTTTTAGATTTTTAACTGTAATTAAGATTTATTATACGCAAAACAAAGTACGATTTGCCTTTTTATATTAAACAGAAAATAATACCTCAAACGACATTTTTGGATCGATACTGATCCGATAGATCGCTTTAAATACAATTTAACAAAATAAACGCTTTAAATCTTTAATAAAGCAGAATACACGTTTCACGAGACGATAGGCATCCATAAAGTACGGATAACTACAAGTATCGTTTAATTCAAAATATACGAACCAAAATACCTTTATTGCGAATATTTTCGAATACTTCCTACTTTAACGAATGAAATATTGGTACGAACGATATACCAATCCCCCGAATAATTTGAGAACGATCCAAATTTTCTTTTCGATAATTAAAATAAAATAAAATAGTATGACACCCTTTTCAAAATAATTTCAAATTCCCCACACATTTCACATAGCACCACAATATCACTTATTCAATCATTTAACGAATAACTTAGCACGTTTAAACATATAAATCATTTAATAACTCTTAATATGAAATCAAAATTTCATTTCGCATCACATAATAACACGTAATTTTCCCGGATCTTACATCCTTCCCCCCTTAACAGGATTCTGTCCTCAGAATCAGCTTACGCAAACACAGGTGGATATTTTCCAACATCTCATTCTCAAATTCCTAGGTTGACTCTTCAACCTTAGGATTTCTCCTCATACTCATACTAATTTGACTCCCCTATTACTCATCACTCTCTCATACTGACTCAATATCTCAATTGGTTACTCAACATAGAACAATTTAACTAAATCTCTATAGGTTCATATTTTATGAAATACACTATGAATACACCACTCATGGAGTGGTACGCAAACTTATACGCAACTTTCCCAACACGCAGTAAACCGACATAAGGTAGCAATTCAAAATTGTCATAATAGCTGTTGTCGTAAGGAAATCTAATCAACGGTAAATGGTCCTTCCAATTACCTTAAAAATTTAGTACACAACCATAGTCTGTCTGAATTCTTTAATTAAGTCGCGGATCTCCGTCAAATACATTTGAACCCGTCATTCCATGCCGTATTATTACCTCATTCAAATAGCTAGAGATGAACCAATTCATCTAATAAATATCTCTCGTTAATCGGTCAATAATAACTCAAATAACATTACGATAAGCTCTAGGCCTTAACAACTCTACTACACAGTTTATCTTAACATGTCTCCACTTCCAATCAGGAATCTCTTTAGTTGTAATTGTCTACTATACCTCTGCTATTCTGTCTTCATTTTCCAACAGCTCAAGTACTTAGATATTCACCAACACTAGTATCCTTTTGAAACCCCTCATATGTATTCTTGCACTTCTTTCTTATTCCTTATACTTTCTCGTTCCCTCCTATAATTGAATCCTTTTCTTTTTCCATAACTCTTTCCTTTATGTAGCCCTTTCTCTTTAATCAATTCTGGTTGAATCCTTATTTTCGTCATTTCTTCTTATTAATCTCTTGTTATCATAACCTTAAAGCTCTATCCTTTCTAATCCTTGTACTGAAGATAATTACGTCTCTAATCTCCCTTTTTCTACTCATACTATCAGCCATCCATATTCTTGGGTCAACTCTATCTACCTCCAATGTATCTAACAACTGCTTTCAACGATCACATACCTTCCGTGCCAAACAAATATTCAGTTTAAAACAATCACTCATTACCTCATCCATTGTCTTTAAATCCTTATCAACACCTCTTCATCTTCTTTCCCTATCTATAATTGTGAGAATATTCCTTATCAGCTTGGTGACTTAATCCATATCTTTAAAAATTGTTCTACTTAGTTCCAATAACTTAATTGCTCTCCATCTGGTTCCTAAATAATTCAGAAGATACATCCACAGTAACACTCAGGACACCTTTCCCATGGTTCCATCTCAATTCTCAAACAGCTTGATCAACTCAACGTCATTTTGATTCTCATCCTATACATCCACATCGACTGGTAAAATCTACCTTAACTATCGTGAGCAAAAGACTTGCAACCATCTCATACAATCCTGAAATACTCAAAGATTAACTCATTCTCCATTATTAGCCTATCATCAAATTTTAAAAGTTCTTCTCATTGAGACACAAATCTATTATGTTCATCTTCCACAACACGGGATATCATCAGCACAATTACACATTTTTCCCCAATTTCCAATCAACTTTTGAATTATCTAACTTCACCTCTTCCACATCGTAACGTTAATCGATAGAGAGAGACCAACTGGCTCCGTTATATGTTACTAGTATTCTAATCGCATCGTAATCCGCTTTCGCTCGTGGTAATTCAATCGCAAATTCTTCGTTCATTATGGTAGGGTAAATTTCAGTTCACCCTAATGGCATACCTCCCAGATTATTTGGTATAACAAAAATTCATGATATTTTGAAGTGAAAAGATTCTATATCGTAGCAGATGTCCCACAATTGGGGTTACCAAATCTGTATATTCCAAAGCAAACATTATTGGAAGTGAAAGAATTACTGAGAGACCAATTTGATCACATGAACTCAATGTTATGTGTCTCTATTAAGACAGTACTAAAGGTAATTAGCCTTCTTGTATTTCACAACACACAAGTGACGGCGTCCCGTCAGACTTCTATCACATAGACAGATAGTCCTTGTGTCCCCTATAAATAGGGTTGTTTACCTCAGTTGGAGTAGAGAAATATAAAAGAAATTTAGAGTCGGAATGACAACCAGGGCCTTTCGATAAGAAATCTCAAATACACACCTTGGATTGAAATTGAATAGATTCCAAAGGTGTTATTTCAGAAAAGAAGAACAACCAGAAAGGAAGTATCAACAAATAGTGTTACATCACAATTAGAGTTATCCACTCCGGAAGAATGAAGGAGTTGGAATTTAAATAACATATTTTTCAACAAGCCTCAAAATTTGAAATAGGCATATCAACAATCTTTGGCGCAATTTAAAACATGATTGATCAAGAGTATCAAATACAAGATCAACAGGTGGAATATATCCGTCAACACAGGTTTCTCTTTAAAGGGATGTCAAATATTTCATTAGGATGGGAAGGTATTACCAAGGTCTTCACATATGCCTCCTCCGTCGACTCCTTCGATAGCTCGTTATTCGATTTCAGCCCTTCTTTTCCACGTTATTCGATTTCAGCCCTTCTTTTCCATGTCGCAAGGTTATCAATATCGTACGTCGTCGTCGACTCGTAATAGTCCTTGAAGATTCCGCCATAGACGTCTACAAACGCAAGAAGTTCTATCCATTTCAGCACAGCTATCTCAATCAAATACCTCCATCTCAACTCACTCAGCGGTACTATATCCAATAGTCCAATACGAACTCTAAATGAGCTCTGACGTTCCTTATATAACTATATACACTCCCACACACTCTCGTTTCTAGTTTTTTACTATAACCCTTGCTCTGATACCAACTGTAACGCCCCCAAATCCGGGGTCAAAGGATTTGGTCGTCACACTGCACTCTTAATCCAAACAACCTGTTCAATATAAAATCAACACAATAATAATAATAATAATATCTGTGACCCCAACTCTACCAAGAATCTTTAAAGGTTATAGTGCTAGAAACAAGAATCCAAAATTTCATTACAACAATCTTTCTTCTTTACAACCATTCTCTTTACATAAATTCTAATACACCAGTATAACTTCAATAAGAAGTATACCAGGCAACTAACTTTACACAATATAATATATATTCAATAGAAAACATCTATATGCAAAACCTCTCACTAGCTCCAACGCTCTGGATCAAAACATCTTTACGCTAATATCTTTCCCCATCTCTGATCAGCTATGCGGACAACTCTCGCCAATACACCTTCTTTCTGGCAGGCTAAAATATAAATAAATAAAACAAGTATGAGCGAATGAATTGCTCAGCAAGCGCATTATTAAATATAATACGAAAGGTTTCCAAAATAAACTTTGGATTTTCAAATAAACAAGCCTTTGGCTTAAACATTTGTAATCTCTAATATTTTCAAAACAAGTTTGGTAATTTACCACAATTTCTCATTCTTCTTCTCTCAATTGAATAGTTTAAAACACAAAAAGATTTATATTGGTCGTTACGGCGACCGAATCAACAATATCTACAATAGTAAGTAGAAAATATGAAATAAATATAACTCATACGTCTTCAAGACCATAGTTTGTACAAAAATACTAATTTTGAAGACAACAGGTCTATTCATAACATTCTCTGAAACCAACAACTCTGGAAGGGTAGAATAATCAAGGAGTAAGAATGAGCCATCACGCTCGGTCAAGAAATAAAGAACGCACTTCAAAACTTTAATATAGTACCGACTGGGTATGCGGTATGAATAAAACTCATCAAGATAGATATCTCACGACTGCCAATGGAATCACGGAAGTGGATTTCGACGATTTGGAATCCAAATGAATTAAGAGTAAGTGATTTCAGCAAGATTGAAACCACCATTTATTAATCAACAACCAACAATTTTACGCAACGAATAAACCTGAATATCAGGTCATAACTCACAAGTACAAAACATATGGATGTAACTCATCCCAGAAATAAGAATTAATATTAGAATTGGATTTTTAACATTTATCAAATCAAAGGTTGTGCTGCTGGCCAGCCACGCATCAACCCCGGACTTGCTTATAGCAAAGTCCTCTACTGGATCCTAGGCCAATCTGGGCCTTAATTTATTCCGACCATAAATATGGCCCGACCAATTACTGGTCCCATTTAAAAACATTCCAATCCTATATTATATATATATACGTCAGGTGTCAGAACAATTGACAACCTTCCTTCGACAATCAGGTGTCGGAAGAATCGACAACCTAATACAACAATTGCTGGAAAACTCACGTTCCAGGAAACAGTTCAATTATGAAGAATCCATTAAGGAATAACAATATAATCTAGTATCGACGAGATCGACACAATATGGGGAGGTGCATATGAAAAGTGACAATATAATAAGCATCGACGAGTTCGATGTAACAACTGGGATATAATGAAGAATAAACAATGACATGCTCAACAAGATTTAGTCTGATATGAAACAGGCATTATGATATCAACAGAATTTGTAACAACTCAATATAGAATAGGGTTCAAAGAACAAGCTTTAGATGGCCTTAACAGTTCAAATCATCACATTATGGAAGAATTAGTTAAGATTCAACAATCTGGTAAGTGACAAGAAGGTCAAGTTCAAGTTTAAGAAAAATTCAGGGTGAAGTTTATAAATGAAGAAAACAAGGGTTTATTAACTTCTGACAGAAATAGTTCAAGTCCTTCGAACATATACTTATAATAGATAAGCCTCGTATTTGAAGGAAGTAAACTAAATCATGCACAGCATAAATGAATTCGAATCAGGGAATGGATCAGATGATCGCATTAACAAGAAAATGATAATAATACTTGCAAGGGTGCAGGATGGAAAAATGGAATACTTGTAGAACAAGTACCACAACTTCGGAATTTAAAATAACATTTTCAACATAGGGTTCACAAGTTCCCACTCATCTAGGGTTGGCAATATTCCAACCTAATGTTTTAAAATCATGTCTTTTAAAAGAAAGCCTTAGTATACGGCCCATAATTATCTCTTCAAACTTTTCAATATAATAAGTATATCTTTCCAATCAATATGAAAATATGAATATAAACTCAAAAGGTATAAAAGAGTACTCGTCAATTTACGAGATTAAATAACATACTTGCAATTCAATGCAAAGAAATCAACATTTGAAAATTCAGTAATAAGCATTCAACATGCATACTAATAATTCAAGATAATATCCCTTAATTAATAAGCAAGGGTATAAACACTTGCCTCTGGTCCTTAGCTATTTCGTAACGCTGAAACAATACGATTTCCTCCTTATTTTGTCTTGTCGCACGATTCTCTACCTCCGTCCTTCTTTGCTTTAACGCTCTTGCGAATACCACTAGTCTGCTTTTACCATTTCGAATCCACGTGCCAGCCTCGATAGTCAAACATGAGACGGTACTTAGTCTTCAACGTATGATTTCACATTCCATAAACGATTGTAACTTAACTTCGATAATCTGACTCGTCTCGTCCAATAGCCTCTGTTGCACAGACAACCACATTTCAATTGATAGAATGATCACAACTAACTATACAAGTAATCCTCGTAACTCGCTTGACGAAACTCCCCATACTATAAAAGTCAACATCTAAGTCAACGGCCTCGTAAATCTCACTTTCTAACATAATCGACAAATTTCTATCCCAACTACCCCTCGTGATGATATTAGACACGACCAAATACTGAAACAAGTCTCAACACAATTTATTCGCATGCATGACTCAACAACAGATAATTCACATCATTCACATAACATATTTAAACAAGTGATCGGTTACGTATCGGACGCCCGGTCTAATTTACGATATTTAAAACTCAGACACTAGCCCTAGTACGGGCATATACAGACTATAAAACACATTACACAACTCATACAAACCATATAGCACTTATAACTTATTTTTAAAACATCACACGAAGCTTATTTGAATTTAAATAAGCCACAAACAATTTTTAAATCAAAAATCGGATTTTTAAATCCAATATAAGTATTTTAAATGCAATTAAATCAATTAATAAAATTAATTGACACTCTTTAAATGCTCAAACTATTTTTAAATAAATGAACCAAGCTAGAAAATAATTAAACTTAATTTTAATTAATTAAATCTAATTAATAATTAATTATTAAGAATTAACTGATTAAAAGAATTAATCAATTAATTAAATAAATTAATTATTAATAAAAAATAATTAAAATAATTAAATTTAATCAATTTTCGAATTTAAATAAATATTTATGAATTTATAAAATTTTCGGAATAATAAAATGTATTTTTAAATCAAAGATATGATTTTTAGAATTATAAAACTATTTTTGAATTATTTTTAAAATAAAAACCCAGAAACACTATTCAGAAAATGGAATTAGGGTTTTGGATCAAACCGGGCCGGGTTAGGGTTTGAAAACGGGTTGCCAAGAAATTTCCGGGTTGCCAAGAACACGTCACCGGAAAACTGGGTTTCCCAGTTTCCGGCCGGTGTCCGGCCACCGGGAAATTTCGGCAAAGCTCAAACCAACCCCAACTCGCTGTCTTTTTGTACAGAAACACTCGCCACAACAACGTCTACTTTACACAACTTAAACTCGTACCAAAACATCACAGACTCATCGATTCCGACGAACAAAACTTTGCCGGCGGCGGCGGCGGCCGTTATCCGGTGAACAGAAATCGTACACTAAACTCGAAACTAAATATATGAATCAAATCTAAACTCTACGATCTATACAATGATATAAACATTATCAAGAACCGATCCTCGTAACTAAAATCCGGCCAAAGTTCATAGTTTTCCGGCGAGCTTACTAACTTCCGATTAGCTCGATTCCAAACTCCAAAAATCGATTAAAAATCACCAAATCACTCAGCACAACACGCACAATCCATTCATACCATCAATTAACAAGAACAATCACAAACACAGTTTTCCCCAAATTAAATCAAAAATTCGAAATAAATAAAATAATTAAAATAAAGAAAAACTCAGAAATCATACCAACATAGATTTTGATGGTGGATTTGGATAGAGGATGATGAGAGATTCGATTTGGTTACAAGAACATCGAAATCGGATTCCGATAACGCTTTCAAAATTGAGTTTGATTCTCAAGAACACGAAGAACACGTTTCAGGGGTTTTTAGATTTTTAACTGTAATTAAGATTTATTATACGCAAAACAAAGTACGATTTGCCTTTTTATATTAAACGGAAAATAATACCCCAAACGACATTTTTGGATCGATACTGATCCGATAGATCGCTTTAAATACAATTTAACAAAATAAACGCTTTAAATCTTTAATAAAGCAGAATACACGTTTCACGAGACGATAAGCATCCATAAAGTACGGATAACTACAAGTATCGTTTAATTCAAAATATACGAACCAAAATACCTTTATTGCGAATATTTTCGAATACTTCCTACTTTAACGAATGAAATATTGGTACGAACGATATACCAATCCCCCGAATAATTTGAGAACGATCCAAATTTTCTTTTCGATAATTAAAATAAAATAAAATAGTATGACACCCTTTTCAAAATAATTTCAAATTCCCCACACATTTCACATAGCACCACAATATCACATATTCAATCATTTAACGAATAACTTAGCACGTTTAAACAGATAAATCATTTAATAGCTCTTAATATGAAATCAAAATTTCATTTCGCATCACATAATAACACGTAATTTTCCCGGATCTTACACCCACCTACCCACAATTAATATTACCTTTTTTTATATAAACAATATTAAAATGTGAAATTTGAACACAAAAGTACCTATCCCTTATTTATACAAATTGTACTAATATTTTTATTAATACCTAAATTTAGGTACACCAACTATAAAAAGTGTATCTGTATTATAAAAATCATATATTTTTATGTCTAGTAGTCAAGTTATTAATGATTATTTTTTAGATAAATTATGCAATTTTGGCCTATTTATTATATAGATATTTATTTTTAATTTTTTTTAAAAGGTGTACTTTTGAAGTAACAAATTTAAAGAGATTTAAACATAAATATCTTCTCTTTCTCACCGCTTTCAATTTCTTCGGATCTATTTATGTTATATCGATTTTATCGATTGTTGACCAACGCCTCCTTCTTCAATACATTATTTATTTCTTCCTACTCGTTTTTCCCATCTTTGTCTTTTTTTTCGGAGCATGATTTATTCTGTTTTGTCGACTTTTGTGATTTTTATTGTAATTTTTCCTTATACTTGGTTATCTATCAAACAGCGATGGTATGTATATATTGATGGTGGTGGCGGTACTGGTAGTAGAGACACCGGTGAAAAGTGGTGACAATGTGGTTATTATGATAGTTTGATTGTGGTGATTTCAATATGTAGTGGTGACAATGTGGTTATTATGATAGTTTGATTGTGGTGATTTCAATATGTAGATGGTGATTTACATGTGGTTGTCGGAAGTGTTAGTTGGAGGTTGTTATACTTTGATTTTGTATAATTTCTGTTGGAATATGGTGATTTAGATATGATATTGAGTTAACGGGGCAGTGGATGGCGATGGTGTCCATGTCATTGTTTGAATGTTAATTTTTGTTTAAATTTGATCATATGAAATGATGTTGGTGGTCGAAATTAGTGAGTGTAGGCAGTGGTTTTCAATGATTGGAGATTGTGGTTTAGGTAAGAAGAAAATTGTGATGGTGGATAAGATTAATGAGCAGTGGGAGATGAAGATGGAACATGTAACAGATGGATAAAATTAGATCCGGTACATTTAAATTGATGGATAATTTTAAATCTTATAATTCATTTAGTAGGGGTTCTCATTAGAATATGACTATGTCTCTAAATATACATTCATATAAAGTCAAATTATTAATATTTTTAATTTTTATTTCTAAAATCAACTAAATTAATAAAGTAACGATGGAAATAAATCTCCAAACAAGCAAAATAGGAAGCTTATGGTAAGAATATATATATATATAGTAAAGTTCTATAGAGACCACTATTTAGTTAGAGACTTGGAGACTATATATGTTCTGCAAGTAATATATATATATATATATATATATATATATATATATATATATATGATATGGATAGAAAAGTAATTATAGAAATATAATTGTTGATTCTTTAGAAAGGCCAAGTATTTAAGGCCCAAAACCCAGATTATTTATTAATTTCGTAATTAATAAATAGGGAAAATATACAGCTCATAAAAAGAGTCCAAAATATGGTAAATTCATCAAAGAAGGATCCGGAATCCCAATTAAAGGCAATTAATGAGTCATAGCCTTTATCAACAAGGAAAAGACTTATCCTGTAAGAAATACAATGTTGATCCAATATCAAAAAGGAGACTTATTCGCTAAGACTCCTAAACATACCATAAATACTAGGCTCCAAACGCCTATATAAGGACCCTGATCCTACAATCAGAACTACGTTTTGGGCACAGCTCCATACGTCACAACGCCTTGAAGGCGCAACAAGCCACGAAGGCACCCCTAGAACTACGTTTTAGACTTCATCCTCGAATAAGGACATACAAGTCACTACGTCCTTGGTGTGCCCCTGCCGCCATAGCCCCGAGGGCAACACCAAGAACTACGTCTTTGGCTTGATTCTCAATAACGAATTGAGATACGTAGGCATCTTGTGAGGACCGATTTAGTCTCGAAACACAAGTGCAGCCATAAAAGCTTGAAGCTCATTAAACCCTCGCATTAAATTCGTAAGCTCAGATTTTATTCCACAACATTTGGCGCCGTCTGTGGGAAGACAACATCAACCATGGCAAACACACGAAGAACAGCTCGAGATACTCAAACTCCTGAGGATCGCCCTGTCACCTCTGAGGCTGATACTCACGGAAATCAACCACCGCCAACTACTGGCACTCAATGGACGAATATCCCCACCAACACTCAAGGACCGGAAATCCCAATTTCGGCTGAAGGGACGAATCCCCTGCAGATGGTCATTCATGGATCTAATCCACAAGAGACCGTTCACCAGCAACCAATCTCGACTTCTCCACTCATCATGAATGCACCGAGAAGCCTTCAACTACATACTACTGATCTCCCTCAATACGTGAATCAGACTTTGGGGATGCCAAGCTATGGCATGCCCCCTCGACCCATGGCGGGCGGTAGTGGAACTAATCCAATCTACCATGAGGCATATGTGCCCCATTATATTCAAGGTCTGGGACCCCAAAATCAACAAACTCGCTAGACCCCTTTCGTTCAAGATTACTCGGGCCCATACACCGAGGATGAGGGTTATACAACTGGAGAGGATGTCGCCCCAAGAAGGAGACGTTCTTCCCAGACAAATCGGGATCAACCCCAAACTACTAAGGAGAAAATTGCAGCCCATGAGGCAGAGACTGCAAGACTCAAGAAACTCCTTGCCGAGGAGGAGGCCGCTCAATCTCAAGGCCGAACGACTGAAGGGATCCCGATAATCAACTTAGATCTATCGGCAAGAAGAACCAAGAGGGCCGAAGCCCCAAGGGGTGATCCTAGTGTTCTGTTGCCCCTAGGAGATCCTGATGATCCTACACCACCGTTTACTCAAGACATCATGAAAATGGCTGTATCCAGAAAATTCAAGATGCCTTCGATCAAAGCCTATGATGGAACAGGAGATCCCGCAAATCATGTAAGGACCTTCTCCAATGCACTGCTGTTGCAGTCAACCAACGATGCGGTCAAGTGTAGGGCGTTTCCACAAACCTTGGCAGACATGGCCCAACGCTGGTATAGCCGTCTTCCTCCCAACTCAGTTGGGTCTTTCAAGGAACTAAGCAAAGCTTTTATCAATCAGTTCATTAGTGGAAGGGTGCATGAGAAAAACTCTGCATCACTCATGGCAATCCAGCAAGGAAAGAATGAAGCCCTAAGGGACTACATCATTCGATTCACTCGGGAGGCTTTGAAAGTCCCGAACTTAGAGGACAGAGTGGCTATGATAGCCCTGCAACAAGGAACTACTGATGACCACTTCAAAAGGTCGTTAGCTAAACATCCATCCGAGAGCATGCTGAAGCTCCAAGATAGAGCCGGAAAGTATATCAAGGCTGAAGAAAGCATGAGAAAGTATGAACCCACTGCTAGCGGTAGTGGAAACTCAAAGAAAAGAAAAGAAACTCAGGAGTATGACGTCAAGGAAAAGTTTCCCAAAACGTCAAATGACTCTGATTCTCCACCCAAGAGAAACAATTTTGGGCCAAAGTTTACGGAGTATGCAAGATTGAACACTTCCAGGAGTCAAATTCTGATGGAGATAGCTAAGGAATGAGATCTCAAATGGCCGAAGCCAATGAGGGCTGACATGTCCAAACGGAACCAAAATCAGTTCTGTCGGTTCCACAAAGAAGTCGGTCACGACACCGACGATTGTAGGCAATTGAAAGATGAGATCGAATTTCTGATACGAAGAGGAAAACTCAGCAAATTCACCAAGGATGGAAATCAAGGGAGTCAAAGAGGAAACTATGAAAGGAAGGATTACGACAGAAGGGACAACGACCAAGATCGTAACCCTAAGCCCCGAGGGCCAGTCATCAACATGATATTCGGAGGGCCAACTGCTGCTGGGTCCTCCCGAAACTCAAGAAAAGCTTATGCTCGAGAGGTAATGACTGTGGTTGGAGAAGCACTAAAGCGTGCCAGAACAGAAGTGTTAATAGGTTTTGATGATTCAGACTTGGAAGGGGTGAAGTTCCCCCACGATGACCCTCTAGTCATCATACCTGTGATTGGCAATTCTGAAACAAAGAGAGTCTTAGTCGACAATGGAGCTTCAGTGGATATCTTGTTCCACGATGCTTTTATCAAGATGGGTTACACTGATTCTCAGTTAACACCCTCAAATATGCCCATATACGGATTCAATGGGGTGGAATCAAAAGTGGAAGGCACTATCCAACTCCCAATGACCATGGGGCAAAGGATGAATACGTCTACTCAAATGCTGAACTTCATAGTTATAAAGGCAACTTCAACCTACAATGCAATCCTGGGAATGACTGGTCTTCATGCGTTCAAGGTCGTTGCCTCATCTTATCATCTGAAAATCAAGTTCCCAACGAGGAATGGGATTGGTGAAGAACGAGGAGACCAAAAGATGGCTAGAAGTTGTTATGTAGCCGCGTTAAGGCCTGATGGAATCGGGGGGCAAGTTCTCCCAATTGAAGACATGGATACTGACGACAATGAGGACCGAAGAGGGAAACTAGCTGAGGATTTAATCCCAATTCCCTTAGTCTCTGGTGAACCGGAGAAGGTGACTTATGTCGGGGCACTACTACCTGAGCCATTGAAAAGCAAGCTCATATCTTTTCTTCAAGAAAACAATGACGTTTTTGCTTGGACAGCGGCTGACATGCCAGTGATTGATCCCCAATTGATAACTCACAATTTGAATGTGGATCCTGAAAGAAAGACGGTGAAACAAAAGAAGAGAAATTTTGCTCCAGAAAGGCAAGAGGCCATTAAACAAGAAGTTGAAAAACTTCTAGAGGCCGGATTCATTGAAGAGATGCAATTCCCGGAATGGTTGGCTAACCCCGTAATGGTCAAAAAGGCCAATGGAAAATGGAGGATGTGTGTAGACTTCACTGACTTGAATGATGCATGTCCTAAGGATTGTTTTCCCTTACCAAGGATTGATGCATTAATAGATGCTACAGCTGGACACGAGATGCTCAGCTTCATGGATGGCTTCAGTGGATACAACCAAATCAAAATGCACAAGGATGACATCTCCAAGGTATCATTCATCACTGACTTTGGTGTTTTCTGTTATCTAGTCATGGTATTTGGACTTAAGAATGCAGGGGCAACCTACCAAAGATTGGTGAACAAAATTTTTGGACACCTAATTGGAAAAACCATGGAGGTCTACGTAGATGACATGTTAGTCAAGAGCCTCGATAAGGCCGATCACATTGAGCACCTCCGAGAGGCATTTGAAGTGCTAAGGCACCACAAGATGATGTTGAATCCAACTAAGTGTGCCTTTGGTGTAGGCTCGGGAAAGTTTTTAGGCGTAATGGTTTCCAAGAGAGGAATCGAGGCCAATCCCGACAAAATCAAAGCAATTCTAGACATGGAACCACCAAAGACTGTCAAGGATGTCCAAAAACTAATGGGAAGAGTGGCAGCATTGGGAAGATTTATCTCCAAGTCAGGAGAGAAGTGCTTATCTTTCTTCAAAGCACTCAAGAACGTGAAAAATTTTGAATGGACAACGGAGAGCCAAGAGGCCTTTGAGGCCCTGAAGAAATACATGGCTGAGGCACCACTGTTGGCAAAGCCCAAGCCAGGGAAAATTCTCTATTTGTACTTGGCGGTTTCTAGCACAGCCCTTGGAGCCGTTTTGGTAAAAGAAGAATTGAAGGTTCAGAAACCCATCTACTATGTGAGTAAGATTCTACATGGGGCAGAAATAAACTACTCAACGATTGAGAAGTTTGCCTTAGCCTTGGTAATGGCCTCAAGAAAGCTACGCCCGTACTTCTAGGCTCACAAAATAGAGGTCTTGACTGATCAACCTAAACATCTTGCATAGCCCTCAAGTTAGTGGAAGGTTGATCAAATGGGCCATTGAATTGGGCGAATTTGACATCAAGTATAAGCCTCGAACGGCCATAAAAGCTCAAGCACTTGCTGATTTCATGGTTGAATGTACCATTGACAACCAAGAAGTCGGGGGGCAGGAAGTAATAGTGGAGGATGAGAAAGATCAAGAGATGGATTTCAAAGAATATTGGGTGCTCTATTTTGATGGAGCATCAAAAACAAAATCAAGTGGAGCCGGTTTAGTGCTACAAAGTCCTGATGGATTCCTCATAGAGTATGCACTATAACTTGACTTCCCAACGACAAATAATGAGGCCGAGTATGAAGCTCTGATAGCTGGCTTAGGGCTGGCTGGAGCCTTGAGAGTTAAAACTCTGAAAGTATGTGGAGATTCGAGGCTAGTGGTTTCCCAAGTAAATGGGGAATTTGAGGCCAGAGATGAAGTCATAGCCAAGTATTTGAAACTTGTCAAGGCCATCATGACTCAGTTCGACGAATGCTATGTAGAGCACATTCCAAGGGAAGAAAACATGAAGGCTGATGCCTTGTCTAAATTTGCTTCTTCCGAAATTGAAAACTATGCAGGGAGTGTATACTTCCAAGTCCTGAGGACCCCAAGCATCAACGGAAAGTTGGTAGCACCCATTGATGTTGCTAGTTGTTGGATAGATCCCATCAAGGCTCATCTGGAAACTGGGTGGTTACCCAACGACACTTCAGAAGCCCGAAAGCTGTATGTGAGAGCACTAAGCTATACCCTGATTGAGGGAATCCTATACAAGAAGTCTTTCATCGTTCGATATCTGAAATGTTTGAGACCTCAAGAGGCAGAATTGGCCCTGAAGGAAGTACATGAAGGAATTTGTGGGCAGCACTTGGGGGGCAGAGCCCTTGCCCATAAGATCACTCGTCTAGGTTTCTACTGGCCAAGCATGCTAGCAGATGCTAAAAGCTACGTGAAGAAATGTGAAAGGTGCCAGAAGCATGCACCAGTGGTTAGGCAACCACCAGAGATGTTGACATCCATAAACTCACCAATTCCATTTGCCAAGTGGGGAATGGATATACTTGGACCTTTCCCAATGGCAAGTGCACAACGAAAGTTCTTGATAGTAGCAATCGACTACTTCACCAAGTGGAGTGAGGCTAAGCCATTAGCCAAGATAACCACCAAGCAAGTGATGCATTTCTTCTGGGAAAATGTGATATGCAGATACGGGATTCCACGTATCTTGGTCACAGACAATGGAACTCAGTTTAACAACGATGAGTTTAAGAAATATTGTGATGAGAACGATATCAAGTTGCGCTTCACTTCTGTCGCCCATCCTCAAGAAAATGGGCAAGCTGAGGTTGCAAATCGAATTATCCTAGATGGACTGAAGAAAAGAGTTGAACGCTCCAGAAACACTTGGGTGGACGAATTGCTCCCCATACTATGGGCATATCGTACTACCTGCAAAGTCACCACTGGAGCTACCCCCTTTCTGTTGGCATATGGGGCAGAGGCAGTGGTTCCAGTGGAGATTACTCACACGTCTCCAAGAATTGAGGCTTATGAGCCAGAAACAAATGAGGAAGGCTTGAGGCTGGCCTTAGATTTGATTGATGAAGTTAGAGATGAGGCAAATGCCAAGATAGTTCAGCATCAGAAATGAGCATCTTTCTATTACAACCTAAGGGTTAAAGAGAGATTCTTTCGACAAGGAGATTTAGTCCTCCGAAAGATTGAGGCATCCGGAGTTGGACAAAAAGGCAAGTTGGCCCCAAATTGGGAAGGACCATATCGCGTCAAGAACGTATTTGGTCGAGGCTCGTACAAGCTAGAAACCCTCGAAGGGCATGAGGTGCCAAGGACTTGGCATGCCTCAAATTTGAAAGTCTATTATGTTTAAAGTGTGTCCTGATTGGACTCGCTACTAGGACAAATAGAAATAAGGTTCGATGAAATCATGAGCTTCCTAGAAAGAAAATGAAGGGTTGAAACCCCAGAAACCTAAGACATTCAGTCCAAACCCCATCATTCGATATGTTCAATGAAAGGCTTGAAGCCAAAACAAGACGGTATAAGACATAAAAGGCTTATGCAAATGTCAAGTTAGCCTCGAATAAGGCAAAATCGTCGTAAATGTGTAGGTCGCTCCACACTTTACACCAAGATGATACTCGTGAAACTCTAGTGTATATTAAAATCCCCAAAAAGGGTAGTAAGTCCCAAGTAAGGGATAAAAAGACCCCAAGTCTCGAAAAAGACCGGTATAACTTCTATGAAATACTAGTGCATTATCATAGACGTTGGGAAGCGCGATCAACCATTTTAAACCCAGAATCTTCAGAGAAAGCCCAGAATCTTCAAAGAATTCTTCAAAACTTCAAGTAATAAACCCAGAAAACGATGAGATTCAACAGAAAATCTCACCAGGAATCGCCTAGTGACTGGAAACCCAATCGGTTAAGGAAGGGCAACCGTCTATAGCCAGTTAAGGCCCACAAATCCATTTATGGATTATAGAGATTGAAACCAAAATAATTTGGGTCTCAGGCAAATTCGAAGCCCAAACAATAAAGGCCCAATAAGGCCCAAGGCTGGAATAATTTAAGTCCAATTAAAAATTGGGCTAGTTAAGGCCCAAGAAAAGAATGAAATTTGAAATATAGCCAAGGCAAAATCATAGATTTAAGGTCGAAAAGACATTAAATCGAAATCGTACGACCGAGGTCGAAAACATATTGGAAAACGAGGTCGATTCCAACGACCTCGCTCCCAAATAAAGTCAAAAAATAATGAAATTGAGGTCGAAAAAACCTTAGAACGACATCGAAGGCTCGAGGTCGAAAATGGCCCAGAAAATGAGCTCGAGGCATTCGATCTCGCACCAATTTTAGGTCGAAAGTATAAGGGATCGAGGTCGAATGACCGAGGTCGAAAATGACTGGGAAGTCGAGGTCGAAACCATCGACCTGGGACCAATCGAGGTCGAAAAAAGGCTGGATCGAGGTCGAAAAAAGGCTGGATCGAGGTCGAAGGCTCGAGGTCGAAAAAGACTTAAAAATCGAGGTCAAAACCTTCGACCTCACTCCAGTCGAGGTCGAAATCCAGGTCGAAAATGACCTGTTTCCTGGTCGAATTTGAGGTCGAAAATGACCTAATTTGAGGTCGAAAATGCCCTTAAAAATGGAAAATTTTGAGGAAAAACACGTTATAACTTCTACGAAAACCCCAAGGAGATTTTCCCAGAAGTTGGGGGGCAAATGATATGGATAGAAAAGTAATTATAGAAATATAATTGTTGATTCTTTAGAAAGGCCAAGTATTTAAGGCCCAAAACCCAGATTATTTATTAATTTCGTAATTAATAAATAGGGAAAATATACAGCTCATAAAAAGAGTCCAAAATATGGTAAATTCATCAAAGAAGGATCTGGAATCCCAATTAAAGGCAATTAATGAGTCATAGCCTTTATCAACAAGGAAAAGACTTATCCTGCAAGAAATACAATGTTGATCCAATATCAAAAAGGAGACTTATTCGCTAAGACTCCTAAACATACCATAAATACTAGGCTCCAAACGCCTATATAAGGACCCTGATCCTACAATCAGAACTACGTTTTGGGCACAGCTCCATACGTCACAACGCCTTGAAGGCGCAACAAGCCACGAAGGCACCCCTAGAACTACGTTTTAGACTTCATCCTCGAATAAGGACATACAAGTCACTACGTCCTTGGTGTGCCCCTGCCGCCATAGCCCCGAGGGCAACACCAAGAACTACGTCTTTGGCTTGATTCTCAATAACGAATTGAGATACGTAGGCATCTTGTGAGGACCGATTTAGTCTCGAAACACAAGTGCAGCCATAAAAGCTTGAAGCTCATTAAACCCTCGCATTAAATTCGTAAGCTCAGATTTTATTCCACAACATTTGGCGCCGTCTGTGGGAAGACAACATCAACCATGGCAAACACACGAAGAACAGCTCGAGATACTCAAACTCCTGAGGATCGCCCTGTCACCTCTGAGGCTGATACTCACGGAAATCAACCACCGCCAACTACTGGCACTCAAGGGACGAATATCCCCACCAACACTCAAGGACCGGAAATCCCAATTTCGGTTGAAGGGACGAATCCCCTGCAGATGGTCATTCATGGATTTAATCCACAAGAGACCGTTCACCAGCAACCAATCTCGACTTCTCCACTCATCATGAATGCACCGAGAAGCCTTCAACTACATACTACTGATCTCCCTCAATACGTGAATCAGACTTTGGGGATGCCAAGCTATGGCATGCCCCCTCGACCCATGGCGGGCGGTAGTGGAACTAATCCAATCTACCATGAGGCATATGTGCCCCATTATATTCAAGGTCTGGGACCCCAAAATCAACAAACTCGCTAGACCCCTTTCGTTCAAGATTACTCGGGCCCATACACCGAGGATGAGGGTTATACAACTGGAGAGGATGTCGCCCCAAGAAGGAGACGTTCTTCCCAGACAAATCGGGATCAACCCCAAACTACTAAGGAGAAAATTGCAGCCCATGAGGCAGAGACTGCAAGACTCAAGAAACTCCTTGCCGAGGAGGAGGCCGCTCAATCTCAAGGCCGAACGACTGAAGGGATCCCGATAATCAACTTAGATCTATCGGCAAGAAGAACCAAGAGGGCCGAAGCCCCAAGGGGTGATCCTAGTGTTCTGTTGCCCCTAGGAGATCCTGATGATCCTACACCACCGTTTACTCAAGACATCATGAAAATGGCTGTATCCAGAAAATTCAAGATGCCTTCGATCAAAGCCTATGATGGAATGGGAGATCCCGCAAATCATGTAAGGACCTTCTCCAATGCACTGCTGTTGCAGTCAACCAACGATGCGGTCAAGTGTAGGGCGTTTCCACAAACCTTGGCAGACATGGCCCAACGCTGGTATAGCCGTCTTCCTCCCAACTCAGTTGGGTCTTTCAAGGAACTAAGCAAAGCTTTTATCAATCAGTTCATTAGTGGAAGGGTGCATGAGAAAAACTCTGCATCACTCATGGCAATCCAGCAAGGAAAGAATGAAGCCCTAAGGGACTACATCATTCGATTCACTCGGGAGGCTTTGAAAGTCCCGGACTTAGAGGACAGAGTGGCTATGATAGCCCTGCAACAAGGAACTACTGATGACCACTTCAAAAGGTCGTTAGCTAAACATCCACCCGAGAGCATGCTGAAGCTCCAAGATAGAGCCGGAAAGTATATCAAGGCTGAAGAAAGCATGAGAAAGTATGAACCCACTGATAGCGGTAGTGGAAACTCAAAGAAAAGAAAAGAAACTCAGGAGTATGACGTCAAGGAAAAGTTTCCCAAAACGTCAAATGACTCTGATTCTCCACCCAAGAGAAACAATTTTGGGCCAAAGTTTACGGAGTATGCAAGATTGAACACTTCCAGGAGTCAAATTCTGATGGAGATAGCTAAGGAAGGAGATCTCAAATGGCCGAAGCCAATGAGGGCTGACATGTCCAAACAGAACCAAAATCAGTTCTGTCGGTTCCACAAAGAAGTCGGTCACGACACCGACGATTGTAGGCAATTGAAAGATGAGATCGAATTTCTGATACGAAGAGGAAAACTCAGCAAATTCACCAAGGATGGAAATCAAGGGAGTCAAAGAGGAAACTATGAAAGGAAGGATTACGACAGAAGGGACAACGACCAAGATCGTAACCCTAATCCCCGAGGGCCAGTCATCAACATGATATTCGGAGGGCCAACTGCTGCTGGGTCCTCCCGAAACTCAAGAAAAGCTTATGCTCGAGAGGTAATGACTGTGGTTGGAGAAGCACTAAAGCGTGCCAGAACAGAAGTGTCAATAGGTTTTGATGATTCAGACTTGGAAGGGGTGAAGTTCCCCCACGATGACCCTCTAGTCATCATACCTGTGATTGGCAATTCTGAAACAAAGAGAGTCCTAGTCGACAATGGAGCTTCAGTGGATATCTTGTTCCACGATGCTTTTATCAAGATGGGTTACACTGATTCTCAGTTAACACCCTCAAATATGCCCATATACGGATTCAATGGGGTGGAATCAAAAGTGGAAGGCACTATCCAACTCCCAATGACCATGGGGCAAAGGATGAATACGTCTACTCAAATGCTGAACTTCATAGTTATAAAGGCAACTTCAACCTACAATGCAATCCTGGGAATGACTGGTCTTCATGCGTTCAAGGCCGTTGCCTCATCTTATCATCTGAAAATCAAGTTCCCAACGAGGAATGGGATTGGTGAAGAACGAGGAGACCAAAAGATGGCTAGAAGTTGTTATGTAGCCGCGTTAAGGCCTGATGGAATCGGGGGGCAAGTTCTCCCAAGTGAAGACATGGATACTGACGACAATGAGGACCGAAGAGGGAAACTAGCTGAGGATTTAATCCCAATTCCCTTAGTCTCTGGTGAACCGGAGAAGGTGACTTATGTCGGGGCACTACTACCTGAGCCATTGAAAAGCAAGCTCATATCTTTTCTTCAAGAGAACAATGACGTTTTTGCTTGGACAACGGCTGACATGCCAGTGATTGATCCCCAATTGATAACTCACAATTTGAATGTGGATCCTGAAAGAAAGACGGTGAAACAAAAGAAGAGAAATTTTGCTCCAGAAAGACAAGAGGCCATTAAACAAGAAGTTGAAAAACTTCTAGAGGCCGGATTCATTGAAGAGATGCAATTCCCGGAATGGTTGGCTAACCCCGTAATGGTCAAAAAGGCCAATGGAAAATGGAGGATGTGTGTAGACTTCACTGACTTGAATGATGCATGTCCTAAGGATTGTTTTCCCTTACCAAGGATTGATGCATTAATAGATGCTACAGCTGGACAAGAGATGCTCAGCTTCATGGATGGCTTCAGTGGATACAACCAAATCAAAATGCACAAGGATGACATCTCCAAGGTATCATTCATCACTGACTTTGGTGTTTTCTGTTATCTAGTCATGGTATTTGGACTTAAGAATGCAGGGGCAACCTACCAAAGATTGGTGAACAAAATTTTTGGACACCTAATTGGAAAAACCATGGAGGTCTACGTAGATGACATGTTAGTCAAGAGCCTCGATAAGGCCGATCACATTGAGCACCTCCGAGAGGCATTTGAAGTGCTAAGGCACCACAAGATGATGTTGAATCCAACTAAGTGTGCCTTTGGTGTAGGCTCGGGAAAGTTTTTAGGCGTAATGGTTTCCAAGAGAGGAATCGAGGCCAATCCCGACAAAATCAAAGCAATTCTATACATGGAACCACCAAAGACTGTCAAGGATGTCCAAAAACTAACGGGAAGAGTGGCAGCATTGGGAAGATTTATCTCCAAGTCAGGAGAGAAGTGCTTATCTTTCTTCAAAGCACTCAAGAACGTGAAAAATTTTGAATGGACAACGGAGAGCCAAGAGGCCTTTGAGGCCCTGAAGAAATACATGGCTGAGGCACCACTGTTGGCAAAGCCCAAGCCAGGGGAAATTCTCTATTTGTACTTGGCGGTTTCTAGCACAGCCCTTGGAGCCGTTTTGGTAAAAGAAGAATTGAAGGTTCTGTTAGATATAATTGCTAACGTTTGTTCATCAGTGTTTAAGCAACAGGTGCTCATCAGAGTTTACATTGAAGCCAGTCAGAGTTTGTTAAAGTCTGACGTGGTGATAGTTGAATTAGCTGTCGGTGCTGAATTGAATATTCTAGAAGCAATATATTCTGAAGATGGAAAGAAGCAGAATATATTGATACAGCTAAGGAAACGGAATAGAAGATAAGAAGCAATCCTTAATTGATATGAATTGTATATCTAACTTATAGGAATATCAATTAGAGATGGATTGTATGTAGCTGTGTACTATATAAACACAGATAGGTTATCCCTAGAAGGGATGCGAATATTGAATATATTATTCTTGTAACCTAGCAGCTCTCTGTGATTCTTTAAAATCACAAAGAGAAGAGTTATTTTATATAATTCAGTTGTTGATTCATAAACAGTGTTCTTAAGTGGCATTATCATATTAATATTGATTATATATTGTGTATTTGGCCTAACAATTGGTATCAGAGCCAAGGCTGTTTAATATATACAGTTTATCGATCTAAACACAAGTATAATCATGACTGACAACTCTCAGGAAGGTTCTAATGTTCAGAAGGTTCAACCTGCTCCTGTGAGTCGATATGAGTCAATCAGGGTTCCAATTCTCAGGCCAGCAGAATATCCAATTTGGAAGGTGAAGATGACCATGTTTCTGGAAGCCACAGATCCAGAATACCTTGATAGAATCTATGATGGTCCTCAGAAGCCAACTAAGTTGTCAACAGTTGTTGCTGGTGAAGATCAGAAGACAATTCCAAAGGAGAAGAAGGACTATACTCCTGAAGACATCTCATCGTTTGCAAAGGATGCAAAGGTTAGACATCTACTCCATAGTGCTTTAGATAATGTTATGTCTAACAGAGTTATTGGAGGCAAAACTGCAAAAGAGATCTGGGATGCTTTGGAAGTTAGATGTCAAGGAACCTCTGCTATAAAGAAGAACAGGAAAACTATACTCACTCAGGAGTATGAGCACTTTGATTCAAGAGCCAATGAAACCTTGACTGAGACATATGACAGATTCTGTAAACTGTTGAATGATTTATCTCTAGTTGATAAAGAATATGATCTTGAAGAATCAAATCTCAAATTTCTCTTATCTTTACCTGAAAGATGGGATTTGAAGGCAACAACTATAAGAGATAATTACGAACTTGCTGAAACTGAACTTGATGAGATTTATGGGTTACTGAAAACTCATGAATTGGAGATAGAACAAAGAAACAGAAGATCAAGCAAGAAGACAAAATCTGTTGCTCTCAGAGTCGAGGAGAAGCCCATCGAGAAGAAAATCTCAAGGAAGAAAGCCAAAGGAAAAGAATTGGTCGTAAACTCTGACAGTGAGTCATCAAACTCTGATGATGGCTCAAACACTGATGATGAAGCTTCTGATTCTGAGGATGATGAAGAAGAGATGATGAGAATGGCTGCTTTAATGTTAAAGACTTTCAAGAAGATGGGATTCAAGAACTTCAAGAAAGGAAAAAGATTCTCAAGGGAAGATTCAAATTCTTATAAAAGAAAATTCAAAAAGTCTGATGAAAAGGATACCAAGTCTGGAAGGAAAGACAAGTCAAAGATCCAGTGCTACAAGTGTAAAGAAATGGGTCATTATGCTCCAGAGTGCAAGAAAGGAAAATCTGAGAAAGCACTCATCACTAAAGGGAAGGACTGGGCAGACACTTCAGACTCAGATGAGGGAGTCAATTATGCTCTCATGGCAACTGGTAGAGATGAAGCTGACTCATCTGAAAACAAGGTACCCCTAACAACTTATGCTTATGATATTGATGATATATCTGAATTAAGAATTTATCTTAAAAGCATACATGTTAGTTATAGGGATCAGACTTTAGAGAATGAGAGAATAAAATCTGAGAATCTAGGTCTCAAAGAAAGAAATAAATTTCTTGAAGAGAAGCTTGTTAACATGCAACAAGTTCAAAAGGAGAGAGATGATGTTGTTTATGTTGAACAGGAATTGCTTAAAAGATATAGGCAAATAGAGTCTGAGTTGGAAAAAGAGAGGAAAGTGATTAAAACCTGGACTAATTCTGGAAAAGACACACATCAGGTTTTTCAAACAGATACTGTAGGTTTAGGTTACTGTGAGGAAGATGAACTTAGGTTTAAAGATAAAGTTAAAGTAAAACCACAACTTAAACCTGTGAAATTTGTTCATGAATCCAGTAAGCTAAAGTCTGTAGTTGTAAAAGAAGCTGTCATGGAGCAAATTGAAACTTGTGAAGAACAGGTTAATGTTGGCTCAATAGCAGAGAATAAGATTGAAATAGAAGCTGTTAAAGAACCAGTAAGAATCTATGATAAACAGGTTAATGTTGGTTTAATGACAGAGAAACAATTTAAACATAAGCTCAAAGAAGTAAAGTCTGTCAACAAACAGAAAATGTTTAAAAAGAATAGGAATGGAAAAGTAGGCATTAATAAAAGAAATGATTATTTGCCTAATTCTGCTGCTCCTAGAAAAACATGTCACAGTTGTGGTAGTACTAACCATCTTGCCAGGTTTTGCAGGAAGAACAAAAATATTAACTCTTTACCTTCCACATATGGAGTAAAGAATGATTATGTTAGGGTTAGACCACAGACTTTATGCACACACTGTGGGAGCACTTGGCATTCCATCTATACTTGCAAAAGTTATCATGCTATTTATCACAATTATTATGAGCTAAAACCCAACTTGAAATGGGTTAGAGCAAACTCTGCAAGTATAAAGTCTGACAATGTTAGTTTAAACTCTGTTGATAGTGATACCGCTGCAAAAGCTAACAATGTTAAGAAAGCCAAAGGATCCAAGCAAGTCTGGATCCTTAAATCTAACACATAGTGATTGTTTGTGATTGCAGGGCATAAAAGAGAGCACCCTTATCGTGGACAGTGGATGCTCAGGACATATGACTGGAAATAAAGCCATGCTATCAGACTTTAAGGAGAAGGCTGGCCCAAAAGTATCCTATGGAGATGGCAACATAGGACGTACTCTGGGATATGGCAATATAAATCTTGGAAGTGTCATCATATCAAACGTAGCTCTTGTCTCAGGACTCAAGCATGATATGCTATCTGTGAGTCAAATCTGTGACAGAGGATATCATGTAGATTTTCATACTGAACACTGTGAAGTGATCAGTAAATCTACTGGAAAAGTTGTTCTAGTTGGACACAGGCGCAACAACATCTATGAAGCAAGTTTGGTAACAAACTCTGATGGAAAAACTGTGTGTCTGACAGCAAGAATGTCAAATGAAGAGAGTTGGAAATGGCATAAGAAGCTCTCTCATCTAAATTTGAACAACATCAATGAGCTGATAAGAAAAGATCTTGTAAGGGGACTTCCCAAGTCAATACTCAGCTTAGATGGCCTGTGTGATTCTTGTCAAAAGGCCAAGCTAAGGAAGTCATCTTTCAAGAGCAAGTCTGAATCTTCAATTGAGGAGCCATATCATCTTCTACATGTTGATCTCTTTGGTCCAGTAAATGTAATGTCTATGGGCAGAAAGAAATATACTCTAGTAATTGTTGATGAGTATACTAGATACACTTGGGTTTATTTCTTGGCAAAGAAGGATGAAACTGCTCAGACTCTGATGGATCATGTAAATCAACTGGATAAAGGATCACAGTACAAAGTAAAGATAATAAGAAGTGATAATGGAACTGAATTCAGAAATTCAGTAATGGAAGCTTTCTGCAAGGAAAGAGGAGTTAAGCAAGAGTTTTCTGCACCAGGGACTCCACATCAAAATGGTGTAGTTGAAAGAAAGAACAGAACTCTAATCGAAGCTGCCAGAACAATGCTTGATGAAGCAAAGTTACCAACCTATTTCTGGGCAGAAGCTGTTCAAACTGCTTGTTTTACTCAGAATGCAACATTGATCAACAAGCATGGAAAGACACCATATGAGATGGTGAAGAACAAGAAGCCAAATTTGAAATATTTTCATATATTTGGATGTAAGTGTTTTGTTCTGAAGACTCATCCTGAACAGTTGACCAAATTTGAGTTAAAAGCTGATGAAGGAATTTTTGTTGGCTATCCATTGTCAACAAAAGCATTCAGAGTATACAATCTGAGAACAAAGGTGATCATGGAGTCTATACATGTGTCATTTGATGACAAGAAAATAACTGGACTTGATGACTTAGATGAATATGATCAACTGCGCTTTGAAAATGAAGATTTATTCTCTATTGATGTAAACTCTGATGAAGCAGTACCGACAAACTCTGATGAAGCGGTTCTTATAAACTCTGACGAAGCATACTCTGAACCTTTACTGGTAAATAATGGAGAAACTGAAAATTCTCAAAACAGAGAACCAGTTGAGGGGGAGCGTGAGGCAGCTCAACATGGTGACTCAAACACTCAAAGTGAGTCTGTTGAGGAAGCTGATTCAAACTCTGAAAGCTCAAACTCTGAGCAGTCCAATTCAGGGGGAGCCTCAGAAGCTGCAGAAAGTCAACACATGAATCAGGAGAGCATGGATCAAGGGGGAGGATCCAATACTGATACAAGAAGCCACTTACCAACAACAAGAAAGTGGACACAGACACATACACCTGATCTCATAATTGGAGATCCTGATGCTAGTGTAAGAACTAGAAGTGCTACTACAAATGAATGCCTGTATCATGCTTTCTTGTCTCAAACAGAACCAAAGAAAGTGGAAGAAGCTCTTCAAGATGCTAATTGGATAACAGCTATGCAAGAAGAGTTGAATGAATTTGAGAGGAATGAAGTCTGGACACTTGTACCTAGACCAAAGAACAGATCTGTAGTAGGTACAAAGTGGGTTTTCAGAAACAAGACTGACAGTGATGGTGTGATTACAAGGAACAAGGCTAGACTTGTAGCAAAAGGCTATTCACAGCAAGAAGGAATTGACTATGATGAAACCTTTGCTCCAGTTGCAAGATTGGAGGCAATAAGGATTTTTCTGGCCTATGCTGCACACAAAAAGTTCAAAGTCTTTCAGATGGATGTAAAGAGTGCCTTTCTCAATGGGAAGCTTGAAGAAGAGGTGTTTGTTGAACAACCACCAGGGTTTGTAGATCCCAAACATCCAGATTATGTCTACAGGCTTGACAAGGCTTTATATGGACTAAAGCAGGCACCAAGAGCATGGTATGAAACTCTGGCTCAATTTCTTTTAGAAAGTGGGTTCACTAGAGGTACAATTGATAAAACCTTGTTTTATTTCAATTCTGGTGATGATTTGCTTTTAGTTCAAATTTATGTAGATGATATTATTTTTGGATCTACTAATGACAAACTCTGTCAGAAGTTTGCAAAGCTTATGCAGTCCAGGTACCAAATGAGCATGATGGGAGAGCTTAGTTATTTTCTAGGCTTACAGGTCAAGCAAACAGATGATGGGATTTTTATCAATCAGGCAAAATATGCCAGAAATCTTCTGAAGAAATTTGGTATGCTTGATAGTTCATCTGCCACAACTCCCATGGCAACTGCAACAAAGCTAGACAAGGACAGTGGGGCACCAGTCGATATGACAAACTATAGAGGCATGATAGGGTCTCTGTTGTGTCTTACTGCAAGCAGACCAGACATCATGTATGCCACATGTCTTTGTGCAAGATTCCAAGCAGACCCCAGAGAGCCACATCTAACAGCTGTGAAAAGGATCTTTAAGTATCTTAAAGGAACCATAACCTTGGGTTTGTGGTATCCTAGAGAATCAGAGTTTAAATTAATTGGTTACTCTGATGCAGATTTTGCAGGCTGTAAGATAGATAGAAAGAGCACAAGTGGAAGCTGTCAATTTTTAGGTGACAGGTTAGTTTCTTGGTACAGCAAGAAACAAAAGTCAATCTCAACATCCACTGCAGAAGCAGAGTGTATAGCTGCTGGTAGCTGTTGTGCACAAATTCTTTGGATGAAGAATCAGTTGCTGGATTATGGGTTAAGGTACTCTAAGATACCTATTTTCTGTGATAACCAAAGTGCTATTGCTATGACAGGTAATCCAGTGCAGCACTCCATGACCAAGCACATCAGCATAAGGTATCATTTTATCAGGGAACATGTGGAAGAAGGAACCATTGAGCTTCATTTTGTGTCTACAGACCAACAACTTGCAGATATCTTCACCAAGCCTTTGAGTGAAGCTACCTTTACAAGATTGGTAAATGAACTTGGAATGGTCTCTGGTTTTGACTACAGATACTGGTTCGACTCAAAATCTATGCATGTTAGATTTAATGCTCATGGTTGTTTGCATGTGTTAACTGTTATCTTAGTCAACATGTTAAACTCTGATGCTAAACTCTGATATCATACTCTGTCAGTTACAAAGTGTCTATCATACTCTGTCGGTTAAAGTTTGATGTTATACTCTGATTGTAATATTGTCTGAAACATATGGACCGATGAAGAAATTTGTATGAGTCATAATTCTCAGTAAGTAATTATGAATCCTTTTGAGTTACATAAATTCTGATCTCAAATTTGTGCAGTACATTAACACAGCATGATACTGTTTCAATATTTAAAGCATCTCTAAGTTTATTGATCTTACAAGTTGATTCTGTATTGGCTGTTTGCACTCTCTCTCATAAAATGTTCTTAATGAAGGATGTCAGTTTAAACTCTGAAGTTTAGTCGTAATAATTTCACCCCTAAGTTTGAAATGGATAAATTTGTGTAAATTCCTTTGAGATTATGTTGTGCCTAGGACGATCCAGGAACTTATTATGTGATAAGGGCTAAAATTTCGAAATTTTTTGGTGACTAGTGCCAACCTCTGATTACTGGAAAAAGTAAATTGTCAAAGGAAGTTGTTTTGATGCATAATTGATCAGGGTGAGCTCTTTAATACTTGAGCAAGTAAGTTCGAGGGGACTTTGTGCCTAGTGACCTAAGGTTTTTCTAGTCTGGGATTCACTAACCTAAAGCTCGTTACATGGGTATTATTGTAAAAGCCTTTTGGGGTCTCATCCATTGCACGGTCAAATAAGCATGAATTTGATAGGGGTAAAGCTTAAAGTGTTTTTTTAACAGAGTTTAGATGACATCAAATTTGTATTAAATATGAGAGTTTGGGCAACCAGTTTTTATTGTTTCAATTTGTGATATTTATGCATTTTCAGATGCTCTAAATATTTAAATTAAGTAAATTCTGCTATTGCACACACATATTTTCACACCTGTACAGTTTGTGAAAAGAGTTTATTAACAAAAGAGGAGAATTGGTAAACACTGATGCTTTGTGTACTCTACGCCGAGGTAATTCTATTTTAATCTCTGATGGTTAAAATAAATTATTTGTTTCAGACAGTTTATAATTTTGAGGAAAAACATTTGTTTTGGTTTTTCAAAAGAGTATGTTTGGGCATTGGTTTAGAAAAGTGTTAAAGAGAGGAGAGAGATTGCATACATAGGAAAGTGTAATCGGCGGTAATTATTGTTGTTTTTACTGCGCATGCGCATTGGAAACTGCCAATTACTGCTGTCAGTCATTGCATGTGTGACACGTGTCTCATTTACACAGTACACAGGGTAAGACAGTTGTGTTTTAATGATTAAAAACTGTTCAGTTTTTAATTTTAAATTTTCTATTTATACATTATACACACAACCGTTACAGTTTTTCACGACTTACTCCAATTGTATTCTAGTTTCACTCACACATATTCACAAACACTTTCTCTCCTAAACTCTCTCGTTTTTTTTGAAGCTATTTTCTGTTTATTTCTTGATATTACTAATGGCTTCAACTTCTTTCACTGCTTCTGGACTTGAGTTTGTTCCAAATAACTATGCTGCTCCGTTGGCGAATGAGAACGCACCAGAGGCGTTTCATTTAATACAGAATTTCTTGGCTAAGTCTGACATTGGTCATGCTCTCACCGCACCGTTGAAGCTGTCTGCATCTCAAATTACAAGCTTTTGGCAGACAGGCACTTATGATAATGGAGGCGAGACAGGGTCACCTTCAATTATCTTTGACTATCAAGGTCAAGAGTATGTTGTAACTCCAGACACTGTTCGTGATGCCTTGGATTTTGAAGGTTTTAATTCTTATACAATTGCTGTTGGTGATGACCTTTTATTGAGAATGATGAGGGAAATCGGATACTCTGGTTCTTTGGTAAAGGTGGGTCAACTGAAAAGGCCGTTTTTGCGCAAGGAATGGAGTTTCTTTTTCGACTGCATCACTAGGGCTTTTGGAAAGAAGTGCACGATTTGGGATGCAATTCCCACTGAAAGTCTGCAAATAGGGTATTCTCTTCTATTTGGTAACAATTTAGATTTTGTTCGAATTGTTTTGACTAATATAGGTGAGAAAATGCAAGAGAATAGGAATGTTGTTTATTTCTCTAGATTTTGTCAATTTCTATTCACCTTCTGCTGTCATGATGTTGAGATCTTAGAGGATGATGTCATTCTCTCGTTTAAATTGCATAAACGTGTTTTCTCTGATCTTATAAATATAGATGTTAAGAAAGGGGATGTTGGTGTCTTGTTGCTACCTGAGAGGGTTCAACAATTTCAAGACAATTCTCAACAGTCAAATGCTGAAGCTGGACCTTCTGTTGTTCATCAACAAAGGTCACAGAAGATGAAGAAGAGAGTAGTTAAATCTCCTAGAGTTCAAGTGAATGTGGATTCTACTGCAAACGCTGAAGCTGGGAAATCAAGGATTCCTAGAATCAAGAAGAGGGCTAATAGACCACATTCTTCTGATGAAGAAGAGATTGAGACTTTGCAACAGCGAAAGAGGCGACTGGTGGCTGCATATCTCTTTGGTGCATCCAATGTAAGTGCTAAAGCTGTTCCTGAGGAAAATGTTACTGCGAACAGAGTAGATGATACTGTTGAAGAAGCGTTTGAAAATGCTGAAGCAGCACCTATGCCTGAAATGGTAAGTGCTGATATCGAAGCTCCTACATCTAAAGATGATGTAGTTGAGGAAGCTGCTGCATACTCTGACAGCAGAGTTTCTGAGAATGAGGATATTGAAATGGATTTCTTTATTCATAATGAAAATTTGGAAGCACATCCTAGTATCAGTGTTTGTGATACTGAGGATGTGGCAGCTGATCAAGCCACCTTGGTGATTGAAGACTCTGTGGGTTCTCACACAGAAGTTCTTTCAGTAAATAATGCAAATTCTGAAAAAGGTGAAGAAGTTGATCAGAGTTTGGAAGCTGTGACAGAGAATGTTCTACAAGATGCTGTTTTACTTTAAGCTCTACAACAGGCTGTTGTTGAGGTTGTTACAAGAGAAGCAGAGGTTTTTGCTCAAGCAAACTCTGATATTCCTGAAACTGTTGCAGAGAAAGTAATTGATGAAGCTGCACAGTTACATAATGAACTTACTGCTGAAAATGTTCCTACTGCAAATGAAGCAGACATTGATGAAGAAGCTGAAAATGATGCTGAGGGTTCTCATTCACACCCTAGTATTCAAGTTTCATTGTCTGATGGTGTAAATACTGATGAAGCAAGGGAAGTTAATAGAGAGACTGCTGAGTATTACCAGAATATGTACTATAATAGATGGGCTGATGCAGATTGTGTATTTTCAGCACAAAGGGCTGCGGATTTTCTATCTGATTCTGTAAAGCATATTTCAAACTCTGATGTTCTTACAAGTCTAAAGGCCACTGTGGTTCAAGTCAAAGCCTTACACAATAGGTTTGATGAAACACAAACAGTGGTTACCAATCTTAGAAATGAAGTTGGTATAAGGGATCTCACTTTGAAGACTGATAGGTCTTATTATTCTGCAATGTCCAAGCAGCAAGCCAAGGATTCTGATGAACTTAAGAAGTGGCTTGGGAAAGTTGAGGAGAATCAGACTGCAATGTCTGTGCAACTGACTTCTATTTCTATTGCGTTAGAGTTGCTGACATCAGTATTACTTTCTGATGATGTCAAAAAGGGGGAGAGTGTACCAAATGACAAATGCAAAGACACTCAAACTCTGAGACGGAGGGATGATTCTGCTGATGGTGGAAGCAAGGAAACTGAGAGGAATTTAATTTCTGCTCAAGGGCAAAGAAGATCAAGATTAAATTCTGATAGGTTGACAAACTCTGGTAAAGGAATCTCAAACTCTGCCAGTGGTTCAAGACTTAAGAGTTTAATTATTTCAGCCAATCCATTTACTGATGAAGAAATTGCTACTAAGATGTTTTTAGAAGAACATGGTAATGAAGCTACAGTTGAAGACATGGAAGCTGAAATGCTGAGTCTTGCTGAAGAGCATGAGAGGAAATTAAAGGCTGGTACTTACAAGAAGAAAGCTATCAAGGTTCCTAGAAAGAAAGAAATGGGTATTTCCATCAAGGAAACTTCTCAACAGAGTATACAATACTCAAGGAGGTCTGTGATAGCAAATACTGATAAGGGTAAGGGTAAACTGGAAGAAGAAGGACAGTTACCAAAGAAGAATTATTCAACCCCTGACAAAGCTCAAGTTGAAGTTTTTGAAGCTAGATCAACCTCTGACAAAGCTCAAGTTGATAGATCTACTAAGGAATTGACAACCTCTGACGTTGCTCAAGTTGTTCAAACACCACTCTCTTCTCAACTGCTAAACACTTTCACAAGACCAACTCTACCACAAACTCTGAACCCTAGTTCTGTTAACATACTGCAAAGTAGGACTACTATGTGCAAGGAAGGAAGAGATAAATCAGGTCTGGGATCACACATAGAAAAGAGGATAAATAATAGTCCAATGGATCAAACTTCACTGGCAGAACCTGGTGTTGGGGTTACTCAAGAGAGCCTTGACAAGCTAGAGTCTGTTCAGTTAATTCATCATAAGGGACTTAGGAAGGACTTTCTGTTATACTTCATGGCTGATGGCAGAGTATACAGAATAGGTGAAAATGATATACACTTGAAAATGGCTGAAGAGTTAGAATATGTCTTATATCTACTCAAAGTCAGAAATCAAAGGACTCAAAATGCTGCTGAAGTTTTGAGAGTAAGGATGATGAGAGCAAAGGTTCTCAGTGGTGCTAAAATTACAAGTGCTTACATTCCTAAGTACAAAGATGCTCATGGAAATCTTGTTGAGATGAGAAGAAATAGTGCAAAGCTCTCTACAGCTCTTGGAATAAAGGTGTTGGAATTCAATTTGGAATCTGACAAAGCCTTTATAATAAGACTGAGCAATGATATGAGAAGAAACAACATATATTCTCTGAGGGCTGCCATATATCAAACTGGTGAAAGTGATCCAGAATTGAAGGAGCTGAAAGAGATTATGATTGCTGAGCTAGAGAGAGCTGAATGAAGATTGCTTACAGACTATATCAGGACAGTGCCTGATATTGAAGAAATCAAGTAAAGTCTGACTGTAAGTTTTTTTTTAATGTTTTCTATTTTAAGATAAAGTTAAACTCTGATATATTTTAAACACTGCATTTGTTATATGTTTTGACATCATCAATTATCTGTTTAACTTGTACATTTTTATTATGCACAAGTTGGGGGAGATTGTTAGATATAATTGCTGACGTTTGTTCATCAGTGTTTAAGCAACAGGTGCTCATCAGAGTTTACATTGAAGCCAGTCAGAGTTTGTTAAAGTCTGACGTGGTGATAGTTGAATTAGCTGTCGGTGCTGAATTGAATATTCTAGAAGCAATATATTCTGAAGATGGAAAGAAGCAGAATATATTGATACAGCTAAGGAAACGGAATAGAAGATAAGAAGCAATCCTTAATTGATATGAATTGTATAGCTAACTTATAGGAATATCAATTAGAGATGGATTGTAAGTAGCTGTGTACTATATAAACACAGATAGGTTATCCCTAGAAGGGATGCGAATATTGAATATATTATTCTTGTAACCTAGCAGCTCTCTGTGATTCTTTAAAATCACACAGAGAAGAGTTATTTTATATAATTCAGTTGTTGATTCATAAACAGTGTTCTTAAGTGTCATTATCATATTAATATTGATTATATATTGTGTATTTGGCCTAACAGGTTCAGAAACCCATCTACTATGTGAGTAAGATTCTACATGGGGCAGAAATAAACTACTCAACGATTGAGAAGTTTGCCTTAGCCTTGGTAATGGCCTCAAGAAAGCTACGCCCGTACTTCCAGGCTCACAAAATAGAGGTCTTGACTGATCAACCTAAACATCTTGCATAGCCCTCAAGTTAGTGGAAGGTTGATCAAATGGGCCATTGAATTGGGCGAATTTGACATCAAGTATAAGCCTCGAACGGCCATAAAAGCTCAAGCACTTGCTGACTTCATGGTTGAATGTACCATTGACAACCAAGAAGTCGGGGGGCAGGAAGTAATAGTGGAGGATGAGAAAGATCAAGAGATGGATTTCAAAGAATATTGGGTGCTCTATTTTGATGGAGCATCAAAAACAAAATCAAGTGGAGCCGGTTTAGTGCTACAAAGTCCTGATGGATTCCTCATAGAGTATGCACTAAAACTTGACTTCCCAACGACAAACAATGAGGCAGAGTATGAAGCTCTAATAGCTGGCTTAGGGCTGGCTGGAGCCTTGAGAGTTAAAACTCTGAAAGTATGTGGAGATTCGAGGCTAGTGGTTTCCCAAGTAAATGGGGAATTTGAGGCCAGAGATGAAGTCATGGCCAAGTATTTGAAACTTGTCAAGGCCATCATGACTCAGTTCGACGAATGCTATGTAGAGCACATTCCAAGGGAAGAAAACATGAAGGCTGATGCCTTGTCTAAATTTGCTTCTTCCGAAATTGAAAACTATGCAGGGAGTGTATACTTCCAAGTCCTGAGGACCCCAAGCATCAACGGAAAGTTGGTAGCACCCATTGATGTTGCTAGTTGTTGGATAGATCCCATCAAGGCTCATCTGGAAATTGGGTGGTTACCCAACGACACTTCAGAAGCACGAAAGCTGTATGTGAGAGCACTAAGGTATACCCTGATTGAGGGAATCCTATACAAGAAGTCTTTCATCATTCGATATCTGAAATGTTTGAGACCTCAAGAGGCAGAATTGGCCCTGAAGGAAGTACATGAAGGAATTTGTGGGCAGCACTTGGGGGGCAGAGCCCTTGCCCATAAGATCACTCGTCTAGGTTTCTACTGGCCAAGCATGCTAGCAGATGCTAAAAGCTACGTGAAGAAATGTGAAAGGTGCCAGAAGCATGCACCAGTGGTTAGGCAACCACCAGAGATGTTGACATCCATAAACTCACCAATTCTATTTGCCAAGTGGGGAATGGATATACTTGGACCTTTCCCAATGGCAAGTGCACAACGAAAGTTCTTGATAGTAGCAATCGACTACTTCACCAAGTGGAGTGAGGCTAAGCCATTAGCCAAGATAACCACCAAGCAAGTGATGCATTTCTTCTGGGAAAATGTGATATGCAGATACGGGATTCCACGTATCTTGGTCACAGACAATGGAACTCAGTTTAACAACGATGAGTTTAAGAAATATTGTGATGAGAACGATATCAAGTTGCGCTTCACTTCTGTCACCCATCCTCAAGCAAATGGGCAAGCTGAGGTTGCAAATCGAATTATCCTAGATGGACTGAAGAAAAGAGTTGAACGCTCCAGAAACACTTGGGTGGACGAATTGCTCCCCATACTATGGGCACATCGTACTACCTGCAAAGTCACCACTGGAGCTACCCCCTTTCTGTTGGCATATGGGGCAGAGGCAGTGGTTCCAGTGGAGATTACTCACACGTCTCCAAGAATTGAGGCTTATGAGCCAGAAACAAATGAGGAAGGCTTGAGGCTGGCCTTAGATTTGATTGATGAAGTTAGAGATGAGGCAAATGCCAAGATAGTTCAGCATCAGAAACGAGCATCTTTCTATTACAACCTAAGGGTTAAAGAGAGATTCTTTCGACAAGGAGATTTAGTCCTCCGAAAGATTGAGGCATCCGGAGTTGGACAAAAAGGCAAGTTGGCCCCAAATTGGGAAGGACCATATCGCGTCAAGAACGTATTTGGTCGAGGCTCGTACAAGCTAGAAACCCTCGAAGGGCATGAGGTGACAAGGACTTGGCATGCCTCAAATTTGAAAGTCTATTATGTTTAAAGTGTGTCCTGATTGGACTCGCTACTAGGACAAATAGAAATAAGGTTCGATGAAATCATGAGCTTCCTAGAAAGAAAATGAAGGGTTGAAACCCCAGAAACCTAAGACATTCAGTCCAAACCCCATCATTCGATATGTTCAATGAAAGGCTTGAAGCCAAAACAAGACGGTATAAGACATAAAAGGCTTATGCAAATGTCAAGTTAGCCTCGAATAAGGCAAAATCGTCGTAAATGTGTAGGTCGCTCCACACTTTACACCAAGACGATACTCGTGAAACTCTAGTGTATATTAAAATCCCCAAAAAGGGTAGTAAGTCCCAAGTAAGGGATAAAAAGACCCCAAGTCTCGAAAAAGACCGGTATAACTTCTATGAAATTCTAGTGCATTATCATAGACGTTGGGAAGCGCGATTAGCCATTTTAAACCCAGAATCTTCAAAGAAAGCCCAGAATCTTCAAAGAATTCTTCAAAACTTCAAGTAATAAACCCAGAAAACGATGAGATTCAACAGAAAATCTCACCAGGAATCGCCTAGTGACTGGAAACCCAATCGGTTAAGGAAGGGCAACCGTCTATAGCTAGTTAAGGCCCACAAATCCATTTATGGATTATAGAGATTAAAACCAAAATAATTTGGGTCTCAGGCAAATTCGAAGCCCAAACAATAAAGGCCCAATAAGGCCCAAGGCTGGAATAATTTAAGTCCAATTAAAAATTGGGCTAGTTAAGGCCCAAGAAAAGAATGAAATTTGAAATATAGCCAAGGCAAAATCAAAGATTTAAGGTCGAAAAGACATTAAATCGAAATCGTACGACCGAGGTCGAAAACATATGGGAAAACGAGGTCGATTCCAACGACCTCGCTCCCAAATAAAGTCGAAAAATAATGAAATTGAGGTCGAAAAAACCTTAGAACGACATCGAAGGCTCGAGGTCGAAAATGGCCCAGAAAATGAGCTCGAGGCATTCGATCTCGCACCAATTTGAGGTCGAAAGTATAAGGGATCGAGGTCGAAAATGACTGGGAAGTCGAGGTCGAAACCATAGACCTGGGACCAATCGAGGTCGAAAAAAGGCTGGATCGAGGTCGAAAAAAGGCTGGATCGAGGTCGAAGGCTCGAGGTCAAAAAAGACTTAAAAATTGAGGTCAAAACCTTCGACCTCACTCCAGTCGAGGTCGAAATCCAGGTCGAAAATGACCTGTTTCCTGGTCGAATTTGAGGTCGAAAATGACCTAATTTGAGGTCGAAAATGCCCTTAAAAATGGAAACTTTTGAGGAAAAACACGTTATAACTTCTACGAAAACCCCAAGGAGATTTTCCCAGAAGTTGGGGGGTAAATGATATGGATAGAAAAGTAATTATAGAAATATAATTGTTGATTCTTTAGAAAGGCCAAGTATTTAAGGCCCAAAACCCAGATTATTTATTAATTTCGTAATTAATAAATAGGGAAAATATACAGCTCATAAAAAGAGTCCAAAATATGGTAAATTCATCAAAGAAGGATCCGGAATCCCAATTAAAGGCAATTAATGAGTCATAGCCTTTATCAACAAGGAAAAGACTTATCCTGCAAGAAATACAATGTTTATCCAATATCAAAAAGGAGACTTATTCGCTAAGACTCCTAAACATACCATAAATACTAGGCTCCAAACGCCTATATAAGGACCCTGATCCTACAATCAGAACTACGTTTTGGGCACAGCTCCATACGTCACAACGCCTTGAAGGCGCAACAAGCCACGAAGGCACCCCTAGAACTACGTTTTAGACTTCATCCTCGAATAAGGACATACAAGTCACTACGTCCTTGGTGTGCCCCTGACGCCCTAGCCCCGAGGGCAACACCAAGAACTACGTCTTTGGCTTGATTCTCAATAACGAATTGAGATACGTAGGCATCTTGTGAGGACCGATTTAGTCTCGAAACACAAGTGCAGCCATAAAAGCTTGAAGCTCATTAAACCCTCGCATTAAATTCGTAAGCTCAGATTTTATTCCACAACAATATATATATATATATATATATATATATATATATATATATATATATACTATATTATTAAAGCCGAAACATTGAATGTTTTGGTTTTCGGTTAGTTTTTGGTTTTCGGTACTTTTTCTAATTAATAAATTAATAATATAATCAAAATTCGGGAAAGTTTTATTCTACATTAATATTTCACTATATTTTACTACATAAAAATCAAATAATATTGAAATCTAATAAAAAAATGGAAATGTGGGATCTAATTTGTTTAAATTTAGGATACACTGCTTTGTTATCACTAAAATCTCTCTTTTCTAAAAATATCAAGTGCAACCCTTACTTATATATTTTAAAACTTATTTTAATACTTTTAATTATTTAAAAAAACTTACCTATTTTAACAAGTGAACGCATTTTTTTACCAAATATAATTAATATAATTAAAACACATCTAAAAATATTATAGGTAATTACTTTTTTTAATTAAAACATGTTAAATTTTCTATCTGTCATTATTATTAATATTATTTTATTATAAATTAATATTAATAATACCTCATTTATCTCCCTCAGCCCCATCTGTATTTTTTAATATTTTTTTATGTTCCAATTAATATTTAAGTTTCTTATTTTATAATTTATCATATTAAATTTTACTTTTATTTTAATATTTTCCGTTCACATTAAATTTTTTAGTTTATTATTTTTTAAGGCCCGTGCCTTGCACGGGTTATAGGTTAGTATATATATAATCAATTTAATTATCATATTCTTCTCAAGAGATGCACATTTATAACTATTCTCAGACAATAAACTGTTGAAAAGTTTGTCTATTTATTCTTTATAACATATCTTCATTTATTTTTTAGATGATTATATGTGTTGATTTCATGTTGTTCACGTTTATACAATATGATCGATTATTAGGACTTCAATAATGATCGATTTACAAAATTTGTATGACAATGCTAAAATTAGATTATATTAGGTCGACTGTGCGTATAAATGGCTCGATTATTACGATTGATTATCATTCTATAAATTTGTTCTACGTTATTTTCATATTATTTGTTTCGTTAATTATTGCACTATTACAAAAAATAATTTTAAGTAAATTGTTGAAATATCATTAATTTAAGATTAATTTGAATATTTTTTTTCGTTGGATGAGTCTAACTTTTTTCTATTATAGATATTTTTATTTAATTTTAAGATACATGTAAATTAAAATTTGAACACCCATTTAAATTTTTAGTACAACAATACACGAAAGTAAATATGTTTTAGTTTTATCAATAATTTAATTTAATGTAATATCAAATTTACTAAAATTTGATCAAGTTTTATAATTTATGATTTAAAAAGTAACTGTTGTATTATATTTATATGTAGGGCTACGAACTAAACACGAACGATTTCTTATTGAACTTGAGCAATTTTTTAATGAACGAAATAATATTCGGTAATATTATCAAATAATATTTTTGTCCGAACCGTGTCGGGATTTTTTCCAATCGGGCTTTTCGCGCTTTCTCCCAAATATGATTGAATCGAATTTCGGGTTTCAGACTTTTTAAACCTTTTAGCTACAATGTCTAATAGAGTCATAACATGTAAAACATGAAAAAAGACATGGATATGGGATGTCTTGGAAGTGCAAATGTCAGAGAACCAAAGAGATCAATACGAACATAAGATATGTACTCATACACGAATATGAGTATTTTGAGGTAAAGACTGATGAATCTTTACTGAGATTTATGACAGGTTTATGACTCTGTTTAATGAATTAGCCCTAGTTGGGAAAGTCTATATTAATGAAGATTCAAAAGGTAAGTTTATAAGAGCTCTTCGTGAAGAGTGGGATCTTCAAATCTCTTTAATCAGAGGGATCTAGTCTCGATCAGATGTCTCTAGATGAATGTATGGAAGGCTAAAAATGCATGATCTAGAATTAAAGCAAAAGAGGAACAAAAAGAGTAGTAAAGTAAAGTCAGTTGCCTTGAATGTGAAAACAAAGCCAATGAAAATGAAGGACATTTACTCAGGGCCTTCAAGAGGAAAATTTAAACAAGTGGAGAGTGAAAGTGAAAACTCTGACATGGTCTGAGACAAACTCTGATACAAATTCTGATGGAAGCTTCAAAGATTCAAACATGAATGAGATGATTGCTATATTTGTGAAAAGTTTTAAAAAAAATTAGAAAAAAAGATTAGATTAGGAAATTTAAGAAGTCGATCAATTTATCAAGAAGAATGTCAAAATCTGATAACAAAGAAATGTAAAAAATAAGGATAAAGAATCTAAAACAGGAAAAGTGGAAAAATCAAAGACCAAATACTATAACTGTGATGGAGTAACAGTTCCTGGATTATGGTTCTATGACCAATGAATTCATAATAAATAATAACATATTTTTTAATGATTGTAAACTAAAAGAGTAGTTAGTAGCTAACGTTCCTGGATACATAAACTCAAATGATAATGCAGTTAGAACGAACACCAGTTACCACAATTATTGAAATATTTTTCAAATAAGTTTACATTGAAAAATGAAGAAATTCTTGATGGCCTACATTTAGAAAAATAAAAACAATTAAACAATATAATTTATATAGTTATGTTTTCTGGGAGACTTGATCGAATTCATTCTTAAGCCTCAATCTTTTAATTATGGATAATATAAATGGGACTATCTAAGTATACGACACTAAAATTATTGATTTACATATTTTGTGTTAATATTTGTATTCTTACAATAAAATACGGTTCTAAAAATCCTCAATTTAACTCTACAAAGTGGTCTTCAATTTTCGAAATACGATTAATTGTTATAAATTCTTCTTTATCGGGATATTTATAATATTAATATCAAAATAATATATCAATTAAATATGATTAATTAAAGAACTTACGATATAATAAATATATATTAGTAATAAAATTATATTAATTCATCAAAAAATATATTATTATTAATATATATCCGATTCTGAATTCAATTAAGTTTTTCCATTAATTCCCCATTTTCGATTAATTCTAAACCAGCATCTCAACGATTTCGATTTCGTTCTTGATTTTTACAACACTGCAATAGCATGAGTGCAATATATGATTGCAATATTTCTATTATTTATTATTTTTAATGTTTATTTTAATTTTTTTATAGTTTTTTTTAACGAGGATTTTCTAGGAGTCATCCATCCTAGTGCTACACTCGTCCATACATGCTTAACTCCGAAGTTCTAAAAACTTCTAGTGCATTAGTACTAATATGATTACATTTAAATAATTAAATTAAATAAATGGGCTTGGAGGACTCGAACCTATTCATCCATCTTTATAGAAGACAGAAGGCGAAACACGAAATTGTTTAACAATTAAGTAAACATCTAATCGGTATTACTCCTGCATGGTTAAGATTAAGGGTGAGCAGAAAACTAAATAAATTTGAAACCAAATCCAAAACCGTTAAAAACCGAACATCATAAAATCGAGCCAAAATCGAAACCGAAAAATTAAAAACCGAAACCGATTGTTCGGTTGCGGTTATAAGTGGGAACTGAACCGGAAAAAACTGGACATATCTGATTAATAAATAATTAAATAAATATATATAAATATATTAAAATTAATAAATACATATATTTTATAAATATAAATAGTAAAAATTAGAAATCAGCAGTTGGGCTTTTGGGCTACTAACGCTTCAGGCTTTACCATTTGGCCATTTGGGCTAGCAGATGAGCGAATTAAGTTTGTAAGACCTAATTTATTACAAACACTTCACTTCTGCATCGCTACTTCGCTTCTGAAGACCACAAGTCTACCACGACCGACAAGTACTAATACAAATTGTAGATCGAGAAACAACAATAATCAACAACAAAATAGGTGTGTTCAACAACCATGAAAGGACCTTCCGAGAATCAAACTCCTCAAGAAGAAGCACCTACAAAGCAAACAGATGAAGTGGTACATTCTTATAATTTGTAATCTGCTCTGATTTTTGTTCTCTGTTTGGTGCTTTCAGTTTCTGTTAGTTTTATAAGTTATTTAGATTTTAGATACATTTTCTTCATTTGTAGATACATGTGAACTTAGAAGATGAAATAAAATGTAATGATAAAGAAGATTATTGTGATAAGGGAAAAAGGGTTCAGTAATATGGGATTATTTTTAATAGAATTCCAAGCTGTCCGGTTGGTAAAGAGAAAGCTAAATGTAGCTTCTGTAATGTAATAATTGGATGTTTGTTAGCAATTATGTTGATTCTTGATGATAACTAAATTAACTCAGTAAAATTTGTATAAGTAAAAATGTAGCCTTCAACGGATAACATGTGTATACAGTATCCGTTGAAGGGTAGCTTATCACTTGATAAGACTAACTGTAACATACTATTTTTGGTTCTATAAAAGTAGTTGAAGTGTAACAGTTTAGGCTGTATAAGTCATGTTGACTTTCAACTGATATGTAGAATAGGGAGGCTGTTAGGAATGAATATCACCTAGAAACTAGACAGAGGGGGGGGGGGTGAATGGATAGTTTGATGGATTTTTGCTTTCTTGAAACTAAATGTAAACTGTATATGATTATGCTATGTAATATGCAGAAAGTAAACAACACGCACAATCACTTTAATCTACTTTGTATAAGCAAATTAAATACTACAGCTTTCCAAGAAATTCACAATCGAATTTCTGGCTTCTAAACAAGAACAGTTTGTACTTGCTTGCTTACAGAGAAAAGAGCTTGAGATCTTAGCTATGTGTATCTCTCTTACTTCTTTCAATGGTGTGTGCACAATATATATATTAACCTATACAAACTTGGCACACACAATATTACACAGCTACCCCTTCTGAAAGTCCAACTTGTACTGCCATAAGAAGTTCACTGTGTCAGGAAGGACCACCTGCTTTTCGGAGTCTTTCCCGTTTCTGTAGCTGCTTGTCTCTTATCTTTCTCTCCAAGTTTAGCTGTAGATTTGCCATCTGTTCTTTGGACCACCTTGCCAGAACAAATGCTTCAGTATTTGTCTCTTTTGATTCTTGGTTCTGTACCTTGATTTGTCTTGTTATAAATGGCTAAGTGTTGATATCGTGAACTCCACTTCATTCCTGACTTCGCGATCTCACTTGTGAGGACTTCACGATATAGCCTTTGAAGACTTTGCGACATAGGCCATAAGATGACTATGCGACATGGGTCATTTGATGACTATGCGACATAGGTCATTTGATGACTATGCGACATGGGTCATTTGATGACTATGCGACATAAGGCTTCTGAGGACTTCACGATCTAGGCTTCTTTGACTTTGCTGACTTCAACACTTCACGACATGTGTCTTGAGGACTTCTCGACATAGTACAAAATGGACTATGCGATGTAGCACTTCACGACATAGATATTGGTGACTTCACGACATATCTTTCTTCTAACTTTGCTATATAATGCCTTAGACAAATTTCTGCAACTTATTTCTTCATGGCCTTATTCATTTCTATCCTGCTGCATGAACACTTCTGAACTTCTACCAGGACAATTATTCAATGGCCTATATGCAATCTAGATGCAAGAAACTTTGCTAAGCTCATTATAATTTTGAGCATACATGATCAAGCTAATGTTCATGAGAACAAGACAAGTACATATAGAGACCTATACTATATCCCAGTGATAGAACTCACTAGGTCATGTAATGTGACATAGTCACATAGTGTAGGCTTGTTAATAGTGGTATTCAGACATGTCTTGAGCCTAACAATCTCCCCCAAATTGTGAGTAAGATCCTTAGGCACAATTTCATGTCTGATAACAAACCTAACTTACATAGAAGGAAATTAAGTAACAGAGAGGACAATTTATGAACATTGAGATCAGGAATTTGATTACATAGAAAAATTGAAAGCTTACAGACTATCTTTGTTGCTCAGCAGCTTCAGTTTCCAATTGCTTCTCTTGTAAATCATCATAAATCTTCTTTTTCCTTATCTCTTCTCTTCTTTTCATGTCTATGATGGCTTCTTGAAGTTCTTCTCTTGCAATCAGTTCTTCAATGAGAGGGGAGTCTTTTAGATCATCAATTGCAGCTTTAAGAGCACTTTCCACATATGAATCCAGAAACTCCATCCTTATCTTGCTCATGCCTCCATAAGAATTTTTGTATTCCACAACATAAGGATTTTGTTTTACCCTGCAAAGCCCTTTCTTTCTCAGCTCCTTTGCTCTTTCCTCCATTTCAGCCATTTCTTTCTCTTTCTGAATTATCTTCTCTTCACTTTCCTTTCTCAGGTTTTCTTCATAATCAGCATGCATTTTCAAGAACCTGGCAATATCTATCTTCCATGTCCTTTCTTCTTTTTCTTCAAAATTCAGTAAGGCATTTATCCTTTCAAGCTCATACATATAGAAATATTGCCAGCCTCCTTGCTTCATTATCCTTTCTCTTCCATCAGTGTACTTGATCTCTAGATGATCCAACTTCACTTTGACTTCAAAGATCCTTTGAGCCCTCAAAAATGCTAGGGCATCTTCATCATAGTCCTCATCTAGTGGAAGCACATTGATGCCAATAACATTTGTGAGTTTTCCAGTCTTCTTTGTTATCCTTATCCTTCTGGGTACACTCTTGATCTTCAAATGCTTCACAAGAGATACCTTTCTGGAACAAGGAGAATCAGTATTCAGTGCCACATCATTTGAAAGTAGCTTCATTCCTTTTCCCTTCATCCATTGTAACACTCCACTAGCTGTGACTTTGTGGAAGTGTCTTTTTGATGTTTCTTTTGTGGCTCCTTCTTTCTTCAGTGGCAATTCAGGTTCAGAAGTCTTAGATAATGATTTTGGAGGATCATTACTAATAGTACCCACCCTAGACTTAGAGTCTTGTGTTGTGGTTAAAGTACTGCTAGCAATGTCCTTGACTTGCTGAATTCCACTTCTTGTTCTCTTGGTTGTTTCCTTTGTCCCCTTAGAATCCCTCTTGTCATCATCAACACCTTTTGTCTTCTTTGAGGATTTGCTCCTGCTACTTTCACTTGGTCCATCCTTATCACTCCTTGAATGAGATCTCCTTCTGTAGGTTTTCTCCTCATCATCATCCTCACCATCCTTCTTCTTGCTCTTTTCTTTGACAGATTCAGGAATGACTCCATGAATCAGAAAAGATTGTAGAGTGTGAATCATTTCTAGTTCCTCAACTGTCCTAACTCCTTTCTTAGATCTCAGCATCTGCAGCACCTGTTTGATCTTTGCATTGTTTTTCATTTTCAGGTCTGAGGGAATGACAAGTTGGTCAATGCTGTTATCTTGAGATAGACTTTGGTAGATAATTGTCCTTGGCTTGGAGATAACCTCAGGCAATCTTTGATTTTGATCTATCTTCAAGTCATTGTATAGACTTTCATTGTTCACTCCATGCTTTTCAATCAACTCCAGAATGATTGACAGCTCAGTAAATCTCAGTCTTTCTAGAGTTTGAAATGATAGATGCCACAAGCAATTGTCCTTGCACACCATGATAACCTCTCTTAGATGAACATCCCTGATTTTCTTTACTGCAACTGTGAAGTACTTGATGCTTTCTTTGAGCTTCTCTCTGTAGCTTCTTGCATCTTCATGAGCATTTCTGTAGATGGCTTTCAGAAACTCCAGGAAGGCCTCATCATGATAGATGTTTGAATTGGCAACTTCCTGTAGCTTGGCCTCTGTGATAACTGTAGCTTTGACAGGTTGAGCATTAGGAGTAGGTTGAGCAGGTTGAGTAGCTGAAGTGTCTTTGGGCATCGTGGATGGATAGTAGGTGGTTGTGACTGTGCTTTTCTGACCTTGTGCACTTATAACCTCTACAGGGGGTAGGATTATTGGTTTGATTGTTTCTTCAGAAATTTTGCCCTTAAGCTTCTGTTGCTTGGCAGGTACTCCCCCTTTCTTTTGAAGAATGACCTCCTTTTGTTTCTCCCCCTTAGGCTTGGAATCAGACAAGATGTCTTGAGCTTCCCCAGGGATAGGCAGGTTCATTTGTCTCATCATAGAAGTCAACATTTGTTGTTGCACCAGCAGGATATTGGAGGTATTGTTGTCTTGGTCATCCAGCTTGTCATTGAGCTGGTTTAGAGATTGAGCAAGTATCCTGTTTTCATCTTTCAGAGAGGCCACTTCTCTTTCTAGACCATCCACCTTGGAGAATAGCTATTGAGACTTGAAAGAATTTAGAGATTGATCCTTGATCTTGGCAAAGTCAAATTTGGAGATGTTTGACATAGGAACTTCATCCACCAATTTGTCACCATATTGATTCTTCCAAATCACATTCAGCATTGCATTAGAGTTGATGTTGGCCTTGACTTGATTTTCCAATGTAGTAGCCAGTTTCTTGATGTTGTCAGTGACCATGGCTAGAGAGATATCCATCATGTTGACATTATAATTTGTTTTCTGGATTTCTTTGAGGATGCCATCCACCTTGGGAAAATCAGAGAGATATGAGTTTCTTAGCTGAGTGAGGGATCTTTCTGTCTCCTCCTGGATAGAATAAATCTCTGATTGAAGCATGTTAATCCCAAATGACCTAACAGAATTGTAGAAGGGGGGGTTGAATACAATTCTTGATATTTCTTAAACTTAAAACAACTTACAAATAAAAACTGAACTTAAAGTAAAAATCACAAGCACATAAATAATTTCAGTTGGATTGTTTGATGATCCAACTGAAGTGATTTTTATTGCGGAAATAATCTGTGATACAAAATGTACACAGCTGCTCAGTTACAAGATTGTAGAGAAGTATGCTCTCAAAGATAGCTAATACAAACTATTTGTTTTTCTTCTCTTATCTTTAAAGTAACTGCTACACTTGGTTACAAATACCCAAGTTTACAATTCTACGTTTGGCTAAACTAAAGAACAATAGTAGTAACCATCAGTAGCTTGCTTTTCATTCCTTTTGTCCAATGGTCCTTGGAGATCTTTGCTTTTGTCTTCATGCTTATTTTAATCATTCCCAAGATCCTTATTGGAAATTGGAATGTTTCCTTATTTCCAGTAACCATTTTGACGGCTTCCAATGCAAAGTACACTTCCATATCTCCTTTAGACCTGTTCAGTAAACTGTCACTATCGTTTTGTCAACTGTTCAAAAAGTAATAGTGATTCGTTGATAGCAGGGAGATGTGTTTCGTTGATAGCTTTATTCTTCATTCTGTTGATGGTGTTTCCTTCGTTTCGTTGATGGTGTTTCCCTCGTTTCGTTGATGGGTAAACTCCATACCGTTGACAGAGTGATCTTCATACCGTTGACATGTCTTCACTTAGGCAAAATTACAAGGCATAATATATTTACAATTGACCAACCTATTTTGCCTATCTAGTACTTAGTCAACATGAATTAGAAAACCTATCTAATACATACAACAGAATGCATATCAAACTGTGAAGTATTGTACAGTGCAATTGCTACATTACTCATTTCGTTGATGAGCTTCCTGTCAACGGAATGCTGCAAAGAATGCCATTTTGTTGACAGCTACAAAATGACTTAATACAAAATCTACTAAGTGTTTTTATAATTATCATCAAGAACAACATATTCCTAACAATCTCCCCCAATTTATGACTGATAGAATAACAGCCATAAATCAAGAGCCTTGATGATAACAAAAACACTCAGACATATTACACATGATAAAAGTAGAAATTGCATTGAACTTCATTGAATTTAATTGAAATGCAAAGTAGAAAATCTTACAAAACAAGTGCACAGAGTTGCTCCTCTAGACTGAGCAGACTTTTCATCTTTGCCTCTGTGGTCTTGTTTTCTTCACTTTTCTTGCATTGTTCTCCTCAATTTGAGCTTGAAGTCTTCTGTAGAAAATCTTCTCTTCTTCATCTTGATTCCCCAACTTGGATTGCATTAACCTTAGAGTTTCATTGGATGCCTTCTCCAGTTGGTCTTCTATTCTGAAGAATCTTCTACAGTTGTCCTTATCTCTGAATTCCATCATCCAAAAAGGTTGGAGATGAATTATCTTTCCTGTTTGAGGGACCTTCAATACTCTGGGAAGTGCACCAGGCTTGTTCCAGCTAGCTTTGATTTGGCAAATCTTGGAGACAACCTCAGACTTGGCTGTTTTGGTAAAACCAAAATCTTTCTTTAAACATTTAAACACAGATAGCAGTGTCTGATAGTCTTCTCCCAGAATTCTGTGTAGAGGCCAAACCTGTTCTCTCCCACCCTTGTAGACAAATACCAATCTCTCTGGTAGTTTGTAAGAAGCTGCTATTCCTCTCACTTCAACCAGGTCATCAAGATTGATATGAATGTCAGACTCCTCCCTGATATCAGCAATGTAGATGAAGTCTTCTGAGTTGGTAGGAGGTTTCTCAGCTTGTGGTCTCCTTATCAGAAATGGCTTAGCCTTGGTACCCCTTTGCTTAGATTTCTTCTTTGGATCCATTTCAAAGAGGAATTTTGGAAAGTTGGCCTCATCAAACTCAATTGGCTCTCCCTTTGGCTCAATTGGCTGATCATGGAAATTTACATGATGATTAGGATCACAGGCTAACTTTACCTCTGAAACTGGATCAGGAATTGTTGGAGGTGCAATTGGTACAGAAGAGTCTGATGCAATGCTCTGAGAGTCATCATTCTCAAAGGCTATGTTTCTCCTAGCTCTTGCCTTTGGTTGCCTTGTGCTCTTCTTTGCACTCCTTTCCTCTCTTGCTTTTTCTTCTAGCTGTATTTCTTCTTCATCAAGAGACTGAGCAACAGCAAGGGCTTGCATTGCTGCTCTTTCTGACTCTTCAACTTTAGCTTCAGCAAAGTTTGGGTGACCAGCCCAAACACAGATTTCTTGTCCATTCATGTAGACAATTGCCCTTTGCTTCCTTATCTGATAATCATTGATTTCCTTGCTTTTTGTGATAAGTAGACCAAGAAGCTTGAGCTCATCTGGATAAGGTGCAGGATAGAAAGTCCTTGCTATATTTTTGCCCTTTGGTTTAGCAGGGGACTTGGGAGATAAGCTTCTTTGGAGTGTAGCTTGTTCCACATCCCTAATGCATGAAGTTTGTCCTTTTTCCTTCCTTGGACCTTGAGTGACTCCATGTAGAAGGGGCTCTACCTTATAGAAAGAATTGGTCTGTGGCTCCCATTCCGTTGACACTAGAACCATGGCATTCGTTGATGGTTGATCCGTTGATGGATTTGAGTCCTTTGTAGTTCCAACAATTTTCTTGACCCTTGCTTCTATGTTGGACCAATGGTCTTTGATTTGTTCTGCAAGTCTCATCCTCATAGAAGCTTCCTGGATCAGGTCAATACCATCCTTTTTCTTCTTTCCAAACTCCCCCATTGCTAATGGCTCTTCTGGCAAGGAGATGGCTGGGACCAAAACCTTTGTGATTTGTATCTATAGCTCCTTAGTTTTCTCCCCCTTTTTGTTATCATCAAGTGAGATGATAGGGATTCCTTGAGCTGCCAGAAGCTGGGTGAGTAGGCTAGTTTGCTTCTCCTGTTCCTTCTGCATGTGAGAAAGTGTAGCCTCAACTTTGTCCACTCTAGAGGAGAGAGTTTTCAAAGATGAGGACACTTCAGGTTCCTTGGTGAAAAACCTTGACATCTTGGAGACAGTGTGAAGAGGAAGCTTTTCATCTAGCCTCCTGTCAGTAGCATCCCTAAGGTTGCTAATTGAATCCTTGATTTCTATAGCCTCAATCCTTGTCTGCAACATTTGTAGCCTTTGAATTTCCAGAGAATCCATTATGGCCTTGTAGAATTTCTTTTCCCTTGCTTCAGCAGACTCATGAGCTAGATATGCCTCATTGTACTGCCTTGTGATAGCAGCATCCAAGTTGCATCTACCATGCATATCCTGAGAAAGCCAGTTTGGTGTAGGAGGCACCACAGAAGTCCTAGTCTGTGTAGTGGTGGCCACCTGTAGATTGTCACCAAAGCTGTCTTCATCATCAGAAAACTCAAAGTCTCCACTTGCTGCAGCTCCTGGAGGTAGATTGGTCAAGGCATCCTTTGCTCTTTGCATTGATGCAGTAGTATGAATTAAGTTGAGTGACCTTTCTGCCTCCACATTGCCCTGTTGAGCCATAACTTGATAGGCTGACACAGGATGAGTAAAGGTCTCAGGATCCAGGGAAATACTATCCAGAGTTTGTTGATAATGCTCTTGGAAGGTAAGTTCCCTTTCTCCCTCATTGACCCTCATTAACTCAGTAGCAATGGCTGCTTCCATCCTTATTGCTCCTGTAGTCCCTTCTCTCTCTCCACTCTTTTCTTGCATCATGGGCTCCCCATGGCTCACACCTCTCACACCCTCACCTTCACCTACTAAGGTGGTACTCTCAATCTCTCCTTTTGCCTGGCTGGAAGAAATAGCCAGCCTCTCACTCTCAGACTCTCCTTTTGCCTGGCTACAAGCCAGCCTCTCAATTTCACTCCCTCTCAAACCTAAAAGTGTCTCAACTACCACCAGGTCATCTACACTAGTTTTGGAAACAACTTGATTTTCAATAAGGGGTGTAGAATGACCTATCAACGGAAAGGTAGTTTGAACTGTCAACGGTATGGATACCGTTGATGGAGAAACACTTGTCAACGAAAGAGGCTGTTTCGTTGATGAAGTCAATAAAGCACTTTGAGAAAGTGAAATTACAGTAGAATCTGTGGTGATTGATTTTAGAGATTGGTCCACAGATCCTCTTGCAACTTCAGAAAAAAATGGTTGATGGCCCAACAAATCACTTAACAAGTGATGGCCATCAGTTTCAGAGTGGGGCTTCTCCAAGATTAGAGTTGGAGAATCAGGAAAAGATGTATTGATCATGTCCACATCTAAAGATTGAGTTGGTGAATTGGATGGAGATAAATCAAGATTAATGTTTAGAGAATGGGACTGTAACCCCAGAGTAATAATAGGGGTTACATCAAACTGAATTTGAGAAACTGGAAGTGTTGCTTCCAGTGTGTGTGTACCCTGTGTACCCTTGGACTTTTGCTTCACTCTCCTTTGGTATTGGGAAAATGTAGACTGTGGGCTTGAAGTGTCCCTTACCCTTTTGGAGTGTGCTCTTGGAGGAGAGCTTGTTTCAATAATCACATCCTTTTGGGAGGATGCAACTAGACTTGTGTTTAAATCCATTTTACTCATTGTGCCTTGTTGGGAAGACACAATGGGGCTTGGCTGGATTTCACTCATCTGTCCTTCCTTATCCTTAGGGTTTCTTTTATGTTCACCCCTTCCCTCACCTCTCACAGCTCCAGAAACACTCCCCTTAGGTTGTGTAGTGGATTTTACAACAGGTGCCTTTTGGGAAGCACCTGAGGTTGGCTTGGAGGATTTCTTTGATTTTGGTTTTGTTGCTGGGGCAGGAGCCTGTTGGGTCACAGCTACAGACTCCACAGCAACAGGACTGGGTGATACAGTTGAAGTAACAATTATACTAGAAGGGATAACAGTAGTTACCTCAATTACTGGTAGATACACCACTGGAACCTCACCATTGTGGTTCAGCCTCAGTATGTCTGTCAATACTCTCTTCTCTTGCACAAAACACTCAAACTTGGAAACAGGGTTAGAGATTACTAATGGTGTTGGACTAACATGATTAGCCAACATCATCAGAAACCTAGCATAGTAGATATTCTTTTTCCTATTAGCCTTGTCACCCAACTTAGCACCAATTTCATACATAAGTTGGGTGCTAAAGTTGTAATATCTATCAGTTAGGAGCATGGTAAAAAGAATCAACATGGAATTAGTTAATGCATCAAAATTACTAATCTTTCCAGAAAAGACCTTGATAAATGCATCAGCTAAATAACTATATTCCCTAACCAAACCTCTCCTAATTATTCTACCCAGATTATCAGTAGGCAAAGAGTAGTTTATTGAATTTAGCATGTTAACCATTTCAGTGATTGTAGGCAAAGCATCACAGTTATTTTCAGGAATATGTAGACATGCTTGCAATACATCAGAATTAACTATGTACTCATTACCTTGGAGAGTGAATTGCAGTGTGCAGTTTGTTCCACTATACTCACACGAGGTCCAGATCTCCTCGATTATCTCATTATAGAGAGGAGTTGAGTGAAACATTGCATAGCTCAACTTGCAGTTCTTCATGAAGTCCATCATCTTGAAAAAGATACTGTTCGGGTTTTCCTTGACAACAAAAGGGATGGAGTTGTTCTTCTCATAGATGAACCCTCCAGCAGACATAAGCTTGACTATGGGTGCCATTGTTGTGTGAAGAAAAGCTTCGAACTGAATTGCTTGTTAGAGAGAAGAAGAGAGAAAAGCCTTTGGAATTTTTGAGAACAGGTAAAAAGAAATTAAAGAAAATAGAATTTCTTAAATACTCCCCCAAAAATTCTTAGAAAAAGAGTCCAATAATAAATGTAAATTACTGGATTGGCTTAAAAATATAACCGTTACTTTTAAAGAATTACCATGATTTATACTTACAGGGGTGTATGCATAGATCGTGGTAAAAGACGTGTCAAAATTTCAACGGTTCAGATTAAAAAGCGCTGTATCAACGAATCACAATTGGACGTTTAAGGTCCCGTTTGTTTCGTTGACAAAGCTGCGTTTCGTTGATATAAAAGAGCTATCAACGAAACACCCAGAAAAATGCTAAGACTGTCAACGAAATGGTGTGTTTCGTTGAAATAGTAATTTTGACTTAGACAAAATTTCACTTTTTCCTGAGAAAATTAATTCACAGAAAAACATAGCAACTTTCTGGCTACATTGTAACTTGCAAATATCTCAAAAATAATTAAGAGAGATTTAGCATACCTAGCTCACTTACTAATCTTGAGAATGATGATTCATCAAGTGGCTTGGTAAAGATGTCTGCAAGTTGTTGTTCACTTGGAACAAAATGTAACTCCACAGTACCATTCATAACATGTTCTCTAATGAAATGGTACTTGATGTCAATGTGCTTGGTCCTTGAATGCTGCACTGGATTCTCAGTAATGGCAATGGCACTAGTGTTGTCACAGAAAATAGGAATTTTCTCAACTCTTATTCCATAATCAAGTAGTTGATTTTTCATCCATAAAATCTGTGCACAACAACTTCCAGCTGCAATATACTCAGCCTCAGCTGTGGAGGTAGAAACTGAGTTTTGTTTCTTGCTGAACCATGAGACAAGCTTGTTTCCTAAGAATTGACAGGTGCCTGTTGTGCTTTTCCTGTCAATTTTACATCCTGCAAAATCTGCATCTGAATAACCAATTAGTTCAAAGCCAGATTCTCTAGGATACCAAATGCCAAGGTTTGGTGTTCCTTTGAGATATCTGAAAATTCTTTTAATAGCAACTAAATGGGATTCCCTAGGATCAGCTTGAAATCTAGCACATAGACATGTAGCAAACATAATATCAGGTCTACTAGCTGTTAAATATAAAAGTGAGCCTACCATGCCTCTGTAACCTGAAATGTCCACAGATTTTTCCTTAGTATTCAATTCAAGTTTGGTGGCAGTAGGCATGGGAGTTTTGGCAGGAGAGCATTCCATTAAGTTAAACTTCTTTAATAAATCATGAATATATTTTGTTTGACTAATGAAAATGCCTTCATTAACTTGCTTCACTTGAAGACCAAGAAAGTAAGTTAATTCTCCCATCATGCTCATTTCATATTTACTTTGCATAAGCTTGGCAAACTTTTGACAAAGTTTCACATCTGTAGACCCAAAGATTATGTCATCAACATAAATTTGAACAAGTATAGTAAAGCCATTCACAACCCTGTGAAAAAGAGTTTTATCTACAGTACCTCTAGTGAAGTGATTCTCAAGGAGGAACTGTGAAAGTGTGTCATACCAGGCTCTAGGTGCTTGTTTCAAACCATAGAGTGCTTTGAGGAGGAAGTATACATATTCTGGAAAATCATCATCTTCAAAACCAGGAGGTTGACTTACATACACTTCCTCTTCCAATTCCCCATTCAGAAAAGCACTCTTCACATCCATTTGATAGACTTTGAAATTGGCATGGGCCGCATAGGCTAGGAAAATCCTTATTGCTTCTAGTCTAGCAACAGGAGCAAAGGTTTCATCAAAATCAATTCCTTCTTCCTGTGAATAGCCTTTTGCAACCAATCTAGCTTTGTTCCTTGTGACTATGCCATTTTCATCCATCTTGTTTCTGAACACCCATTTTGTGCCTATGACACTCCTGTCCTTAGGCTTGGGCACCAGCTTCCATACATTGTTCCTCTCAAATTGGTTTAGCTCCTCTTGCATAGCTAAAACCCAATCTGGATCTAGAAGTGCATCCTCAACTTTCTTTGGCTCATCTTGAGACAGAAAGCTGCTATATAGACATTCTTCTTGAGTTGCTCTTCTAGTTTGGACTTTTGAAGTAACATCACCTATAATAAGTTCAAAGGGATGATCTTTAGTCCATTTCCTTGAGGGAGGTAGATTTGCTCTTGAAGAGGTAGCTTCATGATCATGATTGCCTTGATTGGATATTTGTCCTTGAGAAACTCCCCCTGAATTTGTTGTCCCTAACTGATCACTTCTAGAAGCATTTCTATGACTGTCAACGGTATGACCATTTTGGCTGTCAACGAAACGCTCATTTTGACTGTCAACGAATCCACCATCATGACTGTCAACGAAATGACCATTTGGTCTGCTAGCAACTATTATTTTCAACCTTAATGCAGCAATTTCATCTTCACTTCTGTTTTCATCTGTGCTAGATACAACAATTTTAGGCTGTTTCTCAATAGCCTTAACATGATTCACTTGATCTCCTTCCTCATTCTCAAAAGAAAGACTTTCATGGAAACCTTCATCACAGAGACCTTGAATTTTGAGATCATCAAAAACAACATGTACAGATTCCATAACAATGTTGGTTCTGAGATTATAGACTCTGTAAGCTTTCCCTGCTGCATATCCCACAAATATTGCTTCATCTGCCTTTGCTTCAAATTTCCCCAAATGCTCAGCTTGATTTCTCAGAACAAAGCACTTGCATCCAAAGACATGAAGAAAATCCAATAGTGGCTTCTTTCTTTTGAGTAGCTGATAAGGGGTCATTCCTTTGGCCTGATTAATCAAAGAGATATTTTGAGTGAAGCAAGCTGTATTAACTACCTCAGCCCAAAAATAAGTTGGTAACTTTGATTCATCTAGCATTGTCCTTGCAGCTTCAATAAGTGTTCTGTTTTTCCTTTCAACTACACCATTTTGCTGTGGTGTTCTTGCTGCTGAAAACTCATGCAAAATACCATTTTCTTCACAGAACACCTTCATGCTTGAATTCTTGAATTCTGTCCCATTGTCACTCCTAATCCTTCTTACTTTCAAGTCAGGATGATTGTTTACCATCTTGATGTGATTGATAATGATTTCACTTGCCTCATCTTTGGAGTGCAAAAAGAAAGTCCATGTAAATCTAGAAAAATCATCAACAATCACAAGACAATATTTCTTCTTTGAAATAGACATGACATTTACAGGGCCAAACAAATCCATATGAAGCAACTCAAGCTGATGGACAATTGATGACTCTGTCTTGCTTTTGAATGATGCCTTTTTTTGTTTCCCTTTTTGACAGGCATCACACAAACCATCCTTGGAAAACTCCACCTGTGGAATTCCTCTTGCAAGATCCTTCCTCACCAAATCATTCATAACTTTAAAATTCAGATGAGATAATTTCTTGTGCCATAACCAACTTTCATCCTTGCTTGCCTTGCTGAAAAGACAAGTGATGGTGTCTGAACTTGTGCTACTAAAGTCAGCAAGGTACACATTCCCTCTTCTGAATCCAGTCATTACCACATTGTTGTTTCCTCCTTTAGAAACAACACAGGCTTCTTTAGAAAAAGTAACTAAAAATCCTTTGTCACAGAGTTGGCTGATACTAAGCAAATTGTGCTTAAGACCATCCACCAATGCAACCTCATCTATGATGACATTCTCTTTTGAAATCAAGCCATATCCCTTTGTGTAGCCTTTGCTGTCATCTCCAAAAGCAATACAAGGGCCAGCTCTTTCCTGAAACTCTGTGAGCAGGGTAGAATCACCAGTCATGTGTCTTGAACAACCACTATCCAAGTACCAAAGATTCCTTTTGTCTCCCTGCACACAATAAAACCAAATCAAGTTGATTTTGGTACCCAAGTTTCCTTGGGTCCTGTTTTGTTAGCCTTTGCTTTTCCTTTAATATCATTTTTCACCTTGGGCTCAGATTGATTTAAATCAATCTTTACCCTTGGTGTTGATTTCTGAAAGTTGCTCACATTTTCATTCATAGCATGCATAGTTGGTGGAACAAACATGTTATTCATATTCCATGGCATTTGTGGCACATTAAACATATTCATGTATGGATTAGGCACAAACGACATGCTAGCATATGGATTATGAAATTGTGCATATGGAGCAAACATGTTAGGCATAACAGGCATTGTAGGCATAGAACTATTCATTGCAGGCTTGGGAATTTTCACTTTAACAGTTTTCTTAACAGATTTGCAGTTAGTAGATAAATGACTGACACTTCCACAATTGACACATGTCTTTCTAGGAGCATATTTATCAGGTGTGTAATTGTTGTGTTTGTTAATCCCTACTTTGCCATTCCTGTTATTCTTTTTATTTCCCTTAGCCTCAACTTGAACATTCTCTAACTTATCTTTCAATTGCTTGTTGGACAAGTGACCTACATTAGCTCTCTCAACAGGCTTCTCAACTTTCTTTGATTTACTAGACTCACCTTGAACAAAGTTCTTGGTGACAGGACCATACTTATTATTAAGTCTAGTGAGTTCATCTTTTCTTTTCTCTGTCAACGAAACAGACTGATCGGTTGATGGTTCATCTGTCAACGAAACATTGCATTCCGTTGACATATCAACCTTCAACAAATGATCATTGTTGTTTGTTGACTCTGTTTCTGATTCTAAGGTTTCACCAACATACCCTAGCTTCTCTTTGTTCTTTTTCCATGATTACTCACAGAAAGATTCCATACCTTGAACATTAATGATGTTGGTGGCAACATTCCTGGCATCTTTCCATTTTGCAATCACACTTTGTTCTATCTCAAGTTGTGTTTTAAGAATTTATTCTCTTTGTAACACGTTCTCAAGTTCCTTCTTAGCATCCCTACTAACACATCTCATTTTCTCAAATTCAATGAGTTGTGCTTCTAACATTGCATTCCTATCACTTAAGAGCAAATTAGTCTCTTTTATTCTTGAATTCTCTTTGGTAAGTGATTTAAGAGTAACACGCAAATTATATAGTACAGTAGACATTTCATTTACTGCACTATCGCATTCCTCTTTAGAAAGCTCAGAAAGATTAGTAATTGTTACCTGGTTGCTTGAGGAGCTTGCTTCCTGCTCATGATTGTTAGCCATAAGAGCCAAGTTGACATACTCAACATCATCATCAGAATCTTCACCATTACCAGCCCAATCATACTCCTGAGACATGAAAGCCTTTTCTTTTTGCTTGAGAAGTTCAAAATATTTCTTTTTATAATCAACAGGCTCAAATTTCCTGTTGCCCTTCTCAATCTTGGGCTTTCTGCAGTCTCCAGCAAAGTGACCAAGCATTCCACAATTGAAACATTTAGATTTAGACTTTTCAATCCAGTTACTTTTGTTAGGTTGAAAGTCTCTCCTTGGTGGCCTTGCTTCTGAGTTTCTCTTGAACTTGAACTTAGAGAATTTTCTTGACAGAAAAGCAATGTGTTCATCAATCTCATCTAAGTCATCCAAGTTGGCTGGTTCTGATTCTTCTTCTTCTGTCATCTTGCCTTTACCCTTGCTAACATCACTCCTACAACTAGCTCGACTAGTTGTGGCCTTTGCAGCTTCTTCATTGTCATCTTCCAGTTGGTTCACAGATGCAATCAATGCAATAGATCCACCCTTCTTTTGTACCTTTTCAATTTCTTCATCTTGCTCCATTTCCAACTCATATGTCTTCAAGGTTCCATAAAGTCTCTCAAGAGTGTAGTCTTTGTACTCTTGAGTGTTTCTGAGAGAAACAGTCATAGGCTTCCATTCTTTTGGAAGAGCTCTAAGAAATTTAAGGTTTGAATCCTTGGTTTGATAGATCCTCCCATACAACTTTAATCCATTCAAAAGCTTTTGAAACCTACTAAACGTGTCATTTAGGGTTTCACCAGCTTTAAAAAGAAAATGCTCATATTGTTGTATAAGGAGCTGCATTTTGTTTTCCCTAACTTGCTCAGTACCTTCACAGAGAGTTCTAACAGTGTCCCATACTTCTTTGGAGGTTGTACAGTTTATGACATTGTCAAACATCTCTTGCTCCAAACCATTAAACAGAATGTTCATGGTTCTTTTATCTTTATGGACTTCTGCAACATCTTCAATAGTCCATTCCGAGACAAGTTTTGGAATTTCCACATCAGGAGCATCATCTGGCAGGCCAACTCTAGATGCAAACTTCATGGGAACGTGTGGACCTTTCTCAATGCAGTCTACATATCTCTCATCCATAGACATGAGATGTAAATGCATCTTTACTTTCCAGTGAAAGTAATTGTCCTTATCAAGAACTGGTATTTTTACTCCTGCATCCTTCTTCACCATGGCTTCTGTTTTTGGTCTTGATCTTTAAACTTCTTGTATGTTAGAAGCTTGCTCTGATACCAATTGTTAATCCCAAATGACCTAACAGAATTGTAGAAGGGGGGGGGGGGTTGAATACAATTCTTGATATTTCTTAAACTTAAAACAACTTACAATTAAAAACTGAACTTAAAGTAAAAATCACAAGCACATAAATAATATCAGTTGGATTGTTTGATGATCCAACTAAAGTGATTTTAATTGCGGAAATAATCTGTGATACAAAATGTACACAGCTGCTCAGTTACAAGATTGTAGATAAGTATGCTCTTAAAGATAGCTAATACAAACTATTTGTTTTTCTTCTCTTATCTTTAAAGTAACTGCTACACTTGGTTATAAATACCCAAGTTTACAATTCTATGTTTGGCTAAACTAAAGAACAATAGTAGTAACCATCAGTAGCTTGCTTTTCATTCCTTTTGTCCAATGGTCCTTGGAGATCTTTGCTTTTGTCTTCATGCTTATTTTAAACATTCCCAAGAGCCTTATTGGAAATTGGAATGTTTCCTTATTTCTAGTAACCATTTTGATGGCTTCCAATGCAAAGTACACTTCCATATCTCCTTTAGATCTGTTCAGTAAACTGTCACTATCACTTTGTCAACTGTTCAAAAAGCAATAGTGATTCGTTGATAGCAGGGAGATGTGTTTCGTTGATAGCTTTATTCTTCATTCCGTTGATGGTGTTTCTTTCATTTCGTTGATGGTGTTTCCCTCGTTTCATTGATGGGTAAACTCCATACCGTTGACAGAGTGATCTTCATACCGTTGACATGTCTTCACTTAGGCAAAATTACAAGGCATAATATATTTACAATTGACCAACCTATTTTGCCTATCTAGTACTTAGTCAACATGACTTAGAAAACCTATCTAATACATACAACAGAATGCATATCAAACTGTGAAGTATTGTACAGTGCAATTGCTACATTACTCATTTCGTTGATGAGCTTCCTGTCAACGGAATGCTGCAAAGCATGCCATTTCGTTGACAGCTACAAAATGACTTAATACAAAATCTACTAAGTGTTTTTACAATTATCATCAAGAACAACATATTCCTAACAAAGTCCTTTCCCAAGATAGTGCAGAGCCTTGAGCTGATTCTTGTAGACATCATTTATAGCATCATAAACTGCAGCAGGAGAGAGATCCTTTGCATTGGAGCCTAGAGAGGTGAGGTAATTTTCTCTCAGCAAAGCCAGGGCATCCTTGAGTTTGATAGACCTCTTAGCATCCAACCAGGCATCCACATTTCCCTCTGGTTCAGCTGCATCCACTATTTTCTCCTGTTGAGCTGCAACATCCTCCTTGTGGCAAAGAAGAATAGCCTCATAATCAGCATTTGGCAAGTTGGAGGTGAGGAGGTGTTGAGCTATTTTTGAGAACTCATCAATCTGTGCCACATGTAGATCTTGAATGGCTTCTTCTGTCATTTTAGAAGGCACAGTTGATGATCCTGAAGGCCTGTCATGTTGCACAGGCTTCAGCCATTCTGACAGAGTGGCCTGAGCCAAGTGAGAGATAGTGCTAGGCACTTCAAGGGATGAAAGTTTTTGAGTCTCCTCCAGCCTTGGAATGGCTGTAGAGTCTGATGTTGTCTCCATTGAAATGGGATGTGTTACAACATCAGCCCTATTTGTCTGTGAAGACAGTTCCACATCCCTAAGGATGGGAGAATTTGGCATAGAGTCTCCAGTGAAAACTGGTGAATCCTCCATGTTTGTGTTGGTGTCATTAGGATATGCCCCATCATGCATTCCCTGACCAACTAGATGTGGTTCCTGGGTGGTGAGCACAGTGTCATGCACCATGTCACTTGAGGTTGGCTCAATCACAGTGTTGGATTGTGATTGATCAATTTCAGAAAAGTCATGTGAATGACTGATCTGTTGAGAAGAAATGTTAGATGTAGATTCTGGAAGAGAAGTGTGGTGTGGATTGAATTTTGGCAACTCCCCCTGAGAAATAGGAGGAGTTTCAAGTGTGATGTGCTCTCCACTCAATGTGTCAGCGTCCTTATTTCTCCTAGGATCAAGAGTGAGTTCTTGATCCTGTGTAGACTCAGTACAGATTGTAGTGGGGAGACTACTCTTTTCAATGCCAATAACCTGTTGGGAGGCCATTGACAGTAATAGGTGTACCCCTTTTTCCACATCTGAATCCTGTTGGGAGGATCCAGTGGTAGGTTTGGATTTGGATTTCTTACTTTGTCTGGTGAGAGGTGACTCAGGATTCTCACTTTCTAACTCTACAGTTTCTTGAATCACTTTTAGGGGTCTCTTCTTAGTCTTCTTTTTAGTAACATCAGTCTTTTGGGAGACTGATGCACTTGGCTGCCTAGCTTCTACAGTTGTGTTTGCAATTGGGTTACTGGATGGGATGGGAAGGTTGGGGTTAGACTGTGTAGCTCCTTCAGTCTCAGCCTCCCCTGTCCAGGAAAGTGCATGGTATGTGGGCTTATCAAGTGGATAAGACTCAAATGTGTCCTGCATATGCTTGGTCACACTTAGAATCACATCCACTTGATTCCTTGTGTCCAATGAGCCAAATAGTACTTTGGACATGGACTTGGAATAAGCCATTTTAGTTTTATCTATACCCTCCAATTCATGGATATTTGCATCAAGAAAATTTAAAATAACTTGAAGGAAACGAGGGTAAAAGATGTCATTACCTATACCACGAACGGTCCTGCCTAGCCTCTGAGCCAATTCCTTGAGAATTATGGCTCCCACATTGATCTCCTGGTTGTTGGCCAGGGAGTAGGCTAGCTTCACAGCAATGTGACTGATATGGTCCCATCCTGTCTTCCTGCAGAGAAACACCTTCTGGAGTGCGTCAAACAGAAATGACCACTCCCTTCTCACAAACATCTTATTTAGCTTTCCAGTATCTATCTCATCAGCATACAGAATGAAGGTCATGAAGTCTACGATTTGAGCATCTGTAGCTTCTTGGTCATGACCCTCCACCTTGAACCCCAGAGCTTCATTGATTTCCTTTTCACCAAACTGGAAGTGTTTGCCTCCAATTGAACAACTAACCTCCTGGAATGAGGTTCCATCTTCCCTAGCCATTGTTGATACCAACGCCGTTCTCCAGAATCCTTCCAACACATCGACATACAAGGTAGGGTTCAGGGTTAGGGCTTGGCGTAGGTAGGAAGTGTTCAAGAACCGTACAAAACACTTGTACCTTGGGTTAGCTTCAGCCTCAGAGGGAATGGTGAGAAGATTTGTTTCTTTGGGAATGGTTAAAGGGCTTGAAGAGGAAGCTGTTTGAGATTTGGGTGCCATTGAAATTGAGATTGAGATTGAAGAAGAGAGAGAAGAGTTTAGGTTTTAGAAATTGAGAGCAAATGACAAGATGAAAAGTTGTGAACGGTCGACAAAAAGTATTTATATGATAGAGACACTGCGATATGGAGTTATGAATATGTACAGACTAAATGTATGTCGCGAAGTCTCAAAATGGCCTGTACCGCAAAGTCTTTGCAAAGTATATCGCAGAGTCCTGAATTAAATTATGTCGCAAAGTCTTGAGGATATCAGAATTTGGATGACTTTGCGATATAGTGAAAATACCCTGTCTAAAACTCTCTTTTTGAAATTTTTAAGATTTTGTCAGACTTAAATCAAAAATTGAAATAAAGTAAATTTAAATCAAAATTCTGTCAAATATGGAGACTTGTCGATATAGTTATTCTAAGTCGCAAAGTCATTAAAATGAAAAATGTCGCAAACTCATGAAACGAACTATATCGCAAAGTCTCACAATTTTAACAGTTTGCAATATAAGTCTGTTTGATTTGTACTATGTCGTGAACTCTCAAAATCATCTATATCGAGAAGTCTCAAAAGCTCACAACTCCACAACCAAATATGATTTGAAAAATATGCAGTAAAATACTGAAATATTTATAGATCATATCTCAGCTAATTTTCACTCCAAATAAATAGAGCATTTATATACAGTGAAAATTTACTGCTGCAACAATTAACTAGCATACTTACTTAGAACAACTAAATGAAGGATTGAGCATTCCAATTTCACTCACAAGTCTGTTGAAGACAGATTCATTCAGAGGCTTAGTAAATTTGTCAGCTAATTGTTTCTCAGTTGGAACATAAGAGACTTCTATGGTACCATTTGCAGCATGTTCCCTAATGAAATGGTACCTGATCTCAATGTGCTTTGTAGTAGAATGATTAACAGGATTGGAAACTATGGATATTACACTAGTATTATCACACAGCAGAGGAATGTGTTCTAACACTAGTCCATAATCCATGAGTTGATTTCTAATCCAAAGCAATTGAGCACAGCAACTACCAGCAGCAATATATTCAGCCTCAGCTGTGGATGTTGCTGTGGACTGTTGTTTCTTACTGAACCAAGACACTAACCTTTGGCCTAAGAATTGGCAGCTTCCAGAGGTGCTCTTCCTGACAATTCTGCATCCAGCATAATCAGAGTATGTGTAACCAACCAGGTTGAACCCAGTTCCCTTTGGATACCATAGCCCAAGATTAGGAGTCCCTTTCAGATATTTGAAGATCCTTTTGATAGCCATCATGTGAGATTCCTTGGGATCAGACTGGAACCTTGCACAAAGGCATGTGGCAAACATGATATCAGGCCTGCTAGCAGTGAGATAGAGTAGTGATCCAACCATGCCTCTGTAAACCTTTGATGTCTACTCTTTTGCCTTTCTTGTCTTCATCAAGCTTGATTGCAGTGGACATGGGAGTTTTTGCAGGGGATGAGTCTTCTAAACCATATTTTTTCAAAAGATCTTTGACATACTTTGATTGGTTTATGAAGATGCCATCCTCCCTTTGATGTACTTGCAAACCTAGAAAGTAGGTTAATTCTCCCATCATACTCATCTCATATTTGCTTTGCATCAACTTAGAGAACCTTTCACAGAGTTTTTCATTTGAAGAGCCAAAGATGATATCATCCACATAGATTTGAACAAGAATGATATCATTTCCATGCTTCTTGAAGAATAGGGTTTTGTCAATTGTACCCCTGGTAAATTGATGCTCAAGAAGGAATTGAGATAGAGTCTCATACCAGGCTCTTGGTGCCTGTTTGAGTCCATAGAGTGCCTTAAGCAGTCTGTACACAAAGTCTGGAAAGTTTTCATTTTCAAAGCCAGGTGGTTGAGATACATACACTTCTTCAGAAAGATCACCATTTAGAAATGCACTTTTCACATCCATTTGATACACCTTGAAATTTGAGTGAGCTGCAAAAGCCAGGAAGATTCTGATGGCTTCCAGTCTTGCTACAGGTGCAAATGTCTCATCATAATCAATGCCTTCTTGCTGACAGTATCCTTTGGCAACCAGCCTTGCTTTGTTTCTAATTACCACTCCTTCTTCATCCATCTTGTTTCTGAACACCCATTTGGTGTCAATAACATTCTTTCTTTCAGGAGGTGGCACTAGCTCCCATACTTTGTTTTTCTCAAATTGATTCAATTCTTCTTGCATGGCAACAATCCAATCAGAAATCTTCAAAGCTTCTTCAACTACCTTAGGTTCTTCTTGTGACAGAAAGCAGCTATACAGACATATATTCATAGTTGCCCTTCTTGTTCTAACTCCCTCACCAGGATCTCCAATGATTTGATCCCTAGTGTGGGCTCTGTCCCATTTCCTTGTGTGCCCCTGTTCATTTCCTTGATCTGTTCCAAGCTCATTTTGGTTGACAGTTGCATTCTCTTCTTCCCCCCTGTGTTTGTGAACCCTTGCACATGTGTCTGTAGAAGATTGTCAACTTCAAGAATTTCATTTTCTAGAACAGTTTGAACAGGTGGTTCATCTTCACTTTCAGAATCCTCAAGATAGCCTTGATTCTCAAATCTTAATGGCACACTATCTTGATCACTTGTTTTAAGTCCAGGAGTTTTCTTGTCATCAAAGGTAACATCCATACTTTCCATGACTTTGTGTTGCTCCGGTACAAACACTCTGTATGCTGTCCTTTCCAGAGAGTATCCAATAAAGATACCTTCAAATGCTTTTGCATCAAATTTTCCAACATGCTCAGAGGTATCTTTCATCACAAAACATTTGCTTCCAAAAACATGCAGATGCTTGAAGGATGCTCTTTTTCCAGTCATTAATGAGTAAGGAGTTTTGCCGGACTTCTTATTGATCAATGTTCTATTTTGCACATAGCATGCTGAGTTAACAGCATCAGCCCAAAAGCTAGTAGGAAGCTTTGCATCCAACAGCATTGTCCTTGCAGCTTCAATGAGAGTTCTATTCTTTCTCTCAACTACTCCATTTTGTTGAGGTGTTCTAGGAGCTGAGAATTGTTGAGAAATTCCTTTATCTTTGCAAAACTCATACAATGTTGAATTTCTGAACTCAGTCCCATTATCACTTCTCAAAGCAACTACAGAGGAACCAGTGCTTTGTGCTTCTCTATCAACTCTCTTGATATGCTCTATTATGACTTGAGGTGCTTCATCCTTGGAGAATAGGAATTCCACCCAAGTGTATCTTGAATAATCATCAACCATTACTAGAGCATATTTCTTTTTGGAAAGGGACATTACATTCACAGGACCAAATAAATCCATGTGAATTAGCTGCAGAGGTTTTGAGTTTGTATTGAGCAACTTGTTCTTGTGACTAGACCTTTTAATCTTTCCTTTCTGACAAGCTTCACATGCTCCATCTTACACAAACTCCAAGGCAGGCAAATCCCTGATGAGTTCTCTCTTGATTAGAGAGTTCATTGCCTGAACATTTAAGTGAGACAGTTTCTTGTGCCATAGCCAGAATTCCTCATTTGTGGCTTTAGTGTAGAAACAACAAATTTCTCCCTTGTCTGCAGCCTTGAGATCAGCTACAAACAGGCTTCCTTTCTTCACACCAGTTAGAACAACTTCACCACTTTCTCTTTTTGAGATTGAACAATGATCTTCATCAAATTCCACTTTGAAACCCCTGTTGATAAATTGTCCAATGCTCAAGAGATTATGCTTCAGTCCTTCAACAAATGCTACATCTTCAATAATGACATTTCCAGATTTTATACTGCCATATCCCATTGTATAACCCATGTTGTCATTTCCAAAGGTTACTGATGGGCCAGCCTTTTCCTCAAAATGTGATAGCAGGGCTATATCACAAGTCATGTGACTTGAGCATCCACTGTCCAAGATCCATATGACTCTTTTATTCCTGTTGCCCTGCATTCACAAAGTAACTAAGTTGTTTTTGGTACCCACACATGGTAGGGTCCAGTTGATTTAGAAACATTTTTGTTAACAATTCTTCTGTCATAAGTTGCATTCATCACAGTAGGATACTTCATATTGTTTGTGGCTTTGGAGTTCACACTCTTAGGCTCACATGAAGTGTACACCCTCTCAACCCTGATTGGGGATCCTGTCCTGTGAGTGTGCATGTGTGTGTGTGATTCACTAGATTGTGCAGAATCAAGTTTATGCTTTAGAGATAAACAGTTAGCAATCACAGTCACATAGCATGTCATGCAATTAGGCTTACCACAGAAGGAATCATGACTAGAGCTTATGCTAGCAGAATGGTTACTCAGGTTATCAACTTCAACATTCACTTGTTTGTTACACTTATGAGTCAAATGATTAACAGATAGACATTTCTGACATTGTTTCCTGGGAGCATTTGGCACATAAGCATAATTGTTACCCTTGTTGACACCTACCTTACCATTTCTGTTTTGTTTCTTTTTATTAACAACTTCTTTCTTTGCTTTAGGACTTTTGACAAGATTGTCTTTGGTTTCTTTCTGACTGACAGATTCAGGAGAGGAAGAAGTGTCTTTAGCAGCCTCATCTTCTTCAAGAAGTTGTTGTTTGATGATCAATAGTTCTTCATCAAACTCAACAACACTCTTTTTGAAGATGGGCTGTTCAACACTAGACAGAATAGTTGGGGCATTTTTGTTTGTAAAAGATTCTTTTCCTTTGCCCTTTGCCTTCTTCCTTCCTTTATCATTCTCATAGTCAAAACCAACTCCAACCTTGCTATCTTCAGTGTGTTCCTTGTGATAGGTTTGAATAAGTTCAGAGGAGTTCTTAAAGCTTCTTAGTTTCAATTCAGTTTCAGCAATTTGTTCCCTAAGAGCTTTCTCTATTTGTTCAGCACAAATCACTTTGTTTTTAAGATACTCAACTTCCTTTTTCAAACCATCAAGGTTCACAACCATTAACTCAAGTTCCTCATTCTTTTCAGTAAGCTCAAGATTTCTAGCAGTTAGTCTATCAATTTCTTCATTTGCTACTAACATGCTAGTATGAATATTAAACATCTCAGTACTCATATCTTCAACAGTTTGCTTATATTGAAGGGGAGTCATATCAAGAGAAGTAAGAATAGGTACCTAACTAGAATCACCATCATCTGGAAAATGCCATCAAGGCATAATTTGAGTACTCTTGTTCTTCTTCTTCATCAGAGTCATCCCAACATTTTCCCTCAGCAATAAAAGCTTTACCCTGTTGTTTCTTGAGTAGAGCCTCATACTTAGCTTCAAGCTCTAAGTATGCTTTGTCCTTCTTGACCTGTTTAGGCTTTTTGCACTCAGTGGCAAAATGCCCAAGTTCATTGCAGATATAGCATCTTATTTTGGACCTATCCACACTCCCAGATTTGTATCCTCCTTTAACTGCACCAGTAATCCCTTTTCCTTTGATGAAAGAGTTTGAGCTACCTGAACCACCAGCATTTCCACTATTGAATCTAGACTTGAATGGCTGCTTCCTCTTAAACCTTATGTTAGGGTATCTCCTAGCCATATAAGCAAAAGATTTGTTTTCCATCTTGTCCAGTTCATCAATGCTGTAGAACTCATCCTCTTCAGGTAAATCATACACAACCTGAGTTTCATCACCAGTGTCATCACTTTCCAGTTCCTCAATCTTGACATGACTGATTTTTAGAGAATCCATTCTTTGACCTAGATTGTCAGCAATAAGGGCACATGAGGTATTGGCCACTAATCCTTGCTTTGCTTGAATAGATCTCTTTTGAAACAGCTCTAACTCATATGTCTTCAAAACACCATACAACACATCAAAACCAATCTTTGTTAGATCTCTTTCTTTAAGGGAAGATATTCTTGGTTCCAAGTGATCTGGAAGAGTTAGTAAGAACTTCATATTGAGCTCTTCCGTATCATAGTGTTTGTCATAGAGTTTGAGCTCGTTTATCAGCTTGTTGAATCTCTCAAACACTTCTGTGATTCCCTCTTTTGGCTGAGCCATGAAGGCTTCATATTGTGAAACAAGAATCTGCTTCTTGTTCTTTCTTACTTCAGTAGTTCCTTCACAGATCACTTCTATAAGATCCCACATCTTCTTGGCACTAGTACAATGAGCAACAGTGCCATACATGTTGAAGTCCATAGATTCACAAATGATAAGTTGAAGATGTCCATCCAATGCTACTTTCTCCTTTTCAGGATCAGTGTATTTTGAGGGGTCTTTGGGCACATGTTTTGCTGGTACAATCTCAGTGCCATTGGTTGTTTCACCAATCTCGATCATTGGAATAAAGGGACCATGCTTTAGAATATCTAAATATATGGGGTTAGAAGCTTTGATGAAAAACAACATCTTCTTTTTCCATAAACTGTAGTGCTCCTTGTTAAAGGGAGGAATCTTGATACTGCTCAGTTTCTGTGAACTCATTCTTGATCTTTTCCTGTTTTTTCGTTAACAGCCTACGCTTTGATACCACTTGTTAGGAATGAATATCACCTAGAAACTAGACAGAGGGGGGGGGGTGAATGGATAGTTTGATGGATTTTTGCTTTCTTGAAACTAAATGTAAACTGTATATGATTATGCTATGTAATATGCAGAAAGTAAACAACACGCACAATCACTTTAATCTACTTTGTATAAGTAAATTAAATACTACAGCTTTCCAAGAAATTCACAATCGAATTTCTGGCTTCTAAACAAGAACAGTTTGTACTTGCTTGCTTACAGAGAAAAGAGCTTGAGATCTTAGCTATGTGTATCTCTCTTACTTCTTTCAATGGTGTGTGCACAATATATATATTAACCTATACAAACTTGGCACACACAATATTACACAGCTACCCCTTCTGAAAGTCCAACTTGTACTGCCATAAGAAGTTCATTGTGTCAGGAAGGACCACCTGCTTTTCGGAGTCTTTCCCGTTTCTGTAGCTGCTTGTCTCTTATCTTTCTCTCCAAGTTTAGCTGTAGATTTGCCATCTGTTCTTTGGACCACCTTGCCAGAACAAATGCTTCAGTATTTGTCTCTTTTGATTCTTGGTTCTGTACCTTGATTTGTCTTGTTATAAATGGCTAAGTGTTGATATCGTGAACTCCACTTCATTCCTGACTTCGCGATCTCACTTGTGAGGACTTCACGATATATCCTTTGAAGACTTTGCGACATAGGCCATAAGATGACTATGCGACATGGGTCATTTGATGACTATGCGACATAGGTCATTTGATGACTATGCGACATGGGTCATTTGATGACTATGCGACATAAGGCTTCTGAGGACTTCACGATCTAGGCTTCTTTGACTTTGCTGACTTCAACACTTCACGACATGTGTCTTGAGGACTTCTCGACATAGTACAAAATGGACTATGCGATGTAGCACTTCACGACATAGATATTGGTGACTTCACGACATATCTTTCTTCTAACTTTGCTATATAATGCCTTAGACAAATTTCTGCAACTTATTTCTTCATGGCCTTATTCATTTCTATCCTGCTGCATGAACACTTCTGAACTTCTACCAGGACAATTATTCAATGGCCTATATGCAATCTAGATGCAAGAAACTTTGCTAAGCTCATTATAATTTTGAGCATACATGATCAAGCTAATGTTCATGAGAACAAGACAAGTACATATAGAGACCTATACTATATCCCAGTGATAGAACTCACTAGGTCATGTAATGTGACATAGTCACATAGTGTAGGCTTGTTAATAGTGGTATTCAGACATGTCTTGAGCCTAACAGAGGCTAATTATAAATAGTATATGCCTTGTAATTTCTGCATAAGTGAAATTGTATCTCAACGGATACTCATTCAGCCTTTAACAGATGCACCTTGGGAAGCCTCAACGGATGCAGCCACAACACTTTCAATGGATGCTAGAAGATTAACCTCAACTGCTGCTAGTTCAATTATTAGCAGTTGAAATTGTGAAAGGGACAGTCCTGACAAGTCACATGGGTTGATGGAACAAAAAGGAGCATGCAAACCAGCATTTTGGGAAACCCTAAAGAAAAAGGAAGCATTCTATTTTCATCTGGTCAATAGAGATGATTGAATAAGGATATTCAGCTAAAAGGCAAATCATTTCAAGGACCACTGGATTTAGAGTGGAAAAGCAAGCTTTTGGACTTTACCTACTGAATATTTTATGTTGTTCAATTAGGCTTGTAAACTTGGAGTATATAACCAAGTGTAGCAATGTTTTTGTAAGTAAGAAATCTGTTTTTAGTTTTCTTGAGCTTAAGCAATATTCTCTTGTAAATTGCTGAAGCAAAAACATTGTAACTGTAGCTGTGTGTGACATCACAGAGATATATTCAAATAAAAATCTCTTAGGTGGAACAATCAATCCACCTGATTTTTTAATTCTTGTGTTTTTATTTATTGCAATTTCAATTTCTGTTCTTAAGTATCTCTTGTCTGCAAAGAATTGGTAATTTTTATAGGATTGTATTCAACCCCCCCCCCCCCCCCACTTCTACAATCTGGTGATCATATTGTTTGGGAATAACAATTGGTATCAGAGCTAGCTTCTAATATTCAAGAAGTTTAAAGATCAAAGACAATCAGAATCATGGGAAAGAAGGATAATGGAGTTAAGATACCAGTTCTTGACAAAGACAATTACTTTCACCGGAAAGTAAAGATGCATCTGCACCTGCTATCTATGGATGAAAGCTATGTGGATTGCATTGAGAAGGGTCCTCATGTGCCAATGAAGGCTGCTACCAGTGTTGAAGAAATTGCACAAGTTGTGGATGGATCAATTCCCAAACCTGCCTCTGAGTGGACACTTGAAGATACTGCTGAAGTTCACAAAGATAAAAAGGCCATGAACATTATGTTTAATGGTCTAGAACAGGACATGATTGATAATGTCATTAACTATACTTCTTCTAAAGAAGTATGTGACACCATTCAAACTCTATGTGAAGGCACAGATCAAGTAAGGGAAAACAAGATGCAACTTCTCATACAACAATATGAACATTTTCACTTCAAAAGTGGTGAATCTCTGAATGATACTTTTAGTAGATTTCTGAAATTATTAAATGGCTTGAAATTGTATGGAAGGGTGTATCAAACCAAAGACTCAAATCTCAAGTTTCTGAGATCATTGCCCAAAGAATGGAAGCCTATAACTGTTTCTCTAAGAAACACTCAATAGTACAAAAGTTTCACTCTTGAAAGGCTTTATGGAACATTAAATACTTATGAGCTGGAAATGGAGCAGGATGAAAAGATTGAGAAAAGTCAGAAAAAGGGTGGTTCTATAGCACTTGTGGCAAGTACAAAAGAACATGAGGATGTAAAGAAAGAAATTGCTAAAGCTACACCAAGATCAAGTGCTTCTGAAGGTAGAATTGAATCAAGCAAAGGAAAAGGCAAAATGGTTGATGAAGATGTCAACTCAAATCAGGATGAGATGGATGAGCTAGATGAACATCTTGCTTTTCTGTCTAGAAAATTTTCAAAGCTCAAGTTCAAGAAGAACACTGAGGCACAAAGACCATTCAGGAAAGACTTTCAACCTAACAAAACATTTGTTGAAAGGTCTAAATTCAAATGTTTCAACTTTGGAATGAGTGGCAACTTTGCCAATGAATGCAAAAAGCCTAAAACTGAGAAGAATGACATGAAGTTTGAACCTGTAGACTACAAAAAGAAATATTTTGAGCTTCTCAAACAAAAGAAAAGGGCATTCATTACTCAGGACTATAACTGGGCTGCTGATGGAAATGATTCTAAAGAGGACACAGAGTATGTCAATCTAGAACTCAGGGCTAATTCAACTGAGCAGGAAGCTAGTTCATCAAGCAATCAAGTAATCACTACAAACCTAACTGAGCTATCCAAAGAGGAATGCAATAGTACTATCAATGATATGTCTACTGAATTGTACCATTTGCGTGTAACTCTTAAATCACTCACAAAATAGAACAAAAAGATTAAAGATGCTAATATATTTCTGAGTGATAGGAATGCCGTGTTAGAAACTCACTTCATTGAGTTTGAGAAATTGAAAATTGATTGCTAATCTACTTGTTTATGTGCTAATCTACTTGTTTATGTGCTAGATTTCAGGTTGATCCTAGAGACTCTCATTTAATTGCTATTAAGAGAATTTTCAGATATCTCAAGGGAACGCCAAACCTTGGAATTTGGTACCCTAGAGAATATGGTTTTGATCTAATTGATTATTTAGATGCAGAATATGCAGGTTGCAAGATTGACAGAAAAAGTACTACATGCACCTGTCAATTTCTGGGAAACAAGCTAGTATCATGGTTCAGTAAGAAACAAAATTCAGTCTCTACATCAACTGCTGAGGCTGAGTACATTGCAGCTGGAAGTTGTTGTGCACAAATTTTTTGGATGAAAAATCAATTACTTGATTATGGTGTAAGAGTTGATAAGATTCCAATTTTCTGTGACAACACTAGTGCAATTGCCATAACTGAGAATCCAGTGCAACACTCAAGAACCAAGCACATTGACATTATGTATCATTTTATCAGGGAACATGTGATGAATGGTATTGTGGAATTACATTTTGTTCCAAGTGGAAAACAGCTTGCAGATATTTTTAGCAAGCCACTTGATGAATCAACATTCTCAAGGTTGGTAAGTGAGCTAGGTATGCTTAACTACTCTTAATCTTATTGAATACATGCAAGTGTAAAATACAGCCAGTGCTATGATGATTTTCTTGAGAATTGTAATTCTCAGAAAAAGTTGAAATTTTGCCCAAGTCAAAATTACTCTTTCAACGGATACCCTAATTAGTTGAAAGTCATTCATAATACTGGATTTTTACTTTTCAACAAACACCAACTATTTGTTATTTCAACGGATAAGCTGAATCTCAAAAGTTTTATATCTCATCCGTTGATTAGTAGTGTCTTAATCTCAACCGTTAATGGTCACATCTCTATCCGTCGCTATATACATACACCTGTGTGTATATAACTGCAGTAAATTCGTGGCTATTTTCTCTCTTACTTTATTTTTAAACGGTTACTTTCCGCACCAATCAGATAATTCCTTTTAATTATTTGATTAACTTTGTGATTTATTTGTGGGAAGTATAAATACATGTTTGCTTCTAACAGTTCATTTTTATCTTTCCCCAAATTCACTAAGGCAAAAATATTCTCTTCGCTTTCAAAGCAAAACCTCTCTCTGCAACTAATCTCTCTTCAACAATGGCACCAACAAACAAGACCATGTCACTCACTGGCTTTACCTATGAGAAGAACAACTTCAAACCCAAGTCAAAAAGACAAACCTCAGGTGCTTCTCAAAAGGCATCTGTTGCAAAAACTACTACTCAACCTGAGGGGAGTGAACATGTGGTAGTGAGGGGAGAGGGAAGGGTGAACATCAAAGAAACCCCAAGGACAAGGTGAGAGAGGTTAGTGAGTCCCAACATAGCCACCATGTATCTTTTCAAAAATTTATAGTGGTTGAAAAGGAATTACACACATCCCTAGTGGCATCTTCTCAAAAAGATGTCACTATTGAAAATAGTTCCCAACCAGGAACACAGAACAAGAGGGATAGAGACACCAGAAGTCCCAAATCAATCTCCAAAGCATATGAAAGGAGAAAGAGGGTTAAAACCATTAGGGATGCACAAGGTGCACACACTGTGCAGGCCAAAATCACAGATTTTGTGTTTACACCTTCACAAAGTCAGTTTGATGTGACTCCAGTAAATATGGAGTCACAGCCCCATTCTTTAAACATTCCAATCGATACAGAAACACCAAACTCAACAACTCTATCTGGATGTGGACATGACCCAAACATCTATTCATGATTCTCCATCTCTTAAATTCATGGAGGAGCCCCACTCTGAAATTGGTGGTCATCATCTTTTAGATGATTTGTTGAACCACCAATCATCCTTTTCTGAAACTTTGGTTCAATCTGTGGCACCTCAATTAAAATCAATCTCCACAGATTCTACCATAGTTTCTATTTCAACTGCTAGTTCTTTTCCTTCTTCAACGGATATCTCTCATCCGTTGATGAGTGTTTCTCTTCCAACGGATATGCCTCACAGCAGCCATCCGTTGAAGCTAACTTCTACTAATTTAACCGATATTCCCCATCATTTGAAGGTCTCTTCTATACTTGGAACTTCAATTTCAAGTATTACAACCACAAGTGTAGATGAGCTAGTAGTAGTACAAACACTCTTAGGGCTGAGGGCAGGGAATGAAATAACTGAGAGTGAGAGGTTGGATTGCAGCCAGACAAAAGGAGAGGGAGAGCAAGAGAGACAGACTATTTCTTCCAGTCTGGTAAAAGTGAGCATATAGAGTACCACCTTAGTATGTGAAGGTGAGGGTGTGAGAGGTATGAGCCAGGAGGAGCCCCTGATGCAAGAACAGAGAGAAAATGAGAGAAAAGCATGTACACGAGAGATAAGGATGGAAGCTACTATAACCATTGCTAGTGAGTTAATGGATGTCAATGAGGCTAAAAGGGAAAGATTGGCTCAGTTAGATTACCAAAATGCACCGAGTCAAATAAACCTGGATGCTGAGACATTTACTCATCCTAAGCCAGCCTATCAAGTCTTGGCTCAAATGTTGCACTTAGTCCACACTACTGAGTCAATGTTAAAATCCAAAGATGCCATCTTCAATCTGCCTTCAGGAGCTGTTGTAGATTTTGAATATGGCAGTGAATTTGAAGGACAAGACAGTGGTGAAGATATGGGTTCAAATGGTGGTGAAGGAGTAGATGCATGTCCTTCCACCTTAGAAAGCACACTTGATTGGTTATTCTCAAACCAAGTTACTCCAGAGGATATCAATATGGTGCCAAGCAACATCAACAAGCTTTCACTGAATACCAGACAACCAACTCTACAAAGAAAATCATATTGTCCAAGTTTATGACCTCTCTACAACTTCAAAAGATGCAATTTCTTAGGCATAAAGTTCTAACAGAGGAGGGCAAAACTAAGATGGATGAAATCAAAGATGCTATAGATAGGAGAATTGACAATGTCTTCCCTGTCAACACTGTCAACTCTATTAAAAAGAGACTTCAAAAGGATGATCTTCTCTCTCAATCTGTGGAGACTCTTACCAAGAGGGTTGATCAAATGGAACAGAAGATGGACACCTTCCTAGCCAATCAAAAATTGCAGACTCAACTCCTACAACAATTGCTGAAGGCTACTGGTCCTATTCAAACCCTTGATGATAACAAAAAGGGGGAGAATATGCTAGTGGTCTCTGAACCAGCAATCTCAACAAATCTACCAAAGCCACAAGTTGAGGGGGAGTGTAATATCCCGTAATTTTTAGATTAATAATAATGAAAGAATTTGAAAAATAATAGGATTAATTAAATAAAATTAGAGTAATGGGCCTAAATATGGATCACAATTGAATAAAGAAAACAAGTAGGTTTGGACTCAGGGTTTCATTACGTTATATAAACCCCATGGTTCTTTTTCCTCGTATTTTATATCAAAATTCGTAGGATTTAAATATAAACAGTTCAGAAGTCTTGTAAAATTCGTAGTTAATTCATCGTAAGTCAGAATTCGTTGATTCTGGACTTTTCAGAAAGGTCTTTTCGTTCTCTACGACTTTAGTCCTTTGAGTTTTTCATGAAAACGTAGTATAGATGATCAAAAAGGCTAAATACAGTTCTGGTCAGAATTGGGTACATGATTTAGGATGCGCAGAGGTAAGTTTTTGATTATGAATGTGTATCGAGAATTATTGTTTTATATATTATTATAGTATCGAAAATCGTATTCTTCTATATGTGTATACATGTTATTTGCCCTACTAGTTGGATCGATTGGTTTCTTGTTGGGCTGCATGGCTCATTCCTCACAATTTTCAGGTTCGGTGTAACTCAAGTGAGATAGTTTTGGATTTCGAGGATCTTAGGTTCAGAATAGATTGGTTTTTGGATTATCGTTAGTTGTGCTTTTGTAATAGTTAGCTTTGTAATAAAACTTTTGTCACGCTTCCGTCTGTAATTGTCATTGTATAGTACTTTATTTAAGTTTTGTATTTAGATTTAATAGTCTGAAATGTTGGGCTGTTACATTTGGTATAAAGAGTAGGCTGTCCTTCAGAGTGTGTTAGGTATGAGACTAGAACACTTCCTGCGTTTCTGTGGACCATAGATTAAGTTTGACTTCTGGGAGATTAGTGGGTAGACGTGTCATGTGATAGTATTCTTGGGAATTTGGGGACTAAATTCTTTTTAAGGAGGGTAGTGTGTAATATCCCATAATTTTTAGATTAATAATAATGAAAGAATTTGAAAAAGAATAAGATTTAAATAAAATTAGACTAATGGGCCTAAATATGGATCGGAATTGAATAAAGATAACAAGTAGGTTTGGACTTAGGGTTTCGTTAAGTTATATAAACCCCATGGTTCTTTTTCCTCGTGTTTTATATCAAAATTCGTAGGGTTTAAATACAAACAGTTCAGCAGTCTTGTAAAATTCGTAGTTAATTCATTGTAAGTTAGAATTCGTTGATTCTGGACTTTTCGGAAATGTCTTTTCGTTCTCTACGACTTTCATCCTTTGAGTTTTTCATGAAAACGTCGTTTAGACGGTCAAAAAGGCTAAATACAGTTCTGGTCAGAATTGGGTACATGATTTAGGATGCGAGGATGCGCAGAGGTGATTTTTCGATTATGAATGTGTATCGAGAATTATTGTTTTATAATATTATTATCGTATCGAAAGTCGTATTCTTCTATATGTGTATACATGTTATTTGCCCTACTAGTTGGATCGATTGGTTTCTTGATGGGCTGTATGACTCATTCCTTACAATTTTCAGGTTCGGTGTAACTCAAGTGGGATAGTTTGGGGTTCGAGGATCTTAGGTTCGGAATAGATTGGTTTTTGGATTATCGTTAGTTGTGCTTTTGTAATAATTAGCTTTGTAATAGAACTTTTGTCAAGCTTCCGTCTATAATTGTCATTGTATAGTACTTTATTTAAGTTTTGTATTTAGATTTAATAGTCCGAAAAGTCAAGCTGTTACTGGGAGCCTGCCAGCTTAAGTGTGCCATATACTGTAAGGGATCAATCTTTACCAACACCTCAGATAATTGAAAATCCAATTGAGTTTGAACTCATAAATGTGGTGATGTCTCTTTCTTTAGTCAAGGCTAGTGATTTTGATTTCTCTGGCTTAAGTATAGAAGAGATGGTTGCAAGGCAAAAGGAGGTTGAAAGGACAAATGAAGCAATCAATCAAAGGATTCTAAACTCCGAAAGACTAATCAAAAAATCCATTTTCGAAGCTGTGACTACCTCTTAAATTCCTTCAACACCAGTATCTTCAGAACCAGCTCCTATCCACACCACAATTCTAAAGGTTCTTACTATTGAAGTAGTTTTCCCAAAGAAACTTTATGATGTTGAACCTTCATTTCTCAAGGAGTTTGAATCAATATTTAGTGGAAGGACTGGCTCTCCACCTAAACATCATGACAAAAACAAGGTTGAGTTGGATTATCCATTTCCAAAGCCTGATGAAGATAAGGTGATGGGAAAGATCATTATTAAATACAAGGAGGGTACTGATGTGAAGAAGAAAGAAGGAATGAAAGTAATCTACAAGAATGGAAAAACATTGCATATCACCAACAACCATCCTAGATTTACTGAAGCCAAGAGAGAAGAAGCCTCAAGGCTATTGAGGGAAGCTCATCCCAGTTCTTTTGAATTTCCTTTTGAAACCTCTCCTGAGAGGCAAGCTAGACTAGCTAAAGAACTGTGGGATGAGTTAGCAGAAGAAGAAATAGAGGAGGATGAAGAAGAAGTGGCCCATCCTCCTCCTAAAAAGAGAAAAAAAGGGAAAGACGGTGCCTAAAACAAATCCAATCAAAAGGCAAAAGATGAAAGCCAGGAGGCCTGTCTCCCCTGAGAAATAAGAAGTTGTGAAGAAGACAGAAGGAAAATCTTTCACTATTGAAGAAATTCTTAAGCCTACAACTCAATCAGACAATACTTTTCAAGGGACTCATGTTGAACTTAAAGAAGAGGCCATAGAATTTGACAACTTGGAATTCCCAAAAATAATTCTTGAAGCTGAGAAGAAGAAAAAGAAGGAGCCAAGGAGGAAAATTCTTAAGGGATTAGTCAAACTCCAATACGTACCTCAAATTGTCAAGCCTGTAGAAAACAAGGATGATTATCTATACATAGCTGACATTCAAGAGTACTCAGATTTGGACCTCTTTCTAGATGAATTGATTGAAGTCAGGGGTATTGACAAGCACGAGAATCTGCCAGAAAGACTTATGTTTCTCTACAGAGGTGGAGCAGAAAGGCCATGACCCTTGCAGAGAATCCTAGGAGAAGGATACCCAACCTTAGTTAAGGTATTCTCATGCATAAAGAGTTCAAGAGGATTCTCCCCAATTGCAAGGGGGTTAGTAATGAAACAAATTGAGAAGATAAGGGCTAGTTGGAAATCACCTGAGAATTTGCCTATGAAGCTAAAGATCCCATAAAATGGAAAGAAGATTCATCTCCAACCTTTTTGGATGATGGAATTCAGGGATTAAGATGGTTGCAGAAGGTTTTTCAGACTAGATGACCAACTATCTAAGGCAAACTCTAAGTATCTTAGGTGGTTGTAATCTAAGCTAAATCCTAAGATTGTTGAGGAAGACAACTTCTACAACCAACTTCAGCAGCTGAAAGGCATATGCTATAGCCTATTTGTAATTCGAGGATTCTACTCAACTTAAACAAGAATGTAATAAGTAAATATTAGATCAGATGTCACAGGAATCTCAGAAGATTATATCTGTCAAAGAATGAAGATTAAAGTCATCTACAGACTTGAAGTTATTCTACATTGAAAGAAGCTCAATTTATTGATCAAGCCTCAATGAAGTATTCAAGCTCAGTGGATTTATTTAAGTGACGGAGATTTCAAGTGGTGACAGAAAAAGATACTGATTACGGAGTTCTTGAATGAGAAGGAAGTGAATCACTGCTTAAAGTCAAATAGATAAAGAACAAACATTGTCGTTAGTCACTCATGAACCAGACAGTGCATCGAGTGTCAACGTACTAATATGTTTATTCTTTATCTAAGTTTTAAGTGATTCTGGAATTTATTGAGAAGTCAATTAATTCTATTTATTCTCTTATAAATAATTAATACTATTGAGTAAATTATTTATTAAATTAATTCTGTAAAGAATTAATTTAATACATAATTTATTTAGTTAATTATTTAAATTAGAATAAAAAGAAATTAATTGAGAAGTCAACTAATTCTATTTATTCTATTATAAATAATTAATACTATCAAGTATATTATTTATTAAATTAATTCTGTAAAGAATTAATTTAATACATAATTTATTTAGTTAATTATTTAAGTTAGAATAAAAATGAACTAGGAAGACTTAGGTTTGAACTAGGAAGACTTAGATAAATGAACTAGGAAGACTCACAAGTGAGTCTTCCCGATTGTCTTCCTAGGCCAAGCACTGTCTTCCCGGTTGTCTTCCCTACTCATTTCTTGTCTTCCCGAAAGTCTTCCAAAGGTTATTTGATTGTTTTCCTGCAAGTCTTCCAAGGCTTAATTCACTTCTGATAAAGTGGATTGCACGTGGTCAACTTAAAGAAAAGCAAATGATATAAAGAAGACAGAAGACAATTGGCCACCAATTAATTCACATATTACAATTCCAACAGAAAGAAAAAGAGGCAGAGCACTTTAACATTTCATTCCTCAACTGTCTTAAATTCTCTCAACGGAAAAGCTTCAAATTTCATCAAGTGAATTAGTTCTTGATTTGTTCTTAACATTTAATCCATAAGAATCATTTCACTTGTACTGCTTTGACTTTCTAGCGGATCATAATCCCTAGATTTTATATCGAACTACTTTTTAGTATTCGATCCTTTTTATTACAAAAATAGATAAATTCATGTCGAATTTATTCTAGATTTGTTTTATCAAGAACCTTTGTAATCAGTGATCAAATTGTAACACTCGTCAAGTTTAATATATTTTATATTTAACTTGAATATTGTTTCAGTTTTTATTCCGCATTAATTTGTTCTAAATTGTTAAATCTTCAAAGGACAAATTCGATTAAACGGTATCGTTTGTATTCAACCCCCCTTCTACAAACTTATCAGGACCTAACAATTGGCATCAGAGCTTTTTGATTGATATACAAATCAAAGATCCAATTGTTTTGAGATTTTTCTTTTAAACTCTGATTTTTTTATCTTATTCCTAAAAATCTCAAAAGATGTCTACTACACAGAAAGTGGGTACAGTGAAAATCCCAATGTTCAGCAAGGAGCATTATCCAATGTGGAAGAAGAAAATGCTCCTATTTCTTAAGGTTGCAAATCCTAAATACATTGATGTGATGAAGAATGGACCAAAACTTCCTATGATTATTGAGGAAGAATTAAAAGAGGGTAACATTGTTACTAGGGCTGCTAGGATGTACCCTAAAGATCCCAAGGATTTCACTCCTGGTGAAAAAGAGGATGTTACCTTGGATTCCTGTCTACAGCTGATCCTTATTGATTGTCTTGATCCTATCATGCATAATCATGTCCTAAACTGTGATACTGCCAAACACATTTGGGAAACCATAGAGATAATCAATGAGGGGACAGAGGAAGTTAGAGAGAATATGCTGGAAATTCTCACTTCACAATATGAGCATTTCAGATCAAACCCTGGTGAGGGTATCTCTCAGGTTTTTGAGAGATACAACAAATTAATCAATGATCTGAATCTCAATGGGAAGCACTACACCAACAAGGAGATTAACAAGAAGTTCCTTCTTACACTTCCACCTCATTTGGAGCACAAAATATCTGCAATTAGAGAAGCAAGAGATATGAATGAGATTGCTTTGGAGAGATTGTATGGTGTTCTGAAGACCTATGAGCTGGAGCAGATTCAACAGAGGGAGCTGTATGGAACTGGGAAGATTGTTGGTACCTCTACTGAATTGACTGCTGAAGTCCCACAGAAACTGGAAGTGAAAGCTGTTCAACCTTCCAGTTCTAACATGAATGTTATTGATGCTGAATATGGATTAACATCCATTGATCAATCTGGTGGTGACTTCTATTCTTTAGAAGAACTTGATCAGCTGGAGGATGGTGATTTGGCTTTGATAGTCAGGAAGTTTGGGAAGTTTAGATTCAAGAGGAATCCCAATCTTAAGTTCAGGCCCAGGTTTCAGAGAGGTGATTCCTCATCTTCAAGTGGCACAAGGGGTGGCTACAAAACTGGAACTGTGGAGAGGAGCTCAATCAGATGCTACAATTGCAATGAGTTGGGTCACTTTGCTACTGAATGTAAAAAGCCAAGGCAAGTGACAAGGAACTCATTTGATTCTAGCAAGAAGAATAAGATTGAGAAGGCTTATGTTGCTGAAGGGAAGAGCTGGGATGATACAGACAGTGAAGATGAAGAAGTTGGAAATCTTGCACTTGTGGCAAAAGGAGGCAAACTCTTTGATTCCATGTTATCTTCACCAGACATGTCTGAGGTAAAACTTACTGACGCTGAAATGATTTATCATCTTGGTGGCACCATAAGTTGTGCACGCACTGAAAATGATAGAATAAATCTTTTAAACACAAATCTTGAAAAGGAATTAAAAGAATTGAAACTTGTGCATGTTAATCAGGATGAACTTACTAATAAGGTAGCTTTTCTTGAGAATAGGGTTAAATGTTATATTCAACTGGAAACCATTCTCAAAGATCAGATTAGTGAGCTTAAAACCAAAGCTAATGCCTATTACAACTCTTGTAAAACGGCTAAAGAAATTTTCAATAAACAAGCTATTGGTAATCATGTCAGTATAGGTTATGATTATAATGAGGCTATTGGATTGCTTGGTATTAATACACCTTGTAGAGTCAGAGAAGAAGGAAAGGTTGTTCCTTATATACTTAAGGGTATTGAAACACCCTTCTGTAAAGAATCCATAGCAGATCCTATGAATGAATACTCTATAATCATTGATGAAGAGATTCGTGAAGAAGATATGGCTTTGGAAGTTGAACAGTCCAAAAAGTGTATATCTGATATTCCAGTCAAAGTTGCTACAACTAAAAAGACTAAATCAGATATCCATAAGTTGGATCAAAACAACTGTAGAACTAACATGCCTGCTATTAATTCTTCTCATAAAGCATGTGGTGTGAGTAATTGCATGTCTTGTGCTTTTAATGTTATGTATGCTTTCTTTAATAAGAAGCATGTATCTAGTGATAAGACTGCTCCACGTCAACATGTTAATAATAAGAAGCATGTTAAATCAAAGACTACTAGTCCTCCTCAGACTAGAATGGATTCATTTATTCCTAAGCCTACTCAGAAATGTGTTAAGGCTGGCTATAAATGGAAACGCTCTTATGTGAAAGAGGTTGAAGTAGTTTCAGTTAAAAATGTTGTTTTGCCTGACAAAGGCCAGTTCTTTAAGTATGCCGGACCCAATCAATTTTGGGCTCCGAAGAAGGTCTAATCAATCTGGTAGTGCAGGGAGTTAAACAGGTAAACCGTGTTATGTGGATTCTTGACAGTGGCTGTTCAAGGCATATGACCGGAGATAGAGCCCTGCTATCAGATGTGGTTGAGAAAGCTGGCCCAGTGCTTACCTTTGGAGATAACAGCAAGGGTATAACTGAGGATATGGCCTATTTGAAATCAAGAAATGTTATCAGTCAATAAGAACATCAATGTTACATTTGATGACACCTAACTCCCTAATATCCAAAAAGAAGATTCATCTGAGAAACTGAAGTTTGATGAAATGTCAGATTCAGAATCAGATGATAAGAATCCACCTGAGGTTGTTGCTGGTGATAACAATGATAATGGTGAGAGTGATGGTGGTGGAAACATTGGTTACAATGGAGATACCACTAACACTGGAAAAGAATCACCAAGACAATCTGCCAACAACTCAGGGGGAGGAAATGAAGGGTCAACTAGTCATTCACAACACCATAATGTAGAACAAGGCGAATCATCAAGATCAAATCTTCCAAGATAAACAGTTTGGATTAGAGCTCATCCTTTTGAGTTGATTATTGGTGATCCAGGTGTTGGAGTCAGAACTAGGAGTGCTACTCAAAATGAATATCATTATTCAGGGTTTCCTTCTGAAATGAAACCAAAGAAGATTGAGGAAGCACTGGGTGATCCTGATTGGGTGATTGCTATGCAAGATGAACTCAATCAAATTGAACAACAACAAGTTTGGAAGCTGGTACCTAGACCGAAGAACAAGAAAGTAGTTGGTACTCGGTGGGTATTCAGAAATAAATTAGATGAAGATGGCATAATCACAAGAGACAAAGCACATTGACATCAGGTATCATTTTATCCAAGAGCATGTCATGAATGGTACTGTGGAGTTACTCTTTGTACCCACAGAGGAACAAACAACAGATATTTTCACTAAATCTCTTGATGAATCCATATTTACCAGATTGGTTGGTAAATTGGGTATGTTAAATAGTTTTAGTGATTAACTTTGTTTATTTTTATGTTTGTTCTTAATTAAATTTACAAGTGTTCATTTGTTGTATATATATTTGTTAAATCACTTGTAAATTTATTTTATCATCTCAATTTCTCTTTTGCATGTTGATTGTAGATTATTGCCATGTCTTGTCTAATTGTTAAGCTTCTTAGGTTGAGTAAGTTAAGATGAATTATTTTCTTTAAAAATATTTTTCTCAAATTTTACAAGTTAAAATTGTAGAGAAATCTATTTTTATTGAAAATTGTTTATTTTAAAATATTCAAATATTCTTGTTTAGTTCATGTAAATAATTTCCTGTAAATAGTTGCCTATAAATAGTTTCCTGTAAATAGTTTTTTTTATATATATATTATATTATTTTAGTTTATTGCTTATTATTTATTATCTTTTATTTTCTATTTTGTCTTAGATATTTTTGTAAATATATTGTATATAGTATTTTTGATCTAGCTCTTGCTTAGCTGGAAATTCAGTGCCAAATCCAATTCAGGTATTACTTTCTATCTCTCAATCCACTTCTTTTACTGTTGCTGAACCCAAGTGGTTGTTAGGGCTGACCAAGGGATTGTAGATCCACAATCTTTATCCCAGGTCTTAGAGCCAAACAATGAGTCTACAACTTCATTACTTGACCTCTCAGCCTAAACAGAAATCAAATGTTAAATAAAGAAGTATTTTGATTGAAACAGTGAGTGATCCCACAGCTCTGCCTCCTCTAAAGAAATTCTATATATACTGAGGCATCTGTCAGCCCATCTGTATCCTCTCAATAGGATATGGACTTTGAAATGGCCAATGAACTGTATCTAGAGACATTCTCTCAACAGGATGAATCTATTAAAATTCGCCATAGGGCCATGGCACTTTGTACTGAGTCAAGCACACTCTCATTACTCACAATGGGAGAAAACAATTTCATTAGATGAAACTCAGGACACAGTGAAAGCAGAGCACCTGCAACTGGTTACAGTGCCTACCATTGTCACGGTAGAAGTGCCTTCATAGGCATCTGAGGGAAAATTTGATTCTTTGCCAATTTAAATAGAATCATTTTCTCCCCTCCCAGAGTGAACACCTCTGGCTCCCAAAGGGATTTTCCACTCGCAGATTTATCTGGAGAAAGTGGAAGGCAACTTGGTCAGTCTATCATTGAAGCAATTCAGATTTCAAATCCAAGTGATTTGATAGACATGATTGAGGATCGGGATTTGCGAACTCCCATTGCACCACCACTGACCTCTCTTGAAGAGGCTAGGGTGAGTTTCATTGCAGGTACTGATCAAATAGGAGCAAACAGACAGCTAATATTGAGTGATAAAAGTCAAACACTGAGTGAAACATATGCACGTGAGATAAGTGATACACTTACAAGAGAAATTCAAGTGAGTGCACACACAGACACATACACTGCAATGTAGTTAGCTCACATAGCTGATCTACAGGAACATCTATTCTAAACCCAGGCTGATAAAGAAATTTTGCAAGCACAAGTGGTTGAACGGTCTTCTTCTTCCACCTCTGTCAACAATCAGCTGGGACTGCTCAAGGAAATATTGAAGACATTTACTTCCAAGATCAACTCCATCATCTATCTCAATTCCTACTGGCTTCAGATACTCTTAAAGTTAAATCTGTAGAGAATTCCTCAACTAAGGGGGAGAAGTTTCTAAGGGGGAGAAGTTTCTAGACAAGTTTCTACAGAAGTTTGGGGAGAAGTTTCTATCTACTTCTAAGGGGAAGAAGTTTCTAGAGACTTTTGGTGAAGCTAGTATAAAGGGGAGCTGAAAAAGATATAAAAGGTAAAGAGGGAGTTTCAAGGGAGTAAAGGTAAGTTAGCTCTGAATGTTATATGAATAGAGCTTAGGTAAATCAAGACAGGTTCAATGTTATCATATGTTCAGTCTAGAGGAACATCTGTCTTGTATTTACCTTTACTGGTGAAATCTGGAAATGTCATATTTGATCCAGAACTTTCTAGTATTTACTTAGGTTTAAGAGTCTTATCTTTTTCTTGGTTTTAGTTGAGTGATCCTCTAGGTATTTGGTTGTTATTTTCTAACAAACAAATAGGGGGAGATTGAAAGGCATATGCTATAGCCTATTTGTAATTCGAGGATTCTACTCAACTTAAACAAGAATGTAATAAGTAAATATTAGATCAGATGTCACAGGAATCTCAGAAGATTATATCTGTCAAAGAATGAAGATTAAAGTCATCTACAGACTTGAAGTTATTCTACATTGAAAGAAGCTCAATTTATTGATCAAGCCTCAATGAAGTATTCAAGCTCAGTGGATTTATTTAAGTGACGGAGATTTCAAGTGGTGACAGAAAAAGATACTGATTACGGAGTTCTTGAATGAGAAGGAAGTGAATCACTGCTTAAAGTCAAATAGATAAAGAACAAACATTGTCGTTAGTCACTCATGAACCAGACAGTGCATCGAGTGTCAACGTACTAATATGTTTATTCTTTATCTAAGTTTTAAGTGATTCTGGAATTTATTGAGAAGTCAATTAATTCTATTTATTCTCTTATAAATAATTAATACTATTGAGTAAATTATTTATTAAATTAATTCTGTAAAGAATTAATTTAATACATAATTTATTTAGTTAATTATTTAAATTAGAATAAAAAGAAATTAATTGAGAAGTCAACTAATTCTATTTATTCTATTATAAATAATTAATACTATCAAGTATATTATTTATTAAATTAATTCTGTAAAGAATTAATTTAATACATAATTTATTTAGTTAATTATTTAAGTTAGAATAAAAATGAACTAGGAAGACTTAGGTTTGAACTAGGAAGACTTAGATAAATGAACTAGGAAGACTCACAAGTGAGTCTTCCCGATTGTCTTCCTAGGCCAAGCACTGTCTTCCCGGTTGTCTTCCCTACTCATTTCTTGTCTTCCCGAAAGTCTTCCAAAGGTTATTTGATTGTTTTCCTGCAAGTCTTCCAAGGCTTAATTCACTTCTGATAAAGTGGATTGCACGTGGTCAACTTAAAGAAAAGCAAATGATATAAAGAAGACAGAAGACAATTGGCCACCAATTAATTCACATATTACAATTCCAACAGAAAGAAAAAGAGGCAGAGCACTTTAACATTTCATTCCTCAACTGTCTTAAATTCTCTCAACGGAAAAGCTTCAAATTTCATCAAGTGAATTAGTTCTTGATTTGTTCTTAACATTTAATCCATAAGAATCATTTCACTTGTACTGCTTTGACTTTCTAGCGGATCATAATCCCTAGATTTTATATCGAACTACTTTTTAGTATTCGATCCTTTTTATTACAAAAATAGATAAATTCATGTCGAATTTATTCTAGATTTGTTTTATCAAGAACCTTTGTAATCAGTGATCAAATTGTAACACTCGTCAAGTTTAATATATTTTATATTTAACTTGAATATTGTTTCAGTTTTTATTCCGCATTAATTTGTTCTAAATTGTTAAATCTTCAAAGGACAAATTCGATTAAACGGTATCGTTTGTATTCAACCCCCCTTCTACAAACTTATCAGGACCTAACAGCAGCAAATAGAGGCCAACTATGGCAGAAAAGGGAAGAAGAAGATACTGCCTCCCATATAGAAGAAAATGAACTAAAACTTGCTCAGACTAGATGAACACTCTCTCTGTAATGTACTTCACCATCCAACTATTTCATATTATTACAACTCTATAGCTCAATACAAATTTTGCATTTGTCTGTATATTCTTAAAGAGTGTTTTGTTATCATCAAGTCCTTAATTTATGTCTGATTCTCAACCAGACATAAATTGGGGGAGATTCTTAGGAATTATGTTGATTCTTGATGATAACTAAATTAACTCAGTAAAATTTGTATAAGTAAAAATGTAGCCTTCAACGGATAGCATGTGTATACAGTATCCGTTGAAGGGTAGCTTATCACTTGATAAGACTAACTATAACATACTCTTTTTGGTTCTGTAATAACAGTTGAAGTGTAACAGTTTAGGCTGTATAAGTCATGTTGACTTTCAACTGATATGTAGAATATAGAGGCTAATTGTAAATAGTCTATGCCTTTTAATTCTGCATAAGTGAAATTGTATCTCAACGGATACTCATTCAGCCTTCAACGGATGCACCTTGGGAAGCCTTAATGGATGCAACCACAACACTTTCAACGGATGCTAGAAGATTAACCTCAACTGATGCTGGTTCAATTATTAGCAATTGAAATTGTGAAAGGGACAGTCCTGACAAGTCACATGGGTTGATGGAAGAAAAAGGAGCATGAAAACCAGCATTTTGGGAAACCCTAAAGAAAAAGGAAGCATTCTATTTTCATCTGGTCAATAGATATGATTGAAGGAGGATATTCAGCTAAAAGACAAATCATTTCAAGGACCACTGGATTTAGAGTGGAAAAACAAGCTTTTGGACTTTACCTACTGAATATTTTATGTAGTTCAATTAGGCTTGTGAACTTGGAGTATATAACCAAGTGTAACAATGTTTTTGTAAGTAAAAAATATGTTTTTAGTTTTCTAGAGCTTAAGCAATATTCTCTTGTAAATTGCTAAAGCAAAAACATTGTAACCGCAGCTGTGTGTTTGCTCAAAACATAAGAGATTTTTTCAAATAAAAATCTCTCAGGTGGAACAATCAATCCACCTGATTTTTTAATTATTGTGTTTTTATTTATTGCAATTTCAATTTTTGTTCTTAAGTATCTCTTGTCTGGAAAGAATTGGTAATTTTTAAAGGATTGTATTCAACCCCCTCTTCTACAATCCTGTGATCATATTGTTTGGGAATAACAAAAATTTTCACGAAATGGTACATCTGCAATGATGAGTCATTTAAAAATTGTGTGTCCTAAATCACCACTTCATAACAATCTTGATAAATTACAAAAGACATTACGGTTTGAAATAATATGAAAGTAAATAAATCTCGCACCATTAAAGCTCACACCTTTAATCAAGAAAGGTTAAGAAAAAAAGTTGTCTTGTATCAAAGACAATTAACCCTTTAGAATTGTTGAACTCGAAGAGTTTAGAGTTACTGAATAAAGCGGAACCAAGATTTAAGATGCCAAGTAAATGGATCGTTGTAAGACATTGTCTCAAATGTAGAAGCTCTACTGAGGCACCAGCCTATGGCCTACCACCTAGCACGTGAAAGCTTCTTTTTTGTTTTTGGAAATTTTTGTCCGCAGTTCCAGTTTGTTTTCATAAAATTATGCTAGATTTTAGTAATTTATTATTAAAATTTTGTATTTTATTTTGAGTAAACAACTGAATTTTATGAATATAATCTTAAATTTTTTTGTACTTTCAATAAGCAGAACTTTGTCATTTTTATTTGAGACAGTTTTAAAACTGAAACTGAATCAATTGTAATCGATCTGATAATTTTGAATATGAAATTGAAAGTTTGATTTCGGTTTTAGATTTTAAAAACCAAATAATTTTGATTTCATTTTTACTATAAAATCGCGTTGATCCAAATCATGCTCCCCTGGTTAAGATACTTGCCTTTCGGCTAAGTAGGTGGCCTTCCCAAGCAGTGGCATTTATTTAAGTCTGAATTTGTGATTGGTTCATTTGCTGCTTTCGGCGCTAAGCAACATTTTCTTAATAAAAATGTAGTGAATTTGGGTTTGTGTTAAGGGAGCTAAGCATATTTTAATCTCAAAAGTAACTATCTCAAAGTGTAGAAACAAGTCTTTATTATTCTAATTTAGCAAAAAAAAAGGTCTTTATTGTTTGTAATCTAAAATTCAAATTTTATTCAATCATATTAATCAATCGAATAATTGCCGAATAATTATATTAATTTATATATAGATATATTCATAATTATATGTACTTGAAAATGATAATAAATTAATTCTAAATAAACTATAAAGATTTGATTAACCATTTCTGATTATGTAATTAATTTTATATGTTCACCTATTAAGTTCAAATAACATTTTTTGTAATGAATAATGTTACATATCCTGAATGATTACTGAATATGTTTTTTATTGTGTTTATATTCGTCGAATTTATATTTATGCATACGGGATCCTTTCATTCATAAAAAAATATTCAATCAGATAATAACATTTTCTTTTCACAACATTACTTTAGAGATAAACTCAGGTTTCACATACCTAATGAATCTCTAAGATTAAGGCAGTTCCAGAGACAAGGAGGACATGAAAAACGACGATAATTTTTGCTGTACATAAAAAACGTGTCTACACAAGGCCATTGTTGTACAAAAGGCCCCTACATGGAAACAAACAAATCAGTGCCACACTATGTTGTATTTACTCTTGTAGTATATGTGAACGGGGGACTGGTTCATGAACTAAACCAATTATATGATTGTTTCTCGTCCCAAATTTATCTTTGTAAAGAATCCTAAAAGCATGTTAGATTGTGAGTGGCAAACAACACTCCACATGCAGTCATCATCCATTAACAAAATTTCCATCTTATTATATCCTCTAATTATTTTAAAAGAGAACACCGGATTTAAGAGCAAGCTCTGTTTCGGATTCCTGGTTAAAATTGTTGTGTTGTTAAAAAAAATGCTGTAGTGAAAATCAGATAACTATTTGATAATATTTTTTTTATATGTGCATGTTTTGGATTATAATATAAAAAAATGTTTTTGGTGAGTTTTGATGTTGAAATCAGTAGCAAAAACTGAAAATCAGATTTTTTTTCTAAAGCATAGGGACCTGTTTTCTCTAAAAGTAGCTTTTTAGCCAAAAACGCTTTTCCGAAAAGTAGTTTTTAGAATGTACCAAATAATTTTTTACCTGCTTTTCAGAAAAAAAACACAACAACAACAATGTCAAACATGACCTAAATGTAATTTTAACACAAATGCTGAGTATAATCATGTAAGTTCTTTTCCAAACATTTTGACATTTTAGGATAACATGTAATTTAAGTATTTAACATAGTATAGTGTTTTATAATTTGTTATGAATACGTGAGTCGAATTATAAATCTAAAAATAGATTTTCGGGATTCACTGTTCAACTCAAACTCAGTTTTGAAACAAAATGAGTATTAAAAGAGTGTTAAGAAATTGTATAAGATTCTTATGAAATTCTTTCCGTAACAACTCGAAATCTATTATAAATCGGTGTAAAATTACTATATTACCCCTACTTATTATATAATAATAATAATTCTATAATTAATACATATATTAAATATATCTAATTTATTAATCATCATTAATACATTTATATTTTTTACTCCGTTGTTATTAAATATTGGAATTTACAATTATATCTCTACTACTACTTAAATGATTAGATAATTAATATCTATAGTTATATTTAATTCCAGAAATATTAAAAAATTATCAATCATGTCGGACTTTTAGTTTTCGAATGTATCGTTTATCAAACTTTTAATATTACATTTATAACAAAAATGGGTTTAAATTTGCACATAAACAAATAAAAACGAACATTTACTTAAATTATAACACTTCAACAAATTAACTGAAGAGAACACATACATACTTTTGTCAACATTCGAATAAATCATTATCACACTTTTAACACACAAAACAATAATTTTTTTTAGAAAGTCTAATAAAATTTGCAAATTTAGAGTATGTCCATGCTTTTGGTTACTGAAAATTAAAATTTTTTTAATTAGCTAAATGAAGTTGAGGATCAAAATGCGATTTTGATCAGTTGATTCTGAAAAGAGTATTATGTTATTGTGTGAAAAGAAAGAAAAAGACACTTCAGATATTAGCTGGAGTGCATGTCGGATGACCTAAATAAATTAGGTATTCAAAAATTAAGTAAAAATGGAACAAAGTACAAACATTATATTCGGCATACCGTATGAACTACATACGTACTTTAAGTAGGACAACTGTAGGCATGCAAAATGCTTAAATAACAAATTTCACTCTTTTCAAGAAGAAAGTTGAGCGATTTGTAGTTGTCTCAATTGAAAGAATCATATTTTAAGTCGGTCAGGTCTTACTATTATATAGTTGCATTAACACTCGGGAAATAATATATTACACTCAATAATATTTTCAACATGATGATTAAACTAATAAACACTTGTCCACACGTAAGAAAAAATCACCGAGGATATTACTCAAATAGTCTACAACATTGTACACAAGAATTATTCAAAGTATAAATTACCTCATACAATCAAGATGGACATGACATATACACTATAATGCACATAAACTCAACATCTACATCGTCAGTTCCTGCTCCCAATGATGAGGCAGGTTCGAGAAAAAAACAATAAATCGCTTGAAACGAAAAGTAACACGCAACCAATATAGTCAATGAACAACAATTACCAAATTGATCTCAAAAAGAAAATTTTAAGGCATTGTCTAAATTAACAACTTTGATTCATCGTTTGTAACCATGATTATCAGATTAAGCGTGTGGTCCTGTGTTCATGTCCAACTGTAAAGCATAATGTAACATAAGATGTAAAAGAGATAACTACAACTCAACAAAGGACAAGACATAAAATAGTATTAACAGAAGCACATGAATCCAGAATCAAAGAAGAAAATGTAAACTCAAAAAATCAAAATACGTTATGTATTCTTGAAGTCCGTAAACAGGTCACAGAAAGAAGTTCATGAAAATGTTCAAGCCTCAGTGACAGTAAAAGAAACAAGACTTTCAAGACGACAGAAGTATGTGAATGATTTAGGGTTAAGTACCACGGCATTCCAGTGATTTAATCGACGCAACCAGAACGACAAAGGACTTATCAGCAGCATTGAATTGAAGACATAAAAGAAGAATTGATCAAGTGTTATTCATCTGTGAACCAGACCAGTTGCACTAGATGACGGCACTTAAAAAGATCAAGTTGTTTTATCGTCTCAGAAGAAATTGATACAGTCTAAAACTGAAACACCCTGATGCTCAGAAGCTTTTCTAAAAGGACAAGGATAAGAAATGTATTCAATGGTTTTTCTTTTTAGAAAACCATCGAATGTGAGTTAATGAAAACTAATAGAAGTTAATACTTCATTCGATAGTTTTTATTAAAAACCATCGAATGGAATATTAACTTTATTCATTCGATAGTTTTCAATTTAGAAAGCAGGTGGAAGGTGTGACTTTGTTGTCAGGTTGATGAAGATCCAACGACAAAGGTTAATTCCTTTAATTTGGTTTGATGGTTTTTAAAACCAAAGTCTACAATTACTAACAGAGGAAGTGTGTCTTCTTCAGTTAAGGCAAAACACACAAAGACATTACTGAGAGAGAGAATTGAGCCGGAGAAATTATCAGAGAAATTAATAGTGCTCAGAACTTGATCATTGTATTGAATTTGTGTAACCTTAAACTCATTGAAGCTAATCTACGGATTAGAAATTGTAGCACCCCTCGAGGTTTATATTTATAAAAAGATATATTCCCCGAAACTTGGTTTGGTTTGGTGTGTTTGATTTCGTTATAGAACTGAATGATTAATCCGCGAACGAAATTAAATTATTTGTGAGTATCGTATTCAACCCCACCTTCTACGATACTTTGGACCTAACACCAACATATATATACACTTGTCGTGTATATACTTTGGTCCTTCGTTACACCTTATTTACGTCAAAACCAAAAAACATATGCTGAACAATGTAGCTGGCTCTCACACATTTGATGAAATTAATGAAAAGACAGCTACTAGGTCCCTTCCAGGAGAAAGTATAACTCAGGTCTTTGAGAAATATACCAAGCTCCTAAATGAATTGGCAATGAAAGGAAAGACCTATCCACTGAGAGAAACCAACATGAAGTTCATGATGACGCTGCCCCATCATGTAGAACACAAGTCATCATCCATAAGGGAAATAATTGACTTCACAAAGATGTCATTAGAGATGATCTATGGCAAGTTGAAGACCTATGAGATGGAACATGAACAGAGAGTGATAATCTACGGATCAGGGACAGTGGACAACAAACACAATGCACTTGTGAGATCAGCAGCACTTGTAGTGGATGAACCAATAACTTCCGAGATTCATGTTCAAACCCTTAGAGCTGGAAAGGAGGTGATAATAGAAGCTGAAATGGATTATGTGAATCTGGGTGTTGATGAAAGTGATTACTACACCCTAGAAGAGCTTGAGCAAATGGAAGACAAAACCATGGCGTACTTAGCTGCAAAGTTTAGTCATATTCGTTTCAAGAGAAACCCTAAGTACAAGTTCAAGGGCTCAACCAACAGATTCCAGAAGAGCAATTATGCACCTAGTACAGGCTTTAAGGGAGGCTACAAGACTGGCATGATTGATAGAAGCAAATCAAGATGCTACAACTGCAATGAGTTAGGGCATTTCGCCACTGAATGCCGGAAGCCTCGTCAAGCGAGAGACATGAAAGATGTCTATGGAAAGAAGGATTCTTATGATGAGTTGAAGAAAGAGAATGCCAAGCTTAAACAGCAATTGGAGGCATTCTCTGGAAAGCTGAAAGGGAAAGCTTATATAGCAGAGGGAAATCACTGGGATGATACTGATTCGGATGAAGAGGAAGAGTATGTAAATGTTGCCCTAATGGCTGACTCTTCAGAGGAATCACCACAATCATCTCAGGTACCTATCTTAACTATAATTGATATGTCTAACTCTGAGTACAAGAAAACTGTGCAAGATCTAAGTGTAGAATTGTTTAATGTACACACAGGCATGCTAGCATCTGAAATGGAAAATGCTAAACTAGTTCTTAAGATTAAAAATCCAGAATCTAAAAATGAAGAACTAGAGCTTGTAGCTGTCACATTAGAAGATCTTAAGCAAAAGAACGCGTTCTTAGAGAACAAGGTCAAGTGCAATGATGAGATAAAGACTATCCTCAGGAAGCAGATTTCAGATTTAGATTTGAAGCTGAATGCTTTTAAGAATTCCGCCCTAATTTCTAAGGAGATCATTGATACTCAGGCCATAGGGAATAAAACTGCTATAGGATTTGACTATGACAAGAAAGCTGGTAAGAAGATAGTGGAATTCCCTGTGACACCTTCAGTTGTCAAAAGGAATACTCCACATGTTCTTAAGAATGTTGATTGTCCAGTTTTTGTTAAGCCTTTTCCACCACTCTTTCATGAGGATGACCTTTTCATAAGACAATAATTGCTTGAGGAGGATTTATTGAAGGTTAAAGAGGTTAAGACTAAGTTACCTAGGAAATCAGTAAAAACTGAATTACATAAACCTGATTTACCTAAAACTGAAGTAGGTGACTTAGTTAGTAATGCTAAGAAGAACAGGAATGGGAAGAAGAAGATTGTTAATCAGGAAATGGTTCCATATTCTCCCATTGCATCTAGGAAGTTGTGCACTATTTGTAATTCTGCTGGACACCTTACACATGCATGTAAAAAGGTTAAAGTAGAAACTGCTAATACTTCTGAAATGCATAACATGTCTGACATGCCTGATCTTCATGAACCCTGTGGAAAGAAAGAGTGTTTGCTATGTAAGTACAACATCATGCATGCTTATTTTAAGTTGATGAATGATAGTAGCAAAAACACTGTTAATGTTAAATCCACAGATACTATGAATATCAAACAGGGTAAGACAAAATTGAATGTTACTCCTATTAAATTATCTAAACCTTCAAGACCCAAACAATTTTGGGTACCAAAGTCCGCTTAATCAATCTGTAACTTCCCACTTACTTTTGGGCTGAAGCAGTGAATACAGCTTGCTACACTCAGAATCGAACCCTGATCAACAAAGATCATGAAAAGACTCCATATGAGTTAATGGCCAACAAAAAGCCAACACTGAAGTACTTTCATGTGTTTGGTGCAAAGTGCTTTGTACTTAAAGATGGAGAACATCTTGGCAAGTTTGATGCCAAAGTAGATGAAGGCATTTTTCTGGGTTATTCTCTGGAATCTAAGGGTTTTCGGGTATATGTGATTGAAGATAAGAAGGTGTTGGAAAACTTTAATGTAACATTTGACGACACCAAAAGACCAGGCCTGCAAACAAGAGAGAACTCTGAATCCTTGGTATTTGAAAATCTATCAGGAGATCTCTCTGATAATGAAGAAGTACCTGAAGTTGTTACAATTATTAATAATAATCATAATGATAATGATTCTGGACAAAGTGGTGACCAAAGTGGAGATCCTCAAAATTCTACAGGATCCACTAGTCAGTCTATAGAATCATCAGATCAAACCGTCAACAACTCAGGGGGAGCATAAGAAGGATCAACTAGTCACACTCCACAACATCTAGAACAAGGAGAATCATCAAGATCGCATCTGCTAAGACAAAGGGTATGGAATAGAGATCATCCCTTTCACTTGATCATTGGTGATCCGGACACAGGAGTGAGAACTAGGAGAACATCACAAATTGAATGTCACTATTCTGGGTTTCTTTCAGAAACAGAACCTAAGAAAGTTGAAGATGCTCTAGATGATCCAGATTGGGTGATTGCTATGCAAGAGGAACTCAATCAGTTTGAAAGGCAGAAAGTTTGGAAGGTGGTACCCAGACCTAAGGGAAAATCTGTCATTGGGACAAGATGGGTATTCAGAAATAAGTTGGACGAAGATGGCATTGTAATGAGAAACAAAGCCAGACTGGTTGCTAAAGGTTACTCTCAAGAAGAGGGAATTGATTATGATGAAACCTATGCACCAGTATCAAGACTTGAGGCCATCAGAATGTTTCTGGCATTTGCTGCACATTCCAATTACAAGGTATATCAGATGGATGTGAAGAGTGCTTTTCTGAACGGGGAGTTAGAAGAAGAAGTGTATGTGGAACAACCTCCAGGTTTTGAGGATTCAAAACTGGCAGAATTTGTGTACTTTCTATTCAAAGCTCTCTATGGACTCAAACAAGCTCCAAGGACATGGTATGACACTCTCTCTGAATTCTTACTTGAAAATGATTTTACAAGAGGTGTTGTAGACAAAACTCTCTTTGTCAAAAAGCATAAAAATGATTTGATATTGGTGCAAGTATATGTTGATGACATAATATTTGGTTCTACTAATGATGATCTATGCAAGAGATTTGCTAAGTTAATGCAGAGTCGTTATGAAATGAGCATGATGGGTGAATTGTCATTCTTTCTTGGACTGCAAGTATATCAAAAACAAGATGGTATATTTATTTGTCAGTCCAAGTACATTAAAGATCTTCTGAAGAAGTATCAAATGGAAGACTCATCTACAACAAAGACTCCTATGCCAACTGCCACTAAGCTTGATAAGGATGAAACTGGTAAGAAGGTTGACATAACAGGCTACAGAGGTATGATAGGCTCATTACTTTATCTCACTGCAAGTAGACCAGATATAATGTTTGCAACATGCTTGTGTGCTAGATTTCAGTCTGATCCTAAAGAATCTCATCTAATAGCTGTTAAGCGAATATTTAGATATCTTAAGGGGACTCCAAATCTTGGAATTTGGTACCCTAAAGATACAGGATTTGATCTTATTGGATACACAGACTCTGATTTTGCAGGTTGTAAGATTGATCGGAAGAGTACTTCAGGAAGCTGTCAGTTTCTTGGAAGAAGATTAGTTTCTTGGTATAGCAAGAAGCAGCATTCAGTTTCCACATCAACAGCTGAGGCTGAATACATTTCTGCTGGAAGCTGCTGTGCTCAGATCTTGTGGATGAGAAACCAACTCCGTGACTATGGGCTTTTGTTGACAAATATTCCAATATTTTGCGACAACACAAGTGCTATAGCAATCTCTAACAATCCAGTGCAACACTCGAGGACGAAGCACATCGACATCAGGTATCATTTTATCCGAGAGCATGTCATGAATGGAACTGTGGAGTTACATTTTGTACCCAAAGAGGAACAAATTGCAGACATCTTTACTAAACCACTTGATGAATCCACTTTTTCAAAGTTGGTTGGTGAACTTAGGATGTTAAATCTTTCTAATTGATTTTGATTAGAAGTCAGTAACTGCAGATAGTCCTAGTAAATACATGAGTTTAAGAATTTCTATATCCTTAGGACTCGTGAATTTATTTTCTGGGGCAATTCTCGTAGTTAGGATTATTGTACTAATTTTATGTCATAATTATGGATGATATATCTTCTGACATTTAATTGGTTATTAATTCTAAAATTATTTAGGTGCTAATATTTGTTCTAAATATTTAAGCATCTATTTAATTTGAATTAATTTACTTTGTTTTTGACATTGTAGATTAATGCAGCATAATTTATTTGTTTTTAATTGATTAATATCATTTGTTGATATTCAGTTGATTTTATTCTGAGAAAATTGTGAATTTTCTGTTAACAATTGATTTTGGTAAATTTTAAAAGATTTATTCAAAGTAAAACTTGACAGAAAATTAAAAGTTTTGAATTTTAGAACATGAACAGGTTTTAGAATTTGAAAAGAAGCAAAAAATATCGAATTTTAGGAAATTCGATAGTTTTTCCAAGTACAAAGAAAATTCTATCGAAATTAATTTTCGATGGTTTTTGAAAAGGGAAAGAAAAGCTATCGAAAACAATTCTCGATAGTTTTTGAGAATCATTTTAAAATTTATCGAAGGAATTTAATTAATTCAAATATTAAAATTCTCGATGGATTTTAAAAATTAGTAGAAAAAGTATCGAAACGAATTTAATTATTTCCATATTCAAATTCTCGATAGTTTTTCTAACAAATCATGCTCGATAGTTTTTGGTTTTGAAAAAGAATACACCTTCGATAGTTTTTCAATTAAGGACGGTTAAAATTCAAAGAAAACTTCTTCGATAGTTTTTCTGAAAAACTATCGAAGTATTTTAGACCGTTTTGCCCCTCTGAAATTTCCATCGAAAGTACATTTATAAAACTATCGAAACTGAACTAACAAGTTTGCCCCTGACAGTTTCAATTAATATACAACATTGTCTTGTTTTCTTTACTTTTCATTTTCACAGATCTGAGAAAACTTAGCTTTCGTTTATATTACTTACAAGATACATAAAAAATCAAGAACATCTCTTCGACAGTTTCTCAAATTTTAACCGTGCAAATTGACTATTTACCACAGTAAATTCATTTAAAAGTGAATCTTTGTGTGTTTTGTGGTCAATTGAGGTATTTTGTTTGTGGTTGATAAAGAAAACCATCGAAGTGACTTTTCTGAATCTAAGTCTCGTTAACAGTGTTCTTCATAGGAAATAGATTGAGTTATCAGTTGATTTCCTTGAATTTTAAGTGATTATTCTAAAGTTAACAATTAGGGTTCTTAAGTCATTTGTTCGAAATTGTGTATTTCAGAAAAAGGGGTAATTTTGTTTGTTTTGTTAAAACTTTGATTAATTAGTAATAATTAATTAAATTTAAGTGAAAAAAAATAGTTTTGGTTTAAAAGTTAATTTTCTGGAAATTTAAAATGGCCGGAGAATTTATTGTCACAAAAAATAATCATGTCTCGTTTCAAAACCTGCAAGCCATTACGAACTTACAGTTTCGTGCATGGGCAGAGTTTTTGAATACACGTTCGTTAGTGGCATATTCTTTAAGTATTCCCGTAGTCCTTTGCATCGATCAATTGACTGCGTTGTACACAACCGCCACGGATACAACTGAGAATAACGTAAGGTCCTTCAGTTTTGTTGTGCCAGGGGCAGAACAATAAGGGTGACGGAACATGATTTTAATAGAATCCTACATTTTCCTACAGAAAACCTTGTTCCGGATCCCACGACTGAGGAGATACATGCTTTCTTCACTCTCATAAGAAGTCAACAACCTAACTTCTTTGCGGGAGAGTTCCTTAAGCATTACTTGACAAAGCCATGAAACTTTTTCTTTCAAACCCTAATCCATATTTTTACTGCCAAGCTAACAAATCTGCATGGTATTCCCTTATTCCTTCAAAAGATAGGGTTTGCCATTGCCAACAATAGGCATATTAACATAGGAAGGCTACTGATTGATCAAGTCATTCTGTGCATGGGACCACTGGATGAAAGAACAGGCATAAATGATGATGTGCTTTGTTTCTATCCTAGGTTCCTACAGCTAATTCTCAATGAGATCTTAACAGATGATGAACGGGAGATATTTGAAGGTGAAGCCAACCAAGAGTGCATGAGAATGAAGAACAATGCAATAACCGCTCTCATAAGGAAGAACAACTATCTTGCAGGGGTACCCACTGTACTCACAGATTATCTAAGAACGGTGCCCCTACCACTTCTGCCCCCAGGGGAACAGGTAATTGAAGGTAATATTTCTCCACCTCAACCTGAAATGGCGCCTGAACCAATGGATGTTGATCCAGAGCCCTCAGTGGCCATTCCTGACCAGGAGGTTGCAAACCCACAACCTCTAACCACGGTCGAAGAGCCTTTGGAAGAGCTAAATGAAACAATAAACGCACCTCCTTCCCCTCCTATACCCAGTAAACAAACATCCTTGAGTGTAGAGGGAGATAGTGCCAAAACAGCACCACATAAGGAGATACACCCTTCAACAACAGCTCTGCCTTCCTCTAAAAGGAGAAGAACAGAAACCGAGGCAACTGTTGATACTTCATTTCTCTCATCCAAAGAACCCTTCACAGATTTTTCTGATTTTGATTGGGCAATGCTAACAAAAGCAATATCTGAACCCATAGCTCAATCAAGTAAGGAAGAATTGACGGAAGCAACTGGTGTTCCGACCATATTACGGTCAGGTTCACTGGTTGAAGGTTCTAAGAACCAAGGGTCTTCACAGACGTCGAGAGAAGGCTTTGACCTAAATGCACAATCTAAAGGGTCATTACCTAGCTCCCCAGATGGAACATATCTGGATCCTGCGGGTAAAGGGTCTGACGTAGGTGCAGATCGGCAACTCAGTGACAATGAATCAATTACTATTGAGGAGTCAGCTGAGGTAAAGTCTTCATAGACTATTGAGGAAGCTTCAGGATCTCTGCTGATAATAGAGCCTGATTCTAGCCTTCTAGAGATTCAAACTCTAGATCCTTCAAAGGATATATCATCTACGGATGATCAGCAACTTGGTTTATCCAAGGACGGGGACTTGCGAAGCCCCATTGCACCACCGGTGACCTCCTTAAGGACGGCTATAGTGTTTTCTTCTGCAGGTACAACTAGCACAAAAGGATTGAGTGAAACAAAAACACTTACACCTGGCCTGAGTGAGAAAGGTAAAATGAGTGAAACACTAACAGAAACGTCGAGTGTACACCCAGAGCCAAACGTGAGGAGTGACACCCTAACCCTTCCAAATATTGATGATTTGCTATTACCGACAGAACGAGAGGTACATGTTCAATCCACCCTCAAGGAGATGATAGTTCGTGACAAAGAAGGAAATCCATTATTCAAGGTTCCACTGCGACCTTCATTTGACCAAAGGATCTCCTCTAGTCAGGGCAATGCTTCTTTAAAGACTATTCAAGAGAAGGTTGACTTGGCTGCAGCTGATTCCAGAAGAACATTCAGGGTCATCTGCAGTGCATCTGGCACTATAACAGGTACGAAGCAGGCAGTGGACTCCTTGAAGAAGGAAGCAATGGAAGAACTGGTCGAATTAAGGACAGACGTCAAGGAACTTAAAGATGGATTCATGAATGAAATAGATGCTTTGTCACATGGACAGGAAGCTTTGAGAGAAGACGTTCTGGTTATCCGGGATGGTCAAGCGCGGGTAAAAGATGCAATGAATACACTTTCAAGAGTGGAGTCTAAGCTGAACAAGAGGCTGGATCATATGGAAAAGACTACCAACTCAAGATTGGATAACATTGACCTGACGCTAGCTTCTATGAATGAGATGAATAAGAAGATTATGGATTTCTTGGACAATCAAGGTGACGGAGTACAATCAATCTGGACTATGTTGAAGAACCAACAAACTAGACAACTTGGTCCTTCAAATCAGCAACCTGATCCTTCTACTACCTTTTATGCTGAGGATGCTTTCGTCGAGGATTCCTCAACTAAGGGGGAGAAAGTTGGAGATGGGGAGAAAGGTAAGGATGGATGGGGAGTTTGGGAAACGGTTGAAGCTATTCCGATAAGACAGTACTGGATAGAATAACTTGTACAAGAAGAGAATAGTGAAGAGGGATTTGAGGTCATGCAAGAGCAACCAATTCAGGAGGAGCATGAGCCATATTATCTAGAGCCTATTGAATATCCAATCTGGGAGGATAATATGGAAGAAGAAGCAAATCCTCTGTCACAAGAAGAAGAAGTTGCCTTGGAAGCGATAAGAGCTCAAAGAGCTGCAATAGATGCCAGACATGCTGAGAAAGAAAAACAATAAGCAGTTCTAAGAATTGAAAAGCTAAAAAGATCCAAGGTGCAAGCTGAAGTGAGGAAGAAAAAGATGATGGATTTGGCAAGCAAGCATGGAAGTGAATGGGAGATGGATTATAAAACCTTTTGTGGAGTTGAAGACGGATTAGAAGTCAACGACAATGCAGAGGTGGAAGTCATAATTCAGAACATAAGAAGTGCAAATCCTGATGATCATGTTTACTTCACTGCACTGAGGAATACTGTGATCTTTCTGAAAGCTAGGGTTAAAGCAAATGGAGCCTGGAACATCTTGATCAATTTTCTTGAGAAAGGTACATTTGTGATTTCCACTAAGTTTTTAGAACAGAGAACATACACAGAACTGCAGGTGATACTCATCAAGATTCAAAGAACTACAAGACTAAATGAACTGCTCCGTGAGCATGTTAAGGAGATCTTGATGAAAGTCGGTCCAGAGATTACTGAAGATCCTCCAATGGTTAGATTCATGACGAATGACTTGTTCAGAATCTGCTATTTGGCTGAGGACAAACTGAGAGACTATCCAAGCAACTATCTAATATCAGTTGAGAAGTATCTTAGATCCACCGGATTCTCATCAACGGAGAAGGACAAAGCAGCAGACACTCTTAGAATATTTCTAATGGAGAATGTTCCTTACTATAGGAAAAGAGTGGAAAGAGGATTGGAAGTGCATACCAAATTACCAAACATGCCAAAGCTAAACAAGGAAGATGTTAACATTGCATGGTTATGGGCTGGAGTGGGTCAAGAGGTTGAATATATTGGAAGACACATCCAAGGAGCAATCCTTAAACCTGGAGAACCACTGCATTATCTATCAGTGATTGATTATCAAGCTGCTAACTCCGATCCAATGATTGAAGAAGGTGAGATCGGAATGGACTGAAGATTGAAGCAAAGAACAAAAGAACTATCAGCTCAGACTAGAGGAGCAACTTCATTGTATAAAGTTTTATTGTTTTTTGATTTATGAAATCTGGAAATGTATATATATCTGATCCAGAATGCGTTTAATATTATTAAGCTGTCTTACTTTAATTAGTTTCATGTTTCCTTAGTTAGTTGAGTTATCCTCGAAGTATTTGCTTGTCGAACTCTATCCAATCAAATAGGGGGAGATTGTAAAGCATAATGTAACATAAGATGTAAAAGAGATAACTACAACTCAACAAATGACAAGACAGACAATAGTATTAACAGAAGCACATGAATCCAGAATCAAAGAAGAAAATGTAAACTCAAAAAATCAAAATACGTTATGTATTATTGAAGTCCGTAAATAGGTCACGGAAAGAAGTTCATGAAAATGTTCAAGCCTCAGTGACAACAAAAGAAACAAGACTTTCAAGACGACAGAAGTATGTGAATGATTTAGGGTTAAGTACCACGGGATTCCAGTGATTTAATCGAAGCAACCAGAACGACAAAGGACTTATCAGCAACATTGAATTGAAGACATAAAAGAACAATTGATCAAGTGTTATTCATCTGTGAACCAGACCAGTTGCACTAGGTGACGGCACTTAAAAAGATCAAGTTGTTTTATCGTCTCAGAAGAAATTGATACAGTCTAAAACTGAAACACCCTGATGCTCAGAAGCTTTTCTAAAAGAACAAGGATAAGAAATGTATTCGATGGTTTTTCTTTTTAGAAAACCATCGAATGTGAGTTAATGAAAACTAATAGAAGTTAATTCTTCATTCGATAGTTTTTATTAAAAACCATCGAATGGAATATTAACTTTATTCATTCGATAGTTTTCAATTTAGAAAGCAGGTGGAAGCTGTGACTTTGTTGTCAGGTTGATGAAGATCCAACGGCCAAGGTTAATTCCTTTAATTTGTTTCGATGGTTTTTAAAACCAAAGTCTACAATTACTAACAGAGGAAGTGTGTCTTCTTCAGTTAAGGCAAAACACACAGAGACATTACTGAGAGAGAGAATTGAGCCGGAGAAATTATCAGAGAAATTAATAGTGCTCAGAACTTGATCATTGTATTGAATTTGTGTAACCTTAAACTCATTGAAGCTAATCTACGGATTAGAAATTGTAGCACCCCTCGAGGTTTATATTTATAAAAAGATATATTCCCCGAAACTTGGTTTGTTTTGGTGTGTTTGATTTCGTTATAGAACTGAATGATTAATCCGTGAACGAAATTAAATTATTTGTGAGTATCGTATTCAACCCCCCATTCTACGATACTTTGGACCTAACACCAACATCTATATACACTTGTCGTGTATATACTTTGGTCCTTCGTTACACCTTATTTACGTCAAAACCAAAAAACATATGCTGAACAATGTAGCTGGCTCTCACACATTTGATGAAATTAATGAAAAGACAGTTACTAGCGTGTATATTAGAGACACAACATCAAAAATTAAGGCAATTGATGCAAACCAACTCAATTTCTTCTTAATCCATTAACTATCTCTTCCAAAACAATGAACGCCCATAATTAATCACGACTACTGCAAAATTCAAAAAATCAAAATTCTTCTATTTTACATTTTTTTTATGAACAAGGGTAGGTCCTATTACAAATCGAAAGCAAAAAAAAAGAAAAAATCTAAAATGACAAATAATTTATTTTTTAAACGTGTAAAAGGTTCAACAAAATATAAATTTAGATCATACACGTGCCTCACACGGGTTATAAAGCTAGTGTTAATAGAACCGTAACTTAATTATAGAAATGTCAAGAGAACCACAACTTAATTATAAATATTATGTATGGTTATATGCTTCTTAAAATTATAATAATGTATCATTTTTGTTAGAGTAGTAATAATTTTTCTAATCTTTGTGGAGAAATTATATCTTGTTAGATGGTTTAGTTTCAAATTACGATGTGATACTTATAATGATAATGATATCTATACTTTTTATTAACAAGGAAAACAATGTGAAAATGAAGTGAGATACTAAAAGTATCAAAGTACCAAATTTGGTTATCACGAGACCTGGGTTCGATTTCTCGCAACTAATTTATTAATTTAAATTCTTTAGCTTAATTCAGGGTTCGATTCCTTACAACTACGTTATTATACAAAATTTATTTATTTACTTTAATTTCATTAATTTCATTCAAAGTTCAATTGTCTATAACTTCTATACTCTTTATTAATAAAGAAAATACTGTCAAAATATCGCGCGGTACCAAATTCAAGATTAATTGCCTATAACCACATAATTAAATAGTATTTATTTATTATATATTTCTATCATTCAAATATCTATAAGTACATTTTTTTAATAATTTTTTTTAATAATTAAAATGATATCTTTATATATAATTAGTGTAAAACACTTAAATGATATGGTTTGGTTGGTCGCCCGCGGGTCCTACATAGCTAAAAATTCTCTACGGGTTCTACATAGCTAAAAACTCTCTACTATAAAACAATTACACAATTAGAGTTATTAATAATACTCTACTTTAGAGAAAAAATAATATTTCTATAAAAGTAAAGAATAATAGAAGTAGTATAATTTTAATATTTTAAATATTTACACTAAAATTTATTAAAATTGAATTTATAAAAACAATGAATAAACATATAAATAATCATTATTTTAGTGAATTTGTATATATAAAAAATTCGTAATTTTTATCATTTCAAGAAGTACAACATAAACCGAAATAATATATACATATGAAAAAATATATTATTAACTTAATGAATTTATATTTTTATGAAAATACACAAAGATATCAATAAATAAATAAAATTATAAAAACACTAAAATAAAATAACTTATTAAACGTCCCGTGCATTGCACGGGTATAAAGCTAGTTAATATTAATGATCAAAACAATGTGAAAATGGAGCGCGGTACCAAAGTACCAAATTTGATTATCACGAAATTCAGGTTCGATTCTTTGCAACTACGTAATTATACAAGATTTATTTACTTTAAATACTTTAACTTAATCTCGGGTTCGATTCATTGCAACTACGTAATTATAAAATATTTATTTATTTATTTTAAATTTACTAGTTACATCGAGGGTTCGATTCCCTGCATCTACGTAATCATACACGATTTATTTATTTACTTTAACTAGTCGAAAAAGTCGCGCTTCGCGGCGGCGTAATAATTTTTTTAAAAAAACTCTATCAATTAAATTATGAAAATTACTCGATCCTCGCTAATAAGCCGTCCTCCCGTGAAACACGCTTTTCTTTGTAATATCAAAATCTCAAATGTAATATATTGAATATATACTTGTCTTATATATTAATTTTTATGTTATCATACTTCTTTCTAATTAGACACTCTTTCGTTGAAAAAACACCTATATAACTTCACATATTCTACTTCAAATAAAACTTTTAGTTATGTATTACAAACGCTTATTCTACTTCCGATAGAACTTCTAATTGCAAGTACTTTTTTCATATCCGAAATTTTCTCCTATATAAATTGAAACACCTATTCTACTTCAAATAGAACTTTGCAAGTACTTCTTTTATATTTGAACCCTTCTCATCTACAAATTCAAACACCTATTCTACTTCAAATAGAACTTTTAATTATATGTCTTCGCTATAAATTCGAACTCTTCTCCTCAATAAATTCGAACATCTATTCTACTTCTAATATGTTAAAGGATATTTTTTGATTTATTAGTATTTAAAATTCAAAATTTTTACAAAATTAGAAAAATAGATTGAGACGATCTTAGGGACGCCACATCACTCCCGCGTATCCTCCTTTAATTTTTATATATATATTGATTTCTTTAGTTTTACAAACGATTTGATTGTAATATTTATCAATATTAATATGTTGATGTCGACTCATGCCGCCCGTGCTTGTCACAGGGTTATGAGCTAGTAATAACAAAAAAAAAAGAAAAAGCAATTAGTTCTTGAAAGATGTGAATTGATGTGAATGCTATGCTCCAAAAGAGAAAAAATAAACAAAAGGTCTGCAAGGATGCAGAATATTCCCCATCTACAGATACTTGTACCATGTAAATCTCCCCATCATGGGGATGCCTTTATATTATTCTGTTTTTAACAAAATGAAAGCTCCACCATTGGGCACAGTTAAAAGAGAACGATGACTTAAAATAGTAACAATCACACAAGAGGCTGGGCTGCTTCACATTTTGCTATGCTTTCCGTTTTCTTGCATCCAACGAAGATTCTAAGTGGGAACAAACCGAAGTTCATTTGAAAGAAATGAGATCACCAAATTGACCTCTCGGCATATTTAGTCCTCTCTTCTGTTGTCTTTGTAGAACCACTACGGATTTATAACCATCACATCACTTGTTATAATGCAATGCATAGCATGCTTCTGTGAACCTCCAACCTCTTGTATGATCTCTACACCAAGTCTTGAAAGTGGTAAATGCGTAAGAAAATTGATAACAAGGTGCCGAGGCCTGAGAGAACTGAGTAGAATCAGTGACAGCATTCGTAGTAGAGAAGTGATTGATGTTCATAAACATCAACATATTTTAAAGTTGCACTCAAGTTGTTCATTAAACCATTAAATCATGGAGATACAATCTTATGTTCTGCAGCCTGATCTACAAACAATTCTTACAAGAAAACCAGCAGATTACTGCTACTAAAAATGTAAACATTGGAGATATCAAGTAATTAATCAATCATGGATTATATGTGCTAGTAATTAAAGGAATAGATCATTAATACGCGCATAAAGTTCTTCATCATTCAACTTAAAGTGAGATTTAACATATGTAGCGACAAATACACCAGTTTTCATCTAGACAGTAAACTTCGTTTAGTTTCTGAGACTGAGCAGCTTCACATTTTGGAATGCATACACCTAGCCAGCATCCAGGAGATACAATCTTTATTAGAGACTGACAATTCGGGGATCCAAATTTTCTTTCTTCGCTCACAGCTGTTCCTTGGCAAGTACATAGTCATTTGATTTAAGAATTGTTAGTACATGTCCTGCAAAAACAACGTTTGAACCATTAAATCAATTAAAACTTTGTTAAAAACAAGTACCTGATCTGCGATGGTTCAGAGGGACATGTTTGTCGTAACACTTGACACTGAGGAAAAGTGCGTTAATTAAAAGAAAACAAGCTAACTTCTTGTTCATCTTGTTTCAGTTGGTCCTAAAATTAACTATGAGATGCTAAATCTATTACATATATACAAGAAAAATGAACCTGTATAATACACAGATATGCAGTTGGATGGAAGGTTGGTACTGACACTAATAAACTACTCGTAGTTAGGCTGTAACTCAAAATTAAGAAAACTCGTAATTGTAGCATGTATAAATCGTTTGGGAAATTATGATATTTCCAGTAAAATGAATTATTTTTCGTAAAAGGACAGCAAACAGATTTCTATTTTATGCAAATGTCCAGTAATTTCTCCGAATGGTTGTACAAATAGTTGATTCATCTCTTGTGCAGTATGAAAGCAAAGTTGTCAGATGGATTCATTGAAAGTAGCCCTCTTAAACATATAATTTTATTCTTCTTCTTCTGATATGTATGGATTAAAAGCATAAGCCAGATGTAGTAACTCTTACTACATCTGCCCTCTTACTACGATTTGCAACTGAGTAAGATACAAGTAACGGTAGAAAGAAATGAATAGTAGGAAGCAAAAAAGATGCAGAAGTCAAAAGATAAAAATTATAAAATTAAGTGATCGAGTAAGATGGTGCAAATCTTTGTTGTTGGTGTTCGAGAGGCTCTTTCATGGATTCATGACCTTGGAGTGACTAACGTGACGATAAAATATAATTCTCTTTTTGTGGTTTCAAATATACATAAACTCTCTTGTAAATTATTAGTGGTGTGGCGGATGTTTTAGAGATCAGCTGCAGGAGGAAGCTTAGGATCCGTCCTGATCTTTCACTTTGTTTTTCTAGAAAGCAGACTAACAAGGCTGCACATTCTATAGCTAGAATCTCATGTATGCCAAACTGCTACATTGATCTTATATATCCTCCTGCTTGTGTGTTGGAGATTCTGAGTTATACTGCTTTTTCTATTCTGATATAATATTTCCAGAACTTCAAAACAAAAAAGAAAAGGGAGCCTGAGAAAGGAATGTAGATTGTTCTATAAGCTGGAAGTCAGTGAAATTCAGTAAAAATTTGTAGCATTCTCCACAAACAACCAACCAAAGCATTCTCCACTTTGATGAACAATCGTTGTAGCAGGTGATTGTGCGATTCCAGTCCCAGATACATTAACAACCCATGAGCTCTCCATGTTACCTAATATCGAGGCATGTGTTCTCTTTCCCAGTTTTTTAAGTTGTCAGAGTTCCTAAACCTATTAGAATTCAATGTTTCGAGTGATCTTAAATTACATATTGATGATAATGCCAAGATCTACTGGGCTTCAAATCTTCTCCATGTTGGTGGAATAGGAGGTGTAGTTGTAGGTTGGAACTCTGCAAAAAAATGTCCGGAGGTTTGGGGGAAATCAAAGAAATAACTTGTGACAACCCGGCAAAATCCAAGTCTTTTTCGAATATCAAGTCAAGTGCCACCCGGAGTCCGAACTGAGCCGAAATATATTGGCCTAAATGCAACGACTTGGGTAATCCATAAGCCTACAACAGGCTTATGGGGTTCATGGACATGTCAAAATAATATTTATCGGATTATAAATGTAAAAGTAAAGAATAAATTATATCAAATTATATTGTTGATGTTTCAAGATGGAAAGAAATTTAACATACAGTGACAATTACTCCAGATTCCAGAATAGTAAACTTTGTGTAATTTGTGATTTGTGATAGTGCAGGGCCATCTTACATTTTTTTATGCATTCACTAGCTTGGATCCAGGGAACGATATCCCCATGTAACATTGACAGTTTGAGGATCTACATATTACTGCTTTGCTCGCAGCCCTTCTCTGGTAACACAGTCATTTGATTTATAGATTGCCAGTACATGTTTGCGTTCTTAAATTTTAAAACATTACATCAAACCAGACGATGTTAAAAACGGGAACCTGAATTATGATAGTGAAGGGGGGACACTTGAGACTGAGGATGACCATGTTGATCAAAAGAGACAAGCTATAATCTTAATCATCTGACTGCTTTTGTACGCCTATAAACCGATTTTCACCGGATGAAGAACTCTAAACTTGTGTCTTCAATATTCATGTCTCTACATATTTTTGTGTATCTTCCATCTAAGGTCTCAGAATTTGTTACAGACTTTTGTGCTTGGTAGTAGCTATCAATATCATAATAGGTCACACATAAAAATCACTTGCTTGAAATGACTACAAACTTTATTTAGACATCTGTGGAACCTACAAAGAGTTGACTTAATGATTTTGAGGAAGACATCCATCAGCTAGAAATCTGAAAGGAAACATCAACTATCTTTCCACTAACAAATGCTTGTCCCAAATGAAAAGTTGGCTCACACATATTCTCACGAGAAATCATAGCATGCTATATAAGCCTATAATTCTGCATAGCCACAAGACCTTTTCTAAGCACACAGTATTATTACAACAGTACAATCATGAACTAGAAGATACCTCATCCATTGAACTTCATTGCTCATGTTAGAAACTTTGAACATGGATATACTTATGTTACAAAAGCTTTATGGAGTGGGAAGTCTGTTCTGTTGTGCCCTACTACTCCTTTATGCTCATGGAAATTTCTTTCGTTTAATCATTGCTGTGGTTTGCCTAGCGACGGAAGCTCCTCACGGAGCCTAAGGGTACCTCATCATCGCGGAGCTTCACTAATGTGTAAATGCCTGCCCCTGTCAGTGCACCGAGGGTGGGTGCCATCATGTAAATCCAGATTCCATCGTAGTTCCCTGCTGCAATCGCTGGTCCAAGTGTACGAACAGGATTCATTGAGCCACCAGTCGATGGTCTGCTTGTCGAAAAATTGAAGAATACATTTGATCAATATTATCAGTGTGACAGTTTGTCAATATAAACATCATTAACTGTGCTTCATTATTGCTATAGTTGTTGAAACTTTTGACTTAATTTGTGGTATTAAAACAATCATAGCCATGTGCTTAACCTAATCAGACAAATTAGAGTGGAGAGGAGAATGACTCTCTAGACTTTTCCTTCACTGAAACAGAATATTATCTTGGATATGAAGTCATTCATCTTTGAATCAGTGGACAGCCTCGTGGTAAAGGCATATCCTTAATGTAATAAAGCTGAGGTTCGATCCCCATATTCCTCAGGTGAGTCGAAAAAAGAAGGGAAGGAAACGACAATTATAATTACATACCCTGCAATAAGAATGTTAACCATAACAACAGCTCCAACAGCAATCCCTGCCAACTCTCCCACCTAAAATCACCAAACAAAAAAATTCAGAAAGAGTTGCGCTATGTATAACTATAACATAGGCTAGTAATAAACTCACAACTCTGGAACTTATGTTAACAAAAACCTATGTCAAATTTTGAATTTTACTCTGAACCTATTTCAAATTTTGTATTTTACTCTAAAATTTTGGCAAATCAGATAAAATAAAATGTCCCCGAGTATTCTAATATAAACTGAATGTAGAACAGACCGATAGATGCAAGCTCATGCAAACAGATCCTTTTTAAACAGAATGTACGTCAGTGGTGGTAAGAATACTTACTGCACGAGTATCTGTGGCGACAGCAGTAACAACAAAGAGGAGATTGAAAGTAATGACAAACTCGAGGGTGAAAGCTTGAGCATTGTCAATTGAAGGGACAGTAACACCACCAGACATGAAAGGATGAAAAACGCCTTTAAGAACAAAAGAAGCAAAGATGGAAGCTGAAACTTGAGCAGCAATGTAAGCAGGAACATGAACCCATGGGAAGTGACGAAGAGTGGCAAAAGCAATGGTGAGTGAGGGGTTGAGATGAGCTCCAGAAATATGACCAGTTGAGAGAATAACAACCATAACAGCAAGTCCAGCACAAGCTGCATTGCCTATAAGTGTTTCCGTGCCATTGTACTTTTGGTTCACTATTGGCCCTGCTGTTGCTATAAATATTAGGATGAATGTTCCAATGAACTCTGCTCCAAGCTGCAACACATATTGAAAAAACCCTTTTCTTTTACTAAAAGTAGCATAACCAGGAGTGATACTATATGTAACCTAAGCAGTTAACTACGCGATAATATATACTGCTAAAAACATCAAGACTGAACGAAAAACATAACCAGATTTTTCGAATTTTAAATATAACTATGAACAAGTACTCTGCACTTTGATTATGCAAAAAGTGCGGAATTTGGGTAAAGATTGTGCAGTTCTCATGCTGAAAAAGTATCCTCGATCACCTGCGGGCATGCCTTGATGCATAATAAAAGTGTGTGCAAATACGTGCTTATTTAGAAAAAATGCGAAAGTTAAAATAATAGCCATAGCCCATAAGTACCTTTCTTGTGAGAGAAACGTTCGGAATAGAGACACCAGTGAAACAAGTTTGAGGTGCAGACAATGATGGTGCCTTAATCGGAAAACACATGCACGGCGGCACTGTTTTCCTATCACTATGTTCATAACGTAGGGAGTCTACTTGGAGGGCCGTGAACAATGACCCTCCCGGAGTTCCTGGCGTTCCAGGAGTCGTCGGTATTGTCGGTTTTCCTACCTCAGATTCAGCCATTCTTCACTTTCTCAATCTTTTAAACTCAAAAACTAAAAACCACGTACTTCTTCTGTTGGTACGGTATATATAGGGACAATATGTGTGCATATTATTTCATGAATAAACTTCCTTTTCCAGCTAGAAGGAATGATGACATGGATTAATCAGGGGATTTATAGGCAAAATGAGGAGTTTTAATTGGCGGATTCATATGAATGCACTCATTAGTTATTACTAGCTAATAACCCATGCCACGAGTTGATATTAAAATATTAATATTGATAAATTATTAATAAACATTATTAAAAAATATATTTATCGATAATTGAATGATGAAAATATATAATAAATAAATCACTATTTAATTATGTAGTTATAGACAATCGAACATTGAACCCCGGATGAATCTAATGAATTTAAAATAAATAAACAAGTCTCGTATAATTACGTAGTTGGAAAGAATTTAACCCTGGATGAAGCTAATGAATTTAAAGTAAATAAATAAATCTTATATACTTACGTAGTTGCAAGGAATAGAAATCCGGATGAAATTAAAAAATTTAAATTAAATAAATCTTATGTAATTACGTAGTTGCGAGGAATCGAACCCGAATTTAGTGATAACCAAATTTGGTACTTTGGTACTTTAATATAAATATTGTATAATTACGTAGTTGCGAGGAATCGAACGCAGATTTAGTGATAACCAAATTTGGTATTTTGGTAATTTAGTACCGCGCGTCATTTTTACATTATTTTGCTTATTAATAAAGAGTATAATGTCAACCAATTAAAAGTAGATACATGACATTTTGTACATTTTTTTTGAAACTTTTGTTTGGTTGCCTAGCATTTCTTTTCGGAACTTTGCAGATTTATAACTAAAAAGTTTAATAAACGAGACAGAGAATAAATTTGAAAAATTATAATTATATCATAAACATATATATGTAGGATATTGTTCCAAAGAGAACCATCTTATATAGAAAATCGGGGAGAACCACGTATTCTATTGTAGAATCTCATAAATAATTTTAATTTTTTTACAAAAAATATATAATCTGATTCTAACGTAAAATATTAGTATACACAAACTTTATAAAAAAAATTAACATTTAAAATTTGAATAAAAACATTGATTTTAAATTTGATTCTGCTGCAGAATCATTTTGGATAGATTTGATTCAGCTATAGAATAACTTTGGACTATTTGACTAATTTTCAATTTTTTTTTAAAAAGGAGTTTAATTTCATTTTTTGATTTAATAATTAAAATTTATAATCATATCTAATAAAAAATGTGATAAAAATATGTATTATGAATATTTATGTAACGGTTCTCTCCCGGACTCTATATAAGAAGTACTCTCTGGAATGCCTGTTAGGCTCAAGATATGTCTGAATACCACTATTAACAAGCCTACACTATGTGACTATGTCACATTACATGACCTAGTGAGTTCTATCACTGGGATATAGTATAGGTCTCTATATGTACTTGTCTTGTTCTCATGGACATTATTCCTAATTATTCCTAATATTTAAGGAATTTTCATGTACCCACAGGTATTTTTAATAATTATTCCTAATATTTAAGGAATTTCCATGTACCCACAGGTATTTATCCCTAATATTTTAGGAATTTTCATAATTATAGACACCTTTTTATAATTTTTTAGGGTCTAATTTGTAATTTTCCAAAGCTCAGGGGTGAATCTGTCAGATTTGAAACTTTAGTGGAAAATCTGTTAGTTTATAAAGTTCAGTGGAGAATCTATAAGTTTTTAAGCTTCAGGGAAGAATTTGTGAATTATCCAGAACTTGGGGTACTAAACTGCACTTTGGCAGTTTAGTTGTTCATTTTGGGTGTCCAGTCGAACGTATCGACCTCATTTGAGGTCGATTGAAATAATATTTTTTTTTCAAATATTATTATTGAATAATAATATTTATTTTACCCAATTTGTTAAGGGTATTTTCGACCTCATTTTTAGGTATTTTCGACCTCATTTTGAGGTATTTTATACCTCATTTTGAGGTATTTTCGACCTCAATTTTTTGAGGTATTGTCGACCTCGATTTTAACCCTCAAGTTGGTCCTAGGTCGAAAAAAATGACCTCGGCTTTTCATGTATTTTCGACCTCATTTTGAGGTATTTTCGACCTCATTTTTGAGGTATTTTAGACCTCATATTGAGGTATTTTGACCTTATTTTTGAGGTATTTTAGACCTCATTTTGAGGTATTTTAGACCTCATTTTGAGGTATTGTCAACTTCGATTTTCGACCTCAATTTGGCCCTAGGTCGAACAATTCTAAACAAGTATAGGCCTATTTTGAGTAAATTCTAGCTTCATAGCATTTTTAATGAAAAATTATTTAGTACTATAACATAAGTTCTTGAAATGCATATGTATAGGCCTATTTGTAAACATCGAGGATACAACTCAACTTAAACAAGTTTGTGATAAGTAAATAATAATTCAATTGTCACGGGAATCTCAGAAGATCATATCAGTCAAAAGAATGAGATTAAAAGTCATCTACAGACTTGAAGTAATTCTACATTGAAAGAAGTTCATTTAATTGATCAAGCCTCAGTGAAGTATTCAAAGAAGTGGATCTATTATGAAGACAGAGATTTCAGAAGTGTGACACCATGTATACACGTTACAGTGTTTGTTTAAAGGGAATTTAAAAGAAAAGGGAATCACAGCTTAAAGTCAAAGATGAAGAACAATCATTGAAGTCAGTCACTCATGAACCATATAGTACATCGAGTGTCAACGTTAGTCAGTGGAAGTTCGTCATTATTTTAAGTGGTTCACAGAAAAATTTCTTGTAGCAAGAAATTAGATTTTATTCTCTTTTAATTAACTATATTATTTAATTAATTTACCTAATAAATTAATTAAGTAGGTAATTAAATTAGAATTAAATCTAATACTGAAAAGACTAAAAATAGAACTGGTAAGACTATCATGGATAGTCTTACCGGTAGTCTTTGTAGTTCAAAGATAGTCTTTCCGAAAGTCTTGCTAGAAGAAATGTAGTCTTTCCGATAGTCTTTGTGGAACAAAGATAGTCTTGCCAGTTGTTGTATTTTCTTTCTGAGAGTCTTTGTAAAGCTATTAGGATAGTCTTTGCACTTTAATTAAATGGACAGGCGGCCAAAAAGCTTGTGCTAATTGGCATGTATTAATAAAAAGATAGATTAAGACAGTACCATCATCTCTCAACATCATATCTTCAAGAACATACTGTCTAAAAATATCAAAGCTGCTGGAGACATTTCTTTGATAAGTAAATCATTTCTAGTTTGAAGTGTTATATCCAAGCCACTAGAAATCATTTACTTGTACTACTTTGACTATCTAGCGGATCTTTATCCCTAGAACTTATCTCGAACTATTATTTATCGTTCTATCTTTTTATTACAAAAATAGATAAATTCATGTCGAATTTATTCTAGATTTGTTTTAATTAGTTTGAGATTCAATTCTTGTAATCTGTACTTCATTTGTAACACCCTTCAAGTTTAATATCAGTTATATTTAACTTGAATCTTGTTTCATTTAATTCCGCAATAATTTTTTATTGAATTGTTAAATCACGAACAATACAAATTCGATAAAACGGTACAGTTTGTATTCAACCCCCCCCCCCCCCCCCCCCCGTCTACAAACATATCGGGACCTAACAGTTCTTGTGGTTAATTCAATGACAAATATACATAAAATAATTAATTAATAATATTCACAAACTTATATTATTAACAAAATTTTAGGGGAAACTATATATAGTTAAAGAACTTGTCACAAAAATAATAATGTATTTCAAAATACCTAACAATTTTTAAAATTAATTAATTATCACATATTAATATTTATTTCCCTTAAGGTGTTAATTAATTCCTCCTAACATTTCGTTTTGATAAGTTAATATAAAACTATCCATTGATATTTATTTATTATTATACTTGACAACATTCTAAACATACTTAAATTTAATAAGTACCATTATAAATTATTTGTTTAATTTTTAAAATTTTACAGTTTTTAAGAAGTTTGGAAAGATAAAAAATTGGAAAAGGCTTCTTAAAATAGAAGATACAAAATTTCAGAGGAATAAAAGACTAATGCACCTAAAGCTAATCATAAATGGGAAGCTACTTCTCCAGGGACTTTAAAAATTAATGTGGATGCATCAGATTTTAGTGGATCACCCTCGTTTTCTCAACTTGGTGCTCAGAGATGACAAAGTTAAGTTTATCAGTGGTCGTACGATATGTGATATGTGTGGAAGGAGTAGGTTTAGTGTTTGAGGCAGAAACCTATCTGAGGTGCTCGAGGCTTAATCATGGACTGTAGCTGAGCTCCATCAACTAGTCATCATCGAAACGGACTCTATGTTAACCACCAAGGCATTGAAAACACAAGCAGATATTTTGTGAACAATGTAATTGTCGAACTAACTTTGTGAACAAGAATCAGAATAGAGAAGAGAGAGAGAGAGAGAGAGAGAGAGAGAGGAAAAATTATGTATTCATTCATTGTGAAAAGTTTCAATGGAAATGTTCTGTTACAAGCTTATATACAACAAACTTTGGAGGGAAAGTTTGTTAGTTCTAAATTCCTAACTAACTTTTGAATTACGGCTGGAAAAACAATATGTACAAAATATAATTTAATTATACTAGCTCTAAGTAATAGCTCCAACATTCCCCCTCAAGTTGGAGGGTGAATTATTTACACTCAACTTGCCAAGAATTGTATGATATTGAAGATCTGTGACTGGTTTGGTAAGAACATCTGCCAATTGCGCTGCTGTAGGGATGTAGCTCAATGATAAGAGACCAGAGATCAACTTATCTCGAACAAAATGACAATCTAGATCAATGTGTTTTGTGCGTTCATGGAAGACATGGTTTTTAGCAATATATATAGCAGCTTGATTATCACACTTCACTGGTATAGGTAGAACATCAGTCACATCAAGATCATGGAGCAGTCTAGATAACCAGGCTACTTCTGCAGTGATTCTTCTCAATGATCTATATTCAGCCTCTGCTGAAGAAAGTGAAACAGTATGCTGCTTCTTTGATTTCAAAGAAATTAAACTGCCACCAAGTAGAACTACAAACCCTGAAACAGATCTTCTAGTCTGTGGACATGCAGCCCAGTCTGCATCACAGTAGGCTTCAAGATTGAAAGTAGGATTGTTATTTAAGAGCAAACCTGTTAGATCAGGATTCAATGATCGTCAGGATCTGGATTAAACTGATCAGGATTGCTGACGTCATCAGTATTGCACGAGCGTTAGTATCAGGATTACTGTCAGGATTTATATCAGGACAATGATCAGGATTTATCATCAGGACTGGAAGCTGATCAGGATTATAACTTTGAGTTATTTAAGGAATTCAGTTAAAGAATGAAGTTTATTTTGTCGGTTCCTAGTTAATATGAATGCAGCTGTCGGTCAGGATATGTTTCAATATAGTTGGTAATTGATTTGGACTTATCTTGTAATCGATAGAGAAGTTGTGTAGTATATAAACACAGTTTAGGTTTTGATTTTATATCAATCACATACACGAGTATATTGTAACCTAGAAGCTCTCAAGAACATCAGAATTTCTTGAGAGAGTTTGTAACAGTTTTATATCAGAATTAATAAAGTTGTTATTCTTTCATATTTGTAATTTATATTTTATTAAGTCGAAAATCTTATACAATTGTATTCAACCCCCTTCTACAATTGTTTATTACTGGGCAACAATTGGTATCAGAGCAAACTAATTTAAATTTGATTTAGAAGCGATCTAAGATATCGACAACCAAGTATGAAAGCATGAAGATTCCCATCTTGAAGAAAACTGAATACCCTAGATGAAGGGTAAAGATGTTGATGTATCTAGAAGCAATGGATCCTGAATATCTGGACAAGATTCGTGATGGACCATATATCCCTACGAGACTTGTTGGACAAACAAATATTGTACCTGAACACTACGTGGTCAAGGTAAAAAGTGAGTGGACTCCAGAAGGGAAAGCTGACGTTCTCAAAGATGCTAAGATAAAGAATATCCTGCACAACAGTCTTGATGCTGTCATGTCTAACAGGGTAATTGCATGCAAGTCTGCAAAGGAAATTTGGGACACTTTGGAAACTCAATGCCAAGGATCTGCATCTGTCAAGAAAAACAGAAGGGCTCTATTGATTCAAGAGTATGAACAATTTGATGCTAGAACTGATGAGAGCCTTACTGACATGTATGATAGATTCCTAACACTTCTGAACAATCTATCTCCAGTTGGCAAAGAGTATGTAGCTGAAGACTCAAACACCAAGTTTCTGAGGGCTTTACCAGAAGAATGGGACACTCAAACCTCAATTATTAGGCACCAGTATGATCTAAACACTGTGTCTCTTGATGAGGTTTATGGAAGGCTTAGAACCTATGATCTTGAGGTTCAACAAAGAAATAATAAGAAGAGTAGCAAGGAAAAGTCTATAGCCTTGAATGTTGAGGCTAGATCAAAAGGAAAAGCTGTGGAGGTCTCTAGAAGAAAATCAAGAGTGGTGGAGTCAGATCCTGATGACTCATCATCAGATACTGATGGCAATCCCGATGCCAATACTGATGATGATTCTACTGACTCAGACATGGAAGAGATGGTTGCTATGATAGTCAGGGGCTTCAAGAAGATGAAATTCAGGAAGGCTAGAAGACAAGGCAACTTCCAGAAAAAGACCTTCAATGCTTACAAAGACAAGTACATCAAGAAGGACAGCAAAAGTGGCAAATTTGACAAGTCAAAGATAAGATGCTACAAGTGTAATGGAATGGGGCACTTTGCAACTGAGTGCAAGAAGGCTAAAGCACTCATCACATCAAGCAAGGATTGGATGGACTCTTCCTCAGAATCTGACACTGAGGTGGTCAACTATGCTCTAATGTCCAATACTGATGAAAAGGTACCAAATACTGTCTTTGATTTTGATACTGATAATGCCTCTGAGTTAAGACATTTTCTAAAGTCATTTCATATTAGCTTTAGAAGTCAAACTGCTGAAAATACTAGGATCTTATCTGAGATGTCTGAACTTAGGAAACAGAATGAACATTTAGAAGCTGAATTTTCTTTTATGCAAGAAGTACAAAAAGAATATGATAATGCTAAACACATGCACTTAGAGATGAAATTTAAATGTACTTCTCTTGAGAAAGAACTTGAGATTGCTAATGAGAAAATCAGAACCTGGACAGAATCTGGAAGGAAATTTCATGAGATTAATATTTCTAAGAATTAGAAAGAATGTCTAGGATATAAGTCAGATGAAGATAAGAAATTGAAAAAGAAAGTTGCTATAAATGAGACAGTTAACCCAATGACCTATAGACATGTTATAGACAAGACCAAAACAAAGATTAAGCCTGTTAAATTTGTATTTGGTAAAGATCCCAATTCTACTTTTGAAAAGGGATCTACTTCTGCTCAACAAATCTCAAATGCTAAGTCTAAACCTATTAAGAAGAATATAGGTTTATTGTCTCAGAAACAACTTAAGGAGAAAGTATGTGAGGTAACAGGTAAACAGAAGTCACCTACTGTCAAAAGAAACAGGAATGGTAAAGTTGGGATTAATAAAGAGAATAATTATAAGTTTATCCCAAATGCACCAAGAAAGTGTTGCTATACCTGTGGTAACTCTAATCATCTTGCTATTGATTGTAGGAAGAGTAAAAAGAAGTTTATTGAGATTCCTAGGTCTGATGTTAGGAATATATCAGTATTTTATAAACCACATAAGTCTTGTTTTTATTGTGGCAGTAAATGGCATTCTATTTATACTTGTGAAGAATACCATAATTTGTACCATAACTTTTATGATCCTTTACCTAAGTTTAATAAAATTGAAAATTCTGGTAAATCTAAGAATGTCAAAGTGAAGCATGCATCTGTTAATACTCATACTGACAAAGCAAATCCTGATGGATTCTATTCTGTTAGGACTGCTAAGGTCAAAAAGACTTCTGCTGCTAAAATTAATAACATGCATGGAATGAGAACCCAACAAGTGTGGGTTCTTAAAAATACTAACTAGTGTATTTTTGTCTGATTGTAGGGTAAAAAGAAAAATGTGTTAGTCATGGATAGTGGATGTTCTGTGCACATGACTGGAAACAAAGCCCTGTTATCAGAATATGAGGAGAAAGTTGGCCCAACTAGGGCTGAGCAAAACCGAACCAGAACCGAAAAACCGAACCGAATAGTGTAATTTCGGTTCGGTTCGGTTCTAATTTTCTGAAAATTCGGTCTTTTCGGTCCGGACCGAATAGACCGAAATAAATATCGGTTCGGTTCGGTTTTTTCAAAAAAAATTCGGTCCGAACCGAATAAACCGAAATATTTTATATTTTATATTTATATAATTTTTATATATTAATTTTATATATATGTATGTATTCAAACTTTTGCATAACTTATTTTTGGTTCGAGATTTGAAGTTTGAATTATTATATTTACATCTAACTTGTATTTCATTAGCTAATATTTTCATTTTTAGGAAAATCATACATTTTGGATTTTTTTGAAATACAATTTTTTTTTAAAAAAAAAATTCGGTTCTTGAGGGAAAGAACCGAACCGAATAACATTATTTCGGTTCGGTTCCGGTCCGGTCCAAAATACAAATTCGGTTCGGTTCGGTCCGGAAAAAAATGATAATTCGGTTTTCGGTTTATTCGGTTCGGTCCGGTTCTGAACCGAACCGACCGAATGCTCAGCCCTAGGCCCAACTGTGTCTTATGGAGATGGCAACATTGGACAAACATTGGGATATGGCAATATAATAATTGGAAATGTCATCATTGAAAAAGTAGCTCTTGTGAAGGGACTAAAACACAACCTATTGAGTATTAGTCAAATCACAGACAGAGGTTATCATGTCAACTTCTATTCCACACACTGTGAGGTAGTCAGCAAAGCTTCAGGAAAGGTTGCTCTCACTGGCTATAGGCATGGTAACATATATGAAGCCAACATTCACACCAAAACTGAAGGCTCTCCTACTTGTCTCATCAGTAAAGCCTCAGTAGATGAAAGTTGAAATTGGCACAAGAAGCTTTCTCATCTCAACTTTAGCAATATCATTGAGTTGGTGAAGAAAGATTTGGTTAGAGGACTACCTAAAGATTTGTATACTCCTGATGGACTCTGTGATGCATGTTAGAAAGCAAAACAGAGAAGGACATCATTTAAGAGTAAATCTGAATCCTCTATTGGTGAACCATATCACATGCTGCACCTTGACTTATTTGGACCAGTCAACATTATGTCCATCAATAAGAAAAGGAACACACTTGTAATTGTTGATGAATACTCTAGATTCACCTGGGTGTACTTTCTGCACAGAAAAGATGAGACTCCTGAGATACTGTTGGAACATGTGAGAATGATTGAGACAGGCTCAAAGTACAAAGTCAAGATTCTGAGAAGTGATAATGGTACTGAATTCAAGAATTCAAAGATGGAAGAGTTCTACAAATACAAAGGAATAATTCAACAATTTTCTGCTCCTGGCACACCCCAGCAAAATGGAGTAGTTGAAAGAAAGAATAACTCTTATTGAAGCTGGCAGAACTATGTTGGAAGAAACTAAATTGCCTACATATTTCTGGGTAGAAGTAGTCAATACCACATGCTATACTCAAAATCTCACACTGATAAACAGACATTGTGTAACTCCCTATCAAATGCTCAAGGAGAAGAAACCTAGTTTGAAGCATCTACATGTGTTTGGCTGTAAATGTTTTGTTCTCAGAACTCATCCTGAACAGCTAGGGAAATTTGAAACAAAGGCTGATGAGGGAATTTTTATTGGCTATCCTGCATCAAGAGCCTTTAGAGTTTATAACTTGAGAACAAGAACTGTCATGGAGTCAATTCATGTATCTTTTGATGATAAGAAAATAACTGGAATAAATGAAGACTCTCATGATAGGTTGATTTTTGAAAATGAAGCTACCAAGGATCCTGAAGAACAAGAATCAGATACTGTCACTTCATCATATACTGATGGGTCACCAAATCATGATGACTCACCAAATCCTGATGACTCACCAAATCCTGATGGAGCACCAAATACTGATGGTGCTGATACTGATGGTACTAATTCTGATGGTGCCAATGCTAATGATGCAAATAATGGTGACACTACTAGCAGTGCAAATGTTGAGGGGAGCAACAAAAAACAACTACTAGTTCTGAATCTACTCAAACATCAGGACATAATTCTTCAGATACCGATTCAAGTGACAATCCTGATAATCAATCAGGAGGTGACATCAACAACTCAGGGGGAGCTTCTAATGAAGCAAATTCTTCTAATCAAGATAACACCAATCCAGGGGGGAGCATCTACTTCAATGAATGATTTACCACCAGCTAGGAAATGGACAAGAAGTCATACTCCTGATTTGATAATTGGGGATCCTGATGTAGGTGTTAAAACAAGAAGTGCAACTCAGAATGAATGTCTTTATCATAACTTTCTATCCAAGGAGGATCCTAAGAAAGTTGAAGATGCACTTAAGGATGCTGATTGGGTTACTGCAATGCAAGAAGAATTGAATGAATTTGAAAGGAATGAAGTCTGGAAACTAGTGCCAAGACCAAAGAATAGGTCAATTGTTAGTACAAAATGGATTTTCAAAAACAAGACTGATTCAGATGGTGTAATTATCAGAAACAAAGCAAGGCTAGTTGCAAATGGGTATTCTCAACAAGAAGGAATTGACTATGATGAAACTTTTGCTCCTGTTGCAAGACTAGAGGCCATCAGGATCTTTCTGGCTTATGCAGCTCACAAGAAATTCAAGGTTTTCCAGATGGATGTTAAAAGTGCTTTCTTAAATGGTGAACTGGAGGAAGAAGTTTATGTTGAACACCCTACTGGCTTCATTGATCCAAAATATCCAAATCATGTCTATAGATTGGATAAGGCACTTTATGGACTAAAGCAAGCTCCAAGAGCATGGTATGAAACCTTAGCTCAATTCTTACTAGAAAGTGGATTCAAAAGAGGTACTATTGATAAAACTTTGTTTTATTTGAATCATGGTAAGGATTTGCTATTAGTTCAAATATATGTTGATGATATCATCTTTGGGTCAACAAACAATAAGCTATGTGAAAAGTTTTCCAAGCTTATGCAGTCTAGATATCAAATGAGCATGATGGGAGAAATGAGTTACTTTCTTGGTCTCCAAGTTAAACAGACTGAGGATGGCATCTTTATCAATCAGTCCAAATATACCAGGAATTTATTGAAAAGGTTTAACATGCAAGATAGTGCAACTGCAAGTACTCTCATAGCCACAACTACCAAACTTGATCTTGATCAAGGTGTTGAGGTAGATGTAACTCATTACAGGGGAATGATTGTCTCTCTATTATATCTCACTGCAAGTAGACCAGATATCATGTTTGCAACCTGTCTTTGTGCAAGATTTCAAGCAAAACCCATGGAACCTCATCTGATAGCAGTCAAAAGAATTTTCATATATCTCAAAGGCACTCATTCACTTGGCCTTTGGTATGCAAGGGAATCAGATTTTGGTTTGTGTGGTTACTCAGATGCTGATTTTGCAGGATGCAAAATAGACAGGAAAAGTACTTCAGGAAGTTGTCAGTTTTTGGGTGGTAGACTAATTTCATGGTTCAGTAAAAAGCAAAAGTCTATCTCTACTTCAACTGCAGAAGCTGAGTACATTGTTGCAGGAAGTTGTTGTGCTCGGATAATGTGGATGAGAAATCAGTTGTTAGATTATGGCCTGTCATACTCCAAAATCCCTATTTATTGTGATAACCAAAGTGCTATTGCAATGACAGGAAATCCAGTTCAGCATTCTCTAACTAAACACATCAGTATTAGATATCACTTCATAAGAGAACAGGCTCTGGAAGGAACAATTGAACTTCATTTTGTTTCTATTGATCAACAACTAGCTGATATATTCACCAAGCCACTGCCTGAAGCTACTTTCAATAAATTGGTGAATGAACTTGGAATGATGAACTTTGAGAATTTATGAGGAAAGCTACAGAGAAGAAATCCCGATGACTATCAAATCTTGATGGTCATTCAGAAAGATATGTAATCTTGATCAAATCCTGATAGGACAAAATCCTGACAGGAAGTCAACTGGTCAATCCTGATGTACAGGTCAGTATTTCATTGCTTAATTTGTGCCTGATTTTTCGTCAGTAACTGATGAGAAACGTTTGAGTTTTAGTTGGACAGTTGTATGTGCACGTGCTTTTGTTTTAAAAGCTTTAAGTGATAGGAAATCAGATAAGTTAGGCTCTGTCTGTTTCTTAGATTTTTCCAGCTAATTTTTAATCACTTATGTCCTAATGTTACTTTTGAAGAGGATGTGATTCTGCCCATTTGTAGAATTACAGAGAATAATATTAAGTCCTTAGTCAACAGGGATAAGGCAAAACACTCAGATTTTTCTTGCAAGAGAAATTGCCTACTCTTTATGGATCAGTTTCTGATGCTATGGGGCAAGGCCAATCACACCTTGTTCCTGACACAAGCATCCCTCCCAAACACTCAAAACACTCTACAACCACCTCTACTGTCTCTCAAAAGACTATAGTTGTAAAATCTAAGAAATCAGCTAGATCTGATGTGTCTGGAAGGCAATCAGGATCAAAGGATTTCTCCACTACACCACTCACCAAAAAGAAGTCAAAAGGGGGTGTACAAGGGGTCCTGGTGAAGAAGGTTGATAAGGTTGAGGAGGTTGTTAATGTGAAAAAAAAATTGGTGTTAAGGGATGAGACTGATTCTGAGGATGACATGCCTATATCCTCCAAATTTAAGATGATCAAGGAAGTTGTTGATACTGCAAGTGAAGTTGTGGCATCAACTGCAAAGCCACAGAAGACAAGAAAGTTGATTAAAAGCAGGTATCATATTCCTATGAAGAAGCTGGATACTGATGGACAGGACACTTCAATTCCTGATGACCAGTCAAATCCTGACGTTGGTATTCCTGAAGCATCACAAAACAAGATTGTCTCTATCTCTGATTCTCCAGCCTCTCCATCTAAGACGATTCTAGAAATTTCATGGGAGAAGGTTGCTGAGACTGCTTTCAAGATTGGATTTACACCTCCATTTCAGAAGAAAAGGAAGGCAGAAGAGAAAGTTTTTCAGAGGCAAAAGAAACTGAAGGGATCTAGCCCACAAGAACCTGAACCTCAAAGTGGTTCAGCAGCTACTGATGATCCTACCCCACAAGAACCATCCTTTCAAAGTAAGGATGCAGGCCAATCAACAACAGTTTCTGAGGAGTTTCCTGACAATGCTCAAGGGACTTCTACTATTCCTGAAATGGATATTTTGGTCGAGGATACTGTCACTGAGGGAAGCACACAAGAACCTCCAACTCAAAGTGTTGAAGCAGCTTCTGAACCTCAAGCTACACAAGAACCATTAGTAGAAAATACTGATGCAAGCATTTTAAATCCTGATAGTGTTGCTCCTGACGCTAGTGGTGCTCCTGATGCTGAGCCAATCCTGATTCAACCACTAAGCTCAAGGCCAATGAAAGCTCCTGTCACAGATCATCAGTATAAGCTTAAAGGTATTATTCTTCCTTATTCTAATAATTCTGATAATTCTGCTGATGATGACAGTGATGATGATGATGATAAGGATATTGAGAAGGATCAGATTGCTACAGCACTAAAATCTAGTCTCAGAACTAACTTTGGTTCTTCAAGAACTTTCATGACTGGCAAGGCTACTACAGGAAAAGACACTAGACAAGACTTTTCTAGTCCTTCTGCAATTGATCCTGCTGAACAGCTGAGAAGACATGAATGGGATAATGATTGGTACAGGTCTGCTGATCATGTTAGCTATCCATGTGCTTTACTACATGCTTCTTATGCTGCAAGCCTGATTGAAAATGAAGATGTGAAGAATCACTTGAAGGCTACAACTCTTTTATCTAGAGCCTCAAGGATGAAATCGATTCTGTGAAAGCTTGACAAAGGCACTTACTGCTTTTCAACTAAGAGTAGTGGAATCCCAAGTTAAGTCACTTATTACTGAACAGTCTCACATCAATACCAGAATTGACTCATTGGATTCTAAGGTAACTGACATTCAAGCCTCTCTTTCCTTAATTTTAAATTTGTTATCAAATCCTGATGCCAAAAAAGGGGAGAAGTTAAGTCAGACAAAATGCACACCTGATCTAGTATTGAGAAAGTATAATGATGATGATCATACTGGACATGATGGCGATGACATGGTATTACAAGGAGGAACCTCTGATGCTGCTATTGTGAAGTCAACAATTCAAACTTCTCAAAGTCAATCTACGCAGTCAACTCATGTTTCTGATTCTGGAGTTAGAACAGTAAAGACATTGGTGAAATCTCAGATCCTGACGGAAGAGCAAATCCTGACAGGTGATCAAATCCTGACGTCTGATCAAATCCTGACGCCTGGTCATGGAACCTTATCTACAATTCCTGAAGGTGATGAAGATGTTCTCATTGAAAATCCTGAAGATGCTACAAATCTATTCTAGAAGTTCAAGACAAGAGATGGTAATGTTGTTACTCTTTATCACACTGATAAGAGAGTTCAACAATTATTTGCAAGAAAGACACTTTCTACAGCTAGTGAAGAATATCCTGATCTATCACATGAAGAATTTCTAATTCAACAAAGAGAAATCATGGAAAGATTTAATAATCCTGCTCCTGCTAGAGGTAGAGGAGGCAGAGGTAGAAGAAGTGTCAGAAGAGGTGCAAGAAGAGGGAGAAGCTCATCAAATCAAACAATGCCTAGACAGACAAGGTCTAGAAGAGTAAGAATAGAAGAAATTCCTGAGGCTTCTCAAACTCCAATAGCTCCTGATACTCTAGCTATCAGGACTATCATTCAAGAAGAAGATCAAGAAATAGAAAAGGGACCACAATTGAGAAGAAGACCAAGACAATCAACTCTTATCAGTAATACAGCTCAAATTGAAGATTCTAATTCTGATATTGTTCCTGACACTGTTCAAGATCCTGATGAATCTGATATTCTACAAGAGGTTGGTTTGTTAATTTTATCTACTGTGGTTGACTCTCATAATGAAGAAGTGGATGAAGAAGAAGAAGTTAGAAGAAGAGAAGTTACAAGAACAATAAATAGAGATTTTAATCTCTATGTGCAAAAGCTCAAAAGTTCAAATAGGTTGTTGTGGAGAAATTCAAGAAGACAACAACCTCAGCAAGAAAAGAGCTATGTTCTTGAAAAGGAGAAGGACAAGAAGTGGAAACATATTATCAGTCTGGTGGAATTGTAACAAATGTCTCCAGTGTTGCAGACTTTTCTGGTTCACAAAGATCCAAAGCACTCTTGTTACAAATGTTTTCAAGCCTAAAGCAAATGCCACACAATTCAAGAGGAGGTATAGGTCACAGAGATGCTGAGTTTCTGAACATGCCATATATTGACCCTCACTCTTTGACTGACATTGGAGGTAATTTAACTTCTGAACACCTGAATAATTTATTAGCTGTTGATATAGTTATAGATTGTCATGATGGTACTGAAAAGAAAGAGAATCTTCTGTACTTCATGAAAGATGGAAGTGTGAAGGTTTTGACAATTCAAGAGCTGCTGGTTAAATCGACAAAGTAACTGAAATATGTTCACTATCTGCTTAAATGGAAAAATGAAGTGTGCAAGAAATGGTCAGATATGATTCTGTCAACCATAAGGAGAAGGTTTGATGAAGGAAGGAATTACAATGGTGATTATACTCCCATGTACTTAAATCTGAGAGATCAAGATGTGGAAATGCAAAGAGACACTGCTGTTAAAGAAATGTCTTTTGGTATGAAGCAACCGACTCTTAATCCTGATGGGAAGGAAATTGCTTACCTCTTGGTTGAAGATCATAGTCTACAAAGAAGTCCAATTCAAAATCTTAGATCAGCTATCTACCAGATAAATGAGGAAGATGAAGAACTCAAAAATCTTAAAGAAAGAATAATTCAGATTATTGAAGATAAAGAAGAAAGACTACTGCCAAGCTTTTTGAAGATGAATTTGTTCTATCAAAATATTTAAAAAGATAAGTTTGCTACTGTAAATACTTGTACATTTTGTAAATAAGTTTTTGGTATCATTGAATCTAGTAATCTATACTTTATTTTACAAAGTATGAGATTGGGGGAGATTGTTAGATCAGGATTCAATGATCGTCAGGATCTGGATTAAACTGATCAGGATTGCTGACGTCATCAGTATTGCACGAGCGTCAGTATCAGGATTACTGTCAGGATTTCTATCAGGACTATGATCAGGATTTATCATCAGGACTGGAAGCTGATCAGGATTATAACTTCGAGTTATTTAAGGAATTCAGTTAAAGAAGGAAGTTTATTTTGTCGGTTCCTAGTTAATAGGAATGCAGCTATCGGTTAGGATATGTTTCATAGTTGGTAATTGATTTGGACTTATCTTGTAATCGATAGAGAAGCTATGTAGTATATAAACACGGTTTAGGTTTTGATTTTATATCAATCACATACACGAGTATATTGTAACCTAGAAGCTCTCAAGAACATCAGAATTTCTTGAGAGATTTTGTAACAGTTTTATATCAAAATTAATAAAGATGTTATTCTTTCATATTTGTGATTTATATTTTATTAAGTCAAAAATATTATACAATTGTATTCAATCCCCTTCTACAATTGTTTATTACTGGGCAAAAAAACCTCTTGCTGGATCAGACTTAAGATATCTGAGGACATGGAGAGCAGCATCCAAATGAGGTTGTCTGGGATCTGACATAAATTGACTAAGATGTTGAACTGAAAAGGAGAGATCTGGTCTTGTGTTTGTGAGAAAGTTCAGCTTGCCAACTAATTGTCTGTACAAGGAAGGACTTGAAACTGGAGCACCAGTATTGTCGAGTAATTTGATATTAAGGTCTAAAGGACTAACAACAAGACTGGAGTCAGGAGAATCAAAAGATTGAAGGAGTTCCATAGCAAACTTCCTTTGAGAGATGATAAAACCATTAGGAACATGAGTAAATTCCAAACCTAAGAAGTAATGGAGTGGACCTAAATCTTTGATTTTGAAGGTTGAGTCAAGGAATTGTTTAACAGATTGAATTTCACTCAAATCATTCCTTACCACAAGAATATCAACAACATATACTGTTAGAAAAACAATAGAAGCACCAGTTTTCTTGTTTAATCATTCTCAGAAGTAACATAATCTCTGGACATGAGCAAGACTCAACTTTGAATGTCATTCCCTAGAGGCTTGTCTAAGCCCATATAAGGATTTAATGAGTTTGCAGACCAAATTTGGATCAGAAAAAAATAGACCAGGTGGAGGCTTCATGTAAATATCTTCATGCAAATCACCATGAAGAAAGGCATTGTTTACATCTAATTGTGACAGATGCCATCCCTTCTTCACAGCAATAGCAACAAGGGATCTAATAGTAGTCATTTTAACAACTGGTGAAAAGGTTTCAGTGAAATCAATACCTTCTTTTTGTGTAAAACCCTTCACTACTAATCTTGTTTTATACCTCTCAATTGAACCATCAACATGATGTTTGATCTTGAATACCCATTTTGAAGAAATAGCATTCTTACCAGGTGGTAAAGGAACCATCTTCCAAGTATTGTTTGATTCTAAGGCAAAAAATTCATTATCAATTGTTTGTTGCCATTCTGGAAATTGAATAGCTTCATTGTAAGTGGTTGGTTCAGGTACAGGTTGTAAAGTAAGTTGACTAGCATTGCAACAAGTGACTGAAGGAACAGATGCTACAGGTTGAGTACATAGTGATGTTAAAGTGCAAGTACAAGTAGAAGTATGACACTGTTTAGTGAGAGGGTGAACAAAATCTTCCAAATAAGCTGGTAACTTATGTTGTCTGGTAGATTTTCTAGGAGGTAGTGTAACTGGAGGAATACCAGAATGTGACACATCTATGGCAATAGTGTTGTCAGAAATAGATGAGGAATATGGAATATCTGAATACACTGGGAGAATAGAATCAGAAACACTATGTGGAATAGATGTATCAGGTACTGATAGAGGGATAAAGAGATGAGAAGAGTTATTGATGAATGGAAAAATTGTTTCATGAAAAGTAGCATCTCTAGAGATATGAATGCTATTAGTCTCAATATTCAGGAATTTATATGCTTTATTTCCATAAGGATATCCTAAGAATACACAAGGTGAAGCTCTAGGAGAAAATTTTGTCATATTGACAGAAGGTGTACAAATATAGCTTAGACAACCAAATGGTTTCAAATGTGTATATTCAGGTTTAATACCAAAAAGAATTTCATATGGTGAGGCCCCCTTTAGGATCATAGAGGGAAATCTATTAATGAGATATGTAGAAGTTAATACACAATCTCCCTAATATTTTATTGGGAGGTTGGATTGAAAAATTAAAGCTCTAGAGGTTTCCAATATATGTTTATGCTTTCTCTCCATAACACCATTTTGTTGTGGAGTATAAGCACATGAAGTTTGGTGAATGATCCCTTTAGATAAGAAAAATGTACTAGCATCATTACTGAGCCCTAACTCAAGAGCATTATCACTTCTGACAGTTTGAATTTTAGCAGAAAAATGAGTTTCTACCATAGCCACAAAATACTTGATAAAATTGAAAGCATTGCTTTTAGAACTAAGAAGATGTGTCCAGGTTGTCCTAGAGAAGCCATCAACAATAGTCAAGAAATATTTATATTTGTTATAGGTTTGAATAGGATATGGTCCCCAAATATCAACATGAATAAGTTGAAAACACTGTGTAGTATTTATAGTGCTATGTGGAAAAGGCAACCTGTGTTTTCTTTCTTTAGCACAAACATCACAAGGAAATGTAGAACATTGATTGTCAACAGTACATAAAGAAAGATCTTTGCGTTTGGATAAGGGAAAATGCCCCAATCTGGCATGCCAAAGTAAAGCATTACTATTACAAGTAGAAGCAATGGAATAAAGCTGAGGAGTACGGTTTTGTGAACTGGAAGAATTAGCAGCAGGAAGAAGTTGTGGAAAGGTGTAAAGACCTCTTTGAAGCTTACCATGAACCTGTGGCATCTTCAGAGAAGAGCCCTGCATAAAGCAGGTATCATGAGAAAAGCCAATACCACAGTTAAATTGTTATGTAAATTTATGAACAGATAAAAAATTGATTTTGAAGTGTGGGACATATAGAACATGTTGTAAAACAAAATCCGAGGACAAAGGAATAGTTCCAGCAAAAGATGTGTCTATAACATGATCATTAGGAAGAGAAATAGTTAAAGGATGTGTCAAAGGTTGTAAGGAAGAAAATAAGGATCTATAAGCACACATGTGATCACTAGCTCCACTATCAATAATCCAAGTAATGTCTGTGGAAGAAGTAAAACAAGCAGTGTGTATGTAGTTACTAGCAAAATTAGCAAAGGAAGGAGAAGTTGGTTCTGAGGATTGAGCACTCTTGAGAAAATTCATCAGTTGTGTACAGAGTTCTGGTGTGAAACCTGTAGGCGCAGTAGATGTAGTATTATGAGTTGTGTTACCAATCAGAGTTGTAGTCTGTGGAATGTTAGCAGAATCTGAAACTTCAGCTTGAGCAGCAAATCTATTCGATTTAGTAAACTTGAAATCAGGTGGAAAACCATGAAGCTTGAAATATTTGTCAATCAAATGTCCAGTTTTCTTGCAGTAATTACAGTGCAAAGTTGACTTCCTTGTATCACCAGAAAATTTCTTGTTAACAAATCCAGAACCAGTAGAATTCTGCTTGAATGAAGAATGATTGTACTTAGCTGAAGAAGCATTAAATGAAGCAGATTCAGACATAAAATGTGCACCAGAATTAATCTCCCTCTGAGATTCTTCTTGAAGAAGAAGACTGTAAGCCTGACTGATATTAGGTAATGGAGATCTCATCAAGATTGATCCTCTCATAACAACATAAGTGTCATTCAAACCCATCAAAAATTGTATCACTCTTTGATCTTGCTGCAGTTTTTATAATTTTTGTGCAGCTCCACAAGAACAACCACAAGAACAAGTAGGAATAATGCATAAGGCATCAATGTCATCCCAAAGCATCTTCAATTTAGTAAAGTAGTCAGCCACATTGTTGTTGCCTTGAGATAATTCATTAAGTTCTTTATGTAAACCAAACAATTGAGTTCCACTAGAAACACCATAACGTTCTTCTAGTTCAAGCCAAATTTGATATGCAGAATCAGAATATATCACACTTCTACCAATTGATTTAGACAATGCACCAAGAATCCATGAAATTACCATATCATTGCATCTTGACCAACTCTTAAATGTAGGAGATGTAGTTACAGGTTTAGGCAAAGATCCATCAACAAAACCTACATTGTTTCGTGCAGATAAGGCTATTGTCATTGACCTTTTCCAATTACCAAAGCCAGATCCATCAAAAGGATCACTGACTAGTTTCATACCAGGACTGTTAGATGACTGTAAATGAAGAGGATTATATTGTGACAGGTTTGAAGCCATATCAGGTTGTGTAGTATTAGGTTGTGAAGCTGAATTTTATGAAGTTTCAGCCATTAAAATGATGACATATAAGTGTTTGATGAAATGTCAAAGAGAAAATAAAGGTTGAATATGTCTATTTCGAAGGGAAACAACAACAGAAAATGATGACTGCTTAGAAATGATATCTAAAACAGATCAATATCAAAGAAATTCAAGCAAATTGCAAGAACCAGATCAAATCAAATAATCTTCAAGAATCAGTATTTTGTAAAGCGATACAAGAAACGAAAACACCTGGAGATATTGTAAAGTTGAGATGATGAAGACGTGCTGAAGAGATCGACAAATGATCAGAAGTAAACAAAGACGACAATGATCAGGATTGCTTCGATAAACAATCAATCAGAATGCGGAAAATAGCTATTTGGCTCTGATACCATGTGAACAATGTAACTGTCTAACTAACTTTGTGAACAAGAATCAGAATAGAGAAGAGAGAGACAAGGAGACAGAGAGAGAGATGAAAAATTATGTACTCATTCATTGTGAAAAGTTGCAATGGAAATGTTCTGTTACAAGCTTATATACAACAAACTTTGGAGGAAAAGTTTGTTAGTTTTAAATTCCTAACTAACTTTTGAATTACAGCTGGAAAAACAATATGTACAAAATATAATTTAATTATACTAGCTCTAAGTAATAGCTCCAACATATTTTTCTTGAGGTAGGAAACATTTTCAACATATGTCATACCTTGCTTCAATCTCGTGGAGATGTGTTGGTTCAATTTGTTAAAAACCACGCGAACAAAACAGCCCATCAATTGGCTCGTTTTCCTTGTTCATTAAATTGCTACAATGTTCTATTGTTCTAGAGAGAACCCTGATATATAGAATCTGAGATAACCATTGGTTCTACCATAGAATCTCTCAAATAATTTAAAATTTTTATTTCACAAAACATAAAATTTGATTCTAATATAAAATATTAATTACATGTAAATTTTATAAAAAAAAATTAAACATTCAAAATTTGAACAAACAATTAATTTAAATTTGATTCTATTGTAGAATCATTTTGAATAAGTGTGATTTTACGGTAGAATCACTTAGAACTATTTCATTAATTTTAATGATTTTTAATAAAAATATTGTGTAATTTTATTTTTTGATTTACAAATTGAAATTTGTAATTATATAATATATATATATATATATATATACTCTCGCACTCCGTCCCACCCATTTGTTTACATTTGGGTTGGGCACAGAGGTTAAGAAAAAATAATAGAATATTGGAAAAAGTAGAAAAAGTGGTGGGTCCAATTTTTAATTTATAAAGTGGGGATAGTGGATGAGAGTAGTGGAAGTAGTTAATTTTAATATTGTTAAAAGTTTACTACTTTTGAAAAGTTTAGAATTTTAAAGAATTGGATGAGAAATCCCAAAAAAAAAAGTGTAAAGAAATGATTGGGAAAATGAAGTATATATATAGTGGTTCTCTCCTCGAGTTCTCTCTAGAATGTTACTCATCATATGATTTATTGGAAACATGTAACCATAAGAGTACATATGGTAAATGAAAAAAACAAAATTATATACATAATGTAACATTGTTTTTTCTAAACTTATAATACTATAAATAAGATTAATTCAAAAACAAAAAATTATATTTAAAAAATAATAAAGCCAATAAGGCGAAACAAACCTATTTATACAAGAGTTAAGTTATGTAGGCAATCAATTTCATTTCAACTTTTTATGTTTCAGTCGTCCGGCTAAATTCTATGTTTGGTCCAGAAATTCTTACTTGGTTCAGAAATGGTCAATGTCAAACAAATGGTCTTAACAATATCATTCCTGTCTTGAGTTCCATTACTTTCATTCAGTTATTATCAAATGATCCCTTAATCTCGAAGCCAAGAAAATGATGATATGTGGCAAATATGTGATATTACAGAAATATAACAGTTTGACATAAAATGTAGATACAGACAATGCAATAAGCAATGTTTAAGATTAAAGTAGCAAACCTAACAGAGACAACTGCCACAGCCAAACTCTATTAGGTTTGCTTTTTTTTACCCACTGTTCTGAAAAATATGAGTTGAGAAAAATAACTAAATTCATCTGCAACTCAAATCCTGGATGGAATCATCGGCATGCTGTTCTGTAAGTATGCCGAAGCAGCTGCAACTCCGCTCCCAAGCTGCACTGGGTAACCAACATCCTTCAGGATCATCTCCACGCCTGCCAGACACCCCAGCAGTTGCAACTGCCAGAATAAAACATAGAATTTAGCTTTCAACTGGATGGTATATGAGATTTGAACGGTGCAAAATTTTGAAATGACTCATAGAATTCCGCATCTACTTCCTCATAATGAAAGCAGGATAGAAGGTTATCACTATGATGATTTATCCGGTGGTAGTTTTGACAGTACTTCTCTGAAAGAACTTACATCCTGTACTCCTTTGAATCTTGTCTCCTGGTTTATATGTATGAAACAAAATTAATATCGAACAGAAGATGTAAAATCATACCTCATTTAGATTTCCTAGATGACCGATCCTGAAAACCTTTCCTGCAACTTTGTTGAGTCCAAGTCCTAAGCTCAAGTTGTATCGTTTCCATGCCCTTCTAACAACTTCCGAACTATCAATGTATGGAGGTACCACAACTGCAGTGACTGTGTCACTAAACCATTCATCCTTTTGAGTGCAGTTTTTCAGACCCCATGCCTCTACAGCATGCCTGTTATTTCGAGGTTCAACATATTGTCAAAGTCAAACAGTGGAAAAAATGTGAAGCAGAGATGAGTGAAAAACCAGAGTGATTACAAGAACATGGAACTTACTGAACAACTAGTAAGCAATTGGATTTCACAATAAAAATCGGCTTGGAATAAGATTTGTACTTCTGTTAACCATTTGGATGATATATGCACTTTTATGAATGAACCAGCTAGAAATGTTTCTATTTAAGCCACTGCAAAGCAGTTACCTTGTTGCTTTGGCAAGGCGAGTGTGCCTTGCAATTACGTTGTCAAGTCCTTCCTCGAATATAAGATCAAGTGCTGCCCTCAGTCCATATAGTAGTTGGATGGAAGGAGTGTATGGCCAATATGTTCCCATGTTATAGAACTTTAAGTAGTCTTTCCAGTCAAAGAAAACTCTGACCGATTTTGCAGTTTTGGATGCTTCAAGAGCTTTGGGGCTTGCACAAACAATTCCCAATCCAGTGGGAAGAGAAAGAGCTTTTTGGGATCCTGTTAAAGCCACATCTACACCCCATTCATCCATGCGAAAATCAAGCGCACATATTGAAGACACTCCATCGACAAGAAAAAGTGCTGGATGCTGGTAGTGATCTGAAATTTATTAAATTCATACAGTTAAATTCCATATACATTTGATAAATTTGTTCGATTTATAATCTTGATACTTACTAAGTTATCAATCCAATAATTAGTAGATTCTCTATACAATCTTTCTTTTTGGTCGAAATTGACAAAAGTAATGGCTACGATTATCACAGTACTACTGGATATAATTTAAAGGGAATTTGGGAAGAAAGCACAAGGCACATGCAATTATGCAAGAACAGAAGGGAAACTAAAAAGGTGATAGTAGTACAAGAAATTTTGTTCTAGCATTTAAGGAATCTAGTTTTTATTTTTCAGTTAAATGCTTACCAAGAATTTTTCTAACTGTAGCCAAGTTGTTGGTAACTCCAGTTGCCGTCTCATTGTGCACAATACAGACAGCCTTGATGGTATGTGTAGTATCTGCAGCAATTTTTGATGCCAGAATTTCAAGATTGGCACCTTGTCCCCAGTCGCTTTCAACAACATCAACGTTGAAGTTGAGGCGTTGCTGCTGATCGATCCAAAGCAAACTGAACTGACCAATGAGAAATGATACAGTTCGATCTCCAGGAGACAGTGTATTTGTTAACGCACTTTCCCATGCACCAGTACCTTTAAATTAAGAGTAATCAACAGTCTAGTTTAGAACACTTGCTTCTGCAGTTTATGTATTACTACGTTTAGGTAATTCAGTGAAAAGGAAGAAAGTGAACAGTTATTTGACATTGCTGAAACAGAGTTAATGAACTGCAGAACCATGATTGTAGGAAACAGAGTTAATAATTAAATCAAAATAAATAACTATAAAATTAAAAATAAATAGTAAATGAAGTTTTTAAAATCTAAATATATTATCTAAAATACTAGAATTCGTAACTTTTCATTTGGTTGCAGTAGCATTGAAGAAATATGTGTAGAATTCGAGAAAAATTATTTTTACTTTTCGAACACATATTTAGAGTTATCTACATGATAATTATGATGACTTTAGTGATTGAAACGATACCCCGTTGAGATTAGTGATAAAAGTGATATCTGGTATTCACTTCAGTGATCAATTTGATATTTAACCCTTCTAGAAACTACTGCAATTTGTAAGTTCATCTGATCATCGGATTTGTGAATGACATGTAGAATGACCAAAGAAAGTGACTGAAACCAATTTGTTATTTATCGAGTCTTAGATGACAGGAAAAGAGTAATCACAAATTCCAAATACGCAAGCACCAAAAGGACCAAAAACCAAACTGGATATCATAATCTTGAACCAACAATAGAGAACTGAGCAAACAGTACCTGTGGTTGGGAAAAGAAATGGAGTTCCTGAAGTAGTCTTAAAAATCTTCTTGACATCCTCAAGTAAGGTCTTTGTCATTGCTGGAATGGCTGGGGATCGGTAATCCTCATTGTTCCTGTTCATTGCACGAAGGACCTGTTCCGGGATGTTGACTGGCCCCGGAACAAAAAGATGGTTTCTCCCAGGTCCATAAACGTAATCCATCTTTCCTTGAAAGTTTGTGCTCCGTTACTTGTTAACACAATCTTAGCTGTAGCAATCAGTAGGATAACATAATCAACTACAGTTTCATCATATACCTTGTTCCACAACCGAACTTTGCAGTCCTTCGGATTAGTCGAGGTGCGCGAAAGTTGGCCCGGACACCGAATTAACAAAAAAAAAAAACAACCGAACTTTGCACACAATTTCATCAAAACTTGAGAAACTCGTTTCAAGAATACATGGTCATGTTAATAATATATAAATATATAAAACTTGAGAAACTCGTTTCAAAACTTTAACGAACATGTTAATAATATATAAATATACACATATGATTACATGAACATAAGAATATAGCTAGTAATCACAAATATATTAATCAAGAAAATCCCGTAAAATTCACTACAAATACAATTCACTGTTTGAAGCATAAATAAATGAGTTAGTATTTCAACACAAGCTTATATACGTACAAAGTAACAATCCACGCTAGGATTTTTACTCTACTAAATTTTGAAATTTACGGAAACAAGTTAGCCTTCTTAATTCCGCCCCTCGAGAGTGTGACCAAAATAAGATTAGACAAGTGAAAAGAAGCATACCTTTTGCGGACTGAAAAGAGTAGTGTTAAGATATGGAAAGTTGTTCAAAGTTAGCAGAGGATGTGAGCTCCTCCTCCTCTTCCCTACCCCAAGGGTGAAACAACTCAACCAGTGAACATAAAATTTATATGAGCGCGGGGATACGAGTCACTAGTCTCATTAGGGTCCTACTTTAGACAGATAAGAAAGAAACCAATGACAATTTGTGGGACTTTCTGGCCTGTTTGATGTAACAAAACCCATAATATTTTACTATTTGCATGTTTATGTAATTTTCTCATATTAATTTTCCAAATTTTTGCCACCATACAAAATTATTTACAACACAACATGATAACATGTATTTCTCCAAGATGGTAGAAAATTTTGATTATATGCTGATTGTTGTAAAGTAGATGCAAAATATAGTAGAGTTGATATAGAGTCACAAATTTAAATAAAATTCATGACATATTACACGATGCTGATATAAATTTCACCAATTAAAATATCGACGAATGTCTCTGTAATATTTGTATAAATAGCCATAGAAGAGATATGAGGTCGAGAAACAAGTGGTGAAAGATAAAGTGATAAAGCAGTTTCAACCACTCCCTCGTATGTGGGAGAAAAATGACACCACATCTCTTCTCTTCATTCGGCTTCCATCTCATTTGGCCTTATTATTTTAATTATAGTTATTATAAATTATAATTAGCAATATATTAATTGTTTGATCTTTACATGTTGAGAGAGACATGTTAAACAGAACCACATAGATCTTTATGTGTTGAAAGGAACATTTTAAACAGAACCACATAGCAAATTTTGGCCTCAGGGTTGCCCTGTTTTTTCCCAAAATCAGCAACCAAAAAAAAAAATAGATTGACATTTAACTATATTCATTCCAAGTTCAATTTTTTCTGTCTGTCCTACATTTCAAGATTGAAGGCCTCGTTGGGATTTTTTTTATATGATATAACAAACAACAAAAGACAAATAAAAAATCCCAATGGGCACTTGTGTGTCTAGCATGCATGTTAACACCACCTTTATCAAGAAATCCAAGCGCATTAAAGCAACCTCAGTCAGCTGGCGCCCCAGGAGAACGCGTCGATTTCAGCGTCCGGTGAACGTGTTGAAAGATGCATCAGGAAATGACATATTAAGTCAGTATAAATTAGGACGGGAGCTGGGGAGGGGAGAGTTTGGTGTGACATATGAATGTGTGAGAATTGAGAATGGAGAGAAGATGGCATGCAAGAAGATATCTAAGGACAAGTTGAGGACAGAAATCGATGTACAAGATGTGAGAAGGGAAGTTGAAATCATGAGACGTTTGCCTAATCATCCCAATATTGTTTCGTATAAAGATGTGTTTGAGGATAAAGAGGGTATTTATTTGGTAATGGAGCTTTGCGGAGGTGGTGAGCTATTTGATAGGATTGTTGCCAAGGGTCATTATAGTGAAAGAGCCGCGGCTGTTGTCACCAAAACCATGCTCGAGGTTATCAAGGTAGGCATGCATATAATGCAAAATTGTTGGATGATATTTGAGCCATGCAGAAAATAAAAAAAGATGCTACCTTGCTCCTTGTTATGGTTTTTATTATTTTTTTGTAGGTTTGCCATGAGAATGGTGTAATGCACAGGGACTTGAAGCCTGAAAACTTTTTGTATGCAAATAAAGATGAAAATTCACCCTTGAAGGCAATTGATTTTGGCCTCTCTATATTTTTCGAGCCTGGTAAGGATTGCATGTATATACGAAGCTAGACTAATTTGAGTGTGAATTTTCCTGTTTATTCATGCGTCATACATATTACAGGTCAGAATTTTAAGGAAATTGTGGGAAGCCCATATTACATGGCACCTGAAGTTCTTAGAAGAAATTATGGACCAGAAGTAGATATATGGAGTTCAGGTGTAATTCTCTATATTTTGTTATGCGGAGTTCCTCCATTTTGGGCAGGTAACTATACAGATTCTCTTATTAATTAGCGAGTGTTTTAGGGCATTTGTGAAACAATTGCCAGTAATTACACATATATACATGGGTTCTGTTTACAGAGACTGAACAAGGAATTGCACAAGCAATTGTCAAGGGTAAACTAACTTTCAAAAGGGCACCCTGGCCCAAGGTTTCCGAAGATGCAAAAGAACTTGTCAAGGGCATGCTTGATCCAAATCCGTTTAGCCGGATGACAATTGAAGAAGTTCTAGGTGGGTAGCATATGCTTTTAACTTCAACTGATCATCGCAATCTTTCAACAGTCCGTTTTCAAGATCAATATTTTCAATGCTCAAATGATTTGTGATCTTAGCAAACTATTCATATATGTGAATGCCAACTTTTCTTAAATAAAAGAAAAGTTTAAACTTGAAAGTAGAGTTCATGAGTTGAAATTAAGCACCAGTACCACTTTTAGGTATGGCATATATATCTGATTGTGTTTTATATGCAGGACACCGATGGATCCAGAATGCCCATAAAGTCCCAGATATTCCTCTAGGGAATGATGTCAGAACAAGAATCAAACAATTTTCATTGATGAACAAATTCAAGAAGAAAGTTCTAGGAGTAAGTTCAACCTCGTATAAACAAACTCTGGATTATAGGTTTAGCTATTTACTGCATTATTCACACAATTAACTTTCGTATAGGTGGTCGCCACAACCTTGCCAGACGAACAAATTCAAGAAATCAGAGAGATGTTCCATATGTGGGACACCGACAAGAATGGTGATCTGACACTTGAAGAGCTAAAATCAGGCTTAATTAGCAATGACCACAATGTTTCTGATCTTGATGTTCAGTCGCTAATGGAAGCTGTAAGCCTATGTTTATTAATTCATTCCTCTAGATAGAAGCTAGTTTTTAGTTAACTACAGTATTTGACAATGAAATGCCTGTTGAATTTTAATTTTTTTTGTGCAAATGGATATAAAATTTAAGGCTGATCTTGATGGGAATGGAACGCTAAACATTGATGAGTTTGTGACAATTGCGGTGCACATTAAAAAGATCAGCAGTGACGAACAACTTAAACAAGCATTCAGTTCGTTCGATAAGAACCAAAGTGGATACATAGAATTTGAAGAGTTGAATGAAGCTTTGTTTGAAGGAAATCAAGAATCCAACAATGAAAACGTGATACGTGAGATCATATTCGATGCTGACTTAGATAAGGTAAATCGTTTGAGCTCTATAAAATTCTTTCTACTTGTAGAAAAAAGGACAAAGAATATGATGATCCGACGAGGTACCAACAAAGTAAATTTAGCCCTTTTCATTCTTGTCACTAACAGGATGGTCGGATCAGCTATCCAGAATTCGCAGCAATGATGAAAACAGGCATGGATTGGAAGATGGCGTCACGACAGTATTCCAGAGTAATGCTGAATGCACTAAGCAAGAAAATGTTCAAGGAAAACCCTGTGCAGACAAAAATGAAGTAAGAAAATGGATATGTTAATCAAAGTTACACCCCGACATTCAAAGCAAAAGGGAGACATGACTGAACAAAAATATGATAGAGACATGTCTTACATCTTTGGCTCCTAAAGTCCTAGCTGCACATAGAAAAGTTGAAGTTAGAGATTTTGGTGGAACCGTGATTTTATATTTTTCTCCGTATTAGATTTTTTGAGTAATACTAGCTATCCCAAAAAAGTTCTCAAAATTATTAAATGACATATCATGACAAGTGGTGATTTTTAATTTGTCGTGGGGTTTCATATTATTATTTGAAAAAGTCAGCAATTATGCAAGTATTTGTTAACGAATTTGAGACAATTTTTGTGGCCAATAGCATTTTTCCTATTTTTTTAACTAAAATTTAGTGTGTATGTTGAATTGCAATTGCATTTTCTACCAACATTCAATTAATTCTGATAGATATATGAGCACGATCAGAAAACTCAATTGGTTAAGTGCTTATCCGTAGTCGTTCCAGATTCTGTGTTCCATTCTCGCTCATTCTTGAGATTTGGTAGAACATGTACTCGCTTGTAAAACATATAAACCTAATTATTTTTAAAAAAATATGATAGATATGTAAGACCAAATGTAACGTGGGAATCCATAAATTATAAAAATAAATTAAGTAAACTAAAATTTAATGGAACTCATAAGATTTTAATGGTACCATATTGTAATATATGTAAGACCAAATGTAATGTGGGAATCCATAAATTATAAAAATAAATTAGGTAAAGTAAAAAATTTTGGTACTCATAAGATTTTAATGGTACCATATCGCAATATTACTCATAAAATAAATAATGCGGATTCATAAGATTTTTACGTATTATATTTTAAGGAAAAAATAAATTAGGTAATATTCAGTATTGTAAAAAGCGCATTAAGAGACTGTCTAAGTGGACGCTTAAGTGGAATCTGCACTAAACGCTTTAATTTTATATTAAGCAGGTAATTATGCGTTTTTTAAGATTAAGCGGCCTAGTAAGAGGATTAAGTGGTCAAAATGATGTTGACCTGCTAATTTTCTAATTTTAAAATAATAATATTTATTATAATATGACTATAAGTATCATATAATTTTAAAAATACCTTTTTTAATTAAAAACTTTTTATCTTTAAATTCTTATTACTTAATAATTATAAAATTTTAATTTTTCATGTCACGGTATTATTAAAAAAATTATATATATATATATATATATATATATATATATATATATATAGATATATTATTAATCTGATTAATGACCCGCTTAAAATTTCGCTTAACCGCTTATGAGTCTGCTTAACTGTTTAACCGCTAGAAGATCATCTCACCGCCTAGGACTGCTTTGCACTTTTTAGACCACTGGTAAATTTATAATGAACCCCATTATGAGTAGTACAAGATTTTAAGAAATACTAGCATGAAAGCTTATGCAAAGCACGGACCACATTCTAATTCGTATAATTTATTTCACAAATCATGATAAAATCGGCCATATTTCCCTTTCAACATATTTCATTTGCCTGGTTTATTTAAGGTCAGCAACTGATAATCGTTTTAATTTAAAAATAACAACAAGCTCTAAATCTTGAGCACAGTTGATACCCTATAAAGTGACATCCTTGAAAATTAAAAAATTATTTTTAGAGAGAGTTAATTTAAAGGGTTTTTAATGTGTCCTACATATGGCAGCTTTTGTTGAATGTAAGAAGAATGACTGAAAAATTGGTATATAAGAGTTAATCGTTAAACATCGCAACAATAGTGTGAACTTTAGTCCATTTTCCAACAACAATTTTCAAAGGATCGTCACGATAAGGATAAGTTATTTAGTCTGTTTCCAATAGTAATAGCAAATCTGCAATAGGAGGTAGGTGGATCATTACATATGTGGCAGAAGATGCATTATGATTACAAGACCACAAACTGTCTTAACATTACGAGAATTTAACTAATAAGTATTTATACAAACTTATATGCATTATTGTGCATGAACATTTGTTTTTAACATAGTCTTAGAATATGACTAATCGATCATTAGATCTTAGGTAGTTATGTTTTATCTAGATGTCTCATTGTTGAATATCACCATCATTAATATAAGGCTTAATGACATTTTAGCCCTTAAAATTTACTACCGTGTACCCATCAATCCATTACGTTTCAACTTGTACCTTTTTGCCCCCATGGTACAGAAAATATACCTTTTAACCCTTTTTTATATGTATTTATTCCAATAATACCCCTGCACGATATATACCTTTTAGCCCTTGAAGTATTAAATTTGATCCTTTAACCAGTTAAGCACCACTACAGGCACTACATGGGTATACACTACATGGATATACGAAAGAGATAAAGCACCACTACAGGAACTACATGGGTATACACTACATGGATATACGAAAGAGACAGGGGAAGTTGGAGGGGAAATAACACCTAATCAATCATGTCAACATCAATTTCTTTGACTATATCATGTTTTTTGCTCGCAAAATTCATCAATCACCTCTCATTCAGAAATTTGACAACTCGCTCATAATAATTTCCCCATCGCGCTCTTCCCCTCCTGTCACTGTCCTTGTCTATGTACCTGTCCATGCCCCTCTCGTATACCCCTGCAATGGTGTTTAACTTGTTAAATAATCAAACTTAATACTTCAAGGATTAAAAGGTACATATTGTGATGGGGTATTATTGAAAGAAAAATAAGAAAAAATGTTAAAAGGTACGCGGTGACATATATTAGGGGCTAAAAGGTACAAGTTGAGACGTCAGGGGTTGATGGGTACACAGTAGTAACTTTAAAGGTTGAAAGGTCATTAAACTTTAATATAACTGCACATTGTAACTTTTAAAATAATTTGCTTAGTATATATAATCTATGAGAATGTTTTTCCTGAGATTATGTCAGGATATCCACTTGAGGCAACCATACAATTGACTTAATATTTTCTTATACACCATAATCTATAGTTGATTTGTTTCCATCATTATTTTTCATATTTTACATGCATGGTAATATATCCTTACTTTATGTGATTATCTTTGGTAAATATCCTGAGGTAACCTCACGAACTTTATTCTCATAATCTAATTTATATAATGGAATTATAAGAACTATGTATTTTACCCATTTATTTAACATAGAATTGATATAGAGTCTAAATCTCATATGTTCACATCCTTTTATTTATCTATCTCACTTAGGTATACAGTTTTTCTACTATCAATTCTATTAGGGGTTCGTCTGATACAGATATTTTTTTTGCTTAAAAACTGATTCAAAATTGTTCAGTGAATCTAAATATAAGTGTACTTAGGGGTCATTTGTTTGCTCCTGAACCTGTCTGAACAAAGCATATCTGACCGATTCATATTGTTTCGGCTTGTTTGGATAGCAAATCCAGTAGCTGAACGAATGTTCAGATTTATGAATGGTTCATTCCTAAAAGTTTACCCGAACACATTCAGTGTTATATAACATAGACAAGACACACGTGCTAGTAGTTAAGGCAGGAGATAACTTTAATTTTGATTTTATATTTTTATTCCTTGGCACATATCTATAAGTTTAAACACATGCAATTCATGGATTGTTTTTAAATAATTGTTATTTTATTATTTATGTTTTAATATTTTTATTAACTGCATTATTAAAAAAATAGGTAGACATGTTAAAATAAGTAAACTTTCTTAAATAATTAAAAATATTAAAATATGTTTTAAAATAAATAGGTGAGGTTTTTCCTGTGATATTTTTGGAAAATGAGAAGTTCTAGTAAAGAAAAATAGAAAATGTATTAGTTGAAAAATAAAATTGCCCGGGATATTTTCGTAAAAAGAGGGGGGTTTTGTTAGTAAAAATATAAAATGTAATGTGTTTTAGCTTAAAAAGGTAATTGGTTATTAATAAAAAAAAATTATTATTTAATAATATCATTTTACAAATAAGTAAGGGTAATTATGTAAAAATATGAAGTAAATAGATAGGTATGGGTAATTAAGTAAAATCACGAAATACCAAAAAACATGTACCAAAATTACTATTTAATAATATTTTTTTACAGATAACTAAGGATAATTAAGTACAAACATGAAATAAATTGATAAGTAAGGGCAATTAAGTAAAATCACGAAGTACCAAAAAAAGGTACCGTGCCGACCAAACTTTTAATGTTTTGTCTTTAATAATATAGTATAGATTGCTAAATTTAAAATATGTATTAATTTAATTTGTGGTTGGTCATTCAATTTAATAAATAATCAAAAAAATAATAATATTATAATCCATTGCGCACAAAATAAAATCTCAAAAAATACTCAAAATATCAATTACACACACATCAACTATAAAAATAAATTTAAATTTAAAAAGAGTAAGCATTAGGTTATAAGCTATTATCATTTTGATATCGGGTATACAAAATATGTCAAACAACTTTGTTATATTATATAGGTAATACTAGGTTATTGAGTCACGCTTCGCAGCGGCATTAGAATATATTTATTAAGAAAAAGAATATTAGAATAACAATTGTGAAATAAATATCTATAAAATTATATAAATTATCAAATAAAATATATTATGTAAAATTTGCATTTGGGTAAGTAATATTATAAATTATTTACATATTCCTTTTGTTTATAGAGTTTGATTTTTTATTTTCTTGGACCGATACAATTGCCATATATATATTAAAAAACTTATATTGATAAAAATCAATATAAACATATAATATTACTATTTTCTCAGGGATGACACATACGTTGTATCCAGATTTGTATAAATTTTACTATTTCTTGTGGTAGAAAAGCTAATTGTATCTGCATATAAGAGTAAATAAATGGTTAAAAAACAAATATACGAATTAAATCAATAATATCAATGAAACAAATATTTGTATAATATCTAATGATATTCGTTCAATCGAGATAAAATAGATTTATATATGTGCAATTTCTAAAACTATATATTATAAAAACATTAATAAAGATAATTACTTTTAAATTTTTTAATATGGGTAGATGTGACAATTATTATATTGGGTCCACCATACTCCTTGTATAAATTTGTATCAACATCTCGGCCAACTTTTCCCACAAAGATATGGTACTGGTGATGGAGCTGTTTAAGAAAAAAATTAGAACAAATTAAAAAAGTAAAACAAATAAATTGGGGTAACCAAAGAAGTAATATAAAATTACAAGAACAATAAAAACAATTAACAGTTATATTAAAATTAATATAATGCATAACTTACTAATTTGTGACAATTTTGAGATCTCTTTTTTTCCAACCGCCTTTGACAACTTCAATGCCACCCAAGTAGGTCAAGCAGCCTACAACATCTAAATCAACATAGAAAAAATAATATTACAACATGATAGTTTGAATTATAACTTATATAATAGTATTACTTATGTTAGGCCGAATACACAATATATAATCAATATATGTATGAGAATAACAATCAAGAACTCTGTTTATGAACAATAAACTGAATTATATTAAATAACTCTTCTCTCAGTGATGTAAAATATCACAGAGAGCTGCTAGGTTACAAGAATAATGTATTCAGTATTCGCATACCTTTTAGGGTTAACCTATCTGTGTTTATATAGTACACAGCTACATAATCAATCTCTAATTGATATTCCTATAAATTAGCTATACAATTTATATCAATTTAGGATTGCTTCTGTCTTCTGTTCCGTTTCCTTAGCCATCTCAATATATCTTGCTTCTTTCCATCTTCAAGATATATTGCTTCTAGAATCTTCATATCAGCACCGACAGCTTCAGCAAACTTTCACCCCGTCAGACTTTAACAAACTCTGACTGGCTTCTAGCATAAACTCTGATGAGTACCTGTTGCTTAAACACTGGTAAATAATCATCAGCAATTATATCTAACAATCTCCCCCAACTTGTGCATAACAAAAATGTACAAGTTAAAAGATAATTGATGATGTGAAAACATACAACAAATGCAGTGTTTATAACATAACAGAGTTTAACTTTTACTTAGAACAGAAAACTTTAAAAACTTACAGTCAGCCTTTACTTTATTTCTTCAATGTCAGGCACTGTTCTGAGATAATCAATGAGTAGTCTTCTTTCAGCCTTTTCTAGCTCATCTACCATGATTTTATTCAATTCCTTCAATTCTGGATCACTCTCTCCAGTCTGGTAGATAGCAGCTCTCAGAGAATAGATGCTATTCCTCCTCATCTCATTCCCTAGCCTGATAAAATAAGACTTGTCTGACTCCAAGTTAAATTCCAACACTTTAATTCCAAGTGATGTATTGAATTTAGCACTGTTCCTTTTCATCTCTACAAGCTTTCCATGAGCATCTCTGTACTTAGGAACATAAGCACTTGAAATTCTGGCTCCACACAAGACTTTAGACTTCATCATTCTCTCTCTTAAAACTTGAGCAGCATTGTGAGTACTTTGATTTTTCACTCTTAGCAGATATAAAACATACTCCAGCTCTTCCCATAGTTTTAGATGAATATCAGCTTCTCCAACTCTATAAACTCTTCCATCAGCCATAAAATATAACAGAAACTCCTTTTTGATTCCTCTGTGATAGATCATCTGAACAGACTCTAACTTGTCAAGGCTTTCTTGAGTTACCCCAACACCAGATTCTGCCAGTGATGTATGATCTAAAGGACTGTTATTCACTCTTTTCTCTCTATGTGAACCCAAGCCAGATCTATCATAAGATTCTTTTCCCATTACAGTTCTGCTTTGTAAAATGTTCACATTTCCTGGCTTCAGAGTTTCATCTTTAGATGATCTTCGAAAAGTACCTTGGAGTTGTGGAGATATTAATTGAGTTTGTACAACTTGAGCAGTGTCAGAGGTTGTCACAACTTTAACAGAATCATCAACTTGAGCAACGTCAGTGGTTGATTTATTAGATCTTGATTCAACATGAGCCATGTCAGAGGTTGAATAAGCTTTCTTTGATAACTCAGGCTCTTCAATCAATTTGCCTTTTCCTTTGTCAGTGTTTGCTCCAGCAGGCCTTCTTGAGTATTGTAAACTCTGTTGAGAGTTCACATTCTCTTTAATAATAATTCCTTTTTCCTTTCTCCTAGGAGCCTTGGCAGCTTTTTGCTTGTAAGTTCCAGCTTCAACTTTCTTTTTATGCTCTTCAGCAAGAATCTGCAATTCAGCATCAATGTCTTCAACTGTGGCTTCACCACCATGTTCTTCCAAAAAGAGTTTAGCAGCAATCTCTTCATCAGTAATTGGATTAGCTGAAATAGCTAGATTTTTAAGTCTTGAAGAAGATTGAACACCAGAATTTATTCTTTCAGAGTTTGTCAGCTTAGCAGAGTTTGACCTAAGTCTCCCTTGCTCTTGAGAATTCTTTGACCTAAACTCTGAATCCTTGCTTCCACCATTAGTTGCATCATCCCTCCGTCTCAGAGTTTGAGTCCTTTTGCATTTGTCTTTAGGAACTCTCTCCCCCTTTTTGACATCATCAGGAATAAGCACTGATGTCAGCAACTCCAAAGATGCAGCAATAGAATCAATCTTTGTAGACATTTCATCTTGATTGCTCTCAACTTTGCTAAGCCTCTGCTTGATTTCCACTTGATCCTTGATCATAGAGGAATATTTAGCTCTATTAGTCTTCAAGGCCAGTTCCTTAGTAACTATATCATTTCGCAGGCCTATGACATCTTTATGAGTCTCATCAAATCGATTATGCAAAGATTTGACTTGAACAATTGTAGCCTTCAGATGTGTCAACAACTCAGGATTTGAAATCTCTTTTGCAGACTTATCAACAAAATCAGCAGTCCTTTGCTTAGAGAAAATACAATCTGCCCCTGACCAGTTTGCATAGTACATGTCTCTATAATGAGCTTCAGTGGCATTTTGATTTTCCTTAACAGTCTCAGCAGTAGGATCCCTTAGAAAAGGTATGGATTCATCAGAGTCTGCATGATCAGAATTTACAGAAGTGTGATCATGACTATCAGAATCAACCCTGTCTTCAACAACATTTTCTACTAAGGGATCTGCAGCTTCTTCAACTACATTCTCTGCAGTAACTTCAACATTGGACTGTGCAGCTTCATTAAGAACTTTATCTGCTACAGCTTCATTCTTCTCAGCAATTTCTTCTTCTGCTAGAACAGCTTCTTCTACAACAATCTTCTTCTCAGCATTTTCAACAATCTTCTCAGAAGAGACAGATTGTGCTTCCTGATCAACTTCATCACCAACTTCAAGAACTTGATTGGTGACAGAGAGAATCTCTGTATGAGTTGCCATAGACTCTTCTATTACCAGAGTGGCTTGACAAGCTGCCACATCCTCAGTGTCACAAACACTGATTGCAGGATGTGCTTCAATATCTATGTCCAAAGGATCAACAAAATGATCAGCATTTGCAGCTTCATTAACAGCTTCAAAATGAGCATCAACATTTGCTGTGTCCTCTGTGGGCACAGTAGCTTCAACATCTACAACAGCATCCTGAATTACAACATCAGGATTTACATTCATTTCAGCTTCAGGAACAGCTTCATCTAACTCATCAAACAGATAGTCAGCTACCAGTCTTCTTCTTCTATGATGTAAAGTTTCAGAATCTTCTACATCATCATCAGACCTTGGTCTCTTTGCTCTACTCTTCTTAGATGTACCAACAGACTGTGGCACAGAAGATTTTGATACTCCAACTTCAGTAGCTGGCTTAACAATCTTTGCAGGTTTGAAAGCCCTGTGTTTGATTCTACCACCAGTACGAATTGGTTGGGTTGGAGAAACTTCAATATTTACTGGTTCTTGTTGTTGTTCTACTTGGATCGAATCATCCAAAAACTGTTGCACTAATGCAGGCAGTAAAAGATCACCTACATTACCCTTCTTTACATCCTTGTTTATAAGATCAGAGAATATACGTTTGTGCAATTTAAAACATGGAATCACATCTACATCAATAATTTCTACCCCACTAACATAGGCAGAAAATAAAAGCTGACAGAATCTAGCAAAGTAAATTACTCCTCTATTCTCAGTCATCTTTTCACCCAAATTCATAAGAACTAGTCTACCAAAATCAAAATGAGTACCATAAAGAAGAGAATACCCAATTTGTAGACTGTCAGTAGGTATGGCATCCCAGTTTGTGCACTTCTTCCCGAACGTTCTAGTTATGCAGTCGAAGAAAAAACTCCACTCTTTCCTCAAGAACGGTCGCTTCAATTGACCTATCTTAGTCAAAGATCCACCATAACCAATTTCCCTCATCATCCTTAGCAAATCAGCATCACCAACAGCAATGGTGTAAGCATTATGTTCACCAAAGCCAATCGCAGCACGAACAGTACCAGGAGTAATAACATACTCTGTTTCCTGAAACTCAAAAACAGTGGATGGTGTTCCAGAATCACCACCATCATCATAGACACCAGTTTCCCAGAAACTTTTGATTCGAAGCACAGAAAGCTTCTCTGGTTCTACAAGAGCACGCCCGATAGGAGATTGGGCAAAAATTTTGCAACAAATGAAACGCCTCCGGTGCGTTCGCATTATTCAAAGGAGCAGCATAATTATTCGGAACAAATTCAAGCCCAGAAGATACAAAAGCAGTAGACGCCATTAGTACGATTAAGAAATAAACAGAGAATGGCTTAGAGAAAGTTCGAGAGGGTTTGCAGTAAAAGTGTTTGTGAAAATGTGTATGTGTGTGTATTTGAGTAAGTTGTGAAAAGTTTAAACAAATATGTGTATTGTATATTAATACAAAAAGAAAGAATTAAAAACTGAACAGTTTTTAATCAATACACACAACTGTCTTACTCTGTGAATCGTGTGAGTGAGATACGTGGCACATATACAATGACTGACAGCAGTAAATGGCAGTTTCCAATGCGCATGCGCAGTAAAAAGAGCAATAATTACCGCCTATTACACTTTCCTAGACACTCAACCTCTCTCCTCTGTTTAATACATTTTTGAACAACTGTCTAATCATGCTCTTTTGAATTTTCAAAACAAATGTCTTTTCTCAAAATCAAAATATGTCTGAAACAAAGAAATTTATTTTAATCATCAGAGATTAAAATTAAATTACCCCGGCGTAGAGTACACAGTTCATCAGTTTTTATCAATTCTCCTCCTTCATTAATAATCTCTTTTCTCTAAGTGCACAGTTGTGAGAAATTGTGTGTGAATAGCAGAGTTTACTGAATATAAATATTTAGATCATCTCAAAGTGCATAAAATCCACAAAATAAATCAGTAAAAACTGGTTGCCCAAACTCTCATTTATAAACAAAATCTGATATTGTCTAAACTCTGTACGTATAAATTTATTATTTTCACCCCCTTCGATTTTTTTTTTGTTTTTCTTTTGTTTTGTTTTTTATTATTTTTCCAGTAATCAGTGGTTGGCACTAGTCACCAAAAATCAAAAAATTTAGCCCTTATTTCATACAATAAGTTCATGGGTCTTCATAGGCACAACTTGATCTCAAAGGAATTTGTGCATATTTTTGCATCTTTTGATTTGAGGGTGAAATATGAGCAACTAATTATCAGAGTTTAGACTTTCATCAGTTAATACAATTAATTTATGAGAGAAAGTGCAAACAGCTAATACAGACTCAGTGTATAGGATCAATAAACTAAGAGATGCTATAAATATAGAGACAGTATCATGCTGTGTAAAATTTCGGCACACATTTGAGATCAGAATTTATATCACTCAGAAGGATTCATGATTACTTACTGAGAATCATGCTTCATACAATTTTCTTCATCGGTCCATATGTTTCAGACAAAATCACAATCAGAGTTTAACATCAGAGTTTAGCATCAGAGTATAACTGACAGAGTATGACTGACAGAGTTTAACATTATGACAGAGTATGACTTCAGAATTTTGACAAACTGGTATGAATGACAGTTAACATATGCAAAGAATCATGAGCAACAAATCACAAAATGAGAAATTTTGAGTCTAACCAATATCTCTAGTCAAAACCAGAGATCATTCCAAGTTCATTTACCAGTCTTGTAAAGGTAGCTTCACTCAAAGGCTTGGTGAAGATATCTGTAAGCTGTTGTTCTGTAGACACAAAATGAAGCTCAATATCTCCTTCCTCCACATGTTCCCTGATAAAATGATACCTTATGCTGATGTGCTTGGTCATGGAATGCTGTACTGGATTACCTGTCATACCAATAGCACTCTGATTATCACAGAAAATAGGTATTTTAGAGTACCTTAATCCATAATCCAGCAATTGATTCTTCATCCACAAAATCTGTGCACAACAGCTACCAGCAGCAATATACTCTGCTTCTGCTGTGGATGTGGAAATTGACTTTTGTTTCTTGCTGTACCAAGAAACTAATATGTCACCTAAAAATTGACAGCTTCCACTTGTGCTCTTTCTATCAATCTTACAGCCTGCAAAATCTGCATCAGAGTAACCAATTAATTTAAACTCTGATTCTCTAGGATACCACAAACCAAGAGTTATGGTTCCTTTGAGATATTTGAAAATTCTCTTCACAGCTGTTAGATGAGGCTCTCTGGGATCTGCTTGATATCTTGCACAAAGACATGTTGCATACATGATGTCAGGTCTACTTGCAGTAAGATAAAGAAGAGACCCTATCATCCCTCTGTAGTTTGTCATATCCACTGAGGCTCCTGTGTCTTTGTCTAGCTTTGTTGCAGTAGCCATAGGAGTTGTTGCAGATGAACTATCAAGCATACCAAATTTCTTGAGAAGATTTCTGGTATATTTTGCTTGATTGATAAAAATCCCATCATCTGTTTGCTTTACTTATAAGCCTAGAAAATAACTAAGCTCTCCCATCATGCTCATTTGGTATCTCGACTGCATAAGCTTTGCAAACTCTAGTGAACCCACTTTCTAAAAGAAATTGAGCCAGAGTTTCATACCATGCTCTAGGTGCTTGCTTTAGTCCATAAAGAGCTTTGTCAAGCCTGTAGACATAATCTGGATGTTTGGGATCCACAAATCCAGGTGGTTGTTCAACAAACACTTCTTCTTCAAGTTTCCCATTGAGAAAAGCACTTTTTACATCCATCTGGAAGACTTTAAACTTCTTGTGAGCAGCATATGCTAGAAAAATCCTTATGGCCTCCAATCTTGCAACCGGAGCAAAGGTTTCATCATAGTCAATTCCTTCCTACTGTGAATAGCCTTTAGCCACAAGTCTAGCTTTATTCCTTGTAATCACTCCATCACTGTCTGTTTTGTTTCTGAAAACCCACTTTGTACCAACAATAGATCTGTTTTTAGGTCTTGGTACAAGAGTCCATACTTCATTCCTTTCAAATTCATTTAACTCTTCCTGCATAGCTGTTATCCAGTTTGCATCTTGAAGAGCTTCTTCCACTTTCTTAGGCTCAGTTTGAGACAAGAATGCATGAAACAGACATTCATTAGTTGTAGCACTTCTAGTTCTCACACTAGCTTCTGGATCTCCAATTATCATCTTGATGTAGGTAATTGGCTTCTATTTTCATTAGATCCTCCCCCTTGATCCATACTTTCCTGATCTTCTTCTTGACCATTTGCATTCTCTGAGGCTCCCCCTGAATTGAACTGCTCAGAGTTTGGATTTTCAGTGTATGACTCAGAGTTTGGGATAGATTCTTCAGCTGACTCATTTTCAGAATTTGAGTCATCATTTTGAGATGTTGCTGAAGTATCTTCACGCTCCCCCTCAACTGGTTCTCTATTTTGTTCTGTCAGAGAAACTCCCTCAGTGTTTACCAGTAGAGGTTCAGAGTATGCTTCATCAGAGTTTGTTGGATTTGCTTCATCAGAGTTTACGTCATCAGAGTTTGGATCTACATTTTCAAAGCGAAGTTGATCATGATATTCTTCATCTTCTATTCCAGTTATCTTCTTGTCATCAAATGACACATGCATTGATTCCATGATCACTTTAGTTCTCAGATTGTAGACTCTGAATGCTTTAGTTGACAGCGGGTATCCAACAAAAATTCCTTCATCAGCTTTTAAGTCAAACTTGGTCAACTGTTCAGGATGAGTTTTCAGCACAAAGCATTTGCATCCAAAAATATGAAAATATTTCAAATTTGGCTTCTTTTCTTTCACCATCTCATATGGTGTTTTCCCATGCCTGTTGATCAGTGTTACATTTTGAGTAAAACAAGCAGTTTGAATAGCTTCTGCCCAGAAATAAGTTGGTAATTTTGCTTCTTCAAGCATTGTTCTGGCAGCTTCGATTAAGGTTTTGTTCTTTCTTTCAACTACACCATTTTGCTGTGGAGTCCCTGGTGTAGAAAATTCTTGCTTCACTCCTCTTTCTTTGCAAAATTCTTCCATTATTGCATTTTTGAATTCAGTACCATTATCACTCCTGATAATTTTCACTTTATACTGTGATCCTTTGTCCAGTAGCTTTACATGATCCATCAGAATTAAAGCAGTTTCATCCTTCTTTGCTAAGAAATACACCCAAGTGTACCTAGTGTACTCATCAACAATGACAAGAGCATATTTCTTTCTGCCAAGAGACATTATATTGACTGGACCAAATAGATCAACATGAAGAAGATGATAAGGATCCACAATTGAAGTTTCATACTTACTCTTGAAAGATGACTTCCTTTGCTTGGCCTTTTGACAAGAATCACACAGACCATCTAAGCCGAGTATTGACTTTGGAAGTCCCCTTACAAGATCTTTTCGAATTAGCTCATTGATGTTGTTCAAGTTTAGGTGAGAGAGCTTCTTATGCCATTTCCAACTCTCTTCATTTGACATTTTTGCAGACAGACACACAGCTTTTCCTTCAGAGTTTGTTACCAAACTTGCTTCATAGATATTGTTACGTTTGTGTCCAACTAGAACAACTTTCCCTGTAGATTTACAAACAACCTCACAGTATTCAGGTTGAAAATCTACATGATATCCTCTGTCACATATTTGACTCATAGATAGCAGATCATGCTTGAGTCCTGGGACAAGAGCTACATGTGTGATGATGACACTTCCAAGATTGATATTGCCATATCCCATAGTACGTCCTATGTTGCCATCTCCATAGGAAACTTTTGGGCCAGCCTTCTCCTCATAGTCTGATAGCAGGGCTTTATTTCCAGTCATGTGTCCTGAACATCCACTGTCCAAGATGAGGGTACTTTCCCTTATGCCCTACAATCACAAACAATTACAAAGAGTTAGATTTAAGGATCCAGACTTGCTTGGATCCTTTGGCTTTCTTAAAATAGTTAGCTTTTGCAGCGGAAAAACTTTCAACAGAGTTTGAGCTAACTATGTCAGACTTTACACTTGCAGAGTTTGCTCTCACCCATTTCAAGTTGGGTTTTAACTCATAATAGTTGTGATAAATGGCATGATAGCTCTTACAAGTATAAATTGAATGTCAAGTGCTCCCACAGTGTGTGCATAAAGTCTGTGGTCTAACCCTAACAAAATCATTCTTCACTCCAGTCTTGGAGGATAAAGAATTAATATCTTTGTTTTTCGTGCAAAAACTTGCCAGATGGTTAGTACTACCACAACTATGACATGTCTTTCTAGGAGCATCAGAATTAGGCAGATAATCATTTCTTTTATTAATGCCTACTTTTCCATTCCTATTCTTCCTGGACACTTTCTGTTTTTCAACAGACTTTACCTCTTTGAGCTTATACTTGAATTGTTTCTCTGTCATTAAACCAACATTCACCTGTTTAACATAAGTTTTTACTGATTCTTTAACAGCTTCTGTTTCAAGTACAGAGGTTTGCTTACTTGATTCAGAGACAAATTTCACAGGTTTAAGTTATGGTTTAACTTTAACTTTATCTTTAAACCTAAGTTCATCTTTTTCACAGTAACCTAACCCAACTGTATCTGTTTGAAAAACTTGATGTGTGTCTTTTCCAGAATTAGTCCAGGTTTTAATTACCTTCCTCTCTTTTTCCAAATTAGATTCTAGTTGTCTAAATCTCTTTAACAACTCTTGCTCAACATAAACAGCATCATCTCTTTCCTTTTGAACTTGTTGCATGTTGACAAGTTATTCTTCAAGAAATTTATTTCTATCTTTAAGCTTAAGATTCTCAGTTTTAATTCTCTCATTTTCTAAAGTCTGATCTCTATAACTAACATGTATGCTTTTAAGATAAATTCTCAATTCAGATATATTATCAATATCATAAGCATAAGTTGTTAGTGGTACATTATTCTCAGATGTCTCAGATTTATCTTCAACAGTTGCCATAAGAGCATAGCTGACATCTTCATCAGAGTCTGAAGTGTCTACCCAGTCTTTTCCTTTAGTGATGAGTGCTTTCTCAGATTTTCCTTTCTTGCATTCTGGAGCATAATGACCCATCTCTTTACACTTGTAGCACTGGATCTCAGACTTGTCTTTCTTTCCATACTTGGTATTCCTTCCTTCAGACTTTCTGAAACTCTTTCTTTCAGAGTTTGAATCTTTCCTCGAGAATCTTTTTCCCTTCTTGAAGTTTTTAAAACCCATCTTCTTGAAGGTTTTCACCATCAAAGCAGCCATTTGCATCAGTTGTTCTTCATCATCCTCAGATTCAGAAGAAGCATCAAAGTTTGAATCACCATCAGAGTTTGATGACTCACTTTCAGAGTTTATGACCAAAGCTTTTCCCTTAGCTTTCTTCTTTGATGTTTCTTTCTTCATGAGTTTTTCTTCAACTTTGAGAGCTACAGATTTTGTCTTCTTTCCAGACCTTTTGTTTCTTTGTTCTATCTCAAGTTCATGAGTTTTAAGCAACCCATAAATTTCATCAAGATCTGTTTCTGCAAGATCATAATTATCTCTTATTGATGTTGCCTTTAAATCCCATCTTTCAGGAAGAGATAGTAGAAACTTGAGTTTTGACTCTTCAAGATCATATTATTTATCAACAAGAGACAAATCATTCAACAATTTACAGAATCTGTCATATGTATCTGTCAAAGTTTCATCAGATCTAGAGTCAAAGTGTTCATATTCCTGTGTTAAAATAGTCTTCCTGTTCTTCTTTATAGCACTTGTTCCTTGACACCTGACTTCTAAAGCATCCCAGATTTCTTTGGCAGTCTTGCAACCAAAAAATCTGTTAGACATGACATTATCTAAGGCACTATGTAGAAGATGTCTAACTTTTGCATCCTTCGCAATTGATGAGATGTCCTCAGGAGTCATATCTTTCTTTTCCTTCGGAACAGTCTTTTGTTCTTGTCCAGCAACTACAGGAGACAGTTTAGTTGGCATATGAGGACCATCATAGATTCTATCAAGGTATTTGTTCACACAAAATCATGCAAGCGTACGCGGTCACAAGTAATACAGGATTAAGTAGAGTTCGTTCCCACAGAGACTGCTTTGGTTATAATAGTTTAGCACTTATGCAACAATGTATGGTTATTATTCAATGCTAAGACAATTATCAAAGTTGTGTGTTTTAATTAACTAATGAGATTATAATTAACTAAAGAAGAGATTGCTGCAAATTTACTTATGAGAATCAAAACATGGGATCCCAACTTCATTAAATACTTCATTCAGAGTCTTTTGTCTTTAATTAATGCATGTGACGGTTGTGACAACTAATCGGATAACACGAAATCAGTACACGCTACCTTTCAGTATACGTATACCAAACCACCCAAACATCCACAAAAGAGATAGAAGTTGAGCAGACACCAATTATGCTTAGACCCTATATGTCTATAAGATTTGAAAACATAACGGTTTAACGAGCAAGTTATCCATTCAGATTACATAGGGCAAGTAAGATGGTTAAAATTACCTACGAATCATGCATGACAAACATACATAAACCTATGCTAGCATGGAAAGATCTAAACCTCTATATTCACTTTCGCATTCAATAGAGATTATCAAACAATCTTAGATGTTAGCTACGCATCCAAGAAGAATAAGCACAACCAAACTAGGATATCAATTAGTCATCACACACACATCTTTAAAACAATTAACTACTAAAATCCATAAATAAATCCGTTAAAATCCCACGACGACGATTAGTTCATAATTGAACCGTTCATCATCGTGGGTTCTGATGAAAACATGATAATAAGAAGTTTAGAATACTGAATAAAAGTGCTAGAGTTTAAGAAAGAACAAACAAAACCAACGAGAATCCAAGTATCGCCTAATTAGAAGAATACAAAGAAAAGATGAAAAGTAGATCTTCGTAATCAGCCGTCTTCTTGTTCTCCTCACCGGTGGATGAATATGTATGTATCTATATGGTTGTATATCTCAGAATTCGTCCACCAATAGTTTATATAAGCCTTCTGCTGATTGGACTTTGGCAGGTTTCCTTTTCTGACTTGAAATTGCCTTTTTCCAGGATTTTGCAGGGGTGGGCGCCTGATAGGGCGCGGGCGCGCCTGGAAATCTGTCAAATAGGGCACGGGCGCGCCTGTTCAAGCGCGGGGGCGCCTGACATTCTGTCCATAATTCCTTTATCTTCGCGTGGACTATTTAATCGTCCAATTCTGACTTCTAGATCTCGAGATATGGCCCAAACAGTGAATTATGTGCAGGTAGCCCAACAAATCCGAATTTCCTTCTAATAAATCTCCAAATTGAGCTCTTTATTCTCCAATCCTTCCAAGTTTAGGATTTCCTTGCGCTCTCTCGCTCCGCAACCACTTGGCCTTCACAGAAATGCTCAAAACACCATTGCAATCCACAAGAACTCCACATCTCTGCTGACAACTCAACTCTGTAATTACTAACACCAAACATATCACAAACACTACAAACTTGAGAACAAAACAGCCAGTTTAAGCCAATTTAGGACGATCCAAGTGGATATGAAATCCACTTATCACACCCCCAAACTTAAACCGATGCTTGTCCTCAAGCATAAACAGACTCTACTAACTATAATGCAATGCATGAATGCAACTAATATGAAAATGCAAACGATCCCCTCAAACTAACCATAACCAATCAACAAGCCAATATCTCAAGGAATGCAATCTTTCAAACAGAGTTCGACCAAATCCCCTTATACTAACCATACAAACACCGAAACGTGCGTGTGTGCATTGCTCATCAATATACTCCCAAACTAAACCAAGACCATATCCAATTCTTCACCAAAACAACCACAAGCTTATAAACAGAATGAACTCTAGACACAAGAAACCACTAAAAGACACCTCAACCTCCACTTGAGTTAGACAGGAAAGGAAATCATGCTTTATTACTTACACACATGCTTATTTGACCGTGCAATGGCTGAGACCCCAAAAGGCTTATACAATAATACCCATGTAGCGAGCTTTAGGTTAGTGGATCCCAGACCGGAAAAGTCTTAGGTCACTAGGCACAAAGTCCCCTAGAACTTAATTTCTCAAGTATTAAAGAGCTCAACCTGATCAATTCTGCATAAACACAACTAAACACAACTTTCTTTTTTTTTTCTTTTTTTTTTCGGAATGAGTGCATTTTGCCTTTTTCTCATCCCACCCTAGACTACTCATCTTTTCAATGAGCCGGCTACTAGCCATTTGACGCCTAGCCTTATTGACAACTAGCTTGAAATCCCTGCTTTCCCCCAAACTTAGACTTAAGTGCTTCTTTCAATTTCAAGAGAATAGAAGACATTCTGAATATAAGCAAGTGATTAAATTCTAATATCCAAACAAATATGGTCTGATCAAATTCAAAAGCAACCAATGAGACTTGTGAAATTATTTTGTTTCTGGCATGCAAGTCAATTCATAGGAACTTAATCAACCCTCTATTCATCAAAACCACACTCCCATCAACATCGACTCACTAACGGAAATAGTCAATTCCTAAAGGATCATGAAATATGCATGCTATGAAAATGCAACTAAATGGACTCACATAATAGATATAAACACTAATGCAAAACAGAATGCTCTAAATGACATAAACATGAAAAGATATGAATGAAACTAACTAAATATGCAATATGAATCCTAAATGAACACACACTAACAATCCCTAATTACCACCCCCAAACTTACAATATTCAATGTCCTCATTGAAGGTAATAACAAGGAAAGATGCAGAGAATACCTAATCATCAGCAGGACCACCCTCCTCGAGTGGTGTATCCGGTGGTGGATAAACAGAATCAGCTCCAAAGGTGGGCCAAGCGATATCAACTCCAGTTGTGCGGAAAACAGTACTCAAAACTGCAAATAAAGAAATAAAAATAATACTAACTAATAGGACCACCACTTTCGTAGATGACACGATTGCATTGAGCATATGCAACAAGCCGTTAAACCCCTAGGCAGCCCTAGTAGGACGAGTTTTGTCTCGTGAGGGTTTATAGATGATATACCCACAAAATCAAATATTTTCAACCACCAAGTCTCTCAAACATGCAACATGTCATAATACTGCATATTCGCGTGGGTTGCCTCCCACGAAGCGCTTGTTTTACGTCAATAGCTTGACGTGATTCCTTTTCATCCAGTCGCAAGAACGGTGAACGTCGACTCACGGTTCACCGTATCACCAACATCATAATTCAGCCACTGACCATTAACCTTGAACGCTTCGTCCGGAAACTTATGGAAAATCTCTACTGCATCATGCGGAAATGTTGATTTAACCGTGATAAGCTCCGACCACCTCGACTTACGCTTTCCTGGAAAAAATCTGAAACGAGACTTGAAACGCAGAACTAGCCGACCAGGTACAAATGAATGTTTCACCACCCCTCTTTCATGCCAGTCCTTAACCTTCTCCTTATATAGCTTGTTGCTCTCGTAGACTTTACCATACCTCAATTTATCTTGTAGTTGGAGTTCAAGTGTAGGAGCTTCTTCCATAGATGGTTTGAGTCGCTCCTGAGAATTGTTCAGCTCTGCTAATCCAAGAGAATCGACTGGTGCATCAATTTTTCTTTTCCATGGAGGTGCATTCAACAACTGAAGTTGCTCTGCTCTTTCTTCGTTTTCGATATCAGAATCCCCTATCAAGACTCTCTCCATTGTATCTGACTTCAGCGGTTGTTCAATCCCTGTATTGACGACAGAATCGACCATCTCCAATTTAAAGCACTCTTCTTCCTCAGTTGGAAATTTCATTGCCTTGAACACGTTAAAAGTGACCTTCTGATTTTGAACCCTCATTATAAGCTCTCCTTTCTGCACATCGATCAAAGTTCAGCCTGTAGCTAAGAACGGTCTTCACAAGATAATCGGAATCTTCTCGTCTTCCTCAAAGTCCAGAATAACAAAATCAGCAGGAAAAATGAGCTTATCCACTTTAACCAAAACATCCTCCACTATACCCCTTGGATATGTGATCGACCGATCAGCCAGCTGTAAGGACATGTTTGTAGGTTTAGGCTCAGGCAGCCCAAGTTGCATGAAGACAGACAACGGCATCAGATTAATACTAGCTCCCAAGTCACACAAGCACTTGTTGAAAGATAGATTGCCGATTGTGCATGGTATGGTGAAACTCCCTGGATCTTTGAGTTTAGGAGGTAGCTTCTGCTGTAGGATAGCACTGCATTCTTCTGTCAAAGCAACGGTCTCCAAGTCTTCGAGTTTCAACTTCCGAGATAGAATACCCTTCATGAACTTTGCGTAGCTCGGCATTTGTTCTAGAGCTTCCGCAAAAGGTATGTTGATATGCAACTTCTTGAAAACCTCCAGATATTTAGCGAACTGCTTATCCAACTTCTGCTTCTGAAGATGTTTAGGGAATGGCGGAGGAGGATAGACCTCCTTGATCTCTGTAGCTTGCTTCGGAACAGATTTCTCAGTCGAATTGTCACGCTTTTCCGCTTCGTTTCCCCCCAAACTGGCTTTTTCCACTTTTTCATCATTTTCTGACAGAACCTCAGGCGCGGGCGCGCTCCCTAGGGCGCGGGCGCGCCCACTTTCTGTTGAAAAATCAGAACTTTTTTCGTTTTGCTCCGTTTCTGAGTTCTGGTCACCCGTAACCTTTCCAGATCGCAAGGTAACTGCTTTAACCTGTTCCTTGACCTCTATCTTGCCTGGATTAGCTTCCGTATCACTAGGGAGAGTTCCCTGTGGTCTATTCAACAAGGCATTGGCAATCTGACCGATTTGATTCTCCAGAGTCTTAATTGAAACAGCTTGGCTCTTGCACATTAGCCTCAATTCCTCCAATTCAGATTTTTCATTAGATGATTTCCCAACACTTCCCTGAGATGGTTGTTGAAAACCTGGTGGTTGATATGGTTGCCTTGGAGCATACTGCTGCTGAAAACCAGAAGAGTTAAATGGTTTAGCTCCAAATTGCTGACCTTGATACTGCTGATACGGCTGTTGTGGATGTTGTTGGCCACCCTGATTGTTACTCCAGCTGAAGTTAGGATGGTTCATGTTATTCGGATGATAGGCATTAGGCACTGGCTGCTGTGATCTTTGGAAATTGCTTACAAACTGCGCCGACTCATTAGATATGACACATTGAGTCGTGTCATGGGCATCTGCACATAGCTCACAAACACTAGCCACCTGCTGAACTCCATAGTTAGTCAAGGAATCCACCTTCATAGACAAAGCCTTTAGCTGAGCTGCTATTGCCATAGTTGCATCCACTTCCAGAACCCCTGCTACCTTGCCTTGTGATAACCTCCGAGTTGGATTCTGGTATTCATTAGCAGCCATCATCTCAATAAGTTCATAAGCCTCATCGTATCTTTTAGCCCAAAGAGCTCCACCTGATGCCGCATCAAGCATTGGTCGAGATTGACCTCCCAGTCCATTGTAGAAACAATTGATCACCATCCAATCAGGCATTCCATGATGAGGACACTTCCTAAGCATCTCCTTGTAGCGCCCCCAAGCTTCACATAAAGTTTCTCCAGAATGCTGTGCAAACTGAGTAAGAGCATTCCTCATTGCAGCTGTTTTAGCCATCGGGAAGAATTTAGTGAGAAACTTCTGAGCAAGATCCTCCCATGTAGTAATAGAACCTGCTGGTAGAGAGTGCAACCAGCCTTTAGCCTTATCCCTCAGAGAGAATGGGAAAAGTCTCAATTTCACAGCATCTTCTGACACTCCGTTGAATTTGAAGGTGTCACAAATCTCAATGAAATCCCTAATATGCATATTAGGATCTTCCGTCGGAGCACCCCCAAACTGAACAGAATTCTGCACCATCTGAATCGTGCCAGGCTTGATTTCAAAAGTATTAGCTGCAATAGCCGGCCTGACAATGCTAGATTGAATGTCATTGATCTTTGGCTGAGAATAATCCTTCAAAGCCTTCGTTTCCGTTGCTGCTGGTTGATCACCCATAACTAGACTTAATTCAAGTTCCTTCCGAGATTGAGAACGTGTTCGCATACATGCTCACTAGAGTACCTGAAACTCACCAAACAAAGTAAAATTGATGAAAGAATAATCCGAGTCAGTGAACTTTAACGACCACTGATGACAAGCACATAAACTATATAAATAACACCGAGTCCCCGGCAGCGGCGCCAAAAACTTGTTCACACAAAATCACGCAAGCGTACGTGGTCACAAGTAATACAGGATTAAGTAGAGTTCGTTCCCACAGAGACTGCTTTGGTTATAATAGTTTAGCACTTATGCAACAATGTATGGTTATTATTCAATGTTAAGACAATTATCAAAGTTGTGTGTTTTAATTAACTAATGAGATTATAATTAACTAAAGAAGAGATTGCTGCAAATTTACTTATGAGAATTAAAACATGGGATCCCAACTTCATTAAATACTTCATTCAGAGTCTTTTGTCTTTAATTAATGCATGTGACGGTTGTGACAACTAATCGGATAACACAAAATCAGTACACGCTACCTTTCAGTATACGTATACCAAACCACCCAAACATCCACAAAAGAGATAGAAGTTGAGCAGACACCAATTATGCTTAGACCCTATATGTCTATAAGATTTGAAAACATAACGGTTTAACGAGCAAGTTATCCATTCAGATTATATAGGGCAAGTAAGATGGTTAAAATTACCTACGAATGATGCATGACAAACATACATAAACCTATGCTAGCATGGAAAGATCTAAACCTCTAGATCCACTTTCGCATTCAATAGAGATTATCAAACAATCTTAGATGTTAGCTACGCATCCAAGAAGAATAAGCACAACCAAACTAGGATATCAATTAGCCATCACACACACATCTTTAAAACAATTAACTACTAAAATCCATAAATAAATCCGTTAAAATCCCACGACGACGATTAGTTCATAATCGAACCGTTCATCATCGTGGGTTCTGATGAAAATATGATAATAAGAAGTTTAGAATACTGAATAAAAGTGCTAGAGTTTAAGAAAGAACAAACAAAATCAATGAGAATCCAAGTATCGCCTAATTAGAAGAATACAAAGAAAAGATGAAAAGTAGATCTTCGTAATCAGCCGTCTTCTTGTTCTCCTCACCGGTGGATGAATATGTATGTATCTATATGGTTGTATATCTCAGAATTCGTCCACCAATAGTTTATATAAGCCTTCTGCTGATTGGACTTTGGCAGGTTTCCTTTTCTAACTTGAAATTGCCTTTTTCCAGGATTTTGCAGGGGTGGGCGCGCCTGATAGGGCGCGGGCGCGCCTGGAAATCTGTCAAATAGGGCACGGGCGCGCCTGTCCAAGCGCGGGGGCGCCTGACATTCTGTCCAGAATTCCTTTATCTTCGCGTGGACTGTTTAATCGTCCAATTCTGACTTCTAGATCTCGAGATATGGCCCAAACAGTGAATTATGTGCAGGTAGCCCAACAAATCCGAATTTCCTTCTAATAAATCTCCAAATTGAGCTCTTTATTCTCCAATCCTTCCAAGTTTAGGATTTCCTTGCGCTCTCTCGCTCCGCAACCACTTGGCCTTCACAGAAATGCTCAAAACACCATTGCAATCCACAAGAACTCCACATCTCTGCTGACAACTCAACTCTGCAATTACTAACACCAAACATATCACAAACACTACAAACTTGAGAACAAAATAGCCAGTTTAAGCCAATTTAGGACGATCCAAGTGGATATGAAATCCACTTATCAGTATTCTGGATCTGTGGCTTCTAGAAACATGGTCATCTTAACCTTCCATATTGGATATTCCACTGGTTTGAGCATTGGAACCCTGATTGATTCATATCGACTTACAGAAGCAGATTGAACCTTTTGAGCAATAGAACCTTCCTGAGAGTTTTCAGTCATGATTATACTTGTGTTTTAGATCAATAAACTGTATATATTAAACAGCCTTGGCTCTGATACCAATTGTTAGGCCGAATACACAATATATAATCAATATATGTATGAGAATAACAATCAAGAACTCTGTTTATGAACAATAAACTGAATTATATTAAATAACTCTTCTCTCAGTGATGTAAAATATCACAGAGAGCTGCTAGGTTACAAGAATAATGTATTCAGTATTCGCATACCTTTTAGGGTTAACCTATCTGTGTTTATATAGTACACATCTACAGAATCAATCTCTAATTGATATTCCTATAAATTAGCTATACAATTTATATCAATTTAGGATTTCTTCTGTCTTCTGTTCCGTTTCCTTAGCCATCTCAATATATCTTGCTTCTTTCCATCTTGAAGATATATTGCTTCTAGAATCTTCATATTAGCACCGACAACTTCAGCAAACTTTCACCCCGTCAGACTTTAACAAACTCTGACTGGCTTCTAGCATAAACTCTGATGAGTACCTGTTGCTTAAACACTGGTAAATAATCATCAGCAATTATATCTAACAACTTATATATTACTCTAATATATTACTGCATAAAAAACCTGAGAGTATGTTGGTGTCATTTGTTATTCCCAAATGACCTAACAGAATTGTAGAAGGGGGGGGTTGAATACAATTCTTGATATTTTCTTGAAACTAAACACTTTTTAAAATAAAACTGAACTGAATAAATAAAAACACAAGATATAAATAATTCAGTTGGATTGTTTGATGATCCAACTGAAGTGTTTTTATTGCGGAAATAATCTGTGATACAAAAGTACACAGCTGCTCAGTTACAAGGTTGTAGAGAAGAATTGCTCTCAAAAATAGCTAATACAATCTATTTGTTTTTCTTCTCTCTTTCTAAAGTAACTGCTACACTTGGTTATATAATCCCAAGTTTACAATTCTACGTTTGGTTAAACTAAAGAATAATAGTAGTAACCATCAGTAGCTTGCTTTTCATTCCTTTTGTCCAATGGTCCTTGGAGATCTTTGCTTTTGCCTTCATGCTCATTATAATCATTTCCAAGAGCCTTATTGGAAATTGGAATGTTTCCTTATTTCCAGTAACCACTTTGATGGCTTCCAATGCAAAGTACACTTCCATATCTCCTTTTAGATCTGTTCAGTAAACTGTCACTATCACTTTGTCAACTGTTCAAAAAGCAACATTGATTCGTTGATAGCAAGGAGATGTGTTTCGTTGATAGCTTCATTCTTCATTCCGTTGATGGTGTTTCCCTCGTTTCGTTGATGGGTAAACTCCATACCGTTGACAGAGTAATCTTCATACCGTTGACATGTCTTCACTTAGTCAAAATTACAAGGCATAACATATTTACAATTAACCAACCTATTTTGCCTATCTAGTACTTAGTCAACATGACTTAGAAAACCTATCTAAAACATATAACAGAATGCCTATCATACTGTGAAGTATTGTACAATGCAATTGCTACAACACTCATTTCGTTGATGAGCTTCCTGTCAACGGAATGCTGCAAAGCATGCCATTTCGTTGACAATTACAAAAATGACTTTACACAAATTCTACTAAGTGTTTTATGTTTATCATCAAGAACAACATATTCCTAACAATCTCCCCCAATTTATGACTGATAGAATAACAGCCATAAATCAAGAGACTTGATGATAACAAAAACACTCAGATACATCATAAATTACAAAAGTAGAATATGTATTAAGCTTCAAAATTTTATAGACAAAATATAAGACTTACAAGACTAATGCCCACAAATGCTCCTCTAGTCTGAGCAAATGTTTCATCTGTGATTTCTTTGTGGCATAGTCTTCTTCCCTTTCTTGGAGTTGTTTTCCTCAATCTGGACCTGTAGCCTTCTGTAGAAGATTTTCTCCTCTTCATCTTGATCACCAAGCTTGGATTGCATCAGCTTTAGAGTTTGATTAGATGCCTTCTCCAGCTGGTCTTCCATTCTGAAGAATCTTCTGCAATTGTCCTTGTCCTTAAACTCCATCATCCAATAAGGTTGAAGATGGATTTTCTTTCCTGTTGAGGGAACTCTAAGTATCCTGGGAAGAGCCTCAGGCTTGTTCCAGCTAGCCTTTAACTGACAGATTTTGGAGACCACCTCAGACTTGGCTGTTTTGGTGAAACCAAAGTCCTTTTTCAAGCATCTAAACACTGAGAGTAGTGTTTGATAGTCTTCTCCTAAAATTCTGTAGAGAGGCCACACTTGTTCTCTACCTCCCTTGAATATGAACACTAGTCTTTCAGGCAACTTTTGAGAAGCTGCAATTCCCCTTACTTCCACCAGGTTGTCTAAGTCAAGATGTAGACTGGATTCTTCCCTGATGTCAGCAATGTACATGCAGTCCTCTGGGTTTGCAGGGGGTTTTTGAGATTGTGGCTTTCTCACAAGAACAGGCTTTGCTTTGACAGACCTCTTCTTTGTCTTCATTGGTTGGTCCTTCTCTAACAGGAACTTTGGAAAGTAGGCTTCATCAAATTCAAAAGGTTCCTCTTTTGGCATGATTGGATGATCATGAAAGTTGACAGGATGTGCAGGATCACAAGCCAACTTTCCCTCAATAGGTAGATCACCAGGAATTTGATGTGCACTTGTTGTGGAAGAGTCTTGAGCAGTTTCTTGAGAATCATCTTCATCAAAGTTCAGATTCCTCTTAGCTCTAGCCTTTGGCTGACTTGTTCTCTTCTTCTTTCCAGCTTCCTTAGCTTTATCCTTGGCCTTTTCTTCCTGTAGGGCTTCTTCATCTTCAAGTGATTGAGCAACTGCAAGAGCTTGCATTGCTGCCCTTTCACTTTCTTCAGCTTTGGCCTTAGCAAAATTTGGGTGACCAACCCAAATGTAGATTTCCTTGATATCCCTGTAGATGAGTGCCCTCTTGTTCCTTATGCTTGGATGATTGCTTTCTTTGCTCTCCTTGATCAGCTTCCCTAAGACTTTGAACTCATCTGGCCTTGGTGGAGGATAAGCTATCCTTGCTATGTTCTTGCCTTTGGGTTTTATGGGAGATAATGGAGATATCCCTCTTGCATCCACATTCCTCAAACATGAAGCTTGTCCTTTCTCATTCCTTGAATCTTGAAGGACTCCATGCTGAAGGGGTTCCATGACATAGGAACTCCTGAATTGTGGCTCCATTTGCACTGTCACCATTGCATTTGTTGATGGTGGTATTGAAGTAGCTTGTACAGATGATACCTTTTTAGTGTCAGCTAGCTTCTTGACCTTTGCTTCAATATTTGACCAGTGATCCTTGATTTGTTCTGCAAGTTTCATCCTCAAAGAGGCTTCCTGGATCAGGTCAATACTGTCCTTTTTCTTCTTTGCAAACTCCCCCATTGCTAATGGCTCTTCTGGTAAGGAGATGGCTGGGACCATAACCTTTGTGATCTGAATGTCTAGCTCCTTAGATTTCTCCCCCTTTTTGTTAGCATCAAGTGAGATGATAGGGAGCCCTTGAGCTGCCAGAAGCTGGGTGAGTAGCTGAGTTTGCTTCTCCTGCTCCTTTTGCATGTGACTAAGTGTAGCCTCAACTTTGTCCACTCTAGAGGAAAGAGTTTTCAAAGATGAAGACACTTCAGGTTCCTTGGTGAAAAACCTTGACATCCTGGAGACAGTGTGAAGAGGAAGCTTTTCATCTAGCCTCCTGTCAGTAGCAGCCCTAAGGTTGCTAATTGAGTCCTTGATTTCTGTAGCCTCAATCCTTGTCTGCAACATTTGTAGCCTTTGAATTTCCAGAGAATCCATGATGGCTTTGTAGAATTTCTTGTCCCTTGCTCCTGCAGACTCATGAGCTAGATATGCTTCATTGTACTGCCTTGTGATAGCAGCATCCAAATTGCATCTACCATGCATATCTTGAGAAAGCCAGTTTGGTGTAGGAGGCACCACAGAAGTCCCAGTTTGTGCAGTAGTGGCCACCTGTAGAATGTCACCAAAGCTATCCTCATTATCAGAAAAATCAAATTCTCCACTTACTTCAGCCCCTGGAGGTAGATTGGTCAAGGCATCCTTTGCTCTTTGCATTGATGCAGTTGTGTGAATTAGTTGTAGTGACCTCTCTGCCTCCACATTGCCCTGTTGAGCCAAAACTTGATAGGCTGACACAGGATGAGTAAAGGTCTCAGGATCCAGGGAAATACTATCCAGAGTTTGTTGATAAACCTCTTGGAAAGTAAGTTCCCTTTCTCCCTCACTGACCTCCATTAACTCACTAGCAATGACTGCTTCCATCCTTATTACTCCTGTAGTCCCTTCTCTCTCTCCACTCTGTTCTTGCATCATGGGCTCCCCATGGCTCACACCTCTCACACCCTCACCTTCACCTTCTAAGGTGGAACTCTCAATCTCTCCTTTTGCCTGGCTGGAAGAAATAGCCAGCCTCTCACTCACATTCTCTCCTTTTGCCTGGCTGCAAGCCAGCCTCTCAGTTTCACTCCCTCTCAGTCCTAGAAGTGTCTCAACTACCACTAGATCATCTGCACTAGTTGTGGGAACAACTTGATTTTCAATTAAAGGTGCAGAGTGAACTATCAACGGAATGGTAGTTTGAACTGTCAACGGTATGGATACCGTTGATGGAGAAACACTTGTCAACGAAATAGACTGTTTCGTTGATGAAGTCAAGAAAGCACTTTGAGAATGAGAAATTACAGTAGAGTCTGTGGTGATTGATTTTAAAGATTGGTCCACAGATCCCCTTGCAACTTCAGGAAAAATTGGTTGATGGCCCAACAAATCACTTAACAAGTGATGGCCACCAGCTTCAGAGTGGGGCTTCTCCAAGATTAGAGTTGGAGAATCAGGAATAGATGTATGGATCATGTCCACATCTAAAGATTGAGTTGGTGAATTTGATGGAGATAATTCAAGATTGATGTTTAGAGAATGGGACTGTAACCCCAGAGTAATGATAGGGGTTACATCAAACTGAATTTGAGAAGCTGGAAGTGTTGCTTCCAGTGTGTGTGCACCCTGTGTACCCTTGGACTTTTGCTTCACTCTCCTTTGGTATTGGGAAAATGTAGACTGTGGGCTTGAAGTGTCCCTTACCCTTTTGGACTGTGCTCTAGGAGGAGAGCTTGTTTCAATAATCACATCCTTTTGGGAGGATGCAATTAGACTTGTGTTTAAATCCATGTTACTCATTGTGCCTTGTTGGGAAGACACAATGGGGCTTGGCTGGTACACACTAACCTGTCCTTCCTTATCCTTGGGGTTTCTTTGATGTTCACCCCTTCCCTCACCTCTCACAACTCCAGACTCACTCCCCTTAGGTTGTGTGGTAGTTTTTACAACAGGTGCCTTTTGAGAAGCACCTGAGGTTGGCTTGGAGGATTTCTTTGATTTTGGTTTTGTTGCTAGGGCAGGAGCCTGTTGGGTCACAGCTACAGACTCCATAGCAACATTGGAAGGTAAAACAGTAGAGGTGTTAGCTACACTAACAGGGATAGTAGTAGTTACCTCAATGATTGGCAGATACACCACTGGAACATCACCATTATGGTTCAGCCTCAGTATGTCTGTCAATACTCTCTTTTCTTGCACAAAGCACTCAAACCTGGCATTAGGGTTAGAGATAACTAATGGTGCTGGACTAACATGGTTAGCCAACATCATCAGAAACCTAGCATAATAGATATTTTTCTTCCTATTTGCTTTGTCACCCAACTTAGCACCAATTTCATACATAAGTTGGGTGCTAAAGTTGTGATATCTATCATTTAGAAGCATGGTTAGGAGAATTAACATAGAGTTAGTTAATGCATCAAAATTACTAATCTTTCCAGAAAAGACCTTAATGAATGCATCAGCTAAATAACTGTATTCCCTAACCAAACCTCTCCTAATTATTCTACCCAGATTATCAGTAGGCAAAGAGTAGTTTATAGAATTTAGCATGGTAGTTATTTCAGTGTTAGTAGGCAAAACATCACAGTTATTATCAGGAATATGTAAACATGCTTGCAAAACATCAGAATTAACTATGTACTCATTACCTTGAAGAGTGAATTGTAGTGTGCAGTTTGTTCCACTATACTCACATGAGGTCCAAATTTCCTCGATTATTTCATTGTAGAGTGGTGTAGAGTGAAACATTGCATAGCTCAACTTGCAATTCTTCATGAAATCCATCATTTTGAAGAACAGTCTGTTCGGGTTTTCCTTGACAACAAAAGGGATGGAGTTGTTCTTCTCATAGATGAACCCTCCAGCAGACATAAGCTTGACTATAGGTGCCATTGTTGATTAAAGGAAAGCTTCGAACTGAATTGCTTGTTAGAGAGAAGAAGAGAGAAAAATCCTTTGGAATTTTTGAGAACAGGTAAAAAGAAATAATGAAAATAAAATTTCTTAAATACTCCCCCAAAAATTCTCAGAAAATGAATCCAATAATAAATGTAAATTACTGGATTGGCTTAAAAAAAATATAACCGTTACTTTTAAAGTATTACCATGATTTATACTTACAGGGGTGTATGCATAGATCGTGGTAAAAGACGTGTCAAAATTTCAACGGTTCAGATTAAAAGCGCTTTATATCAACGAATCAGAATTGGGCGTTTAAGGTCCCGTCTATTTCGTTGATAAAGCTGCGTTTCGTTGATACAAAAGAACTATCAACGAAACACCCAGAAAAAGTGCTAAGACTGTCAACGAAATGGTGCATTCCGTTGGCATAGTAATCTTGACTTAGACAAAATTTTACCTTTTCCTGAGAAAATTAATTCACAGAAAAACATAGCAAATTTCTGGCTGCATTTTAACTTGCAAATATCTCAAAAATAATTAAGAGAAATTTAGCATACCTAGCTCACTTACTAATCTTGAGAATGTTGATTCATCAAGTGGCTTGGTAAAGATGTCTGCAAGTTGTTGTTCACTTGGAACAAAATGTAACTCCACAGTACCATTCATAACATGTTCTCTAATGAAATGGTACTTGATGTCAATGTGCTTGGTCCTTGAATGCTGCACTGGATTTTCAGTAATGGCAATGGCACTAGTGTTGTCACAGAAAATAGGAATTTTCTCAACTCTTAATCCATAATCAAGAAGTTGATTTTTCATCCATAAAATCTGTGCACAACAACTTCCAGCTGCAATATACTCAGCCTCAGCTGTGGAGGTAGAAACTGAGTTTTGTTTCTTGCTGAACCATGACACAAGCTTGTTTCCTAGGAATTGACAGGTTCCAGTTGTACTTTTCCTGTCAATTTTACATCCTGCAAAATCTGCATCTGAATAACCAATTAGTTCAAAACCAGATTCTCTAGGATACCAAATGCCAAGGTTTGGTGTTCCTTTGAGATATCTGAAAATTCTTTTAATAGCAACTAAATGGGATTCTCTAGGATCAGCCTGAAATCTAGCACACAGACATGTAGCAAACATAATATCAGGTCTACTAGCTGTTAAATATAAAAGTGAGCCTACCATGCCTCTATAACTTGAAATGTCCACAGATTTTTCCTTAGTATTCAATTCAAGTTTGGTGGCAGTAGGCATGGGAGTTTTGGTAGTAGAGCATTCCATTAGGTTAAATTTCTTTAATAAATCATGAATGTATTTTGTTTGACTAATGAAAATGCCTTCATTAACTTGCTTTACTTGAAGACCAAGAAAGTAAGTTAATTCTCCCATCATGCTCATTTCATATTTACTTTGCATAAGCTTGGCAAACTTTTGACAAAGTTTCACATCTGTAGACCCAAAGATTATATCATCTACATAAATTTGAACAAGTAAAGTAGAGCCATTTACAACCCTGTGAAAAAGAGTTTTATCTACAGTACCTCTAGTGAAATGATTCTCAAGGAGGAACTGTGAGAGAGTGTCATACCAGGCTCTAGGTGCTTGTTTCAAACCATAGAGTGCTTTGAGAAGGAAGTACACATAGTCTGGAAAATCATCATCTTCAAAACCAGGAGGTTGACTTACATACACCTCCTCTTCCAATTCCCCATTCAGAAAAGCACTCTTCACATCCATTTGATAGACTTTGAAATTGGCATGGGCTGCATAGGCTAGGAAAATCCTTATTGCTTCTAGTCTTGCAACAGGAGCAAAGGTTTCATCAAAATCAATTCCCTCTTCCTGTGAGTAGCCTTTTGCAACCAGTCTAGCTTTGTTCCTTGTGACTATGCCATTTTCATCCATCTTGTTTCTGAACACCCACTTTGTGCCTATAACACTCCTGTCATTAGGCCTGGGCACCAGCTTCCAAACATTGTTTCTCTCAAATTGGTTTAGCTCTTCTTGCATGGCTAAAACCCAATCTGGATCTAGAAGTGCATCCTCAACTTTCTTTGGCTCATCTTGAGACAGAAAGCTACTATATAGACATTCTTCTTGAGTTGCTCTTCTAGTTTGGACTTTTGAAGAAACATCACCTATAATAAGTTCAAAGGGATGATCTTTAGTCCATTTCCTTGAGGGAGGTAGATTTGCTCTTGAAGACGTAGCTTCATGATCATGATTGCCTTGATTGGATATTTGTCCTTGAGAAACTCCCCCTGAGTTTGTTGTCCCTAATTGATCACTTCTAGAAGCATTCCTATGACTATCAACGGTATGACCGTTTTGGCTGTCAACGAAACGCTCATTCTGACTGTCAACGAATCCACCATCATGACTGTCAACGAAATGACCATTTGGTCTGCTAGCTGCTATCCTTTTTAACCTTAATGCAGCAATTTCATCTTCACTGCTGCTTTCATCTGTGCTAGATACAACAACTTTAGGCTGTTTCTCAGTAGCCTTATCATGATTCACTTGTTCTCCTTCCTCATTCTCAAAAGAGAGACTTTCATGGAAACCTTCATCACAGAGACCTTGTATTTTGAGATCATCAAAAACAACATGTACAGATTCCATAACAATGTTGATTCTGAGATTATAGACTCTGTAAGCTTTCCCTGCTGCATATCCCACAAATATTGCTTCATCTGCCTTTGCTTTAAATTTCCCCAAATGCTCAGCTTGATTTCTCAGAACAAAGCACTTGCATCCAAAGACATGAAGAAAACTAATAGTGGCTTCTTTCTTTTGAGTAGATGATAAGGGGTCATTCCCTTGGCCTGATTAATCAAAGAAATATTTTGAGTAAAGCAAGCTGTGTTAACTGCCTCAGCCCAAAAATATGTAGGTAACTTTGATTCATCTAGCATTGTCCTTGCAGCTTCAATAAGTGTTATGTTTTTCCTTTCAACTACACCATTTTGCTGTGGTGTTCTTGCTGCTGAAAACTCATGCAAAATACCATTTTCTTCACAGAACACCTTCATGCTCGAATTCTTGAATTCTGTCCCATTGTCACTCCTAATCCTTCTTACTTTGAAATCAGGATGATTGCTTACCATCTTGATGTGATTGATAATGATTTCACTTGCCTCATCTTTAGAGTGCAAAAAGAAAGTCCATGTAAATCTAGAAAAATCATCAACAATCACAAGACAGTATTTCTTCTTTGAGATGGACATAACATTTACAGGGCCAAATAGGTCCATATGAAGTAGTTCAAGCTGCTGGACAATTGATGACTCTGTCTTGCTTTTGAATGATGCCTTCTTCTGTTTCCCTTTTTGACAGGCATCACACAAACCATCCTTGGAAAAATCCACTTGTGGAATTCCTCTAGCAAGATCCTTTCTCACCAAATCATTCATAACTTTGAAATTCAGATGGGATAATTTCTTGTGCCATAACCAACTTTCATCTTTGCTTGCCTTGCTGAAAAGACAGGTGATGGTTTCTGAACTTGTGCTACTAAAGTCAGCAATGTACACATTCCCTCTTCTGAATCCAGTCATTACCACATTGTTGTTTCCTCCTTTAGAAACAACACAGGCTTCTTTCGAAAAAGTAACTAAAAATCCTTTGTCACAAAGTTGGCTGATACTAAGCAAGTTGTGCTTAAGACCATCCACCAATGCAACCTCATCTATGATGACATTCTCTTTTGAAATCAAGCCATATCCCTTTGTGTAGCCTTTGCTGTCATCTCCAAAAGCAATACAAGGGCCAGCTCTTTCCTGAAACTCTGTGAGCAGGGTAGAATCACCAGTCATGTGTCTTGAACAACCACTATCCAAGTACCAAAGATTCCTTTTGTCTCCCTGCACACAATAAAACCAAATCAAGTTGATTTTGGTACCCAAGTTTCCTTGGGTCCTGTCTTGTTAGCCTTTGCATTCCCTTTTTTACCATTTTTCACTTTGGGCTCAGATTGATTCAAATCAATCTTTACCCTTGGTGTTGATTTCTGAGGGTTGCTCATATTTTCATTCATAGCATGCATAGTTGGAGGAACAATCATGTTATTCATGTTCCATGGCATTTGTGGCATGTTAAACATATTCATGTAAGGATTAGGCACAAATGGCATGCTAGCATATGGATTCTGAAATTGTGCATATGGAGCAAACATGTTAGGCATAACAGGCATTTTAGGCATGGAACTGTTCATTGCAGGCTTGGGCATTTTCACATTAGCAGATTTCTTAACAGATTTGCAGTTAGTAGATAAATGATTAACACTTCCACAATTGACACATGTCTTTCTAGGTGCATATTTATCAGGTGTGTAATTGTTGTGTTTGTTAATCCCTACCTTGCCATTTCTGTTATTCTTTTTATTTCCCTTAGCCTCAACCTGAACTTTCTCTAACTTGTCTTTCAATTGCTTGTTAGACAAGTTACCTACATTAGCTCTCTCAACAGGCTTCTCAACTTTCTTTGATTTACTAGACTCACCTTGAACAAAGTTCTTGGTGACAGGACCATACTTGTTATTAAGTCTAGTGAGTTCATCCTTTCTTTTCTCTGTCAACGAAACAGCCTGATCGGTTGATGGTTCATCTGTCAACGAAACATTGCATTCCGTTGACATATCAACCTTCAACAAATGATCTTTGTTGTTTGTTGACTCAGTTTCTGATTCTAAGGTTTCACCAACATACCCTAGCTTCTCTTTGTTCCTTTTCCATGATTGCTCACAGAAGGATTCCACGCCTTGAACATTAATTATGTTGGCAGCAACATTCCTGGCATCCTTCCATTTTGCAATCACACCTTGTTCTATCTCAAGTTGTGTTTTAAGAATTTCTTCCCTTTGTAACACGTTCTCAAGTTCCTTCTTAGCATCCCTACTAACACATCTCATTTTCTCAAATTCAATGAGCTGTGCTTCTAACATTGCATTCCTATCACTTAAGAGCAGATTGGTCTCTTTTATTCTTGAATTCTCTTTAGTAAGTGATTTAAGAGTAACACGCAAATTATATAATACAGTAGACATTTCATTTACTGCACTGTCGCATTCCTCTTTAGAAAGCTCAGAAAGATTAGTAATTGTTACCTGGTTGCTTGAGGAACTTGCTTCCTGCTCATGATTGTCAGCCATAAGAGCCAAGTTGACATACTCAACATCATCATCAGAATCTTCACCATTACCAGCCCAATCATACTCCTGAGACATGAAAGCCTTTTCTTTTTGTTTGAGAAGTTCAAAGTATTTCTTTTTATAATCAACAGGCTCAAATTTCCTGTTGCCCTTCTCAACCTTGGGCTTTCTGCAGTCTCCAGCAAAGTGACCAAGCATTCCACAATTGAAACATTTTGACTTAGACTTTTCAATCCAGTTTGTTTTGCTAGGTTGAAAGTCTCTTCTTGGTGGCCTTGCTTCTGAGTTTCTTTTGAACTTGAACTTAGAGAATTTTCTAGACAGAAAAGCAATGTGTTCATCAATCTCATCTAAGTCATCCAAGTTGGCTGGTTCTGATTCTTCTTCTTCTGTCATCTTGTCTTTACCCTTGCTAACATCACTCCTACAACTAGATCGACTAGTTGTGGCCTTTGCAGCTTCTTTATTGTCATCTTCAAGTTGGTTCACAGATGCAATCAATGCAATAGATCCACCCTTCTTTTGTACCTTTTCAATTTCCTCATCTTGCTCCATTTCCAGCTCATAAGTCTTCAAGGTTCCATAAAGCCTTTCAAGAGTGTAGTCTTTGTACTCTTGAGTGTTTCTGAGAGAAACAGTCATAGGCTTCCATTCTTTTGGAAGAGCTATAAGAAATTTAAGGTTTGAATCCTTGGTTTGATAGATCCTCCCATACAACTTTAATCCATTCAAAAGCTTTTGAAACCTACTAAACGTGTCATTTAGGGTTTCACCAGCTTTAAAATGAAAATGCTCATATTGTTGTATAAGGAGTTGCATTTTATTTTCCCTGACTTGCTCAGTTCCTTCACAGAGAGTTCTAACAGTATCCCATACTTCCTTAGAGGTTGTACAGTTGATAACATTGTCAAACATCTCTTGCTCCAAACCATTAAACAGAATGTTCATGGTCCTTTTGTCTTTATGGACTTCTGCAATATCTTCAACAGTCCATTCTGAGACAGTTTTTGGAATCTCTACATCAGGTGCATCATCTGGCAGTCCAACTCTAGAATCAAGCTTCATGGGAACGTGTGGACCTTTCTCAATGCAGTCTACATACCTCTCATCCATAGACATGAGATGTAAATGCATCTTTACTTTCCAGTGAAAGTAATTGTCTTTATCAAGAACTGGTATCTTCACACCTGCATCCTTCTTCACCATGGTTTCTGTTTTTGGTCTTGATCTTTAAACTTCTTGTATGTTAGAAGCTCTCTCTGATACCAATTGTTATTCCCAAATGACCTAACAGAATTGTAGAAGGGGGGGGGGGGGTTGAATACAATTCTTGATATTTTCTTGAAACTAAACACTTTTTAAAATAAAACTGAACTGAATAAATAAAAACACAAGATATAAATAATTCAGTTGGATTGTTTGATGATCCAACTGAAGTGTTTTTATTGCGGAAATAATCTGTGATACAAAAGTACACAGCTGCTCAGTTACAAGGTTGTAGAGAAGAATTGCTCTCAAAAATAGCTAATACAATCTATTTGTTTTTCTTCTCTCTTTCTAAAGTAACTGCTACACTTGGTTATATAATCCCAAGTTTACAATTCTACGTTTGGTTAAACTAAAGAATAATAGTAGTAACCATCAGTAGCTTGCTTTTCATTCCTTTTGTCCAATGGTCCTTGGAGATCTTTGCTTTTGCCTTCATGCTCATTATAATCATTTCCAAGAGCCTTATTGGAAATTGGAATGTTTCCTTATTTCCAGTAACCACTTTGATGGCTTCCAATGCAAAGTACACTTCCATATCTCCTTTTAGATCTGTTCAGTAAACTGTCACTATCACTTTGTCAACTGTTCAAAAAGCAACATTGATTCGTTGATAGCAAGGAGATGTGTTTCGTTGATAGCTTCATTCTTCATTCCGTTGATGGTGTTTCCCTCGTTTCGTTGATGGGTAAACTCCATACCGTTGACAGAGTAATCTTCATACCGTTGACATGTCTTCACTTAGTCAAAATTACAAGGCATAACATATTTACAATTAACCAACCTATTTTGCCTATCTAGTACTTAGTCAACATGACTTAGAAAACCTATCTAAAACATATAACAGAATGCCTATCATACTGTGAAGTATTGTACAATGCAATTGCTACAACACTCATTTCGTTGATGAGCTTCCTGTCAACGGAATGCTGCAAAGCATGCCATTTCGTTGACAGTTACAAAAATGACTTTACACAAATTCTACTAAGTGTTTTATGTTTATCATCAAGAACAACATATTCCTAACATCATTAATACGTGCATCAATCATATCCGGACATATGAACTGAAATCCATGCAGTGATATGTTGACGATGCCTTCTTCCAATATCTTAGGCAATGTTATGCGTATGAAGAGCAATTTAGACCCATGTGATAGTGGTCTATATTTCCCTATACTTGAAATAACTTTCAGATTTTTGATGTTGTACACGGAGCCTTCCTCTAAAAAGATTTTTGAACCGAGAGACCAGAATCTTCGGGATCGTAGCATGGATCAAATTTTCCTGGCATACAACATATCTTAGAAAAGTTAATAACATCATATAATTTGACAAACTAATAAGTTATAAGTATATTGATTTATTAACCTTTTCATCGATCAAAATCATGTCAAGACTGATCAGTTCTTCAGTATTTGGATTGACAAATTCCCACATTCTACACACTCGTACTCTTATCATCCAGGTATAGCTGTTTTCGTTCAAAGCATCCAACATGGTGTAGGCCATAGTTGTATTTGATTGTAAATATGGTTGTAAAAATTTGAAGCTATGTAAAAAAATTCCGATGTAGATTTTTTGTTATGAATGACCTTTAATTTATATGTGTTTGTAAGGTGAATAACATGGAAATCCATTATGTTTAAAAGTCAAGAAGTATTATAAAAGAAAAGTTCTATAAAGTTTGAAAATAATAAAACAAAGTTCTATCAAGTTTGAAAATAATAAAAGAAAGTTTTATCAAGTTTGAAAATAATAAAAGAAAGTTCTATCAAGATTGAAAATAATAAAAGAGAAAATTACAATTATTAACATAGTATCCTACAAATTCGAAAATAATAAGGAAGTTGTAATTTTCTAAATCAAAGAAAGTTCTATCAAGTTTGAAAATAATAAAAGAAAGTTCTATTAAGAATGAAAATAATAAAAAAGAAAATTGCAATTATTAACATAAGAGCCTACAAATTCGAAAATAATAAGAAAGTTGTAATTTTCTAAATAAAATAAAGTTCTATCAAGTCCTACAAATTCGAAAATAATAAGGAAGTTATAATTTTCTAAATCAAAGAAAGTTCTATCAAGTTTGAAAATAATTAAAGAAAGTTCTATCAAGCCTACAAATTCGAAAATAATAAGGAATTTGTAATTTTCTAAATCAAAGAAAGTTCTATCAAGTTTGAAAATAATAAAAGAAAGTTCTATCAAGCCTACAAATTCAAAAATAATAAGGAAGTTGTAATTTTCTAAATCAAAGAAAGTTCTATCAAGTGCTACAAATTCAAAAATAATAAAGAAGTTGTAATTTTCTAAATCAAAGAAATTTTCTAAATCAAAGAAAGTTCTATCAAGTCCTACAAACATTTTCTAAATCAAAGAAAGTTCTATCAAGTTTGAAAATAATAAAAGAAAGTTCTATCAAGCCTACAAATTCGAAAATAATAAAGAAGTTGTAATTTTCTAAATCAAAGAAAGTTCTATCAAGTCCTACAAATTCGAAAATAATAAGGAAGTTGTAATTTTCTAAATGAAAGAAATTTTCTAAATCAAAGAAAGTTCTATCAAGTCGTACAAATTCGAAAATAATAAGGAAGTTGTAATTTTCTAAATCAAAGAAAGTTCTATCAAGTTTGAAAATAATAAAAGAAAGTTCTATCAAGCCTACAAATTCGAAAATAATAAGGAAGTTGTAATTTTCTAAATCAAAGAAAGTTCTATCAAGTCCTACAAATTCTAAAATAATAAGGAAGTTGTAATTTTCTAAATCAAATAAATTTTCTAAATCAAATAAAGTTATATCAAGTTTGAAAATAATAAAAGAAAGTTCTATCAAGCCTACAAATTCGAAAATAATAAGGAAGTTGTAATTTTCTAAATCAAAGAAAGTTCTATCAAGTCCTACAAATTCGGAAATAATAAGGAAGTTGTAATTTTCTAAATCAAAGAAATTTTCTAAATCAAAGAAAGTTCTATCAAGTCCTACAAATTCGAAAATAATAAGGAAGTTGTAATTTTCTAAATCAAAGAAAGTTCTATCAAGTTTGAAAATAATAAAAGAAAGTTCTATCAAGCCTACAAATTCGAAAATAATAAGGAAGTTGTAATTTTCTAAATCAAAGAAAGTTCTATCAAGTCCTACAAATTCGAAAATAATAAGGAAGTTGTAATTTTCTAAATCAAAGAAAGTTCTATCAAGTTTGAAAATAATAAAAGAAAGTTCTATCAAGTTTGAAAATAATAAAAGTGTAATTTTCAATATCCTTCCTACAAAATCGAAAATAATAAAGGAATTTGTAATTATTAAAATTAAAAATTGTGAAAAATGGAGAAAAATGGAGAAAATTAGAAAAATAGAACGGAGCGATTCTAGAGGTGCCACCTCACCGCCTCCGTCTTCTCCTTTATATAAGTATATTGATTGGGACAAAACGAGATTCAGATAGTAGAAAATTTAATTTGTCAAATAATATTATCCATTCATAATCCGAATTTATGATTCATTCATAAATATTAATCATTCAAATATAAAATTTTCAGTTTTGCCAAATGGCCCCTTAATATAAAATATGATATTGATAACCACTACATAAGACATATTTTAGGCTCAGCAATTGTGAATTTCATAATATTTGTTTTAACGAGAAAAAAATCAATTCCTTGATACGACCAAGAAATCATGTCATATTTTTGTATTTTTTGTACCATATGTCCAAATTTGACAACAAATAAATTCATATCGTCCTTCTGTGTCATGTAAATTCATGTCCTTTTTTCGTCGCATATTAATAATTTTAATTTGATGATAATAATACTATTACAATTTCAAATCAAAATAATTTTAATTAAAACATATTAATAATTTTAAGAGATTTTTTATAATTATAGTTAACATAAAATAACACATTCATATTAATTAACCAAATAAGATATAAGTTTGGTTAAGTGGTTGTAAACTTAATTACATTTCTACTTAGAGGTCATAATTATTTTTCGCATGATAAGACCAAGGAATTTGGTCTTGGTTCCGTGTTTTATGTATCAGAGTCCTAAATTTGATACTAAATGGATTGATGTTTTTGTTAGTATTAGTGCTCTAGAGACAATATTTTTATGTTTTAAAGAAAACATTTTATTATTATAAATTATGTTTTGTTGATTATTATTATTAGTTTATTATGTCTTTATTTACTGCGTTATAAATGTTAGCATAATAAATGTCCTTGGAATTATGATACGTATTCAATATCTTTAAGTATGTGACTTAAAAATGAGATTATATGAATAGTATCTTTATTCCTAAATATCCCTAGTCGAGTGTTATTATTTAAGGACAATAATAATGCACAGAGACTAGTATGTTTGTTGACTGATGACCACATCTCATTGGTCAGAGGTATGGTGATACTAAAGTCAAAACATAGGTGCTTGTAAGAGTACATGACACTGGATTGACCCGCCGTGAGATTACACATGTTAATAGTGTCATAAGTAATTCTCACTGTGATAATGGTGTAATGATCCTTAGACCTGAAATCGTTATATTTTATACGAGAATTAATATACTTTGATTACATTAAAAGTTACCTTTGACCGGGTGATGATAAAAGTGGACATTGGGTATATTATGAATCTTATGAGAAATATGAATGATCTAGAAGGGATTTAACCCTCCTAATTTTAGGAGCGATATTATTGGCCTCTTGTTTGAGTGAGACTAAGAAATGCACGGCCGTGCTCAAATGTTGATTTGATTTATTAGTCTACTCATCGATCAAGAAAAACTAAGATTAAATTATGAAGAGGATGACACATTACATGCCTCGAGTTTAATCTATAATATTAAGTTTAAAGGGATTATATTACATGGAACATTATTCACGAAAGGCTTAATCGAATCACCGATTTAATTATTATTACTTGGGTGGCAATGATGTATTACTAGATGCCGCTCATTGTTTACAATTTTAATTAGTTATTAAAATTGTTACCAACGTAATAATAACCTACAGGGTCACACACAAAGAACGCTTGAAGGAGAAATAATTTAAATTATGAATTTAAATTTAAATAAGTAATTTATTCTATTTATAATATTAATTAAGTATGACTTGATTAATTATTTAAATAGAAAATGGGATTACTTAAACTAATTCTGAAATTAGTTATTTAAGTGCGACTTAATTAAATAATAAATTGGAATTTCTGATTAGTATTTTATTATAATTGGATTATAATTAAAAAACTTATTTTCCTCTCTATATAAACTCTCAAAGAGGGCTGATTTTATTGGGGAAAAACGTTTTTACATTAAAACCCTAGCCGCTTATGAGAGCAAGAAAAGAGAGAGAGAGAAAGAAGCAGTTTTCGGGTGCTAGTACACATCAGTCCTTCAAGCAAAGCGTTCGTGTGGATACCGTAGAGCATAGATCGCGAGAGCGGGATACGTGGTGATTGAACAAACTTTGTATCTCCATTAATCTTCCATTAATGAACTGTTAAAGCTTCTTAAGGTATTTGTTCTTAATCTCCGAATTAAATCTTTTGTTTTCGCATGGATCCTGCGGATGGGTTTCGAATTTTGATTTATTTTTACGTTTTCCGTTGCATTTATGTGCTCGAAACCCTTCAATGGCATCAGAGCTACTTGCGAAACATTTTAATTCGGTTGTGTGTTTAACAGTTTTCGATATATATGCATGTTTGCGATCTACCATGTTTTTGTGTTGATTTATATATATGTATGTATATGTTTTTGAATATATGATATTCATGAGGATTGGATAATCATGAGATGATTTTTGTATATTTCTGTATGTATATGATACATGTTATATCGAATTATGAGAATCGTATTCGATACGATTTCTGAATACGTTTCGCAGATTTGGTGAAATTTGCATACTGTGTCAGATTTTCGCCTAAAATACCTTTTCGGAAAGGGAAATGGGCGTCTGAACAAAACTGACATAGTCACTCGTTCGTTTGTAAGACGTTTGATGTCGTTTACTGTCTGTAAACAGCGATTTAATGTTTTCAGAATTCTGATTTTGATTTTCTGATTTACACTTTATTTGATTTCTATGATTGGATCATGAGAAATATGATATGGTATGATATGTTAATGAAATATGAGATGTTCTTAATTGTTATATGAGCATGGTGATTGGTTATGGCCTAAAGACCCATAGGATAATGGTTTTATTTTATGGTTTGGTTTCTAAATACGACTTGCATGTCGTTATTCCTTGTAATGTTTAAATCTCGAATGTAACTCGAGTTCTACTTGTAAGTTCAGTAGGATAGGTTGTTTTATTTATGTAATGTATATGAAGGCATCCAAGATGGAGAACCAAAGAAGCATTACAAGGAGGCAAGCAAGGAGACAGGTTAAAGCTTGAAGACTTGTAACATTGTATTGTATTTTGATACCACCATAGATTGACCTTGATCTTTCCATTAGCTTGGAAAGATCACTTAGGTTAGGCCATAACCAAACACGTTTACTTTACGCACTTTACATATATGATGCATGTGATGTAGATATGTATGCGTAGATAATGATGCATGCTTTAATTAGATTAAACATGTATGGATTATATACGTCACTCATGCCATGTTTGCTAAACAAGATAAAATCTGTAACGATTCAAGATTTTAAAATTGAACAAAAACGAACATGAGATTCCCGTGTTTATGAAACACGGAAATAAGTATGAATTTCAAATTTTGATATGGGGAGATTTTGACAAAAATACAAGCAGCGCTTGTAAGAAAGGCGGGTTTTAAGTGAGACCACTGTGACTCCTCCGTTGGACTGGAAATCAAACCATTGATGAATTTTGAATTGAAGTACTTAGTTCAAGGAAAAATTGGGAATCTCTTGATGATGGGATCATGGTCGTTTTAATAATAACAAATCCCTAAAGTTAAAATATTAAGTCAATTAGATGCCTTCCAATGGGCAACACTCGTCAAGACCTAGATCGAGAAAGAGTGGGTTCACCAAAGCGAAGCACTCCAATCTATCGTGATAAGACGCGATGAAGTAAATGTGATACTTAACTGTTAGACCATTGGGTTAGACTTAACTAAGTTACCACAATAGGATTGTGAACTTAGAGGCATGGAGTTTGGTATGATTTATTGGATAAATGGGAACAAATGTTGTTCTACCAAACTTTCCAAGAGTTATATATGATATAATTGACAAGAGTTGTCTACCTAAATAAATCATGTTTTGGGAGTAAAGCCAAAGCTGACCTTAAGCATGACGAAATATGGATCTTGGCTCACTAGAAGGATTTAGAGTAATGCCTTCCGAATTAATAGTTAGGGCTATTTATTTGATAAAAATAGTGGGAGGTATATAATTGTGACGCCCTCCAAACCCGGGGTACAGATTTGAGGAGTCATCCGACCAACGGAACACTATTTAACACATGCATAATATATATAAAGACACAAATACCCCTTGACCAAGACCGCATCAGATTATGGCAATGAACACAAGCTACTACAATCTTTTATTATTACAAACCAGTTCTATCAGAGTTATTACATCACAACTAAAGTTCAAATCTAGACATTAAATCTAGAAAGCAAAACAACAACTACCCTGCCAATGACAGTGACTCGAGGGGCTCTCCTGGCTGCTGGTGAACTATCGGTCACGCTATGCCAACTCATACTCTCGTTTCACTGGAATAGGGTTAGAAAACAACAAGCAAGAGTGAGCCAAAATTGCTCAGCAAACATCAACGAATCATTTCTATCACAGTTGTAAGGATATGAAATTAAGATATCAGAATCAACAATATTTAGCTAACACATGCTTTGTATCAATAATGATCGAAGTAAAGAATTAGAATTTGGCTTATAAATTTTATTCAAATCAAAGGTTGTGCTGCTGGCCAGCCACGCATCAACCCCGGACTAGCTCATGTCATAGTCCTCTACTGGATCCCAGGCCAATCTGGGCCTTAAGTTATTCCGACCATAAATATGGCCCGACCAATTACTGGTCCATTTTTAAAAACACATGCCAAATCTATAATAGGGTATAAACAATAACATGCTCAATAAGATAAACTGAATGTATAGTAATTGCAAAAGAGCTTCAACTGTTCAGTATCAAATGAAGATCGAGAAATAATCATGGAGTAATTTCAATGGTACGGTGTACTCATTCAATAAGGGAATCAATAATGGTAGTCGATAATCAATGACCGTAATCAATAGTCAAGATGGAAGTCAAATAATCAATGGTTGTCAATGATAATCAAAGGATGATAAACAATAACAATAGGTGGTAAACAATAATCAAGTGAATTGGAAATAAGGGTTTCCGATGCAGATCAAATCAAAGAATCAAGAATCTCTAAGGAAATGGAATCAGTTGTCCAAATGCGGTTAAAGGATTGATAATTTGAATTGTTCTGGGGATAACGGTATTCAAGTAATCAAGACAATAATACATTTTTATCACAAGTAAAGGCACAGATACTTGCCTGGTCTAAGCTGCTGTCGGATCGACTCTGCTCACTCTACTTTCCCCTTTCCCTTGCTCCGGGAACTCGATTCTATAATTAAACAACTCATCACAATAAGTCTAACTATTCTCGTTCTACTCTCGACACTTATTCAATCAATAATCACATTTAAACAAGTAACCGGTTACGTATCGGACGTCCGGTATAATTTACGATATTTAAAACTCAGATATTTGCCCTAGCACGGGCATATACAGACTATAAAACACGACACACAATTAATATGAACCATATAGCACTTATAAACATTTTTAAAACATCATACGGAACTCATTTGAATTTTTAATAAGTCGTTACAAATTTTTTATCAAAAATCGGATTTTTAAATCCAATATAAACATTTAAATGAAAATAAATCAATTAATAAAATTAATTGACACTCTTTAAGTACTCAAACTATTTTTTAAATAATTAAATAGGCTTGAAAATAATTAAACTGAATTTTTAATTAATTAAATCTAATTAATAATTAATTTTTAAGAATTAATTGATTAAAAGAATTAACCAATTAATTAATAAATTAATTATTAATTAAAAATAATTAAAATAATTAAGTTTAATCAATTTTCGGATTTAAAATAATAAATATAATTTATCAGAATTTTTCTGATATTAAAATATATTTTTAAAATAAAAATATGAATTTTTTTAGTTTTTAAACTATTTTCGAATTAAATTTAAAAATAAAATTCAAAAACAGTTTTCTGAAAATGAATTAGGGTTTTGAAGATTGAAACCGGGTCGAAAAATCGGGTAAACGGGTCGGGAAGAACGAATCCGGGTCACCAAGAACAACCCGCCGGAATCTGGGTTTTCCAGAATCCGGCCGGCGTCCGGTGGCCGGACTTCGCCGTTTCCGATCAAAACAAAACCAAACTATAGGGCTTTTGTTCGCTTTTGCAAGACAAACACAACCCACATGCACACACATCTGTCCCCTGCCGGAATCGTGCCCAGAATTCATTCAAAGAACTCGCCGGCGACGACCTCGGCCGGAAACCCGATCTACTTAAATCCTACATGAAACTCAAAGATTAATATACCAAAATGAAGCTTATAACTCATACAATAAAAGCCCTCTACCAAAAACAATGTCAGATCAATATCAAGAACGTACGAATTGAAAGAAGAAATCGGGTCAAAACCCGAAAATCAAACCCGACTAAATCGAACATAAACATGAAATTAAAGCATGGATTCTTGCTAATTAGAACCCTAGGAACATGTTAGAAGCAACCAATTGAACGGAGAATCAATCAGAATGAAAATCCCCAAATCGAATCAAGAACCCTAATTTTAATTCGAAACTTGTAAAATCAATATAAAATCGAATACTTACCAGATGATGATGAGGTTGGATGATTCTGAAACTAGATTTTTGGGGCTTTGATTTGAGTATAAGAACTTCAAATTTGGACTTCAATAACCCTTAGAACGAATTGATTGAAGATCAAGAACACAAAATAATTATTTGGGAATTTCGGATTTTTTGAGTAATTTCTGAAGAATTGCTAGGGTTATGAAGTCTGATTGGTCATTTTATATTTTTGGAAAAATAATACCCCAAATAACATTTTTGGATCGATATTGATTCGTTAGATCGTTTAAAAACCCTAATTAGGTCAAAAACACGTTTTACGAAAAGTAAGGGGTTAAAAAGGTTGATGATTATCCAAATTGATATATATCATTATATAACTAATGCTCAAGAATACTAGGGCTATAACAACTTCAATATTGATATAGAACGATAAATCCGTCCCCTTAAGCAATTAGGGTTCGGAACGATTTTTCCTTTTTCGGATCAAAAATTGAAATTAATTTGCAGAATCAAATAGGTAGGGTTAAATAGAATCCCATAACCCTTTCGATAACGATTCGAATACGAAAGACGAAGAATTAAAAATGAATGTACGAAATTTCAACGGGCTCTTGAATTATCAAAACGGCTCAAATTTGAAGAAAATTCCAAATGACGAAATTTTTGAAAGGGGCTTCCGACTCACCATTTAGCACATAATCACACTCTAAATATCATATAATAATATTCCAATATTCCAAAATAAATATTTTAGATTACATATATCATTTAATCAAATAATAAAATTCACGGATATTACATCCTTCCCCCCTTAATAGGATTCTGTCCTCAGAATCAGATCAAGGAAACAACTGGGGATACTTCTCTAACATCTCACTCTCTAACTCCCAGGTAGACTCTTCTACTTTAGGATTCCTCCACAAAACTCTCACTAACGCTACTGTCTTATTCCTTAGTACTTTCTCCTTACGATCCACTATCTGAATTGGTCGTTCTACATATGATAAATCTGCCTGGACCTCTATTGGTTCATACTCTATTACATGATTCGAATCTGGTCGATACCTCTTAAGCATAGATACATGAAATACATTATGAACGTGCTGCATATGCGGTGGCAATGCCAACTCGTAAGCTACTTCGCCCACTTTCTTCAAAATCTCAAACGGCCCAACATATCTCGGACTCAACTTCCCTTTCTTTCCAAATCTAACTAATCCTTTCCATGGTGAAACCTTTAGTAACACTTGCTCTCCTTCTTCGAATCCCACATCCTTTCTGGCTAGATCCGCATACTTCTTCTGTCGGTCTTGAGCTGTTATCAATCTTCTCTGAATCAATTGAACCACTTCTTTTGTTCGTTGTACTAGTTCTGGTCCTATCATTTTCCGTTCACCAACTTCTTCCCAATATACTGGAGATCGACACTTTCGTCCATACAAAGCTTCGTACGGTGGCATTCCGATGCTCGCGTGAAAACTATTATTATATGAAAATTCCACCAAGGGTAGATGATCGTCCCAACTGCCTTCAAAATCAAGTGCACATGTCCTAAGCATATCTTCAATAGTCTGAATTGTCCTTTCGCTTTGACCGTCCGTCTGCGGATGATAAGCCGTACTCATTCTCAACTCGGTGCCCAAACACTCTTGAAAACTCCTCCAAAATCTTGAATTGAATCGAGGGTCTCTATCAGACACTATCGATACTGGAACTCCATGTCGTACTACGATTTCTTTTATGTACATATGAACTAACTTGTCCAGCGAGAATCTCTCGTTAATCGGAAGAAAATGCGCAGATTTCGTCAATCGATCCACGACAACCCAGATGGCATCATGGTTAGCTTTGGTTCTAGGCAATCCTACTACAAAGTCCATCGCAATGTGTTCCCACTTCCATTCGGGAATCTCCAATGGTTGAAGTAATCCACTTGGTCTCTGATGTTCCGCCTTAACTCTTTGACACGTAAAGCATTTACTTACCCATTCCGCAATCTCTCTCTTCATATCTGGCCACCAAAAGTTCGTCTTTAGATCTCGATACATCTTCGTACTCCCTGGATGAATTGAATACTTCGAGTTATGTGCTTCGTGCAGAATCTCACTTTTCAGTTCCGTTACGTTAGGTATCCATATCCGAGAAGCAAATCTCAAGATCCCTTTGTCGTCCGGTTGGCTACATATTTCCTCACCGGTCATTTTACTCACATCGTCGTTCATAACTTGCTCTTGGCATTTTCGTATCTTCTCCAACAATTCAGGTTGAAACGTCATGGTATAAATTATTTCCGTAGCGTCCTTCGGATTAATTACTTCGATTTCCAATTTCTCAAATTCCTTGTATAATTCTTTGGTCATCATTAGTGTATTTAATCTCTCTTTTCTGCTCAATGCATCTGCTACCACATTTGCCTTGCCGGGATGATAGTTGATAGAAACGTCGTAGTCCTTGATTAGTTCTAACCATCTTCGTTGCCTCATGTTCAGCTCTTTCTGAGTAAAGATATACTTCAAACTTTTGTGATCGGTGTAAATTTCACATCTCTCTCCATACAAGTAGTGTCTCCATATCTTCAAAGCAAACACAATAGCTGCTAACTCTAAATCGTGTGTAGGGTACTTCTGTTCGTGGGGTCTCAACTGTCTTGACGCATAAGCAATCACCTTGTCATGTTGCATAAGTACGCATCCCAATCCTTTGTACGACGCATCACTATAGATTACGAAATGACCTTGATCGTCTGGTAGCATCAATACCGGTGCCGTAGTTAGCCTTTTCTTTAACTCTTGGAAGCCTTCTTCGCATTTATCGTTCCATATGAATCGCTCGCTTTTCCTTGTCAGCTTGGTCATTGGAGTAGCTATCTTCGCAAAATCTTGCACAAATCTCCGGTAGTATCCGGCTAATCCCAAGAAACTTCTGACTTCAGTCGGTGTCCTTGGTCTCTCCCAATCTTTCACTGCCTCTATCTTTGCTGGGTCCACTTTGATGCCTTCGCTGCTTACCACGTGTCCTAAGAAATGAACTTCTTTCAACCAGAATTCACACTTGGAAAACTTCGCGTATAGTCCTTCTTGTCTCAACGTTTCTAACACAATTCGCAACTGGTCTGCATGCTCTTCTTCTGTCCTTGAGTATATCAAGATGTCGTCGATGAATACCACTACAAACTTGTCCAAATATCTCTTGAAAATCCTGTTCATTAGATCCATAAAAGCTGCGGGTGCATTCGTTAGTCCAAACGCCATTACTAAAAATTCATAGTGCCCATACCTTGTTCGAAAGGCTGTCTTCGGTATGTCGTCTGGTCTAATCTTCAATTGGTGATATCCTGACCGTAGGTCGATCTTCGAAAAATGTACCGCTCCCTTCAGCTGGTCAAACAGATCATCTATTCGAGGTAACGGATACTTGTTCTTAATGGTCAGCTTGTTCAACTCCCGATAGTCTATACACAATCTCATGCTTCCATCCTTTTTCTTGACAAACAGTACTGGTGCTCCCCACGGTGAAACGCTGGGTCTAATAATTCCTTTTTCTAGCAAATCTTGCAGTTGATCAGCCAATTCCTTCATCTCCACTGGTGCCATTCTGTAAGGGGCCTTCGATACTGGCTCCGCGCCCGGTACTAAGTCTATCGCAAATTCAATTTCTCTATCTGGAGGTAAACCTGGTAATTCTTCCGGAAAAACATCTGGAAACTCATTTACGACTGGAATATCTTCTAACTTAGAAACTTCCTTATCTATATCTATTACATAAGCTAGATACGCCTCACAACCTTGCCTTAATACCCTCTTAGCCTGAATCATTGTCAGGAACCTCTTTCTTTGTTTCTCTCCTCTAAATATTATCTCTTTCTTTTCTAGGGTAATCAAAGTAACCCTCTTATTCTTACAATCAATACTTGCATCATGCTCAGTCAACCAATCCATCCCTAATATCACATCAAATTCACCTAACTTAAAAGGTAACAAGTCAACATAAAAACGATTTCCCAAAATCTCTATCTCACAACGGGGATAATATGAACTGACCGCGATACGATCCTGATTAGCTATCTCTATAGTCAACACTCCACTTAAAGGTTTCATTACGCAATTCAATCTACGAGCAAACGTTTCAGAAATAAAAGACTTCGTCGCTCCCGAATCTATTAACACTTGTGCAGGAATAGAATTTACTAGAAGTGTACCTGCCACCACGTCGGAATCTCTCACTGCTTCTCCCATTGACATATTGTAGGTCCTGGCTAACGGCTGGACGTTAACAACTGGGGGTGCTTCAATTGCCCGAATCATATTGTTCACGGTTGCTGGTGCTCTGCAGTCCTTAATCATGTGACCTGGTTTCTTACACCGATGACACACGATGCCTATCTTGCAATCCCGGGAATAATGTCCCTTCTGATTGCATTTAAAGCATGTGACAGTCAATCGATGGCATATCCCTAGATGTCGCTTCCCGCATGTCTTGCATTCTGGTAGTGGGGGTCTAGAAAGTCCCTGCTGACCGCCGGTTAGTAGACGGTTATCTTGTCCTACGTTTCCGGTGTCTGGTTTCCTGAAACTTGTATTCCTTCCGTGCTGAAATCCCAGCTTCTTATTTGCTTGTCCTTGAAAACTTCCCTGCTGCTGTCCCTTATCGGGTATCCCTGCTTTCCTTTTCTTGTTCTCCTTCTCTCTCATGTAAGAATCACTCTCTGCCTCCGCAATCATTGCCTTTTGGACCACCGCTGCATAGGTGTCCAACTCCAATACAGCTAACTTACTACGAATCCAAGACCTCAGTCCCTGCTGGAACCTCTTGGCCTTCTTCTTTTCCGTATCCACATAGGTTGGAACAAACCTTGACAACTCCGTAAACCTTGTTTCATATTGGGGCACTGTCATGCTTCCCTGCTTTAATTCCAAAAACTTTAATTCCATCTGATCTCTCATATAGTCCGGAAAATATCTTTCCAAAAACAACTCTGTAAATCTTGCCCACGTAATCAATCCCTCGGGCTCCATAGCCCTACTCGTTTCCCACCAATAACTAGCCTCATTCTTCAGAAAATAGCTTGCATACTCTGTCTTCTTATCCTCTGTCACCTCTATCAAGGCAAAAGCCTTTTCCATCTCTTTCAGCCATGCCTTAGCCTCTACAGGGTCTGCTGATCCTTTGAATTCTGGAGGTTTTGCTGCCTGGAAAGATTTGAACGTAACTGCCGGTGCTGCTTGCTGGTGCTGTTGCTGATGCTGCTGATGCTGATGTTGCTGATGCTGATGTTGCTGATGTTGTTGCTGCTGTTCTAAGAGCTGTTGCTGAAATGCACGTTGCTGCTGTGCTAATGCGGCAGTCTGTTGAGTAAGGGTATTTAACAACTGGATTACCATCGGGTCCACGCGGCCCGTGGGAGGTGTATTTTGTTGACCTTCTTGGTCAGAAGTATCAGTTGAACGGGTTTGTCGTCTAGGAGCCATATCGCTGATGAATAAACAATAATTGGCTTAATCAAACAGTTCATATAAGAGAAGGAAGGATCACAATTGATATCTCGAAGGTTTACAGATCTTCTCAACGGTGCATGGATACACTCGTTGCAATAAGTAGAATAACAGTTATGATGCTGGAAATGAATGACAGGGGAATAAACACAGCTCTATAAAAGAGGTTTATCATATATATATATAGATAGAGTTAGTACAAGCGTAGAATGCTTCAAAAGAAAATATATCATGGCTGAACCATAACTGCCGACCAGCAATACAACAACAAAAATGCAACAACAACCCGAGGCGTTCCTATAAGCCCGGTGCACTGCTGATTCTACAATATGCATCTATATACTAACTATCTAGAACCATACATCCATGTCACCTCTGTCTGCTACCGATACCTGCTCACAGATCACCTGCTCCTGCCGGCCATAACGGGGGTCCTGAAACCTCTGCAATCTCACTCATCGCATAATCCAAAATCTGTCTCATCCCTGCTACTGTCTCTCCCTCTCGACTAGAAGCTAATCCATGCAATCGAGTCTCAACCAAAGTCCTCGTAACCCTAAACCTCATCTGAATGTCTCTCATCTGATCTCTAAGTCTGTCTCTCTCTCTGACAGCGGCTGCCTCGATCGAACGAATCCTACCCATCTCCATAACCTGTCCATAAAGGAAATCCTTCTCTCTTCTCACCCTCTGATACACATGGTGTGGAACTGGCGGCTCACATAACTGATACAAAGGCCCACAAACTGATGCCTGAGACGCTGGTGCTGGGGCTACTTGTCGGAGTGGAATAGGACAAGGTATCTGATCTCTCCTGACTACTGGGCCCTGATGCCTAGGCTGATATCGCACTGGCCGAGACGGTCCTGCTCTCTCAACGGGTGTAGGTATCTCTGCTATCGTATCCTCGGAAGGGTCTGAGTCTGAACTAGAACTAGGGGGCTGCAATTATAACCACATTTAATTACTACGCGTAATATCCCTAGTTGACCTCCTAATATCCTTACGTGACTTCCTAACTCTCTATGTTATCCTGGACCCTAAGTCCTAACTTGTTTCAAATGCCATAACCTGTTGCTCTGATACCAACTGTGACGCCCTCCAAACCCGGGGTACAGATTTGAGGAGTCATCCGACCAACGGAACACTATTTAACACATGCATAATATATATAAAGACACAAATACCCCTTGACCAAGACCGCATCAGATTATGGCAATGAACACAAGCTACTACAATCTTTTATTATTACAAACCAGTTCTATCAGAGTTATTACATCACAACTAAAGTTCAAATCTAGACATTAAATCTAGAAAGCAAAACAACAACTACCCTGCCAATGACAGTGACTCGAGGGGCTCTCCTGGCTGCTGGTGAACTATCGGTCACGCTATGCCAACTCATACTCTCGTTTCACTGGAATAGGGTTAGAAAACAACAAGCAAGAGTGAGCCAAAATTGCTCAGCAAACATCAACGAATCATTTCTATCACAGTTGTAAGGATATGAAATTAAGATATCAGAATCAACAATATTTAGCTAACACATGCTTTGTATCAATAATGATCGAAGTAAAGAATTAGAATTTGGCTTATAAATTTTATTCAAATCAAAGGTTGTGCTGCTGGCCAGCCACGCATCAACCCCGGACTAGCTCATGTCATAGTCCTCTACTGGATCCCAGGCCAATCTGGGCCTTAAGTTATTCCGACCATAAATATGGCCCGACCAATTACTGGTCCATTTTTAAAAACACATGCCAAATCTATAATAGGGTATAAACAATAACATGCTCAATAAGATAAACTGAATGTATAGTAATTGCAAAAGAGCTTCAACTGTTCAGTATCAAATGAAGATCGAGAAATAATCATGGAGTAATTTCAATGGTACGGTGTACTCATTCAATAAGGGAATCAATAATGGTAGTCGATAATCAATGACCGTAATCAATAGTCAAGATGGAAGTCAAATAATCAATGGTTGTCAATGATAATCAAAGGATGATAAACAATAACAATAGGTGGTAAACAATAATCAAGTGAATTGGAAATAAGGGTTTCCGATGCAGATCAAATCAAAGAATCAAGAATCTCTAAGGAAATGGAATCAGTTGTCCAAATGCGGTTAAAGGATTGATAATTTGAATTGTTCTGGGGATAACGGTATTCAAGTAATCAAGACAATAATACATTTTTATCACAAGTAAAGGCACAGATACTTGCCTGGTCTAAGCTGCTGTCGGATCGACTCTGCTCACTCTACTTTCCCCTTTCCCTTGCTCCGGGAACTCGATTCTATAATTAAACAACTCATCACAATAAGTCTAACTATTCTCGTTCTACTCTCGACACTTATTCAATCAATAATCACATTTAAACAAGTAACCGGTTACGTATCGGACGTCCGGTATAATTTACGATATTTAAAACTCAGATATTTGCCCTAGCACGGGCATATACAGACTATAAAACACGACACACAATTAATATGAACCATATAGCACTTATAAACATTTTTAAAACATCATACGGAACTCATTTGAATTTTTAATAAGTCGTTACAAATTTTTTATCAAAAATCGGATTTTTAAATCCAATATAAACATTTAAATGAAAATAAATCAATTAATAAAATTAATTGACACTCTTTAAGTACTCAAACTATTTTTTAAATAATTAAATAGGCTTGAAAATAATTAAACTGAATTTTTAATTAATTAAATCTAATTAATAATTAATTTTTAAGAATTAATTGATTAAAAGAATTAACCAATTAATTAATAAATTAATTATTAATTAAAAATAATTAAAATAATTAAGTTTAATCAATTTTCGGATTTAAAATAATAAATATAATTTATCAGAATTTTTCTGATATTAAAATATATTTTTAAAATAAAAATATGAATTTTTTTAGTTTTTAAACTATTTTCGAATTAAATTTAAAAATAAAATTCAAAAACAGTTTTCTGAAAATGAATTAGGGTTTTGAAGATTGAAACCGGGTCGAAAAATCGGGTAAACGGGTCGGGAAGAACGAATCCGGGTCACCAAGAACAACCCGCCGGAATCTGGGTTTTCCAGAATCCGGCCGGCGTCCGGTGGCCGGACTTCGCCGTTTCCGATCAAAACAAAACCAAACTATAGGGCTTTTGTTCGCTTTTGCAAGACAAACACAACCCACATGCACACACATCTGTCCCCTGCCGGAATCGTGCCCAGAATTCATTCAAAGAACTCGCCGGCGACGACCTCGGCCGGAAACCCGATCTACTTAAATCCTACATGAAACTCAAAGATTAATATACCAAAATGAAGCTTATAACTCATACAATAAAAGCCCTCTACCAAAAACAATGTCAGATCAATATCAAGAACGTACGAATTGAAAGAAGAAATCGGGTCAAAACCCGAAAATCAAACCCGACTAAATCGAACATAAACATGAAATTAAAGCATGGATTCTTGCTAATTAGAACCCTAGGAACATGTTAGAAGCAACCAATTGAACGGAGAATCAATCAGAATGAAAATCCCCAAATCGAATCAAGAACCCTAATTTTAATTCGAAACTTGTAAAATCAATATAAAATCGAATACTTACCAGATGATGATGAGGTTGGATGATTCTGAAACTAGATTTTTGGGGCTTTGATTTGAGTATAAGAACTTCAAATTTGGACTTCAATAACCCTTAGAACGAATTGATTGAAGATCAAGAACACAAAATAATTATTTGGGAATTTCGGATTTTTTGAGTAATTTCTGAAGAATTGCTAGGGTTATGAAGTCTGATTGGTCATTTTATATTTTTGGAAAAATAATACCCCAAATAACATTTTTGGATCGATATTGATTCGTTAGATCGTTTAAAAACCCTAATTAGGTCAAAAACACGTTTTACGAAAAGTAAGGGGTTAAAAAGGTTGATGATTATCCAAATTGATATATATCATTATATAACTAATGCTCAAGAATACTAGGGCTATAACAACTTCAATATTGATATAGAACGATAAATCCGTCCCCTTAAGCAATTAGGGTTCGGAACGATTTTTCCTTTTTCGGATCAAAAATTGAAATTAATTTGCAGAATCAAATAGGTAGGGTTAAATAGAATCCCATAACCCTTTCGATAACGATTCGAATACGAAAGACGAAGAATTAAAAATGAATGTACGAAATTTCAACGGGCTCTTGAATTATCAAAACGGCTCAAATTTGAAGAAAATTCCAAATGACGAAATTTTTGAAAGGGGCTTCCGACTCACCATTTAGCACATAATCACACTCTAAATATCATATAATAATATTCCAATATTCCAAAATAAATATTTTAGATTACATATATCATTTAATCAAATAATAAAATTCACGGATATTACAATAATGATATACCATAATCACTTAAACATAATAAATAATAAATTTGCAACCTAGATTAATTTTATGCACTTTAATATTGTAGTTATCAAATGACAAATAACACAAACAACTTCTCTATGCGATCAGTCCTTGAGAAGGACAAGCTGACAGGAACAAATTTCCTCGACTGATATAGGAGCTTGAGGATCGTCCTCAGGCACCACGATGTTAGTCAAATTCTTCCCTTACCTTTTAGCTGAGAATGTAACATGTGCCGAACATAATGCTTATTGGAAGCAAATTGATGATTCGACTGCTGATGTTTCATGTCTCATGCTTGCAACTATGAGTGTTGAGCTTAAGAAACAATATGAGCATATGGATGCTTATGAGATATTTGAGCACCTTAAAAGATGTTTGAGGAAAAGGCTCGTCAAAAGGGATTTGACAATAGCAAGACACCATACACCTATAAGTAGGGAACGTGAGATTCGGTTGGACCAGATGTTCTAAAGATGATAGGGTATAATGAGTACCTTGATTATTATTTTTTTGGGTTTCAAGATTGGTCTAGAGACTCGGAATGATTTGATCATACAAATCTTTGAACAATAACTATTCTCAATTAGTTAGTGAACAACGAAATAAATGAGATAGACATAGCACCCACTAAGTTGTGAAACACGTTGAGAACTGCTGTAAGCAACATGATAAATGCATGGACTACTCCCATAATGATGGTGAATGTAGGAATGTGAATGGGAAAGGAAAATGGAATGGAAAGAAGAATATTTGATCTAATTCTATAGCCCATATTAAACTCCAATCCCAAAGAGGTTTTGTCGCCTAAAGGAGGTGTTGCTAATTAAAGAAGACGATTGTCGCTTCTGTGGAAAACCGAAAGACTGGAAGTTAAACTGTCATGCTTATTTGGAAGATCTAAGAAGAAGACCAGTGAGGGTCAAGCTTCAGGTTTCGGGTTATAATTGGAGCAAAAGTGGTTGCTCTAGTTGAAGTAACTCGTTACTTAATTTTGCCTATAAGGCTAAGTTTAGAACTTGATAATTGTAACTACGTGTCTCTAAGAGTAGAGACATTATATTGGTTTCTTGTATGGAAAAGAAAGGTTTTTCATTTTAATTGGATATATAACAATTGTTGTTTATTACATTTCAATGAAAAGGTTAATAATGTTGCACAATTAGTTAACAATTTATATCTTCTAAAATGACTCAAATCAAACATTACCTTTGGCACTGTAGTTAAGGCCATATTATAAGAAATGCATTTCCAATTTACATACTGATGGATGATTGGATAAGTTTGATTATGAATCATACGAAGAATGCGAATCTTGGTTTAATTTGGTAAAAAGACAAAAAACCCCCTTTTACTAGAAATGGTGAAAGGGTCATCGAACGATTATGACTTATACATGGTGATGTATGTGGTCATATACGTACGATGGCAGAAGGTAGGTTTTACTACTTTATAGAGGTTACTGATGATTTCAGTAGATACGAATATGGATATCTTTTGAAGAACAAATTCGAATCTTTTGAAAAGTTCAAAGAATATTAAGTTGAAGTAGAAAAGGTTCAAAGAAAGGGGTTTCTAAGAACTAAAATCACACTTTGTTGGACATAGTGCGATGGATGATGAGTCAATAGGATCTTCCAATAAGTTTTTGGGGTTATACCCTAGAGACATGTGCATATACACCAAACCGTGTTCCTACTAAAATGGTTCAGGAGACACCATATAAGATATGGACTGAGAAAAGTCATAGCATATCATTTATGAAAATTAGGGGATGCAAAGTGTTTGTGAAACGTTTAACCTATGACAAGCTAGGACCAAAATCAGATAAATGTAATTTTGTGGGATACCAAATTAAAACAAAAGGAGTATTACTTCTTTAATCCTCCAGAGAACAAAGTGTTTGTTGCTCGGACTGTTGTATTTATTGAGAGAGAATTTCTTTCTAAAAGAAATAGTGGGAGGAAAATAGATCTCGATGAGGATCGAGAACCACGAGATAACATTGAACCAAAGTTGGAATAAGAGCAGAATGTACAAGAAAATGTTAATGACAATACTGCTCAAGAAACACAGGTTGTTCGTAGGTCTGGTAGGATTCACCATGAGTCCGAGAGATATTATGAATTTCTCTTGACTTGGGATGGTGATGTAACGCTTGTGAATAATGATAATGAGCCTCTTACCTACCAAGACGCTATGAACATTCCAAGATCTAAAAGTTGGCAGGAGGCCATGAAATCTAAGATGGATTCCATGTATGAAAAACCAAGTATGGACTTTGGTTGATCTACCTAAAGGGGTAAAACCTATAAGGTGCAAGTGTGTTTTCAAGAAGAAAACTGACATGGATAGTAATGTACAAACCTATAAGGCACGACTGGTGGCATAAGGTTTCAAGTAAATTCATGGTATTGACTATGATGAAACTTTCTCACCAGTGGCAATGGTCAAGTCCATCAGGATTTTGCTTGCTTACTATGACTACGAAATCTGGCAAATGGATGTCAAGACTACTTTCTTAAATGGGAGTGTTGAAGAGGTTGTGTACATGACACAACCTGAAGGTTTTGTAGATCCAAGTTTTGCTAGAATGGTTTATAAGATAAGTCGATCCATTTATGTATTAAAGTAAGCCTCGAGGAGATGGAATATACGTTTTGATGAAACAGTCAAATAGTTTGGCTCTATTCAAAATGAAGATGAACTATGTGTTTACAAGAAGGTTAGTGGGAGCCATGTGGCATTCCTAGTATCATATGTAGATGATATATTACAAATAAGGAATGACATTCTTTCTCAACAGACTGTTAAGACTTGGTAGAGAAATAGTTTCTTGATGAAAGACTTAGGAGATGTGTCCTATATCTTAGGGATCAGGATCTATAGAGATAGATCACGAAGATTTTTCGGCTTAAGTCAGAGTACATACATTGACAATGTATTGCACCAATTAGGGATGCAAAGAGACTAAAAGGGAAATGTTCCCATGTCTATGAGATAGTGATCTCAAAATAAATGGTCTAAAATCATTGGATGATATGGACCACATTAGTATAGTTCTATATGCTTCGGAAATTGGTTTCATAATGTATGTGATGATATGTACTCGTCATGTTGTCTCATATGCTTTAAGCATGACGAGCAGGTACCAGTCTAATCCAAGTGATGGTCACTTGATTGGAATCAAGAATATTCTTAAGTGCCTGAAGAGGACTAAAGACTCATTCTTGGTATATGGAGGAGATGGGAAGCTGGATGTAAAATGTTACACGGATGTTAGTTTCTAGACAGACATGACAGTTTTTGTGTCTTAGTCTGGATTTGTGTTTTGTCTAAAAAGATGTGTTGTAAGCTAGAATAGTTCACAGCAAGAACTGTAAATGATTCTACAATCGAGGCTTAGTATATTGATACTAGCGAAGTAGCCAAAGATGATGTTTTGGGAATTTACTAAGGCGATATCACCTTATTAATAAGATTAATGATCAAGGAGATATACTTATATGTAAAGTGCATACTATTGATAATATTGCAGAACCACTGACTAAGGCTTTGTCGCAGCAGAAGCATGTAAGTCACACTAGTTCCAAATGTATTGGATACATGGGATATTGGCTCTATTGCAAGTGGGAGATTGTTAGTATTAGTGCTATAGAGACAATACTTTTATGTTTTAAAGAAAACATTTTATTATTATAAATTATGTTTTGTTGATTATTATTATTAGTTTATTATGTCTTTATTTACTGCGTTATAAATGTTAGCATAATAAATGTCCTTGGAATTATGATACGTATTCAATATCTTTAAGTATGTGACTTAAAAATGAGATTATATGAATAGTATCATTATTCCTAAATATCCCTAGTCGAGTGTTATTATTTAAGGACAATAATAATGCACAGAGACTAGTATGTTTGTTGACTGATGACCACATCTCATTGGTCAGAGGTATGGTGATACTAAAGTCAAAACATAGGTGCTTGTAAGAGTACATGACACTGGATTGACCCGCCGTGAGATTACACATGTTAATAGTGTCATAAGTAATTCTCACTGTGATAATGGTGTAATGATCCTTAGACCTGAAATCGTTATATTTTATACGAGAATTAATATACTTTGATTACATTAAAAGTTACCTTTGACCGGGTGATGATAAAAGTGGACATTGGGTATATTATGAATCTTATGAGAAATATGAATGATCTAGAAGGGATTTAACCCTCCTAATTTTAGGAGAGATATTATTGGCCTCTTGTTTGGGTGAGACTAAGAAATGCACGGCCGTGCTCAAATGTTGATTTGATTTATTAGTCTACTCATCGATCAAGAAAAACTAATATTAAATTATGAAGAGGATGACACATTACATGCCTCGAGTTTAATCTATAATATTAAGTTTAAAGGGATTATATTACATGGAACATTATTCACGAAAGGCTTAATCGAATCACCGATTTAATTATTATTACTTGGGTGGCAATGATGTATTACTAGATACCGCTCATTGTTTACAATTTTAATTAGTTATTAAAATTGTTACCAACGTAATAATAACCTACAGGGTCACACACAAAGAACGCTTGAAGGAGAAATAATTTAAATTATGAATTTAAATTTAAATAAGTAATTTATTCTATTTATAATATTAATTAAGTATGACTTGATTAATTATTTAAATAGAAAATGGAATTACTTAAACTAATTCTGAAATTAGTTATTTAAGTGCGACTTAATTAAATAATAAATTGGAATTTCGGATTAGTATTTTATTATAATTGGATTATAATTAAAAAAACTTATTTTCCTCTCTATATAAACTCTCAAAGAGGGCTGATTTTATTGGGGAAAAACGTTTTTACATTAAAACCCTAGCCGCTTATGAGAGCAAGAAAAGAGAGAGAGAAAGAAACAGTTTTCGGGTGCTAGTACACATCAGTCCTTCAAGCAAAGCGTTCGTGTGGATACCGTAGAGCATAGATCGCGAGAGCGGGATACGTGGTGATTGAACAAACTTTGGATCTCCATTAATCTTCCATTAATGAACTGTTAAAGCTTCTTAAGGTATTTGTTCTTAATCTCCGAATTAAATCTTTTGTTTTCGCATGGATCCTGCGGATGGGTTTCGAATTTTGATTTATTTTTACGTTTTCCGTTGCATTTATGTGCTCGAAACCCTTCAGTTTTCTTGTCTACGACGTGTTTTAGTGTCACAAACATAATACAAAGAAAAATATATTAATAATATAATTTTGTAAAATATTATCATGCATGTATTAGAAGTCCAAATTTGACACTAATAAATTTATGGCATCTCGTGTATCACGTAAATTAGCCTTGTGTTTTCATAATATGAAGAATATATTTTAATATTATAATATCATAGAAAGTATCACTACGATTTCATAAAAATGTAATTTTATTAATAATATATTCATTTTATAGTATGACGCCATATCTACAAAAAAAAAATCACTTTTAAAATTCAATACATAATCTTTCATATAATAAGATTTTAATTATATATATATATGTATGTATGTATTTCCTTTTAATAAATAATTTATTCAAATATATGTATTTTTTTGTACACTTTTAAACACGGTATACATATTTTATGTAGTTTCATATACCGAAAATCGAAATATTAAATTTCTTATCATATTGGTGTGAATTACAAAAATTGTCGAGTTTAGACAAAAGTAAGGAAATAATAAATAATTTATACAAATATATTAATTTTGTTTCGTACACTGTTAAACATTGTTAAACATAGTATACACATTTCACGTGTTTCATACAAAAATTCAAAACCCAAATGTTAAGTACAAAAATTGTCGGGTACAAAAATTGTCGTGTTGGTGTCAAGTACAAAAATTGTCGGGTTTAGACAAAAGTAACGATATACTATAATATTGATGTTACAAATTGTAAGAGGGATAACATGATCATGACAATATTTTATGTGTTTCTAGCATGATGGTTGAAGTTGGAGCATAAAACACATTGGTTGAAGTTAGAGCTTAAAATACGTTTGCCTCAAAAGGTTATGGGTTCAATCTATGCCAACAACAATATTTTTAATATACCTATACATTATAGGGGTATATTAGTAAATTACTAAATAACATGAAAAGCCATGTTGACCTATAATATATATAAAAATGGATAGAGAATAGACAGAGAATAGAGATTAATTCATAATATTTGAAAAGTTAGACGAAAATGGAATTAGTATTTATCATCCCCTTATCAGTTCTAGAGATTAGTATTTTACGAGCATGTGACGAGTTTTGATTTTTGAAATTCTCTTAATTATATATATATATATATATATATATATATATATTTCTTACTTTAATCTACTTTACTATTTTTAATATTATGTAATATAAGTTTATTACAATAATTTTATATTCATTTATATTAAGAATATATGTTAGTCTAATTATTTGCTAATATATGGTGATAAATTTAAAAATCCTAGATATTGATATATGTTTTTCCGAATATAACCTAATATACTAATAAGTAGTATTTATTCTTTACATAAATCTTGGGGCTAGCAAAAATCGAACCCGGAATATAGGACGAGAAAATATAAGTTCTTTACCACCTCGACTATCTTATCATGCTCTTATAAATTGAAATTAAATTATGTTAAAAACTTATTTCGAGAAATATGCACTTTTTATAGTGTATAAGAAAATGATTTCGAAGATGATTCGAGTGGATTTATAGATCGCTTTTAAGTTCTAAGATCAAAGAGACAAGGACATATATGATACTTCATAGTCTCATAATGACCTAATTTCCATCCTTCATCCTTCGTTAACTATCTAGATTTTTTATTCATGTTCTTAAACATAATCCTACAAAATTAACACTACTAACTTTTTAATATTTCTGATCTTAATCATGTTGGGAAAATTGATGAAGTATGTATAAACTCAACAATGTTCAGGATTGATAACTCAACAGTAGACCAGATGCTGTAAATTATATTACACTCACATAAATCTATCAAGAATAAATATTTGGTATATACAGAAATCAGGATCAGATATAATGAATAAGTTTAAAACAACTAATTGGGGGAAATTCATCAATATGTTTAGGCAATAGCGAAATAAGGGGTTTAAAGATATTTGAACTAGTTATCCAGATTCAGTGTGAAGACCGGAAGATTTTAGTGAATTTGTCTTTTGACAATATTGTTTGTACCTGAACTATAACAATGAAAATTTTGTAAAAGGAGATGTTGAATACAAATTTTAAAAACATAAACTTTTCAAGAACTTTGAAAAAATGAAAGTTAAAAACTAGAACTGAAATGTAACAACAAATATTCTTTGAAATTTCAGGTAGCTTGTGTGTCAACTACATGAGAATTTGTGTGTCAACTACCTGAGGATTTTTATAAATTCTTTTTGAAGAATCTACACAATTGCTATTTCTCAGTGTGATTTCCTTTTTAGAAGATATTGCATAACCGCTAGAGAGAAAATCACTTATATTTCTATTTCTACAAGTTTTCTACACTGCTGCACTCTTGTTTGAATACTACAATGTTAGGAATTATGTTGATTCTTGATGATAACCAAATTAACTCAGTAAAAATTTGTACAAGTAAAATTTAGCCTTCAACGGATGGCATGTGTATACAGTATCCGTTGAAGGGTAGCTTATCGATTGATAAGACTCATTGTAACATGTCCCTTTAGTGTTAATAGCAGTTGAAAGTATAAATATGTTAGGGTTGAATAAGTCATGTTGACTATCAATTGATATGTAGATTAGGAAGGCTAATTGTAAATATTTGATGCCTTGTAATTTTACATAAGTGAAATGTACTTCAGTGGATACAATTCAGCCTTCAACGGATGCAGCCAATACACCTTCAATGGATGCAACCAAGATACTTTCAACGGATGCTGGACAAATCAACCTCAACCGATACAAGGCCAATAATTAGCAGTTGAAAGTGTGATGTGGATAGTTCTGACAAGTCACATGGGTTGATGGAACAAAAAGGAGCATGGAAACCAGCATTTTGGGAAATCCTGAAGAAAAGGAAGCATTCTATTTTCATCTGGTCAATAGAGATGATTGAAGAAGGATATTCAGCTAAAAGGCAAATCATTTCAAGGACCACTGGACTTAGAGTGGAAAAGCAAGCTTTTGGACTTTACCTACTATACATTCCAAGTAGTTCAATTTATATTGTAAACTTGGGATATATAACCAAGTGTAGCAATGTTCTTGAAGTTAAGAAGTCTGTTTTAGTTTTCTAGAGCTTAAGTAAATTTTCATACTTGTAATTTGATGAAGCAAAAACATTGTAACTGCAGCTGTGTGTTTGTTCCAAACATCACAGAGATTTCTTCAAATAAAATCTCTCAAGTGGAACAATCAATCCATCTGAATTTTTAATTCTTGTGTTTTTATTTACTAAAATTTAAATTTATGTTCAAAAGAATTGGAAATTTTAAAGGATTGTATTCAACCCACCGCCCCTTCTACAATCCTGTGATTATATTGTTTGGGAATAACATGCAAGATTTAACAAAGTTTCGCCAGTCTAAAATAATAGAAGTACATTTCAGGAAATTTTCATCACATGCGCATTCCTTGTGCTCAGCTAAGAAACTTCACTTTTCTATAAAATCACGGAGCTCGCTTTCTTTAAGACGTTTCGTGGTTCTGCCCGAAATGTGCATTGCAGTCATTTTCTTACCATGTCGTCCCCAGGATAAAACAGCTTAGAAATTCAAGTTCTATACGACAAATTTTTTGCACCATAAATTGTCGGTCATATTACACCCTTATTGCTCGTATTTCAGTAACCGTATTGTTTTTCAAAATTTGTGACCACCACTTTTGAAAGATTAACCAACTGATTTCTTATAAAATCATACAAACAAAATCATACCAAAAACATGTGGCCCCGGAGATTATTTTACCATGTGTTTTCTTTTTTTGAAAAAATGGCAGCAAAGCCCACAAACTAAAAAAAAGGAATGAAGTGAACAAGTGTTAGAGAACTTTCACACGAGATTGAAAGAAAAAAGAGAATATGAACTATAACAGAGAATGAGTTTTTTTTTTTTTTAGTTTCTTGTATCTCCAAAACACTAGACTAGAAACTTATTTATATGCTAGATGGAAAAGACCAGATACATTGAACAAGACAAAAAGGCTGCAAACAAGGAGAGTCAATCAAGCCTCCCATGAAACAAGCTTCTTTAATCATCAGTTACAATGTAAAAAACAAAGCTAGCTTCCGTTACAAAATTTAAAGAAGGTCAATATTTCCAATTATTAAAGAAAAAAAAAACAGACCGTTGCTAGCTTTTCAAGAAAAAATAAGAATAAAAACCTCACGGTTTTATTCTTTTCAAATATTCACATAAAAGAAAAATAACAATCCCCCACTTGAATATTTAAAAAATACATTTATTAACAGGTAATTGAGCAGTTTCTAAATAATAAGATTGCACATAAACAAAGGTGTCTAACGACTTCAACCTTTGCGTAGTGAGTAAGATCCACGATTCTACAAACTTTTGATACAGATTCTACATAAAAAAGAGTAAATTTATATTTGTTATTAGATCTAAAATTAGTTCAAGTATATTAATTAGTTAAATTTTATACCGTAAAATTTTAAATGCAAATATAATCTTAAATTTACTTATTTTAGTTATATGATTTGCAACTAACACAATTCTTGTTCTTAGGACCAAATAATTAATGTATAGCATACACATAAAAATTATAATTTTACGAGACAAGATAGTCAATCTTGTTTCAATAAATCATGATTCAGTTTGACGATTACTACCAATTACTTCACGGATGTTGTTTCAACTTGTTCATAATCTAATTAAAAGATAGAATATGATATAATTTACCCTTGCAACTTGAATTTGAACACTGAAATTTGATTAACATTTTATGTGCATCAATGTTTAAACCTAAACACATAAATAAAATAAATTCTTGATTAAACCCCTACAATGGTCAAAGGAAATTACCAAAGTTCCTCAACGCTGTTCTTCAGTGGAGTACCAATTATAAGCACCTTATTCTTAGTGTTGAATTCTTGTAAAACCATATTATGAAGTTCAAGTATCTGCACAGAAAGCAACAACAGTACCTAACTACCTTAGCTCAGTGAGAATTAGTAATACCGCAAGTATTATATACAATGCAGCTTCATTGTTCTTTAACCTGTTAGATCAGGATTCAATGATCTTCAGGATCTAGACTCAACTGATCAGGATTGCTGACGTCATCAGTATTGCACGAGCGTCAGTATCAGGATTGCTATCAGGATTGATCATCAGGACTGGAAGCTGATCAGGATTACAACTTCGAGTTATTTATGGAGTCTAGTTAAAGAAGAAAGTTTATTTTGTTGGTTCCTAGTTTATAGGAATGAAGCTGTCGGTTAGGATATGTTTCAATATAGTTGGTAATTGATTTGGACTTATCTTGTAACTGATAGAGAAGCTGTGTAATATATAAACACATTTTAGGTTTTTATTTTATATCAATCGCATACACGAGTATATTGTAACCTAGAAGCTCTCAAGAACATCAGAATTTCTTGAGAGAGTTTGTAACAGTTTTATATCATTTTTAATAAAGTTGTTATTATTCTTTCATATTTGTGATACATAATTTATTAAGTCGAGAATCTTATACAATTGTATTCAACCCCCCTTCTACAATTGTTATTTACTGGGAAACAATTGGTATCAGAGCAAACTGATTTAATTAGAATCAGATACGATCTAAGATGTCGACAACCAAGTATGAAAGCATGAAAATTCCTATCCTGAAGAAAACTGAATATCCAACATGGAAGGTAAAGATTCTGATGTACCTGGAGGCTATGGATCCTGACTATTTGGACAGGATTCGTGATGGACCATATATCCCTACGAGAATTGTTCCACAAACAGATATAGTACCTGAACACTACGTGGTCAAGGTAAAAAGTGAATGGACTCCAGAAGAGAAAGCTAACGTTCTCAGAGATGCAAAGATAATTAATATCTTGCACAACAGTCTTGATGTTGTTATGTCTAATAGGGTGATTGCATGCAAGTCTGCAAAGGAAATTTGGGACACTTTGGAAACTCAATGCCAAGGATCTCCATCTGTCAAGAAAAACAGAAGGGCTCTACTTATACAAGAGTATGAACAATTTGATGCTAGACCTGATGAGAGCCTAACTAACATGTATGATAGATTCCTGACACTCCTGAATAATCTATCTCTAGTTGGCAAATAGTATGTCTCTGAAGATTCAAACACCAAGTTTCTGAGGGCATTACCTGAAGAATGGGATACACAAACCTCAATCATAAGACACCAGTATGAACTAAACACTGTGTCACTTGATGAAGTTTATGGGATACTAAGAACCTATGATCTTGAGGTTCAACAAAGAAAGAATAAGAAAAGCAGCAAAGCAAAATCTATAGCTTTGAATGTTGAGGCTAAATCAAAAGGAAAAGTTGTGGAGGTCTCTAGAAGGAAATCAAGAATAGTTGAGTCAGATCCTGATGACTCATCATCAGATACTAAAGGCAATCCTGATGCCAATAATGATGATGATTCTACTGACTCAGACATGGAAGATATGGTTGCTAAGATAGTCAGAGGCTTCAAGAAGATGAAGTTCAGGAAGGCTAGAATGTTAATTAGGTCATTTTCTCGATTTGAAAAAAACACAATGTGAACTTAAGGGTTTTTGCATTGAAAAAATATATATAATTAAATTAATATATATGAGATTTGAATTTTGGGCTCGATATCCGTTATCGCTTGAATAATTACATATCAAAATATATTTTCCAAAAGAAAAACATATAAAAAATAGGTAGGTACACAAAATGTTATAAAATTTACACGAAAAGAATAGGATTACTTTAATATTGTAAATTTGTATTGTTAGTGTTATCGATTAAAAAATGTGCTTGTAAATTAATTGCTAGGGTTTAGAGAGATTCGAGCTTTAATGGCTGCTCTTGTTGTCGGGGACTAACTCGGTCCTAACAAGATGCCTACGTATCTCTAGTATTTAGAGAATCAAGCCAATAAAAACGTAGTTCTTGGCGTTGCCCTCGGGGCTATGGTGGTAGGGGCACACCAAGGACGTAGTGACTTGTATGTCCTTATTCGAGGATGAAGTCTAAAACGTTGTAGATGACGTATGGAGCTGTGTCCAAAACGTAGTAGAGGACGTATGGAGTTGTGTCCAAAATGTAGTTCTGAGATGAGGGGTCAAACCCTTTATATAGGCATTTAAAAGCCTAATGGATAAGTATTGATTTCTTTGAAGGATAAGTCTTATCCTTGATGGTGGATAAGTATTGACTTTCTTGAAGGATAAGTCTTATCCTTATCGTAGGATAAAGACTGTGACTAGTTATTTCCTTTGATTGAGATTCTAGATCTTTCTTTGTAGAAGTCAGACTTTTTGGATGATTTTATCACACTTTGGACTCTTTTTATGAGTTGTATATTTTCCCTATTTATTAATTACGAAATTAATAAATAATTAGGGTTTCAGGCCTTTTTATCGGGCCTAACTCTTGTACCAATCTAGGTCTAATTAATACGTCATTATTATATTTCTAGGGTTATTTTTAGCCCATATCATTTGCCCCCCAACTTCTATGATAATGCACTAGGATTTCATAGAAGTTATACTGGTCTTTTTTGAGACTTGGGGTCTTTTTATCCCTTACCCGGGACTTACTACCCTTTTTTGGGGATTTTAATATACACTAGTGTTTCACAAGTATCGTCTTGGTGTAAAGTGTGGAGCGACCTACACATTTACGACGATTTTGCCTTATTCGAGGCTAACTTGACATTTGCATAAGCCTGTTGTGTCTTATGCCGTCTTGTTTTGGCTTCAAGCCTTTAATTGAGCATATCGAATGATGGGGTTTGGACTGACTGTCTTAGGTTTCTGGGGTTTAACCCTTCACCTTTACGAGTTCTTACTGATGCCTGCACTCGTAGTGATTCATTCTCAAGTCTATCATATCAAACTTCTCCAGAGCTTGAAATTTTCGCTAATTAACAATAGGCATCTTTGGCTTTCTTTTGTATGTTTATTAGCAACATTCACCCTTCGGGGTTCGTTGTATTCAACTCTATTTGTGTAGTTGACATGCATATTTTGTATGCTTTCCTTTGCATTCATTTGTAGTTTGTCTTGGCAAAGCTTTGAGGATGTTTCTACCAATCAAAATGGGTTCAACCCTTCATTTTCTTTCTAGGAAGCTCATGATTTCATCGAATCTTATTTCTACTTGTCCTACTAGCGGATCCTTTTAGGATGCACTAAACATAATAAACTTTTAAGTTTGAGGCATGCCAAGTCCTTGGCACCTCAATCCCTTCCAGAGTTTCCAATTTGTAGGAGCCTCGACCAAACACGTTCTTGACGCGATATGGTCCTTCCTAATTTGTGGCCAACTTGCCTTTTTGTCCAACTCCGGATGCCTCAATCTTTCGGAGGACTAAGTCTCCTTGTCGAAAGAACCTTTCTTTAACCCTTAGGTTGTAATAGAAAGATGCCCGTTTCTGATGTTCAACTATCTTGGCATTTGCCTCATCTCTAACTTCATCAATTAGATCTAAAGCTAGCCTCAAGCCTTCTTCATTTTCTTCTGGCTCATAAGCCTCAACTCTTGGAGACATGTGAGTAATCTCCACTGGAACCACTGCCTCTGCCCCATATGCCAACAGAAAGGGGGTTGCTCCAGTGGTGACTTTACAAGTAGTACGATATGCCCATAGTATGGGGAGCAATTCGTCTACCCGAGTGTTTCTAGAGCGTTCAACTCTTTTCTTCAGTCCATCCAGGATAATTCGATTGGCAACCTCAGCTTGCCCGTTTGCTTGAGGATGGGCAACAGAAGTGAAGCGTAATTTGATATCATTCTCATCACAATACTTCTTAAATTCATCATTGTTGAACTGAGTTCCATTGTCTATGACCAAGATACGTGGAATCCCGTATCTGCATATCACATTTTCCCAGAAGAAATGCATCACTTGTTTGGTGGTATCTTGGCTAATGGTTTAGCCTCAATCCACTTGGTGAAGTAGTCGATTGCTACTATCAAGAACTTTCTTTGAGCACTTGCCATTGGAAATGGCCCGAGTATATCCATTCCCCACATGGCAAAGGGGATAGGTGAGTTAATGGATGTCATCATCTCTGGTGGTTTTTTAACCACTGGTGCATGCTTTTGGCACCGTTCACATTTCTTCACGTAGCTTTTAGCATCTGCAAGTATGCTTGGCCAATAGAAACCTAGAGGAGTGATTTTATGAGCAAGGGCTCTGCCCCCCAAGTGCTGCCCACAAATTCCTTCATGTACTTTCCTTAGGGCCAATTCTGCCTCTTGGGTTCTCAAGCATTTTAAGTAAGGAATGATGAAAGACTTTTTGTATAGGATTCCCTCAATCAGGGCATACCTTAGTGCTCTCACATATAGCTTTCGTGCTTATGAAGCGTCGTTGGGTAACCACCCAGTTTCTAGATGAGATTTGATGGGACCCATCCAACAGCTGGCAACATCAATGGGTGCTACCAACTTTCCATTGATGCTTGGGGTCTTCAAGACTTGGAAGTATACACTCCCTGCATAGTTTTCAATTTCAGAAGAGGAAAACTTAGACAAGGCATCGGCCTTCATGTTCTCTTCCCTTGGAATGTGTTCCATATAGCATTCATCAAACTGAGTCATGATGGCCTTGACAAGTTTTAGGTACTTGGCCATGACTTCATCTCTGGCTTCAAACTCCCCATTTACTTGGGAAACCACTAGCCTCGAGTCTCCACACACTTTCAGAGTTTAACTCTCAAGGCTCCAGCCAGCCCTAAGCCAGCTATCAGGGCTTCGTACTCAGCTTCATTGTGTGTCGTTGGGAAGTCCAATTTTAGTGCGTACTCTATGAGAAATCCATCAGGACTTTGTAGCACCAAACCTGCTCCACTTGATTTTGTTTTTGATGCTCCATCAAAATAGAGCACCCAACACTCTTTGGACACCATGTCTTAATCTGTATTATCTTCATCTATTACTTCCTGCCCCCCGACTTCCTGGTTGTCAATAGTGCATTCAACCATGAAGTCAGCGAGTGCTTGAGCTTTTATGGCCGTTCAAGGCTTGTACTTGATGTCAAATTCTCCCAATTCAATAGCCCATTTGATCAACCTTCCACTAACTTGAGGGCTATGCAAGATGTTTCTTAGAGGCTGATTGGTCAAGACCTCTATCTTGTGTGCCTGGAAGTATGGGTGTAGCTTTCTTAAGGCATTACCAAGGCTAAGGCAAACTTCTCAATCGTTGAGTAGTTTATTTCTGCCCCATGTAGAATCTTACTCACGTAGTAGATGGATTTCTGAACCTTCAATTCTTCTTTTACCAAAACAGCTCCAAGGGCTATGCTAGAAACCGCCAAGTACAAATAGAGAATTTCCTTGGCTTGGGCTTTGCCAACAGTGGTGCCTCAGCCATGTATTTCTTCAGGGCCTCAAAGGCCTCTTGGCTTTCAGTTGTCCACTCAAAAAAATTCACGTTCTTGAGTGCTTTGAAGAAAGGTAAGCACTTCTCTCCTGACTTGGAGATGAATCTTCCCAATGTTGCCACTCTTCCCATTAGTTTCTGGACATCCTTGACAGTCTATGGTGGTTCCATGTTTAGAATTGCTTTGATTTTGTCGGGATTAGCCTCGATTCCTCTCTTGGAAACCATCAGGCCTGAAAACTTTCCCGAGCCTACACCAAAGGCACACTTAGCTGGATTCAACATCATCTTGTGGTGCCTCAGCACTTCAAACGCTTCCCGAAGATGGTTTATATCATCGGCCTTATCGAGGCTTTTAACCAACATGTCATCCACATAGACCTCCATGGTTTTTCCAATCAGGTGTTCAAAAATTTTGTTCACCAATCTTTGGTATGTTGCCCCTGCATTCTTAAGTCCAAATGCCATGACTAGATAACAGAAAACACCAAAGTCAGTGATGAATGATACCTTGGAGATGTCATCTTTGTGCATTTTGATTTGGTTGTATCCACTGAAGCCATCCATGAAACTCAGCATCTCGTGCCCAGCTGTGGCATCTATTAAGGCATCAATCCTTGGTAAGGGAAAACAATCCTTAGGACATGCATCATTCAAATGAGTTAAATCAACACACATCCTCCATTTTCCATTGGCCTTTTTGACCATCACTGGGTTAGCCAACCATTCTGGGAATCGTATCTCTTCAATGAACCCGGCCTCCAGAAGCTTTTCTACTTCTTGTTTACTGGCCTCTTGCCTTTTTGGAGCAAAATTTCTCTTCTTCTGTTTCACCGTTTTCCTTTCAGGATCCACATTCAGTTTGTGGGTTATCAGTTGAGGATCAATCCCTGGCATGTTAGCCGTTGTCCAAACAAAAACGTCATTGTTCTCTTGAAGAAAAGATATGAGCTTGCTTTTCAATGGTTCAGGCAATAGTGCTCCAACATAAGTCACCTTCTCCGGTTCACCAGGGACTAAGGGAATTGGGATTAAATCCTCAGCTGGTTTCCCTCTTCGGTCATCATTATCACTAGTATCCATGTCTTCAATGGGGAGAACCTGCCCCCCCCCCCCCCGATTCCATCAGGCCTTAACGCGGCTACGTAACAGCTTCTAGCCATCTTTTGGTCTCCCCGTTCTTCACCAATTCCATTCCTCGTTGGGAACTTGATTTTCAGATGATAAGATGAGGCAACGGCCTTGAACGCATGAAGACCCGTCCTTCCCAGGATTGCATTGTAGGTTGAAGTTGCCTTTATAACTATGAAGTTCAACATCTGAATAGACGTATTCGACCCTTGTCCCATTGTCATTGGGAGCTGGATAGTGCCTTCCACCTTCGACTCCACTCCGTTGAACCCATATATGGGCATATTCGAGGGTGTCAACTGAGAGTCATTATAGCCCATCTTGATGAAAGCATCATGGAACAAGATGTCCACTGAAGCTCCATTGTCGACCAAAACTCTCTTTGTTTCAGAATTCCCTATCACAAGTACGATGACTAAGGGATCATCGTGGGGAAACATCACTACCTCCAAGTCAGAATCATCAAAACCTATTGATACTTCTGTTCGGGCACGTTTCGGTGCTTCTCCGACCACAGTCATTACTTCTTGGGCATAGGCCTTTCTTGAGTTTCGGGAGGACCCAGCAGCAGTTGGTCCTCCGAATATCATGTTGATAACTGGCCCTCGGGGCTTGGGATTTCGATCTTGATCGTTGTCCCTTCTGTCATAATCCTTCCTTTCATAGTTTCCTCTTTGACTTCCTTGATTTCTCTATCTCTTGGTGAACTTATTGAGCTTTCATCTCCGTATCAGAGACCCAATCTCATCTTTCAATTGTCTACAATCGTCGATGTCGTGACCGACTTCCTTGTGGAACCGACATAATTGGTTTTGATTCCGTTTAGACATATCAGTCCTTAGTGGCTTCGGCCATCGGAGATCCTCCTCCTTTGTTATTTCCATCAGAATTTTTCTCCTGGGAGTGTTCAATCTTGCATATTCCATAAACTTTGGCCCAAAATTGTTCCTCTTGGGTGGAGAATCAGAGTCCTTTGACATTCTGGGAAACTTTTCCTTGACGTCGTACTCCTGGGTTTCCTTCCTTTTCTTTGAGTTTCCACTGCCGCCAGCAGTGGGTTCATACTTTCTCATGCTTTCTTCAACCTTAATGTACTTTCCGGCTCTATCTTGGAGCTTCAGCATGCTCTCGGGTGGATGTTTTGCCAATGATCTTTTCAAGTGATCATCAGTGGTTCCTTGCTGCAGAGCTATATATCATAGCTACTTTGTCCTCTAAGTCCGGGACTTTCAGAGCCTCTCGGGTGAATCGGTTGATATAATCCCTTAAAGCCTCATTCTTTCCTTGTTGGATTGCCATGAGTGATGCAGAGCTTTTCTCATGCACCCTTCCACTAACAAACTGATTGATGAATGCTTTGCTTAGTTCCTTAAAAGACCCAATAGAGTTGGGAGGAAGACGGCTATACCAACGTTGGGCCATGTCTGCAAAGGTTTGAGGAAATGCCCTACACTTGACCGCATCGTTGGTTGGCTGCAACAGCAGTGCATTGGAGAAGGTTCTTACGTGATTTACGGGATCTCTCGTTCCATCATAAGCTTTAATCGTTGGCATCTTGAATTTCCTGGATATAGTAGCTTTCATGATGTCTTGAGTGAACGGTGGTGTAGGAACATCAGGATCTCCTAGGGGCAACAAAACATTAGGATCACCCCTTGGGGCTTCAGCCCTCTTGGTTCTTCTCGGTGTTGGGTCCAGGTTGATTATCAGGACTCTTCCACTTGCTTGGCTTTGTGCTTTCGCGGCCTCCTGTGTAGCCAGTAATTTCTTGAGCCTTTCAGCCTCCGCCTCATGGGCCGCAATCTTTTCCTTAGTAGTTTGGGGTTGTTCCCGATTTGTTTGGGAAGAACGCCTCCTCCTTGGGGAAACATCCCTTTCTTCTGTAGATGTATAATTCTCGTTCTCAGTATAGGGACCCGAGTAGTCTTGAATCAAAGGGGTTCGTCGAGTTTGAGTTTTTTGATTTTGGGGTCCCAGACCTTGTATATAAGGAGGAACGTATGCCTCATGGTAAGTGTAATTGAGACCACTACCGCCTGCCATGGGTCGAGGGGGCATGCCATAGCTTGGCATCCCCAAAGTTTGAGTTGCATATTGGGGAAGATCCGTAGTGTGAAGTTGAAGACCACTTGGTGCATTCATGAGCAGTGGGGAGATTGGTTGCTGGAGAGTGGTCTCTTGTGGATTAGATCCATGAACGACCATTTGTAGGGGATTCGTCCCTTCAACCGAAATCGGGATTTTCCGGTCCTTGAGTGTTGGTGGGGATATTCGTCCCTTGAGTGCCAGTAGTTGGCGGTGGTTGATTTCCGTGAGTATCGGCCTCAGAGGTGATAGGAAGCTCCTCTGAAGTTTGAGTATCTCGAGTCGTTCTTCGTGTGTTTGCCATGGTTGATGTTGTCTTCCCACAGACGGCGCCAAATGTTATGGATTAAAAAATGTGCTTGTAAATTAATTGCTAGGGTTTAGAGAGCTTCGAGCTTTAATGGCTACTCTTGTTGTCGGGGACTAACTCGGTCCTAACAAGATGCCTACGTATCTCTAGTATTTAGAGAATCAAGCCAATAAAAACGTAGTTCTTGGTGTTGCCCTTGGGGCTATGGTGGCAGGGGCACACCAAGGACGTAGTGACTTGTATGTCCTTATTCGAGGATGAAGTCTAAAACGTTGTAGATGACGTATGGAGCTGTGTCCAAAAGGTAGTAGAGGACGTATGGAGCTGTGTCCAAAATGTAGTTCTGAGATGAGGGGTCAAACCCTTTATATATGCATTTAAAAGCCTAATGGATAAGTATTGATTTCTTTGAAGGATAAGTCTTATCCTTGATGGTGGATAAGTATTGATTTTCTTGAAGGATAAGTCTTATCCTTATCGTAGGATAAAGACTGTGACTAGTTATTTCCTTTGATTGAGATTCTAGATCTTTCTTTGTAGAAGTTAGACTTTTTGGATGATTTTATCACACTTTGGACTCTTTTTATGAGCTGTATATTTTCCCTATTTATTAATTACGAAATTAATAAATAATTAGGGTTTCGGGCCTTTTTATCGGGCCTAACTCTTGTACCAATCTAGGTCTAATTAATACGTCATTAATTATATTTCTAGGGTTATTTTTAGCCCATATCAGTTAGATATACGATTTCAAAAAAAAATATTAATTCAATGGTGTTTGGGTCGCCAAAATATATAATCAAATTAATCGATATGAGATTTGAATTTTGAACACGATATGTGTTGCCGCTTAAATTATATATATGGGATCAAATAAAAACTTTTCTAAGTTACAAACTTACAAAAAAATTTGGGCCATTAGATCAAAGCCCATTTAAGGGCGTTGATTCTTTTAAAAAATTATATGGAGATGGGTAAGATAGTAACTTCTTATTTTTTATGTAACTGACGTATGTTTATATGCTACAAACATACTTTATTGACCTATACATACATTGTTTTTAGGAGAGACCTATACATACATTAGATCTATATCCATGTTCCTGTGATTTTTTTCCGACGAGAAAAAATGATGGCGAGAGGCAGAGTATAACGCAAACTCCATTACTCCTCTACAATTCTTTAATAGACAAGACAATTGGAAGCACAAGTCACTTCAATGGAGATTTTGTGTCATGTGGTGTAATTCAGTCCGGCGATAAATTTCGATTCATCGTGTATTGGCATGAATTGCAATTTGTTGGTGAATAATTTAGATAATAGAGGTTTGTAGAACTAAAATTATGGTTTAGATCTATCTTTACTACAAATTTTATTGAGATTTGCAGAAAGTAGTTAAGGTGTTTGATGAAATGTTTCAAAGATCGTGAAATTGTTATTTGATATTTTTCTGACAGGTTCAACACGATACGTAACTATGATTCAACATGATCATTTGTTGAATTTAAGTTATGTATGTGTTGAATCTGATGTGTTATATCTAGATATTAAAAATTGATCAGATATTTTTTTGTATAGTTATTATCCTTATTTTTTATATTCAAATATATTTATTTCTTTGTGAATATTAATTTTATTTATTTGAATAGTTTCAACATGAGAAATAATGATGATTCAACATATTCATACGTTAAATTTGAGTTATTTACCGTGTTGAATTGATATGGTCAGAAAAGTAATTATAGAAATATAATTGACAAGTCAATGGAAAGACCGATATTTAAGGCCCGACACCCTAATTATTCATTAATTTCGTAATTAATGAATAGGGAAAATATACAGCTCATAAAAAGAGTCCAAAATATGGTAAATTCATCAAAGAAGGATCCGGAATCCCAATTAAAGGCAATTAATGAGTCATAGCCTTTATCAACAAGGAAACGAATTCTCCAACAAGAAATACAATGTTTATCCAATATCAAAAAGGAGACTTATTCGCTAAGACTCCTAAACATACCATAAATACTAGGCTCTAGACGCCTATATAAGGACCCTGATCCTACAATCAGAACTACGTTTTGGACACAGCTCCATACGTCATCTACTACGTTTTGGGCACAGCTCCATACGTCACAATGCCTCAAAGGCGCAACAAGCCATAAAGGCACCCCTAGAACTACGTTTTAGACTTCATCCTCGAATAAGGACATACAAGTCACTACGTCCTTGGTGTGCCCCTGCCACCATAGCCCCGAGGGCAACACCAAGAACTACGTCTTTGGCTTGATTCTCAATAACAATTTGAGATACGTAGGCATCTTGTGAGGACCGGTTTAGTTTCGAAACGCAAGTGCAGCCATTACAGCTCGAAAGCTCTCTCAAATCCCAGCAATTAATTTACAAGCACGTTTTTTAATCCATAACATTTGGCGCCGTCTGTGGGAAGACAACATCAACCATGGCAAACACACGAAGAACAGCTCGAGATACTCAAACTCATGAGGATCGCCCTGTCACCTCTGAGGCTGATACTCACGGAGATCAACCACCGCCAACTACTGGCATTGAAGGGGCGAATATCCCCACAAACACTCAAGGACCGGAAGTCCCGACTTCGGTTGAAGGGACGAATCCCCTGCAGATGGTCATTCATGGATCTAATCCACAAGAGACCGTTCACCAGCAACCGATCACAACCTCCCCGCTGCTCATGAATGCCCCGAGGAGCCTTCAACTCCATACTACTGATCTCCCTCAATACGCGAATCAGACTTTGGGGATGCCGAGCTATGGCATGCCCCCTCGACCCCCAACTGGTGGTAGTGGAGCTAATCCGATCTACCATGAGGCATACGTGCCCCCTTATGTTCAAGGTCTGGGACCCCAAACAAGACAAACCCATTTGATTCAAGACTTCTCGGGTCCCTATACCGAGGACGAGAATTACTCAACAGGAGATGAGAGGGACGTTGCCCCAAGAAGGAGACGTTCTTCCCAAACCAATCGGGAACAACTCCAAACTACTAGGGAGAAACTTGCAGCCCATAAGGCAGAGACTGCAAGGCTCAAGAAACTCCTTGCTGAGGAGGAGGCCACTCAGTCTCGAGGCCGAACGACTGAAGGGATCCCAATAATCAACTTGGATCCACCGACAAGAAGAACCAGGAGGGCTGAAGCCCCAAGGGGTGATCCTAGTATGTTGTTGCCCCTAGGAGATCCTGATGATCCTACACCACCATTCACACAAGACATCATGAAAACGGCTATATCCAGAAAATTCAAGATGCCTTCGATTAAAGCCTATGATGGAACGGGGGATCCCGCAAATCATGTAAGGACCTTCTCCAATGCACTGCTGTTGCAGCCAACCAACAATGCGGTCAAGTGTAGAGCGTTTCCACAAACCTTGGCAGGCATGGCCCAACGTTGGTATAGCCGTCTACCTCCCAACTCAATTGGGTCTTTCAAGGAATTGAGTAAGGCTTTTATCAATCAGTTCATTAGTGGAAGGGTGCATGAGAAAAGCTCTGCATCACTCATGGCAATACGGCAAGGAAAGAATGAAGCCATAAGGGACTACATCAATCGATTCACTCGGGAAGCTTTGAAAGTCCCAGACTTAGAGGACAGAGTGGCTATGATAGCCCTGCAACAAGGAACTACTGACGACCACTTCAAAAGGTCGTTGGCTAAACATCCACCCGAGAGCATGCTGAAGCTCCAAGATAGGGCCAGAAAGTACATCAAGGCTGAGGAACGCATGAGAAAGTATGAACCCACCGCTGGCGACAGTGGAAACTCAAAGAAAAGGAAAGAAACTCAGGAGTACGACGTTAAGGAAAAGTTCCCCCGAACATCAAAGGACTCTGATTCACCACCTAAGAGAGGTAATTTTGGGCCAAAGTTTACAGAATATGCAAGATTGAATACTCCCAGGAGTCAAATTCTGATGGAGATAGCCAAGGAAGAAGATCTTAAATGGCCGAAACCAATGAGGGTTGATTTGTCCAAACGGAACCAAAATCAGTTCCGTCGGTTCCACAAAGAAGTCTGTCACGACACCGACGATTGTAGGCAATTGAAAGATGAGATCGAATTTCTGATACGAAGAGGAAAACTCAGCAAATTCACCAAGGATGGAAATCAAGGGAGTCACAGAGGAAACTATGAAATGAAGGATTACGACAGAAGGGACAACGACCAAGATCGTAACCCTAAGCCCCGAGGGCCAGTCATCAACATGATATTCGGAGGGCCAATTGCTGCTGGGTCCTCCCGAAACTCAAGAAAAGCTTATGCTCGAGAGGTAATGACTGTGGTTGGAGAAGCACTGAAGCGTGCCAGAACAGAAGTGTCAATAGGTTTTGATGATTCAGACTTGGAAGGGGTGAAGTTCCCCCACGATGACCCTCTAGTCATCATACTTGTGATTGGCAATTGCGAAACAAAGAGAGTCCTAGTCGACAATGGAGCTTCAGTGGATATCTTGTTCCACGATGCTTTTATCAAGATGGGTTACACTGATTCTCAGTTAACACCCTCAAATATGCCCATATACGGATTCAATGGGGTGGAATTAAAAGTGGAAGGCACTATCCAACTCCCAACGACCATAGGGCAAGGGATGAATACGTCTACTCAAATGCTGAACTTCATAGTTATAAAGGCAACTTCAACCTACAATGCAATCCTGGGAAGGACTAGTCTTCATGCGTTCAAGGCCGTTGCCTCATCCTATCATCTGAAAATCAAGTTCCCAATGAGGAATGGGATTGGTGAAGAACGAGGAGACCAAAAGATGGCTAGAAGTTGTTATGTAGCCGCGTTAAGGCCTGATGGAGTCGGGGGCAAGTTCTCCCAATTGAAGACATGGATACTAGTGACAATGAGGACCAAAGAGGGAAACCAGCTGAGGATTTAATCCCAATTCCCTTAGTCCCTGGTGAACCGGAGAAGGTGACTTATGTCGAGGCACTACTACCTGAGCCATTGAAAAGCAAGCTCATATCTTTTCTTAAAGAGAACAATGACGTTTTTGCTTGGACAGCGGCTGATATGCCAGGGATTGATCCCCAATTGATAACTCACAAGTTGAATGTGGATCCTGAAAGAAAGACGGTGAAACAAAAGAAGAGAAATTTTGCTCCAGAAAGGCAAGAGGCCATTAAACAAGAAGTTGAAAAACTTCTAGAGGCCGGATTCATTGAAGAGATATAATTCCCGGAATGGCTGGCTAACCCCGTAATGGTCAAAAAGGCCAATGGAAAATGGAGGATGTGTGTGGACTTCACTGACTTGAATGATGCATGTCCTAAGGATTGTTTTCCCTTACCAAGGATTGATGCATTAATAGATGCTACAGCTGGACACGAGATGCTCAGCTTCATGGATGGCTTCAGGGGATACAACCAAATCAAAATGCACAAGGATGACATCTCCAAGGTATCATTCATCACTGACTTTGGTGTTTTCTGTTATCTAGTCATGGCATTTGGACTTAAGAATGCAGGGGCAACATACCAAAGATTGGTGAACAAAATTTTTGGACACCTAATTGGAAAAACCATGGAGGTCTATGTAGATGACATGTTAGCCAAGAGCCTCGATAAGGCCGATCACATTGAGCACCTCCGAGAGGCATTTGAAGTGCTAAGGCACCACAAGATGACGTTGAATCCAGCTAAGTGTGCCTTTGGTGTAGGCTCGGGAAAATTTTTAGGCCTGATGGTTTCCAAGAGAGGAATCGAGGCTAATCCCGACAAAATCAAAGCAATTCTAGACATGGAACCACCATAGACTGTCAAAGATGTCCAGAAACTAACAGGGAGAGTGGAAACATTGTGAAGATTCATCTCCAAATCAGGAGAGAAGTGTTTACCCTTCTTCAAAGCACTCAAGAATGTGAAAAACTTTGAATGGACGACTGAAAGCCAAGAGGCCTTTGAGGCCCTGAAGAAATACATGGCTGAGGCACCACTGTTGGCAAAGTCCAAGCCAGGGGAAATTCTCTATTTGTACTTGGCGGTTTCTAGCACAGCCCTTGGAGCCATTTTGGTAAAAGAAGAATTGAAGGTTCAGAAACCCATCTACTATGTGAGTAAGATTCTACATGGGCCAGAAATAAACTACTCAACGATTGAGAAGTTTGCTTTAGCCTTGATAATGGCCTCAAGAAAGCTACGCCCATACTTCCAGGCTCACAAGATAGAGGTCTTGACTGATCAACCTCTGAGAAACATCTTGCATAGCCCTCAAGTTGGTGGAAGATTGATCAAATGGGCCATTGAACTAGGGAAATTGGACATCAAGTATAAGCCTCGAACGGCCATCAAAGCTCAAGCACTCGCTGACTTCATGGTTGAATGCACCATTGACAACCAAGAAGTCGGGGGGCAGGAAGTAATAAAAGAGGATGAGAAAGATCAAGAAATGGTCTCCAAAGAATGTTGGGTGCTCTATTTTGATGGAGCATCAAAAACAAATTCAAGTGGAGCTGGTTTAGTGCTACAAAGTCCTGATGGATTCCTCATAGAGTACGCACTAAAACTGGACTTCCCAACGACAAACAACGAAGCTGAATATGAAGCTCTGATAGCTAGCCTAGGGCTGGCTGGAGCCTTGAGAGTCAAAACTCTGAAAGTATGTAGAGATTCGAGGCTAGTGGTTTCCCAAGTAAATGGGGAATTTGAGGCCAGAGATGAAGTCATGGCCAAGTACTTGAAACTTGTCAAGGCCATCATGACTCAGTTTGATGAATGTTATGTAGAGCACATTCCAAGGGAAGAAAACATGAAGGCTGATGCCTTGTCTAAATTTGCTTCTTCCGAAATTGAAAACTATGCAGGGAGTGTATACTTCCAAGTCCTGAGGACCCCAAACATCAACGGAAAGTTGGTAGCGCCTATTGATGTTGCTAGTTGTTGGATAGATCCCATCAAAGCTCATCTGGAAACTGGGTGGTTACCCAACGACACTTCAGAAGCACGAAAGATGTACGTGAGAGCCCTAAGGTATACCCTGATTGAGGGAATCCTATACAAAAAGTCTTTCATTGTTCCTTATTTGAAATGCTTGAGACCCCAAGAGGCAGAATTGGCCCTAAGGGAAGTGCATGAAGGGATTTGTGGACAGCACTTGGGGGGCAGAACCCTTGCACATAAAATCACTCGTCCAGGTTTCTATTGGCCAAGCATACTTGCAGATGCTAAAAGCTACGTAAAGAAATGTGAACGGTGTCAAAAACATGCACCGGTGGTTAGGCAACCACCAGAGATGATGACATCCATAAACTCACCTATCCCAGTCGCCATGTGGGGAATTGATATACTCGAGCCATTTCCAATGGCAAGTGCTCAAAGAAAGTTTTTGATAGTAGCAATCGACTACTTCACCAAGTAGATTGAGGCTAAGCCATTAGCCAAGATAACCACAAAATAAGTGATGCATTTCTTCTGGGAAAATGTGATATGCAGATACGGGATTCCACGTATCTTGGTCACAAACAATAGAACTCAGTTTAACAACGATGAGTTTAAGAAATATTGTGATGAGAACGATATCAAGTTGCGCTTCACTTCTGTCGCCCATCCTCAAGCAAATGGGCAAGCTGAGGTTGCAAATCGAATTATCCTAGATGGACTGAAGAAAAGAGTTGAACGCTCCAGAAACACTTGGGTGGACGAATTGCTCCCCATACTATGGGCATGTCGTACTACCTGCAAAGTCACCACTGGAGCTACCCCCTTTCTGTTGGAATACGGGGCAGAGGCAGTGGTTCCAGTGGAGATTACTCACACGTCTCCAAGAATTGAGGCTTATGAGCCAGAAACAAATGAGGAAGGCTTGAGGCTGGCCTTAGATTTGATTGATGAAGTTAGAGATGAGGCAAATGCCAAGATAGTTCAGCATCAGAAACGAGCATCTTTCTATTACAACCTAAGGGTTAAAGAGAGATTCTTTCGACAAGGAGATTTAGTCCTCCGAAAGATTGAGGCATCTGGAGTTGGACAAAAAGGCAAGTTGGCCCCAAATTGGGAAGGACCATATCGCGTCAAGAACGTATTTGGTCGAGGCTCGTACAAGCTAGAAACCCTCGAAGGGTAAGAGGTGCCAAGGACTTGGCATGCCTCAAATTTGAAAGTCTATTATGTTTAAAGTGTGTCCTGATTGGACTCACTACTAGGACAAATAGAAATAAGGTTCGATGAAATCATGAGCTTCCTAGAAAGCAAATGAAGGGTTGAAACCCCAGAAACCTAAGACATTCAGTCCAAACCCCATCATTCGATATGCTCAATGAAAGGCTTGAAGCCAAAACAAGACAGTATAAGACATAAAAGGCTTATGCAAATGTCAAGTTAGCCTCGAATAAGGAAAAATCGTGGTAAATGTGTAGGTCGCTCCACACTTTACACCAAGACGATACTCGTGAAACACTAGTGTATATTAAAATCTCCAAAAAAGGGTAGTAAGTCCCAGGTAAGGGATAAAAAGACCCCAAGTCTCGAAAAAGACCGGTATAACTTCTATGAAATCCTAGTACATTATCATAGACGTTGGGAAGCGCGATCAGCCATTTTAAACCCAGAATCTTCAAAGAAAGCCCAGAATCTTCAAAGAATTCTTCAAAACTTCAAGTAAGAAACCCAGAAAACGATGAGATTCAACAGAAAATCTCGCCAGGAATCGCCTAGTGACTGGAAACCCAACCGGTTAAGGAAGGGCAACCGTCTATAGCCAGTTAAGGCCCACAAATCCATTTATGGATTATAGAGATTAAAACCCAAATAATTTGGGTCTCAGGCAAATTCAAAGCCCAAACAATAAAGGCCCAAGGCTGGAATAATTTAAGTCCAATTAAAAATTGGGCTAGTTAAGGCCCAAGAAAAGAATGAAATTTGAAATATAGCCAAGGCAAAATAAAAGATTTAAGGTCGAAAAGACATTAAATCGAAATCGTACGACCGAGGTCGATTCCAACGACCTCGCTCCCAAATAAAGTCGAAAAATAATGAAATTGAGGTCGAAAAAACCTTAGAACGACATCGAAGGCTCGAAGTCGAAAATATACGAGGAATTGAGGTCGTTTCCATCGACTTCGCACCAAAAATCCAGTCAAAAAATTGAAAATTCGAGGTCGAAAAGACCCTAGATCGAAGTCGATTGATTGAGATCGAAAATACACTACAAATCGAGCTCGAACCCCTCGACCTCACACCCAAGTGAGGTCGAAAAAAGAAGGATTCAAGGTCGAAACAAGAGTGAACGAGGTCTAAGCGTTCGACCTCACGCCAAAATGAGGTCGAAAACGACCTAGAGATCGAGGTCGATATTGACCTAGAAATCATGGTCGAAAAAGGCTGGAACGAGGTCGAATGACCCAGGTGAAAAATGACCTGCAAAATGAGGTCGAAAGTATGAGGAATCGAGGTCGAATGACCCAGGTCGAAAATGACCTGTAAATCGAGGTCGAAAGTATAAGGGATCGAGGTCGAATGACCGAGGTCGAAAATGACTGGGAAGTCGAGGTCGAAACCATCGACCTGGGACCAATCAAGGTCGAAAAAAGGCTGGATCGAGATCGAAAAAGACTTAAAAATCGAGGTCGAAACCTTCGACCTCACTCCAGTCGAGGTCAAAATCCAGATCGAATTTGAGGTCGAAAATGACTTGTTTCCTGGTCAAAAAGGAGGTCGAAAATGACCTAATTTGAGGTCGAAAATGCCCTTAAAATGGAAAATTTTGAGGAAAAACACGTCATAACTTCTACGAAAACCCCAAGGAGATTTTCCCAGAAGTTGGGGGGCAAATGATATGGTCAGAAAAGTAATTATAGAAATATAATTGACAAGTCAATGGAAAGACCGATATTTAAGGCCCGACACCCTAATTATTCATTAATTTCGTAATTAATGAATAGGGAAAATATACAGCTCATAAAAAGAGTCCAAAATATGGTAAATTCATCAAAGAAGGATCCGGAATCCCAATTAAAGGCAATTAATGAGTCATAGCCTTTATCAACAAGGAAACGAATTCTCCAACAAGAAATACAATGTTTATCCAATATCAAAAAGGAGACTTATTCGCTAAGACTCCTAAACATACCATAAATACTAGGCTCTAGACGCCTATATAAGGACCCTGATCCTACAATCAGAACTACGTTTTGGACACAGCTCCATACGTCATCTACTACGTTTTGGGCACAGCTCCATACGTCACAACGCCTCGAAGGCGCAACAAGCCATAAAGGCACCCCTAGAACTACGTTTTAGACTTCATCCTCGAATAAGGACATACAAGTCACTACGTCCTTGGTGTGCCCCTGCCACCATAGCCCCGAGGGCAACACCAAGAACTACGTCTTTGGCTTGATTCTCAATAACAATTTGAGATACGTAGGCATCTTGTGAGGACCGATTTAGTTTCGAAACGCAAGTGCAGCCATTACAGCTCGAAAGCTCTCTCAAATCCCAGCAATTAATTTACAAGCACGTTTTTTAATCCATAACATGAATATTATTAATTTGTTGAATCTCGGTTATTTTTATGAAAGTTGAATGATAGATGTTAATAATGATAGTTTATGACTTTCTAATATGTTAGATCTTGTTTTATAAGAGTTGGATATTATAATAACATTCATCCTCAAAATCTAGTATGAGATACCTAACGAATCTTAGAGAATTTTAATGAAATCTTAAAGTACCTTACATTTAAAAATAATTGAAAAAGGTATAATCTTTATTTATTAAATAATCTTAGAAAGTAATATGTTAACTTATTTAATAAATACAAAACCTACAAACCCCAAAATATTAAAAATATTCTACTAAAACACTTAAGAGAATCTCGTAAAAAATATGCATATTTTTTAATTTTGTAATTGATCTGATTGAATTTCATTTTTTTTAAATAATATACTTTCTCAAAATTAGTGTGAAACACTTGGGCAGATCTTTAAAATACTTTTGATACGTCTTTTATGATATCTCAATGTTCATTAAAATAGATATTACATAAAACTAAATATACTTTATAAAGAATTTGAATAGTTTACTAAGATTCCGTTCACTACACATTTTTTACTCGGAAACGAATCTTACAAAACGTAAGAAAATTTAGTAAAATACAATTTCAATCGTTAAATTTAAATACAATTGAAAATAAAAACGCAATTTATTATAAATAATATTAAAAAGTCAATCGTTAAATTATTTAATAAATTGAAAGATTCAAAACCCCAAAACATTAAAAATATTGTGCTAAAACACTTAAGAGATTCTCATAATTTTTTTAATATTTTGCAAAAGATAATAGTGAATTTCAATATATTAAAATAACACATTTTCTCAAAATTTACACAAAAACACTTTGGTGAATCTTAGAACAAAAAGAATTTTAGTAAAATCTTAAAGTACCTTATACTTAAAAATAATTGAAAAATAAAATTTCAATCTATTAAAAGTCGTACATTCACTTCTTTAATAATATTAATTTTAATAAACATAAATTTTGAATAAAATCTATTTTATGTTGATGCATAATATGATGTATTACACTTACAACACCCAACAGAACTTTACCATTTATTTTCGTGTTCTCATACGGCTATATTGTATTACACTTACAACACCCAACATAACTTTACCATTGATTTTCGTGTTCTGATATGGGTATATACTACATAGTAGAATCAGAAAACATAGTAGATTTTTTTGGAACGCATTAGGATGATTAATTAGCAAAAAGTTGTACAACAACAAATATTTTGTAATATAGAAATGATTTTGATATGGTCATTAAAGTAATTATAGAAATATAGTTGCTGATTCGTTGGAAAGGCCCCATAATTAAGGCCGAAAACCCTGATTATTTGTTAATTTCGTAATTAATAAATAAGAGAAATATACAGCTCATGAAAAGAGTCCAAAATATGGTAAATTAGTCAAAGAAGGATCCAGAATCCCAATTAATGAGTCATAGCCTTTATCAACAAGGAAAAGACTTATCCTGCAAGAAATACAATGTTTATCCAATATCAAAAAGGGAGACTTATTCGCTAAGACTCCTAAACCTACCATAAATACAAGACTCCAGACGCCTATATAAGGACCCTGATCCTACAATCAGAACTACGTCTTTGGCTTGATTCTCAATAACGAATTGAGATACGTAGGCATCTTGTGAGGACCGATTTAGTCTCGAAACACAAGTGCAACCATTAAAGCTCGAAGCTCATTAAACCTTAGCAATTAATTTACAAGTACACTTTTTAATCCATAACATTTGGCGCCGTCTGTGGGAAGACAACATCAACCATGGCAAACACACGAAGAACAGCTCGAGATACTCAAACTCCTGAGGATCACCCTATCACCTCTGGGGCTGATACTCACGAAAATCAACCACCGCCGACTACTGGCACTCAAGGGGCGAATATCCCCACCAACACTCAAGGACTGGAAATCCCAATTTCGGTTGAAGGGACGAATCCCCTACAGATGGTCATTCATGGATCTAATCCACAAGAGGCCGATCACCAGCAACTGATCACGACCTCCCCGCTGCTCATGAATGCCCCAAGTGGTCTTCAACTCCATACTACTGATCTCCCCCAATACGCTGCTCAAACTTTGGGGATGCCAAGCCATGGCATGCCCCCTCGACCCATGGCGGGCGGTAGTGGTCTTAACCCCATCTACAATGAAGCATATGTCCCCCCTTATATACGGGGTCTGGAACCTCAAAATCAACAAGCTCGACGGACCACTTTGATTCAAGATTACTCGGGTCCCTATACTGAGGACGAGAATTATACATCTGGAGAAGAGAGGGATGTTGCCCCAAGAAGAAAGTGTTCTTCCCAAACAAATCGGGAACAACCTCAAACTACTAAGGAGAAAATTGCAGCCCATGAGGCAGAGACCGCAAGACTCAAGAAACTTCTTGCTGAAGAGGAAGCGGCCAAAGCTCAAGGCCGAACAACTGGAAGAGTCCCGATAATCAACCTGGACCCGAGACCAAGAAGGACTAAGAGGGCTGAAGCCCTAAGGGGTGATCCTAGTGTTTTGTTGCCCCTAGGAGATCCTGATGATCCTACACCACCGTTTACTCAAGACATCATGAAAGCCACAATATCCAGAAAATTCAAGATGCCAACGATCAAGGCTTGTGATGGAACGGGGGATCCCGTAAATCATGTAAGGACTTTCTCCAATGCACTGATGTTGCAGCCAACCAACGATGCGGTCAAGTGTAGGGCGTTTCCACAAACCTTGGCAGGCATGGCCCAACGCTGGTATAGCCGTCTTCCTCCCAACTCTATTGGGTCTTTTAAGGAACTAAGCAAAGCATTCATCAATCAATTCGTTAGTGGAAGAGTGCATGAGAAAAGCTCTGCATCACTCATGGCAATCCAGCAAGGAAAGAATGAAGCCCTAAGGGACTATATCAATCGATTCACCCGGAGGCTCTGAAAGTCCCGGACTTAGAGGACAGAGTGGCTATGATAGCCCTACAACAAGGAACTACTGATGACCACTTCAAAAGGTCATTAGCAAAACATCCACCCGAGAGCATGCTGAAGCTCCAAGATAGAGCCGGAAAGTATATCAAGGCTGAAGAAAGCATGAGAAAGTATGAGCCCCCTACTGGTGGTAGTGGAAAATCAAAGAAGAGAAAGGAAACACAGGAATATGATGTCAAGGAAAAGTTTCCTAGAACGTCAAAGGATTCAGATTCTCCACCCAAGAGGAACAATTTTGGGCCAAAATTCACGGAGTATGCAAGATTGAACACTCCCAGGAGTCAAATTCTGATGGAGATAGCTAAGGAAGGAGATCTCAAATGGTCGAAGCCAATGAGGGCTGACATGTCCAAACGGAACCAAAACCAGTTATGTCGGTTCCACAAAGAAGTCGGTCACGACACCGACGATTGTAAGCAATTGAAAGATGAGATCGAATTTCTGATACGAAGAGGAAAACTCAGCAAATTCACTAAAGATGGAAACCAAGGAGTTCAAAGGGGGATCTATGAAAGAAAGGATTATGACAGAAGGGACAACGATCAAGATCGAAATCCCAAGCCCCGAGGGCCGGTCATCAACATGATATTCGGAGGGCCAACTGTTGTTGGGTCCTCCCGAAACTCAAGAAAGGCTTATGCTCGAGAAGTAACGACTGTGGTCGGAGAAGCACCGAAACGTGCCTGAACAGAAGTAATAATAGGTTTTGATGATTCAGACCTAGAGGGAGTGAAGTTTCCCCACGATGATCCCTTAGTCATCGTTCCTGTGATAGGAAATTCTGAAACCAAAAGAGTTTTGGTGGACAATGGAGCTTCAGTGGACATCTTGTTCCATGATGCTTTCATCAAGATGGGCTACCCTGATTCTCAGTTAACACCCTCGAATATGCCCATATACGGATTCAATGGAGTGGAGTCAAAGGTGGAAGGCACTATCCAACTCCCAATGACCATGGGACAAGGGATGAATACGTCTACTCAGATGTTGAACTTCATAGTTATAAAGGCAACTTCGACCTACAATGCAATCCTAGGAAGGACTGGTCTTCATGCGGTCAAGGATGTTGCCTCATCCTATCATCTGAAACTCAAATTCCCCACGAGGAATGGGATTGGTGAAGAACGGGGATATCAAAAGATGGCTAGGAGTTGTTATGTAGCCGCGTTGAGGCCTAATGGAATCGGGGGGCAAGTTCTCCCAATTGAAGACATGGATATCAGTGACAATGAGGACCGAAGAGGGAAACCAGTTGAGGATTTAATCCCAATTCCCTTAGTCCCAGGTGAACCGGAGAAGGTGACTTATGTTGGAGCACTACTACCTGAGCCATTGAAAAGCAAGCTCATATCTTTTCTTCAAGAGAACAATGACGTTTTTGCTTGGACAGCGGCTGACATGCCAGGGATTGATCCCCAATTGATAACTCACAAGTTGAATGTGGATCCTGAAAGAAAGACGGTGAAACAAAAGAAAAGAAATTTTGCTCCAGAAAGGCAAGAGGCCATTAAACAAGAAGTGGAAAAGCTTCTAGAGGCCGGATTCATTGAAGAGATACAATTCCCAGAATGGTTGGCTAACCCCGTGATGGTCAAAAAGGCCAATGGAAAATGAAGAATGTGTGTGGATTTCACTGACTTGAATGATGCATGTCCTAAGGATTGTTTTCCCTTACCAAGGATTGATGCATTAATAGATGCTACAGCTGGACACGAGATGCTCAGCTTCATGGATGGCTTCAGTGGATACAATCAAATTAAGATGCACAAAGATGACATCTCCAAGGTATCATTCATCACCGACTTTGGTGTTTTCTGTTATCTAGTCATGGCATTTGGACTTAAGAATGCAGGGGCAACCTACCAAAGAGGTTGGTGAACAAAATTTTTGGACACCTAATTGGAAAAACCATGGAGGTCTACGTAGATGACATGTTAGTCAAGAGCCTTGTTAAGGCCGATCACATTAAGCACCTCCGAGAGGCATTCGAAGTGCTAAGGCACCACAAGATGATGTTGAATCCAACCAAGTGTGCCTTTGGTGTAGGCTCGGGAAAGTTTTTAGGCCTGATGGCTTCCAAGAGAGGAATCGAGGCTAATCTCGACAAAATCAAAGCAATTCTAGACATGGAACCACCAAAGACTATCAAGGACGTCCAAACACTAACGGGGAGAGTGGCAGCATTGGGAAGATTCATCTCCAAGTCAGGAGAGAAGTGTTTACCCTTCTTCAAAGCACTCAAGAAAGTGAAAAATTTTGAATGGACAATTGAAAGCCAAGAGGCCTTTGAGGCCCTGAAGAAATACATGGCTGAGGCACCACTGTTGGCAAAACCCAAGCCAGTGGAAATTCTCTATTTGTACTTGGCGGTTTCTAGCACAGCCCTTGGAGCTGTTTTGGTAAAAGAAGAATTGAAGGTTCAGAAACCCATCTACTACGTGAGTAAGATTCTACATGGGGCAGAAATAAACTACTCAACGATTGAGAAGTTTGCCTTAGCCTTGGTAATGGCCTCAAGAAAGCTACGCCCGTACTTCCAGGCTCACAAGATAGAGGTCTTGACTGATCAACCTCTAAGAAACATCTTGCATAGCCCTCAAGTTAGTGGAAGATTGATCAAATGGGCCATTGAATTGGGAGAATTTGACATCAAGTATAAGCCTCGGACGACCATAAAAGCTAAATCACTCGCTGACTTCATGGTTGAATGCACCATTGACAACCAAGAAGTCGGGGGCAGGAAGTGATAATGGAAGACAAGAAAGATGAAGAGATGGAGTTCAAAGAATATTGGGTGCTCTATTTTGATGGAGCATCAAAAACAAAATCAAGTGGAGCCGGTTTGGTGCTACAAAGTCCTGATGGATTCCTCATAGAGTACGCACTAAAATTGGACTTCCCAACGAGAAACAACGAAGCTAAATATGAAGCTCTGATAGCTGGCTTAGGGCTAGTTGGAGCTTTGAGAGTCAAAACTCTGAAAGTATGTGGAGACTCGAGGCTAGTGGTTTCCCAAGTAAATGGGGAGTTTGAAGCCAGAGATGAAGTCATGGCCAAGTATCTAAAACTTGTCAAAGCCATCATGACTCAATTTAATGAATGCTATGTGGAACACATTCCAAGGGAAGAAAACATGAAGGTTGATGCCTTGTCTAAATTTGCTTCCTCGGAAATTGAAAACTATGCAAGGAGTGTATACTTCCAAGTCTTGAAGACCCCAAGCATCAACGGAAAGTTGGTAGCACCCATTGATGTTGGCAATTGTTGGATGGATCCCATCAAAGCTCATCTGGAAACTGGGTGGATACCCAACGACACTTCAGAAGCACGAAAACTATATGTGAGAGCGTTAAGGTATGCCCTGATTGAGGGAATCCTATACAAAAAGTCTTTCATCATTCCTTATCTGAAATGCTTGAGACCCCAAGAGGCAGAATTGGCCCTAAGGGAAGTACATGAAGGAATTTGTGGGCAACACTTGGGGGGCAGAGCCCTTGCTCATAAAGTCACTCGTCTAGGTTTCTATTGGCCAAGCATACTTGCTGATGCTAAAAGCTACGTGAAGAAATGTGAACGGTGCCAAAAGCATGCACCAGTGGTTAAAAAACCACCAGAGATGATGACATCCATTAACTCACCTATCCCCTTTGCCATGTGGGGAATGGATATACTCGGGCCATTTCCAATGGCAAGTGCTCAAAGAAAGTTCTTGATAGTAGCAATCGACTACTTCACCAAGTGGATTGAGGCTAAACCATTAGCCAAGATAACCACCAAACAAGTGATGCATTTCTTCTGGGAGAATGTGATATGCAGGTATGGAATTCCACGAGTCCTGGTTACGGACAATGCAACTCAATTCAACAATGATGAATTCAAGAAGTATTGCGATGAGAATGATATCAAGTTGCGCTTCACTTCTGTTGCCCATCCACAAGCAAATGGGCAAGCTGAGGTTGCAAATCGAATAATCCTGGATGGACTGAAGAAAAGAGTTGAGCGCTCCAGAAACACTTGGGTAGACGAATTGCTCCCCATACTATGGGCATATCGTACTACTTGTAAAGTCACCACTGGAGCTACCCCCTTCTTGTTGGCATATGGGGCAGAGGCAGTGGTTCCAGTGGAGATTACTCACACGTCTCCAAGAGTTGAGGCTTATGAACCGGAAACAAATGAAGAAGGCTTGAGGCTGGCTTTAGATCTAATTGACGAAGTTAGAGATGAGACAAACGCCAAGATAGTTGAACATCAAAAGAAGGCATCTTTCTACTACAACCTAAAGGTTAAAGAAAGGTTCTTTCGACAAGGAGACTTGGTTCTTCGAAAGATTGAGGCATCTGGAGTTGGACAAAAAGGCAAGTTGGCCCCAAACTGGGAAGGACCATATCGCGTCAAGAACGTATTTGATCGAGGCTCGTACAAGCTAGAAACCCTTGAAGGGCATGAGGTGCCAAGGACTTGGCATGCCTCCAATTTGAAAGTTTATTATGTTTAAAGTGTTTCCTAAGTGGACTCACTACTAGAAATAAGGTTTGATAAAATCAATCCAAGTTTTTAAAACTTGAGCATTATGTAAGGGTTGATCCCATTTTCAAAGTTATGAATTCCATATTATTATGTTTTCATTATATGTGCAATGCATTCTGATAGACATGTTAACTAAACATGCAAAATCAAGAGTGTAAAAAGCTGAAAGAAAAACAAAAGCTAAGGCTTAAATAAAAGTTAAGTTAAGGCCGTAGGCTGAAAGTACATAAAGCTAGTACAAGCCATGAAAGGCCATAAATAAAACTACGAACTAATCTTCCCCTTCCTTTTCAACGGCCTCCTCCTCCTCTTCTTCTGAACCAGAACCAGAGCGAGCAGCTGCAGAATCAGCACCAGTTGCCTGACCAGGAGGGGAGAAATGCTCTAGATCCAAAAACATGTCATCTTCATCCATGGCGTCCTCTCCAGCCAAAGCCAACTCCAAAGGGGTAGGGGCATAAGGACTCGGAAAGTCAGAAATGGTGAGAGATCCAGGCATCTTCTCCAAAACAGCAGCAAGAGCGCCATCCCATCCCTTAGTATACTGAACTGGGAAGAGGAGCTCGTCATGCTTACCAATCAAGTCCTTGTACTCCTGGGAGTCAAGGTACTCGTCGATAAAGTCATCCTTGCCCTTCCTCAAAGAAACCAGCTCAGCCTGGGAGTCAGCTAACTCCTTCTCCCTCCTAGCTAGTGTGGCCTTCAGTGAGCCCGCCTCCTCTTGGGACTTCTCAAACTTGCCTTGGTTGGCCTCGGAAGATGAGCGCCAAGCCTTGGCTTGAAAGATAGCCCCTTGGAAGTTGAAATTAGCCTGCAAACAAGTTACAAGTCAATACAAGATAGAAACTTGAAACATGTTAAAACTACAAAGGAAAAAGGAATAAAACAACTTACAGCAGCAATAGCCTGAGAGCTTGCGTGCTCCACACCCTCCAAAGTGGAGTTGGAAACGAAATCCTTGGAGTCACAAGAAGTCAAGGAATGATAAGACCATTCCACGGCATGTTTAGACACCCCCACTACGGTGTCTTTCTTCCTGAGACCCCAGTTGGGGCGCCAAACTGAACTTTTGGCCGAAGAAGGACCCTCAGCCTCATCAGTAAGGTCCACATGAGGCCTTATAAAGGCTGGGACACTTGAAGCACGGGGATCCTTAACTCCCAAACGAGCCCTTTTCATCCTTGTTGTTTCTCCATCTTGGGGCTCGTTGGTCTTATTAATAAAGACCGCAGCTGCGAAAAACACAAGGAAAGAAACAGTTGGTATAAGATAAACTTAAATAAATAAAGGAAAATATGAGGTGAGAATTACCCTTATCAGAAACGTTTGAAAGTCCCAAGGACTTAAGCTGGAACTCATCCAGGAGCACCCAAGCCGTTGTAGCATAATCATCTTTTGTGAGCTCGGCATAGGCATGGGCCTCCTCATCATTCAGAATTATATTACTGGGACTACCATCCGAGACCCTACTGAAAGATCTGCGGAAAAGGGTACCCCAATCCCCTCCTTCCCAAACTAAATACATAAATTCATTTTTCCATCTTGGGTTATTATCGGGGATGGATTTTAGATGAAAAATGGGAGGAGTGGAAGGACGATGGTTGATATAAACTCAACCCAAAGTAATGGTAGAGCTATTTTTTAATTGGAATATTTTCCTAAATAAGGCAACAGAAAGAGGAAAATTGTTCTTCAAGCAAAGAACGATGAAACACATAATGATTCTCCAGGCGTTTGGTGGAAGTTGGCAAGGGTTAATCCCAACATCAGCCAAAAGCCTGGGAATGAACTCATGGAAGGGAAACCTGAGTCCCGCAACAATGGCATCCTTATAAATGCATAGAGCATCAGGACGCCAATGGCAGGAACGGTCCCCTGGGCCAGCTGGGACTAACCTATAAGGGGACTTAATCGTATACATCTTACTATAGTCCCTAATCATATCGATTTCATGGAATTTATTGCTACAATCAAATGAATCTAAGTGCGAAACAGAAGGGTATTCATCACTACGTTCTAAAATCATATCTTGAAGAGACATATGAGAAGAACGAATGGTGATACCTCTCTTAGACGCTTGATTCATTTTCTGGAGACGTTGAGCAGTACGGTCAGACATATTCAAATCTTCAAAGAAATTCTCAGAAAAGCTTTAAATCTTCAAGGAGAAATCCCAGAAAAATCTTCAAATCTTCAAACTAGAACCCAGAAAATCTTCAAGGGATGAAGATTGAACCCAGAAAATCTTCAAGAGATGAAGATTGAACCCAGAAAATCTTCAATGGATGAAGATTGAACCCAGAAAATCGGGAGAATAGCCCCGAAAACTTCGCCGGAAATCGCCTTACCACGGAATAAAAAAAGAGAAAAGCTAAGAAGGCTAGAGAGAAATATTTGGAAAGTTGAAAGTATGAAGTGAAGAATAAAGTGGAAATCCCACTCTTTTATAATCAAAGTGACTGGAAACCGAACCGGTTAAGGAAGGGCAACCGTCTATAGCCAATAAGGCCCACAAATCCATTTATGGATTATAGAAATTTAAGCCCAAATAATTTGGGTATCAGGCAAATTCGAAGCCCAACAATAAGGCCCAATAAGGCCCAAGTCTGAAATAACTTAAGTCCAATTAAAAATTGGGCTAGTTAAGGCCCAAGAAAAGAATGAAATTTGAAATATAGCCAAGGATAAAAGATTTGAGGTTGAAAAGACATTGAATCGAAGTCGTATGGTTGAAATCGAAAACACATGAGAAATCGAGGTCGTATCCATCGACCTCGCTCCCAAATAAAAACGGAAAATCAAAGATTTAAGGTCGAAAAAACCTTAATCGAGGTCGCACGACCGAAGTCGAAAATACACGAGAAATTGAGATCGTATTCATCGATCTCGTACCAAAAATTAAGTCAAAAAATTGAAAATTCCAGGTCAGAAAGACCTTAGATCGAGGTCGATTGATTGAGATCGAAAATACACTATAAATCGAGCTCGAACCCCTCGATCTCACACCGAAGTGAGGTCGAAAATAGAAGGATTCAAGGTCGAAAGAATGAGGTCGAAAATGGCCTAGAAATTGAGGTCTAAACGTTGGACCTCACGACAAAATGAGGTCGAAAATGACCTAGAGATCGAAGTCTATATTGACCTAGGAAATCCTGGTCGAAAAAGCATTGAATTGAGGTCGAAAGACCGAGGTCGAAAATGACCTGTAAACTGAGCTCGTATCCTTCGACCTCACACCAAAATGAGGTCGAAACCAAAAGGGATCGAGGTCGAAAAAAGGCTGGAACGAGGTCGAATGACCGAGGTCGAAAATGACCTGTATATCGAGGTCGTAATCATCGACCTGGGACCAATTGAGGTCGAAAAGGCACGATTCCGAGGTCGAGAACACGAGGTCAAAAATGACTTGTAATTCCTGGTCGAAAGCTTCGACCTCACAGCTGCTCCTGGTCGAATTCCTGGTCGAAAATGACCTATTTCCTGGTCGAATTCCTGGTCGAAAATGACCTATTTTGAGGTCGAAAAAAACCCTAAAAAATAGAAGATTTTGGGGGAAAACATGCTATAACTTCTACGAAAACCCCGAGGAGATTTTTCCAGAAGTTGGGGGGGCAAATGATATGGTCATTAAAGTAATTATAGAAATATAGTTGCTGATTCGTTGGAAAGGCCCCATAATTAAGGCCGAAAACCCTGATTATTTGTTAATTTCGTAATTAATAAATAAGGGAAATATACAGCTCATGAAAAGAGTCCAAAATATGGTAAATTAGTCAAAGAAGGATCCAGAATCCCAATTAATGAGTCATAGCCTTTATCAACAAGGAAAAGACTTATCCTGCAAGAAATACAACGTTTATCCAATATCAAAAAGGGAGACTTATTCGCTAAGACTCCTAAACCTACCATAAATACAAGGCTCCAGACGCCTATATAAGGACCCTGATCCTACAATCAGAACTACGTCTTTGGCTTGATTCTCAATAACGAATTGAGATACGTAGGCATCTTGTGAGGACCGATTTAGTCTCGAAACACAAGTGCATCAATTAAAGCTCGAAGCTCATTAAACCTTAGCAATTAATTTACAAGTACACTTTTTAATCCATAATAGATTTTAAATTAATGCACCGACTTTCTTGAATTGGATTAAGATAAGATAATAGAATCTCTATACATCTTACAACTTTCACATATAATGATATCAATTACTCCCTCCGTCCCCCTCAATTCTTTACATTGAGGGGACGGCACGGAGGTTAAGAAAAAACGTAAATTAATAGGGAAAAGTAAGAAAAATGAGTAAAGTGACGGGACCAATCAATATTTAATGTATAAAGTAGGTATAGTGGAGGAAAGTAGTGAATGTGATTGGATTTTATATTATAAAATGTTACTATTTTTGGTATGTAAAGAAATGAGAGGGATGTATCAAAAAGGAAAGTGTAAAGAAATTAGAGGGACAGAGGGAGTAGTTTGATCTTACGAATAGAAGCAAATAATATTGAAGAATGAGTTTTAAAATGATAGTGTAGTATATTCCAATCAAATTAAATGAAATTGACATAATCAAATTATATAAAATAGTTGATAGAATCATATATGGCAAGTGTACACTTAACAAATATGAACATTAACACTTTCAGAACCATTATCAATTGCGACAAACTCTATTTTATTATTGACTTCAACAACTACAATAATGTTTGAAAATTAAAAGAAAAATATTGTAGTCAAGCATGTAACTACCTAAAAGTAGTCAAATATGTAACTACCTAAAAGCGGTAGCTTAAGAACACTGACAAAAATCCCAACCAAAAATGATCCATGCAGATTGGAACAGGAAGACCATAACTAAAACTGATATAACATTGAATTTAGCAATGCACGATTCCTTCTCCATGATATTCTTCACCGTAGGTTAGAATTGTGTGAGCTTCAACGATTAAAAAATATAACAAACTGATATTGCAACTTAAAACACCGAATAAAATTAGAAATTGTGAGATACATATACTCACAAATTATGTATGTAAAATTATTAGAAACTTAGAAGAATCAGTTACGTTAAATTAATTGACAACTGTTAAAAAAAAATTGAAAAGCTGATAGTAGAGCAAATCTCATCCAATCTTTACAAATATGGTAATTAATGTAGGGAGATAAGTATGCTCATTTTGTATTTTTTATAAAATATTATACTATCCTTATACATAAAAACTAGATATATACTATTAGATATGTATACAATCTGAACCATAGGATCAGTATCAAATCAATGGTAAATAAGCAGGGTCTCTTGGTCTCTTGCTAATGAACGGTTTCTTTTGAACCTCTCTATATATATAGTCAAATTAAAATATATTATTATAAGTAAACGTTGATCATATATATAAAAAATTTGTTTGAAATTTGTAACTGAAAAAAAATATTCCAAATTGTTAAAGCATTTACTAAGTGTGTTCATATAATTTAATATATCGACGGATACTTGAAACGTCAGTTCCCAAGTTAAATAAATAAATAGGCTAATAGGTGTTCATCTCCCATAGTGTTTATCACAAACACGGGTCTTGTAAGGGTGTACAAAGACGCATTGACCTTCAGCTTTTTTTTACAATCCTCTATCTCATTTTTGTGTGTTTGATTATATTACAACAACATTGAGTGCATTTAACGATTTTACAAAATTTATAGACGACAACCACTTTTTAATATACCTACTACAAATTGTATTTTCTTCAACACACAAAACTCTTGTAAACCTGCTTGTAATCGCAATGAGAACAATAGTCAACTCGTGTTTCAAATTCTACTATAAACAAGACTCGGAGCCTTGACACACTTACATTCGTGATTATTTATAGTAATTACACTATTTATCAACAAAGTTTCGTACTTCTCACTATGCATAAACCATACTTTTCATCTTAAATTCTCAAAACCTAAAACTACACAATTTTCAAATTAATAAATACCATCTTCCTCACAACAAAATTATTGACGTATTTATGCAAGACCGAACTATTACACTAGTTAATTATAATACTCAGTTTAAGTGAACACGATACATTCCTTAATTCAACATCTTGAATAGCATCCAACACTTTCTGTGGCAAGCTATAGCTGCATACACTCTATGCCTTCACCACCTAACAATATATATGACAAATTATAAGCAAAATTAATACTTACAATTTATGTCAAAAAGTAACATAATTTTATAATCAGTCTTTCTTAGAAATTACATTATTTTATACTAAAATGTTTTGATTAATACTCCCTTCGTCCCAAATCTTTTGTCATGTTTGACTTTTTGTGATCAAATTAACTCAACTTTAACTAACATTTACATGCAATTTTTTTTATAATTTATAAAATCTGAAAATTACATATTAAAGTAGATGAAATGTACTTTTTAATGATATAAGTTTTATTATATTATTTATTTATATTATATATGTAATTTTTGGTTAAAGTTTGATCAATTTGACCATCAAAAGTCAAACAAGACAAGATTTGGGACAGAGGGAGTAATAAAATATTCTTTTAAAAGTGTTACAGATTAAAGAAAACACATGAATAATAATCCAAAAGATCCAAACCGAATGTAATCTAACCCGAATTTAGTCAAATCTTAATTTGAAATTCATCCGATTTTAATCCGAACTAGACCTGGAACGAATAAAATCCGATCTGAATTTTATCTTAAATATATTATATCCGAAAGTTGATCCGATCCGAATTGGACCAAACCAAAATCGATTGATTTATCCGAATTGCCAGGTCTAAATGTGTCAGCTTTGATCGATAAGGAAGAGGATAGCTTAGCCAGTAAAAAATACTAATACTTTTCCAATTAGAAGCAATTGAGACATGAATAGCATAGTGCTCTGCTAGTTTAACCAAACCAGATCTTTCCTCTCCCTTGGAGCTTAATTAAACCAAACCATTCACCTTCATAGTGCTTCAAATATCAATGTCTCCCTCATCCTGCCAAGTTTTGTGTAAACCACGAGCAGCAATGTGATATGATATCAATGTTTCCCTCATCCTTTCAAGATGATCTTGAACGTGGCAAATAATCTCTTGCAATATCCACCTTCAAAAATGTCATTAGCTGACAACAAAACAAGGTTGAACTCCATCTATGACGATAAACCTAAGCCTAATGATGGCCAATCATAGTAAAGAGCATATTAGACTAATTATTTAATTATTCACCTAAGTTTAACTCTTTCAAATTTCAACAAAAAGGTAGATTGAATTTGTACTTAAATAAGCTTCAAGTTGACACTAAAGATACTTGTCTGAACAAACCCTATGAAACTGAAACTTGCACTAATCACTGCACTAGTATACCAGATTAATTATATCAAATTAATTTCAAATTCCATCTAAAACACGTATCAACAAGAAAGCGAGTATCTCATCAAAAAATTAACTTGGAAGATCCTAGAGCACTGAAAGCTGCAAGCACCCAAAACTTATGTGAAAATTCTATACAAGTAACTTTGCAACCAACAATGCATTTTATAGAGATTAAGAGAACCTCGGATGTCAGAGCAATTCCTTCCCAAAGAAAATATTTGAAAAATATACGTCAATAGTGTCAGAACGAGTCTTGACTGATTTAAAGGTCAAAATTAAACACCTAACTTGGAGAAGATGGAGTAATACTAAAATGTGCAGATAAGGGTTCCTAGTCCTAATAACAAAACAAAAAATAAAGCAAAGGGATCCTGCACACATCTACACACATAGTACAGATACTACTCCCTCCGTCACCTTTTACATGTCCCCTCGACCTTTTGCATGTAGTTTAAGGAGTATTAAAAAGATACTTCCACTTATTATTTTTTTAATTTTCATTTTTTCAATATAAATATAAATTATAAACTTTTAATCAAAAAAGAAAATTAAAAAAATTAAATCGAAGTACCTTTTTTATGCCCCTTAAATTCCGTGCAAAAAGTCAAAGGGACACGTAAAATGAGACGGAGAGAGTACAATATACATAACCTCATTCGTCCATCACATTATTTACTCCTGTACATTACGCCATTAACTGGTGCCTCTGTCAAGTTCTTATAGAAAATCTTGACAGACGATCCAAAAGGGAAAGCAAACCGAACTGGTGCATATACTAAACCTTTAAGCAAACCAGAGTCCCCTGCAACTGAATACACTGTTCATGATACAACAAACCAAGATCAGTAAAATGACGACATTTGAAATACTACACGTACCTATCGGACAATCTTTCATAAAGATGAAATTCAAATTACTTCTTTTCCAGTAAATATTTCGTAAACTGTGCCTAAGTTCTGCCTCCCAGCTAACAGCCTTTGGAATTCATTAGCATGTAACAGCAACAGAAGCTCCTGCTCTGCTCATAATAATCTTCTATCGCAAAAAAATGCAGAGTACCATACAAAATCAACAAGCAGGGTAAAAAAGAAAATAAAATATTAGACTACAAATATTAAGATGATAACGAGTACTGAACAGATGAACCGGAAATCTAGCCCGGAAAATTTGGGGGCAAGACATTTAACTTTCTAACAAACTTATCGTACAGTATTGTACTGCTGCTCTGCATGAGAAATATAGTTGCATTTCTGACTGAGAACTAAAAAGATATCAGCGCAAATAGAAGCTGTGGACTTCCTTTTAGACAAACATTCTATTAACTATATGAAACTGTGTGTTCAGACATTTAAAAAGCAAAACTGGGTAATTTACACTATCCGAAGGATGTTACATTCATTGTCTTCCTCAAACAACTGCTAATCAGCTGATTCTTTACCTATTCACTATGTACTTCAAGAAATTAGTGAGCTGTTTAAATAAGCTTAACACTATACTTTGGTCTGAAGACTATATGTATTTTCCTGACAGTTTCACCACTCTCAAATGCTTGGCGGTATGTCGTCCCACTTTGTGATGCAGGCTTGAGATGATTTGAAAACATTCTCCACAACATATGCAACTTTTTATTCCCGCAGGGGAAAAAAGCCCAGAAAACATTCATGGCCAAAGCAACTGAATCGAATGGGAGGAAAGTGCAATTTAGTTCCATTACACTTTCCATACGACAGTTTCTCTACAATAAGGGCTATTTTACACCCGATGGGAAGCCTTGTCGTGAAGGTTGACCAGCTTGGCGCATTTTATAGGACTTTTCATTACCAGAGTATCTGCTGTCAGATGGGCCTGATCCTAAAATCCCAGATGATTTTGGTTCTGATATACGCGTAGCATTACTTAAAGATCTTTCATGCAGGGGTTGAACTAAAGAGTTCGTATCAGCAGCCTCGCCTCTTTTCATTCGTTTCCACGCTTCAAATTTTCCCGTATCAATACCCCTTTGAACTACTCCAGATATCTGATTGGAGGTTTCATATCTGTAACCACGTGAAGAACCAATAACATGGTTAGGTGCTAGTCCTACAGCATCCTGCTCCTGCTTTAGTTTGGAGTAGATCTGATAAAGTCCCTCTCCAGACAAATTGGAAAAAGTTGATATATACTTCCATAATCGTATTTTCATCCCTGCAAACAGATGTATGTTTCTAATCAAGACATTATCAAGTGCTTCTGTAATTTTCAGTGACAAACGAATATTTAAAAACTTGACTACTGCTAAGCCTGGTGATCTGCAAGCAAATATTTACATAAAGAATGGTACTTATGTCACATGCACGTGACAGTTGGGAAGCCATCACCGCGGAATTAACTATTTACTTATGGGTGCTTTACTGTCAAGGCAATTAACCACTGTGACACATCTCCTTAAATCTTCATGCATTTATGAGAATGTGCATAATTTTCCCTAAGAATAGGGGTTTGTGGGGTGGGGGAGAGGGGGAACGTTATGAGTTATGCCACAGGCCAACACAGAATCAATAATAAATCAAATACAAGGGGAAACTCATACTGTCTTGCTTTGGCAGTTCCTTGTGCTCAAAAAGAATTTGGTCAACCCTTCGTCCAAGGATCTGCAAATAATTTCTTATTCTGGACAGCACCTGAGCAAATCATACAGTTTTAGTCTTTTAGACAATGTAGAAATATAGTAAGAAACTAGGGAAAAAAATTTCAGAACTACTCAGTTGAACCTTTTCCTTGGGGAGCTCCGAACTGGTAGTTTGCAACCTCTGAAGACGTGTCAGCGTCTTTTTTTCATCAGCCATGACATCCTCACACCATTCCATCCATTTCACTTCCTTGAACTGTTCATAGACTTCTTCAGTATCTGACATTTCGCCTTCTTCTTTTACCAACGGTTCAACCTTCTGGGTTCTTGCAGCCTTAACCTTAATTATCTGAGCATTATATTTCGGCGATCCGGGTTTGCCTTGCTTGCCCTTGCTGCGTGACAATGAAATGCCCGAAGAATTTTCTTTTTGCTTCTTGGAAGCTTTGCGGCTAGCTTTGGCATTTGAGTTGCTCCCACTTACAGCAATGAATTCCTAGAAACAGGTGCCGGAATAAATTCAGATGAAACAGAAAATACTTCATGGATTATTAAACAGCTTTACAATAAACTATAGCTTCCATACAGTAGATCTTCTTAGTTTACAAAAACAGAAGTATACTAAAAGAAAGAGTAATGGTTTAGTTGTACTCCTAATACTTAGCACACTAGTAATTATATCCCAAAAGCACTCCCCATTCCAGTCTCTATCCTCAAGAAAAAGTACTTTTTCATTTTTCGCTCTATAAGAAAATAGTACAATTTTGGACTATAATCCTTTAAATTTTAGCTAGTATTATTAAAAAAAATTACAAAGTTTACATATTTCATTCACACCTTTATGAAATATGCAAATATGTAACTTTAAAAGTTTCAAATGCTGAAAATTGACTTTTTCACAATAAATGGGCCCACCCACAGCTACCAAAGTACAGTATCATAAACAAAGTAATTGGAGAATAAGAAAAAAATGTTGTTCCGCGCACGTCTAACATTTGGAAATTTTATCTAGAAAATGAGCCCACTTCCACAATTTACACAAAACCTTCCTTTCAGGCTTTCACCATTTCCATTTATTACCCTATCTTCATTCACAAGAACAAACCTCCGCAAACAATAGCACTTCGTGAATTTCAAAAACAATTTGCCTACAATCCTTCACCTATACCCGCCATAGTTCTGCTATACCCTGAACCCATAAGATATGCAAAAGAATTTACTGTTGTACTACTAATCGACAACATTCACTCACCTCCCCAGTCAGAAACTTCATTCTGCACGTAGGTGGACACAAAATCATATTTTATTTTTTCAACTTAGTAGTTTGGAGGCAATATATTTATACAGAATATTTGCATACTGATGTATAGAGTTTAACCTAACAATTTCAGTAAAACGTTTAACATCACCAGAATATTTTTTTTTAATCTCGTACCATTTCTAGTAGTTGAGAGGCTCTCTCCTTTAACTGAGGAGCTCGTGGCAAGAAAGTCTCGTGATGCTGGAGTTCAACTGGTGCAATTTTCTTTGTAAGACCAAGCGTTTCATCCAGCCTTATCTTTTCCCAATTGCCAAACCCATGATAATGGATTCCTAGAAGCAATCTTGCATCATCCTCTGTGATTACCAAGGAACGGATAGTAAAAATTCATCTACTATGATAGTCATCCTACAAAGAAAGAGGACACGTAGAAAAGAAGTAAAGCAATCAACTTACTCTGGTTCCATCCACAACCTTTAGACCAAGTTGCAGGTTTGAGGTACATCAATGCCTGGAACTGCGAGATTGGTTTTTCATAACGGCTAATGCGCTTTGCTAAGAGTTGAAGTTCTTCAACACGGGTTAATAGATCATCAGCCTTGACAGGAACACCGAAAAAATCTAGAGTAGGCCCCTACAGAAATGCCTCGATTAGTATTATTCAAAGTACAAGTGTGTAAGCTGCATTATATTATAGGTGCATGTTTATCCACTGTTTTTCATAAAGAACGAACAGTATTAAGAAAATCTATCTTCTTTGTTTATCAGTGTTCTTTCTGCATTTATTTAAGTAACAGAAGATGTAATGCACCATAGACTTTTAAAAGCATACCTTTGGCTCCGGATTCATTCCATCAACTGCTTCTCGACAGCCATCTATCAAAGCATCAAAAAGCTCAATTTGTGCATCAGTTGGAGCAGCTTCAACTGACCCACCAACCTCTGCTGCTATTAAGCCAATTTGGCTATCATTGCCAAATTTCTTGACCTAAGTAAACACAAACCATATATTATACATCGGTCCAAATAAAATGCAAACTTCTACCTGAGTTACAGTGCAGAGATAAAGCATTTACATGTTATCAAGGGACAACAAATGGTATATATCTGTAGACTAGTCTATTGAAGATAAACCACTGCCATCAACTGATTCAAAATATGCAACGACTTTGTCAAGGAAACTCAATATTCCAAACACAAACTCATTAAGTGGTATACTCTTATTCTGTTTTGTCATGATTACATTAAACAAATTATCATATGTAAGATATCCATATAGTAAGGAAACCAGACCCCATAGACAAGGTTATAAAATAGATAAACTTAATTTGTTCTACGTGTCTACCATTAAAGTAAAAGCAAATCATTAAAATTATATGAAAAGCTACGAGTTGCATTAGTTTCAGTCCATATATTGGTACTGAATCATTTATATAGGGATTCGGAACACATCTCCTATAACGTCAACATTAGATATGCTAAGCTCAGCCTTCATAAAAAGATTTACTACTTTGTATCAAAATTTTACCTTATTTTATTAAAGTTGGTAAGAACTTGCCATTTTCATATATCCATCGATGTATAAATTGTAAAAAGAAACTAAGAGTTTACTCCAGATGCATACTTCTATAAGTAACAGAATTCATGAAAAGAGAAAGTATATAAATAACCTAAAAGATAATGATTGCGGTATGATTAATAGAACTCAGACAAAAAGACCTTATCCAATATCACAAAACTCGAGGAAAAAGGGTACCAGGCCTCTCCAATATCACAAAACTGGAGGAAAAAGGGTACCAGGTTTGAATTCCATGAGATAGATTAGTGGAGATCCAGTAAATGGGAATTAAGAATTAAGATCTACTGCATGTAAAAAAAGGTAACAGAGAGAGAGAGAGAGATACAGAGGGAGAGAGCAACTCACTGCACGGAAAAATCGTGTAGCATCTCTCTTTGGCAGATTACCATAAGACCACCCTCTTACTTGAGCAGTAGCACCATCAATTGCTGGTACAAAAAAACTAGTATCCGATTTCCGGCGCTTTGTAAATCTTTCCTGAGTCTCGACACCTTTCCTTCGCCTTTTATCAAGTTTATCAGGCAGGTTAGTCTCTGCATAACTCTTGCTGTTTCTTGCAGCTCTAGGAGCTAAAGCTTCCTAAAAACATAAAAATATCACAAAACATATAAACAGAGGAGTTCATTGTAAGAAAATATGGCCAACAAAGAGTGCAAGAACACTTCATACTTCTGCCTGGTTAACAGCATCAGGTTTAATCCACCGGCTCCAGAAACTCCCATCATCTTCAGCAGTACAGAAATTAGCAACCTGATCACAATTGCAACAAGAATATCACACAAAAAAAAATTATCCCTCTCCAAAACCTAATGCAATATCCCTCTATGGCTATATGGAACTCAGAAAGATTAGCCATTAGCATGGTTACTTAAAACTCCGGTAATTTCAGACAGATGTCATGATTTCCAGAAAATGTTGTATAAAGAAGAAATCTTCCCAAGTTCATATTGCACATGATTTAAAAAAAAAAGAATTATGTTAACTTGCCTTAAAAGCACTCAATAACTCATTTCCTTCCTCTTCATCAGGACTCTTCTCTTCTACCTTCTCTGCTCTCTCGAGAATTTCATCTATATCCATACTTAGAAGCCGCTTTTTACTTTCTTCATCGTTTTTGTCTTCCTTGAATAGTTCTTCTGCACCGAACCTCAAGATTGCTGATAGCTCATTCTGCAACCATAAATATCATAACCAGAAATTACAGATATTATTTAGCAAAAGCAGAACTTGAATATATTATGAGATACAAACTGAATGGTCTAGAAGAGAAGTTAAAATGAACCACGGCACCATGCTAATGAGAATCTCTGATATTAAAACATATTCACATGTTATCCATTAGTAAATTCGAAAATACAGTTGTCTCCGAAACTTACTTTGTCGAAAGAACTCCCCTTCTTCGTTTCTTTCTTTTCCAACTTTCCCTCGGCATTCAGCTTTTGAATTACCAAATGATCAAGAACCTACAAAGGTACCATTCTCTATGTAAGAATGTGAACATACAAGTAGTTTAAGTCTGCATAAAGTAAAACTCTATTTCACTGTCCAGGCATACTTTGGAGAACAGATTCAATTATATTAAATGTACTGTCCCTTAATGAAACATATAATTACAAAGATCGTAGTTCTAGCTGATATCATACTATAGATCTATTGGTTAATACAAATAAATAAAATGGACATGTGATATGGCGCAGACTTTCGTATTTCTATAATGAAAGGACGCATCATGTGCATATCATACATATATCACGTATAGCGAAATATAAACAAAAGTGTAAGGGATAAACAAGACCACTAACAACTTTTTACCATTTTCTTTTTAGCACGTTCCAAAATATCCTCCTCAACACTCTTACTTGTAACAAACCGGTAAATGTTCACAACATCTTGCTGCCCAATCCTGTGTGCTCTACTCATGGCCTGATAAAAAAAGAGAAGAATTATTAGGGAACATTAGGGACAGGCAAAAGCTTTTGAAGAGAAGGGATATTCAAAGACGGTATATTGTAATGAACTTAACCTGCAAATCATTTTGCGGATTCCAATCAGAATCAAATATGATAACTGTATCCGCTGTTGCAAGATTGATACCTAAGCCACCAGCACGAGTCGAAAGAAGGAAACAGAAATCATCACTACCAGGTGCATTAAAATGCTCCATAGCTTGATGGCGAACTTCAGCTTTTGTACTTCCATCAAGTCTTTGGAACTTGAACCCTTTAATTGACAGGTATTCTGCCAGAATATCAAGCATCCTAACCATCTGCATTTCAACCATCGTGTCATTGACTATTGCAGTGGTAGGCGGAAGAACATTACAACTATTGATTATCTTAGTACAAAATAGACTAACAAAAAACAATCATTAAGCTAAAAATTTAAGATATGGAGATAAATTACTGTAGTCTATACTGTTTTAGAGAGAGGTTAAAAATTTTAAACAAACTGCTGTCAATAAAGTAAAACAAATCTTACATAACCATACATGCAGACACACATATTTTTGTGAATTCCTGATTGATGAATTAAGTTAAAATATATAAAATTTTAGCAGTTACAAAACATATAACTATATAAAAAGAATTTTAACGTCTTCGTAAAATTGTAGACCTAGCATAACCACAGATGTGACCTTGTCCATATATTAGTCATTGGGCTTTACATTGCTAATGCCTCAAATAATGTGATCGTATAAAGTAAAAACCAAGAGATTTAGAATTTATCATATAAAAACGGAGTACAACCTTCACAGTCGCGAAAGTTTTATTCAATATTAACCATTAAATAGAAGACGGATTCAGCCAAGGAATGACTAAAATCGTGAATTTTTTTATTCAATTATGCAGGCCAGTAATTGTTAATCTGCCAGTAAGTTATATCTAAAGCAACTCTCAGCATAACTAGATACGGCAAAAGAATATCCAAGTACAAGTCAAATAGAATTATCCCAAACAGACCTGTGAAAATATCAATACACGATGATTTGTTTCATTTAGTCTGTCAAGAAGCTTATCAAGTATAACTAGCTTCCCGCTGCTCAGAATTATTCTTTCCAGTTTACTACTTCCAGTAATATTTGTTTCCCCTCCATAACCATGATCTGCACTTTCAAAGAGGAATGGATGGTTGCAACATTTCTTTAACTCAACCACAATATTTAGAAGCGAAACCTGCAAATTTGAGAGACTCTTCATATTAGTTACTTTACTTGCTAACAATAGAAAACCATGATTTAGAGTATCTCAATTCTTAACATCCTGTCTAATACCTGTGGTCCATGAGATTAGTTATTCCAGGTCAAGTTACTAAGTCAAAACTATAGAAGAAAATATGACAGTTGACAACATTGATGAATCTAGAGCTGCTAAATACACTCAAATGTCCTCAAAACACCATTACCTCTCGCTGCGAGATTTACTTTTATTGCAGGAACTTCTAAACAAAACGTTCTAGTTTTGCATTAAAAACAACATTCATGCCAACAGACTTTGGATAGAAACTTGTCTTTTAAAAAGCTACGAACCGGTAATAATTCTTTTCCAAAATACAAAAAGTGTCCAAAAAACCTCTGTTACCTGGAATCTCCTATTTCTGTAGTACCTGTGTGACTAGACACAACACAGACTTAGGTGTAGGATCAGTGCCAATCTTCCAGCCCACAATTAAATTCTACCCCATGCAAAACATGGTCAAAAAGAACAATAAAAGGTTTTTCCTTAATTTCACATAGAATAACAAAGAGAAAGAACGGAGGAAGATAATAACCAGGTCATCGGTGAACCCGAACAGAAAGAAGTACATGCCTTTTGCACATATTTTTTTTGAGTTTTACAAAAGTGATAATTGATATAAATTAATATATTTATTTTATTGGTGATATATACTCGTCTTAGGAATGTAAAAATTAATATGCATAATGTACTCACATAATAATTCTACATTCTAGTTCCCGCACATATGTCTATTTCAGACACATCCAAGAATTTTTAAAACAATTAGATAATGTAAGAGAAAGGACAACCCACCTGATTCCCACGAACTCCTTTGTTTAAGTCTTGGAAATTGCGTTCTAAAATCCACTTGTAGTACCTACATAACAAGAACCAGCAGAAAAGACAATAGGTTTCAATCAATTTAAATAGGAGACGTGCCCATTATATCCCGCTCATAAAGAAGGGCCTATGGATGGTGGGATGTACGCAGCCTTACCTCTACTCCACATAGAGTAGAGAGGCTGTCGCCAGAAAATGACCCCGGCATACCCTGCAAGGGGTTGGAGTGTTTGACCCTTGACCTTTTGGTCAAAAATTGGGCACCATAACCACTGGGCCAACTCAACTCCTTGACTCCTTGTCAAGTATCAAAACACTAGAGGCTGCAGAGAGTAACTTACTGTTTCTGCAGAGGAGACATCTCAACTCTTAAAACACGCTCAATCTTTGGAGGCAAGGACTTCTCCACATCCTTAATGACTCTCCGGAGAATGTGAGGCCTCAATTCCATATGAAGATTAGCAAGCTTGATAAATGATATAAAGTAACCAAAATTATAATCACAATAAAATCAAGGCAATAAATCAATCAGAAATAGAAATAGGACATGTTGAGATTATCTATACCTCATTCTCATTGAACGAACTTAGATTTTTGTAATTCTGAACAAACTCATCCTTGCTCTTGAACTTATCAGGATCAAGAAAGTGAAGCAGAGCCCTAAACAGAAAACAAGTTCTCAATCATTAGTATACGAAAGAAAGTACGACAACTTTTAAACACCAGTTTTCATCGCCTATTTACTGACTCCCAAATTTTTTCAACACATAAATAAGATAAATTCTTGATTAGGCCCCTACGATGGTCAAAGGAAATTACCAAAGTTCCTCAACGCTGTTCTGCAGTGGAGTACCAGTTATGAGCAACTTATTCTTAGTGCTGAATTCCTGCAAAACCATATTCTGAAGTTCAAATTTCTGCACAGAAAGCAACTACAGTACCTATAGCTCAGTGAGAAATAGCAATACCGCAAGTGATATATACAATGCAGCTTCACTGTTCTTTAACCTATGTGCTTCATCAACCATGAGATAGTTCCACTTAAGCCTAGAAAGCACACCCTTGTCCTTCAGTAGTACTTCATATGTAGTCAACAGGGCATCAAACTTTATGCCCCTGCCATTCTTCTTATCGGAGTAGAATTCATATTGTTGACAAACCTACAAGATAAAAATATGTATTCTTGAAAAGAACTAGGTAATACCATTATGCTGCTAGTAATAGGAAGTCTGGACAGAAGGGGTTTATTTTCTTTCATAAAGTGAGGAGATGATCACATAAGAGCAACTAAGCTGCATAATTTCTATGAACTTAAATTTACAACATCTACATTCTCATTTATGTAATAAGCTTCCTAATATTTCTCCATAATGATTGTGGTAAAGGAATGTTTATCAATCTTAGTTTTTTCAAGCTACCAGTAATAACAATGCAAGGACAAAAAAAATTCAAATTCAAATGAGTTTGACCAAGAATTTTATTAAAATCAGCCAGGAGACAGAGCATCTTTTTCATTTGTTTTTCTTTGGGTACCACCTGAAAAATAGAGCAAAATATAAACTTCAATGACCTATTATATCCAGAAAAGTACAGGTGATATGATTAGCCTGTATTGCCGGACGTAGATCAATTACTTATAATACTCTGTTTAACTGAACACGATGAATTAATTGTTTACATAACACTATGCCTTCACCCCCTAACAAAATAGGTGACAAATTATAGTACCTTATCAATGACAGAGTCTAAAAAAAAGTTAGGCTTTAAACTTCTAGTAGGTCTGAGCTCAGACACTTCAGTAGAAACAAAATATTTGCTAGGCTTTAAACTTCTAGTTTCGTTATAGAACAAAAGTTTAATGGAGAGATATAGCAGAGTTCCTCGAGCCAATGAAGGCAAGTTCACTTTAATTACTACAAGCTAACAATGACATTTAGCTTATATTTTACCAGCAATTTCGACAATAATATCACCTTTGCATAAACACAATGATGTATAATGCAAATAATAGTGTAATTTGCAAAGTATCTGAAAAAGATGTACAGTGTTTTTATTTCCTACTCTTTTAAGATTATGTGATGTAGGACAGGTCTAGGTTAAGGGGTAAAACAGGGGTAAATGGCCCATCTCCGCAGAGAATCAGCAAGAACTTACAAAAATCCGCAGATTTCAATTCATAATAATCATCTCTATATTTACTCGAAAATAAATAATAATAATCATCTCTATTCCAATAATGAATGATTACAATACTTAAATAGATATACAATTACTTGGAAGCCAAGTAATTTCTTGAAACTAAATATTTGTCTCTATCTACTACCATATATATTTGAAGGAAACAAATCCTTTCTTATTTTAAACAATAATCTAGAATATTCCTCTATATATATATATATATATAAATATAACAATATATGATTATATCTATTTCTAACTAATAATATAAAATAAATTCAAAATAATACTATAATTCTTCATTCCGCATCATTATGCGTAAGAGTTTAGAAATTTGTACAAATTTTTATCCTTTAAAATTAATTGTTGACTTCACATTATGGGTCCTGGTCCCTGACAATCGATTGTCAGGGACCAGTTATTTAACAATCACTTTCCTGGCCGTTGGATCAACCTTCCAACGGTCAGGATTAAAAAAAAAAATCCCGCCTGTCCGCGTATATTTTCCGCGGAGGCTCTCCCTGTCCGTGAATATTTTCCGCGGAGGCTATCCCTTTCCGTGAATATTTTCCGCGGAGGCTTCACGACTGTAAAATGAAGCATGATTATGATATCACGACTGTAAAACCATGCACAAACACAACATAGGGCTTCGTAAAACCACGCAAAAACGCACAAATCACAGATAACAAACCATACAAACACCAACTGGTTCAAAAAAACCCGAAACCCTAAACGTAATTACCCAATTTGGTTCGAAATACAACATAAAAACTCTAAATTTCGAAAGGAACACATACCTGTGGTTATAATCGACAGGAATAATGAGATTTGGATGTGAGAATGCTTCGTTCCAATCGATTCGCACCAAAATACGCCAGAAATCGTTAATTCACACCTTAAATCGCACCTTAATTCGCACACACAAACTTCAGATTTCGGGGTTTGGGTTATATGTCGCTCCGCGGTATTTTTAAGCGGAAAGAAATTAAGGGTAATTTTGTCCTTTCACTACTCCGCGCAAAAAAAACACGGACAAGGAGAGCCTCCGCAGAAAATATTCGCGGACAGGTGGGGAAATTTTTTTTACCCAGGAAAGTGATTGTTAAATAACTGGTCCCTGACAATCGATTGTCAGGGACCAGGACCCTCACATTATATAGCAAAACATACTGTTAATAAGCTCTCACAGTATTTTACTGCAATAGACTGTATTCGACTTCACACTCTTATAAGCTTATGCATAGGTATTAAGAGTTTTGTGCAAATTATATACATTCAGTTAATACTTTGACTTTATGACTTTCACCATAATGTACTGCTAATAATCTGTCAGGTATTCAATTACTTTCTACAATTCAATTTTACATTCACAACTAATGGATAAAAAAATTGAAAATTCACCCCACTAGAAATCTTTGTAAGAATGTAATCATCTAGTTTCATCACAAAAATTTATCCCTCTAAGCCAGAGACAAAATCAACTTCTGAAATCAGTTTCATGTCTTTCAAATTATTCCATCATTTCTAGAATTTCAAAGTCACTGGCAGCATCAAAATGACTTCCAGGTAAAATAGATATTCTACTCAAAACTGACAGTACAGTTAGCAGTACCCATCAAATTATCATTATCATTTAACCGTGAAGGATATTCCTTGCTGTTACATATTTTGCATATATCGTAGACTATTTCTAGAGAAAATACTAACAATCATAACATAATAAAGTACACACATATTTGATCTTAGTATTTTTGTACAGCTCCTAAAATATTAAATTATTTAAAATGCATGCACACGCATACACGTACTAGTACTTAAACAGGTTCACGACTCAAAACAAGAGAGCTGAGTATAAAATCAAGCCTCGAGTTTGACTAATGTAGGGTAAAATTCAAGATTGCTAGGTTAAGCTAGCTCAGTTTTTAGTCGGGTTACCATGATCCATGTTCTTCTACACCGGATGTAAGGTTTCTTGTGAAGAAGATGATTTCCCAAGAAAACAAGGATAATCACAGCAATTTTCAACATTGTAATATATAACAGATATGCTTAAAGTTTTTCATGTACATACAATTAATATGCTAAAAGACCGGTACCAATCCGATCTTAGTCAACATGTATACATCAACATAAACATGAATCAGTTAAACAACGGTCAATTTGATACCTCTCGGCTTGCACGGGCTCCAACATATATGATGACATTCATTTTGGGCAGCCATTTTTTAAATTCTTTTGCCCAATTTGATAATGTCGATAATGGAACAACAACAAGAAATGGACCATGAATTTGTTGAGCATTCTGTAGGAAGAAAAATATGAAGGTTTCTTGGTTAATTTTTCTATTAGAAATATTTCAATTTAAAATTTACAGATAGGTTTCCCAGAACCAAAGCAACAGAATTATCAGAGTACCTGCAGAAAACCAAGCATAGAAACCGACTGGACAGTTTTACCAAGACCCATTTCATCAGCTAATATGACATTTGTATCATTTCTCCAACTGCATTGTCAAATTGGCTTGCATTAGAATTGTTCCGCTGATGAAAAATCATACCTAGCATCAATCTAAGGACTGATACCTGTTAACAAGAAAGTTTAATCCCTCAAGCTGATAGTCTCTGAGTTTACCACCCTTCAACCATTCAGGCTGTTCATCAAGCTTCCTCAAACTTGCTATACATCAACATTGTCCAAAAAAAAAAAAATTACTTTTTGGAAACTTCTATAAATAAGGCTTCATAGCAAGGCAAATTATTAGAAAAAAAATATGGATAAAAAGAGGGTTTATCTCCAATTTAAAATCTCCACTTGTTGACAATTGATAATTATGATAATCAAGGAAAGTAAAGTTTAAAGCACAAACTAGCAAGAAAACAATACTTAAAAACATCACTACTTCAGTTACAGAACTATTAAAATTGTGTTCCACATGAGTGTCATTTTTATATTTTAAATTTCTCATTTGTAACTGCATGTTTGCCCCTAGAAGTACATGAGTTCCAATGCACATCGATAGCACAAGAAGCAAAGATAATTCTAACCCACCCCCGCCAAAAAAAAGATTCACAAACATTTAGTTAGTTGAAAGACATGCACAGTTTGTTATTTAGTTCAGAGTGTCACAAATCACAAACATTTTTTTTTCTGAATTTGAATAAAACACTTGAATCTATTTGAAAAAAAAAATGCTTCCCAAAGGTCAAAATGGAACTTTGTCGGAAAAATGGATGTAGTATCAATTTTTAACACCAATACACCATCACTTAGAAGTGGACTCATCTTGAGAAAAAACTAATTTTAAATGGGGTTCCTTTAGTAAAAAAGAACGGAACCCACTTGGCCCAAAGAATGAATAAAATGATGGGTCAAGCTTCATTATCAAGTAGTGTTCATGCTCGGATATGCAGTCACCTATCCATACAAGTTGAAAATTTGTTTCACAGTCACATATTAAAAGTAAAGACAGACAACACAAGATGCAAACATCCATAAAACAAAACAATGTTTGAAGTGCACCTTTGCTTTTCCTTCGTTGAACATCTACCATTTTCCCCTGAATTGCAACTGCTGCCTCACGGGCCTGCATACAGGATATAAAAGTTTTTTGGTAGATGCCAGAATTCAATTACCAAAATAGCAGTACCAAAATATATTTCCAAGTCATTAGGATCATGTTAGCTAAAACTGCAAACAGACAGAAAACTAAACGTAACACAAGTGAAAACATAATGCAACTATATTAAAGCCTTTTGCTCAAGCGGCACTTTTAAATACCTGACAAGGAAGTGTTGTTTACCGAGAACAAACACCTTTATATAATCTAATCCCAAATAGGGCAACAAGGTTAGTTGTCCAAACAAGTGTTAGCATTAGATTTAAGGAAAAATTTATCTTCTTATTCAATACCCATGCCTGATTGCTAGTTGTCCAAAAAGGTATCCTTTTACTTCGAATTTACATACATCTTATAAACGGGGCATATAGAGATAATTGCAACTGCTTACAATGTTTCATATCATCAAAACTATCCAAACTTAGGTGTATCCTTTTCTTTTCTATTCTAACCCTTTCACTACATGACTAACTTTCATTGAGGGCTTATAAACAAAAATTACTCATGCATGCAGATAATAAGATCAAAAAATATAAAAAAAAAATGTTTCTCAAGTATAAAAACTAAAATATATATGTATATATAGAGTTAACGTTATGTTAACATGATATGTGAATAAAACTCTTGGGCCATTTGCTGTGGACCAAGGGAATAAAATTATAGCACTCATTTTGTCCAAAGTAAAACACCAGGGGAATTCTTTAAGTTGGTAAGAAAATTTGAACGACCACTTCAAAACTTTAGTACATATTCCGTAGTTACATAAATTCCATGATACTCTTAATCCAAAGAAAAATCAAGAATCTAAGAAATTGATGGTAAAACTAAAAATGATAGACACAAGACATATATATACATATGTGACTTCAACAATCCTCCAAGCATACAGAATATATGACATTGAGATGTCATATAGTATAGGTAATAAAATCATATCTTAAGCAAGATAATGAAAAACCAATCACACTTTCATGAGATAATAAGAATGACTTCTAAAATCATGGGACTGACTACAAACCTACAAGTCTTACTTATAAGAGTTAACTGCTACCAATTTATTAGCCCTCGTCATTAGAAAATCGATCTTTCGCCTCCTCTCCACCCACCCCACCAAAAGCAAAACCGATATAACATTATCCATAGTACACACAGTATCACCTTTATCTTGTTATGGGCATCATCAAATGGTAATATATATCAATAACTAATAGAGTACTGAACATAGAAGGCAACACGTTTGCTACTACAGGTAAGTAAACATGCAACTCGTAACTTCCAAAAAGAATGAAAAGCAAGAAACTCAGCAAAAGACGCAAATAGAACAAATCACGATATCAGGTGAAGAATTACCTTAAACTCATCGATAGATTCTTGAGCAAATGATATATCCAAGTATTTCTCCCTAATATGACAGGCATAACTTGTGTCAGAGTATTCGTAATATCATACAGATGTAAATAACACATGCAATTATTAGCGAGATGAGTAACTTTCAGCTTACGTTCTCCATAAGTAAAACCAAAGCTCACAATTATATTTATATTAGAGAATTATGTGCTTCCATGTATTAGACCAATTTGCATTTTTCCAACCAAAACTGATGAAAAATCAGAAGCTAGATACTTTATATACTAATGAAGTGCAGATTGTATATAGTGAGAACTTTATCATTATGTTTTAATGGGATATTACCAAGTTGCTTCAGCATAAGACAGTCCTTGCCACTTCACCAAGTACTCCACATTATCCAAACTGTCCTTGCTGACTCTTTCTGCAATTACCCTTTCCACCTGACATTTCATCAAATAATTCAACATATAATGACATAGAAAAGTAATGGATGAATGTAAACAATAACATTGTACCAATTTTGAACCTGACTGTTTTGTTTAATGAGATCTAAGTCCATTTCCTTGCTCACATCATGGACCTCAATCTGAAATGCCACAGCACATGGTAAATAAAAATAATATAGCCAAAGTGAGTCATCCTTTTCAGAAAATAAAGATGCCACATGAACAGAAAGATAGACAGCACAAAGAAGATGCTCATCGAAAAGCTTAGCTTTACACCGACTGGTGCAACTAAATGCAGATTGTCAAGTGCAAAATTATCCAATGAATCATAGCTTCAAGCCAATTGGCTTTCACTCGTAAGACAAGACCGCATTAAGTTTAGCTGTTAAACTGTAACTAGGCAGGTCTCTCACTTCTCTGTTACCATAGCAATTATAATTGATAATATTCTTAGAAATTTAATTCAGAATTGATTATTTCGGCCACAAATAACATAAAATTAATTCACAACAAATTAAATAAATTGAGTGTTAAGCACTTAGTACGAACATATCCAGCAATTCAAAAAGTAAACTTTAAGTCACTTGAAGCTTTCGAGAGGGGCACGAATGAAAACGAGTTACCCATCTTTCATCATAAACCAGAAAACGACTATAAATGGAAAAAAAAAAAAACAAAGCCACTTCTCCAAAACGACGAATAATAAAGAACGGAGGGAGTATGCTACAACCTGAACCATATATACTATCATCTCATGACCAGCCAACCCCAGTAAACTCTTAATTGCTATTAATTGAAAACATTTTACTAACTTACAAACATATACTGTATGTTTTTTACCTATTATTGAAATCATAAAGGGATTTAAAAGATGATCATTCCAAAACTTCAACAAAGTTCAATAAACACAATGTAGATAATCATTCCAGAACTTTATCCGAGTTCAACAAACACAACGCAATACATACATGTTTCTAGGACTTAAATAGCTGCAAGCATGTCTTTAAAAATATTTATGATTCACAAAACACATCAACAATCATTATACTATCATTTCACATATGGAGCATCTTTCTTCTTTCCATATAATAGTCAAACAGGAATTTGATAGCAACGCATGTGTAGGGCAAAACATACCTCCTCCCGTGAGACAGCTTTCCGATACTTAACATCTTCCATAACTTTTTTTGTGTAATTAATGACCTTCTTAAACCCACTAAGCTGCAAATCATTCAATCAAATCAACTTAAAAGGTCTTCAAGATTTAATCAACACAAAATTATACAAATAGCATATACACATACATAATATACAGAACCTATAATGATATTTTCATCCAAATACACTTCATAAATTGGCATGCATAATGATGCTTTCAGAATTATTGAAGCATTTATACAGCCAATATTGGTTTCTAGACCAAATCGCATTACAAGATCAAAACAGAATCAAATCTTACATTTTGTAGTTCATATATTGACTTCCACTGGCAGTGCAAATGTGATTGGCCTTTCCATTTAATATAAAATTCCATTTCATTCCAGTCTGGTTCATAGTCATACAAGTGGCTTAAAAGCACAGGCTCTGTCAATTTGTTGTTTGCAAATGCTTCCTCGGCCATGCCTTTTGGTTGATGCCACAATACCCTTTCAATTGAGTCTCCATCTTCCTCTTCAATCTCCTCCTGAAGGTAAACAAAATTGAGCCAATAAATTTCATCCTTATGGCAGATACGTTTGTAGCTTGCAATGCATGCTACCATCGAAATGAGACAAACAGAAGCTCAAAATAAAGTTCATTGAGCAAAAGAGTCATGCACTTGTTCATATACATTTGTTTACAGATCACACCTTTTGACTCTTCCTTTTTTTAGATTCATCATTTTCTTCACTATCCTCACTTTCGGCATATGATACTTTCTGGACGGACCGTCTAGAAGTTCGTGTTTCCCTATCTTGACTAGAAATATAAGATGTGGCACGAGCAATATTTTTCTTCCTTAAGCTTGTTCCTCTCCTTGCCCTACCACTGAAACCCTCGTCACTGTCATTGTCAGAATCCTTTGCAGATGATTCATCATCTTCAAACAATAGTCCACCTCTTTTTCGCTGACTAGATGACGTAATCGACTTGTGTACTCTGGAATGTTTCAAAACAAGCCCACCTTTACCACGTTGCCTACCTTTAGATTTTCTCGGAAGATCATCATCTTCATCCAAAATATCAAGATCATCATCATTAAAATCTTCATCGATATTTTCACCTTCCCAGTCATCATTCTGGTTCTGAAATTGGATTTTACACTGTTAATACTAGCAATAATTTGTGCAAACATATCTATGCAAGTTTTAGAAAGATTATATGAAAGAATATTTCCCCGTAACAACAACATACAAAACAAGTAATTTATTTTTAGAACTTGAAGGGATGTGGAAGATCGTGTAAAAAATAATGGATTTGACCCAGAATTTTGAAAAAACAAATCTACATGGGAAGTAGTGCAATGTTTTCAATCATAAAAAGAGGGATACACTAATGCTTTGACAAAAATGAAAAAGTGGGAAAAATTAATAATTTACATAACATTTTAAATTAAATAATCATTGTTCACAGTTTTTATTTAATTTAATATATTTTTACATGTTTATTATATAAAAAAGTAATTGGGTATTATTCAAGAAAAATAAAAATAAGACGACAATAATAATTATATTATAAAACAGAATAATCATATTTACGAGAATAAAAATATTACACCCCAAACTTAACCTCTGCATCAGCATTCTCACTTAACAAGCTACAAACTCAAATCTTAGTTTATTATTGTATTGATAACGCTAAAATAAAATAAATAAATTTAAGAATTTATTATATATTAATTTATTACATTAATGATTATTTTTAAGTTATTTTATAAATTCTTTATTATATATTGTAGTTTGTCATCCTTTTATATTTTTTGTGTAATAAAAATACATTTTCCAATATTTTGATATATTACTTCCTACTGCTAATTTGCTATTTTACCTGTTTATTATCAATCAACTCAAATAAACAAACAAAAACTATAATAATTAATTAATAGTATAAAATGTTTCATTTTATTTGTTTTCTGTTGGATAGTCTTTATCATCCAGATATTTACTAATTACTGACTGTAGTAACCTATTTATATGAATCTATTTATGGGTTGAAAACATAAACAAACAAAAAGAGCGGAAATGTGTGTGTTTGTTGGGGTTTGCAGGGTATCCAGCATGTTTGTAGTACAAATATACATGTTCTCTAATTTTCCAAATCTAAAAAACAATCAAAAGCTGTCTTCTACAGTTTTCTAAAGTATAGTTTTAATCCACAAAACTATGTTTCTAGTTTTCCTTGTTTTCTCTTTTAAAAAAACCTAACTTGAACATGTTTTCACTCTTTTCTGTTTTCTTCAAAAAAAAAAACTAGAAATCTGTGAAGTAAACAGGCCCTAAACGTCTTTTACTGAGGCACCCAACAATCAAGTCTTATATCAAAACTAAATATGCCTACTAGTTAATCATTCAGTTTATCCACCAACCAGAACAATATATTGTAGTGTAAATTGCATTGTATCCAAATTTTTTGGTATGGCAAAGTTTCATTGGCAAACAGGGAGAGGAGAAGAAATAAAGCACTTCTTGGTCTCCTAATTAAAATGTAGTAACCACCTACGCAAATTTGAAGTGTATTAAATAGAATTTTATAAATAAAACATTTATTACCGGGCGCTCACTAGTGATATCAGGATCAAAATCTGCATCGTTAGGATCATCTCCTGCACAAAAAAAAATAATAAATAAAATCAACACCAAAAGTTAAGAGGCGTGGTATACAGAGCCATTAGACCTAAATAAACATCTCTAAACTAGATATTGCATAATAAAAAATTGTAAACATGTACTATGAAAAATATTATTACCGTCCCCATCATCCTCATAATCAGCATCATCATCGCCATATTCATCATCATTTAAAGCTTTTGACCTTCCCGATTGATACATGTCAGCAACAATAGGCCTAGGTTTTGAATTCGAATTTAGGCCAACTGAATTGTTTCCTAGTTTATGATGCATTAAATCATTAGGGCGCTCATCACCATCCTGCTCATAATAATCATCAGACAGCATCTCATCCACTGGTACATCAGCCTGCCGTCTTCGAACCGTATCCGGATCATCAGACTCTGACCTATCCTCCCTGACCCCTAATGATTCATCTTCAGATCCTTCCCCATTTTTAAATTCAGAACTACTTTTTGATTCGTGGCCTGAATCAGACCCAGGGCGCATAGGTTGACAGTCCTTCCAAAAGGTAGAACCCCATCTCCCAGACGAAGTCATTTTCCTCGTAGATGGCTGTGCATCCAGAAACGCGCCACCGTCACCTACATCCTGTTGAAACTTACCACCATCATCTGCTTCGCCATCGCTCCTATATTCAGCATTTAAATTAATATCAAAATCCCTATCACTTAAATTCACATCTTCATTTCCTACAATACTTTCAACTTTTTCCATATCAGGTCCCCGTCCTTTCTCATCCAGTACACCATCCGAAACTGGCTCGCTCGAGTAATTCCTATAAAATGCCATTTCCGTCACATGTAGCGACAAAGAATCCCTTCTCAAATCTTTAACAAAACCGCACTAACCGACAAAACAAAACAACTCCACAAAAAATCCCTTCTCAAATCTTTAACAAAACCGCACTAACCGACAAAACAAAACAACTCCACGACAATCAAAAAACCTGTACAAAAAACAAACACTAACGTCACCAAATCAAACCGAAACTATCAACCTTCCACAAAAACAACAAATCCCTAGTCACTTCGTACACAGTACTCACTACTCGACAAAACTAGAAAATGCCACATCACCAATTAAACTAATAGAATCAATCTAAAAACAAAACACAACATCGCCACATCAGCAATTAAACTAATACCAACAATCCAAAACAAAACCGATATAACTAACTTCCAACAGTCCAACCAACCAAACCTATCGTATATTACACATTCAAAAATAACAAACACAAAAATGTTTCCAAAATTTCGAGCTCGTAAATAGAAACCAAGCCTGAACAATCAAAGTCAACTCAAGCACATACATACATACTATAACACATACATAGATACAAACATAACATATCTGTGTAAGCGCGTGTAATTCAAAATTCAAATTAAACATAGAGCAGCAAATACCTGGCGAACTCGACCGAGTCGAACCGGTATCACAAACGAGCAATTCCAATGGCGGTCAGTTAAACCAACTCGTATACAAACATATATGTATGTACGTATGTATATGTGTATGAGAATCGCCGGCGAATTATGAGAAAGACGATGAAATAAACCCTAGAAAAGAAAAATAAAGCAGAGAAATGAATGAGAAAGGAGATAATAAAATGAATTAATATCGATCTTGGAGAAAAATAATTGAATTGAGTACCTCCGATGATTCTCGCCAACGACAAAATCTCTCTCGTTCTCTCTCTCTCTCTCTCTGGTTCGATCTCTTTTTGTTTAGGTCTTCTAATTATAAATTGCCGAACGATAATTTTGTTTCTTTCCTTTGTGCCTTTACATAAAAAGAAATGGAGTAGTTATTTGCACCCAAAAAGTATGTACACAAAAGTTATGATTTATTGTTGGGAAATAAATTTTTTAATTTTAAATTATTTTAATTTTAACTATTTTAGGGAATTTTATTATTATTTCTTTTATATCAACTAGTCGATAAAGCCGCGCTTCGCGGCGTCGTTATAATTTTAAAAAAAAACTATGTCTATAAAATTACAATAATCAGTCATTTCTCCCTAATAAGTCGTCCTCCCGTTAAACATATTTTTCTTGTTAAGATTGAAATCGCAAATTTTATATATCGAATGCTTGTCTCATATATTAATTTTCTTATTTACATATTCCTTTCTAATAAACCGCTCTCTTGTTGAAAAAATACTTATATAAATTCGCACTCCTATTTTACTTTCAATAAATTTTTTAATTATACATACCTTACAATTCATGAATACCTATTCTACTTCTAATATAACTTTTTTTTAATATGTATTTCTTATAAATTCGAATTCTTCTACTCTATAAATTCGAAAACTTATTCTACTTCCGATATAACTTTTAATTATATGTCTAACGTATAAAGTCTCTATAAAATCAAACTCTTCTCCTTTATACATTCGAACACCTATTCTACGTCCAATAGAACTTTTGATTGCAAATATCTCTTATATATTTGATCTTTTCTACTCTATAAATTCGAACACATATTCTACTTTAAATAGAACTTTTAATTTTATGTCTTACATATAAATTCAAATTATTCTCCTTTATAAATTCGAACACCTATTCTACTTCAAATCAAACTTTTTTTATATGTTTTCCCTATTAATTCAAACTCTTCTCCTCAATTAATTCGAACACCTATTCTACTTCTAATAAGTTGAAGGGTATTTTTCATTTATTATTATTTAAAATTCTAAAATTCTAAAAAAAAATAGAAAAATAAATTGAGACAATCTTAGAGGCGTTATAAACTTTTCTACCGTCATTACTCATTTCTCCTTAATAAGCTGTCCTCCCGTTAAATATGTTTCTCATGTTAAGATCGAAATTCTAATTTTAACATATTGAATATATGTCTTATATATTAATTTTCTCTCATTAATAAAACACCTTATATATAATTTCGCAGTACTATTTTACTTATAATAGAATTTTTAACAATGTCTTACAAACACTAATTCTACTTCCGACAGAACTTTGCACTAATTATAAATTCGAACTCTTCTACCCTATTAATTCGAATACCTATTCTACTTAGTATTAACAATGTCTTACAAATACCTATTCTACTTCCGATAGAACTTTGCATTACTTATAAATTTTTCTCTCATTATTAAAACACCTTATATATAATTTCGCAGTCCTATTTTAATTCTAATAGAATTTTTAACAATGTCTTACAAACACTAATTCTACTTCCGACAGAACTTTGCACTAATTATAAATTCGAATTCTTCTACTCTATAAATTCAAACATCTATTCTACTTAGCATAAAACTCTTATTTATACGTCACCTATAAATTCGAACTCCTATTCTACTTATAATATGTTAAATGATATTTTTTTTAATTTTTTAGTATTAAAAATTCTAAAACTCTAAGAAAATTAGAAAATTAGATTTGAGCGATCTTAGAGGCGCCACCTCACCTCTCGCGTATCCTCCTTTATATATATATATTGATTGTTGTTTCTACGTGCGTGTTTGGGGTATCACTAAAAAGTTTATTATATCTTAAAATGAGTAAGTGTCGTATAATCGATAAGTTGATGAATTCTTATAAGTTATACGGATATTTGGATAAATTTATTTATAAGTTAGTGAATAATTTGCTAAATTAAATTGAAAAAAATAATTTTTAAATACAATGATTTCAACACTTGTATTTTAAATTAAAAAAATATTTAAAAACACAAATGTAAAAATATAAAATATTAGAAAAATAAATAAATCAAATAATAAATTGATAAATTAAGTAAAATATTGGTGATTTCTAATATTCAATTTATCAACTTATAAGTTATAAGTTATAAATTATCAAATAAGCTGAGTATACAAACACCCGACATATATCAACTTATAATGCATAACTTGAGCCACCCAAACAGGTCATATATCAATTGTTGACAAACATTTTTTTTCATATTGTCATTAAATGGGAAATTTATCGAAATTATAATTTGAAAAGCGTAAAAATTTTACGCGTGTAACTTTAAACCATAATTACAAAAGAATAAATTCGGTATTCATTTCAAATATGTTGCAATTAAAAAATATCATGTCCTATGGAAGCCATAAAATATCGAGTCATGAAATTTTGATCTATTATTTTAATAATTTTTCAACTAATTTTATTTCAATTAAATGATTTGATTAAAAAATTGTTTTATCTTTTTTTATAATCATTTATACTATTATATTAAAGACGAAACATTGAAAGTTTTGTAGTCTGGTCCTGAAAGTTTTTGTAGTCTGGTCACTCAATTCATAGCCGTTAAATATTTTTGATCAAATCGATGAGAACCGTTGGATAAAATATTAAAATTATTATATATAATATTTTTTCTATTTTTCCTAACTAAAACATCTCATTTTCCAAAAATATTGCAAAAAGTTTCATTTAATAAAATAACATAATAAAATTATAATTGCTAATAACTAAACCATTACCTTTTCAGCCAAAGTGTATATTCTTTTTTTTATATTTCCTAACTAAAATTTCTACTTTTCTATTTTTCCTAACTAAAACCTCTCATTTTCCAAAACTAAAACTCTGATTTTCCAAAAATATCGCGGACAGTTATATTTAATAAAATAATAATATTATAATTACTAATGACTAACCGATTAATTTTTTTCCCACAAAATGTATATTCTTTTTTATATATTTTCTAACTAATTTTTTTCCTAACTAAAACCTCAAAAATATCAGGGGCAAATTCATTTAATAACATAAAATACTAATAATTAATCAATTACCTTTATTAGTCAAAGCGTATATTCTTTTTTATAACTAAAAGTTCCACTTTTTTTATTTTTCTTAACTAAAACCTCTTATTTTCTTAAAATATCACGGGAAGTTCTATTTAATATAATAAAATAATAATATTATAATTACTAATAACTAACCAATAAGCTTTTTTTGCCAAAGTGTATATTCTTTTAATATTATTTAACTAATCTATATTTATTATATTAAAGACAAAATTTTGAAAGTTTTGTAGTCTGGTCCTTGAAAATTTTTGTAGTCTGGTTTTTGGTAACTCAATTCTTACCCGTTAGATCATCCAAATCAATATAATGAAAGCCGTTGGATAAAATACTAAAAATTAATATTATATCTAGTATATTTTATATTATAATTACAAATAACTATCTAATTAACATTTTCAACTTAAACATATTACATGTTTTATATTTTCAAAATAAAACAACCCATGTTCTAAAAATAACACAGGTACAATACCTATTTTATATTTTCTAAATTAAACACCTATTTTATATATTCTAACTGAAACAACTCATTTTTTAAAAATAACACGAGCAACATATATATAAAAAAGTGATATAATTTTATATAATTATTAATAAATAACTATCTGCCTTTTTCAACACATTACCTGTTTTATATTTTTTAACTAAAATAACTCATCTTTTAATAATAAAACAGGTAACATGTATATATAATGGTGATATAATTTTATATTTATAACATTTTCTTTTTCAGCTAAATCACATTATTTATTTTTTATTTTTTTAACTAAAACAACTCATCTTATAAAAATAACACGAACGACATATATATAGAATGATAATATATTATATATAAATATTATTATTAAATAACCAGTTACCTATTTCAGCTAAAACACATTAGTTGTTTTATATTTTCTAACTTAAACAACTAATCTTCTAAATATAATACGGGCAACATATATATTAAAAGATAATATAATTTTATATAATTATTAATAAATAACTAATTACATTTTTCAACACATTACCTATTTTATATTTTATAACTAAAAGAACTCATCTTCTAAAAATAACACGGATAACATATATATAAAAAGATGATATTATTATATTAAACTTATAAATTTTATATTTAATATAATTTTTTATAACTTTCAATTCACATAAAATAATTAATAAAAAATAAAATCAATATTATAATTATTAATGTTGCCCAGTAAATAACAATTGTAGAAGGGGGTTGAATACAATTGTATAAGATTCTCGACTTTATATAACACAAATATGAAAGATCAATAATAATAACAATAACAGCTTTATTAACTCTGATATAAAACTGTTACAAACTCTCTCAAGAAATTCTGATGTTCTTAAGAGCTGCTAGCTTACAAAAACTCTCTCAAGAAATTCTATGTTCTCAAGAGCTTCTATTCGATTATGTTCTCTCTTCTTCCGAATGCATAAATCGAAACCAAGACTGTGTTTATATACTACACAGCTTCTCTATCAATTACAAGATAAGTCCTAATCAATAACAAAGATAGAAACATATCTTTAATCGATAGTTGCATTCTACAAACCAGGAACCGACAGAAATAAACTTCCATGTTTAACTAGACTCCATATATAACTCGAAGTAGGAATCCTGATCAGCTTCAAGTCCTGATGATCAAACCTGATCATAGTCTGAGTAGGAATCCTGATGATAAACAAGATACTGACGCTTAGTCAAATACTGATGGCCATGCAATACTGATGACGTCAGTAATCCTGATCAGTTGAGTCTAGCTCCTGACAATCATTGAATTCTGATCTAACAATCTCCCCCAATCTCATACTTTGTGAAATAAAGTATAGATTCTAAAGATTCAATGATGTCAAAAACATGTATCAAAATGTACAAGTATCTTCAGAAACAACTTATCTGTTTAAACTCTTTGATAGAACAGATTCATCTTCAAGAAATTAGATAATAAACTTTCTTCTTTTTCTTCAAGAATTTGAATCAGTCTTTCCTTTAGATTTCTGAGTTCTTCATCTTCCTCATTAATCTGATAAATAGCTGCTCTGAGATTCAATATGGAGTTTCTTCGTAGACTGTGCTCTTCTAGCATAAGATAAGCAATTTCCTTCCCATCAGGATTGAGAGTAAGATGAGTCATGCCAAAATTTACTTCTTTAACAGCAGTACCCCTTTGCATTTCCACATCCTGACCTCTTTGATTTAAGTACATGGGAATATAATTACCATTGAAATTACTGTTTCCATCCAGTCTTCTTCTTATAGTTGACAAAATCATGTCACTCCATACTTTGCACACTTTGTTCTTCCATCTTAACAGATAGTGAACATATTTCAGTTCCTTTGTAGTTTTCATCAGCAGATCTTGAATAGATAAGATCTTCACACTACCATCTTTCATGAAGTACAGAAGCTTTTCTTTCTTGTCAAAACCATCATGACAATCTATAACTATATCAACAGCTAGTAAATTGTTCAGGTTTTCAGAAGTTAAAGTACCTTCAATTTCAGTTAAGGAGTAAGGATCAACATAAGTCATGTTCAGAAATTCAGCATCCCTGTGTCCAATACCTCCTCTTGTGTAACTTGACATTTGCTTCAGATTCGAAAACATCTTTAACCAAAGTGCTTTTGATCTAGCCATATCAGACAAATCAACAACACTTGAAGCACTTGTTATAATTCCACCAGACTGAAAATTGATAAGTTTATCACACCTTAGTGTACTTATATGTTCCCACTTCTTGTATTTCTCCTTTTCATGAGCATAGCTTCTTTCAAGTAAAGATTCTTGTCTGCTTGAATTTCTCCATTGTCTTTCATTTGAAATTTTAAGCCTTTGTAGATAGAGATTGAAATCTTCATTTGTTCTTTTTGTAATATCTCTTCTTCTGGCTTCTTCTTCTTCATCTACTTCTTTGTTGTGACAATCAACAACAGTAGATAAGATTATCAAATCAACTTCTTGCAGAATTTCAGATTCATCAGGATCTTGAATAATGTCAGGATTAGAATCTTCAATTTGATTTGTATTGCTGAGAGTTGATTTACTTGACTTTCTTCTCAATTCAGGTTCTTCTTCAACAATTCCATCATCACCAAAAGTAGATCTGTCAGGAACTACTAGAGTTTGAATAGGTTCAGGAATTTCTTCAATTCTTAACCCTCTAGACCTTGTCTGTCTAGGTACTGTTTGATTTGAAGAACCTCTTCTACTTCTTCTAGCACCTCTCCTACCTTTGCCGCCTCTACCTCTATCAGGGGCAGTATAGCTTTCCATTGTCTCTCTTTGTAATCTCAAAAATTCTTCATGTGAGAGATCTGGATATTCTTCACTTGCTGTAGAGAGTGCTTTTCTGGCAAATAATTGTTGAACTCTTTTATCAGTGTGATAAAGAGTAACAATTCTACCGTCTTTTGTAGAAAACTTCTGGAATAAATTTGATGCATCTTCAGGATTATCAATAATCACATCTTCATTACCTTCAGGAATTGTAGCAAGAGTGTGTCCATGACCAGGTGTCAGGATTTGTTCTTCCGTCAGGATCTGAGACTGCATCAATGTTCTTACTGTCTTAACTCCAGAATCAGAAACATGAGTTGACTGCGTAGTTTGACTTTGAGAAGTTTGAATTGTAGACTTCAAAACCGCAACATCAGAGGTTTCTCCTTGTTTCACATTGTCACCACCATCATCTCCAGTATCATCATCATTATTCCTTAATACTAGATCAGGTGTACATTTTGTCTGAATAACCTTCTCCCCCTTTTTGACATCAGGATTTGACAATAATTGCAAAATTAAGGAAAGAGAGGTTTGAATTTCAGTTACCTTAGAATCCAGAGAATCAATTCTTTGATTGATGGAGGTTTGTTCTGAAACAACAGATTTCACTTGGGATTCTACTACCTTTAGATGTAAAGCAGTAGGCACCTTTGTAAAATTATTAAAAATATCAGTCCTCACTTTATCAGTTGAATCCTTAATAGAATCAATCTCACTTTTCAGGCTCTTGGATAACAGAGTTGTAGCCTTCAGATGATTCTTCAAGTCTTGATTCTCTATAGACTTCACTGCATTATAAGCATGTTCCAAAGCAGAAGAATAACTTACAGAGTCTGCGGATCTGTACCATGAGTTATCCCATTCATTCTGTCTAAATGCCTTAGCAGGATCAAAAGAAGGAATAGAAAAATCTTGTCTCTGATCTTTTCCAGTATAAGCATTGCCAGCCATAAATGTACTCGATGAACCAAAATTAGTTCCAAGACTAATCTGGAGTGTTGTAGCAATCTGGTCCTTCTCTTGTTGATTCTCATCATCATCATCACTATCATCATCAGAATTATCATCATCAGAACCATGAGATATATCAGGATCAGGAATTGCAATACCTTTCAGTTTATCCTGTGATTCTGAGATAGGATGATCCATTGGTCTTGTACGAAGTGGCTGTATTAAAATAGGTTCATTATCAGGAGCACCACTAGCGTCAGGATGAACATCGTCAGGATTTGAAATGCTTGCATCAGTATTTTCTACCAATGGTTCTTGTGTAGCTTGAGGTTCAGAAGCTGCTTCAACACTTTGAGCTAAAGGTTCTTGTGTGCTTCCCTCATTGACAATGTTCTCGACCAATCTTTCAATAGAAGCTGTAGCTTTGCCTGCATCTTCACTTTGAGAAGATGGTTCTTGTGTAGCTGGAATGTTGATGTCTTCATTCTCCCTTTGAGAAAATGGTTCTTGTGTGACCATTCCACTAGCTAAGCCTTCACCCAAACTTTGATTGAGTGGTTCTTGTGTGGCAGGATCAACAGTAGCTGCTGAATCATTCTGAAATTCAGGTTCTTGTGGGCTTGATCCTTTCAGCTTCTTTTGTCTCTGATAGACTAACTCTTCTGCATTCCTCTTTTTCTTTGACTGAGATGTAAGTCCAACCAAGGAAGCAGTTTTAGAAACCTTCTCCCAAGAAATTTCTCTAAACTGAGATGGAGAGGCCGGAGAGTCTGATATAGAGACCACTTTTGTTGTTGCATCAGGAATACTAACATCAGGATTTGCTAGAGCATCAGGAGTAGATGACTCATCAGGAATTGATGTCTGAATATCAGTATCCTTCATTTGCACTGTCAAAGGAATATGATACCTGCTTTTTGATAATTTCCTTGTCTTTTGTGGTTTTGATGATGGTACCACAGCTTTAGTAGCAGTATCAGCAACTTCCTTGTTCATATTCATCACAGAGGATATAGGTAAGTCATCCTCTGAATCACTTTCATCAATCAACCTTAACTTCCTTTTCACAGGAACATTCTTAACAACCTTATCAGCTTTCTTGACCAGGACCCCTTGTACACCCCCTTGTTTCTTCGTTTTAGTGAGTGGTGTAGAGGAAAAATCCTTTGAACCTGATTGCCATCCAGACACATCAGTTCTAGCTGATTTCTTTGATTTTACAACTAAAGTCTTTTGTGAGACAGTAGAGGTGGTTGTTAACTGTTTAGACTGTTTAGGTTGCATGCTTGTGTCAGGAACAAGGTGGGTTGGGCATTGCCCCATAGCATTAGAAAGAAGTCCATAACAAGTAGGCATTTTCTGATGTAAGAAAAACCTAACCTCATCAGGAATAAAAGCATTTCCTATGAAACCATTTGCCTTAAAAATCATTTGTCATATCAGGATTGAAAAATATATTGAAATAAGATTAAAATTTTATTTTATTTAAGAAAACAAAATTTATTTTAACAACCCTGAATAATGATTTTTTTTTGTAAAAAATAACCAAATTAATGGCGTAGATATCATTAAAAACACGCTTACCAGCAAGCGAGGCAAAAATATATATGGAAAACTGAACCGTCTCCTCGAGATTGTAAAAATGACCTGCATTCTTAATACACATTCTCTGATGAAGAGCTTGATATAATTTGGCAACAAATGGATGAGGCTCTAGCAGAGATTGCAGAGCAAGAGGGACCTCAGCCTATTCCTGATCCACAGGAGCATCAGGATTTGACCAGTTGACTTCCTGTCAGGATTGAGTCCTATCAGGATTTGATCAAAGATACATACCTTTCTGAATAACTATCAGGATTTGACAGTTATCAGGATTTCTTCTCTGTAACCTTCCTCAGAAATTCTCAAAGTTCATCATTCCAAGTTCATTCACCAATTTATTAAAAGTAGCTTCAGGCAGTGGCTTGGTGAATATATCAGCTAGTTGTTGATCAGTGAGAACAAAACGAAGTTCAATTGTTCCTTCCAGAACCTGTTCTCTTATAAAGTGATATCTGATACTGATGTGTTTAGTAAGAGAATGCTGAACTGGATTTCCTGTCATTGCAATAGCACTCTGGTTATCACAATAAATAGGGATTTTTGAGTATGACAGGCCATAATCTAACAACTGATTTCTCATCCACATTATCTGAGCACAACAGCTTCCTGCAGCAATGTACTCAGCTTCTGCAGTTGAAGTGGAAATAGATTTTTGCTTTTTACTGAACCATGAAACTAGTCTTCCACCCAAAAACTGACAACTTCCTGAAGTACTTTTCCTGTCTATTTTGCATCCTGCAAAATCAGCATCAGAATAACCACACAACTCAAAATCTGATTCCCTTGCATACCAAAGGCCAAGTGTAGGACTGCCTTTGAGATATCTGAAAATTCTTTTGACTGCAATCAGATGAGGTTCTCTTGGTTTTGCTTGAAATCTTGCACACAGACAGGTTGCAAACATGATATCTGGTCTACTTGCAGTGAGATACAATAAAGAGCCAATCATACCTCTGTAGTGAGTTACATCTACCTCAGCACCTTGATCAGGATCAAGTTTGGTAGCTGTAGCTATGGGAGTTGAAGCAGGAGTACTGTCTTGCATGTTAAACCTAGTCAATAAATTCCTTGTGTATTTAGACTGATTGATAAAAATCCCCTCATCAGTCTGTTTAACTTGAAGACCAAGAAAGTAACTCATTTCTCCCATCATGCTCATTTGATATCTTGACTGCATAAGCTTAGAAAACTTTTCACATAGCTTACTGTTTGTTGACCCAAAAATGATATCATCAACATAAATCTGAACTAACAGCAAATCCTTACCATGATTCAAATAAAATAAGGTTTTGTCAATTGCACCTCTTTTGAATCCACTTTCCAGTAAGAATTGAGCTAAGGTTTCATACCAAGCTCTTGGAGCTTGCTTTAGTCCATAAAGTGCCTTATCCAGTCTGTAGACATGATCTGGATATTTAGGATCAATGAAACCAGGAGGATGTTCAACATAAACTTCTTCCTCCAGTTCACCATTTAAGAAAGCACTTTTAACATCCATCTGGAAAACCTTGAATTTCTTATGTGCTGCATAAGCAAGAAATATCCTGATGGCTTCTAGTCTTGCAACAGGAGCAAAAGTTTCATCATAATCAATTCCCTCTTGTTGGGAATACCCCTTTGCAACTAGTCTTGCTTTGTTTCTAATAATGACTCCATCAGAATCAGTCTTGTTCTTGAAAATCCACTTTGTACCAACTATTGATCTATTCTTTGGTCTTGGTACCAGTTTCCAGACTTCATTCCTTTCAAATTCATTCAGTTCTTCTTGCATTGCAGTAACCCAATCAGCATCTTTAAGTGCATCTTCAACTTTCCTAGGCTCCTCCTTGGACAAAAAGTTATTGTATAAACATTCATTCTGAGTTGCACTTCTTGTTTGAACACCTGCATCAGGATCTCCAATTATCAAATCAGGAGTATGATCTTTAGTCCATTTCCTTGCTGGTGTCAAATTGTTTCTTGAAGTAGATGCTCCCCCTGGATTGGTGTTATCTTGATTGAAAGAATTTGCTTGAGATGAAGCTCTTCCTGTATTATTGCTATGTCCTCCTGATGTGTTGTCAGGATCATCACTTGAATCAGTATCTGAAGAATTCTGTCCTGATGATTGAATTAACTCTGAACTTGTAGTCGAATGATGTTGCTCCCCCCCAACATCAGCACTACTAGTTGTATTACTATTGTTTGCATCATTAGTATTACTTCCATCAGTATCTGGTGTGTCATCAGGATTTGGTGACCCATCAGTACTGGATGAATGGACAGCTTCTGATTCACTTTCTTCAGGTTCCTTGGAAGCTTCATTTTCAAATAGTAATCTATCATGTGAGTCTTCAATGATTCCAGTTATCTTCTTGTCATCAAAAGATACATGTATTGACTCCATGACAGTTCTTGTCCTCAAATTAAAAACTCTGAAAGCTCTTGATGCAGGATAGCCTATGAATATTCCTTCATCAACCTTCGTTTCAAATTTTCCTAGCTGTTCAGGATGAGTTCTGAGAACAAAACATTTACAGCCAAACACATGCAGATGCTTCAGACTAGGTTTCTTCTCCTTGAGTGATTGATAAGGAGTAACACCATGTCTGTTTATCAACGTGAGATTTTGTGTATAGCATGCTGTGTTGACTGTTTCTGCCCAGAAATATGTAGGTAATTTAGCTTCTTCCAACATAGTTCTGCCAGCTTCAATAAGAGTTCTATTCTTCCTTTCTACTACTCCATTTTGCTGAGGTGTGCCAGGAGCTGAGAATTGTTGAATGATTCCTTTGTATTTGCAGAACTCTTCCATCTTTGAATTCTTAAATTCAGTACCATTATCACTTCTCAGAATCTTGACTTTGTACTTTGTGGTTCTCTCAATCATTCTCACATGATCCAACAGAACTTCAGGAGTTTCATCTTTTCTGTGCAGAAAATACACCCAGGTGAATCTAGAATATTCATCAACAATTACAAGAGTGTACCTTTTCTTACTGATGGACATGATGTTGACTGGACCAAACAGATCAAGATGTAGCATGTGATATGGTTCTTCAATAGAGGATTCTGATTTACTCTGGAATGATGTCCTTCTTTGTTTTCTTTTTTGACATGCATCACAGAGTCCATCAGGTGTGTATAATACATTAGGTAATCCTCTTACTAATTCTTTCTTAACCAACTCATTGATGTTGCTGAAGTTGAGATGAGAAAGCTTCTTGTGCCAATTCCAACTTTCATCTGCTGAAGCTTTACTGATGAGACATGTAGGGGAGTCATCAGTATTTGAGAGAATGTTGGCTTCATATATGTTACCATGCCTGTAGCCAGACAGTGCTATCTTGCTTGTTGCCTGTTGCCCAGTAAATAACAATTGTAGAAGGGGGTTGAATACAATTGTATAAGATTCTCGACTTTATATAACACAAATATGAAAGATCATTAACAATAACAATAACAGCTTTATTAACTTTGATATAAAACTGTTACAAACTCTCTTAAGAAATTCTGATGTTCTTAAGAGCTGCTAGCTTACAAAAACTCTCTCAAGAAATTCTGTTCTTAAGAGCTTCTCTTCGATTATGTTCTCTCTCGAATGAATACATAAATCGAAACCAAAACTGTGTTTATATAGTGCACACAGCTTCTCTATCAATAACAAGATAAGTCCTAATCATAACAAAGATAGAAACATATCTTTAATCGATAGCTGCATTCTACAAACCAGGAACAAACTTCCATGTTTATCTAGACTCCAAATATAACTCGAAGTAGGAATCCTGATCAGCTTCAAGTCCTGATGATCAAACCTGATCATAGTCTGAGTAGGAATCCTGATGATCAATAAGATACTGACGCTTGATCAAATACTGATGACCATGCAATACTGATGACGTCAGCAATCCTGATCAGTTGAGTCTAGCTTCTGACCATCATTGAATTCTGATCTAACAATCTCCCCCAATCTCATACTTTGTAAAATAAAGTATAGATTCCAAATATTCAATGATGTCAAAAACATGTATCAAAATGTACGAGTATTTTCAGAAACAACTTATCTGTTTAAGCTTTGTGATAGAACAGATTCATCTTCAAGAAGTTGGATAATAAACTTTTTTCTTTTTCTTCAAGAATTTGAATCAGTCTTTCCTTAAGATTTCTGAGTTCTTCATCTTCCTCATTAATCTGGTAGATAGCTGCTCTGAGATTCTGTATGGAGTTTCTCTGTAGACTGTGCTCTTCAAGCAAAAGATAAGCAATTTCCTTCCCATCAGGATTGAGAGAAAGATGAGTCATGCCAAAATTTACTTCTTTAACAGCAGTACCCCTTTGCATTTCCACATCCTGACCTCTTTGATTTAAGTACATGGGAGTATAATTACCATTGAAATTACTGTTTCCATCCAGTCTTCTTCTTATAGTTGACAAAATCATGTCACTCCATTCTTTGTACACTTGGTTCTTCCATCTTAACAGATAGTGAACATATTTAAGTTCCTGTGTAGTTTTCATCAGCAGATCTTGAATAGATAGAATCTTCACACTACCATCTTTCATGAAGTACAGAAGCTTTTCTTTCTTTTCAAAACCATCATGACAATCTATAACTATATCAACAGCTAATAAATTGTTCAGGTTTTCAGAAGTTAAAGTACCTCCAATTTCTGTCAAGGAGTAAGGATCAACATATGACATATTCAGATATTCACCATCTCTGTGTCCAATACCTCCTCTTGAATTACTTGACAATTGCTTCAGATTTGAAAACATCTTTAACCAGAGTGTTTTTGATCTAGCCATATCAGACAAATCAACAACACTTGAAGCGCTTGTAATAATTCCACCAGACTGAAAATTGATAGGTGTATCACAACTTAATGTGCTAATATGTTTCCACTTCTTGTATTTCTCCTTTTCATGAGCATAGCTTCTTTCAAGTAAAGATTCTTGTCTGCTTGAATTTCTCCATTTTCTTCCATTTGAAAGTTTAAGCCTTTGTAGATAGAGATTGAAATCTTCATATGTTCTTTTTGTAATATCTCTTCTTCTGGTTTGTTCTTCTTCATCTACTTCTTTGTTGTGACAATCAACAACAGTAGATAAGATTATCAAATCAACCTCTTGCAGAATTTCAGATTCGTCAGGATCTTGAATATTGTCAGGATTAGAATCTTCAATTTGATTTGTATTGCTGAGAGTTGATTTACTTGATTTTCTTTTCAATTCAGGTTCTTCTTCAACAAATTCCTTGTCTTCTTTCTCCATGATATTCTTGATAACAGGATCTATTAGATTTTGTGAAGCTTCAGGAATTTCTTCAATTCTTAATGCTCTAGACCTTGTCTGTCTAGGTACTGTTTGAGTTGAAGAACCTCTTCTATTTCTTCTAGCACCTCTCCTACCTCTGCTTCCTCTACCTCTAGCAGGAGCAGTATAGCTTTCCATTGTCTCTTTTTGTAGTCTCAAGAATTCTTCATGTGAGAGATCTGGATATTCTTCACTTGCTGTAGAGAGTGCTTTTCTTGCATATAATTGTTGAACTCTTTTATCAGTGTGATATAGAGTAACAATTCTGCCGTCTTTTGTAGAAAACTTCTGGAATAAATTTGATGCATCTTCAGGATTATCAATAATCACATCTTCATCACCTTCAGGAATTGTAGCAAGAATTTGTCCATGACCAGGTGTCAGGATTTGATCTTCCGTCAGGATCTGAGATTGCATCAATGTTCTTACTGTCTTAACTCCAGAATCAGAAACATGAGTTGACTGCGTTGTTTGACTTTGAGAAGTTTGGATTGTCTTCATAACAACAGCATCAGAGGTTTCTCCTTGTATCGCTTTGTCACCACCATCATCTCCAGTATCATCATCATTATTTCTTAATACTAGATCAGGTGTACATTTTGTCTGAATAACCTTCTCCCCCTTTTTGACATCAGGATTTGACAATAATTGCAAAATTAAGGAAAGAGAGGCTTGAATTTCAGTTACCTTAGTATCCAGAGAATCAATTCTTTGATTGATTGAGGTTTGTTCTGAAACAACAGATTTCACTTGGGATTCCACTACCCTTAGTTGTAAAGTAGTAGGCACCTTTGTAAAATTAGTAAAGATATCAGTCCTCACTTTTTCAGTTGAACCCTTGATAGAATCAATCTCACTTTTCAGGCTTTTGGATAACAGAGTAGTAGCCTTCAGATGATTCTTCAAGTCTTGATTCTCTATAGACTTCACTGCATTATAGGCATGTTCAATAGCAGAAGAAAAACTGATAGATTCATCAGAATTGTGCCATGAATTGTTCCATTCATTCTGTCTAAATGCCTCTGCAGGATCAAAGGAAGGAGTAGAAAAATCTTGTCTCTGATCTTTCCCAGTGGAAGCATTGCTAGCCATATATGTACTTGATGAACCAAAATTAGTTCCAAGACTAATCTTGAGTGCTGTAGCAAGCTGTTCCTTCTCTTTTCTATTCTCATTATCATCATCACTATCATCATCAGAATTATCATCATCAGAACCATGAGATTTATCAGGATCAGGAATTGCAATACCTTTCAGTTTATCCTGTGATTCTGAGATAGGATGATCCATTGGTCTTGAACGAAGTGGCTGTATCAAAATAGGCTCAGTATCAGGAGCACCACTAACGTCAGGATGAACATCGTCAGGATTTGATATGCTTGCATCAGTATTTGCTACCAATGGTTCTTGTGGAGCTTGAGGTTCAGAAGCTGCTTCAACACTTTGAGCTAAAGGTTCTTGTGTGCTTCCCTCATTGACAATGTTCTCGACCAATCTTTCAATAGAAGCTGTAGCTTTGCCTGCATCTTCACTTTGAGAAGATGGTTCTTGTGTAGCTGGAATGTTGATGTCTTCATTCTCCCTTTGAGAAAATGGTTCTTGTGTGACCATTCCACTAGCTAAGCCTTCACCCAAACTTTGATTGAGTGGTTCTTGTGTGGCAGGATCACCAGTAGCTGCTGAATTACTCTGAAATTCAGGTTCTTGTGGGCTTGATCCTTTCAGCTTCTTCTGTCTCTGATAGACTAACTCTTCTGCATTCCTCTTTTTCTTTGATGTAGGTGTAAGACCAACCAAGGAAGCAGTTGTAGAAACCTTCTCCCAAGAATGTCCTCGAATCTGAGATGGAGAGGCTGGAGAGTCTGATATAGAGACAACTTTTGTTGCTGCATCAGGAATACTAACATCAGGATTTGATGTCTGAATATCAGTATCCTTCATTTGCACTGTCAAAGGAATATGATACCTGCTCTTTGATAATTTCCTTGTCTTTTGTGGTTTTGATGAAGGTACCACAGCTTTAGTAGCAGTATCAGCAACTTCCTTGTTCACATTCATCACAGAGGATATAGGTAAGTCATCCTCTGAATCACTTTCATCAATCAACCTTAACTTCCTTTTCACAGGAACATTCTTAACAACCTTATCAGCTTTCTTCACCAGGACCCCTTGTACACCCCCTTGTATCTTCTTTTTAGTGAGTGGTGTAGAGGAAAAATCCTTTGAACCTGATTGCCTTCCAGACACATCAGTTCTAGCTGATTTCTTTGATTTTACAACTAAAGTCTTTTGAGAGACAGTAGAGGTGGTTGTTAACTGTTTAGACTGTTTAGGTTGCATGCTTGTGTCAGGAACAAGGTGGGTTGGTCCTTGTACCATAGCATTAGAAAGTAGTCCATAATGAGTAGGCATTTTCTGATGTAAGAAAAACCTAACCTCATCAGGAATAAAAGCATTTCCTATAAAACCATTTGCCTTATCACTGTTGACTAAGGACTTAATATTATTCTCAGTAATTCTACAGATTGGTAGAACTACATCATCCTCAAAAACAACATTAGGACATAAGTGATTAAATATCAACTGTAAAAATCTAAGAAAACAGACAGAACCCAATTTATCTGATTTCCTATCACTTAAAGCTTTTAAGATAAAAGAGACATAATCAAACACTGTAGAATGGATAAGAGAGTACCCAATTTTAAGAGATCCTGATGGAAGAGCATCAAAATTTGATGTCTTGTTCAGGAAACAGCGGCTGATTGTATCAAAGAAGAAATTCCATTCCTTCTTAAGCTTTGTCCTAAAGAGATTTCCATATCTCTTTACTTCTCCATTGTAGCCCAGTTTCTTGACAAACTCAAATAGAGCAGAGTCTTTCTGAATAACCATCAGAATTTGACAGTTATCAGGATTTCCTCTCTGTAGCTTTTCCTCAGAAATTCTCAAAATTCATCATTCCAAGTTCATTCACCAATTTATTGAAAGTAGCTTCAGGTAGTGGCTTGGTGAATATATCAGCTAGTTGTTGATCAGTAGGAACAAAGTGAAGTTCAATTGTTCCTTCCAGAACCTGTTCTCTTATAAAGTGATACCTGATACTTATGTGTTTAGTAAGAGAATGCTGAACTGGATTTCCTGTCATTGCAATAGCACTTTGGTTATCACAATAAATAGGGATTTTTGAGTATGACAGGCCATAATCTAACAACTGATTTCTCATCCACATTATCTGAGCACAACAACTTCCTGCAGCAATGTACTCAGCTTCTGCAGTTGAAGTGGAAATAGATTTCTGCTTTTTACTGAACCATGAAACTAGTCTTCCACCCAAAAACTGACAACTTCCTGAAGTACTTTTCCTGTCTATTTTGCATCCTGCAAAATCAGCATCTGAATAACCACACAACCCAAAATCTGATTCCCTTGCATACCAAAGGCCAAGTGAAGGAGTGCCTTTGAGATATCTGAAAATTCTTTTGACTGCAATCAGATGTGGTTCTCTAGGTTTTGCTTGAAATCTTGCACATAGACAAGTTGCAAACATGATATCTGGTCTACTGGCAGTGAGATACAATAAAGAGCCAATCATTCCTCTGTAGTGAGTTACATCTACCTCTTCACCTTGATCAGGATCAAGTTTGGTAGCTGTAGCTATGGGAGTTGAAGCAGGAGTACTGTCTTGCATGTTAAACCTTGTCAGTAAATTCCTTGTGTATTTAGACTGATTAATAAAAATCCCTTCATCAGTCTGTTTAACTTGAAGACCCAGAAAGTAACTCATTTCTCCCATCATGCTCATTTGATATCTTGACTGCATAAGCTTGGAAAACTTTTCACACAGCTTATTGTTTGTTGACCCAAAAATGATATCATCAACATAAATCTGAACTAACAGCAACTCCTTACCATGATTCAAATAAAATAGAGTTTTATCAATTGCACCTCTTTTGAATCCACTTTCCAGTAAGAATTGAGCTAAGGTTTCATACCATGCTCTTGGAGCTTGCTTTAGTCCATAAAGTGCCTTATCCAGTCTGTAGACATGATCTGGATATTTAGGATCAATGAAACCAGGAGGTTGTTCAACATAAACTTCTTCCTCCAGTTCACCATTTAAGAAAGCACTTTTAACATCCATCTGGAAAACCTTGAATTTCTTATGTGCTGCATAAGCAAGAAATATCCTGATGGCTTCTAGTCTTGCAACAGGAGCAAAAGTTTCATCATAGTCAATTCCCTCTTGTTGGGAATACCCCTTTGCAACTAGTCTAGCTTTATTTCTGATAATGACTCCATCAGAATCAGTCTTGTTCTTGAAAATCCACTTTGTACCAACTATTGATCTATTCTTTGGTCTTGGTACCAGTTTCCAGACTTCATTCCTGTTATTCCCAAATGACCTAACAGAATTGTAGAAGGGGGGGGTTGAATACAATTCTTGATATTTTCTTGAAACTAAACACTTTATGAAATTAAACTGAACTGAATAAATAAAAACACAAGATATAAATAATTCAGTTGGATTGTTTGATGATCCAACTGAAGTGTTTTTATTGCGGAAATAATCTGTGATACAAATGTTCACAGCTGCTCAGTTACAATGTTGTAGAGAAGAAATGCTCTCAAAAATAGCTAATACAATCTATGTGTTTTTCTTCTCTCTTTCTAAAGTGACTGCTACACTTGGTTATAAATCCCAAGTTTACAATTCTACATTTGGTTAAACTAATGAATAATAGAAGTAACCATCAGTAGCTTGCTTTTCATTCCTTTTGTCCAATGGTCCTTGGAGATCTTTGCTTTTGTCTTTATGCTCATTATAATCATTCCCAAGAGCCTTATTGGAAATTAGAATGTTTCCTTATTTCCAGTAACCACTTTGATGGTTTCCAATGCAAAGTACACTTCCATATCTCCTTTTAGATCTGTTCAGTAAACTGTCACTATCACTTTGTCAACTGTTCAAAAAGCAACATTGATTCGTTGATAGCAAGGAGATGTGTTTCGTTGATAGCTTCATTCTTCATTCCGTTGATGGTGTTTCCCTCATTTCGTTGATGGGTAAACTCCATACCGTTGACAGAGTAATCTTCATACCGTTGACATGTCTTCACTTAGGCAGAATTACAAGGCATAACATATTTACAATTAACCAACCTATTTTGCCTATCTAGTACATAGTCAACATGACTTAGAAAACCTATCTAAAACATATAATAGAATGCCTATCATACTGTGAAGTATTGTACAATGCAATTGCTACAACACTCATTTCGTTGATGAGCTTCCTGTCAACGAAACACTGCTAAGCATGCTATTTCGTTGACAGCTACAAAATTGACTTTACACAAATTCTACTAAGTGTTTTATGCTTATCATCAAGAACAACATATTCCTAACAATCTCCCCCAATTTATGACTGATAGAATAACAGCCATAAATCAAGAGACTTGATGATAACAAAAACACTCAGATACATCATAAATTACAAAAGTAGAAAATGTATTAAGCTTCAAAACTTTATAGACAAAATATAAGACTTACAAGACTAATGCCCACAAGTGCTCCTCTAGTCTGAGCAAATGTTTCATCTGTGACTTCTTTGTGGCATAGTCTTCTTCCCTCTCTTGGAGTTGTTTTCCTCAATCTGGACCTGTAGTCTTCTGTAGAAGATTTTCTCCTCTTCATCTTGATCACCAAGCTTGGATTGCATCAGCTTTAGAGTTTGATTAGATGCCTTCTCCAGCTGGTCTTCCATTCTGAAGAATCTTCTGCAATTGTCCTTGTCCTTAAACTCCATCATCCAATAAGGTTGAAGATGGATTTTCTTTCCTGTTGAGGGAACTCTAAGTATCCTTGGAAGAGCCTCAGGCTTGTTCCAGCTAGCCTTTAACTGACAGATTTTGGAGACCACCTCAGACTTGGCTGTTTTGGTGAAACCGAAGTCCTTTTTCAAGCATCTAAACACTGAGAGTAGTGTTTGATAGTCTTCTCCTAAAATTCTGTAGAGAGGCCACACTTGTTCTCTACCACCCTTGAATGTGGACACTAGTCTTTCAGGCAACTTTTGAGAAGCTGCAATTCCCCTTACTTCCACCAGGTTGTCTAAGTCAAGATGTAGACTGGATTCTTCCCTGATGTCAGCAATGTACATGCAGTCCTCTGGGTTTGCAGGGGGTTTTTGAGATTGTGGCTTTCTCACAAAAACAGGCTTTGCTTTGACAGGCCTCTTCTTTGTCTTCATTGGTTGGTCCTTTTCTAACAGGAACTTTGGAAAGTATGCCTCATCAAAATCAATTGGTTCCTCTTTTGGCATGATTGGTTGATCATGAAAATTGACAGGATGTGCAGGATCACAGGCCAACTTTCCCTCAAAAACTGGATTAGCAATTGTTGGAGGTGCAATAGGTATAGAAGAGTCTGATGCAGTACTCTGAGAATCAGTACTCTCAAAGTCTATGTTTCTCCTAGCTCTCTCTTTGGGTTGCCTTGTGCTCTTCTTTGAACTCCTTTCCTCTCTAGTGCTTTCCTCTTGCTTCCTTTCTTCTTCATCTAGAGCTTGAGCTACTGCAAGAGCTTGCATAGCTGCTCTTTCTGATTCCTCAGCCTTGGCTTCAGCAAAGTTTGGATGACCAGCCCAAACACAGATTTGTTGTCCATTCCTGTAGACAATTGCCCTTTGCTTCCTTATCTCATAATTATTACTTTCCTTGCTTTTTGTGATGAGTAGACCAAGAAGCTTGTGCTCATCTGGATAAGGTGCAGGATAGAAAGTCCTTGCTATGTTTTTGCCCTTTGGTTTAGCAGGGGACTTGGGAGATAGGCTTCTTTGAATTGTAGCTTGTTCCACATCCCTAATGCATGAAGTTTGTCCTTTTTCCTTCCTTGGTCCTTGAGTGACTCCATGTAGAAGGGGCTCTTGGTGATAGAAAGAATTTGTCTGTGGCTCCCATTCCGTTGATGCTAGTGCCATGGCATTCGTTGATGGCTGTTCCGTTGATGGATTTGAGTCCTTATCTTCAGTAATCTTCTTGAACTTTGCTTCTATGTTGGACCAATGTTCTTTGATTTGTTCTGCAAGTCTCATCCTCATAGAAGCTTCTTGTATAAGGTCAATACCATCCTTTTGCTGCTTGCCAAGCTCCCCCATTGCTAATGGCTCCTTTGGTAGGGAAATGGCTGGGACCATAACCTTGGTAATCTGAATGTCTAGCTCCTTAGATTTCTCCCCCTTTTTGTTATCATCAAAAGAGATGGCTGGGAGTCCTTGAGCTGCCACTAGCTGGGCCAATAGTTGAGTTTGTTTCTCCTGTTCCTTTTGCATCTGTGATAGAGTGGCTTCCACCTTGTCCACTCTAGAAGAGAGAGTCTTCAAGGAGGAATCCACTTCAGGTTCTTTAGAGAAAAACCTGTTCATCCTGGACACAGTGAGAAGAGGAAGCTTTTCATCTAGCCTCCTATCATTAGCAGCCCTAAGGTTGCTGATTGAATCCTTGATCTCTGTAGCCTCAATCCTTGTCTGCAACATTTGTAGCCTTTGAATTTCCAGAGAATCCATTATGGCTTTGTAGAATTTCTTGTCCCTTGCTCCTGCAGACTCATGAGCTAGATATGCTTCTTTGTACTGCCTTGTGATAGCAGCATCCAAATTGCTTCTACCATGCATATCTTGAGAAAGCCAGTTTGGTGTAGGAGGCACCACAGAAGTCCCAGTCTGTGTAGTAGTGGCCACCTGTAGAGTGTCACCAAAGCTATCCTCATTATCAGAAAAATCAAAGTCTCCACTTGCTTCAGCTCCTGGAGGTAGATTGGTCAAGGCATCCTTTGCTCTTTGCATTGATGCAGTTGTGTGAATTAGTTGTAGTGACCTCTCTGCCTCCACATTGCCCTGTTGAGCCAAAATTTGATAGGCTGACACAGGATGAGTAAAGGTCTCAGGATCCAGGGAAATACTATCCAGAGTTTGCTGATAAACCTCTTGGAAAGTAAGTTCCCTTTCTCCCTCACTGACCTCCATTAACTCATTAGCAATGGCTGCTTCCATCCTTATTTCTCCTGTAGTCCCTTCTCTCTCTCCACTCTGTTCTTGCATCATGGGCTCCCCATGGCTCACACCTCTCACACCCTCACCTTCACCTTCTAAGGTGGAACTCTCAATCTCTCCTTTTGCCTGGCTGGAAGAAATAGCCAGCCTCTCACTCACATTCTCTCCTTTTGCCTGGCTGCAAGCCAGCCTCTCAGTTTCACTCCCTCTCAGTCCTAAAAGTGTCTCAACTACCACTAGATCATCTGCACTAGTTGTGGGAACAACTTGATTTTCAATTAAAGGTGCAGAGTGAACTATCAACGGAATGGTAGTTTGAACTGTCAACGGTATGGATACCGTTGATGGAGAAACACTTGTCAACGAAATAGACTGTTTCGTTGATGAAGTCAAGAAAGCACTTTGAGAATGAGAAATTACAGTAGAGTCTGTGGTGATTGATTTTAGAGATTGGTCCACAGATCCCCTTGCAATTTCAGGAAAAATTGGTTGATGGCCCAACAAATCACTTAGCAAGTGATGGCCACCAGCTTCAGAGTGGGGCTTCTCCAAGATTAGAGTTGGAGAATCAGGAATAGATGTATGAATCATGTCCACATCCAAAGATTGAGTTGGTGAATTTGATGGAGATAATTCAAGATTGATGTTTAGAGAAGAGGACTGTAACCCCAGAGAAATGATAGGGGTTACATCAAACTGAATTTGAGAAACTGGAAGTGTTGCTTCCAGTGTGTGTGCACCCTGTGTACCCTTGGACTTTTGCTTCACTCTCCTTTGGTATTGGGAAAATGTAGACTTTGGGCTTGAAGTGTCCCTTACCCTTTTGGACTGTACTCTAGGAGGAGAGCTTGTTTCAATAATCACATCCTTTTGGGAGGATGCAATTAGACTTGTGTTTAAATCCATGTTACTCATTGTGCCTTGTTGGGAAGACACAATGGGGCTTGGCTGGTACACACTAACCTGTCCTTCCTTATCCTTGGAGTTTCTTTGATGTTCACCCCTTCCCTCACCTCTCACAACTCCAGACTCACTCCCCTTAGGTTGTGTGGTAGTTTTTACAACAGGTGCCTTTTGAGAAGCACCTGAGGTTGGCTTGGAGGATTTCTTTGTTTTTGGTTTTGTTGCTAGGGTAGGAGCCTGTTGGGTCACAGCTACAGACTCCATAGCAACATTGGAAGGTAAAACAGTAGAGGTGTTAGCTACACTAACAGGGATAGTAGTAGTTACCTCAATGATTGGCAGATACACCACTGGAACATCACCATTGTGGTTCAGCCTCAGTATGTCTGTCAATACTCTCTTTTCTTGCACAAAGCACTCGAACCTGGCATTAGGGTTAGAGATAACTAATGATGCTGGACTAACATGGTTAGCCAACATCATCAGAAACCTAGCATAATAGATATTTTTCTTCCTATTTGCTTTGTCACCCAACTTAGCACCAATTTCATACATAAGTTGGGTGCTAAAGTTGTGATATCTATCATTTAGAAGCATGGTTAGGAGAATTAACATAGAGTTAGTTAATGCATCAAAATTACTAAACTTTCCAGAAAAGACCTTAATGAATGCATCAGCTAAATAACTGTATTCCCTAACCAAACCTCTCCTAATTATTCTACCCAGATTATCAGTAAGCAAAGAGTAGTTTATAGAATTTAACATGGTAGTTATTTCAGTGTTAGTAGGCAAAGCATCACAGTTATTATCAGGAATATGTAAACATGCTTGCAAAACATCAGAATTAACTATGTACTCATTACCTTGAAGAGTGAATTTTAGTGTGCAGTGTGTTCCACTATACTCACATGAGGTCCAAATTTCCTCGATTATCTCATTGTAGAGTGGTGTAGAGTGAAACATTGCATAGCTCAACTTGCAATTCTTCATGAAATCCATCATTTTGAAGAACAGTCTGTTCGGGTTTTCCTTGACAACAAAAGGGATGGAGTTGTTCTTCTCATAGATGAACCCTCCAGCAGACATAAGCTTGACTATAGGTGCCATTGTTGATTAAAGGAAAGCTTCGAACTGAATTTCTTGTTAGAGAGAAGAAGAGAGAAAAAGCCTTTGGAATTTTTGAGAACAGGTAAAAAGAAATAATGAAAATAAAATTTCTTAAATACTCCCCCAAAAATTCTCAGAAAATGAATCCAATAATAAATGTAAATTACTGGATTGGCTTAAAAATATAACCGTTACTCTTAAAGTATTACCATGATTTATACTTACAGGGGTGTATGCATAGATCGTGGCAAAAGACGTGTCAAATTTTTTTTTTTTTTTTTTTTTTTTAACGGTTCAGATTAAAAGCGCTTTATATCAACGAATCAGAATTGGGCGTTTAAGGTCCCGTCTATTTCGTTGATAAAAATTGCGTTTCGTTGATACAAAAGAACTATCAACGAAACACCCAGAAAAAGTGCTAAGACTGTCAACGAAATGGTGCATTCCGTTGGCATAGTAATTTTGACTTAGACAAAATTTTACCTTTTTCTGAGAAAATTCATTCACAAAAAAAACATAGCAAATTTCTGGCTGCATTTTAACTTGCAAATATCTCAAAAATAATTAAGAGAAATTTAGCATACCTAGCTCACTTACTAATCTTGAGAATGTTGATTCATCAAGTGGCTTGGTAAAGATGTCTGCAAGTTGTTGTTCACTTGGAACAAAATGTAACTCCACAGTACCATTCATAACATGTTCTCTAATGAAATGGTACTTGATGTCAATGTGCTTGGTCCTTGAATGCTGCACTGGATTCTCAGTAATGGCAATGGCACTAGTGTTGTCACAGAAAATAGGAATTTTCTCAACTCTTAATCCATAATCAAGTAGTTGGTTTTTCATCCATAAAATCTGTGCACAACAACTTCCAGCTGCAATATACTCAGCCTCAGCTGTGGAGGTAGAAACTGAGTTTTGTTTCTTGCTGAACCATGACACAAGCTTGTTTCCTAGGAATTGACAGGTTCCAGTTGTACTTTTCCTGTCAATTTTACATCCTGCAAAATCTGCATCTGAATAACCAATTAGTTCAAAACCAGATTCTCTAGGATACCAAATGCCAAGGTTTGGTGTTCCTTTGAGATATCTGAAAATTCTTTTAATAGCAACTAAATGGGATTCTCTAGGATCAGCCTGAAATCTAGCACATAGACATGTAGCAAACATAATATCAGGTCTACTAGCTGTTAAATATAAAAGTGAGCCTACCATGCCTCTGTAACTTGAAATGTCCACAGATTTTTCCTTAGTATTCAATTCAAGTTTGGTGGCAGTAGGCATGGGAGTTTTGGCAGGAGAGCATTCCATTAGGTTAAACTTCTTTAATAAATCATGAATGTATTTTGTTTGACTAATGAAAATGCCTTCATTGACTTGCTTTACTTGAAGACCAAGAAAGTAAGTTAATTCTCCCATCATGCTCATTTCATACTTACTTTGCATAAGCTTGGCAAACTTTTGACAAAGTTTCACATCTGTAGACCCAAAGATTATATCATCTACATAAATTTGAACAAGTAAAGTAGAGCCATTTACAACCCTGTGAAAAAGAGTTTTATCTACAGTACCTCTAGTGAAATGATTCTCAAGGAGGAACTGTGAGAGAGTGTCATACCAGGCTCTAGGTGCTTGTTTCAAACCATAGAGTGCTTTGAGAAGGAAGTACACATAGTCTGGAAAATCATCATCTTCAAAACCAGGAGGTTAACTTACATACACCTCCTCTTCCAATTCCCCATTCAGAAAAGCACTCTTCACATCCATTTGATAGACCTTGAAATTGGCATGGGTTGCATAGGCTAGGAAAATCCTTATTGCTTCTAGTCTTGCAACAGGAGCAAAGGTTTCATCAAAATCAATTCCTTCTTCCTGTGAATAGCCTTTTGCAACCAATCTAGCTTTGTTCCTTGTGACTATGCCATTTTCATCCATCTTGTTTCTGAACACCCACTTTGTGCCTATAACACTCCTGTCATTAGGCCTGGGCACCAGCTTCCAAACATTGTTTCTCTCAAATTGGTTTAGCTCTTCTTGCATGGCTAAAACCCAATCTGGATCTAGAAGTGCATCCTCAACTTTCTTTGGCTCATCTTGAGACAGAAAGCTACTATATAGACATTCTTCTTGAGTTGCTCTTCTAGTTTGGACTTTTGAAGAGACATCACCTATAATAAGTTCAAAGGGATGATCTTTAGTCCATTTCCTTGAGGGAGGTAGATTTGCTCTTGAAGACGTAGCTTCATGATCATGATTGCCTTGATTGGATATTTGTCCTTGAGAAACTCCCCCTGAGTTTGTTGTCCCTAAGTGATCACTTCTAGAAGTATTCCTATGACTATCAACGGTATGACCGTTTTGGCTGTCAACGAAACGCTCATTCTGACTGTCAACGAATCCACCATCATGACTGTCAACGAAATGACCATTTGGTCTGCTAGCTGCTATCCTTTTTAACCTTAATGAAGCAATTTCATCTTCACTGCTGCTTTCATCTGTGCTAGATACAACAACTTTAGGCTGTTTCTCAGTAGCCTTATCATGATTCACTTGATCTCCTTCCTTATTTTCAAAAGAAAGACTTTCATGGAAACCTTCATCACAGAGACCTTGGATTTTGAGATCATCAAACACAACATGTACAGATTCCATAACAATGTTGATTCTGAGATTATAGACCCTGTAAGCTTTCCCTGCTGCATATCCCACAAATATTGCTTCATCTGCCTTTGCTTCAAATTTCCCCAAATGCTCAGCTTGATTTCTCAGAACAAAGCACTTGCATCCAAAGACATGAAGAAAATCCAATAGTGGCTTCTTTCTTTTGAGTAACTGATAAGGGGTCATTCCTTTGGCCTGATTAATCAAAGAAATATTTTGAGTAAAGCAAGCTGTGTTAACTGCCTCAGCCCAAAAATATGTAGGTAACTTTGATTCATCTAGCATTGTCCTTGCAGCTTCAATAAGTGTTCTGTTTTTCCTTTCAACTACACCATTTTGCTGTGGTGTTCTTGCTGCTGAAAACTCATGCAAAATACCATTTTCTTCACAGAACACCTTCATGCTTGAATTCTTGAATTATGTCCCATTGTCACTCCTAATCCTTCTTACTTTGAAATCAGGATGATTGCTTACCATCTTGATGTGATTGATAATGATTTCACTTGCCTCATCTTTAGAGTGCAAAAAGAAAGTCCATGTAAATCTAGAAAAATCATCAACAATCACAAGACAGTATTTCTTCTTTGAGATGGACATAACATTTACAGGGCCAAATAGGTCCATATGAAGCAATTCAAGCTGCTGGACAATTGATGACTCTGTCTTGCTTTTGAATGATGCCTTCTTCTGTTTTCCCTTTTGACAGGCATCACACAAACCATCCTTGGAGAACTCCACCTGTGGAATTCCTCTAGCAAGATCTTTCCTCACCAAATCATTCATAACCTTGAAATTCAGATGGGATAACTTCTTGTGCCATAACCAACTTTCATCCTTGCTTGCCTTGCTGAAAAGACAAGTGATGGTGTCTGAACTTGTGCTACTAAAGTCAGCAATGTACACATTCCCCCTTCTGAATCCAGTCATTACCACATTGTTGTTTCCTCCTTTAGAAACAACACAGGCTTCTCTAGAAAAAGTAACTAAAAATCCTTTGTCACAAAGTTGGCTGATACTAAGCAAGTTGTGCTTAAGACCATCCACCAATGCAACCTCATCTATGATGACATTCTCTTTTGAAATCAAGCCATATCCCTTTGTGTAGCCTTTGCTGTCATCTCCAAAAGCAATACAAGGGCCAGCTCTTTCCTGAAACTCTGTGAGCAGGGTAGAATCACCAGTCATGTGTCTTGAACAACCACTATCCAAGTACCAAAGATTCCTTTTGTCTCCCTGCACACAATAAAACCAAATCAAGTCGATTTTGGTACCCAAGTTTCCTTGGGTCCTGTCTTGTTAGCCTTTGCATTCCCTTTTGTACCATTTTTCACTTTGGGCTCAGATTGATTCAAATCAATCTTTACCCTTGGTGTTGATTTCTGAGGGTTGCTCATATTTTCATTCATAGCATGCATAGTTGGAGGAACAATCATGTTATTCATGTTCCATGGCATTTGTGGCATGTTAAACATATTCATGTAAGGATTAGACACAAATGGCATGCTAGCATATGGATTCTGAAATTGTGCATATGGAGCAAACATGTTAGACATAACAGGCATTGTAGGCATGGAACTGTTCATTGCAGGCTTGGGCATTCTCACATTAGGGGTTTTCTTAACAGATTTGCAGTTAGTAGACAAATGACTAACACTTCCACAATTAACACATGTCTTTCTAGGAGCATATTTATCAGGTGTGTAATTGTTGTGTTTGTTAATTCCTACTTTGCCATTCCTGTTATTCTTTTTATTTCCCTTAGCCTCATTATGAACTTTCTCTACCTTGTCTTTCAATTGCTTGTTAGACAAGTGACCTACATTAGCTCTCTCAACAGGCTTCTCAATTTTCTTTAAAATACTAGACTCACCTTGAACAAAGTTCTTGGTGACAGGACCATACTTGTCATTAAGTCTAGTGAGTTTATCTTTTCTTTTGTCTGTCAACGAAACAGCCTGATCGGTTGATGGTTCATGTGTCAACGAAACATTGCATTCCGTTGACATATCAACCTTCAACAAATGATCATTGTTGTTTGTTGACTCTGTTCCTGATTCTAAGGTTTCACCAACATACCCTAGCTTCTCTTTGTTCCTTTCCCATGATTGCTCACAGAAGGATTCCACGCCTTGAACATTAATTATGTTGGTAGCAACATTCCTGGCATCCTTCCATTTTGCAATCACACTTTGTTCTATCTCAAGTTGTGTTCTAAGAATTTCTTCCCTTTGTAACACGTTCTCAAGTTCCTTCTTAGCATCCCTACTAACACATCTCATTTTCTCAAATTCAATGAGCTGTGCTTCTAACATTGCATTCCTATCACTTAAGAGCAGATTGGTCTCTTTTATTCTTGAATTCTCTTTAGTAAGTGATTTAAGAGTAACACGCAAATTATATAATACAGTAGACATTTCATTTACTGCATTGTCGCATTCCTCTTTAGAAAGCTCAGAAAGATTAGTAATTGTTACCTGGTTGCTTGAGGAACTTGCTTCCTGCTCATGATTGTCAGCCATAAGAGCCAAGTTGACATACTCAACATCATCATCAGAATCTTCACCATTACCAGCCCAATCATACTCCTGAGACATGAAAGCCTTTTCTTTTTGTTTGAGAAGTTCAAAGTATTTCTTTTTATAATCAACAGGCTCAAATTTCCTGTTGCCCTTCTCAACCTTGGGCTTTCTGCAGTCTCCAGCAAAGTGACCAAGCATTCCACAATTGAAACATTTTGACTTAGACTTTTCAATCCAGTTTGTTTTGCTAGGTTGAAAGTCTCTTCTTGGTGGCCTTGCTTCTGAGTTTCTTTTGAACTTGAACTTAGAGAATTTTCTAGACAGAAAAGCAATGTGTTCATCAATCTCATCTAAGTCCTCCAAGTTGGCTGGTTCTGATTCTTCTTCTTCTGTCATCTTGTCTTTACCCTTGCTAACATCACTCCTACAACTAGATCGACTAGTTGTGGCCTTTGCAGCTTCTTTATTGTCATCTTCAAGTTGGTTCACTGATGCAATCAATGCAATAGATCCACCCTTCTTCTGTACCTTTTCAATTTCTTCATCTTGCTCCATTTCCAGCTCATAAGTCTTCAAGGTTCCATAAAGCCTTTCAAGAGTGTAGTCTTTGTACTCTTGAGTGTTTCTGAGAGAAACAGTCATAGGCTTCCATTCTTTTGGAAGAGCTCTAAGAAATTTAAGGTTTGAATCCTTGGTTTGATAGATCCTCCCATACAACTTTAATCCATTCAAAAGCTTTTGAAACCTACTGAACGTGTCATTTAGGGTTTCACCAGCTTTAAAATGAAAATGCTCATATTGTTGTATAAGGAGTTGCATTTTATTTTCCCTGACTTGCTCAGTTCCTTCACAGAGTGTTCTAACAGTATCCCATACTTCCTTAGAGGTTGTACAGTTGATAACATTGTCAAACATCTCTTGCTCCAAACCATTAAACAGAATGTTCATGGTCCTTTTGTCTTTATGAACTTCTGCAATATCTTCAACAGTCCATTCTGAGACAGTTTTTGGAATCTCTACATCAGGTGCATCATCTGGCAGTCCAACTCTAGAGTCAAGCTTCATGGGAACGTGTGGACCTTTCTCAATGCAGTCTACATACCTCTCATCCATAGACATGAGATGTAAATGCATCTTTACTTTCCAGTGAAAGTAATTGTCTTTATCAAGAACTGGTATCTTCACACCTGCATCCTTCTTCACCATGGTTTCTGTTTTTGGTCTTGATCTTTAAACTTCTTGTATGTTAGAAGCTCGCTCTGATACCAATTGTTATTCCCAAATGACCTAACAGAATTGTAGAAGGGGGGGGTTGAATACAATTCTTGATATTTTCTTGAAACTAAACACTTTATGAAATTAAACTGAACTGAATAAATAAAAACACAAGATATAAATAATTCAGTTGGATTGTTTGATGATCCAACTGAAGTGTTTTTATTGCGGAAATAATCTGTGATACAAATGTTCACAGCTGCTCAGTTACAATGTTGTAGAGAAGAAATGCTCTCAAAAATAGCTAATACAATCTATGTGTTTTTCTTCTCTCTTTCTAAAGTGACTGCTACACTTGGTTATAAATCCCAAGTTTACAATTCTACATTTGGTTAAACTAATGAATAATAGAAGTAACCATCAGTAGCTTGCTTTTCATTCCTTTTGTCCAATGGTCCTTGGAGATCTTTGCTTTTGTCTTTATGCTCATTATAATCATTCCCAAGAGCCTTATTGGAAATTAGAATGTTTCCTTATTTCCAGTAACCACTTTGATGGTTTCCAATGCAAAGTACACTTCCATATCTCCTTTTAGATCTGTTCAGTAAACTGTCACTATCACTTTGTCAACTGTTCAAAAAGCAACATTGATTCGTTGATAGCAAGGAGATGTGTTTCGTTGATAGCTTCATTCTTCATTCCGTTGATGGTGTTTCCCTCGTTTCGTTGATGGGTAAACTCCATACCGTTGACAGAGTAATCTTCATACCGTTGACATGTCTTCACTTAGGCAGAATTACAAGGCATAACATATTTACAATTAACCAACCTATTTTGCCTATCTAGTACATAGTCAACATGACTTAGAAAACCTATCTAAAACATATAATAGAATGCCTATCATACTGTGAAGTATTGTACAATGCAATTGCTACAACACTCATTTCGTTGATGAGCTTCCTGTCAACGAAACACTGCTAAGCATGCTATTTCGTTGACAGCTACAAAATTGACTTTACACAAATTCTACTAAGTGTTTTATGCTTATCATCAAGAACAACATATTCCTAACAATCTCCCCCAATTTATGACTGATAGAATAACAGCCATAAATCAAGAGACTTGATGATAACAAAAACACTCAGATACATCATAAATTACAAAAATAGAAAATGTATTAAGCTTCAAAACTTTATAGACAAAATATAAGACTTACAAGACTAATGCCCACAAGTGCTCCTCTAGTCTGAGCAAATGTTTCATCTGTGACTTCTTTGTGGCATAGTCTTCTTCCCTCTCTTGGAGTTGTTTTCCTCAATCTGGACCTGTAGTCTTCTGTAGAAGATTTTCTCCTCTTCATCTTGATCACCAAGCTTGGATTGCATCAGCTTTAGAGTTTGATTAGATGCCTTCTCCAGCTGGTCTTCCATTCTGAAGAATCTTCTGCAATTGTCCTTGTCCTTAAACTCCATCATCCAATAAGGTTGAAGATGGATTTTCTTTCCTGTTGAGGGAACTCTGAGTTGCACTTCTTGTTTGAACACCTGCATCAGGATCTCCAATTATCAAATCAGGAGAATGATCTTTTGTCCATTTCCTTGCTGGTGTCAAATTGTTTCTTGAAGTAGATGCTCCCCCTGGATTGGTGTTATCTTGATTGAAAGAATTTGCTTGAGATGAAGCTCTTCCTGAGTTATTGCTATGTCCTCCTGATGTGTTGTCAGGATCATCACTTGAATCAGTATCTGAAGAATTCTGTCCTGATGATTGAGTTGACTCTGAACTTGTAGTTGAATGCCGTTGCTCCCCCTCAACATTAGCACTACTAGTTGTATTACTGTTGTTTGCATCATCAGTATTAGTACCATCAGTACCTGGTGAGTCATCAGGATTTGGTGACCCGTCAGTACTGGATGAATGGACAGCTTCTGATTCACTTTCTTCAGGTTCCTTGGAAGCTTCATTTTCAAATAGTAATCTATCATGTGAGTCTTCAATGATTCCAGTTATCTTCTTGTCATCAAAAGATACATGTATTGACTCCATGACAGTTCTTGTTCTCAAATTAAAAACTCTGAAGGCTCTTGATGTAGGATAACCTATGAATATTCCTTCATCAGCCTTTGTTTCAAATTTCCCTAGCTGTTCAGGATGAGTTCTGAGAACAACACATTTACAGCCAAACACATGCAAATGCTTCAGACTTGGCTTCTTCTCTTTGAGAGACTGATAAGGAGTAACACCATGCCTGTTTATCAATGTGAGATTTTGTGTATAGCATGCTGTGTTGACTGCTTCTGCCCAGAAATATGTAGGTAATTTAGCTTCTTCCAACATAGTTCTGCCAGCTTCAATAAGAGTTCTATTCTTCCTTTCTACTACTCCATTTTGCTGAGGTGTGCCAGGAGCAGAGAATTGTTGAATGATTCCTTTGTATTTGCAGAACTCTTCCATCTTTGAATTCTTAAATTCAGTACCATTATCACTTCTCAGAATCTTGACTTTGTACTTTGTGGTTGTCTCAATCATCCTCACATGATCCAACAGAACTTCAGGAGTTTCATCTTTTCTATGCAGAAAATACACCCAGGTGAATCTAGAATATTCATCAACAATTACAAGAGTGTACCTTTTCTTACTGATGGACATGATGTTGACTGGACCAAACAGATCAAGATGTAGCATGTGATATGGTTCTTCAATAGAAAATTCTGATTTACTCTGGAATGATGTCCTTCTTTGTTTTGCTTTTTGGCATGCATCACAGAGTCCATCAGGTGTATATAAGACATTAGGTAATCCTCTTACTAACTCTTTCTTAACCAACTCATTGATGTTGCTGAAGTTGAGATGAGAAAGCTTCTTGTGCCAATTCCAACTTTCATCTACTGAAGCTTTACTGATGAAACATGTAGGGGAGCCATCAGTATCTGAGAGAATGTTTGCTTCATATATGTTACCATGCATGTAGCCAGTTAGTGCTATCTTCCCTGTTGCTTTACTGACTACTTCACAATGTGTGGAATAGAAATTGACATGATAACCTCTGTCAGTGATTTGACTAATACTCAACAAGTTGTGTTTTAGTCCCTTCACTAGAGCTACTTTTTCAATGATGACATTTCCAATGATTATATTGCCATATCCCAAGGTTTGTCCAATGTTGCCATCTCCATAAGACACAGTTGGGCCAGCTTTTTCCTCATATTCTGATAACAGGGCTTTGTTTCCAATCATGTGCACAGAACATCCACTATCCATGACTAACACATTTTTCCTTTTACCCTGCATCAGAATAGTAACACACTAGTTAGAACACTTAGGAACCCATACATGTTGGGTTCCTTTCTCATGCAATTTATTAATTTTAACAGCAGAAGACTTTTTGACTTTAGCAGTCCTGACAGGATTTACTCCATCAGGATTTGCTTTGTCAGTATCAGTATTAACAAAAGCATGCTTCATTATGACATTTTCAGTTCTATCAGACTTTGTACTACTTTCAAACTTAGGCAATAGATCATAAAAATTATAGTACAAATCATGATACTCTTTACATGTATAAATAGAATGCCATAGACTACCACAATGAAAACAGGAATTCTGTGGTTTGTAAAATACTGATCTATTCCTAACATCAGACTTAGGAATTTCAGCAATTTTCTTCTTACTCTTTTTACAATCAATAGCAAGATGATTAGAGTTACCACAGTTAAAACAACACTTTCTAGGTGCATTTGGGATATATTTATAACCATTCTCTTTATTGATCCCAACTTTACCATTCCTGTTTCTCTTAACAGTAGCTTCCTTTTTCTTATCTGTAACCTCACAGATTTTATCTTTAAGCTGTTTCTGAGACAATAGACCTAGAATCTTAGTTACTTTGTTCATGACAGGTTTAGACTTTATAATTTTAATTCCTTGAGTAGAAGAAGATCCCTTTTCAAAAGTAGAATTGGAATCCTTACCAAAAACAAAATTAACAGGAGTAATCTTAGATTTGGTTGAGTCTATAACATGTCTATAGGTCTTTGGACTAACTGTCTCATCAATGACAATTTTCTCTGCTAATTTCTTATCTTCATCTGACTTATATCCTAGACACTCTTTCCAATTCTTAGAGGTATTAATCTCATGAAATTTCCTACCAGAGTCTGTCCAGGTTCTGATTTTCTCATTAGCATATTCAAGTTCTTTTTCAAGGGAAATACATTTAGATGTCATCTCTAAGTGCATGTGTTTAGCATTATCACATTCTTTTTGTACTTCTTGCATACGAGAAAATTCAGCTTCTAATATCTCATTCCTTTTTCTAAGGTCAGACATCTCAGATAAGATTCTAGTATTCTCAGCAGTTTGACTTCTAAAGCTAATATGTAATGACTTTAGAAAACGTCTTAACTCAGAAGCATTATCAGTATCAAAATCAAAGATAGTATTTAGTACCTTATCATCAGGAGCAGCAGTTACATCAGCATTGGCCATTAACGCATAGTTGACTACCTCAGTATCAGATTCTGAGGAAGAGTCCATCCAATCCTTGCTTGATGTGATGAGTGCCTTTGTTTTGTTGCATTCAGAAGCAAAGTGACCCATACCATTACACTTGTAGCATCTAACCTTTGACTTGTCAAATTTGCTACCCTTGCTGTCCTTCTTGATATACTTGTCTTTGTCTGCTTTGAAGGTCTTTTTCTGAAAGTTGCCTTGTCTTCTATTCTTCCTGAACTTCATCCTTCTGAAGTTTCTGACAATCATAGCAACCATCTCTTCCATGTCTGAATCAGAAGATTCATCACCAGTATTGGCATCAGGATTGCCATCATTATCTGATGAAGAGTCGTCAGGATCTAACTCAGCTACTCTTGCTTTCCTTCTAGAGACCTCCATAGCTTTCCCTTTTGATTTTGCTTCTACATTCAAAGCAATTGACTTTGCCTTGCTGCTTTTCTTGTTCTTTCTCTGTTGAACTTCAAGATCATGAGTTCTTAGCATCCCATAGATCTCATCAAGAGACACAATGTTCAGATCATACTGGTGTCTAATGATTGAGGTCTGAGTATCCCATTCTTCAGGTAAAGCTCTAAGAAATTTGGTGTTTGAATCTTCAGTTTCATATACTTTGTCAACTAAGGATAAGCTGTTCAATAGTGTCAGGAATCTATCATATAGCTCAGTCAGGCTCTCTTCAGGTCTTGCATCGAATTGTTCATATTCTTGAATCAATAGAGCCCTTCTGTTTTTCTTGACAGATGCAGATCCCTGGCACTGAGTTTCCAAAGTATCCCAGATTTCTTTTGAAGACTTGCATGCAATCACTCTGTTTGACATAACAGCATCAAGACCATTGTGCAAGATATTCTTTATCTTTGGTTCTCTGAGTACATGAGCTTTTTCTTCTGGAGTCCATTCAGATTTAGCTTTGACCACATAATGTTCTGGTACAGTATCTGTTCGTTCTACGAACTTTGTTGGTATATATGGTCCATCACGAATCCTGTCCAGATTGTCAGGATCCATAGCCTCCAGGTACATCAGCATCTTTACCCTCCATGTGGGATATTCTGATATCTTCAAGATGGGAATCTTCATGCTTTCATACTTGGTTGTCGACATCTTTAGATCGTATCTGATTCAGAATTAAATCAGTTTGCTCTGATACCAATTGTTGCCCAGTAAATAACAATTGTAGAAGGGGGTTGAATACAATTGTATAAGATTCTCGACTTTATATAACACAAATATGAAAGATCATTAACAATAACAATAACAGCTTTATTAACTTTGATATAAAACTGTTACAAACTCTCTTAAGAAATTCTGATGTTCTTAAGAGCTGCTAGCTTACAAAAACTCTCTCAAGAAATTCTGTTCTTAAGAGCTTCTCTTCGATTATGTTCTCTCTCGAATGAATACATAAATCGAAACCAAAACTGTGTTTATATAGTGCACACAGCTTCTCTATCAATAACAAGATAAGTCCTAATCATAACAAAGATAGAAACATATCTTTAATCGATAGCTGCATTCTACAAACCAGGAACAAACTTTCATGTTTATCTAGACTCCAAATATAACTCGAAGTAGGAATCCTGATCAGCTTCAAGTCCTGATGATCAAACCTGATCATAGTCTGAGTAGGAATCCTGATGATCAATAAGATACTGACGCTTGATCAAATACTGATGACCATGCAATACTGATGACGTCAGCAATCCTGATCAGTTGAGTCTAGCTTCTGACCATCATTGAATTCTGATCTAACATTGCCTTACTGACTACTTCACAATGTGTGGAATAGAAGTTGACATGATAACCTCTGTCAGTGATTTGACTAATACTCAACAAGTTGTGTTTTAGTCCTTTCACTAGAGCTACTTTTTCAATGATGACATTTCCAATGATTATATTGCCATATCCCAAGGTTTGTCCAATGTTGCCATCTCCATAAGACACAGTTGGGCCAGCTTTTTCCTCATATTCTGATAACAGGGCTTTGTTTCTAGTCATGTGCACAGAACATCCACTATCCATGACTAACACATTTTTCTTTTTACCCTGCATCAGAATAGAAACACACTAGTTAGAACACTTAGGAACCCATACATGTTGGGTTCCTTTCTCATGCAATTTATTAATTTTAGCAGGAGAAGACTTTCTGACTTTAGCAGTCCTGACAGGATTTACTCCATCAGGATTTGCTTTGTCAGCATCAGTATTAACAAAAGCATGCTTTACTATGACATATTCAGTTCTATCAGACTTTGTACTACTTTTAAATTTAGGCAATGGATCATAAAAGTTATAGTACAAATCATGATACTCTTTACAGGTATAGATAGAATGCCATAGACTACCACAATGAAAACAGGAATCCTGTGGTTTATAAAATACTGATCTATTCCTAATATCAGACATAGGAATTTCAGCGATTTTCTTCTTACTCTTCTTACAATCAATGGCAAGATGATTAGAGTTTCCACAGTTAAAACAACACTTTCTAGGTGCATTTGGGATATATTTATAACCATTCTCTTTATTGATCCCAACTTTACCATTCCTGTTTCTCTTAATAGTAGCTTCCTTTTTCTTATCTGTAACCTCACAGATTTTATCCTTAAGCTGTTTCTGAGACAATAGACCTAGATTCTTCATGACAAGTTTAGACTTTATGATTTTAATTCCTTGTGTAGAAGTAGATCCCTTTTCAAAAGTAGAATTGGAATCCTTACCAAAAACAAAATTAACAGGGGTAATATTAGATTTGGTTGAGTCTATAACATGTCTATAGGTCTTTGGACTGACTGTCTCATCAATGACAATTTTCTCTTTCAATTTCTTATCATCATCTGACTTATAACCTAGACACTCTTTCCAATTTTTAGAGGTATTAATCTCATGAAATTTCCTACCAGAGTCTGTCCAGGTTCTGATTTTCTCATTAGCATATTCAAGTTCTTTTTCAAGGGAAGTACATTTAGATGTTATCTTTAAGTGCATGTGCTTAACATTATCACATTCTTTTTGTACTTCTTGCATACGAGAAAATTCAGCTTCTAATATATCATTCCTTCTTCTAAGGTCAGACATCTCAGATAAGATTCTAGTATTCTCAGCAGTTTGACTTCTAAAGCTAATATGTAATGACTTTAGAAAACGTCTTAACTCAGAAGCATTATCAGTATCAAAATCAAAGATAGTATTTAGTACCTTATCATCAGGAGCAGCAGTTACATCAGCATTGGCCATTAGTGCATAGTTGACTACCTCAGTTTCAGATTTTGAGGAAGAGTCCATCCAATCCTTGCTTGATGTGATGAGTGCCTTTGTCTTGTTGCATTCAGAAGCAAAGTGACCCATACCATTACACTTGTAGCATCTAACCTTTGACTTGTCAAATTTGCTACCCTTGCTGTCTTTTTTGATATACTTGTCTTTGTCTGCATTGAAGGTCTTTTTCTGAAAGTTGCCTTGTCTTCTATTCTTCCTGAACTTCATCCTTCTGAAGTTTCTGACAATCATAGCAACCATCTCCTCCATGTCTGAATCAGAAGATTCATCATCATTATTGGCATCAGGATTGCCTTCAGTATCTGATGAAGAGTCTTCAGGATCTGATTCAGCTACTCTAGTTTTCCTTCTAGAAACCTCCATAGCTTTTCCTTTTGATTTGGATTCTACCTTCAAAGCAATTGACTTTGCCTTGCTGCTTTTCTTGTTCTTTCTCTGTTGAACTTCAAGATCATGAGTTCTTAGCATCCCATAGATCTCATCAAGAGACACAATGTTCAGATCATACTGATGTCTAATGATTGAGGTCTGAGTATCCCATTCTTCAGGTAAAGCTCTTAGAAACTTGGTGTTTGAATCTTCAGGTTCATATACTTTGTCAACTAAGGATAAGCTATTCAATAGTGTCAGAAATCTATCATATAGATCAGTCAGGCTCTCTTCAGGTCTTGCATCGAATTGTTCATATTCTTGAATCAAAAGAGCCCTTCTGTTCTTCTTGACGGATGCAGATCCCTGGCACTGAGTTTCCAAAGTATCCCAGATTTCCTTCGAAGACTTGCATGCAATCACCCTGTTTGACATGACAGCATCAAGACTGTTGTGCAAGATATTCTTTATCTTTGGTTCTCTGAGTACATGAGCTTTTTCTTCTGGAGTCCATTCAGATTTAGCTTTGACCACATAATGTTCAGGTACAGCATCTGTTCGTTCAACGAACTTTGTTGGTATATATGGTCCATCACGAATCCTATCCAAGTTGTCAGGATCCATAGCCTCCAGGTACATCAGCATCTTTACCCTCCATGTAGGATATTCTGATATCTTCAAGATGGGAATCTTCATGCTTTCATATTTGGCTGTCGACATCTTAGATCGTCTCTGATTTAAAAATAAACCAGTTTGCTCTGATACCAATTGTTGCCCAGTAAATAACAATTGTAGAAGGGGGTTGAATACAATTGTATAAGATTCTCGACTTTATATAACACAAATATGAAAGATCAATAATAATAACAATAACAGCTTTATTAACTCTGATATAAAACTGTTACAAACTCTCTCAAGAAATTCTGATGTTCTTAAGAGCTGCTAGCTTACAAAAACTCTCTCAAGAAATTCTATGTTCTCAAGAGCTTCTATTCGATTATGTTCTCTCTTCTTCCGAATGCATAAATCGAAACCAAGACTGTGTTTATATACTACACAGCTTCTCTATCAATTACAAGATAAGTCCTAATCAATAACAAAGATAGAAACATATCTTTAATCGATAGCTGCATTCTACAAACCAGGAACCGACAGAAATAAACTTCCATGTTTAACTAGACTCCATATATAACTCGAAGTAGGAATCCTGATCAGCTTCAAGTCCTGATGATCAAACCTGATCATAGTCTGAGTAGGAATCCTGATGATAAACAAGATACTGACGCTTAGTCAAATACTGATGACCATGCAATACTGATGACGTCAGTAATCCTGATCAGTTGAGTCTAGCTCCTGACAATCATTGAATTCTGATCTAACAATTAATAACTAGCTAAATTGTTAAACACATCTCTAAAATATTATTAAACACAAAATTTTTGAAATCAATCAATACTATTATATAATAGACGAAAGATTAAAAGTTTGGTTGGTGGGTATGGTACGTTGTGATTTTACTTAATTGTCCTTTATTAAATTCGTGGTTTTACTTAATTAACCTTACTTATTTATAGAAATATATTATTAAATAATAATATTACCTATTTATAACCAATTACTTTTTTCACCTAAAATACGTTATTTTTTTTATTTTTTCTAAAAAATTCCCCTACTTTTTAAAATATATCACGGGCAATTACCTTTTTTTTTAACTAAAACATGTTAGTTTTTCTATTTTTCCATACTAAAACCCCTCATTTTCCAAAAATATCACGGACAAACCTTTAGTTATTTATTTTTAAACCTAATATTATAATTATTTTTTTTAAAAGTTTACCTATTTTAACATGTCTACTTATTTTTTTTAACAAATGCAATTACTAAAAATATTAAAATATAAATAATCAAATATCTATTATAACCAATTATCTTTTCGGCTAAAACACATTATAGATTTTTTTCTAACAAAGTCCCTCATTTTCTAAATATATCACGGGAAATTTTCTTTTTCAATTTTCTTTTTCTATATTTCTCACTAAAATCTATTCTTTTTCTAAAAATATCACGGACGAACCCTTTACTTATTTATTTTAAAACGTATTTAAATAATTAAATTTTAAAACCTCATTTTCCAAAAATATCACGGACATTTACCTTTTTAAACTAAATATATGTTACATTTTTTATTTTTCCATACTAAAACCCCCCATTTTCCAAAAATATAACGAGGAAACCCTTAATTATTTATTTTAAAATCTGTTTTAATGATTTTAATTAATTAAAAGTGTTTAGCTATTTTAACATGTCTACTTATTTTTTTAACAAATTAATACCTTATATATAATAAGCGTAAGGGAGATCTTATCCAAAACTTTGGTCGGTCACTGTACTACCAAAAGTATATGATCCGTTGGATTATAAAACTATAAATATTCAAATAGACGAGGACCGTTAGATATAATATTAAAAATTGTATTTGATTAATAATAGGATAGTATTTAAATACTAAAAGATGTATTTTGATAATTTAAACCAACTATAAATGGGTTTTCTATATTGAATAGAAATCTTTATGTAAAAATTCGTAATTATCTTTTCTCTTTAGTTTATGGATAGTTCCAGTAAGATAAAAATTAATAAACCATCATTAAATTAAAGATAATTTTGTTAGCTTCGCATGGGCTGTAAAATCGTTAAAATCTGTTGTCTAAAACTCAAGATAGAGCCCAAACAGTAAAGTGATTATCTAAATTTTAATAAATATTTTTTTATTGTAGATTTAATTTTTTTCCCTAATTCTTTTAAATTTATAAATTCTATTTATATTTCAATAAAATATTAAAATCAATTTAAGAAAAAATTAAAATCGATATGGTCCGTGTACGATCACTATACGACCAAATTAATAATTACAGTTAGATCTTAAATAGATCGATTAGAATTGTTAGATCTAATATTAAAAATGTATCTGATTAATAATATAATTATATTTAAATACTAAAAAGTGTATTTTGATAATTTAAAAGTTTTCTATGTAAAAATTCTTAAATATATTTTCTCTTGAATTTATGTATACTTCCAATTAGATAATAATTGTTAAACCAAATATCAACATAACAATTCATATTGATTATAATATTAAAAATTATCAATATAATGCTGTACTAACAATGATACACGTGAACCTAAAAAGACTTACGAGAACTCCTGTACATAAATAAATTTAAACACTTTTTTTTTCTGAAGAAACATAACAATTTGATTAATCCAAATTATAATTATATTATTTTACATATAACAAACATAAAAGGATAATATCAAAATATTATTAAAATATTGATGGTTTCATATTCATAAACGATAATTTTGAATATAATACTTATATTAAAATGTGTATTTGATTAAAGGTAGGATTATATTTAAATACTAAGAAGTGTGTTTTGATAATTTAAACCAATTATAAATTGGTTTTCTATATTGAATTGAATTTTTTATGTAAAAATTCTTAACCATCTTTTGTTTTCGGTTTATGTGTAGGTCAACAGGTCAAGTTAGATAATAATTATTAAACCATCATTAAATTAAAGAAAAATTCGTTAGTTTCGCATGGGTTGTAAAATCGTCAAAATTCAATTTTTAAAACTCAGGATATAACCCAAATAGTAAAGTGAGTATCTAAATTTTAATAATTTTATTTTTTATTTTTGTAGCACCAGTTTATTTATTTTTCCACTAATTGTTTTAAATATAGAAATTTTATGTTTCTTTCAATAAAATATTAAAATTAATTAAGAACAAATTCAAATCGATAAAGAATATAATAATATGAGAATAAAATTTTATATAATCATAACATAATTTTTATTCTATTTAATAATTTTTAAGTAATAATGTATTTTAAAATTTTATATACACTGTAAATAAACCGAAACATTAAAAGTAAAAGCAGTTAGTAAGATACTTATATCAGTATATACTTGATATCCTTATTATATTAAATCCTTATATATAATAAGTATAATAGGGATCTTATCCAAAGTTTTGATGGTACGGTCTTGGACAACCAAACTAATAAGGACCATTAGATCTTAACTAGATAAATGAAAATCGTTAGATCAAATATTAAAAAAGTGTATTTTATTAATAATAAGATTATATTTAAATTTTAAAAAGTGTATTTTGATAATTTAAACCAAATATAAATAAGTTTTCTATATTGAATAGAATTCTCCATGTAAAAAATTCGTGACTTTCTTTTCTCTTTCATGGACAATTCCAGTTAGATAAAAATTGTTAAGCCATCTTTTAATTAAAGATAATTTAGTTATCTGGGTGTAAAATCATCAAAATCTAATTTTTAAAACACAAGATAAAGCCCAAATTAGTAAAGTGGGTATTTAAATTCTAATAATCATTATTACGTCATCATTATTTTAATGTCAATTTAATTACTTTTTTCTAACTATTTTAAATTTAGAAATCTATGTTCAAAAATTGAAATCAATCTAAGAAAAATTCAAATCAACAAAGAATATAATAATACGAGGATAAAATTTTATAAAATTGTGCATTTTTTTTATCTTATTTTATTAAATTTTTTATCATAACTAATTAAATATTATTTATTATTAAATAATAAATTATACGCAAATGGTGATTTTGTTTTATAAGAACTCATAGAGACCTAATTTCATTGTTAGCAGGATTATATTCATATTTAAAAAAACCGTATTTTGAAATTTTAGACTCAGCTACAGAAGAGACATAACTTTTTTAACCTATATACATTGTAAATTATTAAATTCGAAACTTTAAAAGTTTGTTAATCAATTAGTATAGTACTTTTTTGAAAAATCGTACTTTATAAAAAATATTATCAAATAACCCATGTCTACAAGAAAAAAAATGAAAAAATTCTTATTTTTCAAAAAAATCCTGTAAATTTTAATATGTTGTTGGTAGATTCAAACCTTAGATCATTGCACGTGATAAATTTTACTCTTATATCTAACGTTTCTCAACAATTTAATTTGAAAGATCCAACGATTATGAATTGAGTGATCAAGCGACCATACTTATAAGAAAGCTTTCATTATTTAGTCTTTAATATAATAACATAGATTTTTACGGGATATACTATAAAAAAATGAATTTTTTACAGAATTTTGATCGTCACGGTGTACTACTTTAAAAGATAAACTATTACAAAAAAAAATTATATTTTAATTGATAATGTATTTTCTCAAAAGTTCAAAGTTCCCGCATCATTAACATATTACAAAAGAGAGTATATTATATTTTAGCAATAAATATTTTTAAAAAATATATTAAAAAAATATTTAAAAAATTAATGATGTTATCGTGGTAGTTTGGTCCTAAATACCGCCAAAACATTCTCAACCGTTAGATCCAATACTTTGAAAAATAGAAGATCAAGATTATATCATATAAAAAGAAGTTATTATCTAAAAATGATATAAGTTAAAAGATATTATATTAGGATTGGATTTTCCAAAAAGTTAAAACATAAAAAAAGTTGTAATTAAATAAGGAAACCCATTTAATATCAAAATAATAAAAATCGTTTAATCTTAAATAGATAGGTGAAAACCGTTAGATTTAAAATCTAAAAATAATTATAAATAAAATTTAAGTAACCGTGCATCGCACGGGCTATAAGCTAGTACAATTAAAACAATAATAAAAAAATAACAATTAATAATCTGTGCATAGCACGGGTTTTAAGCTAGTTTTAATTAATCTCTAGAGTTTCAACGCCTCACAAGAATCTAAAATCACATCATACAATGTTGATTATGGGGTTAATTATCTTGTTGGTCATTAAAGTGGACCTAAAATATCAAGTTGGTCACCAAACTGAAAATGGTCTCAATCAGGTCACTAAGTCGGTACACTCCGTTAAATACATAATTTTTTTTAGACGAAAAATGATGATTTATTAAAAAATATTTAATGTGATATCTACATGGTAGAGTAACATACCCATTTCAGACCATAAAATCGAAGAAATTAGTATTAATATTTGTGTTTTCCGTCCAGAAAAAAATAAGTTAAATAATAGAATGTACCTCTAGCTGACTTTAATGACCTATTTGAGACCGTTTTCAGTTTGGTGACCAACTTGATATTTTAGGCCCACTTTAGTGACCAACAAGATAATTAACCCGTTGATTATGTGGTGATGAGCATACAATTGCCAATTGAAATAATCAATTGTGATATTTGTTCAGCATCAAATTTGCCTTCTTAATAACTAAACCATTTTGTTTCTTTTGAAGCAGTTGCCTAACTCAGCTAATAATAATAATTTTATTGATGATAATATAGAGTCAGAATCGAGAACAAGTAAACGTATATCCACGTCAATGGTAATGGAGTTAATAAAAAATGTAAATCTAAAATGGTTTAGGACGTTCAACATTCTTATAAAATTAAAAATCGATGTTACATTCCAAAAAAATTCTAATATCATATTTTTATCTTATTTTGTTATGATGATAACATTATATTTATTTGTTCGATCAATATTTTATGCATTGTATTCAATTTTTAATTATACATATTTATATTTTTAGGAACCAATAACATAACTTTTATTTATTAATAAATGCATGCTTATTTGGGTAAAAAAATATTTCAACTACACTTTCTGTCGTAATAACATGAAATATTAGTAAAACTATGTGGGAAAAAAATTAATATCAGTTTTTTTATATAATATATCTATAATTATTTTAAAAAAATTAAAAAATTAAAAAAATTTAACATTATATTTTCGGTGCATAGCACCGATAAAACTTAATATGAATTTTATTATGTAATACAATTATAATTATTTTAAAATCCATGGGGTGTCTTGCTCAACTGCAACACCTCTATAATGAACTGATGTAAGCAGGCTTTTGTGGCCAGTTAAGTTCAATGATGGAACTTGCGAATCACAATCCAATCTGTGGATTAAGCATAGTAATGCAGAGGGTCTTTACCAAGATAAAACGCGTGATAATTCAAGAACCAAGGGGAAAATTTTGATAAGATTGTTTTTGTAAATTCACGACTTTTAGTTAAAATCAGTAGAAATGTTACTTTCAGCCCGGCTAGCCTATAAGATTAGTGATAATTCATTTTAGCCATGACTATTTTGTAATCTTGGTTCTGCCACTGCACACACTTTGTAGCTTGATCTGCCACATTCTGATTATTAGTGTTTGAGATGGAGTTAATGTTCTTTTACCTTGGTCAGCAATGGAGATTATATAAAATGTAAATGTGACAAAAGTGACAAGAGATAGATGTAAGCATTAACGAAAACGAATTAAAATCAAGATTAATAACAACATTTTAATTTATATTGTTCTCTACCTCAAACTTTACTGTGAAGCTATGCAGCCTCCAGAACATCAGAGATCGATATCAGACTCCCCCTATGTGTATAAACTTTTTCACTGGAGCTGAAACCCGAAGTATGTTTGTATTTCAGGTCATCAGTCTTCAAACTGTAACTGAAGTATCCTTGATTATTGGTCAACAATATTTCATCCTGCTTCCACATACCTATGACCTGCATATGATCAGGCAGAGGAGTATCTATACGGACAGTATAATCTCTGCTCCATAATTTGTTATCATAATCCATAACAACCCATATATCAATTTTGGTATTACATGAAAGATCAAACATAGCTAAATTGCCTTTAATATCCAATACTCTGAATTGCCCCCTGTCTTTATCCAAACAGATTTCAGGATGAGGAATCAACTTGAACGTCTCCTTGCTAACATCAAACGCCATTATTCGCCCTTGACAATTCTCACTAGTTGAAGAAGGTTCTGCCAACCAATGCAAAAAACCATGAACAAACACAGGCTCACCATACAAAATATATGGAGAAGGAACCTTAGATACCTCTCTCCACGACGTTGTCCCCAAAGTGTGTACTAGTGTACATCGACTAGTGGATGCTTCATAGATTGTACAAACCATCTTGAAGGTCTTAGTTGAAGTATCGAAACCTAATCCGTATGCCTTGTCGCTCTCGGGGCAGTAGTTTCCAATGCTCATTGAAGGCAGAATCTTAAACTGACTTCTAAGAGGATTGGACACCACAATCCTAACACCTCCAAATTCTGCAAAGTACATCAATCCATTGCAAGAACCACAAACACTGCCCTTGACTTCAAACTTTGCCATCGGAATCTTGGCTGCCTGTATCATCCTACCCTCTTCATTGTCGCATGCTGCATAGAAACTTACGGCTCTTTGTGATACAGTAAATTCCGGGATAATCAGCGGTGTTTCTTGCTCTGCCTCTCCACAACGATACTGCATGTGGGCGTAACACGGATCATCAATGATTTTGCACCATGATTTCGAAACACACCTAAGTTGCACAAGTGATTTGATAGGTATTCTAAAAAAGATGTTGAAAATTATATCAACAGAAAATTCATCCATGGTTGGCTTCATCACACTTTTAATCACCTTGGATTCAAATACATTTTTGTTCCAATTATTGTAGAAAAGTTAATATGATCGATGATACCGAGAAGAGTTTTAAATAGATATCATTTGTCTTGGCAACGAAGAAAGATGTTAAAAAAATAAACAGGGAAGAATATTATATACATACCTTTGTTATTTGATAAAGATATTATACCTACCCTCACATAAGCAGGCATGGAAGGAACCGTCATATTCTTTTTTTTTTCTTTATATATAATAATTAATTAAATTAAATTAAAGGATTCTGTATTACGACTTATAAGCTTCCATAGTTTACTATGATTCTATTGGCTATTTAATTACTCTTTCTGTAGTAATCAAAATTTTGGTAACCAAGTACAATGGCTCCCTGTTGGCCTATTATCTCATTTTTGTTAACTTCAATTATGATAAAAAAATTATTTACTATTTTCTTATTATGTTAACCAATATTTATCAAATACTAGCTTATAGTCACGTGATATTTTTGATTTTTTTTTTAAATTTAAAATTTTATGATTAAAGAAAAATTATAATATAATATGTGGTTGACGAAATTTAACTTTAGCTCAAAAGATCTAATACCTATAAAATGTGAACCAAACTACAAATTATATCCATTTTTTCAATTATAGTTCACTATGAATTTGTTTATTATTATTTTCTTATCTAAAATTAGTTAATATTAAAGGATATTTAGGTGTAAATCAAAAATAAAGATGTTGACTAAACTATAAATTTTATCATATTTTGTTTATGATAATTTAATTAATATAGATTTTGTATTGAATTGAATTTTATTAGATAATTTTTGATAGTTTATTGAAAAAAATAAATTATTTCTTTTTTTTGTCAGGAAGAAAAATTTAAAAAGAAAAATTATTTCTAAACTTTAAAAATCGAGAAAAAGTAATCAAATTAGAACTAAAATAAATTAAAAATTAATATTTTTTAAGGTTTAGGCGCTTACTTTACCATTTGATCATGGTCTTGAATGTTTAAAATTAAATTTGAACAATTTTAGAATTCTCACGGCTCACAAAATGTCTTTAGTTTAGTAATCATCATCAATATCAATACTATTAACTCCTTATATATAATAAGCGTAAGGAGATCTTATCCAAAACTTTGGTCGGTCACTGTAGAGGTGAGGTGGCGTCTCTAAGATCGTCTCAATCTATTTTTCTAATTTTTATAGAGTTTTATAATTTTAAATACTAATAAATCAAAAAATATTTTTTAGCATATTAGAAATAGAATAGGTGTACAAGTTTATTAAAGAGAAGAGTTCGAATTTATAGAGTAGAATAATTCAACTTTAGAGGAAAGACATTAACTCCTTATATATAATAAGCGTAAGGGAGATCTTATCCAAAACTTTGGTCGGTCACTGTACTACCAAAAGTATATGATCCGTTGGATTATAAAACTATAAATCATCAATATATATATATAAAGGAGGATACGCGGGAGGTGAGGTGGCGTCTCTACAATTGTCTCAATCTATTTTTCTATTTTTTTAGAATTTTAAATATTAATAATTAAAATATTTTTTAACCTTTTAGAAGTAGAATAGGTATGAAAGAGAATTAGACATATTAGAAATAGAAAAGATGTTCAAATTATAAAGGAAAAGAGTTTGAATTCAAACGAGAAATTTATTCCATTTTCCTGATTTTTTTGATTTGAAATATTAAGTTTCGAATTGATGTGCATGAAAGGCGATAGCTATACGAGTTCTATGTAATAAAGAAGATGGAAGGAACTTTAATAAGAAAACTGATAGTCTGATACAAATAAAATTTAACTACTTCTTCTACAAGAATACAAATTCCTAGGGTTAATATATATACACTAAAAGAAAAAATTGGATCACTTCAAAAGTGATAATAACCGTAATCATAAACGTGATCATAGTTCCTGCTCTTTTTTTACTCACAAATAAATAGACATTAAAGTAATTTATATGACGTTTTTTTTATGCAGAAGTATTAAGTTGATGAAAGCTTTTGGTTATATCGTTAGTTCTCCACTGATCATGGTAATATACCCCTGCTTATTCTTTTAAATTGTTTCTACTTTTAATTTGTTATTGTTTATTAAATGCAGTAAGGTAATATTTGTTGTGTTTGTCTACAAATTTTTATGTATTTTGTTTTTACAGGTGTTACGTGTACGTGTAACTGTCTTATGATCTAATTTAAAGAATTGTCAAAGGGGAAGCTGTGTAGTTAATCCGAGTCCATTATGTTCATGTTTCTTACATTAATGTTTAGTGTTTTTAAGTGTGATCATGTAGTACAATTAAGTGGTTAAAGGCTTACTGCAATACGTTTAGGATGGGGGATAATTTTTTTTATCATATTCTACACCTAACTCTTTCGTAGTTTGTCTGATGATGCAGTGGTTTGGTTTGCAGTCAGTGACGCTATCGGCTTTAGACCTCTCAAGCCTCAAGAAAATACCTAATATTGGTCGGTTAATGTTGCTGTTAAAGATGGAAGTTGGCTTTAAAATTATTGATTATAACTTAAAATTGCTTAAATTGATAAGTGAAAATTAAAAATTAAAAATTAATATTTATTTGGGTAATTTAATATTGTGAGTAATTTATGAGTTATGAAAATTATAAAATTTGTTACCCAAAAAAATTGTAAAATAAAAAATAAAATTGATAAACAATACATTTGAATGATGATTTTAACTTTTATAAAATAAAATCACTAAAATAAAATAAGTCATTCAAAAAAACATATTCTACCAATTTCTAACTTTAATCTATTTTTTTAATTTTAAATCATTTATTAATTTAATTAGTTAATTTATTACAAAAACTCAAAAATGACTTTAAGTCGAGCTTAAACCCCTTCCCAGACAATCTCAAATAGTGAAAGAGCACGTTGGTTTAGATAAAATCGGGGCCGGTGAAAATATATTATACTCCATCCGTCTCATGTGCGGGAGGTAAAACGTGACGTATCTAATATCATTTCAATATAGTTTTTAATTTTTTTTTTTTAGAATTTTAAATACTAATAAATAAAAAATATCTTTTAACATATTAAAAGTAGAATAATTGTTTAAATTTATAGAAGAGAAGAGTTCGAATGCATAGGTAAAACATATAATTAAAAGTTTTATTGAAAATATAATAGGTGTTTAAATTTATGGAGAAGAAGAGTACAAATGTATATGGAAGACATATAATTAAAAAAATATATGGAGAAAAATAGATGTTCGAATTTATAAATGAGAAATTTATTAAAAATATATGTAATTAAAAGTTCTATTGAAATTAGAATATGTGTTTTTAAGACATATAATTAAAAGTTATATTGGAAGTTAAATATGTGTTCGAATTTACAAAGGAGAAAAATTTGAATTTATATAAAAAACATATAATTAAAAAAATTGAAAGTATAATAGGTGTTCGAATTTATGAAAGATAGTCATTTGAATTTATAGGTGATACGTCAATATATATATATATATATATATATATATATATATATATATATATAGAGGTCATATCTCCATGAAAAACACTCTTATATAAAGAACAATAAAGAATACCATAGAATCTTACATAAATTGCATGTTGATTCTAATTTTCTCACCAAAAAAGGTTTATTACGAATAAAAATAGAATCTAACAAAAAATTATAATCAAATAAAACATGATTACATGTAATTTCATTGTGATAAATATATATACAAGATTTTGTACTGGATTTTATACTGAATTATATGTAATGTTTAATTTTTAAATTTACATGAGATTCTACGTTAAATTCGATATGTTAGGCTTAATTGTTGTTCAATTTAATGATTCTAATTTTAAAAAATCAATTTTTATGAAAAATAAAGTGTTTATGATGGTGTTTTTTATTGTTCTTTATATAAGGTATATAAGGTGTTCTTTCTAGAGTGCAACTATATATATATACACACATAAAGGAGGATACACGGGAGGTTAGGTAGCGTCCCTAAGATCGTCTCAATCTATTTTTCTAATTTTCTAGAATTTTAGAATTTTAAATACTGATAAATAAAAAAATATCTTTTAACATATTAGAAGTAGAATAGATGTTCGAATTTATTGAGGAGAAGCGTTTGAATTTATAGCGAAGACATATAATTAAAAGTTTTATTTGAAGTAGAATAGGTGTTCGAATTTGTAGAGTTCAAATTTAAAAGAAGTACTTGCAAAGTTCTATTTGAAGTAAATAGATGTTTCGATTTATAGAGGAGAAGAGTTCGGATATAAAAGTACTTGCAATTAAAAGTTCTGTTGGAAGTATAATATGTAAAGTTATATAGGTGTTTTTTCAACAAAAGAGTGTCTCATTAGAAAGGAGTATGGTAACATAAAAATTAATATATAAGACAAATATATATTAAATATATTAAATATATTAAATTTGAGATTTTGATATTAAAAAGAAAACCGTGTTTCACCAGAGGACGGCTTATTATCGAGAACCGGTTAATTTTCATAATTTATTTGATAAATTTTAAAAAAAATTTATTACTCCGTCGCGAAGCGCGGCTTTTTCAACTAGTATTATATAATAGACGAAACATTAAAAGTTTGGTTGGTCGGTATGGTATGTTGTGATTTTACTTAATTGCTCTTAACTATATTTCCTGTTTTTACTTAATTAACCGTACTTATTTACAGAAATATATTATTAAATAATAATATTACCTATTTATAACCAATTACATTTTTTCCTTAAAATACATTATTTTTTTAACAAATTTCCCTACTTTTTCAAACATGGCAATTACCTTTTTAACTAAAACATGTTAGTTTTTCTATTTTTCCTTACTAAAATCCCTCATTTTCCAAAAATATCATGGACAAACCTTTAGTTATTTATTTTTAAACCTATAATATTATAATTATTTTTTAAAAGTTTACCTATTTTAACATGTCTACTTATTTTTCTTAACAAATGCAATCACTAAGAATATTAAAATATAAATAATCAAATACCTATTTATAATCAATTACTCTAAAACACATTATAGATTTTTTCTAACAAAATCCCTTCTTTTCTAAATATATCACGGGAAATTGTCTTTTTCAGTTTACTTTTTTATTTTTCTCACTAAAATTCATTTTTTCTCCAAAAATATCACTAGAAACCCTTTACTTATTTATTTTAAAATGAATTTAAATACTTTTAATTATTAAATTTTAAAACCTCATTTTCCAAAAATATCACGGACATTTACCTTTTTAAACTAAATATATGTTACATTTTTTATTTTTTATTTATTTTAAAATCTATTTTAATATTTTTAATTAATTAAAAGTATTTAGCTATTTTAATATGCCTACTTATTTTTTTAACAAATACAATTAATAAAATATCAAAAATATAATAATAAAATAACAATTAACAATCCGTGCATCGCACGGGTTTTAAGCTAGTATATATATAAAGGAGGATACGCGGGAGGTGAGGTGGCGCCTTAAGATTGTCTCAATCTATTTTTCTAATTTTTTAAAATTTTTGAATTTTAAATAATAATAAATGAAAAATATCTTTCAAGTAGAATAGGTTCCTTTAAAGTGTAAAATTATAAGTTACATAGAATACTAATGACCCAATATATATAGTCGTCACCTCACCTCCCGCGTATCCTCCTTTATATATATATATTGATACTAATGACCCAATATATATAGTCGGAGAAAGAGTGAATATGAATGTCCATATCTCTGTGAGTATTCCCTCGGTCTTTCGATTTATTGCAAATTTTTATGTTATATGTTTTTCTCATAGAATTTGTTTATAGTTTACACTTGCAGGTTTTTTTTGTAGGTAGCCAAGTTTCGAGACCTAGAGGGCTGAAAATTGTGTTTTCTTTAAGGAATTTCAGTCTTTAACTTCTTTAGGTACACGGTTTTTTTAATTATAGCAATAACATGAAACTTAACATTAATTATTATTTCATAGTACAGTACAAGTGTTCTCTTTATTAAAAAGTTGGTAAACATAGTTATTAACCTCTTTCTTTTACGCGATGATACTAATTAGATAATCACTTCAAAAGAAGAAGTGAGGACAGGAGTACCTAAACCATGAAGGCTAAGTTGCTTCACTGAAAAAGTGTAGCACAAGACTAGCAAACATTACAACTTATTGTGGAGTTTTTAGATTTTTATATATGGTTTCGACTTCGACAGCAAATTTGGAGAAGTTATATACACTGGCTACTAAGGTGAGGGTATACATCTAATTACAGAGCTGTTCTTAACTTCTTATAATCTCAAGATGGATTAAGTATACGAGATAAAAATCAATTGAAAGATAAAATATGTGTATTGCAGAGTAATTAAAGATTATCCGGTTCTTATTTTCAGATCGTGAGTTCATCATGGAAGCCTAAAGTTCTCAATCTATTATTTAAATATTGATTTTAATAAATTTAAATTTATTTTTTGACAACATACTGTTCAAAATCAATAAAAATTAATATCTAATATAAGGTATTCAAATTTATTGACAAGTTGGATTCGGAGTAACAGAAAATGTATAGAATTATAACATGTTTTTTCAATATATTTATAATAAAAAATTGAATTTATACAAAAAAGAATTCAAAATTTTAGAAGAGATAAAAAATTTCTTTTAACATTTTCGAAGTAAAAAAAGCAAAATTAGATAAACGAATAGGGATGACAAAAAAAAATATTTTTTTGTCACATATTTGAAGAATAAAAGATATCCAAATTTATTGACTCAAATCATCAATATATATATAATTCTTTATTTTATAATGAAAATCCTCAATATATATATATATATATATATATATATATATATATATATATATATATATATATAAAGGAGGATACGCGGGAGGTTAGGTGGCGCCCCTAACATCGTCTCAATCTATTTTCTAATTTTCTAGAATTTTAGAATTTTAAATACTGATAAATAAAAAAATATCCTTTAACATATTAGAAGTAGAATAGATGTTCGAATTTATTGAGGAGAAGAGTTCGAATTTATAGCGAAGACATATAATTAAAAGTTCTATTTGAAGTTTTGAAGTAGAATAGGTGTTTGAATTTGTAGAGGGGAAGAGTTCAAATATAAATGAAGTACTTGCAAAGTTCTATTTGAAGTAGAATAGATGTTTAGATTTATAGAGGAGAAGAGTTCGGATATAAAAGAAGTACTTGCAATTAAAAATTCTATTAGAAGTAGAATAAGCGTTTATAATACATAACTAAAAGTTCTATTTGAAGTAGAATATGTAAAGTTATATAGGTGTTTTTTCAACGAAAGAGTGTCTCATTAGAAAGGAGTATGGTAACATAAAAATTAATATATAAGACAAGTATATATTCAATATATTAAATTTGAGATTTTGATATTAAAAAGGAAAGCGTGTTTCACGGGAAGACGGCTTAATAGCGAGGACCGAGTAATTTTCGTAATTTATTTGATAGAGTTTTTTAAATAAATTATTACGCCGCCGCGAAGCGCGGCCTTTTCAACTAGTTGTTTAATAGTTTTCATCCAACTCGAACAATCTAGAAATTGAATAGAAAAAGGTTACAAAATTTTTCATTGAGAATTATATTTAATTGTATTATAATTATATTTAATTTTATTCATTTCTTAATGAAATCAAGTCATTTAAATTACAACATAATCATCTTTTCATCTTCTACAAATTGATATTAATTTTCACTATCAATATTTTAATTCAGTGAAAGCAATTTAAAAAAACATGACTTAAAAAGTTATACATTAGTTGAAGTTTGTTAAATATATAAAATTTTGAAAGTAAATCTTTTATAGTTGTAATTAATATTCGATTATATAGAAGAAAGAGATGATTCTAATACAATTTAAATTAGTCTGTTAAATGATTCTAATATAAATTCGAGTTTTAAATTTTCACAAAGATTATCAATGATGAGAAAGAATATGATTGATAAAATACGAATTTACCCCTGAATTTTCTAACAACTTTAAATTAATTTGATGAAAGTACACAATGCACGAATTGCACTTTACTCTTTTAAATATTAAAATATAAACTATTTTAAATATTAAATCTTACTTTCTAATTTATTTAATATAAACTTTAGAATCTTCTTTTGTTTTAGACCAACGATTTTCATCTTATTTACTTTAAAATTTAATGGTATTTTTGTTTTTTTGTAATAGCATGGCAACCAAATTTTTAGATAAAATCTCTCACATGCTTATTGCATATAAAATAATAATAATCATTATTTTTTAGAGAACCTTCTTAGAGTACTAGAGTACTAGAGAGAAAAGTTGATTCTATTGTATAATCTTATAAATAACATGAAATCTATGTTCTACAGAATATAAAATTTTAATTTTTACTCTATTATTTACTCTATTATTTAATATTTAATTCATTGATATTTTAACAATTTAATTCACTAGAATTATCTAAAATTGAAGGAAAAAAAAATTACGAATTTTTATATTAAGAATTATAAATACAATTATTATATATACTATTAATTTATGTAAATAGTATATTAGCAACAACAAATTAAATCTATGTAAAAAATAGCTATTTTACCTTTTAAAATTGTTAGAGGCCCACATCCGGTAACTATTGGGCCGACTGAACAGGGCCATAACTCAGAGACCGACTGAAGAGTCCATACCTTAAAGGCCCATATTCCAACTAATGTGACTAACAGTTGAGCGACTGGGTCAAGCAGGCGACTTACGTGGTCCACGACCGAGGCGTGGAGATAGGAAGAAACTGGTAAAAGCAATAGGGCAGGTTTCAATTCATTCATTCACAATACACACACAATTCCTGTACGTTCTAAATTACCTATCATCACGACCAGTTACTGATTCTCACACCGGAGGTGAATCGGGGGGCTCAACCCTCGCATTCTTCTTCTTTGCAGGTCCGACCGAACGGTGGTGGCTAAAACTGGTTCTAACATTTGGCGCCGTCTGTGGGAACGTACAGATCAATTGTGAACGGTGATTTATTGCGATTATGTCTTCAGAACGACCGCCTGGATTTGATGGAGCTCCACATCCTGGAGGCTCGACCATCACGCCGTTGGTAAATCGGCAACTGAACTTTGATTCCGAGGGGGATGTAGGACCTTTGCCGACCCCCGAAGAACAAAGGGAATTGATCCTCAGATGGAGAGAGGAGCAGGCGGCTAAGAAGGGAAAACAGAAAGTAAATGAGAAGGCCGATAAAGAAGCCCAGATACGGGCTAAGAAGAAAGAAGCAGATATGCTCAGACTCAAGGCCATAAAACTCCGTAGGGAGGAACTGGAATTGGAAGAGAAAGCATTAAGACAGTCACTCGGAGAGGTCGAGGTGACACTAGAGTTGTCCGAACATCGAAGGGATAAAAGGTCATACGACGATGAAGACGAGTCTTCGGACTCCGAATCGCATCCCAGACGAACACGCTCCAAGATTACGATGACCGATTCCGACGAAGAGGACGATTCGCATGTGCGAGATCGCATACGGCGAATGGAAAAGGCGATGTTCGGAGAACAACAAGTTAGCCACGAGCCTGTTGTTTCTGAAGAAGTAGAGCAATATCGACCTCCTTCGGGAGGGCAGTTTCCGAAAATGAATGAGTTTAATGGGAAGGGAGACCCAGAGGACCATTGCGAGAAATATGAATCTTTAATGACAGGTATGGGACATTGTGATATCATGTTGTGCAAGATGTTCAAAACATACCTGAAGGGACCAGCAACGATGAGGTATCGTTCGCGAAAACCTCGATCGGTACATTCCTATGAACAGTTGAAAAGGAGATTCCTGAGGCACTACTCCCACTTGTGCCGGAGAGAGAAGGACACTGAGGCATTGATTCACTGCCGTCAGAGACCGAACGAAGAGTTGGGAGATTACCTAGCCCGTTTCAAGGAAGAAACATGGATGGTCACGAATCTGGACAAGGTGAAGGCTGCAGGCTTCCTAGCTGCTGGATTAGACCCCGTAAAAGGTAAAAAGTTGCGCTCCTCTCTCTATGATATTCATCCTAAGTCTTTAAATGATATATATGTGAGAGGAGAAGCTATCCGAAGGAAGCTTGGATCTATTGGGGGACATAAGGAAAGTCGCAGAAATGAAGGCTCTGGGAGAGACGACCGAAGGGGTCGAGGAGACATCAAAAGCAGACTGACAGACAATAGGCCCGACCGAGGAGCAGAAAGGAGGAGAGATAGAGATAGTACGGTGTTCACCCCATTGAACGCACCTATCTCAAAGATTCTCCATGAGATAAAGGGGAAGCCAGGATTCGTTCGGCCAGCAAGAATGAAAACCCCATATTATAAGAAAAATGGGGATAAGTACTGTGAATACCACAAGGATAAAGGGCACAATACAGATGAGTGTTACCATTTGAAGAAGCTGATTGAAAAATGGTAAAAAAAGGAGAACTGGAACAGTACAAAGGCGACTTGAGGGAAAAACTAGAACCCAAGGAGCCTAGATGTAACACCCCCAGATCCGGGGTCGGAGATCTAGGTTGTCACGATCCCTTATTCCGTACAAACACTTAATACTTGAATCATAATATAATAAATCAACATACATGGTGACCCCACCGTCAATATACTCACGCTAGTTATGTCTCAGAAACGAATTTGCAAAACAATAGTCATATGATCCACAAATTAAAGTTATTACAACCCAAAAGTCAAATGCTTATAACCTACTGCCAGTATGATCTCTATGTGAAACCAGAAAGGCAGCTCAAAAGTTGTTCTTGTTCATTAATATACATAAGTGATACTTATAAATAAACCGGAGCAACAAGAGTTACACTCCGAACCAACTCAGTATACTTCTACCTGAGGTGCTGCAACTGCCATCCTATGGGCGGTCTGCGCGGCCCATACGCGCTTCCGAGCGGTATGATGAATCCTGGCCATCTACTCTAGCTGTTGTGTTGTGATATATATATATATAAAAGAAAGCAAGAGTGAGCACTAAGCCCAGCAATAATATAAGCAGCATAAGCATATATGTAAGCTTATATCATAAAGGAAAACCTTTAAAACTCCATTCATATGTAGAATGATATATTTATTCTTTTCGTCAAAACATGCCATACAGTGCAAACTCTGTATGAGGTATAGTACTTTGTTAAAATATCATTAACAATATCCGTAACTGGTATTTAACCATAGTTACCCAAAACATTTCTGAAATTCCAATCCTTGGAAAACATGGGGAGTTGTACAGGGCTACGCACTGGTATACGATGATCAGTCGTCATACCAAAGATTTTCTACTAGTAGATGGAGAATCCCGAAGGTCATTACCCTAGCCGCATACGGGCTTTTAGGTTGGACCGGCGTCAATCGGCCTCTTACTCATTTGTAACCACATGGCGACATCAAGGCGACACAAGTGGACCCGCTCCCTGCCAACAGATTCCACTGGACTGGCGTCACCCAGCCTCTTATTCATATCCACCTGGCGACATCAAGGCCAGAAAAATAGTTTTATTTGCGGGACCGTGCCTTATTCGGCCACTTACGCGAAATGTTGTTTCCCCCAAGCATAAGCTTGTTGATAGGTTTTGTAAAAATACCCTTACTTCCGGATTATATCAGAAGTAAGTCACAATGTGGGTTGACCGTTGTCAACTGACCTCGATCCTCGAGTAAAACATTTTGAAATCACGACCTGAGAGTTTTGTAAAATATCTTTAGCTCTAATAATTCAGAAACCCAAACTATATCACTTTTAATGAAAGAGGCAAGTGAAATCATATGTTCACTTCCTGGAATGGATTTCCAAATTTTTGATAAGTCCAAAACCTTATTCTTCATTTGGGATAAATAAATTTAAAAGTAGTTGGGAACCCCTACTATAGTCACATAAATCTCCTTTTGAGATCAGAAAATATTTTAAATAACTATTGGAACCTTACGTAATATTTAAATAAGGTTCTATGATTTTTTAAATCATTTTTGGAATATTTAATAAATATTCAAATAATAAATATTGAATTATTATTCAATATAAATCCACTTAAGTGAATTTTCAAATTAATATTCACTTAATTAAATAATTATTCAAATAATAAATATTGAATTATTACTCAATAAGATTCTACTTAAGCGAATATTCAAAATAATATTCACTTAATTAAATAATATTCAAATAATAAATATTGAATTATTATTCAATAAAATTTCCACTTAAGTGAATATTCAAAATTAATATTCACTTAATTAAATAATATCCAAATAATATTTATAATAATATTATTTAAATATCTCACATTAAATATCCAATATATATATATTGAAATATTTAATCAACATTTTTAAAAATATAACTGTCCCTGGAACCCTCCAGCTTCTGACAGTATAATCAAGACCAAAATACTAATTTGACTCCCGGTCTAAGTTTTAAAATTCACGTACGAGTGCTCTACCCTTAGAGCCTCTATAACACCTCAGTTTATATCTAATATTTACTTAGCATATAAACCCTTATATAACAAAAAGCTTTTTACCAAGCATAATCAGTTATAACTCTTTACACAGTATTAAAACAGAATATATCACAAACACAACAGTAATCACAACAACATCACTTATATGATGTAGGGTTTGGAAACTTGCCTTGGTGTCTCGGTGGTGTGGTAGTGGGGGCTTGAGAGTGTGCTCGTCGATCTATAACAAGATACATAATTCACAGTCAGTCCCCTAGAACCAATTAATGTGCTATTACTTAAGCACTAAAGTTCTATTAATGAAAAACAAATGTCTCGCTCTCGGTCATCTATAACCTTATGACATTCCGTAACTCCTAAGTCAAAAGTTTGGGTGGAAATCTATTCACAAAACCCAAGTACTTTACCATTACTAATTCCTTGTTTTTAACCATCCCCTTAAGGGTATTTCACTCGCGCAACCTTTGTTCTCGCATTTTTATAAAATCACAAACTTATCTCTTTAATACGAAACCTGCTAGGTTTCCTTCCTAACAATCCATGCTAGTATCCATTTTAATATCTCAACCCAATTCCATTTTTAAAGGGCTTGATCCCTATCTCAAAGTTCATGTAATGAACTACTTAGTTACCCGAAACCGCTTTCACTAAAACGGACGTTTCTCCTAAACCGTAAATCAAAACGATGCGATTCTTTCGCTAAAAAAAACTATGAAACAGAGTCTACATGGTCATGGCCAGAAACCTCTATGGTTATACCCTTAAGGTATTCGGGATCTCTGTCCAAACTTCCTAAGTAAAATTTGACATGGTAACGACGCTTAAACACGATTCCCGTGTTTAAAACACTTTAATCAATCCACCAATCCACAACCAAACAATCACAACCCAAGGATCTCATCCAAATCACTTTATTTCTGTCTACACAAGCTCACATCACTACTCACTAGTTCAACCATCACTTACTCCATTAAACATCATACATATCATGCAAATCATCTCTACATCATACTATCACTAACAATCATCCATTTATTCACTAATATCAAATCATAAGTAAAAGTGTGAGAGGGTTTATACATTCCTTGGTACTTAGTATAGCCTAGCAATGGGTGGTATGACCTTCTTTGATCCTTGATTAACCTTTACAAGCCTTAAACTTCAAGATCAAAACAAGAAATCAAGAATTACTATTCATCTTTACTATTCATCATCAACTTTGAATCCATTTTTGAACAATCTAACCATCATGGATGAAGCTAAGATCAAAGATTTACCTTAGTTTATGGATGAGGGTGATTTAGAGCCCAAGATGTTGAATTATGGTTGAGTGAAAGTGGAGGAAAATTTTTCTTATCCTTTGATGAAGAAAATAGCCGAATGGTGTGTTCTTCATGGATGCATCCTTTTTGATTTGTTTTGTTTTCTTTTTGTTTTATCTAATAACTCTTAATTACTTGCCATTTGATTTGTGTGGCCATAAACAAGTTTTGTCACCAATGACACACATCATTTTAACTTGTGGTTGTGGTGAAAGTGGTGACAAGGTGGTGATTCATCACCTTGTCATCACTTTGTCATCAACATGTCATCCCTATGTCACTCTTCTGCATCATGATTATGTCATCATTTGTATCCTCAATCCTCTTATATATTGCACTTGATGATCTTATATAATACTTCCCCTTTGGTTAGGGTTTAATCCATAATTTGCTACGCTTTTGTTTCACGATAGTTTCAAGTGATTTTAAAAACGTTTTTCTATACCAAAGCTAGGGGATACTTCCTTGATCTTTCCATTACCTTGGTTTAATATATGGTCTTAGATTTCTCACCTTGGTTTAAGATATGATCATGGATTTCTCATTCCACATACTTCCTCAAAATGATCAAATCAATACATCCTCGATTGTCCGATGAATAGTGATTTAAAATTCGAATAGGAATCTCCTGATTCTGAGTACGTTTACATTCTTTTATTCTTCCTATACATCAATAATATAACTTCGAAACATTCATTCCATACCATCCACATAGTGTGGTCTGAAAAAAATTTCCATTAGCAAATTTACTATTCATCAAGGTTTCAAATATTACAAAATTTTGGGATATTACAGTCTCCCCTACTTAAAAGGATTCCGTCCCGGAATAAGATCAAAATAGATGAGGGTACTTTTCTAGCATTGCGCTCTCTAGTTCCCAAGTGGATTCTTCAACATTATGATTTTTCCACAAAACTCTTACCAGCTTTATAACCTTGTTCCTTAGCACTTGATCCTTGCGGTCAATGATTTCCACCGGTTGCTCTATATATGACAGGTCTGGTTGTATATCTACTTGCTCGTATTCCACCACGTTGGCAACCGGATAGTACTTCCTTAACATGGACACATGGAACACGTTGTGAACTTTTTGCAGGTTTGGGGGCAAGGCTAGCTCATAAGCTACTTCCCCGATGCGTCTCAAGATCTCGAACGGTCCAATATACCTAGGGCTTAATTTCCCCTTCTTTCCAAATCTCATCAATCCCTTCCACGGGGATACCTTTAACAGTACAAGATCTCCCACTTCATATTCCTTGTCCTTTCGGGCCAAGTCCGCATATTTCTTTTGTCTGTCTTGGGCTGCTACCAGCCGTCCTCTGATAAGGTCTATTGCATTCTTAGTCTGTTGGACTATTTCGGGTCCGAGCATTTTCCACTCTCCAACTTCATCCCAGTACAAGGGGGATCGACATCTTCTTCTATACAAGGCCTCATATGGGGGCATCCCGATACTTGCATGAAAACTGTTGTTGTAGGAGAACTCAATCAGGGGTAGGTGATCATCCCAGTTTCCTTTAAAATCTATGGCACAAACTCTCAACATATCTTCTAATGTTTGGATAGTCCTTTCACTTTGCCCATCCGTCTGGGGATGGTAAGCGGTACTCATGTTTAGCTTGGTTCCTACTCATTCTTGAAAGCTTCTCCAAAATCTGGAGTTAAATCTAGGGTCTCGGTCTGACACAATGGCGACTGGAACTCCATGTCGCGCCACAATTTCCTTCATGTAAATATCCACTAGCCTATCGACAGTGTACCTTTCATTAATCGGAAGAAAGTGGGCTGACTTCGTCAACCGGTCTACGATTACCCAGATGGCGTCGTGATTAGCTTTAGTTCGTGGCAATCCTACTACGAAGTCCATAGCTATTTGTTCCCATTTCCATTCTGGAATCTCTAGGGGTCGTAAGAGTCCACCAGGTCTCTGGTGTTCCGCCTTTACTCTTTGGCAGGTCAAGCATTTGCTTACCCACTCTGTTACATCCTTTTTCATGTTAGGCCACCAATAATATTCCTTTAGACCCCTATACATTTTGGTACTTCCTGGGTGAATTGAATATCTTGAGCTATGACTCTCTTGTAGAATCTCATCCTTTAATTCCTGATCATTAGGAATCCAAATCCGGTAAGTATACCTCATAACTCCCTTATCATCTCTTTCAGTCCTTAATTCCTCTCCCGTCATTAGCTCTTTCCCTTCGCTCATCATGCGCTCTTGACTTAATTTAACCTTTTGCAACAACTCCGATTGTAGTGCGATTTTGAATAATTTCTCCGTGCCATCTCTGGTTATTTTAACCTCAATCTCCATCTTCTCAAACTCTTGGATTAACTTTTCTGAGGAGGTTATCATTTTGAGTCTCTCCTTCCAGCTAAGGGCATCGGCCACCACATTGGCCTTCCCTGGGTGGTAAAGAATCTCGCAATCATAATCTTTGATTAATTCTAACCATCTCCTCTGTCTCATATTGAGCTCTTTTTGAGTGAAAATGTACTTAAGGCTCTTATGGTCGGTGTAGATCTCGCACTTTTCTCCATATAAATAATGCCTCCAAATTTTCAAGGCGAAAACTATTGCTGCTAACTCCAAATCATAGGTATGATATCTGCTCTCATATTCCTTCAACTGCCTAGAAGCATATGCAATCACCCTTTCGTGTTGCATAAGCACGCATCCTAACCCTTTGTGTGATGCGTCACTGTATATCACGAAATTCCCCTTTCCGTCTGGCAGTGCCAGTACATGGGCAGTAATTAGCCTCCTTTTCAATTCCTGAAAACTCTTCTCGCATTTCTCAGTCCACTCAAACTTCTCAGTCTTTCGGGTTAGTCGGGTCAGTGGGGCTGCTATCTTAGCAAAATCTTGCACAAATCTCCGATAATACCCGGCTAAGCCTATAAAACTTCTCACCTCTGTCGGGGTGGTTGGTCTCTCCCAGTTTGAAACGACTTCTATCTTAGCAGGGTCAACTAGTATTCCATCACTGCTGACCACATGGCCTAGAAACTGTACTTCCCTTAGCCAAAACTCACACTTGGAGAACTTGGCATATAACCTTTCCTTTCTCAACGTCTCTAACACTATTCTCAAGTGTTCTGCGTGCTCTTCCTCCGTTTTGGAGTAGACTAAAATATCATCAATGAAAACTGTGACGCATTTGTCCAAATATTGCTTGAAGACTCTATTCATTAGGTCCATGAAAGCTGCTGGGGCATTTGTCAGCCCAAACGACATTACCAAAAACTCATAGTGCCCATACCTAGTGCGGAATACAGTCTTGGGTATATCTTCAGGTTTTATCTTTAACTGGTGATATCCAGTCCTTAGGTCAATCTTGGAGAAGTAAACCGCATCTTTCAATTGGTCAAACAGATCATCAATCCTTGGTAAAGGATATCGGTCCTTAATGGTCAACTTGTTTAGTTCTCGATAGTCTATGCACAATCTTAAACTACCATCCTTCTTTTTCACAAACAGCACTGGTGCACCCCATGGTGACACACTGGGTCTTATCATTCCCTTATCCAGCAATTTCTGCAATTGAATAGCTAACTCTTTCATTTCTACTAGAGCTAACCGGTATGGTGCCTTCGAAACTGGCGCCGTCCCTGGAGCTAATTCTATAGCGAATTCTATCTCCCTATCGGGTGGTAATCCCGGAAGGTCTTCTGGAAATACGTCTTCAAATCCATTAACTATAGGAATATTTTGTAATTTAGGAACCTCTCGATTTGTATCTATCACATAGGCTAAATAAGCCTCACACCCATGCCGCAACAACCTCTTGGTTTGGGCCATGGTTAAAAACTTACGGGTTTGTCGTTGTCCCTTGAACACGACCTCCTGCCCTTCAGATGTTTTGATCCAAATTTTCTTTCTTTCACAATCGATCTGAGCACCATTGCTCGACAACCAATCCACTCCCAGAATAACATCAAATTCCTCTAATTTAAATGGGACCAAGTCTACAAGAAACTGTTGACCTTCTATTTCTAGACTACAGTCTAGGTGCATCTTATCAACTGGAATTACTTCCTGATTTGCTATCTCTACTTCTAATACTTCCTTTAATGGTTCCGCTCTAAGTCTTAACTGACTAGCGAAATCCCTCGAAATAAAAGACTTGGTAGCTCCCGAATCAAATAAAACATTTGCATTGACGGTGTTGAGTAAAAGGGTACCTGCTATCACATTTGTGTCCCTCACGGCATCTTTCACAGTCATGTTGAAAGTTCTAGCAGTCGGGGGTCTGTTAGAAGCGGCTCCACTGATTCTTGAGCCGGCGGGGTTTGCCATAAAGCAGCCTCTTTTCAGGTGTCCTAATTTTCCACATTGGAAACACTTCTGATCATTCAGAGGGCATGTTCCGGAGTAGTGCCCCGTCTTCTTTCATTTGAAGCAGGTTACCGACTTTAAGGTGCACTCTCCCAGATGTTTTCTTCCGCAAGTCTTGCAGTCAGGTAGTGGGGGTCGGGGTTGATTAAAATGGGACACTCCAGTCTGTCTGCCGCCCTGGCTTAGACTTTTATTCTCAGTTTTCCTGAATCCAGAATTTCTTAAGGGTTGGGACCTGGTTCCCCTAAATGGTCTTGCTGGAAAACTCTTGTTCACCGAGCTTCCTCCTTGACTACCAAACTTCCTCTTCTTCTCTTCTCTTCCTTTCTGACTCTGCTCATTACCTGCTTCCACTATGGTTGCCTTTTGCACTAGTGATACATAGTCCGTTACTTCCAACACCGCTACTCTATTCTGAATCCATTGCTTTAACCCTTGCTGAAACCTTCTCGACCTCTTCAAGTCGGTATTGACAAAATCCGGCACAAACCTAGACAACTCAGTAAACTTGGCTTCATATTCCGCCACATTCATGTTATCCTGTTTCAGTTCCAAAAACTTCCTCTCCATTTGTGCTTCCATGAACACGAGGAAATACTTTTCCAGAAATAAGGTAGTAAACCTTGTCCAGGTAACAACGGCATCCGTTTCTAGGTTTCTCTTCGATTCCCACCAGTAGTTAGCCTCTCCTTTCAGGAGGTATGTAGCAAAGACGGTCTTTTGGGCTTCCTCAATACCTAGGATTTCAAAAGATTTTTCCATTTCCTTTAACCAAGCTCTTGCCTCAACAGGGTCAGCAGATCCCTGAAATTTCGGGGGTCTTAGGGACTTAAAAACCTTAAAAGCACTATGCCCCGCAGTATTGGGGCCTGGTGGTGGTGGCGGTGGGTGCTGGTTCAAATTTTGTCGGAGTAGGTGCATAAATTGGTCCATCGGGTTTCCACCGGGGACCTCCACATTCTGAGTACTTTCATACTCTTCCTCTTCGTAGTCCTGATCATCAAACTCATTATAATCATCATCCTCTCCGCTTCCTTCATACTCACCTTCCTCATGGTTCTGTTCTTCCATCTCGTGGAAGTCTGGGTTTTCTTCCTCATTATGAAAGTTTTGCCTTTCATCTCCCTGGTTAACACTGCCCTGAGCCGCAGGATTGGCAAGGCGTGCTCGGGTTCCCATACGTCGGGGTGGCATTTTCCTGATGTTTTAAACAAAAACTTTTATTAAAAACCATTTGTTCCTTCAAAATATGTGGTTGGATCAATTGAGTTTCTCGGTGAAAGTCTTGGAAATCATCATTTCTCACGCAAAACTCTTTTATATAAAAAAAAAATCTGTTTTTTTGTCAAAATGGGGGTTGCACAGTTTATATGTCAAAACTAATAACTTGTAAAACAATTGAAATAGCAGGGGTTATCAACTTTAAGACTGAAAGCTTTAAAGAAACTGAAATGCATGAATATATACACCAGTGACATAAAGTCACGAGACACTGAAGTCAAAGTTCCCACAAAAGCGAACATATCGCTGGAATACATCATCCGTACAACAGTCAAAAGCTAAGTACTACTAGTCAACCAGTCAACATCTGCTACGTCAGTCTGATCAGCCTATCTCTAACTCAGAAAGGATACTACTATACATCAGAACCATCCCACAAAAACTGGCACTACTAACGGCCATCTGAGTTTAGAGAACTAAGCTATCTGTCACCTATCAAGTCTCCACCTCCGAGCGGGTCAGGTTCCTGACACGCGCCATAGCATCTGCCCAAATCCTCTCTGTGGCCAGTCGGGGTACCAATCCCTCAACAATAACAGACAGGCCTCTCATGCGGACCATAGCTCGCCACTCAATGCGGGAAATCTCAAGTCTCATCTCCATAGGAGTCATAAACCTCATCCCGTCCTGATAGGAATGACGGGTCTCTCTCTCTGCTTCCAACTGTCTCCTCAGCTCATCAACTCTAGCCTCTGCCGCTGCCAAGTCAGTTTTCAGCCGGCCAATCATCCAATCATGGATCACAGTAGGTACTCCAGTAGGTGAGGGAGGAGGTGTGTCTAGATCAGTCATGGCCTGGTCCTCCTCATATCCCTCAGGGGCAAGATCATAGTCATCGTCTGATGGTAATGGGCTCAATGGGGGCACAGGAGGGGTAAGGGCTCTCACAGTAGGCAGAGGGTACATACTGATGCCTCCTCGGCTAGCACTGTCCTCAGAAGTCTCATCGTCCTCCGTGGTAACTACATCAGGCACAATCTGATCCCTCTCAGTGGAATCATCATCCTCAGTCGACTCTCCGTCAATAGTGGGAGCAAGAGAAGTAGGAAAGTCAAACACAGTCATGGGGTCCTCTTCCGGATCCTCGTCCGGGTCCTCAGTATCCTCCTTGAGATCCTCATCTAGATCCTCCATGGGGTCGTCCTCAGCCGCCAGCAGAGCCTCATCGTGCTGGGTCTCAAGGTCATCATCCTCCTCGGCCGCAAACACCTATACAAGCGAAAACTAGGTTACTATACTGTGTAATTAAAGTTCCCTTGCGGGTTTTAACAGTCAGTGCTACATCCGGTAGCCGGACCATGAACTCGATGGGAGTTCTTCTTATTATTATAGTTGCATTTCTTATTCCTAACGCCCTATCGTTTCTGAGATTAATAACTATAGACTCTGATACCATTTCTGTAACACCCCCAGATCCGGGGTCGGAGATCTAGGTTGTCACGATCCCTTATTCCGTACAAACACTTAATACTTGAATCATAATATAATAAATCAACATACATGGTGACCCCACCGTCAATATACTCACGCCAGTTATGTCTCAGAAACGAATTTACAAAACAATAGTCATATGATCCACAAATTAAAGTTATTACAACCTAAAAGTCAAATGCTTATAACCTACTGCCAGTATGATCTCTATGTGAAACCAGAAAGGCAGCTCAAAAGTTGTTTTTGTTCATTAATATACATAAGTGATACTTATAAATAAACCGGAGCAACAAGAGTTACACTCCGAACCAACTCAATACTTCTACCTGAGGTGCTGCAACTGCCATCCTATGGGCGGTCTGCGCGGCCCATACGCGCTTCCGAGCGGTATGACGAATCCTGGCCATCTACTCTAGCTGTTGTGTTGTGATATATATATATAAAAGAAAGTAAGAGTGAGCACTAAGCCCAACAATAATATAAGCAGCATAAGCATATATGTTAGCTTATATCATAAAGGAAAACCTTTAAAACTCCATTCACATGTAGAATGATATATTTATTTTCTTTTCGTCAAAACATGGCATACAGTGCAAACTCTGTATGAGGTATAGTACTTTGTTAAAATATCATTAACAATATCCGTAACTGGTATTTAACCATAGTTACCCAAAACATTTCTGAAATTCCAATCCTTGGAAAACATGGAGAGTTGTACAAGGCTACACACTGGTATACGATGATCAGTCGTCATACCAAAGATTTTCTACTAGTAGATGGATAATCCCGAAGGTCATTACCCTAGCCGCATATGGGCTTTTAGGTTGGACCGGCGTCACTCGGCCTCTTACTCATTTGTACCCACATGGCGACATCAAGGCCACACAAGTGGACCCGCTCCCTGCCAACGGATTCCACTGGACTGGCGTCACCCAGCCTCTTATTCATATCCACCTGGCGACATCAAGGCCAGAAAAATATTTTTATTTGCAGGACCGTGCGTTACTCGGCCACTTACGCGAAATGTTGTTTCCCCCAAGCATAAGCTTGTTGATCGTTGTCAACTGACCTCGATCCTCGAGTAAAAAATTTTGAAATCACGACCTGGGAGTTTTGTAAAATATCTTTAGCTCTGATAATTCAGAAACCCAAACTATATCACTTTTAATGAAAGAGGCAAGTGAAATCATATGTTCACTTCCTGGAATGGATTTCCAAATTTTTGATAAGTCCAAAACCTTATTCTTCATTTGGGATAAATAATTTAAAAGTAGTTGGGAAACCCTACTATAGTCACATAAATCTCCATTTGAGATCAGAAAATATTTTAAATAACTATTGGAACCTTACGTAATATTTAAATAAGGTTCTATGATTTTTTTAAATCATTTTTGGAATATTTAATAAATATTCAAATAATAAATATTGAATTATTATTCAATATAAATCCACTTAAGTGAATATTCAAATTAATATTCACTTAATTAAATAATTATTCAAATAATAAATATTGAATTATTACTCAATAAGATTCTACTTAAGCGAATATTCAAAATAATATTCACTTAATTAAATAATATTCAAATAATAAATATTGAATTATTATTCAATAAAATTTCCACTTAAGTGAATATTCAAAATTAATATTCACTTAATTAAATAATATCCAAATAATATTTATAATAATATTATTTAAATATCTCACATTAAATATCCAATAATATATATATTGGAATATTTAATCAACATTTTTAAAAATATAACTGTCCCTGGAACCCTCCAGCTTCTGACAGTATAATCAAGACCAAAATACTAATTTGACTCCCGGTCTAAGTTTTAAAATTCACGTACGAGTGCTCTACCCTTAGAGCCTCTATAACACCTCGGTTTATATCTAATATTTTATAAACCCTTATATAACACAAAGCTTTTTACCAAGCATAATCAGTTATAACTCTTTACACAGTATTAAAACAGAATATATCACAAACACAACAGTAATCACAACAGCATCACTTATATAATGTAAGGTTTGGAAACTTGCCTTGGTGTCTCGGTGGTGTGGTAGTGGGGGCTTGAGAGTGTGCTCGTCGATCTATAACAAGATACATAATTCACAGTCAGTCCCCTAGAACCAATCAATGTGCTATTACTTAAGCACTAAAGTTCTATTAATGAAAAGCAAATGTCTCGCTCTCGGTCATCTATAACCTTATGACATTCCGTAACTCCTAAGTCAAAAGTTTGGTTGGAAATCTATTCACAAAACCCAAGTACTTTACCATTACTAATTCCTTGTTTTTAACCATCCCCTTAAGGGTATTCCACTCGCGCAACCTTTGTTCTTGCATTTTTATAAAATCACAAACTTATCTTTTTAATACTAAACCTCCTAGGTTTCCTTCCTAACAATCCATGCTAGTATCCATTTTAATATCTCAACCCAATTCCATTTTTAAAGGGCTTGATCCCTATCTCAAAGTTCATGTAATGAACTACTTAGTTACCCGAAACCGCTTTCACTAAAACGGACGTTTCTCCTAAACCGTAAATCAAAACGATACGATTCTTTCGCTAAAACAAACTATGAAACAGAGTCTACATGGTCATGGCCATAAACCTCTATGGTTATTCCCTTAAGGTATTCGGGATCTCTGTCCAAACTTCCTAAGTAAAATTTGACATGGTAACGACGCTTAAACGCGATTCCCGTGTTGAAAACACTTTAATCAATCCACCAATCCACAACCAAACAATCACAACCCAAGGATCTCATCCAAATCACTTTATTTCTGTCTACACAAGCTCACATCACTACTCACTAGTTCAACCATCACTTACTCCATTAAACATCATACATATCATGCAAATCATCTCTACATCATACTATCACTAACAATCATCCATTTATTCACTAATATCAAATCATAAGTAAAAGTGTGTGAGGGTTTATACCTTCCTTGGTACTTAGTATATCCTAGCAATGGGTGGTATGACCTTCTTTGTTCCTTGATTAACCTTTACAAGCCTTAAACTTCAAGATCAAAACAAGAAATCAAGAATTACTATTCATCTTTACTATTCATCATCAACTTTGAATCCATTTTTGAACAAGCTAACCATCATGGATGAAGCTAAGATCAAAGATTTACCTTAGTTTATGGATGATGGTGATTTAGAGCCCAAGATCTTGAATTATGGTTGAGTGAAAGTGGAGGAAAATATTTCTTATCCTTTGATGAAGAAAATAGCCGAACGGTGTGTTCTTCATGGATGCATCCTTTTTGATTTGTTTTGTTTTCTTTTTGTTTTGTCTAATAACTCTTAATTACTTGCCATTTGATTTGTGTTGCCATAAACAAGTTTTGTCACCAATGACACACCTCATTTTAACTTGTGGTTGTGGTGAAAGTGGTGACAAGGTGGTGATTCATCACCTTATCATCACTTTGTCATCAACATGTCATCCCTATGTCACTCTTCTGCATCATGCTTATGTCATCATTTGTATCCTCAATCCTCTTATATATTGCACTTGATGATCTTATATAATACTTCCCCTTTGGTTAGGGTTTAATCCATAATTTGCTACGCTTTTGTTTCACGATAGTTTCAAGTGATTTTAAAAACGTTTTTCTGTACCAAAGCTAGGGGATACTTCCTTGATCTTTCCATTACCTTGGTTTCATATATGGTCTTAGATTTCTCACCTTGGTTTAAGATATGATCATGGATTTCTCATTCCACATACTTCCTCAAAATGATCAAATCAATACATCCTCGATTGTCCGATGAATAGTGATTTAAAATTCGAATAGGAATCTCCTGATTCTGAGTACGTTTACATTCTTTTATTCTTCCTATACATCAATAATATAACTTCGAAACATTCATTCCATACCATCCACATAGTGTGGTCTGAAAAAAATTTCCATCAACAAATTTACTATTCATCAAGGTTTCAAATATTACAAAATTTTAGGATATTACACTAGAAGAGAAAAGGGGCCTGAAAGGGAGGAGAAATACAGAGGTGAAGTTCGAACGTTCTCGGGGGGCACGGTTTTAGAGCGGTGCTGTAAAACCGCCCGAAAGAAATATGCCAGACAGGTCTACAACTTGTATCAGACCAATCCTGCCAGACAGCCCCTGCCTATCACCTTCACAGAGGATGATTTCGAAGACGTGATATGGCCGCACGAAGATCCACTCATCATAAATCCCATCATAGGGGAGAACAAAATCTGGAGAGTTCTAGTTGATGGTGGTAGTTTGGTCAATATCTTGTATCACAGAACCTACTGCAAGATGAACTTGGGAGGCGAGCAGTTGGAGCCATGTCATGAGGCCCCGCTGTATGGCTTCGGGAATCAGCCCGTACCGATCGAGGGGACAATTATCCTCCCAATCATGCTGAGCAAGGCCCCTTACACCATGGAAAAAGAAGCCAAGTTCTATGTAGTGAAAGTGGATAGTCCGTACAATGGAATCTTGGGAAGGCCGATTCTTAGCGCTTTCCAGGCGGTAGCTTCTGTTCCCCATCTGAAATTGAAATTTCCAACAGAAAATGGTGTGGGGGAAATGAGAGGAGATCAGAAGGCTACAAGAATCATCATGTTGGAAGATATCAAGAAAGATAGAGATATCAAAATGACCGAAGGGGGGAAAAGAAAGAGAAATGAAGATGAAGGAAGCAGCCGTCAAATGATGAACATCGAGTTAGAAAAATTTGGGGCAGACTTGTCCAACCCTATAGCCGAACTGGCAACTGAGACAGAAAAGGTGGAACTGTATGTCGGACAGTCGGGGAAAATGATCCAAGTAGGCAAAAACATGGAGCCTGAGTTAAAAAAGAAAGTTATTGAAGTGATCAGACAATACCACGATGTGTTCACATGGGGACCGGAGGACATGCCGGGTTTAGAACCTTCGGTTGCAAAGAACTGTCTTAGCGTTAACCCTGATGCAAAGCTGGTTAAACAGAAGAAAAGGAATTTCCCCATGGAAAGACAACAAGTAATCCAGGCCGAAGTAGAAAAGCTGCTGGAAGCTAAGTTCATTGAGGAAATTGAGTATCCGGACTGGCTGGCAAATGTGGTGGTAGTCAAGAAGTCGAACAACAAATGGAGAATGTGTGTCGATTATACCGACCTGAACAAAGCCTGTCCGAAGGATCACTATCCCCTACCTAATATTGATCAGTTGATAGATGCAACCTCAGGTCACCAGGTACTTAGCTTTTTAGATGCTTTTTCTGGATATCACCAAATTGAAATGAATGCCGAGGATATTCCAAAGACAGCATTCATCACCCCCAGAGGTACATATGCATACATCAAGACGCCCTTCGGGCTGAAGAATGCAGGGGCAACCTTCCAGAAAATGATCAACAAAGTTTTTAAGCAAAAGATCGGTCGGAATATGGAATGCTATGTGGATGATATGATCGTGAAATCCATGTTTAAAGACCATGCAGAAGACCTGAAAGAGTGTTTTAAAACACTCAGAAGAAACAATATGAGAATTAATCCAAGCAAATGCACGTTCGGGGTTGCTAGTGGCAAGTTTTTGGGGTACATGGTAAGTGCCAGAGGGATAGAAGCCAACCCTGAGAAGATCAAGGCTGTGATTGATATGGAGGCACCGAAGACGATCAGGGACATTCAAAAATTAACTGGGCGATTGGCTGCTTTAAGAAGGTTTATTTCCCGATCGGCTGAAAAAGCACTACCGTTCTTTGAAGTACTTCGAGGGTCCAAAAACTTTGAATGGGGATCAGACTGCCAGAAGGCATTTGAAGAGGTTAAAGAATATCTGGTCAAGGCACCACTTCTGATGAGACCCGACCCCAAGGAAACACTGCAACTCTACTTAGCAGTGAGTGACCGAACACTAGGGGATGTGCTAGTCAAAGAACATGAGAAGAATCAACACCCAGTATTCTATGTCTCACACATGCTTAAAGATGCGGAAACAAGATACCCCAACGCAGAAAAATTCGCCTTTGGATTAGTGGTAGCATCAAGGAAGCTACGCCATTATTTTCAAGGAAGAACTGTGCATGTGGTCACCGATCAACCACTGAAAAAGATACTTCAAAGACCAGAAGCTTCAGGCAGAATTGTGGCTTGGTCGGTAGAGCTAGGAGAGTATGACTTAGAATTTGTGCCCAGAACCGCCATCAAAGCCCAAACACTGGCCGACTTCTTGGTAGAATGTTCTTTCTCAGAACCGAAGGACTTGGCACCAGAGGAACAGCTCATTCAGACACCAGGAAAATGGAAGCTCTTTGTGGATGGTTCGGTCACAAAAACGAAGTATGGGGCCGGTATGATCCTTATCAGCCCAAACGGTTTTGAGATTTGTCAGGCTATCAGGTTCACCTTTCCCCTGACTAACAATGAGGCTGAATACGAAGCATTACTAGCAGGGCTCTCCTTGGCACGAAGCCTAGAGGTGAAACACATAAGGGTATTTAGTGATTCTATGCTTGTGGTGAAGCAATTCTCCGTAGAGTATGGCCAAAAAGACCCCCGAACGAAGGCATACACAGCCAAGGTACGTGAAAGTTCACTTCATTTTGAGTCGTTTGAATTAAGCCAGGTAGCCAGAGAAGACAACAGCAGGGCAGATGCGTTGTCTAGGCTTGCCTCAACGGAAACTCAGAGTCTAACTGGGTTGATATATCTGACTGAAGTGAGGGTCCCTTTCATCGACAAAAAGCAGTGTTTGGAAATCCATCAAGGAATCAATTGGATGACCCCCATCAGGGCCTTCTTGGAGAAAGGAGTATTGCCATTAGACAAAAAGGAAGCACAAAAGGTGAGATATCGGTCAGCCAGCTACACCTTAGTAGGGGGACAATTGTTCAGACGGTCGGTTACACAGCCTCTTCTCAAATGTCTGGACCCCGAAGATCAAAGGTTAGTGTTGGAAACAGTGCACGAAGGAATTTGTGGAGAGCATTTGGCAGGGCGATCACTAGCTTTCAAAATTCTAAGACAAGGATTCTTTTGGCCGACCATATGGGAAGACGCCAAAAACTACTCCAAGCGATGTAGACAATGCCAGCTATTTAGTACCGTACCGAAGCAACCTCCAGAAGAAATGTCATCGGTCCTTAATCCCATTCCCTTTGCGATGTGGGATGTGGACATTGTGGGAATTCGACCCACCAGTACTAAGCAGGCTAAATATTGCATTGTAGCCATTGACTACATGACAAAATGGGTAGAAGCCCGACCACTGTCGGCCATAATTGAGGAAGCAGCTAAAAAGTTTATGCTTGAATAGGTAATCTTGAGGTTCGGGATCCCAATGATCTGCGTATCTGATAATGGAACTCAGTTCATTGGCAGTAAGTTCAGAAAGTTTTTAGCTAAGTTCGGAATCCAACAGAAGTTCAGTTCAGTCGGACATCCACAAGGAAATGGAGCCATTGAAGCAGCAAACAAGATCATTTTTGAGGGAATAAAGAAACGACTTGGAGATGCTAAGGGCATGTGGGCAGAAGAGTTACCCTATGTTCTTTGGGCATACCGAACTACTCCCAGATCCTCAATGGGAGAAACTCCATTCAGGTTAGAGTTCGGGACAGACGCATTGATGCCAGCCGAAGTTGGAATGGAATCTTACCGAACACAGGTGTTTAATTTGGAAAGCAACGAGTTCGGACTACGAGCTAATGTAGATATGGTGGCTGAAGAGAGGGAAGCGGCTCATCAGCGAAATGTCCGATACCAGCTTCAGGCTGCTCAGTACTACGATGCTGGCATAAAGAAAAGATCATTTCAGGTCGGAGACCTCGTTCTCAGAGAGTTGGCAACCTCCATGCCGACCAAACAGGGAAAGCTGATGCCCAATTGGGAGGGCCCTTGCACAGTGGTTGAAGTGGTTCGATCGGGGACATATAAACTGTCTGGATCGGACGGTTCCTTGATCAAAAACACTTGGCATGCTTCGCGCCTTCGTAGGTTCTACCAGTAAGCCTATCGAAATTTTTTGTTTTTCTATCGTTTTTACTTCAGCAACTTTGATTCAGCATGTTTACTTCAGCATGAATTAATCCAGAAGGTTTATTTCCAATATTATTTACTTCAGTCCATTTATGTCAACTTGATTCAGTTCATTTGTTTTAAGTATAATGAATAGTAAATGTAAAATTGGAATAGCACGAACGAATGAACGATGATAGCACAAAAATTCCAAGCCCATACTTCAGGGCATTCGAAAGGAAATCTTGTTAATATTTTAAGATGTATCTCCACCTCTTTAAAATATTAAAGGGACAAACTTACCGAAGAGGTATGACGAACAAATGTTTATACCAAAGGTAAACTTAAACAAAAACACCAAGGCAAAATACAAAGCCGAGGAGGTGTTACAAAGAAAAAACACCAAGGCAAAATACAAAGCCGAAGAGGTGCTACAAATAAAAAACACCAAGGCAAAATACAAAGCCGAAGAGGTGTTACAAGGAAAAATGCTAAGGCAATCTACAAAGCCAAAAATGCATTATCTACGAACAATTCAAAGACAATTAAAAAGCTAAGGCAATTGAGTAAGACCTGAAGCAAACTATGATCGAACGCCAAACACAACATGTAAATGAAAAATTTACGCAAAGGCAAATTAGATCACAAAAGTTAAATAAACATAAGCCCGAAGGCAAGAGTAAATACAGACCCGAAGGCAAAACGTTAAATTACATAGCGGAATAATAAAAGTAATACATCTAATCAGACAGATCGGAATCAGGGTCTGAGCTAACGACCGGAGGGACATCAGGCTCTTCAGGACGCCCGATGGGATCTTCCATACCCTCCTCTAAGAGAAGTTTATGGTCTATCCCAACAGCGTGAGCCTTGCGGATCACCTCCTCGTAGCCCGCCGTAAAAACCCGATCTTCGGACAACAAAACCAGCTTTTGGGCCTTCTTCCCAGCCTTCCGGGAAGCCCTCAGACTAGACTTGGCCCGGTTCAGACGAACGAACGCAGCATCAAGATCGATCTTGACGCTATCTCGGTCAGTCATCACCTGAGCCAGCCTCTGCTGCAAAGAGGCAACCTCCTTGTGTAAAGAATCAAGCTGAGCCTCAGCAGCCTCTGCCCTTTCTTCGGTCAGCTTGAGCCCGCGCAGGTGACTCCCTAGATCCTTCACCTTCTGCTCCACAGTAGCAGCCCAAGGAGCAACCTGAAAAACAAAGGAAGGAAAGTGGTGAGAAACCAACTTATCAAAGAAAAGAGCTAAGTACACAGTAAAGAATACTTACCAAGGCAACATGCCCAATCAGCTCCGAACAGGCGCTAAGAGCATCAGTATTATCGTATATCGGACGATCCTGGGGAAGGATAAACGCCCGACATAAATCAACACCAATCTCCTTTGCCTCAGTGGGAGCCGGGGCACCAAACCTGTCGGTTGTCATCACGGACCAATCTGGTCGGTAAGTCAACACAGCCTCCCCATCCGCCCCGCGTGGACGCTTCTGTGCCGAAGTTGTTAGGTCCAAAGTATCGTAGAAGGGGGGGTTGAATACGATACTCACAAATAATTTAATTTCGTTCGCGGATTAATCTTTCAGTTCTATAACGAAATCAAACACACCAAACCAAATCAAGTTTCGGGGAATATATCTTTTTATAAATATAAACCTCGAGGGGTGCTACAATTTCTAATCCGTAGATTAGCGTCAATGAGTTTAAGGTTACACAAATACAAAACAATGATCAAGTTCTGAGCACTATTAATTTCTCTGATAATTTTCTCCGGCTCTTCTCTCTCTCAGTAATGTCTCTGTGTTAGAATCCTTAACTGAAGAAGACACATTCTTCACTCTGTATTAACTGCAGACTTTGATTTGAAAAACCATCGAACCAAACTTGTAGAAACAATCCTGGCCGTTGGATCTTCTTCAACTTGAAAAACAAGTATTACTTTCCACCTGCTCCCAATTAAAAAACCATCGAATGGTTTAAGAAACCATCGAATGAAACAAATCATTTTACCATTCGATAGTTTTTAAAACAAAACTATCGAATGCTAAATTGATTTATTTGTTTTTAATTCAATCACCTTAAACTCTCATTCGATAGTTTTCTTAAAAGAAAAACTATCGAATTGATTTACTTATCTTTTGTCCTTTAGTAATAACTCCTGAGCTCCCGGGTGTTTAAGTAATAGACAGTATCAATTTCTTCGGAGACGATAAAATAACTTGATCTTTTCAGTGCTGTCACCTAGTGCAACTGGTCTGGTTCACAGATGAATAACACTTGATCAATTCTTATTTTATGACTTCAATTATAATGCTGCTGATACGTCCCTTGTCGTTCTGGTTGCTTCATCACTGGAATCCCGTGGTACTGAACCCTAAATCATTCACATACTTCTGTCGTCTTCAAAGTCTTGTTTCTATTGCTGTCACTGAGGCTTGAACATTTTCATGAACTTCTTTCCGTGACCTGTTTACGGACTTCAAGAATACATAACGTATTTTGATTTTTTGAGTTTACCTTTTCTTCTCTGATTCTGGATTCCTGTGCTTCTATTAATACTATTGTCTGTCTTGTCCTTTGTTGAGTTGTAGTTATCTCTTTTACATCTTATGTTACATTATGCTTTACAATCTCCCCCTATTTGATTGGATAGAGTTCGACAAGCAAATACTTCGAGGATAACTCAACTAACTAAGGAAACATTAAACTACTTAAAGTAAGACAGAGTAATAATATCAATGCATTCTGGATCAGATATATATACATTTCCAGATTTCATAAATCAAAAAACAATTAAACTTTATACAATGAAGTTGCTCCTCTAGTCTGAGCTGATAGTTCTCTTGTTCTTTGCTTCAACATTCAGTCCATTCCAATCTCACCTTCTTCAATCATTGGATCGGAGTTAGCAGCTTGATAATCAATCACTGATAGATAGTGCAGTGGTTCTCCAGGTTTAAGGATTGCTCCTTGGATGTGTCTTCCAATATATTCAACCTCTTGACCCACTCCAGCCCATAACCATGCAATGTTAACATCTTTCTTGTTCAGCTTTGGCATGTTTGGCAGTCTGGTATGCATTTCTAATCCTCTTTCCACTCTTTTCCTATAGTAAGGAACATTCTCCATTAGAAATCTTCTAAGAGTGTCTGCTGCTTTGTCCTTCTCCGTTGATGAGAATCCAGTGGATCTAAGATACTTCTCAACTGAGATTAGATAGTTGCTTGGGTAGTCCCTCAGTTTGTCCTCAGCCAAATAGCAGATTCTGAACAAGTCATTCGTCATGAATCTAACCATTGGAGGATCTTCAGTAATCTCTGGACTGACTTTCATCACGATCTCCTTAACATGCTCACGGAGCAGTTCATTTAGCCTTGTGGTTCTTTGGATCTTGATGAGTATAGCCTGCAATTCTGTATATGTCCTCTGTTCTAAAAACTTAGTAGAAATCACAAATGTACCTTTCTCCAGAAAACTGATTAATAAGCTCCAGGCACCATTTGCTTTAACCCCAGCATTCAGACAGATTATAGAGCTTCTCAGTGCTTTAAAGTAAGTCTGATCTTCAAGATTAGCACTTCTGATGTCCTGAATAATGACTTCCACCTCCGCATTGTCGTTGACTTGTAATCCGTCTTCAACTCCACAAAAGGTTTTGTAAGCCATTTCCCATTCAGTACCATCTTTCTTTGCCAGATCTATCATCTTCTTCTTCCTCACTTCATTATACACCTTCATTCTCTTTAGCTTTTCACTTCTCAGAATTGCTTGCTGTTTTTCCTTCTCAGCTTGCCTGGCATCTATTGCAGCTCTCTGAGCTCTTATTGCTTCCAAGGCAGCTTCTTCTTCCTGTGATAGAGAATTTGCTTCTTCCATATCATCATCCAAGATAGGATGTTCTATTGGCTCCGGATAATATGGCTCATGCTCCTCTTGAATAGGTTGCTCATGCATGACCTCAAATTCCTCTTCACTTCTCTTGTCTTCCTCTACAAGCTCCTCAATCCAGTACTGTCTGATTGGAATAGCCTCAACAGTCTCCCAAACTCCCCATTTATCCTTCACCCCCTCTCCAACTTTCTCCCCCTTAGTTGAGGAATCCTCGATAAAAGCATCCTCAGCATAAAAGAAATTAGAAGGATCAGGTTGCTGATATGAAGAACCAGGTTGTCCAGATTGTTGGTTCTTTAGCATACTCCATATAGACTGTACTCCGTCACCTTGATTCTCCAAGAAATCCATAAGCTGCTTATTAAACTCATTTATAGAAGCTAGCAACAGGTCAATGTTCTCCAATCTTGAGTTGGTAGTCTTTTCCATGTGATCCAGCCTCTTGTTTAGCTTAGACTCCATTCGTGAAAGGGAATCCATTGCATCTTTTACCCGCGCTTGACCATCCCGGATAACCAGAACGTCTTCTTTCAAAGCTTCATGTCCTTGAGACAGTGCAGTTACTTCATTCATGAATCCATCTTTAAGCTCCCTAACGTCCATCCTCAGCTCGACTAGTTCTTCCATAGCTTCCTTCTTTAAGGAGTCCACTGCCTGCTTCGTACCTGTTATAGTGCCAGATGCACTGCCAATGACCCTGAATGTTCTTCTGGAATCAGCTGCAGCCAAGTCAACTTTCTCTTGAATAGACTTTAAAGAAACATTGTCTTGACTGGAGGAGATCCCTTGGTCAAAGGAAGGTCGCAGTGGAACCTTGAAAAGTGGATTTCCTTCTTTGTCCCGAACTGTCATCTCCTTGAGGGAAGATTGAACTTGTAGCTCTCTTTCTGTTGGTAGCAGCAGATCATTAATATTAGGTAGGGTTAGGGTGTCACTCCTCACATTTGGCTCTGGGTGTACACTCAACGTTTCTGTCGGTGTTTGAATCATTTTTCCTTTCCCACTCAGGCCAGGTGTAAGTGTTTTTGTTTCACTCAAATCCTTTGTGCTGATTGTACCTGCAGAAGAGATCACCGTAGCCATCCTTAAGGAGGTCACCGGTGGTGCAATGGGGCTTCGCAAGTCCCCGTCCTTGGTTAAACCAAGTTGCTGATCATCCTTAGATGATATATCCTTTGAAGGATCTAGAGTTTGAATCTCTAGGGGGTTAGAAACAGGCTCTTTTAACAGCAGAGATCCCGAATCTTCCCCGTGAGTCTGTAAAGACTTCACCTCAGTTGACTCCTCAATAGTAATTGATTCACTGTCAACGAGTTGCCGATCTGCACCTACGTCAGACCCTTTACCCGCAGGATCCAGATATGTTCCATCTGGGGAGGTAGACAATGACCTTTTAGATTGTGCATTTAGGTCAAAGCCTTCTCTCGACGTCTGTGAAGACCCTTGGTTCTGAGAACCTTCAACCAGTGAACCTGACCGTAATATGGTCGGAACACCAGTTGCTTCCGTCAATTCTTCCTTACTTGATTGAGCTATTGGTTCAGATATTGCTTTAGTTAGCGCAGCCCAATCAGCATCAGAAAAATCAGTAAAGGGCTCTTTGAATGAGAGAAATGAAGTATCAGCAGTTGCCTCAGTTTCTGTTCTTCTCCTTTTAGAGGAAGGCAGAGCTGCTGTTGAAGGGTGTATCTCCTTATGTGGTGCTGCTTTGGCACTATCTCCCTCTACACTCATGGATGGTTCTTTAATGGGTATAGTAGGGGAAGGAGGTTCGTTTATGTTTTCATTTGGCTCTTCCAAAGTCTCTTCAACCGTGGTTAGAGGTTGTGGGTTTGCAACCTCCTGGTCAGGAATGGCCACTAAGGGCTCTGGATCAACATCCATTGGTACAGGTGCCATTACAGGTTCAGGTTGTGGAATATTACCTTGATTTACCTGTTCCCCTGGGGGTAGAAGTGGTAGGGGCACCGTTCTTAGATATTCAGTGAGAACAGTGGGTACCCCTGGAAGATAGTTGTCCTTCCTAATAAGAGCGGTTATGGCATTGCTCTTCATTCTCATGCACTCCTGGTTGGCTTCACCTTCAAAGATCTCTCGTTCATCATCTGTTAAGATATCATTGAGAATTAGCTGTAGGAACCTAGGATAGAAACAGAGCACATCTTCATTTATGCCTGTTCTTTCATCCAGTGGTCCCATGCATATGATTACTTGATCAATCAGTAACCGTCCAATGTTCATATGCCTATTGTTCGCAATGGCAAACCCTATCTTTTGAAGGAATAAGGGAATACCATGCAGATTTGTTAGCTTGGCAGTAAAAACATGGATTAGGGTATGAAAGAAAAAGTTCCATGCTTTTGGCAAGTAATGCTTAAGGAACTCTCCCACAAAGAAGTTAGGTTGTTGACTTCTAATGAGAGTGAAGAAAGCATGTATCTCCTCAGTTGTAGGATCAGGAACAAGGTTTTCTGTAGGAAAATGAAGTACTCTGTTAAAGTCATGTTCCGTCACCCTTATTGTTCTGCCCCCTGGCACAACAAAACTGAAGGATCTCACATTATTCTCACTTGTATCCGTGGCGGATGTGTACAACGCAGTCAATTGATCAATACAAAGGACCACGGGAGTACTCACAGCGTATGCCACTAATGAACGTGTGTTCAAAAACTCTGCCCATGCACGAATTTGAGGATTCGTAATGGCTTGCAGATTTTGAAACGAGACATGATTAGTTTTGGTTACAATAAATTCTCCAGCCATTATGTTTCAAATTTCCAGAAAATAAATTTTAAACCAAAACTAAAATTTACCACTTAAATTTAATTAATTATTAATAATTAATCAAACTTATCACCAAATCCCTTAAAACTAAAATAACCCCTTTTAACACTAACACAGAAAAATCCGAACACCTATGAACTGTAGAACCCTTGAATTCTAACCAATATTCAATTCAAAAGTCTACTTCGATGGTTTCTTATCCAGAAAGTGACAAAAACTCAAAAAAACATTAACTTTTCACGGTTAGAAATCAATCAACAGTGACAAACAGTAAATATTTTAAGGTTTTCTTGATTAAACTTGAAGAAACTATCGAATGGAATTCGTGTACTGTGTGTATATCTTTGTAAGTATTGAAATCGACAAAAGCACTTCTCTCAGATCTGTGAAAATGAAAAAAAAAGAGCTAAGGCACGGTTAAATACTTTTGAAACTGACAGGGGCAAAATAGTCTTTTCAGGTTCGATAGTTTTTAAAAAGAACTATCGATGGTTTTCTTGTAGGGGTAAAAAGGTCAATTTTCTTCGATAGATTTTGAAAAACTATCGAATTATTTAAACATCAGAATTTAAACCAACCTTTTTGAAAAACCATCGAACGTTTTGCTTTTGAAAAACCAAAAACTATCGAGGGGTTTTGTAAGAAAAAAAACTATCGAGAATTTGATTATTGAATTAATAAATTCACTTCGATACATTTTTCTACTGAATTTTAAAATACATCGAGAATTTAAATATTAAATTAGGTAAATTCCTTCGATATATTTTAAATTAAATCTCAAAAACTATAGAGAAATGCTTTCGATAGTTTTTCTTTTCCTTTTCAAAAACTATCGAAAATTAACTTCGATAGATTTATCTATGTACTTGAAAAACCATCGAATTTCCTAAATTCGATATTTTTGCTTCTGTCTTTATTTTTAAAACCTGTTCATGTTTTAAAAAATCAGACTGTTTTATTTCCTGTCAAGTTTTAATTCTAATAAATTATTTCAAATTTACCAAAATCAATTCTTAACAGAAAATTCACAATTTTCTTAGAATAAAATCAATTAAATATCATTGAGTGATATTAACCAATTAAAATCTAATCAATTATGCTGCATTAATCTACAATGTTAAAAACAAAGCAAATTAGTTCAAATTAAATAAATGCTTAAATATTTAGAACAAATATTAGCACTTAAATAATTTTTAGAATTAATAACCAATTAAATGCCAGAAGATATATCATCCATAATTATGACATAAAATTAGTATAATAATCCTAATTACGAGAATTGCTCCAGAAAATAAATTCACGAGTCCTAAGGATATAGCAATTCCTAAACTCATGTATTCACCAGGACTCTCTGCAGTTACTGACTTCTAATCAAAATCAATTAGAAAGATTTAACATCCCAAGTTCACCAACCAGCTTATTGAAAGTGGATTCATCAAGCAGTTTAGTAAAGATGTCTGCAATTTGATCCTCTGTGGGTACAAAGTGTAACTCCACAGTTCCATTCATGACATGCTCTCGGATAAAATGATACCTGATGTCGATGTGCTTCGTCCTCGAGTGTTGCACTGGGTTGTTTGAGATTGCTATGGCACTTGTGTTGTCACAAAATATAGGAATCTTTGTCAACAGAAGTCCATAGTCACGGAGTTGGTTTCTCATCCACAATATCTGAGCACAACAGCTACCAGCAGCAATGTATTCAGCCTCAGCTGTTGATGTGGACACTGAATGCTGCTTCTTGCTATGCCAGGAAACCAATCTTCTTCCAAGAAACTGACAGCTTCCTGAAGTACTCTTCCGATCAATCTTACAACCTGCAAAATCAGAGTCTGTGTATCCAATAAGATCAAATCCTGTATCTTTAGGGTACCAAATTCCAAGATTTGGGGTCCCCTTAAGATATCTAAATATTCGCTTAACAGCTATTAGATGAGATTCTTTAGGATCAGACTGAAATCTAGCACACAAGCATGTTGCAAACATTATATCTGGTCTACTTGCAGTGAGATAAAGTAATGAGCCTATCATACCTCTGTAGCCTGTGATGTCAACCTTCTTACCAGTTTCATCCTTATCAAGCTTAGTGGCAGTTGGCATAGGAGTCTTTGCTGTAGATGAGTCTTCCATTTGATACTTCTTAAGAAGATCCTTGATGTACTTAGACTGACAAATGAATATACCATCTTGTTTCTGGTATACTTGCAATCCAAGAAAGAATGACAATTCACCCATCATGCTCATTTCATAACGACTCTGCATTAACTTAGCAAATCTCTTGCATAGATCATCATTAGTAGAACCAAATATTATGTCATCAACATATACTTGCACCAATATCAAATCATTTTTATGCTTTTTGACAAAGAGAGTTTTGTCTACAACACCTCTTGTAAAATCATTTTCAAGTAAGAATTCAGAGAGAGTGTCATACCATGTCCTTGGAGCTTGTTTGAGTCCATATAGAGCTTTGAATAGAAAGTACACAAAGTCTGCCAGTTTTGAATCCTCAAAACCTGGAGGTTGTTCCACATACACTTCTTCTTCTAACTCCCCGTTCAGAAAAGCACTCTTCACATCCATTTGATATACCTTGTAATTGGAATGTGCAGCAAATGCCAGAAACATTCTGATGGCCTCAAGTCTTGCTACTGGTGCATAGGTTTCATCATAATCTATACCCTCTTCTTGAGAGTAACCTTTAGCAACCAGTCTGGCTTTGTTTCTCGTTACAATGCCATCTTCGTCCAACTTATTTCTGAATACCCATCGTGTTCCAATAACAGATTTTCCCTTAGGCCTGGGTACCAGCTTCCAAACTTTCTGCCTTTCAAACTGATTGAGTTCTTCTTGCATTGCAATCACCCAATCTGGATCATCTAGAGCATCTTCAACTTTCTTAGGTTCTGTTTCTGAAAGAAACCCAGAATAGTGACATTCATTTTGTGATGTTCTCCTAGTTCTCACTCCTGTGTCCGGATCACCAATGATCAAGTGAAAGGGATGATCTCTATTCCATACCCTTTGTCTTGGCAGATGCGATCTTGATGATTCTCCTTGTTCTAGATGTTGTGGAGTGTGACTAGTTGATCCTTCTCCTGCTCCCCCTGAGTTGTTGACGGTTTGATCTGTTGATTCTGAAGACTGACTAGTGGATCCTATAAGTTGAGGATTTCCACTTTGGTCACCACTTGGTCCAGAATCATTATCATTATGATTATTATTAATGACTGTAACAACTTCAGGTACTTCTTCATTGTCAGAGAGATCTCCTGATAGATTTTCAAATACCAAGGATTCAGAGTTCTCTCCAGTTTGCAGGCCTGGTCTTTTAGTGTCGTCAAATGTTACATTAAAGCTTTCCAACACCTTCTTATCTTCAATCACATATACCCTGAAAGCCTTAGATTCCAGAGAATAGCCCAGAAAAATGCCTTCATCTGCTTTGGCATCAAACTTGCCAAGATGTTCTCCATCTTTAAGTACAAAGCACTTTGCACCAAACACATGAAAGTACTTCAGTGTTGGCCATTAACTCATACGGAGTCTTTTCATGATCTTTGTTAATCAGGGTTCGATTCTGAGTGTAGCAAGCTGTATTCACTGCTTCAGCCCAAAAGTAAGTGGGAAGTTTTGATTCACTCAACATGGTCCTTGCTGCTTCAACCAAGGTCATGTTCTTCCTTTCCACTACTCCATTCTGTTGAGGAGTTCTTGGTGCTGAAAACTGTCTTGATATTCCTTTCTCTGAGCAGAAATCATTTAGAACTGCATTCTTGAATTCAGTTCCATTGTCTGATCTGATTGTCCGCACAGGTAGCTTGGCTTCCACTTCTATCTTCTTGATGTGATCAATGATTAGTTGTGTTGCTTCATCCTTTGTTTGTATGAACAACACCCACGTGTACTTGGAGTAGTCGTCCACCATCACCAATGCATATCTGTTTCTTGAAAGTGACATAACATTAACTGGACCAAATAAATCCATATGAATCAGCTGTAATGGTTCAGTAATGCTTGTCATTCCTTTGCTTCCATGTGATGCTTTCTTCGACTTCCCCTTTTCACATGATTCACATAGTCCCTCCTGATTGAATTCCATCAGGGGCAACCCTCTCACTAATTCTCTCTTTACCAAAGAGTTCATAGTTTTGAAGTTCAGATGTGAGAGCTTCTTGTGCCATAGCCAACTTTGTTCTGAAGATGCCTTTGCATAGAAACATGTAACTTCTCCTTCACTGGTAGAACTTAAGTCAGCTATAAACAAATTTCCTTTTCTCACTCCCAGTAGAGTAAGCTTCTCATCCTTCCTGTTGGTGATCAAGCACTTGTCCTTTCTGAAATCTACATTGTAGCCTTTATCACAGAATTGACTGATACTTAGTAGATTGTGCTTTAATCCTTCAACAAGAGAGATGTTTTCAATGATGACATTTCCAGCTTTCAATTTACCATATCCCGTAGTGAATCCTTTGCTGTCATCTCCAAAGGTTACAATCGGGCCGGTCTTCTTAACCACCTCTGTAAGCAGGGACTCTTCACCTGTCATGTGTCTAGAACAGCCACTATCCAGAATCCACACAACCTTTGAGCTTTTAACCTTACCCTGCAATCACAGATTGATTAAGCGGACTTTGGTACCCAAAATTGTTTGGGTCCTGAAGGTTTAGATGATTTAACAGGAGTAACATTCAATTTAGTCTTACCCTGTTTGATATTCATAGCATCTGTGGATTTAACATTACTAGAGCTATTGCTACTATCAGACATCAACTTAAAATAAGCATGCATGATGTTGTACTTACATAGCAAACACTCTTTCTTTCCACAGGGTTCATGATTATCAGGCATGTCAGACATGTTATGCATTTCAGAAGCATTAGCAGTTTCTACTTTAACCTTTTTACATGCATGTGTAAGGTGTCCAGCAGAATTACAAATAGAACACAACTTCCTAGATGCAATGGGAGAAGATGGAACCAATTCCTGATTAACAATCTTCTTCCTCCCTTTCCTGTTCTTTTTAACATTACTAGCTAAGGAACCTACTTCAGTTTTAGGTAAATCAGGTTTAGGTAATACATTCTTTACTGATTTCCTAGGTAACTTAGTCTTTACCTCTTTTTCCTTCAATAAATCCTCCTCAAACAATTCTTGTGCTATGAAAAGATCATCCTCATAAAAGAGAGGTGGAAACGGCTTAATAAAAACTGGACAATCAACATTCTTAAGAACATGTGGAGTATTCCTTTTGACAACTGAAGGTGTCACAGGGAATTCCAAAATCTTCTTACCAGCTTTCTTGTTATAGTCAAATCCTATAGCAGTTTTATTCTCTACGGCCTGAGTATCAATGATTTCCTTAGCCACTAGAGCGGAATTCTTAAAAGCATTCAGCTTCAAATCTAGATCTGAAACCTGCTTCCTGAGGATAGTCTCTATCTCATCATTACACTTGACCTTGTTCTCTAAGTACGCATTCTTTTGCTTAAGATCTTCTAATGTTACAGCTACAAGCTCTAGTTCTTCATTTTTAGATTCTAGCTTTTTAATCTTAAGAACTAGTTTAGCATTTTCCATTTCAGATGCTAGCATGCTTGTGTGTACATTAAACAATTCTACACTAAGATCTTGCACAGTTTTCTTGTACTCAGAATTAGACATATCAATTGTAGTTAAGATAGGTACCTGAGATGATTGAGGTGATTCCTCTGAAGAGTCAGCCATTAGAGCAACATTTACATATTCCTCCTCTTCATCCGAATCAGTATCATCCCAGTGCTTTCCCTCTGCTATGTAAGCCTTCCCTTTCTGCTTTCCAGAGAATGCCTCCAACTGCTGTTTAAGCTTGGCATTCTCCTTCTTCAACTCATTATAAGAATCCTTCTTTCCATAGACATCTTTCATGTCTCTTGCTTGACGAGGCTTCCGGCATTCAGTGGCGAAATGCCCTAACTCATTGCAGTTATAACATCTTGATTTGCTTCTATCAATCATGCCAGTCTTGTAGCCTCCCTTAAAGCCTGTACTAGGTGTATAATTGCTCTTCTGGAATCTGTTGGTTGAGCCCTTGAACTTGTACTTAGGGTTTCTCTTGAAACGAATATGACTAAACTTTGCAGCTAAGTACGCCATGGTTTTGTCTTCCATTTGCTCAAGCTCTTCTAGGGTGTAGTAATCACTTTCATCAACACCCAGATTCACAGAATCCATTTCTGCTTCTATTATCACCTCCTTTCCAGCTCTAGGGGTTTGAACCTGAATCTCAGAAGTTATTGGTTCATCCACTACAAGTGCTGCTGATCTCACAAGTGCATTGTGCTTGCTGTCCACTGTCCCTGATCCGTAGATTATCACCCTTTGTTCCTGTTCCATCTCATAGGTCTTCAACTTGCCATAGATCATCTCTAATGACATCTTTGTGAAGTCAATTCTTTCCCTAATGGATGATGACTTGTGTTCTACATGATGGGGCAGCGTCATCATGAACTTCCTGTTCGATTCTCTCAGTGGATAGGTCTTTCCTTTCATTGCCAATTCATTGAGGAGCTTAGTATACTTCTCAAAGACCTGAGTTATACTTTCTCCTGGCAGTGACCTAAACGCTTCGTATTGAGAAGTCAGAATGTCCAATCTGTTTTCCTGCACGTCTATAGTTCCTTCCATTATTAGGTTAATGGTTTCCCACATATGTTTCCCACTTGTACAGTTCATCAACTGATGGCTCATTTCCTTGTCCGCGGAGTCCGCCAATATCAACATTAAACCGGTGTCCAATCGAATCAGTTCTTTGTCAGAATCTGTAAATTCAATTATCTCCTTAGGTTGGGTGCCTGAAGGAATCCTGCTACCGTCAGGAGCTGTAGATTCACTAACTGGTTTCATTGGTACAAACGGTCCGTTTTCTAATATGCCAATATACAACGGATTAGATGCCTTGATAAATAACATCATCTTCATCTTCCACAAACCGAAATCATCTCTAGTAAATGGGGAACTTTAATACCAGCGGTTGTCTTTGGAGCACTCATGGTTTCTGAAAATTTCAAATTGTTTAAAATTCAAGAAATTCCAATTAAATGAAAAATTTTGAAAGTTAAAAAATTTGCTTCGTATTTTCACGCTACTTTTGATTTTGGTCTCATTCACCGGATCTGATTTGTATATCAATCAAGTAGCTCTGATACCAATTGTTAGGTCCAAAGTATCGTAGAAGGGGGGGTTGAATACGATACTCACAAATAATTTAATTTCGTTCGCGGATTAATCTTTCAGTTCTATAACGAAATCAAACACACCAAACCAAATCAAGTTTCGAGGAATATATCTTTTTATAAATATAAACCTCGAGGGGTGCTACAATTTCTAATCCGTAGATTAGCGTCAATGAGTTTAAGGTTACACAAATACAAAACAATGATCAAGTTCTGAGCACTATTAATTTCTCTGATAATTTTCTCCGGCTCTTCTCTCTCTCAGTAATGTCTCTGTGTTAGAATCCTTAACTGAAGAAGACACATTCTTCACTCTGTATTAACTGCAGACTTTGATTTGAAAAACCATCGAACCAAACTTGTAGAAACAATCCTGGCCGTTGGATCTTCTTCAACTTGAAAAACAAGTATTACTTTCCACCTGCTCCCAATTAAAAAACCATCGAATGGTTTAAGAAACCATCGAATGAAACAAATCATTTTACCATTCGATAGTTTTTAAAACAAAACTATCGAATGCTAAATTGATTTATTTGTTTTTAATTCAATCACCTTAAACTCTCATTCGATAGTTTTCTTAAAAGAAAAACTATCGAATTGATTTACTTGTCTTTTGTCCTTTAGTAATAACTCCTGAGCTCCCGGGTGTTTAAGTAATAGACAGTATCAATTTCTTCGGAGACGATAAAATAACTTGATCTTTTCAGTGCCGTCACCTAGTGCAACTGGTCTGGTTCACAGATGAATAACACTTGATCAATTCTTATTTTATGACTTCAATTATAATGCTGCTGATACGTCCCTTGTCGTTCTGGTTGCTTCATCACTGGAATCCCGTGGTACTGAACCCTAAATCATTCACATACTTCTGTCGTCTTCAAAGTCTTGTTTCTATTGCTGTCACTGAGGCTTGAACATTTTCATGAACTTCTTTCCGTGACCTGTTTACGGACTTCAAGAATACATAACGTATTTTGATTTTTTGAGTTCACCTTTTCTTCTCTGATTCTGGATTCCTGTGCTTCTATTAATACTATTGTCTGTCTTGTCCTTTGTTGAGTTGTAGTTATCTCTTTTACATCTTATGTTACATTATGCTTTACAGAAGTCCGCCCAACTTCGGGCATGTTGATGATCTCCACCTCATCGACGGTGGTATCGATGATGTTTTCCTCAGCTATGGTCGACCGATGTTCGGCTTCATCTCTGGAAGCTGACCGGATAGGAGTCTCAGGAAGACCCTCGGCGCTCTGCCTCGCGGCCAACTCAGCAAGCTTCCAGGCGTTCTTAGCTGGAGCCCTTTGAATCATTTCAGAGCGAGTAGACACTGCAAAAGGGAAAAATAAGAGTCAGTAAACAGAAGAAATTATTAATGAATAATTAAATACGACGAAGGAAATAAATAGAAATGCAGTTCTATGTTACCGGTACCCCAAAGAGCCCGAAGCCAGGTCTTATCCCTGCTGACGACCAGTGGGATGCGGTTCGGCTCTTGAGGAATGCACAGTTGGTCATAATCGGCCATGTCTTCGTCGTTCAGCTTAGGAGCAGTGACAAGGGCTGGGTCGATTTCTCGCCATACCGAATATTTTTGCAGTTTATGGCCACTAATATAGAACCAGTGGTCGTGTGTGCCCCTATTGCTAGAATTGGTGACGTCCCAGTCTTGTCGGCCGGTCCTACGGGATAACTGGTAAAACCCAACGCTTTTTCCATTCTTTCGGAAGTCGAAATGATGCAGCAGAAGGGACAATCGGGGCTTTACTCCCGCCTTCAGGCATCTGTCCTGGAAGGTGTTGATGTGGATAAAAGTGTTAGGGTCCAGTTGGCCTAAGGCTACTAAGGTGTACTTTAATAGTTTTTTCAAAACAGGGAGAAGGGTCAGACGGAGCCTACAGAAAAACGCTCGCTCAGACACACCCAGGGCGAACGATCCAAACTCCTCATCTACCGCCGGCGTGTGGTAGATCAGGTCGGTTTCATCCGCTCCATACGTGCGAAAAAGAGAGCTTGGGATGTCGAATTTCTTCGCCATCTTGAGAACTTTGGCTTCTGTCATCACATAATTGAGATTGGCCGAAGGGAACCTAGAAGCACCGAAGTGTGCCATAGCCGAATAGAAAGGTCCATACTCTACGGGTTGATCCATAGCCTGCAAAGAATGCAAAGGGTCAAAATTAACCTTGTACTCGGATGAATTCAAAGAATTAAAGACCAAAAAGACTGATTGGATGATTAGAACCGAGTACAGAGGGTTAATTTTGACAGAAGCACTTCCCTAGGGACAAAGAAAAGCAGAATTTCGGGTATTTGAAAAAGCCTGAAGGGTGTTCTAGGTATATGAGGATTGACCGAAGGATGTTCATGCCCAGTGAGTTACCCAAAAATCCCTTTGTCACTAAAGAGACGTGTTACCCTCAAAACTAGAAGAGAACAACAATCAAAGCGCATACCAGGGATTGCATCTCAACACTAAAGCAACCTAAGGCGTGCTACGGATACAGGTTTACTCGTATTGTGTCTATATATATATATATACATGCATAACAGTAACAGACATGAAATGCATAGTCAATTGTAAAGTGAAACTTCTGCATGGAGTGGAAAAAGGGTAACTGCAAAAGGTGAAAAACTTACTGGTGTTGATTGTTGAAGACGGGGATTGACGGGTTGCTGTGGAGATTCACGCACCTATTGTTCACTTGCCAGAAATCTTAGAGAATGAGAGTGTTTTTGAGAAAAATTCCCTGAATCACTGTTTGAAATGGTAAAGAGCAAAAGAAAAAGGCGGTTATGTACATATATTACAGCCGTTTTAAAATGGATGGCTAGGATGAGAACCGTCGAGATTCACGGCTGAGATTTACCTGAAGAAACGTGTAAGTCCTTTAGGGCAATTTTGACTACATCTGTCTAGTGCTGACGTGGACGCATCTCTTGATATCTTACAACCTATTCGGTCTGTCGTGGATTTTGTTCTAGAAGTTACCCGAAGACGGATTTGATCACTAGGCCCCCGACCGAATATTCTTCGCTCTGGGTCCAGGGACATGTTAGAGGCCCACATCCGGTAACTATTGGGCCGACTGAACAGGGCCATAACCCAGAGACCGACTGAAGAGTCCATACCTTAAAGGCCCATATTCCAACTCATGTGACTAACGGTTGAGCGACTGGGTCAAGCAGGTGACTTACGTGGTCCACGACCGAGGCGTGGAGATAGGAAGAAACTGGTAAAAGCAATATGGCAGGTTTCAATTCATTCATTCACAATACACACACAATTCCTGTACGTTCTAAATTATCTATCATCACGACCAATTACTGATTCTCACATCGGAGGTGAATCGGGGGCCTCAACCCTCGCATTCTTCTTCTTTACAGGTCCGACCGAACGGTGGTGGCTAAAACTGGTTCTAACAAAAATATTATTAATTTTTAAAAGATAAATTAATAATGCCAAATATCATATGGAAAATCAATTAGCATAAAATTAACATGGACACTGCTTATTTTCACATGTGAGCCAAGTTGCTCCTTTTTTCCCCGATTTGCCGCTGAACAAACTTCTAGCAGGCTTTTTTTGGGATTGAGACTTGAGGTCAACTAAAATCACGTTGTGGTAGTCAAAGAAAGTGAGTCCAATAGGTGACTACGTAAAATTAGATGCGTAATGGTTGTTATAATTATATTCTGCAAGGGAGTTAACGTGTTTGGTCGTTAAAGTCATAATTGTTATTTTAAAATTATTATTAGTAATTATATATTTACTAATATCTTAAATAAAAATTTAAGGTAATATTAAATTGGGAACTTATAACAAAAATATGAAAGAGTTTCGAAGATATTATTTTTTAACTTTTCCAAAAAAATTAAAATTATTGAATGAAAAAAATAAGAAAATATAAAATAAAATAATTTTAAAATTATAAAAGCATGAAATTTTATGCAAAAAATACAATAAAACTGAAATATTAAATATTAATATTAATGAAATAAGTATCGTGAATTTAACGGGATTTGCAGATATTATTTACGATTCTTTCAGAAAGAAAATATAAAAAATATTTTAATTTAATATAAAAAATTCACAAATAATATTTATAAAGTATCCCGGTTTAAAGCTAATTTAAAATAGATCATGTAATGTCACTCTCTAAACTTATTATGGGCATGTTTGGCTATCCTTATAAGTTACAACTTATGCATTATAATTTGATAAGAGCGGCTGTTTGTGTACTCAACTTATTTGATAACTTATAACTTATAAGTTGATAAGTTGAATGTTAGAAATCAACAACATTTTACTTAACTTATCAACTTATTATTTGATTTCTTTATTTTTCTAATATTTTATATTTGTGTTTTTAAATATTTTTTTTAATTTAAAATACAAGTGTTGAAATCATTGTATTTAAAAATTATTTTTTCAAATTTAATTTAGCAAATTCTTCACTAACGTGTCCGTATAACTTATAAGAATTCATCAACTTATTACTCATTTTAAGCTAAGTCAACTTTTTTGTGATACCCAAACCTGCACTATATCAGTTAATAGTATTTAGATCATCTTCAATGCATACCACTAAAATAGTGTAGCTTTTACACTATTTTGGGGTAAAATAACACCATCTACAAGAACAACTCCAACCCATTTACACTATATGTTACATTAAAAGTCTAAAAGAAGACATGTTGTTTTCACCTTTTCAAAGTAAGTATCTTGTTTGGGTTATAATAGGATATAAATAGGGCATAAACGAAATATATTTGTTTTTGTTAACTAATATGAGGGTATAGTGGGAATTATGAAAGACGCCAAAATGGTGTAAAAATTACACAAAATGTACTTTTGACACCAAATTTGATGTCACACTATTCATTTGGTGTAATTTTTACACTATTATAGTACTGCATTGGAGGAGGTTTTATACTAAAAGTTGCATCATTTTGATAGTATAGTATTGCATTGGAGTTGCTCGTCAAATTCCTTGGTAAGTTTTGAGGCTTCCGAGCAATTAGCTCTTCTTTCTTCTTATATGATTTTGATTCCTGACCGCACTAATAGTTTAATTATGTTATCCTTACTTGTCCAAAAAAAAACGGATGCTATAAAATGTTTAGAAAATATTATGTTATTGAGGAGTATTGAACCCTTAACACTTTCTTATTATCTCTCTTATTCTAGGTTTATACCCGTGCAATGCACGAGAATTTTTATAATTTTTTCATATAAATATATATTTTAACTTTTATTTATTTATCAAAATTTTATTAATTTTTAATCATATATTAAAGTAAATATAAGCCATTTACTAATTTTTAACTTTTAAAAATGTTTGTAATCGTCAGGAATAGAATCTTGAACCCATATTTTAATAACACTACTTCTAAAATGACTATCATACCCCTGACGACCAAACCATTAAAACCCCCTTATGCTAATTATATATAGAATATAATAGCTTTATACCCGTGCCATGATTTATAAATACTTTTTTTTACATACATTTAATATTTTTTTGCTTTTTTAATACTAATATTCCTTCCCAAAAGTTCTATCTATGTTGTTTTAATACAAAAAATTAATTTTATTTACTTCAAATGATAATAATACATATGTAATTTTCAATATTTATACTATCAATACTATTATATAATAGACGAAACATTAAAAGTTTGGTTGGTCGGTATGGTACGTTGTGATTTTACTTAATTAACCTTACTTTGGTTGGTCGGTATGGTACATTGTGATTTTACTTAATTGCCCTTAATTAACTGTACTTCATGTTTTTATTTAATTAACCTTACTTATTTATAAAAATATATTATTAAAAAATAATATTACCTATTTATAAACAATTACCTTTTTTAACTAAATATATCACAGACAATTAACTTTTTTAACTAAAACATGTTAGTTTTTCTATTTTTCCTTACTAAAACCTCTCTTTTTCCAAAAATATCACGGACAAACATTTAGTTATTTATTTTTAAACATATTTTAATATTATAATTATTTTTAAAAGTTTACCTATTTTAACATGTCTACTTATTTTTTTTAACAAATGCAATTACTAAAAATATTAAAATATAAATAATCAAATACCTATTTATATTCAATTACCTTTTCAGTTAAAACACATTATATATTTTTTCTAACAAAATATCACATTTTCTAAATATATCACAGGAAATTGCCTTTTACAATTTAATTTTTCTATTTTTCTCAGTAAAATCCATTCTTTTTTCAAAAATATCACAGAAAACTCTTTACTTATTTATTTTAAAACATATTTAAATACTTTTAATTATTAAATTTTAAAAACTTATTTTCCAAAAATATCACGGACATTTACCTTTTTAAACTAAATATATGTTACATTTTTTATTTTTTCTTAATAAAACCCCTCATTTTCAAAAAATATAACTGGCAAACCCATACGTATTTATTTTAAAATCTGTTTTAATGTTTTTAATTAATTAAAAATGTTTACCTATTTTAACATGCCTACTTATTTTTTGCACAATTAAAATTAATAAAATTTTAAAAAAATAATAATAAAATAACAATTAACAATCCGTGCATCGCACGGGTTTTAAGCTAGTATTATTAAAGTCGAAACATTGAAAGTTTTGGTTTTCGGTTTTCGGTCCTTTATTCTATTTAATAAATAATAAAACAAATATAAAAATAGTAACTAGATGATTGACTTTTATAATTAAAATATTTTTTTCTAACAAAATCTACTACTTTTTCAAAAATATCACCACAATTATCTTTAAATTAAAACATATTACCATTTATATTTTTTATCACTAAAATCTATGTTTTCCAAAAATATGAGGTACAATCCTTACTTATTTATTTTAAACCTATTTTAATACTCTATTTAATAAATAATAAAATAATATAAAAATAGTAACTAACTGATTGCCTTTTATAATTAAGAAAAAAATTTCTAACAAAATCTACTCCTTTTCCAAAAATATCACGACAATTACCTTTAAATTAAAACATATTATTTTTTATATTTGTTATCACTAAAATCTCTATTTTCCAAAAATATGAGATGTAATCCTTACTTATTTATTTTAAAACCTATTTTAATACTCTATTTAATAAATAATAAAATAATATAAAAATAGTAACTAGCTGATCGTCTTTTATAGTTAAAAAACAATTCTAACAAAATCTATTTCTTTTATAAAAATATCACGGGCAATTACCTTCAAATTAAAATATATTACCATTTATATTTGTTATCACTAAAATCTCTATTTTCCAAAAATATCAAGTAACCCTTACATATATATTTTAAAACCTATTTTAATACTTTTAATTATTTAAAAAAACTTACCTATTTTAACAAGTCAACGTATTTTTTTAACAAATACAATTAATATATTTAAAACACATCTAAAAATATTACGGACAGTTACTTTTTTTTTTAATTAAAACATGTTAACGTTTCTATTTGTCCTTATTAAAAAAACTTACTTATTTTAACATGTCAATGTATTTTTTTAATAAATACAATTAATATGATTAAAATACTTCTAAAAATATCACGAACAATTATTTTATTTAATTAAAGCATGTTAGCTTTTCTATCTGTCCTTATTATTAATTTTATTTTATTATAAAATAATATTAATAATACCTCATTTATCTTCCTCAGCCCCATCTGTATTTTTTTATGTTCCAATTAATATTTAAGTTTCTCATTTTATAATTTATCATATTATTTTTTACTTTTATTTTAATATTTTTCGTTCACAATAATTTTTTTAGTTTATTATTTTTTAAGGCCCGTGCCTTGCACGGGTTATAGGCTAGTATTTGTTATCACTAAAATATCTTTTTTCCAAAAATATCAAGTGCAATCCTTATTTATATATTTTAAAACCTATTTTAATACTTTTAATTATTTAAAAAAACTTACCTATTTTAACACGTGAACATATTTTTTTAACAAATATAATTAAGACACATCTAAAAATATTACGGATAGTTATTTTTTTTTAATTAAAACATGTTACTTTTTCTATTTGTCATTATTAAAAAAACTTACTTATTTTAACATTTCAACGTATTTTTTTAATAAATACAATTAATATAATTAAAACACTTCTAAAAATATCACGGACAATTACTTTTTTAATTAAAATATTTTAGATTTTCTATATGTCTTTATTATTAATATTATTTTATTATAAAATATAAAATAATATTAATAATACATCATTTATCTTCCTGAGCCTCATCTATATTTTTTTATTTTTTTTTATGTTTCAATTAATATTTAAGTTTCTCATTTTATAATTTATCATATTAATTTTTAATTTTAGTTTAATATTTTCCGTTCACATTAATTTTTTAGTTTATTATTTTTAAGGCCCTTGCACAAGTTATAGGCTAGTATACATTAAGATTATTTACTTAAAATGATAACAATACATATGTAATTTTTAATTTATATGTTAAGATAATATGAGTGTTATGGATTAAAAAACGTACTTTGTGAATTTAATGAGCTTCGAGCTTTAATGGCTGCACTCGTGTTTCCGGATTAAATTGGTCCTCACAAGATGCCTACGTATCTCAATTAATGTTGAGAATCAAGCCAAAGACGTAGTTCTGATTGTAGGATCAGGGACCTTATATAGGCGTCTGGAGCCTAGTATTTATGGTATGTTTGGGAGTCTTAGCGAATAAGTCTCCTTTTTGATATTGGATAAACATTGTATTTCTTGCTGGAGAATTCGTTTCCTTGTTGATAAAGGCTATGACTCATTAATTGCCTTTAATTGGGATTCTGGATCCTTCTTTGACCAATTTGCCATAATTTGGATTCTTTTTATGAGCTGTATATTTTCCCTATTCATTAATTACGAAATTAATGAATAATCAGGGTTTCGGGCCTTGAATATTGGGCCGTGTTCTTGGACCAATTCGGGTCTAATTAATATGTCATTAATTATATTTTTAGGGTTATTTTTAGCCCATATCATTTGCCCCCCAATTTCTAGGAAAACTTTTCAAGCTTTCGTAGAAATTATATTGACCTTTTTCGAGATTCGGGGTCTTTTTTATCCTTTACCTAGGACTTCATTCACACTAGTGTTTCACAAATATCGCCTTATTGCAAAGTGTGGAGCGACCTACACATTTACGACGATTGTTGCCTTATTCGAGGCTAATTTGACATTTATATGAATATTTCCTAATATTTTAGGAATTTCCATGTACCCACAAGTATTCTTAACATTTATTCCTAATATTTTAGGAATTTTCGTGTACCCACAGGTATTTTTAATATTTATTCCTAATATTTTAGGAATTTTCTTAGCTCAGGGGTGAATTTGTCATATTTGAAACTTCAGTGGAGAATTTGTCAATTTCTAAACTTCAGGTAAGAATTTGTGAACCACTAGGAACTTGGGGTACTAAACTGCACTTTGGCAGTTTAGTCTCAATTTGCCACCAGGTCGAAGCATTCGACCTCATTTGAGGGCTCACTTTCGACCTCATTTGACGTCTACCGAAATGTATTTTTTTTTTTATAAATATTATTGAATAATAATATTTATTTTTCCCAATTTTTTAAGGGTAGTTTCGACCTCGTTTTGATGTATTTTCGACCTCATTTTGAGGTATTTTCGACCTCAATTTCGACCTCGAGCCCAGTAGTTTTCGACTTCATTTTCGACCTCGAGCCCAGTCGTTTTCGACCTCATTTTCGACCTCGAGCCCAGTCATTTTCGACCTCGAGCCCAGTCATTTTCGACCTCGAGCCCAGTCGTTTTCGACCACATTTTCGACCTCGAGCCCAGTCGTTTTCGACCTCATTTTCGACCTCGAGCCCAGTCGTTTTCGACCACATTTTCGACCTCGAGCCCAGTCGTTTTCGACCTCATTTTTGACCTCGAGCCCAGTCGTTTTCGACCTCATTTTCGACCTCATTTTCGACCTTGAGCCCAGTCATTTTCGACCTCGAGCCCAGTCGTTTTCGACCACATTTTCGACCTCGAGCCCAGTCGTTTTCGACCTCATTTTCGACCTCGAGCCCAGTCGTTTTCGACCTCATTTTCGACCTCGAGCCCAGTCGTTTTCGACCACATTTTCGACCTCGAGCCCAGTCGTTTTCGACCTCATTTTTGACCTCGAGCCCAGTCGTTTTCCACCTCATTTTCGACCTCGAGCCCAGTCGTTTTCGACCACATTTTCGACCTCGAGCCCAGTCGTTTTCGACCTCATTTTCGACCTCGAGCCCAGTCGTTTTCGACCTCATTTTTGACCTCGAGCCCAGTCGTTTTCGACCTCATTTTCGACCTCGAGCCCAGTCGTTTTCGACCACATTTTCGACCTCGAGCCCAGTCGTTTTCGACCTCATTTTCGACCTCGAGCCCAGTCATTTTCGACCTCGAGCCCAGTCGTTTTCGACCACATTTTCAACCTCGAGCCCAGTCGTTTTCGACCTCATTTTCGACCTCGAGCCCAGTCGTTTTCGACCTCATTTTCGACCTCGAGCCCAGTCATTTTCGACCTCAATTTCGACCTCGAGCCCAGTCGTTTTCGACCTCGAGCCCAGTCATTTTCGACCTCATTTTCGACCTCGAGCCCAGTCATTTTCGACCTCATTTTCGACCTCGAGCCCAGTCGTTTTCGACCTCGAGCCCAGTCGTTTTCGACCTCATTTTCGACCTCGAGCCCAGTCGTTTTCGACCACATTTTCGACCTCGAGCCCAGTCGTTTTCGACCTCATTTTCGACCTCATTTTCGACCTCGAGCCCAGTCATTTTCGACCTCGAGCCCAGTCGTTTTCGACCACATTTTCGACCTCGAGCCCAGTCGTTTTCGACCTCATTTTCGACCTCGAGCCCAGTCGTTTTCGACCTCATTTTCGACCTCGAGCCCAGTCGTTTTCGACCACATTTTCGACCTCGAGCCCAGTCGTTTTCGACCTCATTTTCGACCTCGAGCCCAGTCGTTTTCAACCTCATTTTCGACCTCGAGCCCAGTCGTTTTCGACCACATTTTCGACCTCGAGCCCAGTCGTTTTCGACCTCATTTTCGACCTCGAGCCCAGTCGTTTTCGACCTCATTTTCGACCTCGAAAGGTCACAGGTCGAAGTCTTCGACCTCGTTTTTCCGTGCTTTTTCGACCTCGATCGTTCGATCTCAAACCCAGTCTCCTTCGACCTCATTTTTGAGGTATTGTAGACCTCAATTTGAGGTATTTTAGACCTCATTTTTGAGGTATTTTAGACCTCAATTTGGTCCCAGGTCGAGCAATTTGATCTCATTTTTCTGTGTTTTTTCGACCTCGGTCTTTCGATCTCAAACCCAGTCTCCTTCGACCTCATTTTTGAGGTATTGTAGACCTCAATTTGAGGTATTTTAGACCTCATTTTTGAGGTATTTTAGACCTCAATTTGGTCCCAGGTCGAGCAATTTGACCTCATTTTTCTGTGTTTTTTCAACCTCGGTTGGCTCCAACAACGCCAAACGTGGCTTATAGATACAAGAACTAACTTGAGTTCTAACACCTTAGACCTCATTTGAGGTTTCAACAACGCCAAACGTGGCTTATAGATACAAGAATTAACTTGAGTTCTGACACCTTAGACCTCATTTGAGGTTTCAACAACGCCAAACGTGGCTTATAGATACAAGAATTAACTTGAGTTCTGACACCTTAGACCTCATTTGAGGTTTCAACAACGCCAAACGTGGCTTACAGATACAAGAATTAACTTGAGTTCTGACACCTTAGACCTCATTTGAGGTTTCAACAATGCCAAACGTGGCTTACAGATACAAGAACTAATCTTGAGTTCTGACACCTTAGACCTCATTTGGGGTTTCAACAACGCCAAACGTGGCTTACAGATACAAGAATTAACTTGAGTTCTGACACCTTAGACCTCATTTGAGGTTTCAACAATGCCAAACGTGGCTTACAGATACAAGAACTAATCTTGAGTTCTGACACCTTAGACCTCATTTGAGGTTTCAACAACGCCAAACGTGGCTTACAAATACATGAACTAATCTTGTGTTCTGACACCTTAGACCTCATTTGAGGTTTCAAGAACGCCAAACGTGGCTTATAGATAGAGGACCTGATTTTGAGGTTCAACATCTTAATTTTCACATCGAAAGGTCTTCATGAACGAAGACAGACATAATGTTTCACTTGTTTCTTTAATTTGAGCTTCCAGTATATCGAATCGAAGCTCGTTCTGAGCTCTACTTCCTCGAATTTTCAGGGGTTTCAACCCTTATATTAACCTTCTTCCAATAGGCCTCTTTAGGCTTTTAGTTGAGCTTGTAACATAACTCTTTGATCCTTCGGGATCTTCTATCCATGCATGTTATTTATGCATATTATGTTTCTTCGTTCTTGCATTCACTTATATTTATTTAGCTTTTCTTTTGTGATAAGTGGATTTTATATCCACTATTTACCCCCCGTTTGGACTTTTATCGTTTGCGCGTTCTCGAGTTTCGTGGATTTTTGATACGTTTTTATGTAATTTTGTAGGTTGCACGTTGGAGGCATTTTGGTGCTAAAATGAATTAAATGGGTGTTTATGGTGGTGATTAATTAATTGAGGAAAGGTGGCAAATTGTGGAGGAATTTGGAGTCGAAATAAAATAAAGAAGGTGGAAGTTTGAAGTTTTCAGGAGCAACATTCAGGAAAGTGTAGCCACATCCAGGAATTTGAACGTGAGGAGCAGCAGCGCCTGATTGTTGTGTATTTTTAGTATCAGTACAGCAGGAAGACAGAGGCGTCAAGACGCTGTGGTGAGAGCCTCGGCACTAGCCTTTGCCTGTGTCCGCAGTCCGTGTTTTGCGATTGAGGAGGTGCTGATTTTCCAGGAGGTCGAGAGCGTCGAGACGCTGCAGATAGCGTCGAGGCGCATGGCTGGTTTGCTGAGGTGCGCGCGCGAGTATTAAAATCCAGGGATCATGCAGCGTCGAGACGCTCCTCAAGGCGTCGAGACGCTCCTGTTCCCCTGTTTTTCTCTCGAGATTGCCTTAGTTTTATTTCAACGCTGTTTGTTTTGTCTCTGATAAAAAATGTCCGGGTCATCTGTATTGGGCTCTATACAGTTGGGCCAGTAATGGTTAACTTTGTAATATTTTAGGATTAAAAACACTTAGCTTTTATTTTTCAGTTTTTTTTGGGGGGAGGATCAGAATTTTAGAGGGAGTTCATTATCTTGTATCGTACAACTTTTATCTAGGGTTCTTGAGGTAGCAGCCAGGAATCAATTTCCAAGTTTAATTTTAATTTCCAGATTTCCTCGTCTTCAATTGGGTTTTATTTTCTTACTCTTGTTCTTATTTCTTTAATTATTTTCCTCTCATCATTTATTTATATGTTCAATTTGAGATCTATGATTTTCATTAATTCCATAATAATTATTAATTCAATCATGAACTAATTTCTTTTCATGGGGTTCCAATAGATTCGATAATGTAAATTTTGTGCATGATTCATAATTGATTTTGGGTGATTAAATTTCGGTAATCTAATTTGGTTGAATTAATTTAAAGATGATTGGCTACCATCTTATTTATTTAATCCTAAATGGTTGCGAAAGTGGATTCTAGGGTTTAGATTATGCCAAATTAGCATGGGTTCTCGAATAACTTAATTATTCTTGATTTGTAATGTGATTTAACCCATTTCACGTTGCTCTATGTAATCGTATTGATAACCTAAGCTTAAATCAGTTGTATTTCCAGATTGTATAGACATATATAATCTGATTATAATTTGATGTCTTCTTAAATTCTGTCTGTTGTGGGAATTAAGGGGTTTGATGCGAGTTTACTGAAAGGTAGCTCGTATTATTTTCGTGTTGTCTGATTAATTATTGAATTTATCACCCGAGTCGATATTTGTGCCAGCCGTTAGCGAAATTGTCGATGAAATTGGAATCCCATGTCTCTTTTGCTATAGTTAATTCCTTGTTAATTCATTCTTCAATATTTCTTGTTTAATTGTTAATTTAGTTAATAAAAACTCAAATCTGATAAATCATCAAGCATTAAGACGTAGCCATACATTGTTGAATAGGCATTTGAACTTGTAAAACACATCGTCCCTGCGGAACGAATCCTTTCTTATCACTTGCTAATTTGTGACCACGTATACTTGCGTGTGTGCGAAACAACAAGTTTTTGGCGCCGCTGCCGGGGACGCGGTGTTAATTGTAGTTTATGTGCTTGTCATCAGTGGTCGTTATAGATTATTGACTTGATTTTTGTTACTCATCTATCTCGTGTCGCCTTGCCCTTTTCTTGTTTCAGGTACTTAACCGTGTATGCGAACACGATATCAAACCAAAGCAGAATTGGAAAGGAAAGAAGAGGTAGTGTCACTAGCAGAAGAAGTTGTAATTGAAGAAGAAGAAGTTAAACCAGTTGTTACAATGGATGAGCCTAACCCGCCGGAAGTGCCTAAAGCACTCATGCACTATTCGCAGCCAAGGATAAATGACATTCAGTCAAGTATCATCAGGCCTGCAATTGCTGCGAATACATTCGAGATCAAGCCGGGTACTATCCAGATGGTGCAGAACACAGTGCAGTTTGGGGGTGGTGCAACTGAAGACCCTAATATGCACATCCGGAATTTTATTGAAATCTGTGACACCTTCAAATTCAATGGTGTTTCAGATGATGCTGTGAAGCTGAGACTCTTTCCCTTTTCTTTGAGGGACAAAGCTAAAGGCTGGCTACATTCTCTACCAGCCGGATCAATCACTACTTGGGAAGAGCTTGCGCAAAAATTTCTCTCCAAATTCTTTCCTATGGCAAAAACAGCTGCCATTAGGAATGCTATTACTCAGTTTACTCAGGCACAGGGTGAGTCGTTGTGTGAGGCTTGGGAACGTTATAAGGAGATGCTCAGAAAATGCCCCCATCACGGTATGCCCGATTGGATGGTCATAAACTGTTTCTATAATGGACTGGGAGGTCAATCTAGGCCTATGGTAGATGCTGCTTCTGGCGGAGCATTGTGGGCTAAAAGCTACGAGGAAGCTTATAATCTGATTGAAATGATGGCTGCAAATGAGTATCAAAATCCTTCGCAAAGATTGCAGCAAAACAAAGTAGCAGGAGTTCTTCAAGTTGATACCGCTACTGCTCTGTCGGCTCAGTTAGAAGCTCTAAGCATGAAGGTGGACTCTTTGGCTAATCTTGGGATGCAACAGGTAGCTAGCATCTGTGAGCTATGTGCAGGTGGGCATGACACTCGTTAATGTGCCATATCTAATGAGTCAGCGCAGTTCGTCAGCAACTTTCAAAGGCCACAAGTCCCAATTCCTAACGCGTATCATCCAAACAACAGGAATCATCCTAACTTTAGCTGGGGGAACAGTCAGAACAACATGCAGCAAACATCTTATCCTCCTCCTAATCAGCAGTTTGGGGGTAGACAACCCAACCCTTCAGGAATGCAGCAGCAGTATGCTCCGAGGCAGCAATATCAGCCACCAGGATTTCAACAATCTTATGGGAATTCTGGTCAGACATCCAATGAGAAATCTGAAATGGAGGAGATGAGGTTAATGATAAAAACCCTAACAGTTTCTCAAAAGAACTTGGAAAACCAGGTGGGACAGCTTGCCAGTGCCCTACTCAATAGGCCTCAAGGAGTGCTTCCTAGCAACACAGAACCGAATCCAGGAAAGAAGGATGGCAAGGAGCAGGTACAAGCTATTACCCTACGGTCAGGAAGGGTCACAGGGGGAACAGGAGTTGAGCAGAATTCAGAACAGGAAAAGCAAGAGGAAGTTGCGGAAAAGGAAAAACAGCCAATCCCTCGACTAGCTAAGCAGTCAGTTCCTTCAGAGGCTAATCCTCCAGTCTATCCGCCTCCACCGTTCCCTCAAAGGATGCAAAAACAGAAATTGGATCAGCAATTTGGCAAATTTCTGGAGGTATTCAAAAAGTTGCATATTAACATTCCATTTGCTGAGGCTTTGGAACAAATGCCAAGCTATGCCAAATTTATGAAGGGAATTCTTTCAAGGAAGATAAAGCTGGCTGATTTTGAGACGGTAGCATTGACAGAGGAATGCAGTGCAATCTTGCAACAAAAATTACCTCCAAAGCTTAAGGACCCAGGGAGCTTCACTATTCCCTGCACTATTGGAAATGTGTCGTTCAACAAATGCTTGTGTGATCTTGGTGCAAGCATTAATCTGATGCCACTCTCAGTCTTCTTAACACTTGGACTTCCCGACCCAAAACCGACCAATATTTCCTTGCAGCTAGCTGACAGGTCGGTTACATATCCTCGTGGCATAGTGGAAGACGTCTTAGTCAAAGTGGACAAACTCATTTTTCCCGCTGACTTTGTTATCTTGGATTTCGAGGAAGACAAGAACATCCCTATCATCTTGGGACGGCCATTCTTGGCCACTGGCAAAACCTTGATTGATGTTCAGAAAGGGGAGTTGACTATGAGAGTGCATGATCAAAACGTCACCTTCAACGTGTTTAAAGCCATGCAACTTCCAACTGAAGAGGAAGAGTGTTTCAGACTTGACATGGTTAAATCATTTCAACATGAGGAAAGGAAACAGTTGTCAAACGCAGATTCCTTAGTAAGCACTTTACAAGGGGATTCGGATTCTGAAGACGAAGAAATTTCAGAGTGTGTTAAATTGTTGAATGCTAATCCCTACCAAAGGAAATTCAATGCTCCACCGGAATCTCTTGGCTTAGATGAGCTTCAAAAATCACAAATTCATCTAAAGCCATCTATTGAGGAAGCTCCTGAACTTGAACTTAAGCCACTGCCGGACCATTTAAGGTATGCTTTTCTTGGTGATGCATCTACATTACCTGTGATTATTGCATCTAACCTGTCAGGTAGCGAGGAAGAAAAACTCTTGCGGATTCTGAGGGAGTTCAAGTCAGCTATAGGGTGGACAATTGCAGACATCAAGGGCATCAGCCCCTCTTACTGTATGCACAAAATTCCAATGGAGGAAGGGAGCAAACCTTCAGTGGAACATCAGAGGAGGCTGAATCCCATCATGAAAGAGGTTGTCAAGAAGGAGATTCTGAAGTGGCTGGATGCAGGCATCATTTATCCCATCTCGGATAGTTCTTGGGTGAGCCCGGTTCAGTGTGTACCAAAGAAGGGGGTATGACAGTGGTAGCTAATGAGAAGAATGAGCTCATTCCAACTCGGACAGTCATAGGTTGGAGAGTTTGTATGGACTACAGAAAATTGAACAAGGCTACTAGGAAGGATCACTTCCCTCTGCCATTCATTGATCAGATGCTAGACAGACTAGCTGGACATGAGTACTACTGTTTGCTGGATGGGTATTCGGGCTACAATCAGATTGCTATAGCTCCTGAAGATCAGGAGAAGACTACCTTTACATGTCCATTTGGAACTTTTGCGTTCCGACGTGTGTCCTTCGGACTATGTGGTGCTCCAGCTACTTTTCAAAGATGCATGATGGCCATTTTTTCTGATATGATTGGCATTAATGTCGAAGTGTTCATGGATGACTTCTCAGTCTTTGGGTCGTCTTATGACGAGTGCTTGCACAACTTGAGCATGGTGTTGAAGCGATGTGTTGAAACGAATCTAGTGCTCAACTGGGAGAAGTGCCACTTCATGGTACAGGAAGGCATCATTCTTGGTCACAAGGTGTCTAGAAAGGGTTTAGAAGTGGACAAGGCCAAGCTGGAGACAATCGAAAAACTTCCTCCTCCTATTTCTGTCAAAGGAGTTCGCAGTTTTCTGGGGCACGCCGGTTTCTATAGGCGTTTTATAAAGGACTTCTCAAAAATCACAAAGCCACTTTGCAGTCTATTAGAGAAGGACACTCCTTTCAAATTCACTGATGAGTATCTGCAGGCATTCGAACATTTGAAGAAGAAGCTGACAACTACTCCAATCATCACAGCTCCCAACTGGGATGAGCCTTTCGAGATGATGTGTGATGCGAGTGATTTCGCGGTGGGTGTGGTGTTAGGGCAAAGGAAGAGTAATGTATTTCATGTGGTTTACTATGCGAGCAAGACTCTCAATGATGCACAACTGAATTACACCACCACTGAAAAAGAGCTTCTTGCAGTTGTCTATGGATTCGAGAAGTTCAGGTCTTACTTGCTGGGAGCGAAGGTCACGGTCTACACAGACCATGCAGCTATCAGATTTCTACTATCTAAAAAGGATGCTAAACCCCGACTAATTCGTTGGGTACTTCTACTTCAGGAGTTCGAGCTGGAAATTAAGGACAGAAAAGGAACGGAAAATCAGGTAGCTGATCATCTCTCTCGATTGGAGCAGGGACAGGAAGGCAGTAAGGATGAAACTCTCATAAATGAGCACTTTCCGGACGAGCAGCTGTTTCAGGTACAAGGTGAAGTGCCTTGGTTTGCTGACTTTGTGAACTATCTGGTGAGCAACGTCATTCCAGCTGAGTTTTCTTATGCTCAGAAAAAGAAATTCCTTCATGAAGTCAAGTGGTACCGTTGGGATGAGCCTTACTTGTTCAAGCAAGGGCCAGACCAGCTTCTCAGACGATGTATTCCTTACAGTGAGACGGAGGGTATTTTGCGAGATTGTCATGACACTATTTATGGTGGTCATTATGTTGGAGATAAGACAGCTGCTCGTGTGCTTCAAGCAGGATTTTTTTGGCCAACTCTGTTTAAAGATGCACATCAGTTCGTGCTGCGATGTGACCGATGCCAAAGAGTTGGCAATATTTCTAGAAGGAACGAGATGCCATTGAATAGTATGCTTGAAGTGGAGATTTTTGACGTGTGGGGTATCGACTTCATGGGACCTTTTGTGTCATCGTTCAACAATCAATACATCCTGTTGGCTGTGGATTATGTGTCCAAATGGGTAGAGGTGAAAGCCCTACCAACGAACGATGCTAAGGTGGTGCTTAACTTTCTTCACAAGCAGATCTTCACTCGTTTTGGGACCCCTCGTGCTATTATCAGTGATGAAGGTACTCATTTTTGCAATCGTCAGTTCACGGCTTTATTAGCCAAGTATCGAGTATCTCACCGCGTTGCAACAGCCTATCATCCTCAGACAAATGGTCAAGCCGAGGTGTCGAATCGCGAAATCAAAAGAATCTTGGAGAAAGTAGTGAATCCTTCGAGGAAGGATTGGTCCTTGAAATTAGATGAAGCTGTATGGGCCTACCGAACTGCGTATAAAACTCCATTGGGCATGTCTCCGTTTCAGCTGGTTTACGGTAAAACATGTCATTTGCCCGCGGAACTTGAGCATAAGGCGTATTGGGCATTGAAAAAGCTAAATCTTGATATGTCAGCTGCTGGTGAAAAGAGGATGCTACAACTGAATGAATTGGAGGAGTTTCGCTTTCAAGCTTACGAGAACTCAAAAATGTACAAGGAAAAAGTGAAGAAGTGGCATGATAGCAAATTAGTGCCCAAAACCTTTGAACCAGGCCAATTAGTGCTGCTATTCAATTCCCGGCTCAGACTTTTTCCGGGTAAACTCAAGTCAAGGTGGTCAGGGCCATTCACGATTAAAACGGTCTATCCGCATGGTGCGGTAGAGATTTTCGAGAAGTCACCTGACCAGGCATTTAAAGTCAACGGGCAAAGGTTGAAACACTATTTTGGAGGTACGGTTAATCGCGAGAAAATTATGGTGGTTCTTGGTTCAACTTAATCGGAAGCTTCAAGTCAAGCTAGTGACGTTAAAGAAGCGCTTCATGGGAGGCAACCCACGTATTGGTTCGTGTTTTTGATGATCTTTAAAAAAAAAAAAAAAAAAAAAAAAAATAAAATTCGAAAAAAAAAAAAAAAAGCAAGCAAAAAAAATTTCGCCCAGGGACAAAACCGCACCTCAGCGCGTGTGTGCAGTGTCGAGGCCCCTTACCCTACTGCTCTTTTGTTCGGCCAAAAGAAAACACCCACACCCCAATTCACTTTTATTTCATCTCCTTCTTCTCTCCAAATCGTAATCCCTAAAATCATCTCTAATCTATTTCCACCCATCTATACATACACCTATACATACAAATCCCAAACCCCCATTCCAATTATCGCCACCATATATTCCAAGTCAAGGCTCAAGATTCAAGCTTGGTGGAATCGAATTGCAAGTTCACCTCTCGGATTCGTAGTGGGTATATTTCTCTTCAATCTTAATTATTTACGAATTGTGTTCTTGCAAATTTATGGAGATTTTATATGTTGGTGGATTTTGGGGGAATTAGCTTTGTTCATTATTTTAGTGAATTTTGGTGATATTGTATTGTTGGGTATTGTTGGTTTGAGATATTGTGGGTGGAGAATTATTTGGGTGTTGTTAGTATCTTGTTGAAATTTTGGGATTGTTGAATTGTTTGTGCTAAAAGAGAGTTGATGGCTCCAAAAAGGGGTAGGGATGTTGTTAGTAGTAGTAATTTGGAGGAGGAGGTGTCGCCGGAGTATGATGTTAATAAATTTGTGTCTAAGGAAGCTCAAGATGAGTTTGAAAATTTGTTAACAAAAGGGGTTGTTAAAGAAAGGGCTTTCATTCCTTCGGCCGAGGATGGCGAATTAGGGGCTATGGTTAAGGAGCATGGATGGTCGGGTTTTTGTGCAGGACCCGTGTCGGTCCCATTGAGCATAGTAAGGGAGTTCTATGCCAATGCCAAGCAAGAGAAAAATGGGTTCACTTGGGTGAGGGGCCAAAGAGTGGATTATACGCCGAGGTATTTCCGTCGCATTCTGTCTCAGCCGAAGAAGCCCAGAGGTGTTGAAGATTGGGTGCTGAAGACTCGGGAGGATGTGGACTTAGATGCCATTATAGCGGGGATGTGTATACCGGGCACGGCTTGGCAATGCAAGGCCGGTACTAATCAGCAGAGTAAATTTCCTGCATCGGCATTGACTAGGTATGCTCGAGCTTGGTTCTTATTCATGTGTGCCCGTATAATGCCCACTACGCATATCAGTTCTGTTACGGTTGATCGGGCTATCATTTTGTGGGGTATCTTGACCGGGCAGTATATTGATCTCGGGTACCTAGTTCATAAGAATATCTTGAAATTCTTGGGTGGCAGCACTACGGCCGGAATTCCACATGCGGCTCTTATTGCTGAGTTGTGTGTTCACGTGGGTGTTATCTGGAGTGCTGATGAGACGTTGCATCGGGCGAAGAGTGATATTGATCACCATGCTATGCAGAGGTTGGCGGAGTGGCCGGGCGGCACTCCTCATCCTAGGGGTCTTGGGTATATTGATGTTGTTGAGGGAGGTGGTGTTCCTCCACCGGTGGCACGAGTGAGGCAACAGACAGACGGAGCGGGGCCTTCTCGTGCACAGTCGGACCAGACGAGTCAGGGTACAGTGGTCTTTAGTGATGCTCAGTACAGGCGCATGTTGAGGCGCTATGACACTACACATGATATGATGCGCAGATTTGCTACGGACTTGACTCAGTCCTTGGATGGCGTGTACCGGCAGCAGGGTGTTCAGGTCACATGGCCCACCTTTGGAGCGCACCATATCTATCCACCACCAGACACACCACCCGAGGAGGGTGGAGATGCCGACAACTAGGGGAGTTCTCTTGTACCCTGTAATTTACCTTCAATGAGGACATTGAATTTAATAAGTTTGGGGGTGATTTTAGGGTATTAAGAGTCATTGCATTGCATATAGTTGCATTTTCATGATAGTTCATATGAGTAATTTTGCATTTAGTCTTGCCATGCCATGTAGTTTGCATTTAGGATGCCATAACATATAGATTATTTAGGTTGTATAATCATTTTGTTCATGCACATTCATGCATATCACATGATTCCACATGAGTGTCTGTTTCTGGCTTGATAGGTCGATGCTAAATTGAGTGTGAGGACAATGAATAGAGGGTTGATTTTAAGTTCCTATGAAATTGACTTGCGTGTGTCGGGAACACAATCTTTTCACGGTCTCACTGTTTGCTCTAGGGCTAGATCGAGTCATACCTGGTTTGGTTGTTAGGATTTAATCACTTATTTATATCTAGAATGTTCGTTATTCCCTTGATGGCGTAGGAGCACTTAAGTATAAGTTTGGGGGAAAATAGGGATTTCATGCTTAGTGTCGTGTCGTGTAGTAGTGTAATAATGGCTAGGCGTCAAATGGCTAGTAGCCGGCTCATATTTAATATGAGTAGTCTAGGGGGGTGAGATAGTGCACCCATGTGTGTGTAAAAAAAAAAAAAATAGAGAAAAAAAAAAAAAAAAAAAATCAAGAAAGAAAAGTCAAAGAAAAGAAAAAAAAAAAAAGAGTCGTGAAAAAAAAAAAAAAATGAGTGATTGTGAGAGTGTGTGTATGCGAATTGGCTAGGGTGGGCTTTTTAGTACTCGAGCAATTAAGTCTAAGGGGACTTAGTCCTAGTAACCTAAAGCCCTTGTGGTTTGGGATTGCTGACCTAACGCTCGCTACAAGGGTGCTATTGTATAAGCCTTTAGGGGTCTCACCCATTGCACGGTCAAAAGCATGTGTGTTTTTTTCGTTTTGTTGTGTTTTGCGTAGTAAAGCATGAGTCTTTGTCTACCTTGAATGATGATGGCGGTGTCTTTGAGTCATGGAGTGTCTAGAGTCCATTCTATTTATAAACATTTGATTGTTTTGGCGAAGAACTGGTTATGCCTTTGATCTAGTTACCTGAGTATTTCTAGTGAGAATTGCACACACCACGTTTCCGGGCATGTATGTTATTATAGCGGGGATTTAGTAGAGCTCTGTTTGGCGTTGTCGCATTCCTTGAGGTGTTGGCGTGTTGAGTTGGTTTCGGTAATTCGTGTGGGATCATTGCATTAGGACATATTTTTGCATAATCATGACATGTAATTTTTAGTTGCATTCATGCATCATTTTAGGATTGAGAGTGCATTGCTCGAGGACAAGCAATGGTTTAAGTTTGGGGGTTTGATAAGTGGATTTTATATCCACTATTTACCTCCCGTTTGGACTTTTATCGTTTGCGCGTTCTCGAGTTTCGTGGATTTTTGATACATTTTTATGTAATTTTGTAGGTTGCACGTTGGAGGCATTTTGGTGCTAAAATGAATTAAATGGGTGTTTATGGTGGTGATTAATTAATTGAGGAAAGGTGGCAAATTGTGGAGGAATTTGGAGTCGAAATAAAATAAAGAAGGTGGAAGTTTGAAGTTTTCAGGAGCAACATTCAGGAAAGTGTAGCCACATCCAGGAATTTGAACGTGAGGAGCAGCAGCGCCTGATTGTTGTGTATTTTTAGTATCAGTACCGCAGGAAGACAGAGGCGTCAAGACGCTGTGGTGAGAGCCTCGGCACTAGCCTTTGCCTGTGTCCGCAGTCTGTGTTTTGCGATTGAGGAGGTGCTGATTTTCCAGGAGGTCGAGAGCGTCGAGACGCTGCAGATAGCGTCGAGGCGCATGGCTGGTTTGCTGAGGTGCGCGCGCGAGTATTAAAATCCAGGGATCATGCAGCGTCGAGACGCTCCTCAAGGCGTCGAGACGCTCCTGTTCCCCTGTTTTTCTCTCGAGATTGCCTTAGTTTTATTTCAACGCTGTTTGTTTTGTCTCTGATAAAAAATGTCCGGGTCATCTGTATTGGGCTCTATACAGTTGGGCCAGTAATGGTTAACTTTGTAATATTTTAGGATTAAAAACACTTAGCTTTTATTTTTCAGTTTTTTTTGGGGGGAGGATCAGAATTTTAGAGGGAGTTCATTATCTTGTATCGTACAACTTTTATCTAGGGTTCTTGAGGTAGCAGCCAGGAATCAATTTCCAAGTTTAATTTTAATTTCCAGATTTCCTCGTCTTCAATTGGGTTTTATTTTCTTACTCTTGTTCTTATTTCTTTAATTATTTTCCTCTCATCATTTATTTATATGTTCAATTTGAGATCTATGATTTTCATTAATTCCATAATAATTATTAATTCAATCATGAACTAATTTCTTTTCATGGGGTTCCAATAGATTCGATAATGTAAATTTTGTGCATGATTCATAATTGATTTTGGGTGATTAAATTTCGGTAATCTAATTTGGTTGAATTAATTTAAAGATGATTGGCTACCATCTTATTTATTTAATCCTAGATGGTTGCGAAAGTGGATTCTAGGGTTTAGATTATGCCAAATTAGCATGGGTTCTCGAATAACTTAATTATTCTTGATTTGTAATGTGATTTAACCCATTTCACGTTGCTCTATGTAATCGTATTGATAACCTAAGCTTAAATCAGTTGTATTTCCAGATTGTATAGACATATATAATCTGATTATAATTTGATGTCTTCTTAAATTCTGTCTGTTGTGGGAATTAAGGGGTTTGATGCGAGTTTACTGAAAGGTAGCTCGTATTATACCCCTTAATTTTGTAAGGCAATTCCTAGTACTTGGCCTCTTGAATGGGCTGGCACTTTGATCAAGTGATATTGGTACAACTTGTTCTTTAGTAAAACAATAAGGAAATACTCAAACAAAGATAAGTAATAAAATAGTGAATGAGAACTTGAAATATTTCCTTTGAAAAAGAGGGTTCGACCCTTACATAGTGCTTTACTTCCTACTAAGATCTTAAGAGCTCAAAATGGTTTCGTCGACCTTATTGCTACTTGTACTATTAGTGGATCCCTTAAGGAAACACTTAAACATAATAAACTTTTTAAATTTGAGGCATGCCAAGTTTTTGGCACCTCAGCCCTTCAAGGGTTCAGGCAACAATGCTCCAATATAAGTGACTTTGTCTGGTTCTCCCGGGATTAGGGGAATAGGATTTAGATCCTCGGCTGGCTTTCTCCTTCTTTCTTCATCGTCTTTTGAATTCATAACCTCGATTGGGAGAACCTGCCCCCCGACTCCATCATGCCTTAACGCGGCTACATAGCAATTCCTAGCCATCTTTTGATCTCCTTGTTCTTCACCAACCCTGTTCCTTGTTGGGAACTTGATTTTCAAATGGTAAGTTGAGGCAACAGCCTTGAATGCATGAAGGCCTGTCCTACCAAGGATTGCATTATAAGTCGAGGTTGCCTTTATCACCACGAAGTTCAGCATTTGAGTTGCTGTTTGTGAACCTTGCCCTATTGTCATAGGGAGCTGAATAGTTCCCTTTACTTTGGATTCAACCCCATTGAACCCATATATGGGCATGTTTGAAGGAGTCAGTTGTGAATCGGTGTATCCCATATTGATGAAGGCGTCATGGAACAAGATGTCCACGGAAGCTCCATTATCTACCAGAACCCTCTTAGTTTTAGAGTTGCCTATTACAGGTATAATGACCAACGGGTCGTCATGGGGGAACTTCACCCCTTCAAGATCAGAATCATCAAAGCTAATAGCCACTTCTGCCCTTGCACGTTTCGGTGCTTCTCCTACAACAGTCATTATCTCTCGGGCATAAGCTTTCCTTAAGTTTCGGGAGGACCCAGCATCAGTCGATCCTCCAAATATCATGTTGATGACAGGCCCTCGGGGCTTAGGAGTACGATCTTGGTCGTTGTCCCTCCTATCGTAGTCTTTCCTTTCATAGTTTCCTTGTTGATTTCCTCGATTCCCATCCTTAGTGAACTTATCGAGTTTTCCTCTTCGGATTAAGAACTCGATCTCATCTTTCAGTTGTCTACAATCGTCGGTGTCATGACCAACTTCTTTATGGAAACGGCAGAATTGATTCTTGTTTCGTTTCTCCAAGTCGGATCTTAGCGGCTTTGGCCATCGAAGATCTTCTTCCTTCTCAATTTCCATCAGAATTTGACTTCTTGAGGTGTTCAACCTTGCATATTCATTGAACCTGGGTCCGAAGTTGTTCCTTTTAGGTGGAGAGTCGGAATCTTTCGATGTCCTGGGATATTTGTCCCTAGCGTCATACTCTTGAGTCTCCTTTCTCTTTTTTCCGTTTTCACTTCCCTCAACAATGGGTTCATACTTTCTCATGCTTTCTTCAGCCTTGATATACTTTCCGGCTCTATCTTGTAGTAACAACATGTTTTCGGGGGGATGTTTAGCCAAAGACCTCCTGAAGTGGTCATCGGTAGTTCCTTGCTGTAGGGCTATCATAGCCACTTTATCTTCCAAATCTGGGACTTTTATAGCCTCCTTAGTGAATCTACTCAAGTATTCTCTCAATGTTTCATTCTTGCCTTGTCGAATCTCCATAAGAGAGGCGGAACTTTTCTCATGTATCTTCCCACTAACAAATTGATTGATGAATGCCTTACTCAGCTCTTTGAAGGATCCAATAGAATTGGGCGGAAGGCGATTATACCAACGTTGAGCCATGCTCGCTAGGGTTTGTGGAAACGCCCTACACTTTACAGCGTCATTGGCAGGCTGCAGCAGTAGTGCATTTGAGAAGGTCCTTACATGATTTGCGGGATCTCCCGTTCCATCATAGGCTTTGATCGAAGGCATCTTAAACTTTCTGGATATAGCCATTTTCATGATGTTTTGAGTAAACGGTGGTGTAGGATCATCAGGATCTCCTAGGGGCAACAAAATACTAGGATCACCCCTTGGGGCTTCAGCCCTCTTGGTCCTTCTTGGTGGATCCAAGTTGATTATCGGGATTCCTTCAGTCGTTCGGCCCCGAGATTGAGCGGCCTCTTCTTCAGCAAGGAGTTTTTTGAGCCTTGAAGTCTCTGCCTCATGGGCTGCAAGTTTCTCCCTAGTAGCTTGGGGTGGCTCCCGATTTGTCTGGGAAGAATGTCTCCTTCTTGGGGCGACATCCTCCCCAGTTGTATAACCCTCATCCTCGGTGTATGGGCCAGAGTAATCTTGAATGAGAGGGGTCTGACGAGTTTGTTGATTTTGGGGTCCCAGACCTTGAATATAAGGGGGCACATATGCCTCATGGTAGATTGGATTAGTTCCACTACCGCCCGTCATGGGTCGAGGGGGCATGCCATAGCTTGGAATCCCCAAAGTCTGATTCCCGTATTGAGGGAGATCAGTAGTATGGAGTTGAAGGCTTCTCGGGGCATTCATGAGCAGCGGGGAGGTCGTGATTGGTTGCTGGTGAACGGTCTCTTGTGGATTAGATCCATGAATGACCATCTGCAGGGGATTCGTCCCTTCAACCGAAATCGGGATTTCCGGTCCTTGAGTGTTGTTGGGGATATTCGCCCCTTGTGTGTCAGTAGTTGGCGGTGGCCGATTAGCCTCAGAGGTGATAGGACGATCCTCAGGAGTTTGATTATCCCGAGCTGTTCTTCGTGTGTTTGCCATGGTTGATGTTGTCTTCCCACAGACGGCGCCAAATGTTATGGATTAAAAAACGTACTTTGTGAATTTAATGAGCTTCGAGCTTTAATGGCTGCACTCGTGTTTCCGGACTAAATTGGTCCTCACAAGATGCCTACGTATCTCAATTAATGTTGAGAATCAAGCCAAAGACGTAGTTCTGATTGTAGGATCAGGGACCTTATATAGGCATCTGGAGCCTAGTATTTATGGTATTTTTGAGAGTCTTAGCGAATAAGTCTCCTTTTTGATATTGGATAAACATTGTATTTCTTGCTGGAGAATTCGTTTCCTTGTTGATAAAGGCTATGACTCATTAATTGCCTTTAATTGGGATTCTGGATCCTTCTTTGACCAATTTGCCATTATTTGGATTCTTTTTATGAGCTGTATATTTTCCCTATTCATTAATTACGAAATTAATGAATAATCAGGGTTTCGGGCCTTGAATATTGGGCCGTGTTCTTGGACCAATTCGGGTCTAATTAATATATCATTAATTATATTTTTAGGGTTATTTTTAGCCCATATCAATGAGAGATATAATAATTTTAGAATAAAAATTAATGAAGTTGTTTTCTCCACTGCTGTTGGTCCCGTTTTCCGTCATTCTCTCCAAGAAAATGATAAGACTTAAACTATATTCCATTTTTGGGTTAGGTCCTTGAACTATACGAAAAAATATTACGGTACCTAAACTTTCAAATTTTCTGATTCTCGTTCTTCCGTCAAAAAACGCTGACGTGACAATTACGTGAAAATCGAAAATTCTTGGAATGGAGTGAAATTTTGATATGTTAATTTACTACTGCTTACAAGAACCCGTGTGGTGAAAATTTTCAATTTCGAGTTCACTAACGTATAGAAATCTGCACTTTAATTTCAAGAACACGATTTTTTTTACTAAAATCTGCAGATTTCCATATGTTAGTGAACTCGAAATCGAAAATTTTCACCACCGATGTTCTTGTAATCATTCGTAGATTAACATGCCAAGATTTCACTACATTCCGAGAATTTTTGATTTTCATGTAATTGCCACATCAGTATTGACTAACGCCCGTTAGTCAAATTTGGACGGAAGGACGAAAATCAGAAAATTTGAAAGTTTAGGTACCGTAATATTTTTTCATATAGTTCAAGGACCTAAACCAAAAACAGCATATAGTTTAAGAACGAAAGAATTTATTTTCCCTTATATTAATAGTTTGAAATTACGATTTTACACCAAACCACCTAAACTCTTACCAATTATATATAGGATATAATAGTATATAATAGGATATAAGATAAAAAGAAAAAGAAAAAGAAAATTTACAACCCTTGCAATAAAACAATACGAATATACGATGCAGAGTCTTCTTCAGTCGACATTGGACAAAGCAAATGTTAAAGATTGAACTCTATATTAAGATAGCAATGTAACAAAAAATCTAAAAACTATTCTGGACAGTTACGAAAACAATCTACAGAATTCAAAGATGAGCATTCGGGTTCATCTGGTGGTGGATAATTGAGATCGAACTCGAACATTGTTGCTTGACTAATTTTCCTCCTCTTTGGGCTAGTCTCCTCGGAGTAATGCAAGTGTTTGTTTTGCTCCGAGTACTCAAACTGTCTGTTTTCCACACGACAGCAATTCGTGTCGTATTGTTGATCTTTTCTCAGAAACTCTATTCTCTTTGTCAATGCTTCTAATCGAGAGTCCAACTGCTTCAAGAACTCCTGATACCCTGTCAATGATGGTCTCGAGGATAGTGAACTCTTCTCTACCATCATTGTGAGGTCAACAATCTCCGCGTTTTCTTCACACTGATCTTTTCGGACCAATAACTCCCCATCGGGTTCAGCCAAAACTTTGCTCGTATATTCGTCTGGTATGGCTGTCCTTTGACAAGAAACACCAATAAATTTCTTCTGAGACTCATCTTTCACAGTTGTTCTTCTATTAGGATTACTCGTCAAATCCTTAAATTGCTTGATAAGAGCCTTAACCACTGTCGGATTTTCGGGCCAAAAATCAATGCATTGATGCCACATAATGTTGCTAGTTGCATAGTTTTCATCTAAATGCATTCTTTTCTTTTGTTATAGAGATAGCTCTTTTTATATTACAAGTAATTTAACTACTTAAAATAAAATTATTTATAGCATATTAATAACAATATACTGGAATAACATTATGATTATATAAGAAGTTTCATTTCTTGTTTTTTTCATCTGCTTCATAGGTAAGACTGATATTGACATTGTTCTTCTGCATGTAGACCTGCCTGCTTGCAGTTCAGGTGCCACCTCGACCTCACCTTCTCTGTAATTACTCTGTTCTGCCTGGAGGGCATACACGGCCGCCCTCGAATTGTTGTTAAAGATGCAATTATAGACAAACACGGATACTGGAACTAACTTTGCTCAAATGACTTCACATTTGTGCTATCATAGTCTCGGCGTTGATTAGGCTGTTACTAGTCTATAATTATTAAAACTTATGTTTCTTAAGCGCTCCCTCCCTGAACAGAGCAGTCTCAAAGAATTTTATGCATGGATCAAGCTCAGGCTATCAAAACAATGGGAGTTCAGGAAAAAAGAGTTCACCTTGATACTTTGTTATGGATATGTGGTTGGTTGATGTTCATTATTTGTGCTGTAAAAAGTGGTAATTGGAGCTACTGGAGTGCATTTGCTACTATTTATTAGTGTATGTTCGCTCTGTTACAGGTCAAGCTCTCAGACATAAACTGGACCAATGATAGCAAAGGTTTTTGCTATTGTCGTTTGCTGGATCCAAAGCATCTTGTTCGTAGATATTGTGTTCAACTATACTATCTTCATACTTCTAATGTAAATTGATTGTCAATTATACTATTGTGATATTTCTGTGTTTATATAGACTTGAAGGTTATAAGGGAAAAAAAATCTTCTTCCCTTTTTTAAGCTTGCTGACAACTTCGATCCATACAATGGAGCCATCACAGCTGATGATACTTGGTTCTTCTTCCCGACTATTAAGGAGGCACTAGGATACAAGTTAGCTTGGGTAGATTTGAAGGAACCAACTACGTGGGCTAATGTCCTTGATGAAGCTGAGAAACATGCTCTTAAATCTTCAATTGTTGTTAATGGAAATCGAAGTATTGTGAGTTATATGAGTGACGTAAAGGATGTTCTGCTTCTAAGGGACTTGAAAAATCGCCTGCTTCTACATTAGTTATCGATTGGCGTTGGCACCGTGTATGACATCTCTGTTCGGCCCGAGGACATGGTTTTATTTCTTACTAAGTAACTATATATGGACTATTGTTTTGGAACAACCGAAATAGGAAATAGTGAAAAATAAAACTGAGACGGATGGAGTAGTTCTAAAGAGACTTAAATGTAACACTTCGCTACTCTAATCTTATGTAAATAGTGTTATGTATATCATCAGAGGTATAGTAAATCGTTACTCTATCAATTAAGATCAATATGTTTTTTTGGTAGTAAGTAGTTATTATAAATATGGAAACTTTCGTGACTTAGATTACTGAGAACATCTCCAATGTGAAGAGCTCTTAGCACCTAGGTGGCACATTTTATACATAATCAATCAATATCTATATAATCCTAATTCATGAACACAAAGAACTGGAAAATTACCTTTTTTATCCTTTCCAAATTTAAAATAACATTAGCCATCAAGGCCATTTTGTCCAAAATTTTACAGTTGGGTCGCTCCATTTACAATCGAATCTGATCCATCACTAAATTCATTAACAAATCAATACAAATCACATTGACCCGGATATAGATGGGTAATACCCATGTATGTTTACATCAACAGCATTTGGTTATTCCTTGATTGTAGCCTTTGACACGTAAAAATTTGTTGTGGATCAATCAGTTACTACTAATTTGAAATTTAAATTTATTCATCATCTTCTTTGTGTACCATTTTCTTATCTTTAGCCATTGCCGGATCATTGTTTCATCTTTGTTTTCTTACGTTTTTTCCACAAAATCTTATTGTATGTATTGTTTTATTGTCTATCAGGTTGTCAGATGCTTTGACGGTGCTTTTTCATGTCATTTATGTGATGCTGGTTTTCGAATAGTGAAGGAAATCAACTACCTCCCATCCCATCCTCCCATTTCCTGATCTAGGGTAATTCAGGTTCGTATACTCTATCAATCAGGTTTGTCTGATCTAGGAATTCAGGGTTGTCTTTTTATTCATTGTCTTTGTATTACAGATTAGTGACGAACATGTTTGGTAGTTTGCTTTCTCAATGATGATCACTTTGTGTTTGATTTTAATCGATCATCTACTCTAATTCTCATTTTGTGTTATAGCCTTGACGTTGCAAACACATCTTGCCCATGATTGTATATATTAACAGTTGATTTCATCCTTCAAATTACCATTCAGGTTTGTATACTCTATCAATCATATGTGACAAATTAGGGTTGCTTGGTTATGGACAAAACTGGTCGTAAACGCCTTCCTTTAGGTTCGATTTCTCCTTCTTCTGTACCAAGCGGTGAGTACAATAGGTTTAAGTATTACTCTGTGTACAAACCTTGAGTTTTTTTTGACGTTATATATCCAGGACAGAGAAGACGCTCTACGCCAACATTAAGCAATGGTAGTCATCGATCAGTTTCAAACAACACAAAGACTTCCAATAATGAAAATAAGGATCCCAATTCTCAGCCATCACGTATCAGTCAAACTGGTAATTGTAAATTTTTGTTGAGTGCATGTTTTTAATACCTTTCTTATATGTATTTGGGATTCTGTCTGCATCTAAATGCTCTTCATAATGCATACTTCAATTTTGATCTTTTTACAGGTTCTACTAATAACTTTGGGTTTTACTCCAAATCACAATTTAATCCAAACAAACATGTAGCTTCTTCTCAAGTATAAGGTGATACCAGTTTTTGTTTAATAGATGATCAAGTATACATTGTTAATCTGTCAATTACAAATGATCTAATATACGTTACCTATTGTATGTCAATAGGTACTTCCAATGTAATTGAAAATAGTCAGGGTTATCTTACTCCATCTCAAAGGAGGCTCTCTTTTGTCAACCTGAATGGTAAATTTATACAATCATTCTGTTTTATTGTCCATAACCTCATATCCGGATTGCATATTTTTAGATTGTTCTGTATTTTATTGTAGGAAATCATGATCCTTTTGTTTCACATACAACCCCACAGATTACACAAAATAAGCACGGTGTTGCTTCAAATTCTTCAGGTTATACCATCTTTATATGTAATTTAAATTTGATTGCTAAGTTTTGCATTGAAGCATCAAACCTTGCAGTGAAGCATCCATCCCTAAGAAGATTATCAATTAAATTACAGGATTTGCCAACATACGTGGGAATGGACATGATTATCTTACACCCTCGCAAAGGAGGCTACACAGTGTCAATATGTCTGGTACGAATTGATTCACATATGTTTAAATTTAAATAAGCTGTTTGTATGTTTTGACTTATAAAGAATATAGTTTACAGGTATAACTACTTCAGGTCCAGTTTCGCGTGCTATACAGCGGAAACCAACAACTACCACGAATGTGACTCCTTTTCAATAATTGCATCTAAATCAGGTAGCACGAAAATCCACACATCCTTAATTTCAATAAGCTTCCAAAGTCAAAACCTGAAATGTTTATAAAAAACAATGAGCTGCAAAGCCCAACAAGTAACTATCGCCCAACGACTCAAAATAATATTTAAAACAGAATTCTGAACTTTAAATTGATAAAAGAATCTTAACAATAAAATCACATTTTTATTCCCACAATTCTAAATTACGATCACACTATGCCAGTGACACGGCTCTATAGTTCGATGGGGGTCAATTTACGTCCCTCGGTAAGACAAACTCAACGAGGTATCTATGTGTTCCGGAACGTGCATAAACTAGTTCTATGATTCAATATGTCACACTAAAACTGGGGAATTCTGTAAAAATCTTTTCTAAAATCTATTTTCGATATCAAATATTTCAAAATCAAATATTTTGAATATAATAAGATAACCGAATAAAAACAGATTTGATAATATTAGTGAGCAACGAAAAGTCAATTATCTCGATACCGATGTCGTACCCTAAAAATAAAATCACAACAAATCCTTAATATTAACTTATAATCTATTAACAGTCAAATAAAGCAAACAAGTACACAACTCAAGAGAACTCATGCGGCGTTTACATATAATTTACTCAAAGAAGATTCCAAACATCAAACATCAAAATATTTTGCAAAATAGACTATTGTTAACAAAATCAATCTTGACCAGTTCTGAAAATTCGCAATTTACTCTATGAAAATAATTTTATCTGAAAAGGTACAAAACACGAAAAATGTAGGCGATTCCGAGAGCTTTCCAGAATGATAAGGCTCGTTAAAAATGGACAAGTAACGAACTCAGAACATAGACATTTGTGGACTGCAGAACAGAATCAGCCCTTGATTTCTTTAATGTTATGCTATTTACGACATCCAAATCACAGAATATAGCAGCAGTTTGTAAACAATAAACACAGAACACGAAAATACCTTTCAATATTGATATTACTCATTAAATTAGCATAAAAACCCAATTTATTACGAATTTTCAAAGTTAGTGACTTAGTTTTGAAAATACAGGTTAACCAAATAGCAGAAAACACACTCTTACACGCAGAATTTCAGAAAGGTTAAAGAACAAAAGTTATAGGAAATTCAAATACCTTTCCAGGAACACCAAGATCACCATCATACGATAAACAATGAATTTTATACAAATTTTACAAGAACTCAGCATATGTAGAAGACCAAATATGACAATTTATTGAAATCAAAACATTACCGTTGTGCCCAAAATCTCACATGGGCTCAATTTAAGGCCCATACTTGCCAAAAGTCCAGTAAGGATGTATTGGGCTAGTATTGTGTGTACTGAGGTACAGGTTAAGAGTACCAAGGTGCAGGCTAAGGGAACAAAGGTTCAGGTTCATGGTGCCACGATAGGTGCATGGACTAATAACACGATCACAGTATCAAGGGTTTGGTAAGGGATGATGAGGTTCAAGTGGTTTGAACCTCGAGACTGGTTACAGGTGATGGGCAGTCGAGGTCTTAAGAAGGCAGAGTGCTAGTAGGACAAGGACTCAGCTACCTATACTTTAGGAGCACGGAATCGTACTTATAAAAGGACTTCTAAGCGTGGTTAAACACGCTGGATGGAATAATTACAATCAGTATAGGACTTATATTAGTATTTCGGATATACTTCGTTTGCTTGAGGACTTATAGGACTTCGAGTTGGACATGGATGAGGAGACTAGGAAGCTCGGCTGGAGCTACCTAATTGGATAAAAACTCTAAGATGGACGATCTTAGGGTGGTGGAATTCATCAGGATTAAGAAGTATAAACCTAATAGAACTACATGGGGCTTGATTCCTATAAATAGGATATGTAGGCACTTGACTAAAGGATTTGGATTTTCACTCTTGAGAAGCATAAGGCACGTGCACCTCAGTGATACATATTCCGGCGAATTTACTGGTAGTGTAGGATTTACGCTACTTATTTCGACCGGTGGTTTGTCAACTCAGCCCCCGGAAATCATACTTCAACCATTCTGTTCTAACTAATCAGCTTCAGGCTTCGTACTGCGAACCTGTGGCCTTGTCCGACAACCAAGGACGCTTTTTACGAATATTCCAGCGAGATTCTCTCGATTGTGTTGTACCAAATTTCTCTCACAACATAAGTGGCGCTAGAAGGAGGGGAACTCCATCAGAAATCTTAAGAGAGAAAAGATGTCGGATGATTCCGGAAAAACGCAAACACCAACTAACAATGAAGAAGGCCGTGGAACAGGTCCTCATGGCGAGGTTACGAACAAGGATATTTTCTATCACCTCAAGAAAATTGGTGAAAGGGTGGATTCCTTGGAGAAAAAATCTGAAAAGATGAAAAGATGGCGAAAGAAGCAAAAAAGGCCTAAGGCTCCAAAGGTTACGCCTACTCGGCTGGATTTTGGCAGTGAGGAGGAAGGACCTGAGAAGGAGAGAACTAAGAAGACTTTTTCTGATGTTGAAACCGATCAGAGTAATCCTGACTGGAACTCTGAAGCTGAGCCCAAGGATAAGGAGGATCCTGAACCTTCGGTTACAAGGAGTGTCACTGTATTCGACCGAATGGGAAAGAAGCTAACGAGTAAGGATTTGAGGCTTAAGCTATTGGAGGCAAAACAGAAGGGTCCCAAGAAGGTACAAAGTGAGAAATCACTGTCTAAGGCGTCAGAGAGTCATAAGGATAAGTCCCACTCTAAACCTGAAGATGAGCATAGCTCAGGCTCGTCCTATAAAGCTGATGACAGTTCTGATGAGAGCTCCAACGGTGGGAGTGACACTGATGACACCTCTAGGTCAGCTGAAGGTGGTGGAAAATACAAGGAGGAAGACCTCAGGAAAGTCCTCGAGAAAATTATGGCAGAAAGGGGCCCCCAATCAGGATTGACGGTGGGATCACCTTTTACTAAGAAGGTGCGGGATTCGCCCTTACCCCGTAGCTACAGGGGAGTGGGAGACTTGAAATTCAACGGGACCACAGACCCCGTAGAGTTTCTCAGTCGCTTCAACACGGAGATGGAAGTCTATCAAATCAAGGATCGCACAAAATGTCGGTTGCTGGCTGCAACTCTAAGGGATAGTGCTCATCAGTGGTTCAAGAGGCTCCCCTCCAATTCTATTAAATCATGGAGGCAGATGGGTGAGATGTTTGTAACTCAGTTTAGGGCTTCAGTCACGTTTGCACCTCCGGCCAATACCCTAGCAAATATTAAGCAACGTGACAACGAAACACTTAACGACTATTTCAAGAGGTTCAATGCTGAGGTTCCAAGGGTGAGGAAAACCACAGACGAAACTTACAAAAATTTTCTGATAGCTGGGGTTAAGCCTGGGACCGAATTCTGGAAAGAGCTACAGAGTAGGGAACCTACTACCCTGGCTGACTTCTACGCCAAGGCAGAAAGGCATAAAGTCGTGGAACAGTCCTTGGAGAATTTGAAGAAGGATAATGCTTCGCGAGACTGGAATAGGAATAAGAGGAATAGGTCGTACAGTCCGAAGGAAAGAAACTATAGCAAGCGGACAACCTATAACACAGCTTCAGCAGATGGCCGGGATGCAAGCAAGGAGGCGAAGACTGCACCTCTGTCGGTAAACACCACAGGTTCAAAGAGAACAATTGAGTACAAATATCCGTCATCTAAGGGTAGTAGGAGGTACTCGGAATACACCCCTTTGGCAGCACCTGTGGAGCACATCTTTGAAATTGGTGATAAGTCGGGGATGTTCAGAAAACCCTCCAGGACGGGACCTCCCGGAAGGAAGGATTTAGCTAGATATTGTGCTTTCCATGATGCCAATGGGCATGAAACAGCCGACTGCCGACACCTCAAAGATCATATTGAGGACTTGATCAGGAAAGGTTTCCTCACAGAATTTGTGGCCCAGGAGGCGAAAAAGTACAAGGATGATAGATCCAAGAGAGATGAAGAAAAGTCTGCACCTGATCGAGCTACCAGGGCTGGTAGTATTCACACAATCATAGGCGGACCATACATTGGAGGTTTCAGCAGGAATGCAATGAAGAATTATGCACGTGAGGCTAGAGGAAACCCTCTCACAAATGTTTATCATTTGGCAGATAGGCCCCCAAAGCTGTTTAGAGGTGAAGCTGCGGACATCACCTTTACTGAAGACGATGCAAGGCATGTGCATCACTCCCACAACGATGCATTGGTGGTGACTATCACAATTGGAGGGCTGAATGTGCATCGAGTCTTGGTGGATAATGGAAGTTCTTGCAACATATTGGCTTATGACACTTATCAAAAGATGGGACTCGCGGACAAGGAAATGTCCCCTGCTTACAATGACTTATACGGATTCACTGGCGGACCAGTGCAAGTTGTGGGTAGAGTAAAGCTTCCTGTGGTGTTGGGGGCTGAACCTATGAGAGCTACGCAGGTGACAGAGTTCATGGTGGTGAACGAAGACATATCATATAATTGTATCGTGGGCAGACCCCTCTTAAAGGAAATGAGAGTAGTAACCTCTATCTACCATCTCTCCATGAAGTTTCCCACTCCTAACGGGATTGGATGTTTAAAGGGCTGTCAGGTAGATTCAAGGGAATGTTATAGTAAGGCTCTGCGCACCGCTGAGCAAGCTTCAAAGCATTTGTTGTTGGTTGATGGAGGTACCACGGATAATTGCTATAGGTACCAGGAGGCACCAATGAAGGATGAACCTTCACAGCAGGTACATAATTTGTGTAATGTAATTATGATTATCCAACATCCAGGTGAAGAAAGCTCCATGGATATTGTCTTTTCTTCGGGGGTAGATACCCAGAATGAGGCACGGATGCTGGAGGCACCCCCACCGAAACTCAAAGAGGACAGTGAACCTCTTATCGAAGGTATTGTTGAAGAGGTAAATGATAGCGACTTTGAGGATGCCCAGGCGGAAAGCTCCCCCAAGGTTTCTTCACAACCTAGAAGAATTGATACAGAGGTTCAGGTGAAGGTTGACTTAGATCCCCGAATGCCTGAAGCTAGGGAAACAACAGGTGCTGCTGGTGACACTTTGTCAATCCTAGTGGATGCAACCGACCCTTCCAAGGAGCTGAAAATTGGAAAGCAGTTGGAACCTGAAACTAGAGAAGCGTTGGCTCGTTTCTTAAAAAATAACTTAGATGTTTTCGCTTGGTGTCACTCTGACATGGTGGGGATTGATCCCAGGGTGATGTGTCATCACCTTAACATTGACCCCGAAAGGGTTGCCGTGAGACAAAAACGAAGGGCAATAAGTGGTGAGAGAGCTTTAGCCCTCAAAGAAGAAGTCGACAGGTTACTAGAAGCTAGGCTGGTAAGAGAATCATTCTACCCGGATTGGTTGGCAAATCCAGTGCTTGTCAAAAAGCCTAACGGAAAATGGCGAACATGTGTGGATTTTACGGATTTGAACAAGGCATGCCCTAAAGACAGCTTTCCACTCCCACGGATTGATCAATTGGTTGATGCTACAGCTGGGCATGCTCTCTTAAGCTTCATGGATGCCTACTCGGGATATAATCAGATTCCCATGTATGAACCTGATCAGGAGCATACATCCTTCATCACAGATAGAGGTCTCTACTGTTATATTGGCATGCCTTTTAGATTGTTGAACGCTGGAGCTACCTACCAAAGGCTGGTTAATAAGATGTTCAAAGATCAGATAGGGAAAACTATGGAAGTTTATGTTGATGACATGCTGGTCAAATCTAAAGCTGCAGCTGACCATGTGATACATCTATCAGAAATGTTCAACATACTACGTAGGTTCAGAATGAAGCTCAACCCTCAGAAATGTGTTTTCGGCGTGGAATCAGGAAAGTTTCTAGGCTTCATTGTCAATCATCGGGGAATTGAAGCAAACCCCGCCAAGATTAAAGCTTTAGTCGAGATGCGATCTCCACGAAACATAAAGGAGGTTCAGAGTCTTACTGGTAGGATTGCAGCTCTAAACAGGTTTGTCTCCAAATCCTCAGATAAATGTAGAGAATTCTTTGCAGCAATCAAGAAAGGAAAGAACTTCGAATGGAACCCAGAATGTGAAGCTGCTTTTACAAAGATAAAGGAACAGTTGAGCAGTCCTCCATTGCTGTCTAAACCTCTAGATGGAGAGGTTCTCATCTTGTACTTGGCAGTTTCAGAATATTCTATCAGTGCTGTACTAGTCCGAGAGGAGCTACAGGTTCAACACCCGGTTTATTACGTAAGTAAAAGGTTGCTGGACGCCGAAACACGGTATTCTAACATGGAAAAGCTGTCTTATGCCCTAATCTTGGCTTCGAGGAAGCTTCGGCCTTATTTTCAGGCACACCGAATCGAGGTACGTACTTCATTCCCGCTAAGGCAGGTTTTGCACAAACCTGAAGCTTCGGGAAGGCTTATGAAATGGGCTGTGGAGTTGGGGCAATTCGATATTGACTTCAAGCCAAGAACGGCTATAAAAGGGCAAGTGCTGGCAGACTTCTTGTTGGAATTCCCCCCATCATTTGAGGTTAAGGGCGATGAGTGTATAGCTAAACCTACAGCCCCCGAAGAGACGGTCGAAAACTGCTCACCGTGGTGGACACTCTATGTAGATGGAGCGGTAAATGGAAATGGGGCAGGAGCTGGTATCATTCTCATTAGCCCGGAAGGCCACAAGCTTCAAAGCTCCATTCACTTCGCTTTTAATGCAACAAACAATGATGCAGAGTATGAAGCTCTAATAGCTGGCTTGAAGCTTGCTTTGGAAATGAGGGTAGAAAACATGACCGTTTTCAGTGATTCTATGCTGGTGGTGTGGCATATTCGAGGAGGATTCCAGGCTAGAGGTCCTCGTACTGACCTTTACATGAGGTACGCCCAAGAGCTGATTAGCAGGTTCAAAGAAGTGAACCTCGAGCAAATCCCAAGAACACAAAACACTGACGCGGATGCACTTGCAAAACTGGGTTCACAAAGGGAAGCTACTATGCTAGGGGTAATACCTTTGGAGATTCAACTTCAGCCTAGCATTCCTAGACTTGAGGTCATGAACTTGGAACCTGCAACTGAGGCATTGTGGACAACACCTATTATGAATTACATCACAAAAGGGATTGTTCCAGAAAGAAAGGAGGAAGCAAGAAGAATAAAATACCAGGCTGCAAGGTATGTCATCTATGATGGTTGTTTATACAAAAGAGGATTTCACAAACCGCTTTTGAAGTGCATCTCAGGAGACGAATGCGAGTATATTATGCGGGAAGTCCATGAGGGAATTTGTGGCAATCATTCAGGGGGAACCTCTCTGGCACACAAAATACTACGCCAAGGATACTATTGGCCGACGATCCAGAAAGATACTCACAGGTTCACTCGGGCATGCGATCGTTGCCAAAGGTTCGCAAACTTCAATAGTAATCCAGTTGTTCCCTTGAAACCACTCACTAGCCCTTGGCCTTTTGCTGTGTGGGGAATCGACCTGATTGGGGAGCTCCCTAAAGGTAAAGGAGGAGTGAAGTATGCTGTTGTGGCGGTAGATTACTTTACCAAATGGGCTGAAGCTGAACCTCTAGCTACAATAACTGCAACAAAAATAAAGGAATTCGTTTTTCGGGCAATCGTGTGCAGATTCGGAGTTCCATATAAATTGATCTCAGATAATGGAAAGCAGTTTGATAGCAAAGAGTTGCGAAAGCTGTGTGATGACCTCGGGATTCAGAAAGGCTTCACGGCAGTCTATCACCCTCAAAGTAATGGACAGACGGAAGCTGTCAACAAGATCATCAAGCACACTTTGAAAACTAAATTGGAAGAAAGCAAGGGGTGTTGGCCCGAGGAGCTCCCTATGGTTTTATGGTCATACAACACAACGCCGCGGACCACTACAGGAGAGTCACCTTTCACCTTAACCTATGGCTGTGAAGCTATGGTGCCCGTGGAAATTGGGGCTGGATCATTCAGAAGGGATAACTACAATCCTGAAAACAACAAGGTGAATCATCGATTGTATTTAGATCTCGTGGAAGAGGTTCGAACCACTGCACAGCTGAAGCTAGCTGCTTATCAACAACGTACTCGGAAGTACTTTGACAGCAAGGTCCGTGCTCGCCCATTGAAGGTTGGCGATTTGGTCCTAAGGAAAATGATGCCCAACATGAAGGTTCATGGGCATGGCGTGTTTGGAGCAAATTGGGAAGGTCCGTACCTCATAAAGACTGTCTTATGGGAAGGTACCTACCATCTCACGGATTTGGATGGAAAGCTCATTCCAAGGGCATGGAATGGTGAGCACCTCAAGAAATACTACCAGTAAATCATCAGGTACTATTTTTGTAGGCCTCTTTCAGGCATAGGAATAATAAAAGCAGTTTATTAGTTGTAACTGCCATGCTTAGGTATAGCTTCATAGTTGTGAGCCTCAGCTTCATAGCTGCTTGGCTCAGCTTCGAAGCACTTTGTTTCAAGTTCATAGTAAGACATTGTCATTTGTTCTTTGAGCACTCGGGGGGTAGTGTATGCACACCCTACCTATTGGATTTCTTTCGATAAATTTTACAATATTAATGAAACCTCTATTTTTGGTTCATATGGCTGTTCTTGTTTGAATGCTTTATCACTCTTTATGTGCTTGTTGTAAGAATCACATGTGGATTAAGGTTGAATGTATGATTGCCTCTGTTTAGTTCTTCACCATAGACAATTATATGATAAAGAACTGGGGGGTAGTGGACATACTCTATACAGGTTCAAATGGTTAAATTTCGAAATATTATTTGGATTGGATTTAATATTATTGGATTGAATTTAATATTATTGGATTGAATTTAATATTATTGGATTGAATTTAATATTATTTGGATTGAATTTAATATTATTTGGATTGGATTTAATATTATTCGGATTGGAGTTAATATTATTGGATTGGATGTAATATTATTTGGATCGAGTTTAATATTATTGGATTAAATTTAATGGAATTGGATTGGATTGGAGATTAACACTCATGGATTATGAGGTAAAGGTTAACACTCATGGATTATGAGGTAAAGGTTAACGCTCATGGATTATGAGGTAAAGGTTAACACTCATGGATTATGAGGTAAATATTTATGGATAAATATAGAAACATATCAACTCATATAAGCCCTAAGAACACTAGGCATGAGTATCATGGTAAAGTGTGGGAGCCAACACAGGCCACCCTCGGGTTTAAAACTCCTTGCACGATTGCAAGATGAAACATTAAAAAGGTCAAGACTACGTTAGAGAGGTTCAGGGCTGGCGAACCCCTGAAGCTGTAGCATGGGTTAAGCTTCACACAGGTTTGTGAAGTACATGGAATTTAATGGCACATTACCCTAGGCAAGGATATATATGCATGATCGGGCTTTCTCGAAGGCATCAGATAAAATGGCTTATGGATGATCTAATATATGGAAAATAGATTATGTACTTAAGGATATTAGGTGCAAAAATGGATTATTTACACATCAGATTATTGGAGTACTGTGGTCGTGAATGGCTCTTATCATATACGGTTTATATCTCTGGTCAAGAGGTAAGGAAAAGCTCGGGTGAGCTTCAGGTTTATGGCTGCCATAACGCAAATACGCGTGTTGGTGAACTTTATATGAAATGTGATCTTATGGTATAGATCCTATTTAGTACATATCATGGATATTCTTGGGTTGGCTATAATTATTTATAAATACGGGTATGTCAGTTACCTAACGATGCGGGACAGGTTGGTCTTGTGCATTCGGAATCAATATGGTGACCGAGTGATCATCCAGAAAAAATGACATGGCAAATCTAAACATGGATTTCGGGTATAAGGGCAATCAAAGCATGATAAATTAGAAAGATGAAAACCAAGAGTTAAAGGTTACATCTTGCGAGGTATTCGGAGGTACCCGCACCCTCATCCAAAGTTTGAAACCCATGGCGCGAACGCCAGAAATGTTATCAGGATAAAAAAAAAACCATTAAAGTTAACCCTTTCAAGGGTGTGAATGTTCTCAAAAGGAAAGGTACTTATAATTGGAAACCGGTGATCATGCCGCAGGCTTGTCAGGGGAGGCATCAGGAACATCTTGGCCAGGAGCTGGATCAGCTTTCTCCGCATCTTCCATCTGAACCTCTAGGCTGGTGCCGTCTGCGCCCTGAGCCTCACCTTCAGGTTCTAACGGGATAGCTTTCTCCTGACCTTTCATTGCCTCAGCCTCTTTCTTCTTGATCTCCTCCACCAGCTTCACAGCATCATCACCCAGCAGAGTCCAGTCCAAAGTCGGAAAGTGGTCATATGTAGATTCAATGTAGTCAGTCACCCCGCGGCTATACCCGGCTTCGAACTTCTCTCGTTTGGCAGCTTCACGGGTGGACCTCTCCATGGCAATGGTGGTATTGAGGGAATCCAGTTTCTTCTTAAACTCGCCAACTTTCTTGGTATAGGAGGCTTGCAGAGTATCTTTCTCAGCATCAAGGTTGATTATAGAGGTATTTAGCTGGTCTCGTTCTTTCAGGAGCCTAGCCTCGGAAGCCTTAAGCTTCTTACTGGCATCGGCCAACTTCTTCCTTTCAATCTCACTTTCTTTGAGGGAATTCTTTAGTTGCTTTAATTCTTCCGACAGCCGTTGGTCACTCCGTGCCGCTGCCACGATTTCTTCACCTCGTTTCAGGGTGTGGAAAAAGCTTTGGGCTTCGCACCAGGTAATAGCCTTAGCAGCTTCTGACAGGCTCATTTTGTCCCACTCAGTGATGGTTTCTTCCGGAATTTGGTTGTCAGTTATAGTAAGAAACTTATGAACCAAGGGGTTCGAACCCTCATCAGAAGCTCGGGGGGTAGAGGGCTTGACCTTTTTATTGAAACGAGAACCTGAACCTTTAACAGGGTCAATAATAACAGTTGATGACAATTTTCTTTTTGAGGAGGTAGTGGACCTATCCTGAGATATGGCAGTTGATTTCACACGGGAAATGGGAGTAGCTGCAACGGGAACAAGATCTTTCTCTTCATCACCAAAGAGATCATCGTAGCTGACTGACTTGTTAACAAAGGATGGCACACCAGAAGCCATATCTGCAAGAAAAATCAAGGATTATCAAATGAACGATTAAATATGCAAGCATGGCATGGATCGATAAAATGCACAGTAAAATGTAAAGATGCAACAAGAGACCTAATCTGTTGGAGGCTCCAGCTTCAGAGTCCTCCATCAAAAGCAAATTCATGGTTCTGTCACTTGGCAAAAAACCGCACTTAATCAAGTTTTGGTTTGTCAGCAGACTAGCACCATCTCCTAGTACTGCTGACAGCTTCAGAGCTTCTTGGGCTCTCTCCAGGGAGTGACCCTTGAGGGCTGTTTTGCTTGGAATCTCTATACAAGGATTCAAGTATGGGTTAGACCTTATCATCTAAAGTACCCAAGAGCCAGAAACATTGGAGTTATACGTAAAATACTTACTAGGACTTCTATTAAAATCAGTTCTATATGATGGACAATCGTAACAATATAAGAATTGAGGTAACCAGTCAGTCATTCCCTTCCGGTTTCCTTTGATGCACTGCCCATCATGGACATTCCAGGCAGAGAGATAGAAGAGGCCGGAGTTTTTTCCTGTTTGTTTCAGCTGGTAAAAAAAACCCAGCTCACGAGCAGTCAATCTCTTCTCAAACTGTTGGTCATAAAGGATGAACATGCACATCGCCATTCGATAGGCGTTTGGGGTAATTTGAATTGGAGCAATATCGTAGTAGGTGATTATATCATGGATAAAAGGATGCAAAGGGATGGACAAACCCATTCTAAAAAAAGTAGCTGAAAAAACGGCACAAGGTGTCTGTTGGTCTGGTTCAAAGTTGTCAAAACGATGACACCCACTACGCCATAAGTGGGCAATAATAACGCTTTTTTCAGTGTTACAAGCAAAAGTGTAACCATATATGTCTTAAAATTGATTTACGCCTACACTTTTTTTCTCTGTTAGCATTGCTATAAATAAGTGTTACGATAGACATCATTCAGTATCTATGCTAACGCCAAACTCGGTGTAGCCGTTGGTCTTAAAAAATGTGTAACCGTTGGTCTTTAAAAATCAAAAAAAAAAGCCAGCTCTCAATATTTGTCTAAATATTTCATTTAAGCGGCCAAATATTTGCCCAAATATTTCATTTAAGCGGCCAAATTTTCAGACATTCCCTCTCAACTTATTCACCGCACTCTCTCACTCACAAAAATACAACTCTCTCAACTCTCTCTCAAATCTCTCTCAACTCTCAACTCTCAACTCAACTCTCTCTCAAATCTCTCTACGGGTTCACAGATTAGGGCTTAAATTAAGGGTTGAAATTAAGGGTTCTTCACAGATTCTCTCTCTACGGGTTCTCTACGGGCTTGTAAATTCGGGTTCAATTCAATTTCAATTCGGGTTCGATTACATTCTCTACTTGATAAGGTATTCATCTTGCTCTTCTTATTTGTGTTCAATTAGGGTTTATTTGCTTTATGTGGGTTCTGTTTATTTGTTCGATTCGGGTTCAATTAGCTAGGGTTTGTAAATTAGGGGTTTCTTTAGGGTAGAATTGGGGCTTGTAGATTATGAATGTTTGTTTGTGTATAACATGCTTATAACATGTTTTGATTGCTTGTTTTGGTTGCATGTTGCGATTATAATTGTTTATATTGCTTTTTTTGTATTTTTTATTTGTTTCGATTTTAGTTACGGTTTTGAAAGATGTTTTGGAGCTTGATTATGGTTTTAACTATGAATTATAAATTTGATAAATAGTGTATTTGGATAATAATATTAACTTTTATTAAATAAATAACTAAAATAAAATAAGTTACTCAAAAAATAATCTTATACCTGTGACTTTAAATTGCATTGGTTAACAAGACGAGCGCTCTGAATCAAATCAAATCAAGCTTCTTGATTTCATTCAAGAGAACTAATGACTCTTAGCTTAGCTAGTTTTCCTGGGCCTGCCTATCAGTAAAACAAAGGGCTTGGACTGTGGAAAGCTAGCCGTCCCTGGAAGCCTATCAGTAAAACAAAGGGCTTGGGCTTAGCTAGTTACTAAAACTGAATATTGTAAAACCTGAACACATAGTTAGATTAGGTAGAATTTGCGGCTAATCGTAGTTGTTGTTGTTTAATAAGTGAAGTTAAATTTAAAAATAAAACTGAGAGAGATGAGTCAGGTTTGTAACTTCGCGCTAGTGCCATGAACCTCTTGCTGTTATGATTTCTTTGAGGGGCTAATCATAGGTTTTTTTTTAACTGTAGTCATGACTGAGAAAGGTAATACTTGGTTGAATCTTCCCAAGTATACCAAGGATTATATTGAGGGAGTGGATTTGTTTGTGAAAATTGCGATGGCGAAATTTGCCGACGGAAACGAAATACAGTGTCCTTGTGATAAGTGTCAGAATTGGTTTTGGCGGAGTCCCGGCACGGTTCGTGACCACCTCATTTGCCACGGACCTTGTGTAACCTTTGTAGAATGGATTTATGATGTCACGTCATTAAAAGACAGTAATATCATGGATCCTGAACTAGACAGTGAACTAGATACGGGATTTAAAGATAATTTTGACGAGATGTTGAACGTTATGTTTGTCAAGTTGATGGGAAAAGACAAACATTTTTTAGAAATAAAACCAGAAAATATGATGCAAATTAATCGATTAGACAAAGTCATAAACTAGCAGTAAAAGGGTATTATTATTTCTTGTTATTATTTCAGTTGAAAAACCTGTTGATGAAGCTCCGAAAAGGAAAAGAGGAAAGACAAAAATGAATCAGGTTCATAATAGAGCGGAGAAAAAAAGGATCACCCTCAATTATCTCAACCAACCTGTAGCGGATGACGGGAAGTTCCACTCTGAATTTACCAACTTTTTAGGGACAACAGTAAGGCAATTTGTGTCTCTTACTTGTGCCAGTTGGCATCAAGTTCCTGAAAAGCAACTGTTGTGGGAGTATGTCAAGGTATAAAATACGTTCCATATGTGATATGTCGCCATATTTGGTTTATATGTTCCTTTTTATGCAATTTGTGTAATTTTTATGCAGGACAAGTACATTGTTCCCTATGATGCTAAACCATGGGTTAATAAATCAATGAGTGATCATTTTAGGAGCTACAAAAGTCGGATTAAGAGAGACTATTACAATACTTATCCTACGGATGAGGAGAGGTTGTCACACAGACCCGAAGAGGTTTCACTTTCAGACTGGAAGATTCTTCTGAATTATTGGGGTGACGAGAAGGTTCAGGTAATGGAAAAAAATTCATTGTATCTTCTAACTCTGAATAATTCACAAGATGAATAATTTAGAATAATACATAGGAACATAGGACGAGACACTAATTTTAAAATATTATGGACTGAAAAGTGATGATTATTATGGATAATTTAGTATGAAAAGCGATGATAAATGTTCCCTTTGTTATATAGGAAATTGCAAAAAAGAATTCAGAGGCACGACAGAAAATTACTGAAACACATACTACTGGATCCATGAGTTTCGCGCAAGTTGCCCACATACTGGTAATGTAATTTGATGTTATTTCAAGTATATTTTGTAGAAATTTTATTAGTTTTTGTATTCCCCAATGTATTAGCAGGATAGTTCATATTTTTAATATGTAAATTTACTTCAGCGACTTGAAAAACTGGCCAAACTGGAAAAAGAAAAACAGGAGAAACTTGGGAAAATGCCTGTCAATGATGATGGCGAGGGTGAGGGTAATGGTGAGGAAGATCCGATTAAAGTATCAGATGCTGATATCTACCTAGCGACTCGCAAACGAGACGAGAAGCGTGAGTACAAGTTGCCTGAACAGGTGCTCAAAATGGTTAATGATAAAATTGTAAGTTCAAATAATTCAATTGACATTTTCCTCTACTAATTTATCTATTGTTGATTGTATTTGCGTTTTAAACAAATGCTCTGTTCTTTTACAGGTTGATGTTAAGAAAACTCTGGAAACCGAAGGTGTGGAAGCTGCTAATAAATTGGTTCGTGGTGACAAGGAACACAACCCATCTTACCTAATGGGGAGGCTTATTCGGAAAAAGGAACCAAAGTCAACGTCTTCAACATCTTCAGGTACATCCTCCATTCCATTTCCAGACCAGTTGGTGTCGGAGCTAACTGCTAAGATCAGAGCTCAACTTCAGCAAGAGATGGATCATAAACTTGACCAAAAACTGCGAGAAATGATGAAAATGTTGGCTGAAAAGAATCCAGAATTAAAGTTAGACACTTCTGAGGACTCTGAGAAATCTGCGAACTCTGAAAAATCTGCCGAAGTGTCTTATGAAGATGACAATGATGTCAATACTGACTGATCAGATCATTTTATGCTATGCTAAGTAAAAACAGTAGTTATATGTACTTAACTTTTCAATGTTGGTATGGTTTATGTAGTAGATGGATGATTGGAATGGTTTGTGGATTTGTTGTTATTTTGGATGGTTTTAATGTATTGAAATGGCTTCTGGACAGCCTATTTAGGTATTGGATTGTTTGGTAATATTTTGAATGGGAAGTTCTATATTTCAATGTCACATGTTGCTATTCTTTATTTAAAGTGTTGGTAAAAAGCATGCAAAGTGTAACCATTAACTCCAAATTATTTAGTCTTTATGTGTTGGCAAAAGTATAGCAAAGTGTTGGCACAAAATCTAAAAATGTTCAAGAAAAAGTGTAGGCATAGTGGTAAGGGTGTTGGTAAAAACATCTAAGTGTTTCATAATTTGGTGTTACAATAGTACTGCAACTGTGTTGGCATAGGTCTATAGCAATACTATTAGTAGTGTTACTACAAAGATAAATGTGTTGGTATAGATCTATAGCAACAACTAATAATATGTAGCCACAAAAATAAAAAGTGTTGGCGTAGGGGTCTACGCCTACACATTTCTCCCGTGTTACCAAAAACTACAAAAGTGTTGGCGTAGACCCCTATGGTAGCGGCACTTTTTGTAACACCCTCAAATTTGGTCAAAGTGTGACCATAGCCTATTTTTTTCCTTTTACCAACAGTTTTTTGGGCTATAACCACACTTTTTCAGGTGTTGCTGTAGCCCACTTATGGCGTAGTGACCTTTCCCCAGGGGAAGGTATTACCAAGCGACAGTTAGGTTGATGTTTCTGGAGGAGGAGCTTTAATCTGTTGGCATTCATTGAGGAGTCAAGGTCCTCGCAAGCTGGGATAAGGCCCTGGGATTCGCAAGGGGTTTCTTCGTCTACCGAGGTCTCTACCTCAACCTCGGAGTCAGGGTCAGGGGTTCTAGGATTGGCAGATGAAACTTCCTCTTCGTAGGAATAATACCGGGAGAGTGGCAAGTTTTTAGTTTCTGGAATTAGATTGTTTTCAAAGGATAGCTGGTTAATGGTTTCTGTCTTTGAGTTTCTGACCTTCAGAGGAAAGAGATTGTTGCGAACTGATGAGATGGCGGCGTCACGAACCGACACCTTAACCTTGGAACGAGTCCTGGTGCTTACTGGCTTAATAATAGGTGGTTTAGGCATAGGGGTCCCGGTTAGCGAGTCATCGGAATCCAGAAGGTCAACACGGTTCTGCACCTCCTGAGCAGCCGATTGCTGCGAGCTGGCCGCACTTGAGCTCCCTGACATCTGCAAACGATGGAGCAGGGTGAGTTAACGGCCAACAGGTTCCTTCTCAATCAGGCAAGCAAGAGGACAGATAAACCGTAATATTTGCGAGGATTTTCCATTGGGGTTCTTTGCAAGTTGTCACAGGGGATTTGGGTCGAACAGATGGTGACCCGGGTAAACCCAAGGACTTAGGTGGTTACAAAGCTCGAGGGTGTTTCCACACCTAAAGGTCAGATAGGGGGCCATGGAGGTCTTCACCTCGAGAGAGGCCTCAATATATAAAAATTTAAACCTAAAACTAAAGGGCGGGGCTTCAATCCTTTTATATGATGGCCTATCAATGTTAACATTCTGGGATGTTTATGATGTATATTATCAGTTATACATACAAGCAAGAACGGTCAGGAAGGCGAATCGACACAGTGTCGTATACAATTCATGGTAAAGAGAAAAAACACAAGCAATAGGGGTTTACAGCTTCTAATTGGTTAACATGGTAGCGCAAAGGAGCAGCGTCATGCAGTCATAATTCGCAAAGAGTGTATAGGCATGGCATTCTGGACTTCGATTTGATTATGCGGATAATACAAGTGTGTGGGTGTGCATATGTGATTACATATGTATGTATATGTACATGTATAAACAAGTTGAGTGTGTTCAAAGATTACATGCAACGGCAAATAGGGGTTAAAAGTAAAAGATAAAGACAAATTGGTACCTTACGATGTGTTGCAGGGAGAGAATCACTGGAAATCTGGGAATCGCCGGAGATATGGACCGCCCTGGAGCTGCTTGTCAGGAGAGAGAGGAAAGAACTGTGAAGATTGTATTGAAAAAGAAGAGAAGGGATGAAGGGGCGTGTATTTAAATGCACGCGTGAATAGGAACAGGCGTGCCAGGTGGAGCCATCTGATTGGTAAAAAAAAAAAAAAAAAAAAAAATCAATCAGAAAGAAATTTGGGAAAATGGGAAGGATAAATGCAGGTGCATGATTCAATTTTCTAGGAGAAATATGAGAGGTTAGTTGAGCATTATTTAAAATTTAAATTTTATTCAGGAAGATGATGTGTAAACTAGCAGGTGTTTTTGTTGGAATTGGAGCGTGGGATTAATTTGCCAGAACACCAAAGAATACATATCGTGGAACTTATTTGAGCAACCTGTGTCCAGCAAAGGACCTGCAGCTGGTTATAAGGTTAGGAGCTGATCGTTCAAAGATGAAATAAGTTTTGGTTCCTTTTGTATTTAATACTGCAAGGAACCGGGGGGTAGTTATTGTGCCCAAAATCTCACATGGGCTCAATTTAAGGCCCATACTTGCCAAAAGTCCAGTAAGGATGTATTGGGCTAGTATTGTGTGTACTGAGGTACAGGTTAAGAGTACCAAGGTGCAGGCTAAGGGAACAAAGGTTCAGGTTCATGGTGCCACGATAGGTGCAGGGACTAATAACATGATCACAGTATCAAGGGTTTGGTAAGGGATGATGAGGTTCAAGTGGTTTGAACCTCGAGACTGGTTACAGGTGATGGGCAGTCGAGGTCTTAAGAAGGCAGAGTGCTAGTAGGACAAGGACTCAGCTACCTATACTTTAGGAGCACGGAATCGTACTTATAAAAGGACTTCTAAGCGTGGTTAAACACGCTGGATGGAATAATTACAATCAGTATAGGACTTATATTAGTATTTCGGATATACTTCGTTTGCTTGAGGACTTATAGGACTTCGAGTTGGACATGGATGAGGAGACTAGGAAGCTCGGCTGGAGCTACCTAATTGGATAAAAACTCTAAGATGGACGATCTTAGGGTGGTGGAATTCATCAGGATTAAGAAGTATAAACCTAATAGAACTACATGGGGCTTGATTCCTATAAATAGGATATGTAGGCACTTGACTAAAGGATTCGGATTTTCACTCTTGAGAAGCATAAGGCACGTGCACCTCAGTGATACATATTCCGGCGAATTTACTGGTAGTGTAGGATTTACGCTACTTATTTCGACCGGTGGTTTGTCAACTCAGCCCCCGGAAATCATACTTCAACCATTCTGTTCTAACTAATCAGCTTCAGGCTTCGTACTGCGAACCTGTGGCCTTGTCCGACAACCAAGGACGCTTTTTACGAATATTCCAGCGAGATTCTCTCGATTGTGTTGTACCAAATTTCTCTCACAACAATTACCACAAGAAAACTACGAAGAACCATAACATAATCAAAATCAATCAAATACTATATACTACGAAGGATTTTATCTTTTTTTTTTTCACATGCTTGCATCTAGCTATGTATTAGTTCATTTAATTAACTTGGCTCAACCAAAATCATTCAATTAAACTAAAGTCCAACTAAATTAAATTAGTACGACCCGTTAATCCAATTTTATTATAAAGTCAAATTATATAATTATCTTCAATTTTAATCCATTTCTTATTCTATTTTCTAGAAAATTAAAATCTATTAAAATTATAAGAAAAATCAGGATATTACATTTATACTCTAATAATAAACTAGAGGAATGATGATGTTTATTGAACATTCATTTTCTGTTAGCCAAGCACTTTGTGATTTCCAATTTACCCCGACTCACCTGGCCGCAAGCGGCTCTTCATTTAATTTAAACCCGGAGAAGTTGCAAGTCTGATCAATTTAAGGGAAAAATTCATGAAGAAATGCAAGTGTATCAGAGGCCTTTTAAGGAAATCTCTGTATTCACTCCAGTGAAGATTTCCTACAGGCTAGCCATGAGCATGCAGTGGAAAGATCTTGAGGTCGTTGCCTATGAGACCTTCAATTCATACATACATGGAGCTGAACAAGTCTCAATGATGTGAATATTGAAGATGAGAAGCATCACAAAACAACACTGCTGCATATGAATTATTGTGGGTGTTTGTTCATTTAAAAAGAAAGAGTATAATTTTTAATCATGAAAAACTCAATGACTTTAATTCTATTAAAAGAGAATGTATGATATTAAATTTCATTTTTAAGATTTTGATTATATTTTAACTTATAGCAAGTTCAAACTTTTCTAAACATAATTATAGTCTTAAAATTTTGAGATTACTGCAACAAAATCGTAGATTGCCATTTGTTTTGTTATGTTAATTATTTTATTAAACTTTAAAGATAAAATAAAAATTAATAATATTGTTATATATATGAAATGATCATAAAGTTTTTTTTATTTGGGATATTAAAATATTTAAAATTTATGAGTAATTTAATACTTACCACTATGTAATCTTAACTCCTACATGATATTTGACTCATTTTATTCCAATTTAGTATTATTTTGACAATCAAGATTATGTTGAAAAAAATTAAGAACTTAGCGGTTTCTCTCTATAATTTGGGATCTCAAATGCTTTAAGAACATTTTATAATTATTTCTAGATCACACTTCATTTAAAATTTAATTAAATATATTAAACATGTGCAACTTTTTACATTTGATTTATTTTAGAAGGATTATCTAAAAAAGAGTGTTTGATTGTCGCATGACTTAATACTTTATTAAAATATGAGTAGATTATTTTTCTTAAAATGTAGTTTTTAAAAATTTATTTACGTCATTATCTAAAATTTTCTTTGTTGATCAAAATAAGTTTTATTATAAAAAATGCCAGACGACGCCATGAGGCGACGTCAAGTAATGTTTTCCTATAAAATTAGATAAAGTTAGATAGAGGAAAAAAAATGTAAAATCGTGAAAATTATTTCTTAGTAAGATCACTTTATTTAAAATTTAATACTTAAGTTTTATAAATATGAAAGCAATAAGTTATAATTTAATAATTAATAAAAGTATTTATAGGTAAATTTAGATGCACCTACCACGTATTGACTTGAATAAATTAAAATAATAAATTTATTTTATATCATTAAAATATAAGAATGATGATATGAGTAAATAAACATATCTTTAGGCATTAATTAAAAATTTGACATTAAACTTTAAAGATAAAATGAAAATTAATAATATTGTCCAATATATGAAATGATCATACGTTGTTTTTATTTGGTAAAGTAAAATATTTAAAATTTATGAGTAATTTAATACTTACAACTATAATCTTAACTCCTACATGATATTTGACTCCATTTAGTATTATTTTGACAATCAAGATTATGTTTTAAAAAATTAAGAACTTAATGGTTTCTCTACAATTTGGGATCTCAAATGTTTTAAGAACATTTTTATAATTATTTCTCCGATCACATTTCATTTAAAATTTAATTAACTAAATTGAACATGTGCAAATTTTTACATTTGATTTATTTTACAAGGATTACATTTATTTGGTAAAGTAAAATATTTAAAATTTATGAGTAATTTAATACTTACAACTATATAATCTTAACTCCTACATGATATTTGACTCCATTTAGTATTATTTTGACAATCAAGATTATGTTTTAAAAAATTAAGAACTTAATGGTTTCTCTGCAATTTGGGATCTCAAATGCTTTAAGAACATTTTTATAATTATTTCTCCGATCACATTTCATTTAAAATTTAATTAACTAAATTGAACATGTGCAAATTTTTACATTTGATTTATTTTACAAGGATTATTTAAAAAAGAGTGTTTGATTGTCAAATGACTTAATACTTTATTAAAATATGATTAGATTATAATTTCTTAAAATGTTGTTCTTAAAATTTTATTTATGTCATAATTTAAAATTTTCTTTGCTGATCAAAATAATTTTTATTATAAAAAATGCGAGACGGCTCCGGGCGACATCGAATAATGTTTTACTATAAAATTAGATAAAGTTATATAGAGGAAAAAAAGTAAAACCGAGAAAATCATTTCTTAGTATGATATTTTGAATTCACTTTATTTAAAATTTAATACGGCGAAGTCGAGTAATGTTTTATCATAAAATTAGATAAAGTTAGATAGAGGAAAAAAAAATGTAAAATCGTGAAAATCATTTCTTAGTATGATCTTTTGAATTCACTTTATTTATAATCTAATACTTAAGTTTTATACGTAAGAAATGAATAAATTATAATTTAAGAATTAATAAAAGCATTTATAGGTAAATTTAGATACAACTACAACATGTATTGACTTGAATAAATTAAAATAATAAATTTATTTTATATCATTAAAATATAAAAATGACGATATGACGATAAATAAACATATCTTTAGGCATTAATTAAAATTTTTACATTAAACTTTAAAGATAATGAAAATTAATAATATTGTCCCGTATATGAAATGATAATACATTGTTTTTATTTGATAAATTAAAATATTTAAAATTTACGAGTAATCTAATACTTACGACTATGTAATCTTAACTCCTACATGATATTTGACTCATTTTATTCCAATTTATTATTATTTTGACAGTCAAGATTTTGTTGAAAAAAAATTAAGAACTTAATGGTTTCTTGGGATCTCAAATGCTTTAAGAACATTTTATAATTATTTCTTAGATCACACTTCATTTAAAATTTAATTAACTATATTAAACATGTGCAAATTTTTACATTTGATTTATTTTAGAAGGGTTATTTAAAAAAGCGTGTTTGATTGTCGCACGACTTAGAACTTTATTAAAATATGTAGATTGTTTTTTCTTAAAATGTAGTTCTTAAAATTTTATTTACGTCATAGTCTAAATTTTGCTTTAATAATCAAAATAATTTTATTATAAAAAATGCGAGACGGCGCCGTGAGGTGACATCGAAAAATGTTTTACTATAAAATTAGATAAAGTTAGATAGAGGAAAAAATATGTAAAATTGTGAAAATCATTTCTTTGTATGATATTTTGAATTCACTTTATTTAAAATTTCATACTTAAAGTTTATACTTATGAAAGCAATAAGTTATAATTTAATAATTAATAAAAGTATTTATAGGTAAATTTAGATACAACTACAACATGTATTGACTTGAATAAATTAAAATAATAAATTTATTTTATATCTTTAAAATATAAAAATGATGATATGCCGATAAATAAATATATCTTTAGGCATTAATTAAAATTTTGACATTAAACTTTAATGATAAAATGAAAATTAATAATATTTTCCCTTATATGAAATGATCATACGCTGTTTTTATTTGGTAAATTAAAATATTGAACATTTATGAATAATTTAATACTTATGACTATGTAATCTTAAATCCTACATGATATTTGACTCATTTCATTCCACTTTAGTATTAATTTGACAATTAAGATTTTATTGAAAAAAAATTAAGAACTTAATGATTTTCTAATTCCATGTAGATATTTGAATACATGTTGGAATATGGATATCTTGATTTCTCTTACAAGTTTATATCCATAACATGTTGCAATTATCTAGATCATAAACATGTTGGACTCCGAGTAGTGTAAAATAAGCTTGAAGAAGAGTTTGCAACTAAGTACTCAAATTGTTATCGGTAGATTCTGTTAAAATTTCATGACAACTTAATTTTCGCTAATGAATCCGTTTAACAAACCATTAAATATTATAAAATTATTATAAACAATCATAGTATAAAACAAAAAAATTTAACTTAGTGTTATGCTACAACAACTTATGCTACCGCTTTTTTACTAATACGACTTAACTATTGTCTACAAATTACACTAAAAGTTTGATATTTATGAGTTTTAGAAAAAGAGAATATGTTTGCTGAGATTATCTGAAGAAGTTTCCTGATATACATTCCTTATATTCACATAATTTAATTGCTAGTCATTAAAATTTATTTCTAAGTTTCCTTTTTTACTTTAAAGAAAGATATGCTAGATATTGGCATAGTTGGTTTGATAGTACTATCTTAAGTGTATCTCAGCGAATTGTGCTTGAGATAATCTCAGAAAAACTATTCTCTTAGAAAAAAGGTTCCAAGTTTGAACATGTTAGACCGGAGTTTTGACCCTATTTAACTACAAAAAAGGGTGCATTTTTAATGGTGTAAAATGAACTTTAAAAACCGTCTAAAACTAAGCGTACTGAGTTTTAGAACATTGCCTATTATAATTTTTTAAACCGTTTGCGTAGAACTCGTATATTCATTTTTTAATGTAAATTTATTCTATATATAATCAAGTTTATGCATTAATTAATTTTTAATATTTCAACCACAAAAAATTCTTAATTGTAAATATTATTAAAATATTTATCAAACTTTTAGTCAATTTATTAAGTAAAATAAAAAATTATAAATGTAACAAAATTTTAATGTCTACGTCGTTTTGATCGATTAATTCGTTTAACAAACCATTTAATATTAAAAAAATTATTAACAACATGTTTTTTATAAAACCAAAAAAATTTAATTATTAAGCAATTAACATATTTACTTTCTTTTTCAAGTTTGTAACCTTTGATTATTATCAGGTATCAACTATTGTGCTAGGTGAAGATGAAACACAAGCTTTCAACATCGTTCGCGGACGCAATAAGTGTATGATATATTCTTTCATATGTTCCTATTTATCTCTTTATTTCAAAAATCCTATTTAGTCATGCTAATGCTATCATATATATTCTTAGGATGAGACAGACAAAGAATATCCTACAGTTGATAAGTAAATCTCGGGGAAAGATATAACTGTACAAATTGAACTCAACCACGATAACATTTTATTGAACAGTACTGTGTATAATGTTACTGATGCATGTTACTGATGCGTCTGTCACTGATACTTCATCAAAGTCCGAGACTACGATATCTGGTTTTGGAGCTTCACGATCCGGAGATGTGAGTAATTAAAACATTCATTTAATTTTTACATGGTCTACGTATTCTTTTAATATTTTGAAAACTTATTATTAACATGGTATCTGATTTTTGCTGATTTGTATAAATGCAGAATAATGTAATTGAGGTGTTAGACTTTGGCAATACATCAGGTTCTGTAAAATCCTGCACCAATAAAATTAAAATGGTTACTTATAATTTTAATTCTGAAGAGGAAGTTGGCATTAAACAGTTCTGCAGTTCTGAATCCGTGAGAAAGAACCTGTCCATGATTTCATTCTGAGCATGTGTTTACTATTTCGTTCATTAATAATTTGATTGTACTTTCTAACAGATGTTATATTCTGTTTAATTCTAAACATCTTATATTTTCTTTGAATGGTTTTGTAATTTATTTTGTTGGTGCTAAATTATATTGGTGTTTGAGCGTATGGATTGGTGCTTAACTTACGGTTTAACTTCAGTTTTAAACTATGTTTGTTATTATTGTCTTAGAAGTGCACTTACTTTGATTTTAGTTGAAGTCCATCGGTAAATTTTATGGTTAACGATGGTATTACAAAAGGTTCATGCTATCCAATCCAAGAGGTTCATACCATCGATAATTTATCTATAAAATTTCAAAGATGAATGGATAGAAAAGACTTGATGTGTGCGAAACACAGGCAACATTGCTTCCTATATTATAGTTTATGAAACTTTACAATCCACCAACCAAAAAACTAATACTAAATATGACAAAACACATTCAGAAAGATGATTTTAAACTATACTTTCATGTCTTATAATGTGTTAGTAGTTTTTTTTTTATTGATTTTCAACTAAATTTCAATCTTTTCCACAATAAGCTTTGTAGTCGTTAAAAGACGATTTGCCACTTTCCATTTCATTAGCTATTTTAAACAATTATTGGTAGTACAACAAATTCCAAAGATGAATAGACAGTAAAAAATTCACGTGTGCGAAGCACGAGCAATATTGCTAGTTTGTATAAATAGTGAAACTCCAGCCGTTCAAAACTCTTAGCTAAAATTATAGGTAGCCAAATTTATAGAACCTGTTAAGAACTGTAACAAAGCTGTACACATAAATATAATTATTATAGCCAAACCCATTCAAACACATTACCTTACGGATTCAATAAATTTTAGTCAATCATCATTTTATATTAGTTTAGCCAACCATTTTAAATATGACCATCGGAGATGCTCTAAAGTTTTGTTGGAATTATTCTTCAATGCTTATTACTAAAGGTTGATTCGATAATAATCAATTTTCAAGAATAAATGTAGTATTAGTAAAGCAAGAAGCTGGTTAGGTGCTGATATTACAAAAGAATATGGACAAATTTACCCGACCAACCAAACCCTAATGTATTTAGGGATGGACAACAAGTATGTTGAAACTTAAATACTACTATCAAGGATACTTCTAATTAGACCCATTAATTTAATATATGTAACGATTATACCATATGAAAATGATACAAATATTTAATGTTTAAATTTGATTTTTTGATACATGAAATACGAAAATACATGAAAAAAAATCCATGATAAATTTAGTGTCGAATATATGCTTTCACTCTAGCTACAGAACATGATACACAAGTTTTGAAGAGGTGAAAAGGGATTACAAGATCTTTCAAGATCCTTCAGTCAATAATGTTTTTCTAATAATGATTTTTGAAAGAAGTTGATGTCAACCTTCATAGATAAAGGACTGCAAAACCATATATAATTTATAACTACCTTACTTTAAGTGGCGGATCTAGAAAGAGAATTCACTTGGAATTATTATATAAATAAATTTAAATAATAATAAAAAATTATAAAAATATTACTTGACAAATAATATTGTTAAGAATAAAGCAAGAAGTAGTATTATACATTTGATAATATATTCATACTTAATTTTATAGATTTTATGTGGTTTATTATATTTTAGTAAGTAGCATTAACAAAAGTTTTTATTTTTATCCATTTTACTAGTCTAATTTCTTACTTTCTTCTTATTTCAAGATTTTTAATGGGGTAAAGGGGCACGTAAGCAATGTTATTCATAAAGGCATTACTGTAAAATATATAAATAACAAGCTTATAGTATTATGTCACTTTGTGTCACCTACTTGAGTCTTTGACTACTGGATCCCTTTGTTTCTAAAGGTTCTATATTTCTGTAAATTCAATATATGTAACTATGTAATAAGTTCTAATTATGACTTGGAAGAAGATCACAAGATCATGCCTTAAGGCATTTGAAGACAAGATGAAGAATAAATATGTTACATTATTGAAGAATAAAATTTGTCTAAGTGGTGATTTGGGAAGTGTCAAAATGTATCGATTCGAGAAGTCATCCATTCGAGAAGTGCTAAATGTGAAGATTCGAGAATTCAAGTATATTGGTTCGAGAAGTGAAGAAATGAACTAATTCGACATGTTTAAATTAATGAAGTCAAAATACACTGATCGAAGATGTCATGATTCCAGAAGTCAAAGTACTGATTCGAGAAGTACTAGTATTACTGGTTCAAGAAGTGAAGATAGGCAATTCGAGAGGTGTATTTATACTGATTCGAGAAGTCAATTCGAGAAGTTAGTTTACACTGATTCGAGAAGTCAAGTTATCGAACCAAATATATCTGAGATATCGAATAGGGGACTTGTTGGATATTTATGATTAAAATTTACAATAAAATTAGTTACATTTTAGATTTTAAATAATCCTAATATTTAGGAAACATTTATAGTTTTTAGTGGAGATATTTGTGGGTGATGATTACGGTTATCTATTTTGTAGGTGATTCTGTTTTATGTACGGCCTATATAAATACTTGCAGATGTAGTTTACTTTATGGAAACAATATAAATAAATAGTGTTGTTTTGTTTACTTTTTAAATACTTTTTGATTATATTTATTTTACTTTTATCAATTATAAATTCTAACATTATTGTTGGAAATTAACTTAAACTTATTATTTAGATATTTGTTTTTTTTTGTTTTAGTATATTTTGAATAAGTTTGCTGTATTTAGTTTGATATAGTCAACAAGATTAGGTCATAGTTTGTTTCAGTTTAATTAGGTGATCGTGGCATAGCTGTAGAAGTGGAGTAGTAATAGGAAAGCTGTTCCTATTTTCTAGTTACCACCTATGGGAGGTTAGCTTGTCTTTACTTATTTAAATAGCGCTGTAATGCATCTAAATCACAGAGAATGATGCTTTCCTTTCAGTATATATATAAAATACAAAACACCTGAGCTTTGCTCACAAATTATGCAGTGTTTTATATTGTATCAGTTATGTTTTCTACACATGGTATCAGAGCCAAAGATCTAAAGGGCATGTGAAGTTATTTATATATATCTATATATATATATATATATATATATATATATATATATATATATATATAAGCATTTATCTATTAAATTTGTTTTTGTATCTTTCAAATGTCATGAAATAACTTTTCTCTTTCGATACCTATATTCAAAGGAGATCATTATAATTCATGGGCTATCAAAATGAAATCATATTTGAAAGCTATGAGTTTGTGGGAAGCATTTGAGAGTGATGTTGAGCCAACCCCTCTTCCACAAAATCCAACAGCAGCCCAAATCAAAAAACGTGACGAAGAAGCGGCAAGAGAAGCAAAGGCACTTTCATGTATTCATTCGGCGGTCTCGGATGGAATCTTTACAAGTTTCATGACTTGCGAGTCACCAAAAGAGGCCTGTAGCATGCTAAAGGAAGAGTTTGAGGGAAATGCTAAAACAAAGTTGATGCAAGTTTTGAATCTCAAACGAGAATTTGAGATGCAACGGATGAAGGGGAACAAAACCATTAAGGAATATGTGAGTAAGCTTATGAGCATTGTTAATCAAATTAGATTGTTTGGTGAAACATTTGCCAGTGAGAGGGTGGTTGATAAAATTCTGGTGAACGTTCCTGAAAAATATGAGTCTAAAATATCCTCACTTGAAGATTCCAAATACCTATACAAAATAACCCTAATGGAGTTATTCAATGCCCTTAGTGCCGTAGACCAAAGGAGATCAATGAGGGAGGAAGAAAATGGAGGAAAAAATGAGGGACTCCTATTAGCTAAAACTTCATTCTCAAAAGGCACATGCAATAAAGTTCAATGCAACCACTCTCATAAGATCGGTCATGAAGAAAAGGATTTTTGGCACAAAGGAAAGCCACAATGCTTCAAATGCAAAAGATATGGGCATCTGGCAAAGAATTGTAGATTCCAAAATGATGAAGAAATCATGGCACAATTGGTCGAGGGAGAACCTCTCCTCTAGAATAATGGGTGATTATGTGCACCGTGGGGAGAAGTGCTCCAAAGTTTTTTTTTGATGAGATGTGCATCAAAATTGATGGTGGTGAGAAGTGCATCACATATGAAGAGAAGTGCTTCGTAAGTTTAAGATTATGGGGGTGATTGTTGGAAATTAATGTTAAACTTATTATTTAGATATTTGTTTTATTTGTTTTAGTATATTTTGAATAAGTTTGCTGTATTTAGTTCGATATAGTCAGCAAGATTAGGTCATAGTTTGTTTCAGTTTTATTAGGTGATCGTGGCATAGCTGTAGAAGTGGAGTAGTGATAGGAAAGCTGTTCCTATTTTCTAGTTACCACCTACGGGAGGTTAGCTTGTCTTTACTTATTTAAATAGAGTTGTAATGCATCTAAATCACAGAGAATGATGCTTTCGTTTCAGTATATATATAAAATACAAAACACCTGATCTTTGCTCACAAATTCTGCAGTGTTTTATATTGTATCAGTTATGTTTTCTACACAGGACTTAACAGAATTTCAAATCAACATCAAACAAAAGTTTTGAGAACAAGGAATCAAATCAAACCAAGGCATATGCAATGGTCACAATCAGTTGTAGTATGCACATGGAAAGTATACAAACAAGCTTAGAGAGACAGTCAAACGAAACAACTAAAGATATGGATCTGGCAGTATGTAAAACAAATGAAGTTCACAAATGCCAACTTTCACCAAAATAGTATAGACAGAGTTTTGCAATCTTTTTGTCTATTACTAGTTTTGTAAAAACAAGTTGTGTGTAGTTTTATAAATACACAGCTTCCTTATTTTTAGTTGTAAGTTTTTCAATCACATTAAAAAACTGTATCTCTCTGAGAAAAACATAGCTGAGAATTCAAGTTCGAATTCACAGTTTGTATCACCTTTCAATCTAATACAACATTAGGTTAAAACTGAATTTGTGTGTTGTTCTTATTCTGCATTATTTAATATACAACAAACAAACTTCAAGCTACATTAAAAGGCGGCAGAATCAAAACAAAAATAATCAAATAAATAACTGATAATATATTCACCCCTCTATATCATCATCTTGTAGTGAAACTCATGCTCATCGAGCAATATATATAAATTCAAGGAGAGCTAAAAATCGAGTGGGGGCTATCCTCCCGGGCCTTTGTAGGTGCGTCCGTACTTACTTTGTTAAAGAGTTATATATAACTTATACTTGTGTTCATTTTGACACTATGTGCATGTTCTCAATAAAAATGTTAAGCTAGACTGTATAAAATCATAGTTAACAAGGGTTGCGTAGGGATGCACAAGTTTTAGTTTGAGGTGTAATGATAGTAACTAACGGCACATTATTAATTGGATCACTCACCATAACAACCAATTTCAATAGGGCACAAGAGTGGGTAAGTAAATCATGCCATACTCAACCAGTTCCAATTGTGATGATATAAAGGTTCTATAGGAGCTCATAACTTCATAATCTTAAACTAATCCATACTAAACTACAATAAGAAAATAAAGATATAAATTTATTTATAATTTCGTTCAGTTAAATATTTAATATATAAATGACCAGATCTATATAGAAAAATGTTCTATTTTAAAACTACTAGCCTAAGGTTTGAATTCTTTGGAAAACATATTAAAGTAAAGAATTTATATCAATTCTAAACCATACAACCCATTAATTAAATACTATTATGTAATATTATAATCTTATAAAACAACTATAAATTTATATAAAATAATTATAATATAAAAGAAAATTTATAATATATTCAAAGAAGTCCATAGCCCGTTATTATGTACAAAACGTACTATAATTAGCTTTCTGTAACTGGTTATATTTCGGTTTATGTGGTTTTTGACCTATCAAGTAACAACTATCAACTCAACTATCAACTCTTTAACGAGACAGAGCCCAACATTAAGCCAAAAAGATTCGGTCCTGAGCCATCCACATCTGTCCCATATCACTGAAGAACTAATGATTTGTCCCATAGCCATGCCTATTCCTCATGTTTGAAGTTTTCCTTTGACGAGATTCTGCTAATTAATAGTAAACATAAAACTATAAGTATAAATATTGGGTTGGTGTTGATGGATCATTATATTTTGCTCTATCACAATTACCTGTAGAAGTTACACCGCCTTGTGCTTGAAGATTCTTTCTTCGTTTTCCATTTTCGTCAGCAGAATTGATCAAGGTCTTCTTTTTTTGCTACTATAGCCTTGCTATATCAGAAGGCTCAAGTGGTTTTTGAATAAGGATGCCCCCTTTTTTTAGAGCCTCCTCTCCTCAGTTCATTAGGTAATCCTCAGGCAGCACTGTACCTTTATTATAAAATATTTGTCATACACAATAAACACAATAAACGCATAATGAGGGTATTAGGCTAAGTTGACATTATAAAATAAGTATTTTCACCAGAGAAAAAGTAACTAACTAAACATATTATGTTACTCTTTATCCGCCATAGCTACTTATTTTTCGGACATAAGTTAAGCCAAACAGCTCGAGAAAGTATCAAGGAAAATACAAGTACTTGTTTACCCATGTGTGTGTATAAAAATTAGTCCATATTAAAAATACATAATTAATGCACAATTATTATTACATATTTGTCCTTCACAATTAAAATACATAATGAGAGTACCTACTAGGCTTAACTAAACATCATAAAATAAAATAAGTATCTTCCCCCACACAAAAATTAACTAACTAAATATCTTGTCTTACTATTTTTTCTTTGCTAAACTACCATTTTAGTTACTCCAATATAGGTTTTTATTTTTGGGACATAAGTTAGCCAAACAGCTCCAATATCGGAAAGTATCAAGAAAAACTAAGTACTTGTTTACCTTGTGTACAAACTAGTTGAACTTACAAATGACAGGCATGAAAATGTAATTAAATAAAATTGTATTTTTTAGAGATAGATTAAATTATTTTTGAACACAAAAATCATTCATTTTGAAATAAAAGTAAATAAATCAATCATGAAAATGTAATTAAATAAAAAAAAATGCAACATAACATATTAAATTAAATAATAAGTATTCACTTACAACCTAAATATAATACGAAACGGAAAGAAGAATTATAAATGTAAAAGTATAAAATTTTGTTGCTTAAGTTATATTTACCAATTTATGGTCTATTAACTTAATATGCTAACTTATAATTTAATCATAAATGGAAGCACACCGCAATCCTTTATGAAGAAGGTGTATTAAGGAGTAGTAGCTATAATCATAAATTCAATAATCTATTTTACCTTTCTGAATTTGACATTTCACCTTTCTCGATCTGTAACTAGTGTATTACACTTACTCATAGTCTCAAATTTATTCCTTTTTCTAAAATATATTAATAGCAAGAGTCTTATTATAGTAACAACTAGTTTTAGATTACAATACTTATCACCATTACTCTTTTTAAATATAGATTTCGCTGATTTTTATAGTAACAATCACATTTTTATATGCTAAAAATCACGTGGTTATGTTTTACTAAATTGAGAAATTTACTAAAAAGGACTATATTGAAATTAACCATGGTTTGACTTGTTAACAAAAATGGTGATTGTGACGAAAGTGGTGAGCTAACGATCAGAGATGATGACAGTGATAGATTATATGTAACACTCAAGGAGATTGGGGATTTCTGTTCAGTTTATAAGGCACTGCTACTAATTAGCACCAACAAATCATGATCCGCCTGTGGTGGGCTTGTAAATTATCGAAGTTGGCTGTATTTGGGCCAGTAGGCTTGGGCTTATTTTTGGACTCGTGATCGGGACTTGACCCAACTTTCGAAAAATACTCGGGATTTGACCCAGGTTGTCAAATATGGTATCAGAGCCGACTCTCGAAAGCTTGATTTGTCAAGTTGCCGGAGGTGGGGACACGAAGGCTGGTGGTATTATCCCAGAATGGACAGAGGTCCGGAGGTGGGGACACGAAGCCAGCAGGTATTATCCCACAATGGCTAGGGAGGTACAATCTTGGACCTATGGGATATCCATTCAGGCCTAACGATGACGTCAGGAGTTTAAGTGGGGGAGTTTGTGACACCCCTGTTAGGATCGCTTCCACTATATATCAACGTTAATCAAACACAATAAAAAACATGAAAGTAAAGAACACAACAATTTAACGTGGAAACCCCTCAAGAGAGGGTAAAACCACAAATCCACTATGAATGTATTACAAGATTGGAGTCGCTCCCTCACTCAACACTCTTGAATACAATCACCTCACCTTGATTACAAAAGCTCTCTCTTGTGTATCGCACACAACTCTCTCACTTTTACAATACTTCAAAACCCCTACAAATATCTATATTTATAGGCACAACAAATATTCTAATCCTAATATCTCAATTCTATTTGTGACAATTGCCATCTTTTCTTATCTTGGATAAAAATCTTCCAAAATTCTTATCTCTACCAGAATAAGACTTTCCTCAATTATCACAAATTAGAATACTGCTCATAATAGGATTCTTAACTTATTTAGGAATTCGGGGCAGACCCCAACAACCCCAGTCCTACATCGAGAAGATTTGGGACTTCTGTTCAGTTTATAAGGCAAAACACTACTACTAATTAGCACCAACAAATCATGATCTTTTCGGGGCCTGTGGTGGGCTTGTAAATTATCGAAGTTGGCTGAATTTGGGCCAGCAGGCTTTGGCTTATTTTCGGACTCGTGATCGGGACTTGACCCAATTTTTAAAAAATACTCGGGATTTGACCGGGTGGAAAATGAAGATGGTAGGTGATAAGTAAAAGGTGTGAGTGGATGAAAAATGGGGTGATGGTTGGCAATGAAGGTGATGGTTTTATATATCAATCACATAAACCACTTAGAATCACATAAATCACTTAAAATAAGACCAAAGATTTCTCTAATTGATCATAGGGAGAATCTTACAACAATTCCTACAATTCAACATCTAATTCAACAGTCAAGCCTATCACTAGGCACATTTTCGAATCACTATATGCAATGATTGGATTAAAAACAAATATTGTATAAAATGTTTCTCTAACCACGATATACAATGATTGGATATCCAAATTGAAAAAAAATATTGTATTAAATATTTTTCGATAATTGCATAAATTCAATAAATATAAGAAAAATATGTTACCTGCAAATGACTTGCCATCATGAGTTGGAGCATTTTCTTCATTGTTTACTGCAAGTAATATTATACATTTAATAAAATATGATAACTACATATAACTCAAGTAGAATATAATCAAAAAAACTAATATTGTACTTTGGGAAAAAATTCATATCCCATAGGTAGAGATTTGTAGGGAGAGCTAAAAGCCTAAACCAAAAATGTATAATAATTGGTTTAGAGTCGGTTCAGATGTTCAATACGAAACCAAAAATCTCAACCAATATCTACACTCCATTGTTGTCGATATAAATCTTCACAACAATCTCAAATCTAAATCGATCCCAAACTATTGTATTTCTATTAATTACTTTTGAATTCCAAAGAAGTATATGCACATTAATCAAAACAAATATATCATTTTAAAAACTGAATCCCACTCAAAAAACAATATATGTATATATTATATTCAAGATTTGATTAAGTATTATATTGAGAAATAAAGTTAAAAATTTTAGATGAGGTTCAGTAACTCACAATGTCACCCTTATATATGTGTTCATTTGTACATATTAAGTTTCCAAAAAATTGACTTGAGCAAGGACTTACCAATTGAAATGGGAAAATGTCGTTGGGTGCTAAGTACTCCTCTTCCATAATATTTTCATAATATGAATTTTTCTGCAAAAGAGGAAAAAATTGTTAAAATCCAACATGTTGGATTGAAGTAATTATTTAGTATAGATACAAACATATAAGTATCAAACTCTTGTCTTAATCACCTACCAAGATTAGTTTTATAACGAAATCAGCAAGATAATCAAGATTTAGGATCAAGAGAGATGAAGAAATGAAGGCCAGGTGAGAGGGCGGCTGAGTGGGTTTGAAACCCTGAAAGATAGTGTATATAATATATATGTAACACACTCTAGTCTAGTCGAAGGTCCAGATTTGATCGTAACATCTAACGGTTGTTAATGAACTTGGATAGAAATGGGTTGAACACTGGTCAAAATCTATATTATATATATGTAAAAAAATTCAAATTTAAATGAAAGGCCCTAATCATTTGGGCTTCCGGCCCATATTAAAGCTAGGCAATCAGCGCCCTTTCTTCTTTGCAATCAAATTGTGCCACTTCACATCAACATTGATTTTAAATATTTTAGTTTAAGTTCGCTTAAACTAAACTCGGTTAGACCATTGTAGTACATAGTTCAAAATAATGTATTTCAAACTTGTATAATATTATTGAAAATTGTAGAAAATTGAATTCAAAGGTTTTAGTATAGTGAACTTTATTTGCAGAACAAGTTCAAATATAAAAACTTTTCAGCAAAAAAGATTGCATGTCCGGAAAAGAGATTGTAGGTGACTGAAGGGGTAGTACATAGAAAAAATGACCAAAATACCTTATGTTTCCATAATTAATTTATGTAATCGGTCAATATCAATAATTAATTCTATGCAAATACGAATAATAGATCGATAAATTTTATTCAACACCCATACAATTAACGAAATTAAATTTGAGTACGATAGCATCATTTTATTTCTGAAGGCGTTTATGCTCGAGAGAAATAAACACTTCTTAAATAACCTAACCAATTGAATTATGATAAGTCATTATTTATTTAAGTAGGTTTCAAGTATACATAAGTTACAGACGAATTTTCTCATCACATTATTTTTAATGTTTTCATAGTCATAAAATATGACCATGTTTAAGCATCAAGGAGAGATATGTTGATTTTGGAGTTAGCTAATGAATCTATACTGATTAAATTTATGATATATAACTTTAGATTTTTTAGAATATTAGAAGAAATTGAATGGATATAAGAAAATGATTCCTGAGGTATAACTCAACTAATTTTGTGCACAAATGGTACATTCACCAACACCTACGAAAATTCGCTAGTTGAGATGGCTACCCCTTTCTTATCTTTTTTTTAAGCTTCTTTCTGCTGTTGCTTCTAGTTACTAAATATTGATTGGCCATTTCTAAAGATCAAATAAAATAGTTCATTAATAATCATTTTGAAATTTCAAAAAAGCAAATAATTTTTCTTTTATTTTTTTGTTTCCTATGACAAGACTAAACTCTAATTTGTTAATAATTATAATTTATGGATTAGGTAAAAATATAATGAGTTATTTTTATAAATTAAATAATAATAAAATTTAATTTCTAAGATTTTTAATTTGAGACTAAATTATTTATAACTAAAAATATTAATTAAATATACATGTGTCAAAATAAGGAAAAAAAATCAAGATGTCAATATGTGGTATAAAACTTGTATAATTTTTATTAACGTCGAAGTAATTAAATTGTAGTTATTTTTTTTTGAATTTTAAAAAAATATATATAAGTTATGTATAAAAAATAAAATTATTAATATTAAGTATAAATTATTAGAAAATTAAGTTATAAGTAAAAATTTGTAATTAGAAAATTACAAATAATAAGTATAAACAATTATAAGAGGCTATATTTTTATTATGATTGGGGATAAAAAAATAACATTATAAAACTTATTATATCATGATCAACTTTATGCTATTATTAAAATTAATATTATTAAAAATTTTGAAAATCATGATCAACTTTATACATTTTATGTGCTTCAAAAAACTTTATCTAGAAATTATAATTTATTTTAAGTTTAATAAATTAAAAAAGTGCACAGAATATCACAATTTGGATAATTTATTTTTCGATTTTAGTTAAAATTTGTAAAAACTTATACAACTATTTTTAATTTAACGAAGAATTCAAAATTATAATTTGTATAAATTTTTACAAATTTTAACTAAAAATAAAAATAAACTATCAAATTCATGATATTCTATGTAAAATTTTAAAAAAAATGTATAATTTGATATAATTTACAGATAAATTATAATTTCTAAATAAAGTTTTTTAAGCACTAAATCATATAAAGTTGATCGTGAGTTTTATAATTTTAAATAATATATTCTACGTTTACTATAGATCACGTTAGAGCAATTTAATAATTTATAATGTTAATTTTTATTTTTATACTAACCTACATATTTTTATCAAATTCAAAATAAATCATTACAATTAGCTACTTCCACATTTGGTATAGCGCGGTACTCCACATGAGGTAGCGCCCTATACCAAGGAGCCTAAGAAAGACTAGTAAAGTTCAATTCATAATTAGCTATTTCGGTTCAAATTGGTTATTTCTGTATAGTGTGTTCAAATGTATGGCTAGCAGTCAATTGCCGATTTTTAGTCAAAGTAAAAACACAAAAAATACTATATTTAGAATAATACCATGGTATATAAATGAGAATTGCGTTTGAGTCCAAGGGATAAATAAATATAAAAAAAATTGATATTGTATATATGAGATCATGATATGTGCAAAATTTATATTAAACGTTGTGATTATTTTTCAATTACAATTTATCATTTAATGAATAATTATTTTTTTAACTAACCAGCATAATATATTGCTCATAATAATAGAGGAGTATCTATTTTGAGTTTGAATGTTGAAGTAAAATCAGTTGGAGAGTGCCAATATTGACACTAGTATTTAAGCCCCCTATGCCGAGCCTACAATTTATTAGTTAATTTATTTTTCTTTTTGAATTTACATTTATTAATTTATTTTTATATTTAAAATTTTATGTTTTGAGTTATATCCTAATATAAATACACAAAAATTTGTCACCATCAGGTAACTAAGTCATGTATCTACTAACATCTTTTTTTTTTCTAACAATTAACAATGACATAATTGCTTGATTTGTTCCTTCTTTGTGTATTAAGCAAGGTATTAATGTTAGGAAATTGATATAAGCTAAAAATAACCCTAGAAACATAATAAATGGTGTATTAATTAGACCTAAATTGGTCCAAGAGTTCGGTCCGATAAACAAGGCCCGAAACCCTAATTATTTATTAATTTCATAATTAATAAATAGGGAAAATATACAACTCATGAAAAGAGTCCAAAATATAATAAATTCATCAAAGAAGGATCCAGAATCCCAATTAACGAGTCATAGCCTTTATCAACAATGAAAAGACTTATTCAGCAACAAATACAATGTTTATCCATTATCAAAAAAAAGACTTAATAGCTAAGACTCCTAAACTTACCCTAAATACAAGGCTCCTGACGCCTATATAAAGGACCTGATTCTACAATCAGAACTACATCTTTGGTTTATTCTCAGCATTAATTGAGATACGTAGGCATCTTGTGAGGACCGATTTAGTCTCGAAACACAAGTGCAGCCATTAAAGCTCGAAAGCTCATAAATCCTAGCAATTAATATACAAGCACATTTTTTAATCAATAACATTTGGAGCCGTCTGTGGGAAGACAACATCAACAATGGCAAACACACGAAGAACAACTCGAGATAATCAAACTTCTGAGGAGCTTCCTATCACTTCCGAGGCTGATACACACGGAAATCAACCACAGCCAACCACTGGCATTCAAGGGGAGAATATCCCCCTCACCACTACTCAAGGACCAGAGATCCCAATTTCGGTTGAAGGGACGAATCCCCTACAGATGGTCATTCATGGATCTAATCCACAAGAGACAGCTCACCAGCAACCAATAACGACCTCCCCACTGCTCATGAATGCACCAAGTGGTCTTCAACTCCATACTACCGATCTCCCTCAATACGCAACTCAAACTTTGGGGATGCCAAGTTATGGCATGCCTCCTCGACCCATGGCGGGCGGTAGTGGTCTCAATTCCACATACCATGAGGAATACATTCCTCCTTATATACATGGTCTGGGACCCCAAAATCTACAAACTCAAACTCGAAGGACCTCTTTCATTCCAGATTACTCGGGACCCTATACCGAGGATGAGAATGACTCAACTGGAGAAGAAAGGGATGTTGCCCCAAGGAGAAGACGTTTTTCTCAAACAAATCGGGAACAATCCGAAACTACTATGGAAAAGATTGCGGTCCATGAGGCTGAGGCTGCAAGGCTCAAGAAACTATTGGCCGAAGAGGAAGCGGCAAGAGCACAACGAGTCCATGTGATTAATTTGGACCCGACACCAAGAAGAACCAAGAGGGCTGAAGCCCCAAGGGGTGATCCTAGTATTTTGTTGCCTCTAGGAGATCCTGATGATCCTACACCACCATTCACTCAAGACATCATGAAAGCTACCATATCCAGGAAGTTTAAGATGCCAACGATCAAAGCTTATGATGGAACGGGGGATCCCGGAAATCACGTAAGAACCTTCTCTAATGCACTGCTGTTGCAACCAACCAATGATGCGGTCAAGTGTAGGGCGTTTCCACAAACCTTGGCAGGCATGGCCCAACGTTGGTATAGCCGTCTACCTCCCAACTCCATTGGGTCTTTTAAGGAATTGAGCAAGGCGTTTATCAATCAGTTTGTTAGTGGAAGGGTGCATGAGAAGAGTTCTGCATCTCTTATGGGAATCCAGCAAGGTAAAAATGAATCCTTGAGGGAATCCATAAATCGATTCACTAGGGAGGCTCTGAAAGTCCCGGACTTGGAGGACAAAGTAGCTATGATAGCCCTACAACAAGGAACCACTGATGATCACTTCAAGAGATCGTTGGCAAAGCATCCACCTGAAAGCATGTTGAAGCTTCAAGATAGAGCCGTAAAGTATATCAAGGCCGAGGAAAGTATGAAGAAATATGAACCCACTGTTGAGGGAAGTGAAAACGGAAAAAAGAGAAAGGAGACTCAAGAGTATGACGCCATGGACAAATATCCCAGGATAACGAAGGATTCTGACTCTCCACCTAAAAAGAATAACTTTGGACCCAGGTTCAATGAGTATGCAAGGTTGAACATCTCAAGAAGTCAAATTCTGATGGATATTGAGAAGGAAGAAGATCTTCGATGGCCAAAGCCGCTAAGATCCGACTTGGAGAAACGGAACAAGAATCAATTCTGCCGTTTCCATAAAGAAGTTAGTCATGACACCGATGATTGTAGACAACTGAAAGATGAGATCAAGTTCTTAATCCGAAGAGGAAAACTCGATAAGTTCACTAAGGATGGGAGCCGAGGAAATCAACAAGGAAACTATGAAAGGAAAGACTATGATAGGAGGGACAACAACCAAGATCGTAATCCTAAGCCCCGAGGGCCTATCATCAACATGATATTTGGAGGACCGACTGCTGCTGGGTCCTCCCGAAACTCAAGGAAAGCTTATGCCCGAGAGATAATGACTATTGTAGGAGAAGCACCGAAACGTGCCAAGACAGAAGTGGCTATTAGCTTTGATGATTCTTATCTTGAAGGGGTGAAGTTCCCCCATGACGACCCGTTGGTCATTATACCTATAATAGGAAACTCTAAAACCAAGAGGGTTCTGGTAGATAACGGAGATTCCGTGGACATCTTGTTCCAAGATGCCTTCATCAAGATGGGATATACCGATTCGCAACTTACTCCTTCAAACATGCCCGTATACGGGTTCAATGGGGTTGAATCTAAAGTAGAGGGAACTATTCATCTCCCCAAGACAATAGGGCAAGGTTCACAAACAACAACTCAAATACTGAACTTCGTGGTGATAAAGGCAACCTCGACTTATAATGCAATCCTTGGGAGGACATGCCTTCATGCATTCAACACTGTTGCCTCAACTTACCATTTGAAAATCAAGTTCCCAACAAGGAACGGGGTTGGTGAAGAACAAGTAGATCAAAAGATGGCTAGGAGTTGCTATGTAACCGCGTTAAGGCCTGATGGAGTCGGGGGGCAGGTTCTCCCAATTGAGGTTAGGGATTCGAGAGATGATGAAGAAAGAAGGGACTGAGATGCCAAGAACATGGCATGCCTCAAATTTGAAAGTTTATCATGTTTAAGTGTTTCCTAAAAGGATCCACAAATAGGACAAATAGCAATAAGGTCGACGAAACCATTCTGAGCTCTTAAGCTCTTAGTAGGAAGTAAAGTACTATGTAAGGGTCGAACCCTCTTTTCAAAAAATACTTCAAGTTATTTTTCACTATTTTATTACTTATCTTTGTTTGAGTATTTCCTTATTGTTTTACTAAAGAGCAAGTTGTACCAATAGCACTTGATCAAAGTGCCAGCCCATTCAAGAGGCCAAGTACTAGGAATTGCCTTACAAAAGATAAGCTAAATAAATATAAGTGAATGCAAGAATGAAGAAACAGAATATGCATAAATAAGTTGCATAAACCCCGAAGAAGAAGTATAAAAAAGATAAGACTACAAAATATAACATAAATAGCATGCATGGATAGAAGATCCCGAAGGATCAAAGAGTTATGTTACAAGCATCAAATAAAGTCTTAAAGTCCATGAAAGGACCCTGAATAAAAGCAAGATATAGAGCCACGCATGGCCAATAAAATCTGATCTAAGTCATCAGACGAGTCCTTGTCAAGAACAGGGGCATACCTACGAGGGGCATCTAAGTCCTCTATGAACTCATCAGTAGGCTAGGACTCCTCCATTGGCAAGAAGAAGTATCAGAAGTATGCCAAAAAGGCAAGCTGCCTCGAAATGGATCCCCAATTTAGATTAAAAAGTCACGAAGACCACGATTCTTAAAATCGGAAGATCAATTGTAGTCCTAAAGACCTCAAGCTCAAACTAAAAACCTAAAGAGGCCTATTGAAAGAATGTTAATATATGGGTTGAAACCCTGAAAATTGAGGAAGTAGAGCTCAGAACGAGCTTCAATTCGATATACTGCAAGCTCAAATTAAAGAAACGAGTGAAACGTTATGTCTGTCTTTGTTCATGAAGACCTCTCGATGTGAAACTTAAGGTATTAGAACTCAAGTTGGTTCTTGGATCTGTAAGCCACGTTTGGCGTTGTTGAAACCTCAAATGAGGTCTAAGGTGTTAAAACTCAAGTTAGTTCTTGTATCTGTAAGCCACGTTTGGCGTTGTTGAAACCTTAAACGAGGTTGAAGGGTAACAACCTCTCAAATACATGAAAAGCTGAGGTCATTTTGTTCGACCTAGGACCAAATCGAGGTCGAAAGACCGAGTCCGAATATACATGAAAAGCTGAGGTCGTTTTGTTCGACCTAGGACCAAATTGAGGTCGAAAGACCGAGTCCGAAATTACATGAAAAACTGAGGTCGTTTTGTTCGACCTAGGACCAAATCGAGGTCGAAAGACCGAGTCCGAAAATACATGACAAGCTGTCGTTTTGTTCGACCTATGACCAAATCGAGGTCGAAAACACCTCAAAAAAAGCCTAGGAGACCGTCTAGGACGCGTGGTTCATAACCCCATATTGTACACGGGGGTGACCATCGCCCAGAAGACATTTGAAAATGCAAGTATGATGAAAAATGCCTAGGAGGCAAAGACGCCCATGAGACCGTCTGGGACGCGTGATTCGGACGCGTGATTCACAACCCTGCCTTGTACACGGGGGTGACCAATGTCCAAAAGATATTTGAAAAATCAAGGTTTGAAAAACGCCTTGGAGGCAAAAACGCCCAGAAAGCTACGAACAACGCCTAGCAAACCGTCTCGGAGACGTGGTTCTCAACCCTGCCTTGTACACGGGGGTGACCAACGCTCAGAAGATATTTGGAAAATCAAGGAAAGAAAAACCAGCATTTTTAAGCAAAAAAAAAAAAAAAAAAGACAAAGAACGCCCAAGAGACGTCCTTGAAGACGTGGTTCACAACCCCGCCTTGTACGCGGCGGTGGCCACCGCCCAGGAGACAAAGGAAATGTAAGTATTTCTTCGGAATTTTTTTTTTTTTTTTTGATAAAACAACGTCTGGGAAACCTTCTTCTACGCGGGGCTGATCACCCGGCCTTCTACGCGGGGATAACCCACGCAGGGAGAGCTTTTCTACTACCGAACACAAGGAAAAACAAGGCTGTCCCCTCACAGGGAACCAAAATACTGGACTGTTCCCCCGCAGGAAACAAATGTGTGGGCAGCTATATGCAAAAGGAGACAAGAAAAAGAATGCAAAGAAAATTCAGAAAATTGCTAATAAAATAGAAAAATACTATTTAAAATTTCTAGAAAATTCAGAAAATTCCTGAAAAAATAGAAAATAATTTTGAAAATTATTTTCTTAATCTGGAAAAATATTATATGCTAGTTAGCACTTTTTAAATATTTTAAAAAATATTTCGGAAAATACCTTTGGGTAAATGAATATTCCTGAAATATTAGGAATAATTATTAAAAATACCTGTGGGTACATGAAAATTCCTAAAATATTAGGAATAATTATTAAAATACCTGTGGGTATATGAAAATTCCTAAAATATTAGGAATATTTCATATAAATGTCAAATTAACCTCGAGTAAGGCAACAATCGTCGTAAATGTGTAGGTCGCTCCACACTTTGCAATAAGACGATACTTGTGAAACACTAGTGTAAATAAAGTCCTAGGTAAAGGATAAAAAAGACCCCGAATCTCGAAAAAGGTCAATATAATTTCTACGAAAGCTTGAAAAGTTTTCCTAGAAATTGGGGGCAAATGATATGGGCTAAAAATAACCCTAGAAACATAATAAATGGTGTATTAATTATACCTAGATTGTTCCAAGAGTTAGGCCCAATAAACAAGACCCGAAACCCTAATTATTTATTAATTTCGTAATTAATAAATAGGGAAAATATACAGCTCATGAAAAGAGTCCAAAATATGGTAAATTAATCAAAGAAGGATCCAGAATCCCAATTAATGAGTCATAGCCTTTATCAACAAGGAAAATACTTATTCAGCAAGAAATACAATGTTTATCCATTATTAAAAAGGAGACTTATTAGCTAAGACTCCTAAACTTACCCTAAATACAAGGCTTCTGACGCCTATATAAAGGACCTGATCCTACAACCAGAACTAGGTCTTTGGCTTGATTCTCAGCATTAATTGAGATACGTAGGCATCTTGTGAGGACCGATTTAGTCTCGAAACACAAGTGCAACCATTAAAACTCGAAAGCTCATAAATCCTAGCAATTAATATACAAGCACGTTTTTTAATCCATAACAGAAATCATTCGACATAATAAGTTCACAAAAGATGAAAAATACCGGGAAACATGTATAGTGCCATTACATCCCAAGCTCAAATCAAAGTTAAACTACTTTTAAGAAGCTAGTGGAAAATGAAGTAAACATAATCATTTAACTTTGACCTAATCACAATATGTCATAAGATGCAAACAAGGTTACCACGAGTTTCCCCATTCCACAAATATTGTTTAAAGATTGTATTTCATGTTAAGTTAAAAACAACAGTAATAATATGTGCAGAAACTCGCCAATTTTCACCCTTGTAACTAAAATTGATAGGAAATTGATCAAGGAACTTTACTAACTCTGTCGATTTCCAGGCATGTAATAAAAAGAACACTTTAGTACAACTATATATATGAATAACTTCAAAGGACAAATCATAGCACCAATGTAAAGAAAAACAGCAAATAGAGTACACTTAAACTAATCATCCAAGTTGACTTAATTTCAGTAAAGCTAGTGAATCCCTTGCAATATTTACCTAGTCTCCTAGAATGTTAGCATTCTCTAAATCGTGGTCACCAACAATTAAACCCGTTAGTAAATCAGTAATTTCAGGATCAACCACATCCTCCCACCCTGTAGGTTCGATGTATTCAGTTCCAAGTGGAGGAAGTGTTCTCGGCATTTGATTCCATACAGAAACATGGTCTTCAGCATCTGATATAGACAACATCGGATCTTAATCTTCTCCGTTTTCTGGAGGTTCTGAATTTCAGTCGATGTCTTTGTCTATGTGCAAGTCTGGATCAGGCAATGAGACCTCCCATTCGTAGCCATTGTAATTATCCCAGAATCTTTTTTTGGCAGCGGTGAAAGCTTCTTCACATGCTGAATCCTTCCAATCCATAATCTTCTTGTGCGTGGATATCTGCTTCCTGGCTTCTACAAAATCTTCCCATTTAATATTTCCTATTTTTGAAGTAAATTCTTTTTCCCAAGAAGGTATACAAGGCCGCCATATGTCTGCAAAAGAACATATGTGCGTTAGTGTGTTGATAGACAAACAAATAGACAGTAGAGGACGTGTGTGTATCTGTGTATATGTCTGTGTATCTAGCGCTTGTGTGTAAAATGATAAAATTTACATTTAGGAGCAATGTATGAAGCGCTTGGTATTGTAAAGTGATAAAACTTACATTTAGGAGCAATCTTTCTAGGGTTATATCTTCCTCGATCCAGGCTTTGCGCTTCTTTCCATGATATGTGCAGCTAGGAACCAAAGTTTAAAACAACAAAGGAGAATAGTTGTGTATCGTGAAATGATTGTAACCAAGAAATAGGATCTTTATAAAGATATGAATACTTGAATACCAAATTTGTATATAGTAATTGATTTAATCATTTTCGATTTAGGATTGGATTCTTTTCTATATATGATTCAATTTTTATTAAGTACGTTGAGCTCCATTTAGTAATAAATGGATTCTTTTTTCCTTTTTAGTTGGATATTAAAAATTTGATTGGAATAAAAATAACATAATAGTATTCTATATTCTTGGTATAACTTGTAATTAATTTAATTCTTTCTTATGTGGTTTTGTGTCTATATAGTATATAGAAATGAATTTTAATTTGATCGAAAATAATTTATAAGAGATATTTTATCATGTAATTATTATATTATCATGTGTATTGTTTATTCGAGGATTCCTTCTAAAGAAAAAAGAATGAATATAAATTAAGTCGCACACTAATTGAAAACTTTTTTAGACAAACACAAAAAATTAAATGCACGTGTTGTACAGAGGCCCAATGGGCTATCTTGGAGATCCACCTCTCAAAATCACAATGCCATGGTCAGTATTGAGCTTCTTATGACACCCTCCACAATCATGGCTTTAATGGACGCGAGGAAACCATTACCCTATCTTGTCCTCCAACAACTAAGTGTTGCTTGAATCCGGGGTTATGTAGGTCTCTGTTGTTTATGTTTGAGAAATAGTTTTGACATGAGAGAGAATACACTTATTTTCTCTAGCATACTTTCAATCAACAAACAAGATCAGCTATAATCTTCATCAATCATCATACCATATTTTTTGCTTTGTTCGAGGAATCATTGTATTTTGCTCCCTAAATCCAGCAAATATTGTTATACAAGTTTGTCCATATAACATTTAGTTCTAGGCAATTATTATAGGTGAAGGACCAATAATTTTCAACAAAAACTTAAATTCACTGAGGACTTTGTGGACGAGGTAACACCATGGAAGAAAAAAAGGGAACATGACAAGACTGTTAATTCGACCAAGCAAAAAGCTCGATGGAAACACGAATAAATGACAATATAAATCAAGTTACGTGCAGGTGAATATAAAGCGTCAATATGTTCTAGAGAGAACAAATAAAATCCACTCAAACTAATGTTTTCAAAGCTAGGGTTAAAAATGGAGAAAGGAGCAGCGATACACAGGAGCACAACAACCAGCAAAATTTTTTTTTTTTTTTTTTGCACCTCTCAAAAATATTTGTCATACACAATAAACGCATAATGAGGGTATTAGGCTAAGTTGACATCATAAAATTAGTAACTAACTAAACATATTATGTTACTCTTTATCCACCATAGCTATTTATTTTTCGGACATATATAAGTTAAGCCAAACAGCTCGAGAAAGTATCAAGGAAAATACAAGAACTTGTTTACCCGTGTGTGTATAAAAATTAGTCCATATTAAAAATTAGCTTCCTTTACTAAGCTATCAATGCACAATTATTATTACATATTTGTCCTTCACAATTAAAATACATAATGAGAGTACCTACTAGGCTTAACTAAACATCATAAAATAAAATAAGTATCTTCCCCCACACAAAAATTAACTAACTAAATATCTTTTCTTACTATTTTTTTTTTGCTAAACTACCATTTTAGTTACTCCAAAATAGGTTTTTATTTTTGGGACATAAGTTAGCCAAACAGCTCCAATATCGGAAAGTATCAAGAAAAACTAACTACTTGTTTACCTTGTGTACAAACTAGTTGAACTTACAAATGACAGGCATGAAAATGTAATTAAATAAAATTGTATTTTTTAGAGATAGATTAAATTATTTTTGAACACAAAAATCATTCATTTTGAAATAAAAGTAAATAAATCAATCATGAAAATGTAATTAAATAAAAAATATGCAATATAACATATTAAATTAAATAATAAGTATTCACTTACAACCTAATTTTATTTTAGACCAGTGATATGTAAATAAATTATAATATTTGGGAAAGAATTTGATATAGAGCAAATGAAATATCAATTACATTATTGATTGTTTTTCACTCTAGCTTATGAATAGTAAAGGCTCAACAAAATTTATTATGCCTAAATATAATACGAAACGGAAAGAAGAATTATAAATGTAAAAGTATAAAATTTTGTTGCTTAAGTTATATTTACCAATTTATGGTCTATTAACTTAATATGCTAACTTATAATTTAATCATAAATGGAAGCACACCCCAATCCTTTATGAAGAAGGTGTATTAAGGAGTAGTAGCTATAATCATAAACTGAATAATCTATTTCACCTTTATGAATTTGACATTTCACCTTTCTCAAGGTGTAACTAGTGTATTACACTTACTCATAGTCTCAAATTTATTCCTTTTTCTAAAATACATTAACAGCAAGAGTCTTATAATAGTAAAAATTAGTTTCAGATTACAATACTTATCACCATTACTCTGTTTAAATATAGATTTCGCTGATTTTTATAGTAACAATCACATTTTTATATGCTAAAAATCACGTGGTTATGTTTTACTAAATTGAGAAATTTACTAAAAAGGACTATATTGAAATTGACGATGGTTTGGCTTGTTAACAAAAATGGTGATTTGTGACGAAAGTGGTGAGCTAACGATGAGAGATCATGACAGTGATAGATTATATGTAACACCCAAGGAGATTGGGGATTTCTGTTCAGTTTATAAGGCACTTATACTAATTAGCACCAACAAATCATGATCCGCCTGTGGTGGGCTTGTAAATTATCGAAGTTGGCTGTATTTGGGCCAGTAGGCTTGGGCTTATTTTCGGACTCGTGATCGGGACTTGACCCAACTTTCGAAAAATACTCGGGATTTGACCCAGGTTGTCAAATATGGTATCAGAGCCGACTCTCGAAAGCTTGATTTGTCAAGTTGCCGGAGGTGGGGACACGAAGGCTGGTGGTATTATCCCAGAATGGACAGAGGTCCGGAGGTGGGGACACGAAGCCAGCAGGTATTATCCCACAATGGCTAGGGAGGTACAATCTTGGACCTATGGGATATCCATTCAGGCCTAACGATGACGTCAGGAGTTTAAGTGGGGGAGTTTGTGACACCCCTGTTAGGATCGCTTCCACTATATATCAACGTTAATCAAACACAATAAAAAACATGAAAGTAAAGAACACAACAATTTAACGTGGAAACCCCTCAAGAGAGGGTAAAACCACAAATCCACTATGAATGTATTACAAGATTGGAGTCGCTCCCTCACTCAACACTCTTGAATACAATCACCTCACCTTGATTACAAAAGCTCTCTCTTGTGTATCGCACACAACTCTCTAACTTTTACAATACTTCAAAACCCCTACAAATATCTATATTTATAGGCACAACAAATATTCTAATCCTAATATCTCAATTCTATTTGTGACAATTGCCATCTTTTCTTATCTTGGATAAAAATCTTCCACAATTCTTATCTCTACCAGAATAAGACTTTCCTCAATTATCACAAATTAGAATACTGCTCATAATAGGATTCTTAACTTATTTAGGAATTCGGGGCAGACCCCAACAACCCCAGTCCTACATCGAGAAGATTTGGGACTTCTGTTCAGTTTATAAGGCAAAACACTACTACTAATTAGCACCAACAAATCATGATCTTTTCGGGGCCTGTGGTGGGCTTGTAAATTATCGAAGTTGGCTGAATTTGGGCCAGCAGGCTTTGGCTTATTTTCGGACTCGTGATCGGGACTTGACCCAATTTTTAAAAAATACTCGGGATTTGACCGGGTGGAAAATGAAGATGGTAGGTGATAAGTAAAAGGTGTGAGTGGATGAAAAATGGGGTGATGGTTGGCAATGAAGGTGATGGTTTTATATATCAATCACATAAACCACTTAGAATCACATAAATCACTTAAAATAAGACCAAAGATTTCTCTAATTGATCATAGGGAGAATCTTACAACAATTCCTACAATTCAACATCTAATTCAACAGTCAAGCCTATCACTAGGCACATTTTCGAATCACTATATGCAATGATTGGATTAAAAACAAATATTGTATAAAATGTTTCTCTAACCACGATATACAATGATTGGATATCCAAATTGAAAAAAAATATTGTATTAAATATTTTTCGATAATTGCATAAATTCAATAAATATAAGAAAAATATGTTACCTGCAAATGACTTGCCATCATGAGTTGGAGCATTTTCTTCATTGTTTACTGCAAGTAATATTATACATTTAATAAAATATGATAACTACATATAACTCAAGTAGAATATAATCAAAAAAACTAATATTGTACTTTGGGAAAAAATTCATATCCCATAGGTAGAGATTTGTAGGGAGAGCTAAAAGCCTAAACCAAAAATGTATAATAATTGGTTTAGAGTCGGTTCAGATGTTCAATACGAAACCAAAAATCTCAACCAATATCTACACTCCATTGTTGTCGATATAAATCTTCACAACAATCTCAAATCTAAATCGATCCCAAACTATTGTATTTCTATTAATTACTTTTGAATTCCAAAGAAGTATATGCACATTAATCAAAACAAATATATCATTTTAAAAACTGAATCCCACTCAAAAAACAATATATCTATATATTATATTCAAGATTTGATTAAGTATTATATTGAGAAATAAAGTTAAAAATTTTAGATGAGGTTCAGTAACTCACAATGTCACCCTTATATATGTGTTCATTTGTACATATTAAGTTTCCAAAAAATTGACTTGAGCAAGGACTTACCAATTGAAATGGGAAAATGTCGTTGGGTGCTAAGTACTCCTCTTCCATAATATTTTCATAATATGAATTTTTCTGCAAAAGAGGAAAAAATTGTTAAAATCCAACATGTTGGATTGAAGTAATTATTTAGTATAGATACAAATATATAAGTATCAAACTCTTGTCTTAATCACCTACCAAGATTAGTTTTATAACGAAATCACCAAGATAATCAAGATTTAGGATCAAGAGAGATGAAGAAATGAAGGCGAAGGCGAGGTGAGAGGGTGGCTGAGTGGGTTTGAAACCCTAAAAGATAGTGTATATAATATATATGTAACACACTCTAGTCTAGTCGAAGGTCCAGATTTGATCGTAACATCTAACGGTTGTTAATGAACTTGGATAGAAATGGGTTGAACACTGGTCAAAATCTATATTATATATATGTAAAAAATTTCAAATTTAAATGAAAGGCCCTAATCATTTGGGCTTCCGGCCCATATTAAAGCTAGGCAATCAGCGCCTTTTCTTCTTTGCAATCAAATTGTGCCACTTCACATCAACATTGATTTCAAATATTTTAGTTTAAGTTCGCTTAAACTAAACTCGGTTAGACCATTGTAGTACATAGTTCAAAATAATGTATTTCAAACTTGTATAATATTATTGAAAATTGTAGAAAATTGAATTCAAAGGTTTTAGTATAGTGAACTTTATTTGCAGAACAAGTTCAAATATAAAAACTTTTCAGCAAAAAAGATTGCATGTCCGGAAAAGAGATTGTAGGTGACCGAATGTGTAGTACATAGAAAAAATGACCAAAATACCTTATGTTTCCATATTTAATTTATGTAATTGGTCAATATCAATAATTAATTCTATGCAAATACGAGTAATAGATCGAGAAATTTTATTCAACACCCATACAATTAACGAAATTAAATTTGAGTACGATAGCATCATTTGATTTCTGATGGCGTTTATGCTCGAGAGAAATAAACACTTCTTAAATAACCTAACCAATTGAATTATGATAAGTCATTATTTATTTAAGTAGGTTTCAGGTATACATAAGTTATAGACGAATTTTCTCATCACATTATTTTTAATGTTTTCATAGTCATAAAATATGACCATGTTTAAGCATCAAGGAGAGATATGTTGATTTTGGAGTTAGCTAATGAATCTATACTGATTAAATTTATGATATATAACTTTTGATTTTTTAGAATATTAGAAGAAATTGAATGGATATAAGAAAAGGATTCCTGAGTTTTCTCGTATAACTCAACTAATTTTGTGCACAAATGGTACATTCACCAGCACCTACGAAAATTCGCTAGTTGAGATGGCTACCCCTTTTTTATCTTTTTTTTAAGCTTCTTTCTGCTGTTGCTTCTAGTTACTAAATATTTATTGGCCATTTCTAAAGATCAACTAAAATAGTTCATTAATAATCATTTTGAAATTTCAAAAAAGCAAATAATTTTTCTTTTATTTTTTTGTTTCCTATGACAAGACTAAACTCTAATTTGTTAATAATTATAATTTATGGATTAGGTAAAAATATAATGAGTTATTTTTATAAATTAAATAATAATAAAATTTAATTTCTAAGATTTTTAATTTGAGACTAAATTATTTATAACTAAAAATATTAATTAAATATACATGTGTCAAAATAAGGAAACAAAATCAAGATGTCAATATGTGGTATAAAACTTGTAAAATTTTTATTAACGTCGAAGTAATTAAATTGTAGTTATTTTTTTTTTGAATTTTAAAAAAATATATATAAGTTATGTATAAAAAATAAAATTATTAATATTACGTATAAATTATTAGAAAATTAAGTTATAAGTAAAAATTTGTAATTAGAAAATTACAAATAATAAGTGTAAACAATTATAAGAGGCTATAGTTTAATTATAATTGGGGATAAAAAAATAACATTATAAAACTTATTATATCATGATCAACTTTATGCTATTATTAAAATTAATATTATTAAAATTAATATTATTAAAATTTTTGAAAATCATGATCAACTTTATACATTTTATGTGCTTCAAAAAACTTTATCTAGAAATTATAATTTATTTTAATTTTAATAAATTAAACAATTGCACAGAATATCACAATTTGGATAATTTATTTTTCGATTTTAGTTAAAATTTGTAAAAACTTATACAACTATTTTTTAATTTAACGAAGAATTCAAAAATATAATTTTTATAAATTTTTACAAATTTTAACTAAAAATAAAAATAAACTATCAAATTCATGATATTCTATGTAAAATTTTAAAAAAAAAGTATAATTTGATATAATTTACGGATAAATTATAATTTCTAAATAAAGTTTTTTAAGCACTAAATCATATAAAGTTGATCGTGAGTGTTATAATTTTAAATAATATATTCTACGTTTACTATAGATCACGTTAGAGGAATTTAATAATTTATAATGTTAATTTTTATTTTTATACTAACCTACATATTTTTATCAAATTCAAAATAAATCATTACAATTAGCTACATCCACATTTGGTATAGCGCGGTACTCCACATGAGGCAGCGCCCTATACCAAGGAGCCTAAGAAAGACTAGTAAAGTTCAATTCATAATTAGCTATTTCGGTTCAAATTGGTTATTTCTGTATAGTGTGTTCAAATGTATTGCTAGCAGTCAATTGCCGATTTTTAGTCAAAGTAAAAACACAAAAAAAATACTATATTTAGAATAATACCATGGTATATAAATGAGAACTGCGTTTGAGTCCAAGGGATAAATAAATATAAAAAAAATTGATATTGTATATATGAGATCATGATATGTGCAAAATTTATATTAAACGTTGTGATTATTTTTCAATTACAATTTATCATTTAATGAATAATTATTTTTTTAACTAACCAGAATAATATATTGCTCATAATAATAGAGGAGTATCTATTTTGAGTTTGAATGTTGAAGTAAAATCAGTTGGAGAGTGCCAATATTGACACTAGTATTTAAGCCCCCTATGCCGAGCCTACAATTTATTAGTTAATTAATTTTTCTTTTTGAATTTACATTTATTAATTTATTTTTATATTTAAAATTTTATGTTTTGAGTTATATCCTAATATAAATACACAAAAATTTGTCACCATCAGGTAACTAAGTCATGTATCTACTAACATCTTTTTTTTTTTCTAACAATTAACAATGACATAATTGCTTGATTTGTTCCTTCTTTGTGTATTAAGCAAGGTATTAATGTTAGGAAATTGATATGCGCTAAAAATAACCCTAGAAACATAATAAATGGTGTATTAATTAGACCTAAATTGGTCCAAGAGTTCGGTGTGATAAACAAGGCCCGAAACCCTAATTATTTATTAATTTCATAATTAATAAATAGGGAAAATATACAACTCATGAAAAGAGTCCAAAATATAATAAATTCATCAAAGAAGGATCCAGAATCCCAATTAACGAGTCATAGCCTTTATCAACAATGAAAAGACTTATTCAGCAAGAAATACAATGTTTATCCATTATCAAAAAAGAGACTTAATAGCTAAGACTCCTAAACTTACCCTAAATACAAGGCTCCTGACGCCTATATAAAGGACCTGATTCTACAATCAGAACTACATCTTTGGTTTATTCTCAGCATTAATTGAGATACGTAGGCATCTTGTGAGGACCGATTTAGTCTCGAAACACAAGTGCAGCCATTAAAGCTCGAAAGCTCATAAATCCTAGCAATTAATATACAAGCACATTTTTTAATCCATAACATTTGGAGCCGTCTGTGGGAAGACAACATCAACCATGGCAAACACACGAAGAACAACTCGAGATAATCAAACTTCTGAGGAGCTTCCTATCACTTCCGAGGCTGATACACACGGAAATCAACCACAACCAACCACTGGCATTCAAGGGGCGAATATCCCCCTTACCACTACTCAAGGACCGGAGATCCCAATTTCGGTTGAAGGGACGAATCCCCTACAGATGGTCATTCATGGATCTAATCCACAAGAGACAGCTCACCAGCAACCAATAACGACCTCCCCGCTGCTCATGAATGCACCAAGTGGTCTTCAACTCCATACTACCGATCTCCCTCAATACGCAACTCAAACTTTGGGGATGCCAAGTTATGGCATGCCTCCTCGACCCATGACGGGCGGTAGTGGTCTCAATTCCACATACCATGAGGAATACGTTCCTCCTTATATACATGGTCTGGGACCCCAAAATCTACAAACTCAAACTCGAAGGACCCCTTTCATTCGAGATTACTCGGGACCCTATACCGAGGATGAGAATGACTCAACTGGAGAAGAAAGGGATGTTGCCCCAAGGAGAAGAGGTTTTTCTCAAACAAATCGGGAACAATCCGAAACTACTATGGAAAAGATTGCGATCCATGAGGCTGAGGCTGCGAGGCTCAAGAAACTATTGGACGAAGAGGAAGCGGCAAGAGCACAACGAGTCCCTGTGATTAATTTGGACCCGACACCAAGAAGAACCAAGAGGGCTGAAGCCCCAAGGGGTGATCCTAGTATTTTGTTGCCTCTAGGAGATCCTGATGATCCTACACCACCATTCACTCAAGACATCATGAAAGCTACCATATCCAGGAAGTTTAAGATGCCAACGATCAAAGCTTATGATGGAACGGGGGATCCCGGAAATCACGTAAGAACCTTCTCTAATGCACTGCTGTTGCAACCAACCAATGATGCGGTCAAGTGTAGGGCGTTTCCACAAACCTTGGCAGGCATGGCCCAACGTTGGTATAGCCGTCTACCTCCCAACTCCATTGGGTCTTTTAAGGAATTGAGCAAGGCGTTTATCAATCAGTTTGTTAGTGGAAGGGTGCATGAGAAGAGTTCTGCATCTCTTATGGGAATCCAGCAAGGTAAAAATGAATCATTGAGGGAATCCATAAATCGATTCACTAGGGAGGCTCTGAAAGTCCCGGACTTTGAGAACAAAGTAGCTATGATAGCCCTACAACAAGGAACCACTGATGATCACTTCAAGAGATCGTTGGCAAAGCATCCACCTGAAAGCATGTTGAAGCTTCAAGATAGAGCCGTAAAGTATATCAAGGCCGAGGAAAGTATGAAGAAATATGAACCCACTGTTGAGGGAAGTGAAAACGGAAAAAAGAGAAAGGAGACTCAAGAGTATGACGCTAGGGACAAATATCCCAGGACAACGAAGGATTCTGACTCTCCACCTAAAAAGAATAACTTTGGACCCAGGTTCAATTAGTATGCAAGGTTGAACATCTCAAGAAGTCAAATTCTGATGGATATTGAGAAGGAAGAAGATCTTCGATGGCCAAAGCCGCTAAGATCCGACTTGGAGAAACAGAACAAGAATCAATTCTGCCGTTTCCATAAAGAAGTTGGTCATGACACCGACAATTGTAGACAACTGAAAGATGAGATCGAGTTCTTAATCCGAAGAGGAAAACTCGATAAGTTCACTAAGGATGGGAGCCGAGGAAATCAACAAGGAAACTATGAAAGGAAAGACTATGATAGGAGGGACAACAACCAAGATCGTAATCCTAAGCCCCGAGGGCCTATCATCAACATGATATTTGGAGGACCGACTGCTGCTGGGTCCTCCCGAAACTCAAGGAAAGCTTATGCCCGAGAGATAATGACTGTTGAAGGAGAAGCACCGAAACGTGCCAAGACAGAAGTGGATATTAGCTTTGATGATTCTTATCTTGAAGGGGTGAAGTTCCCCCATGACGACCCGTTGGTCATTATACCTATAATAGGAAACTCTAAAACCAAGAGGGTTCTGGTAGATAACGGAGCTTCCGTGGACATCTTGTTCCATGATGCCTTCATCAAGATGGGATATACCGATTCGCAACTTACTCCTTCAAACATGCCCATATACGGGTTCAATGGGGTTGAATCTAAAGTAGAGGGAACTATTCAGCTCCCCATGACAATAGGGCAAGGTTCACAAACAACAACTCAAATGCTGAACTTCGTGGTGATAAAGGCAACCTCGACTTATAATGCAATCCTTGGTAGGACAGGCCTTCATGCATTCAACACTGTTGCCTCAACTTACCATTTGAAAATCAAGTTCCCAACAAGGAACGGGGTTGGTGAAGAACAAGTAGATCAAAAGATGGCTAGGAGTTGCTATGTAACCGCGTTAAGGCCTGATGGAGTCGGGGGGCAGGTTCTCCCAATTGAGGTTATGGATTCGAGAGACGATGAAGAAAGAAGGGACTGAGATGCCAAGAACATGGCATGCCTCAAATTTGAAAGTTTATCATGTTTAAGTATTTCCTAAAAGGATCCACAAATAGGACAAATAGCAATAAGGTCGACGAAACCATTCTGAGCTCTTAAGCTCTTAGTAGGAAGTAAAGTACTATGTAAGGGTCGAACCCTCTTTTCAAAAAATACTTCAAGTTATTTTTCACTATTTTATTACTTATCTTTGTTTGAGTATTTCCTTATTGTTTTACTAAAGAGCAAGTGGTACCAATATCACTTGATCAAAGTGCCAGCCCATTCAAGAGGCCAAGTACTAGGAATTGCCTTACAAAAGATAAGCTAAATAAATATAAGTGAATGCAAGAATGAAGAAACAAAATATGCATAAATAAGTTGCATAAACCCCGAAGAAGAAGTATCAAAAAGATAAGACTACAAAATATAACATAAATAGCATGCATGGATAGAAGATCCCGAAGGATCAAAGAGTTATGTTACAAGCATCAAATAAAGTCTTAAAGTCCATGGAAGGACCGTGAATAAAAGCAAGATATAGAGCCACGCATGGCCAATAAAATCTGATCTAAGTCATCAGACGAGTCCTTGTCAAGAACAGGGGCATACCTACGAGGGGCATCTAAGTCCTCTATGAACTCATCAGTAGGCTAGGACTCCTCCATTGGCAAGAAGAAGTATCAGAAGTATGCCAAAAAGGCAAGCTGCCTCGAAATGGATCCCCAATTTAGATTAAAAAGTCATGAAGACCACGATTCTTAAAATCGGAAGATCAATTGTAGTCCTAAAGACCTCAAGCTCAAACTAAAAACCTAAAGAGGCCTATTGAAAGAATGTTAATATATGGGTTGAAACCCTAAAAATTGAGGAAGTAGAGCTCAGAACGAGCTTCAATTCGATATACTGCAAGCTCAAATTAAAGAAACGAGTGAAACATTATGTCTGTCTTTGTTCATGAAGACCTCTCGATGTGAAACTTAAGGTATTAGAACTCAAGTTGGTTCTTGGATCTGTAAGCCACGTTTGGCGTTGTTGAAACCTCAAATGAGGTCTAAGGTGTTAAAACTCAAGTTAGTTCTTGTATCTGTAAGCCACGTTTGGCGTTGTTGAAACCTTAAACGAGGTTGAAGGGTAACAACCTCTCAAATACATGAAAAGCTGAGGTCATTTTGTTCGACCTAGGACCAAATCGAGGTCGAAAGACCGAGTCCGAAAATACATGAAAAGCTGAGGTCATTTTGTTCGACCTAGGACCAAATTGAGGTTGAAAGACCGAGTCCGAAATTACATGAAAAACTGAGGTCGTTTTGTTCGACCTAGGACCAAATCGAGGTCGAAAGACCGAGTCCGAAAATACATGACAAGCTGTCGTTTTGTTCGACCTATGACCAAATCAAGGTCGAAAACACCTCAAAAAAAGCCTAGGAGACCGTCTAGGACGCGTGGTTCATAACCCCATATTGTACACGGGGGTGACCATCGCCAAGAAGACATTTGAAAATGCAAGTATGATGAAAAATGCCAAGGAGGCAAAGACGCCCATGAGACCGTCTGGGACGCGTGATTCGGACGCGTGATTCACAACCCTGCCTTGTACACGGGGGTGACCAACGTCCAAAAGATATTTGAAAAATCAAGGGTTGAAAAACGCCTTGGAGGCAAAAACGCCCAGAAAGCTACGAACAACGCCTAGCAAACCATCTCGGAGACGTGGTTCTCAACCCTGCCTTGTACACGGGGGTGACCAACGCTCAGAAGATATTTGGAAAATCAAGGAAAGAAAAACCAGCATTTCTAAGCAAAAAAAAAAAGAAAAGACAAAGAACGCCCAAGAGACGTCCTTGAAGACGTGGTTCACAACCCCGCCTTGTACGCGGGGGTGACCACCGCCCAGGAGACAAAGGAAATGTAAGTATTTCTTCGGAACAAAAAAAAATTTGATAAAACAACGTCTGGGAAACCTTCTTCTACGCGGGGCTGATCACCCGGCCTTCTACGCGGGGCTGATCACCCGGCCTTCTACGCGGGGATAACCCACGCAGGGAGAGCTTTTCTACTACCGAACACAAGGAAAAACAAGGTTGTCCCCTCACAGGGAACCAAAATACTGGACTGTTCCCCCGCAGGAAACAAATGTGTGGGCAGCTATATGCAAAAGGAGACAAGAAAAAGAATGCAAAGAAAATTCAGAAAATTGCTAATAAAATAGAAAAATACTATTTAAAATTTCTAGAAAATTCAGAAAATTCCTGAAAAAATAGAAAATAATTTTCAAAATTATTTTCTTAATCTGGAAAAATATTATATGCTAGTTAGCACTTTTTAAATATTTTAAAAAATATTTCGGAAAATACCTGTGGGTAAATGAAAATTCCTTAAATATTAGGATTAATTATTAAAAATACCTGTGGGTACATGAAAATTCCTAAAATATTAGGAATAATTATTAAAATACCTGTGGGTATATGAAAATTCCTAAAATATTAGGAATATTTCATATAAATGTCAAATTAACCTCGAGTAAGGCAACAATCGTCGTAAATGTGTAGGTCGCTCCACACTTTGCAATAAGACGATACTTGTGAAACACTAGTGTAAATAAAGTCCTAGGTAAAGGATAAAAAAGACCCCGAATCTCGAAAAAGGTCAATATAATTTCTACGAAAGCTTGAAAAGTTTTCCTAGAAATTGGGGGCAAATGATATGGGCTAAAAATAACCCTAGAAACATAATAAATGGTGTATTAATTAGACCTAGATTGTTCCAAGAGTTAGGCCCGATAAACAAGACCCGAAACCCTAATTATTTATTAATTTCGTAATTAATAAATAGGGAAAATATACAGCTCATGAAAAGAGTCCAAAATATGGTAAATTAATCAAAGAAGGATCCAGAATCCCAATTAATGAGTCATAACCTTTATCAACAAGGAAAATACTTATTCAGCAAGAAATACAATGTTTATCCATTATTAAAAAGGAGACTTATTAGCTAAGACTCCTAAACTTACCCTAAATACAAGGCTTCTGACGCCTATATAAAGAACCTGATGCTACAATCAGAACTACGTCTTTGGCTTGATTCTCAGCATTAATTGAGATACGTAGGCATCTTGTGAGGACCGATTTAGTCTCGAAACACAAGTGCATCCATTAAAACTCGAAAGCTCATAAATCCTAGCAATTAATATACAAGCACGTTTTTTAATCCATAACAGAAATCATTCGACATAATAAGTTCACAAAAGATGAAAAATACCGGGAAACATGTATAGTGCCATTACTTCCCAAGCTCAAATCAAAGTTAAACTACTTTTAAGAAGCTAGTGGAAAATGAAGTAAACATAATCATTTAACTTTGACCTAATCACAATATGTCATAAGATGCAAACAAGGTTACCACGAGTTTCCCCATTCCACAAATATTGTTTAAAGATTGTATTTCATGTTAAGTTAAAAACAACAGTAATAACATGGGCAGAAACTCGCCAATTTTCACCCTTGTAACTAAAATTGATAGGAAATTGATCAAGGAACTTTACTAACTCTGTCGATTTCCAGGCATGTAATAAAAAGAACACTTTAGTACAACTATATATATGATTAACTTCAAAGGACAAATCATAGCACCAATGTAAAGAAAAACAGCAAATAGAGTACACTTAAACTAATCATCCAAGTTGACTTAATTTCAGTAAAGCTAGTGATGGTCACCAACAATTAAACCCGTTAGTAAATCAGTAATTTCAGGATCAACCACATCCTCCCACCCTGTAGGTTCGATGTATTCAGTTCCAAGTGGAGGAAGTGTTCTCGGCATTTGATTCCATACAGAAACATGGTCTTCAGCATCTGATATAGACAACATCAGATCTTAATCTTCTCCGTTTTCTGGAGGTTCTGAATTTCAGTCGATGTCTTTGTCTATGTGCAAGTCTGGATCAGGCAATGAGACCTCCCATTCGTAGCCATTGTAATTATCCCAGAATCTTTTTTTGGCAGCGGTGAAAGCTTCTTCACATGCTGAATCCTTCCAATCCATAATCTTCTTGTGCGTGGATATCTGCTTCCTGGCTTCTACAAAATCTTCCCATTTAATATTTCCTATTTTTGAAGTAAATTCTTTTTCCCAAGAAGGTATACAAGGCCGCCATATGTCTGCAAAAGAACATATGTGCGTTAGTGTGTTGATAGACAAACAAATAGACAGTAGAGGACGTGTGTGTATCTGTGTATATGTCTGTGTATCTAGCGCTTGTGTGTAAAATGATAAAATTTACATTTAGGAGCAATGTATGAAGCGCTTGGTATTGTAAAGTGATAAAACTTACATTTAGGAGCAATCTTTCTAGGGTTATATCTTCCTCGATCCAGGCTTTGCGCTTCTTTCCATGATATGTGCAGCTAGGAACCAAAGTTTAAAACAACAAAGGAGAATAGTTGTGTATCGTGAAATGATTGTAACCAAGAAATAGGATCTTTATAAAGATATGAATACTTGAATACCAAATTTGTATATAGTAATTGATTTAATCATTTTCGATTTAGGATTGGATTCTTTTCTATATATGATTCAATTTTTATTAAGTACGTTGAGCTCCATTTAGTAATAAATGGATTCTTTTTTCCTTTTTAGTTGGATATTAAAAATTTGATTGGAATAAAAATAACATAATAGTATTCTATATTCTTGGTATAACTTGTAATTAATTTAATTCTTTCTTATCTGGTTTTGTGTCTATATAGTATATAGAAATGAATTTTAATTTGATCGAAAATAATTTATAAGAGGTATTTTATCATGTAATTATTATATTATCATGTGTATTGTTTATTCGAGGATTCCTTCTAAAGAAAAAAGAATGAATATAAATTAAGTCGCACATTAATTGAAAACTTTTTTAGACAAACACAAAAAATTAAATGCACGTGTTGTAAAGAGGCCCAATGGGCTATCTTGGAGATCCACCTCTCAAAATCACAATGCCATGGTCAGTATTGAGCTTCTTATGACACCCTCCACAGTCATGGCTTTAATGGACGCGAGGAAACCATTACCCTATCTTGTCCTCCAACAACTAAGTGTTGCTTGAATCCGGGGTTATGTAGGTCTCTGTTGTTTATGTTTGAGAAATAGTTTTGACATGAGAGAGAATACACTTATTTTCTCTAGCATACTTTCAATCAACAAACAAGATCAGCTATAATCTTCATCAATCATCATACCATATTTTTTGCTTTGTTCGAGGAATCATTGTATTTTGCTCCCTAAATCCAGCAAATATTGTTATACAAGTTTGTCCATATAACATTTAGTTCTAGGCAATTATTATAGGTGAAGGACCAATAATTTTCAACAAAAACTTAAATTCACTGAGGACTTTGTGGACGAGGTAACACCATGGAAGAAAAAAAGGGAACATGACAAGACTGTTAATTCGACCAAGCAAAAAGCTCGATGGAAACACGAATAAATAACAATATAAATCAAGTTACGTGCAGGTGAATATAAAGCGTCAATATGTTCTAGAGAGAACAAATAAAATCCACTCAAACTAATGTTTTCAAAGCTAGGGTTAAAAATGGAGAAAGGAGCAGCGATACACGGGAGCACAACAACCAGCAAAGATTTTTTTTTTTTTTTTTTGCACCTCTCAAAAATATTTGTCATACACAATAAACGCATAATGAGGGTATTAGGCTAAGTTGACATCATAAAATTAGTAACTAACTAAACATATTATGTTACTCTTTATCCACCATAGCTATTTATTTTTCGGACATATATAAGTTAAGCCAAACAGCTCGAGAAAGTATCAAGGAAAATACAAGAACTTGTTTACCCGTGTGTGTATAAAAATTAGTCCATATTAAAAATTAGCTTCCTTTACTAAGCTATCAATGCACAATTATTATTACATATTTGTCCTTCACAATTAAAATACATAATGAGAGTACCTACTAGGCTTAACTAAACATCATAAAATAAAATAAGTATCTTCCCCCACACAAAAATTAACTAACTAAATATCTTTTCTTACTATTTTTTTTTTTGCTAAACTACCATTTTAGTTACTCCAAAATAGGTTTTTATTTTTGGGACATAAGTTAGCCAAACAGCTCCAATATCGGAAAGTATCAAGAAAAACTAACTACTTGTTTACCTTGTGTACAAACTAGTTGAACTTACAAATGACAGGCATGAAAATGTAATTAAATAAAATTGTATTTTTTAGAGATAGATTAAATTATTTTTGAACACAAAAATCATTCATTTTGAAATAAAAGTAAATAAATCAATCATGAAAATGTAATTAAATAAAAAATATGCAATATAACATATTAAATTAAATAATAAGTATTCACTTACAACCTAATTTTATTTTAGACCAGTGATATGTAAATAAATTATAATATTTGGGAAAGAATTTGATATAGAGCAAATGAAATATCAATTACATTATTGATTGTTTTTCACTCTAGCTTATGAATAGTAAAGGCTCAACACAATTTATTATGCCTAAATATAATACGAAACGGAAAGAAGAATTATAAATGTAAAAGTATAAAATTTTGTTGCTTAAGTTATATTTACCAATTTATGGTCTATTAACTTAATATGCTAACTTATAATTTAATCATAAATGGAAGCACAACCCAATCCTTTATGAAGAAGGTGTATTAAGGAGTAGTAGTTATAATCATAAACTGAATAATCTATTTCACCTTTCTGAATTTGACATTTCACCTTTCTCAAGGTGTAACTAGTGTATTACACTTACTCATAGTCTCAAATTTATTCCTTTTTCTAAAATACATTAATAGCAAGAGTCTTATTATAGTAAAAATTAGTTTCAGATTACAATACTTATCACCATTACTCTGTTTAAATATAGATTTCACTGATTTTTATAGTAACAATCACATTTTTATATGCTAAAAATCATGTGGTTATGTTTTACTAAATTGAGAAATTTACTAAAAAGGACTATATTGAAATTGACGATGGTTTGGCTTGTTAACAAAAATGGTGATTGTGACGAAAGTGGTGAGCTAACGATCAGAGATGATGGCAGTGATAGATTATATGTAACACCTAGTGCCACATTGAGGAAATTATGGATTTCTGTTCAGTTTATAAGGCACTGTTACTAATTAGCACCAACAAATCATGATATTTTCGGGGCCTGTGGTGGACTTGTAGATTCTCGAAGTTGGCTGCATTTGGGCCAGTAGGCTTGGGCTTATTTTCGGACTCGTGATCGGGACTTGACCCAATTTTCGAAAAATACTCGGGATTTGACCCGGGTTGTAGAATATGGTATCAGAGCCAACTCTCCAAAGCTTGATTCGTCAAGTTGCCAGAGGCGGGGACACGATGGCTGGTGGTATTATCCCATAATGGACAGAGGTCCGGAGGTGGGGACACGAAGCCAGTCGGTATTATCCCACAATGGCTAGGGAGGTACAATCTTGGACCTATGGGATATCCGTTCAGGCCTCACGAGGACGTCAGGAGTTTAATTGGGGGAGTTTGTGACACCCCAGTCCCACATCGAGGAGGTTTAGGACTTCTGTTCAGTTTATAAGGCAAAACACTACTACTAATTAGCACCAACAAATCATGATATTTTCGGGGCCTGTGGTGGACTTGTAGATTATCGAAGTTGGCTGCATTTGGGCCAGTAGGCTTGGGCTTTTTTTCGGACTCGTGATCGGGACTTGACAGAATTTTCGAAAAATACTCGGGATTTGACCCTGGTTGTAGAATATGGTATCAGAGCCGACTCTCCAAAGCTTGATTCGTCAAGTTACCATAGGCGGGGACACGAAGGCTGGTGGTATTATCCTATAATCGACAGAGGTCCGGAGGTGGGGACACGAAGCCAGTCAGTATTATCCCACAATGGCTAGGGAGGTATAATCTTGGACCTATGGGATATTCGTTCAGGCCTGACGAGAACGTCAGGAGTTTAATTGGGGGAGTTTGTGACACCCCAGTCCCACATCGAGGAGACTTGGGACTTTTGTTCAGTTTATAAGGCAAAGCACTACTACTAATTAGCACCAACAAATCATGATATTTTTGGGGCCTGTGGTGGGCTTGTAAATTATCGAAGTTGGCTGAATTTGGTCCAATAAGCTTCGGCTTATTTTCGGACTCGTGATCGGGACTTGACCTAATTTTCGAAAAATACTCGGGATTTGACCCGAGTGGAAAATGAAGATGGTAGGTGATAAGTAAAAGGTGTGAGTGGATGAAAAATGGGGTGATGGTTGGCAATGAAGGTGATGGTTTTATATATCAATCACATAAACCACTTATAATCACATAAATCACTTAAAAGAAGACCAAAGATTTCTCTAATTGATCATAGGGAGAATCTTACAACAATTCCTACGATTCAACATCTAATTCAACAGTCAAGCCTATCACTTATAAACATAAAAAAATTGATAATTTATTTTAATTTTAGTTGAATAGTTCACTAGGCACATTTTCGAATCACTGTATACAATGATTGGATTAAAAACAAATATTGTATAAAATGTTTCTCTAACCACGATATACAATGATTGGATATCCAAATTGAAAAAAAAAATATTGTATCAAATATTTTTCGATAATTGCATAAATTCAATAAATATAAGAAAAATATGTTACCTGCAAACGACACACCATCATGAGTTGGAGCATTTTCTTCATTGTTTACTGCAAGTAATATTATACATTTAACAAAATATGATAACTACATATAAATCAAGTAGAATATAATCAAAAAACTAATATTGTACTTTGGGAAAAAATTCATATCCCATAGGTAGAGATTTGTACGGAGAGCTAAAAGCCTAAACCAAAAATGTATAATAATTGGTTTAGGGTTGGTTCAGATGGTCAATACGAAACCAAAAATCTCAACCATTATCTACACTCCATTGTTGTCGATATAAATCTTCACAACAATCTCAAATCTAAATCGATCCCAAACTATTGTATTTCTATTAATTACTTTCGAATTCCAAAGAAGTATATGCAAGATTGGATCATTTTAATTCAAAACAAATATATCATTTTAAAAACTGAATCCCACTCAAAAAACAATATATGCATATATTATATTCAAGATTGGATTAAGTATTATATTGAGAAAGAAAGTTAAAAATTTTAGATCAGGTTCAGTAACTCACAATGTCAACCTTATATATGTGTTCATTTGTACATATTAAGTTTCCAAAAAATTGACTTGAGCAAGGACTTACCAATTGAAATGGGGAAATGTCGTTGGGTGCTAAGTACTCCTCTTCCATAATATTTCCATAATATGAATTTTTCTGCAAAAGAGGAAAAAATTGTAAAAATCCAACATGTTGGATTGAAGTAATTATTTAGTATAGATACAAACATATAAGTATCAAACTCTTGTCTTAATCACCTACCAAGATTAGTTCTATAACGAAATCACCAAGAAAATCAAGATTTAGGATCAAGAGAGATGAAGAAATGAACGCGAGGTGAGAGGGCGGCCGAGTGGGTTTGAAACCCTAAAAGATAGTGTATATAATATATATGTAACACACTCTAGTCTAGTGGAAGGTCCAGATTTGATCGTAACATCTAACGGTTGTTAATGAACTTGGATAGAAATGGGTTGAACACTGGTCAAAATCTAGATTATATATATGTAAAAAAAATCAAATTTAAATGAAAGGCCCTAATCATTTGGGCTTCCGGCCCATATTAAAGCTAGGCAATCAGCGCCGTCTCTTCTTTGCAATCAAATTGTGCCACTTCACATCAACATTGATTTTAAATATTTTAGTTTAAGTTCTCTTAAACTAAACTCGGTTAGACCATTGTAGTACATAGTTCAAAATAATGTATTTCAAACTTGTATAATATTATTGAAAATTGTAGAAAATTGAATTCAAAAGTTTAAGTATAATGAACTTTATTTGCAGAACAAGTTCAAATATGAAAACTTTTCAGAAAAAAAGATTACAGGTCCGGAAAAGAGATTGTAGGTGGCCGAAGGGGTAGTACATAGAAAAAATGACCAAAATACCTTATGTTTCCATATTTAAGTTATATAATCGGTCAATATCAATAATTAATTCTATGCAAATACGAGTAATAGATCGAGAAATTTTATTCGACACAAATACAATTAACGAAATTGAATTTGAGTACGATAGCATCATTTGATTTCTGAAGGCGTTTATGCTCGAGAGAAATAAACAACTTCTTAAATAACCTAACCAATTGAATTATGATAAGTCATTATTTATTTAAGCAAGTTTCCAGGTACACATAAGTTACAAACGAATTTTCTCATCACACTATTTTTAATGTTTTCAGAGTCATAAAATATGACCATGTTTAAGCATCAAGTAGAGATATGTTGATTTTGGAGTTAGTTAATGAATCCATACTGATTAAATTTATGATATATAACTTTTGATTTTTTAGAATATTAATAGAAATTGAATGGATATAAGAAAAAGGTTCCTTCAGTTTTCTGGTATAGCTTAACTAATTTTGTGCAGAAATGGTACATTCACGAACAAGTGTGCAAAAATAGTACAGGGCGCCACATGAGGGGTGCGAAAATTCGCCAGTTGAGATGGCGACCACTTTTTAATCTTTTTTAAGCTTCTTTCTGTTGTTGGTTCTAGTTGTAAAAATTGGTTGGCCATTTCTAAAGAACAACTAAAATAGTTCATTAATAATCCTTTTGAAATTTCAAAAAAGCAAATAATTTTTCTTTTATTTTTTTGTTCCCTACTATTTGACAAGTGTTGTGAAATAAAAAACGTACTTGTAAATTTGCTACTAGGGTTTAAGAGCTTTCGAGCTTTAGTGGCTGTTCTCGTGTTTCGTGACTGAATCGGTCCTCACAAGATGCCTATGTATCTCAATTCATAATTGAGAATCAAGCCAAAAAACGTAGTTCTAATGTGAAGGATTAGGGTCCTTATATAGGCGTCAGGAGCCCCGCATTTAGAGTAGAATTAGGTGACTTGGGGGCCAAGTCACCTTCTTAGAATAAGATTGTGAATCCTATTTTGTAGGAGGCTGACTCCTATTTGGTTTGTATGTCTTGGTGACTGATCTTTGAAAAATTTATCACACTTTGGACTCTTTTCATGAGTTGTATATTCTCCCTTTTTATTAATTACGAAATTAATAAATAATTAGGGTTTCGGGGCCTCATTAATTGGGTTTAACTCTTGGACCAATCTAGGTCTAATTAATACGTCATTAATTATATTTCTAGGGTTATTTTTAGCCCATATCATTTGCCCCCAATTTATAGGAAAACTTTTCAAGTTTTCGTAGAAATTATATTGACCTTTTTCGAGATTCGGGGTGTTTTGATATTAAGTAAGGAAAATATTTCCACAATTTTTCTCGTATTTTCTCATACTTCAAGAATTTTTCTTGTACCCACAGGTATTTTTTGAAATATTTTTTTGAAATATTTCAAAAATGCTAACTAGCATACAATATTTTCCAAAATTAAGAAATTAATTTTAAAAATTATTTTCTATTTTTTAAGGATTTTCAGGAATTTTCTGAATCTTTAGAAATTTTCTAATAATTTTAAATAGCATTTTGCTATTTATTAGCAATTTCTAGAATTTCAACAAGAAAGCTGATGTCTCCCGTGCGTGGGTTATTTCCCGCCTACAAGACATTGTTTTCAGCCCCGCCTTCAAGACAACTTCCTAGGCGTTTTTCGCTTTTTAATTTTTTATTTTTAAAAATGCTGGCTTCTCATTTCCTTCCTGGGCGGGGGTGAGTACCGCCTGGAAGGACTATTTACGAACCACGCGTGCAAAGGTGAGTATCGCCTAGAAGGACTATTTACGAACCACGCGTGCCAGCCTGCTTTGCAGGCGTGGTTTGATTTTCTTTTCCCCCTTTTTTTTTTAGAATTGCCCGCCTTTCCTTTGTCTCCTGGGAGGTGGTCACCCCCGCGTACAAGGCGGGGTTATGAACCACACTTTCAAGGACGTCTCCTGGGCGTTCTTCGCGTTTCTCTTTTTGCTGGATTTTCTTTTTTCTCCTGGGCGGTGTTCACCCCCGTGTACAAGGCGGGGTTGTGAACCACACTTTCAAGGACGTCTCCTGGGCGTTATTTGCCTATATTTTATTTTTTGTTTATATATATAATATATATATTATTTACAGAAGCTTTGTTGGGCCTTCAGCCCATTATTTTTGTCATGGGTTCCACTTTTGGGCTTATAAATTACGATCCTTAGAGAATTTCTAGAATTTAGAGAATTTGTAGAATTTATTTAGAATCCTCTAAAATTCCTTGGGACGTTCTAAACTTTCTAGAATTTCATAGATTCTTCTAGAATTTCATTTGAATTTCGAAAATATGGGCTTTGCCGCCTAAAATAGGCCCAGTTACCTGATCCTTAGCCCATTTACCGGTTATAGCAGGTAAAGTGGGGATTTCAACCGGCCAATTTTTCCTATAAATTGAGGGGAGGTGAGAGCTTTACCCAACCTCCGCAAGGCTCTACCCGTGCCCCCCCGGGGTGCCACTAGAGGTAATAAACGTTCCCTTGTTCATGCCTCTATTTATTCTCTTAGGGATTTATTAGATGAATTTGGGGAAGCCTTCCCTAACCTTCTTCACTTGGAAGCTTACAACTTTCCTTCGAAATATAAACAAAAAGATATAGATGCATTATCCGTATTATTTGGCATAAATGGGCCTTACCGGGCTGAAGCTCCTGGCCCAAATGATAGGGCATGTTACCAAAAGCCTGGTGCAATTAGGATCCATAAAGAAACCTTTTATGCTGGTTGTAGATTACCTCCTCCCCCTTTCGTTTTTAGACTTTTATCTGAAGCTCAAGATTGTCCAACCCAACTCCAACCTAACGCTTGGAGGTTTATTTATAGTTTTATGGTTGAGTGTTAGAAGCATGGTTTCGAACCTAGTGTCTCCGTTTTTAGATATCTCTTTAAGTTTGTCAACACTCCTCAAAGAGCGGGTTGGGTCAAAATCCAGCATAGGAACCTCAATCGTAGTTGCTTCATCTCTGATAGTGGGCCAGATTCTTTTCCCAAATGGAAAAAGGAATGGTTTATATATTCATAGAGGGAGATAGTTGGGATAACTATTTTAGGCCCGAATTCTGTGAAGCCCAAGATGGGGCTGTTCGTAGTTTAAAACTTGGAATCGAGGAGGCTGTAGCTGTTGAAGCCCTCACTTCAGACAATCCTCATCACTGCAACCTTTTAGTTTCTGAGGCTTCCCTTCAGGCACATGGCCTTAGTGACTTGGGTCCCGAGGGTAATTTATTCAGCCAATTAGCTTTTTCATTCATTATATTGACTAACTTGCTTTGTAACTAATGTTATCTTGTTTTACTTTTCAGCTCAGGACTTGCTGGCCCAAGTTTTCAAGAGGCGAGAAACTGCTGCTATTTCTGGGACCTCTGTTGCCGTGGAGAGGGCTTCCAAGAGGGGCCGTACTGAAAGCGGCTCTTCCTCAGGGAAGGTGCCTGTTTTTCTAGCTGAACAACCAACGAGGGTTGACGAAGATCCCAACCCCTTTGTTGTTAAGTGGGGTCTTCGTAACAAAGACACCGCGGTCGGCGACTCTCGGGCTGCTGCAGAGTGGTCCAAGAACGTGGTTACTCCACGAGACTGGGCCCATATAGTGGATTCTTCTGAGGATCTACAGATCGAGCTTATGGGCTCGTAGGCCATTGCTACGGTATGTTTTCAAACTCAAATTGCTTTCATTAACTTTGTATTCATTTTTGTGTATTTCTTTATCCATATCTTATCTTGTAGGCTAATGCCTACCATCAGGCTTCCTTACGGAACCTGAGGACGTCCAGGGCTGAAAAGGCCATTGCTGAGAGAGAAAGGGATCGATACTTGTCTGCCTCCGAGGCTAATTTTTAGAGGTTTAGAGTTACTGAGAGAGAGGTAGTGGACGAGAAGGAAAAGGTCCGGCAACTAGAGGCACGCCTCCAAAGGGGCCGCGAGGAAGTGGTAGCTGAATATAAAGCTTCACAGGAGTTCGATGATCTCCTTACTACGGAGTATGATGCCAACTTCCTCGGCACTTTCGAGAAATGCTGGGAGGAGATTATTGGCCAGTTGGGAACTCTTAGCATCTGCAAGTATGCTTGGCCAATAGAAACCTAGACGAGTGAGTTTATGAGCAAGGGCCCTGCCCCCCAAGTGCTGCCCACAAATTCCCTCATGTACTTCCCTTAGGGCCAATTCTACCTCTTGGGGTCTTAAGCATTTTAATTAAGGGATGATGAAAGACTTTTTGTACAGGATTCCCTCAATCAAGGTATACCTTTGTTCTCTCACATATAGCTTTCGTGCTTCTGAAGTATCGTTAGGTAACCAACCAGTTTCCAGATAAGATTTGATGGGATCCATCCAACAGCTAGCCACATCAATGGGTGCTATCAATTTTCCATTAATGCTTGGGGTCTTCAAGACGTGGAAGTATACACTCCCTGCATAGTTCTCAATTTCAGAATAAGCAAAGTTAGACAAGGCGTCAGCCTTCATGTTTTCTTCCCTCGGAATGTGTTCCACATAACACTCATCAAACTGAGTCATAATGGCCTTGACAAGTTTCAGATACTTGGCCATGATTTCATCTCCAGCCTCAAACTCTCCATTTACTTGGCAAACCACCAACCTCGAGTCTCCACATACTTTCAGAGTCTTAACTCTCAGGGCTCCAACCAGCCCTAAGCCAGTTATCAGGGCTTCATACTCAGCTTCGTTGTTCGTTGTTGGGAAGTCCAGTTTTAGTGCATACTCTATGAGGAATCCATCGGGACTTTGTAGCACCAAACTTGCTCCACTTGATTTTGTTTTTGATGCTCCATCAAAATAGAGTACCCAACATTCTTTGGACATCATGTCTTCATCTTTCTTGTCTTCTTCCTTTCCTTCCAATACTAGTTCCTGCCCCCCGACTTCCTGGTTGTCAATGGTACATTCAACCATGAAGTCAGCAAGTGCTTGAGCTTTTATTGCCGTTCGAGGCTTATACTTGATGACAAACTCTCCCAATTCAATAGCCCATTTGATCAACCTTCCACTTACTTGAGGGTTGTGCAACATGTTTCTTAGAGGCTGATTGGTCAAGACCTCTATCTTGTGTGCTTGGAAGTATGGACGTAGCTTTCTTGAGGCCATGATCAGGGCTAAGGCAAACTTCTCTATCATAGAGTAGTTTATTTCTGCTCCATAAAGAATCTTGCTTACAAAGTAGACAGGCTTCTGAAATTTTGACTCTTCCTTAACCAAAACGACTCCAAGTGCAATGTTGGAAACTGCCAAGTATAAGTAGAGAATTTCCCCTGGTTTTGGTTTTGCCAACAATAGTGCCTATGCCACGTACTTCTTCAAGGCCTCAAAGGCCTCCTGGATTTCTGTTGTCCATTCAAAGTTCTTCACGTTCTTGAGTGCTTTAAAGATAGGTATGCACTTTTCTCCTGACTTGGAGATGAATCTTCCCAATGTTGCTACTCTTCCCGTTAGTTTCTGAACATCCTTGATGGACCGTGGTGGCTCCATGTCCAGGATTGCTTTGATTTTGTCGGGGTTAGCCTCGATTCATATCTTGGAAACCATCAGGCCTAGAAACTTTCCTGAGCCAACGCCAAAGGCGCACTTGGCTGGATTCAACATCATCTTATGGTGCCTCAGCACTTCAACTGCTTCTCGTAAATGGTTTATATGATCAGCCTTATCGAGGCTTTTAACCAACATGTCATCCCCATAAACCTCTATGGTTTATCCAATCAGGTGTTCAAAAATTTTGTTCACCAACCTTTGGTATGTTTCTCCTGCATTCTTAAATCCAAATGCCATGACTAAATAACAGTAAACACCAAAGTCAGTGATGAATGATACCTTGGAGATATCATCTTTGTGCATTTTGATTTGGTTGTATCCACTGAAGCCATCCATGAAACTCAGCATCTCGTGTCCAGCTGTGGCATCTATTAGAGTATCAATCCTTGGTAAGAGAAAACAGTCCTTGGGACATGCATCGTTCAAGTCAGTGAAGTCCACACACATCCTCCACTTTCCGTTGGCCTTTTTGACCATCACTGGGTTAGCCAACCATTCTGGAAATTGAATTTCTTCAATGAACGCGACTTACAAAAGCTTATCTACTTCCTGTTTGATGGCCTCTTGCCTCTCTAGAGCAAAATTTCTTTTTTTTCTGTTTCACGGTCTTCCTTTCAGGATCCACGTTCAATTTATGGGTTATCAACTGGGGATCAATCCCTGGCATGTCAGCCGCTGTCCAAGCAAAAACATCGTTATTTTCTTGAAGAAAAGATATGATCTTGCTCTTCAATGGTTCAGGTAACAATCATCCAATGTAAGTGACTTTTTCTGGTTCACCAGGAACTAAGGGAATGGGGATTAAATCCACAGCCGGTTTCCCCCTTTTATCTTCATAATCTCTAGCATCCATGTCCTCAATGTGGAGAACCTGCCCCCGACTCCATCAGGTCTTAAAGCGGCTACATAACAACTTCTAGCCATCTTTTGGTCACCACATTCTTCACCAATCCCATTTCTTGTTGGGAACTTGATTTTCAGATGATAAGACGAGGCAACAGCCTTGAACGCATGAAGACCCATCCTTCCTAGGATCACATTGTAGGTTGAGGTTGCTTTTATAACTATGAAGTTCAACATTTGAGTAGACATTTTCGTACCTTGCCCCATTGTCATAGGGAGTTGAATTGTGCCTTCTACCTTTGATTCTACTCCATTGAACCCATAGATGGGCATGTTGCCCAGTGAATAACAATTGTAGAAGGGGGGTTGAATACAATTGTATAAGATTCTCGACTTTATATAACACAAATATGAAAGATCAATAACAATAACAATAACAGCTTTATTAACTTTGATATAAAACTGTTACAAACTCTCTTAAGAAATTCTGATGTTCTTAAGAGCTGCTAGCTTACAAAAACTCTCTCAAGAAATTCTGTTCTTAAGAGCTTCTCTCCGATTATGTTCTCTCTCGAATGAATACATAAATCGAAACCAAAACTGTGTTTATATAGTGCACACAGCTTCTCTATCAATAACAAGATAAGTCCTAATCATAACAAAGATAGAAACATATCTTTAATCGATAGCTGCATTCTACAAACCAGGAACAAACTTCCATGTTTATCTAGACTCCAAATATAACTCGAAGTAGGAATCCTGATCAGCTTCAAGTCCTGATGATCAAACCTGATCATAGTCTGAGTAGGAATCCTGATGATCAATAAGATACTGACGCTTGATCAAATACTGATGACCATGCAATACTGATGACGTCAGCAATCCTGATCAGTTGAGTCTAGCTTCTGACGATCATTGAATTCTGATCTAACAATCTCCCCCAATCTCATACTTTGTGAAATAAAGTATAGATTCCAAATATTCAATGATGTCAAAAACATGTATCAAAATGTACAAGTATCTTCAGAAACAACTTATCTGTTTAAGCTTTGTGATAGAACAGATTCATCTTCAAGAAGTTGGATAATAAACTTTCTTCTTTTTCTTCAAGAATTTGAATCATTCTTTCCTTAAGATTTCTGAGTTCTTCATCTTCCTCATTAATCTGGTATATAGCTGCTCTGAGATTCTGTATGGAGTTTCTCTGTAGACTGTGCTCTTCAAGCAAAAGATAAGCAATTTCCTTCCCATCAGGATTGAGAGAAAGATGAGTCATGCCAAAATTTACTTCTTTAACAGCAGTACCCCTTTGCATTTCCACATCCTGACCTCTTTGATTTAAGTACATGGGAGTATAATTACCATTGAAATTACTGTTTCCATCCAGTCTTCTTCTTATAGTTGACAAAATCATGTCACTCCATTCTTTGTACACTTGGTTCTTCCATCTTAACAGATAGTGAACATATTTCAGTTCCTGTGTAGTTTTCATCAGCAGATCTTGAATAAATAGAATCTTCACACTGCCATCTTTCATGAAGTACAGAAGCTTTTCTTTCTTTTCAAAACCATCATGACAATCTATAACTATATCAACAGCTAATAAATTGTTCAGGTTTTCAGAAGTTAAAGTACCTCCAATTTCTGTCAAGGAGTAAGGATCAACATATGACATATTCAGATATTCACCATCTCTGTGTCCAATACCTCCTCTTGAATTACTTGACAATTGCTTCAGATTTGAAAACATCTTTAACCAGAGTGTTTTTGATCTAACCATATCAGACAAATCAACAACACTTGAAGCGCTTGTAATAATTCCACCAGACTGAAAATTGATAGGTGTATCACAACTTAATGTGCTAATATGTTTCCACTTCTTGTCCTTTTCCTTTTCAAAGGCATAGCTTCTTTCCAGCGAAGATTCTTGTCTGCTTGAGTTCCTCCATTTTCTTTCATTTGAAACTTTAAGCCTTTGTAGATAGAGATTGAAATCTTTATTTGTTCTTCTTGTAATATCTCTTCTTCTGGCTTCTTCTTCTTCATCTACTTCTTTGTTGTGACAATCAACAACAGTAGATAAGATTATCAAATCAACCTCTTGCAGAATTTCAGATTCGTCAGAATCTTGAATATTGTCAGGATTAGAATCTTCAATTTGATTTGTATTGCTGAGAGTTGATTTTCTTGATTTTCTTCTCAATTCAGGTTCTTCTTCAACAATTCCATCATCACCAAAAGTAGATCTGTCAGGAACTACTAGAGTTTGAATAGGTTCAGGAATTTCTTCAATTCTTAACCCTCTAGACCTTGTCTGTCTAGGTACTGTTTGAGTTGAAGAACCTCTTCTATTTCTTCTAGCACCTCTCCTACCTCTGCTTCCTCTACCTCTAGCAGGAGCAGTATAGCTTTCCATTGTCTCTCTTTGTAGTCTCAAGAATTCTTCATGTGAGAGATCTGGATATTCTTCACTTGCTGTAGAGAGTGCTTTTCTTGCATATAATTGTTGAACTCTTTTATCAGTGTGATATAGAGTAACAATTCTGCCGTCTTTTGTAGAAAACTTCTGGAATAAATTTGATGCATCTTCAGGATTATCAATAATCACATCTTCATCACCTTCAGGAATTGTAGCAAGAATGTGTCCATGACCAGGTGTCAGGATTTGATCTTCCGTCAGGATCTGAGATTGCACCAATGTTCTTACTGTCTTAACTCCAGAATTAGAAACATGAGTTGACTGCGTTGTTTGACTTTGAGAAGTTTGGATTGTCTTCATAACAACAGCATCAGAGGTTTCTCCTTGTATCGCTTTGTCACCACCATCATCTCCAGTATCATCATCATTATTTCTTAATACTAGATCAGGTGTACATTTTGTCTGAATAACCTTCTCCCCCTTTTTGACATCAGGATTTGACAATAATTGCAAAATTAAGGAAAGAGAGGCTTGAATTTCAGTTACCTTAGTATCCAGAGAATCAATTCTTTGATTGATTGAGGTTTGTTCTGAAACAACAGATTTCACTTGGGATTCCACTACCCTTAGTTGAAAAGTAGTAGGCACCTTTGTAAAATTATTAAAGATATCAGTCCTCACTTTTTCAGTTGAACCCTTGATAGAATCAATCTCACTTTTCAGGCTTTTGGATAACAGAGTTGTAGCCTTCAGATGATTCTTCAAGTCTTGATTCTCTATAGACTTCACTGCATTATAGGCATGTTCAATAGCAGAAGAAAAGCTGATAGATTCATCAGAATTGTGCCATGAATTGTTCCATTCATTCTGTCTAAATGCCTCTGCAGGATCAAAGGAAGGAGTAGAAAAATCTTGTCTCTGATCTTTCCCAGTGAAAGCATTGCCAGCCATATATGTACTTGAGGAACCAAAATTAGTTCCAAGACTAATCTTGAGTGCTGTAGCAAGTTGTTCCTTCTCTTTTCTATTCTCATTATCATCATCACTATCATCATCAGAATTATTATCATCAGAACTATGAGATATATCAGGATCAGGAATTGCAATACCTTTCAGTTTATCCTGAGATTCTGAGATAGGATGATCTATTGGTCTTGAACGAAGTGGCTGTATCAAAATAGGTTCATTATCAGGAGCACCACTAGCGTTAGGATGAACATCGTCAGGATTTGATATGCTTGCATCAGTATTTGCTACCAATGGTTCTTGTGGAGCTTGAGGTTCAGAAGCTGCTTCAACACTTTGAGCTAAAGGTTCTTGTGTGCTTCCCTCATGGACAATGTTCTCGACAAATCTTTCAACAGAAGCTGTAGCTTTGCCTGCATCTTCACTTTGAGAAGATGGTTCTTGTGTAGCTGGAATGTTGATGTCTTCATTCTCCCTTTGAGAAAATGGTTCTTGTGTGACCATTCCACTAGCTAAGCCTTCACCCAAACTTTGATTGAGTGGTTCTTGTGTGGCAGGATCACCAGTAGCTGCTGAATTACTCTGAAATTCAGGTTCTTGTGGGCTTGATCCTTTCAGCTTCTTCTGTCTCTGATAGACTAACTCTTTTGCATTCCTCTTTTTCTTTGATGTAGGTGTAAGACCAACCAAGGAAGCAGTTGTAGAAACCTTCTCCCAAGAATGTCCTCGAATCTGAGATGGAGAGGCTGGAGAGTCTGATATAGAGACAACTTTTGTTGCTGCATCAGGAATACTAACATCAGGATTTGATGTCTGAATATCAGTATCCTTCATTTGCACTGTCAAAGGAATATGATACCTGCTCTTTGATAATTTCCTTGTCTTTTGTGGTTTTGATGAAGGTACCACAGCTTTAGTAGCAGTATCAGCAACTTCCTTGTTCATATTCATCACAGAGGATATAGGTAAATCATCCTCTGAATCACTTTCATCAATCAACCTTAACTTCCTTTTCATAGGAACATCCTTAACAACCTTATCAGCTTTCTTGACCAGGACCCCTTGTACACCCCCTTGTATCTTCTGTTTAGTGAGTGGTGTAGAGGAAAAATCCTTTGAACCTGATTGCCTTCCAGACACATCAGTTCTAGCTGATTTCTTTGATTTTACAACTAAAGTCTTTTGAGAGACAGTAGAGGTGGTTGTTAACTGTTTAGACTGTTTAGGTTGCATGCTTGTGTCAGGAACAAGGTGGGTTGGTCCTTGTACCATAGCATTAGAAAGTAGTCCATAATGAGTAGGCATTTTCTGATGTAAGAAAAACCTAACCTCATCAGGAATAAAAGCATTTCCGCACAAAATATTTTGCCATATCAGGATTGAAAAAAAAATATTCAATAAGATTAAAATAAAATTTTATTTAAGAAAACAAAATTTATTTTAACAATCCTGAATAGCGTTTTGGTTTAAGAAAAATAACCAAATTAATGGTCATAGAATTAAAACACGCTTACCAGCAAACGAGGCAAAAATATTTATGGAAAACCGAACTGTCTCCTTGAGAATGTAGAAATGACCTGCACCCTTAATACACATTCTCTATAAAAGAGAACTGTTAAGCATAATCATCATATATCTATTAAAACACAAACCCTCTCCAGAGAAAAACTTACGAAAACCTTTCACCTTCTTTGTTTTTCAATGGCTGCCAACAATCAAAACAACATACCTGATGAAGAACTTGATATAATTTGGCAACAAATGGATGAGGCTCTAGCAGAGATTGCAGAGCAAGAGGGACCTCAGCCTATTCCTGATCCACAGGAGCATCATGCTTTTGTGAATGCAATGGCTGATGTGCTTCTTCATAACTTCCATCAGGCAAATCCTGATTGGAATCCTCTGGAAAATCTCATCGTTGTCAATGAAGAGGATGAAGACGATTGGGATGATGAAGAGGATGAGGATGAAGATGATGAAGAGCTCGTCCGAGAGCTTGAGAAACGTAAGAAGAGAATCCGTGATGCTTGTTCGTCATGCAAGTTGGAGGCACGGAGGCGTCCCGGTGGTCACGGTGACGATCCGCCTTCAAGTGCATCAGCTCCTCTTTTTGTCTCTTAAGGATGGAACAAGAGACCTTCCAGTTCTGATGAACTGTGAAGCTGCTCAGGAGCATTCATGCTAATTTGCAGGGCACGTGTTCATGCTTATCTGTAAAGCACGAGTTCCTGAGTAGAAAATAGACTAGGAAAACAAATATGTAATTTCCATATTTCATGTGTAATGTATCTTCAAGTATTAATGAAATTTGTCTATTTTCTCAATTGTTTGCTTCCTGTATTTTCCTGCAAAATTTGTTAGTAACACTCAAAGTGATATAGAGATGATAAATAATAAACTCTGTTAATAATGAAATTGAAATTGATAATTAAGATTGAAAACTTAATCAAAGACTAAGTAATAATCTAATTGTCCAGAGTTTACCAGGAGTGTTGATGACAAATTAGCATAGAACCTCTGGTTTTCATACCAGCTTCAAACATCTGAGCATCAGGATTTGACCAGTGGACTTCCTGTCAGGATTCCATCCTATCAGGATTTGATCAAAGATACATACCTTTCTGAATAACCATCAGGATTTGACAGTTATCAGGATTTCCTCTCTGTAGCTTTTCCTCAGAAATTCTCAAAATTCATCATTCCAAGTTCATTCACCAACTTATTGAAAGTAGCTTCAGGCAGTGGCTTGGTGAATATATCAGCTAGTTGTTGATCAGTAGGAACAAAGTGAAGTTCAATTGTTCCTTCCAGAACCTGTTCTCTTATAAAGTGATATCTGATACTTATGTGTTTAGTAAGAGAATGCTGAACTGGATTTCCTGTCATTGCAATAGCACTTTGGTTATCACAATAAATAGGGATTTTTGAGTATGACAGGCCATAATCTAACAACTGATTTCTCATCCACATTATCTGAGCACAACAACTTCCTGCAGCAATGTACTCAGCTTCTGCAGTTGAAGTGGAAATAGATTTCTGCTTTTTACTGAACCATGAAACTAGTCTTCCACCCAAAAACTGACAACTTCCTGAAGTACTTTTCCTGTCTATTTTGCATCCTGCAAAATCAGCATCTGAATAACCACACAACCCAAAATCTGATTCCCTTGCATACCAAAGGCCAAGTGAAGGAGTGCCTTTGAGATATCTGAAAATTCTTTTGACTGCAATCAGATGTGGTTCTCTAGGTTTTGCTTGAAATCTTGCACATAGACAGGTTGCAAACATGATATCTGGTCTACTGGCAGTGAGATACAATAAAGAGCCAATCATTCCTCTGTAGTGAGTTACATCTACCTCTTCACCTTGATCAGGATCAAGTTTGGTAGCTGTAGCTATGGGAGTTGAAGCAGGAGTACTGTCTTGCATGTTAAACCTTATCAGTAAGTTCCTTGTGTATTTAGACTGATTAATAAAAATCCCTTCATCAGTCTGTTTAACTTGAAGACCCAGAAAGTAACTCATTTCTCCCATCATGCTCATTTGATATCTTGACTGCATAAGCTTGGAAAACTTTTCACACAGCTTATTGTTTGTTGACCCAAAAATGATATCATCAACATAAATCTGAACTAACAACAACTCCTTACCATGATTCAAATAAAATAGAGTTTTATCAATTGTACCTCTTTTGAATCCACTTTCCAGTAAGAATTGAGCTAAGGTTTCATACCATGCTCTTGGAGCTTGCTTTAGTCCATAAAGTGCCTTATCCAGTCTGTAGACATGATCTGGATATTTAGGATCAATGAAACCAGGAGGTTGTTCAACATAGACTTCTTCCTCCAGTTCACCATTTAAGAAAGCACTTTTAACATCCATCTGGAAAACCTTGAATTTCTTATGTGCAGCATAAGCAAGAAATATCCTGATGGCTTCTAGTCTTGCAACAGGAGCAAAAGTTTCATCATAGTCAATTCCCTCTTGTTGGGAATACCCCTTTGCAACTAGCCTAGCTTTATTTCTGATAATTACTCCATCAGAATCAGTCTTGTTCTTGAAAATCCACTTTGTACCAACAATTGATCTATTCTTTGGTCTTGGTACCAGTTTCCAGACTTCATTCCTTTCAAATTCATTCAGTTCTTCTTGCATTGCAGTAACCCAATCAGCATCTTTAAGTGCATCTTCAACTTTCTTAGGCTCCTCCTTGGATAGAAAGTTATTATATAAACATTCATTCTGAGTTGCACTTCTTGTTTGAACACCTGCATCAGGATCTCCAATTATCAAATCAGGAGTATGATCTTTTGTCCATTTCCTTGCTGGTGTCAAATTGTTTCTTGAAGTAGATGCTCCCCCTGGATTGGTGTTATCTTGATTGAAAGAATTTGATTGATTTGAAACTCTCCCTGAATTATTGCTATGTCCTCCTGATGTGTTATCAGGATCTTCACTTGAATCAGTATTTGAAGAATTCTGTCCTGATGATTGAGTTGACTCTGAACTTGTAGTTGAATGCCGTTGCTCCCCCTCAACATTAGCACTACTAGTTGTATCACTGTTGTTTGTATCATCAGTATTAGCACCATCAGTATCTGGTGTGTCATCAGGATTTGGTGACCCGTCAGTACTGGATGAATGGACAGCTTCTGATTCACTTTCTTCAGGTTCCTTGGAAGCTTCATTTTCAAATAACAACCTATCATGCGAGTCTTCAATGATTCCAGTTATCTTCTTATCATCAAAAGATACATGAATTGACTCCATGACAGTTCTTGTTCTCAAATTAAAAACTCTGAAGGCTCTTGATGTAGGATAACCTATGAATATTCCTTCATCAGCCTTTGTTTCAAATTTCCCTAGCTGTTCAGGATGAGTTCTGAGAACAAAACATTTACAGCCAAACACATGCAAATGCTTCAGACTTGGGTTCTTCTCCTTGAGAGACTGATAAGGAGTGACACCATGCCTGTTTATCAATGTGAGATTTTGTGTATAGCATGCTGTGTTGACTGCTTCTGCCCAGAAATATGTAGGTAATTTAGCTTCTTCCAACATAGTTCTGCCAGCTTCAATAAGAGTTCTATTCTTCCTTTCTACTACTCCATTTTGCTGAGGTGTGCCAGGAGCAGAGAATTGTTGAATGATTCCTTTGTATTTGCAGAACTCTTCCATCTTTGAATTCTTAAATTCAGTACCATTATCACTTCTCAGAATCTTGACTTTATACTTTGTGGTTGTCTCAATCATCCTCACATGATCCAACAGAACTTCAGGAGTTTCATCTTTTCTGTGCAGAAAATACACCCAGGTGAATCTAGAATATTCATCAACAATTACAAGAGTGTACCTTTTCTTACTGATGGACATGATGTTGACTGGACCAAACAGATCAAAATGTAGCATGTGATATGGTTCTTCAATAGAGGATTCTGATTTACTCTGGAATGATGTCCTTCTTTGTTTTGCTTTTTGGCATGCATCACAGAGTCCATCAGGTGTATATAAGACATTAGGTAATCCTCTTACTAATTCTTTCTTAACCAACTCATTGATGTTGCTGAAGTTGAGATGAGAAAGCTTCTTGTGCCAATTCCAACTTTCATCTACTGAAGCTTTACTGATGAAACATGTAGGGGAGCCATCAGTATCTGAGAGAATGTTGGCTTCATATATGTTACCATGCCTGTAGCCAGTTAGTGCTATCTTCCCTGTTGCTTTACTGACTACTTCACAATGTGTGGAATAGAAATTGACATGATAACCTCTGTCAGTGATTTGACTAATACTCAACAAGTTGTGTTTTAGTCCCTTCACTAGAGCTACTTTTTCAATGATGACATTTCCAATGTTTATATTGCCATATCCCAAGGTTTGTCCAATGTTGCCATCTCCATAAGACACAGTTGGGCCAGCTTTTTCTTCATATTCTGATAACAGGGCTTTGTTTCCAGTCATGTGCACAGAACATCCACTATCCATGACTAACACATTTTTCCTTTTACCCTGCATCAGAATAGAAACACACTAGTTAGAACACTTAGGAACCCATACATGTTGGGTTCCTTTCTCATGCAATTTATTAATTTTAACAGCAGAAGACTTTTTGACTTTAGCAGTCCTGACAGGATTTACTCCATCAGGATTTGCTTTGTCAGTATCAGTATTAACAAAAGCATGCTTCATTATGACATTTTCAGTTCTATCAGACTTTGTACTACTTTCAAACTTAGGCAATGGATCATACAAATTATAGTACAAATCATGATACTCTTTACATGTATATATAGAATGCCATAGACTACCACAATGAAAACAGGAATTCTGTGGTTTGTAAAATACTGATCTATTCCTAACATCAGACTTAGGAATTTCAGCAATTTTCTTCTTACTCTTTTTACAATCAATAGCAAGATGATTAGAGTTACCACAGTTAAAACAACACTTTCTAGGTGCATTTGGGATATATTTATAATCATTCTCTTTATTGATCCCAACTTTACCATTCCTGTTTCTCTTAACAGTAGCTTCCTTTTTCTTATCTGTAACCTCACAGATTTTATCTTTAAGCTGTTTCTGAGACAATAGACCTAGATTCTTAGTGACTTTGTTCATGACAGTTTTAGACTTTATAATTTTAATTCCTTGAGTAGAAGAAGATCCCTTTTCAAAAGTAGAATTGGAATCCTTACCAAAAACAAAATTAACAGGTGTAATCTTAGATTTGGTTGAGTCTATAACATGTCTATAGGTCTTTGGACTGACTGTCTCATCAATGACAATTTTCTCTTTCAATTTCTTATCCTCATCTGACTTATATCCTAGACACTCTTTCCAATTCTTAGAGGTATTAATCTCATGAAATTTCCTACCAGAGTCTGTCCAGGTTCTGATTTTCTCATTAGCATCTTCAAGTTCTTTTTCAAGGGAAGTACATTTAGATGTCATCTCTAAGTGCATGTGTTTAGCATTATCACATTCTTTTTGTACTTCTTGCATACGAGAAAATTCAGCTTCTAATATCTCATTCCTTTTTCTAAGGTCAGACATCTCAGATAAGATTCTAGTATTCTCAGCAGTTTGACTTCTAAAGCTAATATGTAATGACTTTAGAAAACGTCTTAACTCAGAAGCATTATCAGTATCAAAATCAAAGATAGTATTTAGTACCTTATCATCAGGAGCAGCAGTTACATCAGCATTGGCCATTAACGCATAGTTGACTACCTCAGTATCAGATTCTGAGGAAGAGTCCATCCAATCCTTGCTTGATGTGATGAGTGCCTTTGTCTTGTTGCATTCAGAAGCAAAGTGACCCATACCATTACACTTGTAGCATCTAACCTTTGACTTGTCAAATTTGCTACCCTTGCTGTCCTTTTTGATATACTTGTCTTTGTCTGCTTTGAAGGTCTTTTTCTGAAAGTTGCCTTGTCTTCTATTCTTCCTGAACTTCATCCTTCTGAAGTTTCTGACAATCATAGCAACCATCTCTTCCATGTCTGAATCAGAAGATTCATCACCAGTATTGGCATCAGGATTGCCATCAGTATCTGATGAAGAGTCGTCAGGATCTGACTCAGCTACTCTCGCTTTCCTTCTAGAGACCTCCATAGCTTTCTCTTTTGATTTTGCTTCTACATTCAAAGCAATTGACTTTGCCTTGCTGCTTTTCTTGTTCTTTCTCTGTTGAACTTCAAGATCATGAGTTCTTAGCATCCCATAGATCTCATCAAGAGACACAATGTTCAGATCATACTGGTGTCTAATGATTCAGGTCTGAGTATCCCATTCTTCAGGTAAAGCTCTAAGAAATTTGGTGTTTGAATCTTCAGTTTTATATACTTTGTCAACTAAGGATAAGCTGTTCAATAGTGTCAGAAATCTATCATATAGCTCAGTCAGGCTCTCTTCAGGTCTTGCATCGAATTGTTCATATTCTTGAATCAAAAGAGCCCTTCTGTTTTTCTTAACAGATGCAGATCCCTGGCACTGAGTTTCCAAAGTATCCCAGATTTCTTTTGAAGACTTGCATGCAATCACTCTGTTTGACATAACAGCATCAAGACCATTGTGCAAGATATTCTTTATCTTTGGTTCTCTGAGTACATGAGCTTTTTCTTCTGGAGTCCATTCAGATTTAGCTTTGACCACATAATGTTCTGGTACAGTATCTGTTCGTTCTACGAACTTTGTTGGTATATATGGTCCATCACGAATCCTGTCCAGATTGTCAGGATCCATAGCCTCCAGGTACATCAGCATCTTTACCCTCCATGTGGGATATTCTGATATCTTCAAGATGGGAATCTTCATGCTTTCATACTTGGTTGTCGACATCTTTAGATCGTATCTGATTCAGAATTAAATCAGTTTGCTCTGATACCAATTGTTGCCCAGTGAATAACAATTGTAGAAGGGGGGTTGAATACAATTGTATAAGATTCTTGACTTTATATAACACAAATATGAAAGATCAATAACAATAACAATAACAGCTTTATTAACTTTGATATAAAACTGTTACAAACTCTCTTAAGAAATTCTGATGTTCTTAAGAGCTGCTAGCTTACAAAAACTCTCTCAAGAAATTCTGTTCTTAAGAGCTTCTCTCCGATTATGTTCTCTCTCGAATGAATACATAAATCGAAACCAAAACTGTGTTTATATAGTGCACACAGCTTCTCTATCAATAACAAGATAAGTCCTAATCATAACAAAGATAGAAACATATCTTTAATCGATAGCTGCATTCTACAAACCAGGAACAAACTTCCATGTTTATCTAGACTCCAAATATAACTCGAAGTAGGAATCCTGATCAGCTTCAAGTCCTGATGATCAAACCTGATCATAGTCTGAGTAGGAATCCTGATGATCAATAAGATACTGACGCTTGATCAAATACTGATGACCATGCAATACTGATGACGTCAGCAATCCTGATCAGTTGAGTCTAGCTTCTGACGATCATTGAATTCTGATCTAACAGGGCATATTCGAGGGTGTCAATTGAGAGTTAGTATAGCCCATCTTGATAAAAGCATCATGGAACAAGATGTCCACTGAGGCTCCATTGTCAACCAAAACTCTTTTTGTTTCAGAATTGCCTATCACAGGTACGATGACTAAGGGATCATCGTGGGGAAACTTCACTCCTTCCAAGTCAGAATCATCAAAACCTATTGCTATTTCTGTTCTGGCACACTTTGGTGCTTCTCCAACCACAGTCATTACCTCTCGGGCATAGGCTTTTCTTGAGTTTCGGGAGGACCCAGCAGCAGTTGGTCCTCATTAGTTGTACATATTTTAACATTATAAAGGACATCTTAACAAGTGCAATAGATTGGGACAGGTGGCCGTGGTATCTTCGTAATAAAACAAAATTTTAGGGGTAAAAAGTTAAAATGAATATTAATGACATATTAATTAGACCCGAATTGGTCCAAGAACACGGCCCAATATTCAAGGCCCAAAACCCTGATTATTCATTAATTTCGTAATTAATGAATAGGGAAAATATACAGCTCATAAAAAGAATCCAAATTATGGCAAATTGGTCAAAGAAGGATCCAGAATCCCAATTAAAGGCAATTAATGAGTCATAGCCTTTATCAACAAGGAAAAGACTTATCCTGCAAGAAATACAACGTTTATCTAATATCAAAAAGGAGACTTATTCGCTAAGACTCCCAAACATACCATAAATACTAGGCTCCAGACGCCTATATAAGGTCCCTGATCCTACAATCAGAACTACGTCTTTGGTTGATTCTCAACATTAATTGAGATACGTAGGCATCTTGTGAGGACCAATTTAGTCCGGAAACACGAGTGCAGCCATTAAAGCTCGAAGCTCATTAAATTCACAAAGTACGTTTTTTAATCCATAACATTTGGCGCCGTCTGTGGGAAGACAACATCAACCATGGCAAACACACGAAGAACAGCTCGGGATAATCAAACTCCTGAGGATCGTCATATCACCTCTGAGGCTGATCGGCCACCGCCAACTACTGACACACAAGGGGCGAATGTCCCCACCAACACTCAAGGACCGGAAATCCCGATTTCGGTTGAAGGGACGAATCCCCTGCAGATGGTCATTCATGGATCTAATCCACAAGAGACCGTTCACCAGCAACCAATCACGACCTCCCCGCTGCTCATGAATGCCCCGAGAAGCCTTCAACTCCATACTACTGATCTCCCTCAATACACGAATCAGACTTTGGGGATTCCAAGCTATGGCATGCCCCCTCGACCCATGACGGGCGGTAGTGGAACTAATCCAATCTACCATGAGGCATATGTGCCCCCTTATATTCAAGGTCTGGGACCCCAAAATCAACAAACTCGTCAGACCCCTCTCATTGAAGATTACTCTGGCCCATACACCGAGGATGAGGGTTATACAACTAGGGAGGATGTCGCCCCAAGAAGGAGACGTTCTTCCCAGACAAATCGGGAGCCACCCCAAACTACTAGGGAGAAACTTGCAGCCCATGAGGCAGAGACTGCAAGGCTCAAAAAACTCCTTGCTGAAGAAGAGGCCGCTCAATCTCGGGGCCGAACGACTGAAGGAATCCCGATAATCAACTTGGATCCACCAAGAAGGACCAAGAGGGCTGAAGCCCCAAGGGGTGATCCTAGTATTCTGTTGCCCCTAGGAGATCCTGATGATCCTACACCACCGTTTACTCAAGACATCATGAAAACGTCTATATCCAGAAAGTTTAAGATGCCTTCGATCAAAGCCTATGATGGAACGGGAGATCCCGTAAATCATGTAAGGACCTTCTCAAATGCACTGCTGTTGCAGCCTGCCAATGACGCTGTAAAGTGTAGGGCGTTTCCACAAACCCTAGCGGGCATGGCCCAACGTTGGTATAGTCGCCTTCCGCCCAATTCTATTGGATCCTTCAAAGAGCTGAGTAAGGCATTCATCAATCAATTTGTTAGTGGGAAGATACATGAGAAAAGTTCCGCCTCTCTTATGGAGATTCGACAAGGCAAGAATGAAACGTTGAGAGAATACTTGAGTAGATTCACTAAGGAGGCTATAAAAGTCCCAGATTTGGAAGATAAAGTGGCTATGATAGCCCTATAGCAAGGAACTACCGATGACCACTTCAGGAGGTCTTTGGCTAAACATCCCCCCGAAAACATGTTGTTACTACAAGATAGAGCCGGAAAGTATATCAAGGCTGAAGAAAGCATGAGAAAGTATGAACCCATTGTTGAGGGAAGTGAAAACGGAAAAAAGAGAAAAGAGACTCAAGAGTATGACGCTAGGGACAAATATCCCAGGACAGCGAAAGATTCCGACTCTCCACCTAAAAGGAACAACTTCGGACCCAGGTTCAATGAATATGCAAGGTTGAACACCTCAAGAAGTCAAATTCTGATGGAAATTGAGAAGGAAGAAGATCTTCGATGGCCACAGCCGCTAAGATCCGACTTGGAGAAACGAAACAAGAATCAATTCTGCCGTTTCCATAAAGAAATTGGTCATGACACCGACGATTGTAGACAACTGAAAGATGAGATCGAGTTCTTAATCCGAAGAGGAAAACTCGATAAGTTCACTAAGGATGGGAATCGAGGAAATCAACAAGGAAGCTATGAAAGGAAAGACTATGATAGGAGGGACAACGACCAAGATCGTAATCCTAAGCCCCGAGGGCCTGTCATCAACATGATATTTGGAGGACCGACTGTTGCTGGGTCCTCCCGAAACTCAAGAAAAGCTTATGCCCGAGAGGTAATGACTGTTGTAGGAGAAGCACCGAAACGTGCCAAGACAGAAGTGGCTATTAGCTTTGATGATTCTGATCTTGAAGGGGTGAAGTTCCCCCATGACGACCCGTTGGTCATTATACCTGTAATAGGCAACTCTAAAACTAAGAGGGTTCTGGTCGATAATGGAGCTTCCATGGACATCTTGGTCCATGACGCCTTCATCAAGATGGGATACACCGATTCACAACTGACTCCTTCAAACATGCCCATATACGGGTTCAATGGGGTTGAATCTAAAGTAGAGGGAACTATTCAGCTCCCTATGACAATAGGGCAAGGTTCACAAACAGCAACTCAAATGCTGAACTTCGTGGTGATAAAGGCAACCTCGACTTATAATGCAATCCTTGGTAGGACAGGCCTTCATGCATTCAAGGCTGTTGCCTCAACTTACCATTTGAAAATCAAGTTCCCAACAAGGAACAGGGTTGGTGAAGAACAAGGAGATCAAAAGATGGCTAGGAATTGCTATGTAGCCGCGTTAATGCCTGATGGAGTCGGGGGGCAGGTTCTCCCAATCGAGGTTATGAATTCAAAAGACGATGAAGAAAGAAGGGGAAAGCCAGCCGAGGATCTAAATCCTATTCCCCTAATCTCGGGAGAACCAGACAAAGTCACTTACATTGGAGCATTGTTGCCTGAACCCTTGAAGGGCTGAGGTGCCAAAAACTTGGCATGCCTCAAATTTAAAATTTTTATTATGTTTAAGTGTTTCCTTAAGGGATCCACTAATAGTACAAGTAGCAATAAGGTCGACGAAACCATTCTGAGCTCTTAAGCTCTTAGTAGGAAGTAAAGCACTATGTAAGGGTCGAACCCTCTTTTTCAAAGGAAATATTTCAAGTTCTCATTCACTATTTTGTTACTTATCTTTGTTTGAGTATTTCCTTATTGTTCTACTAAAGAACAAGTTGTACCAATATCACTTGATCAAAATGCCAGCCCATTCAAGAGGCCAAGTACTAGGAATTGCCTTACAAAAGAAAAGCTAAATAAATATAAGTGAATGCAAGAACAAAGAAACATAATATGCATAAATAACATGCATGGATAGAAGATCCCGAAGGATCAAAGAGTTATGTTACAAGCTCAACTAAAAGCCTAAAGAGGCCTATTGGAAGAAGGTTAATATAAGGGTTGAAACCCCTGAAAATTCGAGGAAGTAGAGCTCAGAATGAGCTTCGATTCGATATACTGGAAGCTCAAATTAAAGAAACAAGTGAAACATTATGTCTGCCTTCGTTCATGAAGACCTCTCGATGTGAAAATTAAGATGTTGAACCTCAAAATCAGGTCCTCTACCTGTAAGCCACGTTTGGCGTTGTTGAAACCTCAAATGAGGTCTAAGGTGTCAGAACTCAAGATTAGTTCTTGTATCTGTAAGCCACGTTTGGCGTTGTTGAAACCTCAAATGAGGTCTAAGGTGTCAGAACTCAAGATTAGTTCTTGTATCTGTAAGCCACGTTTGGCGTTGTTGAAACCTCAAATGAGGTCTAAGGTGTCAGAACTCAAGTTAATTCTTGTATCTGTAAGCCACGTTTGGCGTGGTTGAAACCACAAATTGAGGTCTAAAATACCTCAAAAATGAGGTCTAAAATACCTCAAATTGAGGTCGAAGGAGACTGGGTTTGAGATCGAACGACCGAGGTCGAAAAAACACAGAAAAATGAGGTCAAATTGCTCGACCTGGGACCAAATTGAGGTCTAAAATACCTTAAAAATGAGGTCTAAAATACCTCAAATTGAGGTCTACAATACCTCAAAAATGAGGTCGAAGGAGACTGGGTTTGAGATCGAACGATCGAGGTCGAAAAAGCACGGAAAAACGAGGTCGAAGACTTCGACCTGTGACCTTTCGAGGTCGAAAATGAGGTCGAAAACGACTGGGCTCGAGATAGAAAATGAGGTCGAAAACGACTGGGCTCGAGGTCGAAAATGAGGTCGAAAATGACTGGGCTCGAGGTCGAAAATGAGGTCGAAAATGACTGGGCTCGAGGTCGAAAATGAGGTCGAAAACGACTGGGCTCGAGGTCGAAATTGAGGTCGAAAACGACTGGGCTCGAGGTCGAAATTGAGGTCGAAAATACCTCATTTTGAGGTTTGAGATCGAACGATCGAGGTCGAAAAAGCACGGAAAAACGAGGTCGAAGACTTCGACCTGTGACCTTTCGAGGTCGAAAATGAGGTCGAAAACGACTGGGCTCGAGATCGAAAATGAGGTCGAAAACGACTGGGCTCGAGGTGGAAAATGAGGTCGAAAATGACTGGGCTCGAGGTCGAAAATGAGGTCGAAAATGATTGGGCTCGAGGTCGAAAATGAGGTCGAAAACGACTGGGCTCGAGGTCGAAATTGAGGTCGAAAACGACTGGGCTCGAGGTCGAAATTGAGGTCGAAAATACCTCAAAATGAGGTCTAAAATACCTCAAAATGAGGTCGAAAATACATCAAAACGAGGTCGAAACTACCCTTAAAAAATTGGGTAAAATAAATATTATTATTCAATAATATTTATTAAAAAAAAAAAAAAAAAAACATTTCGGTAGACCTCAAATGAGGTCGAAAATGAACCCTCAAATGAGGTCGAATGCTTCGACCTGGTGCAAATTAAAACTAAACTGCCAAAGTGCAGTTTAGTACCCCAAGTTCCTAGTTGTTCACAAATTCTTACCTGAAGTTTAGAAATTGACAAATTCTCCACTGAAGTTTCAAATATGACAAATTCACCCCTGAGCTATGAAAATTCTTAAAATATTAGGAATAAATGTTAAAAATACCTGTGGGTACACGAAAATTCCTAAAATTTTAGGAATAAATGTTAAAAATACCTGTGGGTACACGAAAATTCCTAAAATATTAGGAATAAATATTAAAAATACCTGTGGGTACACGAAAATTCCTAAAATATTAGGAATAAATGTTAAAAATACATGTGGGTACACGAAAATTCCTAAAATATTAGGAATAAATGTTAAAAATACCTGTGGGTACACGAAAATTCCTAAAATATTAGGAATAAATATTAAAAATACCTGTGAGTACATGGAAATTCCTAAAATATTAGGAATAAATGTTAAAAATACCTGTGAGTACACGAAAATTCCTAAAATATTAGGAATAAATGTTAAAAATACCTGTGGGTACACGAAAATTCCTAAAATATTAGGAATAAATATTAAAAATACATGTGGGTACACGGAAATTCCTAAAATATTAGGAATAAATGTTAAAAATACCTGTGGGTACATGGAAATTCCTAAAATATTAGGAATAAATGTTAAAAATACCTGTGGGTACACGAAAATTCCTAAAATATTAGGAATAAATGTTAAAAATACCTGTGGGTACACGAAAATTCCTAAAATATTAGGAATAAATGTTAAAAATACCTGTGGGTACACGAAAATTCCTAAAATATTAGGAATAAATGTTAAAAATACATGTGGGTACACGAAAATTCCTAAAATATTAGGAATAAATGTTAAAAATACCTGTGAGTACATGGAAATTCCTAAAATATTAGGAATAAATATTAAAAATACCTGTGAGTACACGAAAATTCCTAAAATATTAGGAATAAATGTTAAAAATACCTGTGAGTACACGAAAATTCCTAAAATATTAGGAATAAATGTTAAAAATACATGTGGGTACACGAAAATTCCTAAAATATTAGGAATAAATGTTAAAAATACATGTGGGTACATGGAAATTCCTAAAATATTAGGAATAAATGTTAAAAATACCTGTGGGTACACGAAAATTCCTAAAATATTAGGAATAAATGTTAAAAATACCTGTGGGTACACGAAAATTCCTAAAATATTAGGAATAAATGTTAAAAATACATGTGGGTACACGAAAATTCCTAAAATATTAGGAATAAATGTTAAAAATACCTGTGGGTACATGGAAATTCCTAAAATATTAGGAATAATTCATATAAATGTCAAATTAGCCTCGAATAAGGCAACAATCGTCGTAAATGTGTAGGTCGCTCCACACTTTGCAATAAGGCGATATTTGTGAAACACTAGTGTGAATGAAGTCCTAGGTAAAGGATAAAAAAGACCCCGAATCTCGAAAAAGGTCAATATAATTTCTACGAAAGCTTGAAAAGTTTTCCTAGAAATTGGGGGGCAAATGATATGGGCTAAAAATAACCCTAAAAATATAATTAATGACATATTAATTAGACCCGAATTGGTCCAAGAACACGGCCCAATATTCAAGGCCCAAAACCCTGATTATTCATTAATTTCGTAATTAATGAATAGGGAAAATATACAGCTCATAAAAAGAATCCAAATTATGGCAAATTGGTCAAAGAAGGATCCAGAATCCCAATTAAAGGCAATTAATGAGTCATAGCCTTTATCAACAAGGAAAAGACTTATCCTGCAAGAAATACAACGTTTATCTAATATCAAAAAGGAGACTTATTCGCTAAGACTCCCAAACATACCATAAATACTAGGCTCCAGACGCCTATATAAGGTCCCTGATCCTACAATCAGAACTACGTCTTTGGCTTGATTCTCAACATTAATTGAGATACGTAGGCATCTTGTGAGGACCAATTTAGTCCGGAAACACGAGTGCAGCCATTAAAGCTCGAAGCTCATTAAATTCACAAAGTACGTTTTTTAATCCATAACAGACATACTATAATTGCATTAAATTTTTATATAACTTCAAATAAAATATGTTACAATAATTACTTCGTACTTGATATTTTTATAATAATATAATTTTATATATTACAATAATTATATTAAATATGAAATTTTAATTGAATATAAATGTAAATTTATATGATATAAGTCAAATTTAATAATAGGCCTCGTCGGCCCTGCCCCTGGCGGTGCCTCAGATTATATATATAAATTTACATAATTTTCAAATCTAGAAAATATATTATATCTACTAAATATATATAACTTGAAATAAATTACACATATATTTTTTAAGTTCTTCAATACTTGCAATCAATACTATTATATAATAGACGAAACATTAAAAGTTTGGTTGGTCGGTATGGTACGTTGTGATTTTACTTAATTGCCCTTAAGTGTATTTCATGTTTTTACTTAATTAAACTTACTTATTTATAGAAATATATTATTAAATAATAATATTACCTATTTATGACCAATTACCTTTTTTTCCCTAAAATACATTATTTTTTCTAACAAATTCCCGTACTTTTTCAAACATGGCAATTACCTTTTTTTAACTAAAACATGTTAGTTTTTCTATTTTTCCTTACTAAAATCCCTCATTTTCCAAAAATATCACGAACAAAACTTTAGTTATTTATTTTTAAACTTATAATCTATACTATATTATTAAAGACGAAACATTAAAAGTTTTGGTCGGTCGGTTGGTCGGTCGGTCGGTATTTGGGCCGATTCACGGGCCAATCTATAATCAATTTATTAATAACCAATTACCTTTTTTCACTACATTACCTATTTTATATTTTTTTTAAACTAAACCAACTTATCTTCTAAAAATAAAACGGGCAACATATATATAATATGGTAATATTATTATATATTTATAACCATTACCTTTTTCAGCTAAAACACATTATTTATATATTTTTTACCTAAAACAACTCATCTTATAAATAGGACACATATATGGAAACCAAGTTATTGATAACCAATTACCTTTTTCAGCTAAAACATATTACCTATTTCATATATCTATTTAACTAAAACAAATCATTTTCTAAAAATAAGACGGGCCAATATATATATATATAATGGTAATATTATTATATATTTATAACCGACAGCTAAAACACATTATGTGTTTTATATTTTCTAAATAAAACAACTTATCTTCTAAATATAATACATGTAAATGGTAATATTGTTTTATATAAATATTAATAAATAACAAGTTATTCTTTTCAGCTAAACAAATTACCTCTTTTATATTTTCTAACTTAAACAACTAATTTTCTAAAAGTAATGCAGACGACGTATATATAAAAAAAATTAATATAATTTTATATAATTGTTAATAAGGATATTACCTGTTTTATATTTTTTTTAACTGAAGCAACTCATGTTCAAATTAAAAATAACACGGGCAAAATATAGATATATTGGTAATATTATTATATTAAACTTATGAAATTCATGTTTATTATAATTTTTTTAACGTTCAATTTAAACGAGATAATTAATGAAAATAAAAGTAATAGTATATTCAAATAAAATCGGTATATTGAACAAGCACCTTTTTAGATTTTTAAGAGTAAAAAAATACGAATCATTAAATCTGTTATTTTGAAATATTTTATATTTTAATATCTAAAATACTACTATTGATTACATCAATAATATATTAAATTTAAATATTATATTGTTAGATTTATAAATCCAATATATATATATATATATTAAAATTTTATCAAATTATATATAATAACTAAAATCTAAATAAAAAATAAGAAAATATTAAAGAAGACCGTGCATCACACGGGATATAAGCTAGTATTATAATTATTTTTTAAAAATTAAAAGTTTGGTTGGTTGGTACGTTGTGATTTTACTTAATTGCCCTTAACTGTATTTTGTGTTTTTACTTAATTAACCTTACTTATTTATAGAAATATATTATTAAATAATAATATTACCTATTTATAATCAATTACCTTTTTTCCCTAAAATATATTATTTTTTCTAACAAATTCTCCTACTTTTTCAAACATGGCAATTACCTTTTTTAACTAAAACATGTTAGTTTTTCTATTTTTCCTTACTAAAACCTCTCATTTTCCAAAAATATCATGTACAAACCTTTAGTTATTTATTTTTAAACCTATAATATTATAATTATTTTTTAAAAGTTTACCTATTTTAACATGTCTACTTATTTTTCTTAACAAATGCAATCACTAAGAATATTAAAATATAAATAATCAAATACCTATTTATAACCAATTACTCTAAAACACATTATAGATTTTTTCTAACAAAATCCATTCTTTTCTAAATATATCACGGGAAATTGTCTTTTTCAACTTACTTTTTCTATTTTTCTCACTAAAATTCATTTTTTTTCCAAAAATATCATAGAAAACCCTTTACTTATTTATTTTAAAACGAATTTAAATACTTTTATTTATTAAATTTTAAAACCTCATTTTCCAAAAATATCACAAAAATTTACCTTTTTAAACTAAATATATGTTACATTTTTTATTTTTTCTTATTAAAACCCCTCATTTTCCAAAAATATAACGGGCAAACCCTTACTTATTTATTCTAAAATATGTTTTAATGTTTTTAATTAATTAAAAGTATTTAGCTATTTTAACATGACTACTTATTGTTTTAACAATTACAATTAATAAAATATTAAAAATATAATAATAAAATAATAATTAACAATCCGTGCATCGCACGGGTTTTAAGCTAGTATCAATTAAAAACCACTTAGATCCATATATTAAAACATTTATATAATTTAAATTCTAAGACATATAATTTTGAAAAATATAATGATTTTACTTTTGTTGGAGATGTTGATAAAATATTTTCAAAATCTCGTTTGTATTCACCTCCAACTAGAATTTAAAGTATTTATATTCCTTGCCAATTGCATTTAAAATTAGAATGCCATCGTTAATTATGTTGAATCACTACATAATAAATATATAAGTTTTTATTAAAATTGGAATATGAATAAAGTTGCAACACTACAATGTTATACACGTAACACACATATCCACATCCTTATATGCAATTATAGACAAACACGGATACTGGAACTAACTTTGCTCAAATGACTTCACATTTGTGCTATCATAGTCTCGGCGTTGATTAGGCTGTTACTAGTCTATAATTATTAAAACTTATGTTTCTTAAGCGCTCCCTCCCTGAACAGAGCAGTCTCAAAGAATTTTATGCATGGATCAAGCTCAGGCTATCAAAACAATGGGAGTTCAGGAAAAAAGAGTTCACCTTGATACTTTGTTATGGATATGTGGTTGGTTGATGTTCATTATTTGTGCTGTAAAAAGTGGTAATTGGAGCTACTGGAGTGCATTTGCTACTATTTATTAGTGTATGTTCGCTCTGTTACAGGTCAAGCTCTCAGACATAAACTGGACCAATGATAGCAAAGGTTTTTGCTATTGTCGTTTGCTGGATCCAAAGCATCTTGTTCGTAGATATTGTGTTCAACTATACTATCTTCATACTTCTAATGTAAATTGATTATCAATTATACTATTGTGATATTTCTGTGTTTATATAGACTTGAAGGTTATAAGGGAAAAAAAATCTTCTTCCCTTTTTTAAGCTTGCTGACAACTTCGATCCATACAATGGAGCCATCACAGCTGATGATACTTGGTTCTTCTTCCCGACTATTAAGGAGGCACTAGGATACAAGTTAGCTTGGGTAGATTTGAAGGAACCAACTACGTGGGCTAATGTCCTTGATGAAGCTGAGAAACATGCTCTTAAATCGTCTATTGTTGTTAATGGAAATCGAAGTATTGTGAGTTATATGAGTGACGTAAAGGATGTTCTGCTTCTAAGGGACTTGAAAAATCGCTTGCTTCTACATTAGTTATTGATTGGCGTTGGCACCGTGTATGACATCTCTGTTCGGCCCGAGGACATGGTTTTATTTCTTACTAAGTAACTATATATGGACTATTGTTTTGGAACAACCGAAATAGGAAATAGTGAAAAATAAAACTGAGACGGATGGAGTAGTTCTAAAGAGACTTAAATGTAACACTTCGCTACTCTAATCTTATGTAAATAGTGTTATGTATATCATCAGAGGTATAGTAAATCGTTACTTTATCAATTAAGATCAATATGTTTTTTTGGTAGTAAGTAGTTATTATAAATATGGAAACTTTCGTGACTTAGATTACTGAGAACATCTCCAATGTGAAGAGCTCTTAGCACCTAGGTGGCACATTTTATACATAATCAATCAATATCTATATAATCCTAATTCATGAACACAAAGAACTGGAAAATTACCTTTTCTATCCTTTCCAAATTTAAAATAACATTAGCCATCAAGGCTATTTTGTCCAAAATTTTACAGTTGGGTCGCTCCATTTACAATCGGATCTGATCCATCACTAAATTCATTAACAAATCAATACAAATCACATTGACCCGGATACAGATGGGTAATACCCATGTATGTTTACATCAACAACATTTGGTTATTCCTTGATTGTAGCCTTTGACACGTAAAAAATTGTTGTGGATCAATCAGTTACTACTAATTTGAAATTTAAATTTATTCATCATCTTCTTTGTGTACCATTTTCTTATCTTTAGCCATTGCCGGATCATTGTTTCATCTTTGTTTTCTTACGTTTTTTCCACAAAATCTTATTGTATGTATTGTTTTATTGTCTATCAGGTTGTCAGATGCTTTGACGGTGCTTTTTCATGTCATTTATGTGATGCTGGTTTTCGAATAGTGAAGGAAATCAACTACCTCCCATCCCATCCTCCCATTTCCTGATCTAGGGTAATTCAGGTTCGTATACTCTATCAATCAGGTTTGCCTGATCTAGGAATTCAGGGTTGTCTTTTTATTCGTTGTCTTTGTATTACAGATTAGTGACGAACATGTTTGGTAGTTTGCTTTCTCAATGATGATCACTTTGTGTTTGATTTTAATCGATCATCTACTCTAATTCTCATTTTGTGTTACATCTATGTGAACAACATTTGTTTTTGGTCATGATTATAGCCTTGACGTTGCAAACACATCTTGCCCATGATTGTATATATTAACAGTTGATTTCATCCTTCAAATTACCATTCAGGTTTGTATACTCTATCAATCATATGTGACAAATTAGGGTTGTCTTTTGAATCGATGTCTTTGTATTGCAGATTAATGACGAACATGTTTGGTAGTTTGCTTTCTCGGTAATGATCAGTTTGTGTTTGATTTTAATCGATCATCTACTCTAATTCTCAGTTTGTGTTACATCTTTGTGAACAACAGTTGTTTTTGGTCATGATTATAGCCTTGACATTGCAAACACATCTTGCCCATGATGGTATATATTAACAGTTGATTTCATCCTTCAAATTCCCATCTGTTATGCCGCTTTATTATAGTCTCTGATTGTCTTATTCATTGCTTGGTTATGGACAAAACTGGTCGTAAACGCCTTCCTTTAGGTCCGATTTCTCCTTCTTCTGTACCAAGCGGTGAGTACAATAGGTTTAAGTATTACTCTGTGTACAAACCTTGAGTTTTTTTTGACGTTATATATCCAGGACAGAGAAGACGCTCTACGCCAACATTAAGCAATGGTAGTCATCGATCAGTTTCAAACAACACAAAGACATCCAATAATGAAAATAAGGATCCCAATTCTCAGCCATCACGTATCAGTCAAACTGGTAATTGTAAATTTTTGTTGAGTGCATGTTTTTAATACCTTTCTTATATGTATTTGGGATTCTGTCTGCATCTAAATGCTCTTCATAATGCATACTTCAATTTTGATCTTTTTACAGGTTCTACTAATAACTTTGGGTTTTACTCCAAATCACAATTTAATCCAAACAAACATGTAGCTTCTTCTCAAGTATCAGGTGATACCATTTTTTGTTTAATAGATGATCAAGTATACATTGTTAATCTGTCAATTACAAATGATCTAATATACGTTACCTATTGTATGTCAATAGGTACTTCCAATGTAATTGAAAATAGCCAGGGTTATCTTACTCCATCTCAAAGGAGGCTCTCTTTTGTCAACCTGAATGGTAAATTTATACAGTCATTCTGTTTTATTGTCCATAACCTCATATCCGGATTGCATATTTTTAGATTGTTCTGTATTTTATTGTAGGAAATCATGATCCTTTTGTTTCACATACAACCTCACAGATTACACAAAATAAGCACGGTGTTGCTTCAAATTCTTCAGGTTATACCATCTCTATATGTAATTTAAATTTGATTGCTAAGTTTTGCATTGAAGCATCAAACCTTGCAGTGAAGCATCCATCCCTAAGAAGATTATCAATTAAATTACAGGATGTGCCAACATACGTGGGAATGGACATGATTATCTTACACCCTCGCAAAGGAGGCTACACAGTGTCAATATGTCTGGTACGAATTGATTCACATATGTTTAAATTTAAATAAGCTGTTTGTATGTTTTGACTTATAAAGAATATAGTTTACAGGTATAACTACTTCAGGTCCAGTTTCGCGTGCTATACAGCGGAAACCAACAACTACCACGAATGTGACTCCTTTTCAATAATTGCATCTAAATCAGGTAGCACGAAAATCCACACATCCTTAATTTCAATAAGCTTCCAAAGTCAAAACCTGAAATGTTTATAAAAAACAATGAGCTGCAAAGCCCAACAAGTAACTATCGCCCAACGACTCAAAATAATATTTAAAACAGAATTCTGAACTTTAAATTGATAAAAGAATCTTAACAATAAAATCACATTTTTATTCCCACAATTCTAAATTACGATCACACTATGCCAGTGACACGGCTCTATAGTTCGATGGGGGTCAATTTACGTCCCTCGGTAAGACAAACTCAACGAGGTATCTATGTGTTCCGGAACGTGCATAAACTAGTTCTATGATTCAATATGTCACACTAAAACTGGGGAATTCTGTAAAAATCTTTTCTAAAATCTATTTTCGATATCAAATATTTCAAAATCAAATATTTTGAATATAATAAGATAACCGAATAAAAACAGATTTGATAATATTAGTGAGCAACGAAAAGTCACTTATCTCGATACCGATGTCGTACCCTAAAAATAAAATCACAACAAATCCTTAATATTAACTTATAATCTATTAACAGTCAAATAAAGCAAACAAGTACACAACTCAAGAGAACTCATGCGGCGTTTACATATAATTTACTCAAAAAAGATTCCAAACATCAAACATCAAAATATTTTGCAAAATAGACTATTGTTAACAAAATCAATCTTGACCAGTTCTGAAAATTCGCAATTTACTCTATGAAAATAATTTTATCTGAAAAGGTACAAAACACGAAAAATGTAGGCGATTCCGAGAGCTTTCCAGAATGATAAGGCTCGTTAAAAACGGACAAGTAACGAACTCAGAACATATACATTTGTGGACTGCAGAACAGAATCAGCCCTTGATTTCTTTAATGTTATGCTATTTACGACATCCAAATCACAGAATATAGCAGCAGTTTGTAAACAAGAAACACAGAACACGAAAATACCTTTCAATATTGATATTACTCATTAAATTAGCATAAGAACCCAATTTATTACGAATTTTCAAAGTTCGTGACTTAGTTTTGAAAATACAAGTTACCCAAATAGCAGAAAACACACTGTTACACGCAGAATTTCAGAAAGGTTAAAGAACAAAAGTTATAGGAAATTCAAATACCTTTCCAGGAACACCAAGATCACTATCATACGATAAACAATGAATTTTATACAAATTTTACAAGAACTCAGCATATGTAGAAGACCAAATATGACAATTTATTGAAATCAAAACATTACCACAAGAAAACTATGAAGAACCATAACATAATCAAAATCAATCAAATACTATATTTCGATTTTGTTAATTAAAGAATCTTTACCCCTTCTTCTTGAACTTGTTACGACTCCCTCCTTCTTTCGTGTTCTTCTTTTCCCTTTTCTTATTCTCTCTCTTTCTCTCTCTCGGCGTCTCTCTCTTCTCTATTACCGTTCCTTTTTTTTACACGACTGTTTGCTAGGGCTAGGATTTTATCTTTTTTTTCACATGCTTGCATCTAGCTATGTATTAGTTCATTTAATTAAGTTGGCTCAACCAAAATCATTCAATTAAACTAAAGTCCAACTAAATTAAATTAGTACGACCCGTTAATCCAATTTTATTCTAAAGTCAAATTATATAATTATCTTAAATTTTAATCCATTTCTTATTCTATTTTCTAGAAAATTAAAATCTATTAAAATTATAAGAAAAATCAGGATATTACATTTATACTCTAATAATAAACTAGAGGAATGATGATGTTTATTGAACATTCATTTTCTGTTAGCCAAGCACTTTGTGATTTCCAATTTACCCCGACTCACCTGGCCGCAAGCCGCTCTTCATTTAATTTAAACCCGGAGAAGTTGCAAGTCTGATCAATTTAAGGGAAAAATTCATGAAGAAATGCAAGTGTATGAGAGGCCTTTTAAGGAAATCTCTGTATTCACTCCAGTGAAGATTTCCTACAGGCTAGCCATGAGCATGTAGTGGAAAGATCTTGAGGTTGTTGCCTATGAGACCTTCAATTCATACGAGCTGCATGTATGTGGAGAAACAAGTCTCAATGATGTGAATATTGAAGATGAGAAGCATCACAAACAACACTGCTGCATATGAATTATTGTGGGTGTTTGTTCATTTAAAAAGAAAGAGTATAATTTTTAATCATGAAAAACTCAATGACTTTAATTCTATTAAAAGAGAATGTATGATATTAAATTTCATTTTTAAGATTTTGATTATATTTTAACTTATAGCAAGTTCAAACTTTTCTAAACATAATTATAGTCTTAAAATTTTGAGATTACTGCAACAAAATCGTAGATTGCCATTGCCATTTGTTTTGTTATGTTAATTATTTTATTAAACTTTAAAGATAAAATAAAAATTAATAATATTGTTATATATATGAAATGATCATAAAGTTTTTTTTATTTGGGATATTAAAATATTTAAAATTTATGAGTAATTTAATACTTACCACTATGTAATCTTAACTCGTACATGATATTTGACTCATTTTATTCCAATTTAGTATTATTTTGACAATCAAGATTATGTTGAAAAAAATTAAGAACTTAGTGGTTTCTCTATAATTTGGGATCTCAAATGCTTTAAGAACATTTTATAATTATTTCTCAGATCACACTTCATTTAAAATTTAATTAAATATATTAAACATGTGCAACTTTTTACATTTGATTTATTTTAGAAGGATTATCTAAAAAAGAGTGTTTGATTGTCGCATGACTTAATACTTTATTAAAATATGAGTAGATTAGTTTTCTTAAAATGTAGTTTTTAAAAATTTATTTACGTCATTATCTAAAATTTTCTTTGCTGATCAAAATAAGTTTTATTATAAAAAATGCGAGACGACGCCATGAGGCGACGTCAAGTAATGTTTTCCTATAAAATTAGATAAAGTTAGATAGAGGAAAAAAATGTAAAATCGTGAAAATTATTTCTTAGTAAGATCACTTTATTTAAAATTTAATACTTAAGTTTTATAAATATGAAAGCAATAAGTTATAATTTAATAATTAATAAAAGTATTTATAGGTAAATTTAGATACACCTACCACATGTATTGACTTGAATAAATTAAAATAATAAATTTATTTTATATCATTAAAATATAAGAATGATGATATGAGTAAATAGACATATCTTTAGGCATTAATTAAAAATTTGACATTAAACTTTAAAGATAAAATGAAAATTAATAATATTGTCCAATATATGAAATGATCATACGTTGTTTTTATTTGGTAAAGTAAAATATTTAAAATTTATGAGTAATTTAATACTTACAACTATATAATCTTAACTCCTACATGATTTTTTTGACGAAAGAAGAGTACTTTTATTCATTTAAATCATTCATACAAAGGTCCAACACCGCAATCGGGACATCAGACTCTGTAAATGTACGATCAGAATGAAAATAAGATTGCCTTGCCAAACAATGGGCTACCTTATTTGCTGATCGTTTAACGAAACAAATTTCAGCATCTGCAATTTGAAGCATAAGCTGTTTACAATCCGAAACTATCAAACCAAACGGAGAAGCTATATTGACCGAGCTATGAATAGCCTGCACAACCTTACTGCAGTCAGTCTCCAGATAAGTCTTCCCCCACTGCTTTGATTTAATCCAGCTGAGAGCTTCTTTGCAACCAATGGCTTCTACTAACTCTGCTGATATTACTCCAGGATAGCTCGCCGCCCTGGCCCCCAACACCCTTCCTGTGTGATCACGAGCAACGTAACCAAATCCATAGCTATTCTCTTCCTTGAAGATGGCTGCATCCACATTTACCTTGATTGTATTCCGTTCCGGTTTCATCCAATGCTCCTTACCATCCAACGACTGCATAATTACGCTAGACGGAACAAAGTTTTTTGCTTGAGCATCCCTCCATTGATCAAGGGTAATAGTAGCAGTTCTCACAACCTCATCAATATGAAGATAAGTACCATGCCAAACTACCATGTTACGAGCTTTCCATATAGACCACAAACTCATAACCAATTCAGCTGCCTCTAATCTACTATAACTACTTAGAGTTACATTCAACCACCCTTCAAAGTCCTCAGAACTATCCAAAGTATTCCCAAAGCCTGCTTCACAAATACATGCCTGAGCAAAATTACAACGGACTAAGCAGTGCATCGTGGTCTCCTCATTGTTGTTACACATTGGGCAATGCGTTAAAATAGGCACATGTTTCTGTTGCAGAGCCATTCTTGTTGGCAAATAGCCAGAGCACGCCCTCCATAAAAAGTCCTTAACCTTGGGGGGGATTTTCAAATTCCACAATTTCCTCCAGAACCCAGAATTTGCATTAGGATCCCATCTCCCATTCAAAGTTTGAATCAGATTATAGGCACTTTTCACTGTATAAAATCCATTATCTTCCCCACTCCAGTACCTTGAATCCTCCTCGTGACTATGGCTGAGCGGAATTCCAAGGATGAGCATCTGATCTCTTGCTACAAATAAATCTTGAATCACCTCAGTATCCCAGACTCTTTCACCCGTTTTCATTAAACTAGCTACTGTTTGATTCTCTAAAGCTGGGTGACGGCTAACAACGAAAGGATGAACTCTATCTTGTAACCAAGCCTCCTCCAGAACTTTAACTGAATCACCAGACCCTATTCTCCACCTTGTACCCGTCCTTACTAGATCTTGAGCAGCCCACAGACTTCTCCAAATGAAACTAGGACTGTTTCCTATCCCAGCTTCCAAAACATTACACCTGGGAAAATAGCGAGCTTTAAAAACTTTAAACACAAGCGAATTCTCGTTATTTAGAAGCCTCCACACCTGTTTGCCCAGTAAGGCAAGATTAAAATCATGTAACTTCCGAAACCCCATTCCTCCATTACCTTTTGGCCTGCACAGCTTGTCCCAACTAGCCCAATGAATTCCTTTCTCTGCATTTTTATCCTTCCGCCACCAAAACTTACACATCATCTGCTCAATCTCCTTACACATCTCTGATGGCAAAAGAAATACACTCATCGCGAATGTTGGCAAGGCTTGGACAACCGTCTTCAACAGAATTTCTTTTCCAGGTTTAGAGAACATTTGACCATCCCAATTCATAACTCTCTTGCGAATCCTCTCTTTGAGAAAGCCAAGGATGGCGTTCTTGTTACGACCCATGGTATTAGGCAACCCCAAATACATAGCATTCTCTGCTGCTTCGTTCATTTGCAATCGCCTACAAACATCCCTACGGGACACCTCACTCACATTTTTACTAAAGAATATATCAGATTTTTGTCGATTAACTTGCTGCCCTGATGCATCTTCAAACGTTTTGAGCAAGAGGCAAACTTTATCAGCTTCAGTTGGCGTTGCTTTACAATACAAGTAAGAATCGTCCGCAAACAACATATGAGAGATAGGGGGAGCTCCATTAGCAACCTTACAACCATGTAACCACCCATTTTGAATATACCGATTTATAAGAGCAGTGAAGCCCTCATGGCAAATTATAAATAAATACGGCGAGATGGGATCTCCTTGCCGGATACCTCTAGTTGGGATAATAGGGCCCATTTTCTGCCCTCCATGAACCACGGTATAACGAACCGTGGATAGGCAATGTGAGATTAACCTCGTCCATTTTGCATCAAATCCCATTCTTCCCATAATAGCTTCCACAAAATTCCATTCTATGCGGTCGTAAGCCTTACTCATATCAAGTTTTACTGCCATATACCCTTCCTTACCAACTCGTTTTCGTTTAAGATAATGTAAAACCTCAAACGAAACCATGATGTTGTCCGATATAAGGCGACCCGGGATAAAAGCACTCTGATTAGGAGAAATAATTTTATCCAACAACGGCTTCATTCTATTGGCAAGTACTTTTGAAACCACTTTATACGAAATATTGCAGAGAGCAATCGGTCTCAAGTCACCCATATTAATCGGCGTCTTCTTCTTTGGAATTAATACAATATTCGTTTCATTCAACTCGCTAGCCAACTGCTCCGTAACAAAGAAATCACGAACTATCTTTATCAAATCCTCCCCAACTATACTCCAGTATTTTTGAAAGAATCCCGGAGTCATTCCATCAGGCCCTGGAGCCTTATCTGGGTTCATCTGAAACAATGCAGCTTTAACCTCTTCCGCTTGAATTGGACTGAGTAACTCCAGATTTAATTGGTCTGTGATAGACGGCTGAATATTAGATAATATGCCTTCCCACTGATTATTTGAAGCTGTAAAAATCCGCTGAAAATACTCCATTATCAAGTTATCCATACCATTAGACCAATCAACCCAGTCTCCATTATCATTCCGTAAGCGTTTGATCTGATTATTTCTCTTTCGCACACTAGCAGAGGCATGAAAAAACTTACTGTTTTGATCCCCATATTGTAGCCATAATTGTTTTGAACGCTGCCTCCAAAATATTTCCTTCTGCGTTAAGACCTCATTCAACTTACTCTGCTCTTCTGCATACAGACGAATGGATGTATCGTCTCTACGCTGCTTCAAATGTTTCAACCGATGCTTACAATCTCTAATTCTCTGCGTGAAGTTCCCTGTTATTTCTTTTCCCCACACACTTAATTTTGATTGACACTCCAAAATTTTTTGAGTGTATCCCAGCTCCCTATTCCCCTCCCAACAATCCAACACTATATCTCTACACATAGGTTCTCGAAGCCACGCATTTTCAAACCGAAAAGCTCTACCTCTTGTATTCGTTATGCTCCTGTTCACCTCAAGAAATATAGGGGTATGATCTGACGTTGTGACATCAACATTGAGCAAAGTGGCCTCATTGTGCATATCCATCCATCTTTGCGTAACTAGAGCTCTATCTAGTCGTAGTTCCACCCAAGCACTAGTACCTCTAGACTTTTCCCATGTGAAAGGATGACCCCTTAACTCAAGATCAAATAAATTACAATCCGATATTGCTCCACAAAAACCCTGTATCAGCCATTCCGGGTACCGTCTACCTCCCCTTTTCTCTTCCTGAGAGATAATATTGTTCATATCTCCAATGACGCACCATGGCAAGTTTGCCTGCTGATCCAGTAATCGCAACAAATTCCACGTGTTTCGCCGAAGACTTCGATTAGGTTCTCCATAGAAGCCCGTTAATCGCCATTCCTCCTCACCCTCAATACTAACTATCGTATCAATGTGGTTCTTCGAATAACTCATAATCTTTACCTCCCCTTCCGATTTCCACAATAGAGCTAAGAACATGTACAATTTAAGAACATTTTTATAAATTATTTCTCCGATCACATTTCATTTAAAATTTAATTAACTAAATTGAACATGTGCAAATTTTTACATTTGATTTATTTTACAAGGATTACATTTATTTGGTAAAGTAAAATATTTAAAATTTATGAGTAATTTAATACTTACAACTATATAATCTTAACTCCTACATGATATTTGACTCCATTTAGTATTATTTTGACAATCAAGATTATGTTTTAAAAAATTAAGAACTTAATGGTTTCTCTACAATTTGGGATCTCAAATGCTTTAAGAACATTTTTATAATTATTTCTCCGATCACATTTCATTTAAAATTTAATTAACTAAATTGAACATGTGCAAATTTTTACATTTGATTTATTTTACAAGGATTATTTAAAAAAGAGTGTTTGATTGTCAAATGACTTAATACTTTATTAAAATATGATTAGATTATAATTTCTTAAAATGTTGTTCTTAAAATTTTATTTATGTCATAATTTAAAATTTTCTTTGCTGATCAAAATAATTTTTATTATAAAAAATGCGAGACGGCTCCGGGCGACATCGAATAATGTTTTACTATAAAATTAGATAAAGTTAGATAGAGGAAAAAAAGTAAAACCGAGAAAATCATTTTTTAGTATGATCTTTTGAATTCACTTTATTTAAAATTTAATACGGCGAAGTCGAGTAATGTTTTATCATAAAATTAGATAAAGTTAGATAGAGGAAAAAAAATGTAAAATCGTGAAAATCATTTCTTAGTATGATCTTTTGAATTCACTTTATTTATAATCTAATACTTAAGTTTTATACGTAAGAAATGAATAAATTATAATTTAAGAATTAATAAAAGCATTTATATGTAAATTTAGATACAACTACAACATGTATTGACTTGAATAAATTAAAATAATAAATTTATTTTATATCATTAAAATATAAAAATGACGATATGACGATAAATAAACATATCTTTAGGCATTAATTAAAATTTTTACATTAAACTTTAAAGATAATGAAAATTAATAATATTGTCCCGTATATGAAATGATAATACATTGTTTTTATTTGATAAATTAAAATATTTAAAATTTACGAGTAATCTAATACTTACGACTATGTAATCTTAACTCCTACATGATATTTGACTCATTTTATTCCAATTTATTATTATTTTGACAGTCAAGATTTTGTTGAAAAAAAATTAAGAACTTAATGGTTTCTTGGGATCTCAAATGCTTTAAGAACATTTTATAATTATTTCTTAGATCACACTTCATTTAAAATTTAATTAACTATATTAAACATGTGCAAATTTTTACATTTGATTTATTTTAGAAGGGTTATTTAAAAAAGCGTGTTTTATTGTCGCACGACTTAGAACTTTATTAAAATATGTAGATTGTTTTTTCTTAAAATGTAGTTCTTAAAATTTTATTTACGTCATAGTCTAAATTTTGCTTTAATAATCAAAATAATTTTATTATAAAAAATGCGAGACGGCGCCGTGAGGTGACATCGAAAAATGTTTTACTATAAAATTAGATAAAGTTAGATAGAGGAAAAAATATGTAAAATTGTGAAAATCATTTCTTTGTATGATATTTTGAATTCACTTTATTTAAAATTTCATACTTAAAGTTTATACTTATGAAAGCAATAAGTTATAATTTAATAATTAATAAAAGTATTTATAGGTAAATTTAGATACAACTACAACATGTATTGACTTGAATAAATTAAAATAATAAATTTATTTTATATCTTTAAAATATAAAAATGATGATATGCCGATAAATAAATATATCTTTAGGCATTAATTAAAATTTTGACATTAAACTTTAATGATAAAATGAAAATTAATAATATTTTCCCTTATATGAAATGATCATACGCTGTTTTTATTTGGTAAATTAAAATATTGAACATTTATGAATAATTTAATACTTATGACTATGTAATCTTAAATCCTACATGATATTTGACTCATTTCATTCCACTTTAGTATTAATTTGACAATTAAGATTTTATTGAAAAAAAATTAAGAACTTAATGATTTTCTAATTCCATGTAGATATTTGAATACATGTTGGAATATGAATATCTTGATTTCTCTTACAAGTTTATATCCATAACATGTTGCAATTATCTAGATCATAAACATGTTGGACTCCGAGTAGTGTAAAATAAGCTTAAAGAAGAGTTTGCAACTAAGTACTCAAATTGTTATCGGTAGATTCTGTTAAAATTTCATGACAACTTAATTTTCGCTAATGAATCCGTTTAACAAACCATTAAATATTATAAAATTATTATAAACAATCATAGTATAAAACAAAAAATTTTAACTTAGTGTTATGCTACAACAACTTATGCTACCGCTTTTTTACTAATACGACTTAACTATTGTCTACAAATTACACTAAAAGTTTGATATTTATGAGTTTTAGAAAAAGAGAATATGTTTGCTGAGATTATCTGAAGAAGTTTCCTGATATACATTCCTTATATTCACATAATTTAATTGCTAGTCATTAAAATTTATTTCTAAGTTTCCTTTTTTACTTTAAAGAAAGATATGCTAGATATTGGCATAGTTGGTTTGATAGTACTATCTTAAGTGTATCTCAGCGAATTGTGCTTGAGATAATCTCAGAAAAACTATTCTCTTAGAAAAAAGGTTCCAAGTTTGAACATGTTAGACCGGAGTTTTGACCCTATTTAACTACAAAAAAGGGTGCATTTTTAATGGTGTAAAATGAACTTTAAAAACCGTCTAAAACTAAGCGTACTGAGTTTTAGAACATTGCCTATTATAATTTTTTAAACCGTTTGCGTAGAACTCGTATATTCATTTTTTAATGTAAATTTATTCTATATATAATCAAGTTTATGCATTAATTAATTTTTAATATTTCAACCACAAAAAATTCTTAATTGTAAATATTATTAAAATATTTATCAAACTTTTAGTCAATTTATTAAGTAAAATAAAAAATTATAAATGTAACAAAATTTTAATGTCTACGTCGTTTTGATCGATTAATTCGTTTAACAAACCATTTAATATTAAAAAATTATTAACAACATGTTTTTTATAAAACCAAAAAAATTTAATTATTAAGCAATTAACATATTTACTTTCTTTTTCAAGTTTGTAACCTTTGATTATTATCAGGTATCAACTATTGTGCTAGGTGAAGATGAAACAGAAGCTTTCAACATCGTTCGCGGAGGCAATAAGTGTATGATATATTCTTTCATATGTTCCTATTTATCTCTTTATTTCAAAAATCCTATTTAGTCATGCTAATGCTATCATATATATTCTTAGGATGAGACAGACAAAGAATATCCTACAGTTGATAAGTAAATCTCGGGGAAAGATATAACTGTACAAATTGAACTCAACGACGATAACATTTTATTGAACAGTACTGTGTATAATGTTACTGATGCGTCTGTCACTGATACTTCATCAAAGTCCGAGACTACGATATCTGGTTTTGGAGCTTCACGATCCGGAGATGTGAGTAATTAAAACATTCATTTAATTTTTACATGGTCTACGTATTCTTTTAATATTTTGAAAACTTATTATTAACATGGTATCTGATTTTTGCTGATTTGTATAAATGCAGAATAATGTAATTGAGGTGTTAGACTTTGGCAATACATCAGGTTCTGTAAAATCCTGCACCAATAAAATTAAAATGGTTACTTATAATTTTAATTCTGAAGAGGAAGTTGGCATTAAACAGTTCTGCAGTTCTGAATCCGTGAGAAAGAACCTGTCCATGATTTCATTCTGAGCATGTGTTTACTATTTCGTTCATTAATAATTTGATTGTACTTTCTAACAGATGTTATATTCTGTTTAATTCTAAACATCTTATATTTTCTTTGAATGGTTTTGTAATTTATTTTGTTGGTGCTAAATTATATTGGTGTTTGAGCGTATGGATTGGTGCTTAACTTATGGTTTAACTTCAGTTTTAAACTATGTTTGTTATTATTGTCTTAGAAGTGCACTTACTTTGATTTTAGTTGAAGTCCATCGGTAAATTTTATGGTTAACGATGGTATTACAAAAGGTTCATGCTATCAAAAAGGTTCATGCTATCCAATCCAAGAGGTTCATACCATCGACAATTTATCTATAAAATTTCAAAGATGAATGGATAGAAAAGACTTGATGTGTGCGAAACACGGGCAACATTGCTTCCTATATTATAGTTTATGAAACTTTACAATCCACCAACCAAAAAACTAATACTAAATATGACAAAACACATTCACAAAGATGATTTTAAACTATACTTTCATGTCTTATAATGTGTTAGTAGTTTTTTTTTTATTGATTTTCAACTAAATTTCAATCTTTTCCACAATAAGCTTTGTAGTCGTTAAAAGACGATTTGCCACTTTCCATTTCATTAGCTATTTTAAACAATTATTGGTAGTACAACAAATTCCAAAGATGAATAGACAGTAAAAAATTCACGTGTGCCAAGCACGAGCAATATTGCTAGTTTGTATAAATAGTGAAACTCCAGCCCTTCAAAACTCTTAGCTAAAATTATAGGTAGCCAAATTTATCGAACCTGTTAAGAACTGTAACAAAGCTGTACACATAAATATAATTATTATAGCCAAACCCATTCAAACACATTACCTTACGGATTCAATAAATTTTAGTCAATCATCATTTTATATTATTTTAGCCAACCATTTTAAATATGACCATCGGAGATGCTCTAAAGTTTTGTTGGAATTATTCTTCAATGCTTATTACTAAAGGTTGATTCGATAATAATCAATTTTCAAGAATAAATGTAGTATTAGTAAAGCAAGAAGCTCGTTAGGTGCTGATATTACAAAAGAATATGGGCAAATTTACCGGACCAACCAAACCCTAATGTATTTAGGGATGGACAACAAGTATGTTGAAACTTAAATACTACTATCAAGGATACTTCTAATTAGACCCATTAATTTAATATATGTAACGATTATACCATATGAAAATGATACAAATATTTAATGTTTAAATTTGATTTTTTGATACATGAAATACAAAAATACATGAAAAAAAATCCATGATAAATTTAGTGTCGAATATATGCTTTCACTCTAGATACAGAACATGATACACAAGTTTTGAAGAGGTGAAAAGGGATTACAAGATCTTTCAAGATCCTTCAGTCAATAATGTTTTTCTAATAATGATTTTTGAAAGAAGTTGATGTCAACCTTCATATATAAAGGACTGCAAAACCATATATAATTTATAACTACCTTACTTTAAGTGGCGGATCTAGAAAGAGAATTCACTTGGAATTATTATATAAATAAATTTAAATAATAATAAAAAATTATAAAAATATTACCTGACAAATAATATTGTTAAGAATGAAGCAAGAAGTAGTATTATACATTTGATAATATATTCATACTTAATTTTATAGATTTTATGTGGTTTATTATATTTTAGTAAGTAGCATTAACAAAAGTTTTTATTTTTATCCATTTTACTAGTCTAATTTCTTACTTTCTTCTTATTTCAAGATTTTTAATGGGGTAAAGGGGCACGTAAGCAATGTTATTCATAAAGGCATTACTGTAAAATATATAAATAACAAGCTTATAGTATTATGTCATTTTGTGTCACCTACTTGAGTCTTTGACTACTGGATCCCTTTGTTTCTAAAGGTTCTATATTTCTGTAAATTCAATATATGTAACTATGTAATAAGTTCTAATTATGACTTGGAAGAAGATCACAAGATCATGCCTTAAGGCATTTGAAGACAAGATGAAGAATAAATATGTTACATTATTGAAGAATAAAATTTGTCTAAATGTGAAGATTCGAGAATTCAAGTATATTGGTTCGAGAAGTGAAGAAATGAACTAATTCGACATGTTTAAATTAATGAAGTCAAAATACACTGATCGAAGATGTCATGATTCCAGAAGTCAAAGTACTGATTCGAGAAGTACTAGTATTACTGGTTCAAGAAGTGAAGATAGGCAATTCGAGAGGTGTATTTATACTGATTCGAGAAGTCAATTCGAGAAGTTAGTTTACACTGATTCGAGAAGTCAAGTTATCGAACCAAATATATCTGAGATATCGAATAGGGGACTTGTTGGATATTTATGATTAAAATTTACAATAAAATTAGTTACATTTTAGATTTTAAATAATCCTAATATTTAGGAAACATTTATAGTTTTTAGTGGAGATATTTGTGGGTGATGATTACGGTTATCTATTTTGTATGTGATTCTGTTTTATGTACGACCTATATAAAGACTTGCAGATGTAGTTTACTTTATGGAAACAATATAAATAAATAGTGTTGTTTTGTTTAATTTTTAAATACTTTTTGATTATATTTATTTTACTTTTATCAATTATAAATTCTAACATTATTGTTGGAAATTAATCTTAAACTTATTATTTAGATATTTGTTTTTTTTGTTTTAGTATATTTTGAATAAGTTTGCTGTATTTAGTTTGATATAGTCAACAAGATTAGGTCATAGTTTGTTTCAGTTTAATTAGGTGATCGTGGCATAGCTGTAGAAGTGGAGTAGTAATAGGAAAGCTGTTCCTATTTTCTAGTTACCACCTATGGGAGGTTAGCTTGTCTTTACTTATTTAAATAGCGCTGTCATGCATCTAAATCACAGAGAATGATGCTTTCCTTTCAGTATATATATAAAATACAAAACACATGAGCTTTGCTCACAAATTCTGCAGTGTTTTATATTGTATCAGTTATGTTTTCTACACATGGTATGAGAGCCATAGATCTAAAGGGCATGTGAAGTTATTTATATATATATAAGCATTTATCTATTAAATGTTTTTTTGTATCTTTCAAATGTCATGAAATAACTTTTCTCTTTCGATACCTATATTCAAAGGAGATCATTATAATTCATGGGCTATCAAAATGAAATCATATTTGAAAGCTATGAGTTTGTGGGAAGCATTTGAGAGTGATGTTGAGCCAACCCCTCTTCCACAAAATCCAACAGCAGCCCAAATCAAAAAACGTGACGAAGAAGCGGCAAGAGAAGCAAAGGCACTTTCATGTATTCATTCGGCGGTCTCGGATGGAATCTTTACAAGTTTCATGACTTGCGAGTCACCAAAAGAGGCCTGTAGCATGCTAAAGGAAGAGTTTGAGGGAAATGCTAAAACAAAGTTGATGCAAGTTTTGAATCTCAAACGAGAATTTGAGATGCAGTGGATGAAGGGGAACAAAACCATTAAGGAATATGTGAGTAAGCTTATGAGCATTGTTAATCAAATTAGATTGTTTGGTGAAACATTTGCCAGTGAGAGGGTGGTTGATAAAATTCTGGTGAACGTTCCTGAAAAATATGAGTCTAAAATATCCTCACTTGAAGATTCCAAAGACCTATACAAAATAACCCTAATGGAGTTATTCAATGCCCTTAGTGCCGTAGACCAAAGGAGATCAATGAGGGAGGAAGAAAATGGAGGAAAAAATGAGGGACTCCTATTAGCTAAAACTTCATTCTCAAAAGGCACATGCAATAAAGTTCAATGCAACCACTCTCATAAGATCGGTCATGAAGAAAAGGATTTTTGGCACAAAGGAAAGCCACAATGCTTCAAATGCAAAAGATATGGGCATCTGACAAAGAATTGTAGATTCCAAAATGATGAAGAAATCATGGCACAATTGGTCGAGGGAGAACCTCTCCTCTAGAATAATGGTGATTATGTGCACCGTGGGGAGAAGTGCTCCAAAGTTTTTTTTTGATGAGATGTGCATCAAAATTGATGGTGGTGAGAAGTGCATCACATATGAAGAGAAGTTCTTCGTAAGTTTAAGATTATGGGGGTGATTGTTGGAAATTAATGTTAAACTTATTATTTAGATATTTGTTTTATTTGTTTTAGTATATTTTGAATAAGTTTGCTGTATTTAGTTCGATATAGTCAGCAAGATTAGGTCATAGTTTGTTTCAGTTTTATTAGGTGATCGTGGCATAGCTGTAGAAGTGGAGTAGTGATAGGAAAGCTGTTCCTATTTTCTAGTTACCACCTACGGGAGGTTAGCTTGTCTTTACTTATTTAAATAGAGTTGTAATGCATCTAAATCACAGAGAATGATGCTTTCCTTTCAGTATATATATAAAATACAAAACACCTGATCTTTGCTCACAAATTCTGCAGTGTTTTATATTGTATCAGTTATGTTTTCTACACAGGACTTAGAAGAATTTCAAATCAACATCTAACAAAAGTTTTGAGAACAAGGAATCAAATCAAACCAAGGCATATGCAATGGTCACAATCAGTTGTAGTATGCACATGGAAAGTATACAAATAGTATAGACAGAGTTTTGCAATCTTTTTGTCTATTACTAGTTTTGTAAAAACAAGTTGTGTGTAGTTTTATAAATACACAGCTTCCTTATTTTTAGTTGTAAGTTTTTCAATCACATTAAAAAGCTGTATCTCTCTGAGAAAAACATAGCTGAGAATTCAAGTTCGAATTCACAGTTTGTATCACCTTTCAATCTAATACAACATTAGGTTAAAACTGAATTTGTGTGTTGTTCTTATTCCGCATTATTTACTATACAACAAACAAACTTCAAGCTACATTAAAAGGCAGAATCAAAACAAAAATAATCAAATAAATAACTGATAATATATTCACCCCTCTATATCATCATCTTGTAGTGAAACTCATGCTCATCGAGCAATATATATAAATTCAAGGAGAGCTAAAAATTGAGTGGGGGCTATCCTCCCGGGCCTTTGTAGGTGCGTCCGTACTTACTTTGTTAAAGAGTTATATATAACTTATACTTGTGTTCATTTTGACACTATGTGCATGTTCTCAATAAAAATGTTAAGCTAGACTGTATAAAATCATAGTTAACAAGGGTTGCGTAGGGATGCACAAGTTTTAGTTTGAGGTGTAATGATAGTAACTAACGGCACATTATTAATTGGATCACTCACCATAACAACCAATTTCAATAGGGCACAAGAGTGGGTAAGTAAATCATGCCATACTCAACCAGTTCCAATTGTGATGATATAAAGGTTCTATAGGAGCTCATAACTTCATAATCTTAAACTAATCCATACTAAACTACAATAAGAAAATAAAGATATAAATTTATTTATAATTTCGTTCAGTTAAATATTTAATATATAAATGACCAGATCTATATAGAAAAATGTTCTATTTTAAAACTACTAGCCTAAGGTTTGAATTCTTTGGAAAACATATTAAAGTAAAGAATTTATATCAATTCTAAACCATACAACCCATTAATTAAATACTATTATGTAATATTATAATCTTATAAAACAACTATAAATTTATATAAAATAATTATAATATAAAAGAAAATTTATAATATATTCAAAGAAGTCCATAGCCCGTTATTATGTACAAAACGTACTATAATTAGCTTTCTGTAACTGGTTATATTTCGGTTTATGTGGTTTTTGACCTATCAAGTAACAACTATCAACTCAACTATCAACTCTTTAACGAGACAGAGCCCAACATTAAGCCAAAAAGATTCGGTCCTGAGCCAGCCACATCTGTCCCATATCACTGAAGAACTAATGATTTGTCCCATAGCCATGCCTATTCCTCATGTTTGAAGTTTTCCTTTGACGAGATTCTGCTAATTAATAGTAAACATAAAACTATAAGTATAAATATTGGGTTGGTGTTGATGGATCATTATATTTTGCTCTATCACAATTACCTGTAGAAGTTACACCGCCTTGTGCTTGAAGATTCTTTCTTCGTTTTCCATTTTCGTCAGAAGAATTGATCAAGGTCTTCTTTTTTTGCTACTATAGCCTTGCTATATCAGAAGGCTCAAGTGGTTTTTGAATAAGGATGCCCCCTTTTTTTAGAGCCTCCTCTCCTCAGTTCATTAGGTAATCCTCAGGCAGCACTGTACCTTTATTATAAAATATTTGTCATACACAATAAACACAATAAACGCATAATGAGGGTATTAGGCTAAGTTGACATTATAAAATAAGTATTTTCACCAGAGAAAAAGTAACTAACTAAACATATTATGTTACTCTTTATCCGCCATAGCTACTTATTTTTCGGACATAAGTTAAGCCAAACAGCTCGAGAAAGTATCAAGGAAAATACAAGTACTTGTTTACCCATGTGTGTGTATAAAAATTAGTCCATATTAAAAATACATAATTAATGCACAATTATTATTACATATTTGTCCTTCACAATTAAAATACATAATGAGAGTACCTACTAGGCTTAACTAAACATCATAAAATAAAATACGTATCTTCCCCCACACAAAAATTAACTAACTAAATATCTTTTCTTACTATTTTTTTTTTGCTAAACTACCATTTTAGTTACTCCAATATAGGTTTTTATTTTTGGGACATAAGTTAGCCAAACAGCTCCAATATCGGAAAGTATCAAGAAAAACTAAGTACTTGTTTACCTTGTGTACAAACTAGTTGAACATACAAATGACAGGCATGAAAATGTAATTAAATAAAATTGTATTTTTTAGAGATAGATTAAATTATTTTTGAACACAAAAATCATTCATTTTGAAATAAAAGTAAATAAATCAATCATGAAAATGTAATTAAATAAAAAAAAATGCAACATAACATATTAAATTAAATAATAAGTATTCACTTACAACCTAAATATAATACGAAACGGAAAGAAGAATTATAAATGTAAAAGTATAAAATTTTGTTGCTTAAGTTATATTTACCAATTTATGGTCTATTAACTTAATATGCTAACTTATAATTTAATCATAAATGGAAGCACACCGCAATCCTTTATGAAGAAGGTGTATTAAGGAGTAGTAGCTATAATCATAAATTCAATAATCTATTTTACCTTTCTGAATTTGACATTTCACCTTTCTCGATGTGTAACTAGTGTATTACACTTACTCATAGTCTCAAATTTATTCCTTTTTCTAAAATACATTAATAGCAAGAGTCTTATTATAGTAACAATTAGTTTTAGATTACAATACTTATCACCATTACTCTTTTTAAATATAGATTTCGCTGATTTTTATAGTAACAATCACATTTTTATATGCTAAAAATCACGTGGTTATGTTTTACTAAATTGAGAAATTTACTAAAAAGGACTATATTGAAATTAACCATGGTTTGACTTGTTAACAAAAATGGTGATTGTGACGAAAGTGGTGAGCTAACGATCAGAGATGATGACAGTGATAGATTATATGTAACACCCAAGGAGATTGGGGATTTCTGTTCAGTTTATAAGGCACAGCTACTAATTAGCACCAACAAATCATGATCCGCCTGTGGTGGGCTTGTAAATTATCGAAGTTGGCTGCATTTGGGCCAGTAGGCTTGGGCTTATTTTCGGACTCGTGATCGGGACTTGACCCAACTTTCGAAAAATACTCGGGATTTGACCCAGGTTGTCAAATATGGTATCAGAGCCGACTCTCGAAAGCTTGATTTGTCAAGTTACCGGAGGTGGGGACACGAAGGCTGGTGGTATTATCCCAGAATGGACAGAGGTCCGGAGGTGGGGACACGAAGCCAACAAGTATTATCCCACAATGGCTAGGGAGGTACAATCCTGGACCTATGGGATATCCATTCAGGCCTAACGATGATGTCAGGAGTTTACGTGGGGGAGTTTGTGACACCCCTGTTAGGATCGCTTCCACTATATATCAACGTTAATCAAACACAATAAAAAACATGAAAGTAAAGAACACAACAATTTAACGTGAAAACCCCTCAAGAGAGGGTAAAATCACAAATCCACTATGAATGTATTACAAGATTGGAGTCGCTCCCTCACTCAACACTCTTGAATACAATCACCTCACCTTGATTACAAAAGCTCTCTCTTGTGTATCGCACACAACTCTCTAACTTTTACAATACTTCAAAACCCCTACAAATATCTATATTTATAGGCACAACAAATATTCTAATCCTAATATCTCAATTCTATTTGTGACAATTGCCATCTTTTCTTATCTTGGATAAAAATCTTCCACAATTCTTATCTCTACCAGAATAAGACTTTCCTCAATTATCACAAATTAGAATACTGCTCATAATAGGATTCTTAACTTATTTAGGAATTCGGGGCGGACCCCAACAACCCCAGTCCTACATCGAGAAGATTTGGGACTTCTGTTCAGTTTATAAGGCAAAACACTACTACTAATTAGCACCAACAAATCATGATCTTTTCGGGGCCTGTGGTGGGCTTGTAAATTATCGAAGTTGGTTGAATTTGGGCCAGCAGGCTTTGGCTTATTTTCGGACTCGTGATCGGGACTTGACCCAATTTTTAAAAAATACTCGGGATTTGACCGGGTGGAAAATGAAGATGGTAGGTGATAAGTAAAAGGTGTGAGTGGATGAAAAATGGGGTGATGGTTGGCAATCACATAAACCACTTAGAATCACATAAATCACTTAAAATAAGACCAAAGATTTCTCTAATTGATCATAGGGAGAATCTTACAACAATTCCTACAATTCAACATCTAATTCAACAGTCAAGCCTATCACTAGGCACATTTTCGAATCACTATATGCAATGATTGGATTAAAAACAAATATTGTATAAAATGTTTCTCTAACCACGATATACAATGATTGGATATCCAAATTGAAAAAAAATATTGTATTAAATATTTTTCGATAATTGCATAAATTCAATAAATATAAGAAAAATATGTTACCTGCAAATGACTTGCCATCATGAGTTGGAGCATTTTCTTCATTGTTTACTGCAAGTAATATTATACATTTAATAAAATATGATAACTACATATAACTCAAGTAGAATATAATCAAAAAAACTAATATTGTACTTTGGGAAAAAATTCATATCCCATAGGTAGAGATTTGTAGGGAGAGCTAAAAGCCTAAACCAAAAATGTATAATAATTGGTTTAGAGTCGGTTCAGATGTTCAATACGAAACCAAAAATCTCAACCAATATCTACACTCCATTGTTGTCGATATAAATCTTCACAACAATCTCAAATCTAAATCGATCCCAAACTATTGTATTTCTATTAATTACTTTTGAATTCCAAAGAAGTATATGCACATTAATCAAAACAAATATATCATTTTAAAAACTGAATCCCACTCAAAAAACAATATATCTATATATTATATTCAAGATTTGATTAAGTATTATATTGAGAAATAAAGTTAAAAATTTTAGATGAGGTTCAGTAACTCACAATGTCACCCTTATATATGTGTTCATTTGTACATATTAAGTTTCCAAAAAATTGACTTGAGCAAGGACTTACCAATTGAAATGGGAAAATGTCGTTGGGTGCTAAGTACTCCTCTTCCATAATATTTTCATAATATGAATTTTTCTGCAAAAGAGGAAAAAATTGTTAAAATCCAACATGTTGGATTGAAGTAATTATTTAATATAGATACAAACATATAAGTATCAAACTCTTGTCTTAATCACCTACCAAGATTAGTTTTATAACGAAATCACCAAGATAATCAAGATTTAGGATCAAGAGAGATGAAGAAATGAAGGCGAGGTGAGAGGGCGGCTGAGTGGGTTTGAAACCCTAAAAGATATTGTATATAATATATATGTAACACACTCTAGTCTAGTCGAAGGTCCAGATTTGATCGTAACATCTAACGGTTGTTAATGAACTTGGATAGAAATGGGTTGAACACTGGTCAAAATCTATATTATATATATGTAAAAAAATTCAAATTTAAATGAAAGGCCCTAATCATTTGGGCTTCCGGCCCATATTAAAGCTAGGCGCCCTTTCTTCTTTGCAATCAAATTGTGCCACTTCACATCAACATTGATTTTAAATATTTTAGTTTAAGTTCGCTTAAACTAAACTCGGTTAGACCATTGTAGTACATAGTTCAAAATAATGTATTTCAAACTTGTATAATATTATTGAAAATTGTAGAAAATTGAATTCAAAGGTTTTAGTATAGTGAACTTTATTTGCAGAACAAGTTCAAATATAAAAACTTTTCAGAAAAAAAGATTGCAGGTCCCGAAAAGAAATTGTAGGTGACCGAAGGGGTAGTACATAGAAAAAATGACCAAAATACCTTATGTTTCCATATTTAATTTATGTAATCGGTCAATATCAATAATTAATTCTATGCAAATACGAGTAATAGATCGAGAAATTTTATTCAACACCCATACAATTAACGAAATTAAATTTGAGTACGATAGCATCATTTGATTTCTGAAGGCGTTTATGCTCGAGAGAAATAAACACTTCTTAAATAACCTAACCAATTGAATTATGATAAGTCATTATTTATTTAAGTAGGTTTCAGGTATACATAAGTTACAGACGAATTTTCTCATCACATTATTTTTAATGTTTTCATAGTCATAAAATATGACCATGTTTAAGCATCAAGGAGAGATATGTTGATTTTGGAGTTAGCTAATGAATCTATACTGATTAAATTTATGATATATAACTTTTGATTTTTTAGAATATTAGAAGAAATTGAATGGATATAAGAAAAGGATTCCTGAGTTTTCTGGTATAACTCAACTAATTTTGTGCACAAATGGTACATTCACCAACACCTACGAAAATTCGCTAGTTGAGATGGCTACCCCTTTTTTATCTTTTTTTTAAGCTTCTTTCTGCTGTTGCTTCTAGTTACTAAATATTGATTGGCCATTTCTAAAGATCAAATAAAATAGTTCATTAATAATCATTTTGAAATTTCAAAAAAGCAAATAATTTTTCTTTTATTTTTTTGTTTCCTATGACAAGACTAAACTCTAATTTGTTAATAATTATAATTTATGGATTAGGTAAAAATATAATGAGTTATTTTTATAAATTAAATAATAATAAAATTTAATTTCTAAGATTTTTAATTTGAGACTAAATTATTTATAACTAAAACTATTAATTAAATATACATGTGTCAAAATAAGGAAAAAAAATCAAGATGTCAATATGTGGTATAAAACTTGTAAAATTTTTATTAACGTCGAAGTAATTAAATTGTAGTTATTTTTTTTTTGAATTTTAAAAAAAAATATATAAGTTATGTATAAAAAATAAAATTATTAATATTAAGTATAAATTATTAGAAAATTAAGTTATAAGTAAAAATTTGTAATTAGAAAATTACAAATAATAAGTATAAACAATTATAAGAGGCTATATTTTAATTATAATTGGGGATAAAAAAATAACATTATAAAACTTATTATATCATGATCAACTTTATGCTATTATTAAAATTAATATTATTAAAAATTTTGAAAATCATGATCAACTTTATACATTTTATGTGCTTCAAAAAACTTTATCTAGAAATTATAATTTATTTTAATTTTAATAAATTAAAAAATTGCAGAGAATATGACAATTTGGATAATTTATTTTTCGATTTTAGTTAAAATTTGTAAAAACTTATACAACTATTTTTAATTTAACGAAGAATTCAAAATTATAATTTGTATAAAGTTTTACAAATTTTAACTAAAAATAAAAATAAACTATCAAATTCATGATATTCTATGTAAAATTTTAAAAAAAATGTATAATTTGATATAATTTACAGATAAATTATAATTTCTAAATAAAGTTTTTTAAGCACTAAATCATATAAAGTTGATCGTGAGTTTTATAATTTTAAATAATATATTCTACGTTTACTATAGATCACGTTAGAGCAATTTAATAATTTATAATGTTAATTTTTATTTTTATACTAACCTACATATTTTTATCAAATTCAAAATAAATCATTACAATTAGCTACTTCCAAGCCTAAGAAAGACTAGTAAAGTTCAATTCATAATTAGCTATTTCGGTTCAAATTGGTTATTTCTGTATAGTGTGTTCAAATGTATTGCTAGCAGTGAATTGCCGATTTTTAGTCAAAGTAGAAACACAAAAAATACTATATTTAGAATAATACCATGGTATATAAATGAGAATTGCGTTTGAGTCCAAGGGATAAATAAATATAAAAAAAATTGATATTGTATATATGAGATCATGATATGTGCAAAATTTATATTAAACGTTGTGATTATTTTTCAATTACAATTTATCATTTAATGAATAATTATTTTTTTAACTAACCAGCATAATATATTACTCATAATAATAGAGGAGTATCTATTTTGAGTTTGAATGTTGAAGTAAAATCAGTTGGAGAGTGCCAATATTGACACTAGTATTTAAGCCCCCTATGCCGAGCCTACAATTTATTAGTTAATTTATTTTTCTTTTTGAATTTACATTTATTAATTTATTTTTATATTTAAAATTTTATGTTTTGAGTTATATCCTAATATAAATACACAAAAATTTGTCACCATCAGGTAACTAAGTCATGTATCTACTAACATCTTTTTTTTTTCTAACAATTAACAATGACATAATTGCTTGATTTGTTCCGTCTTTGTGTATTAAGCAAGGTATTAATGTTAGGAAATTGATATGCGCTAAAAATAACCCTAGAAACATAATAAATGGTGTATTAATTAGACCTAAATTGGTCCAAGAGTTCGGTCCGATAAACAAGGCCCGAAACCCTAATTATTTATTAATTTCATAATTAATAAATAGGGAAAATATACAACTCATGAAAAGAGTCCAAAATATAATAAATTCATCAAAGAAGGATCCAGAATCCCAATTAACGAGTCATAGCCTTTATCAACAATGAAAAGACTTATTCAGCAAGAAATACAATGTTTATCCTTTATCAAAAAAGAGACTTAATAGCTAAGACTCCTAAACTTACCCTAAATACAAGGCTCCTGACGCCTATATAAAGGACCTGATTCTACAATCAGAACTACATCTTTGGTTTATTCTCAGCATTAATTGAGATACGTAGGCATCTTGTGAGGACCGATTTAGTCTCGAAACACAAGTGCAGCCATTAAAGCTCGAAAGCTCATAAATCCTAGCAATTAATATACAAGCACATTTTTTAATCCATAACATTTGGAGCCGTCTGTGGGAAGACAACATCAACCATGGCAAACACACGAAGAACAACTCGAGATAATCAAACTTCTGAGGAGCTTCCTATCACTTCCGAGGCTGATAGACACGGAAATCAACCACAGCCAACCACTGGCATTCAAGGGGAGAATATCCCCCTCACCACTACTCAAGGACCAGAGATCCCAATTTCGGTTGAAGGGACGAATCCCCTACATATGGTCATTCATGGATCTAATCCACAAGAGACAGCTCACCAGCAACCAATAACGACCTCCCCACTGCTCATGAATGCACCAAGTGGTCTTCAACTCCATACTATCGATCTCCCTCAATACGCAACTCAAACTTTGGGGATGCCAAGTTATGGCATGCCTCCTCGACCCATGGCGGGCGGTAGTGGTCTCAATTCCACATACCATGAGGAATACGTTCCTCCTTATATACATGGTCTGGGACCCCAAAATCTACAAACTCAAACTCGAAGGACCCCTTTCATTCCAGATTACTCGGGACCCTATACCGAGGATGAGAATGACTCAACTGGAGAAGAAAGGGATGTTGCCCCAAGGAGAAGACGTTTTTCTCAAACAAATCGGGAACAATCCGAAACTACTATGGAAAAGATTGCGGTCCATGAGGCTGAGGCTGCAAGGCTCAAGAAACTATTGGCTGAAGAGGAAGCGGCAAGAGCACAACGAGTCCATGTGATTAATTTGGACCCGACACCAAGAAGAACCAAGAGGGCTGAAGCCCCAAGGGGTGATCCTAGTATTTTGTTGCCTCTAGGAGATCCTGATGATCCTACACCACCATTCACTCAAGACATCATGAAAGCTACCATATCCAGGAAGTTTAAGATGCCAACGATCAAAGCTTATGATGGAACGGGGGATCCCGGAAATCACGTAAGAACCTTCTCTAATGCACTGTTGTTGCAACCAACCAATGATGCGGTCAAGTGTAGGGCGTTTCCACAAACCTTGGCAGGCATGGCCCAACGTTGGTATAGCCGTCTACCTCCCAACTCCATTGGGTCTTTTAAGGAATTGAGCAAGGCGTTTATCAATCAGTTTGTTAGTGGAAGGGTGCATGAGAAGAGTTCTGCATCTCTTATGGGAATCCAGCAAGGTAAAAATAAATCCTTGAGGGAATCCATAAATCGATTCACTAGGGAGGCTCTGAAAGTCCCGGACTTGGAGGACAAAGTAGCTATGATAGCCCTACAACAAGGAACCACTGATGATCACTTCAAGAGATCGTTGGCAAAGCATCCACCTGAAAGCATGTTGAAGCTTCAAGATAGAGCCGTAAAGTATATCAAGGCCGAGGAAAGTATGAACAAATATGAACCCACTGTTGAGGGAAGTGAAAACGGAAAAAAGAGAAAGGAGACTCAAGAGTATGACGCTAGGGACAAATATCCCAGGACAACGAAGGATTCTGACTCTCCACCTAAAAAGAATAACTTTGGACCCAGGTTCAATGAGTATGCAAGGTTGAACATCTCAGGAAGTCAAATTCTGATGGATATTGAGAAGGAAGAAGATCTTCGATGGCCAAAGCCGCTAAGATCCGACTTGGAGAAACGGAACAAGAATCAATTCTGCCGTTTCCATAAAGAAGTTGGTCATGACACCGACGATTGTAGACAACTGAAAGATGAGATCGAGTTCTTAATCCGAAGAGGAAAACTCGATAAGTTCACTAAGGATGGGAGCCGAGGAAATCAACAAGGAAACTATGAAAGGAAAGACTATGATAGGAGGGACAACAACCAAGATCGTAATCCTAAGCCCCGAGGGCCTATCATCAACATGATATTTGGAGGACCGACTGCTGCTGGGTCCTCCCGAAACTCAAGGAAAGCTTATACCCGAGAGATAATGACTGTTGTAGGAGAAGCACCGAAACGTGCCAAGACAGAAGTGGCTATTAGCTTTGATGATTCTTATCTTGAAGGGGTGAAGTTCCCCCATGACGACCCGTTGGTCATTATACCTATAATAGGAAACTCTAAAACCAAGAGGGTTCTGGTAGATAACGGAGCTTCCGTGGACATCTTGTTCCATGATGCCTTCATCAAGATGGGATATACCGATTCGCAACTTACTCCTTCAAACATGCCCATATACGGGTTCAATGGGGTTGAATCTAAAGTAGAGGGAACTATTCAGCTCCCCATGACAATAGGGCAAGGTTCACAAACAACAACTCAAATGCTGAACTTCGTGGTGATAAAGGCAACCTCGACTTATAATGCAATCCTTGGGAGGACAGACCTTCATGCATTCAACACTGTTGCCTCAACTTACCATTTGAAAATCAAGCTCCCAACAAGGAACGGGGTTGGTGAAGAACAAGTAGATCAAAAGATGGCTAGGAGTTGCTATGTAACCGCGTTAAGGCCTGATGGAGTCGGGGGGCAGGTTCTGCCAATTGAGGTTATGGATTCGAGAGACGATGAAGAAAGAAGGGACTGAGATGCCAAGAACATGGCATGCCTCAAATTTGAAAGTTTATCATGTTTAAGTGTTTCCTAAAAGGATCCACAAATAGGACAAATAGCAATAAGGTCGACGAAACCATTCTGAGCTCTTAAGATCTTAGTAGGAAGTAAAGTACTATGTAAGGGTCGAACCCTCTTTTCAAAAAATACTTCAAGTTATTTTTCACTATTTTATTACTTATCTTTGTTTGAGTATTTCCTTAATATTTTACTAAAGAACAAGTTGTACCAATATCACTTGATCAAAGTGCCAGCCCATTCAAGAGGCCAAGTACTAGGAATTGCCTTACAAAAGATATGCTAAATAAATATAAGTGAATGCAAGAATGAAGAAACAGAATATGCATAAATAAGTTGCATAAACCCCGAAGAAGAAGTATCAAAAAGATAAGACTACAAAATATAACATAAATAGCATGCATGGATAGAAGATCCCGAAGGATCAAAGAGTTATGTTACAAGCATCAAATAAAGTCTTAAAGTCCATGAAAGGACCCTGAATAAAAGCAAGATATAGAGCCACGCATGGCCAATAAAATCTGATCTAAGTCATCAGACGAGTCCTTGTCAAGAACAGGGGCATACCTACGAGGGGCATCTAAGTCCTCTATGAACTCATCAGTAGGCTAGGACTCCTCCATTGGCAAGAAGAAGTATCAGAAGTATGCCAAAAAGGCAAGCTGCCTCGAAATGGATCCCCAATTTAGATTAAAAAGTCATGAAGACCACGATTCTTAAAATCGGAAGATCAATTGTAGTCCTAAAGACCTCAAGCTCAAACTAAAAACCTAAAGAGGCCTATTGAAAGAATGTTAATATATGGGTTGAAACCCTGAAAATTGAGGAAGTAGAGCTCAGAACGAGCTTCAATTCGATATATTGCAAGCTCAAATTAAAGAAACGAGTGAAACGTTATGTCTGTCTTTGTTCATGAAGACCTCTCGATGTGAAACTTAAGGTATTAGAACTCAAGTTGGTTCTTGGATCTGTAAGCCACGGTTGGCGTTGTTGAAACCTCAAATGAGGTCTAAAGTGTTAAAACTCAAGTTAGTTCTTGTATCTGTAAGCCACGTTTGGCGTTGTTGAAACCTTAAACGAGGTTGAAGGGTAACAACCTCTCAAATACGTGAAAAGCTGAGGTCATTTTGTTCGACCTAGGACCAAATCGAGGTCGAAAGACCGAGTCCGAAAATACATGAAAAGATGAGGTCGTTTTGTTCGACCTAGGACCAAATTGAGGTCGAAAGACCGAGTCCGAAATTACATGAAAAACTGAGGTCATTTTGTTCGACCTAGGACCAAATCGAGGTCGAAAGACCGAGTCCGAAAATACATGACAAGCTGTCGTTTTGTTCGACCTATGACCAAATCGAGGTCGAAAACACCTCAAAAAAAGCCTAGGAGACCGTCTAGGACGCGTGGTTCATAACCCCATATTGTACACGGGGGTGACCATCGCCCAGAAGACATTTGAAAATGCAAGTATGATGAAAAATGCCTAGGAGGCAAAGACGCCCATGAGACCGTCTGGGACGCGTGATTCGGACGCGTGATTCACAACCCTGCCTTGTACACGGGGGTGACCAACGTCCAAAAGATATTTGAAAAATCAAGGGTTGAAAAACGCCTTGGAGGCAAAAACGCCCAGAAAGCTACGAACAACGCCTAGCAAACCGTCTCGGAGACGTGGTTCTCAACCCTGCCTTGTACATGGGGGTGACCAACGCTCAGAAGATATTTGGAAAATCAAGGAAAGAAAAACCAGCATTTTTAAGCAAAAAAAAAAGAAAAGACAAAGAACGCCCAAGAGACGTCCTTGAAGACGTGGTTCACAACCCCGCCTTGTACGCGGGGGTGACCACCGCCCAGGAGACAAAGGAAATGTAAGTATTTCTTCGGAACAAAAATTTTTTTTGATAAAACAACGTCTGGGAAACCTTCTTCTACGCCGGGCTGATCACCCGGCCTTCTACGCGGGGATAACCCACGCAGGGAGAGCTTTTCTACTACTGAACACAAGGAAAAACAAGGCTGTCCCCTCACAGGGAACCAAAATACTGGACTGTTCCCCCGCAGGAAACAAATGTGTGGGCACCTATATGCAAAAGGAGACAGGAAAAAGAATGCAAAGAAAATTCAGAAAATTGCTAATAAAATAGAAAAATACTATTTAAAATTTCTAGAAAATTCAGAAAATTCCTGAAAAAATAGAAAATAATTTTCAAAATTATTTTCTTAATCTGGAAAAATATTATATGCTAGTTAGCACTTTTTAAATATTTTAAAAAATATTTCGGAAAATACCTGTGGGTAAATGAAAATTCCTTAAATATTAGGAATAATTATTAAAAATACCTGTGGGTACATGAAAATTCCTAAAATATTAGGAATAATTATTAAAATACCTTTGGGTATATGAAAATTCCTAAAATATTAGGAATATTTCATATAAATGTCAAATTAACCTCGAGTAAGGCAACAATCGTCGTAAATGTGTAGATCGCTCCACACTTTGCAATAAGACGATACTTGTGAAACACTAGTGTAAATAAAGTCCTAGGTAAAGGATAAAAAAGACCCCGAATCTCGAAAAAGGTCAATATAATTTCTACGAAAGCTTGAAAAGTTTTCCTAGAAATTGGGGGCAAATGATATGGGCTAAAAATAACCCTAGAAACATAATAAATGGTGTATTAATTAGACCTAGATTGTTCCAAGAGTTAGGCCCGATAAACAAGACCCGAAACCCTAATTATTTATTAATTTCGTAATTAATAAATAGGGAAAATATACAGCTCATGAAAATAGTCCAAAATATGGTAAATTAATCAAAGAAGGATCCAGAATCCCAATTAATGAGTCATAGCCTTTATCAACAAGGAAAATACTTATTCAGCAAGAAATACAATGTTTATCCATTATTAAAAAGGAGACTTATTAGCTAAGACTCCTAAACTTACCCTAAATACAAGGCTTCTGACGCCTATATAAAGGACCTGATCCTACAATCAGAACTACGTCTTTGGCTTGATTCTCAGCATTAATTGAGATACGTAGGCATCTTGTGAGGACCGATTTAGTCTCGAAACACAAGTGCAGCCATTAAAACTCGAAAGCTCATAAATCCTAGCAATTAATATACAAGCACGTTTTTTAATCCATAACAGAAATCATTCGACATAATAAGTTCACAAAAGATGAAAAATACCGGGAAACATGTATAGTGCCATTACTTCCCAAGCTCAAATCAAAGTTAAACTACTTTTAAGAAGCTAGTGGAAAATGAAGTAAACATAATCATTTAACTTTGACCTAATCACAATATTGCATAAGATGCAAACAAGGTTACCACGAGTTTCCCCATTCCACAAATATTGTTTAAAGATTGTATTTCATGTTAAGTTAAAAACAACAGTAATAATATGTGCAGAAACTCGCCAATTTTCACCCTTGTAACTAAAATTGATAGGAAATTGATCAAGGAACTTTACTAACTCTGTCGATTTCCAGGCATGTAATAAAAAGAACACTTTAGTACAACTATATATATGAATAACTTCAAAGGACAAATCATAGCACCAATGTAAAGAAAAACAGCAAATAGAGTACACTTAAACTAATCATCCAAGTTGACTTAATTTCAGTAAAGCTAGTGAATACCTTGCAATATTTACCTAGTCTCCTAGAATGTTAGCATTCTCTAAATCGTGGTCACCAACAATTAAACCCGTTAGTAAATCAGTAATTTCAGGATCAACCACATCCTCCCACCCTGTAGGTTCGATGTATTCAGTTCCAAGTGGAGGAAGTGTTCTCGGCATTTGATTCCATACAGAAACATGGTCTTCAGCATCTGATATAGACAACATCAGATCTTAATCTTCTCCGTTTTCTGGAGGTTCTGAATTTCAGTCGATGTCTTTGTCTATGTGCAAGTCTGGATCAGGCAATGAGACCTCCCATTCGTAGCCATTGTAATTATCCCAGAATCTTTTTTTGGCAGCGGTGAAAGCTTCTTCACATGCTGAATCCTTCCAATCCATAATCTTCTTGTGCGTGGATATCTGCTTCCTGGCTTCTACAAAATCTTCCCATTTAATATTTCCTATTTTTGAAGTAAATTCTTTTTCCCAAGAAGGTATACAAGGCCGCCATATGTCTGCAAAAGAACATATGTGCGTTAGTGTGTTGATAGACAAACAAATAGACAGTAGAGGACGTGTGTGTATCTGTGTATATGTCTGTGTATCTAGCGCTTGTGTGTAAAATGATAAAATTTACATTTAGGAGCAATGTATGAAGCGCTTGGTATTGTAAAGTGATAAAACTTACATTTAGGAGCAATCTTTCTAGGGTTATATCTTCCTCGATCCAGGCTTTGCGCTTCTTTCCATGATATGTGCAGCTAGGAACCAAAGTTTAAAACAACAAAGGAGAATAGTTGTGTATCGTGAAATGATTGTAACCAAGAAATAGGATCTTTATAAAGATATGAATACTTGAATACCAAATTTGTATATAGTAATTGATTTAATCATTTTCGATTTAGGATTGGATTCTTTTCTATATATGATTCAATTTTTATTAAGTACGTTGAGCTCCATTTAGTAATAAATGGATTCTTTTTTCCTTTTTAGTTGGATATTAAAAATTTGATTGGAATAAAAATAACATAATAGTATTCTATATTCTTGGTATAACTTGTAATTAATTTAATTCTTTCTTATCTGGTTTTGTGTCTATATAGTATATAGAAATGAATTTTAATTTGATCGAAAATAATTTATAAGAGGTATTTTATCATGTAATTATTATATTATCATGTGCATTGTTTATTCGAGGATTCCTTTCAAAGAAAAAAGAATGAATATAAATTAAGTCGCACATTAATTGAAAACTTTTTTAGACAAACACAAAAAATTAAATGCACGTGTTGTACAGAGGCCCAATGGGCTATCTTGGAGATCCACCTCTCAAAATCACAATGCCATGGTCAGTATTGAGCTTCTTATGACACCCTCCACAGTCATGGCTTTAATGGACGCGAGGAAACCATTACCCTATCTTGTCCTCCAACAACTAAGTGTTGCTTGAATCCGGGGTTATGTAGGTCTCTGTTGTTTATGTTTGAGAAATAGTTTTGACATGAGAGAGAATACACTTATTTTCTCTAGCATACTTTCAATCAACAAACAAGATCAGCTATAATCTTCATCAATCATCATACCATATTTTTTGCTTTGTTCGAGGAATCATTGTATTTTGCTCCCTAAATCCAGCAAATATTGTTATACAAGTTTGTCCATATAACATTTAGCCCTAGAAGGAGGGCAATTATTATAGGTGAAGGACCAATAATTTTCAACAAAAACTTAAATTCACTGAGGACTTTGTGGACGAGGTAACACCATGGAAGAAAAAAAGGGAACATGACAAGACTGTTAATTCGACCAAGCAAAAAGCTCGATGGAAACACGAATAAATAACAATATAAATCAAGTTACGTGCAGGTGAATATAAAGCGTCAATATGTTCTAGAGAGAACAAATAAAATCCACTCAAACTAATGTTTTCAAAGCTAGGGTTAAAAATGGAGAAAGGAGCAGCGATACACGGGAGCACAACAACCAGCAAAGATTTTTTTTTTTTTTTTTGCACCTCTCAAAAATATTTGTCATACACAATAAACGCATAATGAGGGTATTAGGCTAAGTTGACATCATAAAATTAGTAACTAACTAAACATATTATGTTACTCTTTATCCACCATAGCTATTTATTTTTCGGACATATATAAGTTAAGCCAAACAGCTCGAGAAAGTATCAAGGAAAATACAAGAACTTGTTTACCCGTGTGTGTATAAAAATTAGTCCATATTAAAAATTAGCTTCCTTTACTAAGCTATCAATGCACAATTATTATTACATATTTGTCCTTCACAATTAAAATACATAATGAGAGTACCTACTAGGCTTAACTAAACATCATAAAATAAAATAAGTATCTTCCCCCACACAAAAATTAACTAACTAAATATCTTTTCTTACTATTTTTTTTTTTGCTAAACTACCATTTTAGTTACTCCAAAATAGGTTTTTATTTTTGGGACATAAGTTAGCCAAACAGCTCCAATATCGGAAAGTATCAAGAAAAACTAACTACTTGTTTACCTTGACTAGTTGAACTTACAAATGACGGGCATGAAAATGTAATTAAATAAAATTGTATTTTTTAGAGATAGATTAAATTATTTTTGAACACAAAAATCATTCATTTTGAAATAAAAGTAAATAAATCAATCATGAAAATGTAATTAAATAAAAAATATGCAATATAACATATTAAATTAAATAATAAGTATTCACTTACAACCTAATTTTATTTTAGACCAGTGATATGTAAATAAATTATAATATTTGGGAAAGAATTTGATATAGAGCAAATGAAATATCAATTACATTATTGATTGTTTTTCACTCTAGCTTATGAATAGTAAAGGCTCAACACAATTTATTATGCCTAAATATAATACGAAACGGAAAGAAGAATTATAAATGTAAAACTATAAAATTTTGTTGCTTAAGTTACATTTACCAATTTATGGTCTATTAACTTAATATGCTAACTTATAATTTAATCATAAATGGAAGCACAACCCAATCCTTTATGAAGAAGGTGTATTAAGGAGTAGTAGCTATAATCATAAACTGAATAATCTATTTCACCTTTCTGAATTTGACATTTCACCTTTCTCAAGGTGTAACTAGTGTATTACACTTACTCATAGTCTCAAATTTATTCCTTTTTCTAAAATACATTAATAGCAAGAGTCTTATTATAGTAAAAATTAGTTTCAGATTACAATACTTATCACCATTACTCTGTTTAAATATAGATTTCGCTGATTTTTATTAACAATCACATTTTTATATGCTAAAAATCACGTGGTTATGTTTTACTAAATTGAGAAATTTACTAAAAAGGACTATATTGAAATTGACGATGGTTTGGCTTGTTAACAAAAATGGTGATTGTGACGAAAGTGGTGAGCTAACGATCAGAGATGATGACAGTGATAGATTATATGTAACACCCAGTGCCACATTGAGGAAATTGGGGATTTCTGTTCAGTTTATAAGGCACTGCTACTAATTAGCACCAACAAATCATGATATTTTCGGGGCCTGTGGTGGACTTGTAGATTCTCGAAGTTGGCTGCATTTGGGCCAGTAGGCTTGGGCTTATTTTCGGACTCGTGATCGGGACTTGACCCAATTTTCGAAAAATACTCGGGATTTGACCCGGGTTGTAGAATATGGTATCAGAGCCAACTCTCCAAAGCTTGATTCGTCAAGTTGCCAGAGGCGGGGACACGATGGCTGGTGGTATTATCCCATAATGGACAGAGGTCCGGAGGTGGGGACACGAAGCCAGTCGGTATTATCCCACAATGGCTAGGGAGGTACAATCTTGGACCTATGGGATATCCGTTCAGGCCTCACGAGGACGTCAGGAGTTTAATTGGGGGAGTTTGTGACACCCCAGTCCCACATCGAGGAGGTTTGGGACTTCTGTTCAGTTTATAAGGCAAAGCACTACTACTAATTAGCACCAACAAATCATGATATTTTCGGGGCCTGTGGTGGACTTGTAGATTATCGAAGTTGGCTGCATTTGGGCCAGTAGGCTTGGGCTTATTTTCGGACTCGTGATCGGGACTTGACAGAATTTTCGAAAAATACTCGGGATTTGACCCTGGTTGTAGAATATGGTATCAGAGCCGACTCTCCAAAGCTTGATTCGTCAAGTTGCCATAGGCGGGGACACGAAGGCTGTTGGTATTATCCCATAATGGACAGAGGTCCGGAGGTGGGGACACGAAGCCAGTCAGTATTATCCCACAATGGCTAGGGAGGTACAATCTTGGACCTATGGGATATTCGTTCAGGCCTGACGAGAACGTCAGGAGTTTAATTGGGGGAGTTTGTGACACCCCAGTCCCACATCGAGGAGACTTGGGACTTTTGTTCAGTTTATAAGGCAAAGCACTACTACTAATTAGCACCAACAAATCATGATATTTTTGGGGCCTGTGGTGGGCTTGTAAATTATCGAAGTTGGCTGAATTTGGTCCAATAAGCTTCGGCTTATTTTCGGACTCGTGATCGGGACTTGACCTAATTTTCGAAAAATACTCGGGATTTGACCCGAGTGGAAAATGAAGATGGTAGGTGATAAGTAAAAGGTGTGAGTGGATGAAAAATGGGGTGATGGTTGGCAATGAAGGTGATGGTTTTATATATCAATCACATAAACCACTTATAATCACATAAATCACTTAAAAGAAGACCAAAGATTTCTCTAATTGATCATAGGGAGAATCTTACAACAATTCCTACGATTCAACATCTAATTCAACAGTCAAGCCTATCACTTATAAACATAAAAAAACTGATAATTTATTTTAATTTTAGTTGAATAGTTCACTAGGCACATTTTCGAATCACTGTATGCAATGATTGGATTAAAAACAAATATTGTATAAAATGTTTCTCTAACCACGATATACAATGATTGGATATCCAAATTGAAAAAAAAAAATATTGTATCAAATATTTTTCGATAATTGCATAAATTCAATAAATATAAGAAAAATATGTTACCTGCAAACGACACACCATCATGAGTTGGAGCATTTTCTTCATTGTTTACTGTAAGTAATATTATACATTTAACATAGGTAGAGATTTGTACGGAGAGCTAAAAGCCTAAACCAAAAATGTATAATAATTGGTTTAGGGTTGGTTCAGATGTTCAATACGAAACCAAAAATCTCAACCATTATCTACACTCCATTGTTGTCGATATAAATCTTCACAACAATCTCAAATCTAAATCGATCCCAAACTATTGTATTTCTATTAATTACTTTCGAATTCCAAAGAAGTATATGCAAGATTGGATCATTTTAATTCAAAACAAATATATCATTTTAAAAACTGAATGCCACTCAAAAAACAATATATGCATATATTATATTCAAGATTGGATTAAGTATTATATTGAGAAAGAAAGTTAAAAATTTTAGATCAGGTTCAGTAACTCACAATGTCAACCTTATATATGTGTTCATTTGTACATATTAAGTTTCCAAAAAATTGACTTGAGCAAGGACTTACCAATTGAAATGGGGAAATGTCGTTGGGTGCTAAGTACTCCTCTTCCATAATATTTCCATAATATGAATTTTTCTGCAAAAGAGGAAAAAATTGTAAAAATCCAACATGTTGGATTGACGTAATTATTTAGTATAGATACAAACATATAAGTATCAAACTCTTGTCTTAATCACCTACCAAGATTAGTTCTATAACGAAATCACCAAGAAAATCAAGATTTAGGATCAAGAGAGATGAAGAAATGAACGCGAGGTGAGAGGGCAGCCGAGTGGGTTTGAAACCCTAAAAGATAGTGTATATAATATATATGTAACACACTCTAGTCTAGTCGAAAGTCCAGATTTGATCGTAACATCTAACGGTTGTTAATGAACTTGGATAGAAATGGGTTGAACACTGGTCAAAATCTATATTATATATATGTAAAAAAATTCAAATTTAAATGAAAGGCCCTAATCATTTGGGCTTCCGGCCCATATTAAAGCTAGGCAATCAGCGCCATCTCTTCTTTGCAATCAAATTGTGCCACTTCACATCAACATTGATTTTAAATATTTTAGTTTAAGTTCTCTTAAACTAAACTCGGTTAGACCACTGTAGTACATAGTTCAAAATAATGTATTTCAAACTTGTATAATATTATTGAAAATTGTAGAAAATTGAATTCAAAAGTTTAAGTATAATGAACTTTATTTGCAGAACAAGTTCAAATATGAAAACTTTTCAGAAAAAAAGATTACAGGTCCGGAAAAGAGATTGTAGGTGGCCGAAGGGGTAGTACATAGAAAAAATGACCAAAATACCTTATGTTTCCATATTTAATTTATATAATCGGTCAATATCAATAATCAATTCTATGCAAATACGAGTAATAGATCGAGAAATTTTATTCGACACAAATACAATTAACGAAATTGAATTTGAGTACGATAGCATCATTTGATTTCTGAAGGCGTTTATGCTCGAGAGAAATAAACAACTTCTTAAATAACCTACCAATTGAATTATGATAAGTCATTATTTATTTAAGCAAGTTTCCAGGTACACATAAGTTACAAACGAATTTTCTCATCACACTATTTTTAATGTTTTCAGAGTCATAAAATATGACCATGTTTAAGCATCAAGGAGAGATATGTTGATTTTGGAGTTAGTTAATGAATCCATACTGATTAAATTTATGATATATAACTTTTGATTTTTTAGAATATTAATAGAAATTGAATGGATATAAGAAAAAGGTTCCTTCAGTTTTCTGGTATAGCTTAACTAATTTTGTGCAGAAATGGTACATTCACGAACAAGTGTGCAAAAATAGTACAGGGCGCCACATGAGGGGTGCGAAAATTCGCCAGTTGAGATGGCGACCCCTTTTTAATCTTTTTTAAGCTTCTTTCTGTTGTTGGTTCTAGTTGTAAAAACTGGTTGGCCATTTCTAAAGAACAACTAAAATAGTTCATTAATAATCCTTTTGAAATTTCAAAAAAGCAAATAATTTTTCTTTTATTTTTTTGTTCCCTACTATTTGACAAGTGTTGTGGAATAAAAAACGTACTTGTAAATTTGCTACTAGGGTTTAAGAGCTTTCGAGCTTTAATGGTTGTTCTCGTGTTTCGTGACTGAATCCGTCCTCACAAGATGCCTATGTATCTCAATTCATAATTGAGAATCAAGCCAAAAAACGTAGTTCTAATGTGAAGGATCAGGGTCCTTATATAGGCGTCAGGAGCCCCGCATTTGGAGTAGAATTAGGTGACTTGGGGGCCAAGTCACCTTCTTAGAATAAGATTGTGAATCCTATTTTGTAGGAGGCTGACTCCTATTTGGTTTGTATGTCTTGGTGACTGATCTTTGAAAAATTTATCACACTTTGGACTCTTTTCATGAGTTGTATATTCTCCCTTTTTATTAATTACGAAATTAATAAATAATTAGGGTTTCGGGGCCTCATTAATTGGGCTTAACTCTTGGACCAATCTAGGTCTAATTAATACGTCATTAATTATATTTCTAGGGTTATTTTTAGCCCATATCATTTGCCCCCAATTTATAGGAAAACTTTTCAAGTTTTCGTAGAAATTATATTGACCTTTTTCGAGATTCGGGGTGTTTTGATATTAAGTAAGGAAAATATTTCCACAATTTTTCTCGTATTTTCTCATACTTCAAGAATTTTTCTTGTACCCACAGGTATTTTTTGAAATATTTTTTTGAAATATTTCAAAAATGCTAACTAGCATACAATATTTTCTAAAATTAAGAAATTAATTTTAAAAATTATTTTCTATTTTTTAAGGATTTTCAGGAATTTTCTGAATCTTTAGAAATTTTCTAATAATTTTAAATAGCATTTTTCTATTTATTAGCAATTTCTAGAATTTCAACAAGAAAGCTGATGTCTCCCGTGCGTGGGTTATTTCCCGCCTACAAGACATTGTTTTCAGCCCCGCCTTCAAGACAACTTCCTAGGCGTTTTTCGCTTTTTAATTTTTTATTTTTAAAAATGCTGGCTTCTCATTTCCTTCCTGGGCGGGGGTGAGTACCGCCTAGAAGGACTATTTACGAATCACGCGTGCAAAGGTGAGTACCGCCTAGAAGGACTATTTACGAACCACGCGTGCCAGCCTGCTTTGCAGGCGTGGTTTGATTTTCTTTTCCCCCCTTTTTTTTTGAGAATTGCCCGCCTTTCCTTTGTCTCCTGGGAGGTGGTCACCCCCGCGTACAAGGCGGGGTTGTGAACCACGCTTTCAAGGACGTCTCCTGGGCGTTCTTCGCGTTTCTCTTTTTGCTGGATTTTCTTTTTTCTCCTGGGCGGTGTTCAACCCCGTGTACAAGGCGGGGTTGTGAACCACACTTTCAAGGACGTCTCCTGGGTGTTATTTGCCTATATTTTATTTTTTGTTTATATATATAATATATATATATTATTTACAGAAGCTTGGTTGGGCCTTCAGCCCATTATTTTTGTCATGGGTTCCACTTTTGGGCTTATAAATTACGATCCTTAGAGAATTTCTAGAATTTAGAGAATTTGTAGAATTTATTTAGAATCCTCTAAAATTCCTTGGGACGTTCTAAACTTTCTAGAATTTCATAGATTCTTCTAGAATTTCATTTGAATTTCGAAAATATGGGCTTTGCCGCCTAAAATAGGCCCAGTTACCTGATCCTTAGCCCATTTACCTGTTATAGCAGGTAAAGTGGGGATTTCAACTGGCCAATTTTTCCTATAAATTGAGGGGAGGTGAGAGCTTTACCCAACCTCCGCAAGGCTCTACCCGTGCCCCCCGGGGTGCCACTAGAGGTAATAAACGTTCCCTTGTTCATGCCTCTATTTATTCTCTTAGGGATTTATTAGATGAATTTGGGGAAGCCTTCCCTAACCTTCTTCACTTGGAAGCTTACAACTTTCCTTCGAAATATAAACAAAAAGATATAGATGCATTATCCGTATTATTTGGCATAAATGGGCCTTACCGGGCTGAAGCTCCTGGCCCAAATGATAGGGCATGTTACCAAAAGCCTGGTGCAATTAGGATCCATAAAGAAACCTTTTATGCTGGTTGTAGATTACCTCCTCCCCCTTTCGTTTTTAGACTTTTATCTGAAGCTCAAGATTGTCCAACCCAACTCCAACCTAACGCTTGGAGGTTTATTTATAGTTTTATGGTTGAGTGTTAGAAGCATGGTTTCGAACCTAGTGTCTCCGTTTTTAGATATCTCTTTAAGTTTGTCAACACTCCTCAAAGAGCGGGTTGGGTCAAAATCCAGCATAGGAACCTCAATCGTAGTTGCTTCATCTCTGATAGTGGGCCAGATTCTTTTCCCAAATGGAAAAAGGAATGGTTTATATATTCATAGAGGGAGATAGTTGGGATAACTATTTTAGGCCCGGATTCTGTGAAGCCCAAGATGGGGTTGTTCGTAGTTTAAAACTTGGAATCGAGGAGGCTGCAGCTGTTGAAGCCCTCACTTCAGACAATCCTCATCACTGCAACCTTTTAGTTTCTGAGGCTTCCCTTCAGGCACATGGCCGTAGTGACTTGGGTCCCGAGGGTAATTTATTCAGCCAATTAGCTTTTTCATTCATTATATTGACTAACTTGCTTTGTAACTAATGTTATCTTGTTTTACTTTTCAGCTCAGGACTTGCTGGCCCAAGTTTTCAAGAGGCGAGAAACTGCTGCTGTTTCTGGGACCTCTGTTGTCGTGGAGAGGGCTTCCAAGAGGGGCCGTACTGAAAGCGGCTCTTCCTCAGGGAAGGTGTCTGTTTTTCTAGCTGAACAACCAACGAGGGTTGACGAAGATCCCAACCCCTTTGTTGTTAAGTGGGGTCTTCGTAACAAAGACACCGCGGTCGGCGACTCTCGGGCTGCTGCAGAGTGGTCCAAGAACGTGGTTACTCCACGAGACTGGGCCCATATAGTGGATTCTTCTGTGGATCTACAGATCGAGCTTATGGGCTCGTAGGCCATTGCTACGGTATGTTTTCAAACTCAAATTGCTTTCATTAACTTTGTATTCATTTTTGTGTATTTCTTTATCCATATCTTATCTTGTAGGCTAATGCCTACCATCAGGCTTCCTTACGGAACCTGAGGACGTCCAGGGCTGAAAAGGCCATTGCTGAGAGAGACAGGGATCGATACTTGTCTGCCTCCGAGGCTAATTTTTAGAGGTTTAGAGTTACTGAGAGAGAGGTAGTGGACGAGAAGGAAAAGGTCCGGCAACTAGAGGCATGCCTCCAAAGGGGCCGCGAGGAAGTGGTAGCTGAATATAAAGCTTCACAGGAGTTCGATGATCTCCTTACTGCGGAGTATGATGCCAACTTCCTCGGCACTTTCGAGAAATGCTGGGAGGAGATTATTGGCCAGTTGGGAACTCTTAGCATCTGCAAGTATGCTTGGCCAATAGAAACCTAGACGAGTGAGTTTATGAGCAAGGGCCCTGCCCCCCAAGTGCTGCCCACAAATTCCCTCATGTACTTCCCTTAGGGCCAATTCTACCTCTTGGGGTCTTAAGCATTTTAATTAAGGGATGATGAAAGACTTTTTGTACAGGATTCCCTCAATCAGGGTATACCTTTGTTCTCTCACATATAGCTTTCGTGCTTCTGAAGTATCGTTAGGTAACCAACCAGTTTCCAGATAAGATTTGATGGGATCCATCCAACAGCTAGCCACATCAATGGGTGCTATCAATTTTCCATTAATGCTTGGGGTCTTCAAGACTTGGAAGTATACACTCCCTGCATAGTTCTCAATTTCAGAATAAGCAAAGTTAGACAAGGCATCAGCCTTCATGTTTTCTTCCCTCGGAATGTGTTCCACATAACACTCATCAAACTGAGTCATAATGGCCTTGACAATTTTCAGATACTTTGCCATGATTTCATCTCCAGCCTCAAACTCTCCATTTACTTGGGAAACCACCAACCTCGAGTCTCCACATACTTTCAGAGTCTTAACTCTCAGGGCTCCAACCAGCCCTAAGCCAGTTATCAGGGCTTCATACTCAGCTTCGTTGTTCGTTGTTGGGAAGTCCAGTTTTAGTGCATACTCTATGAGGAATCCATCGGGACTTTGTAGCACCAAACTTGCTCCACTTGATTTTGTTTTTGATGCTCCATCAAAATAGAGTACCCAACATTCTTTGGACATCATGTCTTCATCTTTCTTGTCTTCTTCCTTTCCTTCCAATACTAGTTCCTGTCCCCCGACTTCCTGGTTGTCAATGGTACATTCAACCATGAAGTCAACAAGTGCTTGAGCTTTTATTGCCGTTCGAGGCTTATACTTGATGACAAACTCTCCCAATTCAATAGCCCATTTGATCAACCTTCCACTTACTTGAGGGTTGTGCAACATGTTTTTTAGAGGCTGATTGGTCAAGACCTCTATCTTGTGTGCTTGGAAGTATGAACGTAGCTTTCTTGAGGCCATGATCAGGGCTAAGGCAAACTTCTCTATCATAGAGTAGTTTATTTCTGCTCCATAAAGAATCTTGCTTACAAAGTAGACAGGCTTCTGAACTTTTGACTCTTCCTTAACCAAAACGGCTCCAAGTGCAATGTTGGAAACTGCCAAGTATAAGTAGAGAATTTCCCCTGGTTTTGGTTTTGCCAACAATAGTGCCTATGCCACGTACTTCTTCAAGGCCTCAAAGGCCTCCTGGATTTCTGTTGTCCATTCAAAGTTCTTCACGTTCTTGAGTGCTTTAAAGATAGGTAAGCACTTTTCTCCTGACTTGGAGATGAATCTTCCCAATGTTGCCACTCTTCCCGTTAGTTTCTGAACATCCTTGATGGACCGTGGTGGCTCCATGTCCAGGATTGCTTTGATTTTGTCGGGGTTAGCCTCGATTCATCTCTTGGAAACCATCAGGCCTAGAAACTTTCCTGAGCCAACGCCAAAGGCGCACTTGGCTGGATTCAACATCATCTTATGGTGCCTCAGCACTTCAACTGTTTCTCGTAAATGGTTTATATGATCAGCCTTATCGAGGCTTTTAACCAACATGTCATCCCCATAAACCTCTATGGTTTATCCAATCAGGTGTTCAAAAATTTTGTTCACCAACCTTTGGTATGTTTCTCCTGCATTCTTAAGTCCAAATGCCATGACTAAATAACAGTAAACACCAAAGTCAGTGATGAATGATACCTTGGAGATATCATCTTTGTGCATTTTGATTTGGTTGTATCCACTGAAGCCATCCATGAAACTCAGCATCTCGTGTCCAGCTGTGGCATCTATTAGAGTATCAATCCTTGGTAAGAGAAAACAGTCCTTGGGACATGCATCGTTCAAGTCAGTGAAGTCCACACACATCCTCCACTTTCCGTTGGCCTTTTTGACCATCACTGGGTTAGCCAACCATTCTGGAAATTGAATTTCTTCAATGATCCCGACTTACAAAAGCTTATCTACTTCCTGTTTGATGGCCTCTTGCCTCTCTAGAGCAAAATTTCTTTTTTTTCTGTTTCACGGTCTTCCTTTCAGGATCCACGTTCAATTTATGGGTTATCAACTGGGGATCAATCCCTGGCATGTCAGCCGCTGTCCAAGCAAAAACATCGTTATTTTCTTGAAGAAAAGATATGATCTTGCTCTTCAATGGTTCAGGTAACAATCCTCCAATGTAAGTGACTTTTTCTGGTTCACCAGGAACTAAGGGAATGGGGATTAAATCCTCAGCCGGTTTCCCCCTTTTATCTTCATAATCTCTAGCATCCATGTCCTCAATGGGGAGAACCTGCCCCCGACTCCATCAGGTCTTAAAGCGGCTACATAACAACTTCTAGCCATCTTTTGGTCACCACATTCTTCACCAATCCCATTTCTTGTTGGGAACTTGATTTTCAGATGATAAGACGAGGCAACAGCCTTGAACGCATGAAGACCCATCCTTCCTAGGATCATGTTACGACCAAACTCAACACGCAAGTGCACGTGGTCACAAGTAATATAGAGATAAGTAGAGTTCGTTCCCACAGAGACTGCTTGGTTATTATAGTTTTGTACCTATGCAACAATGTATGGTTTTTATTCACTGCTAAGACAATTAACAAAATAGGGTTTTGAATAACTAAGATTAACTATGAAGCAATTTAATAAACTAAGAATTAATTAACTAACAAGATTTGGAATCGAATTACTTATGCAGAGAAAACATGGAATTTTAACTTCATTAAACAATCCATCTATAGTCTTCAATTCTCTAGCCCTTTCATGTGATTTATTAATACCTGATCGAACACACAAAACTGATATAAGCCAACTTTCGTTGTACCAATACCATCCTAAATAATATCCACAATTAAGATAGAAATCACTTAGTCTCCCAATTATGCTTAGTCCTTATATGTCTATAAAGATTGAAAACATAATGGTTGAAGTACAAGCATTCAATTGATTACATAGTCGTCATAAAACGGTTAGAGTTACGACACTAATTACGAATGATATTCTCACGCATAAACCTATGCTAGCATGGCAAGTTCTAAACTCTTAAATCCACTTTCGCTTCAATAAGAATTAACACACAATTACAGGAGTTAGCTACTCTCCTATAACGAATTAAAACAACCATGATAGGATATCACATCAATCACACTATAGGCATCGAGAAAATTCAACTAATAGACTTCATGAATAACTACGCTAAAACCCCATGACAACGATTTAGTTCATAATCAAACTAATCGTCACCATGGGTTCTAATGTAAACATGATAGAAGAAAACAAATAAATACTGTTATAAATATCAAGGGTTTTAAAGAGTACACCAAATCCAAGCATCCACAAACTAGAAAGAATACAAGAATAAATTGAAACTATCTTCTTCCTTGCTTCTTCGTGCTTTAAAACTCCGTAGATAATATGTGGTATATGTCTCTCTCTCTCTTCTCTAGGGTTTTCTTCCCTTTATATAAGCCTCCAGGTGCAAACAAGTCGTACGGAATTGAAATTTTATTTTATTTCTCGACAAATCAGCAAATCGGGTCAAAACAGGAATTTTCGTCAGAAAGACCGGCGCTGCCGCGCCACAAATACAAAGGAGAACGGCGCTGCCGCGCCAGAGATTTTCTGTGCTGTTTTCCAGCGGCGCTGCCGCGCCATAGACAAGCTTAAACACGGCGCTGCCGCGCCGTACCTTCTGTCCAGGACATAGAAAATGTTGTCCTCTTCGCGTGAGCTGTAAGATCGTCAGATTCGGACTTGTAGAACTCCAGATATGGCCAAAACCGTGAGAGCTTCGCACCTTACCCGGAAAATCCGAATTTTAATCACATTAACCTCCAACTCTTGATTCTGCAAAACTTAATGAAAACACATTAAACACACCACATACTTGAGTTCAAGTCATCAATTTAAGCCGATATGAAGCATTCCAAGTGGATTAAAAATCCACTTATCACACCCCCAAACTTAAACCGATGCTTGTCCTCAAGCATAAATAATATAACTATATACAACTAACTAGTACCACTTCCGTAGGTGATCACGGTTGCATTTGGCATATGCAACAAGCCCTTTAAACCCCTAGGCAGCCCTAGTGGACGAGTAAGGTCTCGTGAGGGCCTATAGTGAATGTACCCACAAAATCCATCTAACAATGCAACTACAAATGCAACTAACTACATGTATGCAACTAATATGAAAATGCAACGATCCCTTCAAACCAACCAAAACCAATCAACAAGCCAACATCTCAAAGAACACAGTCTTCCAAACAGAGTTCGACCAAATTCCCATCGACCAACAAGACAAACACAGAAACGTGCGTGTGTGCGATGCTCACCAAGATACTCCCAAACTAAATCAAGACCATACCTATTCTTCACCAAAACAACCACAAGCTTACAAACAGAATGAACACTAGACACAAGAACTCTTAAGAGACACCTTCGCAGTCCATCTGAGTTAGACAAGAATTCATGCTTTATTACACAAAAACAACTACACACAACACACATGCTTATTTGACCGTGCAATGGATGAGTCCTCGGAAGGATTATACAATAATACCCATTTAACGAGCTTTAGGTCAGCGGATCCCAGACCGGAAAAGTCTTAGGTCACTAGGCACAAAGTCCCCAAAGAACTTACTTGCTCGAGTACTAAAGAGCTCAACCTGATCAATTCTGCATAAACACAAAACAAACACAACTTTTTTTTTTTTTCTTTTTTTAACTTTTCTTTTTTTTTTCTTCTTTTTTTTTTCAACAATTTCGGAATGAGTGCTCTTTGCCTTTTTCTCATCCCACCCTAGACTACTCATCTTTTCAATGAGCCGGCTACTAGCCATTTGACGCCTAGCCTTTATTACAACTAGCATGAAATCCCTGGTTTCCCCCAAACTTATACATAAGTGCTTCTTCATTTTCAAGAATCTAGCCAACATTCTAAATGTAAGCAAGTGGTTAAATTCTAACACCAAACACGCATGGTCTGATCAAATTCAAAAAGCAACCAATGAGACTTGTGAATTTACAATTGTTTCTGGCATGCAAGTCAATACTTAAAAACTTAATCAACCCTCTATTCATCACAACCACACTCCAATCAACATCGACTCACCAACGGAAATAGTCAAGTCCTACGGGATCATGAAATATGCATGCTATGCAAATGCAACTAAATGGACTCACATAATAGATAAACAAAAATGCAAAACAGAATGCTCTATATGACATAAACATGCAAAACTACGAATGAACTACAACTACATATGCAATATGAATCCTACATGAATCCTACATGAGACACACACTAACACTACCAACCCACACATCACCCCCAAACTTAAAATATTCAATGTCCCCATTGAATGTAAATAAATACAAGGAATAGTAGGAAACATACCTAAAAATACCGAAACACGTGGGTTGCCTCCCACGCAGCGCTTGTTTAGAGTCAATTAGCTTGACTACGTCCAAGTCTCCATTAAGGATGATAATAGTTGGCCTGGTCATCTCTTCGTGAGACTTCATCGTCATCACGGCGGCACACTTTCTGCCCCTTCTCCTCGCTTGGCCTATTCGTATAACAACTATGTCCTATTCCAATGCCTTCATCGGTTGACCCAAAATTTGTCAATTTGTAGAACAACACACATTTGCGGGCTTCGCTTGAATATAATGGAGGAGGGTAAATGTAAGTTGTTGAAGCCTTTGGTTCCTCAAAGAGAACTTCCTCCAATGGCTCTAATGCGCTACCTCCATCTTTATACTCTGAGACAAGTAGAAGACCTGCATCTTTCCCATGGTCATCAGCCTCTTGGTACGCACATACCAATTCTTGAAATTTGTGTAGCTCATTAGTGTCTGTCCCATATAGTGCCCTTTCCAAATCATCCACCATACTAGCATGATCAAATTCTTCACATGGCTTGTGAACGCTCACCTCACCTTGGAATTTGCCTTCTTCAATTATGCATACAGTACCTTGCTCCAAGTCACCATTATTTCCTGGAATTGCCTCTAGGATGATTCGTTGATTCTCTTGTTTCAAGGCTCTCACAGCTCGAGCAACTAGTGGCTCCAAAGCTTTGACAGACTCTTCGTTACTCTTTGCAAGAATCCTAATCTCCTCCATAGTCTCTTGTTCCAAGGATCTCACAGCTTGAGCAACGAGTGTCTCCAAAGATTTTAAAGACTCCTCGTTACTCTTTACAAGCATCCTAATCTCCTCCATATCAACAACCTCATCTGACTGAAAAGTAGGAGTATGTTGTTGATGTTGAAACTCTTCACTACCAAAGAAATATGACATTTTTGGAACATCTTGCTGGTACTGTTGAGGATGGTAATGAGAATATGGTTGTTCCTCATAAGTGACATATGGATCAACTCCTTCGTAGTAACAATATTGTGAGGCCTCATGAACGCCCAAACATTGCTCACATTGCTGAGGCATGGATGTCCTCGAATATGCCCACCATGGCAACTCCTTGCCTGCCATTTTCAAACACTCAAGTACCTGAAACACACCGAACTAAACAAGATAGGTTAGAAAAACAATCCGAGTCAGTGAACTCTAACGACCACTGATGACAAGCACATAACTATATAAATAACACCGAGTCCCCGGCAGCGGCGCCAAAAACTTGTTACGACCAAACTCAACACGCAAGTGCACGTGGTCACAAGTAATATAGAGATAAGTAGAGTTCGTTCCCACAGAGACTGCTTGGTTATTATAGTTTTGTACCTATGCAACAATGTATGGTTTTTATTCACTGCTAAGACAATTAACAAAATAGGGTTTTGAATAACTAAGATTAACTATGAAGCAATTTAATAAACTAAGAATTAATTAACTAACAAGATTTGGAATCGAATTACTTATGCAGAGAAAACATGGAATTTTAACTTCATTAAACAATCCATCTATAGTCTTCAATTCTCTAGCCCTTTCATGTGATTTATTAATACCTGATCGAACACACAAAACTGATATAAGCCAACTTTCGTTGTACCAATACCATCCTAAATAATATCCACAATTAAGATAGAAATCACTTAGTCTCCCAATTATGCTTAGTCCTTATATGTCTATAAAGATTGAAAACATAATGGTTGAAGTACAAGCATTCAATTGATCACATAGTCGTCATAAAACGGTTAGAGTTACGACACTAATTACGAATGATATTCTCACGCATAAACCTATGCTAGCATGGCAAGTTCTAAACTCTTAAATCCACTTTCGCTTCAATAAGAATTAACACACAATTACAGGAGTTAGCTACTCTCCTATAACGAATTAAAACAACCATGATAGGATATCACATCAATCACACTATAGGCATCGAGAAAATTCAACTAATAGACTTCATGAATAACTACGCTAAAACCCCATGACAACGATTTAGTTCATAATCAAACTAATCGTCACCATGGGTTCTAATGTAAACATGATAGAAGAAAACAAATAAATACTGTTATAAATATCAAGGGTTTTAAAGAGTACACCAAATCCAAGCATCCACAAACTAGAAAGAATACAAGAATAAATTGAAACTATCTTCTTCCTTGCTTCTTCGTGCTTTAAAACTCCGTAGATAATATGTGGTATATGTCTCTCTCTCTCTTCTCTAGGGTTTTCTTCCCTTTATATAAGCCTCCAGGTGCAAACAAGTCGTACGGAATTGAAATTTTATTTTATTTCTCGACAAATCAGCAAATCGGGTCAAAACAGGAATTTTCGTCAGAAAGACCGGCGCTGCCGCGCCACAAATACAAAGGAGAACGGCGCTGCCGCGCCAGAGATTTTCTGTGCTGTTTTCCAGCGGCGCTGCCGCGCCATAGACAAGCTTAAACACGGCGCTGCCGCGCCGTACCTTCTGTCCAGGACATAGAAAATGTTGTCCTCTTCGCGTGAGCTGTAAGATCGTCAGATTCGGACTTGTAGAACTCCAGATATGGCCAAAACCGTGAGAGCTTCGCACCTTACCCGGAAAATCCGAATTTTAATCACATTAACCTCCAACTCTTGATTCTGCAAAACTTAATGAAAACACATTAAACACACCACATACTTGAGTTCAAGTCATCAATTTAAGCCGATATGAAGCTTTCCAAGTGGATTCAGATCACATTGTAGGTTGAGGTTGCTTTTATAACTATGAAGTTCAACATTTGAGTAGACGTTTTCGTACCTTGCCCCATTGTCATAGGGAGTTGAATTGTGCCTTCTACCTTTGATTCTACTCCATTGAACCCATAGATGGGCATATTCGAGGGTGTCAATTGAGAGTTAGTATAGCCTATCTTGATAAAAGCATCATGGAACAAGATGTCCACTGAGACTCCATTGTCAACCAAAACTCTCTTTGTTTCAGAATTGCCTATCACAGGTACGATGACTAAGGGATCATCGTGGGGAAACTTCACTCCTTCCAAGTCAGAATCATCAAAACCTATTGCTATTTCTGTTCTGGCACACTTTGGTGCTTCTCCAACCACAGTCATTACCTCTCGGGCATAGGCTTTTCTTGAGTTTCGGGAGGACCCAGCAGCAGTTGGTCCTCATTAGCTGTACATATTTTAACATTATAAAGGACATCTTAGTGGTATCTTCGTAATAAAACTAAATTTTAGGGGTAAAAAGTTAAAATGAACAAAAACACTGTTCAAAACACACATAAGGCAATACTCCCTCCGTCCCGTTAGGTTCTATACGTTTGGTTTGGACACGGAGACCAAGAAAAAATATAAAAAATGAGTAAAGTTAGATGAAAAGTGGGTAAAGTGGTGGGACCTATCAATATTTAATAATAGATTTGAGATAGTGGAGGAAAGTGTGTAATAGTGTTTTATATTATTATAGAATAGAGATAGTGGAGAAAGTAGTGGATGTAGTAGTGTTTTATATTATTAAAAGTTACTATTTTTGGAATGTATAAAAATGAGAGGGACATCCTAAAATGGAAAGTGTATAGAAATGACTGGGACGGAGGGAGTAATGCATAAGTTGTAACTTATAATGATAGCCAAACAGGCCCTATATATGTCTCGTCGTATTTCTCATCTTTTGTCAAATTACAATGCTGAATGATTTTCTAACATTAATACGTTGATGGTCTTTACTTCATTTTCTATTAAGCTTGTTTAATACTGCTCCGTCCTCCTCAAGTTTTTACATTAGGTTGAGCAAGTACGTTAAAAAAAAGTATAATTTAGTGAAGAAAAGTAAGAAAAATCAATAAAGTGGCGGAACCAATCAATATTTAATGTATAAAATGGAGATAGTGGAGGAAAGTAGTGGATGTAGTTAATTTTTATATTATAAAACTTTACTATTTTAGGAAAATTTTGGAATGTAAAAAATTGAGAAAGGCCAAGGACACTTAGGGTCATTTGTTTATGTCAATGGTGCTTATTTTAATGATTAAGAAATTAAGATTGTTTGGTTTTTGTTTCTTCCTTTCTTAATCGTTAAAATTCATCTTAATGGCTGAGATAAAAACATATAGGCTAACCATTAAGAAACTTACTTTTGAGTCATTTTGCGAGTTACTTCAACACTAAACACACAGCAAGACATAAGTACATGTTTTTTTATTTGATTTTACCATAAAAAGAATGATATAATATATTTTCTTAAAAATGTAATATTTCAATATTATGAATTTTTTAGCATAGAAGTTGTTTAAATTTTCTATTAAATAAAATTATAAATATCTAAAAATTATGTAATTTTCATCTAATTCAAATTTTAGATATTGATAAAACTTTGCAGTCTATTGATGCTAATATATTATTATTATTTTAATTAATTAATTTGTATAATATTACTGATGAGAAAAATTTACACCATTCAGATATTGTGTTAAGTTAAGTACCAAATAATAATATTCATTAAGATATAAATATAGAATTAATCGAGAATTTAAATATAGAATTAATTAAATTCACTTCGATATATTTTAAGATTTTCCTCAAAAACTATCGATAATTGTTTTCGATAGTTTTTCTTTTCCTTTTCAAAAACTATCGAAAATTAATTTCGATAGAATTTTCTTTGTACTTGGAAAAACTGTCGAATTTCCTAAATTCGATACTTTTTGCTTCTGCCTAAATTTCAAAACCTGTTCTGTTTTAAAATTCAGACTTTTTGCATTTCTTGTCAAGTTTATTTTGAATAAACTTTTACAAATTTACCAAAATCAATTGTCAACAGAAAATTCCCAATTTTCTCAGAATATAATCGACTAAATATCATTGAATGATATTAACCAATTAAAATCCAATAAATTAGGCTACATTAATCTACAATGTTAAAAACAAAGTAAATTAATTCAAATTAAATAGATGCTTAAATATTTAGAACAAATATTAGCACCTAAATAATTATTAGAATTAATAACCAATTAAATGCCAGAAGTATATCATCCATAATTATGACATAAAATTAGTACAAAAATCCTAACTACGAGAATTGCTCCAGAAAATAAATTCACGAGTCCCAAGGATATAGAAATTCTTAAACTCATGTATTCACTAGGACTATCTTGTAGTTACTGACTTCTAATCAAAATCAATTAGAAAGATTTAACATCTCAAGTTCACAAACCAGCCTTGAAAAAGTGGATTCATCAAGCGGTTTAGTAAAGATGTCTGCAATTTGTTCCTCTGTGGGTACAAAGTGTAACTCCACAGTTCCATTCATGACATGCTCTCGGATAAAATGATACCTGATGTCGATGTGCTTCGTCCTCGAGTGTTGTACTGGGTTGTTAGAGATTGCTATGGCACTTGTGTTGTCGCAAAATATTGGAATCTTTGTCAACAAAAGCCCATAGTCACGGAGTTAGTTTCTCATCCACAAGATCTGAGCACAGCAGCTACCAGCAGCAATGTATTCAGCCTCAACTGTTGATGTGGACACTGAATGCTGCTTCTTGCTATACCAGGAAACTAACCTTCTTCCAAGAAACTGACAGCTTCCTGAAGTACTCTTCCGATCAATCTTACAACCTGCAAAATCAGAGTCTGTGTATCCAATAAGATCAAATCCTGTATCTTTAGGGTACCAAATTCCAAGATTTGGGGTCCCCTTAAGATATCTAAATATTCACTTAACAGCTATTAGATGAGATTCTTTAGGATCAGACTGAAACCTAGCACACAAGCATGTTGCAAACATTATATCTGGTCTACTTGCAGTGAGATAAAGTAATGAGCCTATCATACCTCTGTAGCCTGTGACGTCAACCTTCTTACCAGTTTCATCCTTATCAAGCTTAGTGGCAGTTGGCATAGGAGTCTTTGCTGTAGATGAGTCTTCCATTTGATACTTCTTCAGAAGATCCTTGATGTATTTGGACTGACAAATGAATATACCATCTTGTCTTTGGTATACTTGCAGTCCAAGAAAGAATGACAATTCATCCATCATGCTCATTTCATATTGACTCTGCATTAACTTAGCAAATCTCTTGCATAGATCATCATTAGTAGAACCAAATATTATGTCATCAACATATACTTGCACCAATATCAAATCATTTTTGTGCTTTTTGTAAAAGAGAGTTTTGTCTACAACACCTCTTGTAAAATCATTTTCAAGTAAGAATTCAGAGAGAGTGTCATACTATGTCCTTGGAGCTTGTTTGAGTCCATAGAGAGCTTTGAATAGAAAGTACACAAAATCTGCCAGTTTTGAATCCTCAAAACCTGGAGGTTGTTCCACATACACTTCTTCTTCTAACTCCCCGTTTCAGAAAAGCACTCTTCACATCCATTTGATATACCTTGTAATTGGAATGTGCTGCGAATGCCAGAAACATTCTGATGGCCTCAAGTCTTTCTGCTGGTGCATAGGTTTCATCATAATCTATACCCTCTTCTTGAGAGTAACCTTTAGCAACCAGTCTGGCTTTGTTTCTCGTTACAATGCCATCTTCGTCCAACTTATTTCTGAATACCCATCTTGTTCCAATAACATATTTTCCCTTAGGTCTGGGTACCAGCTTCCAAACTTTCTGCCTTTCAAACTGATTGAGTTCCTCTTGCATAGCAATTACCCAATCTGGATCATCTAGAGCATCTTCAACTTTCTTAGGTTCTGTTTCTGAAAGAAACCCAGAATAGTGACATTCATTTTGTGATGTTCTCCTAGTTCTCACTCCTGTGTCCGGATCACCAATGATCAAGTGAAAGGGATGATCTCTATTCCATACCCTTTGTCTTGGAAGATGCGATCTTGATGATTCTCCTTGTTCTAGATGTTGTGGAGTGTGACTAGTTGATCCTTCTCCTGCTCCTCCTGAGTTGTTGACGGTTTGATCTGTTGACCCTGTTGATTGACTAGTGGATCCAGTAGTAGTCTGTGTATTTCCACCAGTATCACCACTTGGTCCAGAATCATTATCATCATGATTATTATTAATGACTGTAACAAATTCAGGTTCTTCTTCAATGTCAGAGAGATCTCCTGATAGATTTTCAAATACCAAGGATTCAGAGTTCTCTCCAGTTTGCAGGCCTGGTCTTTTGGTGTCGTCAAATGTTACATTAAAGCTTTCCAACACCTTCTTATCTTCAATCACATATACCCTGAAAGCCTTAGATTCCAGAGAATAGCCCAGAAAAATGCCTTCATCTGCTTTGGCATCAAACTTGCCAAGATGTTCTCCATTTTTAAGTACAAAGCACTTTGCACCAAACACATGAAAGTACTTCAGTGTTGGCCATTAACTCATACGGAGTCTTTTCATGATCGTTGTTGATCAGGGTTCGATTCTGAGTGTAGCAAGTTGTATTCACTGCTTCAGCCCAAAAGTAAGTGGGAAGTTTTGATTCACTCAACATGGTCCTTGCTGCTTCAACCAAGGTCCTGTTCTTCCTTTCCACTACTCCATTCTGTTGAGGAGTTCTTGGTGCTGAAAACTGTCTTGATATCCCTTTCTCTGAGCAAAAATCATTACGAACTGCATTCTTGAATTCAGTTCCATTGTCTGATCTGATTGTCCGCACAGGCACCTTAGCTTCCACTTCTATCTTCTTGATGTGATCAATGATTAGTTGTGTTGCTTCATCCTTTGATTGTATGAACAACACCCACGTGTACTTGGAGTAGTCATCCACCATCACCAATGCATACCTTTTTCTTGAAAGTGACATAACATTGACTGGACAAAATAAATCCATATGAATCAGTTGTAATGGTTCAGCAATGCTTGTCATTCCTTTGCTTCTATGTGATGCTTTCTTCGACTTCCCCTTTTCACATGCTTCACATAGTCCCTCCTGATTGAATTCTATTAGGGGCAACCCTCTCACTAACTATCTCTTTACCAAAGAGTTCATAGTTTTGAAGTTCAGATGTGAGAGCTTCTTGTGCCATAGCCAACTTTGTTCTGAAGATGCCTTTCCATAGAAACATGTAACTTCTCCTTCACTGGTAGAACTTAAGTCAGCTATAAACAAATTTCCTTTTCTCACTCCCAGTAGAGCAAGCTTCTCATCCTTCCGGTTGGTGATCAAGCACTTGTCCTTTCTGAAATCTACATTGTAGCCTTTATCACAGAACTGACTGATACTTAGAAGATTGTGCTTCAATCCTTCAACAAGAGAGATGTTTTCAATGATGACATTCTCAATTTTCAATTTACCATATCCCGTAGTGAATCCTTTGTTGTCATCTCCAAAGGTTACAATCGGGCCGGTCTTCTTAACCAGCAGGGACTCTTCACCTGTCATGTGTCTAGAACAACCACTATCCCGAATCCACACGACCTTTGAGCTTTTAACCTTACCCTGCAATCACAGATTGATTTAGCGGACTTTGGTACCCAAACTTGTTTGGGTCCTGAAGGTTTAGATACTTTAACAGGAGTAACATTCAAGTTAGTCTTAACTTGTTTAACATTCATGCTTTCTGTGGTTTTGACATTATCAGTGCTATTGCTACCAGATGCATTCATCAACTTAAAATAAGCATGCATAATGTTTTATGTACATAGAAAACACTCTTTCTTACCACAGGGTTCATGAACATCAGGCATGTCAGACATGTTATGCATTGCAGAAGTATCAGTTCATAATGTATATGCATGTGTAAGGTGTCCAGCAGAATTACAAATAGTGCACAACTTCCTAGATGCAATGGGAGAAGAAGAAACAATATTCTGATTAACAACCTTCTTTTTCCCATTCATGTTCTTTTTAGCCTTGTCAACTAAGTCACCTACTTCAGTTTTAGGTAATTCAGTTTTTACTGATTTCCTAAGCAACTTAGTCTTTACCTCTTTTTTCTTCAATAAATCCTCCTCAAGCAATTCTTGTCTAATGTATAAGTCATCCTCATGAAAAGGTTCTGAGAAGGGCTTGACAAAGACTGGACTGACCACATTCTTAAGAATATGTGGAATATCCTTCTTGACAACAGGAGATGTCACAGGGAATTCCAGAATCTTTTTCCCAGCCTTTTTGGAGTAGTCAAGTCTTATAGCAGTTTTATTACCCTCGGTCTGAGTATCAATGATCTCCTTAGCAATCAGGGCGGAATTCTTAAAAGCATTCAGCTTCAAATCTAAATCTGAAATCTGCTTCCTGAGGATAGTCTCTATCTCATCATTACACTTGATCTTGTTTTCTAAGTACGCATTCTTTTGCTTAAGATCTTCTATTGTGACAGCTACAAGATCTAGTTCTTCATTTTTAGATTCTAGATTTTTAATCTTAAGAACTAGTTTAGCATTCTCCATTTCAGATGCTAGCATGCCTGTGTGTTCATTAAACAATTCTACACTTAGATCTTGCACAGTTTTCTTGTACTCGGAATTAGACATGTCAATTGTAGTTAAGATAGGTACCTGAGATAATTATGGTGATTCCTCTAAAGAGTCAGCCATTAGGGCAAGATTTACATATTCATCCTCTTCATCCGAATCAGTATCATCCCAGTGTTTTCCCTCTGCTATATAAGCCTTCCCTTTCTGATTTCCAGACAATGCCTCCAGTTGCTGTTTCAGCTTGGCATTCTCCTTCTTCAAATCCTCATATGAGTCTTTCTTTTCATAGACATCTTTCATGTCTCTTTCTTGACAAGGCTTCCGACATTCAGTGGCGAAATGCCCTAACTCATTGCAGTTGTAGCATCTTGATTTGCTTATGTCAATCGAGCCAGTCTTGTAGCCTCCATTAAAGCCTGTACTAGGTGCATACTTGCTCTTCTGGAATCTGTTGGTTGAGCCCTTGAACTTGTACTTAGGGTTTCTCTTGAAACGAATATGACTAAACTTTGCAGCTATGTACACCATGGTTTTTTCTTCCATTTGCTCAAGCTCTTCTGGGGTGTAGTAATCACTTTCATCAACACCTAGATTCACAGAATCCATCTCAGCTTCTATGATCACCTCCTTTCCAGCTCTAGGGGTTTGAACCTGAATATCAGAAGTTGTTGGTTCATCCACTACAAGTGTTGCTGACCTCACAAGTGCATTGTCCTTGTTATCCACTGTCCCTGGTCCGTAGATTATCACTCTATGTTCCTGTTCCATCTCATAAGTCTTCAACTTGCCATAGATCAACTCTAATGACATCTTTGTAAAATCAATTCTTTCTCTTATGGATGAGGACTTGTGTTCTACATGATGGGGCAGCGTCATCATGAACTTCCTATTTGTTTCTCTCAGTGGATAGGTCTTCCCTTTCATTGCCAATTCATTTAGAAGCTTAGTATATTTCTCAAAGACCTGAGTTATACTTTCTCCTGGAAGAGACCTAAACGCTTCATACTGAGAAGTCAGGATGTCCAATCTGTTTTCCTGCACGTCTTCAGTTCCCTCCATTATCAAGTTAATGGTATCCCACATATGTTTCCCGCTTGTACAGTTCATCAACTGATAGCTCATTTCTTTGTCTGCGGAGTCTGCCAATATCAACATCAAACCTGTGTTCAATCGAATCAGTTCATTTTCAGAATCTGTGTACTCAGTGATATCCTTAGGTTGGGTGCCTTGAGGAATCCTGGTGCCATCAGGAGCTGTAGATTTACTAACTAGTTTCATTGGTACAAACGGTCCGTTCTCTAATATGCCAATATACAACGGATTAGATGCCTTGATAAATAACAACATCTTCATCTTCCACAAACCGAAATCATCTCTAGTAAACAGGGGAACTTTAATACCAGTGGTTGTCTTTGGAGCACTCATTGTTTCTGAAAATTTCAAATTGTTTAAAATTCAAGAAATTCCAATTAAATGAAAAATTTTGAAAGTTAAAAAATTTGCTTCGAATTTTCAAGCTACGTTTGATTTTGGTCTCATTCACCGGATCTGATTTTTACGTCAATCAAGTAGCTCTGATACCAATTGTTAGGTCCAAAGTATCGTAGAAGGGGGGTTTGAATACGATACCTACAAATAATTCAATTTCGTTCGCGGATAAATCATTCAGTTCAACTACGAAATCAAATACACCAATTCAAACCAAGAGTCGGGGAATATATCGTTTTATAAATATAAACCTCGAAGGGTGCTACAATTTCTAATCCGTAGATTAGCTTCAATGAGTTTAAGGTTACACAAATTCAATACAATGATAAAATTCTGAGCACTATTAATTTCTCTGATAATTTTCTCCGGCTCAAACTTCTCTCTCAGTAATGTCTCTGTGAATTGCCTTAACTGAAGAAGACACTTTCTTCACTCTGTATTAACTGCAGACTTTTGTTTGAAACCGTCCAATTTCCAATCAACCATTCACAAAAAACACTTTCCACCTGCTCCTTTGAATTGTAAACCATCGAATGTGTAAATGTATTTTACCATTCGATAGTTTTTAAATCAAAACTATCGAAATGTAAATTACTTTACATTTGAATTCTGATGGATTTAATAAATCACATTCGATGGTTTTCTAAAAGGAAAAACCAGCGAACCATTTCTTATCCTTGATCTTTTTAGTAAATCCTCTGAGCTTCAGGGTGTTTAAGTAATAGACTTTGTCAATTTCTTCTGAGACGATAAAACAACTTGATCTTTTTAGTGCCGTCACCTAGTGCAACTGGTCTGGCTCACAGATGAATAACACTTGATCAATTCTTCTTCTATGTCTTCAATTCAGTGCTACTGACAAGTCCTTTGTCGTTCTAGTTGCTTCAAATAAATCACTGGAATCATGTGGTACTTAACCCTAAATCATTCACATACTTCTGTAGTCTTGAAAATCTTGTTTCTTTGATTGTCACTGAGGCTTGAACATTTTCATGAACTTCTTTCCGTGACCTGTTTACGGACTTCAAGAATACATACCATATTTTGATTTTTTGAGTTTACCTTTTCTTCTTTGATTCTGGATTCAAGTGCTTCTGTTAATATTATTGTATTTCTTGTCCTTTGTTGAGTTGTAGTTATCTCTTTTACATCTTATGTTACCACTACACCATAGATTGGTTATTGCAACTCCAATTGAAAAAATTGTTTTAAAATCGTTGCTATTTAATGACAAGTTTGGACAAGTTTACAAGTACTGCAATGTTTTTTAAAATCGTTACAACTGGATTTCAGTTATGCAAAAATTAAATTATATAGCAATGAATATAAATAAACGTTACAATAGCTTCAAAATTTTGGGATATAGTTTTGGCGGGCTACATAAAAAATTAGAAGCGGGCTTTCCAGTTTTTTTTTCCCGGGCTTTCAAACTCACACACAATTTCTTTTGACTAAAGCATTTTGACTCAAAAAAATAACACGCACACAATTTCTTTCTTTCAGACAAGCGAGATAGAGAGAAAAAAGGCGATAGAGAGAAGCTCGAAGATTCACTCAAGCTCGAAGACTAAAGCTCAACAAAGGTATCTTCTTTACCCAGATTGATTCTAAAATCGATTTTAGATGTATCAATTAGGGTTTAATTGTTAATTTGTGCCTTTTTTAAAATCGTTTTATACGGTTAATTTGTTAATTAGGGTTGAATTGAGAATTTGTTTAAGTTAATTTTTAGAATTAGGGGTTTTAAATTAGGGATTTTGTTTGGCTATGGTTTTAAATTAGGGGTTTTATATTGCGGTTTGTAAATTTTTGATTTTCGGGTTTGTTTTTTTTGCTATGTTTGATTGTTTGTTAAGTGTTTGTTGTACTTGTACTTGCTTTTCGTGTTTTTTTTCTCTTGTTAAGTGTTTTTCTGAGTTTGTAAATTAGGGGTTTGTTGTGTCATGAAATCCCTTGGGTATTGGACTTCTAATATTGAATTCTGCAATAGGTCTTATCTTTTTTCTATTTTGTTTATATATTTTGGATGTTGCGGTAGGTGTCCTGTGGTGCGAAAACTTCTAAAGAAGATAACTGGTTAAAGCGGTGCGCGACAATATTTTTCTTTGTATTTTACTATCTCCATACGAGTTACTTGTTAAATCATACTCAGTTGTTAACCTGGAAGTACAATTGACCAGGTATATTCAGTATTGTCGGACAGTATGTCGTCCTCGCCTATCTGATTTAGCAGCTACATTGCTGCAGGAGAGTTATGTCAAAATTAGACAGGTACCCTCCGAAAGTAACAGACTATATGTATATTAAATTGCAGAAGAGGCTTAGTCCATTTACTTCACTCGGTTTTTCCATCTAGTTTTATGTTCACGCTTTGCAGAACCTTAGATTCTATTAATAAATATATGATCCATTTCATGGCTTCTACTGACACCTCGAGGCTTTTTAAAGGTTGGTTGTTTACATGATTCCAGAGCTGAGGTTTAGGAGAGGTCTCAGACTCTTGGGTTCCAATGCTCCCCCAATATTTTCAGTAATTTACCTTTCTGTTGTCTGTTTGTCTGGCCGTGAACAATTTCGTACGACTGAAAAACAGGTCTCTGTGAAATGTCTTAGGTTCAAAAATCTGTTAAGTTGTGTGCTGGTATCTTGTTAATCTATGCGGATGTTGTCAGTGTATTCTGTTGTCCTTTTGCATTGGGATATTTCCTGCCCATTGTAATCCTCCTTGGATTTTTGCTTATCAAAAAATAATGGTAAATAGAATAATATACAAAACCATTCCAGAAACAAAATATTCACTCTGTTTTATATTTGATGTTACAATACAATGTCTTTAAATTGACTTCGTTACAACTATCACAATAGCAGAAGTACTCTGATTGGGTATACTTCTTGGTATACTTCTTTCTCTTCAGCATGCTGCAAATGAGAATTAGTTGCGTACAAGTTTCAACTCTTAAAATGTTTTAGGTTTATGCATTGATGGACGGAAGAATCTCAAAAGGAGAAGCCATGGCTATTATGTGCTTTAAATCGTAGTCTTGGAAGAAGGTATAGACCGGTTAATATCACTTGTGTGAGTTGTGAACTTGTGATGGTCCACCTCTATTCTAACATATGGGTTTCTTTTTTTGTACTGAATTACTTTTTCCTGCAGGTTTTGCTTTGGTGGATTTTTTAAGGTAATTGGTTTACTTCCCTATGGTTTTTGTAGTTTTAAAGTTCTTTTCCCAGCATTCTCATTTTATTTAGCTAAGAACACATGTTCCAAGTGTGTGCACTTCATTATGCTTTTTTGTGATTGTAATTGTCTCATCTTGAGAATTTGAAGTCTATTAATTTGCAATCTCAAGACATAGTACATGGCGTTCCTCGAAGAAACAACACTGCATATGATACATGAATTTGGATGTAATTTTTTTTTTCACTTTCATGATGTCGGGCTAAGTTCTCTAAGTATTGTCAATTTGAACCCTTCCTTTTCAAATTTTTACAATTTCTGACTTGAACTTTCGAAATTATACCACAAAACTTAGCAGTATAAAATTAAATCCATCATTTTTATATTCTTTTTCTTTTACTGTTTCCAACTTGGACTTCTAAAATCAGACCACAGATTACCATGTACTCTGTAATATCATATTTAAATGATTTCAATCTTATTCAACATAGGGTCCTCTATATCCATTTACAATGACATAAAAGTATCAAAAATTGTTTTAAAGTTGTATCTTCTATTAAAAAACTGGATCGCTCGGGATATTGTAGCTTTTAGAATCATCGAATTTGTTCATGTGGCTGATTGATGACTCCTTCAAGTTAAATTTAAGGCACTTATATTGGGCACAGAATCCTAAAAATCGAACTTTTGGGTGATCTTAAATAAATATTTGGATGATTCAAATGAAGCTAATGCTTGGTAGACAAGGCAATATAGTAAATGATCACCTAGAAAGTATGTCTGCTATAAAGATAAATTTGATTTTTATGTTAAACTTAGACAGACAGCTCTATGGTTGTTTCAGGTTTTAACTCTTATGTTCAACTTGAAGATTGGAAATGATCTTTCACAATTTGTTGGACCTGTTATATTAAACCATCTTTTGCAGGATAGTTCCGATATTGAAGTTGTATATTTTTACTCCACCAGAATTTTCTTGACAATTACTCACAATGACTTTTGTTTTATATATCTGATTGTTACAAAACCATTCCATAAAAATGTTCAATCTGTTTTATATTTGATGTTACAATACAATGTCTTTAAATTGACTTCGTTACAACTATCACAATAGCAGATAGTGTATAAGGTATATCCACGCATGATTCTATAAAATTAATAGGTTCATATCTGTGTTTCTGATTGTCTTGTTAAGCACTATTGTCAAAGTCATAATTTTCGACATAAATGGTCATTTGTATTCGACATTTTGAGGTGCAGGATGTCACGCACGTTCAGGAAAATGGAAGACATCAAACTACAATCAATGATTTCACCGGATGCAGAGTTGCATTGAATAAGGTCTTTAACACATTGATCAGTTCAGAAGATCAAGTCAACCTTTAGCTTGGCCGAACAATGATTTTCGTACTGTTGCTGGTTTGTTTTGTGTTGTCAGATGGGATCCCTGGTCATCTGGCGTGCTGCGTTTTCAGGGTGGGGGTCAGAAGTACAAGGGTTGTGGAGTCTTAGTACCTAAGTAATGTGTATAAACCATGAGTTGTGGAGTCTATTTAAGTTTTTTTGAAGTGTATGTTACTTGGTCGTTTTGTTAACTAATTAAGTGTATGCGACAAGACTTTGTCGTTTTGTCTTGATTTATCTTTTGGATGGTTTCTATGACGATGTTGGTGCTACTTTTAAATTGTTGGTAATTAGTAGTTTTAATGAAATGACATTGATGTTTGGTGTTACTTGGATTTGTGGCTTTTATGCCTGGCTAGTTTAATATTCAAATGGAACCACACAATTTTATTTTTAAATATTGTTGCAATTGTTCCAAAAAGGTGTTGCAAATAATGTTAAAACTGCTATAAAATTATTGCAATAAGGTCTTAAACTGTTGCAATTTGTCTAATAAATTCATTGCAATTGGACTAATATGTGTTGCCTTAAAGTGACTTGTTTGCCAACCATTTGCTACTGCAATGATTTTTAAATATTGCTGAAGACCATAAAACGTTGCTACATGCATGTATTGCAATTATTTTTAACATTGCTATATGGAGCTGAAATCGTTGCTAAATGGCTCTATTACATCAGGGGCGGATGCAACGGTGAAATTTTGGACATTCGTTGCAATTAAGTCTAATGCAACAATTATAGGCCTTAAGGCAATATATTTGTGTTGTTGCAATATGCAATCTATGGTGTAGTGTACATTATGCTTTATAGAAACTCATCTAAGATTGTTCAATCATATCATGAAGAACATACCAAAAATGCCAATGTTGGAATTGGTTTTGATTCTGAGAATGATAAAGGAAGGAAGAGTGCTAAAGGCAAAGAAAAAGAATCTTGTGTCAACAAAAATGTGCCTCTTGTTTTAACTAATGCCAAGAGTACTGTGGAGTTTGATGAAGAGTTCATGGTCATCAAACAAGAGATTCTTGAAGAAGAGTGATAAGTGGATTTTTAATCCACTTGGAATGCTTCATATCGGCTTAAATTGATGACTTGAACTCAAGTATGTGGTGTGTTTAATGTGTTTTCATTAAGTTTTGCAGAACCAAGAGTTGGAGGTTAATTTGATTAAAATTCGGATTTTCCGGGTAGGTTGCGCAGTCTTCACTGTTTTGGCCATATCTGGAGTTCTACAAGTCCGATTCTGACGATCTTACAGCTCACGCGAAGAGGACAACATTTTCTATAAGGTTCTGTGCGGGCGCCCAGGAATTGTACTGGAATTCTGTGCGGCCGCCCAGGAAGTCAGAACCGCCAGAAATTGCCAGAATTCGATTTTAATTAGGAAAGTTTCACAAATTCGACTTCTAATCAATATGGTAATTGCTTGGGGCGGCCAGCAACTTCCAGAATCAGTTGTAAACATGGAATATGCAATTCTTATTGCATTCAAAGACGGAAATTGCCGTAATTCTATTCTAACTCAAAACCGGCAATTGCTTGGAAGAGGGACAACTTGGAGCTATAAATACACACCTTGGGGGGACATCACAACACATCACAATACATCACAACACACCAGAGATCAGATTCAATATTGGAGCACAAGATCGAGGAGCCAAGAACGAAGAACGTGACTACGAGGAGATCTAGACATAGTTTTTTCTTGTATTCTTCAATTTTGGTGTAACTTTTGGATGCTTCCAGATTTGTCCTCTAAACCTTTAACTCTTATTCAAATTTACATCATTGATTTCTTGTTTTTCATCATGCTTTCATCAAACCCCGTGACGATGAGAAGTTCGATCATGAACTAATCGTTGTCATGGGGTCCTAGCGGATTTATCTATGGATTTTAGTAGTTGATTGTTTTAAAGATTTGTGTGTGATGACTTATTGATATCCTAGTTTGGTTGTGCTTATTCTTCTTGGATGTGTCACGAACATCTAAGTTGTTTTGTTAATCTCTATTGAATGTGAAAGTGGATATAGAGGTTTAGAACTTGCCATGCTAGCATAGGTTTGTGTATGTTTGTCATGCATGATTCGTAGGTAATTTTAACCATCTTACCTACACTATGTAATCTGAATGGATAACTTGCTCGTTAAACCGTTATGTTTTCAAATCTTATAGACATATAGGGTCTAAGCATACTTGGTGTCTGCTTAACTTCTATCTCTTTTGTGGATGTTTGAGTGGTTTGGTATATATCAGCAATCTTTAGTTTAATATAGTCTTGATAATTTGTTTAGTTAATTTAGTTAATCAAAACACAATTTGATACTTGTCTTAGCATTGAACGATAGCCATACATTGTTGCATAAGTGCATAACTATAATAACCATAGCAGTCTCTGTGGGAACGAACTCTACTTATTCTTATATTACTTGTGACCGCGTATACTTGCGTGATATTGTGTGAACAAGTTTTTGGCGCCGCTGCCGGGGACTCGGTGTTATTTATATAGTTTATGTGCTTGTCATCAGTGGTCGTTAAAGTTCACTGACTCGGATTGTAGTTGTTTGTTCTGTGTGTTTCAGATACTTAAGTGAAAGTGTATGCGAACACGTTCTCAATCTCGGAAAGAAGAACGTGAATCAAGTCTAGTTATGGGAGATCAATTAGCACCAGAAACGAAGGCTTTGAAGGACTATTCTCAGCCAAAGATCAATGACATTGAATCTAGCATTGTCAGGCCAGCCATTGCAGCTAATACTTTTGAAATCAAGCCTGGCACGATTCAGATGATACAGAATTCGGTTCAGTTTGGGGGTGCTCCGACGGAAGATCCTAATATGCATATTAGGGATTTCATAGAGATCTGCGACACCTTCAAGTTCAACGGAGTGTCGGAAGATGCTGTGAAGCTGAGACTTTTCCCGTTTTCTCTGAGGGATAAGGCTAAGGGCTGGTTGCATTCTCTACCAGCAGGTTCTATTACTACATGGGAGGATCTTGCTCAGAAGTTTCTCACTAAATTCTTCCCCATGGCTAAAACTGCTGCGATCAGGAATGCTCTTACTCAGTTTTCTCAACATTCTGGTGAGACTTTATGTGAAGCCTAGGAACGTTACAAGGAGATGCTAAGGAAGTGTCCTCATCATGGAATGTCTGATTGGATGGTGATAAATTGTTTCTATAATGGTCTGGGAGGTCAATCTCGGCCAATGCTTGATGCGGCATCAGGTGGAGCTCTGTGGGCTAAGAGCTACAATGAAGCGTATGAGCTGATTGAGATGATGGCTGCTAATGAATACCAGAATCCAACTGGAAGGCTATCGCAAGGCAAGGTAGCAGGGGTTCTGGAAGTGGATGCAGCTACGGCAATTGCAGCTCAGTTGAAGGCTTTGTCAATGAAGATTGATTCTTTGTCTAACTATAGAGTTCAGCAGGTGGCTAGTGTGTGTGAGCTATGTGCAGGTGCACACGACACGACTCAGTGCGCCATATCAAGTGAATCGGCACAGTTTGTGAGCAACTTTCAAAGACCACAGCAGCCCGTGCCAAATGTCTATCATCCCAATAACAGGAACCACCCTAATTTCAGCTGGAGCAACAATCAGGGAGGTCAACAACAGCACCCTTATCAGCCATTCCAAGGACAGCAATTTGGAGCAAAGCCTTACAATCCTCAGAATTTTCAGCAGCAGCAAGGGCAGAATTTTCAGCCACGGTATGCTCCTAGGCAACAATTTCAGACACCAGGATTTCCGCAACAACCTCATGTTAGTGCGGGGCAGTCTTCGAATGAAAAATCTGAATTGGATGAGTTGAGAATGATAGTTAAAAGCCAGGCGGCATCGCTCAAGACTTTGGAGAATCAGATGGGGCAGTTGGCAAGTGCCTTACTCAGCAGAGCTCAGGGAACTCTTCCTAGAGATACGGAGCCTAATCCAAGAAAGACAATTGTCCAAGAACATGTGAAAGCAGTTACCTTGAGATCGGGAAAGGTCACGGGCAATAAAAAATCAGCAGTTGTAGAAGAGGAAGAAATTCAGCAGCAGCAGGTGGAACCTTCTAAGGAAAAACCAATTTTTGATTTGGCAGCTAAGCAGTTGGACGGTGAGGCTGAAAAGAGCAAAAATTCTGCTGACAAGTCTACTTCAGAGCAGACTATTTACCCACCTCCTCCATACCCAAAGAGGCTCCAGAAGAAGACTACAGAGAGTAACCAGATCTATCCTCCTCCTCCATATCCAAAGAGGCTACAGAAGCAGAATCTTGACACAAAATTCACCAAATTTCTCGAGGTTTTCAAGAAGTTACACATCAACATACCTTTTGCAGAAGCTCTTGAACAGATGCCGAGCTATGCTAAGTTCATGAAGGGTATTCTATCTCGGAAGTTGAAACTCGAGGATTTGGACACCGTTGCTTTGACAGAGGAGTGTAGTGCAGTTCTACAGCAGAAATTGCCACCGAAGCTTAAAGATCCGGGAAGTTTTACCATACCTTGCACTATTGGCAATCAACTTTTCAGCAAATGCTTATGTGATTTGGGAGCTAGCATTAATCTAATGCCAATGTCTGTTTTTAAGCAACTTGGGTTGCCTGAGCCGAAACCAGTTAATATGACCTTACAGTTGGCTGATCGGTCGATCACATATCCGAGGGGTATAGTGGAGGATGTCTTGGTAAAGGTGGATAAGCTGATTTTTCCTGCTGATTTTGTTATTCTTGACTTTGAGGAGGATAAGAAGATTCCTATCATCTTGGGAAGACCTTTTCTAGCTACTGGCCGAGCGTTGATCGATGTTCAAAAAGGAGAGCTCACAATGAGGGTGAGTAATCAAAAGGTCATCTTTAATGTGTTCAAGGCTATGAAATTTCCGACAGAGGAGGAAGAGTGTTTTAGCTTGAAGATGGTTGATACGGGTCAGAGAAAGGAGTTCGATCAGTTGTTGAGCAAAAATTCGGACATGCACAAGTTCGAGCATCACATCAGTGATTCCATTGACAATTCTTCCATTCGAGATCTTTCGAATGTCAAGCTTGGAAAACTTCCACCACATTGGAAGTATGTCCTTCTGAATGATGAGTTGGTGATTTTTAAAGAGTGTGAAGATAATGTGTTGAGAAGGTGGAACAAGGATGATGAGGTAAAAGAGTGTTCTTATCAATCGACGGAGAAGCATAAACACCTTAGAGGTGTAAAGAAGAAAAAGAAAAAATCGATTGATGGAAAAGTCAAGGTGAAGTTTGATTTGGAAAAGATGTGGGAAGAAAGCAAGAAGGTTATCAAACAATGGGTGAATGGTCCTTCTGCTAAGGACAAGTCAAATGCGATCTTCGAGCCACCATGATTTGATTCACATTTGTCCGGCTAAATGACATTAACGACAGCGCTTCGTGGGAGGCAACCCATGTGTTAGGTATGTTTCTACTATCTTTTTATTACCTTCAATGAGGACATTGAATATTGTAAGTTTGGGGGTGGTAATTAAGGAATATTAGTGTGTGTGTGTTCATGTAGGATTCATATTGCATGTGTAGTTAGTTCATTCATATCTTTGCATGTTTGTGTCATATAGAGCATTATGTTTTGCATTAGTATTTATATCTGTTATGTGAGTCCATTTTAGTTGCATGCATATTTCATGATCCCATAGGATTTGACTATTTCCGTTGGTGAGTCGATGTTGATTGGAGTGTGGTTGTGATGAATAGAGGGTTGATTAAGTTTCTAAGTATTGACTTGCATGCCAGAAACAAATCTATTTCATAAGTCTCATTGGTTGCTTTTGAATTTGATCAGACCATGCTTGTTTGGTGTTAGAATTTAACCACTTGTTTACATTTAGAATGTTGGCTAGATTCTTGAAAACGAAGAGCACTTATGTATAAGTTTGGGGGAAACCAGGGATTTCATGCTAGTTGTAATAAAGGCTAGGCGTCAAATGGCTAGTAGCCGGCTCATTGAAAAAATGAGTAGTCTAGGGTGGATGAGAAAAAAGGCAAAGAGCACTCATTCCGAAATTGTTGAAAAAAAAAAAAGAAAAAAAAAGAAAAAAAAAAGAGAGAGTTGTTTTTGTTTTGTGTTTATGCAGAATTGATCAGGGTGAGCTCTTTAGTACTCGAGCGAGTAAGTTCTTTGGGGACTTTGTGCCTAGTGACCTAAGACTTTTCCGGTCTGGGATCCGCTGACCTAAAGCTCGTTAAATGGGTATTATTGTATAAGCCTTTCGGGGTCTCAACCATTGCACGGTCAAATAAGCATGTGTGTTGTGTGTAGTTGTTTTTGTGCAATAAAGCATGAATTCTTGTCTAACTCAGATGGACTGCGAAGGTGTCTCTTAAAAGTTCTTGTGTCTAGCGTTCATTCTGTTTGTAAGCTTGTGGTTGTTTTGGCTAAGAGTAGGTATGGTCTTGATTTAGTTTGGGAGTATATTGGTGAGCATCGCACACACGCACGTTTCTGTGTTTGTCTCGTTGGTCGATGGGAATTTGGTCGAACTCTGTTTGGAAGACTGTGTTCTTTGAGATGTTGGCTTGTTGATTGGTTTTGGTTGGTTTGAAGGGATCGTTGCATTTTCATATTAGTTGCATACATGCATTGCATTGTTAGTTGCATGAGTAGATGGATTTTGTGGGTACATTCGCTATAGGCCCTCACGAGACCTTACTCGTCCACTAGGGCTGCCTAGGGGTTTAAAGGGCTTGTTGCATATGCCAAATGCAACCGTGATCACCTACGGAAGTGGTACTAGTTAGTTGTATATAGTTATATTATTTATGCTTGAGGACAAGCATCGGTTTAAGTTTGGGGGTGTGATAAGTGGATTTTTAATCCACTTGGAATGCTTCATATCGGCTTAAATTGATGACTTGAACTCAAGTATGTGGTGTGTTTAATGTGTTTTCATTAAGTTTTGCAGAACCAAGAGTTGGAGGTTAATTTGATTAAAATTCGGATTTTCCGGGTAGGTTGCGCAGTCTTCACTGTTTTGGCCATATCTGGAGTTCTACAAGTCCGATTCTGACGATCTTACAGCTCACGCGAAGAGGACAACATTTTCTATAAGGTTCTGTGCGGGCGCCCAGGAATTGTACTGGAATTCTGCGCGGCCGCCCAGGAAGTCAGAACCGCCAGAAATTGCCAGAATTCGATTTTAATTAGGAAAGTTTCACAAATTCGACTTCTAATCAATATGGTAATTGCTTGGGGCGGCCAGCAACTTCCAGAATCAGTTGTAAACATGGAATATGCAATTCTTATTGCATTCAAAGACGGAAATTGCCGTAATTCTATTCTAACTCAAAAACGGCAATTGCTTGGAAGAGGGACAACTTGGAGCTATAAATACACACCTTGGGGGGACATCACAACACATCACAATACATCACAACACACCAGAGATCAGATTCAATATTGGAGCACAAGATCGAGGAGCCAAGAACGAAGAACGTGACTACGAGGAGATCTAGACATAGTTTTTTCTTGTATTCTTCAATTTTGGTGTAACTTTTGGATGCTTCCAGATTTGTCCTCTAAACCTTTAACTCTTATTCATATTTACATCATTGATTTCTTGTTTTTCATCATGCTTTCATTAAACCCCGTGACGATGAGAAGTTCGATCATGAACTAATCGTTGTCATGGGGTCCTAGCGGATTTATCTATGGATTTTAGTAGTTGATTGTTTTAAAGATTTGTGTGTGATGACTTATTGATATCCTAGTTTGGTTGTGCTTATTCTTCTTGGATGCGTCGCGAACATCTAAGTTGTTTTGTTAATCTCTATTGAATGCGAAAGTGGATATAGAGGTTTAGAACTTGCCATGCTAGCATAGGTTTGTGTATGTTTGTCATGCATGATTCGTAGGTAATTTTAACCATCTTACCTGCCCTATGTAATCTGAATGGATAACTTGCTCGTTAAACCGTTATGTTTTCAAATCTTATAGACATATAGGGTCTAAGCATACTTGGTGTCTGCTTAACTTCTATCTCTTTTGTGGATGTTTGAGTGGTTTGGTATACGTATACTGAAAGGTAGCGTGTACTGATTTCGTGTTATCCGATTAGTTGTCACAACCGTCACATGCATTGATTAAAAACAAAAGACTCTGAATGAAGTATTTAATGAAGTTAGGATCCCATGTTTATTTTCTCATAAGTAATATATCAGAAATCTTTAGTTTAATATAGTCTTGATAATTTGTTTAGTTAATTTAGTTAATCAAAACATAATTTGATACTTGTCTTAGCATTGAACGATAGCCATACATTGTTGCATAAGTGCATAACTATAATAACCATAGCAGTCTCTGTGGGAACGAACTCTACTTATTCTTATATTACTTGTGACCGCGTATACTTGCGTGATATTGTGTGAACAAAGAGATGGCTGCTGAAGGTATATCTTCCTCTCCTAAATCAACAACTCAAAAAGAAACCAAAGACACCATTGGTAAGAGTTCTAAAATCACCAAAGAAGTTGTTAAGAAAAAGAAACAGAACAGAAATGGAAAGGTAGGAGTTAACAAGAGTAATAACTACGCTTATGTGTCAAATGCCCCTAGGAAACAATGTCAAAAAGTTCCTCTGTGAATCATTTAACTCATAAGTGTACAAAATCTGTTAACCATGAGATGCATGATCTAAAGAACCTTTCTGTTAGCTCAAATGATACTCATGATTCTTTCTGTGGAAAATCAAATTGTATGACATGCTATGTGACTGTGATTGCTAAGTGCTTATCTTTGAAGAAAAATCTTGACACTGCACACTCATATGATTCACACACACATATCCACACTCACAGAACAGGATCCCCAACAAAAAGTGATAAGGGAAAGACTTCATGTGAGCCTAAGGGTGCAAACTCTAAGGCTTCCAAGTCAGTGAAGTCACCTGTTGTGAAGAAGATTGTAAATGACAGAAAAATCAACTATAATCATGTTTCTAAATCAAATGGACCCATCCAAGTGTGGGTACCAAAAACAACTTAGTCATTTTGTGAATGCAGGGCAACAGGAATAAAAGAGTCATATGGATCTTGGACAGTGGATGTAAGAACCGGGAAACCGTGGGTTTATTTTTAGAGTTTAATATAATTTGTTTTGTGATATTCGTGGATTTAAATCCGTTATGTGTTTAAATGTGGGGAAATTTTCGTTAAGCAATCATATGTGTCTGTCCTATAAATGCTACGTGAATTTTGAGGTAATTAGATTGGTATTTAAAAAGTGAGTTATTTTATTTTAAAGTTATCGTAAATTTTTGAACGAAGAATTCCGTTCGTTTCGTAATTGTTCGGGAAATTGGTACATCATTCGTACCAATAATTCATTCGTTAAGACGGGGGATATTTTTGAACAATTGTTATAAAGATATTTTGGTTCGTACATATAGATAGTATTAAATTATTCTCGCGATTATCCGTACTTTTTGAGGATTATCGTTTTGTAACTGGTACGTTATATTCGAATAAAAACGATCCAACGGATCAATATTGAACCAAAAATATCGTTTGGGGTATTATTTTCCGTTAAATATAAATAGACAAATCATAATTATTTTACGTATAATATAGCATATAATATATCGGTAATTATCTAAAAATACCCGAAAACCCTAATCATGTTCTTCGTAATCGAATCAAAGATCGAAGGTGTTATTGAAATCCAAATTTCAAGTTTGAGTACTCAAATTAAAGCTCTTGATCCCTAGATTCTTAATCTTCAATCCGTTTCATCATCTGGTAATTTCTCAATTTATTACGAATTTTTGTAATTTTTTGGAAAATTAGGGTTTATGTTCGAATTTGGGGATTTTCATTATGGTGATTCTCCGTTCAATTGATTGCTTCCAGCATGTTCCTAGGGTTCTAATTAGTAGGAATTCATGTTTTTATTTCATGTTTGTGTTCGTTTTTATCAGATTCGATTTTAGGGTTTTTACCCGATTTTTCTTTTGAATAGTCCGTTCATATGAATGATCTGACATGATTTTTGATAGAGGGCTTTGCTGGGTTGTGTTCTTAGCTTCATTTTAACATCAAGAACGCTAAGTTTCATGTAGAAATGAGTAAAATCGGAATTTGGGGGTGAACCCACCGGAATTTGATCGGATTTTGAGTTACGGGATTGTTTTTGGTATGGTTTTGGTCGGAATGTATTGGCGTGTTGATAAGGAACGTTTTGGTATAAAAAGCCCTCTTTTTGGTCGTGTTTTTGGCTCGCCGGATTCTGGAAAAATCCGGTATGTTCTTGGCGACCCGGTTTGTTCTTGGCGACCCGTGACCAGACCCGTTGACCCGTTTTCTGACCCGGTTTCAATCTTCAAAACCCTAATTGATTTTCAGAAAAAGTGTTTCTGGGATTTATTTTTAAAAATAAATCAAAATTTGTTTTAAAATTCTAAAAATCATATTTGTATTTTAAAAATTCGTTTTATTATTCAGAAATTTTTATAAAATTCAGAAATATTTATTTAATTTCAAAATTTTATTAGATTTAATTATTTTAATTATTTTTGATTAATAATTAATTTATTTAATTGATTGATTAATTTTATTAATCAGTTAATTCTATTAATTGATTATTAATTAAATCTAATTAATTTAAATTAGATTTAATTATTTCTCTTACTTAGTTTTATTCAATAAAATTTGTTAAATGTTTATAATTAGTCAATTAATTTTATATTAATTGATTAAATTGTTTTTAAATCTTTATATTGTGAAAAATGATTCGATTTTCGATCTAAAAATGTTGTACGACTTATTTCTTTTTAAACGAGAGTCGAATATTATTCTAAAATTATGTATTGACGGTTACGTGACATAAATGATTTATTGGTTACATTTTAAGGTCGATATGTGTTGTACCAATTACGTGAATAATCTGGTTATCGAGTCATAATTACGAATAATTGCCCCGAGACTTATTTAAATGTTTTGAGCGTGTCTAATATTATCACGAGGGGTAGTTAGAACAGAAATTTATCGATATTGCTAGAAATTGAGATTTGCAAGACTGTTGACTTAGATGTTCACTTTTATATTATAGAGACACTAGACGAGCGTGACTAACCAGGGTTGCATACAGTTGAGCAGAAACGTTAGACAAAGGCAAGTGTTTATACTCTTCACTTAATTTCCAAGTGTTGATTCTTTTACACTGAATTGCAAGTGTTTTATATAATCTCGTATATTCACGAGTATTCTTTTATACCTTTTGAGATCAGATTCGTATTTCCATATTAATTAGGAAATTGTGAACCCGATAAGGGTAAAATGAGATTCTAAATTCTGGGTTTATAGTACTTGTTATACGAGTATTCTATTTTCCATCTTGCACCCATGCAAGTGTTATTATTATTTCTTGTTAATGCAATTATCAGATCCAATCCCTTATTCGAACTCATATATGTTATGCAAATTTAGTTTATTTCCTTCAGAATGTAAGGCTTATCTGTTATAAGTATACTTTTTGAAGGACTTGAACTATTTCTTTCAGTGTTCAATAAACCCCTATTTCTTTATTCATAAACTTCACCTTGAATTCTCCCTAAACTTGAACTTGACTTTCTTGTTACTTATCAACTAATGGACCTTATTTATTCTTCCATAATGAGATAATATCATATTCATGTTGCCATGTTAAATGAGAAAAGTATAATTTCTGAGTTGAAATGTGGATTTCCTAAATGATTGGGAAGTTATGAACCCGATAAGGGTAAAACTGTGATTTGAGTTGTGAACCCGATAAGGGTAAAATGGGATTTTAAGATTTTGGGTTTTTATATGAAACCGAGGTAAATTGGAATTTTAGGGCCGTGGCGCCGGTCCAGTGAGATAAGTTATGGCCAATGGCAATAAGTGCCTTTGGGGCTAATGAGTGCCCCGAGATCCCTTGAAAGTGTATTGAAAGTGTATCATGTAATTATTATATTATCATGTGTATTGTTTATTCGAGGATTCCTCTTAAAGAAAAAAGAATGAATATAAATTAAGGCGCACATTAATTAAAAACTTTTTTAGACAAACACAAAAAATTAAGTGCACCTGTTGTAAAGAGGCCCAATGGGCTATCTTCGAGAAACACCTCTCAAAATGGGCTCATTTGTCTCACTTTGATATCTTTTCGCTCTAACTCCATATCACAGCCTCTCACAATGGCCATGGTCACTATTAAGCTTAGTAAGATACCCTCCACAGTCATGACTTTAATGGACGCGAGGAAACCATTACCCTATGTTGTCCTCCAACAACTAAGTGTTGCTTGAATCCCGGGTATGTAGGTCTATTGTTCATGTTTGAGAAATAGTTTTGATATGAGAGAGAATACACTTATTTTCTCTAGCATACTTTCAATCAAAAAACAAGATGAGCTATAATCTTCATCAATCATCATCCGATATTTTTTGCTTTGTTCGAGGAATCATTGTATTTTGCTCCCTAAATCCAGCAAATATTGTTATACAAGTTTCTCCATATAATATTTAGCCCAAGAAGGAAGGCAATTATTATTCATGGAGGACAAATAATTTTCAACAAAAACTTAAATTCGCTGAGGACTTTGTGGACGACCTAACACCATGGAAGAAAAAAAGGGAACATGACAAGGCTGTTGATTCGACGCGGCAAAAAGCTCCATGGAAACACAAATAAATAACAATATAAATCATGCTACATGCAGGTGAATATAAAGCGTCAATATGTTGTACTAGCATAGAGACAACAAATAAAATCCACTCAAACTAATGTTTTCAAAGCTATGTGACCCACCAAGGTACACTACACCATAAATGATCTATTTCAACGCAATGATAATGTTGCAGAAAACTGAAAAACTGTTGCAGTATAGCCTAAAATGGAGACTGCAACATTTTTTCAATGTTGCATATTTGGCCGTTGCAGTTGCTCTTAACTGCAACGATTTCCTCATCAACTGCAACAACATAAAAAATATTGCATTTAAATTCTAGTGCAACACCGTTGGACCTACAACAACATCAAAAAAGTATTGCTACAAATATTTTTAAATAGGAGCTTTGAGCCATTTGCAACATCTATTTTTACTATTGCAACACCAATATTGCAATACTTATGACTGATACTGCAACAATTTCTCTATTAAACATTTTATAAACTAGCAACACACTTTATAACTACTGCAACATAAAAACACCTCGTAGATACCTCACTATTTTAAAATAGCTCCTGCTAAAACTATTAACAAATCCAACCAATCCAAAAAAAAGGGAATCGCAACACAAGTCAAAAAAATAGCCCAAGGTACAATCACAAGTGCTCTAACACACTAAACACTACCAGAAGCATTACTAACCAGCAAAAACAAGTTCATAATGTCATAATAAAATATCTAAGTACTTGATGACATCTAAGAGCTCTCTTTGGTGCAGCTTGTCCCTGCCATTGTAGTTGCTTCGGTCATGATCATCACCATCACTAGAGTTGATGGTAAAGAGTGCCTCGACATTAAGATTGAAATTGGGATTCACTTCTCCTAATTGGCCGCTTTCTCATGTTCTCCACAACCTTCTTGTTCACTTTTTCTTCCATTTCATCTGCAAGTTGTTTTCTTATCTCAGATGTCAATTCTTGCACATAGTTGTCTTTGCCAACATTTGTTTGATTCACAGTTTTGACATGTCTCCTAATTAGCCACGACGGACCATGAGACGTGTTGGCTTCACAAAACAGTTTATCAGCAGTATCACCATCTGTGGTGGATGAAATAATCTTTTTGACATTTGCCTGTAGAAAAAGGGGAGAGAAATCAACATTCAGAAAATAAAATTTTAAAGTAAATTGCATCATAAGAATAAATTCTTACAATTTTAAGTTGAACTACTTCAGTTGGTGTGTTGTACTTCTTCTCAGGATCACGTTTACGAGTTTTAATAAACACCTGACCCATTGTTGGTAGCTTTTTATTTGGATTTTTTAGTTTCTAATAACAAGACAAAAAAAGCATATTAACTCATTAGACATATAGACCATGCATATGTATATATTATTATTATTTAAATCTATACTTAGATATTTAGTATACTAGCATAGAACATTTTTTTCAAAATAGAGATATACCATTTCATTCCTGACTTGGGCAAAACTTGTCAAAATAGAGATATTTAGTAGAACGACTTGCCGAATTTTTTGCATCCACTTCCTGTAAATAGATTGTTCGAAATGAAACAACAAGATTAGGCAGACTGTCTACAAGATTGTAGACTAGAACTGACCTAAAAGTGACACGCAAATTAACATAAATGAAAAAGGTATACCTGGACATGTTCATCACCCCAATACTCTAACAGAGCTTTAAATTCCTCAAGTGGAATTTTAGCCAGCTTGTTTTCAATTCTATCCTCATAATTAGTATAGCGATTATAATGTTTTAGTTTTGTACGACATTTATGCCTCCTCCATGCATCATCAATTGTTCTCATCACCCATGGTCTACCTTCTTCAGGTATGACATACCTATCCTGAATAGTTCGAATAAATTAACAGAAGAGTTTTATAATTTTATAATTAATCTAGACTTATTTACAAGTTTAAAAGATTATGAAAGAATTTATTAAATTGAGGATAATAAAGAAGCAGCTTACCAATACAAAACCCCAATAGGCATCCTTCTCATTCTTAGGAACTTGAGACCAATTTACGAAATTAAGAGGCACATAACTCCTTGCTATAGTGCCCAAAAAATTGCTTAACTCAGCTACCACTTTCTTACTATGAGCTACAGGTTGGAAAAGGTGATTCATTGTAATTACTTTTTTTCAGAGGGTTTTCGAGCGTGAACTCTATCCATTCTTGTTACTCCTCTGTATCTCTTTTGAGGAACTTCTGATTCACCTAACAAGTATATTATGAATTCTAAGAAATTAAATATTTTTAATTTATTTATCAGTTGTATTTGAACTTGTTATATATATATATAATACTATTACCTTCTTCATTTTCTTGATTAACATTTTCTGGGAGGTCCATCTCATCAACATCTTTCTCAGGTACTTGTCTTGCCTGCTTAAGCCTTTGGCGATCCCGCATTTGTTTGTAAGCAGCCATTGTACCATTGCCTGCAACTTTTGGTCGTCCTAGTTGTTTTTCACCTATAGAAGGTGCCAAGGAAGTAGCACCTTCATTTGCAACTGGCGATACAACAACAGGGACAGACTCTCTTACTTCCTTCTCTTTCTCGGTTGTAACTTTGGCACTGGTTCGTGCTCGGGTAGTTGGCCCAGTAGAAACCTTTTTGTTTCTCTGCAATACATTTTTATTCAAATTATACTATATATAACATGTTTCTAAATATTTTAAATCCACTACAATTTTTTATCAACAATACTGAACAATGATTAACTTACTTTTCTTTTTGTTACATCTTCCGGGCTATCCTCTCCACTAGCATCGGGAATATACTCATCTGTTCCCTCCACCAAATCATCTCTTCCAGGTACATCTTTGTTCTTCCCTTTTTTTTTTGTTTTGCCACCGAGACTCAAGTCCAGAGTCAATGTAGGCAAGCCCATGGCAACCATAACTGCCTTATTTTACGCAACTTGCTTGCGCTTCAGCTCCTCATACTTGTTCAATTTTGGTGCAACATCCTGAACTTATAATCAATTAGAACTAAAAGTACTTTAAATTTAGTAGGCTGTAGAAGAAAAATTGGTTTTTTTACCTGAACTTCCTTATCAGAATTTCTAATCTTCTTGCCATTGGTCACGTCCTTGTCAAGTGCCAATTTTCTCCTCATAGATGACTTATTTACATCATTTTCATCTATTAGTTGGTGCACTCCTCTCTTCTTCGCTATATGTTGTTTTTGATAGTCTTGTATTGTCACAAATTGTAGAAAATATTGGAGTACAAAATGAGCATGGTGGCTCTTGTATCCTGCCAGTTTCCTTTCTTTCACTTGCACGTATCGACTAACATTAGATGCACAACCATATGGTAGTTTAACGTCCTTCAATACATAACAAAACATTTCTTTTTCTTTATTTGTCAAGTCGAACACAACAACCCTAATTTCTAGCTGACTACCATCATCAGATTTTATTGGATGCAACATCTTTCTTATGCCCATATCCTCTAAATCCTTACGAGCATTGACATGATCCTTTGTCTTCCCACCAATATTGAGCAAAGTGCCTAGAATACTATCAAAAATGTTTTTTTCAATATGCATGACATCTAGGTTATGTCGGAGTAGATTATCTTTCCAATACGCCAAATCAAATAATATCGACTTCTTTTTAAAAGGGGATTCAGAATTACACTTTTGCTTTTTCTGTTTCTTTCCAAAATTATTTTCAAAATCACACAACAATTCTTCAATATCTTCCCCCGTCAAAGGTGTAGGACACTCCTTTGTCTCAATCTCTCCATTAAACCTCTTTTTATCAAACCTCCACTTATGTTTAGGATCGAGAAATTTCCTATGGTTCATGTAACAAATTTTCCTACTATTTTTCAAGTACTGCGAAGAAGTCTCATAATTGCATATTGGACAAGCAAAATATCCTTTTGTGCTCCACCCCGATAACATCGCCTACCCTCGAAAATCATTAATTGTCCAAAGGACACTGGCACACAGATTGAAAGTCTGATCAACACAAATATCAAAGGTCTCTATTCCTACATCCCACAAGTCTCTCAATTCTGTAATCAGAGGCTTCATATATACGTCAATGTTATTTCCACGGTCATTTGGGCCAGGAATTAGTGTAGAAAGAATGAGATTTTCTGGTTTCATGCTTAGCCAAGGGGGAAGTTTATAATTTACTAATACGATTGGCCATGTGCTATGAGATAGATTTGTCATACGAAATGGATTAAATCCATCAGAAGCTAGACCTAATCTAATATTTCGATTTTCTGAAGAAAACTTTGGATACATGGCATCCATCGTCTTCCAAGCCTTAGCATCTGCGGGATGTCTTAACACCCTATCTTTCTTTCTTCCAAATGCATGCCACATCATCTGTTTAGAATATTCTCGAGACATAAACATCCGTTGAAGTCTCGGTTTTAATGGAAAATACCTCATGACTTTAGCAGGCACTTTGCGGATTACCTTCTCGCTTTCAGCTGAGGAACTACCTTTCTTCTCGGTCAAAATCCATCTCGAAACAGCACAAGTTTTGCAATTTTGTTCATTTTTATTTTCTGCCCAGTATAACATACAGTTATTTGGACATGCATGTATCTTTTCATAGTCAAGACCTAAATATTTAATGACTTTCTTTATCGCATTAAAAGATGAAGGTAATTGGGCTTCTGGAAAAGCATCCTTAATTATATCTAGTAGATCCCCGAAACCAGACTCACTAATACCATCCATCTTCGACAAGACGATACAAGTTTTTCACATCTGTGTTTGGTCCTTTCGAAAGACCTTCATCACAATTTTCTAAGTTGCGATAGGTTCCATGAAACATATCATCAAAATTATCTTCCAGACCACCCATTCCCATATCGTGATCCATCTTAGTACTAAAAGTGGTATGCGCAACTTAATATATATAGCTCACACACATTGGACAAGGACCATCACATATCAGATGATCGAAGATAACACTTTCACCATGCCATTTGTTATTTTTACAGTTTTTGCAAGGACATCTAATTTCACTTCCTATAGCATACTTGGAAAATGCATTTCTCAAGAAATCTTTTACTCCATTAGAATATTCATCTGTGTACTTAGGAACTTCTAACCATTTATCACCTCGGTTGTCCATGACTACAACAAGGAAAAAGATGATAAAATGTTTAACAAACTTTTATAAGTGAAGGAGAAGCCTAATTTCTTTGAAAGAGTTAATTATTCAGTACATCAAACAATTTTTATATAAACAAAAGGCTGTTAAACATATGCAGAATATTAACAATATAAGCACTTAACATAGCAAGCAGAATATCACCAATAATGAACACTTATTAAGCGCATAAATAGAAACATGAACTTTGTAATTAATAATTAAATTGTACCTTAAAAAATCCCCTAAATCCCTAATTTATACCTTAAAAAATTCCTAGTAAAAACAATACCATAAAGTAACAACAATACGATAAAGTAAAAACAATGGACAAAGCCCTAATTTATACCTTAAAAAATTCCCCTTTCGATAAAGCCCGGTTTCAAACTTCCCCCTCGTAGATAAATTCATAATTCTTCAGCTCTGTACAAGAAGATCAAAAAACAATTAGAAACAAGCAATTGCAAACATGAAATAAGAATTAAAAGTTGAGACATGCTCAAAATCTCTTCAAGTCTTGAAACCCGAGCTTAATCCCATGCTTTGTAAATGAATCTCCAAGAGAGAGAGAGAGGGGGGATGAAATGGAGGCCGGGGTAGTGATAGACTGAAAGAGGGAAAATGAATTTTGGGGAAAATAGGTTTTAGGGGGAAATAAATTTTAGTTGGGGGGAAGTTTAGTATGCCCAAAATTTTCATTTTGGAGCCTGTGTCTTTTTAGTTTTAAGTAAAATATTTGCAACATTTTCAAAGGTTGTTGCAGTTGATGTATAAACTGTTGCAACATTATCAAAAATACGTTGCAAGGTTGAAACAATTTAGATTTTACTGCAACGTTTTTAAGACGTCGTTGCACTAGATTAACCTTTGCATTTAAGTGCAACATTTTTCTTGCAACATGCATAATTTTAGTTTCATTAGGTCACTTATGGTGTAGTGATAGTAGGGTTAAAAATGGAGAAAGGAGAAGCTATACACGCGAGCACAACAACGAGTAATGAATTTTTTTTTTTTGCACCTCTCAAAAATTAAATCAGAACCAGGAAAAAATAAAAGACAAGTTTCGTGCAATTTCACATATATTGCCCAAATATTATGTGATGCATTATAGATAGTTATTTTTTAAAATTTTTTTTATAAAAATTATTAATTTGTGCGAGTCATATTTTATTATTCTTGTAAAATAATTGTGAACCCCAAATTCTGGGAGACACATATTGTTTGAAAATTTCGTTTGAGCCTTTTATTTTCGAGAATTGTAGATGAATTTACAAGATCATACGAGCTACATATTTCTAAAGAAAAAACAATTTATGCGAGACTCACAATTTTGAATAAAATGGTTACAAACAAATATTATTTTTGAAGTAAATAAAAATTGCGAGATTTTGAAAATGTTATATTTATGCGATTGAAAAATATTTTTTATATATGTCAAAAAAATTTAAACTTGTGACTGAAATTATCAAGTAGGGTAGGCTGACCTATAATTCCCTTAATGCTCCACTATTGAAGAAAGGAGTTAGTGCCACTCGATTGTAAAAGATCAGAAGATCCTTCCTTCTGTGTACGGAGCCTAGGGTTACCTAGGGTAAAATTCACACTACAGAAGACCTTGCGTCTTATAGGGAGTTCATGGAAAAACTCATATTATTGAAGCCCTTGCTCTCCGAGGAGAGTCGACGATTAAATTTATTTATAGAGACCCCGGCCTCTAACTCGGGGGCCAGGGGTAGACGAGGACCTGATACTACTAGGTCCTCATGTCGATATTACAAACACTTCAAAAGCGTGTATGCCAGTTCGGGCTATATACAAAACCCCAAGGTCTTAACATGAAAATAAACACTGCAATGAATTTTAAAATGATATTATTTATACTCGCTGTTCTGAAAACTTGGCAAAAATATATAACCTATTCGTCATCGCATGGTGTCATACTAGCATCGGCATACAATTTACCGGCATACAATTTACCGGCATTGTAATGCTCCATATGGTTTTCTAATATTTTATTTTCAGCTGTTTCAACGAGTGAAGAAATTTGGAAGCTTGAAGATTTCTTAGTTCTCAACTCTAGCAAGCTACAATGGAGAAATCGAGACTAGTTGTTATGCCATTTTTTTGGCATAGCCTTAATAATCTCCAAATTTATCTTTTAATAATAATCAATTCAGATTAATAATTATTGCTCGACCACTAACTAATATTCTCTCTCATATACGAGGAAATCATCAATCTCAATCGATTTATAAGAGAAAATATCTACAAACTGTGTCGTTTAAATAAGGAAGGCATCACAATGCCAAGATAAAATCAGTATTTGCCTACATTAACGAAGTGATAGACACAATTTCAAGGAACTGTATGGGCTCGATCGAAAATAAATTGATACACAAACATCTTGGAAAAAAGGATCCAATACATCATATAAATGGTGACACCTCCCAACTTCAGCCCCTCTATTTTTCATAAACCTTAATCCTCTAAAACAGACACATTCATACATTTACGCTCTATTATTCTAGCACACCTCCGATTCGTGTTGTTACGAATTTACTCGAACAACAAAATCTTTTTAAAATTAGTAGATGGTAAGTCTAAAAGACATAAAGTGCATCTAAAAGCGTGACATATCTGTAATCAAAATCTCTCCGTAAGGGCAAGAAAGGTTATTTTACATACAAATATAAATTAAAATATATATAGAGAGAGAGAGAGAGAGTTAAGCTCTATGCACACCATGGTTTAGTTGGAGACCTTGGAAACCATTCATGTTTTGCAACTAAAATATGTGCAAAACATATTTTATACAACAACGAGTCACCACCAAGGACAGGTAACTAAGTCATGTCTCTACTAACATCTCTTTCTAATAGTACCACTACTTTCCAAGCTCAAATCAAAGTAAAACTAGTTTTAAGAAGCTTAGTGGAAAATGAAGTAAACATAATCATTTAACTTTGGGCTAATCACAATATGTCATAAGATGCAAACAAGGTTACCAAGAGTTTCCCCATTCCACAAATATTGTTTAAAGATTGTATTTCATGTTAAGTTAAAAACAACAAAATAATATGTGCAGAAACTCGGCCAATTTTCACCCTTGTAACTAAAATTGATAAGAAATTGATCAAGGAACTTTACTAACTCCGTCGATTTCCTGGCATGTAATAAAAAGAACACTTTAGTACAACTATATATATGAATAACTTAAAAGTACAAATCATAGCACCAATGTAAAGAAACACAGCAAATAGAGTACACTTAAACTAATCATCCAAGTTGACTTAATTTCCGTAAAGCTGGTGAATCCTTTGCAATATTTACCTAGTCTCCTAGAATGTTAGCATTCTCTTAATCGTGGTCACCAACAACTAAACCCGTTAGTAAATCAGTAATTTCAGGATCAACCACATCCTCCCATCCTGTAGGGTCGATGTATTCAGTTCCAAGTGGAGGAAGTGTTCTCGGCATTTGATTCCATACAGAAACATCGTCTTCAGCATCTGATATAGACAACATCGGATCTTCATCTTCTCCGTTTTCTGGAGGTTCTGAATTCCAGTCGATGTCTTTGTCTATGTGCACGTCTGGATCAGGCAATGAGACCTCCGATTCGTAACCATTGTAATTATCCCAGAATCTTTTTTTGGCAGCGGTGAAAGCTTCTTCACATGCTGAATCCTTCCAATCCATAATCTTCTTGTGCGTGGATATCTGCTTTCTGGCTTCTACAAAATCTTCCCATTTAATATTTCCTATTTTTGAAGTAAATTCTTTTTCCCAAGAAGGTATACAAGGCCGCCATATGTCTGCAAAAGAACATATTTGCGTTAGTGTGTTGATAGACAAACAAATAGACAGTAGAGGACGTGTGTGTATATGTCTGTGTATCTAGATCTTGTGTGTAAAAATGATAAAATTTACATTTAGGAGCAATGTATCAAGCGCTTGGTATTGTAAAGTGATAAAACTTACATTTAGGAACAATCTTTCTAGGGTTATATCTTCCTCGATTCCCAGGCTTTGCGCTTCTTTCCATGATATGTGCAGCTAGCAACCAAAGTTTAAAACCACAAAGGAGAATAGTTGTGTATCTTGAAATGACTGTAACCAAGAAATAGGATCTTTATAAAGATGTGAATACTTGAATACCAAATTTGTATATAGTAATTGATTTATTCATTTTCTATTTAGGATTGGATTCTTTTCTATATATGATTCAATTTTTATTAAGTACGTTGAGCTCCATTTAGTAATAAATGGATTCTTTTTTCCTTTTTAGTTGGATATTAAAAATTTGGTTGGAATAAAAATAACATAATAGTATTCTATATTCTTGGTATAACTTGTAATTAATTTAATTCTTTCTTATCTAGTTTTGTGTGTATATAGTATATATTGAAATGAATTTTAATTTGATCGCAAATAATTTTTAAGTGGTATTTTATCATGTAATTATTATATTATCATGTGTATTGTTTATTCGAGGATTCCTCTTAAAGAAAAAAGAATGAATATAAATTAAGTCGCACATTAATTGAAAACTTTTTTTAAACAAACACAAAAAATTAAGTGCACCTGTTGTAAAGAGGCCCAATGGGCTATCTTGTAGATCCACCTCTCAACATGGGCTCATTTGTCTCAATTTGATATATGTTCCCTCTCTTGTAAACAAATTTATAATAATATGTATAACTGTTTATATGAAAACTGGAAAACAAACTACTCTTGCATGTAAAACTCCTGCAACAACTTTATTTCTTTCTGGCAGTACAATATAAAAGCAAAGCAAAACAAAATAGCTAAAAACTCGGGAGTATCTCTCCACCTCTCCTATCTGAACTCCACCACTTCCTAACTGTCCTAGAAACACTCGACTGAAGTATGACTCAATCAAAATGCTAATTATTTGCAGCACATAAAAACAATAAAGACAATAAAAGACAATAAGATTAAGATTAACCCCAACAATCTCCCACTTAATCTTAAACTTATTTCACAAGATCTTTGACACCTAAGAGCTTCCTCATCTTCTCGAACTTCGCTGTGCCCAGAGCCTTGGTCAATATATCTGCGCGTTGCTTGTCTCCAGCAATATGCTTTATGATGATTTATCCACGCTCCACACATTCTCTGATAAAGTGATAGCGTATATCAATATGTTTGCTGCGTCCGTGAAATACTGGATTTTTCGCAAGATCAATTGCAGATTTGTTGTCGATAAACAGAATCACTGGTCCTACACACTCATCTGACACTTGACTCAAGACATTTCGTAACCAAATACATTGGCAAGCTGCAGCAGTTGCAGCCATGAATTCAGCTTCACAAGAGGACAGAGCTACACACTTTTGTTTTTGCGACACCCACGTAATCAAGCTTTCATTCAAATAGAATACCATGCCCCCTGTACTTCTTTGATCTTCAAGACAACCTGCTAAATCACTATCGGAGTAACCAGTTAGTACATTGTTTCCTCCGCAGTTTGAATAAACCAAACCAAACGCCAGTGTTCCCTTAATATATCTCAGTATTCTCTTAACGGCATTCTGATGAAGCACGGTTGGACTTTCCATAAACCTACTAACAATGCCAACAGCGTAGGCAATATCTGGCCTGGTGTGAACAAGATAACGTAGTCCACCCACTATACTTCTGTACTGCGTTGCATCAACAAGTTTACCTTCCATATCTTTTGTCAACTGCTCCTTTGGATCCATGGGAAACTTAGTTGGTTTGCACTCTGCCATGCCCGCCTTTTCAAGAACCCTCTTAGCATAACCAGTCTGCTTCAGTTCGATGTACCCTTCACCTTGATCCAGCTCAATTCCCAGATAGTATGTGAGTCTCCCCATATCACTCATCTCGAAGCTGTGATTCATCTGAGTTTTGAACTCGTTAATAACAACTACACTAGTCCCAGTGACTAACAAATCGTCCACGTACACTCCAACTAACAAAACTTCATTTTTCTCACGTCTCGTATATACAGCATGTTCGTGTGGACAACGCTTAAAACCAAGAGTTTCGAGGCAGCTATTCAGTTTTGCATACCAGGCCCGAGGAGCCTGTCTCAAACCATACAACGCCTTTAAGAGTTTGTAAACAAGATGCTCTTGTCCCTCCTTGACATACCCTTCTGGTTGTGCCACATAAACATCCTCATAGATGTCACCGTTCAGAAAAGCGGTTTTAACATCAAGATGATGAACCTCCCACCTATTCTTTGCAGCCAAGGCTAGTAGTAACCGAACTGTTTCTATACGTGTTACAGGTGCAAAAATTTCTTCAAAATCCACGCCACGCTCTTGGACATATCCCTTTGCCACTAATCTTGCCTTGTACTTCACTATCTGACCATCTGCATCCCTCTTCAATTTATAAATCCATTTCAACTTAATTACCTTATGTCCAGATGGTGGTTCTGTCAAGACCCATGTGCCATTTCTTTCGATTGAATCCATCTCACTTTTCATCGCTTGCTTCCACTCCTTCTTCTTCGTTGCTTGATTGAAATTCTCTGGTTCGTCTATTCCCATAAACATTAGCTCATCCTCCAACTCAACTTGTTCTGAATAGTTGTAGACATCACTGATTAGTCTGGTTCTTTTAGGCTCTTCTTCATCATCATAATTTTCTGGGTTCAGCACATGTGTAGTTTGATCTGCTGTCGCAGTCTCAAAATCACCTCCAGGATCATCACCCCTGTCATTCGTCTGTCCCATCTCAGTTTCTTCATTTTCTGTATACACATCTGGAAGTGTGAATGAACACCTTCTGCCTTCATCTTGTTCCTCTTGCTGACTCCATGGCCAATACTTAGTTTCTTCAAATGCAACATCCCTACTTATATGGACTCGGTTGTTCAAAGGATCAAGCAAGCGATACCCTTTCGTGCCAGCTTCCCTTCCAAGGTTAACCAACTTTACACTCCGATCGTCCAGTTTCTTTGTGTGGACGCTGGGAACTTTCATGTAAGCAACACACCCAAAAACACGTACATGGCCAATATTTGGCTTCGAGCCTGTCCATACCTCGTATGGAGTTTTCCTTGACAATGCACGTGTGGGCAATCGATTTAATATGTATACCGAGTGACGCACAGCTTCACCCCACATTTTTGACGGCATCTTCATCTCCTTAAGAAAGCTTCGTGCCATTTCCACAACCGTTCTGTTTCTACGTTCGACCACGCCATTTTGTTGAGGCGTGTAGGGAGTCGTATAATGTCTCACAATACCATTTTCTTCACAATATGTCTCAAACTCCTTTGATGAAAACTCTCCTCCTCTGTCCGACCTAAACACCTTTATTTGTTTGTTTGTTTCCTTTTCGACTTGGACTCGGAATTTTTTAAACACATCAAATGCCTCACTTTTGTTCTTCAGAAAATATACCCACATGACTCTACTGTAGTCATCAACCAACAAGAAAAAATACTTGTTTCCCGCCATTGTCGTTGGTTCTATCGGTCCACATAAATCACCATGTACCAATTGGAGAGCTTGACTTGCACTATATACAGCCTTAGATGGAAACGACTTTCTTGTTTGCTTCGACATTAGACAACCCGAACACAATTCTTTAGGTTGAACTATGTTTGGTAGACCATACACCATGTTGTCTCTATACATGAGAGCCATAGATTTAAAATTCACATGTCCCAACCGAGTGTGCCACAATTGTGACAATTCCTCCGATCTTGTCAGTAAACAGACTTTCTCCACGGTTTCAATGATTATTTTATAGTATAACGACTCAGAAAAACGCTTGTACAGTATTAATATTTAATAATATTTGAAATCTATAATATGTGAATATTGTGTGAAAGGTGAATATTAGAAAATGTGATGATTAGATGTTTACTTGGTGAATGGTATGGGTTAAAATCTATGTGTATGTTTTTAATTGCATTTTATATGAATTTCTTATTAAAAATCAATTCTTTTCGACCTTCCGGGAATTTTATAAAATCATCGGAGACTCTTTTTATTGTGAAATCTTTTTCACAACCTTTATTTTATATTATATTATTTTCTAAAATTAGTGGATGAATTTATTTCTGGTTTAAGGATTTAAAACTGATTTTATGAGTTAAATGTCATTTAAGTGATCAAAACTTTGAAAATTCATATTTAATTCAATTTTGATCACAAAAATATTTTAAAAATATGGGTGAGCTTGTAAATTCGTATTCTTTGTTTTACAAATAAAATTTTGATTTTTAGATATTATCTTCATTTTATTTCGAATTTTAGAAAGGCATTAAATTGGTTTTCTTCTATTAAAAATCAGATTTTAGAATTTTGAACTTACTATTTTGCCCTTGGGGCTTATAAAACCCCCAAGCCCAGCATTCTCCCTTTTTCTTATTTTGGTCGACACCTCTGCTCTCTCTCTCTTTGTTGTTCTCTCTCGGCCATTCTTCTTTTCACTAAAAATCTTTTCTCTTCTCTTTTCTCTCCACATAATTGATTGATATATATATATATATATGACCATGTATACATGTATGTGTGTGTGGGTGTGTGTATATGTATGTATCGAGGTGTGTGTGTAAGGTGGAGGGTGACATGCAATGGTGAAGAGGTAGTGTTTGAGTGAATTGGTGGAGGAATAAGGACGGATATTGTGATTGGGGGTGGTGTGCGGTTGTGTGGACCCATTCCGGCCATCACCGTGAACCACCGCCACCGGCGGTGATCGGAAGTGAGCCGGTGGCCTGGGTTTGAAGTTAAATAGCTCTATCTTGATTTTAATCCATGTCTTTAACTCTGCATGTTAGTTATTTTTATGTTATGTGAACAATTTCAGTTTGCATGTGAATTCTTTGACCGGAATTGATGTGTAAATGGAAGATTGTGAATGATTTTGAGTTATTATGAATTGCATGTTAATATTTCAGTGGTTATTAGTTTGGTCTTAGCAGAGAAATCAGTTTTTATAATAATGATAGGTGTTAGGGGTCTTAGTGTTTGGACTTTAATTAAAAAGATGATGAGAATCATGTTGGTTTGTCAAGAAACTGCCCTGTTCTGCTCTGTAAATTCGTGACTGCTTGTTCCCTGTTTTTGACAGTGGGTATAGAATGTAAATGTTCTACTCAGAGTCTAGTTTGTCCACGCGAAAACCTTGTGTCATTTAATTTAACGAGTAAAGAGTTATGCATGTTTTACTAAAGGTTGCGCAGCAGGATTTTCTGTGCTTCAGTATACACTTTAAACCTGTTCGTTTTTAGTCTAAATGAACTGTTCTGAATTTGAAAGTTTTATGCTAAGTTGGATTAGTAACCAGGAAGTAGCCTATCAAATATGGTATTTGTTTGATTATTTTTGGATTTATGATAAATGTTTTGGTACGGCATGCGCAGCAGATTTTTCAGCTTTTGAGATGAAAACATTGTTTGTAAAGGTGTTAAGGATATGGTTAGCATTGATCAAGATGATTTAAGGGTATACCAAGTGTGGTATGATTTGAAAGTCAGATTATATATTTATATATATTTATATAAAGGGAGTATGTTATGTGTAATTAAATGGCGATGTGCGCTTACGTGAGTTGTTGCCTATTGCCTGATTGTAAATGTTATGTGATATAACTATTATGTGTTTACGCGTTTAGGATGCGTTGGGTAGTTTAGAATAAAGGTTAGCATTTTATAGAGAGCATACTAAGATAGAATATACTCTTTTGTAGAGTCACGAGACGTGGAACATAGAGATAAAGGCAAAGCGAAGGCAGAAATTCAGTGAGTACGGTTTGTTCTAAAAGCTACTTAAGAATCCAAAGAAGTAGAGTCTAGAAATAAAGGAAAGACCAAGGTGGAGAACCAGTGATTTCTCATAACCGTTTTTGCTATCAAGGCAAGTAATTCTGACTTGCTTTCGCTTCTAAATTCCATTATTTCATTTCGACATATATGAATTGCTATCTTGTTTATATACCCTTTTAATCCTGAAAACATATCATGTTCATTTGGTAAATCCTTATTTCTGTTCATATACCTTGTTGGTTCATACACCATACTATGTTTAGTTCTTTCTTTGAACCTTTACACCCAAAAGTGAATATATCAGAACTCACATTTTAGTACATATCCAAAACATACCTATGACATTTACTTCTTGATTTCCCATTGATAGAAATCCAGATTGATCAGATTGAACTTATCCAATTCCCAAAAGACTCTTTTATATACAAACATTATAGACACAACACAATGTCTTGTGAACCATATCTTGCTTAAACTTTTCTTCAGACCTTATCATTATCCTTTGATTATACCTACATTTTAACCTGAGATGCTATTGCATTAGATTTGAACTTGTACCTATGAATCACATACTTACTTGAAATTGAGAGTACATGAACCTTCACTTGGGTACTATACAAACACACATCCAATGCTTTACAAAGGATTTCTTTCATAAGAAAGAATTTAAAAGAAAGGAAGTTTCAAAGTTTGGATTCATTTAAATTCTGATTTATGGTTTCCACGGATTCCTAAGATTGGAGGCGTAAGAGGCCGAGTGACGCCGGCCCAGCACTTTTTAATTATAATTAATGGACTAGGGATGGACTAGTCTAAAGGCCAATGTGTGCCTATTGGGACCCAATACAAGGACCAGAGGGACTGTGTGTCCGGTATGGGGACTTTACGTGGCTGATCACCCGTATTGTCCGGTGCGTTGTGAAAAATCTCCAAATTACTTATTGTTTTTCTTGAAATCATATATATTTATAAGAAATTTGGTTTATCCTTTGAAATTGTATATTCATGTCATTGTTCTGATAATCCCTTGAGATGGATTCTGCTATACCCATGACATACATATTGATATTGGAAACTGTTTCACAGTGGTTAACTATTTGGATATATTATTACTTGCTGAGCATTTGGCTCATTCTTTCCCCTGTTCTAACCCACAGTTAAAAGAGAAGATGGTACGCACTTTTCATTCAGCTAGGAAATCTTCCTATAGGGTTATTTTTGGGATGCCAGCTCAGGCAGGTGATGAAGACTTGTAGAAGGTGTTTTGTATAAGGGAATGTAGAACTTTTAAGACACGGTTGTAATAACTTTTGAGACTTTTATTATGTAATAAAATGAAGTAGATAGTTGATGCTTGTTTCATACCATTACCTGTTAAAGATCCAGGTTGGAGTTGGGGTCGCGTTTGCATGTTTATATTATTTATTCACAGGTTTATAAGTATAGAGGTTGTAGTGACTCCCCCAATCATGACCCCAGATTGGGAGGGCGTCACAGGTTGGTATCAGAGCGGTCAGTTTTTTTGGTCACTGAAACAAGCCAGGATTAGGTATAACAATAATGAGAGAATTTAAGGTGAGAGGTAGGACTTAAGCTTCATAGGTAAGATAGGATTTGTAGATGTAGGTTACGTTTAGGATGAGTATTAGTAGAATTAAGATAACCCTTTACCGTTTTAGTATCTTCTTGGTTTATTATTGTGTTGTTGCAGATAATGGCTGTTTCGAGAGATTAACCTTCATTTGAGAATCCTTTTCCCAAGCCAGAGTCGTCAATATCAGTATCAGTGCATGCACACGGCCAAGTGGAGATTTCCATTACCCTTTGGGTAAATTTCTTTTCTGATAGTATAGCTGCAAGTCAAGGCAGATTTATTTATTTTACGTATAAAATGAAAGGGATTGGAGATGGACGGAATATTGAATGGATTATGGATTATGTGTGGATGATTGAGTTAGTATTTGAGATATTTTTAAAACAGGGCATAGTCCATTTTACGAATAGGTCATGCCGAATTTTCTACAGAAATATTAGCTTAAGTTATGCACTTTCATGTTATATAGTATTCCGACATATCGAGCGAGTATACGCTGGAACCATCTGAAGATCGGGTTACGGACGAGGAAACTAATTCGAAGCTGGAGGAATCAATCGGAGAATCAAACTACCAGTTCGGAAGACATCACTTGTAGATCCTTATGTACTTTACAGAACTTCGGCTGCACCGCGGAAGCTATAGGAAACACCACGCCAGGTGTCGTATCAAGTGTGGTTAGAGTTGAGCAAGAGTAGAATCCCCAAGATAACGTCTAGAAACACTTAGATAGATTCTTTACGATATAATAACGATTTTCCCCCGCGATAGAGACATTTGCCCAGAGAAGTGGCCTAAGTGTAGATTCTTTCTTTATTCAAGATTACATATAGTTGATTTACTATCGGGACATACCTATAACCTCAAACTAGAAATTAACTCCCCTAAGGACCATCTACATGAGACAAGGCATGATTATCTCCATACGATCGATGTAAGGATAAGTCGGTTCATAACTAGCCATTGATTTTATTCAATTCACCTTTTTTAAAAGATTCAATTTTTCATTTCTATTATTTTACCCTTTACGAAATATCTCTATTGTTCAGAGGCTAATTGATCCAATATTATATATATATAATAAAAACTTTTGAAACTCTTAAACCTTTCATATGTTCCTCTTAAATTTTTATCCTCCTTGTTGTAACTGAGATGAACAACCCTATATATATAGGGGATTCAGGTACTTTCTATCTGTGTGATAGAAGTCTGGTGGGACGCCATCAGTGGTGTGTTTGTCATGGAAGTACTAAAGGTTGGCCACCTGCTGTACCTTGTTGTTTAAACTGACAAATGCAACCTGATAAAGTTCGATGATCATTTTGATCTCTTAGTTTGATTCTTTTTACCAGAAATTCTTACTAAACATACTTGTCATATATCCATATCTATTGACACCTTCCTATCTATTGATTCATTCTGTCGGAAACTCTTAGAGGTATCAGCGATTTGAAATTGCAAAGGCGAATGGCGGTATTATGAGTGTCAAGCTGTACTTATATTGACGGGAAACTGTTTTGATCAAAAATGGGAAATTGCTTTAAAAAAAAAGAGGATTGGATGTCGAGTTAAATTTGCTCATTAGACTTACAATATGATGTCAAGGTTTATTATTACCGAGAGTTTGGTATGGACAAGGAGAAGGTAACAAAAGGATATACGAATACTAATCGTGTTGAAGTATGAAGTAAAGTGATATTGGATATACTAAAAAGGAGTTGATTATTGTTGATGAAAGACTATTATTCTACTTGTCAGAAAAGTATATATAAGCACCTGTTTATCCTATATTTCACTTTGGATATAGTAGTTAAAACATTACAAGGTTTTGAACGTCTTGAGACCAAATGTTGGACATAAATTTTAGAACCGAAGCATGATAACTTGAGCGTAACATGGTTTGAACCAAAAGGGGATTAGGAGTAAAGTGATTGTAATTGACTTGACTATTTATACAGTTGTGGTATGGAAGGCTATGAGAATCAAAAGTGAAAGTGATTGATCAGAAACAGAAGAAGCTAGAAAAAGGGAAGCCAGAGACACCGGAAGGAAGCCAACAAATAGGGAACTTTTAGAACCATTTCAATATAAGGCCTGAGTTTCAGTCAAATAGGAATGTTGGATTTGGAAGACCAGAAATTGGAAGTGATGGGCAAGGGAACCGTCCACAAGATTTGGATCAACAAAGACCTCTGAAACCTCCGATACCGGAATATAAAACTTATGGAAAGAAGCAACCGAGATTTCATAATAAGATCAATGTGGTGTGTTACAAGTGTACTCAGAGAGGACACTACGCCAATGAGAGTCTGAATCCGAAGGCAAGAGTCAAGAGCAACAAGTGTAGGAAGGTATGACATTCCTTAAGAGATTACAAGCACTAGACCCAGTAAGCATTATGTTAAGGGTAACATGACCATTACACACTAAGTAACCAAGGACAAGAATCCTCAATATAACCATGAGTGATACAGTAAAGAACAAGGATGTGGTTGCGGATATGTTTCATATTAGCTACATAAGTGCCAAAGTGTTAACGGATTCGAAGCCACAAAGTATTTTATTTTCAGAGAATTTGCTCGTAAGTCGGACTGTAAAACGCAACGGTTAAGTAAAGTTTTGGCTACATGAATAGCTACTCAGGAGCATATATCGATTAATCTAGCTTGTCCTCACTGTGAGATTGATATAATAGAAATCTGATGTAAATTCTAAGAATGGATTGGTTAACAGAGTAGGAAGAAAATGGAAATTTCAAGCCCTGGATAATTTAAAAGTTGTTATCTGAGGCCGAAAGCAGACGAAGAGGTATCTAACTATCAAAGGTAAAAGATTATTGTGTCAAGGTTGTAAAGCTTATCGTCATACGAGGTAAATGTTAGGAAAGAAACACCTTGGACAGAGAAGATTCTAGTAGCTAACGAATTTCAAATTGTATTACCTGACAATCTTTTAGGTTTACCTCCCGCCAGGGAAGTAGATTTGTTGAAGACTTAGCACCCGGGACAAAACCAGTTTCGACGGCTTCATATAGAATGGCATAAGTAGAAATGAAAGAGTTAGCAATTCAATTGCAAGATCTTAGGAAAAAGGGAGTTATAAGGTCTAGTGTATTCCCATGGGGTGCACCAAGTTGACCATTAAGAAAAAATACCCATTGTCAAGGATTGATGATCAGACCAGTTAAAGAACACAGTGTGCTTTTCAAAATTTATTTATGATTTGGGTACCGCCATTTAAAAAAATAAAACTCGAAGATATTCCTTATACGACGTTCTGAACCTGATATATATGGACACTACGAGTTCGTAGTGATGGAGTTCGGTTTGATGGATATAACTGCCACTTTTATGAACATGATGAATAGAAATTTTAAGAAATATTTGGATAAGTTTGAGAATGTTTTCATAAGTGACATCTTAAGGAATTCAAAGATGGAAGAAGAGCATACAGATCATTTGAGAATAACCCTAGAATTTTACGAAAAGAGATATTGTGCGCAAAGTTTTCTAAGTGCGAGTTTTGGTTGAAAGAATTACAATTACTAGGACAGGTAATTAGTAGAGAAGGAATCCAAGTGGATCCAGCTAAGGTTGAAACGTTAATGAATTGAGTAAGGTCTAAGACACCTACAAAAGTTAGAGGTTTTATGAGATTGGATGGAGATTATCGAAGGTTTTTCAAGGATTATACCAAGATAGCCACACCATTAACCAAGCTTACTAGAAAGCATCCAAGAGTTAAGATAAATGGAAAAGGAAGTATTTAAATTGCTAGAGGAACGAAACTCTTTAGTCGAGCCATAATGGTAAAATAGATTCATTGTTACTGGAAAATGATGACTCATGTACCTTAGGACAATATCAACAACTAAATTGAGAACACAACTTTGTGTTAAGAATCAAGACTGATTTAACATGTTAAGATGACTGTATATAGTTCTAGACAACTGAAGAACCACGAGTGGAAACACCCGACACATGACTGAGAACTAGCCACAATAGTCTTCGCATTGATTTGGAGGCTTACTTGTAGGAAGAAAAGTATGAAATCTATTCGGATCATAAGTATTTGAAATATATTTTCACCGAAAAGGAGCTGTATACATAAGGTAGAGAAAATGGTTAGGACTGGTCAAGGAATTTGAGAAAGTAGGAATAGAGAGGTTCGTATTTCAGATCAAGCGACAGAGATGATAAACATATATACAATGACTTTTCAACTTGAGCTGCTAGAAAAAATTAGAAAACTGTCAAGCAGAAGTGATGAACGATAGCATGAGTAACTTTACAGGAGAAAGTAGAAGGAGTCAAAAGGATGATAAAGGAATTTTTAGGTTTTTCTCTAGAAATTGGATACCCAATGTGACATGGTTAAAGAATGAAATACTAAATGATGCACGTGAATTCGAAGTATTCAATCCATCCCAGAAATACGAAGATGTAACAAGGCTTAAAAGAAAATCTTGGTGGACATATATGAAAGAGATATTACTGGATGAGTAAGTAAGTGTTTTACTTGTCAGAGAGTTGAAACTGAACATCAAAGACCTAGTGGATAATTACAACCAGTAGAAACTCCCGAGTTGAAATAGGAACATCTCATGATGCCAATTGAGTCATGTTCGACAGATTAAACAAGTCGGTACATTTCCTTTTTCCATCAACAAGAAATATTCATTGGATAAATTGGTTTTATCTGTAAGAGACATTAGTAAAGCAGGAGGTTCAAGTATCAATCGAATCTTACCAAGACCCTCATTTTAATTCAATATTTGGAAGAAAGTTTTGACATGCTCAGAAACCAAGTTAAATATGTGTACCGTTTATCGTCCTTAAGCATATAGTCATAGTGAATAGACTATCCAGACAATCGAAGATATACTTCGAATTTGTGCGATGGATTTTGAAAGCAATTGAGGTGATTATTTACCATTAGTGGAATTCTTTTGCCGCAACAGTTATCACGCAAGTACTGGAACACCCCCGTATGAAGCATTGTATGGAAGGAAATATAGGTCACCTGTGTATTGGAAAAAGTGGGAGAACGAAAAGTTTTGAGACCCGAGCTAGTACAACAAACGAAAGAAAAGATTGAAATCATTCAGAAAAGACTAGTTACGACACAAGACAGACAACGGAAGTACGCTGACCAAGACAGGAAGGATATAAGCTTTGAAGAAGGAGATCAAGTGTTGCTAAAAGTGTCGCCATGGAAAGGAGTTCCGAGATTTGGCAAGAAAGGGAAACTTAGCCCGAGATATGTAGGACCGTTTGAGATACTGAGACGTATTGGAAAAGTTGCATATGAGTTAGCGTTACCACCACACATGGAGCACATTCATAACATTTTTCATGTGTCAATGCTTAAGAGATTTAATCCTGATACAAATCACGTGATCGAGTATGAACCTATTGAGATTGAGCCAGATTTATCTTATGTAGAACAACCTGTAGAAATTCAGGATCATATGGATAGGAAACTAAGGAATAAGACTGTTAAGTTAGTTAAGGTTTTGTGGAGGAATCCCAGAGTTGAAGAATCGACTTGGGAACTTGAGAGCGAGATGCTTGAAAAGTATCCGCATCTATTTTCATAAGGTTAGATTCTGAGGACAGAATCTTTTTAAGGGGGGAAGGTTATAACGACTCAGAAAAACGCTTGTACAGTATTAATATTTAATAATATTTGAAATGTATAATATGTGAATATTGTGTGAAAGGTGAATATTAGAAAATGTGATGATTAGATGTTTACTTGGTGAATGGTATGGGTTAAAATCTATGTGTATGTTTTTAATTGCATTTTATATGAATTTCTTATTAAAAATCAATTCTTTTTGACCTTCCGGGAATTTTATAAAATCATCGGAGACTCTTTTTATTGTGAAATCTTTTTCACAACCTTTATTTTATATTATATTATTTTCTAAAATTAGTGGATGAATTTATTTCTGGCTTTAAGGATTTAAAACTGATTTTATGAGTTAAATGTCATTTAAGTGATCAAAACTTTGAAAATTCATATTTAATTCAATTTTGATCACAAAAATATTTTAAAAATATGGGTGAGCTTGTAAATTCGTATTCTTTGTTTTACAAATAAAATTTTGATTTTTAGATATTATCTTCATTTTATTTCGAATTTTAGAAAGGCATTATATTGGTTTTCTTCTATTAAAAATCAGATTTTAGAATTTTGAACTTACTATTTTGCCCTTGGGGCTTATAAAACCCCCAAGCCCAGCATTCTCCCTTTTTCTTATTTTGGTCGACACCTCTGCTCTCTCTCTCTTTGTTGTTCTCTCTCGGCCATTCTTCTTTTCACTAAAAATCTTTTCTCTTCTCTTTTCTCTCCACATAATTGATTGATATATATATATATATATGACCATGTATACATGTATGTGTGTGTGGGTGTGTGTATATGTATGTATCGAGGTGTGTGTGTAAGGTGGAGGGTGACATGCAATGGTGAAGAGGTAGTGTTTGAGTGAATTGGTGGAGGAATAAGGACGGATATTGTGATTGGGGGTGGTGTGCGGTTGTGTGGACCCATTCCGGCCATCACCGTGAACCACCGCCACCGGCGGTGATCGGAAGTGAGCCGGTGGCCTGGGTTTGAAGTTAAATAGCTCTATCTTGATTTTAATCCATGTCTTTAACTCTGCATGTTAGTTATTTTTATGTTATGTTAACAATTTCAGTTTGCATGTGAATTCTTTGACCGGAATTGATGTGTAAATGGAAGATTGTGAATGATTTTGAGTTATTATGAATTGCATGTTAATATTTCAGTGGTTATTAGTTTGGTCTTAGCAGAGAAATCAGTTTTTATAATAATGATAGGTGTTAGGGGTCTTAGTGTTTGGACTTTAATTAAAAAGATGATGAGAATCATGTTGGTTTGTCAAGAAACTGCCCTGTTCTGCTCTGGAAATTCGTGACTGCTTGTTCCCTGTTTTTGAAAGTGGGTATAGAATGTAAATGTTCTACTCAGAGTCTAGTTTGTCCACGCGAAAACCTTGTGTCATTTAATTTAACGAGTAAAGAGTTATGCATGTTTTACTAAAGGTTGCGCAGCAGGATTTTCTGTGCTTCAGTATACACTTTAAACCTGTTCGTTTTTAGTCTAAATGAACTGTTCTGAATTTGAAAGTTTTATGCTAAGTTGGATTAGTAACCAGGAAGTAGCCTATCAAATATGGTATTTGTTTGATTATTTTTGGATTTATGATAAATGTTTTGGTACGGCATGCGCAGCAGATTTTTCAGCTTTTGAGATGAAAACATTGTTTGTAAAGGTGTTAAGGATATGGTTAGCATTGATCAAGATGATTTAAGGGTATACCAAGTGTGGTATGATTTGAAAGTCAGATTATATATTTATATATATTTATATAAAGGGAGTATGTTATGTGTAATTAAATGGCGATGTGCGCTTACGTGAGTTGTTGCCTATTACCTGATTGTAAATGTTATGTGATATAACTATTATGTGTTTACGCGCTTAGGATGCGTTGGGTAGTTTAGAATAAAGGTTAGCATTTTATAGAGAGCATACTAAGATAGAATATACTCTTTTGTAGAGTCACGAGACGTGGAACATAGAGATAAAGGCAAAGCGAAGGCAGAAATTCAGTGAGTACGGTTTGTTCTAAAAGCTACTTAAGAATCCAAAGAAGTAGAGTCTAGAAATAAAGGAAAGACCAAGGTGGAGAACCAGTGATTTCTCATAACCGTTTTTGCTATCAAGGCAAGTAATTCTGACTTGCTTTCGCTTCTAAATTCCATTATTTCATTTCGACATATATGAATTGCTATCTTGTTTATATACCCTTTTAATCCTGAAAACATATCATGTTCATTTGGTAAATCCTTATTTCTGTTCATATACCTTGTTGGTTCATACACCATACTATGTTTAGTTCTTTCTTTGAACCTTTACACCCAAAAGTGAATATATCAGAACTCACATTTTAGTACATATCCAAAACATACCTATGACATTTACTTCTTGATTTCCCATTGATAGAAATCCAGATTGATCAGATTGAACTTATCCAATTCCCAAAAGACTCTTTTATATACAAACATTATAGACACAACACAATGTCTTGTGAACCATATCTTGCTTAAACTTTTCTTCAGACCTTATCATTATCCTTTGATTATACCTACATTTTAACCTGAGATGCTATTGCATTAGATTTGAACTTGTACCTATGAATCACATACTTACTTGAAATTGAGAGTACATGAACCTTCACTTGGGTACTATACAAACACACATCCAATGCTTTACAAAGGATTTCTTTCATAAGAAAGATTTTAAAAGAAAGGAGGTTTCAAAGTTTGGATTCATTTAAATTCTGATTTATGGTTTCCACGGATTCCTAAGATTGGAGGCGTAAGAGGCCGAGTGACGCCGGCCCAGCACTTTTTAATTATAATAAATGGACTAGGGATGGACTAGTCTAAAGGCCAATGTGTGCCTATTGGGACCCAATACAAGGACCAGAGGGACTGTGTGTCCGGTATGGGGACTTTACGTGGCTGATCACCCGTATTGTCCGGTGCGTTGTGAAAAATCTCCAAATTACTTATTGTTTTTCTTGAAATCATATATATTTATAAGAAAATTGGTTTATCCTTTGAAATTGTATATTCATGTCATTGTTCTGATAATCCCTTGAGATGGATTCTGCTATACCCATGACATACATATTGATATTGGAAACTGTTTCACAGTGGTTAACTATTTGGATATATTATTACTTGCTGAGCATTTGGCTCATTCTTTCCCCTGTTCTAACCCACAGTTAAAAGAGAAGATGGTACGCACTTTTCATTCAGCTAGGAAATCTTCCTATAGGGTTATTTTTGGGATGCCAGCTCAGGCAGGTGATGAAGACTTGTAGAAGGTGTTTTGTATAAGGGAATGTAGAACTTTTAAGACATGGTTGTAATAACTTTTGAGACTTTTATTATGTAATAAAATGAAGTAGATAGTTGATGCTTGTTTCATACCATTACCTGTTAAAGATCCAGGTTGGAGTTGGGGTCGCGTCTACATGTTTATATTATTTATTCACAGGTTTATAAGTATAGAGGTTGTAGTGACTCCCCCAATCATGACCCCAGATTGGGAGGGCGTCACATATAGAGTCTATTTACCGACCTTTTGACCTTCATTAACAATTTCCCTTGTTTCTCATAAACCCACAAGTAATTTCCATTTAGTACCACCCTATTTCCTTCCTCAAACAATTGTCCCAGACTAATTATATTACTACGAAGATTGGGGATGTAATATACCTCGTGAAGAACTCTTTCTTCCCCGTTTTTGCATCTGAAAACAATCGAACCTTTGCCTTTAATATCTACTGTTGAGCCATCTCCAAACTTCACCATTCCTTTTATTTTTTCATCCAAATCCCAAAATTTTGTCCTTTGGCCCGTCATATGGTTGCTTGCACCATTGTCCAAATACCAGACATTCCAGTCCCCTTGTTTCCCCTTGTCATCTGTGACGAGTTTTGGTCGCACTCCATTTTCATTTAGCAGCACTAGTTCATCTTCTTTCTTTTCAAGTTTTGCCAGCAAAAGTGCTGGTTCTTCATCTTCAGTTTGTGTTATATTAGCTTCATGTCTCACCTATTTCACTCGACGTGGCCTCCTACACTCAGCTGCAAAATGTCCATACAAATGGCAGTTGAAACACTTTACCTTACTTTTATCACGACTTCCACGTCCTCCCTTGTTGGTCCGTTTCAGCCACTCTTCCCTGGTCAAGAGTAGTTTTCCCTCGTCGTTTTCTTTCTTGGACCACTCCTCTTCCGTGAGTAGTAACTGACCACCACCTGTGGCATCACTTTGGCTCTTTAACCTCTCTTCATGAGCCTTGAGAGATCCTACAGCCTCTTCAACAGTCATGGTCTCCATATTTCCAAACTGTTCCATTGTTGACGCTATCTGTAAGAATTTTGAAGGCACAGCCCGTAGAATTTTCTTCACCACATAACTTTCGCTAATCTCTTCTCCAAGCGCTCTGATGTTCGTGACAATTCCAGTCAGTTTCATACTGAAATCATCAATCTGTTCGTTGTCCTTCATCATCAGCGACTCGAACTCAGCCTTTAGAGTTTGAACTCTAGCCTTTTTCACCTTTTCAGCACCTTGGCATAACGTTTTAATCGCATCCCAGGCGTCTTTAGCCTTCTTTTTTTCTGCAAGTGAAAGTAACATTTCTTCAGGCACTCCTTGATAGAACATGGCCAGGGCAATTTTGTCGGTTCTATCCTCCACTACAGCCTTTGGATCACTAGTCTCCACAGCCTCCCAAACTCCATGAGCTTGCATGAACACTTTCATCTTCATTGCCCAGACTGTATAATTGCTTCTTGTTAGCATCGGATAGCTCAGCCCCATTGATCCTCCCTTTACTTTACCTGCCTCCATCGTTGCCAGTTTTGACATGAACCTCTAGTCACTCCCAGTAAACCCGTAGCTCTGATACCAATTCTTGTAAACAAATTTATAATAATATGTATAACTGTTTATATGAAAACTGGAAAACAAACTACTCTTGCATGTAAAACTCCTGCAACAACTTTATTTCTTTCTGGTAGTACAATATAAAAGCAAAGCAAAACAAAATAGCTAAAAACACTCGACTGAAGTATGACTCAATCAAAATGCTAATTATTTGCAGCACATAAAAACAATAAAGACAATAAAAGACAATAAGATTAAGATTAACCCTAACACCCTCTAACTCCATATCACAGCCTCTCACAATGGCCATGGTCAGTATTGAGCTTCGTAATAGTCATGACTTTAATGGACGCGAGGAAACCATTACCCTATGTTGTTCTCCAACAACTAAGTGTTGCTTGAATCCAGGGTATGTAGGTCTATTGTTTATGTTTGAGAAATAGTTTTGACATGAGAGAGAATACACTTATTTTCTCTAGCATACTTTCAATCAACGAACAAGATGAGCTACAATCTTCATCAATCATTATCCCATATTTTTTGATTTGTTCGAGGAATCATTGTATTTTGCTCCCTAAATCCAGCAAATATTGTTATACAAGTTTCTCCATATAACATTTAGCCCAAGGACGACAATTATTATTCGTGGAGGACAAATAATTTTCAACAAAAACTTAAATTCGCTGAGGACTTTGTGGACGACCTAACACCATGGAAGAAAAAAAGGGAACATGACAAGGCTGTTGATTCGACCTGGAAAAAAGCTCCATGGAAACACGAATAAATAACGATATAAATCATGCTACATGCAGGTGAATCTAAAGCGTCAATATGTTGTACTAGGATAGAGACAACAAATAAAATCCACTCAAACTAATGTTTTCAAAGCTATGTGACCCACCAAGGTAGTAGGGTTAAAAATGGAGAAATGAGAAGCTATACACGGGAGCACAACAACCACCAATGAATTTTTTTTTTGCACCTCTCAAAAATTAAATTAGAGCCCACTGCAGATTTACAGAACCAGGAAAAAATAAAAGACAAGTTTCCTGCCATTTCACATATATTGCCCAAATATTATGTGATGCATTATAGATAGTTATTGTTTTAACATTTTTTGTAAAAAATATTAATTTGTGCGAGTCATATTTTATTATTCTTGTAAAATCATTGTGAACCCCAAATTCTGGGAGATAGATATTGTTTGAAAATTTCGTTTGAGCCTTTTATTTTCGAGAATTGTAGATGAATTTACAAGATCATACCAGCTGCATATTTCTAAAGAAAAAAATATTTATGCGAGACTCACAACTTTGAAGAAAATGGTTACAAACAAATTTTATTTTTGAAGTAAATAAAAATCGCGACATTTTGAAAATGTTATATTTATGCGATTGGAAAATATTTTTCATATATAATTGCCATAATACATATATGTCAAAAGAATTTAAACTTGTGACTGAAATTATCAAGTACGGTAGGCTGACCTATAATTCCGGTAATGCTACACTATTGAAGAAAGGAGTTAGTGCCACTGGATTGTGAAAGATCAAAGATCCTTCATTCTGTGTAGGGAGCCTAGGGTTACCTAGGGTAAAATTCACACTACTGAAGACCTTGCTTCTTATGGGGAATTCATGGAAAAACTCATATTATTGAAGCCCTCGCTCTCCGACGAGAGTGGGCGATTAAACTTATTTATAGAGACCCCGCCCTCTAACTAGGGGCCATGGGTAAACGAGGACCTGATACTCCTACGTCCTCATGCTGATGTTACAAACACTTGAAAAGCGTGTATGTCGGGCTATATACAAAACCCCAAGGTTTAAACATGAAAATAAACACTAAAATGGATTTTAAAATGATATTATTTATACTCCCTCTTTTGAAAACTTGGCAAAAATATATAACCTATTCGTCATCGCATGGTGTCATACTAGCATCGGCATACAATTTACCGGCATACAATTTACCGGCACTGTAATGCTCCGTATGGTTTCCTAATATTTTATTTTCAGTTGTTTCTGTTGGAACTAATCTAAACTAAGGAGGTTGTCTGAGTATTGGCTGAGTCATATAGCCGTTGAAGAATAAGTCTTTATTGTTGCAAGGTTTTAGGATCTATCTAAATGAGTGGAAGTAGTGGCTGTTAGTTGAGTTTAGTTTTGCTATTTTGTAGAATCAAGTAGTTACTAGCTTTTATAACTCTCAGTTTGTATGTTTGAAGGTTAAGGAGTAATAATATAGTATTTTATTTCTGATTACTCTGTTCTGTGAGTTCTAAGTTTGCAATAGTTTATCCAGTACAGTTCTTATACTTTGAGTTCATAGCTTTAAACCAACATTTGGTATCAGAGCAGGTTCGTAGTGGATGCCAAAGTATATGCCAAAGGTACTGATGATAGAAACAAGTAAAGGAAAAGATGGATCAGTCACGTTGAGTTATCCAATGCTGACTAGGAGCAACTACACTGCGCGGTCGCTTAAAATGAAAGTTAATATGCAGGCACACGGCATTTGGGAGGCTGTTGAATCTGCAGATGAGAAAGCTACAGTCGAAGACAAGATGGATAAGGTGGCACTCGCTGCAATCTATCAAGCAATACCTGAGGACATACTACTAGCTGTTGATGAGAAAACCACAGCTAAGAGTGCGTGGGGGGCTATCAAGACGATGTGCCTTAGAGCGGACCGAGTGAAGAAAGCTCGGATTCAAACTTTGAAAAGTGAATTCGAAAGCTTGAGTATGAAAGACACAGAGACAGTCGATGAGTTTTGCACGAAATTGAGTGGCTTGGTCACAACCATTCGCACTCTGGGAGAATCAATTAAAGAGGATTATGTAGTGAAGAAAATCCTTACGGCAGCTCCACCCAAATTTCTGCAAATCACATCTGCTATTGAACAGTTTGGTAAGCTAGATGAAATGACCGTTGAGGAAGTAGTTGGCTCTCTTAAAGCCCATGAGGAACGAGTTCGTGGCAAATCAGAAAATAATAGTGGGCAGCTGTTACTAACGGAGGAAGAATGGATTAAGCGTGAGAACAGTGAGGCGCAATTGTTGTTCACCAGAGAGGAATGGCAGAAATGGAAAAATTCAAAGTTTCGTAGCACTAGTGGCTATCAAGGGGTACGAGACAAGAGCAAAGTTAAATGTTTCAACTGCCATAACTATGGTCATTTTGCAGGAGAGTGCCGAAAATTGAAGAAAGACAAGGAACAAAAACCTGAAGCAAACTTAACTCAGGTCCAAGATGATGAGCCAGCCCTTCTGTTAACAGAGCGTGAGGTAAATGAAAATGATACTTTGTTGTTAAATGAAGGTGACATCGTACCAAAGCTGAACCGACACAAGAAAGGAGGAGGAGATTCAAATGTATGGTATTTGGATAATGGCGCAAGCAACCACATGACGGGACAACACTCAAAATTTAAAGAATTAGATGAAGGGGTGACTGGACAGGTAAGGTTTGGAGATGGTTCTACAGTTGAGATTAAAGGAAAGGGTTCGGTACTGTTCAAAGGAAAGAATGGTAAAGATGTGCTATTTAATGAAGTGTATTACATCCCTACACTTTGTAATAACATCATAAGTCTTGGACAATTGTCTGAGAGTGGAAATAAGGTGATCCTTAGTGGTGTTTTTCTGTGGGTCTACGACAAGCAAGGGCAACTCGTGATGAAGGTTAGACGATCAAACAACAGACTCTATAAAATTCTTCTTGAATCTGTTAAAGCTACATGTTTGATGTCCACAATTGAAGACTCTTCGTGGAGATGGCATTCCAGGCTCGGGCACGTGAATTTTAAGGCATTGATGATGTTGACAGACAAGGAGATGGTGCGGGGAGTACCAAAGATAATCCAACCCAAGGAGGTGTGTTCAGGTTGTCTAATGGCAAAGCAGACAAGGAGGTCATTTCCCACACAAACTGACTTCCACGCAACTCAAGTGTTAGAATTGATTCACGCAGATCTGTGCGGTCCAATTTCACCTGAAACGAAAGGAGGTAACAAGTATTTTATGCTTTTAGTTGATGATTATAGCAAGTTTATGCGGATTTATATGTTGAAAGCTAAAGACAAAGCACTAGAAACGTTTAAGAAATTCAGAACACTTGTTGAAAAAGGTTCAGAAAAGGAGGTGAAATTGTTGAGAACGGATAGAGGAGGAGAATTTTGTTCAAATCTATTTAACTCCTATTGTGAGGAGAATGGCATTGCGAGGCACTTTACAGCTCCATACTCCCCCCAACAAAATGGGGTAGTTGAGCGTCGAAACAGAACTGTTGTGGCTATGTCCAGAAGTTTGTTGAAAGGTATGCAATTACCATCTGTGTTTTGGGGGGAGGCAGTCCGACATGCTGTCTATATTTTGAACAGACTACCAACGCGAGCTCTGTCAGATAAGACACCATATGAAGCTTGGAAGGGGCACAAACCTGACCTAGCTCACATTCGAGTGTTTGGTTGTGTGGCGCACATGAAAATACCGAGTGTGCACACTACCAAACTCGATGATCGGAGTAAAATGGCGATATATTTGGGAACAGAACCTGGCACTAAAGCTTGCAGAGTCTATGACCCAGTTTGTAACAAAATTCTGATCAGTCGAGATGTAGTGTTTGAAGAAACACGAGGCTGGAAGTGGGATGCACTGAACGAAGGGAAGTCAAATACACCAAAGTCGTTTACTATTTTTAACACTCAAATAACAGGTGAACATGCTACAGATGGGGAGAACTCTGTGAACACTGAAAATCAAAGCGGGAGCAATGGTGATGCTACCAGTGACAGTACTACATCGAATACTAGTACACCTTTGAGATCTGTCGATGCCCAGTCATCTGTGGGAAGTCACAGTTCTATGTCTACAACTTCAAGCAGCAGCAGCAGTGAGGAACCAAGGCTTCGGTTACTGAGTGACATCTACAATGAGACTCAAGAAGTTGAAATAGAGCAAGAACTGTTGCTTTGTGGAATAGAAGAACCTGGTAACTATGGCCAGGTTGTGAAAGAAAAGGCTTGGAAACAGGCTATGGAAGCTGAAATTGATGCAATAGAGCAGAACAATACTTGGAAGTTAAAAGAGTTACCAGCTGGGCAGAAACCTATCGGGCTGAAGTGGGTTTATAAATTGAAAAGAGACACTAATGGAGAGGTGATAAAGCATAAAGCGAGGCTCGTAGCAAAAGGTTATGTACAAAGACAAGGCATAGACTTCGAAGAAGTATTCGCTCCAGTCACTCGGTTGGAAACTGTCAGATTAATGCTAGCCCTAGCAGCTAAAAATGGCTGGAAAGTACATCATCTAGATGTTAAATCGGCATTCCTTAATGGAGATTTAGAGGAAGTCGTATATGTATCCCAGCCAGAGGGATTTGTCAAAGAAAACAAAGAGCATATGGTCTATCGTTTGATAAAGGCATTGTACGGCTTAAGACAAGCGCCTCGCGCTTGGTATGCTAGATTGAGCAAATACTTGGAAAAACTTGGATTCGTTAAGTGTCCCTACGAGTATGCTGTTTATACAAACCGGGAGGGGAATGAGGTTCTGATAATAGGTGTGTATGTGGATGATCTACTGATCACGGGCACAAGTGTTGAAATCATTAAAAGGTTTAAGAAACAGATGAATGCAGAGTTTGAAATGAGTGATCTCGGGGAACTGTCTTACTACCTGGGGATAGAGGTTGAACAGAAAGGGGAGTACATTCATCTTAAGCAATCATCTTATGCAAAGAAACTACTCGAAAAAACAGGCCTGGCAGACTGTAATCCGTGCAAGTATCCAATGGAGACAAAGGTGCAGCTGGTCAAGGATGAGAATGGGAAACCAGTTGATTCAACTGTCTTTAAATCTTTGATAGGGGGCTTGAGATATCTGGTTCATACACGACCAGATATCGCATATTCAGTTGGTATAATCAGCCGTTTCATGGAACGTCCCACTATGATTCATTTGAATGCAGCAAAACGGATATTGAGATATATAAAAGGGACCATCGACTATGGTTTGATCTACTGGAAGGGGACTGGAAACTACATACTCACAGGCTACTCAGATAGTGATCTCTCTGGGAATTTAGAAGACAGAAGGAGTACAGGAGCAATGGCATTTTACTTGAATGAAAACTTAATCACTTGGGTTAGTCAAAAACAAAGATGTGTTGCGCTTTCGTCTTGTGAAGCCGAGTTTATGGCTGCTACTGCAGCAGCGTGCCAAGGAGTTTGGTTACGAAATTTGCTTACACAAATAACTGATATGAAACACTGTCCGGTTGTGATCTATATTGATAATAAGTCTGCCATAGACTTGGCAAAAAATCCAGTGTTTCATGGGCGTAGTAAACACATTGACATTCGTTATCATTTTATTCGTGAATGTGTTGAGCGAGGTGAAATCATCATTAAACATGTGCGAACTGAGGAACAACGGGCAGATGTTTTGACAAAAGCAATGTCTACTTTGAAGTTCGAGAAGATGCGTGAGCTGCTGGGAATTAAAAGGTTGCAGACGGGAGTTTAGATTAGGGGGAATATGTTGGAACTAATCTAAACTAAGGAGGTTGTCTGAGTCATATAGCCGTTGAAGAATAAGTCTTTATTGTTGCAAGGTTTTAGGATCTATCTAAATAAGTGGAAGTAGTGGCTGTTAGTTGAGTTTAGTTTTGCTATTTTGTAGGATCAAGTAGTTACTAGCTTTTATAACTCTCAGTTTGTATGTTTGAAGGTTAAGGAGTAATAATATAGTATTTTATTTCCGATTACTCTGTTCTGTGAGTTCTAAGTTTGCAATAGTTTATCCAGTACAGTTCTTATACTTTGAGTTCATAGCTTTAAACCAACAGTTTCAAAGAGTGAAGAAATTTGGAAGCTTGAAGAATTCTTAGTTCTCAACTATAGCAAGCTACAATGGAGAAATCGTGACTAGTTGTTATGCCATTTTTTTGGAATAGCCTTAATAATCTCCAAATTTATCTTTTAATAATAATTAATTCAGATTAATAATTATTGCTCGACCACTAAGTAATATCCTCTCTCATATATGAGGAAATCATCAATCTCAATCGATTTATAAGAGAAAATATCTACAAACTGTGTCGTTTAAATCAGGAAGGCATCACAATGCCAAGATAAAATCAGTATTTGCCCACATTAACGAAGTGATAGACACAATTTCACAGAACTGTATGGGCTCGATCGAAAATAAATTGATACACAAACATCTTGGAAAAAAGGATCCAATACATCATATAAATGGTGACACCTCCCAACTTCAGCCCCTCTATTTTTCATAAACCTTAATCCTATAAAACAGACACATTCATACATTTACGCTCTATTATTCTAGCACACCTCCGATTCGTGTTGTTACGAATTTACTCGAACAACGAAATCTTTTTAAAATTAGTAGATGGCAAGTCTAAAAGACATAAAGTGCATCTAAAAGCGTGACATATCTGTAATGAAAATCTCTGCGTAAGGGCAAGAAAAGGTTATTTTAGACACAAATAGAAATTAAAAAAAAAAAAAAATATATATATATATATATATATATATATATATATATATATATATATATATATATAGTTCTATGGACACCATGGTTTAGGTGGAGAACTTGGAGACCATTCATGTTTTGCAACTAAAATATGTGCATAACATATTTTACACAGAGTATCATCAAATTGGATATCTCACATAAATAGACCATCATCATATTAAATATCTTGTAGCAGCAAGACCCTTCAAAAAATCAACAATTTTTTTATGATGATTTTTTGTAGGAGTTAGTGGAGTACTAGACACTAAATAAATAATTTATTTGATAACAAGGCCAATTATGATTTATAACTACCTCACCTTGTTAAAGTGTTTTATGTAGCTTATACTTGTGCACATTTTGATATTTTGTGCATGTTCTCTAGAAAATGTTGGGCTAGAACCATATAAAATAACATCACATTTAACACGTATTGCGTAGGGATGAACAAGTTGAAGTTTGGAACCTAAATAATTATCTAGGTTTAATGATAGTAAGTAACACTATATACTGAAAATCAACACCGCCAGTCAAATAGTGGAGATGAGCCAACTATAGCACACAAGTGGGTAAATCACACGGTATTATTTAACAAGTTCCGATAGTGGCCCTATATAGGTTCTAAGGAAAGATTGCAACATAACAATTACAAACTAATTATTAAATACAACCATATAATAATCAGCTTCTTTGATTTGGAAGTACTTATACTTTGGTTAGTGTGTTCTTCTTGGCTACAAAGTAAGGACAATCAACTTCTTCACCACCTAGCCCACCATTTAACAGAAACGATTCGTTCCATTTCCTCCTTATACTTTCGAGCTTTCGAGCTTTGAACAGCGCGCTTGAGCTTTCGAACTTTGAACCAATTGATTCCGTGAGAGAGAGGGTGTTGTGAGATTCGAGAGAGAGTGGTGAGAGTTGAGAGAGAGTGGTGTAGTGAGTGTCAAGAGGGACAGAGAGAGAGGGAGATGAGACTTGAGAGAGAGACGAGAGAGTTTTTAGGTTTTTTTTTCTTTTTTGTTAAAAATATGACAGTTAAGGAGGGGCGGAACAAAAAAATGGTTAAGGGGGGAAACAAAAAAATTGGGTAAAACGGGGACGGGTCGGGGGAACAAAAAATTAGTTAAGGCGGGGAAAATATATAAGCGGGCAAAATTGTAGAGGGTGTGCGGGACGAATTTTTTTTAACGGTACTTAAGACATCGGTTGGTTAGTGAAGCGATGTCCTAATAACAGACATACAATAGTTTTTTAGAGAACGATGTCAATATCATATTTTTACATCGGTGTCATTTATACCTATGTTAAAGCTGTGATGTCTATTACACTTTTTCTAGTAGTGACGCTACATGCATGTGAATATAAAGCCTCAATATGTTCTACTAATGTTTTCAAAACAATGTGACCCCCGAAGGTAGTATGGTTAAAAATGGAGAAAAGAGCAGCTATACACGCGAGTACAACAACTAGCAATGAATTTTTTTTGCACCTCTCAAAAATTAAATTAGAGCCCACTCTAGATTTACAGAACGAGGAAAAAATAAAAGACAAGTTTCCTGCAATTTCACATATATTGCCCAAATATTATGTGATGCATTATAGATAGTTATTTTTTTAAACATTTTTTATGAAAAATATTAATTTGTGCGACTCACAATTTTGAATAAAATGGTTACAAACAAATATTATTTTTGAAGTAAATAAAAATCGCGACATTTTGAAAATGTTATATTTATGCCATTGAAAAATATTTTTCATATATCAACGCGATAATACATATATGTCAAAAAAAATTAAACCTGTGACTGAAATTATCAAGTAGGGTAGGCTGACCTATAATTCCCATAATGCTACATTATTGAAGAAAGGAGTTAGTGCCACTGGATTGTAAAAGATCACTGGATTGTAAAAGATCAGAAGATCCTTCCTTTGGTGTAGGGAGCCTAGGGTTACCTAGGGTAAAATTCACAGTACGGAAGCCCTTGCTTCTTATAGGGAGTTCATGGAAAAACTCATATTATTGAAGCCCTTTCTCTCTAAGGAGAGTCGACCATTAAATTTATTTATAGAGACCCCGCCCTCTAACTGGGGGCCAGGGGTAAACGAGGACGTGATACTACTAGGTCCTCATGCCGATGTTACAAACACTTCAAAAGCGTGTATGCGAGTTCCGGCTATATACAAAACCCCAAGTATTAACATGAAAATAAAGACTGCAATGAATTTTAAAATGATATTATTTATACTCGCTGTTTTGAAAACTTGGCAAAAATGTATAACTTATTCGTCATGGCATGGTGTCATACTAGCATCGACATACAATTTACCGGCATACAATTTACTGGCACTGTAATGCTCCGTATGGTTTTCTAATATTTTATGGAAGCTCGAAGAATTCTTAGTTCTCAACTCTAGCAAGCTACAAGGAGACTAGTTGTTATGCCATTTTTTTGGCATAGCCTTAATAATCTCCAAATTTATCTTTTAATAATAATCAATTCAGATTAATAATTATTGCTCGACCACTAAGTAATATTCTCTCTCATATATGAGGAAATCATCAATCTCAATCGATTTATAAGAGAAAATATCTAAAAACCGTGTTGTTTAAATAAGGAAGGCATCACAATGCCAAGATAAAATCAGTATTTGCCCACATTAACGAAGTGATAGACACAATTTCATGGAACTGTATGGCTCGATCGAAAATAAATTGATACACAAACATCTTGGAAAAAAGGATCCAATACATCATATAAATGGTGACACCTCCCAACTTCAGCCCCTCTAATTTTCATAAACCTTAATCCTCTCAAACAGACACATTCATACATTTACGCTCTATTATTCTAGCACACCTCCGATTCGTGTTGTTACGAATTTAATCTAACAACAAAATCTTTTTAAAATTAGTAGATGGTAAGTCTAAACGACATAAAGTGCATCTAAAAGCGTGACATATCTGTAATCAAAATCTCTCCGTAAGGGCAAGAAAAGGTTATTTTACATACAAATAGAAATTAAAATATATATATAGAGAGAGAGTTAAGTTCTATGCAGACCATGGTTTAGTTGGAGACCTTGGAAACCATTCATGTTTTGCAACTAAAATATGTACAAAACATATTTTATACAACAACGAGTCACCACCAAGGACTTGTAACTAATTCATGTCTCTACTAACATCTCTTTCTAATAGTACCACTACTTTCCAAAATCAAATCAAAGTAAAACTAGTTTTAAGAAGCTTAGTGAAAAATGAAGTAAACATAATCATTTAACTTTGGGCTAATCACAATATGTCATAAGATGCAAACAAGGTTACCATGAGTTTCCCCATTCCACAAATATTGTTTAAAGGTTGTATTTCATGTTAAGTTAAAAACAACAAAATAATATGTGCAGAAACTCGGCCAATTTTCACCCTTGTAACTAAAATTGATAAGAAATTGATCAAGGAACTTTACTAACTCGGTCGATTTCCTGGCATGTAATAAAAAGAACACTTTAGTACAACTATATATATGAATAACTTAAAAGTACAAATCATAGCACCAACAAATTTCTTAAAGCTGGTACACTTAAACTAATCATCCAAGTTGACTTAAACTCATCATCCAAGTTGACTTCATTTCCGTAAAGCTGGTGAATCCCTTGCAATATTTACCTAGTCTCCTAGAATGTTAGCATTCTCTTAATCGTGGTCCCCAACAACTAAACCCGTTAGTAAATCAGTAATTTCAGGATCAACCACATCCTCCCATCCTGTAGGGTCGATGTATTCAGTTCCAAGTGGAGGAAGTGTTCTCGGCATTTGATTCCATACAGAAACATCGTCTTCAGCATCTGATATAGACAACATCGGATCTTCATCTTCTCCGTTTTCTGGAGGTTCTGAATTCCAGTCGATGTCTTTGTCTATGTGCACGTCTGGATCAGGCAATGAGACCTCCGATTCGTAACCATTGTAATTATCCCAGAATCTTTTTTTGGCAGCGGCGAAAGCTTCTTCACATGCTGAATCCTTCCAATCCATAATCTTCTTGTGCGTGGATATCTGCTTTCTGGCTTCTACAAAATCTTCCCATTTAATATTTCCTATCTTTGAAGTAAATTCTTTTTTCAAGGAGGTATACAAGGCCGCCATATGTCTGCAAAAGAACATATTTGCGTTAGTGTGTTGATAGACAAACAAATAGACAGTAGAGGACGTGTGTGTATATGTCTGTGTATCTAGCGCTTGTGTGTAAAAATGATAAAATTTAAATTTAGGAGCAATGTATCAAGCGCTTGGTATTGTAAAGTGATAAAACTTACATTTAGGAACAATCTTTCTAGGGTTATATCTTCCTCGATTCCCAGGCTTTGCGCTTCTTTCCATGATATGTGCAGCTAGCAACCAAAGTTTAAAACCACAAAGGAGAATAGTTGTGTATCTTGAAATGACTGTAACCAAGAAATAGGATCTTTATAAAGATGTGAATACTTGAATACCAAATTTGTATATAGTAATTGATTTATTCATTTTCTATTTAGGATTGGATTCTTTTCTATATATGATTCAATTTTTATTAAGTACGTTGAGCTCCATTTAGTAATAAATGGATTCTTTTTTCCTTTTTAGTTGGATATTAAAATTTTGGTTGAAATAAAAATAACATAATAGTATTCTATATTCTTGGTATAACTTGTAATTAATTTAATTCTTTCTTATCTAGTTTTGTGTGTATATAGTATATATTGAAATGAATTTTAATTTGATCGAAAATAATTTTTAAGTGGTATTTTATCAGGTAATTATTATATTATCATGTGTATTGTTTATTCGAGGATTCCTCTTAAAGAAAAAAGAATGAATATAAATTAATCGCACATTAATTGAAAAAAATTTTAGACAAACACAAAAAATTAAGTGCACTTGTTGTAAAGAGGCCCAATGGGCTATCTTCTAGATCCAACTCTCAAAATCGGCTCATTTGTCTCACTTTGATATATGTTCCCTCTAACTCCATATCACAGCCTCTCACAATGGCCATGGTCAGTATTGAGCTTTCATGACTTTAATGGACGCCACGAAACCATTACCCTATGTTGTCCTCCAACAACTAAGTGTTGCTTGAATCCCCGGTATGTAGGTCTATTGTTTATGTTTGAGAAATAGTTTTGACATGAGAGAGAATACACTTATATTCTCTAGCATACTTTCAATCAACGAACAAGATGAGCTATAATCTTCATCAATCATCATCCCATATTTTTTGCTTTGTTCGAGGAATCATTGTATTTTGCTCCCTAAATCCAGCAAATATTGTTATACAAGTTTCTCCATATAATATTTAGCCCAAGAAGGAGGGCAATTATTATTCGTGGAGTACAAATAATTTTCAACAAAAACTTAAATTCGCTGAGGACTTTGTGGACGACGTAGTCTGTGTATTTCCACCACTATCACCACTTGGTCCAGAATAATTATCATCATGATTATTATTAATGACTGTAACAACTTCAGGTTCTTCTTCAATGTCACAAAGATCTCCTGATAGATTTTCAAATACCAAGGATTCATAGTTCTCTCCAGTTTGCAGGCCTGGTCTTTTGGTGTCGTCAAATGTTACATTAAAGCTTTCCAACACCTTCTTATCTTCAATCACATATACCCTGAAAGCCTTAGATTCCAGAGAATAGCCCAGAAAAATGCCTTCATCTGCTTTGGCATCAAACTTGCCAAGATGTTCTCCATATTTAAGTACAAAGCACTTTGCACCAAACACATGAAAGTACTTCAGTGTTGGCCATTAACTCATACGGAGTCTTTTCATGATCTTTGTTGATCAGGGTTCGATTCTGAGTGTAGCAAGTTGTATTCACTGCTTCAGCCCAAAAGTAAGTGGGAAGTTTTGATTCACTCAACATGGTCCTTGCTACTTCAACCAAGGCCATGTTCTTCCTTTCCACTACTCCATTCTGTTGAGGAGTTCTTGGTGCTGAAAACTGTCTTGATATCCCTTTCTCTGAGCAGAAATCATTAAGAACTGCATTCTTGAATTCAGTTCCATTGTCTGATCTGATTGTCCGCACAGGCAGCTTAGCTTCCACTTCTATCTTCTTGATGTGATCAATGATTAGTTGTGTTGTTTCATCCTTTGATTGTATGAACAACACCCACGTGTACTTGGAGTAGTCATCCACCATCACCAATGCATACCTTTTTCTTGAAAGTGACATAACATTGACTGGACCAAATAAATCCATATGAATCAGTTATAATGGTTCAGCAATGCTTGTCATTCCTTTTCTTCTATGTGATGGTTTCTTCGACTTCCCCTTTTCACATGCTTCACATAGTCCCTGCTGATTGAATTCCATCAGGGGCAACCCTCTCACTAACTCTCTCTTTAGCAAAGAGTTCATAGTTTTGAAGTTCAGATATGAGAGCTTCTTGTGCCATAGCCAACTTTGTTCTGAAGATGCCTTTCCATAGAAACATGTAACTTCTCCTTCACTGGTAGAACTTAAGTCAGCTATAAACAAATTTCCTTTTCTCACTCCCAGTAGAGCAAGCTTCTCATCCTTCCGGTTGGTGATCAAGCACTTGTCCTTTCTGAAATCTACATTGTAGCCTTTATCACATAACTGACTGATACTTAGAAGATTGTGCTTAAATCCTTCAACAAGAGAGATGTTTTCAATGATGACATTCCCAATTTTCAATTTACCATATCCCGCAGTGAATCCTTTGTTGTCATCTCCAAAGGTTACAATCAGGCCGATCTTCTTAACCACCTCTGTAAGGAGGGACTCTTCACCTGTCATGTGTCTAGAACAACCACTATCCAGAATCCAAACGACCTTTGAGCTTTTAACCTTACCCTGCAATCACAGATTGATTAAGCGGACTTTGGTACCCAAACTTGTTTGGGTCCTGAAGGTTTAGATACTTTAACAGGAGTAACATTCATGTTAGTCTTAACTTGTTTAACATTCATGCTTTCTGTGGTTTTGACATTATTAGTGCTATTGCTACCAGATGCATTCATCAACTTAAAATAAGCATGCATAATGTTGTATGTACATAGAAAACACTTTTCTTACCACAGAGTTCATGAACATCAGGCATGTCAGACATGTTATGCATTGCAGAAGTATCAGCAGTTTCTACTTTAACCTTTTTACATACATGTGTAAGGTGTCCAGCAGAATTACAAATAGTGCACAACTTCCTAGATGCAATGGGAGAAGAAGAAACAATATTCTGATTAACAACCTTCTTTTTCCCATTCCTGTTCTTTTTAGCCTTGTCAACTAAGTCACCTACTTCAGTTTTAGGTAATTCAGTTTTTACTGATTTCCTAGGCAACTTAGTCTTTACCTCTTTTTTCTTCAATAAATCCTCCTCAAGCAATTCTTGTCTAATGTATAAGTCATCCTCATGAAAAGGTTCTGAGAAGGGCTTGACAAAGACTGGACTGACCACATTCTTAAGAATGTGTGGAATATCCTTCTTGACAACAGGAGATGTCACAGGGAATTCCAGAATCTTTTTCCCAGCCTTTTTGGAGTAGTCAAGTCTTATAGCAGTTTTATTACCCTGGGTCTGAGTATCAATGACCTCCTTAGCAATCAAGGCAGAATTCTTAAAAGCATTCAGCTTCAAATCTAAATCTGAAATCTGCTTCCTAAGGATAGTCTCTATCTCATCATTACACTTGATCTTGTTTTCTAAGTACGCATTCTTTTGCTTAAGATCTTCTATTATGACAGCTACAAGCTCTAGTTCTTCATTTTTAGATTCTAGATTTTTAATCTTAAGAACTAGTTTAGCATTCTCCATTTCAGATGCTAGCGTGCCTGTGTGTTCATTAAACAATTCTACACTTAGATCTTGTACAGTTTTCTTGTACTCAGAATTAGACATGTCAATTGTAGTTAAGATAGGTACCTGAGATAATTATGGTGATTCCTCTAAAGAGTCAGCCATTAGGGCAAGATTTACATATTCATCTTCTTCATCCGAATCAGTATCATCCCAGTGTTTTCCCTCTGCTATATAAGCGTTCCCTTTTGGATTTCCAGACAATGCCTCCAGTTGCTGTTTCAGCTTGGCATTCTCCTTCTTCAAATCCTCATATGAGTCTTTCTTTTCATAGACATCTTTCATGTCTCTTGCTTGATGAGGCTTCCGACATTCAGTGGTGAAATGCCCTAACTCATTGCAGTTGTAGCATCTTGATTTGCTTATGTCAATCGAGCCAGTCTTGTAGCCTCCCTTAAAGCCTGTACTAGGTGCATACTTGCTCTTCTGGAATCTGTTGGTTGAGCCCTTGAACTTGTACTTAGGGTTTCTCTTGAAACGAATATGACTAAACTTTGCAGCTATGTACACCATGGTTTTGTCTTCCATTTGCTCAAGCTCTTCTGGGGTGTAGTAATCACTTTCATCAACACCCAGATTCACAGAATCCATCTCAGCTTCTATGATCACCTCCTTTCCAGCTCTAGGGGTTTGAACTTGAATATCAGAAGTTGTTGGTTCATCCACTACAAGTGTTGCTGACCTCACAAGTGCATTGTGCTTGTTATCCACTGTCCCTGGTCCGTAGATTATCATTCTCTGTTCCTGTTCCATCTCATAAGTCTTCAACTTGCCATAGATCATCTCTAATGACATCTTTGTAAAATAAATTCTTTCTCTTATGGATGAGGACTTGTGTTCTACATGATGGGGCAGCGTCATCATGAACTTCCTGTTTGTTTCTCTCAGTGGATAGGTCTTCCCTTTCATTGCCAATTCATTTAGAAGCTTAGTATATTTCTCAAAGACCTGAGTTATACTTTCTCCTGGAAGAGACCTAAACGCTTCATACTGAGAAGTCAGGATGTCCAATCTGTTTTCCTGCACGTCTACAGTTCCTTCCATTATCAAGTTAATGGTATCCCACATATGTTTCCCGCTTGTACAGTTCATCAACTGATAGCTCATTTCTTTGTCTGCGGAGTCTGCCAATATCAACATCAAACCTGTGTCTAATCGAATCAGTTCATTGTCAGAATCTGTGTACTCAGTGATATCCTTAGGTTGGGTGCCTTGAGGAATCCTGGTGCCATCAGGAGCTGTAGATTGACTAACTGGTTTCATTGGTACAAACGGTCCGTTCTCTAATATGCCAATATACAACGGATTAGATGCCTTGATAAATAACAGCATCTTCATCTTCCACAAACCGAAATCATCTCTAGTAAACGGGGGAACTTTAATACCAATCAAGTAGCTCTGATACCAATTGTTAGGTCCAAAGTATCGTAGAAGGGGGGGTTGAATACGATACCTACAAATAATTCAATTTCGTTCACGGATAAATCATTCAGTTCAACTACGAAATCAAATACACCAATTCAAACCAAGAGTCGGGGAATATATCGTTTTATAAATATAAACCTCGAAGGGTGCTACAATTTCTAATCCGTTGATTAGCTTCAATGAGTTTAAGGTTACACAAATTCAATACAATGATAAAATTCTGAGCACTATTAATTTCTCTGATAATTTTCTCCGGCTCAAACTTCTCTCTCAGTAATGTCTCTGTGAATTGCCTTAACTGAAGAAGACACTTTCTTCACTCTGTATTAACTGCAGACTTTTGTTTGAAAATTATCGAACCACAATTGAAGAAATAATCATGGCCGTCCAATTTCCAATCAACCATTCACAAAAAACACTTTCCACTTGCTCCTTTGAATTGTAAACCATCGAATGTGTAATCGATAGTTTTTAAATCAAAACTATCGAAATGTAAATTACTTTACATTTGAATTCTGATGGATTTAATAAATCACATTCGATGGTTTTCTAAAAGGAAAAACCATCGAACCATTTCTTATCCTTGATCTTTTTAGTAAATCCTCTGAGCTTCAGGGTGTTTAAGTAATAGACTGTGTCAATTTCTTCTGAGACGATAAAACAACTTGATCTTTTTAGTGTCATCACCTAGTGCAACTGGTCTGGTTCACAGATGAATAACGTTTGATCAATTCTTCTTCTATGTCTTCAATTCAGTGCTGCTGACAAGTCCTTTTTCGTTCTGGTTGCTTCAAATAAATCACTGGAATCCTGTGGTACTTAACCCTAAATCATTCACATACTTCTGTAGTCTTGAAAATCTTGTTTCTTTGATTGTCACTGAGGCTTGAACATTTTCATGAACTTCTTTCCGTGACCTGTTTACGGACTTCAAGAATACATACCATATTTTGATTTTTTGAGTTAACTTTTCTTCTTTGATTCTGGATTCCTGTGCTTCTGTTAATATTATTGTATGTCTTGTCCTTTGTTGAGTTGTACTTATCTCTTTTACATCTTATGTTACCACTACACCATAGATTGGCTATTGCAACTCCAATTGAAAAAATTGTTTTAAAATCGTTGCTATTTAATGACAAGTTTGGACAAGTTTACAAGTACTGCAATATTTTTTAAAATCGTTACAACTGGATTTCAGTTATGCAAAAATTAAATTATATAGCAATGAATATAAATAAACGTTACAATAGCTTCAAAATTTTGGGATAAAGTTTTGGCGGGCTACATAAAAAATTAGAAGCGGGCTTTCCAGTTTTTTTTGCCCGGGCTTTCAAACTCACACACAATTTCTTTTGACTAAAGCATTTTGACTCAAAAAAATAACACGCACACAATTTCTTTCTTTCAGACAAGCGAGACAGAGAGAAAAAAGGCGATAGAGAGAAGCTCGAAGATTCACTCAAGCTCGAAGACTAAAGCTCAACAAAGGTATCTTCTTTACCCAGATTGATTCTAAAATCGATTTTAGATGTATCAATTAGGGTTTAATTGTTAATTTGTGCCTTTTTTAAAATCGTTTTATACGGTTAATTTGTTAATTAGGGTTGAATTGAGAATTTGTTTAAGTTAATTTTTAGAATTAGGGGTTTTAAATTAGGGATTTTTTTTGGCTATGGTTTTAAATTAGGGGTTTTATATTACGGTTTGTAAATTTTTGATTTTCGGGTTTGTTTTTTTTGCTATGGTTGATTGTTTGTTAAGTGTTTGTTGTACTTGTACTTGATTTTCGTGTTTTTTTTCTCTTGTTAAGTGTTTTTCTGAGTTTGTAAATTAGGGGTTTGTTGTGTCATGAAATCCTTGGGTATTGGACTTCTAATATTGAATTCTGCAATAGGTCTTATCTTTTTTCTATTTTGTTTATATATTTTGGATGTTGCGGTAGGTGTCCTGTGGTGCGAAAACTTCTAAAGAAGATAACTGGTTAAAGCGGTGCGCGACAATATTTTTCTTTGTATTTTACTATCTCCATACGAGTTACTTGTTAAATCATACTCAGTTGCTAACCTGGAAGTACAATTGACCAGGTATATTCAGTACTGTCGGACAGTATGTCGTCCTCGCCTATCTGATTCAGCAGCTACATTGCTGGAGGAGAGTTATGTCAAAATTAGACAGGTACCCTCTGAAAGTAACAGACTATATGTATATTAAATTGCAGAAGAGGCTTAGTCCATTTACTTCACTCGGTTTTGCCATCTAGTTTTATGTTCACGCTTTGCAGAACCTTAGATTCTATTAATAAATATATGATCCATTTCATGGCTTCTACTGACACCTCGAGGCTTTTTAAAGGTTGGTTGTTTACATGATTCCAGAGCTGAGGTTTAGGAGAGGTCTCAGACTCTTGGGTTCCAATGCTCCCCCAATATTTTAAGTAATTTACCTTTCTGTTGTCTGTTTGTCTGGCCGTGAACAATTTCGTACGACTGAAAACCAGGTCTCTGTGAAATGTCTTAGGTTCAAAAATATGTTAAGTTGTGTGCTGGTATCTTGTTAATCTATGCGGATGTTATCAGTGTATTCTGTTGTCCTTTTGCATTGGGATATTTCCTGCCCATTGTAATCCTCCTTGGATTTTTGTTCAAAGTAGTAAAAGTATTTTCTTATCAAAAAATAATGGTAAATAGAATAATATACAAAACCATTCCAGAAACAAAATGTTCACTCTGTTTTATATTTGATGTTACAATACAATGTCTTTAAATTGACTTCGTTACAACTATCACAATAGCAGAAGTACTCTGATTGGGTATACTTCTTGGTATACTTCTTTCTCTTCAGCATGCTGCAAATGAGAATTAGTTGCGTACAAGTTTCAACTCTTAAAATGTTTTAGGTTTCTGCATTGCTGGACGGAAGAATCTCAAAAGGAGAAGCCATGGCTATTATGTGCTTTAAATCGTAGTCTTGGAAGAAGGTATAGACCGGTTAATATCACTTGTGTGAGTTGTGAACTTGTGATGGTCCACCACTATTCTAACATATGGGTTTCTTTTTTTGTACTGAATTACTTTTTCCTGCAGGTTTTGGTTTGGTGGATTTTATAAGGTAATTGGTTTACTTCCCTATGGTTTTTGTAGTTTTAAAGTTCTTTTTCCAGCATTCTCATTTTATTTAGCTAAGAACACATGTTCCAAGTGTGTGCACTTCATTATGCTTTTTTGTGATTGTAATTGTCTCATCTTGAGAATTTGAAGTCTATTAATTTGCAATCTCAAGACATAGTACATGGCGTTCCTCGAAGAAACAACACTGCATATGATACATGAATTTGGATGTAATTTTTTTTTCACTTTCATGATGTCGGGCTAAGTTCTCTAATTATTGTCAATTTGAACCCTTCCTTTTCAAATTTTTACAGTTTCCGACTTGAACTTTCGAAATCATACCACAAAACTTAGCAGTATCAAATTAAATCCATCATTTTATATTCTTTTTCTTTTACTGTTTCCAACTTGGACTTCTAAAATCAGACCACAGATTACCATGTACTCTGTAATATCATATTTAAATGATTTCAATCTTATTCAACATAGGGTCCTCTATATCCATTTACAGTGACATAGAAGTATCAAAAATTGTTTTAAAGTTGTATCTTCTATTAAAAAACTGGATCGCTCGGGATATTGTAGCTTTCAGAATCATCGAATTTGTTCATGTGGCTGATTGATGACTCCTTCAAGTTAAATTTAAGGCACTTATATTGGGCACAGAATCCAAAAAATCGAACTTTTGGGTGATCTTAAATAAATATTTGGATGATTCAAATGAAGCTAATGCTTGGTAGACAAGGCAATATAGTAGATGATCACCTAGAAAGTATGTCTGCTATAAAGATAAATTTGATTTTTATGTTAAACTTAGACAGATAGCTGTATGGTTGTTTCAGGTTTTAACTCTTATGTTCAACTTGTAGATTGGAAATGATCTTTCACAATTTGTTGGACCTGTTATATTAAACCATCTTTTGCAGGTTAGTTCCGATATTGAAGTTGTATATTTTTACTCCACCAGAATTTTCTTGACAATTACTCACAATGACTTTTGTTTTATATATCTGATTGTTACAAAACCATTCCATAAAAATGTTCACTCTGTTTTATATTTGATGTTACAATACAATGTCTTTAAATTGACTTCGTTACAACTATCACAATAGTAGATAGTGTATAAGGTATATCCACGCATGATTCTATAAAATTAATAGGTTCATATCTGTGTTTCTGATTATCTTGTTAAGCACTATTGTCAAAGTCATAATTTTCGACATAAATGGTCATTTGTATTCGACATTTTGAGGTGCAGGATGTCACGCACGTTCAGGAAAATGGAAGACATCAAACTACAATCAATGATTTCACCGGATGCAGAGTTGCATTGAATAAGGTCTTTAACACATTGATCAGTTCAGAAGATCAAGTCAACCTTTAGCTTGGCCGAACAATGATTTTCGTACTTTTGCTGGTTTGTTTTGTGTTGTCAGATGGGATCCCTGGTCATCTGGCGTGCTGCGTTTTCAGGGTGGGGGTCAGAAGTACAATGGTTGTGGAGTCTTAGTACCTAAGTTATGTGTATAAACCATGGGTTGTGGAGTCTATTTAAGTTTTTTTGAAATGTATGTTACTTGGTCGTTTTGTTAACTAATTAAGTGTATGCGACAAGACATTGTCATTTTGTCTTGATTTATCTTTTGGATGGTTTCTATGACGATGTTGGTGCTACTTTTAAATTGTTGGTAATTAGTAGTTTTAATGAAATGACATTGATGTTTGGTGTTACTTGGATTTGTGGCTTTTATGCCTGGCTAGTTTAATATTCAAATGGAACCACATAATTTTATTTTTAAATATTGTTGCAATTGTTCCAAAAAGGTGTTGCAAATAATGTTAAAACTGCTATAAAATTATTGCAATAAGGTCTTAAACTGTTGCAATTTTTCTAATAAATTCATTGCAATTGGACTAATATGTATTGCCTTAAAGTGACTTGTTTGCCAACCATTTGCTACTGCAATGATTTTTAAATGTTGCTGAAGACCATAAAACGTTGCTACATGCCTGTATTGCAATTATTTTTAACGTTGCTATATGGAGCTGAAATCGTTGCTAAATGGCTCTATTGCATCAGGGGCGGATGCAACAGTGAAATTTTGGACATTCGTTGCAATTAAGTCTAATGCAACAATTATAGGCCTTAAGGCAATATATTTGTGTTGTTGCAATATGCAATCTATGGTGCAGTGTACATTATGCTTTATAGAAACTCAGCTGAGATTGTTCAATCATATCATGAAGAACATACCAAAAATGCCAATGTTGGAATTGGTTTTGATTATGAGAATGATAAAGGAAGGAAGAGTGCTAAAGGCAAAGAAAAAGAATCTTGTGTCAACAAAAATGTGCCTCTTGTTTTAACTAATGCCAAGGAGCCTCTCTTCAAAAAGAGTACTGTGGAGTTTGATGAAGAGTTCATGGTCATCAAACAAGAGATTCTTGAAGAAGAGATGGCTGCTGAAGGTATATCTTCCTCTCCTAAATCAACAAATCAAAAAGAAACCAAAGACACCATTGGTAAGAGTTCTAAAATCACCAAAGAAGTTGTTAAGAAAAAGAAACAGAACAGAAATGGAAAGGTAGGAGTTAACAAGAGTAATAACTACGCTTATGTGTCAAATGCCCCTAGGAAACAATGTCAAAAAGTTCCTCTATGAATCATTTAACTCATAAGTGTACAAAATCTGTTAACCATGAGATGCATGATCTAAAGAACCTTTCTGTTAGCTCAAATGATACTCATGATTCTTTCTGTGGAAAATCAAATTGTATGACATGCTATGTGACTGTGATTGCTAAGTGCTTATCTTTGAAGAAAAATCTTGACACTGCACACTCATATGATTCACACACACATATGCACACTCACAGAACAGGATCCCCAACCAAAAGTGATAAGGGAAAGACTTCATGTGAGCCTAAGGGTGCAAACTCTAAGGCTTCCAAGTCAGTGAAGTCACCTGCTGTGAAGAAGATTGTCAATGACAGAAAAATCAACTATAATCATGTTTCTAAATCAAATGGACCCATCCAAGTGTGGGTACCAAAAACAACTTAGTCATTTTTAGAGTTTAATATAATTTCTTTTATGATATTCGTGGATTTAAATCCGTTATGTGTTTAAATGTGTGGAAATTTTCGTTAAGCGATCATATGTGTCTGTCCTATAAATGCTACGTGAATTTTGAGGTAATTAGATTGGTATTGAAAAAGTGAGTTATTTTATTTTAAAGTTATCGTAAATTTTTGAACGAAGAATTCCGTTCGTTTCGTAATTGTTCGGGAAATTGTTACATCATTCGTACCAATAATTCATTCGTTAAGACGGGGGATATTTTTGAACAATTCTTATAAAGATATTTTGGTTCGTACATATAGATAGTATTAAATTATTCTCGCGATTATCCGTACTTTTTGAGGATTATCGTTTTGTAACTGGTACATTATATTCGAATAAAAACGATCCAACGGATCAATATTGAACCAAAAATATCGTTTGTGGTATTATTTTCCGTTAAATATAAATAGACGAATCATAATTATTTTACGTATAATATAGCATATAACATATCGGTAATTATCTAAAAATACCCGAAAACCCTAATCATGTTCTTCGTAATCGAATCAAAGATCGAAGGTGTTATTGAAATCCAAATTTCAAGTTTGAGTACTCAAATCAAAGCTCTTGATCCCTAGATTCTTAATCTTCAATCCGTTTCATCATCTGGTAATTTCTCAATTTATTACGAATTTTTGTAATTTTTTGGAAAATTAGGGTTTATGTTCGAATTTGGGGATTTTCATTATGGTGATTATCCGTTCAATTGATTGCTTCCAGCATGTTCCTAGGGTTCTAATTAGTAGGAATTCATGTTTTTATTTCATGTTTGTGTTCGTTTTTATTTCATGTACAACTATATATATGAATAACTTAAAAGTACAAATCATAGCACCAATGTAAAGAAACACAGCAAATAGAGTACACTTAAACTAATCATCCAAGTTGACTTAATTTCCGTAAAGCTGGTGAATCCTTTGCAATATTTACCTAGTCTCCTAGAATGTTAGCATTCTCTTAATCGTGGTCACCAACAACTAAACCCGTTAGTAAATCAGTAATTTCAGGATCAACCACATCCTCCCATCCTGTAGGGTCGATGTATTCAGTTCCAAGTGGAGGAAGTGTTCTCGGCATTTGATTCCATACAGAAACATCGTCTTCAGCATCTGATATAGACAACATCGGATCTTCATCTTCTCCGTTTTCTGGAGGTTCTGAATTCCAGTCGATGTCTTTGTCTATGTGCACGTCTGGATCAGGCAATGAGACCTCCGATTCGTAACCATTGTAATTATCCCAGAATCTTTTTTTGGCAACGGTGAAAGCTTCTTCACATGCTGAATCCTTCCAATCCATAATCTTCTTGTGCGTGGATATCTGCTTTCTGGCTTCTACAAAATCTTCCCATTTAATATTTCCTATTTTTGAAGTAAATTCTTTTTCCCAAGAAGGTATACAAGGCCGCCATATGTCTGCAAAAGAACATATTTGCGTTAGTGTGTTGATAGACAAACAAATAGACAGTAGAGGACGTGTGTGTATATGTCTGTGTATCTAGATCTTGTGTGTAAAAATGATAAAATTTACATTTAGGAGCAATGTATCAAGCGCTTGGTATTGTAAAGTGATAAAACTTACATTTAGGAACAATCTTTCTAGGGTTATATCTTCCTCGATTCCCAGGCTTTGCGCTTCTTTCCATGATATGTGCAGCTAGCAACCAAAGTTTAAAACCACAAAGGAGAATAGTTGTGTATCTTGAAATGACTGTAACCAAGAAATAGGATCTTTATAAAGATGTGAATACTTGAATACCAAATTTGTATATAGTAATTGATTTATTCATTTTCTATTTAGGATTGGATTCTTTTCTATATATGATTCAATTTTTATTAAGTACGTTGAGCTCCATTTAGTAATAAATGGATTCTTTTTTCCTTTTTAGTTGGATATTAAAATTTTGGTTGGAATAAAAATAACATAATAGTATTCTATATTCTTGGTATAACTTGTAATTAATTTAATTATTTCTTATCTAGTTTTGTGTGTATATAGTATATATTGAAATGAATTTTAATTTGATCGAAAATAATTTTTAAGTGGTATTTTATCATGTAATTATTATATTATCATGTGTATTGTTTATTCGAGGATTCCTCTTAAAGAAAAAAGAATGAATATAAATTAAGTCGCACATTAATTGAAAACATTTTTTAGACAAACACAAAAAATTAAGTGCACCTCTTGTAAAGAGGCCCAATGGGCTATCTTCTAGACCCACCTCTCAAAATGGGCTCATTTGTCTCACTTTGATATATGTTCCCTCTAACTCCATATCACAGCCTCTCACAATGGCCATGGTCAGTATTGAGCTTCGTAATAGTCATGACTTTAATGGACGCGAGGAAACCATTACCCTATGTTGTCCTCCAACAACTAAGTGTTGCTTGAATCCCGGGTATGTAGGTCTATTGTTTATGTTTGAGAAATAGTTTTGACATGAGAGAGAATACACTTATTTTCTCTAGCATACTTTCAATCAACCAACAAGATGAGCAATAATCTTCATCAATCATCATCCCATATTTTTTGCTTTGTTTGAGGAATCATTGTATTTTGCTCCCTAAATCTAGCAAATATTGTTATACAAGTTTCTCCATATAACATTTAGCTCAAGGAGGGCAATTATTATTCGTGGAGGACAAATAATTTTCAACAAAAACTTAAATTCGCTGAGGACTTTGTGGACCACGTAACACCATGGAAGAAAAAAACGGAACATGACAAGGCTGTTGATTCGATTCGACCTGGCAAAAAGCTCCATGGAAACACGAATAAATAACGATATAAATCATGTTACATGCAGGTGAATCTAAAGCGTCAATATGTTGTACTAGCAAAGGGACAACAAATAAAATCCACTCAAACTAATGTTTTCAAAGCTATGTGACCCACCAAGGTAGTAGGGTTAAAAATGGAGAAAGGAGAAGCTATACACGGGAGCACAACAACCAGCAATGAATTTTTTTTTTTGCACCTCTCAAAAATTAAATTAGAGCCCACTGCAGATTTACAGAACCAGGAAAAAATAAAAAACAAGTTTCCTGCCATTTCACATATATTGCCCAAATATTATGTGATGCATTATAGATAGTTATTTTTTTAACATTTTTTGTGAAAAATATTAATTTGTGCTAGTCATATTTTATTATTCTTGTAAAATCATTGTGAACCCCAAATTCTGGGAGACAGATATTGTTTGAAAATTTCGTTTGAGCCTTTTATTTTTGAGAATTGTAGATGAATTTACAAGATCATACCAGCTGCATATTTCTAAAGAAAAAAATATTTATGCCAGACTCACAACTTTGAAGAAAATGGTTACAACCAAATTTTATTTTTGAAAATGTTATATTTATGCGATTGGAAAATATTTTTCATATATAATTGCCATAATACATATATGTCAAAAGAATTTAAACTTGTGACTGAAATTATCAAGTAGGGTAGGCTGACCTATAATTCGGGTAATGCTACACTATTGAAGAAAAGGAGTTAGTGTCACTGGATTGTGAAAGACCAGAAGATCCTTCCTTCTGTGTAGGGAGCCTAGGGTTACCTAGGGTAAAATTCACACTACTGACTACTGAAGACCTTGCTTCTTATGGGGAATTCATGGAAAAACTCATATTATTGAAGCCCTCGCTCTCCGATGAGAGTGGGCGATTAAACTTATTTATAGAGACCCCGCCCTCTAACTCGGGGCCAGGGGTAAACGAGGACCTGATACTACTACGTCCTCATGCTGATGTTACAAACACTTGAAAAGCGTGTATGTCCGGCTATATACAAAACCCCAAGGTCTTAACATGAAAATAAAGACTAAAATGGATTTTAAAATGATATTATTTATACTCCGTCTTTTGAAAACTTGGCATACAATTTACCGGCATACAATTTACCGGCATACAATTTACCGGCATACAATTTACCGGCATACAATTTACCGGCACTGTAATGCTCCGTATGGTTTCCTAATATTTTATTTTCAGTTGTTTCAAAGAGTGAAGAAATTTGGAAGCTTGAAGAATTCTTAGTTCTCAACTATAGCAAGCTACAATGGAGAAATCGTGACTAGTTGTTATGCCATTTTTTTGGCATAGCCTTAATAATCTCCAAATTTATCTTTTAATAATAATTAATTCGGATTAATAATTATTGCTCGACCACTAAGTAATATCCTCTCTCATATATGAGGAAATCATCAATCTCAATCGATTTATAAGAGAAAATATCTACAAACTGTGTCGTTTAAATAAGGAAGGCATCACAATGCCAAGATAAAATCAGTATTTGCCCACATTAACGAAGTGATAGACACAATTTCACAGAACTGTATGGGCTCGATCGAAAATAAATTGATACACAAACATCTTGGAAAAAAGGATCCAATACATCATATAAATGGTGACACCTCCCAACTTCAGCCCCTCTATTTTTCATAAACCTTAATCCTATAAAACAGACACATTCATACATTTACGCTCTATTATTCTAGCACACCTCCGATTCGTGTTGTTACGAATTTACTCGAACAACGAAATCTTTTTAAAATTAGTAGATGGTAAGTCTAAAAGACATAAAGTGCATCTAAAAGCGTGACATATCTGTAATGAAAATCTCTGCGTAAGGGCCAGAAAAGGTTATTTTAGACACAAATAGAAATTAAAAAATATATATATATATATAGTTAAGTTCTATGGACACCATGGTTTAGGTGGAGACCTTGGAGACCATTCATGTTTTGCAACTAAAATATGTGCATAACATATTTTACACAACAACGAGTATCATCAAATTGGATATCTCACATAAATAGACCATCATCATATTAAATATCTTGTAGCAGCAAGACCCTTCAAAAAATCAACAATTTTTTTATGATGATTTTTTGTAGGAGTTAGTGGAGTACTAGACACTAAATAAATAATTTATTTGATAACAAGGCCAATTATGATTTATAACTACCTCACCTTGTTAAAGTGTTTTATGTAGCTTATACTTGTGCACATTTTGATATTATGTGCATGTTCTCTAGAAAATGTTGGGCTAGAACCATATAAAATAACATCACATTTAACACGTATTGCGTAGGGATGAACAAGTTGAAGTTTGGAACCTAAATAATTATCTAGGTTTAATGATAGTAAGTAACACTATATACTGAAAATCAACACCGCCAGTCAAATAGTGGAGATGAGCCAAGTATAGCACACAAGTGGGTAAATCACACGGTATTATTTAACAAGTTCCCATAGTGGCCCTATATAGGTTCTAAGCAAAGATTGCAACATAACAATTACAAACTAATTATCAAATACAACCATATAATAATCAGCTTCTTTGATTTGGAAGTGCTTATACTTTGGTTAGTGTGTTCTTCTTGGCTACAAAGTAAGGACAATCAACTTCTTCACCACCTAGCCCACCATTTAACAGAAACGATTCGTTCCATTTCCTCCTTATACTTTCGAGCTTTCGATCTTTCGAGCTTTGAACAACGCGCTTGAGCTTTCGAACTTAGAACCACTTGATTCCGTGAGAGAGAGGGTGTTGTGAGATTCGAGAGAGAGTGGTGAGAGTTGAGAGAGAGTGGTGTAGTGAGTGTCAAGAGGGAGAGAGAGAGGGAGATGAGAGTTGAGAGAGAGACGAGAGAGTTTTTAGTTTTTTTTTGTTTTTTGTTAAAAATATGACAGTTAAGGAGGGGTGGAATAAAAAAATGGTTAAGGGGGGAAACAAAAAAATTGGGTAAAACGGGGACGGGTCGGGGGGAACAAAAAATTAGTTAAGGCCGGGAAAATATATAAGCGGGCAAAATTGTAGAGGGTGGGCGGGACAAATTTTTTTTAACGGTACTTAAGACATCGGTTGGTTAGTGAAGCGATGTCCTAATAACAGACATACAATAGTTTTTTAGAAAATGATGTCAATATCATATTTTTACATGGGTGTCATTTATACCGATGTTAAAGCTGTGATGTCTATTACACTTTTTCTAGTAGTGACGCTACATGCATGTGAATATAAAGCGTCAATATGTTCTACTAATGTTTTCAAAACAATGTGACCCCCGAAGGTAGTATGGTTAAAAATGGAGAAAAGAGCAGCTATACACGCGAGTACAACAACTAGCAATATATTTTTTTTGCACCTCTCAAAAATTAAATTAGAGCCCACTGTAGATTTACAGAACGAGGAAAAAATAAAAGACAATTTTCCTGCAATTTCACATATATTGCCCAAATATTATGTGATGCATTATAGATAGTTATTTTTTTAAACATTTTTTATGAAAAATATTAATTTGTGCGACTCACAATTTTGAATAAAATGGTTACAAACAAATATTATTTTTGAAGTAAATAAAAATCGCGACATTTTGAAAATGTTATATTTATGCCATTGAAAAATATTTTTCATATATCATCGCGATAATACATATATGTCAAAAAAAATTAAACTTGTGACTGAAATTATCAAGTAGGGTAGGCTGACCTATAATTCCCGTAATGCTACATTATTGAAGAAAGGAGTTAGTGCCACTGGATTGTAAAAGATCACTGGATTGTAAAAGATCAGAAGATCCTTCCTTTGATGTACCGAGCCTAGGGTTACCTAGGGTAAAATTCACACGGAAGCCCTTTCTTCTTATAGGGAGTTCATGGAAAAACTCATATTATTGAAGCCCTTTCTCTCCGAGGAGAGTCGACCATTAAATTTATTTATAGAGACCCCGCCCTCTAACGGGTAAACGAGGACCTGATACTACTAGGTCCTCATGTCGATGTTACAAACACTTCAAAAGCGTGTATGCGAGTTCGGGCTATATACAAAACCCCAAGTCTTAACATGAAAATAAAGACTGCAATGAATTTTAAAATGATATTATTTATACTCGCTGTTTTGAAAACTTGGCAAAAATATATAACCTCTTCGTCATGGCATGGTGTCATACTAGCATCGACATACAATTTACCGGCACTGTAATGCTCCGTATGGTTTTCTAATATTTTATTTTCAGCTGTTTCAACGAGTGAAGAAATTTGGAAGCTTGAAGAATTCTTAGTTCTCAACTCTAGCAAGCTACAAGGAGACTAGTTATTATGCCATTTTTTTGGCATAGCCTTAATAATCTCCAAATTTATCTTTTAATAATAATCAATTCAGATTAATAATTATTGCTCGACCACTAAGTAATATTCTCTCTCATATATGAGGAAATCATCAATCTCAATCCATTTATAAGAGAAAATATCTAAAAACTGTGTCATTTAAATAAGGAAGGCGTCACAATGCCAAGATAAAATCAGTATTTGCCCACATTAACGAAGTGATAGACACAATTTCATGGAACTGTATGGGCTCGATCGAAAATAAATTGATGCACAAACATCTTGGAAAAAAGGATCCAATACATCATATAAATGGTGACACCTCCCAACTTCAGCCCCTCTATTTTTCATAAACCTTAATCCTCTAAAACAGACACATTCATACATTTACGCTTTATTATTCTAGCACACCTCCGATTCGTGTTGTTACGAATTTACTCGAACAATAAAATCTTTTTAAAATTAGTAGACGGTAAGTCTAAAAGACATAAAGTGCATCTAAAAGCGTGACATATCTTTAATCAAAATCTATCCGTAAGGGCAAGAAAAGGTTATTTTACATACAAATAGAAATTAAAATATATATAGAGAGAGAGTTAAGTTCTATGCAGACCATGGTTTAGTTGGAGACCTCGGAAACCATTCATGTTTTGCAACTAAAATATGTACAAAACATATTTTATACAACAACGAGTCACCACTAACTAAGTCATGTCTCTACTAACATCTCTTTCTAATAGTACCACTACTTTCCAAGCTCAAATCAAAGTAAAACTAGTTTTAAGAAGCTTAGTGGAAAATGAAGTAAACATAATCATTTAACTTTGGGCTAATCACAATATGTCATAAGATGCAAACAAGGTTACCATGAGTTTCCCCATTCCACAAATATTGTTTAAAGATTGTATTTCATGTTAAGTTAAAAACAACAAAATAATATGTGCAGAAACTCGGCCAATTTTCACCCTTGTAACTAAAATTGGTAAGAAATTGATCAAGGAACTTTACTAACTCGGTCGATTTCCTGGCATGTAATAAAAAGAACACTTTAGTACAACTATATATATGAATAACTTAAAAGTACAAATCATAGCACCAATGTAAAGAAACACAGCAAATAGAGTACACTTAAACTAATCATCCAAGTTGACTTAATTTCCGTAAAGCTGGTGAATCCTTTGCAATATTTACCTAGTCTCCTAGAATGTTAGCATTCTCTTAATCGTGGTCACCAACAACTAAACCCGTTAGTAAATCAGTAATTTCAGGATCAACCACATCCTCCCATCCTGTAGGGTCGATGTATTCAGTTCCAAGTGGAGGAAGTGTTCTCGGCATTTGATTCCATACAGAAACATCGTCTTCAGCATCTGATATAGACAACATCGGATCTTCATCTTCTCCGTTTTCTGGAGGTTCTGAATTCCAGTCGATGTCTTTGTCTATGTGCACGTCTGGATCAGGCAATGAGACCTCCGATTCGTAACCATTGTAATTATCCCAGAATCTTTTTTTGGCAGCGGTGAAAGCTTCTTCACATGCTGAATCCTTCCAATCCATAATCTTCTTGTGCGTGGATATCTGCTTTCTGGCTTCTACAAAATCTTCCCATTTAATATTTCCTATTTTTGAAGTAAATTCTTTTTCCCAAGAAGGTATACAAGGCCGCCATATGTCTGCAAAAGAACATATTTGCGTTAGTGTGTTGATAGACAAACAAATAGACAGTAGAGGACGTGTGTGTATATGTCTGTGTATCTAGATCTTGTGTGTAAAAATGATAAAATTTACATTTAGGAGCAATGTATCAAGCGCTTGGTATTGTAAAGTGATAAAACTTACATTTAGGAACAATCTTTCTAGGGTTATATCTTCCTCGATTCCCAGGCTTTGCGCTTCTTTCCATGATATGTGCAGCTAGCAACCAAAGTTTAAAACCACAAAGGAGAATAGTTGTGTATCTTGAAATGACTGTAACCAAGAAATAGGATCTTTATAAAGATGTGAATACTTGAATACCAAATTTGTATATAGTAATTGATTTATTCATTTTCTATTTAGGATTGGATTCTTTTCTATATATGATTCAATTTTTATTAAGTACGTTGAGCTCCATTTAGTAATAAATGGATTCTTTTTTCCTTTTTAGTTGGATATTAAAATTTTGGTTGGAATAAAAATAACATAATAGTATTCTATATTCTTGGTATAACTTGTAATTAATTTAATTATTTCTTATCTAGTTTTGTGTGTATATAGTATATATTGAAATGAATTTTAATTTGATCGAAAATAATTTTTAAGTGGTATTTTATCATGTAATTATTATATTATCATGTGTATTGTTTATTCGAGGATTCCTCTTAAAGAAAAAAGAATGAATATAAATTAAGTCGCACATTAATTGAAAACATTTTTTAGACAAACACAAAAAATTAAGTGCACCTCTTGTAAAGAGGCCCAATGGGCTATCTTCTAGACCCACCTCTCAAAATGGGCTCATTTGTCTCACTTTGATATATGTTCCCTCTAACTCCATATCACAGCCTCTCACAATGGCCATGGTCAGTATTGAGCTTCGTAATAGTCATGACTTTAATGGACGCGAGGAAACCATTACCCTATGTTGTCCTCCAACAACTAAGTGTTGCTTGAATCCCGGGTATGTAGGTCTATTGTTTATGTTTGAGAAATAGTTTTGACATGAGAGAGAATACACTTATTTTCTCTAGCATACTTTCAATCAACCAACAAGATGAGCAATAATCTTCATCAATCATCATCCCATATTTTTTGCTTTGTTTGAGGAATCATTGTATTTTGCTCCCTAAATCTAGCAAATATTGTTATACAAGTTTCTCCATATAACATTTAGCTCAAGGAGGGCAATTATTATTCGTGGAGGACAAATAATTTTCAACAAAAACTTAAATTCGCTGAGGACTTTGTGGACCACGTAACACCATGGAAGAAAAAAACGGAACATGACAAGGCTGTTGATTCGATTCGACCTGGCAAAAAGCTCCATGGAAACACGAATAAATAACGATATAAATCATGTTACATGCAGGTGAATCTAAAGCGTCAATATGTTGTACTAGCAAAGGGACAACAAATAAAATCCACTCAAACTAATGTTTTCAAAGCTATGTGACCCACCAAGGTAGTAGGGTTAAAAATGGAGAAAGGAGAAGCTATACACGGGAGCACAACAACCAGCAATGAATTTTTTTTTTTGCACCTCTCAAAAATTAAATTAGAGCCCACTGCAGATTTACAGAACCAGGAAAAAATAAAAAACAAGTTTCCTGCCATTTCACATATATTGCCCAAATATTATGTGATGCATTATAGATAGTTATTTTTTTAACATTTTTTGTGAAAAATATTAATTTGTGCTAGTCATATTTTATTATTCTTGTAAAATCATTGTGAACCCCAAATTCTGGGAGACAGATATTGTTTGAAAATTTCGTTTGAGCCTTTTATTTTTGAGAATTGTAGATGAATTTACAAGATCATACCAGCTGCATATTTCTAAAGAAAAAAATATTTATGCCAGACTCACAACTTTGAAGAAAATGGTTACAACCAAATTTTATTTTTGAAAATGTTATATTTATGCGATTGGAAAATATTTTTCATATATAATTGCCATAATACATATATGTCAAAAGAATTTAAACTTGTGACTGAAATTATCAAGTAGGGTAGGCTGACCTATAATTCGGGTAATGCTACACTATTGAAGAAAAGGAGTTAGTGTCACTGGATTGTGAAAGACCAGAAGATCCTTCCTTCTGTGTAGGGAGCCTAGGGTTACCTAGGGTAAAATTCACACTACTGACTACTGAAGACCTTGCTTCTTATGGGGAATTCATGGAAAAACTCATATTATTGAAGCCCTCGCTCTCCGATGAGAGTGGGCGATTAAACTTATTTATAGAGACCCCGCCCTCTAACTCGGGGCCAGGGGTAAACGAGGACCTGATACTACTACGTCCTCATGCTGATGTTACAAACACTTGAAAAGCGTGTATGTCCGGCTATATACAAAACCCCAAGGTCTTAACATGAAAATAAAGACTAAAATGGATTTTAAAATGATATTATTTATACTCCGTCTTTTGAAAACTTGGCATACAATTTACCGGCATACAATTTACCGGCATACAATTTACCGGCATACAATTTACCGGCATACAATTTACCGGCACTGTAATGCTCCGTATGGTTTCCTAATATTTTATTTTCAGTTGTTTCAAAGAGTGAAGAAATTTGGAAGCTTGAAGAATTCTTAGTTCTCAACTATAGCAAGCTACAATGGAGAAATCGTGACTAGTTGTTATGCCATTTTTTTGGCATAGCCTTAATAATCTCCAAATTTATCTTTTAATAATAATTAATTCGGATTAATAATTATTGCTCGACCACTAAGTAATATCCTCTCTCATATATGAGGAAATCATCAATCTCAATCGATTTATAAGAGAAAATATCTACAAACTGTGTCGTTTAAATAAGGAAGGCATCACAATGCCAAGATAAAATCAGTATTTGCCCACATTAACGAAGTGATAGACACAATTTCACAGAACTGTATGGGCTCGATCGAAAATAAATTGATACACAAACATCTTGGAAAAAAGGATCCAATACATCATATAAATGGTGACACCTCCCAACTTCAGCCCCTCTATTTTTCATAAACCTTAATCCTATAAAACAGACACATTCATACATTTACGCTCTATTATTCTAGCACACCTCCGATTCGTGTTGTTACGAATTTACTCGAACAACGAAATCTTTTTAAAATTAGTAGATGGTAAGTCTAAAAGACATAAAGTGCATCTAAAAGCGTGACATATCTGTAATGAAAATCTCTGCGTAAGGGCCAGAAAAGGTTATTTTAGACACAAATAGAAATTAAAATATATATATATATATATATATAGTTAAGTTCTATGGACACCATGGTTTAGGTGGAGACCTTGGAGACCATTCATGTTTTGCAACTAAAATATGTGCATAACATATTTTACACAACAACGAGTATCATCAAATTGGATATCTCACATAAATAGACCATCATCATATTAAATATCTTGTAGCAGCAAGACCCTTCAAAAAATCAACAATTTTTTTATGATGATTTTTTGTAGGAGTTAGTGGAGTACTAGACACTAAATAAATAATTTATTTGATAACAAGGCCAATTATGATTTATAACTACCTCACCTTGTTAAAGTGTTTTATGTAGCTTATACTTGTGCACATTTTGATATTATGTGCATGTTCTCTAGAAAATGTTGGGCTAGAACCATATAAAATAACATCACATTTAACACGTATTGCGTAGGGATGAACAAGTTGAAGTTTGGAACCTAAATAATTATCTAGGTTTAATGATAGTAAGTAACACTATATACTGAAAATCAACACCGCCAGTCAAATAGTGGAGATGAGCCAAGTATAGCACACAAGTGGGTAAATCACACGGTATTATTTAACAAGTTCCCATAGTGGCCCTATATAGGTTCTAAGCAAAGATTGCAACATAACAATTACAAACTAATTATCAAATACAACCATATAATAATCAGCTTCTTTGATTTGGAAGTGCTTATACTTTGGTTAGTGTGTTCTTCTTGGCTACAAAGTAAGGACAATCAACTTCTTCACCACCTAGCCCACCATTTAACAGAAACGATTCGTTCCATTTCCTCCTTATACTTTCGAGCTTTCGATCTTTCGAGCTTTGAACAACGCGCTTGAGCTTTCGAACTTAGAACCACTTGATTCCGTGAGAGAGAGGGTGTTGTGAGATTCGAGAGAGAGTGGTGAGAGTTGAGAGAGAGTGGTGTAGTGAGTGTCAAGAGGGAGAGAGAGAGGGAGATGAGAGTTGAGAGAGAGACGAGAGAGTTTTTAGTTTTTTTTTGTTTTTTGTTAAAAATATGACAGTTAAGGAGGGGTGGAATAAAAAAATGGTTAAGGGGGGAAACAAAAAAATTGGGTAAAACGGGGACGGGTCGGGGGGAACAAAAAATTAGTTAAGGCCGGGAAAATATATAAGCGGGCAAAATTGTAGAGGGTGGGCGGGACAAATTTTTTTTAACGGTACTTAAGACATCGGTTGGTTAGTGAAGCGATGTCCTAATAACAGACATACAATAGTTTTTTAGAAAATGATGTCAATATCATATTTTTACATGGGTGTCATTTATACCGATGTTAAAGCTGTGATGTCTATTACACTTTTTCTAGTAGTGACGCTACATGCATGTGAATATAAAGCGTCAATATGTTCTACTAATGTTTTCAAAACAATGTGACCCCCGAAGGTAGTATGGTTAAAAATGGAGAAAAGAGCAGCTATACACGCGAGTACAACAACTAGCAATATATTTTTTTTGCACCTCTCAAAAATTAAATTAGAGCCCACTGTAGATTTACAGAACGAGGAAAAAATAAAAGACAATTTTCCTGCAATTTCACATATATTGCCCAAATATTATGTGATGCATTATAGATAGTTATTTTTTTAAACATTTTTTATGAAAAATATTAATTTGTGCGACTCACAATTTTGAATAAAATGGTTACAAACAAATATTATTTTTGAAGTAAATAAAAATCGCGACATTTTGAAAATGTTATATTTATGCCATTGAAAAATATTTTTCATATATCATCGCGATAATACATATATGTCAAAAAAAATTAAACTTGTGACTGAAATTATCAAGTAGGGTAGGCTGACCTATAATTCCCGTAATGCTACATTATTGAAGAAAGGAGTTAGTGCCACTGGATTGTAAAAGATCACTGGATTGTAAAAGATCAGAAGATCCTTCCTTTGATGTACCGAGCCTAGGGTTACCTAGGGTAAAATTCACACGGAAGCCCTTTCTTCTTATAGGGAGTTCATGGAAAAACTCATATTATTGAAGCCCTTTCTCTCCGAGGAGAGTCGACCATTAAATTTATTTATAGAGACCCCGCCCTCTAACGGGTAAACGAGGACCTGATACTACTAGGTCCTCATGTCGATGTTACAAACACTTCAAAAGCGTGTATGCGAGTTCGGGCTATATACAAAACCCCAAGTCTTAACATGAAAATAAAGACTGCAATGAATTTTAAAATGATATTATTTATACTCGCTGTTTTGAAAACTTGGCAAAAATATATAACCTCTTCGTCATGGCATGGTGTCATACTAGCATCGACATACAATTTACCGGCACTGTAATGCTCCGTATGGTTTTCTAATATTTTATTTTCAGCTGTTTCAACGAGTGAAGAAATTTGGAAGCTTGAAGAATTCTTAGTTCTCAACTCTAGCAAGCTACAAGGAGACTAGTTATTATGCCATTTTTTTGGCATAGCCTTAATAATCTCCAAATTTATCTTTTAATAATAATCAATTCAGATTAATAATTATTGCTCGACCACTAAGTAATATTCTCTCTCATATATGAGGAAATCATCAATCTCAATCCATTTATAAGAGAAAATATCTAAAAACTGTGTCATTTAAATAAGGAAGGCGTCACAATGCCAAGATAAAATCAGTATTTGCCCACATTAACGAAGTGATAGACACAATTTCATGGAACTGTATGGGCTCGATCGAAAATAAATTGATGCACAAACATCTTGGAAAAAAGGATCCAATACATCATATAAATGGTGACACCTCCCAACTTCAGCCCCTCTATTTTTCATAAACCTTAATCCTCTAAAACAGACACATTCATACATTTACGCTTTATTATTCTAGCACACCTCCGATTCGTGTTGTTACGAATTTACTCGAACAATAAAATCTTTTTAAAATTAGTAGACGGTAAGTCTAAAAGACATAAAGTGCATCTAAAAGCGTGACATATCTTTAATCAAAATCTATCCGTAAGGGCAAGAAAAGGTTATTTTACATACAAATAGAAATTAAAATATATATAGAGAGAGAGTTAAGTTCTATGCAGACCATGGTTTAGTTGGAGACCTCGGAAACCATTCATGTTTTGCAACTAAAATATGTACAAAACATATTTTATACAACAACGAGTCACCACTAACTAAGTCATGTCTCTACTAACATCTCTTTCTAATAGTACCACTACTTTCCAAGCTCAAATCAAAGTAAAACTAGTTTTAAGAAGCTTAGTGGAAAATGAAGTAAACATAATCATTTAACTTTGGGCTAATCACAATATGTCATAAGATGCAAACAAGGTTACCATGAGTTTCCCCATTCCACAAATATTGTTTAAAGATTGTATTTCATGTTAAGTTAAAAACAACAAAATAATATGTGCAGAAACTCGGCCAATTTTCACCCTTGTAACTAAAATTGGTAAGAAATTGATCAAGGAACTTTACTAACTCGGTCGATTTCCTGGCATGTAATAAAAAGAACACTTTAGTACAACTATATATATGAATAACTTAAAAGTACAAATCATAGCACCAATGTAAAGAAACACAGCAAATAGAGTACACTTAAACTAATCATCCAAGTTGACTTAATTTCCGTAAAGCTGGTGAATCCCTTGCAATATTTACCTAGTCTCCTAGAATGTTAGCATTCTCTTAATCGTGGTCACCAACAACTAAACCCGTTAGTAAATCAGTAATTTCAGGATCAACCACATCCTCCCATCCTGTAGGGTCAATGTATTCAGTTCCAAGTGGAGGAAGTGTTCTCGGCATTTGATTCCATACAGAAACATCGTCTTCAGCATCTGATATAGACAACATCGGATCTTCATCTTCTCCGTTTTCTGGAGGTTCTGAATTCCAGGCGATGTCTTTGTCTATGTGCACGTCTGGATCAGGCAATGAGACCTCCGATTCGTAACCATTGTAATTATCCCAGAATCTTTTTTTGGCAGCGGTGAAAGCTTCTTCACATGCTGAATCCTTCCAATCCATAATCTTCTTGTGCGTGGATATCTGCTTTCTGGCTTCTACAAAATCTTCCCATTTAATATTTCCTATTTTTGAAGTAAATTCTTTTTCCCAAGAAGGTATACAAGGCCGCCATATGTCTGCAAAAGAACATATGTGCGTTAGTGTGTTGATAGACAAACAAATAGACAGTAGAGGACCTGTGTGTATCTGTGTATATGTCTGTGTATCTAGCGCTTGTGTGTAAAAATGATAAAATTTACATTTAGGAGCAATGTATCAAGCGCTTGGTATTGTAAAGTGATAAAACTTACATTTAGGAACAATCTTTCTAGGGTTATATCTTCCTCGATTCCCAGGCTTCGCGCTTCTTTCCATGATATGTGCAGCTAGCAACCAAAGTTTAAAACCACAAAGGAGAATAGTTGTGTATCTTGAAATGACTGTAACCAAGAAATAGGATCTTTATAAAGATGTGAATACTTGAATACCAAATTTGTATATAGTAATTGATTTATTCATTTTCTATTTAGGATTGGATTCTTTTCTATATATGATTTAATTTTTATTAAGTACGTTGAGCTCCATTTAGTAATAAATGGATTCTTTTTTCCTTTTTAGTGGGATATTAAAATTTTGGTTGGAATAAAAATAACATAATAGTATTCTATATTCTTGTTATAACTTGTAATTAATTTAATTCTTTCTTATCTAGTTTTGTGTGTATATAGTATATATTGAAATTAATTTTAATTTGATCGAAAATAATTTTTAAGTGGTATTTTATCATGTAATTATTATATTATCATGTGTATTATTTATTCGAGGATTCCTCTTATAGAAAAAAGAATCAATATAAATTAAGTCGCACATTAATTGAAAAAAAATTTAGACAAACACAAAAAATTAAGTTGTAAAGAGGCCCAATGGGCTATCTTCTAGATCCACCTCTCAAAATGGGCTCATTTGTCTCACTTTGATATATGTTCCCTCTAACTCCATATCACAGCCTCTCACAATGGCCATGGTCACTATTGAGCTTTCATGACTTTAATGGACGCAAGGAAACCATTACCCTATGTTGTCCTCCAACAACTAAGTGTTGCTTGAATCCCGGGTATGTAGGTCTATTGTTTATGTTTGAGAAATAGTTTTGACATGAGAGAGAATACACTTATATTCTCTAGCATACTTTCAATCAACGAACAAGATGAGCTATAATTTTCATCAATCATCATCCCATATTTTTTTCTTTGTTCGAGGAATCATTGTATTTTGCTCCCTAAATCCAGCAAATATTGTTATACAAGTTTCTCCATATAACATTTAGCCCAAGAAGGACAGCAATTATTATTCGTGGAGGACAAATAATTTTCAACAAAAACTTAAATTCGCTGAGGACTTTGTGGACGACGTAAATCTAAAGCGTCAATATGTTGTACTAGCATAGAGACAACAAATAAAATCCACTCAAACTAATGTTTTCAAAGCTATGTGACCCACCAAGGTAGTAGGGTTAAAAATGGAGAAAGGAGAAGCTATACACGGGAGCACAACAACCAGCAATGAATTTTTTTTTTTTGCACCTCTCAAAAATTAAATTAGAGCCCACTGCAGATTTACAAAACCAGGAAAAAATAAAAGACAAGTTTCCTGCCATTTCACATATATTGCCCAAATATTATGTGATGCATTACAGATAGTTATTTTTTTTAACATTTTTTGTGAAAAATATTAATTTGTGCGAGTCATATTTTATTATTCTTGTAAAATAATTGTGAACCCCAAATTCTCGGAGACAGATATTGTTTGAAAATTTCGTTTGAGCCTTTTATTTTCGAGAATTGTAGATGAATTTACAAGATCATACCAGCTCCAAAAAATATTTATGCGAGACTCACAACTTTGAAGAAAATGGTTACAAACAAATATTATTTTTGAAGTAAATAAAAATCGCGACATTTTGAAAATGTTATATTTATGCGATTGTAAAGAATTGCCATAAAACATATATGTCAAAAGAATTTAAACTTGTGACTGAAATTATCAAGTAGGGTAGGCTGACCTATAATTCCCGTAATGCTACACTATTGAAGAAAGGAGTTAGTGCCACTGGATTGTGAAAGATCAGAAGATCCTTCCTTCTGTGTAGGGAGCCTAGGGTTACCTAGGGTAAAATTCACACTATTGAAGACCTTGCTTCTTATGGGGAGTTCATGGAAAAACTCATATTATTGAAGCCCTCGAGGAGAGTGGGCGATTAAACTTATTTATAGAGACCCCGCCCTCTAACTCGGGGGCCAGGGGTAAACGAGGACCTGATACTACTACGTCCTCATGCCGATGTTACAAACACTTGAAAAGCGTGTATGTCGGGCTATATACAAAACCCCAAGGTCTTAACATGAAAATAAAGACTAAAATGGATTTTAAAATGATAATATTTATGCTCACTCTTTTGAAAACTTGGCAAAAATATATAACCTATTCGTCATCGCATGGTGTCATACTAGCATCGGCATACAATTTAACGGCATACAATTTACCGGCACTGTAATGCCCCGTATGGTTTCCTAATATTTTATTTTCAGTTGTTTCGAAGAGTGAAGAAATTTGGAAGCTTGAAGAATTCTTAGTTCTCAACTATAGCAAGCTACAATGGAGAAATCGTGACTAGTTGTTATGCCATTTTTTTGGCATAGCCTTAATAATCTCCAAATTTATCTTTTAATAATAATTAATTCAGATTAATAATTATTGCTCGACCACTAAGTAATATCCTCTCTCATATATGAGGAAATCATCAATCTCAATCGATTTATAAGAGAAAATATCTACAAACTATGTCGTTGAAATCAGGAAGGCATCACAATGCCAAGATAAAATCAGTATTTGGCCACATTAACGAAGTGATAGATGACAAGGCTGTCGCGTGCCTATCAAATAATAATATCTAACAAATCCTTCTAACTATGTAGTAGGGCAAGTTAGAGTCGATCCCACAGAGACAAACGTATCAATCACTAGTTATTCTTGATTCAATTCAACTAAGCAAGTAACACAATAAATTGTTGAGAGATTATTAATCTAAATATTATACTAAAGCAAATATGTGGTATTTATCAATTAACTGAAAACATCTAGAATTAAGTATCCCCACTAGCATGAATCGATGCAATTATGATTTTCCACCCCAATTAATCATACACTACTCAAGAGGAAAGATGCGCCCTATAAAATACCAATAACCTCTCTCGAGTATTAATGGCTTCTCTAAAAATACACTCAAGCCTATTTTCATGGTATCATGCAATTTAGAGACATTAAACACAGCATCCTAACTTCCTAACAATCCGTTCTACCTATTTTCATGGAGAAGTTCATGTCCTTATTGGATAAATCACAACCATCTAAGTCCAACTTTCGATGATAAATAGATATTAGGTTCAAACAATACGCATAATCACGTCTGACATGTTATTGTTAATTAAGCACAACTCAATAAGCAAGAGCATACAACATAACTAAACTGGGGGGTTATGGAAAATCATACATCAATCATAACTAGGGTTCAACTTAACCCTAGATTAAATAACTACTCACTCATAATTAAACTAACAAAACACATAATATAATAAGAACACATAATAATATTAAGAACAAAGAATAAAAACCTTTAATCTTTCTCCAAGAAGAAAAGTACAAGTCTCTCTCTCCCTATCTCTCAGATCTGATGTTTATATATATCCTCAAATATTTTAATGCCTTGAGAAAAGTACAATTACGTTTCCTAAACTGATTCTGTTTTACAAGGAAAATTCGTAGCTGACTTTTCTTCAGTAAATCTGAGCCGTTACTGAATTAATTTAATAATTGGACCACTTTAGAATAAAAGAGATTTCCATTATCTTCGTGTGGGCTGTTAAATCGTCCAATTTTGACTTCTACATCTCAAGATATGACCCAAACAGTGAATTATGTGCAGGCAGCCCAACAAATCCGATTTTCCTTCTAATAAATCTCCAAATTAAGCTCTTTATTCTCCAATCCTTCCAAGTTTAGGATTTCCTTGCTTCCTACAATAAAACATTAAAATTTATTAAATAAAAATCCAATTAAATGCAAAATATAATAAATATGAGAAATAAAATCATATAAAATATATATAAATATATACTCTATCAAACATCCCCACACTTAGCATTTTGCACGTCCTCAGGCAAATAAAGAAAGAAAAATAATACTAACTAATAGGACCACCACTTTCGTAGATGACACGATTGCATTGAGCATATGCAACAAGCCGTTAAACCCCTAGGCAGCCCTAGTAGGACGAGTTTTGTCTCGTGAGGGTTTATAGAAGATATACCCACAAAATCAAATATTTTCAACCACCAAGTCTCTCAAACATGCAACATATCATAGTACTCCACACATTGTAAATCTCAATCACATAACAACCTGAAAGTGTCTGAAAGTACAAGTACTCTCACTTTAAGCATCATTAACACAAAATAATCCAAGTATGCACACAATGTCTAGATAGACAAAAATATCATGAGATAGACATCAAAATCGCATTCAACAAGTAAGCATGCTATGGATAAATATCTCATTGCTCTCACTTCACACAAGTGTATGGGTATAAGTGTATCGCTCAAGTTCAATCAATGTACTCATGTGCTACCATATGCTTGGTTGTCCACCAAATCTCCACCACCTCGTTTATATGCATACATGAATCAAAAGGTCTTTGTTAAAGGTTGTAACGGGGCTTAGGTATGGGGTAGGATATCAAAGAAACAGGCTAACAAGTGGCTAAACTTGATAACTAATAGAGCATAATGTTCACTTTTAATTAAAGCACCCAACATGAAACTGAGATCATGTAAAAGTTGATCAAGCTTTCACAAGCATTAAACTTCAAAGCACATATACCCCATGTACTTTCCCACTTTCACATTGTATCAATCAAATGAACAAAACTCTACTTTATCTTCCTCTTGCTCATAACTTCTCTTTTTTTTTCTTTTTTTTTTCAAAAGTCAAGTCATTCTCCAGTAACCAAGGGCAGTGAAAAGTCACCAAGAATGTACTTAATACCAGCACACATGGATCGTCCCTTTAATATGACATTGCACTTGCTACCCATTGATCTCAAAGGAGTACTTGATACTTGTTTGCAATTCCATACCATATTGTATCCCACCAAAATGTAACCTTTAACCAAAAGAAATCCCCACACTAAATATTCACCAACCCTTGAATTGAATCAATATGCTCTACCAGTAAATCAAGACAAGAATAAATAAGTAGGCTCAAAAGTTTTAGATTGGTGATATACGAAAGAATCGGGTATATGCTCAAAGGGGTTTCACTAAGGATTATTTTTCATATGGGTACTGTTTGGGTAAATGAGGTTAATCCTAGTGCCTTTATCATATTCATGCATACACATATCATGTAGTCTCAAAACGGTTTAAAACAAGTTCTAGAGCAACAAGAATCATGATGAACATCACACAACAAAAAAATGGATTGATAAAAAATCTATCAATCATAAATTAGGCTCAAATCCTCACATGGTGAAAGCATGCTTAACTCACTAAAATTGACCAAGAAACATCTCAAGTTTTTAAATGTTCGCAAGCACACACAAGGAATTACCAAGCATCAAATGATTTTTCATGAATGTGACACTCATAATTAATCATGCGAAATTAATCTACACAATGTGTACTTATCCACGCTAACATGCTTTTGAGACGAGGAAATTATATACAAAAAGTTTTAAATTTTCAATTTTTTTTAGATTTTTATAATATATAATTTTTTTGGGTTTTTTACGTCATTGAGAACTCATCCCCACACTTAAGTGGTTCATTGTCCTCAATGAACAATATATATAAATATACAAAACTAACAAGATCCTAAAAGAAATACAAAAAGAATAAGAGTGAAAAATTATACAAAGAAAGGTTAGAAATACTCCCCTAGTGTATGAAGTCCCGGTTGGAAAATGTGGGAGAGTGTTCCTCCTCCAAAATCTTGGGTTGCCTCCCAAGAAGCGCTTTTTTTTAAGGTCATTAGCTCGACCTTATTATCAATCAACCTGGTGAATGGATTGAAAGTGGATCATCCACTTTCTCAACATATTTTCTCATGATCTCTCCCAAAAACTTATAACTTTCATCCATGGCTTTATCCAACAATACTATTCTTCTATCTCGAGCAAAATTTAAGAATGCAACAATTATTCTTGACGTGTCATCTCGTGAGACAAACTTAAAAAGAAATTTTATAAGTAAGTCTTCCCAAGTGGTAATGGAATTTGAGGGTAACGAAAATAACCAATTTTTAGCTCCATCCCTTAAAGATAAAGGAAATAATCGAAGTCGAATGGCCTCATTAGAAACTCCATCACACTTGATAGTATCACAAATCTTCAAAAAGTTTTCAATATGAGCATCAGGATCTTCAACAGATAATCCACCAAACTGAATTTCACCAATCGATTTCATTGTTGAAAGCTTCAAATCAACATAATTAATGACATGTAAATCTCTCACCAAAATTGCTAGAGGTTTAGAGAGAAAAATATCAGCCTTGATATCTTGATCTCCACCCAAAGACTTAACCATAAGAACAGGTTCATTATTATTTCCAAGATCAGTTTTCTTCATAGATGGGTTAAGGAAAGAGTTGGAAAATTTAAATTCCATCTTCTCATCTCCAACTTCAAAAGAAATTTTTCCATACATCATATCAACTTTTGCACCAGCTGTAGCTAAGAAAGGTCTTCCGAGAATAATAGAATTTTGTGCATCTTCCTCCATCTCCATGACAACAAAATCACATGGAATAAAAAACTTTCCTACCTTGACAGGAACATCTTCAAGTATTCCAAGTGGAACTTTTACACTTCTATCTGCAAGTTGTAAAGATATACGTGTGGGTTTGAGTTCACCCATCTGAAGCTTATTGCAGATTGATAAGGGCATTAGACTTACACTTGCCCCAAGATCACATAGAGCTCTTTTGATTTCAAAATTTCCAAGTTTCACAGGAATAGAATAGCTACCTGGATCAGTTAGCTTTTTAGGAAGACTATTATGCAAGATGGCACTACACTCTGCCGTTAATGAGATAATAGAACTTTCTTCAATCTTTCTTTTGTTTGACAATAATTCCCTAAGAAACTTCCCATATGAAGGCATCTCTTTGATAGCATCTAAGAAAGGGATATTAAGTTCTAACCTCTTCAAGATCTCCATAAACTTCATAAACTTCTCTCCAAGCCTAGCTTGCACCAACCTTTGAGGAAACGGAACAGGTGGTATGTAAGGTCTGACTGGAGCAACTGTGGTTTCATTCTTCTCTTCTTCAATCGCTTCTTGCACAATCACATTTTCATATTGAATTTTCTCCGTATCTTCCTCAACATTCAAATTATCAGTACTCATCTTCATCTCTGGCCCTTGCAATTCATGATCACTTCTTAACGTTATAGCATTCACGTGGGCTTTATGTGGTTGTTCAGTTTGGCCAGGAAGTTGGCCTGAAGACTTGTTAAGTTGATTCAACTGTTGAGCAATTTGAGTGATTGAATTCTCCATTAACTTGTTATGAGCTTTTATCTCATTGATACTCGAGTCAAAGTAATCATTCTTCTTTGCTTGTGTAGAGATAAATCCTTCCAAAAGATTTTCCAAGTTAGATTTGTGCGGCTGAGCTGGTTGAAAACCTAGCGGCTGAGAAAAGTTATTTTGTGGAGGTTGAGCTTGAGCCTGGTTATTTCTGTAGGAGAAATTAGGATGATCTCTCCAACCTGGATTATATGTGTTGGAGTAAGGATTATATTGTGGCCTTTGATTTTGGTTGTAGAGGGCATTTGCTTGTTCCATTGTTGTTCCAGAGGGATTGTATTGACAAGCATGTTGAGTGTGTCCAACTACACCGCATATTTCACATGAGGCAACTGTAGATGAAGATCTAGAATTCAATTGCTCAATCTTCTTAACCATTGCCTGCATAGTAGTATTCAACATGGTTAGAGCATCAACATCATACTTACCACCCTTCTTAGGATGATTTCTGTCACTGTAAGGATAATTATCATTAGACGCCATCTCGTCTAACAAAGTTTTCGCATCCTCCGTACTCTTTTTCATAATAGATCCACCAGAAGAAGCATCAACAAAATTTCGAAACTCTTGTGTTAACCCATTGTAGAATGTTTGGATCAACAACCAGTCAGGAATTCCATGGTGAGGGCATTGTCTCTGAAGTCGTTTGAATCTTCTCCAAGCATCATGAAGTGACTCGTCATCATCTTGACGAAAGTTAGATATTTCATTCCTGAGCTTTGAAGTCTTCTTCTGACTGAAGAATTTAAGTAGAAACGCCTTTGCTAGACTATCCCAAGTAGTGAATGTGTTTGGTCCTTCATCCTTCAACCAATCTTTTGCTGCATCTCGGAGAGAAAAAGGAAATAAGCGCAGCTTAATAGCATCATCACTAACATTGGTCAGCTTTATAGTATCACACTTTTCTAGAAAACTCTCAAGATGATCAACAGGATTTTCAGTGGACAATCCTGCGAAAGATTCATTGGAGACAAATTGGATGAATTGTGGCTTGAGTTCAAAGTGGGTAGCCGTGATTGTTGGTCTGACAATACTGGAGAGTACGTCTGTAGTGTCTGGCATACCATGCTCCCTGAGAGCTTTTGTTGCTGTCTCACCCATAACTTCCTTGTCTTTATTTTTCCTTCGTAGTCCTGCTTGTCTTCTTGCTGTAGCTTCAATTTCAGGATCAAAAGCTATCAAATTTTATGTACCTGAACTTCGAGTGTGCATGCAACAAGAAAACTAGAAACAAAGATCAAATAACAAGGGAATAATAGCCGAAGCAACACAACTAAAAGACTTAGCTAAACTAACTCAAAAATTAACTAATCTAATACCGCTTTGTCCCCGGCAGCGGCGCCAAAAATTTGACAAGGCTGTCGCGTGCCTATCAAATAATAATATCTAACAAATCCTTCTAACTATGTAGTAGGGCAAGTTAGAGTCGATCCCACAGAGACAAACGTATCAATCACTAGTTATTCTTGATTCAATTCAACTAGGCAAGTAACACAATAAATTGTTGAGAGATTATTAATCTAAATATTATACTAAAGCAAATATGTGGTATTTATCAATTAACTGAAAACATCTAGAATTAAGTATCCCCACTAGCATGAATCGATGCAATTATGATTTTCCACCCCAATTAATCATACACTACTCAAGAGGAAAGATGCGCCCTATAAAATATCAATAACCTCTCTCGAGTATTAATGGCTTCTCTAAAAATACACTCAAGCCTATTTTCATGGTATCATGCAATTTAGAGACATTAAACACAGCATCCTAACTTCCTAACAATCCGTTCTACCTATTTTCATGGAGAAGTTCATGTCCTTATTGGATAAATCACAACCATCTAAGTCCAACTTTCGATGATAAATAGATATTAGGTTCAAACAATACGCATAATCACGTCTGACATGTTATTGTTAATTAAGCACAACTCAATAAGCAAGAGCATACAACATAACTAAACTGGGGGGTTATGGAAAATCATACATCAATCATAACTAGGGTTCAACTTAACCCTAGATTAAATAACTACTCACTCATAATTAAACTAACAAAACACATAATATAATAAGAACACATAATAATATTAAGAACAAAGAATAAAAACCTTTAATCTTTCTCCAAGAAGAAAAGTACAAGTCTCTCTCTCCCTATCTCTCAGATCTGATGTTTATATATATCCTCAAATATTTTAATGCCTTGAGAAAAGTACAATTATGTTTCCTAAACTGATTCTGTTTTACAAGGAAAATTCGTAGCTGACTTTTCTTCAGTAAATCTGAGCCGTTCCTGAATTAATTTAATAATTGGACCACTTTAGAATAAAAGAGATTTCCATTATCTTCGTGTGGGCTGTTAAATCGTCCAATTCTGACTTCTACATCTCAAGATATGACCCAAACAGTGAATTATGTGCAGGCAGCCCAACAAATCCGATTTTCCTTCTAATAAATCTCCAAATTAAGCTCTTTATTCTCCAATCCTTCCAAGTTTAGGATTTCCTTGCTTCCTACAATAAAACATTAAAATTTATTAAATAAAAATCCAATTAAATGCAAAATATAATAAATATGAGAAATAAAATCATATAAAATATATATAAATATATACTCTATCAATAGACACAATTTCACAAAACTGTATGGGCTCGATCGAAAAGTTTAAAAAAAAGATCAAACATGTTTCGCATCAAAGAAGTATAATAAATGATAATATAAAACTTTAAAGTGTTACTTTAGTATCACCCTTCCCTAATTAACATCTCAAGAAAGAATCATCCATTAATAGTCGATAAAGTGTCAAGGTCATCTCAATACTTTGGATTTACTTTAGTTTATCAATAAAATATAATCAATCATATATTATTTTAAAAAACTTACGTTGCCATGAAATCATGTTCCGCGTCAAGAAAATAAATAAGGATCTTTAACTTCAATAACATTATGTAAGTAAACACTATAAACATCAAACATGTTAATCATCGATAAAAATATTGGGTTTAAGCAAAATTGATATCCGAGCGACCATATCGAGTCACAACTGAATTTAAATGTGACCCCAAACTGTAATTATGTGCTCGTGGACACAAAAATCACCAGTAGCAAAGAGATAAAGAGGGCGACTGCGTTTGGTCACAAAGATAGATACTAAAAGCGACCATTTTCGGTAGTATAGTACCACGTGTGTAATCAATCCAAATGAAAATCCCCTAAAAAAGAGAGGGAAAATAAATATAGTTGTACACATCATGAAAATTAAATAAAAATATAAGGATAACATTTATTACATGTAAGAATTTAGTTGTACAAAAATTTTACATAATTGTTTTATATGATTAGATAATGTTGAACTTTCATTTTTTGACACTTTTAGAAAAATTAAATAAAATATCTAATTAGTTTTAAAAAATACAAAAAAAATATGAAAGTATTTGGATGATATATTACATTCAATAAAAAAAATTTGAATAAATAATAGGTGGTAGAAAAAAAATCTTTATAGTTCTATACATAAACCACATAGTTGACTAGAATATGGGGGGGTTTGGGTTTAGATTTAGGGGTTGTACTAGGGTTAGATTTATTAGTACTCCACATTTTTTATTTAAATTTATGTTTAAGTAGTTTGTAATTTGTATAGTATACCTATGCTAATATTTATCTTATAGGTTAAGGAATGGCACCTCAGAAGCAGAAAACCTCTAAATCACTTTCTAAGAAGGGTAAAAATAGCATGGAAGTGGAGAAAAATTTGCATATAGAAGAATCACCTCAAAGAAGGAGAGGGTGATGGACGAATGGATAGTACTGAAACATGAAGAAAAAAGATGCCCCTAGCAAAACGTAGTGTTTGTGCTATGCACAAAGTTGTGCTAAAGAAGGCTCAAGGCAAATAGTTTAAAGTCACGTATAATGAGCGTGGAGATTTTGTTGGATGTATTGGACACCACTTGCAGTCTTACGGGGTAATGCTCGGTAGGACTATGGTTCCAATCACCATTTCGAGTTGGCCACATGTCGATCCTGAATTAAAAGAGAGGTTAGGGAATGCTGTTCCGGTAATATTTATCAATATTTTAAGCCTATTAATATTGCTAAAGGAATTGTTAGTAGTAGTGAATAAAATTGCTACTTATTAGGTATATATGTGTTTGTATTTTACATTCAGGCTGCATTCAAAGTGAGTCCAGAAAGTCGTGACTCGGTGCTAAAGTCTGCAGGCATGAAGTGGAGACAGTTCAAGTCTACATTAATATCGAAATATGTGAAGCCATTTGTTCGGCAAAAAAAGAAACCGAGAAAGCATCCAAAGAAGTATGCAATTGTTGGTAGGGATAATTGGAGAGAATTTATTGCCCATAGGGTTAAGGATGATTGGCTGGTATGTGACTTTTATAAAATTTCAAGTATAAATTTGACTTGTATTGTTAGAATAAGTATGACTTCCATGGGCTAGCTTCATGAGGAATTATTTTTAAATATACTTTTAAAATTTGACCAGCTACTTTATGTTTGGATGCAGTCATTGAGTAACACGTAGAGTGAGAGAGTCAAACAACGAAAGTACCCACACCGCACATCAAGGAAGGGGTACATTGTACTTCAAGAGGAAGAAGTAAGAGCTTATCGGTATAAATTATTTATTTTGTCAATGTCTTGTAAATAATTTATCATTATAACAACTTATCTGTTTGGTCAATGTCATCTAAATGTTTCATTTATTTTAAACAGGTAAAAAAGGGCATTTGGAGCCTGATGAAATACCTGATCGGGCTATTATGTGGATGAAGGCTCGACGTCGAAAGGATGGTCAAGTTGATGAAGGATTGGCCAAGATATATGAAAAAATTGTAAGATGATATTTTTAATAGCAACGAGATAGTTATGGTTTAGGTATTCATGAAAAATAAATAACATGATATTTATTTCATGAATAACATTTATGTGTTATTGACAAGATTCGTTGTTGAAAAGAAAACATGACTTACATGTGACCGGAAGTGAACATGTGTTGACTCTAGCATTGCAAACTCCTGGGCATTCAGGAAGGGTTCGAGGAGTAGGGGGCTTAGTCACCCCAAAAGTATGGTTTAATACGCCGAACATGAAAAAGACTCGAATTACGAAGGCCGAGTTGTTGGCCCGTGATCGACAGAGGGATGAGGAGATGGCTGAGCTGAAAGCTGTGATGAGTAAGTCCAATCTTCGCCACCAGTATCTGACAAAGAGAGTTGCGAAAAACCAACAACAATGAAGGATTAGCTTGAAGATGCAACAACTAATTTAAAACTGATAACTGCAAAAGAATTGCAGGTGGATGTTGATTGTGTTGATATTGACCCTCTTCCCCCTGTAAATAAGGTAAACCAAACTCTCTCCATATATATAAATGTAGTGCACCTTTGTACACCAGAAAATTTTCATACTTATAATTTTACCTCATCTTATAAATGTAGGGTGCAAGACCATGTGAGCTTGTTGTGGATAACATCGATAACATTGTTGCATTTGGTACAATTTTTGAAGAGGGAAATAGTAACGCTATACATGGAAGTCCTATGAAGCCTGGATGCCTTCGCCTGACGGTGGACAGAAGCATCAACGATAATGCCTTGTTTCATGTGCCGGTACCCGGTGAAATAGTGAAAGTCCACGATGTTGTTGGTTCTATTGTAGCATGGCCCAAGGACTTGATGAGCTTCCTAACTATTATGGTTTGTATTTCGTTATCTTTTTCTTTATTTAACTAATTTCAATTACTCAATTTAGAAATTAAATTGAAATTAATTTGATATTTATGCATTTTATGATGAATTATTTGTAGAAAAAGAAAAACCAAATGGCGTTGAACGGTAAGGCCAATAATGAGATGGTGAGATTGGGAGCCATGTTTAATAAAGTGAAGCTAAATAAAAATGTGACATGGCGCTTTAGGATGTTGTATAAAAATGCAACAACAATTATAAAAGAGTTTGGGATATCAATAGAGATTCTATGTGATGCCAAAGTTTTTGATGATTGGCCAAGCTGCAATATCAACATACATTGCATAAGCAAATTCTTTATATTTCTTTGTGAATATTGTCTGATTTCACATATTCGACAAGAATATCTAAATATAAAATTAAAATGTATTTTGTAGGTACCTACATACCAAACTTCGTAAAAAGAAATTTCTGAACTGTTTTGGTTTTTTTGATCCGGCAGCCACATTTAGATTAAACTCAGACTTTGAAGTTGTGGTTGTTCGAAGGCTGGGAGAAGGTAACCCATATCGTGTTTTCTTCATGCCACATAATCATGAGTAAGTGTTAATAATTAAGACTAATTGTGAAACTTCACATTTACTATATTACTTTTATACTAATTCTCGCTTGGTTATTGTATTTTTTATTAAAAACAGTTACCACTGGGTTTTGTTCATAATATAGGAAAGTGATATCTACATTCTCAATCCACAGCCTCAGACAATTCGTTTTTCGGCATTAGAAACAACTTTAATAAGGTATTAATATAATACATTAATATATATATATATATATATATATATATATATATATATATATATATATATATATATATATATATAGTTTCTCCAATTTGATAGTGTGCTTTAATTGAATTGGAACGCACTGAGAAGTTTCAATGCTCAAACCGGAAGGGGAAATAAAATTAATTGCACTTCAAGACTACTCGATTTGTCGTAATGTTCTAGATAGTTTATTTTACTTGTTTGGTGATCGATATTATTTACTCTATATTGGAATAGGGGTCGCCTAAACAACCTGGTTTCACTGAATGTGGTAATGTTGTCATGCGGTATATGATGAATATCATTTTCGTTGACGACATGTACGCATTTGCATCCAAGGTATACTGGTATACTTTGATTTATGTGTTATGATATATGGAAAATAATTGTTGTGCAAGTACATATAAAATTATTATGTTCTTAAAAAAATCGAATATTTACACGATTTTTTTGCTGTTAAATGTTTGTAGTGGCTTCTAAAGACTCGAACATCTTACAAGATCGGATTACTCGACGAGGTGCGTCAGAAGGTTCTGAAGCATATCAAAAAATTGATGTAAATTGGGGTTTTCTTTTGTTGAATGTTGACTTGGTTGGTATTGTCGAACATGTCTAGTTGGTAACTCTTCTAGTGTTGAACATGTAGTTGGTCGGTAACTTAGAATGAAACTCTGATACAGTTTTTGGTTGGAAGTCGAAGTACGTGTAGTCAAAGTACCCTTGGTTAATTGTGATGGTTTATGCTACTTAATTAGTTATTAGTTGTGGTACTTTGATTTATGGTTATAGCCGTACTTATTCCGGTTGATGTAAACTTTGGTTGAATTGTTGGCTTTTGGCAATGATAATGCGACCGATTCTTTTGGTATATAGATCGTATTGTTTAATTTTGACGGTTTATGCTACTTAATTAGTTATATATGGTACTTTGGGTTGTGGTTATGGTCGTAGTTTAGTAAATATAGTATTTATTCCGGTTGATGTAAACTTTGGCTGAATTGTTGGGCTTTGGCAATGACAATGCGACATCAGGTTCTTTTGGTATCTGGTCCAATTGTTTGATTTCAATTTTTTGGGTGCATATAAATGAATACATCATGCTAAAAATTGAACTTAACACATCAGTTTGACAACAGAGTAACCGTTGTTAATTTGAAAATAACACATCATATTAAAAAACGGATACCGTTATAAGATATATTATGTACATCAGTTATTCAAATAAAAAAGATGTATTAAAAAGGAAATCACATTGCATTTTCCAAAGTAGCCCTTGTTTATTTCAAAATAATACATCAACCTAACCTACACAAGTGGAACCGTTGTTAGTCGGACTCTAATACATCGATTTATCTAACCACAACCGATGTAAATCAGAATGATAGACATCAGACGACATTACAAACTTTAAAAGGACTGATGTCTATGCCTCTTTTAGCATCAGTTTGCACAAACCAGTGACGTTATATACCATACATAGACATCGAATATTTGTTATAGACCAATGTCTAAACATGTTCTTGACATCAGTTTAAAACCAATATCTAAAAGCCTGACCTTTCTCTGCAACCACATATACATGGGTCCTATTTTTGTCAGACATCAGTTTTTAGCCGTTGTCTAATCCAGGTTTTCTAGTAGTAAAGTTCTTTTCTTGAGTGATGATTTGAGCATTGCTACATCAGTTTTTAGCCGTTGTCTAATCCAGTTTTTCTAGTAGTGAAGTTCTTTGCTTGAGTGACGATTTGAGCATTACAAGGAGAACGTTATGTTGAAGAAGCAATTATCAGCTGCTGAAAGGAAGGACAAGGAAATAATGGATGTTTTCTTGAAGGAGATTGAACTAAGTTAAAGTGAAGAAAATGTCAGACTTGTTTCTGATTATTTTGTCATTTGGTTTTTATATATTTGTAACTGAATTGTAATTGAATGAAGAAAATGACTTGCTAAATAAAATATTGTTAAGTTTGCTAATCGTTTATGTCATTTAGTTTTATAAACTTTCTCACAAATTTGGAAATGGAAACTGTTTATCTCAAGTAAATTTAAAAGAGTACATAGAATACAATTCCATAACTAAAATTGCTAATAGCAGGGCTAGCAGGTTTACAAAGCCATAACATTAATTTTCATTGCACCACCAAATTAGCTTCCTATTAAGAGTACAAATACATCAATAGTACGAAACGAAAACATCCAATAAGGGACCCAAATTAACATTAGTACCAATTTATATAATTTTTAATCAAAATTTGATCAATTTGATCATAAAAAGTCAAACAAACCAAGATTTATGGGACATAGTAATAGTTTTCAAAAATAAAACCTAGGGCTTGGATATAGTTTGAGGTATATCGTTTTAATATATATTTTGTTGGTGGGGTTAAATTCAAACATGATAGATAAGTCCTCTGCTAGTAGGCATCACCTTTATCAAATAGAGTAATTTAATTAAAATTTTAAGGATGTAAATTTCATAAAAAAATGTAAGTGATTTGAAAGATATATATATATATATCACATTGTAAACTCATGATGACAGCCAACTAAGTTTATTGAATAAACTTAAACATGGGAAATTAATATAAACTTATTAATCGCATAAATTGAATTTTCTGTCCAAAATAAAGCCAATGATATAATATAAGAATTTTGTTAACACAGCAAGTAAGAACTAAACTACCAGTCAAAGTTGCTAATGTAGCACGACTACACATAATATAAACAACTACTTTTTTTTGCTAAAGTAAAAAATATGAAATGTAAGCAACTACTTTACCTTTGTCATTTCAAAACAAAACTGCCCGGCCAGTTGGATACTTAATTACCTTAGGTGTTGAAAAGATGATGTTGCATTTATCGTTATATTCGTCTATTCCATCTCTTGATATCACATGCACTACAAAAAAATTGACTTATTTCGACCTTTTTGCTAATATTTATCGTAAACGGTCGAATTTAGCTAATTTCGACCAAAAATAAAAATGTCGTTTTTAACTTTGTCGTTTTTAACTTTGTTGATATTAGCTTATTTCGACCGTCTATTTTCGACCATATAAATTCGACCCACTAAATTCGACCAAATATTTCAAAATTTTGAAATTCTCAAATGCCGGTAAAAATTTCAAATTTTCGAATTTTGGCACCCGGAGTGAATTAAATTCGACCAAATATGATCGAATTTAGTAGCGCGAAGAAATGTACCATTTTTCTGCAACTTTTCACTAGTTTCTGCATATCGAGAAGGTGATAATATTAAACAATAATGGATACAATAGTTATTTTTTCTACTAATCCTAAAATAATATACATCAATAATGTTGAACTAAAAATACAACAATTTTTACTCCTTTTGAAACACATAATTAAAAATCAAACACTATAAAAATTACTCTACCTCAACAATATCCAAATGTGAAGAAAATAAAATAAAATAAAAGAAAAACTTAACTTGTGTGTGTATAATTAAATGACTTGTGTTATTTCGCTTTTAAGCTGTCAGAAATGAACTCATCGGAGGTCGTAGAGGCCGGAAGTGGTGGAGATGAACTCGTCGGAATTAATTGGGATAAACTCGCCAAATGTTAGAAATGTAATTAAAGGATGTGCTAATATGAAGGATGTATATATATTGTTTGAAATGTATGAAACATGTGTTAGTATTTATGTATATAAATTGATATGTATGTTTGTTAGAGAAGGAGAATGGAGTAGGAGTATAGAAGATCGTTTATGACAGAATATGAATGGATGCAAAATATAAAAGAGAAAGAGATGAGTGTAATTGAATTAATGGTTAGGATGAAATATATTAGGAAAGAAATGGATGGTGTAGATTGAATGTAAAATAGCAATCCATGTGCTAGTTTTTCAGCTACTACAAACGTGACACGGGCATGAAAAAATGGTTGATTCTAAATTTTACTAAATTCAACCAAATCTGGTCGAAAACAAAACACGGGTAAATTTGAGTAATATCGGTTGAATTTAACTAAATTCGACCGATATCAGTTAAACTAAAGCTTAAATTAAACGAACTAGAGTTTGTATTTTTTTTAACACTAATTAGATATTTTATTTAATTTTTCTAAAAGTATCAAAAAATGAAAGTTCAACATTATCTAATCATATAAAAAAATTATGTATAATTTTTCTAATAACTAAATTTTTACATGTAATGAATGTTATCCTTGTATTTTTATTTATTTTTCATGATGTGTACAAACATTTATAAATTAATAACATATTTCAAAAATTCTGAAAATAATAAATTCAACCGAATTCAGTCACATTTATTAAATTCGACTAAATTCGGTTTAAAATATTTTTGAATAGTTTAGGAAATTTTGGACGGGAAATTTTCCGCTCTTTACCAAAATTGAAAAAATATAGGCGGCGAAATTTCCGTCAACTTTAATTTTAAATTCAACCGAATTTGGTCGAATTTAGTTTTCTAAATTTAATATTTTGGCGGAACTTTTCCCTCCTTTTTTCGGGGATTTTTGTTTCGGGTAGACAAAAAATTCAGTCGAATTTAGGATTAAATTTGACCAATAAGAAAAATCAGTCGAATTTAGTAGTATATTCGACCGACCAAATTCGACCACTTTTATTTTCGACCGAAAACGGTCAAATTTAGCGGCAGTCCATAAATTCGACCAATAACAATCGAATTTAGCCGGGGTCGAATTTGGCACGTCGAAATTGCCCTTTGTTTCTTGTAGTGACAATTTCTTCCACCTCTCTTAGAACATCAGCTTCATCAGGATCAGTTGTTCCTTTGAGTGAATCTAGACGTTTTAGATATAAAGTTTTCATTTTTAGGAGATCGCTCATAATTGGATATTCATATCCCCTAAATCTGATCCTAAAAGAGGGAAATGAAGACCTCTAGAATTCTCCTCACTAAGACTTCTTCAGTTCTTCAGCTCTAGCTTCATCCGACTCCACTCTAGCTCTCTTGTACTTTTCCATTTCTTTGCCAGTATTACACGACTTGATCACTTGATTTACTTTCATGAGCTTTTTCCCTTTTCTTAAGCACTTCTATTATCAATCATAATTGTAAAAGTTGTACAACATGCCTTATTAAACATTTTCAATATTGAAATATCATACAAACACTCCATTAAAATTCACCATAATACTCAATAACCACTTTACATATGTGTGTAGGCGTGTGTCGCTACCTATAGATTTCTTAAACATGTAACTTTACAAGCTGACTGTTTCATAAACACCAAAGGTATTCCCAAAAAAGGTAATGCATTTGGGTTCAAACTCTTGTGTTGTGTGTGCTATATAAACAAACATGTGTATGTTCTATATAAACATAAGCTTGAGGGAAGGAAAAATCCAGAACTATATTTAACTGGGACATGAAAGGAAAAAGAGAAAAATGTTAGGGGGACCATGCTAAGAAAAAGAAAATACATATTTTCTCTAAGATAATCATTTATAATATGAACAAAGAGCATACGAGAAAATTTATTATATGAATTTCGTGTTTCTAAAATTGAAAACAGAGAAATTCTCAAATTCACAATTATTTAATTCAAAATTTATAGATGTGGTGTTTGTGGAGTTGGGAACTGGGAAGAGAGAAATTCTCAAATTCACAATTATGTAATTAAAAATTGAGTTAAGTGCACTTAGTGTACCTACATTTTGGATGTCAGACCACTTGAAATACTGACATTCAAAAACCCCCACTTGCAATACTGTACTTCCAAAATAATTAGAAAGAGTGTATTGCCGTCAACTATGCCTAACTACATTAGTTTATTCAAGAGCATTTCAGTCTTTTTCATGATACAACGCGTATATCCACCCGACTTCCCCCATTTGAGCACAGTGAACCCTAATTTACTCATACTCACTCAAAATTTTCTACTTGGAAGTGAATGCATTCAGTGTGCCCTGTATTATTTGATCTGCATCTTCATGTACTAGGCTTATATGAGATGTTATTCAAGCACTACCCCTGTTTTCTATCTAAATACTCATTCTGGTACCTTTTCAGTATTCGTTTGCCAAATGTTGATGAGCCAAGTATAGTCGAATCTTGACCCTTCATGCTCTAGCACTGAGTTGAGTGATATTGGTGCATAATACTTTTACTTTCTGAAAATATGGTGTCGCCGTGGGTAGAGAGAATTGTGGCAAATATTACCAATTGAAGCAGTATTAGCTCAATTCTTGAGGTATAATTGATATTTTCTTGTGCCATTCAATTCCATTGTCTTTCCATATATAAAAAGTGGTTAGTTTGTTGAGGAAGTGTTTCATCCTTCCCCTCACCGCTAGGTTTTGTAGTGCGTAACAACTACCCCCCAGTTCTTCAGTGCAGCTTGATGGACCGGAGAACTAAGCATGTTTTGATCTTCCGAATTTCCTGAGTCAATGAAACAACTAGGAGTAGAAGATTATTGAATAATATGAAGCACATAGGTACCCGTGAATTGCCTGTTGATGCGAGGGAGACAACATGAGCATTATCCCGGAGGATCTTCTCTTTAAGAGGGATGACTCTTCTCTCCATAAGAGGGAGGACGCTTCTCACCTTAAGAGGGTGGACTCTTCTCACCTATAAGAGGGAGGACTCTTCTCACCTTAGGAGGGTGGACTCTCTTCACCTATAAGAGGGTAGACTCTTTTCTCCATAAGAGGGAGGACTCTCTTCACCATAAAAGGGTGGACTCTCTTCACCTATAAGATGGTGGATTCTCTTCACCATAAGAGGGTGGACTCTCTTCACCATAAGAGGGTGGACTATCTTCTTGGTGAGCTTTCCGGAAGTACGGATAAGCACCCCGGAAGTACGGGTTTACCAAGGTATTCCAAGCAGTACCCTCCTCATAGAAAGGCCTTCAAAAATAAATTTCAAGCAACACCTTCCACAAAGAAGGGCCTTCAAAAAATAATTTCCAAGCAACACCTTCATAAAGAAGGGCCTTCAAAAATATCACACATGGACAACCACAGAATCTAAGTGTTAGGCTCAAGACATATCTGAATACCACTATTAACAAGCCTACTCTTTGTGACTATGTCACTCTATATGACCTAGTGAATTCTTTCACTGGGATATAGTATAGGTCTCTATTGTACTTGTCTTGTTTTCATGTACTTAGCTTTATCTTGTTTGCTCAAAGTTATAATGAGCTTAGTAAGCTTCTTGCAATCTAGAATGTACATAGGCCACGGAATAATTATCCTGGTAGAAGTTCAGAAATGTTCATGCAGCAAGATGGAGATGAATAAGGCCCTGAAGAAATAAGTTGCAGAAGTTTTCCTAAGTCCCTATACCGTGAAGTCAAAATAAAGCTATGTCGTGAAGTCTAAAACTATCCATGTCGTGAAGTACTGAGATCGCATAGTCCTAAATGAACTATGTCGTGAAGTCTTTATTACTCATATCGTGAAGTGTTGATACCGCAAAGTCAAAATGTACTGGATCGTGAAGTCCTCAAAAGGCCTAGATCGTGAAGTCCTCAAAAGGCCTAGATCACGAAGTCCTCAAAAAGCCTAGTTCGCGAAGTCCTCAAAAAGGCTATGTCGCGAAGTCTTCAAAGGCTATGTCGAGAAGTCTTCAAAGGATATATCGTGAAGTCAGGGAAATGTTGGAGTTCACGATATCAACACTTAGCCGTTTATAACAAGACAAATCAAGGTACATAACCGAGATTCAAAGGAGACAAATACTGAAGCATCTGTTCTGGTAAGGTGGTCCAAAGAACAGATGGCAAATCTACAGCTAAACTTGGAGAGAAAGACAAGAGACAAGTAGCTACAAAAACGGGAAAGACTCCGAAAAGCAAGTGGTCCTTCCTAACACAGTTAACTTCTAATGGCAGGACAAGTTGGACTTATAGTGAGGGGTAACTGTGTAAATAGGTGTGTGCACTAGTTTGTATAGATTATATATATATCTTGCACACCCTATTGTTAGCTATAAGAGAGATACACATAGATTTATTTCAAGCACTCTTTCTCTGTAAGAAAACAAGATACAAACTGTTCTTGGTTAGAAGCCAGAAATTCATCTGTGAAATTTTGGAAAGCTGTAGTGTTTAATTTACTTAATACAAAGTAGATTAAAGTGATTGTGTGTGTTCAGTTTCATGTCATTCCGCAATATCTAACAAATACAATCACATACAGTTTTAAGTTTCAAGAATCGAAAAACATTCAAACTATCCATTCACCCCCCCCCCCTGTCTAGTTTACTAGTGATCTTCATATCCAACAAATGGTATCAGAGTAGGCTGTTGAAACACAAACAGTAAAAGATCAAATATGAGTTCACAGAAACTAAGCAGTATCAAGATTCCTCCCTTTGACAAGGAACACTACAATCTCTGGAAGAAGAAGATGTTGTTGTTCATCAAAGCTTCAAACCCCATGTATTTAGACATTTTAAAGCATGGTCCCTTTACTCCAATGATTGAGATTGCTGAAACAACTGTTGGTACTGAGATAATACCAGCAAGACATGTACCTAAAGATCCCACCAAATACACTGAACCTGAAAAGGAGAAAATGGCTCTTGATGGCAATCTTCAACTCATCATATGTGACTCCATGGATCTTAACATGTATGGAAACATTGCTCACTGCACTAGTGCCAAGAAAATGTGGGAGCTCATAGAGGTGCTTTGTGAAGGTACTACTGAAGTGAGGAAAAACAAGAGACAGATTCTTGTTTCTCAATATGAAGCATTCATGGCACAACCAAAGGAGGGCATCACTGAAGTGTTTGAGAGATTCAACAGGCTGATAAATGATCTCAAGCTTTAGGACAAACACTATGAAACTGAATAGCTCAACAAGAAATTTTTGCTGACTCTTCCAAATCATTTGGAGCCAAGAATCTCCTCTCTCATGGAAAGAGACCTGACCAAAATAGGTTTTGATGTTCTATATGGTGTCCTGAAAACATATGAACTGGAACTGTTTCAGAAGAGGTCCATTCAGTCAAAACAAGGTGTGATGGCTAACACTTCATGTGCTCTTATTGCTGATAATCTGAGTAACAAAATGGAAACCATGAAAGTTGGTCAACCCAAGATTGAAGAACTGAATGATGAGATTGTTTTTGATGATTCTCAAGTTATCTATGACTTGCCTGAGGAAGATGATTTCTACAGCTTGGATGAACTGGATGAAATGGAGAATCAATCTTTTGCTTACATGGCTAGGAAGTATCCAAACATAAGGTTCAAGAAGAGACAGCCATTTAAGTCAAAGTTCAACTCCAGTGGAGCTGGTGGATCAAGTGGCTCTAGTAATTTCAACAAAGGGAAGGGAACTGTTGGTGCTGCAAAGAGTGGTTACAAAACAGGAAGTGTGGATAGATCAAAGATAAGGTGCTACAACTGTAATGAACTTGGGCACTTTGCTACAGAATGCATAAAGCCCAAGCAAGTCAAGAAGGACAAAGCTTACTTGGAACTTGAAGCAAAGTATGAAGCTCTACTCAAGAAACAACAAGGAAAGGCTTTCATTGCAGAGGGAAAATGCTGGGATGATTCAGATGAAGATGAGAATCAAGAATTTGTCAACTATGCCTTGATGGCTTTCTCAGATGAACCTGATACTTCATCTCCCAGTCAGGTACCTATTCTAACTTCTATTGAAATGTCTCCCTCTCAATATAAGCAAACTGTTGAAGATATGAGCACATAAATGTTTAATATTCACACAAGTATGTTAGCTGCTAATGAGGAAATTGACAGGCTAACTACTAAGAATACTGAAATTACAGAAAAGAAAGAGGAACTTGAATTGTTGGTTGTTAATCTTGAAAGTTTGAAACAAGAAGTTGAGTATCTCAAAAACAAGGTAGTCTGTGCTGAACAGATAGAGAATGCCCTTATAGAACAAATTGCAGAAAATGAATTGAAAATAAGGAGCTATAGAAACTTAGCTGAGATTGTTCAATCATATCATGAAGAAGACACCAAAAATGCCAATGTTGGAATTGGTTTTGATTATGAGAATGATAAAGGAAGGAAGAGTGCTAAAGGCAAAGAAGAAGAATCTTGTGTCAACAAAAATGTTCCTCTTGTTTTAACTAATGCCAAGGAGCCTCTCTTCCAAAAGAGTACTGTGGAGTTTGATGAAGAGTTAATGGTCATCAAACAACAGATTCTTGAAGAAGAGATGGTTGCTGAAGGTATATCTTCCTCTCCTAAATCAACAACTCAAAAAGAAACCAAAGACACCATTGGTAAGAGTTCTAAAATCACCAAAGAAGTTGTTAAGAAAAAGAAACAGAACAGAAATGGAAAGGTAGGAGTTAACAAGAGTAATAACTACGCTTATGTGCCAAATGCCCCTAGGAAACAATGTCAAAAATGTTCCTCTGTGAATCATTTAACTCATAAGTGTACAAAATCTGTTAACCATGAGATGCATGATCTAAAGAACCTTTCTGTTAGCTCAAATGATACTCATGATTCTTTCTGTGAAAAATCAAATTGTATGACATGCTATGTGACTGTGATTGCTAAGTGCTTATCTTTGAAGCAAAATCTTGACACTGCACACTCATATGCACACTCACAGAACAGGATCCCCAACCAAAAGTGATAAGGGAAAGACTTCATGTGAGCCTAAGGGTGCAAACTCTAAGGCTTCCAAGTCAGTGAAGTCACTGAAGGGTTTCGAGCACATAAACCCAACGGAAAACGTAAAAATAAATCAAAATTCGAAACCCCTCCGCAGGATCCATGCGAAAACAAAACTTTAATTCGGAGATTAAGAATAAATACCTTAAGAAGCTTTAACAGTTCATTAATGGAAGATTAATGGAGATCCAAAGCTTGTTCAATCACCACGTATCCCGCTCTCGCGATCTACGCTCTACGGTATCCACACGAACGCTTTTCTTGAAGGATTGATGTGTACTAGCACCCGAAAACTGCTTTTTTTCTCTTTCTCTTTTCTTGCTCTCATAATAGGCTAGGGTTTTAATATAAAAACGTTTTTCAACATAAAATCAGCCCTCTTTTAGAGTTTATATAGAGAGGAAAATAAGTTTTCTAATTATAATCCAATTATAATAAAATACTAATCCGAAATTCCAATTTATTATTTAATTAAGTCGCACTTAATTAATTAATAACTAATTTCATAATTAGTTTAAGTAATTCCATTTTCTATTTAAATAATTAATCAAGTCATACTTAATTAATATTATAAATAGAATAAATTACTTATTTAAATTTAAATTCATAATTTAAATTATTTCTCCTTCAAGCGTTCTTTGTGTGTGACCCTGTAGGTTATTATTACGTTGGTAACAATTTTAATAACTAATTAAAATTGTAAACAATGAGCGGCATCTAGTAATACATCATTGTCACCCAAGTAATAATAATTAAATCGGTGATTCAATTAAGCCTTTCGTGAATAATGTTCCATGTAATATAATCCCTTTAACCTTAATATTATAGATTAAACTCGAGGCATGTAATGTGTCATCCTCTTCATAATTTAATCTTAGTTTTCTTGATCGATGAGTAGACTAATAAATCAAATCAACATTTGAGCACGGCCGTGCATTTCTTAGTCTCACTCAAACAAGAGGCCAATAATATCGCTCCTAAAATTAGGAGGGTTAAATCCCATCTAGATCATTCATATTTCTCATACGATTCATAATATACCCAATGTCCACTTTTATCATCACCCGGTCAAAGGTAACTTTTAATGTAATCAAAGTATATTAATTCTCGTATAAAAATATAATGATTTCAGGTCTAAGGATCATTACACCATTATCACAGTGAGAATTACTTATGACACTATTAACATGTGTAATCTCACGGCGGGTCAATCCAGTGTCATGTACTTTTACATGCACCTATGTTTTGACTTTAGTATCACCATACCTATGACCAATGAGATGTGGTCATCAGTCAACAAACATACTAGTCTCTGTGCATTATTATTGTCCTTAAATAATAACACTCGACTAGGGATATTTAGGAATAAAGATACTATTCATATAATCTCATTTTTAAGTCTCATACTTAAAGATATCGAATACGTATCATAATTCCAAGGACATTTATTATGCTAACATTTATAACGCAGTAAATAAAGACATAATAAACTAATAATAATAATCAATAAAACATAATTTATAATAATAAAATGTTTTCTTTAAAACATAAAAGTATTGTCTCTAGAGCACTAATACTAACAATCTCCCACTTGCACTAGAGCCAATATCCCATGTATCCAATACATTTGGAACTAGTGTGACTTACATGCTTCTGCTGCGACAAAGCCTTAGTCAGTGGTTCTGCAATATTATCAATAGTATGCACTTTACATATGAGTATATCTCCTTGATCATTAATCTCATTAATAAGGTGATATCGTCTTAGTAAATTCCCAAAACATCCTCTTTGGCTACTTCGCTAGTATCAGTATACTAAGCCTCGATTGTAAAATCATTTACGGTTCTTGTTGTGAACTATTCTAGCTTACAACACATCTATTTAGACAAAACACAAATCCAGACTAAGACACATAACCGTCCTGTCTGTCTAGAAACTAACATCTGTGTAACATTTTACATCCAGCTTTCTATCTCCTCCATATACCAAGAATGAGTCTTTAGTCCTTTTCAGGCACTTAAGAATATTCTTGATTCCAATCAAGTGACCATCACTTGGATTAGACTGGTACCTGCTCGTCATGCTTAAAGCATACGAGAGTTCATGACGAGTACATATCATCACATACATTATGAAACCCATTTCCGAAGCATATATAACTATACTAATGTGGTCCATATCATCCAATGATTTTAGACCATTTATTTTGAGATCACTATCTCATAGACATGGGAACATTTCCCTTTTAGCCTCTTTGCATCCCTAATTGGTGCAATACATTGTCAATGTATGTACTCTGACTTAAGCTGGATAATCTTCGTGATCTATCTCTATAGATCCTGTTCCCTAAGATATAGGACACATCTCCTAAGTCTTTCATCAATAAACTATTTTTTTACCAAGTCTTAACAGTCTGTTGAGAAAGTATGTCATTCCTTATTGGTAATATATCATCTATATATGATACTAGGAATGCCACATGGCTCCCACTAACCTTCTTGTAAACACACGGTTCATCTTCATTTTGAATAGAGCCAAACTATTTGACTGTTTCATCAAAACGTATATTCCATCTCCTCGAGGCTTACTTTAATCCATAAATGGATCGAATTATCTTATAAACCATTCTAGCAAAACTTGGATCTACAAAACCTTTAGGCTGTGTCATGTACACAACCTCTTCTACGCTTTCATTTAAGAAAGTAGTCTTGACATCCATTTGCCAGATTTCGTAGTCATAGTAAGCAAGCAAAATCCCGATGGACTTGACCATTGCCACTGGTGAGAAAGTTTCATCATAGTCAATACCATGAATTTTCTTGAAACCTTTTACCACCAGTCCTGCCTTATAGGTCTGTACATTACTATCCATGTTAGTTTTCTTCCTGAAAACACACTTGCACCTTATAGGTTTTATCCCTTTAGGTGGATCAACCAAAGTCCATACTTCGTTTTTCATACATGGAATCCATCTTAGATTTCATGGTCTCCTGCCAACTTTTAGATCTTGGAATTTTTTATAGCGTCTTGGTGGGTAAGAGGCTCATTATCATTATTCACAAGCATTACATCACCATCCTGAGTCAAGAGAAATTCATGATATCCTGGTGAATCCTACCAGACCTACGAACAACCTGTGTTTCTTGAGCAGTATTGTCTTTAACATTTTCTTGTACATGCTGCTCTTGTTCCAACTTCGGTTCAATGTTATCTTGTGGTTCTCGATCCTCACCGAGATCTATTTTCCTCTTACTATTTCTTTTAGAAAGAAATTATCTCTCAAGAAATACAGCAGTCCGAGCAACAAACACTTTGTTCTCTGGAGGATTAAAGAAGTAATACTCATTTTGTTTTAATTTGGTATCCCACAAAATTACATTTATCTGATTTTGGTCCTAGCTTGTCATAGGTTAAACGTTTCACAAACGCTTTGCATCCCCTAATTTTCATAAATGACATGCTATGACTTTTCTCAGTCCATATCTTATATGGTGTCTCCTGAACCATTTTAGTAGGAACACGGTTTGGTGTATATGCACATGTCTCTAGGGTATAACCCCAGAAACTTATTGGAAGATCCTCTTGACTCATCATCCATCGCACTATGTCCAACAAAGTGTGATTTTAGTTCTTAGAAACCCCTTTCTTGGAACCTTTTCTACTTCAACTTAATATTCTTTGAACTTTTCAAAAGATTCGAATTTGTTCTTCAAAAGATATCCATATTCGTATCTACTGAAATCATCAGTAACCGCTATAAAGTAGTAAAACCTACCTTCTGCCATCGTACGTATATGACCACATACATCACCATGTATAAGTCATAATCGTTCGATGACCCTTTCACCATTTCTAGTAAAATGGGATTTTTGTCTTTTTACCAAATAAACCAAGATTCGCATTCTTCGTATGATTCATAATCAAACTTATCCAATCATCCATCAGTATGTAAATTGGAAATGCATTTCTTATAATATGGCCTTAACTACAGTGCCAAAGGTAATGTTTGATTTGAGTCATTTTTTGAACATATAAATTGTTAACTAATTGTGCAACATTATTAACCTTTTCATTGAAATGTAATAAACAACAATTGTTATATATCCAATTAAAATGAAAAACCTTTCTTGTCCATACAAGAAACCAATATAATGTCTCTGCTCTTAGAGGCACGTAGTTACAATTATCAAGTTCTAAACTTAGCCTTATAGGTAAAATTAAGTAACGAGTTACTTCAACTAAAGCAACAACTTTTGCTCCAATTATATCCCGAAACCTGAAGCTTGACCCTCACTGGTCTTCTTCTTAGATCTTCCAAATAAGCATGACAGTTTAACTTCCAGTCTTTCGGTTTTCCACAGAAGCGACAATCGTCTTCTTTAATTAGCAACACCTCCTTTAGGCGACAAAACCTCTTTGGGATTGGACTTTAATATGACTATAGAATTAGATCAAATCTTCTTCTTTCCATTCCATTTTCCTTTCCCATTCACCATCATTATGGGAGTAGTCCATGCATTTATCATGTTGCTTACAGCAGTTCTCAACGTGCTTCACAACTTAGTGGGTGCTATGTCTATCTCATTTATTTCGTTGTTCACTAACTAATTAAGAATAGTTATTGTTCAAAGATTTGTATGATCAAATCATTTCGAGTCTCTAGACCTGTTGGTGGCCCAACTAGGATTGGGCCGAACGGTTTTTGGGCCGAATACTAATTGGGCCGAATGGTCAAAGCCCATTCTTTTGGATCGGACCGTTGGGCCTAACCGTTGCTATGACTGAGTCGCCCGCTTATTTAGGCGTAATGGCAGGACCATGTGTGACGGTTGCTTCCGAAGAATCCGGGTGAGTCGGTAACAGAGTGCCTATAAAAGCATGTGACAGGTTTACGTCCAGGGATATACTCATTTCATACTCACAAATACTTACACGTTCATTTAAACCTAATTGGAACCTCTAACTTATTCTCACACCGGAGGTGAATCGGGGGCCCAATCCCTCGCATTCTTCTCTTTTGACAGGTCGACCCGGAGAGCTTCCTGGAATCCTACCCGACAGAAAACTGGTTCCAACATTTGGCGCCGTCTGTGGGAACGTGTAAGCCAATTTGTGACGTTATCTGAGAACGATGGCAATTGATAATTCTGAAGATAGGGTACTCGGTTTCACTGAAACTCATCGCTAGGGTCCCTCCACGACTACACCCCCTATTAATCGGGTTCTCAATTTTGACGATGATTTGGAGGAGGGACCGATGCCCACACCCGAAGAGCAAAAGGCTATGATCCTCAAATGGCGTGAAGAAACTGCTGCCAAAGGGGGAAGGCAGAAGGAAAAGGAAAGGCTGGAGGCCGAAGCCCAAGCTAAGGCAAAGAAGAGAGAGGAGGATCTCGCTAAGCTAGAAGCGATTAAAAGGCGAAGGGCTGAGCTGGATGCTGAGGAAAAGGCTCTCCAAGGTGCTGTGGAGACCGGAGAACAACTATTGGTGCAGACCAGTCATAGGAGAGAAAAGAGGGTGCATGATGATGAAGATGGATCTTCGGATTCTGAATCACATCCCCGAAGGATCCGTTCAAAGGTGGTCGCACGATCGGATACTGACGAGGAAGGAGATCCTCGCATGAAGGACAGGCTGAGCCGAATGGAGAAGGCGATGTTCGGCGATCGTAGAATTAGTCACGAGCCGGTAGTGTCGGAGGAAATCGAGCAGTATAGACCTCCCCCTGGAAGACAATTCCCGAAGATGAACGAATTCAATGGGAAAGGCGACCCTGAAGACCATTGCGAGAAGTATGAGTCCCTTATGACAGGCATGGGGCACTGTGATGTCATGCTTTGCAAAATGTTTAAGACATATCTGAAGGGTCCAGCTACCATGTGGTACAGGTCAATGAAACCAAGGTCGATATGTTCTTACGACCAACTAAAAAGAAAATTCTTGAGGCACTATTCGCATCTGTGCCGAAGAGAGAAGGATACCGAAGCTTTAATACACTGTAGACAAAGGCCGAACGAAGAGTTGGGGGATTATTTGGCCAGATTTAAGGAAGAGGCTGGAATGGTAACAAATTTGGACAAAGTAAAGGCTGCTGGGTTCTTATCAGCAGGACTAGACCCCATCAAAGGTAAAAAACTCCGATCTTCTCTTTATGATATTCCCCCTAAATCCCTGAATGATATATACTTGAGAGGTGAAAGTATCCGACGGAAGATGGAATCCATCGGGGGGTTTAAAGAAGCCAAGAAAGAGGATAGGGGGAAAAAAGGATATGATAGGTACGATGCAGGGCGAAGATTCGATGATAGGCGTGATGAGGCGAAGGGTCGCGATAAAGCTGCCGAACGAAGGAGAGATAGGGATGGTACAGCATTTACCCCTCTGAATGCACCAATCTCGAAGATCCTCCACGAGATAAAAGGAAAACCTAGCTTCGTTCGCCCAGCACGAATGAAGATGCCCGATTATAAGAAAAATGGTAACAAGTATTGCGATTATCATCAGGACAAAGGCCACAACACTGACGAGTGTTACCATCTAAAAAAGCTGATAGAAAAGATGATCAAGGACGGAGAACTGAACAAGTTTGTCAAAGACCTGAGGGACAAGCTAGCCCCGAAGGAAGACAAACGAAAAGAGCCCGAAGAGGTCGAAAGGTACAGAGGCGAAGTAAAAACCATATTCGGAGGAAGCACCCTGGGACGAGATAGCAAGACGGCCAAGAAAAGGTACGCAAAACAGGTTTACAATTTGTACCAGTTTCAATCTGCCAAACAGGCGATGCCGATCATGTTTACCGAGGATGACTATGAGGATGTGATTTGGCCTCATGAAGACCCTTTACTCATCAATCCGGTAATCGGGCAAAACAAGATATGGAAAGCTCTGATAGACGGAGGGAGCTCGGTGAACATTCTGTATCATCGAACGTATAGTAAAATGAACCTTGGAGGCGAACAGCTGGAACCCTGCCATGAAGCTCCCCTGTACGGCTTCGGGAACCAGCCAGTCCCTATTGAAGGTACTATCACTCTATCTGTCCTTTTGGGTAAAGCTCCATATACTGTGGAAAAACAGGTCAAGTTCTATGTGGTTCGGGTTGAAAGCCCCTACAATGCCATTCTCGGAAGGCCAACTCTTACTTCTTTTCAAGCGGTAGCATCAATACCTCATCTTAAATTGAAATTTCCGACTGAGCATGGAATCGGGGAAATGAGGGGCGATCAAAAAACTGCTCGAATCATCATGTTGGATGATCTGGACAAGGATCAAGATTTTGAGATGACCGAAGGAGGCAAGAGGAAAAGGGCCGAAGGCGAAAGCAGCGGAAGTCGCCAAACCCTAAATGTTAAACCCGAGGCAAAGCCAGTAAAGCAAAGAAAGAGAACATTCGCCATGGAACGACAGAAGATCATTGAAGCTGAAGTGGAAAAACTTTTGGAAGCAAAATTCATAGAGGAAATCGAATACCCGGACTGGCTAGCCAATGTGGTGGTGGTAAAGAAAGCTAACAATAAATGGCGAATGTGTGTGGACTACACCGACTTAAACAAAGCATGCCCGAAGGACCACTACCCACTTCCTAGCATTGATCAGCTGACAGACGCCACTGCTGGATACCAGGTACTTAGTTTCTTGGATGCTTTTTCAGGATACCATCAGATTGCAATGAATGCCGAGGATATTCCAAAGACAGCATTCATCACCCCGAAAGGAACATATGCCTACATCAAAATGCCCTTCGGCCTGAAAAACGCGGGAGCCACATTCCAAAGGGTGGTCAATCGGATTTTCCATAAACAAATTGGGAGAAACATGGAATGCTATGTGGATGATATGATTGTTAAGTCCCAGTTCGAAGATCACATGGAAGACCTAAAAGAGTGCTTCGAGACATTAAGGAAGCACGGCATGAAGATCAATCCGAACAAGTGTACTTTCGGAGTCTCCAGTGGGAAATTCCTAGGTTACATGGTCAGTGCCCGAGGGATCGAGGCGAACCCGGAAAAAATACAAGCAGTGATCGACATGGAACAGCCGAAGACAGTTCGGGACGTACAGAAATTGGCCGGTCGAATGGCCGCCTTGCGAAGATTTATTTCCAGATCAGCAGAAAAAGCCCTGCCCTTCTTTGAAGCACTCCGGGGATCGAAGAACTTTGAATGGGGATCGGAGTGCCAGAGAGCATTCGAGGAGGTGAAGGAGTATCTCACCAAGGCGCCTCTCCTGATGAGGCCCGATCCGAAGGAAACTTTACAGCTGTACTTAGCAGTGAGCGACCGAACTCTTGGAGCAGTACTAGTGAAAGAACATAACAGCTCTCAACACCCGGTGTTTTATGTATCCCACATGCTGAAGGATGCGGAAACAAGATATCCAAATGCAGAAAAGTTCGCCTACGGCCTTGTAATGGCGACACGAAAGTTACGTCATTATTTTCAGGGGCGAACGGTACAGGTTATAACCGATCAACCCCTCAAGAAAATTTTGACAAGACCAGAGGCGTCCGGAAGGGTGGTAGCTTGGTCCATCGAGCTGGGAGAATACGATTTGGAATACATCCCCAGAACGTCCATCAAAGCCCAAGCATTGGCAGACTTCATGGTCGAATGCTATTTCTCAGGACCAAAAGACCTAGCCCCCGAAGAGCAGATGGTCCGATCGCCAGGCAAGTGGAAATTGTTCGTAGATGGGTCGGTAGTCGGGTCAAAGTGTGGGGCAGGATTAATCCTTTCAAGTCCAGACGGGTTCGAAATCTGCCAAGCAATAAGATTCACTTTCCCGTTAACCAATAATGAGGCCGAGTACGAAGCATTGCTAGCCGGTTTAAACCTGGCTAAAAATCTCGAGGTAAGAAATTTACGAGCATTTAGTGATTCTATGTTAGTGGTGAAACACTTTTCAGGGGAGTACGAACAAAGAGAGCTTCGACTCAAGGCTTATGCCGCAAAGGTAAAGGACTCATCGGTCTCATTCGAATCCTTCGAATTGAGTCAAGTAGGAAGAGAAGATAACAGTCGAGCCGACGCTCTGTCAAGGTTGGCTTCGGCCGAAACACACAACCTCACAGGATCCATCTACCTGACTGAAGTGAAAATCCCTTCGATCGACAAGCAACAATGCATGGAAATCCACCAAGGCGTTACCTGGATGACCCCGATCAGGGCCTATCTAGAAAAAGATACTTTGCCCCTAGACCGGAAGGAAGCCCAAAAGGTGAAGTACAGGGCAGCAAGCTACACCATCATCGGTAACAGGTTGTACAGAAGGTCGGCGACAGAACCTCTTCTCCGATGCCTGGATCCCGAAGAACAAATACTGGCTTTGGAAACAGTTCACGAAGGGATTTGTGGAGAACATCTTGCCGGTCGGTCACTGGCCTTCAAAATCCTCAGACAGGGGTTTTATTGGCCGACTTTGCGAGCAGATGCAGCCGATTACGCAAAGAAGTGTCGACAATGCCAGCTATTCAGCACCATCCCAAAGCAGCCACCAGAAGAAATGGCATCAGTCCTAAGCCCCATTCCTTTCGCCATGTGGGCTGTAGATATCGTAGGAATTCTACCCAAGAGCACGAAACAAGCCAAGTACTGCATAGTGGCGATCGACTACATGACCAAGTGGGTCGAAGCAAGGCCTCTGGCGACCATAACCGAAGAAGCAGCAAAAAAGTTCATGCTGGAGCAAGTCATACTAAGGTTCGGCATTCCGAAAGTGTGTGTATCCGACAATGGGATCCAGTTCATCGGAAACAAGTTCAGGATGTTTTTGACGCATTTTGGAATACAACAGAAATTTAGCTCAGTCGGCCACCCACAAGGAAACGGAGCCATCGAGGCCGCAAATAAAATCATCTTCGATGGGATAAAAAAGCGACTGGGGGATGCCAAGGGACTTTGGGCGGAAGAGCTAAACTGGGTATTGTGGGCGTACCGGACAACCCCCCGATCATCAACTGGGGAAACACCTTTCAAGTTGGCATTCGGGACGGACGCCCTGGTTCCCGTTGAGGTCGGACTGGACTCCTACCGCACGGAGGTTTTTAACGTCGAGGCAAACGAATTCGGCCTTCGGGCCAATGTGGACTTATTGGAAGAAGAGAGAGAGGCAGCTCACCTAAGGAATTTGAAATATCAACTCCAGGCAGCCCAATACTACGACGCCAGAGTAAAGAAAAGGACATTCATGGTGGGAGATTTAGTGTTACGAGAATTGGCGACCTCTATGCCAGCTAAGCAGGGAAAACTAATGCCAAACTGGGAAGGCCCGTATAAAGTAACTGAGGTGATTCGACCTGGTACCTACAAGCTAACCACCATGGCCGGGGACCCGATCAAGAATACATGGCACGCCTCCAGGTTACGAAGATATTACCAATAGCCGAACAAAAGGTGCTCGCCACTCAAGTTTTACTTTCACTTTTTGCCAAGTTTTCTTTCTCAAAAGCATGTAAAGTTGAATAAATTTATCAATAAAATACATGTTTCACTGTTCTACTTGGTATATCAATTATGAATTATAATGTTATTAGTCGGACATTTATCTGGGGACGACCAAAAATATAAATGCCACAAGACTTCCCGAATAATGTTTCATAAATTTGGCGATTGGACAACCAAACAGCCAAACTTTGGGGGAATCCAAATCATGTTAGGCAAGGATAAAAGCCGAAGATACGTATAATTGCTAAATTATGTCCATGTTAGGCGAAAAAGAAAGCCGAAGATACATATAATTGTTAAATTCTCGTTTAAATTATGTTAGGCGAAAAAGAAAGCCGAAGATACATCTAATCGTTAAATTTTGATTGTGGAATTATGTTAAGGCGAAAAAAGAAAGCCGAAGAAACATATGATCGTTTAACTTTTGCTTAAATTATGTTAAGGCAAGATGAAAGCCGAAGATACATAAAATTAATTCAAGTATGTTAAGGCGGATAGAAGCCGAAGAAACATATGATCGTTAAACTTTTGCTTAAGTATGTTAAGGCAGATATAAGCCGAAGAAACATATGATGGTTAAATTTTTCGCTTGAATTATGTTAGGGCGAAGACAAGCCGAAGAGACATAGAATTAACTTAATCACGTTAAGGCGAAGACAAAGGCCGAAGATACATGTAATTGTTAAACTATGTTTCAGTTATGTACAAGGCAAAATTAAAGCAAAAATATAGGCCGAAGAGATGCAATTAGATGAAAAATTCATTTGATAAAAGCCCAAGGGCTACAAAAGTTTAATAAATACAAGCTACAAAAGGGAAATACAAATGCCCGAAGGCTTAATCTGACAGGTCCTCGTCTTCGCCTGAGGAAACCACTGGAAGCTCATCCTCATCAGGGCGACCGACGGGATCGCTGAAGCCAGGCTCGATTAGGGGCTGATGCTCCAAGCCCATGGCAGCCGCCCTCCTCACGACTTCGTCGTGGCCCATTTGGTAGCACCGCTTTTCGGCAATCAGCCGCAGCTTGGTCTCTTTACGAGCCTGCTTCCTCGAAGCCTTGAGGGACAGGTTCCGACGGGTCAGCCTAGCCCGAGCCGAGTCCAGCTCCTTCTGCATAGCCTCCCGGTCAGCCCTTAGCGCCGCAGATTGGCCTTCCAGCCTTTCCACGTCGCCAACAGCTTGGCGGAGAGCAGCCTCCGATCGGACCGACTGAGCTTCTAGCTCCCGAAGTTGGCCGAATCTACCCTGCATATCCTTCACCTTATCGGTGATGACAGCAGCCATCGGCGTCGCCTGAAATAAGGAAAAAGGCCGCAGTTAGAAAAATGTGAGGGCAGAAATTAAAAGAAAAAGAAACGGCAAAAATCTTACCAGAGAAAGGAAGGCCATCATATCGGCACAGGCGTCGGCGATATCCAACCGATCGTAGTTAGGGCGATCGGCTGGGAGCACCAAGGCCCGGCATAAGTCAGGAGCTATCTCCTTGATCGCCTTGGGATCGGCCGAGGTGACGGCATCGGTCTCCAAGATCGCCCACTGAGGGATGTAGGTCTTCAGAACGTCCCCCCGCCGAACCCTCTTTCTAACCAAAGGGATCTCGATCGCATGCTCTTGCTCAGCATCAGTCGCCTTCTCCGACGGATCAGGCGTCTTCTTATTGCCCTCCTGGCGACCAGGGTTGGCGGCAGCACTTCCCCCGGCCGCCTCGGCAGCCTCCGCTGCTTCGGCCGCCCTAGCCGCCAGAGCAGCTTGCTCGGCCTCGAACTTCGCCCTTTTTCGCTCAACGATAGCTTGGCGAGAAGACACTGCAAAACAAAAGAGAAGAAAAGGGTTAAAACGGTAAATTCAAAAATATCAGCAGGCGACCGGATACACAATAGTAAAAGAAAACAAAAACTAAATGCAAGGGGTAAAACATGTTACCATTACCCCAGAGGGCGAAAAGCCATTGCTTATCCCGAAGATCCTCTAAAGGGATTCGGCCCATGTCAAAATTACAAAGGCGTTGATAATCGTCCAACTCTGCCCTCGATAGTGCGGGTTTAACCACCCGAACCGTGGGATCAACCACACGCCATTGAGACAAAGCGGCTATCTTCGGGCCCGAGATGTAACACCACTTATCGTGGCTGCCCTTGTTGTTAGAATTGGTCTCCACCCACTCAACTCTGTTGTTACGACGGGCGATGGAATAATAACCCTTACTCTTACCGTTCTTGCGGAAGTCATGGTGGTGCCAGAATAGGGCGGGGTTCGGATCGACGTTGGCCGCAAGGCATCGGCATTGGAAGCTGTTCATATGCAAAAACCCGTTCGGGTCCATCTGGCCTAACGCTATTCCCATTTGGGCGAACAGTTGCTTCACCAGCGGGAGCATCGGGACCCGAAAACCACATTTTAGAGCGGCCTCAGAGATCCCGGTAGCAACATTCCCGTACCCCTTCGGGACGGGAGGGTTAAACCATATCCGGTCGGCCGCTCTCGGCATATACGTGTGCCAGGCACCGGTCGGGATATCAAACTCCTTCGGTATCTTAGCCACCCTGTCCTCAGATAGCCGAGTAGGGTGGTTCGTCGCAGGGAACTCATCGACATCATGGAAAGGGTATCTCTCTGGGGATATGGATCTGGGAGACTGTCCCGAGGTAGAAGCCGACCGATCCATAATTCCTGCATTAATATGAAGAAATTAGCCTTGTACTCGGACATGAACAAGAAAGAGAAGAATGGAAAAAAAGGTCGCCGAGTACAGGGGGCTTGGATCGGTCGGGGAATCACTAGCGTCTAAACCAATGAAAAAGGGGGAATATCAAGGCACTACACAGCCCGAAGACTGTTTCTAAAGGTTTAAATCATCGCGAAGGTTGTTCTCAGGATAAACTCATCCCGAAGAACGTTCTAGGGACAAATTTATCCCGAAGATCGTTCTAGGGACAAGTTGGCATCAGAAATTGCTCTTAGGATAAATCTATCTACTAGTCTGACTACCGACCTAATTGCGATTGCAATCTCAACAGCAAATATAATCCGAAGCAAAAATACTATAATGCATAAATTATAGTAAACATATTTGGGAAAGTTCAACATGAAAGAAGAAACTGCATAATGGAGTGTTGAAAACTTACTGGTAATGAGAATGTGAGGAGGATTCGAACTGGGAGAGTGAAGTCGTTGATCTCTGCAAATGAAAGTGCTGGAGAGAAACCGGCAAAGTAAGGATGCTTTTGAATATATCAGTAACGATGTTTGGGGGGAACTTCTTTTATTTATACAGAAGGATGTGACGTTTGGACAGTAAAACACGGACGCTCGATCTTGATCGTACGATCAAAACCGTTTGGGATTCAACGGTGATGATCCAACGCTGATCTCGAGAAGTTACGGCTGTCATTATTAATTACGGCACGATTCTCGAGGGGACGTGTCCCAACGGATAGACATGAATCTGTTGGACTCCTTCCCGAAGAGAGGAAGAAAGTTGGGACTCCGAACGCATTAACAAATCCGACCGAAGTCCAGGGACATGTTGGTGGCCCAACTAGGATTGGGCCGAACGGTTTTTGGGCCGAATACTAATTGGGCCGAATGTTCAAAGCCCATTCTTTCGGATCGGACCGTTGGGCCTAACCGTTGCTATGACTGAGTCGCCCGCTTATTTAGGCGTAATGGCAGGACCATGTGTGACGGTTGCTTCCGAAGAATCCGGGTGAGTCGGTAACAGAGTGCCTATAAAAGCATGTGACAGGTTTACGTCCAGGGATATACTCATTTCATACTCACAAATACTTACACGTTCATTTAAACCTAATTGGAACCTCTAACTTATTCTCACACCGGAGGTGAATCGGGGGCCCAATCCCTCGCATTCTTCTCTTTTGACAGGTCGACCCGGAGAGCTTCCTGGAATCCTACCCGACAGAAAACTGGTTCCAACAAGACCAATCTTGAAACCCAAAAATCAAGGTACTCATTATACCCTATCATCTTTAGAACATCTGGTCCAACCGAATCTCACTTTCCCTACTTGTAGGTGTATGGTGCCTTGCTATTGTCAAATCCCCTTTGACGAGTCTTTTCCTCAAACATCTTTTAAGGTGCTCAAATATCTCATAAGCATCCATATGCTCATATTGTTTCTTAAGCTCAACACTCATAGTTGCAAGCATGAGACATGAAACATCAGCAGTCGAATCATCAATTTGCTTCCAATAAGCATTATGTTCGGCACATGTTACATTCTCAGCTAAAAGGTAAGGGAAGAATTTGATTAACATCGTGGTGCCTGAGGACGATCCTCAAGCTCCTATATTAGTTGAGGAAATTTGTTCCTGTCAGCTTGTCCTTCTCAAGGACTGATCGCATAGAGAAGTTGTTTGTGTTATTTGTCATTTGATAGCTACAATATTAAAGTGCATAAAATTAATCTAGGTTGCAAATTTATTAATTATTATGTTTAAGTGATTATGGTATATCATTATATACCTCCCACTATTTTTATAAAATAAATAGCCCTAGCTATTAATTCGGAAAGTATTTCTCTTAAATCTTTCTAGTGAGCCAAGATCCATATTTCGTAATGCTTAAGGTCAGCTTTGGCTTTACTCCCAAAACATGATTTATTTAGGTAGACAACTCTTGTCAATTATATCATATATAACTCTTGGAAAGTTTGGTAGAACAACGTTTGTACACATTTATCCAATAAATCTTACCAAACCCTATGCCTCTAAATCCACAATCTTATTGTGATGATTTAGTTAAGTTTGACCCAATTATCCAACAATTGAGTATCACATTTACTCCATCGCGTCTTACCACGATAGATGGGAGTACCCCGCTTTGGCGAGCCCACTCCTTATCGATCTAAGTCTTGACGAGTGTTCTTCATTGGAAGGCATCTGATTAACTTAATATTAATTTAGGGATTTGTTAATCTTATTTAAAATGACCATGATCACATCATCAAGAGATTCCCAATTTTTCCTTGAACTAAGTATTTCAATTCAAAATTCATCAATGGTTTGATTTCCAGGCTACACAGAGGAGTCACAATGGTCTAACTTAAAACCCGTCTTTCTTACAAGCGCTGCTTGTATTTTTGTCAAAATCGCCCCATATCAAAAAATTGAAAATTCATACTTATTTCCGTGTTTCATAAACACAGGAATCTCATGTTCATTTTGTTCAATTTTAAAATCTTGAATCGTTACAGATTTTATCTTGTTTAGCAAACATGGCATGGGTGATGTATCTAATACATACATGTTTAATCTAATTAAAGCATGCATCATTATAACTACGCATACATATCATCATCACATGCATCATATATGTAAAGTGTGTAAAGTAAACGTGTTTGGTTATGGCCCAACCTAAGTGATCTTTCCAAGCTAATGGAAAAATCAAGGTCAATCTATGGTGGTATCAAAATACAATACAATGTTACAAGTCTTCAAGCTTTAACTTGCCTCCTTGCTTGCCTCCTTGTAATGCTTCCTTGGTTCTCCATCTTGGATGTCTTCATATATATTACATAAATAAAACAACATATCCTACTGAACTTACAAGTAGAACTCGAGTTACATTCGAGATTTAAACATTACAAGGAATAACGACATGCAAGTCGTATTTCCAAACCAAAACCATAATCAAAACCTCTAACCTATGGGTCTTAAGGCCATAACCATACACCATACTCATATAACAATTAAGAACATCTCATATTGCATCAACATATCACACCATATCATATTTTTCATGATCCAATCACAAAATCAAATAAAGTGTAAATCAGAAAATTAAAATCAGAATTCTGAAAACATTAAATCGCTGTTTACAGAAAGTAAACGACGTCAAATGCCTTAAAAACGAACGAGTGACTTTGTCAGTTTTGTTCAGACTCCCGTTTCCCTTTCCGAAAAGGTATTTGCGGCGAAAATCGGACACAGTATGCAAATTTCACCAAATCTGCGCAACGTATTCAGAAATCGTATCGAATACGATTCTCATAATTCGATATAACATGTATCATATACATACAGCAATATACACAATCATCTCATGATTATCTTATCCTCATGAATATCATATATTCAAAAACATATACATACATATATATAAATCAACACAAAAACATGGTAGATCGCAAACATGCATATATATCGAAAACTGTTAAACACACAACCGAATTAAAACGTTTCGAAAGTAGCTCTGATGCTATTGAAGGGTTTCGAGCACATAAACGCAACGGAAAACGTAAAAATAAATCAAAATTCGAAACCCCTCCGCAGGATCCATGCGAAAACAAAACTTTAATTCGGAGATTAAGAATAAATACCTTAAGAAGCTTTAACAGTTCATTAATGGAAGATTAATGGAGATCCAAAGCTTGTTCAATCACCACGTATCCCGCTCTCGCGATCTACGCTCTACGCTCGACGGTATCCACACGAACGCTTTTCTTGAAGGATTGATGTGTACTAGCACCCGAAAACTGTTTTTTTCTCTCTCTCTTTTCTTGCTCTCATAAGAGGCTAGGGTTTTAATATAAAAACGTTTTTCACCATAAAATCAGCCCTCTTTTAGAGTTTATATAGAGAGAAAAATAAGTTTTCTAATTATAATCCAATTATAATAAAATACTAATCCGAAATTCCAATTTATTATTTAATTAAGTCGCACTTAATTAATTAATAACTAATTTCATAATTAGTTTAAGTAATTCCATTTTCTATTTAAATAATTAATCAAGTCATACTTAATTAATATTATAAATAGAATAAATTACTTATTTAAATTTAAATTCAGAATTTAAATTATTTCTCCTTCAAGCGTTCTTTGTGTGTGACCCTGTAGGTTATTATTACGTTGGTAACAATTTTAATAACTAATTAAAATTGTAAACAATGAGCGACATCTAGTAATACATCATTGTCACCCAAGTAATAATAATTAAATCGGTGATTCAATTAAGTCTTTCGTGAATAATGTTCCATGTAATATAATCCCTTTAACCTTAATATTATAGATTAAACTCGAGGCATGTAATGTGTCATCCTCTTCATAATTTAATATTTGTTTTCTTGATCGATGAGTAGACTAATAAATCAAATCAACATTTGAGCACGGCCGTGCATTTCTTAGTCTCACTCAAACAAGAGGCCAATAATATCGCTCCTAAAATTAGGAGGGTTAAATCCCATCTAGATCATTCATATTTCTCATACGATTCATAATATACTCAATGTCCACTTTTATCATCACCCGATCAAAGGTAACTTTTAATGTAATCAAAGTATATTAATTCTCGTATAAAAATATAATGATTTCAGGTCTAAGGATCATTACACCATTATCACAGTGAGAATTACTTATGACAATATTAACATGTGTAATCTCACGGCAGGTCAATCCAGTGTCATGTACTCTTACATGCACCTATATTTTGACTTTAGTATCACCATACCTATGACCAATGAGATGTGGTCATCAGTCAACAAACATACTAGTCTCTGTGCATTATTATTGTCCTTAAATAATAACACTCGACTAGGGATATTTAGGAATAAAGATACTATTCATATAATCTCATTTTTAAGTCTTATACTTAAAGATATCGAATACGTATCATAATTCCAAGGACATTTATTATGCTAACATTTATAACGCAGTAAATAAAGACATAATAAACTAATAATAATAATCAATAAAACATAATTTATAATAATAAAATGTTTTCTTTAAAACATAAAAGTATTGTCTCTAGAGCACTAATACTAACAGTCACCTACTGTGAAGAAGATTGTCAATGACAGAAAAATCAATTATAATCATGTTTCTAAATCAAATGGACCCATCCAAGTGTGGGTACCAAAAACAACTTAGTCATTTTGTGAATGCAGGGCAACAGGAATAAAAGAGTCATATGGATCTTGGACAGTGGATGCTCAAGTCACATGACTGGTGATATAGCCCTGCTATCACAATTTGAGGAGAAGGCTGGCCCATCAGTAACCTTTGGAAATGACAACATTGGTTATACAATGGGATATGGCAAGGTTGAAACTGGGAATGTCATTATTGAAGATGTAGCATTTGTTGAAGGTCTAAAGCACAATCTCCTAAGCATTGGACAATTCACAAACAGAGGATTCAAGGTTGAATTTGTTGAGGATCAGTGCTTAATCTCCAAAAGAGATAGTGGTGAAGTTGCTTTAACTGGTGTGAAGAAAGGAAGCTTGTTTGTGGTTAACCTAAAGGCTGCAGACAAGGGAGAAATCTGTTGTTTCTACACAAAAGCCTTAAATGAAGAATTTTGGCTTTGGCACAAGAAACTGTCTCATTTGAACGTCAATGCAATGAATTCTCTTGCAAAGAGAGAACTCATAAGAGACATGCCTACCTTGGAATTTGTTCAAAATGAAGCTTGTGAAGCATGTCAGAAAGGGAAATTCAAAAGGTCAAGTCACAAAGAAAAGTTGCTCAACTCAAACTCAAAACCCCTGCAATTGATTCACTTGGATCTGTTTGGTCCTGTAAATTTAATGTCACTTTCCAAGAATAAATATGCTCTAGTTATGGTGGATGATTACTCAAGGTATACTTGGGTGGAATTTCTGTTCTCCAAGGATGAAGCCCCTCAATTGATCATTGAGCATATCAAGAGAGTTGATAAGGAAGCACAAAACACAGGCTCCTCTATTGTTGCTTTGAGAAGTGAAAATGGAACTGAATTTAGAAATGCCACATTGTTGACTAGTCACTTCCTTCTTTCTTTGCCAGATCCATCATCTTCTTCTTCCTCACTTCACTATACATCTTGAACCTCTTCAGTTTTTCATTACGTAGAACTGCTTGTTGTTTCTCTTTCTCAGCTTGCCTGGCATCTATTGCAGCTCTTTGAGCTCTCACCACTTCCAAGGCAGCTTCTTCTTCTTGTCACAAAGAATTTGCTTCTTCTTCCATATTATCCTCCCATATTGGATATTCAACAGGCTCTGGATAATATGGCTCATGCTCCTCCTGAATCGGTTGCTCTTGCATGAATTCGAATTCCTCTTCACTTTCCGCTTCTTGTACCATGTCCTCAATCCAGTACTGTCTAACTAGAATAGCTTCAACCATTTCCCAAACTCCCCATCCATCCAGACCTTTCTCCCCATCTCCAACTTTCTCCCCCTTAGTTGAGGAATCCTCGACAAAAGCATCCTCAGCATAAAAGGCAGTAGAAGGATCGGGTTGTTGATTTGAAGGTCCAGGTTGTCCAGTTTGTTGGTTCCTTAGCATAGTCCAGATTGACTGTACTCCGTCGCTTTGGTTGTCCAAGAAATCCATAATCTGCTTATTCATTTCATTCATAGAAGCTAGTGACAGGTCAATGTTATCCAATCTTGAGTTGGTAGTCTTTTCCATATGATCCAGTCTCTTGGTCAGCTTAGACTCCACTCTTGAAAGTGTGTTCATTGCATCTTTTACCCGCGCTTGACCATCCCTGATAACCAGAACGTCTTCTCTTAAAGCTTCCTGTCCTTGTGACAAAGCAAATACTTCATTCATGAATCCATCTTTCAATTCCTTGACGTCCGTCCTCAATTCGACCAGTTCCTCCATTGCTTCCTTCTTCAAGGAGTCCACTTCCTGCTTAGTACCTGTTATAGTGCCAGATGCACTGCCAATGACCCTGAATGTTCTTCTGGAATCAGCCGCAGCCAAGTCAACCTTCTCTTGAATAGTCTTTAAAGAAGCATTGCCTTGACTAGAGGAGATCCCTTGGTCAAAGGAAGGTCGCAGTGGAACCTTGAATAATGGATTTCCTTCCTTATCACGAACTGTCATCTCCTTGAGTGTGGATTGAACATGGAACTCTCGTTCTGTAGGCAGTAGCTGATCATCAATGTTTGGTAGGGTTAGGGTGTCACTCCTCACATATGGCTCTAGGTGTACACTCAACGTTTCTGTCGGTGTTTCACTCATTTTTCCTTTCCCACTCAGGCCAGGTGTAAGTGTTTTTGTTTCACTCAATCCCTTTGTGCTAGTTGTACCTACAGAAGAAAACACCATAGCCGTCCTTAAGGAGGTCACAGGTGGTGCAATGGGGCTTCGCAAGTCCCCGTCCTTGGATAAACCAAGTTGCTGATCATCCGTAGATAATATATCCTTTGAAGGATCTAGAGTTTGAATCTCTAGGGGGTTAGAAATAGGCTCTATTAACAGCAGAGATCCTGAACCTTCCCCTTGAGTCTGTGAAGACTTCACCTCAGTTAACTCCTCAATAGTAATTGATTCATTGTCACCGAGTTGCCGATCTGCACCTACGTCAGACCCTTTACCCGCAGGATCCAGATATGTTCCATCTGGGGAGCTAGACAATGACCCTTTAGATTTTGCATTTAGGTCAGAGCCTTCTCTTGACGTCTGTGAAGACCCTTGGTTCTTAGAACCTTCAACCAGTGAACCTGGCCTGAATATGGTCGGAACACCAGTTGCTTCTGTCAATTCTTCCTTACTTGATTGAGCTATAGGTTCAAATATAGCTTTTGTTAGCATTGCCCAATCAAAATCAGAAAAATCTGTGAAGGGTTCTTTGGATGAGAGAAATGAACTATCAACAGTTGCCTCGGTTTCTGGTCTTCTCCTTTTAGAGGAAGGTAGAGCTGTTGTTGAAGGGTGTGTCTCCTTATGTGGTGCTGCTATGGCACTATCTCCCTCTACACTCACGGATGTTTGAATGTTGGGTATAGTAGGGGAAGGAGGTTCGTTTATGGTTTCATTTGGCTCTTCCAAAGGCTCTTCGACCGTGGTTAGAGGTTGTGGGTTTGCAACCTCCTGGTCAGTGATGGCCACTGAGGGCTCTGGATCAACATCCATTGGTTGTGGTTCAGGAGCCAGTTCTGTTTCAGGAATGTTACCTTCAATTACCTGTTCCCCTGGGGGTAGAAGTGGTAAGGGCACCGTTCTTAGATATTCAGTGAGAACAGTGGGTACCCCTGGTAGATGAGTCTTTCTTATCAAAGCGGTTATTGCATTGCTCTTCATCTTCATGCACTCCATGGTCTCCTCGCCATCAAAAATCTCCCGTTCATCATCTGTTAAGATATCATTGAGAATTAGCTGTAGGAACCTAGGATAGAAACAAAGCACATCATCTATGCCTGTTCTTTCATCCAGTGGTCCCATGCACAGAATGACTTGATCAATCACTAGCCTTCCTATGTTAATATGCCTATAGGTAGCAATAGCAAACCCTATCTTTTGAAGGAATAAAGGAATACCATGCAGATTTGTCAGCTTGGCAGTAAAAACATGGATTAGGGTATGAAAGAAAAAGTTCCATGGCTTTGTCAGGTAATGCTTAAGGAACTCTCCCACAAAGAAGTTAGGTTGTTGACTTCTAATGAGAGTGAAGAAAGCATGTATTTTCTCAGTTGTGGGATCCGGAACATGGTTTTCTGTTAGAAAATGTAGTATTCTGTTAAAGTCATGTTCCGTCACCCTTATTGTTCTGCCCCCTGGCACAACAAAACTAAAGGACCTTACGTTATTCTCACTTGTATCCGTGGCGGATGTGTACAACACAGTCAATTGATCGATGCAAAGGACTACGGGAGTACTCAAAGAATATGCCACTAATGAACGTGTATTCAAAAACTCTGCCCATGCACGAAACTGTAAGTTCGTAATGGCTTGCAAGTTTTGAAACGAGACATGATTAGTCTTGGTTACGATAAGTTCTCCGGCCATTTTAAATTTCCAGAAAATTAATTTTTAAACCAAAACTAATTTTTCAATTAATTATTTCTAATTAATCAAATTTAACCAAAATCACCCCTTTTTTCTGAATACACAACCTAATAACAAATCTTTAAGAACCCTAACTGTTGTCTTCGAAGATTCTCTTAAAAAACAAAAAGAAATCAATTATTAAACAATCAATTTCTTAAAGCAAACAGTTAAGAATCCTTTTGTTCTAAAATATCACTTTCGATGGTTTCTTCTTCAAAGAATGAATAAAAACTCAAGGTAATCACAATTGTACGGTTAAAACACTTTACTGTTGACAAACTGTGATTATTTCAAGTTTTAATCGGTAAAAAACTCAAGAAACTATCGATGGTGTTGTTCTTAGATTGTGTCTATTTTCTGTAAGTATTATAAACGAGAGCCTTGTGTTTTTCAGATCTGTAAAAGTGAATAGAATTTACCAAGGCAATGTTTTATACTAAATGAAACTGACAGGGGTATTATAGTCAATACAGTGTTCGATAGATTTTAAATGTACTACCGATAGATTTTCAGAGGGGCAAAAGAGTCAACTTCACTTCGATAGTTTTTTGAAAAACTATCGAAGTGTTTTTAAATAGAAATTAAAAACACTTTTCTGAAAAACTATCGAAGTCTGTTCTGTTCAACTTCCAAAAACTATCGAATGATTTTAAAAAAAATATCGAGAATTTTAATATTGAAAAAGATAAATTCACTTCGATATATTATAAAGTTATCCTCACAAACTATCGAGAATTGTTTTTGATGGATTTTCTTTTCCTATTAGAAAACTATCGAATTTTGACTTCGATGGTTTTTTCTTAGTACTTAGAAAATCTATCAAAATTTCTAAATTCGATATTTTTGCTTATGTCCAATTTCTAAAACCTGTTCATGTTTTAAAAATCAAACTTTTTATATTTCCTGTCAAGTTTTATTTTGAATAAATCTTTTAAAATTTACCAAAATCAATTGTTAACAGAAAATTCACAATTTTCTTAGAATAAAATCAACTAAATATCATCAAATGATATTAATCAATTAAAAACCAATAAATTATGTTGCATTAATCTACAATGTTAAAAACAAAGTAAATTAATTCAAATTAAATAGATGCTTAAATATTTAGAACAAATATTAGCACCTAAATAATTTTTAGAATTAATAACCAATTAAATGTCAGAAGATATATCATCCATAATTATGACATAAAATTAGTACAAAAATCTTAACTACGAGAATTGCTCCAGAAAATAAATTCACGAGTCCTAAGGATATAGAAATTCTTAAACTCATGTATTCACTAGGACTATCTGTAGTTACTGACTTCTAATCAAAATCTATTAGAAAGATTTAACATCCCAAGTTCACCAACCAACTTTGAAAAAGTGGATTCATCAAGTGGTTTAGTAAAGATGTCTGCAATTTGTTCCTATGTGGGTACAAAATGTAACTCCACAATTCCATTCATGACATGCTCTCGGATAAAATGATACTTGATGTCGATGTGCTTCGTCCTCGAGTGTTGCACTGGGTTGTTAGAGATTGCTATGGCACTTGTGTTGTCGCAAAATATTGGAATCTTTGTCAACAAAAGCCGATAGTCACGGAGTTGGTTTCTCATCCACAAGATCTGAGCACAGCAGCAATGTATTCAGCCTCAGCTGTTGATGTGGACATTGAATGCTGCTTCTTGCTATACCAGGAAACTAACCTTCTTCCAAGAAACGGACAGCTTCCTGAAGTACTCTTCCGATCAATCTTACAACCTGCAAAATCAGAGTCTGTGTATCCAATAAGATCAAATCCTGTATCTTTAGGGTACCAAATTCCAAGATTTGGGGTCCCCTTGAGCTATCTAAATATTCGCTTAACAGCTTTTAGATGAGATTCTTTAGGATCAGACTGAAACCAAGCACACAAGAATGTTGCAAACATTATATCTGGTCTACTTGCAGTGAAATAAAGTATTGAGCCTATCATACCTCTGTAGCCTGTGATGTCAACCTTCTTACCAGTTTCATCCTTATCAAGCTTAGTGGAAGTTGGCATAGGAGTCTTTGCTGTAGATGAGTCTTCCATTTGATACTTCTTAAGAAGATCTTTGATGTACTTGGACTGACAAATGAATATACCATCTTGTCTTTGGTATACTTGCAGTCCAAGAAAGAATGACAATTCACCCATCATGCTCATTTCATAACGACTCTGCATTAACTTAGCAAATCTCTTGCATAGATCATCATTAGTAGAACCAAATATTATGTCATCAACATATACTTGCACCAATATCAAATCATTTTTGTGCTTTATGTAAAAGAGAGTCTTGTCTACAACACCTCTTGTAAAATCATTTTCAAGTAATAATTCAGAGAGAGTGTCATACCATGTTCTTGGAGCTTGTTTGAGTCCATGGAGAGCTATGAATAGAAAGTACACAAAGTCTGCCAGTTTTGAATCCTCAAAACCTGGAGGTTGTTCCACATACATTTCTTCTTCTAACTCCCCGTTCAGAAAAGCACTCTTCACATCCATCCGATATACTTTGTAATTGGAATGTGCTGTGAATGCCAGAAACATTTTGATGGCCTCAAGTCTTGCTACTGGTGCATAGGTTTCATCATAATCTATACCCTCTTCTTGAGAGTAACCTTTAGCAACCAGTCTGGCTTTGTTTCTCGTTACAATGTCATCTTCGTCCAACTTATTTCTGAATACCCATCTTGTTCCAATAACAGATTTTCCCTTAGGCCTGGGTACCAGCTTCCAAACTTTCTGCCTTTCAAACTGATTGAGTTCCTATTGCATAGCAATCACCCAATCTGGATCATCTAGAGCATCTTCAACTTTCTTAGGTTCTGTTTCTGAAAGAAACCCAGAATAGTGACATTCATTTTGTGATGTTCTCCTAATTCTCACTCCTGTGTCCGGATCACCAATGATCAAGTGAAAGGGATGATCTCTTTTTGTAAAGCATAATGTAACATAAGATGTAAAAGAGATAACTACAACTCAACAAAGGACAAGACAGACAATAGTATTAACAGAAGCACAGGAATCCAGAATCAAAGAAGAAAAGGTAAACTCAAAAAATCAAAATACGTTATGTATTCTTGAAGTCCGTAAACAGGTCACGGAAAGAAGTTCATGAAAATGTTCAAGCCTCAGTGACAGCAAAAGAAACAAGACTTTCAAGACGACAGAAGTATGTGAATGATTTGGGGTTAAGTACCACGGGATTCCAGTGATTTAATCGAAGCAACCAGAACGACAAAGGACTTATCAGCATCATTGAATTGAAGACATAAAAGAAGAATGGATCAAGTGTTATTCATCTGTGAACCAGACCAGTTGCACTAGTTGACGGCCCTAAAAAGATCAAGTTTTTTTATCGTCTCAGAAGAAATTGATACAGTCTATTACTTAAACACCAAGAGAATCATTATATAAAAGATCAAGTACAAGAAAAAGAGTTCAATGGTTTTTTCATTTATAAAAACCATCGAATGTGATTCAAGGAAACAATTAGAAAACTAATGTAAGTTAAATTCTCATTCGATAGTTTTATTAAAAAAACCATCGAATGGAAATTTAACTTTAAACATTCGATAGTTTTCTAATGTGAAGAGCAGGTGAAAAGTATGTTTGTTGTGAGGTTGATTTTGAAGATGGACGGCCAAGATTGTTTCTACAATTGAGGTTCGATAGTTTTCAAATCAAAAGTCTGCAGTTAATACAGAGATGAAGAAGTGTCTTCTTCAGTTAAGGCTAAACACACAGAGACATTACTGAGAGAGAGAATTGAGCCGGAGAAATTATCAGAGAAATTAATAGTGCTCAGAACTTGATCATTGTATTGAATTTGTGTAACCTTAAACTCATTGAAGCTAATCTACGGATTAGAAATTGTAGCACCCCTCGAGGTTTATATTTATAAAAAGATATATTCCCCGAAACTTGGTTTGGTTTGGTGTGTTTGATTTCGTTATAGAACTGAATGATTAATCCGCGAACAAAATTAAATTATTTGTGAGTATCGTATTCAACCCCCCCCCCCCCCTTCTACGATACTTTGGACCTAACAATTGGTATCAGACCTACTTGATTGACGTACAAATCAGATCCGGTGAATGAGACCAAAATCAAACGTAGCGTGAAAATTCGAAGCAAATTTTTTAACTTTCAAAAATTTTCATTTGATTGGAATTTCTTGAATTTTAAACAATTTGAAATTTTCAGAAACCATGAGTGCTCCAAAGACAACCGCTGGTATTAAAGTTCCCCCGTTTACTAGAGATGATTTCGGTTTGTGGAAGATGAAGATGCTGTTATTTATCAAGGCATCTAATCTGTTGTATATTGGTATATTAGAGAACGGACCATTTGTACCAATGAATCCGTTGTAGCAGGATTCCTTCAGGCACCCAACCTAAGGATATTACTGAGTATACAGATTCTGACAAAGAACTGATTCGATTGGACACAGGTTTAATGTTGATATTGGCGGACTCCGCAGACAAGGAAATGAGCTATCAGTTGATGAACTGTACAAGCGGGAAACACATGTGGGATACCATTAACTTGATAATGGAAGGAACTGAAGACGTGCAGGAAAACAGATTGGACATCCTGACTTCTCAGTACGAAGCTTTTAGGTCTCTTCCAGGAGAAAGTATAACTCAGGTCTTTGAGAAATATACTAAGCTTCTAAATGAATTGGCAATGAAAGGAAAGACCTATCCTCTGAGAGAATCAAACAGGAAGTTCATGATGACGCTGCCCCTTCATGTAGAACACAAGTCATCATCCATAAGGGAAAGAATTGACTTCACAAAGATGTCATTAGAGATGATCTATGGCAAGTTGAAGACTTATGAGATGGAACAGGAACAGAGAGTGATAATCTACGGATCATGGACAGTGGACAGCAAGCACAATGCACTTGTGAGATCAGCAGCACTTGTAGTGGATGAACCAACAACTTCTGAGATTCAGGTTCAAACCCCTAGAGCTGGAAAGGAGGTGATCATAGAAGCTGAAATGGATTCTGTGAATCTGGGTGTTGATGAAAGTGATTACTACACCCTAGAAGAGCTTGAGCAAATGGAAGACAAAACCATGGCGTACTTAGCTGCAAAGTTTAGTCATATTCGTTTCAAGAGAAACCCTATGTACAAGTTCAAGGGCTCAACCAACAGATTCCAGAAGAGCAATTATGCACCTAGTACAGGCTTTAAGGGAGGCTACAAGACTGGCATGATTGATAGAATCAAATCAAGATGCTACAACTGCAATGAGTTAGGGCATTTCGCCACTGAATGCCGGAAGCCTCATCAAGCAAGAGACATAAAAGATGTCTATGGAAAGAAAGACTCATATGAGGATTTGAAGAAGGAGAATGCCAAGCTGAAACAACAACTGGAGGCATTGTCTGGAAAGCAGAAAGGGAAAGCTTATATAGCAGAGGGAAAACACTGGGATGATACTGATTCGGATGAAGAGGAAGAGTATGTAAATGTTGCCCTAATGGCTGACTCTTCAGAGGAATCACCACAATCATCTCAGGTACCTATCTTAACTACAATTGATATGTCTAACTCTGAGTACAAGAAAACTGTGCAAGATCTTAGTGTAGAATTGTTTAATGTACACACACGCATGCTAGCATCTGAAATGGAGAATGCTAAACTAGTTCTTAAGATTAAAAAGTTAGAATCTAAAAATGAAGAACTAGAGCTTGTAGCTGTCACAATAGAAGATCCTAAGCAAAAGAATGTGTACTTAGAGAACAAGATTAAGTGTAATGATGAGATAGAGACTATCCTCAGGAAGCAGATTTCAGATTTAGATCTGAAGCTGAATGCTTTTAAGAATTCCGCTCTAATTGCCAAGGAGATCATTGATACTCAGGCCATAGAGAATAAAACTGCTATAGGATTTGACTATAACAACAAAGCTGGTAAGAAGATTTTGGAATTCCCTGTGACACCTTTAGTTGTCAAAAGGAGTACTCCACATGTTCTTAAGAATGTTGATTGTCCAGTTTTTGTTAAGCCTTTTCCACGACTTTTTCATGAGGATGATCTTTTCATAAGACAAGAATTGCTTGAGGAGGATTTGTTGAAGGTTAAAGAGGTAAAGACTAAGGTGCCTAGGAATTCAGTAAAAACTGTTATACCTAAAACTGAAATAGGTGACTTAGTTGACAGTGTTAAAAAGAACAGGAATGGGAAAAAGAAGGTTGTTAATCAGAATATTGTTTCTTCTTCTCCCATTGCATCTAGGAAGTTGTGCACCAATTGTAATTCTGCTGGACACCTTACACATGCATGTAAAAAGGTTAAAGTAGACTCTGCTAATACTTCTGCAATGCATAACATGTCTGAAATGCCTGATGTTCATAAACCCTGTGGTAAGAAAGAGTGCTTGCTATGTACATACAACATCATGCATGCTTATTTTAAGTTGATGAATGCATCTGGTAGCAATAGCACTGATAATGTTGAATCCACAGATGATATGAAAATCAAACAGAGTAAGAATAAATTGAATGTTACTCCTGTTAAATCATCTAAACCTTCAGGACCCAAACAATTTTGGGTACCAAAGTCCGCTTAATCAATCTGTGATTGCAGGGTAAGGTTAAAAGCTCAAAGGTCGTGTGGATTCTGGATAGTGGCTGTTCTAGACACATGACAGGTGAAGAGTCCCTGCTTACAGAGGTGGTTAAGAAGACCGGCCCGATTGTAACCTTTGGAGATGACAGCAAAGGATTCACTACGGGATATGGTAAATTAAAAGTTGGAAATGTCATCATTGAAAACATCTCTCTTGTTGAAGGATTGAAGCACAATCTTCTAAGCATCAGTCAGTTCTGTGATAAAGGCTACAATGTAGATTTCCGAAAGGACAAGTGCTTGATCACCAACAGGAAGGATGAGAAGCTTACTATACTGGGAGTGAGAAAAGGAAATTTGTTTATAGCTGACTTAAGTTCTACCAGTGAAGGAGAAGTTACATGTTTCTATACAAAGGCATCTTCAGAACAAAGTTGGCTATGGCACAAGAAGCTCTCACATCTAAACTTCAAAACTATGAACTCTTTGGTAAAGAGAGAGTTAGTGAGAGGGTTGCCCCTGATGGAATTCAATCAGGAGGGACTATGTGAAGCATGTGAAAAAGGGAAGTCGAAGAAAGCATCACATGGAAGCAAAGGAATGACAAGCATTGCTGAACCATTACACCTGATTCACATGGATTTATTTGGTCCAGTCAATGTTATGTCACTTTCAAGAAAAAGATATGCATTGGTGATGGTGGATGACTACTCCAAGTACACGTGGGTGTTGTTCATACAATCAAAGGATGAAGCAACACAACTAATCATTGATCACATCAAGAAGATAGAAGTGGAAGCTAAGCTACCTGTGCGGACAATCAGATCAGACAATGGAACTGAATTCAAGAATGCAGTTCTTAATGATTTCTGCTCAGAGAAAGGAATATCAAGACAGTTTTCAGCACCAAGAACTCCTCAACAGAATGGAGTAGTGGAAAGGAAGAACAAGACCTTGGTTGAAGCAGCAAGGACCATGTTGAGTGAATCAAAACTTCCCACTTACTTTTGGGCTGAAGCAGTGAATACAGCTTGCTACACTCAGAATCGAACCCTGATCAACAAAGATCATGAAAAGACTCCGTATGAGTTAATGGCCAACAAGAAACCAACACTGAAGTACTTTCATGTGTTTGGTGCAAAGTGCTTTGTACTTAAAGATGGAGAACATCTTGGCAAGTTTGATGCCAAAGCAGATGAAGGCATTTTTCTGGGCTATTCTCTGGAATCTAAGGCTTTCAGGGTATATGTGATTGAAGATAAGAAGGTGTTGGAAAGCTTTAATGTAACATTTAACGACACCAAAAGACCAGGCCTGCAAACTGGAGAGAACTCTGAATCCTTGGTATTTGAAAATCTATCAGGAGATCTCTCTGACAATGAAGAAGTACCTGAAGTTGTTACAGTTATCAATAATAATCATGATGATAATGATTCTGGACCAAGTGGTGATAGTGGTGGACATACTCAAACTACTACTGGATCCACTAGTCAATCAACAGGGTCAACAGATCAAACCGTCAACAACTCAAGGGGAGCAGGAGAAGGATCAACTAGTCACACTCCACAACATCTAGAACAAGGAGAATCATCAAGATCGCATCTGCCAAGACAAAGGGTATGGAATAGAGATCATCCCTTTCACTTGATCATTGGTGATCCGGACACAGGAGTGAGAACTAGGAGAACATCACAAAATGAATGTCACTATTCTGGGTTTCTTTCAGAAACAGAACCTAAGAAAGTTGAAGATGCTCTAGATGATCCAGATTGGGTGATTTCTATGCAAGAGGAACTCAATCAGTTTGAAAGGCAGAAAGTTTGGAAGCTGGTACCCAGGCCTAAGGGAAAATCTGTTATTGGAACAAGATGGGTATTCAGAAATAAGTTGGACGAAGATGGCATTGTAACGAGAAACAAAACCAGACTGGTTGTTAAAGGTTACTCTCAAGAAGAGGGTATAGATTATGATGAAACCTATGCACCAGTAGCAAGACTTGAGGCCATCAGAATGTTTCTGGCATTCGCGGCACATTCCAATTACAAGGTATATCAGATGGATGTGAAGAGTGCTTTTCTGAACGGGGAGTTAGAAGAAGAAGTGTATGTGGAACAACCTCTAGGTTTTGAGGATTCAAAACTGGCAGACTTTGTGTACTTTCTATTCAAAGCTCTCTATGGACTCAAACAAGCTCCAAGGACATGGTATGACACTCTCTCTGAATTCTTACTTGAAAATGATTTTACAAGAGGTGTTATAGACAAGACTCTCTTTTACAAAAAGCATAAGAATGATTTGATATTGGTGCAAGTATTTCTTGATGACATAATATTTGGTTCTACTAATGATGATCTATGCAAGAGATTTGCTAAGTTAATGCAGAGTCGTTATGAAATGAGCATGATGGGTGAATTGTCATTCTTCCTTGGACTGCAAGTATACCAAAGACAAGATGGTATATTCATTTGTCAGTCCAAGTACATCAAGGATCTTCTTAAGAAGTATCAAATGGAAGACTCATCTATAGCAAAGACTCCTATGCCAACTGCCACTAAGTTTGATAAGGATGAAACAGGTAAAAAGCTTGACATCACAGGCTATAGAGGTATGATAGGCTCATTACTTTATTTCACTGCAAGTAGACCAGATATAATGTTTACAACATGCTTGTGTGCTAGGTTTCAGTCTGATCCTAAAGAATCTCATCTAATAGTTGTTAAGTGAATATTTAGATATCTTAAGGGGACTCCAAATCTTGGAATTTGGTACCCTAAAGATACAGGATTTGATCTTATTGGATACACAGACTCTGCAGGTTGTAAGATTGATCGGAAGAGTACTTCAGGAAGCTGTCAGTTTCTTGGAAGAAGATTAGTTTCTTGGTATAGCAAGAAGCAACATTCAGTTTCCACATCAACAGTTGAGGCTGAATACATTGCTGCTGGAAGCTGCTGTGCTCAAATCTTGTGGATGAGAAACCAACTCCGTGACTATGGGCTTTTGTTGACAAAGATTCCAATATTTTGCGACAACACAAGTGCCATAGCAATCTCAAAAAACCCAGTGCAACACTCGAGGACGAAGCACATCGACATCAGGTATCATTTTATCCGAGAGCATGTCATGAATGGAACTGTGGAGTTACATTTTGTACCCACAGAGGATCAAATTGCAGACATCTTTACTAAACCGCTTGATGAATCCACTTTTTCAAAGCTGGTTGGTGAACTTGGGATGTTAAATCTTTCTAATTGATTTTGATTAGAAGTTAGTAACTGCAGATAGTCCTAGTAAATACATGAGTTTAAGAATTTCTATATCCTTAGGACTCGTGAATTTATTTTCTGGAGCAATTCTCGTAGTTAGGATTTTTGTACTAATTTTATGTCATAATTATGGATGATATATCTTCTGGCATTTAATTGGTTATTAATTCAAAAAAATTATATAGGTGCTAATATTTGTTCTAAATATTAAAGCATCTATTTAATTTGAATTAATTTACTTTGTTTTTAACATTGTAAATTAATGCAGCATAATTTATTGGATTTTAATTGGTTAATATCATTCAATGATATTTAGTCGATTTTATTCTGAGAAAATTGTGAATTTTCTGTTAACAATTGATTTTGGTAAATTTGAAAAGATTTATTCAAAATAAAACTTGATAGGAAATAAAAAGTTTGATTTTTTAAGCATGAACAGGTTTTAAAAAATTGAACAGAAGCAAAAACCATCGAATTTAGAAAATTCGATAGTTTTTCTAAGTACTAAATAAAAACCATCGAAGTCAAAATTCGATAGTTTTTAAATAGGAAAAGAAAAACCATCGAAAACACCTTTCGATAGTTTTTGAGAAAAACTTAAAAATATATCGAAGGAATTTACCTTAGTCAATAATTAAATTCTCGATACATTTTTGAAATACAGTGGAAAAAGCATCGAAGTGAACTTAATTAATTAAATATTAAAGTTCTCGATATTTTTTTTTAAATTTGTTCGATAGTTTTTTGGTTATTCAAAGAAAACTATCGATAGTTTTTGTGAAACTATCGAGGGACAGTTGACGTTTTTACCCCTCACATAAATCTATCGATAGTATATTAAAAAAACCATCGAACAGTTGATTTACGGAAATACCCCTGCAGATTCATTAGTATAAATGTAGCCCTTGGACGTTTTTCACTTCTCACTTTTACAGATCTAAGGATATACAATTATACTTACAGTTTTTTTTCTTCACAAGCCATAAAGAAAGAACTCGATAGTTTTCTAAATCTGATTTGTATCTTCAACAATTCATCTTTTACACAGTAACTTCATTTTAACCGTGAGTCACTGTGTCCTTGTGTTCTGTTGATTTGTAAATTGATTTCAGAGAAATCCATCGAGAAAGAAAGGAAAGTAGAACTTTGGATACCTTGATAAACTAAACCATTCCTACTCTATTGTTTTTCAAAAAGAGTTCTTAAGGTTTAATTTTTTTTTTTTTTTAAAGGGTACTAATTATCAAGTTATTATAAGAGTTCTGAGTCAAGAAATTTGTTTTGGTTGAAGTGTTACATTCGAATAAAAAGGGTTATTTCTGTTAAAAGTTTGATTAATTAGTGATAATTAATTAAATTTAATTGGAAAATTAGTTTTGGTTTAAAATTGAATTTTCTGGATATTTGAAACATTATGGCTGGAGAATTTATCGTAACCAAAACTAATCATGTCTCGTTTCAGAATCTACAAGCCATTACGAATTTACAATTTCGTGCATGGGCAGAGTTTTTGAATACACGTTCGTTAGTGGCATATTCTTTAAGTACTCCCGTAGTCCTTTGTATTGATCAATTGACTGCGTTGTACACAACTGCCACGGATACGAGTGAGAATAATATAAGGTCCTTCAGTTTTGTTGTGCCAGGGGGCAGAACAATAAGGGTGACGAAACATGATTTTAATAGAATCTTACATTTTCATACAGAAAACCTTGTTCCGGATCCCACGACTGAGGAGATACATGCTTTCTTCACTCTCATAAGAAGTCAACAACCTAACTTCTTTGTGGGAGAGTTCCTTAAGCATTACTTGACAAAGCCATGGAACTTTTTCTTTCATACCCTTATTCCTTCAAAAGATAGGGTTTGTCATTGCTCACAATAGGCATATTAACATAGGAAGGCTACTGATTGATCAAGTCATTCTGTGCATGGGACCACTGGATGAAAGAACAGGCATAGATGATGTGCTTTGTTTCTATCATAGGTTCCTACAGCTAATTCTCAATGATATCTTAACAGATAATGAACGCGAGACATTCGAAGGCGAGGAGACGCAGGAGTGCATGAAGATGAAGAGCAATGCCATAACCGCTCTCATAAGGAAAAAACAACTATCTTCCAGGGGTACCCACTGTTCTCACTGAATATCTAAGAATGGTGCCCCTACCACTTCTACCCCCAGGGGAACAGGTAATTCAAGGTAACATTCCTGAACCTGAACTGGCTCCTGAGCCACAACCAATGGATGTTGATCCAGAGCCCTCAGTGGCCATTCCTGACCAGGAGGTTGCAAACCCACAACCTCTAACCACGGTCGAAGAGCCTTTGGAAGAGCTAAATGAAACAATAAACGAACCTCCTTCCCCTCCTATACCCAGTAAACAAACATCCGTGAGTGTAGAGGGAGATAGTGCCTTAGCAGCACCACATAAGGAGATACACCCTTCACCAGCTGCTCTGCCTATCTCTAAAAGGAGAAGAACAGAAACCGAGGCAACTGTTGATACTTCATTTCTCTCATCCAAAGAACCCTTCACTGATTTTTCTGATTTTGATTGGGCAATGCTAACGAAAGCTATATCTGAACCAATAGCTCAATCAAGTAAGGAAGAATTGACGGAAGCAACTGGTGTTCCGACCATATTACGGTCAGGTTCACTGGTTGAAGGTTCTAAGAACCAAGGGTCTTCACAGACGTCGAGAGAAGCCTTTGACCTAAATACACAATCTAAAGGGTCATTGTCTACCTCCCCAGATGGAACATATCTGGATCCTGTGGGTAAAGGGTCTGACGTAGGTGCAGATCGGCAACTCGGTGACAATGAATCAATTACTATTGAGGAGTCAACTGAGGTAAAGTCTTCACATACTATTGGGGAAGGTTCAGGATCTCTGCTGTTTATAGAGCCTGTTTCTAACCCCTTAGAGATTCAAACTCTAGATCCTTCAAAGTATATATCATCTACGGATGATCAGCAACTTGCTTTATCCAAGGACGGGGACTTGCGAAGCCCCATTGCACCACCGGTAACCTCCTTAAGGACGGCTACGGTGTTTTCTTCCGCAGGTACATTGAGCAAAGAGGGATTGAGTGAAACAAAAACACCTACACCTGGCCTGAGTGGGAAAGGAAAAATGAGTGAAACACTAACAGAAACGTTGAGTGTACACCCAGAGACAAACGTGAGGAGTGACACCCTAACCCTTCAAAATATTAATGATTTGCTATTACCGACAGAACGAGAGTTACAAGTTCAATCCACCCTCAAGGAGATGAAAGTTCGTGACAAAGAAGGAAATCCACTATTCAAGGTTCCACTGCGACCTTCCTTTGACCAAGGGATCTCCTCTAGTCAAGCCAATGCTTCTTTAAAGACTATTCAAGAGAAGGTTGACTTGGCTGCAGCTGATTCCAGAAGAACATTCAGGGTCATTGGCAGTGCATCTGGCACTATAACAGGTACGAAGCAGGCAATGGACTCCTTAAAGAAGGAAGCTATGGAAGAACTGATCGAGTTGAGGACGGACGTCAAGGAACTAAAGGATGGATTCATGAATGAAGTAGATGCTTTGTCACAAGGATAGGAAGCTTTGAGAGAGGACGTTCTGGTTATCCGGGATGGTCAAGCGCGAGTAAAAGATGCAATGAATACACTTTCAAGAGTGGAGTCTAAGCTGAAAAAGAGGCTGGATCATATGGAAAAGACTACCAACTCAAGATTGGATAACATTGACCTGACGCTAGCTTCCATGAATGAGATGAATAAGCATATTATGGATTTCTTGGAAAATCAAGGGGACGGAGTACAGTCAATCTGGACTATGCTGAAGAACCAACAAACTGGACAACCTGGTCCTTCAAATCAGGAACCTGATCCTTCTGCTGCCTTTTATGCTAAGGATGCTTTTGTCGAGGATTCCTCAGCTAAGGGGGAGAAAGTTGGAGATGGGGAGAAAGGTATGGATGGATGGGGAGTTTGGGAAACGGTTGAAGCTATTCCGATAAGACAGTACTGGATAGAAGAACTTGTACAAGAAGAGAAGAGTGAAGAGGGATTTGAGGTCATGCAAGAGCAACCAATTCAGGAGGAGCATGAGCCATAATATCCAGAGCCCGTTGAACATCCAATCTGGGAGGATATTATGGAAGAAGAAGCAAATCCTTTGTCACAAGAAGAAGAAGCTGCCTTGGAAGCTGTAAGAGCTCAAAGAGATGCAATAGATGCCAGGAAAGCTGAGAAAGAGAAACAACAAGCAGTTCTGCGTAGTGAAAAACTGAAGAGGCTCAAAATGTATAGTGAAGTGAGGAAGAAAAAGATGATGGATCTGGCAAAGAAAGAAGGTAATGAATGGGAGATGGCTTATAAAACCTTTTGCGGAGTTGAAGACGGATTAGAAGTCAACGACAATGTTGAGGTGGAAGTTATCATTCAGGACATCAGAAGTGCCAATCTTGAAGATCAGAATTACTTCACAGCATTGAGAAACTCTATGATCTTTCTGAAAGCAGGGGTTAAAGCAAATGGAGCCTGGAACATATTGATCAATTTTCTTGAGAAAGGTACATTTGTGATTTCCACTAAGTTTTTAGAACAGAGAACGTACACAGAATTGCAGGTGATACTCATCAAGATCCAAAGAACTACAAGACTAAATGAACTTCTCCGTGAGCATGTTAAGGAGATCTTGATGAAAGTCGGTCCAGAGATTACTGAAGATCCTCCAATGGTTAGATTCATGACGAATGACTTGTTCAGAATCTGCTATTTGGCTGAGGACAAAGTGAGAGACTATCCAAGAAACTATCTAATATCAGTTGAGAAGTATCTTAGATCCACTGGATTCTCATCAACGGAGAAGGACAAAGCAGCAGACACTCTTAGAAGATTTCTAATGGAGAATGTTCCTTACTATAGGAAAAGAGTGGAAAGAGGATTGGAAGTGCATACCAGATTGCCAAACATGCCAGAGCTAAACAAGAAAGATGTTAACATTGCATGGTTATGGGCTGGAGTGGGTCAAGAGGTTGAATATATTGGAAGACACATCCAAGGAGCAATCCTTAAACCTGGAGAACCACTGCACTATCTATCAGTGATTGATTATCAAGCTGCTAACTTCGATCCAATGATTGAAGAAGGTGAGATTGGAATGGACTGAAGATTGAAGCAAAGAACAAAAGAACTATCAGTTCAGACTAGAGGAGCAACTTCATTGTAGAAAGTTTTATTGTTTTTTGATTTATGAAATCTGGAAATGTATATATATCTGATCCAGAATGCATTTAATATTATTACGCTGTCTTACTTTAATTAGTTTCATGTTTCCTTAGTTAGTTGAGTTATCCTCGAAGTATTTGCTTGTCGAACTCTATCCAATCAAATAGGGGGAGATTGTAAAGCATAATGTAACATAAGATGTAAAAGAGATAACTACAACTCAACAAAGGACAAGACAGACAATAGTATTAACAGAAGCACAGGAATCCAGAATCAAAGAAGAAAAGGTAAACTCAAAAAATCAAAATACGTTATGTATTCTTGAAGTCCGTAAACAGGTCACGGAAAGAAGTTCATGAAAATGTTCAAGCCTCAGTGACAGCAAAAGAAACAAGACTTTCAAGACGACAGAAGTATGTGAATGATTTAGGGTTAAGTACCACGGGATTCCAGTGATTTAATCGAAGCAACCAGAACGACAAAGGACTTATCAGCAGCATTGAATTGAAGACATAAAAGAAGAATTGATCAAGTGTTATTCATCTGTGAACCAGACCAGTTGCACTAGTTGACGGCACTTAAAAGATCAAGTTGTTTTATCGTCTCAGAAGAAATTGATACAGTCTATTACTTAAAAACCAAGGAGCTCAGAATCATTTTCTAAAAGATCAAGTACAAGAAAAAGAGTTCGATGGTTTTTTCATTTATAAAAACCATCGAATGTGATTCAAGGAAACAATTAGAAAACTAATGTAAGTTAAATTCTCATTCGATAGTTTTATTAAAAAAACCATCGAATGGAAATTTAACTTTAAACATTCGATAGTTTTCTAATGTGAAGAGCAGGTGAAAAGTATGTTTGTTGTCAGGTTGATTTTGAAGATGGACGGCCAAGATTGTTTCTACAATTGAGGTTCGATAGTTTTCAAATCAAAAGTCTGCAGTTAATACAGAGATGAAGAAGTGTCTTCTTCAGTTAAGGCTAAACACACAGAGACATTACTGAGAGAGAGAATTGAGCCGGAGAAATTATCAGAGAAATTAATAGTGCTCAGAACTTGATCATTGTATTGAATTTGTGTAACCTTAAACTCATTGAAGCTAATCTACGGATTAGAAATTGTAGCACCCCTCGATGTTTATATTTATAAAAAGATATATTCCCCGAAACTTGGTTTGGTTTGGTGTGTTTGATTTCGTTATAGAACTGAATGATTAATCCGCGAACGAAATTAAATTATTTGTGAGTATCGTATTGAACCCCCCCCCCTTGTACGATACTTTGGACCTAACACTATTCCATACCCTTTGTCTTGGCAGATGCGATCTTGATGATTATCCTTGTTCTAGATGTTGTGGAGTGTGACTAGTTGATCCTTCTCCTGCTCCCCCTGAGTTGTTGACGGTTTGATCTGATGATTCTGTAGACTGACTAGTGGATCCTGTAGAATTTTGAGGATCTCCACTTTGGTCACCACTTTGTCCAGAATCATTATCATTATGATTATTATTAATAACTGTAACAACTTTAGGTTCTTCTTCATTGTCAGGGAGATCTCCTGATAGATTTTCAAATACCAAGGATTCAGAGTTCTCTCCAGTTTGCAGGCCTGGTCTTTTGGTGTCGTCAAATTTTACATTAAAGCTTTCCAACACCTTCTTATCTTCAATCACATATACCCTGAAAGCCTTAGATTCCAAAGAATAGCCCAGAAAAATGCCTTCATCTGCTTTGGCATCAAACTTGCCAAGATGTTCTCCATCTTTAAGTACAAAGCACTTTGCACCAAACACATGAAAGTACTTCAGTGTTGGTTTCTTGTTGGCCATTAACTCATACGGAGTCTTTTCATGATCTTTGTTGATCAGGGTTCGATTCTGAGTGTAGCAAGCTGTATTCACTGCTTCAGCCCAAAAGTAAGTGGGAAGTTTTGATTCACTCAACATGGTCCTTGTTGCTTCAACCAATGTCCTGTTCTTCCTTTCCACTACTCCATTCTGTTGAGGAGTTCTTGGTGCTGAAAACTGTCTTGATATTCCTTTCTCTGAGCAGAAATCATTAAGAACTGCATTCTTGAATTCAGTTCCATTGTCTGATCTGATTGTCCGCACAGGTAGCTTAGCTTCCACTTTTATCTTCTTGATGTGATCAATGATTAGTTGTGTTGCTTCATCCTTTGATTGTATGAACAACACCCATGTGTACTTGGAGTAGTCATCCACCATCACCAATGCATATCTTTTTCTTGAAAGTGACATAACATTGACTGGACCAAATAAATCCATATGAATCAGCTGTAATGGTTCAGCAATGTTTGTCATTCCTTTGCTTCTATGTGATGCTTTCTTCGACTTCCCCTTTTCACATTCTTCACATAGTCCCTCCTGATTGAATTCCATCAGGGGCAACCCTCTCACTAACTCTCTCTTTACCAAAGAGTCCATAGTTTTGAAGTTCAAGTGTGAGAGCTTCTTGTGCCATAGCCAACTTTGTTCCGAAGAAGCCTTACTGTAGAAACAAGTAACATCTCCTTCACTGTTAGAATTCAAGTCAGCTATAAACAAATTTCCTTTTCTTACTCCCAGTAGAGCAAGCTTCTCATCCTTCCTGTTTGTGATCAAGCACTTGTCTTTTCTGAAATCTACATTGTAGCCTTTATCATATAATTGACTGATACTTAGAAGATTGTGCTTCAATCCTTCAACAAGAGAGATGTTCTCAATGATGACATTCCCAATTTTCAATTTACCATATCCCATAGTGAATCCTTTGTTGTCATCTCCAAAGGTTACAATCGGGCAGGTCTTCTTAACCACCTCTGTAAGCAGGGACTCTTCACCAGTCATGTGTCTAGAACATCCACTATCCATAATCCACATAACCTTTGAGCTTTTAACCTTACCCTGCAATCACAGATTGATTAAGCGGACTTTGGTACCCAAAATTGTTTGGGTCCTGAAGGTTTAGATGATTTAACAGGAGTAACATTCAATTTATTCTTACTCTGTTTGATTTTCATATTATATGTGGATTCAACATTATCAGTGCTATTGCTACCAGATGCATTCATCAACTTAAAATAAGCATGCATAATGTTGTATGTACATAGCAAGCACTCTTTCTTACCACAGGGTTTATGAACATCAGGCATTTCAGACATGTTATGCATTGCAGAAGTATTAGCAGTTTCTACTTTAACCTTTTTACATGCATGTGTAAGGTGTCCAGCAGAATTACATATGGTGCACAACTTCCTAGATGCAATGGGAGAAAAGGAACAATTTCCTGATTAACAATTTTCTTTTTCCCATTCCTGTTCTTTTTAGCATTACTAACTAAGTCACCTACTTCAGTTTTAGGTATAACAGTTTTTACTGATTTCCTAGGCAACTTAGTCTTTACCTCTTTTTCCTTCAATAAATCCTCCTCAAGCAATTCTTGTCATATGTAAAGGTCATCCTCATGAAAAGGTTCTGAGAAGGGCTTGACAAAGACTGGACTGTCCACATTCTTAAGAATGTGTGGAATATCCTTCTTGACAACAGATGATGTCACAGGGAATTCCAAGATCCTTTTCCCAGCCTTTTTTGAATAGTCAAGTCCTATAGCAGTTTTATTACCCTGGGTATGAGTATCAATGATCTCCTTAGCAATCAGGGCAGAATTCTTAAAAGCATTCAGCTTCAAATCTAAATCTGAAATCTGCTTCCTGAGGATAGTCTCTATCTCATCATTACACTTGACCTTGTTCTCTAAGTACGCATTCTTTTGCTTAAGATCTTCTAATGTGACAGCTACAAGCTCTAGTTCTTCATTTTTAGATTCTAACTTTTTAATCTTAAGAACTAGTTTAGCATTTTCCATTTCAAATGCTAGCATGCTTGTGTGTACATTAAACAATTCTACACTTAGATCTTGCACAGTTTTCTTGTACTCAGAGTTAGACATATCAATTGTAGTTAAGATAGGTACCTGAGATAATTGTGGTGATTCTTCTGAAGAGTCAGCCATTAGGGCAACATTTACATATTCTTCCTCTTCATCCGAATCAGTATCATCCCAGTGTTTTCCCTCTGCTATATAAGCCTTCCCTTTCTGCTTTCCAGAAAATGCCTCCAGTTGCTGTTTAAGCTTGGTATTCTCCTTCTTCAAATCCTCATATGAGTCTTTCTTTACATAGACATTTTTCATGTCTCTTGCTTGACGAGGCTTCCGGCATTCAGTGGCGAAATGCCCTAACTCATTGCAATTGTAGCATCTTGATTTGCTTCTATCAACCATGCCAGTCTTGTAGCCTCCCTTAGAGCCTGTACTAGGTGCATACTTGCTCTTCTGGAATTTGTTGGTTGAGCCCTTAAACTTATACTTAGGGTTTCTCTTGAAACGAATATGACGAAACTTTGCAGCTAAGTACGCCATGGTTTTGTCTTCCATCTGCTCAAGCTCTTCTAGGGTGTAGTAATCACTTTCATCAACACCCAGATTCACAGAATCCATCTCAGCTTCTATAATCACCTCTTTTCCAGCTCTAGGGGTTTGAACCTGAATATCAGAAGTTGTTGGTTCATCCACTACAAGTGTTGCTGATCTCACAAGTGCATTGTGCTTGTTATCCACTGTCCCTGGTCCGTAGATTATCACTCGTTGTTCTTGCTCCATTTCATAAGTCTTCAACTTGCCGTAGATCATCTCTAATGGCATCTTGGTGAAGTCAATTCTTTCCCTTATGGATGAGGACTTGTGTTCTACATGATGGGGCAGCGTCATCATGAACTTCCTGTTTGATTCTCTCAGTGGATAGGTCTTCCCTTTTATTGCCAATTCATTTAGAAGCTTAGTATATTTCTCAAAGACCTGAGTTATACTTTCTCCTGGAAGAGACCTATAAGCTTCGTATTGAGAAGTCAGGATGTCCAATCTGTTTTCCTGCACGTCTTCAGTTCCTTCCATTATCAAGTTAATGGTATCCCACATATGTTTCCCGCTTGTACAGTTCATCAACTGATAGCTCATTTCCTTGTCTGCGGAGTCTGCCAATATCAACATCAAACCAGTGTTCAATCGAATCAGTTCTTTGTCAGAATCTGTATACTCAGTGATATCCTTAGGTTGGATGCCTTGAGGAATCCTGCTACCATCAGGACCTGTAGATTCACTAACTGGTTTCATTGGAACAAACGGTTCGTTCTCTAATATGCCAATATACAACGGATTAGATGCCTTGATAAATAACAACATCTTCATCTTCCACAAACCGAAATCATCTCTAGTAAACGGGGGAACTTTAATACCAGCGGTTGTCTTTGGAGCACTCATGGTTTCTGAAAATTTCAAATTGTTTAAAATTCAAGAAATTCCAATTAAATGAAAAATTTTGAAAGTTAAAAATTTGCTTCGTATTTTCACGCTACGTTTGATTTTGGTCTCATTCACCGGATCTGATTTGTATATCAATCAAGTAGCTCTGATACCAATTGTTAGGTCCAAAGTATCGTAGAAGGGGGGTTGAATACGATAGTCACAAATAATTCAATTTCATTCGCGGATAATTCATTCAGTTCTATAACGAAATCAAACACACCAAACCAAACCAAGATTCGGGGAATATATCTTTTTATAAATATAAACCTCGAGGGGTGCTACAATTTCTAATCCATAGATTAGCTTCAATGAGTTTAAGGTTACACAAATTCAATACACTGATAGAATTCTGAGCACTATTAATTTCTATGATAATTTTCTCCGGCTCAAGCTTCTCTCTTAGTAATGTCTCTGCGTTCTGCCTTAACTGAAGAAGACACTTCTTCATCTCTGTATTAATTGTAGTCTTGATTTGAAAAACCATCGAACCAAAAGAATTGGTTTATTCTTGGTCGTTGGATCTTCATCAACCTGACAAACAAAGTAAACTTTTCACCTGCTCCTCCATTTTGAAAACTATCGAATGAATAAAGAAATTTACCATTCGATAGTTTTTAAATAAAAACTATCGAAAACTAAATTACTTTATTCTAGATTTCAGATGGTTTTCTTAAATCACATTCGATGGTTTTCTAAATAGAAAAACCATCGAAATCTTTTCTTGTACTTAACCATTTAGAAAAGCTTATGTACTCCAGGGTGTTTCAGTTTTAGACTGTATCAATTTCTTCTGAGACGATAAAACAACTTGATCTTTTTAGTGCCGTCAACTAGTGCAACTGGTATGGTTCACAGATGAATAACACTTGATCAATTCTTCTTTTATGTCTTCAATTCAGTGCTGCTGATAAGTCCTTTGTCGTTCTGGTTACTTCATTCACATACTTCTGTCATCTTGAAAGTCTTGTTTCTATTGCTGTCACTGAGGCTTGAACATTTTCATGAACTTCTTTCAGTGACCTGTTTACAGACTTCAAGAATACATACCGTATTTTGATTTTTTGAGTTTACCTTTTCTTATTTGATTCTGGATTCCTGTGCTTCTGTTAATACTATTGTTTGTCTTGTCCTTTGTTGAGTTGTAGTTATCTCTTTTACATCTTATGTTACATTATGCTTTACATTAGATCAAGGTTGTACGATCGAAATCGAAAACATACGGGAAATCAAGGTCGAATCCATCGACCTCGCTCCCAAATGAAACTAAAAAGAAAAAATTGAGGTCGAAAAAACCTTAGAACGACATCGAAGGCTCGAAGTTGAAAATGCACGAGGAAATGAGGTCGTATCCATCAACTTCGCACCAAAATTAAGTCAAAAAATTGAAAATTCGAGGTCGAAAAGACCCTAAATCGAAGTCGATTGATTGAGATCGAAAATACACTGAGAATTAAGCTCGAATCCTTCGATCTCGCACTAAATTGAGGTAAAAAACATACGGATTCGAGGTCGAAAATGACCCAGAAATTTAGCTCGAACCCTTCGACCTCACGACAGAATAAAATCTAAATTAAGGTCGAAAATATACGGGATCGAGGTCGAAGACACGAGGTCGAAAAAGACCTAGATATCGAGGTCGAAACCTTCGACGCCGCACCAAAATGAGTTCGAAATTGATCGACTTCCTGTTCGAAGAGTTGAGGTCGAAAAAGACTTGGAAATCAAGGTTGAAACCTTCGACCTCACACCAGAATGAGGTCGAAAATGACCTAGAGATCGAGGTCGATATTGACCTAGGAATCCTGGTCGAAAATGTATGGATTCCTGGTCGAAATTTCCTGGTCGAAAAAGACCTGAAAATCCTGGTCGAAGTCTTCGACCTCACACTGATCGAGGTCGAAATTGAGGTCGAAATTGACCTAAAATCCTGGTCGAAAATGAGGTCGAAAATGACCTATTTTGATGTCGAAAAAACCCTTAAAAAACAGAAAATTTTGGGGAAAAATGCACAATAACTTCTACGAAAACCCCGGGAAGATTTTCCCAGAAGTTGGGGGGCAAATGATATGGTCAGAAAAGTAATTTTAGAAATATAATTACTGATTCATTGGAAAGGCCCCATAATTAAGGCCCAAAACCCTGATTATTTATTAATTTCGTAATTAATAAATAAGGGAAATATACAGCTCATGAAAAGAGTCCAAAATATGGTAAATTAGTCAAAGAAGGATCCAGAATCCCAATTAATGAGTCATAGCCTTTATCAACAAGGAAAAGACTTATCCAGCAAGAAATACGATGTTTATCCAATATCAAAAAGGAGACTTATTCACTAAGACTCCCAAACATACCATAAATACTAGGCTCCAGACGCCTATATAAGGACCCTGATTCTACAATCAGAACTACGTCTTTGGCTTGATTCTCAGCATTAATTGAGATACGTAGGCATCTTGTGAGAACCGATTTAGTCTCGAAACACAAGTGCAACCATTAAAGCTCGAAAGCTCATAAATCCTAGCAATTAATATACAAGCACGTTTTTTAATCCACAACAATACCAAAAAATAAATATTAAATTGTTTGTTTGAGTACTTTTTTAAAATAAAATATTAAAATAGATAAATAAAGGGAATTAAGTAAAAACATAATGTTTCGTCTTTAATAATATAGTATATATATATATAAAAGATCCTTAAAAAAATTAATAAAATAATTATGCCGGAAATAAGTGTGTATTCTAGTTTGGGAAGAAAAATAAATAATAAAACTCAGGTTCACTACTTAAATTTAGTATTGGATCTTATTATGTGTATCTATAAATATAAGTAATTAAGGATAATAAAATAAAAATAATTAAGTAAGAATAATTAAATAAAAATAATAAATAAAATAATTAAGTAAAATAATTATATATGTACGATATTATATCAAAAAATAGGTACCAAACTTTTAAACATTTCGATTTCAATATAATATGGACAATAGATATATAATATTTTTAGGAAACAAATTGTAATATTAAAAATGTTAGTAATAAATTTATATAAATAATATTTGCTAAATATTTTGTGCACATGTAAAAATTGGGCGAAAAAATCCATTGATGCAGAGGTTTTAGTGGTGTGGATCGAGAGTACTGGATATGGGCTTCAAAATTAGTTATTGCGTTCCGGGCTTCAAGGTGGAGGTGGTCTCCAAAATTTCAGCGTCGCTTAATATATATCTAGTGCGTCGGTCAAAATTGTCAACGCACATAATATAGCCTTTAGTGTCGGCGGTAAGCAACCCGACGCATAAAATGCTTTTAAGTGTTTGCATTTACAAGACCGACGCCAAAAGTAGTTTATAAGCGTCGGTCAAGTAGAGAACCGACGCTAAAAGTTCTGTACATATGACAATAAGCGTCGGTTAAAGTAATGCCCGATGCTTTTAATGAGTATATGCGTCGGTTCTCTATATAACCGACGCCTAAAGTGCGACGCCAAAAATTATTTTTGTATTAGTGCACACTGTTCCCAGTAAATGTTGTATGCCCATAGAAAAGAAGCTTAACCTAATGTGCGCAAAAAATCTTGAACAAAAGCGGATACGTCTAAGGATGTCACAATCAGAACTAAAGTTGTGACAGAACTAAAAAGAAAAAGGGTTCCAAGTCCCATGAATATAAACCTTACAAGTCCCTGTCACTGTGTCACAGAAATGAAACAGCTATAATAATAAAGTGTACTCAATTTCATAAGAGAGTGGAAAGAATTTTAATTATTGAATCAGAGAAGACAATTATGCATGTTCAATAGTTAGCCAGTCATAATCTAAGCCCAGATTTAACATAACGAATAGTATGGGTTACCACTAAAAGACATTGTCGGAACACAATGGAAATGCCACTACGTACTTCCTTAACAGAAGTTAGCACTAACCATACACATAGTCCAAAAGAAATTAAAAATCACCAGGAAAATATTAAAGTTTATACAGGAAATACAGTTAGGATTACCAAGTATATGAAGCACATCGGCAAGCCGACAGCTACTCAGGCATTTTTCTAGCTACATAAAAGGCACTCAATCGTATTTTCTGCATAGATACGTGAACATACGAGGAATTATTCATATATATTACAATAACCAACACTCGCGAATGATCTAATTTGAGAATAGAGGTTGGGGGAATGAGAGGGGTGGAACATGGAGTGACGGGGAGAAGTCATGTAATGTTATAAAAGTATACACAGAAGTCATGCGAGCAAGAGATTAGATAACGGAAGCACAAACGCAACAATAATAGAGCTGATGTGGCGCCTAACTGGAATAAAATGTTTCACGGAAGTGCGTGTTGTAGTATTAAATATATAACAGATATTAGGAACCTCCCTAATGAATTGACCAACAGTGAGTGTCTTGATGGTTTTATTAAGTTGATTAGCTGGTAGTTTGTTAACTCATCTTAATTCTGCAATCGAGATTCTAAGATCCTCTTTGCCTTGAATGGTAGCCAGGATATTAAGATCAACATCGCCCAAAGTGACCGAACTTTGCCCCTCGCTTCCGCTTGAGGGCCATCGAATCATGTTATTGACTCATTTCCTACCTACACCAAGCAAAAAACATAAATAAATTAACCCCGAAAAAAGCACAAACTCGATAATATCGAAAAGAACAATTTGTCACTGTCTGCCCAAACAACAACCCATGACAAATATTTACTTTAATGAGCAGACCGACCCCAAATGCATTTACATGCACAACACCTACAAATTTTGTTCAAGCATTCTATCAAACACATAATACGCACTCTAAATAAACACATAGATAATACGAATATGCACCCTAAATAAACAAAGCATAATATGCATTTGAGTAAATGTGTTGGAATATATTATGTCTTCCCGAGCATCATCACAGTAGCAAAACATCTAATAGTCGTTTACTCGTCATCCAGCTTCTTTCTTCCAATTTGAATTTACTGATTGACATGTTCTGTAGACACATGAAATTAAAAAGCACATAACTGGTTAAGGAGAAGCTGGTTAGAGACGAAGGTTGCCAGCAATTGGCTGAAACGGAAGAGTTAAAAATTAAGAGGAACGAATTATGTACGAGGGTAGAATTTTAATTTAGTGCTGAATAATCATGGTAAAATTGTTTTTTTTTGCTGAATAAAATCATTCACAAAGATGTATGTTGTTGTATTAGATAGATAATAGATTTGGACATGTACGCATGATTTAATGCTTAATTTGGACGCGTGCGCATGTTATGTATGCGAATACATTTCGTAAAAAAGGCATTACATCCCGCTTGTAGGTATTTTGGAAAAAAAGTTATAAAATATAGGTATTTTGGTCAATTATTCATTAAAAAATTGCAACTAAATCATTGGTAAAGTAGACAAGTACATGCCACAATTGCAGGTCCGGGCTCAAGAGAGAACAAATTACTAAAAAAAGAACCAAAGAACTATTATTTGTCGTTGGATTATCTTTAAATCAACTGTCCTAATTCATTTCATTTTTAAATACAAAATATTTATAAGGGTATTGTTGGAATAAAAGCAGCAATACTATTAGTTCAGTTAATTTAAAAGAAGAAAATTTAATTAACTACTTATTTTTCTTTCTTTAAAAATTTTTAATCTATTTTATTATATGTTTTTTACAAGAAAATAATACATTAGATAGTAGGGTCACTATATAACCTACTTTGTTTTGTAGAATTAAGGTTCTGCTACTCAATTTAAAATTGACGAACATAAATTTAAAAGTTCTACAATTGAACTTAATTTTTTTGACAAAGTTCTCCAACTGAACTTACTTTTTTTTACAATGTTCTGTTGTTGGACACGGTTATATCATATTATATTTATACCATAATTTTCTTGTTCTCCAAATCAACTTAAAAGTTATGCACTCGAATTTTGAAGTCAAGCACATGAATTATAAATTCTACAATTGAACTTACTTGTATTTGTATTTAAATGTACTGTTGTTGAACACTGTTATCTCGTCTTGTTTATTCTACATAACTTGAATATTCTCACAAAAATTGATAAAAATTATGGGAGAATTTTGTGATTTTAATAGAGAATTTTGTGATTAATGGTGGTATATGATTGTAATTGTCTATCAAATGTCAATTGCCTCTAAATTATATATATGTGTTGTTGGACAACTTTACCCTGATCTATATATAATAAAATATTTATTAATTTAAAACATAAATAAGAGTTCTTAGATTCTTAGGCTACAGGTTTTCCAAGGAAAATGGCCCATGAAATGCATGCCACAATTATTGAATACAAAGCCCCCAGTCTAAACCGTTACAAACTAGTTCCATTTCCTGGTCAAGGAGACGACAATATTGAAATAGTAAATTTTTTCCTTGGAGAGATGCTCAGTTAGGTGTATTGCATACCTCTCAAATAACTTGTCCATCAAAGCAGGTCCAAAGTGACTAGCAACCAATGGTTCCAATCCAGCTCTAACTGTTTTGACCACAATCATTCCAATGCTATCCTCAGAACTTACCATTCCATTTTCGTCCCGCTTTTCCAAGTTAACTTCAATGGTTTCGAGTTTATCGAGACTAAACGAGCCCTCAGATTCGATTATTGCACTTAATTCATCAACGCTAGGTTTATAAACCGGTAGATTGAATGAATTGATGTCTTCTTCGTTAAGTAAGCCCTTGTAAAACAGAGTAATCAAGAAAGGTGTTATGTGTGTAACTACATAAATAATGTCATGTATAGTATATACATTTGGTGAAACTGAATTTATTTGTAGTAAATCATGTATTAGAATTTCATACCTCAACCAACATGTCTTCAAGTGATTTCGCTAGTAATTCGAAAGTAAATGAAGAATCTTTGCTGATGGGATCTGCCATACTCCTACCAAGGAGTGTTAACACGAGTCGACCATTAGAAACTATTTCTTCAGATCTCATGTGAAGAAATGTTGTGAAATCTGTTTTAAATTGATTGAGGTATGCTTCAAAAACACCGGGGGGACTCTCTTTTGCTATGTAGACATTTCCTTTATTATTATCCGGCAATTTGTCAGGAACCTGCGCTAAACAATGTTAGTATATAAACATAGATTCTGATTTCTAATTTTATGGCATGAAATATGACTACCTGAGAGAGCCAATGAAGACTAGATGAAGAATGAACAAAGTGAAGGCTGTTTCGCGGAAAGAGTCTTGCATAGAAAGAACCTGGCACTCCACATACAAAACATTTTACATTTATTCCATGACCTCTCTCGTTCTCAAGTATTGACTGAAATGGTGGTATCATTTGGAAAACTGCATTGAAATCATTACTAGGAAGATCATTTAAAAACACCTGAAACTCATCAGGTGCTTTCAGATCTTTCTGCTCGCATAGTGCATTAACATTGTCTATTATATTTGTAACAAACGAGAGGGAGTTAGGCCCAGAAGCGCAACCCAAGTCAGCTAGCTTAAAGCATTCAGGGAACCCCTGGTTACCGTAATCCTTGATGGTGTCTTCTAAAACTTTTTGCGCCTTCACTATCACGGATTTCTGGAGAGAATAAATATCTTTTAAGCTCATTAAGATACCAAGAATAATTAACTCAGAAATAATCATTAATATATATATATATATATATATATCTGTGTGTGTGTCCTCGTATCCAATTTATATTCCAATATATATCCAATTTTATTTTTACATCCAAAAGTGAATTAGTAGAAAAAAGATATGCAAGAAATCAGTCTAGAAGAAAATACTAAAATCCAAGTAATATGAGGTCGATAGTTGAGTGCAGAATGTGTGCATGAGGAAGTAACCAAAAAAAGAAAAAAAAGGTGAATTAGACTATTGTGTATTGAATTGTGAGAAAGGTGCACACCTGAATGACGGAGTTCTTAGCATAGCTAAATTCTCGATTAGCTGCATTCATGTGTAGAACACTAGCTACATCCATCTTTTCAATTCTTCTTTTCTAGCACACTCTCCTTGAGATCTTTCTCACTAATTTTCTTTGTTGTGCTGTTCTGTCCTACAAAATGCCTCTTATATATAGGGAGATACAGACATCCTAGTGAATGTATTCAACTGACAATTTTGAGATTTTAGGATATTGAATTTGGATTTTAAATATTCATTTAAATAAATTTAATTGAGATTTTTTTTTTTAATTTTAGATATTCATGTGTATTCAGTTTAAAATTTAAACATTTAATAAAATCTGGTGAGATTCAAATTTGGATTGCAAAATATTTTTAAAATTTGGATATTATCAATTAGAATTTTTAAAATATCTTTTAAGATATAAGTATCTTTAATTTGAATTTCAAATAATTTATGAAAATGTTATCAAAAAAATTATAAAATCTAATGGTATTTGAAATTTCATATGTTTTTCAGTTTAGTAAAAAGGTGCATTTGTTATGAAGTAGTGATGATATCGGTGTTAATGCACGTGAGTACATTACATTTAACTGAATTATAACAATAAAAATATAATACGTGTCAATGCACGCGAGTACATTACATTTAACTGAATTATAACAATAAAAATATAACACGTGTCATTTTGTACCCATTTTTGTAAATATTATTCAATATTTTATTGATATGTTCAAATCTCATAAAATCTCAATTGAATATATTGTCTTACATATGCATACTAACATGGGTATATTTAATTTGGATCACGGAGAATATACATACTAACATGGGCGTATTTAATCTTTGGGAGGATTTTTTTGAGTTTTGAAAATCCTGGTTGAAGGCATTAAATTTGGATTTTCAAAAAAAAAATATATTAAAATCTTGGTATACTCTATACTAATTTGATTGCATTCATTTGGGATTTAAAATGCTTTTTTGAATTGTGAAAATCTGGGTATTCAATTTGAATTCTAAATAATCCAATAAAATCTGAAGGTATTCATTTTGGATTTTGAAAAGTTTTTAAAATCTTTGAGTATTCAATAATGATTTTAGGGAAATTCTCAATGATACACTTATAATTTGGATTTTCTAAATGATACACAAAATAAAATTGGTTTCCAAATGGTACCATTGTACAAATATACAATTTTTTGTCATACACCTCGCGTTAATCAAATAAGGCATGTAGGAATGATACATATTGGACGAAACACGCATATATACATACATGCATATGGTATACATACATATGTATACGACTAAGGAAAGGAAGAGGGAGAATACATACCTAAACGGCAGACCAAGGAAAAATTGAAAAGATTCACTCGATTGTAGACTCTTTGTCTACTTAGTGTTAAACCCTAATTGAGGTTAATACTCTAATTCCCAATTTCTCTCACTTTGGACTAACCCGGCTCCAATAATGTAAGTAGATGTTTTTTGTGTTTTAGAATAATTTTCATTTTTATTTTGAGGATAATTCTGGTCAATAATGATTGTTAAGAATATTTTTAAAGGTTAATATAGGGTGATTAAAGTTTGATTAACGGGAGGTGTATGGCAAAGAATTGTATATTTGTACAAGGGTGTCATTAGGAAGCCAATTTTATTTTGTGTACCATTTAGAAAAAGCCAAATCTATAGGTGTACCATTGAGAATTTTGTAACGCCTTAGAATTTTTGACTTGTAAATTATTACCTGAATACGATTAATTTTATATGTGCGTGATAATTGTTTAATAACCTCTTCGTGCTAATTAGAGTATCCTTAAATTTATTTTGTTAATAAGAGTTGTTTAATTATTTTACATTTATTGCTAGTAATAACAATTGAGATTTTATTCTTGATATTTTATTTAGCAGTGATGATCTTGGTATAATGTGATTTATGTGTAAGCTCATATTTTAGTTATACTTATTTGAGAAAAAAAAAATATTTCTTTGATATAGTCCTATAATTTTGAAATTTCTTTATGTGCCATAATTGTTAGGTGCTTAAAATGTGAATTATGTGTGTGGTGAATAATTAGTTAATTGTGAATGTGGTTTCTAAATTTTATTTAACTGCTCTGAGAATTTACTTGAGTCATAAAATATTTATATTAAATTTAGAGAATGTTTTAATTATTTAATTAATAGCATAAAATATTTCTTAGCATTACTTTTATTCTATTTTAGTTTTAAACTCATGATTTAAATTTTATAACTACTTAATTATTTTAATTATTTATTTTGAGAGATGCTACACCTTCTACATTATTTATTTTAAATGGTAAAATTTTATTTAATATTATTTTGGGATAAAAGGCATTTTATTTGATTATTTCTTGGTAAATGCAATTTTATTTATTTAATCTACAAAAGTTATTTGTAGAATGATATTTCTATTTGATTTAGAAGTGGGATTATGAATTTACACCATAGTCCTTGATTTTATCATTTAAGCATTTTTATTAGTTGGCAATTTTGTAATTTTAAGAGTTAATTCTAGAACTATTTAAATAGATAACATTACTTTGTTTTTACACTCACCAAAGCCCACCCACCCCACTTCTCTCGCTCTCATCTCTTTCTCTCCCCCGGCTCTCTTCTTCTCCAACACTCTCCATTACTCTTCATTTCTTCAAAAATTAAACTCCCCAAAACCCTTGTTTCTCTTCACCAAAATTCAAGTGTGAGTAACCAAAACACTCCTCTCTCTAATCTCTACAACCCTCTTGTGTTAATTCCAAGTTTTGATTCAATTTTAAATTTGGGAATTTTCGGATTTTGCTATCTCTTTGTTTAAAACTTACATGCAATGGTTGATTGTTGGTAATAGGGGTCATTCTCGATGAGACCCATTATTTTTGGGCTCATCCGAGAAGAAACCCGACCATGGGCAATGATCCTTGTGAGCCATGGTCTTGATTTTGTATTTACAAGTTTGATTCAAGTCTATTCTTGCTTGATTATTGAGTGTTATAAGTTGATGCATGTCATTTATTTTATGATAATTGGTGATATTAGTTATAGATTTGAAGTGGGTTTTGATTTTTGTTAAGAATATGAGTTGTATGTGATATGGGTAGTATGAACTCAATCTCTTATGAAGTGCATGTTAGTAATCTTAAGGATTCTTGAGTAATTAGTATGATTTTATAAATGGGTTTTATTTATAAAAGTGGTGTATGTGTTGAGAAAGTGATTTATGTTGAAGATTTAAACTTGCATGTTAGTTTTATGATGAACTTTGATTATTAGTAATGTTAGTTTTAGTAATTTAATTTGTTATTGAAATGTTATTTCTTGGTGATGTGATTTTTGGATTGGAAGATGGGAGTTAAGGTGGAAAGGAGTTTTTGAAAGGGAGAAGAGGGTGAGGGAGAGAGGGCCGAGAGGAAGATGGTGAGAGATTGAGGGAGATCGAGAAGGAGAGATTGAGAGAATAAAGAAGAAATGAGTTTCAAAAATATGATTTTGAGTGAGTATGTGTGTGTACTTTAAAAATATGTTTTTGTGTGTGTGTGTGTGTTACTTCAAAAATGTGATTTTGGTGTGAGTTATTCAAAAACATGATTTTTTTTAAAGGTGTGAGTGTGTTATTCAAAAATATGATTTTGAGTGAGTATATATGTCATCTTTCAAAGTGTGTTAGTGATTGTTGATGCTAATTGATTTTAATGAATAAATGGAGTATTTCTTCTTAAATTTCTGATTTGTGAGTATTGTGGCAGCCTAAAGAGTTAAGAATGGTTGCTTAGTTGTAATATATGATATGTGATAAGAAATGTTAGTGTTTAATGGTTTATATGGAAGGATGTGAAATACCCAGAAACTGTCTGTTCTGTTTTGATTAATTTCGAATGGTTGTTTCCTGTTTTAGACAGAAAGTCTAGGAGGAAATTGTTCTAATCGGAGTCTAGTTTGTGCATGCGCAAACCTTGTATCAATAGAGTTAGCGAATAAAGAATTATGCATGTTTTACCAAAAGTTGCGCAGTAGGAATTTTCTGTGCTTCAGTACATACTTTAACCTGTTCATTTTTACTCTAAATGAATTGTTTTGGAGTTGGAACTTTTATGCTAAGTTGAATTAGTAATCAGGAAGTAGTCTGTCAAATGTGGTATTTGTTTGATTATTTTTGGATTTATGATAAATATTTTGGTAAAGTGTGCGCAGCAGAATTTTCAGCTTTTGAGATTGAATGCATTATTTGTGAAGGTGTTAAGGATATGGTTAGCATTGATCAAGTTGATTTAAGGTTATACCAAGTGTGGTATGATTTGAAAGTTAAATTATATATATATATGTATTAAAGGAGTATATTATGTGAACTTGAATGACAATGTGCGCTTATGTGAGTTTTGTGTTTATTATATGGATAAGAGTTATAAGTGATATAAATATCATGTGTTATGTGGCAACGTGCTATATTATAATATGGTATATGCATGTAAATAAATATCGTTGGGGTAGAATATGGGTTGATAGACTAACGTAAACAAGCTGAGGTACTAATAGGGTATTATACCTTTGTATATAGGTACAAGTAGGAGGCAAGAAAAGGAGCTTGTGTACGTAAAGTTGGAGTTGTGAGATACAAGTTATTGAGTTAGTTTATCGGCTTTTGAGGCAAGTGTCTATTCCCTCCACTTATTGTTCAAGTGGCAGTTTCTCTAAATTATGATGCGAATGTTTTCTCTAACCAGAATTCTTTCTTTTACCTTTCTTTTCATATAATACCTTTGAACATTTTGTTCCACCTTGCAACTATATCTTTGTATACCTATCCTGCTTCGTCTTAAACTCATTTATTGCCATGCATACTTATAACTTGATTATTGTCTATTGCCTTTGCTTGACCCTATAGTATGATCTTGTTACTTATGTTTATCATTTGAATCCCTGAAGCGTTATCATGAATTGAAATCTGTAAAACTGAAACAAGTTGTTCATATAGACTTGAATTATAATTGAGATCTTGACACCCTTATTCGTTGTGAATAATCTGAAATTTTATTCAACCCTGGAATTGGAAATTTGTTTTTGACCGTTACGCCGGTCTGGTTTATGAATTATTTAAGGCCAATATGTTATCTATGGATCCAGTGTGTGTTTGGAGTCACATTAAATATGTGACCCGGAGCTAATGCGTTGGCTGATCACCTAGCTTAGCTCGTAGCGTGTGGTTCCAATTCCAATCTGTTTATTTATTCTTGTTGTGAAACCCTGTCATCTATCAGATATCTTGATTCATTTATTTTATCATGTTCGAAGCTTGTTGGCTTTTATTATATACTTGCTGAGCATTGTTGGCTCACTCTTGCTGTTTTTCCCTAACCTTTCAGTTAAGAACGAAGTTAGCTACCTTCGAGTAACCGCTAAGGAGACCGTGAGGAGGCCTGATTCAAGAAGTAGGTTCTAGTTGGCAAGCAGATAGAGTTCATTTTATATCTCACCTATGGTTAGTTGATGGAAAATGGTTTGTAACAAAACTGAATTAGATGTTGTAATAAACTTTGATATTTTAGATTGTTGTTTCATACCATAACCTGTGATCGATCTTAGCTGAGGGGTCGTTTGTTTAATTATGTTTTATTCAGAGTGATAGTGGCACCAAATCCTGACCCCGGATTTGGGGGCGTCACAAATTTCCCATGATTTTATTTTAAAATATGGTGATGTTCAATTAAGATTTTCAAATTGGGTGGGTGTGTACAAGTTTTAGATTGGATGCTTTTTTTATTCTTTTTTTTTCTAGTTACTTATTTTGGTTCTTTATTATATACTAGTTTATAACCCGTGCGAAGTACGGGCTTCTTTTAATATAATAGAATATTTTTTTCATACTAATTTTTTTATATATATATATTTTTTTTTGTATTAATAATAGAAATATATAGAATATAGTATAATTGACAAGTATACTGTATTATAGTATTATTTATTAAATAGAATAAATGACCAAAAACCGAAAACCAAACCTTTCAATGTTTCGATTATAATATAGATAATATAGATTAATTGCATTTGCTAAAAAAAATAAGTAGGCGTGTTAAACTTTTTTCAATAATTAAATGTATTAAAATAAGTTTTAAAATAAATAAGTAACTGTTTGACGTGATATTTTTGGAGTGAGAGGTTTTAGTAAGGAAAAATAGAAAGAGCAACATGTTTTAGCTAAAAAGGTAATTGTCCATAATTAAAAGTATTAAAATAGATTTTAAAATAAATAAGTAAGGGTTTACCGTGATATTTTTGAAAAAGTAGGGGTTTTAGTAAGTAAAAATAGAAAGAGTAACATATGTTTTATTTGAAAAAGGTAATTGTTTGTGATTTTATAGAAAAAGAACGGACTTTGTTAGAAAAATAGAAAATATAATGTATTTTAACTAAAAAGGTAATTGGTTATAAATAATATTATTATTTAATAATAGTTTTCTTAAAAAATTAACAAATATAAAAAATAACATGTTTTATCTGAAAAGGTAATTGCCCGTAATTAAAAGTATTAAAATAGGTTTTAAAATAAGTAAGAGTTTGCTTGTGATATTTTTGAAAAAAATGGGGTTTTAGTAAAATAATATAGAAATAGTAACATGTTTTAGTTTAAAAGGTAATTGCCCGTAATTCTTTTAGAAAATAGAGGATTTTGTTAGAAAATATTGAAAAGTTAATGTATTTTAGTTGAAAAGGTAATTGGTTATAGTTTTTTTTAAATGAAAAAATACAAAAAGTAACATGTTTTAGTTGAAAAGGTAATTGTCGTAATTAAAAGTATTAAAATAAATAAGTAAGGGTTTGTCCGTGATATTTTTGGAAAAGGAAAGGTTTTAATAAGAAAAAATAGAAATAGTAACATGTTTTCGTTGATTTTTTTAGAAAAAGAGAGGATTTTGTTAGAAAAAAATAGAGAAGGTAATATATTTTAGTTGAAAAGGTAATTACGTGTAATTAAAAGTATTAAAATATATTTTAAAAGAATTTAAGTAAGAATTTGATAGTGATATTTTTGGAAAAAGAGGGGTTTTAGTAAGAAAAAATAAATAAATAATGTTATTATTTAATATTTTTTTATAAATAAGTAAGAGTAATTAAGTAAAAACACTAAGGTACCGAACGAACAACCAAACTTTATAATAGTATAAATAGCTTAAAACATGTGCGATGCACAAATTGTTTTTAATTATTGTTATTATTATTATTTAAGTTATAATATTTTATTAATTGTATTTGTTAAAAAAAATAAGTAGGCATGTTTAACTTTTTTAAATAATTAAAAGTATTAAAATATGTTTTAAAATAAATAAGTAACTGTTTTCCCATGATATTTTTGGAAAATGAGTGGTTTTAGTAAGAAAAAAATAAAAAAGGTTATGTGTTTAGGGTAAGTGGTTATTTATTAATAATTATATATAACAATATTACCATTACATATTTATTTTTCATGTGTTATGTTTAGAAGATGAGTTGTTTTAGTTATAAAATGTTGAATGTGTTTTTGTTGAAAAAGGTAATCAGTTATAAATATGTAATAATATTATTATTTTATATATATATTACCTATTTTATTTTTAGAAGATGAGTTGTTAGTATAGATAAGGTATTAAGGTGTTCTTTTTTCACATATAAAGGTTTTATTTTCTAAACTTACAAGGAATTCTCTCATGTTAATGGTCATGGATTAGTTAAGCATAACATTCAGTTAGATGATAAGTTTTGTACATGAAAAAATTTCTCAAAATCCCTCTCATTTTTGGAAGTGTACCTTCCATATATTCACTCAAAAAAAATACTCATGAATTTTTTAAATGATAGATTTTGAAGGACTTATTAGTATATTTTATATTTTTTAAAATCTTGCCCAGTTATATGAGAATTTGAAGTATTCTAGCATCAAAACTCTACATCAACTCTACACTATTTCACATTAAATCTGTCAAACTCTATGTAGAATTAAAATCAATAATAATCTTTAAAAATTCATCAATTATTATAAATTCGTTAAATTATTTCAAAATCTGAATTGAATACACCTCATAAGTTCTATATTAGTATCATGTACTAAATATAAACATGAGTACTTTTTAAAATCTTTGAATGTAAAGAATTTGCTTTCCTACTTGTATCTTTCTTTTTCCCTCTTTCTTATAAATCATTCATGAACAAATTGAAAATGATGTTTTAATTCTTCTTTTAGGAAAAACAGTATCCATACGTACTACGTATTTATTAACATAACGTATAATGATATTTATGGTGTAACCTAATCTTATAATTTTACAAATTTTTAGTGACTTTAATAGAATCTCTCTTTTTTTTTTTGGTTACGAATCAACTCAAGAAAATATTTTACATCTTTACATAATTTCCCTTGAATATTATGTCCGTCTTTACTATGTACTTCGCCCGGATTTTGTAAATTTTTTAAAAAAAATGCAAATTTAATTTTCTCTATAATAACTTTTTCTATATTTTTAATTACTTTAATACTATATTATAATATATTAATTGAATATTAAATGGTAAAAAAATAATTGGTACTTATTTTTTTATGAAACATTTTTAATTGGTGAAATAAATATTTATTGTTGTAAGTAAAATTAAAATTGGTTAGAAATAAGCACTCATCATCAATTTCGTAAATTTATACTTGTGTACGTTTTCTCTTAAGTTGTTTCTAAAAGATATATTTAGTTTTTACCTAAATAAATTTGTTTGAATAAAACCTACAACTTGGAACCATGAAAGTGTATTAGCTTTACGATAGTTATATGCAAAGTTATAATTTAGATTAGTAAATTAAAGTTATATGCTTAAATTTAGTTTAAGGTTTAATATGTGTAACAATTTTAAGGATTACTATTAAAAATGAAATGTTATATCTCAAAATATAACATTTATATTTTATTTTGTACTTATTGCAATAATATTTTATTTCTTGTGATTACAAAAGAAAATTTTTAAAATTTAGATTAGTGTAAAAATATAATATAATTTACACTTTATTATAATACAATAGTATATTAAGTTTAGTTGGTCCTATATAATAGTTTTGTTTTAAGTAATTGTTTTCAAAAAAAATTATAATAAGAATTGTTAAAATTATGAAATTAATTTTGTACACAAAATTGTTATATAATAATTACTGCAGATGTTTGTAATTAGATCTTTCAAAATATGATGTAGTAGTTGGTGTTTAAGATATTTATACAAAAACATTTTCATATAAAAATTGTAATTTAAGGACAACAAACTATTAAATAATATATTGTTTTAATTTATATTATGCTTTAGTACAAAGTTGTTTATGAATTTTTGTTCGAGTAAATATATAAACTCAATCTTTCAAAAACAAAAACAGTACATAAATACAAAAAATATAAGATATATTTAATTGATAACATTAGTTTATTTTGTTTCTTTTTCTTAAAAAATTAGTAGAATCTATTTAAAATATAAATTTGTTAAGTTTAAGATATTAGTATGTAAATTTTACAAAATAAATTAGTTAATGATAATTAAAACTCACACTAAAAGGTGAAATAATGCATATTAAAAAGTTATTATTTATGAAGTGGAAAGGTGTTAAATAGTTGGAAGCTATGTAAAGTGTTGATAAGTGAGAAAAATAATTGTAGCAAGTCAATAATTATTTTAAAATAAAACTTGTATTTTAAATTTTTAAGGTGTATTCACGTGTGAGTCATCAAGTGTTAAATATTTAATTGTTTTAAATGAAACTTTGTATTTTAAATTTTAAAGGTGTATTCACGTGTGAGTCAAGTGTTTAAATATTTTATTGGCAAAGGTGTAGAGTTATTATTAGATTGGGTTTGTGTTTGTAATGATTAGTTGGTCCTTTTCATTAGGTTAGAATTATTTTGATGTCATAAATAGATAAAACCTACTTGGAACCATGAAATTATGAAATTGTATTAGCTTTTTAAACGTTATATACAAAGTTATAATTTAGATTAGTAAATTAAATTAGTATGCTTAAATTTAGTTTAAAGTTTAATATGTGTAACAATTTTAAGTATATGATAACTATTAAAAGTGAAATGTTGTATCTCAAAGTATAACATTTATATTTTATTTTGTACTTTATTGCAATAGTGTTTTATTTCTTGTGATTATAAAAGATGATGTTGAAAATTTAGTGTAACACCCCAGTCCCACATCAAGGAGATTTGGGACGTGTGTTCAGTAAGAACTACTACTAATTAGCACCAACAAATCATGATTTTTAGGGGCCTGTGGTGGGCTAGTTGTTACCCAAGTTGGCTGCGGTTGGACCAGTAGGCTTCGACTTATTCGGACTCGGAATCGGGATTTGACCCGATTTTCGAAAAAGGCTCGGGATTTGACCCGGGTTGTCACATATGGTATCAGAGCCGACTCTCGAAAGCTTGATTCGCCGAGTTGCCGGAGGTGGGGACGAAGGCTGGTGGTATTATCCCACAATGGACAGAGTTCCAGAGGTGGGGACATGAAGCCAGCTGGTATTATCCCACAATGGCTAGAGAGGAACGATCTTGGACCTATGGGCTATATCCGTTCAGGCTTGACGAGGACGTCAAGAGTTTAAGTGGGGGAGTTTGTAACACCCCAGTCCCACATCGAGGAGATTTGGGACTTGTGTTCAGTTTATAAGGCAAAGCACTACTACTAATTAGCACCAACAAATCATGATCTTTTAGGGGCCTGTGGTGGGCTAGTTGTTACCCAAGTTGGCTGCGGTTGGGCCAGTAGGCTTCGACTTATTCGGACTCGGAATCGGGATTTGACCCAATTTTCGAAAAAGGCTCGGGATTTGACCCGGGTTGTCACGGGAAGTGTGGCTCATTAGAGAGGAGTTTGGTAACATAAAAATTAATATATAAGACAAGTATATATTCAATATATTAAAAAGGAAAACGTGTTTCGCGGGAGAACGACTTATTAACAAGGATCGAGTAATTTTCATAATTTAATTGATAGAGTTTTTAAAAAAATTATTACGCCGCCGTGAAACGTGGTTTATAATTTTAAATTAAAAAAAAAATCTTTAGAATATTAGAAGTAGAATAGGTGTTCGAATTTATAGATGAGAAGAGTTTGAATTTATAGAGAAGACTTATAAATAAAGTTTTATTTGAAGTAGAGTAGGTGTTCGAATTTATAAAGGAGAATAGTTGAAGAGTTCGAATTTATAGAGAAGACATATAAATAAAGTTTTATTTGAAGTATGGTAGGTGTTCGAATTTATATAGTGTTTGAATAGTTCTATTTAATATATTAAATTTGAGATTTTAATATTAAAAATGAAAGCGTGTTTCACACGGCTTATTAGATAGGACCAAGTAATTTTTATAATTTAATTGATAAAGTTTTTGAAAAAGATTATAAAGGAGGATACGCGGGGGGTTAGGTGGCGCCTCTAAAATCGTCTCAATCTATTTTTCCAATTTTTCTGGAATTTTTGAATTTTAAATACTAATAAATCAAAAAATATCCTTTAACATATTAGAAGTAGAATATGTGTTCAAATTTATTGAGGAGAAGAGTTCGAAATTGTTGGTAAGGCATAGAATTAAAAGTTCTCTTTAAAGTAGAATAGGTGTTCGAATTTATAGAGGAGAAAAGTTCGATTATATAAGAAATACTTGCAATTAAAAGTTCTATTGTAAGTAGAATAGGCGTTCGTAAGACATAGTTAAAAGTTCTGTTGGAAGTAGAATATGTGTTAATATATAGAATTGGCGTCTCTAAGATCGCTTCAATCTATTTTTCTAATTTTCTAAAATTTTAGAATTTTAAATACTCCTTAATAAAAAAAATATCTTCTAACATATTACAAGTAGAATAGGTACCTATAAATAAATATTAATAAATAAAAAATATCTTTTAATATATTAGAAGTAGAATAGGTGTTCGAATTTATAAAGGAGAAGAATTTGAATTTATCAGGAAGACATATACATAAAAGTTTTGACTAAGTAGAATAAGGGCTCGAATTTATAAAGAATAATAATTCGAATTTATAAATATGTAGAAGATGTATTCGAATTCAATAGATGAGAAGAGTTCAAATTTATAATCAAAACAAACTAATATATTATTCAAATATAAAACATATTTTAACATATTGAAATCAGAGAAGTATTCCGATTCATAGAAATGGCGTACTTGAATTTATAAAAGATTAGAACTCAAATTTAAAATGAAAACAAACTAAAGTATTATTTAACATATAATAAACTGTATCCGGCTGTAAATCTGGCATACCAAGTCAGAATTTTTATAGATAAAGAAATTAAAAAATCAAGTCTATATATATCAAATTTATTGACCAAAGTTTGGTTTTACTTTGCTTCATCGTCATTTTTTGATTATGTTTGATACTTATTCCCGTCCATTTAAAAATCAAGTTGGGCGAGCTCAAAGAAAGACATCTAGATATACTTTTACATATTCAAAAAATCTTTCAAAGGTCGAAGGTGATTTAGATCTGATACATATGCATGTATTAAGAGCATTTTCAAGAGTTTTTTAGTTTACTTCTAAATATATTATAAAATTTTAAATTCTTAGCGAGTTATTATATTGATTTATGTGTCAATTTTAACAACAGTCTCTATAATTGCTCTTTATTTTATATTTTATTCATATTTTAACTTCATTAGAACAAATATTCAAATTCAAATTGGAGGGAATCAACATTTTATTGATATAATACTCCCTCCGTCCCATCCAAATGTAGAGCTCAACACGCATTTTAAGGCTCCTATAAAATATAATTCCATTATTTATTTTTAATTTTTTTCTTTTTTGAATAAAAATCCAAACATTTAATTTTTATTCAAAAGAAAAAAAATTTAGAAAAATTAATGAAACTATATTTAAAGGAGCCGATCATCCTCTTTCAAATGTTAACTCCCTGATGGACCAAGGGAGTATAAGTTAAGAGCTATTAGTTGCTCTTAAAATAGAGGAGAGAGAAGAGACTCTTAAATTTGTAAAGAGCCACTAAAAATTTATTGGAGCTTGATTTTATCTCATGCTCTTTATATTTTAATTTAAGAGTTCAAATAAAAAATCTATTGAAGATGCTTTAAGCAGTGTTTTTTCTCTCTTTAAGTTTTTATTACCACTTGTACGCAGACAACGAACATGTGTGATTATGGTTAGAGCTCCAAGGTCGAATGTTATATAAATATGAAGTTATAACTCCTATTTTTGATAAATTCAAAAAATCTTGAACTTCTCAAAGTAGTTTAGAAGATAAAATATGTAAATGTTTGATAATAATATGACGTTGACGAGATTTGAATTGTTTTTATTTATCTAACTTAAAATCTAGCGGTTTTTACTTAATGTTCTAAATCTACAACTAACCAAATATTATTTAACATTTTAGTAGTAAAATAGATATATATCGAATTTATCGAGATAAAAATTTTATTTGAAATACAATATGTGTTCAAATTTATAAAAAGAATAGTTTGAATTTATAAGTTAGACATAGAATTAAAAGTAGAATTTGTGTTTGAATTTATAGAGGAAATAGTTCAAAATTATAAAAAATACATATAATGAAAAGTTCTATCGAAAGTAAAATATGTGTTTTAAAGACATAATTAAAAGTTTTTTTGAAAGTATAATATATGTGCGAATTTATAAAGCAGACGTATATTGAAAAGTTCTGTCGAAAATAAAATAGAATAAAAGGGTAATGAGGTAGCATCTTTTACGAAAATTTAAAATTATTTATCTTTTTTTTTTAAATCCTTTATGTTAAATTCCTTTTTATAAAGAGAAGGATACACGGGGAGGTTAAGTCTCTAGAAATTATACTTTATTATTTTTAAAATTTTATCAAAATTTTTAAATAAAATTTACTTTATTTTAGGTAGGAAAAATAAATTTAGGAGTATCTATAATATATATTAAAGATGAAATGCATTTTTATTTTTTTAAATTTCATAAATATTAGAAAGTTTAGAGAAATTGAAAACCGAAATTTCCTTTATTTTTAGGTTTTAACTTTATGGAGAAACAAATATTATATAGGTATTAATAATAAATAATGAAGTTAAATGATCAGTCTCGAGAGCGGCTCGAAACATGTTTAAGGAGAGGATGAAACATGTTTAAGGAGAGGATGACTCACTAAAAAAGATTAGATTAAGAATTAAAATTTAATTTTTATGTCATTAATTTTTATTTTATTTTTAGGTTTTGATATTTACTGATAAAAATTATTATACAAGTATTCATAATATATGTTAAAGTTGAGATTTCAGTTCGAACGAGGGAGCGGCTCAATAAGAATAATGACATTTAACGAGAAAGCGGTTCGTTAGAGATAAACATGTTAACTATTAAAATTAATATTGATAATATAAAATAAGATAAATATATATATTAAAATTCTTTTTATAAAATTATAATGCGGCCGCGAAGCGGCTTTATCTACTAGTTAAGAGAAAAAGACAATGATTTTCAATTGTGACAAAATATTTTTTAAATGTCATGTGATGGCTCATTGTAATATTAGATAAATACAAGATGGACCCCGAACCTATACTATCTATACTATAATATAATATACGAAACATTAAAAGTTTGTGTGGTCGGTCCTAAGTGATTTTACTTAATTGTCTTTGCTTATTTTTGAAAAGATATTATTAATTAAAAGATATTTTTGAAAAGATATTATTTTTGAGAAGAAATATAATAGGTAATATGTTTTAATTTAAAGATAATTATCTGTGTTATTTTTGGAAAAAGGAGTATATTTTGTTAAAAAATTTGTTTTAAATATAAAAGGCAAATAATAAGGACAAATAGAAAAATTAACATGTTTTAATTAAAAAAAAGTAAATGTCGGTGATATTTTTAAAAGTATTTTAATTATATTAATTTTATTTGTTAAAAAAATCTGTTAGAATTTTAAAATGTGTAAGTTTTTTTAAATAATTAAAAGTACTAAAATAAATAAGTAAGTCTCCTGATATTTTTGGAAAACAGAGATTTTAGTAAGAACAAATATAAAAGGTAATATGTTTTAATTTAAAATTAATTGTCAGTGCTATTTTTGGAAAATAGTAGATTTTGTTAAAAAAATGTGTTTTAATTATAAAAGGCAATCAGTTAGTAACTATTTTTATATTATTTTATTATTTATTAAATAGAATAAATGACCGAAAACCAAAAACCAAAAACCAAAACTTTCCATGTTTCGGCTTTAATAATATTTTAAAATAAGGGTTACACCTGATATTTTTGGAAAATATAGATTTTAGTTAGAACAAATATAAAAGGTAATATGTGTTGGTTCTTGACTATTACAAAAGGGGGGTTGAATGCAATACTGATAAATTCCAATCTACGTTTTAACAACAAAAACTAAGATTAACGTTTATCAGTTTATGGAATTGCAAATAAACAAACACACGAGTATTTCTCACAAAATAAATGTTTTATTTATTTTGCAATTGGTTGCTACAACCTCAAGAAAATGTTTGTTTTCTTGAGCTTCGGTTTCTCGAGTGATTACACAGAATGAATTGAGAGATAGTCTAAGTAGACTAATCCTATCACTATCAACACGGGTCTTGTGAAGTTGTTGTCATTTTCATGTGGCAGCTTCTTACAAATTGCCTACCAGTGAATCTTTCCTAAATTGCTATACAAACAGCTTATCAATACAAAACAAAGCAATCTAGAAACATTCTATATTAAGCTAACATAATTCAGTAGATGTAGATTTGTCATACTCTAGAATTGGTGAGCTTTGTCATGTGATCTCTCAAGCTTCGGTCGTAGTCTTGCAGACCTGTTGCAGTGTTGGGATACTGCAACACGCCTGTTTCTTGAACATCCAAACTGTCACAAGTTTGACTGGGTTTTTCCCCAATACAAATGTTATCCCTTCATGACAGTATCCTGATGGCTGAGCTTGCTGTCACAGGAATGAGCTTTTGGTGACAGTAAGAAATCCACGCATAAGGTGCTGTCAGGATTTCCAAGCTTGCTGTCAGGCTAAGGTAAAGTTGTTGTCTGAGGGCTTCCGCCAAAGTTGCTGTCAGAGTGAATGTATTGTCGTGACTTGCAACATGATGTCTTCTTGTAACCTTACTGTTAAAGCTGTGACAATAATCTTTATTCTTGCTGTCCATCTTGAGTACTTCTTGAGGCTTGAACAAATAAATGAACTTCTACCAAGATGCACTAGAATCTTATTTGTACTAAACAAAAACAGTTACAAAGACATACTCTGGCTGTGATAGTATGTTCATACTTAATAAAATTAAGTATTTAAAATATCTAGTTAAATTGTCTCATAGCTATCACCCATAAATCCTAACAATCTCCCCCAATTTGTTTTTATGGACAATAACAACAAATTTACAAATGATACATGCTGATAACTTAACTAACAAGATCAGAATTGACAAAATATTTTTACTTAGCTTAAGATTTCCTTTTCTGTCTTGCTTCATCCTCTCTGTTGAGAGCTTCCTTAAGAACTTCTCTGAGTTCTTCCACCAGTGCTATTTCATCAGGAGTGATATCCTCATCTTCAATCTCATCAATGTGCTTTTGGACTGTCTTGGAGAGGCATACCCTAGCATCCTGAAGATCCATCCATAAGTCTTTACCAAATGCATGAGTTCTGAACTTTAGTGTGCCTCCAAAAACTTTGAATCTACTTCCAGGGTATGCATTCAGGGTTTTTCTCCTTGACTTATCCAGCTTTGAGTCTTCACCCTTTCTCCTTTGAAGAATGCCCTCAATCTCAGAAGAGCATTGTTGTTCCAATGGATGAATTGATCCAATCACCAGGTAGAGTAAGTCTTTCAGGGCACTGGTTTTGAGTTTATGAAAGCTTCTCACTGGAATCTCTTCCCATATGAACTTGATTCTCATAGGATTCTCAAGCATACAAGATTGGTAATTGGGTCCTTCACTCTCCACCCCTGTTGGTTTCTCTGCTTTTATCCAAGAATGCATCTTCCATATCTTCAGTGGCATATCTTGCTGCAGGATTTGAAGGTCCTTCTTGACTAGGTTGTGCTTGTGTTTCTTCTTCAGGAATATCCTCTTCATAATCAGCTACATCTTCATCAGAATACTCCAACAAATGAGCAATGTCAGAATCATCATGGTCTTCAAACATACCAAACTTCTTATAGAATTCCATATCCCTTTCATCCTTGTACTTCAAAACATGTTCCATGACCTTGTTGGGTACATTGTGATAGCTCTGTAGTAGCTCTACCATTCTGTCCAAGACAAAGTAATCAATTCTTGTTCTGACCTTTGTTCTTACAATCGAAGGGATGTCATCCACGGAAATTGACTCAAGTTCCATGATGAAGTTTGCATCCACTTTTGCTGACCTTGATGAATCCCACCAAAGAATGTACATGTTTGCTTCCTGGTTGACATTTAGCTTCACTTCAACACTTCTGATTTCTTTGGATTTTGCATGTTGTACTTCAAGAGAGTTTGGGTATTTGGCTTGAAGAGGCTTCTTCAGATTCCTGTAAAGCCCAGTAGCTTTCAGAATTCCTAAGTACTTGGTCTTTCCTCTCCTTGCTTTAGCAGACTCCTGAGGTTCCGGTTCCTGTCTAGAAAACCAAGCCTTTGCTCAGGTTTTTGTCCTTTTAGGTTTGACAGTAGGCTTGATTCCATCCTTGACAGCATCTTTGCTGACAGTGTCCTCTATGACAGTATATTTCTTGACAGTGTCTTTTGTGACAGCTTCTTTCATGACAGCTTCCTTGAGGACAGTGTCTTCTGTGACAGCTTCTTTGGTGACAGTATCTTTTTCAGCATTTATACTGTCTATAGCACATCTTAGGATATTTGCCTCCAAAGCTTCAAATATTTCAGACTCCTCTTCTTCTGTGACTCCAGCATCTTTCTTTTCTTGCACAGGAGCTTCTTCTTTATTTTCCTCCTGGGATTTAGTTCCAACATTCCCAGAAGTACTTCCACTAGCATTTCTTGCTTCTTCAGTTCCTCCACTACCATCCAACTCATCATCATCACCATGCATGAGGAACATCATAGGAACAGCTTTCTCCTGGTTCATCTTCTTTATAGTAGAGCTCAGTTCCTTGTCCCTTTTCACTAGTAAGTCATAGATTGCATTGACAGCAATAACTCTTTCCTTGTTGGCTTTAGAGTTGAGAATCATGTTTAACACCTTCAATATTGCCTTTGACTCCATTGTTGCAATGCCTTCTAGACTCATGTATGCACATCTCCTGCTACCACTTTTGGTGGTACTTTCATAGTAGACACAAAATGGATTGGTGTAGACTTCTGGAAGTTTCTCTGAAATCAAATTCAGCATTTGCAGATGTAAGATCTCATTGAAGGATGTATGGTTTGCCTTGATTTTGTTCTTCATCACAGTTAACACCTTTGTTGGAAGACTCTGCAACAGCTGCATGGTGATGAATATAGATATCCTGGTGTTCAAGTACACATCAATAACCCACCTCCTTTCTTCATTGATCTTTACACATACACTGGTGATTTTCTCTTTAAGCACAGTTGAGCAGTTATTCAACCTTCTGCTAGGCTCCTTCATAGCTTCATCAACTATCTTGTAGAAGTCCTCATCATGATTCTTCAAAGTGCTTTCCCTGTAGTCAACCATCAAAGTATTGGCTTCTTCCTGGCTGAACTCTGTTCCTTCACTCCATGTGTTACCTGACAAGATGTATTCAGGCATCTTGTCTTTCCTTTTTCCCAGCCTATTCTGCTCCTCCTTTTCTCTCCATTGCTTGTCAAGAGAACTCTCCTTTGGCATTGGAGTTGGCTCTCTTATTGTCACAGGAGGTAGTACTGGTGACTTGGAAGGAACATTCCCTTGCATTTCTTCCAGGGCTTCTTTAGACATAAGAACTGTTTCTCCAGCAATCTCATACTCAAAGAGATTTTCAGCTTCTTTCTCTTGCTCCCCCTTGCTTCCTGAACCTCCTTTTGCTCCATTTTTCCTCTTTGCAGACACTGTTTTCTTTTTAATTGCAAGCTCCCACTCACTTCTTGAAACATCCTTTGAGATAGGCTCCCCCTGAGCAACATTCTGCCTTGGGACACTTACTATTTCTGAGTGTTCCCTTCGTGATTCTGCCCTTTGTGATTCTGATCTTGCCTTTTTCTCCCCCTTAGGTAAGTTGGCAGCATCAAGACTTGCAGAAAGAGCCTGAATGGTTGCCTGAAGACTGGAGAAGCCAGAAGCCACCATGGTAGACAGGCTGTCAATCTTGGATTCCATGGAGAGACACATGTTCTCTAGAGCTTCCAACCTGAGTGCAGTAGAGGGGCCACCTGATCTTAACCTTCTTGGGGGTGAAGGAAAAGATGGGGGCTTGGAGGCTGTAGGGGTTCTCACACTCTCATTGTTTTTCTGAGTTATCTCATCACTCCTCACAAAAGAACTCTCAAGGCCTAGGGCCTGGAAATGTGGGGCTCCCTCAGATTCACTCTGAACATGCTCAAGTCCCTCACCTTTTGCCAACTCATTTGGCTGCCTCTCATTTTTATGCTCACCTCTCTTTTCTTTTATCTCTCTTTTCTTTTGCACACCCTCACTCATCCTAGATGCATGGGTATGAGCAGTACTTACATGCAATGAAATAGATGGTTTAGAATGTACCTTTAAGAACTGAGATAGTGGTACATCATCATCAGAGACATCCTCAACAATTACAGCATCAAAATCAGACTGAGTAGAGGTGACAGGAACTTGGTCAGGAATGTTATTGTCAGTTGGAAGATTGACAGTAGGTTCCACTACATCTTGGACAGCATGTTTGGTTGTGACAGCAATGTCAACTGAGTCCTCGACAGCAGGGTCACCTGTGACAGCAACATTTTCAGAGTCTTTGACAGCAACTGAGGCTGTGACAGCATCTTCCCTGAGGTAAGATGCTCCTTGGAGATTAAACAAGGTACTGGTTGTTTCATTTTCTAGCAGAGATGTACCTTGTTCTTTCTCAGTGTTTGTGGGAGTGGTGTCCACTTCACTTTGAGAAATGGGTTCTTGTGGACCACTTGATGGGGGCTCATCCATGATTGGAGATGGATGATCAAAACCTGAAGGGTTGGGACTGTCCCCCTCTCTAGGTTGTGGAGAAGAAACAAATGAATGTGTAGGGAAGTAAGAAGGTGAAAGTGGAGAAGAGAATGATGGCTGCTCCACAGATGGGACTTGTGAAGCATTAATGGGGGAAGTGAAATCCTCACTGTGTCCTGACTCCATGTGTGTTTCTGCAAGTGGAGGCTCCTCATGAGTTGGAACATGAGGTTGTGCAGACTCTGTACAGGGTGCCTTGGGAGACATGCCAATTTCAATAGATGTCCCTTGTTGAGAAGACACATCTAGGGAGGAGTTTATTTCCCTGGTTTCCTCTACAGTCTTTTGGGAGACTGCAGGGTGGCTGACAGTGGTTTTGGTCCTCTTAGCTCTCTTCTTCTTAGACTCAGGAGGAACCACTGTGGGTTCTGTTTGACTACCTTCCTTATTTGTTGCACTAGGTGCAGGAACTCCCTCTTGACTCTCAACACTACCACCAACACCAGTCTCTAGGGGTCTTTTCTGGTTTCTTGTAAGGCTTGTCTCTGTACTTTGGGAAGTCTAGAGAACCTAGGCTGAGTGTATGGAGTAGAATGAGGGTTAGCTGAATTGGGGTCTAATCCAGCTTCATTCTCAACAGTGAAGGTGTCAAAACCAGAAGGCAATGGAAAATCAAGGTTGGTCACTAGATCAACCATGTGTTTGGTGAAACATAGTGGAATATGTGCATTTAAGTTCTGTGAAATGAGAGTTGTGTGAGTGTTTCTTTTCAGTACAGGGCACACCTCTAAATGAGGGGCATTCTCATCAAAATCACATAAAGAATTAATGCACAACATTAAAAAGCGAGGATAGATGTTTACCTTCATACCTATAGAAGCCTTGAGGTGTGACATGAGTAGCTTTCCAACATCCACTTTGTACCCATGAACAAGAGAGTGAGTGAGCTTCTTGATGTAGGTGGGAATTCCATTCCGGCCTGTGGTCTTGGTAGAGAACACTTTCACCATTGCATTAAACACCATGCTCCACTCCTTGCGGAGATACTTCCTGTGCATTTCACCAGAAGGGTACCTTTTTGTTGTTCCCTCTTCAAGAATGGGTCTAGAATACCCAATTTTCAGGAAGAGCTTCTTGAGGGTTTCATCACTTGCAAGCTCGGTATAAGTCTTTCCTGGTTCTAGCACAATTCCCAAAGCTGCATTGATGCCCTGAGCATTGAGAGTATAGCTATGCTCCTTGATTTTGAACTGAATGGAGGAGATGTCACCATCTTCTTGAGCAACAGCTGTCTCCCAGAAGTTTTCAATCCTGTCTAGGTCAAGAACAGGGGTTGAGGTAATTGCATACCCAAGATAGGACTTATTCATGAAATAAACAAGCCCTTTGAAACCCTCACCAGCATCACTAGGAGAGTAGATGCCAGCAAAGTTGGTTTGTGAAATTGATTATTTGGGGGCCATTTTTGCTTATTGAGAGAGAGAAAAGAAGATAGAAGATGAATGGCTTGGAGAGAAGAGAAAGGAGAGTGTTGTGTTTGCTTTTTGAGAACAGTTGTATGTTTGATGAATTTAGAGGGAAGTTCAAGCGTTTTTAACTGACAAAGTGAAATCGAGTCTTAACCCAATTAACAGTCACGTGGGTTACTGGCGGATTTCTCTCTCCTCGTGGAGGAGGAGTGTCCAAAATTAACGGTCCACTACTTTGACAGTAACCTGTGCGCTCAAAACAACCGTGTCAGTAACTTTGGTGTGATGACAACATGTTTTGCGTGACAGAAACATTGCGCTCAAAACTTACTGTCATCGTTAAGTTCTCATATGACAGTATCCTTTACAAATCGTGATAGAAAGTTGATTACTGCTGTTGAGAAGCTAACTGTCAATTAACCGTGACAGCTACTTTTCTTGAAGACATTAACCTTTGCGGGAAAACAACAACTATCAAGACTTTGTATTGAAACTGTTATGATAAATAACTTAACTGAAGAGACACCAGTTAGCATATGCAATATTTATTACTAATTCATTATTCATTCATAACAAAAACAACCATTCAAGCAATTAACAACACAATCAATAAGAAACTACAGAAGAAAATGGCTAAATTTTATTAATTGAAAAGGGTTAAATTACTACACTTGGTAAGATTAACTATTCATTACAGTCTTTCTTAACCAATTCTAGAAATTCTGCCCTAACTTCCTCTTCTGTGGTTTCTTCTTCCTTGAGGAGTGCTTGAAACTCCTTTTCCTCTTCTTGCAACTTAGCCTCCTCAATGGCTTTAGTAACAAGTTCTTTTTCTTCCTCCTCATCGAGGGCATCTAACAGTTCATTGAACAACGTTTCAACTTCTTCCTTGTAGGGAGAGTCACAGCTTGCCTTTGGCCTGTATTCGATTCCTACTTTGTTTTCCATTTTACCTTTTTCTGATTGATTCACTAATATGGCCTAAGGTTCATTTTATAGGCATACTAGGTTAAGGGAAGGTAAATGGTCAACAGTTTAGAATACCCATACAACTACCACAGATTGTAATTAAGTGATGTCTACCACTAATCCAACAATCAAAGCAAAACTGACCAATCAAGGAAAATCCTTGACCAATTTCAACAGTAAAAACCATGCAAGTTAATGTCATACAGGATCAAACTATCAAGTATAGGACTAGCACAAAATTCAATTTAACATAGTCAAATTAAACGTGCTGTCGAAAATAGATAGAGACTTAAGTAGCAGTAACTTTCTCATGACATCAACTTTTTGAAAGGTTACTGTCACAAGCTTCAGTTGAATATTAGAATGGAAAAACTAGTAAGTTAACATACCAGATTTAGCATTCCCAATTCACTTACCAACCTGTTGAAGGTTGCTTCATCCAGTGGTTTTGTAAAAATGTCTTCAAGTTGCTTTTCTGTAGGCACATAGATCAACTTCACAGTTCCTCTTTGAACATGCTCTCTTATGAAATGATGTCTGATATCAATGTGCTTTGTTCTAGAGTGTTGAACAGGATTGTCTGAGATGGCTATGGCACTAATGTTGTCACAGTAGATAGGGATGTTATTTAACACTAAGCCATAATCCAACAGTTGATTCTTCATCCATAGAATTTGTGCACAGCAACTTCCAGCTGCAATGCATTCATCTTCTGCAGTAGATGTAGAAACTGAATGTTGTTTCTTACTAAACCATGATACCAATCTTCCACCAAGAAATTGACAGCTTTCTGTAGTACTTTTTCTGTCAATTCTACACCCAGCATAGTCTGAATCAGAGTACCCCACTAGCTCAAATCCAGTATTTTTAGGATACCAAAGGCCTAGATTAGGAGTCCCCTTTAGATATCTAAAAATTCTCTTAATAGCTACCAAGTGTGACTCTTTTGGATCAGCCTGAAACCTTGCACAGAGACATGTAGCAAACATTATGTCAGGTCTGCTAGCAGTTAGGTAGAGAAGAGATCCAACCATGCCTCTGTAAGCACTAGAGTCCACTTTCTTCCCTTTGGAGTCTAGATCCAAACTATTTGAAGTGGAGATGGGAGTCTTGGCAGGTGATGAATCTTCTAGGTTGAACTTCTTGAGAATTTCCTTGACATATTTTGCTTGACAAATGAAGATACCATCATCTTTCTGAAGAACTTGTAAACCAAGGAAGAATGATAGTTCTCCCATCATGCTCATCTCATATTTGTTTCTCATTAGAGATGAAAACTTCTCACACAGCTTCTCATTTGATGAACCAAAGATGATATCATCAACATAAATTTGAACCAGAATGATATCCTTTCCATGATGATTGTAGAAGAGAGTCTTATCTACTACACCTCTTGTAAACTGGTTTTCCAATAGAAAGGCTAAGAGGGTATCATACCAGGCTCTTGGAGCTTGTTTCAAACCATAAAGTGCCTTGAACAACTTGTACACAAAATCATACATTTCAGCATCTTCAAAACCAAGTGGTTGTTCAACATACACTTCTTCCTCCAACACCTTGAAGTTACAGTGTGCAGCAAATGCTAGAAAAATCTCGATAGCTTCAAGTCTGGCAACAGGTACAAATGTCTCATCATAATCTATCCCTTCCTGTTGACAGTAGCCTTTAGCTACTAGCCTTGCCTTATTTCTGGTCACATTTCCATTTTCATCTAGTTTGTTTCTGAAAACCCACTTTGTCTCAATAACCGTTTTTCCCTTTGGTCTTGGAACCAACTTCCATACATTGTTCCTTTCAAACTGGTTGAGTTCCTCTTGCATAGCAATCACCCAATCAGAATCTAACAATGCTTCATCAATTGCTTTTGGCTCCATTTGAGACAGAAAACAGGAAAACATGCTGTCAGCAGAAACATTATTCCTGGTTGTCACCCCAGTAGAAGGATCTCCAATAATTAGGTCACTTGTGTGATCCTTGTTCCATCTTGTGGTTCTGGGCAAGCTTCTTGTTTGATCTGAAACAGTAGTCTCAGTTTGGGGAACTAAGTCTTCACCAGGGCAATTGTCTCCACCATTTTCTTCAATGTCTCCAGAGTCACCATCATTTTGAGTGTTTCCTGAAATAGTCTGTGACTGAGCTGGAGTTTGGTTAGCATCATTTTCAGTGACAGCATCTTTTTCAGTTTCAACAGTTTGAGTGAATGTGGGTTCTTCATCAACAAATTCTTCTTCCTCCAAGTATCCTTGATTCTCAAATCTAAGAATCTGCATTTGACCTTCTTAATGTAGTCCAGGAAACTTGGTTTCATCAAAAGTGACATTCACACTTTCATCTATGATCCTGTGTTCCAAAAGATACACTCTATAGGCAGTCCTTTCTAGAGCATACCCCATGAAAATACCTTCATAAGCTTTGGTGTCAAATTCCCTTTCTTTTCATGGTTGTCTTTGATCATGAAACATTTGCTTCCAAACACATGAAAATAATTGACAGTAGGTTTCTTTTCATTGAGCAGATAGTAAGGAGTGTTCCCATGAGTCTTGTTGATCAGGGTTCTGTTTGTGTATAACAGGCTGTGTTGATAGTTTTTGCCCAGAAGTATGTAGGTAGCTTTGCATCATGAAGCATAGTTCTGGCAGCTTCAATGAGAGTCATGTTCTTCCTTTCTACAACTCCATTCTGCTGTGGTGTCCTTGCAGCAGAAATTGTTGTACAATTCCTTCATCTTTGCAGAAATTACCAAGAGTGGCATTTCTGAACTCAGTCCCATTTTCACTTCTCAAAATTTGAACTTTGGCATTTGGAGCTCTGTCAAGAACTCTTAAGTGATCAATGATGACTTGAGCAGCTTCATCTTTTGATTCCAGATACTTCACCCAAGTATACCTAGAATATTCATCCACCATAACTAATGCATATCTCTTCTTGCCTAATGATGGAACATTGACTGGTCCAAAGATTTCCATGTGAATTAGTTTGAGTGGTTCAGTGTTGGTGTTGACTTGCTTTGACAGCTCTCTTCAATTTTTCCATTTGACAATCCTCACACAGTCCTTCTTGACAGAATTCCTGTTGAGGTAGTCCTCTCACTAGTTCCTTCTTCATCAGCATATTCATTGTCTTGAAGTTGAGGTGTGAGAGTTTCCTGTGCCAAAACATACTGTCACCAACAGTAGTTTTACTGTAGAAACAGTAAATCTTATCCTTCTTTGTTGAGCTTAGGTCAGCAACAAACAAGCTTCCTTTTCTTACCCCTTTCAGAGAGAGGCTTCCATCCTTCTTGTGATAGATATTGCACACCATCATATCAAAATCAACCTTGAATCCTCTGTCACTGAATTGGCTGACACTGAGCAGGTTGTGCTTCAATCCATCAACAAGTGCAATATCATTAATGACAACATTTCCAATTTCCAAATAGCCATATCCCACTGTGTAACCCTTGATGTTGTCTCCAAAGGTTATGATTGGGCCAGCTTTCTCTACAAATTGTGATAGCAGGGCTTTATCACCAGTCATGTGTCTTGAGCAGCCACTGCCAATGATCCATATGACCTGCTCCTTATTCTTGCCCTGCAAAACAAATTGTATTTAAGAGGCAAATGGTACCCAATCCTTGTTGGGTCATGTTACTTCAGTATCACAAGAATAATCAACATTTTCAACTTTAATCATCACATCAGGAATCTTCTGTTGGACTCCTTTCTTCACCCACTTTCCTTTAGAATTAGACTTCGTCTTCTTCTTAGTGGATGTAGCCTTCTTACTGTTTCCAGTATGCTCAGAAGTCTCAACAGTTTGCATATAGAGACATTGTTCAGTAGATGAAATAGGCAAATTGAAACAAGTACTCATGGCAGTTACTTTACAGGGCATGCAGTCAATGTTATTGCAAACAACCATAGATCTATGCATAATGGGGGTTCTGTGTAAGTTACCAGCTATCATGGTCACATTGTCCTTGACCTCTTTTGGTCTCTTACAAACATGAGTTAAGTGATGTGAAGAGCCACAGTTATTGCATATTTTTCTGGGAGCAATACCAGCATTGCCATTTCCTAACTTACCATTCCTGTTCCTAGACTTGTAGGTAACTGTGTCAGCAGGATGTTCTGAAGTTGCTGTCGAGCTTTCCTTGACAGTACCTTTCACACCTTCTATCTTGACAGTAGGTTTGGAAGCTACTGTCTTTGAAGCTCTCTTGACAATATCTTTGGAAGTTTCTGTCTTGCCATTTCTGACAGCATCTTTAGAACATTCTGTCAGATTGTTTGGGAAAGTTGCTGTCTTGGGGATTTTGACAGTATCTTTTCCTCCAACTGTTGTGCTGTCAATACACTCATCCTCATCATCAAGTTCCTGTTTGATAAGCATGACTTCCTCATCAAACTCAAGTTCAGAAAGTTTGAAAATTGGTTTGTTGATCTTTTTGAGGTCATGAGGTTTGACAGAAGCATCAGTTGAACAATCCTGACTCACAATTTCCTTACCAGGTCTTTTACCATACTCAAAACCTATCCCTACTTTTTGATCTTCTGTGTGTTTCTCATGATAATCCTAAAGTTGTTTGGATGAGTTTCTATAGGCTTTAATCTTGAATTCATTTTCACTTATTTCTTTCCTTAGAAACTTGTCTATTTCTTTAGCACAGTCTAACTCATTTTTAAGTTTGGCATTCTCATGTGTTAAAGATTCTAGTCGACTAGTTTTTAACAAAAACATGTCATTCTCAGAGGTGAGTGTTTCATTAAGTTTAGTTAACCTAGAAATTTCTTCATTTGCTGCAGTTAAACTAGTATGAACTTTAAACATTTTAGTACTCAACTCTTCGACAGTTTGTTTGTATTCTTCTTTAGACATTTCAAGTAAGACAAGTGAAGGTACCTGACTTGGAGAGCTAGAGAAGACCTCATCAGTCTTAGCCATGAGGGCTAGATTCACATACTCCTCTTCCTCTTCATCATCAGAATCATCCCAACATTTTCCCTCAGCCACATAGGCTTTTCCTTGTCCTTTCTTGAAGTGCCCACTTGACCCTTTTTCCATCCTCTGATTCTGCTTTGGTCTTCTGCACTCAGTAGCAAAATGACCAAGCTCATTGTAGTTGTAACACCTGAACTTAGATCTGTCCACCATCCCTGTTTTGTAAACACCTCTTGTGGCACCACCTTCAACCTTGGAAGAATTCCCTCTACTGAACCTTGATGTTTGACCTTGAGGCTTAAATGGCTTGTTTCTCTTGAATCTTATGTTTTTAAACTTCTTAGCCATGTAAGCCATAGTTGGATTATCCATCTTCTCCATTTCTTCTAAGGAGTAGAAGTCTTCATCTTCAACATCAGTTATCTGCAGTACAACTTTCTCCTCATCATCCACAACCTCTTCAATCTTAAGAGTAGGTACTGGAGTAGGTTGAGTGATTTGAATTCTTTCACTAGGTTGAGTGATTCTTGGCATATGAGCCACGAGAGCACCTGACATATTAGCCATCTTTCCTCTGGATCCAGCTTGTATAACTCTTTTCTGGAAAAATTCAAGCTCATATGACTTAAGCACACCATATAATGTTTCAAGAGAAACATTGTTTAGATTTCTTCCTTCTCTTATGGCAGTGATTCTGTGCTCTAGATTCTCAGGAAGTGTGAGTAAGAATTTAACATTTAGCTCCTTCCTATCATAGTACTTGCCATGAATCTGTAGCTCAGTCAGCAGCTTGCTAAACCTCTCAAACATTGTTGTTAGGTCTTCTCCTGGCTTCGCCATGAAAGCTTCGTACTGAGAGATAAGAATTTTGTCTTTGATTGTCTTTCACTTCTTCACTTCCTTCACATAGCAGCTCGATCTTATTCCACATATCCTTGGCTGATGAGCACCCAATGACATTCCCACACATGGCTTTGTCCAAAGTGAGAGCATCTAGTAAGATGAGTTGCAAGTAATCATCCAAGGCCACCTTCTCTTTTTCTGGCTCCAAAAACTCTTAAGGTAATTTGTTGACCCAGTAGGCTGGAATAAGAACACCGTCCACAGTTGAGGATTCAATCTCTTTTCGTGGAACAAAGGGACCATTTTGGAGGATGCCCAAGTATAAAGGATTCGCAGCTTTGATAAACAACAGGATTTTTCTTTTCCACACGTTGTAGTTCTCCTTATCAAATGCTGGACTCTTTATGCTACTCAACTTCTGCATACTTGTCATGATCTTCAGATTAGTAGAACAATTTGTCTGCTCTGATACCAGTTGTTGGTCCTTGACTATTGCAGAAGGGGGGGTTGAATGCAATACTGATAAATTCCAATCTATGTTTCAACAACAAAAACTAAGATTAACGTTTATCAGTTTATGGAATTGCAAACAAACAAACACACGAGTATTTCTCACAAAATAAATGTTTTATTTATTTTGCAATGGGCTGCTACAACCTCAAGAAAATGTTTGTTTTCTTGAGCTTCGGTTTCTCGAGTGATTAAAAAGAATGAATTGAGAGATAGTCTAAGTAGACTAATCCTATCACTATCAACACGGGTCTTGTGAAGCTGCTGTCATTTTCATGTGGTAGCTTCTTACAAATTGCCTACCCGTGAATCTTTCCTAAATTGCTATACAAACAGCTTATCAATACAAAACAAAGCAATCTAGAAACATTCTATATTAAGCTAACACAATTCAGTAGAGGTAGATTTGTCATACTCTGGAATTGGTGAGCTTTGCCATGTGATCTCTCAAGCTTCGGTCGTAGTCTTGCAGACCTGTTGCAGTGTTGGGATACTGCAACACGCCTGTTTCTTGAACATCCAAATTGTCACAAGTTTGACTGGGTTGTTCCCCAATACAAATGTTATCCCTTTATGACAGTATCCTGATAGCTGAGCTTGCTATCACAGGAATGCACTTTTGGTGACAGTAAGAAATCCCCGCATAAGGTGCTGTCGGGATTTCCAAGCTTGCTGTCAGGCTAAGGTAAAGTTGTTGTCCGAGGGCTTCCGCCAATGTTGCTGTCAGAGTGAATGTACTGTCGTGACTTGCAACATGCTATCTTCTTGTAACCTTACTGTCAACGCTGTGACAGTAATCTTTATTCTTGTTGTCCATCTTGAGTACTTCTTGAGGCTTGAACAAATAAATGAACTTCTACCAAGGTGCACTAGAATCTTATTTGTACTAAACAAAAACAGTTACAAAGACATACTCTGGCTGTGACAGTATGTTCATACTTAATAAAATTAAGTATTTAAAATATCTAGTTAAATTGTCTCATAGCTATCACCCATAAATCCTAACAATATGTTTTAGTTTAAAGGTTATTACCCGTGTTATTTTTGAAAAAAGACTAGATTTTGTTGTAAAAAAATGTTTAATTATAAAAGGCAAATAATAAGGACAAATAGAAAAGTTAACATGTTTTAATTAAAAATAATAATTGTCTGTGATATTTTTAGAAGTGTTTTAATTATATTAATTGTATTTGTTAAAAAATACGTTGGCATGTTAAAATAGGTAAGATTTTTTAAATAATTAAAAATACTAAAATAGATTTTAAAATAAATAAGTAAGGGTTGCTCCTGATATTTTTGGAAAAGAGAGATTTTAGTGAGAGCAAATATAAAAGGTAATATGTTTTTTTTGACGTAAAGGGAAGAATTCAATAAAATACTGAAATCCAGCTAGGACAAACCCCTGAACTGTTAATTATAACCTGATTGTGAAACAAAAAACGAGCTAAAAAAATAGTCGTTTTGTTTTCAGATCGTTTAACAAATAGAATATCCAAATTCTTTAATCTAAAAAGTATTACAATGACATCTCGAACAATCCAACCTACATCAGCTGTGAAACTAGTAGCATCGCAATTGACCTTCACATAAGCACCATCTGTAGCCCAATGTTCAGAACTATCAGTTACCTCTACTAATATTGAAGCAACAAATGCCCCGAAAATATGAACAAATTTTTGTTGTGAAAGTTGAGCTCTTGCGGTATTTACCACCATCCCAAATTTGATGCAAGCCTTATAGATCACCCAAAATACCATATAAATCCTCTCAGAAAAACTACCAAAACCCATAACAAACCACACAAAAACATCAAAACATAACACACTAACATCCCAAAAAGATGGACACGACTAAACAACCTTGATAATAAGGTACTTAACAAGAACTCACCCAAAAAGGATTAGATCTCGATTTTATTAAAAACTGATAAATATAATAGATGATGGGAGAGCGAAGGGGCTTAATAGGTGAAGGAGGTGAATGTTGAATAATGGAGAAGTGGCGTCTAGAACCCTAGTTTTGGGAGTCGACTCTCAAAACAGCCGAGAGAGTGTGATGATTAGATTTTTTTATAAAAAATGTAATCCGTTAGTTACTATTATTATATTATTTTGTTATTTATTAAATAGAATAAATGACTTAAAATCAAAAGTTTAAAAGTTTCGTCTTTAATAATATATTATAGATTTTACATATTTTAACATGTCTACTTATTTTTTTAACAAATACAATTAATAAAATATTAAGCACAATTAAAAATTCATATAATTCAATCAAAAATCACATACACACCTACAAACTCTTTCAATTATACTTTAATTAAAATTAAAAAAAAAATAGACTTTTTTTAAAAATATTTTTATTTTTATTTATATTATTACAACAAAATATATTGATAATTTTGACGGTTACATGCTTACTAAGAAAATAAACTTTTATAAAATTTATACGTTTTTTTGGAGTTGAAGTATTAAAGTAATATATTTAATACTTTTTTTAAAAAGGTAGCATTTTCAGAACTACTAAAATCTCAAAACTTTTAAAAATAAATTTCAAAATTAATGTTAAAGCCTTTCGTGCTTTGCACGGGTTATTGACTAGTATTATTAAAGACGAAACATTAAAAGTTTGGTCGGTACGGTACCTGTTTTTTCGTACTTCATGTTTTTACTTAATTGTCATTACTTATTGATATGGACAGAAAAGTAATTATAGAAATATAATTGATGATTCATTGGAAAGACCCAATATTCAAGGCCCCAAAGCCCTGATTATTTATTAATTTCGTAATTAATAAATAGGGAAAACATACAACTCATGAAAAGAGTCCAAAATATGGTAAATTCATCAAAGAAGGATCCAGAATCCCAATTAAAAAAAATAATGAGTCATAGACTTTATCAACAAGGAAAAGACTTATTCAGCAAGAAATACAATGTTTATCCATTATCAAAAAGGAGACTTATTAGCTAAGACTCCTAAACTTACCCTAAATACAAGGCTCATGACGCCTATATAAAAGACCTGATCCTACAATCAGAACTACGTCTTTGGCTTGATTCTCAGCATTGATTGAGATACGTAGGCATCTTGTGAGGACCAATTTAGTCACGAAACACGAGTGCAGCCATTAAAGCTCGAAGCTCTCTTAAACTCCAGCAATTAATTTACAAGTACGTTTTTTAATCCATAACATTTGGCGCCGTCTGTGGGAACACAACATCAACCATGGCAAACACACGAAGAACAACTCGAGATACTCAAACTTCTGAGGAGCTTCCTATCACCTCCGAGGCTGATACTCACGGAAATCAACCACCGCCAACCACTGGCATTCAAGGGGCGAATATCCCCCTCACCACTACTCAAGGACCGGAGATCCCAATTTCGGTTGAAGGGATGAATCCCCTGCAGATGGTCATTCATGGATCTAATCCACAAGAGACCGTTCTCCAGCAACCAATCACAACTTCTCCACTGCTCATGAATGCACCTAGTGGTCTTCAACTCCATACTACTGATCTTCCTCAATACGCAACTCAAACTTTGGGGATGCCAAGTTATGGCATGCCTCCTCGACCCATGGCGGGCGGTAGTGGTCTCAATTCCACATACCACGAGGCATACGTTCCTCCTTATATACAAGGTTTGGGACCCCAAAATCTACAAACTCAAACTCGAAGGACCCCTTTGATTCGAGATTACTCGGGACCCTATCCCGAGGATGAGAATGACTCAACTGGAGAAGAAAGGGATGTTGCCCCAAGGAGAAGACGTTCTTCTCAAACAAATCGGGAACAATCCCAAACTACTAAGGAAAAGATTGCGACCCATGAGGCTGAGGCTGCAAGGCTCAAGAAACTATTGGCCGAAGAGGAAGCAGCAAGAGCACAACGAGTCCCTGTGATTAATTTGGACCCGACACCAAGAAGAACCAAGAGGGCTGAAGCCCCAAAGGGTGATCCTAGTATTTTGTTGCTTCTAGGAGATCCTGATGATCCTACACCACCATTCACTCAAGACATCATGAAAGCTACCATATCCAGGAAGTTTAAGATGCCAACGATCAAAGCTTATGATGGAACGGGGGATCCCGCAAATCATGTAAGAACCTTCTCTAATGCACTGCTGTTGTAGCCAACCAACGATGCGGTCAAGTGTAGGGCGTTTCCGCAAACCTTGGAGAGCATGGCCCAACGTTGGTATAGTCGTCTTCCTCCTAACTCTATTGGGTCTTTCAAGGAACTAAGCAAAGCTTTCATCAATCAATTCGTTAGTGGAAGAGTGCATGAGAAATGTTCTGCATCACTCATGGGAATCCAGCAAGGAAAGAATGAAGCCCTAAGGGATTATATCATCGATTCACCCGGGAGTCTTTGAAAGTCCCGGACTTAGAGGATAAGGTGGCTATGATAGCCCTACAGCAAGGAACTACTGATGATCACTTCAAAAGATCATTGGCAAAACATCCACCCGAGAGTATGCTGAAACTCCAAGATAGAGCCGGAAAGTACATCAAGGCTGAAGAAAGCATGAGAAAGTATGAACCCACTACTGGTGGTAGTGGAAATTCAAAGAAAAGAAAGGTGACACAGGAGTATGACATCACGGAAAAGTTTCCTAGAACATCAAAAGATTCTGATTCTCCACCTAAGAGGAGCAATTTTGGGCCAAAGTTTACGGAGTATGCAAGATTGAACACTCCTAGGAGCCAAATTCTGATGGAAATAGCTAAGGAGGGGGATCTCCGATGGCCGAAGCCACTAAGGACTGATATGTCTAAACGGAACCAAAACCAATTCTGTCGATTCCACAAGGAAGTCGGTCACGATACCGACGATTGTAGACAACTGAAAGATGAGATCGAGTTTTTGATATGGAGAGATCAATATGATCATATGAACCCACAATTGTCCCACAATTGTGCTTATCAAATTACAAATTTCATAGCAAACATTTTTTTTTTTGAAAATAAAAGGATGACTGAGAGATCAATATGATCATATGAACCCGATGTTGCGTGTCTTGATTAAGACATACTAAAGGTAATTAGCCTTCTTATGATGCACAACACACAAGTGATGGCGTCCCATCAGACTTCTATCACACAGACAGATAGTCCTTGTGTCCCCTATAAATAGGGTTGTTCGTCTCAGTTGGAGTAGAGAAATATGAAAGGAATCTAATATCGAATTAACAATTAAGGCCTCTTGACGAGAAATTCACAGATACACACATTGGATTACAATTGAACAGATTCCAAAGGTACTATTTCTAGAGGAAAAGAATAATCAGAAAAGAAAATACAGGCACATAACGAGCAAATTGTGATATATCAATAATAGAGTTATTAACTATTGAAGAAAAATAGAAGTTCGAATATCACAACTTGATAGGGCCTTAGAAACATGAAAATAGGCATCATGATAGCCTCTGGCACAATTGAAATCCAACAACAGGTGAACATGAGTATCAAATATAAATTCAAAAGGGGAATATATTCACAGACAAAACTCTCATTTAAAGGAGTTTTAAATAATTCAATAAGAAGAGAAGGGATCGCGAAGGTCTCTACGTATGCCTTCTTTATCAGCTCCTCTGATGGCTCGTCATTCGATTCTAAGTTCTTCTGCTACATGTCCTAAGGTTATCGATATCATACGTCATTGCCGACCTGCAATAGTCTCTAAAGATTCCACCACTTACATCTACATCCGCAAGGATTTCTATCCAGCTCAGCTCAACTATCTCAAACAAGTATCATATCTAACATTACTCGTTGGTACTATATCCAATAGTCCAACACGAACTCTAGATGAGCTCTGATGTTCCTTACATAACTATACACACACCTACACCCTCTCGTTTCTAGTTTACTATAACCCTACTCTGATACCAACTGTAACGCCCCCAAATCCGGGGTCAGAGGATTTGGTCGTCACGCTAAAATCTCAATATAAATCACCTGTTAAATATTAAACCAATTCAAATATAACATCTGTGATCCCAACTAAACCAAAATCTTTTTAGGTTACAGTGCTAGAAACAAGAATCCAAAAATCCCATAAAAATATTTATTCTTTACAACAATCTCTTTGCATAAATCCTAAGACGCTAGTATAACTTCGATGAGAAGTATACCCTGCCAAACTAATCGGATACACAATAATATTTAATAGAAATGAAATTTATACAAATAGCCTTACACTAGATCAAAATACTCTTCGTCAATTCATCTTCATAAAGGCATCTCGTCTCTTCGCATTCCAAACTTATATGATTAAATCATGTCACTCTATCTTTCACTAGAGGGTTAAAAAGGTGAAACAAGCAAGTATGAGCGGAAGAATTGTTCAGCAAGTGATAATAATATGATACAATAATAAAGATATTTTTTTGATAAACAATGTCCGCTTTTAGAAATTTAACAAGTTTTTGATGCAAATAACTTTTGAGTAGAATGTTCATTTCACATTTGTAAACCACCAATCATGGTAGTAATTTACATATATTTAAATCTGAAATCAAGAATGGAATATAAGGGATTTTTCTAAAATCATGCATTTCTTGAATTGAGTATAATTCAATTCTTCTCAAAACATTGGCCCTTTTTATTATATAAAGTGGGTATCAAATGACACAGGTTAAGATGATGATCATTCATGCTTAACCTCCATACACAATGTTAATATAACAAAGTGTTTATAACAAAATTTGGATCCGGTAGCACTTATTGTCATTGGCTTTAATCAGGCTGGAACCGCGTGTCAAGTGGTTCTCTTACGCAATCCCAACCCCACTTTATTTTCCAGAAACATTAACACGGGTTTTAAAACTAACCTGTTGCCATAAGCTTATATTGCTCAGTGGATATTTCATTTCCAAACTTGTTTTATAATAACAAGTATTTTTCCAAAGGAATGGGCCTAATTACCGTGAAATATATTATCAGGGTAAAGCATTTTATTTCGTAACAACATAATATTCATACTTTCATAATATTTGTGTCATAACCAATATGCGATAAAACATGCATTTATGCAAGTCAAAACATTTGTATAAGTAATAAGGATTGTCACTTTCTATATGATTTGAAAGTAATACTTGCATAATAATTGTGGAATCATGTCACTTGAACAGTAAGTGAAGAGATATAAAACTTGCATTATGGGTTGAGAGTAATATTAGCATAATAGTGGAAGAAACATGTCACTTGAACAATAAATGAATGGTATAGAACTTGATATGATACTCCGAACAAAAGAGTATGAGTTAGTAAACTTGCCTTTGATCCTTAGCTATTACGTAAAGCTAAAGTAATATGACTCTCTTCTTCTTCCGTCCCACGGCATCACAATCTTCTATTCTGATAACTCTTGGGTCCGGCGCATTCGTTCCACGACATCACAATCTTCTATTCCGATAACTCTTGGGTCCGACGCATATGTGGTTGCTACGAGTCTGCACTACCGAGATCGTGTTCGCTCAACTATTCCTATAGTTAAATATAAGACTACATATTATAAACTTAAACGAATGTATTTTCTACTTGAAAATTGGGCATGACCTATTCGTAAAATGAACTTTGCCCTGTTTAATAGCATCTCAAATACAAATCACAATTCATCTATAACAATCCACAACATCTCCAATTATTAATCAATAGCACCTGACCATTCCATTTCCAACCATCTATCATTTTCAACTACAACTCCATTGACATTCTTAAGTCAAACTCAACCATCAATAATTAATCCTCGAGACAATTACTCTAGTCCTCGAGAAAAGAAATATAAATACAACAATTAATCCTCAAGACCATTATATAAATCGACAATTCTAATCCATAAAATAAATCTACAAATTAAATAATTAACGTCTACTCTCAACAACTTTCATTCTTTGACCGACTAAAAATGAGTTCTCTAACATGATCAAAATTGACACACAAAATGATATGTTAAAAGTCGACTCCTCGAGACTCCCTATTGAGTTCTTTGTACACTAACATTTTTAATAAAATGAAAACTCAACACTTTAACATGAAACCTCTTCTAGTAACATCTCGAACGCTATATCTACCTATAGTAAAAATTTTGGTTCAAAATGATCATTTTAACTAGGACAAGCGCCAACCTAAACTTAGTGCAAAAACAGTTTTGTTGGTTATGTGCATGACCTGAACTCTAACAATTTTGATAAATCGGAAAACTATCATTTGTACATGAAACCTATTTCATTACAAAATTGAAAAATATCCCCTTCTACCATAAAATTTTCAACTTGAAATGATTAGCCTATCTAGGTCAAGTGCTGCCTCAAACTTAGCTCAAAAACAGGGTCATTGATTTTGCACAATCTGCACTCTAACATTTTTAGTAAATCGAAAAATCATTATTTTTACCTGAAATTTCTCTGGGATCACCCTGCACCCCTCCCCTATCTTCAGTAAAAATTTGAACTTGAATTAAAGAGTTTAAATAGGTAAAATTCAGTTTCAAAGTCAGTAACCCGAGAGCTTTGTCAATTCTGCGCAAGTTCAACTAAAACCTTGATTTCTCTTAGCTCGTTAATCGAAATGACACGATTCTTTCACGTGCATAAACTAGAGACTAAATGGAACATAACCTACATAAACCCACTGCTTAAACATGGCAGTAATTTGTCTGAATAATCACTAAAACAGAGGCAGTGCAGTGAGTTCTTTAAGTGAGCTATAATTCCACTAAAACTTTAATAACCTTTTTGACCGTAAACTCAAATAACATCATATTTTCACATACACGATCTACAAATTTTCTACAACATAAACACAGAAAGAAACTTCCCTGCAGTAGCTAGACTGAAATCGACAATCCTAAGGACTCTAGCTAATTCTCATATTCATTTCGACTCCAACCTCTTTTATTTATCATGTTCAACTCATAATTCAACTCATAACCAATTATGAAACTCATCCAACAAACCCAATCCAATCACCTAGTCAAAACTTTGCAAAATCACCAAATATAAACTATGATTACGAGATTACGATGTTATACCTTTAAAACGAAAATACTAATGATCCATCGATTGATTAGCTCCTACATCGCAAGGCAAACTCTCTGATCACCAACCAATCCTTCTAAGAGATAAGACCATATTTTTGTTCAAGAAATTATGGTGGAAGAGTGGTGGTTTTGGTGGGTTTAAATCAAAGCAAACTATGTAGAGTTTATGGGTTAGTGATTTAAGGAAGGTATATGATTTTTGCTAGCTTTTTAATCAAATGAAAAATCAAGCTTTTGTGTTTTCTTCCTCCCTTTTTTCTTGATCTCAGCAAAACACAAGAAATGAAGATGATGAGGTTCTTTGTTTTATGACTTTATTTAATGTAATAATTTGCCTAATAATACAACTTAACAAAATATCAACCAAGCTTCCTTTGTAAGCTTTGATTTGTTTTTTTTTTCCTTTTTTTTTCCTAATATTATTCTAATTCTAATAATTCTATTTCTATTTTTTTTATTTCTAGGAATAGTAATTCTTAAATCTATTTCCTAAAATAATAAAATCTTTTTACCCCAAAATGATGCTAAGATAATTATATAATAAACTCCTCTTTTCTAAAAATAAAGTCATCATATTTAAAAATAAATACCCCAAAATAATTTTGGCATCTATCTTACTTAATTATCTCCAAATTCACCAATTAAATAACTAGAGGTAAAAATAATAAATTTTTAATTTGTAAATATTTAAAATAAGTATCCCCAAATATTTTTAAAAATATAAAATTTATTACAATTGCGAGCATACAATATTTTAGAAAAAATTTGTAAATCGTACAAATAAAATATGTCACAGGTAAATACCGTATCGATCCATTTAAATACTAGAAGACATAAATGTATCAAAGTAGAATACGCGTAGCAATGTATATTAATCATAAAAATATCTATACCTCAAAATTCGCAGTTGTTACAGCTGGGTCATCCCGAAACTCAAGAAAGGCTTATGCTCGAGAAGTAATGACTGTGGTCGAAGAAGCACCGAAACGTGCCCGAACAGAAGTATCAATAGGTTTTGATGATTCAGACCTGGAGGGAGTGAAGTTTCCCCACGATGATCCCTTAGTCATCGTTCCTATGATAGGAAATTCTGAAACCAAGAGAGTTTTGGTCGACAATGGAGCTTCAGTGGACATCTTGTTCCATGATGCTTTTATCAAGATGGGCTATACTGACTCTCAGTTGACACCCTCGAATATGCCCATATATGGATTCAATGGAGTGGAGTCAAAGGTGGAAGTCACCATCCAACTCCCAATGACGATGGGCAAGGGTCGAATACGTCTACTCAGATGTTGAACTTCATAGTTATAAAGGCAATTTCGACCTACAATGCAATCCTGGGAAGGACTGGTCTTCATGCGTTCAAGGCCGTTGCCTCATCCTATCATCTGAAAATCAAGTTCCCAACGGGGAATGGAATTGGTGAAGAACGGGGAGACCAAAAGATGGCCAGAAGTTGTTACGTAGCCGCGTTAAGGCTTGATGAAATTGGGGGGCAAGTTCTCCCCATTGAAGACATGGATACTAGTGACAATGAGGACCGGAGAAGGTGACTTATGTTGGAGCACTATTGCCTGAACCGTTGAAAAGCAAGCTCATATCTTTTCTTCAAGAGAACAATGACGTTTTTGCTTGGACAACGGCTGACATGCCAGGGATTGATCCCCAATTGATAACTCACAAATTGAATGTGGATCCTGAAAGGAAGACGGTGAAGCAGAAGAAGAGAAATTTTGCTCCTGAGAGGCAAGAGGCCATTAAACAAGAAGTAGAAAAGCTTTTGGAGGTCGGGTTCATTGAAGAAATACAATTTCCGGAATGGTTGGCCAACTCAGTGATGGTCAAAAAGGCCAATGTAAAATGGAGGATGTGTGTGGACTTCACTGATTTGAATGATGCATGTCCTAAGGATTGTTTTCCCTTACCAAGGATTGATGCCTTAATAGATGCCACAGTTGGGCACAAGATGCTAAGTTTCATGGATGGCTTCAGTGGATACAACCAAATCAAAATGCACAAAGATGACATCTCCAAGGTATCATTCGTCACTGAATTTGGTGTTTTCTGTTATCTAGTCATGGCATTTGGACTTAAGAATGCAGGGGCAACATACCAAAGATTGGTGAACAAAATTTTTGGACACCTGATTGGAAAAACCATGGAGGTCTACGTGGATGACATGTTGGTTAAAAGCCTCGATAAGGCCGATCATATAAACCATCTTCGGGAAGCGTTTGAAGTGCTGAGGCACCACAAGATGATGTTGAATCCAGCTAAGTGTGCCTTTGGTGTAGGCTCGGGAAAGTTTTTAGGCCTAATGGTTTACAAGAGAGGAATCGAGGCCAATCCCGACAAAATCAAAGCAATTCTAGGCATGGAACCACCACGGACTGTCAAGGATGTCCAGAAATTAACGGGAAGAGTGACAGCATTGGGAAGATTCATCTCCAAGTCAGGAGAAAAGTGCTTAACTTTCTTCAAAGCACTCAAGAATGTGAAAAACTTTGAATGGACAACTGAAAGCCAAGAGGCCTTTGAGGCCCTGAAGAAATACATGGTTGAGGCACCACTGTTGGCAAAGCCAAAGCCAGGGGAAATTCTCTATTTGTACTTGGCTGTTTCTAACACAGCCCTTGGAGCCGTTTTGGTAAAAAAAGAATTGAAGGTTCAGAAACCCATCTACTACGTGAGCAAGATTCTACATGGGGCAGAAATAAACTACTCTACGATTGAGAAGTTTGCCTTAGCCTTGATAATGGCCTCAAGAAAGCTACACACATACTTCTAGGCTCACAAGATAGAGGTCTTGACCAATCAGCCTCTAAGAAACAACTTGCATAGCCCTCAATTTAGTGGAAGGTTGATCAAATGGGCCATTGAATTGGGAGAATTTGACATCAAGTACAAGCCTCGAACGGCCATAAAAGCTCAAGCACTCGCTGACTTCATGGTTGAATGTACTATTGACAACCAGGAAGTCGGGGGGCAGGAAGTGATAGAGGAAGACAAGAAAGATGAAGAGATGGTGTTCAAAGAATATTGGGTGCTCTATTTTGATGGGGCATCAAAAACAAAATCAAGTGGAGCAGGTTTGGTGTTACAAAGTCCTGATGGATTTCTCATAGAGTACGCACTAAAACTTGACTTCACAACGACAAACAATGAAGCTGAATACGAAGCCCTGATAGCTGGTTTAGGGCTGGCTGGAGCCTTGAGAGTTAAAACTCTGAAAGTGTGTGGGGACTCGAGGCTAGTGGTTTCCCAAGTAAATAGGGAGTTTGAGGTCAGAGATGAAGTCATGGCCAAGTACTTAAAACTTGTCAAGGCCATCATGACTCAGTTTGATGAATGATATGTGGAACATATTCCAAGGGAAGAGAACATGAAGGCCGATGCCTTGTCTAATTTTGCTTCTTCTGAAATTGAGAACTACGCTGGAAGTGTATACTTCCAAGTCTTGAAGACCCCAAGCATCAATGGAAAGTTGGTAGCACCTATTGATGTTGCTAGCTGTTGGATGGATCCCATCAAATCTCATCTGGAAACTGGTTGGTTACCCAACGATACCTCAGAAGCACGAAAATTGTATGTAAGAGCACTAAGGTATACCCTGATTGAGGGAATCCTATACAAAAAGTCGTTCATTGTTCCTTATCTGAAATGCTTGAGACCCCAAGAGGCAGAATTGGCCCTAAGGGAAGTGCATGAAGGAATTTGTGGGCAGCACTTGGGGGCAGAGCCTTTGCTCATAAAGTCACTCGTCTAGGTTTCTATTGGCCAAGCTACGTGGAGAAGTGTGAACGGTGCCAAAATCATGCACCAGTGGTTAGACAACCACCAGAGATGATGACATCCATTAACTCACCTATCCCATTCGTCATATGGGGGATGGATATACTTGGGCCATTTCCAATGGCAAGTGCTCAAAGAAAGTTCTTGATAGTAGCTATTGACTACTTCACCAAGTGGATTGAGGCTAAGCCTTTAGCCAAGATAACCACCAAGAAAGTGATGCATTTCTTCTGGGAAAATGTGATATGCAGATACGGGATTCCACGTATCTTGGTCACAGACAATGGAACTCAGTTTAACAATGATGAACTCAAGAAATATTGTGATGAGAATGATATCAAGTTACGTTTTACCTCTGTTGCCCATCCTCAAGCAAATGGGCAAGCTGAGGTTGCCAATCGAATTATCTTGGATGGACTGAAGAAAAGAGTTGAACGCTCTAGAAACACTTGGGTAGACGAATTGCTCCCCATATTATGGGCATATCGTACTACTTGTAAAGTCACCACTGGAGCAACCCCCTTTCTGTTGGCATATGGGGCAGAGGCAGTGGTTCCAGTGGAGATTACTCACACATCTCCAAGAATTGAAGCTTATGAGCCAGAGACAAATGAAGAAGGCTTGAAGCTAGCTTTAGATCTAATTGATGAAGTTAGAGATGAGGCAAATGCCAAGATAGTTGAACATCAGAAACGAGCATCTTTCTATTACAACCTAAGGGTTAAAGAGAGATTCTTCCGTCAAGGAGACTTAGTCCTCTGAAAGATTGAGGCATCCGGAGTTAGACAAAAAGGCAAGTTGGCCTCAAATTGGGAAGGACCATATCGCGTTAAGAACATATTTGGTCGAGGCTCCTATAAATTGGAAACCCTGGAAGGGATTGAAGTGCCAAGGACTTAGCATGCTGCAAACTTGAAAGTCTATTATGTTTAAGTCCTGATTGGACTCACTATTAGGACAACTAAAAATAAGGTCGACGAAACCAATCCAAGTTTTTAAACTTGAGTATTATGTAAGGGTTGAACCCATTTTCAAAGTTATGAATTCCATATTCTTATGTTTTCGTTATACTTTATGTGTATTGCATTCTGATAGACATGTTAATTAAGCATGCAAAATCAAGAGTGTAAAAAGCTGGAAGAAAAACAAAGTTAAGACTTAAATAAAAGTTAAGTTAAGCCTATAGGCTGGAAATACATAAAAATTAGTACAAGCCATGAATGGCCATAAATAGAACTACAAACTATGCATCACCCCCCTTGTCGTCGGTATCAGCCTCCTCTTCTTCTGAGTCAGAACCAGAACCAGAGCGAGCAGCTGCAGAATCAGCACCGGCTATCTGACCAGGGGGAGAAGAATGCCCTAGATCCAGAATCTTGTCGTCCTCCTCCATATCATCCTCTCCAGCCAAAGCCACCTCTAAAGGGGTAGGGGCATAAGGGCTTGGAAAGTCAGAAAGGATAAGTGATCCAGTCATCTTCTCCAGAACCTCAGCTAAAGCGCCATCCCATCCCTTAGTAAACTGAACTGGGAAGAGGAGCTCGTCATACTGACCGATTAAGTCCTTATACTCCTGGGAGTCAAGGTACTCATCGATAAAGTCATCCTTGCCCTTCCTAAGTGCAACCAGTTCAGCTTGGGAGTCAACTAGCTCCTTCTCCCTCCTAGCCAGAGTGGCCCTCAAAGAACCCACCTCCTCCTGGGACTTCTCAAACTTGCCTTGGTTGGCCTCTGAAGATGAGCGCCAAGCCTTGGCTTGAAAGAGAGCCCCTTGGAAGTTGGCATTAGCCTGCAAACAAATCACAAGTCAAGATAGAAACCTGAAATATACTAAAACTACAAAGAAAAAGGGGAGTAAGAACTTACAGCAGCAATAGCCTGAGCGCCTACATGCTCCACTCCCTCCAAAGTGGAGTTAGAAACGAAGTCCTTGTAGTCACAAGGGGTGAGATAGTGATAAGACCACTCACTGGAATGCTTGGACACCCCCACGACTGTGTCCTTCTTCCTAATACCCCAGTTGGGGCGCCAAACAGAACTCTTGGCTGAGGCAGGAGCCTCAACCTCCTCAACAGTATCCTCGTGAGGCCTTAAAAAGGCTGGGACACCTGAAGCACCCCGATGATCTTTCACTCCCAGACGAGCCCTCTTCATCCTAGCTGTTTCTCCATCTAGGGGCTCGTTGGACTTATTTATAAAGGCCGCAGCTGCAAAAACACAAGAAAAGAAACAGTGGGTATAAGAAAATCTTAGATAAATAAAAGGAAGTTTGGAATGGGAGTTACCCTTGTCCGATACGCTCGAAAGTCCCAGGGACTTAAGTTGAAACTCATCCAGGAGCTCCCAGGCCAATGTAGCATAGTTGTCCTTGGTGAGCTCGGCATAAGCATGAGCCTCCTCATCATTCAGGACAATATCGTTGGGGCTACCATCTGAAACCCTACTGAATGATCGACAGAATAAGGTGCCCCAATCCCTTCCTTCCCAAACTAAGTACATAAACTCATTTTTCCATTTTGGGTTGTTATCAGGAATGGATTTGGGATGGAAAATTGGAGGTGTTGAAGGGCGATGGTTAATATAAACCCAACCTAGGGAAATTGCGGAACTATTTTTAAACTGAAAAATCTTCCTAAACAAAGCTACAGAAAGAGGAAAGTTGTTCTTTAAACAAAGTACAATAAAGCACATAATTATTCTCCATGCATTTGGGGGAAGTTGGCAAGGGTTAATCCTAACTTCTTCTAAAAGCTTGGGAATAAAGTCATGAAAACGGAATCTAACCCCTGCAACAATGGCGTCCTTATAAATGCAGAGAGCATCAGGACGCCAATGGCAGGAACGATCTCCTGGGCCAGCTGGGATAAGCCTATAGGGAGCTTTAACTCTATACATTTTATTGTAATCCCTAATCATGTCAATTTCATGAAACCTATTACTACAATCAAAATAATCTAGATGCGATACGGAGGGATAATCATCACCACGTTCAACAATCATATCTTGTAAAGACATATGAGAAGAATGAATAGTGATACCTCTCTTCGAAGCTTGATTCATTTTTGAAGGCGCTGGGCATTGCGGTTAGACATCTTCAAATCTTCAAAGCAAATATCCGGAAATCTTCAAATCTTCAAAGTATGAGCCCAAAAAACTTCAAATCTTCAAGCAAATTTCCAGAATCTTCAAAACTTCAAAGAAGAATTCCAGAAAATCTTCAAAACTTCAACGACAAACCCAGAAAATCTTCAAACGATGAAGATTAAACCCAGAAAAATATCAATACGGCTGAGGAAATCTCACCAGAAATCGCCTCACCACGGAAAAGCTAGAGAAAAAGCTAAAGAGAAATTTTTAGAAATTTGAAGGTATAAAGTGAAGAGTGAAATGGAAATCTCACTCTTTTATAACCAAAACAGCCGGTCACCCAACCGGTTAAGGGAAGGGCAACCGACTATGGCCAGTTAAGGCCCATAAACCTTTTATTGGACTTCAAAAAATTAAAGCTCAAATAATTTGAGGCTAGGCCCAATAAAATGAGGCCAAGGCAAAATCAAAGCCCAAATAATTTGAGGCTAGGCCCAATAAAATGAGGCCAAGGCAAACTCAAAGCCCAAATAATTTGAGGCTAGGCCCAATAAAATTTTGAAGCCAAGGCAAAATCAATAATAATAGATTCGAGGTCGAACGATCGAAGTCGAAAATACACGGAAAAACGAGCTCGAATCCATCGACCTCGTACCGAAATGAGGTCGAAAATAAATGGATTCGAGTTTGAAGGCTCGAAGTCGAAAATACACGGGGAATCGAGGTCGAATCCATCGACCTCGCACCCGTTTGAGGTCGAAAAATTAAAGATTTGAGGTCAAAAAGACCTTAGATCGAAGTCGAAGGCTCGAAGTCGAAAACATACGGCGAAATGAATTCGAATCCTTCAACCTCGCACCAAATCAAGGTCGAAAACATATGGATTCGAGGTCAGGGAGTTGAAATCGAAATTACACGAGAAAACGAGCTCGAATACTTCGACCTCACACCAATTTGAGGTTGAAAATATATGGATTCGAGGTCGGGGAATTGAGGTCGAAAAAGAGCTAGAAAACGAGCTCGAATCCTTCGACCTCACACCAAATTGAGGTTGAAACCAGAAGGATTCGAGGTCGAAGGCTTGAGGTCGAAAAAGACCTAGGAAGTGAGGTTGAAACCTTCGACCTCACACCAAAATGAGGTTGAAATCCTGGTCGAAATCGAGGTCGAAAATGACTTGTTTCCTGGTCGAAATCGAGGTCGAAAATACCCTTAAAATGAAAAAATTTGGGAAAAATGCGCAATAACTTCTACAAAAACCCCAGGAAGATTTTCCCAGAAGTTGGGGGGCAAATGATATGGACAGAAAAGTAATTATAGAAATATAATTGATGATTCATTGGAAAGACCCAAAATTCAAGGCCCCAAAATTATTTATTAATTTCGTAATTAATAAATAGGGAAAACATATAGCTCATGAAAAGAGTCCAAAATATGGTAAATTCATCAAAGAAGGATTCAGAATCCCAATTAAAAAGAAATAATGAGTCATAGCCTTTATCAACAAGGAAAAGACTTATTCAGCAAGAAATACAATGTTTATCCATTATCAAAAAGGAAACTTATTAGCTAAGACTCCTAAACTTACCCTAAATACAAGGCTCCTGACGCCTATATAAAGGACCTCATCCTACAATCAGAACTACGTCTTTGGCTTGATTCTCAGCATTGATTGAGATACGTAGGCATCTTGTGAGGACAGATTTAGTCACGAAACACGAGTGCAGCCATTAAAGCTCGAAGCTCTCTTAAACTCCAGCAATTAATTTACAAGTACGTTTTTTAATCCATAACACTTATCTATAAAAATATTAAATAATAATTACTTTTTATTGATAAAACACGTTACTTTTCAATTTTTTCTACAAAATCACCCCATTTTCCAAAAATATCAAGAACAATTACCTTTTTCAACTAAAAAATGATAATTCTTAACCACGTGCTTGAGTTAAAAAGAAAATCTCATGAATTCACTGTAGTGCACACTAACTCATATGTTGCTAATCGGAAAAGAATCAACAACTCAGCACTTGAAATCCAACTTTACGTACATATGCCAAATTCGGATTAAAGAAAGATAACCATAATTCCCAATAATCAAATGACTAATCTACAAAATGCACCCCTTTGGTTCGGTCCAAAATCACTTTAGTATACATACTTTTGATAATTGCAAATTGCATCCCTACACATGTTCTGGCGCTGCATTATGCACCCCTTTCATCGATTTTTACCGTTACTGTTAAATAACTTAGGGGTAATTTCGTAAATTAATCATACTTAATTACATTTTGACCCCTAAAGTATGACATATGGTACGCATGAACCCTTAAAAAAAGATCATACATTTTTGCTCCAGAACTTTAAAATTGTACAATTTAACCCATTTATTAATATCATCTTCCTACATTATTTTTAGAATTTTTTTAAATATATTAAAAAAAAAAAAATTTAACATAGATTATTTTATAAAAATTTGAGAATGATGTAATCTCCGAAATATAAAATTCACAGCAAACTTTAAAATTTGAGCTGACTTTTGGAATGTTAGAAATTTTGTAAAATTTGTAGTAAATTTAATTCGTATCGGATTTCGAAGATTTTTGATGATTCAAAAAATCCTTTAAATTGCCCATAACGTTCGTTCATGGTGTTTCCTCATATTAAGTTTCGAACTATTCTCAAAATAATAAAAAAATAATCATAATTTTTTTCAGTTTGCAAATTCATTCCACGTACATTTTATCTAATTATTAATTCGTTATAATTCCATTTCTAACGAGCCTTATTGTTTCAAAACAATCGTTTCGTTCTCTACAACTTTCATTCTTAAAATTCTCCCAACAAATATTGTATAAAGGGTCAAAAAATTTAAATAATTGTATGACTTTAAATAAAAGGATTAAATTGTATAATTTTTATAGTTCTGGGGCAAAAATGTGTGATCTTTTTCTTTAAGGGTTCATGTGTACGATATGTCATACTTTAAGTGTCAAAATATAATTAAGTCATTGTTAATTTATTAAATTACCCCTGAAGTCATTTAAAGTAACGGTAAAAATTGATGAAAAGGGTGCATAGTGCAGCGCCAAAACATGTGTAGGGATGCAATATGCAATTATCAAAAGTATGTATACTAAAGTGATTTTGGGCCGAACCAAAGGGGTGCATTTTGCAGATTAGTGTAATCAAATATAAAAAGGCTCTGATGCCAATTGTTAGAAATTTAACAATTCTATAAACACATAGTTCTCTAATGTAGAGACAAGGAAAACTTCATATCCAATTATTGAGAAAAAACTTGTAAGCGAAAGCGTACCTGTATCCATGAATTCGTAGTTACTAGAGTAATCCTTAGATGGTGTTAAGCCTTTCTCAACCAAGTACTCCTTAGTTTTCCAAAGTAGTTTATTTTCTGTTGGGGAGAAAAAGTAACTATCTGTGTACTTGATATATTGGGGACTATAACCCTATATATTCTACCTGGTCAATAAATCTCCCATTATAATTGAATTGGGCCAAGTAGTGGGTATTCACTCATTTAATCCATACAAATAATAAAAATCACATTGGGCTATTTATTTGATCACTTTATTTAGCCCAATAAAATAAATAGCTTATATAATTGATATATTAATATGTAGCCCATAAAATAATAATTATTATTAAAAATAATAATAACAGTATTCATTACTAAAATATTACTTTTTTGGAAAGAAAACTCTCCCATTTTTTTGAGTGGTATTACAAATGTACAATGTTTAACGCAAATATCGCAATAGATAAGCAGACCCATATATAACTTTCCATGTAAATTTAGGGTTAATTACTCCTTAACCATCGAAGTTTAACCCGAAATACACACGGACCACATTAGCTCATTTTTGAACGGTTTTGTTATTCCCAGAACAATGCAACCTAGATTGTAGAAGGGGGGGGGGGGGTTGAATACAATCTAGTTAATTTTACAAAACTTTTTCAAACTTTTTACGGTATGAATATATGTGTTGGTAAATTAACTAAGAATTGAGACAAGGCACGAACATAAATGAATTCTTCGAGTTAAAAAGTAATGCAGGAGACAAGCAGACTTTTTAAACTTTTCAGGTGGGTTTCTCGGAAAAAGCCCACCTGAGGTGTATATTGAAGAATTCTCTGGTTTTATTTTTCAACAAACTCCAGCTGCTTACACAGATGATGGAAGAGAGCCTAAGTGTTTTTACTTTCAGCTTTGTGCTCTCTCCACGTGCATTTCTATGCTACTCCACACAGTCTTATATACATCGAATGTGTGTTACAAACAAAACCTACAACATAATAAAATATTACATTTTGGTTCTGCTTGATCACATGCTCGTCTCAGAAACTATCCTATTCGGGAAACGCCTTGGCTGGCATCACAGATAAACTTGTATACTCCCAAATGGTGCTTTCTGATTGAGTGTGCTGCTCTCTTCAAAAATTACTAAGTCCATGCAATTGACCTAGCTTCCAAGCACATGTGACATCTGCATGAAAGAGACCTCTCCTTGGTTACCCGACTGTCAAGTCACTATTAGCTGAGATAAGTGAACATGTAGTATGCAAATAGGTCTTCATGCTTGTCAAGCCTTTCCTTCGTGTCCAGCTAGAAGTTAAACTTCTAGGTAGCTGCCTTAACTCTTATTTATCCATCGAGACATAAAACACAATAGATGACTTCACATTTCACTTATAGGAATTTGAGCCTTCGAATATTTACAATTTTGACTCCCTATTCCATACATCTTTTGCGTCGTTATTCAGCATCTTTTAGTCACGGGTGTGTAATGATGATCACTGAGACTGTCCTCCATTCAACCTACTAAATAAAGGAAACCTTCAAAAGATTCTGTTACATAGATTTGTTTTCCATGTTGAATGAGATGAACATCAGTAGGCGTATTAATTCCATATCCCTAGACTACCATTTTATGTCAAATATCCGTAGAAAGGTAATTTCAGAATATCTGTAGAAGTAATATTCCATAACTATATCCATAGATGAGACATGACATTCTTGACTACATCCATAGATAGACCATGACTTCCTTAACTGCATCCATAGATAAAACATGACATCCTTAGCTGTATCTGATGTTCAACTTCCTTCAGCTTTTATCCGTAGATATGATGTCCCCAGCTTTTATCTATAGATGAGATAAGATGTCCTCAGCTTCTATCCGTTGATGGGATAAGATGTCCTCAGCTTCTATCCGTTGATGGCATATGATGTTTTCAGCTTGTATCCATAGATGAAATAAGATTTCATAGCATGATCCGTAGAATGGATACACTTAGCTTCATCTTTAGATAAAACATCTTGTCATCTTTATTGATTCACCATTACTGAGTTAAATAGGTAGACTTACCACTGAAACACTTGGTTCATGATTAGACGTCCGTTGGCTTGTTTCTGAATTGCTTCCTAACTTGATGACAGAATATCCTCCAATCATTTGATGTGGCTTTTAGACCTTGGATAGATAAAATGCCTTCTAGTTAGCTTCCTGATTTATCAGCTTCTGTGAACTAGCTTTCTGACAATCAGCTTCAGTGTCAAGATCAAATTCTTGTCTTGAACATTTTGTTATCATCATTTCAAATGGGTCAACCCTAACAATTTCCCCCTATTTATGACTGTTAGAACTAGCATAAATCCTTAAGTTGATGATAACAAAACCCTTCAATGTTCTCAGTGATCCTCAGATAGAGATTAATACTGGACAGAATTTGATGATGCTGCAAAAACAAAAATAACAACTTGAAGCTGTCAGATTCCATATACTTTCCTGTAACTTTAGTCTATACCTTCTTCTAAGGGGTTCCAATAGATTGTAATCGAGGGTAGAGAAATTCTGAAGTCTGAGATCTCCTTCTAACTCCCCCTGAGAACAACCTATCTTCTCTCTAACTTCTCCCCCTTTTTGTTATCAGCAATGAGGATAGAAGAGGCATAATCTTAGTTACTGAATAAAATATCTGGGTACAGGAATCCAACACTTCAAGTATCGAAAGATTTCTCTCAGGAATCTCTCTATTCTTGCATCAGGATCTCATCCTGGCTCACTTCACACAACTCACCTTCCCTTACTAAAGGGGTACGAAAAAAATCTCTCCTTTTGCCATGCTGGAAGAGTTAGCATGCCTCTCATTCTCTCCCTCTCCTTTTGCATGGTCTCAAGCCAGCCACTCCACTAACTCCCTTCCCACAAACCTATAGATGTCTCAACTATATTGAATTCCTTGATACTCGGTCAGAATGAGCCGAAGGATTTTTCAAGAAAGAATCATGGAAATCAATATTGTTGGTCTACGGATAGTCGCTGGTTAGGCTTATCCGTAGGTTGAAAGACACCTTTCTACGGATGAAGGATATCCGTAGAGGATTTTGAAGAATGGGCTTGTGAAGTAGAAATTGATGTAAGTTCTGTGAAGATTGAATGTGACATTTAAGTGCACAGTGCTTACATCAAGATCATCAAAAAGAGACTAGTGATCCAACGAATTCTCTGAAAAAGAATGATCACTAGGTGAATGGAGCTTCTCCAAGAGTTCAGAAAATGGAGAATCAAGTATAGATGAGTTGAATGCTGCAATTATCACTTAATGAGATGAAATGGACTGGGGATAGCATCCTCACATTTGAAGAAGATGCATCAAACTGAATTTAAGAATAGTGTGTGCTCCCCATGTGCCCGTGCATATATTTTCTTTCTACTTCAAGAGACAGAAATGATAATAATCCATATTATGCACACAGTGTCCCAATCCCTCATTAGTGCTCCTAGATTAGAGCATTTTTCAATGATCATAGTCTTTTGGGAGACTACAACCAGAAACGAGCTAATCATTTTTGACCATCATGCCTTTTTGAGAAGACATAAGGCAGTTTGGCTGGTAATCTCACCATCACCTTTCTTCTAGTGGTTTATTGATATTCACCACTGCCCTCACCCTCACTTAACTCCTTTATCACTCCCCACTGGTTAAGATTTGCTAGAGTTTTGCAACTACAGTTTGTTGAGAAACTGTAGAGGGGGTTAGGAGTTGTTTATCACATTTATGGTGTAACTGATAGGGTAGAGAACTTGGGGGTCATTCCAATCAGTTCTCGTCTCAGTTTTTGAAAAGGCAAAGAAAAATGATTTAGATTTTAGCAAGTGAGAGTTTGATAAAGATAAGATGATTACCTTTCCTTTATCAATGATGAACTGTTAAGAGCCTTCTCCATTGAAGGTTTATTCTCCTAAAGTTCAAGATTGTCAGCTTTCCCGTTAATTTTTACAACATCCTCATAGAGACCATCAGAAGCTGCAAAAATCTTAACTTGGTAGATTGTCAATTTCTTTCAAATTCCTTCAAGTTTTCTTTTGATGTTTCTTCAGTGAGTTCATGCAAAAATGAAATAGTTTTTGTGTTGCTCAAAGAGCTCACTAGTCTGTTAGTTGAACAATTAGGGCTACTTGATTAATTAATCAAAGTTGATTCTTAAGCAGATAGATTTTATAATTCAACCTTTGATCAATTCATCGAAAAGAAAAGAAAAATGTAATTAATCTTTTATTGTTTGTGTATATGAGATGTTTGTCTTTTTATTTTAGGAAATGAGTCCAGTTAACATGCAAGCCAATTTTTAGAGGATAAACAAGTTAAATGGATTCAAATGCAGAAAGAAAGAAATTAAACACCCTCATCATACACAACAATATAATAAACTGGGGAGAAATCCCCACATTCATTAAAAAAAATTAAATTACATTATAAAAAAAACTTAAAACAAAAAGGCTGGAACATAACATTCCAGCCCCCCTTGTCCCATGCCCTCTCTCCGGTGAGACAGACAGTCAGCTGTTAAGCAGTTGTTGCAGCCTCCCTGGAGGCTCCTTCAGGGCCTCCATCAGGACCTCCCCAGCGGTTGCGAGCCATAAGAGCATCGAGAGTAGCTCTCATCCTTCGACTCCCGGATGAGGAGGTCAATCTTCTCTTGCAACAGGAAGATTCTGTCCACGGTGGACAAAGCGTTGAACTCCTCGAGATTGATATCGAGAATTGTTGAAGACATTTTTAGAGAAGTGCTTAGATATTTAAGATGAAGAAAAGAGAGCTCAACCTTTGCCTTTAAATAGGCAGGGAGCTACAAGATAACCCTTGTGTTTAACTAGGGTTAAACGGGGGTTAGGAAAGCTGAAGAGACATGCATTAAATCACTCTAGTGTAGATAAAGAGGCTACTCGAGTTCCTAGAGTGAAAAATGTGTCTCAACTCAGATTACAAAAATTATCATGACACAGATATTTTGAATAAAGATAAGAATAAAACTAAATAGCTGGTCATATATATATATATATATATATATATATATATATATGTATGTTCAGCTAAATAATATTAAACTAAAATCTCTAGACATAAAGAATTAAGAATATCAATGCTTTTGAATAATGTAACATGCAGATTATTTGAATTTTTGAGACGCTTATTCAGCTGACATCATTCATTAAATCTATGACATTTGATAAATGCTATCCCTGAATATTTATCCATGGAAAATTCAAAGAATAGCAATGCACTTAGCTTGTTAATGTCTAGAGATGATCAACTATTTAATATCAGTGAGAAAAGTAGCTTGCTATCTCATTGAATATTACTCAGAAGATCATTTCTAGACGACTTTACTTAGTGCATAACATCATTCAATTGTATTGACTAGTCATGATAACCAAAAATAAAAGAAAACAAATAAAACACATAAAATAAACAAATAAACAAATAATTCCAGAGATTGAAATCACTGGCTGCATGCATTTAACACAGATATGTAAGAGAGTAAGAAATCATTACCTACCAAACTCATTTGTCAACTCAAGTGAGTTGCTGCATTAAGAGCTTTGGTAAGATATCTGGTTAAATGTTGTTCCCTTGGAACACAGTGTAGCTCCACTACAACATGCACATTACTTCTTCCAATAGTATTGTGCATGAGGTTTATGTACTTGACTCCTTTGAGAAATGCTTAAATGCTTCAGCTGCATTCTTTTGATTTGTCCTTAAGCTAATCATTTCTTCTGAGCCATGACCTGAACTTATTTCCTTGAAATTGGCATGAATTGTGCTATGTCTTCTTGATTACGAGTTTATCCTGCAAGTATCAACATCTAGACAACCAATTAGAGCATAACAAGTATCTCTTGGATTATCAAATACTGAATGATTGATTATCTTTTGAGATACCACAAGGATTCCAAGAAAAGTTAAGTTACTAGTACATAAACAGGTGGTTAACATAATTTCTAGCATTCTGTTACTTAGTCATGAGGGAGATCACCAATTATTTTTTTCAAAACACAAATTTCCTACCAGGGTATTCAATTCAGTAATATCAATAATTGGTATGAGAATTCTTAGAAGAATACTCACTTATCTTCTCATAACTTCTTTGCATGAGCCTTTCAGCATAACAGCAAAGCTACTGATCAGTGATGCTAGATATTACGTAAACTACACGTATCTCAGCTAAGGATATATGACTTGCAAAGGCTGAGATTTAGATTTTAATTTTCTACAGATATAGACATTGTCTCTTTGCACTATCCGTAGAGGAGCAAAAGTAGTATCCATAGATGTAGAAATTGTCTACAGATAGTCAGTATCCATAGACAAAGCTAAGAAACAAATCCAGTGTTATGAATGACTATCTATGGATAAGGATATCCATCGATAAAGTAAATTTTGACTTAGACAAAATTTTCACTCTTTCTGGAAAACTTAGTTTTCAAGAAAGTCATTTAAACACTAGCTACATATAAGACATCAAGAAAAATATTGAAATTTATTCGTACCTCACTTACTTACCATTCTGAAGAGGATATTTGATAAGCATATTGGTACTGATGTCTTCTTCACCGAGTCACACTTGGATCAAAAGGTATTTCCACTGTATTGTCCAACACAAAATTCCTTTACAGAAAATCTTTGAAGAACCTGATCTTAGCACAGTAGATTTAGAGATTTGCGAGGCAGATGTTCCACTCATTTCTTTAACCATGGCTTTAACTCAAGGAGAAAGATTGGATGTCCAGGAAGTAGACATGCAGATATGTAGGAGCTGGAAGATCTTGCCTTGATCCAAGTGAAAACCTTATTCCTTCAACCCAATAACTGTCTTCAGGAGGACTTTTGTAACAGCCCGACTTTTCGGACTATTATTCTAAATACGAAACTTAAATAAAACATTTCTTTATTCAATAAATACAAAATTGCACAAAAGTCAAATGCAGCGGTCAAATTTAATAATCAAAAATATAAAATCGGAGACGTAGCTCCACAATTCAATAATAAATTCGAACATATAAGCAATTTATTTCCATAAGTCTTTAAACAAATTCACATAGCAGCACGAAATTGCAAAAGTCCATGGTCTTATTCTTACTTAGCTTCCACAACGAATGAACCTGAAATGTTAGGAAATGGGTGAGCTACACAGCTCAGCAAGTAACAATTTGACTTACAGATATTCTCAAAAATCAGTGGGCGTTTTAATAAAACAGATTTCTCAAAATAATAATAATTTTTAAAAACCTTTACAAAAACAAATCCAGCCCAAAGTTTATATTTTCAAAACTAGAACAGAAACAGATTTAAAACAGAAACGAAATTCTTATAAATAACCACAGTCTTGCTCTACGGCCACAGTTTCCCAGTAGTCGTGATCTTATTCTTATTCTTATTCTTTCGCCACACTTTGCCAGTGACCGGCATCTAAAATTCAATAATTACGCCCCCTTAATAGGTATCTAAAGTTGCACACTTGTGCGCCTACTAAGGGTATCTAAGGCTAGTTCCGGAACTATAGCGTAAATTACGAACGAGTTCGAAACGTAGAGACTGAGGGATTCGAAGATTCTCGTATCTTATATCTTGTACAGTTCGAAACAATATTCTTATATCTTATACGGAATTTCAAAAATTGCAGAATTCAATATCTTTTCGAAAATAAAAATAAGTCAAAGAGTACTTACCTCAAAAGTGATCAAATATCGAAATCAATGCGAGCAAATCCTATAATTTTATTAAACCAGTCAAACTCAAATAATGTTCACACCATCTTAATATAACCAATGCGACGCTTACATATAACTTACTCAATGAAATTTCAAAAATCAGACACCAAAACATCTTGCAAAATAGACCAATATTAACAAACTCAATCCTGACCAGTTCTGAAAATTGACAAATTACTCTATGAAAATGACTTTATCTGAAACAGTACAAAACACGAAAAATGTAGGCAATTCCGAGACCTTTCCAGAATGATAAGGCTCGTTAAAAACGGACAAGTAACGAACTGAAAACATAGACATTTGTGGACTGCATAACAGAATCAGCCCCTGATCAGGTTAGTATTTCGACGTTTAAGACATCGCAATCACAGAAATAGTCAGAGGAATGAAACACAACGTGCAGAGGTCGAAAAGAGCTTTCCAGAATGGTATCGCTCGTAATTTTTGGATAAAGACTCAATTTACTATGAATTTTCAAAGTTAGACTTCTCAGTTTCAAAAACATACTGGCTGGTCAATAAATCCCAGAAAACCTCATATCTACAAACCTAATTTCGGAAAACACAAAGAATCAAAGTTGTAGATAATTAAAATACCTTTTCACAGAGTCTAATATCATAAGAATCCAATTAATAACGAATCAGATACGAATTTAATAAGAATTCAGAATCCAAACATATACATACGAAATTGGAGTAATCATACGACGACAATGGATATAACAAATAACTCAAGGATATACATCAAATTATACACATATACAAATACTCAAGACAATATACAAAGATCCTTAACATAATCAAAATAAATCAAATATCATACACGTGAAATAACACGAATAACAAGAGAATTAAAGAATCGTTACCTCTTTTTCTAAACTTGTTATGAATCTTCCTCTTTTCGCGTTCTTTTTCTCATATCTCTCTCTCTCTCTCTCTCTCTCTCTCTCTCTCTCTCTCTCTCTCTCTCTCTCTCTCTCTCTCTCTCTCTCTCTCTCTCTCTCTCTAACGGCGTCTCTTTTCTTTACCGATGCTAGGGTTTTCATCTTTTTTTAACACGCTCGTATCTAGATATGTATAGGTCAATTTTAATTAAATTGGGCCAACTAAAACTTTAAACTAAAGACCAACAAAATTAAATTAGCAAGACTCATTAATTCTATATTTTTATTCTAAAATCAAATTATATAATTATCGTAAATTTTAATCCACTTCTAATTCTAATTTCTAGCAAATTTTAATCTATTAAAATTACAAAAAAAATCCGGGATATTATAAACTACCCTCCTTAAAAAGAATTTGGTCCCCAAATTCACAACAATCCTATCACATGACACGTCTACCCACTAATCTTCTACAAGTCAAACTTAATCTATGGTCCACAGAAACGCATCCTAGGAAGTGTACTAGTCCTATACCTAACACACTCCGAAGGACGGCCTGCTCTTGATACCAACTGTAACAGCCCGACTTTTCGGACTCTTATTCTAAATACGAAACTTAAATAAAATACATTTCTTTATTCAATAAATACAAAATTGCACAAAAGTCAAATGCAGCGGTCAAACTTAATAATCAAAAATATAAAATCGGAGACGTAGCTCCACAATTCAATAATAAATTCGAACATATAAGCAATTTATTTCCATAAGTCTTTAAACAAATTCACATAGCAGCACGAAATTGCAAAAGTCCGCAGTCTTATTCTTACTTAGCTTCCACAACGAATGAACCTGAAATGTTAGGAAAGGGGTGAGCTACACAGCTCAGCAAGTAACAATTTGACTTATAGATATTCTCAAAAATCAGTGGGCGTTTTAATAAAACAGATTTCTCAAAATAATAATAATTTTTAAAAACCTTTACAAAAACAAATCCAGCCCAAAGTTTATATTTTCAAAACTAGAACAGAAACAGATTTAAAACAGAATTAAAACAGAAATGAAATTCTTATAAATAACCACAGTCTTGCTCTACGACCACAGTTTCCCAGTAGCCGTGATCTTATTCTTATTCTTATTCTTTCGCCACACTTTGCCAGTGACCGGCATCTAAAATTCAATAATTACGCCCCCTTAATAGGTATCTAAAGTTGCACACTTGTGCGCCTACTAAGGGTATCTAAGGCTAGTTCCGGAACTATAGCGTAAATTACGAACGGGTTCGAAACGTAGAGACTGAGGGATTCGAAGATTCTCGTATCTTATATCTTGTACAGTTCGAAACAATATTCTTATATCTTATACGGAATTTCAAAAATTGCAGAATCAAATATCTTTTCGAAAATAAAAATAAGTCAAAAAGTACTTACCTCAAAAGCGATCAAATACCGAAATCAATGCGAGCAAATCCTATAATTTTATTAAACCAGTCAAACTCAAATAATGTTCACACCATCTTAATATAACCAATGCGACGCTTACATATAACTTACTCAATGAAATTTCAAAAATCAGACACCAAAACATCTTGCAAAATAGACCAATATTAACAAACTCAATCCTGACCAGTTCTGAAAATTGACAAATTACTCTATGAAAATGACTTTATCTGAAACAGTACAAAACACGAAAAATGTAGGCAATTCCGAGACCTTTCCAGAATGATAAGGCTCGTTAAAAACGGACAAGTAACGAACTGAAAACATAGACATTTGTGGACTGCATAACAGAATCAGCCCCTGATCAGGTTAGTATTTCGACGTTTAAGACATCGCAATCACAGAAATAGTCAGAGGAATGAAACACAACGTGCAGAGGTCGAAAAGAGCTTTCCAGAATGGTATCGCTCGTAATTTTTGGATAAAGACTCAATTTACTATGAATTTTCAAAGTTAGACTTCTCAGTTTCAAAAACATACTGGCTGGTCAATAAATCCCAGAAAACCTCATATCTCCAAACCTAATTTCGGAAAACACAAAGAATCAAAGTTGTAGATAATTAAAATACCTTTTCACAGAGTCTAATATCATAAGAATCCAATTAATAACGAATCAGATACGAAGTTTATAAGAATTCAGAATCCAAACATATACATACGAAATTGGAGTAATCATACGACGACAATGGATATAACAAATAACTCAAGGATATACATCAAATTATACACATATACAAATACTCAAGACAATATACAAAGATCCTTAACATAATCAAAATAAATCAAATATCATACACGTGAAATAACACGAATAACAAGAGAATTAAAGAATCGTTACCTCTTTTTCTAAACTTGTTATGAATCTTCCTCTTTTCGCGTTCTTTTTCTCATATCTCTCTCTCTCTCTCTCTCTCTCTCTCTCTCTCTCTCTCTCTCTCTCTCTCTCTCTCTCTCTCTCTAACGGCGTCTCTTTTCTTTACCGATGCTAGGGTTTTCATCTTTTTTTTAACACGCTCGTATCTAGATATGTATAGGTCAATTTTAATTAAATTGGGCCAACTAAAACTTTAAACTAAAGACCAACAAAATTAAATTAGCTAGACTCATTAATTCTATATTTTTATTCTAAAATCAAATTATATAATTATCGTAAATTTTAATCCACTTCTAATTCTAATTTCTAGCAAATTTTAATCTATTAAAATTACAAAAAAAATCCGGGATATTATAAACTACCCTCCTTAAAAAGAATTTGGTCCCCAAATTCACAACAATCCTATCACATGACACGTCTACCCACTAATCTTCTACAAGTCAAACTTAATCTATTGTCCACAGAAACGCATCCTAGGAAGTGTACTAGTCATATACCTAACACACTCCGAAGGACGGCCTGCTCTTGATACCAACTGTAACAGCCCGACTTTTCGGACTATTATTCTAAATACGAAACTTAAATAAAATACATTTCTTTATTCAATAAATACAAAATTGCACAAAAGTCAAATGCAGCGGTCAAACTTAATAATCAAAAATATAAAATCGGAGACGTAGCTCCACAATTCAATAATAAATTCGAACATATAAGCAATTTATTTCCATAAGTCTTTAAACAAATTCACATAGCAGCACGAAATTGCAAAAGTCCACAGTCTTATTCTTACTTAGCTTCCACAACGAATGAACCTGAAATGTTAGGAAAGGGGTGAGCTACACAGCTCAGCAAGTAACAATTTGACTTATAGATATTCTCAAAAATCAGTGGGCGTTTTAATAAAACAGATTTCTCAAAATAATAATAATTTTTAAAAACCTTTACAAAAACAAATCCAGCCCAAAGTTTATATTTTCAAAACTAGAACAGAAACAGATTTAAAACAGAATTAAAACAGAAACGAGATTCTTATAAATAACCACAGTCTTGCTCTACGGCCACAGTTTCCCAGTAGCCGTGATCTTATTCTTATTCTTATTCTTTCGCCACACTTTGCCAGTGACCGGCATCTAAAATTCAATAATTACGCCCCCTTAATAGGTATCTAAAGTTGCACACTTGTGCGCCTACTAAGGGTATCTAAGGCTAGTTCCGGAACTATAGCGTAAATTACGAACGGGTTCGAAACGTAGAGACTGAGGGATTCGAAGATTCTCGTATCTTATATCTTGTACAGTTCGAAACAATATTCTTATATCTTATACGGAATTTCAAAAATTGCAGAATCAAATATCTTTTCGAAAATAAAAATAAGTCAAAGAGTACTTACCTCAAAAGCGATCAAATACCGAAATCAAAGCGAGCAAATCCTATAATTTTATTAAACCAGTCAAACTCAAATAATGTTCACACCATCTTAATATAACCAATGCGACGCTTACATATAACTTACTCAATGAAATTTCAAAAATCAGACACCAAAACATCTTGCAAAATAGACCAATATTAACAAACTCAATCCTGACCAGTTCTGAAAATTGACAAATAACTCTATGAAAATGACTTTATCTGAAAACGTACAAAACACGAAAAATGTAGGCAATTCCGAGACCTTTCCAGAATGATAAGACTCGTTAAAAACGGACAAGTAACGAACTGAAAACATAGACATTTGTGGACTGCATAACAGAATCAGCCCCTGATCAGGTTAGTATTTCGACGTTTAAGACATCGCAATCACAGAAATAGTCAGAGGAATGAAACACAACGTGCAGAGGTCGAAAAGAGCTTTCCATAATGGTATCGCTCGTAATTTTTGGATAAAGACTCAATTTACTATGAATTTTCAAAGTTAGACTTCTCAGTTTCAAAAACATACTAGCTGGTCAATAAATCCCAGAACAACTCATATCTACATACCTAATTTCAGAAAACACAAAGAATCAAAGTTGTAGATAATTAAAATACCTTTTCACAGATTCTAATATCATAAGAATCCAATTAATAACGAATCAGATACGAATTTTATAAGAATTCAGAATCCAAACATATACATACGAAATTGGAGTAATCATACGACGACAATGGATATAACAAATAACTCAAGGATATACATCAAATTATACACATATACAAATACTCAAGACAATATACAAAGATCCTTAACATAATCAAAATAAATCAAATATCATACACGTGAAATAACACGAATAACAAGAGAATTAAAGAATCGCTACCTCTTTTTCTAAACTTGTTATGAATCTTCCTCTTTTCGCGTTCTTTTTCTCATCTCTCTCTCTCTCTCTCTCTCTCTCTCTCTCTCTCTCTAACGGCGTCTCTTTTCTTTACCGATGCTAGGGTTTTCATCTTTTTTTAACACGCTCGTATCTAGATATGTATAGGTCAATTTTAATTAAATTGGGCCAACTAAAACTTTAAACTAAAAACCAACAAAATTAAATTAGCAAGACTCATTAATTCTATATTTTTATTCTAAAATCAAATTATATAATTATCGTAAATTTTAATCCACTTCTAATTCTAATTTCTAGCAAATTTTAATCTGTTAAAATTACAAAAAAAAAAATCCGGGATATTATAACTTTCTTCTGGATTTTTGGAATAAGCTTCTTATGGTAGGTGCAGGTCTGGAAGATGTAACAATATTCTCATCAGTATGATTATATGAGGTTGATCTTTAACTCAGAGAAACTCCCCCTAAGTTCATTGGGGTGATAACTCAGAGTTGTGATCCACTTACGGATGCTTCACTTTTGCTTCCTACGGAAGCTCCATTTGGCTCTCTACGGATGCTCCACATGGCTTCCTACGGATGCTCCATTTTGGCTTCCAATCAGATGCTCCATTTATCCTTTCCATAGACGACTCATTTGGACTTGAATCAACCATAGTCTAGGTGAACACTCATGGAGATACTGATCCATCCACATAATCATCATCTTCTTCATACCACATACCACCTTCCATTTCAAACTTAAATCTGAGAACTCCAGAAAATTTCTCATCAATAAGCTTGTTTATCTGGCATCATCAGAAACAACCTGTATAGACTCCTTAACAGTGTTGATTCATTGACTTAAAGCCTTGCAGGCTTTTCCAACTACATGCACTCTTTTTGAGTTGCATACCCAACCTGGGTTTCTGAGTAGATAAAAGATTCGATCGTTGACAGGATGTCTTCTTGAAGTTGCAGAAGTAGATTAACACTTTCTGAGAAATGCTCCCCCTGAGCAAATGTTCCATACAGAAAACCCTTCAAGAAAGAACATAAGATACCATGGATGGTTGCTTACTTTCCTCTACACTTGAATGTCATCTCTTATGAAAGACAGTCAGAAAGCATGTAGAAGAAACCACCATTCTCAGCTACATCTCTACTTCCTCTTAGCAAAGATCTTTTCTTCCACTCATGAATTACTTGAGAATATTTATCCAGGTGTCAGTTAAACTTAACAATTGTGATATGTTAAGTATTCGATCATGGACTTGATGTTCTTCAAGTAATTTCCCACACAGATTCCCTTATCTCCTTTAGCTAAGCTTCTATTACTTCCTTGGCTAAGGAATGTGAAAAGAGAAAAATTGTTGGCTACACTTATACACACAATTTGATGATTCCTCCTTCAGGTGCTTGAATGATCAAGAAAACATTTTGGCTACAATAAGTAGCACCAGCCACAACTTTCCAGAGCTCAAATAGTTATCCTGATTTTCCAAGCAAAGTCTCTGCAGATATTGTCGTTTGTTTCATAAGACCTCTTCCCAATGAATTCTTGAGCTAAATCCTTTATGGAGATTTCATGTGCAGTGGCTGAAGGTGTTTATCAAACGTAGGATTTGTCCCGTTCTTGATAGAGGTCTTCTATTGCTTCCCTTAATGGCATGCATCCTTTAACCCATCCTTGGCAAAACTTGGGGTTCCTCTAATCAAGACTCATACAGCTTCTTATTCACTAGCTACAATTATCCTGATTTTGCCTTGTCACAAAGCGGTCAAGTCATGCAATCCTCCAAGGTAGTACACAAATCAGCTACATACACTTTCCTATCAAGTGTCCAGTGTTTACCACTTCATTGTCTTTCTATTGATAGACAATGCAGGCTACAAATACAGAGTTTCCTTTGTCACATGCTTGATAGATACAGAGCAAGGTATGCTTATATCTATCAACTAGTGCTTCAACCCTAACTGATGATATTGTTTGACAAAGTCATGCTTCATTACTTAATCATGACTACAAATATCATGTCCACTTATCAGTAGAGGGGCTACTTTCCTCTGAGCAATTAGTGAGCAGGACAGAAACTCTAGTAGGAAACTAAAGATCCTGTATCTTCCTCCTACACACTTTCAAAACAGAATCAAGCAATCATAGGTACCCAAGTTTCCTTGAGCTTTGACTTTTTAGCTTTTATGACTGTCATCTTTTCTTTCTGAGCTTTGAGCTTCAAAGGATTCGAACCATTCTCATCCCTTGGTTCTGACATTGAGAGATAAGCATTCACATGTTGCTCAAGAATATCAAAATTTGATGCTCGGCAAGGAAATGTTTGAGCATACAAATCATTCAAGTCAGGCATGCTCCATGACATTTGAGGCATATTGAATTCATACCAATATGGATGAGGAACAAATGGCATGTTAGCATATCTTGTTGAATCTCGAGCATTGTGAGCAAAAATGTGATGCATGACAGGCATATCAGTCATAGGCAGTTGAGTAGATCTTGTATGAACAAATCTGCAAGAAGTATACAAGTGATTAACTCTACCACATCGAATGCAGGGCCTTCTGGAAGTACTTTCTTCTGATGGGTAGTTGCTACTACAGTTAATCATTGTTGTTTCATTCAAGCTTTCCTCTTCATCTGCATCTGACTCTTCTTCCTTGATGATTTTGCTTCTTAGTGATTGAACCTGGTTCTTGAAGCTTGGTCCAACCATATTGCTCAGTTTTTCTAGAGTCTGATTACTCCTAAATGGTTTTACCATCTTTAGAGCAGTCTCCACATCCTCTAGCTTCTTGTTATTGCAATTCCAGGCCTCTTTACAAAATGTGTCCATTCCTTGAGATTTGATAATGTTGGACACAATGTAACTGGAATTATTCCATCTTGCAATAACCTCTTGTTCCTTTCTCAGCTGCTCTTTCAAAACCACTTCTCTTTTTAAGACAGCCTCAAGTTCATGTTTAGCATTCATGCATTCAACAAGTGTTTCCTTAAACTCAGAGACTTGAGTTTCCAACATAGCATTTATCTCACTAAGCATAACATTGGTTGCTTTGAGTCTGACATTTTCTTCAATGAGATTGTTAAAGAAAATACGTACAACATGTAATTCATCAAATAAATTCATTGCAGTGCTGCAACATACTTCTTTAACATGCTTAGTTGGCTTCACAGAAAATACTTGATTTCTGGTTGAACTTGCTTCTTGATTGTCATAGGCTATGGGTACAAGGTTGATAGATTCCTCTGTTGATGTTGAACAACCCTCTTCAATTGAAACCCTTCGCTCAAAAAGGACTTCATCTTCCAGTGCCGTTCCTTCCTTGCCCTTGTCTGTTGTGGTTCTGATACATTCACAGATCTTCAGTTTGAATGTTGAGCTTGTTGCTTCTGTTCTCTCCTCTTCTTTCAAATCTTGGTTGCAGATGACCACATCTCTTCTTTACTGATAGTCTTTGCATCCTGCATAGCCTCAAGATTTGAGCATTCAAGAGTACTTAATAGGCTGCTAAGATTTAGATCTTTAGATTCAGGGGTATTTTTGATAGATACAGAGATATGCTTCCATTTTCTGGGTATAGAGTTTGCAAACACCAACTTTGAGTTTTTGTTTGACAACTCACTACGCCATAAGTGGGATTCAGCAACACCTGAAAAAGTGTGGTTATAGCCCAAAAAACTGTTGGTAAAAGGAAAAAAACAGGCTATGGCTACACTTTGACCAAATTTGAGGGTGTTAGAAAAATGGCCGCTACCATAGGGGTCTACACCAACACTTTTGTAGTTTTTGGTAACACGGGAGAAATGTGTAGGCGTAGACCCCTACGCCAACACTTTTTATTTCTGTGGCTACATATTATTAGTTGTTGCCATAGATCTATGCCTACACAGTTATCTTTGTAGTAACACTACTAATAGTATTGCTATAGACCTATGCCAACACATTTTCAGTACTACTGTAACACCAAATTATGAAACACTTTGATGTTTTTACCAACACCCTTACCACTATGCCTACACTTTTTCTTATCATTTTTAGATTTTGTGCCAACACTTTGCTATACTTTTGCCAACACATAAAGACTAAATACTTTGGAGTCAATGGTTACACTTTGCATGCTTTTTACCAACACTTTAAATACAGAATGGCAACATATGACATTGAAATATGAACTTCCCATTCAAAATATTACCAAACATTCCAATGCATAAACAGGCTGTCCAGAAGCCATTTCAATACATAAAAAACCATCCAAAATAACTACATCAAATTCACACCATTCCAATACATAATAATCAATCATCCATATCTACTACATAAACCAACATCTAAAACCCAACTCAACTACCATGGAGTAGCTAAGCCCGGAAGACCTCAAATCAGCCAACCTTAATGATTTCTCAGCTGCATCTTTTGCGGCCATTGCAACATCTGTTATTTCTTCTTTATATTTAAGTTTATTCTCCGACTCTATTACAGCACCTTCATTTTGTAGAACTTTCTCAACATCAGCCTGTAAAAAAGAACAGTGCATTTGATTGAGACACAAAATACAATAAAAAAATATCAAAGAAATGTCCATTTAATACTTACAATTTCACATATGACCTTGGATACCATGAAAGTACTCGTGTTTAAGCGCTTCAGCAGCATTTATTCTCTCACTTGGATTCCACCACAGCATATTGTGACAGACAAAGCAAATTACTGTTACTAATTACTATCTTTATGTTCTAGATATAAATATAAAAGAGCACTGCAAACATTACTTAACGAAAATGAAAGTTCATCAAGCATATAAAAATTACATCTTCGATATTTGCTAAAACAATTTATGTTCAGCAAGCATGTATGTTGTTGGATACTGGGATGGATGGAGTACTAAAATTTGCTAATTTGCTAATTTTAAATTTTAAATTTAAGTAGTTGGTGATATTTTTGTTCAAAATTCCTCTCATAAAGTGCTGGAACTGTAAGAACAATGACAAGGCCTGCCAGATTGGCCATATTTATAAGTTACATGTACACATGTTATGATTATCAATAGTATGGCAACTCACTTCAGTGTATCAAGCTCTAAATTTGGTATTAGGACAATTATATCAAGGCGAAGTTTTCAATAATTCCACGCAAGAATATATGCAACATGAACAAAAAACTGATAAGAACTTACTAGTGTAGGCCAGTGTAAGGAAGTCCATAAAGCAGCCTATCACGGATATTAACAGCAGGTATGTGGCAACTCTCATAAACATATGTGTCTTTACCCAACGCAATATCCTGGGATATAGAGAGCAATGCATTAATGTGATTTCGGATAAAGGATGCTGCTTTACTCACTGTTTCTTCAGATAGGTAAAAATCTGGTAAAGGTAGAGCAGGTCTGTTCATAACCATTTAGAGGAAGATAATAAGATAGCAGTAAGATATTATCAGGATTCGTCTTTCTCTAACAGTAAGATATCACTGTTAATTAATTGCTAACTAGAAACTCAGATACTGTATTAGAATCAAATCAAACACAATGAAATTGCAGAATGTAGCAAATCTCAAGATGAAAAGTTCACATTAATTAGCGATAAGTATGCTTTATCAAACTGAATAGCAAGGTCTTCTTTTCTTAGATAGAAATTCATTCGGTAAAGTATTTAAACTAAAAGAAACTTATGTACTTCAAAAGTTGGTGTAAGTAACAGGTATCTTTCTTCCTTTATCCTCCATAGCTTCAATCTGGTCACAAGTTCCACAAAAAAACTTTCCATCACCTAATAATGTTACATGGCAAGGAGCTATATATCATAAAGGAACTTGGGAAACTTACTGATTTGAGATCATTGTATGGTCTCCTAAGCTATTCAAACATCACGCTTGTGTTCATCTTGTTATGGCCTTTAAAATTTTAACTTTAAAAGAGCTGAATTTATGCTACAACGACATGACAAGCCACTGAACATCACTTTGCATGAGGTTTGTACACTGATCAGGCGATCACTAGAAGAATATATTGTATATTGATCACATAAAGACAGACATAGATGTATATTGCATGAATAATTATCATCAATAAATCTTTACTTTTAGTGTCTGCTTTCCATTCCTTTTTCTAATGACATTTGGAAATTGTACTGAACAGGAGAATAAGTGATTTGTCTAATGGGGGCTCTACACTGGAATTTATCAAGGAAATGAAGTCTCTGACTAATTAGTTTTTAGGTCCTAATATATGTGTCTTATATATATGCCTCTACCTATTTGCTAAATTTATTCTAAATTTCATAATGGCACCTCTGAAAGATGTAATCTGACTGTTTTATTCTTTACTTTACCTTTTGCAGAATTTTGCGGAATAACAATATATCTGGTTCTATCCCTTCTGACTTTGGTGAATTTCGAAATTTGGTTCAACTATAAGTTATTCATGTTGGTTGATTTTTCATATGATATTACTGATCCTAGAGATTTTATGCCAATTGCCAAAGCTTAGTTTTGTTTTGCAACAGATTCCTCCCCGACACTCTTATATCTGAAAGTAAACCAAATGAAGATAGAGTTATGCTAAACATCCAGAAACTTTATATAGCAAATTTTGTGCACTTATACTAATATACCTATTTAAGCTAATAAGTATGTCTATTATATCTTGACCAGGTATTATTACTTGTAGTAGAGATCAGATCAAATCTTTGAAGAAAAAAAATCCTAATTTAAAAAAAAAAAAGAATCATACTACGTATGTTGAAAAAGAAAACACTTCTCTAAGGAAGAGACCATACTTACCAGGTAAATGATAGAATAATATTACCTAATAATGTTACAGTCTTCGTTGTGGAACTAATATTTTGTATTTCTTGTTGTACTTTAATGTCTTGCAGACCATAGACCATCGCGACAGTGTGCATGTTCCTTGCTGGAAAGGTTGAAGAAACACCTCGCCCGTTAAAAGATGTCATTCTTGTTTCTTATGAAATTATACATAGAAAGGACCCTGCTGCTGCACAGAAGATAAAGCATAAGGTTTGTTTGTTGTCAGTTACTTGTGCTATTTTCTACCAACTAATGTTGAGATCATTGGGTATCTGGTTTAGCTTTAAAATATGTCTGGTTTATCAAGTGATATGTGGTGTGTTGGGTGAAGTTGAAGGTCCTTTTTTTCTGTATTAAGCAGTTCTTGGATAAGTTGACTTCTATTTGCTTGTCTGGCAAAAAAGAGCTTTGAACATATAATAAAGATAAAAAAGTTTGTAACCTGGTTGTCTGCGGTTTAAGAATACATTAATGATTATAGTGATGATAATGATGGATTATGGTCAACATGACATACAGTTTGACTTATGAGCTTGCAAAGTAAAAGGAGGACCTCTCCACCTACTGATCAAAGATTGAAGAGGAATCTGAGAGGGAAAATTTACGAAAAAAGATTGAAGTAGGTATTTCAGAGTGAAAGATTCAGAGATGAAAAACAATTACAGCATCTATCCTCTATGTAATAACTAGCCTTAGTCTAACAAGAGGTAACCTAGTTTCCGTTATGATTAATTGCTAAGTTTGCTTTATCGAACTGAATAGCGGTCTTCTTTTCTTGGAGAGAAATTCATTCTGTAAAAGTATTTAACTTATGTATTATAAAAATTGGTGTAAATAACAGGTATCTTTCTGTTTATATCTTCCAAAGAATTGGTAAGGTGGATTTCAGAAAACACTCCCCCCCTGTTGGTACTGTGGTCTCTCTCGCTTGCATGTGTGCCATATATAGGCTTCCCTTGTAACATGTCTTGTTACTTTAAATTATGTACTATCTACTTCCTTCCGAGCGGCTAAGATGAAGGGAAAAGATATATTTATATGCTTAAGTGCCTATAGAGGCTTGAGCGGAAACAAACCCTATAAAGGGTTAGAAGTGGTAGAACTCCCTTGCTAATTGGTTATTATTTGTTCCCACGTCTATCATGCAGGAGGTGTATGAACATCAAAAAGAGCTGATACTAATGGGAGAAAGGGTTTTATTGGCTACTCTTGTATTAATCAAAATGCTTGAGATTGCTGCTTACACACCAGTGTCTTCCCCTAATACATGTAAATTAGAAAAATATATGATCCTAAATCTATAACTATAAATTCTTCTGCAGCACAATCAATTTTGGCTGGACACTACAAACAAAAGTAAAGTATCTTGTTGTCATTCACGCATTAACATCCTTCAGAGGTTTGCACTAAAGCTTGAAAATTATAAAACTACATGAAATGTTCAATGGTAAACAGAACATTCAAAATACTCAAAACAGAACATTCCTAATATACTCAAAACAGAACATTCAAAATCCTATCTCTTCAGTAAAATCCAAAACATTCCTAATTAAAACCCAAAACATTCAAAATCGAAGCATGCATAATATACTCAAAACATTCAAAATTGAAACAATTAAGAATGTAATCGAAACAATTAAAAACTGAGGAGTAAGAAGAAGACCTGAACAAGCCCTAATTTCTTGTGAAGAGAGGGTAGAGAATGTAATCGAACAAACCCTAAAGTCTTGTAATTGAACTCGCAGAGAACCCAATGTACAAGCCCTAATTTCTTGTAATTTACCCGTAAAGAACAGAAGAAGACCAAAAAAAGTCCTAATTTCTTCTAATTGAACCTGTAGAGAATGTTATTGAACCCGTACATAATAAGCCCTATTTTTTTGTGAAGAGAGAAAGAGAGTTGAAGAAGTTTTGAGAGAGAGAGAGAGTTGAGAGCGAGAGAGAAAGAGAAAGAGAAAGAGAGAGTTGAGAGCGAGAGAGAGTTGAGAGAGATAAGCTGTGAGTGAAAATAATTGACCCGCCTAAGTGAAAATAATTGACCCGCCTAAGTGAAAATATTTGGACAAAAAATGACCCGCTTGGACAAATTGATTGGGCCCGCCTATTTTTCACATTAATCGGCTACACTTTTTTTAATAGCAACGGCTACACATACTTTGGTGTTAGCATAGATACCGGATGAAGTCTATGGTCACACTAATTTGTAGTAATGCTAACACTGAAGAAATGTGTAGGCTTAGACCATTTTTAAGACATATATGGTTACACTTTTGCTTGTAACATTGAAAAAAGCGTAGTTATTGCTCATATATGGCGTAGTGACTCATTCCCAGCTTCTTTATTGTCACCTCTCTCCATGGTTGCAGTTGCTTTTGATCTTTAAACTTCTTGCATGTTAGAAGCTTGCTCTGATACCAATTGTTATTCCCAGAACAATGCAACCTAGATTGTAGAAGGGGGGTTGAATACAATCTAGTTAATTTCACAAAACTTTTTCAAACTTTTTACGGTATGAATATATGTGTTAGTAAATTAACTAAGAATTGAGACAAGCCATGAACATAAATGAATTCTTCGAGTTAAAAAGTAATGCAGGAGACAAGCAGACTTTTTAAACTTTTCAGGTGGGTTTCTCGGAAAAAGCCCACCTGAGGTGTATATTGAAGAATTCTTTGGTTTTGTTTTTCAACAAACTCCAGCTGCTTACACAGATGATGGAAGAGAGCCTAAGTGTTTTTACTTTCAGCTTTGTGCTCTCTCCACATGCATTTCTATGCTACTCCACACAGTCTTATATACATCGACTGTGTGTTACAAACAAAACCTACAACATAATAAAATATTACATTTTGGTTCTACTTGATCACATGCTCGTCTCAGAAACTATCCTATTCGGGAAATGCCTTGGCTGGCATCACAGATAAACTTGTATACTCCCAAATGGTGCTTTCTGATTGAGTGTGCTGCTCTCTTCAAAAATTACTAAGTCCATGCAATTGACCTAGCTTCCAAGCCCATGTGACATCTGCATGAAAGAGACCTCTCCTTGGTTACCCGACTGTCAAGTCACTATCAGCTGAGATAAGTGAACATGTAGTATGCAAATAGGTCTTCATGCTTGTCAAGCCTTTCCTTTGTGTCCAGCTAGAAGTTAAACTTCTAGGTAGCTCCCTTAACTCTTATTTATCCATCGAGACATAAAAGACAATAGATAACTTCACATTTCACTTGTAGGAATTTGAGCCTTAGAATATTTACAATTTTGACTCCCTATTCCATACATCTTTTAGTCACGGGCGTGTAATGATGATCACTGAGACTGTCCTCCATTCAACCTGCTAAATAAAGGAAACCTTCAAAAGATTCCGTTACATAGATTTGTTTTCCATGTTGAATGAGATGAACATCAGTAGGCGTATTAATTCCATATCCGTAGACTACCATTTTACGTCAAATATCTGTAGAAAGGTAATTTCAGAATATCCGTAGAAGTAATATTCCATAACTGTATCCATAGATGAGACATGACATTCTTGACTACATCCATAGATAGACCATGACCTCCTTAACTGCATCCATAGATAAAACATGACATCCTTAGTTGTATCTAATGATCAACTTCCTTCAGCTTTTATCCGTAGATATGATGTCCCCAGCTTTTATCTATAGATGAGATAAGATGTCCTCAACTTCTATCCGTTGATGGGATAAGATGTCCTCAGCTTCTATCCGTTGATGGCATATGATGTTTTCAGCTTGTATCCATAGATGAAATAAGATTTCATAGCATGATCCGTAGAATGGATACACTTAGCTTCATCTTTAGATAAAACATCTTGTCATCTTTATTGATTCACCATTACTGAGTTAAATAGGCAGACTTACCACTGAAACACTTGGTGCTTGATTAGACGTCCGTTGACTTGCTTCTGAATTGCTTCCTAACTTGATGACAGAATATCCTTCAATCATTTGATGTGGCTTTTAGACCTTGGATAGATAAAATGTCTTCTAGTTAGCTTCCTGATTTATCAGCTTCTGTGAACTAGCTTTTTGACAATCAGCTTCAGTGTCAAGATCAAATTATTGTCTTGAGCATTTTGTTATCATCATTTCAAATGGGTTAACCCTAACAGGTTCAATCACTTAAGTATTATTAATTGGACGGTTTAATTGTAATTGATCAGAATCGGTTTATTTAAGAAACAAGTGTGGGTAAGCGAGTGGGATAAGTCTGACACCCAAAATAATAAAAAAACTTACCTTCGTCTTCCTTTTACTTTACATCTGTATATACATCTACATACATAGTTTTAATAAAATTGAGTAATAATGCGAAATTAGTGTTCTTTTTTGTTTGTGGTGAATGTAGTGTTTTGAAGTTGATTGATTGGGTGTCTAAGTGTCATGAAATGAATGAAGAGACTGTTGAGTTGTTGTTGAAGACGATTTTGTCGGCTGATACTTCGGTTTCGTTGAGGATTCATGGAGATTGTTTGTTGCAAATTGTGAGGACTTTGTATGATATTTATTTAGGGAGTAAGAATGTTGTGAAGTAGACGATTGCAAAGGTGAGTTTGATTCAAATGTTGGTGACTGTGTTTAGGAGAATGGAGGCTCATTCTGCAGTTGCTCCAATTCAGCCGATTGTGGTGGCTAAATTGATGGAGCCTGCGGAGAAAACGGATGCAGATGGGAATATGATTATGTTTGTGCAAGGGTTTATTACTATGATAATGCAGGATATTAATGGGGTTGTTCGTGCTCTCTGTAAGTTGTCCATGAAGACGCCACTAAAGGAAGCACTAGCAGATCCAAGGCTAATGTGAGGGAAGATAATCGCTTTGGAGTTGCTTAAGATTTATTTGGAGATGAGCCAAACTGATGTAGCTTGCAAATTATGTTTCTCATTGATGCAAATTTTGATTATCGTGATTTTGTAAATTAACTTAATCAGTTTAAATATTTTTTGTTTTAATAATTTATGTTCTATCATGTTTTTTTTATTAATCATAGCTTATTGTTTTTATTATTTTCATCAAATAGAGGTTAAAAATAAATTAATAAAAAACTGATCCCAAAATATATATTTTTTATTATTATTTTATTAAAGGTATTAAATATTAATTATTGTTTTTCATTATTTTCATCAAATATAAATTTAAAATAATTAATGAAAAATGACTCAGAAAAGTCAACAAAGAATTGCTTTAAAAATAAAAAATATAGAAGTCATTTTAGACCTAAACACTCTCTTTTTCATACATGAATGATTGAACCGTTCGAATATGAACTAATATGATAAGTGTATATTTCGGGTTAAACTTCAATGACCAAGAAGTAATTAACCCGTAAATTTATACAAAAAATTTAGTGAAATTTTAATAATATAAAATTGTAGAGTATACTTTTTGTTTTTAATATTCAGACCCGTATAACAGAAAATGGTCGTCTTCTCCAAACTTTGTAACTAGTCCTAATATTGAAAATGGCGCCGCTAGAATCTACTACCAACATCAAGGTAATAAACTTGTATTGGTTTTATAATCAATAAATTATAGAGTTTACAATCAATCTGTTTGTTAATTCTTAATAATCTCTGTGTGTTCATGTATTGCTGTTTACTTATTTAGTTCAAAACTAGGTAGTCTATATGTATGTTTACATTTATATAGTTGCTTTGCGGTGGAATGGAGTGTGGGGAGAATCGAACCTGCGACCTGTTTGTCCAAGTAATTATGTTAAAAGGACTCGGAGCTTTGAGATATTTTGTGTAATTTGTGGCTTTGAAAAGACGAAGAATGATTAATTGTTGTTATAAAAGTCAATTATCGAAGATATATATAATGTTGTATTAGATTGCGGGAAAGTAAAATAGTAATGTGAGATTTAGAATATTTAAGGAATCGATGAGATTGATTTATTTTGGATATCATGAGTTCTGAAGCACGATTTTGGAGTTTGCACACTGATAACTAAAATTACTTAATGTTATTAGGAAAATGATAGAATTAAGACCTTGCGGTTTTCTTCGGTGACACCTTGTTATTGCGGTTATGAGGGACTATTTCGTTTTGTGCATGGAATTTTTTGTATATAGTTATATGTGAAATATGATTTTTTCTGTTGACGTGACAATTTTAAGAGCAGTTACTTTTTCAATAATTTAGCCATATTACTTCAGTCATTGTGTTGTTTGTCTATCATGAGTTTTACAAAACGGTGTGGTTATTTAGTGTTGTTTCTGCCTATAGGGTCCCAATTATAATGGCGTGTTGGGGCTGGTGAAGATTTCCCCGGCTGTTTCTCAAGCTTTATCACAAGGGAAAGCAGTTGTTGCTCTCGAGTCCACCATAATATCTCATGGTCTGCTGATTCCATACTTCATGTTCTTAAACTTCTGCTGATTATGTTATGTCATTGTTTAATACATGATATTTATATTTTTTAAATTCCAATTCATGATCTATTGGTCTTTGCTCTTGGGGTAGTAATCCTTGGCTTACTTGGTTCAAATTCTTCTATGCCTATGTACATTATCGTTTGTAAATATATGGTGTATACTCGCTGATCGTATCTCTACCTGAAAAGCATTTCAATATCAATTTATGTTGTATCGTGTGTTTTTTGAACCTATTGATTCACGAAATATGGTCTCTCATTTCACAAGAACACTAACGTTTAGCTAGATTCTGCTAGAGACCCTCAACAGTGAAAGTAGTTCATTGTAATTTATTTACAGAAAGTATTCTCTCTTAGAATCCTAATTATCTAGCAGTCATATGATCTTTATATGTTCCTTTATACATTATAACAAATTTACCAGTAGAGATTCTTAGATTCTATGGATAACAATCAGTTCACAGGAAAGTTAATTCAAGCATTTTTAAGCTTTCTCCTAAAAAAGCATTTTCGAATTTACGGTCTTATCTGAATTAAAGAGGCAAAGAAACGACTCCGTTCTAATTGATGCAATGGAACCACCCAGCTAAATTAAGACAATAGTTCTCAGCTTAATGCCTAGGTGGTGTTTTTTCAATAATAACTTTTCGTCCTAAAATTCATTGTCTAGGTGATTGTTGGTGAGTATATTATAACAGTTATGGTGCTTGATAAAAGTTTGTTCAGAATCTGATACAAGAACTGCTTTTGTACTATTGTATATCACTGAAGTTCCATGCTTAGATGAGCTTTAAAGTTCTCGATGTCTTGTTTTAAAACATCGTAATTCACAATAATACTGATCTTATTGGTTTATTCAGGAATGCCTTATCCTCAAAATCTAGAGACAGCGAAAGAGGTGGAGGCTATTGTTAGGGACAATGGAGCTGAACCAGCTACAATTGCAATTTTAGATGGCATGCCTTGCGTAGGTATTAGTATCAGCCTGTTTCTTTTAGATTTTCTCGAAGAGCTTTTTCGCCGTGAACATCATGTCAATTCATTTAGAAGGATAGATACTGTATTGTTGATGCACATCTAGTTTCTTTTTTACAAAGTCTTTTTTTTTAACCTGCACTTTCTATGTGCTCTGGGATCAAACCATTCCATACTAACTCATTTAATAAAAAAAATCACCCTAAAATACAGGTATATATGGTTTGCAAGAATGCCTGGAACCAATATCAGAGATGGGAAAAATTGTGGTTATACATGTCATGTCAACATGTTTTTAATATCTGCATATGAGCTCTGGACAACACTTACGCATCATAACTAGAAGGTTCTTCTAGCTCCTTCCCAGTACCTCTTGTCACATAAGGCTCAAATTAAAGAAGAGGTGCAATTATAAAAATCTGGAAATCCCGAGATCTCTTTGATGCAGGACAGCTTGTAGGAAAATGTGATTAGAATAAAAACGATAAAAACAATAATTAGAAATTCTAATAATATAACCTAATGGACCAAGGTCCACAACAATTGGGCCTATTTTTATAAACTACTTATCTACTAATCATCTAGGCCCACATAAAATACATAGATAGTTACCCTTGTATCTCTATACTAATTATAATTAAATTGATTAATAACATATATATAAAAATTATTTGCTTATGTTCCTCATTGTATTTGAAGATAAATATAAAAAATGGTTGTCATCCTGGCGTAGATGAGCCTTTGATGTTAGACTTATTGCAGCTCTGAAAGTCAGCCAGTGAATTTATATATAATGTCAGGCTGCAATTGAGGCAGATATCATAAATTCTGTTATTTGGTAGGTGCTAAGGTTGTTTTAAAATGCTGTGGGAGATTGAAATATTTTCTACCTTTCATTTACCAGCTTATTCTACTTTTATCAATCTCTCAATTTACCTTCTTCCTCAGTTCGTAGCGATTCATCTTCATACTCTTAAGTGTTAAATGCCCAGAGGTTTAAGTGCCTGATTCATGTCGGTGAGGTCATGGGTTCTACCCTCGACTCTCGTATCCGACTTGGTGGGGGTAATTTTCTGGAAGCAGCCTCCCTAGTCTCTTGAGTATGGGTAAGGCTGCGTACATCCTACCCTCCTCACACCTGCTCTTCGAGCGGGATAAGTGAGTACATCCCTTTTACTCTTAAGTCTTAACTCTAGTGACTGTCAGTTCTATTCACTGTTATTTCCAAATAGTTTGTATGAAAGCAATCTTCTGTTCACAAATTTAAGCCAACTTCAGTCTCTTATTTAATCTCAATGCTCTGTTATTTTTTTCAATCTGATCTTTTTATTCTTATTTAGTACACCACTACAACCTAACATAAACTACAATTTTGCATAAAACATATATGTAGATATGAAAAAGTATTCCTTATTCCTTATATTCTGTAAAAGGGGCAAAAACAGCTAGCCCATAGACATTGTGAGTGAGTAAATATTCAAGCCTTCATTATAGCTGAGAAGGAAATCTAAGTAAAGCATGTGAAGACCTATATGTATCGAGGGAATATATTTATGTAATTAAGTGTGTGTGTAAAGATTAAAAGGCTTTCCATATTTTTATTTTGAAAAAGGAGACAGAAAGAGATCCCTTGCCGACCTCATCACAAAGTGATCAAGAACCCCTCACTTATAGCGGAGGAAAACTGTGGAAACGAAAAAAAAATTAATGACAAACAAGTTCAACAAGTGCCCAAAACATGAACATACACCAAATAACTTGTAATAGAAAAGCATATCCTGCTGCCAGGTAAGATCTAAAAAGGATAATTCCTTGAAACCTATTCATTTGTGCACCACGAAAGCAACCAAAAGCTTGATACTATCTCACACTGCATCCAAAGACCTACTAAAATCTTCAGATATTCTGCTAATCTTCTTAAGCCAAGAAGCCCAAAAATTTGCTAAAGGCTTTTATTTGTATGATGAAGAGTAGTACCAAGCAATAATGAAGTGCATTAACATATGAATGAGGAACAATATAAAGCTGGATATAGCTATCTCCTAGAGCAACTAAATTAGTAGATAATGGAATATCACTTTCTGCATAGTTGAGGAGTAGAAACCTACTCTAACAAAGCAAAAATGAACTGCATTAACATGTGAATGAGGAACAATGTGAAGCTCGACATAGCCATCTCCTAGAGCAACTGGATCTATAAGTAATGGGATAATACTTTCTACATAGTTGACCTTTGAGATCCTAGATTGAAGATGGGGCTTATAATAGGGATAACATGACGTTCCATAGCTCTAGATTTGCTATAAAAAAAGGCCTAAAGTTCATTTTCCTGTAACATGCCAGTGCCAATAATTAGTGCATACCAACACTTGGTCTATGCAAACAAAATTGTTGCTCAACCGATGCAGAAACATACAAACTCTAATCCACTGTATTAGCTTACTCATATACGATCTTGTAGGTTATTTTCTACTTTCTTATGTTGGGACAACCTTACATGCAGGCCTGACTCCAGAGGAATTGGAGAGGTTGGCTACTCTAGGTCCCAAGTGTCAAAAGACAGCTCGCAGGGACATTGCTCATGTTGTGAGTGAAACTCGACGCTGCCAGTTCTCTCGTAGGCCTTACCATGTTATGTTCTTAATTCAATACACATGACATGAATGTGTTTCTTGGTTCTTCAAAAAAGAAAAATATTTGATTGCTGTCATGCACACAAGTTACTGCAATCTGATAACCATTACTCATTCGTTGAATACGTATTGTAAACAACTTTCTCATCCATGCTTAAATAGTGTTGTAGTCTGACTTGTGGCTTACATGTATATGATAGTAAGTTCTAGTGGATGCCACCAATACGCTTTTTTTGTTTAAAGTATAAACCATGCAATCCGTGGCAGCCTATTTTCTTAAGTAAGCTGTAGGCAATGACAAACAATTGCGATATTTTATGCTATTTTATCTTCACTAGAAACTATAATGTATTAATATTTGTAAAATTCCAATGAGTTCAATGTGCTTTTTTATCTTGTTAGGTGGCAACTAAAGGTAACGGTGCAACAACTGTTTCTGCAACTATGATCTTTGCTTCTATGGTAATAACAACTTTGCTAGCATCACTTCCCGTCCTCCCCACCCCAGTCCACAACCCCAAAGTGTATTTCGTTTTATTGGATATAGTTTCAAAATGTAAAGTTCAAAATTGCAGGTTGGCATTCCTGTGTTTGTTACTGGAGGTATTGGAGGAGTACACAGACATGGAGAAAATAGTGAGTCTCCATTGGCTAAATACTCGATTAATCAGTTTTTTGTTACTTTCTTGATGAACTTATCCTCTTTCACCGACAGTATCCCACATTTGAATGGACAAACTATTTTTTTTAGATCTAGCAATAATGTTGCTAGAACCAAGTTTAGTTGCAAATGATTAATAGTACATATAGTTGTTGAGAATAATTCAAAATTATTTGAATTTTTTTGACATTTTGTTGATTAGTTTGTTAGGTGTTTTAGTTGATAAGTTAGATGCTAAATTTTAGGAGTTTTAGTTTCCTTTTCTGTGTATAAAACCATAAACTGGTTATTTTGGCATGAATTAGTAGAATGAATTTATTTTAATTCTCTTCTTTTCAATGCATTTCTCTTCTTTTAATAGTCATAAATACCAACAGTGGTATCAAGAGCTTTAATGGTCTTAAGGGATTTGTGAGTGTGAGTGCATAGTCATGACTTCTCGAATAAGAGGTTCAAGTTTGTGGATGGTTGAATTTGAGAGGGAGATGCAACCTCTTGGAAACAATCCAACACTAAATCAAATCAGAATTTTTGAAGATGAGTCAATCAAAACTCCGAAGGAAGAACATGAAGGAGGGTCAAGATGATCAGATTACAAGAGGAACCTAATTTAAGAGTATCGTAGTGATGGGAAAGAAAGCGTGGCACAAGTGGTCTTGGAAGAATTTTTATTTTAAAGTTGTAAGTGAAAGTTTCACCATGGAGAGATGTGCTCCAAAATTGTAGTTATTTAATGTTAGTAAGAAGTGAATAAAAAATTGAAATTTGGTAAGAAGTGCACCAAGAAAAAATGTTTATGGAGAGAAGTGCTCCATTAAAATGGAAGTTGATGAGAAGTGCATCAACAACTTATATTTGGTGAGAAGTGCATCATATTTATGGAGAGAAGTGCTCCATGTTTGTGGAGAGATGTGCTCCAACAAGCGATGATGGGAAGTACATCAATGGTTTAACAAATTTTAGAATTTTGAATTAAGAGGGAGTGTTGAGAATAATTCAAAATTATTTGATTATTTTTTGACATTTTTTTTGATTAGTTTGTTATGTGTTTTTTAAATAATTAGTAGATCAGTTAGATGCTAAATTTTAGGAGTTTTAGTTTCTTTTTTTGTGTATAAAACCATAAACTGGTTATTTGGCATGAATAAGTAGAATGAATTTATTTTAATTCTCTTCCTTTCAATGCATTTCTCTTCTTTTAATAGTCATAAACACTAACAATAATATTTAGGCTCCATATTTCCATTTGTTATTATACACGTATATACATAATGTTTGTGTGTTGTGTATATGTTGTGCTTGTGTGTATGTGTGGTGTATTTGTGTGCTAAATGAAGCTAAAGATTGTGCGGTCTTTTGCTCCTCCCGTTGGCATTTGAAAGACTAGGCAACATATGATATCTTGGTAGAAATTTATATACTTGTCTCTGCATTACCCGTGGCATATCTGATTATTCATTCATGCATTAGCTACGTGTTTCCACCCTTGTATATGCTGATTGTGTCTCTGGATTTTTATTAACGGAGCCTCTTAAAATTCCTTGATATACTGTCAGTGACTTCATTATCTTTCAGAGAGATGAGAACTATGGAATAGTTTTATTTATCTACCTGGCAATTTGCTTTCCGTAGAAATGAGAACTATGTATATAGAGAGTATGGTTCCTTTCTATTAACCACTTGCCCAAATCTAGCTTGAACTATGATTATCTCCCTGATTTTTCAAATTCTTTCCAAGAGACCAATTGATATTAGTTTGTGTTCCATAATCACTTAAGTAGAGTCCTGTAGGCTGTATCAATTTTTGGCAGTATAACATGACAGTGTCCATAAGTTTGAGACCAAAGTTTCTTTGTCAAGCCAGAAATTCTTACTGAACGTTTCTATCTTCTGGCTAAACATGGAAGGAGAAATGAACTCAGTATGTTAGTTGGCAAGCGGGACTCTTTTTACTGAACATAGTGATTATACAAAAACTGTTTTAATCAACTTCGCAATGACAAGTAGAACGTAAGTTTCTTATGCCGACTTCTCTTTCTCTTTGATACTTCTGTGCAGCCATGGATATATCTTCTGATCTTACAGAGCTTGGACGAACTCCGGTAGCTGTAATATCTGCTGGTGTAAAATCAATATTAGATATTCCAAGAACACTTGAGTATTTGGTATACAACATTTAATACTATTCCTAAAGATATATGGCTTCAATTTATCAACTAATTTGCATGTCTATTGCACAGGAAACTCAAGGAGTTTGTGTTACTGCTTATAAGACGGATGAGTTTCCCGCATTTTTTACTGGACGAAGTAGCTGCAAGGTATGAATGCATTGTGAGGCCTAATAATGTTGTCTTCTTTTACTATAAAAATACTAGTGTCAATAATATGTCTACACAAATTAATGATGTATATTTCTGTTGTAACTGCTTATCCTCTTTCTGAGTTCGATATTCCTGCTTAAATCCTTCCAGTGGCGCCTTTTGGTTTTTCTTTGTTTGTCTGAAATTATTAAAAAGAGTCTTTTTGAATGACAAAAAATTGTTAGTAACTCATGAATAGGAAAAATGACAAGACTGTATGTAGTAGAGCATGGGTCCAGGGTTGGTTGTTCTCAAAATTTAGCTACCAGTGCCTTGTTAAAGTTAGAATGTGCTTATCAAAGTCGACATGCATTTCTTTTTTTAATCCTCGATTTTTTATGGACCACTCCTTTTAGAATCTATGTTGGAAGTGCACCTGATGAATCTCTCGATGCCTTTGTTGCTTGTCTTGATGTAATATAATGTTTACATTGGCTGAGACTTAATGGTATTTAGCTGAGATAATGTTAAGCATTTAGGACACAACTCTTTGAAACACAGTATTTCATCAGAATTGTAACATACCTGTCAAAAAGAGAGAAGGAAAGAAGAACAAGAGGAAATTACTGTATGTCTTGATTGTTTATGCTGCATGCACCATCTTTCCCCAAATCTCCATGGCAGCTAAACTTCCTATCCCCATCTGTAAAAAAAAATTATGTATGCATATAGAGAGACGGAACCTAACAGATATAGAATCTTACCAATTCTTGGGGAGGGGGAGGGGGGGAGAGAGTGAATATTATATATTGTTATTTCTTTACTGCTTCTGGCAGTTTTGATGATGCTTTATTTACTTTAGAAGACGATACTACATGCATAGTTTGAAGTTGCATCTTTCCTAAGAGTACAAGTACAGTAATCCTGTGAAATAAGTCTAGTGTATTTTAAAAGTTTCTTTAGCCTTCTCCAAATTTCTGTTTAATTAATCCTTATAATATGATAAACATTAGGCGCCTTGCAGAGTAAATTCACCTGAAGACTGTGCTCGGCTTATTGGTAAGCAATGGAGAATCCATTGAATTTCAGTTTTATGTAATAGCTAATGTAGTAATATGCTTCAACTCTTTGTTTTCTTTTATTATCTAACACAGATGCAAACTTGAATCTTCATCTTGGTGCCGGAATATTGATAGCTGTTCCAATCCCTGAGGAACACTCTGCTTCAGGAAGCTTAATTGAATCTGCAATACAAAGATCCCTTAAAGAAGCTTGGTAAAACATCTTTTCTAACATCAACTTAATATATCGACCTTGATATAATTAATCTATTCTTTCATACTCGTTACTTATTAACCTAGTTGTATCGGCACCGAATTCAGGGACAAAAACATAACAGGCAATGCTCAAACTCCTTTCTTGCTTGCGAGAGTGAATGAACTTACTGGAGGGGCCTCTTTGGCCTCAAGTATCCTTTTGTGGGTGCTTTGTAGATAGAGTATTACTGGGGCATCCTAAACTGGTAAATGTAGTCACCTCTATCTTAAATCTAATCGTGTTATTCTTTGTCAGTTTAAATTATAAGCTGTGCATATGTCTAACTTTCTGAAGGTGTAATCCAGGGTTTATATTTGATAGCTTCAGCCATTGGAAATTTGAACTTAATATGATGTCAGCTTTGGTTTAAGTTTTACAATAAGTCTCACAGGAAGAGTCATGCATGCATGGGCTACTATAGCATTAGTGGTGCAGGAGACATTTAGGAAGAGATGAATATATTATATAAAAACAATAATAAGATATAACTTGGGTGAATTAAATATAGAAAATCCACTACCCCAAAATTTTCCCACCCGCGAAGAGAGAAAAACTATGAATCGCAATTCGCAACCCAAGAAAATACTCAATTTAGTAGTTTTCCAAAAATCAAGTCTAGTATGATATGTGGAGATTACATCATTATATAGATAATAAAATAGCGAATGAAATAACCTGGTGGATACTTGGGCTTATTATGAATAACCTACTACAGATTTAAATTATGTACAAATACACTAGAATTAAATTATTTCAAACACACTAGAATTGAATTATTTACGAATACACTAGAATTAAATGGAATTAATTTAATTACATATATATATATACATTTTACGTATGTTGGCCATTGTTCCGGAGAGAACATCTTATATAGAGAATCGAGGAGAACATATTAAAAGTTTTACTATATTATATTATTAAAAAATTTACTATATCTTATATTAATCAATCAATACTATATTATTAAAGACGAAACATTAAAAGTTTGGTAGTCGGACGGACAGACGGTCGGTACTTTGTGATTTTACTTAAATATCCTTACTTATTTTTTTAAAAATATTATTAAATAATAACATTATTTATAACCAATTAATTTTTCAGCTAAAATACATTACCTTTTCTATTTTTCTAACAAAATCTTCTGTAAAAAAATCATGATAATTACCTTTTTCAACTAAAACATGTTACTTTTTCTATTTTTCTTTACTAAGAGCATCTCCAATGGAGTTGGCTAAAATCGTTGGCTAAAATAATATAAAATAATAGTTAGCTAAAATTTGCTAAATTTGTAAGGTGTTATGCTCCAATGGGGTTGGCTATATATTGAAAGTAGTATTTTATTATTTTAAATAATACCTTTTTAATAGAAACAAAATTTTAATAATGAATATTAATGGTAATTGGTCTGAAATTATGGTCATATTTTTTTAGAAACTTACATTAAAAATTTATTAAATTCTAATATATTTGTATTAAGATATTTGTATTAAGAGCATCTCTAATGCATGTAAACCCCTTAGCAATATTCTATGTGGCAAGATATTTAGCCAACAAATATAGATAACGACCATCTTCAATCACATGCCTTTAGCTAAAAAAAATTTAGATAACCTAGCTTGGTTGGCTATATTTGTACAACCACTACAATTCTCTGTAATATTCCACATCATCATCTTACCATTTTTAATTGATATTTAAGATTTATTTTGTTTTCATCTCATACCTTGCCTTATATTAAGAATGACAAAACACTATTTTCGAAATATAGCCAACAACTATAGATAATATCATTTGAGACAAAACACATTTTCATTCTCTATAATATAGCCAACTATTATTTACATTTTCATTCTCTATAATATAGCCAACTATTATTTTATAATATTTTAGCCAACTTATATAGCTAACGTGGTTGGAGATACTCTAACACTAGCTCTCCTCCTCTTTATTATTTCCTCTTCCTTTATTACAATTGTAGCAATCACACCTGCATCATCTTTTTCTTATATACAAAAAAATATAAACAAGATATAAAAGATACATACCAGTGCAGGGGAGTGAACAGAAAAAGAGCAGGAAAGGGGGTAGGGCTTTGCTACAGAGTAGGAGGGATTCAACAAATTTGGCCAACCCATTGAGGTTGGCTATAAATATAAACAAGGGTTTTCAGTGGTTGGAGTGTTGCAATCTAGATTCATTAGCTAAAATATATATTGTTGCTATGCCACATCAGACTTTTTAGACAAGGGCATGTCCGATTGGAGATGCTCTAAAACCTCTCCTTTTTCAAAAATATCACGGGCAAACACTTAATTATTTATTTTTAAACATATTTTAATACTTTTAATTACGTGCTATTACCTTTTTCAACTAAAACATGTTATTTTTTCTATTTTTCCTTAGTAAACCCCTCATTTTCAAAAATATCACAGGCAAGTAACTTTTTCAACTAAAAATGTTATCTTTTCTATTTTTCCTTACTAAAACCCCTCCTTTTCCAAAAATATCACGGGCAAATCGTTACTTATTTATTTTAAATTACCTTTTTCAACTAAAACATGTTATTTTTTCTTTTTTCCTTACAACTCCTTTTTCCAAAAATATCACGGGTAAATCCTAAATTAATTTATTTTTAAACATATTTTGATACTTTTAATTATGGGAAATTACCTTTTTCAGCTAAAACATGTTACATTTTCTATTTTTATTTACTAACTTTGTACCCGTGCACAGATGCTTTATTAATTATTTATATGAATATATATTTTTGTCATTTTTTTAAATTGCTGCATAGCCTGCATTAGTGTAATATCAATTTTATTAATAATAATTGAAGTTGATAATAGATATTCATAATTATTTATATTTATTATTCCAGTTTATACTATATTTTTTAAATGATTTTTTATATGTTTTCTAATCATTAAATTTGTTGGACTTCAATTTATGATATATTTTAGAAATGATTTTTTATATTTTCTAATCATTATATTTGTTGGTTGCGTTTATTCATTCATTATTTTTATTAATTTAAATTTGGTATGATATATTATCATAATGTTATCAAATTATTCATCGACAACCATTTCCTAAAATTTTAAAATTCTAAAGTTAACTTAATATATTTATACAATTTTTTTGATTTTATTTTTAAACACTGCATTTTAAATGTTAATTTTAACTTTATGATTATTTTATATTATAGATATTTATTTTATTTTAAACTAAATACACATGTATAGAATATAAATGCAATTTTTAAATGAATTTTCTTTAATCCTAACTTGAGTTAAATAAAAGTTATTTTATTAATTTTAATTTTTAGGTATACATTTTATGTTATTATTCTGTTTAGTTAAGTTGTTTACGTGTTTTAGCTAAAATATAGGAGTGACGACCACACTTTACTGTGTTTTAGCTAAAATATAGGAGTGACGACCATACCACACCACGCCATGCCATACCACATAAACCCCTTTACACCAATTATATATAAAGATATAATTAGTATTATGTATATCTGCTTAATAATTGTTGTGTTAAAAGAATTGGGGGTTGTAGGTGCTAGTGGTGATTTAGTGGCATTTAGTTCGAGAACAATTAGTTTCATTGAGTGTCTATACAAAGCCATTCATGCATGTTGCATTAGTGGAGATGAATTGATATGAAACCTGTAGATATTCACCCAAAGAAAAATATATTAAGTATCATGAATTACTCGTGAGTGGGACCTATCACTTGGCCTAGAAGATATTTCTCAGCCCTGGTTAACAAATGTCGTGGGTTTGAGCCTCACTAGAGGCAAATGTGTACCTGAATTTCTTGTGATTGACCTTTGTTGAGGAAAGATCCATTTGTAATAAAAACTGCAAGCGCATAGGCGTACATGAGTCCCTAAATATGTAGAGGTGAAATACGAGTTGATCATGATCTGTATTGTTTAATCATGAAGCAAATCATGCTTCATTACCGGATGGATCAGATCAATGATCTTTAATACAAGTTGATACTTCAAATAAGATTATAGGTTTGGTCCGTGGACAGGCCTAATTAGCAGTATGTTCTCTTTATGTAGGTTTGTTTAAGATAATGATGCCTTTTAGGAGTGGAATGGATGAATGAGTACTGGGAAATGTAGACACGGAATACTGGAATGGGAAGATGAGTGGATAAGATAAAGGAGTGGCGGAATTAAATGGACTACCTCATTTCAAGAAACAGGATTGGAACATTACAAATGTTGTGGAACTGGACTAACAAGATAATTGGATATTTTCCGAGCAAAGGAATAGTAGAAAGCTCTGCATATCGATACATGCATAAATTTAGCTAACAAGTGGCTTAAGATATGTATCAAGTCCTCAGTCCTTACTTATATATATAACTATGCTGAGTACTATCACCCTGCATCACTACCTTAGAAGCTAAGCGTATGAATATGTTTGGGAAAAAAATCATTTTTTTTTAATTTTATGTTTTGTTTTGCATCTCTTACTTGAAAATAGGATAGTCATATTGCTTTATACTTTTGGTGGGAGCCAGGAAGCCAACAATATTGCAAAGATTGCACTTGTGACTTTTGAGAGGCCAAATTGTACCGACTGAAGGGTGCCAAAAAAAGGTTTAATTTATTATTATTAATATATAGGACAGCAGATACCCCCCCCCCCCCCCCTCCCCCTCCCCCTCCCCACTATTTTTCTTGGCAATAACGGATTGAACAGGCATCAGTGCGTCCATGCACTTACACGTATATTAAAAAAAATTGTAATTGACATCAATGCATCCATGCACGTGCCATATTTTATATATTAAAATAAAAGGGATACACCACCTGACCCCTAATACTAAATAGCTCCGCCCCTGCTTGTAATCTCCTTAATGAACCTAAGATATTGCGCTTGTGAAAAATAACGCACTGGTGGGAGCTCAAATAGCCACCTGCCTTGCTCGGCTTCGAAGAACTAAAGGTGAGTACTATTTTTTAATGTTGCTTATAACATTTATAGAAACATATGGCACAAAAGAAGGTGTGCAGGGGACACTCCTACAATTAGTTCTTATTGGTGAGAACAAGATTATTGATTTATCTACCTCAAGCTATGTAATTGTCTTTATCATGCTAATTGGAAGACACATTGTCGCTGTTTGCTGAAATGAGACTGGAAATCTAATCAAAACAAATTTGCTTTGTTTTACAGTCATGACTTGTTCGAAGTTGTAGGCCAAGTGTAAACAGCCTTCAAGGGCTTACTGGAACAGAACCCCCTGTTGATTTTTTCGTTGCAAAATTATCAGTAGTGTAAGAGTTATTAATAGTGTAAAAGTGATGGCTGCAGATATAATTATACAAGTGTATGACACAAGCATATGGATCTCTAGGTGAGTGAGTTTTTCTCCAAGTTGGCTTTATTATCTTGTTACAGTTCATTCAGCTACTTTAAATGTTCACAATGGTCACACTTATCTAATGACAATCTATAGCTGTTAAGACAAAATTGCTACTGAGTAATAATGTGCAGAGAAAAGTCTTTATGGATTGCTCGAAAACCCTAAGTATGGATTTCAATTTTGTTTTTCTAAATTTTATTTTCCAATTATGGACGGAGTCCACATGTTTGATGTGTTTTTGTTTAATACAGGGTTCAACCAGTAGTCCAGTAGTCTTTTGATTTTTTAATTTTCTTTTTGACAGGAGATTATGTTTTTGTTTGCTTGAATAGATTTTTTTTAAAAAATTATCTGTATTATTTATATGTACAAGTATTTGTGTGAATAAAGTATACTTTGTATAGTTTATTTAAAATTTATAATATATAGCTTATAAATTTTTTAAGGAAATAAAAAAAATCACTTAAAATTATATATTTAAAGAGTTATATTTATTGGAGTCTAAAAAGAAGTGCATGTGTACAATTCTATAGCCAGCTAGTTGAGTTGCTAAACTGATAACAACATAATGAATGGCGTTTATTCTAGACTGTCAGAAATGAATTTACATAGAAGGATATCCAAAGTTTGGAAGCACTTTATAGTTTGAGTTTTAAGTAGGGAACAATGAACAATTTTAAAGTAGTTTGAATTTATGATCAAAGTGAAGGATATATTTTTGAAATAAGTTGTATCACTACACTAAATGCAATAATTTATGTTCTTTCTAAGAAAATAATTCATTTTTATTTAGCAAAATACTACACTACATGTAATATGATATGATTTTGCTGTTAACCATCAATCTGAAAGTTTAAGAATTAATTTATGAAAGTATTATATCCTTCAAGTTTTAGATCTATGTTAGCATAATACTAATATATTTTAGGGATATTTCATTTGGTACCATTGTACAATTGGCTTTTTCATTTGGTATCACTCGAAGTTTTTGGCTTCCAAGTGGAGCCATCATACTTTTGGCTTCATCCACGTGATATCACTTTGTTAACCAAACGTTAATCGACCGTTACAAACTTATGAGATTGTCAATTTGGTAACACTTAAAGTTTTCGACTTCCAAGTAGTACCCTTTTACTTTGTGTTTCAACTCCAAAATACCACTACGTTAATAAATTCGATGAGTGGTATTTTGGAATTGAAGCCGAAAGTAGAATGATGCCACTTGAAAGTCGAAAACTTTGAGTGGTACCAAATGGACAATCTCATAATTTTGTAACGGCCGACTAACGTTTGGTTAACGGAATGGTATCATGTGGATGAAGCCAAAAGTATGATGGCGCCACTTGAAAGTCAAAAACTTTGTGTTGTACAAAATGAAAAATCCAATTGTACAATGGTACCAAATGGAATATCCCTATATTTTATTAGTTTGTATGTCAGTTTCGATGTAATTTTCTAGTATATTTTGTATCTTTAGACACTGATCTTTTTCGGATATCTGATGTTGTAATGTATATATTCGATTGGGTCGATTTCACTGTCATGATTTTTAGAGCATCTCCAACGAGGATAGGTAATGGTTGACTAAAATAATGATTGGTTAAAATTTACTGAATCTGTAAGGTAATGTGCTACAATGGGGTTGGCTATAACGATGAAATTTATATGTACAGCTTTGTTACAGTTCTTGAGAGGTTCGACAAATTTGACCAACGGGAGGAGGTTGGCTATAATTTTAGCTAAGGGTTTTGTAAGGTTGGAGCTTCACTATTTATACAAATTATGTATAAAATGTGCCACCTAGGATTTTTTTTACTATGGACTCCTCCCATTAGAGATGCTCTTAGTCCTGGTATTTTAAGGCGATACAATCTATTAATACTTTGCATTTTAAGTGAGTATTACCTTAAAATTTTAATCATAAAAATGTAAATTTTCTCTTGTATTCAAGAGAAAATAATTGCCTTTTTGTTATTGTACCTTTGTATGAGCATGTGTTTTTTGTGAATGAATTTGAGATTGGTCTTTTCAGCTCTTTCCGTCAAAAAAAATCTAAAATTTGGAAAGACGACAAAAAAATTAAGTCTTCACATTGGTACCAGCAAAACAAGAATGATAACATCTCAGATTCTTGAAAAGCAATTGGAAAAAAATAGTATACAAGTCCAAATACGAATCAAAGAAACAAATATTTTTGATCTCTCTCAAGTTTGTTGGGCGGAAGCTGATATAGTTCAGGATCACTCGAGAACTATCAACACAAATTCAGGTACGATCAATAGTAAGAATATCAAACGAGAAATTTATGTATATGAATAATAGACCGAAGACAGAAAAGATGCAGAGAAGAATTAGACAAATATGATGTTGTCTTTTATTTATAATAATTTCCACTTATATAGGACTGCCTAGCATAATAAATTTAAAAATAATTATTTTCTAATAAACTTGCCACGTCAGTTACCAAGTTTAGCAATAATAAACATAGTAATACTATATCAAGACTCCCCTCCATAAAATCTTTGTCCTCAAAGACCAGAATCTGAAAATTGCTGAGCAAAATCATGATAGAACATCTAAGTCGCATCTTCAGGAGGAAGACCAGCCATTTCACCAGTACTTTAGTAGCAGCAACACGACCTCGCTTAACCATTGCACGTTCAAGCATAGCTTCATGTACTTTTGGAACATTAGAATCCCAGAAAAATTCAGGAAGTGTAGCACCACTAGTAGTAGGATCAAAACATTTCTTCAGTTGAGAAACATGGAAAACTGAATGTATTTGAGTAGACTCGGGTAATTTCAGTTTGTAAGCAACCTGACCCACTTTATCAATGATCTGAAAAGGACCATAATATTTTGGAGCCATCTTAGCAGAAGGTCGTTTGTCCATAAATGACTGCCGATAAGATTGAAGTTTCAAATACACCCGGTCGTTTATCTCAAATTGGCGATATGTTCTGTCTTTATTAGCATGTTGTTGCATTCTATTTTGAGCTCGCTGTAACTGAAACTGAAGCTTCTTCATGACTTCTTCCCTTTGCTTCAAACTGCGATCAACTGCTTCATTATGGGATTCACTAGGAAGGTAGGGTAAATTCAAGGGAGGAGGTTGGCCGTAAATGATTTCATATGGAGTAGAAGAAGAAGCAGTGTGGAAGGATGTAATGTACCACCATTCCGCTAAAGGAAGCCACTTACTCCAAGTATTTGGAGGACGCTCATTACACATGCACCGCAGATAAGTTTCAAGGCACCTATTCACTACTTCTGTTTGGCCGTCAGTTTGTGGATGATAAGCCGTGGACTTCAGCAACTCAACACCTTGTAATTTAAATAATTCAGTCCAAAAATCACTCAAAATTATTGATCCTCTGTCACTTACAATTGAATCAGGAAGTCCATGAAGTTTATAGACTTGAGCCATGTAAACTTGAGCCACATCCAGAGCTGAGAAAGGGTGAGATAAAGGTATAAAGTGTGCAACCTTACTTAACCTGTCAACAACCACAAAAATTACATCCTTCCCGAAAGATAATGGTAAACCTTCTACGAAATCCATAGAAATTGCAGACCAGACCCTAGTCGGAATAGGAAGAGGTTGCAACAAACCCGGATAACCAGAATTGTCATACTTGCACCGCTGGCACACATCGCAAGTTCTAACATAGTGTTGTACATCTTTATTCATGCCCTTCCAAAAAAATAAAGATTTAAGTCGTTGCAAGGTAGCATCGCGACCGGAGTGGCCACCTAAAGAAGAATTGTGCATCCATTTCAGCAAGGTCATTTTGACAGTAGAATCTGAACCCACCATAAGTTTAACCTTTCTCCTAAGTTGATCATTGACCCAAGAAAAAGTCGGATAAGATTTAGGATTCTGGTGCAAGTTGAATAAGTAGGACTAGATTAGGATCAGTGGTCCAAGTATGGGATATTTGTTGATATAGATCATCTTTTGTCCCTCCATTAATAACCATGAGTAATAATTCAGAGTTGTGAAGCCTGGACAATGCATCGCCCACTTTATTCTCCTGCCCTTTTTTGTATTGTATCTCAAAATCATACCCCATTAATTTTTCCAGCCAATCATGTTGAGAAGGAGTAGAGATTCGTTGTTCGAGCAAGAACTTCAAACTTTTCTGATCTGTTTTGATTACAAAATGTCGATTAAACAGGTAGGAACTCCATTTTTTTACTGCAAAGACTACCGCAATCAATTCTCTCTCATATGCTGATTTAGCTTGATGTTGTGGGCTAAGAGCCTTGCTGACATAAGCTAATGGATGATTATCTTGCATCAAAACAGCTCTTAATCCGTAGCCTGATGCATCGGTTTCAATGACAAAGGTTTTATTAAAATCAGGTAACGAAAGAATTTGAGCAGTACAAAGCAAATGTTTTAATGTGTCGAATGCTGATTGAGCTTCATCATTCCAACCAAATTTATCTCTTTTTAAGAGGTCTGTCAAAGGTTTAGCAATCTGCCCATATCCTTTAATAAACCTTCGATAGTAACCAGAGAGGCCTAAAAAACCTTTTAGTTGCTTCAATGTACTCGGAACAGGCCAATTGGAGACATCAGCTACCTTTGCAGGATCAGTAGCCACACCGTCAGCTGATAAAAAATTACCTAAATACTCCATTCGTGGCACAACAAAATAACATTTACTCATTTTAAAAAAAAGAGTATTTTGCCTCAACAAAGAGAAGGCTGTTATCAGGTGGATAATATGATCTTCAACATTGCGACTGTAAATCAAGATATCATCGAAGAATACCAACACAAAATCTCTAAGAAAAGGTTTGAAGATGTGGTTCATAAGGCCTTGGAATGATGAGGGAGCATTTGTATGGCCGAAAGGCATCACTACAAATTTGTTAGGTCCTGATAAGTTTGTAGAAGGGGGGTTGAATACAAACTATACCGTTTTATCGAATTTGTTCTGTTTAGAATCAAACAATTTAAGAACAAATTATGGCGGAAATAAATGAAACAGAATTCAAGTTAAATAAAACTATATTAAACTTGAAGGGTGTTACAAATATGATACTGATTACAAGATTGGATCTCAAACTAATTAAAACAAATCTAGAATAAATTCGACATGAATTTATCTATTTTTGTAATAAAAAGATATAACAATATTTGATAATTTGAGATACGTTCTAGGGATAAAAATCCGCTAGATAGTCAAAGCAGTACAAGTAAATGAATTCTAGTGGTTTGGATTTAACAGAATAATTCTAGAATTAATTCACTGTAAAAGAAATGATTCGGCAGTGGCTTTTTTCTTTTCTTCACAGAAGCTGTTCTTGATAGATGTAATGTTGATGTGTACTGTTCTGTCTTGATTTCTTTTCTTTTGATAAAGCTAATCCACTTGACAATCTGCACGTTCTTTCTTCTGGAATGACTACGAAAATAGTCTAAAAAAGACTATTTTTAAGCCTGGGATGACTATCAAATGGCCTTGTATGACTATGGGAATATAAGAGAATTAACTTAGAATTAACTAAAATAAGCTAGAATGACTACCGGTATGACTACCGGTATGACTACCGGTATGACTATCCGGGGTAGTCATTCCAGTTCATTTTAATTAAGAATTCTAAATTAAATTCTAATTCTTCTTTAAATTAATTCTAATAATTAATTTATTTCATAAATTAATTCTGATGAATTAATTTATTCAATAAATTAATTACTTAATTAATTTATTTCATAAATTAATTCTGATGAATTAATTTATTCAATAAATTAATTATTTAATTAGTTTATTTCATAAATTAATTCTGATGAATTAATTTATTCAATAAATTAATTACTTAATTAATTTATTTCATAAATTAATTCTGATGAATTAATTTATTCAATAAATTAATTATTTAATTTATATGTTAAATTAATTCTTGAAGAATTAATTTAATAAATAAATTAATAACTAATTTAAGAGAGAATTTAAATTCTTAATAGATAGCAAAACCACTTCTAGAACCACTTGAACTTGATGAATAAAATCCATTGTCTGAGGTTGTCATTTGATGCACTGTCTGGTTCATAAATGACTAACTTCAATGTCTGTTCTTCATCTTGACTTTAAGCTGTGGTCCATTGTCTGCTTTTGACTGTTGATCAATCTTTGTAACCTGTACATTTGCTATCACAAATCTGAAACCTCTGTCACTTTAATAAATCCACATCTTTGAAGACTTCACTGAGGCTTGAACAAATAATTGAACTTCTTTCAATGTAGTATATCTTCAAATCTGTAGAGTGACTTTAATCTGTATTCTTCTGACAGATATGATCTTCTGAGCTTCCTATGACTGTGATAATTAATCTAATATCTACTTATTACATTCTAGTTTAAGTTGAGTAGAATCCTCGAATTACAAATAGGCTATAGCATATGCCTTTCAATCTCCCCCTATTTGTTTGTTAGAGAATAACAACCAAATACCTAGAGGATCACTCAACTAAAACCAAGAAAAAGATAAGACTCTTAAGCCTAAGTAAATACTAGAAAGTTCTGGATCAAATATGACATTTCCAGATTTCACCAGTAAAGATAAATACAAGACAGATGTTCCTCTAGACTGAACATATGATAACATTTAACCTGTCTTGATTTACCTAAGCTCTATACATATAACATTTACAAAACAGAGCTAATTACCTTTACTCCCCTGAAACTCCTCCTTTTCCTTTTATATCTTTTTCAGCTCCCCTTTTACTAGCTTCACAAGTCTCTAGAAACTTCTTCCCCTTAGAAACAGAAACTTCTCTACTTCTGTAGAAACTTGTCTAGGAACTTCTCCCCCTGAGAAACTTCTCCCCCTTAGTTGAGGAATTCTCTACAGATTTCACTTTATGAGTATCTGAAGCCAGTAGGAGTTGAGATAGTTGATGGAGTTGATCTTGGGTAGTAACTTTGTCTTCAAGATTTCATTGAGTAGTCCCAGCTGATTGTTGACAGAGGTGGAAGAAGAAGACCGTTCAACCACTTGTGCTTGCAAAATTTCTTTATCAGCCTGGGTTTTGAATATATGTTCCTGTAGATCAGCTATGTGAGCTAACTACATTGCAGTGTATGTGTCTGTGTGTGCACTCACTTGAATTTCTCCTGTAAGTGTATCACTCATCTCACGTGCATGTGTTTCACTCAGTGTTTGACTCTTATCACTCAACATTAGCTGTCTGTTTGCTCCTTTTTGATCAGTACCTGCATTGAAACTCACCCTAGCCTCTTCAAGAGAGGTCAGTGGTGGTGCAATGGGAGTTCGCAAATCCCGATCCTCAATCATGTCTAGCAAATCACTTGGATTTGAAATCTGAATTGCTTCAGTGATAGACTGACCAAGTTGCCTTCCACTTTCTCCAGATAAATCTGCGAGTGGAAAATCCCTTAGGGAGCCAGAGGTGTTCACTCTGGGAGGGGAGAAAATGATTCTATTTGATTTGGCAAAGAATCAAATTTTCCCTCAGATGCCTATGAAGGCACTTCTACCGTAACAATGGTAGGCACTGTAACCAGTTGCAGGTGCTCTGCTTTCACTGTGTCCTGAGTTTCATCTAATGAAATTGTTTTCTCCCATTGTGAGTAATGAGAGTGTGCTTGACTCAGTACAACGTGCCATGGCCCTATGGCAAAGTTCAATAGATTCATCCTGTTGAGAGAATGTCTCTAGAAACAGTTCATTGGCCATTTCAAAGTCCATATCCTATTGAGAGGATACAGATGGGCTGACAGATGCCTCAGTATATGTTGAATTTCTTTAGAGGAGGCAGAGCTGTGGGATCACTCACTGTTTCAATCAAAATACTTCTTTATTTAACATTGATTTCTGTTCAGGCTGAGAGGTCAAGTAATTAAGTTGTAGACTCATTGTTTGGCTCTAAGACCTGGGATAGAGATTGTGGATCTACAATCCCTTGGTCAGCCCTAACAACCACTTGGGTTCAGCAACAGTAGAAGAAGTGGATTGAGAGATAGAAAGTAATACCTGAATTGGATTTGGCACTGAAGTTCCAGCTACGCAAGAGCTAGATCAACAATAATAAATATAAAATATATTTACAAAAATAACTAAGACAAATAGAAAATAAAAGATAATAATAATAATAAAAAAAATATTTACAGGAAACTATTTACAAGCAACTAAAGAAATAAGCTGAATTAAAATAAAATGCAGAATAGATTTACATGAAGCTATTTACAGGAAACTATTTACAAGCAACTAAAGAAATAAGCTGAATTAAAATAAAATGCAGAAAATTATAAAATAGCATTAAACTAATATAAACCTGCAGAAAAATTTAAACAACAGTATTTACAATCTGAAAATAACTTAAATGATTCTAAATAACTATATTTTCAATAAAAATAAGTTTCTCCACTTAAGAAATATGAGAAAGATATTTTTTAAAGAAAATAAATTATTCAGAATATTTAAATTAACAAGCTTTATACTTTTAGAACAAGAATTGGCAAATGCTATCATTCAATATCAGCAAAAGAAAATGATTTTGAAAGAACAAACATGACAGAGATATTGTTAATCACTAAGACTGTTTAACATACCCAATTTACCAACTAACTTGATAAATGTGGATTTGTCAACAGATTTAGTGAATATATCTGTTGTTTGTTCCTCTGTGGGTACAAAGTGTAACTCCACAGTACCATTCATGACATGCTCTCGGATAAAATGATACCTGATGTCAATATGCTTGGTCTCTTGTGATTATGCCATCTTCATCTAGCTTGTTTCTGAATACCCATTTTGTACCAACTACTTTCTTGTACTTTGGCTTGGGTACCAGCTTCCAGACTTGCTGTTGTTCAAATTGATTGAGTTCATCTTGCATAGCAATCACCCAATCTGGATCAGTCAGTGCTCCCTCAATTTTCTTTGGTTCCATTTCAGAAAGAAACCCTGAATAATAACATTCGTTTTGAGTAGCACTTCTAGTTCTTACTCCAACACCTGGATCACCAATAATCAGCTCAAAGGGATGAGCTCTATTCCATACAGTTTGTCTTGGAAGATTTGATCTTGATGATTCACCTTGAATTTCACTTTGATGTTGTGAGTGAATAGTTGATCCTTCATCTGCTCCCCCTGAGTTGTTGCTTGATTGCCTTGATGATTCTTCTCCAGTGTTGGTGGTATCTCCATTGTTACCAGTGTTTCCACCACCATCACCATGATCATTATCATCATTGATATTATCATCACCAGCAATAACTTCAGGTGGGGCTTCATCATCTGATTCTGAGTCTGGCAAGTTATCAAACTTCAGCTTTTCAGATGAATCTACTTTTTGGATATTAGGGAGGTTGGAGACATCAAATGTAACATTGATGTCCTTATTGAATGATAACATTTCTTGATTTCAAACAGGCCATATCCTCAGTTATACCCTTGCTGTTATCTCCAAAGGTAAGCACTGGGCCAGCTTTCTCAACCACATCTGATAGCAGGGCTCTATCTCCGGTCATATGCCTTGAACAGCCACTGTCAAGAATCCACATAACACGGTTTACCTGTTTAACTCCCTGCACTACCAGATTGATTAGACCTTCTTCGGAGCCCAAAATTGATTGGGTCCGGCATACTTAAAGAACTGGCCTTTGTCAGGCAAAACAACATTTCTAACTAAAACTACTTCATCCTTTTTCACATAAGAGCGTTTCCATTTATAACCAGCCTTGACACATTTCTGAGTAGGCTTAGGGATAAATGAATCCACTCTAGTCTGAGGAGGACTAGTAGTCTTTGTTTTAACATGCTTCTTATTATTAACATGTTGACGTGGAGCAGTCTTATCACTAGATACATGCTTTTTATTAAAGAAAGCATACATAACATTAAAAGCACAAGACATGCAATTACTCACACCACATGCTTTATGAGAAGAATTAATAGCAGGCATGTTAGTTCTACAGTTGTTTTGATCCAACTTATGGATATCTGATTTAGTCTTTTCAGTTGTAGCAACTTTGACTGGAATATCAGATACACACTTTTTGGATTGCTCAGCTTCTAAGGCAACATCTTCTTCATGAATTTCCTCAGCAATAATGATAGAAGATTCATTCAGAGGCTCTGCCTCAGACTCCTTACAGAAGGGTGTTTTAATACCCTTAAGAATATAAGGAACAACCTTTCCTTCTTCTCTGACTCTACAAGGTGTATTAATACCAAGCAATCCTATAGCCTCATTATAATCATACCCTATACTGACATGATTACCAACAGCTTGCTTATTGAGAATTTCTTTAGCAGTCTTACAAGAACTAAAATAAGCATTAGCTTTGGTCTTAAGCTCACTAATCTGATCTTTGAGAATGGTTTCCAGTTGAATATAACATTTAACCCTATTCTCAAGAAAAGCAATTTTCTCAGTAAGTTCATCTTGATTGATATGCACTAGTTTTAAATCTTTTATTTCCTTTTCAAGATTTGTGTTTAAAAGATTTATTCTATCATTTTCAGTGCGTGCACAACTTATGGTGCCACCAAGATGATAAATCATTTCAGTGTCAGTAAGTTTTACCTTAGACATGTCTGGTGAAGATAACATGGAATCAAAGAGTTTGCCTCCTTTTGCCACAAGTGCAAGATTTCCAACTTCTTCATCTTCACTGTCTGTATCATCCCAGCTCTTCCCTTGAGCAACATAAGCCTTCTCAATCTTCTTCTTCTTGCTAGAATCAAATGAGTTCCTTGTCACTTGCCTTGACTTATTACATTCAGTAGCAAAGTGACCCAACTCATTGCAATTGTAGCATCTGATTGAGCTTCTCTCCACAGTTCCAGTTTTGTAGCCACCTGAAGATGAGGAATCATCTCTCTGAAACCTGGGCCTGAACTTAAGATTGGGATTCCTCTTGAATCTAAACTTCCCAAACTTCCTGACTATTAAGGCCAAATCAACATCTTCCAGCTGATCAAGTTCTTCCAAAGAATAGAAGTCACCACCAGATTGATCAATGGATGTTAATCCATATTCAGCATCAATCACATTCATGTGAGAACTGGAAGGTTGAACAGCCTTTACTTCCAGTTTCTGTGGGACTTCAGCAGTCAATGCAGTAGAGGTACCAACAATTTTCCCAGTTCCATACAGCTCCCTCTGTTGAATCTGCTCCAGCTCATAGGTCTTCAGAACACCATACAATCTCTCCAAAGCAATCTCATTCATATCTCTTGCTTCTCTAATTGCAGATATTTTGTGCTCCAAATGAGGTGGAAGTGTAAGAAGGAACTTCTTGTTAATCTCCTTGTTGGTGTAGTGCTTCCCATTGAGATTCAGATCATTGATTAATTTGTTGTATCTCTCAAAAACCTGAGAGATACCTTCACCAGGGTTTGATCTGAAATGCTCATATTGTGAAGTGAGAATTTCCAGCATATTCTCTCTAACCTCCTCTGTCCCCTCATTGATTATCTCTATGGTATCCCAAATGTGTTTGGCAGTATCACAATTTAGGACATGATTATGCATGATAGGATCAAGACAATCAATAAGGATCAGCTGTAGACAGGAATCTAAGGTAACATCCTCTTTTTCACCAGGAGTGAAATCCTTGGGATCTTTAGGGTACATCCTAGCAGCCCTAGTAACAACGTTACCCTCTTTTAATTCTTCCTCAATAATCATAGGAAGTTTTGGTCCATTCTTCATCACATCAATGTATTTAGGATTTGCAACCTTAAGAAATAGGAGCATTTTCTTCTTCCACATTGGATAATGCTCCTTGCTGAACATTGGGATTTTAACTGTACCCACTTTCTGAGTTGTAGACATTTTTGAGATTTTTAGAAAAATAAAAATTTCAGAGTAAAAAAAATCTCAAACAATTGGATCTTTGATTTGTATATCAATCAAAAGGCTCTGATGCCAATTGTTAGGTCCTGATAAGTTTGTAGAAGGGGGGTTGAATACAAACTATACCGTTTTATCGAATTTGTTCTGTTTAGAATCAAACAATTTAAGAACAAATTATGGCGGAAATAAATGAAACAGAATTCAAGTTAAATAAAACTATATTAAACTTGAAGGGTGTTACAAATATGATACTGATTACAAGATTGGATCTCAAACTAATTAAAACAAATCTAGAATAAATTCGACATGAATTTATCTATTTTTGTAATAAAAAGATATAACAATATTTGATAATTTGAGATACGTTCTAGGGATAAAAATCCGCTAGATAGTCAAAGCAGTACAAGTAAATGAATTCTAGTGGTTTGGATTTAACAGAATAATTCTAGAATTAATTCACTGTAAAAGAAATGATTCGGCAGTGGCTTTTTTCTTTTCTTCACAGAAGCTGTTCTTGATAGATGTAATGTTGATGTGTACTGTTCTGTCTTGATTTCTTTTCTTTTGATAAAGCTAATCCACTTGACAATCTGCACGTTCTTTCTTCTGGAATGACTACGAAAATAGTCTAAAAAAGACTATTTTTAAGCCTGGGATGACTATCAAATGGCCTTGTATGACTATGGGAATATAAGAGAATTAACTTAGAATTAACTAAAATAAGCTAGAATGACTACCGGTATGACTACCGGTATGACTACCGGTATGACTATCCGGGGTAGTCATTCCAGTTCATTTTAATTAAGAATTCTAAATTAAATTCTAATTCTTCTTTAAATTAATTCTAATAATTAATTTATTTCATAAATTAATTCTGATGAATTAATTTATTCAATAAATTAATTACTTAATTAATTTATTTCATAAATTAATTCTGATGAATTAATTTATTCAATAAATTAATTATTTAATTAGTTTATTTCATAAATTAATTCTGATGAATTAATTTATTCAATAAATTAATTACTTAATTAATTTATTTCATAAATTAATTCTGATGAATTAATTTATTCAATAAATTAATTATTTAATTTATATGTTAAATTAATTCTTGAAGAATTAATTTAATAAATAAATTAATAACTAATTTAAGAGAGAATTTAAATTCTTAATAGATAGCAAAACCACTTCTAGAACCACTTGAACTTGATGAATAAAATCCATTGTCTGAGGTTGTCATTTGATGCACTGTCTGGTTCATAAATGACTAACTTCAATGTCTGTTCTTCATCTTGACTTTAAGCTGTGGTCCATTGTCTGCTTTTGACTGTTGATCAATCTTTGTAACCTGTACATTTGCTATCACAAATCTGAAACCTCTGTCACTTTAATAAATCCACATCTTTGAAGACTTCACTGAGGCTTGAACAAATAATTGAACTTCTTTCAATGTAGTATATCTTCAAATCTGTAGAGTGACTTTAATCTGTATTCTTCTGACAGATATGATCTTCTGAGATTCCTATGACTGTGATAATTAATCTAATATCTACTTATTACATTCTAGTTTAAGTTGAGTAGAATCCTCGAATTACAAATAGGCTATAGCATATGCCTTTCAAAATTCATAGTGACCTTCATGTGTCTTAAAGGTTGTCTTATATATGTCATTTGTATCAATTCTCAACTGATGATATCCAGCCCTTAAATCTAACTTAGAAAAAATAGAAGATCCGCCAAGTTCATCAAGCAAATCATCTAGAAGAGGTATAAGGAATTTATCTTTGACTGTTTGCTTGTTTAAGTCCCGATAATCAACACAAAGTCTCCAAGTTCCATCCTTTTTCCCCACAAGAACAACCGGTGAAGCATAGGGACTACAACTAGCTTGAATTATTCATTTGTCGAGCATCTCATTAACTAGTTGTTCGATGACATCCTTCTTAAATGAAGGATATCTATAAGGCCTCTTGTTAACTGGACTTACTCCTGCCTTCAAAGGTATTCGATGATCAAACCCAGGTCTACTTGGAGATAAATCTAGCGGTTTTGCAAAAATATCTGAATATTCAGCCACTAAGTGTTGAATTTCACTTGGAATTTCAGTTGTAGCCTCAAGAGAGAAGAAAGTAGATGACATTGTCGCCATCAAATCTGGTTCAGTATTTAATAAGTGAATAAGAGCTAGTTGCCCACCTTGAAGAACCAGTTTGTTCAAATGTGTATCATACACAACTTTCAGCTTAGTGTTGTTTGCCCCTCGCAATACACGCTTCTTTCCTTTTACTGTGAATTCCATTCTGAGTTTCTGGAAGTCCCAAATTATAGGGCCTAATGTCGAAAGCCATTGAATACCCAGGACCATATCACAACATCCCAACGGAAGAACCATGTAATCTGAAGTAAAAATAGTATTCTGAATTTGCCAACTAAAGTTCCTGCATAAATGTGTGACACACACTTTGTTTCCATCAGCAAATGCCACTGTCATAGGTTTAATGGCTTCAATTCTACATCCTAACTTTTTGACAATATCTTCGTCAATAAAGTTATGAGTACTGTCACTATCAATCAAGAGTTGTAGAGTTCGCTTGTTGTAAAATCCAGTGATTCTCATAATTTGGAAATGAGAGCTTCCCGTTATGGCATTGACTGAAATATAAGGTTCGGAAGGTGAATCTTCTGGATCACTAGGGGATGCTTTAGCACCTTTGATTTCATCATCACAATCTATCCAGAATAATTTAGGTTTTTTATGCACAAGATGATGGCCCGGAGTGTACGGCTATGCACAATACATACATAAACCTTTCGCTTTTCTCTCTGTCATTTCAGATGGTGTAGGCAATTTAAGAGGTGGTTTTGGAACAAGGGATGTGGAATTGGTAATTTTAGGATATGTAAATGTGGTATTTTTAGCAGGGGTTTGGTTTAAATTTTGGGATGGTGTTAAGAGAGGACTGTAAGTGTTACGAGGTGGGATGGGCTTATTGATGTGGTTGATGAATTGTTTGACTGGTTTTCTGCAATTTGCTTCTTCATGCAACTTAGCTAGTCTTGCAGCCTGATGAACACTAGTAGGGGTAAACATTCTAACATTTGCTCTGGTTTCGTGTTCGAGACCAGTAACAAAACAACTAACCTTGTACTCATCAGTTAAGCTAACTCTAGTGAGAATTGACTCAAACTGATCCAAATAATTCTCCACGGAGCCTGTTTGTCTTAAGGGCATCAATTCTGACATAAGATCATCATACATTTCACCAAATCATTCAGTAATCATCTTAGCATAAGCTTCCCATGATATAGGGTCAGTTGTGAGCCTTGCTTTAATCATCACATGATGCCATTGAAGTGCTTTGCCCTCTAAATGAATGGAAGCCATTTTTACTTTAACTCCGGGTAAATTATTATCCAATGAAAAGAACTGATCACATTTATACAACCATTCTTTTACCTTATCTCCATAAAATTTCAGAAACTCAAATATGGTCAACCTAGTAGAGATAGCAGAATTTGGTGGATGAAGGGAAGTACCACCAGCACCTTGTGTGATATTTGGTTGTTCCGTCGATGTTTTACTCATTGCCAAAAGCAAAGTTTTCAATTCCGCCATGTTGGACTCTAGAGTTTGAAATTTGTCATTAGATTCAACTCTGTTCTTGTGAAATTCTTCTTCCAAATCTCGAACACTAGTTTGAAGTCGCGTTCCTTCCGCCATAATTGAACCCGAATTAAACGAAAATCTAGTTTAGAATTTGTATCAAACAGTTGGTGTGCATATATTATAGCACTTAATAGAAAATAAGCACATGTATCTGATACCAATGATATAGTTCAGGATCACTCGAGAACTATCAACACAAATTCAGGTATGATCAATAATAAGAATATCAAACGAGAAATTTATGCATATGAATAATAGACTGAAGACAGAAAAGATGCACAAGAATTAGACAAATATGATGTTGTCTTTTATTTATAATAATTTACACTTATATAGTTATGTCTAGCATAATAAATTTAAAATAATTATTTTCTAATAAACTTGCCACGTCAGTTACCAACGAGTTCTTTAAATCAGCCGAGGAAATGGTTCAAAACCAGCAGTGATATGCAGCTATTAACTTCTTATTAGGTAATACTATTTCTGTAAATATGGAGCACCTACAAAAGAGTAAGTAGAAAAAGTTTGATTAGAAATCAAATCAAATCTGGATAGCTGTTAGATTTATTATCTTATGATTCAAAAAGATATTGACAATTTGATGGTCTCTATTTCAGCAGGGAAAAAAACAAAACAAAAGTTTAATGTATTTTGTTGCAATTCTCACACTTTGTCCATTAGGAGCCAAAACTGGTGGCATTAGGGTGTATTTGTAATCAAGTTAAAAGTTAGAGAATACTACTTATTTCTTTAGGTGACAGCCCCTGATTCCCTATCCAATTATGCTACGACAAATACTTTGCATGTGTATTTCGTAAACTTACAAAACTCATTTTTCATCCTTTTATGTAAATTGATAACTTCATACATGCACCCATTTGTTGGATATAACATATTTACTCGGGTTCGATTCTGTCATCGGAATTGTGGCGGAGTTGATCATCTTACGACTTACATGGTATTAAATTTTTATTCAGAAAATTTCTCCTACTCAAATCCTTGAATTCACGATTTTCTCATATTATTTAAACAATGAAAGAGTTGTCACCTATAATTGATAACATCGAAGGGTTTCAAGCACATAAACGCAACGGAAAAACGTGAAAATAAACCAAAATTCAAAATTTCTCCGCAGGATTCATTCGAAAAATAAAAGATCGAATTACAAATACCTTAAAAAGTTTTAACAATTCATTAACGGAGGATTAACGAAGATCTAAAGTTTGTTCAATCATCACGTATACCGCTCTCGCGAAAACTGTTTTTTTTTCTCTCTCTTTTCTTGCTCTCATAAGCGGCTAAGATTTTAATATAAAAACGTTTTTCAATTTTGATTTGTCATAATTTGTGACGGAGTTGATCATCTTACATGATATTAGATTTTTATTAAAAACAAATTCACGCACTTGAATCCTTGAATTCACGATCTTCTCATATTATTTTGACAATAAAAGAATTGTTAACTGTAATTGATAAAAAAAAATTGACATCGTAATTTTGATAAAACCGAACCGATCCGACCCAAAACAAGCCACCACTGTATCCTGTTGTTCTGTCAGAGCTTGAGTGGGGCACTGTTACTCTGAAATTCTATTTTCTTCTGAAAGGTGGAAGGACACCAAAACAGTAAAGACAAAAACAGCTCCACACATTCTTTCTCCTGTCCACGAACTTATTACAACAGCTAGCTTTCAGACTCAGATTTCAATCTACTTTACTTCAACTTCCAACTGCTCTCCTCTAAATTTATTAAACATAAACATCTTTAATCACTTGTTAAATCAGAGAATTGTGTGTATTCTCAAGGGCATCACATGGGTTTTTAAGCATTTCAAAACCCATTCAAGATTTTTAATTTCCTGGTAAGTTTCCTGCACTATTTTAGTATTATACTTGCTTTGTTTTTCTGGGTTTTTTTTGTTATATGCTTGTGCTTGAGGTTTGTTATTGTCTTGAGTTGAATTGGACTGCTTTTTTATAGTTGTTTGGTCAAAGCTTGCATTTTCATTAGAGTATTTTAGTATACTCTAGTTTGGATTTTACTTCTTGTTAAGTCAAGGCCTTGAATTAGTTTGGATAGTTTTGGTTGGTTATTCATTTTACTCTATACAGGAAACTATTGTAGAATACAATGTATCAAGATGATGGATCGTCGTCTGTGACTTCATTGCCTTTTCAGAATTCTCCGATGATTTCACTGTCTCCTGGCCTTGGATCATCATATCCATTGCTCAAACAACTTAAATCCGAGGATAGGGGTCTTTATTTGATTCACTTATTGCTCACTTGTGCAACTCATGTAGCCACTGGAAGTCTTGAAAATGCTAATTTATCTCTTGACCAAATCTCTCACCTTGCTTCGCCTGATGGAGATACGATGCAACGTATTGCATCATATTTTACTGAGGCACTTGCTGATAGGATACTTAAAGCCTGGCCTGGTCTTTATAAGGCCCTTCATTCCACCAAAACATCGTTGTTTTCAGAAGACATTCTTGTACGGAAGATGTTTTTTGAGTTCTTTCCGTTCTTGAAGGTGGCTTTCATTGTCACAAATCAAGCTATTATTGAAGCGATGGAAGGAGAAAAGATGGTTCATATAATTGACCTTAATGCAGCATATTCAATGCAGTGGCATGCACTTCTTCGAGATTTGAGTGCACGACCAGAAGGCCCTCCACACTTGAGAATAACCGGGGTTCATCCACAAAAGGAGGTACTGGACCAAATGGCTCATGTATTGACCGATGAAGCTGAGAAGTTAGATATACCATTTCAATTTAATCCTGTAGTTAGTAAGGTAGAAAATCTTGATATCGAACAGTTGCGTGTTAAAACTGGAGAGGCATTAGCAATTAGTTCAGTTCTCCAACTACATTCACTGTTATCTCCGGTTGAGGAGCTGCGTAAGAGATCTCCATTAACTCCAATGAAATCAAATGGAGTCAACTTTCTTGGAGCTTCACAAATTAAGCAAAGCACTTTAGGTGATTTGCTCCAAAAGGATATGGTTAATGGACAAAGCCCTGGTGCTGACTCAGCATCCTCATCGCCGCAATCATCAACTCCTGCAGTCCAAATAGATGGTTTCCTTAATGCATTGTTGGGTTTGTCACCGAAAGTCATGGTAGTAGCAGAGCAAGACTCTAATCACAATGGATCCAGCCTCATGGAGAGACTATCAGAATCTTTATACTTTTATGCTGCACTATTTGACTGTTTAGAATCTACACTTCCGAGGTCATCAACAGAAAGACTGAAGCTGGAAAAGTTTCTTTTCGGAGAGGAAATCAAGAACATTATAGCTTGTGAGGGATCCAGTAGGAAGGAAAGACACGAAAAACTTGAAAAATGGATGCAAAGACTTGATTTTGCAGGATTTAGCAGTGTGCCTTTGAGTTATTATGGCATGTTGCAAGCAAGAAGATTGGTACAAGGTTACAGCTGTGATGGCTATCGGATCAAAGAAGAGAATGGCTGTGTGGTTATCTGTTGGCAAGATAGAGCACTTTACTCAGTTTCTGCGTGGAGGTGTAAAAGGTGAAAATGTAAGATTTTTAGTTTCAGATTTATGAAGTTTTCTATTTCCTACTTTTTGCAAGATAAAAAGAATGAAAAACTGTTCTGTAAAGAGACTTCATAAACATGAAGCTGAATACCATCTAGGTTGGTGACACCACACTTTGTACTATTTCTGTAAAGAAACTTCATCAACATGAAGCTGAAAACCATTCAATGTCTGTCTTCTATAACTAAAGGTTCTTTCTTTGATGAACACTACAATTAAGTTGTAGTATTAGAGCTCAGTTAGGCAGAGGTCTAGGGTTCAAGTCGTGCCACCCCCACTCAATCCGTAGGCCAAACCAATTACCAAATACAGACACATAGCCAAGATCGAAGAAGACATATACAAATCTAATACTTTAAAAACTAATAAAACACTTTATGTAATAAGGATTGTGCAATACTGATAAACATAATTTTGTAATGAAATTTGAGAGTTAAGAGACGTGTATCTTTTACTATATGAAAATCTAGTACATAGATAACGAACTGAGAAGTGAATTGATATGTTACCAATTATTCGTAAAAACACTTGAATCCATAACTTATTTGCTCATGTTGTGCTTTGACATTTTCTGTTTGATCTCCAGAAAGTTTAAACCAGACTTGCGAACCCAAAATCCAGAACCGTTGATGATGGTAATTGTCAAATAGACAATTATAATGAGAGCAACCTCCATACTCGATCCCCTTGTTAAATTTCTAAGATTAGACGGACAAAATTCAAAAGACTGGGTGGTAGAAACAACATCAACAAGTAATGATACAAGCACAACCAGAATTCAAAGTCAGGGGGCACAGTACGAGTTTCCGAAGCAGGGAGTGAACAATGCTAACTTTGAAACAACGAGGAGTGAAAAGGAATATAGCAAAATTTAAATCATGCTTGAAAATTCTCCTACAACCCACCTTAGCTACTCCAATTTAAATTTAAACTTTACCTGTGGTTTTGCCTCTAGCTAACTAGCTACAATTTTAACAGTAATTTGCTTTCAGAAAACTAAATCCCAGGATAAAAGACTGCACCACTCACAATATCTGAAGGATAAACGATATGTACCAAGAACACTTTCATCAATATGATCTTGCTGAATTGATCTTGCTAAATTTTCCTCAACTGTGCAGTGTTGTAAATTACACTATATCACCAGCCTTGAAATACTGGTTTTTGAATGCAAAACTCTCGACACACCAAATCCTTGGAGACTTGCATGAGTACACAAGCACCTATAGATATATGAGAATACTGAAGTAGAAGGTTGAAAGAATGTTTACTTTCGAATCTCAGTAAAATGTTATAAAGTCTGGTATCTTATTGCAATCGGGAGAACTAAGAAGACCAATTGTGCATAAGAGAATTGATGGTAATAGAACTAGGAAACAGAAATTGAATGTAGTACCCATTCTACAACAAGCAACAGAAGTTACAAATATACCATATCTACTAGACTTATGCAGATAAACCTGATACAAGCTAAAGTTTTACCTCAACCTAATGCTACTGAAAAAACAAACTATATAACTTAACATATGCACCCACTCAGGAACACACAGTCAGTTACAAATAGCGAGCTGTGGAGATGATTCATCAGCTACCCCGCCATAGTCAAGACTAAGTTCCCTAAAGGGAGGGATAGTCTCCATCGCAAACAACATAAGGCGAGGAAACATCAGATTATTGTGATCGTACATGACAAACTGTACCATTACATTAGGACTCCTACTGTGGCTGATGTAAGAAGCCACATTCCTCATACTTGATACATCCATTGCAAAATCAAGTGGGGGAATTTCAGGATCTGATTGCCGAACATAGTTGGGAGATACTTGCGAGAGATCTCCCCATTCTTTCCATCTCTCAGTGAATCGCCTAGGATATACTAGGTTATCCCCACCCATGGACAGTATTTGTGCTTGTTCATGTGTCAGAATCACTCCTGCATACTCGCATAGAAAAGAACCGGCGAGAATATAGTCCAATGATCTGACACCCCAACTAGTTCTTGAGCGGAACACCTCAAGCCTATGCCTCACACCTCTCTGGGTGACACGATTCCTACAGTTCGGAAGACATGAACAAGATGGGCCACACTCAAAGATCAACGGTTTGCCTTGAATCAATATCCCATCTTTATCATAAGCAAATTGCCCCCCATTTTTCCTAACACATGAACAATCCTTTGAACATCCAGAGAGGCATTGGCACCTATCCTCATATTGATACACAAATGAAGGAAAGATGGATTCGACCAAGTACTGATGTTCCAATGGCTCATTGTCATCATCAATGTCATTAAACAATGTAACAGGAACATTTTGGTTCCCCGTCGACATATCCAAACAGGTATTACCCCTTGGCCTAACCAAAGGGTTAGTCTTAAGACTATTAGCAAGCGAAAGATCTTCAATGCTCATTTTAGGCTGGTTGGCAAGTCTTACAAGCGTATACTTGTAGACCCTATGTCCAGAGATAACTATATCAGACCCATACTCGACAACTCTATACAAACCATCATAAACATAAAATATGCCACTTGGGCTGGCATTATTCTTGTGACCACGGATTACTCTCACGTCAATGCCATAACGCATACTCCTCTCCAACGCAAGATTCCCGCCTTGCAGCTTCTGATGAGCAATCTGTCTGGAATGCCTGTCCTGACCACCAATGCCTGAATAAATAATCACATTCCCTTTATCATCATTTCCTTTATGCCTGTCCGAAACAACAATGCTTGTAGCTATGGGCTCCCAGTTTGAACTCCTACAAGCTGGCATAAAGTCAATCCCTGCCTGAGGATGTCTATGTAAGCCCACCACAGACATTTCTATCCTATAACAAAACACATCTCCAACCTCAACCCCGGGAAGGGCACCAACAATTCTCTTATCGGTGAACAACCAAAGTCCACACCTTCTCATCACCGTAGCTGCCTTTAAATCCCATCTACACAGCTTATCAAACCCGAAAGCATTTTTCATCTCTTCATCAGCTACCAAATAAATCCGCATCGCATCATACAACATTCGTGTTTTCCTGACAATTCCACGATAATAAACCTGATCCTCTCTACTCAGGTTCGGTACTATAACCAACTCATTTGAACGTTTCCAGTGCTCCACTTGGTCCAAAAAGAAAATCTGGTTACCAGGATTCTCCACCACGGGAACTATGTCACGTACATCATTATTGTTCTCCACGACTTTGTTTTCGTTACCCGAAAAAACATAGTTAAATATCTCAGTAGCTCGTTTATATTCATCATAAATATTTGCACCATCAGCTGACGTTCCAGGGCGTGATTCACGAGGCAAATAGGGAAACTGAACTGCCAGCGGTACTGGCATGCCAAGGGGTGCTGGAATGCCAGGTGGTGCAGTGAGTGAGTCCTCGTCGACTGGTTCGTGTTTTGGTTGAATTGTCACGACGGGGAAGGTGGATGTGGTGCCTGTGACAGTGGGGTCAGGGAACGGAACGAAAGTGGCCATTGTTATTTTTTTCTGAAGAGAGAAAGTAAGGTTCCAGAGAGAGAATAAGGAGGCTTAAGTTTGATATATGGAGAGCTTAGTTGTGTAAGATGTATGAAACAAAGAGGAGTTGCTATGAAATGGTACTTGCTAAGCTGTTCACAGAGCTGTTCGTGAACAAGCTCGACTCGTTAAGGGCTCGACTCGGCTCGGCTCGTTAAGGGCTCGAACTCGAACACAAAAAATTGTTCTTTAAGAAAACGAACTCGAGCCGAGCTATTAGTGAGCTCGACTGGAGCTCGTTCAGCTCGAGATCGGCTCGATAAAGCTCGAAAAAATTAAAATATATTCGACTTATTTTTATATTATTTGTTAACATTTTAAATTAATTTTGTAATTTATAGTATGTGTATTTTAGGTTTATTGAGAATTGATTGGGAAATTGGATTCGGTTTCGATAAAAAATGTTTTAGTTTGTTGGGCTAAGAAAAATTGGGCTTTATTATCTATAAAAATTGTAAGTTCTAATGAGCTCGGCTCGACTCGGCTCGTTTTTGTTCGATAAAAGCTCGTGTTCGGCTCGTTAGTTAACGAGCTCGAGCTCGAACACGAATTTTGTGCGATCAGAAAGCTCGGCTCGTCAGAGAAAAAAGTAAAGCTCGGCTCGTTTACATCAAAGCTCGGCTCGGCTCGGCTCGGTTCGTGAACAGCCCTACTTGTTATGTGCAAATATTGCCATACACACATCTGGTATATATAGCCGCCAAATGTGGGCTTTAAGATGAAAAATAAAGTTCGTGATTAATTTCAACTAAGGAGATATATGTGTTAGAAAATGGAAAGTTTGAGGCATATTTTATATATGTTCTTGATGGAATTTCCAGAAACTAACAATTGGAAGTTGTTCCTTGTAATGAGGACTTAAACTTTCATGTTTGGATCTAAGACATTTTCTTAGTGTAATCCATAAATAAATTGAGTTGAAATAGGTTGCTTGAAATGGGTTATGTGGGTTGGTTATATTGAAATAACTTGTATCCCACATAGAAATGGTAACGAGAGGTTGGTGGATTTATATAGAAACATGTGCAAGAGTAGTGTACAACTACTAAGGCATGTGGGTGTGCATGGTGTTAGTATGTGCCTCACGCGCGCGCCGCCGCCGCCCGCCTCGCCACGTCACGACTCGGGTCGAAGGGCGATTTGGGCGAATGTCTCGGCGTCTCGCGTACGCGAGGCGACCTGGGCGAGGAATTTTATTACCTGTTTATTTAATATTATTTATTGATTTAATTTAACAGTATCAGTATTTATTTGTAACAGCTATACGAATCCTGATGGACCAGGAAATCCTGACTGAGCTGTAACTGATATCAAATACTGATGATAACTGTTATAGTAATTAAATCAGAATATTTAGTATTAAATGTCATATCTTCAGTTACAATATTTTTGTCTGTTTACGTTTTATTTTGTATTTTATATAGATACAAAATATAACGTTTGAGATAATGAGAATATACGTAACTGTGAAAAACCCTAGCATCAGTTTTCTTCTCTGCTCTCTCTCTCTCTCTCAACACATACAGAAGATACATAGGTTTTTTGGGCGAACTGAGGTGCAGGTCGTTGTTGATCATTGTCATATCTGTGAGTGGATTGATCTGTGCTGTTTTATCCTGGGAGTGATATTGTTGCAACCCAACACATCGTAAGTGGGGCAATAATCTCTTCAAGAACAGTCAAGACTTCTCTAAGGCTTGGCGACTCAGCTGTTAATTATCTTTCAGTATTTTTTTAAAGCTCCTGAGAGATAAGTGTTCTTTCTTGTCTAGTTATTTACAGTCTCTAATTATATTATTGTTTCGACCTTTGTGTTTGTTTCGTTTATTGGTATTTTGCCTGTTCTTGTTAATATAATTATATATATATATATATATATATATATAACTGCCATATTGTTGCTGTGTAGTTAGTAATTATACCCAACAATATGTAAATATAATTATATTTTGTACTTATTCGAGTAAAGACAAATAACGTTCTTAATGAGAAAGCGTCAGCTGATAGATATGTTGATACATATATTTTGTACGCATTCGCATAGTCAATATTATGAAATACGTTACCTCTTATAAACTGCCATTTCTGTTACCAAAACTTGTTTTGTTTCTGTGATGAACTATCTATAAACGTAGGAATGTGAATGCAGATAGATAACATCGATGATTTTCTTTTATATTGATATAATGTAATATATAATGATAAAATTTTCTTATATATAAATATATTAATGTTCTATGAAAACCTTAATTTAGTTAGAGAACTTGGAAATCGTATACATGTTCTGCAAGTAAAAACATATATTGCAAAACAAAGACCATCATCAAATTTTATATTTTATAGATTATATATATTATACTTGCAGAATATATTACTATTCTCAAATAGATCATATATGTTATACTTGTAGAACATTATATATATTACTAATGTTCTGTATATAAAATATATGCATAATATACTTTGCAAAACAAAGACCATCATCAAATTGGAAGTCTCAAAGGCTATTTATGTTATACTTGCAGAATGTTGTTGTACATAGTATTCCATAAAGAATGCTATGACGTATTTTATTTGCAGAACCTCTAAAGTTTTGAAGGTCTAAAACTAAATAAATTTTCTCATAAAATTTATTGTATTCTAGTTATTGTATTATATTATTGCTAGGTCTGATATGACTTATTAGTAATTAAGTTAGAAGGCGCGTCGAATAACTTATCAAAAAATTTAAAATGAAATTACTTTTTAAAAGTTCTCGTTTTAGTATAACTAGCATGATAGCCCGTGCAAAGCACGGGCACCATTTAAATTCATAAAATGTTGTTGTTTTGATTTTATTATATAGACGATTTATAATTTTTGAAATACTATACGTCGTTAATGTGGTATTTTTTATGGACATTGGCAATAACTCAAATTTCTTACTTGAATTTCATATATGATCGTAACAATATAATCACATCTAGCCATTTAAAAAAATAAATTGGAATGATTAAAAAATATGTAATTTAAAAGTCTAATCATGAGTCAGTAGACTCACGTGTTTATATATAAAGAAGTGCTAAATAAGATAATTTACATAAATAAGAAGCGAAAACTAATTATGGTCACACATTCAAATCTAATTTACATCTCAACCATCACCCATATTCACTCTTATGCCCCTTCCATTATCGGCGACCTTACACACCATCACTTACTTTACACCGCTGTTATCACCATCTCATTCCATTTGTCATCATCATTCATGATACACACACACACACACATATATATATATATAATGTGTGTGAGTGGGCGGGAGAGAGAAATTGTGTGTATAATAAACCATAATCACTCTACAATCTTTTGTTGTCACCAAATCGACCACCACTCCGAAAGTAACTTATGAACATGTTTGTCGCAAATTCCAGTCTCATTCCTGACCACACCTCCAGTAATTCATTCATCCTTCTCTCAACATATCTAAGTTTACCGATCGATGTCATTTTCACTCACTCTACTACCGTCAACACTATTACCAACAACTTCGAACATTTACACAATTCCAAATTTGGAATATTCTTATTATTTGCGTTCAAATTTTTTAGTGATTTAAGTTTAAATTTTGATAATTTTAGTTGAATTTTTAGTGACTTGCTTTGTTGATGGTAATTTTGGTTGTGTAAGTGGTGGTGTTCACGTGGTTAGTGGTGGTGGCGTGGTAGTGGTGATGTAACAGTGATTTAATATTCTTCTAGTTCATATTAAAATTAGCTAAAATTTTGGTTTGTATTCATGTTCATTGTGATATATCATCTACTAAGTAGCATACTTGAATAATACAGTGAGACGTTTTAAATTATTTTTAATATAGTATCCATATTCTATTTTTTAATAAATATTTTTGAATTAACTATGTGTTTTATCTAAATATTCATCTAATAACTAATATGAATTCCAAATCTCATCTACAATAATTTTTTGCCCCTTAAATTATCTTTTTATAGACTATAAAAATATTTTTCCTAATAGCAGTGAGAGTGGGGGTGTAATCGAGTCGAACACTGCCGGACTCGAGTTCAAACTCGATAAAAAAATTATGTCAAGCTTGAACTCGAGCTCAAGTTTAATTGGTCCTCCAATTTTTACATTGAATATAATTCATTTTTTTAATATTAATATGATGGAAGTGTGAATTAGTAAATTACTAAATAGTCTGGAAAGGACTTGTTGGCCTATAATATATATATGTAATATATATGAAAATAAAAATGTAAAACATTATAACAATGAGTTATTGGTGTATGTAGTTAAGAGCATCTTCAACCTTACTTATCACTTAGGTTAAAAGTACAACTGGCAACTAAACAGTGTGATTTATAGCCAACCTTTGTGAATATGGTCACTCCAATCACTAACTGTTGTTGTTCAAAATTATAGTCATCAAGATATAGTTGGCCATATTTGGCCAAGTCTTACAGATATGTAGAGACTTTCTCTACCTACTTTTTTTCTCCCTTGCTTTTTTCCTTCTTTTTCTTTTCAGCTGCAGCTTTGATTTGCACCGACCGAAATTTTCAATATCCTTTTTAATATTTTTTTTTGTGAAATTAAAAATTATGGAGGCAACACAAAAAATTAGCTAGTGTTAGTATTAAAAATAATGCTAGAGGTATTAAATTGGATATAAAAATAGATATAAAATGACATGTTTCATTATTTGATTATTTATAAATAAATGTATAATGTCATTTACATCATTTTCACAAATTAAAATATTTCAAATTGACATATTAACAACTCAACATTATCTTGTACCCAATTTCGGCACCTCTAGCATTGATATTAATATATATAAATTATTTTTCAATGAAAAAGTATTGTTTAAAATTATAAATATACTATTTTCAAAATATATCCAACCATTATAATCAACTCATTGGAGTACAATGCCTTACAGATTCAGTAAATTTTACCCAAATATTATTTTATATTATTTTAGCCAACCATTTTAGCTAACTATATTGGAGATGCTCCAATGATTCATAAAATGGTTCTCAAAATTTCTTTGGTGTAGGAGATGTGAATATAATTCATTTTTTTAATATTAATATGATGAAAGAGCGAATTAGTAAATTACTAAATACTCTTAAAAGGGCTTGTTGGCCTTTAATATATGTAATATAATATAATATATACCGGATGGATGGATGAGTTTTAAAATAAAGTTTAAATAACATACACATATTAACAGTTATTTAAGTATGGGGTAAATGAGCTTCAAAATTTTATCAAAATGGGTTATAAATTATTTTTCAATGAAAAAGTATTGTTTAAAATTATAAATATACTATTTTCAAAATATATCCAACCATTATAATCAACCCATTGGAGTACAACGCCTTACAAATTCAGTAAATTTTACCCAAATATTACTTTATATTATTGTAGTCAACCATTTTAGCTAACTCCATTGGAGATGCTCCAATGATTCATAAAATGGTTCTCAAAATTTATTTGGTGTAGGAGATGTGAATATAATTCATTTTTTTAATATTAATATGATGAAAGAGCGAATTAGTACATTACTAAATAGTCTTAAAAGGGCTTGTTGGCCTTTAATTTATGTAATATAATATAATATATACCGGATGGATGGATGAGTTTTAAAATAAAGTTTAAATAACATACACATATTAAGAGTTATTTAAGTATGGGGTAAATGAGCTTCAAAATTTTATCAAATGGGCTCCTAGCATGATGGTTGAGGTGGTAACATAAAATATCTTTGCATCCAAAGGTCATGGGTTCAATTCTTGCTAATAACAATATTTTTAATATATTTATACATTATAGGGGTATATAAGTAATTTAATAATAAATGGCATAGAAAGCCATGTTGGCCCATAATAAGTACATTACTAAATAGTCTTAAAAGGACTTGTTGGCCTTTAATATATGTAATATAATATAATATATACCGGAGGGATGGATGAGTTTTAAAATAAAGTTTAAATAACATACACATATTAAGAGTTATTTAAGTATTGGGTAAATGAGCTTCAAAATTTTATCAAATGGGCTCCTAGCAGGATGGTTCAATTCTTGCTAGTAACAATCTTTTTAATATATTTATACATTATAGGGGTATATAAGTAATTTAATAAATGGCATAGAAAGCCATGTTGGCCCATAATATAGATAACTAGCGTAACAGCCCGTGCAAGGCACGGGCCTCGTAGAAACGTCAATATTTTTTTTACGAGTAGGTCGATTTATTAACGTGAGGTTTGTGTAATCGTAAGTTTGATCGTGTAAGATGAGAAGTGTGAGTTGTAGAGAGTAGTAAGAAATTTTGTTGGCGAATAATGTAACTACTTTGAATGATGAACACACCTTGTCAGGTTTTGAGACTTGTTTTATATATTAATTAAATAATTTCTCACTGAATTTGTTCATATATCGAAATAATTTTATAATTAAAAATACATTAGATGGTAATATTTGTAATTTATCGTAAATTTGTAATATTGCGTACCATTTTCATGAATCAAATACTTGTAAATTTGATTAGATTTCGTAATATTCAACTAATATCTATATGATAAAAGGCACATGATTATTTTTATCGATGTAAGAATGATTAGACAACATTAATGACTTGTGCATATATATAATTTCCAAACAACTATTTTTTGGTTCCATCTTTTTTTCCCCTTCATATAGAGTGAGTTCATGTTATAATGACGTAAGTAAATGTTTCAACTCAATCATCATAAATAATTGAAATCCTAAATTTTAAAAATTCATATATAACTCAAATTGAATTATCTTATATATATTTCTCAAAATTCATGTATCTCAGTTATATAATTTTATAAATATATGGTACAAATTAATGAATTCTGAATCAACTATAATCTATACTAAACTATAATAAACAAAATGGGGTATAATTTATCATTTGATTCACAACTCATATTGGTTATCCTTTTCAATCACAATCGATACTGATGGGTCTTTGAAGTCAAATTGATTGTAACATCTAGATCTATTATTAAAAGTTATGCTACATAGAAGTTTAAGGTTCGAATCTCATCAACAACATATTAAAATAAATATTTATTACAAATATGTTAAAATTAACATTTACTCTGAACGGCTGATCCGGCAGAACAACTCAAAAATAAAAAAAAAACATAAATAAAGGTAAAATACGTGAACCACTCGTTACTATATTTAATTTGATTATAATAATTTAAATAAAAAAGTAAAATACTACAAAAAATAACTCGTGCTTTGCACGTGTTATAAATAAATATATACTGATAAATATATCATTTTTAAGACTTTTTTAAAAAAAAGTAATGTAAATGTGATAACTTTATAAATGTCCAGGGATTATTCATCTATTTAAAAGTGAAAAATAACCATGATTTTGACCTGAAGACTTATACGAGGTTATACTGTTTTTTCAATACAAATATTGAATGACATTTTTGTAATAATAAACTCAACCTTTTCATATACAAAAAATAAATTTTACTTGTATTTTATTGTGTATTAGCTTCAGTGTTATAATTCGACGATGTTCTCAAAGCCCACAAACCCTATTTAGAATTTCATTTATCAAAATGATTTTATGATATTACGCATCCAATTAATATATTATATAAAATTCTATTATTATTAAAGACTTATACTTTTTTTTAACATCATTCAATAATGTTTTACATACAATTTGAATTTTTATTGTTAAAACTTATAGTCTAACTGGTCGTCATTAATAGTTAGACAATTTTATAATTCTTATGATCGAGAAAAATCATATCTTATTTTCATCTATTGCATATTAATCATGTTGATTTTTTATTTAAAACATAGATCATGTTTTTGAGTTATCGTCTTTTTGGAATCAATTCAATTTTATCTTCTACATTTTCAAATGTTTATCTTTTTAGTCGAATTATACATTTAACTCAAATATTTGATATTTTATATACTTAAAAATTATGATATATAGTTCATATTTGACGTAGTTATATATTATGTATGATTTTATAGATAGAATTTATATATTTTTATTTAAATAGTATAATACATTTATATATATCCAAAGAGAAAAATGAAAATGAAAACATTTTTTTATCCAGAATAATTTACATTCATGTGTAACATGTAAAATTATATCATATAAATTTTATTTTCCATACTCATCATTAATCATGACAAAGAGAGTGTAAAGATTTTATTTTTTACATTTATCATTTATAATGAAAGAAAACCTTTTTTTGTAATTATATACTCCGTAATATTCTACATTTTAAATCATCACCCCGATTTTTGACTCGGACATCAGCTGAGGATTAAAATGGTGGAAAAAGTGAAACAATTGACGAAAAAATGAGTAAATTAGAGATATGCCGAAGTTAATAAAGAATGACATGTAATATTAGAAAATATCAACAAATGAAGTGTTCATTTTGAAAAGAAATTTGTTAAGAAATGAATGTGATGAACAGAATGTATACAACTATAATAAAAATATACATCTATTATAAAAATTTAAAACGATGATTGATCATTTACCTACCTACCTATATATATATATATAATAACGTAAATAAAAAATATAGATTTATATAAATAATATGGACTAATATTTCCTTTACTCAAAGGTTCAAAGCAAAAAAAAGAATATAGAATTAGAGGAAATAATATGACTTATCTAATAAAAATTTTAAAGTAAACTCAAAAAGCAATGTAGCATAGTGGTTATGGTTTGGACTTCTTAGAAGGAGGTTGGAGGTTCGATTCTCTACATTAGCGAATATTAACATATTTTTGCATAATAATACAATAGTGGTATTTTTGTTATTTTTCAAAAAATAGGGGTAAAATCGTAACTTCACAAGCATTAAAATGGCAAACTTTGCCCTTGTGTTGGCATATAATATATAGTAATAGATAGATTTTCGAATGCTTGTGATATAAAACATTTTATGATTAATAGGCCAGCACAATAAAAATATTTGAGGGTGTTCTATTCGTTGTTTTAAGACACCGATTTTCACAAATTATAATTATTTTCGACTACTCATTAAACATATATTAAATCACAATTATTTTTAGTACACATCTATGTATAAAAAATACGTTTGTAGTGAGAAACTGTCAAGTTTGTTATGAAAAGTATGATATGTTTTGTACGTATTAGCATATTTAAAACACTTTCATTATGAATATTTATTTTTGCTTCTACAATGATTTATCTGCAAATGTAGGTGTCAATGCACCTACTGATTAATAAAATCATAAATCAATATTATCAATTCTATATTGATAAAGTATTTAATTACAATATTTCTGGTTAGACAAAATTATCCAAAAAGGACAACTTATGTCACAAGGGATGATAATCTTAAGAGATGAGTAATATAAAAGGGACGACTACAGTATTTTGCAAAATTTGTAGTTATAAATCTAATTTGCAGCAATATATATTTATGATATGAAATATACGAACATAGAGAGTTTTCACTTGATTTGGTCCTTGGTCTAAATAGCCTACATCTAAGTTCATGTACCTAGTGGCGGGTGGAGAATTATAGTCGAGGAGGTGCCAACTTATATGTTATTTATCACAAAAAAATATCAAGCATGTTAATCTTATTTATGGGGCATTTTTGTGTGTGTTTAGAACACTACATTACATCGTAGGATTTTTGAATTTGGGAGTTAAACAAATTTTTTCTATATTGAAAGAATATAGAAACCCTATTTGCTTTAACTTAGGTAAAACTCTTACTTATTTGTTGGGAAAATAAATTAAATTGTCCTTGAACTATTGTTATTTTATTGTCTAGGTCCCTGAACAAAAAATTCTGTAATTCGGGTAATTTAACTTTTAAATTTTCTGATTGAAATTCTTCCGTTAAAAAATGACTAACAAACGTTAAATTCACTTGAATTTGGAAAATGTCCAGAAACCGGCCACCACATTCCGACCAAGAAAAATCCGGCCACATGCAAAACAGCCTCAAAACTTAAACAATTAATCCTTTTACAATCTATACACCCTTATAAACAACTACGACCCAGAATTATATCAAAATTCATTCACAACAACAACAAAATCCGGTGATATAGTTGTTTTCTGGAGAACCAAAAACAAGCCCAAAAATTCTGAAAAAAATTATATAACCCTCCAACTACATGGATCTATACATGTATACAAGCAAAACATTCAAACAATTACATAAAATCATATTCCAGTCAAAATCAAGAAATCCGGTGATACCAAAATTTAAAAATTACATAAACTTAATTTTGATGATGGGGATGGATAGAGGGTGGAGAGATGGTTATTTTGGATATTCACACGCTCGATTTGGACACCAATATCACCATGAAAAGTCAGTTTGATTTTACATTTGGTGAAGAAGTGTTAGGATTTATGGGTGATAGCTATGAGACAACTTAACTAGATATTTTATATGCTTAATTTTATTAAGTATGAACATACTGTCACAGCCAGAGTATGTCTATGTAACCGTTTTTGCTTGCTAAAAATAAAGATTCGAGTACATCTTGGTAGAAGTTCATTCGTTTGTTCAAGCCTCAAGAAGTACTCAAGATGGACAGCAAGAATAAATACTATTGTCACAGCATTGACAGTAGGGTTACTTGAAGACAGCATGTTGCAAGTCACTACAGTACATTCACTCTGACAGCAACATTGGCGGAAGCCCTCTGACAGCAACTTTACCCTAGCCTGACAGCAAGCTTTGCCATCAGGATACTGTCATAAAGGGATATCACTTGTATTGGGGTTCAACCTAGTCAAACATGTGACAGATTGGATGGTCAAGGAACAGGCGTGCTGCAGTATCCCAACACTGCAACAGGTCTGCAAGACTACGACTGAAGCTCGAAGAGATCACATGATAAAGCTCACCAATTCCAGTGTATGACAAATCTACATCTACTGAATTGTGTTAGCTTGATATGGAAAGTTTCTAGATTGCTTTGTAATGTACTGATAAGTTGTTTGTATAGCAATTTAGGAAAGGTTCACGGGTAGGCAAATTGTAAGAAGCTGCCACTTGAAAATGACAGCAGCTTCACTAGACCCGTGTTGATAATGATAGGTTTAGCTCTTACAAAATCTATCTGTTGTTTCCATTCTTTGTAACAACGTGAGATCAATCTCTCGAGAAACTGAAGCTCAAGAAAACATTTATTTTCTTGAGGTTGTAGCAAACCATTGCAAAATAAATAAAACATTTATTTTGTGAGAATTGTTCGTGTGTCTACTTTAGTTTGCAATCGGTTAAGTGATAAGCTTTAATCTTAGTTTTTGTTGTTGAAACGAAAGAGTGAGCTTTATCATTATTGCATTCAACCCCCCCCCCCCCCCCCCTTCTGCAATAGTCAAGGACCAACAAGAAGCATATTCCACTAAAGTAAGATCCTAACATCCGTTATAATCTTTTTGACGGAAGGACTTAAATCAGAAAAATTGAAAAGTTAAATTACCTGAAATATGGAATCTTTTGTTAAGGGAACTAAACAATAAAATAGCAATAGTTCAAGGACGATTCAATTTATTTTTCTTTATTTTTTTGATAAATGAAAATTCTTAAATTAACATAACATAGCACATAAATTAAATATAAGTAAACCATTAGTTCAAAAATACTTATAAACTTACTATTTAACCATAGTTTAGTGAGTAAAAAGTATAGTATAACTGGAATTTAAAACTTCACATGTACTAATTAATTTAATCAGTTAATTTGATTTTGCGATTGAACTTCATAAAATGAAATTAGATCTCTTGTAAAGATAACTTCAAGTACATTTTGGTTATTTTTTTAAATTTTATCTATTTTAAATTGATTATTATTTATAAAAATTGTTTAATTTAGCTGTAAAAAAAGATTTACTTACATAAACTAAAATTAATTGTTAACTGGAAGGTAATTTTTTTTAAAGATAACTATTATTCGCTTTATATGTGTTCTTAGCAGCTTCATGTTATATATATATATATATATATATATATATATATATATATATATATATATATATATATATATATATATATATATATATATATATATATATATATATATAACAGACATAAAAAATCATAATACTCAATCCCTGCTGTGGTGTGCCCTCGCTATATTTTTGCTCGTCCCCTGCATGTACTAACGTGTTATTACTAAAAATATCTTAATAAAAACCTTACAATGGTGATTACAATATGAAGTAACACTACGGTTAGCATTACCTTGACCACTTTGGCACCAGTCTCACCATTAGTACACAACTATTTTTGCGAATCCTTTTGACTAGGTTAGACATCATCAAATGAATATAGTTTGTTATATATATATATATATATATATATATATATATATATATATATAATGGGATTTGCCACCGTTGGATACCAGCCAACTACTGTTATGTTTCATAGCGACTGCCGCTATGTTTCATAGCGGTAGGTCATTGTTACTGCTATGTTTCTTAGTGGTAGGTGGTATGTATCCAAAGGTGACTTGCTATGTTTCATAGCGACTGTTGCTATGTTTCATAGCGGTAGGTGGTATGTATCCAAAGGTGACTGTGGAAGAGCACCAGAAATGATATATATATATATATATATATATACGTTTAGTATATACAAATATAGATGGGATTGAGGGTTGATTATAGGGATGGCAAAATAATTTGATCTGAAACCCGAAATTTTGAATTTTAGACATATCGATCCAAAAATTGAAACCCGGTCCAAACCCGATTCGAATCCGAAACCCGAAAAATTTATATATAGGTATATTATACAATTTAATGTATATATGTAGGCATATATAACTGTTATTCCCAGCCACTGAACCAAGATTTTAGAAGGGGGTTGTTGGTCCTCGTGTATTGCAGAAGGGGGGGGGGATGAATGCAATACTGATAAAATTCAATCTCAGTTTCAACAACCAAAACTAGGATTTAATGTTATCAATAATATGTATGCATTCACAAACAGTATAATCGAGAAGACAGGATTCACAAAATAAATGTTTTATTTATTTTGCAAAGTGTTGCTACAACCTCAAGAGAGAATTCTTGAGCTTCGGTTTTTCTTCAAGACACTTGCTTGTCTTCGTTACATGTCTAGAATGAATTAATAGTCTAAGTATAAAACTAATCCTATCACTATCAACACGGGTCTGTGAAGCTGCTGTCATTATCAAGTGGCAGCTTCTTACAAAGTGTCTACCCATGTGACTTTCCTAAATTGCTAACAATGTCAGATATACATTACAAAGAAAGCAACCTAGATTCATTCTATTTCTAGCTAAAACAATTCAGAAAATAGAGACTTGACCTTGCTCTTGAATTGATTCGCTTTTGTTTGCATTGCTTGAAGCTTCTGTCGTAGTCTTGCAGACTTGGTGCAGCTTAGGGATACTGCAACACCCCTGTTTCTTGAACATTGAAACTGTCACGGGGTTTGACTGAGAAAGATACCTAGAAAAAGGATCTTTCTTGAGACAATTACTTTTGCCGCAAAGCTTGCTGTCACAGGAATGTGCTTTTGGTGACAGTAAGAGTTCCCCGCATAATGTGTTGTCGAGGTTTCCAAACTTGCTGTCGCGTAGTCTTCCGCCAATGTTGCTATCAGAGTGAATATGTTGTCTTGACTCGCAACATTCTGTCTTCTTGTAATCTTACTGTCAATGCTTATGACAGTAACCTTTATTCATGCTGTCATCTAATATGCATTCTTTGAGGCTTGAACACAGAAAGTGAACTTCTTCCAAATTACACAATAAGAATAACATTGCATACTGATTACAAGAACATACTTTGGCTGTGACAGTATGTTCTACTTAATTAAAAAATTAAGTCTATACAAAGTTAAGTTGTTCCTATGCTATCACCCATAAATCCCAACAATCTCCCCCAATTTGTTTTTATGGACAATACCAACAAATTTACAATATATGCTGACAACTTAACTAACAAGATCAGAATGGATTTAGAATGTTTACTTAGCTTGAGATTTCCTCTTCTGTCTTGTTGCTTCCTCTCTTCTGAGAGCTTCTACCAAGCAGCCTCTTAGACCTTCTACAAGAGAGATTTCAGCAGGTGTGACTGCAGCATCTTCTATTTCTTCAATGATCTTCTTGATAGTAGGAGAAATAAGAGAACTAGCATCCCTGAGATTCAACCATTGCTCTTGATCAAATGGATAGCTTCTGAAGTGGAGTTCTTCATGAATGAGCTTGAATCTACTTCCACGATTAGCATTGAGAGACATCCTCCTTTGCTTGTCCAGCTTTGAATCTTCTCCTTTTCTCCTTTCCAATAATTCCTCTATCTTGTCAGAACAGATCTGCTCCAGGGGATGAATTGATCCAGCAACCATATACTGTAAATCCTTCAGAATAGTTGTTTTTAGCTTGTGCAAGCTGCAAACATAGATTTCTTCTTTTAGATGCTTGATTCTTAAGGGATTTTCCAGCATACATGTTTGATAATTTGGAGCTTCACTTTCTGCCTTGTTGGCAGTCTTGCATCTTTCCAGGAGTTCAGCTTCCTTCTTATCAAGTTCTGACTGATATTGAGCGTATTGAGAAGAGTCAGGTCTTTTGCTTGGCTTGGGTTGCCCTTCCTCTGTGGGTTGGGTTTTCCTTTCTTCTGTGGGTGAATCATCAAACTCATAGTACCAGTGATATGGTATAGGAGAAGCTGGTAAATCAGTTGAAATATCAGCATCATCAAAATCTGCAAAGTTGTAGCCAAATTTCTGATAGAATTCAGCATCTCAATCAGCTTGATATTTCAGAATATGTTCCATAACAGACTCTGGAACATTTCCATAGCTCTCCAGCAATTCTACCATTCTTTCCAGGTAGAAGAAGTCAATTCTTCTTTTATCTAAGGTTGATATCCTACCACTGGTTGATGTGGAGATCAAATTGAAATCCTTATCAACCTTGGTAGATCTTGATTCTTCCCACCACAGAATGTACTCAGTGACCTCTTGATTTGCATCCATCTTGACCTCAACACTCTTGATTTCTCTAGATTGCATCTGTTGTATCTTAAAACTGTTGGGAGGTATTGATTGAATTGGCTTCTTAAGATTCCTGCCAAATCCAGTGGCCTTTTCCTTTCCTGAGTACTTGTGCTTTCCTTTAGGTTTCTGTCTGGAAAACCATGCTCTTGCTTTGGCTTTCAGTCTTATGGGCTTGACAGTAGCTTTGGCTTCATCCTTGACAGAACCTTTCTTGACAGTATCTTTGTTGACAGTATCTTTCATGACAGCATCTTCTATGACAGTATCCTTGTCGACAGTACCTTTGGTGACAGCATCTTTTTCTGCATTTATGCAATCAATAGCACATCTAAGAATGCTTGCCTCCAAAGCTTCCAGTATTCTTGGCTCATCTTCATCTGTTGCACCGGCATCTTTCTTTTCTTGACTAGGAGTTTCTTCATTGCCTTCATTCTGAGATTGAATACCAGTATTCCCAGAATTACTTCCACCAGCATTTCCAGCATTTCCAGAAGCTTCACCACCTCCAACCTCATCATCATCATCATCATCATCATCCTGAGGAGGAATGTCATAGAGACAGCTTCCACATTGATCATTTCTTTTGGCATTGGCTCTAGAGATTTGTTCCTTCACTCTGGCTCCTAGTGCCTTGTCTCTCAACACTAGCATTTTGTAGATCTCTTGAACAGCATAAACTCTTCCTGGATTGGCATTTGAACTGAGTATTCCATCTAACACTTTCAGAATTGACTTGGTTTCCATTCTGGATGGGCTAACCAAATTCATGAAGCTGTTCCTTCTTGTGTCATCCTTAGTTTTAGATCTGTAGAAAACACTTGGTGGATTTGTGTAGACTTCAGGTAGCTTTTGTGTGATCAGGTTCTGGATTTGCATATCCAATATTTCATTGAATGGTGTTTGAGTTGCCCTGATCTTTCCCTTCAAAGCACACAACACCTTTGCTGGCAGACTCTGCAATAACTGCATTGTGATGAAATAAGATATCCCAGAAGTGAAATAGATACTTATAGCCCATCTTTTCTCATCATTCACCATTACACTGACACTGGTGATTTGATCCTTTAACAGTTTTGTGGTGTTGGTTGGACGGTTGCTTGGAGCATTCATTGCTTCTTCCACCAAACTGCTAAATTCACTGTCATGATTGTGTAATGTGCTCTCCCTGTAATCCACCATTAGAGTATTGGCTTCTTCTTGATCATACTCAGTACCATTGGACCAAGTATTTCCTTTATGGATGGATTCAGGCAGTTTCCCTTTACCTTTCCCAATCTTATTCTGTTCCTCTATTTCTCTCCATCTTCTTTGTAGAGCAGATTCTTGAGTTGCTGGAGTTGGCTCTCTGATTATCACAGGAGGTAGAATTGGATGTCTAGATGCAGGTCTTCTTTGCATTGCATCTTGAGTTGCCTTAGACATCAGCACTCTTTCTCCATCCAAGTCAACTTCAACAAGCTCTTCAGCTTTATCCTTTGGTTGTCCACTGCTTGGTTTGACTTGCTCCCCCTTAGACATTGCTTTCCCCTTAGCTCCCCCTTTGGTCTTCATAGCTACTGGCTCCCCCTGAGTTCCACCTGATTCCTGAATAGATATTGATTCTGATCTTTTTACCTTCTCCCCCTTAGTTGAGTTGGCAGCTACTAGGTCAGTGAGGAACTGGATAGAGAGCTGAGTAGCAGCAAAACCATCAACCATCAGTTGAGAGAGAGAGTCCATCTTGGAGTTCAAAGTAGCACACTGTCCTTCCAGAGCTGCAATCCTGTTACCAAAAGTAGCAGAGGGGCCACCAGACCTTAACCTTCTTGGAGGGGAAGGAAAAGAAAGGGACTTGGAGGCTATGGGGGTTCTCACACTCTCAGGGTGTTTTTGAGTGATCTCATCACCCCTCACAGATTGACTCTCAAGGCCTAATGCCTGAATAGTGTGGGCTCCCTCAAAGTCTCTCTGGACATGCTCAAGTCCCTCTCCTTTTGCCAGCACATTTGGCTGCCTCTCATTTTTATGCTCACCTCTCTGTTCTTTTATCTCTCTTTTCTTTTGCACACCCTCACTCAACCTAGATGCATGGGTATGAGCAGTACTAACATGCATGGAAGGAGAAGATTTAGAATGTACCTTTAAGAGTTTGGCAAGAGGTAGATCATCATCAGAGGCATCCTCAATGAGTATAGCTTCAAAATCAGGCTGAGAGGACTAGACAGTATCTTTGGCATGAATGTTACTGTCAGTTGGAGTCTGGACAGCAGGTTCTGGCATGACAGCAACTTTGGGAGGTGGAGTGACAGTAGGTTCTGTAGTGATAGTATCTTTCTCTCCACCCATGACAGCAGATGTGTCCAGGACAACAACATTGCCAGTGTCTTTGACAGCAACAGAGGCTGTGACAGCATCTTCCTGAAGGTAAGATGCTCCTTGGAGTTCAGACAAAGTGTTGGTTGTTTCATTTTCTGACAAACTACCACTTTGCCCTGGCTCAGTGTTTGGGGGAGTGGTGTCCATTTCACTTTGAGAAATGGGTTCTTGTGGACCACTAGATGGGGGCTCATCCATGATTGGAGATGGATGATCAAAACCTGAAGGGTTGGGACGGTCCCCTTCTCTAGGTTGTGGAGAAGAAACAAAAGAATGTGTAGGGAAGGAAGAAGGTGAAAGTGTAGCAGAGAGTGGGGGCTGATTCACAGGAGAAACATGTGGATCATCAAAAGGAATAGAGAAATCCTCACTGTGCCCTAACTCACTGTGTGTTTCTTCAAGTGGAGGTTCCTCAGGTTGTGAACCATGAGTTTGTGCAGACTCTGTACAGGGTGCCTTGGGAGACAGGCCAATTTCAATAGATGCACCTTGTTGAGAAGGCACATCTAGGGAGGTGTTTGAATCCCTTTCAGTAACCACAGTTTGTTGAGAAACGGCAGCTTGGTTAACAGTGGTTTTAGTCCTCCTAGCACTCTTCTTCTTAGGCTCAGGGGGAACCACTGGGGGTTCTGTTTGACTAGCCTCCTTATTTGCTGCACTAGGTGCAGTGTCTCCCTCTTGACTCACAGAGCTACCACCAACATCAGCTTCTAAGGGCCGTTTTCTGGATTCTTGCAAGGCTTCTCTTTGGGCTTTGGAACTTCTAGAGGGCCTAGGCTGAGTGTATGGTGTTGAATGTGGGTTAACTGAATTTGGGTCTAATTCAGTTTCATTCTCAAGAGTGAAAGAGTCATAACCAGATGGTAATGGTAAATCAGGGTTGGACACTTGATCAACCATGTGCTGAGTGAAACAAAGTGGAATATGTGCATTGAGATTCTGTGAAGATAACAGTGTGTGTGTGTGTGTGTGTGTTCTTTTTCAAAACTGATCAAGCCTCTAAACGAGGGGCAGCATCATTAAACTCACAGAATGAATTAATGCACATCATAAGGAAGCGAGGGTAGGGTGATACCTTCTTACCTATGGTAGCCCTGAGGTGTGCCATGAGGAGAGCTCCAACATTCACCTTGTATCCATGAACAAGAGAATGTGTCAGTTTCTTGATGTAGGAGGGTATTCCATTCCAGCCTGTGGACTTGGTAGAGAACACCTTGACCATCACATCAAGTATCATGCTCCACTCCTTTCTCAGATGCTTCCTATCCATTTCACCAGACGGATACCATTTGGTAGTCCCCTCTTCGAGAATAGGGCCTGCATACCCAATCTTCAAGAAGAGCTTCTTTAGAGTGTCATCATTGGCAAGTTCAGAAAATTGGTGTCCTGCTTCAAGTGTAATTCCAAGAGCAGTGTTGATGACCTCAGCTATAAGAGTGTATTATTTCCCAGAGATTGTGAATTGAATACCCGGGTTCTCACCCTCAGTTTGAGCAACAACAGTTCGCCAAAACGCCTCAATTCTGTCTAAGTCAAGAATGGGGGTTGAGGTGATGGCAGAACCAAGATAGGACTTGTTCAAGAAAAACATGAGTCCTTTGAAACCTTCACCAGCATCATTTGGGGAAAAGATGCCAGCAAAGTTTGTTTGAGAGAGAGTCTGTTTGGATGCCATGGAGATTTCAAGAAAAGAAGAAAGTAAGAAAGTGGCTTTTTGCTTGAAAAAAAGTATATTGCCTTGAGTTCGATGAGAGTGATATGTCTGAGTAACTGGGGAATAAATAGAGGTATCTCAAACGTTGTGCACAAAAAGTGGAATTAAAGAACGTGTCTTAACCCACTCTTATAACACGTCAGTTACTGCCCGTTATTCACTGACCAACGTGGGATAAATATCCAATTTCAACGGTCCACTATTGTTGACAGTAACCTGTGCGCTAGAAACAATCTGTCAATAATAAGGGGTGGTGACAGTAGGTTTTGCGCGACAGCAACTATTGCGCAAAAACTTGCTGTCACCGTTAAGCATATGAATGACAGTATCCTTTACAAGTCTTGACAGAAAGTCTTTCCCTGCTGTCAAGAAGGTTGTTGTCAATTTTATCTTCTACATTTTCAAATGTTTATCTTTTTAGTCGAATTATACATTTAACTCAAATATTTGATATTTTATATACTTAAAAATTATGATATATAGTTCATATTTGACGTAGTTATATATTATGTATGATTTTATAGATAGAATTTATATATTTTTATTTAAATAGTATAATACATTTATATATATCCAAAGAGAAAAATGAAAATGAAAACATTTTTTTATCCAAAATAATTTACATTCATGTGTAACATGTAAAATTATATCATATAAATTTTATTTTCCATACTCATCATTAATCATGACAAAGAGAGTGTAAAGATTTTATTTTTTACATTTATCATTTATAATGAAAGAAAACCTTTTTTTGTAATTATATACTCCGTAATATTCTACATTTTAAATCATCACCCCGATTTTTGACTCGGACATCAGCTGAGGATTAAAATGGTGGAAAAAGTGAAACAATTGACGAAAAAATGAGTAAATTAGAGATATGCCGAAGTTAATAAAGAATGACATGTAATATTAGAAAATATCAACAAATGAAGTGTTCATTTTGAAAAGAAATTTGTTAAGAAATGAATGTGATGAACAGAATGTATACAACTATAATAAAAATATACATCTATTATAAAAATTTAAAACGATGATTGATCATTTACCTACCTACCTATATATATATATATAATAACGTAAATAAAAAATATAGATTTATATAAATAATATGGACTAATATTTCCTTTACTCAAAGGTTCAAAGCAAAAAAAAGAATATAGAATTAGAGGAAATAATATGACTTATCTAATAAAAATTTTAAAGTAAACTCAAAAAGCAATGTAGCATAGTGGTTATGGTTTGGACTTCTTAGGAGGTTGGAGGTTCGATTCTCTACATTAGCGAATATTAACATATTTTTGCATAATAATACAATAGTGGTATTTTTGTTATTTTTCAAAAAATAGGGGTAAAATCGTAACTTCACAAGCATTAAAATGGCAAACTTTGCCCTTGTGTTGGCATATAATATATAGTAATAGATAGATTTTCGAATGCTTGTGATATAAAACATTTTATGATTAATAGGCCAGCACAATAAAAATATTTGAGGGTGTTCTATTCGTTGTTTTAAGACATCGATTTTCACAAATTATAATTATTTTCGACTACTCATTAAACATATATTAAATCACAATTATTTTTAGTACACATCTATGTATAAAAAATACATTTGTAGTGAGAAACTGTCAAGTTTGTTATGAAAAGTATGATATGTTTTGTACGTATTAGCATATTTAAAACACTTTCATTATGAATATTTATTTTTGCTTCTACAATGATTTATCTGCAAATGTAGGTGTCAATGCACCTACTGATTAATAAAATCATAAATCAATATTATCAATTCTATATTGATAAAGTATTTAATTACAATATTTCTGGTTAGACAAAATTATCCAAAAAGGACAACTTATGTCACAAGGGATGATAATCTTAAGAGATGAGTAATATAAAAGGGACGACTACAGTATTTTGCAAAATTTGTAGTTATAAATCTAATTTGCAGCAATATATATTTATGATATGAAATATACGAACATAGAGAGTTTTCACTTGATTTGGTCCTTGGTCTAAATAGCCTACATCTAAGTTCATGTACCTAGTGGCGGGTGGAGAATTATAGTCGATGAGGTGCCAACTTATATGTTATTTATCACAAAAAAATATCAAGCATGTTAATCTTATTTATGGGGCATTTTTGTGTGTGTTTAGAACACTACATTACATCGTAGGATTTTTGAATTTGGGAGTTAAACAAATTTTTTCTATATTGAAAGAATATAGAAACCCTATTTGCTTTAACTTAGGTAAAACTCTTACTTATTTGTTGGGAAAATAAATTAAATTGTCCTTGAACTATTGTTATTTTATTGTCTAGGTCCCTGAACAAAAAATTCTGTAATTCGGGTAATTTAACTTTTAAATTTTCTGATTGAAATTCTTCCGTTAAAAAATGACTAACAAACGTTAAATTCACTTGAATTTGGAAAATGTCCAGAAACCGGCCACCACATTCCGACCAAGAAAAATCCGGCCACATGCAAAACAGCCTCAAAACTTAAACAATTAATCCTTTTACAATCTATACACCCTTATAAACAACTACGACCCAGAATTATATCAAAATTCATTCACAACAACAAAAAAATCCGGTGATATAGTTGTTTTCTGGAGAACCAAAAACAAGCCCAAAAATTCTGAAAAAAATTATATAACCCTCCAACTACATGGATCTATACATGTATACAAGCAAAACATTCAAACAATTACATAAAATCATATTCCGGTCAAAATCAAGAAATCCGGTGATACCAAAATTTAAAAATTACATAAACTTAATTTTGATGATGGGGATGGATAGAGGGTGGAGAGATGGTTATTTTGGATATTCACACGCTCGATTTGGACACCAATATCACCATGAAAAGTCAGTTTGATTTTACATTTGGTGAAGAAGTGTTAGGATTTATGGGTGATAGCTATGAGACAACTTAACTAGATATTTTATATGCTTAATTTTATTAAGTATGAACATACTGTCACAGCCAGAGTATGTCTATGTAACCGTTTTTGCTTGCTAAAAATAAAGATTCGAGTACATCTTGGTAGAAGTTCATTCGTTTGTTCAAGCTTCAAGAAGTACTCAAGATGGACAGCAAGAATAAATACTATTGTCACAGCATTGACAGTAGGGTTACTTGAAGACAGCATGTTGCAAGTCACTACAGTACATTCACTCTGACAGCAACATTGGCGGAAGCCCTCTGAAAGCAACTTTACCCTAGCCTGACAGCAAGCTTTGCCATCAGGATACTGTCATAAAGGATATCACTTGTATTGGGGTTCAACCTAGTCAAACATGTGACAGATTGGATGGTCAAGGAACAGGCGTGCTGCAGTATCCCAACACTGCAACAGGTCTGCAAGACTACGACTGAAGCTCGAAGAGATCACATGATAAAGCTCACCAATTCCAGTGTATGACAAATCTACATCTACTGAATTGTGTTAGCTTGATATGGAAAGTTTCTAGATTGCTTTGTAATGTACTGATAAGTTGTTTGTATAGCAATTTAGGAAAGGTTCACGGGTAGGCAAATTGTAAGAAGCTGCCACTTGAAAATGACAGCAGCTTCACTAGACCCGTGTTGATAATGATAGGTTTAGCTCTTACAAAATCTATCTGTTGTTTCCATTCTTTGTAACAACGTGAGATCAATCTCTCGAGAAACTGAAGCTCAAGAAAACATTTATTTTCTTGAGGTTGTAGCAAACCATTGCAAAATAAATAAAACATTTATTTTGTGAGAATTGTTCGTGTGTCTACTTTAGTTTGCAATCGGTTAAGTGATAAGCTTTAATCTTAGTTTTTGTTGTTGAAACGAAAGAGTGAGCTTTATCATTATTGCATTCAACCCCCCCCCCTTCTGCAATAGTCAAGGACCAACAAGAAGCATATTCCACTAAAGTAAGATCCTAACATCCGTTATAATCTTTTTGACGGAAGGACTTAAATCAGAAAAATTGAAAAGTTAAATTACCTGAAATATGGAATCTTTTGTTAAGGGAACTAAACAATAAAATAGCAATAGTTCAAGGACGATTCAATTTATTTTTCTTTATTTTTTTGATGAATGAAAATTCTTAAATTAACATAACATAGCACATAAATTAAATATAAGTAAACCATTAGTTCAAAAATACTTATAAACTTACTATTTAACCATAGTTTAGTGAGTAAAAAGTATAGTATAACTGGAATTTAAAACTTCACATGTACTAATTAATTTAATCAGTTAATTTGATTTTGCGATTGAACTTCATAAAATGAAATTAGATCTCTTGTAAAGATAACTTCAAGTACATTTTGGTTATTTTTTTAAATTTTATCTATTTTAAATTGATTATTATTTATAAAAATTGTTTAATTTAGCTGTAAAAAAAGATTTACTTACATAAACTAAAATTAATTGTTAACTGGAAGGTAATTTTTTTTAAAGATAACTATTATTCGCTTTATATGTGTTCTTAGCAGCTTCATGTTATATATATATATATATATATATATATATATATATATAACAGACATAAAAAATCATAATACTCAATCCCTGCTGTGGTGTGCCCTCGCTATATTTTTGCTCGTCCCCTGCATGTACTAACGTGTTATTACTAAAAATATCTTAATAAAAACCTTACAATGGTGATTACAATATGAAGTAACACTACGGTTAGCGTTACCTTGACCACTTTGGCACCAGTCTCACCATTAGTACACAACTATTTTTGCGAATCCTTTTGACTAGGTTAGACATCATCAAATGAATATAGTTTGTTATATATATATATATATATATATATATATATATATAATGGGATTTGCCACCGTTGGATACCAGCCAACTACTGTTATGTTTCATAGCGACTGCCGCTATGTTTCATAGCGGTAGGTCATTGTTACTGCTATGTTTCTTAGTGGTAGGTGGTATGTATCCAAAGGTGACTTGCTATGTTTCATAGCGACTGTTGCTATGTTTCATAGCGGTAGAAGGTGACTGTGGAAGAGCACCAGAAATGAAATATATATATATATATATATATATATATATATATATATATATATATATATATATATATACGTTTAGTATATACAAATATAGATGGGATTGAGGGTTGATTATAGGGATGGCAAAATAATTTGATCTGAAACCCGAAATTTTGAATTTTAGACATATCGATCCAAAAATTGAAACCCGGTCCAAACCCGATTCGAATCCGAAACCCGAAAAATTTATATATAGGTATATTATACAATTTAATGTATATATGTAGGCATATATAACTGTTATTCCCAGCCACTGAACCAAGATTTTAGAAGGGGGTTGTTGGTCCTCGTGTATTGCAGAAGGGGGGGGGGGGATGAATGCAATACTGATAAAATTCAATCTCAGTTTCAACAACCAAAACTAAGATTTAATGTTATCAATAATATGTATGCATTCACAAACAGTATAATCGAGAAGACAGGATTCACAAAATAAATGTTTTATTTATTTTGCAAAGTGTTGCTACAACCTCAAGAGAGAATTCTTGAGCTTCGGTTTTTCTTCAAGACACTTGCTTGTCTTCGTTACATGTCTAGAATGAATTAATAGTCTAAGTATAAAACTAATCCTATCACTATCAACACGGGTCTGTGAAGTTGCTGTCATTATCAAGTGGCAGCTTCTTACAAAGTGTCTACCCATGTGACTTTCCTAAATTGCTAACAATGTCAGATATACATTACAAAGAAAGCAACCTAGATTCATTCTATTTCTAGCTAAAACAATTCAGAAAATAGAGACTTGACCTTGCTCTTGAATTGATTCGCTTTTGTTTGCAGTGCTTGAAGCTTCTGTCGTAGTCTTGCAGACTTGGTGCAGCTTAGGGATACTGCAACACCCCTGTTTCTTGAACATTGAAACTGTCACGGGGTTTGACTGAGAAAGATACCTAGAAAAAGGATCTTTCTCGAGACAATTACTTTTGCCGCAAAGCTTGCTGTCACAGGAATGTGCTTTTGGTGACAGTAAGAGTTCCCCGCATAATGTGTTGTCGAGGTTTCCAAACTTGCTGTCGCGTAGTCTTCCGCCAATGTTGCTATCAGAGTGAATATGTTGTCTTGACTCGCAACATTCTGTCTTCTTGTAATCTTACTGTCAATGCTTATGACAGTAACCTTTATTCATGTTGTCATCTAATATGCATTCTTTGAGGCTTGAACACAGAAAGTGAACTTCTTCCAAATTACACAATAAGAATAACATTGCATACTGATTACAAGAACATACTTTGGCTGTGACAGTATGTTCTACTTAATTAAAAAATTAAGTCTATACAAAGTTAAGTTGTTCCTATGTTATCACCCATAAATCCCAACAATCTCCCCCAATTTGTTTTTATGGACAATAACAACAAATTTACAATATATGCTGACAACTTAACTAACAAGATCAGAATGGATTTAGAATGTTTACTTAGCTTGAGATTTCCTCTTCTGTCTTGTTACTTCCTCTCTTCTGAGAGCTTCTACCAAGCAGCCTCTTAGACCTTCTACAAGAGAGATTTCAGCAGGTGTGACTGCAGCATCTTCTATTTCTTCAATGATCTTCTTGATAGTAGGAGAAATAAGAGAACTAGCATCCCTGAGATTCAACCATTGCTCTTGATCAAATGGATAGCTTCTGAAGTGGAGTTCTTCATGAATGAGCTTGAATCTACTTCAGGGATGAATTGATCCAGCAACCATATACTGTAAATCATTCAGAATAGTTGTTTTTAGCTTGTGCAAGCTGCAAACATAGATTTCTTCTTTTAGATGCTTGATTCTTAAGGGATTTTCCAGCATACATGTTTGATAATTTGGAGCTTCACTTTCTGCCTTGTTGGCAGTCTTGCATCTTTCCAGGAGTTCAGCTTCCTTCTTATCAAGTTCTGACTGATATTGAGCGTATTGAGAAGAGTCAGGTCTTTTGCTTGGCTTGGGTTGCCCTTCCTCTGTGGGTTGGGTTTTCCTTTCTTCTGTGGGTGAATCATCAAACTCATAGTACCAGTGATATGGTATAGGAGAAGCTGGTAAATCAGTTGAAATATCAGCATCATCAAAATCTGCAAAGTTGTAGCCAAATTTCTGATAGAATTCAGCATCCCAATCAGCTTGATATTTCAGAATATGTTCCATAACAGACTCTGGAACATTTTCATAGCTCTCCAGCAATTCTACCATTCTTTCCAGGTAGAAGAAGTCAATTCTTCTTTTATCTAAGGTTGATATCCTACCACTGGTTGATGTGGAGATCAAATTGAAATCCTTATCAACCTTGGTAGATCTTGATTCTTCCCACCACAGAATGTACTCAGTGACCTCTTGATTTGCATCCATCTTGACCTCAACACTCTTGATTTCTCTAGATTGCATCTGTTGTATCTTAAAACTGTTGGGAGGTATTGATTGAATTGGCTTCTTAAGATTCCTGCCAAATCCAGTGGCCTTTTCCTTTCCTGAGTACTTGTGCTTTCCTTTAGGTTTCTGTCTGGAAAACCATGCTCTTGCTTTGGCTTTCAGTCTTATGGGCTTGACAGTAGCTTTGGCTTCATCCTTGACAGAACCTTTCTTGACAGTATCTTTGTTGACAGTATCTTTCATGACAGCATCTTCTATGACAGTATCCTTGTCGACAGTACCTTTGGTGACAGCATCTTTTTCTGCATTTATGCAATCAATAGCACATCTAAGAATGCTTGCCTCCAAAGCTTCCAGTATTCTTGGCTCATCTTCATCTGTTGCACCGGCATCTTTCTTTTCTTGACTAGGAGTTTCTTCATTGCCTTCATTCTGAGATTGAATACCAGTATTCCCAGAATTACTTCCACCAGCATTTCCAGCATTTCCAGAAGCTTCACCACCTCCAACCTCATCATCATCATCATCATCATCATCCTGAGGAGGAATGTCATAGAGACAGCTTCCACATTGATCATTTCTTTTGGCATTGGCTCTAGAGATTTGTTCCTTCACTCTGGCTCCTAGTGCCTTGTCTCTCAACACTAGCATTTTGTAGATCTCTTGAACAGCATAAACTCTTCCTGGATTGGCATTTGAACTGAGTATTCCATCAAACACTTTCAGAATTGACTTGGTTTCCATTCTGGATGGGCTAACCAAATTCATGAAGCTGTTCCTTCTTGTGTCATCCTTAGTTTTAGATCTGTAGAAAACACTTGGTGGATTTGTGTAGACTTCAGGTAGCTTTTGTGTGATCAGGTTCTGGATTTGCATATCCAATATTTCATTGAATGGTGTTTGAGTTGCCCTGATCTTTCCCTTCAAAGCACACAACACCTTTGCTGGCAGACTCTGCAATAACTGCATTGTGATGAAATAAGATATCCCAGAAGTGAAATAGATACTTATAGCCCATCTTTTCTCATCATTCACCATTACACTGACACTGGTGATTTGATCCTTTAACAGTTTTGTGGTGTTGGTTGGACGGTTGCTTGGAGCATTCATTGCTTCTTCCACCAAACTGCTAAATTCACTGTCATGATTGTGTAATGTGCTCTCCCTGTAATCCACCATTAGAGTATTGGCTTCTTCTTGATCATACTCAGTACCATTGGACCAATTATTTCCTTTATGGATGGATTCAGGCAGTTTCCCTTTACCTTTCCCAATCTTATTCTGTTCCTCCATTTCTCTCCATCTTCTTTGTAGAGCAGATTCTTGAGTTGCTGGAGTTGGCTCTCTGATTATCACAGGAGGTAGAATTGGATGTCTAGATGCAGGTCTTCTTTGCATTGCATCTTGAGTTGCCTTAGACATCAGCACTCTTTCTCCATCCAAGTCAACTTCAACAAGCTCTTCAGCTTTATCCTTTGGTTGCCCACTGCTTGGTTTGACTTGCTCTCCCTTAGACATTGCTTTCCCCTTAGCTCCCCCTTTGGTCTTCACAGCTACTGGCTCCCCCTGAGTTCCACCTGATTCCTGAATAGATATTGATTCTGATCTTTTTACCTTCTCCCCCTTAGTTGAGTTGGCAGCTACTAGGTCAGTGAGGAACTGGATAGAGAGCTGAGTAGCAGCAAAACCATCAACCATCAGTTGAGAGAGAGAGTCCATCTTGGAGTTCAAAGTAGCACACTGTCCTTCCAGAGCTGCAATCCTGTTACCAAAAGTAGCAGAGGGGCCACCAGACCTTAACCTTCTTGGAGGGGAAGGAAAAGAAAGGGACTTGGAGGCTATGGGGGTTCTCACACTCTCAGGGTGTTTTTGAGTGATCTCATCACCCCTCACAGATTGACTCTCAAGGCCTAATGCCTGAATAGTGTGGGCTCCCTCAAAGTCTCTCTGGACATGCTCAAGTCCCTCTCCTTTTGCCAGCACATTTGGCTGCCTCTCATTTTTATGCTCACCTCTCTGTTCTTTTATCTCTCTTTTCTTTTGCACACCCTCACTCAACCTAGATGCATGGGTATGAGCAGTACTAACATGCATGGAAGGAGAAGATTTAGAATGTACCTTTAAGAGTTTGGCAAGAGGTAGATCATCATCAGAGGCATCCTCAATGAGTACAGCTTCAAAATCAGGCTGAGAGGACTAGACAGTATCTTTGGCATGAATGTTACTGTCAGTTGGAGTCTGGACAGCAGGTTCTGGCATGACAGCAACTTTGGGAGGTGGAGTGACAGTAGGTTCTGTAGTGATAGTATCTTTCTCTCCACCCATGACAGCAGATGTGTCCAGGACAACAACATTTCCAGTGTCTTTGACAGCAACAGAGGCTGTGACAGCATCTTCCTGAAGGTAAGATGCTCCTTGGAGTTCAGACAAAGTGTTGGTTGTTTCATTTTCTGACAAACTACCACTTTGCCCTGGCTCAGTGTTTGGGGGAGTGGTGTCCATTTCACTTTGAGAAATGGGTTCTTGTGGACCACTAGATGGGGGCTCATCCATGATTGGAGATGGATGATCAAAACCTGAAGGGTTGGGACGGTCCCCTTCTCTAGGTTGTGGAGAAGAAACAAAAGAATGTGTAGGGAAGGAAGAAGGTGAAAGTGTAGCAGAGAGTGGGGGCTGATTCACAGGAGAAACATGTGGATCATCAAAAGGAATAGAGAAATCCTCACTGTGCCCTAACTCACTGTGTGTTTCTTCAAGTGGAGGTTCCTCAGGTTGTGAACCATGAGTTTGTGCAGACTCTGTACAGGGTGCCTTGGGAGACAGGCCAATTTCAATAGATGCACCTTGTTGAGAAGGCACATCTAGGGAGGTGTTTGAATCCCTTTCAGTAACCACGGTTTGTTGAGAAACGGCAGCTTGGTTAACAGTGGTTTTAGTCCTCCTAGCTCTCTTCTTCTTAGGCTCAGGGGGAACCACTGGGGGTTCTGTTTGACTAGCCTCCTTATTTGCTGCACTAGGTGCAGTGTCTCCCTCTTGACTCACAGAGCTACCACCAACATCAGCTTCTAAGGGCCGTTTTCTGGATTCTTGCAAGGCTTCTCTTTGGGCTTTGGAACGTCTAGAGGGCCTAGGCTGAGTGTATGGTGTTGAATGTGGGTTAACTGAATTTGGGTCTAATTCAGTTTCATTCTCAAGAGTGAAAGAGTCATAACCAGATGGTAATGGTAAATCAGGGTTGGACACTTGATCAACCATGTGCTAAGTGAAACAAAGTGGAATATGTGCATTGAGATTCTGTGAAGATAACAATGTGTGTGTGTGTGTGTGTTCTTTTTCAAAACTGATCAAGCCTCTAAACGAGGGGCAGCATCATTAAACTCACAGAATGAATTAATGCACATCATAAGGAAGCGAGGGTAGGGTGATACCTTCTTACCTATGGTAGCCCTGAGGTGTGCCATGAGGAGAGCTCCAACATTCACCTTGTATCCATGAACAAGAGAATGTGTCAGTTTCTTGATGTAGGAGGGTATTCCATTCCAGCCTGTGGACTTGGTAGAGAACACCTTGACCATCACATCAAGTATCATGCTCCACTCCTTTCTCAGATGCTTCCTATCCATTTCACCAGACGGATACCATTTGGTAGTCCCCTCTTCGAGAATAGGGCCTGCATACCCAATCTTCAAGAAGAGCTTCTTTAGAGTGTCATCATTGGCAAGTTCAGAAAATTGGTGTCCTGCTTCAAGTGTAATTCCAAGAGCAGTGTTGATGACCTCAGCTGTAAGAGTGTATTATTTCTCAGAGATTGTGAATTGAATACCCGGGTTCTCACCCTCAGTTTGAGCAACAACAGTTCGCCAAAACGCCTCAATTCTGTCTAAGTCAAGAATGGGGGTTGAGGTGATGGCAGAACCAAGATAGGACTTGTTCAAGAAAAACATGAGTCCTTTGAAACCTTCACCAGCATCATTTGGGGAAAAGATGCCAGCAAAGTTTGTTTGAGAGAGAGTCTGTTTGGATGCCATGGAGATTTCAAGAAAAGAAGAAAGTAAGAAAGTGGCTTTTTGCTTGAAAAAAAGTATATTGCCTTGAGTTCGATGAGAGTGATATGTCTGAGTAACTGGGGAATAAATAGAGGTATCTCAAACGTTGTGCACAAAAAGTGGAAATTAAAGAACGTGTCTTAACCCACTCTTATAACACGTCAGTTACTGCCCGTTATTCACTGACCAACGTGGGATAAATATCCAATTTCAACGGTCCACTATTGTTGACAATAACCTGTGCGCTAGAAACAATCTGTCAATAATAAGGGGTGGTGACAGTAGGTTTTGCGCGACAGCAACTATTGCGCAAAAACTTGCTGTCACCGTTAAGCATATGAATGACAGTATCCTTTACAAGTCTTGACAGAAAGTCTTTCCCTGCTGTCAAGAAGGTTGTTGTCAAGAAACACACGACAGTATTCTTCTTAACGACAGTAACTTCGATTGAGAATTGGTTCTGTCATGAACTTATTAGAATGCTTTATTCATACACTTAACTTAATATTGACAAATTATGGATTTAGCAATGTAATCTTTTGAACACAGATATTAAGCAATTAACACAGACAAATCATAAACACAAGAACAAGAACTTTTATTATTATTATTGATAAAATCATTAAAAATAGAACATGGAGTACATTATTCTATGATTTTATCAACTAGTCCTAAAAGCTCTTCCTTAATCTCTTCTTCAGAGCGGCCTTCTTTTTCAAGAAGTGCCTGAAGCTCCTTCTCTTCTTCCTGAGCCTTGGCCTCCTCTTCCTGTTTCTTTTCCTCGTCGATCTCATCCCTGGTGTCCAACAGCATCTCGAAGAGTTCATCAATCTCTTCACTGTCGGGTTCACTATCGCACCGTTTTAGCCCTACTTCAATTCCTACTTTGTTTTCCATTATTTACTTTAACACTGAGAGCAGACTGGTGAAACCTAAGGTTAATTTATAGGCAAAACCGTCTAAGGATTAAAGTCCAATGGTCAACAGTTAGAGTACCCATACAACTACCACAAAAGTAATTAATGGTCGTGTCCTCCTTTAATCCTACAGATTAATGCAAAACGGTGTGAAAGTCCAATGGAACATATTTTTATCTCTCAAACTTAACAAGTAACCACATTAATGTCATACACGGTCTAAAAGTATGAGACTGGCACAAAATACTGACATGAAAAGTCAAATCAACACATGCTGTCACATATCAGACATAGACCAAGTAGACAGTAACTTCTCTTGACAGCAGGTTTGAAGTTGCTGTCATGAGCTTCAAAAGAGAATTTGGAAATATAGAAAACTGAGTAAATCAACATACCAGATTCAGCATTCCCAATTCACTTACCAACCTGTTGAAGGTTGCTTCATCCAATGGCTTAGTGAAGATGTCAGCAAGTTGCTTGTCAGTTGGGACATAGATCAGCTTCACAGTTCCTTGTTCAACATGCTCTCTGATAAAGTGATGTCTTATATCAATGTGCTTTGTCCTAGAGTGTTGAACTGGATTGTCTGAAATGGCTATGGCACTAGTGTTGTCACAGTTGATAGGAATGTCTCTTAACACTAGACCATAATCTAGAAGTTGATTCTTCATCCATAGAATTTGTGCACAGCAACTGCCTGCAGCAATATATTCAGCTTCTGCAGTTGAGGTAGAAACTGAATGATGCTTCTTGCTAAACCATGAGACCAATCTTCCACCAAGAAATTGACAGCTACCAGTAGTACTCTTTCTGTCAATCTTGCATCCAGCATAGTCTGAGTCTGAGTAACCAATCAGATCAAATCCAGTATTCTTAGGATACCAAAGACCTAGATTAGGAGTGCCTTTTAAGTATCTAAAGATTCTCTTGACGGCTACTAAGTGTGACTCTTTTGGATCACTTTGAAACCTTGCACAGAGACATGTAGCAAACATGATGTCAGGTCTGCTAGCAGTTAGATATAGGAGAGATCCTACCATGCCTCTATAGGTGCTTGAGTCAACTTTCTTTCCTTTAGAATCAAGATCCAGACTAGTTGACGTGGACATTGGTGTCTTTGCAGGTGATGAATCTTCCAAGTTGAACTTTCTGAGAAGTTCATTGATGTATTTAGCTTGACATATAAAGATTCCATCAGGTTGTTGAAGAATTTGTAATCCCAGAAAGAATGACAATTCTCCCATCATACTCATCTCATATTTTTTACTCATGAGACAGGAAAACTTCTCACACAGCTTCTCATTTGTAGAACCAAAAATGATGTCATCCACATAGATTTGTACCAGAATGATGTCCTTGCCATGGTGTTTGTAGGAAAGTGTCTTGTCCACAACTTCTCTAGTAAACTGATTTTCCAAAAGACAAGTGGAAAGTGTGTCATACCAAGCCCTGGGTGCTTGCTTTAGTCCATACAAAGCTTTGAAGAGTTTGTATACAAAATCATACATTTCAGTATCCTCAAACCCTGGTGGCTGTTCAACATACATTTCTTCTTCCAATTCTCCATTTAGAAAGGCACTTTTGACATCCATCTGAAATACTTTGAAGTTGCAGTGTGAAGCATAGGCTAGAAAGATTCTTATAGCTTCAAGTCTTGCAACAGGTGCAAATGTCTCATCATAATCTATTCATTCCTGTTGACAGTAACCTTTAGCCACTAGCCTTTCTTTGTTTCTTGTCACTGATCCATTTTCATCAAGCTTGTTTCTGAAAACCCATTTGGTCTCAATGACTGACTTTTCCTGAGGTCTTGGAACCAGCTTCCATACATTGTTCCTTTCAAACTGATTTAGCTCTTCTTGTATGGCTATCACCCAGTCAGAATCCAACAATGCTTCATCAGTTGTCTTGGGTTCCATTTGAGACAGGAAGCATGAAAACATGCTGTCAGCAGAGACTTTGTTCCTTGTCCTCACACCAGAAGTAGGGTCACCAATGATAAGGTCATTTGTGTGATCCTTGTTCCACTTGGTGATTCTGGGCAAACTACTTGATTGTACAAGAGCAGTTGCTTCAGTTTGTTGAGTTGAATGCTCACCAATCCCATTGTCTTCACCATGTTCTTCATTGTCTCCAGAGTCACCACTGTTATGAATGTTTGAGGTTATGGTCTGTGACTGAGCTGGAGTTTGGTTGACAGGAGTGGTATTGACAGTATCTTTATCAACTTCAACAATTTGAGTGAAGCTAGGTTCTTCATCAACAATTTCCTCAGCTTCCAAGTATCCTTGATTCTCAAATCTAAATGTCTGCATCTTTCCTTCTTCATGCAGTCCTGGAAACTTGGTTTCATCAAATGTGACATTTACACTTTCTTCAATAATCCTGTGTTCCATAACATAAACTCTGTAGGCAGTCCTTTCTGTACTGTAACCCATGAATAATCCTTCAAAAGCCTTCGTGTCAAATTTTCCTTTCTTCTCATGGTTATCCTTCATCATGAAGCATTTGCTCCCAAACACATGAAAATATTTGACAGTAGGTTTCTTTCCAGTTAACAGACAGTAAGGTGTACTTGCATGAGTTTTGTTAATCATGGTTCTGTTTTGAGTATAACAAGCTGTGTTGATAGCTTCAGCCCAGAAATATGTTGGCAGTTTGGCGTCATGCAACATAGTTCTAGCTGCTTCAATGAGAGTCCTGTTCTTTCTTTCTACAACTCCATTCTGCTGTGGAGTCCTTGCAGCAGAGAATTGTTGTACAATTCCTTCATCTTTACAGAAATTTCCAAGTGTGGCATTTTTGAATTCAGTATCATTGTCACTCCTCAAGATTTGAACTTTTGAGTTTGGAGTTCTATCAAGAACTCTGACTTGATCAATAATCACTTGAGCAGCTTCATCTTTGGATTCAAGAAACTTCACCCAAGTGTACCTTGAGTAATCATCCACCATTACTAAGGCATATCTCTTTTTGGCCATAGATGGTACATTGACTGGTCCAAAAAGATCCATATGAATCAACTTGAGTGTTTCTATGTTGGTGTTCATCTGCTTGGACTTGTGCACAGCTCTCCTTAGTTTGCCCATCTGACAGTCTTCACACAGTCCTTCTTGACAGAATTCCTATTGGGGCAAACCTCTCACTAACTCCTTCTTCATCAAAATATTCATTGTTTTGAAGTTGAGATGTGAAAGCTTCCTATGCCAAAGCATACTGTCACCAATAGTTGCTTTACTGTAGAAACAATAAACTTTATCCTTTTTTGTTGAGTTTAAGTCAGCAACAAACAAGCTTCCTTTTCTAACCCCTTTTAGAGAGAGGCTATTATCCTTCTTGTGATAGATGTTACACAGCATCATATCAAAATCAACCTTGAATCCCCTGTCACTGAATTGGCTGACACTGAGTAGATTGTGCTTCAATCCATCCACAAGAGCAATATCTTCAATGACAACATTTCCAATTTCCAGACAGCCATATCCCACTGTGTAACCCTTGATGTTGTCTCCAAAGGTTATGATTGGGCCAACTTTCTCTACATAGTGTGATAGCAGGGCTTTATCACCTGTCATGTGTCTTGAGCAACCACTGTCAATGATCCACATGACTTGATCTTTCTTCTTGCCCTGCAAAACAGAATGTATTTAAGATGCATATGGTACCCAATCCTTGTTGGGTCCTGCAGTTTTAGTGTCTCCTGAGTTTCTTCCAGTCATAAAATCACAAGCATCATCAATGATCTCCTGTTTGACTTCTCTTTTCACCCACTTAGGTTTAGAATTGGACTTGATCCTTTTCTTAGTGGATGAGGCCTTCTTGCTGTTTCCAGCAGGCTCAGAAGTCTCAACAGTGTGCATGTATGAACATTTTTCAGTAGTGAGAATAGGTAAGTTAAAGCATGTACTCATGGCAGTGATCTTGCATGGCATACATTCAATGTTATTACAGACACTCATAGTTCTATGCATAAGGGGGTTCTGTGTAAATTACCATTGAGTTCAGTAGCATTGATCTTATCCTCAATTGGCTTAATACAAACATGTGTTAAATGATGTGAAGATCCACAGTTATATATTGCATAGTTTCCTAGAAGCACCTCCAACATTAGTGTATCCATTTCCTTTATTGACACCTACCTTACCATTCCTATTCTCAGACTTGGGAGTTACTGGATTGACAGTGTGTTTAGAAGTTGCTGTCGAACTTTCCTTGACAGTACCTTTTATTCCAACTGTCTTGACAGAAGGTTTGGAAGCTACTGTCTTGGAACCATTCTTGATAGCATCTTTGGAAGATACTGTCTTGCCAACTGTGACAGCATCTTTTGAACTTGATGTCTGATTGCTTGGTAAGTTTACTGTCTTGGGGATCGTGACAGTATCCTTTCCATCCTTGAATGTGCTGTCAACACCTTCATCCTCATCAAGAATTTCTTGTTTGATGAGCATGGCTTCTTCATCAAACTCAATTTCTGCAGCTTTTAAAATAGGAGTTTTAACCTTCTTGAGAATGGTGGGTTTGACAGCAGCATCTCCAGAACAATCTTGAATCACAGTTTCCTTTCCATGTCTCCTACCATATGAAAAACCTATGCCAATAGTTTGATTTTCTATATGCTTATCATTGTAATCCTGAACTATCTTAGATGAGTTTTTATAAGCCTTAATCTTGAATTCATTTTCAGCAATCTCATTTCTCAGGAATTCCTCAACTTCTTTAACACATTTCAATTCATTTTTAAGTTTTGCATTCTCCTGAGCTAAAGAGTCTAGTAAACTGGTTTTGAGAACAAGAGATTCATTTTCAGACTTTAGTGTTTCATTTATCTTACTCAGCCTAGTGATTTCCTCATTAGCAGCAGATAAGCTAGTATAGACATTGAACATTTCAGCACTTAAGTCTTTAATAGTTTTCTTATACTCATCAATGGACATATCAAGTAAGACAAGTGAGGGTACCTGACTTGAAGATGTTGATGTTACTTCATCAGTGCTAGCCATGAGAGCTAGGTTGACATATTCTTCTTCATCTTCATCATCAGAATCATCCCAACACTTTCCTTCAGCCACATAGGCTCTACCTTGATTCTTCTTAGAGTATCCACCAGTTCCTTTCTCAAATCTCTGAACCTGTTTGGGTCTTTGGCATTCAGTAGCAAAATGACCAGGTTCACCACAGTTGTAACACTTGAATTTAGATCTATCCACAAATACAGTCTTGTATCCTCCTTTGAATGAGCTTCCCACAGCAGCCTTTGATGAGCTTCCCTTGGTGAACTTGGATGCTTGGCCTTGGGGCCTGAATGACCTATCCTTCTTGAACCTAAAGTTCTTGAACTTTTTAGCCATGTAGGCCATAGTAGGATTGTCCATGCTTTCCAGTTCCCCCATTGTGTAGAAGTTTTCATCTTCCACATCCTTGAGATGTAGTACTACTTTCTCATCATCTTCAACAACCTCTTCTATCTTCAAGGATTGTACAGGGGTTGGTTGTGTGATTTGTAGTACTTCACTTGGTTGTGTGATCCTTGGCACTTGTGCTACTAGGGCACTTGACATATTAGCCATCTTGTTCCTTGTTCCACTTTGTATGGCTCTCTTTTGAAAGAGTTCAAGTTCATAAGATTTCAGAATGCCATAAAGTTTCTCAAAGGTTATATTGTTGAGATCTCTTCCTTCTCGTATGGTTGTTGTCTTGTGTTCAAGGTGATCAGGCAGTGTAAGCAAGAACTTGACATTTAATTCTTTTCTGTCATAGTAGTTGCCATGTATCTGTAGTTCAGTTAAGAGCTTACTGAACCTTTCAAACATGGAAGTTAAGTCTTCACCAGGCTTGGCCATGAATGCCTCATATTGTGATATCAGTATTTGCCTTTGATTGCCCTTAACTTCTTCACTTCCTTCACATAGTAAAGCTAACCTGATCCACATCTCCTTGGCAGATGTGCAGCTTATCACACTTCCACACATGGCTTTATCCAACGTGAGAGAATCGAGCAAGATGAGTTGCAAGTGATCATCTAGCACTATTTTCTCCTTCTCAGGTTCCAAAAATTCGGAGGGATCTTTGGGAACCCAATGTGCAGGAATGACTTCACCATTTACTGTTGTGGCTTCAATTTCCTTCCTTGGAATGAAAGGACCATTCTCGAGAATACCTGGGTATAGTGGATTCGCAGCTTTGATAAACAACAAAATCTTTCTTTTCCAAATGTTGTAGTTCTCTTTATCAAAAGCTGGGATCTTGATACTGTTTGATTTCTGCATTGTCGTTGTGATCACAGATATGTATGTTAATCTGATTACTCTGATACCAGTTGTTGGTCCTCGTGTATTGTAGAAGGGGGGGATGAATGCAATACTGATAAAATTCAATCTCAGTTTCAACAACCAAAACTAAGATTTAATGTTATCAATAATATGTATGCATTCACAAACAGTATAATCGAGAAGACAGGATTCACAAAATAAATGTTTTATTTATTTTGCAAAGTGTTGCTGTAATATCCGTGAATTTTATTATTTGATTAAATGATATATTTAATCTAAAATATTTATTTTGGAATATTGGAATATTATTATATGATATTTAGTGTGTGATTATGTGCTAAATGGTGAGTCGGAAGCCCCTTTCAAAAATTTCGTCATTTGGAATTTTCTTCAAATTTGAGCCGTTTTGATAATTCAAGAGCCCGTTGAAATTTCGTACATTCATTTTTAATTCTTCGTCTTTCGTATTCGAATCGTTATCGAAAGGGTTATGGGATTCTATTTAACCCTACCTATTTGATTCTGCAAATTAATTTCAATTTTTGATCCGAAAAAGGAAAAATCGTTCCGAACCCTAATTGCTTAAGGGGACGGATTTATCGTTCTATATCAATATTGAAGTTGTTATAGCCCTAGTATTCTTGAGCATTAGTTATATAATGATATATATCAATTTGGATAATCATCAACCTTTTTAACCCCTTACTTTTCGTAAAACGTGTTTTTGACCTAATTAGGGTTTTTAAACGATCTAACGAATCAATATCGATCCAAAAATGTTATTTGGGGTATTATTTTTCCAAAAATATAAAATGACCAATCAGACTTCATAACCCTAGCAATTCTTCAGAAATTACTCAAGAAATCCGAAATTCCCAAATAATTATTTTGTGTTCTTGATCTTCAATCAATTCGTTCTAAGGGTTATTGAAGTCCAAATTTGAAGTTCTTATACTCAAATCAAAGCCCCAAAAATCTAGTTTCAGAATCTTCCAACCTCATCATCATCTGGTAAGTATTCGATTTTATATTGATTTTACAAGTTTCGAATTAAACTTAGGGTTCTTGATTCGATTTGGGGATTTTCATTCTGTTGATTCTCCGTTCAATTGGTTGCTTCTAACATGTTCCTAGGGTTCTAATTAGCAAGAATCCATGCTTTAATTTCATGTTTATGTTCGATTTAGTCGGGTTTGATTTTCGGGTTTTGACCCGATTTCTTCTTTCAATTCGTACGTTCTTGATATTGATCTGACATTGTTTTTGGTAGAGGGCTTTTATTGTATGAGTTATAAGCTTCATTTTGGTATATTAATCTTTGAGTTTCATGTAGGATTTAAGTAGATCGGGTTTCCGGCCGAGGTCGTCGCCGGCGAGTTCTTTGAATGAATTCTGGGCACGATTCCGGCATGGGACAGATGTGTGTGTATGTGGGTTGTGTTTGTCTTGCAAAAGCGAACAAAAGCCCTATAGTTTGGTTTTGTTTTGATCGGAAACGGCGAAGTCCGGCCACCGGACGCCGGCCGGATTCTGGAAAACCCAGATTCCGGCGGGTTGTTCTTGGTGACCCGGATTCGTTCTTCCCGACCCGTTTACCCGATTTTTCGACCCGGTTTCAATCTTCAAAACCCTAATTCATTTTCAGAAAACTGTTTTTGAATTTTATTTTTAAATTTAATTCGAAAATAGTTTAAAAACTAAAAAAAATCATATTTTTATTTTAAAAATATATTTTTATATCAGAAAAATTCTGATAAATTATATTTATTATTTTAAATCCGAAAATTGATTAAACTTAATTATTTTAATTATTTTTAATTAATAATTAATTTATTAATTAATTGGTTAATTCTTTTAATCAATTAATTCTTAAAAATTAATTATTAATTAGATTTAATTAATTAAAAATTCAGTTTAATTATTTTCAAGCCTATTTAATTATTTAAAAAATAGTTTGAGTATTTAAAGAGTGTCAATTAATTTTATTAATTGATTTATTTTCATTTAAATGTTTATATTGGATTTAAAAATCCGATTTTTGATTTAAAATTTGTAACGACTTATTAAAAATTCAAATGAGTTCCGTATGATGTTTTAAAAATGTTTATAAGTGCTATATGGTTCATATTAATTGTGTGTCGTGTTTTATAGTCTGTATATGCCCGTGCTAGGGCAAATATCTGAGTTTTAAATATCGTAAATTATACCGGACGTCCGATACGTAACCGGTTACTTGTTTAAATGTGATTATTGATTGAATAAGTGTCGAGAGTAGAACGAGAATAGTTAGACTTATTGTGATGAGTTGTTTAAATTATAGAATCGAGTTCCCGGAGCAAGGGAAAGGGGAAAGTAGAGTGAGCAGAGTCGATCCGACAGCAGCTTAGACCAGGCAAGTATCTGTGCCTTTACTTGTGATAAAATTATTATTGTCTTGATTACTTGAATACCATTATCCCCAGAACAATTCAAATTATCCATCTTTTAACCGCATTTGGACAACTGATTCCATTTCCTTAGAAATTCTTGATTCTTTGATTTGATCTGCATCGGAAACCCTTATTTCCAATTTACTTGATTATTGTTTACCACCTATTGTTGCTATTTATCATCCTTTGATTATCATTGACAACCTTTGATTATTTGACTTCCATCTTGACTACTCGTTTACGGTTATTGATTAACGATTACCAATATTGATTCCCTTATTGAATGAGTACACTGTACCATTGAAATTACTCCATGATTATTTCTCGACCTTCACTTGATACTGAACAGTTGAAACTCTTTTGCAATTACTATACATTCAGTTTATCTTATTGAGCATGTTATTGTTTATACCCTATTATAGAATTGGCATGTGTTTTTTTAAAATGGACCAGTAATTGGTCGGAATAACTTAAGGCCCAGATTGGCCTGGGATCCAGTAGAGGACTATGACATGAGCTAGTCCGGGGTTGATGCGTGGCTGGCCAGCAGCACAACCTTTGATTTGAATAAAATGTATAAGCCATATTCTAATTCTTTACTTCAATCATTATTGATACAAAGCATGTGTTAGCTAAATATTGTTGATTCTGATATCTTAAATTCATATCCTTACCACCGTGATAGAAATGATTCGTCGATGTTTGCTGAGCAATTTTGGCTCACTCTTGCTTGTTGTTTTCTAACCCTATTCCAGTGAAGCGAGAGTATGAGTTGGCATAGCGTGACCGATAGTTCACCAGCAGTCAGGAGAGCCCCTCGAGTCACTGTTATTGGCAGGGTAGTTGTTGTTTTGCTTTTCTAGATTTAATGTCTAGATTTGAACTTTAGTTGTGATGTAATAACTCTGATAAAACTGGTTTGTAATAATAAAAGATTGTAGTAGCTTGTGTTCATTGCCATAATCTGGATGCGGTCTTGGTCAAGGGGTAATTGTGTCTTTATATATATTATGCATGTGTTAAATAGTGTTCCGTTGGTCGGATGACTCCTCAAATCTGTACCCCGGGTTTGGAGGGCGTCACAGTTGGTATCAGAGCAACAGGTTATGGCATTTGAAACAAGTTAGGACTTAGGGTCCAGGATAACATAGAGAGTTAGGAAGTCACGTAAGGATATTAGGAGGTCAACTAGGGATATTACGCGTAGTAATTAAATGTGGTTATAATTGCAGCCCCCTAGTTCTAGTTCAGACTCAGACCCTTCCGAGGATACGATAGCAGAGATACCTACACCCGTTGAGAGAGCAGGACCGTCTCGGCCAGTGCGATATCAGCCTAGGCATCAGGGCCCAGTAGTCAGGAGAGATCAGATACCTTGTCCTATTCCACTCCGACAAGTAGCCCCAGCACCAGCGTCTCAGGCGTCAGTTTGTGGGCCTTTGTATCAGTTATGTGAGCCACCAGTTCCACACCATGTGTATCAGAGGGTGAGAAGAGAGAAGGATTTCCTTTATGGACAGGTTATGGAGATGGGTAGGATTCGTTCGATCGAGGCAGCCGCTGTCAGAGAGAGAGACAGACTTAGAGATCAGATGAGAGACATTCAGATGAGGTTTAGGGTTACGAGGACTTTGGTTGAGACTCGATTGCATGGATTAGCTTCTAGTCGAGAGGGAGAGACAGTAGCAGGGATGAGACAGATTTTGGATTATGCGATGAGTGAGATTGCAGAGGTTTCAGGACCCCCGTTATGGCCGGCAGGAGCAGGTGATCTGTGAGCAGGTATCGGTAGTAGACAGATGTGACATGGATGTATGGTTCTAGATAGTTAGTATATAGATGCATATAGTAGAATCAGCAGTGCACCGGGCTTATAGGAACGCCTCGGGTTGTTGTTGCATTTTTGTTGTTGTATTGCTGGTCGGCAGTTATGGTTCGGCCATGATATATTTTCTTTTGAAGCGTTCTACGCTTGTACTAACTCTATCTATATATATATGATAAACCTCTTTTATAGAACTGTATTTATTCCCCTGTCATTCATTTCCAGCATCATAACTGTTATTCTACTTATTGCAACGAGTGTATCCATACACCGTTGAGAAAATCTGTAAACCTTCGAGATATCAATTGTGATCCTTCCTTCTCTTATATGAACTGTTTGATTAAGCCAATTATTGTTTATTCATTAGCGATATGGCTCCTAGACGACAAACCCGTTCAATTGATACTTCTGACCAAGAAGGTCAACAAAATACACCTCCCACGGGCCGTGTGGACCCGATGGTAATCCAGTTGTTAAATACCCTTACTCAACAGACTGCCGCATTAGCACAGCAGCAATGTGCATTTCAGCAACAGCTCTTAGAACAGCAGCAACAGCATCAGCAACATCAGCATCAGCAACATCAGCATCAGCAGCATCAACAACAGCACCAGCAAGCAGCACCGGCAGTTACGTTCAAATCTTTCCAGGCAGCAAAACCTCCAGAATTTAAAGGATCAGCAGACCCTGTAGAGGCTAAGGCATGGTTGAAAGAGATGGAAAAGGCTTTTGCCTTGATAGAGGTGACAGAGGATAAGAAGACAGAGTATGCAAGCTATTTTCTGAAGAATGAGGCTAGTTATTGGTGGGAAATGAGTAGGGCTATGGAGCCCGAGGGATTGATTACGTGGGCAAGATTCACAGAGTTGTTTTTGGAAAGATATTTTCCGGACTATATGAGAGATCAGATGGAATTGAAGTTTTTGGAATTAAAGCAGGGAAGCATGACAGTGCCCCAATATGAAACAAGGTTTACGGAGTTGTCAAGGTTTGTTCCAACCTATGTGGATACGGAAAAGAAGAAGGCCAAGAGGTTCCAGCAGGGACTGAGGTCTTGGATTCGTAGTAAGTTAGCTGTATTGGAGTTGGACACCTATGCAGCGGTGGTCCAAAAGGCAATGATTGCAGAGGCAGAGAGTGATTCTTACATGAAAGAGAGGGAGAACAAGAAAAGGAAAGCAGGGATACCCGATAAGGGACAGCAGCAGGGAAGTTTTCAAGGGCAAGCAAATAAGAAGCTGGGATTTCAGCACGGAAGGAATACAAGTTTCAGGAAACCAGACACCGGAAACGTAGGACAAGATAACCGTCTACTAACCGGCGGTCAGCAGGGACTTTCTAGACCCCCACTACCAGAATGCAAGACATGCGGGAAGCGACATCTAGGGATATGCCATCGATTGACTGTCACATGCTTTAAATGCAATCAGAAGGGACATTATTCCCGGGATTGCAAGATAGGCATCGTGTGTCATCGGTGTAAGAAACCAGGTCACATGATTAAGGACTGCAGAGCACCAGCAACCGTGAACAATATGATTCGGGCAATTGAAGCACCCCCAGTTGTTAACGTCCAGCCGTTAGCCAGGACCTACAATATGTCAATGGGAGAAGCAGTGAGAGATTCCGACGTGGTGGCAGGTACACTTCTAGTAAATTCTATTCCTGCACAAGTGTTAATAGATTCGGGAGCGACGAAGTCTTTTATTTCTGAAACGTTTGCTCGTAGATTGAATTGCGTAATGAAACCTTTAAGTGGAGTGTTGACTATAGAGATAGCTAATCAGGATCGTATCGCGGTCAGTTCATATTATCCCCGTTGTGAGATAGAGATTTTGGGAAATCGTTTTTATGTTGACTTGTTACCTTTTAAGTTAGGTGAATTTGATGTGATATTAGGGATGGATTGGTTGACTGAGTATGATGCAAGTATTGATTGTAAGAATAAGAGGGTTACTTTGATTACCCTAGAAAAGAAAGAGATAATATTTAGAGGAGAGAAACAAAGAAAGAGGTTCCTGACAATGATTCAGGCTAAGAGGTTATTAAGGCAAGGTTGTGAGGCGTATCTAGCTTATGTAATAGATATAGATAAGGAAGTTTCTAAGTTAGAAGATATTCCAGTCGTAAATGAGTTTCCAGATGTTTTTCCGGAAGAATTACCAGGTTTACCTCCAGATAGAGAAATTGAATTTGCGATCGACTTAGTACCGGGCGCGGAGCCAGTATCGAAGGCCCCTTACAGGATGGCACCAGTGGAGATGAAGGAATTGGCTGATCAACTGCAAGATTTGCTAGAAAAAGGAATTATTAGACCCAGCGTTTCACCGTGGGGAGCACCAGTACTGTTTGTCAAGAAAAAGGATGGAAGCATGAGATTGTGTATAGACTATCGGGAGTTGAACAAGCTGACCATTAAGAACAAGTATCCGTTACCTCGAATAGATGATCTGTTTGACCAGCTGAAGGGAGCGGTACATTTTTCGAAGATCGACCTACGGTCAGGATATCACCAATTGAAGATTAGACCAGACGACATACCGAAGACAGCCTTTCGAACAAGGTATGGGCACTATGAATTTTTAGTAATGGCGTTTGGACTAACGAATGCACCCGCAGCTTTTATGGATCTAATGAACAGGATTTTCAAGAGATATTTGGACAAGTTTGTAGTGGTATTCATCGACGACATCTTGATATACTCAAGGACAGAAGAAGAGCATGCAGACCAGTTGCGAATTGTGTTAGAAACATTGAGACAAGAAGGACTATACGCGAAGTTTTCCAAGTGTGAATTCTGGTTGAAAAAAGTTCATTTCTTAGGACACGTGGTGAGCAGCGAAGGCATCAAAGTGGACCCAGCAAAGATAGAGGCAGTGAAAGATTGGGAGAGACCAAGGACACCGACTGAAGTCAGAAGTTTCTTGGGATTAGCCGGATACTACCGGAGATTTGTGCAAGATTTTGCGAAGATAGCTACTCCAATGACCAAGCTGACAAGGAAAAGCGAGCGATTCATATGGAACGATAAATGCGAAGAAGGCTTCCAAGAGTTAAAGAAAAGACTAACTACGGCACCGGTATTGATGTTACCAGACGATCAAGGTCATTTCGTAATCTATAGTGATGCGTCGTACAAAGGATTAGGATGCGTACTTATGCAACATGACAAGGTGATTGCTTATGCGTCAAGACAGTTGAGACCCCACGAACAGAAGTACCCTACACACGATTTGGAGTTAGCAGCTATTGTGTTTGCTTTGAAGATATGGAGACACTACTTGTATGGAGAGAGATGTGAAATTTACACCGATCACAAAAGTTTGAAGTATATCTTTACTCAGAAAGAGCTGAACATGAGGCAACGAAGATGGTTAGAACTAATCAAGGACTACGACGTTTCTATCAACTATCATCCCGGCAAGGCAAATGTGGTAGCAGATGCATTGAGCAGAAAAGAGAGATTAAATACACTAATGATGACCAAAGAATTATACAAGGAATTTGAGAAATTGGAAATCGAAGTAATTAATCCGAAGGACGCTACGGAAATAATTTATACCATGACGTTTCAACCTGAATTGTTGGAGAAGATACGAAAGTGCCAAGAGCAAGTTATGAACGACGATGTGAGTAAAATGACAGGTGAGGAAATATGTAGCCAACCGGACGACAAAGGGATCTTGAGATTTGCTTCTCGGATATGGATACCTAACGTAACGGAACTGAAAAGTGAGATTCTGCACGAAGCACATAACTCGAAGTATTCAATTCATCCAGGGAGTACGAAGATGTATCGAGATCTAAAGACGAACTTTTGGTGGCCAGATATGAAGAGAGAGATTGCGGAATGGGTAAGTAAATGCTTTACGTGTCAAAGAGTTAAGGCGGAACATCAGAGACCAAGTGGATTACTTCAACCATTGGAGATTCCCGAATGGAAGTGGGAACACATTGCGATGGACTTTGTAGTAGGATTGCCTAGAACAAAAGCTAACCATGATGCCATCTGGGTTGTCGTGGATCGATTGACGAAATCTGCGCATTTTCTTCCGATTAACGAGAGATTCTCGCTGGATAAGTTAGTTCATATGTACATAAAAGAAATCGTAGTACGACATGGAGTTCCAGTATCGATAGTGTCTGATAGAGACCCTCGATTCAATTCAAGATTTTGGAGGAGTTTTCAAGAGTGTTTGGGCACCGAGTTGAGAATGAGTACGGCTTATCATCCGCAGACAGACGGTCAAAGCGAAAGGACAATTCAGACTATTGAAGATATGCTTAGGACGTGTGCACTTGATTTTGAAGGCAGTTGGGACGATCATCTACCCTTGGTGGAATTTTCATATAATAATAGTTTTCACGCGAGCATCGGAATGCCACCGTACGAAGCTTTGTATGGACGAAAGTGTCGATCTCCAGTATATTGGGAAGAAGTTGGTGAACGGAAAATGATAGGACCAGAACTAGTACAACGAACAAAAGAAGTGGTTCAATTGATTCAGAGAAGATTGATAACAGCTCAAGACCGACAGAAGAAGTATGCGGATCTAGCCAGAAAGGATGTGGGATTCGAAGAAGGAGAGCAAGTGTTACTAAAGGTTTCACCATGGAAAGGATTAGTTAGATTTGGAAAGAAAGGGAAGTTGAGTCCGAGATATGTTGGGCCGTTTGAGATTTTGAAGAAAGTGGGCGAAGTAGCTTACGAGTTGGCATTGCCACCGCATATGCAGCACGTTCATAATGTATTTCATGTATCTATGCTTAAGAGGTATCGACCAGATTCGAATCATGTAATAGAGTATGAACCAATAGAGGTCCAGGCAGATTTATCGTATGTAGAACGACCAATTCAGATAGTGGATCGTAAGGAGAAAGTACTAAGGAATAAGACAGTAGCGTTAGTGAGAGTTTTGTGGAGGAATCCTAAAGTAGAAGAGTCTACCTGGGAGTTAGAGAGTGAGATGTTAGAGAAGTATCCCCAGTTGTTTCCTTGATCTGATTCTGAGGACAGAATCCTATTAAGGGGGGAAGGATGTAATATCCGTGAATTTTATTATTTGATTAAATGATATATTTAATCTAAAATATTTATTTTGGAATATTGGAATATTATTATATGATATTTAGTGTGTGATTATGTGCTAAATGGTGAGTCGGAAGCCCCTTTCAAAAATTTCGTCATTTGGAATTTTCTTCAAATTTGAGCCGTTTTGATAATTCAAGAGCCCGTTGAAATTTCGTACATTCATTTTTAATTCTTCGTCTTTCGTATTCGAATCGTTATCGAAAGGGTTATGGGATTCTATTTAAACCTACCTATTTGATTCTGCAAATTAATTTCAATTTTTGATCCGAAAAAGGAAAAATCGTTCCGAACCCTAATTGCTTAAGGGGACGGATTTATCGTTCTATATCAATATTGAAGTTGTTATAGCCCTAGTATTCTTGAGCATTAGTTATATAATGATATATATCAATTTGGATAATCATCAACCTTTTTAACCCCTTACTTTTCGTAAAACGTGTTTTTGACCTAATTAGGGTTTTTAAACGATCTAACGAATCAATATCGATCCAAAAATGTTATTTGGGGTATTATTTTTCCAAAAATATAAAATGACCAATCAGACTTCATAACCCTAGCAATTCTTCAGAAATTACTCAAGAAATCCGAAATTCCCAAATAATTATTTTGTGTTCTTGATCTTCAATCAATTCGTTCTAAGGGTTATTGAAGTCCAAATTTGAAGTTCTTATACTCAAATCAAAGCCCCAAAAATCTAGTTTCAGAATCTTCCAACCTCATCATCATCTGGTAAGTATTCGATTTTATATTGATTTTACAAGTTTCGAATTAAACTTAGGGTTCTTGATTCGATTTGGGGATTTTCATTCTGTTGATTCTCCGTTCAATTGGTTGCTTCTAACATGTTCCTAGGGTTCTAATTAGCAAGAATCCATGCTTTAATTTCATGTTTATGTTCGATTTAGTCGGGTTTGATTTTCGGGTTTTGACCCGATTTCTTCTTTCAATTCGTACGTTCTTGATATTGATCTGACATTGTTTTTGGTAGAGGGCTTTTATTGTATGAGTTATAAGCTTCATTTTGGTATATTAATCTTTGAGTTTCATGTAGGATTTAAGTAGATCGGGTTTCCGGCCGAGGTCGTCGCCGGCGAGTTCTTTGAATGAATTCTGGGCACGATTCCGGCATGGGACAGATGTGTGTGTATGTGGGTTGTGTTTGTCTTGCAAAAGCGAACAAAAGCCCTATAGTTTGGTTTTGTTTTGATCGGAAACGGCGAAGTCCGGCCACCGGACGCCGGCCGGATTCTGGAAAACCCAGATTCCGGCGGGTTGTTCTTGGTGACCCGGATTCGTTCTTCCCGACCCGTTTACCCGATTTTTCGACCCGGTTTCAATCTTCAAAACCCTAATTCATTTTCAGAAAACTGTTTTTGAATTTTATTTTTAAATTTAATTCGAAAATAGTTTAAAAACTAAAAAAATTCATATTTTTATTTTAAAAATATATTTTTATATCAGAAAAATTCTGATAAATTATATTTATTATTTTAAATCCGAAAATTGATTAAACTTAATTATTTTAATTATTTTTAATTAATAATTAATTTATTAATTAATTGGTTAATTCTTTTAATCAATTAATTCTTAAAAATTAATTATTAATTAGATTTAATTAATTAAAAATTCAGTTTAATTATTTTCAAGCCTATTTAATTATTTAAAAAATAGTTTGAGTATTTAAAGAGTGTCAATTAATTTTATTAATTGATTTATTTTCATTTAAATGTTTATATTGGATTTAAAAATCCGATTTTTGATTTAAAATTTGTAACGACTTATTAAAAATTCAAATGAGTTCCGTATGATGTTTTAAAAATGTTTATAAGTGCTATATGGTTCATATTAATTGTGTGTCGTGTTTTATAGTCTGTATATGCCCGTGCTAGGGCAAATATCTGAGTTTTAAATATCGTAAATTATACCGGACGTCCGATACGTAACCGGTTACTTGTTTAAATGTGATTATTGATTGAATAAGTGTCGAGAGTAGAACGAGAATAGTTAGACTTATTGTGATGAGTTGTTTAAATTATAGAATCGAGTTCCCGGAGCAAGGGAAAGGGGAAAGTAGAGTGAGCAGAGTCGATCCGACAGCAGCTTAGACCAGGCAAGTATCTGTGCCTTTACTTGTGATAAAATTATTATTGTCTTGATTACTTGAATACCATTATCCCCAGAACAATTCAAATTATCCATCTTTTAACCGCATTTGGACAACTGATTCCATTTCCTTAGAAATTCTTGATTCTTTGATTTGATCTGCATCGGAAACCCTTATTTCCAATTTACTTGATTATTGTTTACCACCTATTGTTGCTATTTATCATCCTTTGATTATCATTGACAACCTTTGATTATTTGACTTCCATCTTGACTACTCGTTTACGGTTATTGATTAACGATTACCAATATTGATTCCCTTATTGAATGAGTACACTGTACCATTGAAATTACTCCATGATTATTTCTCGACCTTCACTTGATACTGAACAGTTGAAACTCTTTTGCAATTACTATACATTCAGTTTATCTTATTGAGCATGTTATTGTTTATACCCTATTATAGAATTGGCATGTGTTTTTTTAAAATGGACCAGTAATTGGTCGGAATAACTTAAGGCCCAGATTGGCCTGGGATCCAGTAGAGGACTATGACATGAGCTAGTCCGGGGTTGATGCGTGGCTGGCCAGCAGCACAACCTTTGATTTGAATAAAATGTATAAGCCATATTCTAATTCTTTACTTCAATCATTATTGATACAAAGCATGTGTTAGCTAAATATTGTTGATTCTGATATCTTAAATTCATATCCTTACCACCGTGATAGAAATGATTCGTCGATGTTTGCTGAGCAATTTTGGCTCACTCTTGCTTGTTGTTTTCTAACCCTATTCCAGTGAAGCGAGAGTATGAGTTGGCATAGCGTGACCGATAGTTCACCAGCAGTCAGGAGAGCCCCTCGAGTCACTGTTATTGGCAGGGTAGTTGTTGTTTTGCTTTTCTAGATTTAATGTCTAGATTTGAACTTTAGTTGTGATGTAATAACTCTGATAAAACTGGTTTGTAATAATAAAAGATTGTAGTAGCTTGTGTTCATTGCCATAATCTGGATGCGGTCTTGGTCAAGGGGTAATTGTGTCTTTATATATATTATGCATGTGTTAAATAGTGTTCCGTTGGTCGGATGACTCCTCAAATCTGTACCCCGGGTTTGGAGGGCGTCACAGTTGCTACAACCTTAAGAGAGAATTCTTGAGCTTCGGTTTTTCTTCAAGACACTTGCTTGTCTTCGTTACATGTCTAGAATGAATTAATAGTCTAAGTATAAAACTAATCCTATCACTGTCAACACGGGTCTGTGAAGCTGCTGTCATTATCAAGTGGCAGCTTCTTACAAAGTGTCTACCCATGTGACTTTCCTAAATTGCTAACAATGTCAGATATACATTACAAAGAAAGCAACCTAGATTCATTCTATTTCTAGCTAAACCAATTCAGCAAATAGAGACTTGACCTTGCTCTTGAATTGATTCGCTTTTGTTTGCAGTGCTTGAAGCTTCTGTCGTAGTCTTGCAGACTTGGTGCAGCTTAGGGATACTGCAACACGCCTGTTTCTTGAACATTGAAACTGTCACGGGGTTTGACTGAGAAAGATACCTAGAACAAGGATCTTTCTCGAGACAGTTACTTTTGCCACAAAGCTTGCTGTCACAGGAATGTGCTTTTGGTGACAGTAAGAGTTCCCCGCATAGTGTGCTGTCGAGGTTTCTAAACTTGATGTCGAGGGCTAAAGTTGATGTCGCGTAGTCTTCCGCCAATGTTGCTGTCAGAGTGAATATGCTGTCTTGACTCGCATGTTAGATCAGAATTCAATGATCGTCAGAAGCTAGACTCAACTGATCAGGATTGTTGACGTCATCAGTATTGCATGGTCATCAGTATTTGATCAAGCGTCAGTATCTTATTGATCATCAGGATTCCTACTCAGACTATGATCAGGATTGATCATCAGAACTTGAAGCTGATCAGGATTCCTACTTCGAGTTATATTTGGAGTCTAGATAAACATGGAAGTTTATTCTATTTGTTCCTGGTTTGTAGAATGTAGCTATCGATTAAGGATAGGTTTCTATCTTTGTTATTGATTAGGACTTATCTTGTTATTGATAGAGAAGCTGTGTGCACTATATAAACACAGTCTTAGTTTCGATTTATGTATTCATTCGAGAGAGAACATAATCGGAGAGAAGCTCTTAAGAACAGAATTTCTTGAGAGAGTTTTTGTAAGCTAGCAGCTCTTAAGAACATCAGAATTTCTTAAGAGAGTTTGTAACAGTTTTATATCAAAGTTAATAAAGCTGTTATTGTTATTGTTATTGATCTTTTATATTTGTGTTATATAAAGTCGAGAATCTTATACAATTGTATTCAACCCCCTTCTACAATTGTTATTTACTGGGCAACAATTGGTATCATAGCAAACTGATTTAATTCTGAATCAGATACGATCTAAAGATGTCGACAACCAAGTATGAAAGCATGAAGATTCCCATCTTGAAGATATCAGAATATCCTACATGGAGGGTAAAGATGCTGATGTACCTGGAGGCTATGGATCCTGACTACTTGGACAGGATTCGTGATGGACCATATATACCAACAAAGTTCGTAGAACGAACAGATACAGTACCAAAACATTATGTGGTCAAAGCTAAAGCTGAATGGACTCCAGAAGAAAAAGCTCATGTACTCAGGGAACCAAAGATAAAGAATATCTTGCATAATAGCCTTGATGCTGTCATGTCAAACAGAGTGATTGCATGCAAGTCTTCAAAAGAAATCTGGGATACTTTGGAAACTCAGTGTCAGGGATCTGCATCTGTTAATAAAAACAGAAGGGCTCTATTGATTCAAGAATATGAGCAATACGATGCAAGACCTGAAGAGAGCCTGACTGATCTATATGATAGATTTCTGACACTATTGAACAGCTTATCCTTAGTTGACAAAGTATATGAAACTGAAGATTCAAACACCAAATTTCTTAGAGCTTTACCTGAAGAATGGGATACTCAGACCTCAATCATTAGACACAAGTATGATCTGAACATTGTGTCTCTTGATGAGATCTATGGGATGCTAAGAACTCATGATCTTGAAGTTCAACAGAGAAAGAACAAGAAAAGTAGCAAGGCAAAGTCAATTGCTTTGAATGTAGAAGCAAAATCAAAAGGGAAAGCTATGGAGGTCTCTAGAAGGAAAGCAAGAGAAGCTGAGTCAGATCCTGATGACTCTTCATCAGATACTGATGGCAATCCTGATGCCAATACTGGTGATGAATCTTCTGATTCAGACATGGAAGAGATGGTTGCTATGATTGTCAGAAACTTCAGAAGGATGAAGTTCAGGAAGAATAGAAGACAAGGCAACTTTCAGAAAAAGACCTTCAAAGCAGACAAAGACAAGTATATCAAAAAGGACAGCAAGGGTAGCAAATTTGACAAGTCAAAGGTTAGATGCTACAAGTGTAATGGTATGGGTCACTTTGCTTCTGAATGCAACAAGACAAAGGCACTCATCACATCAAGCAAGGATTGGATGGACTCTTCCTCAGAATCTGATACTGAGGTAGTCAACTATGCGTTAATGGCCAATGCTGATGTAACTGTTGCTCCTGATGATAAGGTACTAAATACTATCTTTGATTTTGATACTGATAATGCTTCTGAGTTAAGACGCTTTCTAAAGTCATTACATATTAGCTTTAGAAGTCAAACTGTTGAAAATACTAGAATCTTATCTGAGATGTCTGACCTTAGAAAGAGGAATGAGATATTAGAAGCTGAATTTTCTCGTATGCAAGAAGTACAAAAAGAATGTGATAATGCTAAACACATGCACTTAGAGATGACATCTAAATGTACTTTCCTTGAAAAAGAACTTGAATTTGCTAATGAGAAAATCAGAACCTGGACAGACTCTGGTAGGAAATTTCATGAGATTAATACCTCTAAGAATTGGAAAGAGTGTCTAGGATATAAGTCAGATGAAGATAAGAAATTAGCAGAGAAAATTGTCATTGATGAGACAGTCAGTCCAAAGACCTATAGACATGTTATAGACTCAACCAAATCTAAGATTACTCCTGTTAATTTTGTTTTTGGTAAGGATTCCAATTCTACTTTTGAAAAGGGATCTTCTTCTACTCAAGGAATTAAAATTATAAAGTCTAAACCTGTCATGAACAAAGTCACTAAGAATGTAGGTCTATTGTCTCAGAAACAGCTTAAAGATAAAATCTGTGAGGTTACAGATAAGAAAAAGGAAGCTACTGTTAAGAGAAACAGGAATGGTAAAGTTGGGATCAATAAAGAGAATGGTTATAAATATATCCCAAATGCACCTAGAAAGTGTTGTTTTAACTGTGGTAACTCTAATCATCTTTCTATTGATTGTAAAAAGAGTAAGAAGAAAATTGCTGAAATTCCTAAATCTGATGTTAGGAATAGATCAGTATTTTACAAACCACAGAATTCCTGTTTTCATTGTGGTAGTCTATGGCATTCTATTTATACATGTAAAGAGTATCATGATTTGTACTATAACTTTTATGATCCATTGCCTAAGTTTGAAAGTAGTACAAAGTCTGATAGAACTGAAAATGTCATAGTGAAGCATGCTTTTGTTAATACTGATACTGACAAAGCAAATCCTGATGGAGTAAATCCTGTCAGGACTGCTAAAGTCAAAAAGTCTTCTGCTGTTAAATTTAATAAAATGCATGAACAAGGAATCCAACAAGTGTGGGTTCCTAAACATTCTAACTAGTGTTTTACTATTCTGATGCAGGGTAAAAGGAAAAATGTGTTAGTCATGGATAGTGGATGTTCTGTGCACATGACTGGAAACAAAGCCCTGTTATCAGAATATGAGGAAAAAGCTGGCCCAACTGTGTCTTATGGAGATGGCAACATTGGACAAACCTTGGGATATGGCAATATAATCATTGGAAATGTCATCATTGAAAAAGTAGCTCTAGTGAAAGGACTAAAACACAACTTGTTGAGTATTAGTCAAATCACTGACAGAGGTTATCATGTCAATTTCTATTCCACACATTGTGAAGTAGTCAGTAAAGCAACAGGGAAGATAGCACTAACTGGTTACAGGCATGGTAACATATATGAAGCCAACATTCTCTCAGATACTGATGGCTCCCCTACATGTTTCATCAGTAAAGCTTCAGTAGATGAAAGTTGGAATTGGCACAAGAAGCTTTCTCATCTCAACTTCAGCAACATCAATGAGTTGGTTAAGAAAGAGTTAGTAAGAGGATTACCTAATGTCTTATATACACCTGATGGACTCTGTGATGCATGCCAAAAAGCAAAACAAAGAAGGACATCATTCCAGAGTAAATCAGAATCCTCTATTGAAGAACCATATCACATGCTACATCTTGATCTGTTTGGTCCAGTCAACATCATGTCCATCAGTAAGAAAAGGTACACTCTTGTAATTGTTGATGAATATTCTAGATTCACCTGGGTGTATTTTCTGCATAGAAAAGATGAAACTCCTGAAGTTCTGTTGGATCATGTGAGGATGATTGAGACAACCACAAAGTACAAAGTCAAGATTCTGAGAAGTGATAATGGTACTGAATTTAAGAATTCAAAGATGGAAGAGTTCTGCAAATACAAAGGAATCATTCAACAATTCTCTGCTCCTGGCACACCTCAGCAAAATGGAGTAGTAGAAAGGAAGAATAGAACTCTTATTGAAGCTGGCAGAACTATGTTGGAAGAAGCTAAATTACCTACATATTTCTGGGCAGAAGCAGTCAACACAGCATGCTATACACAAAATCTCACATTGATAAACAGGCATGGTGTCACTCCTTATCAGTCACTCAAAGAGAAGAAACCAAGTCTGAAGCATTTGCATGTGTTTGGCTGTAAATGTTTTGTTCTCAGAACTCATCCTGAACAGCTAGGGAAATTTGAAACAAAGGCTGATGAAGGAATATTCATAGGTTATCCTACATCAAGAGCCTTCAGAGTTTTTAATTTGAGAACAAGAACTGTCATGGAGTCAATACATGTATCTTTTGATGATAAGAAGATAACTGGAATCATTGAAGACTCGCATGATAGATTGTTATTTGAAAATGAAGCTTCCAAGGAACCTGAAGAAAGTGAATCAGAAGCTGTTCATTCATCCAGTACTGACGGGTCACCAAATCCTGATGACTCACCAGGTACTGATGGTGCTAATACTAATGATACAAACAACAGTGATACAACTAGTAGTGCTAATGTTGAGGGGGAGCAACGGCATTCAACTACAAGTTCAGAGTCAACTCAATCATCAGGACAGAATTCTTCAGATACTGATTCAAGTGAAGATCCTGATAACACATCAGGAGGGCATAGCAATAATTCAGGGAGAGCTTCAAATCAATCAAATTCTTTCAATCAAGATAACACCAATCCAGGGGGAGCATCTACTTCAAGAAACAATTTGACACCAACAAGGAAATGGACAAAAGATCATACTCCTGATTTGATAATTGGAGATCCTCATGCAGGTGTTCAAACAAGAAGTGCAACTCAGAATGAATGTTTATATAATAACTTTCTATCCAAGGAGGAGCCTAAGAAAGTTGAAGATGCACTTAAAGATGCTGATTGGGTTACGGCAATGCAAGAAGAACTGAATGAATTGGAAAGGAATGAAGTCTGGAAACTGGTACCAAGACCAAAGAATAGATCAATTGTTGGTACAAAGTGGATTTTCAAGAACAAGACTGATTCTGATGGAGTCATTATCAGAAACAAAGCTAGACTAGTTGCAAAGGGGTATTCCCAACAAGAAGGAATTGACTATGATGAAACTTTTGCTCCTGTTGCAAGACTAGAAGCCATCAGGATATTTCTTGCTTATGCAGCACATAAGAAATTCAAGGTTTTCCAGATGGATGTTAAAAGTGCTTTCTTAAATGGTGAACTGGAGGAAGAAGTTTATGTTGAACAACCTCCTGGTTTCATTGATCCTAAATATCCAGATTATGTCTACAGACTGGATAAGGCACTTTATGGACTAAAGCAAGCTCCAAGAGCATGGTATGAAACCTTAGCTCAATTCTTACTGGAAAGTGGATTCAAAAGAGGTGCAATTGATAAAACTCTATTTTATTTGAATCATGGTAAGGAGTTGCTGTTAGTTCATATTTATGTTGATGATATCATTTTTGGGTCAACAAACAATAAGCTGTGTGAAAAGTTTTCCAAGCTTATGCAGTCAAGATATCAAATGAGCATGATGGGAGAAATGAGTTACTTTCTGGGTCTTCAAGTTAAACAGACTGATGAAGGGATTTTTATTAATCAGTCTAAATACACAAGGAATTTACTAACAAGGTTTAACATGCAAGACAGTACTCCTGCTTCAACTCCCATAGCTACAGCTACCAAACTTGATCCTGATCAAGGTGAAGAGGTAGATGTAACTCACTACAGAGGAATGATTGGCTCTTTATTGTATCTCACTGCCAGTAGACCAGATATCATGTTTGCAACCTGTCTATGTGCAAGATTTCAAGCAAAACCTAGAGAACCACATCTGATTGCAGTCAAAAGAATTTTCAGATATCTCAAAGGCACTCCTTCACTTGGCCTTTGGTATGCAAGGGAATCAGATTTTGGGTTGTGTGGTTATTCAGATGCTGATTTTGCAGGATGCAAAATAGATAGGAAAAGTACTTCAGGAAGTTGTCAGTTTTTGGGTGGAAGACTAGTTTCATGGTTCAGTAAAAAGCAGAAATCTATTTCCACTTCAACTGCAGAAGCTGAGTACATTGCTGCAGGAAGTTGTTGTGCTCAGATAATGTGGATGAGAAATCAGTTGTTAGATTATGGCCTGTCATACTCAAAAATCCCTATTTATTGTGATAACCAAAGTGCTATTGCAATGACAGGAAATCCAGTTCAGCATTCTCTTACTAAACACATCAGTATCAGATATCACTTTATAAGAGAACAGGTTCTGGAAGGAACAATTGAACTTCACTTTGTTCCTACTGATCAACAACTAGCTGATATATTCACCAAGCCACTGCCTGAAGCTACTTTCAATAAGTTGGTGAATGAACTTGGAATGATGAATTTTGAGAATTTCTGAGGAAAAGCTACAGAGAGGAAATCCTGATAACTGTCAAATTCTGATGGTTATTCAGAAAGGTATGTATCTTTGATCAAATCCTGATAGGACTCAATCCTGACAGGAAGTCAACTGGTCAATCCTGATGTACAGGTCAGTATTTCATTACTTAATTTGTGCCTAATTTTTCGTCAGTATCTGCTGATGGACGGTTGAGTTTTAGTAGGACAACTGTATGCGCGCGTGTGTTGCACTATTATAGATATATCAATACATACACATAAAAGGCGGTGCAGATTTATTTAAATGACACACGTAATCTGTCCACTAATTCTTTGTGCACGAATCATATTTTGCCACCTGTCTTTGAGAGTAATATTTTGTTTAACAAAATACTTTTTATTGGTCTACATCGTTAATTACTCTCTTATCATCAGTTTTTCGTTTTCTATCTCTCTGTGCTTTCATACCCTAATTGCTTCAAATCTTAATTCTCGAGTTTTCAAAAGCATTACAATGACATCCTCATCATTCATGAACAAACAGACAGTGATTAGTGGTGTTACATTTGCCACTAACAATTTTGTGGCTATTCTAAATCATCAAGATTTACCCAATGAGTTTCATATCATTCAAGATTTTCTAGCTTCAAGCCCATTGAAGTTTGCTTTAACAGAACCTGCAAGTGTTTCTTTTAAGTCTGTAATGCAGGTGTGGAACTCAGTTACTTTTGATAAAGGGCATTCTGATACAATCTTGATGAGTTTTGGATATAATGGAACTACTCACTATGTGACTCCTACAATTGTGGAGGCAGCCCTGCATTTACCCGTTCTTGGTGATGCTATTCCTGCTAATGTTTCGGACTCTACTCTTTTTGAGTTTGTTACAAAGTTGGGCTACAATGGTGAAGTAAAGAGATATGGAAATCTCTTCAGGACAAAGTTTAAGAAGGAATGGAATTTCTTCTTTGATACAATCAGCCGCTGTTTCCTGAACAAGACATCAAATTTTGATGCTCTTCCATCAGGATCTCTTAAAATTGGGTACTCTCTTATCCATTCTACAGTGTTTGATTATGGGTCTTTTATTTTAAAAGCTTTAAGTGATAGGAAATCAGATAAATTGGGTTCTGTCTGTTTTCTTAGATTTTTACAGTTGATATGTAATCACTTATGTCCTAATGTTGTTTTTGAGGATGATGTAGTTCTACCAATCTGTAGAATTACTGAGAATAATATTAAGTCCTTAGTCAACAGTGATAAGGCAAATGGTTTCATAGGAAATGCTTTTATTCCTGATGAGGTTAGGTTTTTCTTACATCAGAAAATGCCTACTCGTTATGGACTACTTTCTAATGCTATGGTACAAGGACCAACCCACCTTGTTCCTGACACAAGCATGCAACCTAAACAGTCTAAACAATTAACAACCACCTCTACTGTCTCTCAAAAGACTTTAGTTGTAAAATCAAAGAAATCAGCTAGAACTGATGTGTCTGGAAGGCAATCAGGTTCAAAGGATTTTTCCTCTACACCACTCACTAAAAAGAAGATACAAGGGGGTGTACAAGGGGTCCTGGTGAAGAAAGCTGATAAGGTTGTTAAGAATGTTCCTGTGAAAAGGAAGTTAAGGTTGATTGATGAAAGTGATTCAGAGGATGACTTACCTATATCCTCTGTTATGAATGTGAACAAGGAAGTTGCTGATACTGCTACTAAAGCTGTGGTACCTTCATCAAAACCACAAAAGACAAGGAAATTATCAAAGAGCAGGTATCATATTCCTTTGACAGTGCAAATGAAGGATACTGATATTCAGACATCAAATCCTGATGTTAGTATTCCTGATGCAGCAACAAAAGTTGTCTCTATATCAGACTCTCCAGCCTCTCCATCTCAGATTCGAGGATATTCTTGGGAGAAGGTTTCTACAACTGCTTCCTTGGTTGGTCTTACACCTACATCAAAGAAAAAGAGGAATGCAGAAGAGTTAGTCTATCAGAGACAGAAGAAGCTGAAAGGATCAAGCCCACAAGAACCTGAATTTCAGAGTAATTCAGCCGCTACTGTTGATCCTGCCACACAAGAACCACTCAATCAAAGTTTGGGTGAAGGCTTAGCTAGTGGAATGGTCACACAAGAACCATTTTCTCAAAGGGAGAATGAAGACATCAACATTCCAGCTACACAAGAACCATCTTCTCAAAGTGAAGATGCAGGCAAAGCTACAGCTTCTGTTGAAAGATTGGTCGAGAACATTGTCAATGAGGGAAGCACACAAGAACCTTTAACTCAAAGTGTTGAAGCAGCTTCTGAACCTCAAGCTCCACAAGAACCATTGGTAGCAAATACTGATGCAAGCATATCAAATCCTGACGATGTTCATCCTGACGCTAGTGGTGCTCCTGATAATGAACCTATTTTGATTCAGCCACTTCGTTCAAGACCAATGGATCATCCTATCTCAGAATCACAGGATAAACTGAAAGGTATTGCAATTCCTGGTCCTGATAAATCTCATGGTTCTGATGATGATAATTCTGATGATGATAGTGATGATGATAATGAGAATAGAAAAGAGAAGGAACAGCTTGCTACAGCACTCAAGATTAGTCTTGGAACTAATTTTGGTTCATCAAGTACATATATGGCTAGCAATGCTTTCACTGGGAAAGATCAGAGACAAGATTTTTCTATTCCTTCCTTTGATCCTGCAGAGGCATTTAGACAGAATGAATGGAACAATTCATGGCACCAATCTGATGAATCTATCAGTTTTTCTTCTGCTATTGAACATGCCTATAATGCAGTGAAATCTATAGAGAATCAAGACTTGAAGAATCATCTGAAGGCTACTACTCTGTTATCCAAAAGCCTGAAAAGTGAGATTGATTCTATCAAGGGTTCAACTGAAAAAGTGAGGACTGATATCTTTAATAATTTTACAAAGGTGCCTACTACTTTACAACCGAGGGTAGTGGAATCCCAAGTGAAATCTGTTGTTTCAGAACAAACCTCAATCAATCAAAGAATTGATTCTCTGGATACTAAGGTAACTGAAATTCAAGCCTCTCTTTCCTTAATTTTGCAATTATTGTCAAATCCTGATATCAAAAAGGGGGAGAAGGTTATTCAGACAAAATGTACACCTGATCTAGTATTAAGAAATAATGATGATGATACTGGAGATGATGGTGGTGACAAAGTAATACAAGGAGAAACCTCTGATGCTGTTGTTATGAAGACAATCCAAACTTCTCAAAGTCAAACAACGCAGTCAACTCATGTTTCTGATTCTGGAGTTAAGACAGTAAGAACATTGGTGCAATCTCAGATCCTGACGGAAGATCAAATCCTGACACCTGGTCATGGACACATTCTTGCTACAATTCCTGAAGGTGATGAAGATGTAATTATTGATAATCCTGAAGATGCATCAAATTTATTCCAGAAGTTTTCTACAAAAGATGGCAGAATTGTTACTCTATATCACACTGATAAAAGAGTTCAACAATTATTTGCAAGAAAAGCACTCTCTACAGCAAGTGAAGAATATCCAGATCTCTCACATGAAGAATTCTTGAGATTACAGAGAGAGACAATGGAAAGCTATACTGCTCCTGCTAGAGGTAGAGGAAGCAGAGGTAGGAGAGGTGCTAGAAGAAGTAGAAGAGGTTCTTCAACTCAAACAGTACCTAGACAGACAAGGTCTAGAGGGTTAAGAATTGAAGAAATTCCTGAACCTATTCAAACTCTAGTAGTTCCTGACAGATCTACTTTTGGTGATGATGGAATTGTTGAAGAAGAACCTGAATTGAGAAGAAAGTCAAGTAAATCAACTCTCAGCAATACAAATCAAATTGAAGATTCTAATCCTGACAATATTCAAGATCCTGACGAAACTGAAATTCTGCAAGAGGTTGATTTGATAATCTTATCTACTGTTGTTGATTGTCACAACAAAAAAGTAGATGAAGAAGAAGAAGCCAGAAGAAGAGATATTACAAAAAGAACAAATGAAGATTTCAATCTCTATCTACAAAGGCTTAAAGTTTCAAATGAAAGAAAATGGAGAAATTCAAGCAGACAAGAATCTTTACTTGAAAGAAGCTACGCTCATGAAAAGGAGAAATACAAGAAGTGGAAACATATTAGCACATTAAGTTGTGATACACCTATCAATTTTCAGTCTGGTGGAATTATTACAAGTGCTTCAAGTGTTGTTGATTTGTCTGATATGGCTAGATCAAAAACACTCTGGTTAAAGATGTTTTCGAATCTGAAGCAATTGTCAAGTAATTCAAGAGGAGGTATTGGACACAGAGATGGTGAATATCTGAATATGTCATATGTTGATCCTTACTCCTTGACAGAAATTGGAGGTACTTTAACTTCTGAAAACCTAAACAATTTATTAGCTGTTGATATAGTTATAGATTGTCATGATGGTTTTGAAAAGAAAGAAAAGCTTCTGTACTTCATGAAAGATGGTAGTGTGAAGATTTTATCTATTCAAGATCTGTTGATGAAAACTACACAGGAACTGAAATATGTTCACTATCTGTTAAGATGGAAGAACCAAGTGTACAAAGTATGGGCTGACATGATTTTGTCAACTATAAGAAGAAGACTGGATGAAAACAGTAATTTCGATGGTAATTATATTCCCATGTACTTAAATCAAAGAGGTCAGGATGTGGAAATGCAAAGGGGTACTGCTGTTAAAGAAGTAAATTTTGGCATGACTCATCTTTCTCTCAATCCTGATGGGAAGGAAATTGCTTATCTTTTGCTTGAAGAGCACAGTCTACAGAGAAACTCCATACAGAATCTCAGAGCAGCTATCTACCAGATTAATGAGGAAGATGAAGAACTCATAAATCTTAAGGAAAGACTTATTCAAATTCTTGAAGAAAAAGAAGAAAGTTTATTATCCAATTTCTTGAAGATGAATCTGTTCTATCAAAAAGCTTAAAACAGATAAGTTGTTTCTGAAGATACTTGTACATTTTGATACATGTTTTTGACATCATTGAATATTTGGAATCTATACTTTATTTCACAAAGTATGAGATTGGGGGAGATTGTTAGATCAGAATTCAATGATCGTCAGAAGCTAGACTCAACTGATCAGGATTGCTGACGTCATCAGTATTGCATGGTCATCAGTATTTGATCAAGCGTCAGTATCTTATTGATCATCAGGATTCCTACTCAGACTATGACCAGGATTGATCATCAGAACTTGAAGCTGATCAGGATTCCTACTTCGAGTTATATTTGGAGTCTAGATAAACATGGAAGTTTATTCTATTTGTTCCTGGTTTGTAGAATGTAGCTATCGATTAAGGATAGGTTTCTATCTTTGTTATTGATTAGGACTTATCTTGTTATTGATAGAGAAGCTGTGTGCACTATATAAACACAGTCTTAGTTTCGATTTATGTATTCATTCGAGAGAGAACATAATCGGAGAGAAGCTCTTAAGAACAAAATTTCTTGAGAGAGTTTTTGTAAGCTAGCAGCTCTTAAGAACATCAGAATTTCTTAAGAGAGTTTGTAACAGTTTTATATCAAAGTTAATAAAGCTGTTATTGTTATTGTTATTGATCTTTCATATTTGTGTTATATAAAGTCGAGAATCTTATACAATTGTATTCAACCCCCTTCTACAATTGTTATTTACTGGGCAACATCGCAACATTCTGTCTTCTTGTAATCTTACTGTCAATGCTTATGACAGTAACCTTTATTCATGTTGTCATCTAATATGCATTCTTTGAGGCTTGAACACAGAAAGTGAACTTCTTCCGAATTACACAATAAGAATAACATTGCATACTGATTACAAGAACATACTTTGACTGTGACAGTATGTTCTACTTAATTAAAAAATTAAGTCTATACAAAGTTAAGTTGTTCCTATGCTATCACCCATAAATCCCAACAGGGGTTGAATACAATCTTTGAAAACTTTTCGTTCTTGACAGTGAAAATATGAAAAGCAAAAACAAGAACAGAAACACAAATAAGATGATACAAGAATTAAAAATTCAGGTGGATTGTTTTTGTCCACCTAAGAGATTTTTATTGAAGAAATCTCTGTGATGTTTATGAATAAACACACAGCTGCAAATACACAACTCTAGCTTCAACTGAAAGATGTGTGTCCTAAATCCAATCATGGATGATGAGTTAGGAGACATTTTGTTCAATCTGATTCAAGTTTGTTTAAATTAATAAAATAGTTATGTGTTTTATTACGTGCTTATCTATTTAAAGTGTTTAAATTAGATGATCCATTGTTTAGAGTAAAGCTTTTTATGGATTATGATGAGATCATAATAATGAGACCTTAAAGATGATAACTCTAAACTTAAATAGTTCCTGGTCGTAGGATAATTAATTGGTAGTTAATTAATCCGCAAAGATCGGTACATACTATGTTTGCTTCATTGTGAAGGATGTCTGTTCTCATAGGCATTTGTGTGGTGACACTATAGCTAATATGTAGGTGCTTATTAGGAATAAGTTCACTGAACATGACTCGATCAGTTGAACAACTAATGGAGTTCACTCATGTGTCAGTAGTTGTTCATATAGTGATGGTTGTACAAGTGTCCTTTGACTTGAGATCATCATAGTCATCTTGTGTACACTGAACTATACTTTGGTTTAGCTCTTAGTCTCGAGGGACAATAATTAGTGCTCTTCTGGGTATAGGAATTTGTGCACGAAGATAGTGAATGATCAATAAAGGATCTGCCCCTTCCAGTGAAGGAAGAGAATGTCCTATGTTATTCCATTTATGCTAGTTCAGGAATCTCTGGCCAGAGTGAATGAAATTAGAAAGAAGTTTCTAATTTGCATTAATCGGAACTAAGCATAGTGAATAGGAAAACATATGATTAAATTAGATAGGCTTGACACGAGATCCATGCCTTGTATTTAATCGGGACATTGACGGGTAGAAGGAATTAATTGTGCGGTAACTAGTCACTGAATAGGTTCTTGGTATTCTAAGCAGTGAATTCATATTATCCGGATAGTCGCGATATGCTGAGAAGTATCACTCACGATGTAGAATAAATATGATTAATTTATTAATCGTATTTAATGAATTAGAAGAATTCATATAAATAATAATAAAATAGTTTTATTATTATTTATTTCTACTACCGGCTTAATATTGAACCTACAGGGTCACACCATAAAAGAGAATGATTTGATGGTGAAGGAAATAATTAATAATGGCTAGTCATTATTTATTTATGAAATAAATATTTGATTAGCATTTTTTATAATCAATTAAATATGATTTAATTTATTATAAATTAAATAAGAAGAGTTCTTAATATTATTAATTAAGAATTTAATTTAAGAAATTAAATTAAGTGAGAGAATTATTTTCTAAAGAGTTTAGAAAAAGAATTAATGATTAAAAGAGTTTTAATTATTAATTAATTGATTAATGAGATTAATTAATTAAATGGTTAATAATAATAATATTTTATGGGACAAATATTCAGCTGAGTATTTTGCCTATAAATATACTATTATAAACTCTCAAGCCCCCAACCCTAATTTTATAAGAAAAGAAAAAAGGAGGCAACCCTTATTCTCTCTCTAAGCCTTTCTTCTCTCTAAGCCTTTCTTCTCTCCATCGGATGTTCATCTCTTGGTGGATACTTGTGGAGTGCTTCACATATTGAGGAGCAGCAGCTAAGAGTCTCTATTCATCATCCTTGGATCGCTTTTGTAAGGTACGAATCGAATCCATTGTTTTTCACGATTCGTATATGCTTTTATATGGGTTTTATTGTTTGATAAATTGTTATACATGCTTCCGCCATGCAATAAATCCCTACATCAACAATTTACAAGGATACTGCTTTGTGCTCTCTAAATTGCTAAAACCTGATTTCTTGATTTCTAGAGTTATGCTACTACTTGGTTATATAACCCCAAGTTTACAAAGATACTTGAACAGCTAATAATACAAAAAGTACATGTGTTCAGAATCCTTGTTTCTCCATCCTGAGCAGTGGTCCGTGTTTGTAGCTTGCCCTTCTTGGCTGATTGTCTTTTAAGGAAATGCTACCTTTGACCATGAAAACAGAATGCTGTTTTCTTCTTGTCACCTTTCCAGAAATACTGGCTTCCATGCTCTGTGTAGTCTGTCAACCCATGTGCTCTGACATAGCTGTCATTTTCACAAGTACAGAGAGTATCCGTAGAAGCTACCTGAGTTGTATCTGTTGACAGTTTCTTGATCAACCAGTACTGCTATCCGTAGACAGTATAGTGTCCATATCCGTAGAAGGCTAATCAAGCTATCCGCAGACAGTCAATTTCATGTATGCAGAATTACAAGGCATCGACTATATACAATTCGCCTCCCTATTCTACATATCTATTGATAGTCAACATGACTCATTTAACCTATCAAGACTACTTCAACTTCACCATCAGAAATACACAAGCATGTTACATTTAGTCTTATCCGTAGATAAGCTACCCATCTACGGATAGTGCAATTGCAAACTATCCGTTGATGGCTACGTTTACTTGTACAATTTTTACTAAGTTAATTTGGTTATCATCAAGAAACAACATAGTTCCTAACAATAACTATTTCATTTATATTTATATTGTTATAACAAAATACACTATATTTAGTTAATTTATCTCCGTCATGCAAGAATTCATGATGTAGTGATGCTGAGTGCTGAACTAGAGAACTAATTTACTTTTTTTGAAAGACTTAAAATAGTTGTAATTTACTATTCTAAAAAATATTTAAACAGTGCTTGTAAACCTTAATGAGGCTTGAGATGTAGGACTTTAGATTGATTTGAAGATCGATGATCATGGTTATTGAATTGTTTATTGTTGTATTTTAAGAATTTTATGTACTTGTTTTTTCGGGTTTAAATTTTTCGGCTTCGGATTTCGGGTATTATCCAAATCCAATCCAAAAAAATACGGGTTTCGGGTATATCCAAACCCGATATGAAATCTATTGGATCGAGTATGAATTTCAATTTTCGGGTATTTTTCGGGTTTGGGTCGGGTTCGGGTATGGTAAAAAAATCGAGTTTGGATTTGAATTTTGCCAAACCCGACCCGATCCGACAGTATAATTGAGTATATATTAATAGTTTATTACTTAATATAAAATTAAGAGTATATTAATAGTTTATTACTTAATATAATTAGTATCTTTCAATGTGTTTATTTTTTAATATAGTTTAATGATACATATTAGTAAATGTTCAATATAAATTCAATATAGATGAAAATCGAACCCAAAGGCTTTGGAGACGACAAATGGATAGTTGTACCAGTGAACTACTCTGAACCCATAAAATGTTTATTAAAACAATATATTTTAGACGAATTCTCAATTGCACCCATCTATTTTTGCCTTTTCCAAAGATGTCATTTCATATTTAGGAGTGGTATGTTATATTTTAGATTTCACATATATCATACTATTCGGTTAGCTAGATATTAGTCAAACATTAGCTACTTTAACTCCAAGTTACAAACTACAATAAAATATATGGGTACCACGCTTAAAATTCAAAAAAATAATTGTATTTATTGGAACAATTAAAAGGAAAATGGCATTATGGTAAAAAATAGTCATTCAATTATTTTTTGAAGTTTCAAACTATATTTTGTTCAAATATTTTGATAATATTTCTAAATTTTAATTAAAAATAATGTGTTATAATTAGAAAAGGTAACAAATATTAGTGATTCGGAGATAATATAATCCGAGTTGTATTCAGTGTGTACCACTTAAATTGTAAACCTCTTATATCATATCTATACTATATTATTAAATACGAAACATTAAAAGTTTTGGTCGGTTAGTCGGTCGATCGGTATTTGGGTCGGGTCTATCTATAATTTGGGTCGGGCCTATATATAACCAATTTATTTATAATCAATTATTTTTTTCAGTTAAAATACATTACCTATTTTATCTATTTTTCTAACTAACACAACTCATGTTCTAAAAATAAAATAGGTAATATATATATATAAAATAGTAATATTATTACATATTTATGACTGATTACCTTTTTCAGCTAAAACACATTATATATTTTATATTTTCTAACTAAAACAACTCATGTTCTAAACATAACACATGCAAAATAAATATGTAATGGTAATATTATTATATATAATTATTAATAAATAACCACTTACCCTTTTCAGCTAAACACATAACCTTTTTTATTTTTTCTAACTTAAACAACTAATTTTTCTAAAAGTAACACAAGCATATATATAGAAAGTTAATATCATTTTCTATTTTCAAATTTAAACAACTAATTTTCTAAAAGTAACACGGGGCAACATATATATAAATGTAATATAATTTTATATAATTATTAATAAGTAACTAACTGTTTTTTTAAGGACATTGTCTGTTTTATATTTTTTAATTGAAATAACTCACATTCGAATTAAAAATAACACGGGCAAAATATAGAAATAATGACAATATTATTATATTAAACTTATAAAATCCATGTTTGATATAATTTTTTATAATATTCAATTTAAATAAGATAATTAATAAAAAATAAAATTAATAGCATATGTTAAAAGAAACTCGGCACATTACAGGGCACATATTTTGTTATTTGCACTTTAGTCACTCTTAGATTTTTTAATTAGATTTTTTAAGAGCAAATAAATACGAACTGTTAGATCTATTATTTAAATATATTTTTCTATTTTAATATCTAAAATACTACTAAAGATAACGTCAATAATTTATTAAATTAAAATACCTATATTGTTAGATATATAAATCCAATTTATTATATACACATATAAATATATAAAAAAATTTCATCAAAAAGATATAATTACAAAAATCTAAATAAAAATAATAAAATATTAAAGAAAATCGTGCATCGCACGGGATATAAACTAGTATGTATATTACATATATACATACATAATACTGCACTATCTACTACACTATTAATTTTTTTTTATTATAAATTTTATGCATTATATCTCGAGGAAATCTACAATCAATATTTAAATATATATATATATCATAAGAGCAATACTAGAGGTACCGAATTGGGTACCAAAAAATGGTACAAAATGATGTGGCAATAGTGATGTGGCATTTAGAAATGTTTTTATTGGTGCTATTAATGTGAATACATGTGGGTCCATTAATATCAGGGGTGTTTATGTGTCGGGTTGGCCGGGTTGGAGGCATTTTTTCAACCCGACCCATTTAAATCGGTTTGTAAATTTTTAACCCAAACCATAAAATTTTAATTCGCAACCCAACCCTACCCATCGTACATCGAGTTGGGTCAGTTTGGATGGGTTGAATGTTTAATAAAAAAAAGTTTCAATATTATATAACATTGCTCATTTCGAAAATTTAAATGAAAATAAAGTACGTATAACTTACGTTCTTGGTGCTAATATTGAATTCTAATTAATATTATAATTTTATTAATGTAAATTATGTCGTAAGTCATACGTATATGCACAAAAGGTAATCATACATCAATAAATGTAAGGAGGATAATGTTTAATGTATAGTTATATATAAAATATAAATATTTTTTTAAATTATCGAATAAAATTTGTAATTTAAATCGGGTTGGGTTGGGTTGGCCGAAAAATCATAGAACCCATACCCAACCCATTTAATTCGGGTTGAAATTTTTTTAACCCAACCAAGTTTCGTGTTTTTTTATCGGTTTGAACGGCCGAAAATAGGGTTGGGTTGTGTCGGTTTGGTCGGGTTGGTCAACCCATGAACACCCCTAATTAATATAGAGGCAATCAGACACATGTACATGTAATTCGTACATATTTTTGTACCAAATTCGGTACTCCTAGCATTATTCATATCATAATCGAAATAAACTTATTTTGTAAATAAAAATTGTACATTAACTTTTGAATTTATTATACTGCATGAAAAATATATTGGACTGCCCTAACGGTATAAGAAGTCTACAATTAAGTGATCTACGGTGAACAATTGTCTTTATTATTGATATAAGTGTAATTATAAAAGATAATATGTTAACATATTTTAATAAGAAAAGACAAACAGCTAATTAATATTATTCATATTAATCATTGTCATTAAATACAATAACAGACCAAATATAAAATTGATAAATTTTCAATTTTTCGAATTTAAAATAACATTATTATTTTTTGACAGAATTTAAAATAACATTATTGATTACACAATGAGAAGATAATATATGTAATCTGATAACTATTTCTGGATTTTCACTTCATCATTTTCATGGCTCTTTCAGCTTCTTCTCTACAATCTTCCATTCTTCAACAACCCATTAAATTATTATACCCAACTCTACTTACTCCTTGTTCATTGAAGCCTAACAACAAACGCAAGTTACTCACTATTCGTGGGGCTGCTGCTACTCTTGAATCTTCTGCAGCTGCTAATAACAATGGTGCTGTTGGTATTGTCCCAGAGAGAAATGCTTCATTTGGTAGACAATACTTTCCTTTAGCTGCTGTTGTTGGTCAGGTTAATCTCTCTCCCCCCCCCCCCTCTCTCCCTCTCCCTCTCTCTCTCTCTCCCTCCTCTCTCTCTCCTCTCTCTCTCTCTCTCTCTCTCTCTCTCTCTCTCTCTCTCTCTCCCCCTCCCTCTCTTCCACTCTCCCCCTTCATTTAGTAATTTTGTTATCATAATTGTTCAGCATTTAGTAAAGTTTTAGTTTTTAAGTTGTGATGAGTTAAATCTTGGTTTTGGGAGTTATGATTGTTAGTGTATTGTGGTTGGAAATTATAATTTTATGGTCAATTTTTAGAATGTTTAGTTCTTGGCTATGTATGATAATGATTCAGTCTGCTGTGACATTGTCCAGTATCATTTAGAATTAGGGGTGGAAATCTCGGGTTTCAGGTTACTTTCGTGTGTCTATAAGCTTAAAGGAATGAAATTGGGATAATTAGTATATGGGTCGTAATTGGATCACATTAGTCGGGTTGTGTCATTTCCGGAATTTGTCTCTGTGAAAGTAAGCCAGCTCGTGTGGAATTACCATGTTCTTACCCCTAGTGCCATTTTCTTTGTATGGTTTAGTGGGTGAGGCTTTTTTGTAGAACTCAGTTCGAAGGACTGGAGTTAGGATATAAATTAAATTGTATATAAACTTCTGTCATGTAAAATCAGTAAGGTTACTTCTATAATCCAATTGGATGTCACTGAGATATTTGGTAATATATTTAAATTGTTTCAGATGGGTTTTAATTTTAGAGAATCGTTGGTGTAAGCTACTTACAGAGTGTGAAGGAAACTTGGGTAAACAGTGAAAAAGGAACATGATTCTAGATAATAATAGCTGACTTCATGAACCAAGAGTTGAAATTCTGAATGACAAGATCTAGCATCAGACTCGAAATGCTGGGAAGAGATATTTAAAGTTATAGTATGATTAGAAAGATTGAGAAAGATGTCTGAGGTGCAAGCCCATGCTAGAAATTATTAAAAGAGGCTGACTTTTGTACATAAACTCATGTACTTTATATGCCAAATATGGGGACCAAAGACATTGTAGGTCCGAACTTGGATGCTGGCATGCATTAGTAGGAATCATGCAGGGTATTTTTGTATTCACATGCTAGAAAACATAAACTACTCATCGAAGAATACTATACAGTATATGATTTGGTTTTAATAAGTTTCTTTGTCAATCTTGCATCATAGAAGAACAACTGGAAGTCTAGAGTTATGTTTTCACAATTACTTACCTGATAGGTCTACTGCAATTAACTCTCTGCAGGATGCTATTAAAACTGCTCTTCTACTTGGGGCTATTGACCGTGACATCGGAGGGATTGCAATATCTGGTAAGCGAGGAACAGCTAAAACAGTAATGGCCCGTGGACTGCATGCAATTCTTCCGCCCATTGAGGTTGTGATTGGCTCAATATCAAATGCTGATCCAGCCTGCCCAGAAGAGTAAGGTCACATTTTATTCGTCTGTTTATCGGTCCTGAACAGTACCCACAATATTTACACACTTGTACTACAGCTACAGAACATATGTATTGCTAAATTTGAAAACTGACCTGGCCATGGTAGACAAACTAACGATACCTTTAAATGTCCAAATATTGCCTTATTTATACTGAATGGTGAGTTCCAACTTCAAAGCAATTAACACAAAATTCACCTGGGAACATATTAAAGTATTTCCTGAAGCATTTGTGCGCAACCTATTCTATGTGTTTCTTGGTAGGCTTCACTGTTTATAAGATATTTCTAAATCTCTTAAATCACGTTGCTGTCCTTCATTGTGGACGTATGACTTTAGTATATCATTTACATCTCAGTAAGATGATATAAATACTTAAACTGTCATGTAAAGTTGTCTTTCTTATTTGACTAAATCTTTCAAGGTGGGAAGATGGACTTGCCGATAGGGCATATGACTCTGATAATAATGTAAAGACAGAGATAATCAGATCTCCTTTTATCCAGGTATGCAATAAAGAAGTGCTTATATTTGTAACCTTTTCATATCTTGTAAAATTATCTGTTTGCATTCACTGCTGCAGATTCCACTTGGGGTTACGGAAGATAGGCTGATTGGATCGGTGGATGTAGAGGAGTCGGTGAAATCCGGGACGACTGTTTTCCAACCGGGCCTTCTTGCTGAAGCTCATAGAGGAGTACTATATGTTGATGAGATTAATCTTTTGGATGAGGGAATCAGTAATTTGCTCCTTAATGTGTTGACCGAAGGAGTTAACATAGTTGAAAGAGAGGGCATCAGCTTTCGCCATCCATGCAAGCCACTTTTAATTGCAACTTATAACCCAGAAGAGGGTGCTGTTCGTGAACATCTTCTTGACCGTATTGCAATAAACTTGAGGTAAAAATTTGATTAACATTTGCAGAACAGAGATCTAGAAGTTAACTCATACACATGATTTGTTTCAAGGAAATCACATGTATCTAATTACTTGTATATGGCGAATCTCATATACATCTTGCTATAATTCTACATGAAACTATATGGAACAACACTATCTCTTACTTGTTACCTTGACATCATTTTTATGCAGCGCAGATATCCCAATGAGTTTTGAAGACCGTGTTGCAGCTGTTGGTATTGCAACAGAATTTCAGGAAAGCAGTAGTGAAGTTTTCAACATGATGGCCGAAGAGACAGACTATGCAAAGACTCAGGTACTTGTGTAATAAATTGAAAACATTAAAAAAATCACACTTCCAATATGTGAATTTCCATCATGTATCTGTGTAAAGAGGTTACACTCATGAATGTATAAACATAGGAGTTGTTGCTTAGGAAAACTGAAAATAATGAAACAAACAAAATTTGGACAGTCAGTAAATACTAATGTAATAGTTCTTTAGCTGAATGATATTAATTTATTTTTCCTGCTACCAGCTTTTAACATGGAAAATACATCTTCTCATTCTTTCCCTTTTCTAAGCAATTTATAACTTCATGTGTGTCATTGTGTATTTGCACCTACCTATACTGTTTTCATGCAATTCAAGAACATGAACATCCTGTGTACCAAATGTTAAGTTTTCCTTTGCAATAGTACAACTTTAATTATAAGTGGTATATAAAAAAATGGTGTATTTGACAGTGTTTAAGGATGTCTAGTAGTCTTTAAGCTACTCATGAGTCATGACTATCATACATTATTCCCTTGAAAATAAAATTACGCCCCAATATTTACAAACTGGACTAATAAAAAAATTATCTTTATGTTAGATTTAAGTATAACTTGTAAATGTGTTGGTACTTATGTTTTATGAACAATATACCATTTGTGCAAAGCCATAGTTTATGTACATATGTATTGCTTAATGGGGATATCTTATAAGATCTATAGAGTATAAATTTTTATTTGTTCATATCCTTTGTAATATTGTTTATATAAAAAATGATATTGTAGTTCTATGTTCATTTAACAAGAAGATATTACCATGTTCTGCAGATTATTTTGGCAAGGGAATATCTGAAGGATGTTAAAATCAGCAGAGAGCAACTGAAGTATCTTGTTATGGAAGCTCTCCGAGGTGGTTGCCAGGTCCTGTATAAAAATCTATCTTAGTTTCTGTCAAATTTCACTACAAAATTTGTTGCAAAAATAATTAAGGATTTAACTTCGAACTAAGAAACCAAACTGAAATTATATAGGGAAGGTTCTTGTGTTGGATAATGCATGCCATGGCTATGTAAATATATTAATAAGGCCAGTTACAAACCAAAGAGGCTTTATTACTGAACTATTGACATGGTTTGTCCCAATGATTTGAGATCAATTAAAAGAATGTCTTTAAAATGGTCTCGTGGTGGGTGGTTAATCATGCAAAGCAAGAATTAATTAAAGAGAGTGGAAAAAGGAAGAGGAGACCATCTAATTCAGACAATAAAAGGATTTGACTTAAAAGGTCAAATGAAGTGTTATGGTATAAGTATGATTGTATCATATCTACGTAACACATATAGTTAATTACAGGGTCATCGAGCTGAGCTATACGCTGCCCGTGTTGCAAAATGCTTAACAGCTCTTGAAGGGCGTGAGAAAGTCATTGTGGAAGACCTGAAGAAAGCTGTAAGCAAATGTTTCTATATCTTGGATAATGCTGCATGCAAAAAAAATTATATGATTACTCTGCGACTCCGTAGACAGATGACCATTCACCTTTTAAATTTCAATTTACTCATTCTCAAGTTCAAAATCCATGTGATTAATTTGAATTCTGCACTATACTATATTTTACAAGTAGGTTTACCATTTAGTGTTTGTTCCCTGATCGTAAAAGTTTAAAATCATTACATTTAAACCATTGCAACGTCCCTGAACTGTAGAATGCCCCAATTTATTTGTTAAATAGCAGGTGACTACGGAAAGCTGCAACACTTGAAGTATAATCTTTGAAGAATCTTTACCAAGTAGAAAAGTGTGTGCGCCACATCTATCCAAAAAATAGATTAAAAGTGAAAAGTGTGTTGCATGTAGTCCCTGACTATAATCTTAATGTTGTAAAAGCTAAGAATTTATATGCAACTATGGGATGCTTTTTGTTATTGATGTAGCTTAATATTCTATGATTTCTATCTATTAAAGATTAGAAGCTGGTGTGAGTAAGTGTAACTGATCGGGTGGCTGACTTGTTTAATTACAGTGTGTTGGTACTCAGCATTATTACTTAACATGGCATATATTTTTAAGAATGACAGAGTTGACAGCAGTACAACGTGTAATGTTATAGGTAAAACAAGAAACTATAAGTTCTTAGACTAATAGAAATACCCTAGACATCATTCTTATGAATAATAAAAAAAAATTACATAAAACATAATACTTTTTACTTTGCATCTCCTTAAAAGATTTATATAGGCATGATTTCGCACTCTAAATTTGGTATTGGGATGTTTGAAGTCATACACCAGAACCATTGGATATTGTCATTGATACAGGTTGAACTGGTCATCCTTCCACGTTCAAACATCACTGAGACCCCCCCTGAAGAGCAAAATCAGCAGCCCCCGCCTCCACCACCTCCACCTCAAAGTCAAGAAGATTCTTCTGAAGAACAAAAAGAAGAGGAAGACCAAGACCAGGAGGTTTGTTCATAAGATAAACTATCTATTTGTTGTGCGGGAAATAAGGTTATTTCTTAAGTTCCTTCAATTGACACTCCATGCTTGATTTTTTTTCGGTTCAGTTTCTACATCCCATGATCAAAAGTTTTAGACAATTATGGGCTTTCCTTTGACATTCATATTCTGAAATCAGGAGGAAAATGACGATGAGAAAGATGAGGAGAATGAACAACAGCAGGATCAAATACCTGAAGAGTTTATATTTGATGCAGAAGGCGGTCTGGTGGATGAGAAGCTTCTCTTCTTCGCACAACAAGCACAGAGAAAAAAAGGAAAAGCTGGGAGAGCGAAAAATGTTATATTTTCTGAGGATAGAGGACGATATATTAAGCCAATGCTTCCAAAAGTTGGTTCTCTGTTTCTTTTCTTTCATCTCAATACACTGAATTTCAAATAATTATTAGAGGAAAAAGCACAAAAAATCTTCAATTTCTCATGTGCTAATTCTGAAAATTTTCCTATTCAATCACGGATCAGCTGGTAATGGGGTACAAGTAGTTGGTCGATGAATAGAAGTTTCTTATTCAGATTCAGTAACCTATATGTGTTTCTGTACCTCTCTGATCAAGATTTATGATTTTTGAAGGGTCCTGTTAGAAGGTTAGCAGTTGATGCAACTCTAAGAGCAGCTGCCCCCTACCAAAAGTTGCGGAGAGAGATGGACACTGAAAAGATTAGGAAGGTCTTCGTCGAGAAAACTGACATGAGAGCTAAACGGATGGCACGGAAAGCTGGAGCCCTGGTAAGCATTGTTACTGTACTGCAGTTGATTATGTGTATCATCTATTCCTTTCGCCCTAACCTGCCTTAGTTTGGAATCAAATCTCCACTTTAATGCTTTATTTCTTAGTGACTCATATTTTGGTGTTTTTTCTATCATGAGGACGATCCTAGTAACCAGTTTTTTAGTGGGCACTCTTTTGAGTCTTATGCTAGAAAGTAGAAACGAAACCTGTGCTTGATTACATAGACAAGGAGTGGGTCCAACTTTGTCCAAGTTATTTAATGTAGAATTGTAGATCCATTTTTCAATCCCTCAACAAAATTTTGACCTTCCTTCTTGATATCTACCAAGAATAGGCTTTTTGAATCATCTGGGTGTTAACGATTTATGGTAAACAATCATATGAAATAACATAGCCAGTTAAGTGTTATCTGGGTGCTTGACACTATATTCCTATTCTAGTTTTTTAATGTGTTGTACTATCTTATACAACAGGTAATATTTGTCGTTGATGCAAGTGGGAGCATGGCACTAAATCGAATGCAGAATGCAAAAGGTGCAGCCTTAAAATTGCTAGCTGAGAGTTATACAAGCAGAGATCAGGTATTCAGGTTCATTATCAAAATATTCTTTAAACTCTTACTTCTGAATTTTTGCGTGGACAATTTTGGTGTCACATTCACTCTTTGGGTAATTTGGCTGTAAAGTACAACCATGATCTGATCTATATTCTATAGGGGGGGGGGGTTGTACCCTGATATAGGCAGCTTGTTATTGTAAATTTTAGAATCAAGATGTACACTGTTTCATCACGTTATATTTTAAAATCAACATGTACTCTAATATATGCAGCTTGTTTTCAAAATTTCAGAAATTAAGATGTATATTGTTGCTCAAATTATTATTTTTGCTTAAATTTTATAGTAAATGTCTCCAAGTGCAAGTAAATAGGAAATGCCTACACATAGCCAAAAAAAAAAAAAAAGGTAATGCCTTTCTTGTCAAAGACAAGAGTTATTACAGGTTTACAACTGAGAAAGACTATGGATATAGATTTTGTATCACATGATAATGGTGCATCTCCATTTCCTCAACTTAAAAAAGTGCAGATACCCCAATAAATAATATTTTGTTTACTACTCTTGTTGTACTCACTGCTCATGATAACATGCACCAGGTTGCCATCATTCCATTTCGTGGAGATTCTGCAGAAGTTCTCTTACCTCCTTCCAGATCAATTTCAATGGCAAGGAAACGTCTTGAGAGACTTCCATGTGGTGGAGGTTCTCCCCTAGCTCATGGTCTTACTACGGTATGCAAATTCAGTTATGTATAAGGAGTGTCACACGGTCAAGACCTTCCGATCACTATTTGAACATAATGACTCTAAATTATTATTTTAAGCCTGTTACTCTTTTAACTACTTTTGTACTTTGGTGCTCTTCTGCAACTGGTTCTGTTTAGGCGGTCAGGGTAGGGCTGAATGCAGAAAAGAGTGGTGATGTTGGGCGGATAATGATTGTTGCAATAACTGATGGAAGAGCTAATATATCACTAAAAAGATCCACTGATCCTGAAGCTGCTGCTGCTTCTGATGCACCTAAACCATCTGCTTCAGATTTAAAGGTAAAAGTTGTAGACCTTGCAATTGAAGTCCTAAACTCAACATAGTATCATACTGGGTTGCTAATTAATATATCGGGTGGAAAATAATTTGTCAGATTTCAGGATTTTTTTTAATCTTGCAGTCTTAATTGTTGCAAGTAGATTAAAACGAAAGCCGATATTCAGAAGATATCATATAATTATAAGACTGTAATGAGGGCATATGAAATAATCTTATATAACTGTACAAGATAGGATAGCTGTTGATTACTTGATCTGTACGCCTGGTTTGAACTCATTTTTTGTTCTGACTCTTTCCTTGCATTCATATAAGGATGAGATCCTTGAGGTAGCGGGTAAGATATACAAAGCAGGAATGTCACTTCTGGTGATAGACACAGAAAATAAGTTTGTGTCAACTGGATTTGCAAAAGAGATTGCTAGAGTTGCACAAGGTTGGCAAAAGTTCCCATTACAAGTTCAGCAAGTTTATATCTCCATTTGTGACATCTTTGCTTAACAAAGACTTTGTGTCTCAGGAAAATATTACTACTTGCCAAATGCTTCGGATGCTGTTATATCCGCTACAACAAAGAATGCTTTATCGGATTTAAAGAACTCATAGTTTTGTATACTCAGCAAGTCCATGGTGCCCATTTTTTCTTCTTTTCTTTTGTGAGAGTTTAGTTGCAATAGTTGAGATTAACTAAGTTGTGTGATAGAGAGAGTACTGAATGTATATACCAATTTGTTTTGAAGTTGTAATTTATTAACTTGACCACTGGGTAATTGCCTAACCGACATCATTACTTACTGTATGTACTATGCATTTTTTTTTAGCCTTATCGAGTCTTAGAAAGTCAGCTGCAGGTGTTTTAGCAAGAGTATGGGTGCAACAAGGAGGCTATTTTGTGAAAATTTTGACTTTAGAAAAAATTGTTGAAATCTGTTGAACTGCAGAAAATATATTTGACAATTCTGACTGAATGCAGAAAACGACTTGGTTGCCGTGCAAGGCACAGGGTCATTTTAGTGCTATCCCTGCCCTCGATCTACGACTCCGCCTCACGGAGAATGTCCTGCGAATAATCGGTGAATTTAATTATTTTTTTTGAAATTGTAAATTATAAATAATGTTTTTAATATAAATTAATATGATAAATCATAATATTTTTTATTTGTATTTTAAAATAATATTCTAAATATTAATTTGAATTTTATTTTATTTTTAAATTAGGCAAAATAAATATTATTATAATTAAATTATGTAATAATATGTAACTTTTAATTTATAGAGTGGAAAAAATTCATAATTATGACATTACATGTATATATTTTTGATAATTTATTTAATATACATATAAAAAATAATTATTTTTTAAAAAAAAAATAGGGATCGAGGAACGGGAATTGGGGCGAGGAAATCGTAATCCCCGAACTGATCTATTCTTAATTTTTTTATATATTTATCCACGATCTCCGTTACGTATCCAAAAAAATTCCCAATTCCTCACCCCAATCGATCGGGGCGGGAGAGGGGAGCCCTGATCTTGAGTAGAAAAATAAAGAGGCAATCTACAAATAGAGCTCAAAAAGACTTTTAGAGCAATTTCAACCGTCCTCTAATACATTTCTTATAAATATAATAAATTATACAATACCTAGCATTTTAAGATATTTTATTATATGTCAACTTCAACAAAGAAACAAATGATCCTTATCATTCTTATATTAATAAATTTGAACTCTTGAAAGAGAGCGAATCGCGAAAAAAGAGGACAAAAGAAGGAAAAAGTATATTTTATTTTTTTCTGATAATTAAACACACGTACATACTCATTTTATTTTTTACAAGGTTCAAACTCTCGACATCCCATAAAGGAAGCGAGGGAGATGCCACTATATCAAGAGTTGTTTGATAATTATATTTTATTGGTAAAAATAAGTATAGGAAGTGTTTTACATTCCTTAAAAATAAGTAAAAAGCACAAAAGGCTAGTGGATCACAATTTTATATCATATTCCTTGTAATTTATAATGTGTGTACTTTTATCAAGCATGACTAACTCCGTTAATTTTTTCAAGAGCATTTTAGTCTTTTTGTCATCATCTTCTTACTCAAAACTTTTGAGGAATAAAAATGTGAATATCTCATTCATTTCCTAACAAAATCAAGTCATTTAAGTTGTAACATAATCATATTTTTCTCCTTTACAAATTGAAATTGATTTCCACCATCAATATTTTAATTTGGTCAAATCAATTTAAAAGGACATAACTAACAATGTTATATATTAGTTGAAATTTGTTGAAAAATATAAATTTTGAAATTATATCTTTGATAGTTATAATTGATATCCCATTGCAGAGGAGAAAAGGACGATTTTAATGCATTTTATATGAATCTGTTTCATTAAGAAAGGATGATATATTCGAGGTTCAAGTTCACACAAAGATTATCGACAATGAAAATGAGTTTGAGGATGAACGTGATTGATAAAAGATGAATTTACCCTTAAAATTTCTAACAACGTTAAATTAATTTGACGAAAGTACACATTATGAAATTGTTATAAGTCCAGTATAACAAGTGTTAGTTTTAAAAGTTTAGTATCCAAAGTGGCCTAACACCCAAAGTGCGAATCTACAAAGTGCACTTTACTCATTATTTAACTTAGGAGATAATATAACTAGCCTGCTTTGAGACTTTTTATAAACTTAAGAGTCATTAGACTTGATGCTTCAAGATATGTCATTCCAACCAACGATCTAGCTAGTTGTTTCATTTATTTGGTCGATCTTTGCATCACTATCGCTAACAAAACAGAATTTTAATACAAAAGTTTAAAATTCTAATATCAAATCAGTAATATACGACCTTTATATGTGTATTTCCCTTTATTATTTCAATATGTGTGAAAATAGGGGTATAATTGAGCAAAACCGATTCGAACAATGTCAGACTCAAGTTCAATCTAGATAAAAAAATTCGGGTCCAAGCTCGTATTCGAGTTCGGCCAAGCCTTCAATTTTAAACTCGGAGATCGACTCGTAAAAAATTCGATATGTTCGAGCTCGTCTTGAAATCCCGAATCGATTTCGTTAAAATTGATAGAGCTTAAATTAATAGGTTCAACTTGATTAAATATATAATATATGTAAAATTCGAGTTTGACTCGAATACAAATATTCGAGCTTGACTCAAATGTAAATATTCGAGTTCTACTCAATTATATATATATATATATATGAATGTATGTATGTATGTATATGTATGGAGACCAATATTTAGTTGAATACTTGGAAATTATAAATATTCTACAATCAAAAAAATTGCCATGGATTATAGGAGCATTATGTAATCAAAAAATTGTAAAACGTATTATTTTGAAAATCATGTTATATGAAAATTAATCACTATTTTATTGAAAATCTTGAAAATCACGTATGTTCAACAAACTGAACATGATTTGTAGAACAATATGTTTTACTTGCAAAACATATCTAATTTTAAAGATTTTCAATAAAATGATGATTTTCATATAACATAGTTTACAATATATTACATTTTGTAATATATTTTACTTATATAACATATATGATCTTCAAAATCTCTAATGAAAAGTGGTCTTCATAGAAAATATGATCTATATAATCTATGTGAATATTAAACATAGGCATCACAGGTATGCGTATGGAATACTCTTATAATTAGATGAATATTCTAATACTACCTTCGTTTATATCTCCTTTTCTCATATTCTTAAATTGGAATAATAATTACAAAAGTATTCGTCTAATTACAAAGTATTCCCATACATACTATGTGTGTATGATATTCACATACACACCATGCATACAAATATAATACTATGTGTGTATGATATTCACATAATACATGTGTATCTACTTCTGCATCCAAGACATGAGCATACAAAGAAAGAATATCAAAATAGCATCATTTATGTAAAAAAAATTTAAAAAATAAAAACATATATATATATATACTAAAATATAAATTATGAAAATAAGAAATGTTAGATATAAATCATGTAGTGTACACGATATAAATGAGTATGTGAATAAAATATTTTTGTGTCATAGTCATTTTATTCGAGTTATAAGATTTTTTATTATATATGTGTAATCATTAATGTATTAATTTGATTCAATTAGAAATATATTTCTCTTGCCCGCGAATTTGAATTTTATTGTTAAAAAAAAACTAAAACTTTGGAAACATAAAGTACAAATCATCACTCAAATCTCGCGTAATCGAACCATATTTTGTGGCTAACCACAAAACGCGAATAATTACAAATTCAATTTTTGATAACTGCTCATATGCGATTCAATTCTGATTTTTAAATTTGAAAAATCGCAAAAACTAAACTGTAACCATATAACGAAAAATGTATATAAATAATATATATTTAGAACTAAAGTTAAAAATAATAACTTTAATTAAAAATATCAATAAATTTTACTTATATCAATGTTTTAATTTTATAAAATTTAAATTATACTCCAAAGCAGTGTTAATTGTTAAGGCAAATAAATGTATGAGCAAACTTCAAAGTTATGGCCAAACTTTACCCGTTTTTGAATTTTGATACCCGAATTTTAAATTTGCAATTTAGTGACCAAATATTACTTTCAGTTTTCAAAAAGATGGCTAAGAGCCACTTTTTTGAGAAAAAAAAGTGGCCCGTAACCACCTTTTTGAAAAATAAAAGTAATGTTCGGCTACCTATTGCAAATTATCACTTTTTTTTTAGAAAAAAAAACTTAAAAAAGTGATCCGTAGCCACCTTTTTGAAAAATAAAGGTAATGTTCGGCCACCGTATTGCAAATTAAAAAATATGGTCATCAAAATGTAAAAGTGGGTAAAATTTGACCACCACTTTGAAATTTACTCTAAATGTATAGAACCTTTATTGATATTTTTCATTTTTATCGATAAAGGTACTTGAATAACATGTAAGACATATTACTTTTTTAATTACTAAAAATGCTCCTTAACTTAAAAATAGTGTTCTTGTTATCCAATATATAATAATATTATTTAAACTTATAATAATCATAATAAATTTATTATTATTTTTTAAATCAATGGATGAACCGATTCGTCTCAATCACAATAATTTCGTGATTGAAAATGTTGCAATTAATTGCAATTAGGGGTGAACAGAACAAATCAAAATCGAAAAATTAATTAAAAAACGGATCAATCACACCAGAAAATTTTTATGATAATTAAATTTGTATGGGTTGTTTGATATGCACATGTTATATTGCAAAATGTGATAGTTTTTTTTTATTTTCAGTCACTCGATTACAAGATTTTATTGGTTGAGTTATGCATTTGAAAGCTTTTTAAATTTAATAATTCACTTATAAATTAAACGTCACTTGAATAATTAAAATGTTATTTAATCTAATTTTTATAAGAATCTTTCTAATGTGTGCAACAACTATTTTTTATAAATTGTCTAATTTTAAAATTTTGAACATTCAAGAAGGTGAGCTCACAAAAATAATAAAATCAAGAGTAAAGTGCACTTTGTGTACTCGTACTTTAGTCAAGACACCATTTGCAATACTATAATTTAAAATCCAGCAGTTGTAATATCAATGTTTATATTTCATTGCATTTTGTTGCATTCCGTTAATTGAGGTTAACTCCGTTATTAATTTAGGGAGTAAAATGCACTTTGTGTACTCACACTTTACTCTAAAGTGCATTTTGTGTACTCGCACTTTACTCTAAATTTTGAACTAAGTATTGCAAGTGATGTATTGAGCAAAGTGCGGGTACACAAAATGCACTTTAGAGTAAAGTACGAGTACACAAAATGCAATTTACTGCCTAAATTAATAACGGAGTTAACCTCAGTTAACGGAATGAAACAAAGTGCATTGAAATACAAACATTGATATTGCAACTGCTCGATTTTGAACTATAATATTGCAAATGATGTCTTGACTAAAATGCGGGAACATCAATCAAAACATGCTGAGTCTCTTCTCTTATCGTGACCCATTAAATAAATCCTTTTTTTTTAGACCAGTAAACCGAACACGTACCCTCCGACGTGGAACTAACCCCTGAAACTTAAAAGTGACGCAGAGACTTGAAAGGGCAGGGGAGACTGCAGAGATATCCGAAATAATTTAAAAATTCGCATAATCGCGCCCAAACGCCTTTTTCAATTGATTCTTGAATTAAGTCTCCAACTCCATAATTAGGGCTTCCGTGCTCTCATCCTCATTTCATCTTTCTAGGCTTCCAGAATGGACGCACTTTACTCCAAGCTCTATGCCACGTACAACGAATTCAAGGTACACCTCTCTCTCTCTCTCTCTCTCTCTCTCTCTCTCTCTCTCTCTCTCTCTCTCTCTCTCTCTCTCTCTCTCTCTCTCTCTCTCTCTCTCTCTCTCTCTCTCTCTCTCTCTCTCTCTCTCTCTCTCTCTCTCTCTCTCTCTCACTCTCTCTCTCTCTCACTCTCTCTCTCTCTCCCTCTCTCTCTCTCTCCCTCTCTCTCTCTCCCTCTCTCTCTCCCCTCACACGATTGGTAACCGTGGTTCAATTATATCAATTTTATTTAATGGTAAATATCCATCTGGCGTTCACCACTCTACAATTAGATGTGGTTTATAATATTAATTAAACAGATTTTTACATATATGATAGGTTTGATAATTTAGCTATTTTTAGTTTGATTACTTGTAATTTATCAGCAAATGTGAGGTGACAGTTTCTCATCTTGTTTTTGTTTGTAGACTAACAAGTTTACGGAAATGGAGAAGCTCAATCGCAACCAAGAAGAGAAATTCTTGGCTTTTACAAATGGTAATTACTTTTCCTCATCTTATATATGTTTTATTTAATGTTTTTTTCATGAGTGGTTTTCACTTGTTGGAATTGGTAATTGGTCAAAAGAGAAACGGTTTTACATACGTATTGTAAATTATTTTTTGTGTCTTGGTGTTTCCGGTACAGCATTGATAGTCACCACCAAGTCCCTTTTGTTAATAATTATTATATAAATAATTTGTAAGCATTGAGTTTGTTAACTATGATGACATGTCATCTGGTGTGAATTTATCAATTTAAAAGGCCATTTCCAGTTGGAGTAGGAGTATCGGATACCGATTGAAAGTTGAAGGTTGACTAATTGAGCTTCTTTTAAATCTTTTTATGGATATTTTGTTTTTGGGTGGGGTTATGTTTCAGAGCAACTTACCTTGTTATAGAAAGATAATTTTTAAGCATGTAATGTACGTGATGCCTTGTCCTCGGGTGTTTCCAGCTATTCTGTAACTTATCATTTTAAGTTATCATATTAGTCCATGTACATTATTCAACCATAACCATGTTTCAATCAAGAATTAACAGTAACAAAATTATTTTGTCTTGCAGCTGCAGATGAACTGCTACAACAGTATAGAATTGAGAATGAGAGACTCGTAGCTGAAAATGAAGATTTGAGAAGTGAACTGGCTTTAACCAGGCAAGAATCACCGGAAAAGCACTTGATTTTTAGTGAGATCTAGAATAATATTTTATGATGCCTTATTGCTTGAATGCAGGTCGAGCATGGATGATAAAATTGCTCAGTGTCAGAAGCTTTTGATGGAAGAAAATCAGAAAAGTAAGAATCTTGTGACTGTTTGAATATTTTGCCTGTTTGCTCGGAATAATGATGCTGATACAGTAAATTTTTTAGATTTCTAATTTTATAGTGGATTCTTTCTGTTCTGGTGTGCCCTGATAAAGGGGATCACATTTGATTGAAATAACTTAATCAATCACTCTATCAAATCCGGGGTTCCAATACTAATTACTGCTTATGTGATTATGCCATACAATTTTACAAACTGATTGCCTCGCCAACTTCACTATAATGAGATAGTTTTATAATCAACTTATTAAATTATCGTTATCAACTTAGTCGAGACAAGGTAACCTCCTTCTTAAATTATTAAAAGTAGGCGCTTATTATGATGTCTAAATTTTGAATTCACCTCATAGTCTATTATTTTAGACTTCGATTAATATTCCATTTAGATTCTTCTCCTTTTAGGGGTGCGATCCAAGTCTCCAACTCCCTTCTGTGTTTCGAAAATCCTTAGGGTAGTGTCTTCTGCGTCTGAATCACCCAAGCCTATCTTTTTATTGTTGTTTACTCCATAATCACTTCTTGGTAATACCTATCCTACCCACATCAATAACCCTTCCTGCACTGTATGGTTATTTTATGTTATTTATGACACTCTGAAAAATAATGGACTTTTAATGAGCATAGTTCTCATTGTGTGCAAGAAGAAAATAAACTGAAGCGTGAGAAGACTGATAGTGCTTGTATTTCAACTATCTCAAAGTTGAAAAAGGGAAAGAGATTTAAAGGGAAAGAAATCATAGTAGGAACTTTGCAACGCAAGAAGGAAAAGACTTATAAAGATGGTTATACCTGTTTCTTTTGCAAGAAATCCGGGCATGTGCAAAAAAAATGTCTCAGATTAGCTGCATGGCGCATGAAGAAAGGTAGACTTTTCATTTATTTGTAATGAAGGTAATTTGACTGATATTCCTAGTAATGGTTGGTGGGTAGATCTTGGTTGCTATTGTTCACACTTCACACCTGTATTTATATACAGGGTCACATTTGGAGGCGATCTTCAGGCAACGTTGAAGGATTTATCTATGTGGACGATGACAAGGCAGAACCCATTGGCCTTTCTAGAATATCTTTTGATACCAATTAACTTATTTAATTAAGAGAGACTAATATAGTATCGTTATTTAGATGGAATTTGGTTTTTGTTTCTTTTTGGTCAACTATGTCTATTCTTGTTCATTCAGCTATATTGAAAACTTGGTTATCTTCCTTAATTCCATTTTACTTTTGGTGGGTTCTTTAATTTCTAATATATTACTAGTTTTATTTGATAAATTTTTTATGCTAAAAACAATTAATTCATCTTTAACGGGAGGATGGAGAGTCTTGTGGCGAATGAAGTGCATGGATCCCTTGATGTATTTGTCGAAAGCATTAAAGAGAAATGGATAAACATTAGGTAGTTAAGTGCTAGCACAAATTCTGACGTCTTAGAATTGATACATACGGTGATATATACGTGGCCAATTTCTATTAACGCCTTGTTATTTGTGGCCTATTTCCATCAACAGCAATTCATTAGTTTTATGGATCACCTTTTTTGTTATCAATGCTTGTGCTCAAGCCATAGAAAGTCACAATCCTTGCACCCTTTTAAGGCCTTTTGAGCCAAAGTTGAAACCAACTAAGATAGAAGATGTAGATATCAAACACAATTGCAGTGGTGAGAACTATGGTTGATATGATGTATCTGGTTAACATCTAATTGCATAGACGGCTATAAATCGCCCATTGCCCTTACCTATATCAGGGTAAATGGGTTTCTAATTGGATTACTCTATAAAGAATGTTATATCATATATGGTTTGGTCCCAAGGGTAATAAGCACCTCTCATCCATTTCTATTAAATGAGCGAGAACATATAGACAGAAAACGGATGCGTACTGCCTTTGTATAATATCAGGTAAAACTGTAACTTCTTAAAACAGGACAATATCTGGCAGGCAGCTATACATTCCGGACTTGGCTGGAACCTGGAATTTGTTCAAACATGGACACATGTCCAAGTGTTAGGCTAGGCAACATTTTGAAAAATATGCATGTTTTTGGGTCTAAAATGAAGTGTCAAGTGTCCACATCTGTGCCCATGTAAATTGGTCGTTTTTACGAAATAGTAGAAGCACCCTTAGAAGAAAACAAATCAAGTTCAATTTGTCTTCACAAGTAACTAGAGACTCGGAAAAGTTTGTAAAAATATATTTTCTTGATGGGGTACACCGTACACATGTATGTCATCTCTGGCTGGAATCTTGTTTGTCTCAGAGACAGTAAGAAACATGTGAGATTTCTTACTGTATAAGACTGATCCTGCTTGCTTAAGTTTTCATGTCATCATGTGTATCAGTGTATTTTAATGTTTTTCTCTGAAACAGATAAACCTGTATATAGTGTTAACTGTTGAGAAAATGTAACATGCGTAAGTAGTATATATTCATTTGTTCATAGCTTTGAAATTTGAAGAACATCTTAATTTAGTGCCATGTCATTACATGATGGCTCCAAATTTCAGAAAAAGAACTTCTACAAGAAACAGAGAGGCTGCAAAGTTTACAGCGGGAGGGACTTTGTTGCATTTCTAGGTATGAGAAAAATGAGGAGCCAAGTTCACCTGACAGGTCTCAGGTTGGATCAGATCCAGTGAATAAATTGGCTGCAAAGAAAAGGAAAAGTACCTCTGGAGCTTGTACAGAAACTATAGATACACAGTGGGGAGATGGTGAACTTGATCAGTCTGCATTGAAAGATTCTTCTGACCAATTATCCAAACGAAGCAGGTTCAGTGAAAATCTACTGGGAAGTGATCAGGTACATTACCGATCTCGCATTGTCAACAAGCTATATTATGAACTGATGACTAGTGACTTCTATTTTTTTTCCCAGCCAAAATGCTGTAAACAAAAGACCATCCTTTCAGGTATATTTTAATTCTGCAAAATCATCTTGTGTTTTATGCCATTTACTGTCTTAGTTCTAATTCCCTACAAAGGAATGTCTTTAGGAGGTGATGAAAATGTCCCTGGTACTACCATCTGCATGTTTCAAGAGCTTGTTGAATGCTTAGCTGGCATGAAAGTTTCCATTGATACCAAAGCTGATGAAACATGTATTTCTGCAGTTCATCAATCAAGTGGTAATTGCAAATATGATTTTACGTTCTTAAATTCAATAGAAGTGTTTAAATGAGATCTGTTTAGTTTTCCCTATTTTAGATATAAAAGTTGTTTATATTTGTCTATATAGTCGTTTTTCAATTAGAATAGGCAACACGTCTTTATATTGGATGCTTTTTGTTAGGAACTGCGGTAAGTAATGTTTGTCAAGTAGTAAAAGTATTTGTGTTTTTAAATAGAACCCACACTTGTAATTTATGTGATTATCAGAAAATGGGACTTTAGTTCCACCAATCTGTTTCTTTAGTCTCTCTCTAGTTCTTTAACTGATAGCGCACTCTAATCCCTATCTTTTTCTACAAGATACTTCGATCTCTTACTATATCTCTGTTTCTCTCTAATTCTCTGTTGTAAACTCTTAATTTTTCTATTTTCTAGCTTAATTCTGCTGTATCTCTTCTTATTAACTCAGAAAATACCAATCAGAAACCCTAGAGTTCCTGACACTTTTCTTAATTTGATTATTATTCTTTGGTTCAAGCAGAATTGGCTGCTTTTTATTTTTAGTTGTTTACTGTGCTTTTTTCTGGATCTTGATAATTTTGAACAATCCATACAAGAAGTATGCATTTTATGTGTGTGTCTGTGCGTAAAATAAATTTTACTCAAGTGTCTAACTATGCTACATGTTTAGCCTAAAATTCAAAGTTTTAATTGAGTTAATGTGGTTAGTAATCTATACTATATTATTAAGTCGAAACATTTAGAGTTTGTCGGTTTGGTTTTTGATTGGTCATTCTATTTTTAATGAATTAATAATAGCTAGCCGATTACCTTTGCTAACTAAAATATATCACTTTTATATTTTTTCAAAGTAAAACCCCTCCTCATCCAAAAACACCAAGTACACTAACATGCAATCATTTAATAAATTATATAAAAGGTAGTTATTATTTATTTTTAGAGTTGGTATGGTTCTTGTCAAACCATATTAAATTTATTAAACATTTGTGATCTATCTCTATCGATAGATGAATGTGGCTAAAGTAGTTATTACATCTGAATTTTGTTTGTCTTTCATTTTGAATATTTAACCTTTGATACTACTTGCTCATAGGTATCCTGTATTTGTTAAAGATTACTTTACTTGAGCATGCTTTGCATTCCTGGGGCCTGTTGATTCATCATGTTATAATTTTAACATTGATTACAGGTTACTCTTTTAGTCTAACATGGATTAAGAATTCACAAGGAGACGATGAGTTGCTATACCGTGTATTGTCATTGGGCACCATCGAAAGCATTGCTCCTGAATGGATGAAGGAAATCATAAAGTTCAACACGAAAATGTGCCCTGTCTTCTTTGAAAGGATTTCCCGTGTTGTAAAACTTTATTAACTGTAGAATGTTTGTTCAGAAATTGCCTAATTATGCACTTTGTATTGTATTTGTGATTGTTGATTTTGTTTGGCATTTTGATTAAAGACCCTCTTTGATCCACTTTTTATCAGTCATCTGCATAATACTACCAGCTAATAAAAACCTTCATCACAAGTCATTGAAGTAGCTCCAATTGAGTTTCAAGTTTTGATTTGTGCCACCAGATGGATCTTCTATTCTTGCTGTGACAATGATGTGCCTTCCATATGCATGTAACCTTTCTAGGCTTCATTGCATCGAGTCTGGGGCTTTGTTTCGAGTGTTAATAAGCCACTTATATGTTGTAGATCTCATTGCTTTTATTGTTCACATTATTTAGTTAATTGAATTCTCGGATTTTTTGGGTTCAATTTTGTAATATTGTATAATTTTATAATAATGCATGAAAGTAAATATCAAGTAGCTTTTGAAACAAAATATCAAACATTATAAAATTTAGAATACAAGATGAACTAAATAATTTACTATATGAAACTATATGGTATAACACTCTCTTTTGTTCACTTGACACCATTTTTATGCAGCGCATATATCCCAATGAGTTTTGAAGACTGTGTTGCAGCTGTTGGTATTGCAACAGGATTTCAGGAAAGCAGTAATGAAGTTTTCAACATGATTGCAGAAGAGACAGACTATGCAAAGACTCGGGTAACTGGGTAATAAATTGAGAACAGTTGATCAAAACGCACACTTTCAATTTGTAAATTTTCAATCATGTATAGGTGTAAGATGTTACACACATGGATGTAATAAAAAACTTTAAAAATAGTGAAGGATTTTTGGACAGTCAATATAAACTATCGTACTTCCGTCCCATTTTTGTTTTCCAAAATTTACTTTTTACTTTGTCCCAGAATTGTTGTCCAATTTCAATTAATATGATAAATTATGTGTTAATTATGTTAATTTTTATAAACAATAGTATATCTATTTGGTAACAGTTAATCTATTTACTATGATTGAATAAAAGATGGATTTTTGATTGTGAACAATAAAAATGGGACGGAGTGAGTAATAGTTATAGCTAAATGAACATGGTGTAAGATTTTTTTTTTTTCTGCTTACCCGATCTTAACAAGGAAAATAGATCTTATTTAAGATTCTTTCCTTTTCTAGGCTACTTAGAACTTCATGTGTGTCCCTGAGCTGTAGAATGCCCTAATTTGTTTGTTAAATAGCAAATGACCACCGGAAAGCTGCCACTTATATTATAATAATCTTTTAAGAATCTTCACCAAGTAGAAAAGTGTGTGGCATATATATTCAAAAAATAAATTAAAAGTGTGTTGCATGTAGTCCCCTGACTAGGAGCCTCTCTGTGTGTATTTAAATGTGCTTGACTAACAGAATACAAATTCAGATAAAATTCACGAAACTAACATTAGACGGACACTGATAGAATACCATCCAAACTTAAGCAGAATAAACTTTACGTGTCACCCTAAGCCACACAATAGCAGCTGTTTCTTCGATTACTTAGTTTTTCTCTGTCTGTTTTTTTATACCGATAAGTAGTCAAGTCTTATAACAATCTTCTTTCAACATGCCTTGACAATTGTTTAAGAAGTACTGAATTTTAGTTTTTAAATATGAATCTCTAGAACTCAACATATAAGAAAGTGGTGGAAGAGGTATGGTAGGGGAGAATATATCAGGTAGGGAATGTATTGAGCAATGACGAGAGTGAATCAATTCTAAAGAGAGAACTGCAGGTATGGGACTCTTTTGTTGGGATTATTTAATCTAAACATATTTGCTTTTATTTAAATTTGAATAAACCAACGTTTATGTTGTGAACGTTGTGGGTAGTTGCTTTTGTTTAGGAAATCAGATCAATAAGTTAGAGATAAATTAGGGCTTGCTATCCCTGGTTTGTATGGATTTGGTTGATGCTGTGATGGCTATATCAGACATGTACTCATCGTTTGTAACTTATCAATTTTTAAGCATTCCATATTAGCAATCAAAACAGTTCTACTCTCATTTCATATCTGCAATACTTTGTTTACACCTTACATTTGGTATCAGAGCCAGTCATCTGGTGCACACCCTCGAACAGGTAACAAATGGAGGTGAATAAAGGAAAGGAATGATCAGTCGGTCTAAGCTATCCAATGTTAACCGTAACGCCCCCAAATCCGGGGTCAGAGGATTTGTTCGTCACGCTAAAATCTCAATTTAAAACAACCTGTTAAATAATAATCCAATTCAAATATAACGTCTACGACCCCAATCTCTACCAAGAATCTTTTAAGGTTATAGGGCTAGAAACAAGAGTCTAAAATTTTATAAACTTCAACTTTCTTTTACAACAATCTCTTTACATATAATCTATAACACTGGTATAACTTCGATGTGAAGTATACCAGGCAAAACTACTTATACAATATAATATTTACTATAAATCATCTTTATACAATATCCTGTCACTAGATCCAAATGATCTGCATCAGCTTGTCGTCCCAACGTCGTTTTGAATCTTCTCGCTCCATGGTTATGCATTTAAATACTGTCAATCTACCTTTTAGCTCTGTATCAGAATGATTCAACTTTTTTCCTCTTTAGCTGTAAAAATATGATTAGCAACAAGGGTGAGCAACTAGATGCTCAGAAAATTCCACCGACTCGCTTACTCGTACTAATCATAAAAGAAATGTGAAGGAAAATACTTTTCATGCAAAGGAACTCAAATCAATAATCAATTAACAATTTACTTTGATAGAGAGGTGGTCAATGAACTGACCGAATCATTTATCTCAAAACAATTGCACTTGAATACACTACCTTTGAGGTAAAAGAGGAATAATGTCAACAAGACTCACAGTATGACAATTTATTCTGACGGACTAGAAATCCAATGATTGACCGAATCGTTTAAGTCAACACAATTGCACTTGAACTTTGAATGATGTAGATACTGAACTTTGAATGATATAGATACTGGTCTTATCTCCTCTACAATACCCCACGGCTCGATCAACTACCGTGTCTCAAGTACCGTACACCCGTGATACCCCATAGCACGATCACTACTATGTCTCAAGTATCACCAAATCGTTTTGCTAGCAAAAAGGCGGTCGAATAATCGACCCGGCAACATTTGTGCCAAAATAAAATATAATCTTCTCTTGATACCACGAGTTTGTGCCTCGTGTTGATCAGAAAAAAAATCCCATGGGCCACTCCCATGTTGACCAGTGGAGTAAAGATTCTTCTCCAGAATATAAATGAACAACAATTTAGTGTAAGTGATTTATCAAGAAGTCCTCGTCGATTCTGGCCGATCGCCAGTTACTATTTATACGATATCGACCCAAACAATGGGCCGTTACAACCTTTGGCAAATAAATGATCACGTTGACACGAAAAAAGTGTCACACCAGACAACAAGATAACAAACCTCGAACAAAAGAGGTTTATTGAATAGAATAAAACATTTTGAGTCGTCTTGATAGATAAGAACGACTCACCCCATCACGTCACTATACCATTTCACTAGGATGATTGTTTAGGAGGGAGGTCTGAGGAAATCCTATTCATCTATCCACTATTCTACCCATGTCTACTTTGATCCGAACAATGAATCAATTCTGAGAATTTCAGTTAAAGTTAATCGGATTTGAACAATAAATCCGATTGAAATCAACAAATGTTCAACTACTTCGAAAAATGAGAGTAGTCATAGCTGAATAATTTTTAGAGGGTCATCTTGTACAATTAAGATGCCCGAGGAAGTTCAATGAATTACGCTTTACGGACAAGGAGCATTTATAGTGGAAAACTAGCATGATACATATCATAAACATTCCGAAGCATGTCTTCCATAAAATAATTCAACAATATATAAAAACATCACCATTTCTCAAATAATTAGCAGGAGGAAGGGTCAGAAAGAACTTGCCTCGATAGCGCTATGCACAAAATCAATTAATTATTATACTCTACCCGCGTGTCCGCTTTCAATTACAGACCAGGGGAATTTTCACCTCCTTTTCTTTTCTCTTCTCGGCCGGCTGTGGAAATGAAACTGCCGGGGGTTTGGGATAAGATTAGATTAGTCCTCATACTATAACCTCTATATAACATAAATGTTTATAACTTAAGCGCATATATTTCTACCGAAAATTGGGCATGGCCTAATCGTAAAGCGGACGTTTGCCCTGTTTTCAAACACCAAAACTTTCTAACTCAATCAATCCACAATTAAATCCACATTTCACTTAGTACTCAAACAATCTGCCTCGATTTGCAGTAAACACATAAGAAAATAACCTGCCTCAACTTGCAGTACTTATCCAATCAATAAGCAATCACCTTCAAGACTTATCACATAGCACGTCAACTAACTAATTTCACATGCTTTCTATACTTCACGTAATAAAGTTGAAACTCGTTTAATTATACAAACTTAATAGCTTTACATTTAACACATAACACATTTCCTTCACATATGCGTTTAAGCTGACATATCATAACCTATACCATTTTCAATTAATATTTCTTTAATAGTCCTGCCGAAAATTCGGCAGCACTTCCTCTGTTTATATATAGCAAACCACCTGTTTTAAACTAATATCAATAACCAAGAATCAATTTACAACTAGTCTCCTTCAACATTTAACTTAATCAATCTCAACTCACGATTATAACATAACCTACTCAACTCAATATATCATCCAACACATAGGACTTATCAATTCATCTGTCACTATACAATACCAACTTATCATTAGAAATAAACATATAACTCTCAAAACAATCATAAAAACCCAATTAGTAGCTCGACTCTAAATACCAACCTTTTCATAGCATTTATAGACTCGATTAATTAAAATCAATCCAACACCAACCAATAATCACAACTTAATTATATCACTACTTATTCATCGCAATCTAATCAATTATAACAAGTTTAACAATAAATGCACATAGCAGATAGCAAGTGATCATGCATTTACTCGACACTAGCATGCTGATTAAGCACTTAACTCAGTAATATACATAATAGCATGTAGCATTTGATCACTTATATATGTGTGTGTGCATATATATATTTATATATATATAGCACAGAGTCTGAAATAATTGTTTACAATCAAACAATTCGTTTACTTGACCAAATCAATCAAGTTAAACAGATAAGGAATAAATAAATACTAAAATAACAAAATAGTTTGAAAATAATAATAATCAAATTTGATTTATAAATAATCAAAATTAAATAATAACCAATTAATAAAATTCACCAATTAATTCTCAACTTAATTGGTCAATTAAATCAATTTAATTATTATCTAAAATTGATTAAAAATAATCAAATTCAATTACCCTTTAAACTCTAATGACTTTTAAACAAATAATAAAACAATTAAATAGATTTTACGAAATTTCGGCATGACCCATTCGTAAACAGGACTAGCCAGAAATTTTGCATGTACTATGCTGCGTCCCCAAGCATAGGACGGATCACATAGTACATCACAACAACAATAAACCTGTATATATATCATAAAACTTAACAACATAATATCTCACTATCAACTACAACTGATCCCAAAACTGGGGATCCTGTAAATACTAAAACGGCTGGTTTACAACCTCAGCCAACTTTAAATACTAACAAATTTTAAATACAACTAACAATTTATAATTACTTATGACTCTGCACCATACTCTTCTTTAATAAAACCAAACCTGCACAACCAAATAAATCAATTAATCTCAGATAACAATTACAATTCAAATCTTCAATTAATTACTATCAACACGAAATTATACATATCACACTTTAACTAACAATTTGACTGAAAATCAACATATATTACTACAACAAACATTCAAATACTATTCATATAATATATAATATATATATATATATATATATAGACTCTGAAAACTTCAGAGTACATACTCAAAATATCTAAACTGATGGCTTCTGAAAGATTACTAAAATACTGCAACTTACTACTAAACCAATTATTATGAACTCAAAAAATCGAAAATTAACAATACATACATCAACAATAAGGTTAAGTTTACATAGCCCACAAGAATAGGAACGAAAGGGGGTTAACTGCGGTTTCGATTTATACCTCAGAGAAGTGAAATCGAAGCAGTAATGGTTGGTGGCCGGAAATAGCGGCGGCGACCGGAAAACGGGACAGAAACTGTTGGCGGCAGCGCGCGGTGGCGAACAGAGGACCGAAGTGGTGGTGCGGTGGCGAGGAGAACAGAGGTGGCAGCGCGTGTGGAAGAGACAGCAGCTATGGGCTTGTGCGAAGGAGAAGAAGCAGAGCGATGTTGGTTCTATTCTCTTTTCTGTTAAATAAGCAAACGCAAGTGCCAGTACTTTTCTTTTCTTCTCTGCACTCTTCTCGATTGTTCTACATGCTTCTCAAATATCTGTATGTATAACTTATACATAAATTACTGGCGGCTGTATAATATAGCCCAGGGGCATTTTTGTCTTTTACAAATTTCTGAAAACAATTAATAACCACTTTAAATCATTTCTAAATTCGAAATTTAACAGAACATTACAGGGAAAAATACTTTAAAATTTCTAAAATAAACTTTATAAAATTACAAGCATCCCCATATTTTTAGAATATTTTTAGGATCAAAATTGAATTAAATATGAATTTTACAAGTTTTGATCCTTAAATCCAAACATAACTCTTAAAATCATTTTAAAATACTAAAACACCCACAATAATTCTCCCAAAATTTTTAAAAACTAAATAATATTATAAAGATAATATCACAAAAGATTTTGTGATTTTTACTAACTCCGATGTTTTTATAAAAATTTTAGAAGATCAATAATGCGTGATTTAAATAAATTTAAATCATCAAAAAATAAAACTAAAAATACTTGGGCACTCACACTGGCCCACATAGCTCAACGTACAACCTATAAACACGATACTTCGTGTATTTAACCTTTTCAACTCTATTCACATAATAAGATCCACACGATCTTATTTCTCCTTACTGAAAATCCAATAAAATAATTAAAATAATAATACTAATAATAATAACTCCTGACTCATAAAATGATTTAAATACTAAAATTATTCCAAAATATTTAAATGCCCAAAATTAGGGTTAAACAAATTGTCCACCTTATTTATAAAATCAAATAAGGCCGAGCTCAAACTTACTAATAAATACTAACGATCATTTTTAATCACATAATAGCACATCACATATTTACATACTATTTATTTTAAACACTTAATCACACAATGCATCAAATTTTTAATTTACTCAAACTAAATAAATATTACTATTTTTATTATTTAAATAAATAGAAAATTTGCACCTAATTTCCTGGATGTTACATTAACGAAAACGAATTATACCGTCTGGGCCATGAAGAAGAAAGTATTTATGCAAGCACATGGGGTATGGGAAGCCATAGATCCCAAGGATCCAAAGGCTGCAGTCGATGAGAAAATGGACAAACGAGCGTTGGCCATCATTTATCAAGGCATCCCAGACGATCTAATGCTGACAATTGTAGAAAAGAAAACATCAAAGGAGGCTTGGGGGGGGGGGGGAATTAAAACGCCGTGTCTAGGTGCAGACAAGGTTAAAAAAGCTAAAGCTCAAACACTAAAGGCTGAGTTTGAGTCACTGCGTATGAAGGACTCGGAACAATTGGATGATTTCTGTATGAGACTAAACGGCCTGGTCACGAATATCAGGGCATTGGGAGAAAAAATTGAAGAAGAGTACGTAGTAAAGAAATTGCTGAGGGCTGTTCCAACCAAATTTCTACAAATTGCCTTTGTTATAGAACAATTTGGTAATTTGGAGACCATGTCTGTAGAAGAAGTCGTTGGCTCTCTTAAGGCACACGAAGAAAGTCTACATGGACAAGTGGAGAGTAACGAAGGACAACAACTTTTATTGACGGAGGAAGAATGGTTTAAACGAGAGAATAACGATGGAAAAATCCTACTCACAAGAGAGGAATGGCTAAAGAAATCTGGGAAAGGTGTCTCCACTGGTACAAATGACTACCGTGGAAGAGATGGACATAATCCTCGTGACAGAAGCAGACTAAAATGTTTCAATTGTGGGGGATTTGGACATTACGCTGCAGAATGTTGAAAGCCAAGAAGAGATAGGCAGCAACGAGGTGAAGCAAATCTAACACAGTTGAATGATGACGAGCCTGCATTGCTAATGGCTCTATGCGAACACAGTGCGGATGGTGTGATACTCCTTACTGAAGGGAAGGACTCGAGTGAAAACAGAGAAATAGAAGAAAATATGTGGTATCTAGACAATGGAGCTAGTAACCACATAACAGGGCATCGAGAAAAAATTGAAATATTGGATCAAACAGTGAAAGGACAGGTGAAGTTTGGAGATGGGTCGTTAGTTAAAATTGAGGGAAAAGGGTCGATCAGAATTACCTGCAAAAATGGAGAGACCAGAGTACTAGATGGAGTATATTTTATTCCCACTCTTCGAAGCAACATCATCAGTTTGGGTCAGTTATCAGAAGAGGGAAATAGAGTGGTTCTGGATGGTGAAAATCTGTGGGTCTATGATACCTGCGGAAGATTGCTTATTCAAGTTAAAAGATATGCAAACCGTCTCTATAAAATATATATTGAAGGAGTCCAGGAACGCTGTTTGTTGACAAAAAATGAGGAAGACACATGGCTTTGGCACCAACGCCTTGGACATGTGAATTTTAAAGCAATGCATCTCATGTCAAAGAATCACATGGCACACAGACTACCTAAGATCATTCAGCCAAAGGAGACTTGTAGTGGATGTCTTATGTCAAAACAAACACGTAAGTCTTTTCCTTCACAATCTAATTTTACTGCCAAATATTCTTTAGACCTGATACATGCAAACCTTTGTGGACCACTATCTCCTCCCACTCCGGCTGGGAATCGCTATTTTTTCTTGTTAGTCGATGACTACAGCCGTATGATGTGGGTATATATGTTGAAAAATAAAGATGAGGCTCTAAACTGCTTTAAGAAATTTAAAGTGTTAGTTGAGAATGGTACAAAACAGAGAATTCAAGTTTTGAGAACCGATCGGGGCGGATAGTTTTGTTCAAAAGGTTTCAAATTATTTTGTGAAGAGCATGGCATACAAAGGCATTATACAGCACCCTACACACCACAACAAAACGGTATTGTAGAGCGCCGTAATTGAACAATAGTCGCTATGGCTAGAAGCATGCTAAAGGAGAGAAAAGTGCCTTCAAAATACCGGGGAGAGGCTATTAGGCACGCTGTTTATGTCTTAAACAAGTTGCCCACTCGGGCACTGTCAGCTATCACTCCACACACGAAGCATGGTTTGGGAGAAAACCCTCCGTTGAATATTTGAAAGTCTTTGGTTGCATAGCCTACAAGAAGCTATCTTCTGTATATACAAACAAGCTCGATGATCGAAGTAAACAAGTCGTGCATTTTGGAAGGGAACCCGGCACCAAGGCATATAGATTGTTTGATCGAAACTCGGGGAATATACATGTTAACAGAGACGTGATTTTTAAAGAACATGAAAACTGGGAATGGGAGACAGCCAAAAACACTGGTGTTCAAGTGACAAAACAGTTCATAATCAAGCACTACTCAGCAGACACACCAGACCATTCTGATCATGCCAAAATTTCAGACAATGAGTCTATAACAACGACACCACCATCGACACCTCTGTCAACACATCAGACGTCGGAACCTGACACCGCCAACTCAGGAACATCGAGCAACAACAGTGAGCCCAAGCGTTTTAGACTTCTTTCAGAAATCTATGACACCACATCATAAATTGAACTAGCAGACGAGCTACTTCTCATGGGCATTGATGAGCCAGTTTCTTTTGAACAAGCAGAGAGAGAGAGGGCATATGGAAGGCAACAATGAATAGAGAAATTGGTTCCATAGAAAAAAATCAAACCTGGGAGTTGAAGGACCTACCAAAAGGACAAAAACCCATACATCTCAAATGGGTATACAAAGTGAGAAAGGATACCAACGACGAAGTAATCAAACACAAGGCACGTCTTGTGGCAAAGGGTTATGTGCAACAACATGGTATCGATAATGACGAGGTGTTTGCACCTGTGACCAGATTAATATCCCAAAATTTTGTAATATTTGAAACCCTGATGAATAGTAAATTTGCTGATGGAAAAATTTTCGGACCACACTATGTGGATGGTATGGAATGAATGTTTCGAAGTTATATTATTGATGTATAGGAAGAATAAAAGAATGTAAACGTACTCAGAATCAGGAGATTCCTATTCGAATTTTAAATCACTATTCATCGGACAATCGAGGATGTATTGATTTGATCGTTTTGAGGAAGTATGTAGAATGAGAAATCCATGATCATATCTTAAACCAAGGTGAGAAATCTAAGACCATATATTAAACCAAGGTAATGAAAAGATCAAGGAATTATCCCCTAGCATTGGTACAGAAAAACGTTTTTTAAATCACTTGAGACTATCGCGAAACAAAAGCGTAATGAATTATGGATTAAACCCTAACCAATGGAGAAGTATCATATAAGATCATCAAGTGCAACATATAAGAGGATTGATGGTACAAATGATGACATAAGCATGATGCAGGAGGGTGACAAGGTGATGACAAAGTGATGACAAGGTGATGAATCACCACCTTGTCACCACTTTCACCACAACCACAAGTTCAAATGACATGTGTCATTGGTGACAAGGCTTTCTTATGACCACACAAATTAAATGAGAAGTAATTAAGAGTAATTATACAAAACAAAAAGAAAAGAAAACAAAGCAAAAGAGAAGCATTCTTGAAGAACACCACATTCGGCCCTTTTCTTTCATCAAACCTTAAGAAAGATTTCTACCACTTCCACTCAACCATAATTCAAGTTCTTGGGCTCTAAATCACCCTCATCCATAAACTAAGGTAAATCCTTGATCTTAGCTTCATCCATGATTGTTAGCATGCTCAAAAATTGAATCAAAGTTGATGATGAATAGTAGAGATGAATAGTAATTCTTGATTTCTTGTTTTGATCTTGAAGTTTAAGGCTTGTAAAGGATAATCAAGGATCAAAGAAGGTCATACTACCCATTTCTAGGCTATACTAAGTACCAAGGAAGGTATAAACCCTCTCACACTTTTACTTATACTTTGATATTAGTGAGTAAATGGATGATTGTTAGTGATAGTATGATGTAGAGATGATTTGCATGATATGTATGATGTTTAATGGAGTAAGTGATGGTTGAACTAGTAATTAGTGTTATGAGCTTATGTAGACAGAAATAAAGTGGTTTGGATGAGATCCTTGGGTTGTGATTGTTTGGTTGTGGATTGGTGAATTGATTAGAGTGTTTTAAACACGGGAATCACGTTTAAGCGTCGTTACCATGTCGAATTTTACTTAGGAAGATTGGACAGAGGCCACGGTTACCTTAAAGGCATAACCATAAGGGTTTATGGCCATGACCATGTATAATCTGTTTTGTAGTTTGTTTTAGCGAAAGAATCGTATCGTTTCGATTTACGGTTTAGGAGAAACGTCCGTTTTAGTGAAAGCGGTTTCAGATAACTAAGTAGTTCATTACATGAATTTTGAGATAGTGATCAAACCCTTTAAAAATGGAATTGGGTCGAGATATTAAAATGGATACTAGCATGGATTGTTAGGAAAGGAACCTAGGAGGTTTCGTGTCAAAAAGATAAGTTTTCGATTTTATAAAAATACGGGAACAAAGGTTGCGCGAGTGAAATACCCTTAACGGGATAGTTAAAAACAAGGAGTTAGTAATGGAAAAGTACTTGGGTTTTGAGGATAGATTCCCACCCAAACTTTTGACTTAAGATTTACGGAATGTCATGAGGTGTTTGGTGACCAAGAGCGAGACATTTGATTTTCATTAATCGAACTTTAGCACTTAAGTAAAAGCACATTAATTGGTTCAAGGGGACTGACTGTGAATTGTGTATCTTGTTATAGATCGACGAGCAAACTCTCAAGCCCCCTCTACCACATCACCGAGACACCAAGGCAAGTTTTCAAACCCTACATCATATAAGTGATGCTGTTGTGATTAACTGTTGTGCATGTGATATATATCCTGCTTTAATGTTGTGAAAAGATTATAACTGTTTATGCTTTTGATATAAAAAGCTTTATAAGAGATAAGGTTTATATGCTATGTAAATACTAGATATAAACCGAGGTTTTAAAGGCTCTAAGGATAGAGCACTCGTACGATGATTTTTAAAATATTAGACCGGGAGTTAAATTATTATTTTGACTTGATTATACTGTCAGAAACTGGAGGGTCCAGGGACAGTCATATTTTAAATATGTTATTAAATATTCCAATATATATATATATTATTGGATATTTAATATGAGGTATTAAATAATATTATTAAAAATATTATTTTGATTATTTATTTAAATAAGTGAATATTATTTGAATATTCACTTAAGTGGAATATTATTGAATAATAATTCAATATTTATTATTTGGATATTTATTAAATATTCCAAATATGATTTAAAATGAAGGGTTTCGAGCACATAAACGCAACGGAAAACGTAAAAATAAATCAAAATTTGAAACCCCTACGCAGGATCCATGCGAAAACAAAAGATTTAATTCGGAGATTAAGAACAAATACCTTAAGAAGCTTTAACAGTTCATTAATGGAAGATTAATGGAGATCCAAATCTTGTTCAATCACCATGTATCCCGCTTTCGCGATCTACACTCTACGTTATCCACACGAACGCTTTTCTTGAAGGATTGATGTGTACTAGCACCCGAAAACTGTTTCTTTCTCTCTCTCTCTCTTTTTCTTGCTCTCATAAGCGGCTAGGGTTTTAATATAAAAACGTTTTTCATCATTAAAATCAGCCTTATTTTAGAGTTTATATAGAGAGGAAAATAAGTTTTCTAATTATAATCCAATTATAATAAAATACTAATCCGAAATTCCAATTTATTATTTAATTAAGTCGCACTTAATTAATTAATAACTAATTTCAGAATTAGTTTAAGTAATTCCATTTTCTATTTAAATAATTAATCAAGTCATACTTAATTAATATTATAAATAGAATAAATTACTTATTTAAATTTAAATTCATAATTTAAATTATTTCTCCTTCAAGCGTTCTTTGTGTGTGACCATGTAGGTTATTATTACGTTGGTAACAATTTTAATAACTAATTAAAATTGTAAACAATGAGCGGCATCTAGTAATACATCATTGCCACCCAAGTAATAATAATTAAATCGGTGATTCGATTAAGCATTTCGTGAATAATGTTCCATGTAATATAATCGTTTTAACCTTAATATTATAGATTAAACTCGAGGCATGTAATGTGTCATCCTCTTCATAATTTAATCTTAGTTTTCTTGATCAATGAGTAGACTAATAAATCAAATCAACATTTGAGCACGACCGTGCATTTCTTAGTCTCACTCAAACAAGAGGCCAATAATATCGCTCCTAAAATTAGGAGGGTTAAATCCCATCTAGATCATTCATATTTCTCATACGATTCATAATATACCCAATGTCCACTTTTATCATCACCCGGTCAAAGGTAACTTTTAATGTAATCAAAGTATATTAATTCTCGTATCAAAATATAATGATTTCAGGTCTAAGGATCATTACACCATTATCACAGTGAGAATTACTTATGACACTATTAACATGTGTAATCTCACGGCGGGTCAATCCAGTGTCATGTACTCTTACATGCACCTATGTTTTGACTTTAGTATCACCATACCTATGACCAATGAGATGTGGTCATCAGTCAACAAACATACTAGTCTCTGTGCATTATTATTGTCCTTAAATAATAACACTCGACTAGGGATATTTAAGAATAAAGATACTATTCATATAATCTCATTTTTAAGTCACATACTTAAAGATATCGAATACGTATCATAATTCCAAGGACATTTATTATGCTAACATTTATAACGCAGTAAATAAAGACATAATAAAATAATAACAATATTCAATAAAACATAATTTATAATAATAAAATGTTTTCTTTAAAACATAAAAGTATTGTCTCTAGAGCACTAATACTAACAATCTCCCACTTGCACTAGAGCCAATATCCCATGTATCCAATAAATTTGGAACTAGTGTGACTTACATGCTTCTGCTGCGACAAAGCCTTAGTCAGTGGTTCTGCAATATTATCAATAGTATGCACTTTACATATAAGTATATCTCCTTGATCATTAATCTCATTAATAAGGTGATATCGCCTTGGTAAATTCCCAAAACATCCTTTTTGGCTACTTCGCTAGTATCTATATACTAAGCCTCGATTGTAGAATCATTTACAGTTCTTGCTGTGAACTATTCTAGCTTACAACACATCTTTTTAGACAAAACACAAATCCAGGCCAAGACACAAAAACCGTCATGTCTGTCTAGAAACTAACATCCGTGTAACATTTTACATCCAGTTTCCCATCTCCTCCATATACCAAGAATGAGTCTTTAGTCCTCTTCAGGCACATAAGAATATTCTTGATTCCAGTCAAGTGACCATCACTTGGATTAGACTGGTACCTGCTCGTCATGCTTAAAGCATATGAGACAACATGACGAGTACATATCATCACATACATTATGAAACCAATTTCCGAAGCATATAGAACTATACTAATGTGGTCCATATCATCCAATGATTTTAGACCATTTATTTTGAGATCACTATCTCATAGACATGGGAACATTTCCCTTTTAGCCTCTTTGCATCCCTAATTGGGGAAATACATTGTCAATGTATGTACTCTGACTTAAGCCGAAAAATCTTCGTGATCTATCTCTATAGATCCTGATCCCTAAGATATAGGACACATCTCCTAAGTCTTTCATCAAGAAACTATTTCTCTACCAAGTCTTAACAGTCTGTTGAGAAAGAATGTCATTCCTTATCTGTAATATATCATCTACATATGATACTAGGAATGCCACATGGCTCCCACTAACCTTCTTGTAAACACACGGTTCATCTTTATTTTGAATAGAGCCAAACTATTTGACTATTTCATCAAAACGTATATTCCATCTCCATGAGGCTTACTTTAATCCATAAATGGATCGAATTATCTTATAAACCATTCTAGCAAAACTTGGATCTACAAAACCTTCAGGTTGTGTCATGTACACAACCTCTTCTACGCTCTCATTTAAGAAAGTAGTCTTGATATCCATTTGCCAGATTTCGTAGTCATAGTAAGCAAGCAAAATCCTGATGGACTTGACCGTTGCCACTGGTGAGAAAGTTTCATCATAGTCAATACTATGAATTTACTTGAAACCTTTTGCCACCAGTCGTGCCTTAAAGGTCTGTATTACTATCCATGTCAGTTTTCTTCTTGAAAACGCACTTGCACCTTATAGGTTTTACCCCTTTAGGTGGATCAACCAAAGTCCATACTTGATTTTTCATACATGGAATCCATCTTAGATTTCATGGCCTCCTTCCAACTTTTAGATCTTGGAATGTTCATAGCGTCTTGGTAAGTAAGAGGCTCATTATCATTATTCACAAGCATTACATCACCATCCTGAGTCAAGAGAAATTCATAATATCTCTCGGACTCATGGTGAATCCTACCAGACCTACGAACAACCTGTGTTTCTTGAGCAGTATTGTCATTAACATTTTCTTGCACATTCTGCTCTTGTTCCAACTTCGGTTCAATGTTATCTCGTGGTTCTCGATCCTCATCGAGATCTATTTTCCTCCCACTATTTCTTTTAGAAAGAAATTCTCTCTCAAGAAATACAGCAGTCCGAGCAACAAACACTTTGTTCTTTGGAGGATTAAAGAAGTAATACCCCTTTTGTTTTAATTTGGTATCCCACAAAATTACATTTATCTGATTTTGGTCCTAGCTTGTCAGAGGTTAAACATTTCACAAACGCTTTGCATCCCCTAATTTTCATAAATGACATGCTATAACTTTTCTCAGTCCACATCTTATATGGTGTCTCCTGAACCATTTTAGTAGGAACACGGTTTAGTGTATATGCACCTGTCTCTAGGGTATAACCCCAGAAACTTATTGGAAGATCCACTTGACTCATCATCCATCGCACTATGTCCAACATAATGTGATTTCAGCTCATAGAAACTCCTTTCATTGAACCTTTTTTTTTAACTTCAACTTAATATTCTTTGAACTTTTCAAATAATTCGGATTTGTTCATCAAAAGATATCTATATCCGTATCTACTGACATCATCAGTAAGCGTTATGAAGTAGTAAAATCTTCCTCCTGCCATCGTACGTATATGATCACATACATCACCATGTATAAGTCCTAATCGTTCGATGGCCCTTTCACCATTTTCAGTAAAAAGGGCTTTTGTCCTTTTGCCAAATAAACCAAGATTCACATTCTTCGTATGATTCATAATCAAACTTATCCAATCATCCATCATTATGTAAATTGGAAATGCGTTTCTTATAAAATGGCCTTAATTACAGTGCTAAAGGTAATGTTTGATTTTGAGTCATTTTAGAACATATAAATTGTTAACTAATTGTGCAACATCATTAACCTTTTCATTGAAATGTAATAAACAACAATTGTTATATATACAATTAAAATGAAAAACCTTTCTTGTCCATACAAGAAACCAATATAATGTCTCTACTCTTAGAGGCACGTAGTTACAATTATCAAGTTCTAAACTTAGCCTTATATGCAAAATTAAGTAACGAGTTACTTCAACTAGAGCAACAACTTTTGCTCCAATTCTAAGCCGAAACCTGAAGCTTGACCCTCACCGGTCTTCTTCTTAGATCTTCCAAATAAGCATGACAGTTTAACTTCCAGTCTTTCGGTTTTCCACAGAAGCGACAATCGTCTTCTTTAATTAGCAACACCTCATTTAGGCGACAAAACCTCTTTGGGATTGGACTTTAATATGGCTATAGAATTAGATCAAATCTTCTTCTTTCCATTCCATTTTCTTTTCCCATTCACATTCCTACATTCACCATCATTATGGGAGTAGTCCATGCATTTATCATGTTGCTTACAGCAGTTCTCAACGTGCTTCACAACTTAGTGGGTGCTATGTCTATCTAATTTATTTCGTTGTTCACTAAATAATTCAAAGATTTGTATGATCAAATCATTCTGAGTCTCTAGACCAATCTTGAAACCCAAAAAAATAATAATCAAGGTACTCGTTATACCCTATCATCTTTAGAACATCTGGTCCAACCGAATTTCACTTTCCTTACTTGTAGGTGTATGGTGCCTTGCTATTGTCAAATCCCTTTTGACGAGCCTTTTCCTCAAACATCTTTTAAGGTGCTCAAATATCTCATAATCATCCATATGCTCATATTGTTTCTTAAGTTCAGCACTCATAGTTGCAAGCATGAGACATGAAACATCATCAGTCGAATCATCAATTTGCTTCCAATAAGCATTATGTTCGGCACATGTTACATTCTCAGCTAAAAGGTAAGGGAAGAATTTGACTAACATTGTGGTGCCTGAGGACGATCTTCAAGCTCCTATATCAGTCGAGGAAATTTGTTCCTGTCAGCTTGTCCTTCTCAAGGACTGATCGCATAGAGAAGTTGTTTGTGTTATTTGTCATTTGATAGCTACAATATTAAAGTGCATAAAATTAATCTAGGTTTCAAATTTAATAATTATTATGTTTAAATGATTATGGTATATCATTATATACCTCCCACTATTTTTATCAAATAAATAGCCCTAACTATTAATTCGGAAAGTATTTCTCTTAAATCTTTCTAGTGAGCCAAGATCCATATTTCGTCATGCTTAAGGTCAGCTTTGGCTTTACTCCCAAAACATGATTTATTTAGGTAGACAACTCTTGTCAATTATATCATATATAACTCTTGGAAAGTTTGGTAGAACAACATTTGTTCACATTTATCTAATAAATCATACCAAGCTCCATGGCTCTAAGTTCACAATCCTATTGTGGTAACTTAGTTAAGTCTAACCCAATGGTCTAACAGTTAAGTATCACATTTACTTCATCGCGTCTTACCACGATAGATTGGAGTGCTTCGCTTTGGCGAACCCACTCTTTCTCGATCTAGGTCTTGACGAGTGTTGCCCATTGGAAGGCATCTAATTGACTTAATATTTTAACTTTAGGGATTTTTTTTTTATTATTAAAACGACCATGATCCCATCATCAAGAGATTCCCAATTTTTCCTTGAACTAAGTACTTCAAATCAAAATTCATCAATGGTTTGATTTCCAGTCCGTCGGAGGAGTCACAGTGGTCTCACTTAAAACCCGCCTTTCTTACAAGCGCTGCTTGTATTTTTGTCAAAATCGCCCCATATCAAAATTTGAAATTCATACTTATTTCCGTGTTTCATAAACACAGGAATCTCATGTTCGTTTTTGTTCAATTTTAAAATCTTGAATCGTTACAGATTTTATCTTGTTTAGCAAACATGGCATGGGTGACGTATCTAATACATACATGTTTAATCTAATTAAAGCACGCATCATTACAACTACGCATACATATCTACATCACATGCATCATATATGTAAAGTGCGTAAAGTAAACGTGTTTGGTTATGGCCCAACCTAAGTGATCTTTCCAAGCTAATGGAAAACTCAAGGTCAATCTATGGTGGTATCAAAATACAATACAATGTTACAAGTCTTCAAGCTTTAACTTGCCTCCTTGCTTACCTCCTTGTAATGCTTCCTTGGTTCTCCATCTGGGTGTCGTTATATATATTACATAAATAAAACAACCTATCCTACTGAACTTACAAGTAGAACTCGAGTTACATTCGAGATTTAAACATTACACGGAATAACGACATGCAAGTCGTATTTAGAAACCAAACCATTAAAACAAAACCACTATCTTATGGGTCTTTAGGCCATAACCAATCACCATGCTCATATAACAATTAAGAACATCTCATATTGCATTAACATATCATACCATATCATATTTCTCATGATCCAATCATAGAAATCAAATAAAGTGTAAATCAGAAAATCAAAATCAGAATTCTGAAAAAATTAAATCGCTGTTTACGGACAGTAAAGGACGTCAAACGCCTTACAGACAAACGAGTGACTAAGTCAGTTTTGTTCAGTTGCCCTTTTCCCTTTCTGAAAAGGTATTTTAGGCGAAAATCGGACACAATATGCAAATTTCACCAAATCTGCGCAGCGTGTTCAGAAATCATATCGAATACGATTCTCATAACAAGAACAAACATATATCATGTATATATCAGTATACATACAGATTATATGATCATCATATGATCATCCCAATCATCATTAATGTAAAGTTTATGCATATACATCAATGTTATCATCAAAACAACACATCAATCTTGATAATCGCAAACATGCTTATATATACATCAAAACTTTAAACATATAACCGAATTAAAACGTTTTCGCAAGTAGCTCTGATACCATTGAAGGGTTTCGAGCACATAAACGCAACGGAAAACGTAAAAATAAATCAAAATTTGAAACCCCTCCGCAGGATCCATGCGAAAACAAAAGATTTAATTCAGAGATTAAGAACAAATACCTTAAGAACCTTTAACAGTTCATTAATGGAAGATTAATGAAGATCCAAATCTTGTTCAATCACCATGTATCCCGCTCTCGCGATCTACACTCTACGTTATCCACACGAACGCTTTTCTTGAAGGATTGATGTGTACTAACACCCGAAAACTGCTTCTTCTCTCTCTCTCTCTCTCTCTCTCTCTCTCTCTCTCTCTCTCTCTCTCTCTCTCTCTCTCTCTCTCTCTCTTGCTCTCATAAGCGGCTAGGGTTTTAATATAAAAACGTTTTTCATCATTAAAATCAGCCCTCTTTTAGAGTTTATATAGAGAGGAAAATAAGTTTTCTAATTATAATCCAATTATAATAAAATACTAATCCGAAATTCCAATTTATTATTTAATTAAGTCGCACTTAATTAATTAATAACTAATTTCAGAATTAGTTTAAGTAATTCCATTTACTATTTAAATAATTAATCAAGTCATACTTAATTAATATTATAAATAGAATAAATTACTTATTTAAATTTAAATTCATAATTTAAATTATTTCTCCTTCAAGCGTTCTTTGTGTGTGACCCTGTAGGTTATTATTACGTTGGTAACAATTTTAATAACTAATTAAAATTGTAAACAATGAGCGGCATCTAGTAATACATCATTGGCACCCAAGTAATAATAATTAAATCGGTGATTCGATAAAGCCTTTCGTGAATAATGTTCCATGTAATATAATCGTTTTAACCTTAATATTTGAAAGGCATATGTCTAGGCCTATTTGTAAACTCCGAGGATTCTACTCAACTTTAATTAAGATGTTATAAGTAAATAATAAAAATCAAATGTCACAGGAATCTCAGAAGATTATATCTGTCAAAGAATGAAGATTAAAGTCATCTACAGTCTTGAAGTTATTCTACACTGGAAGAAGTTCATTTATTTGATCAAGCCTCAGTGAAGTATTCAAGAAAGTGGATCTATTTAAAGTGACAGAGATTTCAGAAATGTGACGGAGAAAAGTACAGGTTACAGTCCTTGTTTAAATAGAAGGAGTAAAGAATCACAGCTTAAAGTTAAAGATGAAGAACAACCATTAAAGTTTGTCGCTCATGAACCAGACAGTACATGGAGTGTCAACGTCAGTCAATGGAAGTTTGTCATCAATTTTAGTGGTTCTAAGAATTAGTTTTAATTCTCCTTTAATATTATTCTTTAAGATAATTAATTTAATCTATGAATTAATTCTTTCAGAATTAATTCATATATTAAACTAATCAATCTATATCTTAAATAATTTAATATATAAATTGATTCTCTAGAATTAATTTATTTATGGAATTATTTGAGTCAGTTATTTAATTTATTTAATCTGTGAATTGATTCTAAAAGAATTAATTCATTTGTTAAAATAATTAAATGCAGAATATATTAAATCAGAATTATTTCTAATTCTTATACTTGTAGTACTATCAGTTTTATACTAGTAGTACTATCAATTTAATACTAGTAGTACTATCCTCAATAGTACTACCGAGAGTACTACTAAGCATATTTGATAGTACTACCGAGTATTAATTGAAATGATTTCAGTTGATTTTGGCGCGTGCAATTTCATCAGGTGACTTGTTTAAATACAAGTACTGATCAAAAGAGGCAGGTAACAAACACAGACAAAAGAATTGAAGACAGAACACAAAAAGCAAAGTTTTATCTTTCTCTCTTCTGCATTCAAGCGAACCAACTGCATAGCTCAATTTAATTCTTGTAATAAATTCTAGCCATCAAAGTTATATCCAATCCACTAGAATTCAATTACTTGTATTGCTTTGACAATCTAGCGGATCATAATCCCTAGAATTACTATCGAACTACTTTTTAGTATTCGATCTTTTTATTACAAATATAGATAAATTCATGTCGAATTTATTCTAGATTTGTTTTAACAAGAACCTTGTAATCTGTACACTGAATTGTAACACTCCTCAAGTTTAATAGAGTTTCTATTTAACTTGAATATTGTTTCAGTTTTTATTCCGCACTAATTTGTTCTAAACAGTTAAATCATTTAAAGGACAAATTCGATAAAACGGTATAGTTTGTATTCAACCCCCCCCTTCTACAAACTTATCAGGACCTAACAATTGGCATCAGAGCCTTTTGATTGATATACTAATCAAAGATCCAATTGTTTGAGATTTTTTTCTTAACTCTGAAATTTTTATTTTTCTAAAAATCTCAAAAATGTCTACAACTCAGAAAGTTGGTACTGTCAAAATCCCAATGTTCAGCAAGGAGCATTATTCTATGTGGAAGAAGAAAATGCTCCTATTTCTTAAGGTTGCAAATCCTAAATACATTGATGTGCTGAAGAAAGGTCCCAAACTCCCTATGATTATTGAGGAAGAGATAACAGTGGATAACGTTGTTACTAGGCCTGCTAGTATGTACCCTAAAGATCCCAAGGAGTACACTCCTGATGAGAAAGAGGATGTTACCTTGGACTCCTGTCTTCAGTTGATCCTTATTGAGAGTCTTGATCCTATCATGCATAATCATGTCCTAAATTGTGAAACTGCCAAACACATTTGGGGAACCATAGAGATAATCAATGAGGGGACAGAGGAAGTTAGGGAGAATATGCTGGAAATTCTCACTTCTCAATATGAGCATTTCAGATCAAACCCTGGTGAAGGTATCTCTCAGGTTTTTGAGAGATACAACAAATTAATCAATGATCTGAATCTCAATGGGAAGCACTACACCAACAAGGAGATTAACAAGAAGTTCCTTCTTACCCTACCACCTCATTTGGAGCACAAAATATCTGCCATTAGAGAAGCAAGAGATATGAATGAGATTGCTTTGGAGAGATTGTATGGTGTGCTGAAGACCTATGAGCTGGAGCAGATTCAACAAAGGGAGCTGTATGGAACTGGGAAAATTGTTGGTACCTCTACTGCATTGGCTGCTGAAGTCCCACAGAGACTGGAAGTGAAGGCTGTTCAACCTTCCAGTTCTCACATGAATGTTATTGATGCTGAATATGGATTAACATCCATTGATCAATCTGGTGGTGACTTCTATTCTTTAGAAGAACTTGATCAGCTGGAGGATGGTGACTTGGCTTTGATAGTCAGGAAATTTGGGAAGTTCAGATTCAAGAGGAATCCCAATCTTAAGTTCAGACCCAGATTTCAGAGAGGTGGATCTTCATCTTCAAGTGGCACAAGGGGTGGCTACAAAACTGGAACTGTGGAAAGGAGCACAATCAGATGCTACAATTGCAATGAGTTGGGTCACTTTGCTACTGAGTGTAGGAAGCCAAAGCAAGTGACCAGAAACACATTTGATTCTAGCAAGAAGAACAAGATTGGGAAAGCATATGTTGCTGAGGGAAAGAGTTGGGATGACATTGACAGTGATGAAGAAGCAGGTGAGATGGGGAACCTTGCTTTAATGGCTAAAGAGGAAAGCACTTCATCCAGATACATGTCAGAGGTAACCTTTACTGACGCTGAAATGATTTATCATCTTGGTGGCACCATAAGTTGTGCACGCACTGAAAATGATAGAATAAATCTTTTAAACACAAATCTTGAAAAGGAATTAAAAGAATTGAAACTTGTGCATGTTAATCAGGATGAACTTACTGAGAAAATTGCTTTTCTTGAGAATAGGGTTAAATGTTATATTCAACTGGAAACCATTCTCAAAGATCAGATTAGTGAGCTTAAAACCAAAGCTAATGCCTATTACAACTCTTGTAAAACGGCTAAAGAAATTTTCAATAAACAAGCTATTGGTAATCATGTCAGTATAGGTTATGATTATAACGAGGCTATAGGATTGCTTGGTATTAATACACCTTGTAGAGTCAGAGAAGAAGGAAAGGTTGTTCCTTATATACTTAAGGGTATTGAAACACCCTTCTGTAAAGAATCCATAGCAGATCCTATGAATGAATACTCTATAATCATTGCTGAAGAGATTCGTGAAGAAGATATGGCTTTGGAAGTTGAACAGTCCAAAAAGTGTATATCTGATATTCCAGTCAAAGTTGCTACAACTGAAAAGACTAAATCAGATATCCATAAGTTGGATCAAAACAACTGTAGAACTAACATGCCTGCTATTAATTCTTCTCATAAAGCATGTGGTGTGAGTAATTGCATGTCTTGTGCTTTTAATGTTATGTATGCTTTCTTTAATAAAAAGCATGTATCTAGTGATAAGACTACTCCACGTCAACATGTTAATAATAAGAAGCATGTTAAAGCAAAGACTACTAGTCCTCCTCAGACTAGAGTGGATTCATTTATCCCTAAGCCTACTCAGAAATGTGTTAAGGCTGGCTATAAATGGAAACGTTCTTATGTGAAAGAGGATGAAGTAGTTTTAGTTAGAAATGTTGTTTTGCCTGACAAAGGCCAGTTCTTTAAGTATGCCGGACCCAATCAATTTTGGGCTCCGAGGAAGGACTAATCAATCTGATATTGCAGGGAGTTAAACAGGTGAACCGTGTTATGTGGATTCTTGACAGTGGCTGTTCAAGGCATATGACCGGAGATAGAGCCCTGCTATCAGATGTGGTTGTGAAAGCTGGCCCAGTAGTTACCTTTGGAGATAACAGCAAGGGTATTACGAAAGGATATGGCTGTTTGAAGTACGGAAATGTTATCATTGAAGATGTTTCATTTGTGGAAGGTCTGACGTTCAATCTTCTCAACATCAGTCAGTTCTGTGACAGAGGATATGCTGTTTCCTTTGAAAGAGAGAAGTGTCAGATCACTCACAAGAAGAATGGAAAGCCTGTTCTTCAAGGAGTAAGGAAAGGTGACTTGTTCATAGCTGATCTGAACTCGGGATTCAAAGATGAAGTTAATTGTTTTTATGCTAAAGCTTCATCAGATGATAGTTGGCTATGGCACAAGAAGATGTCTCACCTTAACTTCAAAACCATGAACTCTTTAGTCAAGAGGGAATTGGTTAGAGGTTTGCCTCAGATGGAATTTACACAGGAAGGTCTGTGTGAGGCATGTCAGAAAGGAAAGTCAAAGAAAGCTTCTCACAAGGGCACTGCCACATCATCAATAACTGAACCACTTCAGCTACTGCACATGGATTTGTTTGGTCCAGTTAATGTGATGTCTATGTCAAAGAAGCAATATGCACTTGTGATTGTTGATGATTTTTCTAAATATACTTGGGTTTTATTCCTACGTTCCAAGGATGAGACCCCATTCCTGGTGATTGGCCACATAAAGTTGATTGAGCTGGATTCGAGATTCCCTGTTAGAGCCATAAGGTCAGATAATGGTACTGAATTCAAGAATGCCATTCTAAATGACTTTTGTGCTGATAAAGGAATAACAAGACAGTATTCTGCCCCTAGAACTCCTCAACAAAATGGAGTAGTGGAAAGAAAGAATCGTACATTGATTGAAGCAGCTAGGACTATGCTAAGTGAGTCCAAACTTCCAACGTACTTTTGGGCTGAAGCAGCGAATACAGCTTGTTATACTCAGAATCGAACTTTAATCAACAAGGACTTAATGAAGACTCCGTATGAGATCATGAACAACAAGAAACCAACTGTCAAGTACTTTCATGTATTTGGAGCAAAATGCTTTGTGCTTATAGATGACAATGTTAAACGTGGCAAGTTTGATGCAAAGGCACAAGAAGCTATTTTTGTTGGTTATTCCAGAAGATCTTACAGGGTCTACGTGGTTGGCAGTCACACAGTAAAGGAAAGTGTCAATGTTACTTTTGATGACACTAAGTTCCCCAGTATCCAAAAAGAAGACTCATCTGAAAAGCTGAAGTTTGATAACTTGCCAGACTCAGAATCAGATGATGAAGCCTCACCTGAAGTTATTGCTGGTGATGATAATAACAATGATGATAATGATCATGGTGATGGTGGTGGAAACACTGGTAACAATGGAGATACCACCAACACTGGAGAAGAATCATCAAGGGAAACAGGCAACAACTCAGGGGGAGCAAATGAAGGATCAACTAGTCACTCACAACATCAAAGTGAATTTCAAGGTGAATCATCAAGATCAAATCTTCCAAGACAGACTGTTTGGAATAGAGCTCATCCTTTTGAGCTGATCATTGGTGATCCAAATGTTGGAGTTAAAACTAGAAGTGCTTCTCAGAATGAATGTCTTTTCTCAGCATTCCTATCTAAAATGGAGCCAAAGAAAACTGAGGAAGCACTGACTGATCCAGATTGGGTGATTGCTATGCAAGATGAACTCAATCAATTTGAACAACAACAAGTCTGGAAGCTGGTACCCAGGCCAAAGAACAAGAAAGTAGTTGGTACAAGATGGGTATACAGGAACAAGCTAGATGAGGATGGCATTGTTACAAGGAACAAGGCAAGACTGGTTGCACAAGGGTATTCTCAAGCTGAAGGCATTGATTATGATGAAACCTATGCACCAGTGGCTAGACTTGAGGCCAACAGGATGTTCTTAGCATTTGCTGCTTATTCCAATTTTAAAGTCTATCAAATGGATGTTAAGAGTGCATTCCTGAATGGTGAACTTGATGAAGAAGTGTATGTGGAACAACCCCCTGGCTTTGAAAATCAGGAGCTGCTGGACTTTGTGTACTTTCTCTTCAAGGCTATCTATGGTCTCAAACAAGCCCCAAGAAAATGGTATGACACTCTCTCTGGTTTTCTTTTAGAAAATGGTTTTGTTAGAGGTATCATAGACAAAACTCTTTTTTCAAAGAAACACAAAAGTGATATGATATTAGTCCAAGTCTATGTGGATGACATCATATTTGGGTCTACTAATGATAATCTCTGTAAGAGATTTGCTGAGCTAATGCGGAGTAAGTTTGAAATGAGTATGATGGGTGAGCTGAAGTTCTTTCTTGGATTGCAAGTAAGTCAAAGGTCAAATGGTATATTTATTTGTCAATCCAAGTATCTCAAAGAACTCCTCAAGAAGTATCACATGGAGGATTCAGCATCAGCAAGGACTCCATCTTCAACAGCCATCAAACTTGGAGCTTCTGACAAATCTATCAAGGTAGATGTTACAAGCTACAGAGGTATGATTGGCTCCTTACTCTATCTTACTGCTAGTAGACCAGATATTATGTATGCTACATGCTTGTGTGCAAGGTTCCAAGCGGACCCTAGAGATGTACATCTCGTTGCTGTGAAAAGAATCTTGAGATATCTTAAGGGTACACCTAATCTAGGTATCTGGTACCCTAAAGATTCTGGTTTTAATCTTGTTGGATATACAGATTCTGATTATGCAGGTAGTGTTGTGGATAGAAAGAGCACCTCTGGGAGTTGTCAATTCCTAGGAGGTAGGTTGATTTCCTGGTATAGCAAGAAACAGCAAACAGTTTCCAATTCAACAGCAGAAGCTGAATATATTGCTGCTGGAAGCTGTTGTGCTCAGATCTTATGGATACAGAATCAATTAAAGGACTATGGCTTTGCATTAGACAAAATTCCCATATTTTGTGATAATACAAGTGCCATAGCAATCTCCAACAACCCTGTGCAGCACTCGAGAACAAAGCACATTGATATCAGGTATCATTTTATCAGAGAGCATGTCATGAATGGAACTGTGGAGTTACATTTCGTACCCACAGAAGAACAGACTGCAGATATATTCACTAAATCTGTTGATGAATCCACATTGATCAAGTTAGTTGGTAAATTGGGTATGTTAAACAGTCTTAGTGATTAACAATATCTCTGTAATGTTTGTTCTTTCAAAATTCATTTTCTTTTGCTATTTTAATGATATTCACTGAGAGTTCTCATTTAATAGTACATGCTTGTATATTTAAATAGCTCTGAATATTTTATTTTCTTTAAAAATATTTTTCTCATTTTTTTTAAGAAGAGAAATGTATTTTTATTGAAAATATATTCATTTAGAATTATTTAGGTATTTTTCAGATTGTAAATATTGTTGTTTGCATTTTTCTGCAAGTTTATATTAATTTTATGCATTTCTATAATATTCTGCATTTTTTTTCTAGAATTTATGGAATTTTCTGTGAATTTTTCTAGATTTGTATAAATTTTTCATGCTTTTTTATTCATTTTCTGTAAAGTTTCAGTAATGTTCAGCATTTCCTTTTATTTTTATTTAATTTTCGTTAGTATTACTAGTTTTGAACTAGTAGTACTATCGGTAGTACTATCCAGTGATAGTACTACTAGTTCTTTTTAGTTAGTACTACCGTAGTTTAGATAGTATTTCTAGTATTGTTTTTAATTAAAATTTTGTTTAATTCTGATAGTACTACCAGTTCAATTTCATAGTACTACCGCGTTTTTCATTTTCTTTATTATTATTCTTTTTCTGTTTAATTGATAGTACTACCGTGTTTTTTAACCATAGTACTACCAGTTTTTTTTTCTTTTTTTCTTTTACCATAGTACTTACAGTGTATTTATATATATATATGTATAGTAATTTTTTATTACTGAGTACTTCAACAGTTCAAGTTTTAACTTAACTGCTTTTTACTTTTCTCTCTCGATTTTTCTAAGAAACGAAGTGCTGTCCAATTCTTTTTCAATTTCCAGATTCGTTTCTTGCTTGTTTTTAATTCTGAAACCACCATTGAACAGATCTTCTCAAGCCCATTATTTCGAGCACTTAAAATTCAAGGTTCATTGAGTTTTTAGTTTTCGAGTTTTTGAATTTCAAAGGGTTTTTCTCTTCGTTTTAGTGATTAAAAAGGTGTTTTTGGATTCTAAAAATAGTACGGTGTGTGGTTTGTGTCAAGGATTAACATACTAAAATTTGGTAGTTTTTGGAGAACTTTGAAAATTTGGATTTTTAATTAATTTTAATTAATTTTAAAATCCTAAAATTCGAATTATTCATAATTATTTAAGCTTTTGATTTTCTGTGTTAATTCTTACTTAGTAAATTATGGCTCAGAATTTTGAGGTTGTTAAAAACAATTACATTGGGTATTTTGATCCGTTGAGATGTCCGATTGATCGTTTTCGACCTTGGATTCAGTTTTTAAATTCGCAGTGTTGTGTGAGTCGTGCTATATGTTTATCTGCTGATTTAAAGGTTGAACCACTTAGATTGTTGTGTTCTACTGCTGTAATTTCTGAGAATTTAAATTCTATATCTTTCACTATTGAGCACACACAATATACTATTACTGAGGATTTGTTTTGTGAAGTGTTTCAACTTCCTAGGGATAACTTTGATAGGACTCCTTCTGATGATGAATTAATTCAGTTTTTCACCAGAATTCATTATCAAGGTCCTTTGGAGTTGCCTAAACTCAGTAAAGCAAATCTAGTCTGTGAATGGGATATCTTATTTGATACTTTAGCTAAAGTTTTCAGCAATTGTACTAAGAGCAATTTTCAACATATTCCATCTTTGTTGCAGTACATTGCTTATGCTATTGTGTTTAATGTTAGGCTTAACATTGGTCATCTTATTTGGAGTCTTATGGTTAGGAGAGTATCTAATGCCAGGATTGATCATGATAGTGGTAGAAAAGTCAGGTGTTTCTATCCTAGATTTCTCACTATCCTAATCAATCATGTGCTATCTGATGCTCACAAGGAGTTGTTTTCAAATGCTGTATCTATTCCTTCTCCTACTACTTTTACTAAGTTCTATCAAAGACTCCATACTTCTAGTAAATGGAATATGACACCAGTGGTTGTAAGTCCATTCATGGCTCATTTCATTCACCTACCTACTTTTGAACCCTTTGTTCCTGATCAACAACTAGTCATTGCAGCTGGAACTTCAGAGGAACTGCCACTACAGGTAATACATCCTATCTCTGGATCATCTGGAACCTCTGCTCAAACCCAAGTGGTTGATAGGACAGACCAAGAGGTTGTAGAACCACAATCTCTATCCCAGGTCAGAGAGCCAAACACAGTGTCTAATCCTTTAACCTCTCAACCTGGAACTGCTTCTTTAATAAGACAAAGGTCAAGTAGTGAAGAAACACTGAGTGCACCCACAGCTCTGTCTCCACCATTAAAGAAAAGAAAAACCTATAGAGAGACATCTGTAAGCCCATCCATGTCCTCTCAAAAGGACTTGGACTTTGAAATGGCCATTGAACAGTCTCTGGAGACATCCTCTGAACAGGATGAATCTATTGAAATTCGCCATCGGGCCCTGGCAATCTGTAATGAGTCAAGCACTCTCCCATTACTCACAATGGGAGAAGACATCCAAATACAAGAATCTCAGGACACTTTGTTAGGAGAGCACTTAGGATCTGAAACAGTGCCTACCATTGTCACGGTAGAAGTGCCTTCACAGGCATCAGAGGGAAAATCTGATTCTTTGCCATCTATAATAGAATCATTTTCTCCCCTCCCAGAGGGAACATCTCTGGCTCCCCTAAGGGATTTTTCACTCGCAGTTTTTACTGGTGAAAGTGAAAGGCAACTTGATGAGTCTGTCCTTGAAGAAATTCAGTATACAATGTCAAATATTTTGACAGACTCATTCAGGGATCGGGAATTGCGAACTCCCATTGCACCACCACTGACCTCTCTTGAAGGGGCTAGGGTGATTTTTCCTGCAGGTACATCTACTGAGAATCTTGACAGACAGTTAGTGGTGAGAGATATGAATCAAACACCGAGTGAAACACAAGCACGTGAGTTGAGTGAAACACCACTGAGAGCAATTGAGGTGAGTGCACACACTGACACAAACACTGCTTTGTTGAACCAACTAGCTGATCTACAAAGGAAGTTACAAGAAACCCAGGCTGAGAACAATCTTCTGAAAGCACAAGTGGTTGCACAATCTACCACCTCTGTATCAAATCAGCTGGGTACTGTGAAAGATGACCTGGAAGGACTGAAGAATAATCTACTCCCGAGGCTGAATTCAATCCAACAATCTCAAGTACTGGTGGCTTCAGACATCTCTGATATTATAACGTCAAATGCTCAGATATCGGAGAGTGTTAAGGAGATTGCTTCTATTTCTACCAAGGTGGACTTCATTCTGCAAACATCTGATGAAAACCAGAGGTTTAATGAGCAAAGGATATCTAGGATTGAAGGAGGAATGGAGCATCTTAATGAAGGGATGAAGCACCTATACAACATGATCAAGGAATCACATCAACCTACTGTAGAGCAAAGATCATTCTTTGAGGGAGATGATGATGGGGATGATGATGCTGATGAAGGAAGAGATGGAAGGGAAAGAGGAGAGATAAGGAGAACAACTGAGGTGAATCCTAGGGCTTCCACAGCTCAAACTGTAGAGGATTCCTCAACTAAGGGGGAGAAGGAGAAGAAAGGAGAAGAAAAGGAAGCTGGAGAAGCTTCTGGAGGAGATAAGGGGAAAGGTAAACAATCACTGGAGGATACTGTCTTTGACGATGCCTACTACTACCAAGGTGAACATGATGACTTCCAATTTGACACTTCTGGTGATCTGAGGAAGACCATTTCTGAAGAAGCTTTTGGTGAGGAGGAGGTTGAGGAGGCAGCAAACTTTGAGGATTGGGAGGATGAAGCTGATCTATATACACCTGACCCTTTGTTTCAAAAGGAGTTGAAGAAACAGCAAGCAGAGCTAAGGAGAAAGGAGGATGAGCAAGCCAAGGTCTCCGACATCATATCTCAGAAGCTAAAGATTCAAAAGGCTGAACATGAAGACAAACAATGTCTTCATGGTATTCATGTCAAAGAAAGGAGATTGGATGTGAGGATGAAGCAAGGAAGCAAGTGGGACAAGGCAAGGGAGATGTTTGATATCCCTCAGAGAGGCACAAACAATGATGCTACTTTTCTGAAGCTGCTTGAGAAGATCAGAACGGTTAATCCAAACAACTCATTATATATGAAGGCATTGAAGGAAGATATCCTAAGGATTACGTCTGCATTTGATCAAGTGAGGCAAGAATTGTTCATCTATGTCTCAAGTGCGCTTGAAGGGTCATTCACCATTTCTCTTGACCTCCTACAAAGAAGATCTCTATCTGAATTGTGGATTCTGATGAGTAAAGTAAAGAGATCTTCTTGCTTGAATGAGCTTCTATATGACCGGCTTAGAGATTCTGCTATGAAGGCCAGCCCTCAAGTTGTACATTTTCCTTATGAAGTCAAAATCTACAGAGGTACAACTTTAGAGACAGTGAGGCTGGATCCTGATTCCATGAAGCTACAGACTGCTATGCAACTGGTGAAGTTGGAGAATCTTCTTAGAACTTCTGGGTTTGCTTCTGTAGAGAAGTCTGAAGTTGCTGATATGATTTCAGACTACTGCACGGAGAAAATTCCAAGGTATGCTCAGATGAAGAATAGATTGAAGAAGATCACCACTCAACCAGTGATGCCAAGTGGTGTGGTTTCTGAAAGTGATCGTGTCCTTGACAAAGATCTTCTAGTCACCTTGCAAGAAGCTGAAGAAGGTGAAATTAGAGACTGAAGGCATGATAGGTTTAGCTCATTTGTAAATATTATATGTTTAGAGCTAGGTAAATCAAGATAGGAAAATGTATTCTTATGTTCAGTCTAGAGGAACATCTATCTTGTATTTATCTTTACTGTTTGAATCTGGATATTGTTATATTTAATCCAGAAACTTTTATTATTTGCTTGGCTCTTAAAAGTCTTATTTTTTCTTGTTTTAGTTGAGTTATCCTCTAGAGGTATTTGGTTGTTATTGTCTAACAAACAAATAGGGGGAGATTGAAAGACATATGTCTAGGCCTATTTGTAAACTCCGAGGATTCTACTCAACTTTAATTAAGATGTTATAAGTAAATAATAAAAATCAAATGTCACAGGAATCTCAGAAGATTATATCTGTCAAAGAATGAAGATTAAAGTCATCTACAGTCTTGAAGTTATTCTACACTGGAAGAAGTTCATTTATTTGATCAAGCCTCAGTGAAGTATTCAAGAAAGTGGATCTATTTAAAGTGACAGAGATTTCAGAAATGTGACGGAGAAAAGTACAGGTTACAGTCCTTGTTTAAATAGAAGGAGTAAAGAATCACAACTTAAAGTTAAAGATGAAGAACAACCATTAAAGTTTGTCGCTCATGAACCAGACAGTACATGGAGTGTCAACGTCAGTCAATGGAAGTTTGTCATCAATTTTAGTGGTTCTAAGAATTAGTTTTAATTCTCCTTTAATATTATTCTTTAAGATAATTAATTTAATCTATGAATTAATTCTTTCAGAATTAATTCATATATTAAACTAATCAATCTATATCTTAAATAATTTAATATATAAATTGATTCTCTAGAATTAATTTATTTATGGAATTATTTGAGTCAGTTATTTAATTTATTTAATCTGTGAATTGATTCTAAAAGAATTAATTCATTTGTTAAAATAATTAAATGCAGAATATATTAAATCAGAATTATTTCTAATTCTTATACTTGTAGTACTATCAGTTTTATACTAGTAGTACTATCAATTTAATACTAGTAGTACTATCCTCAATAGTACTACCGAGAGTTCTACTAAGCATATTTGATAGTACTACCGAGTATTAATTGAAATGATTTCAGTTGATTTTGGCGCGTGCAATTTCATCAGGTGACTTGTTTAAATACAAGTACTGATCAAAAGAGGCAGGTAACAAACACAGACAAAAGAATTGAAGACAGAACACAAAAAGCAAAGTTTTATCTTTCTCTCTTCTGCATTCAAGCGAACCAACTGCATAGCTCAATTTAATTCTTGTAATAAATTCTAGCCATCAAAGTTATATCCAATCCACTAGAATTCAATTACTTGTATTGCTTTGACAATCTAGCGGATCATAATCCCTAGAATTACTATCGAACTACTTTTTAGTATTCGATCTTTTTATTACAAATATAGATAAATTCATGTCGAATTTATTCTAGATTTGTTTTAACAAGAACCTTGTAATCTGTACACTGAATTGTAACACTCCTCAAGTTTAATAGAGTTTCTATTTAACTTGAATATTGTTTCAGTTTTTATTCCGCACTAATTTGTTCTAAACAGTTAAATCATTTAAAGGACAAATTCGATAAAACGGTATAGTTTGTATTCAACCCCCCTTCTACAAACTTATCAGGACCTAACAATATTATAGATTAAAGTCGAGGCATGTAATGTGTCATCCTCTTCATAATTTAATCTTAGTTTTCTTGATCGATGAGTAGACTAATAAATCAAATCAACATTTGAGCAAGGCCGTGCATTTCTTAGTCTCACTCAAACAAGAGGCCAATAATATCGCTCCTAAAATTAGGAGGGTTAAATCCCATCTAGATCATTCATATTTCTCATACGATTCATAATATACCCAATGTCCACTTTTATCATCACCAGGTCAAAGGTAACTTTTAATGTAATCAAAGTATATTAATTCTCGTATAAAAATATAATGATTTCATGTCTAAGGATCATTACACCATTATCACAGTGAGAATTACTTATGACACTATTAATATGTGTAATCTCACGGCGGGTAAATCCAGTGTCATGTACTCTTACATGCACCTATGTTTTGACTTTAGTATCACCATACCTATGACCAATGAGATGTGGTCATCAGTCAACAAACATACTAGTCTCTGTGCATTATTATTGTCCTTAAATAATAACACTCGACTAGGGATATTTAAGAATAAAGATACTATTCATATAATCTCATTTTTAAGTCACATACTTAAAGATATCGAATACGTATCATAATTCCAAGGACATTTATTATGCTAACATTTATAACGCAATAAATAAAGACATAATAAAATAATAACAATATTCAATAAAACATAATTTATAATAATAAAATGTTTTTTTTAAAACATAAAAGTATTGTCTCTAGAGCACTAATACTAACAATCTCCCACTTGCACTAGAGCCAATATCCCATGTATCCAATAAATTTGGAACTAGTGTGACTTACATGCTTCTGCTGCGACAAAGCCTTAGTCAGTGGTTCTGCAATATTATCAATAGTATGCACTTTACATATAAGTATATCTCCTTGATCATTAATCTCATTAATAAGGTGATATCGCCTTGGTAAATTCCCAAAACATCCTTTTTGGCTACTTCGCTAGTATCTATATACTAAGCCTCGATTGTAGAATCATTTACAGTTCTTGCTGTGAACTATTCTAGCTTACAACACATATTTTTAGACAAAACACAAATCCAGACCAAGACACAAAAACCGTCATGTCTGTCTAGAAACTAACATCCGTGTAACATTTTACATCCAGTTTCCCATCTCCTCCATATACCAAGAATGAGTCTTTAGTCCTCTTCAGGCACATAAGAATATTCTTGATTCCAGTCAAGTGACCATCACTTGGATTAGACTGGTACCTGCTCGTCATGCTTAAAGCATATGAGACAACATGACGAGTACATATCATCACATACATTATGAAACCAATTTCCGAAGCATATAGAACTATACTAATGTGGTCCATATCATCCAATGATTTTAGACCATTTATTTTGAGATCACTATCTCATAGACATGGGAACATTTCCCTTTTAGCCTCTTTGCATCCCTAATTGGGGAAATACATTGTCAATGTATGTACTCTGACTTAAGCCGAAAAATCTTCGTGATCTATCTCTATAGATCATGATCCCTAAGATATAGGACACATCTCCTAAGTCTTTCATCAAGAAACTATTTCTCTACCAAGTCTTAACAGTCTGTTGAGAAAGAATGTCATTCCTTATCTGTAATATATCATCTACATATGATACTAGGAATGCCACATGGCTCCCACTAACCTTCTTGTAAACACACGGTTCATCTTTATTTTGAATAGAGCCAAACTATTTGACTATTTCATCAAAACGTATATTCCATCTCCATGAGGCTTACTTTAATCCATAAATGGATCGAATTATCTTATAAACCATTCTAGCAAAACTTGGATCTACAAAACCTTCAGGTTGTGTCATGTACACAACCTCTTCTACGCTCTCATTTAAGAAAGTAGTCTTGATATCCATTTGCCAGATTTCGTAGTCATAGTAAGCAAGCAAAATCCTGATGGACTTGACCGTTGCCACTGGTGAGAAAGTTTCATCATAGTCAATACTATGAATTTACTTGAAACCTTTTGCCACCAGTCGTGCCTTAAAGGTCTGTATTACTATCCATGTCAGTTTTCTTCTTGAAAACGCACTTGCACCTTATAGGTTTTACCCCTTTAGGTGGATCAACCAAAGTCCATACTTGATTTTTCATACATGGAATCCATCTTAGATTTCATGGCCTCCTGCCAACTTTTAGATCTTGGAATGTTCATAGCGTCTTGGTAAGTAAGAGGCTCATTATCATTATTCACAAGCATTACATCACCATCCTGAGTCAAGAGAAATTCATAGTGAAATCAGACAATGGTTTTGTAAACCGTTGTTAGAATCAGACAAGTGTTTTACTTGTATGTGGACTATACTTAATTCACACAACAGTTTCTGCATACCGTTGTCCAATTGAAATCTTAGGGGGGGGACAATTATTTTGGAGGAGTTAATGAGGGGGGACAAAGATTCGGACAATTATTATAAAAAATTTTATAAAAAAAACACACAACGGTTTTACAATTTAAAAACAGTTGTGTGACTTTTTTTTTTTTTTTGAATTTCTCGTTCGTGACAAACTTTAATTGTGAACTTTGTTTGAATAATAAAGTTTATGTTTAATTGACACACTTAATTATAGGACAATTTTCTTAATTAAGCCGGATATCATAGTTTGTAGTTCTCTTATCATATTAAGACTTTCGTATTATCCTCGTTATTATACTTAACAACGTATAAAATGTACATATTTTTCTTTGTCGGACCAAGGACACCACACAATTTACTAAACATACAAGTCGGGAATGTCGTACAGTCTCGCTTATACATGACTTACATAATTTCGTGTGTAAACTAACATAACCACCAAGTCGTAACCCCTAAATCGTAACCCCTAAACCACAAAACCCTAAGCACAATCTATTATTATAAGTATTATTTTATAAAATTTTCAATCAATAACATGTTCGGTATCTTCAAAGAAGTGTAAAAAATAAGTTAGGCAAAGGTATTAACAAAATTTTTATAAAAAAAACACACAACGGTTTTTTTAAGAATAAACCTTTGTTGTACTTTACTTTCCACGACGGTTTTTTTGTAGAAACCGTTGTGTGATTACCACAACGGTTTTTTATTTATAAACTGTTGTCTGAATGATTTTACTACAACGGTTTTACAACTTAAAAACAGTTGTGTGACTTTTTTTTTTTTTTTTGAATTTCTCGTTCGTGACAAACTTTAATTGTGAACTTTGTTTGAATAATAAAGTTTATGTTTAATTGACACACTTAATTATAGGATAATATTCTTAATTAAGCCGGATATCATAGTTTGTAGTTCTCTTATCATATTAAGACTTTCGTATTATCCTCGTTATTATACTTAACAACATATAAAATATACATATTTTTCTTTGTCGGACCAAGGACACCACACAATTTACTAAACATACAAGTCGGGAATGGCGTACAGTCTCGCTTATACATGACTTACATAATTTCGTGTGTAAACTAACATAACCCCTAAATCGTAACCCCTAAACCACAAAACCCTAAGCACAATCTATTATTATAAGTATTATTTTATAAAATTTTCAATCAATAACATGTTCGGTATCTTCAAAGAAGTGTAAAAAATAAGTTAGGCAAAGGTATTAACAAAATTTTTATAAAAAAAACACACAACGGTTTTTTTAAGAATAAACCTTTGTTGTACTTTACTTTCCACGACGGTTTTTTTGTAGCAACCGTTGTGTGATTACCACAACGGTTTTTTATTTATAAACTGTTGTCTGAATGATTTTACTACAACGGTTTTACAACTTAAAAACAGTTGTGTGACTTTTTTTTTTTTTTGAATTTCTCGTTCGTGACAAACTTTAATTGTGAACTTTGTTTGAATAATAAAGTTTATGTTTAATTGACACACTTAATTATAGGATAATATTCTTAATTAAGCCGGATATCATAGTTTGTAGTTCTCTTATCATATTAAGACTTTCGTATTATCCTCGTTATTATACTTAACAACATATAAAATATACATATTTTTCTTTGTCGGACCAAGGACACCACACAATTTACTAAACATACAAGTCGGGAATGGCGTACAGTCTCGCTTATACATGACTTACATAATTTCGTGTGTAAACTAACATAACCCCCAAGTCGTAACCCCTAAATCGTAACCCCTAAACCACAAAACCCTAAGCACAATCTATTATTATAAGTATTATTTTATAAAATTTTCAATCAATAACATGTTCGGTATCTTCAAAGAAGTGTAAAAAATAAGTTAGGCAAAGGTATTAACAAAATTTTTATAAAAAAAACACACAACGGTTTTTTTAAGAATAAACCTTTGTTGTACTTTACTTTCCACGACGGTTTTTTTGTAGAAACCGTTGTGTGATTACCACAACGGTATTTTATTTATAAACTGTTGTCTGAATGATTTTACTACAACGGTTTGACAACTTAAAAACAGTTGTGTGACCTTTTTTTTTTTTTTTTTTGAATTTCTCGTTCGTGACAAACTTTAATTGTGAACTTTGTTTGAATAATAAAGTTTATGTTTAATTGACACACTTAATTATAGGATAATATTCTTAATTAAGTCGGATATCATAGTTTGTAGTTCTCTTATCATATTAAGACTTTTGTATTATCCTCGTTATTATACTTAACAACATATAAAATGTACATATTTTAAGACACTGTTTTTTTTAACAAAGTGTTGTAAGTTATAAGACTTAACAATGGTTTTGGTCGAAAAACCATTGTATTATATATACGATGGTTTTTCTTTTGATCCGTTCATTGTTGAATATTCTTTGTAACAATTGTTTATATTGTTAAACCGTTGTATGATATAGACAATAGTTTTTTTATAAAATTATTGTTGGAATAATTACATCACAACGCTTTTATTAGCTAAATCGTTGTCTGTGTCAAAATCGTTGATATTTATTTTATAAATTTTATTTGCGGTCCTTAATACATAAGTGTCACACACTTGATGCAATGTTATCACATGAATCTTGAATATTTAATATTATCACACACTTGTTGCATTCGATTTTTTTTAAAAATATTTACTTTGTTTGAGATCTTAACGGTCAACTAGTGATTTGACTAGTACTTCTAACTAGTGTTTCGTCCTAGGTTGATGTTTCAATTTTTTGAAAAATACTTATCGACGATACAATCGTATGGATATCAAGATATATTTATTTTAATAATATTAAAAAAAAATTAGAAAAAAATAAATTTATTTGGTTTGAGATCTTATTGGTCAACTACTGATTTGACTAGTACTTCTAACTAGTGTTTCGTCCCAGATTGATGTTTTCATTTTTAAAAAAAATATTTATCGACGATCCAACCATATGGATATTGTTAGATCAGAATTCAATGATCGTCAGAAGCTAGACTCAACTGATCAGGATTGCTGACGTCATCAGTATTGCATGGTCATCAGTATTTGATCAAGCGTCAGTATCTTATTGATCATCAGGATTCCTACTCAGACTATGATCAGGATTGATCATCAGAACTTGAAGCTGATCAGGATTCCTACTTCGAGTTATATTTGGAGTCTAGATAAACATGGAAGTTTATTCTATTTGTTCCTGGTTTGTAGAATGTAGCTATCGATTAAGGATAGGTTTCTATCTTTGTTATTGATTAGGACTTATCTTGTTATTGATAGAGAAGCTGTGTGCACTATATAAACACAGTCTTAGTTTCGATTTATGTATTCATTCGAGAGAGAACATAATCGGAGAGAAGCTCTTAAGAACAGAATTTCTTGAGAGAGTTTTTGTAAGCTAGCAGCTCTTAAGAACATCAGAATTTCTTAAGAGAGTTTGTAACAGTTTTATATCAAAGTTAATAAAGCTGTTATTGTTATTGTTATTGATCTTTCATATTTGTGTTATATAAAGTCGAGAATCTTATACAATTGTATTCAACCCCCTTCTACAATTGTTATTTACTGGGCAACAATTGGTATCAGAGCAAACTGATTTAATTCTGAATCAGATACGATCTAAAGATGTCGACAACCAAGTATGAAAGCATGAAGATTCCCATCTTGAAGATATCAGAATATCCTACATGGAGGGTAAAGATGCTGATGTACCTGGAGGCTATGGATCCTGACTACTTGGACATGATTCGTGATGGACCATATATACCAACAAAGTTCGTAGAACGAACAGATACAGTACCAGAACATTATGTGGTCAAAGCTAAAGCTGAATGGACTCCAGAAGAAAAAGCTCATGTACTTAGGGAACCAAAGATAAAGAATATCTTGCATAATAGCCTTGATGCTGTCATGTCAAACAGAGTGATTGCATGCAAGTCTTCAAAAGAAATCTGGGATACTTTGGAAACTCAGTGCCAGGGATCTGCATCTGTTAAGAAAAACAGAAGGGCTCTATTGATTCAAGAATATGAGCAATTCGATGCAAGACCTGAAGAGAGCCTGACTGATCTATATGATAGATTTCTGACACTATTGAACAGCTTATCCTTAGTTGACAAAGTATATGAAACTGAAGATTCAAACACCAAATTTCTTAGAGCTTTACCTGAAGAATGGGATACTCAGACCTCAATCATTAGACACCAGTATGATCTGAACATTGTGTCTCTTGATGAGATCTATGGGATGCTAAGAACTCATGATCTTGAAGTTCAACAGAGAAAGAACAAGAAAAGCAGCAAGGCAAAGTCAATTGCTTTGAATGTAGAAGCAAAATCAAAAGGGAAAGCTATGGAGGTCTCTAGAAGGAAAGCAAGAGAAGCTGAGTCAGATCCTGACGACTCTTCATCAGATACTGATGGCAATCCTGATGCCAATACTGGTGATGAATCTTCTGATTCAGACATGGAAGAGATGGTTGCTATGATTGTCAAAAACTTCAGAAGGATGAAGTTCAGGAAGAATAGAAGACAAGGCAACTTTCAGAAAAAGACCTTCAAAGCAGACAAAGACAAGTATATCAAAAAGGACAGCAAGGGTAGCAAATTTGACAAGTCAAAGGTTAGATGCTACAAGTGTAATGGTATGGGTCACTTTGCTTCTGAATGCAACAAGACAAAGGCACTCATCACATCAAGCAAGGATTGGATGGACTCTTCCTCAGAATCTGATACTGAGGTAGTCAACTATGCGTTAATGGCCAATGCTGATGTAACTGCTGCTCCTGATGATAAGGGTAAAAGGAAAAATGTGTTAGTCATGGATAGTGGATGTTCTGTGCACATGACTGGAAACAAAGCCCTGTTATCAGAATATGAGGAAAAAGCTGGCCCAACTGTGTCTTATGGAGATGGCAACATTGGACAAACCTTGGGATATGGCAATATAATCATTGGAAATGTCATCATTGAAAAAGTAGCTCTAGTGAAAGGACTAAAACACAACTTGTTGAGTATTAGTCAAATCACTGACAGAGGTTATCATGTCAATTTCTATTCCACACATTGTGAAGTAGTCAGTAAAGCAACAGGGAAGATAGCACTAACTGGCTACAGGCATGGTAACATATATGAAGCCAACATTCTCTCAGATACTGATGGCTCCCCTACATGTTTCATCAGTAAAGCTTCAGTAGATGAAAGTTGGAATTGGCACAAGAAGCTTTCTCATCTCAACTTCAGCAACATCAATGAGTTGGTTAAGAAAGAGTTAGTAAGAGGATTACCTAATGTCTTATATACACCTGATGGACTCTGTGATGCATGCCAAAAAGCAAAACAAAGAAGGACATCATTCCAGAGTAAATCAGAATCCTCTATTGAAGAACCATATCACATGCTACATCTTGATCTGTTTGGTCCAGTCAACATCATGTCCATCAGTAAGAAAAGGTACACTCTTGTAATTGTTGATGAATATTCTAGATTCACCTGGGTGTATTTTCTGCATAGAAAAGATGAAACTCCTGAAGTTCTGTTGGATCATGTGAGGATGATTGAGACAACCACAAAGTACAAAGTCAAGATTCTGAGAAGTGATAATGGTACTGAATTTAAGAATTCAAAGATGGAAGAGTTCTGCAAATACAAAGGAATCATTCAACAATTCTCTGCTCCTGGCACACCTCAGCAAAATGGAGTAGTAGAAAGGAAGAAATAGAACTCTTATTGAAGCTGGCAGAACTATGTTGGAAGAAGCTAAATTACCTACATATTTCTGGGCAGAAGCAGTCAACACAGCATGCTATACACAAAATCTCACATTGATAAACAGGCATGGTGTCACTCCTTATCAGTCACTCAAAGAGAAGAAACCAAGTCTGAAGCATTTGCATGTGTTTGGCTGTAAATGTTTTGTTCTCAGAACTCATCCTGAACAGCTAGGGAAATTTGAAACAAAGGTTGATGAAGGAATATTCATAGGTTATCCTACATCAAGAGCCTTCAGAGTTTTTAATTTGAGAACAAGAACTGTCATGGAGTCAATACATGTATCTTTTGATGATAAGAAGATAACTGGAATCATTGAAGACTCGCATGATAGATTGTTATTTGAAAATGAAGCTTCCAAGGAACCTGAAGAAAGTGAATCAGAAGCTGTCCATTCATCCAGTACTGACGGGTCACCAAATCCTGATGACTCACCAGGTACTGATGGTGCTAATACAAATGATACAAACAACAGTGATACAACTAGTAGTGCTAATGTTGAGGGGGAGCAACGGCATTCAACTACAAGTTCAGAGTCAACTCAATCATCAGGACAGAATTCTTCAGATACTGATTCAAGTGAAGATCCTGATAACACATCAGGAGGGCATAGCAATAATTCAGGGAGAGCTTCAAATCAATCAAATTCTTTCAATCAAGATAACACCAATCCAGGGGGAGCATCTACTTCAAGAAACAATTTGACACCAACAAGGAAATGGACAAAAGATCATACTCCTGATTTGATAATTGGAGATCCTGATGCAGGTGTTCAAACAAGAAGTGCAACTCAGAATGAATGTTTATATAATAACTTTCTATCCAAGGAGGAGCCTAAGAAAGTTGAAGATGCACTTAAAGATGCTGATTGGGTTACGGCAATGCAAGAAGAACTGAATGAATTTGAAAGGAATGAAGTCTGGAAACTGGTACCAAGACCAAAGAATAGATCAATTGTTGGTACAAAGTGGATTTTCAAGAACAAGACTGATTCTGATGGAGTCATTATCAGAAACAAAGCTAGACTAGTTGCAAAGGGGTATTCCCAACAAGAAGGAATTGACTATGATGAAACTTTTGCTCCTGTTGCAAGACTAGAAGCCATCAGGATATTTCTTGCTTATGCAGCACATAAGAAATTCAAGGTTTTCCAGATGGATGTTAAAAGTGCTTTCTTAAATGGTGAACTGGAGGAAGAAGTTTATGTTGAACAACCTCCTGGTTTCATTGATCCTAAATATCCAGATTATGTCTACAGACTGGATAAGGCACTTTATGGACTAAAGCAAGCTCCAAGAGCATGGTATGAAACCTTAGCTCAATTCTTACTGGAAAGTGGATTCAAAAGAGGTGCAATTGATAAAACTCTATTTTATTTGAATCATGGTAAGGAGTTGCTGTTAGTTCAGATTTATGTTGATGATATCATTTTTGGGTCAACAAACAATAAGCTGTGTGAAAAGTTTTACAAGCTTATGCAGTCAAGATATCAAATGAGCATGATGGGAGAAATGAGTTACTTTCTGGGTCTTCAAGTTAAACAGACTGATGAAGGGATTTTTATTAATCAGTCTAAATACACAAGGAATTTACTGACAAGGTTTAACATGCAAGACAGTACTCCTGCTTCAACTCCCATAGCTACAGCTACCAAACTTGATCCTGATCAAGGTGAAGAGGTAGATGTAACTCACTACAGAGGAATGATTGGCTCTTTATTGTATCTCACTGCCAGTAGACCAGATATCATGTTTGCAACCTGTCTATGTGCAAGATTTCAAGCAAAACCTAGAGAACCACATCTGATTGCAGTCAAAAGAATTTTCAGATATCTCAAAGGCACTCCTTCACTTGGCCTTTGGTATGCAAGGGAATCAGATTTTGGGTTGTGTGGTTATTCAGATGCTGATTTTGCAGGATGCAAAATAGACAGGAAAAGTACTTCAGGAAGTTGTCAGTTTTTGGGTGGAAGACTAGTTTCATGGTTCAGTAAAAAGCAGAAATCTATTTCCACTTCAACTGCAGAAGCTGAGTACATTGCTGCAGGAAGTTGTTGTGCTCAGATAATGTGGATGAGAAATCAGTTGTTAGATTATGGCCTGTCATACTCAAAAATCCCTATTTATTGTGATAACCAAAGTGCTATTGCAATGACAGGAAATCCAGTTCAGCATTCTCTTACTAAACACATCAGTATCAGATATCACTTTATAAGAGAACAGGTTCTGGAAGGAACAATTGAACTTCACTTTGTTCCTACTGATCAACAACTAGCTGATATATTCACCAAGCCACTGCCTGAAGCTACTTTCAATAAGTTGGTGAATGAACTTGGAATGATGAATTTTGAGAATTTCTGAGGAAAAGCTACAGAGAGGAAATCCTGATAACTGTCAAATTCTGATGGTTATTCAGAAAGGTATGTATCTTTGATCAAATCCTGATAGGACTCAATCCTAACAGGAAGTCAACTGGTCAAATCCTGATGCTCAGATGATTGAAGCTGGTATGAAAACCAGAGGTTCTATGCTAATTTGTCATCAACACTCCTGGTAAACTCTGGACAATTAGATTATTACTTAGTCTTTGATTAAGTTTTCAGTCTTAATTATCAATTTCAATTTCATTATTAACAGAGTTTATTATTTATCATCTCTATATCACTTTGAGTGTTACTAACAAATTTTGCAGGCAAGTACAGGAAGCAAACAATTGAGAAAATAGATAATTTTCATTAATTCTTGAATATCAATCACAAATGAAAATTGGAAATTACATATTTGTTTTCCTAGTCTATTTTCTACTCAGGAACTCGTGCTTTACAGATAAGCATGAACACGTGCCCTGCAAATTAGCATGAATGCTCCTGAGCAGCTTCACAGTCCTTCAGAACTGGAAGGTCTCTTGTTCCATCCTTAAGAGACAAGAAGAGGAGCTGATTTACTTGAAGGCGGATCGTCACCGTGACCATCGGGACGCCTCCGTGCCTCCAACTTGCATGACATACAAGCATCACGGATTCTCTTCTTACGTTTCTCAAGCTCTCGGACGAGCTCTTCATCATCTTCATCCTCATCCTCTTCATCATCCCAATCGTCTTCATCCTCTTCATTGACAACGATGAGATTTTCAAGAGGATTCCAATCAGGATTTGCCTGATGGAAGTTATGAAGAAGCACATCAGCCATTGCATTCACAAAAGCATGATGCTCCTGTGGATCAGGAATAGGCTGAGGTCCCTCTTGCTCTGCAATCTCTGCTAGAGCCTCATCCATTTGTTGCCAAATTCTATCAAGTTCTTCATCAGGTATGTTGTTTTGATTGTTGGCAGCCATTGAAAAACAAAGAAGGTGAAAGGTTTTCGTAAGTTTTTCTCTGGAGAGGATTTGTGTTTTAATAGATATATGATGATTATGCTTAACAGTTCTCTTTTATAGAGAATGTGTATTAAGGGTGCAGGTCATTTCTACAATCTCGATGAGACGGTTCGGTTTTCCATAAATATTTTTGCCTCGTTTGCTGGTAAGCGTGTTTTAATTCTATGACCATTAATTTGGTTATTTTTCTTAAACCAAAACGCTATTCAGGATTGTTAAAATAAATTTTGTTTTCTTAAATAAAATTTTATTTTAATCTTATTGAATATTTTTTTTCAATCCTGATATGGCAAAATATTTTGTGCGGAAATGCTTTTATTCCTGATGAGGTTAGGTTTTTCTTACATCAGAAAATGCCTACTCGTCATGGACTACTTTCTAATGCTATGGTACAAGGACCAACCCACCTTGTTCCTGACACAAGCATGCAACCTAAACAGTCTAAATAGTTAACAACCACCTCTACTGTCTCTCAAAAGACTTTAGTTGTAAAATCAAAGAAATCAGCTAGAACTGATGTGTCTGGAAGGCAATCAGGTTCAAAGGATTTTTCCTCTACACCACTCACTAAAAAGAAGATACAAGGGGGTGTACTAGGGGTCCTGGTGAAGAAAGCTGATAAGGTTGTTAAGAATGTTCCTGTGAAAAGGAAGTTAAGGTTGATTGATGAAAGTGATTCAGAGGATGACTTACCTATATCCTCTGTTATGAATGTGAACAAGGAAGTTGCTGATACTGCTACTAAAGCTGTGGTACCTTTATCAAAACCACAAAAGACAAGGAAATTATCAAAGAGCAGGTATCATATTCCTTTGACAGTGCAAATGAAGGATACTGATATTCAGACATCAAATCCTGATGTTAGTATTCCTGATGCAGCAACAAAAGTTGTCTCTATATCAGACTCTCCAGCCTCTCCATCTCAGATTAGAGAAATTTCTTGGGAGAAGGTTTCTACAACTGCTTCCTTGGTTGGTCTTACACCTACATCAAAGAAAAAGAGGAATGCAGAAGAGTTAGTCTATCAGAGACAGAAGAAGCTGAAAGGATCAAGCCCACAAGAACCTGAATTTCAGAGTAATTCAGCAGCTACTGTTGATCCTGCCACACAAGAACCACTCAATCAAAGTTTGGGTGAAGGCTTAGCTAGTGGAATGGTCACACAAGAACCATTTTCTCAAAGGGAGAATGAAGACATCAACATTCCAGCTACACAAGAACCATCTTCTCAAAGTGAAGATGCAGGCAAAGCTACAGCTTCTGTTGAAAGATTGGTCGAGAACATTGTCAATGAGGGAAGCACACAAGAACCTTTAACTCAAAGTGTTGAAGCAGCTTCTGAACCTCAAGCTCCACAAGAACCATTGGTAGCAAATACTGATGCAAGCATATCAAATCCTGACGATGTTCATCCTGACGCTAGTGGTGCTCCTGATAATGAACCTATTTTGATTCAGCCACTTCGTTCAAGACCAATGGATCATCCTATCTCAGAATCACAGGATAAACTGAAAGGTATTGCAATTCCTGATCCTGATAAATCTCATGGTTCTGATGATGATAATTCTGATGATGATAGTGATGATGATAATGAGAATAGAAAAGAGAAGGAACAGCTTGCTACAGCACTCAAGATTAGTCTTGGAACTAATTTTGGTTCATCAAGTACATATATGGCTAGCAATGCTTTCACTGGGAAAGATCAGAGACAAGATTTTTCTATTCCTTCCTTTGATCCTGCAGAGGCATTTAGACAGAATGAATGGAACAATTCATGGCACCAATCTGATGAATCTATCAGTTTTTCTTCTGCTATTGAACATGCCTATAATGCAGTGAAATCTATAGAGAATCAAGACTTGAAGAATCATCTGAAGGCTACTACTCTGTTATCCAAAAGCCTGAAAAGTGAGATTGATTCTATCAAGGGTTCAACTGAAAAAGTGAGGACTGATATCTTTAATAATTTTACAAAGGTGCCTACTACTTTACAACTGAGGGTAGTGGAATCCCAAGTGAAATTTGTTGTTTCAGAACAAACCTCAATCAATCAAAGAATTGATTCTCTGGATACTAAGGTAACTGAAATTCAAGCCTCTCTTTCCTTAATTTTGCAATTATTGTCAAATCCTGATATCAAAAAGGGGGAGAAGGTTATTCAGACAAAATGTACACCTGATCTAGTATTAAGAAATAATGATGATGATACTGGAGATGATGGTGGTGACAAAGTAATACAAGGAGAAACCTCTGATGCTGTTGTTATGAAGACAATCCAAACTTCTCAAAGTCAAACAACGCAGTCAACTCATGTTTCTGATTCTGGAGTTAAGACAGTAAGAACATTGGTGCAATCTCAGATCCTGACGGAAGATCAAATCCTGACACCTGGTCATGGACACATTCTTGCTACAATTCCTGAAGGTGATGAAGATGTAATTATTGATAATCCTGAAGATGCATCAAATTTATTCCAGAAGTTTTCTACAAAAGATGGCAGAATTGTTACTCTATATCACACTGATAAAAGAGTTCAACAATTATTTGCAAGAAAAGCACTCTCTACAGCAAGTGAAGAATATCCAGATCTCTCACATGAAGAATTCTTGAGATTACAGAGAGAGACAATGGAAAGCTATACTGCTCCTGCTAGAGGTAGAGGAAGCAGAGGTAGGAGAGGTGCTAGAAGAAGTATAAGAGGTTCTTCAACTCAAACAGTACCTAGACAGACAAGGTCTAGAGGGTTAAGAATTGAAGAAATTCCTGAACCTATTCAAACTCTAGTAGTTCCTGACAGATCTACTTTTGGTGATGATGGAATTGTTGAAGAAGAACCTGAATTGAGAAGAAAGTCAAGTAAATCAACTCTCAGCAATACAAATCAAATTGAAGATTCTAATCCTGATAATATTCAAGATCCTGACGAATCTGAAATTCTGCAAGAGGTTGATTTGATAATCTTATCTACTGTTGTTGATTGTCACAACAAAGAAGTAGATGAAGAAGAAGAAGCCAGAAGAAGAGATATTACAAAAAGAACAAATGAAGATTTCAATCTCTATCTACAAAGGCTTAAAGTTTCAAATGAAAGAAAATGGAGAAATTCAAGCAGACAAGAATCTTTACTTGAAAGAAGCTACGCTCATGAAAAGGAGAAATACAAGAAGTGGAAACATATTAGCACATTAAGTTGTGATACACCTATCAATTTTCAGTCTGGTGGAATTATTACAAGTGCTTCAAGTGTTGTTGATTTGTCTGATATGGCTAGATCAAAAACACTCTGGTTAAAGATGTTTTCGAATCTGAAGCAATTGTCAAGTAATTCAAGAGGAGGTATTGGACACAGAGATGGTGAATATCTGAATATGTCATATGTTGATCCTTACTCCTTAACAGAAATTGGAGGTACTTTAACTTCTGAAAACCTGAACAATTTATTAGCTGTTGATATAGTTATAGATTGTCATGATGGTTTTGAAAAGAAAGAAAAGCTTCTGTACTTCATGAAAGATGGTAGTGTGAAGATTTTATCTATTCAAGATCTGCTGATGAAAACTACACAGGAACTGAAATATGTTCACTATCTGTTAAGATGGAAGAACCAAGTGTACAAAGTATGGGCTGACATGATTTTGTCAACTATAAGAAGAAGACTGGATGAAAACAGTAATTTCGATGGTAATTATATTCCCATGTACTTAAATCAAAGAGGTCAGGATGTGGAAATGCAAAGGGGTACTGCTGTTAAAGAAGTAAATTTTGGCATGACTCATCTTTCTCTCAATCCTGATGGGAAGGAAATTGCTTATCTTTTGCTTGAAGAGAACAGTCTACAGAGAAACTCCATACAGAATCTCAGATCAGCTATCTACCAGATTAATGAGGAAGATGAAGAACTCAGAAATCTTAAGGAAAGACTGATTCAAATTCTTGAAGAAAAAGAAGAAAGTTTATTATCCAATTTCTTGAAGATGAATCTGTTCTATCAAAAAGCTTAAAACAGATAAGTTGTTTCTGAAGATACTTGTACATTTTGATACATGTTTTTGACATCATTGAATATTTGGAATCTATACTTTATTTCACAAAGTATGAGATTGGGGGAGATTGTTAGATCAGAATTCAATGATCATCAGAAGCTAGACTCAACTGATCAGGATTGCTGACGTCATCAGTATTGCATGGTCATCAGTATTTGATCAAGCGTCAGTATCTTATTGATCATCAGGATTCCTACTCAGACTATGATCAGGATTGATCATCAGAACTTGAAGCTGATCAGGATTCCTACTTCGAGTTATATTTGGAGTCTAGATAAACATGGAAGTTTATTCTATTTGTTCCTGGTTTGTAGAATGTAGCTATCGATTAAGGATAGGTTTCTATCTTTGTTATTGATTAGGACTTATCTTGTTATTGATAGAGAAGCTGTGTGCACTATATAAACACAGTCTTAGTTTCGATTTATGTATTCATTCGAGAGAGAACATAATCGGAGAGAAGCTCTTAAGAACAGAATTTCTTGAGAGAGTTTTTGTAAGCTAGCAGCTCTTAAGAACATCAGAATTTCTTAAGAGAGTTTGTAACAGTTTTATATCAAAGTTAATAAAGCTGTTATTGTTATTGTTATTGATCTTTCATATTTGTGTTATATAAAGTCGAGAATCTTATACAATTGTATTCAACCCCCTTCTACAATTGTTATTTACTGGGCAACATATATCAAGATCTATGTATTTTGATGATTTTACAAAAATTTCAGAAAAAAATAAATTTATTTAGTTTGAGATTTTAGCAGTCAACATTTGACTGGTACTCATGTATGTTTTGTTTATCTGACTTGAGTCCCGTTTCATGGAATATTAACTTTTTATTAATTTTTTTCTACAAATTTGTATAAAAAATTATTATTTTCTTATTATTTTTAAGCATCACTAATATAAGTAAAATTATCATAACAAATAGAATAACATAAATTTTACAAATTTATAAATACATATATAAAATTTATTGATTTTTTTATAAGTTTCATGCTCATCCAAATTTGGCTTCCTGTCAAATTCATTTTGCCCCTATGAATATTTCATTCCCCCGCCCTTCATTTCAACTTCCCCCGTAATTAAAATTTTGCTTCCCCCCTTTTATCTCCAACAAGAAATACATACCCAACACAAAACATAAACACAAACCTCTCATCTCCTTCCAACTTTCTCTCAAAAGGGCTTCTCGCTCTTAGCAACTTTTTTTGGGTTTAATTGAGGACTTCAATTTTGATTTGAATTGAGGGCTTCTGGCTTAGGGCTTAAATTTATCACTTGTATCTTCAATTTAAGGGTTGAGATTTAAGGTATTATCACTTATCTCTTCAATTTAATGTATGTTCAATTTTTATTTGTTTGCTAATATATCTATCTCTGGCAGCTAATAATTGTTCAATTAATTTTAATCGCAAGTGATTAAATCTTAAAATTGGGGCTTTCACTTAGCTCAGATTAAATGGTAAAATTGGGGCTCATATTAGTTTGTTTATGTGGCTCCGATTGATTGGCTCCTTCAATTTTCTATTGTTTTCAAAACAATTTCCAAATTGGGATTCAAATTTATGATTTTGCAGGTGGTTTAGGGCTTTGGGAATTTCAATTGAGCGCTTCTGGTATACAAATGTGCCGGTATGTTGGGTTTTGATTTATATATATGTATTTTGTTAGGGTTTAAATTGTTTATATTATGGGCTGTAAGTTTTATTTTATATTATAATCATATATATGTTGTTGGTATTTGTTAATATTGTTATATTTTGATATGTGTTTATTTTGACTAAGGTATCTCTCACTTTGAATTAGTCATTCATGTTATATATATACAAGCTCTGTTTTCGCTCGACTTGAGACCTTGTCTTGATAGCGTATTTTTTTGGAAGAGGTAATATAAATTAGAAAGTGAGAAAGATCATTGTAGGAGGTTCAAGTTTTGCACATTAGTTGGGTGTATTTTTTGGGATTATAAAAATCTATATTACACTGGTTGGAAATATGACAAAAGAATCTTTACATATTGATGCAGGTGTTAAGAAAAAGGTATGTTATATCTATTCATGGCAGTGGTGTTCACAAAGGTTTATCATATGTAACACTTCCCTTAAACTCTACCAAAGTTGTTCTTGCCTTAAAATCTTCCTAAATATGGGCTTTAAGTGGCACTGCCCTTCAAAATCATGTACGAGAACTTTACTCGCTTGTAAGGTTTATGTACATGAGTTGGCTTGATGTGATATACATTTTAATTTAATCGTTTGCGTGTAATTAGTTTTATGATTTCTTTGGTACAAATCCACCAGTACATATTCTTGTTAAATTTATGTATGTATGTATGTGCTTGTACAGTTGTACTCCACCAGTACATATTCTTGTTAAATTTATCGGTCTGCCTCTGGATTTATAGCACATTTTAAAAATATTAATCACTGCCTGACAAATCTGCTAATTTTCGGAAATAGAAAGAGATGTTATTTAATATACAAGAATATGTCTTGTCATTTCTTCATATGTCCATTTCAGCTTCCAGTGTTGCATCTGGTTTGTCAAAAATATTTTACTATTTATAGTCATGTATGAATTAATATGCTATTTATAATCATCTATGAATTAATAGCTTCCAGTGTTGCATATAATAAACTGTTTGTTATCTTATATATTTAAGGCATTACCTTGCAGCTCTAAAACTGAATGTTCAAACTGCCCTCATGCCTCTGTAAGATACTTTTGTTGGTGGAATAAAGTGAGTCAAAAAAGTTTAAGTTTCTCATATTTTGTCTTTTGATTTGAGTTTGTACTAAAAAGTTGAAGTAAACTTCATGTGACATTGTAATTATGAAGCATATTGCCACACCAGTACAATCTAGAGGGAAATTTGGGACTGCTAGAGACGCAATGATCTTGTTGAAGCACAAGATCTTAAAAAGCATTCTCCTAAGACTTACTAAAAAGGGTAGATCTGCTGAGCTTGCACTTCCTCCCAAAATGGTAATTATAATACTTTCTTATGCTGCAAGACACCAAAAGTTTCATATTTACTTCAGTATGCACAAAGTGGTAATTATGATACTTTCTTACTTTCTTAGGTAAATGCGCGGATATTATTTGTTGATCCTTAAACAAGAGCTTCAGTACTATCCACACCTTGTACGTGCGTGGTATGCTTTCTTTTCATGTGCTCTTTCTAGGTTAGTCTATGGTGTTGTAATGGACATCATAGACAAGGAGCATGATATGAATGATAAATATGACACTGTGAACGGTTGAATGAAAGAACACATGTCTTGTAATGTTAAATATCAGAGCTTAGTCAATTATTTCTTTACCCTTAGATAGAAGACTACATAGATGCCGACTTATTTTAGCCAAGTATAACTCTATAATCTGGTTTTTAATTCTCATTTTTACATGGATGCTGACTTGTTTTAGCTTATCATTTTCTTATCCCTTATCAAATTCAAACTTTTGACTTCTTACATTATATATCATACCGGACTTCATTTTGTATAGCTGATATATCATTTATAACTTCATAACATGATGGCAGCACAATTACACTCAACTAGATGGTGTAACATGATGGAGTCTTCTACTTCTTTACCAGATAACCAGCCTTACTCGTGGAACGGAAATACAAATCTGGAAGAAGAGCATCATGGAAGAACAAAGTGGAATGCTTGCCCAATATACAGCTCTTTAAACTTAGTAACCCCCAAATTGATTTGGCAGTTCAAATGGCATAGGAGAAGACAGACAAAAGACAAACAACTTGACATTAGGTATTCACTTAATGGTTATAATGGATTAATTTGGTTTGTGTCAGTATTGTTGTAATAGATTAGATTGGTCGTGTTGGTATCGTTTGGTTGGAATTTTCTTTTTTTGTATAGTTGTTGGTTAGTTGGCAGTGAACATTGGTTGTGGAGTGAATATCGGTTTTGGTAATGCAGTGATTCCATGGTTTGGATCAAATTAGTGTAGCCTTGTTTTGTTTGTAGATATAAAACCATTGTCTAATCTACTTGTCGACAATACTCAAGCTGAACTAAAACAATATTTTTATAAACCAAACCATTGTCACAATGGCTGTTTGTTTTGGTTTTAGTTTGGCTTTTTTATATTGCCAGTTTGGTTTCTTTATATTGCCAGTTTGGTTTTTTAATTTTGTTATATAAAACCATTGTCTCAATTGTTATTTTAGGTAATTGGACTATAATGAAAACTGTTGTCAAGCATTGTACTAGGCAATGTGTTGAATTTTCTATGAAACCATTGTCTATTAAGCTAGGTAACAACTTCTTGTTAAAAAAAACCGTTGTCCAAATACATTACTTCAATACAAGCATATGAAACCATTGTGGTAAAGACATCAGACAACAGATACTTAATTTCAAACCACTGTCCATAGAGATTTTTTACAAGCAATATACTAATAAAAACCGTTGTTGTTTTAAAAATAATTCAACGTATTTTATGCTAAACCATTGTCGTAAACACTTCAGACAACAGTTTTTTGTCCAATACCGTTGTCTATCAAAATCAGAAACAAGTGTTTTAGAAACAAAAACTGTTGTGGTTCTGCTAATGTTCAAACATGTTTATCTTTTTAAACCATTGCCTAACAGCTTTCAGACAACAGGTATTTAAAGAAAACAATTGTGCAAGTCAAGAATAGACAACAGTTTTTAGAAAGGAAACCATTGTGTTAAACTATTAAGACAATGGGGTTGTTCTACTAAAACCGTCGTAAATATTTAGATCACACAACACTCTTTTGGAAAATAAAGCCTTGTCTGAAAATTAAAATAACAACATTTTCTAGTTAATAAACAATTGTTGATTTATTTGTCAGACAATGGTTTCTACAACAACCGTTGTTGTTCACGCGTTTCAGACAACGTTTTCTAAGACCAAAACCGTTGTCTGTAGGGAATCAGACAACGGACGCGTCCATTGTCTGAGCTGCGTAATAGACGGCATCTCAATAGACAACGGTTTTCTAGGGCATCAGACAACGGGCAAAAAGCCTTGTCTGATTCAATTATTCTTGTAGTGCATATCGAATACGATTCTCATAACAAGAACAAACATATATCATGTATATATCAGTATACATACAGATTATATGATCATCATATGATCATCCCAATCATCATTAATGTAAAGTTTATGCATATACATCAATGTTATCATCAAAACAACACATCAATCTTGATAATCGCAAACATGCTTATATATACATCAAAACTTTAAACATATAACCGAATTAAAACGTTTTCGCAAGTAGCTCTGATACCATTGAAGGGTTTCGAGCACATAAACGCAACGGAAAACGTAAAAATAAATCAAAATTTGAAACCCCTCCGCAGGATCCATGCGAAAACAAAAGATTTAATTCAGAGATTAAGAACAAATACCTTAAGAACCTTTAACAGTTCATTAATGGAAGATTAATGAAGATCCAAATCTTGTTCAATCACCATGTATCCCGCTCTCGCGATCTACACTCTACGTTATCCACACGAACGCTTTTCTTGAAGGATTGCTTTTAGAGTTTATATAGAGAGGAAAATAAGTTTTCTAATTATAATCCAATTATAATAAAATACTAATCCGAAATTCCAATTTATTATTTAATTAAGTCGCACTTAATTAATTAATAACTAATTTCAGAATTAGTTTAAGTAATTCCATTTACTATTTAAATAATTAATCAAGTCATACTTAATTAATATTATAAATAGAATAAATTACTTATTTAAATTTAAATTCATAATTTAAATTATTTCTCCTTCAAGCGTTCTTTGTGTGTGACCCTGTAGGTTATTATTATGTTGGTAACAATTTTAATAACTAATTAAAATTGTAAACAATGAGCGGCATCTAGTAATACATCATTGGCACCCAAGTAATAATAATTAAATCGGTGATTCGATAAAGCCTTTCGTGAATAATGTTCCATGTAATATAATCGTTTTAACCTTAATATTTGAAAGGCATATGTCTAGGCCTATTTGTAAACTCCGAGGATTCTACTCAACTTTAATTAAGATGTTATAAGTAAATAATAAAAATCAAATGTCACAGGAATCTCAGAAGATTATATCTGTCAAAGAATGAAGATTAAAGTCATCTACAGTCTTGAAGTTATTCTACACTGGAAGAAGTTCATTTATTTGATCAAGCCTCAGTGAAGTATTCAAGAAAGTGGATCTATTTAAAGTGACAGAGATTTCAGAAATGTGACGGAGAAAAGTACAGGTTACAGTCCTTGTTTAAATAGAAGGAGTAAAGAATCACAGCTTAAAGTTAAAGATGAAGAACAACCATTAAAGTTTGTCGCTCATGAACCATACAGTACATGGAGTGTCAACGTCAGTCAATGGAAGTTTGTCATCAATTTTAGTGGTTCTAAGAATTAGTTTTAATTCTCCTTTAATATTATTCTTTAAGATAATTAATTTAATCTATGAATTAATTCTTTCAGAATTAATTCATATATTAAACTAATCAATCTATATCTTAAATAATTTAATATATAAATTGATTCTCTAGAATTAATTTATTTATGGAATTATTTGAGTCAGTTATTTAATTTATTTAATCTGTGAATTGATTCTAAAAGAATTCATTCATTTGTTAAAATAATTAAATGCAGAATATCTTAAATCAGAATTATTTCTAATTCTTATACTTGTAGTACTATCAGTTTTATACTAGTAGTACTATCAATTTAATACTAGTAGTACTATCCTCAATAGTACTACCGAGAGTACTACTAAGCATATTTGATAGTACTACCGAGTATTAATTGAAATGATTTCAGTTGGTTTTGGCGCGTGCAATTTCATCAGGTGACTTGTTTAAATACAAGTACTGATCAAAAGAGGCAGGTAACAAACACAGACAAAAGAATTGAAGACAGAACACAAAAAGCAAAGTTTTATCTTTCTCTCTTCTGCATTCAAGCGAACCAACTGCATAGCTCAATTTAATTCTTGTAATAAATTCTAGCCATCAAAGTTATATCCAATCCACTAGAATTCAATTACTTGTATTGCTTTGACAATCTAGCGGATCATAATCCCTAGAATTACTATCGAACTACTTTTTAGTATTCGATCTTTTTATTACAAATATAGATAAATTCATGTCGAATTTATTCTAGATTTGTTTTAACAAGAACCTTGTAATCTGTACACTGAATTGTAACACTCCTCAAGTTTAATAGAGTTTCTATTTAACTTGAATATTGTTTCAGTTTTTATTCCGCACTAATTTGTTCTAAACAGTTAAATCATTTAAAGGACAAATTCGATAAAACGGTATAGTTTGTATTCAACCCCCCTTCTACAAACTTATCAGGACCTAACAATTGGCATCAGAGCCTTTTGATTGATATACTAATCAAAGATCCAATTGTTTGAGATTTTTTTCTTAACTCTGAAATTTTTATTTTTCTAAAAATCTCAAAAATGTCTACAACTCAGAAAGTTGGTACTGTCAAAATCCCAATGTTCAGCAAGGAGCATTATTCTATGTGGAAGAAGAAAATGCTCCTATTTCTTAAGGTTGCAAATCCTAAATACATTGATGTGCTGAAGAAAGGTCCCAAACTCCCTATGATTATTGAGGAAGAGAGAACAGTGGATAACGTTGTTACTAGGCCTGCTAGTATGTACCCTAAAGATCCCAAGGAGTACACTACTGATGAGAAAGAGGATGTTACCTTGGACTCCTGTCTTCAGTTGATCCTTATTGAGAGTCTTGATCCTATCATGCATAATCATGTCCTAAATTGTGAAACTGCCAAACACATTTGGGGAACCATAGAGATAATCAATGAGGGGACAGAGGAAGTTAGGGAGAATATGCTGGAAATTCTCACTTCTCAATATGAGCATTTCAGATCAAACCCTGGTGAAGGTATCTCTCAGGTTTTTGAGAGATACAACAAATTAATCAATGATCTGAATCTCAATGGGAAGCACTACACCAACAAGGAGATTAACAAGAAGTTCCTTCTTACCCTACCACCTCATTTGGAGCACAAAATATCTGCCATTAGAGAAGCAAGAGATATGAATGAGATTGCTTTGGAGAGATTGTATGGTGTGCTGAAGACCTATGAGCTGGAGCAAATTCAACAAAGGGAGCTGTATGGAACTGGGAAAATTGTTGGTACCTCTACTGCATTGGCTGCTGAAGTCCCACAGAGACTGGAAGTGAAGGCTGTTCAACCTTCCAGTTCTCACATGAATGTTATTGATGCTGAATATGGATTAACATCCATTGATCAATCTGGTGGTGACTTCTATTCTTTAGAAGAACTTGATCAGCTGGAGGATGGTGACTTGGCTTTGATAGTCAGGAAATTTGGGAAGTTCAGATTCAAGAGGAATCCCAATCTTAAGTTCAGACCCAGATTTCAGAGAGGTGGATCTTCATCTTCAAGTGGCACAAGGGGTGGCTACAAAACTGGAACTGTGGAAAGGAGCACAATCAGATGCTACAATTGCAATGAGTTGGGTCACTTTGCTACTGAGTGCAGGAAGCCAAAGCAAGTGACCAGAAACACATTTGATTCTAGCAAGAAGAACAAGATTGGGAAAGCATATGTTGCTGAGGGAAAGAGTTGGGATGACACTGACAGTGATGAAGAAGCAGGTGAGATGGGGAACCTTGCTTTAATGGCTAAAGAGGAAAGCACTTCATCCAGATACATGTCAGAGGTAACCTTTACTGACGCTGAAATGATTTATCATCTTGGTGGCACCATAAGTTGTGCACGCACTGAAAATGATAGAATAAATCTTTTAAACACAAATCTTGAAAAGGAATTAAAAGAATTGAAACTTGTGCATGTTAATCAGGATGAACTTACTGAGAAAATTGCTTTTCTTGAGAATAGGGTTAAATGTTATATTCAACTGGAAACCATTCTCAAAGATCAGATTAGTGAGCTTAAAACCAAAGCTAATGCCTATTACAACTCTTGTAAAACGGCTAAAGAAATTTTCAATAAACAAGCTATTGGTAATCATGTCAGTATAGGTTATGATTATAACGAGGCTATAGGATTGCTTGGTATTAATACACCTTGTAGAGTCAGAGAAGAAGGAAAGATTGTTCCTTATATACTTAAGGGTATTGAAACACCCTTCTGTAAAGAATCCATAGCAGATCCTATGAATGAATACTCTATAATCATTGCTGAAGAGATTCGTGAAGAAGATATGGCTTTGGAAGTTGAACAGTCCAAAAAGTGTATATCTGATATTCCAGTCAAAGTTGCTACAACTGAAAAGACTAAATCAGGTATCCATAAGTTGGATCAAAACAACTGTAGAACTAACATGCCTGCTATTAATTCTTCTCATAAAGCATGTGGTGTGAGTAATTGCATGTCTTGTGCTTTTAATGTTATGTATGCTTTCTTTAATAAAAAGCATGTATCTAGTGATAAGACTGCTCCACGTCAACATGTTAATAATAAGAAGCATGTTAAAGCAAAGACTACTAGTCCTCCTCAGACTAGAGTGGATTCATTTATCCCTAAGCCTACTCAGAAATGTGTTAAGGCTGGCTATAAATGGAAACGTTCTTATGTGAAAGAGGATGAAGTAGTTTTAGTTAGAAATGTTGTTTTGCCTGACAAAGGCCAGTTCTTTAAGTATGCCGGACCCAATCAATTTTGGGCTCCGAGGAAGGACTAATCAATCTGATATTGCAGGGAGTTAAACAGGTGAACCGTGTTATGTGGATTCTTGACAGTGGCTGTTCAAGGCATATGACCGGAGATAGAGCCCTGCTATCAGATGTGGTTGTGAAAGCTGGCCCAGTAGTTACCTTTGGAGATAACAGCAAGGGTATTACGAAAGGATATGGCTGTTTGAAGTACGGAAATGTTATCATTGAAGATGTTTCATTTGTGGAAGGTCTGACGTTCAATCTTCTCAGCATCAGTCAGTTCTGTGACAGAGGATATGCTGTTTCCTTTGAAAGAGAGAAGTGTCAGATCACTCACAAGAAGAATGGAAAGCCTGCTCTTCAAGGAGTAAGGAAAGGTGACTTGTTCATAGCTGATCTGAACTCGGGATTCAAAGATGAAGTTAATTGTTTTTATGCTAAAGCTTCATCAGATGATAGTTGGCTATGGCACAAGAAGATGTCTCACCTTAACTTCAAAACCATGAACTCTTTAGTCAAGAGGGAATTGGTTAGAGGTTTGCCTCAGATGGAATTTACACAGGAAGGTCTGTGTGAGGCATGTCAGAAAGGAAAGTCAAAGAAAGCTTCTCACAAGGGCACTGACACATCATCAATAACTGAACCACTTCAGCTACTGCACATGGATTTGTTTGGTCCAGTTAATGTGATGTCTATGTCAAAGAAGCAATATGCACTTGTGATTGTTGATGATTTTTCTAAATATACTTGGGTTTTATTCCTACGTTCCAAGGATGAGACCCCATTCCTGGTGATTGGCCACATAAAGTTGATTGAGCTGGATTCGAGATTCCCTGTTAGAGCCATAAGGTCAGATAATGGTACTGAATTCAAGAATGCCATTCTAAATGACTTTTGTGCTGATAAAGGAATAACAAGACAGTATTCTGCCCCTAGAACTCCTCAACAAAATGGAGTAGTGGAAAGAAAGAATCGTACATTGATTGAAGCAGCTAGGACTATGCTAAGTGAGTCCAAACTTCCAACGTACTTTTGGGCTGAAGCAGCGAATACAGCTTGTTATACTCAGAATCGAACTTTAATCAACAAGGACTTAATGAAGACTCCGTATGAGATCATGAACAACAAGAAACCAACTGTCAAGTACTTTCATGTATTTGGAGCAAAATGCTTTGTGCTTATAGATGACAATGTTAAACGTGGCAAGTTTGATGCAAAGGCACAAGAAGCTATTTTTGTTGGTTATTCCAGAAGATCTTACAGGGTCTACGTGGTTGGCAGTCACACAGTAAAGGAAAGTGTCAATGTTACTTTTGATGACACTAAGTTCCCCAGTATCCAAAAAGAAGACTCATCTGAAAAGCTGAAGTTTGATAACTTGCCAGACTCAGAATCAGATGATGAAGCCTCACCTGAAGTTATTGCTGGTGATGATAATAACAATGATGATAATGATCATGGTGATGGTGGTGGAAACACTGGTAACAATGGAGATACCACCAACACTGGAGAAGAATCATCAAGGGAAACAGGCAACAACTCAGGGGGAGCAAATGAAGGATCAACTAGTCACTCACAACATCAAAGTGAATTTCAAGGTGAATCATCAAGATCAAATCTTCCAAGACAGACTGTTTGGAATAGAGCTCATCCTTTTGAGCTGATCATTGGTGATCCAAATGTTGGAGTTAAAACTAGAAGTGCTTCTCAGAATGAATGTCTTTTCTCAGCATTCCTATCTAAAATGGAGCCAAAGAAAACTGAGGAAGCACTGACTGATCCAGATTGGGTGATTGCTATGCAAGATGAACTCAATCAATTTGAACAACAACAAGTCTGGAAGCTGGTACCCAGGCCAAAGAACAAGAAAGTAGTTGGTACAAGATGGGTATACAGGAACAAGCTAGATGAGGATGGCATTGTTACAAGGAACAAGGCAAGACTGGTTGCACAAGGGTATTCTCAAGCTGAAGGCATTGATTATGATGAAACCTATGCACCGGTGGCTAGACTTGAGGCCATCAGGATGTTCTTAGCATTTGCTGCTTATTCCAATTTTAAAGTCTATCAAATGGATGTTAAGAGTGCATTCCTGAATGGTGAACTTGATGAAGAAGTGTATGTGGAACAACCCCCTGGCTTTGAAAATCAGGAGCTGCTGGACTTTGTGTACTTTCTCTTCAAGGCTATCTATGGTCTCAAACAAGCCCCAAGAAAATGGTATGACACTCTCTCTGGTTTTCTTTTAGAAAATGGTTTTGTTAGAGGTATCATAGACAAAACTCTTTTTTCAAAGAAACACAAAAGTGATATGATATTAGTCCAAGTCTATGTGGATGACATCATATTTGGGTCTACTAATGATAATCTCTGTAAGAGATTTGCTGAGCTAATGCGGAGTAAGTTTGAAATGAGTATGATGGGTGAGCTGAAGTTCTTTCTTGGATTGCAAGTAAGTCAAAGGTCAAATGGTATATTTATTTGTCAATCCAAGTATCTCAAAGAACTCCTCAAGAAGTATCACATGGAGGATTCAGCATCAGCAAGGACTCCATCTTCAACAGCCATCAAACTTGGAGCTTCTGACAAATCTATCAAGGTAGATGTTACAAGCTACAGAGGTATGATTGGCTCCTTACTCTATCTTACTGCTAGTAGACCAGATATTATGTATGCTACATGCTTGTGTGCAAGGTTCCAAGCGGACCCTAGAGATGTACATCTCGTTGCTGTGAAAAGAATCTTGAGATATCTTAAGGGTACACCTAATCTAGGTATCTGGTACCCTAAAGATTCTGGTTTTAATCTTGTTGGATATACAGATTCTGATTATGCAGGTAGTGTTGTGGATAGAAAGAGCACCTCTGGGAGTTGTCAATTCCTAGGAGGTAGGTTGATTTCCTGGTATAGCAAGAAACAGCAAACAGTTTCCAATTCAACAGCAGAAGCTGAATATATTGCTGCTGGAAGCTGTTGTGCTAAGATCTTATGGATACGGAATCAATTAAAGGACTATGGCTTTGCATTAGACAAAATTCCCATATTTTGTGATAATACAAGTGCCATAGCAATCTCCAACAACCCTGTGCAGCACTCGAGAACAAAGCACATTGATATCAGGTATCATTTTATCAGAGAGCATGTCATGAATGGAACTGTGGAGTTACATTTCGTACCCACAGAAGAACAGACTGCAGATATATTCACTAAATCTGTTGATGAATCCACATTTATCAAGTTAGTTGGTAAATTGGGTATGTTAAACAGTCTTAGTGATTAACAATATCTCTGTCATGTTTGTTCTTTCAAAATTCATTTTCTTTTGCTATTTTAATGATATTCACTGAGAGTTCTCATTTAATAGTACATGCTTGTATATTTAAATAGCTCTGAATATTTTATTTTCTTTAAAAATATTTTTCTCATTTTTTTTAAGAAGAGAAATGTATTTTTATTGAAAATATATTCATTTAGAATTATTTAGGTATTTTTCAGATTGTAAATATTGTTGTTTGAATTTTTCTGCAAGTTTATATTAATTTTATGCATTTCTATAATATTCTGCATTTTTTTTCTAGAATTTATGGAATTTTCTGTGAATTTTTCTAGATTTGTATAAATTTTTCATGCTTTTTTATTCATTTTCTGTAAAGTTTCAGTAATGTTCAGCATTTCCTTTTATTTTTATTTAATTTTCGTTAGTATTACTAGTTTTGAACTAGTAGTACTATGGGTAGTACTATCCAGTGATAGTACTACTAGTTCTTTTTAGTTAGTACTACCGTAGTTTAGATAGTATTTCTAGTATTGTTTTTAATTAAAATTTTGTTTAATTCTGATAGTACTACCAGTTCAATTTCATAGTACTACCGCGTTTTTCATTTTCTTTATTATTATTCTTTTTCTGTTTAATTGATTGTACTACCGTGTTTTTTAACCATAGTACTACCAGTTTTTTTTCTTTTTTTCTTTTACCATAGTACTTACAGTGTATTTATATATATATATATGTATAGTAATTTTTTATTACTGAGTACTTCAACAGTTCAAGTTTTAACTCAACTGCTTTTTACTTTTCTCTCTCGATTTTTCTAAGAAACGAAGTGCTGTCCAATTCTTTTTCAATTTCCAGATTCGTTTCTTGCTTGTTTTTAATTCTGAAACCACCATTGAACAGATCTTCTCAAGCCCATTATTTCGAGCACTTAAAATTCAAGGTTCATTGAGTTTTTAGTTTTCGAGTTTTTGAATTTCAAAGGGTTTTTCTCTTCGTTTCTAGTGATTAAAAAGGTGTTTTTGGATTCTAAAAATAGTACTGTGTGTGGTTTGTGTCAAGGATTAACATACTAAAATTTGGTAGTTTTTGGAGAACTTTGAAAATTTGGATTTTTAATTAATTTTAAAATCCTAAAATTCGAATTATTCATAATTATTTAAGCTTTTGATTTTCTGTGTTAATTCTTACTTAGTAAATTATGGCTCAGAATTTTGAGGTTGTTAAAAACAATTACATTGGGTATTTTGATCCGTTGAGATGTCCGATTGATCGTTTTCGACCTTGGATTCAGTTTTTAAATTCGCAGTGTTGTGTGAGTCGTGCTATATGTTTATCTGCTGATTTAAAGGTTGAACCACTTAGATTGTTGTGTTCTACTGCTGTAATTTCTGAGAATTTAAATTCTATATCTTTCACTATTGAGCACACACAATATACTATTACTGAGGATTTGTTTTGTGAAGTGTTTCAACTTCCTAGGGATAACTTTGATAGGACTCCTTCTGATGATGAATTAATTCAGTTTTTCACCAGAATTCATTATCAAGGTCCTTTGGAGTTGCCTAAACTCAGTAAAGCAAATCTAATCTGTGAATGGGATATCTTATTTGATACTTTAGCTAAGGTTTTCAGCAACTGTACTAAGAGCAATTTTCAACATATTCCATCTTTGTTGCAGTACATTGCTTATGCTATTGTGTTTAATGTTAGGCTTAACATTGGTCATCTTATTTGGAGTCTTATGGTTAGGAGAGTATCTAATGCCAGGATTGATCATGATAGTGGTAGAAAAGTCAGGTGTTTCTATCCTAGATTTCTCACTATCCTAATCAATCATGTGCTATCTGATGCTCACAAGGAGTTGTTTTCAAATGCTGTATCTATTCCTTCTCCTACTACTTTTACTAAGTTCTATCAAAGACTCCATACTTCTAGTAAATGGAATATGACACCAGTGGTTGTAAGTCCATTCATGGCTCATTTCATTCACCTACCTACTTTTGAACCCTTTGTTCCTGATCAACAACTAGTCATTGCAGCTGGAACTTCAGAGGAACTGCCACTACAGGTAATACATCCTATCTCTGGATCATCTGGAACCTCTGCTCAAACCCAAGTGGTTGATAGGACAGACCAAGAGGTTGTAGAACCACAATCTCTATCCCAGGTCAGAGAGCCAAACACAGTGTCTAATCCTTTAACCTCTCAACCTGGAACTGCTTCTTTAATAAGACAAAGGTCAAGTAGTGAAGAAACACTGAGTGCACCCACAGCTCTGTCTCCACCATTAAAAAAAAGAAAAACCTATAGAGAGACATCTGTAAGCCCATCCATGTCCTCTCAAAAGGACTTGGACTTTGAAATGGCCATTGAACAGTCTCTGGAGACATCCTCTGAACAGGATGAATCTATTGAAATTCGCCATCGGGCCCTGGCAATCTGTAATGAGTCAAGCACTCTCCCATTACTCACAATGGGAGAAGACATCCAAATACAAGAATCTCAGGACACTTTGTTAGGAGATCACTTAGGATCTGAAACAGTGCCTACCATTGTCACGGTAGAAGTGCCTTCACAGGCATCAGAGGGAAAATCTGATTCTTTGCCATCTATAATAGAATCATTTTCTCCCCTCCCAGAGGGAACATCTCTGGCTCCCCTAAGGGATTTTTCACTCGCAGTTTTTACTGGTGAAAGTGAAAGGCAACTTGATGAGTCTGTCCTTGAAGAAATTCAGTATACAATGTCAAATATTTTGACAGACTCATTCAGGGATCGGGAATTGCGAACTCCCATTGCACCACCACTGACCTCTCTTGAAGGGGCTAGGGTGATTTTTCCTGCAGGTACATCTACTGAGAATCTTGACAGACAGTTAGTGGTGAGAGATATGAATCAAACACCGAGTGAAACACAAGCACGTGAGTTGAGTGAAACACCACTGAGAGCAATTGAGGTGAGTGCACACACTGACACAAACACTACTTTGTTGAACCAACTAGCTGATCTACAAAGGAAGTTACAAGAAACCCAGGCTGAGAACAATCTTCTGAAAGCACAAGTGGTTGCACAATCTACCACCTCTGTATCAAATCAGCTGGGTACTGTGAAAGATGACCTGGAAGGACTGAAGAATAATCTACTCCCGAGGCTGAATTCAATCCAACAATCTCAAGTACTGGTGGCTTCAGACATCTCTGATATTATAACGTCAAATGCTCAGATATCGGAGAGTGTTAAGGAGATTGCTTCTATTTCTACCAAGGTGGACTTCATTCTGCAAACATCTGATGAAAACTAGAGGTTTAATGAGCAAAGGATATCTAGGATTGAAGGAGGAATGGAGCATCTTAATGAAGGGATGAAGCACCTATACAACATGATCAAGGAATCACATCAACCTACTGTAGAGCAAAGATCATTCTTTGAGGGAGATGATGATGGGGATGATGATGCTGATGAAGGAAGAGATGGAAGGGAAAGAGGAGAGATAAGGAGAACAACTGAGGTGAATCCTAGGGCTTCCACAGCTCAAACTGTAGAGGATTCCTCAACTAAGGGGGAGAAGGAGAAGAAAGGAGAAGAAAGGGAAGCTGGAGAAGCTTCTGGAGGAGATAAGGGGAAAGGTAAACAATCACTGGAGGATACTGTCTTTGACGATGCCTACTACTACCAAGGTGAACAGGATGACTTCCAATTTGACACTTCTGGTGATCTGAGGAAGACCATTTCTGAAGAAGCTTTTGGTGAGGAGGAGGTTGAGGAGGCAGTAAACTTTGAGGATTGGGAGGATGAAGCTGATCTATATACACCTGACCCTTTGTTTCAAAAGGAGTTGAAGAAACAGCAAGCAGAGCTAAGGAGAAAGGAGGATGAGCAAGCCAAGGTCTCCGACATCATATCTCAGAAGCTAAAGATTCAAAAGGCTGAACATGAAGACAAACAACGTCTTCATGGTATTCATGTCAAAGAAAGGAGATTGGATGTGAGGATGAAGCAAAGAAGCAAGTGGGACAAGGCAAGGGAGATGTTTGATATCCCTCAGAGAGGCACAAACAATGATGCTACTTTTCTGAAGCTGCTTGAGAAGATCAGAACGGTTAATCCAGACAACTCATTATATATGAAGGCATTGAAGGAAGATATCCTAAGGATTACGTCTGCATTTGATCAAGTGAGGCAAGAATTGTTCATCTATGTCTCAAGTGCGCTTGAAGGGTCATTCACCATTTCTCTTGACCTCCTACAAAGAAGATCTCTATCTGAATTGTGGATTCTGATGAGTAAAGTAAAGAGATCTTCTTGCTTGAATGAGCTTCTATATGACCGGCTTAGAGATTCTGCTATGAAGGCCAGCCCTCAAGTTGTACATTTTCCTTATGAAGTCAAAATCTACAGAGGTACAACTTTAGAGACAGTGAGGCTGGATCCTGATTCCATGAAGCTACAGACTGCTATGCAACTGGTGAAGTTGGAGAATCTTCTTAGAACTTCTGGGTTTGCTTCTGTAGAGAAGTCTGAAGTTGCTGATATGATTTCAGACTACTGCACGGAGAAAATTCCAAGGTATGCTCAGATGAAGAATAGATTGAAGAAGATCACCACTCAACCAGTGATGCCAAGTGGTGTGGTTTCTGAAAGTGATCGTGTCCTTGACAAAGATCTTCTAGTCACCTTGCAAGAAGCTGAAGAAGGTGAAATTAGAGACTGAAGGCATGATAGGTTTAGCTCATTTGTAAATATTATATGTTTAGAGCTAGGTAAATCAAGATAGGAAAATGTATTCTTATGTTCAGTCTAGAGGAACATCTATCTTGTATTTATCTTTACTGTTTGAATCTGGATATTGTTATATTTAATCCAGAAACTTTTATTATTTGCTTGGCTCTTAAAAGTCTTATTTTTTCTTGTTTTAGTTGAGTTATCCTCTAGAGGTATTTGGTTGTTATTGTCTAACAAACAAATAGGGGGAGATTGAAAGGCATATGTCTAGGCCTATTTGTAAACTCCGAGGATTCTACTCAACTTTAATTAAGATGTTATAAGTAAATAATAAAAATCAAATGTCACAGGAATCTCAGAAGATTATATCTGTCAAAGAATGAAGATTAAAGTCATCTACAGTCTTGAAGTTATTCTATACTGGAAGAAGTTCATTTATTTGATCAAGCCTCAGTGAAGTATTCAAGAAAGTAGATCTATTTAAAGTGACAGAGATTTCAGAAATGTGACGGAGAAAAGTACAGGTTACAGTCCTTGTTTAAATAGAAGGAGTAAAGAATCACAGCTTAAAGTTAAAGATGAAGAACAACCATTAAAGTTTGTCGCTCATGAACCAGACAGTACATGGAGTGTCAACGTCAGTCAATGGAAGTTTGTCATCAATTTTAGTGGTTCTAAGAATTAGTTTTAATTCTCCTTTAATATTATTCTTTAAGATAATTAATTTAATCTATGAATTAATTCTTTCAGAATTAATTCATATATTAAACTAATCAATCTATATCTTAAATAATTTAATATATAAATTGATTCTCTAGAATTAATTTATTTATGGAATTATTTGAGTCAGTTATTTAATTTATTTAATCTGTGAATTGATTCTAAAAGAATTCATTCATTTGTTAAAATAATTAAATGCAGAATATATTAAATCAGAATTATTTCTAATTCTTATACTTGTAGTACTATCAGTTTTATACTAGTAGTACTATCAATTTAATACTAGTAGTACTATCCTCAATAGTACTACCGAGAGTACTACTAAGCATATTTGATAGTACTACCGAGTATTAATTGAAATGATTTCAGTTGGTTTTGGCGCGTGCAATTTCATCAGGTGACTTGTTTAAATACAAGTACTGATCAAAAGAGGCAGGTAACAAACACAGACAAAAGAATTGAAGACAGAACACAAAAAGCAAAGTTTTATCTTTCTCTCTTCTACATTCAAGCGAACCAACTGCATAGCTCAATTTAATTCTTGTAATAAATTCTAGCCATCAAAGTTATATCCAATCCACTAGAATTCAATTACTTGTATTGCTTTGACAATCTAGCGGATCATAATCCCTAGAATTACTATCGAACTACTTTTTAGTATTCGATCTTTTTATTACAAATATAGATAAATTCATGTCGAATTTATTCTAGATTTGTTTTAACAAGAACCTTGTAATCTGTACACTGAATTGTAACACTCCTCAAGTTTAATAGAGTTTCTATTTAACTTGAATATTGTTTCAGTTTTTATTCCGCACTAATTTGTTCTAAACAGTTAAATCATTTAAAGGACAAATTCGATAAAACGGTATAGTTTGTATTCAACCCCCCTTCTACAAACTTATCAGGACCTAACAATATTATAGATTAAAGTCGAGGCATGTAATGTGTCATCCTCTTCATAATTTAATCTTAGTTTTCTTGATCGATGAGTAGACTAATAAATCAAATCAACATTTGAGCAAGGCCGTGCATTTCTTAGTCTCACTCAAACAAGAGGCCAATAATATCGCTCCTAAAATTAGGAGGGTTAAATCCCATCTAGATCATTCATATTTCTCATACGATTCATAATATACCCAATGTCCACTTTTATCATCACCAGGTCAAAGGTAACTTTTAATGTAATCAAAGTATATTAATTCTCGTATAAAAATATAATGATTTCATGTCTAAGGATCATTACACCATTATCACAGTGAGAATTACTTATGACACTATTAATATGTGTAATCTCACGGCGGGTAAATCCAGTGTCATGTACTCTTACATGCACCTATGTTTTGACTTTAGTATCACCATACCTATGACCAATGAGATGTGGTCATCAGTCAACAAACATACTAGTCTCTGTGCATTATTATTGTCCTTAAATAATAACACTCGACTATGGATATTTAGGAATAAAGATACTATTCATATAATCTCATTTTTAAGTCACATACTTAAAGATATCGAATACGTATCATAATTCCAAGGACATTTATTATGCTAACATTTATAACGCAGTAAATAAAGACATAATAAAATAATAACAATAATCAATAAAACATAATTTATAATAATAAAATGTTTTCTTTAAAACATAAAAGTATTGTCTTTAGAGCACTAATACTAACATAAAAATCATAGAACCTTATTATATTATTATTTAAGGTTCAATAATTACACAAATATTTCTGATCTTTAGAAAAGATATTTAAAACAAAGATTCCCAAATATTATTTTAAGTTTATTAAAAATATTTAAATGCGATTAAATATTTTCTGACTTATCTAAAATTGGGAATCCAGTTCAAGGAGTCGAGGAAATAGTTTTACTTCCTCTATTCCTCTAGAGTACCTATAGCTGGGGATGACTCCCCTATTCAATCAAAGAATTTCAAACTCGCTGAACTCTGAAAATGTCGATGAACTCCCAGGTCGTAATTTCAAAATACGTGGTAATCATTCGTAGCTTCGTTGACTGATGTCAACCCACACCGTGACTTACTCCCTTCAAATACTCTGGAGTAAGGAAATCTGAAATGTTACAAAGTTTTTGACAAGTATTTATACTTGGGGAATCAGGATTAAAATCCGATTCCCGTTTCATTGATTTTTATCCGGGACCAGGAGTAAACGTGAAGGAGGCTGTTGGACAGTACCTCTGATTTTAGCGTAAGAGGTTGGTAGGAAATCCAGCACTTATCTCGCGTAGGAGGCTGTGGGATAGTCCAGCAGATACAAAGCCCGTATGCGGCTAGGGTGATAATCGTGTTAAGATGTCGTCCATCTACTTGTAGAAAAGTGTGAGTACGATACAACGACTGATCATCGTGTATCGTGGCGTGCTCCGGAAAAAGGTCCCTTTCCTCCAATTGGAGTTGTGCTGCACATTATAACGAAAGCCTAGGTGCTGAGTTGCGGATAATGTGGCAGTGATGAGTAATGATGTTCCTCATACAGTAGTTGCACTGTATGGCATGTTTTAACGAAAAGAAAATAAATATATCATTCTGTATATGAATGAAGTTTTAAAGGTTTTCCTTTATGATATAAGCTTACATATAAGCTTATGCTGTTTTACATTATTGCTGGGCTTAGTGCTCACTCTTGCTTTCTTTTATATATTTATATATCACAACACAACACCTAGAGTAGATGGCCAGGATTCGTCATACCGCTCGGAAGCGCGTATGGGCCGCACAAACCGCCCATAGGATGGCAGTTGCAGCACCTCAGGTAGAAGTACTGAGTTGGTTCGGAGTGTAACTCTTGTTGCTCCGGTTTATTTATAAGTATCACTTATGTATATTAATGAACAAGAACAAACTTTTGAGCTGCCTTTCTGGTTTCACATAGAGATCATACTGGTAGTAGGTTGCAAGAATTTTACTTTTGGGTTGTAATAACTTTAATTTATGGATCATATGACTACTATTTTTGCAAATTCGTTTCTGAGACATAACTAGCGTGAGTATATTGATGGTGGGGTCACCATGTGTGTTGATTTATTATATTATGATTCAAGTATCAAGTGCTTGTACGGAACAAAGGGACGTGACAACCTGGATCTCCGACCCCGGATCTGGGGATGTTACTGGAATGGTATCAGAGCCTGTAGTTATTAAGCTCAGAAACAATAGGGCGTTAGGAATAATAAATGCAACAATAATAATAAGAAGAACTCCCATCGAGTTCATGGTTGGGCTACCAGATGTAGCACTGACTGTTAAAACCCGCAAGGGAACTTTTATTACACAGTAGAGTAACCTAGTTTTCGCTTGTATAGGTTTTTGCGGCCGAGGAGGCTGATGACTTTGAGACCCAGCATGACGATGCTCTGCTGGCGGCTGAGGACGACCCCATGGACAACCCCATGGAGGATCTAGATGAGGATCTCGAGGAGGATACAGAAGACCCGAACGAGGATCCGGAAGAGGACCCCCAGACTGTGTTTGACTTTCCTACTTCTCCTGCTCCCACTACTGATGGAGAGTCGACCGAGGATGATGATTCCACTGAGAGGAATTAGGTTATGCCCGATGTAGTTACCACGGAGGGTGATGAGACTTCTGAGGACAGTTGAAAGGCATATGTTTTAGCCTATTTGTTTACATCGAGGAATTAACTCAACATTAAACAAGTCTGTAATAATAAGTAATAATTCAAATTGTCACAGGAATCTCAGAAGATTATATCTGTCAAAGAATGAAGGTTAAAGTCATCTACAGACTTGAAGTGAGTCTACATTGAAAGAAGCTCAATTTATTGATCAAGCCTCAATGAAGTATTCAAGCTCAGTGGATTTATATAACGACTCAGAAAAACGCTTGTACAATATTAATATTTAATAATATTTGAGTTCTATGATATGTGAGTATTGTGTGAAAGGTGGATACTTGAAAGTGTGATAATTAGATGTTTACTTGGTGAATGGTATGAATTAAAATATATGTGTATGCTTTTAATTGCATTTTATATGAATTTCTTATTAAAAATTAGTTCTTTTTGACCTTTCGGGAATTTTATAAAATCATCGGAGACTCTTTTTATTGTGAAATCTTTTTCACAGCCTTTATTTTATATTCTATTATTTTCTAAAATTAATGGAGGAATTTAGTTTTGATTTTAAGGATTTAAAAACGATTTTATGAGTTAAATGTCCTTTATGTGATCAAAACTTTGAAAATTCATATTTAATTCAATTTTGATCATAAAAATATTTTAAAAATATGGATGAGCTTGTAAATTCGTATTCTATGTTTTAAAAATATTATCTTCATTTTATTTCAAATTTTTGAAAGGCATTATATTGGTTTTGTTTTATTAAAAATCAGATTTTTGGAATTATTAAATTACTATTTTGCCCCTGGGCTTATAAAACCCTTACAATCAGTTTTGCCCCTTTCTCCACTTTGCCGTTCGACTCTCTCTTCTCTCTCTCTCTCGATTTTTCTTCTGTAAAAATATCTCTCTCTCATTCTCTCTCAATTTCCCAAATATATTGATAATTATGTGTATATATATATATATGCGCATATGTGTGTGTGTGTGTATGGCAGTGTGTATGCGTGTGTATCAGTTGCATGCAAAGGGGTTTTGTGCGAATTGATTTTGATTCAATCCCGAAACCTTTGTTTTGTGATGATTCTGTGATAAGGAGATTGTTTAGATTATTATTGGTGAGGTTTGTTGAAGGAAACCCGATTTTCCGGGCACCTCCAAATCATGCCACCGTCGGCAATGAGCTCCGGCGAGCCGACGGGGACGATGATGATGCTTTTGAGTCCGATTATTGTATTAATACTAGTATTTAGTGGAGTTATGAATTGCATGTTGAAAAACCGAAGTGCATGTGTATTTTCAATTTTTCCTCTTTTGATAATTAGTTTGAAATTTGATTATAATGGATGTTTGATGTGTAAATTCAAGGTTATGGTGATTGCATGTTAAATTAATTGTGTTAAGTTTAGTTAAGTTCGAAATTTTGATGTTAAAGGTTTTGATTTGGGAATTTTAGTGAAGTTCCAAGTATTTGGATTGTTGGTTTGTTAGTTTTGGTGTTTGATAATTGCATGTATAGATTCTAGTAGTTTCTTGAGGTCATGAGTTGATTGGTAAAACCTTTTTCAGCTAAGGAAGAGTTTTAGTTTTGATATGGGATGATTAATTGTGGTAGAGATTATAATTGTGGATTGGTTTTGTATAGATATATGCCATGTTGGATTTCCAGAAAACACTGTCTGTCCTGTTTTGCTAAATTGCGAATTGTTGCTGCCTGTTTTAGACAGAGAGCCTAGGATGTCACTGTTCTAAATTGAATCTAGTTTGTGCACGCGCTAACCTTGTATCGATAGAGTTAACGAATAAAAAGTTATGCTTGTTTTACTAAAAGTTGCGCAGCAGGGATTTTTCTGTGTTTCAGTACCTAGTTTATACAGTTCGTTTTTAATCTAAATAAAGTGTTCTGAAGTTGAAACTTTTATGCTAAGTTGCGTTAGTAATCAGGAAGTAGCCTGTCAAATTTGGTAATTGTTTGATTATTTTTGGATTTATGAAAAATGTTTTAGTAAAGTATGCGCAGCAGATTTTTCAGCTTTTTGAGATGAAAAACATTGTTGTAAAAGTGTTAAGGATATGGTTGGCATGATCAAGTGGATTTAAGGAATACCAAGTGTGGTATGATTTGAAAGATATATTATTGTATATATATGTATAAGGAGCATGTTATGTGTATTTAAATGACGATGTGCGTTTATATGGTTGTTGCCTATCACATGGTTGAAATGTGGTGTACCTATTATGTGTTTACGCGTTTAGGATGCGTTGGGTAGTTTAGAATAAAGGATTAGCATTTTAGAGAGGGCATACTAAGATAGAATATATTCTTTTGTAGAGTCCAAGGAAGTGGAACTTAGAGACAAAGGAAAGACTAAGGTGGAAAGTGGAACTTAGAGACAAAGGAAAGACTAAGGTGGAGAATCAGTGATCGCTCATTACCCCTTTTAGCTACTTAAGGCAAGTATTACAAACTTGCTTTCGTATTCCGATTCCATTGTTTCATTTTGACACATATGAATTGCTATCTTGCCTTGATATACTTTTAATTCTTAAAACACCTATTGTTCATTGATAACCCTTATCTCTGTTCATATATACCATGTCGATATGTATACCATGCTTTGTTTAGTTCTTTATCCTTAAACTTTTATACACTGTTCATATCCATGAATTGAAACCTAATGACCTATGATTCTGTAACCTGAATTTGATCATATACTTATGCATTCCCTTTTTATACCTGAAAGTGAATACACCTAACTCTCATTCTAGTACATTACCAGAACATACCCGATGATAAATATTTCCTATATTCCACTAATAGAAATCCAAAGTGTTTTGATTGAACTTATCTGATTTCCAAAGGACTTCTTTATACCTGAACATGTTTTAAAAAGGAATAAAGTTTAGACTCATTTAAATTCCGATTTGTGGTTTCCACGGATTCCTAAGATTGGAGGCGTAAGAGGCCGAGTAACGCTGGTCCAGCACTTTTTAATTATAATAAATGGACTAGGGATGGACTAGTCTAAAGGCCAATGTGTTGCCTAATGGGACCCAATACAAGGACCAGAGGGACTGTGTGTCCGGTATGGGGACTTTACGTGGCTGATCACCCATATTGTCCGGTGCGTTGTGAAAAATCTCCAAAAATTACTTAATGCTTTTCTTGAAAACAGATATATTGATAATGAAATTGGTTTACCCTTTGAAATTGCATATTTATGTCATTGTTCTGATAATCTTCTGATATGGATTCTGCTAAAACCATGCTATATATATTGATATTGGAAACTGCTTTGAAATTGTATATTCAATTCATTGTTCTGATAATCCCTTGATACGGATTTTGCTATACCCATGTCATACATATTGATAGTGGAACTGTTTCCCAATGGTTAAATATTTGGACATATTATTACTTGCTGAGCATTTGGCTCATTCTTTTTCCCTATTCTAACCCACAGTTAAACGAGAAGATGGTACACACTTTTCAGACAGCTAGGAAGTCTTCCTATAGGGTTGTTTTTGGGATTCCAGCTCAGGTAGGTGATGACCACTTGTAGACGGCGTCTTGTAAGGAGGGAACATAGAACTTTTAAGATATGGTTGTAAAAACTTTTGAGACTTATGTTATGTATTAATGAATTAGATAGTGGATTGCTTGTTTCACACCATCAACTGTTGAGATCCAGGGTAGAGTTGGGGTCGAGTCTGCATGTTTATATTATTATTTATGGGTTTATTGTATAGAGTTTGTAGTGACTCCCCGATCATGACCCCAGATTGGGAGGGCGTCACAGGTTGGTATCAGAGCTGTCAGTTTTTGGTCACTGAAACAAGCCAGGATTAGGATCCCTATTAATAAAAGATTAGGATCCCTATTAATAAAAGATGATTAAGATAGTTATGAAAGGAGTAGGAATCTGTTAGGATATTAGATTGATAGATGCTAAGTAGCCATGGTAGGCGTAAGTACTTTCCTTTTAAGTTAAGTCTTTAGGATTAAGATAACCTGTTATTATATAAGTATCTATATCTATATTGTTATCGCAGGAGATGGACGTTAGTGGTGGAGACACACCCCCTCACCCATCCATCACATCATCTGAACCTATGCATACTTTGTCTGATCATGAGGAGGATCCAACGGAGATAGGTAGTCCTAGTGTTCAGCCCGTTGAGCTACCATTTACACCTGTACCTGTTCATACTACTATCCCTTGGAGAGCAGTATCTGTTGATTCTCGTGTTTCAGTCATGGGAGATCCTGCACCTATCTTTCTTCATGCACATGTAGACCTTGCTAGAGACCTAGAGACCCTTTTCGGACAGAATGTCGAGCTTCAGGCCCTTGTAAACCAGATGTCTGATGAGGCGGACCGTCGTGTCGCTGTTACTGAGGCGGAGTGGGAGGATAGGATTCGTACTGTAGAGGAGTAAGCGCGAAAGCACCTAGCTGAGGGACCCGTTACTGTTGATGCTTTAAAGGAGGCCAAGAGAGTGACTAGGATTGTTAGCTGGATGCTATGTGAGCTGAGAGCTGTTCGTGGTGGACGAGACTAGAAATGGTTGGATTCTGAGAGTGGGACATCTGTTAGAGCCCATTGGTTTTAGTACTGATTATTTGCACGGATGACTACTAGTTGTTAGGATGTTTTCCCGTTTTCCTAGTACTAGTAGACATTATTATATTATCTGCTTTGGCATTGGCTCTGCTTTGACTTTATGGGGTGATCATGTACCCTATAATCTATTGTACCTGACTCTTATCTTTATATTATGCACGTACTTTTCTTATACCTTGCTTTAAACTGTTATACCATTTATTGTTAACCTGTTCCTATAATACCTATGTTTACCCTGTTTACCCTGTTACGGAGACAAGCAAGTTATCTAACAATATGCCTAAAAGTTTTAAAATTTTCTTTATGTTGCATACAGTTTTATAAACGTTTTCAAAAAGAGTTTACATTGTGGTATATATATGCATATTGTTTCATAAATTGCTTATCTCTTATCAGAAAAATGCCACCAAAGAAAAAGACTACTGCTTCTACTCAACAGACAACCGATACCGAGGCTCAGAACCCGGTAGACCCAACTATAACTCAGATACTTCAATTACTCCAACAACAAACTGCTGCCTTGACTCAACAACAACAACGAAATGTTCAACCTTTGACAACCTTTAAATCATTTCAAGCTGTCCACCCACCTGAATTCAAAGGTACTCTAAACCCTGTTGAGGCGAAATCATGGTTAATCGACATTGAGAAAGCTTTTGCGTTAGTTAAGGTTGGGGAAGATCAGAAAACTGAATTTGCTAGTTACTACTTGAAGGCAAAAGCTAATTTTTGGTGGGAATACGTGAAGCTAGGAGAAGGAGAAATTACTTGGCAAAGATTTGCGGAACTATTTCAGGAAAAATATTTACCAAGGTACCTACAAGATCAGTTGGAAGTTCAGTTCTTGGAATTAAGACAAGAAGGGATGAGTATGGCAGAATACGAAGCCAAATTTACTGAATTGGCAAGATTTGCACCTAGGTACGTAGGAGATGATGTCAGTAAGGCTAGAAAGTTTCAACACGGATTAAAGCCATGGCTAAGGAGTAGAGTTGCAGCTTTTGAGTTGAGAAATTATACTGCGGTAGTACAGAAAGTTATGATCATTGAGGGTGAAAGCGAATTAGTTCAAAAGGAGAAATTTGGAATGAAACGAAAGTTTGGAGGATCTGAAAGAAGCCAAGGTGATGAAGGACAAGGAATTTCTCAGAATAGGAAAAGGTTTGGAAATCAACCAGGAGGAGATAGGAATTTTCAGAAGCAGAGGAGTGGATTTGGAAGTTCTGACAAGAAACCTCAAGGAGGAAAGCCGCCAACTATCACGGGAAAGCCGTCTATACCAGAATGCAAGACGTGTGGTAAAAGACATTCGGGAATCTGTAACAAGTTGAACATCACATGTTTTAAATGCAACAAGAAGGGACACTATGCTGATGGATGTCCAAGTTCAAAGCCAGGAGGACTAACATGTTTCAAGTGTGGAAAAGCGGGACATTTTGTGCGAGAATGTAAGGAACCGGTCCAATATGCTAATGTACTTAGGCTCACTGCACCACCAACACGGTCACAGTCATCTCAACCCCGAGCAAGAACTTTTAATATGTCAATCAATGAAGCGGTTCAGGACAGAGATGTAGTAGCAGGTACGCTTCCTGTGAATTCTGTTAAAGCTAAAGTGTTAATTGATTCTGGAGCAACTAGATCTTTTATATCTGAAAGATTCCTTGATAAATTGCAATGTGAGATACAACCATTGGAAAGGACGTTAGTAATAGAAGTGGCTAACCAGGATAGAGTTCCCGTAGACCAAGTGTGTCCTAATTGTAAAATAGAGATCAGTGGATATCTTTTTCAGGCGGATTTGATACCGTTCAAAATGGGAGAATTCGATGTTATCCTAGGAATGGATTGGTTAGTAGATTGCGATGCACAGATTGAATGTAGGAAAAAGCAAGTAAGATTGCGTGTGGACGAAGATCAAGAAGTGGTGTTTCAAGGTCAAAGACAAACTAGGAAGTTCTTAACGTTTATGAAAACGACACGACTACTTCGACAAGGTTGTGAAGCTTATTTGGCTCATGTTGTAGATGTGGAGAAGCAAGTGTCAAAAATGGAGGAGATACCCGTTGTAAATGAGTTCCCTGAAGTTTTTCCTGACGAACTACCCGGATTACCTCCAGATCGAGAAGTAGAATTTACGATTGATTTGGCACCTGGAACGGAACCAGTATCAAAGGCACCTTACAGAATGGCACCGACAGAAATGAAGGAATTGACTACGCAGCTACAAGATCTTCTGGATAAAGGAGTTATAAGGCCTAGTATATCGCCGTGTGGAGCGCCGGTATTATTTGTCAAGAAGAAAGACGGGAGTATGAGATTGTGTATAGATTATCGAGAACTCAACCAGTTGACTATAAAGAATAAGTACCCGTTACCGCGAATCGATGATTTATTTGATCAACTCAAAGGAGCAGCCTATTTCTCAAAGATTGATTTAAGATCTGGATACCATCAACTGAAGATCAAACCTGAAGACGTTTCGAAGACTGCTTTTCGCACGAGATATGGACATTACGAATTTTTAGTGATGCCATTTGGATTAACTAATGCCCCGGCTGTGTTTATGGATTTGATGAACCGAGTGTTTCGAACGTATTTGGATAAGTTTGTGATTGTATTTATTGATGACATCTTGATATATTCAAAGTCTTCGGAAGATCATGCGGAACATCTAAGGATCGCATTGGAAGTCTTGAGAAAGGAAAGGTTATATGAAAAGTTTTCGAAGTGTGAATTCTGGTTGGAAGAAGTACAATTTCTTGGTCACGTTATTAGTCGAGAAGGAGTGAGAGTGGACCCTGCCAAGATTGAAGCTGTGGTTAATTGGGAAAGACCAAGGACCCCTACTGAAGTGAGAAGTTTTCTCGGATTAGCTAGATACTATCGGAGATTTGTTCAAGATTTTTCAAAGATAGCTACACCGTTAACTGCACTGACTCAGAAGAATGAGAAGTTTGTTTGGACTGAGAAATGTGAGGAAAGTTTCCAAGAGCTGAAAGGAAGATTAGTGACAGCACCAGTGTTAGTCTTACCAGATGATCAAGGAAATTTCGTTATCTACAGTGATGCTTCACACAAAGGATTAGGATGTGTTTTAATGCAACATGGAAAAGTGATCGCGTATGCTTCACGACAACTCAAACCGCACGAACAGAAGTACCCAACTCACGATTTGGAATTAGCAGCTATTGTGTTCGCACTGAAAATTTGGAGACATTACCTCTACGGAGAGAAGTGTGAAATCTACACGGATCATAAAAGCTTAAAGTATATATTCACTCAGAAGGAATTAAACATGAGGCAACGGAGATGGTTGGAGCTAATTAAGGATTATGATTGTAGTATTAACTATCACCCGGGAAAAGTGAATGTTGTGGCGGATGCGTTAAGTCGAAAAGAGAGATTGAATTTGTTCACAATACCTAAGGAATTGCTTCAAGAATTTCAGAAGTTGAAACTAGAAGTTTATGATTCGGAAGTTACTGACGAAGTTCTCAACGCTATGACGTTTCAACCAGAATTGTTGGAAAAGATACGAAGATGTCAAGAGGAGGTTATGAACCAAGAGATGAACACATTGACTGGTGAAGAGATCTGCACCCAAAAGGATGACCAAGGAGTTTTGAGATTTTCTACAAGGATATGGATTCCAAATGTGACAGAATTGAAGAATGAAATCTTGCGGGAAGCTCATAGTTCACAGTACTCAATTCACCCTGGTAGCACGAAAATGTATCGAGATTTGAAGGAACATTTCTGGTGGCCGGATATGAAAAGAGAAATTGCCGAATGGATAAGTAAGTGTTATACTTGTCAATGAGTCAAAGCAGAACATCAAAAGCCGAGCGGACTATTGCAACCATTGGATATTCCGGAATGGAAGTGGGAACATCTTGCCATGGATTTTATTGTTGGACTACCAAGGACAAAAGCTAATCATGATGCCATATGGGTAATTATAGAAAGTCTGACCAAGTCTGCACATTTTCTCCCAATCAATGAAAGATTTTCACTGGATAGATTAGTACAGCTATATCTGAAGGAAGTTGTGACACGCCACGGAGTTCCAGTAACCATTGTGTCGGATCGTGATCCAAGGTTTAACTCCCGATTTTGGAGACAATTTCAAGAATGTCTGGGTACCAAGCTTAAGATGAGTACCGCTTATCATCCACAAACTGATGGCCAGAGTGAACGAACAATTCAAACCATTGAAGACATGCTTAGAGCTTGTGCACTAGATTTTAAAGGAAGCTGGGATGAGCACTTACCATTGGTAGAGTTTTCGTACAACAACAGCTATCACACGAGCATTGGAATACCCCCGTATGAAGCCTTGTATGGAAGGAAATGTAGGCCACCTGTATATTGGGAAGAAGTGGGAGAACGAAAAGTTTTAGGACCCGAGCTAGTACAACAAACGAAGGAAAAGATTGAGATCATTCAGAAAAGACTAGTTACGGCACAAGACAGACAACGGAAGTACGCGGACCAAGACAAGAAGGATATAAGCTTTGAAGAAGGAGACCAAGTGTTGCTAAAAGTGTCGCCATGGAAAGGAGTTACGAGATTTGGCAAGAAAGGGAAACTTAGCCCGAGATACGTAGGACCGTTTGAGATACTGAGACGTATTGGAAAAGTTGCATATGAGTTAGCGTTACCACCACACATGGAGAACATTCATAACGTCTTTCATATTTAGATGCTTAAGAGATTTAATCCTGATACAAATCACGTGATCGAATATGAACCTTTTGAGATTCAACCTGATTTGTCATATGTAGAACAACCTGTAGAAATTCAGGATCGTATGGATAGGAAATTAAGGAATAAGATTGTTAAGCTAGTTAAGGTTTTGTGGAGTAATCCTAAAGTTGAAGAATCGACTTGGGAACTTGAGAGCGAGATGCTTGAAAAGTATCCGCATCTATTTTCATAAGGTTAGATTCTGGGGACAGAATCTTTTTAAGGGGGGAAGGTTATAACGACTCAGAAAAACGCTTGTACAATATTAATATTTAATAATATTTGAGTTCTATGATATGTGAGTATTGTGTGAAAGGTGGATACTTGAAAGTGTGAAAATTAGATGTTTACTTGGTGAATGGTATGAATTAAAATATATGTGTATGCTTTTAATTGCATTTTATATGAATTTCTTATTAAAAATTAGTTCTTTTTGACCTTCCGGGAATTTTATAAAATCATCGGAGACTCTTTTTATTGTGAAACCTTTTTCACAACCTTTATTTTATATTCTATTATTTTCTAAAATTAATGGAGGAATTTATTTTTGATTTTAAGGATTTAAAAACGATTTTTATGAGTTAAATGTCCTTTATGTGATCAAAACTTTGAAAATTCATATTTAATTCAATTTTGATCATAAAAATATTTTAAAAATATGGGTGAGCTTGTAAATTCGTATTCTATGTTTTAAAAATAAAATTTTGATTTTTAAATATTATCTTCATTTTATTTCGAATTTTTGAAAGGCATTATATTGGTTTTGTTTTATTAAAAATCAGATTTTTGGAATTATTAAATTACTATTTTGCCCCTGGGCTTATAAAACCCTTACAATCAGTTTTTCCCCTTTCTCCACTTTGCCGTTCGACTCTCTCTTCTCTCTCTCTCTCGATTTTTCTTCTGTAAAAATCTCTCTCTCTCATTCTCTCTCAATCTCCCAAATATATTGATAATTATGTGTATATATATATATATATATATATATATATATATATATATATATATATATGCGCATATGTGTGTGTGTGTGTGTATGGCAGTGTGTATGCGTGTGTATCAGTTGCATGCAAAGGGGTTTTGTGCGAATTGATTTTGATTCAATCCCGAAACCTTTGTTTTGTGATGATTCTGTGATAAGGAGATTGTTTAGATTATTATTGGTGAGGTTTGTTGAAGGAAACCCGATTTTCCGGGCACCTCCAAATCATGCCACCGTCGGCAATGAGCTCCGGCGAGCCGACGGGGACGATGATGATGCTTTTGAGTCCGATTATTGTATTAATACTAGTATTTAGTGGAGTTATGAATTGCATGTTGAAAAACCGAAGTGCATGTGTATTTTCGATTTTTCCTCTTTTGATAATTAGTTTGAAATTTGATTATAATGGATGTTTGATGTGTAAATTCAAGGTTATGGTGATTGCATGTTAAATTAATTGTGTTAAGTTTAGTTAAGTTCGAAATTTTGATGTTAAAGGTTTTGATTTGGGAATTTTAGTGAAGTTCCAAGTATTTGGATTGTTGGTTTGTTAGTTTTGGTGTTTGATAATTGCATGTATAGATTCTAGTAGTTTCTTGAGGTCATGAGTTGATTGGTAAAACCTTTTTCAGCTAAGGAAGAGTTTTAGTTTTGATATGGGATGATTAATTGTGGTAGAGATTATAATTGTGGATTGGTTTTGTATAGATATATGCCATGTTGGATTTCCAGAAAAAACTGTCTGTCCTGTTTTGCTAAATTGCGAATTGTTGCTGCCTGTTTTAGACAGAGAACCTAGGATGTCACTGTTCTAAATTGAATCTTGTTTGTGCACGCGCTAACCTTGTATCGATAGAGTTAACGAATAAAACGTTATGCTTGTTTTACTAAAAGTTGCGCAGCAGGGATTTTTCTGTGTTTCAGTACCTAGTTTATACAGTTCGTTTTTAATCTAAATAAAGTGTTCTGAAGTTGAAACTTTTATGCTAAGTTGAGTTAGTAATCAGGAAGTAGCCTGTCAAATTTGGTAATTGTTTGATTAGTTTTGGATTTATGAAAAATGTTTTAGTAAAGTATGCGCAGCAGATTTTTCAGCTTTTTGAGATGAAAAACATTGTTGTAAAAGTGTTAAGGATATGGTTGGCATGATCAAGTGGATTTAAGGAATACCAAGTGTGGTATGATTTGAAAGATATATTATTGTATATATATGTATAAGGAGCATGTTATGTGTATTTAAATGACGATGTGCGTTTATATGGTTGTTGCCTATCACATGGTTGAAATGTGGTGTACCTATTATGTGTTTACGCGTTTAGGATGCGTTGGATAGTTTAGAATAAAGGATTAGCATTTTAGAGAGGGCATACTAAGATAGAATATATTCTTTTGTAGAGTCCAAGGATGTGGAACTTAGAGACAAAGGAAAGACTAAGGTGGAGAATCAGTGATTGCTCATTATCCCTTTTAGCTACTTAAGGCAAGTATTACAAACTTGCTTTCGTATTCCGATTCCATTGTTTCATTTTGACACATATGAATTGCTATCTTGCCTTGATATACTTTTAATTCTGAAAACACCTATTGTTCATTGATAACCCTTATCTCTGTTCATATATACCATGTCGATATGTATACCATGCTTTGTTTAGTTCTTTATCCTTAAACCTTTATACACTGTTCATATCCATGAATTGAAACCTAATGAACTATGATTCTGTAACCTGAATTTGATCATATACTTATGCATTCCCTTTTTATACCTGAAAGTGAATACACCTAACTCTCATTCTAGTACATTACCAGAACATACCCGATGATAAATATTTCCTATATTCCACTAATAGAAATCCAAAGTGTTTTGATTGAACTTATCTGATTTCCAAAGGACTTCTTTATACCTGAACATGTTTTAAAAAGGAATAAAGTTTAGACTCATTTAAATTCCAATTTGTGGTTTCCACGGATTCCTAAGATTGGAGGCGTAAGAGGCCGAGTAACGCCGGTCCAACACTTTTTAATTATAATAAATGGACTAGGGATGGACTAGTCTAAAGGCCAATGTGTTGCCTAATGGGACCCAATACAAGGACCAGAGGGACTGTGTGTCCGGTATGGGGACTTTACGTGGCTGATCACCCGTATTGTCCGGTGCGTTGTGAAAAATCTCCAAAAATTACTTAATGTTTTTCTTGAAAACAGATATATTGATTATGAAATTGGTTTACCCTTTGAAATTGCATATTTATGTCATTGTTCTGATAATCCTTTGATATGGATTCTGCTAAAACCATGCTATACATATTGATATTGGAAACTGCTTTGAAATTGTATATTCAATTCATTGTTCTGATAATCCCTTGATACGGATTTTGCTATACCCATGTCATACATATTGATATTGGAACTGTTTCCCAGTGGTTAACTATTTGGACATATTATTACTTGTTGAGCATTTGGCTCATTCTTTTTCCCTATTCTAACCCATAGTTAAACGAGAAGATGGTACGCACTTTTCAGACAGCTAGGAAGTCTTCCTATAGGGTTGTTTTTGGGATGCCAGCTCAGGTAGGTGATGACCACTTGTAGACGTCGTCTTGTAAGGAGGGAACATAGAACTTTTAAGATATGGTTGTAAAAACTTTTGAGACTTATGTTATGTATTAATGAATTAGATAGTGGATTGCTTGTTTCACACCATCAACTGTTGAGATCCAGGGTAGAGTTGGGGTCGAGTCTGCATGTTTATATTATTATTTACGGGTTTATTGTATAGAGTTTGTAGTGACTCTCCGATCATGACCCCAGATTGGGAGGGCGTCACAGGTTGGTATCAGAGCTGTCAGTTTTTGGTCACTGAAACAAGCCAGGATTAGGATCCCTATTAATAAAAGATTAGGATCCCTATTAATAAAAGATGATTAAGATAGTTATGAAAGGAGTAGGAATCTGTTAGGATATTAGATTGATAGATGCTAAGTAGCCACGGTAGGCGTACGTACTTTCCTTTTAAGTTAAGTCTTTAGGATTAAGATAACCTGTTATTATATAAGTATCTATATCTATATTGTTATCGCAGGAGATGGACGTTAGTGGTGGAGACACACCCCCTCACCCATCCATCACATCATCTGAACCTATGCATACTTTGTCTGATCATGAGGAGGATCCAGCGGAGATAGGTAGTCCTAGTGTTCAGCCCGTTGAGCTACCATTTGCACCTGTACCTGTTCATACTACTATATCCCTTGGAGAGCAGTATCTGTTGATTCTCGTGTTTCAGTCATGGGAGATCCTGCACCTATCTTTCTTCATGCACATGTACACCTTGCTAGAGACCTAGAGACCCTTTTCGGACAGAATGTCGAGCTTCAGGCCCTTGTAGACCAGATGTCTGATGAGGCGGACCGTCGTGTTGCTGTTACTGAGGCGGAGTGGGAGGATAGGATTCGTACTGTAGAGGAGTCAGTGCGAAAGCACCTAGCTGAGGGACCCGTTACTGTTGATGCTTTAGAGGAGGCCAGGAGAGTGACTAGGATTGTTAGCTGGATGCTATGTGAGCTGAGAGCTGTTCGTGGTGGACGAGACTAGAAATGGTTGGATTCTGAGAGTGGGACATCTGTTAGAGCCCATTGGTTTTAGTACTGATTATTTGCACGGATGACTACTAGTTGTTAGGATGTTTTCCTGTTTTCCTAGTACTAGTAGACAGTATTATATTATCTGCTTTGGCATTGGCTCTGCTTTGACTTTATGGGGTGATCATGTACCCTATCATCTATTGTACCTGACTCTTATCTTTATATTATGCACGTACTTTTCTTATACCTTGCTTTAAACTGTTATACCATTTATTGTTAACCTGTTCCTATAATACCTATGTTTACCCTGTTTACCCTATTACGGAGACAAGCAAGTTATCTAACAATATGGCTAAAAGTTTTAAAATTTTCTTTATGTTGCATACAGTTTTATAAACGTTTTCAAAAAGAGTTTACATTGTGGTATATATATGCATATTGTTTCATAAATTGCTTATCTCTTATCAGAAAAATGCCACCAAAGAAAAAGACTACTGCTTCTACTCAACAGACAACCGATACCGAGGCTCAGAACCCGGTAGACCCAACTATAACTCAGATACTTCAATTACTCCAACAACAAACTGCTGCCTTGACTCAACAACAACAACGAAATGTTCAACCTTTGACAACCTTTAAATCATTTCAAGCTGTCCACCCACCTGAATTCAAAGGTACTCTAAACCCTGTTGAGGCGAAATCATGGTTAATCGACATTGAGAAAGCTTTTGCGTTAGTTAAGGTTGGGGAAGATCAGAAAACTGAATTTGCTAGTTACTACTTGAAGGCAGAAGCTAATTTTTGGTGGGAATCTGTGAAGCTAGGAGAAGGAGAAATTACTTGGCAAAGATTTACGGAACTATTTCAGGAAAAATATTTACCAAGGTACCTACAAGATCAGTTGGAAGTTCAGTTCTTAGAATTAAGACAAGAAGGGATGAGTGTGGCAGAATACGAAGCCAAATTTACTGAATTGGCAAGATTTACACCTAGGTACGTAGGAGATGATGTCAGTAAGGCTAGAAAGTTTCAACACGGATTAAAGCCATGGCTAAGGAGTAGAGTTGTAGCTTTTGAGTTGAGAAATTATACTGCGGTAGTACAGAAAGCGATGATCATTGAGGGTGAAAGCGAATTAGTTCAAAAGGAGAAATTTGGAAAGAAACGAAAGTTTGGAGGATCTGAAAGAAGCCAAGGTGATGAAGGACAAGGAATTTCTCAGAATAGGAAAAGGTTTGGAAATCAACCAGGAGGAGATAGGAATTTTCAGAAGCAGAGGAGTGGATTTGGAAGTTCAGACAAGAAACCTCAAGGAGGAAAGCCGCCAACTATCACGGGAAAGCCGTCTATACCAGAATGCAAGACGTGTGGTAAAAGACATTCGGGAATCTGTAACAAGTTGAACATCACATGTTTTAAATGCAACAAGAAGGGACACTATGCTGATGGATGTCCAAGTTCAAAGCCAGGAGGACTAACATGTTTCAAGTGTGGAAAAGCGGGACATTTTGCGCGAGAATGTAAGGAACCGGTCCAATCTGTTAATGTACTTAGGCTCACTGCACCACCAACACGGTCACAGTCATCTCAACCTCGAGCAAGAACTTTTAATATGTCAATCAATGAAGCGGTTCAGGACAGAGATGTAGTAGCAGGTACGCTTCCTGTGAATTCTGTTAAAGCTAAAGTGTTAATTGATTCTGGAGCAACTAGATCTTTTATATCTGAAAGATTCCTTGATAAATTGCAATGTGAGATAAAACCATTGGAAAGGACGTTAGTAATAGAAGTGGCTAACCAGGATAGAGTTCCCGTAGACCAAGTGTGTCCTAATTGTAAAATAGAGATCGGTGGATATCTTTTTCAGGCGGATTTGATACCGTTCAAAATGGGAGAATTCGATGTTATCCTAGGAATGGATTGGTTAGTAGATTGCGATGCACAGATTGAATGTAGGAAAAAGCAAGTAAGATTGCGTGTGGACGAAGATCAAGAAGTGGTGTTTCAAGGTCAAAGACAAACTAGGAAGTTCTTAACGTTTATGCAAACGACACGACTACTTCGACAAGGTTGTGAAGCTTATTTGGCTCATGTTGTAGATGTGGAGAAGCAAGTGTCAAAAATGGAGGAGATACCCGTTGTAAATGAGTTCCCTGAAGTTTTTCCTGACGAACTACCCGGATTACCTCCAGATCGAGAAGTAGAATTTACGATTGATTTGGCACCTGGAACGGAACCAGTATCAAAGGCACCTTACAGAATGGCACCGGAAGAAATGAAGGAATTGACTACGCACCTACAAGATCTTCTGGATAAAGGAGTTATAAGGCCTAGTATATCGCCGTGTGGAGCGCCGGTATTATTTGTCAAGAAGAAAGACGGGAGTATGAGATTGTGTATAGATTATCGAGAACTCAACCAGTTGACTATAAAGAATAAGTACCCGTTACCGCGAATCGATGATTTATTTGATCAACTCAAAGGAGCAGCCTATTTCTCAAAGATTGATTTAAGATCTCGATACCATCAACTGAAGATCAAACCTGAAGACGTTTCGAAGACTGCTTTTCGCACGAGATATGGACATTATGAATTTTTAGTGATGCCATTTGGATTAACTAATGCCCCGACTGTGTTTATGGATTTGATGAACCGAGTGTTTCGAACGTATTTGGATAAGTTTGTGATTGTATTTATTGATGACATCTTGATATATTCAAAGTCTTCGGAAGATCATGCGGAACATCTAAGGATCGCAATGGAAGTCTTGAGAAAGGAAAGGTTATATGCAAAGTTTTCGAAGTGTGAATTCTGGTTGGAAGAAGTACAATTTTTTGGTCACGTTATTAGTCGAGAAAGAGTGAGAGTGGACCCTGCCAAGATTGAAGCTGTGGTTAATTGGGAAAGACCAAGGACCCCTACTGAAGTGAGAAGTTTTCTCGGATTAGCTAGATACTATCGGAGATTTGTTCAAGATTTTTCAAAGATAGCTACACCGTTAACTGCACTGACTCAGAAGAATGAGAAGTTTGTTTGGACTGAGAAATGTGAGGAAAGTTTCCAAGAGCTGAAAGGAAGATTAGTGACAGCACCAGTGTTAGTCTTACCAGATGATCAAGGAAATTTCATTATCTACAGTGATGCTTCACACAAAGGATTAGGATGTGTTTTAATGCAACATGGAAAAGTGATCGCGTATGCTTCACAACAACTCAAACCGCACGAACAGAAGTACCCAACTCACGATTTGGAATTAGCAGCTATTGTGTTCGCACTGAAAATTTGGAGACATTACCTCTACGGAGAGAAGTGTGAAATCTACACGGATCATAAAAGCTTAAAGTATATATTCACTCAGAAGGAATTAAACATGAGGCAACGGAGATGGTTGGAGCTAATTAAGGATTATGATTGTAGTATTAACTATCACCCGGGAAAAGCGAATGTTGTGGCGGATGCGTTAAGTCGAAAAGAGAGATTGAATTTGTTCACAATACCTAAGGAATTGCTTCAAGAATTTGAGAAGTTGAAACTAGAAGTTTATGATTCGGAAGTTACTGACGAAGTTCTCAACGCTATGACGTTTCAACCGGAATTGTTGGAAAAGATACGAAGATGTCAAGAGGAGGTTATGAACCAAGAGATGAACACATTGACTGGTGAAGAGATCTGCACCCAAAAGGATGACCAAGGAGTTTTGAGATTTTCTACAAGGATATGGATTCCAAATGTGACAGAATTGAAGAATGAAATCTTGCGGGAAGCTCATAGTTCACAGTACTCAATTCACCCTGGTAGCACGAAAATGTATCGAGATTTGAAGTAACATTTCTGGTGGCCGGATATGAAAAGAGAAATTGCCGAATGGATAAGTAAGTGTTATACTTGTCAATGAGTCAAAGCCGAACATCAAAAGCCGAGCGGACTATTGCAACCATTGGATATTCCGGAATGGAAGTGGGAACATCTTGCCATGGATTTTATTGTTGGACTACCGAGGACAAAAGCTAATCATGATGCCATATGGGTAATTATAGACCGTCTGACCAAGTCTGCACATTTTCTCCCAATCAATGAAAGATTTTCACTGGATAGATTATTACAGCTATATCTGAAGGAAGTTGTGACACGCCACGGAGTTCCAGTAACCATTGTGTCGGATCGTGATCCAAGGTTTAACTCCCGATTTTGGAGACAATTTCAAGAATGTCTGGGTACCAAGCTTAAGATGAGTACCACTTATCATCCACAAACTGATGGCCAGAGTGAACGAACAATTCAAACCATTGAAGACATGCTTAGAGCCTGTGCACTAGATTTTAAAGGAAGCTGGGATGAGCACTTACCATTGGTAGAGTTTTCGTACAACAACAGCTATCACGCGAGCATTGGAATACCCCCGTATGAAGCCTTGTATGGAAGGAAATGTAGGTCGCCTGTATATTGGGAAGAAGTGGGAGAACGAAAAGTTTTAGGACCCGAGCTAGTACAACAAACGAAGGAAAAGATTGAGATCATTCAGAAAAGACTAGTTACGGCACAAGACAGACAACGGAAGTACGCGGACCAAGACAGGAAGGATATAAGCTTTGAAGAAGGAGACCAAGTGTTGCTAAAAGTGTCGCCATGGAAAGGAGTTACGAGATTTGGCAAGAAAGGGAAACTTAGCCCGAGATACGTAGGACCGTTAGAGATACTGAGACGTATTGGAAAAGTTGCATATGAGTTAGCGTTACCACCACACATGGAGAACATTCATAACGTCTTTCATATTTCGATGCTTAAGAGATTTAATCCTGATACAAATCACGTGATCGAATATGAACCTTTTGAGATTCAACCTGATTTGTCATATGTAGAACAACCTGTAGAAATTCAGGATCGTATGGATAGGAAATTAAGGAATAAGATTGTTAAACTAGTTAAGGTTTTGTGGAGGAATCCTAAAGTTGAAGAATCGACTTGGGAACTTGAGAGCGAGATGCTTGAAAAGTATCCGCATCTATTTTCATAAGGTTAGATTCTGGGGACAGAATCTTTTTAAGTGGGGAAGGCTATAACGACTCAGAAAAACGCTTGTACAATATTAATATTTAATAATATTTGAGTTCTATGATATGTGAGTATTGTGTGAAAGGTGGATACTTGAAAGTGTGATAATTAGATGTTTACTTGGTGAATGGTATGAATTAAAATATATGTGTATGCTTTTAATTGCATTTTATATGAATTTCTTATTAAAAATTAGTTCTTTTTGACCTTCCGGGAATTTTATAAAATCATCGGAGACTCTTTTTATTGTGAAATCTTTTTCACAACCTTTATTTTATATTCTATTATTTTCTAAAATTAATGAAGGAATTTAGTTTTGATTTTAATGATTTAAAAACGATTTTTATGAGTTAAATGTCCTTTGTGTGATCAAAACTTTGAAAATTCATATTTAATTCAATTTTGATCATACAAATATTTTAAAAATATGGGTGAGCTTGTAAATTCGTATTCTATGTTTTAAAAATAAAATTTTGATTTTTAAATATTATCTTCATTTTATTTCGAATTTTTGAAAGGCATTATATTGGTTTTGTTTTATTAAAAATCAGATTTTTGGAATTATTAAATTACTATTTTGCCCCTGGGCTTATAAAACCCTTACAATCAGTTTTGCCCCTTTCTCCACTTTGCCATTCGACTCTCTCTTCTCTCCCTCTCTCGATTTTTCTTCTGTAAAAATCTCTCTCTCTTTAATTCTCTCTCAATCTCTCAAATATATTGATAATTATGTGTATATATATATATATATATATATATATATATATGCGCATATGTGTGTGTGTGTGTGTGTATGGCAGTGTGTATGCGTGTGTATCAGTTGCATGCAAAGGGGTTTTGTGCGAATTGATTTTGATTCAATCCCGAAACCTTTGTTTTGTGATGATTCTGTGATAAGGAGATTGTTTAGATTATTATTGGTGAGGTTTGTTGAAGGAAACCCGATTTTCCGGGCACCTCCAAATCATGCCACCGTCGGCAATGAGCTCCGGCGAGCCAACGGGGACGATGATGATGCTTTTGAGTCCGATTATTGTATTAATACTAGTATTTAGTGGAGTTATGAATTGCATGTTGAAAAACCGAAGTGCATGTGTATTTTCGATTTTTCCTCTTTTGATAATTAGTTTGAAATTTGATTATAATGAATGTTTGATGTGTAAATTCAAGGTTATGGTGATTGCATGTTAAATTAATTGTGTTAAGTTTAGGTAAGTTCGAAATTTTGATGTTAAAGGTTTTGATTTGGGAATTTTAGTGAAGTTCCAAGTATTTGGATTGTTGGTTTGTTAGTTTTGGTGTTTGATAATTGCATGTATAGATTCTAGTAGTTTCTTGAGGTCATGAGTTGATTGGTAAAACCTTTTTCAGCTAAGGAAGAGTTTTAGTTTTGATATGGGATGATTAATTGTGGTAGAGATTATAATTGTGGATTGGTTTTGTATAGATATATGCCATGTTGGATTTCCAGAAAAAACTGTCTGTCCTGTTTTGCTAAATTGCGAATTGTTGCTGTATGTTTTAGACAGAGAGCCTAGGATGTCACTGTTCTAAATTGAATCTAGTTTGTGCACGCGCTAACCTTGTATCGATAGAGTTAACGAATAAAAAGTTATGCTTGTTTTACTAAAAGTTGCGCAGCAGGGATTTTTCTGTGTTTCAGTACCTAGTTTATACAGTTCGTTTTTAATCTAAATAAAGTGTTCTGAAGTTGAAACTTTTATGCTAAGTTGCGTTAGTAATCAGGAAGTAGCCTGTCAAATTTGGTAATTGTTTGATTATTTTTGGATTTATGAAAAATGTTTTAGTAAAGTATGTGCAGCAGATTTTTCAGCTTTTTGAGATGAAAAACATTGTTGTAAAAGTGTTAAGGATATGGTTGGCATGATCAAGTGGATTTAAGGAATACCAAGTGTGGTATGATTTGAAAGATATATTATTGTATATATATGTATAAGGAACATGTTATGTGTATTTAAATGACGATGTGCGTTTATATGGTTGTTGCCTATCACATGGTTGAAATGTGGTGTACCTATTATGTGTTTACGCGTTTAGGATGCGTTGGGTAGTTTAGAATAAAGGATTAGCATTTTAGAGAGGGCATACTAAGATAAAATATATTCTTTTGTAGAGTCCAAGGAAGTGGAACTTAGAGACAAAGGAAAGACTAAGGTGGAGAATCAGTGATTGCTCATTACCCCTTTTAGCTACTTAAGGCAAGTATTACAAACTTGCTTTCGTATTCCGATTCCATTGTTTCATTTTGACACATATGAATTGCTATCTTTCCTTGATATACTTTTAATTCTGAAAACACCTATTGTTCATTGATAACCCTTATCTCTGTTCATATATACCATGTCGATATGTATACCATGCTTTGTTTAGTTCTTTATCCTTAAACCTTTATACACTGTTCATATCCATGAATTGAAACCTAATGACCTATGATTCTGTAACCTGAATTTGATCATATACTTATGCATTCCCTTTTTATACCTGAAAGTGAATACACCTAACTCTCATTCTAGTACATTACCAGAAATACCTGATGATAAATATTTCCTATATTCCACTAATAGAATTCCAAAGTGTTTTGATTGAACTTATCTGATTTCCAAAGGACTTCTTTATACCTGAACATGTTTTAAAAAGGAATAAAGTTTAGACTCATTTAAATTCCGATTTGTGGTTTCCACGGATTCCTAAGATTGGAGGCGTAAGAGGCCGAGTAACGCTGGTCCAGCACTTTTTAATTATAATAAATGGACTAGGGATGGACTAGTCTAAAGTCCAATGTGTTGCCTAATGGGACCCAATACAAGGACCAGAGGGACTGTGTGTCCGGTATGGGGACTTTACGTGGCTGATCACCCGTATTGTCCGGTGCGTTGTGAAAAATCTCCAAAAATTACTTAATGCTTTTCTTGAAAACAGATATATTGATAATGAAATTGGTTTACCCTTTGAAATTGCATATTTATGTCATTGTTCTGATAATCCTTTGATATGGATTCTGCTAAAACCATGCTATATATATTGATATTGGAAACTGCTTTGAAATTGTATATTCAATTCATTGTTCTGATAATCCCTTGATACGGATTTTGCTATACCCATGTCATACATATTGATATTGGAACTGTTTCCCAGTGGTTAACTATTTGGACATATTATTACTTGTTGAGCATTTGGCTCATTCTTTTTCCCTATTCTAACCCACAGTTAAACGAGAAGATGGTACGCACTTTTCAGACAGCTAGGAAGTCTTCCTATAGGGTTGTTTTTGGGATGCCAGCTCAGGTAGGTGATGACCACTTGTAGACGGCGTCTTGTAAGGAGGGAACATAGAACTTTTAAGATATGGTTGTAAAAACTTTTGAGACTTATGTTATGTATTAATGAATTAGATAGTGGATTGCTTGTTTCACACCATCAACTGTTGAGATCCAGGGTAGAGTTGGGGTCGAGTCTGCATGTTTATATTATTATTTACGGGTTTATTGTATAGAGTTTGTAGTGACTCCCCGATCATGACCCCAGATTGGGAGGGCGTCACAGGTTGGTATCAGAGCTGTCAGTTTTTGGTCACTGAAACAAGCCAGGATTAGGATCCCTATTAATAAAAGATTAGGATCCCTATTAATAAAAGATGATTAAGATAGTTATGAAAGGAGTAGGAATCTGTTAGGATATTAGATTGATAGATGCTAAGTAGCCACGGTAGGCGTAAGTACTTTCCTTTTAAGTTAAGTCTTTAGGATTAAGATAACCTGTTATTATATAAGTATCTATATCTATATTGTTATCGCAGGAGATGGACGTTAGTGGTGGAGACACACCCCCTCACCCATCCATCACATCATCTGACCCTATGCATACTTTGTCTGATCATGAGGAGGATCCAGCGGAGATAGGTAGTCCTAGTGTTCAGCCCGTTGAGCTACCATTTGCACCTGTACCTGTTCATACTACTATATCCCTTGGAGAGCAGTATCTGTTGATTCTCGTGTTTCAGTCATGGGAGATCCTGCACCTATCTTTCTTCATGCACATGTAGACCTTGCTAGAGACCTAGAGACCCTTTTCGGACAGAATGTCGAGCTTCAGGCCCTTGTAGACCAGATGTCTGATGAGGCGGACCGTCGTGTTGCTGTTACTGAGGCGGAGTGGGAGGATAGGATTCGTACTGTAGAGGAGTCAGCACGAAAGCACCTAGCTGAGGGACCCGTTACTGTTGATGCTTTAGAGGAGGCCAGGAGAGTGACTAGGATTGTTAGTTGGATGCTATGTGAGCTGAGAGCTGTTCGTGGTGGACGAGACTAGAAATGGTTGGATTCTGAGAGTGGGACATCTGTTAGAGCCCATTGGTTTTAGTACTGATTATTTGCACGGATGACTACTAGTTGTTAGGATGTTTTCCCGTTTTCCTAGTACTAGTAGACAGTATTATATTATCTGCTTTGGCATTGGCTCTGCTTTGACTTTATGGGGTGATCATGTACCCTATCATCTATTGTACCTGACTCTTATCTTTATATTATGCACGTACTTTTCTTATACCTTGCTTTAAACTGTTATACCATTTATTGTTAACCTGTTCCTATAATACCTATGTTTACCCTGTTACGGAGACAAGCAAGTTATCTAACAATATGGCTAAAAGTTTTAAAATTTTCTTTATGTTGCATACAGTTTTATAAACGTTTTCAAAAAGAGTTTACATTGTGGTATATATATGCATATTGTTTCATAAATTGCTTATCTCTTATCAGAAAAATGCCACCAAAGAAAAAGACTACTGCTTCTACTCAACAGACAACCGATACCGAGGCTCAGAACCCGGTAGACCCAACTATAACTCAGATACTTCAATTACTCCAACAACAAACTGCTGCCTTGACTCAACAACAACAACGAAATGTTCAACCTTTGACAACCTTTAAATCATTTCAAGCTGTCCACCCACCTGAATTCAAAGGTACTCTAAACCCTGTTGAGGCGAAATCATGGTTAATCGACATTGAGAAAGCTTTTGCGTTAGTTAAGGTTGGGGAAGATCAGAAAACTGAATTTGCTAGTTACTACTTGAAGGTAGAAGCTAATTTTTGGTGGGAATCTGTGAAGCTAGGAGAAGGAGAAATTACTTGGCAAAGATTTACGGAACTATTTCAGGAAAAATATTTACCAAGGTACCTACAAGATCAGTTGGAAGTTCAGTTCTTAGAATTAAGACAAGAAGGGATGAGTGTGGCAGAATACGAAGCCAAATTTACTGAATTGGCAAGATTTGCACCTAGGTACGTAGGAGATGATGTCAGTAAGGCTAGAAAGTTTCAACACGGATTAAAGCCATGGTTAAGGAGTAGAGTTGCAGCTTTTGAGTTGAGAAATTATACTGCGGTAGTACAGAAAGCGATGATCATTGAGGGCGAAAGCGAATTAGTTCAAAAGGAGAAATTTGGAAAGAAACGAAAGTTTGGAGGATCTGAAAGAAGCCAAGGTGATGAAGGACAAGTAAGTTCTCAGAATAGGAAAAGGTTTGGAAATCAACCAGGAGGAGATAGGAATTTTCAGAAGCAGAGGAGTGGATTTGGAAGTTCAGACAAGAAACCTCAAGGAGGAAAGCCGCCAACTATCACGGGAAAGCCGTCTATACCAGAATGCAAGACGTGTGGTAAAAGAAATTCGGGAATCTGTAACAAGTTGAACATCACATGTTTTAAATGCAAACAAGAAGGGACACTATGTTGATGGATGTCCAAGTTCAAAGCCAGGAGGACTAACATGTTTCAAGTGTGGAAAAGCGGGACATTTTGCGCGAGAATGTAAGGAACCGGTCCAATCTGCTAATGTACTTAGGCTCACTGCACCACCAACACGGTCACAGTCATCTCAACCTCGAGCAAGAACTTTTAATATGTCAATCAATGAAGCGGTTCAGGACAGAGATGTAGTAGCAGGTACACTTCCTGTGAATTCTGTTAAAGCTAAAGTGTTAATTGATTCTGGAGCAACTAGATCTTTTATATCTGAAAGATTCCTTGATAAATTGCAATGTGAGATACAACCATTGGAAAGGACATTAGTAATAGAAGTGGCTAACCAGGATAGAGTTCCCGTAGACCAAGTGTGTCCTAATTGTAAAATAGAGATCGGTGGATATCTTGTTCAGGCGGATTTGATATCGTTCAAAATGGGAGAATTCGATGTTATCCTAGGAATGGATTGGTTAGTAGATTGCGATGCACAGATTGAATGTAGGAAAAAGCAAGTAAGATTGCGTGTGGACGAAGATCAAGAAGTGGTGTTTCAAGGTCAAAGACAAACTAGGAAGTTCTTAACGTTTATGCAAACGACACGACTACTTCGACAAGGTTGTGAAGCTTATTTGGCTCATGTTGTAGATGTGGAGAAGCAAGTGTCGAAAATGGAGGAGATACCCGTTGTAAATGAGTTCCCTGAAGTTTTTCCTGACGAACTACCCGGATTACCTCCAGATCGAGAAGTAGAATTTACGATTGATTTGGCACCTGGAACGGAACCAGTATCAAAGGCACCTTACAGAATGGCACCGACAGAAATGAAGGAATTGGCTACGCAGCTACAAGATCTTCTGGATAAAGGAGTTATAAGGCCTAGTATATCGCCGTGGGGAGCGCCGGTATTATTTGTCAAGAAGAAAGACGGGAGTATGAGATTGTGTATAGATTATCGAGAACTCAACCAGTTGGCTATAAAGAATAAGTACCCGTTACCGCGAATCGATGATTTATTTGATCAACTCAAAGGAGCAGCCTATTTCTCAAAGATTGATTTAAGATCTGGATACCATCAACTGAAGATCAAACCTGAAGACGTTTCGAAGACTGCTTTTCGCACGAGATATGGACATTACGAATTTTTAGTGATGCCATTTGGATTAACTAATGCCCCGGCTGTGTTTATGGATTTGATGAACCGAGTGTTTCGAACGTATTTGGATAAGTTTGTGATTGTATTTATTGATGACATCTTGATATATTCAAAGTCTTCGGAAGATCATGCGGAACATCTAAGGATCGCATTGGAAGTCTTGAGAAAGGAAAGGTTATATGCAAAGTTTTCGAAGTGTGAATTCTGGTTGGAAGAAGTACAATTTCTTGGTCACGTTATTAGTCGAGAAGGAGTGAGAGTGGACCCTGCCAAGATTGAAGCTGTGGTTAATTGGGAAAGACCAAGGACCCCTACTGAAGTGAGAAGTTTTCTCGGATTAGCTGGATACTATCGGAGATTTGTTCAAGATTTTTCAAAGATAGCTACACCGTTAACTACACTGACTCGGAAGAATGAGAAGTTTGTTTGGACTGAGAAATGTGAGGAAAGTTTCCAAGAGCTGAAAGGAAGATTAGTGACAGCACCAGTGTTAGTCTTACCAGATGATCAAGGAAATTTCGTTATCTACAGTGATGCTTCACACAAAGGATTAGGATGTGTTTTAATGCAACATGGAAAAGTGATCGCGTATGCTTCACGACAACTCAAACCGCACGAACAGAAGTACCCAACTCACGATTTGGAATTAGCAGCTATTGTGTTCGCACTGAAAATTTGGAGACATTACCTCTACGGAGAGAAGTGTGAAATCTACACGGATCATAAGAGCTTAAAGTATATATTCACTCAGAAGGAATTAAACATGAGGCAACGGAGATGGTTGGAGCTAATTAAGGATTATGATTGTAGTATTAACTATCACCCGGGAAAAGCGAATGTTGTGGCGGATGCGTTAAGTCGAAAAGAGAGATTGAATTTGTTCACAATACCTAAGGAATTGCTTCAAGAATTTGAGAAGTTGAAACTAGAAGTTTATGATTCGGAAGTTACTGACGAAGTTCTCAACGCTATGACGTTTCAACCAGAATTGTTGGAAAAGATACGAAGATGTCAAGAGGAGGTTATGAACCAATAGATGAACACATTGACTGGTGAAGAGATCTGCACCCAAAAGGATGACCAAGGAGTTTTGAGATTTTCTACAAGGATATGGATTCCAAATGTGACAGAATTGAAGAATGAAATCTTGCGGGAAGCTCATAGTTCACAGTACTCAATTCACCCTGGTAGCACGAAAATGTATCGAGATTTGAAGGAACAGATCTGGTGGCCGGATATGAAAAGAGAAATTGCCGAATGGATAAGTAAGTGTTATACTTGTCAATGAGTCAAAGCCGAACATCAAAAGCCGAGCGGACTATTGCAACCATTGGATATTCCGGAATGGAAGTGGGAACATCTTGCCATGGATTTTATTGTTGGACTACCGAGGACAAAAGCTAATCATGATGCCATATGGGTAATTATAGACCGTCTGACCAAGTCTGCACATTTTCTCCCAATCAATGAAAGATTTTCACTGGATAGATTAGTAAAGCTATATCTGAAGGAAGTTGTGACACGCCACGGAGTTCCAGTAACCATTGTGTCGGATCGTGATCCAAGGTTTAACTCCCGATTTTGGAGACAATTTCAAGAATGTCTGGGTACCAAGCTTAAGATGAGTACCGCTTATCATCCACAAACTGATGGCCAGAGTGAACGAACAATTCAAACCATTGAAGACATGCTTAGAGCCTGTGCACTAGATTTTAAAGGAAGCTGGGATGAGCACTTACCATTGGTAGAGTTTTCGTACAACAACAGCTATCACGCGAGCATTGGAATGCCCCCGTATGAAGCCTTGTATGGAAGGAAATGTAGGTCACCTGTATATTGGGAAGAAGTGGGAGAACGAAAAGTTTTAGGACCCGAGCTAGTACAACAAATGAAGGAAAAGATTGAGATCATTCAGAAAAGACTAGTTACGGCACAAGACAGACAACGGAAGTACGCGAACCAAGACAGGAAGGATATAAGCTTTGAAGAAGGAGACCAAGTGTTGCTAAAAGTGTCGCCATGGAAAGGAGTTACGAGATTTGGCAAGAAAAGGAAACTTAGCCCGAGATACGTAGGACCGTTTGAGATACTGAGACATATTGGAAAAGTTGCATATGAGTTAGCGTTACCACCACACATGGAGAACATTCATAACGTCTTTCATATTTCGATGCTTAAGAGATTTAATCCTGATACAAATCACGTGATCGAATATGAACCTTTTGAGATTCAACCTGATTTGTCATATGTAGAACAACCTGTAGAAATTCAGGATCGTATGGATAGGAAATTAAGGAATAAGATTGTTAAGCTAGTTAAGGTTTTGTGGAGGAATCCTAAAGTTGAAGAATAGACTTGGGAACTTGAGAGCGAGATGCTTGAAAAGTATCCGCATCTATTTTCATAAGGTTAGATTCTGGGGACAGAATCTTTTTAAGGGGGGAAGGTTATAACGACTCAGAAAAACGCTTGTACAATATTAATATTTAATAATATTTGAGTTCTATGATATGTGAGTATTGTGTGAAAGGTGGATACTTGAAAGTGTTATAATTAGATGTTTACTTGGTGAATGGTATGAATTAAAATATATGTGTATGCTTTTAATTGCATTTTATATGAATTTCTTATTAAAAATTAGTTCTTTTTGACCTTCCGGGAATTTTATAAAATCATCGGAGACTCTTTTTATTGTGAAATCTTTTTCACAACCTTTATTTTATATTCTATTATTTTATAAAATTAATGGAGGAATTTAGTTTTGAATTTAAGGATTTAAAACGATTTTTATGAGTTAAATGTCCTTTATGTGATCAAAACTTTGAAAATTCATATTTAATTCAATTTTGATCATAAAAATATTTTAAAAATATGGGTGAGCTTGTAAATTCGTATTCTATGTTTGAAAAATAAAATTTTGATTTTTAAATATTATCTTCATTTTATTTCGAATTTTTGAAAGGCATTATATTGGTTTTGTTTTATTAAAAATCAGATTTTTGGAATTATTAAATTACTATTTTGCCCCTGGGCTTATAAAACCCTTACAATCAGTTTTGCCCCTTTCTCCACTTTGCCGTTCGACTCTCTCTTCTCTCTCTCTCTCGATTTTTCTTCTGTAAAAATCTCTCTCTCTCATTCTCTCTCAATCTCTCAAATATATTGATAATTATGTGTGTATATATATATATGCGCATATGTGTGTGTGTGTGTGTATGGCAGTGTGTATGCGTGTGTATCAGTTGCATGCAAAGGGGTTTTGTGCGAATTGATTTTGATTCAATCCCGAATCCTTTGTTTTGTGATGATTCTGTGATAAGGAGATTGTTTAGATTATTATTGGTGAGGTTTGTTGAAGGAAACCCGATTTTCTGGGCACCTCCAAATCATGCCGCCGTCGGCAATGAGCTCCGGCGAGCCGACGGGGACGATGATGATGCTTTTGAGTCCGATTATTGTATTAATACTAGTATTTAGTGGAGTTATGAATTGCATGTTGAAAAACCGAAGTGCATGTGTATTTTCGATTTTTCCTCTTTTGATAATTAGTTTGAAATTTGATTATAATGGATGTTTGATGTGTAAATTCAAGGTTATGGTTATTGCATGTTAAATTAATTGTGTTAAGTTTAGTTAAGTTCGAAATTTTGATGTTAAAGGTTTTGATTTGGGAATTTTAGTGAAGTTCCAAGTATTTGGATTGTTGGTTTGTTAGTTTTGGTGTTTGATAATTGCATGTATAGATTCTAGTAGTTTCTTGAGGTCATGAGTTGATTGGTAAAACCTTTCTCAGCTAAGGAAGAGTTTTAGTTTTGATATGGGATGATTAATTGTGGTAGAGATTATAATTGTGGATTGGTTTTGTATAGATATATGCCATGTTGGATTTCCAGAAAAAACTGTCTGTCCTGTTTTGCTAAATTGCGAATTGTTGCTGCCTGTTTTAGACAGAGAGCCTAGGATGTAACTGTTCTAAATTGAATCTAGTTTGTGCACGCGCTAACCTTGTATCGATAGAGTTAACGAATAAAAAGTTATGCTTGTTTTACAAAAAGTTGCGCAGCAGGGATTTTTCTGTGTTTCAGTACCTAGTTTATACAGTTCGTTTTTAATCTAAATAAAGTGTTCTGAAGTTGAAACTTTATGCTAAGTTGCGTTAGTAATCAGGAAGTAGCCTGTCAAATTTGGTAATTGTTTGATTATTTTTGGATTTATGAAAAATGTTTTAGTAAAGTATGCGCAGCAGATTTTTCAGCTTTTTGAGATGAAAAACATTGTTGTAAAAGGGTTAAGGATATGGTTGGCATGATCAAGTGGATTTAAGGAGTACCAAGTGTGGTATGATTTGAAAGATATATTATTGTATATATATGTATAAGGAGCATGTTATGTGTATTTAAATGACGATGTGCGTTTATATGGTTGTTGCCTATCACATGGTTGAAATGTGGTGTACCTATTATGTGTTTACGCGTTTAGGATGCGTTGGGTAGTTTAGAATAAAGGATTAGCATTTTAGAGAGGGCATACTAAGATAGAATATATTCTTTTGTAGAGTCCAAGGAAGTGGAACTTAGAGACAAAGGAAAGATTAAGGTGGAGAATCAGTGATTGCTCATTACCCCTTTTAGCTACTTAAGGCAAGTATTACAAACTTGCTTTCGTATTCCGATTCCATTGTTTCATTTTGACACATATGAATTGCTATCTTGCCTTGATATACTTTTAATTCTTAAAACACCTATTGTTCATTGATAACCCTTATCTCTGTTCATATATACCATGTCGATCTGTATACCATGCTTTGTTTAGTTCTTTATCCTTAAACCTTTATACACTGTTCATATCCATGAATTGAAACCTAATGACCTATGATTCTGTAACCTGAATTTGATCATATACTTATGCATTCCCTTTTTATACCTGAAAGTGAATACACCTAACTCTCATTCTAGTACATTACCAGAACATACTCGATGATAAATATTTCCTATATTCCACTAATAGAAATCCAAATTAGACTCATTTAAATTCCGATTTGTGGTTTCCACGGATTCCTAAGATTGGAGGCGTAAGAGGCCGAGTAACGCCGGTCCAGCACTTTTTAATTATAATAAATGGACTAGGGATGGACTAGTCTAAAGGCCAATTTGTTGCCTAATGGGACCCAATACAAGGACCAGAGGGACTGTGTGTCCGGTATGGGGACTTTACGTGGCTGATCACCCGTATTGTCCGGTGCGTTGTGAAAAATCTCCAAAAATTACTTCATGCTTTTCTTGAAAACAGATATATTGATAATGAAATTGGTTTACCCTTTGAAATTGCATATTTATGTCATTGTTCTGATAATCCTTTGATATGGATTCTGCTAAAACCATGCTATATATATTGATATTGGAAACTGCTTTGAAATTGTATATTCAATTCATTGTTCTGATAATCCCTTGATACGGATTTTGCTATACCCATGTCATACATATTGATATTGGAACTGTTTCCCAGTGGTTAACTATTTGGACATATTATTACTTGCTGAGCATTTGGCTCATTCTTTTTCCCTATTCTAACCCACAGTTAAAGGAGAAGATGGTACGCACTTTTCAGACAGCTAGGAAGTCTTCCTATAGGGTTGTTTTTGGGATGCCAGCTCAGGTAGGTGATGACCACTTGTAGACGGTGTCTTGTAAGGAGGGAACATAGAACTTTTAAGATATGGTTGTAAAAACTTTTGAGACTTATGTTATGTATTAATGAATTAGATAGTGGATTGCTTGTTTCACACCATCAACTGTTGAGATCCAGGGTAGAGTTGGGGTCGAGTCTGCATGTTTATATTATTATTTACGGGTTTATTGTATAGAGTTTGTAGTGACTCCCCGATCATGACCCCAGATTGGGAGGGCGTCACAGGTTGGTATCAGAGCTGTCAGTTTTTGGTCACTGAAACAAGCCAGGATTAGGATCCCTATTAATAAAAGATTAGGATCCCTATTAATAAAAGATGATTAAGATAGTTATGAAAGGAGTAGGAATCTGTTAGGATATTAGATTGATAGATGCTAAGTAGCCACGGTAGGCGTAAGTACTTTCCTTTTAAGTTAAGTCTTTAGGATTAAGATAACCTGTTATTATATAAGTATCTATATCTATATTGTTATCACAGGAGATGGACGTTAGTGGTGGAGACACACCCCCTCACCCATCCATCACATCATCTGACCCTATGCATACTTTGTCTGATCATGAGGAGGATCCAACGGAGATAGGTAGTCCTAGTGTTCAGCCCGTTGAGCTACCATTTACACCTGTACCTGTTCATACTACTATCCCTTGGAGAGCAGTATCTGTTGATTCTCGTGTTTCAGTCATGGGAGATCCTGCACCTATCTTTCTTCATGCACATGTAGACCTTGCTAGAGACCTAGAGACCCTTTTCGGACAGAATGTCGAGCTTCAGGCCCTTGTAGACCAGATGTCTGATGAGGCGGACCGTCGTGTTGCTGTTACTGAGGCGGAGTGGGAGGATATGATTCGTACTGTAGAGGAGTAAGCGCGAAAGCACCTAGCTGAGGGACCCGTTACTGTTGATGCTTTAGAGGAGGCCAGGAGAGTGACTAGGATTGTTAGCTGGATGCTATGTGAGCTGAGAGCTGTTCGTGGTGGACGAGACTAGAAATGGTTGGATTCTGAGAGTGGGACATCTGTTAGAGCCCATTGGTTTTAGTACTGATTATTTGCACGGATGACTACTAGTTGTTAGGATGTTTTCCCGTTTTCCTAGTACTAGTAGACATTATTATATTATCTGCTTTGGCATTGGCTCTGCTTTGACTTTATGGGGTGATCATGTACCCTATCATCTATTGTACCTGACTCTTATCTTTATATTATGCACGTACTTTTCTTATACCTTGCTTTAAACTGTTATACCATTTATTGTTAACCTATTCCTATAATACCTATGTTTACCCTGTTTACCCTGTTACGGAGACAAGCAAGTTATCTAACAATATGGCTAAAAGTTTTAAAATTTTCTTTATGTTGCATACAGTTTTATAAACGTTTTCAAAAAGAGTTTACACTGTGGTATATATATGCATATTGTTTCATAAATTGCTTATCTCTTATCAGAAAAATGCCACCAAAGAAAAAGACTACTGCTTCTACTCAACAGACAACCGATACCGAGGCTCAGAACCCGGTAGACCCAACTATAACTCAGATACTTCAATTACTCCAACAACAAACTGCTGCCTTGACTCAACAACAACAACGAAATGTTCAACCTTTGACAACCTTTAAATCATTTCAAGCTGTCCACCCACCTGAATTCAAAGGTACTCTAAACCCTGTTGAGGCGAAATCATGGTTAATCGACATTGAGAAAGCTTTTGCGTTAGTTAAGGTTGGGGAAGATCAGAAAACTGAATTTGCTAGTTACTACTTGAAGGCAGAAGCTAATTTTTGGTGGGAATCTGTGAAGCTAGGAGAAGGAGAAATTACTTGGCAAAGATTTATGGAACTATTTCAGGAAAAATATTTACCAAGGTACCTACAAGATCAGTTGGAAGTTCAGTTCTTAGAATTAAGACAAGAAGGGATGAGTGTGGCAGAATACGAAGCCAAATTTACTGAATTGGCAAGATTTACACCTAGGTACGTAGGAGATGATGTCAGTAAGGCTAGAAAGTTTCAACACGGATTAAAGCCATGGTTAAGGAGTATAGTTGCAGCTTTTGAGTTGAGAAATTATACTGCGGTAGTACAGAAAGCGATGATCATTGAGGGCGAAAGCGAATTAGTTCAAAAGGAGAAATTTGGAAAGAAACGAAAGTTTGGAGGATCTGAAAGAAACCAAGGTGATGAAGGACAAGGAAGTTCTCAGAATAGGAAAAGGTTTGGAAATCAACCAGGAGGAGATAGGAATTTTCAGAAGTAGAGGAGTGGATTTGGAAGTTCAGACAAGAAACCTCAAGGAGGAAAGCCGCCAACTATCACGGGAAAGCCGTCTATACCAGAATGCAAGACGTGTGGTAAAAGACATTTGGGAATCTGTAACAAGTTGAACATCACATGTTTTAAATGCAACAAGAAGGGACACTATGCTGATGGATGTCCAAGTTCAAATCCAGGAGGACTAACATGTTTCAAGTGTGGAAAAGCGGGACATTTTGCGCGAGAATGTAAGGAACCGGTCCAATCTGCTAATGTACTTAGGCTCACTGCACCACCAACACGGTCACAGTCATCTCAACCTCGAGCAAGAACTTTTAATATGTCAATCAATGAAGCGGTTCAGGACAGAGATGTAGTAGCAGGTACGCTTCCTGTGAATTCTGTTAAAGCTAAAGTGTTAATTGATTCTGGAGCAACTAGATCTTTTATATCTGAAAGATTCCTTGATAAATTGCAATGTGAGATACAACCATTGGAAAGGACGTTAGTAATAGAAGTGGCTAACCAGGATAGAGTTCCCGTAGACCAAGTGTGTCCTAATTGTAAAATAGAGATCGGTGGATATCTTTTTCAGGCGGATTTGATACCATTCAAAATGGGAGAATTTGATGTTATCCTAGGAATGGATTGGTTAGTAGATTGCGATGCACAGATTGAATGTAGGAAAAAGCAAGTAAGATTACGTGTGGACGAAGATCAAGAAGTGGTGTTTCAAGGTCAAAGACAAACTAGGAAGTTCTTAACGTTTATGCAAACGACACGACTACTTCGACCAGGTTGTGAAGCTTATTTGGCTCATGTTGTAGATGTGGAGAAGCAAGTGTCGAAAATGGAGGAGATACCCGTTGTAAATGAGTTCCCTGAAGTTTTTCCTGACGAACTACCCGGATTACCTCCAGATCGAGAAGTAGAATTTACGATTGATTTGGCACCTGGAACGGAACCAGTATCAAAGGCACCTTACAGAATGGCACCGGCAGAAATGAAGGAATTGGCTACACAGCTACAAGATCTTCTGGATAAAGGAGTTATAAGGCCTAGTATATCGCCGTGGGGAGCGCCGGTATTATTTGTCAAGAAGAAAGACGGGAGTATGAGATTGTGTATAGATTATCGAGAACTCAACCAGTTGACTATAAAGAATAAGTACCCGTTACCGCGAATCGATGATTTATTTGATCAACTCAAAGGAGCAGCCTATTTCTCAAAGATTGATTTAAGATCTGGATACCATCAACTGAAGATCAAACCTGAAGACGTTTCGAAGACTGCTTTTCGCACGAGATATGGACATTACGAATTTTTAGTGATGCCATTTGGATTAACTAATGCCCCGGCTGTGTTTATGGATTTGATGAACCGAGTGTTTCGAACGTATTTGGATAAGTTTGTGATTGTATTTATTGATGACATCTTGATATATTCAAAGTCTTCGGAAGATCATGCGGAACATCTAAGGATCGCATTGGATGTCTTGAGAAAGGAAAGGTTATATGCAAAGTTTTCGAAGTGTGAATTCTGGTTGGAAGAAGTACAATTTCTTGGTCATGTTATTAGTCGAGAAGGAGTGAGAGTGGACCCCTACTGAAGTGAGAAGTTTTCTCGGATTATCTGGATACTATCGGAGATTTGTTCAAGATTTTTCAAAGATAGCTACACCGTTAACTGCACTGACTCGGAAGAATGAGCAGTTTGTTTGGACTGAGAAATGTGAGGAAAGTTTCCAAGAGCTGAAAGGAAGATTAGTGACAGCACCAGTGTGAGTCTTACCAGATGATCAAGGAAATTTCGTTATCTACAGTGATGCTTCACACAAAGGATTAGGATGTGTTTTAATGCAACATGGAAAAGTGATCGCGTATGCTTCACGACAACTCAAACCGCACGAACAGAAGTACCCAACTCACGATTTGGAATTAGCAGTTGGAAAAGATACAAAGATGTCAAGAGGAGGTTATGAACCAAGAGATGAACACATTGACTGGTGAAGAGATCTGCACCCAAAAGGATGACCAAGGAGTTTTGAGATTTTCTACAAGGATATGGATTCCAAATGTGACAGAATTGAAGAATGAAATCTTGCGGGAAGCTCATAGTTCACAGTACTCAATTCACCCTGGTAGCACGAAAATGTATCGAGATTTGAAGGAACATTTCTGGTGGCCGGATATGAAAAGAGAAATTGCCGAATGGATAAGTAAGTGTTATACTTGTCAATGAGTCAAAGCCGAACATCAAAAGCCGAGCGGACTATTGCGACCATTGGATATTCCGGAATGGAAGTGGGAACATCTTGCCATGGATTTTATTGTTGGACTACCGAGGACAAAAGCTAATCATGATGCCATATGGGTAATTATAGACCGTCTGACCAAGTCTGCACATTTTCTCCCAATCAATGAAAGATTTTCACTGGATAGATTAGTACAGCTATATCTGAAGGAAGTTGTGACACGCCACGGAGTTCCAGTAACCATTGTGTCGGATCGTGATCCAAGGTTTAACTCCCGATTTTGGAGACAATTTCAAGAATGTCTGGGTACCAAGCTTAAGATGAAACTGATGGCCAGAGTGAACGAATAATTCAAACCATTGAAGACATGCTTAGAGCCTGTGCACTAGATTTTAAAGGAAGCTGGGATGAGCACTTACCATTGGTAGAGTTTTCGTACAACAACAGCTATCACGGCTCAGTTTATTTTCTTTTTCCTTTTACAGTTTTCTAATATATATATATATATATATATATATATATATATATATATATACTTACACTGCACATTTCTCCTTCCTTAGCAGTGTTCTAATTGTTTTTAAAACCCCTTTCGAATTCTCTCAAGCTTTTCCAGAATCCTTGATCACTATTGTTCTTTGCTCAAGTTTTAACTTAGCAATACTCTCATTCACTTCTGTTGAATATTAACACTAAGTTGAAACTCTGCCCATTTTTTCCTGTTCTTTTCGACTTTTGAGTGTTAAGATTTTAAGTGTTTTGTTTGATTGTGTTCTTGATTAAAAAAAAGTACTGTGTGGATTTTACTGTGTGTTTGCTGTGTGTGTTCTTGAGATTCAAGTGCCCAATATTTTTTTTGCATTTCAAAAGTTTATAATTCGAATTTTTAGGATCTATATTTTAAAATTGGTTAATTTAAGTAAATTTTTTAATTTTGTGGGTTTTAATTAATTTTAATTAATTCTAAAAATCCCTAAAATTTTAATTTTATTTTAAATTGATAAAAATTTCTTGTTTTATCTAAATGGATCCTAATTTTGAACTAGTTTTAAATAATTATGTTGGGTATTTTGATCCGTTAAAGTGTAAAGTGGAATGTTTTAGACCGTGGATTCAATTTTTAAATAGCGGGACTTGTGTCAGTCATGCTATTTGTGCCAATGCACTTCTTAAAATTGTTCCGTTAAGGTTTTTGTGTACAAGTGTTGTTATTGCTGAAGATTCAAAATCTTTTTCTTTCAATATTTTAAATCAGCAATATACAGTCACTTTTGAGTTATTCTGTGATGTGTTGCATTTTCCAAAGGACAGGTTTGATCTCTTACCCTATGATGATGAGTTATCACAGTTCTTTGTGAATATTCATTATCAGGGTCCCTTTCAAATGGTTAAATTGTCCAAAAGCTTTGTTGTTAGGGAATGGGATCTGTTCTTTCATACTATAGCAAGAGTATTTGGTAACTGCACAAAAACAAATTTTCATTGCATTACCAGTCTTAATCAGTACATTGCTTATGCTATAGTATTTGGTCGTAGGTTAAATTTTGCTGAAATTCTGTGGAACCTTATGTTTAACAGGCTTGCTCACTCTAGGAGAGATTCTGATAATCATGTGAAAGTGAAGTGTTGGTACCCTCGCTTTCTCACTCTTATCATTAATCATCTTCTCACTGCTGAGCAGGTAGAACTGTTTAGGGAAGCTAGATTTGAAACCTCTCCAACCACAAACACCAAATTCTACACCAGACTTGATGTCTCATCCAAATTCCTCACCATACCTGTTCTTGTTTCACCATTGATGAGTCAATTCATTAATATTCCTATCTTTGGTGAACAAGTTCCTCAACCACATCCAGTTCCATTGCAGGTAGTTATTCCTAACTCTGGTTCTTCTTCTGGTACTTCAATGCAAACCCAAGTGGTTGTTAGGGCTGACCCAGAGGTTGTAGAACCACAATCTCTGACCCAGGTCATAGAGCCAAACAGAGAGTCAAACACTCCTGATACACAACCTGAGCCTAATATTCAAACCAGTTCAAGAACAGTTAGTGATATAGCTACAATGAGTGCTCCCACAGCTCTGTCTCCACCCTTAAAGAAAAGAAAAACCTATATGGAGGCATCTGTAAGCCCATCTGTATCCTCTCAACAGGATATGGACATATATATGGCCACTGAATAGTCTCTGGAGACATCCTCTCAACAGGATGAATCTATTGAAATTCGCCATCGGGCCATGGCATCTTGTACTGAGTCAAGCACTCTCCCATTACTCACAATGGGAGAAGATTAGCAAATAGATGAAACTCAGGACACCATTCAAGGAGAGCACTTTGATTTTGACTTTGAAACAGTGCCTACCATAGTTACAGTAGAAGTGCCTTCACAGGCATCAGAGGGAAAATCTGATTCTTTGCCACCTATAATAGAATCATTTTCTCCCCCCCAGAGGGAACATCTCTGGCTCCCCTAAGGGATTTTTCACTCGCAGTTTTTACTGGAGAAAGTGAAAGGCAACCTGATGAGTCTATCCCTGAAGCAATTCAGTATACAATGTCAAATATTTTGACAGACTCATTCAGGGATCGGGAATTGCGAACTCCCATTGCACCACCACTGACCTCTCTTGAAGGGGCTAGGGTGATTTTTCATGCAGGTACATCTTCTGAAAATCTAGAAAGACAGTTAGTGGTGAGAGATATGAGTCAAACACCGAGTGATACACAAGCACGTGAGTTGAGTGAAACACCACTAAGAGCAATTGAAGTGAGTGCACACACTGACACAAACACTGCTTTGTTGAACTAGCTAGCTGATCTACAAAGGAAGTTACAAGAAACCCAGGCTGAAAATAATCTTCTGAAAGCACAAGTGGTTGCACAATCTACCACCTCTGTATCAAATCAGCTGGGTACTGTGAAAGATGACTTGCAAGGATTGAAGAATAATCTACTCCCGAGGCTGAATTCAATCCAACAATCTCAAGTACTGGTGACTTCAGACATCTCTGATCTTACTACGTCAAATGCTCAGATATCAGAGAGTGTCAAGGAGATTGCTACTATTTCTACCAAGGTGGACTTTATTCTGCAAACATCTGATGAAAACCAGAGGTTTAATGAAGAAAAGATGTCTAGGATTGAAGGAGGAATGGAGCATCTTAATGAAGGGATGAAGCACCTATACTATATGATCAAGAAATCACATCAACCTACTGAAGAGCAAAGAACATTCTTTGAGGGAGATGATGGTGATGATGATGAGGATGAGGATGATGATGCTGATGAAGGAGAAGATGGAACAATAAGAGGAAGAGATGAGGTGAATCCTGAAGCTACTAAAGTAAAATCTGTAGAGGATACCTCAACTAAGGGGGAGAATGTGGAGAAACAAGGAGGAAATGAAGCTGGAGGCTCAAACAAGGACAAAGGGAAGCAGAAGTTAACCTTTTCTGATGCTGACTATTATCAAGGTGAACAGGGAGATTTTGACTATGTAGAATCTGAAGAAGCCCCTGAAGATATCTTTGGTAATGTGGAGGTTGAAGAAGAAGCTGATTATGCTGACTGGGAAGAAGAGTCAAATGTTGATCCTGTCTTTGAAGCTGAGTTAGTGAGACAGAAGGCTGATCTGAAAAGAAGAGAGGAGGAGAATGTAAAGGTATCTGACATCATTTCTAAGCATCTTGTCATTCAAAAAGCTGAACAACAAGAAAAGCAAAGGCTTCACAATCTGAAGGTCAGTGAGAGAAAATTGTATGTGAGGCTGAAGCAAGGAGAAGAATGGGACAAGGCTAGAGAGATGTTTGCACATCAAGAAGGAACTAACAATGATTCAAAGTTTCTTGGGATGTTGGAAAGATACAAGAAGGTCAATCCAGACAACACAGTATATATGAAAGCTCTTCATGCAGAGATTTCAAGGATCTCAACTGGATATGACAGAGTTAGAGAGGAGTTGAAGATCTATGTTTACACTCATAATGAGGGAACTTTCTTCGTGTCTCTCAATCTCCTGGAAAGCAGAACTCTCTCTGAACTATGGGTCTTCATGTACAAAGTAAAAAGAACTTCTCCATTAGCTGAGCTGCTGCATGATCAGCTAAGAGACTTTGCAATGAAAGCTAGTCCACAAGTGGTGGAAGTGCCTTATGAAGTAAAACTTTTTAAAGGAAGGACACTTCAGACTTATGGTGTGGATCCAATCTCTCTGAAAGATTTTCCTGCCAAGCATCTTGTCTACTTGGAGAACATGTTGAGGACTTCAGGATTTGCTACACAAGAGAAGACAGAAGTTGCTGATTTGATTCAAGACTATTGCATATCAAATATCAAAAGATATCATCAAATGAAGAATAGGCTGAAGAAAGTCACAACTCAACCTGTCAGACCTAGTGGCATTACTTCTGAATCTGATCGTATTCTGGACAAGGATTTGCTTGAAGCACTTGAAGAAGGAGAGATGATTGAGTCTGAAATTTGAAGAAGCTCTGTTTTTAAATATTAAATGTTTAGAGCTTAGGTGATTCAAGATAGGATAAATGTATTCATATGTTCAGTCTAGAGGAACATCTAACTTGTACTTACCTGTAATGTTTGAATCTGGATAATGTTATATGAAATCCAGAACTTTGTGTTATTATTTACTTAGCTATTAATGTCTTATTTCTACTTGTTTAGTTAGTTGAGTTATCCTCTAGGTATTTGCTTGTTATTCTCTAACAAAAAAATAGGGGGAGATTGAAAGGCATATGTTTTAGCCTATTTTTTTTTACATCGAGGCATTAACTCAACATTAAACAAGTCTGTAATAAGTAAGTAATAATTCAAATTGTCACATGAATCTCAGAAGATTATATCTGTCAAAGAATGAAGGTTAAAGTCATCTACAGACTTGAAGTGAGTCTACATTGAAAGAAGCTCAATTTATTGATCAAGCCTCAATGAAGTATTCAAGCTCAGTGGATTTATTAAAGTGACGGAGATTTCAAGTGGTGACAGAAAAAGATACTGATTACGGAGTTCTTGAATGAGAAGGAAGTGAATCACTGCTTAAAGTCAAACAGATAAAAAAACAGACATTGTCGTTAGTCACTCATGAACCAGACAGTGCATCGAGTGTCAACGTACTATTGTGTTTGTTATTTATCTAAGTTTTAAGTGATTCTGGAATTGTTTTAGAAGTCAACTATTTCTATTTATTCTCTTATAAATAATTAATATTATTAAGTATATTATTTATTAATTTAATTCTGTAAAGAATTAATTTAATACATAATTTATTTAATTAATTATTTAAATTAGAATGAAAATGAACTAGGAAGACTTAGGTTTGAACTAGGAAGACTTAGAAAATTGAACTAGGAAGACTCACAAGTGAGTCTTCCCGATTGTCTTCCTAGGCCAAACCCTAGTCTTCCCGGTTGCCTTCCATGTACAATGGTTGTCTTCCCGAGAGTCTTCCAAGGCCAAATTCACAGTTTTCCTCTAAGTCTTCCTAATACAATTCCTTTGTAAATGAATTGCACGTGGGTGACTAAATGAAATGCTGTGTCTTTGTATTTAATAGAAGGCAGAAGACAGAAGATATTATCAATTACAATTGAAGAATAAAAAAGACACATAAGACTTTTAACATTAAACCTTTCTCTCTGTCTTTACTTCTCTCATCTGCCAAGCTTAAATTCCGCAAGATAAATTTACTTCTTGATTGTTCTTAATCATTTAATTCATAAGAAGTGATTCTCTTGTACTGCTTTAGCTTTCTAGCGGATCATAATCCCTAGATTTTATATCGAACTACTTTTTAGTATTCGATCCTTTTTATTACAAAAATAGATAAATTCATGTCGAATTTATTCTAGATTTGTTTTATCAAGTTCTTTGTAATCAGTGATCAGAATTGTAACACCCTTCAAGTTTAATAGAGTTTTATTTAACTTGAATATTGTTTCAGTTTTATTCCGCACTAATTTGTTCTAAACAGTTAAATCTTTAAAAGGACAAATTCGATTAAACGGTATAGTTTGTATTCAACCCCCCTTCTACAAACTTTTCAGGACCTAACAACAGTGCTAGCCGAGGAGGCATCAGGATGTACCCTCTGCCTACTGTGAGAGCCCTTACCCCTACTGTGCCCCTACTGAGCCCGTTACCATCAGACCATGACTATGACCTCGCCCCTGTGGTATATGAGGGGGACCAACCCATGACTGATCCATATACACCTCCTCCCTCACCTACTGGAGTACCTACTGTGATCCATGATTGGATGATTGGCCGGCTGACCACTGACTTGGCAGCGGCAGAGGCTAGAGCTGATGAGCTGAGGAGACAGTTGGCTGCAGAGAGAGAGAGATCTGTCGTTCCTATCAGGACGGGATGAGGTTTATGACTCCTATGGAGATGAGATGTGAGATTTCCAGCATTGAGTGGCGAGCTATGGTCCGCATGAGAGGCCTGTCTGTTATTGCTGAGGGATTGGTACCCCGACTGGCCACATAGATGATTTGGGCAGATGCTATGGCGCGTGTCAGGAACTTGACCCGCTCGGAGGGGGAGCCTTGATAGGTGATAGATAGCTTAGTTCTCTAAATTCAGATGGCCGTTAGTAGTGCCAGTTTTTGTGGGATGGTTCCGATGTATAGTAGTATCCTTTCTGAGTTAGAGATAGGCTGTTTAGACCGACGTAGCAGATGTTGACTAGTTGACTGGTAGTACTTAGCTTTTAACTGTTGTACGGATGATGTATTTCAGCAATATGTTCACTTTTGTTGGAACTTTGACTTCAGTATCTCGTGACTTTATGTCACTTATGTATATATTCGTGCATTTCAGTTTCTTTAAAGCTTTCAGTCTTAAATTTGATATCCCCTGCTATTTCAACTGTCTTACAAGTTATTAGTTTTGACATATAGACTACGCGCAACCCCATTTTAGCAAAAAAAAAATATAAAAGAATTTTGTGTGGGAAATGATGATTTCCAAGATGGTCACCGATAAACTCAACCGATCCAACTACCTATTTTGAAGGAACAAATCGTTTTAATAAAAGTTTTTGTTTAAAAACATCAGGAAAATGCCACCCCGACGTATGGGAACACGAGCACGCCCTACCAATTTTCCGGCTCAGGGCAGTGTTAACCAGGGAGATGCAAGGCAAAACGTTCATAATGAGGAAGAAAACCACACTTCCACGAGTTGGAAGAACAGAATTATGAAGAAGGTGAGTATGAAAGAAGCGGAGAGGATGATGATTATAATGAGTTTGATGATCAGGACTACGAAGAGGAAGAGTATGAAAGTACGCAGAATGTGGAGGACCCCGGTGGAAACCCGATGGACCAATTCATGCACCTACTCGGACAGAATTTGAACCAGCACCCACCGCCACCACCACCAGGCCCCAATACTGCGGGGCATAGTGCTTTTAAGGCCTTTAAGTCCATAAGACCCCCGGAATTTCAGGGATCTGCTGACCCTGTTGAGGCAAGAGCTTGGTTAAAGGAAATGGAAAAATCTTTTGAAATCCTAGGTATTGAGGAAGCCCAAAGGACCGTCTTTGCTACATACCTCCTGAAATGAGAGGCTAACTACTGGTGGGAATCAAAGAGAAACCTAGAAACAAATGCCGTTGTTACCTGGACAAGGTTTACTACCTTATTTCTGGAAAAGTATTTCCCTGTATTCATGGAAGCACAAATGGAGAGGAAGTTTTTGGAACTGAAATAGGATAACATGAATGTGGCGGAATATGAAGCCAAGTTTACTGAGTTGTCTAGGTTTGTGCCAGATTTTGTCAATACCGACTTGAAGAGGTCGAGAAGGTTTCAGCAAGGGTTAAAGCAATGGATTCAGAATAGAGTAGCTGTGTTGGAAATAATGGACTATGCATCGCTAGTGCAAAAGGCAACCATAGTGGAAGCAGGTAGTGAGCAGAGTCAGAAAGGAAGAGAAGAGAAAAAGAGGAAGTTTGGTAGTCAAGGAGGAAGCTCGGTGAAAAAGAGTTTTCCAGCAAGACCATTTGGAGGAACCAGGTCCCAACCCTTAAGGAATTCCGAGTTCAGGAAAACTAAGAATAAGAGCCTAAGTCAGGGCGGTGGACAGATAGGAGTGTCCCGTTTCAATCAACCCCGACCCCCACTACCTGACTGCAAGACATGTGGGAGAAAACATTTGGGAGACTGTACCTTAAAGTCGGCAACATGCTTCAAGTGCAAGAAGACAGGGCACTACTCCAGAACATGCCCTCTGAACGATCAGAAGTGTTTCCAATGTGGGAAATTAGGACACCTGAAAAGAGATTGCCCTCTGGCAAACCCCGTTGGCTCAAGAATAAGTGGAGCCGCCTCTAACAGACCCCCGACTACTAGAACTTTCAACATGACTGTGAAGGATACCGTGAGGGACACAAATGTGATAGCAGGTACCCTTCTACTCAACACCGTCAATGCAAATGTTTTATTTGATTCAGGAGCTACCAAGTCTTTTATTTTGAGGGATTTCGCGAGTCAGTTAAGACTTAGAGCGGAACCATTAAAGGAAGTATTAGAGGTAGAGATAGCAAATCGGGAAGTAATTCCAGTTGATAAAATACACTTAGACTGTAGTCTAGAAATAGAAGGTCAACAGTTTCGTGTAGACTTGGTCCCATTTAAATTAGGGGAATTTGATGTTATTTTGGGAATGGACTGGTTGTCGAGCAATGGTGCTCAGATCGATTGTGGAAGAAAGAAAATTTGGATCAAAACGTCCGAAGGACGGGAGGTCGTGTTCAACGGACAACGACAAACCCGTAAGTGTTTAACCATGGCCCAAACCAAGAGGTTGTTGCGGCATGGGTGTGAGGCTTACTTAGCCTATGTGGTAGACACAAATCGAGAGGTTCCTAAATTACAAAATATTCCTATAGTTAATGAATTTGAAGACGTGTTTCCAGAAGACCTTTCGGAATTACCACCCGATAGAGAGATAGAATTCGCTATAGAATTAGCTCCAAGGACGGCGCCAGTTTCGAAGGCCCCGTACCGGTTAGCTCCAGTAGAGATGAAAGAGTTAGGCATTCAATTGCAGGAATTGCTAGATAAGGGAATGATAAGACCCAGTGTGTCACCATGGGGTGCACCAGTGCTGTTTGTGAAAAAGAAGGATGGTAGTTTGAGATTGTGCATAGACTATCGAGAACTAAACAAGTTGACCATTAAGAACCGATATCCTTTACCAAGGATCGATGATTTGTTTTGACCAGTTGAAAGACGCGGTTTAATTCTCCAAGATTGACCTGAGAATTGGATATCACCAGTTAACGATAAAACCTGAAGATATACCTAAGACTGCATTCCGCACTAGATATGGGCACTATGAGTTTTTGGTAATGTCGTTTGGGCTGACGAATGCCCCGGCAGCTTTCATGGACCTAATGAATAGAGTCTTCAAGCAATATTTGGACAAATGCATCATAGTTTTCATTGATGATATTTTAGTCTACTCCAAGGTGGAGGAAGAGCACGCAGAACACTTGAGAATAGTGTTAGAGCCGTTGAGAAAGGAAAGGTTATATGCCAAGTTCTCTAAGTGCGAGTTTTGGCTAAGGGAAGTACAGTTTCTAGGCCATGTGGTCAGCAGTGATGGAGTACTAGTTGACCCTGCTAAGATAGAAGCCGTTTCAAACTGGGAGAGACCAACCACCCCGACTGAGGTGAGAAGTTTTGTAGGCTTAGTCGGGTATTATCGGAGATTTGTGCAAGATTTTTCTAGAATAGCAGCCCCGTTGACCCGACTGACCCGAAAGACTGAAACTGAGAAATGCGAGAAGAGTTTTCACGAATTGAAAAGGAGGCTAGTTACTGCCCCTGTACTGGCACTGCCAGACGGAAAGGGGAATTTCGTGATCTACAGTGACGCATCACATAAGATTACGTCAACAATTTATTCAATTAAATTATTTATATTATTAGATATATAAATCCAATTTATTATATACACATATAATAAGATATTTTTATACTATATAAAATACAACTATAAAATAAGATATTCTGCAATACTCGAGAAATTTTCTCATTTTAAAAAACACAGACATATTTATTAGTCAAAAAAATTTGTTTCTTTCCAATAATTTATCGGAAGAGAGATTTGAGAAAAGTTGGTAAATGAAATATTGTTGAAAGACGATAATCATATTATTTTGGAATATTCGTTGAGTGGAGATTATTTTATTTTAAGATATTGTTTGTATTTGAAAGTCGAAAAAGATAAGTGAGAGAAGAATTATTTTGGAATGATGAATATTATTTTGGACATGAGAAATATGGAGAGTTTATATTTTTGGACCAAAGAGAATTATTTTATAATTATTTAAGAATCTTTTTTAGAGTAAATAGAATTTTATTATTTTAGGAATATATTTAAGAATATTTTTTCTTTTCTAGATTAAGAAATTAGAATTAGAATTTCGTAATTAGGACAATATTTAGAAAAGTAGAATATAATTAGCTAATAACAAAATTGCCCACTTGAGTAAATATAAATAGGCAAAAGCATTTATTTTATTTCATTTTATTAGTCTTCATCTTTCCTGTTTAGAGAGAGAAAAGAGAGAGTACTTAGAGAGAGAAAATTTTGGAAGGCCATATCTTACAAACGGAAGCTCTATTTTCACATGCATTAGTAGTTCGCCAGGACGAGAGCTACAAGATACACCTGGTTATTTGGCAAAGGTTTTCATTGGGGTAAGTTTTACAAGTTGTGTTTTAATGGAGGTCCCTTGAGTTTTATTTCGTTTTAGTTTATATGAAGGAATTGTGAGCATAGATAAGGCTTTTTTTTTTTGTGTGAATTCGTGATGGGTTGAGATTACTTTGCTTTATATGTTGTTGGGTGTTGATGGTTGTTGATGTTGTTTGAATCGCAGGTGTGTGCTTATTGTGTGTGCGTTTGTTTGTGCTGCTGTGTGTATGTGTTCCGTGTATGTGTGTGTGTTTGGTGTGTATGCGTGCTGAAACAGAGAGAGACAGATAACAGATATAGGGGAGAGATGATAGAGAGGGAGAGAGACAGACCCGAGAGGGAGAGATTGAGTAAGGGAGGGAGAAGGGTGAAAGGGAGATGTGAGTTGGGACGGTGGTGACAGGTTGGGTGTTGATGGTAAAGGTGGTACCGTACTACTTGTTTCTAGATGTATATGGGTGTAGAAAAAAAATAGATATTAATGGATTGTTTTGTTATTGAAAGAAAGAGATTTGGTTATTTTTATATGAACAATAGGTATGTTGGAAAATTGTGAGAAGGGGATAAATAAATTGGTAAGAAAATCTAGTAATTTTATAAGAAAACGGAAATGAAAAAATAAAAGAGAACAAATAGTTATAAAATTCAGAAAAATGATTAAAATGGAGATTTTCAGAAATTTTTATAATTGGTCGGGAGATTAGCAGACAATAATTTTATTTGTCATTGGGATAATATTAGAAGTTTTATGATGATTTTGTATTTGGTAACACGGTGGAGAACAATGGAGTTATGAATTTAATTAGATTAACGGTTTTCAAAGGAGTAAGAGATATTTTAATTAATTAAAAATTTCCTGAACTCAAAATTTAGCTTAGAATATATGGAGGAGATCGGATCGAGATGTACTATGTCATTAGATGGATTTTAATAAAAGATTCTGTTTTAGAGCACAGATAAGATTAAAGGGCTATGTGTAAATGGTATTTTGTTGTTATTCAGTGTGTTTATTGTCTACATGACATTCAGGATCTCTTAACTGAATATGATTGAATTTGCATTGGACCTAAGTTAAGCTTACTATTCTCTTTCTCTCTCGAGATTTTCCAGAGATAAGTGCAAGTGTACTGTCATTCACTACACCAAAAACGGCCTTTTCCTACCACGAAAATGGTAGGTTTTGGGGGTACATCGGTAGGAATTGGTGTCAATTCCTACCATTCGACATGGTAGGAATTGCTCAGGTCGGAATTGGTGCATGGTAGGAATTGATGGTCTGTTTCTTAAACGGCCCCACATGCCAAATGGCTGCCCATGTGGCGAGCCACATCAACAGCCACATCGACGGCCACATGGCGGTGGACCCCGACACGTCACTTGACACGTCAAGTGCCACGTCAAATAAATGTGGTCCCATAAGGATGACATGGTGTGCCACATGTCACATGAGGGCCCACTGCCACGTCAATTTGTGGGGTCACCTTTGACCCCGGTCAAGGACTATTTCCTACCATATATTTCCTACCATCATTGCTATTTCCTACCAGTTATAACCTACCATAATCATCAATTTTCTGGGTTTCGAATTGTAAGTATGGTAGGAAATGTGTTAGTCGGTAGGTTTTATTGGGCATATTCAAATTTATATAATTTTTGAATTTGTTATTTCCCAATTCAATTCACAGTACCAAGCTCATTCTCAACCTGTCTTACTATCAATTCCTTAACTAGTAACTAGAACTAAATGCAAATAAATAAAAATTCCAATCACATTCAGAAAGGAATTGTTCCAAATATCCAATCACATTTGCAGAAATGTTCCAAACACAAACACCATAAACAGAGTTCTAATACTTCCCATACATCCACAACCAAAAACAAAGTTACGGCATACAACCAATGTGATACTTAAACAACAAAAAACAACACCCAACAAAAGTTCAGGATACTTTAAGGTTTAATCTTCAGGATACTACGATTTTTAAGGTTTAATCTTCTTCCTCACCGGCCGAGCCTTCACCTTTTTCAGCTTCAGATTCACCATCTGATTCTCCATCTTCACCTTCAGTATCACTGTCTTCACCTTCCACATCTCCTTCTGCATCGTCTGTTTCTGCACCTGCACCCTCTGTTGCACCAGCCACATCGCCTTCATCATCGGATTCGGATATGTCTGTCACATCACCCTCCTCATCAGAAATATCATCCAAGACCTACAATTGAAACAACACAGAATCACATAAGAGACATATACATCAAGGTGAAATTATACTAAAGACGTAAAATCACTGAAGGAATGAATTTACCTCTTTTGCCTTGGCTTGATACCTTTTGAACATATCGTCCACAAGGTCTGTCACAAGATAAAGCACTTGATTTGAAATGAACTTAGAGAAATCACCGCGGTTTGTCGGGTTACTAAGATCCATAGCAGCTAAAGCAAGATTTTTAACTTCATCTTCATTAAGTTCTCGCTGATAAGTGGATGGATCGTTTTTAAGGATCTCAATGACCCCGCCAACCACATCCGCAAATATCTTCTTCGGAATTTCACTGCTATTACGAGCGGCACCTGCTGCTGAAGTTTCAACCCTGTTCTCCACTTCTTCATCAAACTGAACAGACAAGTCCTTAACTAGTTTGCGGGCTGGAATCCTCGGATAGCCAATAAACCGATTTTTCTTCGGCTTATCACAGTTAGGTTCCGTCGCCATCAACCACCACTGAAATGGCTCAGCGGCCTTATCAGCTTGAGCAGGATCAAAGCCATTCACCTCAAGTATCTTCGCATACTTCAACTATAATAATTTATATACATCAATTAATATCAACTAAAACATCCCACGAATATGTGTTAAATTGAGATTAAAAAGTAAATTTTAATACCGCAATTCTCTTTGCAGCCGCAGATGTGTAAACTCGTTGGCCATTTTCATCAACTTCTTTGCCTACCTTAGTGTGTGATCTATCCCACACTTCGAGGCGGGTTGGCGGAACACCATGCTTCTCATCAGTTAAAATCTAACAAATAAGAATAATTAGTACGCAATTAATCTTTATAAGTTAGAACAGTAAAACTATGTATTAATTTACAAGAATAAGTAGTCACTATTATTACCTTCTCCACTTCCTGAAAAGATCTCGCACCCGCGCTGTGCAAAGTGACCACCTTCTTCCGATTTTGTGCACCTACTTCAGCTAGGTGCATATGGTCTTCTGAGTTCCAGCGCGCAATCATCCCTTCCGACACTAGATCATTGAAATAGCTAGGTTTTAATTCCAACACTGACTTTTTTAGCTTCTTGGACTTTGCAAAAGCCCGATCTTTCTCTTCATGCACCGTTCTCTTAATCAATGCCTTGACATGCCCAGCTATAGTCCTCATAGATCCCCTACGGCTTTGACCCCTTTGATGGCGATAAAATTTCTACAATTCATATAATATACAATGTCAAAATAAAAATAAAAATTAATTAAATAATCATCAAGCGAAACTACAACAAACCAATTACATGGAAAACACATACATAAAATTCTTCAATCACTTTTTTCTCAACCCAATCAGGATACTTATCATTAATGTCAGTCCATGTGTAAGCTCCCACTGGCCAGAATGCACGAACAATGCCTAGAAGTGTCTTTTTTGCTTTATTATGCATGATGCTACAAAACAGAATTATAATTACTAATTGATTTTACACAAATTCCATGTAAATAAAAAAATGCAACTATATGTATAACTTTAAACTTACACTCCATTTGAAATATCAATACGTATCGGACTTGGTGAGGGTGTCGAACCAAAAAGTCCAGCAGAGTTTGCACGCTTTATTGGCCCCCTCCATTCAACCATCTCTGCTCGTGTCATACCTCGGGGATAAGATTGTGATACCACTAGAGCTTTGTCTTTAGCATGAGATGCAACTGATTTCCCTTTGCCTTTGCGAGGCTGAACTCTCTTTGATTTTCTAATCTTTGATTTACTCTTGTATTTACTAATCTTTGATTTGCTGATCTCATTCACAGAAATTGTCTTGCTTTTCCTGCCTTTCTTTGCAGGTTCAGTTTCAACAGCTTTACCCTTGCTCTTTTCAACAGCATTACCCTTACCCTTGTTATGTGCACTTACTTTCGCCATTAGGTAACCTTATAAGAAAATCAATCAATAGACAATTATAATCTCCATTACTTAATAATTAATTGTATGTGAATACAAAAATTAAACTTGATAACTATAAAAAAGTTACCAAAAAACAGAGCGCGCACGTAAACTTATTCCGACTTATCCATAAAACATCACACACATTTAAACACCAATATTTTACGACCGTTCTAACTCTAAAATAGTTTAATTAAGTACATCAATAACAATGTTTCCAAATAGATTAATAAAAGCTAAACAAAAATATCAATTAAACAAATATAATGCGTATACATTATAAGTTACACATTTGCGGTCTTATAAACAAAAATATCAATTAAAAATCATCTCAAGAACTTATGCATTACAATACAATACAATGCAGAGGTTACGTGCATCACAAACATATATATGCGTATATACAATACAATACAACGCAGAGGTTACGTGCACCGCAAACCAATAATATAACCATACTATACAACTATCATCGGTTCAAAACAGGATTTTCAATCAAGTTAATCATTGAAACTGAATAAAGCATAAATCCCCTTTATACCATGAAACAAAATGAAAAACATGAAAATCCACATATATATACACCAGAAACATATATATGCATACATACCCACATACGTAATTCCTTTTCTATCAAACCCTGATAAAAAACATGTCAAAACCCCCTGTATTAACCAATAACAGCACTTTTTGAACTTAAAATTATGGAAACCCGTAATTCATGAAAACCCATAGTTTATAGCATGCATATCAAGCAAAACCCCATGTCTAACATGTATACCAAGCAAAAACCCCTATTTAACATGAATATAAACCCTATTTAACACCCGATATGTGAATAAACATAACATATTGCTTAAAATTGATCAATAAGCATTAAATTGATGCTACATATACAAACTATATGCATACAAACTATCATATAAACACATATTCATATAAAAACGAATCAAAAAGGGGTTTCAAAACAGAATACGAGGAGATAAAAGAGAATAAAAGAAGAAAATCGAAGAAGATAAAATCGAAGGCTTACTAGAAGAAGATGAAATCGAAGAGATGGTAGGAGATGGGTAGGAGAGTGAAGAGGAGAGAGGGAGGCAAATGAGTAAATGATGAGATGTGGGGGAAATTAGGGTAAATGATATGAGATGTGGGGAAAATTTTATTAAAATGAGCTGAGAGGTAAATATTTTGATAAAATTTTAGGCAAAAAAATTGGGTTGAGAGGATTCGAACCCTTGCAGTCTCAGAGAAAGACAAAGTAATAAACCACTGCACCAACCAACACTGGTAGGTTTTGATGTGGGCGGGATATTCAACTTTTCCGTGAAATTTTTGGCGGAAATTGCCAAAAATTTGGTTTGGTACGGATTCGAACAGCTGCCCTCTCACAGAATAAACAACAGTCCAACCACTGCGCCAACCATGCTTCTGTAGTAAATTAGCAGGAAATTATATGTATCATTCTCCAAATCAATTTTGTAAATTATAAGTTTGATAGATAGATTCATTATAAAAATGTAGGAGCTTAAATTAAAAAAATCTAAAATTTCACATACAACTAAGAAATCAACATATTTAATCATCCGTAAGGTTAGATCGTTGAAAAAAAAAATTAAAAAAATCAAAATGTGTAACCCTAGACAACCCCTAAAATTTGAGTATAAACTCTAATATAGATTCATTATAAAAATGTAGGAGATTAAATTAAAAAAATCTAAAATTTCACATACAACTAAGAAATCAACATATTTAATCATCCGTAAGGTTAGATCGTTGAAAAAAAAAATTAAAAAAATCAAAATGTGTAACCCTAGACAACCCCTAAAATATGAGTATAAACTAGAACAAATAAAATTCAAAGTATGAGTACAATAAAGTTTGAATTACATATCAATCAATATCTTCAAAACCATCGGTTTCTTCCCCATTCTCGTCTTCACTTTCTTGTTCTCTCTCATTTTCTTCGTCTTCTTCCACTTCTTGATCTTCTTCGTCAAATTCTTGCCATTCTTCTTCAACATCTTGAGTTCGAGCAATTGGAATGGTATCATATTGTGCGAAATCAATGAAAAAAGAAGATGAAGATGCATTTGATACATTTTCTTGAAAGGCATCTTCATTTGGTGCATTTGTAGTCTCATCAATGGGACGATTTTTACAACTTACAACCGTATACAAATTACTCCGAGGATTTAAGACACTAGGAGTATAATATACTTGAATTGCTTGACTAGCCAAAATAAATACTTCATCCGACTTTAACCTTGATTTTACATCAATAGTCACAACACGATTCTTATCAATCCGAACACCATCTCCAACACTATCAAACCAACGACATCTAAACAAATAAACAAAATTCCCCCCTCCATAGATAAGTTTAATAATTTCTTCTAATTGACCATAATAATTAACAAGAACATCATTGTAAAAAGTGCCTTTAACAAAAACTCCATCATTGAGATGAAACCTATATCCATTAACCATACAACCTTGGAATGAGAAAATATTGCATACCGGCCCATCAATCAAGTGTTTGAAGAGCTCATAGTTGACATCATGCTCAACCTATGCACCACAAAAATGTTAAATATGTTGGAAAAAAATACATACAAATTAATATATCCTATAAATGTACGTTTAATCAAAGTACCTTTTGCTTAAACCAAGACTTAAATTCGGACTTTTGGAGAAACTCCAATCTTTCATTCGATATTTGTGGATCATTTGCACGTATGTGGGCATCAAATTCCCTGAAATCAAAGAAAATTAGTAAATTAACATTAAATTACATAGGACACACAATACATAAATTACGTCAATCGTAAATTACCGAATGTAAGGTTGAACTTCCGGCATGTTTAGTAGCACATAATATTCGGCAATCTTCAAATCACTACCATTTAAATAACGAGTAGCATGTTTTCCAATAGTTTCAAGAGGATATCTAAAAACTTCTAAAACATTTTCATTTTGTGCTCCAACCACAACTTCATTACGGCGTGTGGTATTATGAACCGTCTTGATGGAAGAGTGAAAGTAAAATGAAGAAAAATTGATCATTTCCTCTTCGACATATCTCTCCGCAATTGAACCTTCCACTCTTGCTCTATTTCCGACCTTATCTTTCATATGCTTCAACAACCGTTCAAAAGGATACATCCAACGATAATAAACCGGTCCTCCGAGTCTACATTCTTCAATCAAGTGTACAAGTAAGTGTTCCATAATGTCAAACAAAGCCGGGGGAAAGACGGTTTCAAGCACACACATTGTCCTCACTACACGTTTCTCCAAAACATCCAAATCTTTGCGTAGTAAAATGGATGAGCAAATATCAAGGAAAATGTTGGAGAGGGCCGTGAGAGCATCCACAATATAAGATGGCAAAAGTTCACAAAAAGCAATTGGCATTAACTTTTGCATGAAAATATGACAATCATGCGATTTAAAACCCGTAATTCTTAAAGTATCCCACTTGATACAACGGGATATATTCGAGACACATCCATCGGGAAGTTTAAGATTCGAAATCCAATCACACAAAAGTCGGAGTTGAGCTCTAGTAATTGTATACGGCGCTTTAGGCATGACTCCATTTTCATCGATCCACAAATCACTTCGCACCCCTAAAAGTTTGCAATCCTCCCTTGATTTCTTCCTATCTTTACTCTTAACCCGATCATTCACAATTGTATAAAAGACATTTTCAAACACATTTTTCTCGGTATGCATGACATCAATACAATGTCGTAGATCAAGAAATTTCCAATATGGTAGTTCCCAAAACATTGAAACATGGGTCCAATGATGATTTTCCCCATAGCCCCTAGGCTTGAATTTTTTACTAGTGTTTCCGGGTGGAGCAAATTCTATTTGTAATAAGGAAGTTAGTAAATCCTCACCCTTGGTACGACCATTAAACACTTTAACTTCCGTTGTTGCATACTTTTGACTTTTCTTTCGCAACGGATCATTTTCTTCCAAAAATGTTCTATAAGTCCCATAGAAACAACATTTTCCGGATTTCTTAAGTTGGAAACCTTCTACATTTCCAACACAAACCGGACATCCCATCTTCCCTTTTGTTGACCATCCACTAAGCATACCTAAAGCCGGAAAATCACTAATTGTCCACAAAAGTGCCCCCTTCATGATGAAATTTTTCTTCGAAGATTGATCATAAGTTTCCACTCCGCTTTGCCACAAAATAAATAATTCATTCATAAGGGGCCTTAAAAATACATTGAGATTCTTTTTCGGATTATCCGGACCGGAAACTAGTAGTGTCATAAACATGAACGGTCTTTTCATACACATCCAAGGAGGAAGATTATAGACGACCACTACAACCGGCCATAATGTGTATACATTGTTTCCCGAGTTTCCAAATGGATTGAAACCATCACTTGACAATCCAAGTCGAACATTACGGACCTCCTTAGCAAAAGACGGGTATCTCTTATCAAAATTTTTCCATTCATCTCCGTCCGCGGGGTGACTTAGTTCTTCCTCTTTTATTTCTCTATCATTGTGCCAAGTCATATGTTTAGCCGTATACTCCGACATGTATAATCGTTGTAAACGTGGAATAAGTGGAAAATGTCTTAAGATCTTCTTAGGTATTTTCCTTCCATTTTTTCCCAAGACATGCTTGTAACGACTCTCATTGCAAATGTCACATACAACTTTTTTTTCATCGTTACCATAAAACAACATACAATTATTCTCACACACATCAATCTTATCATATCCCAAATTTAAATTTTTTACCATTTTCTTCACCTTATAGCAAGTACTCGGTAGCTTATGATCTTTTGGTAACACATCACCAATAATATCAAGCAATAAATTAAATGATTTCTCACTACAACGAGAGACGTCTTTGAAATGTAACAATCTCGTACAAAAAGAGAGTTTTGTGTAGTTTTTGTTACCGGGGTAAATGGGACTTCCCGCTTCATTGGCCTCGGTGTAAAATTGAGAAGCATCATAATTTGGAGGTTCTTGATCATCATCATTTGTACTACCATCCGCCGTATCATTGAAGCTATAATAATCTTGACCGGCACCATCTCGTAACAACCTATACATATCAACGGGTTGTTCCACAATTGGTGGTGCACGACGTTTACGATGACGTGGTGCTCGAGATTCCATTGTTGGTTGTTTCTCACCGTGCAAAGTCCACGCGGTATAGGATTCGAAAAAACCAAAAGCACACAAGTGATATTTTATAGTATCTAAATTTTCCCAATGACTATTTTTACAACGAGAACAAGGACACAATGTTTTATCCCCGATCAACCCATTTTTTTTTGCCATATCTAAAAATTCTTCAACGCCCTTTTTATACTCATCCGTTAATGAAATGCGATCACTTTGCACACGGTGAGACATCCAATCACGATTAACATTTGACATCTACAATATTAACAAATTACATTTTAATAACACATTTACATCTTTTTGCTATTTATGAACAAATAAAGAATTAACATGAATATCATTTTTTAACATAAAAAAACACTAATACATGGCATCTCATACATACACAAATTTACAAATGCTATTTTTATGAAAAAGCTTACCATACATACATACACACATATATATATATATATACATACATATACATACATATACATACATATACAAAATAAGTTTATCTTATTTCCACACTAATAAATATGAACAAATACAATGGAATTATTGAAAAACTTACAATGAGATGTGATGATAAAATCTTGTTCTTCTTCTTTGTTCTTCTTTGTTCTTCTTTTTCTTTTTCTTAAAATTTTCTCTTATCTTTAAAATTTTAACACCACACACTACAAAAGCAAAAAGGTGGTGGGGGTCCAAAATTCGTCAGTGACTATTTCCTACCATATATGGTAGGAAATGGCCTTGGCAGAATTAAAAAAATTCTTATTTTAAAAAAATGTTTATTACTTAAATTATGATATGGCTGATGATGTGGATGGTGGGGTACCATCAAGGATAAAACCTACCAGATTTGGTAGGTTTTATTTTCCTACCACAAATGGTAGGAAATGACCACAGCATATTGAAAATATTTCTTATTTTTAAAAAACTGTTTATTAATTTGAAATATGACATGACTGATGATTAGGATGGTGGGGTCTTATCTTTGTGAAAATTCAGGCAAAACCTACCAATATTGGTAGGTTTTAATTTCCTACCAACAATCGGTAGGAATTGGTCCTGGTTTGCACAAAAATCGGGCCCCACAGGGACCATTTCCTACCATATTTGTCGTCGGTAGGAAATGGGGGGTCAATTCCTACCAAGTTTTTTTGGTAAGATTTAGATGGTAGGAAAAGGCCGTTTTTGGTGTAGTGATTCCTTAGCTTCCAATGTTTTTCAATGTTTTCTGTCAAATGTGATTTTCTTATAAAATTCCCAATTAATTTTGTTATGAGAAATTATGAGAAATTTGAGAAAGTTTATTACTTTTGAGCATGTAACTTGATAGTGAGTTTTGTTGTTATTTTGAAGTTCGTACAAAATATTACGTTAAAGCGAATTTCTTCCTTATCAGTTATTCTCATTTGTTCGAGATGACTCTTTTGTTTTATTCAGCTAAGGATTAGTCTCTTTGTTTGAATTAGTCAATTTCATTCTTTTCTGTCGATTTATTGTTCAAACCCGACAACCCTTTTTGTGATTTTTTTTATTTGATTCATTGTCCGAATCAAATTTTTCGATTGTGTGAACCTAAATCTTATCAAATCGCACGCTAGTCGAGTTATAAATCTTAATCTCGAATATTGGTAGACTAGAGTAATTGTTTATTTGATTTCGGGTTGTTCTGATTGGTTCCAAACAACTTATGATAATTCTTTGTTTCAACTATTCTAATTCCTTCGAGATAGTTTCCTCGATTGTAACTGTTCGCGCATTGTCCATGTCAACAAAAAAATAATTTTATTTAAAATTCTATATTGATCCTTTATTCGGATTGATAACACATTTTTGAGGAAACTAGAAGTTAGCCAGGTCAAGCAAATAATTTCTAAGAATTGTTTCAAATGATCTGTATTCCCAAATGAATCGGGTATTCTTTACTCATACCGGGTCAACACGGAGAGCGACCCATGGTTTACTTTCTGGTCAACGTGGAAGAGCGGCCCAGGTCCAGATAGAGATTGGTACCCGTTAATTCGGGTGCATATATTTTATGGCATTAATTTTTTTTAGGTTGAAAATGATAACCCTTTATGCTAGCAAAATATTTTGTGATACTTCAGACATAACAATGATCGGGCTATGAGCTATCACGGTGTATGGTACTTGAGACAAGGCAGTTGATGGAGCCAGGGGTATCGTAGAGGTGAAGACCAGTATTCTTAGTCTCAAATGTCAAACAGTCTCAAATGTCAAACCGTCTGCGAATTTTGTCATTGTGTTTAAACACTCAAAATTATTCTAAGTTAGAATTGAGTTCTTTCTTTTGTTACTTATGTTCAAATTGAGATGGTTGCTTCTATATCTTTCTTTTGAGTATCAAAGATGTCCGATAAGTCATCGAAGTTTTCAATTCTTACTTATTGTAGTGTACTACTTGAGTATCCCTTGAAAATTATTTCCTTATAATGAGATTGTTACTTCTCCTTTTCACTACGAGTATTATTTCCTTTGTACCATTTAGACATTAAGAATTAGGTAGTGAACTTGGTGAGCATTCAATTTCTCCCTCTTGCTATAATAATGATTACTTCATCTTTCAAAAGAGAAAGCAATGAGTCCTCTAGACACAAGCACAACGGCAAGCGGAAGATTCAGGGCCAACCTGGCACCGATTAGAATCACTGTCCTGATGTATGTGACGAATGGTATTTTTGTACAATTTTTAGCTTTATTAACTGGCTTAAATGTGACACATGTACGAAAATTCGAGAAAAAAATTAAATAGTAGTAATTGCTTTAGATCTAAAATTGATGGGAAATGGAGAAAGAGCAAAGGTGGGCCGAAATCTAGTGGGAGATGAAGGTTGAAAAGGAGAGGGGAGAGACGGAGTGAAAGAGATGTGGGAGAGGGTGGATAGAGTGGTGGGGATTGTTGATGGTGGTGGTGGCCACCGCGGGTGGTGAGGATGGTGGTGGCAGCGCGGGTGGGTGGTAGCATGTGGCAGGGGCCTTGTGGTGGTGATGTTGGTGGGTGGAGGTAGGTGGTGGCGTTGGTGGGTGAAGGCAGGTGGTGGTGGCATTGTTGGGTGGAGGGTGGTGTGGTTGGTGGTGGTGATGGGTAGACAGATAAGGGAGTTAGATGAGAGATGAAAGATAAAAAATAAAAATTGAAAAATGAATTGTGTGGCTATGATTTGGTTTAGATATAAAAAATGCGTAAATGAGATCTTAGTTTTCACAATCAGTGATATTAATACTTGATAAATTAATATTTTTTAGTATAAAATTTAATTTAAGTGTAGTTCATGTAAAAAATTTTCAATTTTAATTAGATAATAAGATAGTTATATTTAAAAAGTTTGATGAATCAATGTTTGATCCTACTAAGAATATAAATTAATAATTTATATAATAAAAATATTTTTCAGGATAATTTAGTTAGATATGATTTTATTATTTTTTTACTACAAATTGAATCTTAGGATAACTTATCTTTAACTCCACTCAGAAAACTTAAGCTCAGGTCCAATACTAATAATATTAAATAAAACACCCTCAGCTTGAAAAGTATTTAACCATTTTGTGGATAATATTTAACAATGTTTTTTAGCAATGATATGCACCATTTCTCATCAACTACAAACTTAATTTTGCATAAATAATTCAATAAAGTACTCCTAAGTCATAACCATTATGGGGTAATAACATAGAATATAAAAAGTATTTGTAAATACTATATACATAACTCCTGAGTTTTAAATGTTTTCTTTTGTTTCCGTGCTCCTGAGTTTTCAAAAACTTTCTCCTCATTTTTGGAATGATTGGGAGGGATTGTTGACAAAACATTTTATTTAATTACTTTTATATCCAAACTTTTTCTTGTGCTTATAAAAAACTTGAGAGAAGGTCAGAGAAATTAAACTATCACTTTTCATTTAAAATGTAAAGGTGCTTATGTTGGTTAACAAAATATAATTCCTTGTATGAATTAACAAAAGATAATACTTAGCTTGTAATTTGGCTGTTAAGCAACACTACGTCAAATTTGGGCTTTCGTCTTTTATACAGTAAGGGCTGTGACACTTTGGAAAAAACGAGTGGCTAAAGGTCATCGTCCCAAGTTTTAGCCACACAATTATTTTTTGAGTGACCGAAAACACATTTTTTGGCAGATTTAGTCACAATTTATAAAAGTGTGACAATTGAGAGATGAAACAGCATGTTTTTTTGTTGACTTTGACCAAATCCAACAGTTATAGTCATACTTGAGAGATAGAAGTGTGACAAAAAATAGTGACGCTTCTTTGCTGTATCTAAATGTTACCAAACGGTCACAGTCATTTTCGGTGATGTGGCTAAATGTGAAATAACCTATGGTCACTATATTTTATATGTGACTAAAAAGTAGAGTTTTCTGCATTATGTCAGATCTTTGTTCGCTAAGGCAGCTAAAAACTAGTGACTGTATTATTGTGTGACTAAAAAGTACTCTGTTTTCAGGAACAGAGCATTCTATTTTGAGGATCCTCATTTCCAACTGATCTGTCACATTATTACATTTGGGTGTGGCAAAATATTTGACCACTGGACATGAAGTATTGGTATAGCAGATTAACCAGAAATGACAAACACAAACTTGATTTATCCAAGTTGCATACCAGATGAGCTTAAAACTTGATAATGAAGCTTAAAACTAGAACAATTCAACTAATCCATGTCATTCGGCCAATATTAGAATTCACCATTACATATTAATTCTTCATCAAATAAAAAATAAAGAAAATGACCAAGACAATGATAACATTATACAACTTCCCACGTATGACATGAACCTCCTTTCGAAGATCTTCAACTGTTGACATGCAGTTTTGCAGGTCAGTCTTCACAACATCAACTTCTTTCTGGATCTTGATCTTCATGCCAACTGGTTCAGGATCAATCCATTCCCAAAACGAACATTTGGGTCCAGAAGACTTGAAAAGGGAATTCAAATTAAAAGCTGTTTATTAAATTAAACAGATGAAACTGATAGACATCAGCTTACCAATGAACTTGATTTGTGGCACACCCGAAATCTTCTTCCAGGGTTGTCAAGTGTGTTTGATGTTCTAATCCGGGCAGGAAGACCACAGTAGCACAGATCACATCGATTTTGGTTTGAGCTGTAGGAATTTGAAGACGACATCATGATCAGGCCTCTTTCTTTGCACACACCTGGAGAAAAAAACAGGAATTCAAACAGAGCATAGAATTTAACCATACAATAGAATTTAGCATTACATAAAAAACATGGAAAATGACAAACATAATGATAATAATTACCGGATTCAGTTAGCATTACGTATAATAATACCCTTACAGTCCTGTCTAAAGTAATCATCACGAGATTCATTACCCAAGTCACGTGGATCTACAGGTGGTAATATATTATCATTGTGAGGAAAAATTACAGTACTGAAATCCTCATTGACATCATCGTACAGATCTCTATAATTCTTAGGAGGTGTCATCAAGACAATAGACATTTTTTTATCCAGCTGGTCTTTAACATAAAACACCTGTCGTGCTTGTGAGGCCAATATGAACGGATCATCCTTGTGGCCTAATCTGTTAAGTTCGACCAACGTGTAACCCAGGCCATCTTGCTTGACACCATTTCTACTGTCAACCCAGTCGCACATGAAAAGAGGAATTTTCTTAATATGATAATCTAGTACCCATATCTCTCGTAGAACCCCATAATAAAAGTTCTTTCCATAGGTTACTACTTCTTTAGAAATGTGCATCTCAGTTGCCTGTACACAAACCCCACTGTTCTGGTGAATTCTGCCATCACGAATTTTTGTACGAAATGTATAGCCATTGATGTCATATACATCGTATTTGTTCACGATTCTGCGTGCTCCATGTGAGATCCACTTAACTGTTTCTGATACACTTTCGTTGGAGATCGATAACTCGCTTTCTACCTAAATTACACAATAACAAGGATAAGATTCAGCTTGCATAAATTACAATTGAGAAAAAACTAAGATCATACTGATTTAAATATTACCTTGTTGCGTAACCAGTGACCAAACGTTGTGCTATGCTCTTTCTCCAGCCATGCTTGTCGTTTACCGGGATGTTTGTTTTTCAAAAATGTCATGTGTTGTCTGCAAGTACAAAAATGAGTATCAAATCTGATCTTACTGTTAAATAAAAGAAAAACACAAATAAACATGTTCAGTAGGAGTCCTTACTCGATATACGGCACAACTTCAGGCGTATTTTGCAGTACATAGAAATGTGCTTTCATGTAGAGATCTTGAGAAACTTCAACTGGTTTACCAGCTGACAAAGGAATTCCCTCTTCATTACCATTTTCAGATGTGTTATGCTGGTGTTCTGGAATATCAATGGACCTCATGCATTTTTTGTATTCGTTGAAGAATGCAATTGTTTCTTCTGCAATATGCTCCTCAGCAATGCATCCTTCTGGGTAAGCTTTGTTCCGCACATGCCCTTTAATAACTTTCATCATCCTCTCAAAGGGATACATCCACCGAAAGCATATTGGGCCACATAATTTGACCTCTCTAACAAGGTGCACAGTTAGATGAAGCATAACATCAAGAAAGGATGGGGTAAAGTATTTCTCCATCAAGCACAGTGTAACACAAAGCTCCTCATGCAATTTATCCAGTTCTTCTACATTGATTTCTTTGCTACATATTGATTTGAAAAAAAACAAAGTCTGATAATAGCATATCTTGTGGGTTTAGGCATGATAGACCGTATTGCAATTGGCAAGAACTGTTGCATAAGCATATGGTAATCATGTGATTTAAGTCCCATAAGCTTCCTATCCTTTTCATTCACCAAACTAGAAAAGTTGGAACAATAACCTTGCGGAGCCCTTAAGTTGTGTAATGTGCCACATAACATGTCTTTTTCATCTTTAGTTAATGTGTAGCAGGCTGCAGGAAGTAATGTCTTCTCGCCTTGACTTTTAGCCTGCAACTCTTGTCTTATCCCAAAATGTGCCAGATCCTTTCGAGCTTGCAACCCATCTTTCGTCTTGCCCGGAACATTTAGTAATGTTCCGATAATACTCTCAGCCACATTCTTCTCAGTGTGCATGAAATCAATACAATGTTGGACCAAATTATACCGCCAATACCTAAGTCGTCGATTCCATATGTTGAATTTCTTCCAATAGGTCTGTTCTTTCTGTCCGGAATTTGTGCTACCACCCCCTTCTGATTTTCTCTTTTTTGTTTTCCCCCCTCTTCCAGTCGAAGTCTCCATCAGTTCTGAATCTTTATCCTTATATCCCTTCCCCCACATATTCCGAATAAATTTAACCTCGTTGAATATTTCTTCCCCTGTCATAGGATCTGCAGCAGTTCCCCACTCTTCTTTTCCATTGAATGCCTTAGTTTGCTTTCTGAAGGGATGACTATATGGTAGATATCTTCGGTGACCACCATAACTCTGCTTGGCAGAGAACGGAAGTCTTACACAATGAGTTTCTTTCCTGCACACCACACAACCATGGAATCCACTATAAGGACAGCCACATAATGCACCAAGAGCAGGGTAATCATTAATCGTCCATAAGACAACATCACGTAAAATGAATTGTTCCTGTGCATAGGAATCATATGTTTCAACACCTTCTTCAAACAAGAGCTCCAGATCATCGATCAAAGGATCCAAAAACACATCGATATCGTTTCCAGGCGTTCCCGATATTAATAACGAAAGCATGATGAACTTTCTTTTCATACACAACCAAGGTGGAAGGTTGTAAATGACAGTTAATACTGGCCACACACTGTGATTCCTATTCCCTCTGTTTACATCAACCCCGTCTGTGGAAATGCCAAGCCGAAGATTTCTTGGATCAGATGCAATTTCCGGAAATTTGTCGTCTATTGCTTTCCATGCAGGTGAATCAGATGGGTGCCGTAGAACACCGGGCTTTTTCGAACTGGTGGAGTGCCATATCAAATCTTTTGATATGCTTTTCACTTTATAAAGTCGTTTCAGTCGTGGAATAAGGGGGAAGTACCATAATACCTTTGTAGGAACATTTTCGTATATGACTTTAGTCTTCTCATCCACCTTCCACCGTGACATGCCACAAGTTGGACATACCACCATGTCCTTGTAATCCTTCCTGTAAAGAATGCAGTTGTTAATGCAAGCATGTATCTTTTCGTATCCTGACCCCATTGCTGTCATTATCTTTTTGGCCTCATATGTGTTGTTCACCATCTCGTTACCTTCTGCAGGCAGCATCCTTTTCAACAGAAGTAGCATTTCAGTAAAGCAATTATTTGTCATTCCATGCTTACTCTTCAAGTTTAGTAGTTCAACTGTTGCAGACAACTTTGTGAAGTTAGGACAATATTTATACAAGGGCTTCTCCGCATCTGCAAGTAGTTCTTGAAACTTGTCAATGTCAGCTATGGATACGCATTGTGATGTTGGGGAAAAATAATCGAAAAATCGGGAATTTATCTTGTACGACATTTTTTGAGGGATCTGGCCAAAGTACTACTCGAAAGAACGAGATTCGACCCCGAAAGTGGAAATAATTTTTTTTAATGCATTTTTCGACGATCCAACCGTACGGATGTTAATGGATACGCATTGTGATGTTGGGGAAAAATAATCGAAAAATCGGGAATTTATCTTGTATGACATTTTTTGAGGGATCTGGCCAAAGTACTACTCGAAAGAACGAGATTCGACCCCGAAAGTGGAAATAATTTTTTTTAATGCATTTTTCGACGATCCAACCGTACGGATGTTAATGGATACGCATTGTGATGTTGGGGAAAAATAATCGAAAAATCGGGAATTTATCTTGTACGACATTTTTTGAGGGATCTGGCCAAAGTACTACTCGAAAGAACGAGATTCGACCCCGAAAGTGGAAATAATTTTTTTAATGCATTTTTCGACGATCCAACCGTACGGATGTTAATGGATACGCATTGTGATGTTGGGGAAAAATAATCGAAAAATCTGGAATTTATCTTGTACGACATTTTTTGAGGGATCTGGCCAAAGTACTACTCGAAAGAACGAGATTCGACCCCGAAAGTGGAAATAATTTTTTTTAATGCATTTTTCGACGATCCAACCGTACGGATGTTAATGGATACGCATTGTGATGTTGGGGAAAAATAATCGAAAAATCGGGAATTTATCTTGTACGACATTTTTTGAGGGATCTGGCCAAAGTACTACTCCAAAGAACGAGATTCGACCCCGAAAGTGGAAATAATATAACATAAAAATATATATTCGTCTAAAAACCGGCAACATCACTTTACCAATTCACTTCCCCCCAAAATATCAAACTTCCCCCCAATTCACTTTCAACATCACTTTACCCAACTCACATTCAAACTCTCCCTCTCTGTGCACCATAATCTCTCCACAACTTTCAGTCGGTGAAATTAGGTTACACCGTCGGTCAGATCTGGTGACCCAATCTGGTTTATTTTCTTGAAATTAGGGTTTTTTCCACCGGCGTTTAAATCACCTTTCTTGTCGCAGGTAAACCATTCTTCCACAGACTATTTCAGTTATTGCATGTTTGAGAGATATATGTTTGAGATATATGGTTGGAGAGATTGCATATTTGAGTTGTATTTGAGAGATTGAGACGAATTGAGTTCCAATTATATGAATAATACTACTTATGCTTTAATGTTGATGTATTAATATCTGACATTGTTGTGCTTGTTGTCTACAGCTAATTTGAGTACCATGGGAAAGAAGTACAGGTTAGTTGTTTACTATGGGGGTCAGTTCATGACAAAGGTTAAGTGGCAATACACCGGTCCTAAGGCAAAGGTGTTTGACGGAATGGAAGTCTACAACATGACTGTTAAACAAGTTAGGGATTTGGTAGCGGATGTAGTTTCGGATGATGATAAGCTTTATTTCATGAAAGATGGGGTGACCCCGGATCATGGATATGGTTTGATCCTTGGAGACAGTGACTTAAAAGAGTTGGCTGTTGCTTCTACCATGACTGGAGTCTGCAAGATTCATGTCTTCCATTCCTGGTCCACAACTACTGCACCAGTTTGCGTTGAAGAAGAATACCTAGGTAGACTAATTTTTGACTTCTCATATTTATGCATTTGTATGTATATTGAACAGATAAATCCTGTAATTGCTAAGGGTTCTTATACTGGTTGTAGGTGAGGACAATGAGGAATTTGAGGAACAATATTCAACGGAAGAGTGTAGCGAAGAAGAAGAAAGCACAGAAGTAGAAGACGAAGGAGAAAACGCAGAAGAAGAAGTAGAAGAGTGCAAAAAGGTGCAACAAAAGAATGATGTCAAAGCTAAGAGGGGGCTAACCAGGTTGCCGAAGCTGCGTACCAGGTTTACAAACTCTGGTGGAAAAAGACATGAGGTTGAATTTGACTCACTTGGTAGGTTAATGGGGGAATACAGATCAGAATTTACGAGCTTTTTGGGAGACACGGTCAGGGAGCATGTTGGCTTAAGATGGTTAACATGGAAGGAGGTGCCAAAAGAAGTGAAGGCTAAGCTGTGGGATCAAGTAACGGTAAATCAGCTACTTCGCATTAAGTACTCTAAATATATGTTACATTTTTAATATGAAACACTATTGTTGAACTTATCTGCTTGCCTTTTATGTGTATTAACACCATGTATTATATATTGCAGCATTTTTTTGATATAGAACTTTGTCGTCAAAAGTTTACAATGACTCGGCTTGGTGGGCTGCTTCGCAATTTCAGAAGAAAGATGTATGTAAGATTCATACAACCTAACCTGAATAAACCAGCAAAGCTTGCAAAAGTTCCTAGGCAGTATCGTACACTGGTAGAGCAAGCTGATTGGGATAGGTTCGTAGCCCACACGCAAATGGATAAATTCAAGGTTGTAATACTTTAATATACGGATCATCGTTTGAATTAACGTATTTTTCCAATGCACTTTGCTGAAATAATTCTTTTGACTATTGGAAGGATGTCTCCAAAACTACGAAAATTGCGCGATCACGGTCAGTTTTTGATCATCGCTTGGGACGAGGAGGATACCCTCGTCTCAAAGAAAAATTGGTAATTCAGATGTGTTTTTATTGTGTTACTAGTGATTATTTTGGATATTAAATGTCTGATTGTGTCATCGTTGCATTATGCAAGGTTTCAAAAAATGAAATAAAGGTTGATGATGTCCCCACCCGTGCTTTTATGTGGAGGAAGGGGAGGGAAAACAAAGATGGAGAGTTGGGAGATCCAAAAGTGAAGAGCATGGCAGATTATTTAGTAAGTTTAAATATGAGAGTTAGTATATCCTAAAGTGAAGAACATGTACTTGTTACTAATTTTCTTCACTTTTTTCTTTACAGATGGATATTGAAGCACAGATAAAGGACGGACTAATCAAGATTGGGCCGGACGAGGATGCCCTTACAGTGGTTTTTGGCAGGGAGCAGGGTTCATACTTGAGAGGTGTTGGTTGTGGAGTCACTCCCACTGCGTACTGGCATTGTCCTCGGCAAAGGACAACAGGAAAAGATAAAATCAAGATTCTGGAGCTTCAATTGGAAAATGAGAAACTGCTGCGTGAGAAGAAGGATGAAGAGCTGAAGAACCTGTCGTTGCAGATGGAGGCAACGAACAATAAACTGAATAAAGTCATGGCTCAATTGGATTCGCAAGGACTGCTTTCAGCAACAAAACAAGATGTAAGCACTACGTAAATTGTTGGAGTTTTTTGTGTTGGAATTTAGTTATCTTGTGTCTATATTCCAAAACATAGTTTACAAAACTTGTGTTATCACTTGACTTTCCCATTTCACGTTACATTCTGTAGGGAACACCGATAAGTGGGAATGGTTCGAGGGACAGCTTCATTAATGTTACCATCCCAGCATCGAAAGAGTTTTTAACACCTGTAAGTAATGGCTACTTTAATTTCTTTTTAATTTTTTCCAAGTAGTTGCTGATTTCTTGTCCAAATTTCTTAAATTGTAGGTTAAATCTGTGGAGAAGCAAGTGACTCCTACTGCCGACACATCCATAATGGCGCAAAAGGTGATCACTGCCGACACATCCATAATGGCGCAAAATGTCATCACCACCAGGAGGAAAGTTTATATATCTCCGCGTACCACTAAATCACAAGAAGATCCAACAATTGTGCAACAGGTATTACAACATTGCTAAATGCACATGTATATTGAGATTAACTTTAACTTTAATATGTTGGCAATTATGCTTCTACTTTTGTAGGAAAAGGTAATTAGATCCGGAACCAGGAAGAAGATTAATTTATCTCAGCCTAGCACTATCTCTGGTCAAATGCCATCTCAGTCAAATCAAACCTCAACAGTTGTCCAATCGGTATGCATTATATTTCTAAATGCGTATGTATATTAGTTCACTTTACCTTTATGATGTTAATTATGCCACGTACGTTTTTTAGCCAATGAAGTGTACTCTGTATATGTTGAATTTGAACAACCCGGTTGCACGTGGTACGGCTATCCTTTCAGACCAGAAAGGACAAACCATTCATGGAGTCCCCCTACAAGATGATTGCTATAGAGTTTCTGTTGATGAAGTTGTGAAGGGGGCAGCATTCTTACCTTATGAAGCCGGTGATATGCGGACAGTTGAGGATGCTTTGGGTTCTTTTGTGGCTTGGCCCAAAAACCTTATCAAGATAATTGATCATCAAGTACGTTTCTTACTTTGCATTCCATTTTGGTTGTGTGCATTTATTATCCTGCTTTATAATTTTGTTTAAAATGATAGAGCTTTAATTAAATAACATTACTTGTCCAACGGTCTTAACTTGCTTATCTATAGAATTACATTACTTGTGTTAGAATGGTCTTAACTTGAGGGCTGTTGGAATGATCATCGTATTTGTTTTCATGTTTTACTCTAGGTACCAAATCCAACGGCCAATGGGAAAGGGGAAGAACATAGCGCAGCTCAAGCTAAGGAAGAACATAGCGCAGATCAAGTTAAGGAGAAGAAGAGATGTAATACCATTACTGGTTCCCCAGTAACACGTTCAAAGGCTAAGGCGAACAAGGCAGACAAGCTGAGGAAGAAGCGGAAGCTGGTGGTGTAATTGTAAACTGAATTTGACTCATGTTAATGTGGTTTTCTGGTTGTGAACTTTTCGATAAGTTGTTAATTTTCTGTACTCTGGTTATGGTTATGTGGTTTTTATGGATTGTGGAGTTATACTCCATATCGTTGTTATGGATCATGGATTTAGTATGGATTTTATGGATTAATATGGACTAGTTTGGAATTTGGCATTTTTTTTACTTGTATTTTGGCATTTTACTTGTTTGCATATTGTGGCCTTTTTGAATTGGATTGTGGCCTTTTGGTATTGTGATTTGTATCGACTTTTTGGTACGGCCGTGGTCATTTATATTACAAATGAAACCTGTTTGTGATGTGGTTAAGTATGTGTGGCTAGTACCACACTTCAGCCACACTACCTATTATATTATATTGGGGGATAGTTACTACAATTATTAGCGACTAAAAGCAGTTATTTAATAGTATATAAAACATACAAACGACTACAGAAAAATTATAAAATGTGGCCATACCCAAGTTTTTTGCCACGATTTACCAATAAATAATGCGACCAAAACTAAGCCTTTGATGAATGTTGGTATTTAGCCACGTTATTAATTATCTTTAGCCACGACCCATCCTGTGGCTGAAAGGTGGTATTTAGTCACACTTTTGAGCTTAAAACAGGGGCTGTCAGACCCAAGGGGTGGTATGCTTTAGTCACTCTGTTTTGAGTTACAGCCACACATCTGGGGTGTGGCCGTAGGGGGCGTAAAATGATCCGAACTTAGGTGACACTTTGCTGAAAATTTAAAACGTGACGTAAAGTGCTTAGCCACACGTATTTTATGTGACGGAAGCCAAAATTTGACGTAGTGCAAATTTAAATAGTTGGACTTAAAATATAAATCACCAGAAAGAGGGGCTGAACAATTTTTAATTTGTTCTAAGAAGTCTGGGGTAAAAAAAGAGAATTTTCTTAAGTTTACAAAGAAACTGTTGTTTTTCTATAAACTGTATGCTTAATTATCCTTGGTCGCTAAAGAAAAATCAGAATCTTTAGACTTAATATATCGGGCGTTGTCCGCAAAGGGTGCACTCCTTAGGTTTGGATAGTCATACTGACCCTGCTGAATATTTGGCATAAAATTGCCAACAGGATCCCATACAAACCCAAAATTTTGGTTCTCATTGAGATCCAAATCCAAAACTGGAAATTTAAAATCGCTAGAGTACTGGTCATTCTGAGTTTGGAAATTGCCAAGTGGGTTCCCATCATCAGCACCGTCATTTTCTTTATGTGAACTCGCTGTCACATGTTCAAGTTTCATAGAGCTTGGAGGGTCCTCCAACGGTACCATCATACTATTTTGGCCGTAATTAGCAGCCTGTAAATTCATGGGAAGCACCAAATTATTTTTTCAGAGTCTGCAAGGGCTAGCTAAAAACAAGCATATATTTCGTAATTAAAGTCTAATACCTCCCAACTCCCTTGTATTTCATTTTCACCACTGTCTTGTTCGAGGAATGGTGTAATATCGAGATACACTTCGGTATCTTCTTGGGTATCTTGTGACACTTGTGAAGCATCAGAAAAATTCTGTTACCTGGATTGAGTGAGCTATAAAGTAATTAACAATTAAAATAGCTAAATATTTCTTTATTTTTCTTAGTATTTATTTTTTTCGCTTAAATTTGATTTTAAAAAGTGATATAGTCCCTGCTAATTTACACAAATTCTTTTTTCAAATCTACAAGGAACACTTACCACCATTCATGTTTTCTTCTTCTGCAGCAGATAAATGGAACCTCACTTTGTTTCTAACTTTGTGCACGATAACTAATCAATGTCACACTTAATTGTGTCGACAATTTAATTACTTACTTATTTTGAGAAATTACCTTACATTATTAATTAGTTATCATCAGATTTTAAAAACAGGTGTGAGGAGGGTATAATATAATTTTCAAAACAAATTAAAATACGGTAAATAGTAATATTTATAAATGTACTAGTATTAATTTATCATATTTATACGTAAATCAATATAAATACATAAATAAGCATTGCACTAGTTTAGTGCATGAAAACTTAACCTGAAGATAACTTCACTTGATCTCTAGTTACCCCCCTGTAAAACCCCATATATTTTTTTTTATTAGATATTAGATATTTAAGTAATTTTTATTTAGATATTTATTTTATTTAGAAAGTTTTGGAATTTCTTTTTGTATAAGTTATTTGATTTGAGATAAGATTTGTTATTAGTGGAAAGAAGTGTGAAAGTATTTTTAGAAAATCGATATCTTTTTATTTTGAGTAATTATGTGTGAATAGAATATTATATTTTAGAAATTACTTGGACTGTTGATCAAACTTTGTGAGCAAATTGCCTATAATAAATTAGGGTTTGCCTGCCTATTTAAGAACATGTTTAAAACATGAATAAATGATAAAGCCGCACACACTAAGTCGTCAGAGGTACGACTCTGTCTTTTATAATTTGTGTTATGCATGATTGCTGTTTGATTTATATGTGTATTGCTTGAGATTTATATTATATAAATTGTACCAATTTGTGATTGTGAGTGTCTGATAGCATGCATAGTATCTTGTTAATTGAGTTTTGTAGCTTGTTAAAAGTTTGGAAAAGAATGAGAGCCCTATTGCAATTTTACTTGATTAAATCAAGATGCGTTTGCAAATTAAAGTTGTTAGTCTGGCCATGATTTTAAGTTTGTATTCGAGAAAAATTAAATTGATTTAGATGCTACTTTCTTTGTTAATTGTGTAAGTGATAAATATTATAATGATTTTTTTAACACATGATTTTAGTAGTTAGTATGGTCCGTGTATGATATTGGAATTTGGTGTGTACTCACTTGGTTGATCAATCTGTTTAAATAAGTGAAGCAATTTTTATTTATTTTTTCTGATCATGCTTCTATGTATTGTTATATTAGGGTATTCTATTTAACTAACTGCTTTGTAAACAGTTTGTGGGAATTATGTGATTACAGTCTCTGTTTGTTTCTATATGATTATTTTAATTAAGAGTCTATATATCAGACATGCATAAAAATTACATGTGAAATGAATAATTAATTGTATCATGTTTTGTTAATTAAATTATAGGATTTGGCCGTGTGTTAATTTTTGGTCCGTCGCTTTTCAGGTAAGTACTTTTTGACTTACTTTTATTTTCGGAAAAGATATTTTAATTCCGCAATTTTCAAATTTTGTATAAGACATAAGAAATATTGTTTCGAAATATTTTGAGAATATTTGTAAGTCAATCTGTTACTTGCTGAGCTTTGTAGCTCACCCCTTTCCTAACATTTCAGGTTTCGATTTTGGAGGCTTAATTGAGAATATGGATGAGAATTTGTGACTTCCGTGATATTTGTTTGGATGTAAATTACTAGTTAAAAATAGTTGTGCTATTAGAATCAATTTTGTTAAATTGCAAGATATGTATTATTGAATTGTGGAGCTGCGTCTCTAATTTTATGTTTATGAATTATTGAGTTTGACCGCTGCATTTGACTTTTGTGTGATTTTGTATTTATTGAATAAAGAAATACTTTTATTTAAGTTATGTATTTAGAATTAATAGTCCGAAAAATCGGGCTGTTCCAGTTGGTATCCAGAGCAGGCTTTCCTTTGAAGTGTACTAGGTATGGGACTAGTGCATTTCCTAGGATGCGATCCTGTAGGTTTTTGTGTATATTTTGACTTTTAAGTTAGTAAATTATTTTGAGTTTAGGACATTTATTTTGTGACAATTCGAGGTATATGATTTTTATGCTATGTGATCATTGACTATTTATTTAAAAATTTATATATTTATTAGTATAGTCGTGTGGTGGTTAGCGAAAAGATAGACGAGGTGAACAACAATAGCATACAGGTAGCAGACAACAAGATAAGTAAATTACCTGTATTTTAGCTCACTACAATTCGTGACAACTATCGTAATTAAGGTATGATTTCTTTCCATGTGTGACTTAATTTATTTTTAATTTTGAGAATTTGGGGACCAAATTCTTTTAAGGGGGGAAGAATGTAAAACCCCATATATTTTTTTTTATTAGATATTAGATATTTAAGTAATTTTTATTTAGATATTTATTTTATTTAGAAAGTTTTGGAATTTCTTTTTGTATAAGTTATTTGATTTGAGATAAGATTTGTTATTAGTGGAAAGAAGTGTGAAAGTATTTTTAGAAAATCGATATCTTTTTATTTTGAGTAATTATGTGTGAATAGAATATTATATTTTAGAAATTACTTGGACTGTTGATCAAACTTTGTGAGCAAATTGCCTATAATAAATTAGGGTTTGCCTGCCTATTTAAGAACATGTTTAAAACATGAATAAATGATAAAGCCGCACACACTAAGTCGTCAGAGGTACGACTCTGTCTTTTATAATTTGTGTTATGCATGATTGCTGTTTGATTTATATGTGTATTGCTTGAGATTTATATTATATAAATTGTACCAATTTGTGATTGTGAGTGTCTGATAGCATGCATAGTATCTTGTTAATTGAGTTTTGTAGCTTGTTAAAAGTTTGGAAAAGAATGAGAGCCCTATTGCAATTTTACTTGATTAAATCAAGATGCGTTTGCAAATTAAAGTTGTTAGTCTGGCCATGATTTTAAGTTTGTATTCGAGAAAAATTAAATTGATTTAGATGCTACTTTCTTTGTTAATTGTGTAAGTGATAAATATTATAATGATTTTTTAACACATGATTTTAGTAGTTAGTATGGTCCGTGTATGATATTGGAATTTGGTGTGTACTCACTTGGTTGATCAATCTGTTTAAATAAGTGAAGCAATTTTTATTTATTTTTTCTGATCATGCTTCTATGTATTGTTATATTAGGGTATTCTATTTAACTAACTGCTTTGTAAACAGTTTGTGGGAATTATGTGATTACAGTCTCTGTTTGTTTCTATATGATTATTTTAATTAAGAGTCTATATATCAGACATGCATAAAAATTACATGTGAAATGAATAATTAATTGTATCATGTTTTGTTAATTAAATTATAGGATTTGGCCGTGTGTTAATTTTTGGTTCGTCGCTTTTCAGGTAAGTACTTTTTGACTTACTTTTATTTTCGGAAAAGATATTTTAATTCCGCAATTTTCAGATTTTGTATAAGACATAAGAAATATTGTTTCGAAATGTATAAGAAATAAGATACGAGAATCTTCGAGTCCCTCAGTCTCTACGTTATCGAACCCGTTCGTAATTTACGCTATAGTTCCGGAACTAGCCTTAGATACCCTTAGTAGGCGCACAAGTGTGCAACTTTAGATACCTATTAAGGGGGCGTAATTATTGAACTTTAGATGCCGGTCACTGGCAAAGTGTGGCGAAAGAATAAGAATAAGAATAAGATCCCGGCTACTGGGAAAGTGTGGTCGTAGAGCAAGACTGTGGTTATTTATAAGAATTTCGTTTCTGTTTTTAATTCTGTTTATGTTCAAGATTTTAAAATATAAACTTTGGGTTGGATCTATTTTCGCAAGGCTTTTAAATTATTATTGTTTTGAGGAAATATGTTTTGCTAAAACGCCCACTGATTTTGAGAATATTTGTAAGTCAATCTGTTACTTGCTGAGCTTTGTAGCTCACCCCTTTCCTAACATTTCAGGTTTCGATTTTGGAGGCTTAATTGAGAATATGGATGAGAATTTGTGAATTCCGTGATATTTGTTTGGATGTAAATTACTAGTTAAAAATAGTTGTGCTATTAGAATCAATTTTGTTAAATTGCAAGATATGTATTATTGAATTGTGGAGCTGCGTCTCTAATTTTATGTTTATGAATTATTGAGTTTGACCGCTGCATTTGACTTTTGTGTGATTTTGTATTTATTGAATAAAGAAATACTTTTATTTAAGTTATGTATTTAGAATTAATAGTCCGAAAAATCGGGCTGTTACACCCCCTCACAATCATTTTCTTCAATATCATCTTTGGTTTGGCTTATGCAAATATATATTAAATAAAATACATTAGAAAATGTTTTATCAATTAGTAAGACACTAAATTGGTGACATTTGTTAATAAATATTTGATTTAAATGAGATCTACAAACTTATAGTCATTATAAAGTCAAAAAACTATCTTTCATTTATTTGTAAGATAGTACATTACTAACAAAGTTCATAATTAAAAGGTATCATTTAAAACCTACATAAAATCTTGTAGAAGTCGGTGTGTGGGTGAGAGATAGAAACAAATAGAGATTTAATAATCTGTATGTCAATTAAGTACAAAGAAGAAGGGGCTAATAAATTATTAATCATCTTAAATAAAATATAAACAAATAATTGGAGATGCTCCCAAAAAATCTATAGATGAAAAATGTTTATCTAATATATCATGGAAATGGGCATTTTTGATTGTTGTGGGCATAGAGGCAAACAAAGCTTAAAAACAAATCTACACTGGATTAACATAAAATCATATATATTCAAATCAAAATGACCAATAATAAAAGTAAGATGTTCAAGAGAAAGATGATAATTACTAAAATAGCCCCCAAACTCTTCAGCTGCACAGCAAAGTGTCTCTGCAGCTCTGGTGTCCACTCGAGTCTACCTCTAGATGTAGCCGTTTCAAGAACGGGTTGGTCTACCTCTACCACCAGCACTCCTTCCTCCTCTTCATTTCTCTCTCCATGAACCTGCTGCATCTGATAACCTGCAGGGTTACCGGCACCGAAACCCTGATTCTCCATCGGGATCATCTGATTTCCAGGGTTGACATCAGTGACCAGTGTGTTGACACCACTAGTAGGGGGATAAAAAAGCGGTACATTGTCTATCACTGAACTGTGGTGAACAGAGAAACCTTGATTGTGGACATGGTGCCCAGGATACATTTGCTGGCCAGGATTATAGTGTGGGTGAAGTGGGCCATTGGAATTTAATTGGCTATGCGCACCAAAGGCTTGGGGAACGAGGGTATTCACTGGTATGGGGAGGACAAGAAAAGTTTATGTTAATTGCCGCTGATGACCTTCCTGAATACATTTTTTTTTCTGCTCTAAAACTCTCAAGCAATATGTTTTCTGTTTTGTGTTTATCTTGCGATGCTAAAAGTCCGTGTGTGCTTCACAATTTATAATCGAGCCTTAATAAATTATTATTTGACATAAAAACATTCTTTTTGTTATAATGATAACAAATAATGATAAGTATAGATATTCATGAGTGGTATATGATATTCAATATTCCCTGTTGGCATTGTCTTAATCTGTAACATGTTTAAATAAGTTAGCTGTTTGAGGTTTGATTTAGTCAGTCTGTTAGTTATCGAGGTAGCCAAGGAGTGGCATAGTTTTAGCAACAATAAATGTGTTAGAGTATTAGTAGGAGTTAGTTTCCTGGACGTTCCTATTTTGTAGCAACGTTCTGTAGTTTTCCTTATATATTTCCTTTGTAAGCTGTTCTGTTTTAATAAGAAGAGATAACACTTTTCTCTCCAAAGTTATTACTTACAATTGTGTGTGTGTGTAATATATCTATTCTCTATACGTGGTATCAGAGCAAGGTTGGTAACAGGTGATCTTCGTTTAATTTCCTAAGCTTAAGTTCACATCGAGATGGAGAAAGCCAAAGGTTTCGGACTCAGCTATCCTATGTTGACTAGAACAAACTACGCGGTGTGGGCGGTCAAAATGACAGTATTCATGGAGGCTCACGGAGTGTGGGAGGCGATTGAACCCAAAGACCCAAAAGCTGCAGTAGACGACAAGATGGACAGGAAGGCTCTGGCAGTAATTTACCAGGGAATTCCCGAGGAATATGTGATGTCCATAGCAGAGAAGAAAACAGCGAAGGAGGCTTGGGGAGCAGTCAAGACAATGTCTCTGGGAGCTGATAAAGTAAGAAAGGCCAAGACACAGACATTGAAGTGTGAATTCGAAGGCTTGTGCATGAAGGAAACGGAGGAATTTGATGAATTTTACCTAAAGCTAAACAATCTGGTAACCAATATTAGAGCCCTGGGAGAGAAAGTGGAGGAGAGTTATGTTGTCAAGAAACTGCTTCGAGCAGTACCCTCTAAGTTCTTGCAAATCGCGTCTGCGATTGAGCAGTTTGGTGACCTTGAAACAATGTCGGTAGAAGAGGTCGTCGGTTCTCTTAAGGCACATGAAGAAAGATTAAGAGGAGTGACAGAGACTAGCCAAGGGCAGTTGCTACTGACTGAGAATGAGTGGAGAAAACGAGAAAGCAGCGAGGGGAAATTGTTGTTGTCTCGTGAAGAATGGTTAAAGAGGTCCAACAGGGAAGGAACTCGGGGTGAGGGTGACAACCGAGCAAGAGATGGAGTTCGTGGCGTAAGAGATAAAAGCAGAGTGAGATGCTTTAATTGTCAAGCACTTGGACACTTTGCTGTTGAATGTCGCAAACCACGGAAAGGGAAAGAGATTCAAAAGGAGGCGAATCTCACGAGGATCCAGGAAGATGAACCTGCACTATTGATTGCTGAAGCAGGAGAGATTGAGGTCCAGACAATGTTATTAAAGGAGGAATCCGTGATCCCAAAGTTACGAACAGCGGAAATGGAATCAAGGGAGTCACAGGTATGGTATTTAGACAATGGGGCGAGTAACCATATGACTGGTTGTCGCGGGAAATTCAAAGAGTTGGACGAACGAGTTACTGGAAAGGTGAAATTTGGTGATGGGTCTACTGTAAGCATCGAAGGGAAGGGGACTATAGTGTTCCAATGCAAGAATGGTGAAGAAAGGTGCCTAGAAGAAGTGTATTTCATTCCTAGCTTATGCAACAATATCATAAGCTTAGGACAGCTATCCGAGGCAGGAAACAAGGTGATTCTTGAGGGAGACTACCTGTGGGTGTATGAACAATCTGGTACACTACTTATGAAGGTAAAGAGAACAGAGAATCGTCTCTATAAAATCAGTTTGGAGGAAAGAAAGGGTTCTTGTTTGTTAGCAATGTAACACATGTGATCCTGAGTTTTTTGTTTGTGAACTGTCATACATTTCTTTTTTGAACTGGCATGCATATATTTCTTGGATTACTCGGTCCTCTTCAATTCAAATTAATGTGCCTTAACTTTGTACAATAATTTAAAATTGAATTAAATGATAGATTAAATTGAAAACAAAATTTAAACAAAAATTATGATTTTTTTGTGCACTTTAAAGTAGGTAAAAAAAGTTAAAAGTATACATTATTTCACACATTTATAGGAAACATTTATCATGTTACAACATGAAACATATGTAACAAAATTATTGTTACATGTTTCAATAAATATTTATATAATCCAGATTCATCCTAGATTCAAATCACAAATAAAATCTATGTTTAGATGTTAGAAAATGTCTTGGTGAGTAAGTATGACATGACTACATCATTCCACATGTTTGTACCATAATTTTGTGTTAATTTAATAGCCCAATAATTTACCCCTTAACATAAAACTTCACTTGGATCCGATTACATTTTCACGTTATGTTACATGGCACATCTGATTTTCATCTTAAATGGTCATCTCACCCATGTCTAGATAAGTCAACATGCCAACTTAACCCATATCACCTTTATAGTGAGATATTACTAAATTTTAATATTTGTTTCACTCAAAATCCAATCTTTGAAGGAATAGTAGATTACTATTATTAGAGGCTTATTATATTAAAAAAAACAAAAAAAATTCTCAGTTTTCACATGAGTATTGAGATTTTTTTCATTCTTTTTAAATGATGTGATATCATAAGAAGTGAAAGTAATAATAAATATTATTGAACAATATTAAAAATAATCTTAAACATGCCTACTTAACCCATATCACTCTTATAAAGAGATTTTACTATATTATAATATTTTCCTCACTCAAAAATTATTTTTTACATGAATAGTAGATTACTATTACTATAATTAGAGGCTAATTATATTGAAAATAAAAAAAATATTTCTTAGTTTCCATGTATTGAGAATATTTTGGTTGTGTCCAAATGATCATGTGATATCATTAGAAGTTAAACCCTCTCATAAATCTAATTAAATAATAATAATCAAAAAATTTACTAACAAGGTAAATATTATTGCTATTCTCATATTCTACATATGTACGGTGGTTGAAACTCCTTCCTAACCCTAGGAACTACCTTGTCTTGAAGAACTCATATTACATGTTATTACAAGGTTGGTACAAGTGATATTCTTAAGATCTGTTCCCCTCAAGATGGAGCTCGAGATCAAACTCCAATCTTGGTTTTGTTGGTGATAATTTAAATTTGGTTTTTAGGATTTGAATTTTCAATAACTCAGCTGTGTATACACGTATGTATAGCTGAGACTTAGTCGTAGTATTTGTTTCCGCATTAGTAGGATCGTGGGAGTAATAGAGAATTCTTAGGAGTCTCAGTTGCTATTTCTTAGGAAGCCCACGTACTAGTTTCTATTTTTATTAGCATGTATTCTGAGCAGTTTGAACTATCCTAATAAATCAGCTTTTCCCAGTTTATATACGTGTTTTGTGTGTGTGAGTTATTTGCATATCAGTTCTGATTCTTCATTTGGTATCAGAGCTTCAATCAGAGTACTCGTGACAACAGGCTGCGACATGGACGCTGGAAAAGGGAAGACGGGATCGTATGGGCTAACCTACCCAATGTTGGCCAAAGGAAATTACACGGGTTGGGCATTGAAGATGAAGGTCTACATGCAGGCTCAGGGAGTATGGGCTGCTGTGGAACCGAGTGATGAAAAGGCAGTGGTTGAGGAGAAAGTTGATAAGGTTGCATTGGCTATGATCTACCAAGGCATACCTGAGGAGTTGTTGTTGTCAATCGCTGAGAAGAAGACTGCAAAAGATGGCTGGGAAGCCATTAAGGTGATGTGCCAAGGGGCTGACCGAGTAAAGACGGCCAAGGTCCAGACGTTGAAGGCGGAGTTTGAGACGCTGCGGATGAATGACAACGACCAACTGGAGGTTTTTTGCATGAAGCTTAACGGGATAGTATCCACCATCCGGGCTTTAGGTGAAGAGATGAAAGAATCGTACGTTGTTAAGAAGCTATTGAGAGCAGTCCCACCAAAATTTCTTCAAATTGCTTCGACGATTGAGCAGTTTGGAGACTTGGAGAACATGTCAGTAGAGGAAGTTATCGGGTCTCTCCAAGCCCATGAAGAGAGGATAAAGGGTCAGAATGAGGCTACAGGTGGAAAGTTATTGCTAACGGAGGAAGAGTGGTCTAAGCGAGAGAAAAACGAAGGGAAGCTGTTACTTACTCGCGAAGACTGGTTGAAACGGACAAGCAGAGAAACCACGGAGGGACAATCACACTACAGAGGTCGTGGGGGTCGTAGCTACCAGACTGGGCGTGACAGAAGTAGTGTGAGATGTTTTAACTGCAATGTTCTGGGACACTACCAGGCAGAATGTAAGAGACCTCGTCGTGGAAGTAATCAGAAACCAGAGGCAAATCTAATGAAATTCAAGGAGCAGGAGGATGATGAACCTGCCCTGTTACTATCTGAACTGGACAAGAGCACAACAAAGATGGTATTGCTGAATGAAGAGAATGTATTTCCAAAGCTAGCAGTTGATGAAAAACAGAACAGATTTTCCCAATTGTGGTATCTAGATAATGGAGCCAGCAACCACATGACTGGAGACAAAACGAAATTCACAAGTTTGGACGAAAACTTGACAGGAGAAGTGAAATTTGGTGACGGATCGACGGTCAGTATAAGAGGGAAGGGATCGATCGCTTTTAAGTGTAAAACTGGAGAAGAAAAGGTATTCAACGATGTATTCTACATCCCAACCCTCTGTAACAATATTCTCAGTCTTGGACAAATGTCAGAGGAAGGTAACAAGGTGACGATGGAGGGCGAATACCTGTGGGTATACGATAATGGTGGGAATTTGCTAATGAAGGTTAAGAGGTCATCCAACCGATTATACAAGATTATGCTTGAAGAATCCTATCCCAGTTGTTTAATTGCAAAGACAGAGGAAGACTCTTGGCTATGGCACTCACGTTTGGGCCATGTGAATTTCCACGCAATGGAGCTTATGGAAAAGAATGGTATTGTTGCTGGTCTACCAAAGTTGGGACAACCCAAAGAAGTCTATACGGGATGTCTCATGGCTAAGAAAACAAGAACTCCATTCCCTTCGAAGTCAACCTATATGTCCAAGGAAGTATTGGAGCTGGTTCATGGGGATATATGTGGACCAATAGCACCTCAAACGCCGTCCGGAAAAAGGTATTTTCTGCTCCTAGTTGATGATTTCAGCCGTATGATGTGGGTTTATTTTTTATCGACCAAAATTGAAGCACTCGAGGCGTTTAAAAAGTTTAAGGCACTTGTTGAAAATGGATCAGAAAAGAAAATCAAAGCTTTACGAACAGATAGGGGTGGTGAATTTTGTTCATCTCAATTTACCAGTTATTGTGAGGAGAATGGAATTCTCAGACACTATACGGCTCCGTATACCCCTCAACAGAATGGAGTGGTGGAGCGCAGAAACAGAACGGTGGTGGCTATGACAAGAAGTTTTTTGAAAGAGAAGCAGGTTCCATCAGAATTCTGGGGCGAAGCGGTACGTCACTCCGTGTACGTGCTAAATAGGTTACCTACACGAGCACTCTCAAACTGTACTCCATATGAAGCATGGTCAGGATTGATACCTGATGTTAGTCACATTAGGATTTTTGGTTGCTGTGCTTTTATGAAAGTGCCGAGCGTACATACAAAAAAGCTGGACGACCGTAGTAAATATGTGGTATATCTTGGAAGGGAGCCCGGCACAAAAGCAAATCGCTTATATGATCCAGTGAAGAAAAGAGTGCATGTTAGTAGAGATGTTACTTTTGTGGAGTCAAAATCATGGACCTGGAATGAGGGAATTATAGATGGAAGAGCTGGTGCAGACAAAGCCCATCTCGAGTTTATGGTTGAAGAGGCCCATATCCAACCTACAGGCGAAACTACTGTTGAAAGCTCTGCTAGATCGCCAGAATCAACTCAGCAGAATGAAGGGAACTCAGAAGAAAAGGATAGAAGCAGCACCCCAGAACGTTTCAGATCGTTGACAGATATCTATGAGAACACAGACGAGATAGAGATCGAGGAAGAATTGTTACTTCTGGGCGTTGAGGAGCCCGTTACCTATCATCAGGCTGTTAACAAGGAGCCCTGGAAGGAGGCTATGAGAACCGAGATGGAAGCTATTGAGCGAAACAACACCTGGAAACTAGTTGAGTTGCCCACAGGACACAAGCCAATAGGTCTGAAATGGGTGTACAAGTTAAAGAGGAACACTGAAGGTGATATTGTGAAGTACAAGGCGAGGCTTGTCGCAAAAGGATACGTTCAGAGACAGGGGGTAGATTTTGAGGAGGTGTTTGCCCCAGTTACTCGCTTGGAGACGGTCAGATTGCTGTTGGCATTGGCAGCTAAAAACAGTTGGGAAGTCCACCACCTTGATGTAAAATCGGCTTTCCTGAATGGGGATTTACAAGAAAATGTTTATGTGGTACAGCCAGAGGGATTCGTGAAGGAAGGAAAGGAGAACATGGTATATAAGCTGATAAAGGCGCTTTATGGGCTTCGCCAAGCACCACGGGCCTGGTACGCTAAATTAAACAAGTGCCTGGAGAGTTTGGGTTTCACTAAGTGCCCATATGAACACGCAGTGTACACTAGGCGCGAGAACGATGGAGTACTGATAATTGGGGTGTATGTCGATGACTTGTTAATTACAGGATCAGATACTTCTCTCATCAACCAGTTCAAGGAACAAATGGCAAAGAATTTCGAGATGAGCGACTTGGGTAAGCTATCTCATTATCTCGGGATAGAGGTAAGTCAGATGAAGGATTGTATAGAGTTGAAACAGACAATCTATGCAAAGAAAGTTCTGGAAAGAAGTGGGATGGCGGAATGCAAACCCACAAAATATCCTATGGAGCCAGCTGTTCAAATACACAAAGATGAAAAAGGGAAACCAGTTGACTCAACTGAGTACAAAAGCATTGTGGGAGGTCTCCGTTATCTAGTCCATACTCGACCAGATTTGTCATTCGCTGTTGGGATTGTGAGCCGCTACATGGAACGGCCTACTGTGATGCACTGGAATGCTGTGAAACGAATACTCCGTTACTTGAAAGGAACTTTGAGTTACGGCTTGGTGTACTCGAAGGGAGGCAGCAACAACATGGTGTTGTCTGGGTACTCTGATAGCGATTTGGCGGGACAGATTGATGATAGGAGGAGCACGGGGGGTATGGCATTTTATCTCGATGAAAGTCTAATCACTTGGGTGTCTCAGAAGCAGCGGTGTGTGGCCCTCTCGTCGTGTGAGGCTGAGTTCATGGCAGCTACGGCAGCTGCTTGTCAAGGTATGTGGCTTCGTAATTTGCTGGGAAGGTTGACAGATGAGACTATAGGACCTGTGGTGCTGTATATAGACAACCAATCCGCAATAGACTTAGCAAAGAATCCGATTTTCCACGGACGTAGCAAACATATCGACATTCGATATCATTTTATTCGTGAATGCGTGGAACGCGGTGAAATCGTGATTAAGCATATTGGGACGGGGGATCAGCGTGCGGACGTGTTAACAAAAGCCATGGCTACTGTGAAGTTCGAGCGTCTGCGTGCTTTGCTTGGGATCAAGAATTTGCAAAACCAAATTTAGATTAAGGGGGTATTTGTTGGTGATAATTTAAATTTGGTTTTTAGGATTTGAATTTTCAATAACTCAGCTGTGTATACACGTATGTATAGCTGAGACTTAGTCGTAGTTTTTGTTTCCGCATTAGTAGGATCGTGGGAGTAATAGAGAATTCTTAGGAGTCTCAGTTGCTATTTCTTAGGAAGCCCACGTACTAGTTTCTATTTTTATTAGCATGTATTCTGAGCAGTTTGAACTATCCTAATAAATCAGCTTTTCCCAGTTTATATACGTGTTTTGTGTGTGTGAGTTATTTGCATATCAGTTCTGATTCTTCAGGTTTCGGATAATGAAAACTGATGAAATGAAGAGGCTTCATGAGATCATGCCCAAGCTGATCTTATAAAGTGATAATCAATACCAACATGTTTCATTCTGGAGTCAAACACAGAATTCCAGCATATATATAGTTAAGTAGCACCAACTTTATCACAATATAAGACTGGAAAACAAGAGAATTGAACTCTAAGATAATTTAAAATATAATAAAGCCAATTGATCAGCTCATATGCTTTACTTTACTGGCGAATTCTTGAGCTTGAGTGGAGGATCTTTCTATAGTTTAGTTCTTTTTAGAACTCCATGAGACTAGATTCTGATCAAGGTATATGATATAGCACTTGTTGATGAAAAAATATCTTTGTCACCTGCCAATCAATTTCAAAATAGGTGTGTAGAATAGGTGTGTAGGTAATTGGAGATTGACAATATATTTGGATGCCTTCATCAATAATGCCACAAAGATATGGTAATAAATGCTTGACAAAATTCCAGTGATCAATTGTTGGACTGTGCATGTATTAAGAGAGCTTATAAATGGCAAATATAGAAGCTTGAAATCAAGAGGTACTGAAGGCTACCCACAATTGCTTTGTACTAAGTTGGATCAAACAATACAAAACCTGATGTTGTCAAACATGGGCTGGTTGAAATCGGTTAACACACCTTTGAAAATTGTTATGTGAGTTCGAGCCAAAATATCAAGAATATAACATCTTTCAAATATTTAATACTTGCTCATTTTCGAGAACTTGGATGCTAGAAAAATTTGATAAATATCGAAGATCCTTAATTGAAAATTATTATGGAAGAACATCAATAATAGAGTCAATCATCTTAGAGTTGTCGCATGTGACTATTTAATCATCTGCTTATATATTGATGTACATACATATGATACCACAAGTACTCACAATGAAAATCGATGAATTTGCATGAGAATCTATGAAACCATTCTGAAAAAGAAAAGTGTGAAGTTCATGATACCATGATCTAGGTGTGTTCCTCATAACATATATGACTTTGGGAAGTGTTAAAACATATGTTAGGAATATAAACACCGTACTTAGTTTGTCCCTGCAATAGTATTGTCATGGGGTGTAATTCCTTCACAAAAAATGTAAATGATAAGAATTCAACACAAACATTATTAGAATTCCAAATTTGTGAAATAGATATGGGAACTTTTTTCATTAATGGAACACGAAGAACATTATTCTAACTAAAAGTATCATAATGAGTTTTTTGAGAGATGTTCAACGAGTGTGAATGATTGGTGTTGTGTATACAATAACGAAAGAAAAACACAAAGCAAATAAGCAAGAAGAAGAAATTAAACAACAATCACACAAGATAAAGTTTAGGTAGTTTAGAAATTCCTACTCCATACACGTCACTATTTTTGTATTGATCTCTCACAATGTGGTGTGTTGTGTTATGTATGATTTTTACAATTATAAGATAATATTTATAATAGAGTAAACTTGGCCTAATTAAGGGTACGGGAGAATGTTGAAATTTTCGACAATCAACACCTTCAACCCGAAGTCAAGCCCTTGAAAATTTTGTTGTTCAGGTAAAGTTCTTGAATTCGCCTCTCAAGCTGTTGGGAATCATGTACGGAGGTTGCTCTTCAAGCCATTGAGTGATATAGACTCTACAATCTCAACAATCTCCAACTTGGAGTCTGACGACATCTTTGTTTCATTCTTGTAAGTCTAGTAACACCAAATACCTCAATCAACGGAAAATGCCTACATATCGTTCCATCTTTACTTGAGACCCGTGCATATTTATGAGATATAACGAAAATATCCAAATACACATTTTAGAAGATATTATGTGAAGGTTAAGACAAAATCCTCAAATTTGCCTTGAATATCATCGGTGTGTATTATATTGTGGGAGTATCAAAGATAGGATATACAAAGTCTCCTTCCTCCCATGTCATACGTGTACTTCAAGCCCACTCATTCAAAGATTCTTTACAATGGATTTATCTCTATACACTTTCATCTTACATGATCTTGTAAGAGCATAACAAACAAACACACACATATACTTTCTTCTAATTGGAAACTATAATTTCTTTTTAAACATCATTTGTCATGAATATGAATGGTTTAACATATCATTTAGCCACTAACCTGAGAAAACCAAATAAGTATTATTGGCACAACATCTTCCCAAAACCTAATTCGTTTCATTAAATTTTTATGCCCAAGAATGGGATCCATATACATGCAGGGTCTAGGTAATGAAGAGAACAAAATACTTCACCTTCTCCTTATATGCTTGGGCACCATCAATGGGAGAGATTCACAATTTTTTCAAAAGGTAATTTATACAAATTCTATTATTGTCTTTGGTTGAACATAGTCGATGGAAAATGATTTACATTTCTCCATGAAGCACTTTAAAATTAAACTCTTAAAAAATATTCATTTATAAATATAAATGAACTACACATCTTTGGGAATAGATTCGAACTATTTGGGTTTTAAAAAATTTAATATATTCTCATAATTTGTCTTTTATGAAGATGAAATTCCTTATACTACCATTGTTTATATCATTTTAGGGGACTATTTATCTACTAGTATTTATCTAGCAGTTAATAGTTAATGGTTTGCTTGCAAAATCAATATTAAGCTCTTCAATTTCTGAGTGGAGTTGCTTTGGTTTTTATAATTTTTTAACATATTTTAATCAAGAAAGTTAAGTAATTTGTCAAATTATTGTTTAAAGTTTAAATTACTATGATTATTTTTCAAATAAAGTTACATATTTTAATCAAGAAACTACAAATTTTTCCTTAAATATATATAAAGGAGAAGACGAGGGCAGGGGGGCATCTCAAATAGTTTCAATTTATTTTTTTATTTTTTTCAAAAGGAAACTACAAATTTTTCCTTAAATATAAAGGAAAAGATGAGGGTAGTGATGTGGGGTATCTCAAATCGTTTCGATATTTTTCTAATTTTTGAATTCATAATATCAAACATGAGAAAAAAATCTCATTTAAACATAAATATCTAAATTTATTTTTGAATTCATTTCTAGTGGAGGAAACTAAATATATAATTTTAATATTCTTGCCATTAAAATCTTTACTAATCGAGAAAAGTAAATATAGAATTTGAACATATTACTAAACTTTTTATTAGAAAATATCTCAATTGCTTTTTAAATCTTTGCTCGAAACTAAATATAGAATTGAGTTCTATTGAGACCGTATTTCATTGAAAATCTTGGAGACCATTCTCCAAGAAAAATCTTACAAAATATAATATTTTGTCAATTATGGTTTATGAAAATCATTATTTCATTGAAATTTTTTAAAATTATATATGTTTTGCAAGAAAAACATTGCAAAACATATTGTTCTGTAAAATATATCGAGTTTGTAGAACATACAAGTTTAGTTTACATTGATGATTCTAATAAACATTCTATGCAAAATAATAATTTTAGCAATTTTTTGATTACAAAATATAATCTATTTGGTAATGAGTGGTCTCCATACAACTTTTCTATACAATTTTAACATTCTTACCTCCAAATCTTTAGTAATAGAGAAAATTAAATATACAATTTAATATTCTCCTATTTATTTATTTATTAATATATTTCTTAATCAATATAAATATCTTTATTACTCTTTTATTATCGTTATCTTTATATAATGAAAAGTGGTGGGGGGCTCACAAAGTCTAGATTCTATTTACATATTTTTCTAGAGCACCTATATTTAAATTAATAAAACTTATAAATTTAATCAAATTCTCCAATCAATTAATTATATCTATAATCCTATAATTATAAACTTTATTAAATTCTATAATCTGTATAAAGAAATTATAAAAATCAAGAAAATGTCAACTTTCTATAATCTATTTTATTTGTATTTACTTTTAGAATATTCATTTTCTCATATCCGAACTTTTAGTGAGTTTAGATTGTTTTTGTTTTTATAAAGATACATGAACGGAGGACAAAATTGTTTTATACTGAGTAATTTGATGACATATCAAACAAAGAAAGTGGAGTAATAAATCACTCACCCCATCTAATTTAGTTTTTATATTATTTTGATAAATGTTTTGGTATATTAATTAATCAAAAAGAAAATTTCAAAAATTTATCTTCAAACCTATAAAGGTAAGCTTTAACAATTGTATTATATATGTCAAGAATACAAAACAAATTTGAAAATCATGTAATTTATTCACTAGATTAATGTTAATGTGTAATCTGTTAAATTTCATAACACAAGAGCGCAGGAAAGATTTTAAAAAGGAGGGCGGTATACGAGGTTCGTATTATATGCTAGAATTAAAATTAATGTTATATTATGTATTTAAAATTTAAGTTGGATTTTAGACTTTGAAAATAATTTATAAAAGATAATCAATATAATAATATTCAATAAAATATTAAAATAATAAAAATATTTAACAATTGCATTTTTTTATATTTATTGAAAATTATCTTGAATGATCAAGACGACTCGAAAATTCAAAAAAAAACTTATGTTAGAAATATTGTTATTTATTTCATTTAAAAACATATTTTTCAGAATGTTTTTAAAAAAATCTAGAGAAACTATTATAAGATCGAAGTAAACTAGTTGTTTATAATTTGATTTGACTTGATTTAAGATTTATAATAAAGAAATGAGAAGGGTTACATCTATAATCAATAGTATTTTATATTTAAATTACTTTGTTGTATATGAAGATTGAATTTCTTGTTAAAAAAATTTAATATTAATTCTAAATAATACATGTCATTAGTTAAATAACTATTGTTATTACTAATATTAAATTATTGATATTACATTCTCATAAAGATACAATTTAAGCAACATAAATTAACATATCAACTTCATAATGAAAACTAATTAACCTGATATGAATTTATATTAAATTTAGAGTAAAGTGCACGTACACTTTGACCACTAGCAATACTCATATTCAAAAACTCTGGCTTCCACATTTAAAAACCTTGCAAAGTGCGTGTTTCTGTTAACTGGGTCAGTTTAGCAAGGGCATTTCAATACTTTTCTTTTCTGGGCATTTATACAACTATATACTTATTTATTTTCTTGAGTTCATCTTGTTCATCCCACTTTCCTTCCCTTATATATATGGTCAAGTGTTGTTATATAGCTATTAGCCACCATGGACATATGAAACAATATTTCTTGTTCACTTAGACCATCAATATTACATTCATAATTTTTTTTGGATGAAACAGAAAATTGATTATCTAGGTTTCTTTCTTCAAAATTGATTATCTAGGTTTCTTTCTTCAAATTGTAAATCCGGAGGAGTTGGTCTAGGATACCAATTCTTTGTTTGGGTTGTGAGATTAGGTTGGTTAAAACTTAGTTTTCTAAATTGATTAAGACTAGTACAATCATCACTATCGTTAGAGCTTTCATGAAAGCCTAGGACTTCTATAGTTTTACTGGATTTGGGTTGTCTAGTTTTTTAAATAATTTATCTAATGTTTTAATTAGTTCTTTGTCTTTACTAGGTAAGCTTAAATTTTCTCTTTTACTAGGTAAATTTATTAAGGGTTTTTCTTCAAAATATTGGTCGTGTTCTTTAATAATGTTTGGATCTAAATATTGTTTAATATTTGGATCTTTAATCTTATCTTCAATTTTGTCTAATTGTTTACCTAGAGAGGCTGGATATTGATTAGTGAAATTATTTTGTTCAATTAATTTCTTTTCGTCATTCAACACTTTAAATGGCGAAGCTATATCCTTTACTGGAATTATTATTGTTTCTATTGGAGGATGACTAGATGAGATTTTAGACTTATCTTCTTTAATCCACTGTGTCTTAGTAATTACACTGCATTTACCATAGTATTTTTCATACCAAGAATAAAAAGTAATATTGATTTTTTCTTTAGTTACGAAAATCTTCCATTTATTAACTATTTTATCCCTGTCTTTATGACTATGATTTTATCTAAATTGATGTCTTTTTAACTTATTTTCTTTTGAATTGAAATCTTATGTTAAGAATTTCCAATTGATTTTAAACTCTTTATTAATAGTTCTTAACTCGTGATTAATAGGTTTGGTTTCAAAATCTGATTGTGTAGGAGATAATTGTTCATTATCGTCTTCAGATTGATTACTAGATTGATTATAATAGGGTTGACTAGTTTGTCCTTCATTGATGATACCTTTTAATTTTATGTGTTTAATATTTGTTTTACTGAGTAGATCAGACATTACTTTACTGAGTAAATCAGAATCTTTTCTAGATGATATTACTGATTGATTACCAATTTCTTCTAACATGAGTGGTTTCCTATAATTATCAAATCTTATTCTAACAGTTCCATCTAAATATTGTTTTATGTTATCTAGATTCATTATACCGTTTGTTAGTGGTGTCTCAGGTATTTCATTATCTAAGACCATTGACTAGGAAGATTAATATATTTCCAAAGTATTGTTTTTGGTACTTGGATATTAGCGTCATTAGTACTGCTTTGAATTAAAACTGTTTTGTCTTTTGGACATTTACTAAGTGCATGAATGTTTAAATTAGTTTTCATTGTTTTATAATAAATTCTATAAATCAATGCAAGTGGTTGGGATCCCTCCATCATATGAGTGATTTCACCAGCTGTTTTAATATTTAATGTTAATGCTTTTAATATGTGGGGTCATTCAGACTTAAAGTAAAGTCTGGGAAACAGTTAAAGTGGACTGATCCATTATCGAGGCTAGATTCCATGATCCCTAGTATACTAGGGACATAGTTTAAATATCTTGCATCTCTTAAACATAAAAGAATGCTAGAATTTATTTCTTTTACTGATAATGGTTTTACTGCTACTTGTATTAATCCTATGTGAATAAAATTATAATTTTTCTTTTTATATTTTTTTATAATTTCATTTGTTAATAGAGCTCATCTGGAAATGGAGGAGGATAGAAAGTCCTAGCAATATTCTTGCCCTTTGGTTTAGCTGGGGATTTTGGAGATAAGCATCTCTGAAAGGTAGTTGGATCCACATCTCTAATACATGAAGTTTATCCCTTTTCTTTCCTTGGACCAGGAATTACTCCATGTAGAAGAGGCTTTAGTTCATATGAGAGTTTAACCTGTGGCTCCAATTCTGTTGACACTAAGACCATGGCATTCGTTGATGATGGGATGGGCGCATCCGTTGGCATTATAATTCTGAGATCCGTTGATGTAGAAGTAGCTTGATCCGTTGATGGATGTTTATTTCTTGCACTTTCAGCTATCTTCTTAACCCGTGCATCTATATTAGACCATTTCTCTTTTATCTGATCTGCAAGTTGTAGTCTCAAGGATGCACGTTGAATCAGGTCAATTCCATCCAATTTATCCTTGATAGACTCCCCCATAGCTAGTGGCTCCTGTGGTAAAGAAATGGCTGCGACCATAACTTTTGTGACTTGAATATTGAGCTCCTTTGATTTCTCCCCCTTTTTGTTATCATCAAGAGTTATGAGAGGGAGACCTTGAGCTGCCACTAGCTGAGTCAGAAGCTGAGTTTGCTTCTCCTGTGCGTATTGCATATGAGTTAATGTAACTTGTTACCCAGTAATAAACAATTGTAGAAGGGGGGTTGAATATAATTGTATAAGATTCTCGACTTAATAAGATATGAATCACAAATATGAAAGAATAATAATAGCTTTATTAAATCTGATATAAAACTGTTACAAACTCTCTCAAGAAATTCTGATGTTCTTGAGAGCTGCTAGGTTATAAAGATACCCGTGTGTGTGATCGGTTATTAAACCAAAACCTATACTGTGTTTATATACTACACAGCTTCTCTATCGATTACATGATAAGTCCTAATCAATAACAAAGATTGAAACATATCCTAAATCGATAGCTACATTCCTACCGAATAATTTTCCTTATTTAACTAGACTCCAAATATAACTCGAAGTAGGAATCATGATCAGCTTCCAGTCCTGATGATCAATCCTGATCCCAGTCCTGATATTCATCTTGATCCTGACGATCATGCAATCCTGATGACTAGGCATTACTGATGACGTCAGCAATCCTGATCAGTTGAGTCTAGATCCTGACGATCATTGAATCCTGATCTAACAATCTCCCCCAATCTTATACTTTGTGAAATAAAGTATGGATTCCTAAGATTCAATGATGTTAAAAACATATTTACAAAATGTACAAATATCAGCAGCAACTTATCTATTTAAATTCTTTGATAGAACAGATTCATCTTCAAGAAGTTGGATAACAAATTTTCTTCTTTTTCTTCAAGAATTTGAATAAGTCTTTCCTTAAGATTTCTGAGTTTTTCATCTTCCTCATTAATCTGTTAGATAGCTAATCTGAGATTTTGTATGGAGCTTCTCTGTAGACTGTGCTCTTCAAGCAAAAGATAAGCAATTTCCTTCCCATCAGGATTAAGAGTAAGTTGAGTCATGCCAAAAGTCACTTCTTTAACAGCAGTGCCCCTTTGCATTTCCACATCTTGACCTCTTTGATTTAAGTACATGGGAGTATAATTACCATTGAAATTTATGTTTCCATCCAGTCTTCTTCTTATTGTTGACAAGATCATGTCACTCCACACTTTGCACACTTTATTCTTCCATCTTAATAGATATTGAACATATTCCAGTTCCTGTGTAGTTTTCATCAGCAGATCTTGGATGGACAGAATCTTCACACTACCATCTTTCATGAAGTACATAAACTTTTCTTTCTTTTCAATACCATCATGACAATCTATAACTATATCAACAGCTAATAAATTGTTCAGGTTTTCAGAAGTTAAAGTACCTCCAATTTCAGTCAAGGAGTAAGGATCAACATATGACATATTCAAATATTCAGCATCCCTGTGTCCAATACCTCCTCTTGAATTACTTGTCAATTGCTTCAGATTTGAAAACATTCGTAGCCAGAGTGCTTTTGATTTAACCATATCAGACAAATCAACAACACTTGAAGCATTTGTTATAATTCCTCCATTCTGAAAATTGATAGGTGTGTTACACCTCAGTGTACTTATGTGTTTCCACTTCTTATCTTTCTCTTTTTCAAAAGCATAGCTTTTTTCTAGTAAAGATTCTCGTCTGCTTGAATTTCTCCACAATCTTTTGTTTGAGAGTTTAAGCCTTTGTACATAGAGATTGAAATCTCTAATTGTTGATCTTGTGATTTCTCTTCTTCTGGTTTCTTCTTCTTCATCCACTTCCTTGTTGTGAGAATCAACCACAGTAGATAAGATTAACAACTCAATCTCTTGTAGAATTTCAGATTCATCAGGATCTTGAACATTGTCAGGAACAATATCAGGATTAGAATCTTCAATTTGATTTGTATTGCAGAGAATTAATTGTCTTGGTCTTCTTCTCAATTCAGGTTCTTCTTCAATAAACTCAGTGTCTTCCTTCTCAATGATATCCTTGATAACAGGATCTATTAGATTTTGTGAAGCTTCAGGAATTTCTTCAATTAATAAACCTCTAGACCTTGTCTGTCTAGGCATTGTTTGAGTTGAAGAACCTCTTCTACCTCTTATAGCACCTCTCCTACCTCTGCCTCCTCTTCCTCTAGCAGGAGTAGGGTTATTAAAGTTTTCCATCATTTCTCTCTGTTGACTTAAGAATTCTTCATGTGAGAGATCAGGATATTCTTCACTTGCTGTAGAGAGTGTTTTCCTTGCAAATAATTGTTGAACTCTTTTATCAGTGTGATAGAGAGTAACAATTCTACCATCTTTTGTAGTAAACTTCTGGAATAGATTTGATGCATCTTCAGGATTATCAATAAGCACATCTTCATCACCTTCAGGAATTGTAGCAAGAGTCTGTTCATGACCAGGCATCAGGATTTGATCACCTGTCAGGATTTGTTCTCACTACGCCATAAGTGCTCATATGCAACGCTTTTTTAATATGGTTGTAGACCAAAAAAGCGTTGCATTCAGCTTCTTTTTTAAAAATGCAACACGAAATGGGCGTTGCATCCGCGGGCGTGGCCTTTGATATATAATGCAACACTTTTGGTCATCTACTGCAACGGCGTGAAAGTATTGCATTATAAGTATAATGCAACACCAAAATCAAGGAAATGCAACACCAATGAGTGTTGCCTTAAACACAGGGCCACTTTGTATGCCACGTCAGCAATGGGGCCCACTCAATGGCCACGTCAGTACCTGGTCCCACTTGCATGCCACGTCAGCAGTGGGTCCCACGTGCCACGTCAGTAGGGGCCTCATGCCACGTCAGTAGGGGCCTCGTGCCACGTCAGCAGTGGGGTCCACATGCCTTCAGTAATGCAACGCTTTGCAGTAGCTTTTTAAACAGTAATTGTCATGTAATGCAACAGTATATTTACTAATGCAACACCATTTATTTTAAAATTCAACATTAGGAAAAAACAAATGCAACGCTTTAATTAAAATTTTGGCCAGAACAGTTTCGTACATAAAAGAAATCCATCCAAAACCATTGAACCAAATATTCTACATGCCAACCGGAGGCACGTCCAAACAACAAAACAAAATACCTAAAATATTCATTACAAATTCTTCAAACGTAAGTGCCAACACCAAGCACGTAGGATGAAGTAGATAACTTTTACGTGAAAACCGACCAAGTTCAGATATTAAGAACCTTTACATAATTTTATTGCTAAAATTCAGTGCCGCCTTGAGTCGTAGGAGTATTATTGTCATCTTGACCACTTGTTGGGGTGGCACTCAAGGGTCCAATATCAAAATTAAGATCTGGATTAGCTTTACACAGCTTTTTCAACATCATTGACATGTTCTCCACTACATCGAACAATATAATAATCTTCATAACGTGATAAAACATTTATGAATCTTTAATTTTAAGTAGAAGCAAACATAATATTATACTAACAAATTAACAATTGTGTTGAAATGAAACTAAAAGTTCTGCATGAATAGGAAGTTTCATATAACTTTAACACCTCCTAAAAGATCTCAAATTAAAAATTGATCAAACCCTTTCTTCTAATTCCAAATATTCTTCTTCTAGATGTTTCCTTTCTTTATCTGCTTTTAAATTTCCACCATCCATGCCAGTGACTATCTGTGATCTGGCATAATCCAAATTTTAAGAAATTTGCCACAGTTGAGGTGAACAATTCAAGGAAAGGATTAACTATACCCTTTTATGCTGTCTGCTTGTTTCCTAATATCGGTGAGAACTGGTCTCAGTTTATCCTAACCAGGAAGAAATGCAAAACAAGAAAATGTTATAAAGTTAAGATTTGGAGGACAAGCAAGTGAAATTCATCAACGATGTGTCTGTATAATAGAGATAGAAGGGCCTGGCATCTATCATATTGTTTATGTCAAAAGAGAATTCACAAGATAACAAATAGAAGCTGTCTGCATGCAATCAGTAACCAAACGAGTGTAACAAGCAAATTTGTACCTGACCTGCTTCTCCTTTTCCTCTTTGTATGAGCAATTAAATTCCCAAGCAGCTTCCATGAAAGCAATAAATTAATGCATTACAAAGTCTTGCAAGACAATACACTAAGATAATACTAAAGCCCCAGCCACAAATTATTCTGATCAGAGAAGATAGATGTTACCTTTGCATTAAAGTGGTCAAGAATTTGATTACTTGCTTGATCAAAATGCTCTCTTTCTTCTCTAGCATTACGAAGACGAGCCTTTGTAACAGTCAGCGAGGAAGCTACCTAGGCAGCAAGTTCATTTGACGTGATATGGTTAGTCAAGGTGATTATGTAATCATTTTAGGTACACATAAGGCAATACACACAAAAGCCCAGACTCGGTTAGGTTGAACTTTAGGACCTATACACGATTTAGTTACTTGGTCAGTTCTTATCTGGGTATTCTAATAATCGCTGGTTCTCCTCCCTTTCCATAAAAGAGGACAAGTAATACAGGGGAAAAAACCTAATGTTTAAAATTTTAGAAATATAACCACTTACATTGTCTGCTCTTTATTCAACGTAGGAACCGCCACAGTCTCTGATCCAACACTAGGTGTGGGTTCTATTGGTTCTGGTACCTACACAAGTAGACCAAGATAAGTATAAATGCAAGCTCGAATCACAAGTATATTAAGGAATGTGTATGAATATCAGGAGTAACAAGTTACCTTGTGTGGTTGTTCAGCCTCGCTGAAGTCGCAAAGGCTTTCAAGTTGAACACTTCTACTGGTCTTAATTTTTGGAATAAAAGCTACACAAGATTTACTAAAAATGTAAAATATGAAATCTCAATCGTCCAGAAAAGAAGTGCAACACCCATTTTGCTTGTAACATAATACGATCTACAACTCTTCTACTAGAGGTTAACTACTTTAAATATCTCCAGCTACTTCCAACTCCCACTATAAAACAATTTTCTACTCTCTAATGTCTTATGCCGTCTGGTTGAAAGGAATATTGATTTTGAATGATTTTACATTTTCCATACCAGTCATATAAATTCATACAACTCAATTTTGGGAAAAATTTCAACTTCAACTTCTGCGTCAAATTATACCCTTCGCTTTCACATTCAATTTCCTCAATTTATCATTCCTTTCAACCAACAGCTTTAGCAAATTCTCGTATAAAGTTCTAAAAATAGAAACTAAAACAAGCAACCTAGTCGTACATATCAACAAAACCAACTTGACATAAACAATTCCACTCTTTCTACCACACAAATCAAGAATAAATAAGTTGATATGAACCAATCAAGATTAAACAAGAACAAACACCCCAAATTACTAAACCTCAAGAAACACAAACACGTATACACACACACAAATAGACACAACAAGTATGGTTCAAACCTCAGTTTCAAGCTTCATCAATTTAGCCTTCAAACCCATATTTTCCCCTGTATTTTCAACCCGACCCATCAACCCATCTTCATCAAAAACAACATCTTTACCCTTAGAAACATCACCACCCCCTGAACCACTTTTCCGGGTCGGGTCGGTTCTTGGAGACCAACACGAAAAAATCTTCTTTGGTGGAGTAAACATCACAATTTCACTCCTATTCAACTTTCTTGAACCCTAATTTCACAGATCTTTAGAACATCGTTTGTAGAGAGAAAGATGGAGAAAAAGAGTAGTGAGAAGGCAGTTAAGAGAGAGAGAGAGTTTTTTGAGAGAGAATAGATAGAGAAATGAGAGAATAAAGAGTTAGGAGTCCGTCTGAATTTTGTCTAAGGGGGGAAAGTTTCCGCCCAAAATTTTCACCTCGGGACCAGCGCACTGTCTGTTATTTACGTGTATTTTTTATTTTTTATTTTTTCTTTAACTTATAAAATTTAGAAAAGAATAAGAAAATAATAGATACATATGAAAAAACATATCTAAAAATAGTTTAATTTTTAAAATAAATTATTTTAAAATAAATTATTTTAAAGTATTAAAAAAGTTGAAATTTAAATTAATTGTATATATTTTGATAATATATATATATATATATATTTCATAATTATAAAAATTAAGTAGTATAATGCAACGCATGCATTCACATTGCAACGGTGCATTCACGTCGCAACACTAGAATTCTCATCGCAACGCTACATTCACGTCTAATGCAATGCTTTTTTAGTTCTGTTGCAGAAGACCAAAACTAAGCATAGCTTCTGCAACGCTTTGCTTGCAACCCTCACAAAAAGCATTGCATATGAGCACTTATGGCGTAGTGTCTTCTACCTCTTCTAGCACCTCTCCTACCTCTGCCTCCTCTTCCTCTAGCAGGAGTAGGGTTATTAAAGCTTTCCATCATTTCTCTCTGTTGACTTATGAATTCTTCATGTGAGACATCAGGATATTCTTCACTTGCTGTAGAGAGTGTTTTCCTTGCAAATAATTATTGAACTCTTTTATCAGTGTGATAGAGAGTAACAATTCTACCATCTTTTGTAGTAAACTTCTGGAATAGATTTGATGCATCTTCAGGATTATCAATAAGCACATCTTCAACACCTTCAGGAATTGTAGCAAGAGTCTATTCATGACCAGGCATCAGGATTTGATCACCTATCAGGATTTCTTCTTCCGTCAGGATCTGAGATTGCACTAATGTCCTCACTGTCCTTACTCCAGAATCAGAAACATGAGTTGACTGCATTTTTTGACTTTGAGAAGTTTGAATTGTCTTCATAACAACAGCATCAGAAGTTTCTCCTTGTAGAATTTTGTCACCACCATCATTTCCAGTATCATCATCATTATTCCTCAATACTAGATCAGGTGTACATTTTGTCTGACTTACCTTCTCCCCCTTTTTGACATCAGTATTTGACAATATATTCAAAATTAAGGCAAAAGAGGTTTGAATGTCAGTTACCTTTGTATCAAGAGAATCAATCCTGTTGTTGATTGAAGATTGTTCAGTAATAATTGACTGAACTTGGGATTCCACTACCTTGAGTTGAAGAGCAGTAGGCACCTTTGTAAAGCTCTGAGAAATATCAGTCCTCACTTTGTCAGTAGAATCTTTGACAAAATCTATTTCATGTTTCAGGCTTTTGGATAACAGAGTAGTAGCCTTCAAATGATTCTTCAAATCTTCATTTTGAATCAACCTAGCAGCATTATAAGCATGATCCAATGCATATGGATAGCTTACAGAATCATGGGACTTGTACCAGTCAGTTTCCCATTGTTGCAATTTCAGCTGTTCAGCAGGATCAATCTCAGAAGGAACAGAAAAGTCTTGTCTGAAGTCTTTTCCAGTAGAAGCCTTGCCAGTCATGAAGGTGTTTGACGAACCATAGTTAGTTCCAAGACTAGATTTTAAAACTCTGGCAAGCTGTTCCTTCTCTTCATTATTATCATCATCACTATCATCAGAATCATCATTATCAGTATCATGAGTAACGTCAGGATCAAGAATAGCTATACCTTTCAGTTTATCCTGTGAATCTGTGATAGGATGGTCCATTGGTCGTGATCTTAGTGGCTGTATCAGAATTGGCTCAGCATCACGAGCACCACTAGCATCAGGAGCAACACCGTCAGGATGTGATAAGCTTGCATCAGTATTTGTTACTGATGGTTCTTGTGTAGCATGAGGTTCTGAAGCTGCTTCAACACTTTGAGTTGGAGGTTCTTGTGTGCTTCCCTCATTGACAGTGTCCTCGACCAATCTTTGAACTTCATCTGCACCAGAAGTCCCTTGAGCATTGTCAGGAAATTTCTCAAAGACTGTAGCATGGCCTGCATCTTCACTTTGAGAAGATGGTTCTTGTGTGGCTGGAATAAAAATGTCTTCCTTCTCCCTTTGAGAAAATGGTTCTTGTGTGACCATTCCAATTGCTAAGCCTTCACCCAAACTTTGATTGAGTGGTTCTTGTGTGGCTGGATCATCAGTAAGAGCTGCTGAACCACTTTGAGATCCAGGTTCTTGTGGGCTTGATCCCTTCAGTTTCTTCTGTCTAGAGAACACTAACTCCCCTGCTTTCCTTAGCTTTTCCATTGGATGTTTAATCCCAAGATTGGAAGCAGCAGCACTATACTTCTCCCATGAAATATCAACATGTCTTTTTGTTGGAGAGTCCTGTGCTGGAGAGTCTGAAATAGTAACCACTTGACTTGGTGCAGCATCAGGAATACTAACATCAGGATTTGCTTGAGCAGCTGAATTTGATTGCTCATTAAGAATAAAAGTGTCCTGTACATCAGTATCCTGCTTCTTTTCGAAAGGAATATGATACCTGCCCTTAGATAATTTCCTTTTCTTATGTGGTGTAGATAATGGTACCACAGCTTCAATAGAAGTATCAGCAACTTCCTTATTCACATTCATTATAGAGGATATAGGTAGATCATCCTCTGAATCAGTCTCATCCCTGAGCACTAACTTTCTTTTAGTAGAAACAGCCTCAACACCCTTAGCAGATTTCTTCACCAGGACCCCTTGTACACCCCCTTGTAACTTCTTTTTAGTGAGTGGTGTAGAGGAAAAATCCTTTGAACCTGATTGCCTTCCTGACACATCAGTTCTAGCTGATTTCTTTGATTTTACAACTAAAGTATTTTGAGAGACAGTAGAGGTGGCTGTTAACTGTTTAGACTATTGGGGATGAATGCTTGGGTCAGGAACAAGATGTGATGGTCCTTGCCCCATAGCATTAGAAAGTAATCCATAACAAGTAGGCATTTTCTGATGTAAGAAAAACCTGACCTCATCAGGAATAAAAGCATTTCCAATAAACCCATTTGCCTGATCAGGATTAAAAAAAAAATTTCGATATGAAGTGAGAATAAAATTTCATGTAAGAAAACAAAATTTTATTTCAATAACCCTGAAAAAATGTAAGAAAACAAAATTTTATTTCATGTAAGAAAACACCAAATTAATGATGTAGAACCCACTGAAACATTCTTACCAGTTAACAAGGCAAAATAGTCATCGAAAACTGAACCGTCGCCTCGAGAATAAGCAAATGACCTGCAGTCTTAACAAATAACCTCTATAAAAGAAAAGAGAGTGTTAAACAGTATTATCATTTATCATCAAAAATACACAAACCCTCTCCACAGAGAAAAAATCTTACGAAAACCTTTCATCTTCTTCTTTTCTCCATGGCTGCTAACCATCAACCAAACAACTTACCAGTTGAAGAACTTGATTTAATTTGGCAAGAGATGCAGGAGACTCTTGATGAAATCGCAGAGCATGAAGAACCACAACCTGTTCCTGATCCTCAGGAACATGAGGCCGTTGTGAATGCAATGGCTGATGTGCTTCTTCATAACTTCCATCAGGCAAACCCTGGATGGAATCCTCTTGATAATCTCATCATTGTCAATGATGAAGAGGATGAAGACGATGAGGATGAAGATGATGATGACGCTGAGGAGCTCGAACGAGATCTTGAGAGAAGAAAGAGGAACCGTGATGCTTGTATGTCATGCAAGGTGTGGAGGCACGGAAGGGTCCCGGTGGACACGGTGACGATCCGCCTTCAAGTGCATCAGCTCCTCTTCTTGTCCTTTAAGGATGAAACAAGAGACCTTCCAATCCTGATGGACTGTGAAGTTGCTCAGGAGCATTCATGCTAATTTGCAAGGCACGTGACCCTGAGTAGAAAAAATAGACTAGAAAAGAAACTATGTAATTTCCTTTTCAATTTGTAAAGATCTTCAAGTATCAATGACAGTGATCTTATTTCTCCATTGATCATCTTCTCTATTTTCCTGTACAAATTGTTAGCAACATTGCATTTGACATTTAAAATGATGATTAGTAATCCCTGAGAAAAACAAAATTGAGATTTAAAAGTAAAACTTAATAATTAATCAGAGACTAAGTATAACTTTTATTTTCCAGAGAATACCAGCACTGTTGATGTCAAATTGTCTTAGAACCTCTGGTTTTCAGACCAGCTTCAGTATCTGTTCATCAGAATTGACCAGTTGACTTCTTGTCAGGATTGTGTCCTATCAGGATTTGATCAAAATTACATACCTTTCTAAATGACCATCAAGATTTGATAGTCATCAGGATTTGTTCTCTGTAGCTTTCCTCAGAAATTCACAGAGTTCATCATTCCAAGTTCATTCACCAACTTATTGAAAGTAGCTTCAGGCAGTGGCTTGGTGAAAATATCAGCTAGTTGTTGATTAGTAGGAACAAAGTGAAGTTCAATTGTTCCTTCCAGAACCTGTTCTCTTATGAAATGATATATAATACTGATGTGTTTAGTAAGAGAATGTTGAACTGGATTTCCTGTCATGGCAATAGCACTCTGGTTATCACAATAAATAGGGATTTTTGAGTATGACAGGCCATAATCAAACAACTGATTTTTCATCCACATTATCTGAGCACAACAACTTCCTGCATCAATGTACTCAGCTTCTGCAGTTGAAGTAGAGATAGACTTTTGCTTCTTAGTGAACCATGAAACTAGTCTACCACCCAAAAACTGACAACTTCCTGAAGTACTTTTTCTGTCTATTTTGCATCCTGCAAAATCAGCATCTGAATAACCACAAAAACCAAAATCTGATTCCCTTGCATACCAAAGGCCAAGAGAAGGAGTGCCTTTGAGATATCTGAAAATTCTTTTAACTGCAATCAGATGAGTTTCCCAAGGTTTTGCTTGAAATCTTGCACACAGACAGGTTGCAAACATGATATCTGGTCTACTTGCAGTGAGATATAATAAAGAGCCAATCATCCCTCTGTAGTGAGTTACATCTACCTCAGCACCTTGATCAGGATCAAGTTTGGTAGCTGTAGCTATGGGAGTACTTGCAGTAGCACAATCTTCCATGTTAAACCTTTTCAACAAATTCTTTGTGTATTTTGACTGATTGATAAAAATGCCATCATAAGCTTATTTGATATCTTGACTACATAAGATTAGAAAACTTTTCACACAGCTTATTGTTTGTTGACCCAAAAATGATATCATCCACATAAATCTGAACTAAAAGCAAATCATTACCATGATTCAAATAGAATATAGTTTTATCAATAGTACCTCTTTTGAATCCACTTTCCATTAATAATTGAGCTAGAGTTTCATACCATGCTCTTGGAGCTTGCTTTAGTCCATAAAGTGCCTTATCCAATCTATAAACATGATTTGGATATTTTGGATCAATGAAACCAGGAGGTTGTTCAACATATACTTCTTCCTCCAGTTCACCATTTAAGAAAGCACTTTTCACATCCATCTGGAAGACTTTGAATTTTTTATGAGCTGCATATGCCAGAAAGATCCTGATGGCCTCTAGTCTTGCAAGATGAGCAAAAGTTTCATCATAGTCAATTCCTTCTTGTTGAGAATACCCCTTTGCAACTAGTCTTGCTTTGTTTCTGATAATTACACCATCTGAATGAGTCTTCTTTTTGAAAATCCATTTAGTACCAACAACTAACCTGTTCTTTGGTCTTGGTACCAGTTTCCAGACTTCATTCCTTTCAAATTCATTCAATTCTTCTTGCATTGCAGTAACCCAATCAGCATCTTTAAGTGCATCTTTAACTTTCTTTGGCTCCTCCTTTGACAGAAAGTTATTATATAGACATTCATTTTGAGTTTCACTTCTTGTCTGAACACCTGCATCAGGATCCCCAATTATCAAATCAGGAGTATGACTTGCAGTTCATTTCCTTGCTGGTGGTAAGTCAATCCTTGATGTAGATGCTCCCCCTGGGTTGGTGTTATCTTGAATAGAAGAATTTGTTTCATTAGCAGCTCCCCCTGAATTGTTGAAATCCCTTCCTGATGAATTATCAGGATCATCATTTGAATCAATATCTGAAGAATTCTGTCCTGATGATTGAGTAGTTTCAGTATCAGTAACAGTCTGATGTTGCTCCCCCTCAACATGTGAACTGTCAGTAGTATCATCAGCAGCACCATCAGTAATTGGTGTGTCATCAGGATTTGATGGATCATCAGGATTTGGTGACCCATCAGTATCTGATTAATTGACAGGATCTGATTCACTTTCTTCAGGTTCCTTGGTAGCTTCATTTTCAAAAACCAATCTATCATGTGAATCTTCATTCAAGCCAATTATCTTCTTATCATCAAAAGATACATGTATTGATTCCATGATAGTCCTTGTTCTCAAATTAAAAACTCTAAAGGCTCTTGATGTAGGATAGCCTCTGAAAATTTCCTCATCAGCCTTTGTTTCAAATTTCCCTAGTTGTTCAGGATAAGTTCTGAGAACAAAACATTTACAGCCAAACACATGCAGATGCTTCAAACTTGGTTTCCTCTCATTGAGAGATTGATAAGGAGTAACCCCATGTCTGTTTATCAATGTGAGATTTTGTGTATAGCATGCTGTGTTGACTGTTTTTGCCCAGAAATATGTAGGTAATTTGGCTTCTTCCAACATAGTTCTGCCAGCTTCAATAAGAGTTCTATTTTTCCTTTCAACTACTCCATTTTGCTGAGTTGTGCCTGGAGCAGAGAATTGTTGAATTATTCCTTTGTACTTGCAGAACTCTTCCATCTTTGAATTCTTGAATTCAGTACCATTATCACTCCTCAGTATCTTGACTTTGTACTTTGTGGATGTTTCAATCATTCTCACATGATCCAACAGTATTTCAGGAGTTTCATCTTTTCTGTGAAGAAAATACACCCATGTGAATCTAGAATATTCATCAACAATTACAAGAGTGTACCTTTTCTTACTGATGGTCATAATGTTGACTGGACCAAATAGATCAAGATGCAGCATGTGATATGGTTGTTCAATAGAGGATTCTGATTTACTCTGGAATGATGTCCTTCTTTGTTTAGCCTTTTGACAAGCATCGCAGAGTCCATCAGGAGTATACAAAGCTTTAGGTAATCCTCTCACTAAATCTTTCTTAACCAACTCATTGATATTTCTGAAGTTGAGATGAGAAAGCTTCTTGTGCCAATTCCAACTTTCATCTACTGATGCTTTACTGATGAGACATGTAGGGGAGTCATCAGTATTTGAGAGAATGTTGGCTTCATAAATGTTACCATGCATGTAGCCAGTCAATGCTATTTTTCCTGTTTCTTTACTGACTACTTCACAATGTGTGGAATAGAAGTGGACATGATAACCTCTATCAGTGATTTGACTAATACTCAACAGGTTGTGTTTTAGTCCCTTCACTAGAGCTAATTTTTCAATGATGACATTTCCAATGATTATATTGCCATATCCCAAAGTTTGTCCAATGTTGCCATCTCCATAAGACACAGTTGGGCCAGCTTTTTCCTCATATTCTGATAACAGGGCCTTGTTTCCAGTCATGTGCACAGAGCATCCACTATCCATGACTAACACATTTTTCCTTTTTCCCTGCAATCAGAATAGAAACACACTAGTTAGAACATTTAGGAACCCATACATGTTGGGTTCCTTTTCTATGCAATTTATTAATTTTAGCAGTAGAAGACTTTTTGACTTTAGCAATCCTAACAGAATTTACTCCATCAGGATTTGCTTTGTCAGTCTCAGTATTAACAAAAGCATGCTTGAACTTGACATTCTTAAGGCTACCAGACTTTGTACTCTTATCAAACTTAGGCAATGGATCATAAAAGTTATAGTACAAATCATGGTATTCTTCACAAGTATAAATAGAATGCCATACACTACCACAATGAAAACATGACTTCTGTGGTTTATAAAATACTAATCTACTCCTGACATCAGAAATAGGAATTTTAGTACTTTTCTTTAAACTCTTTTTACAATCAATAGCAAGATGATTAGAGTTACCACAGGTAAAACAACTTTTCCTAGGTGCATTTGGGATATATTTATAACCATTCTCTTTATTTATAACCATTCTCTGTTGGACATGACAACATCAAGACTATTGTGCAAGATGTTCTTTATCTTTGGCTCCCTCAGCACATGAGCTTTTTCTTCTGGAGTCCATTCACTCTTCGCCTTGACCACATAGTGTTCAGGTACAATTTATATCCGTTCTATGATCGTTGTAGGAATATATGGTCCATCACGAATCCTGTCCAAATAGTCAGGATCCATAGCCTCCAGGTACATCAACATCTTTACCTTCCATATTGGATATTCTGATTTCTTCAGGATGGCAATTTTCATGCTTTCATACTTGGTTGTCGACATCTTAGATTGTATCTGATTCAAATTTAAATCAGTCTGCTCTGATACCAATTATTTCCCAGTAATAAACAATTGTAGAAGGGGTGTTGAATACAATTGTTTAAGATTCTCGACTTAATAAGATATGAATCACAAATATGAAAGAATAATAACAGCTTTATTAAATCTGATATAAAACTGTTACAAACTCTCTCAAGACATTCTGATGTTCTTGAGAGCTACTAGGTTACAAAGATACTCGTGTGTGTGATCGGTTATTAAACCAAAACCTAAGCTGTGTTTATATACTACACAACTTCTATATCGATTACATGATAAGTCCTAATCAATAACAAAGATCAAAACATATCCTAAATCGATAGATACATTCCTACAGACCAGGAACCGTCAGAATAATTTTCCTTATTTAACTAGACTCCAAATATAACTCGAAGTAGGAATCCTGATCAGCTTCCAGTCCTGATGATCAATCCTGATCCCAGTCCTGATATTCATCTTGATCCTGACGATCATGCAATCCTGATGACTATGCATTACTGATGACGTAAGCAATCCTGATCAGTTGAGTCTAGATCCTGACGATCATTGAATCCTGATCTAACATAACTTCCACTTTGTCCACCCTATTAGTAAGGATTTTCAAAGTGGTTGCCACCTCATGATCCCTTCTGAAGAATTTGTCCATTTTGGTCACAGTGAGAAGTGGAAGTCTTTCATCAAACCTCCTATCATTGGAGTCCATGAAGCTTGAAATTGTGTACTTGATTTCCCTGGCCTCAATCCTTGTCTGTAGCATTTGGAGCCTCTGTATTTCTAGAGAATCCAAAATTGCCTTGTAGAATTTCTTCTCATTTTGAGGTGCAGACTCATGAGCCAAGTAAGCTTCATTATACTGCCTTGTAATTGCAGTATCCAAACCTTGATATCCAAGTGAATCTTGATAAAGCCATCTTGGCTTAGGAGGCATCACAGATGTCTCAGTCTGTGTAGTTGTAGCCACCTCTTGCAAATCAGCATCAAGACTATCATCATCACTTGAAAAATCAGCAAACTGATCACTTCCACCAGCTCCTGGAGACAGATTGGCAAGTGCATCCTTAGCCCTCATCATGGATGCAGTTGTATGAATTAGATTTAGTGTGCTCTCTGCCTCCACATTGCCCTGTTGAGCCAAGATTTGATATGCTGGCACAAGGTGAGTAAAGGTTTCAGGATCCAGAGAAATGCTATCCACAGTTTGTTGATAATTCTCTTGGAAAGACAATTCTCTTTCTCCCTCACTAACCTCCATTAACTCACTTGCAATGGTTGTTTCCTCCCTTTGAGCTGCTATAGTCCCTTCTCTCTCTCCACTATTTTCTTGCATCATGGGCTCCCCATGGCTCACACCTCTCACACCCTCACCTTCACCTACTAAGGTGGAACTCTCAATCTCTCCTTTTGCATGGCTGGAAGAAATAGCCAGCCTCTCACTCTCATTCTCTCCTTTTGCCTGGCTGCAAGCCAGCTTCTCAGAATCACTCCCTTTCATTCCTAAAAGTGTTTCAACTACCACTAGGTCATCTACACTAGTTGTGCGAACAACTTGATTTTCAATCATTGGTGCAGAATGATCTATCAACGGAATGGCAGTTTGAACTGTCAACGGAATGGATACCATTGATGGAGAAACACTTGTCAACGGAAGAGATAATACCGTTGATGAAGTCAATAAAGGAGTTTGAGAAAGTGAAATTATAGTAGAATCTGTGGTGATTGATTTTAAAGATGGTTCCACAGATACTCTTGTAGTTTCAGAAAAAGATGATTGTTGGCCCAACAAATCACTTAACAAGTGATGACCACCAATTTCAGAATGGGGCTTCTCCAAGAATAGAGTTGGAGAATCAGGAATAGATGGATGGATCATGTCCACATCTAATGATTGTGTAGGAGAGTTTTGTGGAGGTGTCTCAATATTAATATTGAGGGAGTAGGACTGTAACCCCAGAGTAATAATTGGAGCTACATCAAACTGAATTTGAGAAACTGGAATTGTTGCTTCCAGTGTGTGTGCACCCTGTGTGACCTGGGATTTTTGTTTTACCCTTCTTTGGTATTGAGAGATAGATGTTTGGGGGCTAGGTGTGTCCCTTACCCTTTTGATGTGTGCTTTTGGAGGAGAGCTTGTTTCAATAACTACATCCTTTTGAGAGGATGTAATTAGACTTGAGCTAATATCCATATTACTCATTGTGCCTTGTTGGGAAGACACAATGGGGCTAGTCTGGGAAACACTCACCTCTCCCACCTTATCATTGGGGTTTCTTTGATTTTCACCCCTTCCCTCACCACTCACCACACCAGCATCACTCCCCTTAGGTTGTGTAGTGGATTTTACAACAGGTGCTTTTTGAGAAGCACTTGAGGTTGGCTTGGTAGATTTAGACTTTGTAGATTTAGGTCTAGTTGCAGGGGCAGAAGCATGTTGGGTCACAGCTACAGACTCCATTGCAACAACAGTAGTAGTAGAAGCAGAAATTGAAGTAACATTTAAATTTACAGGTTGAGAAAGTGTTACCTCAATGACTGGCAAGTACACCATTGGGACATCACCATTGTGATTGAGCCTCAAGATGTCTGTTAGCACCTTCTTCTCTTGAACAAAACAGTCAAACATGGAATTGGGGTTAGAGATATATAACTAATGGTGTTGGACTAACATGGTTGGCCAACATCATTAGAAATCTAGCATAATAAATGTTCTTTTTCCTAGAATTCTTATCACCCAATTTAGCACCAAGTTCATACATTAATTGGGTGCTAAAGTTATAGTACTTATCAGTGAGAAGCATGGTAAGCAAATTTAGAATAGAGTTAGTTAAAGCATCAAAATTACTGATTTTTCCAGAAAACACTTTAATGAAAGCATCTGCTAAATAGCTCCATTCCCTTACCAAACCTCTCCTAATAATTTTACCTAAATTCTCAGTTGGCAAAGAGTAATTTATAGAATTAAGCATGTTAACAATTTCAGCATTTGTGGGTAAAGCTAAGCAATTATTCTCAGGAATATGAAGGCATGCTTGCAAAACATCTGAATTAACAACATACTCTTTACCTTGAATTGTGAATTGCAAAGTGAAGTTAGTCCCACTGTACTAACAGGAGGTCCAAATCTCCTCTATGATTTCATTATAAAGCGGAGTGGAGTGAAACATAGCATAACTGAGCTTGAAGTTCACCAAGAAATCCATCATCTTGTGAATGATTTTGTTCGGGCTTTCCTTAACAACAAATGGTATGGAGTTGTTCTTCTCATAAATGAACCCTCCAGAAGACATAAGTTTAACTATGGGCGCCATTGTTGAGTAAAGTAGAGTTCGAACTGTGTTTTGCTTTGAGAGAGAAGAAGTGAGAAAGCCTTTGGAAATTTGGAGAGTAAGATAAAAATAGAATTAAAGAAAGCAAAAATGCTTAAATACTCCCCCAAAATTTCTCAAAAATTAAGTACAATAATAATTGTAAATTACTGGATTGGCTTAAAATTTTACCGTTATAATTAAAACATGACCATGATTTTTACTTACAGGGGTGTATGTATAGATCGTGGTAAAAAGGCGTGCAAATTTCAACGGTTAGATTAACAGCGCTATATCAACGAATCAGAATTGAGCGTTTACGATTCGGCCTATTTCGTTGATAAAGCTGCATTTTGTTGACATAAAAGAGCTGTCAACGGAATACCCAGAAAAATGCTAAGACTGGCAACGGAATAAGACATTCGTTGACATTGTAATTTTGACTTAGACAAAATTTCACTTTTTCCTGAGAAAATTAATCCACAGAAAATCATATCAAATTTCTGGCTGCGATTTAACTTGCAAAAATCTCAAAAAAATAAGAGAAATTTAGCATACCTAGCTCACTTACTAATCTTGAGAATGTTGATTCATCAAGTGGCTTGGTAAAGATGTCTGCAAGTTGTTGTTCACTTGGAACAAAATGTAACTCCACAGTACCATTCATAACATGTTCTCTAATGAAATGGTAATTGATGTCAATGTGCTTGGTCCTTGAATGGTGCACTGGATTCTCAGTAATTGCAATAGCACTAGTGTTGTCACAGAAAATAGGAATTTTCTCAACTCTTAATCCATAATCAAGTAGTTGATTTTTCATCCATAAAATCTGTGCACAACAACTTCCAGCTGCAATGTACTCAGCCTCAGCTGTGGAGGTAGAAACTGAGTTTTGTTTCTTGCTAAACCATGATACAAGCTTATTTCCTAGGAATTGACAGGTGCCAGTTGTGCTTTTCCTGTCAATTTTACATCCTGCATAATCTGCATCTGAATAACCAATTAGTTCAAAGCCAGATTCTCTAGGATACCAAATGCCAAGGTTTGGTGTTCCTTTGAGATATCTGAAAATTCTTTTAATAGCAACTAAATGGGATTCCCTAGGATCAGCTTGAAATCTAGCACATAGACATGTAGCAAACATAATATCAGGTCTACTAGCTGTTAAATATAAAAGTGAGCCTACCATGCCTCTGTAATTTGAAATGTCCACAGATTTTTCCTTAGTATTCAATTCAAGTTTGGTAGCAGTAGGCATGGGAGTTTTGGCAGGAGAGCATTCCATTAAGTTAAATTTCTTTAACAAATCATGAATGTACTTTGTTTGACTAATGAAAATGCCTTCATTAACTTATTTCACTTGGAGACCAAGGAAATAAGTTAATTCTCCCATCATGCTCATTTCATATTTACTTTGCATAAGCTTGGCAAACTTTTGACAAAGTTTTTCATCTGTAGACCCAAAGATTATGTCATCTACATAAATTTGAACAAGTATAGTAGAGCCATTCACAATCCTATGAAAAAGAGTTTTATCTACAGTACCTCTAGTGAAGTGATTCTCAAGGAGGAACTGTTAAAGTGTGTCATACCAGGCTCTAGGTGCTTGTTTCAAACCATAGAGTGCTTTGAGGAGAAAGTACACATACTATGGAAAATCATCATCTTCAAAACCAGGAGGTTGACTCACATACACCTCTTCTTCCAATTCCCCATTTAGAAAAGCACTCTTCACATCCATTTGATAGACCTTGAAATTGGCATGGGCTGCATAGGCTAGGAAAATTCTTATTGCTTCTAGTCTTGCAACAGGAGCAAAGGTTTCATCAAAATCAATTCCCTCTTCCTGTGAGTAGCCTTTAGCAACCAGTCTAGCTTTGTTCCTTGTGACTATGCCATTTTCATCCATCTTGTTTCTGAACATAACGCACACACACAAAAACACATTCATACATTAACTCAAATTACACAACCTTTGTGAAAACACACATTACCCAAATTCACATTTTTAAACCTCAGGCAGACTTTTATAATCACTCTTTTAGTCACTCACACCAAATCTTGTTTTTGAAAGATTACACACACACAAGAATATTATTTCGAAAGAATATGCACAAAACCTATTTTAAAAATATCACACACACACAAAGCACGTTTTGAAAATACACACATATACTCACTCAAAATCACACACATTAAAAATCCATATTTTTAAATCACACTCCCATACTAACATTTTAAAACTCGAATTCTTCCCATCCTCCTTCCATCTCTCTTTTTTGGCTTCTCCCAACCTCCCTCTCTCGGCTCACCCTCCATCTCTCACCATCTCTTCTTCTCGGCCTCTCTCTCTCTCTCTCTCTCTTGACCTCTCTCCCTCTCTCGGCCTCTCTCTCCCTCTCGACCTCTCTCCCTCTCTCGACTCCTCTCTCTCTCATTCTCTTTTTCTTACTAACCTCCTTCCACCTTAACTCCCATCTTCCAATCCAAAATCACATCACAATGAAATTATATGCCAATAACATTTCAATAAATATTAAATTACTAAAACTAACATTTCTAATAACCGAATCTCATCATGAAACTAACATGGAAGCTCAATTACCATCATACATCACTTTTCTTATCACAATCAACTTCTTATTCAAAATTAAATGTAACCCATTAACAATACATTACTAAATCATCAAGAATTCACAAAATAATTAACATGCAAATACTTTAACACTTAGTTATCAATTACCCATCATTAGACATACTATATTGTAACAATACTCAAAACCCATCATCAAACTTCAACTAAAATCATCCAATATAACAAAATTAATGACATGCATCTACTTATAATACTCAAATTAAACTTGTATTCACGAAATCAAGACCATGGCTCACACGGATCATTGCCAATGGTCGGGTTTCTTCTCGGATGAGCCCAAAATAATGGGTCTCATCGAGAATGACCCTAAATACACACAATCGACCTTTGCATGCAAGTTTTATGCATAAAACCCCTTAAATCCGAAAATCCCCAAATTTGAAATCATAGTAAAACTCGAAATTAACACAAGAGGGTAGAGATTGGAGAGAGAAGTGTTTTGATTACTCACACTTGGAATTTGGATAAGAGAATCACAAGTTTTGGTGAGTTTGATTTTGTAAAAAGATGAAGAACAAGGGAAGTGTTTGAGAGAGAAGTGAGGCTTTGGGGAGAGAAAAAAGAAGAAAAAGAACGGGAGTGGGGGTGAGGTCGATGGGGGGTGGGGGTTTTATAGGGGAAATAAAATAAAATAAAAGTAACAACTTTTTGGTTATTTAGGGAATTAAATTATTAAATGACAAAATGCCCAATAAAATAAAATACTAAAATGATAAAAATCAAGGGCTATTATGTAAATTCATAATCCCATTTCTAGATCAAGTAGAAATATTATTCTACCAATAACTTTTGTAGATTAGATAAATAAAATTGCATTTACAAAGAAATAATCAAATATAATGCCTTTTTATCCCAAAGTAATTTTAGATAAAATTTTACCATTCACTAGGTAAATAAATAAATTACCCATTGAAAATAAATAATCTAGAAGGTGTAGCATCTCTCAAAATAAATAATTAAAATAATTAAGTGGTTATAAAATTTAAATCATGAGTTTAAAACTAAAATAAAATAAAACTAATGCTAAGAAATATTTCATGCTACTAATTAAATAATTTAGCATACTCTAAATTTAATATAAATATTATATGACCCAAATAAATTTACAGAGCACTTAGATAAAATTAGAACCCACATATAAAATTAACTAATTACTGGCAAAGTGCTAAATTCACAATTTTAATCACATAACAATCATTGCACATAATAAACACCTAACAATAAAATGCACTTATTATTAAAATATATAAGTCAAACTTTAGAATGGTTACAATAACAACATGTCTTATAACACAAAACAACTATATATCATCAAGATTTCTTCATTTAAGTACCAAACAACCAAGAACTACACATTTACTAACACTTCTTGAAACTTAACTTAAAATCTTGACATCAATCAACAAGGGTTAGAAGATATACCTCTCTTGAAGTGTAACAATCTATAACTATGGTTTGGGTAGCTTATATAGGCTTGATATCTCCTTAAAAGCTTAGATCCTCCACGAAAACAATTAAAAGAACAAGTTAGTATCTTGGGTTCTTGAAATTCTTGAAACTTAAGTAATTATTTTCCAATAATACACTTGATGGGTTGGCTTGAAACCTTTAGCATACCTTGGATATGATGAGAGGAAGCTTAGGAATTAATGGGAGGATTTATGGGGGTGTAAAAGTTGAAGAAGAGAATTTCTTCTCCTCCCCTTTCTTTTTAGGCCGAGAGCTTCTTCCGGTGGGGGGGGGGGGGGTGCTTGCTTTTTGTTTTCTTGAAAGTGGTAGGATAATGGATGTGTATTATTGAGATTTATGGGTTGGTTTGTGGATAAGGTGGGTAAAGTAAGATTTTAAGGAAAGGAAATCCACTTTTTCCAGGTTTTAGGGAAAGGTTGTCCCTAACTATATCCTAACTACTTTGTTACTCTTTTACACTTCTAGTTGGTTGGCTAGTGTTTGGTTTTGCATGGCTTGTATGGTATCTTTCATGTATAATATTTATCTTATCTAACAACCAAAACTTGTCACTTAATTCTTTATGCAAGTTTGGGAATTTTCCTATAAAAGTGTTTCGTCACGTAGAGATTTCTATTGTCATCCTTTAGCACTTGGTTTTGATAATCTCTTTTGAATTCCATATTTCCTTGCCATGAGATTTAATTTAACCTAGGGCTTCCCTTAACCTCAATATCCCATGTTTTCATAAATGTTTACTAGAAGTGAAAATCTTCGCATTCTGACGGCTATGATACTTTCTTAATTCATTGTACAATAATACCTCATTCTCAAAAATATAACTATTTCTTCATTCATATATTATGATCTCAAAAGTTTTCCACACTTCCCACAATTCACTATTCATGATATTTTTTTTAATATTACAAAAATCAGGGTTCTTACATGTCACCTGGATCGGGAACCACTATCTTGAGATCCTTGGGGAACGAGTACTTCTTTTTAAGTCTCTTCACATCGACCTTCCCCAGGGTACTTGGAAACTTGAAAGAATCAAATTCAGCGTTCTTTGGGAAAGCATCCCCCATTTGATTCATTAATTCAAACAATGTAGGCAAAGGTTCATCTATAACAACAGGAACACAAGAGAGATGGTTACCTTGCTTGGCTCTTGCAACCATCTTTTGAGAAAGAGTGGAAGATGGACCAGCCATTCTTTGATCTGCCATGATTGGATGATGACTACTTGATTGAAAATAAACCTCTTGGTTGTAAACTACACAACTAAAGAACTAGAACTAGAGAGAATGCAAGAGAAAATGCAAGAGAGAAAATTTCAAATGAAGGTGTGAATGAAATGCGTTCATCCACCTCTCTTTTATAGAAGATGGAAACCTGTGATAACAAGTCATATTTCAAGACGACCCGCGTTTACAGGTTTAATTGTCTAAATCAGTGATAAAACGACTGAAAAAGTTCATATAGTCGAACCAAAACTCATATTCTTTTGAATAAGAACGAAGAAAACTTCTATTCTTTTGAATAAGAACGAAGAAAACGAATGAAAATGCGACCCGGGGCAACATAAAGCTACCAGTTGAGGAATTAAGACTAATTAAGCATTATTTGCTTAACAAAGCGAAGTTTAGTCTTAATTAAGGATTAGTACAATAATCTGATTAACCTAATTTTCTTAGGAGAGTTAATAACTTGGTTTGGAAATCAAGAGTTTAAAACCTTTGGTTTGAAGACAACCTGTTGTTTTCAAAACACTCATGTTGTTTTTAAACAAGGAGTTCGTACTCGGGGGGCAACCAACAACTTTGGATGACCAGCCCCGGACGACTAGAGCCTCAATGAGGGCTTTGGATAACCAGCCCCGGATGACTAGAGCCTCAATGAGGGCTTTGGATGACCAGTCCCGGATGACTAGGGCCTTAGTGAGGGCTTTTGATGAACAGCCCCGGATGACTAGAGCCTCAATGAGGGCTTTGGATGACCAGCCCCGGATGACTAGAGCCTTAGTGAGGGCTTTGGATGACCAGCCCCGGATGACTAGAGCCTCACTGAGGGCTTTGGATGACCAGCCCCAGATGACTAGAGCCTCAATGAGGGCTTCAGATGACTAGCTCCGGATGATTAGAGATGTTATCACGAAAGAAACCACTATTTTATCAAAAGAAGCCAACATGTTTGCAAACACCAACCAAATACCATGTTTAAATCCTGGTTCCAGCCTTGGATGATTGGAATCATGCACGATGGATGAAATCATACACGATGGTTGAAATCAAGCCAAACAACCAAGAAACTACTTAGTGGTTGGAAACAAGAACTTTGTTTCATAACAAACAACCAAGAAACCAAAGCAATCATCATTTCACCTAGCTGAAATTTAAAATATATATATATATATATATATATATATATATTACGGCCGACCAGGCCACGGTCGACCGGGCCACGACTGACCAGGCCATGGCCGACCAGACCCCAGTCGACCAGCCAAGGCCGACCAGGGCCAACCTTGGGGCGCCAGCCGACCAAGCGCCTGAAAGGCCTTCAGCCGACCAGGGCTGGCCGACCAGACCCCTGGGAGGCTGTTGGCTGACCAGTGCTGGTCAACTTGGCTCCCTGGGAGGCCTTCGGCTGGTTTGGTCAGTTTGATTTGGTCCGAAAAATGCCCCCTCCTTCTAGCGTTCAACACCGTTTAGTATCGTTTAGCATCGTTTAGCGTCGTTTAGCGCCGTTTAGCGCCGTTTAGCACCGTTTAGCGCCGTTTAGCGCCATTTGGTGCCCTTTTAACCATGTCTATGATTGTCTAGGGCTCATCACCCATCAAATATAACCCGTTTAGGACAATACCCAGTGATCGTTTTTCGGAGTTAGCCAAATTAAGGCAACACTCAACCTTCACTAACAAAAACTTGGCTGCAGTTGATAGCTTAGTTATCAGGTGCCCTCAGCCAATAAAAATGAAGCCTCGAATAAGGCTAATCATAGTGAATGTGTAGGTCGCTCCACACTTCATGCTAAAAAATGATACTCGTGAAACACTAGTGTACCCTAAAGCCACGAAAAAGGCCACACCCGAGGAGGGCCACTGAAAAATTAGTCGACTTAACTTCGAGAAAACCTGATCAGTTTCCTCGAAGTTAGGGGGGCAAATGATGTGGGCACGGAAGTTTATCGAGCTATCAAGGTTTGTACCAGAGTTTGTTAACACGGAAGAGAAGAAAGCTAGAAGGTTTCAACAAGGGTTAAGACAGTGGATTCAGAACCGAATGGCTATATTTGAGATCACGGATTATGCCACCTTGGTGCAAAAGGCATCGATTTTGGAAATAGGAAGCGACCAGATGCAAAAAGACAAGGACAGAAAGAAGAGGAAGAGTGTAAGCCAAGAAGGAGGTTTTGCGAACGGAGACCTTCCAAACAAGTTTAAGAGAGGGGTAGCATCTCTTCCCGAAAGGAATTCAGGATTCAGGCGAACTGTAAGCGCAAACGTGAGCCAAGGCGGCAGGCAGTCAGGGGTGTCCTACTCCAACCAATCTCGACCCAATCCGCCCTAATTCAACCAATCTCAATTCGACCAATCTTGACCCAACCAATCTTGATTCAACCAATCTCGACCTACTCAATCTCGACCCCCGCTACAGGAATGCAAGACATGTGGGAGGAGGCATCCCGGTGTGTGCGAACAGGGGACCGTAACCTGTTATAGATGCGGAAAGTTGGGTCACTACTCCAATGTGTGTCCCCAAAATGACCTCACCTGCTTACAGTACGGACAGTTAGGTCACGTGAGGAAAGATTGTATGTCGGCGGTACCAGCCGCGACAAGAGCAAGTAGAGCTGCCTCCAACAGACCACCAACCGGTAGGACTTTTAACATGACAGTGCAGGATGCCGTGAGAGACACGGATATGATCTCATGTACCCTTTTACTCAACTCAGTCAATGCCAATGCTTTATTTGATTCTGGAACGACTAAATCTTTTATATCACGGGACTTTGCGTATAAATTGAACCTTAAAGCTAGACCATTAAAAGATTCATTACAAGTAGAAATAGCTAACCAAGAGGTAAACCTAGTTACACAAGTCCATCCCGATTGTGAACTAGAGATATGGGAGAAACATTTTAACTTAGATTTAATTCCTTTTAAACTTGGGGAGTTTGATGTTATATTAGGGATGGATTGGTTGTCAAGCAACAATGCTTAGATAGACTGCAAAGGGAAAAGGTTAAGCTGAAAGTACCAGGAAAGAAGGAATTGGTGTTCAAAGGGAAACGACAAACCCAAAAGTTTTTAACCATGGCCCAAACCAAAAGGTTATTGCGCAAAGGAAATGAGGCATACTTGGCCTATGTTGTAGACACCCAAAGGGAGGTGTCCATGTTACAAGATATCCCGGTAGTTAATGAATTTGAGGACGTGTTCCCAATAGATCTTCCAGGATTACCACCCGACAGGGAAATTGAATTTTCCATTGAGTTAGCCCCAGGAACAGCACCAGTTTCAAAGGCCCCGTACTGGCTAGCCCCATTAGAAATGAAAGAATTAGCTACCCAGTTACAAGAACTGTTGGAGAAAGGCATGATAAGACCCAGCATGTCACCATGAGGTGCACCAGTGTAATTTGTAAAGAAGAAAGACGGTAGTATGAGATTGTGCATAGATTACCGAGAGCTAAACAAGTTGAAAATAAAGAACAGATACCCCTTACCTAGGATTGATGATTTTTTTCGACCAATTGAAGGATGCCATGTACTTTTCCAAGATTGACTTGAGAACCGAATATCACCAACTGATGATTAAACCAGAAGATATCCCAAAGACGGCTTTTCGTACGAGATATGGACATTATGAGTTCTTGGTGATGTCATTTGGATTAACCAACGCTCTAGCCGCTTTCATGGACTTGATGAATAGAGTTTTCAAAGAGTATTTAGACAAGTGTGTCGTAGTTTTTATCGATGATATATTGGTCTACTCAAAGATAGAAGAAGAACACGTAGAGCATCTAAGGATAGTTTTGGAGGTACTAAGAAAGGAAAGGTCGTACGCCAAATTCTCGAAATGGGAATTTTGCTTAAAGGAAGTTCAGTTCTTAGGACATGTGATCAGTAGTGAGGGAGTGTTAGTCAACCCCGCTAAAATAGAAGCAGTTTCAAATTGGGAGAGGCCAACCACCCCGACAGAAGTGAGAAGTTTTGTAGGATTGGCTAGATATTATCGAAGATTCGTTCAGGACTTTGCTAAGATCGCAGCCCCATTAACTAGACTTACCCGTAAAACTGAGAAGTTTGAATGGACTAAAAAATGTGAGAATAGCTTCCAAGAGTTGAAGAAAAGGTTAGTGACAACTCTTGTGCTAGCACTACCCGATGGAAAAGAAGATTTTGTGATCTATAGCGACGCATCGCATAAGGGATTAGGTTGTGTGTTGATGCAGCATGAAAAGGTAATTACGTATGCATCCAGGCAATTGAAGGAATATGAGCTTAGGTACCCTACCCATTATTAGAACTAGCAGCGATAGTTTTCGCTTTGAAGATTTGGAGACACTACTTGTATGGAGAGAAGTGCGAGATTTACACGGACCATAAGAGCCTTAAATACATTTTCACCCAGAAAGAGCTTAACACGAGACAGAGACGATGGCTAGAGTTAATCAAGGATTATGATTGTGAGATTCTTTATCACCTATGGAAGGCCAATATGGTAATGGTACCGAGAAATTGTTTGAGATTGCAATGCAACCAGAGTTGTTACAAAAGATCAAGTTGTGCCAAGAGCAAATGATGAGTGAGGGAAGAGATTTAATGACGGGAGAGGAAATAAAGACCGAGAGAGATGACAAAGGGATAATGAGGTATTCCTACCGAATTTGAGTTCCTAATGTCCAAGAGTTGAAGGACGAGATTTTGTACGAGAGCCATAGATCAAGGTATTCAATTCACCCGGGAGGCACCAATATATATAGAGATTTGAAGGAAAACTATTGGTGGCCTAACATGAAAAAGGATGTAGCAGAGTGGGTAATCAAGTGCTTGACCTGCCAAAGAGTAAAAGCAAAGCATCAAAGACCCAGCGGACTTTTACGACCCCTAGAGATTCAAGAATGGAAATGGGAACATATCGCGATGGATTTCGTAGTAGGTTTACCAAGGACTAAAGCTAACCACGATGCCATATTGGTAGTCATAGACCGATTAACGAAATCAGCCCACTTTCTCCCGATCAACGAAAGATACACTGTTGACAGACTAGTGGATATTTACATGAAAGAGATTGTCTTGCGACATGGAGTCCCTATTGCTATTGTGTCCGACCGAGACCCCAGATTTAACTCCAGATTTTGGAGGAGCTTCGAGGAATGTGTGGAAACTAAACTAAACATGAGTACAACCTATCATCCCCAAACTGACGGCCAAAGTGAAAAGACCATCCAAACGTTAGAGGATATGCTGAGAGTCTGTGTTGTGGACTTTAAAGGAAGTTGGGATGAGCACTTACCACTGATCGAGTTTTCTTACAATAACAGTTTTCACGCAAGCATCAGAATGCCCCCGTATGAAGCCCTTTATGGAAGAAGATGCTGAAGGGTTTTGGGCATGAAAACGCAACGGAAAAACGCGTTAAACAGAAAAATTAACGAAACCCTCCGCAGGATCCATGCGAAAAACGATATTTAATTCGTGAATATAATCGTTTACCTTTTGAAGCTTTACGAACGGCTGACTAATGGAGGTCCTTTGATATGATCACCACGTGTCCCACCTTGCGATACACGTCTCTAATCAGTCCACACGAACGCCCGATCATCCAACGATCACCGAAGTTGGTACTAGCCAAGAACTGCCCTCAGAACTCTCTCTCTCTCTCTTTCTCTCTAGCCTCTCTTTGATTTAGAGCTGCTAGGGTTTTTTAGAAAAAACGTTTTTTTTCAATTAACCCTAAAACAATACATCATAATGTATTTATATGGAGAGAATTCTGGGCCTATACCTAATCTGTTTGGGCTTCCAAAACCCAATATGATTATTAGTAGTATTATTTATTATATTCGAATTATATAATTAATCAAGTCCTACTTAAATAATCCAATAATTCAATAATAATAATAATTCAATTAAATTGGAAATTTAATTAATGCTCCGTTTAAAACGTTCTTTATGTGTAACCCTTTAGGTTATTATTACGTTGGCAATAATTTTAATATCTCATAATAAAATTATAAACAATGAGCGGCATCTAGTAATACATTATTGCTACCCAAGTAATAATAATAATTGGTGATCCAATTAAACCTTTAATGAATAATGTTCCATGTAATATAATCCTTTTAACCTTATATTATAGATTAAACTCGAGGCATGGTTTATGTCATCATCTTCAACATTTAATCCCCGTTTACTTGATCGATGAGTAGACTATTAAACAAATCACAATTTGAGCATGGCCATGCATTTCATAGTCTCACTCAATCAAGAGGCCAATAATATCACTCCTAAAATAGGAGGGTTAAATCCTATATCTATCATTCATATTTCTCATATGATTCATAATATACCCGATGTCCACCTTTATCATTACCCGGTCAAAGGTAACTTTGAGTAGAATCAAAGTATATTAATTCTCATATAGAAATATAATGATTTCAAGTCTAAGGATCATTACACCATTATCACTGTGAGTAGAATCAAAGTATATTAATTCTCATATAGAAGTATATTAATTCTCATATAGAAATATAATGTTACACTTAATAACATTTACCATGAAGAATTCACACGGTGGGTCTATCAAATGCCATGTTCTGCTAACATGCACTTATGTCTTTGACTTTGGTATCACCATACTTATGACCAATGAGATGTGGTCATCAGTCAACAAACATACTAGTCTTAATGCATTATTATTGTCCTCAAATAATAATACTCGACTAGGGATCTTTTAGGATTATAAACACTACTCATATAATCTCATTTCTAAGTCACATACTTAGAGATACAGAATTCATGCTTATATTCCAAGGACATTTATTATTCTAATATTTATATCGCAGTTAATAAAGACATAATAAATAATTGAAAGAAAATCCATAGAACATATTTATTAATAATCAAAATGTCTTCCCTAAGAACATTATAGTATTGTCTCTAGGGCACAAGCACTAACAATCTCCCACTTTCACTAGAGCCAATCACCCATGTATCTAATACCCATGGAACTAGTGTGACCCTCGTGCTTCTACTGCGACAAAGCCTTAGTCAGTGGGTCTGCAACGTTATCATTAGTATGCACTTTACATATATGTATATCTCCCCTCCTTGTAATCTCTCGAAGTAGATCATATCGTCTAAGTATATTCTTTGCTCGGGAATGGGACCTTGGTTCCTTAGCCTGCGCAATAGCTCCATTGTTATCGCAATAAAGATCAACTGGATCTGCGATCGATGGAACTACTCCAAGTCCCTCAATAAATTTTCGAAGCCAAACAGCCTCTTTGGCCGCTTCACTGGCAGCAATATACTCAGCTTCCATTGTAGAATCAGCTATTGTCTCTTGCTTCGAACTCTTCCAGCTTACAGCACCTCCATTTAGACAAAACACAAACCCAGATTGAGACACAGTATCGTCTCTGTCTGTTTGGAAACTAGCATCAGTGTAACCTCTTACAACTAGCTTCTCATCTCCTCCATATACCAAGAATGAATCTTTAGTTCTCCTGAGGTACTTAAGAATATTCTTGACTACCGTCCAGTGACCTTCACCTGGATTAGACTGGTATCTGCTCGTCATGCTCAAAGCATACGAAACATCAGGTCGAGTACATATCATTGCATACATTATTAAACCAACTGCAGAAGTATATGGTACATTTTTCATACGGTCCTTATCATCTAATGATTTAGGACAGTTTTCTTTTGAGATCACTATCCCATGAGACACAGGGACAAATCCCCTCTTTGCCTCTTGCATCCCAAAACGATGCAATACTTTGTCAATGTATGTACTCTGACTTAAGCCGATTAATCTTCTAGATCTATCTCTATAGATCTTGATCCCTAATATATAGGTAGCATCGCCTAAGTCTTTCATTGAGAAACTTTTTCCCAACCAAGTCTTAACAACCTGAAGAGAAGGTATGTCATTCCCTATTAGTAATATATCATCAACATATAATACTAGGAATGCCACTTTGCTCCCACTAACCTTCTTGTAAACACAAGGCTCATCTTCATTTTGAATAAAGCCAAACTCTTTGACTGTTATATCAAAACGAATGTTCCAACTCCTTGAGGCCTGCTTCAATCCATAAATAGATCGTAGTAGCTTACAGACCATTCTAGCAAATCTTGGATCGACAAAACCTTCTGGTTGTATCATATACACATCTTCTTCTAAGCTCCCATTTAAGAAAGCGGTTTTGACATCCATTTGCCAGATTTCATAGTCATAGTAAGCTACTATCACAAGCAAAATCCTGATGGACTTGACCATAGCTACTGGTGAGAAAGTTTCATCATAGTCAATACCATGAATTTGTTTGAAACCTTTCGCCACTAGTCTTGCTTTGTAGGTCGTTACAATACCATCCATGTTTGTTTTCTTCTTGAAAACCCATTTACACCCAATAGGTTTTACCCCTTCAGGTGGTTCAACCAAAGTCCATACTTTGTTTTCATACATGGAATCCATCTCAAATTTCATAGCTTCCAGCCATCTCTCAGAATCTGGACTATTCATAGCATCCTGATAGGTAAGAGGCTCATCTTCATTCATAAGCATTACATCGCCAGTCTGAGTTAAGAGAAATCCATAATATCTCTCAGGCTCGTGGCGAATCCTACCAGATCTACGAACAACCTGTGTTTCTTGAGCAGTAACATTTTCATGTACTTCGTGCTCATGTTCCAACTCTGGTTCAATGTCGTTCTGTGGTTCTCGAACTTCATCGAGATCTATCATACTCCCACTGTTTTTCTTAGAGAACAGTTATCTTTCAAGAAATACAGCAGTTCGAGCAACAAACACTTTGCTCTCGGTACGATTATAGAAATAATACCCTTTAGTTTCTTTTGGGTATCCGACAAAATTACATTTGTCTGATTTCGGTCCTAGCTTGTCAGTGACTAAACGTTTCAAACACGCTTCGCATCCCCATACTTTCAAAAAGGACATGCTATGACATTTCTCAGTCCATATCTCATATGGTGTAGTTTGAACCGATTTAGTAGGAACCCGTTTAAGTGTTTGCGCAGCCGTTTCTAGAGCATAACCCCAGAAACTAATTGGAAGATCCGCTAGACTCATCATCGATCGCACCATGTCCAACAAGGTACGATTTCTCCTTTCAGATACACCATTCCACTGTGGTGTTCCAGGAGGTGTGAGTTGTGAAACAATACCACACTCCTTTAAGAAATTCTTAAATTCTAAGCTTAGGTACTCACCTCCACGATCAGATCGTAGAGTTTTAATACTTCCGCCTATTTGCTTTTCCACTTCTGCCTTGTACTCTTTGAATTTTTCAAATGATTCGGATTTGTTCTTCAAAAGATATACATATCCGTATCTACTAAAAACATCAGTAAAGGTTATGAAGTAGTAAAAGCCACCTCTTGCCATCGTACGCATTGGACCACATACATCACTATGTATGAGTTCTAATCGTTCGGTGGCCCTCTCATCAATTCCGGTAAAAGGAGCTTTAGTCATTTTTCCAATGAGACAAGGTTCGCATTCTTCGTATGATTCAAAATCAAACTTATCCAAGTATCCATCCTTATGTAACTTGGAAATGCGTTTCTCATTTATATGGCCTAAACGACAATGCCAAAGGTATGTTTGATTTGAGTCATTAGCCTTAATACATTTATTATTTACATAATAGACAGGAATATCAAGATCAAGAACATATAAACCATTAAATAAACGTGCAACCCCATAGGTAACATTATTCAAACCAAAGGAACAACTATTGTTCTGAATTGTAAAGGAAAAACCTTTCTTATCCAAACAAGAAACAGAAATAATGTTTCTGCAAATCGCAGGCACATAAAAACAGTTTTCAAGTTCTAAAATAAGCCCAGTGGGCAACGATAAATTATAAGTCCCTACAGCCAAAGCAGCAACCTTTGCTCCATTGCCAACGCGTAGGTCGACTTCTCCTTGCGCCAAAGTCCTACTCCATCGCAGTTCCTGCACATTTATACAAATGTGAGAACCACATCCAGTATCCAATACCTATGATGTAGAAGTAGACAAATTGACTTCTATAACATACATACCTGAATCAGAAATCTTCACAGACTTCATACCCTTCAGGTTCTGATCCTCCAAATAAGCTTGAAAATTACGCTTCCAATGACCCGACTTCTTGCAAAAGTGGCATATATCACCCTTTGCAGCACCTTTTGCAACACCTCCAGTAGGCTTCAAAGCCTTTTTGAAAGCAGGCTTCGGATTAGCAGATTTAGATCCAATCTTCTTCTTGCCTTTCCATTTCCCCTTTCCTTTGGCATTCCCTTTTATTCACCATCATTATGGGAGCAGGGTTAGCCTTTGACATATTGGTCTCAGCAGTCCTCAATAATGCCAATAGTTCGGTAGGTGTTTTGTCTATCTCACTCATAATATAGTTTATAACAAATTGAGTGTAGTTGTTGTTCAAAGACTGTAAGATCAAATCTGCTTGGTGTTCCGGTAAAACCGGGAAACCCAAATTCTTAAGGGTTTCCATATACCCTATCATCTTTAGAACATGCTGTCCAACCGGGTCACGATCTCCCTGTTTGCATGCATACAACGCTTTGCTTACATCAAACCTCTCTTGGAGAGCTTGACCCTCAAACATCCTTTTGAGGTGCTCAATCATGTCATAAGCGTCCATACGCTCATGTTGTTTCTGAAGCTCAGGACTCATAGTCGCTAGCATCAAACAACAGACATCTGTAGAATCATCAAGATGCTTCTGATAAGCATTTTGTTGAGCCTCGGTTGCTTCAGAAGCAAGAGGTCCAGGGTGAGGAATATAAAGGACATAAAGCTTTCGCTCCTACCTGAGGACAGTCCTCAAATTCCTTTGCCAATCAAGGAAGTTGGTTCCTGTCAGCTTTTCCTTCTCAAGGACTGATCGCACAGAGAAATTGTTTGAGTTTGCCATTTAGATATCTACAATGTTAAAATGCATAAAATAAGTTAGTTGCAGATTTATTAAATTATGTTCAAGTGATTATCCATATATATTCACAATATATATCTCTCACTATTTTTATCAAATCAATAGCCCTAACTATTAATTCGGAAGGCATTACTCTAAATCCTTCTAGTGAGCCAAGATCCATATTTCGTCATGCTTAAGGTCAGCTTTGGTTTTACTCCCAAAACATGATTTATTTAGGTAGACAACTCTTGTCAATTATATCATATATAACTCTTGGAAAGTCTGGTAGAACAACATTTGTCCACATTTATCCAATAAATCATACCAAACTCCATGCTTCTAAGTTCACAATCCTATTGTGGTAACTTAGTTAAGTCTAACCCAATGGTCTAACAGTTAAGTATCACATTTACTTCATCGCGCCTTACCACGATAGATTGGAGTGCTTCGCTTTGGCAAACCCACTCTTTCTCGATCTAGGTCTTGACGAGTGTTGCTCATTGGAAGACATCTAAGTGACTTAATATTTTAAATTTAGGGATTTTATTATTAAAACGACCATGATCCCATCATTAAGAGATTCCCAATTTTTCCTTGTACTAAGTACTTCAATTCAAAATTCATCAATGGTTTGATTTCCAGTCCAACGGAGGAGTCACAGTGGCCTCACTTAAAACCCGCCTTTCTTACAAGCGCTGCATGTATTTTTGTCAAAATCGCCCCATATCAAAAAATCGAAAATTCATACTTATTTCTGTGTTTCATAAACACAGGAATCTCATGTTCGTTTTGTTCAATTTTAAAATCTTGAATCGTTACAGATTTTATCTTGTTTAGCAGGCATGGCATGGGTGATGTATCTAATACATATATACAATCATTATAGCTACACATACATACCATCATCACATGCATCATATATGTAAAGTGCGTAAAGTAAACGTGCTTGGTTATGGCCCAATCCTATGCGATTTTTCCAAGCTAAGGAAAAATCAAGGTCAATCTATGGTGGTATCAAATACAACATAATAAATTACACATGTCTTCATGCTTCCTTGTAATGTCTCCTTTGATCGCCTCCTTGGCATGCCTCCATGTCTTCATATCATCAATTACATAATATAAAAAGCTAATCTAATAAACTTACAAGAGAAACTCGAGTTACATTCGAGATTTAATCATTACAAGAATGAACGACATGCAAGTCGTATTTAAAACCAAAACCATAATCAAAAACCACTAACCTATGGGTCTTAGGGCCATAACCATACACCATGCTCAATTAACAGTTAAGAACATCTCATATTGCATCAACATATCACACCATATCATAATTTCCATGATCCAATCACAAAATCAAATAAAGTGTAAATCAGAAAATTAAAATTAGAATTATGAAAACAATAAATCGCTGTTTACAAACAGTAAAAGACGTCAAACGCCTTACAGATGAACGAGTGACTTTGTCAGTATTGTTCCGACGCCCGTTTCCTTTTCCGAAAAGGTATTTTCGGCGAAATTCTGAGACAGTATGCAAATTTCACCAAATCTGCGCAGCCAATCAGAAATCGTATCGAATACGATTCTCATAACAAGAATAAAAATATATCATGTATATATCAGTATACATACAGATTATATTATTATCATATGATCATCTCAATCATCATTATTATACAATTTGTGTATATACATCAATACAATATTCATGTTTTCATAAAAACAACGCATCAATCATGATAGTCGCAAACATGATTTTATCATCAAAACAGTAAACATATAAACGAATTAAAAACTTTTCGCAAGTAGCTCTGATGCCATTGAAGGGTTTCGGGCATGAAAAACGCAACGGAAAAACGCGTAAAACAGAAAAATTAACGAAACCCTCCGCAGGATCCATGCGAAAAACGATATTTAATTCGTGAATAGAATCGTTTACCTTTTGAAGCTTTATGAACGGCTGACTAATGGAGGTCCTTTGATATGATCACCATGTGTCCCGCCTTGTGATACACGTCTCTAATCAGTCCACACGAACGCTCGATCCTCCAACGATCACCGGAGTTGGTACTAGCCAAGAACTGCCCTCAGAACTCTCTCTCTCTCTCTAGCCTCTCTGTGATTTAGAGCTGCTAGGGTTTTTTAGAAAAAAACATTTTTTTTCAATTAACCCTAAAACAATACATCATAATGTATTTATATGGAGAGAATTCTGGGCCTATACCTAATCTGATTGGGCTTCCAAAACCCAATATGATTATTAGTAGTATTATTTATTATATTCGAATTATTATATAATTAATCAAGTCCTACTTAATTAATCCAATAATTCAATAATAATAATAATTCAATTAAATTCGAAATTTAATTAATGCTCCGTTTAAAACGTTCTTTATGTGTAACCCTTTAGGTTATTATTACGTTGGAAATAATTTTAATATCTCATAATAAAATTATAAACAATGAGCGGCATCTAGTAATACATCATTGCTACCCAAGTAATAATAATAATTGATGATCCAATTAAACCTTTAATGAATAATGTTCCATGTAATATAATCCTTTTAACCTTATATTATAGATTAAACTCGAGGCATGATTTATGTCATCATCTTCAACATTTAATCCCGTTTTACTTGATCGATGAGTAGACTATTAAACAAATCACAATTTGAGCATGGCCATGCATTTCATAGTCTCACTCAATCAAGAGGCCAATAATATCACTCCTAAAATAGGAGGGTTAAATCCTATATCTATCATTCATATTTCTCATATGATTCATAATATACCCAATGTACACCTTTATCATTACCCGATCAAATGTAACTTTGAGTAGAATCAAAGTATATTAATTCTCATATAGAAATATAATGATTTCAAGTCTAAGGATCATTACACCATTATCATTGTGAGAATTGCTTATGACACTTAATAACATTTACCATGAAGAATACACACTGTGGGTCTATCCAATGCCATGTTCTGCTAACATGCACTTATGTCTTTGACTTTAGTATCACCATACTTATGACCAATGAGATGTGGTCATCAGTCAACAAACATACTAGTCTTAATGCATTATTATTGTCCTCAAATAATAATACTCGACTAGGGATCTTTTAGGATTATAAACACTACTCATATAATCTCATTTCTAAGTCACATACTTAGAGATATAGAATTCATGCTTATATTCCGAGGACATTTATTATTCTAATATTTATATCGCAGTTAATAAAGACATAATAAATAATTGAAATAAAATCCATAGAACATATTTATTAATAACCAAAATGTCTTCCCTAAGAACATTATAGTATTGTCTCTAGGGCACAAGAACTAACAGATGCAGCTCTCTCTTGTATTGGGATGAAGTTGGCGAACGAAAGATGCTCGGGCCCGAAGTGGTCCAAAGGACTAAGGAAACAATATATCTTATCAGAGGAAGGTTAGTAGCAGCCCAAGATAGACATAATAAGTATGCAGATTTGGCACGAAAAGATAGAGAATATGAAGCAGGGGACCTTGTGTTGTTAAAAGTATCCCCGTGGAAAGAATTGATGAGGTTCGGTAAGAAAGGGAAGTTAAGTCCCAGGTATATTGGACCGTTTGAGATCTTAAGACGCATCGGGCAAGTAGCTTACGAGCTAGCCTTGCCCCCAAACCTACAACAGGTTCACAACGTGTTCCACGTATCCATGTTAAGGAAATACAATCCGGACGCCAGGCACGTGGTAGAATACGAACAGGTAGACATACAACCAGACCTATCCTACGTAGAGCAACCTGTAGAAATCATCGATCGAAAAGAGCAAGTACTCAGAAATACGGTTGTTAAGCTGGTAAGAGTCTTGTGGAGGAACCATAATGTTGAAGAATCCACCTGTGAACTAGAAGGCGCAATTCTAGAGAAGTATCCCTATTTGTTTTCAAACTGATTCCGGGACGGAATCCTTTTAAGGAGGGGAGACTGTAACATCCCGAAATTTTGTACTTATTTAAAAACCACTGATGAATAGTAACTTTTGTCGTTTAGAAAATTTTCAGACCACCCTATGTACGGGTCAGTATAATGAACTTTCAAAGTCGTATCAGTATTCTACTATGTAAATGAATGAATGCAAAAGCTGTTAGAATCAGAAGAATAACATTTTCTGTTTTCTCCGAAATTCCACCAAATACTGAAAGATTAATCATTATTTAAATATATTGGAGGATTTTATATTATCAATTCCATGGATATGGATTTAGTAATGGTATTAGTAATATCAAGAACGTTAGGGTAAACTACTTCGATAGAACACTTAAGAAAGCCCTGCGAACGTTCTACGAGATTAAGCGGTAACAAAACAACACGATACTTACTGGATTAAACACAAGCATGGAAGTAACATGTAACAAGATTAATTCAAGGAATGCAACATTAGGATCATGTAATAACCCCAAATTTTGGACTTAGTTAAAAAAATTTTGATGAATAGTAAATGTTGATGAATAGTGAATTTGCTGATGAAAAATATTTCAGACCACACTATATGGAAGACATGGAATGAATGTTTCGAAGTTATATTAGTGACGTATAAGGAGAATAAGTGAATGTAAACGCGATCAGAATCGGGAGATTCCAACTTTGAATTTTGATCACTATTCATCGGACAATCGAGGATGTATTGATTTGATCGTTTTGAGAAAGTATGTAGGATGAGAAATACATGATCATATCTTAAGCCAATGTGAGAAAAATAGGACCACATATTAAAACAAGGTAGTGGAAAGATCATGGAAGTATTCCCTAGATTTGGTACTGAGAAACGTTTTTGAAATCACTTGAGACTATCGCGAAACAAAAGCGTAACGAGTTATGGATTAAACCCTAACCGAAGGGGAAGTATCATATAAGATCATCAAGCGCAACATATAAGAGGATTGACGACACAAATGATGACATAAGCATGATGCAGAGGATGACATAGGGATGACAAGTGATGGCCAAGTGGTGAATCACCACCTTGTCACCACTTTCACCACAACCACAAGATTAAAATGAGGGGTGTCATTGGTGACAAGTCAAGCTTACAATCACATAAATTATATGGCATGTATTTAGTGATTAATTAGACAAAGAAAACAAAAGAAAACAAAACAAAAGAGAAACTCTCCCCATTTTTTTCAAAATCCCGAGAGGAAAAAAGAGTAAAAATGATGGATGAAGATTTGATCATAACTTGAGTTTCTCTTGTCCGTTTTTGACGTTCCACCACTCAAATCGAAGCTCTCGAGAAGATCTACGCAACCATGGTAAGCACTCGCGTCACCTCTGTGTTTTACCCATCTGATATTAGTGATTAAGGAAGATGATGAATAGTAACTACTTATTTTTATGATTTTGTTTCCATGAGTTCAAGCTATATAAGGATCATCCAAGCACCCCCAAGCCTATATTAGACATTGTTGATGCTTGGGAAGCTTCAAAGAAGGTATACCACCTCTGCCCTTTTAGTTTATATGAGTTTTATGGTTGAAATAATGATTAGAGTCGTTATTCGTGTTATCGTTAAGATCCGTGAATCTTATGTTCGATTTGAGGATGAATGATTTTGTGAAGCTTGATTTAGTGTGTGATAATGTTTATGGGCTGTTTTGGATGTGTTTATGAAGTGTAATGGTTGTTGGTTTGGTTTGGTTGATGTTGGGATTGATTATAAAAATTGGAATCGTTCAAATACAAGCCGTCGTAATGCCCGATTTTCGTAAACCGTGAATTAACCAAAGATCCCCGAGTACTTAACTGCTAAACCACTTCACCACTACCTAGGTAAAGAAAGATAAGATTTTTTAGATCGCTTGGGTTCAAGAATCACGCGGGTTTGATTTACGGTTTAGGAGATATGCTCGTTTTAGTAAAAGCGGTTTCGGGTAACTAAGTAGTTCATTGCATGAACTTTGATATTGTGATCAAACCCTTTAAAAATGGAATTAGGTCATGATATTAAAATAGATACTAACATGGATAGTTAGTAAGTGAATCGAGAAGGTTTCGGGTTAAAAAGATAATTTTTCGATTTTATAAAAATGTCGGAACCAAAGCTGCGGAGGAGTAAGTGGTTCTCCACTCTACTGCCTAAACCTGCTGCTCTCGGGATTTTGATTCCCTTAAGCAGAAAAACATTTTCAAGGATTTTGTTCTATTCTTTCTCTAGATCGCGCACGTGAAAACGGTGTGTCATTTCGATTAACGGTTAAGGAGATATGAGCGTTTTGGAGAAAGGCGTGCGAATTGTAACTTTACGTAGCTCATCCAAGTCTGAGAATACATTTCACCAAGTGAAACCCCTGTTTTGAGATCGAAACTTTTATGATAAATATTACAAATACCCAAGATAATTTTAGAAGTGGTCTCGTATTTAAATACGAGTTTTCGAATTCATTAAAAATGTTAGAGTGCGAGTCGCGTAATAGTAACTTTATGAAAGGTCAACTCTAGAGTACTACTTTGACCAACCATTGCGACTAAGATAAAAGGAGTATTTCGAGTCGATTAAAATACAAACTTTGTTGAGGAATAATGTGACTACATGATGTGTTTAACATATAGTTGACTTTAAATGATTTAGCCAGGGGACTGATCGGGTATTTCTTTGTTTATAGATTTCCCGGCAAGTTCTCGAACCCCTAACAACCAAGGACCCGAGGCAAGTTTTATCATTCCATGCTTTATTTTAAATTATAATATTCTGATGATGCATGTGATATGTATTATGAATGCTCTCAAACCTCACATCGTATATAGATGTGATGGTATAAAATTGTTGAGATGAACAATATGCATATGATAGATGCATGCTTTCAAACCTTACATCGTATATAGATGTAATGGTATTAAAAAATGTTAAGATATAATATATGCATATGATAGATGCATGCTTTCAAACCTCACATCGTATATAGATGTGATGGTATTAAAAATGATGAGATGTGATGTATGCATATGATAGATGCATGCAATTTTTCAAACCCTACATCATATAAATGATGCCGTTGTGATTTATGTGATTGATATATATATATATATATATATATATATATATATATATATATCTATTCTGCTTTAATGTTGTGAGAACTTTTTATAACTGTTTACGCTTTTGATAAAAAGCTTTGTAAGATATAAGGTTTATATGCTATGTAACTACTAGATATAAACCGAGGTTTTAAAGACTCTTAGAGTAGAGCTGGTGAATCGTGTTTTTAAACTTAGACCGGGAGTCGGTATATTTTTTTTAAACCGTTAAGGTTTATTTTCTGAGAAGTATATTGAATAGATACATTCAATTATTTCATTATTCAAGGAATATTATTTTAATATTCACTTAGATTTGATGATCAAATATTTATTTAGCTTTTGATTATTAATTAATCAATTATTAATTGATGAATATTATTTGAATATTTATTATTCTTTTAATTAATTTAAAAATGATGTATATTGTTTAAAAAGTCATCATTGACCTTCAATGAGTATGAAGAATATTTCCGACCTTTATAATTTTTATTTTAATTAAAGTAGGGATTCCCGAATATTATTTTAATTTAAATCTATCTTAAGAGATGATTTAAATATTCGCTGACCACTCAAATGGGACGGGAATACCCTTAAAGATTTCCAAATAGTCTGACTCCTGGGTCGTAATCTTTTAAAGAGAAATCTTATCAAATCCTAAGTGGGACGACAGTGGTCAACCCCCAGAAATGTTTTCAAAAGAGAGACAAGTACTCAGTACTTGGGGAAAATAGGATTAAATTCCGATTCCCGTTTCATTGATTTTTCATCCAGGACCAGCAGGAAACGCGAAAGAGGTTGTTGGACAGTACCTCTGGTTATAGCGTAAGAGGTTGCGAGGCAGTCCAGCACTTATCTCGCATAGGAGGTTGTAGGTCAGTCCAGCAGATACAAAGCCCGTATGCGGCTAGGGTGATAATCGTGTTAAGATGTCGTCCATCTACTAGTAAAAAAGTGTGAGTACGATACAATGACTGATCATCGTGTATCATGTGTGTGCCCTGAAGAAGGTCCCTTCCCTCCAATTGGAGTTGTGCTGCACATTGTAACAAAAGCCTAGGCGTTGGGTTACTGATAATATGGCAGTGATGAGTAATGATGTTCCTCATACAGTAGTTGTACTGTATGACATGTTTTGACGAAAAGAATAATAAAATATCATTCTGTATACGAATGAAGTTTAAACGTTTTCCTTTATGATATAAGCTTACATATATGATTATGATGCTATATCTCATTTTCGAGCTATAGTGCTCGTTATTGCTTCTTTTACATACCACAACACAACAAAGTCGAAAAGGTGTTCATTACTGATATTTTACAGTATTTTGAACAGTATGAGATATCTAAATTGATATGTGAGTATATATGTTGAGAAGGTATTTAAGATATACAGTCTATTGAACTGTATAGTGTTTTGAATCAATAAATAGGCTTTAAGCCTTGATTCCAATATTTGATATCTATTTTAAAAAGATATGTTTTGAGTCTTGGTTTATCATACGGATGCCAAGGATTTCCAAATGATTACGAAAAATATATGAGTATGATTATAAGTCATACGGTATTTTGAACGGTATACTATTTTGGGGTTAGACCCTAGTAGTGTTAAAAACTTTGATCCCATATGGATTATCTTCCTAAAAGGTTTAAAGATTTAAACTGGGATAGATTTCTTGCTGAGCGCTATTATCTCATTCTTGCTTTATTAAATATTTCAGTATGAAGAAAACATTGTCGATTCACCTCGTGTTACGAGAGCAAGGGAATGGAGAGACCACCCTTGAGTTAGTTCAGCAGGATGGACACTGCCGGTGTGAACAGAGTAGTTGCAGCTTGAATTACTGAGAATTATTTTGAGTAGGTTTGTATTACTAAACCTTGTATAGAATTGTGAGGTCTATTATTGTAACTTCAGGTAAAGGTTGTAAATAATAGATGAGATCCTGGATAGTACATTTGAGTTGTAATAACAAATGTTACTTATTGTTGCTCATTTCCAAGGCTATAACTTGTGTGTGTGTGCGTAAGTGATTGGGGTCTTTGGAGTTGTATTAGTAGAATGTTGTAAGTAATGCAGGTATGGTATATTGATGGAGCGTGACAACCCAGATTCCTGACCCCGGATCTGGGGGTGTTACACAAATGGTATCAGAGCGTTAAGTTATAACCTTGGATATGAGAGTGTTAAGAGTTATATCGAAGTAAGAGAATGACGAGAGGACTCATATAAATTTCGTTAAGTGGACTACCGGAAGTAGTGCCATCGAGGATGTTAAGATTAAAGAGTTTAGTTGGGGACTTATCGGAGGACCGATAGGACCATTGGAGATCATCATAATGATGAGAAGGACGTTTAAAATTGTACATGGATTATCAAAGACATTAAGATAAGAGGCGGAGCAGAGTCTCGGTCGCAGTTGAGGTAAGGTCGGAATGGCCAATACCAATGGATAACTTGACTTAGTAAGAACCTAAGTGTTTGTAGTTCATCGTAATTTGCCACGAGAAGGCTTCACATGTGAAGATTGAGACGTTTATAGTCCTTTACGTGATCCGAATTACTAAATTACGTGGACTAGTTAAGGCATTATCTTGTGTATGAGGTCCAAGCCTTGAGAACAACGATTCCACCAGAGTTGGTGCCTTTTCCGTCAATGGGTATTTTGTTACCTAAGAAGAAGACTGTTGCGTACATGTAGTACCAGCATGTTATCGTGAGACGAACGTGCTAAATCGCATCGCGAGTATATTTCGTACGATAGGCCATGATGGCTCCACTTAGAAATCAAAGATATGAAGAATGGATAGCGTGATTCTGATAAAGACACGTATAGTTGCGACGAGCAATGCGACAATCTTAGGACCTACGAGGAACGAGACCTATGGTGACCTGGGGTTGGATTCAGTCGATACGACTAGTATTAAGAAATTACATATACATTAATCGACCTTCATCTTTTGAGAATGTGTTGATGCGGCCTTAGGAGGCCCAAACTCTGGACGATTATCGGGGAATAGCGATTATGTTTCGAACTCCCGAACTATTTAAGGACTTGTACGATTTTGAGGTACCGTTGGTTTGTACCCTAAGACATAAAGGCATAAAGATAAGATCATCCTCGTATGGGTGATGATAGAACTTATGATGACCATTGACTTTTGGTATCTACTTGCTGGTGCACTACTCAATCTAAAACTGTTCATGCCCGTGTTACCTTGAATAGTTCATGTCAGGTAACGCTTCCAGTTTTCTACTTCACTTGGGATGCAACCAACAACCGTTATATTCAGTTTATTCATTTTCTTTCCTCAACTCATTACCTTAAGGGTTAAATACGCAGAATTAAGTTACCATTACTCACCGGAGCGTTTTGTTCATGTTCCAGGATGACCTGAAGAGGGAACCATTGTTCATCTATCCTTCTAGGTCTATATTTTATTTCGTATTCTTTCAATTATCTAAGGAATGTTCAATTAATATTTCCTTTATTATTTGACCAGTATTCTTTAACGATTATCTTAAAAAGCGATTTCTTCTTTCATACTTGGACTCCTTAGTCGAGTTCATAAATATCAAACTGTTTATTTAAAACATAGATGATATATATTTCAGAAAATACTCGTGAATTCTTCTCTCTATTTAAGATGAGATTTGTACATCAGACGTGGAAATCATGGAAAGGATATCAATTTGACATTGATAGTCTGAATTCAATTCTATCGGAGAATTTGACAAAGTTTATGTACGGAGACACCTTGGGGTGGACCGTTTCATTGATGAGAAATGTTTGATGAGAGGTTATCGAGTGTTCCGATACCAAGAACCATCTATTCAGACCTTATAGTCTATTCAAGGGTTAAAATTACCTTGTTCGTCCCAAACTTATTATTCTTCTTTTTAATTCATTATCCGAGTAGTCAAAATTTTGCTTTCTTTCTTTCTTCGACTACGATGTCGAGATTTTGTACTAATAGATTGAAAATGGCTAATGGTATGTGCCATTATGAGTGACTAATTAATTGTTCTAACTAGTTGAAATTTTAATGATATGATGAAAATCTAGCTAATCATTCTAGCTAGATGTTACGTCCCAAACTAATCGAACTAGAAGATTTTGTTCAGCTAGTTGTTAATGTTTATTGAAATGAACTAGTTATCGTATCACTAAGTTCAACTTTTGGTCAAATTTATATAAGTGAATTCACGATGCATTTGTATGCAGTGAAGTATGGTGGGAAGATTTTCAAACGATAATTTGATTGAGACCTAACCAGGTCGCCCCCTCAGCGAGAATTTTTACAAAGTTTTTTTTATATATATAAAGCATTCAGTTGCTTGAAGTATTCTTGGTACCACGCAAGTATTTTTCTTAGTATTTGGAAAAGTAGAGTGTTAAAGCTGAGAGATAAAACGAATGAGTACGACAAGTTATGAATCGAAGTTTACGGACATTGCCAAGTTTTGTTTCGCATGGTGCGAATTCAGAATAATGGAGTGTTCGAAACGACTTATTATGTTACCTTGGTGAATGAAATGACTATGATAGAAATGGAAGCAAAGTGGACGAGAAAGAAATGGGCATAAAGAAAATAGTGTATGAAACGCGAATAGATTGAGAAAGAAAGAAGGTAAGAATTCAGATTGTGGGACGAGGGAACGATTGATCTCGAAGGATGTGAAACTTGTTTAGCGACTGTGATGGATACGAAACGGGAAGTACCCAGTGTACAGAATATCCCCATGGTTAACGAATTCGAAGATGTATTTCCAAGAAGATCTCCCAGGGTTACCACCCGATAGAGAAATAAAGTTCGCTATAGAATTAGCTCCAAGAATGGCGCCAGTTCAAAGGCCCCGTACCGACTAGCTCCAGTCAAGATGAAGAAATTAGTCGCTCAATTGTAGGAATGATAAGACCAAGTGCGCCACCGTGGGATGCACCCGTGTTATTGGTGCAGGAAAGAGGACGGCATCATGAGACTGTGCATAAACTATCGAAAGCTGAATAGGCTAACTGTTAAGAATGAATACCCCTGCCAAGGATCGGTGATTTGATCGATCGGCTGCATGATGCAGTTAAATTCTCGAATATTGATTGAGAACTGGATACCACCAATTGAATATTATGCCCGAGAACGTACCCAAGACTACGTTTCGCACCAAGTGGGGACACTACGAGTTTTAGTAATGTCGTTTGGGCTGACGAATGCCCTTGCAGCTTTCATGGACGTGTTGAACAGACTTTTCAAGAAGTATTTGGATAAGTGTGTCATAGTGACATCGACAATATTTTGGTTTACCTCAAAGATCGAGGAAGAACATGCAGAATGTTTGAGGATAGTGTTAGAAGAACTGAGGAGAGAAAAGTTCTATGCCAAGTTCTCAAAGTGCGAGTTTTGGCTAAGGGAAGTACAGTTTTTAGGACATGTGGTCAACAGTGAAGAAGTGCTGGTTGACCCCGCTAAGATAAAAGCTGTTTCGAACTGGGAAAGACCAACCACACCAACCGAGGTGAGAAATTTTGTGGATTTAGCCGAATATTATCGAAGATGTGTACCAGATTTTGCTAAAATAGCAGCCCCGCTGACCAGACTTACCCGAAAGACTGAAAAGTTGAATGGACCGAGAAATGTGAGAAAAGTTTCCGGGAATTAAAGAAGAGACTAGTCACTGTCCTGTGTTGGTACTGCCAGATGGGAAGGGAGATTTTGTGATCTGTAGCGACGCATCGCATAAAGGATTAGGGTGTGTGCTTATACAGCACGGAAAGGTAATTACGTATGCATCCAGACAATTAAAGGAATATGAATTTAGATACCTTACACATGACTTAGAATTGGCAGCGATAGTTTTCACTTTAAAGTTTTGGAGGCACTAATTGTATGGAAAGGAGTGTGAGATTTACCCAAATCATAAGAGCATTAGATACAGTTTCCCAGAAAGGACTTACCATGAGAATTGAAAAGATAGCTAAAGCTAATCAAGGATTATGACGGTGGGATTCTTTACCACCCAGGGAAGACCAATGTGGTGGCCAATGCCCTTAGTAGGAAAGAGAGACTTAAGATGATAACATCGTGGGATAAAGTTAATCCAAGGATTTGAGAAAATGGAAATTTGAGGTTAAGATAACCGGAAATGGTACTGAGAGACTATTTGAGCTTGCAATGCAACCGGAATTGCTACGGAAAATCAGGTCATGTCAAGAGCAAATGACGAGTAAAGGTGTAAAGTCAATGTTGGAGAAAGGATTAAAGGCTGAGAAAGATGATAAAGAATCATGAGGTATTTTTACTGAGTTTGGGTTCCTAATGTTCAAAAGATAAAGGATGCTAATTTTTCAGGATGACTAATAAGAGGAATTGAAAGGATGCAGTCTGAAGTTAAGAGTACAGCAAGGATTATTTAAAAGTCCTGATTGAGCCTGAATAAATTAAGGAATAAAGATCTGTCATCACTAGTACAGAATTAGCCTATAGCGTCGGTTAAAAGGCGTAGTATATGTAGGGGACGCTATAGGTATATGTCTATAGCGTCGGTCAAAACAGCGTCGCTAAAACCTCTATGGCGTCAGTTAAACAACCAACGCAGAATGTACAATAACCGACGCTATTGGTAAGTACATTAGCGTCGGTTGTCTGGAATGCCGACGCTATTGGTACTAACATTAGTGTCGACAGTCAAAAAACCGACGCTGAAAGTGTAACTATATGCGTCGATCAGTTAAAAAACTGACGCTAAAAGTGTAACTATAGGCATCGGTCAGTTAAAAAACCGACGCTAAAAGTTATCTACAGGCGTCGGTCAGTTAAAACACTGTCGCCTATAGTCAATTTTAGGCGTTGCATTTAAAGAACGACACATATAGTCAATTTTACTATAAAAAATAGAAATACAATTTAGATTATATAAAAGAAGCTGGATAAAAACAATACAAGAGATCTTATTAATATTAATATTACAAATATTACACAACTCTATAATACATCGATTTACAAAAAGTGATTTAATTTCACAAACAAAAATGACTATCCAAAAACTTATGGGCAATATACCATTACAGATATGAAAAAGTCTAGCAAACTGTTCCCTAACCTCTTTAATGAACTCTGCAGGTTCCCTAGTTCCCTAGTACGAGTTTTTACCAACATTCAGGAAAACTCTCCACCAAAGGTTGTTATGCTTACCCTGTTATCTTGTTCTTTTCGAGAAGTAAATCATTCAAGAGTTTGACATCTTCGAATTCACCATGAGGGTTGAGCCTAAGATAGCATCCACACAAATTGTGTTCTCATCAACTAATTCCACAGCTTTCACAGGGTCCATTACATAGTAACCTTCCCTCAGCTTCACTTCCTTCAACTCTACCTCAGAATAATTTGCAAACTTCTCCCAACATACCTATACATAAAAAAAAAAATCTACCAGATCAATCATCAATGTCACACATTTCCTACGCTAAAATCAAAGAGTCTAATCGACATTCCAACTAAGTTGGAGTAACGGGTGAACCTGAACATTAGCTCCAGTGACAATGTTAGGCTTGTTGAAAGGCTTTCCCCTCAACTCTGTGCTTGTTTTACCATTTTCTTTTAAAAGCAAGGCCTGCCAGCATTATTACCATTATCACATCAAACGTAATGAATATAATTTATTCTAGAACTTGGACCGTATACTGGAGACTACCCTCCTGTCCACCTGGAATTCCTTGGCAAGTATATCACTTGATATAGCTGGTTCCGAACCAAACACAACATTCACAATTGTAATGACACCTGGATTTTGGCTGTGCTAAGACCTGCAATAGCCATGGCATTTCCCTTTCCTACGTTTCTCTGGTAATGAATGAGACCAATTGGGAAGACAAAAACATCAAGCGGCTTCAAACTGTAAATTTAACATACATAATTACTTCTAGTACTTTTATACCTTAGCTGTTTGATTGAGCGATGCAAAAATCTTGAAGTGGACTATGGTCAGCTGGTTCTCAGAAATGTTTACTCGTGACAGATTATCCTGCAATTGAGTTGATTCTACTTCCGAATTCTTAGACATATTAGCAGGAGGAGAAGCAGATTTTGAAGGCGTTCTGATAACTCACATATAAGTGCCTGATATAAGCAAATGAGTAACACTAAAAGTCCCTGATATCTACTATTAACAACACAAGTGCAACAAATCTTAATCTATGTTTTGGTATGCATATGGATTGACAACAACCTTAAACTATGATATTGGTCTGGTATAATATTAGGGACTGATTTGAGTAAAAGCTAAAAACTGCACAAAAAAATCAGTAAAAGCTAAAACATAGATTAAATATCACAAATTTGACAGTGAAAGGAAAGAAAAAGATATTAATGATGCATACAACATGTAACAGCTTAATTATTGTGGGGCAAGGGGAAAATGATATGCATCTTGTATCAGGTGATAGGAATATGACATTAAAGAAGAGGTAAAAATTGTTGTCCAGATATAGGCATTTAAAAATTTAAGAATAAAGTAACATTGTTTCAAGGCTTAGAACAAAACCTCACGAGATCCAATCTTATTTGGTTCACTAGCACCCTTTCTGGATACCTCACAACTACATATCATGCAAGTTGTTGCCAATGAACCCATCAGATCCATTCAGTCAATTCGACTGGACTTGAATAGTGCTACAAATTATGAATTTTGGGTTTCTCTATAATTCAATTTTGATTCAACAGGTTGTGTGTTTGAACCTTGACAAGAAATGTGTATTTTTTATCTTGTTAAAGTATATGCAGGCCCAGGATTAGTAACAAGCATAAAAACATAGATTAAGGTAAGAGAATTATGTAGCGAAAAAATCCACAGAAGCTGTTCAAAAAACTTTAAAAACAAATCTGCCTGTAAAAGCTAAGAACAAATCTCCGCTCAGAAAATCTCCGCTCAGAAAATTACGAAAAAAATTATTTTAACTATATATACGCCAATCTATGCATACATACGAACAAGACCTTCAAACGACAAATACAAATTAAATTCCGGCCGACTTAAACTTTTCCGACGAAATTAAAAATGACCCAAAACATCGCAAAAAGTACATAAATAGCTTTGTTATTACGCGATCTATACATTTACATACATAAACAAGAGAAAAAATCAACAAAAAATCATTTTTGAATTTTGACGAAAATAAAATTACCCCCAAGTGGGATTTTGGTGACAGAATCAGGGAGAGAACGGAGAGAGCTTCGCTTTGGTTATTGATACGAGCTGTTTGGACTCCGATAACACCGATAATTTCTTGTTTGATTGTGAAGAACACAAAGAACTCGAGAGAGTAACGGGAGAGAAATGTGAGGGAGAGAGAAAAGAAAGATGAGAGCACGGGGCTGGGTGATTACGGGTAGACTAGGAAAAATATTTTAGTTAAAGTAAAAATCAGTACCTTTAATTGCTAATTAGACCCCAATTTATATAATTATGCTCCAAAAATCGTCATTTAAAAACTAATTGGTAAAGATAATAGTTTTTTTATTTCGGGAATAGAATAAATAAATAATTTTCAAAATTATTTTTAATATGAAATTATGTCCTCCACTCAATTGACGGATAAATATTAAAAAAATTATTTACTCCAAGAATTGAAATAATTATGCACAAAATTTCTATAAAGCCCGGATTTTAAAGAAATATAAAAATATTAAATTTTTGAATATTTTTATAACTCACCCAAATACCAAAGGGGAATAGATAACATACCGGGTAAAATTTTGGTACTAATAAAATATCACTTTGATACCAAAAAATTTCAAATATTCTAAATCTCCCAAAAATGTAAAAATACTAAACTTTGGAATATTTTTATAATTTAAACAAAATAAAACTCTTTACCCGAATCAAATATCAGATAAAATTTTGTCGTAACTAAAATACCGATTCGATCCCCAAAATTCTAAAACAAACTCAATTCGACAATATCGACAAAATAAACATCTTTCACAAAAAAAATTAAATGAATAAAATACACATAAACCATTCCTCCCCTTTTAAGAAAAGTAATAAAATATTTAAATAATAATATTAATAAATCCTGAACATTCGGGTTACTACAAAACGTATCCTTAAGAAAAAAATTCAATGCACATTAATTATTATTGTGTAATGAGAATATTAAAATATTTTTTTTTAAAAATATTACATTATATTATTTTGTAAAATATTGTATAGTTTTAAAAATATTATATTATTTTTATATAAATTTTATTTGTAAATAATATTCAATTTAATATATTTTTTAATTAATACAAATCTTATGTAGCCCAAACCTCAAGGCTAAATGTTCGTATATAAGAAATTCAGTCAATATAAAACATAAAATCAATACTAGCTTAGTTGGTTAGGAGTAGCAAATAGAAACCCCGACTAGAAAATGACAAGGGTTCAAATCTCTAATACATCAAGAATATAACTCAATTTAACATTTTTTTTTTACAAAAAAAACTCATTTTACAGCGTCGGTTCTACATAACCGACGCTAGAAGTCCACTCTACAACGTCGGTTCTAGAGGGCCGACGCTAGAAGTCCACTCTATAGTGTCGGTTCCATAGGACCGACGCTAGAAGTTCACTCTATAGCGTCGGTTAAGTGAAAGACCGACGCCAAAGGTCATGTATTAGTGTCGGTTAAGTGAAAGACCGACGCCAAAAATCCTTCACAAACACCTACAACGTCGGTTAAGTCGGAAACCGACGCCAAAAACATGAAAAAGCGACGGTTCTCTAAAGAACCGACACCATAGGTGCGACGCTGTAGGTCCATTTTGTACTAGTGCATAGAGAGACAGCTACACCGAGAGTAAAGAAAGTTAAGGCAATGTTATTGTCGGACGGATAAATAAAAGGATTTATCGATTGGAAAACAAATATTGGATATGTCAGAAAATGAAGGCAAAACGAAGACCTAGTTGACTATCACAGTTAGTAGAGATTCCTGATAAGGAATGTAATTTTACTATAATGGATTCTGTGATAGGATCAACAAGAATCAAGTCGGACTATGACATCAATTCAGTTATAATTGATGGATAAATGAGTCTACTCATACTTTGTTATCAGCAAGAGATCTTTAACTGAAGAGTTATGAAAGAGATAGTTGGGTGACGTGGAGTTCCAGTCACCATCGTGTCAGATAAGAACCAATGATTGAAATCCCGATTCGGGATGATTGAACCAATGATATATGACTGAAGAATATATGAGTATGATTATAAGTCATACGGTATTTTGAACGGTATACTATTTTGGGGTTAGACCCTAGTAGTGTTAAAAACTTTGATCCCATATGGATTATCTTCCTAAAAGGTTTAAAGATTTAAACTGGGATAGATTTCTTGCTGAGCGCTATTAGCTCATTCTTGCTTTATTAAATCTTTCAGCATGAAGAAAACATTGCTGATTCACCTCGTGTTACGAGAGCAAGGGAATGGAGAGACCACCCTTAAGTTAGTTCAGCAGGATGGACACTGCCGGTGTGAGCAGAGTAGTTGCAGCTTGAATTAGTGAGAATTATTTTGAGTAGGTTTGTATTACTAAACCTTGTATAGAATTGTGAGGTCTATTATTGTAACTTCAGGTGAAGGTTATAAATAATAGATGAGATCCTGGATAGTACATTTGAGTTGTAATAACAAATGTTACTTATTGTTGCTCATTTCCAAGGCTATAACTTGTGTGTGTGCGCGTAAGTGATTGGGGTCTTTGGAGTTGTATTAGTAGAATGTTGTAAGTAATGCAGTTATGGTATATTGATGGAGCGTGACAACCCAGATTCCTGACCCCGGATCTGGGGGTGTTACAGATCATCCATGTGAAACCAAACTAAGCCACCAAGCAAGCTTCTTCCCTAAACACTTATTAAGATGACATTTGGCAAGGACACTACTAGAAAAACTACAATAGACATCGACTAAAAACCGATGTCTATTAAGAATAGAAACGATGTCTTTGCATGTGTAGAGAAAGGTAGGGGTATTAGACATCGATTTTAGCCGATGTCTATGTTCATCTTTAACATCGGATTTTAATAAGGAACTGATGTCTATGTTTCTCTTTTACATCTGTTCCTTAATAAAGGACTGATGTCTATGTTTCTCCGTTACATCGGTTCCTTAATAAGGAACTGATGTCTATGTTTCTCTTTTACATCGGTTCTTTAATAAGGAACTGATGTCTATGTTTCTTTTCTGATTTAATTTGTTCTTTTAAACATCATTGTTAATTAGTGTGCTGATGTTACTTGTGATATATATATTGACCAAAATCAAAAAGTCAAACCAAATATGAAAATCAAAAAGTCAATATATATCAAAGCCAAACATAAAATTCAATCGGCCAACTACATTATCCAATTCATCTCAAAACTAACTACATAATCCAAACCATTTATCGAAACTACATTGATATAACATCGAAACTAAGAGGGCTCCAGAGGCGGAAGATGCTTTGTGTATAACCATGAACAAATCGAACAAACTCCAAGCTCCAAGCTCCAAGCTATGCTCCATATCTTTTAAACAAATCGAACAGTCAGAGAAACCAAACATAAATGTTGTTTGGGATAGGCTGTCAGTATATTTGGTCTGCATTATAAAGATAAATGTACCTTTTCAGTCAGAATACCTTGAATAATCACAGTTTCAGCTGACAATCTCTCAACAACTTCGCCCGTTCTAGTTCCAATATCAAAGAATGCAACATCTTGCCTCAATATTGCCTTTAAGTATAAATATCTAATCTGTGCAGCCTGTCTCTCCCTTGTGATATTCCAGCAGGCCACCTCTTTAAAATGAAAACATAGAATTTTCAGTCATTTCTAATTTAGAATGGTATTTAGTAACTCAACAAGGAACAAGCTAGCCATAAAACTTACGTGAAAATGCTGCAATGCCAGACCCCAGAGCCAAGTACACATACTTAACGGAGACCTGGTGATACAATTATGTATTAGACATGAACTTAATGGACTTCTCAAATTCCTATATTCCTCAAAACCTCAACATACACAAGCTAAAGAGTGATGATTCATTAAACATTGAGAATACAAATCAGGAATGAGTTACTTTTAACTACAAAAGAAAAACAGATAAAACGTATCTCAGTCGAATGAAAAGTCATCCGCAGCTCTAATGATAAGAATAATCGAGGTAGTAAGACAAGTTTAGTCCAGTAAATATGCAATCATCAAAATGAATTTTACTAAAGGTTTAAATTATATTACCTCAGAAACTGCATGAACAACTTTTGTGGTATCTATGGTTCCTCCAAAAGTATCAATTAGCTCCCCTAATATCAAAGTAATAAAGGGAAAGGAGATCCCACTTCTTATGGTTGTGATTGTGCCAATAAACATCAATGCATAGTCAGTCCTGTCTGCAAACAAGAACAACTTGTGAAATGGAACAGACTTAGCAACTTCCTTCTTTTTGCTCGTTCCTGAGCCTTCCATGTCGGAAGACCTTACCGACAATTTAAGTGTTTCTTTTGTCACCGGTAAATTGTTTACCGTTGTTGTAGTTTCTTTTGACTGAAAATCTCTATCTATTCCAATCTCAATGGTCAATTAAGTAACAAAAAATATTTGTTACTATTTTGGCTCCTAGAGAACTGATAGAACACTGAAGAAGTTTAACAACTAAAATTTCTTACGATTTAAAATCTTTTTATCTACAAACACAGGCTCATGTATCATCCACATAAAGACTAGTGCATGTTGTAGAATTTTACATATGAGAAAACAAACATAAATGTTGTTTTTTTTTATAGTTGAACACACCCGCTGGTTTAACAATGGGTCACTGACCATCACGAACAGCACCCGCTGCAATGACAACTTAAATGTAGACTGTATTGTGCAAATTGTACATAATGAAAAATGTCAACTTAAAAGGTAGGTTGCATAATAATTGTCTGCTTTAGAATTAATATTTGATCAGTTGTTGGACAAAATATAAGGATTATGGTATAACAGGATGCCAAGCTCTGTTAGATACCTTACAAACAGTTCTTTTATCTATAATTTTATTCTTCAATGGGAGAATCTCTACTTTGGTTTGCGCAAGTACATTGAGCAGATTACCCACTTTGCTATGGGATTTTGTGACACATACTCATATGTGAAAAACATATGCCATTCCTTAAAATATTAAGTTTATATGACTCAAAAACGAAACTGTCTTTTAGGGTTGAAGCAGTTCTACTTTGGAACATGTATGGAGAGAAAATAATCTACTCTGCCAGAGAAGGTATGACCTGATAAACATGAAGAACGGAAAAATAATGGTAACACTTAACCATCATGAAGTCGTCATCGAACATTCTGTAGAGCAGTTTCAGCAGCTTTACTTCGGAAAAGTACTACAAATCAGGAAAAAAATAATATAAAAATCTACTTTTAAGAGACAACATTACTCATCATTCCAAGTTTCTTCGAAAAAAATGACTCACGAGAGAGAGCACAGAGCCTACCTGTACATATCCTCCTGCAATCTCGAAAACAAAAATCACCCAAGAACTATAAAAACAAATAACTGTCAACAAACTGCAGTCCACGTGAAGTCAAAAGACACAAAAACTCGCGCGCAAATACAATAAGCACATACAAGTCCACATATAGTCAAAAGACACACAAACCCGCGCGCAAATACTAATCAAGTCTACCTACAACCGGAAAAGCAGAAACAAAACATACAATAACAAAATCAACAACTAAATTAACCTAATTCAAGCCACTAGATCTACTCATAAACCAATAAAATTAAAATATAACATCATCACAACATAATCAACTAAATTTATACCAATCAAAGAGTTGTAGCTTCTTGGTTCAGGAACCGAAGCTTCTCCAGTGACACGGGTCCGCTTACTACCTTTCGGACAAGTCTCTTGGAAATCCTCGAACGAATTGTCTCGCTCGGGACTCTGAACATCAACTACACTCTTACCATACACCAAAACCCTAGGTCTTTTCTGTTCAAAACCAAAATTAACACCACAATTAGCAGTTCTAATACATATACATACATATATAGATACAGTTGGAGTGAGGAATGAGAAGTGGAGATTGTGACTAACTGAACGGTGAGATGTAGTCACCGGAGCCGACGGTTCTTCTTCCATGACCTAGAAAATTAGCGGTGAATATGAAGTGTTAATTATAAGTAGTGGCTGTGTGTATTTGTGAACTGGGGGAAAGACAGATGTGGAGAGGAGAATTTAGGAAATGAAAAATGAAAATCTCCCGCCTATGTTGAAACTGCGTTAAATTGAAAGGGGAATGAGAGAATCGAACAATTTGGGGGTCAAATTGAAGCTTTTTGTCGAAAAGAGGGGTTAGGGTTCTTGAAGAAAAGAGGGACAGTGGGGGGAGTTTTATTTTTAGGTTTTTGTTTTAGGGGGTGGGTGGGTGGGAGTTTAGTATTTTTATGTTTTATGTTTTTTTTTGTAGTATAATGGGAAAAGGAGGGACAGAGCGGGAGATGAATTTGGTGGGTGATGGTCCTTTCTATCACATTCTGGAGTAAAATGGTCCAAAATATCATAATTCTGAAAAATGGCCCTTTATATCACATTAAGACGCAATTTTAACATGCGTTTTTCAAAAACGCAACTCTAGAATGCGTTTCTTAAAATTAATAAAAGTAAATAAGCTAAAAACGCAACTTAACCATGCGTTTTGTTAAAATAAAAAAAAGTGAAAAGTGGAAACACAAGTTTAGATTGCGTGAGTTGTAAAAGAAAATTTGGGCCAACAACAACCCATCAAGCCCAGTAGCTACTGGCCCAACAGAAAACAGTGGTTCTGAAAATAAAAATAAAAACGCAAGTAGTAATTACGTTAATGAGTGATAGTAAGGGCCAATTTATTGAATTGTGATATTTTGGGCATTTTTAACAACAAATTGTGAGTAAAAAGGCCATTTCTCGAATTTGGTTAAGGGGGAAATATTTTGCTAAGGGGGAAAAGAAAAAGGAGGAAGGAGGGAGTTTATTTTTTGAAAAATGAGGGTCAGATATCGTTTATTGAAGTAAGTGATGTGTAGATTACTATTAGACATCAGTTTTAATTTTTCCCATGCAAGAGATACTTTTAACATCAGTGGCTTTTCTAACCGATGTCTAAAGTATGATGTCTAATCTAGGTTTTCTAGTAGTGGGATGACATAAGCTCCATTACATCATCATTTTCCATGATTAGCAAATCACTTTAAGCACATGTTTTATCAACCAAATTATAAAGAAACCAAGCAAGTATCAAGAAAATAAATTCTCTCCCTTGAAGAAGAACCATTCGGCCCAAATAAACCAACCAAGGTTTGATTTTCAAAGATCAACTTCCAAGCTTCCATAAATCATGATGTTGCATTCAAAAGTTTCCTAAATTCTAGACTACGATATTCTCTAATTCCTAGCTTCATCCATGAATCATAACATGCTTGAATCTTAAATCAAAGATGAGGGTGAATAGTGAAATGAATAGTAATCTTTTGTGTTCTTGATTTTGTTCTTAAAGATTAAGCTTGTTAAGGATAGTTCAAAGCTCAAGGAAGGATTATAAGCTATTGTGAGTGTATTTAAAGCATCAAGGAAGGTATAAACTCTTGAAACCCTTAGTTATAAATTGATTTATATGGTTAGTTTTAAGTATAGTTCAGTTAGTTTGATTATAAGGATGAATGGTTGATTTTGATGAAAGTATGGTGTTGTTTTGACGGTGAATAAGTAGATGTTGGTTTTGACTATGGTTGATGATGTCTATGGATTAGTTATGATGTTGAAGAAATGAGTTTGATGATTGGTTGGTTGATTATGTAAAGATGATGGTTTAAACTTTAGAATCATTAAAACATAGCTGTTGTAATGCCCGATTTTCCTTAACCTTGTTTTGCTTGAGATTTTCGAACTTAGTAACTCCTGCCCAACGGTCATCACTGCCATGATAGTTTTGGATAAGATCTCGCTTATGCTTATTATATATAAGGATATAATTTATACGGTAAAATTTGTAAAGTAACACATGCATTATTGATATCAATGATATACATGAGCATATAATAATTTTTTTAATATTGTAGTTGATATGAATCGATCTCGATTTTTGGTTTAACAATTATTATCTAATTGGAAGTACCCATAAATTGAAGAGAAAAGAACGTTACGAATTTTCACATAGAGAATTCTATTCAATATAGAAAACCCAATTTGGTTTAAATTATCAAAATACACTTTTTAGTATTTAAATATAATCCTAATATTAATAAAATATACTTTTTAATATTAGATCTAACGGTTCTCATCTATCTATTTAATATCTAACTATTCTTATTCCAGACTACCAAACTTTTGCATAAGAACCCCACTACGCTTATAATATATAAGGATTTAATGGAAACAATTACATTATAGTATTTTTTTGTAATTATGTTTAACATTTGTTTATATTTAAGAGTAAAGTGCACTTCGTGACAACTTGCAATACTCGCATTCAAAAACTCCTACTTGCAATACTATAGTTTAATTTTCGTTACACTTTGTATATCTCCGTTAAATGAGGTTAACACCGTTAACTAAAATAAGGGTAAAATAGTCCTTTTACTAGTCATCTTCTTCTTAAACAGCTAGCCACAATTCTTGAACGTTTTTTGGATTTAAAACTCAAATATCTCATTATTTTCTTAACAAAATCAATGGATTTAAATTGCAACATGAACATCTCTTTCTCCTCTACAATATGATATCAAGTTTGACTATTGAAGATTTATTTTCAGATTATGTGTATTTGAAATTTTTGATGCCATTTTTGTTATAAATAACAATATGAAACTAATGGGTTTAGCTTTATTTAGTTCCTCCTAATGTGTATTTTGATCTATTAAATATGTGTAGAATCATCGTAATAATTAATACTCCAGACTATGGAATCCAATAATCACATAATCTTTTTTCCATATTCATCACACTCTTATCAAATTTAAATCAAATTGAAACTAACGAATTTATGAATCAAGATCTGTTACCGGTATTCAATCGATAACTCGCATACCCCATTTCTTTTGATCGATTTCATCACCATCAAAACTGCTGCATAATATACAATCGATCAATCCACTCCAACCAACCAACATCTTCAAGCAACGACAACAACATGAACTCAATAACAAATGCAACTAAGTTGTCTTCACCTCAACCCATTATATTAATCCATTAATTACATATATATATGTAAATATCAAAGAAAATATGTATCGAAATAAATTATAAAAAAATGGATTGAATTTAAACTGGGTAGATTTAAACTAAGTTCCTTGAAGATGGGTATCATAATTAAAATTATATGAATTAGATAGAATTTATGCATATATATATATATATATATATATATATATGAAGAGACAAGGGAAGGAAAGTAGGATGAAGGAGATGAACCGAAGAAAATAAATAAGTATATACTTATATAAATTCCCCGGGCAAAGAAAAGTACTGAAATACCCTTGGTAAAGTACTGAAATACCCTTGGTAAAGTGACAGAGTTAAAGGGATTTAAAAGAAACACCCACTTTGCAAGGTAAATGTGCATCATTGGAAGTGAGAGTTTTTGCAAGTGGTCTGACAGTTAAAGTCTAGCTAGTGCACTTTACTCTAAATTTAATATAAATTTATATCACGTTAATTAGTTTTCATTATGAAGTTGATATGTTAATTAATGTTGCTTAAATTGTATCTTTATGAGAATGTAATATCAATAATTTAATATTAGTAATTACAATAGTTATTTAACTAATGACATGTATTATTTAGAATTAATATTAATTTTTTTTACTTTTAACATGTTGTTAACAAGAAATTAAATCTTCATATACAATAAAGTAATTTAAATATAAAATACTATTTAGTATAGATGTAACCATTCTTATTTATTTATTATAAATCTTAAATCAAGTCAAATCAAATTATAAACAACTAGTTTACTAACCCGCCCTTCGTAGCGGTCTTATAATAGTTTCTCTGGAGTTTTTTAAAAACATTCTGCAAAATATGTTTTTAAATGAAATAAATAATAATATTTCTAACATAAGTTTTTTTTTTTTTTGAATTTTCCAGTCCTCTTGATCATTCAAGAAAATTCTGAATAAATATAAAAAAATGTAATTATTAAATATTTTTATTATTTTAATATTTTATTGAATATTATTATATTGATTATCTTTTATAAATTATTTTCAAAGTCTAAAATCCAACTTAAATTTTAAATACATAATATAACATTAATTTTAATTCTTGCATATAATACGAAGCTCGTAAACCAAATTTAACAATAACACATTAAAAGTAATCTAGTGAATAAATTACATAATTTTCAAATTTGTTTTGTATTCTTGACATATATAATACAATTGTTAAAACTTACCTTTATAGGTTTGAAGATAAATTTTTAAAATTTTCTTTTTGAGTAATTAATATACCAAAACTTTTATCAAAATAATATAAAAGCTAAATTAGATGGCGTTAGTGATTTATTACTCCACTTTTTTTGTTTGATAATACAACTAATGTGATCAAATTACTTATTATAACAAAACTTTGTCCTCGGTTCATGTATCTTTATAAAAACAAAAACAATCAAAACTCACTAAAAGTTTGGATATGAGAAAATAAATATTCTAAAAGTAAACACAAATAAAATAGAGAGCCAAATTTTGGACTCTATAAATTTGTTTTTTTAATGCTCTGAATTCATAAAGAAAGTTGACATTTTCTTGATTTTTATAATTTCTTTATACATATTATAGAATTTAATAAAGTTTATAATTATAGGATTATAGATATAATTAATTGATTGTAGAATATGATTAGATTTATAAGTTTTATTAATTTAAATAGAGGTGCTCTAGAAAAATATATAAATAGAATCTAGACGATTTTCTCTATTAAAGATTTGGAGGTAAGAATGTTAAAATTGTAGAGAAAAGTTGTACGGAGATTTGGAGGTAAGAATGTTAAAATTGTAGAGAAAAGTTGCACTGAGACCACAAGACTTGGACCATATATCTTCTGCAATCAAAATATTACAAAATAGATTATATTTTGTAATCAAAAAATTGATAAACTTATTATTTTGCATAGAATGTTTATTAGAATCATCATTGCAAATATTTTATAGAACAATATGTTTTGCAATGTTTTTATTGCAAAACATATATAATTTTAAATATTTTCAATGAAATAATGATTTTCATAAAACATAATTGACAAAATATTATATTTTACAATATTTTTTTTGATGGTCTCCATAGAACTCTATATTTAGTTTCGAGGAAAGATTTAAAAAGCAATTGACATATTTTCTAATAAAAAGTTTAGTAATATGTTCAAATTGTATATTTAGTAAAGATTTTAAAGGCAATAATATTAAAATTGTATATTTAGTTTCCTCCACTAGAAATGAATTCAAAAATAAATTGAGATATTTATGTTTAAATGAGATTGTTATGGATTAAAAAACGTGCTTGGTAAATTAAATGCTAGGGTTTGTGAGCGTTCAAGCTTTAATGGCTGCTCTTGTGTTTCGGGACTAAATCGGTCCTCACAAGATGCCTACGTATCTCTGCTGTATAGAGAATCAAGCCAATAAAACGTAGTTCTGATTGTAGGATCAGGGGTCCTTATATAGGCGTTTGGAGCCTTGTAATTAAGGTAGGTTTAGGAGACTTAATTGATAAGTCTTGTTATTGATAACTGATAAGGAGTGTTTTACTTGGCAGGCAAGTATTACCCTTATCTGATAAGTGTCATGACTCATCATTTTATTTGATTGGGATTCTGGATCCTTTTATGAAATTAATAAATAATCAGGGATTCGGGCATTAAATATCGAGCCTTTTCATTGGACCGTCAATTATATTTCTATAATTACTTTTCTGTCCATATCATTTGCCCCCCAATTTCTAGGAAAACTTTTAAAGCTTTCGTAGAAATTATATTGACCTTTTTCGAGGCTCGGGGTCTCTTTATTGTCTTTCTTTATCAAGGGAATTTTTAAATAATTCACCTTGTATTTTTCCGTAATTTTCCTAATATTTTAGGAATTTTTCTTGTACCCACAGGTATTTTTAGAAATATTTCTTGAAATATTTCAAAAGTGTAAAATATTTTCCCAAAATTAAGAAAATAATTTTTAAAAAATTATTTTCTATTATTTCAGGTATTTTCTGATTTTTTAGAAATTTTCTAAAAATTTTAAATAGGTTTTAGCTATTTATTAGAAATTTTGGGAGCTTTGCTTTAACATTTACTTGGGGGAACCATCAGCCAACAGCTTTCTTTGTTTGGAATTGCATGGAAATGCACGGGAGGCGGGGGTTAGAGCCGCGTACAAGACATTGTTGCCATGCACGCGTGCAAGACAGCTTCCTAGGCGTCTTTTTCTTGTCGAAAAATGAAAATGTGTTGTGGGCGTGCCTTAGTGCCGCGTATAAGACATTGATGCCATGCACGCATACAAGACAGCCTCCTAGGCATCTTTTTCTTGCTGAAAAATGAAGATGTCTGGGAGGCGTGCCTTAGTGCCGCGTATAAGACACTGATGTCATGCACGCGTACAAGACAGCCTCCTTGGCGTCCTTTTCTTGTTGAAAAATGAAGATGTCTGGGAGGCGTGTATCACCCCCGCGTACAAGACACTCAACTGAACCACGCGTCCCAGGTTGTCTCCTGGGCGTGGTTCGATATTTTAGTGATAAACTTTCGTTCTTGAAGAATTGGAATGTCTGGGAGGCGTGTATCACCCCCGCGTACAAGACACCCAACTGAACCACGCGTCCCAGGTTGTCTCCTGGGCGTGGTTCGATATTTTAGTGATAAACTTTCGTTCTTGAAGAATTGGAATGTCTGGGAGGCGTGTATCACCCCCGCGTACAAGACACCCAACTGAACCACGCGTCCCAGGCTGTTTTCTGGGCGTTTCTTGCCAATTTAAATTTTGCTGCTTCCAAGGCGTTTTTAGCCAATTTTATTTTGTTTATATATAAAAATATATAACTAACAAAATCTTTATTAGGTCCTTCTGGAATTTGAAGGAACTTCAAGGGATGTTCTAGAAACTCAATTATCCCCCCAAAATTTCATTTGAATTTCAAATGTATGGGCTTTGGCGCCCAAAATAGGCCCAGTCACCTGCTTTTCAGCCCAATTACCTGCTATAGCAGGTAGGTTAGGGATTCCCACCTGCTTTTCTTTCCTATAAATTGAGTGGGGGTGTGAGCTTTCTCTTCACTCACATCTTTCTCAATTTCTCTACTTCTCCAATCCTCTTTTGAGAGTTCTTCTAGGGTTCTTTCAACTTTCACTTTCTTTGAAGTTTTGGTTTGAAAGCTTATCTTCTAGCCTCTTTCCGGATTCAAGCATTCTTCCCAAGAATTTCAATGGCAGATTCCGATTCCTCCCAGCAGTCTCAACTTTCTCAGCCTCCACAAGGTTCTTCCCGAGCTCCTCGTGCTGCTAGAGGTAACAAATGTTCCCTTGTTCATGCATCTGTCTTTTCCCTTAGGGATTTATTAGATGAATTTGGGGAAGCCTTCCCTAACCTTCTTCATTTAGAGGCTTACCAATTTCCTTCAAAATACAAACAGAAAGATATAGATGCCATATCTGTTTTATTTGGCATAAATGGGCCTTATCGGGCTGAAGTTCCCGGCCCAAATGATAGGGCTTGTTATCACAAACCTGGTGCAATTAGGATCTATAAAGAAACCTTCTATGCTGGGTTTAGATTACCTCCTCCTCCTTTCGTTTTTAGACTTTTAGCTGAAGCCCAAGTCTGTCCAACCCAACTCCAACCCAATGCTTGGAGATTCATTTATAGTTTTATTGTTCAATGTAAGAAACATGGTTTCGAACCTAGTGTTTCCGTTTTTAGATATCTCTTTAAATTTGTCAATGCTCCTCAAAGAAAGGGTTGGGTCAAAATTCAATATAGGAATCTCAACCGTAGTTGCTTTATCTCCGATAGTGGACCAGACTCTTTGCCCAAATGGAAAAAAGAGTGGTTCTATGTATACATAGTGGGAGATAGTTGGGATAATTATTTTAGGAGCGGATTCTGTGAAGCCCAAGATGGGTCTGTTCGTAGTTTAAAACTTGGAATTGAGGAGGCTGCAGCTGTTGAAGCCCTTACTTCAGACAATCTTCACCACTGCAACCTTTAGTTTCTGAGGCCACCCTTCAGGCATATGGCCTTAGTGACTTGGGTCCCGAGGGTAATTTATTTAGCCAACTAGCTTGTTTATTTACTTCATTGAATATTTTGCTTTGTAGTTAATGCTATCTTGTTGTACTTTTCAGCTCAAAACTTGCTTAACCAGGTTTTCAAGAGGAGAGAAGTTGCTGCTGTTTCTGGGACCGCTGTTGCTGTGGAGAGGGCTTCAAAAAGGGGGCGTACTGAAAGTGGTTCTTCTACAGGGAAGATACCTGTTTTTCTGGCTGAACCGCCAACAAGGGTTGACGAAGATCCCAACCCTTTTGTTGTTAAGTGGGGTCTTCGTAACAAAGACTCCGTAGTTGGAGATTCTCAGGCCGCTGCAGAGTGGTCCAAAAATGTGGTTACTCCCCGGGACTGGGCTCACATCGTGGATTCTTTCGAGGATCTACAAATCGAGCTTATGGGCTCCCAGGCCATTGCTACGGTATGCTTTCAAACTCAAGTTGTTTTTTATTTACTTTGTATTTATTTGTGAATTTATTCTTAAATCCACATTTTATTTCGTAGGCCAATGCTTATCATCAGGCTTCTTTACGAAACCTGAGGACGTCCAGGGCCGAGAAGGCTATTGCTGAGAGAGACAGGGATCGATACTTTGCAGCTTCCGAGGCTAATTTTGAGAGGTTTAGAGTTGCTGAGAGGGAGCTTGTAGATGAGAAAGAAAGAGTTCGTCAGCTAGAGGCACGCCTTCAAAGAGGCCGTGAAGAGGTGATAACTGAGTATAAAGCTTCAAAAGAGTTTGATGACCTCCTTGCTGCGGAGTATGATGCTAACTTTCCTGGCACTTTCGAGAAGTGCTGGGAAGAGATTATTGTCCAACTAGGAACGCAGATTGAGGGTGTTAGCTTGGAGAAGTATCCTGTGCCAGTTTTTCCAGGTGTTGAGGTCACTACTACTTTAGCCTCCTCACAACCTGGTGATGATTCCCAGCCCATGGCGGACTCCGAGCCTGCTGACGACTTTTTTGAGGACTTAGACGTTCCTCATGGGGATGTGCCTGGCCTTAACAAGGATCTGTCTAATGACTTAGAATAGACTTTGTTGGCCCTTCGTGGCTTTATCTATCTTTTATTTAAACTTTCTCTTTGGAAGTCTAGTTTGTATGCAACTTTAAGTTATGACTTGTGTTATTTTAAGTCTTTCTTGTGAGCTTTACTTGATATCTTTTGATTTAATCAAGTTTGCATTTGTCGACACTTGATAGATATTAGTTGTCAGAAAAACTCAACAATATTCAGAAATATCATTCATAAATAAGCTTGAAAAATGGGTTCAACCCTTACATAATACTCAAGTTTAAAAACTTGGATTGGTTTCGTCGACCTTATTTATACTTGCCCTAATATTTAGTCCAATCAGGATTTAGACATAATAAACTTTCAAGTTTGCAGCATGCCAAGTTCTGGGCACTTCAATCCCTTCCATAGTTTCCAGCTTGTATGAGCCTCGTCCATACACGTTCTTGACCCGATAGGGCCCTTCCCAGTTTGGGGCTAACTTTCCCTTTTGTCCAACTCCAGATGCTTCAATTTTTCTAAGGACCAAGTCCCCTTGACGAAAGAATCTCTCTTTAACCCTTAGGTTGTAGTAGAAAGATGCTCGTTTCTGATGTTCAACTATTTTGGCATTCGCCTCATCTCTAACTTCGTCAATTAGATCTAAAGCTAGCCTCAAGCCTTCTTCATTCGCTTCTGGCTCATAAGCTTCAACTCTAGGAGATGCATGAGTGATTTCTAAAGGAACCACTGCTTCTGCTCCGTAAGCTAGTAGAAATGGAGTTGCCCCAGTAGTGACTTTACAAGTGGTACGATAAGCCCAAAGTATGGGGAGTAACTCGTCTACCCAAGTGTTTCTAGAGCGCTCAACTCTTTTCTTCAGTCCATCCAAGATAATTCGATTTGCAACCTCAGCTTGCCCATTTGCTTGAGGATGGGCAACAGAAGTGAAGCGCAACTTGATATCATTCTCATCACAATACTTCTTGAACTCATCATTGTTGAACTGAGTTCCATTGTCCGTAACCAGGATTCTTGGAATTCCATATCTGCATATCACATTCTCCCAGAAGAAGTGCATCACTTGTTTGGTGGTTATCTTGGCTAAAGGTTTAGCCTCAATCCACTTGGTGAAATAGTCTATTGCCACTATCAGAAACTTTCTTTGTGCACTGGCCATTGGAAATGGCCCAAGTATATCCATTCCCCACATAGCAAAAGGGATAGGTGAGTTTACAGACGTCATCATCTCAGGTGGTTGCCTAACCACCGGTGCATGCTTCTGGCACCGATCACATTTCTTCACATAGCTTTTCGCATCAGCAAGTATACTTGGCCAATAGAAACCTAGGCGAGTGACTTTATGAGCTAAAGCCCTGCCCCCCAGGTGCTGTCCGCAAATTCCTTCGTGAACTTCATTCAGGGCCAACTCTGCCTCTTGCGGTCTTAAACACTTCAAGTACGGAATGATGAAGGATTTCTTGTATAGGATTCCCTCAATCAGGGTATACCTTAGTGCCCTTACATATAACTTTCTTGCTTCTGAAGTATCGTCGGGTAACCAACCGGTTTCCAAGTGAGCTTTAATGGGATCCATCCAGCAACTAGCAACATTAATAGGTGCTATCAGTTTTCCATTGATGCTCGGGGTCTTCAAGACTTGGAAGTACACACTTCCTGCATAATTCTCGATTTCAGAAGAGGCAAACTTAGACAGGGCATCTGCCTTCATGTTCTCTTCCCTTGGAACGTGCTCCACATAGCATTCATCGAACTGAGTCATGATGGCTTTGACAAGTTTCAAATACTTAGCCATGACTTCATCTCTGGCTTCGAACTCTCCATTTACTTGAGAAACGACTAACCTTGAGTCTCCACAGACTTTGAGAGTCTTAACTCTCAGGGCCCCAGCTAGGCCCAAACCAGCTATCAGAGCTTCGTACTCAGCTTCGTTGTTTGTTGTCGGGAAGTCTAGCTTCAACGCATATTCTATGAGAAATCCATCAGGACTTTGTAGCACCAAACCTGCTCCACTTGATTTTGTTTTTGATGCCCCATCAAAATAGAGCACCCAACATTCCTTGGACACTGTGTCTTCGTCTTTGTTGTCTTCCATCACTACTTCCTGCCCCCCGACTTCTTGGTTGTCAATGGTACATTCAACCATGAAGTCTGCGAGTGCTTGAGCTTTTATGGCCGTACGAGGCTTATACTTGATATCAAATTCTCCCAACTCAATAGCCTACTTGATCAATCTTCCACTGACTTGAGGGCTGTGCAGAATGTTCCTTAAAGGTTGATTAGTCAAAACCTCAATCTTGTGTGCCTGGAAGTACGGACGCAGCTTTCTTGAGGCCATTATCAAAGTTAAAGCAAACTTTTCTATGGTAGAGTAGTTTATTTCTGCCCCATGTAGAATCTTACTCACATAGTAGATGGGTTTTTGAACCTTCAATTCTTCCTTTACCAGAACGGCTCCAAGGGCAGTGTCGGAGACTGCCAAATACAGATAAAGAATTTCTCCCGGCTTTGGTTTTGCCAACAGTGGTGCTTCAGCCATGTATTTCTTCAAAGCATCAAAGGCTTCTTGGCTTTCAGGTGTCCACTCGAAATTTTTCACATTTTTAAGTGCTTTGAAGAAAGGTAAGCACTTTTCTCCTGACTTGGAGATGAACCTTCCCAAAGCTGCAACTCTTCCTGTCAATTTCTGCACATCCTTAACAGACTTAGGTGGTTCAATGTCTAGGATGGCCTTGATCTTGTCGGGGTTAGCTTCGATTCCTCTCTTGGAGACCATCAAGCCTAGAAACTTTCCCGAGCCTACTCCGAAGGCACATTTTGCTGGATTTAACATCATCTTGTGGTGCCTCAGCACTTCAAACGCTTCTTGAAGATGTTTTATATGGTCTGCCTTGTCGAGGCTCTTGACTAGCATGTCATCCACATAAACTTCCATTGTTTTACCAATCAGTGGCTCAAAAATCTTGTTCACCAATCTTTGGTATGTTGCCCCTGCATTCTTAAGTCCAAATGCCATGACTAAATAACAGAAAACACCAAAGTCAGTGATGAATGATACCTTGGAGATGTCGTCCTTGTGCATCTTGATTTGGTTGTACCCACTGAAGCCATCCATGAAACTTAGCATCTCGTGCCCAGCAGTGGCATCTATCAAAGCATCAATCCTTGGTAAGGGAAAACAATCCTTAGGACATGCATCATTCAAGTCGGTGAAGTCCACACACATTCTCCACTTTCCATTAGCCTTCTTGACCATCACTGGGTTAGCCAACCATTCAGGGAATTGAATTTCTTCAATGAAGCCTGCTTCCAAGAGTTTTTCTACCTCCTGCTTGATGGCTTCTTGCCTTTCGGGAGCAAAATTTCTTTTCTTTTGTTTCACTGTCTTCCTTTCAGGATCTACATTCAATTTGTGGGTTATCAATTGGGGATCAATCCCTGGCATATCAGCTGTTGTCCAAGCAAATACATCACTGTTTTCTTGAAGAAAGGATGTCAACTTGCTTTTCATAGATTCAGGTAGTAAAGCTCCAATGTAGGTGACCTTGTCTGGTTCTCCTGGGATCAAGGGGATAGGAACAAGATCCTCAGCTGGCTTTCCTCTTCTTTCTTCATCGTTTCTAATGTCCATGTCCTCAATTAGGAGAACCTGCCCCCCAACTCCATCAGGCCTCAAAGCGGCTACATAACAACTTCTAGCCATTTTCTGATCACCTTTCTCTTCGCCAATTCCATTCCTGGTAGGGAACTTGATCTTTAAATGATAAGATGAGGCAACAGCCTTAAATGCATGAAGACCTGTTCTTCCCAGAATTGCATTGTAGGTTGAAGTCGCTTTAATAACTATGAAGTTCAGCATTTGAGTAGACGTCTTTGAACCTTGTCCCATCGTCATGGGGAGTTGAATCGTGCCTTCTACCTTCGATTCTACTCCATTGAATCCATATATGGGCATGTTTGAGGGTGTTAGCTGAGAATCAGTGTAACCCATTTTGATGAAAGCATCATGGAATAAGATGTCCACTGAAGCTCCATTGTCAACAAGAACTCTCTTCGTTTCAGAGTTCCCTATCACAGGTACTATGACCAGAGGGTCATCATGGGGAAATTTCACTCCCTCAAGATCAGAATCGTCAAAATTCAAAGATACTTCAGTCTTGGCACGCTTTGGTGCTTCTCCAACCACAGTCATTACCTCACGGGCATAAGCTTTTCTCGAATTTCTGGAAGGTCCGGCAGCAGTTGGTCCTCCAAATATCATATTGATGACAGGCCCTCGGGGCTTTGGATTTCGGTTTTGATCATTGTCACGTCTATCATAATCTTTCCTTTCATAATTCCCTCTCTGGCTTCCTTGATTTCCATCCTTGGTAAACTTACCTAGCTTTCCTCTTCGAATCAAAAACTCAATTTCATCTTTCAGCTGCCTGCAGTCATCTGTCTCGTGGCCAACTTCTTTGTGGAAACGACAGTATTGGTTTTGATTTCTTTTTGACACATCGGCCCTCATGGGTTTCGGCCATTTAAGGTCTTCTTCTTTTGCTATCTCCAACAGAATTTGGCTCCTAGGAGCATTTAATCTGGCATACTCCGTAAACTTAGGCCCAAAATTGCTTTTCTTGGGTGGTGAATCTGACTCCTTTGATGTCCTAGGATACTTCTCTCTTGCATCATATTCTGGAGCATCCTTTCTCTTTTTTGAATTTCCATTGCCAGTAGCAATGGGTTCGTACTTTCTCATGCTCTCCTCAGCTTTGATATATTTCCCAGCTCTATCTTGTAGTGACAACATGTTTTCAGGGGGATGTTTGGCCAAAGACCTCCTGAAGTGGTCATCGGTAGTTCCTTGCTGTAGGGCTATCATAGCCACTTTATCTTCCAAATCTGGGACTTTTATAGCCTCCTTAGTGAATCTACTCAAGTATTCTCTCAATGTTTCATTCTTGCCTTGTCGAATCGCCATAAGAGAGGCAGAACTTTTCTCATGTATCTTCCCACTAACAAATTGATTGATGAATGCCTTACTCAGCTCTTTGAAGGATCCAATAGAATTGGGCGGAAGACGACTATACCAATGTTGAGCCATACCCGCTAGAGTTTGTGGGAACGCCCTACACTTTGCAGCGTCATTGGCAGGCTGCAACAGTAGTGCATTTGAGAAGGTTCTTACATGATTTGCGGGATCACCCGTTCCATCATAAGCTTTGATGGTTGGCATTTTAAATTTCCTGGATATAGTGGCTTTCATAATCTCTTGTGTGAAGGGTGGTGTAGGATCGTCAGGATCTCCTAGGGGCAACAATACAGTAGGATCTCCTCTTGGGATTTCAACCCTTCTGGATCTCGGAGGAGTAGGATCCAGATTAATTACCGGAGTCTTCCCGGCTGCTCTTGCAGCCTCTTCCTCCTCTAACTTCTTTTTGAGTTTTGCAACCTCTGCCTCATGGGCTGCAATCCTTTCCTGAGTGGTTGGCTCCTTGTTTGCAGAACGTCTCCTTCGCGGGGGATAGTCATCATCAGTATTATAATTTTCATCCTCAGTGTAAGGCCCAAAGAAATCGTCTCGAAACATTTGAAGAGTTTGGGTTTGTCGGTTCAGGGGTTCCAAACCTTGGACGTAAGGGGGCACGTAAGCCTCATGGTGTACCAGAGTGGTACCACTACCGCCCACCGGGGGTCGAGGGGGCCTGGTATGGGTAGGCATCCCCAGGGTCTGGTTTACATATTGAGGGAGATCAGTAGTGTGTAGTTGAAGGCTCCTCGGGGCACTCATGAGTAGTGGGGAGGTTGTGATTGCTTGCTGGTGAGTGGTCTCTTGTGAATTAGATCCATGAACGACCACTTGCAGGGGATTCGTCCCTTCAATTGGGATCTCTGATCCTTGAGTGTTGGTGGGGATATTCGTCCCTTCAGTACTAGTAACTGGTGGTGGTTGACTTCCGTGAGTATCAGCCCCGGAGGTGATAGGAAGTTCTTCAGAAGCTCGAGTTGTTCTTCGGGTGTTTGCCATGGTTGATGTTTTCTTCCCACAGACGGCGCCAAATGTTATGGATTAAAAAACGTGCTTGGTAAATTAAATGCTAGGGTTTGTGAGCGTTCAAGCTTTAATGGCTGCTCTTGTGTTTCGGGACTAAATCGGTCCTCACAAGATGCCTACGTATCTCTGCTGTATAGAGAATCAAGCCAATAAAACGTAGTTCTGATTGTAGGATCAGGGGTCCTTATATAGGCGTTTGGAGCCTTGTAATTAAGGTAGGTTTAGGAGACTTAATTGATAAGTCTTGTTATTGATAACTGATAAGGAGTGTTTTACTTGGCAGGCAAGTATTACCTTATCTGATAAGTGTCATGACTCATCATTTTATTTGATTGGGATTCTGGATCCTTTTATGAAGATTCTACTTTGATTTGGTCTCTATTTATGAGCTGTGTAATTTCCTTATTTATTAATTACGAAATTAATAAATAATCAGGGATTCGGGCATTAAATATCGAGTCTTTTCATTGGACCGTCAATTATATTTCTATAATTACTTTTCTGTCCATATCAGAGATTTTTTCTCATGTTTGATATTATGTATTCAAACATTAGAAAAATAGATCGAAACTATTTGAGATGTGCGTACGCTTATCTTTTCATTTATATTTAAGGAAAAATTTGTAGTTTCCTTTTGAAAAAATTAAAAAAATAAATTGAAATGATTTGAGATGCGCTGCCTCGTCTTCTCCTTTATAAGCATTTGTAGTTTCCTTGATTAAAATATGTAACTTTATTTGAAAAATAATCATAGTAATTTAAACTTTAAACACTAATTTGAAAATTACTTAACTTTCTTGATTAAAATATGTAAAAAATTATAAAAACCAAACCGTCAGCTCACCCTCCTCCGGTTTCACCTCACCGTCCTTTTTTTCTCATTTATAGAACTATATTGATAATGTTAATGCTTTTTATAATTTAATTAACTAGGATAGGACATTTTAATTATAGAAACAAAATAAGTACGGCTTATTATTACCAGCTTACTCTTTTTGTTCCAATGCACAAATGCTACATCTAATTTACTTTGTGCTATACAATAGTACAAATGTCCAATGACCCACATTTTCCTATCTTGTAATTATAGAATCAAATTTGGCGAGCTTCTAATATTTATTCCCATTTCTAGTCAAAAGAAAATGGAAAGAATTAGTTTTAGAAAACACTAGGTCGGCATGTTTGAGAGCCCCAATAATTCTCAATTAAGCATCAATAAGTAAAATTTCAATTAAAAGTATTCATTTCAAAATGTTGACAAAATTCTAATTTAAAATTATAAAATATCTTTTATAATAGAGTTTGTTTTAACCAAATATGTAAGATAATCATTACTATACTATATTATTAAAAAGAAACATTAAGAGTTTTGATTATTGGTCGGTATTTGGGACAATTATTTTTTTCAGCTAAAACACATTACATAGTTTATATATATTTCTAACCAAAATAATCCATCTTCTAAAAATAAAATAGGTAATATATATATATATATATATATATATAAATCAAATGGTAATATTATTATATATTTATAACTGATTACGTTTTCAGCAAAAACACATTATCTGTTCTACATTTTCTAACTAAAACAACTCATCTTCTAAACATAACACATGGAAAGTAAATATGTAATAGTAATATTGTTATATATAATTATTAATAAATAACCACTTACCCTTTTCATCTAAACACATAACTTTTTATATTTTTTTCTAACTTAAACAACTAATTTTCTAAAAGTAACACGAGCAACATATATATAAAAAGGTAATATAATTTTATATTTTCTAATTTAAACAACTAATTTTCTAGAAGTAACATGAGCAACATATATATAAATGTAATATAATTTTATATAATTATTAATAAGTAACTAACTGTCTTTTTAAGGACATTGTATGTTTTATATTTTTTAAGTAAAACAACTCAAATTCGAATTAAAAATAACACGGACAAAATATAGATATAATGACAATATTATTATATTAAACTTATAAAATATGAGTTTAATATAATTTTTTATAATATACAATTTAAATAAGATAATTAATAAAAAAATAAAAGTAATAGCATATGTTAGAAGAAACTTATGACATATTTTGTTATTTACACTTTAGTCACATTTAAATTTTTTAAGAGCAAATAAATATAGACCCTTAGATCTATTATTTTAAAATATTTTATATTTTAATATCTAAAATACTACTAAAGATTACGTCAACAATTTATTAAATTAAATTATTTATATTATTAGATATATACATCCAATTTATTATATACACATATAATAAGATATTTTTATACTATATAAAATACAACTATAAAATAAGATATTCTGCAATACTCGAGAAATTTTCTCATTTTAAAAAACACAGACATATTTATTAGTCAAAATTTTTTGTTTCTTTCCAATAATTTATCGGAAGAGAGATTTGAGAAAAGTTGGTAAATGAAATATTGTTGAAAGACGATTATCATATTATTTTGGAATATTCGTTGAGTGGAGATTATTTTATTTTAAGATATTGTTTGTATTTGAAAGTCGAAAAAGATAAGTGAGAGAAGAATTATTTTGGAATGATGAATATTATTTTGGACATGAGAAATATGGAGAGTTTATATTTTTGGAGGAAAGAGAATTATTTATAATTATTTAAGAATCTTTTTTAGAGTAAATAGAATTTTATTATTTTAGGAATATATTTAAGAATATTTTTTCTTTTCTAGATTAAGAAATTAGAATTAGAATTTCGTAATTAGGACAATATTTAGAAAAGTAGAATATAATTAGCCAATAACAAAATTGCCCACTTGAGTAAATATAAATAGGCAAAAGCATTTCTTTTATTTCATTTTATTAGTCTTCATCTTTCCTGTTTAGAGAGAGAAAAGAGAGAGTACTTAGAGAGAGAAAATTTTGGAAGGCCATATCTTACAAACGGAAGCTCTATTTTCACATGCATTAGTAGTTCGCCAGGACGAGAGCTACAAGATACACCTGGTTATTTGGCAAAGGTTTTCATTGGGGTAAGTTTTACAAGTTGTGTTTTAATGGAGGTCCCTTGAGTTTTATTTCGTTTTAGTTTATATGAAGGAATTGTGAGCATAGATAAGGCTTTTTTTTTTTGTGTGAATTCGTGATGGGTTGAGATTACTTTGCTTTATATGTTGTTGGGTGTTGATGGTTGTTGATGTTGTTTGAATCGCAGGTGTGTGCTTATTGTGTGTGCGTTTGTTTGTGCTGCTGTGTGTATGTGTTCCGTGTATGTGTGTGTGTTTGGTGTGTATGCGTGCTGAAACAGAGAGAGACAGATAACAGATATAGGGGAGAGATGATAGAGAGGGAGAGAGACAGACCCGAGAGGGAGAGATTGAGTAAGGGAGGGAGAAGGGTGAAAGGGAGATGTGAGTTGGGACGGTGGTGACAGGTTGGGTGTTGATGGTAAAGGTGGTACCGTACTACTTGTTTGTAGATGTATATGGGTGTAGAAAAAAAATAGATATTAATGGATTGTTTTGTTATTGAAAGAAAGAGATTTGGTTATTTTTATATGAACAATAGGTATGTTGGAAAATTGTGAGAAGGGGATAAATAAATTGGTAAGAAAAGGGAAATGAAAAAATAAAAGAGAACAAATAGTTATAAAATTCAGAAAAGTGATTAAAATGGAGATTTTCAGGAATTTTTATAATTGGTCAGGAGATTCGCAGACAGTAATTTTATTTGTCATTGGGATAATATTAGAAGTTTTATGATGATTTTGTCTTTGGTAACACCGTGGAGAACAATGGAGTTATGAATTTAATTAGATTAACGGTTTTCAAAGGAGTAAGAGATATTTTAATTAATTAAAAATTTCCTGAACTCAAAATTTAGCTTAGAATATATGGAGGAGATCGGATCGAGATGTACTATGTCATTAGATGGATTTTAATAAAAGATTCTGTAAATAATACCTTGTTTTAGAGCACAGATAAGATTAAAGGGTTATGTGTAAATGGTATTTTGTTGTTATTCAGTGTTTATTGTCTACATGACATTCAGGATATCTTAACTGAATATGATTGAATTTGCATCGGACCTAAGTTAAGCTTACTATTCTCTTTCTCTCTCGAGATTTTCAAGAGATAAGTGCAAGTGTAATGTCATTCCTTACCTTCCAATGTTTTTCAATGTTTTCTGTCAAATGTGATTTTCTTATAAAATTCCCAATTAATTTTGTTATGAGAAATTATGAGAAATTTGAGAAAGTTTATTACTTTTGAGCATGTAACTTGATAGTGAGTTTTGTTGTTATTTTGAAGTTCCTACAAAATATTACGTTAAAGCGAATTTCTTCCTTATCAGTTATTCTCATTTGTTCGAGATGACTCTTTTGTTTTATTCAGCTAAGGATTAGTCTCTTTGTTTGAATTAGTCAATTTCATTCTTTTCTGTCGGATTTATTGTTCAAACCCGACAACCCTTTTTGTGATTTTTTTTATTTGATTCATTGTCCGAATCAAATTTTTCGATTGTGTGAACCTAAATCTTATCAAATCGCACGCTAGTCGAGTTATAAATCTTAATCTCGAATATTGGGAGACTAGAGTAATTGTTTATTTGATTTCGGGTTGTTCTGATTGTTTCCAGAGAACTTATGATAATTCTTTGTTTGAACTATTCTAATTCCTTCGAGATAGTTTCCTCGATTGTAACTGTTTGCGCATTGTCCAGGTCAACAAAAAAGTAATTTTATTTAAAATTCTATATTGATCCTTTATTCGGATTGATAACACATTTTTGAGGAAACTAGAAGTTAGCCAGGTCAAGCAAATAATTTCTGAGAATTGTTTCAAATGATCTGTATTCCCAAATGAATCGGGTATTCTTTACTCATACCGGTCAATACGGGAGAGCGACCCATGGTTTACTTTCTGGTCAACGTGGAAGAGCGGCCTGTTAAAGTACAGAACACAGAAAGATCCAAAACTGGAATGAGATTTACTGATATGGAAATCTTGCAATACAAAAGTTGAAACTTACATAATGGGAAATTAACGATTTAATAGACTACCCAACTGAGGCCTCTACAAATCAGGCCCATAACTCCTATTTTTCCTCAGCTGACTTATTCATATCCTAAACAAACGAAACTACTTGCAGACTAATTCTTTGCTGCAACGTAAACATTATTTAACCAAAATAAAACAAACAAATAGAATATGTTTAGATTAATAATAATCCCAACATACTCCCCCTTAATCTAAACATTCTTCAGTTCCTTAACTCCGAGCAACTCTCTCATTCGTTCAAACTTTGTTGCTGCCAATGCTTTCGTGAGAATGTCAGCTCGTTGTTCATCAGTCCGCACATGCCTTATCACGATCAAGCCCTGCTCAACACAATCTCGAATAAAATGGTATCTTAAGTCAATATGCTTGCTCCTCCCATGGAATACAGGATTGCGAGCCAAGTCGACAGCAGAACGATTGTCGATATACAAGATAACTGGCCCAGCCTTACTCCCTGTGATGTAACTGAGAACCCTTTGCAGCCAAATCGCTTGACAGGCCGCGGCTGTGGCCGCCATGAACTCGGCTTCACAGCTTGAAAGCGCCACACACCTCTGCTTCTGGGAGACCCATGTAATCAAGTTCTCGTCGAGATAAAAAGCCATCCCTCCTGTGCTTTTCCGATCATCCAAACTGCCCCCCAAGTCACTGTCCGAGTATCCTGACAGTATATAGTTTCCTTGTCCCTTCTTGTAGATAAGACCATATTGCAGCGTCCCTTTCACGTAACGACAAATCCTCTTCACAACGTTTAAGTGTATCTCCGTAGGCCTCTCCATGTGTCTACTAACGATTCCCACCGCGTAAGCGATGTCAGGTCTGGTATGAACCAGGTACCTCAGTCCCCCAACAATGCTCTTGAACTGAGTAGAATTCACAGGCTTGCCAGTTAATTCAGAGCTAAGTTGAAGCTTGTATTCCATCGGAAACTTCACAGTGTTACAATCGACCATCCTTGCTTTCTCAAGAACCTTCTTCGCATAGCTGGACTGTCGAATTTCAATAAAACCATTGCCCTGGGTCACTTCCAGCCCCAAATAGCAAGACAACTTTCCAAGATCAGATGTCAAATTCATTACTCATCTCCCCTTGAATTTGACAATGTCGGAGAGGTGAGTGCCAGTAACAAGAAGGTCATCAACATAGACCCCAACAATCAAGGAGTGGTCGCCGTCTCGTTTAGTATAGACAGCCTGTTCATAAGGACATTTAACAAAACCCAATTTCAATAAATAATGACTAAGACGGGAGTACCATGCTCTTGGTGCTTGGCGGAGTCCGTATAGCGCTTTTAAAAGTTTGTAAACCTTGTGTTCAGAGCCTGCCTTGATGTAACCTTTGGGCTGTGATACGTAGACTTCCTTTTGAATCACTCCGTTCAAAAACGCAGATTTCACATCGAGGTGATGGACCTCCCAGTCTTGTTTAGCTGCTAGAGCAAGAAGTAGACGCACAGTTTCGAGTCTTGTGACAGGGGCAAAGACTTCATCGTAGTCGATGCCATGACGTTGAACATAGCCTTTGGCCACAAGGCGTGCTTTATGTTTAGTAATATTTCCATGCTGGTCCATTTTCTGCTTGAAAACCCATTTTAGATCAATAGATTTATGTCCAGCAGGCAGGTCCACCAACGTCCACGTCTGATTTTTCTCAATGGAGTCCAGCTCTTGGTCCATTGCAGCTTTCCAGATAGGGTCTGTGATTGCTTGCTCGAAACAGATGGGCTCATCAATGCCCATTAACAATAGCTCATCCTCGAGTTCCATTTGAACTGTGCTGCTATAAATGTCGTCTATATTTCTGAATTTCTTTGGCTGTTCACTACTCGCACTTGATGCACGGGAGGATGCAGTTGCTTCGTCTGTTGTCTGGGATTCAGAGACGATCGTCACTGAGGTCTGTGGTGTCTCAGGGGAGGTAGGTGAGTCAGGATCATCATGAAGTGCAGTAGGTTCATGGGTCTGTGTTTCCATAGAATCATCAAACTCCAGTAGGCCGACACCAGTTGTTTCAGAATTGTTACCTGTTTCCCAACTCCAAGACTTATCTTCGATGAAAGAGACATCTCTGCTAATGTGAATCTTCCCTGTGACTGGATCAAACAGTCGATAGGCTTTTGTCCCGGGTTCTCGACCAAAATGCACCATCATTTTGCTTCTATCGTCAAGTTTTTTAGTATGTACAGCTGGAATTTGCATGAACGCTATGCAACCAAAAATCTTTAGACAGGTGACATTAGGCTTCTTTCTAAACCAGGCTTCGTGTGGAGTGGTGGTGGACATGGACCTTGTTGGGAGTTTATTTAAGACAAACACAGCATGTCTAACTGCCTCGCCCCAGAATTTCATAGGCACTCTTCGTTCCTTCAGTAGACTCCTGGCCATGGCTACGACTGTGCGATTTCGGCGTTCTACGACACCATTTTGTTGGGGTGTGTAGGGCGCCGTATAATGGCGTTGTATGCCATGAGTCTCACAGAAAAGATTGAATTCTCGTGAGCAGAATTCACCCCCACGATCAGTTCTAAGAGTTTTGATTCCCTGTGGTACACCATTCTCAACAAGTGCTTTAAATTTCTTAAAGTAAGTCAAAGCTTCATCCTTAGATTTAAGCATATAAACCCACATCATACGACTATAATCATCAACAAGGAGCATAAAAAACCGATTGCCAGCAGGGGTAGATGGTGATATTGGGCCACACAAATCCAAATGTATTAATTCTAAAGCTTTACTAGCAATAAAAGATGTTTGATGTGGAAAAGGCTTACGTGCTTGCTTGGACATAAGACAGCCGTTGCATAAATCAGTAGGCTGTCGTACATGCGCCAGGCCATGAACCATACCGTGCTTTGTCATTGTCTGCATTGCTTTGAAATTCACGTGTCCAAGGCGTTTATGCCAGAGCCACGCTTCTTCCTCACCCTTTGTCAATAGACACTGATTCTGGACGTCCCTGATATGGATCTTGTATAGCCGGTTAACAGACCTTTTTACATGAATTAGCAACCTCCCACAACTGTCAAAAATCCTCAAGCTGTTTCCATCCATGACAACTCGGTTTCCTTCCTCAGACAATTGACCCAAGCTTATGATGTTGCTTTGAAGTGTGGGTATATAATAAACTCCTTGTAGAACTCTAGTCTCTCCATTCTTGCACACAATCTTGATTGCGCCTTTCCCTTCGATTTTTACCAATGAGCCATCACCAAATTTCACTTCGCCCTTCACCGTTCTGTCTAGTTTCTCGAATTTCTCTTGGTGGCCAGTCATGTGATTACTGGCCCCATTGTCAAGATACCAAGTGTCTTCCTCTCTTCCCTGAACAGCGATTGCGTCCTTGTTTTCAGTAAATGACACCACTTCATCTGCACCGTTCTCACAAAGAGCCATCAACAGTGCAGGCTCATCATCGTTTAGCTATGCTAAGTTCACCTCGCCCTTTGGCTGTCTAGCCTTTCGTGGCTTACGACACTCTCCTGCATAGTGACCATATGCTCCACAATTGAAGCATTTAACTTGACTTCTATCACGCACAAGTCTGTTACCAGTACTCCGATAGTCACCTCCACTCGACTGCGTGTTTTTACCCGATCTCTTCAGCCACTCCTCCCGTGTAAGGAGAAGTTTCTTATCAGGACTCTCTTGTTTTTGCCACTCCTCCTCCGTTAGTAATAGCTGTGATGATCATTCACTGGTTTCTATCCCACCATGCAAGCGTTCCTCATGAGCCTTCAATGACCCTATCACCTCTGCTACCGACATGGTCTTTAAGTCCCCAAATTTTTCTATGGCAGACGCAATTTGGAGGAACTTAGTTGGAACAGCTCTCAACAGCTTCTTTACTATATACTCCTCTGCAATTATCTCTCCCAGTGCCCTGATGTTAGTGACCAGGCCATTAAGTCTCATACAGAACTCATCCAGTCTCTCCGATTCCTTTATCCTCAACGACTCAAACTCTGATTTGAGAGTCTGTGCCTTGGCCTGCTTCACCTTATCAGCACCCAAGCATAGAGTCTTAATTTCTCCCCAGGCGTCTTTTGACGTTGTCTTCTCTGCAATGGTCAACAGTATGTCTTCGGGTATGCCTTGATAGATGATCGCCAGGGCTCGCTTATCCATCTTCTCCTCGATTGCTCCCTTTGGGTCTTTGGGATCAATGGCTTCCCACACACCGTGGGCCTGCATAAACACCTTCATCTTTAAAGCCCAGATGGTGTAGCTGCTGTTAGATAACATAGGATAGCTGAGACCGAACGATCCTTCCTTTCCCTTTGCTGAATCCGTTTTCCCCGTCTCCATCTTGCTGTTAACTCTCACTACGTGACCAGGAACAAAGTGCTCTGATACCAGATGTTAAAGTAAAGAACACAGAAAGATCCAAAATTGGAATGAGATTTACTGATATGGAAATCTTGCAATACAAAAGTTGAAACTTACAGAATGGGAAATTAACGATTTAATAGACTACCCAACTGAGGCCTCTACAAATCAGGCCCATAACTCCTATTTTTCCTCAGCTGACTTATTCATATCCTAAACAAACGAAACTACTTGCAGACTAATTCTTTGCTGCAACGTAAACATTATTTAACCAAAATAAAACAAACAAATAGAATATGTTTAGATTAATAATAATCCCAACACGGCCCAGGTCCAGATAGAGATTGGTACCCGTTAATTCGGGTGCATATATTTTATGGCATTAATTTTTTTTAGGTTGAAAATGATAACCCTTTATGCTAGCAAAATATTTTGTGATACTTCAGACAATCTGAGAATTTTGTCATTGTGTTTAAACACTCAAAATTATTCTAAGTTAGAATTGAGTTCTTTCTTTTGTTACTTATGTTCAAATTGAGATGGTTGCTTCTATATCTTTCTTTTGAGTATCAAAGATGTCCGATAAGTCATCGAAGTTTTCAATTCTTACTTGTTGTAGTGTACTACTTGAGTATCCCTTGAAAATTATTTCCTTATAATGAGATTGTTACTTCTCATTTTCACTACGAGTATTATTTCCTTTGTACCATTTAGGCATTAAGAATTAGGTAGTGAACTTGCTGACCATTCAATTTCTCCCTCATGATTACTTCAGCAGTCAAAAGAGAAAGCAATGAGTCCTCTAGACACAAGCACAACGGCAAGCGGAAGATTCAGGGCCAACCTGGCACCGATTAGAATCACTGTCCTGATGTATGTGACGAATGGTATTTTTGTACAATTTTTAGCTTTATTAAGTGGCTTAAATGTGACACATGTACGAAAATTCGAGAAAAAAATTAAATAGTAGTAATTGCTTTAGATCTGAAATTGATGGGTAATGGAGAAAGAGCAAAGGTGGGCCGAAATCTAGTGGGAGATGAAGGTTGAAAAGGAGAGGGGAGAGACAGAGTGAAAGAGATGTGGGAGAGGGTGGATAGAGTGGTGGGGATTGTTGATGGTGGTGGTGGCCACCGCGGGTGGTGAGGATGGTGGTGGCAGCGCGGGTGGGTGGTAGCATGTGGTAGGCGCCTTGTGGTGGTGATGTTGGTGGGTGGAGGCAGGTGGTGGCGTTGGTGGGTGAAGGCAGGTGGTGGTGGCATTGTTGGGTGGAGGGTGGTGTGGTTGGTGGTGGTGATGGGTAGACAGATAAGGGAGTTAGATGAGATAGATGAAAGATAAAAAATAAAAATTGAAAAATGAATTGTGTGGCTATGATTTTTGGTTTAGATATAAAAAATGCTTAAATGAGATCTTAGTTCTCACAATCAAGTGATATTAATACTTGATAAATTAATATTTTTTAGTATAAAATTTAATTTAAGTGTAGTTCATGTAAAAAATTATCAATTAGATAATAAGATAGTTATATTTAAAAAGTTTGATGAATCAATGTTTGATCCTACTAAGAATATAAATTAATAATTTATATAATAAAAATATTTTTCAGGATAATTTAGTTAGATATGATTTTATTATTTTTTTACTACAAATTGAATCTTAGGATAACTTATCTTTAACTCCACTCACAAAACTTAAGCTCAGGTCCAATACTAATAATATTAAATAAAACACCCTCAGCTTGAAAAGTATTTAACCATTTTGTGGATAATATTTAACAATGTTTTTTAGCAATGATATGCACCATTTCTCATCAACTACAAACTTAATTTAGCATAAATAATTCAATAAAGTACTCCTAAGTCATAACCATTATGGGGTAATAACATAGAATATAAAAAGTATTTGTAAATACTATATACATAACTCCTGAGTTTTAAATGTTTTCTTTTGTTTCCGTGCTCCTGAGTTTTTAAAAACTTTCTCCTCATTTTTGGAATGATTGGGAGGGATTGTTGACAAAACATTTTATTTAATTACTTTTATATCCAAACTTTTTCTTGTGCTCATAAAAAACTTGAGAGAAGGTTAGAGAAATTAAACTATCACTTTTCATTTAAAATGTAAAGGTGCTTATGTTGGTTAACAAAATATAATTCCTTGTATGAATTAACAAAAGATAATACTTAGCTTGTAATTTGGCCGTTAAGCAAATTTAAATAGTTGGACTTAAAATATAAATCACACTTAAAATATAAATCACCAGAAAGAGGGGCTGAACAATTTTTAATTTGTTCTAAGAAGTCTGGGGTAAAAAAAGAGAATTTTCTTAAGTTTACAAAGAAACTGTTGTTTTTCTATAAATTGTATGCTTAATTATCCTTGGTGGCTAAAGAAAAATCAGAATCTTTAGACTTAATATATCTGGCGTTGTCCGCAAAGGGTGCACTGCTTAGGTTTGGATAGTTATACTGACCCTGCTGAATATTTTGCATAAAATTGCCAACAGGATCCCATACAAACCCAAAATTTTGGTTCTCATTGAGATCCAAATCCAAAACTGGAAATTTAAAATCGCTAGAGTACTGGTCATTCTGAGTTTGGAAATTGCCAAGTGGGTTCCCATCATCAGCACCGTCATTTTCTTTATGTGAACTCGCTGTCACATGTTCAAGTTTCATAGAGCTTGGAGGGTCCTCCAACCGTACCATCATACTATTTTGGCTGTAATTAGCAGCCTGTAAATTCATGGGAAGCACCAAATTATATTTTCAGAAGAACAACAACCCTGAAATAAAGAGAGATAGGATCTATCTAACTTAACCAATACATAGTATGATGTTGAGCATAAAAGATTTAAGAAAATCTTGCAGCTGAGTTTTATCATCTTGATCCCAATTAGTTTCATTATGCATGCAAATATTAAGATCAATATAAGTTGATAAGAGAAAATAAGAGACATTTTATAGGATCATCATCCCAGTCAAATTAAAAAAACTAATTCAAGTAGAAAAATAAAGCACAAATCATAGTGCAACATTTAATTTCCACGATTGTGCCACAGGAAGCAACATGAAATAGGACATTGTAACTATGTAAATTACTACTGGATAGCTACTACACCAATTATATATCCTAACAAATTCATGATTTATTTATTGATTTAATGATGCAGCCATTAGACTGATTGATTCAGAGAAAGTGCAAGTCATTCTTGGACCACATACCTGGCAAGAAGCATCAAGAGTTGTAGAAATCAACAACCAAGGTTAGATTCCTACTTAGTTTAGCTCAAAAATATGTTTGACTATAGTAGTTTTATATGGTAGATTGCAAGTTGTTTTCTAGCAAGTTATCATTTCTTTTTCTCAAAAGGTTTACCTGCGAGCACATGTCTAAAGGACTGACTTTCTGAACTTACGGAACTAACATCAATAACTAAAAGAATCTACAGTGCATCACATTGTCTCTGCAATTAGTCCTCATCTCTATGGTCTTAACTAATTCATACATAATACATTAACAACGAGAAGTTTCCAAGTCTGAATTGTGCCTTGCATCTCCAACTTCAAAGACAATGGAATATAAGGACTTCAGCCACAAGCACAACTTAAAGAACCACCAAGTGATAGAAGTCCAAACCATACACTACCCAAATGTAAATGTATAATCTTGTTTTAAGTGTAAATGCACAAATGAAAGTTGTAGCTGCAGTAGTAGTGATACCAAATCTCCTCGAATCCTTACAAGATGTAGGAGCAGAAATCAGGCACCTCGTACCACTCCCACCTTACGCTACTTCATTGTCAGAACAACTTATAAGGCTTAAAAGATACCAGTGTAAAGTTTTTATGGTTCATACAACTCTGAAATTGGCCACTCGCAGTATTACCTTGAAAACGAAATCAAAATTAGAACAAAATTTTGAGTAAGGCATTTATCAAACAGGTGGTGAGCAGACCTACCATTAAATACATCATAAACATAAACCAAATGAGATACCGCAACTTACTATGACTAAAATAAGAAATAGAGAGTAACAATTAACAGCACCTAATCAACGTCAAAACACCTTCAACAAGTTACACCTTCCGTAAATTATCTCATATTCCCAATCTAATGTCCCTAATCCAAACAACTCTATTTACAAATTAATTCAACCAATTACAATGTGCTACATTCTCACATCAGCATCTAAATAGCAATAACAATATGATTTCAAGCTCATACCAAACTAATAACTAATCACAAACGAATTCCACAATAACAAATAACAACTAAGAGTAACACAAATATATTTTACGAACAAAATCCAATACTCCACTGACATTTAAATCCAAAACATTACGCATCATTATCCAATAAAACACAAAATCCAACACGAAATTCAAAACAACACAATCTCAAATTTAAAACCTAAGCAGACATACATGTAGTTGAGCAAATACAATCAAAAAAGCAAATAAAAGCAAAAAAAGGAAATAAAATCAAAAAGAAAAGAAAAGGGGTACCAAATCGAGCTAATTACAATGAAATGGTAATTAACTGCAAGAGTGAGGGGTATCTTCCAAGCTCCAAGCTCCAAGCTCCAGATCTAAAAATCGAACAAATCGAACAATTAGGTTAATCGAAATCGAAAAATCGGAACGGGTTTATAAAATCGAACCAATATTGAAAGGGGTTTGACATAATTGAACTAATATTGAAAGGAATCGAAGAATTACATAGGCTAATTAGGGGTTTGTTGAAAGGAGTGGGTTAGGGTTCTTGAAGAAAAAAGAGTGATAAGCGGCGGGGGTTTTGATTTTTATGTTTATGTTTGGGGAGGGGGGTGGGTAGTGTATGTTCTTTTATTTTTATGTTTTTAGTTTAAGGTGGAAAAGAGGGAAGCGAGATTTGAAATTTAGCTGGGGGGGGGGGGGAGTTTTGCCAAGGGGGAAAAGAAAAAAGAGGAAGGCGTGAGTTTATTTTTAAAAAAATGAGGTTTAGACATTGTTTATTCATGTAAGCGATGTGTAGTTTACTATAAGACATCAGTTTTAGAATTTCCAATGTAAGAGACACTTTTAACATCAGTGACTTTTCTGGCTGATGTCTAATGTGTGATGTCTAATCTAGTTTTTCTAGTAGTGATCTCTAAAGTTCTTCGTTGAAGATCAAATCAAGAAAGGCAACATGGGTCAGTATCTAGCCTGGAGAACCGCTGAGAGAGGAGAAGGTTCTGGGAAAGACAAGAATGTCGTGAATGTTGTTATTGGAGGGTCCAACTCACCACCCAGGAGCCCGGGTTATGGAGATGAAATAATGATGGTCCAAGCTTGTCCGGAGCAGGTGATCATTTTCAGCAAAGATGATTTTGAAGGACTCAGCCCAAACCACAATGAAGCCCTGGTTATTAGTCTTGATATTGCCGATAATGAGGTCATGAGAGTCCTGATTGATAACGGCTGTTCTGTCAACATTTTGTTCAAACATACTATGGACCGAATGCAGCTAGGCAGCGTAAAGATGAATGATTGTAGGGAAGACCCTCTCTATGTATTCGGGAACAACTTGGTCCCAATCCAAGGAACCCTATACCTCCCAGTCCTGTTTGGGACTTTCCCGAAGCAAGTCACCAACATGGTCGAATTCTACATTATCAACACTCCCTCCTCCTACAATGTTATTCTAGGAAGGCCGGCCCTGACCAAGCTCCAAGCCATAACATCCACCCCTAACCTGAAATTCAAATTTCCAACACCAGTCGGAACTGGAGAAGTCCGGGGAGATTACGAAATGGCTAGTCGATGCTATGGGCAAGCCCTAGTAATGGCTGAAACTGATCCTGAAAATAAGAGGAAGGCGAGTTCTTATCAGAAGAATATAAGTAGAAAAAAGCACAGATACAACCAAAGGAAGGAACCCGACAAGGAGGTCCAAAACATTGAAAACCCAGCAGCCCAGACCTACCTTGACCAGGTTGTGCAAGCCCGAGTCCAACAGTATGTTTCTAAAGAAGAAATGGGAAAAGTAGAGGCTGCTATTGAGCTCGAATCTATAGAATTGGAAGAGGGAAACCCGGACAGAAAGGTCAAAATTGGAACTAGTTTGGACACAATCTTCAAGAAAGAACTCACTGAGCTACTCCGGGAGTATGCTGATGTATTTTCATGGAGCCCGGATGACATGCCCGGGCTCCAGGAGTCTGTAGCCATGCATAGCCTGGATGTAGACCTAAAGAAGAAACCAGTCAAGCAAAAAAGAAGGAGTTTCGCCCCGGAAAGGCAGAAAGCAATTGATGATCGGATAAGCTACTCAAAGCCGATATCATCTGTGAAGTAAAGTACCCGGAGTGGTTGGCCAATGTTGTCTTAGTCAAAACAATCCAATGGAAAGTGGCGAATGTGTGTGGATTACACTAACCTAAATGCTGCATGCCCCAAAGACCCATACCCACTTCCCAGCATTCACCAGCTCATTGATGCCACTACCGGGCATGTCATGCTTAGTTTCATGGATGCTTTCTCCGGATACAACCAAATTAATATGAACCCGACTGACATAACCGAAACTACCTTTATAACACACCGAGTTGTATATGCTTATACACTCATGCCTTTTGGGTTGAGAATGCTGGATCCACTTACCAGAGAGCCATGGTTGGAAGTTTCAAAATCCAGCAGGGAAGAAACTTAGAATTTTATGTTGATGATATGATAGCCAAATCAACCACAGTCCAAGACCACATTGCTGATTTAAAAGAATGTTTTGACAACTTGAGAAAGCAGGAGATGAAGCTCAACCCGGAGAAGTGCACATTTGGAGTTGGAGCTGGAAAATTCTTGGGTTTCATGATAAGCCAGAGGGGAATCGAAGCTAACCCAGAGAAAATCAATGCTATAACGGAGATGAAAGCACCCCGGACTCAAAGAGATATACAGAGGCTAGTAGGATCTTTGGCAGCTCTAAGAAGGTTTATTCCTAAACTTGCTGAACGCTGTTTACCTTTTTTAATTTACTTAAAGGGGCGCATAAAAAGAAGGATATTGTCTGGAGTCCGGATTGCCAAAGAGCCCTCAACTCAATCATGGAATACTTGGCAGCACAACCAATCCTCACCAAGCCCAAACCCGGAGAACCCCTAAGTCTCTACCTGTCTGTAGGAACCCTGGCTGTTGGGGCGGCCTTTATCCGGGATCACGAAGGCCAACAAAAACCGGTTTATTATGTGAGTCAAGTGTTGAAAGATGCTGAAACCCGTTATCCTAATTTGGAAAAGTTCGCCTTTGCTCTTGTTACTACTTCAAGGAAGCTAAGGCACTACTTCCAAGGTCGTGAAATCAAAGTCATCACTAACCAGCCTCTGAGAAAGATAATCCGCAAACCAGATGTGTCCGGACGCTTGGTCAACTGGGCCATCGAACTCAGCCAATTCACTTTAACATTCATCCCAAGGACTTCAATTAAAGCTCAAGCCCTGGCCGACTTCATTGTGGAGTGCTCATTTCCTGAACCTGTCAACATTCTTATGGAGGCAGAACCCGGGGAGAAGTCCACACCTGATCCCGAAACTTGAAAGGTCGGGGGCGGGACTTATACTGAGGAGCCCAGAGGGATTCCAAATCAAACAAGCCATTGCCTTCAATTTTTCAGCAACAAACAATCAAGCTGAATACGAAGCCCTCCTAGAAAGACTCCGCCTAGACAGGACTCTCAGAATAAAAAAAACTCACTATTTTAAGTGACTCACAGATCGTGGTGAAGCAAACAACAGGAGAATATATTGCAAAAGACCCAACTTTGACTAAGTACCAAGTCCTGGTTCAAGGTCACCTAGCTCTTATCCCCCATTTTGAAATCATTCATGTGAATCGAGAAGATAACACCGAAGCTGATATCCTATCCAAGCTAGTACAGAATTCGGCTGATTTGGATAGCTTGGTCTACTTTGAGGAATTGGATAAGCCAACAATAGAGGAAGAAGAAATCATGAAAATTGATGATCAACCTAGCTGGATGACTCCTATCATTCTGTATTTGAAAAAGGGAGAATTACCACTTGAGAAGAGTCAAGCTCAAAGACTGAAAGCCAAAGCGACCAAGTTCTTTTTGGAAGAAGGAATACTCTATCGCCGGACCTATTCTGCCCCGATATTGAAGTGTGTTGGACCAGTTGAAGCTACTTATTGTTTGGAGGAAGTTCATGAAGGAATCTGTGGTGACCACATGGCTGCAAAAGCCCTGGCTCACAAGATCATTAGGCATGGCTATTATTGGCCGACTATCCACAATGATGCTATAAATTTTGTGAAGAAACGCAAGAAATGCCAACTATTCAGCAATGTCCCAAGATAGAGCCCGGTCCTACCTTCTTCAGTCATGTCTCCAATGCCCTTTGCAGTATGGGGAATCGACACCATGGGTCCATTTCCCCGGGCTAAGGGTGACTTGAGATACTTATTGGTGGCAATTGACTATATGACTAAATGGGCAGAGGCTAAGACAATGAGAACAATCAACCAGTAGGACTGCATAAAGTTCATGGACAACATTTTAATGAGGTTCGGGATACCCATGGTTTTGGTCTCTGACAACGGGCCATAATTTGTGGGGTCCGAGTTCGAGGGGTATCTGAAAGAAAGAGGAATCAAACACAAAAAATCATTTGTTGCCTACCCTAGAGGAAACGGTCAAGTCGAGGTCACAAACCGTATCCTGCTAAGGGGAATTGAAAATCGGCTACAGGAAAGCAAGAATAAATGGCCCAGGGAGTTACCTAATGTGTTATGGGCATACAGGACTAGTCCCCAGACTAGCACTGGTGAAACCCCATTTAAGCTGGCTTACGGTACTGAAGCCTTGTTACCCATTGATGTCGGAAATCCTTCCCACAGAGCTATCAATTTTGAAGAGATTGCTAATGAAGAATGGCTGAAGACCAATTTAGTCTTGATTGATGAGGTTCGGGACCAAGATGTTGGATGAATGGAGAAGTATAAGGAGAAAACTCGAGAGTACTTTGGGAAGAAGGCCCGGGTTAAAAACATTAATGTAGGAGACCTGGTTCTTAGAGACACTGAGGCTTCTAACCCAACTAATATTGGCAAACTTATGCCACCGTGGGAAGGACCTTACAAACTAGTTGAGGTACTCTGACCTGGAACTTACAAACTTACTCATATGGATGGTTCTGAGGTCCCAAACACTTGGCATGGCCTCAGACTCATGAAGTTCTACCAGTAAGAAGAATGCAAAGCCCGAACAAGGAATAAGGAGCTCCTGAAAGCCCAAAAACTTCAGCAATCCATATCAATTTTCGTAATGGAGTTAGAATAAGAAATTTGTACTCTGGATTTTTCTATGACTAAAACCGGGCATGTTGTTCTTTCATATAAACTTGTATTTTACATTTCCAGTATTTTTCAATTTTTGTAATAGCCGTAGCTCAGAGCAATAAGCATAACATGTAGACAGGGCCCCCAACAATATACAACCAAAAAACCCTAGCTCGGAGCCATAGGCATATATTGCAGCCAGGGTTCCCAGCAATACGCAAATAAAAAATTCCCAAGTACAAAACTATATGCCCGGCCCGAACTAAGCTATGAGGGCGGGTCCCCAGCAATATGTAATCAATAACCCTGGCTCGGAGCCATAGGCGTATAATGCAGCCAGAGTTCCCTGCAATATGCAATCATAAACATAGGAAAAAATCCTAAGTGCAAAACTATATGCCCGGCCCGGACTAAGATATGAGGTCGGGCTCCTAGCAATATGCAATCAATAACCCCAGCTCGGAGCCATAGGCATATAATGCAGCCAGGGTTCCCAGCAATATGCAATCATAAACTTAAGAAAAAATCCTAAGTGCAAAACGATATGCCTGACCCAGACTAAGCTATGAGGCCGGGCTCCTAGCAATATGCAATCAATAACCCTGGCTCGGAGCCATAGGCGTATAATGCAGCCAGGGTTCCCCTCAATATGCAAACATAAACTTAAGAAAAAAATCCTAAGTGCAAAACTATATGCCCGGCCCAGACTAAGATATGAGGCCAGACTCCTAGTAATATGCAATCAATAACCTTGGCTCAGAGCCATAGGCATATAATGCAACTAGGGTTCCCAGCAATATGCAATCATAAACTTAGGAAAAAATCCTAAGTGCAAAACTATATGCCCAACCTGGACTAAGCTATGATGCAGGGCTCCTAGCAATATGCAATCAATAACCCTGGCTCGGAGCCATAGGCGTATAATGCAGCCAGGGTTCCCAGCAATATGCAATCATAAACTTAGGAAAAAATCCTAAGTGCAAAACTATATGCCCGGCCCGGACTAAGCTATAAGGTCGGGCTCCTAGCAATTTGAAATCAATAACCCTGGCTCGGAGCCATAGGTGTATAATGCATCCAGGGTTCCCTGCAATATGAAATCATAAACTTAGGAAAAATCCTAAGTGCAAAACTATATGCCCGACCCGGACTAAGCTATGAGGCCGGACTCCTAGCAATATGCAATCTATAACCCTGGCTCGGAGCCATAGGCATATAATGTAGCCAGGGTTCCCAGCAATACGCAATCAAAATACTATAAGTTCGGGCCCCTAGCAATAAGAAATGGACCAACCCCGGTTCGGAGCCATATGCAGATAGTACAACCAGGGTTTTCAGCAATGTGAGTCCGGAAACCCAGCAATACGCAATACTAACAAATATACTCAGGTATTGAATTGTTGAAAATATATAATCGAATTATTGATAGTGCAAAATATGTTATCAAATAATACTAGAGATGGAAGCCCGAGTTGTCCATACAACCCGGAAACACTCCCAATGTTAAAAAGAGGGCAATCATAAGAATAGAGTTAAAAGTTACACGGGGGTTAAACCCCAAAAAGCAATCGCAGTTGCAGAAAGATATAATCTAGTTATCTCCGGGACGGACATCTTGAACCGGGTCAGCTGAAGGAGGGAGAAAGCTCGGGCTTGGTCCTTCGAAAGGTTTGGGCTCCCCTTTGCCCTCTTCAATTGCAACTTTAGCCGCGAGAAAGTGCTCTATGAAAGAGTCCCAGTTGGCTTCGGGATCAGTTTTTATGTACCTCTCAGCCACGATCCAGCACCTCAAAACCTCTGGAGCACCTGCATCAGCAATCGCTTGGTCATAGTCTTGGGACTTCTTATATTCAGCGACAATATCTCCCCTTGCCAGCAAAAGCTCAAGGTTCAAATCTTCGTTTTCTTTCTTGAGCGCCCCAGACTCTTTCTGAGATTCTGCAACCTTTGCCCTTATCCCAGACACCTCAGCATTGAGATCAGCAATTCGATTCTCACAAGTAACCCTCAATGAGGATAACTCATTTTCCAGGTTCTCAATACGAGAGTCCTTCTCCTTCTTGGCTTCTTTCCAAGATTCAAACTCTTTGACAAAGATATTGGTAGCCCCACTGATCAAGGCCCCGGACTGCAAGAATAAAGGATTAGCAAGTACGATTAATCCAGGAATCAAAGATTAAATTCAAAGGAAAAGTAGCTTACATGACCCCAATGCCCAATAGCTCGATACATAAGAGAACTAATCTCGGCCTTCTCCATCTCAGCATCCATCTCAACAAGTTTCTTGAGAGTAAAAGACCCAACCATGGCTGACCTCCAATCCGGGCCCTTCCCTACCCCATCAACATCAACCTTGTCAATAATTACTTTTGGTTTACTTGGAGGTTTGCGACCACAATGAACTTTTCTTTTCTTCTCAGGCCTTGAGCCAGGGACATCATCATTGTCAACATCGATTGTTTCGAATTCAGCCTCAGTCCGGGGAAGATTAGGGGTGGCTGACTCGGCTCCACCTTCCTTCGCAACACTGGACCCGGACGCATCCCCAATTTTCTTTCCCTTGTCATTGTGAACCCCAGCCAACTTCCTCAAAGATAATTTGTAAGATGAGGAAGCCATCACCGACTCAAGATCCGGATTGTAATGTGGTAAACCTGAAAACAATAGAAAAGTCAAAGAAATAAAAGAGGGGCCTGAATAAAAACCTAAACAAACCAAAAAGCAAAAAAGGGAAGTCAAATTGTTACACTTACATCCAAGTTCAAAAAGTTTTTTATTGTCCATAAACGTGTCACGGGTGCATTGGAAGCCAAGACTCCCGCAAAACTTTTTTATCTTTGCCAACACTGCACCCGTCAATTCAAGAGTTTCAAAATTCTTACTCTCACTGCCTTCAACCGTGTCAGGCATTCCCTCAAGATCCTACCCCCTAAGCATTATAACCTCAACCACACTCTTTAGCCCAGAACCTCTACTCGTAGAGAGGTTTTTTATTACTCCGGACAAGTTGGAAAAGTTGATGAAATAGCTTAAAGGTGGGCATAAGGTTAGATTTTTCACAACACGCTAAAAACCAGCTAATCCATTTGACATCGTTCTGAGTCACTTGCATTATGGAAATCTTATAAACATACTTAAAAAGATGCTTGACAAAGTTATGACACCTCGGAGTCCAACCAGACCGAAGATGTTCGAGCCAAACTCCAGTAAAACCGTCTTCGGTACGGTCATAGACACGCTCGTGAGGCTCAGGCCATCTCCATTCAATCTCAGGCCCGAGCTGGAAAGCAACCCGGATAGCAATATCCATTTGTTCTTTGGTTAAGTCGGAGAAGGGAGGTTTTAGAGGATAAGTTGGTCTACCTACTACAGTCTTCCCACAGACCCGGTCCATGTCACATTTATTAGTTGGTCCGGGAACACCTTCTATGCCATGCCTACGTTGATATTCACATCAAAGGCTTTTATAACAAAGATATGGTGTGTAGTCAGAAGGTTTCCTAACAAACATGAAGTTAGTGTCATGTCAATGGCCAGTGGGGGTAAGAAGACCACGGCCCGAGGCTAGTACTTTCTCATTTAATTGGACTACTACAGGAGAGTCCGAGCTGGAAGACATTACACACCAGTCTAAATCTATAAGCTTGGGTATTGGTTTACGAGTAGAAGATGATGATGAAGAAGAAGAGAAGAATGAATTACTATTATGGTTATCAGAAAGAGAAACAAAGTCTCCATATGCTAGCCGCTTTACACCAACCATACACCTATTAAGAATCCGGATTAACTATGGTTAGTTCATTCATTTCTATTTTTCAAATATTACATGATTTTATACATGTTAGTATTCATTAGAACACACCACAAATTTAAACCAAACAAAACTCAATATTAGAAGACAGCCCGGACCAATCCTAAACAAACATGATACAAGTTACAACTTGCCCGGGCTCAAACAGAGGCCCGGATTAACACATAAACAGAGCACACAGACCACAAATACCAAGACCAGACTAGTCTAGAATAAGTAACACCAAAAACACAAACACAGAATGTCCAAAACCAAATTCAAGATCAAAAGCACGATGCTTACAACTATTCTTGCACAATCCCCAAATCAAGAACATCTTTAGAAACCCAGAACTCAAAAACCACCAAATCAGAATGTTTATAACACATGCAACCAAAAAAACATACACAAGCTACTATAACAAAAAACAAACACCAAAATAACACAAAACCAAAAACTTTTCAAAACCCCCAAAATCGAAATGTGAAAAGTCAAAACCAATAGGCAAAGACGAAAGTAAATCAAACAAAATAGAGAAAATATGGAGTAAAGGGGGAAGTGAATCGAAACACTTACAAGAAAAAGGAGATTCGAACGAATTGATGGGATGACAGCAATCGGAAATTCAACAAATTGTTGGCGAAGAGAAGACAAAAAAGAGGCATGTTTTTGTAAGAGTAAAAAGAAGTAAAATGGCAAGAAAGGGGTTTTTGTAGAGGTAGAAAAAACGACCCACCAAAGACAGGTGGCATAGAGCTATTGGACAAAATATATTTTACAACAAAAACGAGCTAACGACAGCAGTAATTATTAGACGCAAACGGTTGTGACGAAAATCAAGATAAAATGGAGCAGTGTCTTTCGAAAGAAAGGGGGGAAAACTGAAAATCGTTTCATATTCTAGAACTACTGAAATGTAACACATCCCGGACTCTGTTTTCTTCAAAGTCAGAATTCAAGTCTCAAGCCCGGACTGCCATCCTTGATACAAATCAGGGTTTGGGAGCAACAATAAAGCCAGAATTTTTTCTAAGTTACCCAAAGCTCCATAGCTTTGGACTTAAGAAAGAACCATGGCTCATTTTCAAGCCCGGATTGCCATCCTTGATAACAATCATGGTTGGGGGGCAACAATCAAGCAAGAAATTTTTCTAAGTTACCCAAAGCTTTACAGCTTTGGACTTGTGAAAGAACCATGGCTCACTTTCAACCCCGGATTGCCATCCTTGATAACAATCCGGGTTGGGGGGCAACAATAAAGCCATAATTGTTTCTAAGTTACCCAAAGATTTACAACTTTGGACTTGAGAAAAAACCATGGCTCATTTTCAACCCCGGATTGCCATTCTTGATACCAATCCGGGTTGGGGGACAACTATCAAGCCAGAAATTTTTCTAAGTTTCTCACAGATTTACATCTTAGGACTTGTGACAGAACCGTGGCTCACTTTCAACCCCGAATTGCCGTCCTTGATAACAATCCGGGTTGGGGGGTAACTATCAAGCCAAAAAAATTTCTAAGTTACCCAAATCTTTACAACTTTGGACTTGAGAAAGAATCATGGCTCACTTTCAACCCCGGATTGCCATCCTTGATAACAATCCAGGTTGGGGGGCAACAATCAAGCCAGAAACTTGTCCAAGTTACCCAATGCTCCACAACTTTGGACTTGAGAAAGAACCATGGCTCACTTTCAACCCCGGATTGCCATCCTTGATAACAATCCGGGTTGGGGGGCAACTATCAAGCCAGAAATTTTTCTATGTTACCCAAAGCTCCATAGCTTTGGACTTGAGAAAGAACCATGGCTCACATTCAACTCCGGATTGCCATCCTTGATAACATTTCGGGTTTGGGGGCAACAATCAAGCCAGAATTGTTTCTAAGGTACCCAAGGTTTCACAACCTTGAACTTGAGAAAGAACCATGGCCAACAATGAGGAGAAAGTTTTGGAAACTCAGGAGCAGGCCAACAAAAGAAAACCATTTACAACTCACGAGTTATGTATATAGTATTTACAAATACTTTTTATATTCTATGTTATTACCCCATAATGGTTATGACGAGTACTTTATTGAATTATTTATGCTAAATTAAGTTTGTAGTTTATGAGAAACGGTGCATATCATTGCTAAAAAAATATTGTTAAATATTATCCACAAATTGGTTAAATACTTTTCAAGCTGGGGGTGTTTTATTTAATATTATTAGTAATGGACCCGAGCTTAAGTTTTGTGAGTGGAGTTAAAGATAAGTTATCCTAAGATGCAATTTGTAGTAAAAAAATAATAAAATCATATCTAACTAAATTATCCTCAAAAATATTTTTATTATATAAATTATGAATTTATATTCTTAGTGGGATCAAACATTGATTCATCAAATTTTTTAAATATAACTATCTTATTATCTAATTAAGATTGATAATTTTTTACATGAACTACACTTAAATTAAATTTTATACTAAAAAAATTAATTTATCAAGTATTAATATCAGTGATTATGAGAAGTAAGATGTGATCTCATTTACACATTTTTTACATCTAAACCAAATCATAGCCACACAATTTATTTTTCAATTTCAATTTTTTATCTTTCATCTCTCTCACCTAACTCCATTATCTCTCTACCCATCACCCCCGCCAATTTTCAAGGATACTCAAGTAGTACACTACAATAAGTACGAATTGAAAACTTTCATGACTTATCCGACATCTTTGATACTCAAAAGAAAGATATAGAAGCAACCATCTCAATTCGAACATAAGTAACAAAAGAAAGAACTCAATTCTAACATAGAATAAGTTTGAGTGTTTAAACACAATGACAAAATTCTCGGACTGTTTGACATTTGAGAGTAAGAATACTGGTCTCCACCTCTAGGATACCTCCTGGCTCAATCAACTCGCTTCTCTCAAGTACCATACATCGTGATAGCCCATAGCCCGATCACCGCCATGTCTCAAGTATCACAAAATATTTTGCAAGCATAAAGGGTTATCATTTTCAACCCAAGCAAAATTAGTGCCATAAAATATATGCACCCGAATTAACGCGTACCAATCTCTATCTGGACCTCGGCCGCTCTTCCACGTTGACCAGAAAGAGTAAACCATGGGCCGCTCTCGCGTGCTGATGAGTATGAGTAAAGAATACCCGATTCATTTGGGAATACAGATCATTTGAAACAATTCTCAGAAATTATTTTCTTGACCTCGCTGATTTCCAGTTTCCTCAAAAATGTGCTATCAATCCGAACAAAGGATCAATATAGAATTTTAAATAAAATTATTTTTTTGTTGACACGGACAATGGTGAACAGTTACAATGGAGGAAACTATCTAGAAGGAATGAGAATAGTTGAAACAAAGAATTATCATAAGTTGTCTGGAACCAATGAGAACAACCTGAAATCAAATAAACAATTACTTTAGTCTACCAATATTCGAGATTAAGATTTATAACTCGACTAGCGAGCGATTTGATAAGATTTAGGTTTACACAATCGAAAAATTTGATTGGGACAATGAATCAACTATTTGAGTTGATTCATTGTTGTAATTTAAATCCATTGATTTTGTTAAGAAAATAATGAGATATTTGAGTTTTAAATCCAAAATATGTTCAACAATGGTGGCTAGCTGTTTGAAGAAGAAGATGACTAGTAAAAGGATTGTTTTACCCTTATTTTAGTTAACGGTGTTAACCTGATTTAACGGAGATACACAAAGTGCAACGAAAATTAAACTATAGTATTGTAAGTAGGAGTTTTTGAATGCGATTATTGCAAGTGGTCCAAAGTGTAGGTACACGAAGTGCACTTTACTCTTAAATTTAAACAAATGTTAAACATAATTACAAAAAATTACTATAATGTAATTGTTTCCATTAAATCCTTATATATTATAAGCGTAGTGGGGTTCTTATGCAAAAGTTTGGTAGTCTGGAATAAGAATAGTTAGATATTAAATAGATAGATGAGAACCGTTAGATCTAATATTAAAATGATTATATTTAAATACTAAAAAGTGTATTTTGATAATTTAAACCAAATTGGGTTTTCTATATTGAATATAATTCTCTATGTGAAAATTCGTAACTTTCTTTTCTCTTCAATTTATGGGTACTTCCAATTAGATAATAACTGTTAAACCAAAAATCGAGATCGATTCATATCAATTACAGTATTAAAAGAATTATTATATGCTCATGTATATCACTGCTATCAATAATGCATGTGTTACTTAACAAATTTTACCGTACAAATTATATCCTTATATATAATAAGCCCTTATATATAATAAGCATAAGCGAGATCTTATCCAAAACTTTGGTCTATCAACCGTTAGATATAATTTTACAAGGTATTTTGATAATTTAAACCAAATATAAGTATATTTCTTAAATCGAGTAGGATTCTCAATGTAAAAATTCATCACTTTAATTCTCATCTCTTCAATTTTAGGATTTTTTTTAATTGGAAAAGAATTGTTAAATCATCACTAAATTAAAGATTAATTTATAAGTTAAGGTGGGCGATAAAATCGTAGAAATCTGAATTTTAGAAGACTACAAATAGTAAATTAAGCGTATATTTTAGACATTACAATGAAATGAACCATAATTACAATGAAAAAAACCATCAAGAGAAGTCAGGATTCAATGTCAACCATGTTCCATGCAGAAAAACACAGGAACTCCACTCAGAAATTGAAGAGCTTAATATTGATTTTGCAAGCAAACCATTAACTGGTAGATAAATAGTGGTAGATAAATAGTCGGTGGTATAAACAATGGTAGTACAAGGAATTTCCTCGTCATAAAAGACAAATTATGAGAATATATTAAAATTTTTAAAACCCAAATAGTTCTAATCAATTTCCAAAGATGTGTAGTTCATTTTTATTTACAAATGAATATTTTTAAGAGTTTAATTTTAAAGTGATTTATGGAGAAATGTAAACCATTTTCCATTGACTGTGTTTAACCAAAGACAATAGTAGAATTTGTATAAATTACCTTTTAAAAAAACTGTGAAGCTCTCCTATTCATGGTCCCCATATAAGGAGAAGGTGAAGTATCTTGTTCTGATCTTCATTACCGAGGCCCTACACGTATATGAATCCAATTCTTTGCATAGGAATTTAATGAAAACCAATCAGGTTTTCTGAAGTTGGTGGCTAAATGATATGTTAAACCATTATTATTCATGACAAATGTTGTTTAAAAAGAAACTGCAGTTTTCTATTAGAAGAAAGTATATGTGTGTGTTTGTGTGTTATGCTCTTACAAGATCTGGTAAGATGACTGTATATAAAGATAAATCCATTGAAAAAAATCTTCGAATGAGTAGACTTGAAGTACGGGTATGAGATGGGAGGAAGGAGATTTTGTATATCATATCTTTGATACTCCCACAATATAATATAGACTGATGACATTTAAGGCCAATTTTGTAGCACTGATGTCAACACACACACTTTGGTTGTATTTCTTGGAAGAATGTTTTCTCACATTAAAATTTAAAAACCGATTAGAAAGCATAATAATAGAAATCCTACCAACTACTGCTACAAAATAGGAACAAACTCCCACTTTGAATGCACTTCCTTATTTTTCTCTACCACCTCTAATAACTATCCTGACTAAATCAAACCAACTATATTATAGCTACATAACAGCTATAATTATTTCTAAATAATGTTTAGATTAAAATAATTATCTAACACATTCCCCCCTAATCTAAACATTCATATGACTACGTCTTCACCTTAGATTCTTCTATTGCAATGTCACAGACTCTAATCTGCTCTCGCATGATCTCGAACTTGACACGTCCAAGTGCCTTCGTTAGAATGTCTGCCTTTTGCTCCTGTGTGCCAACGAACTGAACCACTAGTTCCCGTCGCTCGATGCACTCCCGAATGAAGTGAAACCTCACGTCTATATGCTTACTCCTCCCATGCAGCACGGGATTTTTCATCAGCTCTATTGCACACTTATTATCAATGTATAATATGACTGATCCAACCTGTTGTCTCGACACCTCCTTTAACAGACCTCGTAACCAAATGCTCTGACATGCTGCTAGCGTAGCCGCCATATACTCAGCTTCACATGACGATAATGCTATCACCCTCTTTTTTGTGATGTCCACGATATCAAATTCCCATTTACGTAGAAACACATTCCTCCCGTGCTTCTCCTGTCAACCACATCTCCAGCGAGGTCACTGTCTGTATAACCAGATAGTGCATTTCTGTAGCTATCACGTGTGTATCTCAGGCCATAGCATATCGTTCCTTTTTTATATACCTCAGTATTTGCTTCACCGCCTGTTTATGTTTGACTGTTGGCTGCTCCATAAATCTGCTAACGACACCCACAACATATGTTATATCAGGACGAGTGTGAGTTAAGTACCTCAAGCTTCCAACAATGCATCGATATTCAGTAGCATTCACCAGTTCTCCACCTTCATCCTTGTCCAGCTGGAGTTTCTGATCCATGGGACATCTTGTCAGATTACAACTCACCATCCCAGCTTTCTGAAGGATTCGTTTTGCATATGCAGCCTGTTTCAACGTAATACCTGAGCAACTCTGACTTACTTCAATTCCCAAATAATACGATAATAGACCCAAGTCGCTCATTTCAAACTGTTGGTTCATTTCCCTCTTGAATTCATCGATCTCTGTTGAACTAGCACCTGTAATTATCAGATCATCCACATACACGCCTACTATTAGTACACTCTCCTTTTTATACCTCGTGTACACAGCCTGTTCGTGTTGGCACTTCACAAACCCCAATTCTATTAAGCACTTATCTAGCGTTGCATTCCATGCCCTTGGGGCCTGTCTAAGCCCGTACAACGCCTTTAATAAACGATACACTTTGGATTCTTGTCCTTTCTTAACAAACCCTTCCGGCTGAGTAACGTACACTTCTTCAAGTAATTCTCCATTTAAAAATGCTGACTTCACGTCAAGGTGGTGCACCTGCCATCCTTCTTTTGCTGTCAGTGCTAGTAACAACCTTATGGTTTCCAACCTTGCTACAGGAGCGAACACTTCATTGTAATCTATCCCTTTTCTCTGCACATATCCCTTCGCCACAAGTCTGGCTTTATGGTTTACTACGTTCCCTTCTACGTCTTTCTTCAGTTTATAGACCCATTTCAACCCCACAGGTTTATGCCCAGCTGGTAAATCGGTAAGCTCCCAGGTGTTGTTTTTTCAATCATTTCAACTTCGGTTTTCATGGCCTTCACCCACTCCTGCTCACTTGCTGCTTCACTGTAATGTGTGGGCTCTTCCGCCTTTAGTAACATGAGCTCATCAATCATTTCTATCATCTCAGTTTCGTTGTATATTTCATGTAATGGCTTGTATCGTCGTCGTTCGCTGCTCTCAACACTCGATATATCAGTGTTTCCTGTGAACTCACCCCCTGTTGTGTCACGAGGCGTTTGAACAGGTGTTCTCTCCTCCTGTTCTGTTGTGTCGCGACGTTCAACCACTGGTGTTTCTTCAAACTCCAGTACTTGTCCTGGAATCAACATTTCAGTGGTTTCAGCTTGTTCCCATGACCAAAACTCATCTTCAAAGAATACTACAACCCTGCTTATATGCATTGATCCCGTCATGGGGTCATACAGCCTATTACCCTTAGTCCCTGGCTCTCTCCCAAGATAAATCACCCTTCGGCTTCGATCGTCTAATTTCTTAACGTTCATAGATGGTATCTTCATGTACACGCAACAACCAAACACTCTTAAATGGCTTAAATCTGGCACCCTTCCACTCCATGCTTCATATGGTGTTTTTCCCTCCAGCACTCAAGTTGGTAGTCTGTTTAGCACATAAATTGAGTGCCTTACAGCCTCACCCCACATCCATGACGGTAGTTGTGACTCCTTGATGAAACTTCTGACCATGGCTGCTACTGTTCTATTCCTCCTTTCAACCACCCCGTTTTGATGCGGAGTGTATGGGGCGGTATATTGGCGTTCAATCCCTGAGTCCTCACAAAACGAGTTGAACTCTTTTGAGCAAAACTCTCCTCCTCGATCCGTTCTTAACATTTTGATTTTCAACTAACTTCTATTTTCAACCAAAGACTTGAACTTCTTGAACGCATCAAATGCACTACTCTTCTCCTTCAACAAATACACCCACATTTTTCTACTAAAGTCATCTACAAGTAATAGAAAATAACGGTTACCTCCTTGTGTAGTGGGCGTGATAGGTCCGCACAGGTCTGCATACACCAGCTCTAGCTTCTTTCCGGCTTTAAACGTTGTACTCGATGGGAATGGGCTCCTGGGCTGCTTTGACATCAAACAGCCCTCACATCTCCTAGTTGGTTGAACAAGCTTTGGAATCCCTCTAGCCATCTTCTCCCTTGACATTAATTCGAGGGCCTGAACATTCACGTGGCCAAGGCGATTATGCCACAGCCATGCCTCCTGCTCTACTCTTGACATCAAACACATGGGGCCATTGTCTTCAAGATTAATTTTGTACAAGCGATTCTCAGACTTTTTCACCTTCATTAACGTTCTCCCACTTTGTTCATAGACCCACAGGTACTCCCCGTCCATCACAATTTTACTTCCACCCTCGGACAATTGTCCCAAGCTTATTATGTTGTTGCAAAGATCAGGTATAAAGTACACGTCTTTGAACACTCTGCCTTCCCCGTATGTATACCACAGACCCATCACCAAATTTAACCTGTCCTGTCACGCTTTTGTCCAAGGTTTTGAACTTCCCTTCCTCGCCTGTCATGTGGTTGCTGGCTCCATTGTCCAGGTACCACACTTGTGATCGTATCTGTGACTCGCCCTTTGCTCGCAGCTTTGGGAACACGTTTCCTTCCTTTACCAACATGCTGTCTTTCTCCTTATTCTCGATTTCAGCCACCAACAAGGCTAGCTCATCTCCTTGTATTTGTGATAGGTTTACCTCCTTACGTATCTCTCTGTCACGACGGGGTTTCCTGCACTCTGCAGCGAAATGCCCAAGTCCCTGGCAATTGAAGCAACGTACTTTGCTCCTGTCACGTATTCCACGAGCTGGTTCCTTTCCCTTGTACTCGTTCCCTCCCTTGTTGTTTCGTTTCATCCATTCTTCACGAGTCAACAATAATTCACCCTCTTAGTTTTCTCTTCGCCTCCATTCCTCTTCAGTCAACAGAAGTTGTCCTTGGCCTGACCCTGTGTCTGTTTGGCCTCGAACACGTTCCTCATGGGCCTTTAACGAGCCCACCACCACTTCTACTTACATCTCTTCTAATTTTCCAAATTGCTCGATCACTGATGCAATATGGAGAAATCGAGAAGGAACAGCTCTTAGAAGCTTCTTAACCACATAGCTTTCTTCCATCGTCTCACCCAGTGCCCTTATGTTTGTTACCAGACCGTGTAATTTCAAATAGAAGTCATCTAGCGACTCACTTTCCTTCATGCTCAGGGCTTCGAATTCACCCTTCAGTGTCTGAGACTTTGCTGCCTTTACTTTGTCAGCTCCCAAGCACATTATCTTGATGGCGTTCCAGGCATCTTTCGATGTTTTCTTCTCAGCCAAGGCGAGTAAAACCTCCTCTGGAATGCCTTGGTAGATAACAGCCAAAGCCTTCTTGTCCATTTTCTCATCGATCACAGCCTTCTCTCCCTTCTCTTCCTTTGGTTCGATCGCTTCCCACACCCCGTATGCTTGCATGAATACTTTCATTTTGAGAGACCACGCAGCATAGTTGGTCTTTGTAAGCATTGGATAACTCACACCAAACAACGTCTCCTTAGGTTTAGGTGTTTCCATGGCGAATTTGCTGAGCACGTCTTCTAGCTGATCGCTGAAGCTCTGATACCAGATGTAGCACTGATGTCAACACACACACACTTTGTTTGTATTGCTTGGAAGAATGTTTTCTCACATTAAAATTTAAAAACCGAGTACAAAGCATAATAATAGAAATCCTACCAACTACTGCTACAAAATAGGAACAAACTCCCACTTTGAATGCACTTCCTTATTTTTCTCTACCACCTCTAATAACTATCCTGACTAAATCAAACCAACTATATTATAGCTACATAACAGCTATAATTATTTCTAAATAATGTTTAGATTAAAATAATTATCTAACAAATTTTATGATTTTGTCTTAACTTTCACATAATATCTTCTAAAATCTATATTTGGATATTTTTGTTATTTCTTGTAAATATGAATGGGTCTGAAGTAAAGATTGAACAATCTAGGCATTTTTGGTTGATTTACATATTGGGTGTTGTTAGACTTACAAGACTGAAACAAAGATGTCGTGAGACTCTAAGTGGGAATTTTTTGAGATTGTAGAGTCTATATCACTCAAGGTATTGAGCAGCAACCTCAAAGCCTAACATTATGGACGCCAGTGTCATGGTCTTGACTCCGCCCATACTCTTAATTAGACCTAGTTTATTCTATTATAATCATTATCTTGTAATTATAAAAATCTAACATATCACAACACACCACATTATCAGAGATCAATACAAAAATAGTGTTGTGTATAAAGTAGAAATTTCTGCACCATGTAAACTTTGTCTTGTGTGATTGTTGTTTATTTTCTTGTTCTTGTTTATTAGCTTTTTGTTTTTCTTTCGTTATTGTATACACAACACCAATCATTCACATTGGTTGAACATCTGTCAGAACTCATTATTATATTTTTCATTTGAATAATGTTCTTTGTGTTCCATTTATGAAAAAAGTTATGATATCTATTTCACAAATTTGCAATTCTAATAATGTTTGTGTTGAATTCTTATCATTTACTTTTCTTAATTGTGAAGAAACTATCTAGAAGGAATGAGAATAGTTGAAACCAAGAATTATCATAAATTGTCTCGAACCAATGAGAACAACCCGAAATCAAATAAACAATTTCTCTAATCTACCAATATTCGAGATTAAGATTTATAACTCGACTAGCGAGCGATTTGATAAGATTTAGGTTTACACAATCAAAAAATTTGATTCGGACAATGAATCAACTATTTGAGTTGATTCATTGTTGTAATTTAAATCCATTGATTTTGCACTTCGAAAAAGAATATACGTGCTCAGGAACACACCTAGATCATGGTATCATGAACTTCAGACTTTTCTTCTTCAGTATGGTTTCATTGATTCTCATGCAAATTCATTGCTTTTTATTCTCAGTACTTGTGGAATCGTATGTATGTACATCAATGTATATGTAGATGATTTAATAGTCACGTGGGACAGTCCTAAAATGATTGACTCTATACTTGATGTTCTTCCTCAAAAATTTTCAATTAAGGATCTTCGACATTTATCAAATTTTGTCAACATCCAAGTTATCCGAAATCAGCAATTATTTAATATCTGAAAGGTGTTATATTCTTGATATTTTGGCTCGAACTCCCATAACAATTGTCAAAGGTGTGTCAACCCATTCCAACCAGCCCATGTTTGACAACATCAGGTTTTGTATTGTTTGATCCAACTAAGTACAAAGCAATTGTTGGTATCCTTCAGTACATCTTGATTTTAAGACTCTACATTTACCATTTCTAGGCTCCTTTAATACATGCACAATCCAACAATTGAACATGTTGCTTATGTACCTTTAGTAGACCAGCTTCGGGATGATCTCACGAAGCCTCTTCATTGCATGAGTTTCCATTATCTAAAACCAAGATTGGAGTTTGATCTCAAGCTCCATCTTGAGGGGAACATATCTTAAGCATATCACTTTCACCAACGTCGTAATACTGTGTAATATGAGTTTTTTAAGACAAGATAATCCCTAGGTTAGGTTAGGAACGAGTTTGAACAATGGTAACATATGTAGAATATGAGAGTAGCAATAATATTTACCTTGTTAGTAAATTTATCTATTATTATGATTTAATTAGATTTAGAGGGAGTTTACTGAGGTGAAACTAAGAAATATTTTATTTTTAATATAATTAGCCTCTAATTATAGTAATCTACTACTCACCTAAAAAATAAAATTTTGAGTGAGATAAATATTATAATATAGTAAAATCTTATTATAAGAGTGAAATGGGTTAAGTAGGGGACGCCAGATATACCTCTATACAAGGAAAAATTGAAGCGGGTTTTTTGTTGATATTTTCTCGTAGTTTGACGCTGTGAGTTTATAGAATTACAGAAAACTTCATTTGGAACTGTCCGGGCCTGAATTGGAGCAGATACGAGGCGAGATCCCATTACGTATAGCTCTAAAGCTAGCTATATAGGGAAAATGAAGCTATGGCTTTATAGAATTGCACAAAACTTCAATAATATTTATTATTACTTTAAATTCTCATGGGTCATGATATCACTTCATTTGGAAAGAATTAAAATATTCTCAATAGTGATGTGAAAACTGAGAAAGTTTTTGTTTTTTCAATATAATTAGCCTCTAATAATATAGTAATCTACTATTCACCCAAAAATTGAATTTTTGAGTGAAATAAATATTAAAATATAGGCATTTGGACGGGCCATATAACAAAGGGAGAAAATATAATTGGATCCAAGCTGAGTGAGTTTTATGTTAAGAGGTAAATTATTGGGCTATTAAACTAAGTCCATGTATTCCCATAAGTTAAGGAAAACTATCCCATTAACACAAAATTATGCTAGTGTGAAATCATGTAGTCATGCATTCTTATTCACCAAGACATTTTCTAACATCTACACATATATTTGATTTGTGATTTAGATCTAGGATGAATTTGGATGATATAAAAATTTATTAAAACATGTAACAATAATTTTGTTATGATAAATGTTTCTTATAAATGTATGAAATAATGTATACTTTTAACTTTTTTTAACCTACGTGCACAAAAAGATCATAATTTTTGTTCAAATTTTGTTTTCAAAAATTATTTAATACTATATCTTATCTATCATTTTAATGCAATTTAAATAATTGTACAAAGTTAGAGCACATTAATTTGGATTGGAGACGAGGGAGTAATCTAAGAAATATATGCATGACACTTCACTGAAGAAATGGATGACAGTTCACAAATGAAAAGGTAAGGGAATATTGAATATCATATACCAGTGAATATCTATACTTGTCATTATTTGTTATTATTGTAATAAAAAAATGTTTTTATGTCAAATAATAATTTATTACGAGCTGGATTATAAATTCTGAAGCACACACCTACTTTTAAAGATACAATTTAAGCAATATAAATTATCATATCAACTTCGTAATGAAAACTAATTAACGTAATTTAAATTTATATTAAGTTTAAAACAAATATTAAACATAATTACAAAAATTTACTATAATGTAATTGTTTTCATAATATATAAAATGTGTTATAATCTAGAAAGAATAATTATTATGATAATAAGTATTAAAAGAAACCAGTCATATTGCCTATAGCCTAGTACATTTTAAAACAAGATTTTTGGAACTTTTTAAAGAGCATATTTGTAGACATTAGAATGAATATGACTAGCACTCTTTCAAGTTCTTTGAAAGAAGTTGTTTGCCATTAATTGATATCCGGATACTCTTTCTTACATAGCAAGAAGGATGCTACTGAAGATAACAGCTTCTACGACGTCTCCAAATGATGTATTTGCATAAAAGAACTAATAAGAATAGGTAAAGGTGTGCTTTGACGTACATATAAAAACAAATAGTTTCTTTTTATTTATATAGTACTCAGTGGTCCCTAGGTTTTATAAAATATAGTTCCGTAATTTATTTTTAAAATTTTCTTTTTTTATATATAAATTCAAACATTAAATTTTTATTCAAAAGAAAAAAAATTAAAATAATATAGAGAACTATAAAGTCTTAAAATGGGTGCCTAGCCCAATGGTCAATGTAAAGAAACAAAGGGTGTATGTATGTAGCTTGAGATTACTTCAAATTTTTTAGGTAATGAGTGAAGTTTCGCTATTTTCAGCAACTCCACTCAAAAATTAAAGAGCTTAATATGGATTTTGCAAGCAAACCATTAACTATTAACTGGTAGATAAATAGTCCCCTACAATGATATAAACAATGGTAGTACATGGAATTTCCTCTTCATAAAAGACAAATTATGAGAATATATTAAATTTTTTAAAACCCAAATAGTTTGAATCAATTCCCAAAGATATGTAGGTCATTTATATTTATAAATGAATATTTTTTTAGAGTTAAATTTTAAAGTGCTTTATGGAGATATGTAAATCATTTTCCATTGACTATGTTCAACCAAAGACAATAGTAGAATTTGTATAAATTACCTTTTGAAAAAATTGTGAATCTCTCCCATTGATGGTGCCCAAGCATATAAGGAGAAGGTGAAGTATTTTGTTCTCTTCATTACCGAGGCCCTACATGTATATGTATATGGATCCCATTCTTTTGCATAAGAATTCAATGGAAACCAATTAGGTTTTGGGAAGATGGTGTGCCAATAATACTTATTTGGTTTTCTCAAGTTAGTGGCTAAATGATATGTTAAACCATTCATATTCATGACAAATGATGTTTAAAAAGAAATTATAGTTTCCAATTAGAAGAAATTATATGTGTGTGTTTGTGTGTTATGCTCTTACAAGATCATGTAAGATGAAAGTGTATAGAGATAAATCCATTATAAAAATCTTTGAATGAGTGGGCTTGAAGTACATCTACGAGATGGGAGGAAGGAGACTTTGTATATCTTATCTTTGATACTCGCACAATATAATACACACTGATGATATTAAGGCATATTTCATGATTTTGTCTTAACCTTCACATAATATCTTCTAAAATGTGTATTTGGATATTTTGGTTATTTCTCATAAATATGCAGGGGTCTCAAGTAAATATGGAACAATCTACGCATTTTCTGTTGATTGAGGTATTTGGTGTTACTAGACTTACAACTTACAAGAATGAAACAAAGATGTCGTCAGACTCCAAGTGGGATATTGTTGAGATTGTATAGTCTATATCACTCAAGGGCTTGAACACCAACCTCAAAGCCGTACATGATTCCCAGCAGCTTGAGCCGCGAATTCAAGAACTTTACCGGAACAACAAAATTTTCAAGGGCTTGACTTGAGGCTGAAGGTCATGACTGTCGAAAATTTCAACATTGGTCGGTACTCTTAATTAGGCCAAGTTTACTCTATTATAAATATTGTCTTATAATTGTAAAAATCATACATAAAACAACACACCACATTCTGAGAGATCAATACAAAAATAGTGACGTGTATGGAGTAGGAATTTCTAAACTACGTAAACTTTGTTTTGTGTGATTGTTGTTTATTTTCTTCTTCTTACTTATTTGCTTTGTGTTTTTCTTTCGTTATTGTATACACAACAACAATCATTCACACTCGTTGAACATCTCTCAAAACTCATTATCATACTTTTAGTTAGAATAATGTTCTTCATGTTCCATTAATGAAAAAAGTTCTGATATCTATTTCACAAATTTGCAATTCCAATAATGTTTGTGTTGAATTCTTATCATTTACATTTCTTATGAACGAATTACAGCCCATGACAATACTATTGCAGGGACAAACTAAGTACGGTGTTTATGTTCCTAACCTATGTTTTCATACTTCCCAAAGTCATATATGTTATCACGAACACACCTAGATCATGGTATCATGAACTTCACACTTTTCTTTTTCAGAATGGTTTCATAGATTTTCATTGTGAGTACTTGTGGTATCGTATGTATGTACATCAATATATAAGTACATGATTAAATAGTCACATGTGACAGCTCTAAGATGATTGACTCTATTATTGATATTCTTCCATAATAATTTTCAATTAAGGATCTTCGATATTTATCAAATTTTTCTAGCATCCAAGTTGTCCAAAATCAGCAAGTATTAAAAATTTGAAAGATGTTATATTCTTGATATTTTGGCTCGAACTCAAATAACAATTTTCAAAGGTGTGTTAACCCATTCCAACCACGCCATGTTTGACAACATCAGGTTTTGTATTGTTTGATCCAACTTAGTACAAAGTAATTGTTGGTAGCCTTCAGTACCTCTTGATTTCAAGCCTCTATATTTGCCATTTTTAAGCTCTCTTAATATATGCACAGCCCAACAATTGATCACTTGAATTCTGTCAAACATTTATTATCATATCTTTGTGGCATTATTGATGAAGGCATTCAAATATATTGTCAATCTCCAATTACCTACACACCTATTCTGAAATTGATTGGCAGGTGACAACGATATTTTTTTATCAACAAGTGCTATATCATATACCTTGATCAGAATCTAGTCTCATGGAGTTCTAAAAAGAACTAAACTATAGCAAGATCCTCCACTGAAGCTGAAGAATTCGCCGGTAAAGCAGATGATCTCATCAATTGGCTTTATTATATTTTAAATTATCTTAGAGTTCAATTCTCTTGTTTTCGAGTCTTATATTGTGGTAAAGTCGGTGCTACTCAACTATATATATGCTGGAATCCTGTGTTTTACTCCCGAATGAAACATGTTGCTTATGTACCTTTTAGTAGACCAGCTTGGGGATGATCTCATGAAGCCTCTTCATTTCATCAGTTTTCATCTTGAGGGGAACGAATCTTAAGAATATCACTTGTACCAACCTTGTAATAATGTGTAATATGAGTTCTTCAAGACAAGGTAGTTCCTAGGGTAAGGAAGGAGTTTCAACATACATGTGCAGAATATCAGAGCACTACTGGAAAAACAGGCTACAACATCGGTTATTGGCCGATGTCTTTCTAAACAACCAACCGATGTCTACGCGTGTGATGTTAAATGTCTGGGCTTATGACATCGGTTTTTACCCGATGTCTATTTTGTATTCACACATCGGTTTCCTAGAAGAAACGATGTAATAGAGCACTATAGACATCGGTTTTCTTGTTAGTAGCTGATGTATAAACTTCTAGTTAACATCAAATTCATGAATTTATACCGATGTCTTTGATTCTTTTAAACATTAGTTTTTTATCAACATGATGTCAAATATGCTTCATTGCATTGTCCCTGCTATGTATTCATATGAACCAGAACAACCACAAGATACCAAAAAAGCAAACTAACAAAACTTGGATTACCAAATTAAATTCAAGATACAAAATATCTTAGTTACAGTTCAAGATTATCATCATGCACTACAAACCAACAAAGATTTCAACCCAAATCCATCCAACATTCTAAACAAACCATTCCACTAATAAGTAGAACTAATCTCCAACGGTCAAAACTAATCATACTAAACTAACCGAACAAGTACAACATATTTTAATAACTTGCCAAACTGGTAATTGATCAAGCAACTCAGGAGCCTTTCAACGCGTTTTCCTTGATTTTCTGAGCAGAACCCAAGAAAAGGTACCACATGAAAATGATGGAGTCTCGATATGAGTTCAATCTGACAGCACAAACACAAAACAGAGTCCACAAATAGCTGAAAATTTAAATCAGGCCTCTTGTAGATTTCCAAAGCCCTGAGAACATTTTGGCGATTCATCTCAAAAAATTGTTAAAAAGGCATGCATTTAGTGTATCAAAGAGGAACAAAAGTTTTACATTTATGACAGTCAGAATTGTAGCCTACCTTGTCAACCAAATTAACTGTCCCATCGGTTATGGCATTATATATTTTGATACTTTCTGAAGCAACCTGTTATAGTAAAATAGATTAAACAATGGCCAAATTGAGATGAGTTTCTGCAAGCCACTAAGATAAGGATTACTTCTTATAGTTACTAACCATAGAAAGTGCTAGCTGAATCACAAAATTATGGACCGCTGCTCCTTGTGGCTGCATAAATGATTCATTATTACCTTGTTACCATTACTCCACAAAAGAAAGAAAATGATATAGATTTAAAGAAGCTCAACATGAAAACTGAAAGAACATAAACACTATATAAGCAGAAATTCTTGATGATTGGATTAACTACTAAGCAAAAGTATACCTGACAGCCTAAAACACGAAAAAGTAGTTGCTGCAAAGCTGGTAATTGATCAAGCAACTCAGGAGTATCCAAATCTCAATACAAGTATCTACAAAACATACATGAGGTCTCTCAAGCGCTTCAAAAGTTTGTCAACAATTTCCTTCTCCGTTGCCTGACTTATGTGTTCCAATCTTCCAGCAACTTGGGTACAAAAAGCATTAATCTGTATTAGCACTCAAATAGTTAGAGAGACTGCACACTGGATACATCGATAATTAGTTATGTAGCATAGATTCAGATGTACAAAAGTAAAGTGAAGTTGAAATAAGCAATGAATAGATGATTAAAACTACATTGATGAACATCGATAAATAAGCAATGAATTCAAGAAATTAGTATTAGCAAGAACAAGGCATTGAAATACCAGTTCAGAACCACTAGTGAAGATGAGACCAGCACCAGCAGAAGCTATTTCAATGCCATTTTCAGTCCACTAATCTTTCAACCACAGGGCATAAGGTGGAGACGGCTTTTTCCTCTCGGGGCTCTTACCTTGCTCTTTCTATTTTGGAGCTTGAACAAGTGGAAAATTCTACATAACAACAAAAGGAAATCATCAAACAGACAATCAATTGATAGAATGTATGAGCACCTAAATTTCCATTATAAACATTAATATTTTGAAATGGATAGACTCGTAAGATTCTAAGAATACTGACCTCGTCCTCTGCTGCTGCTGCACTTCCATTCAGAATTTTCACTACTTTGATATCATCTTGAGAGAATGTAGGCTCTATAGATTTTGCCTGTTTCAAACACGACAAACACTTTAAGGAAATGAGAGATTTATTATCTGCATAGAAGAGCATTATCAAAACATTGTAAATGCCTGCAATTATCTAATTAAAATAAAAGCTTCATCAAATTAAAAAAATAGCACATCAGCACCCTTTAAATTTTGAGTTATATGAAGTTTAAACAGAAAATAGAACAGTACCGTCCAGTTTCTTGTGCAAATGCTTACCATAATAAGTTCTCAACAATTAATTAAGGGGACACATGTTTTCTCACAAGCTCTATATCAGAAGGTAATTTATCAGAATATATAAGTCAATTAATGTTTACACATCCACAAAAATTCTTTAAAAAGGAAATTAGAACATACCCTGAGAGAGATGAGTTTCTCCAAAGCTTCAGTTCCATGCTCATCAACATATTGCTGTGCAACGACTAGAAAGGATTCTTTACCGCAAGAGAGATCCTGATTCTTATTTAACAGATCGAAAACAACTTGAAGTAGCTGCACGTATAAGCATGGACGAACAAGACTGTCGTAGGCAATACCAGCACCGTCAAAGATGGGTATAACTAACCATAAGATTACTACTATCTTTGCATAAATCCACACGGGAAGCTTGACACAAATAAATGTGACAAGAAGAATAATGAGGTCAATTGACAGATGCCTTGGCACTTCGCGTAGATTGCTAGGAACAGCTGAACAGGTAATCTTAAGTACATATTTCCCTAATGAATACCTATCCATATGACTAGATGTAGATGCAGTCCAATAATTATTGTTAATTCGATGCATATATCATAAGTTGGAGTTCATCATCAGAATATATCGAACAATGTTGAAATTTGAATTACTTCTAAAGCTAAGACTTGACATAGTTTGCAGTAATAAGCCTAAGTCATGAGATTATGACAAGCACCAAAAGTATAAAGACAATAACTTATTACCACTGGAGAAGTCCCCTAAAAGTATGCTAAAAAAGACAAAGCAAAGAGAAGATGATCCAATATGTAACCATTTTCCTCATATCATGAATAGAATTTGTCTCTATTGACTGAATCGAAGCACATTTGTCAAACAGCAAGTGAAGTCAAATATGGATAAATAAGAATAAATATGTTTATTTATATCTCATTCACATGATTTAAATTCTCACTTCCCGTATTTTAACAATGTTAAAAAAAGATAATTACCAGGCAAGAAGTTTGATGCATTTTAACACAACGTAAAATAACCCAAACAATCCCATGTACATAATTTCATAGATTCTAATCAACATTAAAATATCAATTTCTCGATAATCAAATATAAACAAAACACGCAATTCATTTAAACAAACAGATAGAGTGAATTACCACAGTGGGCTTCTTAATCTCCATATGCAGCTTCTCTTGTTCTCACCCTCGAGTCTCGAGCTCTTCCTCCCTAAGTCTCAACGCCTCCTCTTTCTCCTTCAACATCTCCTCCGTCTTCTCTTTCGCAAGCGTCATCTGCTCAAGCTTCTTCTGCATCTCCTCAAACTCCAATTAGGTCAATTACTTTTCAACTCGATTGGGTTCCTTCAATTAGGGTTTAGATTTGACAAAGATAGTGAAATTAGGGTTTCAGTTACAGAGATGATCGATGATGAGATGGTGAAATTAGGTTTTAGTTGAGATGATGAGATCTAGAGAGAGAGAGAGGGAGACCGGAGAGAGAGAACGAAGAGAGTGAGAGAGGAAAAGGGGGAAAATTGGGGGAATAAAAACTTTGATAAGGTGGGGGGGGAATATATTTGGTAATAAGGGGGGAAATTATTTGGTGAAATAACGGGGAAAGTGTGGCAGGATTTTTTTTAAAATTTTTTAAGAATGAGAATTCTCTACGGTTATTTTACAAATCGATGTCTTAAAACAGTTTTAACATGGTGTTAAAAAATACTGAAGTTGAAACACTTTTTAACATCGGTGGCATTTTCAACTGATGTTAAAACACCAATGTTATATGTACTTTTTCTAGTAGTGGAGTAGCAATAATATTTACCTTGTTAGAAATTTTTTTGGTTATTATTATTTAATTATATTTAGTTGAGGGTTTAACTTCTAATGATATCACATCATTTTGACACAATCAAAATATTCTCATTACGGACCTAGAAACTAAGAAAGATTTTTTATTTTCAATATAATTAGCCTCTAATTATAGTAATACTAATCTACTATTCATGTAAAAAATAATTTTTAAGTGAGACAAATATTATAATATAGTAAAATCTCTTCATAAGAGTGATATGGGTTAAGTATACATGTGAGCTTATATAGACAAGTTGGGGAGGGGACCGGGGTGTTAAGTTTATTTTTAATATTGTTCAATAATATTTATTAATACTTTCACTTCTTATGATATCACATCATTTGAAAAGAATCAAAAAAATCTCAATACTCATGTGAAAACTGAGAATTTTTTTTGTTTTTTTAATATAATAAGCCTCTAATAATAGTAATCTACTATTCCTTCAAAGATTGGATTTTGAGTGAAACAAATATTAAAATTTAGTAATATCTCACTATAAAGGTGATATGGGTTAAGTTGTCATGTTGACTTATCTAGACAGGGGTGAGATGACCATTTAAGATGAAAATCAGATGGGCCATGTAACATAAGGTGAAAATAACCTATTAACACAAAATTATGGTACAAACATGTGGAATGATGTAGTCATGTCATACTTACTCACAAGGACATTTTCTAACATCTAAACATAGATTTTATTTGTGATTTGAATCTAGGATGAATCTGGATGATATAAATATTTATTGAAACATGTAACAATAATTTTGTTACTTATGTTTCATGTTGTAACATGATAAATGTTTCCTATAAATGTGTGAAATAATGTATACTTTTAACTTTTTTTACCTACTTTAAAGTGCACAAAAAGATCATAATTTTTGTTCAAATTTTGTTTTCAAAAATTATTTAATACTATATTTAATCTATCATTTTAATGCAATTTTAAATTATTGTACAAAGTTAAGGCACATTAATTTGAATTGAAGAGGACCTAGTAATCCAAGAAATATATGTACGACAGTTCAAAAAAGAAATGTATGACAGTTCACAAACAAAAAACGTAAGGGAATATTGAATATCATATACCACTCATGAATATCTATACTTGTCATTATTTGTTATCATTATAACAAAAAAAATGTTTGTAGGTCAACTAATAATTTATTAAGGCTGGATTATAAATTGTGAAGCACACACGGACTTTTAGCATCGCAAGATAAACACAAAACAGAAAACATATTGCTTGAGAGTTTTAGAGCAGAAAAAAAAAATGTATTCAGGAAGGTCATCAGCGGCCATTAACATAAACTTTTCTTGTCCTCGCCATACCAGTGGTATGAACACCCTGGTTCCCCAAGCCTTTGGTGCACATAGCCAATTAAATTCCAATGGCCCACTTCACCCACACTATAATCCTGGCCAGCAAATGTATCCTGGGCACCATGTCCACAATCAAGGTTTCTCGGTTCACCACAGTTCAGTGATAGACAATGTACCACTTTTCTATCCCCCCACTAGTAGTGTGAACAGACTGGTCACTGATGTCAACCCCGGAAATCAGATGATCCCGATGGAGAATGTGCCGGTAACCCTGCAGGTTATGAGATGCAACAGATGCAGCAGGTTCATGGAGAGAGAAATGAAGACGAGGAAGGAGTGCTGGTGGTAGAGGTAGACCAACCCGTTCTTGAAACGGCTACTTCTAGAGGTAGACTCCAGTGGACACCAGAGCTGCAGAGAAGCTTTGCTCGTGCAGCTGAAGAGCTTGGCGGCTATTTTAGTAATTATCATCTTTCTCTTGAACATCTTACTTTTATTATTGGTCATTTTGATTTGAATATATATGATGATTTTATGTTAATCCGGTGTAGATTTGTTTTTACTCTTTGTTTGCCTCTATGCCCACAACAATAAAAAATGCTCATTTCCATGATATATTAGATAAACATTTTTCATCTATAGATTTTTTGGGAGCACCTCCAATTATTTGTTTATATTTTATTTAAGATGATTAATAATTTATTAACCCCTTCTTGTTTGTACTAAATTGACATACAGATAATTAAATCTTTATTTTTTTCTCTCTCTCACCCACACACGGACTTCTACAAGATTTTCTGTAGGTTTTAAATGATACCTTTTAATTATAAACTTTGTTAGTCATGTACTATCTTACAAATAAATGAAAGATAGTTTAAATCAAATATTTAAATCAAATATTTATTAACAAATGTCACCAATTTAGTGTCTTACTAATTGATAAAACATTTTCTAATGTATTTTATTTAATATATATTTGCAGAAGCCAAACCAAAGATGATATTGAAGAAAATGAATGTGAGGGGGGTAACTAGAGATCAAGTGAAGAGTCATCTTCAGGTTAAGTTTTCTTCCACTAAACTAATGCAATGCTTATTTATGTATTTATATTGATTTACGTATAAATATTATAAATTAATATTAGTACATTTATAAATATTATTATTTACAGTATTTTAATTTGTTTTGAAAATTATATTATATCCTCCTCACACCTGTTTTTAATATGATGATAACTAATTGATAATGTAAGGTAATTTCTCAAAATAAATAAGTAATTAAATGTGTGTGACATTGATTAGTTATTGTGCACAAAGTTAGAAACAAGGTGACGTTCCATTTATCCGCTGCAGAAGAAGAAAACATGAATGGTGGTAAGTGTTCCTTGTAGATTTGAAAAAAGAAAAGAATTTGTGTAAATTAGTAGGGACTATATCACTTTTTAAAATCAAATTTAAGCCAAAAAATAATATTAAGAAAAATAAAGAAATATTTAGCTATTTTAATTGTTAATTACTTTATGGCTCAGGCAATTCAGGTAACAGAATTTCTTCTGATGCTTCACAAGTGTCCGAAGATAGCCAAGTGTATCTCGATATTACACAATTCCTTGAACAAGACACTAGTGAAAATGAAATACAAGGGAGTTGGGAGGTATTAGACTTTAATTACGAAATATATGCCTGTTTTTAGCTAGCCCTTGCATACTCTGAAAATATAATTTGGTGCTTCCATGAATTTGCAGTCTGCTAATTACGGCCAAAATAGTATGATGGTACCTGTGGAGGACCCTCCAAGCTGTTTGAAACTTGAACATGTGACAGCTAGTTCACATAAAGAAAATGAGGGTGCTGATGATGGGATAGCACCAGAGGACGACCCACTTGGCAATTTCCAAACTCAGAATGACCAGTACTCTAGCGATTTTAAATTTCCAGCTTTGGATTTGGATCTCATTGAGAACCAAAATTTTGGGTTTGTATGGGATCCTGTTGGCAATTTTATGCCAAATATTCAGCAGGGTCAGTATAACTGACTATCCAAACCTGAGGAGTGCACCATCTGTGGACAACGCCCTATATATTAAGTCTAAAGATTCTGATTTTTCTTTAGCCACCAAGGGTAATTAAGCATACAGTTTATAGAAAAACAACGGTTTCTTTGTAAACTTAAGAAAATTCTCTTTTTTTACACCAGACTTCTAAGAACAAATTAAAAATTGTTGAGCTGCCCTCTTTCAGGTTTCATACTTTATTTTCTCATATTGTGATTTATATTTTAAGTCCAGCTATTTAAATTTGCTTAACGGCCAAATTACAAGCTAAGTATTATCTTTTGTTAATTCATACAAGGAATTATATTTTGTTAACCAACATAAACACCTTTACCTTTTGAATGAAAAGTGATAGTTTAATTTCCCTAACCTTCTCCCATGTTTTTTATGAGCAGAAGAAAATGTTTGTATATAAAAGTAATTAAATAAAATGTTTTGTGAGACAATCCCTCCCAATCATTCCAAAAATGAGAAGAAAGTTTTGGAAACTCAGGAGCATGCCAACAAAAGAAAACCATTTACAACTCAGGAGTTATGTATGTATTTACAAATACTTTTTATATTCTATGTTATTACCCCATAATGGTTATGACTTAGGAGTACTTTATTGAATTATTTATGCTAAATTAAGTTTGTAGTTGATGAGAAATGGTGCATATCATTGTTAAAAAAACATTGTTAAATATTATCCATGATATGGGTTAAAAATAACGCTAAAGACATAATTAATATTGCATTAATTAAACCTAGATGGTCCATAAATAAGGCCCATTAATAAGGCCCGAAACTCTAATTAAATATTAATTTGGTAATTAATATTTGGGCTAAAAGTACAACATGTATTAGGAGACGTCCAATACAGGCTTGTTCTAATACAAGTGGGCTTGTTTCAATAAAAGTTAGTTATGATATGGAAACAACTCCTACAAAGAAGGATCTAGAATTTATCATTATCCAGTGTCAAGGATAAGACTTATCCTTCAAGAAATTCAATACTTATCCACCATCAAGGATAAAACTTATTCTTCAAGAAAGTCAATACTTATCCACCATCAAGGATAAGACTTATCATTCAAAGAAATCAATACTTATCCATTAGGCTTTTAAACGCCTATATAAAGGGTCTGACCCCTCATCTCAGAACTACGTTTTGGACACAGCTCCATACGTCATCTACTACGTTTTGGACACAGCTCCATACGTCATCTACTACGTTTTGGACACAGCTCCATACGTCATCTACTATGTTTTGGACACAGCTCCATACGTCATCTACGACGTTTTAGACTTCATCCTCGAATAAGGACATACAAGTCACTACGTCCTTAGTGTGCCTATGCCGCCATAGCCCCGAGGGCAACACCAAGAACTACGTTTTTATTGGCTTGATTCTCTAAACACTAGAGATACGTAGGCATCTTGTTAGGACCGAGTTAGTCCCCGACCACAAGAACAGCCATTAAAGCTCGAAAGCTCCTAAACCCTAGCAATAAATACACAAGTACGTTTTTTAATCCATAACATTTGGTGCCGTCTGTGGGAAGACAACATCAACCATGGCAAACACGCGAAGAACAACTCGAGATACTCACACTTCAGAGGTGCTTTCTATCACCTCTGAGGCTGATACTCACGGAAATCAACCACCACCAACTACTGGCATTCAAGGGGCGAATATCCCCCTCACCACCACTCAAGGACCGGAGATCCCAATCAACAAACTACTATGAGGCGTTCGTTCCTCCTTATATACAAGGTCTGGGACCCCAAAATCAACAAACTCGACGAACCCCTCTGATTCAAGACTACTCGGGCCCCTATACCGAGGACAAGGATTATACATCTACAGAAGAAAAGGATGTTGCCCCAAGGAGGAGGCGTTCTTTCCAAACAAATCGGGAACAACCCCAAACTACTAAGGAAAAGATTGCGGCCCATGAGGCGGAGGCTGCAAGGCTCAAGAAATTACTAGCAGAACAGGAGGCCGCGAAATCACAAAGCCAAGCAAGTGGAAGAGTCTCGATAATCAACCTGGACCCAACACCGAGAAGAACCAAGAGGGCTGAAGCCCCAAGGGGTGATCCTACTGTTTTGTTGCCCCTAGGAGATCCTGATGATCATACACCACCGTTCACTCAAGACATCATAAAAGCTACCATATCCAGTAAATTCAAGATGCCAACGATTAAAGCTTATGATGGAACGGGGGATCCCGCAAATCACGTAAGAACCTTCTCCAATGCACTGTTGTTGTAGCCAACCAACGATGCAGTCAAGTGTAGGGCGTTTTCGCAAACCTTGGCTGGCATGGCCCAACGTTGGTATAGCCGTCTTCCTCCCAACTCTATTGGGTCTTTCAAGGAATTAAGCAAAGCATTCATCAATCAATTTGTTAGTGGAAGGGTGCATGAGAAAAGCTCTGCATCACTCATGAGAATCCAACAAGAAAAGAATGAAGCCCTAAGGGATTATATCAACCGATTCACCCGGGAGGCTCTGAAAGTCTCGGACTTAGAGGACAAAGTAGCTATGATAGCCTTGCAGCAAGGAACCACTGATGATCACTTCAAAAGATCATTGGCAAAACATCCACCCGAGAGCATATTGAAGCTCCAAGATAGAGCCGGAAAGTACATCAAGGCTGAAGAAAGTATGAGAAAGTATGAACCCACTGCCGGTGGCAGTGGAAATCGAAAGAAAAGGAAGGAAACTCAGGAGTACGACGTCAAGGAAAAGTTTCCCAGAACGTCAAAGGATTCTGATTCTCCACCCAAGAGGAACAATTTTGGGCCAAAGTTTACGGAGTATGCAAGATACTCCCAGGAGCCAAATTCTAATGGAAATAGCAAAGTAGGAGGATCTCCGATGGCCGAAGCCACTAAGGACTGGTATGTCTAAACGGAATCAAAACCAATTCTGTCGGTTCCACAAGAAGTCGGTCCCGACACCGACGATTGTAGGCAATTGAAAGATGAGATCGAGTTTCTGATACAGAGAGGAAATCTCAATAAGTTCACCAAGGATGGAAATCAAGGGAGTCAAAGGGGGAACTATGAAAGGAAGGATTATGACAGAAGGGACAACGATCACGTAGACCTAAACCTGGCAATAGAGTTTGTTAATCATAATCAAATTAACCGGTTTAATGTCTGGTGCTGACATTGATTAAATAACATACAAAATTATGATGGTGTATACCTGCTGGAAATAGAGGTCACAGATTTCCTCAGCACGTATAGCATTCCCCTGGTCTTCCTCTAGTGATGCCCATGTCATCCATGTTACATAGCTCTGAGAATTTATATTAAGTGAAGATCTAAATAGCCTTCTAGCTACAGATAGATTGCTAGTTCTCTGTTCTAAGACACCCCAGGCCCGTGAATTAAAAATATAGCTTTTCATGTCAGACAAGTGTAATTGCTTAAAGACTAGCACCACCCTCAATTCATATTGTAAGAACCAACAGAAAACAAATCAAGCAAGCTCTAAGTTCCCCTTGCCTGGAGATAGCAAGCAGCACTTTCGCTGGCTGAATTTATTGACAATGCTTTTGGTATAGTTCCCTAGTTGTGCCTATGTTTCTTTCCTTCCACTCCATCCATCCCCAAGCCTGTATTAAAACATGTTAAGCTTCTATGACTTATGAACTCTAAGATGCAAAATAGAGCTAAAAAGATCGCAATGAACAAATTGAGAACAATGTACTAAACGAGTTCATACAATCCACACAAGTAAGGCAAAAATTTGAAGAAGCACGGGATCTCTTGGATTTAGTGCATGACCTATCATTAGAAGTTTTCTTCCTTGATCAATATTTCCCTGATTAGTTTCAAACACTCCCCACATGTGCCATGCAAACCTATTTAGGATTACATAAGGAAGGTTCCTTGCTGAGCTTCAACATGTGCCCAGGCCTACAGATCAAGCACAAGACTTTATTCTTAGAAAACTCTTACTAACAAATAATTAAAATTATGAAATATATATTTTAATATAAGATAGGCAACAAACCCTCGCTGTAAATCATCTATGATATGGGCTCCTATATATTCTCCAAATGTACGCAACTACAAAGAAATAGTCTCATAAGCTTATTTTATTTTGGCTAAATTAAATAGGCTCATAATTATTATCTGCTACCCAATATAACTACTTTTATCATTCTTTTTTCAACAGAATACAAAACCATTTATTAACAATGATTTTGTTCCTTCCGTCAGCTACTAGTTTCACTCTATACAAAATCAAATGTTTTAAATGCTAGCACCTGGGTTAAATGCCAAAATTCGAGGATTTATTCCAGTTCCAAGAACAAAAGCAATGAGAATACAGTGCACATATGCATAGAGTAATCAATATCATGAGCCTAGGCAAAGCTGTTTAGAAATTTGTACCTGCCTCTGGGCATCGTCAGGCCAAAAGTACAATAGACATTCCGAAGAAAGTCCATCTCGTCCGGCTCGACCACTTTCCTGTAACCAACCAAGTAAGATAGAGGAAACCTATTTTTACCATTTATGATAAAAGCATATAAATCAAATGAGAGTGTGAAACACCAAACAAAATAGTTTAAGGGCCCAATACATTAAAGTATTGACAAGAAACATCATCACTTGCAACAGTTACATCATTTTAGAAAAGAAGTGCATAGTAGCTGTGAACTAACCATCTGGTTTGTTAATTCCCATTCTAAACGCTACCTGTGAATAAGGTTTTCAGTCTCAACAATTCAACATGGTAAACAAGAGCATAAATGCAAACAAAGAACGACAACAGAGGTATACATACCGTACCAACGATCACCTGCAACTTGCCACTGCTCCACCTATATGAATTAAATTTATAAGAGACCTCAGAAAGCCCAAAATATGATAAACTACTAAAACTCAGTTGCTTGATTGGTACAAAAGGTGACAAATTTAATTGGCATATGAGGTGAGTTGTTCGGTACAATGTACGATGTAAATCTTCAGAAATCATTAAAAAAACATACAACGGTTAGTGTTTATAAAAAGAAAAGAACATAGAAAATATAAGATACTGGACACATAGACATGTACTACTTGCACCTCAAATCAACAAAGATTACCGCATATGAACCTTCTCACGAGGGTTTGCGTCCATATCTGCATGATAATAATTAGCCGATATTCCTTTCTCACGTAGTTCCGTTGCAACCCTACAATTTTTAAAATATAAGAAAGACATTGGTCTTACAAATGTTTGAGTTGCCTGACAACCTTTCTCATACACACTTCTAGCTTCATTTGCATTGGATTGTTTGTTGTATATCTTTCCAAGTGCCACATAAGGCCTCCCATCTTCTGGCCAATAATTTATACACTCCACATTACACAATTCATAGCAACATTCATATAATCACAAAATGACCCTTTTACTTAAACATTTTCGTTAATTTTTTCTCGAAAGGTTAAGTAGTGTTTGTACATTGTACACACACATTCGAGACTCGAACCCTCAACATCTTGTACACATTGATCATTTCATATAAATGAATAATTCTACCTTTTGAAGAAGTTCCTCTGCTTCTTGATATCGAAAATTCCGGGCTAAAACCTTTGATTTATGAAGTCGTAAATAATATACAAAATCATATAATATAACAACACATTTCAGAAATTGAAATAAGAAATTCAAAATTAATAAAGTACCTAAAATAACAGCCACAACCACAACCAAGTAAATGAAAACCCCCAATTTAAGAAATTAGGGTTTCGATTTAAAAAACCCTAAATTTAAAAAATTAGGGTTTTGATTTTAAAAAACCCCCCAAATTAAAGCTTACCAATTTCAGTAGAAAAGACCCTAGAAATAACATATAAGACCCTATTCGTGTAGAAGACCCAAATTAAAGCTTACCAATTTGGACACGAGCAGATTAATGGTGAGCGGTGATGGTGGTGAGTAGAGCAGTATGGAGGTGAGTAGAGTAGAGGTGAGTGGTGGTGGTGAGTAATGGTGGATGTGAGTGGTGGTAGTGGTGGTGAGAGACGAGGGAGAGAGATTCAGTCGGGGGTAGAGTGAGAGATTTGTGAGAGTGTGAGTTTTTTTAGTTTTAGTTTTAGTGTACGGGGTGAGAAATTTTTAGTTTTAGTGTACGGAGTTTTAGTTTTGTTGAGATTAACTCCAACATTCTCCCCCTTAATCTCAAACATGTCTACACAAATCCTTGACACCGAGCAAATTTTGCATCTTCTCAAACTTATTGGTTGCCAAAGCTTTTGTCATGATGTCTACACGTTGGTCATTGCTGCAAACATGTTTCAAAATAACTTCTCCTCTTTTCACACATTCTCTCATAAAGTGGTATCATATGTCTATATGTTTGCTTCTTCCGTGAAACATGGGATTCTTAGCCAAGTCAATGGCTGATATGTTATATATGCACAAATTAACTAGACCAAAATATTCAGATGTTATTTGACTTACACTACGCCATAGATGGCCTTCAACAACTTTTAAAAAACGTTGCAACAAGTACAAAATATGTTGTAGCAGAACAAAAAATAAAAGCGGAAATACTTTTTAATGTTGCAATTTTCACCACTGTCGTAACACATTACAACAACGTTTTGTTACTCTACTGCAACACCACTACTTTTGTTACCAGAACATTCTAATGCATCATTACACATAGTGTATAACAACCCAAAACTAGTGTTACAGTAGATGTCAATATTCTACAAAATTGTGGGTCCCATCAATGGGACCCACATGTGGAGCCGCTAGGTGGACCCACATGTAGGCTCTAATGTGGGCCCCTCTGGGCCTCTCTCAAGTGGGCCCCACGTACACATATTTTTAGTATTTGGTGGTGACACTATATAATTACCTACCACAACACTTTTACAATGAAAATTTAACTCGAACTATTTGTATATATTCATTTACCAAAAATTAAAACTTGTTTAATTACATCAATACCAAAATTCATCAATAAAAGTGCAGAGATTCATAACACTTAATCCCAAAATAGAAATCATAATCCAATACTACAAGAAAACAAATAAAATTCATCTCATTCCGTGGTGCACACAAAGCGGCCAACTCCACTTGGGAAAAAGAAGAAGCAATCAACTCCCACAATATCAAATCCAAACCTATGCGGCATTAAGACAGCACGTGCATGACTTCCATTGCCTTCAAAATCCACTTTGATGCTTGCAGGAGCCGCAATTGTCATCACAATACCAATTGAAATACCTAAATCAAAAAATAATAGTATATTGATTGGTAAATGGAATTTGTGGCAAAAAGTGCCATAACATGATTATTAGAATAGAATTTAACCTTCTTTTTACCGTATAGTGCCACAAGGTCAACAATGTCAAGTCCTTGTAGCTTAAATTTCGTTAATATAGTCTGAAAAGTGTTGTTTGGAGCGGGAATGTTGTTTCAGCCACTCAAACATGCACCTCTTGAGTCCCTTCTTCCTAAAGGAACATCTCAGCTAGGTCCTCCGGTCTACATTTTTAACTAATAATGATGATCAGTTTATATTTTTGGATGATTTGGAATTACTGGTATTACTACAAGAGACATGCATAAATCATTATGCATGTAAATGGGGTCTAGTATGCAACAACATAAGTTACATTCAATTAAATATGCAAAATGTTACACATACCAAAACATTAGAGTCCCTGGCTGCCAAGAGCCGTGATGTTAGCACAAGAGACTATCTGAGGACACTCACGCTCAAGTTTACATTTTATTTGGTTGATATCATCAAAACCACGAACAGATTTTAAGTTGGGGTTGGAACCCTTTCCGCTAATTATACTACTACCGATGTCTAGTAATATTGATGCATCACATCCCTGCATGGTGAAAAATGCACTCAGCAAACCTTGACAAAGCAGTCATAAAAATGGAGGCGGAGCTGTGAAGTAGCCATGCGAGTTTATTTTGCAACAATACTAGAACTTACCTTCCATTGCTCACATCTTTACATAAACATTTCCCTACCTAGAATAATTACATAAAATTTACCAAATTAGAGCAATAATCAGCCGGTACATAAACAAATAGAGTTTAATTAACCAAAACATATATTAAAAGCAAAAGAGTTGTTTTATACGCAATCACTTGCACATCAATATAATTTACAACTAGGGAGGGCAAATTAAAAAGAAAAATAAACTAGAGTGCAATTAAATTAATCTATACATACGAATGTGTGTGTGTAAAGATGGATCACCAGAGCCAGGGCCGTTCCTGAGGTTTCGGAGGCCTAGGGGCGAAACAGAAAATTGGGCCCTTAATATTGTTAATGACAAAAAACATTTAAAAGCTAGACAACTATACAACTTCAAATGAAAGTTTAGACTAAAAGAATAAATTTAAATACGAGAAAACGTCTATTTGTCTTGAAAGCAAATGAATTAATGATATTTATCATCTTAGATAATAATGTTTAAATACTAACATTCTGAGCAAAAACAACCTAAAACCGTGGAAGTGAAATCATGTGAAACAACTTCTTCGTGCATTTCTAGATGCAAAATCGTTAATTATTGTATCTACATCAATCTCCAACAACATATCCTTCTCAATGCATAATATGGCAAGACCATTCGATCTTTCTTGTGACATCGATGATCTCAAATAAGTTTTCAGCAATTTTAACTTCGAAAAGCTTCTTTCGGCTGATGCAACAGTCACATGCACAGATAATAGGATTCGATAAGCAATTGCAGCATTTGGAAGAAAGTCTAAAGACTTAACAAACTCAAGAATCTCAAATGCAAACATGAGCTGATCTGGTAGATACATCTGTAGTACTGACAATTCTTGAGTAAGAGCATCTAATTCAAAATCTGATGAACCATTATGAGTAAAAGTATTTACCAGATTCTTGCAATGTTCTTTTAGTTCCTCATACTCCAATCGCCTCAAAGATTCCGAATCAAACATAAACCCGAAGATGTTTTCAAATATTTGTAGTTGTTCGAATCTATTATTCAATGAAGCAATTGCAATATCCACCACAACCAAAAAATAGTTAACTCTAAAAAACTCTTCGGCTGATTGTACCTCATCATCGTGATCATTTTCATCGAATTGTTTCTTCCTAAAAGCACGACATTTTATAGGAAAAGTTGGCTCTACTTACATCTCAAATGCAAGATCGTTAGCAACATTCTTACTATTGGCAAATCCCTCTTCTCTGTATTTTTCAAAAAAATTCACAACCTTTTCTATTTCTTTCATAGTAGCAGTGATGCACATAGATTTAGACTGTAGCTTCTTGCTCACCATATTAATAGAAGACAAGATGTCATACCAAATAACCATACCAAGCAAAAATTCAAAACTTTCAAGTGCACCAATCAAGCTTTCTGCTTCACTCTTGGACTTGGGATCTTCTGAAGATTTTTGTAATTCAGATAATGCCATCTTTATTTGAGGAGCCTGAAATCTAATGGCTTGCACACTTTTTATTCGACTCTCCCAACAAAACAAGTATTAGACAAATACTTGACAGTCAACCCTGGAACATGATCAAGCAAAATTTTCCATCTTTTAGTAGAACCTGCAAATAATGTATAAATTCGTTGCACAATTCCAAAAAATGAAACAGCTTTAACACACGAATTTGCCATATCACAAATAGTAAGATTAAGACTGTGACAAACACAAGGCATGTATAAAGCTCTCGGATTAATGTCAAGTAGTCCATAGCTCTCTTTCTGTGACTCGATTAATTTATCTTCTCGATTTCGTTTTTTTCTTTTCTCATTTCCGGATAAGTGCTTTTTAGGCAACATAATATAAATCAAAGATCAATATGGAAAAGATAGCACCTGAAAGTGTTTGCGAATTGTGAACTTGAATTTTTTCCCCCAAAAAATGACTGAACGGTGAACCTGGTACAATAATAGAAAATGGACAAATATTAATATCAAGTGTTAAATATACTTAATAATCATATTATCTAGAAGAGATTAAACAAACAACAATATTATTCATTTTTCTTAGAAAAGGATGACTGGAAATAATTTATTTTCTTACAGGACATTCATCAAACACCTAATGTCAAATGAAGAAAAGCTACACCTTAAATTGTTAAACAAATATACAATCATAGAAGATCATTAAATTAATCTACTTGTCTGTGTAATTTGTAAAGATAATGATATATAGAACAAATAAACTAATTAGTGAACAACAAACAAGTATAAAATTTAAAAAATCACTAACCTTTCTGTGATTTTGTGTCGGGCCTAAACGTGGAGTACAAAGTGATTTTGGTGATCTAATTAGAAGCAGTAAGCTAGGTTTTCTTTTTGAGCGAAGACAAAAGAATTTTTTTTTTCTTTCTTGTAAGTTTTACATTTAAAATTAATTATATTGATCAATAATAAATTCATTTTTCTGTAAAATCACATATGTATACAAATACTTAGTAAATTTTTTAAAAAAATTTGGGCCCCCAAAATTCTTGGGCCCCAGGCGGTCGCCCTCCCTGCCCTCCCGTCAGGTCCGACCCTGACCAGAGCGGATGAGGCGGATTGGTGAAAAAGAGATGCAGAGTTCGATCTGAAATAATGTTCAAAATTTTCTCTGCTGTGACATTCAGTTATCTTCTCTATTGCAATTTCAACACTATAGTTGTACTTAAGACAGTCTATGGGGCACTTTTTTATGTTAATAACTGTGAAGGATTCAGAGTTTTGGGAAGTGACCAGCAGATCTTTAAATAATCCTCTGAAAGAGAGGTTTAAAGCTAGAAATCGTGAGGGATATGAAGAGAATTAAAGTTAGTAACATAAGAGAATTATTTGATAATACATTCTATACTGAAAAAAGTAAAAGGACACCCAATCTGAAGAATTGAGCTGGTATATTTTAGTATACACACAAGAGTAATACAATTTTAGACTGGGAAATATAAAGCTTTTATTAAAACTTCTTAACTTACAATCTGAGAATACATGCATATATAAAATGTATGAGAGTTATTGGCTCCTAAAAACCAGCAACTAGTTTCCTACTAATACTCCACGACCCTACTAATACTGAAACTACTACTAGACTAAGTCTATGCTACAAAGTCGGGCTAGCAGCTGATTTATTCAAAGAAACACATAAAACCAAATTTAAATTATTCCAACAAATACCCCCTTAATCTAAATTTGGTTTTGTAAATTCCTGATGACAAGTAAAGCACACATCCTTTCAAACTTCACTGTGGCCATAGCTTTTGTCAAAACATCTGCACGTTGATCACTTGTTCCAATATGCTTTATGACTACTTCCCCCCGTTCAACACACTCTCGAATGAAGTGATACCGAATATCGATGTGTTTACTTCATCCATGAAACACCGGATTTTTGGCCAAATCTATTGCTGATTTATTGTCTATATATAGGACCACATGACCTATGTTCTCCTCGGTAAGTTTACCCAGTAAATTACGGAGCCATATACCTTCACAAGCAGCTGCCGTGACTGCCATGAATTCAGCTTCGCATGATGACAGAGCCACACAACGTTGTTTCTGAGACACCCAAGTAATCAATCTCTCATTATGATAGAATGACATTCCCCCCGTGCTCTTCCTATCATCGACTTGGCCTGCGAGATCACTATCAGAGTACCCTGATAACATGTTGTTCCTGCTTCCCTTTGCGTACACCAAACCATAGTTCAAAGTCCCTTTCAAGTATCGAAGAATTCGCTTCACGGCATTCCAGTGCATAATGGTGGGTCGTTCCATGTAGCGACTTACGATCCCAACAGCATATGCTATATCTGGTCGAGTATGGACCAGATATCGAAGACTTCCAACAACGCTTTTATACTCAGTTGAGTCTACAAGTTTCCCTGTCTCATCCTTATATAATTGTAATACTGGTTCCATAGGGTAATTCGTGGGCTTGTAGTCTGCCATACCACTCTTCTCCAGCACTTTCCTTGCATAAGACGCTTGCTTCAATTCAATGTATTCTTTCACCTGAACAACCTCTATCCCGAGATAGTGAGATAGTTTTCCAAGTTCACTCATATCAAATTTCCAACCCATGTCCTCCTTAAATTTGTTAATGAGTGATGCATTTGTGCCTGTGATCAAAAGATCGTCTACGTACACGCCAATTATCAAAATCTCACCATCTTCACGTTTTGTATATACTGCATGCTCGTATGGGCATTTAGTAAATCCCAGACTCTCCAAACACTTACTCAGTTTAGCGTACCAGGCCCGTGGAGCCTGGCGAAGCCCATACAATGCTTTGACTAATTTGTACACCAAATGTTCCCTTCCCTACTTCACAAACCCTTCTGGTTGCATGACATATACGTCTTCTTGTAAATCCCCATTCAATAAAGCGGATTTAACATATAGGTGATGAACCTCCCAGCGATTGTTTGCTGCAAGAGCCAACAGTAATCTTACGGTTTCCAATCGCGTGACTGGTGCGAAAACCTCCTCAAAATCTACACCTTGTTTCTGAACATAGCCTTTCGCAACAAGCAGCGCTTTATACTTTACAATCTCACCTTCAGTATTCTTCTTCAGCTTGTAGACCCATTTCAGTCCGATTGGCTTATGCCCAACAGGCAGCTCCACGAGGCTCCATGTGTTGTTCCTTTCGATAGCCTCTATTTCTAACTTCATAGCATCTTTCCAGGACGCTTCCTTGCAAGCATGGTTGTATGTGGCAGGCTCCTCGACACCCATAAATAATAGTTCTTCTTCGAGTTCTATCCCTTCAGTACTTTCATAAATATCACTCACTGTTCTGAACCGTTTTGGTGTACTGATGTTATCTGATTCTTCTGAGCTGTCGTCTATTTTCTGTGACACACCTGGTGACTGTGGCGACTGAGTGGGTGTTGAAATATCCGCTACATCACCTTCATCTGTGGACTGGTCATGGGCTTCATCAACTGTGAACTGTGTTTGGGTTTCCCCAACATTATCCTCGGTGACTTTACTCGTTTTGCTCCAGGCCCATGACTTAGACTCCTCGAACACCACATCTCTGCTGATATGTACTTTTTTCTCCTCTGGGTCATACATTCGATGGGCTTTTGTACCAGGTTCCCGTCCCAAGTATACCACATGCTTTCTACGGTCATCCAATTTCTTTGTATAAACGTTTGGCACCTTCATGAACGCACAACAACCAAAAATTCTGAGGTGCCTGATGTCAGGCTTCGATCCAAACCAAGCTTCGTATGGTGTGCAACTTAAGAGTGCTCGTGTAGGCAGTCTATTAAGCACATACACAGAGTGTCGTACTGCTTCGCCCCAAAATTCTGCTGGAACTTGTTTCTCCTTTAGAAAGCTTCTCGCCATTGCCACAACTGTTCTGTTCCGCCGTTCCACCACGCCATTTTGCTGGGGGGAATAAGGAGCGGTATAATGTCTAAGAATTCCAACACTCTCACAGTAGCTTTTGAATTGTGAAGAACAAAATTCACCACCTCGGTCTCTAAGGAGGACTTTAACCTTTTCTGCAGTTTCATTCTCAACAAGTGCTTTAAACTTTTTAAACTCCTCAAATGCTTCATCCTTAGTTGATAAAAAATGAACCCACATTATACGACTAAACTCATCAACTAAAAGTAAAAAATACCTCTTTCCAGACGGAGTTGGGGGTGAGATTGGTCCGCATAGGTCACAATGCACCAATTCCAGTATTTTGCTAGACACATAGTTTGACTGACTTGGAAATGAAGTCCTTGTTTTCTTGGCCATTAGACACCCCTGGCATACTTCCTTAGGCTAGACCAGTTTTGGTAAACCCACAACTATGTCATCCTTCTTCATGAGACTCATTGCATTGAAATTCACGTGTCCCAAACGTGAGTGCCATAACCATGAACTTTCTTCTGATTTTGTAAGTAAGCACACACCTTGAGATTCCTCGAGTAATATCTTGTATAGACGGTTTGCTGACCTCTTGACCTTCATCAACAGTCTCCCATCATTGTCATGTATCCACAGAAATTCACCATGCATTGTAACTTTGTTTCTACCTTCTGACATCTGCCCGAGGCTAATGATGTTGTTGCAGAGACTTGGGATGTAAAACACGTCATTGAACACTCTTTCTTCTCCAGTTTTGCACTTAAACGAGACTTATCCTTTCCATTTAATACAAACAGTTGACCCATCACTAAATTTAACCTCCCATGCCACACTTTCATCTAGCTTTGAGAACTTAGATTTATCCCCAGTCATGTGATTACTAGCACCATTATCCAAGTACCATAATTATGAGGTTTTTCTCTCCTGCACGTTTCTCTCCAATTTTGGTATAACCTTTTCCTCATTTAGCAACACCAATTTAGCTTGCTTTTCATCTAACTCAGACAACAACAAGGCAGGTACATCATCCTTGATTTGCACCAGATTTGCCTCAGACCTCAGATTTCTTTCTCGACGTGGCCTCTTGCATTCGGTAGCATAATTCCCTAACACATTACAGTTAAAGCATCTCACAGAGCTTCTGTCACGACTAGTACCTTGGTAACTACGTCCACCTCGTTCCCTGAAACTTGACTGACCATCAGCATTTTCTTTATTCTTTCACTTTATCCAGTCCTCACGGGTAAGCAAGAACTTGCTTTCATTCTTTTCTCGCTTGTACCACTCTTCTTCTGTCAGCAGCAACTTGCCTCCAGTAGTTTGGTTTTGCCCCTTCAATCTTTCCTCATGGGCTTGGAGAGACCTAATAGCCTCTTGAACTGTCATTGTCTCTAAATCTCCAAACTGCTCGATCGTAGAGGCGATTTGGAGAAATTTAGGCGGAACTGCCTTGAGCAACTTTTTAACAACATAAGATTCAGCCATGACTTCACCTAACGCTCGAATGGTAGACACCAGCCCGTTCAATTTCATGTAGAAATCATCGAGTTGATCACTATCATCCATTCGTAACGACTCAAACTCCGCTTTCACCGTCTGTATCCTGGCTTTCTTTACACGATCGGCTCCTTGGCATATAACTTTGATGGCATCCCACCCCTCCTTTGCCGTTTTCTTCCCAGCAATTGCCAACAGTATATCCTCAGGTATGCCTTGGTAGATCATAGCCAAGGCAACCTTATCCGTTTTCTCACCAATCACAGCCTTTTCATCACTTGATTCCACTACAGTCCACACTCCTTGGGCCTGCATAAAGACTTTCATCTTCAACGCCCATGCCGTGTAATTTGTCCTGGCTAACATTGGGTAGCTTAACCCGATGGATCCTCCCTTTCCCTTTCCCGTGTCCATTTCTTAATTCTCGTTGTGAATATTCTGAGCACTGTGCTCTGATACCAAATGAAGAATTGAGCTGGTATATTTTAGTATACACACAAGAGTAATACAATTTTAGACTGGGAAATATAAAGCTTTTATTAAAACTTCTTAACTTACAATCTGAGAATACATGCATATATAAAATGTCTGAGAGTTATTGGCTCCTAAAAACCAGCAACTAGTTTCCTACTAATACTCCACGATCCTACTAATACTGAAACTACTACTAGACTAAGTCTCTGCTACAAACTATTCCAACGCAATCCACATATAAAAGATCCATATGCTGATATAACACTACGCCATAGATGGCCGGATGCAATACTTTTAAATTGCAATGCCCACTTTGTGTTACAATTGATACACTATTGTCTAACTACTCCAATACTTCGGAGACAGTGTTACATTACACATAAACGTTCCGTTGTAATAGAACAGACTCTGTTGCAAAAAACTCCTTGTGTTACTCTATCGACACAGTGTTGCATTTGATTTCAATTAAAAATTAATTAAAAATTAATTTTTACTTAAAAAATAATATTAAAAAAGATGGGGCCCACAGAAAAAAGTGGGCCCCACAAGTGGGTTCCACTTATTTTTCTAATTTTTATTTAAAAATTAATTATTAATTAATTTTTAAATAAAAAATAATATTAAAAAATATAACAGTCAAGGAGAACGGAAAGATTTTTGCAGATCTTCACTTTTTCCGGATAATATAACAACTAGTATACTTACTAGTAAAATAATACATTTTCTTCTTTGGTGAAATTCCTAGTGGAAGAGTAAATATGATAAAGGTACCTCATGTCCAGCTTACTAGCTAGAAATTGTATGTCTAGCATGCAAGTACCGACCCCAGATAAATTTTGCTGAGTACATCTTTGGATTGCTGCCTCACCCAACTCATCATACTCATGAAGGATTTTGATGAGAAATTTGTGGATTCAGCGCATGAGAGCATGTTCTTCATTGTTTACCAACTTTGCATGGATATCACCTTAAAAAATAATATGCTTTAATTTAAGAAATTCTAAAATGCTAAGATATTTAGTTTACAAGCATAAAGACAACATCGCAGAGTTACAAGGACACCAAATTTTCTTAAGCCATAAATAAATTTGTAAGCTAGCAAGCTATATCACATTGATAGGCTCCATTGTCGATATAAATACATTCTTATGAAATAATTGAGCAAGTCACATAGTGAAGAACTTCTCTACCCTATAAAAAAATATTTTGGATTCTCTATATGGGTCTATGACAATTTGTTTTGGTTTCAAGTAATTTTCATCAACTAAGAGGCATGGAAGCATGACTTCAATTATTGATAGACTAATTTACATCTTTTAAATCTAAGAGCCATGTTTTAATTGTAAAAGACTTAGTTACATCTAGGAGCACATATTAAAGTCAAGCTGATGCCAGAGGGGAACACCAATGGCAACACCAGGTGTTGGTGTGACAGTTAATTCAACAAAAAATAAATAAAGGCATATAGGTATTTTATTAATTTTTCCCTATCATGCTTTTATTTTCCAATTTACATATGGGATTTCTCAACTTGCGTTCACCATTTTGATACCATATTAAGAATATATGTATTCTAGTACTTCAATTAGGATATACATGTTATTGGAGGAGATCTAGATCTTTTGTTCAAGGAAAACCGGCATGAAATGAAATTCATGTAATAGATGACATTTTTAAATAGGAACCCTAGTGTGTTATAATCTAGATTTGATTATGAAGATAGGTCCATACAAGTATAAATATTGGAGCTGAATTGAAGATATATATAACATACCTTTGGATGATTGATTCCCTTGAAACATGATAGAGCGGCCAGTGTCACTGATTGTCCTTTGAAGCATGGTAGAGTGGTCAACATCACTGATCAACAACGGTGTCAACCCCGATGTGGCACCGCTACTGATAAATTGACAGACCGGTGGCGCAAGAGATTTGTTGGATTTTTATTAATCTAAACATGTTTTAGTTATGTTTTTATTATTAGCTGGTATGTAGGAATAAAATGGAACGGGTCTCGGGGTAGCATATATGTAGGCTTTGAATAGCTGTAGTGGAGTCTTAGTAGGAGTTTAGTTTAAGTGGATCCTATTTTCTATCTTCCATATTCTGTAGTGTTTTAAATATCATTCTGTACGTTGTTTAAGTTTAATAAGAAATACCAGCTTTTTTTTTCTCAGTTTATACATACAAGACGATCTCAGCTACGTTTCAAATGGAGACAAACAAAACCAAGGAAAGCTCGTTCGGCCTAAGCTATCCGATGTTGACAAAAACTAACTACACAGCATGGGCTCTTAAAATGAAGGTCTTTATGCAAGCCCATGGTGTGTGGGAGGCAATTGAGACTAAGGATTCTGAGACGACTACCGTTGTGAATGATAAGATAGACAACCGAGCTCTAGCTGTTATCTACCAGGGAGTTCCCGAAGATGTCTTGTTGTCGCTGGCAGAAAAGAAAACGTCAAGGGATGCTTGCAAGGCTGTCAAAACTATGTTCCTGGGAGCAGATAAGGTGAAAGCGGCCACAGTACAAACTCTCAAGAGAGAATTTGAAGCCTTGTGTATGAAAGAAAATGAGCAATTGGATGAGTTTTATTTGAAACTGAACATCTTAGTTACCAATGTTAGAAATGAATAATACTAGAAACTAGACAGAGGGGGGGGGGGGTGAATGGATAGTTTGATATATTTTTCGATTCTTGAAAACTAAGTAACAGACTGTATATGATTATGATATGTAATATGCAGAAAGTAAATAACACACACAATCACTTTAATCTACTTTGTATAAGCAAATTAAATACTACAGCTTTCCAAGAAATTCACAATAGAATTTCTGGCTTCTAAACAAGAACAGTTTGAACTTGCTTGCTTACAGAGAAAAGAGCTTAGCAAATAACTATGTGTATCTCTCTTACAGCTAACAATAGGATGTGCATGATATATATAAGCCCTATACAAACTAGTGCACACACCTATTTTTACACAGTTACCCCTTGCTGAAAGTCCAACTTGTCCTGCCATAAGACGTTAACTGTGTCAGGAAGGACCACCTGCTTTTCGGAGTCTTTCCCGTTTCTGTAGCTGCTTGTCTCTTATCTTTCTCTCCAAGTTTAGCTGTAGATTTGCCATCTGTTCTTTGGACCACCTTGCCAGAACAAATGCTTCAGTATTTGTCTCTTTTAATTCTTGATTATGTACCTTGATTTGTCTTGTTGTAAACGGCTAAGTGTTGATATCGTGAACTCCACTTCATTCCTGACTTCGCGATCTCACTTGTGAGGACTTCGCGGTATAGCCTTTGAAGATTTTGCGACATAGGTCATTTGAAGACTATGCGACATAGGGATTCTGAGGACTTCACGATCTAGGCTTCTTTGACTTTGCTGACTTCAACACTTCACGACATGTGTCTTGAGGACTTCTCGACATAATACAAAATGGACTATGCGATATAGTACTTCACGACATGGATATTGGTGACTTCACGACATAGCTTTCTTCTGACTTTGCTATATAATGCCTTAGACAAATTTCTGCAACTTATTTCTTCATAACCTTATTTATCTCTATCCTGCTGCATGAACACTTCTGAACTTCTACCAGGATAATTATTCAATGGCCTATATACAATCCAGATGCAAGAAACTTTACTAAGCTCATTATAACTCTGAGCATACATGGTCAAGCTAATGTTCATGAGAACAAGACAAGTACATTTAGAGACCTATACTACATCCCAGTGATAGAACTCACTAGGTCATGTAATGTGACATAGTCACAAAGTGTAGGCTTGTTAATAGTGGTGTTCAGACATGTCTTGAGCCTAACAATCTCCCCCAAATTGTGAGTAAGACCCTTAGGCACAATTTCATGTCTGATAACAAGCCTAACTAACATAAAAAGAAGAACAAGTATAAAGAAGATAAAGTTAAGAACAGAACTTGGAAATTTGGTCTTACAGAATTTCTCCTTGAGCTACATAGCTTCAGTTTCCAATTGTTTCTCTAAGAAATCATCATAGACTTTCTTCTTCCTTATTTCTTCATTCTTCTTTATTTCAGAGATGGCCAGTAAAATTTCATCCCTTGCAATCAGTTCTTCAATGAGAGGAGAATCTTTTAGATCTTCAGCTGCTGTTCTGAGGGCACTTTCCACATATGAATGTATGAACTCCATCCTTATCTTGCTTATTCCTCCATAATGATTTTTGTACTCAACAGTATAAGGATTTTGCTTTACCCTGCACAGCCCTTTCTTCCTTAGCTCCTTTGCTCTTTCTTCCATCTCAGCCATCTCCTTTTCTTTCTCACACCTCTTTTCTTCATTCAGCTTCTTTAGATTTTCTTTATATTCAGAGTGCATTTTCATGAATCTGGCAATCTCTGTTTTCTACAACCTTTCTTCCTTTTCTTCAAAATTTAACAAGGCATTGATTCTTTCTTGCTCATAGGTGTCAAAATGTTGCCATCCCCCTTGCTTCATTATTCTTTCTCTTCCATCAGTGTACTTGATCTCTAGATGATTCAACTTCACTTTGACTTCAAAGATCCTTTGAGCCCTCAAAAATGCTAGGGCATCTTCATCATAGTCCTCATCTAGTGGAAGCACATTGATGCCAATAACATTTGTGAGTTTTCCAGTCTTCTTTGTTATCCTTATCCTTTTGGGTACACTCTTGATCTTCAACTGCTTCACAAGAGATACCTTTCTGGAACAAGGAGAATTAGTCTTCAGTGCCACATCACTTGGAAGTAGCTTCATTCCTTTCCCCTTCATCCACTGTAACACTCCACTAGCTGTAACTTTGTGGAAGTGTTTTCTTGAAATTACTTTAGTGGCTTCATCTTTCTTCTGTGGCAATTCAGGTTCAGAAGTCATGGATAATGATTTTGGAGGATCATTGCTAACAGTACCCACCCTAGACTTAGAGTCTTGTGTTGTGGTTAAAGTACTGCTGGCAATGTCCTTGACTTGCTGAATTCCACTTCTTGTTTTCCTGGTTGTTTCCTTTGTTCCTTTTGAGTCCCTCTTGTCATCACCAGCATCTTTTGATTTCTTTTGATGTTTGCTCCTGCTGCTCTCACTAGATCCATCCTTATTTCTCCTTGTCTGAGATCCCCTTTCATAGGTTTTCTCCTCATCATCATCCTCCCCTTCCTTCTTTTTGCTCTTTTCTTTGACAGACTCAGGAATGACTCCATGAATCAGAAAAGATTGTAGAGTTTGAATCATCTCTAGTTCCTCAGCTGTCCTAGCTCCTCTCTTAGCTCTCAGCATTTGCAGCACCTGGTTGATCTTTGCATTGTTCTTCATTAACAGGTCTGAGGGAATTACTAGTTGGTCAATACTACTGTCTTGAGATAGGCTTTGGTAAATTATTGTCCTTGGCTTGGATATAACCTCAGGCAATCTTTTATTCTGGTCCATCTTCAAGTCATTATAAAGGCTTTCATTGTTCATCCCATGCTTTTCAATCAAATCCAGAATGATTGACAGCTCAGTAAATCTCAGTTTCTCTAGAGTTTGAAAAGCTAGGTGCCACAAGCAGTTGTCCTTGCACACCATGATTATCTCTCATAGATGGATATCCTTGACTTTCCTTACTGCCACTGTGAAATACTTGATGTTTTCCTTGATCTTCTGTCTGTACATCCTTGCATCTCCTCGAGCATTACTGTAGATGGCTTTCAGAAACTCCAGGAAGGCCTCATCATGATAGATGTTTGAATTGGCAACTTCCTGTAGCTTGGCTTCTGTGATAATTGCAGCTTTGACAGGTTTAGCATTGGGAGTAGGTTGAGTAGGTTGAGGTGTTGAGATATCTTTAGGCATTGTTGATGGATAGTAGGTGGTTGAGATTGTGCTCTTCTGACCTTCTGCACTTATGACCTCTACAGGGGGAAGAATGATTGGCTTTATGGTTTCTTCAATGAGTTTGCCCTTGCCCTTATGCTTTGACTGCTTGGCAGGTACTCCCCCTCTTTGTTTCAGAATGACCTCCTTTTGTTTCTCCCCCTTAGGCTTGGGATCAGACAAGATGTCTTGAGCTTCCCCAGGGATAGGCAGGTCCATTTGTTTCATCATTGAAGTCAGCATCTGTTGTTGCACCAGCAGGATATTGGAGGTGTTGTTGCCTTGGGCATCCAGTTTGTCATTGAGCTGTTTTAGAGAGGTGGCAAGCTGCTTGTTGTCATCTGTCAGAGAGGCTACTTCTCGTTCAAGACCATCCACCTTTGAGAATAGCTGTTGAGACTTGAAAGAATTGAGAGATTGATCCTTGAGTTTGGTAAATTCAAATTTGGAGATGTTTGACAGAGGGACCTCATCCACCAATTTGTCACCATATTGATTTTTCCAAATTAAATTTAGCATGGCATTGGAGTTGATATTGGCCTTGACTTGATTTTCCAGGGTTGTAGCTAGCTTCCTGATGTTGTCTGTGACCATGGCCAGAGAGAGGTCCATCATGCTGACAGTAGAGTTTGTCTTCTGGATTTCTTTAAGGATGCCATCCACCCTGGAAAAATCAGAGAGATATGAGTTTCTGAGCTTAGTGAGGGATCTGTCTGTCTCCTCCTGGATTGAAGAAATCTCTGATTGAAGCCCTTTCCCAAGATAGTGCAGAGCCTTTAATTGAGTCCTGTAGACATCATTAACAGCATCATAGATGGCAGCAGGAGAAAGATCCTTTGCATTTGAGCCCAGAGAAGTGAGGTACTCTTCCCTTAGAAAAGCTAGGGCATCCTTGAGCTTGAGAGTCCTCTTAGCATCCAACCAGGCATCCACATTTCCCTCTGGTTCAGCTGCATCCACTATCTTCTCCTGCTGAGCTTCAACATCCTCCCTGTGGCAGAGTAAGATGGCTTCATAATCAGCATTTGGGAGATTTGAGGTGAGGAGATGTTGAGCTATCTTTGAGAACTCATCAATCTATGCCACATGGAGATCTTGTATGGCTTCTTCTGTCATTTTGGAAGGCACAGATGATGATCCTGAAGGCCTGTCATGGTGCACAGGCTTCAGCCATTCTGACATAGTGGCCTGAGCCAAGTGAGAGCTAGTGCTAGGCACTTCATGAGATGTAAGGTTTTGAGTCTCCTCCAGCCTTGGAATGGCTGTAGGGTCTAATGTTGTCTCCATTGAAATGGGATGTGTTACAACATTAGCCCTATTTGTCAGTGAAGACAGTTCCACATCCCTAAGGATGGGAGAATTGGGCATAGAGTCTCCAGTGAAAACTGGTGAATCCTCCATGTTTGTGTTGGTGTCATTAGGATATGCCCCAGCATGCATTCCCTGACCAACTAGATGTGGTTCCTGGGTGGTGAGCATAGTGTCATGCACCATGTCACTTGAAATTGGCTCAATCACAGGAGAGAATTGTGATTGATCAAAGGCAAGATTGTCATTGGAATGACTCTCTTGTTCAGAAGAAATTTTTATGGAAGAATTTGAGAGAGAAGTGGGGTTTAGATTAGATTGTGGCAACTCCCCCTGAGAAATAGGAGGAGTTTCAACAGTGATGTGCTCTCCACTCTGTGTATTATCAGCCTTATCACTCCTAGGGTCAAGAGTGAGGTCTTGACCCTGTGCAGACTCTGTACAAGGTGCAGTGGGGAGACTGCTCTTTTCAATGCCAATGACCTGTTGAGAGGCCATGGACAGTAACAGGTGTACCCCTTTTTCCACATCTGAATCCTGTTGGGAGGATCCAGTGGTAGGTTTGGATTTGAATTTCTTACTTTGTCTGGTGAGAGGTGACTCAGGATTCTCACGATCTATCTCTACAGATTCATTTATCACTTCTAGGGCTCTCTTCTTTGACTTCTTTTTAGTAACACCAATCTTTTGAGAGATTGATGCACTTGGCTGCCTAACTTCTATGGTACTGTTTACAGTGGGGTTTCTGGATGGGATGGGAAGGCTGGGGTTTGACTGTGTAGCTCCTTCAGTCTCAGCCTCCCCTGTCCAGGAAAGTGCATGGTATATTGGCTTATCAAGTGGATAAGACTCAAATGTGTCCTGCATATGCTTGGTCACACTTAGAATCACATCCACTTGATTCCTTGTGTTCAATGAGCCAAATAGAACTTTGGACATGGACTTGGAATAAGCCATTTTAGTTTTATCTATACCCTCCAATTCATGGACATTTGCATCAAGAAAATTTAAAATTACTTGAAGGAAACGAGGGTAAAAGATGTCATTACCTCTACCACGAACAGTCCTGCCTAGCCTCTGAGCCAATTCTTTGAGAATTATGGCTCCCACATTGATCTCCTGGTTGTTGGCCAAGGAGTAGGCTAGCTTCACAGCAATGTGACTGATATGGTCCCATCCTGTCTTCCTGCAGAGAAACACCTTCTGGAGTGCGTCAAACAGAAATGACCACTCCCTTCTCACAAACTTCTTATTAAGCTTTCCAGTATCTATCTCTTCAGCATACCGAATGAAGGTCATGAAATCTACGATTTGAGCATATGTAGCTTCTTGGTCATGACCCTCAACCTTGAACCCCAAAGCTTCATTGATTTCCCTTTCACCAAACTGAAAGTGTTTGCATCCAATTGAACAACTAACCTCCTGGAATGAGGTTCCATCTTCCCTAGCCATTGTTGAGACCAACGCCGTTCTCCAGAATCCTTCCAATACATCGACATACAAGGTAGGGTTCAGGGTTAGGGCTTGGCGAAGGTAGGAAGTGTTCAAGAACCGGACAAAACACTTGTACCTTGGGTTAGCCTCAGCCTCAGAGGGAATGGTGAGAAGATTGGTTTCTTTGGGAATGGTTAAAGGGATAGAAGATGATACTGTTTGAGATTTGGGTGCCATTTCGAGAGAGAGAGTGAAGGAGAGAGTAGAGAATTTGTGCTTAGGTTTGAGAGTTTGAGAGCAATAGACAAGATGAAAAGTTGTGAACGGTTAGAAAAGGGTATTTATATGATAGAGACACTGCGATATGGAGTTATGAATTTGTATAGTCTATTTGTATGTCGTGAAGTCAAAAAAAAAAATGGCCTGTACCGCAAAGTCTTGCAAAGTATATCACATAGTCTCATAAATGAACTATGTCGCAAAGTCCTCAAGATGAAAGGATCGGGGAGACTTTGCGATATAGTAGAAATACCCTGTCTAAAGCTCTCTATTAAGAATTTTAAGCAAATTGTCAGACTTTTATCAAATTTTGAAATAAAATTAATTTAAATCAAAATTCTGTCAAATGTGGAGACTTGTCGATATAGTTATTCTAAGTCGCGAAGTCATAAAATGAACTATGTCGCAAACTCATGAAATGAACTATGTCGCGAAGTCTCACAATCTCAACAGTTTGCGATATAAGTCTGTTTGATTTGAACTGTGTCGTGAACTCTGAAAATCATCTATATCGAGATGTCTCAAAAGCTCACAACTTTACCAACAAATGTGATTTTGAAAAATATGCAGTAAAATACTGAAATATTTATAAATCATATCTCAGCAAATTTTCACTCCAAACAAATAGAGCATTTAAATACAGTGAAAATTTACTGCTGCAACAATTTACTGGCATACTTACTTAGAGCAATTAAATGAAGGATTAAGCATTCCAATTTCACTCACAAGTCTGTTGAAGACTGCTTCATTCAGAGGTTTAGTAAATATGTCAGCTAATTGTTTCTCAGTTGGAACATAAGAGACTTCTATGGTACCATTTGCAGCATGTTCCCTAATGAAATGGTACCTGATCTCAATGTGCTTTGTAGTAGAATGATTAACAGGATTGGCAACTATGGATATTGCACTAGTATTATCACACATTAGAGGAATGTGTTCTAACACTAGCCCATAATCCATGAGTTGATTTCTAATCCAAAGCAATTGAGCACAGCAACTTCCAGCAGCAATGTATTCAGCCTCAGCTGTGGATGTTGCTGTGGACTGTTGTTTCTTACTAAACCAGGACACTAACCTTTGACCTAGGAATTGACAGCTTCCAGAGGTGCTCTTCCTGTCAATTCTGCATCCAGCATAATCAGAATCTGTGTAACCAACCAGGTTGAACCCAGTGCCCTTTGGATACCATAGCCCAAGATTAGGAGTCCCCTTCAGATACTTGAAGATTCTTTTGATAGCCATCATGTGAGATTCCTTGGGATCAGACTGGAACCTTGCACAAAGGCATGTGGCAAACATGATGTCTGGCCTGCTAGCTGTGAGATAGAGTAAGGATCCAACCATTCCTCTATAGACCTTGATATCAACTCTCTTGCCTTTCTTGTCTTCATCCAGCTTGATTGCAGTAGACATAGGAGTTTTAGCTGGGGATGACTCTTCTAAACCATATTTCTTTAAAAGATCCTTGACATACTTAGATTGGTTTATAAAGATGCCATCCTCCCTTTGATGTACTTGCAGGCCTAGAAAGTAGGTTAACTCTCCCATCATACTCATCTCATATTTGCTTTGCATCAACTTAGAGAACCTTTCACAGAGTTTTTCATTTGAAGAGCCAAAGATGATATCATCCACATAGATTTGAACAAGAATAATATCATTTCCATGCTTCTTGAAGAATAGGGTTTTGTCAATTGTACCCCTGGTAAATTGATGCTCAAGAAGGAATTGAGATAGAGTTTCATACCAGGCTCTTGGTGCCTGTTTGAGTCCATAGAGTGCCTTGAGCAGTCTATACACAAAGTTTGGGAAGTCTTCACTTTCAAAGCCAGGTGGTTGAGACACATAAACTTCTTCAGCAAGATCACCATTGAGAAATGCACTTTTCACATCCATTTGATACACCTTAAAATCTGAGTGAGCTGCAAAAGCCAGGAAGATTCTGATGGCTTCCAGTCTAGCTACAGGTGCAAATGTCTCATCATAGTCAATGCCTTCCTGCTGACAGTATCCTTTGGCAACCAGTCTTGCTTTGTTTCTTATTACCACTCCTTCTTCATCCATTTTGTTTCTGAACACCCATTTGGTGTCAATAACATTCTTTCCTTTTGGAGGAGGTACTAGTTCCCATACTCTGTTTTTCTCAAATTGATGCAACTCTTCTTGCATGGCAACAATCCAATCAGAATTCTTCAAAGCTTCTTCAATTAATTTAGGTTCCTCTTGTGACAGAAAGCAGCTATACAGACATGTATTTAATGTTGCCCTTCTTGTTCTAACTCCCTCACTAGGATCTCCAATGATTTGATCCCTAGTGTGGGCTCTGTCCCATTTCCTTGTGTGCCCCTGTTCATTTCCTTGATCTGTTCCAAGCTCATTTTGGTTGATAGGTGCATTCTCTTCTTCTCCCCCTGTGTTTGTGAACCCTTGCACAGGTGTTTGAAGAAGATTGTCAACTTCAAGGATATCATTCTCTAGAACAGTTTGAACAGGGGGTTCATCTTCACTTTCAGAATCCTCAAGATAACCTTGATTCTCAAATCTCAATGGCACACTGTCTTGATCACTTGTTTTCAGTCCAGGAGTTTTCTTGTCATCAAAGGTAACATCCATGCTTTCCATGACTTTGTGTTGCTCAGGTACAAATACTCTGTATGCTGTCCTTTCCAGAGAGTATCCAATGAAGATACCTTCAAATGCTTTTGCATCAAATTTTCCAACATGCTCAGAGGTATCTTTCATCACAAAGTACTTGCTTCCAAACACATGCAGGTGCTTGAAGGATGCTCTTTTTCCAGTCATTAATGAGTAAGGAGTTTTGCCAGACTTCTTATTGATTAATGTTCTATTTTGCACATAGCATGCTGTGTTAACAGCATCAGCCCAAAAGCTAGTGGGTAGCTTTGCATCCAGCAGCATTGTCCTTGCAGCTTCAATGAGAGTTCTATTCTTTCTCTCAACTACTCCATTTTGTTGAGGTGTTCTAGGAGCTGAGAATTGTTGAGAAATTCCTTTATCTTTGCAAAACTCATACAATGTTGAATTTCTGAACTCAGTCCCATTATCACTTCTCAAAGCAACTACAGAGGAACCAGTGCTTTGTGCTTCTTTGTCAACTCTCTTGATATGCTCTATTATGACTTGGGGTGCTTCATCCTTGGAGAATAGGAATTCCACCCAAGTATATCTTGAACAGTCATCTACCATCACTAGATCATATTTCTTTTTGGAGAGGGACATTACATTCACAGGGCCAAATAAGTCCATGTGAATTAGCTGCAGAGGTTTTGAATTTGTATTGAGCAATTTGTTCTTGTGACTGGATCTTTTAATCTTTCCTTTCTGACAAGCTTCACATGCTCCATCTTGCACAAACTCCAAGGCAGGCAAATCCCTGATAAGTTCTCTCTTGGTTAGAGAGTTCATTGCCTGAACATTCAAGTGAGACAGCTTCTTGTGCCATAGCCAGAATTCCTCATTTGTGGCTTTAGTGTAGAAACAGCAGACTTCTCCCTTATCTGTAGCCTTGAGATTGGCTACAAACAAGCTTCCTTTCTTCACACCAGTTAGAACAACTTCACCACTTTCCCTTTTTGAGATTGAACAAAGGTCTTCATCAAATTCCACTTTGAAACCCCTGTTGGTAAATTGTCCAATGCTCAAGAGATTATGCTTCAGTCCTTCAACAAATGCTACATCTTCAATAATGACATTTCCAGATTTAACACTGCCATATCCCATTGTATAACCAATGTTGTCATTTCCAAAGGTTACTGATGGGCCAGCCTTTTCCTCAAAATGTGATAGCAGGGCTATATCACCAGTCATGTGACTTGAGCATCCACTGTCCAAGATCCATATGACTCTTTTATTCCTGTTGCCCTGCATTCACAAAATGACTAAGTTGTTTTTGGTACCCACACTTGGTAGGGTCCAGTTGATTTAGAAACATTTTGATTAATAATTCTTCTGTCATAAATTGCATTTCTCATAGTAGGAGACTTCACTTTTTCTTTGGCTTTGGAGTTTACACTCTTAGGCTCACATGAAGTTTTCACCCTCTCAACCCTGATTGGGGACCCTGTCCTATGAGAATGCATATGTGTGTGTGATTCACCAGATTGTGCAGAGTCAAGTTTATGTTTAAGAGATAAACAGTTAGCAATCACAGTCACATAGCATGTCATGCAGTTTGGCTTGCCACAGAAAGAATCATGACTAGAATTTATGCTAGCAGAATGGTTACTCAGGTTGTCAACTTCAACAATATCAGGCTTACTACACTTATGAGTCAAATGATTAACAGATAGGCATTTTTGACATTGTTTCCTGGGAGCATTTGGCACATAAGCATAGTTGTTTCCCTTGTTAACACCAACTTTACCATTTCTGTTTTGTTTCTTTTTCTTAAAAACTTCTTTCTTTGCTTTAGGACTCTTGACAAGATTGTTTTTGGTCTCTTTCTGGTTGACAAGTTCAGGAAAGGAAGAAGTGTTTTTAGCAGCCTCATCTTCTTCAAGTAACTGTTGCTTGATGATCAGTAGTTCCTCATCAAACTCAACAGCACTCTTTCTGAAGATGGGCTGTTCAACACTTGACAGTATGGTTGGGGCATTTTTGTTTATAAAAGTTTCCTTTCCTTTGCCCTTGACCTTCTTCCTTCCCTTGTCATTATCATAGTCAAAACCAACTCCAACCTTGCAGTCTTCAGTGTGTTCCTTGTGATAGGTTTGAATAAGTTCAGAGGAGTTTATGAAGCTTCTTAGTTTCAGTTCAGTTTCAGCAATTTGTTCCCTAAGGGCTTTCTCTATCTACTCAGCACAAATCACTTTGTTTTTAAGATACTCAACCTCCTTTTTCAAACCATCCAGGTTCACAGCCATTAACTCAAGTTTCTCATTCTTTTCTGTAAGCTCAACATTCTTAGCAGTTAGTCTATCAATTTCTTCATTAGCTACTAACATGCTAGTATGAATATTAAACATCTCAGTGCTCATATCTTCAACAGTTTGCTTATATTGAAGGGGAGTCATATCAAGAGAAGTAAGAATGGGTACCTGACTTGAATCACCATCATCAGAAAATGCCATCAAGGCATAGTTTGAGTACTCTTGTTCTTCTTCTTCATCAGAGTCATCCCAGCATTTTCCCTCAGCAATAAAAGCTTTGCCCTGTTGTTTCTTGAGTAGAGCCTCATACTTAGCTTCAAGCTCTAAGTATGCTTTGTCCTTCTTGACTTGTTTAGGCTTTTTGCACTCAGTGGCAAAATGCCCAAGTTCATTGCAGTTATAGAATCTTATTTTGGTCCTATCCACACTTCCTGTCTTGTATCCACCCTTAGCAGCACCAGCAATCCCTTTTCATTTATTGAAGGTGTTTGAGCCACTAGATCCACCAGTGTTTCCAGTATTGAACTTGGACCTGAATGGCTGCTTTCTTTTAAACCTTATGTTAGGATACCTCCTAGCCATATAAGCAAAAGATTTGTTTTCCATTTTGTCCAGTTCCTCCATGCTGTAAAACTCATCCTCTTCAGGTAAATCATACACAACCTGAGTTTCATCACCAGTGTGTTCAACTTCCAGTTCCTCAATCTTGACTTGACTGATTTTAAGAGAATCCATTCTTTGACTTAGGTTGTCAGCAATAAGTGCACAGGAGGTATTTGCCACTAATCCTTACTTTGCTTGAATAGATCTCTTTTGAAACAGCTCTAACTCATATGTCTTTAAAACACCATACAACACATCAAAACCAATCTTTGTTAGATCTCTTTCTTTAAGGGAAGAGATTCTTGGTTCCAAGTGATATGGAAGAGTTAGTAAAAACTTCATATTGAGCTCTTCTGTTTCATAGTGTTTGTCATAGAGTTTGAGCTCGTTTATCAGCTTGTTGAATCTCTCAAACACTTCTGTGATTCCCTCTTTTGGCTGAGCCATGAAGACTTCATATTGTGAAACAAGAATCTGCTTCTTGTTCTTTCTTACTTCAGTAGTTCCTTCACAGAGCACTTCTATAAGATCCCACATCTTCTTGGCACTAGTACAATGAGCAACAGTGTCATACATGTTGAAGTCCATAGATTCACAAATGATAAGTTGAAGATGTCCATCCAGTGCAACTTTTTCCTTTTCAGGATCAGTGTATTTTGAGGGATCTTTGGGCACATGTTTTGCTGGTACAATCTCAGTGCCAATGGTTGTTTCACCAATCTCGATCATTGGAATGAAGGGACCATGCTTTAGAATATCTAAATACATGGGGTTAGAAGCTTTGATGAAAAGCAACATCTTCTTCTTCCATAAACTGTAGTGCTCCTTGTTAAAGGGAGGAATCTTGATACTGCTTAGTTTCTGTGAACTCATTCTTGATCTTTTCCTGTTTGTACGTTAACAGCCTACGCTCTGATACCACTTGTTAGAAATGAATAATACTAGAAACTAGACAGAGGGGGGGGGTGAATGGATAGTTTGATATATTTTTCGATTCTTGAAAACTAAGTAACAGACTGTATATGATTATGATATGTAATATGCAGAAAGTAAATAACACACACAATCACTTTAATCTACTTTGTATAAGCAAATTAAATACTACAGCTTTCCAAGAAATTCACAATAGAATTTCTGGCTTCTAAACAAGAACAGTTTGAACTTGCTTGCTTACAGAGAAAAGAGCTTAGCAAATAACTATGTGTATCTCTCTTACAGCTAACAATAGGATGTGCATGATATATATAAGCCCTATACAAACTAGTGCACACACCTATTTTTACACAGTTACCCCTTGCTGAAAGTCCAACTTGTCCTGCCATAAGACGTTAACTGTGTCAGGAAGGACCACCTGCTTTTCGGAGTCTTTCCCGTTTCTGTAGCTGCTTGTCTCTTATCTTTCTCTCCAAGTTTAGCTGTAGATTTGCCATCTGTTCTTTGGACCACCTTGCCAGAACAAATGCTTCAGTATTTGTCTCTTTTGATTCTTGATTCTGTACCTTGATTTGTCTTGTTGTAAACGGCTAAGTGTTGATATCGTGAACTCCACTTCATTCCTGACTTCGCGATCTCACTTGTGAGGACTTCGCGATATAGCCTTTGAAGACTTTGCGACATAGGTCATTTGAAGACTATGCGACATAGGTCATTTGAAGACTATGCGACATAGGGATTCTGAGGACTTCACGATCTAGGCTTCTTTGACTTTGCTGACTTCAACACTTCACGACATGTGTCTTGAGGACTTCTCGACATAGTACAAAATGGACTATGCGATATAGTACTTCACGACATGGATATTGGTGACTTCACGACATAGCTTTCTTCTGACTTTGCTATATAATGCCTTAGACAAATTTCTGCAACTTATTTCTTCATAACCTTATTTATCTCTATCCTGCTGCATGAACACTTCTGAACTTCTACCAGGATAATTATTCAATGGCCTATATACAATCCAGATGCAAGAAACTTTACTAAGCTCATTATAACTCTGAGCATACATGGTCAAGCTAATGTTCATGAGAACAAGACAAGTACATTTAGAGACCTATACTACATCCCAGTGATAGAACTCACTAGGTCATGTAATGTGACATAGTCACAAAGTGTAGGCTTGTTAATAGTGGTGTTCAGACATGTCTTGAGCCTAACAACCAACATCAGGGTTCTGGGAGAGAAAGTAGAAGAAGCATATGTGGTTAAGAAATTATGTTTTAAGTGGATGACCATAAATGTTACAATTAAGTTGACAATAATGTTAATATCTAAAAGTAAAATTACAAATAATGAGCTACTTTAGCAACAATTTTAATATTTAACTGTAAAATTATAAAAAATCCAATGATAAATATGAATTATCAAGATGGTATTTAAAGTCTATAATTTAGGAGAAATATTATCTGCCACTTATTTGAGTCAGCTTAGGAAATGCATGGTGATTTGAATTAGATAGTCCACTCAGCAAATAAAAAAATTAAGACTAAACACTACAAGAAAAACACAATCAGACAACACCAATCACACAAAAGTGTTGCCCAGAATTAACACACAACCGTTATTTTTCATCCTCGAAAAAACATTGTCTTACCCCGAGTCCTTACAACGATTTAAAACCTATCGTCTAGAAAACTGAATCAGACAAGGGTATTTTGGAAGTGCTGTTGCCTAAACGTGACAAATAGACAACAGTTTTCAGAGATATTATGTGAAATAATCTAAGACAATGTCTCATAAACCGTTGTTGTAATAATACAACAGTTTTCATTAACGTATTGTGTGAAGAATCCTGATACAACGGTGCAACAAACCGTTGTTGCAATGACATAAGAGTTTTCTAAGTTGTGTTGTTTAATATGGTTTCAAACAACTATTTATATTACTGTTGTCTGACCCGAAACCAACATACAACTGTTTATATATTGTATGTTTGTTTTCCAGACAAGACTCTTACTATTAAAACTGTTGTCTAATTTTCACTACACAAAAAAAAATATAAATGGAATTTCAGCTAACCTGCCATCAAAATAGAGGCATCATATGCATCCAACAAACCAAGACCAAATTAGCTAACAAACCAAACATGAAAAAAATTAACACAAACAAACCAACCAAGTGTCAAGAATCATCGAACACAAATTAAATTACATCACAAAAGTTCTATTAGTTCATCTATGTCATCTCGAATGTAACTAGCCACGTCCTCCTCATCAACATCCGGCAAATTGGGTAGAAAAAAGTCATTCTCAAGTTCCACTTCCACGGATCCCTCACTTTCATCCTCCTTGTCTTCATAGTACTTTTTATCGGGTAATTTTAACACAATGGACCATAATTTATAAAGAGGATCGTCGATGTAACAAACTTGCTTAGCATGTTTTGCTAAAACAAATGGATCATTCAGATACCCCAACCTATTCAAATTAACCAATGTATAGCCCAAGTCATCGACCTTAATCCCTTTGTTCATATCTACCCACTTACAACGAAAAAGTGGGATCCTAAAGTTGCTATAGTCCAACTCCCATATATCAATTATGACTCCGTAAAATGTATGCGACATATGCTCAATATTTTGATCTTTACCCTCCACAACCATTGTATCATCTTGTACACACACCACTGCATTGAACTTGACGTGTACCATCACGATCCTTGGTACTATAGGTAACACCATCTATTTTATAGCCACTGAATGCAGGAACATCCTTGTTGGGCCCATCTGCAATCCATCTTATCTCATGCGATACCTCTTTTCCATCAAACAAATCGAAAGAAATCTGTCAAGTTGTAAAATGATACATATGTGAGCTACGCAGTTGTAAAAAAAATTTACAAAACTATTATGAAATGCACATAATACCTTATCTTTGAACCATTTTGGGAATGTCTCATTTTGCTTGTTTTTGGGGAGCAATTTGTCCACCCAAGTGTTCCTAGAGCGTTCAACTCTTTTCTTTATTCCATCCAGGATAATTCGATTTGCCATTTCAGCTTGCCCATTTGCTTGAGGATGAGCAACAAAAGTGAAATGTAGCTTAATATCATTCTCATCGCAATATTTCTTGAAGTCTTCATTGTTGAACTGAGTTCCATTATCTGTGATCAAGATTCGTGGAATCCCGTATCTACATATTACATTCTCCCAGAAGAACTGCATTACTTGCTTGGTGGTTATCTTGGCTAAAGGTTTTGCCTCAATCCACTTGGTGAAGTAGTCGATTGCCACTATCAAAAACTTTCTCTGCGCACTTGCCATTGGGAATGGTCCAAGTATACCCATTCCCCACTAGTGCATTCTTTTGGCACCGTTCACACTTCTTCACATAACTTTTAGCATCTGCAAGTATGCTTGGCCAATAGAAACCTAGACGAGTAACTTTATGAGCAAGGGCCCTGCCCCCCAAATGTTGCCCACAAATTCCCTCATGTACTTCCCTTAGGGCCAATTCTGTCTCCTAGGGTCTCAAACATTTCAAGTAAGGGACAATGAAAGACTTTTTGTATAAGATTCCCTCAATCAAGGTATACCTTTGTGCTCTCACGTATAACTTTCGTGCTTCTGAAGTATCGTTAGGTAACCAACCAGTTTCCAGATGAGACTTGATGGGATCCATCCAACAGCTAGCAACATCAATGGGTGCTATTAACTTTCCATTGATGCTCGGGGTCTTCAAGACTTGGAAGTATACACTCCCTGCATAGTTCTCAATTTTAGAGGAAGCAAATTTGGACAAGGCATCAGCCTTCATATTTTCTTCCCTTGGAATGTGTTCCATATAACATTCATCAAACTGAGTCATAATGGCTTTGACAAGTTTCAGATACTCAGCCATGACTTCATCTCTAGCCTCAAATTCTCCATTTACCTGGGAAGCTACTAGCCTCGAGTCTCCACATACTTTCAAAGTCTTAACTCTCAGGGCTCCGGCCAGCCCTAAGCCAACTATCAAAGCTTCGTACTCAGCTTCATTGTTCGTTGTTGGGAAGTCTAGCTTCAGCGCATACTCTATTAGGAATCCATCGGGACTTTGTAGCACCAAACCTGCTCCACTTGATTTTGTTTTTGATGCTCCATCAAAATAGAGTACCCAAAATTCTTTGGACACCATGTCTTCATCTTTCTCGCCTTATTCTTTTTTCTCCAATACTACTTCCTGCCCCCGACTTCTTGGTAGTCAATATTGCATTCAACCATGAAGTCCGCGACTACTTGAGCTTTTATTGCCGTTCGAGACTTATACTTGATGTCAAACTCTCCCAACTCTATAGCCCATTGGATCAAACTTCCACTAACTTGAGGACTGTGCAAGATATTTCTTAGAGGCTGATTAGTCAAGAACTTTATCTTATATGCCTGGAAGTATGGGTGTAGCTTTCTTGAAGTCATGATCAGGGCTAAGGCAAACTTCTCTATCGTAGAGTAGTTTATTTCCGCTCCATGTAGAATCTTTCTCATGTAATAGATGGGCTTCTAAATTTTCAATTCTTCCTTTACCAAAACAGCTCCAAGGGCAGTGTTAAAAACTGCCAGATATAAGTAGAGAGGCTTTCCTGGTATTAGTTTTGCCAACAATGGTGCCCCAACCATGCACTTCTTCAAGGCCTCAAAGGCCTCCTGGCTTTCTGTTGTCCATTCAAAGTTTTTCACGTTCTCGAGTGCTTTGAAGAAATTTAATCACTTCTCCCCTGACTTGGAGATTAATCTCCCCAATACTGCTACTCTTCCTATTAACTTTTGAACATCTTTGACAGACCGTTGTGGCTCCATGTCCAGGATTGCTTTGATTTTGTCAGGGTTGGCCTCAATTCCTCGTTTAGAACCCATTAGGCCTAGAAACTTTCCTGACCCTACACCAAAGGCACACTTTGCTGGATTTAACATCATTTTATGGTGCCTCGGCACTTCAAAGGCTTCCTGTAGATGGTTTATATGATCCGCCTTATCGAGGCTCTTAACCAACATGTCATGCACATAGACTTCCATGGTTTTTCCAATTAGGTGTTTAAAATTTTTTTTCACCAACCTTTGATATGTTGCTCCTGCATTCTTAAGTCCAAATGCCATAACCAAATAGCAGTAAACACCAAAATCAGTGATGAATGATACCTTAGAGATGTCATCTTTGTGCATTTTGATTTGGTTGTATCCACTAAAGCCATCCATGAAGCTTAACATCTCGTGCCCAGTTGTGGCATCTATCAGAGTATCAATTCTTGGAAAGGGAAAACAATCCTTAGGACATGTGTAACAACCCCAAATCCGGGGTCAGGGATTTAGGGTTGTCACAATCCATGTACTCCTTGCCTTACCTGTATTACTCACACCATTCATAATTCACCTGCTCATGACCCCACAATATATGTCTCACACACACACACACACAGGTTAGAGTCTCAGAAACGACACAATACAACAACTGCGGAATAAATAATTTTTATTACAATACCCAAATGTCTTTTGAATCTGTTACTGATACAATTTCGAAGTATTGTTACATTACCAACTTAGCCTTCTGATGCTCACAATCCTCTAATACCATTCATGTCTATACATAAGTTGAATACCAAAAGTCGTAGCCTGATTCGATTGGTTCGTATTATTCCCGGGATCACTGCTAGAAACTGTTTATGGAAACGCCTTGCGAGGTATGTGCCGTCCCATTGGCATCCTGCTTCGCTGCTATATAATATATATAAAATAATAGCAAGAGTGAGCGATAGCTCAGCAAGGTAATGAAAGTATGGCATAAGGAACTGCTAGAAACTGTTTATGGAAACGCCTTGTGAAGTTATAAGGAAAAATTCAATATCATCTTTCATATCAAACATTTACCTCATATCATAATTTGGAAATAAAGACAGTGTAAAATATTTCCAATCCATTTTTTAACTCATCTGATTCCATATATCTTTCCATAAAATCATATACCTTTTTTGTAATCTCATATGCTTTCTTATAAACTCATATGTTTGTGTAAACTTTCTTTCTCTGAAAACTTGCATAAAACTTTCTTTCTCTGATAACTTGCATAAAACATGTTCTTTCATGGATGATGAACAATAGAAGGAGATGCTAGGCGCCGAGGATACCCTACGATGATCAGTCGTAAGATGTATCCCCCTGGTCTTTTTCTACGTAGAAGGGAAGAGTAATCAGTCTCACACCGACTTACCTCCCCGCCTTCGGTTGTAGGTAGGAAGAACAGACCCGTTTCACCAGTCCGTTGGCCTGTTACTCTCCTCTTATCCTACGGTCGGGCACTTACTGATAAACTAAGGGAAGAACAGACCCGTTTCACCAGTCCGTCAGCCTTATTGTAATTCCTTTAGGGTACCGGCGCTACTCAGTCCCTTACATATTCTCCAAGTTTGAGTAAATCCATAACACTGAAACATAAAGTTCCTTTCCCTTTTTCCCCAAGTATACAACTCCACAAAGTAGTCATATCTGGTGGGAAAGGAAAATTCACCCATATTTCCCAAGCTGACGCTTGTTAATGGATACAACTGATTCCACTGATCTTACTCCTCGAGTCTTGAGGAAGTAATCAAAATCATTTTGATGGTAGCATACGAAGCTGTTAAATTAATAGTTTCAAAAAGATTTAGGACCGGCAGTCCACTTGAAACAAACATAAAAACTTGAGGAAGATCCCCTGAGTCTTTGTAGTTTGAGCGAACATTTAAGTCTTTCAGAATATAGACTTAAAAGAAAAATAGATTTGGGAACCGACAGAATTGACTCTGATTCCTTAGTCCCCTTATAATTATCCCTTACAGTTACGCCTTTAAAATTGGAATTGTAAAGATCTGTCGGAAGAGAAAGATATCGTCAAACAGAGATTCTTAAACTATTGAGCAGTAGAATAAACATAATGAGAAACATCTCAAAAAATATATGACAAACTTCTTTGTGGAACCGACAGAATTGACTCTGATTCCTTTTAGATAAGTCAGTCCTCAGTGGCTTCGGCCATCGGAGATCCTCTTCCTTTGCTATTTCCATCAGAATTTGGCTCCTGGGAGTGTTCAATCTTGCATACTCCGTGAACCTTGGCCCGAAATTGTTCTTCTTAGGTGGAGAATCAGAATTCTTTGACGTTCTAGGAAACTTTTCCTTAACATCATATTACTGGGTCTCTTTTCTTTTATTTGAATTTCCACTTCCACCAGTAGTGCGTTCATACTTCCTCATGCTTTCCTCAGCCTTGATGTACTTTCCGGCTCTATCTTGGAGCTTCAACATACTTTCGGGTGGATGCTTTTCCAAGGACCTCTTGAAGTGATCATCAGTGGTTCCTTGTTGTAGGGATATCATAGCTACTTTGTCATCCAAATCTGGGACTTTGAGAGCCTCCCTAGTGAATCGGTTTATATAGTCTTTTAAGGCCTCATTCCTTCCTTGTTGGATTCCCATGAGCGATGCAGAACTCTTCTCATGCACCCTTCCACTAACAAATTGGTTGATCAACGCCTTTCTCAGTTCCTTAAAGGATCCAATAGAATTGGGAGGTAAACGGTTGTACCAACGTTGAGCCATGCCCGCTAGGGTTTGTGGAAACGCTTTGCACTTAACCGCATCATTGGTTGGCTGCAACATCAGTGCATTAGAGAAAGTTCTCACGTGATTCGCGGGATCTCCTGTTCTATCATAAGCCTTGATCGTTGGCATCTTAAATTTTCTGGATATGTTAGCCTTCATGATTTCTTGAGTAAAAGGCAGTATAGGATCATCAGGATCTCCTAGGGGTAACAAAACATTAGGATCACCCTTTGGGGCTTCAGCCCTCTTGGTTCTTCTCGGTACCGGATCCAAATTAATCACCGGGACTCTTCCAGTTGTTTGGCTTTGTGCTTTTGCAGCCTCTTCTTCTGCCAGTAATTTCTTGAGTCTTGCAGTCTCTGTCTCGTGGGCCGCAATCCTTTCCCTAATAGTTTGGGGTTGTTCTTGATTTGTTTGGGAAGAACGTCTTCTCCTTGGGCAACATCCCTCTCTTTTCCAGTTGAGTAATTCTCATTCTCAGTATAGGACCTGAGTAGTGTTGAATCAAGGGGTTTTGTCTGGTTTGAGTTTGTTGGTTTTGAGGTCCCAGACTGTGACTAGTTATTTCCATTGATTGATATTGTAGATCTTTCTTTATAGAAGGCAGACTTTTTTGATGATTTTATGAGCTGTATATTTTCCCTATTTATTAATTACGAAATTAATAAATAATTAGGGTATCCGGCCGTATTCTTGGACTCTAATTAATACGTCATTAATTACATTTCTAGGATTACTTTTGTGTCCCTATCACTATTTTATATATTTTTCTAACCAAAACAACTCATCTTCTAAAAATAAAATAGGTAACATATATATAAAATGGTAATATTATTACATATTTATAACTGATTACCTTTTTCAGCCCTTTTTCAGCAAAAACACATTATATGTTCTACATTTTCTAAATAAAACAACTAATCTTCTAATAACACATGGAAAATAAATATGTAATGGTAATATTGTTATATATAATTATTAATAAATAACCACTTACCTTTTTCATTTAAACACATAACCTTTTTTAATTTTTTTCTAACTTAAATAACTAATTTTCTAAAAGTAACACGAGCAACATATATAAAAAGATAATATAATTTTATATTTTCTAATTTAAACAACTAATTTTCTAAAAGTAACATGAGCAACATATATATAAATGTAATATAATTTTATATAATTATTAATAAGTAACTAACTGTCTTTTTAAGGATCTTGTCTGTTTTATATTTTTTAAGTAAAACAACTCATATTTGAATTAAAAATATCAGGGGCGAAATATAGATATAATGACAATATTATTATATTAAACTTATAAAATCCGAGTTTAATATAATTTTTTATAACATACAATTTAAATAAGATAATTAATAAAAAAGTAATAGTAATAGCATATGTTAGAAGAAACTCGGTATATTACAGATCACATATTATTTTATTTGCACTTTAGTCACATTTAGATTTTTTAAGAGCAAATAAATATAGACAATTAGATCTATTGTTTTAAAATATTTTATATTTTAATATCTAAAATATTACTAAAGATTACGTCAACAATTTATTAAATTAAATTATTTATATTATTAGATATTTAAATCCAATTTATTATATACACATATAAATATATATTAAAATTTCATAAAATAATATATAATTACAAAAATCTAAATAAAAAGTAATAAAATATTAAATAAAAACCCTGCATCACACGGATATAAGCTAGTATATACTTATACTTCTTTTTATACTATATAAAATACAACTATAAAATAAGATATTTTGCCATACTCGAGAAATTTTCTCATTTTAAAAAACACAGACATATTTATTAGTCAAAATTTTTTGTTTCTTTCGAATAAATTAATGGGAAGAGAGATTTGAGAAAAGTTGGTAAATGAAATATTGTTGAAAGACGAGATATGAAAATATGAGATTCATTGAGTGGAGATTATTTTATTTTAAGATATTGTTTTTATTTGAAAGTCAAAAAAGAGAAGTGAGAGAAGAATTATTTTGGAATGATGAATATTATTTTGGACATGAGAAATATGGAGAGTTTTGGATGAAAGAGAATTATTTTATAATTATTTAAGAATCTTTTTTAGAGTAAATAGAATTTTGTTATTTTAGGAATATATTTAAGAATATTTTTTCTTTTTTAGATTAAGAAATTAGAATTAGAATTTCGTAATTAGGATAATATTTAGAAAAGTAGAATATAATTAGCCAATGACAAAATTGCCCACTTGAGTAAATATAAATAGGCAAAAGCATTTCTTTTATTTCATTTTATTAGTCTACATCTTTCCTGTTTAGAAAGAAAAAAGAGAGAGTACTTAGAGAGAGAAAATTTTGGAAGGCCATATCTTACAAACGGAAGCTCTATTTTCACATGCATTAGTAGTTCGCCAGGACGAGAGCTACAAGATACACCTGGTTATTTGGCAAAGGTTTTCATTGGGGTAAGTTTTACAAGTTGTGTTTTAATGGAGGTCCCTTGAGTTTTATTTCGTTTTAGTTTATATTAAGGAATTGTGAGCATAGATAAGGCTTTTTTTTTGTGTGAATTCGTGATGGGTTGAGATTACTTTGCTTTATATATGTTGTTGGGTGTTGATGGTTGTTGATGTTGTTTGAATCGCAGGTGTGTGCGTGTGTGCTTATTGTGTGTGCGTTTGTTTGTGCTGCTGTGTGTATGTGTTTCGTGTATGTGTGTGTGTTTGGTGTGTATGAGTGCTGAAACAGAGAGAGACAGATAACAGATACAGGGGAGAGATGATAGAGAGGGAGAGAGACAGACCCGAGAGGGAGAGATTGAGTAAGGGAGGGAGAAAGGAGGGAGAAGGGTGAAAGGGAGATGTGAGTTGAGACGGTGGTGACAGGTTGGGTGTTGATGGTAAAGGTGGTACCGTACTACTTGTTTGTAGATGTATATGGGTGTAGAAAAAAAATAGATATTAATGGATTGTTTTGTTATTGAAAGAAAGAGATTTGGTTATTTTTATATGAACAATTGGTATGTTGGAAAATCGTGAGAAGGGGATAAAAAAATTGGTAAGAAAATCTTATTGGATATTTAATCCAAACATGTTTAAATGTAATAAAATGTTAATAGTCGTGTATATGACTGTTGACATAGGAGTTGATTTAGTCTTTATTTCAGTTGAGGATTTGTAGGATTAAATGAATAAGGCTGAGGTGGTCGAGTAGAAGTAGGAGTGTAGGTGATCACGTTAAGGCGAGTTTTTAGGTTTCTAGTTTTACATGCTTTCCATATATGCTTTGTAATTCTATTTTTGTACGTATCAGTTGAGTAAATCAAGCAGTACATTTGTTTCTTGTTTTCCTTCCATTCTACTGAGTAAATAGCCATAAACAGAACTGTGTTCTACACGTGGTATCAGAGCCAGTCCAGCCATGTCAACCTCATCAAACACAGAAACCAGCAAACCCAAAGAGAGTACATTTGGCCTAAGCTATCCTATGCTGACAAAAACAAATTATGCTGCGTGGGCATTAAAAATGAAAGTATTTATGCAAGCTCACGGGGTATGGGAAGCTGTTGACCCTAAAGATCCAAAGGCCACAATTGAAGATAGAGTGGATAAACGGGCTCTAGCAGTTATATATCAAGGAATACCAGAGGAGCTACTATTGTCAATTGCAGAGAAAGGCACAGCAAAAAATGCTTGGGACGCCATTAAAACTGTGAGCTTGGGAGCCGACAAAGTTAAGAAAGCAAGGGCACAGACTCTGAAGGGTGAGTTTGAATCTTTGAAGATGCGAGATGGAGATCTATTGGATGATTTTTACATGAAGCTGAATGGTTTGGTGACGAACATTAGGGCGTTGGGTGAGAAAATGGAGGAAGCGTATGTGGTGAAGAAACTGCTTAGGGCCGTCCCCTCCAAGTTTCTTCAGATTGCTTCAGCTATCGAGCAGTTTGGAGATTTGGAAGTGATGTCCGTAGAAGAAGTTGTGGGTTCGTTAAAAGCCCATGAGGAGCGACTTCGTGGTACAACTGAAGTGAATCAAGGCCAGCTTTTGCTAACAGAGGAGGAGTGGCGAAAGAAAGAAGGCAGTGCACAGTTACTCTTGACCCGTGAGGAGTGGTTGAAAAAGACGAGCAAAGAGGGAGCTCGAGGAACCCCAGAGTTTCGGGGAAGAGACAACCGTGGGGGAAGAGATAAAAGCAAGGTGAGATGCTTTAATTGCCAGAACTATGGACATTTCGCTTCGGAATGTCGAAAACCGCGCAGAGATGTGAGGGACACACAAAGAGAAGTCAATCTTTCCAAACTGGAGGAAGACGAGCCTGCGCTTCTGCTTGCAGAGTGCGAAAGTCAGGAGGTTATACTTTTAAATGAAGAAAGTGTGGTTCCTGAGTTGAAGTTTGAGGATGACAGAAAGGAATCTCAAATGTGGTATTTGGACAATGGTGCATCAAGCCACATGACGGGACAAAAAGGAAAGTTTGAGGAACTCGACGAAAGTCTGACTGGGTTAGTGAGATTTGGTGATGGTTCTACTGTGAAGGTAAAGGGAAAAGGCACAGTTTCTTTTATGTGCAAAAATGGTGAACACAAACTGCTACGTGATGTGTATTTCATCCCAACTTTGCGAAATAATATAATAAGTCTCGGCCAACTGTCAGAAGATGGAAATAAGGTGGTCATTGAAGGAGAGTATCTATCAGTCTATGATGAAAAGGGAAGATTGCTGATGCGAGTAAGACGAACATCAAACAGGTTGTATAAAATTTGCTTGGAGGAAAGCACACCTATGAGCTTACTGGCAAAAACAGATGAGTGCTCGTGGGTATGGCACACCAGGCTTGGACATGTGAACTTTCAGGCGCTGAGTCAGATGTCTAGAGAAGAAATGGCGTATGGGATACCAAAGCTCGTGCAACCCAGAAAGATGTGTGAGGGGTGCCTGATGGCGAAACAATCGAGGAAAGCATTTCCAGCACAAACTAGTTGGAGATCCAAGGAACGACTAGAGCTCATACACGGTGACATTTGCGGACCATTATCTCCCTCCACGCCCGCTGGAAACCGGTACTTTCTTTTATTAGTTGATGATTATACACGTAAGATGTGGGTATACTTGTTGAAAGAAAAGAGTGAAGCATTCGAAGTTTTTAAAAAATTCAGAACACTAGTTGAGAAAGAAACAAGCGAAGTGATCAAGGTGTTTAGAACTGATAAAGGGGGGGAATTTTGCTCTACTGAATTTTTGACTTATTGTGAAAAAGCTGGGATAGTGAGACACTTTACTGCTCCGTATACCCCACAACAAAATGGGGTAGTGGAGCGACGTAATAGAACTATAGCAGCAATGGTGCGAAGTATGTTAAGGGAAACAAAAATGCCGTCTTGGTTGTGGGGAGAGGCTGTTCGCCACGCTGTCTACTTGCTTAACCGTTTACCAACTCGGGCACTGTCAAACATCACACCCTATGAGGCATGGAATGGTAAGAAACCAAACCTTGAACATATTCGATTATTTGGTTGTATTGCGTATATGAAAGTTCCACAGGTGAATGTAAAGAAGCTGGAGGATCGAAGCAAGACTGTTGTGTACTTAGGCAAAGAACCGGGGACTAAGGCAAGTCGTCTATATGATCCAATATCGAAACGAGTACACATCAGTAGAGATGTGACATGTCAAGAAGATAAGCACTGGCCATGGGAAGAAAATTCAGGGGTGGCGAATGAGGTGAATTTTCCAGTCAATTATGTTTCAGTGACGACCCATTCTGCAGAAACTGGGGATCAGGAAGAAGTGAATGATGCTGATACACAAAGTCGACAAGAAGAGACAGCAGCCACACCATTGCAGACTCGACATTTCTCTTCAGAATCTGAACAGAACTCAACCCCAACAAGGTCTGTTGGAAATAGTTCCACTACCATAACGGCAGATAGCAGTACTGAACATCCCAGAGATTTCAGATTGCTGAGTGAAATCTACGATGAAACTGAAGAAGTGGAGATTGAAGAGGAACTGTTGCTATTGTCTACAGAGGAACCATCGACTTACAGTCAAGCTGAGAAAGAATTAGCATGGAGAGAAGCTATGCAATGTGAGATAGACTCGATCGAGAAAAATAATACATGGATATTAACAGATCTTCCTCGTGGGCATAAGGCAATTGGTTTGAAGTGGGTCTTTAAAGTCAAAAAGGACATGAATGGAGAGGTGGTAAAACATAAGGCCCGATTGGTGGCGAAAGGGTACGTTCAAAAGCAAGGTATAGACTACGAGGAAGTCTTTGCTCCTGTTACCAGAATGGAAACCGTAAGATTACTCCTGGCCCTGTCAGCAAAATACGGGTGGGAAGTCCATCATATGGACGTAAAGTCTGCGTTCTTAAATGGAGACATTGAGGAGGAGGTGTATGTGCTACAACCGGAAGGATTTGAGAAGAAAGATCAAAACCAGAAAGTGTATAAACTGCTGAAGGCATTATATGGGCTCAAACAAGCTCCACGAGCTTGGTATGCACGGCTAAGGAGATGTCTTGAGAAGCTAGGATTCGAAAAATGCCCATACGAACACGCGGTGTATACTAAACGAGAGGGAAATGAGTTTCTGGTGATTGGAGTGTATGTAGATGACTTGTTGATTACGGGTTCAAACGTGGGCATCATTCAGAAATTCAAGACACAAATGAAGAACGAGTTCGACATGAGTGATTTAGGAAAACTCTCATACTACCTGGGCATCGAGGTCGAACAGAGGGGAGGAGGAATTGAGCTGAAGCAATCAGGGTACGCGAAAAGATTGCTTGGAAAAGCAGGTATGTCGAAAAGTAATCCAACAAAGTATCCTATGGAACCGAAAATCCAGCTAAGCAAAGATACTACTGGGAAGGCAGTTGATCCAACATTGTACAAGAGTCTTGTGGGGGGGTTGAGGTATTTGGTGCACACTCGCCCGGACATAGCATATGCAGTAGGAATCGTAAGTCGGTTCATGGAGAGACCAACGATGCAGCATATGAACGCTGTTAAACGTATACTTCGGTATCTAGTTGGCACATTGGATTATGGTCTGGTATATACAAAGAACTCGGGAAATCATCTGTTATCTGGCTATTCTGACAGCGATTTGGGAGGGAATCTTGACGATCGAAAGAGTACAAGTGGCATGGTGTTCTATTTAAGTGAAAGCTTAATCACTTGGGTATCGCAAAACAGCGTTGCGTTGCACTTTCATCCTGCGAAGCTGAATTCATGGCAGCAACTGCAGCCGCGTGTCAAGGAATATGGCTCAAAAATCTATTGAATCAGATCATAGACACGAATGTTGGCCCGGTTATTCTATACATAGACAATCGTTCTGCTATTGATTTAGCAAAGAACCCGGTTTTTCACGGAAGGAGTAAACACATAGATTTGCGTTTTCATTTTATCAGAGATTGTGTAGAGAAGGGAGATATTGTCATCAAGCATATCAGGACTGAGGAGCAAAGGGCAGATGTATTAACGAAGGCATTACCAACTGCAAAGTTTGAACAGATGAGGGAACTTCTGGGAGTCAAAAAATTGTTTTAAACATGCTTGGATTAAGGGGGTGCATATTGGATATTTAATCCAAACATGTTTAAATGTAATAAAATGTTAATAGTCGTGTATATGACTGTTGACATAAGAGTTGATTTAGTCTTTATTTCAGTTGAGGATTTGTAGGATTAAATGAATAAGGCTGAGGTGGTCGAGTAGAAGTAGGAGTGTAGGTGATCACGTTAAGGCGAGTTTTTAGGTTTCTAGTTTTACATGCTTTCCATATATGCTTTGTAATTCTATTTTTGTACGTATCAGTTGAGTAAATCAAGCAGTACATTTGTTTCTTGTTTTCCTTCCATTCTACTGAGTAAATAGCCATAAACAGAACTGTGTTCTACAAATCTAGTAATTTTATAAGAAAACTGAAATGAAAAAATAAAAGAGAACAAATAGTTATAAAATTCAGAAAAATTATTAAAATGGAGATTTTCAGGAATTTTTATAATTGGTCCGGAGATTGGCAGAGAGTAGTTTTATTTGTCATTGAGATAATATTAGAAGTTTTATGATGATTTTGTATTTGGTAACACGGTGGAGAACAATGGAGTTATGAAGTGGATTTTGGCAAATCCAAATCAGTAATGAAGATAGGTATAAAACTGCCTTTACTACCCTTTGGACATTATGAATGGAATGTATTTCCATTCAAGAATGGCTCTAGTGAATTTCAAAATATTATGAACAATATATTCAACTCATTTAGTCATTTTACACTTGTTTATATTGACGATGTTCTTATTTATTCAAATTCTATTGAAGAACATTGGAAACATTTAAATTCTTTTTTCAAAACAGTCAAGACCAATGGATTAGTACTTTCACCTAGTAAATGTTCCCTATTTCAAACCAAAGTAAGATTTCTTGGTCATAACATTAATCATGGTCAAATTAAACCAATTGACAGAGCTATTCAATTTGCAGACAAATTTCGTGATCAAATCCTAGATAAAACTCAACTCCAACGTTTCTTAGGATCTCTTAATTATATAGGAGAATTCTATAAAGATTTGAGAAAACAATGCAAACCTCTGTTTGAAAGACTTTAGAATAACCCTCCCCCTTGGACAAAAATCCAATCCATACTGCTATTGTTCAAGACATTAAAAAATATGTTAAGACTCTCCCTTGTCTTGGCATTTCCAATCCTTCAGCTTTTAAAATTGTTGAAACAGATGCTTCTGAAATTGGATTTGGAGGTATTCTCAAACAGAAATTAACCCCTTCTTCCCATGAGCAACTTGTTTGCTTCCATTCTGGAGCATAGGACAATACCGAGAAAAATTATTCAACTATCAAAAAAGAAATTTTAAGTTTAGTATTATGTATTAATAAATTTCAAAATGATTTATTAAATCAAAAAATTTTAGTCAGAATTGATTGCAAATCTGCAAAATATATTTTAGAAAAAGATGTTGAAAATATTGCTTCGAAACAAATTTTTGCTAGATGGAAAGCTTTATTAAGCATTTTTTATTTTGATATTGAATATATTAAAGGAAGTGAAAATTCTATTCCTCATTTTCTAACAAGAGAGTTTCTACAAACAGGAGAGTCAAAATGAGTGTTAGAGGTGGAAGTAATTCCAGAGGAAAAGGAGGAAGAGGAAGCTCTTCTTCTGTTAGTAATTTTAATCCTAGAAGTGCGATGATCCCTCATCCAGTTAATCGAGTCCATGCTGTGGACATAGTAAACAGATTTCAAGTTTTAGGCCAAATACTCAGGTCTTTCAATACTGTTTTAGCTAGTAATCCCCCTTCTTTTGAAGATTGAACAAGAAAAGAAAAAAGAAAAGAAATGGGTGCACTGAAACTTGGCATATGGGAAACAAGTTTAGTATATGTTGAAGATTGGACACCACAGTATTTGTTTACTGAACTGTGAAACTTATAAATGTCTATTTTCTATGGAACAACTTTATTGATAAGTTATTGTTGGTATACATGACTTTCAAGCTTGCACGGACCAACAATCGTGGTGATGGTCCCATCACCTCAGAAGTGCTAATTTTTTATGTTCTGAATTCATGAATATTACTGCTTATGGATTTATGTTTGATGGCTAAACATTGTGCGGTCATTGTTTTTTGTTAAATTTATCTTCTCATATATGTAGGCCTTCTTTTGGATGTCAAAGATGCCAATTGGACTTTATCCATTGACATATTTCTCCAGGTTGGAGGATCAAGTTATCTTTTCAATTATATGACGTTCTATTATCTTAAAAAAGTAGATTACGAATACCTCTCAAAATAAATTGGCATTTGCCTGGCCTTTACTATTTGACTGGTGGAGAAAACTAATAATTGAAAAGGGATAATGAAGACAATAGTATTGTGATCTCTTTACAGGCATATGAAAAGATTCACTGTTGCAACATTATCCTGTATTCGTTATATATTCAAAATGATAATAATTTACAATTTGTCTTTAATGGTGTTGTTGGAATTTTTTAAAAATTAATTTTATAGTTTGGTATTTATAATATGGCTTTCACTTATCTTACGTTTTTGCCATCGGTATTTATAGGTCTGCTGACCGCTGTGCATAAGGACTACTTTCGGGTTATAAACAATCAACTGTTTCTCTTACATGGCTTTGGAGATCGTGTTGCTCACCTCTTAAATCTTGAAGTAGCTACACCATGTTTGCAACACAGGAACAACAGTGTGTGGCAAGAAATCCTTGTTGTAAATACCCACTTGTTATTTCCACATGATTCAAGTCTGTGTTTGGAACGCTTACACCAGGTAGAATATTACTTGAATCTGGATTGTGTTTTGTGTGCGTTGCTATGAGTAATATTTTTCCATATTATCTGCTCTTTGTATATTAACTTGGACTATTTTGTTTTATGACAGGTGTACAAAATCTTGCAACATGTAGAATCTTATCAGAAGGAAAATAAGTTTCATTCTTTGACAATCTTACTATGCGGTAATTCCTTGATTCATTACTGCTAGGTTTTTTAGCGCTTGCTCAATGTAGAACGAAGAATCTAATTCTCATTGTTGCTACTATTTTCCACCTTGCAGTGATTGGAATGGAAGCAAGAAAGGCCATGTTTACGAATTCCTCAAGTCCCAGGGATTTGTATCATCCTATGATAAAGCTCATCAGTACTCTGACATAGATGTACAAAGGGTTACCTATGATTACTAATAATAATCCCAACTATGTTCTAGTTTTCAAATAATAAAATGATATGATGGAACACCCACATTATATGTATTTTTTCTTTTCCTCTCCAGTGGGTTAGCCATCGTAATCATCGGGGAAATATATGTGTAGTAGATTTTATATGGCTTCTCAATCCTAATAGTAACCGGAAAGTACTAAAAGTCAGTTGGAGTGAAACAGTTGTCGTAACCCGAATTTTCAGGGTTTATTAATATTATTATTTAAATATTTTCAGGGTTTATTAATATTATTATTTTATCGATATTGTCGAATTGAGTTTGTTTTAGAATTTTGAGAATCGAATCGGTATTTTAGTTGCGCCAAAATTTTATCCGATTTTCTATTCAGATTCAAAGTTTTATTTTATTTAAATTATAAAAATATTCAAAAGTTTAGTATTTTTACATTTTTGAAAGATTTAGAATATTTGGAATTTTTGGTATCAAAGTGGTATTTTATTAGTACCAAAATTTTACGCGGTATTTTATCTTTACCCATTAGTATTTGGGTGAGTTATAAAAGTATTCCAAAATTCAATATTTTTGCAATTCCGTAAAATCCGGGCTTTATAAAAATTTTGTGCATAGTTATTTTAATTTTTGGAGAGAATAAAATTTTAAATTTTATCCGTTAATTGATTTGAGTGTATCATTTCGTATTAAGAATAATTTTGTGGATTATCTAATTATTTTATCCGAGGAATGAAAAATAATTATTTTTAACCGCTAATTATTTATTTGGTAATTTTTGGAGCTAATTGAAGAAATTAGGAGCCAAGAATTATTGTGGGGTATGATTTTTAATTTTATAATTAAACTTTTATATTTTTCTCCTAAACTACACTAACACAACCCCCCCCCCCCCCCCCCCGTTTTCTGATCAGCCGATGCCGCTGTAATTCCTGTCCAGTTTCCGGCCACCACCACCACTTCAACTCCGATTCCGAATTTGTGGGTATGAATCAAAATCTTGTTGATTATTCAATTGCTTAGTTAATTATTCGGATAGTTATAATCGATGTTTTCTTTTTGGGAATGATTAATATTTCGTTTTGTGAATTCTTTGTGCTAATCAATAGTTTGGATTCGTTTTTGATCATGTGAGTATTAAAAATTCAATTTTTTAGTAATTATACATCAATTTGTTTTTTTATAATAATTAGCTAATAATTCGATTTAAGTCATATGAGGTAGTAATATTTGTTTTATTGATTCGTGTTAATTATAAAATCATTTTCTTTAGAAGTTTAGTAATATTTCGTTTTATTTAAAATTTATGATAATTACAAATTCGTTTTTGTAGTAATTTAAAATAGATGATTCGTTTGTTTTTATTATTAATATGGGATACTATTAGATTCATTTTTGTAAAAGTAGTGTAAATTGTTTAGATGTGCTTAGTTAATAAAGTCGGATGTGTATGATTTTGTTTTAAATAATATATGCTATTTATCATTTCGATTTGTTAAGTAAATTGTGTTATAATTACGTGTTGATTTTATAAATTTGTTTTAATAATAATTAGCTAATAATATGTTTTGTTTAGTAAATGGATTTTAAATCAATGTTTGTCTGAGGTTAGGGTATAAACTTGTTTTTCTGTTATTAATTGATATTTATTGAAGTGTGTAGGTATTTAGAAGGATGTTTTGACAGAAAGTTTTAGTTGGTATATAAATAAATTTCAGTGTTTAATTGTTTTTTGCATTATTTAATATTTTATTGATTGTGCAGGTTTTGTTTTAATAAAGGAGAGTGTGATGCAGATTTTCTTTATAAATTACTAATGACTTTTAGTTATGTTCAAAAGTATTTAAATCTTAGTAGCTTATTTATTTAGTAGTTCATTTTAGTATGTTAAGTTGGTTTGGAGTTATAAATCAGTTGTATTGGTAATTTTAGTATTCTGGTTTGATTCCCGTCTTGGGGAATTATTGTAGTTGTTAGTTGAGGTATTGTGATGTTATGTACTATTAAATATAAAGGTTATTGTTGTGTTGTACTGCGTTGTCCGTCTGGTGTGACTAGGCTTAGCATAGTACATGCAAAATTTCTGGCTAGTCCTATTTACAAACGGGTCATGCCGAAATTTCGTAAAATCTATATATTTATTTATTATTTGTATTTTATTATTAGTGTCTCAAGGAATAATTAGATTTGGTTATTCTTAATCGGTTTAAGATAATGATGTAATTGATTTAATTGATCAATTAATTGAATGATTAATTGGTGAATTTTATTAATTAATTATTATTTAATCTCGATAAATTATAAATCAAATTTAATTAATATTTTCAAAATCTTTTTATTATGTACCTGACTTGATTAATTGCTAATTTTAATATGATGTGATATGCTAGTGTAATTGAAACATGCTTATGTGTTATATGTTAAATTGGTGCTTAATCGATTAAAATATTATTTAAGATAGACATTGGATTATTTAATTTACCGATTAGAAGTGTTCCTTTCTTTTCGCAAGGATCAAGTGTCGAGTTATGTTCTTGACTAAACGATTAGTTATTAATTGTAGAGTTCGACGGAGAAGGTCAACGGACTTGTATGGGAAGATGTTACATGAAGAAGGTTAGGGATGGATGGAGTATTGTTTGTGGTTTATTGGTTAAAGTGAGATGCTTCAACACCGGGAAAGCGTCTACCTTACGAATTGTTAATTACGTTAGAACCAAGTTTTCAAGTTTGTGAGTAGGAATTGTAACCTGAAGATTAAAGTATCGTCTTATGTTTGACTGTCGAGGTATATGCGCGGATTCGATATCGTGGGATCAGATTCGTGACGATCGCAAAAGCATTATACTAAGAAATAAGTGAAATGGAGGATTATGATGTCGTAAGATAGAAGAAGAAGAGAATCATATTACTTTGGATTTACGTAATAGCTAAGGACCAGAGGCAAGTTTACTAACTCATACTCTTTTGTTCGGAGTATCATAACAAATTCTATACCTTCACTTATTGTTCAAGTGACATGTTTCTTCAACTATTTTGCCAATAGTACTCTCAACTCGTACTGAAAGTTTTATTTTTCTCATTTATTGTTCAAGTGATATAATTCTGCAATTATTATGCAAATATTACTTTCAAGTTATATTGCAAGTGACAATCCTTATTACGCATTTACCAATGTTTTGACTTGCATAAAAGCATGTTTTATCACATATTAATTTCTTTACAATTATTTTGAAAGCATGAATGTTATATTGTTACAAAATAAAATGCTTTACTCTGATGATATATTTCACGGTAATTAGGCCCATTCCTTTGGAAATATACTTGTTAATATAAAACAAGTTTGGAAATGAATTATGCATTGAGCAGGATAACTAATTACCACAGGTTGATTTAAAAACATGTGATTATATTTTTTGGAAAGTAAAGTGGGGTTGGGAATGCGTAAGAGAACCTCTTGACACGCGGTTCCAGCTTGATATGAGCCATTGTCAATAAGTGCTCCCGGATCCAAATTGTTGTTATAAAAATCTTGTTATGAATATTAATGATCATCATCTTAACCTGTGTCATTTGATACCCACTTTATGTAATAAAAAGGGCCAATGTTTTGATAAGAATTGAACTATATTCAGTAAATATACTTTTAAATGTTCAAGAAATGCATGATTCTAGAAAGATACCTCATATCCCATTCCCGATTTCAGAACTAAATATATATAAAGTTACTATCTTGATCATTGATTTACAAATGTGAAATGGACATTCTACTCAAAAGTTATTTGCATCAAAAACTTGTTAAATTTCTAAAAGCGGACACTGTTTATCAAAAAAGCACCTTTATTATTAAATCATATTATTATCACTTGCTGAGCATTTCTTCCGCTCATACTTGCGTGTTTCACCTTTTTCACCCTCTAGTGAAAGATAGAGTGGCATGATTTAATCATATAAGTTTGGAACGTGAAGAGACGAGATGTCGTTATGAAGATGAATTGATGAAGAGTATTTGGATCTAGTGTAAGGCTATTTGTATAAATTTCATTTCTATTAAATATTATTGTGTATTCGATTAGTTTGGTATGGTATACTTCTCATCGAAGTTATACCAGCGTCTTAGGATTTAGGTAAAGAGAATTGTTGTAAAGAAGAAAAATTTTATGTAATGGAATTTTGGATTCTTGTTTCTAGCACTATAACCTTTAAAAATTCTTGGTATAGTTGGGGTCGCAGATGTTATATTTGAATTGGTTTAATATTTAACAGGTGATTTTATTTTAGATTTCTGGTGACGACCAAATCCACTGACCCCGGAATTCGGGGCGTTACAACAGTGCTTGGCGACATGGCAGGACCTTGTTAGCGTTTGTTATTTCTTCTAGTACACTTTAACGTTGTAATTACTTATGTTCTTAACTTGGTGTTTGGCGGATTTGATGAGATTATGTAGTTGGGTTTGTGATTAGAGAACGTTGTTGGTTGTTTATGATGGGATTATGTAGTTGGATGATGTACTTGCTTTGTGTAAATTCGTTATTTTTCTAATGGCAAATGCTATATTTAAACTTTACATTTTTATTTAGTTAAACTACAGGTGTTACCTTAGGTACTATACTGATGTTACTAAATGTCTTCATTGGCAACACCTAGCGTGTTGCAATAGGTGTTACCCTAGACTCAAACGTGCTGCTGCACATTTTGTGGGCCCCACGTGTTGGACCCACGTGTGGGATCCACGTGTGGCACCCACGTGTGGGCCCCACACGTGGGGCCCACTAATTTCAAAAAATTCTAATATCTAAGGTAACATAGATTTGGTGTTGCAATAGAGTGGTTACTATGTTGCTGTAGGCTATCTTTGGTAACATAAAAGGCTATGTTAGCCTAGGGTAGGCGACATGTTGTCTTTGACGCCAAAGGCAACTGGTAGAGAAACTAACCCAGCCCTGATGTTACCTTAGCCCTTTTTGGGCCTGTAGCAACGTTATATTGGGTCTAAGGTGACATAGGTCAGTAGTTACTGTAGGCCATCTATGGCGTAGTGTATTAACAAATGAAATTATAAAAAAATATAAAAAGAAAAATTATAATTTTATTCGCATAGGATTAATACAAGTAGCAGTAAAACCATTATCAGTAAAAGAAATAAATTCTAGCATTTTTTTATGTTTAAGAGATGCAAGATATTTAAACTATGTCCCTAGTATACTAGGGATCATGGAATCTAGCCTCCATAATGGACCAGTCCACTTGTTTCCCAGACTTTACTTTAAGTCTGAATGACCCCACCTATTAAAAGCATTAACATTAAATATTAAAACAGCGGGTGAAATCACTAATATGATTGAGGGATCCCAACCACTTGCATTGATTTATAGAATTTATTATAAAACAATGAAAACTAATTTAAACATTCATGCACTTAGTAAATATCCAAAAGACAAAACTATTTTAATTCAAAGCAGTACTAATGACGCTAATATCCAAGTACCAAAAACAATAATTTGGAAATATATTAACGTTCCTAGTGAATGGGTCTTAGATAATGAAATACCTGAGACACCATTAACAAGCGGTATAATGAATCTAGATAACATAAAACAATATTTAGATGGAACTGTTGGAATAAGATTTGATAATTATAGGAAACCACTCATGTTAGAAGAAATTGGTAATCAATGAGTAATATCATCTAGAAAAGATTCTGATTTACTCAGTAAAGTAATGTCTGATCTACTTAGTAAAACAAATATTAAAGACATAAAATTAAAAGGTATCATCAATGAAAGACAAACTAGTCAACCCTATTATAATCAATCTAGTAATCAATCTGAATAAGATAATGAACAATTATCTCCGCCACAATCATATTTTGAAACCAATTGAATTGAAGAAGTAATCATATTTTCACTAGTTAAGAACTATTAATAAAGAGTTTAAAATCAATTGAAAATTCTTAACAGAAGATTTCAATTCAAAAGAAAATAAGTTAAAAAGACATCAATTTAGAGAAATTTATAGTCATAAAGACAGGGATAAAATAGTTAATAAATGGAAGATTTTCGTAACTAAAGAAAAAATCAATATTACTTTTTCTTCTTGGTATGAAAAATACTATGGTAAATGCAGTGTAATTACTAAGACACAGTGGATTAAAGAAGATAAGTCTAAAATCTCATATAGTCATCCTCCAATAGAAACAATAATAATTCCAGTAAAGGATACGTTAGTTATAGCTTCGCCATTTAAAGTGTCTGATGGACTGAATGACGAAAAGAAATTAATTCAACAAAATAATTTCACTAATCAATATCTAGCCTCTCTAGGTAAACAATTAGACAAAATTGAAGATAAGATTAAAGATCCGAGTATTAAACAATATTTAGATCCAAACATTATTAAAGAACACGACCAATATTTTGAAGAAAAACCCTTAATAAATTTACCTAGTAAAAGAGAAAATTTAAGCTTACCACAAAGAACTAATTAAAACATTACATAAATTATTTAAAAAACTAGACAAACCAGAATCCACTTAAACTAGAGGAGTCCTACGCTTTCATGAAAGCTCTAAGTGATCATTCTACTAGTCTTAATCAATTTAGAAAACTAAGTTTTAACCAACCTAATCTGACAACCCAAACAAAGAATTGGTATCCTAAGAAAGAAACCTAGATAATCAATTTTCTGTTTCATCCAAAAAAATTTATGAATAGAATATTGATGGTCTAAGTCAAGAAGAAATATTAAACAAATTAAATCATATGTCCATGGTGGCTAATAGCTATATAACAACACTTGACCATATATATATATATATTTGAAGATACAAGGAAAGGAAAGTGGGAAACTCAAGAAAATAAATAAGTATATACTTATATAAATGCCCAGGCAAAGAAAAGTATTGAAATACCCTTGCTAAACTTTAAACAGAAACACACACTTTGCAAGGTTTTTAAATGTGGAAGTGAGAGTTTTTGAATATGAGTATTGCTAGTGGTCAAAGTGTATGTGTACTTTACTCTAAATTTAATATAAATTCATATCAGGTTAATTAGTTTTCATTATGAAGTTGATATGTTAATTTATGTTGCTTAAATTCTATCTTTATGAGAATGTAAATCAATAATTTAATATTAGTAATAACAATAGTTATTTAACTAATGACATGTATTATTTAGAATTAATATTAATTTTTTTTAACAAGAAATTCAATCTTCATACACAATAAAGTAATTTAAATATAAAATACTATTGATTATAGATGTAACCATTCTCATTTCTTTATTATAAATCTTAAATCAAGTCAAATCAAATTATAAACAACTAGTTTACTTCGGTCTTATAATAGTTTCTCTAGGTTTTTTAAAAAACATTCTGCAAAATATGTTTTTAAATGAAATAAATAATAATATTTCTAACATAAGTTTTTTTTTTTGAATTTTCGAGTCGTCTTGATCATTCAAGATAATTTTGAATAAATATAAAAAAATGCAATTGTTAAATATTTTTATTATTTTAATATTTTATTGAATATTATTATATTGATTATCTTTTATAAATTATTTTCAAAGTCAAAAATCCAACTTAAATTTTAAATACATAATATAACATTAATTTTAATTCTAGCATATAATAAGAAGCTCCTAAACCGCCCTCCTTTTTAAAATCTTTCCTGCGCTCTTGTGTTATGAAATTTAACAGATTACACATTAACATTAATCTAGTGAATAAATTACATGATTTTCAAATTTGTTTCGTATTCTTGACATATATAATACAATTGTTAAAGCTTACTTTATAGGTTTGAAGATAAATTTTTAAAATTTTCTTTTTGATTAATTAATATACCAAAACTTTTATCAAAATAATATAAAAACTAAATTAGATGGCATGAGTGATTTATTACTCCACTTTCTTTGTTTGATATGTCATCAAATTACTCAGTATAACAAAATTTTGTCCTCCGTTCATGTATCTTTATAAAAACAAAAACAATTTAAACTCACTAAATGTTAGGATATGAGAAAATGAATATTCTAAAAGTAAACACAAATAAAATAGATTATAGAAAGTTGACATTTTCTTGATTTTTATAATTTCTTTATACAGATTATAGAATTTAATAAAGTTTATAATTATAGGATTATAGATATAATTAATTGATTGTAGAATTTGATTAAATTTATAAGTTTTATTAATTTAAATAGAGGTGCTCTAGAAAAATATGTAAATAGAATCTAGAAGATTTGTGAGCGCCACACCACTTTTCATTATATAAAGATAACGATAATAAAAGAGTAATAAAGATATTTATATTGATTAACAAGTATATTAATAAATAAAAAAATAGGAGAATTTTAAATTGTATATTTAATTTTCTCTATTACTAAAGATTTGGAGGTAAGAATGTTAAAATTGTAGAGAAAAGTTGTATGGAGACCACTCATTACCAAATAGATTATATTTTGTAATCAAAAAATTGCTAAACTTATTATTTTGCATAGAATGTTTATTAGAATCATCAATGTAAACTAAACTTGTATGTTCTACAAACTCAATATATTTTATAGAACAATATGTTTTCCAATGTTTTTGTTGCAAAACATATATAATTTTAAAGATTTTCAATGAAATAATGATTTTCATAAGCATAATTGACAAAATATTATATTTTGTAAGATTTTGCTTGGAGAATGGTCTCCAAGATCTTCAATGAAATACCGTCTCCATAGAACTCAATTCTATATTTAGTTTCGACAAAGATTTAAAAAGCAATTGAGATATTTTCTAATAAAAAGTTTAGTAATATGTTCAAATTGTATATTTACTTTTCTCGATTAGTAAAGATTTTAAACACAAGAATATTAAAATTATATATTTAGTTTCCTCCACTAGAAATGAATTCAAAAATAAATTTAGATATTATGTTTAAATGAGATTTTTTTTCGTTTGATATTATGAATTCAAAAATTAGAAAAATATAGAAACGATTTGAGATGCGCCACATCAGTACCCTCATCTTTTCCTTTATATTTAAGGAAAAATTTGTAGTTTCCTTTTGAAAAAATTAAAAAACTAAATTGAAACCATTTGAGATGCCCCACCTGCCCTCGTCTTCTCCTTTATATTTAAGGAAAAATTTGTAGTTTCCTTGATTAAAATATGTAACTTCATTTGAAAAATAATCATAGTAATTTAAACTTTAAACAGTAATCTGAAAAATTACTTAACTTTCTTGATTAAAATATGTTAAAAATTTATAAAACCCAAACAAAGCGAGAGCCGTCACCTCACCCTCCTCATTTTCTTCGGTGACCGCCCTTTTCTTCTCCTTTATACAAGTATATTGATAATGTTAATGCTTGTTATAATTTAATTAACTAGGATATGACATTTTAATTATAGAAACAACATAAGTACGGCTTATTATTCCGAGGTTACTCTTTTTGTTCCAATGCACAAATGCTACATCTAATTTGAAACCCTGGTGTTTTGATGATAACACTATAGCGGCAAGCTGGGTTTATTGTGTTGTACTAACATGGTTTCTGAAGGAGATAAATACTGTGTATTTTCTAACAAAACATGTTGTAGCAGCAAGCTGGCAGACTTATTTTCTTTGCAGGCAGAAAGCTGGCAGAGTAATTTTGTACGCAGGCAGCAAGCTGGCAACACTTCCAGAGATAGAGTTTCAGTCCTATTTTATAGGAAATCTTCTAGGAACTGATTTGTAAGGACTCTATCAGTTATATAAGTCATGGATATATATATGGGCTCAAATAATTTCGAATTTATTTTCATATATATATAATTCCTATATTATAGGAAGTTGTTTATAAACGTTTTATCTTTTAACAACTTCTATCTTATTGGGCTTTACAAACCAGTTGAAAACGTCTTTCTAAACGTTCTTATTCTCTCTATTCTTCTGGTTTCTAAACGTTATGATTCATGAACGTTGGGCTTGAATTAATCAAGGAACAAAAACGTGAGACTTGGTAGTCAAGACCGTTGGTTGTTAGATTAATTCAAAATCATTTGTTCATTATATAAATACTTGTGTGTTTTTCATCTTTAGTTGTTGGACAACGTTTTAAAGAAAACATAAGTATTATCAAAGGCTGATTTGCAAAATCTTTACATACTTGAGCTCTTATATATTATACGATATATATTCTTGATTAGAGTTCATAGTTTCGGTTGTAATTCATTATATCTTTGTATTGTTCAACTTGTAAGTTGGTAGTTGCTGGTTTTGTGAGCTTGGGAAACAAGGGTTCAAGGAACTTGATAGCTAGAGGAGTTTATACTTGGATTAGTATAGTACTTAGAGAGCTGTGTTCAAGGAACAAGGTGTTTCAGCAAGCTGCAAACAGTAACTGGGAGATCAGGGAGATATATTATTGTATTGTGTAGTTGTAATTCACTTTGATCAATAATATATTCCTTTGCCGTGTTGGTAAAGGACCAGGACGTAGACCTATAGGAGATAGGGGTCGAACCTGGCTAAAATTGCTGTGTGTTCTTTATTTTCTGCACATATTTTATTCTGTTTTGAACTACGTAGCTAGCTGCCACTCTATATTCTGTAAACTCAGTAAGCTGCCAGACAGCAAAATCAGACTGTTTTTTGCTTTTTCAGTCACATAACTTGGTAATAATTAAAATCGGTCATTGTTAGTCATAACACCTATTCACCCCTCCCCTCTAGGTGTTGATTCTCAATTGGTATCAGAGCTTTGGTGTACTAACATTTCTGTAACAGGAAAGTACAGATCCTATGGCACACTTTTATGTAGAGGGAGAATCATTAAACATGCCACCACTTCTCAATGGGGCAGAAAATTATGATTTATGGAGACTAAAGATGAAGGTGTTCTTGAGCAGAAATCCATTTGAGTGGAGAGTCGTTAACGACGGTCCATTCACTTTTTTGGATAATAATGGCAAGCCAAAAGATGTTGATGATCTTACCGAGGCAGAATTGATGAAAACAAGCTATGATGGAAGAGCAAGGTACACACTAATATGTGGTCTTTCAAATTCAGATTTTGACAAGGTTTCTTCATGTAGCACAGCAAAGGATATATGGGATACCTTAAAAATGCATTATAAAGCTACAACAAAATCAGAGGAAGAATGTTTCAAGTCAAAGCAGCAAGCTACCTCAAGAGACGAAAACAAAGCAAAGGCTCAAATCACTTGGAGTGAAGAGGAATTTATTTCCAATGAAGACTCAAGCGAAAATATGCTAAATATTGCATTGGTTGGCATTGATGATGATATGGTTCGAGGAAACACCGAAGAAGTCCTTGTAAATAGTGATGTATCACATTCGGACTCCGATGTTGAATCTAGTACGGTAAACTCATTTCAGTTTAACATATCTTCTGAAAATATTATATTGGAATCACTAACCATGCAGGAACATAGTAATATATCCATTGTAGAGTTCATGGAATTAAAGAATGAGAACAATGAGCTTGAAAAGAAAAATGCTTCTCTTCGAAAGATCATTTCTGATCTTATGGCTGAAAAGACTCCATCAAGCAATTATGAAGATCTCATTTCTGATCTCAAGGGAAAGCTAACCCAACTTGAGGGGTTCAACAAATTACTTCTCAAAAGAAATGATACATTGATAAAGGAACTCAGCGAGCTGCGTGCAGAAATTGAAGCAAGAGATGTATGTCTTGAAACTTTTAAAATCCGAGAATCCATCTCAATTGAAGCTACTCAACAAGCTGAGAAGATAAAGGAATTGGAAGCTGAAGTTACAAAGCTTGAGAAAGGCATGGGAAAATTTGTTCAAGGAGAGGAAGTATTAAAGACTATTATGAAACAAACAAAGGTTCCTATGGATAAAGAAGGACTTGGAATGGCTTCTACATCAAAGACCAAGGCTTTTCAATATGAAGGCAAACAGGGTATACCATATAATTATGCTATGCCATGGAAAATTTGCTACAAATGTGGAAAGAAAGGTCATTTGTCACACCACTGCCCGACAGAGAACACTAAGCCAGCAAGCTGGAACAGACAGACTACTTCTGGGCAGCAAGCTACCAGAACAAGGAGAACAGGAAACCAAGCATCTAAAGTGGTCCAAATGTGGATCAAGAAATCTGAATTGAATGTTCTTTATGTTTTATCAACTAACCATGCTGGACCCAACAAAATTTGGGTACCAAAACGTTGAGATGTTTGTTCTTTGTTTTGTAGGTATGTCTTGTGGTCAAAGTCAATGCAAATCAATGGATATTGGATAGTGGATGTACAAGACATATGTGTGGTGACAAATCTCAGTTCCTTAGCCTCAAGATGAAAAGGGGTGGTAGTGTTACAATTGGTGATAGCAAAACACTCCGTATACTTGGCAAAGGAACAATTGGTAATAGTAACATTTCTATTGATAAAGTACAATATGTTCAAGGTCTTAAATATAATTTGCTTAGTATAACTCAGTTATATGATGATGGACATACTGTTGTTTTTGATAAAGAGAAATGTACTATTAATGTTGGCACTAACAAAGTCCCCCTAGTTGCTAGAAGGGAAGGAAATATATATATGTTGGACTTTGAGATGCAGGAAGTAGGCTGCTGTTTAGCTACTGTTGATACAAACCCAGATCTTTGGCATAGAAGGCTAGGACATGCTCATATGGACTTACTCAGCAAGCTGTCTACAAAGAAGCTAGTTAGAGGACTACCCAAATTGAAGTATGTCAAGACGGAAACCTATCCAGCTTGTCAATTAGGCAAACAAATCAGGACTCCCCATAAGTCAAAGACAATGGTATCATCTTCTAAACCTTTAGAGCTTCTCCATTTGGATTTATTTGGTCCGGAAGCATATAAAAGCATTGGAGGTAAACAATATGCATTTGTTATTGTTGATGATTATTCTAGATATACATGGGTATTGTTTCTTCGTACTAAAGATTGTGCTTTTAGTGAATTTGAGAAGCTAATTACTTTACTTGAGAACAAGTTGAATACAAGACTTATAGGTATAAGAAGTGATAGAGGAGGTGAATTCATCTCAAAAGGCTTCATTGATTATTGTGAAGAAAGAGGTATTTCACATGAATTCTCTGCTCCAAGAACCCCACAGCAAAACGGAGTTGTGGAGAGAAAGAACAGATCTTTGCAAGAAACTGCGAGGACTTTGCTACAAGAGAGCAAGCTGCCAAGGAATTTCTGGGCAGAAGCAGTCAACACAGCAAGCTATGTTCTGAACAGAGTGCTTATCAGGCCTATTCTCAACAAAACTCCTTATGAATTGCTGAGGAATAAGAAGCCAAACATTGGATACTTCAAGGTTTTTGGTTCCAGGTGCTTTGTACTCAAAACTATTGATAGAGATGGTAAATTCGATGCTAAATCTTATGAAGCAATATTTTTGGGTTATTCTTTAACAAGTCGTGCTTATAGAGTGTATAATACATCTAAACGTATTGTTGAAGAGTCTATAGATGTTTCATTTCAAGAGTCTAATGATGATCTGTCAAGAGATGAGGAAGATATTGCAGGTGCAGGTGATGACAGCCAGCTGCCAGTGACAAATACTGTATCGCAGCAAGCTGCCAACCAGCCTGAGACAATTACAGCAGCTGAAAAGCAAACTGAAACCTCTTCTCCAGTAGATGAAACTATTGCTAAGTTGTCAAAGCTCACCTTGGAAGGTCCAAGAGGTCAAAGATCACAAGAAAAGATGCCTATATATGAAGGTGGTGAAGTTTCTCCTCCATCCAAGCGAATTCGAGTACATGAGGAAGTCATAGCTCAACATTCTTTGCCAAAATCAACAAGAACAGTGAAGAACCATCCTCCAGAGTTGATCATTGGTGATAAATCAGAAGGAATCAAGACAAGGAAGGGTCAAGCCAACTTTTGTGCATTTGCAGCCTTTCTAGCTCAAGAGGAACCAAAGAATGTTAAAGAAGCACTTCAAGATGAGAATTGGATCATGGCAATGCAAGAAGAACTCAATCAATTTGAAAGATGTGATGTTTGGGAACTTGTGGAGCCACCTAAAAATGCTTCAATCATTGGTACTAAATGGGTCTTCAAGAACAAAGTTGATGAATTTGGTACGGTTACTCGAAACAAAGCAAGACTAGTTGCACAAGGATACAATCAACAAGAAGGAATAGATTTTGAGGAAACTTATGCCCCGGTTGCAAGGCTTGAATCAATACGGATGCTACTTTCATTTGCGTGCTTCAAGAAGATCAAGCTACATCAAATGGACGTGAAAAGTGCATTTCTTAATGGATTCTTAAAGGAAGAAGTTTATGTCAAGCAACCCCCTAGTTTTTGAGAATGAGCAATTTCCAAATCATGTTTTCAAGTTGAAGAAGGCATTATATGGATTGCGGCAAGCTCCTAGATCATGGTACGAAAGGTTAAGTAAGTTTTTGATCAAAAATGGATTCATTCGAGGTAAAATTGATCCCACATTATTTACTAAACATAATGGTACTGATATTTTAGTTGTACAAATATATGTGGATGATATTATTTTTGGATCTACTAATGATGCTATGTGCGAGTGGTTTTCTAAATGTATGCATAGTGAGTTTGACATGAGCATGATGGGAGAGCTTAATTACTTTTTGGGTCTTCAAATTAAGCAAACTCCAGAGGGTATTTATGTGCATCAATCCAAGTATATCAAGAATCTACTCAAAAGATTTGGATTTGAAACTATCAAGCCGAAATCAACACCAATGAATCCTGCCAGCAAGCTGACAGCAGATGAACAAGGTATAGAAGTTGATGTTCGCAAGTATAGAGGGAAATTGGCATGTGCAATGTCTAGACATCAAGCTGTCTACAATTGTCTGGTAATATTAGCTCACTTAGCATGATAATCCATGCTTATTTGAATTTTCTATTATTGATAACATGTGAATAACCTTTTTGATGAATAAGGGGGAGAAAATTCAGGATCATAGCATGTGTAATTTAGGGGGAGTTTTTAGTTACTCTTTGGGTCACATGTTTTTAATATGAATTTATGCTAATGCTAAATTTTAATGTGATGCCATGAAAATATGCTTAGCTGCTTGGATAGAATGCTAATCTTTTTGCAGAGGAAGCATAATTTTAGGGGGAGTATTTTGCTCCTGAATATTGTTGTGTAATCATCAAAAAGGGGGAGATTGAAACCCTGGTGTTTTGATGATAACACTATAGCGGCAAGCTGGGTTTATTGTGTTGTACTAACATGGTTTCTGAAGGAGATAAATACTGTGTATTTTCTAACAAAACATGTTGTAGCAGCAAGCTGGCAGACTTATTTTCTTTGCAGGCAGAAAGCTGGCAGAGTAATTTTGTACGCAGGCAGCAAGCTGGCAACACTTCCAGAGATAGAGTTTCAGTCCTATTTTATAGGAAATCTTCTAGGAACTGATTTGTAAGGACTCTATCAGTTATATAAGTCATGGATATATATATGGGCTCAAATAATTTTGAATTTATTTTCATATATATATAATTCCTATATTATAGGAAGTTGTTTATAAACGTTTTATCTTTTAACAACTTCTATCTTATTGGGCTTTACAAACCAGTTGAAAACGTCTTTCTAAACGTTCTTATTCTCTCTATTCTTCTGGTTTCTAAACGTTATGATTCATGAACGTTGGGCTTGAATTAATCAAGGAACAAAAACGTGAGACTTGGTAGTCAAGACCGTTGGTTGTTAGATTAATTCAAAATCATTTGTTCATTATATAAATACTTGTGTGTTTTTCATCTTTAGTTGTTGGACAACGTTTTAAAGAAAACATAAGTATTATCAAAGGCTGATTTGCAAAATCTTTACATACTTGAGCTCTTATATATTATACGATATATATTCTTGATTAGAGTTCATAGTTTCGGTTGTAATTCATTATATCTTTGTATTGTTCAACTTGTAAGTTGGTAGTTGCTGGTTTTGTGAGCTTGGGAAACAAGGGTTCAAGGAACTTGATAGCTAGAGGAGTTTATACTTGGATTAGTATAGTACTTAGAGAGCTGTGTTCAAGGAACAAGGTGTTTCAGCAAGCTGCAAACAGTAACTGGGAGATCAGGGAGATATATTATTGTATTGTGTAGTTGTAATTCACTTTGATCAATAATATATTCCTTTGCCGTGTTGGTAAAGGACCAGGACGTAGACCTATAGGAGATAGGGGTCGAACCTGGCTAAAATTGCTGTGTGTTCTTTATTTTCTGCACATATTTTATTCTGCTTTGAACTACGTAGCTAGCTGCCACTCTATATTCTGTAAACTCAGTAAGCTGCCAGACAGCAAAATCAGACTGTTTTTTGCTTTTTCAGTCACATAACTTGGTAATAATTAAAATCGGTCATTGTTAGTCATAACACCTATTCACCCCTCCCCTCTAGGTGTTGATTCTCATAATTTACTTCGTGCTATACAATTATGGGAATAGTACAAATGTCCAATGACCCACATTTTCCTATCTTGTAATTATAGAATCAAATTTGGCGTGTAACTTCTAATATTTATTCCCATTTCTAGTCAAAAGAAAATGGAAATAATTAGTTTTAGAAAACACTAGGTCGGCCTGTTTGAGAGCCCCAATAATTCTCATTTAAGCATCAGTAAGTAAAATTTCAATTAAAAGTATTCATTTCAAAATGTAGACAAAATTCTAATTTAAAATTATAAAATATCTTTTATGATAGAGTTTGTTTTAACAAAATAGGTAAGATAATCTAGACTATAGTATGACCGAAAGATTAAAAGTTTTGGTCACTGGTCGGTATTTGGGTCGGGCGTGGGGCCTATCTATAATGTCATTATTCAGGTTCCTATCTGAGTTGGAGTCAAAGAAGACTGAGGAAGCACTGATCCTGATTGGGTGATTGCTATGCAAGATGAACTCAATCAATTTGAACAACAACAAGTCTGGAAGCTGGTACCCAGACCAAAGAACAAGAAAGTAGTTGGTACTAGATGGGTATACAAAAACAAGCTGGATGAGGATGGCATTGTTACAAGGAACAAGGCAAGACTGGTTGCTCAAGGGTATTCACAAGCTGAAGGCATTGATTATGATGAAACCTATGCACCAGTGGCTAGAATTGAGGCCATGAGGATGTTCATAGCATTTGCATCTTACTCCAATTTTAAAGTCTATCAAATGGATGTTAAGAGTGCATTCCTGAATGGTGAGTTGGATGGAGAAGTGTATGTGGAACAGCCCCTAGCTTTGAAAATCAGGAGCTGCTGGACTTTGTGTACTTTCTCTTCAAGGCTATCTATGGTCTCAAACAAGCCCCAAGGAAATGGTATGACACTCTCTCTGGTTTTCTTTTAGAAAATGATTTTGTTAGAGGTATCATAGACAAAACTCTTTTTTCAAAGAAACACAAAGATGATATGATATTAGTCCAAGTCTATGTGGATGACATCATATTTGGGTCTACTAATGATGAACTTTGTAAGAGATTTGCTAACCTAATGCAGAGTAAGTTTGAAATAAGTATGATGGGTGAGCTGAAGTTCTTTCTTGGATTGCAAGTAAGTCAAAGGTCAAATGGAATATTTATTTGTCAATCCAAGTATCTCAAAGAACTCCTCAAGAAGTATCACATGGAGGATTCAGCATCAACAAGGACTCCATATTCAACAACAGTCAAACTGGGAGCTTGTGATAACTCTATCAAGGTAGATATTACAAGCTACAGAGGTATGATTGGCTCCTTACTCTATCTTACTGCTAGTAGACCAGATATTATGTATGCTACATGCTTGTGTGCAAGGTTCCAAGCGGACCCTAGAGATTTACATCTCGTTGCTGTTAAAAGAATCTTGAGATATCTTAAGGGTACACCTAATTTAGGTATCTGGTACCCTAAAGATTCTGGTTTTAATCTTGTTCGATATACAGATTCTTATTATGCAAGTAGTGTTGTGGATAGAAAGAGTACCTCTGGAAGTTGTCAATTCCTAGGAGGTAGATTGATTTCCTCGTATAGCAAGAAACAGCAGAAGCTGAATATATTGTTGCTGAAAGCTGTTGTGCTCAGATCTTATGGATAAGGAATCAATTAAAGGACTGTGGGTTTGCATTAGACAAAATTCGTATTTTGTGTGATAATACAAGTGCCATAGCAATCTCCAACAACCCTGTGCAGCACTCAAGAACGAAGCACATTGATATCAGGTATCATTTTATCAGAGAGCATGTCATGAATGGAACTGTGGAGTTACACTTTGTACCCACAGAAGAACAAACTGCAGATATATTCACTAAATCTGTTGACGAATCCACATTTATCAAGTTTGTTGGTAAATTGGGTATGTTAAACAGTCTTAGTGATTAACAATATCTCTGTCATGTTTTTTCTTTCAAAAATTCATTTACTCTTGTCATTTAAATGATATTTATTGCCTATTCTCATTTAATATTACATGCTTGTAAATTTAAATATTTCTGAATAATTTATTTTCTTTAAAAATATTTTTCTCATATTTTTTAAGTGGAGAAATGTATTTTCATTGAAAATATATTTATTTAGAATTATTTAGGTGTTTTTCAGATTGTAAATATTGTTGTTTAAATTTTTCTGCAAGTTTATATTAATTTTATGCAATTCTATATTATTCTGCATATTTTTCTAGGATTTATGGAATTTTCTGTGAATTTTTCTAGACTTTATAAATATTTCATGCATTTTTATAAGTTTTATGAATTATTCTGTAAATATTTTAATTAAATTCTGAGTTTTTCTTTAAGTCTTCCCAGTTTTACACTAGGAAGACTACCCAGAAAACAAGGGATTTTTTTTTGTTTTTTGTTTTTTCCTATTTTATTTTTAAGTCTTCCCAGTTTTTGAACTAGGAAGACTATCCGGAAGACTTAGAAATACTTATATTATTTTTTGTTTTTATTTTTATTGATTTTCCGGAAGACTTTCTAGTTTTTACTATGAAGACTACCGGGAAGACTATCCTAAGTCTTCCTCTTCCCACTACAATCTTAAAAATAGCTATTCAGTCTTCTATTCTTTTTCAGTTTAATTGTTTTATTCATATATATATAGATACACAGTACATACGCTTTACTATTCAGTTTTTGCCTTATCAGTTTTTCAAAAACTCCCCTTTCGAATTCTATCAATTCTGCAGAAACCATTGATCTTGATTCATTATTGCTCAAGTATTTACTTAGCAAAACACTTTTTATTCTTTCAAAATCAATCTTTTAAGTCGAAGTGTTGCTAATTTTTTCATTTTTCTTGAAATCAATTCGACTTGATTGTTCTTTTCTTGCTAAGTGATTACCTGTGTTAGTGATCTTGTGTTTCTCTGAGAGAAAATCTGTGTGTGTTCTTGAGATTCAATTGCCCAAAATTTAGTTTGCATTTCAAAAGTGCTTTAGTTCGAATTTTAGGATCAAATTTTTAAATTTGATTAATTTTGGTAAAATTTAATTTTGTGGATTTTAATTAATTTTAATTAATTCTAAAAATCCCTAAAATTTTAATTTTATTTTGGAGAGATTTCTCTGGAAAGACTGTATGGTGTTCTGAAGACCTATGAGCTGGAGCAGATTCAACAGAATGAATTATATGGAACTGGGAAGATAGTTGGTTCTTCTACTGCATTGACAACAATAGTCCCAAAGAAACTAGAAGGGAAGGTTGTTCAACCTTCCAGTTCTATCTTGGATGTTATTGATGCTGAATTTGGTTTAACATACATTGATCAATCTGGTGGTGACTACTACTCTTTGGAAGAACTTGATCCGCTGGAGGATGGTGATTTGGCCATGATAGTCAGGAAGTTTGGGAAGTTCAGATTCAGAAGGAATCCCAATCTTAAGTTCAGGCCCAGATTTCAGAGAGGTGGATCTTCCTCCTCAAGTAGCACAAGGGGTGGCTACAAAACTGGAACTGTGGAAAGGAGCACAATCAGGTGCTATAATTGCAATGAGTTGGGTCACTTTGCTACTGAATGTAAAAAGACAAAGCAAGTGAGAATGAACTCATTTGATTCTAGCAAGAAGAACAAGATTGGGAAAGCTTATGTTGCTGAAGGAAAGAGTTGGGATGATCCTGACAGTGATGAAGAAGCAGGTGAAATTGGGAAAGTTTTATGATGATTTTGTATTTGGTAACACCGTGGAGAACAATGGAGTTATGAATTTTATTAGATTAACGGTTTTCAAAGGAGTAAGAGATATTTTAATTAATTAAAAATTTCCTGAACTCAAAATTTAGCTTAGAATATATGGACGAGATCCGATCGAGATGTACTATCTGATTAGATGGATTTTAATAAAAGATTCTGTAAATAATACCTTGTTTTAGAGCATAAGATTAAAGGGCTATGTGTAAATCGTATTTTGTTGTTATTCAATGTGTTTATTGTCTATACGACATTAGAGATCTCTTGACTGAATATGATTGAATTTGCATCGCGGGCAAGCTTACTATTCTCTTTCTCTCTCGAGATTTTCTACAGATAAGTGCAAGTGTAATGTCATTCCTTACCTTTCAATGTTTTTCAATGTTTTCTGTCAAATGTGATTTTCTTATAAAATTCCAATTAATTTTGTTATGAGAAATTATGAGAAATTTGAGAAAGTTTATTACTTTTGAGCATGTAACTTGATAGTGAGTTTTGTTGTTATTTTGAAGTTCGTAAAAAATATTACGTTAAAGCGAATTTCTTCATTATCAGTTATTCTCATTTGTTCGAGATGACTCTTTTGTTTTATTCAGCCAAGGATTAGTCTCTTTGTTTGAATTAGTCAATTTCATTCTTTTCTGTCGGAGTTATTGTTCAAACCTGACAACCCTTTTTGTGATTTTTTTTATTTGATTCATTGTCCGAATCAAATTTTTCGATTGTGTAAACCTAAATCATATCAAATCGCACGCTAGTCGAGTTATAAATCTTAATCTCGAATATTGGTAGACTAGAGTAATTGTTTATTTGATTTCGGGTTGTTCTCAATGGTTCGAGACAACTTATGATAATTCTTTGTTTCAACTATTCCCATTCCTTCGAGTTAGTTTCCTCCATTGTAACTGTTCGCGCATTGTCCATGTCAACAAAAAAATAATTTTATTTAAAATTCTATATTGTTCCTTTATTAGGATTGATAACACATTTTTGAGGAAAGTGAAAGTTAGCCAGGTCAAGCAAATAATTTGTGAGAATTGTTTCAAATGATCTGTATTCCCAAATGAATGGGGTATTCTTTACTCATACGGGTCAAAACGGGAGAGCGACCCATGGTTTACTCTTTCTGGTCAACGTGGAAGAGCAGCCCACGTCCAGATAGAGATTGGTACCCATTAATTCTGGTGCATATATTTTATGGCACTAATTTTTCTTGGGTTGAAAATGATAACCCTTTATGCTAGCAAAATATTTTGTGATACTTGAGACATAGCAATGATCGGGCTATGGGCTATCACGGTGTATGGTACTTGAGACAAGGCAGTTGATCGAGCCAGGGGGTATCGTAGAGGTGGAGACCAGTATTCTTACTCTCAAATGTCAAACAGTCCGAGAATTTTGTCATTGTGTTTAAACACTCAAAATTATTCTAAGTTAGAATTGAGTTCTTTCTTTTGTTACTTATGTTCAAATTGAGATGGTTGCTTCTATATCTTTCTTTTGAGCATCAAAGATGTCCGATAAGTCAGCGAAGTTTTCAATTCCTACTTATTGTAGTGTACTACTTGAGTATCCCTTGAAAATTGTTTCCTTATTATAATGAGATTGTTACTTCTCATTTTCACTACGAGTATTATTTCCTTTGTACCATTTAGTCGTTAAGAATTAGGTAGTGAACTTGCTGAGCATTCAATTTCTCCGCTGGCTATAATAATGAGTCCTCCAGACGGCAAGCTGAAGATTCAGGGCCAACATGGCACCGATTAGAATCACTGTTCTCATGTATGTGACGAATGATATTTTTGTACCATTTTTAGCTTTATTAACCGGCTTAAATGTGATACACATGTACGAAAATTCAAGAAAAAAATTAAATAGGAGTAATTGGTTTAAATCTGCAATTGATGGGTAATGAAGAAAGAGCCAAGGTGGACCGAAATCTAGTGGGAGATGAAGGTTGAAAAGGAGATGGGAGAGACATAGTGAAAGAGATGTGGGAGAGGGTGGATGGATTGGTGGCGATAGTTGATGGTGGTGGCGGCCACGGCTGGTGGTGAGGATGGTGGTGACAGCGCTGTGGGTGGTAGCATGTGGTAGGGTCCTGGTGGTGGTGATGTTGGTGGGTAGAGGCAGGTGGTGGCGTTGGTGGGTGAAGGCAGGTGGTGGTGGTGTTGTTGGGTGGAGGGTGGTGGTGGTGGTGGTGGTGGGTGGTGTGGTTGGCGGTAGTGATGGGTAGAGAGATAAGGGAGTTAGATGAGAGAGATGAAAGATAAAAATTAAAAATTAAAAAATGAATTGTGTGGCTATGATTTGGTTTAGATATAAAAAATGAGTAAATGAGATCAGATCTTAGTTGTCACATGATATTAATACTTGATAAATTAATATTTTTTAGTATAAAATTTAATTTTAGTGTAGTTCATGTAAAAAATTATCAATTTTAATTAGATAATAAGATAGTTCTATTTAAAAAGTTTGATGAATCAATGTTTGATCCCACTAAGAATATAAATTAATAATTTATATAATAAAAATATTTTTTCACGATAATTTAGTTAGATATGATTTTATGATTTTAGATATTTTTTCACGATAATTTAGTTAGATAACTTATCTTTAACTCCACTGTTAGGTCCTGATAAGTTTGTAGAAGGGGGGTTGAATACAAACTATACCGTTTTATCGAATTTGTCCTTTAAAAGATATAACTGATTAGAACAAATTAGTGCGGAATAAAAACTGAAACAATATTCAAGTTAAATAGAAACTCTATTAAACTTGAGGGGTGTTACAATTCAGTGCACAGATTACAAGGTTCTTGTTACAACAAATCTAGAATAAATTCGACATGAATTTATCTATATTTGTAATAAAAAGATCGAATACTAAAAAGTAGTTCGATAGTAATTCTAGGGATTATGATCCGCTAGATTGTCAAAGCAGTACAAGTAATTGAATTCTAGTGGATTGGATATAACTTTGATGGCTAGAATTTATTACAAGAATTAAATGAGGCTTTGCAGTTGGTTCGCTTGAATATGCAGAAGAGAGTAAATGAGAAGTTGTTCTTTCTTTTCTGTCTTGAATTGTAATGTCTGCCTTGTTTGATCAAACACATGTATTTAAACAAAGTCAACAGCATCATTTCCACGCGCCAAAACACTGCATTACATTTACACTAATAGTACTATCCATTTAAGCCTGGTAGTACTATCGGTAGGACTACCAGTTTGAACTGGTAGGACAATCGGTAGTACTATCACAGGTAGTACTACTAGTATAAATAGAATTAGATATAAAACTGATTTAATGCATTCTACTTTTAATTGATTTAATAAATGATTTAATTCTTTTAGAATTAATTCACAGATTAAATAAATTAAATTATTGACTTAAATAATTCCATAAATAAATTAATTCTTGAGAATTAATTTATACATAAAATTATTTAGGATCTAGATTGATTAATTTAATATATGAATTAATTCTGAATTAAAAGAGAATTAAACTAATTCTTATAGAATAATATTAAAAGAGAATTAAACTAATTCTTAGAACCACTAAAATTGATGACGAACTTCCACTGGCTAACGTTGACACTCCATGTACTGTCTGGTTCATGAGTGACAAACTTTAATGGTTGTTCTTCATACTTGACTTTAAGCTGTGATTCTTTACTCCTTCTATTTAAACAAGGACTGTAACCTGTACTTTTCTCTGTCACACTTCTGAAATCTCTGTCACTTTAAATAGATCCACTTTCTTGAATACTTCACTGAGGCTTGATCAAATAAATGAACTTCTTCCAGTGTAGAATAACTTCAAGTCTGTAGATGACTTTAATCTTCATTCTTTAACAAATTTAATCTTCTGAGATTCCTGTGACATCTGTATTTATTATTTACTTATTACATCTTAATTAAAGTTGAGTAGAATCCTCGGTGTTTACAAATAGGCCTTGACATATGCCTTTCAATCTCCCCCTATTTGTTTGTTAGACAATAACAACCAAATACTCTAGAGGATAACTCAACTAAAACAAGAAAAAATAAGACTTTTAAGAGCCAAGCAAATAATAAAAAAGTTCTGGATTAAATATAACAATTTCCAGATTCAAACAATAAAGATAAATACAAGATAGATGTTCCTCTAGCCTGAACAAATGATAAATTTCCCTATCTTGATTTACCTAGCTCTAAACATATAACATTTACAAATTGAGCTAACTACATCATGCCTTTAGTCTCTAATTTCACCTTCTTCAGCTTCTTGCAAGGTGACTAGAAGATCTTTGTCAAGGACACGATCTCTTTCAGAAACCACACCACTTGGCATTACTGGTTGAGTGGTGATCTTCTTCAATCTATTCTTCATCTGAGCATACCTTGGAATTTTCTCCGTGCAGTAGTCTGAAATCATATCAGCAACTTCAGACTTCTCTACAGAAGCAAACCCAGAAGTTCTAAGAAGATTCTCCAACTTCACCAGTTGCACAGCAGTCTGTAGCTTCATGGAATCAGGATCCAGCCTTACAGTCTCCAAAGTTGTACCTCTGTAGATTTTGACTTCATAAGGAAAATGTACAACTTGAGGGCTGGCCTTCATAGCAGAATCTCTCAGCCGGTCATAAAGAAGCTCGTTCAAGAAAGAAGATCTCTTTACTTTACTGATCAGAATCCACAATTCAGAGAGAGATCTTCTTTGAAGTAGTTCAAGAGAAACAGTGAATGACCCTTCAAGAGCACTTGAGACATAGATGAAAAGTTCCTGCCTCACTTGATCAAATGCAGACGTAATCCTTAATATATCTTGCTTCAATGCCTTCATATATAATGAGTTGTCTGGATTAACAATTCTGATCTTCTCAAGCAGCTTCAGAAAAGTAGCATCATTGTTTGTGACTCTCTGAGGGATATCAAACATCTCCCTTGCCTTATCCCATTTGACTCCTTGCTTCATCCTAACATCCAATCTCCTTTCTTTGACATGAATACTATGAAGACGTTGTTTGTCTTCATGTTCAGCATTTTGAATTTTCAGCTTTTGAGAAATGATGTCAGAGACCTTGGCATTTTCATCCTCCTTTCCTCTCAACTCTGCCTGTTGTTTCTTCAACTCCTTCTCAAACAAAGGGTCAGGTGTGTATAGATCAGCTTCATCTTCCCAATCATCAAAGTTGGCTGCCTCCTCAACCTCCTCCTCACCAAAAGCTTCTTCAGGTATGGTCTTCCTCAGATCACCAAATGTGTCAAATTGGAAGTCATCCTGTTCACCGTGGTAGTAGTAGGCATCATCAAAAGCAGACACAAAACTTAAGCTCGGGTCCAATACTAATAATATTAAATAAAACACCCTCAGCTTGAAAAGTATTTAACCATTTTGTGGATAATATTTAACAATGTTTTTTTAACAATGATTTGCACCATTTCTCATGAACTACAAACTTAATTTAGCATAAATAATTAAATAAAGTACTCCTACGTCATAACCATTATGGGGTAATAACATAGAATATAAAAAGTATTTGTAAATACTATATACATAACTCCTGAGTTGTAAATGGTTTTCTTTTGTTGGCATGCTCCTGAGTTTCCAAAACTTTCTTCACATTTTTGGAATGATGCGGAGGGATTGTCTCACAAAACATTTTATTTAATTACTTTTATATCCAAACATTTTCTTCTGCTCATAAAAAACTTGGGAGAAGGTTAGGGAAATTAAACTATCACTTTTCATTCAAAAGGTAAAGGTGCTTATGTTGGTTAACAAAATATAATTCCTTATATGAATTAACAAAAGATAATACTTTGCTTATAATTTGGCCGTTAAGCAAATTTAAATAGGTGGACTTAAAATATAAATCACAATATGAGAAAATAAAGTATGAAACCAGAAAGAGGGAGCTGAACAATTTTTAATTTGTTCTAAGAAGTCTGGTGTAAAAAAAGAGAATTTTCTTAAGTTTACAAAGAAACTGATGTTTTTCTATAAACTGTATGCTAATTACCCTTGGTGGCTAAAGAAAAATCAGAATCTTTAGACTTAATATATAGGGCGTTGTCCACAGATGGTGCACTCCTCAGGTTTGGATAGTCATACTACCCAAAATTTTGGTTCTCATTGAGATCCGAATCCAAAGCTGGAAATTTAAAATCGCTAGAGTACAGGTCATTCTGAGTTTGGAAATTGCCAAGTGGGTCCTCCTCTGGTGCTATCCCATCATCAGCACCCTCATTTTCTTTATGTGAACTAGCTGTCACATGTTCAAGTTTCAAACAGCTTGGAGGTTCCTCCACCAGTACCATCATACTATTTTGGCAGTAATTAGCAGCCTGCAAATTCATGGGAAGCACCAAATTATATTTTCAGAGTATGCAAGGGCTAGCTAAAAACAGGCATATATTTCGTAATTAAAGTCTAATAGCTCCCAACTCCCTTGTATTTCATTTTCACTAGTGTCTTGTTCAAGGAATGGTGTAATATGGAGATACACTTCCGTATCTTCTGACACTTGTGAAGCATCAGAAATTCTATTACCTGGATTGGGTGAGCCATAAAGTAATTAACAATTAAAATAGCTAAATATTTCTTTATTTTTCTTAATATTATTTTTTGGCTTAAATTTGATTTTAAAAAGTGATATAGTCGGTACTAATTTACACAAATTCTTTTCTTTTTTCAAATCTACAAGAACACTTACCACCATTCATGTTTTCTTCTTCTGCAGCAGATAAATGGAACGTCACCTTGTTTCTAACTTTGTGCACCATAACTAATCAATGTCACATTTAATTACTTATTTATTTTGAGAAATTATCTTACATTATTAATTAGTTATCATCAGATTAAAAACAGGTGTGAAGAGGATATAATATAATTTTCAAAACAAATTAAAATACTGTAAATAATAATATTTATAAATGTACTAGTATTAATTTATCATATTTATACGTAAATCAATATAAATACATAAATAAGCATTGCACTAGTTTAGTGGAAGAAAACTTAACCTGGAGACGACTCTTCACTTGATCTCTTGTTACCCCCCCCCCCCCCCTCACATTCATTTTCTTCAATATAAACTTTGGTTTGGCTTGTGCAAATATATATTAAATAAAATACATTAGAAACTGTTTTATCAATTAGTAAGACACTAAATTGGTGACATTTGTTAATAAATATTTGATTTAAATATTTGATTTAAACTATCTTTCATTTATTTGTAAGATAGTACATGACTAACAAAGTTCATAATTAAAAGGTATCATTTAAAACCTACAGAAAATCTTGTAGAAGTCCGTGTGTGGGTGAGAGAGAGAAAAAAATAGAGATTTAATAATGTGTATGTCAATTTAGTACAAAGAAGAAGGGGCTAATCACTACACCAAAAACGGCATTTTCCTACCACGAAAATGGTAGGTTTTGGGGGTAAATTGGTAGGAATTGGTGTCAATTCCTACCATTCGACATGGTAGGAATTGCTCAGGTCGGAATTGGTGATGGTAGGAATTGGTGGTCTATTTCTTAAACGGCCCCACATGCCAAATGGCTGCCCATGTGGCGAGCCACATCAACAGCCACATCGACGGCCACATGGCGGTGGACCCCGACACGTCACTTGCCACGAGGTTGACATGTCATGCACATGTCACATGTGGGGTCACTGCCACGTCATTTTGTGGGATCACATTTGACCCCGGTCAAGGACTATTTCCTACCAACCAAGTCCTACCAACGCATTTCCTACCAACTCAAGGGGCACCAAATTGGTAGGTTTTATAACAGAAGCACATAAAATAGCTATTTCCTACCAAGCAATTCCTACCACCTTCAGTATTTCCTACTAGTTAAAACCTACCGCATTCATCAATTCTGGAAAATATTACGAAGACGGTAGGAAATGCTATGAAGATGGTAGGAAATGTTATGAAGACAGTAGGAAATGCTTTGAAGGTGGTAGGAATTACTAGACAATTGTTTCAAAAAAAATAAAGCTTTCATTACTTCTCCTATCTAACAAATTGCTCAAATCATTATAAAAAAATAGATCGATATATAATTCACAAGTATACAAACATAACAAATAATCAAACATTCATTGTATATGAAAATTCAAACATTCCTTACACATAAATCATAATATTCAAAATTAGAAGTTGTTCTTATGGACCAAAACTACAAATCAAAAATTATTTACAAGGCTTAATTAATTATCTTCAAAATCTTCATCTTTTTCGTTTGGATCTTCATGTTATTTTCTTCACAATCATTTTCTCTATTTCCACATCATTGTCTTTGGATCTTCATCAAGTACCTAAAATTTACATAAAAAGCAAGAATTAGTATTAAGAATTAAATAACAAAATAAGCATGAAGATAAAATTACTTAAATAAGCAAAAAGAAGAAGAACAAAGTGAATGATATGTGAAATTGATTTGAAGAAGATAAATATATAGAGAAGAAGATGAAGAGAGGGAAGAAAATTGAAGTGAAATGAGAAAAAAAAAATGATTGTATTATAAGTAATAAGAAGAGGAAATTATTTTTGAATTTTTTGTTTGGGCGCAATTTTTAAATTTTTCGTAAAATTGTAGCTTATTTCCTACCGATAATGGTAGGTTATGATTCTCAGCGAAATTTTTGAATTTTTGGTTTGGGCGCAATTTTTGAATTTTAAGTTTTAGGCGCAATTTTTGAATTTTTCGTAAAATTGTAGCTTATTTCCTACCGATAATGGTAGGTTATGATTTTCAGCGAAAATTTTGAAGTTTTGGTTTGGGCGCAATTTTTGAATTTTTAGTTTTAAGCGCAATTTTTGAATTTTTCGGGAAATTGTAGCTTATTTCCTACCGATAATGGTAGGTTATGATTCTCAGCAAAATTTTTGAATTTTTGGTTTGGGCGCAATTTTTGAATTTTTAGTTTTAGGCGCAATTTTTGAATTTTTCGTGAAATTGTAGCTTATTTCCTACCGATAATGGTAGGGTATAGGTTTTGGCACAATTTTTTTTTTAAAAAAAAATAAACATAATAATTTTTTTTAAATAATATTTTCGACAATCGAAACGTAATGATAATTTAGATCTATTAATTTATTTCATAGGGTAAATGAGTTTTTACCGTAATTGTTTTTCTTTTATTATTTTAATTATATTCTTTTTTAGTTGTGCGCGGTAATTTCAAGTTTTTGGTAAAACAATTTGGCGGAAATTGCCAAAAAAATTGGGTTGTGTGGATTTAAACAACTGCCCTCTCTAAGAATAACCAAGTGCATAAACACTACACCAACATCGTTTTTTGTACTAAATATGCAATTTACTCATATATCATATTTCAGTTCAAGTTTTGTAAATTATAAGTTTGATAGATAGATTAATTATAAAAATATAGGATTTTAAATTTAAAAATTCTAAAATTTTACATATAGATAAGAAATCAAAATATTTAATCATCCGTAAGGTTAGATCGTTGAAAAAAAAATCAAAAAAAAATCAAAAAGTGTAACCCTAGACAACCCCTAAAATAGATTTATTATAAAAATATAAGAGTTTAAATTAAAAAAATCCAATATTTTGTATAAAACTAAGAAATCAACATATTTAATCATCCGTAAGGTTGGATCGTTGAAAAACAAAAAATAGAAATCAAAAAGTGTAACCCTAGACAACCCCTAAAACATGAGTATAAACTCTAACTCAATTTTCTAACACTCTTTCATTTTCTAAACGATTTTAACTTTTTGTAATTCCTTTTTGTCTAAATTTTTTTCCTTACATTCATCAAACTACAAAACGACGTTTCATATAAAAAAATTTAATTTATCCATACGTCTTTATATTTTTAATTATTTTTCGATATAATTAGGTTTTAACGAATAACATAAGTACCTAAATATGTAAGTTTAATTCAACTAATTTTTATCCTCCACTACTAAAATGAGTAAATCTTTATGTCCCTAGAGTTTGATTAACAAAAAATATGATAACCGATCAACAAAAAATATAATATAAACACATTCTCCATTAATTTTATTTTGTATTATTTTATTAATCGATTATTTGGTAGGTTTTGATGTGCGCCGGAAAAGCAAAAAGGTGGTGGGGGTCTAAAATTCGTCAGTGACTAAAAAAAATGAAAATATTTCGTATTTAAAAAAAATGTTTATTACTTTAAAATATGATTGGGACGATGATGTGAATGGTGGGGTACCATCACGAATAAAACCTACCAGATTTGGTAGGTTTTATTTTCCTACCATATATGGTAGGAAATGACCATGACAGAATTAAAAATTTTATTATTTTTAAAAAATTATTTATTACTTAAATTATGATATGGCTGATGATGTGGATGGTGGGGTACCATCAAGAATAAAACCTACCAGATTTGGTAGGTTTTAGTTTCCTACCATATATGGTAGGAAATGACCACAGCATATTGAAAATATTTTTTATTTTATAAAAATTGTTTATTACTTAAAAATATGACAAGGCTTGATGATTAGGATGATGGGGTCTTATCTTTGTGAAAATGCAGGCAAAACCTACCGATGTTGGTAGGTTTTATTTTCCTACCAACAATCGGTAGGAATTGGTCCTCGCTTTTACAGAAATCGGGCCCCACACGGACCATTTCCTATCATATTCGTCGTCGGTAGGAAATGGGGGGTCAATTCCTACCAAGTTTTTTTGGTAAGATTTATATGGTAGGAAAAGGCCGTTTTTGGTGTAGTGAATAAATTATTAATCATCTTAAATAAAATATAAACAAATAATTGGAGGTGCTCCCAAAAAATCTATAGATGAAAAATGTTTATCTAATATATCATGGAAATGAGCATTTTTGATTGTTGTGGGCATAGAGGCAAACAAAGAGTAAAATCAAATCTACACGGGATTAACATAAAATCATATATATTGAAATCAAATTGACCAATAATAAAAGTAAGATGTTCAAGAGAAAGATGATAATTACTAAAATAGCCGCCAAGCTCTTCAGCTCTGGTGTCCACTGGAGTCTACCTCTAGAAGTAGCCCTTTCAAGAACCTGTTGGTCTACCTCTACCACCAGCACTCCTTCCTCCTCTTCATTTCTCTCTCCATGAACCTGCTGCATCTGTTGCATCTGATAACCTGCAGGGTTACCGGCACCGAAACCCTGATTCTCCATCGGGATCATCTCATTTCCGGGGTTGACATCAGTGACCAGTGTATTCACACCACTAGTAGGGAGATAGAAAAGTGGTACATTGTCTATCACTGAACTGTGGTGAACCGAGAAACCTTGATTGTGGACATGGTGCCCAGGATATATTTGCTGGCGAGGATTATAGTGTGGGTGAAGTGGGCCATTGGAATTTAATTGGCTATGTGCACCAAAGGCTTGGGGAACGAGGGTGTTCATACCACTAGTATGGTGAGGACAAGAAAAGTTTATGTTAATGGCCGCTGATGACCTTCCTGAATACATTTTTTTTCCTGCTCTAAAACTCTCAAGCAATATGTTTTCTGTTTTGTGTTTATCTTGCGATGCTAAAAGTCCGTGTGTGCTTCACAATTTATAATCCAGCCTTAATAAATTATTAGTTGACATAAAAACATTTTTTTTGTTATAATAATAACAAATAATGATAAGTATAGATATTCATGAGTGGTATATGATATTCAATATTCCGTTACATTTTTTGTTTGTGAACTGTCATACATTTCTTTTTTGAACTGTCATGCATATATTTCTTGGATTACTAGGTCCTCTTCAATTCAAATTAATGTGCCTTAACACTACAAGAAAAACTGCATTAGACATCGGCTAAAAACCGATGTATATTGAAAAAGAGAAGCGATGTCTTTGCATGTGTAGAGAAAGGTAGGGGTATTAGACATCGGTTTTTAGCCCATGTCTATGTTAATCTTTAACATCGGTTTTTTAATAAGCAACAGATGTCTATGTTCCTTTTTAACATCGGTTCCTTAATAAGAAACTGATGTCTATGTTCCTTTTTAACATCGGTTTCTGAAAGGCATATGTCTAGGCCTATTTGTAAACACCGAGTATTCTACTCAACTTTAATTAAGATGTAATAAGTAAATAATAAAAATCAAATGTCACAGGAATGTCAGAAGATTATATCTGTCAAAGAATGAAGATTAAAGTCATATACAGACTTGAAGTTATTCTACATTAAAAGAAGCTCAATTTATTGATCAAGCCTCAATGAAGTATTCAAGCTCAGTGGATTTATTAAAGTGACGGAGATTTCAAGTGGTGACAGCAAAAGATACTGATTACAGAGTTCTTGAATGAGAAGGAAGTGAATCACGGGTTAAAGTCAAACAGATAAAGAACAGACATTGTCGTTAGTCACTCATGAACCAGACAGTGCATTGAGTGTCAACGTACTAATATGTTTATTCTTTATCTAAGTTTTAAGTGATTCAGGAATTGTTTGAGAAGTCAACTAATTCTATTTATTCTCTTATAAATAATTAATACTATTAAGTAAATTATTTATTAAATTAATTCTGTAAAGAATTAATTTAATACATAATTTATTTAGTTAATCATTTAAATTAGAATAAAAATGAACTAGGAAGACTTAGGTTTGAACTAGAAAGACTTAGGTTATTGAACTAGGAAGACTCACAAGTGAGTCTTCCCGATTGTCTTCCTAGGCCAATCTATTGTCTTCCTGATTGTCTTCCATTAACAAACATTGTCTTCCCGAGAGTCTTCCAGGGCCAAATTCACAGTTTTCCTCTAAGTCTTCCTAATGCAATTCCTTTTGTAATTGCATTGCACGTGGGTGATTAAATGAAAGTGATGTGGATTAGTATTAAAGGCAAGGCAAAAGACAGAAGACAAATTATCAATTACAACTCAAGAACAAAAGACACAGCAGCTTTTAAACATTACATTTTCTCTCTGTCTTTACTTCTTCCAACTGCAAAGGCATTAAATTTCATCAAGTGAATTAATTCTTGACTTGATCATTACATTAAATTCATAAGGATCATTTCACTTGTATTGCTTTAGCTTTTTAGCGGATCATAATCCCTAGATTTTATATCGAACTACTTTTTAGTATTCGATCCTTTTTATTACAAAAATAGATAAATTCATGTCGAATTTATTCTAGGTTTGTTTTATCAAGTTCATTGTAATCAGTGATCAGAATTGTAACACCCTTCAAGTTCAATAGAGTTTTATTTAACTTGAATATTGTTTCAGTTTTATTCCGCATTAATTTGTTCCTAATTGTTAAATTATTCAAAGGACAAATTTCGATTAAACGGTATCGTTTGTATTCAACCCCCTTCTACAAACTTATCAGGACCTAACAATTGGTATCAGAACCTTTTGATTGATATACTAATCAAAGATCCAATTGTTTTGAGATTTTTTCTTATAATCTGAAAATTTTAATTTTTCAAAAATCTCAAAAGATGTCTACTACACAGAAAGTGGGTACAGTCTAAATCCCAATGTTCAGCAAGGAGCATTATCCTATGTGGAAGAAGAAAATGCTCTTGTTTCTCCAAGTTGCAAATGTTAAATATCTAGGAGTGCTGAAGAGTGGTCCTAAAATTCCTATGATTATTGAGGAAGAGCAAATAAAGAATGATATTGTTACAAGGGCTGCAAGGATGTACCCTAAGAATCCCAAGGACAACACTCCTGATGAGAAAGAGGACTCTACACTGGATGCCTGTCTACAGTTGATACTGGTTGATTGTCTGGATCCTATCATGCATAATCATGTCCTAAACTGTGCTACTACCAAACACATTTGGGACACAATAGAGATAATCAATGAGGGGACAGAGGAAGTTAGAGAGAATAAGCTGGAAATTCTCACCTCTTCATATGAGCATTTCAGATCAAACCCTGGTGAAGGTATCTCTGAGGTTTTTGAGAGATACAACAAATTAATCAATGATCTGAATCTCAATGGGAAGCACTACACTATCAAGGAGATTAACAAGAAGTTCCTACTGACACTTCCAATTCATTTGGATCACAGAATATCTGCAATCAGAGAAGCAAGAGATATTGGAGAGATTTCTCTGGAAAGACTGTATGGTGTTCTGAAGACCTATGAGCTGGAGCAGATTCAACAGAATGAATTATATGGAACTGGGAAGATAGTTGGTACTTCTACTGCATTGAAAACAATAGTCCCACAGAAACTGGAAGTGAAGGTTGTTCAACCTTCCAGTTCTATCTTGGATGTTATTGATGCTGAATTTGGTTTAACATCCATTGATCAATCTGGTGGTGACTACTACTCTTTGGAAGAACTTGATCTGCTGGAGGATGGTGATTTGGCCATGATAGTCAGGAAGTTTGGGAAGTTCAGATTCAGAAGGAATCCCAATCTTAAGTTCAGGCCCAGATTTCAGAGAGGTGGATCTTCCTCCTCAAGTAGCACAAGGGGTGGCTACAAAACTGGAACTGTGGAAAGGAGCACAATCAGGTGCTACAATTGCAATGAGTTGGGTCACTTTGCTACTGAATGTAAAAAGCCAAAGCAAGTGAGAAGGAACTCATTTGATTATATCAAGAAGAACAAGATTGGGAAAGCTTATGTTGCTGAAGGAAAGAGTTGGGATGATACTGACAGTGATGAAGAAGTAGGTGAAATTGGAAACCTTGCTTTAATGGCTAAGGAGGCAAGCACTTCATCTACATACATGTCAGAGGTAAAGTTCACTGATGCTGAAATGATCTATCATCTTAGTGGTACTATTTCTTGTGCTTGTACTGAAAATGATAGAATAATTCTTTTGAACACAGCTCTTGAAAAGGAGATAAAAGAATTAAAACTTGTGCATGTTAATCAGGATGAACTTACTAAGAAAATAGCATTTCTTGAGAATAGGGTTAAATGTTATATTCAACTGGAAACCATTCTCAAGGATAAGAATAGTGAGCTGAAGACTAAAGCTAATGCTTACTATAACTATTGTAAGACTGCTAAATAAATCATCAATAAACAAGCTATTGGTCAGTCTGTTGGCATAGGCTATGACTATAATGAGTCTATTGGTAAGTTAAGCATAAATACCCCTAATAGAGTCAGTGCTGAAGAAAGGGGTATTCCAGATGTGCTTAAGGGTATTGACAAACCTTACTTTAGAGAGTCCCAAGGAGAACCTCTGAATGAATACTCTATCATCATTGCAGAGGAGATACGTGAAGAATTGCTTTTGAAGTTGAACAGTCCAACAAGTGTATGTCTGATAAACTAGTCAAAGTTGTTTCAACAACAAAGACTAAATCAGAGATCCATAAGTTGGATCAAAACAACTGTAGAACCAACATGCCTACTATTAATCTTTCTCACAAAGCATGTGGTGTGGTAAATTGCATGTCTTGTGCTTTCAATGTTATGTATGCTTATTTTAACAATAAGCATGTATCTGATAATAAGACTGCTCCACGTCAACATGTTAATAATAAGAAGCATGTTACATCTAAGACTACTAGTCTTCCGAAGACTAGAGTGGATCCATTTATCCCTAAGCCTAAGAAAAAATGTGTTAAGGCTGGGTATAAATGGAAACGATCTTTTGTGAAAGAGGTTTATGTAGTTAAGGTTAAAGATGTTGTTTTTCCCGACAAAGGCCAGTTCATTAAGTATGCCGGACCCAATCAAGTTTGGGTTCCAAAGAAGGTCTAATCAATTTGATACTACAGGGTGTGGAACAGGTAAACCGTGTTATGTGGGTTCTTGACAGTGGTTGTTCAAGGCATATGACCGGAGATAGAGCCCTGCTATCAAATGTGGTTGAGAAAGCCGGCCCAGGAGTTACCTTTAGAGATAACAGCAAGGGTATTACCAGAGGATATGGTTGTTTGAAGTTTAGAAATGTTATCATTCAAGATGTATCTATTGTGGAAGGTCTGAAGTGCAATCTTCTCAGCATCAGTCATTTCTGTGACAGAGGATATGTTGTTTCCTTTGAGAAAGATAGATGTTAGATCCTTCACAAGAAGAATTGAAAGCCTGCTCTTCAAGGAGTAAGGAAAGGTGACTTGTTCATAGCTGATCTGCACTCTGGATCCAAAGATGAAGTAACTTGTTTTTATGCTAAAGCTTCATCAGATGAAAGTTGGTTATGGCACAAGAAGATGTCTCACCTTAACTTCAAAACCATGAACTCTTTAGTCAAGAGGGAATTGGTTAGAGGTTTGCCTCAGATGGAATTTACACAGGAAGGACTGTGTGAGGATTGTCAGAAAGGAAAGTCAAAGAAAGCTTCTCACAAGGGCACTGACACATCATCAATAACTGAACCACTTCAGCTACTGCACATGGATTTGTTTGGTCCAGTTAATGTGATGTCCATGTCAAAGAAACAGTATGCACTTGTGATTGTTGATGACTGTTCTAAATATACTTGGGTTTTATTCCTACATTCCAAGGATGAGACCCCACAGGTGGTGATTGATCATATAAAGTTGATTGAGCTGGATTCGAGATTCCCTGTTAGAGCTATAAGGTCAGATAATGGAACTGAATTCAAGAATACAGTCCTAAATGACTTTTGTGCTTCTAAAGGAATAACAAGACATTATTATGCCCCTAGAACCCCTCAACAGAATGGAGTGGTGGAAAGAAAGAATCGTACATTGATTGAAGCTGCTAGAACTATGTTATGTGAATCAAGACTTCCAATGTACTTTTGGGCTGAAGCTGTGAACACTGCTTGTTATACTCAGAATCGAACTTTAATCAACAAGGACTTAATGAAGACTCCTTATGAGATCATGAACAACAAGAAACCAACTCTCAAATACTTTCATGTATTTGGTGCAAAATGCTTTGTGCTTAAGGATGACAATGTGACACATGGCAAGTTTGAAGCCAAGGCACAAGAAGCTATCTTTGTTGGTTATTCCAGAAGATCTTACAGGGTGTATTTGATGACACTAAACTCCCTAATATCCAAACAGGAGATTCATCTGAGAAACTAAAGTTTGATAACTTGCTAGACTCAGAATCAGATGATGAAGCCCCACCTGAGATTGTTGCTGGTAATGACAATAATAATGGTGATAATAATCCTGGTGGTGATGGTGGAAACATTGGTAACAATGGAGATGCCACTAACACTGGAGAAGAATCATCAAGGCAATCAAGCAACAACTCAGGGGGAGGAAATGAAGGATCTACTAGTCATTCACAACACCACAATGAATTTCAAGGCGAATCATCAAGATCAAATCTTCCAAGACAGACTGTATGGAATAAAGATCATCCTTTTGAGCTGATCATTGGTGATCCAGGTGTTGGAGTTAAAACTAGAACTGCTACTCAGAATGAATGTCATTATTCAGGGTTCCTATCTGAGTTGGAGCCAAAGAAGACTGAGGAAGCACTGACTGATCCTGATTGGGTGATTGCTATGCAAGATGAACTCAATCAATTTGAACAACAAGTCTGGAAGCTAGTACCCAGACCAAAGAACAAGAAAGTAGTTGGTACTAGATGGGTATACAAAAACAAGCTGGATGAGGATGGCATTGTTACAAGGAAAAAGGCAAGACTGGTTGCTCAAGGGTCTTCACAAGCTGAAGGCATTGATTATGATGAAAGCTATGCACCAGTGGCTAGACTTGAGGCCATCAGGATGTTCATAGCATTTGCAGCTTACTCCAATTTTAATGTCTATCAAATGGATATTAAGAGTGCATGTTGGGTTTTATTGCATAAGCAGAAGCATGAATAGAGACTCTTAACAGCTGCTCCTCAATATGTGAAGCACTCCACAAGTATCCACCAAGACATGACGATCCGATGGAGAGAAGAAAGGCTGAGAGAGAGAATTAGGGTTGCCTCCCTTTTTCTTTTTTTATCAAATTAGGGTTGGGGGCTTGAGGGTTTATAATAGTATATTTATAGGCAAAATACTCAGCTGAATATTTGTCCCATAAAATATTATTATTATTAACCATTTAATTAATTAATCTCATTAATCAATTAATTAATAATTAAAACTCTTTTAATTATTAATTCTTTTTCTAAACTCTTTAGAAAATAATTCTCTCACTTAATTTAATTTCTTAAATTAAATTCTTAATTAACAATATTAAGAACTCTTCTTATTTAATTTATAATAAATTAAATCATATTTAATTGATTATAAAAATGCTAATCAAATATTTATTTCATAAATAAATAATGACTAGCCATTATTAATTATTTCCTTCACCATCAAATCATTTTCTTTTATGGTGTGACCCTGTAGGTTCAATATTAAGCCGGTAGTAGAAATAAATAATAATAAAACTATTTTATTATTATTTATATGAATTCTTCTAATTCATTAAATACGATTAATAAATTAATCATATTTATTCTACATCGTGAGTGATACTTCTCAGCATATCGCGACTATCCGGATAATATGAATGCACTGCTTAGAATACCAAGAACCTATTCAGTGACTAGTTATCATACAATGAATTCCTTCTACCCTACAATGTCCCGATTAAATACAAGGCATGGATCTCGTGTCAAGCCTATCTAATTTAATCATATGCTTTCCTATTCACTATGCTTTGTTCCGATTAAATGCAAATTAGAAACTTCTTTCTAATTTCATTCACTCTGGCCAGAGATTCCTGAACTAGCATAAATGGAATAACATAGGACATACTCTTCGTTCACTGGAAGGGGCAGATCCTTTATTGATCATTCACTATCTTCGTGCACAAATTCCTATACACAGAAGAGCACTAATTATTGTCCCTCGAGACTAAGAGCTAAACCAAAGTATAGTTCAGTGTACACAAGATGACTATGATGATCTCAAGTCAAAGGACACTTGTACAACCATCACTATATGAACAACTATTGACACATGAGTGAACTCCATTAGTTGTTCAACTGATCGAGTCATGTTCAGTGAACTTATTCCTAATAAGCACCTACATATTAGCTATAGTGTCACCACACAAATGCCTATGAGAACAGACATCCTTCACAATGAAGCAAACATAGTATGTACCGATCTTTGCGGATTAATTAACTACCAATTAATTACCCTACGACCAGGAACTATTTAAGTTTAGAGTTATCATCTTTAAGGTCTCATTATTATGATCTCATCATAATCCATAAAAAGCTTTACTCTAAACAATGGATCATCTAATTTAAACACTTTAAATAGATAAGCCCGTAATAAAACACATAACTATTTTATGAATTTAAACAAACTTGAATCAGATTGAACAAAATGTCTCCTAACTCATCATCCATGATTGGATTTAGGACACACATCTTTCAGTGCATTCCTGAATGGTGAGATGGATGAAGAAGTGTATGTGGAACAGCCCCTGGCTTTGAAAATCAGGAGCTGCTGGACTTTGTGTACTTTCTCTTCAAGGCTATCTATGGTCTCAAACAAGCCCCAAGGAAATGGTATGACACTCTCTCTGGTTTTCTTTTAGAAAATGGTTTTGTTAGAGGTATCATAGACAAAACTCTTTTTTCAAAGAAACACAAAGGTGATATGATATTAGTCCAAGTCTATGTGGATGACATCATATTTGGGTCTACTAATGATGATCTCTTTTGAGCTCATCCTTTGGAGCTGATCATTGGTGATCCAGGTGTTGGAGTTAAAACTAAAAGTGCTACTCAGAATGAATGTCATTATTCAGGATTCCTATCTGAGTTGGAGCCAAAGAAGACTGAGGAAGCACTGACTGATCCTGATTGGGTGATTGCTATGCAAGATGAACTCAATCAATTTGAACAACAACAAGTCTGGGAGCTAGTACCCAGACCAAAGAACAAGAAAGTAGTTGGTACTAGATGGGTATACAAAAACAAGCTGGATGAGGATGACATTGTTACAAGGAACAAGGCAAGACTGGTTGCTCAAGGGTCTTCACAAGCTGAAGGCATTGATTATGATGAAACCTATGCACCAGTGGCTAGAATTGAGGCCATCAGGATGTTCATAGCATTTGCATCTTACTCCAATTTTAAAGTCTATCAAATGGATGTTAAGAGTGCATTCCTGAATGGTGAGCTGGATGAAGAAGTGTATGTGGAACAACCCCTGGCTTTGAAAATCAGGAGCTGCTGGACTTTGTGTACTTTCTCTTCAAGGCTATCTATGGTCTCAAACAAGCCCCAAGGAAATGGTATGACACTCTCTCTGGTTTTCTTTTAGAAAATGGTTTTGTTAGAGGTATCATAGACAAAACTCTTTTTTCAAAGAAACACAAAGGTGATATGATATTAGTCCAAGTCTATGTGGATGACATCATATTTGGGTCTACTAATGATGATCTCTATAAGAGATTTGCTAAGCTAATGCAGAGTAAGTTTGAAATGAGTATGATGGGTGAGCTAAAGTTCTTTCTTGGATTGCAAGTAAGTCAAAGGTCAAATGGAATATTTATTTGTCAATCCAAGTATCTCAAAGAACTCCTCAAGAAGTATCACATGGAGGATTCAGCATCAGCAATGACTCCATCTTCAATAGCAGTCAAACTGGGAGCTTGTGATAACTCTATCAAGGTAGATATTATAAGCTACAGAGGTATGATTGGCTCCTTACTCTATCTTAATTACTGCTAGTAGACCAGATATTATGTATGCTACATGCTTGTGTGCAAGGTTCCAAGCGGACCCTAGAGATTTAGATCTCGTTGTTGTTAAAAGAATCTTGAGATATCTTAAGGGTACACCTAATTTAGGTATCTGGTACCCTAAAGATTCTGGTTTTAATCTTGTTGGATATATAGATTCTGATTATGCAGGTAGTGTTGTGGATAGAAAGAGTACCTCTGGAAGTTGTCAATTCCTAGGAGGTAGATTGATTTCCTCGTATAGCAAGAAACAGCACAAGCTGAATATATTGCTGTTGGAAGCTGTTGTGCTCAGATCTTATGGATAAGGAATCAATTAAAGGACTATGGCTTTGCATTAGACAAAATTCCTATTTTGTGTGATAATACAAGTGCCATAGCAATCTCCAACAACCCTGTGCAGCACTCGAGAACGAAGCACATTGATATCAGGTACCATTTTATCAGAGAGCATGTCATGAATGGAACTGTGGAGTTACACTTTGTACCCACAGAAGAACAAACTGCAGATATATTCACTAAATCTGTTGACGAATCCACATTTATCAAGTTGGTTGGTAAATTGGGTATGTTAAACAGTCTTAGTGATTAACAATATCTCTGTCATGTTTGTTCTTTCAAAAATTCATTTACTCTTGTCATTTAAATGATATTTATTGCCTATTCTCATTTAATATTACATGCTTGTAAATTTAAATATTTCTGAATAACTTATTTTCTTTAAAAATATTTTTCTCATATTTTTTAAGTGGAGAAATGTATTTTTATTGAAAATATATGTATTTAGAATTATTTAGGTGTTTTTCAGATTGTAAATATTGATGCTTAAATTTTTATTCAAGTTTATATGAATTTTATGCAATTCTATATTATTCTGCATATTTTTCTAGGATTTATGGAATTTTCTGTGAATTTTTCTAGACTTTTATAAATATTTCATGCATTTTTATAAGTTTTATGCATTTTTCTGTAAATATTTTAAATAAATTCTGAGTTTTCTTTAAGTCTTCCCAGTTTTACACTAGGAAGACTACGCGGAAAACAAGGGATTTTTTTTTTGTTTTTTGTTTTTTCCTATTTTATTTTTAAGTCTTTTCCTAAGTCTTCCCAGTTTTTGAACTAGGAAGACTATTGGGAAGACTTAGAAATACTTATATTATTTTCTGTTTTTATTTTATTGATTTTCCGTAAGACTTTCTAGTTTGTACTAGGAAGACTACCGGGAAAACTATCCTAAGTCTTCCCGATTGTCTTCCGAGTACAATCTTAAAAATAACTGTTCAGTCTTCTATTCTTTTTCAGTTTAATTGTTTTATTCATATATATATATATATAGATACACAGTACATACGCTTTACTATTCAGTTTTTCTTATTACTTTTTCAAAAACTCCCCTTTCGAATTCTATCAATTCTGCACAAACCATTGATCTTGATTCATTATTGCTCAAGTATTGACTTAGCAAAACACTTTTTATTCTTTCAAAATAAATCTGTTAAGTCGAAGTGTTGCTAAATTTTTCATTTTTCTTGAAATCAATTCGACTTGATTGTTCTTTTCTTGCTAAGTGATTACTTGTGTTAGTGATCTTGTGTTTCTGTGAGAGAAAATCTGTGTGTGTTCTGGTTGTGTTTGTTCTTGAGATTCAATTGCCCAAAATTTAGTTTGCATTTCAAAAGTACTTTAGTTCGAATTTTAGGATCAAATTTTTAAATTTGATTAATTTTGGTAAAATTTAATTTTGTGGATTTTAATTAATTTGAATTAATTCTAAAAATCCCTAAAATTTTATTTTTATTTTAAATTGATTAAAATTTCTTGTTTTATCTAAATGGATCCTAATTTTGAACTCGTTTTAAATAATTATGTTGGGTATTTTGATCCGTCTAAGTGTAAGGTGGAACGTTTTAGACCATGGATTCAATTTTTAAATAGCGAGACTTATGTCAGTCATGCTATTTGTGCCAATGCACTTCTTAAAATTGATCCTTTAAGGCTTTTATGTTCAAGTGCTTTTATTGCTGGAGATTCAAAATCTTTCACTTTCAATATTTTAAACCAGCAATCACTTTTGAGTTATTTTGTGATGTTTTACGGTTTCCAAAGGATAGGTTTGATCCCTTACCCACTAATGATGAGTTATCACAGTTCTTTGTGAATATTCATTATCAGGGTCCCTTACAAATGGTTAAATTGTCTAAGAGTTTTTTTGTAAGGGAATGAGATCTGTTCTTTGATAAAATAGCAAGAGTATTTGGTAACTGCACTAAAACAAATTTTCATTGCATTACCAGTCTTAATCAGATATTGCTTATGGTATTGTATTTGGTCGTAGATTAAACTTTGCTGAGATTCTGTGGAACCTAATGCTTAACAGGCTTGCTCACTCTAGGAGAGATTCTAATAATCATGTGAAAGTGAAGTGTTGGTACCCTCGCTTTCTCACTCTTATCATTAATCATCTTCTCACTGCTGAGCAGGTAGAACTGTTTAGAGAAACAATATTTGAAACCTCTCCAACCACAGACACTAAATTCTACACCAGACTTGATGTCTCATCCAAATTCCTCACCATACCTGTTCTTGTTTCACCACTGATGAGTCAATTCATTAATCTTCCTATCTTTGGTGAACAAGTTCCTGAGCCACATCCAGTTCCACTACATGTAGTTATTCCTAACCCTAGATCTTCTTCTGGTACTTTACTTGAAACCCAAGTGGTTGTTAGGGCTGACCCAGAGATTGTAGAACCACAGTCTCTGACCCAGGTCATAGAGCCAAACAGAGAGTCAAACACTACTGACAATCAACCTGAGCCAAATGTTCAAACCAGTTCAAGAAGAGTTAGTGAAATAGCTGAAATGAGTGCTCCCACAGCTCTGTCTCCACCTTTAAAGAAAAGAAAAACCTATAGGGAGGCATCCGGCCATGGCATCATGTACCGAGTCAAGCAATCTCCCATTACTCACAATGGGAGAAGATATCCAAATAGATTATACTCAGGACACTATGCAAGGAGAGCACTTTAATTTTGAATTTGAAACAGTGCCCTATCATAGTTACGGTAGAAGTGCCTTCACACGCATCAGAGGGAAAATCTGATTCTTCGCCACCAATAATAGAATCATTTTCTCTCCTCCCAGAGGGAACATCTCTATCTCCCCTAAGGGATTTTTCACTCGCAGTTTATACTGGAGAAAGTGAAAGGCAACCTGATGAGTCTGTCCCTGAAGCAATTCAGTATACAATGTCAAATATTTTGACAGACTCAATCAGGGATCGGGAATTGCGAACTCCCATTGCACCACCACTGACCTCTCTAGAAGGGGCTAGGGTGATTTTTCATGCAGGTAAATCTACTGAGAACAAAAGACACAGCAGCTTTTAAACATTACATTTTCTCTCTGTCTTTACTTCTTCCAACTGCAAATGCATTAAATTTCATCAAGTGAATTAATTCTTGACTTGATCATTACATTAAATTCATAAGGATCATTTCACTTGTACTGCTTTAGCTTTCTAGCGGATCATAATCCCTAGATTTTATATCAAACTACTTTTTAGTATTCGATCCTTTTTATTACAAAAATAGATAAATTCATGTCGAATTTATTCTAGGTTTATTTTATCAAGTTCATTGTAATCAGTGATCAGAATTGTAACATTCTTCAAGTTCAATAGAGTTTTATTTAACTTGAATATTGTTTCAGTTTTATTCCGCATTAATTTGTTCCTAATTGTTAAATTATTCAAAGGACAAATTTCGATTAAACGGTATCGTTTGTATTCAACCCCCAATTTACAAACTTATGAGGACCTAACAGTTTCTTAATAAGGGGCCGATGTGTTTTTTTGTATTTGACATCAGTTCTGTATAATAATCGGTGTCTTTCTATTCTTTGGACATTAGTTCTTTTCTTTTCTGATTTAATTTGTTCTTTTAAACATCATTGTTAATTAGTGTGCTGATGTTACTTGTGATATATATTATTGTCAACAATACTACATCATTGTTGAAAAACGAATTTTAGACATCGCTTTTAGTATTATCGATGTAATAGAGGTGTTTAACATGAGTGGTTTTTCTAACTTAAGTGTGATGTCTAATCCTCTTTTTGTAGTAGTGTAACTTTGTACAATAATTTAAAATTGCATTAAAATGATAGATTAAATATAGTATTAAATAATTTTTGAAAACAAAATTTGAACAAAAATTATGATCTTTTTGTGCACTTTAAAGTAGGTAAAAAAAGGTAAAAGTATACATTATTTCACACATTTATAGGAAACATTTATCATGTTACAACCTGAAACATAAGTAACAAAATTATCGTTACATGTTTCAATAAATATTTATATCATCCACATTCATCCTAGATTCAAATCACAAATAAAATCTATGTTTAGATGTTAGAAAATGTCTTTGTGAGTAAGTATGACATGACTACATCATTCCACATGTTTGTACCATAATTTTGTGTTAATAGGTTATTTTTCCTTAACTTCTACCAATACATGGACTTAATTTAATAGCCCAATAATTTACCCCTTAACATAAAACTCCACTTGGATCCGATTAGGTTTTCACGTTATGTTACATGGCCCATTTGATTTTCATCTTAAATGGTCATCTCACCCCTCTCTAGATAAGTCAACATGCCAACTTAACCCATATCACCTTTATAGTGAGATATTACTAAATTTTTAATATTTGTTTCACTTAAAATCCAATCTTTGGAGGAATAGTAGATTACTATTATTAGAGGCTTATTATATTAAAAAAACAAAAAAAAATCTCAGTTTTCACATGAGTATTGAGATTTTTTTGATTCTTTTCAAATGATGTGATATCATAAGAAGTGAAAGTATTAATAAATATTATTGAACAATATTAAAAATAAACTTAACACCCCCCCCCCCCCCACCCCTCCCCAACTTGTCTATATAAGCTCACATGCCTACTTAAATATTATTGCTACTGTCGTCATATTCTGCATATGTATAGTGGTTGAAACTCCTTCCTAACCCTAGGAACTACCTTGTCAAGAACTCAAATTACACATTATTACAAGGTTGGTACAAGTGATATTCTTAAGATCCGTCCCCCTCAAGATGAAAACTGATGAAATGAAGAGGCTTCATGAGATCATCCCCAAGCTGGTCTACTAAAAGGTACATAAGAAACAAGTATATCAATTTGTACTTGATCTCTCATAAAGTGATAATCAATGCCAACATGTTTCATTCGGGAGTCAAACACAGGATTCCAGCATATATATAGTTGAGTAGCACTGACTTTATCACAATATAAGACTGGAAAACAAGAGAATTGAAGTCTAAGATAATTTAAAATATAATAAAGCCAATTGATCAGCTCATCTGCTTTACTGGCGAATTCTTCAGCTTCAGTGGAGGATCTTGCTATAGTTTAGTTCTTTTTAGAACTCCACGAGACTAGATTCTGATCAAGGTATATGATATAGCACTTGTTGATGAAAAAATATCTTTGTCACATGCCAATCAATTTCAGAATAGGTGTGTAGGTAATTGGAGATTGACAATATATTTGGATGCCTTCATCAATAATGCCACAAAGATATGGTAATAAATGCTTGACAAAATTCAAGTGATCAATTGTTGGGCTGTGCATATATTAAGAGAGCTTAAAAATGGCAAATATAGAGGCTTGAAATCAAGAGGTACTGAAGGCTACCAATAATTACTTTGTACTAAGTTGGATCAAACAATACAAAACCTGATGTTGTCAAACATGGGTTGGTTGGAATGGGTTAACACACCTTTGAAAATTGTTATGTGAGTTCGAGCCAAAATATCAAGAATATAACATCTTTCAAATTTTTAATACTTGCTGATTTTGGACAACTTGGATGCTAGAAAATTTTGATAAATATCGAAGATCCTTAATTGAAAATTATTATGGAAGAACATCAATAATAAAGTCAATCATCTTAGAGCTGTCACATGTGACTATTTAATCATCTACTTATATATTGATGTACATACATACGATACCACAAGTACTCACAATGAAAATCTATGAAACCATTATGAAAAAGAAAAGTGTGAAGTTCATGATACCATGATGTAGGTGTGTTCCTGATAACGTATATGACTTTGGGAAGTATGAAAACATACGTTAGGAACATAAACACCTTACTTAGTTTGTCCGTGCAATAGTATTGTCATGGGCTGTAATTCGTTCACATGAAATGTAAATGATAAGAATTCAACACAAACATTATTGGAATTGCAAATTTGTGAAATAGATATCATAACTTTTTTCATTAATGGAACACGAAGAACATTATTCTAACTAAAAGTATGATAATGAGTTTTGAGAGATGTTCAACGAGTGTGAATGATTGCTGTTGTGTATACAATAACGAAATAAAAACACAAAGCAAATAAGCAAGAAGAAGAAAATAAACAACAATCACACAAGACAAAGTTTACGTAGTTTAGAAATTCCTACTCCATACACGACACTATTTTTGTATTGATCTCTCACAATGTGGTGTGTTGTGTTATGTATCATTTTTACAATTATAAGATAATATTTATAATAGAGTAAACTTGGCCTAATTAAGAGTACCGGCTAATGTTGAAATTTTCGACAGTCATGACCTTCAACCTCAAGTCAAGCCCTTGAAAATTTTGTTGTTCCGGTAAAGTTCTTGAATTCGATTCGACGCTCAAGCTGTTGGGAATCATGTACGGCTTTGAGGTTGCTGTTCAAGCCCTTGAGTGATATAGACTATACAATCTCAACAATCTCCCACTTGTAGTCGTGACGACATCTGTGTTTCATTCTTGTAAGTCTAGTAACACCAAATACCTCAATCAACAGAAAATGCCTAGATTGTTCCATCTTTACCTGAGACCCCTGCATATTTATGAGAAATAACCAAAATATCCAAATACACATTTTAGAAGATATTATGTGAAGGTTAAGACAAAATCCTGAAATCTGCCTTGAATATCATTAGTGTGTATTATATTGTGCGAGTATCAAAGATAAGATATACAAAGTCTCCTTCCTCCCATCTCGTAGATGTACTTCAAGCCTACTCATTCAAAGATTTTTTACAATGGATTTATCTCTATACACTTTCATCTTACATGATCTTGTAAGAGCATAACACACACATATACTTTCTTCTAATTGGAAACTATAATTTCTTTTTAAACATCATTTGTCATGAATATGAATGGTTTAACATATCATTTAGCCACTAACTTGAGAAAACCAAATAAGTATTATTGGCACACCATCTTCCCAAAACCTAATTGGTTTCTATTGAATTCTTATGCAAAAGAATGGGATCCATATACATGTAGGGCCTTGGTAATGAAGAGAACAAAATACTTTACCTTCTCCTTATATGCTTGGGCACCATGAATGGGAGAGATTCACAATTTTTTCAAAAGGTAATTTATACAAATTCTACTATTGTCTTTGGTTGAACATAGTCAATGGAAAATGATTTATATTTCTCCATAAAGCACTTTGAAATTAAACTCTAAAAAAATATTAATTTATAAATATAAATGACCTACATATCTTTGGGAATTGATTCGAACTATTTGGGTTTTAAAATTTTTAATATATTCTCATAATTTGTCTTTTATGAAGAGGAAATTCCTTGTACTACCATTGTTTATATCATTGTACGAGACTATTTATCTTCGACTATTTATCTACCGGTTAATAGTTAATGGTTTGCTTGCAAAATCCATATTAAGCTCTTTAATTTCTGAGTGGAGTTGCTCAAAATAGCGAAACTTGACTCATTACCTAAAAAATTTGAAGTAATCTCAAGCTACATACTATGAATACCTAGAATTTTGAAGTGGACTACCTTCTTTAGTTATTTGTTAATAAATTGAGTTAGTAGATATACCTACTCCCTTTGTTTCTTTACATTGGCCATTGGGCTAGGCACGCATTTTAAGACTTTATACTTCTCTATATTATTTTATTTTATTTTTTGAATAAAAATTTAATGTTTGAATTTATATATAAAAAAAGAAAATTTTAAAAAAATAAATTGCTGAACTATATTTTATAAAACCCACGGACCAGGGAGTACTATATAAATAAAAAGAAACGTAGTAGACTGTTATCTTCATATCTTCAGTAGCATCCTTCTTGCTATGTAAGAAAGAGTATCCGGATATATCAATTAATGGCAAACAACTTCTTTCAAAGAACTTGAAAGACTGCTAGTCATATTCATTCTAATGTCTACAAATATGCTCTTTAAAAAGTTCCAAAAATCTTGTTTGAAAATGTACTAGGCTATAGGCAATATGACTGGTTTCTTTTAATACTTATTATCTTAATAATTATTCTTTCTAGATTATAACACATTTTATATATTATGAAAACAATTACATTATAGTAAATTTTTGTAATTATGTTTAATATTTGTTTTAAACTTAATATAAATTTAAATTACGTTAATTAGTTTTCATTACGAAGTTGATATGATAATTTATATTGCTTAAATTGTAACTTTAAAAGTAGGTGTGTGCTTCAGAATTTATAATCAAGCTCGTAATAAATTATTATTTGACATAAAAACATTTTTTCATTATAATAATAACAAATAATGACAAGTATAGATATTCAGTGGTATACGATATTAAATATTCCCTTACCTTTTCATTTGTGAACTGTCATCCATTTCTTCAGTGAAGTGTCATGCATATATTTCTTAGATTACTCCCTCGTCTCCAATCCAAATTAATGTGCTGTAACTTTGTACAATTATTTAAAATTGCATTAAAATGATAGATTAAATATAGTATTAAATAATTTTTGAAAACAAAATTTGAACAAAAATTATGATCTTTTTGTGCACTTTAAAGTAGGTTAAAAAAAGTTAAAAGTATACATTATTTCATACATTTATAAGAAACATTTATCATAACAAAATTATTGTTACATGTTTTAATAAATTTTTATATCATCCAAATTTATCCTAGATCTAAATCACAAATAAAATATATGTTTAGATGTTAGAAAATGTCTTGGTGAATAAGTATGTGATGACTACATTATTTCACAGTAGCATAATTTTGTGTTAATAGGATTGTTTTCCTTAACTTATGGGAATACATGGACTTAGTTTAATAGCCCAATAATTTACCTCTTAACATAAAACTCACTCGGATCCAATTATATTTTCACCTTTTGTTATATGGCCCGTCCAAATGCCTATATTTTAATATTTGTTTCAGTCAAAAATTCAATTTTTGGGTGAATAGTAGATTACTATTATTAGAGGCTAATTATATTGAAAAAACAAAAACTTTCTCAGTTTTCACATCACTATTGAGAATATTTTAATTCTTTCCAAATGAAGTGATATCATGACCCATCAGAAGTTAAAGTAATAATAAATATTATTGAAGTTTTGTGCAATTCTATATAGGTTCAATCTACGAGAAAATATGCACAAAACCGTCCGCTTCAATTTTTCCCCATTTTCCTTGCATAGCTCGCTTTAGAGGTATACGTAATCGGGCGTCCCCTGGTATCTGCTCCAATTCAGGCACGGACAACTTCAAATGAAGTTTTCTGTAATTCTATAAACTCACACGGTCAAACTACGAAAAAATATCCGCAAAAAGCGCGCTTCAATTTTTCCCTATTTTCCTTGTATATAGGTATACGTAATCGGGTGTCCCGTACTTAACCCATTTCACTCTTATAATAAGATTTTACTATATTATAATATTTATCTCACTCAAAATTTTATTTTTTACCTGAGTAGTAGATTACTATAATTAGAGGCTAATTATATTAAAAATAAAATATTTCTTAGTTTCACCTCAGGAAAGTCCCTCCACATATTATACATATGTTACCGTTGTTCAAACTCCTTCCTAACCTAACCTAGGGATTATCTTGTCTTAAAGAACTCATATTACACAGTATTACAAGTTTGGTGAAAGTGATATGCTTAAGATATGTTCCTGGAGCTTGAGATCAAACTCCAATCTTGGTTTTAGATAATGGAAACTCATGCAATGAAGAGGCTTCGTGAGATCATCCCCAAGCTCGTCTACTAAAGGTACATAAGCAACACGAAGTATATCAATTTGTATTGATCTCTCATAAAGTGATAATCAATGACAACATGTTTAATTCGGGTGTGAAACACAGGATTCCAACATATATATAGTTGAGTAGCACCAAAATTGTCACAATAAAAGACTAGACAACAAGAGAGTTGAACTCTAAGACAAGTTAAAATATAATAAAACCAATTGATTAGATCAACTACTATACTCGCGAATAGTTTGTATTAAGCTTCAGTGGAGGATCTTGCAATAGTTTAGTTCTTTTTAGAATTCCCTCAAACTAGATTATGATCAAGGTATATGATATATCGATGAAAAAATATCTTTGTTGCCTTTCAATCAATTTCAGAATAGCACTACATGAAAAAGTTCAATAGACATCACACATTAGACATCGGTTACTAATAGACATCACACATTAGACATCGGTTACTAATGCTACTGATGTTAAAAGGTGTAATAACATCACCCCGCGTTAATCTGATGTCTTTGTTGTTTGAAGACATCGCTTTTTTTACCACCGATGTCGAAAGTCTTACTAAAAAAATTTAACGCGCGCCCACTTCAATTTGTTTCCCCCTTAGTAAAAGAAAGTTACGAACTTTCACTTAGAGAATTCTATTCAATATAGAAAACCCAATTTGGTTTAAATTATCAAAATACACTTTTTAGTATTTTAATATAATCCTAATATTAATGAAATATACTTTTTAATATTAGATGTAACGGTTCTCATCTATCTATTTAATATCTAACATTCTTATTCCACACTTCCAAACTTTTGCATAAGAACCCCACTACGCTTCTAATATATAAGGATTTAATGTAAACAATTACATTATAGTAATTTTTTGTAATTATGTTTAACATTTGTTTAAATTTAAGAGTAAAGTGCACCACTTTGGTTGTCAGACCACTTGCAATACTAGCATTCAAAAACTCCTACTTGCAATACTATAGTTTAATTTTTGTTGCATTTTGTGTATATCCGTTAAATCAGGTTAACACCGTTAACTAAAATAAGGGTAAAACAATCCTTTTACTAGTCATCTTCTTGTTCAAACAGCTAGCCACCATTGTTGAACATTTTTTGGATGTAAAATTCAAATATCTCATTATTTTCTTAACAAAATCAATGGATTTAAATTACAAAAATGAATCAACTCAAATAGTTTATTCATTGTCCGAATCAAATTTTTCGATTGTGTAAACCTAAATCTTATCAAATCGCTCACTAGTCGAGTTATAAATCTTAATCTCGAATATTGGTAGACTAGAGTAATTGTTTATTTGATTTCGGGTTGTCCTCATTGGTTCGAGACAACTTATGATAATTCTTTGTTTCAACTATTCTCATTCCTTCTAGATAGTTTCCTCCATTGTAACTGTTCGCGCATTGTCTGTGTCAACAAAAAAATTATTTTATTTAAAATTCTATATTGATCCTTTGTTCGGATTGATAGCACATTTTTGAGGAAACTGGAAATCAGCGAGGTCAAGCAAATAATTTTTGAGAATTGTTTCAAATGATCTGTATTCCCAAATGAATCGGGTATTGTTTACTCATACTGGTCAACACGGGAGAGCGGCCCATGGTTTACTCTTTCTGGTCAACGTGGAAAAGCGGCGGAGGTCCAGATAGAGATTGGTACCCGTTAATTCGGGTGCATATATTTTATGGCACTAATTTTGATTGGGTTGAAAATGATAACCCTTTATGTTTGCAAAATATTTTGTGATACTTGAGACATAGCAATGATCGGGCTATGAGCTATCACGGGGTATCCTAGAGGTGGAGACTAGTATTCTTACTCTCAAATGTCAAATAGTCCGAGAATCTTGTCATTGGGTTTAAACACTCAAACTTATTCTATGTTAGAATTGAGTTCTTTCTTTTGTTACTTATGTTCGAATTGAGATGGTTCCTTCTATATCTTTCTTTTGAGTATCAAAGATGTCGGATAAGTCATCTAAGTTTTCAATTCCTACTAGTGTACTACTTGAGTATCCTTGAAAATTGGTGGTGGTGATGGGTAGAGAGATAATGGAGTTAGATGAGAGATAAAAAAATTAAAATTGAAAAATGAAATGTGTGGCTATGATTTGGTTTAGATGTAAAAAATGTGTAAATGAGATCACATCTTAGTTCTGTGATATTAATACTTGATAAATTAATATTTTTTAGTATAAAAAATTATCAATCTTAATTAGATAATAAGATAGTTATATTTAAAAATTTTGATGAATCAATGTTTGATCCCACTAACAATATAAATTAATAATTTATATAATAAAAATATTTTTTCAGGATAATTCAGTTAGATATGATTTTATTATTTTTTTACAACAAATTGAATCTTAGGATAACTTATCTTTAACTCCACTCACAAAACTTAAGCTGGGGTCCATTACTAATAATATTAAATAAAACACCCCGAGCTTGAAAAGTATTTAACCAATTTGTGGATAATATTTAACAATGTTTTTTTAGCAATGATATGCACGTTTCTCATCAACTACAAACTTAATTTAGCATAAATAATTCAATGAAGTACTCCTAAGTCATAACCATTATGGGGTAATAACATAGAATATAAAAAGTATTTGTAAATACTATATACATAACTCCTGAGTTGTAAATGGTTTTCTTTTGTTGGCTTGCTCCTGAGTTTCCAAAACTTTCTCCTCTTTTTTGGAATGATTGGGAGGGATTGTCTCACAAAATTCATAAAAACTTGGGAGAAGGTTAGAGAAATTAAACTATCACTTTTCATTTAAAAGATAAAGGTGCTTATGTTGGTTAACAAAATATAATTTCTTGTATGAATTAACAAAAGATAATACTTAGCTTGTAATTTGGTCGTTAAGCAAATTTAAATAGCTAGACTTAAAATATAAATCACAATATGAGAAAATAAAGTATGAAACGAGAAAGAGGGCAACTGAACAATTTTTAATTTGTTCTAAAGTCTCGGTAAAAAAAAAGAATTTTCTTAAGTTTACGAAGAAACTGTTGTTTTTCTATAAATTGTATGCTTAATCACCCTTGGTGGCTAAAGAAAAATCGGAATCTTTAGACTTAATATATTGCGCGTTGTCCATACAGGGTGCACTCCTCAGGTTTGGATAGTCATACTAACTCTGCCGAATATTTGGCATAAAATTTTGGTTCTCATTGAGATCCAAATCCAAAGCTGGAAATTTAAAATCGCTAGAGTAGTGGTCATTCTGAGTTTGGAAATTGCCAAGTGGGTTGGTTCTATCCCATCATCAGTGATATCTCCATAATCCGATCCAGTCCTTCCTAGCCGTTCCCACGCGTGGAAGAGGTGTTGCTGCTGGTGGGTGTCTGCAAAACAACACCGGAGGGGGGTTTGGACCCTGGCGGCGCCTTCACGCCGCGTGAGAATAAGTGTGGGCTTTGGAAGAGAAGAGAAGACTATAGAGAAATCTAAATATGGAGGGTGTGTGTATAGTGTGTATAGAGAATGAGAGAGTAACCCCAAACCTTTCCTTCTTGGGTTATTTATAGGCCCAGAATTAGGGTTCAGTGGGTGTACCTGTAATCATGAGCATAGGTAGGTAGGACACCTGGGCGAATTAGATAGGTCACACGTGTCCAGGTGAGAAATTGTGGTGTCGTGTGCTAGGCTCCTGCTGGCGTGTGGCTCAAATAGGACATAATTGTGCCAATCATTAGGTATCTTTACGTGTCGTCATCAAGTCTGGCCATCAGTGATGACCTAAGAACGTCACGTAACAAGGTATAGGTTTTCTCACGCAAGCTATTGCATTTGTCGCCAGGAGTGGGTTAAACTTTGAGCTTGAGCCATAGCATAACTATTAGTTCAGGCTTGGAGGTGAGCCATGACTCAACTATGAGTTCAAACTTGTAGGTGAGCCATGACTCCAATATGGGTTCAGACGTGTAGGTGAACCATGACTCCAATATGAGTTCGGAGTTGTAGGTGAGCCATGACTCAAATATGAGTTCGGACTGATAGGTGTGACATGGCTTAAATATGAGTTCGGACTAAGAGGTGAGCCATGGCTCAATTATAAATCCGGGTTTGGGAGTGAACCAGGGTCCAAGATGGGTCAGGGCTATACATAGCCTATCATTTACCCCCCACTCCCTTATTCAGATTTTCTGGATGGGGGATTAGAAGCTCCTGAATGGGTAACTTAGAAAAAATTCTGGCTTGATTGTTGCCCCCAACCCTGATTTTTATCAAGGATGGTAATCCATAGTGGAAAATGAGCCATGGTTCTTTCTCAAGTTCAAGGTTGTGAAACCTTGGGTAACTTAGAAAAAATTCTGGCTTGATTGTTGCCCCCAAACCCGGAATGTTATCAAGGATGGCAATCCGAAGTTGAAAGTGAGCCATGGTTCTTTCTCAAGTCCAAAGCTATGGAGCTTTAGGTAACTTAGAAAAAAATTTGGCTTGATAGTTGCCCCCCAACCCGGATTGTTATCAAGGATGGCAATCCAGGGTTGAAAGTGAGCCATGGTTCTTTGTCAAATCCAAAGCTGTGGAGCTTTGGGTAACTCAGAAAAGTTTCTGGCTTGATTGTTGCCCCCCCAACCTGGATTGTTATCATGGATGGCAATCCGGGGTTGAAAGTGAACCATGGTTCTTTCTCAAGTCCAAAGCTGTAAAGCTTTGGGTAACTTAGAATTTTTTTTGGCTTGATAGTTACCCCCAACCCGGATTGTTATCAAGGATGGCAATTCGGGGTTGAAAGTGAGTCAGGGTTCTGTCACAAGTCCTAAGATGTAAATCTTTGAGTAACTTAGAAATTTTTTTGACTTGATAGTTGTCCCCCAACCCAGATTGTTATCAAGAATGGCAATCCGGGGTTGAAAATGAGCCATGGTTTTTTCTCAAGTCCAAAGCTGTAAAGCTTTGGGTAACTTAGAAAAAATTCTGGCTTGATTGTTGCCCCCCAACCCGGATTGTTATCAAGGATGGCAATCCGGGGTTGAAAGTGAGCCATGGTTCTTTCACAAGTCCAAAGTTGTAAAGCTTTAGGTAACTTAGAAAAATTTCTTGCTTGATTGTTGCTCCCCAACCCTGATTGTTATCAAGGATGGCAATCCACGCTTGAAAATGAGCCATGGTTCTTTCTTAAGTCCAAATCTATGGAGCTTTGGGTAACTTAGAAAAAATTATGGCTTTATTGTTGCTCCCAAACCCTGATTTGTATCAAGGATGGCAGTCCGGGCTTGAGACTTGAATTCTGACTTTGAAGAAAACAGAGTCCAGGATGTGTTACATTTCAGTAGTTCTAGAATATGAAACGATTTTCAGTTTTCCCCCCTTTCTTTCGAAAAGTCACTGCTCCATTTTATCTTGAAATTCGTCACAACCGTTTGCGTCTAATAATTACTGTTGTCGTTGTCTCATTTTTGTTGTAAAAATTATTTGTAAAAATTATTTTGACCAATAGCTCTATGCCACCTGTCTTGGTGGGTCATTTTTTCTTCCTCTACAAAAACCCCTTTCTTGCCATTTCACTTCTTTTTACTCTTACAAAAACATGCCTCTTTACTCCGTTCGAATCTCCTGATTCTTGTAAGTGTTTCGATTCACTTCCCCCTTTACTCCGTATTTTCTCTATTTTGTTTGATTTACTTTCGTCTTTGCCTATTGGCTTTGACCGTTCACATTTCGATTTTGGGGGTTTTGAAATTTTTTGGTTTTGTGTGATTTTGGTGTTTGTTTTTGGTTATAGTAGCTTGTGTATGTTTGTTTGGTTGCATGTGTTGTAAACATTCTGATTCGGTGGTTTTTGAGTTCTGGGTTTCTAAAGTTGTTCTTGATTTGGGGATTGTGCAAGAATAGTTGTAAGCATCGTGCTTTTGATCTTGAATTTGGTTTTGGCCATTCTGTGTTTGTGTTTTTGGCGTTACTAATTCTAGACTAGCCCGGTCTTGGTATTTGTGGTCTGTGTGCTCTGTTTATGTGTTAATCTGGGCCTCTGTTTGAGCCCGGGCATATTGTAACTTGTTTAGGATTGGTCTGGGCTGTCTTCTAATATTGAGTTTTGTTTGGTTTAAATTTGTGGTGTGTTCTAACGAATACTAACATGTATAAAATCATGTAATATTTGAAAGATAGAAATGAATGAACTAACCATAGTTAATCTGGATTCTTAATAGGTGTATGGTTCGTGTAAAGCGGCTAGCAAATCGAGACTTTGTTTCTCTTTCTGATAACCATAGTAGTAATTCATTCTTCTCTTCTTCTTCATCATCATCTTCTACTCGTAAACCAGTACCCAAGCTTATAGATTTAGACTGGTGTGTAATGTCTTCCAGCTCGGACTCTCCTGTAGTAGTCCAATTAAATGAGAAAGTACTAGCCCCGGGCCGTGGTCTTCTTACCCCCATTGGCCATTGGCATGACACTAACTTCATGTTTGTTAGGAAACCTTCTGACTACACACCATATCTTTTTTATAAAAGCCTTAGATGTGAATATCAACGTAGGCATGGTATAGAAGGTGTTCCCGGACCAACTAATAAATGTGACATGGACCGGGTTTGTGGGAAGACTGTAGTAGGTAGACCAACTTATCCTCTAAAACCTCCCTTCTCCGACTTAACCAAAAAACAAATGGATATTGCTATCCGGGCTGCTTTCCAGCTCGGGCCTGAGAGTGAATGGAGATGGCCCGAGCCTCACGAGCGTGTCTATGACCGTACCGAAGACGGTTTTACTGGAGTTTGGCTCGAACATCTTCAGTCTGGTTGGACTCCGAGGTGTCATAACTTTGTCAAGCATCCTTTTAAGTACGTTTATAAGATTTCCATAATGCAAGTGACTCTTAAAGATGTCAAATGGATTAGCTGGTTTTTAGCGTGTTGTGAAAAATCTAACCTTATGCCCACCTTTAAGGTATTTCATCAACTTTTCCAACTTGTCCGGAGTAATAAAAAACCTCTCTACGAGTTGAGGTTCTGGGCTAAAGAGTGTGGTTATCCAGTTGGTTCTGCTCAACCCGTCATTCAACAGAGTACATTGAAGGGTTGGGGTGGTGAGGTTATAATGCTTAGGGGGTAGGATCTTGAGGGAATGCCTCACATGGTTGAAGGCGGTGAGAGTAAGAATTTTGAAACTCTTGAATTGACGGGTGCAGCGTTGGCAAAGATAAAAAAGTTTTGCGGGAGTCTTGGCTTCCAATGCACCCGTGACACGTTTATGGACAATAAAAAACTTTTTGAACTTGGATGTAAGTGTAACAATTGGACATCCTTTTTTATTTTTGGTTTGTTTAGGTTTTTATTCGGGCCCCTCTTTTCTTTCTTTGACTTTTCTTTTGTTTTCAGGTTTACCACATTACAATCCAGATCTTGAGTCAGTGATGGCTTCCTCATCTTACAAATTATATTTGAGGAAGTTGGCTGGGGTTCACAATGACAAGGCAAAGAAAATTGGGGATGAGTCCCGGTCCAGTGCTGCGAAGGAAGGTGGAGCCGAGTCAGCCACCCCTAATCTTCCCCGGACTGAGGCTAAATTCGAAACAATCGATGTTGACGATGTTGATGTCCCTGGCTCAAGGCCTGAGAAGAAAAGAAAAGTTCATTGTGGTCGCAAACCTCCAAGTAAACCAAAAGTAGTTATTGACAAGGTTGATGTTGATGGGAAAGGGAAGGGCCCGAATTGGAGGTCAGCCATGGTTGGGTCTTTTACTCTCAAGAAACTTGTTGAGATGGAGAAGGCCGAGATTAGTTCTCTTATGTAGCGAGCTATTGAGCATTGGGGTCATGTAAGCTACTTTTCCTTTGAATTTAATCTTTACTTCCTGGATTAATCGTACTTGCTAATCCTTTATTCTTGCAGTCCGGGGCCTTGATCAGTGGGGCTACCAATATCTTTGTAAACGAGTTTGAATCTTGGAAAGAAGCCAAGAAGGAGAAGCACTCTCGTATTGAGAACCTGGAAAATGAGTTATCCTCATTGAGGGTTACTTGTGAGAATCGAATTGCTAATCTCAATGTTGAGGTGTCCGGGCTAAGGCAAAGGTTGCAGAATCTGAGAAAGAGTCCGGGGCGCTCAAGAAAGAAAACGAAGATTTGAACCTTGAGCTTTTGCAGGCAAAGGGAGATATTATCGCTGAATATAAGAAGTCCCAATACTATGACCAAGCGTTTGCTGATGCAGGTGCTCCAGAGGATTTGAGGTGCTGAATCGTGGCTGAGAGGGACATCAAAACTGATCCCGAAGCCAACTGGGACTCTTTCATAGAGCACTCTCTCGCGGCTAAAGTTGCAATTGAAAAAGGCAAAGGGGAGCCCAAACCTTTCGAATTAGGACCAAGCCCGAGCTTTCTCCCTCCTTCAGCTGACCCGGTTCAAGATGCCCGTCCCGGAGATAACTAGATTATATCTTTCTGCAACTGCGATTGCTTTTTGGGGTTTAACCCCCATGTAACTTTTAACTCTATTCTTATGATTGTCCTCTTTTTAAAATTGGGAGTGTTTCTGGGTTGTATGGACAACTCGGGCTTCCGTCTCTAGTATTATTTGATAACATATTTTCCACTATCAATAATTCGATAATATATTTTCAACAATTCAATACCTGAGTATATTTGTTAGTATTGCGTATTGCTGGGTTTCCGGACTCACATTGTTGAAAATCCTGGCTTTACTATCTACCTATGGCTCCGAACCGGGGTTGGTCCATTTCTTATTGCTAGGGGCCCGAACTTATAGTATTTTGATTGCGTATTATTGGGAACCCTGGCTACATTATATGCCTATGTCTCCGAGCTAGGGTTATTGATTGCATATTGCTAGTAGCCCGACCTCATATCTTAGTACGGGCCGGGCATATAGTTTTGCACTTAGGATTTTTTCCTAAGTTTATGATTGTATATTGCTGGGAACCCTGGCTGCAATATATGCCTATGGATCAGAGCTAGGGTTTTTTGGTTGTATATTATTGGGGGCCCTGTCTACATGTTATGCTTATTGCTCTGAGCCAGGGCTATTACAAAAATTAAAAAAATACTAGAAATGTAAAATACAAGTTTATATGAAAGAACAACATGCCCGGTTTTAGTCATAGAAAAATCCAGAGTACAAAGTTCTTATTCTAACTCCATTACAAAAATTGATATTGATTGCTGAAGTTTCTGGGCTTTCGGGAGCTCCTTATTCCTTGTTTGGGCTTTGCATTCTTCTTACTGGTAGAACTTCATGAGTCTGAGGCCATGCCAAGTGTTTGGGACCTCAGAACCATCCATATGAGTAAGTTTGTAAGTTCCAGGTCAGAGTACCTCAACTATTTTATAAGGTCCTTCCCACGGTGGCATAAGTTTGCTAATATTAGTTGGGTCAGAAGTCTCAGTGTCTCTAAGAACCAGGTCTCCTACATTAATGTTTTTAATCTGGGCCTTCTTCCCGAAGTACTCTAGAGTTTTCTCCTTATACTTCTCCATTCTTCCAACAGCTTGGTCCCGAACCTCATCAATCAAGACTAAATTGGTCTTCAGCCCTTCTTCATTAGAAATCTCTTCAAAATTGATAGCTCTGTGGGAAGGATTTCCGACTTCAATGGGTAAGAAGGCTTCAGTACCGTAAGCCAGCTTAAATGGGGTTTCACCAGTGCTAGTCCGGGGACTAGTCATGTATGCCCATAACACATTAGGTAACTCCCCGGGCCATTTATTCTTGCTTTCCTGTAGTCGCTTTTCAATTCCCCTTAGCAGGATACGGTTTGTGACCTCGACTTGACCGTTTCCTCTAGGGTAGGCAACAAATGATTTTTTGTGTTTGATTCCTCTTTCTTTCAGATACCCCTCGAACTCGGACCCCACGAATTGTGGCCCGTTGTCAGAGACCAAAACCATGGGTATCCCGAAGCTCATTAAAATGTTGTCCATGAACTTTATGCAGTCCTGCTGGTTGATTGTTCTCATTGACTTAGCCTCTGCCCATTTAGTCATATAGTCAATTGCCACCAATAAGTATCTCAAGTCACCCTTAGCCCGGGGAAATGGACCCATGATGTCGATTCCCCATATTGTAAAGGGCACTGGAGACAGGACTGAAGAAGGTAGGATCGGGCTCTATCTTGGGACATTGCTGAATAGTTGGCATTTCTTGCATTTCTTCACAAAATTTATAGCATCATTGTGGATAGTCAGCCAATAATAGCCATGCCTAATGATCTTGTGAGCCAGGGCTTTTGTAGCCATGTGGTCACCACAGATTCCTTCATGAACTTCCTCCAAACAATAAGTAGCGTCAACTGGTCCAACACACTTCAATATCGGGGCAGAATAGGTCCGGCGATAGAGTATTCCTTCTTCCAAAAAGAACTTGGTCGCTTTGGCTTTCAGTCTTTGAGCTTGACTCTTCTCAAGTGGTAATTCTCCCTTTTCCAAATACAGAATGATAGGAGTCATCCAGCTAGGTTGATCATCAATTTCCATGACTTCCTCTTGTTCTATTGTTGGCTTATCCAATTCCTCAAAGTAGACCAAGCTATCCAAATCATCCGAATTCTGTACTAGCTTGGATAGGATATCAGCTTCGGTGTTATCTTCTCGATTCACTTGAATGATTTCAAAATGGGGGATAAGAGCTAGGTGACCTTGAACCAGGACTTGGTACTTAGTCAAAGTTGGGTCTTTTGCAATATATTCTCATGTTGTTTGCTTCACCACGATCTGTGAGTCACTAAAAATAGTGAGTTTTTTTTATTCTGAGAGTCCTGGCTAGGTGGAGTCTTGCTAGGAGGGCTTCGTATTCAGCTTGATTGTTTGTTGCTGAAAAATTGAAGGCAACGACTTGTTTGATTTGGAATCCCTCTAGGCTCCTCAGTATAAGTCCCGCCCCCGACCTTTCGTTTGTGGACGAGCCATCAACATGTAAATTCCAAGTTTCGGGATCAGGTGTGGACTTCTCCCCGGGTTCTGCCTCCATAAGAATGTTGGCAGGTTCGGGAAATGAGCACTCCACAATGAAGTCGGCCAGGGTTTGAGCTTTAATTGAAGTCCTTGGGATGAATGTTAAAGAGAATTGGCTGAGTTCGATGGCCCAGTTAACCAAGCGTCCGGATACATCTGGTTTGTGGATTATCTTTCTCAGAGGCTAGTTAGTGATGACTTTGATTTCACGACCTTGGAAGTAGTGCCTTAGCTTCCTTGAAGTAGTAACAAGAGCAAAGGCAAACTTTTCCAAATTAGGATAATGGGTTTCAGCATCTTTCAACACTTGACTCACATAGTAAACCAGTTTTTGTTGGCCTTCATGATCCCGGATAAGAGCCGCCCCAACAGCCAGGGTTCCTGCAGACAGGTAAAGACTTAGGGGTTCTCCGGGTTTGGGCTTGGTGAGGATTGGTGGTGCTGCCAAGTATTCCATGATTGAGTCGAGGGCTCTTTGGCAATCCGGACTCCAGACAATATCCTTCTTTTTATGCGCCCCTTTAAGTAAATTAAAGAAAGGTAAACAGCATTCAATAAGTTTAGGAATAAACCTTCTTAGAGCTGCCAAAGATCCTGCTAGCCTCTGTATATCTCTTTGAGTCCGGGGTGCTTTCATCTCCGTTATAGCTTTGATTTTCTCTGGGTTAGCTTCGATTCCCCTCTGGCTTATCATGAAACCCAAGAATTTTCCAACTCCAACTCCAAATGTGCACTTCTCCGGGTTGAGCTTCATCTCCTGCTTTCTCAAGTTGTCAAAACATTCTTTTAAATCAGCAATGTGGTCTTGGACTGTGGTTGATTTGGCTATCATATCATCAACATAAGATTCTAAGTTTCTTCCCTGCTGGCTTTTGAAAATTTCAACCATGGCTCTCTGGTCAGTGGATCCAGCATTCCTCAACCCAAAAGGCATGAGTTTATAAGCATATACAACTCGGTGTGTTATAAAGGCAGTTTTGGCTATGTCAGCCGGGTTCATCTTAATTTGGTTGTATCCAGAGACAACATCCATGAAACTGAGCATGACATGCCCGGCTGTGGCATCAATGATCTGGTCAATGCTGGGAAGTGGGTATGGGTCTTTGGGGCATGCAGCATTTAGGTCAGTGTAATCCACACACATTCACCACTTTCCATTGGGTTTTTTTGACCAAGACAACATTGGCCAACCACTCCGGGTACTTTACTTCACAGATGATATCGGCTTTGAGTAGCTTTTTCACTTCTTCATCAATTTCTTTCTGCCTTTCCGGGGTGAAACTCCTTCTTTTTTGCTTGACTAGTTTCTTCTTTGGGTCTACATCCAGGCTATGCATGGCTACAGACTCTTGGAGCCCCGGCATGTCATCCGGGCTCCATGAAAATACATCAGCATACTCCCGGAGTAGCTCAGTGAGTTTCCCTGTCTCAGCCTTATGTAATTGTAATACTGGTTCCATAGGATAATTCGTGGGCTTGTAGTCTGCCATACCACTCTTCTCCAGCACTTTCCTTGCATAAGACGCTTGCTTCAATTCAATGTATTCTTTCACCTGAACAACCTCTATCCCGAGATAGTGAGATAGTTTTCCAAGATCACTCATATCAAATTTCCAACCCATGTCCTCCTTAAATTTGTTAATGAGTGATGCATTTGTGCCTGTGATCAAAAGATCGTCTACGTACACGCCAATTATCAAAATCTCACCATCTTTACGTTTTGTATATACTGCATGCTCGTATGGGCATTTAGTAAATCACAGACTCTCCAAACACTTACTCAGTTTAGCGTACCAGGCCCGTGGAGCCTGGCGAAGCCCATACAATGCTTTGACTAATTTGTACACCAAATGTTCCCTTCCCTACTTCACAAACCCTTCTGGTTGCATGACATATACGTCTTCTTGTAAATCCCCATTCAAGAAAGCGGATTTAACATATAGGTGATGAACCTCCCAGCGATTGTTTGCTGCAAGAGCCAACAGTAATCTTACGGTTTCCAATCGCGTGACTGGTGCGAAAACCTCCTCAAAATCTACACCTTGTTTCTGAACATAGCCTTTCGCAACAAGCAGCGCTTTATAATTTACAATCTCACCTTCAGCATTCTTCTTCAGCTTGTAGACCCATTTCAGTCCGATTGGCTTATGCCCAACAGGCAGCTCCACGAGGCTCCATGTGTTGTTCCTTTCGATAGCCTCTATTTCTACCTTCATAGCATCTTTCCAGGACGCTTCCTTGCAAGCATGGTTGTATGTGGAAGGCTCCTCGACACCCATAAATAATAGTTCTTCTTCGAGTTCTATCCCTTCAGTACTTTCATAAATATCACTCACTGTTCTGAACCGTTTTGGTGTACTGATGTTAACTGATTCTTCTGAGCTGTCGTCTGTTTTCTGTGACACACCTGGTGACTGTGGCGATTGACTGGGTGTTGAAATATCCGCTACATCACCTTCATCTGTGGACTGGTCATGGGCTTCATCAACTGTGAACTGTGTTTGGGTTTCCCCAACATTATCCTCGGTGACTTTACTCATTTTGCTCCAGGCCCATGACTTAGACTCCTCGAACACCACATCTCTGCTGATATGTACTTTTTTCTCCTCTGGGTCATACATTTGATGGGCTTTTGTACCAGGTTCCCGTCCCAAGTATACCACATGCTTGCTACGGTCATCCAATTTCTTTGTATAAACGTTTGGCACCTTCATGAACGCACAACAACCAAAAATTCTGAGGTGCCTGATGTCAGGCTTCGATCCAAACCAAGCTTCGTATTGTGTGCAACTTAAGAGTGCTCGTGTAGGCAGTCTATTAAGCACATACACAGAGTGTCGTACTGCTTCGCCCCAAAATTCTGGTGGAACTTGTTTCTCCTTTAGAAAGCTTCTCGCCATTGCCACAACTGTTCTGTTCCGCCGTTCCACCACGCCATTTTGCTGGGGGGAATAAGGAGCGGTATAATGTCTAAGAATTCCAGCACTCTCATAGTAGCTTGTGAATTGTGAAGAACAAAATTCACCACCTCGGTCTCTAAGGAGGACTTTAACCTTTTCTGCAGTTTCATTCTCAACAAGTGCTTTAAACTTTTTAAACTCCTCAAATGCTTCATCCTTAGTTGATAAAAAATGAACCCACATTATACGACTAAAATCATCAACTAAAAGTAAAAAATACCTCTTTCCAGACGGGGTTGGGGGTGAGATTGGTCCGCATAGGTCACAATGCACCAATTCCAGTATTTTGCTAGACACATAGTTTGACTGACTTGGAAACGAAGTCCTTGTTTGCTTGACCATTAGACACCCCTGGCATACTTCCTTAGGCTAGACTAGTTTTGGTAAACCCACAACTATGTCATCCTTCTTCATGAGACTCATTGCATTGAAATTCACGTGTCCCAAACGTGAGTGCCATAACCATGAACTTTCTTCTGATTTTGTAAGTAAGCACACACCTTGAGATTCCTCGAGTAATATCTTGTATAGACGGTTTGCTGACCTCTTGACCTTCATCAACAGTCTCCCATCATTGTCATGTATCCACAGAAATTCACCATGCATTGTAACTTTGTTTCTACCTTCTGACATCTGCCCGAGGCTAATGATGTTGTTGCAGAGACTTGGGATGTAAAACACGTCATTGAACACTCTTTCTTCTCCAGTTTTGCACTTAAACGAGACTTATCCTTTCCATTTAATACAAACAGTTGACCCATCACTAAATTTAACCTCCCCTGCCACACTTTCATCTAGCTTTGAGAACTTAGATTTATCCCCAGTCATGTGATTACTAGCACCATTATCCAAGTACCATAATTATGAGGTGTTTCTCTCCTGCACGTTTCTCTCCAATTTTGGTATAACCTTTTCCTCATTTAGCAACACCAATTTAGCTTGCTTTTCATCTAACTCAGACAACAACAAGGCAGGTACATCATCCTTGATTTGCACCAGATTTGCCTCAGACCTCAGATTTCTTTCTCGACGTGGCCTCTTGCATTCGGTAGCATAATTCCCTAACACATTACAGTTAAAGCATCTCACAGAGCTTCTGTCACGACTAGTACCTTGGTAACTACGTCCACCTCGTTCCCTGAAACTTGACTGACCATCAGCATTTTCTTTATTCTTTCACTTTATCCAGTCCTCACGGGTAAGCAAGAACTTGCTTTCATTCTTTTCTCGCTTGTACCACTCTTCTTCTGTCAGCAGCAACTTGCCTCCAGTAGTTTGGTTTTGCCCCTTCAATCTTTCCTCATGGGCTTGGAGAGACCTAATAGCCTCTTGAACTGTCATTGTCTCTAAATCTCCAAACTGCTCGATCGTAGAGGTGATTTGGAGAAATTTAGGCTGAACTACCTTGAGCAACTTTTTAACAACATAAGATTCAGCCATGACTTCACCTAACGCTCGAATGGTAGACACCAGCCCGTGCAATTTCATGTAGAAATCATCGAGTTGATCACTATCATCCATTCGTAACGACTCAAACTCCGCTTTCAGCGTCTGTATCCTGGCTTTCTTTACACGATCGGCTCCTTGGCATATAACTTTGATGGCATCCCACCCCTCCTTTGCCGTTTTCTTCCCAGCAATTGCCAACAGTATATCCTCAGGTATGCCTTGGTAGATCATAGCCAAGGCAACCTTATCCGTTTTCTCACCAATCACAGCCTTTTCATCACTTGATTCCACTACAGTCCACACTCCTTGGGCCTGCATAAAGACTTTCATCTTCAACGCCCATGCCGTGTAATTTGTCCTGGCTAACATTGGGTAGCTTAACCCGATGGATCCTCCATTTCCCTTTCCCGTGTCCATTTCTTAATTCTCGTTGTGAATATTCTGAGCACTGTGCTCTGATACCAAATGAAGAATTGAGCTGGTATATTTTAGTATACACACAAGAGTAATACAATTTTAGACTGGGAAATATAAAGCTTTTATTAAAACTTCTTAACTTACAATCTGAAGTTATTGGCTCCTAAAAACCAGCAACTAGTTTCCTACTAATACTCCACGATCCTACTAATACTGAAACTACTACTAGACTAAGTCTCTGCTACAAACTCAGGCTAGCAGCTGATTTATTCAAAGAAACACATAAAACCAAATTTAAATTATTCCAACGCAATCCACATATAAAAGATCCATATGCTGATATAATTCACATAATTCTTCGAATTGTCAAGATATATTCGCCAGACAATAACTAGCACCTCAAACACGTACACTAATAAAAAACGTGTCTGTCACAAGCTATAGTTTTGTTCTATAGCTAATAGAGTCACCTGCAAGAAGGAACATGCTATAATAAGAACAACCACCTCTTTATCAGTAGGCCTTTCTTTGTATGAACGGTCCACATATGAAAATCATCTGAATGTACAGAACATTTGATATACAGTAGTGTAATACATTTAAAGGATATACATCTAGTATTAGATATAAAATCCAGTTGAATGATTTAAGTCTAATTTATTGAGCAGGAGATGATTAAACCAAGTTTTATAGCATAGAAACTGAACGTTTGATGCATCCAAAACAAATTAACAATTAAAGTTACAACTCTGAGTTCAAATTTGAGAATAATACCAGATAATATAAAAAATCCTTAATTCTGATAATGTAAAATATCCCAAATTCAATTCGATCTCTAAGTCGCCAATTGAAACCCTAATTGAAGCAGCTTACCAGATGTACAAGCTTGAATAAATCCCATATTTGTAAAAACCCCCAAATCTTGAAGAAGACGGAGTGAGAGAGTGGTGCTAAGAGTGAGTGGTATGTTTGTGTGGTACAGAGACAGAGGTCCTAAGAGTGTCCTGATTTTGTGCTTTTGTTTAATGTGCCTGAGTCTCTTTTTTTTGTTTAAATGTTTGGTCCAAAGACAAGGCGGCAAAATTGTCCTTCTAACACATTCATAGAATATTTCACGCCGGCTTTTTGCACAAGCAATTTTTTTTTACTTTTTTCATTGAAATTATTTTTTATTTGAAGATTTTTTTCATTTTAAAATTAATTTTTGAAAATATATAATGTTTATAAAAATCTTATAAATCAATTTGATAATAAATATTTTTTTCAAGCTTTATTCATTTTGTGTAAAATAAAATTTTAAATATTTTTTGCTGATTTTTTTACGTTTTTTAATAGTGTCTATTTTCCAATTATTAAAAAATTATACATTGTTTATAAAAATGACAATATTGACTTTAATAACAAACTGTTGGTTTTGAAAAATTAAATTATATATTTATTCAACATTAATTCATTTTAAAGTAAAATATTTAATAATTTCAAAAAATTTATTAAAAAAAATATAAATTTGTGTTTGAAGCCTATTAACCACAACACTTCACCGGTGTTGCAACCTGCAATGTTTTTTAGGGCTAAGACAACATCATGTTTATATATACACCAACATCAAAAAAGCAATATTGCAGTAAGTATAAATCTTAGAGCTGCTGCAACGTTTTTCAACCCAACACATCTATGGCGTAGTGTTAGTATGTTGCCAAGCCAAATTCCGTGACAGGGAGCAGCAGTATCAGCCATGAATTCCGCCTTGCACGATGATAATGCAATGCTTCTGAGATACCCATGTTATCGGACTTCCATTCAAGTAAAACACCATGCCACTGGTGCTCCTTTTATCATCCAAGTGCCATGCCAAGTCACTATCCGAAAAACCAGTCAAGACATTGTTTCCACTGTTTCTCGAGTATACCAGTCGGAAATGAATTGTCCCTTTTACGTATCTCATAATCGTCTTCACTGCATCTTGATGAATCTTTGTAGGTCTTTCCATATGTCGGCTAACAATTCCCCACAGAGTATGCAATATCTCGTCGAGTATGAACGAGGTTTTGCAACCCTCCCACCATACTTTTATACTGGGTTGCATCAACTGTCTTTCTTCCTACATCTCGACTGATTTGCTCCTTTGGATCCATAGAGTACTTCGTAGGATTGTAGTCAGCCAATCCTGCTTTATCAAATATCTTTCGAGTGTATCCAGCATGTTTCAATTTGATATATCCATCACCTTGATCCAATTCTATGCCCAAGTAATAACTCAATTTGCCCAAGTCACTCATTTCGAATTTTTGATTCATTTGTTTTTAGAAATCGTCAATCCACATACACAGCTACGATCATGCTTTCACCTCCCTCCTTTCTAGTGTAAACTACATGTTCGTAAGGACAAAGAGTGAAACCGAGACTTAACAGACATGAGTTGAGTTTTGCATACCAGGCACGTGGTGCTTAACACAGACCGTACAGTGCTTTTGACAATTTGTAGACCAAATGCTCTTGCCCAGCCTTTTCGAAGCCTTCAGGTTGAGCTACATAAACATCTTCCTTTATATCTCCATTCATAAAGGCCGTTTTCACATCGAGCTGATGCACCTCCGAGTTATTTTTAGCTAATAATGCCAATAAGTTTCAAGGTGTGTAACACGGGAGTACACTTCATCAAAATCAACACCATGTTCTTAGACGTATCCCTTTGCGACGAGGCAAACTTTATGTTTTATGTCTGCCTATGGCACCATGCATTAAGGGTTTTCTTTTTGAATGATAATGACCGTCATTTTCCATAGATGTGCAGAATATTTACAATGAATAAAATGAAACATAGTGCAAGCATTTAGTCTACATGAGTCATAATACATTGTCCACAAGTCAATATCCACCAAACAAGACTACGAAAATACTAATCCTTTCTTAATATTCACAAAAATTATCCCCAGATATTCATAAAATTTAATGTATCAGAAGACTTTAATTTAAATATACTACACAATTCAAGCATGTTTTTTCAAAGAATATGAAAGCCTACATTGTCAATTCATATTTAATAGGACAAAACATTCTACAAAGCTGAATCGGCAGTTGGGTTGTCATGTAGTCCATATAAAAATTGTAGCAATTGCACTATTGGCACACAACAGATAGTGCTCATCCAAGCATCTTTTTATCACTAACTTTTTATTAACCAAAATATTTTGCAAGACCAAAGTAGTATGGAAGGTTATAACATGTCTTCCCTCCTTATGAATAATTGACTCAATCATTACTCACTACAAGAAAAACTGAAACAGACAACACTTATCAGACAACGGTCGGCAGTAAAAGCATTGTTTGAAACTTTCACACAACGGTTTTTGTTTTTGCAAAATTTGTCTGTTGTCTGAAAGAACTTCCACAACGGTTTCTAAAACCATTGTCTATTAGAAGGAGTAAAGCAGAGGCTTTACACAACGGAATTATAAAACCGTTGTCTGAAGAAAGGTCAGACAAGTGTTTCATAAACCGTTGTTAAAAACAGACAAGTGTTTTTTTTTGTTACTTAAATGGATGTCACACAACAGTTTGAATAAACACTTGTCTGATTCTAACAACGGTTTACAAAACCATTGTCTGAAAAACTTCAGACAATGGTTTTGTAAACCGTTGTTAGAATCAGACAAGTGTTTTACTTGTATGTGGACTATACTTAATTCACACAACAGTTTCTGCATACCGTTGTCCAATTGAAATCTTAGAGACAATGGTTTTTGGCTGTTAAATATGTTGCTGTCACACAATTGTTTAGCTTACATAAACCGTTGTCTGATAGTTAAAAAAATTAAAAAAAAATAATATAAAGAAGTAAACCCCGTGCCAAAGTTTCCAAGGCAAAACCAATCAATACTGCATACATTAACACTAATTCACAAGAACATTCTGTAGTTTACCACAACGGTTTTTTATTTATAAACTGTTGTCTGAATGATTTTACTACAACTGTTTTACAACTTAAAAACAGTTGTGTGACTTTTTTTTTTTTTTTTGAATTTCTCGTTCGTGACAAACTTTAATTGTGAACTTTGTTTGAATAATAAAGTTTATGTTTAATTGACACACTTAATTATAGGATAATATTCTTAATTAAGCCGGATATCATAGTTTGTAGTTCTCTTATCATATTAAGACTTTCGTATTATCCTCGTTATTATACTTAACAACATATAAAATGTACATGTGTAAACTAACATAACCCCTAAATCGTAACCCCTAAACCACAAAACCCTAAGCACAATCTATTATTATAAGTATTATTTTATAAAATTTTCAATCAATAACATGTTCGGTATCTTCAAAGAAGTGTAAAAAATAAGTTAGGCAAATGTATTAACAAAATTTTTATAAAAAAACACATAACGGTTTTTTTAAGAATAAACCTTTGTTGTACTTTACTTTCCACGACGGTTGTTTTGTAGAAACCGTTGTGTGATTACCACAACGGTTTTTTATTTATAAACTGTTGTCTGAATGATTTTACTACAACGGTTTTACAACTTAAAAACAGTTGTGTGACTTTTTTTTTTTTTTTTGAATTTCTCGTTCGTGACAAACTTTAATTGTGAACTTTGTTTGAATAATAAAGTTTATGTTTAATTGACACACTTAATTATAGGATAATATTCTTAATTAAGCCGGATATCATAGTTTGTAGTTCTCTTATCATATTAAGACTTTCGTATTATCCTCGTTATTATACTTAACAACATATAAAATGTACATATTTTTCTTTGTCGGACCAAGGACACCACACAATTTACTAAACATACAAGTCGGGAATGGCGTACAGTCTCCCTTATACATGACTTACATAATTTCGTGTGTAAACTAACATAACCCCTAAGTCGTAACCCCTAAATCGTAACCCGTAAACCACAAAACCCTAAGCACAATCTATTATTATAAGTATTATTTTATAAAATTTTCAATCAATAACATGTTCGGTATCTTCAAAGAAGTGTAAAAAATAAGTTACGCAAAGGTATTAACAAAATTTTTATAAAAAAAACACACAACGGTTTTTTTAAGAATAAACCTTTGTTGTTCTTTACTTTCCACGACGGTTGTTTTGTAGAAACCGTTGTGTGATTACCACAACGGTTTTTTATTTATAAACTGTTGTCTGAATGATTTTACTACAACGGTTTTACAACTTAAAAACAGTTGTGTGACTTTTTTTTTTTTTTTTGAATTTCTCGTTCGTGACAAACTTTAATTGTGAACTTTGTTTGAATAATAAAGTTTATGTTTAATTGACACACTTAATTATAGGATAATATTCTTAATTAAGCCGGATATCATAGTTTGTAGTTCTCTTATCATATTAAGACTTTCGTATTATCCTCTTTATTATACTTACCAACATATAAAATATACATATTTTTCTTTGTCGGACCAAGGACACCACACAATTTACTAAACATACAAGTCGGGAATGACATACAGTCTCGCTTATACATGACTTACATAATTTCGTGTGTAAACTAACATAACCCCTAAGTCGTAACCCCTAAATCGTAACCCCTAAACCACAAAACCCTAAGCACAATCTATTATTATAAGTATTATTTTATAAAATTTTCAATCAATAACATGTTCGGTATCTTCAAAGAAGTGTAAAAAATAAGTTACGCAAAGGTATTAACAAAATTTTTATAAAAAAAACACACAACGGTTTTTTTAAGAATAAACCTTTGTTGTACTTTACTTTCCATGACGGTTGTTTTGTAGAAACCGTTGTGTGATTACCACAACGGTTTTTTATTAATAAACTGTTGTGTGAATGATTTTACTACAACGGTTTTACAACTTAAAAACAGTTGTGTGACTTTTTTTTTTTTTTTTTGAATTTCTCGTTCGTGACAAACTTTAATTGTGAACTTTGTTTGAATAATAAAGTTTATGTTTAATTGACACACTTAATTATAGGATAATATTCTTAATTAAGCCGAATATGAGTGTGCTGGTTGTCCTTTAATATGAGTGTGCTGGTTGTCCTTTAATATGAGTGTGCTGGTATTCTGTTAGCAGCCAAGTACTAACAGGAAAAAATCAGTTCAGACACAAGCTGAAATTCTCAGGATACTGCTCTCCAGGGTGAATGCAATGCTGCTACTTCAGATGATAAGTTGTGGCATGTTCTTCAGATGTTAGTAAGAGTGCTGGAATTCCAGCCAATCCCAATGACAGCCTCCAACCCCATCTACCTTCTATTCTGTTTCAAGATTTTAACAGGTAGACTCAGTAACATTTACATATGCCACTAGGAAAAACACATTAAATTACATATTTTGCACAAATGATGTAAAAAAACAGGGTGACGGTCTTACTTTGCTGTCCCATAGTTAACAAGGTTGGCAAACAGAAGGTGGTTCAGGTCCTGGCCACCGAGAACAGGACAGGTCTCCCAAACTGTCCAAGACGAAGAAGAGGCTAACTGATATGCTATGGACATGTAATGGCGTAACTATTTAACTTAAGTGAAGGTTTCAGTCTCTACTTTTGGGGTATGTGCATCCGAAAATCTGATGTTGTTGAACATATTTAACTTAATTAGTACGTGAATTTTACTTGGTTGGATGTGTTGGTTGTAATGGTTTATTGAACACGATGGAATGGAATGGCTGTTTGTTTTGGTTTTAGTTTGGCTTCTTTATATTGTCAGTTTGGTTTCTTTATATTGCCAGTTTGGTTTTTTAATTTTGTTATATAAAACCATTGTCTCTTGTTATTTTAGGTAATTGGACTATAATGAAAACTGTTGTCAAGCATTGTACTAGGCAATGTGTTGAATTTTCTATGAAACCATTGTCTATTAAGCTAGGTAACAACTTCTTGTTAAAAAAAACCGTTGTCCAAATACATTACTTCAATACAAGCATATGAAACCATTGTGGTAAAGACATCAGACAACAGATACTTAATTTCAAACCACTGTCCATAGAGATTTTTTACAAGCAATATACTAATAAAAACCGTTGTTGTTTTAAAAATAATTCAACGTATTTTATGCTAAACCATTGTCGTAAACACTTCAGACAACAGTTTTTTGTCCAATACCGTTGTCTATCAAAATCAGAAACAAGTGTTTTAGAAACAAAAACTGTTATGGTTCTGCTAATGTTCAAACATGTTTATCTTTTTAAACCATTGCCTAACAGCTTTCAGACAACAGGTATTTAAAGAAAACAATTGTGCAAGTCAAGAATAGACAACAGTTTTTAGAAAGGAAACCATTGTGTTAAACTATTAAGACAATGGGGTTGTTCTACTAAAACCGTCGTAAATATTTAGATCACACAACACTCTATTGGAAAATAAAGCCTTGTCTGAAAATTAAAATAACAACATTTTCTAGTTAATAAACAATTGTTGATTTATTTGTCAGACAATGGTTTCTACAACAACCGTTGTTGTTCACGCGTTTCAGACAACGTTTTCTAAGACCAAAACCGTTGTCTGTAGGGAATCAGACAACGGACGCGTCTGAGCTGCGTAACAGACGGCATCTCAATAGACAATGGTTTTCTAGGGCATCAGACAACGGGCAAAAAGCCTTGTCTGATTCAATTATTCTTGTAGTGAATATTTGATAAAACTGCTTAACATGTAAAAATCAAAACAGAAAATAAGTTGTACAAAAAAATCTCACGAGAATTTATTTAGGAACTTACATTACTTATTTAATTTATTACACCCAATGTCGTGCTTTGACACATAACTAGCCAATAAAGAGAAAGAACCACAAAGATTCTCGTAAATCTTTTCAGTTTCTATTAATCCCATATAATTTAGTGATAATGATTTATGAGCAAAGCTTGTTTCACCTTTTCACATTCAAAATATTATATCGTTTTACTTGAGTAACTTATATCTATTCAAAAATTATTTCTCTTACATGCTTCACCGTTCCAAAATCAGCCAACTTTAGGCCCCCACTTGTATCAATCAACCAGTAAAGTTGCACCTCGATCTATATCCTTGAGTTAATGTTTTAATATCAAATCTAGGAAAAAGAACGATTTCACATATAAAAGGTTATCAATGAAACATTACAAACAATAAAAAGTAGTATTACATGTTTTGGTTCGGTACAAGAGTCAACGAGAACCGAAAGATTTTTGCAGATCTTCACTTTTTCCGAATAATATAACAACTAGTATACTTACTAGTAAAATAATACGTACATTTTCTTCTTTGGTGAAATTCCTAGTGGAAGAGTAAATATGATAAAGGTACCTCATGTCCAACTTACTAGCTAGTAAATTGTATGTCTAGCATGCAAGTACCCCACCCCAGATAAATTTTGCTGAGTATATATTTGGATTGCTGCCTCACCCAACTCATCATACTCATGAAGGATTCTGATGAGAAATTTGTGGATTCAGCGCATGAGAGCATGTTCTTCATTGTTTACCAACTTTGCATGGATATCACCTTAAAAAATAATATGCTTTAATTTAAGAAATTCTAAAATGCTAAGATATTTAGTTTACAAGCATAAAGACAACATGGCAGAGTTACAAGGACACCAAATTTTCTTAAGCCATAAATAAATTTGTAAGCTAGCAAGCTATATCACATTGATAGGCTCCATTGTCGATATAAATACATTCTTATGAAATAATTGAGCAAGTCACATAGTGAAGAACTTCTCTACCCTATAAAAAAATATTTTGGATTCTCTATATGGGTCTATGACAATTTGTTTTGGTTTCAAGTAATTTTCATCAACTAAGAGGCATGGAAGCATGACTTCAATTATTGATAGACTAATTTACATCTTTTAAATCTAAGAGCCATGTTTTAATTGTAAAAGACTTAGTTACATCTAGGAGCACATATTAAAGTCAAGCTGATGCCAGAGGGGAACACCAATGGCAACACCAGGTGTTGGTGTGACAGTTAATTCAGCAAAAAATAAATAAAGGCATATAGGTATTTTATTAATTTTTCCGTATCATGCTTTTATTTTCCAATTTACATATGGGATTTCTCAACTTGCGTTCACCATTTTGATACCATATTAAGAATATATGTATTCTAGTACTTCAATTAGGACATACATGTTATTGGAGGAGATCTAGATCTTTTGTTCAAGGAAAAGCGGCATGAAATGAAATTCATGTAATAGATGACATTTTTAAATAGAAACCCTAGTGTGTTATAATCTAGATTTGATTATGAAGATAGGTCCATACAAGTATAAATATTGGAGCTGAATTGAAGATATATATAACATACCTTTGGATGATTGATTCCCTTGAAACATGATAGAGCGGCCAGTGTCACTGATTGTCCTTTGAAGCATGGTAGAGTGGTCAACATCACTGATCAACAACGGTGTCAACCCAGATGTGGCACCGCTACTGATAAATTGACAGACCGGTGGCGCAAGAGATTTAGATATGACAAGGGCGTTTGGGAAGTGCGGCTAGGTATGAGCGGATTGTGAGTAGAGTGAGATATTTATAAAACCTAATATATCTTACATGGGCCTAGATTGAGTAAGTGGATCAGTATATTTTATTATTGGGCTAAAGTTATAAAATATATGTAGTAAAACATTAAACAAAGTAAAGTGAAATATTTATAAAATGTGATATATCTTGGACGGGTCTAGCTCTAGATTGAGCAAATGAACAAGTATATAAATAACTTTATTTATTGAGCTAAAATTGTGAAATATGTACCCAACATTATATAAATTAGTAGATCAATGGTACAAATTTACATTGGTTTATACATTTTTACATTATGTTATACTCTTTTTAATTTGAAAATTGAGATTTTTTAGCACAAGTTATAGTAAATATTAAAGTTATCATTGTAAATGTATGAATAAAAATTAGATATCCAAACTCTAGCAACCAAAATTTCAAAAACATTATCACCATCCACCAAATATTTATACAGAATTAAAGGTTACTATATAGAACATGAACTTCATATCTTATACGGTTTCATAATATATAAATATACAAAAATATGTTAGTGATATCTGAAAAAGCAAACTTGTAAATAAAAAGGTGTCCTTAATACAAGAATTTATTAAAAATTCATTTGCATATCTTTGAAAACTTTATTTTGTATTACCGGAAGAAGTATATTTTTTGAAAAACTATAATAACTTAAAATTAAATAAAAATTCTATTAAATTTATGTGTTGTCATGTTAGTGAAAAACATTTCAATTATGTGTGTGTTTGTGTTAATTATCAAAAAAAAAAAAACAATCACATGATATTTAAGAGATTTATTTTAAAATCCTAATCGAATTAGATGCTTTTATAAATCCCAATCATATTATAATTAAGTCTCTTCTGGTTAATATAATAAACATTTTTGAATTTATGTTTAATTTAAATTCATTATTTAAACTAACCATCCTATAAAATTATGTTTTAAGTGGATGACCATAAATGTTACAATTAAGTTGACAATAATGTTAATATCTAAAAGTAAAATTACAAATAATGAGCTACTTTGGCAACAATTTTAATATTTAACAGTAAAATTATAAAAAATCCAATGATAAATATGAATTATCAAGATGGTATTTAAAGTCTATAATTTAGGAGAAATATTATCTTATTTGAGTCAGAGTAGGAAATGCATGGTGATTTGAATTAGATAGTCCACTCAGCAAATAAAAAAATTAAGACTAAACACTACAAGAAAAACACAATCAGACAACACCAATCACACAAAAGTGTTGCCCAGAATTAACACACAACCGTTATTTTTCATCCTCGAAAAAACATTGTCTTACCCCGAGTCCTTACAACGATTTAAAACCTATCGTCTAGAAAACTGAATCAGACAAGGGTATTTTGGAAGTGCTGTTGCCTAAACGTGACAAATAGACAACAGTTTTGAGAGATATTATGTGAAATAATCTAAGACAATGTCTCATAAACCGTTGTTGTAATAATACAACAGTTTTCATTAACGTATTGTGTGAAGAATCCTGATACAACGGTGCAACAAACCGTTGTTGCAATGACATAAGAGTTTTCTAAGTTGTGTTGTTTAATATGGTTTCAAACAACTATTTATATTACTGTTGTCTGACCCGAAACCAACATACAACTGTTTATATATTGTATGTTTGTTTTCCAGACAAGACTCTTACTATTAAAATTGTTGTCTAATTTTCACTACAAAAAAAAATATAAATGGAATTTGAGCTAACCTGCCATCAAAATAGAGGCATCATATGCATCCAACAAACCAAGACCAAATTAGCTAACAAACCAAACATGAAAAAAATTAACACAAACAAACCAACCAAGTGTCAAGAATCATCGAACACAAATTAAATTACATCACAAAAGTTCTATTAGTTCATCTATGTCATCTCGAATGTAACTAGCCACGTCCTCCTCATCAACATCCGGCAAATTGGGTAGAAAAAAGTCATTCTCAAGTTCCACTTCCACGGATCCCTCACTTTCATCCTCCTTGTCTTCATAGTACTTTTTATCGGGTAATTTTAACACAATGGACCATAATTTATCAAGAGGATCGTCGATGTAACAAACTTGCTTAGCATGTTTTGCTAAAACAAATGGATCATTCAAATACCCCAACCTATTCAAATTAACCAATGTATAGCCCAAATCATCGACATTAATCCCTTTGTTCATATCTACCCACTTACAACGAAAAAGTGGGATACTAAAGTTGCTATAGTCCAACTCCCATATATCAATTATGACTCCGTAAAATGTATGCGACATATGCTCAATATTTTGATCTTTACCCTCCACAACCATTGTATCATCTTGTACACACACCACTGCATTGAACTTGACGTGTATCATCACGATCCTTGGTACTATAGGTAACACCATCTATTTTATAGCCACTGAATGCAGGAACATCCTTGTTGGGCCCATCTGCAATCCATCTTATCTCATGCGATACCTCTTTTCCATCTAACAAATCGAAAGAAATCTGTCAAGTTGTAAAATGATACATATGTGAGCTACACAGTTGTAAAAAAAATTCACAAAACTATTATGAAATGCACATAATACCTTATCTTTGAACCATTTTGGGAATGTCTCATTTTGCTTGTTTTTGGGGAGCAATTTGTCCACCCAAGTGTTCCTAGAGCGTTCAACTCTTTTCTTTATTCCATCCAGGATAATTCGATTTGCCATTTCAGCTTGCCCATTTGCTTGAGGATGAGCAACAAAAGTGAAATGTAGCTTAATATCATTCTCATCGCAATATTTCTTGAAGTCTTCATTGTTGAACTGAGTTCCATTATCTGTGATCAAGATTCGTGGAATCCCGTATCTACATATTACATTCTCCCAGAAGAACTGCATTACTTGCTTGGTGGTTATCTTGGCTAAAGGTTTTGCCTCAATCCACTTGGTGAAGTAGTCGATTGCCACTATCAAAAACTTTCTCTGCGCACTTGCCATTGGGAATGGTCCAAGTATACCCATTCCCCACTAGTGCATTCTTTTGGCACCGTTCACACTTCTTCACATAACTTTTAGCATCTACAAGTATGCTTGGCCAATAGAAACCTAGACGAGTAACTTTATGAGCAAGGGCCCTGCCCCCCAAATGCTGCCCATAAATTCTGTCTCCTAGGGTCTCAAACATTTCAAGTAAGGGACAATGAAAGACTTTTTGTATAAGATTCCCTCAATCAAGGTATACCTTTGTGCTCTCATGTATAACTTTCGTGCTTCTGAAGTATCGTTAGGTAACCAACCAGTTTCCAGATGAGACTTGATGGGATCCATCCAACAGCTAGCAACATCAATGGGTGCTATTAACTTTCCATTGATGCTAGGGGTCTTCAAGACTTGGAAGTATACACTCCCTGCATAGTTCTCAATTTTAGAGGAAGCAAATTTGGACAAGGCATCAGCCTTCATATTTTCATCCCTTGGAATGTGTTCCATATAACATTCATCAAACTGAGTCATAATGGCTTTGACAAGTTTCAGATACTCAGCCATGACTTCATCTCTAGCCTCAAATTCTCCATTTACCTGGGAAGCTACTAGCCTCGAGTCTCCACATACTTTCAAAGTCTTAACTCTCAGGGCTCCGGCCAGCCCTAAGCCAACTATCAAAGCTTCGTACTCAGCTTCATTGTTCGTTGTTGGGAAGTCCAGCTTCAGCGCATACTCTATTAGGAATCCATCGGGACTTTGTAGCACCAAACCTGCTCCACTTGATTTTGTTTTTGATGCTCCATCAAAATAGAGTACCCAAAATTCTTTGGACACCATGTCTTCATCTTTCTCGCCTTATTCTTTTTTCTCCAATACTACTTCCTGCCCCCGACTTCTTGGTTGGCAATAGTGCATTCAACCATGAAGTCCGTGACTACTTGAGCTTTTATTGTCGTTCGTTCGAGGCTTATACTTGATGTCAAACTCTCCCAACTCTATAGCCCATTGGATCAAACTTCCGCTAACTTGAGGACTGTACAAGATATTTCTTAGAGGCTGATTAGTCAAGAACTTTATCTTGTATGCCTGGAAGTATGGGTGTAGCTTTCTTGAAGTCATGATCAGGGCTAAGGCAAACTTCTCTATCGTAGAGTAGTTTATTTCCGCTCCATGTAGAATCTTTCTCACGTAATAGATGGGCTTCTAAATTTTCAATTCTTCCTTTACCAAAACAGCTCCAAGGACAGTGTTAAAAACTGCCAGATATAAGTAGAGAGGCTTTCCTGGTATTAGTTTTGCCAACAATGGTGCCCCAACCATGTACTTCTTCAAGGCCTCAAAGGCCTCCTGGCTTTCTGTTGTCCATTCAAAGTTTTTCACGTTCTCGAGTGCTTTGAAGAAATTTAACCACTTCTCCCCTGACTTGGAGATTAATCTCCCCAATACTGCTACTCTTCCTGTTAACTTTTGAACATCTTTGACAGACCGTTGTGGCTCCATGTCCAGGATTGCTTTGATTTTGTCAGGGTTGGCCTCAATTCCTCGTCTAGAACCCATTAGGCCTAGAAACTTTCCCGACCCTACACCAAAGGCACACTTTGCTGGATTTAACATCATTTTATGGTGCCTCGGCACTTCAAAGGCTTCCTGTAGATGGTTTATATGATCCGCCTTATCGAGGCTCTTAACCAACATGTCATCCACATAGACTTCCATGGTTTTTCCAATTAGGTGTTTAAAAATTTTGTTCACCAACCTTTGATATGTTGCTCCTGCATTCTTAAGTCCAAATGCCATAACCAAATAGCAATAAACACCAAAATCAGTGATGCTACCTTAGAGATGTCATCTTTGTGCATTTTGATTTGGTTGTATCCACTAAAGCCATCCATGAAGCTTAACATCTCGTGCCCAGTTGTGGCATCTATCAGAGTATCAATTCTTGGAAAGGGAAAACAATCCTTAGGACATGTGTAACAGCCCCAAATCCGGGGTCAGGGATTTAGGGTTGTCACAATCCATGTACTCTTTGCCTTACCTGTATTACTCACACCATTCATAATTCACCTGCTCATGACCCCACAACATATGTCTCACACACACACACACATGTTAGAGTCTCAGAAATGACACAATACAACAACTGCGGAATAAATAATTTTTATTACAATACCCAAATGTCTTTTGAATCTGTTACTGATACAATTTCTAAGTATTGTTACATTACCAACTTAGCCTTCTGATGCTCACAATCCTCTAATACCATTCATGTCTATACATAAGTTGAATACCAAAAGTCGTAGCCTGATTCGATTGGTTCGTACTATTCCCGGGATCACTGCTAGAAACTGTTTATGGAAACGCCTTGCGAGGTATGTGCCGTCCCATTGGCATCCTGCTTCACTGCTATGTAATATATATAAAATAATAGCAAGAGTGAGCGATAGCTCAGCAAGGTAATGAAAGTATGGCATAATTCTGCCCTTAATTCAACCCAGAAATAAAGCGGGTATACGACAATAATTTGTCAAAATATCTCGATACTGAAATTATTTCCTTATCGGAATGTATTCCAAAAATACCATTGTTGTATTTCAAATATCATCTCCATAATATTCTGCAAACTTTCAATATTCATACTATGAACAAAGTTCTAGTATAATATAAAAGATGAAGTAACAAGGTAACTCAGTATATCCTTTTCGTAAAATATCTGCTATATAAAATATAAGCAGACTATCAACATATAACTTAAAAGGTGAAGTTATAAGGAAAAATTCAATATCATCTTTCATATCAAACATTTACCTCATATCATAATTTGGAAATAAAGACAGTGTAAAATATTTCCAATCCATTTTCTAAACTCATCTGATTCCATATATCTTTCCATAAAATCATATACCTTTTTTGTAATCTCATATGCTTTCTTATAAACTCATATGCTTGTGTAAACTTTCTTTCTCTGAAAACTTGCATAAAACTTTCTTTCTCTGATAACTTGCATAAAACATGTTCTTTCATGGATGATGAACAATAGAAGGAGATGCTAGGCGCCGAGGATACCCTACGATGATCAGTCATAAGATGTATCCCCCTGGTCTTTTTCTACGTAGAAGGGAAGAGTAATCAGTCTCACACCGACTTACCTCCCCGCCTTCGGTTGTAGGTAGGAAGAACAGACCCGTTTCACCAGTCCGTCGGCATGTTACTCTCCTCTTATCCTACGGTCGGGTACTTACTGATAAACTAAGGGAAGAACAGACCCGTTTCACCAGTCCGTCGACCTTATTGTAATTCCCTTAGGGGACCGGCGCTACTCAGTCCCTTACATATTCTCCAAGTTCGAGTAAATCCATAACACTGAAACATAAAGTTCCTTTCCCTTTTTCCCCAAGTATACAACTCCACAAAGTAGTCATATCTGGTGGGAAAGGAAAATTCACCCATATTTCCCAAGCTAACGCTTGTTAATGGATACAACTGATTCCACTGATCTTACTCCTCGAGTCTTGAGGAAGTAATCAAAATCATTTTGATGGTAGCATACGAAGCTGTTAAATTAATAGTTTCAAAAAGATTTAGGACCGGGCAGTCCACTTGAAACAAACATAAAAACTTGAGGAAGATCCCCTGAGTCTTTGTAGTTTGAGCGAACATTTAAGTCTTTCAGAATATAGACTTAAAAGGAAAATAGATTTGGGAACCTTCTCTAATTATATTTATAATTGTCTGAATAAAACTTTATTAGTTATCTAGGGTTAAATAATAATTTCACAAAATACTTCCTTAAGTAGGGCTTTAAATAATTAATGAAAACTATATTTAATAAAGAATATTTATTTAGAAGTAATTCCCAAATACTTTCTTAAGAAAATTATGGATAATAGTATAATAATATAACCCTAGATAACAACTGATACCATTCCCGGTCCGTAGAATAAATACAGAGTATATACCCCCCCTACTGAGGGATTTTCTTAACATATTGAATATTGCCACAATCATAGCTTGTAAATCCAACTTAGACTTAACATCATAAATATCATTTCGAAATCATGAACACATAGCATATATCACAAGATCTTTTATTTATCACAACAACAGTTTATAGAGGCATAGGTTTGAAAACTTGCCTCTATCACATGCATATACTATAATCTCAATATCTTTTATACCATCACATCCATATACGACGTGAGGTTTGAAAGAATGCATAATATACCATATGCATCATCAGAATATTATAACTTAAAATAAAGCATAGAATGAGAAAACTTGTACGATACTTGGAACAAAGAATATATATATATAGATATATTTTTGAATCAACAAGTATTAAACATTTGAAAATATGCCCACTCTAACAATAGAGTAAGGGTTAGTAAACTTGCCTGATGCTCGAGAAGTGATAGGGGTTCGCGACGATGCCGGACAATCTAGACAAAGTCAAAGCAAACGCACGATTAATCCCCTAGATAATCCACTTGTACTCAATGCTTAAACACGTAAGCGAAACACAACCAAGGAATTACTAGCTCGTTATAGGCTCATACTAAGTCCATGTTTAATCGACGATTACTTAAGTCGTAGGTTTAGTCCGAAATCGATCCTCGAATACAAGTTATACTTAACCATTTACAACATTGGTTTCTAAGTCATGTTCTTAGTGGTTTTCACTTGCGCGACCTCGGCTACAACATTTTTATAAAATCGAAAAATAATCTTTTTAATCCGAATATTTTTCGTGAGCCTTCCTAACTGTCTCTAGTATTATTCCTCAAAGTTTCAAATTTTCATATGGCTTCTAAGTGGTCCAAATATAGCCTCAAAGTTGGTACATTTCTGAAATCTCGTTCCTTGAACCACTTTCACTAAAATGGTCATATCTCATAAACCGTAATTCGTATAGACATGATCTTTATACCAAAACAAACCTTAAAACAAGACCTACATGTTCATGGTCAGTGTTGTTCAAAAATACTCCAAGACCAGTTCGTAATTCTTGCTCAAAACAGCCTTAAATCAAATGGGCATTACGACGGCTATAATCGTAACGTTTCCCGGTTTTTGTTATGTCAAAACCTCTTAAAACCAAATCAATTCAAAAACACAACCATTTTTACAACATAATCAGTTTATATACTTCAAGAACATATCACCAACATCAACCAACAACAAGTATCCATCAAGAATTAACCATACATACTCCAAACTCCATAAACATGCTCATTCTTAAACATTACTAGAAACTTCACTTAAATCTCAACATAAATCAAAGGGTGGATGAGTGGTATACCTTCCTTGATGCTCTACCAACACTAACCAGTGGCCACAACCACTCAACCAGCCTTATATACTCCTTACAAAGCTTAAACCTTAAAATCCAATCAAGAAAACAAGTTAACAACTTTCGGAGTTACTATTCATCATCACTTTGTAAAATCCATATAAAATCGAAAAACAAGAGGTTGGTGCTAATATTTTTACCAGACCTTGTACTCTTCATAAGCTTTCTTTTGAGATATAGATCGCCAAATTTAAAGCTTCCTAGCTAGGGTTTTGAGTCCCATCTTCCCGCTGGACAGAAACTGGACAGTTTGGGGTTCTCCAAATTAGGGAAACGATTTAACTAGGCTACACTCCTTTGTTGGCCATGAAATTTTGAACGAATGTTACCCATGGAGTGGAGAAGCTGTGGTTAACATTTGGTGATTTAAGGATGGATAGAAATGGAGTTATGAATTTTTCTCTCCTCCTTGTGCAAGCTGAGCCGAAAATGGGGGGAGAGTTCTTCCTCTTCTTTTTCTTTTTGTTTTAGTTAATTTTCTTGAAATTCTGATTTTTGTTAAAAAGTGGTGAATCATCACCCTTGGTTGCCTCATCTCTTGACACTTGTCAAGCATGCACTGGCTCAGATAAAGTAACTTTACCCGTTCGTTTCCTTTCACATGGATGATCCAAATGTTGCATCCCTCGAATTAATCTTGTTACATGTTACTTCCATGTCTATATTTAATCCTGTAAATGTTGCCATGTTCTTCTTGAAACGATTCGAAATATTTTCCAAAAAGAGCGAGTAAAACTCTACGCGATCTTCGCAGTGAATAGTAACTATTCACTTCATCAATCGAATTCTTAAATCGACTTTAATAAAATAATAAAATTCCAAAATATTAAATCCTCAAATCCTCAATTTTAATATCTCATTTCTTGAATATAATAATATATAATTCGCTGCCCGGTCGAATATTACACCAAAATAAAATTTGGAATTTCTGAATTCCGATCGTCTTTGCATTCACTTATTTACTCCGTAGATCACTAATATGACTTCGGAATATCCACACTACGTCTCGTACATAGGTGGCATGAAAATTTTTCTTAACCCTCAAAATCACTATTCATCCACCAATTTCACTATTCACTGCTGCACTTAATCATAATAAGAAAAGTTTTAAATTTTTCCAAAAATTCGGGTTATTATAACATGTATCATTCAAGTCTGTGAAGTCTACACACATCCTCCATTTTCCATTGGCCTTTTTGACCATCACTGGGTTAGCCAACCATTCTAGGAATTGAATTTCTTCAATAAACCCGGCTTCCAAAAGCTTATCTACTTCCTGCTTGATGGCCTCTTGCCTCTTTGGAGCAAAATTTATCTTCTTCTGTTTCACAGTCTTCATTTCGGGATGTACATTCAATTTGTGTGTTATCAACTGGGGATCAATCCTTAGCATGTCGGTCGCTGTCCAAGCAAAAACATCGTTATTTTATTGAAGAAAAGGTATGATCTTGCTCTTCAATGGTTCAGGTAACAATGCTCCAATGTAAGTGACTTTTTCTGGTTTCCTCAGTTGGTTTGCCTCTTCTACCCTCATTATCTCTAGCATCCATATCCTCAATAGGGAGAACCTGCCCCCCGATTCCATCAGGCCTTAAAGCGGCTACATAACAACTTCTAGCCATCTTTTAGTCACCTTGTTCTTCACCAATCCCATTTCTAGTTGGGAACTTGATTTTCGGATGATAAGACGAGGCAACAGCCTTGAACGCATGAAGACCCGTCCTTCCTAGGATTGCATTGTAGGTTGAAGTTGCCTTTATAACTATGAAGTTCAACATTTGAGTAGACATTTTCGAACCTTGCCCCATTGTCATAGAGAGTTGGATTGTACCTTCTACCTTCGATTCCAGTCCATTGAATCCATATATGGGCATATTCGAGGGTGTCAACTCAGAGTCAGTATAGCCCATCTTGATAAAAGCATCATGGAACAAGATATCTACTGAAGCTCCATTATCAACCAGAATTCTCTTCGTCTCAGAGTTGCCTATCACAAGTATGATGATTAGGGGATCATCATGAGGGAATTTCACTCCCTCTAAGTCAGAATCATCAAAACCTATTGTTATTTCCCTTCTAGCATGCTTTGGTGCTTCTCCAACAAAAGTCATTACCTCTCGGGCATAAGCTTTCCTTGAGTTTCGGGAAGACCCAACAACAATTGGTCCTCCAAATATCATGTTGATGACAGGCCCTCGGGGTTTGGGATTACGATTTTGATCATTGTCTCTTTTATCATAATCCTTCCTTTCATAGTTTCCTCTTTGACTCCGTTGATTCCCATCTTTAGTGAACTTATTAAGTTTTCCTCTTCGAATCAAAAACTCAATTTTAATCTTTCAGCTGTCTACAATCATATGTGTCATGACAAACTTCTTTGTGGAACCGACAGAATTGACTCTGATTCCTTTTAGATAAGTCAGTCCTCAGTGGCTTCGGCCATCGGAGATCCTCTTCCTTTGCTATTTCCATCAGAATTTGGCTCCTGGGAGTGTTCAATCTTGCATACTCCGTGAACCTTGGCCCGAAATTGTTCTTCTTAGGTGGAGAATCAGAATTCTTTGACGTTCTAGGAAACTTTTCCTTAACATCATATTCCTGGGACTCTTTTCTTTTCTTTGAATTTCCACTTCCACCAGTAGTGGGTTCATACTTCCTCATGCTTTCCTGAGCCTTGATGTACTTTCCGGCTCTATCTTGGAGCTTCAACATACTTTCGGGTGGATGCTTTTCCAAGAACCTCTTGAAGTGATCATCAGTGGTTCCTTGTTGTAGGGATATCATAGCTACTTTGTCATCCAAATCCGGGACTTTAAGAGCCTCCCTAGTGAATCGGTTTATATAGTCTTTTAAGGCCTCATTCCTTCCTTGTTGGATTCCCATGAGCGATGCAGAACTCTTCTCATGCACCCTTCCACTAACAAATTGGTTGATCAACGCCTTTCTCAGTTCCTTAAAGGATCCAATAGAATTGGGAGGTAAACGGTTGTACCAACGTTGAGCCATGCCCGCTAGGGTTTGTGGAAACGCTTTGCACTTAACCGCATCATTGGTTGGCTGCAACATCAGTGCATTAGAGAAAGTTCTCACGTGATTCGCGGGATCTCCTGTTCTATCATAAGCCTTGATCGTTGGCATCTTAAATTTTCTGGATATGTTAGCCTTCATGATTTCTTGAGTAAAAGGCAGTGTAGGATCATCAGGATCTCCTAGGGGTAACAAAACATTAGGATCACCCTTTGGGGCTTCAGCCCTCTTGGTTCTTCTCGGTGCCGGATCCAAATTAATCACCGGGACTCTTCCAGTTGTTTGGCTTTGTGCTTTTGCAGCCTCTTCTTCTGCCAGTAATTTCTTGAGTCTTGCAGTCTCTGCCTCATGGGCCGCAATCCTTTCCCTAATAGTTTGGGGTTGTTCTCGATTTGTTTGGGAAGAACGTCTTCTCCTTGGGGCAACATCCCTCTATTTTCCAGTTGAGTAATTCTCATTCTCAGTATAGGGACTGAGTAGTGTTGAATCAAGGGGTTTTGTCTGGTTTGAGTTTGTTGGTTTTGAGGTCCCAGACTGTGACTAGATATTTCCATTGATTGATATTGTAGATCTTTCTTTATAGAAGGCAGACTTTTTTGATGATTTTATGAGCTGTATATTTTCCCTATTTATTAATTACGAAATTAATAAATAATTAGGGTATCCGGCCGTATTCTTGGACTCTAATTAATACGTCATTAATTCTTGGACTTTTTTGATGATTTTGGAAGGCCATATCTTACAAACGGAAGCTCTATTTTCACATGCATTAGTAGTTCGCCAGGACGAGAGCTACAAGATACACCTGGTTATTTGGCAAAGGTTTTCATTGGGGTAAGTTTTACAAGTTGTGTTTTAATGGAGGTCCCTTGAGTTTTATTTCGTTTTAGTTTATATTAAGGAATTGTGAGCATAGATAAGGCTTTTTTTTTGTGTGAATTCGTGATGGGTTGAGATTACTTTGCTTTATATATGTTGTTGGGTGTTGATGGTTGTTGATGTTGTTTGAATCGCAGGTGTGTGCGTGTGTGCTTATTGTGTGTGCGTTTGTTTGTGCTGCTGTGTGTATGTGTTCCGTGTATGTGTGTGTGTTTGGTGTGTATGAGTGCTGAAACAGAGAGAGACAGATAACAGATACAGGGGAGAGATGATAGAGAGGGAGAGAGACAGACCCGAGAGGGAGAGATTGAGTAAGGGAGGGAGAAAGGAGGGAGAAGGGTGAAAGGGAGATGTGAGTTGAGACGGTGGTGACAGGTTGGGTGTTGATGGTAAAGGTGGTACCGTACTACTTGTTTGTAGATGTATATGGGTGTAGAAAAAAAATAGATATTAATGGATTGTTTTGTTATTGAAAGAAAGAGATTTGGTTATTTTTATATGAACAATTGTATGTTGGAAAATTGTGAGAAGGGGATAAAAAAATTGGTAAGAAAATCTAGTAATTTTATAAGAAAACTGAAATGAAAAAATAAAAGAGAACAAATAGTTATAAAATTCAGAAAAATGATTAAAATGGAGATTTTCAGGAATTTTTATAATTGGTCCGGAGATTGGCAGAGAGTAGTTTTATTTGTCATTGGGATAATATTAGAAGTTTTATGATGATTTTGTATTTGGTAACACCGTGGAGAACAATGGAGTTATGAAGTGTATTTTGGCAAATCCAAATCAGTAATGAAGATAGGTATAAAACTGCCTTTACTACTGGACATTATGAATGGATTGTATTTCCATTCAAGAATGGCTCTAGTGAATTTCAAAATATTACACTACGTCAAATTTGGGCTTTCGTCACTCTTTTGTACAGTAAGGGCTGTGACACTTTGGAACAAACGAGTGGCTAAAGATCATCGTCCCAAGTTTTAGCCACACAATTGTTTTTCGAGTGACCGAAGACACATTTTTTGGAAGATTTAGTCACAATTTATAAAAGTGTGACAAGTGAGAGATGAAACAGCATGTTTTTTTTGTTGACTTTGACCAAATCCAACATTTATAGTCATACTTGAGAGATAGAAGTGTGACAAAAAATAGTGACGCTTCTTTGCTGTATCTAAATGTTACCAAACGGTCACAGTCATTTTCGGGGATGTGGCTAAATGTGAAATAACCTATGGTCACTACATTTTATATGTGACTAAAAAGTAGAGTTTTCTGCATTATGTCAGATCTTTGTTCGCTAAGGCAGCTAAAAACTAGTGACTGTATTATTGTGTGACTAAAAAGTACTCTGTTTTCAGGAACAGAGCATTCTGTTTTGAGGATCCTCATTTCCAACTGATCTGTCACATTATTACATTAGGGTGTGGCAAAATATTTGACCACTGGACATGAAGTATTGGTATAGCAGATTAACCAGAAATGACAAACACAAACTTGATTTATCCAAGTTGCATACCAGATGAGCTTAAAACTTGATAATGAAGCTTAAAACTAGAACAATTCAACTAATCCATGTCATTCGGCCAACATTAGAATTCACCATTACATATTAATTCTTCATCAAATAAAAAACAAAGAAAATGACCAAGACAATGATAACATTATACAACTTCCCACGTATGACATGAACCTCCTTTCGAAGATCTTCAACTGTTGACATGCAGTTTTGCAGGTCAGTCTTCACAACATCAACTTCTTTCTGGATCTTGATCTTCATGCCAACTGGTTCAGGATCAATCCATTCCCAAAACGAACATTTGGGTCCAGAAGACTTGAAAAGGGAATTCAAATTAAAAGCTGTTTATTAAATTTAACAGATGAAACTGATAGACATCAGCTTACCAATGAACTTGATTTGTGGCACACCCGAAATCTTCTTCCAGGGTTGTCAAGTGTGTTTGATGTTCTAATCCGGGCAGGAAGACCACAGTAGCACAGATCACATCGATTTTGGTTTGAGCTGTAGGAATTTGAAGACGACATCATGATCAGGTCTCTTTCTTTGCACACACCTGGAGAAAAAAAACAGGAATTCAAACAGAGCATAGAATTTAACCATACAATAGAATTTAGCATTACATAAAAAACATGGAAAATGACAAACATAATGATAATAATTACCGGATTCAGTTAGCATTACGTATAATAATACCCTTACAGTCCTGTCTGAAGTAATCATCACGAGATTCATTACCCAAGTCACGTGGATCTACAGGTGGTAATATATTATCATTGTGAGGAAAAATTACAGTACTGAAATCCTCATTGACATCATCGTACAGATCTCTATAATTCTTAGGAGGTGTCATCAAGACAATAGACATTTTTTTATCCAGCTGGTCTTTAACATAAAACACCTGTCGTGCTTGTGAGGCCAATATGAACGGATCATCCTTGTGGCCTAATCTGTTAAGTTCGACCAACGTGTAACCCAAGCCATCTTGCTTGACACCATTTCTACTGTCAACCCAGTCGCACATGAAAAGAGGAATTTTCTTAATATGATAATCTAGTACCCATATCTCTCGTAGAACCCCGTAATAAAAGTTCTTTCCATAGGTTACTACTTCTTTAGAAATGTGCATCTCAGTTGCCTCTACACAAACCCCACTGTTCTGGTGAATTCTGCCATCACGAATTTTTGTACGAAATGTATAGCCATTGATGTCATATACATCGTATTTGTTCACGATTCTGCGTGCTCCATGTGAGATCCACTTAACTGTTTCTGATACACTTTCGTTGGAGATCGATAACTCGCTTTCAACCTAAATTACACAATAACAAGGATAAGATTCAGCTTGCACAAATTACAATTGAGAAAAAACTAAGATCATACTGATTTAAATATTACCTTGTTGCGTAACCAGTGACCAAACGTTGTGCTATGCTCTTTCTCCAGCCATGCTTGTTGTTTACCAGGATGTTTGTTTTTCAAAAATGTCATGTGTTGTCTGCAAGTACAAAAATGAGTATCAAATATGATCCTACTGTTAAATAAAAGAAAAACACAAATAAACATGTTCAGTAGGAGTCCTTACTCGATATACGGCACAACTTCAGGCGTATTTTGCAGTACATAGAAATGTGCTTTCATGTAGAGATCTTGAGAAACTTCAACTGGTTTACCAGCTGACAAAGGAATTCCCTCTTCATTACCATTTTCAGATGTGTTGTGCTGGTGTTCTGGAATATCAATGGACCTCATGCATTTTTTGTATTCGTTGAAGAACGCAATTGTTTCTTCTGCAATATGTTCCTCAGCAATGCATCCTTCTGGGTAAGCTTTGTTCCGCACATGCCCTTTAATAACTTTCATCATCCTCTCAAAGGGATACATCCACCGAAAGCATATTGGGCCACATAATTTGACCTCTCTAACAAGGTGCACAGTTAGATGAAGCATAACATCAAGAAAGGATGGGGTAAAGTATTTCTCCATCAAGCACAGTGTAACACAAAGCTCCTCATGCAATTTATCGAGTTCTGCTACATTGATTTCTTTGCTACATATTGATTTGAAAAAAAAACAAAGTCTGATAATAGCATATCTTGTGGGTTTAGGCATGATAGACCGTATTGCAATTGGCAAGAACTGTTGCATAAGCATATGGTAATCATGTGATTTAAGTCCCATAAGCTTCCTATCCTTTTCATTCACCAAACTAGAAAAGTTGGAACAATAACCTTGCACCGTATATGACTTTAGTCTTCTCATCCACCTTCCACCGTGACATGCCACAAGTTGGACATACCACCATGTCCTTGTAATCCTTCCTGTAAAGAATGCAGTTGTTAATGCAAGCATGTATCTTTTCGTATCCTGACCCCATTGCTGTCATTATCTTTTTGGCCTCATATGTGTTGTTCACCATCTCGTTACCTTCTGCAGGCAGCATCCTTTTCAACAGAATTAGCATTTCAGTAAAGCAATTATTTGTCATTCCATGCTTACACATCCACCGAAAGAGAGAAGTGGTTTAAACAGCTTACACATGGACATGGAATAGTCTTCGTTGACATATTCAGATGAGAAACCGCAAAATCGATAAATGCTACAACTCCATCCATATATGGTTCACTGTTTCTATCGGTTACCATGCATCCAAGACTTATCCATAACTACAGCCTAACTACAGCAATTACGAGCATATTACAGCATAACTAAACCAATTACGAGCATATTACAGCATAACTAAACCAATTACGAGCATATTACAGCATAACTACAGCAATTACGAGCATATTACAGCATAACTACAGCAATTACGAGCATATATCAAAGCATAAAATTCAAAAATTAGCATATATTTAACACATGACTTACTGAAATTAGGGATGAAATCGTTGTGGATGAAAGTATGAGTGGTTTCTGTCGGCTGCTTGTTTGAAGCTACTTGTTTGAATCCGATTAGAAGCGGCAGCTAGTGTGGTTTCCAATTGAGAGAATAAGCTTTCCACTTAGGTATTTCAATCAAATCTAGAACCAATTGTTGTTGTATAAGAGGGAAAAAAAGGATATGATTGGGGTTCTTGTTTTAGGCGGCAAAATAGAAGAGAGTGTGGCTACTGCTGTGTGTAGCAATGAATTAGGGTTAAAACATAACCATATGTAACCTCTACTTTACTAATTTATTATACTACTTTGCTGAAAATCAAATTTAATCACTTATTAATCTGAAGTTTAAATAGAAGATAATTTCTAAAATCAAAATTTTAATTAAAAAAAACAAGATCACAAAATTAGCTTCATTCCCATATTTTTAAAATAATTTTGGGATCAAAAATGAATTTATTATGATTTTTACAAGTTTTACCTCAAAATGAAAATTAATTTTCAAAAATCATTTTAAAATACCAAAACTCCAAATTTAATTCATCTAATTTTTTTAAATCATTTTGGAATATTTAGAAGACATATGCAAAATTTAAAAAAAAATCTAAATTTATCGTTGTGGATGAAAGTACTACTCGAAAGAACGAGATTCGACCCCGATTGGGGAAATAATTTTTTTAATGCATTTTTCGACGATCCAACCGTACGGATGTTAATGGATACGCATTGTGATGTTGGGGAAAAATAATCGAAAAATCGGGAATTTATCTTGTACGACATTTTTTGAGGGATCTGGCCAAAGTACTACTCGAAAGAACGAGATTCGACCCCGATTGGGGAAATAATTTTTTTTAATGCATTTTTCGACGATCCAACCGTACGGATGTTAATGGATACGCATTGTGATGTTGGGGAAAAATAATCGAAAAATCGGGAATTTATCTTGTACGACATTTTTTGAGGGATCTGGCCAAAGTACTACTCGAAAGAACGAGATTCGACCCCGATTGGGGAAATAATTTTTTTTAATGCATTTTTCGACGATCCAACCGTACGGATGTTAATGGATACGCATTGTGATGTTGGGGAAAAATAATCGAAAAATCGGGAATTTATCTTGTACGACATTTTTTGAGGGATCTGGCCAAAGTACTACTCGAAAGAACGAGATTCGACCCCGATTGGGGAAATAATTTTTTTTAATGCATTTTTCGACGATCCAACCGTACGGATGTTAATGGATACGCATTGTGATGTTGGGGAAAAATAATCGAAAAATCGGGAATTTATCTTGTACGACATTTTTTGAGGGATCTGGCCAAAGTACTACTCGAAAGAACGAGATTCGACCCCGATTGGGGAAATAATTTTTTTTAATGCATTTTTCGACGATCCAACCGTACGGATGTTAATGGATACGCATTGTGATGTTGGGGAAAAATAATCGAAAAATCGGGAATTTATCTTGTACGACATTTTTTGAGGGATCTGGCCAAAGTACTACTCGAAAGAACGAGATTCGACCCCGATTGGGGAAATAATTTTTTTTAATGCATTTTTCGACGATCCAACCGTACGGATGTTAATGGATACGCATTGTGATGTTGGGGAAAAATAATCGAAAAATCGGGAATTTATCTTGTACGACATTTTTTGAGGGATCTGGCCAAAGTACTACTCGAAAGAACGAGATTCGACCCCGATTGGGGAAATAATTTTTTTTAATGCATTTTTCGACGATCCAACCGTACGGATGTTAATGGATACGCATTGTGATGTTGGGGAAAAATAATCGAAAAATCGGGAATTTATCTTGTACGACATTTTTTGAGGGATCTGGCCAAAGTACTACTCGAAAGAACGAGATTCGACCCCGATTGGGGAAATAATTTTTTTTAATGCATTTTTCGACGATCCAACCGTACGGATGTTAATGGATACGCATTGTGATGTTGGGGAAAAATAATCGAAAAATCGGGAATTTATCTTGTACGACATTTTTTGAGGGATCTGGCCAAAGTACTACTCGAAAGAACGAGATTCGACCCCGATTGGGGAAATAATTTTTTTTAATGCATTTTTCGACGATCCAACCGTACGGATGTTAATGGATACGCATTGTGATGTTGGGGAAAAATAATCGAAAAATCGGGAATTTATCTTGTACGACATTTTTTGAGGGATCTGGCCAAAGTACTACTCGAAAGAACGAGATTCGACCCCGATTGGGGAAATAATTTTTTTTAATGCATTTTTCGACGATCCAACCGTACGGATGTTAATGGATACGCATTGTGATGTTGGGGAAAAATAATCGAAAAATCGGGAATTTATCTTGTACGACATTTTTTGAGGGATCTGGCCAAAGTACTACTCGAAAGAACGAGATTCGACCCCGATTGGGGAAATAATTTTTTTTAATGCATTTTTCGACGATCCAACCGTACGGATGTTAATGGATACGCATTGTGATGTTGGGGAAAAATAATCGAAAAATCGGGAATTTATCTTGTACGACATTTTTTGAGGGATCTGGCCAAAGTACTACTCGAAAGAACGAGATTCGACTAGAGCCGGCAATTTCGTACACGACACGAAAACACGTCACGAAAACGACACGATAATAACGGGTTTGGTTTTACCTTTTCGGTACACGAACACGAAAATACACGAACACGAAATTACACGAGCGAATTTCGTGTCGGTTTTGGATTTACCCTTGGGTACACGACACGAAACGAAAGTACACGAAATAATTAAATAATTAAATAAATATATTAAAATTATTTAGATACATATTATCATAAATATTATATATATATTTTTTACAAAAATAAAATAGAAAATAGTTTCAAATTTAAGTTTAGTAAGATTTGACTGCACTTGGAACATTATGGCTTATTGACTTAATACTCTAAAAACCGGCAACATCACTTTACCAATTCACTTCCCCCCCAAAATATCAAACTTCCCCCCAATTCACTTTCAACATCACTTTACCCAACTCACATTCAAACTCTCCCTCTCTGTGCACCATAATCTCTCCACAACTTTCAGTCGGTGAAATTAGGTTACGCCGTCGGTCAGATCTGGTGACCCAATCTGGTTTATGTTCATGAAATTAGGGTTTTTTCCACCGGCGTTTAAATCACCTTGCTTGTCGCAGGTAAACCATTCTTCCACAGACTATATGTTTGAGATATATGGTTGGAGAGATTGCATATTTGAGTTGTATTTGAGAGATTGGGACGAATTGAGTTCCAATTATATGAATAATACTACTTATGCTTTAATGTTGATGTATTAATATCTGACATTGTTGTGCTTGTTGTCTACAGCTAATTTGAGTACCATGGGAAAGAAGTACAGGTTAGTTGTTTACTATGGGGGTCAGTTCATGACAAAGGTTAAGTGGCAATACACCGGTCCTAAGGCAAAGGTGTTCGACGGAATGGAAGTCTACAACATGACTGTTAAACAAGTTAGGGATTTGGTAGCGGATGTAGTTTCGGATGATGATAAGCTTTATTTCATGAAAGATGGGGTGACCCCGGATCATGGATATGGTTTGATCCTTGGAGACAGTGACTTAAAAGAGTTGGCTGTTGCTTCTACCATGACTGGAGTCTGCAAGATTCATGTCTTCCATTCCTGGTCCACAGCTACTGCACCAGTTTGCGTTGAAGAAGAATACCTAGGTAGACTAATTTTTGACTTCTCATATTTATGCATTTTTATGTATATTGAACAGATAAATCCTGTAATTGCTAAGGGTTCTTATACTGGTTGTAGGTGAGGACAATGAGGAATTTGAGGAACAATATTCAACGGAAGAGTGTAGCGAAGAAGAAGAAAGCACAGAAGTAGAAGACGAAGGAGAAAACGCAGAAGAAGAAGTAGAAGAGTGCAAAAAGGTGCAACAAAAGAATGATGTCAAAGCTAAGAGGGGGCTAACCAGGTTGCCGAAGCTGCGTACCAGGTTTACAAACTCTGGTGGAAAAAGACATGAGGTTGAATTTGACTCACTTGGTAGGTTAATGGGGGAATACAGATCAGAATTTACGAGCTTTTTGGGAGACACGGTCAGGGAGCATGTTGGCTTAAGATGGTTAACATGGAAGGAGGTGCCAAAAGAAGTGAAGGATAAGCTGTGGGATCAAGTAACGGTAAATCAGCTACTTCGCATTAAGTACTCTAAATATATGTTACATTTTTAATATGAAACACTATTGTTGAACTTATCTGCTTGCCTTTTATGTGTATTAACACCATGTATTATATATTGCAGCATTTTTTTGATATAGAACTTTGTCGTCGAAAGTTTACAATGACTCGGCTTGGTGGGCTGCTTCGCAATTTCAGAAGAAAGATGTATGCAAGATTCATACAACCTAACCTGAATAAACCAGCAAAGCTTGCAAAAGTTCCTAGGCAGTATCGTACACTGGTAGAGCAAGCTGATTGGGATAGGTTCGTAGCCCACACGCAAACGGATAAATTCAAGGTTGTAATACTTTAATATACGGATCATCGTTTGAATTAACGTATTTTTCCAATGCACTTTGCTGAAATAATTCTTTTGACTATTGGAAGGATGTCTCCAAAACTACGAAAATTGCGCGATCACGGTCAGTTTTTGATCATCGCTTGGGACGAGGAGGATACCCTCGTCTCAAAGAAAAATTGGTAATTCAGATGTGTTTTTATTGTGTTACTAGTGATTATTTTGGATATTAAATGTCTGATTGTGTCATCGTTGCATTATGCAAGGTTTCAAAAAATGAAATAAAGGTTGATGATGTCCCCTCCCGTGCTTTTATGTGGAGGAAGGGGAGGGAAAACAAAGATGGAGAGTTGGGAGATCCAAAAGTGAAGAGCATGGCAGATTATTTAGTAAGTTTAAATATGAGAGTTAGTATATCCTAAAGTGAAGAACATGTCCTTGTTACTAATTTTCTTCACTTTTTTCTTTACAGATGGATATTGAAGCACAGATAAAGGACGGACTAATCAAGATTGGGCCGGACGAGGATGCCCTTACAGTGGTTTTTGGCAGGGAGCAGGGTTCATACTTGAGAGGTGTTGGTTGTGGAGTCACTCCCAGTGCGTACTGGCATTGTCCTCGGCAAAGGACAACAGGAAAAGATAAAATCAAGATTCTGGAGCTTCAATTGGAAAATGAAAAACTGCTGCGTGAGAAGAAGGATGAAGAGCTGAAGAACCTGTCGTTGCAGATGGAGGCAACGAACAATAAACTGAATAAAGTCATGGCTCAATTGGATTCGCAAGGACTGCTTTCAGCAACAAAACAAGATGTAAGCACTACGTAAATTGTTGGAGTTTTTTGTGTTGGAATTTAGTTATCTTGTGTCTATATTCCAAAACATAGTTTACAAAACTTGTGTTATCACTTGACTTTCCCATTTCACGTTACATTCTGTAGGGAACACCGATAAGTGGGAATGGTTCGAGGGACAGCTTCATTAATGTTACCATCCCAGCATCGAAAGAGTTTTTAACACCTGTAAGTAATGGCTACTTTAATTTCTTTTTAATTTTTTCCAAGTAGTTGCTGATTTCTTGTCCAAATTTCTTAAATTGTAGGTTAAATCTGTGGAGAAGCAAGTGACTCCTACTGCCGACACATCCATAATGGCGCAAAAGGTGATCACTGCCGACACATCCATAATGGGGCAAAATGTCATCACCACCAGGAGGAAAGTTTATATATCTCCGCGTACCACTAAATCACAAGAAGATCCAACAATTGTGCAACAGGTATTACAACATTGCTAAATGCACATGTATATTGAGATTAACTTTAACTTTAATATGTTGGCAATTATGCTTCTACTTTTGTAGGAAAAGGTAATTAGATCCGGAACCAGGAAGAAGATTAATTTATCTCAGCCTAGCACTATCTCTGGTCAAATGCCATCTCAGTCAAATCAAACCTCAACAGTTGTCCAATCGGTATGCATTATATTTCTAAATGCGTATGTATATTAGTTCACTTTACCTTTATGATGTTAATTATGCCACGTACGTTTTTTAGCCAATGAAGTGTACTCTGTATATGTTGAATTTCAACAACCCGGTTGCACGTGGTACGGCTATCCTTTCAGACCAGAAAGGACAAACCATTCATGGAGTCCCCCTACAAGATGATTGCTATAGAGTTTCTGTTGATGAAGTTGTGAAGGGGGCAGCATTCTTACCTTATGAAGCCGGTGATATGCGGACAATTGAGGATGCTTTGGGTTCTTTTGTGGCTTGGCCCAAAAACCTTATCAAGATAATTGATCATCAAGTACGTTTCTTACTTTGCATTCCATTTTGGTTGTGTGCATTTATTATCCTGCTTTATAATTTTGTTTAAAATGATGGAGCTTTAATTAAATAACATTACTTGTCCAACGGTCTTAACTTGCTTATCTATAGAATTACATTACTTGTGTTAGAATGGTCTTAACTTGAGGGCTGTTGGAATGATCATCGTATATGTTTTCATGTTTTACTCTAGGTACCAAATCCAACGGCCAATGGGAAAGGGGAAGAACATAGCGCAGCTCAAGCTAAGGAAGAACATAGCGCAGATCAAGTTAAGAAGGAGAAGAAGAGATGTAATACCATTACTGGTTCCCCAGTAACACGTTCAAAGGCTAAGGCGAACAAGGCAGACAATCTGAGGAAGAAGCGGAAGCTGGTGGTGTAATTGTAAACTTAATTTGACTCATGTTAATGTGGTTTTCTGGTTGTTAACTTTTCGATAAGTTGTTAATTTTCTGTACTCTGGTTATGGTTATGTGGTTTTTATGGATTGTGGAGTTATACTCCATATCGTTGTTATGGATCATGGATTTAGTATGGATTTTATGGATTAATATGGACTAGTTTGGAATTTGGCATTTTTTTTACTTGTATTTTGGCATTTTACTTGTTTGCATATTGTGGCCTTTTTGAATTGGATTGTGGCCTTTTGGTATTGTGATTTGTATCGGCTTTTTGGTACGGCCGTGGTCATTTATATTACAAATGAAACCTGTTTGTGATGTGGTTAAGTATGTGTGGCTAGTACCACACTTCAGCCACACTACCTATTATATTATATTGGGGGATAGTTACTACAATTATTAGTGACTAAAAGCAGTTGTTTAATAGTATATGAAACATACAAACGACCACAGAAAAATTATAAAATGTGGCCATACCCAAGTTTTTTGCCACGATTTACCAATAAATAGTGCGACCAAAACTAAGCCTTTGATGAATGTTGGTATTTAGCCACGTTATTAATTATCTTTAGCCACGACCCATCCTGTGGCTGAAAGCTGGTATTTAGTCACACTTTTGAGCTTAAAACAGGGGCTGTCAGACCCAAGGGGTGGTATGCTTTAGTCACTCTGTTTTGAATTACAGCCACACATCTGGGGTGTGGCCGTAGGGGGCGTAAAATGATCCGACCTTAGGTGACACTTTGCTGAAAAATTAAAACGTGACGTAAAGTGCTTAGCCACACGTATTTTATGTGACGGAAGCCAAAATTTGACGTAGTGTTATGAACAATATATTCAACTCATTTAGTCATTTTACACTTGTTTATATATTGACGATGTTCTTATTTATTCAAATTCTATTGAAGAACATTGGAAACATTTAAATTCTTTTTTCAAAACAGTCAAGACCAATGGATTAGTACTTTCACCTAGTAAATGTTCCCTATTTCAAACCAAAGTAAGATTTCTTGGTCATAACATTCATCATGGTCAAATTAAACCAATTGACAGAGCTATTCAATTTGCAGACAAATTTCGTGATCAAATCCTAGATAAAACTCAACTCCAACGTTTCTTAGGATCTCTTAATTATATAGGAGAATTCTATAAAGATTTGAGAAAACAATGCAAACCTATGTTTGAAAGACTTCAGAATAACCCTCCTCCTTGGACAAAAATCCAATCCATACTGCTATTGTTCAAGACATTAAAAAATATGTTAAGACTCTCCCTTGTCTTGGCATTTCCAATCCTTCAGCTTTTAAAATTGTTGAAACAGATGCTTTTGAAATTGGATTTGGAGGTATTCTCAAACAGAAATTAACCCCTTCTTCCCATGAGCAAATTGTTTGCTTCCATTCTGGAGCATGGGACAATACTGAGAAAAATTATTCAACTATCAAAAAAGAAATTTTAAGTTTAGTATTATGTATTAATAAATTTCAAAATGATTTATTAAATCAAAATTTTTTAGTCAGAATTGATTGCAAATCTGCAAAATATATTTTAGAAAAAGATGTTGAAAATATTGCTTCGAAACAAATTTTTGTTAGATGGAAAGCTTTATTAAGCATTTTTTATTTTGATATTGAATATATTAAAGGAAGTGAAAATTCTATTCCTCATTTTCTAACAAGAGAGTTTCTACAAACAGGAGAGTCAAAATGAGTGTTAGAGGTGGAAGTAATTCCAGAGGAAAAGGAGGAAGAGGAAGCTCTTCTTCTGTTAGTAATTTTAATCCTAGAAGTGCGATGATCCCTCATCCAGTTAATCGAGTCCATGCTGTGGACATAGTAAACAGATTTCAAGTTTTAGGCCAAATACTCAGGCCTTTCAATACTGTTTTAGCTAGTAATCCCCCTTCTTTTGAAGATTGGACAAGAAAAGAAAAAAGAAAAGAAATGGGTGCACTGAAACTTGGCATATAGGAAACAAGTTTAGTATATGTTGAAGATTGGACACCACAGTATTTGTTTACTGAACTGTGAAACTTATAAATGTCTATTTTCTATGGAACAACTTTATTGATAAGTTGTTGTTGGTATACATGACTTTCAAACTTGCACGGACCAACAATGGTGGTGATGGTAAGACCCATCACCTCAGAAGTGCTAATTTTTTATGTTCTGAATTCATGAATATTACTGCTTATGGATTTATGTTTGATGGCTAAACATTGTGGGGTCATTGTTTTTTGTTAAATTTATCTTCTCATATATGTAGGCCTTCTTTTGGATGTCAAAGATGCCAATTGGACTTTATCCATTGACATATTTCTCCAGGTTGGAGGATCAAGTTATGTAACAGCCCGACTTTTCGGACTATTAAATCTAAATACAAAACTTAAATAAAATACATTTCTTTATTCAATAAATACAAAATTTGCACAAAAGTCAAATGCAGCGGTCAAACTTAATAATTCGAAAACACAAAATAGGAGACGCAGCTCCACAATTCAATAATAAATTCGAACATATAAGCAATTTATTTCCATAAGTCTTTAAACAAATTCACATAGCAGCACGAAATTGCAAAAGTCCACAATCTTATTCTTACTTAGCTTCCATAACGAATGAACCTGAAATGTTAGGAAAGGGGTGAGCTACACAGCTCAGCAAGTAACAATTTGACTTACAAATATTCTCAAAAATCAATGGGTGTTTTCAGTAAAACAGATTTTCCCAAAACAATAATAATTTTGAAAAAACTTTGCGAAAACAAATCCAACCCAAAGTTTATATTTTAAAATCTAGAACATAAACATAATTTGAAACAGAAGTACGATAAAATTGGAACGATACAGAGAAGATTAGCATGGCCCCTGTGCAAGGATGACACGCACAAATCGAGAAATGGTCAAAATTTTTAATTTGTAATATCCCGGATTTTTTTTTTCTCACCCCGACTGTTCGCTAGGTTTTTTTTATCTTACAAATTACCTATGTTTGTATCTATATATTAGTCCATTTAATTAAATTGGGCCAGCTAAAATTTTAAACTAAAACCCAACAAAATTAAATTAGTACGGCCCGTTAATCCAATTGTATTCTAAAGTTAAATTATATAATTATCTTATTTTTAATCCACTCCTAGTTATAATTTCTAACAAATTTTAATCTATTAAAATTACAAAAAAAAAATCCGGGATATTACAAACTACCCTCCTTAAAAAGAATTTGGTCCCCAAATTCACAACAATCCTATCACATGACACGTCTACCCACTAATATCCCACAAGTCAAACTTAATCTATGGTCCACAGAAACGCATCCTAGGAAGTGTACTAGTCTCATACCTAACACACTCCGAAGGACAACCTGCTCTTGATACCAACTGCATTTAAATGGCTAGTTTCATCACTAGCTTTGCACCAGCCGGGAATGGAACCCGGGTCTGTAGCATGGCAGGGTCCTATTCTACCTCTTTGACCACTGGTGCTTTTTTTTTTCTCACCCCGACTGTTTGCTAGGTTTTTTTTATCTTACAAATTACCTATGTTTGTATCTATATATTAGTCCATTTAATTAAAATTTTAGCTGGCCCAATTTAATTAAATGGACTAATATATAGATACAAACATAGGTAATTTGTAAGATAAAAAAAACCTAGCAAACAGTCGGGGTGAGAAAAAAAAGCACCAGTGGTCAAAGAGGTAGAATAGGACCCTGCCACGCTACAGACCCGGGTTCCATTCCCGGCTGGTGCAAAGCTAGTGATGAAACTAGCCATTTAAATGCAGTTGGTATCAAGAGCAGGTTGTCCTTCAGAGTGTGTTAGGTATGAGACTAGTACACTTCCTAGGATGCGTTTCTATGGACCATAGATTAAGTTTGACTTGTGGGATATTAGTGGGTAGACGTGTCATGTGTGTGAATTTGGGGACCAAATTCTTTTTAAGGAGGGTAGTTTGTAATATCCCGGATTTTTTTTTTTTGTAATTTTAATAGATTAAAATTTGTTAGAAATTATAACTAGGAGTGGATTAAAAATAAGATAATTATATAATTTAACTTTAGAATACAATTGGATTAACGGGCCGTACTAATTTAATTTTGTTGGGTTTTAGTTTAAAATTTTAGCTGGCCCAATTTAATTAAATGGACTAATATATAGATACAAACATAGGTAATTTGTAAGATAAAAAAAACCTAGCAAACAGTCGAGGTGAGAAAAAAAAAGCACCAGTGGTCAAAGAGGTAGAATAGGACCCTGCCACGCTACAGACCCGGGTTCCATTCCCGGCTGGTGCAAAGCTAGTGATGAAACTAGCCATTTAAATGCAGTTATGTGACAACCCGGGTCAAATCCCGAGCCTTTTTCGAAAATCCGGTCAAATCCCGATTCCGAGTCCGAATAAGCCGAAGCCTACTGGCCCAAACGCAGCCAACTTGGGTAACGACTAGCCCACCACAGGCCCCCAAAATATCATGATTTTGTTGGTGCTAATTAGTAGTAGTACTTTGCCTTATAAACTGAACAGAAGTCCCAAATCTCCTCGATGTGGGACTGGGGTGTTACAAACTCCCCCACTTAAACTCTTGACGTCCTCGTCAAGCCTGAACGAATAGCCCATAAGTTCCAAGATCGTTCCTCCCTAGCCATTGTGGGATAATACCGGCTGGCTTCATGTCCTCACCTCCGGACCTCTGTCCATTGTGGGATAATACCACCAACCTTCGTGTCCCCACCTCCGGCAACTCGACGAATCAAGCTTTCGAGAGTCGGCTCTGATACCATATGTGACAACCCGGGTCAAATCCCGAGCCTTTTTCAAAAATCCGGTCAAATCCTGATTCCGAGTCCGAATAAGCCGAAGCCTACTGGCCCAAACGCAGCCAACTTGGGAAACAACTAGCCCACCACAGGCCCCCAAAATATCATGATTTTGTTGGTGCTAATTAGTAGTAGTACTTTGCCTTATAAACTGAACAGAAGTCCCAAATCTCCTCGATGTGGGACTGGGGACAAAAAAAAAAATATTCCGAGATATTACAAGTTATCTTTTCAATTATATGACGTTCTATTATCTTAAAAAAGTAGATTACGAATACCTCTCAAAATAAATTGGCATTTGCCTGGCATTTGCCTGGCCTTTACTATTTGACTGGTGGAGAAAACTAATAATTGAAAAGGGATAATGAAGACAATAGTATTGTGATCTCTTTACAGGCATATGAAAAGATTCACTGTTGCAACATTATCCTGTATTCGTTATATATTCAAAATGATAATAATTTACAATTTGTCTTTAATGGTGTTGTTGGAATTTTTTAAAAATTAATTTTATAGTTTGGTATTTATAATATGGCTTTCACTTGATCTTACGTTTTTGCCATCGGTATTTATAGGTCTGCTGACCGCTGTGCATAAGGACTACTTTCGGGTTATAAACAATCAACTGTTTCTGTTACATGGCTTTGGAGATCGTGTTGCTCACCTCTTACATCTTGAAGTAGCTACACCATGTTTGCAACACAGGAACAACAGTGTGTGGCAAGAAATCCTTGTTGTAAATACCCACTTGTTATTTCCACATGATTCAAGTCTATGTTTGGAACGCTTACACGAGGTAAATCTGGATTGTGTTTTGTGTGCGTTGCTATGAGTAATATTTTTCCATATTATCTGCTCTTTTTATATTAACTTGGACTATTTTGTTTTATGACAGGTGTACAAAATCTTGCAACATGTAGAATCTTATCAGAAGGAAAATAAGCTTCATTCTTTGACAATCTTACTATGCGGTAATTCCTTGATTCATTACTGCTAGGTTTTTTAGCGCTTGCTCAATGTAGAACGAAGAATCTAATTCTCATTGTTGCTACTATTTTCCACCTTGCAGTGATTGGAATGGAAGCAAGAAAGGCCATGTTTACGAATTCCTCAAGTCCCAGGGATTTGTATCATCCTATGATAAAGCTCATCAGTACTCTGACATAGATGCACAAAAGGTTACCTATGATTACTAATAATAATCCCAACTATGTTCTTAGTTTTCAAATAATAAAATGATATGATGGAACACCCACCTTATATGTATTTTTTCTTTTCCTCTCCAGTGGGTTAGCCATCGTAATCATCGGGGAAATATATGTGTAGTAGATTTTATATGGCTTCTCAATCCTAATAGTAACTGGAAAGTACTAAAAGTCAGTTGGAGTGAAACAGTTGTAGTAACCCGAATTTTCAGGGTTTATTAATATTATTATTTAAATATTTTCAGGGTTTATTAATATTATTATTTTATCGATATTGTCGAATTGAGTTTGTTTTAGAATTTTGAGAATCGAATCGGTATTTTAGTTGCGCCAAAATTTTATCCGATTTTCTATTCGGATTCAAAGTTTTATTTTATTTAAATTATAAAAATATTCAAAAGTTTAGTATTTTTACATTTTTTAAAGATTTAGGATATTTGGAATTTTTGGTATCAAAGTGGTATTTTATTAGTACCAAAATTTTACGCGGTATTTTATCTTTACCCATTAGTATTTGGGTGAGTTATAAAAGTATTCAAAAATTCAATATTTTTGCAATTCCGTAAAATCCGGGCTTTATAAAAATTTTGTTCATAGTTATTTTAATTTTTGGAGAGAATAAAATTTTAAGTTTTATCCGTTAATTGATTTGAGTGTATCATTTCGTATTAAGAATAATTTTGTGGATTATCTAATTATTTTATCCGAGGAATGAAAAATTATTATTTTTAACCGCTAATTATTTATTTGGTAATTTTTGGAGCTAATTGAAGAAATTAGGAGCCAAGAATTATTGTGGGGTATGATTTTTAGTTTTATAATTAAACTTTTATATTTTTCTCCTAAACTACACTAACACAACACACACACGCGTATAAAGGAAGAAACAAAAGAAAAGAAGGAAAAGAAAAGAAGGAAGAAAAGAAGAAAAACAGAAGAAAGAAAACAGACCCCCCGTTTCTGATCAGCCGATGCCGCTGTAATTCCTGTCCAGTTTCCGGCCACCACCACCACTTCAACTCCGATTCCGAATGTGTGGGTATGAATCAAAATCTTGTTGATTATTCAATTGCTTAGTTAATTATTCGGATAGTTATAATCGATGTTTTCTTTTTGGGAATGATTAATATTTCGTTTTGTGAATTCTTTGTGCTAATCAATAGTTTGGATTCGTTTTTGATCATGTGAGTATTAAAAATTCAATTTTTTAGTAATTATACATCAATTTGTTTTTTTATAATAATTAGCTAATAATTCGATTTAAGTCATATGAGGTAGTAATAATTGTTTTATTGATTCATGTTAAGTATAAAATCATTTTCTTTAGAAGTTTAGTAATATTTCGTTTTATATTAAAATTTATGATAATTACAAATTTGTTTTTGTAGTAATTTAAAATAGATGATTCGTTTGTTTTTATTATTAATGTGGGATACTATTAGATTCGTTTTTGTAAAAGTAGTGTAAATTGTTTAGATGTGCTTAGTTAATAAAGTCGGATGTGTATGATTTTGTTTTAAATAATATATGCTATTTATCATTTCGATTTGTTAAGTAAATTGTGTTATAATTACGTGTTGATTTTATAAATTTGTTTTAATAATAATTAGCTAATAATATGTTTTGTTTAGTAAATGGATTTTAAATCAATGTTTGTCTGAGGTTAGGGTATAAACTTGTTTTTCTGTTATTAATTGATATTTATTGAAGTGTGTAGGTATTTAGAAGGATGTTTTGAGAGAAAGTTTTAGTTGGTATATATATAAATTTCAGTGTTTAATTGTTTTTGGCATTATTTAATATTTTATTGATTGTGCAGGTTTTGTTTTAATAAAGGAGAGTGGGATGCAGACTTTCTTTATAAATTACTAATGACTTTTAGTTATGTTCAAAAGTATTTAAATCTTAGTAGCTTATTTATTTAGTAGTTCATTTTAGTATGTTAAGTTGGTTTGGAGTTATAAATCAGTTGTATTGGTAATTTTAGTATTCTGGTTTGATTCCCGGCTTGGGGAATTATTGTAGTTGTTAGTTGAGGTATTGTGATGTTATGTACTATTAAATATAAAGGTTATTGTTGTGTTGTACTGCGTTGTCCGTCTGGTGTGACTGGGGGCAGCATAGTACATGCAAAATTTCTGGCTAGTCCTATTTACGAACGGGTCATGCCGAAATTTCGTAAAATCTATATATTTATTTATTATTTGTATTTTATTATTAGTGTCTCAAGGAATAATTAGATTTGGTTATTCTTAATCGGTTTAAGATAATGATTTAATTGATCAATTAATTGAATGATTAATTGGTGAATTTTATTTATTAATTATTATTTAATCTCGATAAATTATAAATCAAATTTAATTAATATTTTCAAAATCTTTTTATTATGTACCTGACTTGATTAATTGCTAATTTTAATATGATGTGATATGCTAGTGTAATTGAAACATGCTTATGTGTTATATGTTAAATTGGTGCTTAATCGATTAAAATACTATTTAAGATAGACATTGGTTTATTTAATTTACCGATTAGAAGTGTTCCTTTCTTTTCGCAAGGATCAAGTGTCGAGTTATGTTCTTGACTAAACGATTAGTTATTAATTGTAGAGTTCGACGGAGAAGGTCAACGGACTTGTATGGGAAGATGTTACATGAAGAAGGTTAGGGATGGATGGAGTATTGTTTGTGGTTTATTGGTTAAAGTGAGATGCTTTAACACCGGGAAAGCGTCTACCTTACGAATTGTTAATTACGTTAGAACCAAGTTTTCAAGTTTGTGAGTAGGAATTGTAACCTGAAGATTAAAGTATCGTCTTATGTTTGACTGTCGAGGTATATGCGCGGATTCGATATCGTGGGATCAGATTCGTGACGATCGCAAAAGCATTATACTAAGAAATAAGTGAAATGGAGGATTATGATGTCGTAAGATAGAAGAAGAAGAGAATCATATTACTTTGGATTTACGTAATAGCTAAGGACCAGAGGCAAGTTTACTAACTCATACTCTTTTGTTCGGAGTATCATAACAAATTCTATACCTTCACTTATTGTTCAAGTGACATGTTTCTTCAACTATTTTGGCAATAGTACTCTCAACTCGTATTGAAAGTTTTATTTTTCTTACTTATTGTTCCAGTGATATAATTCTGCAACTATTATGCAAATATTACTTTCAAGTTATATTGCAAGTGACAATCCTTATTACGCATTTACCAATGTTTTTACTTGCATAAAAGCATGTTTTATCACATATTAATTTCTTTACAATTATTTTGAAAGCATGAATGTTATATTGTTACAAAATAAAATGCTTTACTCTGATGATATATTTCACGGTAATTAGACCCATTCCTTTGGAAATATACTTGTTAATATAAAACAAGTTTGGAAATGAATTATGCATTGAGCAGGATAACTAATTACCACAGGTTGATTTAAAAACTTGTGATTATATTTTTGGAAAGTAAAGTGGGGTTGGGAATGCGTAAGAGAACCCCTTGACACACGGTTCCAGCTTGATATGAGCCATTGTCAATAAGTGCTCCCGGATTCAAATTGTTATAAAAATCTTGTTATGAATATTGTGTGGAGGTTAAGTATGAATGATCATCATATTAACCTGTGTCATTTGATACCCACTTTATGTAATAAAAAGGGCCAATGTTTTGATAAGAATTGAACTATATTCAGTAAATATACTTTTAAATGTTCAAGAAATGCATGATTCTAGAAAGATACCTCATATCCCATTCCCGATTTCAGAACTAAATATATATAAAGTTACTATCTTGATCATTGATTTACAAATGTGAAATGGACATTCTACTCAAAAGTTATTTGCATCAAAAACTTGTTAAATTTCTAAAAGCGGACACTGTTTATCAAAAAAGCACCTTTATTATTAAATCATATTATTATCACTTGCTGAGCATTTCTTCCGCTCATACTTGCGTGTTTCACCTTTTTCACCCTCCAGTGAAAGATAAAGTGGCATGATTTAATCATATAAGTTTGGAACGTGAAGAGACGAGATGTCGTTATGAAGATGAATTGATGAAGAGTATTTGGATCTAGTGTAAGGCTATTTGTATAAATTTCATTTCTATTAAATATTATTGTGTATTCGATTAGTTTGGTATGGTATACTTCTCATCGAAGTTATACTAGCGTCTTAGGATTTAGGTAAAGAGAATTGTTGTAAAGAAGAAAAATTTTATGTAATGGAATTTTGGATTCTTGTTTCTAGCACTATAACCTTTAAAAATTCTTGGTATCGTTGGGGTCGCAGATGTTATATTTGAATTGGTTTAATATTTAACAGGTGATTTGATTTGAGATTTCTGGTGACGACCAAATCCACTGACCCCGGAATTCGGGGCGTTACAACAGTGCTTGGCGACATGGCAGGACCTTGTTGGCGTTTGTTATTTCTTCTAGTACACTTTAACGTTGTAATTACTTATGTTCTTAACTTGGTGTTGGCGGATTTGATGAGATTATGTAGTTGGGTTTGTGATTAGAGGACGTAGTTGGTTGTTTATGATGGGATTATGTTGTTGGATGATGTACTTGCTTTGTGTAAATTGGTTATTTTTCTAATGGGAAATGCTATATTTAAACTTTACATTTTTATTTAGTTAAACTACAGGTGTTACCTTAGGTACTATACTGATGTTACTAAATGTCTTCATTGACAACACCTAGCGTGTTGCAATAGGTGTTACCCTAGACTCAAACATGCTGCTGCACATTTTGTGGGCCCCACGTGTTGGACCCACGTGTGGAACCCACGTGTGGGACCCACGTGTGGGCCCCACACGTGGGGCCCACTAATTTCAAAAAATTCTAATATCTAAGGTAACATAGATTTGGTGTTGCAATAGGGTGGTTACTATGTTGCTGTAGGCTATCTTTGGTAACATAAAAGGCTATGTTAGCCTAGGGTAGGCGACATGTTGTCTTTGACGCCAAAGGCAACTGGGAGAGAAACTAACCCAGCCCTGATGTTACCTTAGCCCTTTTTGGGCCTGTAGCAACGTTATATTGGGTCTAAGGTGACATAGTTCAGTAGTTACTGTAGGCCATTTATGGCGTAGTGTATTAACAAATGAAATTATAAAAAAATATAAAAAGAAAAATTATAATTTTATTCACATAGGATTAATAAAAGTAGCAGTAAAACCATTATCAGTAAAAGAAATAAATTCTAGCATTTTTTTATGTTTAAGAGATGCAAGATATTTAAACTATGTCCCTAGTATACTAGGGATCATGGAATCTAGCCTCCATACACTACGCCATAAATAGCCTTCTGCAACCCTTGAAAACCGTTGCCGGAAGTTCAGAATTCGTTGGCATAGCCTCAAAAATCTCAAAGGCAACACTTTTTCAGTGTTAGTTTTTTGCCCGTTGCCGTAGGGGTCAACGCCAACACTTTTCTACCTATGCCAACAGGTTAAAATATGTTGCCGTAGATTAGACTTTGTTCAAAAAAATGTGGGCCCCACATATGAGCCCCACTGTTCTGGACCCCACATGTGGGCCCCATTGTTCTGGACCTCACATGTGGGCCCCACTGTTCTGGACCCCACATGTGGGCCTCACTGTTTGTGGGCCCCACATTCATATGGGCTTCCTTTTTCTATGGCAACACTTTTTTACACAAATTGCAACAGCATCTGTAGTAGCTACTGTAACACTTTTCTAATGAAAAATTAAAAATGTACTACTGGTATATAAAACATTCCCAGTACAAGAAAGTACTTAAAACCCAATAAAACATAACAATAACAATAATAATGCAGTATAATGCACTGCCATCATAGCATCAATCCCAAAATAAAACATAAAAATTCATAGCAAAAGTATCCTCCTAAGGAAACAACTTAACTAAAAGGGAAGCTATTACATCGCCTAATGCAGAAAGAGATCTATTAATATGTTGTGCCTCCTTCAATCTGTCTCCGGTCACTTCAGATTTGTCCACCCTCTCACTTCCTGCCAGATCAACTAGATGCATACATCCACGAAGAACAGCTCCAGATGTCAAATCTTTTCCTTGGACATGGACAGTTAAGCAACTGCATCATGACAAATTAATATTAGCATATGCAGATGACGTTGCTTGACAGACTATTTATATACTCATACAAATTAATATTAGCATATGCAATGTAGTTTTAAATTGAATAATTGATGTAGTGAAGGATATCTTTTACTGAATCCATCCGCAACTAGGAGGTCTCTAACTTGCTCATTATAAATCTCTATCATCTGAACATAAACATCATATTGGAATGTGTCCTTTCTTTGCTCAGCAAGAAGAAACAGATCACTCAGAGCTCTGTAATTAACTCCTAGAGTATCCTCCGTTAGATCCTTAGGTCCAGTCTTGAACATGAAACATGAAACATGAAAAAAGAAACCCAATTAGTCAAGTGTATCCTATGATAATACATTGCTTTAAGTGAGGATCATCAGTATATCTCACCATTGTGTAAGTTTTCCCTGAACCAGTTTGACCGTAGGCAAATATACAAACATTATAACCATCAAGAACTGAACGTATCAGTGGCCTAGTATCTGAAAATACCTCTCCTGCCACATAAAAGAGCAAGTATCTGCAGTATCTTGATCTGCTGTGACAAGAACAGAGTAAGACTGTAGCAACCAGGTTATAAAATCATTGCAGTAGCTTTGGATTTTTATACTTTTTATATGTTATTGTAACCAAGTAAAAAAGCATTGCAGTCACTACGCCATAGATGGCCTATAGTAACTACTGAATTCAAGCTTTATTGTACCAAATTTGGCAGAATGCACATATCATAGGGTTTCAAAAACCAAAATTACCACCTGACCACATTTACAAAGCAATCTTAATTGTTGTTGTCATTTTAGCAGTATCTATGTTGAGTCTTAGACTTACCAAGCAGGTGCCCTTAATATATGTTGAGTCTGACACATACCAAATTTTACAAGCTCATTCTCTTAACCTGGACGTACAACTTTCGTGCTTTATATATCAACCAATTAAGTCCGTAAAGCTCTCAAAACAATAGCGCAAGATAAAACAGAATGGCTGGAATATCAGATTCTGCTCGCGCAATTCAACTCTATAAATTTGTATATAAAATGAGAATCACTATAAATTTGTATATGAATTTGTCATACGTAGAATCACTTGGATCAAAGCTACAAATTAATGTCAGCTTCTGTAATAGCATTTAAATGAAATTGTATTTTTCAGGTAGGTTCTTGATGATGATTAAGAGCAAGTACCCATAGCTCACCTACTACTTCTAGTGGAGTTTCCTTCATCATTGCTTAGACTTAGTCCAGCAACTTGACTAGTTATGGACCGACTCTGATCAGAGCTACCAATGTTAGCTCTAGTTGCCACATTTGATTGAAAGGACCACCTCATCGGAAGAACTATATCCCTGCGAGAAACAGTAAGCAATTACTCTATACATTTTTGAAAAATTTCTGGACAACTAGCTACGGGGTAGATTTCTTCATTACAGGACATACTTACCCTCCAACGGTATAATTCTCAAACAAATTTTCAAGACTCTGTTTTAGTTCTGGAATTTTAGACTCTAGAAGAACATCCAAAACCTTTATTACCTGAATGTAATTCCCTTCTTCCTTAGAAAATGTCTATTGTTCAAATAAGATATAGTAATCCATGAAGTGAAGTGACCATTTCAGCACTATTAAAAAACTATCACCCAAGCTAACCTGTCATAAATGAAGTGACCATTTCAGCACTATTAAAAAACAATAACGTAAAAAAGCATTGCTATGAAAAGAACAAAAGATAAAATAGCCATACTCTATTCCATAACTAAAATTCCAAATATAAAGAAAGCACAGAGATTGGTAAGCCTCACTCCTTTTATCACGAATATTTCTTGTAATACACATTCAAATACCGCAAATTTTTTCAGGGATGTTATAAAGACATAAATCTACAACTCCCCCCTTTTTACCCAAGCAGTTATATAACACAAATCCATTTTATTGTTCGTTGAACTTAGTTAAAATTAGGTCATAACACTCTTCTTACTATATACAACTGCTTCCTACTGTTTGATTCAGGAATTTGGTTACCCATTGAAATATATCTTCATTTTTCTACAACTAAATCACCCAACGAAAATTCCTTATCTCAAATCAACAAATGCACTAGACAACTACCTACAACTCAACTGCACAATAATCAAGACGCTCTTCTGCAAATTAGGAACTAAATAGCATACGATAATTACAAATTATTTTTACATGTATCACATGCTAATTATAAATAATTTGTACGTAGAATGTTTTTAAGATAAGCAGAGCTTTTTACTCATTAACGATAGAAGGATAACATCAGTCTCTTGAAAGAGGGAATAAAACATACACAGAAACACCTTATAAAGGTTTATTAAGTCCTGAGAACTTTTATAATCTTGAGATATTCAGTATCAAACCTCAACTCAACTGTTCCCTGGAAAAACATGATGAAACAGTTATAAATACACATGGTCGTAAGTTGCAGAAAACCTTAAAATCTTCATTAAACCAATAGAATATATAATCTCTGGATTCAACTACAAGATGAAACAGTTATAAATAGAACCAAAATCGAAGTTACTTTATGGTATAAGTTCCTATGTCAAACTCACCGATACTTCAACAAGCAAATATAGCTACAGAGAGAGAGAGACGGAGATAGGGAGAGGGAGAGACAGAGACAGACAGAGACAGAGAGAGAGGCACAAATCGAAGCATATGAAGCATACCTTAAACACTTTCGAGTACCCTAAATTCGATTAAACCCAGCTCCACCAAGCTTCGATTAAACCCAGCTCAAACCCTAATTTAATTCCTCAATTAAACCCTAATTTAAGCAGCGCGAACCCTAATTTAAAACCTAATAGACAGAGACTGAGAAGTGAGAAGTGAGAAAAGAGGATGAGAAGTAAGAATGAGAGAATGAGAGTGAGAGTGATATAATTTTCCCCAATTTTCCCCGCCCGTGTTTTCCCCAATTTTTTCCCCAATTTCGTTTGCCGCTCGGTGTTGTTGCCCCAATTTCATTTTGCCGCTCACTGATATAATTTCTTTTCTTTAAACAAAATTATTACAAATTTATTATAATAAGTTTGATATTAAATTATAACTATAATTTATTATTTTAATTATTTCGTTCTTACAATCTATTTTTAAATCTATTGTAAAAATTAGTTTTGCAAGCTGTTACTTTCTCTAATAAATTTTTTATTGGCTTTAATCAAAATTTAATGATTTTGAATTTTTTTAAAAAAACCTTTTCTAATATAAATTGATTAAAAATATTTTATAAAATATAAATAATTCAATTATTTCACATAATATTACTTTTATAAAAATATTAATTTTATGAAAATATTACTTTTATTACTCAATGATTTTTTAAAAATTAATTACTTTTAAAGTGAAATAATTATTGAATTATTAATTTTAAATAAAAAATTTAAAATTCAAAATTAATACACTAAGGTAACGCCCTCACGGTGTTACTCAGTTACAACACCTTTTTACAGTAACATGGGTTTATGGATATGGCAATGGTTTTTCGACATTTTTTTAAATTTTGGTTGTCATATCCAATCTATCGTGTAGTGAACATAATTATTATTTTATTTTTAAAATTTGTTCATTAATTTAAAATTATCAAAAATACATTATTTACGAAAAAATTATCCTTCACCCCAATTCAGATTTCAATAAATTTATAAATAAATCATTTTCATAAATTTTATTATTTTTTATATAAAATAATTTTTTAATTTAATTTTTATTTATATATAAATATAAGTTTTTTTTTACAATAACTATGCCAACGCTTTATCATGTCTACCCTAACACATGGAATGGATGTTGTAATAGGCCGGATTCAATACGGCTATTACAGCACTTATAGATGGCAACACTTTGCAAAAGCGTTGTAGGAAGTCATTTATGGCGTAGTGATAATGGACCAGTCCACTTTAACTGTTTCCCAGACTTTACTTTAAGTTTGAATGACCCCACCTATTAAAAGCATTAACATTAAATATTAAAACAGCGGGTGAAATCACTCATATGATTGAGGGATCCCAACCACTTGCATTGATTTATAGAATTTATTATAAAACAATGAAAACTAATTTAAACATTCATGCACTTAGTAAATGTCCAAAAGACAAAACTATTTTAATTGAAAGCAGTACTAATGACGCTAATATCCAAGTACCAAAAACAATAATTTGGAAATATATTAACCTTCCTAGTGAATGGGTCTTAGATAATGAAATACCTGAGACACCATTAACAAGCGGTATAATGAATCTAGATAACATAAAACAATATTTAGATGGAACTGTTGGAATAAGATTTGATAATTATAGGAAACCACTCATGTTAGAAGAAATTGGTAATCAATGAGTAATATCATCTAGAAAAGATTCTGATTTACTCAGTAAAGTAATGTCTGATCTACTTAGTAAAACAAATATTAAAGACATAAAATTAAAAGGTATCATCAATGAAAGACAAACTAGTCAACCTTATTATAATCAATCTAGTAATCAATGAAGAAGATAATGAACAATTATCTCCGCCACAATCATATTTTGAAACCAAACCTATTAATCACTAGTTAAGAACTATTAATAAAGAGTTTAAAATCGATTGAAAATTCTTAACAGAAGATTTCAATTCAAAAGAAAATAAGTTAAAAAGACATCAATTTAGAGAAAATTATAGTCATAAAGACAGGGATAAAATAGTTAATAAATGGAAGATTTTCGTAACTAAAGAAAAAATCAATATTACTTTTTATTCTTGGTATGAAAAATACTATGGTAAATGCAGTGTAATTACTAAGACACAGTGGATTAAAAAAGATAAGTCTAAAATCTCATATAGTCATCCTCCAATAGAAACAATAATAATTCCAGTAAAGGATACGTTAGTTATAGCTTCGCCATTTAAAGTGTCTGATGAACTGAATGACGAAAAGAAATTAATTCAACAAAATAATTTCACTAATCAATATCTAGCCTCTCTAGGTAAACAATTAGACAAAATTGAAGATAAGATTAAAGATCCGAGTATTAAACAATATTTAGATCCAAACATTATTAAAGAACACGACCAATATTTTGAAGAAAAACCCTTAATAAATTTACCTAGTAAAAGAGAAAATTTAAGATTACCTACTAAAGACAAAGAACTAATTAAAACATTAGATAAATTATTTAAAAAACTAGACAAACCAGAATCCACTTAAAGTAGAGGAGTCCTAGGCTTTCATGAAAGCTCTAAGTGATCATTCTACTAGTCTTAATCAATTTAGAAAACTAAGTTCTAACCAACCTAATCTCACAACCCAAACAAAGAATTGGTATCCTAAGAAAGAAACCTAGATAATCAATTTTCTGTTTCATCCAAAAAAATTTATGAATAGAATATTGATGGTCTAAGTCAACAAGAAATATTAAACAAATTAAATCATATGTCCATGGTGGCTAATAGCTATATAACAACACTTGACCATATATATATATATATATATATATATATATATATATATATTTGAAGATACAAGGAAAGGAAAGTGGGAAACTCAAGAAAATAAATAAGTATATACTTATATAAATGCCCAGGCAACGAAAAGTATTGAAATACCCTTGCTAAACTTTAAACAGAAACACACACTTTGCAAGGTTTTTAAATGTGGAAGTGAGAGTTTTTGAATATGAGTATTGCTAGTGGTCAAAGTGTATGTGTACTTTACTCTAAATTTAATATAAATTCATATGAGGTTAATTAGTTTTCATTATCAAGTTGATATGTTAATTTATGTTGCTTAAATTCTATCTTTATGAGAATGTAATATCAATAATTTAATATTAGTAATAACAATAGTTATTTAACTAATGACATGTATTATTTAGAATTAATATTAATTTTTTTAACAAGAAATTCAATCTTCATACACAATAAAGTAATTTAAATATAAAATACTATTGATTATAGATGTAACCATTCTCATTTCTTTATTATAAATCTTAAATCAAGTCAAATCAAATTATAAACAACTAGTTTACTTCGGTCTTATAATAGTTTCTCTAGATTTTTTAAAAAACATTCTGCAAAATATGTTTTTAAATGAAATAAATAATAATATTTCTAACATAAGTTTTTTTTTGAATTTTCGAGTCGTCTTGATCATTCAAGATAATTTTGAATAAATATAAAAAAATGCAATTGTTAAATATTTTTATTATTTTAATATTTTATTGAATATTATTATGTTGATTATCTTTTATAAATTATTTTCAAAGTCAAAAATCCAACTTAAATTTTAAATACATAATATAACATTAATTTTAATTCTAGCATATAATAAGAAGCTCCTAAACGGCCCTCATTTTTAAAATCTTTCCTGCTCTCTTGTGTTATGAAATTTAACAGATTACACATTAACATTAATCTAGTGAATAAATTACATGATTTTCAAATTTGTTTCGTATTCTTGACATATATAATACAATTGTTAAAGCTTACCTTTATAGGTTTGAAGATAAATTTTTAAAATTTTCTTTTTGATTAATTAATATACCAAAACTTTTATCAAAATAATATAAAAACTAAATTAGATGGCGTGAGTGATTTATTACTCCACTTTCTTTGTTTGATATGTCATCAAATTACTCAGTATAACAAAATTTTGTCCTCCGTTCATGTATCTTTATAAAAACAAAAACAATCTAAACTCACTAAATGTTCGGATATGAGAAAATGAATATTCTAAAAGTAAACACAAATAAAATAGATTATAGAAAGTTGACATTTTCTTGATTTTTATAATTTCTTTATACAGATTATAGAATTTAATAAAGTTTATAATTATAGGATTATAGATATAATTAATTGATTGTAGAATTTGATTAAATTTATAAGTTTTATTAATTTAAATAGAGGTGCTCTAGAAAAATATGTAAATAGAATCTAGAAGATTTGTGAGCGCCACCCCACTTTTCATTATATAAAGATAACGATAATAAAAGAGTAATAAAGATATTTATATTGATTAACAAGTATATTAATAAATAAAAAAATAGGAGAATTTTAAATTGTATATTTAATTTTCTCTATTACTAAAGATTTGGAGGTAAGAATGTTAAAATTGTAGAGAAAAGTTGTAGGGAGACCACTCATTACCAAATAGATTATATTTTGTAATCAAAAAATTGCTAAACTTATTATTTTGCATAGAATGTTTATTAGAATCATCAATGTAAACTAAACTTGTATGTTCTACAAACTCAATATATTTTATAGAACAATATGTTTTCCAATGTTTTTGTTGCAAAACATATATAATTTTAAAGATTTTCAATCAAATAATAATTTTCATAAGCATAATTGACAAAATATTATATTTTGTAAGATTTTGCTTCGAGAATGGTCTCGAAGATCTTCAATGAAATACGGTCTCCATAGAACTCAATTCTATATTTAGTTTCGAGAAAGATTTAAAAAGCAATTGAGATATTTTCTAATAAAAAGTTTAGTAATATGTTCAAATTGTATATTTACTTTTCTCGATTAGTAAAGATTTTAAACACAAGAATATTAAAATTATATATTTAGTTTCCTCCACTAGAAATGAATTCAAAAATAAATTTAGATATTATGTTTAAATGAGATTTTTTCTCGTTTGATATTATGAATTCAAAAATTAGAAAAATATAGAAACGATTTGAGATGCGCCAGATCAGTACCCTTATCTTTTCCTTTATATTTAAGGAAAAATTTGTAGTTTCCTTTTGAAAAAATTAAAAAACTAAATTGAAACCATTTGAGATGCCCCACCTGCCCTCGTCTTCTCCTTTATATTTAAGGAAAAATTTGTAGTTTCCTTGATTAAAATATGTAACTTCATTTGAAAAATAATCATAGTAATTTAAACTTTAAACAGTAATCTGAAAAATTACTTAACTTTCTTGATTAAAATATGTTAAAAATTTATAAAAACCAAACAAAGCTAGAGCCCCCCTTTTCTTCTCCTTTATACAAGTATATTGATAATGTTAATGCTTGTTATAATTTAATTAACTAGGATATGACATTTTAATTATAGAAACAACATAAGTACGGCTTATTATTACGAGCTTACTCTTTTTGTTCCAATGCACAAATGCTACATCTAATTTACTTCGTGCTATACAATTATGGGAATAGTACAAATGTCCAATGACCCACATTTTCCTATCTTGTAATTATAGAATCAAATTTGGCGTGTAACTTCTAATATTTATTCCCATTTATAGTCAAAAGAAAATGGAAATAATTAGTTTTAGAAAACACTAGGTCGGCCTGTTTGAGAGCCCCAATAATTCTCATTTAAGCATCAATAAGTAAAATTTCAATTAAAAGTATTCATTTCAAAATGTAGACAAAATTCTAATTTAAAATTATAAAATATCTTTTATGATAGAGTTTGTTTTAACAAAATAGGTAAGATAATCTAGACTATAGTATGACGGAAAGATTAAAAGTTTTGGTCACGGGTCGGTATTTGGGTCGGGCCTGGGGCCTATCTATAATGTCATTATTCAGGGTTCCTATCTGAGTTGGAGTCAAAGAAGACTGAGGAAGCACTGACTGATGCTGATTGGGTGATTGCTATGCAAGATGAACTCAATCAATTTGAACAACAACAAGTCTTGAAGCTGGTACCCAGACCAAAGAACAAGAAAGTAGTTGTACTAGATGGGTATACAAAAACAAGATGGATGAGGATGGCATTGTTACAAGGAACAAGGCAAGACTGGTTGCTCAAAGGTATTCACAAGCTGAAGGCATTGATTATGATGAAACCTATGCACCAGTGGCTAGAATTGAGGCCATCAGGATGTTCATAGCATTTGCATCTTACTCCAATTTTAAAGTCTATCAAATGGATGTTAAGAGTGCATTCCTGAATGGTGAGTTGGATGAAGAAGTGTATGTGGAACAGCCCCTGGCTTTGAAAATCAGGAGCTGCTGGACTTTGTGTACTTTCTCTTCAAGGCTATCTATGGTCTGAAACAAGCCCCAAGGAAATGGTATGACACTCTCTCTGGTTTTCTTTTAGAAAATGATTTTGTTAGAGGTATCATAGACAAAACTCTTTTTTCCAAGTCTATGTGGATGACATCATATTTGGGTCTACTAATGATGATCTTTGTAAGAGATTTGCTAACCTAATGCAGAGTAAGTTTGAAATAAGTATGATGGGTGAGCTGAAGTTCTTTCTTGGATTGCAAGTAAGTCAAAGGTCAAATGGAATATTTATTTGTCAATCCAAGTATCTCAAAGAACTCCTCAAGAAGTATCACATGGAGGATTCAGCATCAGCAAGGACTCCATATTCAACCGCAGTCAAACTGGGAGCTTGTGATAACTCTATCAAGGTAGATATTACAAGCTACAGAGGTATGATTGGCTCCTTACTCTATCTTACTGCTAGTAGACCAGATATTATGTATGCTACATGCTTGTGTGCAAGGTTCCAAGCGGACCCTAGAGATTTACATCTCGTTGCTGTTAAAAGAATCTTGAGATATCTTAAGGGTACACCTAATTTAGGTATCTGGTACCCTAAAGATTCTGGTTTTAATCTTGTTCGATATACAGATTCTGATTATGCAAGTAGTGTTGTGGATAGAAAGAGTACCTCTGGAAGTTGTCAATTCCTACGAGGTAGATTGATTTCCTGGTATAGCAAGAAACAACAGAAGCTGAATATATTGTTGCTGGAAGCTGTTGTGCTCAGATCTTATGGATAAGGAATCAATTAAAGGACTATGACTTTGCATTAGACAAAATTCGTATTTTGTGTGATAATACAAGTGCCATAGCAATCTCCAACAACCCTGTGCAGCACTCGAGAACGAAGCACATTGATATCAGGTATCATTTTATCATAGAGCATGTCATGAATGGAACTGTGGAGTTACACTTTGTACCCACAGAAGAACAAACTGCAGATATATTCACTAAATCTGTTGACGAATCCACATTTATCAAGTTGGTTGGTAAATTGGGTATGTTAAACAGTCTTAGTGATTAACAATATCTCTGTCATGTTTGTTCTTTCAAAAATTCATTTACTCTTGTCATTTAAATGATATTTATTGCCTATTCTCATTTAATATTACATGCTTGTAAATTTAAATATTTCTGAATAATTCATTTTCTTTAAAAATATTTTTCTCATATTTTTTAAGTGGAGAAATGTATTTTTATTGAAAATATATTTATTTAGAATTATTTAGGTGTTTTTCAGATTGTAAATATTGTTGTTTAAATTTTTCTGCAAGTTTATATTAATTTTATGCAATTCTATATTATTCTGCATATTTTTCTAGGATTTATGGAATTTTCTGTGAATTTTTCTAGACTTTATAAATATTTCATGCATTTTTATAAGTTTTATGAATTCTTCTGTAAATATTTTAATTAAATTCTGAGTTTTTCTTTAAGTCTTCCCAGTTTTACACTAGGAAGACTACCCGGAAAACAAGGGATTTTTTTTTGTTTTTTGTTTTTTCCTATTTTATTTTTAAGTCTTTTCCTAAGTATTCCCAGTTTTTGAACTAGGAAGACTATCCGGAAGACTTAGAAATACTTATATTATTTTTTGTTTTTATTTTATTGATTTTCCGGAAGACTTTCTAGTTTTTACTATGAAGACTACCGGGAAGACTATCCTAAGTCTTCCTCTTCCCACTACAATCTTAAAAATAACTGTTCAGTCTTCTATTCTTTTTCAGTTTAATTATTTTATTCATTTATATATATAGATACACAGTACATACGCTTTACTATTCAGTTTTTGCCTTATCAGTTTTTCAAAAACTCCCCTTTCGAATTCTATCAATTCTGTAGAAACCATTGATCTTGATTCATTATTGCTCAAGTATTTACTTAGCAAAACACTTTTTATTCTTTCAAAATCAATCTTTCAAGTCGAAGTGTTGCTAAATTTTTCATTTTTCTTGAAATCAATTCGACTTGATTGTTCTTTTCTTGCTAAGTGATTACCTGTGTTAGTGATCTTGTGTTTCTCTGAGAGAAAATCTGTGTGTGTTCTTGAGATTCAATTGCCCAAAATTTAGTTTGCATTTCAAAAGTGCTTTAGTTCGAATTTTAGGATCAAATTTTTAAATTTGATTAATTTTGGTAAAATTTAATTTTGTGGATTTTAATTAATTTTAATTAATTCTAAAAATCCCTAAAATTTTAATTTTATTTTGGAGAGATTTCTCTGGAAAGACTGTATGGTGTTCTGAAGACCTATGAGCTGGAGCAGATTCAACAGAATGAATTATATGGAACTGGGAAGATAGTTGGTTCTTCTACTGCATTGACAACAATAGTCCCAAAGAAACTAGAAGTGAAGGTTGTTCAACCTTCCAGTTCTATCTTGGATGTTATTGATGCTGAATTTGGTTTAACATCCATTGATCAATCTGGTGGTGACTACTACTCTTTGGAAGAACTTGATCCGCTGGAGGATGGTGATTTGGCCATGATAGTCAGGAAGTTTGGGAAGTTCAGATTCAGAAGGAATCCCAATCTTAAGTTCAAGCCCAGATTTCAGAGAGGTGGATCTTCCTCCTCAAGTAGCACAAGGGGTGGCTACAAAACTGGAAGTGTGGAAAGGAGCACAATCAGGTGCTATAATTGCAATGAGTTGGGTCACTTTGCTACTGAATGTAAAAAGACAAAGCAAGTGAGAATGAACTCATTTGATTCTAGCAAGAAGAACAAGATTGGGAAAGCTTATGTTGCTGAAGGAAAGAGTTGGGATGATCCTGACAGTGATGAAGAAGCAGGTGAAATTGGGAAAGTTTTATGATGATTTTGTATTTGGTAACACCGTGGAGAACAATGGAGTTATGAATTTTATTAGATTAACGGTTTTCAAAGGAGTAAGAGATATTTTAATTAATTAAAAATTTCCTGAACTCAAAATTTAGCTTTAGAATATATGGACGAGATCCGATCGAGATGTACTATCTGATTAGATGGATTTTAATAAAAGATTCTGTAAATAATACCTTGTTTTAGAGCATAAGATTAAAGGGCTATGTGTAAATCGTATTTTGTTGTTATTCAATGTGTTTATTGTCTATACGACATTAGAGATCTCTTGACTGAATATGATTGAATTTGCATCGCGGGCAAGCTTACTATTCTCTTTCTCTCTCGAGATTTTCTACATATAAGTGCAAGTGTAATGTCATTCCTTACCTTCCAATGTTTTTCAATGTTTTCTGTCAAATGTGATTTTCTTATAAAATTCCAATTAATTTTGTTATGAGAAATTATAAGAAATTTGAGAAAGTTTATTACTTTTGAGCATGTAACTTGATAGTGAGTTTGGTTGTTATTTTGAAGTTCGTAAAAAATATTACGTTAAAGCGAATTTCTTCATTATCAGTTATTCTCATTTGTTCGAGATGACTCTTTTGTTTTATTCAGCCAAGGATTAGTCTCTTTGTTTGAATTAGTCAATTTCATTCTTTTCTGTCAGAGTTATTGTTCAAACCTGACAACCCTTTTTGTGATTTTTTTTATTTGATTCATTGTCCGAATCAAATTTTTCGATTGTGTAAACCTAAATCATATCAAGTCGCACGCTAGTCGAGTTATAAATCTTAATCTCGAATATTGGTAGACTAGAGTAATTGTTTATTTGATTTCGGGTTGTTCTGATTGGTTCGAGACAACTTATGATAATTCTTTGTTTCAACTATTCCCATTCCTTCGAGTTGTAACTGTTCGCGCATTGTCCATGTCAACAAAAAAATAATTTTATTTAAAATTCTATATTGTTCCTTTATTAGGATTGATAACACATTTTTGAGGAAAGTGAAAGTTAGCCAGGTCAAGCAAATAATTTGTGAGAATTGTTTCAAATGATCTGTATTCCCAAATGAATGGGGTATTCTTTACTCATACGGTCAAAACGGGAGAGCGACCCATGGTTTACTCTTTTTGGTCAACGTGGAAGAGCAGCCCACGTCCAGATAGAGATTGGTACCCATTAATTCTGGTGCATATATTTTATGGCACTAATTTTTCTTGGGTTGAAAATGATAACCCTTTATGCTAGCAAAATATTTTGTGATACTTGAGACATAGCAATGATCGGGCTATGGGCTATCACGGTGTATGGTACTTGAGACAAGGCAGTTGATCGAGCCAGGGGGTATCGTAGAGGTGGAGACCAGTATTCTTACTCTCAAATGTCAAACAATCCGAGAATTTTGTCATTGTGTTTAAACACTCAAAATTATTCTAAGTTAGAATTGAGTTCTTTCTTTTGTTACTTATGTTCAAATTGAGATGGTTGCTTCTATATCTTTCTTTTGAGCATCAAAGATGTCCGATAAGTCATCGAAGTTTTCAATTCCTACTTATTGTAGTGTACTACTTGAGTATCCCTTGAAAATTGTTTCCTTATAATGAGATTGTTACTTCTCATTTTCACTACGAGTATTATTTCCTTTGTACCATTTAGTCGTTAAGAATTAGGTAGTGAACTTGCTGAGCATTCAATTTCTCCGCTGGCTATAATAATGAGTCCTCTAAACGGCAAGCTGAAGATTCAGGGCCAACATGGCACCGATTAGAATCACTGTTCTCATGTATGTGACGAATGGTATTTTTGTACCATTTTTAGCTTTATTAACCGGCTTAAATGTGATACACATGTACGAAAATTCAAGAAAAAAATTAAATAGGAGTAATTGGTTTAAATCTGCAATTGATGGGTAATGGAGAAAGAGCCAAGGTGGACCGAAATCTAGTGGGAGATGAAGGTTGAAAAGGAGAGGGGAGAGACATAGTGAAAGAGATGTGGGAGAGGGTGGATGGATTGGTGGCGATAGTTGATGGTGGTGGCGGCCACGGCTGGTGGTGAGGATGGTGGTGACAGCGCTGTGGGTGGTAGCATGTGGTAGGGTCCTGGTGGTGGTGATGTTGGTGGGTAGAGGAGGTGGCGTTGGTGGGTGAAGGCAGGTGGTGGTAGTGGTGGTGGTGGTGGTGGTGGGTGGTGTGGTTGACGGTAGTGATGGGTAGAGAGATAAGGGAGTTAGATGAGAGAGATGAAAGATAAAAATTAAAAATTAAAAAATGAATTGTGTGGCTATGATTTGGTTTAGATATAAAAAATGAGTAAATGAGATCAGATCTTAGTTGTCACATGATATTAATACTTGATAAATTAATATTTTTTAGTATAAAATTTAATTTTAGTGTAGTTGATGTAAAAAATTATCAATTTTAATTAGATAATAAGATAGTTCTATTTAAAAAGTTTGATGAATCAATGTTTGATCCCACTAAGAATATAAATTAATAATTTATATAATAAAAATATTTTTTCACGATAATTTAGTTAGATATGATTTTATGATTTTAGATATTTTTTCACGATAATTTAGTTAGATAACTTATCTTTAACTCCACTCACAAAACTTAAGCTCTGGTCCAATACTAATAATATTAAATAAAACGCCCTCAGCTTGAAAAGTATTTAACCATTTTGTGGATAATATTTAACAATGTTTTTTAAACAATGATTTGCACCATTTCTCATGAACTAGAAACTTAATTTAGCATAAATAATTAAATAAAGTACTCCTAAGTCATAACCATTATGGGGTAATAACATAGAATATAAAAAGTATTTGTAAATACTATATACATAACTCCTGAGTTGTAAATGGTTTTATTTTGTTGGCATGCTCCTGAGTTTCCAAAACTTTTTCTCATTTTTGGAATGATGCCGAGGGATTGTCTCACAAAACATTTTATTTAATTACTTTTATATCCAAACATTTTCTTCTGCTCATAAAAAACTTGGGAGAAGGTTAGGGAAATTAAACTATCACTTTTCATTCAAATGGTAAAGGTGCTTATGTTGGTTAACAAAATATAATTCCTTATATGAATTAACAAAAGATAATACTTTGCTTATAATTTGGCCGTTAAGCAAATTTAAATAGGTGGACTTAAAATATAAATCACATGAGAAAATAAAGTATGAAACCAGAAAGAGGGAGCTGAACAATTTTTAATTTGTTCCAAGAAGTCTGGTGTAAAAAAAGAGAATTTTCTTAAGTTTACAAAGAAACTGATGTTTTTCTATAAACTGTCTGCGTAATTACCCTTGGTGGCTAAAGAAAAATCAGAATCTTTAGACTTAATATATAGGGCGTTGTCCACAGATGGTGCACTCCTCACGTTTGGATAGTCATACTGACCCTGTCGAATATTTGGCAAAAAATTGCCAACATGATCCCATCAAAACCCAAAATTTTGGTTCTCATTGAGATCCGAATCCAAAGCTGGAAATTTAAAATCGCTAGAGTACAGGTCATTCTGAGTTTGGAAATTGCCAAGTGGGTCCTCCTCTGGTGCTATCCCATCATCAGCACCCTCATTTTCTTTATGTGAACTAGCTGTCACATGTTCAAGTTTCAAACAGCTTGGAGGTTCCTCCACCAGTACCATCATACTATTTTGGCAGTAATTAGCAGCCTGCAAATTCATGGGAAGCACCAAATTATATTTTCAGAGTATGCAAGGGCTAGCTAAAAACAGGCATATATTTCGTAATTAAAGTCTAATAGCTCCCAACTCCCTTGTATTTCATTTTCACTAGTGTCTTGTTCAAGGAATGGTGTAATATCGAGATACACTTCCGTATCTTCTGACACTTGTGAAGCATCAGAAATTCTATTACCTGGATTGGGTGAGCCATAAAGTAATTAACAATTAAAATAGCTAAATATTTCTTTATTTTTCTTAATATTATTTTTTGGCTTAAATTTGATTTTAAAAAGTGATATAGTCGGTACTAATTTACACAAATTCTTTTCTTTTTTCAAATCTACAAGAACACTTACCACCATTCATGTTTTCTTCTTCTGCAGCAAGATAAATGGAACGTCACCTTGTTTCTAACTTTGTGCACCATAACTAATCAATGTCACATTTAATTACTTATTTATTTTGAGAAATTACCTTACATTATTAATTAGTTATCATCAGATTAAAAACAGGTGTGAAGAGGATATAATATAATTTTCAAAACAAATTAAAATACTGTAAATAATAATATTGATAAATGTACTAGTATTAATTTATCATATTTATACGTAAATCAATATAAATACATAAATAAGCATTGCACTAGTTTAGTGGAAGAAAACTTAACCTGGAGATGACTCTTCACTTGATCTCTTGTTACCCCCCCTCACATTCATTTTCTTCAATATCAACTTTGGTTTGGCTTGTGCAAATATATATTAAATAAAATACATTAGAAACTGTTTTATCAATTAGTAAGACACTAAATTGGTGACATTTGTTAATAAATATTTGATTTAAATATTTGATTTAAACTATCTTTCATTTATTTGTAAGATAGTACATGACTAACAAAGTTCATAATTAAAAGGTATCATTTAAAACCTACAGAAAATCTTGTAGAAGTCCGTGTGTGGGTGAGAGAGAGAAAAAAATAGAGATTTAATAATGTGTATGTCAATTTAGTACAAAGAAGAAGGGGCTAATAAATTATTAATCATCTTAAATAAAATATAAACAAATAATTGGAGGTGCTCCCAAAAAATCTATAGATGAAAAATGTTTATCTAATATATCATGGAAATGAGCATTTTTGATTGTTGTGGGCATAGAGGCAAACAAAGAGTAAAATCAAATCTACACCGGATTAACATAAAATCATATATATTGAAATCAAAATGACCAATAATAAAAGTAAGATGTTCAAGAGAAAGATGATAATTACTAAAATAGCGGCCAAGCTCTTCAGCTCTCCTCTAGAAGTAGCCCTTTCAAGAACCTGTTGGTCTACCTCTACCACCAGCACTCCTTCCTCCTCTTCATTTCTCTCTCCATGAACCTGCTGCATCTGTTGCATCTGATAACCTGCAGGGTTACCGGCACCGAAACCCTGATTCTCCATCGGGATCATCTGATTTCCGGGGTTGACATCAGTGTCCAGTGTATTCACACCACTAGTAGGGGGATAGAAAAGTGGTACATTGTCTATCACTCAACTGTGGTGAACCGAGAAACCTTGATTGTGGACATGGTGCCCAGGATATATTTGCTGGCCAGGATTATAGTGTGGGTGAAGTGGGCCATTGGAATTTAATTGGCTATGTGCACCAAAGGCTTGGGGAACGAGGGTGTTCATACCACTAGTATGGCGAGGACAAGAAAAGTTTATGTTAATGGCCGCTGATGACCTTCCTGAATACATTTTTTTTCCTGCTCTAAAACTCTCAAGCAATATGTTTTCTGTTTTGTGTTTATCTTGCGATGCTAAAAGTCCGTGTGTGCTTCACAATTTATAATCCAGCCTTAATAAATTATTAGTTGACATAAAAACATTTTTTTTGTTATAATAATAACAAATAATGATAAGTATAGATATTCATGAGTGGTATATGATATTCAATATTCCGTTACATTTTTTGTTTGTGAACTGTCATACATTTCTTTTTTGAACTGTCATGCATATATTTCTTGGATTACTAGGGCCTCTTCAATTCAAATTAATATGCCTTAACACTACAAGAAAAACTGCATTAGACATCGGCTAAAAACCGATGTATATTGAAAAAGAGAAGCGATGTCTTTGCATGTGTAGAGAAAGGTAGGGGTATTAGACATCGATTTTTAGCCCATGTCTATGTTAATCTTTAACATCGGTTTTTAAATAAGCAACAGATGTCTATGTTCCTTTTTAACATCGGTTCCTTAATAAGAAACTAATGTCTATGTTCCTTTTTAACATCGGTTTCTGAAAGGCATATGTCTAGGCCTATTTGTAAACACCGAGTATTCTACTCAACTTTAATTAAGATGTAATAAGTAAATAATAAAAATCAAATGTCACAGGAATCTCAGAAGATTATATCTGTCAAAGAATGAAGATTAAAGTCATATACAGACTTGAAGTTATTCTACATTGAAAGAAGCTCAATTTATTGATCAAGCCTCAATGAAGTATTCAAGTTCAGTGGATTTATTAAAGTGACGGAGATTTCAAGTGGTGACAGCAAAAGATACTGATTACAGAGTTCTTGAATGAGAAGGAAGTGAATCACGGGTTAAAGTCAAACAGATAAAGAACAGACATTGTTGTTAGTCACTCATGAACCAGACAGTGCATTGAGTGTCAACGTACTAATATGTTTATTCTTTATCTAAGTTTTAAGTGATTCAGGAATTGTTTGAGAAGTCACCTAATTCTATTTATTCTCTTATAAATAATTAATACTATTAAGTAAATTATTTATTAAATTAATTCTGTAAAGAATTAATTTAATACATAATTTATTTAGTTAATCATTTAAATTAGAATAAAAATGAACTAGGAAGACTTAGGTTTGAACTAGGAAGACTTAGGTTATTGAACTAGCCTGATTGTCTTCCTAGGCCAATCTATTGTCTTCCCGATTGTCTTCCATTAACAAACATTGTCTTCCCGAGAGTCTTCCAAGGCCAAATTCACAGTTTTCCTCTAAGTCTTCCTAATGCAATTCCTTTTGTAATTGCATTGCACGTGGGTGATTAAACGAAAGTGATGTGGATTAGTATTAAAGGCAAGGCAGAAGACAGAAGACAAATTATCAATTACAACTCAAGAACAAAAGACACAGCAGCTTTTAAACATTACATTTTCTCTCTGTCTTTACTTCTTCCAACTGCAAAGGCATTAAATTTCATCAAGTGAATTAATTCTTGACTTGATCATTACATTAAATTCATAAGGATCATTTCACTTGTATTGCTTTAGCTTTCTAGCAGATCATAATCCCTAGATTTTATATCGAACTACTTTTTAGTATTCGATCCTTTTTATTACAAAAATAGATAAATTCATGTCGAATTTATTCTAGGTTTGTTTTATCAAGTTCATTGTAATCAGTGATCAGAATTGTAACACCCTTCAAGTTCAATAGAGTTTTATTTAACTTGAATATTGTTTCAGTTTTATTCCGCATTAATTTGTTCCTAATTGTTAAATTATTCAAAGGACAAATTTTGATTAAACGGTATCGTTTGTATTCAACCCCCCTTCTACAAACTTATCAGGACCTAACAATTGGTATCAGAGCCTTTTGATTGATATACTAATCAAAGATCCAATTATTTTGAGATTTTTTCTTATAATCTGAAATTTTTAATTTTTCAAAAATATCAAAAGATGTCTACTACACAGAAAGTGGGTACAGTCTAAATCCCAATGTTCAGCAAGGAGCATTATCCTATGTGGAAGAAGAAAATGCTCCTGTTTCTCCAAGTTGCAAATGTTAAATATCTAGGAGTGCTGAAGAGTGGTCCTAAAATTCCTATGATTATTGAGGAAGAGCAAATAAAGAATGATATTGTTACTAGGGCTGGAAGGATGTACCCTAAGAATCCCAAGGACAACACTCCTGATGAGAAAGAGGACTCTACACTGGATGCCTGTCTACAGTTGATACTGGTTGATTGTCTGGATCCTATCATGCATAATCATGTCCTAAACTGTGCTACTACCAAACACATTTGGGACACAATAGAGATAATCAACGAGGGGACAGAGGAAGTTAGAGAGAATAAGCTGGAAATTCTCACCTCTTCATATGAGCATTTCAGATCAAACCCTGGTGAAGGTATCTCTGCGGTTTTTGAGAGATACAACAAATTAATCAATGATCTGAATCTCAATGAGAAGCACTACACTATCAAGGAGATTAACAAGAAGTTCCTACTGACACTTCCAATTCATTTGGAGCACAGAATATCTGCAATCAGAGAAGCAAGAGATATTGGAGAGATTTCTCTGGAAAGACTGTATGGTGTTCTGAAGACCTATGAGCTGGAGCAGATTCAACAGAATGAATTATATGGAACTGGGAAGATAGTTGGTACTTCTACTGTATTGAAAACAATAGTCCCACAGAAACTGGAAGTGAAGGTTGTTCAACTTTCCAGTTCTATCTTGGATGTTATTGATGCTGAATTTGGTTTAACATCCATTGATCAATCTGGTGGTGACTACTACTCTTTGGAAGAACTTGATCTGCTGGAGGATGGTGATTTGGTCATGATAGTCAGGAAGTTTGGGAAGTTCAGATTCAGAAGGAATCCCAATATTAAGTTCAGGCCCAGATTTCAGAGAGGTGGATCTTCCTCCTCAAGTAGCACAAAGGGTGGCTACAAAACTGGAACTGTGGAAAGGAGCACAATCAGGTGCTACAATTGCAATGAGTTGGGTCACTTTGCTACTGAATGTAAAAAGCCAAAGCAAGTGAGAAGGAACTCATTTGATTCTAGCAAGAAGAACAAGATTGGGAAAGCTTATGTTGCTGAAGGAAAGAGTTGGGATGATACTGACAGTGATGAAGAAGCAGGTGAAATTGGAAACCTTGCTTTAATGGCTAAGGAATAACAATACATTATTCTGCCCCTAGAACCCCTCAACAGAATGGAGTGGTGGAAAGAAAGAATCGTACATTGATTGAAGCTGCTAGAACTATGTTAAGTGAATCAAGACTTCCAATGTACTTTTGGGCTGAAGCTGTGAACACTGCTTGTTATACTCAGAATCGAACTTTAATCAATAAGGACTTAATGAAGACTCCTTATGAGATCATGAACAACAAGAAACCAACTCTCAAATACTTTCATGTATTTGGTGCAAAATGCTTTGTGCTTAAGGATGACAATGTGACACATGGCAAGTTTGAAGCCAAGGCACAAGAAGCTATCTTTGTTGGTTATTCCAGAAGATCTTACAGAGTATATTTGATGACACTAAACTCCCTAATATCCAAACAGGAGATTCATCTGAGAAACTAAAGTTTGATAACTTGCTAGACTCAGAATCAGATGATGAAGCCCCACCTGAGATTGTTGCTGGTAATGACAATAATAATGATGATAATAATCCTGGTGGTGATGGTGGAAACATTGGTAACAATGGAGATGCCACTAACACTGGAGAAGAATCATCAAGGCAATCAAGCAACAACTCAGGGGGAGGAAATGAAGGATCTACTAGTCATTCACAACACCACAATGAATTTCAAGGCGAATCATCAAGATCAAATCTTCCAAGACAGACTGTGTGGAATAAAGATCATCCTTTTGAGCTGATCATTGGTGATCCAGGTGTTGGAGTTAAAACTAGAACTGCTACTCAGAATGAATGTCATTATTCAGGGTTCCTATCTGAGTTGGAGCCAAAGAAGACTGAGGAAGCACTGACTGATCCTGATTGGGTGATTGCTATGCAAGATGAACTCAATCAATTTGAACAACAAGTCTGGAAGCTAGTACCGAGACCAAAGAACAAGAAAGTAGTTGGTACTAGATGGGTATACAAAAACAAGCTAGATGAGGATGGCATTGTTACAAGGAACAAGGCAAGACTGGTTGCTCAAGGGTCTTCACAAGCTGAAGGCATTGATTATGATGAAAGCTATGCACCAGTGGCTAGACTTGAGGCCATCAGGATGTTCATAGCATTTGCAGCTTACTCCAATTTTAATGTCTATCAAATGGATGTTAAGAGTGCATTCCTGAATGGTGAGATGGATGAAGAAGTGTATGTGGAATAGCCCCTGGCTTTGAAAATCAGAAGCTGCTAGACTTTGTGTACTTTCTCTTCAAGGCTATCTATGGTCTCAAACAAGCCCCAAGGAAATGGTATGACACTCTCTCTGGTTTTCTTTTAGAAAATGGTTTTGTTAGAGGTATCATAGACAAAACTCTTTTTTCAAAGAAACACAAAGGTGATATGATATTAGTCCAAGTCTATGTGGATGACATCATATTTGGGTCTACTAATGATGATCTCTTTTGAGCTCATCCTTTTGAGCTGATCATTGGTGATCCAGGTGTTGGAGTTAAAACTAAAAGTGCTACTCAGAATGAATGTCATTATTCAGGGTTCCTATCTGAGTTGGAGCCAAAGAAGACTGAGGAAGCACTGACTGATCCTGATTGGGTGATTGCTATGCAAGATGAACTCAATCAATTTGAACAACAACAAGTCTGGGAGCTAGTACCGAGACCAAAGAACAAGAAAGTAGTTGGTACTAGATGGGTATACAAAAACAAGATGGATGAGGATGGCATTGTTACAAGGAACAAGGCAAGACTGGTTGCTCAAGGGTCTTCACAAGCTGAAGGCATTGATTATGATGAAACCTATGCACCAGTGGCTAGAATTGAGGCCATCAGGATGTTCATAGCATTTGCATCTTACTCCAATTTTAAAGTCTATCAAATGGATGTTAAGAGTGCCTTCCTGAATGGTGAGCTGGATGAAGAAGTGTATGTGGAATAGCCCCTGGCTTTGAAAATCAGAAGCTGCTAGACTTTGTGTACTTTCTCTTCAAGGCTATCTATGGTCTCAAACAAGCCCCAAGGAAATGGTATGACACTCTCTCTGGTTTTCTTTTAGAAAATGGTTTTGTTAGAGGTATCATAGACAAAACTCTTTTTTCAAAGAAACACAAAGGTGATATGATATTAGTCCAAGTCTATGTGGATGACATCATATTTGGGTCTACTAATGATGATCTCTTTTGAGCTCATCCTTTTGAGCTGATCATTGGTGATCCAGGTGTTGGAGTTAAAACTAAAAGTGCTACTCAGAATGAATGTCATTATTCAGGGTTCCTATCTGAGTTGGAGCCAAAGAAGACTGAGGAAGCACTGACTGATCCTGATTGGGTGATTGCTATGCAAGATGAACTCAATCAATTTGAACAACAACAAGTCTGGGAGCTAGTACCGAGACCAAAGAACAAGAAAGTAGTTGGTACTAGATGGGTATACAAAAACAAGATGGATGAGGATGGCATTGTTACAAGGAACAAGGCAAGACTGGTTGCTCAAGGGTCTTCACAAGCTGAAGGCATTGATTATGATGAAACCTATGCACCAGTGGCTAGAATTGAGGCCATCAGGATGTTCATAGCATTTGCATCTTACTCCAATTTTAAAGTCTATCAAATGGATGTTAAGAGTGCCTTCCTGAATGGTGAGCTGGATGAAGAAGTGTATGTGGAATAGCCCCTGGCTTTGAAAATCAGAAGCTGCTAGACTTTGTGTACTTTCTCTTCAAGGCTATCTATGGTCTCAAACAAGCCCCAAGGAAATGGTATGACACTCTCTCTGGTTTTCTTTTAGAAAATGGTTTTGTTAGAGGTATCATAGACAAAACTCTTTTTTCAAAGAAACACAAAGGTGATATGATATTAGTCCAAGTCTATGTGGATGACATCATATTTGGGTCTACTAAGCTAATGCAGAGTAAGTTTGAAATGAGTATGATGGGTGAGCTAAAGTTCTTTCTTGGATTGCAAGTAAGTCAAAGGTCAAATGGAATATTTATTTGTCAATCCAAGTATCTCAAAGAACTTCTCAAGAAGTATCACATGGAGGATTCAGCATCAGCAAGGACTCCATCTTCAATAGCAGTCAAACTGGGAGCTTGTGATAACTCTATCAAGGTAGATATTACAAGCTACAGAGGTATGATTGGCTCCTTACTCTATATTACTGTTAGTAGACCAGATATTATGTATGCTACATGCTTGTGTGCAAGGTTCCAAGCGGACCCTAGAGATTTAGATCTCGTTGTTGTTAAAAGAATCTTGAGATATCTTAAGGGTACACCTAATTTAGGTATCTGGTACCCTAAAGATTCTGGTTTTAATCTTGTTGGATATACAGATTCTGATTATGCAGGTAGTGTTGTGGATAGAAAGAGTACCTCTGGAAGTTGTCAATTCCTAGGAGGTAGATTGATTTCCTCGTATAGCAAGAAACAACAGAAGCTGAATATATTGTTGTTGGAAGCTGTTGTGCTCAGATCTTATGGATAAGGAATCAATTAAATGACTATGGCTTTGCATTAGACAAAATTCCTATTTTGTGTGATAATACAAGTGCCATAGCAATCTCCAACAACCCTGTGCAGCACTCGAGAACGAAGCACATTGATATCAGGTACCATTTTATCAGAGAGCATGTCATGAATGGAACTGTGGAGTTACACTTTGTACCCACAGAAGAACAAACTGCAGATATATTCACTAAATCTGTTGACGAATCCACATTTATCAAGTTGGTTGGTAAATTGGGTATGTTAAACAGTCTTAGTGATTAACAATATCTCTGTCATGTTTGTTCTTTCAAAAATTCATTTACTCTTGTCATTTAAATGATATTTATTGCCTATTCTCATTTAATATTACATGCTTGTAAATTTAAATATTTCTGAATAATTTATTTTCTTTAAAAATATTTTTCTCATATTATTTAAGTGGAGAAATGTATTTTTATTGAAAATATATTTATTTAGAATTATTTAGGAGTTTTTATGCAATTCTATATTATTCTGCATATTTTTCTAGGATTTATGGAATTTTCTGTGAATTTTTCTAGACTTTTATAAATATTTCATGCATTTTTATAAGTTTTATGCATTTTTCTGTAAATATTTTAATTAAATTCCGAGTTTTCTTTAAGTCTTCCCAGTTTTACACTAGGAAGACTACCCGGAAAACAAGGGATTTTTTTTTTGTTTTTTGTTTTTTCCTATTTTATTTTTAAGTCTTTTCCTAAGTCTTCCCAGTTTTTGAACTAGGAAGACTATCGGGAAGACTTAGAAATACTTATATTATTTTCTGTTTTTATTTTATTGATTTTCCGGAAGACTTTCTAGTTTGTACTAGGAAGACTACCGGGAAAACTATCCTAAGTCTTCCCGATTGTCTTCCGAGTACAATCTTAAAAATAACTGTTCAGTCTTCTATTCTTTTTCAGTTTAATAGTTTTATTCATATATATATATAGATACACAGTACATACGCTTTACTATTCAATTTTTGCCTTATTACTTTTTCAAAAACTCCCCTTTCGAATTCTATCAATTCTGCACAAACCATTGATCTTGATTCATTATTGCTCAAGTATTGACTTAGCAAAACACTTTTTATTCTTTCAAAATAAATCTATTAAGTCGAAGTGTTGCTAAATTTTTCATTTTTCTTGAAATCAATTCGACTTGATTGTTCTTTTCTTGCTAAGTGATTACCTGTGTTAGTGATCTTGTGTTTCTGTGAGCGAAAATCTGTGTGTGTTCTGGTTGTGTGTGTTCTTGAGATTCAATTGCCCAAAATTTAGTTTGCATTTCAAAAGTGCTTTAGTTCGAATTTTAGGATCAAATTTTTAAATTTGATTAATTTTGGTAAAATTTAATTTTGTGGATTTAGTTCGAACTAGCAAATTTTGTTCAGCTAGTTGTAAATGTTTTTTTTGAAGTGAACTAGTTATTGTTTCACTAAGTTCAACTTTTAGTCAAATTTATATAAGTGAATTCATGATGCATTTGTATGCAGTGAAGTATGGTGGGAAGATTTTCAAACGATAATTTGATTGAGACCTAACCATGTCGCCCCCTCAGCGAGAATTTTTACAAAGTTTTTTTTTTATATATATAAAGCATTATGTTGCTTGAAGTATTCTTGGTACCATGCAAGTATTTTCCTTAGTATTTGGAAAAAGAGAGTGTTGAAGCTTAGAGCTAAAACAAATGAGCCCGATAAATTATGAATCGAAGTTACGGAAATTGCCAAGGTTTGTTTCGCATGATGCGAATTCAGAATAACGAAGTGTTCGAAACGACTGATTATGTTACCTTGGTTAATGAATCGACTATGATAGAAATGGAAGCAAAGTGGACGAGAAAGAAATGGGCATAAAGAAAATAGAGTATGAAACGTGAATAGATTGAGAAAGAAAGAAGGTAAGAATTCAGATTGTCGGAAGAGGGAACGATTGACCTCCAAGGAGGTGCAACTTGTTTAGCGACTGTGATGGATACGAAACGGGAGGTACCTAGTGTACATACTATCACCCGATAGAGAAATAGAGTTCCTATAGAATTAGCTCCAAGAACGGCGCCAGTTTCGAAAGCCCCGTACCGACTAACTCCAGTCGAGATGAAGAAATTAGTCGCTCAATTTTAGAAATTGTTAGGGGAAAGAATGATAAGTCCAAGTGCATCACCGTGGGATGCACCCGTGTTATTGGTGAAGAAAAAGGACGACAACATGAGGCTGTGCATTGAGTATCGAGAGCTAAATAGGCTAATTGTTAAGAATGATTACCCCTGCCAAGGATCGGTGATTTGATCGATCGGCTGAATGATGCAGTTAAATTCTCGAATATTGATTGAGAACTGGATACCACCAATTGAATATTAAGCCTGAGAACGTACCCAAGACTGCGTTTCGCACCAAGTATGGACACTACGAGTTTTTAGTAATGTCGTTTGGGCTGACGAATGCCCTTGCAGCTTTCATGGACGTGCTGAATCGACTTTTCAAGAAGTATTTGGATAAGTATGTCATAGTGACATCGGCAATATTTAGGTTTACCTCAAAGACCGAGGAAGAACATGCAGAACATTTGAGGATCGTGTTTGAAGCACTGAGGAGAGAAAAGTTATATGCCAAGTTCTCAAAGTGCGAGTTTTGGCTAAAGGAAGTACAATTTTAGGACATATGGTCAATAGTTAAGGAGTACTGGTTGACCCTGCAAAGATAGGAGATGTTTCAAACTAGGAAAGACCAACCACACCAACCGAGGTGAGTACTTTTGTGGATTTAGTCGGATATTACCGAAGATGTGTACAATCTAAGAGCTTTACCTGAAGAATGGGATACTGAGACCTCGATCATTAGACATCAGTATGATCTCAACACTGTGTCTCTTGATGAAGTCTATGGAATGTTAAGAACTCATGATCTTGAAGTTCAACAGAGAAAGAATAAGAAAAGCAGCAAGGCAAAATCTATTTCTTTGAAAGCAGAGGCTAAATCAAAAGGAAAAGCTACGGAGGTCTCTAGAAGGAAATCAAGAATAGTTGAGTCAGGTCCTGATGACTCATCATCAGATACTGATGGCAATCCTGATGCCAATACTGATGATGACTCTTCTGACTCAGACATGGAAGAGATGGTTGTTATGATTGTCAGAAACTTCAAAAGGATGAAGTTCAGGAAGACTAGAAGACAAGGCAACTTCCAGAAAAGGAGTTTCAATGCAGACAAAGACAAGTATATCAAAAAGGATAGCAAGGGTAGCAAAATTGACAAGTCAAAGGTTAGATGCTACAAGTGTAATGATATGGGTCACTTTGCTTCAGAGTGCAAGAAGACAAAGGCACTCATCACATCAAGCAAGGATTGGATGGACTCTTCCTCAGAATCTGATACTGAGGTGGTCAACTATGCCCTGATGGCCAATACTGATGATACTGCTATTCCTGATGATAAGGTACTCAATACTGTCTTTGATTTTGATACTGATAATGCTTCTGAGTTAAGACGTTTTCTAAAGTCATTGCATATTAGCTTTAGAAGTCAAACTGCTGAGAATTCTAGAATCTTATCTGAGATGTCTGAACTTAGGAAAAGGAATGAGCATCTAGAAGCTGAATTTTCTCATATGCAAAAAGTACAGATAGAATGTGATAATGCTAAACACATGTATTTAGAGATGAAACTCAAATGTACTGGACTAGAAAAGGATTTAGAATATGCTACTGAGAAAATCAGAACCTGGACAGACTCTGGTAGAAAATTTCATGAGATTAATACCTCTAAGAATTGGAAAGAGTGTCTAGGGTATAAGTCAAATGAAGATAAGAAATTGAAAGAGAAAATTGTTGTTGATGAGACAGTTAGTCCAAAAACCTATAGACATGTTATAGACAAAACCAAATCTAAGATTATTACTGTTGATTTTGTTTTTGGTAAAGATTCCAATTCAATTTTTGAAAAAGGATCTACTTCTGTTCAAAGTATAAATCTTGTAAAGTCTAAACATGTCTTGAATAAAGTCACTAAGAATGTAGGTTTACTGTCTCAGAAACAACTCAAGGATAAAATCTGTGAGGTTAGAGATAAGAAAAAGGAAGCTACTGTTAAGAGAAACAGGAATGGTAAAATTGGGATCAATAAAGAGCATGGTTATAAGTATATCCCAAATGCACCTAGGAAATGTTGTTTTACCTGTGGAAACTCTAATCATCTTGCCATTGATTGTAAAAAGAGTTTAAAGAAAAGTATTGAAATTCCTATTTCTGATGTCAGGAGTAGATCAGTATTTTAAAAACCACAGAAGTCCTGTTTTCATTGTGGTAGTATATGGCATTCTATTTATACTTGTGTAGAATACCATGATTTGTACTATAACTTTTATGATCCATTGCCTAAGTTTGATAAAAATAGTGCAAATTCTGGTAACCTTAAGAATGTCAAGTTGGAACATGCTTTTGTTAATACTGATACTGACAAAGCAAATCCTGATGGAGTAAATCCTGTCAGGACTGCTAATGTCAGAAAATCTTCTGCTGCTAAAGTTAATAAATTGCATGGAAAAAGGAACCCAACATGTATGGGTTCCTAAATGTTCTAACTAGTGTGTTTCTATTCTGATTGCAGGGAAAAAGGAAAAATGTGTTAGTCATGGATAGTCGATGCTCTGTGCACATGACTGGAAACAAGGCCCTGTTATCAGAATATGAGGAAAAAGTTGGCCTAACTGTGTCTTATGGAGATGGCAACATTGGACAAACTTTGGGATATGGCAATATAATCATTGGAAATGTCATCATTGAGAAAGTAGCTCTAGTGAAGGGACTAAAACACAACCTGTTGAGTGTTAGTCAAATCACTGATAGAGGTTATCATGTCCACTCCTATTCCACACATTGTGATGTAGTCAGTAAAGAGACAGGAAAGATTGCATTGACTGGCTAAAGGCATGGTAACATTTATAAAGCCAACATTCAATCAAATACTGATGTCTCCCCTACATGTTTCATCAGTAAAGCATCAGTAGATGAAAGTTGGAATTGGCACAAGAAGCTTTCTCATCTCAACTTCAGCAATATCAATGAGTTGGTTAAGAAAAATTTAGTTAAAGGATTGCCAAAAGTGTTATATACTCCTGATGGACTCTGTGATGCATGTCAAAAAGCTAAACAGAGAAGGACATCATTCAAGAGTAAATCTGAATCCTCTATTGAAGAACCATATCACATGCTGCATCTTGATCTATTTGGTCCAATCAACATTATGACCATCAGTAAGAAAAGGCACACTCTTGTAATTGTTGATGAATATTCTAGATTCACCTGGGTGTATTTTCTTCACAGAAAAGATGAAACTCCTGAAATACTGTTGCATCATGTGAGAATGATTGAGACAACCACAAAGTACAAAGTCAAGATTCTGAGAAGTGATAATGGTACTGAATTCAAGAATTCAAAGATGGAAGAGTTCTGCAAATACAAATGAATTGTTCAACAATTCTCTGCTCCTGGCACACCTCAGCAAAATGGAGTAGTTGAAAGGAAAAATAGAATTCTTATTGAAGTTGGCAGAACTATGTTGGAAGAAGCTAAGTTACCTACATATTTCTGGGCAGCAGCAGTCAACACAACATGTTATACACAAAATCTCACATTGATAAACAGACATGGTATTACTCCTTATCAATCTCTCAAGGAGAAGAAACCAAGTTTGAAGCATCTGCATGTGTTTGGCTATAAATGTTTTGTTCTGAGAACTCATCCTGAACAGCTAGGGAAATTTGAAACAAAGGCTGATAAAGGAATTTTCATAGGCTATCCTGCATCAAGAGCCTTCAGAGTTTTTAATTTGAGAACAAGGACTGTCATGGAGTCAATACATGTATCTTTTGATGATAAGAAGATAATTGGCTTGAATGAAGACTCTCATGATAGACTGATTTTTGAAAATGAAGCTACCAAGGAACCTGAAGAAAGTGAATCAGATCCTTACGATCCATCAAATCCTGATGGCACATCAAATACTGATAGTGCTAACTATGATGATGCAAATAATGATAATACATCAAGTAGTGAAAATGTTGAGGGGGAGCAACAACATTCTACTACATGTTCAGAGTCAACTCAATCATCAGGACAGAATTCTTCAGATACTGATTCAAGTGACAATCCTGATATTTCATCAGGAGGAGATATCAATTATTCAGGGGGAGCTTCTAATGAAGCAAATTCTTCAAATCAAGATAACACCAATCCAGGGGGAGCATCTACATCAAGACATGACTTTCCACCAGCAAGGAAATAGACTGCAAGTCATACTCCTGATTTGATCATTGGAGATCCTGATGCAGGTGTTCAGAGAAGAAGTGCAACTCAGAATGAACGTCTATACAATAACTTTCTATCCAAGGAGGAACCTAAGAAAGTTGAAAATGCACTCAAAGATGCTGATTGGGTTACTGCAATGCAAGAAGAATTGAATGAATTTGAAAGAAATGAAGTCTGGAAACTGGTACCAAGACCAAAGAACAGATCAATTGTTGGTACAAAGTGGATTTTCAAGAATAAGACTGATTCTGATGGAGTAATAATCAGAAACAAAGCTAGGCTAGTTGCAAAGGGGTATTCTCAACAAGAAGGAATTGACTATGATGAAACTTTTGCTCCTGTTGCAAGACTAGAAGCCATCAGGATCTTTCTAGCTTATGCAGCTCATAAGAAATTCAAGGTTTTCCAGATGGATGTGAAAAGTGCTTTCTTAAATGGTGAACTGGAGGAAGAAGTATATGTTGAACAACCTCCTGGTTTCATTGATCCAAAATATCCAAATCATGTTTACAGATTGGATAAGGCACTTTATGGACTAAAGCAAGCTCCAAGAGCATGGTATGAAACCTTAGCTCAATTCTTACTGGAAAGTAGATTCAAAAGAGGTACCATTGATAAAACTCTATTCTATTTGAATCAAGGTAAGGATTTGCTTTTAGTTCCGATTTATGTTGATGATATCATTTTTGGGTCAATAAACAATAAGCTGTGTGAAAAGTTTTCTAAGCTTATGCAGTCAAGATATCAAATGAGCATGATGGGAGAAATGAGTTATTTTCTTGGTCTTCAAGTTAAACAGACTGATGATGGCATCTTTATCAATCAGTCAAAATACACAAAGAATTTGTTGAAAAGGTTTAACATGGAAGATTATGCTACTACAAGTACTCCCATAGCTACAGCTACAAAACTTGATCCTGATCAAGGTTCTGAGGTAGATGTAACTCACTATAGAGGGATGATTGTCTCTTTATTGTATCTCACTGCAAGTAGACCAGATATCATGTTTGCAACCTGTCTGTGTGCAAGATTTCAAGCAAAACCTAGAGAACCTCATCTGATTGTAGTTAAAAGAATTTTTAGATATCTCAAAGGCACTCCTTCTCTTGGTCTTTGGTATGCAAGGGAATCAGATTTTGGGTTATGTGGTTATTCAGGTGCTGATTTTGCAGGATGCAAGATAGACAGAAAAAGTACTTCCGGAAGTAGTCAATTTTTGGGTGGAAGACTAGTTTCATGGTTCAGTAAGAAGCAAAACTATTTCTACTTCAACGGCAGAAGCTGAGTACATAGCTGCAGGAAGTTGTTGTGCTCAGATAATGTGGATGAGAAATCAGTTGTTAGATTATGGCCTGTCATACTCAAAAATCCCTATTTATTGTGATAACCAAAGTGCTATTGCAATGACATGAAATCCAGTTCAGCATTCTCTTACTAAACACATCAGTATTAGATATCATTTTATAAGAGAACAGGTTCTGGAAGGAACAATTGAACTTCACTTTGTTCCAACTGATCAACAACTAGCTGATATATTCACCAAGCCATTGCCTGAAGCTACTTTCAATAAATTGGTGAATGAACTTGGAATGATGAACTTTGAGAATTTCTGAGAGAAGAAATCCTGATGACTATCAAATCCTGATGGTCATTCAGAAAGGTAGGTTATTTTGATCAAATGCTGATAGGATAAAATCCTGAAAGGAAGTCAACTGGTCAATCCTGATGCTCAGATTCTGAAGCTGGTGTGAAAACCAGAGGTTTTAAGACAAATTGGACAACAACAGTGCTGGTATTCTCTGGAAAATAAAAGTTATACTTAGTCTCTGATTAAGTATTAAGTTTTACTTTTACATCTCAATTTATTTTCTAAGAGATTACTATTCATCATGCTATGTATCAAATGCAATGTTACTAACAATTTGTGCAGGAAAGCTAAGAAGGACAAGAACAATTGAGAAAAGTGATAAATTTCATTAAATCTTGAAGATTCATTACAAATGAAAAAAAGGAAATTACATATTCTTTTCCTAGTCTATTTCTCTACTCAGGAACACGTGCCCTGTAGATAAGCATGAATGCTCCTGAGCAGCTTCACAGTCCATCAGGATTGGAAGGTCTCTTGTTCCATCCTTAAAGGACGAGAAGAGGAGCTGATGCACTTGAAGGCGGATCATCACCGTGTCCACCGGGACTCTTCCGTGCCTCCAACTTGCATAACATACAAGCATCACAGATCCTCTTCCTTCTCTCCAGCTCTCGCTCGAGCTCCTCATCCTCTTCATCATCTTCATCGTCTTCATCCTCTTCATCATTGACAATGATGAGATTGTCAAGAGGATTCCAGTCAGGGTTTGCCTGCTGGAAGTTGTGCCAAAGCACATCAGCCATTGCGTTTACAAAGGCGTTATGCTCCTGAGGGTCAGGAATAGGTTGAGGCTCTTCATTTTTAGCAATTTCTGCAAGAGCCTGATCCATCTCCTGCCAGATTAACTCTATTTCATTGAGTTCTTGATCAGGTAACGCATCTTGTTGATGGTTAGAAGCCATGGAGAAAAGAAGAAGGTGAAAGGTTTTCGTAAGACATTTTCTCTGTGGAGAGGGTTTGTGTATTTTTGATGATAAATGATTATACTGTTTAACACTCTCTATTCTTTTATAGAGATTATTTGATAAGACTTCAGGTCATTTTCTTATTCTCGAGGTGACGGTTCAGTTTTCCATAACTATTTTGCCTTGATAAATGGTAAGAATGTTTCAGTGGGTTCTACATCATTAATTTAGTGTATTTTTAAAACAAAAACATTTTTCAGGATTAGTGAAATAAAATTTTGTTTTCTTAAATAAAATTTTATTCTCATTTCATATAGAACATATTTTTTTTTAATCCTCATAAGGCAAATGGTTTTATTGGCAATGCCTTTATTCCTGATGAGGTTAGGTTTTTCTTACATCAGAAAATGCCTACTTTTTATGGATTGCTTTCTAATGCTATGGGGCAAGGTCCATCACACCTTGTTCCTGACACAAGCATGCCACCTAAACAGTCTAAATAGTTAACATCCACCTCTACTGTCTCTCAAAAGACTTTAGTTGTAAAATCAAAGAAATCAGCTAGAACTGATGTGTCAGGAAGGCAATCAGGTTCAAAGGATTTTTCCTATACATCAATCACTAAAAAGAAGTTACAAGGGGGTGTACAAGGGGTCCTGGTGAAGAAAGATGCTAAGGGTGTTGAGGCTGTTTCTGTTAAAAGAAAGTTAGTGCTCAGGGATGAGACTGATTCAGAGGATGATTTACCTATATCCTCTATAATTAATGTGAACAAGGAAGTTGTTGATACTGCTATTGAAGCTATGGTACCATTGTCTACACCACAGAAGAAAAGGAAATTATCTAAGGGCATGTATCATATTCCTTTCGAACAGAAGCAGGATACTGATGTACAGGACCCTTCTATTCTTAATGAGCAATCAAATTCAGCTACTCAAGCAAATCTTGATGTTAGTATTCCTGATGCTGCACCAAGTCAAGTGGTTACTATTTCAGACTCTCCAGCACATGACTCTCCAACAAAAAGACATGTTGATATTTAATGGGAAAAGTATGGTGTTGCTGCTTCCAATCTTGGGATTAAATATCCAATGGAAAAGCTAAGGAAAGCAAAGGAGTTAGTATTCTCTAGACAGAAGAAACTGAAGGGATCAAGCCCACAAGAACCTGGACCTCAAAGTGGTTCAGCAGCTCTTACTGATGATCCAGCCACACAAGAACCACTCAATCAAAGTTTGGGTGAAGGCTTAGCAATTGGAATGGTCACACAAGAACCATTTTCTCAACGGGAGAATGAAGACATTTTTATTCCAGCCACACAAGAACCATCTTCTCAAAGTGAAGATGCAGGCCATGCTACAGTTTCTGAGAAATTTCCTGACAATTCTCAAGGGATTTCTGGTGCAGATGAAATTCAAAGATTGGTCGAGGATACTGTCAATGAGGGAAGCACACAAGAACCTCCAACTCAAAGTGTTGAAGCAGCTTCAGAACCTCATGCTACACAAGAACCATCAGTAAAAGATACTGATGCAAGCTTATCAAATCCTAACGGTGTTGCTCCTGATACTAGTGGTTCTCCTGATGCTGAGCCAATTCTGATACAGCCACTAAGATCACGACCAATGGATCATTCTATCACAGATTCACAAGATAAACTGAAAGGTATAGTTATTCCTGATCCTGACGTTACACATGGTACTGATGATGATGATTCTGATGATAGTGATGATGATAATAATGAAGAGAAGGAACAGCTTGCCAGAGTTTTAAAATCTAGTCTTGGAACTAACTATGGTTCGTCAAGCACCTTCATGACTGGCAAGGCTTTTACTGGAAAAGACTTCAGACAAGACTTTTCTGTTCCTTCTGAGATTGATCATGCTGAACAGCTGAAATTTCAACAATGGGAAAATGATTGGTACAAATCCCATGATTCTGTAAGCTATCCATATGCATTGGATCATGCTTATAATGCTGTTAAGTTGATTCAGAATGAAGATTTGAAGAATCATTTGAAGGCTATTACTCTGTTATCCAAAAGCCCGAAACATGAAATAGATTCTGTCAAAGATTCTACTGACAAAGTGAGGACTGATATTTCTCAAAGTTTTACAAAGGTGCCTACTGCTCTTCAACTCAAGGTAGTGGAATCCCAAGTTATGTCAATCATTACTGAACAGTCTTCAATCAACAACATGATTGATTCTCTTGATACAAAGGTAACTGACATTCAAACCTCTCTTGCCTTAATGTTGAATATATTGTCAAATAATGATGTCAAAAAGGGGGACAAGGTAAGTCAGACAAAATGTACACCTGATCTAGTATTGAGGAGTAATGATGATGATACTGGAAATGATGGTGGTGACAAAGTTCTACAAGGAGAAACCTCTGATGCTGCTGTTATGAAGTCTACAATTCAAACTTCTCAAAGTCAAACAACGCAGTCAACTCATGTTTCTGATTCTGGAGTAAGGACAGTAAGAACATTGGTGCAATCTCAGATCCTGACGGAAGAACAAATACTGACAGGTGATCAGATCCTGATGCCTGGTCATGTACAGACTCTTGCTACAATCCCTGAAGGAGATGAAGATGTGATTATTGATAATCCTGAAGATGCATCAAATCTATTCCAAAAGTTTACTACAAAAGATGGCAGAATTGTTACTCTATATCACACTGATAAAAGAGTTCAACATTTATTTGCTAGAAAATCACTCTCTACAGCAAGTGAAGAATATCCTGATCTCTCACATGAAGAATTCTTAAGACAACAGAGAGAAGTGATGGAAAGCTTTAATAACCCTGCTCCTGCTAGAGGTAGAGGAGGCAGAGGTAGGAGAGGTGCTAGAATAGGTAGAAAAGGTTCTTCAACTCAAACAATGCCTGGACAGACAAGATCTAGAGGTTTCAGAATAAAAGAAATTCCTGAACCTACTCAAATTCTAGTAGTTCCTGACAGGTCTACTTTTGGTGATGATGGAATTGTTGAAGAAGAACCAGAATTAAGGAGAAGTTCAAGACAATTAATTCTCTGCAATACAAATCAAATTGAAGATTCTAATCCTGATATTGTTCCTGACAATGTTCAAGATCCTGATGAATCTGAAATTCTGCAAGAGATTGAGTTGTTAATCTTATCTACTGTTGTTGATTCTCACAACAAGGAAGTGGATGAAGAAGAAGAAGCCAGAAGAAGAGAAATCACAAGAACTACAAATAGAGATTTCAGTCTCTATGTACAAAGGCTTAAACTCTCAAACAGAAGAGTGTGGAGAAATTCAAGCAGACGGGAATCTTTACTAGAAAGAAGCTATGCTTTTGAAAAAGAGAAAGATAAGAAGTGGAAACACATAAGTACACTGAGGTGTAATACACCTATCAATTTTCAGACTGGAGGAATTATAACAAGGGCTTCACGTGTTGTTGATTTGTCTGATATGGTTAGATCAAAAGCACTATGGCTATGATTGTTTTCAAATCTGAAGCAATTGACAAGTAATTCAAAAGGAGGTATTGGACACAGGGATGCTGAATATCTGAATATGTCATATGTTGATCCTTACTCCTTGACTGAAATTGGAGGTACTTTAACTTCTGAAAACCTGAACAATTAATTAGATGTTGATATAGTTATAGATTGTCATGATGGTATTGAAAAGAAAGAAAAGCTTTTGTACTTCATGAAAGATGGTAGTGTGAAGATTCTATCCATTCAAGATCTGCTGATGAAAACTACACAGGAACTGGAATATGTTCATTATCTGTTAAGATGGAAGAATAAAGTGTGCAAAGTATGGAGTGACATGATCTTGTCAACAATAAGAAGAAGACTGGATGGAATTAGAAATTTCAATAGTAATTATACTCCCATGTACTTAAATCAAAGAGGTCAAGATGTGGAAATGCAAAGGGGAACTGCTGTTAAAGAAATGACTTTTGGCATGACTCAACTTACTCTCAATCCTGATGGGAAGGAAATTGTTTATATTTTGCTTGAAGAGCATAGTCTACATAGAAGCTCCATTCAAAATCTCAGAGCAGCTATTTACCAGATTAATGAGGAAGATGAAGAACTCAGAAATCTTAAGGAAAGACTGATTCAAATTCTTGAAGAAAAAGAAGAAAATCTATTATCCAACTTCTTGAAGATGAATCTGTTCTATCAAAGAATTTAAACAGATAAGTTGTTGCTAATATTTGTACATTTTGTAAATATGTTTTTGACATCATTGAATCTTAGGAATCTATACTTTATTTCACAAAGTATGAGATTGGGGGAGATTGTTAGATCAGGATCCAATGATCGTCAGGATCTAGACTCAACTGATCAGGATTGCTGACGTCATCAGGATTGCATGGTCGTCAGGATCAAGATGATCAGGACTGGGATCAGGATTGATCATCAGGACTGGAAGCTGATCAAGATTCCTACTTCGAGTTATATTTGGAGTCTAGTTAAATAAGGAAGATTATTCTGTCGGTTCCTGGTCTGTAGGAATGTAGCTATCAATTTAGGATAGGTTTCAATCTTTGTAATTGATTAGGACTTATCATTGATAGAGAAGCTGTGTAGTATATAAACACAGTTTAGGTTTTGGTTTTGTAATCGATTGATAAGAGATCAATCGCATACACGAGTATTTTTGTAACATTTTTATATCAGATTTAATAAATCTGTTATCATTCTTTCATATTTGTGATATATATCTTACTTAGTCGAGAATCTTATACAATTGTATTCAACCCCCCTTCTACAATTATTTATTACTGGGCAACAAGGTTGCATCAACTGCCTCTCTTCCTACATCTCGACTGATTTGCTCCTTTGGATCCATAGAGTACTTCGTAGGATTGTAGTCAGCCAATCCTGCTTTATCAAGTATCTTTCGAGCGTATCCAGCCTGTTTCAATTTGATATATCCGTCACCTTGATCCACTTCTATGCCCAAGTAATAACTCAATTCGCCCAAGTCACTCATTTTGAACTTTTGATTCATTTGTTTTTAGAAATCCTCAATCCACATACACAGCTACGATCATGCTTTCACCTCCCTCCTTTCTAGTGTAAATTGCATGTTTGTGAGGACAAAAAGTGAAACCGAGAATTAACAGACATGAGTTGAGTTTTGCATACCAGGCACGTGGTGCTTAACGCAGACCGTACACTACTTTTGACAATTTGTAGACCAAATGCTCTTGCCCAGCCTTTTCGAAGCCTTCAGGTTGAGCTACATAAACATATTCCTTTATATCTCCATTAAAGGCCGTTTTCACATCGAGGTGATGCACCTCCTAGTTATTTTTAGCTAATAATGCCAATAAGAGTCTCACTGTTTCAAGGTGTGTAACAGGGGAGTACACTTCATCAAAATCAACACCATGTTCTTAGACGCATCAAAATTAACACCATGTTCTTAGACGTATCCCTTTACGACGAGGCGAGCTTTATGTTTTATGCCTACCTATGGCACCATGCATTAAGGGTTTTCTTTTTGAATGATAATGACCCTCATTGTCCATAGATGTACAGAATATTTACAATGAATAAAATGAAACATGGTGCAAGCATTTAGTGTACATGAGTCAGAATACATTGTCCACAAGTCAATATCCACCAAACAAGACTACCAAAATAATAATCCTTTCTTAATATTCACAAAAATTATGCCCAGATATTCATAAAGTTTAATGTATCAGAAGACTTTAATTTAAATATACTACACAATTAAGGAGGCCCTGCAAGCATGTTTTTTCAAAGAATATGAAAGCCTACATTGTCAATTCATATTTAATAGGACAAAACATTCTACAAAGCTGAATCGGCACTTGGGTTGTCATGTAGTCCATATAAAATTGTAGCAATTGCACTATTGGCACACAACAGATAGTGCTCATCCAAGCATCTTTTTATCACTCATTTTTTATTAACCAAAATATTTTGCAAGACCAAAGTAGTATCGAAGGTTATAACATGTCTTCCCTCCTTATGAATAATTGACTCAATCATTACTATTTGATAAAACCGCTTAACATGTAAAAGTCAAAACAGAAAATAAGTTGTACAAAAAACTCGCACTAGAATTTTTTTAGGAACTTACATTACTTATTTAATTTATTACACCCAATGTCATGCTTTGACAGATAACTAGCCAATAAACAGAAAGAACCACAAAGATTCAGGTAAATCTTTTCAGTTTCTATTAATCCCACATAATTTAATGATAATGATTTATGAGCAAAGCTTGTTTAACCTTTTCACATTCAAAATATTATATCTTTTTACTTGAGTAACTTATTTCTATTCAAAAATTATTTCTCTTACATGCTTCACCATTCCAAAATCAGTCAACTTTAGGCCCCCATTTGTATCAATCAACCAGTAAGTTTGCACCTCGATCTATATCCTTGAGTTAATGTTTTAATAGCAAATCTAGGAATAAGAACGATTTCACATATAAAAGGTTATCAATGAAACATTACAAGCAATAAAAAGTAGTATTACATGTTTTGGTTCGGTACAAGAGTCAAGGAGAACCGAAAGATTTTTGCAGATCTTCACTTTTTCCGGATAATATAACAACTAGTATACTTACTAGTAAAATAATACGTACATTTTCTTCTTTGGTGAAATTCCTAGTGGAAGAGTAAATATGATAAAGGTACCTCATGTCCAACTTACTAGCTAGTAAATTGTATGTCTAGCATGCAAGTACCCCACCCCAGATAAATTTTGCTGAGTATATATTTGGATTGCTGCCTCACCCAACTCATCATACTCATGAAGGATTTTGATGAGAAATTTGTGGATTCAGCGCATGAGAGCATGTTCTTCATTGTTTACCAACTTTGCATGGATATCACCTTAAAAAATAATATGCTTTAATTTAAGAAATTCTAAAATGCTAAGATATTTAGTTTACAAGCATAAATACAACATCGCAGAGTTACAACGACACCAAATTTTCTTAAGCCATAAATAAATTTGTAAGCTAGCAAGCTATATCACATTGATAGGCTCCATTGTCCATATAAATACATTATTCTGAAATAATTGAGCAAGTCACATAGTGAAGGACTTCTCTACCCTATAAAAAAATATTTTGGATTCTCTATATGGGTCTATGACAATTTGTTTTGGTTTCAAGTAATTTTCATCAACTAAGAAGCATGGAAGCATGACTTCAATTATTGATAGACTAATTTACATCTTTTAAATCTAAGAGCCATGTTTTAATTATAAAAGACTTAGTTACATCTAGGAGCACATATTAAAGACAAGTTGATGCCAGCTGCACGGCAACACCAGGTGTTGGTGTAACCGTTAATTCAGCAAAAAATAAATAAAGGCATATAGATATTTTATTAATTTTTCCCTATCATACTTTTATTTTCCAATTTACATATGGGATTTCTCAACCTGCGTTCACCATTTTGATACCATATTAAGAATATATGTATTCTAGTACTTCAATTAGGACATACATGTTATTGGAGGAGATCTAGATCTTTTGTTCAAGGAAAACCGGCATGAAATGAAATTCATGTAATAGATGACATTTTTAAATAGGAACCCTAGTGTGTTATAATCTGGATTTGATGATGATGATAGATCCATACAAGTATAAATATTGGAGCTGAATTGAAGATATATATAACATACCTTTTGATGATTGATTCCCTTGAAACATGACAGAGCGGCTAGTGTCACTGATTGTCCTTTGAAGCATGGTAGAGTCGTCAACATCACTGATCAACAACGGTGTCAACCACGATGTGGCACCGCTACTGATAAATTGACAGACCGGCGCAAGAGATTTGTTGGATTTTTATTAATCTAAACATGTTTTATTTATGTTTTTATTATTAGCTGGTATGTAGGAATAAAATGGAACGGGTCTCGGGGTAGCATATATGTAGGCTTTGAATAGCTGTAGTGGAGTCTTAGTAGGAGTTTAGTTTAAGTGGATCCTATTTTCTATCTTCCATATTCTGTAGTGTTTTAAATATCATTCTGTACGTTGTTTAAGTTTAATAAGAAATACCAGCTTTTTTTTTTCTCAGTTTATACATACAAGACGATCTCAGCTACGTTTCAAATGGAGACAAACAAAACCAAGGAAAGCTCGTTCGGCCTAAGCTATCCGATGTTGACAAAAACTAACTACACAGCATGGGCTCTTAAAATGAAGGTCTTTATGCAAGCCCATGGTGTGTGGGAGGCAATTGAGACTAAGGATTCTGAGATGACTACCGTTGTGAATGATAAGATAGACAACCGAGCTCTAGCTGTTATCTACCAGGGAGTTCCCGAAGATGTCTTGTTGTCGCTGGCAGAAAAGAAAACGTCAAGGGATGCTTGCAAGGCTGTCAAAACTATGTTCCTGGGAGCAGATAAGGTGAAAGCGACCACAGCACAAACTCTCAAGAGAGAATTTGAAGCCTTGTGTATGAAAGAAAATGAGCAATTGGATGAGTTTTATTTGAAACTGAACATCTTAGTTACCAACATCAGGGTTCTGGGAGAGAAAGTAGAAGAAGCATATGTGGTTAAGAAATTACTCCGGGCAGTTCCCTCCAAGTTCTTGAAAATTGCTTCCGCTATCGAACAATTTGGAAACTTGGAGGAGATGTAAGTAGAAGAAGTTGTTGGCTCATTGAAGGCCCACGAGGAAAGATTGTGAGGGACAACAGAGACAAGCCAAGGACAACTGCTATTGATAGAGGAAGACTGGAGGAAGAAAGAAAGTAACAAGGGAAACTTGTTGTTAACTCGAGAGGAATGGTTAAAGAGGACCAATAGAGAAGGGACTCGAGGTAGTGGAAACATTCGCTGAGTACGGGACAGGAGCAGGGTAAGGTGCTACAATTGTCAAGCACATGGACACTTTGCCGCGGAATGTCGCAGACCCCCGAAAGGAGAGAGACGTGCCAAGAGAGGAAAATTTGTCGCAGATTCAAGAAGACGAACCAGCTTTATTGGTTGCTGAGGTGGAAGAAACAGACATAGAGTCAATGTTCTTGAAGGAGGATGCAGTGGTTCCAAAGTTGCGAACAAACATCAAGGAACAAAGGGAATCACAAGTATGGTACCTAGACAACGGAGCGAGTAATCATATGACGGGGCAACGTGGAAAATTCAGGGAGTTGGACGAACGTGTGCTTGGGAAAGTAAAGTTTGGAGATGGATCAACAGTGAACATCAAGGGAAAAGAAACAGTTGCGTTCCAGTGAAAAAATGGCGAGGAAAGAGTGCTTAAGGAGGTATATTACATCCCAAATTTATGTAACAATATCATAAGTTTGGGGCAATTATCTGAAACAGGGAATAGAGTGGTTCTTGTCGGGGATTATCTGTGGGTTCATGAGGCCAGTGGTAAATTGCTAATGAAGGTAAAGAAAACTGAAAATCGCATGTATAAAATCAGTCTCGAGGAAAGTAAGGCATCATGTTTACTTACAAAGCTGGAAGAGGATACATGGTTATGGCATGCTCGACTTGGGCATGTAAATTTTCAAGCCTTGGAACTGATGTCGAGGGAGAAGATGGCATACGGGATTCCAGCCATGACTCAACCGATGAAAAGATGTGAAGGATGTCTGATGTCAAAGCAGTCCAGAAAGCCTTTCCCACACCAGACTAGTTTCAGTGCAAAGAAAGCACTTGAATTAGTGCACGCTGATATCTGTGGACTCATCACACCAATGACACCTGGAGGTAATCGGTATTTTCTGTTATTTGGTGATGATTTTCTCATCACACCAATGACACTTGAATTAGTGCACGCTTATATGTTAAAAGAAAAAGGCAATGCGTTCGAGATGTTCAAAAGGTTTAAAGCATTGGTTGAAAATGGAGCGGAAAGAAGTATAAAGATTTTGAAGACGGATCGGGGTGGTGAGTTTTGTTCCAAGGAATTTACATTTTATTGTGAGGAGGCTGGTATCCTGAGGCACTACACAGCACCATACACCCCACAACAAAACGGGGTGGTTGAACGAAGAAATCGGACTATTGTTGCAATGGCGAGAAGTTTTTTGAAGGGTGCAAAACTACCAGCATCTCTATGGGGAGAAGCGGTACGTCACTCGATATATGTTCTAAACCGGTTACCCACAAGGAGTTTGAATGGAAGAACCCCGTATGAAGCATGGAATGGAAATAAACCAAATTTGACACACTTAAGGGTGTTTGGGTGCACTGCGTTTATGAAAATTCCATGGGTACATGTAAAAAAGCTAGATGATCGAAGCAAATTGGTGGTGTATCTTGGTAAGGAACCAGGAACAAAGGGGAGCCGTTTGTATGATCCAAAAACAAGGGTTGTACATGTTAGCAGATATGTAGTAGTCCAGGAGAATAAGTTTTGGCCGTAGGAACAAGAAAAGGATAATGAAGTGGTTTTTCCTGTGAACTATATTGAAATAGAAGAGTCTGGAATTACAGAAGACAGGGTCGAATCTGAACATGAGCCTGTAACTCCGTTACAGTCGTCACCTCAACAGACTTCGACTACTGCTACAGCTGAATCGGTTGCAGAAACTGTTGATGCATCACCTGCAACTAGCAGCGAGCCCAGGCATTTCAGGTCATTAACTGATGTTTATAATGACACTGAGATTATGGACATGCTCGATGAGTTAATGCTGCTAAAGGTAGAAGAACCGGCATCATATTACGAAGCAAAGGAAGGAAATGAATGGCAAGATGCAATGAAGTTGGAGTTTGAAACAATAGAGAAGAACAAGACTTGGACTCTCACAAACTTGCCACCTGGGCATAAACCAATAGGGTTGAAATGGGTATTCAAATTGAAGAAGGATCCAAAAGGGAATGTGGTAAAACATAAAGCACGTCTTGTAGCAAAGGGATATGTTCAAAGAAAGGGGATAGATTATGATGTAGTCTTCGCTCCGGTGGCCCATCTTGATACAGTTCGACTCCTGTTGGCACTCTCAGCAAAAGAAGGGTCGGAAGTTCATCACCTTGATGTTAAGTCAACATTTTTAAACGGTGAAATTCTTGAAGAAGTTTATGTCATTCAACCTGAAGGATTCGTGAAGAAGGGACAAGAACATATGGTATACAGACTGGTAAAAGCTTTGTATGGGCTACGTCAAGCCTCTAGAGCATGGAATGCTAAGCTGGATAAGTGCTTGAAGGGTTTGGGCTTTAAAAAATGTTTACACGAACAAGCTGTGTATACGAAGTGTAGAAATGGGAATATACTTATAGTAGGAGTATACGTTGATGATTTGTTGGTGGTTGGTTCAGATAAAGGAAAAATCGAGGCGTTCAAACAGCAGATGAACAAGCAGTTCGAAATGAGTGACTTAGGTTTATTGTCATTTTACCTCGGTATAGAGGTAAACCAAGGAGGAATGCGTACGACACTGAAACAGTCAGCTTTTACTAAGAAGCTGTTGGAAAAATCTGGGATGATAAACTGTAATTCATCTAAGTATCCTATGGAGCACAAACTGCAGTTAGACAAGGACGAAAAAGGCACATTGGTGGATGCTACTGAGTACAGAAGCATTGTTGGGAGCCTGCGTTACTTAATACACACTCGACCAGACATTTCATATGCTGTAGGAGTAGTAAGTAGATTTATGGAGAACACGACGGTTAAACATCAACAAGCTGTGAAGCACATTCTGAGGTACATAAGAGGAACAATCGACTATGGTCTGGTGTATGCAAACGAGAAGAATAGTAAGATTTTATACGGATTTTCAGATAGTGATTTGGCCGGTGATGTTATAGATAGGAGAAGCACTGGAGGGATGTGTTTCTATCTGAATAGGAGCTTGATATCTTGGTCTTCGCAGAAACAGAAGGTAGTTGCTCTGTCTTCATGCGAGGCAGAATATATGGAAGCCACAACAGTAGCTTGTCAGAGCATATGGCTTCGTGGATTGCTAAATGAGATTTCAAGACAATCAGTTGGTCCAGTTATACTTCATGTGGACAATAAATCTGCTATTGAGATAATGAAGAACCCAGTACTACACGGTAGAAGCAAGCATATAGACGTTCGATTTCATTTCATTCGCGAATGTATTGAACGAGGTGAATTGGTAGTCAAACATGTGGTTACTCACGATCAAAGGGCGGACATCTTAACCAAGGCACTGGGAAGAAACAAGTTTGAAGAAATGAGAGGAATGATCGGGGTCGAAGATCTTGCTGAAACAAGCTGAGCTTGCAACTTAAAAAACATGTTTAGATTAAGGGGGAATATGTTGGATTTTTATTAATTTAAACATGTTTTATTTATGTTTTTATTATTAGCTGGTATGTAGGAATAAAATGGTACGGTTGTTTAAGTTTAATAAGAAATACCAGGTTTTCTTTTTCTCAGTTTATACATACAAGACTGTGTGTGTGTTGTGTTTATAATTCTACAAGATTTAGAGATAATTCACATTACAAAGGAAAAGGGCGTTTGGGAAGTGCGGCTAGGTATGAGCGTATTGTGAGTAGAGTGAGATATTTATAATACCTAATATATCTTAGATGGGCCTAGATTGAGTAAATGGATCCGTATATTTTATTATTGGGCTAAAGTTACAAAATATATGTAGTAAAACATTAAACAAAGTAAAGTGAGATATTTATAAAATGTGATATATCTTGGACTAGTCTAGATTGAGCAAATGAACAAGTATATAAATAACTTTATTTATTGAGCTAAAATTGTGAAATATGTACTAAACATTATATAAATTAGTTTATCAATGGTACAAATTTACATTCGTTTATACATTTTTACATTATGTTGTACTCTTTTTAATTTGAAAATTGAGATTTTTTAACACAAGTTATAGTAAATATTAAAGTTATCATTGTAAATGTATGAATAAAAATTAGATATCCAAACTCTAGCAACCAAAATTTCAAAAACATTATCACCATCCACCAAATATTTATACAGAATTAAGGTTACCATATATAACATGAACTTCTTATCTTATACGGTTTCATAATATATAAATATAAAAAAATATGTTAGTGATATCTTAAAAAGCAAACATGTAAATAAAAAGGTGTCCTTAATACAAGAATTTATTAAAAATTCATTTGCAAATCTTTGAAAACTTTATTTTGTAATACCGGAAGAAGTATATTTTTTGAAAAACTATAATAACTTAAAATAAAATAAAATTTCCATTAAATTTATGTGTGGTCATGCTAGTGAAAAAAATTTCAATTATGTGTGCATGATTGTGTTAATTATCAAAATAAAACAATCACACGATATTTAAGAGATGTATTTTAAAATCCTAATCCAATTAGATACTTTTACAAATCCCAATCATATTATAATTAAGTCTCTTCTGGTTAATATAATAAACATTTTTTAATTTATGTTTAATTTAAATTCATTATTTAAACTAACCATCCTATAAAATTATGTTTTAAGTGGGTGACCATAAAAGTTACTATTAAGTTGACAATAATGTTAATATCTAAAAGTAAAATTACAAACAATGAGCTACTTTGGCAACAATTTTAATATTTAACAGTAAAATTATAAAAAATCGTATGATAAATATGAATTATCAACATGGTATTTAAAGCCTATAATTTAGGAGAAATTTTATCGCCCACTCAGCAAATAAAAAAATTAAGAGTAAAAGAAAAACGCAATCAAACAACACCAATCAGCTAGGGCCCAAAATTAATACACAACGGTTATGTTTCATCCTTGAAAAAACATTATCTTACCCGAGTCCCGTTTAAAACCCATCGTCTACAAAACTGAATCAAACAAGGGTATTTGTGAAGTGTTGTTGCCTAAACGTGACAAATAGACAACAATTTTCACAGATATTGTGTGGAATAATCTAAGACAATGTCTCATAAACCTTTGTTGTAATAATACAACAGTTTTCATTAACGTATTGTGTGAAGAATCCTGATACAATGGTGCAACAAACCGTAGTTGTAATGAGACAAGAGTTTTCTAAGTTGTGTTGTTTAATATGGTTTCAAACAACTATTTGTCTGACCCGGAACCAACATACAACTATTTATATATTGTATGTTTGTTTTCCAGATAAGACTTTTACTGTTAAAACTGTTGTCTATTTTTCAGTACATAAAAAAATATAAATGGAATTTCAGCTAACCTGCCATCAAAATAGAGGCATCATATGCATCCAACAAACCAAGACCAAATTAGCTAACAAACCAAAAATGAAGAAACTTAACAGAAACAAACCAACCAAGTGTCAAGAATCATCGTTACAAATTCAAAGAACACAAATTAAATTACATCATGAAAGTTCTATTAGTTCATCTATGTCATCTCGAATGTAACTAGCCACGTCCTCCTCATCAACATCCGGCAAATTGGGTACAAAAAAGTCATTCTCAAGTTCCACTTCCACGGATCCCTCACTTTCATCCTCATTGTCTTCATAGTACTTTTTATCGGGTAATTTTAACACAATGGACCATAATTTATCAAGAGGATCGTCGATGTAACAAAATTGCTTAGCATGTTTTGCTAAAACAAATGGATCATTCAAGTACCCCAACCTATTCAAATTAACCAATATATAGCCCAAGTCATCAACCTTAATCCCTTTGTTCATATCTACCCACTTACAACGAAAAAGTGGGATCCTAAAGTTGCTATAGTGCAACTCCCATATATCAATTATGACTCCGTAAAATGTATGCGACATATGCTCAATATTTTGATCATTACCCTCCACAACCATTGTATCAGCTTGTACACACACACCACTGCATTGAACTTGACGTGTATCATCACGATCCTTGGTACTATAGGTAACTCCATCTATTTTATAGCCATTGAATGCAGGAACATCCTTGTTGGGCCCATCTGCAATCCATCTTATCTCATGCGATACCTCTTTTCCATCAAACAAATCGGCAGCGATCTGTCAAGTTGTAAAATGATACATATGTGAGCTACGCAGTTGTAAAAAAAATGCACAAAACTATTATGAAATGCACATAATACCTTATCTTTGAACCATTTTGGGAATGTCTTGTTTTGCTTGTTTTTCATCCACATTTCGTCATTTTCATGATCCCGATTGTTAGTCATCAAAATTGAAATGTGTTCACTGCATGTAATCACAGTAGATAATATAAATATGCAACCAATTATATAAGTGAATATAATTTCATGACTTACTCAAAATATGGCCTCATAGTAGTTGTATTTTGTAGATACATAAATGTGCTACGTGCAAATCTGTGCTGCTCGGGTTTATCATCATTGCACCAGATAATGGCCTGTAAATGGTATCCTTGGTATGCCTACCATTTTTCGGTACCCCTATAGTCGCTTCTTCATGGTTCAACAAACACTCAACTGCCTCTTCCGCAATATAAGCCTCAGCAATGCAACCTTCTGCACGAGCCCGATTCATTATATATCCCTTGAATGTCTTCATGTACCTCTCAAAAGGATACATCCATCTAAGGAAAATTGGTTCGCAAAGCTCAACTTCTCGTACAAGATGGACCGAGAGTTGAAACATTAAATCAAACATGGAAGGCGGAAGTATTTTTCAAGTTGGCATAAGGTTTCTACTAACTGAGATTGCATTTTCTCCAACTTATCAACGTCAATAACTTTAGTGCAAATGACCTTGAAGAAGAGACAAAACTGAATAACAGTGTTCCTGACCTGTTTTTGCAGTGACGACCGAATTTTCCTACGTTTAATTTCCTTTTTTGTACTTTTCGGAAATATAAGTGATATTAAGATAAAATACAAACATATAAGTATAAAATTCTTTATAATCATTAATCTTCTTTAGAATTTTACTTAGATGAATCACTAAAATTATCGGTATATAAAAAATATTACTAATAATAGTCAAGTGCGTGACATAAACGTCGTACACGTAAATGATATATATATATATATATATATATTGGGATATAATACTCGTTACAACCATTTGAGCCATACATTGAATCATATATATTTGTAATATTTTACACTTGTAAATCTTTATATTTGTCGATATAATTTCGATAATTGTATCTTAATAATGATCGATAACATCAAGGTTGTCTAAGTTACAGAAATGTTGGTTAATCATGATGACATTATTGACCTCACAATACGAATAATCGATTATATACACTAAATCATAATCTAATTATAACTTTTGCTTTAGTATGAGAATTAGTAAAATAATTTGAAAGAAAAAGGCAAGATTGTAGCAAAAAATAAGATACAGTTTAGACAATAATTTATGAGAAATTAAGGCTTGTAGTAAAGAAGGTTTTACGAGAGTTTCTACATAAAACGTGTTGTATGATTCATACAATGGTCTGCTAACAGAACAAATCGTTGTAAGAAAGCCTTTACTACAACATTTAAAACCGGGAAAGTGTTATATGAATTAGATACGGTTTCTTTAAAATGGCAAGATTGTCACAAAAAATGATAAAGTGCAGAAGGTGTACTTGAAATCAGCTTTCTTTTTTTACATTTTTTATTTAAATTATTTTCAACCCGTGGATTAAAAGAAGATGAAGATCTAACCGTTGATTTTTCTTTAGCTTTATGAGTCCCTACTTGTAAATCTCATTTCTTCCCCTCAAAGTCTCATCTCTCTCTCTCGGGGACGGCGATTTTCAAACCCTAGAATCTCGCTCTCCCGCTCTCTCTCACCGGTACTCTCACTTTCATCGGTACTTTATTTCTCCATGTCTCCCCCCCCCCCACTCTCCCTCCCTCTCCATCTCTCTCCCCCTACCTCTCTCCCTCTCCCTCTTTCTCTGTCTCTCTCTCCCTCTTACCCCCTTTCTACATGCAATTAGTTTGATTTGATTATTGTGCATTGTGTTTTGATTTAAATATAGTTGTATTGTTTTAATTTAGTTTTCATTTAATTTTTTTATTGTCATCACTTACATATCTATGAGTTTGTGAGTTTGTTTGTTGGTGTGAGTTTGTACTAGTTGTGAGTGGTGAATTGGGTTTGTTCTATTTTGTTTATGTTGGTACTTCTCCAAGTCGTAGATGCGGGGTTTGAAGTAGGGTGGGTTTTTTTTAAGTTCTGATTGGTGTGTTCTGTTTATTAGGGTGTATAATGTTTGTTTTGCTTGTTAATTTTTATTTATGTTTTTGTGAGTTTCTTAAATATATGATTGTGAGTTTCTTAAACTTTTTGGTGTGCAGATTAATCATGGCTCCTTCAAAGAGGACAAAATCCGCTCCTAGTCTTACTGCGTCAATCCTTTTAAAGGCATTAAAAAAGACCAAGTCGATGGGGTCAACCCCGTTGAATGACAAGTTGGTTCAACCTTGCAAATCAAATTCCTCCCCTGAGTCTGTTAAAAAGAAGGCCATTTCGACAAACGTACAAAGTAAAATATCTAAGAAAAGGAAACGTGGGAGTAAATAAGTGCCTAACAGCAAGAAAGAGGGACTTAAGCTCTTAAAATGCGGAGCTGTGAGAATGCACGGGATTGTACGACGTAAGATCCTGGGCATAAAGCTTTTGGTGCCTTTTAATGAAAAAGGTGAGCCATACGGTGATGCAGGCGCTGAAATGCAATCTTATATCAGAGTCCTTGCCAGAACTAAAGTCCCAATATGGTATGATTCATGGATACGTGTTCTGAAAGAAAGGAAAAATAAAATTTGGGACACTGTGTGCTGGTAATATAAATTGCTACTAATTTTAAGTACATATGTGCTACCTACAACCTAACTAGTACTTAAATAACAATTCTTATGAACGTAGATGGCATTCGATGTACCGCCAACAACAAGAAAGATGGTGTGGAAATCCGCTTGCCAGAAGTGGAGGGAGTTTAAAAGTCGTTTAACAACCGATTATATCCTCCCGTATAGAGATCATCGTGAGTTGTTAGAGTATCCTCCAGCTGACTACTCATTCATCGAGAAAGCGCACTGGGACATGTTTATTGATTATCATCTATCTGATGAATTCAATGTGAGAATTTTATATTTTGTTTATTTACAAAGTTCTTACAAGGCACATTGGGCTTTGTTGCTAATATTTTACTGTTTGTTATATGAAAAAGGTAATCCACGAAAAGCAGAAAGAGCGAAGTGAGCTAAATGAATACCCTCATTGCATATCTCGGAAGGGTTATGCTAACCTAGAACAAGAAATGGTTAGTGATCATTTTTTTCATTTATTATTTTTCTATAACACTGTATAATTATTGCTTAATTTTAATTTCTTGAACGTGTTTATTCATGCAGTCTCAAGATAATCCTGAAATGGAGATAGATCGATCTTCTACCTGGCTCCGTGCATGGCAGGATAAAGATGGGAACTATAAGTCGGACAAAGTTAAAGAAATTGCTGAAGAAATTGTAAGTTATTCATTTTTGTTATAATTAAAGTTCCATATTTCTGAATTATTTTATAGATTACTGACCTACTCCCATTTTTTATTAATTTTCAGGTGAATATGAAAAAGAGAGTTAGTGATGGGGAGTTGACAGACGATGGCACTGATGATGTCCTCACAAAGGTGCTCGGTAAACCAAAGCATCGAGGACGAGTCCGTAGCCAAGGGACTCATGTCAAGCAGTCTATTTACTTTAATCTTCTGAAGCAGAGGAAGAAAATGTCAATTGATGAGAGGATCCAAGATGGTATTCAAAGGTTTATGAAGGAAGAAACTAAAAGGATTGTTCGAGAGCGAGATGATTTTTGGGCTGCAGAGATGGAAAAGATGAAAGCATTTTTTTCTGGAAAGAATATTGAGACTAGAAAGAATATTAAGATTGCACGTAATAGTCCAAATGTTGGATCACAGCAAGGAAGCTGTTCCAAGGGTGCACATGCCATTGTGAATGAACCAGAGATTCCAGTTGTAAAGAAGCAACTGGATCTTTTGGAAGAAGAAAATGTTGATGAGAAATTTGAGATTGAGGGGAATAATGCGGAGGTTGTAGTTGTGGATGATCAACTGGTTATTAGGAATGTTTGTAAGGAAGACCTGTTAGCAGTTAGGTATTTAGAGTGGGAATTAGCCATCGACTCCCTCACCAATGTTGGTGCTTATGAAAGTGTTGATACAATGTATAAAATTTTTCATGGGAAGCACCTCTCAGAAGAGAATGCACGAGTATCTATTACTCGTGTAATCAAAGGATCTGCTAAGATTCCTTTCCCCATTCAAGATGAGATCACAACTGTGGAAGAGGCTGTGGGTACGTTTATTGAGTGGCCAAGACTCCTCATTCGAGAAGTGAACCCAAGCCCTGCTGCAGCAAAAGGAACTCAGAAGGTTAGTTTCTATGTTTGTTTACTTAACGAATAAACTTTTATTACTAGTTCAGTTTGTGTTTTGAATTATATTTTTAATTTTTTCTTTTTTCAGGGAGGCAAGAAAATTGTGGCAAAGAAGTATAAGAAGGTGACAGATATAGTCCAGGAACCGGAGTTTGTGTTGGACATGGGTGCTGATTAACCTATGAATTTGAAGCGTTTGTGGCTCTGGGCAAAAGATGCCTTGAAGGATGGTCAAACAACCACTTTTGAGCTATCTGAAGAAGCTTTTGGATCAACCAAAAAACATGTTTTGTTTTTATCGGATGTCCATGCTTTATGTTTTGGAGGTGAAATATCAGGGTCCGTCATTTGCATGTTTATTAAGTAAGTGTCTAAGTTTAAAAATTATTCTATGACTCTCAATATTTTTTTAATTTAGTTTATATTTGTGTCATTGATTGTTTACTTTTCATATAGTTTATTGGAGGTATATGTGAAAAAGCACAAGATGACAGACATGGTAGCATTTGTTGATCCTCGAATGATAGGCGCCCTCGGTTGTTGTACTGCTGGAGAGAGGTCTTGTGCCTTATCTTTAAGATTCAAGAATGCTAAGCGGTGACAATTTTTTCTGCTGCCTTATAATGCCATGTGAGTACTTGTTTTTACATTTTTCTCCATCTATACTATTAATAAGATATATGTTTTTTTGACTTGTGATCTGGTTATTAAAATCCCTCTGTAAATAAGTGTTAATTTTTTTAAATAAAAAAACAGAGGTAAAATTTTAGAAAATTAGTACTTATTTGAGAGAACATTTTCTGTGATAATTAAATTAATAATTGTGTTTATCGCAATTTAAACCATGGGGGTCCTTGTTAATTTAACAAGTTATGTATATAGTGACTAAAATCTTAAATGAAATTGTAGAAAATGAAGTGTTCTCATTGTTGGTGTTCACAATTTACTAGGAACCATTGGGTGCTAACTGCTGTGAATCCCGACTCACAAGTATTTTACCACATGGACCCGTTGAAGCATCGAATTGCAAATGAAGAATGTATTGAGGTGATTGATAAGTGAGTACCTCATCAGAACTTTCATTAATTATGAATCGCTTTTACAATTAAGGAAAATGTCTAGTAGTTTGATTTATGTTATATTGTCGTAGTGCCATCAAACTTGACAAGGACAGTGCCCAGAAGACGCTAAAGAAGAAAATAGTGCGGGAGAATCTAGCGGTAATAAATCTTTCGTATATTCATCGGTTTCTCTGATTTCCGTTAGTTGTGTAGACATATATAATTTTTTTTAATGTTCTTCAGGGTGTTCCTGTCTAATATGGGAGCAAGGACTATGGTTTATTTCTGATGTGCTACATGAAATATATATGTCGATAAGGAACTCAAATTTTCTGTGAAGATAAAATTTGCAATTTTTTAAATAAATTTCTGATGTCCCTGTGTTCTTTGATGAAGATATGTAACTTGTACTATTATTGTCCCTTTTTCCAGTGGCAACGAAGGTCCAATTTAGAGTATGGAATAGATCACCTCAATGAGATAAGGGTTGAATGGGCGAAGCATTTTATTAAGAATCATGCGCGTTGAACTTTGTCCTATACATAAATGGGTATTTTGAAATGAACATATGTTTGGGATTTACAATGGTAGTTTAGCGTACATATGCGCATATATTATAACTTTAAGTGAATCAGTTTATCTTTCGTGGATATGTTCATCCCAAAATATGTTGCTTCCATTGAAAACAGTCTTTTGTGAATGTCCTATGTTTGTCATTACCCTGACTTCTGGATGTATTGGTATCAATGGATTATTTTAATTGTGTTGGTATGGTTTGGTTAGAACTTACTTTGGTTGTAATGGATATTGCTTGTAATGCAATGGTTCCTTGGTTTAGTTGTTTTGTAATGGTTGTTGATCAAATATTTTTGTCTTGTTTTGTGTGTAGATATAAAACCATTGTTTAATACACTTATAGACAATACCCGCGTTGCACAAAAGCATCATGTGGTTTTGAATAATACAATACTTTTATAACCAAACCATTGTAAAATAAAGCTCATACAACACAAAAATGAAAAAAAATCAAATTGTAATAGCTTATGTGTAGATATTCAGACAACACTTTACAAATCTAAAGACCATTGTGTCACAACTTAAGGAACAGAAGAATGGTTACTAAAACGTTGTCTAGAAAACAAAAACACATCCATCACTGCCAAAAAGACCATTGTTGAAAACAAATTTAAACAACAAGTTGTCCTGAACAAATTCATAATTAATAATCTAAGGTAACGCCCTCACGCTGTTACTCAGTTACAACACCTTTTTATAGCTAGAGTAACATGAGTTTATGGATATGGTAACACCAAAACTATGATGTTGTAATAGGTCCAAAATTTCATAGCTAAGGTAAAATGCAAGAAGGTAACACGGATACCCACATGTTTTAAAAGGCCATCTTTGGCATAGTGATTCTTCGAATTGTTAAGATATATTTTCGAGACAATAACTAGCACCTCAAACACGTACACTAGTCAAAAACCTTTAATCTGGCAAGTCGATAATAACAATAACTTACATGTCTCGAGTTAACAATCAAGCATCTAATATCATTTAGCGATAGTGGTTTCTCTTGCTCACAAAACTTCTTATTATCAACAACCATAAACATGTGTCTGTCACAAGCTATAGTTTTGTTCTATAGCTAATAGAGTCACCTACAAGAAGGAACATGCTATAATAAGAACAACCACCTCTTTATCACTAGGCCTTTCTTTGTATGAACCATCCACATATGAAAATCATTTGAATGTACAGAACATTTGATATACAGTAGTGTAATACATCTAGTATTAGATATAAAATCTAGTTGAACGATTTAAGTCTAATTTATTGAGTAGGAGATGATTAAACCAAGTTTTATATCATACAAACTCAACGGTTGATGCATCCAAAACAAATTAATACCCGATAATATAAAAAAGCCTTAATTCTGATAATGTAAAATATCCCAAATTTGTAGAAAACATAAATACAATATAAAACACTGCAGAATTTGTGAGCAAAGCTCATGTGTTTTGTATTTTATATATATACTGAAAGGAAAACATCATTCTCTGTGATTTAGATGCATTACAGCGCTATTTAAATAAGTAAAGACAAGCTAACCTCCCGTAGGTGGTAACTAGAAAATAGGAACAACTTTCATATCACTACTCCACTTCTACAGCAATGCCACGATCACCTAATAAAACTGAAACAAACTATGACCTAATCTTGCTGACTATATCAAACTAAATACAGCAAACTTATTCAAAATATACTAAAACAAATAAAACAAATATCTAAATAATAAGTTTAAGATTAATTTCCAACAATCACCCCTGTAATCTTAAACTTACGAAGCACTTCTCTTCATATGTGATGCACTTCTCACCACCATCAATTTTGATGCACATCTCATCAAAAAAAAACTTTGGAGCACTTCTCCCCACGGTGCACATAATCACCCATTATTCTAAAGGAGAGGTTCTCCCTCGACCAATTGTGCCATGATTTCTTCATCATTTTGGAATCTACAATTCTTTGCCAGATGCCCATATCTTTTGCATTTGAAGCATTGTGGCTTTCCTTTGTGCCAACAATCCTTTTCTTCATGACCGATCTTATGACAGTGGTTGCATTGAACTTTATTGCATGTGCCTTTTGAGAATGAAGTTTTAGCTAATATGAGACCCTCATTTTTTCCTCCATTTTCTTCCTCCCTCATTGATCTCCTTTGGTCTACGGCACTAAGGGCATTGACTAACTCCATTAGGGTTATTTTGGATAGGTCTTTGGAATCTTCAAGTGAGGATATTTTAGACTCATATTTTTTAGGAACGCTCACCAGAATTTTATCAACCACCCTCTCACTGGCAAATGTTTCACCAAACAATCTAATTTGATTAACAATGCTCATAAGCTTACTCACATATTCCTTAATGGTTTCGTTCCCCTTCATCCGCTGCATCTCAAATTCTCATTTGAGATTCAAAACTTGCATCAACTTTGTTTTAGAATTTCCCTCAAACTCTTCCTTTAGCATGCTCCATGCCTCTTTTGGTGACTCGCAAGTCATGATACTTGTAAAGATTCCATCCGAGACCGCCGAATGAATACATGAAAGTGCCTTTGCTTCTCTTGCCCATTCTTCGTCACGTTTTTTGATTTGGGCTGCTGTTGGATTTTGTGGAAGAGGGGTTGGCTCAACATCACTCTCAATTGCTTCCCACAAACTCATAGCTTTCAAATATGATTTCATTTTGATAGCCCATGAATTATAATGATCTCCTTTGAATGTAGGTATCGAAAGAGAAAAGTTATTTGATGACATTTGAAAGATACAAAAAAAAAATTAATAGATAAATGCTTATATATATATATAAATAACATCACATGCCCTTTAGATCTATGGCTCTGATACCATGTGTAGAAAACATAACTGATACAATATAAAACACTGCAGAATTTGTGAGCAAAGCTCAGGTGTTTTGTATTTTATATATATACTGAAAGGAAAGCATCATTCTCTGTGATTTAGATGCATTACAGCTATTTAAATAAGTAAAGACAAGCTAACCTCCGGTAGGTGGTAACTAGAAAATAGAAAATAGGAACAACTTTCCTATCACTACTCCACTTCTACAGCTATGCCACGATCACCTAATAAAACTGAAACAAACTATGACCTAATCTTGCTGACTATATCAAACTAAATACAGCAAACTTATTCAAAATATATTAAAACAAATAAAACAAATATCTAAATAATAAGTTTAAGATTAATTTCCAACAAAATTCAATTCGGTCAGTAAGTCCTCAATTAAAACCCTAATTGAAGCAGCTTACCAGATGTACAAGGTTGAATAAATCCCATATTTGTAAAAACCCCCAAATCTTGAAGAAGACGGAGTGAGGGAGCGGTGAGTGAGTGGTATGTTTGTGTGGTAGAGAGAGAGAGGTGTTAAGACAGAGTGTATTTTTTGTTAAGACAAAGGCGCAAAAATTGTCGCTTCTAACACATTCATAGAATATTTCACGGCGCCTTTTTGCACAAGCAGTTTTTTTTTTTACTTTTTTCATTGAAATTATTTTTTCTTTGAAGATTTTTTTCATTTTAAAATTAAATTTTGAAAATATATAATGTTTATAAAAATCAATTTGATAATAAATATTTTTTCAAGCTTTATAAAAATGACGATATTGACTTTAATAACAAACTGTTGGTTTTGAGAAATTAAATTATATATTTATTCAACATTAATTCATTTTAAAGTAAAATATTTAATAATTTCAAAATATTTATTAAAGAATATTAATTTGTGTTTAAAGCATATTAACCACAACACTTCACCAGTGTTGCCTGCAACGTTTTTTAGGGCCAAGACAACATCATGTTTATATATACACCAACATCAAAAAAGCAATATTGCAGTAAGTATAAATCTTAGAGCTGCTACAATGTTTTTCAGGGCAACACCAAAAAAATTAGTTGTAGTAGACCATGGCGTAGTATTAGTATGTTCAGAAACCAAATTCCTTGACAGGCAGCAGGAGTATCAGCCATGAATTCCCCCTTGCACGATGATAATGCAACACACTTCTGCTTTTGAGATACCCATGTTATCGGACTTTCATTCAAGTAAAACACCATGCCACTGGTGCTCCTTTTATCATCCAAGTGCCATGCCAAGTCGCTATGCGAAAAACCAGTCAAGACATTGTTTCCACTATTTCTCGAGTATACGAGTCCGAAATGAATTGTCCCTTTTACGTATCATATAATCCTTGTAGGTCTTTCCATATGTCTGCTAACAATTCCCCACAGAGTATGCAATATGTGGTCGAGTATGAACCAGTTATTGCAACCCTCCCACCATACTTTTATACTAGGCTGCATCAACTGCCTCTCTTCCTACATCTCGACTGATTTGCTCCTTTGGATCCATAGAGTACTTCGTAGGATTGTAGTCAGCCATTCCTGCTTTATCAAGTATCTTTCGAGCGTATCCACCCTGTTTCAATTTGATATATCTGTCACCTTGATCCACTTCTATGCCCAAGTAATAACTCAATTTGCCCAAGTCACTCATTTCGAACTTTTGATTCATTTGTTTTTAGAAATCCTCAATCCACATACACAGCTACGATCATGCTTTCACCTCCCTCCTTTCTAGTGTAAACTGCATGTTTGTAAGGACAAAAAGTGAAACCGAGACTTAACAGACATTAGTTGAGTTTTGCATACCAGGCACGTGGTGCTTAACGCAGACCGTAATCTACTTTTGACAATTTGTAGACCAAATGCTCTTGCCCAGCCTTTTCGAAGCCTTCAGGTTGAGCTACATAAACATCTTCCTTTATATCTCCATTAAAGGCCGTTTTCACATCGAGGTGATGCACCTCCCAGTTATTTTTAGCTAATAATGCCAATAAGAGTCTCACTATTTCAAGGTGTGTAATAGGGGAGTACACTTCATCAAAATCAACACCATGTTCTTAGACGCATCAAAATCAACACCATGTTTTTAGACGTATCCCTTTGCGACGAGGCGAGCTTTATGTTTTATGCCTACCTATGCCACCATGCATTAAGGGTTTTCTTTTTGAATGATAATGACCCTCATTGTCCATAGATGTGCAGAATATTTACAATGAATAAAATGAAACATGGTGCAAGCATTTAGTCTACCTGAGTCAGAATACATTGTCCACAAGTCAATATCCACCAAACAAGACTACCAAAATAATAATCCTTTCTTAATATTTACAAAAATTATGCCCAGATATTCATAAAGTTTAATGTATCAGAAGACTTTAATTTAAATATACTACACAATTAAGGAGGCCCTGCAAGCATGTTTTTTCAAAGAATATGAAAGCCTACATTGTCAATTCATATTTAATAGGACAAAACATTCTACAAAGCTGAATGGGCACTTGGGTTGTCATGTAGCAATTGCACTATTGGCACACAACACATAGTGCTCATCCAAGCATCTTTTTATCACTAATTTTTTATTAACCAAAATATTTTGCAAGACCAAAGTAGTATCGAAGGTTATAACATGTCTTCCCTCCTTATGAATAATTGACTCAATCATTACTATTTGATAAAACCGCTTAACAGGTAAAAGTCAAAACAGAAAATAAGTTGTACAAAAAACTCTCACGAGAATTTATTTAGGAACTTACATTACTTATTTAATTTATTACACCCAATGTCATACTTTGACAGATAACTAGCCAATAAACACAAAGAACCACAAAGATTGTGGTAAATCTTTTTAGTTTCTATTAATCCCATATAATTTACTCCGGGCAGTTCCCTCCAAGTTCTTGAAAATTGCTTCCGCTATCGAACAATTTGGAAACTTGGAGGAGATGTAAGTAGAAGAAGTTGTTGGCTCATTGAAGGCCCACGAGGAAAGATTGTGAGGGACAACAGAGACAAGCCAAGGACAACTGCTATTGATAGAGGAAGACTGGAGGAAGAAAGAAAGTAACAAGGGAAACTTGTTGTTAACTCGAGAGGAATGGTTAAAGAGGACCAATAGAGAAGGGACTCGAGGTAGTGGAAACATTCGCTGAGTACGGGACAGGAGCAGGGTAAGGTGCTACAATTGTCAAGCACATGGACACTTTGCCGCGGAATGTCGCAGACCCCCGAAAGGAGAGAGACGTGCCAAGAGAGGAAAATTTGTCGCAGATTCAAGAAGACGAACCAGCTTTATTGGTTGCTGAGGTGGAAGAAACAGACATAGAGTCAATGTTCTTGAAGGAGGATGCAGTGGTTCCAAAGTTGCGAACAAACATCAAGGAACAAAGGGAATCACAAGTATGGTACCTAGACAACGGAGCGAGTAATCATATGACGGGGCAACGTGGAAAATTCAGGGAGTTGGACGAACGTGTGCTTGGGAAAGTAAAGTTTGGAGATGGATCAACAGTGAACATCAAGGGAAAAGAAACAGTTGCGTTCCAGTGAAAAAATGGCGAGGAAAGAGTGCTTAAGGAGGTATATTACATCCCAAATTTATGTAACAATATCATAAGTTTGGGGCAATTATCTGAAACAGGGAATAGAGTGGTTCTTGTCGGGGATTATCTGTGGGTTCATGAGGCCAGTGGTAAATTGCTAATGAAGGTAAAGAAAACTGAAAATCGCATGTATAAAATCAGTCTCGAGGAAAGTAAGGCATCATGTTTACTTACAAAGCTGGAAGAGGATACATGGTTATGGCATGCTCGACTTGGGCATGTAAATTTTCAAGCCTTGGAACTGATGTCGAGGGAGAAGATGGCATACGGGATTCCAGCCATGACTCAACCGATGAAAAGATGTGAAGGATGTCTGATGTCAAAGCAGTCCAGAAAGCCTTTCCCACACCAGACTAGTTTCAGTGCAAAGAAAGCACTTGAATTAGTGCACGCTGATATCTGTGGACTCATCACACCAATGACACCTGGAGGTAATCGGTATTTTCTGTTATTTGGTGATGATTTTCTCATCACACCAATGACACTTGAATTAGTGCACGCTTATATGTTAAAAGAAAAAGGCAATGCGTTCGAGATGTTCAAAAGGTTTAAAGCATTGGTTGAAAATGGAGCGGAAAGAAGTATAAAGATTTTGAAGACGGATCGGGGTGGTGAGTTTTGTTCCAAGGAATTTACATTTTATTGTGAGGAGGCTGGTATCCTGAGGCACTACACAGCACCATACACCCCACAACAAAACGGGGTGGTTGAACGAAGAAATCGGACTATTGTTGCAATGGCGAGAAGTTTTTTGAAGGGTGCAAAACTACCAGCATCTCTATGGGGAGAAGCGGTACGTCACTCGATATATGTTCTAAACCGGTTACCCACAAGGAGTTTGAATGGAAGAACCCCGTATGAAGCATGGAATGGAAATAAACCAAATTTGACACACTTAAGGGTGTTTGGGTGCACTGCGTTTATGAAAATTCCATGGGTACATGTAAAAAAGCTAGATGATCGAAGCAAATTGGTGGTGTATCTTGGTAAGGAACCAGGAACAAAGGGGAGCCGTTTGTATGATCCAAAAACAAGGGTTGTACATGTTAGCAGATATGTAGTAGTCCAGGAGAATAAGTTTTGGCCGTAGGAACAAGAAAAGGATAATGAAGTGGTTTTTCCTGTGAACTATATTGAAATAGAAGAGTCTGGAATTACAGAAGACAGGGTCGAATCTGAACATGAGCCTGTAACTCCGTTACAGTCGTCACCTCAACAGACTTCGACTACTGCTACAGCTGAATCGGTTGCAGAAACTGTTGATGCATCACCTGCAACTAGCAGCGAGCCCAGGCATTTCAGGTCATTAACTGATGTTTATAATGACACTGAGATTATGGACATGCTCGATGAGTTAATGCTGCTAAAGGTAGAAGAACCGGCATCATATTACGAAGCAAAGGAAGGAAATGAATGGCAAGATGCAATGAAGTTGGAGTTTGAAACAATAGAGAAGAACAAGACTTGGACTCTCACAAACTTGCCACCTGGGCATAAACCAATAGGGTTGAAATGGGTATTCAAATTGAAGAAGGATCCAAAAGGGAATGTGGTAAAACATAAAGCACGTCTTGTAGCAAAGGGATATGTTCAAAGAAAGGGGATAGATTATGATGTAGTCTTCGCTCCGGTGGCCCATCTTGATACAGTTCGACTCCTGTTGGCACTCTCAGCAAAAGAAGGGTCGGAAGTTCATCACCTTGATGTTAAGTCAACATTTTTAAACGGTGAAATTCTTGAAGAAGTTTATGTCATTCAACCTGAAGGATTCGTGAAGAAGGGACAAGAACATATGGTATACAGACTGGTAAAAGCTTTGTATGGGCTACGTCAAGCCTCTAGAGCATGGAATGCTAAGCTGGATAAGTGCTTGAAGGGTTTGGGCTTTAAAAAATGTTTACACGAACAAGCTGTGTATACGAAGTGTAGAAATGGGAATATACTTATAGTAGGAGTATACGTTGATGATTTGTTGGTGGTTGGTTCAGATAAAGGAAAAATCGAGGCGTTCAAACAGCAGATGAACAAGCAGTTCGAAATGAGTGACTTAGGTTTATTGTCATTTTACCTCGGTATAGAGGTAAACCAAGGAGGAATGCGTACGACACTGAAACAGTCAGCTTTTACTAAGAAGCTGTTGGAAAAATCTGGGATGATAAACTGTAATTCATCTAAGTATCTTATGGAGCACAAACTGCAGTTAGACAAGGACGAAAAAGGCACATTGGTGGATGCTACTGAGTACAGAAGCATTGTTGGGAGCCTGCGTTACTTAATACACACTCGACCAGACATTTCATATGCTGTAGGAGTAGTAAGTAGATTTATGGAGAACACGACGGTTAAACATCAACAAGCTGTGAAGCACATTCTGAGGTACATAAGAGGAACAATCGACTATGGTCTGGTGTATGCAAACGAGAAGAATAGTAAGATTTTATACGGATTTTCAGATAGTGATTTGGCCGGTGATGTTATAGATAGGAGAAGCACTGGAGGGATGTGTTTCTATCTGAATAGGAGCTTGATATCTTGGTCTTCGCAGAAACAGAAGGTAGTTGCTCTGTCTTCATGCGAGGCAGAATATATGGAAGCCACAACAGTAGCTTGTCAGAGCATATGGCTTCGTGGATTGCTAAATGAGATTTCAAGACAATCAGTTGGTCCAGTTATACTTCATGTGGACAATAAATCTGCTATTGAGATAATGAAGAACCCAGTACTACACGGTAGAAGCAAGCATATAGACGTTCGATTTCATTTCATTCGCGAATGTATTGAACGAGGTGAATTGGTAGTCAAACATGTGGTTACTCACGATCAAAGGGCGGACATCTTAACCAAGGCACTGGGAAGAAACAAGTTTGAAGAAATGAGAGGAATGATCGGGGTCGAAGATCTTGCTGAAACAAGCTGAGCTTGCAACTTAAAAAACATGTTTAGATTAAGGGGGAATATGTTGGATTTTTATTAATTTAAACATGTTTTATTTATGTTTTTATTATTAGCTGGTATGTAGGAATAAAATGGTACGGTTGTTTAAGTTTAATAAGAAATACCAGGTTTTCTTTTTCTCAGTTTATACATACAAGACTGTGTGTGTGTTGTGTTTATAATTCTACAAGATTTAGAGATAATTCACATTACAAAGGAAAAGGGCGTTTGGGAAGTGCGGCTAGGTATGAGCGTATTGTGAGTAGAGTGAGATATTTATAATACCTAATATATCTTAGATGGGCCTAGATTGAGTAAATGGATCCGTATATTTTATTATTGGGCTAAAGTTACAAAATATATGTAGTAAAACATTAAACAAAGTAAAGTGAGATATTTATAAAATGTGATATATCTTGGACTAGTCTAGATTGAGCAAATGAACAAGTATATAAATAACTTTATTTATTGAGCTAAAATTGTGAAATATGTACTAAACATTATATAAATTAGTTTATCAATGGTACAAATTTACATTCGTTTATACATTTTTACATTATGTTGTACTCTTTTTAATTTGAAAATTGAGATTTTTTAACACAAGTTATAGTAAATATTAAAGTTATCATTGTAAATGTATGAATAAAAATTAGATATCCAAACTCTAGCAACCAAAATTTCAAAAACATTATCACCATCCACCAAATATTTATACAGAATTAAGGTTACCATATATAACATGAACTTCTTATCTTATACGGTTTCATAATATATAAATATAAAAAAATATGTTAGTGATATCTTAAAAAGCAAACATGTAAATAAAAAGGTGTCCTTAATACAAGAATTTATTAAAAATTCATTTGCAAATCTTTGAAAACTTTATTTTGTAATACCGGAAGAAGTATATTTTTTGAAAAACTATAATAACTTAAAATAAAATAAAATTTCCATTAAATTTATGTGTGGTCATGCTAGTGAAAAAAATTTCAATTATGTGTGCATGATTGTGTTAATTATCAAAATAAAACAATCACACGATATTTAAGAGATGTATTTTAAAATCCTAATCCAATTAGATACTTTTACAAATCCCAATCATATTATAATTAAGTCTCTTCTGGTTAATATAATAAACATTTTTTAATTTATGTTTAATTTAAATTCATTATTTAAACTAACCATCCTATAAAATTATGTTTTAAGTGGGTGACCATAAAAGTTACTATTAAGTTGACAATAATGTTAATATCTAAAAGTAAAATTACAAACAATGAGCTACTTTGGCAACAATTTTAATATTTAACAGTAAAATTATAAAAAATCGTATGATAAATATGAATTATCAACATGGTATTTAAAGCCTATAATTTAGGAGAAATTTTATCGCCCACTCAGCAAATAAAAAAATTAAGAGTAAAAGAAAAACGCAATCAAACAACACCAATCAGCTAGGGCCCAAAATTAATACACAACGGTTATGTTTCATCCTTGAAAAAACATTATCTTACCCGAGTCCCGTTTAAAACCCATCGTCTACAAAACTGAATCAAACAAGGGTATTTGTGAAGTGTTGTTGCCTAAACGTGACAAATAGACAACAATTTTCACAGATATTGTGTGGAATAATCTAAGACAATGTCTCATAAACCTTTGTTGTAATAATACAACAGTTTTCATTAACGTATTGTGTGAAGAATCCTGATACAATGGTGCAACAAACCGTAGTTGTAATGAGACAAGAGTTTTCTAAGTTGTGTTGTTTAATATGGTTTCAAACAACTATTTGTCTGACCCGGAACCAACATACAACTATTTATATATTGTATGTTTGTTTTCCAGATAAGACTTTTACTGTTAAAACTGTTGTCTATTTTTCAGTACATAAAAAAATATAAATGGAATTTCAGCTAACCTGCCATCAAAATAGAGGCATCATATGCATCCAACAAACCAAGACCAAATTAGCTAACAAACCAAAAATGAAGAAACTTAACAGAAACAAACCAACCAAGTGTCAAGAATCATCGTTACAAATTCAAAGAACACAAATTAAATTACATCATGAAAGTTCTATTAGTTCATCTATGTCATCTCGAATGTAACTAGCCACGTCCTCCTCATCAACATCCGGCAAATTGGGTACAAAAAAGTCATTCTCAAGTTCCACTTCCACGGATCCCTCACTTTCATCCTCATTGTCTTCATAGTACTTTTTATCGGGTAATTTTAACACAATGGACCATAATTTATCAAGAGGATCGTCGATGTAACAAAATTGCTTAGCATGTTTTGCTAAAACAAATGGATCATTCAAGTACCCCAACCTATTCAAATTAACCAATATATAGCCCAAGTCATCAACCTTAATCCCTTTGTTCATATCTACCCACTTACAACGAAAAAGTGGGATCCTAAAGTTGCTATAGTGCAACTCCCATATATCAATTATGACTCCGTAAAATGTATGCGACATATGCTCAATATTTTGATCATTACCCTCCACAACCATTGTATCAGCTTGTACACACACACCACTGCATTGAACTTGACGTGTATCATCACGATCCTTGGTACTATAGGTAACTCCATCTATTTTATAGCCATTGAATGCAGGAACATCCTTGTTGGGCCCATCTGCAATCCATCTTATCTCATGCGATACCTCTTTTCCATCAAACAAATCGGCAGCGATCTGTCAAGTTGTAAAATGATACATATGTGAGCTACGCAGTTGTAAAAAAAATGCACAAAACTATTATGAAATGCACATAATACCTTATCTTTGAACCATTTTGGGAATGTCTTGTTTTGCTTGTTTTTCATCCACATTTCGTCATTTTCATGATCCCGATTGTTAGTCATCAAAATTGAAATGTGTTCACTGCATGTAATCACAGTAGATAATATAAATATGCAACCAATTATATAAGTGAATATAATTTCATGACTTACTCAAAATATGGCCTCATAGTAGTTGTATTTTGTAGATACATAAATGTGCTACGTGCAAATCTGTGCTGCTCGGGTTTATCATCATTGCACCAGATAATGGCCTGTAAATGGTATCCTTGGTATGCCTACCATTTTTCGGTACCCCTATAGTCGCTTCTTCATGGTTCAACAAACACTCAACTGCCTCTTCCGCAATATAAGCCTCAGCAATGCAACCTTCTGCACGAGCCCGATTCATTATATATCCCTTGAATGTCTTCATGTACCTCTCAAAAGGATACATCCATCTAAGGAAAATTGGTTCGCAAAGCTCAACTTCTCGTACAAGATGGACCGAGAGTTGAAACATTAAATCAAACATGGAAGGCGGAAGTATTTTTCAAGTTGGCATAAGGTTTCTACTAACTGAGATTGCATTTTCTCCAACTTATCAACGTCAATAACTTTAGTGCAAATGACCTTGAAGAAGAGACAAAACTGAATAACAGTGTTCCTGACCTGTTTTTGCAGTGACGACCGAATTTTCCTACGTTTAATTTCCTTTTTTGTACTTTTCGGAAATATAAGTGATATTAAGATAAAATACAAACATATAAGTATAAAATTCTTTATAATCATTAATCTTCTTTAGAATTTTACTTAGATGAATCACTAAAATTATCGGTATATAAAAAATATTACTAATAATAGTCAAGTGCGTGACATAAACGTCGTACACGTAAATGATATATATATATATATATATATATATTGGGATATAATACTCGTTACAACCATTTGAGCCATACATTGAATCATATATATTTGTAATATTTTACACTTGTAAATCTTTATATTTGTCGATATAATTTCGATAATTGTATCTTAATAATGATCGATAACATCAAGGTTGTCTAAGTTACAGAAATGTTGGTTAATCATGATGACATTATTGACCTCACAATACGAATAATCGATTATATACACTAAATCATAATCTAATTATAACTTTTGCTTTAGTATGAGAATTAGTAAAATAATTTGAAAGAAAAAGGCAAGATTGTAGCAAAAAATAAGATACAGTTTAGACAATAATTTATGAGAAATTAAGGCTTGTAGTAAAGAAGGTTTTACGAGAGTTTCTACATAAAACGTGTTGTATGATTCATACAATGGTCTGCTAACAGAACAAATCGTTGTAAGAAAGCCTTTACTACAACATTTAAAACCGGGAAAGTGTTATATGAATTAGATACGGTTTCTTTAAAATGGCAAGATTGTCACAAAAAATGATAAAGTGCAGAAGGTGTACTTGAAATCAGCTTTCTTTTTTTACATTTTTTATTTAAATTATTTTCAACCCGTGGATTAAAAGAAGATGAAGATCTAACCGTTGATTTTTCTTTAGCTTTATGAGTCCCTACTTGTAAATCTCATTTCTTCCCCTCAAAGTCTCATCTCTCTCTCTCGGGGACGGCGATTTTCAAACCCTAGAATCTCGCTCTCCCGCTCTCTCTCACCGGTACTCTCACTTTCATCGGTACTTTATTTCTCCATGTCTCCCCCCCCCCCACTCTCCCTCCCTCTCCATCTCTCTCCCCCTACCTCTCTCCCTCTCCCTCTTTCTCTGTCTCTCTCTCCCTCTTACCCCCTTTCTACATGCAATTAGTTTGATTTGATTATTGTGCATTGTGTTTTGATTTAAATATAGTTGTATTGTTTTAATTTAGTTTTCATTTAATTTTTTTATTGTCATCACTTACATATCTATGAGTTTGTGAGTTTGTTTGTTGGTGTGAGTTTGTACTAGTTGTGAGTGGTGAATTGGGTTTGTTCTATTTTGTTTATGTTGGTACTTCTCCAAGTCGTAGATGCGGGGTTTGAAGTAGGGTGGGTTTTTTTTAAGTTCTGATTGGTGTGTTCTGTTTATTAGGGTGTATAATGTTTGTTTTGCTTGTTAATTTTTATTTATGTTTTTGTGAGTTTCTTAAATATATGATTGTGAGTTTCTTAAACTTTTTGGTGTGCAGATTAATCATGGCTCCTTCAAAGAGGACAAAATCCGCTCCTAGTCTTACTGCGTCAATCCTTTTAAAGGCATTAAAAAAGACCAAGTCGATGGGGTCAACCCCGTTGAATGACAAGTTGGTTCAACCTTGCAAATCAAATTCCTCCCCTGAGTCTGTTAAAAAGAAGGCCATTTCGACAAACGTACAAAGTAAAATATCTAAGAAAAGGAAACGTGGGAGTAAATAAGTGCCTAACAGCAAGAAAGAGGGACTTAAGCTCTTAAAATGCGGAGCTGTGAGAATGCACGGGATTGTACGACGTAAGATCCTGGGCATAAAGCTTTTGGTGCCTTTTAATGAAAAAGGTGAGCCATACGGTGATGCAGGCGCTGAAATGCAATCTTATATCAGAGTCCTTGCCAGAACTAAAGTCCCAATATGGTATGATTCATGGATACGTGTTCTGAAAGAAAGGAAAAATAAAATTTGGGACACTGTGTGCTGGTAATATAAATTGCTACTAATTTTAAGTACATATGTGCTACCTACAACCTAACTAGTACTTAAATAACAATTCTTATGAACGTAGATGGCATTCGATGTACCGCCAACAACAAGAAAGATGGTGTGGAAATCCGCTTGCCAGAAGTGGAGGGAGTTTAAAAGTCGTTTAACAACCGATTATATCCTCCCGTATAGAGATCATCGTGAGTTGTTAGAGTATCCTCCAGCTGACTACTCATTCATCGAGAAAGCGCACTGGGACATGTTTATTGATTATCATCTATCTGATGAATTCAATGTGAGAATTTTATATTTTGTTTATTTACAAAGTTCTTACAAGGCACATTGGGCTTTGTTGCTAATATTTTACTGTTTGTTATATGAAAAAGGTAATCCACGAAAAGCAGAAAGAGCGAAGTGAGCTAAATGAATACCCTCATTGCATATCTCGGAAGGGTTATGCTAACCTAGAACAAGAAATGGTTAGTGATCATTTTTTTCATTTATTATTTTTCTATAACACTGTATAATTATTGCTTAATTTTAATTTCTTGAACGTGTTTATTCATGCAGTCTCAAGATAATCCTGAAATGGAGATAGATCGATCTTCTACCTGGCTCCGTGCATGGCAGGATAAAGATGGGAACTATAAGTCGGACAAAGTTAAAGAAATTGCTGAAGAAATTGTAAGTTATTCATTTTTGTTATAATTAAAGTTCCATATTTCTGAATTATTTTATAGATTACTGACCTACTCCCATTTTTTATTAATTTTCAGGTGAATATGAAAAAGAGAGTTAGTGATGGGGAGTTGACAGACGATGGCACTGATGATGTCCTCACAAAGGTGCTCGGTAAACCAAAGCATCGAGGACGAGTCCGTAGCCAAGGGACTCATGTCAAGCAGTCTATTTACTTTAATCTTCTGAAGCAGAGGAAGAAAATGTCAATTGATGAGAGGATCCAAGATGGTATTCAAAGGTTTATGAAGGAAGAAACTAAAAGGATTGTTCGAGAGCGAGATGATTTTTGGGCTGCAGAGATGGAAAAGATGAAAGCATTTTTTTCTGGAAAGAATATTGAGACTAGAAAGAATATTAAGATTGCACGTAATAGTCCAAATGTTGGATCACAGCAAGGAAGCTGTTCCAAGGGTGCACATGCCATTGTGAATGAACCAGAGATTCCAGTTGTAAAGAAGCAACTGGATCTTTTGGAAGAAGAAAATGTTGATGAGAAATTTGAGATTGAGGGGAATAATGCGGAGGTTGTAGTTGTGGATGATCAACTGGTTATTAGGAATGTTTGTAAGGAAGACCTGTTAGCAGTTAGGTATTTAGAGTGGGAATTAGCCATCGACTCCCTCACCAATGTTGGTGCTTATGAAAGTGTTGATACAATGTATAAAATTTTTCATGGGAAGCACCTCTCAGAAGAGAATGCACGAGTATCTATTACTCGTGTAATCAAAGGATCTGCTAAGATTCCTTTCCCCATTCAAGATGAGATCACAACTGTGGAAGAGGCTGTGGGTACGTTTATTGAGTGGCCAAGACTCCTCATTCGAGAAGTGAACCCAAGCCCTGCTGCAGCAAAAGGAACTCAGAAGGTTAGTTTCTATGTTTGTTTACTTAACGAATAAACTTTTATTACTAGTTCAGTTTGTGTTTTGAATTATATTTTTAATTTTTTCTTTTTTCAGGGAGGCAAGAAAATTGTGGCAAAGAAGTATAAGAAGGTGACAGATATAGTCCAGGAACCGGAGTTTGTGTTGGACATGGGTGCTGATTAACCTATGAATTTGAAGCGTTTGTGGCTCTGGGCAAAAGATGCCTTGAAGGATGGTCAAACAACCACTTTTGAGCTATCTGAAGAAGCTTTTGGATCAACCAAAAAACATGTTTTGTTTTTATCGGATGTCCATGCTTTATGTTTTGGAGGTGAAATATCAGGGTCCGTCATTTGCATGTTTATTAAGTAAGTGTCTAAGTTTAAAAATTATTCTATGACTCTCAATATTTTTTTAATTTAGTTTATATTTGTGTCATTGATTGTTTACTTTTCATATAGTTTATTGGAGGTATATGTGAAAAAGCACAAGATGACAGACATGGTAGCATTTGTTGATCCTCGAATGATAGGCGCCCTCGGTTGTTGTACTGCTGGAGAGAGGTCTTGTGCCTTATCTTTAAGATTCAAGAATGCTAAGCGGTGACAATTTTTTCTGCTGCCTTATAATGCCATGTGAGTACTTGTTTTTACATTTTTCTCCATCTATACTATTAATAAGATATATGTTTTTTTGACTTGTGATCTGGTTATTAAAATCCCTCTGTAAATAAGTGTTAATTTTTTTAAATAAAAAAACAGAGGTAAAATTTTAGAAAATTAGTACTTATTTGAGAGAACATTTTCTGTGATAATTAAATTAATAATTGTGTTTATCGCAATTTAAACCATGGGGGTCCTTGTTAATTTAACAAGTTATGTATATAGTGACTAAAATCTTAAATGAAATTGTAGAAAATGAAGTGTTCTCATTGTTGGTGTTCACAATTTACTAGGAACCATTGGGTGCTAACTGCTGTGAATCCCGACTCACAAGTATTTTACCACATGGACCCGTTGAAGCATCGAATTGCAAATGAAGAATGTATTGAGGTGATTGATAAGTGAGTACCTCATCAGAACTTTCATTAATTATGAATCGCTTTTACAATTAAGGAAAATGTCTAGTAGTTTGATTTATGTTATATTGTCGTAGTGCCATCAAACTTGACAAGGACAGTGCCCAGAAGACGCTAAAGAAGAAAATAGTGCGGGAGAATCTAGCGGTAATAAATCTTTCGTATATTCATCGGTTTCTCTGATTTCCGTTAGTTGTGTAGACATATATAATTTTTTTTAATGTTCTTCAGGGTGTTCCTGTCTAATATGGGAGCAAGGACTATGGTTTATTTCTGATGTGCTACATGAAATATATATGTCGATAAGGAACTCAAATTTTCTGTGAAGATAAAATTTGCAATTTTTTAAATAAATTTCTGATGTCCCTGTGTTCTTTGATGAAGATATGTAACTTGTACTATTATTGTCCCTTTTTCCAGTGGCAACGAAGGTCCAATTTAGAGTATGGAATAGATCACCTCAATGAGATAAGGGTTGAATGGGCGAAGCATTTTATTAAGAATCATGCGCGTTGAACTTTGTCCTATACATAAATGGGTATTTTGAAATGAACATATGTTTGGGATTTACAATGGTAGTTTAGCGTACATATGCGCATATATTATAACTTTAAGTGAATCAGTTTATCTTTCGTGGATATGTTCATCCCAAAATATGTTGCTTCCATTGAAAACAGTCTTTTGTGAATGTCCTATGTTTGTCATTACCCTGACTTCTGGATGTATTGGTATCAATGGATTATTTTAATTGTGTTGGTATGGTTTGGTTAGAACTTACTTTGGTTGTAATGGATATTGCTTGTAATGCAATGGTTCCTTGGTTTAGTTGTTTTGTAATGGTTGTTGATCAAATATTTTTGTCTTGTTTTGTGTGTAGATATAAAACCATTGTTTAATACACTTATAGACAATACCCGCGTTGCACAAAAGCATCATGTGGTTTTGAATAATACAATACTTTTATAACCAAACCATTGTAAAATAAAGCTCATACAACACAAAAATGAAAAAAAATCAAATTGTAATAGCTTATGTGTAGATATTCAGACAACACTTTACAAATCTAAAGACCATTGTGTCACAACTTAAGGAACAGAAGAATGGTTACTAAAACGTTGTCTAGAAAACAAAAACACATCCATCACTGCCAAAAAGACCATTGTTGAAAACAAATTTAAACAACAAGTTGTCCTGAACAAATTCATAATTAATAATCTAAGGTAACGCCCTCACGCTGTTACTCAGTTACAACACCTTTTTATAGCTAGAGTAACATGAGTTTATGGATATGGTAACACCAAAACTATGATGTTGTAATAGGTCCAAAATTTCATAGCTAAGGTAAAATGCAAGAAGGTAACACGGATACCCACATGTTTTAAAAGGCCATCTTTGGCATAGTGATTCTTCGAATTGTTAAGATATATTTTCGAGACAATAACTAGCACCTCAAACACGTACACTAGTCAAAAACCTTTAATCTGGCAAGTCGATAATAACAATAACTTACATGTCTCGAGTTAACAATCAAGCATCTAATATCATTTAGCGATAGTGGTTTCTCTTGCTCACAAAACTTCTTATTACACTACGCCATATATGAGCAATAACTACACTTTTTTCAGTGTTAAAAGCAAAAGTGTAACCATAAATGTCTTAAAAATGGTCTAAGCCTACACCTTTCTTCAGTGTTAGCATTACTACAAATAAGTGTGACCATAAACCTCATCTAGTATCTATGCTAACACCAAAGTCAGTGTAGCTGTTGCTCTTAAAAAAAAGTGTAGCCAATTAATGTGATAAATAGGCGGCCCCAATCAATTTGTCCAAGCGGGTTTTTTTTGTCCAAATATTTTCACTAGGCGGGTCAATTATTTTGTCCAAATATTTTCACTCTCAGCTTATCTCTCTCTCTCAACTCTCTCTTTCTCTCTCGCTCTCAACTCTCTCTCTCTCAAAACTTCTTCAATTCTCTTTCTCTCTTCACAAAAAATTAGGGCTTATTTTGTACGGGTTCAATAACATTCTCTACATGTTCAATTAGAATAAATTAGGGCTTATTCAGGTCTTCTTCGGGTCTTCTTCGGTTCATTAGGGCTTGTACATTCTACAAGATTATGTGTGTAAAGATGGGGTGATCAGAGAATTGATGATGAAAACACATCAACTCAATTACATACACACACATCTTGTATCTGCTTTGAAATCCCCACGCCCCTCTTTTCTCTCATCTCAATTACAACCCTCAGTTCTATTTATCAGGTAAATTTTCTCCATTTGTTCTATTTTAATCTATTTAATTTCTTTTAATTTATCAAACATAGGGTTTTATTGATTAATTATCAAATTTATTATTGCAAATCATGCTCGAAGAAGTATTTGGAGGCAGTGTTGAAACAAGATGTTGGTTTTTTTGACACAGATTCAACAACTGCTGATGTTGTTTTTAGCATCTCCACGGATACTCTTCTTGTCCAAGATGCTATCAGTGAAAAGGTATATAATTCTTTTTCTGATATTTTCTGAAAAGATATGCACTTAATATGATTATGTGTATTGGAACTGTGTGCACACACACCCTCATTGCATAAATTAGCAAATCTTGAAAACTTGCACAGGTGATCTTTAGAACCACTGTTACTGGATTAAACATAATTGCTTACTGTAATTTTATAGGAAACAAGTCTGATGTGTTGTATCTTGTTGTTGTTGGTGTGGCTAAAAAATTTAGGTGGGAAATTTCATCCATTATATTTCAACATTTTTTACGGGATTGGTAGTTGGTTTTGTGTCCGCATGGAAGCTAGCTCTGCTTAGTATTTCAGTCATTCCAGCAATTGCCTTTGCTGGGGGTTTGTATGCATACACTCTTACCCGTCTCACGTCATTTTTGAACGACACAAGTTGTACTGCCAGGTTGAGTGTTCTGTCACTGGTTTAGATTGTTCCTTTGTTGTTGTCAAACAAGTTCAAGATGCTTCATCGTGAGAAGTTCTACTTTACTTTTGAGCAGCATTCCGTCAGCTAATTTTGCTTCAGATATCCAGCACCACAACTTTTGCCGGCAATATTTTCTGGTTGTTCTGTTGTTGCTGCTTCTTTTCCGAGTTTGTTCTTCTGCTTTGAAAACAGACCAGGACAAAAGTAAGGTTTTTTTTACCAATAGCTGGTTGTGATTCTCCATATACATGCTCACTTGAAACTTTTAAATTGCATCAGTGCAGTATTGTTTCGAAGCCTGAATTTTGTAGCACTCCAGTTAGTAAGATCTTCAACTCTAATTTGCAGAGTCATGTATATTTGCTTTATGATCCTTGCTTTTAGATTTCTGGGGATATTATCTCTGGTTCTCTTTATTAATAGCTCATCTCCCACACTTTGGGATAAGTAGCCTGTGTCATCATCGTTTCCTTGTTTCAAGCTGGTGTGATCTCCTTCTTGTCTTCTTTGTATAGTTATCGTGGCCTAAATCTGGAAAGAACTTGCAGATTTGTGATTTGTTACAAGTCTGAACAGCTTTACACCCCTTCACTAAAACAACTGTAACTTGTTGTAGAAAATTGCTTTCATCGAGCCGTTTTTTGCATAAAAACCTAGACTCCGAGACCTTTCAAATGGTGTATGATTCACTGCCCCCAACTTCCTAGATGACAGCAGTTTATTCTGGGAAGTTAGGAACTCTGCAGCATCAGATTTCATTGTCTATGTCATGTGTCACGTGGGCTTGATTCCGATTGATTAATTTATGCCCCTTGGTTTTCCTTTCCAGATTATAATGCAGTTGTACTCCCAGAAATCACTTCAGATATTACCTCTTTAATTCATATATATTTTCCAGGCCAACGAGTAATGTATAAGAAGGTAGTCGACATAACACAAATCTGGACAGCTAGACCACTCTTCACTAAAACGGCCATAACTCCCTGTTGAAAATTTATTTTCATGCACCGTTTGTTGCATAAAAAACTAGACTCAGAGATCTTTCTAACGGTATGTGATTCGCTGCCCACAACTTCCTAGATCAAATCAGTTTATTCTGGGAAGTTATACATTGTTTACTGTGTCATGTTTGCTTCTTTCTCCATTTCTATGTATGCGACTGATTTTACGCACTACATTCAGATCAGCTGAGACATTCAATCTTGCATGAAGACTCTAAAGTCAACCCTTGAGTACTCTTAGACCTTCATAACTATTATAGTACCTCCAGATAGGTTTGCTCCGCTTATGCTCATTTAATTTGATGCGCAAGTGCTTATAGTCCCTTTCTAGTTCCAGAAATTCGAGCAAGTGTGATCTTCGGTTGGAGGACTTAATCCAACCGTTTTTGAATAGCTATTGCTCTTTTGTGTCTTCGTTGTGTATTTGTCTAACATAATATAGTCCTTTGTCACAACTCTGTCGCTTGTATACATCATGTCTTTGTGAAGTAAAAACTTCTCATATGTGTACAAAGTTGAACATCGAAGTTTTTTACATAGCTTCGGTAGACGATTTTGTGTGAACTAAGCCAGGTGCGCACAAAGTTAACTGTTTTTTTTCTTCCATGTTAAGTTGAGTCGAGCAATATTGGAATACTAATCATGCCAAGTTATCATAGATTTGGCTTCAGAAAACAAGATTTTGTACAGTACAGGAGGTCCGAGGCCGAATTCTACCCTGTAAATTACTAGTTGGAGAATCAATCTTATGCAAATGCTGGAAATATTGTTGAGCAGGTTAGCTTTTACCCACTAATAGATGAAATATTAACTCAGGGTAAGAATGCTTTGTTAGCTAGAGGTTTTAATGGAAGCTTTACTAGCTCTTTTTCTTTTGAAATTTCATACTTAATCGGAATCATGCCCACGTGACACATGACATAGACACACTCATGTATCAAACTCAAAACTTGTGTTCTGGGACCTTGGGGTTCAGGTATCTACGTTAAAGTAGTTTATTGGCATGATAGTTACATTTTGCACTTTGGATATTTCCAAGCTATCTATCACATAAATTAATATATCATAGGTTTTAGGATGTTTTATTGATAAAAGTATTAAACATAATGTATGTGTTAGTCTGTATGAGAAGCAAGAGGATTGGAGAGAATGCTCAGTAGTGTAAATAAAAATTGATTGCCATTATAAATTTGGTAGGACTGTCTAAATAGAATAATGCTACAGGTCTTCTGAGCCACTATTTCAAATTGTGTATGTGTGTGTGACTGTATGTATATTTCTTTAGAGAGACAGAGAGAGATTGTGTGCGAGTGTGTGTACATTTCTTTATTTGACGTGTTGATCAGTTAGTAATCTAGTCTGTATATTATTGCCGCTTTTTAAGCATGAACCGACACTAACTCCCTTCTTGTCTTTGTCCACCTGCAGACTCCATGTATACGCAAGACTTGGCCAAATGGTTCTTCGCGTACACGATGGTTTCATTATGAGGACTGCTGGGTAAGCTCTTGGACCTTCTCTTTTGGTTAATTTTGATTTAATTCCATATATATGTACCTAGTTTGTTGGGTGGAAAATAATTATAAAAATATGAATTTCAATATTAACACTCTGTTTTAGGTATTCAGAACTTTAATTGGTGAACTTTAATTGCTTTTCCGGTGTCAACTTTAATTGGTGAAATTTAGGTATTCAGAACTTTAATTGAGCAAGTAGAACTAGTCAATGCCCTAAGGAGACTGAAGATAAATTTACAAATTATTTAAATGCATATAATTCGTGCTACTTTTGTTGTATTGCAGGTGGGTAATGTTTATGTCCAGTTTAGAGAAGGTAGTGAAGAGAGGAGAGCTAAAATTGAGCAATGGAACAGGGAAAGAGATCAGGCAGAACAAGTGAATCCTACAGATTTGCTGTTACTTAGCTTCTAAGCGCTACTTAATTATGTTAGATTTTGATGGTATTTAAGTTAGCTTTTGGATGGTTGGCTTAGTTAATTTGGATGGTTGTTGGTTTTTGTAGTAAATTTGGATGGTTGGCTGTATTGGAATGATTTTGTTAATAGCCTTGTGTAATTTGGATGGTTGTTTTTGTTTTGGGATGTTTGACAATATTTTTAATGGGAAGCTTTATATTTCAATATCATATGTTCCATTTTTGTATTTAAAGTGTTAGCAAAAGTATAATAAAGTGTAGGCAAAATATTAAACTGTTAAAGATAAAAGTGTAGCCATAGTGATAAAGTTGTTGCCAAAAATATCAAACTGTTTCACAGTATTATGTTATAGTTGTACTAAACAGGTGTAGGCATAGGTCTACGGCTATACTTTTAATGGTGTTACCATATTGATAATTGTGTTGGCATAGGTCTACAGCGACAAGTTTCAAGATGTAGCCACAGAAAAGAAAAGTGTAAGCATAGGGGTCTACAGCTACACAATATACTCGTGTCACCAGAAACCAAAAAAGTGTCAGCATATGGGTCTATGGTTGCGGCCGTTTTTGTAACACCCTCAAATTTGGTCAAAGTGTAACCGTAGCCTGTTTTTTTTGTTTTAGCCACACTTTTTGGGCTATAAGCACACTTTTTTAGGCGTAGCTATTGCCCATATATGGCGTAGTGTTATCAACAACCATAAACATGTGTCTGTCACAAGCTATAGTTTTGTTCTATAGCTAATAGAGTCACCTACAAGAAGGAACATGCTATAATAAGAACAACCACCTCTTTATCACTAGGCCTTTCTTTGTATGAACCATCCACATATGAAAATCATTTGAATGTACAGAACATTTGATATACAGTAGTGTAATACATCTAGTATTAGATATAAAATCTAGTTGAACGATTTAAGTCTAATTTATTGAGTAGGAGATGATTAAACCAAGTTTTATATCATACAAACTCAACGGTTGATGCATCCAAAACAAATTAATACCCGATAATATAAAAAAGCCTTAATTCTGATAATGTAAAATATCCCAAATTTGTAGAAAACATAAATACAATATAAAACACTGCAGAATTTGTGAGCAAAGCTCATGTGTTTTGTATTTTATATATATACTGAAAGGAAAACATCATTCTCTGTGATTTAGATGCATTACAGCGCTATTTAAATAAGTAAAGACAAGCTAACCTCCCGTAGGTGGTAACTAGAAAATAGGAACAACTTTCATATCACTACTCCACTTCTACAGCAATGCCACGATCACCTAATAAAACTGAAACAAACTATGACCTAATCTTGCTGACTATATCAAACTAAATACAGCAAACTTATTCAAAATATACTAAAACAAATAAAACAAATATCTAAATAATAAGTTTAAGATTAATTTCCAACAATCACCCCTGTAATCTTAAACTTACGAAGCACTTCTCTTCATATGTGATGCACTTCTCACCACCATCAATTTTGATGCACATCTCATCAAAAAAAAACTTTGGAGCACTTCTCCCCACGGTGCACATAATCACCCATTATTCTAAAGGAGAGGTTCTCCCTCGACCAATTGTGCCATGATTTCTTCATCATTTTGGAATCTACAATTCTTTGCCAGATGCCCATATCTTTTGCATTTGAAGCATTGTGGCTTTCCTTTGTGCCAACAATCCTTTTCTTCATGACCGATCTTATGACAGTGGTTGCATTGAACTTTATTGCATGTGCCTTTTGAGAATGAAGTTTTAGCTAATATGAGACCCTCATTTTTTCCTCCATTTTCTTCCTCCCTCATTGATCTCCTTTGGTCTACGGCACTAAGGGCATTGACTAACTCCATTAGGGTTATTTTGGATAGGTCTTTGGAATCTTCAAGTGAGGATATTTTAGACTCATATTTTTTAGGAACGCTCACCAGAATTTTATCAACCACCCTCTCACTGGCAAATGTTTCACCAAACAATCTAATTTGATTAACAATGCTCATAAGCTTACTCACATATTCCTTAATGGTTTCGTTCCCCTTCATCCGCTGCATCTCAAATTCTCATTTGAGATTCAAAACTTGCATCAACTTTGTTTTAGAATTTCCCTCAAACTCTTCCTTTAGCATGCTCCATGCCTCTTTTGGTGACTCGCAAGTCATGATACTTGTAAAGATTCCATCCGAGACCGCCGAATGAATACATGAAAGTGCCTTTGCTTCTCTTGCCCATTCTTCGTCACGTTTTTTGATTTGGGCTGCTGTTGGATTTTGTGGAAGAGGGGTTGGCTCAACATCACTCTCAATTGCTTCCCACAAACTCATAGCTTTCAAATATGATTTCATTTTGATAGCCCATGAATTATAATGATCTCCTTTGAATGTAGGTATCGAAAGAGAAAAGTTATTTGATGACATTTGAAAGATACAAAAAAAAAATTAATAGATAAATGCTTATATATATATATAAATAACATCACATGCCCTTTAGATCTATGGCTCTGATACCATGTGTAGAAAACATAACTGATACAATATAAAACACTGCAGAATTTGTGAGCAAAGCTCAGGTGTTTTGTATTTTATATATATACTGAAAGGAAAGCATCATTCTCTGTGATTTAGATGCATTACAGCTATTTAAATAAGTAAAGACAAGCTAACCTCCGGTAGGTGGTAACTAGAAAATAGAAAATAGGAACAACTTTCCTATCACTACTCCACTTCTACAGCTATGCCACGATCACCTAATAAAACTGAAACAAACTATGACCTAATCTTGCTGACTATATCAAACTAAATACAGCAAACTTATTCAAAATATATTAAAACAAATAAAACAAATATCTAAATAATAAGTTTAAGATTAATTTCCAACAAAATTCAATTCGGTCAGTAAGTCCTCAATTAAAACCCTAATTGAAGCAGCTTACCAGATGTACAAGGTTGAATAAATCCCATATTTGTAAAAACCCCCAAATCTTGAAGAAGACGGAGTGAGGGAGCGGTGAGTGAGTGGTATGTTTGTGTGGTAGAGAGAGAGAGGTGTTAAGACAGAGTGTATTTTTTGTTAAGACAAAGGCGCAAAAATTGTCGCTTCTAACACATTCATAGAATATTTCACGGCGCCTTTTTGCACAAGCAGTTTTTTTTTTTACTTTTTTCATTGAAATTATTTTTTCTTTGAAGATTTTTTTCATTTTAAAATTAAATTTTGAAAATATATAATGTTTATAAAAATCAATTTGATAATAAATATTTTTTCAAGCTTTATAAAAATGACGATATTGACTTTAATAACAAACTGTTGGTTTTGAGAAATTAAATTATATATTTATTCAACATTAATTCATTTTAAAGTAAAATATTTAATAATTTCAAAATATTTATTAAAGAATATTAATTTGTGTTTAAAGCATATTAACCACAACACTTCACCAGTGTTGCCTGCAACGTTTTTTAGGGCCAAGACAACATCATGTTTATATATACACCAACATCAAAAAAGCAATATTGCAGTAAGTATAAATCTTAGAGCTGCTACAATGTTTTTCAGGGCAACACCAAAAAAATTAGTTGTAGTAGACCATGGCGTAGTATTAGTATGTTCAGAAACCAAATTCCTTGACAGGCAGCAGGAGTATCAGCCATGAATTCCCCCTTGCACGATGATAATGCAACACACTTCTGCTTTTGAGATACCCATGTTATCGGACTTTCATTCAAGTAAAACACCATGCCACTGGTGCTCCTTTTATCATCCAAGTGCCATGCCAAGTCGCTATGCGAAAAACCAGTCAAGACATTGTTTCCACTATTTCTCGAGTATACGAGTCCGAAATGAATTGTCCCTTTTACGTATCATATAATCCTTGTAGGTCTTTCCATATGTCTGCTAACAATTCCCCACAGAGTATGCAATATGTGGTCGAGTATGAACCAGTTATTGCAACCCTCCCACCATACTTTTATACTAGGCTGCATCAACTGCCTCTCTTCCTACATCTCGACTGATTTGCTCCTTTGGATCCATAGAGTACTTCGTAGGATTGTAGTCAGCCATTCCTGCTTTATCAAGTATCTTTCGAGCGTATCCACCCTGTTTCAATTTGATATATCTGTCACCTTGATCCACTTCTATGCCCAAGTAATAACTCAATTTGCCCAAGTCACTCATTTCGAACTTTTGATTCATTTGTTTTTAGAAATCCTCAATCCACATACACAGCTACGATCATGCTTTCACCTCCCTCCTTTCTAGTGTAAACTGCATGTTTGTAAGGACAAAAAGTGAAACCGAGACTTAACAGACATTAGTTGAGTTTTGCATACCAGGCACGTGGTGCTTAACGCAGACCGTAATCTACTTTTGACAATTTGTAGACCAAATGCTCTTGCCCAGCCTTTTCGAAGCCTTCAGGTTGAGCTACATAAACATCTTCCTTTATATCTCCATTAAAGGCCGTTTTCACATCGAGGTGATGCACCTCCCAGTTATTTTTAGCTAATAATGCCAATAAGAGTCTCACTATTTCAAGGTGTGTAATAGGGGAGTACACTTCATCAAAATCAACACCATGTTCTTAGACGCATCAAAATCAACACCATGTTTTTAGACGTATCCCTTTGCGACGAGGCGAGCTTTATGTTTTATGCCTACCTATGCCACCATGCATTAAGGGTTTTCTTTTTGAATGATAATGACCCTCATTGTCCATAGATGTGCAGAATATTTACAATGAATAAAATGAAACATGGTGCAAGCATTTAGTCTACCTGAGTCAGAATACATTGTCCACAAGTCAATATCCACCAAACAAGACTACCAAAATAATAATCCTTTCTTAATATTTACAAAAATTATGCCCAGATATTCATAAAGTTTAATGTATCAGAAGACTTTAATTTAAATATACTACACAATTAAGGAGGCCCTGCAAGCATGTTTTTTCAAAGAATATGAAAGCCTACATTGTCAATTCATATTTAATAGGACAAAACATTCTACAAAGCTGAATGGGCACTTGGGTTGTCATGTAGCAATTGCACTATTGGCACACAACACATAGTGCTCATCCAAGCATCTTTTTATCACTAATTTTTTATTAACCAAAATATTTTGCAAGACCAAAGTAGTATCGAAGGTTATAACATGTCTTCCCTCCTTATGAATAATTGACTCAATCATTACTATTTGATAAAACCGCTTAACAGGTAAAAGTCAAAACAGAAAATAAGTTGTACAAAAAACTCTCACGAGAATTTTTTTAGGAACTTACATTACTTATTTAATTTATTACACCCACTGTCATGCTTTGACAGATAACTAGCCAATAAACACAAAGAACCACAAAGATTCTCGTAAATCTTTTTAGTTTCTATTAATCCCATATAATTTAGTGATAATGATTTATGAGCAAAGCTTGTTTCACCTTTTCACATTCAAAATATTATATCTTTTTACTTGAGTAACTTATATCTATTCAAAAATTATTTCTCTTACATGCTTCACCATTCCAAAATCAACCAACTTTAGGCCCCCATTTGTATCAATCAACCAGTAAATTTGCACCTCGATCTATATCCTTGAGTTAATGTTTTAATAGCAAATCTAGGAATAAGAACGATTTCACATATAAAAGGTTATCAATGAAACATTACAAACAATAAAAAGTAGTATTACATGTTTTTGTTCCATACAACAGTCAACGAGAATCGAAAGATTTTTGCAGATCTTCACTTTTTCCAGATAATATAACAACTAGTATACATACTAGTAAAATAATACATTTTCTTCTTTGGTGAAATTCCTAGTGGAAGAGTAAATATGATAAAGGTACCTCATGTCCAACTTACTAGATAGTAAATTGTATGTCTAGCATGCAAGTACCCCACCCCACATAAATTTTGCTGAGTATATCTTTGGATTGCTGCCTCACCCAACTCATCATACTCATGAAGGATTTTGATGAGAAATTTGTGGATTCAGCGCATGAGAGCATGTTCTTCATTGTTTACCAACTTTGCATGGATATCAACTTAAAAAATAATATGCTTTAAATTAAGAAATTCTAAAATGCTAAGATATTTAGTTTACAAGCATAAAGACAACATCGGAGATTTACAAAGACACCAAATTTTCTTAAGCCATAAATAAATTTGTAAGCTAGCAAGCTATATCACATTGATAGGCTCCATTGTCCATATAAATACATTCTTCTGAAATAATTGAGCAAGTCACATAATGAAGAACTTCTCTACCCTATAAAAAAATATTTTGGATTCTCTATATGGGTCTATGACAATTTGTTTTGGTTTCAAGTAATTTTCATCAACTAAGAAGCATGGAAGCATGATTATTCATAGACTAATTTACATCTTTTAAATCTAAGAGCCATGTTTTAATTATAAAAGACTTAGTTACATCTAAGAGCACATATTAAAGCCAAGCTGATGCCAGCTGCAGTGAGGGAAACACCAATGGCAACACCAGGTGTTGGTGTGACCGTTAATTGAGCAAAAAATAAATAAAGGCATATAGGTATTTTATTCATTTTTCCCTATCATGCTTTTATTTTCCAATTTACAAATGGGATTTCTCAACCCGCGTTCACCATTTTGATACCATATTAAGAATATATGTATTCTAGTACTTCAATTAGGACATATTCCCTTGAAACATGATAGAGCGGCCAGTGTCACTGATTGTCCTTTGAAGCATGGTAGAGTGGTCAACATCACTGATCAACAACGGTGTCAACCACGATATGGCACCGCTACTGATAAATTGACAGACCGGCTCAAGAGATTTAGAGATAATTCACATTACAAAGGAAAAGGGCGTTTGGGAAGTGCGGCTAGGTATGAGCGTATTGTGAGTCGAGTGTGATATTTATAAAACCTAATATATCTTAGATGGGCCTAGATTGAGTAAGTGGATCGGTATATTTTATTATTGGGCTAAAGTTACAAAATATATGTAGTAAAACATTAAACAAAGTAAAGTGAGATATTTATAAAATGTGATATATCTTGGACTGGTCTAGATTGAGCAAATGAACAAGTATATAAATAACTTTATTTATTGAGCTAAAATTGTGAAATATGTACTAAACATTACATAAATTAGTAGATCAATGGTACCAATTTACATTGGTTTATACATTTTTACATTATGTTGTACTCTTTTTAATTTGAAAATTGAGATTTTTTAACACAAGTTATAGTAAATATTAAAGTTATCATTGTAAATGTATGAATAAAAATTGATATCCAAACTCTAGCAACCAAAATTTCAAAAACGTTATCACCATCCACCAAATATTTATACAGAATTAAGGTTACCATATATAACATGAACTTCTTATCTTATACGGTTTCATAATATATAAATATAAAAAAATATGTTAGTGATATCTTAAAAAGCAAACTTGTAACTAAAAAGGTGTCCTTAAAACAAGAATTTATTAAAAATTCATTTGCATATCTTTGAAAACTTTATTTTGTATTACCGGAAGAAGTATATTTTTTGAAAAACTAAAATAACTTAAAATAAAATAAAATTTCTATTAAATTTATGTGTGGTCATGCTAGTGAAAAAAATTTCAATTATGTGTGCCTGATTGTGTTAATTATCAAAATAAAACAATCACACGATATTTAAGAGATGTATTTTAAAATCCTAATCCAATTAGATGCTTTTACAAATCCCAATCATATTATAATTAAGTCTCTTCTAGTTAATATAATAAACATTTTTGAATTTATGTTTAATTTAAATTCATTATTTAAACTAACCATCCTATAAAATTATGTTTTAAGTGGGTGACCATAAAAGTTACTATTAAGTTGACAATAATGTTAATATTTAAAAGTAAAATTACAAACAATGAGCTACTTTGGCAACAATTTTAATATTAAACAGTAAAATTATAAAAAATCGTATGATAAATATGAATTATCAAGATGGTATTTAAAGCCTAGAATTTAGGAGAAATTTTATCTGCCACTTATTTGAGTTAGCGTACGAAATGCATGGTGATTTGAATTAGAGAAATAAAAAAATTAAGACTAAACACTACAAGAAAAACGCAATCAGACAACACCAACCAATCAGCTAGGTGGAAAAAGTGTTGCCCAAAATTAATACACAATGTTTATGTTTCATCCTTGAAAAAACAATGTCTTACCCGGACGGTTTAAAACCCAAAACTGAATCAGACAAGGGTATTTTGGAAGTGTTGTTGCCTAAACGTGACAAATAGACAACAATTTTCAAAATAATCTAAGACAATGTCTCATAAAGCGTTGTTGTAATAATACAACAGTTTTCATTAACGTATTGTGTGAAAATCCTGATACAACCGTGCAACAAACCATAGTTGTAATGAGACAAGAGTTTTCTAAGTTGTGTTGTTTAATATGGTTTCAAACAACTATTTATATTATTATTGTCTGAACCGGAACCAATATACAATTATTTATATATTGTATGTTTGTTTTCGAGACAAGACTTTTACTGTTGTCTATTTTTCAGTACAGAAAAAAAATATAAATGGAATTTCAGCTAGCCTTCCATCAAAATAGAGGCATCATATGCATCCAACAAACCAACACCAAATTAGCTAACAAACCAAAAATGAAGAAACTTAACAGAAACAAACCAACCAAGTGTCAAGAATCATCGTTACAAATTCAAAGAACACAAATTAAATTACATCACGAAAGTTCTATAAGTTCATCCATGTCATCTCGAATGTAAGTAGCCACGTCCTCCTCATCAACATCCGGCAAATTGGGTACAAAAAAGTCATTCTCAAGTTCCACTTCCACGGATCCCTCACTTTCATCCTCATTGTCTTCATAGTACTTTTTATCGGGTAATTTTAACACATTGGACCATAATTTATCAAGAGGATCGTCGATGTAACAAACTTGCTGAGCATGTTTTGCTAAAACAAATGGATCATTCAAATACCCCAACTTATTCAAATAAACCAATGTATAGCCCAAGTCATCGACCTTAATCCCTTTGTTCATATCTACCCACTTACAACGAAAAAGTGGGATCCTAAAGTTGCTATCCTTGGTACTATAGGTAACTCCATCTATTTTATAGCCATTGAATGCAGGAACATCCTTGTTGGGCCCATCTGCAATCCATGTTATCTCATGCGATACCTCTTTTCCATCGGACAAATCGGAAGCGATCTGTCAAGTTGTAAAATGATACATATGTGAGCTACGCAGTGGTAAAAAAAATGCACAAAACTATTATGAAATGCACATAATACCTTATCTTTGAACCATTTTGGGAATGTCTCGTTTTGCTTGTTTTTCAGCCACATTTCGTCATTTTCATGATCCCGATTGTTAGTCATCAAAATTGAAATGTGTTCACTGCATGTAATCACAGTAGATAATATAAATATGTAACCAATTATATAAGTGAATATAATTTCATGACTTACTCAAAATATGGCCTCATAGTAGTTGTATTTTGTAGATACATAAATGTGCTACGTGCAAATGTGTGCTGCTCGGGTTTATAATCATTAATCTTCTTTCTAATTTTACTTAGATCAATCACTAAAATTATAGGTATATAAAAAATATTACTAATAATAGTCAAGTGCATGACATAAATAATGGTTGAAAAGCACGTTGGTAAGCTATTGGACTAGTAATAAATGCGCCCTCAATGTTTCATTGAGAGTGCCCTCAATGTTTCATTGAGGGTGCTGTGATATTATATTTGAATTAAAAAAAGAAAAAAATAGAATAAAATGAAAAATAGAATACATAGCAATATTAAATGAAATAATTGAATAAAATGGATATTATCTTTTTTTTTGATTAAAAAAAAGGAAAAAATATTTTAATATTAATAAAAAAGTCGATATTAAAATAAGAAAAAATTAAAATACATTTTTAATTTTAAAATAATAAAAAATTAAAAGTATTTTAGTTAACATGGTAATTTTTCTATTAAAAAAAGTAAATAATTTTGTTTATCTATTTAAATTTAAACAAAAAAGAAAACAAGCAAAGTGGTAGAGGTGCACACCTCTACTAAATGAAATAGAATAAATAAAGCAGAAGCAGAAAAATTTAAAATAAAAAATAAATATTTATTAGTATTATATTATTTTTCTATTTTATAATTATTTTTTAAAACGTACTCCCTCAATGAAACATTGAGCACGCCCAGTTTTAGATAATTTGTAAATTTACATGAAAAATTAAATAAAAATAGAAAATTGTACAAAATTTGAATTTAAATTTATACGTATCCAGAAAAACATGTCCACTATTTTTTTGCCGAATGTTATATTTTTTTCTAGTATTCTTCTATTTTTAATTATTTTTTTTAAAAACGTACGCCCTCAATGAAACATTGAGGACGCCGTCAATGTTTCATTGAGGGCGTCGAGTTTTAGATAATTTGTAAATTTACATGAAAAAATAAATAAAAATAGAAAATTGTACAAAATTTGAATTTATAAGTATGTAGAAAAGGATTCCCACTATTTTTGTGCTGAATTTTTTATTTTTTTCTAGTATTCTTCTATTTTTAATTATTTTTTTAAAAACTTACATTGAGGCACCCTCAATGAAACATTGAGGGCGGGGATATCCAACGAGGGTTGTGGAACGCCCCCATATGTCGGAATTGGTCTATATATATATATAAGAAAAGAAAAAACCTAAAACATCTTAGATGGGCCAAGTTGAGTTGGTGGGCCCATATATAAATAATTCTATTGGGCTAAACAAATGAAATATGAAAGTACTAAAACATCAAATTGAATAAATCTAGTTGAAATAATTTAAGCTTACTTATTTGGTTATTAAATAAATAACAAAGAATCTAGATTAAATAATTTAATCTAGTTTCGGTAAATATAAAAATTTGTCAATGCTCAAGTATAATCAAAAATTCGTGACCTAAGCTCTATTAACCAAAATTACAAAAAAAATTATCACAATTCTTGAAATGTATACAAAATTTACCAATTTACCTTATCATGTTTACATGAACTTCTTATACTGTATCACAATATATATGACATAGAAAAATAATACATTCACAAGAATATGTAGATCATATCTTCAAAACTAATTTGGTAAATAGAAAAAGTGTAGAGCCTAATAATAGAATATATTAAAATTCATTAGCATATCTTGTATAATTCATATTTGTAACGAAGAAGAAGTTTATTGATCAAAAAATTGTAATAAATTTAAAATAAAAGAATAAAATTAATGAATTCATATGTGATCCTACCTCTAATGAAAAAAGTTGTGAGGACACACCATAATAACAAATTTCATTTTAGAGATAAAATCCTAATTAGTTTTGATGTTTTAATAATCTCAATTCTACTCTTTCCGTTCCCATATACATGTTCCCAATTTTTGAAAAAAATAATATGTCCCATTTTACATGTCCATGTTTGTTTTCAATACAAAGTAAAAGGTAATTTTACAAAACTATCCCTACATTTATTATTTATAAGACTGGACTTTTTTCAAACTTAACACTATTCTCATTTTTCAATGTATTAATTATGGGTATTAGTTGGAAAACTTAATCCAACAAATCTTTTTTTATATGTGTGATCTTTTAAAAAGGAAATTTAAAATGGTAGCGAGGGACTATTATATTTAGGGAACTGCTAACAATAGCCGTTAAGGCTATGTTTAAGCATTAGGTATTTTTAATTTTTTAGTCAACAGCTGTGGTTAGAATTAAAAGGTTTTCCGCCATGGAGCTTCGGCGCCAGTGTCGGATTTGTTTGCCTAAAATGCCCTTTGCCATTTGGCCCATAAAAGCCCCCTACAACTCCAAATTGCACTTTTCTACCTCAAATTTACACATCGCTGCATTTTTATTATTTTAGTCTCTTTTTGCACCAAAATACCACCAAACCATGGATCACGGGGAATTATACCTTAAAGTACAAACAAAACACGTTAAAATGTAACAAAACATGAGTACAAGCAACGAATTTAAGGTAGAAGATAGAGCCAAAATGGTACAAAATCACCACTCATCAGTTTCCACCAAATCAACTATTAAAACACGTAAAAGCATAACAACACTTGAGTTCAATCTTTGAATTCAAGACATAAAATCATGTAAAAATGGTACAAAAATATCACTCATCAAGAACAATATCTAAATATCAAAAGCGAAGATATGAAAAATGGGTGATGTATGTAGACTTTATTGATCTATAAGATGCTTGTCCCAAAGACTGTTTCCATCTACCAAGGATCGATATGTTGATTGACGCCACTGTTAAACACAAGATGATAAACTTCATGGAAGGCTTCGGTAGCTACAACCAAATCGAAATGCATAAAGACAACGTCCCAAATGGGCGATATATCAAAGACTGGTAAATAAGATTTCTGAGCATCTAATCACGAAGACTATGAAATTCTATGTAGATCACATGTTAGTCAAGAGCCTCGATAAAACAAATTAGATCGAGCATTTTCAAGAGGCATTTGGGGTGTGAAGGCACCAAACGATAATGTTGTTGTAGGCCTTTCTATATGTCTGCTAACAATTCCCACGGAGTATGCAATATCTGGTCGAGTATGAACCAGGTATCGCAACCCTCCCACCATACTTTTATACTGGGTTGCATCAACTGCCTCTCCTCCTACATCTCGATTGATTTGCTCATTTAGACCCATAGAGTACTTCGTAGGATTGCAGTCAGCCAATCCTGTTTTATCAAGTATCTTTCGAGCGTATCCAACCTGTTTCAATTTGATATATCCGTCACCTTGATCCACTTCTATGCCCAAGTAATAACTCAATTTTCCCAAGTCACTCATTTCGAACTTTTGATTCATATGTTTTTTGAAATACTTAATCGTGAGGACACTAGAACCTGTGACGAGTAAATCATCCACATACACAGTTACGATCATGCTTTCACCTCCCTCCTTTCTAGTGTAAACTGCATATTCGTAAGGATAAAGAGTGAAACTGATATATACTTAATAGACATGAGTTGAGTTTTGCATACCAGGCACGTGGTGCTTGACGCAGACCGTACAGTGCTTTTGACAAGACCAAATGTTCTTGCCCAGTCTTTTCGAAGCCTTTAAGTTGAGCTACATAAACATCTTCCTTTATATCCCCATTCAGAATGGCCATTTTCACATCGAGGTGATGCACCTCCCAGTTAATTTTAGCTGATAATGCCAATAAGAGTCTCACTATTTCAAGGCGTTTAACAGGGGCGTACACTTCATCAAAATCAACACCATGTTCTTGGATGTATCCCTTTGCGACGAGGCGAGCTTTATGTTTTATGATCCTTCCACTTGTGTCCTTTTTAAGTTTGTAGATCCATTTCAAAGCTATGATTTTCTGTCCAGGTGGCAAAGCTGTCAATTTCCATGTTTTGATTCCTTCAATAGATTCCATCTGTTGCTTCATCGCGAGTTTCCAGTTATAATCCTTCACATCCTGTTTGTTTGTAATTCACAGGTTCCTCAACCCTCATGAGGTGTAGTTCATCATCTAACTCCACCTCCTCGACCCCTGAAGCTTGATGATCTATCATTGTTTCCTCATTTAAGCCATTTTTCACGAGTTAGTAACAGTATTCCTTCGTCGCCTTCACGCTTTACCCACTCTTCCTCTATAAGCATTAACTGGGTTTCACTTGTCTCTGGTTTTCCCTTTACACGTTCTTCATGAGCCTTGAGAGACCCTATTGCTTCTTCCACAATCATCGTCTCTAAATTTCTAAACTGCTCCATGGTGGACGTGACCTGAAGAAATTTTAAATGAACTACTCGCATCAATTTCTTCATAATGTAAGGTTCTCCCGATTCTTCTCCTAATGCTCATATATTCGTTACAAGCGCATTCATAGTCATATAGAAATCATCATTCTTCGGAAAGAAAGAAGTTTTGTATTCTCGACAAAACTCTCTTTTCTTATTACAACAGGCAATACATAAAATATATGGAAATGCTTAAAATAGAAACACCTAAAAACTAGGACATGACTCACACAACTTCCTAACAAAACGCTACAACTACTGACTTATTCCATGATCCTAAAATCACGTTAACACGCACAACTGACTAAATCAAATCAAACTTTAACGTTAACAAAAAATATATTAAATGTGTACTTTATGAGTATTGGTTATATATTGTACTAAACTGATGAGGCTCGATTTTATGTTGTACTAAACTTTTGGATGTGAATGACTATGGTTTTGTGACAAACTTTATGTAAACTATCTAGTATTTGATTCGTGCATTCTATGTTTTGTTGTGTTTAGTTATGTGGTTGTAATTAGGGTTGAATTCCGTTGCATATTGGAATTTGTGAATGGACATATTTTGTATATAAATTGAAAGCCTAAAATGGCTAGAAACCACAACACAATTTGGTTTCTGGGCACACTAATTTATGACGGGTGTTCATTAGTCATATTTTGTCATAATTTAGTAATTTAGTATTTTATTTTCATTTTTTCTGAAATTTAATTTCTACATTGAGATGGGTCCCACTCAAAATATGACGACAATTTCCGTCGTTAGTTTTTTTATGATGTAAATAATTGTGGGTCCCTATGTTAAATTGCAACGAATATTCTGTTGTAAGAAGTGAACATACGACACTTTATTCCTCTCATAAGTTTGGTAATATTTTATTGAAAAGGTGGGCCCCGCTGTTTGAACTTACAATGCAATTGTAATTTGTGACAAAATCTGAACTTACTACTTGACCAAAATCGACGAAAACTTTACATCGTAATTGATGGCATTTACGACGGTTTCAGTGCAAAAAAATCGTCGTAATTGGCCCAAATTGTTGTAGTGACATTATGTGTATAATTTGATTTTCTGATAAATTATATTATTATTTGAGTTGATTTAAACTACAAGAAAAACTAAATCAGACGACTCACCCAGGCCCGTTGTCTATTACCCCTGAAAACCGATGACTATTGAGATGCCGTCAGATGGACCTCAGACAACGCTTAAAAAATGTTGTGCAAAATAACTGAAACGACAGTCACCGATTAACAAAGTGTGGTATAACAACCAGAAAGAACGACAGTTTCCTACCATACAGCCCATTGTATAAGTTGATGATCACAACATACTGGTAAATCTAAAGTGTTGTATAACAGCTAGAAACAACAATAGGTCACTGCAGAATCCATTGTAAGAAGGCATTAGTTATAATAGATTTGTTTACGACGTCGCCCGTTGTGCGAACTTTTATCTACAACGGTTTCCTTCTTAATAAGCCTTGTTTATATTTATTTTGCACAATGGTTTAAGTTTTATCTGCAACGGTTTTCTCCTCCATATCTGCATTTACTCAACGGTTTTTATATCTAAGTGTGTAGTAACAAGGCTTTTGAACAAAACTTCACATGTATTTACCTATTGTGCTTTGTTTTGTTAGACAACAGTTTTATTTTAAGAATGCGTTGTAAGAGATTATTTTTATAACGTTTTTGTTCGGTCAATATTTTGTATTTAGTCTAAATAGACAACAGGTTTCTTTTATGAGTATGTTGTACGAAAAACATTTGCACAACAGTCTAAATAGACAGTGGCCATTGTTTGATACAGATAATAACAATAGTTCTTATAGATGCCACACTAAGCTAAAAACATAAGAGACAATGGTTTTATAACCAAATGAAACAATGGTAGACATTGTAATTACAAGCCAACAAAAATACCAAACTAAATACTTCACATATTTTTTTTTTTTTCTTTTTTTTATCGTAGGGAACCCGCAGCCGCTACCCTTCGGGTGCGCACTGGGTAAACCCCACGGGCTCACGTAATAGCCTGCAAACTATGTGAACCAAGGTAAACCGCAATTAAGCGACATGCTCTGCCCCAGGAGGCATAATCACAAATTCGTCCCCCTCCCTGGGATTCAAACCTGTGACCAAGAGGTTATTTGACCTCTCTTTAACCAACTGAGACAACCCTTGCGGGCAATACTTCACATATTACCAACTAATATTCACCATTACAACCATTATTCACCAAATTCACAAACTAATGCTCCAATCGAATGATTATTTTTGTTGTGGTAAAATCATCATCTATTGTACCTGACGTGAAGTCAAAAGTTAAATAGATGATGATTTTACCACTACAAAAGTAATCTACGAGGATTCCATCCTTGGTTGGCCAAGCAGCGAAGTAGGTGCATTTGTCTGCTAATTTAAAATGGAAGGTCCAAAATGCAAGCTGTATAGCACAAGACTTTAAATCTTATAAGGGATGTGCATTTATTGTTCTAGAATGAAAAATAAATACAGTAAATGGCATATCAAAAGTTCAAAACATACGCTTATTGTGCATTACATGTCACCAAACTAGTGCAATCAATAGTTGATTAGGACCACAAATTACACAAACACCAAAGGAAATTAGCAAATAAAACTTGAATATTGATCATGTATGAGGGATCAAAATACAAAGTATGCAAACCTGACATATTAACCAACAGTCCTAAATGTTAACAAGAGCCGTTACAGTGAGCAACATAAAGGATGGTGAGAAATATGGCACCCAATAAAATAGTAAAACGGAAAAAATCACATAAGATCATTTAATACAAAAAAACTTTGTTTGACAAAGATATTACCCGGTTAATTCTTTTTATTTTTCTCAAACGGTAATCTAACAGAAGATGCATGGATGTAATAAGAATGAGAGCTTTACCACGACAACAAAAAGAATCAAGTTAAAGATGGCAACCACCCTCCATTCCGTTTTCATGTATTGTGCAACTCCAGCCCTGATGCGCATAAGAAAAAAAAGTTAAGATATATAACCTATTCTCACTAAGAGAAGGCACAAGTGATAATATACGTACTTGCAAGAATCACAACTGGTAAACTGTGCAGTGTTATGCCATGGAAATAATGTACGAGTAACAAATAGAGATCCATGTGTTTGAGGGATTTCATAGACAAACCTTAAAAGTAGTATCCGGTAGGTTTGAATAGGATGCCTGCATAGTGTAATTGTCAGTAACAGGTCAGTGGAAGAATAAACTTGAACTAATAAAAAATTAACATATGCCTCAACTTGTAGAGAAGTAAGGTACTCTGTCTCATGATGGCGAATAATGTTTGTCAAAGAAATCGTACAATCATCAGCAGCCTGACACGAACATTAAAAAATCAGCCCACAATCAAGGAGTAAAAAGTAACATGAAATATATCCAATCTAAGACGCTCGCCCTTTTAGTGAGGGAGTCTATTATAAACAATTATAACAAAAGAACTTGCCATAAAGATGGCATTCACCCTTTCCTTTTATAATTTAGTTAAATGCTTACCTTAGGATGATCTCTAATGCCAACCCATGAGTCAAATATTGATTGTGATGAGTTATCTGGATCTTGAACCTTAAAAAACCATTTTGAAATCTTAGTAATTATTTGTGAGTAAAACATTGGGAAAATATGTAATCATGTTATTGAATCTTCAAATTGGGAATACTATAATATAATGGTTTAATATTACTTCTCAACATGGTATTAAATAAAATTTTGTATTTCTATCTGATAAGTGCTTACCTTAGGATGTTTTTTTGTTATAGTAACTTCCGAGAAGTGGATGTACTTGAAAATTGGTATCATAGACATATAGTGTTTATATTACTTCTGAACAAGATATTAAATAAATTCTTGTATTATTATCTGATAATTCCACATATTTTTGATACTCCTGCTTATAGTTACAATTTTTTGTTTTTCTTATTACCTGTCTAGTAGCTTGCATCAATAATTGATCCAGTTGTGGAGTTGCTGCCGCATGAAATCCTGTTCCACCAACAGCAATGTCAACATTCAAGTAAGCTACATCCCGATGATTACCCAGAATTACAAACCTGCAAATGGTTTCATTTTATTATATCTAACATCTGTGAAACAAGCCTATTGGTTTGATAATTGTCTCTATCATATTAGGGATCATCCTGGAGGTCCTAGAACAAGTGTCATCCTGAGGAATGAAAATTTCTATTATTCATGACATAATTAATCATGTATATTTATCATCTAACATAACATATCTTATACTACCATTGCACTCCACCTAATCAGTTTAGTCTAAACACAACAATTTAACTAAGACACCTAAGTTATATACCAACCTAGAAAAGATTTTCAGTTCCTACAAAACCAGCCCGACTCTAAGATTTTTAATAAATAGAAAAATTGGTATGTTTGCACATAATTATAATGACACATTCCTGATCCCAACATCTAACTCCGGTTAAAATTTCAGAATTAAATATCAAGTCTAAGGCCTCCGAACAGAGCCTGCAATCAGCACAACAGACCCTGTCCACGAACTCTGCGCACAAAGCGCCCCTTAGACCATAACTTTTAACTCGTTTATGATTTTAATCTAATTCTTTTGCAAGTGTAATATATACTCCAGAGTGTACTTTGTCACCGAATTTCACTGCAAAATATTATTCCTAAGATAGCTAACTATTCGCACCAAAACAAGGTATTGCAGAAAAATTCTGCACGACAACTCTTTTAAGACATGAACTATTCGCACCAAACCAAGGTATTACAAAAACCCCCAAATTTTCCGATAACCTAGCTCAACTCTGATTTCTCCAGCCTTTAAACCATAATTCGCACCAACCATATAGCTTCAATTCGTATTTAAACCAGAAACATGAATTCATAGTTTAAATAATTAAACAACAAACATATAAGAAATTTCGACTTAACCAACTTTGAACCAAACCTGAAATTCAAACTAATTAACAAGAATTTCTAAAATCTCCATATTCATTCGTAATTCATTGCATATCAACATCATATAACAGGTATTAAACATCAAACAAATAATTGGAGACACCATATAAAATCCCAAGTTAACTACTGAAAGTATCACTCACAATCAAAATAAGAGCATACAAACATTAAACATCGTTAATTAAACATAAATCCGAATAGTCTAGAGTTACTGGCTCACCGGAGTTCATCGTCGGTGACTGACCGATCGAGTACAACCCCCAATTTAAGAAAATAGGGTTTTGATTTTATCGCCGGAGTCTAGTAGGATTGAAGAGATAATACTTAAGATATAGTTTATATGTAACATGATTTAAAAAACCCCCAATTTATTCTAAAGGATAGGTTCTCCCTCGACCAATTGTGCCATGATTTCTTCATCATTTTGGAATCTACAAATCTTTGCCAGATGCCCATATCTTTTGCATTTAAGCATTGTGGCTGTCCTTTGTGCCAACAATCCTTTTCTTCATGACCGATCTTATGACACTGGTTGCATTGAACTTTATTGTCTGTGCCTTTTGAGAATGAAGTTTTAGCTAATATGAGTCCCTCATTTTTTCCTCCATTTTCTTCCTCCCTCATTGATCTCCTTTGGTCTACGGCACTAAGGGCATTGACTAACTCCATTAGGGTTATTTTGGATAGGTCTTTGGAATCTTCAAGTGAGGATATTTTAGACTCATATTTTTCAGGAACGCTCACCAGAATTTTATCAACCACCCTCTCACTGGCAAATGTTTCACCAAACAATCTAATTTGATTAACAATGCTCATAAGCTTACTCACATATTCCTTAATGGTTTCGTTCCCCTTCATCCGCTGCATCTCAAATTCTCGTTTGAGATTCAAAACTTGCATCAACTTTGTTTTAGCATTTCCCTCAAACTCTTCCTTTAGCATGCTCCATGCCTCTTTTGGTGACTCACAAGTCATGATACTTGTAAAGATTCCATCCGAGACTGCCGAATGAATACATGAAAGTGCCTTTGCTTCTCTTCCCCCTTCTTCGTCACGTTTTTTGATTTGGGCTGCTGTTGGATTTTGTGGAAGAGGGGTTGGCTCAACATCACTCTCAATTGCTTCCCACAAACTCATAGCTTTCAAATATGATTTCATTTTGATAGCCCATGAATTATAATGATCTCCTTTAAATGTAGGTATCGAAAGAGAAAAGTTATTTAATTGATGACATTTGAAAGATACAAAAAAAAATTTAATAGATAAATGATTATATATATAAATAACTTCACATGCCCTTTAGATCTATGGCTCTGATACCATGTGTAGAAAACATAACTGATACAATATAAAACACTGCAGAATTTGTGAGCAAAGCTCATGTGTTTTGTATTTTATATATATACTGAAAGGAAAGCATCATTCTCTGTGATTTAGATGCATTACAGCGCTATTTAAATAAGTAAAGACAAGCTAACCTCCGGTAGGTGGTAACTAGAAAATAGGAACACCTTTCCTATCACTACTCCACTTCTACAGCTATGCCACGATCACCTAATAAAACTGAAACAAACTATGACCTAATCTTGCTAACTATATCAAACTAAATACAGCAAACTTATTCAAAATATATTAAAACAAATAAAACAAATATCTAAATAATAAGTTTAAGATTAATTTCCAACAAAATTCAATTCGGTTACTAAGTCCCCAATTGAAACCCTAATTGAAGCAGCTTACCAGATGTACAAGGTTGAATAAATCCCATATTTGTAAAAACCCCCAAATCTTGAAGAAGACGGAGTGAGGGAGCAGTGATAAGATTGAGTGGTATGTTTGTGTCGTAGAGAGAGAGGTGTTAAGACAGAGTGTATTTTGTGTTAAGACAAGGCGCCAAAATTGTCACTTCCAACACATTCATAGAATATTTCACGACGCCTTTTTGCACAAGCAGTTTTTGTTTTTACTTTTTTCATTGAAATTATTTTTTATTTGAAGATTGTTTTCATTTTAAAATTAAATTTTGAAAATATATAATGTTTATAAAAATCAATTTGATAATAAATATTTTTTCAAGCTTTATTCATTTTGTGTAAAATAAAATTTTAAATATTTTTTGGTGATTTTTTTATGTTTTTTAATAGTGTCTATTTTCCAATTATTAAAAAAATGTTACATTGTTTATAAAAATGACGATATTGACTTTAATAACAAAGTGTTGGTTTTGAAAAACATTAATTCATTTTAAAGTAAAATATTTAATAATTTCAAAATATTTATTAAAGAATATAAATTTGTGTTTAAAGCATATTATAACACTTCACCAGTGTTGCACTGCAACATTGCAATATTGCAGTAAGTATAAATCTTAGAGCTGCTACAACGTTTTTCAAGGCAACACCAAAAAAATTCGTTGTAGTAGACCATGGCGTAGTGTTAGTATGTTCAGAAACCAAATTCCCTCACAGGCAGCAGGAGTATCAGCCATGAATTCCGCCTTGCACGATGATAATGCAACACATTCTGCTTGTGAGATACCCATGTTATCCGACTTTCATTCAAGTAAAACACCATGCCACTGGTGCTCCTTTTATCATCCAAGTGCCATGCCAAGTCGCTATCCCAAAAACCAGTCAAGACATTGTTTCCACTATTTCTCGAGTATACGAGTCCGAAATGAATTGTCCCTTTTACGTATCTCATAATCCTCTTCACTGCATCTTGATGAATCTTTGTAGGTCTTTCCATATGTCTGCTAACAATTCCCCACTGAGTATGCAATATGTGGTCGAGTATGAACCAGTTATTGCAACCCTCCCACCATACTTTTATACTAGGCTGCATCAACTGCCTCTCTTCCTACATCTCGACTGATTTGCTCCTTTGGATCCATAGAGTACTTCGTAGGATTGCAGTCAGCCATTCCTGCTTTATCAAGTATCTTTCGAGCGTATCCACCCTGTTTCAAATTGATATATCCATCACCTTGATCCACTTCTATGCTCAAGTAATAACTCAATTTGCCCAAGTCACTCATTTCGAACTTTTGATTCATTTGTTTTTAGAAATCCTCAATCCACATACACAGCTACGATCATGCTTTCACCTCCCTCCTTTCTAGTGTAAACTGCATGTTTGTAAGGACAAAGAGTGAAACCGAGACTTAACAGACATGAGTTGAGTTTTGCATACCAGGCACGTGGTGCTTAACGCACACCGTAATCTACTTTTGACAATTTATGGACCGCTCTTGCCCAGCCTTTTCGAAGCCTTCAGGTTGAGCTACATAAACATCTTCCTTTATATCTCCATTAAAGGCCGTTTTCATATCGAGGTGATGCACCTCCCAGTTATTTTTAGCTAATAATACCAATAAGAGTCTCACTGTTTCAAGGTGTGTAACAGGGGAGTACACTTCATCAAAATCAACACCATGTTCTTAGACGCATCAAAATCAACACCATGTTCTTAGACGTATCCCTTTGCGACGAGGCGAGCTTTATGTTTTATGCCTACCTATGGCACCATGCATTAAGGGTTTTCTTTTTGAATGATAATGACCCTCATTGTCCATAGATGTGCAGAATATTTACAATGAATAAAATGAAACATGGTGCAAGCATTTAGTCTACCTGAGTCAGAATACATTGTCCACAAGTCAATATCCACCAAACAAGACTACCAAAATAATAATCCTTTCTTAATATTTACAAAAATTATGCCCAGATATTCATAAAGTTTAATGTATCAGAAGACTTTAATTTAAATATACTACACAATTAAGGAGGCCCTGCAAACATGTTTTTTCAAAGAATATGAAAGCCTACGTTGTCAATTCATATTTAATAGGACAAAACATTCTACAAAGCTGAATCGGCACTTGGGTTGTCATGTAGCAATTGCACTATTGGCACACAACACATAGTGCTCATCCAAGCATCTTTTTATCACTAATTTTTTATTAACCAAAATATTTTGCAAGACCAAAGTAGTATCGAAGGTTATAACATGTCTTCCTTCCTTATGAATAATTGACTCAATCATTACTATTTGATAAAACCACTTAACAGGTAAAAGTCAAAACAGAAAATAAGTTGTACAAAAAACTCTCACGAGAATTTTTTTAGGAACTTACATTACTTATTTAATTTATTACACCCACTGTCATGCTTTGACAGATAACTAGCCAATAAACACAAAGAACCACAAAGATTCTCGTAAATCTTTTTAGTTTCTATTAATCCCATATAATTTAGTGATAATGATTTATGAGCAAAGCTTGTTTCACCTTTTCACATTCAAAATATTATATCTTTTTACTTGAGTAACTTATATCTATTCAAAAATTATTTCTCTTATATGCTTCACCATTCCAAAATCAGCCAACTTTAGGCCCCCATTTGTATCAATCAACCAGTAAATTTGCACCTCGATCTATATCCTTGAGTTAATGTTTTAATAGCAAATCTAGGAATAAGAACGATTTCACATATAAAAGGTTATCAATGAAACATTACAAACAATAAAAAGTAGTATTACATGTTTTTGTTCCATACAATAGTCAAGGAGAATCGAAAGATTTTTGCAGATCTTCACTTTTTCCAGATAATATAACAACTAGTATACATACTAGTAAAATAATACATTTTCTTCTTTGGTGAAATTCCTAGTGGAAGAGTAAATATGATAAAGGTACCTCATGTCCAACTTACTAGCTAGTAAATTGTATGTCTAGCATGCAAGTACCCCACCCCACATAAATTTTGCTGAGTATATCTTTGGATTGCTGCCTCACCCAACTCATCATACTCATGAAGGATTTTGATGAAAAATTTGTGGATTCAGCGCATGAGAGCATGTTCTTCATTGTTTACCAACTTTGCATGGATATCACCTTAAAAAATAATATGCTTTAAATTAAGAAATTCTAAAATGCTAAGATATTTAGTTTACAAGCATAAAGACAACATCGCAGATTTACAAAGACACCAAATTTTCTTAAGCCATACATAAATTTGTAAGGTAGCAAGCTATATCACATTGATAGGCTCCATTGTCCATATAAATACATTCTTCTGAAATAATTGAGCAAGTCACATAGTGAAGAACTTCTCTACCCTATAAAAAAATATTTTGGATTCTCTATATGGGTCTATGACAATTTGTTTTGGTTTCAAGTAATTTTCATCAACTAAGAAGCATGGAAGCATGACTTCAATTATTCATAGACTAATTTACATCTTTTAAATCTAAGAGCCATGTTTTAATTATAAAAGACTTAGTTACATCTAAGAGCACATATTAAAGCCAAGCTGATGCCAGCTGCACTGAGGGAAACACCAATGGCAACACCAGGTGTTGGTGTGACCCTTAATTGAGCAAAAAATAAATAAAGGCATATAGGTATTTTATTAATTTTTCCCTATCATGATTTTATTTTTCAATTTACAAATGGGATTTCTCAACCTGCGTTCACCATTTTGATACCATATTAAGAATATATGTATTCTCGTACTTCAATTAGGACATACATGTTGGAGGATATCTAGATCTTTTGTTCAAGGAAAACCGGCATGAAATGAAATTCATGTAATAGATGACATTTTTAAATAGGAACCCTAGTGTGTTATAATCTAGATTTGATGATGATGATAGATCCATACAAGTATAAATATTGGAGCTGAATTGAAGATATATATAACATACCTTTGGATGATTGATTCCCTTGAAACATGATAGAGGGGTCCTTTGAAGCATGGTAGAGTGGTCAACATCACTGATCAACAACGGTGTCAACCACGATCTGGCACCGCTACTGATAAATTGACGACCGGCTCAAGAGATTTAGAGATAATTCACATTACAAAGGAAAGGGCGTTTGGGAAGTGCGGCTAGGTATGAGCGTATTGTGAGTCGAGTGAGATATTTATAAAACCTAATATATCTTAGATGGGCCTAGATTGAGTAAGTGGATCGGTATATTTTATTATTGGGCTAAAGTTACAAAATATATGTAGTAAAACATTAAACAAAGTAAAGTGAGATATTTATAAAATGTGATATATCTTGGACCGGTCTAGATTGAGCAAATGAACAAGTATATAAATAACTTTATTTATTGAGCTAAAATTGTGAAATATGTACTAAACATTATATAAATTAGTAGATCAATGGTACAAATTTACATTGGTTTATACATTTTTACATTATGTTGTACTCTTTTTAATTTGAAAATTGAGATTTTTTAACACAAGTTATAGTAAATATTAAAGTTATCATTGTAAATGTATGAATAAAAATTAGATATCCAAACTCTAGCAACCAAAATTTCAAAAACGTTATCACCATCCACCAAATATTTATACAGAATTAAGGTTACCATATATAACATGAACTTCTTATCTTATACGGTTTCATAATATATAAATATAAAAAAATATGTTAGTGATATCTTAAAAAGCAAACTTGTAAATAAAAAGGTGTCCTTAAAACAAGAATTTATTAAAAATTCATTTGCATATCTTTGAAAACTTTATTTTGTATTACTGGAAGAAGTATATTTTTTGAAAAACTATAATAACTTAAAATAAAATAAAATTTCTATTAAATTTATGTGTGGTCATGCTAGTGAAAAAAATTTCAATTATGTGTGCCTGATTGTGTTAATTATCAAAATAAAACAATCACACAATATTTAAGAGATGTATTTTAAAATCCTAATCCAATTAGATGCTTTTACAAATCCCAATCATATTATAATTAAGTCTCTTCTGGTTAATATAATAAACATTTTTGAATTTATGTTTGATTTAAATTCATTATTTAAACTAACCATCCTATAAAATTATGTTTTAAGTGGGTGACCATAAAAGTTACTATTAAGTTGACAATAATGTTAATATTTAAAAGTAAAATTACAAACAATGAGCTACTTTGGCAACAATTTTAATATTAAACAGTAAAATTATAAAAAATCGTATGATAAATATGAATTATCAAGATGGTATTTAAAGCCTAGAATTTAGGAGAAATTTTATCTGCCATTTATTTGAGTTAGCGTACGAAATGCATGGTGATTTGAATTAGATAGTCCACTCATCAAATAAAAAAATTAAGACTAAACACTACAAGAAAAACTCAATCAGACAACACCAACCAATCAGCTAGGTGGAAAAAGTGTTGCCCAAAATTAATACACAATGTTTATGTTTCATCCTTGAAAAAATAATGTCTTACCCGGACGGTTTAAAACCCATCGTCTAGAAAACTGAATCAGACAAGGGTATTTTGGAAGTGTTGTTGCCTAAACGTGATAAATAGACAACAATTTTCAAAATAATCTAAGACAATGTCTCATAAACCGTTGTTGTAATAATACAACAGTTTTCATTAACGTATTGTGTGAAAATCCTGATACAACCGTGCAACAAACCATAGTTGTAATGAGACAAGAGTTTTCTAAGTTGTGTTGTTTAATATGGTTTCAAACAACTATTTATATTACTGTTGTCTGAACCGGAACCAATATACAATTATTTATATATTGTATGTTTGTTTTCGAGACAAGACTTTTACTGTTGTCTATTTTTCAGTACAGAAAAAAAATATAATTGGAATTTCAGCTAACCTTCCATCAAAATAGAGGCATCATATGCATCCAACAAACCAAGACCAAATTAGCTAACAAACCAAAAATGAAGAAACTTAACAGAAACAAACCAACCAAGTGTCAAGAATCATCGTTACAAATTCAAAGAACACAAATTAAATTACATCACGAAAGTTCTATAAGATCATCTATGTCATCTCGAATGTAAGTAGCCACGTCCTCCTCATCAACATCCGGCAAATTGGGTACAAAAAAGTCATTCTCAAGTTCCACTTCCACGGATCCCTCACTTTCATCCTCATTGTCTTCATAGTACTTTTTATCGGGTAATTTTAACACATTGGACCATAAATTATCAAGAGGATCGTCGATGTAACAAACTTGCTGAGCATGTTTTGCTAAATCAAATGGATCATTCAAATACCCCAACCTATTCAAATAAACCAATGTATAGCCCAAGTCATCGACCTTAATCCCTTTGTTCATATCTACCCACTTACAACGAAAAAGTGGGATCCTAAAGTTGCTATAGTCCAACTCCCATATATCAATTATGACTCCGTAAAATGTATGCGACATATGCTCAATATTTTGATCCTTACACTCCACAACCATTGTATCAGCTTGTACACACACACCACTGTATTGAACTTGATGTGTATCATCACTATCCTTGGTACTATAGGTAACTCCATCTATTTTATAGCCATTGAATGCAGGAACATCCTTGTTGGGCCCATCTGCAATCCATCTTATCTCATGCGATACCTCTTTTCCATCAGACAAATCGGAAGCGATCCGTCAAGTTGTAAAATGATACATATGTGAGCTACGCAGTGGTAAAAAAAATGCCCAAAACTATTATGAAATGCACATAATACCTTATCTTTGAACCATTTTGGGAATGTCTCGTTTTACTTGTTTTTCAGCCACATTTCGTCATTTTCATGATCCCGATTGTTAGTCATCAAAATTGAAATGTGTTCACTGCATGTAATCACAGTAGATAATATAAATATGTAACCAATTATATAAGTGAATATAATTTCATGACTTACTCAAAATATGGCCTCACAGTAGTTGTATTTTGTAGATACATAAATGTGCTACGTGCAAATCTGTGCTGCTCGGGTTTATCATCATTGCACCAGATAATGGCCTGTAAATGGTATCCTTGGTATGCCTACCATTTTTTGGTACCCGTATAGTCGCTTCTTCATGGTTCAACAAACACTCAACTGCCTCTTCCGCAATATAAGCCTCAGCAATGCAACCTTCTGCACGAGCCCGATTCCTTATATATCCCTTGAATGTCTTCATATACCTCTCAAAAGTCCATCTAAGGAAAATTGGTTCGCAAAGCTCAACTTCTCGTACAAGATGGACCGAGAGATGAAACATTAAATCAAACAAGGAAGGGCGAAGCATTTTTCAAGTTGGCATAAGGTTTCTACTAACTGAGATTGCATTTTCTCCAACTTATCAATGTCAATAACTTTACTGCAAATGGCCTTGAACAAGAGACAAAACCGAATAATAGTGTTCCTGACCTGTTTTGCAGTGACGACCGAATTTTCTTACGTTTAATTTACTTTTTTGTACTTTTCGGAAATATAAGTGATATTAAGATAAAATACAAACATATAAGTATGAAATTCTTTATAATCATTAATCTTCTTTCTAATTTTACTTAGATCAATCACTAAAATTATCGGTATATAAAAAATATTACTAATAATAGTCAAGTGCATGACATAAATAATGGTTGAAAAGCAGGTTGTAAGCTGTTGGACTAGTAATAAATGCGCCCTCAATGTTTCATTGAGGGTGCCCTCAATGTTTCATTGAGGGTGCCCTCAATGTTTCATTGAGGGTGCTGTGATATTATATTTGAATTAAAAAAAGAAAAAATAGAATAAAATGAAAAATAGAATAAATAGCAATATTAAATGAAATAATTGAATAAAATGGATATTATATTATTTTTTGATTAAAAAAAAGGAAAAAACATTTTAATATTAATAAAAAAGTCGATATTAAAATAAGAAAAAATTAAAATAAATTTTGCATTTTAAAATAATAAAAAATTAAAATTATTTTAGTTAACATGGTAATTTTTCTATTAAAAAAGTAAATAATTTTGTTTATCTATTTAAATTTAAACAAAAAAGAAAACAAGCAAACTAGTATACGTGCACACCTCTACTAAATGAAATAGAATAAATAAAGCAGAAGCAGAAAAATTTAAAATAAAAAATAAATATTTATTAGTATTATATTATTTTTCTATTTTATAATTATTTTTTAAAACGTACGCCCTCAATGTTTCATTGAGGGCGTCGAGTTTTAGATAATTTGTAAATTTACATGAAAAATTAAATAAAAATAGAAAATTGTACAAAATTTGAATTTATAAGTATGTAGAAAAACATTCCCACTATTTTTGTGCTGAATTTTTTATTTTTTTCTAGTATTCTTCTATTTTTAATTATTTTTTTAAAAACGTACATTAAGGCACCGTCAATGAAACATTGAGGGCGGGAATATCCAAACGCCCCCCATATGTGGGAATTGGTCTATATATATATATATAAGAAAAGAAAAAACCTAAAACATCTTAGATGGGCCAAGTTGAGTTGGTGGGCCCATATATAAATAATTCTATTGGGCTAAACAAATGAAATATGAAAGTACTAAAACATCAAATTAAATAAATCTAGTTGAAATAATTTAAGCTTACTTATTTGGTTATTAAATAAATAACAAAGAATCTAGATTAAATAATTTAATCTAGTTTCGGTAAATATAAAAATTTGTCAATGCTCAAGTATAATAAAAAATTCGTGACCTAAGCTCTATTAACCAAAATTACAAAAACAATTATCACAATTCTTGAAATGTATACAAAATTTACCAATTTACCTTATCATGTTTACATGAACTTCTTATACTGTATCACAATATATATGACATAGAAAAATAATACATTTACAAGAATATGTAGATCATATCTTCAAAACTAATTTGGTAAATAGAAAAAGTGTAGAGCCTAATAATAGAATATATTAAAATTCATTAGCATATCTTGTATAATTCATATTTGTAACGAAGAAGAAGTTTATTGATAAAAAAATTGTAATAAATTTAAAATAAAAGAATAAAATTAATGAATTCATATGTGATCCTACCTCTAATGAAAAAAGTTGTGAGGACACACCATAATAACAAATTTCATTTTAGAGATAAAATCCTAATTAGTTTTGATGTTTTAATAATCTCAATTCTACTCTTTCCCTTCCCATATACATGTTCCCAATTTTTGAAAAAAATAATATGTCCCATTTTACATGTCCATATTTGTTTTCAACACAAAGTAAAAGGTAATTTTACAAAACTATCCCTACATTTATTATTTATAAGACTGGACTTTTTTCAAACTTAACACTATTCTCATTTTTCAATGTATTAATTATGGGTATTAGTTGGAAAACTTAATCCAACAAATCTTTTTTTTATATGTGTGATTTTTTAAAAAGGAAATTTAAAATGGTACCGAGGGACTAGTATATTTAGCGAACTGCTAACAATAGCCGTTAAGGCTATGTTTAAGCATTACGTATTTTAATTTTTTAGTCAACAACTGTGTTTAGAATTAAAAGGTTTTCCGCCATGGAGCTTCGGCGCCAGTGTCGGATTTGTTTGCCTAAAATGCCCTTTGCCTTTTGGCCCATAAAAGCCCCCTACAACTCCAAATTGCACTTTTCTGCCTCAAATTTACACATGGCTGCATTTTTATTATTTTAGTCTCTTTTTGCACCAAAATACCACCAAACCATGGATCACGGGGAATTATACCTTAAAGTACAAACAAAACACGTAAAAATGTAACAAAACTTGAGTAAAGCAACGAATTTAAGCTCGAAGATAGAGCCCAAATGGTACAAAATCACCACTCATCAGTTTCCACCAAATCAACTATTAAAACACGTAAAAGCATAACAACACTTGAGTTCAATCTTTGAATTCAAGACATAAAATCATGTAAAAATGGTACAAAAATATCACTCATCAAGAACAATATCTAAATATCAAAAGCGAAGATATGAAAAATGGGTGATGTATGTAGACTTTATTGATCTATAAGATGCTTGTCCCAAAGACTGTTTCCATCTACCAAGGATCGATACGTTGATTGACGCCACTGTTAAACACAAGATGATAAATTTCATGGAAGGCTTCGGTAGCTACAACCAAATCGAAATGCATAAAGACAACGTCCCAAATGGGCGATATATCAAAGACTGGTAAATAAGATTTCTGAGCATCTAATCACGAAGACTATGAAATTCTATGTAGATCACATGTTAGTCAAGAGCCTCGATAAAACAAATTAGATCGAGCATTTTCAAGAGGCATTTGGGGTGTGAAGGCACCAAAAGATAATGTTGTTGTAGGCCTTTCTATATGTCTGCTAACAATTCCCACGGAGTATGCAATATCTGGTCGAGTATGAACCAGGTATCGCAACCCTCCCACCATACTTTTATACTGGGTTGCATCAACTGCCTCTCCTCCTACATCTCGATTGATTTGCTCATTTGGACCCATAGAGTACTTCGTAGGATTGCAGTCAGCCAATCCTGTTTTATCAAGTATCTTTCGAGCGTATCCAACTTGTTTCAATTTGATATATCCGTCACCTTGATCCACTTCTATGCCCAAGTAATAACTCAATTTTCCCAAGTCACTCATTTCGAACTTTTGATTCATATGTTTTTTGAAATACTTAATCGTGAGGACACTAGAACCTGTGACGAGTAAATCATCCACATATATAGTTACGATCATGCTTTCACCTCCCTCCTTTCTAGTGTAAACTTCATATTCGTAAGGACAAAGAGTGAAACTGATATATACTTAATAGACATGAGTTGAGTTTTGCATACCAGGCACGTGGTGCTTGACGCAGACCGTACAGTGCTTTTGACAAGACCAAATGTTCTTCCCCAGTCTTTTCGAAGCCTTCAAGTTGAGCTACATAAACATCTTCCTTTATATCCCCATTCAGAATGGCCATTTTCACATCGAGGTGATGCACCTCCCAGTTAATTTTAGCTGATAATGCCAATAAGAGTCTCACTATTTCAAGGCGTTTAACAGGGGCGTACACTTCATCAAAATCAACACCATGTTCTTGGACGTATCCCTTTGCGACGAGGCGAGCTTTATGTTTTATGATCCTTCCACTTGCGTCCTTTTTAAGTTTGTAGATCCATTTCAAAGCTATGATTTTCTGTCCAGGTGGCAAAGTTGTCAATTTCCATGTTCTGATTCCTTCAATAGATTCCATCTGTTGCTTCATCGCGAGTTTCCAGTTATAATCCTTCACATCATGTTTGTTTGTAATTCACAGGTTCCTCAACCCTCATGAGGTGTAGTTCATCATCTAACTCCACCTCCTTGACCCCTGAAGCTTGATGATCTATCATTGTTTCCTCATTTAAGCCATTTTTCACGAGTTTGTAACAGTATTCCTTCGTCGCCTTCACGCTTTACCCACTCTTCCTCTATAAGCATTACCTGGGTTTCACTTGTCTCTGGTTTTCCCTTTACACGTTCTTCATGAGCCTTGAGAGACCCTATTGCTTCTTCCACAATCATCATCTCTAAATTTCTAAACTGCTCCATGGTGGACGTGACCTGAAGAAATTTTAAATGAACTACTCGCATCAATTTCTTCATAATGTAAGGTTCTCCCGATTCTTCTCCTAATGCTCATATATTCGTTACAAGCGCATTCATATTCATATAGAAATCATCATTCTTCGGAAAGAAAGAAGTTTTGTGTTCTCGACAAAACTCTCTTTTCTTATTACAACAGGCAATACATAAAATATATGGAAATGCTTAAAATAGAAACACCTAAAAACTAGGACATGACTCACACAACTTCCTAACAAAACGCTACAACTACTGACTTATTCCATGATCCTAAAATCACGTTAACACGCACAACTGACTAAATCAAATCAAACTTTAACGTTAACAAAAAATATATTAAATGTGTACTTTATGAGTATTTGTTATATATTGTACTAAACTGATGAGGCTCGATTTTATGTTGTACTAAACTTTTGGATGTGAATGACTATGGTTTTGTGACAAACTTTATGTAAACTATCTAGTATTTGATTCGTGCATTCTATGTTTTGTTGTGTTTAGTTATGTGGTTGTAATTAGGGTTGAATTCCGTTGCATATTGGATTTTGTGAATGGACAGATTTTGTATATAAATTGAAAGCCTAAAATGGCTAGAAACCACAACACAATTTGGTTTCTGGGCACACTAATTTATGACGGGTGTTCATTGGTCATATTTTGTCATAATTTAGTAATTTAGTATTTTATTTTCATTTTTTCTGAAATTTAATTTCTACATTGAGATGGGTCCCACTCAAAATATGACGACAATTTCCGTCGTTAGTTTTTTTATGATGTAAATAATTGTGGGTCCCTGTGTTAAATTGCAACGAATATTCTGTTGTAAGAAGTGAACATACGACACTTTATTCCTCTCGTAATTTTGGTAATATTTTATTGAAAAGGTGGGCCCCACTGTTTGAACTTACAATGCAATTGTAATTTGTGACAAAATCTGAACTTACTACTTGACCAAAATCGACGAAAACTTTACATCGTAATTGATGGCATTTACGACGGTTTCAGTGCAAAAAAATCGTCGTAATTGGCCCAAATTGTTGTAGTGACATTATGTGTATAATTTGATTTTCTGATAAATTATATTATTATTTGAGTTGATTTAGACTACAAGAAAAACTAAATCAGACGACTCACCCAGGCCCGTTGTCTATTACCCCTGAAAACCGATGACTATTGAGATGCCGTCAGATGGACCTCAGACAACGCTTAAAAAATGTTGTCCAAAATAACTGAAACGACAGTCACCGATTAACAAAGTGTGGTATAACAACCAGAAAGAACGACAGTTTCCTACCATACAGCCCATTGTATAAGTTGATGATCACAACAAACTAGTAAATCTAAAGTGTTGTATAACAGCTAGAAACAACAATAGGTCACTGCAGAATCCATTGTAAGAAGGCATTAGTTATAATAGATTTGTTTACGACGTCGCCTGTGCGAACTTTTATCTACAACGGTTTCCTTCTTAATAAGCCTTGTTTATATTTATTTTGCACAATGGTTTAAGTTTTATCTACAACGGTTTTCTCCTCCATATCTGCATTTACTCAACGGTTTTTATATCTAAGTGTGTAGTAACAAGGCTTTTGAACAAAACTTCACATGTATTTACCTATTGTGCTTTGTTTTGTTAGACAACAGTTTTATTTTAAGAATGCGTTGTAAGAGATTATTTTTATAACGTTTTTGTTTGGTCAATATTTTGTATTTAGTCTAAATAGACAACAGGTTTCTTTTATGAGTATGTTGTACGAAAAACATTTGCACAACAGTCTAAATAGACAGTGGCCATTGTTTGATACAGATAATAACAATAGTTCTTATATATAGATGACACACTAAGCTAAAAACATAAGAGACAATGGTTTTATAACCAAATGAAATAATGGTAGACATTGTAATTACAAGCCAACAAAAATACCAAACTAAATACTTCACATATTACCAACTAATATTCACCATTACAACCACTATTCACCAAATTCACAAACTAATGCTCCAATCGAATGATTATTTTTGTTGTGGTAAAATCAACATCTATTGTAACTAACGTGAAGTCGAAAGTTAAATAGATGATGATTTTACCACTACAAAAGTAATCTGCGAGGATTCCATCCTTGGTTGGCCAAGCAACGAAGTAGGTGCATTTGTCTACTGATTTGTACGAAAAACATTTGCACAACAGTCTAAATAGACAGTGGCCATTGTTTGATACAGATAATAACAATAGTTCTTATAGATGCCACACTAAGCTAAAAACATAAGAGACAATGGTTTTATAACCAAATGAAACAATGGTAGACATTGCAATTACAAGCCAACAAAAATACCAAACTAAATACTTCACATATTACCAACTAATATTCACCATTACAACCATTATTCACCAAATTCACAAACTAATGCTCCAATCGAATGATTATTTTTGTTGTGGTAAAATCATCATCTATTGTACCTGACGTGAAGTCGAAAGTTAAATAGATGATGATTTTACCACTACAAAAGTAATCTGCGAGGATTCCATCCTTGGTTGGCCAAGCAGCGAAGTAGGTGCATATGTCTGCTAATTTAAAATGGAAGGTCCAAAATGCAAGATGTAGAGCACAAGACTTTAAATCTTATAAGGGATGTGCATTTATTGTTCTAGAATGAAAAATAAATACAGTAAATGGCATATCAAAAGTTCAAAACATACGCTTATTGTGCATTACATGTCACCAAACTAGTGCAATCAATAGTTGATTAGGACCACAAATTACACAAACCCCAAAGGAAATTAGCAAATAAAACTTGAATATTGATCATCTATGAGGGATCAAAATACAAAGTATGCAAACCTGACATATTAACCAACAGTCCTAAATGTTAACAAGAGTCCTTACAGTGAGCAACATAAAGGATGGTGAGAAATATGGCACCCAATAAAATAGTAAAACAGAAAAAATCACATAAGATCATTTAATACAAAAAAACTTTGTATGACAAAGATATTACCCGGTTAATTCTTTTTATTTTTCTCAAACGGTAATCTAACAGAAGATGCATGGATGTAATAAGAATGAGAGCTTTACCACGACAACAAAAAGAATCAAGTTAAAGATGGCAACCACCCTCCATTCCGTTTTCATGTATTGTGCAACTCCAGCCCTGATGCGCATAAGAAAAAAAAGTTAAGATATATAACCTATTCTCACTAAGAGAAGGCACAAGTGATAATATACGTACTTGCAAGAATCACAACTGGTAAACTGTGCAGTGTTATGCCATGGAAATAATGTACGAGTAACAAATAGAGATCCATGTGTTTGAGGGATTTCATAGACAAATCTTAAAAGTAGTATCTGGTAGGTTTGAATAGGATGCCTGCATAGTGTAATTGTCAGTAACAGGTCACTGGAAGAATAAACTTGAACTAATAAAAAATTAACATATGCCTCAACTTGTAGAGAAGTAAGGTACTCTGTCTCATGATGGCGAATAATGTTTGTCAAAGAAATCGTACAATCATCAGCAGCCTGACACGAACATTAAAAAATCAGCCCACAATCAAGGAGTAAAAAGTAACATGAAATATATCCAATCTAAGACGCTCGCCCTTTTAGTGAGGGAGTCTATTATAAACAATTATAACAAAAGAACTTGCCATAAAGATGGCATTCACCCTTTCCTTTTATAATTTAGTTAAATGCTTACCTTAGGATGATCTCTAATGCCAACCCATGAGTCAAATATTGATTGTGATGAGTTATCTGGATCTTGAACCTTAAAAAATCATTTTGAAATCTTAGTAATTATTTGTGAGTAAAACATTGGGAAAATATGTAATCATGTTATTGAATCTTCAAATTGGGAATACTATAATATAATGGTTTAATATTACTTCTCAACATGGTATTAAATAAAATTTTGTATTTCTATCTGATAAGTGCTTACCTTAGGATGTTTTTTTGTTATAGTAACTTCCGAGAAGTGGAATGACTTGAAAATTGGTATCATAGACATATAGTGTTTATATTACTTCTGAACAAGATATTAAATAAATTCTTGTATTATTATCTGATAATTCCACATATTTTTGATACTCCTGCTTATAGTTACAATTTTTTGTTTTTCTTATTACCTGTCTAGTAGCTTGCATCAATAATTGATCCAGTTGTGGAGTTGCTGCGGCATGAAATCCTGTTCCACCAACAGCAATGTCAACATTCAAGTAAGCTACATCCCGATGATTACCCAGAATTACAAACCTGCAAATGGTTTCATCTTATTATAGCTAACATCTGTGAAACAAGCCTATTGGTTTGATAACTGTCTCTATCATATTACGGATCATCCTGGAGGTCCTAGAAGAAGTGTCATCCTGAGGAATGAAAATTTCTATTATTCATGACTTAATTAATCATGTATATTTATCATCTAACATAACATCTCTTATACTACCATTGCACTCCACCTAATCAGTTTAGTCTAAACACAACAATTTAACAAAGACACCTAAGTTATATACCAACCTAGAAAAGATTTTCAGTTCCTACAAAACCAGCCCGACGCTAAGATTTTTAATAAATAGAAAAATTGGTCTGTTTACACATATTATAATGACACATTCCTGATCCCAACATCTAACTCCAGTTAAAATTTCAGAATTAAATATCAAGTCTAAGGCCTCCGAATAGAGCCTGCAATCAGCACAACAGACCCTGTCCACGAACTCTGCGCACAAAGCGCCCCTTAGACCATAACTTTTAACTCGTTTATGATTTTAATCTAATTCTTTTGCAAGTGTAATATATACTCCAGAGTGTACTTTGTCACCGAATTTCACTGCAAAATATTATTCCTAAGATAGCTAACTATTCGCACCAAAACAAGGTATTGCAGAAACATTCTGCACGACAACTCTTTTAAGACATGAACTATTCGCACCAAAACAAGGGATTATAAAAACCCCCAAATTTTCCGATAACCTAGCTCAACTCTGATTTCTCCAGCCTTTACACCATAATTCGCACCAACCATATAGCTTCAATTCGTATTTAAACCAGAAACATGAATTCATAGTTTAAATAGTTAAACAACAAACATATAAGAAATTTCGACTTAACCAACTTTGAACCAAACCTGAAATTCAAACTAATTAACAAGAATTTCTAAAATCTCCATATTCATTCGTAATACATTGCATATCAACATCATATAACATGTATTAAACATCAAACAAATAATTGGAGATCACTTTAATTCTGCAAAATTCAAGACACCATATAAAATCCCAAGTTAACTACTGAAAGTATCACTCACAATCAAAATAAGAGCATACAAACATTAAACATCGTTAATTAAACATAAATCCGAATAGTCTAGAGTTACCGGCTCACCGGAGTTCATCGTCGGTGACTGACCGATCGAGTACAACCCCCAATTTAAGAAAATAGGGTTTTGATTTTATCGCCGGAGTCTAGTAGGATTGAAGAGATAATACTTAAGATATAGTTTATATGTAACATGATTTAAAAAAACCCCCAATTTATTCTAAAGGAGAGGTTCTCCCTCGACCAATTGTGCCATGATTTCTTCATCATTTTGGAATCTACAAATCTTTGCCAGATGCCCATATCTTTTGCATTTAAGCATTGTGGCTGTCCTTTGTGCCAACAATCCTTTTCTTCATGACCGATCTTATGACAGTGGTTGCATTGAACTTTATTGTCTGTGCCTTTTGAGAATGAAGTTTTAGCTAATATGAGTCCCTCATTTTTTCCTCCATTTTCTTCCTCCCTCATTGATCTCCTTTGGTCTACGGCACTAAGGGCATTGACTAACTCCATTAGGGTTATTTTGGATAGGTCTTTGGAATCTTCAAGTGAAGATATTTTAGACTCATATTTTTCAGGAACGCTCACCAGAATTTTATCAACCACCCTCTCACTGGCAAATGTTTCACCAAACAATCTAATTTGATTAACAATGCTCATAAGCTTACTCACATATTCCTTAATGGTTTCGTTCCCCTTCATCCGCTGCATCTCAAATTCTCGTTTGAGATTCAAAACTTGCATCAACTTTGTTTTAGCATTTCCCTCAAACTCTTCCTTTAGCATGCTCCATGCCTCTTTTGGTGACTCGCAAGTCATGATACTTGTAAAGATTCCATCCGAGACTGCCGAATGAATACATGAAAGTGCCTTTGCTTCTGTTCCCCCTTCTTCGTCACGTTTTTTGATTTGGGCTGCTGTTGGATTTTGTGGAAGAGGGGTTGGCTCAACATCACTCTCAATTGCTTCCCACAAACTCATAGCTTTGAAATATGATTTCATTTTGATAGCCCATGAATTATAATGATCTCCTTTAAATGTAGGTATCGAAAGAGAAAAGTTATTTGATGACATTTGAAAGATACAAAAAAAAATTTAATAGATAAATGATTATATATATATAAATAACTTCACATGCCCTTTAGATCTATGGCTCTGATACCATGTGTAGAAAACATAACTGATACAATATAAAACACTGCAGAATTTGTGAGCAAAGCTCAGGTGTTTTGTATTTTATATATATACTGAAAGGAAAGCATCATTCTCTGTGATTTAGATGCATTACAACGCTATTTAAATAAGTAAAGACAAGCTAACCTCCGGTAGGTGGTAACTAGAAAATAGGAACAGCTTTCCTATCACTACTCCACTTCTACAGCTATGCCACGATCACCTAATAAAACTGAAACAAACTATGACCTAATCTTGCTGACTATATCAAACTAAATACAACAAACTTATTCAAAATATATTAAAACAAATAAAACAAATATCTAAATAATAAGTTTAAGATTAATTTCCAACAAAATTCACAAAATTCAATTCGGTCAGTAAGTCCCCAATTGAAACCCTAATTGAATCAGCTTACCAGATGTACAAGGTTGAATAAATCCCATATTTGTGAAAACCCCCAAATCTTGAAGAAGACGGAGTGAGGGAGCGGTGATAAGAGTGAGTGGTATGTTTGTGTGGTAGAGAGAGAGGTGTTAAGACAGAGTGTATTTTGTGTTAAGACAAGGCGCCAAAATTGTAGCTTCTAACACATTCATAGAATATTTCACGGCGCCTTTTTGCACAAGCAGTTTTTATTTTTACTTTTTTCATTGAAATTATTTTTTATTTGAAGATTTTTTTCATTTTAAAATTAAATTTTGAAAATATATAATGTTTATACAAATCAATTTGATAATAAATATTTTTTCAAGCTTTATTCATTTTGTGTAAAATAAAATTTTAAATATTTTTTGGTGATTTTTTTACGTTTTTTAATAGTGTCTATTTTCCAATTATTAAAAAAATATTACATTGTTTATAAAAATGACGATATTGACTTTAATAACAAAGTGTTAGTTTTGAAAAACATTAATTCATTTTAAAGTAAAATATTTAATAATTTCAAAATATTTATTAAAGAATATAAATTTGTGTTTAAAGCATATTATAACCACAACACTTCACCACTGTTGCAACCTGCAACATTTTTTAGGGCTAAGACAACATCATGTTTATATATACACCAACATCAAAAAAGCAATATTGCAGTAAGTATAAATCTTAGAGCTGGTACAACGTTTTTCAAGGCAACACCAAAAAAATTCCTTGTAGTAGACCATGGCGTAGTGTTAGTATGTTCAGAAACCAAATTCCCTGACAGGCAGCAGGAGTATCAGACATGAATTCCGCCTTGCACGATGATAATGCAACACATTCTGCTTGTGAGATACCCATGTTATCGGACTTTCATTCAAGTAAAACACCATGCCACTGGTGCTCCTTTTATCATCCAAGTGCCATGCCAAGTCGCTATCCGAAAAACCAGTCAAAACATTGTTTCCACTATTTCTCGAGTATACGAGTCCGAAATGAATTGTCCCTTTTACGTATCTCATAATCCTCTTCACTCCATCTTGATGAATCTTTGTAGGTCTTTCCATATGTCTGCTAACAATTCCCCACAGAGTATGCAATATGTGGTCGAGTATGAACCAGTTATTGCAACCCTCCCACCATACTTTTATACTAGGCTGCATCAACTGCCTCTCTTCCTACATCTCGACTGATTTGCTCCTTTGGATCCATAGAGTACTTCGTAGGATTGCAGTCAGCCATTCCTGCTTTATCAAGTATCTTTCGAGCGTATCCACCATGTTTCAATTTGATATATCCGTCACCTTGATCCACTTCTATGCCCAAGTAATAACTCAATTTGCCCAAGTCACTCATTTCGAACTTTTGATTCATTTGTTTTTAGAAATCCTCAATCCACATACACAGCTACGATCATGCTTTCACCTCCCTCCTTTCTAGTGTAAACTGCATGTTTGTAAGGACAAAGAGTGAAACCGAGACTTAACAGACATGAGTTGAGTTTTGCATACCAGGCACGTAGTGCTTAACGCACACCGTAATCTACTTTTGACAATTTGTGGACCAAATGCTCTTGCCCAGCCTTTTCGAAGCCTTCAGGTTGAGCTACATAAACATCTTCCTTTATATCTCCATTAAAGGCCGTTTTCACATCGAGGTGATGCACCTCCCAGTTATTTTTAGCTAATAATACCAATAAGAGTCTCACTGTTTCGAGGTGTGTAAGAGGGGAGTACACTTCATCAAAATCAACACCATGTTCTTAGACGCATCAAAATCAACACCATGTTCTTAGATGTATCCCTTTGCGAAGAGGCGAGCTTTATGTTTTATGCCTACCTATGGCACCATGCATTAAGGGTTTTCTTTTTGAATGATAATGACCCTCATTGTCCATAGATGTGCAGAATATTTACAATGAATAAAATGAAACATGGTGCAAGCATTTAGTCTACCTGAGTCAGAATACATTGTCAACAAGTCAATATCCACCAAACAAGACTACCAAAATAATAATCCTTTCTTAATATTCACAAAAATTATGCCCAGAAACAAGACTTTAATTTAAATATACTACACAATTAAGGAGGCCCTGCAAGCATGTTTTTTCAAAGAATATGAAAGCCTACATTGTCAATTCATATTTAATAGGACAAAACATTCTACAAAGCTGAATCGGCACTTGGGTTGTCATGTAGTCCATATAAAATTGTAGCAATTGCACTATTGGCACACAACAGATACTGCTTCCCTCATTTTATCACTCATTTTTTATTAACCAAAATATTTTGCAAGACCAAGTAGTATCGAATGTTATAACATGTCTTCCCTCCTTATGAATAATTGACTCAATCATTACTATTTGATAAAACCGCTTAACATGTAAAAGTCAAAACAGAAAATAAGTTGTACAAAAAACTCTCACGAGAATTTATTTAGGAACTTACATTACTTATTTAATTTATTACACCCAATGTCATACTTTGACAGATAACTAGCCAATAAACACAAAGAACCACAAAGATTGTGGTAAATCTTTTTAGTTTCTATTAATCCCATATAATTTAGTGATAATGATTTATGAGCAAAGCTTGTTTCACCTTTTCACATTCAAAATATTATATCTTTTTACTTGAGTAACTTATATCTATTCAAAAATTATTTCTCTTACATGCTTCACCATTCCAAAATCAGCCAACTTTAGGCCCCCATTTGTATCAATCAACCAGTAAATTTGCACCTCTATCTATATCCTTGAGTTAATGTTTTAATAGAAAATCTAGGAATAAGAACGATTTCACATATAAAAGGTTATCAATGAAACATTACAAACAATAAAAAGTAGTATTACATGTTTTTGTTCCATACAACAAGTCAAGGAGAACCGAAAGATTTTTGCATATCTTCACTTTTTCCGGATAATATAACAACTAGTATACATACTAGTAAAATAATACATTTTCTTCTTTGGTGAAATTCCTAGTGGAAGACTAAATAGTATAAAGGTACCTCATGTCCAACTTACTAGCTAGTAAATTGTATGTCTAGCATGCAAGTACCCCACCCCAGATAAATTTTGCTGAGTATATTTTTGGATTGCTGCCTCACCCAACTCATCATACTCATGAAGGATTTTGATGAGAAATTTGTGGATTCAGCGCATGAGAGCATGTTCTTCATTGTTTACCAACTTTGCATGGATATCACCTTAAAAAATAATATGCTTTAATTTAAGAAATTCTAAAATGCTAAGATATTTAGTTTACAAGCATAAAGACAACATCGCACATTTACAAAGACACCAAATTTTCTTAAGCCATAAATAAATTTGTAAGCTAGCAAGCTATATCACATTGATAGGCTCCATTGTCCATATAAATACATTCTTCTGAAATAATTGAGCAAGTCACATAGTGAAGAACTTCTCTACCCTATAAAAAAATATTTTGGATTCTCTACACTACACCAAAAACGGGCTTTTCCTACCGTCGAATCGGTAGGAAAAGGCCCGAAATCGGTAGGAATTGCTTAAGTCGGAAATGTCATTGGTGGGAAATGCTACTGACTTGGTCAATGGGGACCCCACATGCTGACTTGGACTGCCACATGGCAGGGACCCATGTGTCAACATGGATGATGACGTGGCGTGGGACCCATCCACGTCAGTTGAAATGTCAGATGCCACGTGGGTGGGACCCATCCAATTCAGCTACCACGTGGAATTTGTGAAAATTCTGCCCACCCATTTCCTACCGAGCATCCCTGAGCACATTGGTAGGAATTATTTCAGAATGCATGTAGAATGCCATTTCCTACCGACCATTTCCTACTGTTCTTGTTAGCATTTCCTACCAACCATTTCCTACCGTCCTTACCAAACGGTAGGAAATGCCCCAAAATTGGTAGGAAATATTGGATTTCGAATGGTAAGGACAGTAGGAAATGAGTTGAAGACGGTAGGAATTACTAGGTTTTTTTTTAGTTTTTTTTCAATTTATTGTTTCCCCTCCTAATGATACAAATCATACTTGCAAAACAAATCTAATACAAAGAACGCACAATTACATTTTATAGCAAAAACACTCAATAAAAAAACAATCATCCATTACATCAAAAATCATTACATTAAGTTCCCCCTTATCATACCATAATATATAATCCATTTACAACAAATACATATGTGTTCAACATAACTATAATACATATTTGTTCTAATATACTATAATTATAACCATTACAACAAAAAAGAAAAAAATAAAACTTAACCAATCTATTTCTCCTTCATCCTTTAAAATGCCATCATCCTCAAACTTGCTTTCAATCTCGTTTTCTCCATTTCTTTTGCCTTCAAATCCTAACAATTTACATAATAAGTGGAACCAATTAACAAACAAAGAACAATAAATACACAAAATTTCAACTTAGTGTAAGGATATGTAACAAAGAACTAATTAGAAAACAAAACACAAATGCACACATATTATATCTAAATGAAGTACATATATATATATAAAAGATAAAAAAAATTATACCTAAATGATTGAAATGAAGGAGGAAATTGAGATGATTAAAGTGAATGAGATGAAGAGATTTATGTGAAATGAAATAGATGAAGAGATTTATATGAGATGAAGGAGGAAATTGAGATGATTAAAGTGAAGGAGATGAAGAGAATTATATTGGTGAAGTAGATGAATAGATAGAGATAAAATGAAAGTGAAAGTGGAGAAGTAGTTTATAATTTTGGGGAAAAAATTTGAATTTTTAGTTTGGGCGCACTTTTGATTTTTTTGTGAAATTATGGACCATTTACTACCGACATGCGGTAGGTTTTGAGTTTGGGCGAAATTATGGACCATTTCCTACCGGCATGTAGTAGGTTTTGAGTTTGGGCGAATTTTTTGAATTTTTGGATTTGGGCGGAATTTTTAATTTGTCATGTTTGGGCGCCTTGTTTTGAATTTTTTGTGAAATTATACCCATTTCCTACCAACATGCGGTAGGTTTTGTTACTTGTTTGCTGAAAAAATGTTAATTTCACAAGGAATCGAACCCGGGTGGACAGCGAATTCACACAACATCCCAACCACTATGCCAAGGTGTTTCTTGTGTTGTATGGTCATTCCAAATTTTATGACAATACCACATTATATTATACTTTTTCATTAAAAAGTCGTTACAAATAACCTTTAAAAATTATAATTTTTTGCATACATGATTTATTTATAGTGATACTGAGATTTGTACGGTTGGATCATTAAAAATTATTTTTTAAGAAATTAACCAATACAAACTATTAGTAAAATGTGACTAATTTGCAGTGATTCCTTATAAAATCACATCAAATCAATTTGAAAAATCACAATTTTTGGTACACGCGAGTAATTTGTAGTGATTTTGAGATCTGTACGGTTGAATCGTTCCAAATATTTTTTTTTAAAAAATGAGGTTCAACCCTAGAGTTACCCCTAAATCTTAACCCTAAACTACAACCCTTAACCATGGAAGTTCAGTTATTGAAGAATGTGAATATTTTTTTTTAAAAAAAAATTGTAAAATGTCATTTTGTTTTTGTAACTTCATACAATAACATACAATATGTTTAACAAAATAAATTAAAAAACTTAGAATTTATTTTGTAACAATTAATTATTTAGTAAAAAACCTTTTATCATTATAAAATCATTGCAAATGGAGTAAAAAAAATTTTATTCTTTGCATACATGATGTAATTTTAGTGATATTGATATCCGTACGGTTGGATCATCGAAATTATTTTTTTTGAAAAACATTTGTCTAACCCTAGCTAACCCCTAAATTCTAAATTTTATATTAAAATTAATTAATAAATAGAATGCGGTAGGAATTGTTCAGAACAGTAGGAAATAGTGTTAATATATCCTACCGTCATGTGGTAGGAAATGAGTTTAGGCGCCATTTTTGAAATTTTCATGAAATTTTTGGCGCCATTTTTGAAATTTGCTAAAAAATAAATTCAATTCCTCATGGAATCGAACCTTAGACCTACTCAACAAAAGCTAACACTCCAACCCCTCTACCAAACATGTTTCTTGTTGAAAATGTTATCCAAGATTTATTTAACCATATATGTACTCTAAATTTATAAAAAATAAACATTTTCATTATAAATTCATGGCAAATGAAGTTAAAAGAGTCTAATTTTTTGCATACATTATAATTTTATAAGAAAATGGAATTCCAAGATGTATTTACGATATGAAAATAAATTTTTTTTTTATTTTTGTAATTATTAAATAATTAATTTATAAACGTTCGGCGGTAGGAAATGATGTATGGCGGTAGGTTTTAAATGTAAATGTAGATAAGATTCAACTTTTCGTTACAGCTCATTTCCTACCGACATGCGGTAGGTTTTGAGTTTGGGCGAAATTATGGACCATTTCCTACCGACATGCAGTAGGTTTTGAGTTTGGGCGAATTTTTTGAATTTTTGGATTTGGACGAAATTTTTAAATTTTCATGTTTGGGCGCCTTGTTTTGAAATTTTTGTGAAATTATACCCATTTCCTACCAACATGCGGTAGGTTTTGGTACTTGTTTGCTGAAAAAATGTTAATTTCACAAGGAATCGAACCCGGGTGGACAGCGAATTCACACAACATCCCAACCACTATGCCAAGGTGTTTCTTGTGTTGTATGGTCATTCCAAATTTTATGACAATACCACATTATATTATACTTTTCCATTAAAAAGTCGTTACAAATAACCTTTAAAAATTATAATTTTTGGCATACATGATTTATTCATAGTGATACTGAGATTTGTACGGTTGGATCATTAAAAATTATTTTTTAAAAAATGAACCAATACAAACTATTAGTAAAATGTGATTAATTTGTAGTGATTCCTTATAAAATCACATCAAATCAATTTGAAAAATCACAATTTTTGGTACACGCGAGTAATTTGTAGTGATTTTGAGATCTGTACGGTTGGATCGTTCCAAATATTTTATTTTAAAAAATGAGGTCCAAACCTAGAGTTACCCCTAAATCTTAACCCTAAACTACAACCCTTAACCTTGGAAGTTCAGTTATTGAAGAATGTGAATATTTTTTTTAAAAAAAAAAATTGTAAAATGTCATTTTGTTTTTGTAACTTCATGCAATAACATATAATATGTTTAACAAAATAAATTAAAAATCTTAGAATTCATTTTGTAACAATTAATTATTTAGTAGAAAACCTTTTATCATTATAAAATCATCGCAAATGGAGTAAAAAAAATTTATTCTTTACATACATGATGTAATTTTAGTGATATTGATATCCGTACGGTTGGATCATCGAAATTATTTTTTTTGAAAAACATTTGTCTAACCCTAGCTAACCCCTAAATTCTAAATTTTATATTAAAATTAATTAATAAATAGAATGCGGTAGGAATTGTTCAGAACGGTAGGAAATAGTGTTAATATATCCTACCGCCATGCGGTACGAAATGAGTTTATGCGCCATTTTTGAAATTTTCATGAAATTTTGGGCGCCATTTTTGAATTTTTTGTGAAATGGGTCAAAAAAGACAACAACTAACGTGGCTTATGAGACCCACAACACCTATTTCCTACCAACCTTGGTAGGAAATGAGCACAACATTTCCTACCAATTATCGACGGTAGGAAATGGGTCAAAAAAGACAACAACTGACGTGGCTTATGAGACCCACAACACCTATTTACTACCAACCTTGGTAGGAAATGAGCACAACATTTCCTACCAATTATCGACGGTAGGAAATGGGTCAAAAAAGACAACAACTGACGTGGCTTATGAGACCCACAACACCTATTTCCTACCAACCGTGGTAGGAAATGATCACAACATTTCCTACCAATTCTCAGCGGTAGGAAATAGGTGAAGCAAAACGACGTCATTTCTCGCTTGACGTGGCATTTTGGGTCCACATGACCCATTTCCTACCGTCGACGGTAGGAAATGGGTGGGTCCCATGGGTCATTTCCTACCGTATGCGGGGACGGTAGGAAATGACCCTTTGACTTGAAAATTGGTAGGAAATACTCGGTAGGAAATGCTTCGGTAGGAAATGCTTGGTAGGAAAAGCCAATTTTTGGTGCAGTGCTATATGGGTCTATGACAATTTGTTTTGGTTTCAAGTAATTTTCATCAACTAAGAAGCATGGAAGCATGACTTCAATTATTCATAGACTAATTTACATCTTTTAAATCTAAGAGCCATGTTTTAATTATAAAAGACTTAGTTACATCTAAGAGCACATATTAAAGCCAAGTTGATGCCAGCTGCACTGAGGGAAACACCAATGGCAACGCGAGGTGTTGGTGTGACGGTTAATTGAGCAAAAAATAAATAAAGGCATATAGGTATTTTATTAATTTTTTCCTATCATGCTTTTATTTTTCAATTTACAAATGGGATTTCTCAACCTGCGTTCACCATTTTGATACCATATTAAGAATATATGTATTCTAGTACTTCAATTAGGACATACATGTTATTGGAGGATATCTAGATCTTTTGTTCAAGGAAAACCGGCATGAAATGAAATTCATGTAATAGATGACATTTTTAAATAGGAACCCTAGTGTGTTATAATCTAGATTTGATGATGATGATAGATCCATACAAGTATAAATATTGGAGCTGAATTGAAGATATATATAACATACCTTTGGATGATTGATTCCCTTGAAACATGATAGAGCGGCCAGTGTCACTGATTGTCCTTTGAAGCATGGTAGAGTGGTCAACATCACTGATCAACAACGGTGTCAACCACGATGTGGCACCGCTACTGATAAATTGACAGACAGGCTCAAGAGATTTAGAGATAATTCACATTAAAAAGGAAAAGGGCGTTTGGGAAGTGCGGCTAGGTATGAGCGTATTGTGAGTCGAGTGAGATATTTATAAAACCTAATATATCTTAGATGGGCCTAGATTGAGTAAGCGTATCGGTATATTTTATTATTGGGCTAAAGTTACAAAATATATGTAGTAAAACATTAAACAAAGTAAATTGAGATATTTATAAATTGTGATATATCTTGGACTGGTCTAGATTGAGCAAATGAACAAGTATATAAATAACTTTATTTATTGAGCTAAAATTGTGAAATATGTACTAAACATTATATAAATTAGTAGATCAATGGTACAAATTTACATTGGTTTATACATTTTTAAATTATGTTGTACTCTTTTTAATTTGAAAATTGAGATTTTTTAACACAAGTTATAGTAAATATTAAAGTTATCATTGTAAATGTATGAATAAAAATTAGATAACCAAACTCTAGCAACCAAAATTTCAAAAACGTTATCACCATCCACCAAATATTTATACAGAATTAAGGTTATCATATATAACATGAACTTCTTATCTTATACGGTTTCATAATATATAAATATAAAAAAATATGTTAGTGATATCTTAAAAAGCAAACTTGTAAATAAAAAGGTGTCCTTAATACAAGAATTTATTAAAAATTCATTTGCATATCTTTGAAAACTTTATTTTGTATTACCGGAAGAAGTATATTTTTTGAAAAACTATAATAACTTAAAATAAAATAAAATATCTATTAAATTTATGTGTGGTCATGCTAGTGAAAAAAATTTCAATTATGTGTGCCTGATTGTGTTAATTATCAAAATAAAACAATCACACGATATTTAAGAGATGTATTTTAAAATCCTAATCCAATTAGATGCTTTTACAAATCCCAATCATATTATAATTAAGTCTCTTCTCGTTAATATAATAAACATTTTTGAATTTATGTTTAATTTAAATTCATTATTTAAACTAACCATCCTATAAAATTATGTTTTAAGTGGGTGACCATAAAAGTTACTATTAAGTTGACAATAATGTTAATATTTAAAAGTAAAATTACAAACAATGAGCTACTTTGGCAACAATTTTAATATTTAACAGTAAATTTATAAAAAAGCGTATGATAAATATGAATTATCAAGATGGTATTTAAAGCCTATAATTTAGGAGAAATTTTATCTGCCACTTATTTGAGTTAGCATACCAAATGCATGGTGATTTGAATTAGATAGTCCACTCATCAAATAAAAAAATTAAGACTAAACATTACAAGAAAAACGCAATCAGACAACACCAATCAATCAGGTAGGTGGCTTAAAACCCATCATCTAGAAAACTGAATCAGACAAGGGTATTTTGGAAGTGTTGTTGCCTAAACGTGACAAATAGACAATAATTTTCAAAATAATCTAAGACAATGTCTCATAAACCGTTGTTGTAATAATACAACAGTTTTCATTAACGTATTGTGTGAAGAATCTGATACAATGGTGCAACAAACAGTAGTTGTAATGAGACAAGAGTTTTCTAAGTTGTGTTGTTTAATATGGTTTCAAACAACTATTTATATTATTGTTGTCTGAACCGGAACCAATATACAATTATTTATATATTGTATGTTTGTTTTCGAGACAAGACTTTTACTGTTAAAACTGTTGTCTATTTTTCAGTACATAAAAAAATATAAATGGAATTTCAGCTAACCTTCCATCAAAATAGAGGCATCATATGCATCCAACAAACCAAGACCAAATTAGCTAACAAACCAAAAATGAAGAAACTTAACACAAACAAACCAACCAAGTGTCAAGAATCATCGTTACAAATTCAAAGAACACAAATTAAATTACATCACGAAAGTTCTATAAGTTCATCTATGTCATCTCGAATGTAAGTAGCCACGTCCTCCTCATCAACATCCGGCAAATTGGGTACAAAAAAGTCATTCTCAAGTTCCACTTCCACGGATCCCTCACTTTCATCCTCATTGTCTTCATAGTACTTTTTATCGGGTAATTTTAACACAATGGACCATAATTTATCAAGAGGATCGTCGATGTAACAAACTTGCTGAGCATGTTTTGCTAAAACAAATGGATCATTCAAATACCCCAACCTATTCAAATAAACCAATGTATAGCCCAAGTCATCGACCTTAATCCCTTTGTTCATATCTACCCACTTACAACGAAAAAGTGGGATCCTAAAATTGCTATAGTCCAACTCCCATATATCAATTATGACTCCGTAAAATGTATGCGACATATGCTCAATATTTTGATCCTTACACTCACAACCATTGTATCAGCTTGTACACACACACCACTGCATTGAACTTGATGTGTATCATCACTATCCTTGGTACTATAGGTAACTCCATCTATTGTATAGCCATTGAATGCATGAACATCCTTGTTGGGCCAATCTGCAATCCATCTTATCTCATGCGATACCTCTTTTCCATCAGACAAATCGGAAGCGATCTATCAAGTTGTAAAATGATACATATGTGAGCTACGCAGTGGTAAAAAAAATGCACAAAACTATTATGAAATGCACATAATACCTTATCTTTGAACCATTTTGGGAATGTCTCATTTTGCTTGTTTTTCAGCCACATTTCGTCATTTTCATGATCCCGATTGTTAGTCATCAAAATTGAAATGTGTTCACTGCATGTAATCACAGTAGATAATATAAATATGCAAACAATTATATAAGTGAATATAATTTCATGACTTACTCAAAATATGGCCTCACAGTAGTTGTATTTTGTAGATACATAAATGTGCTACGTGCAAATCTGTGCTGCTCGGGTTTATCATCATTGCACCAGATAATGGCCTGTAAATGGTATCCTTGGTATGCCTACCATTTTTCGGTACCCCTATAGTCGCTTCTTCATGGTTCAACAAACACTCAACTGCCTCTTCCACAATATAAGCCTCAGCAATGCAACCTTCTCTGCACGAGCCCGATTCCTTATATATCCCTTGAATGTCTTCATATACCTCTCAAAAGGATACATCCATCTAAGGAAAATTTGTTCGCAAAGCTCAACTTCTCGTACAAGATGGACCGAGAGATGAAACATTAAATCAAACAAGGAAGGGGGAAGTATTTTTCAAGTTGGCATAAGGTTTGTACTAACTGAGATTGCATTTTCTCCAACTTATCAACGTCAATAACTTTACTGCAAATGGCCTTGAAGAAGAGACAAAACCGAATAATAGTGTTCCTGACCTGTTTTTGCATTGACGACCGAATTTTCTTACGTTTAATTTACTTTTTTGTACTTTTCGGAAATATAAGTGATATTAAGATAAAATACAAACATATAAGTATAAAATTCTTTATAATCATTAATCTTCTTTCGAATTTTACTTAGATCAATCACTAAAATTATCGGTATATAAAAAATATTACTAATAATAGTCAAGTGTGTGACATAAATAATGGTTGCAAAGCAGGTTGGTAAGCTGTTGGAATAGTAATAAATGCACCCTCAATGTTTCATTGAGGGTGCTGTCATATTATATTTGAATTAAAAAAAGAAAAAATAGAATAAAATGAAAAATAGAATAAATAGCAATATTAAATGAAATAATTGAATAAAATGGATACTATATTATTTTTTGATTAAAAAAAAGGAAAAATAATATTTTAATATTAATAAAAAAGTCGATATTAAAATAAGAAAAAATTAAAATAAATTTTGCATTTTAAAATAATAAAAAATTAAAATTATTTTAGTTAACATGGTAATGTTTCTATTAAAAAAAGTAAAGTAATTTTGTTTATCTATTTAAATTTAAACAAAAAAGAAAACAAGCAAACTAGTAGAGGTGCAGAAGCCGAAAAATTTAAAATAAAAAATAAATATTTATTAGTATTATATTATTTTTCTGTTTTATAATTATTTTTTAAAACGTACGCCCTCAATGAAACATTGAGGACGCCCAGTTTTAGATAATTTGTAAATTTACATGAAAAATTAAATAAAAATAGAAAATTGTACAAATTTTGAATTTAAATTTATACGTATCCAGAAAAATATGCCCACTATTTTTGTGCTGAATGTTATATTTTTTTCTAGTATTCTTCTATTTTTAATTTTTTTTTTTAAAAACCTACGCCCTCAATGAAACATTGAGGACGCCGTCAATGTTTCATTGAGGGCGTCGAGTTTTAGATAATTTGTAAATTTACATGAAAAATTAAATAAAAATAGAAAATTGTACAAAATTTGAATTTAAATTTATAAGTATCTAGAAAAACATTCCCCCTATTTTTGTGCTGAATTATATATTTTTTTCTACTATTCTTCTATTTTTAATAATTTTTTTAAAAACTTACATTGAGTCACCTTCAATGAAACATTGAGCACTCAATGAAACATTGAGGGTGGGGATATCTCCAACTAGGGCTCTGGAAGGCCCCCCATGTGGGAATTGGTCTATATATATATATATATAAGAAAAGAAAAAACCTAAAACATCTTAGATGGGCCAAGTTGAGTTGGTGGGCCCATATATAAATAATTCTATTGGGCTAAACAAATGAAATATGAAAGTACTAAAACATCAAATTAAATAATTCTAGTTGAAATAATTTAAGCTTACTTATTTGGTTATTAACTAAATAACAAAGAATCTAGATTAAATAATTTAATCTAGTTTCGGTAAATATAAAAATTTGTCAATGCTCAAGTATAATCAAAAATTCGTGACCTAAGCTCTATTAACCAAAATTACAAAAACAATTATCACAATTCTTGAAATGTATACAAAATTTACCAATTTACCTTATCATGTTTACATGAACTTCTTATATCACAATATATATGACATAGAAAAATAATACATTTACAAGAATATGTAGATGATATCTTCAAAACTAATTTGGTAAATAGAAAAAGTGTAGAGCCTAATAATAGAATATATTAAAATTCATTAGCATATCTTGTATAATTCATATTTGTAACGAAGAAGAAGTTTATTGATCAAAAAATTGTAATAAATTTAAAATAAAAGAATAAAATTAATGAATTCATATATGATCCTACCTCTAATGAAAAAAGTTGTGAGGACACAACATAATAACAAATTTCATTTTAGAGATAAAATCCTAATTAGTTTTGATGTTTTAATAATCTCAATTCTACTCTTTCCCTTCCGATATACATGTTCCCAATTTTTGAAAAAAATAATATGTCCCATTTTACATGTCCATATTTGTTTTCAATACAAAGTAAAAGGTAATTTTACAAAACTATCCCTACATTTATTATTTATAAGACTGGACTTTTTTCAAACTTAACAATATTCTCATTTTTCAATGTATTAATTATGGGTATTAGTTGGAAAACTTAATCCAACAAATCTTTTTTTTATATGTGTGATTTTTTAAAAAGGAAATTTAAAATGGTATCGACGGACTATTATATTTAGGGAACTGCTAACAATAGCGGTTAAGGCTATGTTTAAGCATTACGTATTTTTAATTTTTTAGTCCACAGCTGTGTTTAGAATTAAAAGGTTTTCCGCCATGGAGCTTCGGCGCTAGTGTCAGATTTGTTTGCCTAAAATGCCCTTTGCCTTTTGGCCCATAAAAGCCCCGTACAACTCCAAATTGCACTTTTCTGCCTCAAATTTACACATCGCTGCATTTTTATTATTTTAGTCACTTTTTGCACCAAAATACCACCAAATCATGGATCACGCGGAATTATACCTTAAAGTACAAACAAAACACGTAAAAATGTAACAAAACTTGAGTACAAGCAACGAATTTAAGCTGGAAGATAGAGCCCAAATGGTACAAAATCACCACTCATCAGTTTCCACCAAATCAACTATTAAAACACGTAAAAGCATAACAACACTTGAGTTCAATCTTTGAATTCAAGACATAAAATCATGTAAAAATGGTACAAAAATATCACTCATCAAGAACAATATCTAAATATCAAAAGCGAAGATATGAAAAATGGGTGATGTATGTAGACTTTATTGATCTATAAGATGCTTGTCCCAAAGACTGTTTCCATCTACCAAGGATCGATACGTTGATTGACGCCACTGTTAAACACAAGATGATAAACTTTATGGAAGGCCTCGGTAGGTACAACCAAATCAAAATGCATAAAGACAACGTCCCAAAGGGGCGATATATCAAAGACTGGTAAATAAGATTTCTGAGCATCTAATCACGAAGACTATGAAATTCTATGTAGATCACATGTTAGTCAAGAGCCTCGATAAAACAAATTAGATCAAGCATTTTCAAGAGGCATTTGGGGTGTGAAGGCACCAAAAGATAATGTTGTTGTAGGCCTTTCTATACGTCTACTAACAATTCCCACGGAGTATGCAATATCTGGTCGAGTATGAACCAGGTATCGCAACCCTCCCACCATACTTTTATACTAGGTTGCATCAACTGCCTCTCCTCCTACATCTCGATTGATTTTCTCATTTGGATCCATAAAGTACTTCGTAGGATTGCAGTCAGCCAATCCTGTTTTATCAAGTATCTTTCGAGCGTATCCAACCTGTTTCAATTTGATATATCTGTCACCTTGATCCACTTCTATGCCCAAGTAATAACTCAATTTTCCCAAGTCACTCATTTCGAACTTTTGATTCATATGTTTTTTGAAATACTTAATCATGAGGACACTAGAACCTGTGACGAGTAAATCATACACATATACAGTTACGATCATGCTTTCACCTCCCTCCTTTCTAGTGTAAACTGCATGTTCGTAAGGACAAAGAGTGAAACTGATATATACTTAATAGACATGAGTTGAGTTTTGCATACCAGGCACATGGTTCTTGAAGAAGACCGTACAGTGCTTTTGACAAGACCAAATGTTCTTGCCCAGTCTTTTTGAAGCCTTCAAGTTGAGCTACATAAACATCTTCCTTTATATCCCCATTCAGAATGGCCATTTTCACATCGAGGTGATGCACCTCCCAGTTAATTTTAGCTGATAATGCCAATAAGAGTCTCACTATTTCAAGGCGTTTAACAGGGGCGTACACTTCATCAAAATCAACACCATGTTCTTGGACGTATCCCTTTGCGACGAGGCGAGCTTTATGTTTTATGATCCTTCTACTTGCGTCCTTTTTAAGTTTGTAGATCCATTTCAAAGCTATGATTTTCTGTCCAGGTGGCAAAGCTGTCAATTTCCATGTTTTGTTTCCTTCAATAGATTCCATCTGTTGCTTCATCGCGAGTTTCCAGTTATAATCCTTCACATCCTGTTTGTTTGTAATTCACAGGTTCCTCAACCCTCATGAGGTGTAGTTCATCATCTAACTCCACCTCCTCGACCCCTGAAGCTTGATGATCTATCATTGTTTGCTCATTTAAGCCATTTTCACGAGTTAGTAACAATATTCCTTCGTCGCCTTCACGCTTTACCCACTCTTCCTCTATAAGCATTAACTAGGTTTCACTTGTCTCAGGTTTTCCCTTTACACGTTCTTCATAAGCCTTGAGAGACCCTATTGCTTCTTCCACAATCATCGTCTCTAAATTTCTAAACTGCTCCATGGTGGACGTGACCTGAAGAAATTTTTAATGAACTACTCGCATCAATTTCTTCATAATGTAAGGTTCTCCCGATTCTTCTCCTAATGCTCATATATTCGTTACAAGCGCATTCATATTCATATAGAAATCATCATTCTTCGGAAAGAAAGAAGTTTTGTATTCTCGACAAAACTCTCTTTTCTTATTACAACAGGCAATACATAAAATATATGGAAATGCTTAAAATAGAAACACCTAAAAACTAGGACATGACTCACACAACTTCCTAACAAAACGCTACAACTACTGACTTATTCCATGATCCTAAAATCACGTTAACACGCACAACTGACTAAATCAAATCAAACTTTAACGTTAACAAAAAATATATTAAATGTGTACTTTATGAGTATTGGTTATATATTGTACCAAACTGATGAGGCTCGATTTTAGGTTGTACTAAACTTTTGGATGTGAATGACTATGGTTTTGTGACAAACTTTATGTAAACTATCTAGTATTTGATTCGTGCATTCTATGTTTTGTTGTGTTTAGTTATGTGGTTGTAATTAGGGTTCAATTCCGTTGCATATTGGAATTTGTGAATGGACAGATTTTGTATATAAATTGAAAGCCTAAAATGGCTAGAAACCACAACACAATTTGGTTTCTGGGCACACTAATTTATGACGGGTGTTCATTAGTCATATTTCGTCATAATTTAGTAATTTAGTATTTTATTTTCATTTTTTCTGAAATTTAATTTCTATATTGAGATGGGTCCCACTCAAAATATGACGACAATTTTCGTCGTTAATTTTTTTATGATGTAAATAATTGTGGGTCCCTATGTTAAATTGCAACGAATATCCTGTTGTAAGAAGTGAACATACGACACTTTATTCCTCTCGTAAGTTTGGTAATATTTTATTGAAAAGGTGGGCCCCGCTGTTTGAACTTACAACGCAATTGTAATTTGTGACGAAATCTGAACTTACTACTTGACCAAAATCGATGAAAACTTTACATCGTAATTGATGGCATTTACGACGGTTTCAGTGCAAAAAAATCGTCGTAATTGGCCCAAATTGTTGTAGTGACATTATGTGTATAATTTGATTTTCTGATAAATTATATTATTATTTGAGTTGATTTAGACTACAAGAAAAACTAAATCAGACGACTCACCCAGGCCCGTTGTCTATTACCCCTGAAAACCGATGACTATTGAGATGACGTCAGATGGACCTCAGACAACGCTTAAAAAATGTTGTGCAAAATAACTGAAACGACAGTCACCGATTAACAAAGTGTGGTATAACAACCAGAAAGAACGACAGTTTCCTATCATACAGCCCGTTGTATAAGTTGTTGATCACAACATACTGGTAAATCTAAAGTGTTGTATAAGAGCTAGAAACAACAATAGGTCACTGCAGAATCCATTGTAAGAAGGCATTAGTTATAATAGATTTGTTTACGTCGCCCGTTGTGCGAACTTTTATCTACAACGGTTTCCTTCTTAATAAGCCTTGTTTATATTTATTTTGCACAATGGTTTAAGTTTTATCTACAACGGTTTTCTCCTCAGTATCTGCATTTACTCAACGGTTTTTATATCTAAGTGTGTAGTAACAAGGCTTTTGAACAAAACTTCACATGTATTTACCTATTGTGCTTTGTTTTGTTAGACAACAGTTTTTTTTTAAGAATGCGTTGTAAGAGATTATTTTTATAACGTTTTTGTTTGGTCAATATTTTGTATTTAGTCTAAATAGACAACAGGTTTCTTTTATGAGTATGTTGTACGAAAAACATTTGCACAACAGTCTAAATAGACAGTGGCCATTGTTTGATACAGATAATAACAATAGTTCTTATATATAGATGACACACTAAGCTAAAAACATAAGAGACAATGGTTTTATAACCAAATGAAACAATGGTAGACATTGTAATTACAAGCCAACAAAAATACCAAACTAAATACTTCACATATTACCAACTAATATTCACCATTACAACCACTATTCACCAAATTCACAAACTAATGCTCCAATCGAATGATTATTTTTGTTGTGGTAAAATCAACATCTATTGTAACTAACGTGAAGTCGAAAGTTAAATAGATGATGATTTTACCACTACAAAAGTAATCTGCGAGGATTCCATCCTTGGTTGGCCAAGCAACGAAGTAGGTGCATTTGTCTACTGATTTAAAATGGAAGGTCCAAAATGCAAGCTGTAGAGCACAAGACTTTAAATCTTATAAGGGATGTACATACGCTTATTGTGCATTACATGTCACCAAACTAGTGCAATCAATAGTTGATTAGGACCACAAATTACACAAACACCAAAGGAAATTAGCAAATAAAACTTGAATATTGATCATGTATGAGGGATCAAAATACAAAGTATGCAAACCTGACATATTAACCAACAGTCCTAAATGTTAACAAGAGTCCTTACAGTGAGCAACATAAAGGCTGGTGAGAAATATGGCACCCAATAAAATAGTAAAATAGAAAAAATCACATAAGATCATTTAATACAAAAAAACTTTGTATGACAAAGATATTACCCGGTTAATTCTTTTTATTTTTCTCAAACGGTAATCTAACAGAAGATGCATGGATGTAATAAGAATGAGAGCTTTACCACGACAACAAAAAGAATCAAGTTAAAGATGGCAACCACCCTCCATTCCGTTTTCATGTAGTGTGCAACTCCAGCCCTGATGCGCATAAGAAAAAAAAGTTAAGATATATAACCTATTCTCACTAAGAGAAGGCACAAGTGATAATATACGTACTTGCAAGAATCACAACTGGTAAACTGTGCAGTGTTATGCCATGGAAATAATGTACGAGTAACAAATAGAGATCCATGTGTTTGAGGGATTTCATAGACAAACCTTAAAAGTAGTATCTGGTAGGTTTGAATAGGATGCCTGCATAGTGTAATTGTCAGTAACAGGTCACTGGAAGAATAAACTTGAACTAATAAAAAATTAACATATGCCTCAACTTGTAGAGAAGTAAGGTACTCTGTCTCATGATGGCGAATAATGTTTGTCAAAGAAATCGTACAATCATCAGCAGCCTGACACGAACATTAAAAAATCAGCCCACAATCAAGGAGTAAAAAGTAACATGAAATACATCCAATCTAAGACGCTCGCCCTTTTAGTGAGGGTGTCTATTATAAACAATTATAACAACAGAACTTGCCATAAATGTAGCTTTCAATTAGTAAGGGTGTTTTAATGATCTTAATATAAATGCAGAATTGATTATAACAGGTAAGGCTTTAAAGGAGAACAATACTATTTATTCATCACAATCAGAAGGGGAAACTTTCAGCCAAAGAAGACAGATGGAACTTGCTAACAAGAAGCTGAACATTATAAAAGTTCCAGCTCTAAAAACTACTGTAGGCGATTCCCCATTTGCTTGTCATATCTGTGGTTCCAGATTATTTAAAACTAGAAACACCAAGGTGCTCATGCAGTTGAACCTGAATTTGCTACATGTCGATTTAAGAGGTAAGCAAGGAAGTTTGCCAGGGTCCAGGAGAAATGCAGAGACCAGAGATGTTCACATTTCATTTCTTTCCAGACGGAATAAATGCATGTGATTAAGATTCATATTCCCAGAAGATTAGTCTGAAATACACCATATATCTCTCTTTTATTAAATTCATATAAAAATAAAATCATCTCAGATTTAACATGCTTTACAAATTAGCCTCTGCCAAAGGAACGCTTGAGGCAATTGTAGCAATATGCACTTGTAGCATGCCAAACGGGCCAATTATCAAGGAGCTCACTTTCTGAACTTTAAAACCTCCATTCATCATCTATTTTCCTCCAACCTTGACCAAAGTTTGCTATACCCTGCTCCAACCTTCTCGAATAAAATAGGTGTAGAAGTACACGAACCTGCATACAAAATGCAAAAGTAGACAATAAAAAATCATTGTTTAGATGCTAGTACGTCATTAACATTCATATGACAGAAACTTAGAGACCTGCAATGCAGCAAGACCAAAATGGAACACGTTAGATATACAAGCAGCCTATAACAAAAATTAAGTACTTCAACAAAAAATAACTAAAAAGTGTAGTCTATCATTTCATAAAATGTAAATAAACAAAACCTGAATCTAAGTTATTGAGGCCACCAATCTTGAGAATCCCTTTATCGATTGTGTTATTTCCTTGCTTGTTGCAGCTATTAAGTCCACAATCGAGCAAAAATCTTCATTGTAGCCCACAACCTGGCTGCTTATTACAAGAGGCCATCCCACAACCTGGCTGCTTTAAATATTACATAAATTAAAATAAAATTAAAGACAGTACAGGGTATAGACATTAAAAAGAACACAAACACCAAATTAAATAACATAATAAAAAAACCTAAACATAGAGAGCGAATGAAAGAGCGCCCGAGGATAAAAAGTGACTAATTAAACCAATTAATCAAACCCTAAAACTAAAAAAGATCTAAAATTGTACCCCAAATTGAAGAAGCCCTAAATCGAGAAAATCCCAAACTGAAGAAACATCACAAAGAACAGAGAGAGAGACATCGATTAATCGTAGAGCAGTTGTGGAGAGAGAGAGCAGGTTAGGGGAGACAAATATGTGTATGGTGAAAAATGGCTGCCTTAATTGGATTCTGTTTAATTGGATTCTGTTTGTTAAGAATGAGGGGAAGGTGAAGGGGGGAAATTTTGGTCTAAGGGGGAAATGAATTATTGGTTTAAGGGGGAATAAGACTTCGAAAATTTTAATAAAATTTGAGTTTGGTGATGAAGTGTGGGACAAAAATAAAAATAAATTTCATTTGTGTTGTAAAAACTTAAATTTGATTATAAATAAAATAAATTTAATTTTTAAATCATCCAATCGCACTGATGTTAATATTTAATTATTTTAGTGATATACGAAAATAATTGAAAAATTAGAAACCTATTTAGTACGACTTTTTTACCAAAATCTATTTAGTACGACTTTTTTACCACTCCCTTAATATTTCAAAAAAACAATGAAAGAAAATTTCGCGATGAAACACTACATAGAAGTACTTTATAGGATATTTATCAAAAATACCACTTTTTTAAAGTTTTTTTGCGATTTTACCATCTTCTCAAAATATTAACAAAAATACCTTCTTTTTAAAAATAATTTGCGAAAATACCATCTTTTGAATTTTTTTTTGCAAAAATACGTTCTGCAACTAAATACAACCTACGTAGGTTGCATCCGGTTGCATGTGTGATTGCAACTAGATGCAAGTGGATGCAACTTTCCAAATACAACCTACGTAGTTTGCATCCAGTTGCATATGTGGTTGAAACTAGATGCAACCAGATGCAACTTTTTAAAAAATAATTGAAAAAACAGCTAAGAATTCAAAAAAAATTATTAATAAAAGGGGTAAACTTGTGGTCTTGGTTTACCCTGGGGTTCAATAGTTAACTTTTGGGGTTCAATGTTTCTATTTTGGATTTTAGAAATATTAAGAATGACGAATAATTCGTATACGGACTTAGGGTTTAGGGTTGTACCCTAAACCCTAGACTCTAAACCCTAGACTCTAAACCCTAACCTACCCTGATTTTAGGGTTGTTTACAACCCTAAAATCAGGACGCCGGAAAAACACCATTATTAACAAGTTGCATCTGTGGTTGATTTTGGTTGCAGTTTGCAGAAGGTATTTTTGCAAATAAGATGGTATTTTCGCAAAATATTTTTTTTTGAAAAGGTATTTTTGCAAAAATATTTCTGGAATGGGATATTTATGAAAAAAGCCCTACTTTATATCATATTGATATGTAAAACTAGTAATTTGAATATGACAAATTTATTTTAATAATATTCGGTATGTCACTTATTGAGGTTCTAATATCAATAATAGTATATTTATTATATAATGTTCGTGTAAGTTCAGAATTAGTAATGTTACAATCATTAACGTTTGTCTAACTAATATTTCCTTGTAAACAAATATCAAGGATCGTAAATCATACAATATATGATGTCCACATCTACAACGTGTATAAAAAAATATCTGAAGTATGATCGTATTCTATCTATCAATGATATTATTATTATCATTAACCTTTATTTAAGTGTTTTTATATATTTAACAATTTTTTATACTAAATATCCAAATATCACTAGTACAGATTTGACTTTCAACGTCGGTCAAAAATAGCTTTTGGCGTCGGTTTTTAGGCGTAGTATATGTAGGGGACGCCATAAGTATACATCTATTGTGTCGGTTGATTAGGCGACACATATCAGGTCCCAACAGCGTCGGTTTTCTAAAATGCCGACGCTTATTGTCTTACTATTGGTGTCGGTCAGTAGAAAGACCGACGCATAAAGTCAGTTATAAGCGTCACACTATTAAAGAACCGTCGCTTAAAATTATGTTAAAGGCGTCGGCATTTTCAATAACAACACATTAGTTTGTCATTTTTTTCAAAAAAAAAACAGATGTCATTCATATTTTCGCACACCACCAACCATAGTATTATATAAAATAACCTTGTATGTAAGAAAAAAATTAACAACTAATGAAATCTTATTAACAAAAAAAATCATTATAATTATCCAATAAGGACAACTTCTACAACCATCTTGAAAATATGATTCTTATACACCAATTCTTCTTGTTGTATAGGAATCCTAGTCTAAGCAATCCATTATATAATCCTTTACAGTTCTCTTCATATTCAAGGTGGAGAATCGCACAACTTCACTGACCACTCAGAATATAGAACCGCATACCAGCTTTTAACCAGAGTACATGCCACCACGAAGTCCTGAAGCAACATTGTGAGTGTATCATCTGAAATCATCAGCGTGTACATCTTGCTCACCATCAAATCATGGATGTATATTATAAACTCTAAACAACACCCAAGTCTTAAAGATACAATACAATAATCCTGATCGGCTTCTTTTAATCTTTTTGTGCTTCTAAAGTTCACTCCTGCTTCTTTTCCTGGCCATTGGTTCTGCAAATTAAAGATTAACTATTGTTAACAAATTGTATTGTCGTTTACTGGCTACTGCAAGTCAGTGCAAACTAATTTTATAACATGGTGAAGAAACACAAGTCCACATTAGTTTGGAAAAATACATCAGTTGTTAAGTCATTAAGTGCACTGCAAGGCACTAATATATTAGAAAATATCACATTTCTAAATCTCGATGTTCTCACTTCTTTTAGCTTTCTAAACTGATCCTCTTTATGTTTCCCAACTTCTTATGATTTCTGTTTTCTAAAACTTTCTATTGTTTATTTTATCTTGTTTCTTTAGGCAACAGACCTAATAACAGAGTATCCACACTATAACCACTCAGGTGGCCAAATTAGATATCCACACTATAACAAAGGACATAATCACTAGACATGATAAATTCAATCTGAACCTACAAATCGTATATGGAAGGAATCCTTACGAGGGACTGGATAAATACCATATGTAATTTATCATCCTGCAACAGCAACACTGATCCACCAGGCCACTAAGAAAATAGTTCCTGGTCCAGGAATTTTGTTGAGTTCCAGCAAAGGTTTTCTCCCTATATATTATCGACATTAAGGTAAATCAACATTGTCATTACAAAGAATGAAACCGGCAAAAATAATATGATTCTTACCATAACAGTTAATCAAATCACATGCATTATCTGGGAATTTAGGCTTTTCTGTTCCAATGATAGCACGAGTATCATGGATTCCCTTTTCAAGTTCATGATTTGCAGCTAAAGAAATAAAATAATGTTCGCAAGTAGCAAAAGTGGCATGTTGCATATTTATCCATAACAAGTACTAGTCTAGTTCACTTGATAAAGTACAATGGTCACCTGACTTGATAACTCGGTGAAAATATTCACGTTGTTGCATGTAAGCAGGACCTGAAATACTTGGAAGCACCAATTTCTTACTTCAGCTTGTGAAAAAAAGAGATATAAAATGTCTTTTATCAACTTAGAAAGGCAACCATGTGATAATAAAGAAGCAAGATAAGATAATTTCAATTACCATGTATTCAAACACAAAGTACAAGATGTCATTCTCTCTTTATTACTTCCTTCAGCTTTACAATATTTAAATGACTCATTTTCCGAAGCGACTGCCAAGAAAGAAGCTATATTAGTTAGCTGAATGAAAGATAGTTAGCTATATTTTCTCTCATATTAATGCATTCTTCCCATGAATAACAGTATATTTTCTTCATTTTTTTAATTGCAACCTATAAAAACATAAGCCGTTATACAAGGCAGTACATACCCTGGCAGCACCATGACAAGGTTCTCTTCCAAATCCATAATTAACAACTTCAATTGGTCCCAAAAAGATAATTACAATTTCACCGGTCTGTTTATTCATAGCTTGCCAAACACTTTCAAATGTTCCACCGCTAACTTCCTTGATTATATCGTACCTAGATCCAAGATTGATATAAGTAATATAAAGCAAGTGTAGAAATTGCCGAATAAAAATAAATAAACACGGCTCACCTTTCCATTTAGAGGTGATTAATACTTTTAAATCTATCAAACGCACAAAGAAGCACTCATGACAATCTGGGCAATACCAACCAAATTTTAAATATATATTGGCATTCTTTTAGTTACATGTAAATGAAGGCAAAGAATATTAATTGAATTAGAAGGCCACTCCATCCATATAAATTGTGTGTCGAGCAAATATTACTATCCAAATGATTGTAATGCATTTAATAGATTCAAACAATAAGAAAGTATGTGAATTTAGATAAATTAAACATCACATAGTGACTCATTACCCAACTTACAGAAGCACTTAAGAGATTCAAACAAAAATTAGGGCTTTTACCTGTAAAATTGAAGCCAGAGATATTACTCAAATTAGGGCATATTGAACACATCGATCAGGGCATGTGAAAACAGATTGATTAAAGAAATTCGAAAGTCTCCGTGGGAGTGAGGTGGAGTTTTGTGATAGACAAGTGCTGGTGAAGCTTTGTAATAGACAACTGCGGCGGTGCATCCAGAGAGGGAGGCCAATGTAGAAAAAGAACAAATATTTGAACAAGAATATGTACAAACTGAAAATGCTTTGAGGACTACATTGTATTGTTTTCTGATGATCTTAAAACTGAACGTACATGCAGGATATATATACCCTGGACACACAAAGGTGATACCTAAAAACTAGCAACTATCTAGCTATTATTTCTCCACTACACCCACACTCCTGAAAACTCTTTGAACAACCAAATGACTAAGTCCTATGCATTACAACGGACTGATTACAACGTTTATTTAAAACTAAACAATCAAACAACTAAATAAAAACAATACTTAAATTTAAGTTTAAGATTAAATTCCAACAATCACCCCCTTAATCTTAAACTTTTCATCAACATCATCCCAACAGATCAATGACATTACCTTGTCCATCTGACAAAGATCATCTTCCCATCTTACAACTTCTTCATCAGCCCGTATGGCTTTCAAACTGAGCCCGTATGGCTTTTAAACTGAGCCCGTATGGCTAAGCCCCTATGGCTTTCTTCCATTTTAGAATTTGCTACTAGTATAGCACCACCAGAAATAACACACACACAACTGCACCTGCACAAACACAAATTGCAGCACCTATCTGTCTCTTTTCCATCTATCTCGGTGGTCTCTCTGCACACACACAAGAAAAGCCCACAAAAATAAATTTAACGGAACCACCAAGGCTCCGCCTCTTCCTTCACCGTAGCTGCTGTGCTGCTACCCTGCTGAAAAATGAACCACCGCCTTCTTGGAAACCATCTGTTATATGCCTCCAAAGATCGTTAGCTCTGATACCAAGTGTAGAAAAAGAACAAATATTTGAACAAGAATATGTACAAACTGAAAATGCTTTGAGGACTACATTGTATTGTTTTCTGATGATCTTAAAACTGAACGTACATGCAGGATATATATACCCCGGACACACAAAGGTGATACCTAAAAACTAGCAACTATCTAGCTATTATTTCTCCACTACACCCACACTCCTAAAAACTCTCTGAACAACCAAATGACTAAGTCCTATGCATTACAACGGACTGATTACAACGTTTATTTAAAACTAAACAATCAAACAACTAAATAAAAACAATACTTAAATTTAAGTTTAAGATTAAATTCCAACAGCCAAGACCTGGATATTTACTTCTCAGTGGTAACTACTCATATATTTTTACAGAAATAAATAGAAGATATCTATGAAAAAGATAATAATGATAATAAGACTTATTTTGGGGAAGTCCAATTTTCTAATTTTACATTTTCAATAGTTTACTTAAAAATATTAACAAAAGTTTAAGTTTTAATGATTACATATTTAATTATATACTAGCCTATAACCGTTGCAAGGCACGAGTCTTAAAAAATAATAAACTAAAAAATTTAATGTGAACGAAAAATATTAAAATAAAAGTAAAAATTAATATGATAAATTATAAAATGAGAAACTTAAATATTAATTGGAACGTAAAAAAAATATTAAAAAATACAGATGGGCTGATGAAGATAAATGAGGTATTATAAATATTATTTTATAATAAAATAATATTAATAATAAGGACATATAGAAAATCTAATAGATTTTAGGCCGATTAGCAAATTCATCAAAATCCACCATTTTATAAATCTATTAAAATTCATAGATTTTTGAATACCACCACATTTTAATGAATTTTTTAAAATCCAAACTAAATACCCCTAAATGTTAAAGACTTTTCAAATTCCTAATCGAATACCTCCAAATTTAAAAAGATATTTTAAAATTCAAATTGAATAGCTTCAAATTTTAAATGATTTTTTTAAATCCTAACTAAATATCTGTAGATTTCTAAAATCCAACAAAATCCGTTAAAATCCCAATTAAATACTTCCCACTAAAATTTTTCATTATTAAGATATCCTTTTCATACTACTGTATATGCCTTTTAATCTACTTAAAAAACTAGTAAAACAAGAAAAAGGGCATTTTTAATAATACACTTTCTTTTAATTTTTTTTTATAAAAATACATTAGTTTACATTAAATTTGTGTAAAAATACAATTTTATGAACTTTACAAAAATAGGATTTTCCAACCAAATGCAACTAAAAACAACAAAAGTCAGCCTTCAATATAACCAATAGTAATTTCACCTTTTTTCCAAAAAATATTACATTGGATTGCATTTGGTCGGAAAAAATTGATTTTAATTATTTTTGTAAATTGTTTTATACAATAGTTAAATCGCAAAAAATTCCCAATAAATAGTTTTTTTGATCATTTATTTAGAAAATAATGATTTTTAAATTGATTATTAAGCAAAAAATTGATCTTTTTGCAATTAAATATTATTTTTACATTTTTCAAAAATCAACTAAATATATATTAAAATTTTTATTGTTTAATTAATTATGGTAGAAACGATGGATTCAATTTGTATTCAAAATTATAACTTGATATATTTTTGGGCTTTTTTCATAAATATCCCATTCTAGAAATATTTTTGCAAAAATACCTTTCCAAATTAATTTTTTTGCAAAAATACGATCTTATTTGCAAAAATACCTTCTGCAAACTGCAACCAAAATCAACCACAGATGCAACTTGTTAATAATGGTGTTTTTCCGGCGTCACAACCCTAAAATCAGGGTAGGTTAGGGTTTAGAGTCTAGGGTTTAGGGTTATACGAATTATTCGTCATTGTTAATATTTCTAAAATCCAAAATAGAAACATTGAACCCAAAAGTTAACTATTGAACCCCAGGGTAAACCAAGACCACAAGTTTACCCTTTTATTAATAATTTTTTTTTGAATTCTTAGCTGTTTTTTCAATTATTTTTTAAAAAGTTGCATCCGATTGCATCTAGTTTCAACCACATATGCAACTGGATGCAAACTACGTAGGTTGTATTTGGAAAGTTGCATTCACACATGCAACCGGATGCAACCTATTTAGTTGCAGAACGTATTTTTGCAAAAATCTTTTTAAAAGATTGTATTTTCGCAAATTATTTTTAAAAAGAAGGTATTTTTGTAAATATTTTGAGAATATGGTAAAATCACAAAAAAACTTTAAAAAATGGTAGTTTTTGATAAATATCCTATATTTTTTTAGGTAACATGTTTATTAATTGATATTCATAAACATTAAAAATATAATAAATACATAATAAGATAATATTGATAAAAGAAGTAAAAGGTAATCTTTTAAAATAAATGTCGTGAAGGACTGTTGTGATCACAAAGAAGGCAGATGGGGAGGTCGGGGAAGTTTTGTGCGTCGGGTGTGCATAAGACCAACGTTTATGTAGAAACATTTGCGTCGCAGTGAGTCAACCGACCCTTATGCATATACTATTGCGTCGTTCTTTTAATGAACCGACGCTTATATTAATTTTAAGCGTCGGTTAATAAAGTGCCGACGCTTATACTGGTTTTTTGCGTCGGTTATTTATATTAACAGATGCTTAATCTAGAGAATATACGTTGGTTTAGTAAAAGAACGACGCCATAAGTACTTTATGCGTCGGTTTTTAAAATAATCGACACTAAAAGTGCGACACAAAAAGATACTTCTGTACTAGTCTATAAGAGATTTATACAATAACATTGTATGAAGTGTGTAACACTTATGTATCTATTAAGGGCAACAAATAAAGTATTATTTTTAAAAATCAACGCTTTTGATATAGACAACGGTTTAGCTAAACAAAACGTTGTAACGTAAATAATCACGCAAGGATTTTGTAAAATGAAACCATTGTCTATATCATACAACGGTTTAACAACATAAACAATTGTTACAAAGATCACTACGCCATAAATGACTTCCTACAACGCTTTTGCAAAGTGTTGCCATCTACAAGTGTTGTAATAGCCGTATTGAATCCGGCCTATTACAACATCTCTTCCATGTGTTAGCCTAGACATGATAAAGCATTGGCATAGTTATTGTAAAAAAAAACTTATATTTATATATAAGTAAAAATTAAATAAAATAATAATTTTATATAAAAAATAATGAAATTTATGAAAATGATTTATTTATAAATTTCTTGAAATCTGAATTGGGGTGAAGGATAATATTTTCGTAAATAATGTATTTTTGATAATTTTAAATTAATGAACAAATTTTAAAAATAAAATAATAAATTATTTTTAAGAAAAAACTTTATAATATTAATAAAGTTATTCAACTAGGAGTTTCATGATGATTTATTTAATAATTTTAAAATAAACAAATAAAAAATAAATATTTCAGAAATTAACATAATAATAATGTAATAGAAATATGTTGGCAGCGGGTCAATTATTGTCCAAATTGATGAGCGGCAAAATCTCCCCCAATTTTATTAAAAAGTACAAGGGAGCGGAAAAATCTCCCCCGATTATTGTCTTCAGAAAACACTCTCTAAATCTAAACACTCTCTCACTCATGTCGACTACTGCGCACAATTAGGGTTTTGAGTAAGGGGCTTCAACGATCTTCAAGAGGCTTCAAGGGGCTTCAAGTTAGGGGATTCAATTAGGGTTTTGAAGAAGGGGGTTTACAAGTTAGAGGATTCAATTAGGGTTCCAATTGAAGTTAAAAGGTTCAATTAGAGGCTTCAAGTTTCGGGTTTAAGCTAAAGGTAACATTCTCCCTCACTTTAATTTGCTAATTCCTGTTAATTTGTGTTAATTGGTGTTGTTAATTTTGTTTTTTTTGTATGCACCGATGTATAGATATATATGTATGTATGTGTATTTGTCTCTCTCTCTGTCCTCTCTCGCACTCTCTCTCTCTACCCCCTCTCTCTGTAAATCTCTCTAACTCTCTGTCCTGTATGTTTTCTTTTAAGTACTGAAACGTTTTTTATCACTTGATCGATTACATTCCAAAAATTTAAACTCGACCGGATGAAACAATTTGAATCTAATACAAGTGCTGCCAACAATTCTTTTGCCTATACCAAAAATAGGAGGTCAATTTACAAAAGCAGACATCGACTGTATTCTATTCTGGTGTAAGAAAACTGCTGGGGAAACAAATTGTACAGTCTCTTGATGTTCATGACAGTCTTATGTTTGCTGGAGGTTCTTCCGTTGATGGCATTGCAGGAAAGGTGAGAAGCATTACCAGTTAATGCTCAGATTAATGCTCAATAGTGTTAATGCTCTTGTAGACATTATCAATGCATCCGCTAAAGGGCAAATTCAAATTCTTTTGAAAAAGAAAACCAATTGGGAACGTCAGGAAGCTACATAGTAAATTGACAAAGTCATTAGCAGCTTCTGCATATAAAACTGTATTATTGATGGAGTTGATAATAAGCTTCAAAGCAATCTTTTCCTCTGTCTTTGTTGAGCTACTGACCATATTTTGGCTATAATCCACATTTCATGGACCATTATTCAATTTGGAAACACTGCAAGCACTATTATTAAGAGGGATCAAAGTCAAGAAGGCTTCAGTAAGTGGCCTTTTTGACACCAGTGAAAGCTTGAGCAACTCTAGAATCTGCTTCACTTTGTGTACCAAGAGTTTCAGACTTAAGCTTTGTATTTCCGCAACGTCCATGGTCTGGAAAATCAGAGAGTCAGAAAGGTAACGCTTATGATGATTAGTAATGGGATCTCTGACAACTGGACTAGATATTTAGTGCATAACTGTAAACAATGATTTTATATTTACTGCCACAATATTTGGCACCATTGAGGTGTGGTCAAAAGAAAGAGTTACAAGAGTTGCTTCAATCAAGATGGGCAGTGGGGGCAATGCAAAGATCACATGTTTGACATCAGATAAGGATGGACAAATGCTTTTTGCGGCCTCTTCTGATGGCAAAATTCAGGTCAAGTGCTAGGAAAAGTGTTCATTTCTTGCATGTTTTTTAGTATATAATAAATGAGGTATCTTAAGCTGTTATTTTCATTCTGCCTGCAGGCTTGGGTGCTGGATTGAAACACAGAGATTAATCCATTCTTTTTAGACTTTCTCTTGTCATGTAAGTTAATGTACATAGCTTACTCATTGTAAGTTTGCTACACCAATTTTTATGGTAATACTTGCCTATTCCAAATAAATATAGGAGCTTTTTTCATTCATACATCATTTTTACTTATAAATCCTGGACTCATGTTCCTCGTACTTTGAAACAGACCTTGTGGAATTATGTTAAGGTAATTTATTAACTTAGCTAAACATTTACTTAAAAGCTCGACATGTGAGGGTTATTTTTAGGCAGAAGTTGTCTCACTACATTTTTTGGTAATGTTAGATGAGATATGTATTATCATTTCTTTCTTTCTTTCTTTCTTTCTTTTTCTGCGTCCTCAGAAGGATTACAAGATAGATATACGATCGTTGACAGTTTGAAGAAGAGAAGCGTAGCTTTGCTAAAATTAAGAATGGTAGCTCTCACCACATTTATTGGTAATGGTGGATGAGATAGGTATTGTTAGTTCTCTATTTCTCATTCTGCATCTATAAAGTAATTGACAAGTACAAGTTCTGTTTACAATCTTTTTAATAGAAATTATTAACATTACAAAAAATAGTTTTAGAAGCCTGGATTTGAAATTATGTATCCCCAAACATGACAAAAAATGAAGTTCTGTTTACAATCTTTTTGTTATGAAAATTATTAACTATTTGACTATTTCACCTCCTGGTTCTGCATATAGTTTTAGAAGTAGATAACTTAAAAGATGAGAGAGAGAGAGAGAGAGAGAGAGTTAAAGAGGAGTATCTTAAAGCATTTGTTCAAGTAAAATATAGCAGCAAACTGTTTTCTTTCAAAAGGCGTTGTGCCACCATGACATGTTCAAGACTTCAGGTCGAGGGACAAACAGCTTGGAGGGTGCAAGTTTTGATGGGAACAGAAAAACATTTTACCTTCTTTCTTGTCTGCACATAATTTATCTCACCACAAGTTGTGTAGTTTTTAGTTGCACAATAGTTAGAGTCAATAAACCAGTTTGGTCATATTACTTGTTTATTTTTCTTTGTCCTTCGGTAGTAGTTTCAGTTGAGAAGTATATGTCATATTCTAGTTTTTGGCAAAAAATTTAAATAATGTGCAAAGATATAGTACTTTGGATCTAGAGGAGTATCACCTATTATTTGTTTTTGTTATTTGGGAAAGTAATTGTTACTTTTGTAATACTTGGATATGGACTTGAAGAGAAATATGGGAACTTATATATAATTCACAGATACTAATTAAGAGTTGCAAGAATGTCATGCTATAAGTTAGGCCTCGAATCCTCAGGAAGTACTCACTGCTCAGCTTTGTTTAAATTATAGTGACAGATTTGAGGCGTACTCTGTTTTTATAAGCTTATGTATATACACGGAAAACCACTAATCCAGGTTGTTAATTAACAGATGCATATTAACCCAGCTCCTGCTGAAGCGACTATAATATCATTATGCCAGTCTCCACAACCATACAAGGCATGTCAATTCATACTTGGTAAGTTGATGCACTCTATTCAATTAAACATAACATGTCATTAGTATTGGTGATCATTGAGTACTACAGCTGTGCTTTGATTCGTTTTGGATTTCCATGAAGGAAAATTTAATAGTTTAATGAGCTAACTCGCATTCTGAATTTATATTACTTGATTATTGACTTTTTTATGTAAGAAGTTGTCCACATGCAGGTCACAGAATGAACAGAGTTGTTTAGAGGCATATTTTTTGACCGTTGTAGCATTCGATTTCAGTAGTATACATCACAAAAACTTTAGACGCCCATATATCATGAAATCCTTACAGTATTGTAATATATGGGTTTAAACAGGCGCCTGTGTCTTTCTTCAACTTTTGCAGTGTCAAGTTAATCAACTTTTGTAGACATGCTTACTAGATGTTACATTGCCAGATTGTTTGGTTAATGTCAGCATAGACTTAGAATCCTGTAGCATGCAGTGTAATTGTGGCATGAAATGGAAGCGAAAGTCAACAAAAAGGTGCAGCAAGAAGTCGATGAGAAGGTCAATCAAAAGGTTCAACAAAATGTGACATGGGTTCTTAAGAAGTTAGGCGAAGCAAACCCCGATATGAAAATTGATTTAGGAGATCTCTGCGCGACCATTTCTACTGACAACGAAAATGGTACTCCAATGACTGGAGGTCCTAGCTCTTAGTCATATATTGAAGTTAATTATGATGGCAGTGCATTATAGTCTCTATTGCTACTTACTTTTAGTCAAGTTGTTTCCCTAGGAGGATACTTTTTCTATGAATTGTTATGTTTTTTTTTGGGATTGATGCTATGATGGCAGATTGACAGTGCATTATGATTGTTATTGTTATGTTTTATTGGGTTTTAAGTACTTTCTTGTACTGGGAATGTTTTATATACCAATAGTACATTTTTAATTTTTCATTAGAAAAGTGTTACAGTAGCTACTACAGATGCTGTTACAATTTGTGTAAAAAAGTGTTGCCATAGAAAAAAGGAAGCCCATATGAATGTGGGGCCCACAAACAGTGAGGCCCACATGTGGGGTCCAGAACAGTGGGGCCCACATGTGGGGCCCAGAACAGTGGGGCCCACATGTGGGGCCCAAAACAGTGGGGCCCGCATGTGGGGCCCAAAACAGTGGGGCCCAGAACAGTGGGGCCCACATGTGGGGCCTAGAACAGTGGGCCCACATGTGGGGCCCACATTTTTTTGAACAAAGTATAATCTACGGCAACATATTTTAACCTGTTGGCATAGGTAGAAAAGTGTTGGCGTTGACCCCTACGGCAACGGGCAAAAAACTAACACTGAAAAAGTGTTGCCTTTGAGATTTTTGAGGCTATGCCAACGAATTCTGAACTTCCGGCAACGGTTTTCAAGGGTTGCAGAAGGCCATTTATGGTGTAGTGGATTATTCAACAACGAATGGATCAAAACAAAAACACTTGTGTATATTAGACAAATATACAACCGGTTTTTGGAACAAAACCATTGTTAAGTGTTACAACTTACAACACTTTGTTAAACAAAAACCATTGTTTTATAGTTTTATAAATTGAATAAATAAAACAAAGTTAGTCAACATCCTAATATATAAAAATTATTATCCAATAATTTACTCAAAATTTTATAATAAAATTATATCAAATTTACACAACGGTTTTTTTGCAACATTGTCTTACGTGACTAAGACAACGGTTGTCTCAATCCAACAACGGTTAAAGTAAACATTGTCTTAATATTATTTAGACAAGAGTTAAAAAAACTTTTGTCTAAACCCATTCATTTGCGTCGTCTATATCCACTACTTTTCACTTTCTTAGACAACGGTTCGTAAACCGTTGTAATGTAGTGGATTAGACAATACTTTTTCGAGTCAAAAAATAACATGTCGTCTGTTAATTTTAGGCAACACTTTTTCGTTCGTCCGTTGTCTGATTCAGTTTTTCTTGTAGTGTTAGATAGTTTAGAATTAATAAGATCATTTCTATTTCTCGCTTTCATGAATTTTGATATGAATTCAAATAAAACTTTTTGTTATAGAAAAAAAACAAATTCTATGTTTTCTAGTACATACTCTACAAATAAGAGAGTAGGACCAGTTTGTTTATAAATGATTCATTTGAATACTCACAGAATAATTCACATTGAAATTACACATTTTTCTACATGCAGATCCGAACTATACCAATTGAATCTCAATTTTCCTAAACTAGTAAAATATTTAGTAGTTTATTCCTGAGGCTTGGTTTATATTTTCAACATTTTCAACATTCGATTAGTTTAAAGAGGCATTGCCTATGTAAACTGATTTTATGACAAATGTTATTATCATTGGAGTTCATGTAAACACTTTCGAATTAGATACATTACTTTTTCAAACTTTCATAAATTATAAATACTAGCTTAAAACCCCGTTTTTGATAGTTGTTATTTGATTATTTTATAATATTTTATTAATTGCATTTGTTAAAAAAATAAGTATGCATGTTAAAATATGTAAATTTTTTAAAAAATAAAATTAATCAATTAGGTTTTAAAATAAATAATAATGGTTTACCCGTGATATTTTTGGAAAAGGATGGAGAATATAATGATTTAGTTAAAAAATGTAATTGTGCGTGATATTTTTGGAAAATGAGGAGATTTTGTTAGAAAAAATAGAAAAAAGAATGTGTTTTAGCTGTAATTGGTAATAAGTATGTCTTACTATTTAATAATATTTTTAATAGATAAGTAAGGATAATTAAGTAAAATCACAAAATACCAAAACACACATACCAAAAAACAGATACCACCAAACTTTTAATGTTCCGTCTTTAGTAATACTAGCTTAAAACTCGTGCGATACACAGATTGTTTTTAATAATTGTTAATTTTATTATTTATATTTTATATTTTATTAATTGCGTTTGTTAAAATTAATAAGTAGGTGTGTTCAACTTTTTTAAATGATTAAAAGTATTCAAATATATTTTAAAATAAATAAGTAACGGCTTGATAGTGATATTTTGAAAATGGAGAGGTTTTAGTAAGGAAAAATATAAAAAATAGCATGTTTTCGTTGAATTTTATAATATAAAAGTAACGGTTCGCCCTTGATATTTTTGGAGAATTTGCGCGTGATATATATGGAAAAGGAGGGATTTTAGTAAGCAAATTAGAAAAAGTAACATGTTTTAGTTAAAAAAAAGGTAATTCCCCCTAATATTTTCGTGATATTTTTGGGAAAGGAGGAGATTTTTAATAGTTGTTGTTTGATTATTTACATCATAATATTTAATTAATTTCATTTGCTAAAAAAATAAGTATGCATGTTAAAATATGTAGTAAATATTTTCCTTATGAAAAACACCAAGTTAATTTTAAATTTTATTTTAAACAGAAAAAGAATTAATATTAACATAGAAAATGTTCAATAAAAAATTTATGTCCTCTACATCATACTGATCATCAAACACGTCAATTTCATTGCTCACATAGTACCTTCAGTTAGTAAAATATTTTGTCCATGAGGGGAAGGATAGATGAAAGCTTGAACTTCATAATCATCAATCTGGAAGAACATATTTTACCAACCTATTGACCAGTCGGGTAATAATGTCTCATGTTGTCTTAGATATATATATAGTTAAGCATTCTAAAAGTACAACTTTTGGCTTCCTGCAAATATGTGTAAGGTTATTAATCATGACATGAATCAAGAGTAAGAATACATATATCCTTCCTGCAAATATGTGTAAGGTTATGCGAATACATTTTAAATTTTCTTATCTTATATAATACTCTACAAACTTGTAGAAGTTTGTAGAAGTTTGCTACAAACTTGTCATTTGTTCGAATATCTTTATCACAAGTCACTCTTGCAGAAAATGACGACTTCTGTTATTAATCATAAGTTCCCATAACGTGAACAAAACCAGCTTGACATTGTAGAGAACTGTCCTAAAGGAAAATTGAAGATGTTCCAAAGCACAAAGCTCTATATAGCTTTCCTATAACTATATAGGTAAACACAAAAAGCTTAAAAAAATAGTACAATTCAATAATTCAGCCTACCACTGGGGCCATCCAGAAAGGGCTTCCCTTGAATGATAAAGGGCCTCAATGTCCAGAGATCTGCAGATATGAAATAAAATGAAACAATTCATAATTAAGAGTACAAAACATTCTAGAAAGCTGAATTGGCACTTCAGCTGTCATAAAAAACTATAGAGCAATTGCACTCTTGGCACACCATAGAAGATAGGGCTCATGCAAGCATATTTCACTCACTTTTTTTATTACTCAAAGTATATTGCAAGACCACAATAACATGGAAGGTTATCACATGTCTTCAGTTCCTATGATATGTTGATTCAATCATGATTATTTGATAAAACAGCTCAGCCTGTAGATGTCACAAAATAATTAAGTCGTACAAAAAGCACCACAAAGTTTATTTATGAACTTACAGTACAACTTGATAAATTTATTACTTCGATTGTTATGCTTTGACAGATAACTAGCTAACCCATAAAAGTCAGAACATAAAATAAGTTGTACAAAAAGCTGTCATGAGCATTTACTTATGAACTTACACTACTTAATAAATTTATTACTTCGATTGTTATGCTTTAACAGATAACTAGCCAATGGATAGAAAGTACCATAGAATTTCTCGAGTTTTCTGGTAAAACTTTTTGATTTTTATTAGTCCCATCAAATTTAGTACTTTAACAACCAACTTATTTCTATACAAAAATAACTTCTCTTACATGCTTCGCCATTCCAAAATCAACCAACTTCAAGCGTCCATTTGTATCAACCAGTAAATTTGCACCTTTGATATCCCTGAACTAAATTTTTAACAGCAAATAATGATCAACAGTATTTTTTGTTTTGATTCCATACAATAGTCAAGGAGAACGGAAAGACGTTTTCAGACCTTTGCTTTTTCGAGATAATATGACAACTAGAATGCATACTAATTAACCTTGGCTCGTTAAATTCCTATTAGAAGAGAGTAAATATAAGCGAGGTACCTACTAGCATACCTGTAAATTGTATGTCAAGCATGCCAGTACTTGAGCCCAGATAAAATTTGGTGAGTGCAACTTTGGATTGCAGGCTCGCCCAACTGACCATACTCTTGAAGGATTTTGGTGAGGATTTTTGGATTTAGCGCATGAGAGCATTTTGTTCATTGTTTACCAACTTTGCATGAAACACTATGTTAGATATAATTGCTGACATTTGTTCATCAGTGTTTAAGTACCAGGTACTCATCAGAGTTTACTAGAAGCTAGTCACAGTTTGATAAAGTCTGACGGGGTGAAGAGTTCATTAACTGTCGGTGCTAATATGAAGATTCTAGAAGCAATATATCTTGAAGATGGAAAGAAGCAAGATATATTGAGACAATTAAGGAAACGGAACAGAAGACAGAAGCAGTCCTAATTTGATATGATTTGTATAGCTAATTTATAGGAATATCAATTAGAGATTGATTATGTAACTGTGTATTATATAAACACAGATAGGTTAACCCTAAAAGGGAGGGCGAATATTGAATACATTATTCTTGTAACCTAGCAGCTCTCTGTGATTCTTTAACATCACTGAGAGAAGAGTTATTTTATATAATTCAGTTATTGATTCATAAACAGTGTTCTTGAGTGTTATTATCATATTAATATTGATTATATATTGTGTATTCGGCCTAACAATTGGTATCAGAGCCAAGGCTGATTAGTATATACAGTTTATCGATCCAAACACAAGTATAATCATGACTGACAACTCTCAGGAAGGTTCTAATGCAGGTTCTAATGTTCAGAAGGTTCAACCTACTTCTGTGAGTCGATATGAGACTATAAGGGTTCCAATTCTCAGACCAGTTGAATATCCAATATGGAAGGTGAAGATGACCATGTTTCTGGAAGCCACAGATCCAGAATACCTTGATAGAATCTATGATGGTCCTCATATGCCAACTAAATTGTCTCCTGTTATTACTGGTCAAGAACAAAAGACTGTTCCAAAAGAGAAGAAAGATTTGACTCCTGAAGACATCTCATCAATTTCAAAGGATGCAAAGGTTAGACATCAACTACACAGTGCCTTAGATAATGTTATGTCTAACAGAGTTATTGGCTGCAAGACTGCCAAAGAAATTTGGGATGCTTTGGAAGTCAGGTGTCAGGGAACAAGTGCTATAAAGAAGAACAGGAAGACTATTCTAACACAGGAGTATGAACACTTTGACTCTAGATCTGATGAAAGTTTGAATGATTTGTCCCTGGTTGATAAAAAATATGAACTTGAAGAGTCAAATCTCAAGTTTCTTCTATCCCTACCTGAAAGATGGGATTTAAAGGCAACAACAATCAGAGACAATTATGATCTTGCAGATACAGATCTTGATGAAATCTATGGGTTGCTTAAAACTCATGAACTTGAAATAGAACAGAGAAACAAAAGATCTGGAAAGAAGACAAAATCTGTTGCTCTTAAAGTTGAAGAAAAGCCTGTCAAGAAGGAATCATCAAGAAAGAAAGCCAAAGGAAAGGCTTTAGTCATTAAATCTGACAGTGAGTCATCAAACTCTGATGATGGCTCAAATACTGATGATGAAGCTTCTGATTATGAGGATGATGAAGAAGAGATGATGAAAATGGCTGCTTTAATGGTGAAGACCTTCAAGAAGATGGGATTCAAGAACTTCAAGAAAGGAAAGAGATTCTCAAGGAAAGATTCAAATTCTGATAAGAGAAATTTCAGAAAGTCTGAGGGAAAATATACCAAGTCTGGAAAGAAAGACAAGTCTGAGATCCAGTGCTACAAGTGTAAAGAGATGGGTCATTATGCTCCAGAGTGCAAGAAAGGAAAATCTGAGAAAGCACTCATCACTAAAGGCAAGGACTGGGCAGACACTTCAGACTCAGATGAGGGAGATAATTATGCTCTCATGGCAACTGTTAAAGATGAAGCTGAGTCATCTGGAAACAAGGTACCCCTAACAACTTATGCTTATGATACTGATAACATATCTGAATTAAGAATTTATCTTAAAAGCATACATGTTAGTTATAGAGATCAGACTTTAGAAAATGAAAGAATCAAATCTGAGAATCTAGGTCTTAAAGAGATGAATGAATTTCTTGAAGAGAAACTTGTTAACATGCAACAAGTTCAAAAGGAGAGAGATGATGCTGTTTATGTTGAACAGGAGTTGCTTAAAAGATATAGGGAAATAGAATCTGAGTTGGAAAAAGAGAGAAAAGTAATTAAAACCTGGACAAATTCTGTAAAAAGACACACATCAGGTTTTTCAGACAGATACTGTAGGCTTAGGTTACTGTGAGGGAGATCAACTTAGGTTTAAAGATAAAGTTAAAGTGAAACCACAAATTAAACCTGTGAAATTTGTTCCGGAATACAGTAAGCTAAAGTCTGTTGTAGTAAAAGAAGCTGTTATGGAACCAGTTGAAACTTGTGTAAAACAGGTTAATATTGGTTCAATAACAGAGAATAAGATTGAGATAGAAGCTGTTAAAGAACCAGTAAAAATCTGTGATAAACAGGTTAATGTTGGTTTAATGACAGAGAAACAATTCAAACATAAGCTCAAAGAAGTAAAGTCTGTCAACAAACAGAAAATGTTTAAGAAGAATAGGAATGGAAAAGTAGGCATTAATAAAAGAAATGATTATCTGCCTAATTCTGCTGCTCCTAGAAAAACATGTCATAGTTGCGGTAGTACTAACCATCTTGCCAGGTTTTGCAAGAAGAACAAAGATATTAACTCTTTACCCTCCACATCTGGAGTAAAGAATGATTATGTTAGGGTTAGACCACAGACTTTATGCACACACTGTGGGAGCACTTGGCATTCCATTTATACTTGCAAGAGTTATCATGCTATTTATCACAACTATTATGAGCTAAAACCCAACTTGAAGTGGGTTAGAGCAAACTCTGCAAGTGTAAAGTCTGACAATGTTAGTTTAAACTCTGTTGATAGTAATTCCGCTGCAAAAGCTAACAATGTTAAGAAAGCCAAAGGATCCAAGCAAGTCTGGATCCTTAAATCTAACACTCAGTGATTGTTTGTGATTGCAGGGCATAAAAGAGAGCACTCTTATCTTGGACAGTGGATGCTCAGGACATATGACTGGAAATAAAGCCCTGCTATCAGATTTTGAGGAAAAAGCTGGCCCAAAAGTTTCCTATGGAGATGGCAACATAGGACATACTCTGGGATATGGCAATATCAATCTTGGAAGTGTCATCATTACAAATGTAGCTCTTGTCTCAGGACTCAAGCATGATCTGCTTTCTGTGAGTCAAATCTGTGACAGAGGATACCATGTAGATTTTCATACTGAACATTGTGAAGTAATCAGCAAATCTACAGGGAAAGTTGTTCTAGTTGGACACAGGCACAATAACATCTATGAAGCAAGTTTGGTAACAAACTCTGAAGGAGAAACTGTGTGTCTATCTGCAAGAATGTCCAGTGAAGAGAGTTGGAAATGGCATAAGAAGCTCTCTCACTTAAACTTGAACAACATCAATGAGCTAATTCGAAAAGATCTTGTAAGGGGACTTCCAAAGTCAATACTCAGCTTAGATGGTCTGTGTGATTCTTGTCAAAAGGCCAAGCAAAAGAAGTCATCTTTCAAGAGTAAATCTGAATCTTCAGTTATGGAACCTTATCATCTTCTACATGTTGATCTTTTTGGTCCAGTAAATATAATGTCAATGGGCAGAAAGAAATATGCTCTAGTCATTGTTGATGAGTACACTAGGTACACATGGGTGTATTTCTTAGAAAAGAAGGATGAAACTGCCTCAATTCTAATGGAACATGTAAAGCTACTGGACAAAGGATCATAATTCAAAGTGAAAATTATAAGAAGTGACAATGGTACTGAATTCAGAAATTCTGTAATGGAAGCTTTCTGCAAGGAAAGAGGAGTGAAGCAAGAATTTTCTGCACCTGGAACTCCACAGCAAAATGGTGTAGTTGAAAGAAAGAACAGAACTCTTATCGAATCTGCCAGAACAATGCTTGATGAAGCAAAATTGCCAACTTATTTCTGGGCAGAAGCTGTTCAAACTGCTTGTTTTACTCAAAATGCTACACTGATCAACAAGCATTGGAAAACACCATATGATATGGTGAAGAATAAGAAGCCAAATTTGAAGTATTTTCATATTTTTGGATGCAAGTGCTTTGTGTTGAAAACTCATCCTGAACAGTTGACCAAGTTTGACTTAAAAGCTGATGAAGGAATTTTTGTTGGATACCCACTATCAACTAAAGCATTCAGAGTCTACAATCTAAGAACAAAAGTGATCATGGAATCTATACATGTGTCATTTGATGACAAGAAAATAACTGGAATAGAAGATGAAGGATATCATGATCAACTTCGCTTTAAAAATGAAGATCTATACTCTGAAAATGTAAACTCTGATGAAGCAAATCCAACAAACTCTGACGAAGCATACTCTGATCCTCTACTGGTAAACTCTGAAGAATTTTCTCTGACAGAACAAAATGGAGAACCAGTTGAGGGGGAGCGTGAAGAAACTTCAGAAACTTTTCAAAGTGATGACTCAAATTCTGAAAGAGAGTCAAATGAAGAATCCAACAGAAACTCTGAGTCAAACTCTGAAAGTTCAAATACTGAACAGTCAAATTCAGGGGGAGCCTCAGAGAATGCGAATGGTCGAGAAGAAAATCAGGAGACCATGGATCAAGAGGGAGGATCTAATAATGAAAATAGAAGCCAATTACCAACAGCAAGAAGGTGGACACAATCCCATACACCTGACTTGATAATTGGAGATCCAGAAGCTAGTGTAAGAACTAGAAGTACTACAAATAATGAATGTCTGTTTCATGCATTCTTATCTCAAACTGAGCCCAAGAAAGTGGAAGAAGCTCTTCAAGATGCTAATTGGATAACAACAATGCAAGAAGAGTTAAATGAATTTGAGAGGAATTAAGTCTGGACACTTGTACCAAGACCAAAGAACAGATCTATTGTTGGTACAAAGTGGGTTTTCAGAAACAAAACAGACAGTGATGGAGTGATTATAAGGAATAAGGCTAGACTTGTGGCAAAAGGCTATTCACAGCAAGAAGGAATTGATTATGATGAAACCTTTACTCCAGTTGCAAGACTGGAGGCAATAAGGATTTTTCTGGCCTATGCTGCTCACAAGAAATTTAAAGTCTTTCAGATGGATGTGAAAAGTGCTTTTCTCAATGGGAAACTTGAAAAAGAAGTGTTTGTTGAACAACCACCAGGGTTTGTAGATTCCAAACATCCAGATTATGTCTACAGACTTGATAAGGCATTATATGGACTAAAGCAGGCACCTAGAGCATGGTATGAAACTCTGGCTCAATTTCTTTTAGAAAGTGGGTTCACTAGAGGTACAATTGACAAAACCTTGTTCTATTTTAATTTTGGTGATGATTTGCTGTTAGTTCAAATCTATGTGGATGACATAATTTTTGGGTCTACTAATGACAAACTCTGTAAGAAATTTGCCAAGCTTATGCAGTCAAGATATCAAATGAGTATGATGGGAGAGCTTAGTTATTTTCTAGGCTTACATGTCAAGCAAACAGATGATGGGATTTTTATCAATCAAGCAAAATATACCAGAAATCTTCTCAAGAAATTTGGTATGCTTGATAGTTCATCTGCTACAACTCCCATGGCAACTGCAACAAAGCTAGACAAAGACACAGGAGCCTCAGTAGATATGACAAACTATAGAGGAATGATAGGGTCTCTTCTTTATCTGACAGCAAGTAGACCAGATATCATGTATGCAACATGTCTTTGTGCAAGATTTCAAGCAGACCCCAGAGAGCCACATCTAACAGCTGTAAAGAGGATTTTCAAATATCTCAAAGGAACCATAACCCTCGGTTTGTGGTACCCTAGAGAATCAGAGTTTAAATTAATTGGTTACTCTGATGCAGATTTTGCAGGCTGTAAGATAGACAGAAAAAGCACAAGTGGAAGCTGTCAATTTTTAGGTGACAGATTAGTTTCTTGGTATAGAAAGAAACAGAAATCAATTTCCACATCCACAACAGAAGCAGAGTATATAGCTGCTGGTAGCTGTTGTGCACAGATTTTAAGGATGAAGAATCAATTGCTGGACTATGGGTTAAGGTACTCTAGAATACCTATTTACTGTGATAATCAAAGAGCTATTGCTATGACAGGTAATCCAGTACAGCACTCCATGACCAAGCACATCAGCATAAGGTATCATTTTATCAGGGAACATGTGGAAGAAGGAAACATTGAGCTTCATTTTGTTTCTACAGACCAACATCTTGCAGATATCTTCACCAAACCTTTGAGTGAAGCTACCTTTACAAGGCTGGTAAATGAACTTGGAATGATCTCTGGTTTTGACTAGAGATACTGGTTAGATTCAAACTCTATACATGATTTTATTCTCATGATTCTTTGCATGTGTTAACTGCTATTTGTACCAGTATGTTAAACTCTGATAGTAAACTCTGTTAGTCATACTCTGTCGGTTAAACTCTGATTGTGATATTGTCTGAAACATATGGACCGATGAAGAAAGCTGTATGAAGCATGATTTTCAGTAAGTAATCATGAATCCTTCTAAGTATTATAAATTCTAAATAACAAAATGTGCATAAATTTTACACAGCATTATACTGTCTCTATATTTATAGCATCTCTTAGTTTATTGATCCTATACACTGAGTCTGTATTAACTGTTTGCACTTTCTCTCATAAATTAATTGTATTAACTGATGAGAAGTCTAAACTCTGTTAATTAATTGCAAATATTTCACCCTCAAATCAAAAGATGCCAAAAAGAGCACAAATTCCTTTGAGATCATGTTGTGCCTAGGAAGATCCAGGAACTTATTGTATGAAATAAGGGCTAAAATCTTTGATTTTTGGTGACTAGTGCCAACCACTGATTACTGGAAAAATAAAATTAAAAAAAAAAAATTATATAAAGGGGGTGAAAATAAAAGATATATCCAAATGAAAGGATATCAGAATACAGAGTTTAGATATAAAAATCAGATTTTATTTTATATGAGAGTTTGAGCAACCAGTTTTTACTGCTTTGGTTTGTGGATTTTATGCACTTTGAGAAGATCTAAATATTCATATTCAGTAAACTCTGCTAATTCACACACAAATACTCACACCTGTACAGTTTGTGAAAAGAGTTTATTTATAAAGGAGGAGGATTGGTAAACACTGATGAACTGTGTACTCTACGTTGAGGTAATTTTATTTTAATCTCTGATGATTAAAATTAATTATTTGTTTCAGAAAGTTAACAATTTTGAGAAAACATTCTTGAAAATAAAAGAGTATGATTGGTAACGGTTCTAATTTGTATTAAACAGAGGAGAGAGGTTGAGTGTTTAGAAAAGTGTAAAGGGCGGTAATAATTGCTGTTTTTACTGCGCATGCGCATTGGAAACTGTCAATTATTTGATGTCAGTCATTGCATGTGTGCCACGTGTCCCACTCACACAGTTAACGGAGTAAGACAGTTGTGTATTAATGATTAAAAACTGTTCAGTTTTTAATTTTGAATTTCATATTTATACAATACACAAACATACGTCTAAACCTTTCACATTTTACTTCAATTCACATCTATTGATACACATACATATTCACAAACACCTTTCTACTTACAAACTCTTTCGAAGCTTTTGCATCAGTTTCTTTGATTTCTTTCAAATCTTACTAATGGCGACTACAGCTTTTGTTTCTTCTGGGTTAGAATTTGTTCCAAATAACTATGCAGCACCATTAAACACTGCCAACGCACCAGAAGCTTTTCATATGATTCAAGATTTTCTTGCTCAGTCAGCGATTGGGCGTGCTTTAGTTGAACCAGCAAAACTTTCTGGTTTACAAATCAAGGCGTTTTGGGAGTCCGGGATGTATGATGATGGTGGTGAGACTGGTAACCCATCTATTATCTTTGAATTTGAAGAAACAGAGTATGTAATTACTGCTGGAACCATTCGGGCTGCAATGGGGTTTCCTGAGTTTTCGTCGTATACTATTGGAATGGGTGATGAAGATTTGATAAGGATGATGCGAGAGATTGGGTATTCTGGACCCTTGACTAAGATTGGACAGTTGAAACGACCGTTCTTAAGGAAGGAGTGGAGCTTCTTCTTTGATTGCATTACAAGGACGTTCGGAAAGAAATGCACCAACTGGGATGCTATTCCCACAGACAGTCTGCAAATCGGGTACTCTCTGTTATATGATAATCATTTTGATTTTGCACGACTTGTTTTGAATAACTTAGGGGAGAAAATGACAGAAAATAGAAGAGTAGTTTACTTTTCTAGATTTTGTCAGATTTTATTCTCTTACTGTGTTGAAGGGGTAGAAGTAATTGATGAAGATGTTTCTTGTTTTAAATTACACAAGAGGATATTTTCTGATCTTATCAATAAGGATGTTAAGAAAGGGGTTGTTGGAGACTTGTTGCTACCTGCCTCTGTGCAACAGTTTATAAATGATCAAGTAAATCCACCAACACAGGCTTCTTCTCAATCAGAGCCTCAACCTGAGCCTTTACAAACACAGCTACCTTCATCAACATCTGTCAAACCTGCAAGGGGTGGTAGGACTAAGCATATGGGTTCTAAGCCAGCAAGGATTTCTAAATCATCAGTTGATATTGGGGTGTCAACATCTGCTGGAACTTCAAGGAAGAAAAGAAGGGCAAATAGGCCATCTTTTGCTGACAGTGAGATTTCACATCAGAAAAGAAGAAAGTTGGTGGCTGATTATCTTTTTGAGGAGTTGGATGTTTCTGATCCAAATGCTGAAGCTGTCCAGAATGAAGCTCCAGAAGATTTTGTTGAGGAGCATGTTGTAACTACTGCTGATGAGGACAGAGTTTTTGTAAACGCTGAAGCTCCTGAAGCTGAAAATCAGGAGGTTGTTACTGATGAGACCAGAGCACATGCTGATGAGGCTGATGTTGTTATTGAGGAGATTGTTGTCGATGATAACACTACTGTGCCTATAGTGGACAGAGTAAATTCTGATGAAGCTCCTGAGGTGTTCCTTGAACCTATATTGGAGATGGACAATGAAGAAGAGATTGAAGCACATCCTACTGTCAGTATTTGTGACACTGCGGATGTGGCAGCTGATCAAGCCACTCTGGTAATTGAAGAGTCAATGGCAACTCATACAGAGATTCTCTCTGTCACTAATCAAGTTATTGAAGTTGGTGAAGAGGTTGATCAGGCAGCAAGATCTGTCTCTTCTGAGCAGATTGTTGAAAATGCTGAGAAGCAGATTATAGTAGAAGAAGTTGTTCCAGCAGTAGAAGAAGATGCTGAGAAAGATGATGTTGCAGCAGAGAATGTTGACATTACTGTAGAGCATATTGTTGAAGAAGCTGCAGAAAATGTAGTTGTAAACTCTGATCTTCCTGAGAGAGCACAAGATAATGCTGACGAAGATGTTTCTATTTCTTCTAATGCTGCTTCTTCTGCAAACTCTGTTGATACATCTCAAAGAGTTGCTGCTCAACATGCTACAGACGCTCACTTTCAGGAAATGTATTTTTCTAATTGGTCAAGCAGAGAAACTATCTTTTCTGATGAAAGAGCTGTTGATTTTGTGACCAAGTCTTCTAAGGAAATTCAAAAGCCTGAACTTTTAACTCATCTCAAAGCCACAATTGTCCAAGTCAAATCATTGCATAATCGCTTTGATACTACTGATAAGGTTATTAATGATGGACTGAGAAATGACATAGTTGTCAGGGAAGTTACATTGAAAAAGGATAAATCTTTATATCTTTCCCTGTGTCAAGAACAAAAGGATTTTAGCTCCAGGTTACTGAAGGTTGAAGAGAATCAGACTTTGATGTCTGGAAAAATTGATTCTATTGCTGCATCACTAGAATTGCTGACATCAGTTCTAATTCCTGATGATGTCAAAAAGGGGGAGAGGGTTTCTAAGGACAAATGCAAAAGAACTCAAACTCTGAGACAGAGGGATGATGGAACTGATGGTGGAAGCAAGGACACTGAGAAAAAGTCAAATATTATTCAAGTGCAAGGGAGATTCAAGTCAAACTCTGATAGAAATCAAACAAACTCTGGTGTTGGTGGCTCTGGTACTCATGCTCAATCTTCTTCAAGACTTAAGAGTCTAGTGATTTCAGCTAATCCAATAACTGATGAAGAGATTGCAGACAAGCTGTTTTTAGATGAGCATGATGGTGAAGTGATAGTTGAGGATTTGGAAGCAGAAATGAAGATGCTGTTTGAAGAACATAAAAAGAAAGTTGCTTCTGGTACTTATAAGAAGAAATCAGTAAAGGCTCCTAGAAAGAAAGAAATTGGAATTTCTATCAAAAAAAATACTCAACAGAGTATACAATACACAAGGAGACCTGTGATTGCAAATACTGATAAAGGAAAGGGTATACTGGTAGAAGAAGGACAGTTATGAAAGAAGAATTATTCAACCTCTGACGTTGCTCAAGTTGAATCAAGGATAAACAAATCAACCTCTGACGTTGCTCATGTTGATATTTCTACTAAAGTTGTGACAACCTCTGACAAGGCTCAAGTTGTACAAACTCAGCTAGCTCCACAACTTCAAGGTTTCTTAAGACCTGTACTTTCTGAAACTCTGACGTTAGAAGCTGTTGATTTTTCTCAAACCAGGACAGTACTTGGAAAAGAATCTTATGACAAGTCTGGTTTAGGTTCACACAGGGAAAAGAGAATAAATAGCAGATCTTTAGATCAAACATCACTGGCAGAAGCTGGTATTGGGGTATCTCAAGAGAGCCTTGATAAACTAGAATCTGTTCAGATGCTCTATCATAAAGGATTGAAGAAAGAGGTTCTGTTATATTTTATGTCTGATGGAAGAGTATACAGAGTAGGAGAAGTTGATGTTCAATTGAAGCTATGGGAAGAGCTTGAGTATGTTTTATACCTTCTCAAAGTCAAAAATAGAAGTACTCACAATGCTGCTTTAGTTCTAAGAGAAAGGATGCTGAAGACAAAAGCTATGCTTGGAGGAGGTGTTTCTAGTGCATATATTCCTAAGTACAGAGATGCTTATGGAAAGATTGTTGAGATGAAGAGAAATAGTGCTAAGTTTAAGACCGCACTGGGTATTAAAGTCTTGGAATTCAATCTGGAGTCAGACAAATCATTTTATATCCGGCTAGGGAATGAAATGAGAAAGAACAGCATTTATTCTCTGAGAGCTGCTATCTACCAGACTGGAGAAGGTGATCCAGAGCTCAAGGAATTGAAAGAGATCATGGTAGAAGAGCTAGAAAAGGCTGAAAGAAGACTTCTCATCGATTATCTAAGGACAGTGCCTGATATTGAAGATATTAAGTAAAGTCTGACTGTAAGTTTTTAAAGTTTTCTGTTCTAAGTTAAAGTTAAACTCTGTTATATTTAAACACTGCATTTGTTATATGTTTTGACATCATCAATTATCTATTTAACTTGTACATCTTCATTATGCACAAGTTGGGGGAGATTGTTAGATATAATTGCTGACGTTTGTTCATCAGTGTTTAAGTACCAGGTACTCATCAGAGTTTACTAGAAGCCAGTCAGAGTTTGATAAAGTCTGACGGGGTGAAGAGTTCATTAACTGTCGGTGCTAATATGAAGATTCTAGAAGCAATATATCTTGAAGATGGAAAGAAGCAAGATATATTGAGACAGTTAAGGAAACGGAACAGAAGACAGAAGCAATCCTAATTTGATATGATTTGTATAGCTAATTTATAGGAATATCAATTAGAGATTGATTATGTAACTGTGTATTATATAAACACAGATAGGTTAACCCTAAAAGGGAGGGCGAATATTGAATACATTATTCTTGTAACCTAGCAGCTCTCTGTGATTCTTTAACATCACTGAGAGAAGAGGTATTTTATATAATTCAGTTATTGATTCAAAAACAGTGTTCTTGAGTGTTATTATCATATTAATATTGATTATATATTGTGTATTCGGCCTAACACACTAAAATGTTAAGATTAGTAGTGTACCAAGTTACAACCACAGCAAAAAAAATTAAGACATAATTAAATTTGCAAGCTAACAAATGTGCAAAAATATATTCTTCTAATATAGTTGAGCAAGTGACATAGTAACCTACCCAATCAAAAATATTTAGCTTCCCCTGCATGGGTTTATGACAATTAATTTGTTTTGGGCTTCAGGTAATTTTCATCTTTAGCTAACATGCTTGGAAGCATGACTTTAATTATTGATGGACTAATTTATATCTTTTAAAGCTTGGGCATGTTTTAATTATAAAAAACATTCTGTAACATCTAAGAGCACATACTACAACACCACTGTTTGGTTGGTGTGACTTTAATTAAGCATCATTTTTTTTAAAGACATATAGATATTTTTTTGTACCATGCCTTGATTTTCCACTTTCTTTTGCGTTTTCTCAATGTGAATTCAGTATTTTGATACCATAATCATCAGAATTTTATAGATCCAAGTACATCATTAAGGGCACACACGTTATTGAAGGAGATCTAGACCTTTTAACTAAGCAAGGAACCCCCGGTGAGATGAAATTCATATATAAATGAAATTTTTAACTAGATGATGAGTGTGATATGGGATGTAATTAATTAAGAACCGAATGAAATCAATGGTTTAATAATCCACTTTACACTCTTTTTAGAGGGTCTTTCTTTTATCTATTTTTTCAACACTCCTTTAATGTGTGTAGTTGGGGGTATTTATAGTGAAAGATTACAAGTGGGCCTATTACAAGTGGGCATATATACAAACTATTTATTAAGCCTATTTGCAAGTGGGTTTTGGCCCAACATTTGTCCCCCTCCCCTACTTGAAGCCATATTTTTAGATTTGTTTTGGGCCTAAAAGACATAAGACAAAAAGGTAAAATAATTAAATTAATTAATTTGATAAAAATACCGGGAAGTTCTAAGGTCGAACTTGAGAAAAAAGAAAAAAGAAAGAGGAAAAAGAAAAAGAAAATTGTTTATTGTATATTTGTTTTATGTATGTATTTCAGCGTTTTGCGGCGGCGTTTCATTTACCAAAGTAATTGGGAGCCTCCTCCTCTTTTTTCTTTTTCACAGCATTTCCAAGGATATTCTCCCTAGTCCACCATTCCCTTTCTCAGGTGTGTGCTTCCTTCATCATTTTTCTATAACGTATTTATAAACTATTTGATTGTTTATCTCTAGGTTTCCACTCATGTCGATCTCTTCTAGTTCTTCTCAAACGACCGTTAGTCAAAACCATACTAGGAATATGTTGATAAATCAAAATCTTGACCCCCCCATTAATTTGGATCACTTGGAGATTCCCGACGTCGAAGTCGATTCCGGTTTTAGTTTTTCTGAAAATGGGGAGGAGAACGAAGTTCACGAGTCTCCACCCTTGAGTCCTGGTACGGTGGCGGACCGAGAACGGGTAATCAGAGAAGCCCTCGTCGCTGAGAGAATGGAATTTGGTGACAACGCTAGTTTAAATATATCAAGTATCTTTTCTAACCCTTCTATGAGGGTAGATGTTAACAAGAACTGGGTTGACCTGTCTGTAGGGGGTTACCAATGTGAGATCCCTAACCCCGATGATCGGATATGGAATATGCCTGAGTATGGGATGCACGGGATCCCGTTAATTCACTTTGAGTACGAATTGTGTCTTCCCCTCCATCCCTTTTTCTTATGTATGTTTGAGGCTGTTGGGTGCCGGGTGGCTCAAATGACACCTAATGCCATTGCCCAAATAAGATTGTATATTGTTTACTACTTTTTGAATTATTATTATTGTTCATGCTATTGTCAATATTGATTCTTCCTGATTTCGCAGTTTTGTCAGTTTCTGGACGTTCCTTGCGGCAAGTTCTGGACGGTGGACTGAAGGAAGAGATGGACAAAGCTTTGATGTTGCTCGCCAAAAAACCTCGCTCCCAGTTGCAACGAGCTGATGTAGAGGCTGCTCCTGGTGGAAGCGGGTTGGGTACAGTTACCGCCAAGGTTATTGCATCAGACTCTGTGCAGATATTGGCAACGAATGAGGAGACGAGCTTGGGATACGGTGGGAGTACTGAGCTGGTTTCTCGTGAGCGTAAAAGGCCTCGCGTTGACGTGGCGAATGATGGTTCTGAGAAGGTTATAACCAAGCATGGGTAGGACTCGTCGAAGTCCGGAGTTGCGAAATCGTTGACTATCACTGGGCTTCGAAATTGCAACCGGTCTCCAGTTCTTCAGCCTGAAAGCGCGGTTGAGCCGGCTCATTTTGAGATTCAGCCTTACGAACGTTGGACCGCGGAACCAAACATTCCACAATGGGTATGTTTTATTTGTCTCATCTATTATGCTTCCTGATTTTGCGTTGTTGTACTACGTTGCTTACGCTTATTGTGTGTCCGCAGGTTTTTGAAGCTTTCGACTTGCCGCAAGATTTTAGCTCATACGTGGACCGCTCTCGGGACGACGTTGCTGAGCGTTGTCTTTCTCGCGCAAGACGAGTAATGCTCTTTTTCAATTTCTTGTTTGGTTTGCCTTATTGTTTTGTCGTTATTGCTTCTTAACAAAGATTCTCTCCCGTTTTTGGTGTCTTAGTTACTTGCTGACATGAAGCATATCGTCCGCGAGTACCGTGCTGATGTAGACGGTCAGTGACGAGTTGAATCTCTTCGTGAGATGACCACGATGAAGGAACAACGTGTGACTGCCGAATGACGAGATGTTGATGCTGAGAAACTTGTTAAATAGCTGTACTTAGTTTGAAAATATGAAGGTGGAGAACGACAAAGATGCGCAGATGATCAGGGAGTTTTCTGACGAGCTGGAGAGGGGAAAGAAGCTGTTTGGGGAAAAACAACAGGAAAATGAGGGAGTGAGGTCTGAGCTCGTTCGCTGTCGAGGCGACAAAGAGGACCTCGCGAAGGAGGTGGGCGACCTGAAGTCGGAGGCGGAGAAGGGTATTGAGGAGATTGCCAAAGGTCTCGAGGTGGGGTATGGTCATTGTTATGCCCGCGCCGTTGCTGCTGGACTTGATATGACCGGTCATACATTTGAAGATTTTTGTTCCGATTTGGCTCAGAAGGCGCAGGATGCGGGACAGGAAGAAGTATCGAATTGAAGGCGACGGATGCCTCGTAAATTTGTACTTTTCCTTTTCGTCCATTTCTATTGACCTGCTTTTGACTGTTTGTTGCCTATTGTGTTAACTTTCCATGGTGTTTATCACCTTAAACATTCATCATCTTTGGTTCTTAACCTAATTTACTGAATTTGACTCTATTTCACTTGTTTCCTTGACGTTTTAAAACCTTTTGATGAAAGTTGAGTACACTTATGGTTTTAACGTTTGTTAGGCTCCCTTAGCTTAACATACCTGCTAGCTAATTTATCCCTGGGTAATTTAGGTGTTACTACGGATTCGCTAACGTTCAGGCTTACGTTTAGCCAATTTTCATCAGTCTATTCGAGATATATTGGAGAGGCAATTTTTTTATAAAAGAAAACATTTTCAAGTTCTACTTGTCCTTGACATTAATTCATAGTCATAACTTAATAGAATTGAAAATAACTTAGTAGTAGCAAGTGTTCACATAGACTTCCCCTGTTCATGGGAAAAATCTTTTCAGATGAATCGCATTCCACACATTTTTCACTGGGTCGCCGTCGAGCTGGGAGAGCTCGTAAGTTCCTGGTCGGAGAACTTTTGAGATCTTGTAAGGGCCTTCCCATGGTGCCTTGAACTTTCCGGTGACGGTTGGCTGAGATGAGGAGGATTCTCTTAAGACGAGATCATTCACTTGGAAAGTTTTTGCTTTCACCTTCTTGTTGAAATATTTAGCCACTATTTTCTGATGGCGCACAACAGTCAAGTTAGCTTCGTCTCTGACCTCCTACAGTAGGTCGTTTTCGAGGCGAAGTCCTTCTAGCGAGCTATCTGAGTTGAAAAATTCAATTCTGGGTGAATTCAAACTTGTTTCCAGAGGTACGACGGCTTCCATCCCGTATGTTAACCTGAATGGAGTCTCTCTCGTTGAGGTTCTTGGTGTAGTTCTGTATGACCATAACACGTTGGGGAGTTCGTCCGCCCATGAGCGAGGTTGCTCTTGAAGTCATTTCTTTAGTCGTTGAAGGATGATTCTATTGGTGGCTTCCACTTGCCCATTGGCTTGAGGATATGCCACAGAAGCTTTAGTCCTTGAAGGCTAATCAGAATGACCCCTGCCCCGCTGGTCTCGGTTGTGGATGACCCGTCAATATAGAAAGACCATGGTCGTGATGAGTTGGGATCTACTTCATTTAGCACATTTTCTTCCTGAGAAAACTGGCATTCTACAACGAAATCTGATACTACTTGGGCTTCCATCGCTGTTTGAGGTTTGTATTCAATGTAGAATTGACCTAGTTCGATCGTCCATGCGGCGAGGCGTCCTGTCATCTCTGGTTTATGCAGGATTCGTTTCAAGGGTTGGTTGGTCATGACATGTATCTCGCGACCCTGGAAGTAATGTCGTAGTTTTCTACTTGCAATGACTAGGGAAAAAACCAACTTCTCCACTTGTGGATATCTCGTCTCTGCCTCGCGAAGTGTATGGCTGACATTGTACACCGACGACTCAGTGCCCTCATTGTGCTTTACAAGAACGGCCGCGAGACTGACATCGCTAGCAGCGAGTTAAATTCGCAATGGCTCGCGAGGGAACGCTTTGGCCAGTATGGGTGGAGTGACTAAGAACCTCTTGAGTTCAGCCAGCGCTTCTTGGCATTTATCATTCCAATCAATTTTTGAGGTTTTGGATGTCTCTTTTATTACTTGAAAAAAGGGGCACTTCGCTTGGATGACTGGGGGATAAATCGTCTTAAAGCGACACTACACCCAGTTAAGACCTGGACATCTTTTAAGGTCGACGGGTCCTTAATGTCCATTATGGCTTTAATTTGAGAGGGGTCGGCTTCAATACCTCATTGTATGATTAAAAAACCCAAGAACTTGCCTGTTGTGAGACCAAATGAGCACTTGGCGGGGTTAAGTCGCATGCTATGAAGTCGAATCTTTTGGAAAGTTTCCCGCAGGTCATTGACATGGTCCGAAGCCTTTTGAGATTTGGTAATCATGTCATCGACATAGACTTGCATATTCCTGCCAATCTGCGAGGAGAATATGGTATCCATCATTTGTTGGAATGTCGCACCTGCGTTGATGAGACCGAAGGGCATGTTTTTATAGCCGAAAACTCCTCTATGAGTAATGAAGGCGGTTTTCTCCCAGTCTTGGCTATCCATTTTAATTTGGTTATATCTTTAAAATGCGTCCATAAATGACAATAGCTCGTGGCCTGCCGTGACGTCAATTAGTTGGTCAATATTTGGCAATGGGTAGAAATCCTTGGGGCATGCTCTGTTGAGATCTGAATAATCTACACACATGCACCATTTGCCGTTACTTTTTTTTACCAACACCGCATTGGCGAGCCAAGTCGGGAATTGCACCGGTTCCACAAACCTAGCTGCGAGTAAATGATCCAGCTCGGCATCAATTCCATGTTTCTTTTCTTCAGAAAAAATGTGTTTCTTTTGTCACACATGTCGGTTTTTTAGATCAATATGAAGTGAGTGACGAGTTATGACCTCTGGAATTCCTGGCATGTCAGTGGGACCCCAAGCGAAGATGTCAGAGAACTCACGGACGAGGTGGATAATTTTATGTCGAAGAGGGTCTTGAAGACCTTTCCCAATTTTAACTTTTTTTCTCCGAATTTCCTTGTTCAATCTCAATATCGTCCGTGTCCTCCATAGGAACGCATGTTTGTTCTATTGGAATCTCAATGATGTCGTTTGGGTCGACCTCTACAACCTGATTGATAGAGCACTCGTCCACGATTTTTTATTTTGGAAGAACTGTGGATAAGTAACATTTTCGAGCTGCGACCTGGTATCCTATGACCTCGCCTACTCCGAAGTCGGTGGGGAATTTCATTTTAAGATGGGGGATTGACGTAATAGCCTTCAAGGCTGTCAGCGTTGTTCTGCCGAGAATGACATTATAGCTCGAAGCCGCGTTAAAAACATGAAACTTAACCATTTGCCAGGTCTGGCATGGGGAAGCCCCAAACAAGTCAACAAGTCACAAGATAAGGAGTATGGTGGAGTTCACGATGTCAACATTTAGACGATCTACAACAAGACAAATCAATGTACAAATTCAAAGTTCAAAGGAGACAAATACTGGAGCATCTGTTATGGTTAAGTGGTCCAAAGACAGATGGCAAATCTTCAGCAAAACTTGGAGAGAAAGAATAGAGACAAGCAGCTATAGATACAAGATAGGACAACAGAAAGTAAGTGGTCCTTCCTGACACAGTTAACCTCTTATGGAAGAACAAGTGGGAGTTACAGTTAAGGGGTAGCTGTGTACATAGGGTTTGCACTAGTTTTGTACAGGTAATATATATATTGTGCACACTCTATGGTTAGCTGCAAGAGAGACATACACAGAAATATTCAAGCACTTTTTTCTCTATAAGAAAACAAGAAAACACTGTTCTTGTTTAGATGCCAGAATTTCACTTGTGAAATTTTGGAAGCTGTAGTATTTGATTTACTTAATACAAAGTAGATTAAAGTGATTGTGTGTGTTCTGTTTATTTTATTCCGCATTTTCATACAACACAATCTAACACAGCTTTTTAGTTTCAAGAAAATGAAAAACATTCAAACTATTCATTCACCCCCCCCCCTCTGTCTAGTTTCTTAGTGATAATCATATATAACAAGTGGTATCAGAGCAAGGCTGTTGATATACAAACAGAAAAAGATCGAGAATGAGTTCACAGAAACTAAGTAGTATCAAGATTCCTGCCTTTAACAAGGAACACTACAATCTATGGAAGAAGAAGATGTTGCTGTTCATTGATAAGTGGATTTTATATCTACTTGGAACGCTTCGTATCGGCTTAAGTTGATCGCTTGAACTCAAGTATTTGGTGTGTTTAAAGTGTTTTTAGTTAGAATGTGCAGAGCTACGGTGTTGGCAGAGTTTTGGAGCTGTCATGACTATATGGTGGTATAAGAGCTTATGAAGTGAAGGCCGAGCAGTTGCGGGACTTGAGAGCACGAAGAAAAGGAAAGAAAATAATTTGCAGAATCCTGACAGAGAGGGGAGCGCGCCCGTGCTTCTGAGGAGCGCGCCCGCGCAGCTTCGAATGCTGAAAGTTCTGGTTCTGTCTATTTTGGAAAGTTTTTAGAGACCAGTCAACCGCGAGGGCCTATAAATACACTGGTGGACGATTTTAGAGATATATATCTATATACCTACATATCTATCTATCCACCAGCAAGGAGAACAAGAAGACGGCTGATTACGAAGACCTAGTTTCATCTTATCTTTGTATTATTCTAATTAGGCGATACTTTGGATTCTCGTTGGAGTTGTTTTTCATAAACCTTATTACTCTTTATTAGTATTCCAGACATATTTATTATCATGTTTTCATCAGAACCCACGATGATGAACGGTTCAATTATGAACTAATCGTTATCGTGGGATTCTAACGGATTTATCTATGGATTTTAGTAGTTGATTGTTTTAAAGATTTGTGTGTGATGAATTATTGATAACCTAGTTTGGTTGTGCTTATTCTTCTTGGATGCGTAGCTAACATCTAAGTTGTTTGTTAATCTCTATTGATTGCGAAAGTGGATATAGAGGTTTAGAACTTGCCATGCTAGCATAGGTTTATGTATGTTTGTCATGCATGATTCGTAGGTAATTTTAACCATCTTACCTGCCCTATGTAATCTGAATGGATAACTTGCTCATTAAACCGTTATGTTTTCAAATCTTATAGACATATAGGGTCTAAGCATAATTGGTGTCTGCTCAACTTCTATCTCTTTTGTGGATGTTTGAGTGGTTTGGTATATGTATACTAAAAGGTATCGTGTACTGATTTCGTGTTATCCGATTAGTTGTCACAACCGTCATATATATTGATTAAAGGCATAAGACTCTAAATGAAGTATTTAATAAATTTAGGATCCCATGCTTTATTCTCATAAGTAATTCGACAGTAATTTCCTTAGTTAATTATAGTCTTAGTAATTTGCTTAGTTAATATGTTAATCGCAACTCAAATTTGATACTTGTCTTAGCATTGAACAATAGCCATACATTGTTGCATAAGTGAATAACTGTAGTAAACCAGTCTCTGTGGGAATGAACTCTACTTATTCATATATTACTTGTGACCGCATACGCTTGCGTGATTTTGGGCGAACAAGTTTTTGGCGCCGCTGCCGGGGACTCGGTGTTATATATATAGTTTATGTGCTTGTCATCAGTGTGAGTTAAAGTTCGCTGACTCAGATTATTTTCTCATCAATTTTTCTTTGTTTGGTGTGTTTCAGTTACTTTAGTGAGCGTGTATGCGAACACATTCTCAATCTCGTAAGGAATCACTTGAATTGAATCTAGTTATGGGAGATCAAGTAGCAGAAACGAAGGCTTTGAAGGACTATTCTCAGCCGAAAATCAATGACATTCAATCTAGCATTGTCAGGCCAGCCATTGCAGCTAATACTTTTGAAATCAAGCCTGGCACGATTCAGATGGTGCAGAATTCAGTTCAGTTTGGGAGTGCTCCGACGGAAGATCCTAATATGCATATTAGGGATTTCATCGAGATTTGTGACACCTTCAAGTTCAACGGAGTGTCAGAAGGTGCTGTGAAATTGAGACTTTTCCCATTTTCTCTGAGGGATAAAGCTAAGGGCTGGTTGCATTCTCTACCAGCAGGTTCTATTGCTACATGGGAGGATCTTGCTCAGAAATTTCTCACTAAATTCTTCCCTATGGCTAAAACAGCTGCAATCAGGAATGCTCTTACTCAGTTTGCACAGCAGTCAGGGGAAACTTTATGTGAAGCTTGGGAGCGTTACAAGGAGATGCTTAGGAAGTGTCCTCATCATGGAATGCATGATTGGATGGTGATCAATTGTTTCTATAATGGTCTGGGAGGTCAATCTCGACCAATGCTTGATGCGGCATCAGGTGGAGCTCTTTGGGCTAAAAGCTACGCGGAAGCTTATGATCTAATTGAGATGATGGCTGCTAATGAATACCAGAATCCAACTCAGAGGTTATCACAAGGTAAGGTAGCAGGAATTCTGGAAGTGGATGCAGCTACGGCAATAGAAGCTCAGTTAAAGGGTTTGTCTATGAAAGTGGATTCTCTGACTAACTATGGAGTTCAACAGGTGGCTAGTGTTTATGAGCTATGTGCAGGTGCACATGACATGACTCAATGTGCGATATCTAATGAATCGGCGCAGTTTGTGAGCAATTTCCAGAGACCACAACATCCAATTCCTAACACCTATCATCCTAATAACAGGAACCATCCTAATTTCAGCTGGAGTAACAATCAGGGTGGTATGCAACAACCACAACAGCCGAATCAGCAGTTTCAGGGCCAGCAGTATGGAGCTAAACCATTCAATTCTTCTGGTTTTCAGCAACAGTATGCTCCAAGGCAACCATATCAACCACCAGGTTTTCAACAACCATCTCAGGGAAGTGCTGGGCAATCATCTAATGAAAAATCTGAATTGGAGGAATTGAGGCTAATGTGCAAGAGCCAAGCTGTTTCCATCTAGACTCTGGAGAAGCAGATCGGTCAAATTGCTAATGTGTTGTTGAATAGACCACAGGGAACTCTCCCTAGTGATACGGAAGCTAATCCAGGAAAACGGGAGGCCAAGGAACATGTTAAAGCAGTTACCTTGCGATCTAGAAGGGTTACGAATGATCAGAACTCAGAAACAGCGCAAAACGAAGAAAATTTGAAAAATGACCAGAAGGTGGAGCGCGCCCGCACTGTTCATAGCGCGCCCGCGCCTCCCATGTTGCCAGAAATTGAAAAAAGTGGAGAAAAAGCTGATCAGTTGGGGAACAATCCGGAGAAGAGTAAACTTGCTACTGAGAATTCTATTCCGAAACAAGCTACAGAGAGCAAGAAAGTCTATCCTCCTCCGCCATTCCCTAAACGTCTTCAGAAGCAGAAGTTGGATAAGCAGTTCGCTAAATTTCTGGAGGTTTTCAAGAAGTTGCATATTAATATACCTTTTGCGGAAGCTCTAGAACAAATGCCGAGCTACGCAAAGTTCATGAAGGGTATTCTCTCACGGAAGTTGAAACTCGAGGAGTTGGAGACCGTGGCTCTAACAGAAGAATGCAGTGCTATTCTATAGCAGAAGTTACCTCCTAAACTCAAAGATCCAGGGAGTTTCACCATACCATGCAGTATCGGCAATCTATCTTTCAACAAGTGCTTGTGTGACTTGGGAGCTAGTATTAATCTGATGCCCTTGTCTGTCTTCATGCAACTTGGGCTGCCTGAGCCTAAACCCACTACTATGTCCTTACAGCTGGCTGACAGGTCTGTCACATATCCTAGAGGTATAGTAGATGATGTATTGGTTAAGGTGGATAAGTTTATCTTCCCTGCGGATTTTGTTATTCTGGACTTCGAGGAGGATAAGAGGATTCCTATTATCTTGGGAAGACCGTTCTTGGCTACAGGACGAACTTTGATAGACGTGCAGAAAGGAGAGCTCACAATGAGGGTACATGACCAGAATGTCACTTTTAATGTTTTCAATGCAATGAAATTTCCTATAGAGGAAGAAGAATGTTTTAAAGTGGACCTGGTTGAGTCCGCAGTATACACGGAGATTGAGCAATTGCTTAAGGCAAATACCTTGGAGAAGGTACTAATGGGGGAGTCTGAGACTTAAGACGAAGAACGAGAAGAGCAACTGCAGTACTTGAAGGCATCTCCGTGGAAAAGGAAAACTAACATGCCATTCGATTCTCTTGGAATAACAGAGTTGAAGAAGTCTCAAGAGCGTCTCAAACCATCTATTGAAGAAGCTCCTACACTTGAACTCAAACTACTACCGGAGCACTTGAGGTATGCTTTTTTAGGTGATGCATCTACGTTACCTGTAATTATTGCATCAGGTAGTGAAGAAGAAAAACTTTTGTGAATTATGAGAGAGTTCAAATCAGCAATTGGATGGACCATAGCGGATATCAAAGGAATCATCCCTTCGTATTGTATGCATAAAATTCCGCTGGAAGAAGGATGTAAACCAATTGTGGATCCTCAGAGGCGGCTTAATCCTATCATGAAAGAGGTAGTGAAGAAAGAAATTCTTAAGTGGTTGGATGCATGAATCATCGATCCTATTTCAGACAGCTCATGGGTGAGTCCAGTGCAATGTGTGCCTAAGAAAGGAGGCATGACAGTAGTTGCTAACGAGAAGAATGAGCTTATTCCTACTCGTACAGTTACAGGGTGGAGAATTTGCATGGACTACCGAAAGCTGAATAAAGCCACCAGAAAAGATCATTTCCCTCTTCCGTTCATTGATCAGATGCTAGACAGGTTGGCTGGCCATGAGTTCTACTGCCTTCTAGATGGGTATTCAGGTTACAATCAGATTTGTATTGCTCCAGAAGATCAGGAGAAGACCACATTCACATGTCCTTTTGGCACTTTTGCGTTCCGTCGCGTTTCTTTCGGACTCTGTGGTGCACCTGCCACCTTTCAGAGGTGTATGATGGCCATTTTCTCAAATATGATTGGAATTAATGTGGAGGTGTTCATGGATGACTTCTCAGTTTTTGGAACTTCATATGATGAGTGCCTACAGAATCTTGGCATGGTGCTGAAAAGGTGCGTTGAGACCAATTTGGTGCTCAACTGGGAAAAATGTCACTTCATGGTACAAGAAGGAATCATTCTTGGGCATAAGGTATCTAGCAAGGGGCTTGAAGTGGATAAGGCCAAAGTGGAGACAATTGAAAATCTTCCTCCACCAATCTCAGTTAAGGGAATTCGCAGCTTTCTTGGTCATGCGGGTTTCTATCAGCGATTCATTCAAGACTTCACCAAGATCTCTAAACCCTTATGTAATTTGTTGGAGAAGGATAGTCCTTTAAAGTTTGATGAAGATTGCTTAGCTGCTTTCGAGCTTTTGAAGAAGAAGTTGACTACAACACCTATTATTACTGCACCTGATTGGGGTGAACCGTTTGAGTTGATGTGTGATGCTAGTGACTATGCGGTGGGAGATGTTCTTGGTCAAAGAAAGAACAAGGTGTTTCATGTGATCTACTATGCTAGCAAAACTCTTAACGATGCACAGCTGAATTACACTACTACGGAGAAGGAGCTCTTGGCAGTTGTTTACAGTTTCGAGAAATTCAGGTCGTATTTGCTTGGGACGAAGGTGATAGTCTATACTGATCATGCAGCCATTCGATATCTGATTTCGAAAAAAGATTCAAAGCCTCGGTTGATTCGTTGGGTTCTTTTGCTTCAAGAATTCGATTTGGAAATTAAGGACAGAAAGGGTACAGAAAACCAGGTAGCGGATCATTTGTCACGTTTGGAAGACCACGGTAAGGATTCAGGGGATAAAACTCTAATCAACGATTCTTTTCCTGATGAGCAACTTTTTGGGGTGCAAGAAGAAGAACCATGGTTTGCAGATATTGTGAACTATCTTGTGAGTAATGTCATCCCTACTGAATTCTCTTATGCTCAAAGGAAGAAGTTTCTACATGATGTGAAGTGGTACCGTTGGGACGAGCCATTCTTATTCATACAGGGAGCGGATCAGATGATAAGAAGATGCATTCCATATAATGAAACTGAGGGTGTTTTGCGTGATTACCATTCCACCACTTATGGAGGTCATTATGGTGGAGAGAAGACAGCTACTCGAGTACTTCAAGCGGGATTTAACTGGCCGACTCTGTTTAAAGATTCTCATCAGTTTGTATTGAGATGTGATCGATGCCAACGGGTGGTAATATCTCTAGGAGGAACGAGATGCCTCTTAATATGCTGCTTGAAGTGGAGATTTTCGATGTTTGGGGAATCAATTTCATGGGACCGTTTGTTTCTTCATGCAATAATCAGTACATACTGTTAGCTGTGGATTACGTTTCTAAATGGGTCGAGGTAAAGGCTTTACCGACCAATGATGCTAAAGTGGTGCTGAGTTTTCTGCATAAGCAAATTTTCACGCGTTTCGGAACTCCCAGGGTAATCATCAGTGATGAGGGTACGCACTTCTGTAACCGCAAGTTCACAGCCTTAATGGCTAGGTATAATATCAATCATCGTGTTGCTACAGCTTATCACCCTCAAACAAATGGTCAAGCAGAGGTTTCCAACAGGGAAATCAAGCGCATTCTAGAGAAAGTAGTAAATCCTTCGAGGAAGGATTGGTCGTTGAAGCTAGATGAAGCTGTTTGGGCTTATAGAACAGCTTACAAGACACCATTGGGTACGTCACCTTTTCAACTGGTGTATGGTAAGGCTTGTCATCTGCCTGCCGAGCTAGAGCACAAGGCATATTGGGCTTTGAAGAAGTTGAATTTTGATATGTCAGCTGCAGGAGAGAAAAGAATGCTTCAGATTAAAGAGTTAGATGAGTTCCGTCTACAGGCTTATGAAAATCACAAGTTATACAAGGAGAAGGTCAAGAGATGGCATGATAAAAGGTTGGTGCACAAGTCATTTGTGCCCGGTCAACTAGTTTTGCTTTTCAACTCTCGTCTCAAACGTTTTCCAGGGAGACTTAAGTCAAGGTGGTCGGGACCATTCACGGTAAAAATAGTGTTTCCACATGGTGTAGTGGAAGTTTTTGATAAGTCACCGGACCAAGCATTCAAGGTAAATGGACAGAGGTTGAAACCGTATTTTGGTGAAAGTGTGAATCGCGAGGTGGAGACCGCGATTCTTGTTACGACTGGTTGAAGACGGATTCACGTCAAGCTATTGACGTAAAACAAGCGCTTTGTGGGAGGCAACCCACGCATTTGTAATAGTATTGTTCATTGTTTTTAAAAAAAAAAAACAGAAAAAAAAATTTCTGGACAGAAGGTGGAGCGCGCCCGCGCGTGGGTTTCTGTCAGAAAAAAAAAGAAAAAAAAGACCAAAAATAGAAAAGTTTGTGTGTTTTCCCCTATTTAAAACCTACCCATCCCATTACCAGCCCCTTTCTATCAAACCCTAGCCTCCTTACTACATCTCTCTCATTATCTCTCTAAACCTATGCATACAATTACATACATCTATACATCTAAATCCATGGCACCACCAAAGAGACCCCGATTTGCTGGTAGCAGTAGCACTAACCGTTCTTCCTCTGAAGATGATTCGAGTATGGGTTTTGGGGGAGAGAAATTCACTACACTAGAGGCACAGGCTGAGTTTACACAGTTTCTGTCTAAAGCCGTGGCCAAGGAAAGGGGGTTTTTGCCTCAACCTACTGATGGGTATTTGTTTCGTATGATTACAAAGAAGGGTTGGGAGAGTTTTTGTGAAGCACCATAACCGGTCCCATTGAGTATTGTGCGGGAATTCTATGCCAATGCGAAGGCTGATAAGAATGGGTATAGTGTCGTTCGAGGATTCACTATGGACTACACTGCGAAGGCTATTCATCGGGTTCTGAATTTGCCAAGGAAGAAGAGGGGAGACAAGGATTGGTCTTTGAAGACCCGGGCGGATGTGGATTTGGAGTACATCATCGGGGAGATTTGTGTTCCGGGTACAGTCTGGAAGTATAGTGTAACACCCCCAGATCCGGGGTCAGGAATCTGGGTTGTCACGCTCCATCAATGATACAATACCTGCATTACTTACAACATTCTTATAATACAACTCCAAAGACCCCAATCACTTACGCACACACACAAGTTATAGCCTTGGAAATGAGCAACAATTATCAGCATTTGTTATTACAACCCAAATGTACTATCCAGTACCTCATCTATTATTTACAACCTCTACCTGAAGTTACAATAATAGACCTCACAATTCTATACAAGGTTTAGTAATACAAACCCACTCAAAATAATTCTCACTAATTCAAGCTGCAACTATTCTGCTCACACCGACAGTATCCATCCTGCATCAACTAACTCCAGGGTGGCCTCTCCATTCCCTTGCTCTCGTAACACGTGGTGGATTCAGCAATGTTTTCCTCATGCTGAAATATTTAATAAAGCAAGAATGAGCTAATAGTGCTCAGCAAGAAATCTATCCCAGTTTAAATCTTGAAACCTTTTTGGAAGATAATCCATATGGGATCAAAGTTTTTAACACTACTAGGGTCTAACCCCAAAATAGTATACCGTTCAAAACACCGTATGACTTATAATCATACTTATATACTCTTCGTAATTATTTGGAAATCCTTGGTATCAGTATGATAAACCAATACTCAAAACATATCTTTTTAAAATAGATATCAAATATTGGAATCAAGGCTTAAAGCCTATTCATTGATTCAAAACACTATATAGTTCGAAAATATCTTTGTAACCACATGTTATGCCTTAAACGGATAAGAGGCTAGTATAATATAAAGGATGAAGTTACAAGGAAAATTAATATTAGGTTTCCGTAACCCAAAATCCACTTATGCATAAATAATATGAGTAAGATTTTATCAGAGTCATAACCCATAAAAGATGAAGTTGCAAGAATTTATTTTAACTTTATTTTGAACACCTTTCGACCCCTGCCAACATGATCGGTAAACCTGTACCACGGGTGTCATCCTTAGTCCCTTTCAATACATGCTGCAGAATCTCTCTGCCAACATGATCGGTAAACCTGTACCAAGGATGTCATCCGTAGTCCCTTTCAATACATGTTTCAGAATTATCCAAAATGGATGGTGAACTAATACGGGAGTTGCTACCGCGCCCGTCGTACCAACCTTACTATGATCAGTAGCAGGTCGTACAACAAAAATATGTTCTCTACATGTAGATGGAAGAATCACGACAGCCTGACATTGTCTACCGCCTTTCTGGATCTCCCGGCCCATTTGGGGCAATAATTTGGATGGGTCGGCGCAACTGGACCACTTACACCACTCCTAGTTCTGATGAAATCCATGACTCTGAAACGTAAAGATCGTCCTCCTTTCCCCAAGTGTAATACTTGTTGATACGACTCCACAAAGTAGTTATATCTAGGTTGGAAAGGAAGATTCCCCAATATTTCCCAAGCTGTTGCTTGTTAATGGATATCGACTTGTTCCATGAATTTACCCCTCGAGCGTTGAGGTGGTAACACAATATTTGACTTGCAGCAACTAAATTGCTTCGAGAAAATATATGTCCCCTGACAGTTTTGAGTTGAGAGTTTAAAATGAGTAGCAGTCATTTAAATCAGGTTTCCCATATTTTTGATAGTTGAGCGAGCATTTAAATCTTCTTAAAAGACAAATTTAAATGGAAAAATAGTGTTTTGGGAACCTCTTTTTGATTTAAAAATATTTAATAATATAGCGTAGAGTATCCTTCATAATTATTGAAGGTCGAGGATAAATTTTCAATACATTTCTCATTTTTAAAACGTGTTAAAAGTATTTAATAAATAATCGAGTAATATTTATTAAATAAGTAAACCTTAAACGAATATTCGAAAATAATATTCATTAAGTAAATAATGATTAAATGAATATGCAAAATAATATTCATTAAATAAATAAGCCTTAAATGAATATTCCAAAATAATATTCATTAAATAAATAAAGATTAAATGAATATTCCAAAATAATATCCATTAAATAAATAAACCTCAAATGAATATTCAAAATAATATTCATTAAATAAATAATGATTAAATGAATATTCAAAATAATATTCATTAAATAGATAATTATCGAATAACAGTTACCCGATATCTTTATCGGAAAAATAATCTTTCATAATCAAATCATAAAGCAAGTATCACAATATACTTTCGAAAACAGTTATGCCTTCCATTAGCATATATAACGGAAATAGCCTTCAAATAGTATCTCTCGACTGAGATAATACTCAAATAACATTCCTTGAAAGATATAGTAAGCAAATATCATTCCTCGAATGATATCATACTCGAATAACAATCTTCAAAGTACATAGTATTCTGCCGATGGAATCCCTCCGGGTTTCCACGGCTATCTACATATCTCAAAATACCGACTCCCGATTTAGAGTCGAAAACAATGAATATGCTCTTATATTTAGAGCTACCAAGTAAACCGGTTCCTAACTACTTAACTCAAAAGATTTTATATAATCCAAAGGTCAAATCCATTTCAACAAGAAATAAGATATATCGCAAAACTGTCCAATTTTATATATGGCAAAAGCAGTATTATATAGTCAATACTTCAAAGTATAGATTTGGAAACTTGCATCTATTATATGCATACATCAGAATATGGTACTTTAAAATACAGCATGGAATGAGAAAACTTGCCTGGAAATCCCGAAGTAGCAATAAGTCTCAGGTTGGTCCAGTAATCTAGAATCAACACAAGGTTCAAGATTAATAACTTAAATGCTTTCACCACACTAAGTATATACTAACTCAAGTACAAGTCCATTTTCAAGTTAACTCCTTAAGATCCTCTACTCGAGCTTGCTCGCTCACGCATTTTTATAAAATTGAGATTTAATCCTTTTAGCACGAAATCTTTTCGAGGGTCTTCCTAAACATACCTAGCATATTAACACAAAGTTTCACATTCCAATAAGTCGCTTAAGGGGTTTGATCACTATCTCAAAGTTCATGCAATGAACTACTTAGTTACGCGAAACCGCTTTCACTAAAACGGACGTTTCTCCTAAACCGTAAATCGAAACGATACGATTCTTTCGCTAAAACAAACTAGGAAACAAGGACTACATGTTCATGGTCAGAAAATTCATGGTCATTCCCTTTAATGTAACCGTGATTTCTGCCTAAACTATCTAAGGAAATTTCGGCATGGTAACGGCGCTTATACGCGATTCCCGTGTTTTAAAACACTCCAATCAATTCATCAATCCACAACCAACTATCACAACCCAAGGATCTCCTCCAAATCACTTTATTTCTGTCTAAACATACTCATAACACTAATCACTAGTTCAACCATCAATCAATCCATTAAACCTCATACATATCATGTAAATCATCTCTAAATCATACAATCAATAACAATCATCCATTTATACACTAATATCAAATCATAAGTAAAAGTGTGAGAGGGTTTATACCTTCCTTGGTACTTAATATAGACTACAGATGACTAGTATACCCTTCCTTGCTCCTTGATTATCCTTTACAAGCCTTAAACTTTAAGATCAAAACAAGAAACCACTTGAAGTTACTATTCATCCTCATCTTGTAAAATCCATAACAAATCGAAAAATAAGAGTTTGGTGCTAAGATTTTTACCAGACCTTGTGATCTTCATAAGATTTCTTTTGAGTTATAGATCGTCAAATTTAAAGCTTCCTAGCTAGGGTTTTGAGCCCCATCTTTCCGCTGAACAGAAACTGGACAGATTGGGTTCTCCAACTTGGGGAAGAGATTTGGCTAGGCTACACTCCTTTGTTGACTATGACATTTTGAACGGATGTTACCCATGGATTGGAGAAGCTATGGTTAACATTTGGTGATTTGAGGACAAGTAGATTTGGAGTTACAAATTTTTCTTTTCTCCTTGTGCAAGCTGAGCAGAAATCTGGGAAGAAAATGGAGGAGAGTATTTTCTTTCTTTCCTTGATATTTTGTGATAAAGTGATGAGTCATAGCCCTTGTTGCCTCATATCATGACATGTGTCAAGCATGCAAGAGTTGGGGAATAAATTAGCTTTACTAGTTCGTTTCGTTACCGCTTAATCTCGTTGAACGCTCGCAAGGATTTCTTAAGTGTTCTATCGAAGTAGTTTACCGTAAACGGTCTTGATATCTCTAATTCTTTTATTAAATCCATATCCATGGAATTGATAATTTAAATCCTCTAATATTTTCAAATAATGATTAATCCGTCCGTTATTGGTGAAATTTCGGAGAAAACAGAAAATGCTATTTTTCTGATTCTGACAGCTTTTGCATTCCTTTATTTTCAAAGTAGATCACTAATACGACTTCGAAAGTTCATTATCCCGACTCGTACATAGGGTGGTCTGAAAATCTTTTTCAGTTCAGAAATTTACTATTCATCAGGATTTTACTATTCATCAAATAAATTTTTTTTTTAACTAAGTCCAAAATTTGAGGTTATTACATATAGGCCTGGCACCACTGAGCCGGTCACTTTCCCGGCTTCTGCGATGAACAGGTATGCGAGGGCCTGGAACATGTTTATGTGTGCTAACATTTTGCCGTCTTCACACTGGCATGAGGTTACAGTGGACAGGGCTATTATTCTCTGGAGGATTCTGAATGAGGAGTACATTGATCTTGGGGCTCTCATTCATAGGAATATTGTGAGGTTTTTGCGAGGTGGTACAACGGGGGCGATTCCTTATGCCTCTGTTGTTATCAAACTTTGTACAACTGTAAGTGTTCGTTGGTCCGAGGAGGAGCAGCTTCAGTTACCTAGTGCTCCTATTGATCACTCGACGATATCACGGATGGAGGATTGGACAGGTGGCGCTCCTGACTACTCTAGTTTGGGCTATACTGATTTTGATGATGAGGGAGGCGATGCTCCGCCTCGTGAGCCTGTAGCACAGAGGGGGGGTCCATCTGGGATTCAGCGTGAGGTTTATAGGTCTGGTTTTGGGGATGTTCAGTATAGGCGGCTGACTCGGCGTATAGACGCCATGCACGACATCCATCGCCGCTTTGCTCAGGATTTGACTCAGGCTTTGGGTACTGCATTCAGAGCCACTGGAGTTGATATTGTTTGGCCTAACTTTGGAGCGGATTCTATTTATCCACCACCGGATACACCACCCGAGGAGGGTGGTCCTGCTGAGGATTAGGTATACTCTACACTTTCCTTGTTATTACCTTCAATGAGGACATTGAATACTGTAAGTTTGGGGGTGATAATTAAGGAATAGTAGTGTTAGTGTGTGTGTTCATATAGGATTCATATTGCATATGTAGTTAGTTCATTCATATCTTCGCATGTTTATGTCTAATAGAGCATTATGTTTGCATATTTGTTTATATATATCATGTGAGTCCATTTAGTTGCATTTGCATAACATATTTCATGATCCTGTAGGACTTGGCTATTTCCGTTGGTGAGTCGATGTTGAGTGGAGTGTGGTAATGATGAATAGAGGGTTGATTTAAGTTCCTAGGAATTGACTTGCATGCCAAAAACAAATTAATTTCATAAGTCTCATTGGTTGCTTTTGGATTTGATCAGACCATGTTTGTTTGGATGTTCGAATTTAATCACTTGCTTACATTTAGAATGTTTGTCTATTCCCTTGAATACGAAGGAGCACTAAAGTAAAAGTTTGGGGGAAACCAGGGATTTCATGCTAGTTGTTAATAAAGGTTAGGCGTCAAATGGCTAGTAGCCGCTCATGAAAAATGAGTAGTCTAGGGAGGGATGAGAAAAAGCAAAGCGCACTCATTCCGAAATAAAAAAAAAAAAATTGTGTATATGCAGAATTGATCAGGGTGAGCTCTTTAATACTCGAGCAATTAAGTTCTAGGGGACTTTGTGCCTAGTGACCTAAGACTTTTCCGGTCTGGGATCCACTAACCTAACGCTCGCTACATGGGTATTATTGTATAAGCCTTTTGGGGTCTCATCCATTGCACGGTCAAATAAGCATGTGTGTTGTGGTGTGTCTTAATAAAGCATGAATTCCTGTCTAACTCAAGTGGATTATGGAGGTGTCTCTTAGTGAGTTTGTGTTTAGCGTTCATTCTGTTTTTAAGCTTGTGGTTGTTTTGGTGAAGAATAGGATATGGTCTTTATTTAGTTTGGGAGTATATTGATGAGCGTCGCACACACGCACGTTTCTGCGTTTGTATTGTTAGTATACGGGGATTTAGTCGAGCTCTGTTTGGAATATTGCCTTCTTTGAGATGTTGGCTTGTTGATTGGTTATGGTTAGTCTGAGGGGATATTTGCATTAGCATATTAGTTGCATTCATGCATTGCATTATATATATAGAGAGTCTGTTTATGCTTGAGGACAAGCATCGGTTTAAGTTTGGGGGTGTGATAAGTGGATTTTATATCTACTTGGAACGCTTCATATTGGCTTTAGTTGATCGCTTGAACTCAAGTATTTGGTGTGTTTAAAGTGTTTTTAGTTAGAATGTGCAGAGCAGTTGCGGGACTTGAGAGCGCGAAGAAAAGGAAAGAAAATAATTTGCGGAATCCTGACATAGAGGGGAGCGCGCCCGCACCTTCCAGGAGCGCGCCCGCGCAGCTTCGAATGCTGAAATTTCTGGTTCTGTCTATTTTGGAAAGTTTTTAGAGACCAGTCAACCGCGAGGGCCTATAAATACACTGGTGGAAGATTTTAGAGATATATATCTATATACCTACATATCTATCTATCCACCAGCAAGGAGAACAAGAAGACGGCTGATTACGAAGACCTAGTTTCATCTTATCTTTGTATTCTTCTAATTAGGCGATACTTTGGATTCTCGTTGGAGTTGTTTTTCATAAACCTTATAACTCTTTATTAGTATTCCAGACATATTTATTATCATGTTTTCATCAGAACCCACGATGATGAACGGTTCAATTATGAACTAATCGTTATCGTGGGATTCTAACGGATTTATCTATGGATTTTAGTAGTTGATTGTTTTAAAGATTTATGTGTGATGAATTATTGATAACCTAGTTTGGTTGTGCTTATTCTTCTTGGATGCGTAGCTAGCATCTATGTTGTTTGTTAATCTCTATTGATTGCGAAAGTGGATATAGAGGTTTAGAACTTGCCATGCTAGCATAGGTTTATGTATGTTTGTCATGCATGATTCGTAGGTAATTTTAACCATCTTACCTGCCCTATGTAATCTGAATGGATAACTTGCTCATTAAACCATTATGTTTTCAAATCTTATAGACATATAGGGTCTAAGCATAATTGGTGTCTGCTCAACTTCTATCTCTTTTGTGGATGTTTGAGTGGTTTGGTATACGTATACTGAAAGGTATCGTGTACTGATTTCGTGTTATCCGATTAGTTGTCACAACCGTCATATATATTGATTAAAGGCATAAGACTCTGAATGAAAAGTATTTAATAAAGTTAGGATCCCATGCTTTATTCTCATAAGTAATTCGACAGTAATTTCCTTAGTTAATTATAGTCTTGGTAATTTGCTTAGTTAATATAGTTAATCGCAACTCAAATTTGATACTTGTCTTAGCATTGAACAATAGCCATACATTGTTGCATAAGTGCATAACTGTAGTAAACCAGTCTTTGTGGGAACGAACTCTACTTATTCATATATTACTTGTGACAGCGTACGCTTGCGTGATTTTGTGCGAACATTCATCAAAGCTTCAAACCCCATGTATTTAGACATTTTAAAACATGGTCTGTTCATTCCAATGATTGAGATTGCTGAAACAACTGCTAGTACTGAAAAGATACCCATGCATTATGAACATAAAGATCCTTCCAAATACACTGAGCCTAAAAAGGAGAAAGTGGCACTAGATGGAAATCTCCAAATCATTATCTGTGAATCTATGGATTTCACCATGTATGGCACTGTTGCTCATTATAGTAGTGCAAAGAAGATGTGGGATCTCATAGAAGTGTTATGTGAAGGAACTCCAGAAGTGAGAAAGAACAAGAAGCAGATTCTGGTTTCTCAGTATGAAGCCTTCATGGCTCAGCCAAAGGAGGGAATCACATAAGTATTTGAAAGGTTCAACAAGCTGATAAATGAGCTCAAACTCTATGACAAACACTATGAAATAGAAGAGCTCAACATGAAGTTCTTATTGACTCTACCAGATCACTTGGAGCCAAGGATCTCTTCTCTCAAGGAAAGAGATCTAACCAAGATTGGCTTTGATGTATTGTATGGTGTTTTGAAAACATATGAGCTAGAGTTGTTTCAGAAGAGGTCTATTCAAGCAAAGAAAGGAATGATGGCCAACACTTCTTGTGCCCTTATTGCTGACAACTTAGGTCAAAGAATGGAATCTCTGAAAGTCAATCAAGTCAAGATTGAAGAGATGGAAGTTGAAGACACTGGTGATGAGGCTTAAGTCATCTATGATCTACCCGAGGAAGATGATTTTTACAGCATAGAAGAACTGGATAAGATGGAAAACAAATCTTTTGCTTATATGGCTAAGAGGTATTCTAACATCAGGTTCAAAAGGAAGCAGCCATTTAAGTCCAAGTTTAATGCTGGTGGTTCTGGTGGATCAAGTGGCTCAAACAACTTCAGTAAAGGGAAAGGAATTGCTGGTGCTGCAAAAGGAGGCTACAAGACTGGGAGTGTGGATAGGTCCAAGATAAGGTGCTATAACTGCAATGAACTTGGGCACTTTGCTACAGAGTGTAAGAAGACCAAACATGTCAAAAAGGACAAAGAATTCTTAGAGCTTGAAGCTAAGTATGAAGCTCTACTCAAGAAACAGTAGGGTAAAACTTTTATTGGAGAGGAAAAATGCTGGGATGATTCTGATAAGAAGAAGAACAGGAGTATTCAAACTATGCCTTGATGGCCTTTTCTGATGATGTTGATTCTTCAAATCAGGTACAACTACTTTCTGTCACAAGTAGAACCAAACCATGTATGTTGATTTGTTGGAAGCATTCTGGAGGACTGCTAAGTGCACTGTAATGGCGAGGGAGGATAGAACTTCATTTCAGGAGATAACTTGCACGATTGGAGGCAAACAATTGCAGTTTGGGGAGAAAGAGATAAATGAAGCTTTGGGTTTTAATACTGAGGGTCATGATGCAGAAGCTACTGATAAGCAAATGGTGGATTTCATGACCCTGATTAAGTATGCTAATACAATTGATATGGCAAAGCTGAATAAGAAGAATGCAAGGAGGGAGTGGTCTTTTCTGTTTGACGCACTCCAGAAGGTGTTCCTGTGCAGGAAGAGAGGGTGGGACCAAATCAGCCACATTGCAGTGAAGCTTGCCTATTCTTTGGCCAACAACCAGGAAATCAATGTTGGAGCAATCATCCTTAAGGAGTTGTATCAAAGGCTAGGCTGGACTAAACGTGGCAGAGGTAATGAAATTTTCTATCCTCGTTTTATTCAATGCATTTTAAATCATCTAGATAACCAATTGCATGAAATAGAAGGGATAGATAAAACAAAATTGGCTTATCCTAAGTCCATGTCCAAAGTCATTTTTGGTTCATTGGACACTAGGAATCAAGTGGATGTGGTTTTGAGTGTGACAAAGCATATGCATGAGACATTCGAAATTTATCCACTTGATAAGCCCATATATCATGAACTTTCCTGGAAAGGGAAGGCTAAGACTAAAGGTGCCTCAGAGTCTATCCCAAGCCTTCCCATCCCATCCAGTGACCCCCTACAAACAGTACCTTAGTAATTAGGGAGCCAAGTGCACCAATCTCTCAAAAGGTTGGTGTTATTAAAAAGAAGACTAAGAAGAGAACCCTAGCTATAATTGATGAGTCTGTAGATTTACGAAGTGAGGAACCTGAGTCACAGATCACCAGACAAAAGAAGAAATCCAAAAATATAGCCACCACTGAATCCTCCCAACATGATTCAGATGTGTTAAAAGGGGTAAACATATTACTATCAATGTCCTCTCAACAGGACATTGTTATTGAAAAGAGTAGTCTCCCTACTACATCCTGTAAAGAGTCAGCATAGGGTCAAGAACTCACTCTTGACTCAGGTGAACATAAGGGTGATCATACACAGACTGAAGATCACATCAACTTTGAAACTCCTCCTATTTCTCAGGGGGATTTGCCAAAATCCAATCTAAACTCCTCTTTTCTTTCAGAATCTACAACAACAAAAATTTCTTCAATACAGGAAAGTCATTCACCGGACAATCCTGCACTTGATCATTCACTACCTGATTCTGTGAATGAGCCCCCTTCAAGTGACATGGTGCTTGACAATGTGCTCACCACTCAGGACCCCCATTCAGTTGGTCAGGAAATGCATGCTGGGGCATATTCTAATGACACCAACACAAACATGGAGGATTCACCAGTTCTTACTGGAGACTCTATGCATATTTCTCCAATCCTCAGAGATTTGGACATGCCTTCACAGGCAAATAGAGATGATGTTGTAACTCATCCCATTTCAGTGGAGACAGCATCATACTCTACAGCTATTCCAAGGCTGGAGGAGACTCAATCCACTTCCATACCTATTGCAGAACCCTCATCTGTGACAGGAGTGCCTAGCACTAGCTCTCACTTGGCTCAGGCCACCATGTCTCAATGGCTTGAGTCTGTGCAACATGACAGACCTTCAGGATCATCATTTGTGCCCACACAATTGACGGAAGAAGCACTCCAAAGCTTACATGTGGCACATATTGATGAGTTCTCTAAGATTGCTCAACATCTCCTGACAGCTGGTCTCCCCAACAAAGACTATGAAGTTATTCTCTTATGCCACAGGGAGGATGTTGAAACACAAAAGGAGAAGATAGTTGATGAGGCTCAACAGGATGGCAATGTAGATGCCTGGTTGGATGCCAAGAGATCTGTGAAGCTCAGGGATGCTCTAGCTTTTCTCAGGGAGGACTATCTAACTGCCTTGGGGTCAAATGCCAAAAGTCTCTCTCCTGCAGAAATGTACGAGGCAGTCAATGATGTGTACAAAAGTTAGCTAAAGGCTCTGCATTTCCTTGGGAAAGGTCTTCAATCAGAAATATCAACCATCAAAGAAGAAACATACCAATCTTTGGCAGATCTCAAGAACTCCTACCTTTCTGATTTTCCCAAGGTGGATGGCATCCGTAAGGAGGTAAAGAAGACTACACAGAATGTCACTAAAATGGATTGCACCCTGGTTTTGGTCTCTGATAATTTGAAGAAGTTGTCTACCATGCTAGAGAATCAGGTGCAATCCAACGTAAGCTCCAACTCCATGATTTCTGTAATGTGGAAGAATCAGTATGGGGACAAGTTAGTAGATGAAGTTTCCATCTCTAACATATCCAACTTTGACTTCTCAAAGATCAAGGACCAGTCACTCAACTCCTTCAAATCTGAGAAACTCTTCTCCAAAGTTGATAGATTGGAAAGAGAAGTGGCTGAGCTGAAATTTAAAAACCAAGGGATTTCTCATTCCTTGGAGCTCCTCAATTCAAAACTGGATGACCAAAGCAATACAACCTCCAATATCTTGCTAGTCCGGCAGCAAATGATGACAGCTATGATGAAGACATCTTGTTTGATCTCAAGCCTAAGGGGGGGGGGGAGGAAAGGAAGTCATTCTGGAAAAGAAAGGGGCGCATTGGCTAAGCACCAAAAGCTAAAGGGCAAAATCACAGAAAAAGATCTCAAGCCTCTCACCCTTCCTACTGTTTCTGTCACAAGTAGAGATGGCTAGAAGAGCTCTGTCACAACAACTTTCTACCCTGGCACAATGCCCATGGATGTACCTGCTCCTCAAGTCACAACAAGTGCTCAACCAGTCAAAGTTGATATTGTCTCTGAAGCCAAGCTACAGGAAGTTGCCAATTCAAATCTCTATCATGATGAAGCCTTCCTGGAGTTTCTGAAAGCCATGAAAATCAGTGTACAAGATGAAGCCCTGAAATACAGACACAGGCTCAATGAAGAGATCAAATATCTTATAGTGGAGGTCAGGAAAGTTAATGATATCCATCTCAGCGAAATAATCATGGTCTCCAAAGGCAATTATCACTACACCATATATGACATTTGCCAACACCTAAAAAAAGTGTGAAAAATCATGAATAATGTTGCTAAAAGCCAAAAAATAGCCTACGCCAACACTTTTCCCAATTTTCGAAGTGTTGGACTTTGCACCGTGGCCATAGGGGTCTATGCCAACACTTGATGAACCTACAATAACACATGAAAAAACTGTTACCGTATACCCCAATGGCAATACTTTCTTGTCTTTACCAACACTAAGAAAAACGTTAGAATAGACCCTATGCCAACACAAGTACTTGATAAAACATGTGTTGCAATACCTAGCACTATAATAATATTTTCTTAATTGGCAACACTTATTTGTGAAACACTTTTTTGTATTTTGGCAACACCATTTTACTTTATTGCAACATTATTCATTTTTTGCCAACACATTTTCGTGTTTTAGTAACATTTTGTAAACCAACAAAAACCAAATGCATTGGATTAACATCACTATAAACATATGTTCGATGTCATTAAACAAACACCAAAAGGTACTTACATAGAACTGCCCAGAACAAATTTCCAAAAACAGTACATACTTAGTTTTATAGTTACACTAATAAAGTAACGTCACAATATTGTTCACAAAAGTACCATCACAATATTGGTCAGATAAGACTACTTAAATAAGCTTTCAAAAGCAGACTAGTCACGAAGTATCGTCGTCATCTCCAACGGAAACACTTGACTCTTTTATTTCCTTGATCAACGTAGTTACACGTCCCTCTAGATCTCGTCTCTCTTTTGCTCCTGAGATTAGTAGACATTTATCTAATGACATGATTTTCTTCGTCTGCGCAGAAAAAAAAAGAGAGGAAGCTAATTAATTAAAAAAGCTGTAATAAAGTAAGCCTCTAAACCAATGCACTCAACAACGTTAGAACGATCAGCGGGGTGGTACATCATGGACCCAGCAGTCTTTAAAATAATTGCAAACGGAACCATTATTGCACAAAATTTTCTACGTAAATACATATCTAATTGCATTGGAGGTGTTCCTTAAGACTAACTGCATAAATCAGAAGATTTATTAAACCAGCAGACAACATGACACACTACAGAGTTCGCAGTCTACGTAGTGTGCCTGCAACATGTAGAAACACTTTTTAAAGAATTACCTTCACTACCTATGTATGTACTTTAACTTGGGATGATCATCTATAAGATTTAGTAGGGTCAGTCTAAAATTAAAAACATAGAATTTTCAGTCACTATATTATGGTTGATAATCGTTTCTACTTTAGAATGATATTCAATACTCTAAAAAAGAGCTAGCCCTAAAAAACCTACGTGAAAACTGATGGATAGCCAGGGCCCAAAAGTATATATTTCCACATTTGATATTCTAATATACTTCTATAAAATAACTTAAAATCCTATTAAAGTTGTCATACGTTGTGGTTACTCACTCCTTTCCTACGCTTCTGTAGAGTTGAATCATGGAAGAGATGTAGTACCTTATTCAAACCTATTCTGAAGCTTTTATTCATTACAGACCAGCCTATAAGATTTTACAAAGTTTACCATACAACAGTGTCTTTCTCTCAGTTTTGTTAGCCTAGAGTGCCTTACTTCAAGGCCAATATCTCTCAATTTGTATACTCAGATGAATTAAATCTTTTTGCTGAGTAATTTATAGACTTCAGGTCCTAACATATCAAGAGTTTGCTCTATAACAAGGCCTATACCACTCAAGGAATATATTTGAAGTTTATTATTTCAGCTGCCCAGAATCAGCTTTAACAAGTCCCAGTAATTCGTCTATTAGACACCATCTACAAGTCTGGTAGCCACAATATTTTACAGGCATATAGTTAAGACATAAGACTACAACTTTCATTATCTAGACATTAACCAATTAGAACTTTAGGACCATGAAAATACAGCTTCAATGTCGTAAACTAATCCTGAAAAATGCAGAATTATAGAGTTCATGTTGATTATTAAGGCTCTAATTCATACACATTAGGTCTGAAAATTACAAAACTTAGCAGACCTGTAGATCAAAGTTTTATGAACACATTTTATTCTTTATGAGTTGTCTAATTTCCTCCCTAACTCATCCAAAATATGTGTCTAAAACATGGCAGATTTTCTAGGGATCATAATATGCAGAAATCAACATTGATAATATGGATGTTACTTCCAAACGGTTTGCTATAATTGACTAATTCTTTCTCTTGAGTTTGCTAAACAGTTTGAGTTACAACATATTAAAACTTTCTTGCATTATATGGAATTTACAATTTATGGCCTAATTTTATAAGTCTGTCAAGATGCTTTCAAAAACAGCTAGATCCAACCATGTTCGATGAGCTCTATCTCAATTCCTACACATTTGATTCCCACCATATTTTGAAGATATATTCTAAAGAGCTATATCTACATCTTTGATTCTTTGTCCAATAAGTAAATAGACCTTTAACCCTTTTAAATCATGCCCCCAATTCAAAACAGAGATCCTGAAAATTCCAGAATTTTACTTTGAAAATTATCAAGTTCTACTGTGATATAAAGAAAACCATTTACAACAAATCCTATGGTATATTCTTGGTCAAATTTAATTCTAAAGGGGCCTAATATTCCAGAAAAAACTGGTTAGAATTGCAGTTTTTGTATTTCCGTAAAAACAACCTGTGGATAACTTTGTGTGCTTGTACGACGAGGGTTCCAAACCCCATAGAACCTATATTATAAACAATTAACCCTTAATCCACATGACACAACAATCTAGCAAGATTGTATAAGGTTTAGGGACGCCAATTTCGATTAAAGGAACACACCCACATAACCTCATTTGCACATATGAAACTGGACTATATAAACAAGTGAATACTTAAAACAAAAATCAGTTTCAAAACTCACCCGAATTAGAGAGGGAATAGCTTAAAAGAATTAAGTCGGGATGCTCGCTACCATTCTTCTTTCTCCCTCTGAGTTGGGGACATACATAGCGCGCAGCTGCCGAACATACACACTCTAAGTTGGGGACATGCCAAAATCCAAGAGGATTCTTAGGCATGAATGTCAAAAACCAAGAGGAGTTCCAAGACTTCTGGTCCTTGTGAATCTCACAGAGAGCCACAATACCAGGCCTAAATCTATAGGAGTTCCTCTGCCATTGCCTCGACATCTGTCTCTCCTACATAACCGAAATCAGTTTCACATAAAAATACAAATATTATAGCTTTAAGGTCATCAAAAAAATAGTACTTCTTGTTCTCGGAGTTCCCTTCAATACTGATAAGCGTACAAAACTTCATATCAGCGAAACTACTCTAATTTCTCAATGTCAAATACTGGTATAGATATACACACACATTACATATATAAAATTGTGCTTATAATTCACCTCTTGCTTAGCTTTTCCTTGATATTCAGAACTTTTCAGCTAAGAAGTTAGTGATAAAATGAAATCGTTCAATATGAAAACCTGCTCGTGTAAATTTAATTACGCTAATCTTAGATGAAAACTTTAACAAATAAATGAATCAAAGGTAAATATAAAATTACAGTAAAGTACGTGAAGAAAATTAAGAAACCTTACGAGTTCATGGTTGCGGAGGGAGGAAGTATGTTGATAAACAATTGGAGTGAAAAGCAAGACGAGTGAGAGATGTGTTCAAATTGATTCTCATCTGTATCAAGCTGAACATAATCATAATCATAACAGTTAACAGTTAGCACTACACAAAATTAGACTGCCATATATTTGGGCTAGCTCCAACTTTAATGTTTCGATCTAGCCTACATTTTAAATTTTACAGAAGGTTGATGGTTTAAATCTTGTGAAAAAGCCATCATTGGAGATCGAAAGAACCACAATTTTAAAGGCTAATGCTCTAATAATTCCTTAAAATGAAAAAAAAATGATAGTCTCCATTCTCCATTGTATCCACGAATTAGTACAAACTATGCTCCCAAAGAACACAAAGAAACATAAATTAAAGAACATAAACACAAATTAAGCCTTAATAAACAGTAATTAGGCCCATTCTAAACATATATATGTCAAACAAACACAAAGGCTACTAAAACACAAACACAAATTCCACGCCTATTTAACACAAAAATTAGGGTTTGTACCTTGTTGAAATAAGCTCCCAAAGCAGTGACTGAGTAGAAGACCTAATTGCTACAACCCGTAGTGGCCCTAACTGAACCTTGAAGAACCCTAATTAATCTTTGAAGAACCCTAATTAAGCCATTTAGAACCATTCGAGATTTTGAGAGACCGTAATGTTTTGAGAGAAATACAGAGAGTAATGTTTTGAGAGAGATATAGAGAGTCTCAAAATGTTTGAGTGGAGAGATATTGGCTTTCTTCTAATTTTTACTTATTTTTTTGCCGCCTGTTTTTTATTTATTTTGCTAACACTTTTTTAATCATTAACTGTAACGCTTTAATTTATGTTACAATAATATTTTAATTTTGTTTAAGGTAACACTAAATTACATCAACAGCAACGTTAAAAACATATATTGCCTTATATCAAATTTAAGTCATCTAAGGTAACATTTTAGCCGGTAACACAAAAATTAATGTTGGTGAATCCCATATATGGTGTAGTGTATATATGGCATTTGTCCTTTCAATATTTGGAGAACCTAAAGTACACTAAACTGGACACTCTATTGGAGCTCATTGAAAAGAAAGGGGAGAGCAATAAAAAGCTATATGATGATCTAAAAAGAGATCAATTCCTGAGGCTGCCTGAGGTCATCTCCAAACCAAAAACCATAATATTTCAAAGCATCACAAAGGAAAACTCAATAGATCAATTGGTGATTCCTATTCACCTAGAGATGAAGAGCAAAGACAAGATATTTCAAGTGATTCAAATGCTAAGGGCAAAAAGAGGATTCAGGACTGCAGAAGAATTGGAGACAATTCAAATTCTACAAAAATTTCTTACTTCTGGCAGAATTCCTGAATCACTCAAGGCGAGGAAAGAAAAGAAAAATGACAAGGATGATGAAGAGAAGAGCAGTAGAAGAAGAAGTCAACAAAGAAGTGATAAGGATGGGACAAGTGAAAGCAACAAAGGCAAATCTTCCAAGAAATCCAAAGAAGCTGACAATGACAAGAAGGAATCACAAAGAAAGAAAGAGGCTGAAAGGAGAAAAAGTGGAAATCAGCAAGCCAAGGACATTGCTAGCAGTATTTTAACCACAAAACAAGAATCTAAGTCTAGGGTGGATACTGTTGGTAATGATCCTACAAAATCTAAGATCAAGGCTTCTGAAACTGATCTACCACAGAAGAAAAATGAAGACACAAAAGCAAAACCTAAGGCACACTACCACAAAGTCACAGCTAGTGGAGTGTTGCAGTGGATCAAAGGAAAGGGATTAAAACTACTTCCAAATGATGTTGCACTGAAGACAAAATCTCCCCGTTCTGGAAAGCTACCTCAAGTAAAGCACTGGAAACTCAAAAGTGTTGCTAAAAGAACAAGGATAACAAAGAGAAATGGAGTGATCACAAATGTTGTTGGGATTAATGTACTTCCTCTAGATGAAGACTATGATGAAGATGCCCTAGCATTCCTGAGAGTCCAAAGAATCTTTGAAGTCAAAGTAAAACAAAGTCATCTAGAGATCAAATACACTAATGGAAGGGAGAAAGAGATGAAGACAGGGAGATAGCAATATTTTCCAACATATGAGCTCGAAAGAATAAATGCATTGCTGAACTTTGAGGAAAGAGAAGAAAGGATGTGGAAAATTGAGATTGCCAGGTTTTTGAAAATGCATTCTGATTATCAAGAAAATCTGAGGAAGTGGACTGAAAAGAAGAAAATTCAGAAGGAAAAGGAGATGGCAGAAATGGAAGAGAAGGCTAAGGAATTAAGAAAGAAAGGGCTATGTAAATTCAAGCTAAAACCTTATGTAGTGGAGTACTAAAACAAAAGTGGAGGTAAAAGCAAAATAAGAATGGAGTTTTTGGATTCCTATGTGGAAAGTGCCCTGAAAGCTGCAGTTGAAGATTTAGAAGACTCTCCTCTCATAGAAGAACTGATTGCAAGAGATGAAATTCTAGAAGCCATTTCAGAAATGAACAGAAGGGAAGAAGCCGGAAAGAAGAAGGTTTATGATGACTATCTAGAAAAACAAATGGAATCTCAAGATGCACAGCAACAGAAAAATTATTTGTAACATCCAGAAAATTAGGTGCCAATTTCCTATTTGTTTAAATAATAAAAGTAGTAATATTTAATGTTTATAAAAATTTGCTGCATTATGTGTTTAAATGTTTAATAATATTATGTGAAGTTGTGGGGTGATTTAAATTTTTTCGGTAATTATAAGTAAATTTGAGCCCGATAAAATTGTTTTAAGTAAATTAGTTCGAAATGCATTTAATTATGAATTTTGAGCATCTAAATACTTTGAGAATAATTTTGGATATATAAATAAATTTTATTAGTTGGATTTAATTATTTCAGAGATATTTCATTTAAAATTTTATTTTTACAATATCATATTAGTTCCGCTAAATTGCAGTTAGTGGGCTAATAAAAGTATAGTAATAGCTATCCTAATCTATTATATTCCAGAAGACAGTGGAAGGCTCCAGAAACTACATTTTCTTTTCTAAACACACAGGATATATATACACACACCACAAACACACGCACGCAAACACAAAACACACACACACACACTCAGTTGTATGAATCGAAGAAGAATCCAGCGGAAGAAAAGTCGAGAGAAAACAAAATCTTCTCCCCCTTTTCTATTCGTTTTCCGATCGCCGCCACCGTTCAGGCGACGCTTCTGCCGCCCGCCTTCGCCGCTGTTCTTCGAGCGCCACCGCGCGAGTCCGCCACCGCCGTTCCTTTCTCCGTCAAACTCCGGCCATCGGGTTTTGCCGTCCAGCCGCCCACCACCGCGCGTGAGCAGCCACCGCTCTTCAGTCAAGTTACGACCACCACCGCTGTTGGTTCTTTCCGGCGATGAACGCCGCACAACTGTCCCTTTTTCCTGTCAAACTCCGGCCGTTTCCACCATCAGTACTTGCCAAATCACCACCACTATACTTCGATTTCAGCTCTGAGGGTATAAATCGAAACCCTGCAATGTTTTTATTCTTTTATTAATTTATATGTATATACAAATTCGTTTTTGGTGTAGTAAATTAAATATAGAATTGTTGTTGTTATTAATAATTTGGGGTGATAATATATAATCCGATTTTTTGGTGGTAATTATACCCATTATTTAATAAGTTCGTTTTGTGATTAAATGGTGATAGGTAATGATTCAGTTTTTGTGGTAATCTTATATAGAGATTCGTTTTAATAATCTGTAGTAGTTATGAATTCGTTTTGTTAGTAACTTATGATAGTACAAATTCATTTTTTATTTAATATGTGTTATTTATGTGCAAAATGGTTGTTAAATTTCTAAATAAGTTTTGCTGAGATTTTAAGTGTTTTCGATGAACTTCAATTGTTAGTATAGCTTAGTTATAATTATAAATCTATTTAGTTGTGACGAGATTTAAATGCAGTATTTAAATTTCGTGATAATTTTAGAGTTTAATTCTGAATTGTAGATTTGAAATTTTGTTTGGGTAATTCCTCTATTTGAATTATATTGCGTGTTTAAATGGTTTTAGTATGGTGAGTATAGTATGTGTTTAGTCCTGTTAATATATGAGGCTCTTAGCAATGTGAAGAAAGAATATAATGAATATGTGCCGTAATTACTAAATTGAGTTGATGTTAATTGTTTAAGTTAATGTTAAACAGTTTTACGGATTTGATTAAGTAACTCTAGTTGGTGAGTTAATATCTGTTTAATCTCTCAACTTGTTCTATGAATATTAATTATGGTGAAGTGATTTTTATTGTGAAGGTTTAAACTGATATTGAGTTGATAATTGTTAAAACTCATTTGGATGTATGGTATTGTGAAGTGGTTTCATTGTGAAGAGTTACTTTTGATATTCTGGTATAATTCCCAGCTTGGGGAATTATTATAGTTGACGGTTGAGATATTTATTTATATTGTTATTTACTATTAAAATATACAGGTTGTTGTTGTGCTGTACTATGTGATCCGTCCTATGATTGGGGGCGCAACATAGTACATGCAAAATTTCTGGCTAGTCCTGTTTACGAACGGGTCATGCCGAAATTTCGTAAAATCTATTTAATTGTTTTATTATTTGTTTTAAAGTCATTAGAGTTTAAAAGAGTAATTAAATTAATTATTTTTAATCAATTTTAGATAATAATGAAATTGATTTAATTGACCAATTAAGTTGAGAATTAATTGGTGAATTTTATTGATTGGTTATTATTTAACTTTGATTATTTATAATCAAGTTTGATTATTACTTTCAAACTATTTTATTAATTTAGTATTTAATCATTATCTGTTGGACTTGATTGATTTGGTCAAGTCAAGAAGTTGTTTGATTATAATTGATTATTCTGACTCTGTGATATATATATATATATACACACACACTTATATGTGATTAAATGCTATTATGCACATTACCGAGTTAAGAATTGAACCAGTATGCCAGAGTTGAGTAAATACATGGTTGCCTGCTATCTGCTATATGTTTGGATGATATATCGAGTGAATATGTTATGGTGGAATTGTGAGCTGAAATTGATTAAGTTAAATGTTGAAGGAGACTAGTTGTAAATTGATTCTTGGTTATTGATATTAGTTTAAAACAGGTGGTTTGTTATATAAACAGAGGAAGTGCTGCCGAATTTTCGGCAGGACTACTAAAGAAATATTATTGCAAATGGTATATGACATGATATGCCGGTTTAAATGCATACGTGAATGAGATATGATTCTGTGTTAATGTGTAACTATTAAAGTTGTATAATTATAAGAGTTAGCGGACTAAACATGTGCTATGTGCTACTTGGTAATAACCAGATTTAAGTAAATGATTGATTTTCAATTCATAGATAGTTTATGTCCAAATCTTTATAAAAGGGAAGGCCAAATATTTTCCATAAAGGATTTCAACCTTATTATGTGTTTAGGTGCCGCATGTCTGGGCGGGTTATTTATTATTATGTGTTTAGGTGCCGCATGTCTGGGCGGGTACTTTCCTTATGTGATTTACTGCATGTCAAGGCAGAATTATTGAGTATTAAGTAAATTATGGATTAAATTATGGACGATTGAGTTAGAAAGTTTTGGTGTTGAAAACAGGGCAAACGTCCACTATACGAATAGGTCATGCCCAATTTTCTGTAGAAATTATATGCGTTTGAGTTTATAAACATTTATATTATGTGAAAGTTATAGTACGAGGGCTAATCTAATCTTATCCCAATCCCCCGGCAGTTTCATTTCCACAGCCGGCCGAGAAGAGAAAAGAAAGGAAGGTGAAAATTCCCCTGGTCTGTAATTGAAAGCAGACACGCGGGTAGAGTATAATAATTAATTGATTTTGTGCATAGCGCTATCGAGGCAAGTTCCTTCTGACCCTTCCTCCTGCTAATTATTTGAGAAATGATGATGTTTTATATATTGTTGAATTATCTTATGGAAGATATGTTTTGGAAAGTTGATGAAAGTTATTATGATAAGTTTTCCACTATAAATACTCTTTGTCCTTAAAACGTAATCCATTGAACTTCCTCGGGCATCTTAATTGTTCAAGATGACCCTTTAAAGATGTATTCAGCTATGACTACTCTCATTTTTCGAGGTAGTTAAACATTTGTTGACTTCAATCGGATTTATTGTTCAAATCCGATAAACTTTATTTGAAAATTCTCAGATTTGATTCATTGTTCGGATCAAAGTAGTTATGTGCAGTGTAGTGGATAGATGAAAGGAAATTCCTCAGAAACTTCCTCTTAAACAATCATCCTAGCGCATTTGTATAGTGTCTTGATGAGTTCGAGTTGTTCTTATCTTTCAAGACGACTCAAAATATTTTATGCTATTCAATAAACCTCCTTGTTCGAGGTTTGTTATTTTATTGTCTGGTGTGACATATTATTCGTGTCCACATAATCATCTTTTTGTCAAAGGTTGCAACGGCCCATTGTTCGGGTCGATATCGTATAAATAGTAACTGGCAGTCGGCCAGAATAGACGAGATCATTTGATAAATCACTCAAACTCAATTGTGTTCATTTCATTCTGGAGGAACATCTTTACTCCACTGGTCAACATGGGAGTGGCCCATGGGATTTTCTTTCTGATCAACACGAGGCACAAACTCGTGGTATCAAGAGAAGATTATATTTTATTTTGGCACAAATGTTGCCGGGTCGATTATTCGACCACCTTTTTTTGCTAGCAAAATGTTTTTGTGATACTTGAGACATAGTAGTGATCGTGCTATGGGGTATCACGGGTGTACGGTACTTGAGACACGGCAGTTGATCGAGCCGTGGGGTATCGTAGAGGAGATAAGACCAGTATCTACATCATTCAAAGTTCAGTATTTTCATCATTCAAAGTCCAGTGTCCACATTATTCAGAGTTTGGTATCTACAGCATTCAAAGTTCGAATGCAATTGCGTTGACTTAAACGATTCGGTAAATCAGTGGACTTCTAGTCCGTCAGAATAATTGCTATAATGTGAGTCCTGTGGACATCATTCCTATTATACCTCAAAGGTAGTGTATTCAAGTGCAAATGTGTTGAGATTAATGATTTGGTCAGTTCTTTGACCACCTTTCTATCAGAGTAAATTGTTAATCGATTATTGATTTGAGATCCTTTGTATGACAAGTATTTTCCTTCACATTTCTTTTATGATTAGTATGAGTAAGCGAGTCGATGGAAATTGCTGAGCACCTAGTTGCTCACCCTTGTTAATCATTTTTACAGCTAAAAGAGGAGAAAGTCGATTCATCCCGATACAGAGCTAAAGGGTAGATTGACAGCAGTTAATTGCATAGCTGTGGAACGAGAAGATTCAGGACGACGTTGAGAAGACGAGCTGCTGCAGATCATTTGGATCTAGTGACAGGATATTGTATAAGAATGAATTATAGTAAACATTATATTGTATAAGTAGTTTCGCCTAGTATACTTCATATCGAAGTTATACCAGTGTCATAGATTATATGTAAAGAGATTGTTGTAAAAGAAAGTTAAGGTTTGAATGAAATTTTGGCCTCTTGTTTCTAGCCCTATAACCTAAAAGATTCTTGGTAGAGATTGGGGTCGTAGAAGTTATATTTGAGATAGATTAATGTTTAACAGGTTGTTTTAAATCGAGATTTTAGCGTGACGATCAAATCCTCTGACCCAGGATTTGGGGGGCGTTACAGTTTGGTATCAGAGCAGGGTTATAGTAAACTAGAAACGAGAGTGTGTAGGAGTAGGTATAGTTATGTGAGAAACGTCAGAACTCATATAGAGTTCGTGTTGGACTATTGGATATAGTACCGACGAGTAATTTAAGATATGGTATTCGTTTGAGATAGTTGAGATGAGCTGGATAGAAACCCTTGCGACTGCAGACGTAGCCGATGGAATCTTCAGAGACTATTGCGGGTCGACGATGACGTATGATATCGATACCCGTAGGACGTGTAGCAGAAGAACTTAGAATCAAATGACGAGTCGTCAAGAGGAGCTGATAAAGAAGACATACCTGAAGATCTTGGCAATACTTCCCTTCTTATTGAATTATGAGATATTCCTTAAAGTTTCTAAAACCCTTTCAGGTTGTGACATTCGAGCTTCTCCTTTTTCTTCAAGTGTGAATAACTCTATTATTGATAAATCATCATTTCCTCATATTGTGCCAGTAAAGTCTTTTCCGATTATTCCTTCTCCAGAAGTAGTACCCTTGGAATCTGTTCAGTTGTAACCCATTCAGTTGTAATCCAGGGGTGTATTTGAGAATTCGTCATCAAAAAAGGTCATAATTGTTGAGGTGAATTTTTGGTATTTTTGGAAGATGACTTCGTTAGAGTCCTCAGATTTTCATGCTATTCGAGTCAGATCTCCGACTCCTACCGAAGAGATCATGAAGAACCTGGTTCAAAGTTAGACACTAAATCATCGAAAGAGTATATGATCGTAAACAAAGACATTGAGGATTTTTCATTGGGATACTTGCACCACCTTCCTATTGGGTGATGGGTTTAGTAGAATTACTTTCTTTTGATGTGGATATAGTAGATTTCCCTCCAGTCATTCCTGACTAAGTTACCTACGTGGCAACAAAACTAAGTTTTAAGATGATCCTTTGACTTCTGTTAAGGCATCCCTAGCTGATGTGAACCGTACTTTAAAAATATCATTGTCAATTACTACCTTGGGATTTGGAAGAGATATGGATGGAGATCTTCAGATGATACTCCTATTGAACTTGTTCTATTCTTGTGAGAAATGTCGTGATACTCATTTTCCAGAATTGGACCAACTTAAGGCACACACACCATAGATGGACTCTAAGAGATACAACTATGTGTTCTGAAATTCGAAACTAAGTTCGAAAGATGAAGCTTATAAGAATTGAGATAGTGCCCTCCGACAATAAGTTTTCGTGCATATCCTCTTAAAGATTTTCTTCCCTGATGAGCTGTTGATATTTACAAGTGACGTTTTTATTCTAGAATCAATGGTTGCGCTTTATTAGCTGCGATTGTCGGTAATTTTTATAATTTGCGTCGCTCAAACGTTTTCATTTTTTTTTGCTTGAAAGGTGTCCATATTATTCAGAGGTCAATTTATCTATCACTATTTACTTCGGAAATATACATTCTTTTCATAACTCTTTCTATATCGGACTCTTTTCGTGATACTGAGATGAACAACCCTATGAATAGGGGATGACTGTCTGTCTGTGTGATAGAAGTCTGGTGGGACGCCACCTATATGTGCTGTTGCTTGTCGTTAGAGTACTGAAGGCTGGCCACCTTGGGTACTATGACGGTTGTCCTAATGACATATGCGACGGAACAAATGTTCAGTGATCATTTTGATCTCTCAGTTAACCCCTTATAAAAGATTAGCGTTACCAAGAATCGATTATACCCACGTCATTGTTTAACATTTTCCATCTCTGAGTTATTCTGTTCAAGGATCTTATGGATCATAAAAGGAACAGTGTTTTAAAGTTGCGACAGTGTATGCTAACATTTCAGAGTGATGATACTTCTTTTCCAGAAAGGGGGAACTCAACAAATTAAGTTTGAGTAATGATCGTTGAAAAAGGAAGAGACCATCCTACTAGTTCGTTTGTCATATCTTCAAAACCCAAACACAGTGTTTTACGGTTTAGTATTAAGGTCCTATGAACTTAATTGGGATATGGAGCAATTATCGAAAGAAAATGAATTTATGTTGGATAAACTGGTGATACGTGGCGTGATGACGCAGAGTAATTGTCCCTCATTTGGGAAAGGATAGAGTGCACAATCCATGATTTCCTTATATTCTGATTCTAAATATGATACATAAAGGATGGTTTGACCGTAAAAGAGTTGAGATTCAATATTTAAGACCTATAATTCGATTGAGAGCCTTTATTATAGAATTTCCAGGATAACTCCACGGATTAGTCTAAAACGAACTATCCCGAACCTATTAAAAAGACTAGTGTTGTTACGAAGGTTTCTATCTATCTGTTTGCTTGATTCGGGAATCGCAAGATCTTTTATATCAGAGAATTTTAAGAACAAACTGGATGTTCAGCCATTACCATTAAGAGAAACTTTGGTTATAGAAGTAGAAAATCGGGAAAACAGTTCCTATCGATCAGATATGTCCAGATTGTGGTACTGAGATTTAAGAACAACGATTCGACGCAGATCTTCTTCCTTGTAAGCTAGGAGAATTTGATGTAATACCTGGAATGGAATAAGAGATGATACGATTAGGGTATGCAGAGGTAATTAGGGACATGTCTATTGAACCTGTTGAGGAACCATCGTAAGTAATTTTAAATGCTTATCTGAATACCGGGTTCATACCTTCTATCTAACTTCTCTACAAGACTTCCAACTTATTCTTTGTAAATAAAACCGTGGTTACAAGTATAGGTGGAAAGGATATCACCCTAGTGAAATATCTGAATGACCACCCAAGCTTAACTTGAAGAGAACTGAGGCAACACTTTGGGTTAGAAATCAAAACCAGAAACAAGAACTTAACCATAAACCGAACTAAGGATGATACTTTAAAATTGTTCTTTGAATATCCTTGGACAGAAAGAATCCTCTGAGAAGAAGGTCATCTATGTTGGGAAACCCGTCATTACTAAGCTATAAAATGCTGTTGAGTTAAAAAGGAATTATTGATGTCGAGGTTGCAAGACAGCAGATTACTTTGCCAAGAATGTTCAATAAGTATGGGCCACATGGTAGATGCTGAAAAGAAACTCCTGAAACCAGCAAGGGTCGCACTTGTAACTGGACTTGAAAATTGTTTTCATGACGACTTACCAAGAGAAACTCACCCGACAAAGAGATAGTGTATTATTGATCTTACTCTAGGACCATACCTATTTCTAAAGTGCATTACAGAATGGCACCGGTTGAGAGACAAAAGAATTGGAAACTCAATTGCAAGAATTACTTAATAAAGGTGTAGGTTGACCCAACCTATTGGGGAACCCCGGTTTTGTTCGTAAAGATGAAAGATGGATCCATAAATTTACGTATAGATTATTGAGAACTGAATCAGACGACAATCAAGAGTAAAATACCTTTTGCCCATAATTGATAACTTGTTTGACCAGCTAAAAGGAGCCGCTTAAATTTGTGAGGATTGAATTAAGATTTTAATTACCACCAGCTGAAGGGTTAAGATGATAATGCTTTTCAGTCAGCTTTTGGGACATGTTACAAACACTATGAATGTCTACCGATGTTGTTTGGATTGAATGCCCCACCTGCTTTTATGGAATGAATAAACTATGTATTAAGAAGTACTTGGATAAGTTCAGGATTGAGTTTATTGATGACATCTTAGCAAGCTCAAAACTTCAAGAAGAATACTCAGAACACCTTCGTATAATCTTGGAGACCTTAAGAAAAAGGAAGGTTATATGTAAAGTCTTCAAAGTGAAAGATTCTGTTGAAAAAGATTCAATTTCAGGATATATTGTGAGTAGTAAGGAATTAAAGTTGAGGACATGAGGGACTTAGGTACGTTGAGATACTAAGGACCCTAACAATAAGAGATATAAAAGTATGAGCCTATATTGATGATGTTGTGTTGGCTCGTAATGTGAAAGTAAGCAGAAGCATAAGTTATGTGAGGAATGTATCCCTTCAAGTTAGGAGAACTCGAGGATATTTTGAAAATAGACCGGTTGATCTGTTACGAGACACAAGTATGTTGAGGGATAAGAAAGTAGGAATATAGATTATTGATGAGGAGAGTTTGATCTCCAAGGATGAGAAACTTATTTGACGCATGTGACTCGACACTGTTAGGGAGATACCGAGTAGAAAGGAAAGGAAGAGATATAGCAAGGCACCGACTTGGATAACATTGTTGATTCAGAGATGATGTCAGGAAAGCTGCACCAGGAAGCAATATCTACCAAATAAACTTTATGTACGTAGCGGCTTGGTGTGTAATAAGTAGTAATTATGTAATAAGTCAGAGATAGGTCGTTGCCTGGATTTGCGGGCTGGAACTATTACTTGTTGTAAGAATGATACTCACTATGATATGTGTCATATGTTGAGCATTAAAGATGATCATGGATCGTGGCGTCCTGAGTCAACTGATAGTGGATTTGGGGTTGACGCCATCATTTATGCGTTGTGCAATACAAGAAGGCTAACTACCTTTAGTAATGTCTTAGCAAAGGCACGCAACAGAAGTTCATTGACCATATTGATCTCTCAGTTATTCTTTTATTTTCAAAGATAATTGCTTTGGAATCTGTCACTCGATGACCACAATTGTGGGACACTCATTATAATATGACGTCTTTTCACTTCAAGATATCATGGATCTGATTATCTCAAATAATCTGGGAAGTATGCCAAGCAGGTTGGAATTAGCTAACCTTTGCGGTGAGATTGCCAAGAGTCAAAGCGGATCAGGATGCGAATAGAATACTAGTAACGCGTAACGTGTAGTGGTACAACTGGGATTGTCCTATACCGAAGAACTGGTAGAACACCAGATTAGAAAGAACAAGTGTCAAGAGTGAAGGATTAGTATTATTGCGGATGCAACAAGAGTTGGAAGTTGTTAAAGGAACCTTAGTGACTTCTTAGGCTGATTCTGAGGACAGAATCCTTTTAAGGAGGGAAGGATGTAACATCCAGAAAATTAGGTGCCAATTTCCTATTTGTTTAAATAATAAAAGTAGTAATATTTAATGTTTATAAAAATTTGCTGCATTATGTGTTTAAATGTTTAATAATATTATGTGAAGTTGTGGGGTAATTTAAATTTTTTCGGTAATTATAAGTAAATTTGAGCCCGATAAAATTGTTTTAAGTAAATTAGTTCGAAATGCATTTAATTATGAATTTTGAGCATCTAAATACTTTGAGAATAATTTTGGATATATAAATAAATTTTATTAGTTGGATTTAATTATTTCAGAGATATTTCATTTAAAATTTTATTTTTACAATATCATATTAGTTCCGCTAAATTGCAGTTAGTGGGCTAATAAAAGTATAGTAATAGCTATCCTAATCTATTATATTCCAGAAGACAGTGGAAGGCTCCAGAAACTACATTTTCTTTTCTAAACACACAGGATATATATACACACACCACAAACACACGCACGCAAACACAAAACACACACACACACACTCAGTTGTATGAATCGAAGAAGAATCCAGCGGAAGAAAAGTCGAGAGAAAACAAAATCTTCTCCCCCTTTTCTATTCATTTTCCGATCGCCGCCACCGTTCAGGCGACGCTTCTGCCGCCCGCCTTCGCCGCTGTTCTTCGAGCGCCACCGCGCGAGTCCGCCACCGCCGTTCCTTTCTCCGTCAAACTCCGGCCATCGGGTTTTGCCGTCCAGCCGCCCACCACCGCGCGTGCGCAGCCACCGCTCTTCAGTCAAGTTACGACCACCACCGCTGTTGGTTCTTTCCGGCGATGAACGCCGCACAACTGTCCCTTTTTCCTGTCAAACTCCGGCCGTTTCCACCATCAGTACTTGCCAAATCACCACCACTATACTTCGATTTCAGCTCTGAGGGTATAAATCGAAACCCTGCAATGTTTTTATTCTTTTATTAATTTATATGTATATACAAATTCGTTTTTGGTGTAGTAAATTAAATATAGAATTGTTGTTGTTATTAATAATTTGGGGTGATAATCTATAATCCGATTTTTTGGTGGTAATTATACCCATTATTTAATAAGTTCGTTTTGTGATTAAATGGTGATAGGTAATGATTCAGTTTTTGTGGTAATCTTATATAGAGATTCGTTTTAATAATCTGTAGTAGTTATGAATTCGTTTTGTTAGTAACTTATGATAGTACAAATTCATTTTTTATTTAATATGTGTTATTTATGTGCAAAATGGTTGTTAAATTTCTAAATAAGTTTTGCTGAGATTTTAAGTGTTTTCGATGAACTTCAATTGTTAGTATAGCTTAGTTATAATTATAAATCTATTTAGTTGTGACGAGATTTAAATGCAGTATTTAAATTTCGTGATAATTTTAGAGTTTAATTCTGAATTGTAGATTTGAAATTTTGTTTGGGTAATTCCTCTATTTGAATTATATTGCGTGTTTAAATGGTTTTAGTATGGTGAGTATAGTATGTGTTTAGTCCTGTTAATATATGAGGCTCTTAGCAATGTGAAGAAAGAATATAATGAATATGTGCCGTAATTACTAAATTGAGTTGATGTTAATTGTTTAAGTTAATGTTAAACAGTTTTACGGATTTGATTAAGTAACTCTAGTTGGTGAGTTAATATCTGTTTAATCTCTCAACTTGTTCTATGAATATTAATTATGGTGAAGTGATTTTTATTGTGAAGGTTTAAACTGATATTGAGTTGATAATTGTTAAAACTCATTTGGATGTATGGTATTGTGAAGTGGTTTCATTGTGAAGAGTTACTTTTGATATTCTGGTATAATTCCCAGCTTGGGGAATTATTATAGTTGACGGTTGAGATATTTATTTATATTGTTATTTACTATTAAAATATACAGGTTGTTGTTGTGCTGTACTATGTGATCCGTCCTATGATTGGGGGCGCAACATAGTACATGCAAAATTTCTGGCTAGTCCTGTTTACGAACGGGTCATGCCGAAATTTCGTAAAATCTATTTAATTGTTTTATTATTTGTTTTAAAGTCATTAGAGTTTAAAAGAGTAATTAAATTAATTATTTTTAATCAATTTTAGATAATAATGAAATTGATTTAATTGACCAATTAAGTTGAGAATTAATTGGTGAATTTTATTGATTGGTTATTATTTAACTTTGATTATTTATAATCAAGTTTGATTATTACTTTCAAACTATTTTATTAATTTAGTATTTAATCATTATCTGTTGGACTTGATTGATTTGGTCAAGTCAAGAAGTTGTTTGATTATAATTGATTATTCTGACTCTGTGATATATATATATATATACACACACACATATATGTGATTAAATGCTATTATGCACATTACCGAGTTAAGAATTGAACCAGTATGCCAGAGTTGAGTAAATACATGGTTGCCTGCTATCTGCTATATGTTTGGATGATATATCGAGTGAATATGTTATGGTGGAATTGTGAGCTGAAATTGATTAAGTTAAATGTTGAAGGAGACTAGTTGTAAATTGATTCTTGGTTATTGATATTAGTTTAAAACAGGTGGTTTGTTATATAAACAGAGGAAGTGCTGCCGAATTTTCGGCAGGACTACTAAAGAAATATTATTGCAAATGGTATATGACATGATATGCCGGTTTAAATGCATACGTGAATGAGATATGATTCTGTGTTAATGTGTAACTATTAAAGTTGTATAATTATAAGAGTTAGCGGACTAAACATGTGCTATGTGCTACTTGGTAATAACCAGATTTAAGTAAATGATTGATTTTCAATTCATAGATAGTTTATGTCCAAATCTTTATAAAAGGGAAGGCCAAATATTTTCCATAAAGGATTTCAACCTTATTATGTGTTTAGGTGCCGCATGTCTGGGCGGGTTATTTATTATTATGTGTTTAGGTGCCGCATGTCTGGGCGGGTACTTTCCTTATGTGATTTACTGCATGTCAAGGCAGAATTATTGAGTATTAAGTAAATTATGGATTAAATTATGGACGATTGAGTTAGAAAGTTTTGGTGTTGAAAACAGGGCAAACGTCCACTATACGAATAGGTCATGCCCAATTTTCTGTAGAAATTATATGCGTTTGAGTTTATAAACATTTATATTATGTGAAAGTTATAGTACGAGGGCTAATCTAATCTTATCCCAATCCCCCGGCAGTTTCATTTCCACAGCCGGCCGAGAAGAGAAAAGAAAGGAAGGTGAAAATTCCCCTGGTCTGTAATTGAAAGCAGACACGCGGGTAGAGTATAATAATTAATTGATTTTGTGCATAGCGCTATCGAGGCAAGTTCCTTCTGACCCTTCCTCCTGCTAATTATTTGAGAAATGATGATGTTTTATATATTGTTGAATTATCTTATGGAAGATATGTTTTGGAAAGTTGATGAAAGTTATTATGATAAGTTTTCCACTATAAATACTCTTTGTCCTTAAAACGTAATCCATTGAACTTCCTCGGGCATCTTAATTGTTCAAGATGACCCTTTAAAGATGTATTCAGCTATGACTACTCTCATTTTTCGAGGTAGTTAAACATTTGTTGACTTCAATCGGATTTATTGTTCAAATCCGATAAACTTTATTTGAAAATTCTCAGATTTGATTCATTGTTCGGATCAAAGTAGTTATGTGCAGTGTAGTGGATAGATGAAAGGAAATTCCTCAGAAACTTCCTCTTAAACAATCATCCTAGCGCATTTGTATAGTGTCTTGATGAGTTCGAGTTGTTCTTATCTTTCAAGACGACTCAAAATATTTTATGCTATTCAATAAACCTCCTTGTTCGAGGTTTGTTATTTTATTGTCTGGTGTGACATATTGTTCGTGTCCACATAATCATCTTTTTGTCAAAGGTTGCAACGGCCCATTGTTCGGGTCGATATCGTATAAATAGTAACTGGCAGTCGGCCAGAATAGACGAGATCATTTGATAAATCACTCAAACTCAATTGTGTTCATTTCATTCTGGAGGAACATCTTTACTCCACTGGTCAACATGGGAGTGGCCCATGGGATTTTCTTTCTGATCAACACGAGGCACAAACTCGTGGTATCAAGAGAAGATTATATTTTATTTTGGCACAAATGTTGCCGGGTCGATTATTCGACCACCTTTTTTTGCTAGCAAAATGTTTTTGTGATACTTGAGACATAGTAGTGATCGTGCTATGGGGTATCACGGGTGTACGGTACTTGAGACACGGCAGTTGATCGAGCCGTGGGGTATCGTAGAGGAGATAAGACCAGTATCTACATCATTCAAAGTTCAGTATTTTCATCATTCAAAGTCCAGTGTCCACATTATTCAGAGTTTGGTATCTACAGCATTCAAAGTTCGAATGCAATTGCGTTGACTTAAACGATTCGGTAAATCAGTGGACTTCTAGTCCGTCAGAATAATTGCTATAATGTGAGTCCTGTGGACATCATTCCTATTATACCTCAAAGGTAGTGTATTCAAGTGCAAATGTGTTGAGATTAATGATTTGGTCAGTTCTTTGACCACCTTTCTATCAGAGTAAATTGTTAATCGATTATTGATTTGAGATCCTTTGTATGACAAGTATTTTCCTTCACATTTCTTTTATGATTAGTATGAGTAAGCGAGTCGATGGAAATTGCTGAGCACCTAGTTGCTCACCCTTGTTAATCATTTTTACAGCTAAAAGAGGAGAAAGTCGATTCATCCCGATACAGAGCTAAAGGGTAGATTGACAGCAGTTAATTGCATAGCTGTGGAACGAGAAGATTCAGGACGACGTTGAGAAGACGAGCTGCTGCAGATCATTTGGATCTAGTGACAGGATATTGTATAAGAATGAATTATAGTAAACATTATATTGTATAAGTAGTTTCGCCTAGTATACTTCATATCGAAGTTATACCAGTGTCATAGATTATATGTAAAGAGATTGTTGTAAAAGAAAGTTAAGGTTTGAATGAAATTTTGGCCTCTTGTTTCTAGCCCTATAACCTAAAAGATTCTTGGTAGAGATTGGGGTCGTAGAAGTTATATTTGAGATAGATTAATGTTTAACAGGTTGTTTTAAATCGAGATTTTAGCGTGACGATCAAATCCTCTGACCCAGGATTTGGGGGGCGTTACAAGTTGAAGATTTAGAAGACTCTCCTCTCATAGAAGAACTGATTGCAAGAGATGAAATTCTAGAAGCCATTTCAGAAATGAACAGAAGGGAAGAAGCCGGAAAGAAGAAGGTTTATGATGACTATCTAGAAAAACAAATGGAATCTCAAGATGCACAGCAACAGAAAAATTATTTGTAAGCTATCATTTTCTATTTGTAATCAAATTCTGTTCATAATGTACATCTGTTGTTTTCTCTGAAGTATATATCCTTTTATGTAAGTTCGGATTGTTATCAGACATGAAATTGTGCCTAAGTGTCTTACTCACAATTTGGTGGAGATTGTTAGGCTCAAGGCATGTCTGAACACCACTGTTAACAAGCCTACACATTGTGACTATGTCACTTTACATGACCTAGTGAATTTTATCACTGGGATATAGTATAGGTCTCTATTGTACTTGTCTTGTTTTCATGTACTTAGCTCTATTTTGTATGCTCAAGTTTATAATGAGCTTAGTAAGTTTCTTGTATCTTGAAGAAATAAGTTGCATAAATTTGTCTAAGTCCCTATATCGTGAAGTCAAAAATAAGCTATGTCGTGAAGTCATCAAAATCCATGCCGTGAAGTACCGAGATTGCATAGTCCAAAATGAACTATGTCGTGAAGTCTTCAAGGCTCATGTCGTGAAGTGTTGAGATCGCAAAGTCAAAATGTACTAGATCGTGAAGTCCTCAAAAAGGCGATATCGTGAAGTCTTCAAAGGCTATATCGTGAAGTCTTCAAAGGCTATATCTTGAAGTCAGAAATATGTCATATCGCATACTCCTAAAATACCCATATATCAAAGACCTCATATAGCAAAGTCTCAAATGTTCTATGTCAACAAGTCACAAGATAAGGAGTATGGTGGAGTTCACGATGTCAACACTTAGACGATCTACAACAAGACAAATCAAGATACAAATTCAAAGTTCAAAGGAGAAAAATACTGGAGCATCTGTTATGGTTAAGTGGTCCAAAGACAGATGGAAAATCTACAGCAAAACTTGGAGAGAAAGAATAGAGACAAGCAGCTACAGATACGGGATAGGACAACAGAAAGCAAGTGGTCCTTCGTGACACAGTTAACCTCTTATGGAAGAACAAGCGGGAGTTACAGTTAAGGGGTAGCTGTGTAAATAGGGTTTGCACTAGTTTTGTATAGGTAATATATATATTTTGCACACTCTATGGTTAGCTGTAAGAGAGACATACACAGAAATATTCAAGAACTCTTTTCTCTGTAAGAAAACAAGAAAACACTGTTCTTGTTTAGATGCCAGAATTTCACTTGTGAAATTTTGGAAGCTGTAGTATTTGATTTACTTAATACAAAGTAGATTAAAGTGATTGTGTTTGTTCAGAGCTAGGATATAAATATAAGCAAACACAATTCTCCTTCAAAAATTTATTCAACAATGACTATTAAGTAAGCAATCAAACCAAATATTTTCTCAAAAGTAATGAACAAAAGTAAACACATCTCACACACCTTATTACTCGGTCAAGTTCGTAGTAGCCTTTGACAATTTGGGATCAAGCATAAGTAAGGCTAAACAAGAAAAAGGTCTTAGGCAAGTAATGTGGCGTGTCACCGAAAAAATAGGATTAAGCTCAAAAGGGTAACTAATTGATCATATATAAATGGTGTGGTAATTTGGAAAATATAGGGTATTCGTAAATGCCTTTATCATCTTATCATCAAATAATGTCATGTGTTTCAAGAAAGGTCTCAAACAAGTGCTAGCAATGCAAACAACACGTGGATACTGAAGCAAACGAATATAAAATGCAAAAGATATGCATATAGGCTCAAAAACTCAATTGGTGGTAAAACATAATAAATCCTAAGCAAAACTCTCTTCAATGCACCAACTTGTACTCAAAACATGAAAACCAAATCATCTTGCACATATTCATGTCCTTCTAATTACGGGCAACAATAAATAAGTCTACTAGTTTCAACTCGCTAGTGTATGTGTGTGAACAAGAACTTAGCAAATCACTTCTCAATCAAAAGCATTAGAAACACAAGATTACGAATACATTTTAAATTTTCGTATCTTATATAATACTCTACATAGAAGTTTGCTACAAACTTGTCATTTGTTCGAATATCTTTATCATAAGTCACTCTTGCAGAAAATGACGACTTCTATTATTAACCATAAGTTCCCATCACGTGAACAAAACCAGCTTGACATTGTAGAGAACTGTCCTAAAAGAAAATTGAAGATGTTCCAAAGCACACAGCTAGGTAAAAACAAAAAGCATAAAAAAAATAGTACAATTCAATAATTCAGCCTAACTCTGGCTCCATCCAGTAAGGGCTTCCCTTGAATGATAAAGGCCCTCAATGTCCAGAGATCTGCATATATGAAATAAAATGATACAATTCATAATTCAGAGTACAAAACATTATAGAAAGCCGAATTGGCACTTCAGCTGTCATAAAAAACTATAGAGCAATTGCACTCTTGGCACACCATAGAAGATAGTGCTCATGCAAGCATATTTCACTCACTTTTTTATTACTCAAAATATATTGCAAGACCATAGTAACATGGATGGTTATCACATGTCTTCGATTCTTATGATATATTGATTCAATCATGACTATTTGATAAAAAAAACTCAACAGGTAGATGTCACAAAATAATTAAGTTGTACAAAAAGAACCACAAAGTTTATTTATGAACTTACAGTACAACTTGATAAATTTATTACTTCGATTGTTATGCTTTGACAGATAACTAGCTAACTGATAAAAGTCAGAACATAAAATAAGTTGTACAAAAAGCTATCATGAGCAATTACTTATGAACTTACACTACTTAATAAATTTATTACTTCGATTGTTATGCTTTAACACATAACTAGCCAATTGAGAGAAAGTACCATAAAATTTCTCGAGTTTTCTGGTAAAACTTTTCAGTTTTCATTATTCCCATCAAATTTAGTGATAATGATTTATTAGCAAAGCTTTTTGCACTTTCTCAAAGTTAAATATTGTTTCTTTTTAGTACTTTAGCAGCCAACTTATTTCTATACAAAAATAACTTCTCTTACATGCTTCGCCATTCCAAAATCAACCAACTTCAAGGTCCATTTGTATCAATCAGTAAATTTGCACCTTTGATATCCCTGAACTAAATTTTTAACAGCAAACAACAGTCAAGGAGAACGGAAAGACTTTTTCAGACCATTACTTTTTCGAGATAATATGACAACTAGAATGCATACTAATTAACCTTGGCTGGTGAAATTCCTATTAGAAGAGAGTAAATATAAGCGAGGTACCTACTAGCATACCTGTAAATTGTATGTCAAACATGTCAGTAGGTGAGCCCAGATAAAATTTGGTGAGTTCAACTTTGAATTGCAGGCTCGCCCAACTGACCATACTCTTGAAGGATTGTGGTGAGGATTTTTGGATTTAGCACATGAGAGCATTTTCTTCATTGTTTACCCACTTTGCATGGAAAACTAAAATGTTAAGATTAGTAGTGTACCAAGTTACAACCACGGCAAAAAAAGTTAAAGACATAATTAAATTTGCAAGCTGACAAATATTCAAAACTATATTCTTCTAATATTGTTGAGCAAGTGACATAGTAACCTATCCAATCAAAAATATTTAGCTTCCCCTGCATGGGTTTACGACAATTAATTTGTTTTGGTTTCAGGTAATTTTCATCTTTAGCTAACATGCTTGGAAGCATGACTTTAATTATTGATGGACTAATTTATATCTTTTAAAGCTTGGGAATGTTTAAATTATAAAAAACATTCTAACATCTAAGAGCACATAACTACAACACCAGTACTGGTTGGTGTGACTTTAATTAAGCATGATTTTTTTTAAAGACATATAGATATTTTTTTGTACCATGCCTTGATTTTCCACTTTCATTTGCGATTTCTCTATGCGAATTCAGTATTTTGATACCGTAATCATCAAAATTTTATAGATCCAAGTACTTCATTAAGGGCACACACGTTATTGAAGGAGATATAGACCTTTTAACTAAGCAAGGAACCCCAGTGAGATAAAATTCATATAAAAATGAAATTTTTAACTAGAAATGCTTGTGTTCTAATCTAGATATGAGGACAGCATACTCAATTGAAGATATAACATACCTTGGAATGTTTTAATTCCCGAAAAATGATAGAATGGTATGTCACTCATCACCAAGAGTGTTATTAAGATCAAATGAGGTAATGAACAACTATATATTCATATATTGATATATCAAGGCTATATAGGAGTACGCCTTAAAATGACAGATTGTGGCGTTTCAAGATAAATGAACATTACATAAAAAAAGGGGCGTTTGACAGTGAGGCTAGGTTGGAGGATGGGTGAAGTAGAGTGATATATATATATATATAAGAAAAGAAAAAACCTAAAACAACTTAGATGGGCCTAGTTGAGCTGGTGGGCCGATATATAAATAATTCTATTGGGCTAAACAAATGAAATATGAAAGTATTAAAATATCAAATTAAATAAATCTAGTTCAAATAATTTAAGCTTACTTATTTGGTTATTAAATAACAAAGAATCTAGATTAAATAATTTAATCTAGTTTCGGTAAATATAAAAATTTGTCAATGTTCAAGTATAAACAAAAAATCGTGACCTAAGCACTATCAACCAAAATTACAAAAATTTTATCACAATTCTTGAAATGTATACAAAATTTACCTTAGATGTTTACATGAACTTCTTATACTGTATCACAATATATATGACATAGAAAAATAATATATTTACAAGAATATGAAGATGATATCTTCAAAACTAATTTGGTAAATAGAAAAAAGTGTAGAGCATAATAATAGAATATATTAAAATTCATTAGCATATCTTGTATAATTCATTTTTGTAACGAAGAAGTATATTGTTCAAAAAATTGTAATAAATTTAAAATAAAGGAATAAAATTAATGAATTCATATGTGATCCTACCTCTAATGAAAAACGTATTTTCTTTCAATACAAAGTAAAAGGTAACTTTAGAAAACTATCCCTACATTTATTATTTGTAATACTGGATTTTTTTCAAACTTAACACTATTCTCATTTTTCAATGTATTAATTATGCGTAGTTGAAAAACATAATCCAACAAATTTTTTTCTTAATATGTGTGATTTTTTAGAATGAACATTTAAAATGGGACGGAGGGACTATTATATTTAGAAAAATGCTAATAATAACCGTTAAGGCTATGTTTAAGCATTACATATTATTAATTTTTTAATCAACAGTTGTGTTTAGCATTAAAAGGTTTTCCGCCATACCTAGGAGCTTCCGCAGGCAGTGGCTGATTTGTTTGCCTAAAATGCCCCTTGACTTTTGGCCCATAAAAAGCCCCTAGAACTCCAAATTGCACTTTTGTGCCTCAAATTTACACATAGCTGTATTTTCATTATTTTAGTCTATTTTTCCACCAAAATACCACCAAACCATGGATCACGGGGCATTGGACTCTATACCCTAAAGTACAAACAAAGCACGTAAAAATGTAACAAAACTTGAGTACAAGCAACAAATTTAATCTAGAAGATAGAGCCCAAATGGTACAAAAACACCACTCATCAGTTTCCACCATATCAACTATTAAAACACGTAAAAGCATAACAAAATTTGAGTTCAATCTTTGAATTCAAGACAGAAAATCATGTAAAAATTCAAACTTAACACTATTCTCGGTTTTTAATGTATTAATTATGTGTATTAGTTGAAAAACTTAATCCAACAAATCTTTTTCTTAATATGTGTGATTTTTAAAACGGACATTTAAAATGGGACTATTATATTTACGGTTAATGCTACGTTTAAGCATTAAGTATTTTAAATTTTTTAGTCAACAGTTGTGTTTAGCATTAAAAGGTTTTCGGCCATACCTTGGAGCTTCCGTAGAGGGCAGTGGCTGATTTGTTTGTTGATGTGTAAAAATAAAAATAATGTAACTGCAAGTGTTTAGGTGTAGCAATCACAAATCGATCCACAGAGAACTATGAATTTTCAAAACCCTAACAATTAACTCAGGTGAACTAGAAAATAAGATTTGAGATGAGATTAGTTTAACCTAATTAACAATTAAAATCAAATAAGGAAAACCTAGGAATCCGAATCAATTAATCAATCACAATTCATATCAACTCGCCCTAAAATCAATTCTCTTTTCTTCACAAATAAAATATATCAATTAACGAGACAAGCATATACTATGAAACTTGTTATAATCTAACAATAACCTATTAAAACTTCATAGAGCAAGCATAGGCTATGAAAAATAAATCCGGTAACAATAATATATCAAAATCACTTTGTCAAAATCATGAAAATCAATTAATATAAACGAAAAGATATCAAAAATAATTAAATTAACTTCATCTTCATCCTAGGGCAAGAGATTTAGCTAGACATAATTATTGAATTAACAAAATAATTATACATTAAAAACATGACATTAACGAATTAAACTAAACAAGATACGTCAACCAAAACAAAGTTGATAACTTAATTTTAAACCTAGTACTAAACAAATAAACCTAAGATGAAACAAACTTATTAAACTAAACTATTAATAAGAGAACTCCCTGAATATTATGAAATTGCCGAGAAAATAGGATTAAGCTCAAGAGGGTAACTAATTGATCATAAATGGTGTGGTAATTTTGAAAATATAGGGTATTCCTAAATGCCTTTATCATCTTATCATCAAATAATGTCATGCGTTTCAACAAAGGTCTCAAACAAGTTCTAGCAATGCAAACAACATGTGGATACTCAAGCAAACGAATACAAAATGCAAAAGATATGCATATAGGCTCAAAAACTCACTTGGTGGTAAAACATAATAAATCCCAAGCAAAAATCTCTTCAATGCACCAACTTGTACTCAAAGCATGAAAACCAAATCATCTTGCATATATTCATGTCCTAATTACTTGCAACAATCAATAAGTCTACTAGTTTCAACTCGCTAGTGTATGTGTGTGAACAAGAACTTAGCAAATCACTTCTCAATCAAAAGCAATAGAAACACAAGATTACTATAGCATGTAAGGGTGCATCAAGACACAAGAAATCATTTTACAAGTCTAGAACTCTATAATTTACAAGGCTATAATTCTTTTTGTAATTTTTCATTTTTCAATTTTTTTGTTTTTTTTAAATAATACTAAACCCCTCCCCATACCTAAATCATGCATTGTCCTCAATGTATGCAAATGAGAGAAAATGACAAAGTAAAAGGACGAGGACGAGAATACCTGATAAGGGCATGATGGAGGAATAGAACAATACCTACAACACACAGACACACACACACACTCTCTTCCATACCTACACTTAACTATGGGAGACACAAAACAAAAGCACATACTAACCAATACCAGATCGAGGAAAAACTACCTTTGTGATTTAATCAACAAGCATGTGAAACTCACCCACAAAGACAACATTATCCACTGGAGAAAGAAGATCTTGAACCAGAATAAAACTCATCCCATTAACATCATTCATAGACCAAGTAGATGCTTCTTTATGTTGTTTAAACAGATTAATGACTTAAAATATTTGGGTATGAACTATGACACTAGAAAAAATAGCACGATGAGTTTCATTATAACTACCAAAGACTGATCAAGAGTGGAAAAAGATAGTTGAGGAATGAATGGGGAAAACATGGATCGGGAACGAATGTAGGTGGCTCACCAACAGAAGTCTTAACAATGGACTTAGGATTAAAAGAACTATCGTCAAGTTGGGTTTCATGCTTAGAACAAATAGCATTCAATTCATCTAACATCTCCTCAGAAGAAAAATTCTCATACAGATCATGAATTTCTTTATTACTCTCATACTCTAACAAAATATCGTTCTCAAGAAAAGACTCAATTGCAATATCCTCAAGATTCGACCATGAAACAACCTCATCAATCAAATGAACTCCTAGATGCGGAATAGACATGACTACTATGTTATCCTAAAAACAATCTAGACCTTGCTCCTAACAATAAGATACCACTAAAAGTAACAACTCAAAAAGCATTTGTCGTGACTAGCCAGGCAGGTGGAAGCATTGCCATGAGGCTAACCACTATTCTAGTCACCAGTCTAAAGGTCAGGTAAGCTTTCGCTAGCCTAGACACCACCGAAAAATACTTAGTGATTTGGTCCTCCTAGATTCTCTTTCCTAGTTGAGCGTGAAATCCTAGGGGCTAACGTCTAATTGATTTTATTAAGGAAAGGGAATGCAAGATGAACGAATTAGTGATTTATGGGCCAAGGAAAGGGTGATTAAACCCCTCACCTTATCTTGAAATTGGGTGGTGCCCTTAAGATTGATTAGATGATGCAGCACACAAAGAACGAGAAATAAACACTTATGGATGCACTACACTACGTGTTCTATTCTAAATTGTATGTACCTCTTTCCTCCAGCAATCACCACAATTGTATAAGATAGAAAGCAATAAATACAATAAAGAAATCTAGATAATGTGATCTTATGTGAGAGAATGAATGATGCAGCAAATTGGTTTTTAACAAATAACTAACTAATTTTTTTGGATTTTTCAAATATTCAATTTTTTTTTGGATTTTTCAATACAAATAACTGCAAGCGCGCAGTGTTTAGTTGTAGCAATCACACATCGATCCACAGAAACTATGAAATTTCAAAACCCTAACAATTAACTCACGCGAACTAGACAATAAGATTTGAGATGAGATTTGTTTAACCTAATTAACAATTAAAATCAAATAAGGAAAACCTAGGAATCCGAATCCATTATCAATCATAATTCATATCAACTCGCCCTAAAATCAATTCTCTTTTCTTCACAAATAAGATATATCAATTAACGAGACAAGCATATACTATGAAACTTGTTATCTAACAATAACCTATCAAAACTTCATAGAGCAAGCACAGGCTATGAAAAAATAAATCCGGTAACAATAATATATCAAAATCACTTTGTCAATTGAACAATTCAGCACCAAGAAAAATCATGAGAATCAATTAATAGGAACGAGAAGATATCAAAAATAATTAAATTAACTTCATCTTCATCCTAGGACAACAGATTTAGCTAGACATGATTATTGAATTAACAAAATAATTAGACATTAAAAACATGACATTAACTAATTAAACTAAACAAGATATGTCAAACAAAGTTGATAACTTAATTTTAAACCTAGTACTAAACAAATAAACCTAAGATGAAACAAACTTATTAAACTAAACTATTAATAAGAGAACTCCCTGAATATTATGAAATTGTCGAGCAAGTAAAAGATATCATGGAATAAAAGCTGCTGCCAGGAAGAGAATTGCACGCCGGAATTTAAATAACGAATCAAAAATTGCTGAATTTAATAATAGAAAAAGTGTTTGAACAAAATTAAATAAATTGTTTGCATTGAACAGTAAGAATGTATCTAATCCTACTCCTAAATTATTAGATCTAATCTAAATTGGTGTCTAAATTAATGTCTCAAATACAAGAGATGAGAACCATATATATAGGTAAAAATAATGGGTTTGGGCTCTTTGATTACAAATCTGATTCTAAAAATATTTCCTCAATTCCCTTTTCTTCTCCGATAAGTTTTCCAATTTTTCTCCAATTTCCTTTTGACTTCAAGTATTTCCACCTCCTTGCCCTTTTTCACTTTTTTCTGCTTGAAATCTGATTTTATTTATTTTCCTACAAAACAAAAGAAAACAATTTATTAAATAATAAAATTACGAAAACGAACATAAAATAGGTATTAAAAATCTATTAAATTATGGACCTATCAAATGCCCCCATACCTATCTTTTGCTCATCCTCGAGAAAAACTGATATATATTATAAACTACTAACTAATAGATAATATCATTTCCGTAGGTGATCACAGTTGCATTTGGCATATGCAACAAGCCCTTTAAACCCATAGGCAGCCCTAGTGGACGAGTAAGGTCTCGTGAGGGCCTATAGTGAATGTACCCACAAAATCCATCTAGCTCATGTAAAAGATCGCATGTTAGTGCAACATCGCACATGCAAGTTCTCTCATGCTACGTCAACTTAAGAATCAAAGTGAATTTGCAATATCTTGTCGTGGAATGTGCAAGGATTCACATAGTCTACTCAAAGAAATATGCATAAGTGCTCAAAAGTCCATATCAAGTGTAAAAATAAGTTGGTAATCATGTTAAGCCCACAAGAGTTCACCTTCAACCCAAAACTTGGAATCTCAAATGTAGAAACAAGCAATAACTCACCTTTCACTCAGAAAATAATATTCACTCAAGAATAAGGGTAAGTGTATAACTCTATTCCAATAAAATCATAAGCATGCTTGACATTTGGAATCAATATAACTTTAACACGACATACATCAATGATGATAATCAAAAAGGTCTTTATTTGGGTTGTAATGGGGCTAGGGACAAGGTATGTCAAGTAAAGCCAAATAAGGTGAAGTGTCAAAAGCTAAGAGGCACCATAATAAATCATACACATCACCAAACATCCTCCCCACACATGAATTTTCTACTTTTTCTTTCAACAAAAAGGCTTGATTAGTCAAATGAAGAATGTTAGGCTCAAGGCATGTCTGAACACCACTGTTAACAAGCCTACACATTGTGACTATGTCACTTTACATGACCTAGTGAATTTTATCACTGGGATATAGTATACGTCTCTATTGTACCTGTCTTGTTTTCATGTACTCAGCTCTATTTTGTAGGCTCAACTTTATACAGTTAAACCTCTTTAAAGTAATACCCTTGGTACCGGAAAAAAATATTACTTCACCGAATTTATTACTTTATCGATATAATAATATTTTATTACTTTATCGATAAAGTAATATTTTATTACTTTACCGAATTTTTATGTTTACGCATTACAATATATTATGTTTAAAAACAAGAATCAGTCACGTGCAATGTATTTTGAATGCTATTAGTATTGCTAACATGGCTTGGAATATTGATATGAAAACAACCACAATTGCAAATTGTTTTCGGCATTGCAAAATTCGTTCAGAAGAAAATGATGAACAAGAACTTGGTGAAATAAATAAAGGTATCGAAGGATTAAATGAAGCTATCTCTAATTTACGATATAGAAATGTGATGGCTGTTAAGCATCTCTTAAATTATCCAAGCGAGAATGATGCAGTTATGGAATCACCTACGGATGAAGAAATCATTGAGTCGGTAATGAACACTGATGAAGGAATTGATCCTGAACCGGACGATAGCAATGTCATCCCAAGTGTGTCATCAAATAAAGCATTTCAAGCAATCAACACTTTGAACAATTACTTGTTACAACACGAGCAAAACATACCAGGAGTTATTTATGTTTTACATAAAGTCAAGGATGAGGTTAATTTTGGCTTTGGTGGAAAGAAGAAACAAGCTACTATAGATTCATATTTTAAAAAGAATTGAATTTTGTAACTCATATACATTATATATATATATATATATATATATATATAATTTTGGAATTATTACTTTACATATTAGTTGGGCCTTTAATGACTTTTTAATTTTTTATTATCTTATGCTTTTAGCGAGAATATTACTTTACAACATTGGCCCAAGTTGGGACCGACGAAATTTATTACTTAAGCGAGGTTATTACTTTATCGGATATTACTTAATCGAGGTTTAACTGTAATGAGCTTAGTAAGTTTCTTGCATCTAGAATGTTCATAGGCCATGAAATAATTGTCTTGGTAGAAGTTCAAATTGTTCATGCAGCAGGATGGAAGTGAATAAGGCCTTGAGGAAATAAGTTGCAGAAATTTGTCTAAGTCCCTATATCGTGAAGTCAAAATAAGCTATGTCGTAAAATCATCAAAATCCATGTCGTGAAGTACTGAGATCGCATAGTCCAAAATGAACTATGTCGTGAAGTCTTCAAGGCTCTTGTCGTGAAGTGTTGAGATCACAAAGTCAAAATGTACTAGATCGTGAAGTCCTCAAAAAGGCGATATCATGAAGTCTTCAATGGCTATATCGTGAAGTCTTCAAAGACTATATCGTGAAGTCAGAAATATGCCATATCGCATACTCCTAAAATACCCATATAGCAAATACCTCATATAGCAAAGTCTCAAATGCTCTATGTCAACAAGTCACAAGATAAGGAGTATGGTGGAGTTCACGATGTCAACATTTAGACGATCTACAAAAAGACAAATCAATGTACAAATTCAAAGTTCAAAGGAGACAAATACTGGAGCATCTGTTATGGTTAAGTGGTCCAAAGACAGATGGCAAATCTACAGCAAAACTTGGAGAGAAAGAATAGAGACAAGCAGCTATACATACGGGATAGGACAACAGAAAGCAAGTGGTCCTTCCTCACACAGTTAACCTCTTATAGAAGAACAAGTGGGAGTTACAGTTAAGGGGTAGCTGTGTACATAGGGTTTGCACTAGTTTTGTACAGGTAATATATATATTGTGCACACTCTATGGTTAGCTGCAAGAGAGACATACACAGAAATATTCAAGCACTCTTTTCTCTGTAAGAAAACAAGAAAACACTGTTCTTGTTTATATGCCAGAATTTCACTTGTGAAATTTTGGAAGCTGTAGTATTTGATTTACTTAATACAATGTAGATTAAAGTGATTGTGTGTGTTCTGTTTATTTTATTCCGCATTTTCATACAACACAATCTAACACAGCTTTTTAGTTTCAAGAAAACGAAAAACATTTAAACTATTCATTCACCCCCCCCATCTGTCTAGTTTCTTAGTGATAATCATATCTAACAAGTGGTATCAGAGCAAGGCTGTTGATATACAAACAGAAAATGATCGAGAATGAGTTCACAGAAACTAAGCAGTATCAAGATTCCTGCCTTTAACAAGGAACACTACAATCTATGGAAGAAGAAGATGTTGTTGTTCATCAAATCTTCAAACCCCATGTATTTAGACATTTTAAAACATGGTCCGTTCATTCCAATGATTGAGATTGCTGAAACAACTGATGCTACTGAAAAGATACCCATGCATTATGAACCTAAAGATCCTTCCAAATACACTGAGCCTAAAAAGCAGAAAGTTGCACTAGATGGAAATCTCCAAATCATTATCTGTGAATCTATGGATTTCACCATGTATGGCACTGTAGCTCATTATAGTAGTGCAAAGAAGATGTGGGATCTCATAGAAGTGTTATGTGAAGGAACTCCAGAAGTGAGAAAGAACAAGAAGCAGATTCTGGTTTTTCAGTATGAAGGCTTCATAGCTCAGCCAAATGAGGGAATCACAGAAGTATTTGAAAGGTTCAACAAGCTGATAAATGAGCTCAAACTCTATGACAACACTATGAAACAGAAGAGCTCAACATGAAGTTCTTATTGACTCTACCAGATCACTTGGAGCCAAGGATCTCTTCTCTCAAGGAAAGAGATCTAACCAAGATTGGCTTTGATGTATTGTATGGTGTTTTGAAAACATATGAGCTAGAGTTATTTCAGAAGAGGTCTATTCAAGCAAAGAAAGGAATGATGGCCAACACTTCTTGTGCCCTTATTGCTGACAACTTAGGTCAAAGAATGGAATCTCTGAAAGTCAATCAAGTCAAGATTGAAGAGATGGAAGTTGAAGACACTGGTGATGAGTCTCAAGTCATCTATGATCTGCCTGAGGAAGATGATTTTTACAGCATAGAAGAACTGGATAAGATGGAAAACAAATCTTTTGCTTATATGGCTAGGAGGTATTCTAACATCGGGTTCAAAAGGAAGCAGCCATTTAAGTCCAAGTTTAATGCTGGTGGTTCTGGTGGATCAAGTGGCTCAAACACCTTCAGTAAAGGGAAAGGAATTGCTGGTGCTACAAAAGGAGGCTACAAGACTGGGAGTGTGGATAGGTCCAAGATAAGGTGCTATAACTGCAATGAACTTGGGCACTTTGCTACAGAGTGTAAGAAGCCCAAACATGTCAAAAAGGACAAAGCATTCTTAGAGCTTGAAGTTAAGTATGAAGCTCTACTCAAGAAATAGTAGGGTAAAGCTTTTATTGGAGAGGAAAAATGCTGGGATGATTCTGATGAAGAAGAAGAACATGAGTATTCAAACTATGCCTTGATGGCCTTTTCTGATGATGGTGATTCTTCAAATCAGGTACCTATTCTTAATTCTCTTGATATGACTCCCTCTCAATACAAGCAAACTATTGAAGACATGAGTACTGAGATGTTTAATATTCATACTAGCATGTTGGTTGCAAATGAAGAAATTGATAGGTTAACTGCTAAAAATCTTGAGCTTACAGAAAAGAATGAGGAACTTGAATTAATGGCTGTGAACCTTGATGGTTTGAAGAAGGAGGTTGAGTATCTTAAGAATAAAGTAGTTTGTGCTGAACAAATAGAAATAGCTCTTAGGGAACAAATTGCTGAAAATGAATTAAAGATAAGAAGCTATAGAAACTCCTCTGAGCTTGTTCAAACCTATCACAAGGAACACACTGAAGACATTAAGGTTGGAATTGGTTTTGATTATGAGAATGACAAGGGAAGGAAGAAAGTTAAGGGCAAAGGAAAAGAATCTTTTGTAAACAAAAATGCTCCAACTATTTTGTCTAGTGTTAAAGAACCCATCTTCAAAAAGAGTATTGTTGAGTTTGATGAAGATTTAATGGTCATCAAACAACAATTACTTGAAGAAGATGAGGCGGCTAAAGACATTTCTTCCTCTCCCAAATCTGTAAATCAGAAAGAAACCAAAGACAACCTTGTCAAGAGTCCTAAGGTTAATAAAGAAGTTGTTAAGAAAAAGAAACAAAACAGGAATGGTAAGGTAGGTGTCGACAAGGGCAACAGTTATGCTTATGTGCCAAATGCTCCTAGAAAACAATGTCAAAAATGCTTGTCTGTTAATTATTTGACTCGTAAGTGTAAGAAACCTGTCAGTAATAAAGCTGATAAAAGGGCAACATGAATAAAAGGGTCATATGGATCTTGGACAGTGGATGCTCAAGTCACATGACTGGTGATATAGCCCTGCTATCACATTTTGAGGAGAAGGCTGGCCCATCAGTAACCTTTGAAAATGACAACATTGGTTATACAATGGGATATGGCAGTGTTAAATCTGGAAATGTCATTATTGAAGATGTAGCATTTGTTGAAGAACTAAAGGACAACCTCTTGAGCATTGGACAATTCACCAACATGGGTTTCAAAGTGAAATTTGTTGAAGATCAGTGTCTAATCTCTAAAAGAGGAAGTGGTGAAGTTGTTTTGACTGGTGTGAAGAAAGGAAGCTTGTTTGTAGCCAATCTTAAGGCTGCAGACAAGGGAGAAATTTGTTGTTTCTACACTAAAGCCACAAATGAAGAATTCTGGCTATGGCACAAAAAACTATCTCACTTGAATGTAAAAGCAATGAACTCTCTAGCAAAGAGAGAACTCATCAGAGACATGCCTACTTTGGAGTTTGTTCAAGATGGAGCATGTGAAGCATGTCAAAGAGGGAGAATAAAAAGGTCAAGTCACAAGAACTAATTGCTCAATTCAAATTCAAATCCTCTACAGTTAATTCACATGGATCTATTTGGCTCTGTGTATGTAATGTCCCTTTCCAAGAATAAATATGCTCTAGTCATGGTTGATGATTATTCAAGATACACTTTGGTAGAATTCCTGTTTTCCAAGGATGAAGCTCCTCAAGTAATTATAGAGCATATCAAGAGAGTTGATAGAGAAGCACAAAGCACTGGTTCCTCTGTGGTTTCCTTGAGAAGTGATAATGGAACTTAGTTCAGAAATTCAAAATTGTATGAGTTTTGTAAAGATAAAGGGATTTCTCAACAATTTTCAGCTCCTAGAACTCCACAACAAAATGGAGTGGTTGAAAGGAAGAATAGAACTTTTATTGAAGCTGCAAGAACAATGTTGTTGGATGCAAAGCTACCTACTAACTTTTGGGCTGATGTTGTTAACACAGCATGCTATGTGCAAAATAAAACATTAATCAATAAGAAGTCTGGAAAAACTTCTTACTCCTTGATGACTGGAAAAAGAGCATTCTTCAAGCACCTTCATGTTTTTGGAAACAAGTGTTTTGTGATGAAAGATACATCTGAGCATGTTGGAAAATTTGATGCTAAGGCATTTGAAGGTATCTTCATTGGATACTCTCTAGAAAGGACAGCTTACAGAGTGTTTGTACCTGAGCAACACAAAGTAATGGAAAGCATGGATGTTACTTTTGATGACAAGAAATTCCCTGGACTTGAATCAAGTGAAAAAGATAGTGTGCCATTAATATTTGAAAATCAAGGCTATCTTGAAGATTCTGAAAGTGAAGATGAAATACATGTTCTAACTGTTCCACAAGATGGAGGAAATGAAGCTAATGATCACCTTCAAACTCATGTGCAAGGGAACACAAACACAGGGGAGAAGAAGAAAACTTCAATATTGGTGATCAAAATGACCCTGAGACAAGTCAAGGAAATGAACAGGGTCATACAAGAAAATGGGACAAAGCCCACACTAGGGAACAAATCATTGGTGATCCTAGTGAAGGTGTTAGAACAAGGAGAGCTACAATGAATACTTGCCTGTACAGCTGCTTTCTGTCACAAGTAGAACCAAACCATGTATGTTGATTTGTTGGATTTCATGACCCTGATTAAGTATGCTAATACAATTGATATGGCAAAGCTGAATAAGAAGAATGTAAGGAGGGAGTGGTCTTTTCTGTTTGAAGCACTCCAGAAGGTGTTCCTGTGCAGGAAGATAGGGTGGGACCAAATCACCCACATTGCAGTGAAGCTTGCCTATTCTTTGGACAACAACCAGGAAATCAATGTTGGAGCAATCATCCTTAAGGAGTTGTATCAAAGGCTAGGCAGGACTACACGTGGCAGAGTTAATGAAATTTTCTATCCTCGTTTTATTCAATGCATTTTAAATCATCTAGATAACCAATTGCATGAAATAGAAGGGATAGATACAACAAAATTGGCTTATTCTAAGTCCATGTCCAAAGTCATTTTTGGTTCATTGGACACTAGGAATCAAGTGGATGTGGTTTTGAGTGTGACAAAGCATATGCATGACACATTCGAAACTTATCCACTTGATAAGCCCATATATCATGAACTTTCCTGGAAAGGGAAGGCTAAGACTAAAGGTGCCTCAGAGTCTATCCCAAGCCTTCCCATCCCATCCAGTGACCCCCTACAAACAGTACCTTAGTAATTAGGGAGCCAAGTGCACCAATCTCTCAAAAGGTTGGTGTTATTAAAAAGAAGACTAAGAAGAGAACCCTAGCTATAATTGATGAGTCTGTAGATTTAGGAAGTGAGGAACCTGAGTCACAGCTCACCAGACAAAAGAAGAAATCCAAAAATATAGCCACCACTGAATCCTCCCAACATGATTCAGATGTGTCAAAAGGGGTAAACCTATTACTATCAATGTCCTCTCAACAGGACATTGTTATTGAAAAGAGTAGTCTCCCCACTACATCCTGTAAAGAGTCAGCATCGGGTCAAGAACTCACTCTTGACTCAGGTGAACATAAGGGTGATCATAAACTGAGTGGAGATCACATCAACTTTGAAACTCCTCCTATTTCTCAGGGGGAGTTGCCAAAATCCAATCTAAACTCCTCTTTTCTTTCAGAATCTACAACAGCAAAAATTTCTTCAATACAGGAAAGTCATTCACATGACAATCCTGCACTTGATCATTCACTACCTGATTCTGTGAATGAGCCCCCTTCAAGTGACATGGTGCTTGCCAATGTGCTCACCACCCAGGACCCCCATTCAGTTGGTCAGGAAATGCATACTGGGGCATATTCTAATGAAACCAGCACAAACATGGAGGATTCACCAGTTCTTACTGGAGACTCTATGCCTATTTCTCCAATCCTCAGAGATTTGGACATGCCTTCACAGGCAAATAGAGATGATGTTGTAACTCATCCCATTTCAGTGGAGACAACATCATACTCTACAGCTATTCCAAGGCTGGAAAAAACTCAATCCACTTCCATACTTGTTGCAGAACCCTCATCTGTGACAGGAGTGCCTAGCACTAGCTCTCACTTGGCTCAGGACACCATGTCTCAATGGCTGGAGTCTGTGCAACATGACAGGCCTTCAGGATCATCATTTGTAACAGCCCCAAATCCGGGGTCGGGGATTTAGGGTTGTCACGATCCATGTACTCCTTGCCTTACCTGTATTACTCACATCATGCATAATTCACCTGCTCATGACCCCACAATATATGTCTCACACACACACACAGGTTAGAGTCTCAGAAACGACACAATACAACAACTACGAAATAAATAATTTTTATTACAATACCCAAATGTCTTTTGAATCTGTTACTGATACAATTTCTAAGTATTGTTACATTACCAACTTAGCCTTCTGATGCTCACAATCCTCTAATACCATTCATGTCTATACATAAGTTGAATGCCAAAAGCCGTAGCCTGATTCGATTAGTTCGTACTACTCCCGGGATCACTGCTAGAAACTCTTTATGGAAACGCCTTGCGAGGTATGTGCCGTCCCATTGGCATCCTGCTTCGCTGCTATATAATATATATAAAATAATAGCAAGAGTGAGCGATAGCTCAGCAAAGTAATGAAAGTATGGCATAATTCTGCCCTTAATTCAACCCAGAAATAAAGCGGGTATAAGACAATAATTTGTCAAAATATCTCGATACTGAAATCATTTTCTTATCGGAATGTATTACAAAAATAGTACCATTGCTGTATTTCAAATATCATTTCCATAATATTCTGCAAACTTTCGATGTTCATACTATGAACAAAGTTCTAGTATAATATAAAAGATGAATAACAAGGTAACTCAGTATATCCTTTCCGTAAAATATCTTCTATATAAAATATAAGCAGACTATCCACATATAACTTAAAAGATGAAGTTATAAGGAAAATTCAATATAAGGTTTCCGTAACCCAAAATCCACTTATGCATATATATCCTTAATCAGGTTTTATCAGAGTCATAACTTATAAAATAAAAGATGAAGTTGTAGGAATTTCCAAGTATCATCATTCATATCAAACATTTATCTCATATCATATTCTGGAAATAAAGACAAGGCAAAATATTTCCAATCCCCTTTCTAAACTTGAATAAACTTGCATGAACTTGAATAAACTTGAATAACAGACCTACCTCCCCGCCTTCGGTTGTAGGTGGGAAGAACAGACCCGTTCATAGTCCGTCGGCCTGTTACTCTCCTATTACCCTACGGTCGGGCACTTACTAATCATCTAAGGGAAGAACATACCCGTTCATAGTCCGTCGGTCTTATTGTAATTCCCTTAGGGGACCAGCGCTACTCAGTCCCTTACATATTCTCCGAGTTCGAGTGAATCCATGACTCTGAAACATAAAGTTCCTTTCCCTTTTTCCCCAAGTATACAACTCCACAAAGTAGTCATATCTTGTTGGAAAGGAAAATTCACCCATATTTCCCAAGCTGATGCTTGTTAATGGATACAACTTATTCCACTTATCTTACTTCTCGAATCTTGAGAAAGTAATCAAAATCATTTTGATGGTAGCATACAAAGCTGTTAAATTAATAGTTTTGAAAAGATTTAGGACCGGGCAGTCCACTTGGAGCAAACATATAATCTTGAGAGAGGTCCCATAAGTCTTGTAGTTTGAGCGAACATTTAAGTCTTTCCGTATATAGACTTAAAAGGGAAATAGATTTGGGAGCCTTCTCTAATTATATTTATAATTGTCTGAATAAAACTTTATTAGTTATCTAGGGTTAAAGAATGGTTTTCACAAAATACTTCCTTAAGAAGTAGGGCTTTAAATAATTAATGAAAACTATATTTAATAAAGAATATTCATTTAAAAGTAATTCCCAAATACTTTCTTAACAAAAGAATGGATAATATAATAATAATAAAATAACCCTAGATAACAACTGATACCATTCCCGGTCCGTAGTATAACTACAGAGTATATACCCCCTACTGAGGGATTTTTTTCTTAACATATTGGCTTATGAATATTGCCATAACCATAGCTTATAATCCAACTTGTACTTAGCATCATACGTATCGTTTCGAAATCATGAACACATAGCATATATCTCAAAATCTTTTATTTATCACAACAACAGTTTATAGAGGCATAGGTTTGAAAACTTGCATCTAGTATATGCATATATCAGAATATGGTACTTTAAAATACAGCATGTAATGAGAAAACTTGCATGATACTTGAAACAAAGAATATATATATATATAGATATATTTCTGAATCAACAAGTATTAACATTCGAAAATATGCCCACTCTAGCAATAGAGTAAGGGTTAGTAAACTTGCCTGATGCTCGAGAAGTGATAGGGGTTCGCGACGATGCCAGACAATCTAGACAAAGTCCAAGCAAACGCACGATTAATCCCCTGGATAATCCACTTGTACTCAATGCTTAAACACGTAAGCAAAACACAACCAAGGAATTATTAGCTCGTTATAGGCTCATACTAAGTCCACGTTTAGTCGACAATTACTTAAGTCGTAGGTTTAGTCCGAAATCGATCCTCGAATACAAGTTATACTTAACCATTTACAACATTGGTTTCTAAGTCATGTTCTTAGTGGTTTTCACTTGCGCGACCTCGGCTACAACATTTTTATAAAATCGAAACATAATCGTTTTAATCCGAATCTTTTTCGTGAGCCTTCCTAACTGTCTCTAGCATTATTCCTCAAAGTTTCACATTTTAATATGGCTTATAAGTCGTCCAAAGATAGCCTCAAAGTGACTGACCAGAGATGGATTGTTCCTCCGAACGGCGTTTACTAAAACTCACTTTTCTCTTAAACCGTAATTCGTATAGACATGATCTTGATACCAAAACAAACCTTAAAACAAGCCCTACATGTTCATGGTCAGTGTTGATCAAAAATATTCAAAGACCAGTTCGTAATTCTTGCTCAAAACAGCCTTAAATCAAATGGGCATTACGACGGCTATAATCGTAACGTTTCCTGGTTTTTGTTATGTCAAAACCTCTTAAAACCAAATAAATTCAACAACCCAACAATTTTTACAACATAATCAGTTTATATACTTCAAGAACATATCACCAACATCAACCAACAACAAGTATCCATCAAGAATTAACCATACATACTCCAAACTCCATAAACATGCTCATTCTTACACATTACTAGAAACTTCACTTAAATCTCAACATAAATCAAAGGGTTGATGAGTGGTATACCTTCCTTGAATCCTTAAACACACCACAAGAGCTTGTAAGCCTTAGGAGGGTCTTTACCTATGGTTATCATCCTTAAACTTGCAAAAGAAAATCAAGAACAAGTTATGAACTTTCGGAGTTACTATACACTGGTTTAAAGAACTGGAAAACCGAAGGTCTTACCTTGCTCAACTGGAAGAAACTTGTGAAATACGAAATGTAGGTTATCTCAAGACCTTTCCAACAAGATATAGATCGCAATTTTCCACCGAGCAATGAAGGAGATATGGAATTTACAATTCGGCAGTTCTATTTTAGCCGAAATGAAGAAGAAAAGAATGGTTTTTGGTTTTTGGTTACTTAATAATTTCTTAGATATTTTATTAATCCAAGTGGTGAGTCATCACCTAGTTGTCTTCATCTCTTGACACTTGTCCAACATGCGTTGGCTTTGATAAAGTAGCTTTACTGGTTCGCTTTCCTTTCACATGTATGATCCAAATGTTGCATTCCTCGAATTAATCTTGTTACATGTTACTTCCATGTCTATATTTAATCCTGTAAATGTTGCCTTGTTCCTCTTGAAACGATTCGAAATATTTCCCAAAAAGAGCGAATAAAAACTCTACGCGATTCTCGCAGTCAATAGTAACTATTCACTATTCATTCCAACAATCGAATCCTTAAATTGACTTTAATAAAATAATAAAATTCCAAAATGTTAAATCCTCAAATCCTCAATTTTAATATCTCATTTCTTGAATATAATGATATATAATTCGTTGTCCGGTCGAATACTACACCAAAATAAAATTTGGAATTTCTGAATTCCGATCGTCTTTGCATTCACTTATTTACTCCGTAGATCACTAATATGACTTTGGAATATCCACACTACGTCTCGTACATAGGTGGCATGAAAAATTTTCTTAACCCTCAAAATCACTATTCATCCACCAATATCACTATTCACTGCTGCACTTAATCATAATAAGAAAAGTTTTAAATTTTTCCAAAAAAAATTCGGGTTATTATAGTCTCTCCTCCTTAAAAGGATTCCGTCCCGGAATCAACTTAGAAATAACTGGGGTACTTCTCTTCCATTGCACCTTCTAACTCCCAGGTGGATTCTTCCACCTCTTGATTTTCCACAAACCTCTCACTAGCTTGGCAACCTCGTCACTTAGCACTTGCTCTTTTCTATCCGTAATTTCCACAGGTTGTTCTTTGTAAGTCAGACCAGGTTGTATATCTACCTGCTCGTACTCTAACATATGCCGGGCATCTATAGCATACTAACATCACTACGTCAAATTTTGGCTTCCGTCACATCAAATACGTGTGGCTAAGCACTTTACGTCACGTTTTAATTTTTCAGCAAAGTGTCACCTAAGGTCGGATCATTTTACGCCCCCTACGGCCACACGCCAGCTGTGTGGCTGTAACTCAAAGCAGAGTGACTAAAGCATACCACCCCTTGGGTCTGATAGCCCCTGTTTTAAGCTCAAAAGTGTGACTAAATACCAGCTTTCAGCCCCAGGATGGGTCGTGGCTAAAGAGAATTAATAACGTGGCTAAATACCAACATTCATCAAAGGCTTAGTTTTGGTCGCACTATTTATTGGTAAATCGTGGCAAAAAACTTGGGTATGGCCACATTTTATAATTTTTCTGTGGTCGTTTGTATGTTTTATATACTATTAAACAACTACTTTTAGTCACTAATAATTGTAGTAACTATCCCCCAATATAATATAATAGGTAGTGTGGCTGAAGTGTGGTACTAGCCACACATACTTAACCACATCACAAACAGGTTTCATTTGTAATATAAATGACCACGGCCGTACCAAAAAGCCGATACAAATCACAATACCAAAAGGCCACAATCCAATTCAAAAAGGCCACAATATGCAAACAAGTAAAATGCCAAAATACAAGTAAAAAAAAATGCCAAATTCCAAACTAGTCCATATTAATCCATAAAATCCATACTAAATCCATGATCCATAACAACGATATGGAGTATAACTCCACAATCCATAAAAACCACATAACCATAACCAGAGTACAGAAAATTAACAACTTATCGAAAAGTTCACAACCAGAAAACCACATTAACATGAGTCAAATTCAGTTTACAATTACACCACCAACTTCCGCTTCTTCCTCAGCTTGTCTGCCTTGTTCGCCTTAGCCTTTGAACGTGTTACTGGGGAACCAGTAATGGTATTACATCTCTTCTTCTCCTTCTTAACTTGATATGCGCTATGTTCTTCCTTAGCTTGAGATGCGCTATGTTCTTCCCCTTTCCCATTGGCCGTTGGATTTGGTACCTAGAGTAAAACATGAAAACAAATACGATGATCATTCCAACAGCCCTCAATTTAAGACCATTCTAACACAAGTAATGTAATTCTATAGATAAGCAAGTTAAGACCGTTGGACAAGTAATGTTATTTAATTAAAGCTCCATCATTTTAAACAAAATTATAAAGCAGGATAATAAATGCACACAACCAAAATGGAATGCAAAGTAAGAAACGTACTTGATGATCAATTATCTTGATAAGGTTTTTGGGCCAAGCCACAAAAGAACCCAAAGCATCCTCAACTGTCCGCATATCACCGGCTTCATAAGGTAAGAATGCTGCCCCCTTCACAACTTCATCAACAGAAACTCTATAGCAATCATCTTGTAGGGGGGGTAAGAGTGAGTGTGTGTGTGTGAGAGAGAGAGAGAGAGAGAGAGAGAGAGAGAGAGACCAGACTGCTGCAATCCTTCTGACAGGCCTCCACAACCAGCAAAAATATCTAAGGTGGCCAAACAGTTCTCTTTTGATTTCTCGGCACCTAAATCATTCTCCCCTTTTATACATTTTCCCTTATTCTTTCTCAAAGAATCAGATGCACCCTTAGCAGCTGAAAACCTCAACTTGATGTTTGGGGGCAACTATTAAAAAGTAACAGAAGTGTTTTTACAAAGTGGTAAGCATAACTAGAGCAATTTATATGAAGGTTTAAATAAACCACAATACAATACATATATATATATATATATATATATATATATATATATATACGTGCTAATGTATAAAATTGCAAGAGAATATACCTGTTTGAGAGACCCTTTATTAGGATCATATAGACATTCACAAAAGAACATGTGTTCATATATAGTGGGGGCATCACATGATGGAAGATCACTTTTCTTTCTCACTTCGCATCTCCCTTCAATTGCCTCAACAAGCACAACAATGTCAGATATTAATACATCAACATTAAAGCATAAGTAGTATTATTCATATAATTGGAACTCAATTCATCTCAATCTCTCAAATACAACTCAAATATGCAATCTCTCCAACCATATATCTCAAACATATATCTCTCAAACATGCAATAACTGAAATAGTCTGTGGAAGAATGGTTTACCTGTGACAAGCAAGGTGATTTAAACGCCGGTGGAAAAAACCCTAATTTCAAGAACATAAACCAGATTGGGTCACCAGATCTGACCGACGGTGTAACCTAATTTCACCGACTGAAAGTTGTGGAGAGATTATGGTGCACAGAGAGGGAGAGTTTGAATGTGAGTTGGGTAAAGTGATGTTGAAAGTGAATTGGGGGGAAGTTTGATATTTTGGGAAAGTCTAGCCACCTGTGTAGTGGGGGGAAGTGAATTGGTAAAGTGATGTTGCCGGTTTTTAGACGACCTGTAAATGTAAAATATATATTTTTATGTTATATTATTTATATTAATTATTTTTTATATATCAATATATTGTAAAAAATGTCGTACAAGATAAATTCCCGATTTTTCGATTATTTTCCCCCAACATCACAATGCGTATCCATTAACATTCGTACGGTTGGATCGTCGAAAAATGCATTAAAAAAAATTATTTCCACTTTCGGGGTCGAATCTCGTTCTTTAGAGACCAGGGAAATTAGGTCGAATCTCGTATCCATTAACATTCGTACGCTTGTGTTTCGTGACCTAATTCGAGTCCTCACAAGATGCCTACGTATCTCAGAGATGAGAATCAAGCCAAAAACGTAGTTCTGAGGATGAGGGGTCAGGCCCTTTTTCAACAATCGAACCGTACAGATGTTAATAAACACTCATTTTAGTGTTGGAAAAAAATAATCAAAAAATAAAAAGGCCGGTGTTAGGAATATGTTGTTCTTGATGATAATGATAAAAACACTTAGTAGATTTTGTATTAAGTTCTTTTGTAACTGTCAACGGAATGGCATGCTTTGCAGTGTTTCGTTGACAGGAAGCTCATCAACGAAATGAGTGTTGTAGCAATTGCATTGTACAATACTTCACAGTATGATAGGCATTTTGTTGTATGTATCAGATAGGTTTTCTAAGTCATGTTGACTAAGTACTAGATAGGCAAAATAGGTTGGTTAATTGTACATATATTATGCCTTGTAATTTTGCCTAAGTGAAGACATGTCAACGGTATGAAGATTACTCTGTCAACGGTATGGAGTTTACCCATCAACGAAACAAGGGAAACACCATCAACGAAATGGAGAATAAAGCTATCAACGAAACACATCTCCATGCCATCAACGAATCATTATTGCTTTTCTATATAATTGACAAAGTGATAGTGACAGGTTCCTGACAGATCAAAAAGGAGATGTGGAAGTGTACTTTGCATTGGAAACCATTAAAATGGACATGGGGAATAAGGAAACATCCCAGTTTCCAATTGGGCTCTTGGGAGTGATCATAATAAGCATAAAGACAAAAGCAAGGATCTCCAAGGACCACTGGACAAAGGGATGAAAAGCAAACTATTGGCGGTTACTCATTGTACTTTTAGTGTAACCAAAAGTAGGGTTGTAAACTTGGGTTTATATAACCAAGTGTAGCAGTTACTTTAGATGTAAGAAGAAAAACAAAGAGTTTGTATTAGCTATCTTTGAGAGCATTTTTCTTCTCAACAACCTTGTAACTGAGCAGCTGTGTACATTTGTATCACAGATTATTTCCGCAATAAAAACACTTCAGTTGGATCATCAAACAATCCAACTGAATTATTTATATCTTGTGTTTTTATTTATTCAGTTCAGTTTAATTTTATAAAGTACTTTTAAGTTAAAGAAATATCAAGAATTGTATTCAACCCCCCCCCCTTCTACAATTCTGTTAGGTCATTTGGGATTAACAATTGGTATCAGAGCAAGCTTCTAACATACAAGAAGTTTAAAGATCAAGACCAATAACAGATACCATGGTGAAGAAGGATGCAGGTGTGAAGATACCAGTTCTTGATAAGGACAATTACTTTCACTGGAAAGTAAAGATGCATTTACATCTCATGTCTATGGATGAGAGGTATGTAGACTGCATTGAGAAAGGTCCACACGTTCCCATGAAGCTTGATTCTAGAGTTGGATTGCCAGATGATGCTCCTGATGTAGAGATTCCAAAACCTGTCTCAGAATGGACTGTTGAAGATGTTGCAGAAGTCCATAAAGACAAAAGAACCATGAACATTCTGTTTAATGGTTTGGAGCAAGAGATGTTTGACAATGTTATCAACTGTACAACCTCTAAGGAAGTATGGGATACTGTTAGAACTCTCTGTGAAGGAACTGAGCAAGTCAGGGAAAATAAAATGCAACTCCTTATACAACAATATGAGCATTTTCATTTTAAGGCTGGTGAAACCCTAAATGACACGTTTAGTAGGTTTCAGAAGCTTTTGAATGGATTAAAGTTGTATGGGAGGATCTATCAAACTAAGGATTCAAACCTTAAATTTCTCAGAGCTCTTCCAAAAGAATGGAAGCCTATGACTGTTTCTCTTAGAAACACTCAAGAGTACAAAGACTACACTCTTGAAAGGCTTTATGGAACCTTGAAGACTTATGAGCTGGAAATGGAGCAAGATGAGGAAATTGAAAAGGTACAGAGGAAGGGTGGATCTATTGCATTGATTGCATCTGTGAACCAACTGGAAGATGACAGTAAAGAAACTGCAAAGGCCACAACTAGTCGACCTAGTTGTAGGAGTGATGTTAGCAAGGGTAAAGACAAGATGACAGAAGAAGAAGAAGAATCAGAACCAGCCAACTTGAATGACTTAGATGAGATTGATGAGCACATTGCTTTTCTGTCTAGGAAATTCTCTAAGTTCAAGTTCAAAAGAAACTCAGAGGCAAGGCCACCAAGAAGAGACTTTCAACCTAGCAAAACAAACTGGATTGAAAAGTCTAAGTCAAAATGTTTCAATTGTGGAATGGTTGGTCACTTTGCTGGAGACTGCAGAAAGCCCAAGGTTGAGAAGGGCAACAGGAAATTTGAGCCTGTTGATTATAAAAAGAAATACTTTGAACTTCTCAAGGAAAAAGAAAAGGCTTTCATGTCTCAGGAGTATGACTGGGCTGGTAATGGTGAAGACTCTGATGATGAAATTGAGTATGTCAACTTGGCTCTTATGGCTGACAATCATGAGCAGGAAGCAAGTTCCTCAAGCAACCAGGTAACAATTACTAATCTTTCTGAGCTTTCTAAAGAGGAATGCGATAGTGCAGTAAATGAAATGTCTACTGTACTATATAATTTGCGTGTTACTCTTAAATCACTTACCAAGGAGAATTCAAGAATAAAAGAGACTAATTTGTTCTTAAGTGATAGGAATGCAACGTTAGAAGCACAGCTCATTGAATTTGAGAAAATGAGATGTGTCAGTAGGGATGCTAAGAGGGAACTTGAGAACGTGTTACAAAGGGAAGAAATTCTTAAAACACAACTTGAAATAGAACAAGGTGTGATTGCTAAATGGAAAGATGCCAGGAATGTTGCTACCAACATCATTAATGTTCAAGGTATGGAATCTTTCTGTGAGCAATCATGGAAAAAGAACAAAGAGAAGCTAGGGTGTGTTGGTGAAACCTTAGAATCAGAAAAAGAGTCAACAAACAACAATGATCATTTGTTGGAGGTTGATATGTCAACGAAATGCAATGTTTCGTTGACACATGAACCATCAACCGATCAGGCTGTTTCGTTGACAGACAAAAGAAAAGAGAAACTCACTAGACTTAATGACAAGTATGGTCCTGTTACCAAGAACTTTGTTCAAGGTGAGTCTAGTAATTCAAAGAAAGTTGAGAAGCCTGTTGAGAGAGCTAATGTAGGTCACTTGTCTAACAAGCAATTGAAAGACAAGGTAGAAAAAGTTCAAAATGAGGCTAAGGGAAATAAAAAGAATAACAGGAATGGCAAAGTAGGAACTAACAAACACAACAATTACACACCTGATAAATATGCTCCTAGAAAGACATGTGTTAATTGTGGAAGTGTTAGTCACCTGTCTACTAACTGCAAATCTGTTAAGAAAACTGCTATTGTGAAAATTCCCAAGCCTGCAAGGAATAGTCCTATGCCTACAATGCCTGTTATGTCTAACATGTTTGCTCCATATGCACAATTTCAGAATCCATATGCTAACATGCCTTTTGTGTCTAATCCTTACATGAATATGTTTAACATGCCACAAATGCCATGGAACATGAATAACATGATTGTTCCTCCAACTATGCATGCTATGAATGAAAATATGAGCAACCCTCAGAAATCAACACCAAGGGTAAAGATTGATCTGAATCAATCTGAGCCCAAAGTGAAAAATGGTACAAAAGGGAATGCAAAGGCTAACAAGACAGGACCCAAGGAAACTTGGGTACCAAAATCAACTTGATTTGGTTTTATTGTGTGCAGGGAGACAAAAGGAATCTTTGGTACTTGGATAGTGGTTGTTCAAGACACATGACTGGTGATTCTACCCTGCTCACAGAGTTTCAGGAAAGAGCTGGCCCTTGTATTGCTTTTGGAGATGACAGCAAAGGCTACACAAAGGGATATGGCTTGATTTCAAAAGAGAATGTCATCATAGATGAGGTTGCATTGGTGGATGGTCTTAAGCACAACTTGCTTAGTATCAGCCAACTTTGTGACAAAGGATTTTTAGTTACTTTTTCAAAAGAAGCCTGTGTTGTTTCTAAAGGAGGAAACAACAATGTGGTAATGACTGGATTCAGAAGAGGGAATGTGTACATTGCTGACTTTAGTAGCACAAGTTCAGACACCATCACTTGTCTTTTCAGCAAGGCAAGCAAGGATGAAAGTTGGTTATGGCACAAGAAGTTATCCCATCTGAATTTCAAGGTTATGAATGATTTGGTAAGGAAGGATCTTGCTAGAGGAATTCCACAGGTGGAGTTTTCCAAGGATGGTTTGTGTGATGCCTGTCAAAAAGGGAAACAAAAGAAGGCATCATTCAAAAGCAAGACAGAGTCATCTATTGTCCATCAGCTTGAGTTACTTCATATGGATCTATTTGGCCCTGTAAATGTTATGTCCATCTCAAAGAAGAAATACTGTCTTGTGATTGTTGATGATTTTTCTAGATTTACATGGACTTTCTTTTTGCACTCTAAAGATGAGGCAAGTGAAATCATTATCAATCACATCAAGATGGTAAGCAATCATCCTGATTTCAAAGTAAGAAGGATTAGGAGTGACAATGGGACAGAATTCAAGAATTCAAGCATGAAGGTGTTCTGTGAAGAAAATGGTATTTTGCATGAGTTTTCAGCAGCAAGAACACCACAGCAAAATGGTGTAGTTGAAAGGAAAAACAGAACACTTATTGAAGCTGCAAGGACAATGCTAGATGAATCAAAGTTACCTACATATTTTTGGGCTGAGGCAGTTAACACAGCTTGCTTTACTCAAAATATTTCTTTGATTAATCAGGCCAAAGGAATGACCCCTTATCAGTTACTCAAAAGAAAGAAGCCACTATTAGATTTTCTTCATGTCTTTGGATGCAAGTGCTTTGTTCTGAGAAATCAAGCTGAGCATTTGGGGAAATTTGAAGCAAAGGCAGATGAAGCAATATTTGTGGGATATGCAGCAGGGAAAGCTTACAGAATCTTTAATCTCAGAATCAACATTGTTATGGAATCTGTACATGTTGTTTTTGATGATCTCAAAATACAAGGTCTCTGTGATGAAGGTTTCCATGAAAGTCTCTCTTTTGAGAATGAGGAAGGAGAACAAGTGAATCATGATAAGGCTACTGAGAATCAGCCTAAAGTTGTTGTATCTAGCACAGATGAAAGCAGCAGTGAAGATGAAATTGCTGCATTAAGGTTAAAAAGGATAGCAGCTAGCCGACCAAATGGTCATTTCGTTGACAGTCATGGTGGTGGTTTCGTTGACAGTCAGAATGAGCGTTTCGTTGACAGCCAAAACGGTCATACCGTTGATAGTCATAGGAATGCTTCTAGAAGTGATCAATTAGGGACAACAAACTCAGGGGGAGTTTCTCAAGGACAAATATCCAATCAAGGCAATCATGATCATGAAGCTACGTCTTCAAGAGCAAATCTACCTCTCTCAAGGAAATGGACTAAAGATCATCCCTTTGAACTCATTATAGGTGATGTCTCTTCAAAAGTCCAAACTAGAAGAGCAACTCAAGAAGAATGTCTATATAGCAGCTTTCTGTCTCAAGATGAGCCAAAGAAAGTTGAGGATGCACTTCTAGATCCAGATTGGGTTTTGGCTATGCAAGAAGAGCTAAACCAATTTGAAAGGAACAATGTTTGGAAGCTGGTGCCCAAGCCTAAAGACAGGAGTGTCATAGGCACAAAATGGGTGTTCAGAAACAAGATGGATGAAAATGGCATAGTCACAAGGAATAAAGCAAGACTGGTTGCAAAAGGCTACTCACAGGAAGAAGGAATTGATTTTGATGAAACATTTGCTCCTGTTGCAAGACTAGAAGCAATAAGGATTTTCCTAGCCTATGCAGCCCATGCCAATTTCAAAGTCTATCAAATGGATGTGAAAAGTGCTTTTCTGAATGGGGAATTGGAAGAGGAGGTCTATGTGAGTCAACCTCCTGGTTTTGAAGATGATGATTTTCCTGAATATGTATACTTCCTCCTCAAAGCACTCTATGGTTTGAAACAAGCACCTAGAGCCTGGTATGACACACTCTCACAGTTTCTTCTTGAGAATCACTTCACTAGAGGTACTGTAGATAAAACTCTTTTTCACAGGATTGTGAATGGCTCTACTATACTTGTTCAAATTTATGTAGATGACATAATCTTTGGGTCTACAGATGTGAAACTTTGTCAAAAGTTTGCCAAGCTTATGCAAAGTAAGTATGAAATGAGCATGATGGGAGAATTAACTTACTTTCTTGGTCTTCAAGTAAAGCAAGTTAATGAAGGCATTTTCATTAGTCAAACAAAATATATTTTTGATTTATTAAAGAAGTTTAACCTAATGGAATGCTCTCCTGCCAAAACTCCCATGCCTACTGCCACCAAACTTGAATTGAATACTAAGGAAAAATCTGTGGACATTTCAAGTTACAGAGGCATGGTAGGCTCACTTTTATATTTAACAGCTAGTAGACCTGATATTATGTTTGCTACATGTCTATGTGCTAGATTTCAGGCTGATCCTAGAGAATCCCATTTAGTTGCTATTAAAAGAATTTTCAGATATCTCAAAGGAACACCAAACCTTGGCATTTGGTACCCTAGAGAATCTGGTTTTGAACTAATTGGTTATTCAGATGCAGATTATGCAGGATGTAAAATTGACAGGAAAAGCACAACAGGCACCTGTCAATTCTTAGGAAACAAGCTTGTGTCATGGTTCAGCAAGAAACAAAACTCAGTTTCCACCTCCACAGCTGAGGCTGAGTATATTGCAGCTGGAAGTTGTTGTGCACAGATTTTATGGATGAAAAATCAACTACTTGATTATGGATTAAGAGTTGAGAAAATTCCTATTTTCTGTGACAACACTAGTGCCATTGCCATTACTGAGAATCCAGTGCAGCATTCAAGAACCAAGCATATTGACATCAAGTACCATTTCATTAGAGAACATGTTATGAATGGTACTGTGGAGTTACATTTTGTTCCAAGTGAACAACAACTTGCAGACATCTTTACCAAGCCACTTGATGAATCAACATTCTCAAGATTAGTAAGTGAGCTAGGTATGCTAAATTTCTCTTAATTATTTTTGAGATATTTGCAAGTCATAATGCAGCCAGAAATTTGCTATGTTTTTCTGTGAATGAATTTTCTCAGGAAAAGGTAAAATTTTGTCTAAGTCAAAATTACTATGCCAACGGAATGCACCATTTCGTTGACAGTCTTAGCAGTTTTCTGGGTGTTTCGTTGATAGCTCTTTTATATCAACGAAACGCAGCTTTATCAACGAAATAAGACGGGACTTTAACCGCCCATTCCTGATTCGTTGATTTAGCGCTTTTTATCTGAACCGTTGAAATTTGACACGTCTTTTACCACGATCTATGCATACACCCCTGTAAGTATAAATCATGGTAATACTTTAAAGAGTAACGGTTATATTTTCAAGCCAATCCAGTAATTTACATTTATTATTGGATTCATTTTCTGAGAATTTTTGGGGGAGTATTTAAGAAATTTTATTTTTATTATTTCTTTTTACCTGTTCTCAAAAATTCCAAAGTTTTTTTTCTCTCTTCTTCTCTCTAACAAGCTATTCAGTTCGAAGCTTTCCTTTAATCAACAATGGCACCTATAGTCAAGCTTATGTCTGCTGGAGGGTTCATCTATGAGAAGAACAACTCCATCCCTTTTGTTGTCAAGGAAAACCCGAACAGTCTGTTCTTCAAAATGATGGATTTCATGAAGAATTGCAAGTTGAGCTACGCAATGTTTCACTCTACACCACTCTACAATGAGATAATCGAGGAAATTTGGACCTCATGTGAGTATAGTGGAACACACTGCACACTAAAATTCACTCTTCAAGGTAATGAGTACATAGTTAATTCTGATGTTTTGCAAGCATGTTTACATATTCCTGATAATAACTGTGATGCTTTGCCTACTAACACTGAAATAACTACCATGTTAAATTCTATAAACTACTCTTTGCCTACCGATAATCTGGGTAGAATAATTAGGAGAGGTTTGGTTAGAGAATACAGTTATTTAGCTGATGCATTCATTAAGGTCTTTTCTGGAAAGATTAGCAATTTTGATGCATTAACTAACTCTATGTTAATTCTTCTAACCATGCTTCTAAATGATAGATATCACAACTTTAGCACCCAACTTATGTATGAAATTGGTGCTAAGTTGGGTGACAAAGCAAATAGGAAGAAAAATATCTATTATGCTAGGTTTCTGATGATGTTGGCTAACCATGTTAGTCCAGCACCATTAGTTATCTCTAACCCTAATTCCAGGTTCGAGTGCTTTGTGCAAGAAAAGAGAGTATTGACAGACATACTGAGGCTGAACCACAATGGTGATGTTCCAGTGGTGTATCTGCCAATCATTGAGGTAACTACTACTATCCCTGTTAGTGTAGCTAACACCTCTACTGTTTTACCTTCCAATGTTGCTATGGAGTCTGTAGCTGTGACCCAACAGGCTCCTACCCTAGCAACAAAACCAAAATCAAAGAAATCCTCCAAGCCAACCTCAAGTGCTTCTCAAAAGGCACCTGTTGTAAAAACTACCACACAACCTAAGGGGAGTGAGTCTGGAGTTGTGAGAGGTGAGGGAAGGGGTGAACATCAAAGAAACCCCAAGGATAAGGAAGGACAGGTTAGTGTGTACCAGCCAAGCCCCATTGTGTCTTCCCAACAAGGCACAATGAGTAACATGGATTTAAGCACAAGTCTAATTGCATCCTCCCAAAAGGATGTGATTATTGAAACAAGCTCTCCTCTTAGAGCACAGTCCAAAAGGGTAAGGGACACTTCTAGCCCAAAGTCTACATTTTCCCAATACCAAAGGAGAGTGAAGCAAAAGTCCAAGGGTACACAGGGTGCACACACACTGGAAGCAACACTTCCAGTCTCTCAAATTCAGTTTGATGTAACACCTATCATTTCTCTGGGGTTACAGTCCCATTCTCTAAACATCAATCTTGAATTATCTCCATCAAATTCACCAACTCAATCTTTAGATGTGGACATGATCCATACATCTATTCCTGATTCTCCAACTCTAATCTTGGAGAAGCCCCACTCTGAAGCTGGTGGCCATCACTTGTTAAGTGATTTGTTGGGCCATCAACCAATTTTTCCTGAAGTTGCAAGGGGATCTGTGGACCATTCTTTAAAATCAATCACCACAGACTCCACTGTAATTTCTCATTTTCAAAGTGCTTTCTTGACTTCATCAACGAAACAGTCTATTTCGTTGACAAGTGTTTCTCCATCAACGGTATCCATACCGTTGACAGTTCAAACTACCATTCCGTTGATAGTTCACTCTGCACCTTTAATTGAAAATCAAGTTGTTCCCACAACTAGTGCAGATGATCTAGTGGTAGTTGAGACACTTCTAGGACTGAGAGGGAGTGAAACTGAGAGGCTGGCTTGCAGCCAGGCAAAAGGAGAGAATGTGAGTGAGAGGCTGGCTATTTCTTCCAGCCAGGCAAAAGGAGAGATTGAGAGTACCACCTTAGTAGGTGAAGGTGAGGGTGTGAGAGGTGTGAGCCATGGGGAGCCCATGATGCAAGAAAAGAGTGGAGAGAGAGAAGGGACTACAGGAGCTATAAGGAGGGAAGCAGCCATTGCAAGTGAGTTAATGGAGGTCAGTGAGGGAGAAAGGGAACTTACTTTCCAAGAGCATTATCAGCAAACTCTGGATAGTATTTCCCTGGATCCTGAGACCTTTACTCATCCTGTGCCAGCCTATCAAATTATGGCTCAGCAGGGCAATGTGGAGGCAGAAAGGTCACTAAATCTAATTCATACAACTGCATCAATGCAAAGAGCAAAGGATGCCCTGACCAATCTACCTTCAGGAGCCGCAGCAAGTGGAGAATTTGAGTTTTCTGATGATGAGGACAGCTATGGTGATAATCTACAGGTGGCCACCACTTCACAGACTGGGACTTCTGTGGTGCCTCCTACACCAGGCTGGCTTTCTCAAGGTATGCATGGTAGAGCCACTCTAGATGCTGCTATCTCCAGGCAGTACAATGAAGCCTACTTAGCTCATGAGTCTGCAAATGCAAGGGACAAGAAATTCTACAAGGCCATCATGGATTCTCTGGAAATTCAAAGGCTACAAATGATGCAGACAAGGATTGAGGCTACAGAAATCAAGGACTCTATTAGCAATTTCAGGGATGCTAACTACAGGATGATGGATGAAAAGCTCCCTCTTCTCACTATGTCCAAAATGAACAGGTTCTTCTCTAAGGAACCTGAAGTGGCTACCTCCTTGAAGACTCTCTCTTCTAGAGTGGACAAGGTGGAAGCTACTTTATCTCAAATGCAAAAGGAACAGGAGAAGCAGACTCAACTTTTGGCCCAGCTAGTGGCAGCTCAAGGACTCCCAGTTGTCTCTCTTGATGATAACAAAAAGGGGGAGAAATCTCAGGAGCTAACCATTCAAATCACAAAGGTGCTGGTCCCAGCCATCACATTGCCACAGGAGCCACTAGCAATGGGGGAGTTTGGGAAGAAGAAGAAGGATAGTATTGACCTGATCCAGGAAGCTTCTATGAGGATGAAACTTGCAGAACAAATCAAAGATCACTGGTCCAACATAGAAGCAAGGTTCAAGAAAATTACTGAATCTTCAAAGACAGATCAGCCATCAACAAATGCAATGGTGACTGTACAAGTGGAGCCACAGTTCAAGAGCTCTTATGCTATAGAGCCCCTTCTACATGGAGTCATTCTAGGACCAAGAAAGGAGAAAGGACAAACTTCATGCATTAGGGATGTGGAAGAAGCTACATTACAAAGAAGCTTATCTCCCAAGTCTCCTGCTAAACCAAAAGGCAAAAACAAAGCAAGAACTTTCTATCCTGCACCTTATCCAGATGAGCACAAGCTACTTGGACTTCTCATCACAAAAAGCAAGGAAAGCAATGATTATGAGATAAGGAAACAAAGGGCAATTGTCTACAGGAATGGACAAGAAATTTGTGTTTGGGCTGGTCACCCAAACTTTGCTGAAGCTAAAGCTGAAGAATCAGAAAGAGCAGCAATGCAAGCTCTTGCAGTTGCTCAATCTCTTGATGAAGAAGAAAGACAGCAAGAAGAAAAAGCCCAAGAGGAAAGGAGTGAAAAGAAGAGTACAAGGCAACCAAAGGCAAGGGCTAGAAGAAACATAACCCTTGAAAATGATGACTCTCAGAGTATTGCATCAGACTCTTCTGTACCTCCAACAATTCCTGATCCATCTTTAAAGTTAGCCTGTGATCCCAAACATCTTGTTAATTATCATGATCAGCCAATTGAGCCAAAGGAAGAGCCAATTGAGCTTGATGAGGCTAATTTTCCTAAATTCCTTTTTGAGATGGATCCAAAGAAGAAATTGAAGCAAAGGGCTGTCAAGGCAAAGCCAGTATTTGTGAGAAAGCCACAACCTCAAAAACCCCCTTCAAATCCAGAGGACTGCATGTACATTGCTGACATCAGGGAAGAATCCAGTTTGCATCTTGATTTAGACAACCTGGTGGAAGTAAGGGGCATTGCAGCTTCTCAGAAGCTACCTGAAAGATTGGTTTTCACATACAAGGGTGGTAGAGAACAAATTTGGCCTCTCTACAGAATTCTAGGAGAAGACTACCAAACACTACTCACAGTGTTTAGATGCTTGAAGAAAGACTTTGGCTTCACCAAAACAGCCAAGTCTGAGGTGGTCTCCAAAATATGTCAAATAAAGGCTAGCTGGAACAAGCCTGAGGCTCTTCCCAGGATGCTAAGAGTGCCCTCAACAGGAAAGAAGATCCATCTTCAACCTTTCTGGATGATGGAATTCAAGGACAAGGACAACTGCAGAAGGTTCTTCAGGATGGAAGACCAGCTGGACAAGGCATCTAATCAGACTCTAAGGTTTATGCAATCCATGCTTGGTGATCAAGATGAAGAAGAGAAGATCTTTTACAGAAGGCTACAGGTCCAGATTGAGGAGAACAACTCTAGGAGAGGGAAGAAGACTATGCCCCAAAGAAGACAAAGATGAATTATTTGCTCAGTCTAGAGGAGTACATTTGGGCATCAGTCTTGTAAGTCTTGCATTATTTCTAAAACTTTATGAAGCTCAATACAATTTTTACTTTTATCATGTGTAATATGCCTGAGTGTTTTTGTTATCATCAAGGCTCTTGATTTATGGCTGTTATTCTATCAGTCATAAATTGGGGGAGATTGTTAGGAATATGTTGTTCTTGATGATAATGATAAAAACACTTAGTAGATTTTGTATTAAGTTCTTTTGTAACTGTCAACGGAATGGCATGCTTTGCAGTGTTTCGTTGACAGGAAGCTCATCAACGAAATGAGTGTTGTAGCAATTGCATTGTACAATACTTCACAGTATGATAGGCATTTTGTTGTATGTATCAGATAGGTTTTCTAAGTCATGTTGACTAAGTACTAGATAGGCAAAATAGGTTGGTTAATTGTACATATATTATGCCTTGTAATTTTGCCTAAGTGAAGACATGTCAACGGTATGAAGATTACTCTGTCAACGGTATGGAGTTTACCCATCAACGAAACAAGGGAAACACCATCAACGAAATGGAGAATAAAGCTATCAACGAAACACATCTCCATGCCATCAACGAATCATTATTGCTTTTCTATATAATTGACAAAGTGATAGTGACAGGTTCCTGACAGATCAAAAAGGAGATGTGGAAGTGTACTTTGCATTGGAAACCATTAAAATGGACATGGGGAATAAGGAAACATCCCAGTTTCCAATTGGGCTCTTGGGAGTGATCATAATAAGCATAAAGACAAAAGCAAGGATCTCCAAGGACCACTGGACAAAGGGATGAAAAGCAAACTATTGGCGGTTACTCATTGTACTTTTAGTGTAACCAAAAGTAGGGTTGTAAACTTGGGTTTATATAACCAAGTGTAGCAGTTACTTTAGATGTAAGAAGAAAAACAAAGAGTTTGTATTAGCTATCTTTGAGAGCATTTTTCTTCTCAACAACCTTGTAACTGAGCAGCTGTGTACATTTGTATCACAGATTATTTCCGCAATAAAAACACTTCAGTTGGATCATCAAACAATCCAACTGAATTATTTATATCTTGTGTTTTTATTTATTCAGTTCAGTTTAATTTTATAAAGTACTTTTAAGTTAAAGAAATATCAAGAATTGTATTCAACCCCCCCCCTTCTACAATTCTGTTAGGTCATTTGGGATTAACAGCCGGGTTGGAGGAGATCTTAACAAAAAACGTATTAAAAGTGGTACTTCCGATAACAGGACACGATCCAGATTAACTGAGTAATTTTTTTGAATGCTTTTTTCGACGATCGAACCGTACGGATGTTAATAAACACTCATTTTAGTGTTGGAAAAAAATAATCAAAAAATAAAAAGGCCGGGTTAGAGGAGATCTTAACAAAAAACGTATTAAAAGTGGTACTTCCGATAACAGGACACGATCCAGATTAACTGAGTAATTTTTTTGAATGCTTTTTTCGACGATCGAACCGTACGGATGTTAATAAACACTCATTTTAGTGTTGCAAAAAAATAATCAAAAAATAAAAAGGCCGGGTTGGAGGAGATCTTAACAAAAAAACGTATTAAAAGTGGTACTTCCGATAACAGGACACGATCCAGATTAACTGAGTAATTTTTTTGAATGCTTTTTTCGATGATCGAACCGTACTGATGTTAATAAACACTCATTTTAGTGTTGGACAAAAATAATCAAAAAATAAAAAGGCCGGGTTGGAGGAGATCTTAAGAAAAAACGTAGTAAAAGTTGTACTTCCTATAACAGGACACGATCCAGATTAACTGAGTAATTTTTTTGAATACTTTTTTTCGATGATCGAACCGTACAGATGTTAATAAACACTCATTTTAGTGTTGGAAAAAAATAATCAAAAAATAAAAAGGCCGGGTTGGAGGAGATCTTAACAAAAAACGTATTAAAAGTGGTACTTCCGATAACAGGACACGATCCAGATTAACTGAGTAATTTTTTTGAATGCTTTTTTCGACGATCGAACCGTACGGATGTTAATAAATACTCATTTTAGTGTTGGAAAAAAATAATCAAAAAATAAAAAGGCCGGGTTGGAGGAGATCTTAACAAAAAACGTATTAAAAGTGGTACTTCCGATAACAGGACACGATCCAGATTAACTGAGTAATTTTTTTGAATGCTTTTTTCGACGATCGAACCGTACGAATGTTAATAAATACTCATTTTAGTGTTGGAAAAAAATAATCAAAAAATAAAAAGGCCGGGTTGGAGAAGATCTTAACAAAAAACATAGTAAAAGTGGTAATCCTTTTTTAATAAAAATCCTTTTTAGTAAAAGTGGCAAACACTCATTTGAATGTTTAAAATTCTTTTTAATAAAAAGGGGTGGTATCCCTCTTCTATTTTTCCGCCTAAAACAAGAACCCCAATTTTATCCTTTTTTTCCCTCTTATACAACAACAATTGGTTCTAGATTTGATTGAAATACCCAAGATTTAGCAAAATAAACAAAGCCCCTTTCTGGCAAAGATGAGCGGAGGCACTGTTCAGTTCAATTGGCATGACACAACGCCTTTATGTCTTAACCCTAGGTTTTCACCCCTCTCTGGCGAAGATGATGTCCGGCAATTAGTACCTGTATGTCTCCTCTCTCTCTCTCTCTCACTCTCTCTCTCTAGCTAAATCTATTAAGTCTTGCGTCTATTGGAAATCTAAGAGACTTTAATTTTAGTTTTAATTGATTAACTGACTTTGAGAATATGTTTATTGAAATATTTTGACTAAAACTGTTTGTATTAATCTAAGAGAGTTTATTGCGTCTATTGGGAATCTAAGAGACTACAACTGCATGCAATTATGACATTGATCTCAGTTAATATGAGCGTTGTTTCATATGCCTTGCACTCTTCTATTTAAACCATCCCTAGTTAATCCCCTTTCTCATCCTCTCAAACATTCTTAATTGTTATCAAACCCGCCGTCTATCAAATGGCCTTCAACGCTCTCACCATACGTATTGCCAATATAGTGTTCAATTACGAAAACTTCACGATCGTAGTGGAAGGTGCAAGCTTTCCAGTGGACGATGTTCCAAAGAACATCAGCTCTGAGTTCTCCTATGATCAGCAAATCGAGTGGATGTTTCTGCTGATGCACTTCGATCTAGAGAAGGAGAGGAGGGAGGCGGAGCGTCTCCGGGCCCTGGAGTTGCGTGAGAGGATCATTGGACTGGCTGTCACCATATCCAGGATTTACAAGAGGAGGAGGGAGACTGGTTCTTAGAATTTTGTTATTATTTCTTTGTAATTTTTTTTTGCAATGTTATGCAAGTGTTATGACGTAAGGAGATAGTTGTTATCGTGACAGTGTGGAAGTATTTTTATTTTTATCATAACAATTGTCATTTATAGTGTTATGTATGAGTTCTTTTTGTCTTTTTCTATTTTTCAAGAAGGAATAGCTAGGTAAATCTGCATATAAGGTAATTTTTGTAGTAATTGTCATCCCTAATACTCTCTTGTTTGACATGGTCATTGTTCATTATTGGTAGCTTAGATGCATTTGATTTGCAGAAAGAAACATGGTGTATGATGTGTACTTGATGAATGTTCTACAGATTGACTTGCATGATGGTTAAATCTGATTTATGTTTACTCACATATTGAGGTATTTGTTAATGTTACATCAATGTTGACAATCTTCACTGATTTTGACCAAGGGAGATCTCAGCAACATGTAGAGAATACTTGTAATATCAGCAATACTAATACTGGTTTGGGTGCTCCTCAACATGTAGAGAATACTGGTTTCAAGGTTAGTGTATAGTCTGTGATTTAAAGTATAATTGCTTATTCTTTTTCATATTTTGGGTTGATTTTCATAATGATTTCACTTGCCAGTCCTCGACGCAGGTGGAGCTCACAGAAGCTGAAACAGAGTATGTAGTCAATGCCGTGAAACAGAGTATCCGTGCCTTACACTAGTAAATTTGTTTAATATCTTGATCTGCATATTGCTAGGTTTCTGTTATTGTGAATGCTTCTGAAGTTGAGGAATTTTCAAAAGTAGCTATCAAGCCTGTACGTTCTCTAGCTTCATAGGAATTTAAAGTTTCTTTTATATATGCCTTTAAAATTTTATATAGGGGCATGACTGAAAATGGAACTGGCAGGTTGTTAATCACGAGGTGACGACCAAAAATGCTTACATGCTGTGCAGATGTAATTTTCCCCGAGAGGCTTGGCTGATCACTGCCATGAAATGAGCGGAATTAAATCTATTCTCAGGGCCGCATGGGTTGTTGGTCTTCCCAAATGAGTCACTAATCCTTCATGAAATGAACAAAGAGTGAGCTCGTGCGTTATATAGGGGTGTTGAAAAGGATAATGCAGCAAGAGGAAAGAGCTTCGTGCAGACTTGTTGATGTCATATTGTGGAAAGATGGATATCTCAAGGAACCGACCATTCTGATTGTACATGGAACCTTGTACTATTGTACATATTAAATCTATGTTGTACTGTAATGGTAATACATCTGTTCCAACCCAAATAAAGATGTTAATTTGGCTCGGAAGCACCTCCCAGTTTTGACTCCTCATGTTTTGAATAAACCAAGACGTTCTTATGAATATATTTGCTTGAAAATAGTTTGTTACTTTCGACAGATAGTTGGAATATGGAATTTGAATGTTATATTATTATTGCATATATATTCAAATAGTAATAAAATATTCAAATTTCTAACAAGGATATCAGTCGTTGTCACCTGTTTTCGAAACTTTTTAGTCACACAATAATATAGTCACTAGTTTTTAGCTTCCTTAAGCGAACAAAGCTCTGACATATATGCAGAAAACTCTACTTTTTAGTCACATATAAAATGTAGTGACCATAGGTTATTTCCCATTTAGCCACATCACCGAAAACGACTGTGGTCGTTTCGTAACATTTAGACACAGCAAAGAAGCGTCTCTAGTTATTGTCACACTTCTATCTCTCAAGTATGACTATAAATTTTGGAATTGGTCAAAGTCAAAAAAAACCATGCTGTTATTGTCACATTTTTTTAAGTTGTGACTAAATCTTCCAAAAAATGTGTCTTCGGTCACTCGAAAAACAATTGTGTGCCTAAAACTTGGGACGATGATCTTTAGCCACTCGTTTTTTCCAAAGTGTCACAGCCCTTACTGTACAAAAGAGTGACGAAAGCCCAAATTTGACATAGTGATAGCATTGACACATGAACCCCGTTATGACCATTCTACAAGTTTGGGGGGGTAAGGCTGGCTCGTAGGCCACCTTCCTGACGCGTTTTAAAATCTCAGATGGCCCAATGAATCTCGGGCTCACTTCCTTTTCTTTCCAAATCCCATTCATTCCTTCCACGAGGATATCTTTTAGCATCACGAATCTCTAACATCATATTCTCCATCTTGTTTGTACATAAAATACACCAACATAAACTTGCTTGTCATCCATCAACATGCCATTTAGCTTATCAATAGCAGTACTATCTCTATACTCGCGGGCTTAGTCCGCATACTTTCTCTGTCTATCTTGGTTGTCACTAGCCGCTTGTTGGTGAAATCTTTTGTCTTTCTAGTTTGTTGGACTAACTTGGGTTTTGTGTAAAATCTCATCCTTTAATTCCCGATCATTCGGAATCCATCTCTGTCTCATTTTAATTAAGGGTATCGGCCACTACATTGGCCTTCCCCGGATGGTAGTGTATCTCACAGTCATAATCCTAGGTCAATTCTAGTCATTTCTCCATCTCATGTTATCTACTATCACGGATAACTCAAAGCCAATTCATCACATTCCACAAAATTTGTGGGTGCATTAGTCAACCCAAAAATAACCTTGCTGAAACTCGAAGTGTCTATTCCTAGTACGAATCACAGTCTCGGGTATATCCTCGGATTTAACTTCCAACTGGTGATACCCAGTTCTTAAATAAATTTGGAAATATACAGCGTTCTTCCGCTGATCAAACAATCATTTACAAGGGTACCTATTGTCCATGTCGAACTCATACAACTCTCGAGGTTCGATACATAATTTTGTGCTAACATCTTTCTCTCTTACAACAACACCGGGCTCTCCATGGTGGTACACTGGGTCTTATCATACCCTTATACAACAACTCTTGTAACTGAGTCACTAACCCTTTCATTCCCATTATACTCTGAATACTCGGTATTCATTCTCATGCCATCCAAATCGATATCTGGTAGCTCATTAAAACCTTGTACAATCTCCCAAAACCATTGTAGTTTCCTTTATAATTGGTATCTCTTTTCTTGGCGTCAACCATAAGAGCTAATTAAGCCTCGTATTTCTGACGTAATAATTTCTTAGTCTGAACTATATTCAAGAATCTCTAAATCTGCCTCCATCCTTTAATTATTACTCTTTTTCTTTGCAATCAATTGGCTCTATTGGGTGTCAACCAACCCATCCTTATTATAATATCAACTTCTCCCAACTTGAAAGGAATCAGGTCTATCAAAAGTGCCGACCTCATATTTCTAGTTCACAACCTGGAGGTACCAGTCCTATGGGAAAATCCCTCGATTGACTATTTCTACTTGTAATTATTCCCTTAGTGGCTCGGCCTTAAGGTTTAATTGTCATGCAACTTTTTGATATACAACGATACATTAGCTCCGTCTAAACAGTATATAAGGGCACCTGCTATTTAAAGGTCCTGGCAGTGGGTTGCTTGTTGGAGGTAGCCCTGGTTGAAACCTATTGGCTTTCTTTTCCTTTGTGTTCACAAACTCCGGAACAAACCTTCTTGAGAACTCAACGTTGTGTGCCTCAATTGAGACATTACTAAAGGTAATTAGCCTTCTTGTATTTCACAACTTACAAGCGATGGTGTCCCATCCGACTTCTATCACACAGACAGATAGTCCTTGTAGCCCCTATAAGTATAGGGTTGTTCGTCTTAGTGGAAGTTGAAAAGTATGAAAGCAATTCGAGATCAATTTAATGATTATCGTCTTTCGACAATATTTCTCAAGGGAACACCTTGGATTAAAATTGAACAGATTCCAAAGGTGCGGTTTCCAAAGAAAATACAAAGAAAAGAATAACCAAAAGATACTGGTACTTAACAACAAGTGGTGAGGTATCACCATAGGGTCATTCATTATTTGAAGAAAAGTAAAAGCTTAAATAACATTATTTGACAGGGCTTCGAAAACCTGAAAGTAGGCATTGTGACAGCCTCTGGCACAAGTAAAACTGAATATGGTTTAACACAAGTGTTATAAAACAACTTCGAAGAGGGAATATACCCTTTATCAGAATTCTTTCCTGGAGAGAGGTCAAGATAGATCATAGATTAGGGAGGTACCCCACATAATTTGCAAATGGGGAGGGCACTACCAAGGTCTCTACGGATGCCTTTTATGTCGGCTCCTCTAATGGATAATCGTTCAATTCCAAAGCTTTTCTTTTCCACGCACCCTAAGTTGTTCGATACTTACGTCATTGCCGACTTATAATAGTCGCTAAGAATTCAACCATCAACATTTGCAATCGCAGGGAATTCTATTCGACTAGGCGCAAACATCTCCAGTAAGCGTTATGTTCTACAAAAAGACTTCGATACCGTTGTCGCCCATAGCAATGATAATTCCACATGTCGACTGGGTGGTACTCCGGAAGATCGTTAGAATCTACAGGCTTAAATCCGGTCTCTATTTCAATCATCCTTATACCCGATATTCCTTCTCTCATATCAATCCCGTGCGCTATATAAGCTTAACACTTTTGGCACAATAGCCTTTTCATTTAAGTCAATCCCGGAATTTCTCAGTCCGTCTTGGTCCTTACATATATTTCGCCTTTACCGTCCAATCTCAACTTCATCATTTTATCTCTACAATTAATTATAGCAATCAGGGTCTGTCCATCAACCCATATAACGGCTATCTTACCCAATACACAGGGTTCGCTCTAATTTCCACTCTCTTTGGTGACATCCTCTGGTAATCAGAAAGACAAGGTTTGCCAAAATTTGCTGAATTTCTTTCCAAAATCAGGGAAACTTGATCAATCTATTTAGCCACTAGTAGTACTCGGATCTGATTCCCGACCTTTCTATTCTATCCTCATATTTCCTTCCTGGTTTCCTGAGGGTGGTAAATCTCGTTCTCGATTCCGTCTTAGAGTGCTTGTCTTACAATAACATTTGCATGGTACATATACCCAAAAAATTTCTTGAGATAATAAAATCCCTCAATGATGTAATAGACACTATTTCCAGTGGAATCGCTGGTCGTGGGGGATTGAAACCTCATAGCCAAAGCAATTCCTTTCACTATTCTAGGCAACTAAGTACCCTTAATCGTTCGTGAAAATCTGAACATCTTGGTTCTTACGTATGCCGCCTCCTTATGGGAACTATAATCGACTACGAGTAACAGGTTTCGTTCAAGTCGAATCAATCCACTGATACTGGCTATACTGCCTCTTCCTCTTCTGCTTTGGAGACTCTACTTCATTTTCTTTGTCATACCTCTTGATGAATCATGAACGATCCTTAAACTCTCGTCTCGTCACTTATTTATCCCTTGAAGGTTCGTCCGGTCTTATTATTATACCTCAAATAACACACCACATCTTTATCAATCAACACGTCCTCTACAAGATTCTTTCCTTGACCCACTATGGGGTCTTCCTCTAGATCCTCCTATGGATCTTCCTTTATCGGGTCTCCGTCCATTTCAAGGAACGCATCCTCAATTGCCTACTCGAAGGCCTCGGGATCTGGTATCTCGGAGTCCCATCCATCTCTAACTCATACGAATCGAGGTGACTAACCATGAAGTCCTAAGTACGGTTTCCCAAAAGAAGTCCCCTCTCGGGCTTCATCTTAAACAGTCAGGGTCATATCCTCTAACCCGACTACGAACTCAATTTGAGCTCTAAATGTTCTTATCATTATTAAGGGTATTGTAAGACTCGATCTCCTATCGTTTCTGAGGACTGTAACCTAATGCTCTGATACCATCTCTGTAACAGCCCCAAATCCGGGGTCGGGGATTTAGGGTTGTCACGATCCATGTACTCCTTGCCTTACCTGTATTACTCACACCATGCATAATTCACCTGCTCATGACCCCACAATATATGTCTCACACACACACACATGTTAGAGTCTCAGAAACGACACAATACAACAACTGCGGAATAAATAATTTTTATTACAATACCCAAATGTCTTTTGAATCTGTTATTGATACAATTTCTAAGTATTGTTACATTACCAACTTAGCCTTCTGATGCTCACAATCCTCTAATACCATTCATGTCTATACATAAGTTGAATGCCAAAAGTCGTAGCCTGATTCGATTGGTTCGTACTACTCCCGGGATCACTGCTAGAAACTGTTTATGGAAACGCCTTGCGAGGTATGTGACGCCCTCCAAACCCGGGGTACAGATTTGAGGAGTCATCCGACCAACGGAACACTATTTAACACATGCATAATATATATAAAGACACAATTACCCCTTGACCAAGACCGCATCCAGATTATGGCAATGAACACAAGCTACTACAATCTTTTATTATTACAATACCAGTTTTATCAGAGTTATTACATCACAACTAAAGTTCAAATCTAGACATTAATCTAGAAAAGCAAAACAACAACTACCCTGCCAATAACAATGACTCGAGGGGCTCTCCTGGCTGCTGGTGAACTATCGGTCACGCTATGCCAACTCATACTCTCGCTTCACTGGAATAGGGTTAGAAAACAACAAGCAAGAGTGAGCCAAAATTGTTCAGCAAACATCAACGAATCATTTCTATCACAGTTGTAAGGATATGAATTTATGATATCAGAATCAACAATATTTAGCTAACACATGCTTTGTATCAATAATGATTGAAGTAAAGAATTAGAATTTGGCTTATACATTTTATTCAAATCAAAGGTTGTGCTGCTGGCCAGCCACGCATCAACCCCGGACTAGCTCATGTCATAGTCCTCTACTGGATCCCAGGCCAATCTGGGCCTTAAGTTATTCCGACCATAAATATGGCCCGACCAATTACTGGTCCATTTTTAAAAACACATGCCAAATCTATAATAGGGTATAAACAATAACATGCTCAATAAGATAAACTGAATGTATAGTAATTGCAAAAGAGCTTCAACTGTTCAGTATCAACAAAGATCGAGAAAGAATCATGGAGTAATTTCAATGGTACAGTGTACTCATTCAATCAGGAAATCAATATTGGTAATCGTTAATCAATGACCGTAATCGGTAGTCAAGATGGAAGTCAAATAATCAATGGTTGTCAATGATAATCAAAGGATGATAAATAACAACAATAGGTGGTAAACAATAATCAAGTGAATTGGAAATAAGGGTTTCCGATGCAGATCAAATCAAAGAATCAAGAATCTCTAAGGAAATGGAATCAGTTGTCCAAATGCGGTTAAAAGATTGATAATTTGAATTGTTCTGGGGATAACGGTATTCAAGTAATCAAGACAATAATAAATTTTATCACAAGTAAGGGCACAGATACTTGCCTGGTCTAAGCTGCTGTCGGCTCGACTCTGCTCACTCTACTTTCCCCTTTCCCTTGCTCCGGGAACTCGATTCTATAATTAAACAACTCATCACAATAAGTCTAACTATTCTCGTTCTACTCTCGACACTTATTCAACCAATAATCACATTTAAACAAGTAACCGGTTACGTATCGGACGTCCGGTATAGTTTACGATATTTAAAACTCAGATATTTGCCCTAGTACGGGCATATACAGACTATAAAACACAACACACAATTAATATGAACCATATAGCACTTATAAACATTTTTAAAACATCATACGGAACTTATTCGAATTTTAATAAGTCATTACTAATTTTTAAATCAAAAATCGGATTTTTAAATCCAATATAAACATTTAAATGAAAATAAATCAATTAATAAAATTAATTGACACTCTTTAAATACTCAAGCTATTTTTAAATAATTAAATAGGCTTGAAAATAATTAAACTGAATTTTTAATTAATTAAATCTAATTAATAATTAATTTTTAAGAATTAATTGATTAAAAGAATTAACCAATTAATTAATAAATTAATTATTAATTAAAAATAATTAAAATAATTAAGTTTAATCAATTTTCGGATTTAAAATAATAAATATAATTTATCAGAATTTTTCTGATATTAAAATATATTTTTAAAATAAAAATATGAATTTTTAAAGTTTTTAAACTATTTTCGAATTAAATTTAAAAATAAAATTCAAAAACAGTTTTCTGAAAATGAATTAGGGTTTTGAAGATTGAAACCGGGTCGAAAAATCGGGTAAACGGGTCGGGAAGAACAATTCCGGGTCGCCAAGAACAACCCACCGGATTCTGGGTTTTCCAGAATCCGGCCGGTCTCCGGCCGCCGGAATTCTTCGATTCCGTCCAAACACAAATCAAACCAGAGGGCTTTTGTTCGCCTTTTCAAGCCAAACAAAACTCACACATCAAAACATCTGTCCCTAGCCGGAATCGTGCCCAGAATCCGTTCAAAGAATTCTCCGGCAACGACCTCGGCCGGAAACCCGATCTACCTATTCCGTACATGAAACTCAAAGATTAATATACCAAAATGAAGCTTATAACTCATACAATAAAAGCCCTTTATCAAAAACAATGTCAGATCAATATCAAGAACGTACGAATCGAAAGAAGAAATCGGGTCAAAACCCGAAATCAAAACCCGACTAAATTGAACATAAACATGAAATTAAAGCATGGATTCTTGCTAATTAGAACCCTAGGAACATGTTAGAAGCAACCAATTGAACGGAGAATCAACAGAATGAAAATCCCCAAATCTAATCAAGAACCCTAGTTATAATTCGAAACTTGTAAAATCAATATAAAATCGAATACTTACCAGATGATGATGAGGTTGGAAGATTCTGAAACTAGATTTTTGGAGCTTTGATTTGAGTATAAGAACTTCAAATTTGGACTTCAATAACACTTAGAACGAATTGATTGAAGATCAAGAACACAAAAAATAATTTTTGGGAATTTCGGATTTTTTGAGTAATTGCTGAAGATTTGCTATGAGTTATGAAGTCTGATTTGTCTTTTTATATTTCTGGAAAAATAATACCCCAAATAACATTTTTGGATCGATATTGATTCGTTAGATCGTTTAAAAACCCTAATTAGGTCAAAAACACGTTTTACGAAAAATAAGGGGTTAAAAAGGTTGATGATTATCCAAATTGATATATATCATTATATAACTAATGCTCAAGAATACTAGGGCTATAACAACTTCAATATTGATATAGAACGATAAATCCGTCCCCTTAAGCAATTAGGGTTCGGAACGATTTTTCCTTTTTCGGATAAAAAATTGAAATTGATTTGCAGAATCAAATAGGTAGGGTTAAATAGAATCCCATAACCCTTTCGATAACGATTCGAATACGAAAGACGAAGAATTAAAAATGAATGTACGAAATTTCAACGGGGCCTTGAATTATCAAAACGGCTCAAATTTGAAGAAAATTCCAAATGACGAAATTTTTGAAAGGGGCTTCTGACTCACCATTTAGCACATAATCACACACTAAATATCATATAATAATATTCCAATATTCCAAAATAAATATTTTAGATTAAATATATCATTTAATCAAATAATAAAATTCACGGATATTACAAGGTATGTGCCGTCCCATTGGCATCCTGCTTCGCTGCTATATAATATATATAAAATAATAGCAAGAGTGAGCGATAGCTCAGCAAGGTAATGAAAGTATGGCATAATTCTGCCCTTAATTCAACCCAGAAATAAAGCGGGTATAAGACAATAATTTGTCAAAATATCTCGATACTGAAATCATTTTCTTATCGGAATGTATTCCAAAAATAGTACCATTGCTGTATTTCAAATATCATTTCCATAATATTCTGCAAACTTTCGATGTTCATACAATGAACAAAGTTCTAGTATAATATAAAAGATGAATAACAAGGTAACTCAGTATATCCTTTCCGTAAAATATCTGCTATATAAAATATAAGCAGGCTATCCACATATAACTTAAAAGATGAAGTTATAAGGAAAATTCAATATAAGGTTTCCGTAACCCAAAATCCACTTATGCATATATATCCTTAATCAGGTTTTATCAGAGTCATAACTTATAAAATAAAAGATGAAGTTGTAGGAATTTCCAAGTATCATCTTTCATATCAAACATTTATCTCATATCATATTCTGGAAATAAAGACAAGGCAAGATATTTCCAATCCCCTTTCTAAACTTGAATAAACTTGCATGAACTTGAATAAACTTGAATAACTTTTCTTTTCTGGAAACTTGCTTAAAACATGTTCTTTCATGGATGATGAACTATAGATGGAGATGCTAGGCGCCGAGGATACCCCTACGATGATCAGTCGCAAGATGTATCCCCCTGGTCTTTTTCTACGTAGAAGGGAAGATATTCAGTCTCACACCGACCTACCTCCCCGCCTTCGGTTGTAGGTGGGAAGAACAGACCCGTTCATAGTCCGTCGGCCTGTTACTCTCCTCTTACCCTACGGTCGGGCAGTTACTAATCATCTAAGGGAAGAACAGACCCGTTCATAGTCCGTCGGTCTTATTGTAATTCCCTTAGGGGACCAGCGCTACTCAGTCCCTTACATATTCTCCGAGTTCGAGTGAATCCATGACTCTGAAACATAAAGTTCCTTTCCCTTTTTCCCCAAGTATACAACTCCACAAAGTAGTCATATCTGGTTGGAAAGGAAAATTCACCCATATTTCCCAAGCTGATGCTTGTTAATGGATACAACTTATTCCACTGATCTTACTTCTCGAATCTTGAGAAAGTAATCAAAATCATTTTGATGGTAGCATACAAAGCTGTTAAATTAATAGTTTTGAAAAGATTTTGGACCGGGCAGTCCACTTGGAGCAAACATATAATCTTGAGAGAGGTCCCATAAGTCTTGTAGTTTGAGCGAACATTTAAGTCTTTCCGTATATAGACTTAAAAGGGAAATAGATTTGGGAGCCTTCTCTAATTATATTTATAATTGTCTGAATAAAACTTTATTAGTTATCCACGGTTAAAGAATGGTTTTCACAAAATACTTCCTTAAGAAGTAGGGCTTTAAATAATTAATGAAAACTATATTTAATAAAGAATATTCATTTAAAAGTAATTCCCAAATACTTTCTTAACAAAAGAATGGATAATATAATAATAATAATATAACCCTAGATAACAACTGATACCATTCCCGGTCCGTAGTATAACTACAGAGTATATACCCCCTACTGAGGGATTTTTTTCTTAACATATTGGCTTATGAATATTGCCATAACCATAGCTTATAATCCAACTTGTACTTAGCATCATACGTATCGTTTCGAAATCATGAACACATAGCATATATCTCAAAATCTTTTATTTATCACAACAACAGTTTATAGAGGCATAGGTTTGAAAACTTGCATCTAGTATATGCATATATCAGAATATGGTACTTTAAAATACAGCATGTAATGAGAAAACTTGCACGATACTTGGAACAAAGAATATATATATATAGATATATTTCTGAATCAACAAGTATTAACATTCGAAAATATGCCCACTCTAACAGTAGAGTAAGGGTTAGTAAACTTGCCTGATGCTCGAGAAGTGATAGGGGTTCGCGACGATGCCAGACAATCTAGACAAAGTCCAAGCAAACGCACGATTAATCCCCTGGATAATCCACTTGTACTCAATGCTTAAACACGTAAGCGAAACACAACCAAGGAATTACTAGCTCGTTATAGGCTCATACTAAGTCCACGTTTAGTCGACAATTACTTAAGTCGTAGGTTTAGTCCGAAATCGATCCTCGAATACAAGTTATACTTAACCATTTACAACATTGGTTTCTAAGTCATGTTCTTAGTGGTTTTCACTTGCGCGACCTCGGCTACAACATTTTTATAAAATCGAAAAATAATCTTTTTAATCCGAATCTTTTTCGTGAGCCTTCCTAGCATTATTCCTCAAAGTTTCACATTTTAATATGGCTTCTAAGTGGTCTAAAGATAGCCTCAAAGTGACTGACCAGAGATGGGTTGTTCCTCCGAACGGCGTTTACTAAAACTCACTTTTCTCTTATACCGTAATTCGTATAGACATGATCTTTATACCAAAACAAACCTTAAAACAAGACCTACATGTTCATGGTCAGTGTTGATCAAAAATATTCCAAGACAAGTTCGTAATTCTTACTCAAAACAGCCTTAAATCAAATGGGCATTACGACGGCTATAATCGTAACGTTTCCCGTTTTTGTTATGTCAAAACCTCTTAAAACCAAATAAATTCAACAACCCAACAATTTTTACAACATAATCAGTTTATATACTTCAAGAACATATCACCAACATCAACCAACAACAAGTATCCATCAAGAATTAACCATACATACTCCAAACTCCATAAACATGCTCATTCTTACACATTACTAGAAACTTCACTTAAATCTCAACATAAATCAAAGGGTTGATGAGTGGTATACCTTCCTTGAATCCTGAAACACACCACAAGAGCTTGTAAGCCTTAGGAGGGTCTTTACCTATGGTTATCATCCTTAAACTTGCAAAAGAAAATCAAGAACAAGTTATGAACTTTCGGAGTTACTATACACTGGTTTACAGAACTGGAAAACCGAAGGTCTTACCTTGCTCCAATGGAAGAAACTTGTGAAATACGAAATGTAGGTTATCTCAAGACCTTTCCAACAAGCTATAGCTCGCAATTGTCCACCGAGAAATGAAGGAGATATGGAATTTACAATTCGGCAGTTCTGTTTTAGCCGAAATGAAGAAGAAAAGAATGGTTTTTGGTTTTTGGTTACTTAATAATTGCTTAGATATTTTATTAATCCATGTGGTGAGTCATCACCTAGTTGTCTTCATCTCTTGACACTTGTCCAACATGCGTTGGCTTTGATAAAGTAGCTTTACTGGTTCACTTTCCTTTCACATGTATGATCCAAATGTTGCATTTCTCGAATTAATCTTGTTACATGTTACTTCCATGTCTATATTTAATCCTGTAAATGTTGCCATGTTCCTCTTGAAACGATTCGAAATATTTCCCAAAAAGAGCGAATAAAAACTCTACGCGATTCTCGCAGTGAAAAGTAACTATTCACTATTCATTCCAACAATCGAATCCTTAAATTGACTTTAATAAAATAATAAAATTCCAAAATGTTAAATCCTCAAATCCTCAATTTTAATATCTCATTTCTTGAATATAATGATATATAATTCGCTACCCGGTCGAATACTACACCAAAATAAAATTTGGAATTTCTGAATTCCGATCGTCTTTGCATTCACTTATTTACTCCGTAGATCACTAATATGACTTTGGAATATCCACACTACGTCTCGTACATAGGTGGCATGAAAAATTTTCTTAACCCTCAAAATCACTATTCATCCACCAATATCACTATTCACTGCTGCACTTAATCATAATAAGAAAAGTTTTAAATTTTTCCAAAAAAAATTCGGGTTATAATATCATTTGTGCCCACACAATTGACGGAAGAAGCACTCCAAAGCTTACATGTGGCACATATTGATGAGTTCTCTAAGATTGCTCACCATCTCCTGACAGCTGGTCTCCCCAACAAAGACTATGAAGCTATTCTCTTATGCCACAGGGAGGATGTTGAAACACAAAAGGAGAAGATAGTTGATGAGGCTCAACAGGATGGCAATGTAGATGCCTGGTTGGATGCCAAGAGATCTGTAAAGCTTAGGGATGCTCTAGCTTTTCTCAGGGAGGACTATCTAACTGCCTTGGGGTCAAATGCCAAAAGTCTCTCTCCTGCAGAAATCTACGAGGCAGTCAATGATGTGTACAAAAGTTAGCTAAAGGCTCTGCATTTCCTTGGGAAAGGTCTTCAATCAGAAATATCAACCATCAAAGAAGAAACAAACCAATCTTTGGCACAGCTCAAGAACTCCTACCTTTCTGATTTTCCCAAGGTGGATGGCATCCTTAAGGAGGTAAAGAAGACTGCACATAATGTCACTAAAATGGATTGCACCCTGGTTTTGGTCTTTGATAATTTGAAGAAGTTGTCTACCAAGCTAGAGAATCAGGTGCAATCCAACATAAGCTGCAACTCCATGATTTATGTAATGTGGAAGAATCAGTATGGGGACAAGCTGGTAGATGAAGTTCCCATCTCTAACATATCCAATTTTGACTTCTCAAAGATCAAGGACCAGTCACTCAACTCCTTCAAATCTGAGCAACTCTTCTCCAAAGTTGATAGATTGGAAAGAGAAGTGGTTGAGCTGAAATCTAAAAACCAAGGGATTTCTCATTCCTTGGAGCTCCTCAATTCAAAACTGGATGACCAACGCAATACAACCTCCAATATCTTGCTAGTTCGGCAACAAATGATGACAGCTATGATGAAAAGTATGAACCTTCCTGTTCCTGGAGAAGCTCAAGACATCTTGTTTGATCCCAAGCCTAAGGGGGAGAAAGGAAAGGAAGTCATTCTGGAAAAGAAAGGGGAGCATTGGCTAAGCAGCAAAAGCTAAAGGGCAAAATCACATAAAAAGATCTCAAGCCTCTCACCCTTCCTACTGTTTCTATCACAAGTAGAGATGGCCAGAAGAGCTCCGTCACAACAACTTTCTACCCTGCACAATGCCCATGGATGTACCTGCTCCTCAAGTCACAACAAGTGCTCAACCAGTCAAAGTTGATATTGTCTCTGAGGCCAAGCTACAGGAAGTTGCCAATTCAAATCTCTATCATGATGAAGCCTTCCTGGAGTTTCTGAAAGCCATGAAAATCAGTGTACAAGATGAAGCCCTGAAATACAGACACAGGCTCAATGAAGAGATCAAATATCTTATAGTGGAGGTAAGGAAAGTTAATGATATCCATCTCAGAGAAATAATCATGGTCTCCAAAGGCAATTATATATGGCATTTGTCCTTTCAATATCTGGAGAACCTAAAGTACACTGAACTGGACACTCTATTGGAGCTCATTGAAAAGAAAGGGGAGAACAATAAAAAGCTATATGATGATCTAAAGAGAGATCAATTCCCGAGGCTGCCTGAGGTCATCTCCAAACCAAAAACCATAATCTTTCAAAGCATCACAAAGGAAAACTCAATAGATCAATTGGTGATTCCTATTCACCTAGATATGAAGAGCAAAGACAAGATATTTCAAGTGATTCAAATGCTAAGGGCAAAAAGAGGATTCAGGACTGCAGAAGAATTGGACACAATTCAAATTCTACAAACATTTCTTACTTCTGGCAGAATTCCTGAATCACTCAAGGCGAGGAAAGAAAAGAAAAATGACAAGGATGATGAAGAGAAGAGCAGTAGAAGAAGAAGTCAACAAAGGAGTGATAAGGATGGGACAAGTGAAAGCAACAAAGGCAAATCTTCCAAGAAATCCAAAGAAGCTGACAATGACAAGAAGGAATCACAAAGAAAGAAAGAGGCTGAAAGGAGAAAAAGTGGAAATCAGCAAGCCAAGGACATTGCTAGCAGTATCTTAACCAGAAAACAAGAATCTAAGTCTAGGGTGGATACTGTTGGTAATGATCCTACAAAATCTAAGATCAAGGCTTCTGAAATTGATCTGCCACAGAAGAAAAATGAAGACACAAAAGCAAAACCTAAGGCACACTACCACAAAGTCACAACTAGTGGAGTGTTGCAATGGATCAAAGGAAAGGGATTAAAACTACTTCCAACTGATGTGGCACTGAAGACAAAATCTCCCTGTTCTGGAAAGCTACCTCAAGTAAAGCACTGGAAACTCAAAAGTGTTGCTAAAAGAACAAGGATAACAAAGAGAAATGGAGTGATCACAAATGTTGTTGGGATTAATGTACTTCCTCTAGGTGAAGACTATGATGAAGATGCCCTAGCATTCCTGAGAGTCCAAAGAATCTTTGAAGTCAAAGTTAAACAAAGTCATCTAGAGATCAAATACACTGATGGAAGGGAGGAAGAGATGAAGACAGGGAGCTAGCAATATTTTCCAACATATGAGCTTGAAAGAATAAATGCATTGCTAAACTTTGAGGAAAGAGAAGAAAGGATGTGGAAAATTGAGATTGCCAGGTTTTTGAAAATGCATTCTGATTATCAAGAAAATCTGAGGAAGTGGAATGAAAAGAAGAAAATTCAGAAGGAAAAGGAGATGGCAGAAATGAAAGAGAAGGCTAAGGAGTTAAGAAAGAAAGCGCTATGTAAATTCAAGCTAAATCCTTATGTAGTGGAGTACAAAAACAAAAGTGGAGGTAAAAGAAAAATAAGATTGGAGTTTTTGGATTCCTATGTGGAAAGTGCCCTGAAAGCTGCAGTTGAAGATTTAGAAGACTCTTCTCTCATAGAAGAACTGATTGCAAGAGATGAAATTCTAGAAGCCATTTCAGAAATGAACAGAAGGGAAGAAGCCGGAAAGAAGAAGGTTTATGATGACTATCTAGAAAAACAAATGGAATCTCAAGATACACAGCAACAGAAAAATTATTTGTAAGCTATCATTTTCTATTTGTAATCAAATTCTGTTCATAATGTACATCTGTTGTTTTCTCTGAAGTATATATCCTTTTATGTAAGTTCGGATTGTTATCAGACATGAAATTGTGCCTAAGTGTCTTACTCACAATTTGGTGGAGATTGTTAGGCTCAAGGCATGTCTGAACACCACTGTTAACAAGCCTACACATTGTGACTATGTCACTTTACATGACCTATTGAATTTTATCACTGGGATATAGTATAGGTCTCTAAATGTACTTGTCTTGTTCTCATGAACATTAGCTTGACCATGTATGCTCAAGTTTATAATGAGCTTAGTAAGTTTCTTGTATCTTGAAGAAATAAGTTGCATAAATTTGTCTAAGTCCCTATATCGTGAAGTCAAAATAAGCTATGTCGTGAAGTCATCAAAATCCATGCCGTGAAGTACCGAGATTGCATAGTCCAAAATGAACTATGTCGTGAAGTCTTCAAGGCTCATGTCGTGAAGTGTTGAGATCGCAAAGTCAAAATGTACTAGATCGTGAAGTCCTCAAAAAGGCGATATCGTGAAGTCTTCAAAGGCTATATTGTGAAGTCTTCAAAGGCTATATCGTGAAGTCAGAAATATGTCATATCGCATACTCCTAAAATACCCATATATCAAAGACCTCATATAGCAAAGTCTCAAATGTTCTATGTCAACAAGTCACAAGATAAGGAGTATGGTGGAGTTCACGATGTCAACACTTAGACGATCTACAACAAGACAAATCAAGGTACAAATTCAAAGTTCAAAGGAGAAAAATACTGGAGCATCTGTTATGGTTAAATGGTCCAAAGACAGATGGAAAATCTACAACAAAACTTGGAGAGAAAGAATAGAGACAAGTAGCTACAGATACGGGATAGGACAACAGAAAGCAAGTGGTCCTTCGTGACACAGTTAACCTCTTATGGAAGAACAAGCGGGAGTTACAGTTAAGGGGTAGCTGTGTAAATAGGGTTTGTACTAGTTTTGTATAGGTAATATATATATTGTGCACACTCTATGGTTAGCTGCAAGAGAGACATACACAGAAATATTCAAGAACTCTTTTCTCTGTAAGAAAACAAAAAAACACTGTTCTTGTTTAGATGCTAGAATTTCACTTGTGAAATTTTGGAAGCTGTAGTATTTGATTTACTTAATACAAAGTAGATTAAAGTGATTGTGTGTGTTCTGTTTATTTTATTCCGCATTTTCATACAACACAATCTAACACAGCTTTTTAGTTTCAAAAAACGAAAAACATTCAAACTATCCATTCACCCCCCCCCCCCCCCGTCTAGTTTCTTAGTGATAATCATATCTAACAAAGAAGGATCACAAAAAACATAAGTATGCTCTCACATTTTTTTCTGTTATTTTTTCATTTTTTCTCTCTCTTTTTTTTCTACGAGAGCTAGGATATAAATATAAGCAATCAAACCAAATATTTTCTCAAAAGTAATGAACAAAAGTAAACACATCTCACACACCTTATTACTCCGTCAAGTTCGTAGTAGCCTTTGACAATTTGAGATCAAGCATAAGTAAGGCTAAACAAGAAAAAGGTCTTAGGCAAGTAATGTGGTGTGTCACCGAAAAAATAGGATTAAGCTCAAAAGGGTAACTAATTGATCATATATAAATGGTGTGGTAATTTGGAAAATATAGGGTATTCGTAAATGCCTTTATCATCTTATCATCAAATAATGTCATGCGTTTCAAGAAAGGTCTCAAACAAGTGCTAGCAATGCAAACAACACGTGGATACTGAAGCAAACGAATATAAAATGCAAAAGATATGCATATAGGCTCAAAAACTCAATTGGTGGTAAAACATAATAAATCCTAAGCAAAACTCTCTTCAATGCACCAACTTGTACTCAAAACATGAAAACCAAATCATCTTGCACATATTCATGTCCTTCTAATTACGGGCAACAATCAATAAGTCTACTAGTTTCAACTCGCTAGTGTATGTGTGTGAACAAGAACTTAGCAAATCACTTCTCAATCAAAAGCATTAGAAACAAAAGATTACGAATACATTTTAAATTTTCGTATCTTATATAATACTCTACATAGAAGTTTGCTACAAACTTGTCATTTGTTCGAATATCTTTATCATAAGTCACTCTTGCAGAAAATGACGACTTCTGTTATTAACCATAAGTTCCCATCACGTGAACAAAACCAGCTTTACATTGTAGAGAACTGTCCTAAAGGAAAATTGAAGATGTTCCAAAGCACACAGCTAGGTAAAAACAAAAAGCATAAAAAAAATAGTACAATTCAATAATTCAGCCTAACTCTGGCTCCATCCAGTAAGGGCTTCCCTTGAATGATAAAGGCCCTCAATGTCCAGAGATCTGCAGATATGAAATAAAATGATACAATTCATAATTAAGAGTACAAAACATTCTAGAAAGCCGAATTGGCACTTCAGCTGTCATAAAAAACTATAGAGCAATTGCACTCTTGGCACACCATAGAAGATAGTGCTCATGCAAGCATATTTCACTCATTTTTTTATTACTCAAAATATATTGCAAGACCATATAGTAACATGGATGGTTATCACATGTCTTCGGTTCTTATGATATATTGATTCAATCATGACTATTTGATAAAACAGCTCAACAGGTAGATGTCACAAAATAATTAAGTTGTACAAAAAGCACCACAAAGTTTATTTATGAACTTACAGTACAACTTGATAAATTTATTACTTCGATTGTTATGCTTTGACAGATAACTAGCTAACTGATAAAAGTCAGAACATAAAATAAGTTGTACAAAAAGCTATCATGAGCAATTACTTATGAACTTACACTACTTAATAAATTTATTACTTCGATTGTTATGCTTTAACAGATAACTAGCCAATTGAGAGAAAGTACCATAAAATTTCTCGAGTTTTCTGGTAAAACTTTTCAGTTTTCATTATTCCCATCAAATTTAGTGATAATGATTTATTAGCAAAGCTTTTTGCACTTTCTCAAAGTTAAATATTGTTTCTTTTTAGTACTTTAGTAGCCAACTTATTTCTATACAAAAATAACTTCTCTTACATGCTTCACCATTCCAAAATCAACCAACTTCAAGCGTCCATTTGTATCAATCAGTAAATTTGCACCTTTGATATCCCTGAACTAAATTTTTAACAGCAAACAATGGTCACTAGAATTTTTGGTTTTGATTCCATACAACAGTCAAGGAGAACGGAAAGACTTTTTCAGACCTTTACTTTTTCGAGATAATATGACAACTAGAATGCATACTAATTAACCTTGGCTGGTGAAATTCCTATTAGAAGAGAGTAAATATAAGCAAGGTACCTACTAGCATACGTGTAAATTGTATGTCAAACATGTCAGTACGTGAGCCTAGATAAAATTTGGTGAGTTCAACTTTGGATTGCAGGCTCGCCCAACTGACCATACTCTTGAAGGATTGTGGTGAGGATTTTTGGATTTAGCACATGAGAGCATTTTCTTCATTGTTTACCAACTTTGCATGGAACACTAAAATGTTAAGATTAGTAGTGTACCAAGTTACAACCACGGCAAAAAAAGTTAAAGACATAATTAAATTTGCAAGCTGACAAATATTCAAAACTATATTCTTCTAATATTGTTGAGCAAGTGACATAGTAACCTACCCAATCAAAAATATTTAGCTTCCCCTGCATGGGTTTACGACAATTAATTTGTTTTGGTTTCAGGTAATTTTCATCTTTAGCTAACATGCTTGGAAGCATGACTTTAATTATTGATGGACTAATTTATATCTTTTAAAGCTTGGGAATGTTTTAATTATAAAAAACATTCTAACATCTAAGAGCACATAACTACAACACCAGTACTGGTTGGTGTGACTTTAATTAAGCATGATTTTTTTTAAAGACATATAGATATTTTTTTGTACCATGCCTTGATTTTCCACTTTCATTTGCGATTTCTCTATGCGAATTCAGTATTTTGATACCGTAATCATCAAAATTTTATAGATCCAAGTACTTCATTAAGGGCACACACGTTATTGAAGGAGATATAGACCTTTTAACTAAGCAAGGAACCCCAGTGAGATAAAATTCATATAAAAATGAAATTTTTAACTAGAAATGCTTGTGTTCTAATCTAGATATGAGGACAGCATACTCAATTGAAGATATAACATACCTTGGAATGTTTTAATTCCCGAAAAATGATAGAATGGTATGTCACTCATCACCAAGAGTGTTATTAAGATCAAATGAGGTAATGAACAACTATATATTCATATATTGATATATCAAGGCTATATAGGAGTACGCCTTAAAATGACAGATTGTGGCGTTTCAAGATAAATGAACATTACATAAAAAAAAGGGGCGTTTGACAGTGAGGCTAGGTTGGAGGATGGGTGAAGTAGAGTGATATATATATAAGAAAAGAAAAAACCTAAAACAACTTAGATGGGCCTAGTGTTGATTTTATTAATCTCAAACTTATTTGTTTTGATTGTTTTATTTGGTTTTTAATAAGTTTAGCGTGACTGTTGTGTGAGAATTAGTCAGCTAATTAGTAGTCGAGTTTGTAGGAGTATGAATAAGTCACAGAGTGTTTGCAATTGTTTAGGAGTGTGTGGGTGTCATGTCCTAGTTTGTAGGACTAGCTGTTAAACGTGTTAAACGTTTGTTTTTTTCTTTTTAAGTACTTCAACTGTGATAATAAGAGAGTAAGCTTTACTGGCAATTGGTTTTGCATTCTCCAGTTTACATATCAAACAGTTATATATTTACATACATATATTTCAACAGTTGGTATCAGAGCGGTGGAGACTTGGGTGAACAGTAAAGATGGCAATGGAGACAGCCAAGGTGAAAGGAGGATCTATAGGCTTGAGTTATCCCATATTGGCTAGAAGTAATTACACGACCTGGGCTCTCAAGATGAAGGTCTTCATGCAGGCACAGGGGGTTTGGAATGCTGTGGAGACAGGTGAATCCAAAGCAGGTGAGTCCAAAGCTGCAGTTGAGGACAAGGCTGACAAAGTGGCGATGGCCATGATGTATCAGGTGATACCTGAAGACGTATTGTTATCAGTCGCAGAGAAGAAGACGGCAAAAAAGGTGTGGGTAGCAATTAAAACGTTATGTCAGGGTGCTGAGAAGGTAAAAAAGGCTAGAATTCAATCTTTGAAGTCTGACTTCGAAGCTTTGAGCATGAAAGATGATGAGGCTGTGGATGACTTTCATATGAAATTGAATGGGATTGTGACAAACATCAGGGCACTTGGAGAAGAGATGAGCGAATCATACACTGTTAAGAAACTTCTGAGAGCAGTTCCTTCAAAATTCTTGCAAATAACCTCGACCATGGAACAGTTTGGTGATCTGGAAACCATGACTGTGGAAGAGGCTGTTGCATCGTTGAAGGCCCCTGAGGAACGAGTAAAAGGAAGATCAGAGGTTAAGGAAAGTCGATTACTGTTAACAGAGGAAGAATGGGAAAAGAGGGAGAAGAAAGAAGGGAAGTTACTTCTCACTCGAGAGGAGTGGCTGAAACGGTCAAACAAGGAAGGATCATCTGGTGTTAAAGGACGGGTGATACGAGATAAGAGCAATGTTAAATGCTTTAACTGTCAGGGCTATGGTCATTTCGCTGCGGAGTGTCGAAAGCCCAGGAAGATCAGAGGAGACCACAAACACGAGGTAAACATGGCCATCGTAGAAGACGATGAACCAACTTTGTTGCTAGCAAATTATGTGGAGGGTGCCATCTCCCACTCTCTGTTAACAAAGACTGATGTGATGACAAGAGGAGAAAAGGGACTGTGGTACCTCGATAATGGAGCGAGTAACCACATGACAGGTTTTAAAGAAAATTTCACTGAACTGGATGACACTATTACGGGGCAAGTGCGCTTTGGTGATGGTTCTACTGTGAAGATACAAGGAAAGGGAAATGTGTCAATGCTGTGCAAAAATGGAGAGGAAAAATTGCTGCAAGACGTTTATTACATCCCAAAGCTTGTGTAGTAATATAATCAGCTTGGGACAACTGTCTGAAGGAGGAAACCAAATAATGCTCAAAGGTGAGTTCCTGTGGATATACGATGAACTGGAACGGTTGTTGATGAAGGTAAAACGATCTCAAAATCGTTTGTACAAGATAACAATCGAAACTGGGAAGCAGAGGTGTTTAATGGCTGAAGTGAATGAAGTATCAAGGCTGTGGCATGTACGTCTAGGATATATGAATTATCAGGCAATGCATTTGATGTCAAAGGAGAAGATGGTGAGAGGAATGCCGAAAATAAATTCACTTTCACTAGTGTGTGATGGGTGTCTTATGTCCAAGCAGACCAGGAAGAAGTTCCCAACTAAAACAAGCTACGAAGCTGACACAGTGCTCGACTTGGTTCATGGTGATCTGTGCGGTCCAATCACTCCGGAAACAGGCTACAGGTATTTTCTTCTATTGGTTGATGATTGCAGTCGGTTTATGTGGGTTTTTTTCTTAAAGAGTAAAGTTGAAGCGTTAAAACACTTTAAGATTTTTCGTTCACAAGTGGAGAAACAAGCTGAAAAACAAATTAAAGTGTTTAGAACTGATAGAGGATGAGAGTTCACTTCAAATGAGTTTAAAGAGTATTGTGAATGTGCTGGGATAGAGAGACATTACACAACACCGTACACCCCACAACAAAATGGGGTGGTGGAACGCCGAAATAGAACGGTTGTTGAAATGGCTAGAAGTTGCTTGAAGGAGACTCAGTTGCCTGATAAAATGTGGGGAGAAGCAGTTAGGCACGCGGTGTATATTCTGAATAGAGTGTCCACCAGAGCTCTAACAGGGAAGACGCCTTATGAAGTGTTGTATGGCAGGAAACCTGACTTGAGTCATGTACGAGTCTTTGGTTGTTTGGCTTACATGAAAACTCCTGGAAATTCGGTCAAAAAGCTGGAAGATAGAAGTAAGAAAGTCATCAACTTGGGAAAGGAACCGGGGACAAAGGGATATCGTGTGTATGATCCCGTGAATAATCGAGTTCATGTCAGCCGAGATGTTGTTTTTGAGGAAAGCAAATCATGGCTTTGGAATGAAAATAGCACAGAGGAAGAAACGAGTAAAGGCTTCACAGTGGTGTACAATGGTGAAGAGAACACAAAAGGACATGAAAGCCTGGAGACTACACCTACTCAAGCACCACCATTGACAAGGCTTGAGCGTGAACACTATGATGATAGCATAGAGCCAAGAAGGACACGACCTATTAGCGAGATTTACAATGAGACACAAGAAAATGAGATAAACGAGGAATTGCTTCTTATGGGTGTGGATGAACCGGCAAACTTCAAACAAGCAGTTAGAGATCACAACTGGAAGACGGCCATGAAACAGGAGTTGGACTCTATTGAAGAAAACGAGACATGGGAACTAACGACTCTACCACCAGGACAAAAAGTTATTGGGCTAAAGTGGGTCTACAAATTAAAGAAAGATGCGAGTGGAAATGTCATTAAGTACAAAGCACGACTTGTGGCAAAGGGGTACGTTCAAGAATATGGCATAGACTACGATGAAGTGTATGCCCCTGTTACACGTTTGGAGACGGTAAGGCTACTTCTGGCATTGTCAGCGAAGAAAAAGTGGGGGGTTCATCACCTCGACGTAAAGACAGCCTTCTTAAATGGGGAGATAAAAGAAGATGTATACGTAGCTCAACCTGAAGGCTTTGCAAAGGCTGGACAAGAGAACATGGTTTATAAGCTAAAGAAGGCGCTTTACGGTCTAAAGCAAGCGCCTCGTGCCTGGTATGAGAAGTTAAACTACTATCTGAAATCTCTTGGTTTTGTGCGTTGTCCCTATGAACCTGCTGTATACACGAGGAAACAACAGGAAGAAACTCTGATCATAGCAGTGTATGTAGACGATATTTTGGTTACAGGTTCGAGTATGACTTCGATCGAACAGTTCAAAGATGAAATGAACAGAAAGTTCAAAATGAGTGACATGGGGAAGCTCAGCTACTATCTGGGTATTGAAGTGGAACAAAAGGGTGAGTGTATTGTGTTGAAACAAACGGGTTATGCTCGAAGAATTCTTGAAAAAGCTGGGATGCTAGAGTGTAATCCTACCAGTTATCCGATGGATCCAAAAGAACACATTACACAGGACAAACATGGGGAAGCTGTTGATGCAACGCTGTTCAGAAGCTTAATAGGGGGCTTACGTTATCTGGTACATACAAGACCAGATATTGCGAATTGTGTGGGAATTGTAAGCCGCTATATGGAAAGACCAACAAAGCTTCATTTTAATGCTGTAAAACGAATTATGCGATATGTTAAGGGCACTTTGCAGTATGGGTTGGTTTACTCTGAAGACAGCAACAATAATGTACTGAATGGTTTCTCGGACAGTGATTTGGCTGGTCATCTAGACGACAGGAAAAGCACTACTGGTATGGTCTTTTACTTAAATGAAAGTGTTATAACCTGGGTGTCTCAGAAGCAACGTTGTGTTGCTTTGTCTTCATGCGAAGCAGAATTCATGGCTGCAACAGCTGCAGCCTGTCAAGCCATATGGTTACGAAACGTGCTTAAACAAATTACATCTGACAGCATAGGTCCGGTTGTGTTGTGTATTGATAACAGATCAGCCATAGATTTGGCGAAGAATCCTATGTTTCATGGGCGAATCAAGCACATTGATGTGCGTTTTCATTTTATTAGAGAATGCGTGGAGCGTGGAGAGGTCATCCTGAAACATGTGAGTAGCAAGGAGCAGCGGGCAGACATCATGACAAAAGCCATGGCCAGAGTTAAGTTCGAGGAGATGCGAAAGCTTCTGGGAGTTAAAAACTTGAATGGGTGCATTTGAGATTAAAGGGGGGAAATGTTGATTTTATTAATCTCAAACTTATTTGTTTTGATTGTTTTATTTGGTTTTTAATAAGTTTAGCGTGACTGTTGTGTGAGAATTAGTCAGCTAATTAGTAGTCGAGTTTGTAGGAGTATGAATAAGTCACATAGTGTTTGCAATTGTTTAGGAGTGTGTGGGTGTCATGTCCTAGTTTGTAGGACTAGCTGTTAAACGTGTTAAACGTTTGTTTTTTTCTTTTTAAGTACTTCAACTGTGATAATAAGAGAGTAAGCTTTACTGGCAATTGGTTTTGCATTCTCCAGTTTACATATCAAACAGTTATATATTTACATACATATATTTCAACACCTAGTTGAGCTGGTGGGCCGATATATAAATAATTCTATTGGGCTAAACAAATGAAATATGAAAGTAATAAAATATCAAATTAAATAAATCTAGTTCAAATAATTTAAGCTTACTTATTTGGTTATTAAATAACAAAGAATCTAGATTAAATAATTTAATCTAGTTTCGGTAAATATAAAAATTTGTCAATGTTCAAGTATAAACAAAAAATCGTGACCTAAGCACTATCAACCAAAATTACAAAACATTTATCACAATTCTTGAAATGTATACAAAATTTACCTTAGATGTTTACATGAACTTCTTATACTGTATCACAATATATATGACATAGAAAAATAATACATTTACAAGAATATGAAGATGATATCTTCAAAACTAATTTGGTAAATAGAAAAAAGTGTAGAGCATAATAATAGAATATATTAAAATTCATTAGCATATCTTGTATAATTCATTTTTGTAACGAAGAAGTATATTGTTCAAAAAATTGTAATAAATTTAAAATAAAGGAATAAAATTAATGAATTCATATGTGATCCTACCTCTAATGAAAAACGTTCGGAGCTAGGACACAACATAACAACAAATTTCATTTTAGAGATAAAATCCTAATTAGTTTTGATGTTTTAATAATCTCAATTCTACTCTTTCCCTTCCAATATACATGTCCCCAATTTTCTTTCAATACAAAGCAAAAGGTAACTGTAGAAAACTATCCTACATTTATTATTTGTAAGACTGGATTTTTTTCAAACTTAACACTATTCTCATTTTCCAATGTATTAATTATGGGTAGTTCAAAAACATAATCCAACAAATTTTTTTCTTAATATGTGTGATTTTTTAAAACGAACATTTAAAATGGGACAGAGGGACTATTATATTTAGGAAAATGCTAACAATAGCGGTTAAGGCTATGTTTAAGCATTACGTATTATTAATTTTTTAATCAACAGTTGTGGTTAGCATTAAAAGGTTTTCCCCGATACCTCTGAGCACTGGCTGATTTGTTTGCCTAAAATATCCCTTGACTTTTGGCCCATAAAAAGCCCCTAGAACTCCAAATTGCACTTTTGTGCCTCAAATTTACACATCGCTGCATTTTCATTATTTTATTCTATTTTTCCACCAAAATACCACCAAACCATGGATCACGGGGCATTCGACTCTATACCTTAAAGTACAAACAAAACACGTAAAAATGTAACAAAACTTGAGTACAAGCAACGAATTTAATCTAGAAGATAGAGCCCAAATGGTACAAAAACACCACTCATCAGTTTCCACCAAATCAACTATTAAAACACGTAAAAGCATAACAAAATTTGAGTTCAATCTTTGAATTCAAGACAGAAAATCATGTAAAAATTCAAACTTAACACTATTCTCATTTTTTAATGTAATAATTATGTGTATTAGTTGAAAAACTTAATCCAACAAATCTTTTTCTTAATATGTGTGATTTTTAAAACGGACATTTAAAATGGGACTATTATATTTAGGGAAATGCTAACAATAGCGGTTAAGGCTATGTTTAAGCATTAAGTATTTTAAAAATTTTAGTCAACAGTTGTGTTTAGCATTAAAAGGTTTTCGGCCATACCTTGGAGCTTCGGCAGAGGGCAGTGGCTGATTTGTTTGTTGATGTGTAAAAATAAAAATAATGTAACTGCAAGTGTTTAGTGTAGCAATCACAAATGGATCCAGAGACACTATGAATTTTCAAAACCCTAACAATTAACTCAGATGAACTAGAAAATAAGATTTGAGATGAGATTAGTTTAACCTAATTAACAATTAAAATCAAATAAGGAAAACCTAGGAATCCGAATCAATTAATCAATCACAATTCATATCAACTCGCCCTAAAATCAATTCTCTTTTCTTCACAAATAAGATATATCAATTAACGAGACAAGCATATACTATGAAACTTGTTATAATCTAACAATAACCTATTAAAACTTCATAGAGCAAGTATAGGCTATGAAAAATAAATCCGGTAACAATAATATATCAAAATCACTTTGTCAAAATCATGAGAATCAATTAATAGAAACAAAAAGATATCAAAAATAATTAAATTAACTTCATCTTCATCCTAGGGCAAGAGATTTAGCTAGACATGATTATTGAATTAACAAAATAATTAGACATTAAAAACATGACATTAACGAATTAAACTAAACAAGATACGTCAACCAAAACAAAGTTGATAACTTAATTTTAAACCTAGTACTAAACAAATAAACCTAAGATGAAACAAACTTATTAAACTAAACTATTAATAAGAGAACTCCCTGAATATTATGAAATTGCCGAGCAGGTAAAATATATCACGGAATAAAAGCTGCTGCTAGCAAGAGAATTACACGCCGTAATTTAAATAACGAATCAAAAATTGCTGAATTAAATAATAGAAAAAGTGTTTGAACAAGATTAAATAAATTGTTTGCATTGAAAAGCAAGAATATATCTAATCATACTCCTAAATTATTAGATCTAATCTAAATTGGTGTCTAAATTAATGTCTCAAATACAAGAGACGAGACCCATATATATAGGTAAAAATAATGGGTTTGGGCTCTTTGATTACAAATCGGATTCTAAAAATATTTACTCAATTCCCTTTTCTTCTCCGATAAGTTTTCCAATTTTTCTCCAATTTCCTTTTGACTTCTAGTATTTCCACCTCCTTGCCCTTTTTCACCTTTTTCTGCTTGAAATCTGATTTTATTTATTTTCTACAAAACAAAAGAAAATAATTTATTAAATAATAAACTTACGAAAATGAACATAAAATAGGTATTTAAAATGTATTATATTATGGACCTATCAAATGCCCCCATACCTATCTTTTGCTCGTCCTCGAGAAAAACTGATATATATTATAAACTACTAACTAATAGATAATATCATTTCCGTAGGTGATGACGGTTTCCTTTGACATATGCAACAAGCCCTTTAAACCCATAGACAGCCCTAGTGGACGAGTAAGGTCTGGTGAGGGCCTATAGTGAATGTACCCACAAAATCCATCTAGCTCATGTAAAAGATCGCATGTTAGTGCAACACCACACATACAAGTTCTCTCATGCTACATCAACTTAAGAATCAAAGTGAATTTGCAATATCTTGTCGTGGAATGTGCAAGGATTCACATAGTCTACTCAAAGAAATATGCATAAGTCCTCAAAAGTCCATATCAAGGGTAAAAATAAGTTGGTAATCATGTTAAGCCCACAAGAGTTCACCTTTAAACCAAAACTTGGAATCTCAAATGTAGAAACAAGCAATAACTAACCTTTCACTCACAAAAGAATATTCACTCAAGAATAAGGGTAGGTGTATCACTTTATTCCAATAAAATCATAAGCATTCTTGACATTTGGTATCAATATAACTTTAACACAACATACATCAATGATGATAATCAAAAAGGTCTTTATTTGGGTTGTAACGGGGCTAGGGACAAGGTATGTCAAGTAAAGCCAAATAAGGTGAAGTGTCAAAAGCTAAGAGACACCATAATAAATCATACACATCACCAAACATCATCCTCACACATGAATTTTCTACTTTTTCTTTCAACAAAAAGGCTTGATTAGTCAAATGAAGAAGGATCACAAAAACATAAGTATGCTTTCACGTTTTTTTTATGTTTTTTTTTCATTTTTTTTCTCTCTTTTTTTTCTACGAGAGCTGGGATATAAATATAAGCAACCACAATTCTCCTTCAAAAATTTATTGAACAATGACTATCAAGTAAGCAATCAAACCAAATATTTTCTCAAAAGTAATGAACAAAAGTAAACACATCTCACACACCTTATTACTCCCTCAAGTTCCTACAAGCCTTTGACAATTTGGGATCAGGCATAAGTAAGGCTAAACAAGAAAAAGGTCGGAGGCGAGTAATGTGGTGTGTCACCGAAAAAATAGGATTAAGCTCAAGAGGGTAACTAATTGATCATATTTAAATGGTGTGGTAATTTTGAAAATATAGGGTATTCCTAAATGCCTTTATCATCTTATCATCAAATAATGTCATGCGTTTCAAGAAAGGTCTCAAACAAGTGCTAGCAATGCAAACAACACGTGGATACTCAAGCAAACGAATATAAAATGCAAAAGATATGCATATAGGCTCAAAAACTCACTTGGTGGTAAAACATAATAAATCCCAAGCAAAAATCTCTTCAATGCACCAACTTGTACTCAAAGAATGAAAACCAAATCATCTTGCACATATTCATGTCCTTCTAATTACTTGCAACAATCAATAAGTCTACTAGTTTCAACTCGCTAGTGTATGTGTGTGAACAAGAACTTAGCAAATCACTTCTAAATCAAAAGAAATAGAAACACAAGATTACTATAGCATGTAAGGGTGCATCAAGCCACAAGAAATCATTTTACAAGTCTAGAACTCTATAATTTACAAGGCTATAATTCTTTTTGTAATTTTTCATTTTTCAATTTTTTTGTATTTTTTTTAAAAATAATACTAAACCCCTCCCCCATACCTAAATCATGCATTGTCCTCAATGTATGCAAATGAGAGAAAATGACAAAGTAAAAGGACGAGGACGAGAATACCAGATAAGGGCATGATGGAGGAATAGAACAATACCTACAACACACAGACACACACACACACACACTCTCTCCCATACCTACACTTAACTATGGGAGACACAAAACAAAAGCACATACTAACCAATACCAGATCGAGGAAAAACTACCTTTGTGATACAATCAACAAGCATGTGAAACTCACCCACAAAGACAACATTATCCACTGGAGAAAGAAGATCTTGAACCAGAATAAAACTCATCCCATTAACATCATTCATAGACCAAGTAGATGCTTCTTTATGTTGTTTAAGCAGATTAATGACTTAAAATTTTTGGGTATGAACTGTGACACTAGAAAAATTAGCACGATGAGTTTCATTATAACTACCAAAGACTAATCAAGAGTGGAAAAAGATAGATGAGGAACGAATGGGGAAAAACATGGATCGGGAACGAATGTAGGTGGCTCACCAACAGAAGTCTTAACAATGGACTTAGGATTAAAAGAACTATCCTCAAGTTGGGTTTCATGCTTAGAAAAAGTAGCATTCAATTCATCTACCATCTCCTCAAAAGAAAAATTCTTATACAGATCATGAATTTCTTTATTACTCTCATACTCTAACAAAATATCGTTCTCAAGAAAAGACTCCATTGCAATATCCTCAAGATTCGACCATGAAACAACCTCATCAATCAAATGAACTCCTAGATGCGGAATAGACATGACTACTATGTTATCCTAAAAACAATCTAGACCTTGCTCCTAACAATAAGATACCACTAAAAGTAACAACTCAAAAAGCATTCGTCGTGACTAGCCAGGCAGGTGGAAGCATTTCCAGGAGGCTAACCACTATTCTAGTCACCAGTCTAAAGGCCAGGTAAGCTTTCGCTAGCCAAGACACCACCGAAAAATACTTAGTGATTTGTTCCTCCTAGATTCTCTTTCCTAGTTGAGCGCAAAATCCTAGGGGCTAACGTCTAATTGATTTTATTAAGGAAAGGGAATGCAAGATGAACGAATTAGTGATTTATGGGCCAAGGAAAGGGTGATGAAATCCCTCACCGTATCTTGAAATTGGGTGGCACCCTTAAGATTGATTAGATAATGCAACACACAAAGAACGAGAAATAAACACTTATGGATGCACTACACTACGTGTTCTATTCTAAATTGTATGTACTTCTTTCCTCCAGCAATCACCACAATTGTATAAGATAGAAAGCAATAAATACAATAAAGAAATCTAAATAATGTGATCCTATGTGAGAGAATGAATGATGCAGCAAATTGGTTTTTAACAAATAACTAACTAATATTTTTGGATTTTTCAAATATTCAATTTTTTTTGGATTTTTCAATACAAATAACTGCAAGCGCGCATTGTTTAGTTGTAGCAATCACAGATCGATCCACAGAGACTATGAAATTTCAAAACCCTAACAATTAACTCAGGCGAACTAGACAATAAGATTTGAGCTGAGATTTGTTTAACCTAATTAACAATTAAAATCAAATAAGGAAAACCTAGGAATCCGAATCCATTATCAATCATAATTCATATCAACTCGCCCTAAAATCAATTCTCTTTTCTTCACAAATAAGATATATCAATTAACGAGACAAGTATATACTATGAAACTTGTTATCTAACAATAACCTATCAAAACTTCATAGAGCAAGCACAGGCTATGAAAAATAAATCCGGTAACAATAATATATCAAAATCACTTTGTCAATTGAACAATTCAGCACCAAGAAAAATCATGAGAATCAATTAATAGGAACGAGAAGATATCAAAAATAATTAAATTAACTTCATCTTCATCCTAGGACAACAGATTTAGCTAGACATGATTATTGAATTAACAAAATAATTAGAAATTAAAAACATGACATTAACGAATTAAACTAAACAAGATACGTCAACCAAAACAAAGTTGATAACTTAATTTTAAACCTAGTACTAAACAAATAAACCTAAGATGAAACAAACTTATTAAACTAAACTATTAATAAGAGAACTACCTGAATATTATGAAATTGTCGAGCAAGTAAAAGATATCATGGAATAAAAGCTGCTGCCAGGAAGAGAATTGCACGCCGGAATTTAAATAATGAATCAAAAATTGCTGAATTTAATAATAGAAAAAGTGTTTGAACAAGATTAAATAAATTGTTTGCATTGAAAAGCAAGAATGTATCTAATCTTACTCCTAAATTATTAGATCTAATCTAAATTGGTGTCTAAATTAATGTCTCAAATACAAGAGAGGAGAACCATATATATAGGTAAAAATAATGGGTTTGGGCTCTTTGATTACAAATCTGATTCTAAAAATATTTCCTCAATTCCCTTTTCTTCTCCGATAAGTTTTCCAATTTTTCTCCAATTTTCTTTTGACTTCAAGTATTTCCACCTCATTGCCCTTTTTCACCTTTTTCTGCTTGAAATCTGATTTTATTTATTTTCCTACAAAACAAAAGAAAACAATTTATTAAATAATAAAATTACGAAAACGAACATAAAATAGGTATTTAAAATGTATTATATTATGGACCTATCAAATGCCCCCATACCTATCTTTTGCTCGTCCTCGAGAAAAACTCATATATATTATAAACTACTAACTAATATATAATACCATTTCCGTAGGTGATCACGGTTGCATTTGACATATGCAACAAGCCTTTTAAACCCATAGGCAGCCCTAGTGGACGAGTAAGGTCTCGTGAGGGCCTATAGTGAATGTACCCACAAAATCCATCTAGCTCATGTAAAAGATCGCATGTTAGTGCAACACCGCACATGCAAGTTCTCTCATGCTACATCAACTTAAGAATCAAAGTGAATTTGCAATATCTTGTCGTGGAATGTGCAAGGATTCACATAGTCTACTCAAAGAAATATGCATAAGTCCTCAAAAGTCCATATCAAGTGTAAAAATAAGTTGGTAATCATGTTAAGCCCACAAGAGTTCACCTTTAAGCCAAAACTTGGAATCTCAAATGTAGAAAAAAGCAATAACTCACCTTTCACTCACAAAAGAATATTCACTCAAGAATAAGGGTAGGTGTATCACTCTATTCCAATAAAATCATAAACATGCTTGACATTTGGTATCAATATAACATTAACACAATATACATCAATGATGATAATCAAAAATGTTTTTATTTGGGTTGTAATGGGGCTAGGGACAAGTTATGTCAAGTAAAGCCAAATAAGGTAAAGTGTCAAAATATAAGAGGCACCATAATAAATCATACACTGATCCAAATATCCTCCCCACACATGAATATTCTACTTTTTCTTTCAACAAAAAGGCTTGATTAGTCAAATGACGAATGTTAGGCTCAAGGCATGTCTGAACACCACTGTTAACAAGCCTACACATTGTGACTATGTCACTTTACATGACCTAGTGAATTTTATCACTGGGATATAGTATACGTCTCTATTGTACTTGTCTTGTTTTCATGTACTCAGCTCTATTTTGTATGCTCAAGTTTATAATGAGCTTAGTAAGTTTCTTGCATCTAGAATGTACATAGGCCATGAAATAATTGTCCTGGTAGAAGTTCAAATTGTTCATGCAGCAGGATGAAAGTGAATAAGGCCTTGAAGAAATAAGTTGCAGAAATTTGTCTAAGTCCCTATATCATGAAGTCAAAATAAGCTATGTCGTGAAGTCATCAAAATCCATGTCGTGAAGTACTGAGATCGCATAGTCCAAAATGAACTATGTCGTGAAGTCTTCAAGGCTCATGTGGTGAAGTGTTGAGATCGCAAAGTCAAAATGTACTAGATCGTGAAGTCCTCAAAAAGGCGATATCGTGAAGTCTTCAAAGGCTATATCGTGAAGTCAGAAATATGTCATATCGCATACTCCTAAAATACCCATATAGCAAAGACCTCATATAGCAAAGTCTCAAATGCTCTATGTCAACAAGTCACAGGATAAGGAGTATGGTGGAGTTCACGATGTCAACACTTAGACAATCTACAACAAGACAAATCAAGGTACAAATTCCAAGTTCAAAGGAGACAAATACTGGAGCATCTGTTATGGTTAAGTGGTCCAAAGACAGATGGAAAATCTACAGCAAAACTTGGAGAGAAAGAATAGAGATAAGCAGCTACAGATACGGGATAGGACAACAGAAAGCAAGCGGTCCTTCCTGACACAGTTAACCTCTTATGGAAGAACAAGTGGGAGTTACTGTTAAGGGGTAGCTGTGTAAATAGGGTTTGCCCTAGTTTTGTATAGGTAATATATATATTGTGCACACTCTATGGTTAGCTGCAAGAGAGACATACATAGAAATATGAATTTCACTTGTGAAATTTTGGAAGCTGTAGTATTTGATTTACTTAATACAAAGTAGATTAAAGTGATTGTGTGTGTTCTGTTTATTTTATTCCGCATTTTCATACAACACAATCTAACACAGCTTTTTAGTTTCAAGAAAACGAAAAACATTCAAACTATCCATTCACCCCCCCCCCCCCCCGTCTTAGTTTCTTAGTGATAATCATATCTAACAAAGAAGGATCACAAAAAACATAAGTATGCTCTCACATTTTTTTCTGTTTTTTTTCATTTTTTCTCTTTTTTTTTTCTACGAGAGCTAGGATATAAATATAAGCAAACACAATTCTCCTTCAAAAATTTATTCAACAATGACTATTAAGTAAGCAATCAAACCAAATATTTTCTCAAAAGTAATGAACAAAAGTAAACACATCTCACACACCTTATTACTCCCTAAAGTTCCTCATAGCCTTCGACAATTTGGGATCAAGCAAAAGTAAGGCTAAACAAGAAAAAGGTCTTAGGCAAGTAATGTGGTGTGTCACCGAAAAAATAGGATTAAGCTCAAAAGGGTAACTAATTGATCATATATAAATGGTGTGGTAATTTGGAAAATATAGGGTATTCGTAAATGCCTTTATCATCTTATCATCAAATAATGTCATGCGTTTCAAGAAAGGTCTCAAACAAGTGCTAGCAATGCAAACAACATGTGGATACTCAAGCAAACGAATATAAAATGCAAAAGATATGCATATAGGCTCAAAAACTCACTTGGTGGTAAAACATAATAAATCCTAAGCAAAACTCTCTTCAATGCACCAACTTGTACTCAAAACATGAAAACCAAATCATCTTGCACATATTCATGTCCTTCTAATTACTCGCAACAATCAATAAGTCTACTAGTTTCAACTCGGTAATGTATGTGTGTGAACAAGAACTTAGCAAATCACTTCTCAATCACAAGCATTAGAAACACAAGATTGCAAATACATTTTAAATTTTCGTATCTTATATAATACTCTACATAGAAGTTTTCTACAAACTTGTCATTTGTTCGAATATCTTTATCATAAGTCACTCTTGCAGAAAATGACGACTTTTGTTATTAACCATAAGTTCCCATCACGTGAACAAAACCAGCTTGACATTGTAGAGAACTGTCCTAAAGGAAAATTGAAGATGTTCTAAAGCACACAGCTCTATATAGCTTTCATATAACTATATCGGTAAAAACAAAAAGCATAAAAAAAATAGTACAATTCAATAATTCAGCCTAACTCTGGCTCCATCCAGTAAGGGCTTCCCTTGAATGATAAAGGCCCTCAATGTCCAGAGATCTGCAGATATGAAATAAAATGATACAATTCATAATTAAGAGTACAAAACATTCTAGAAAGCCGAATTAGCACTTCAGCTGTCATAAAAAACTATAGAGAAATTGCACTCTTGGCACACCATAGAAGATAGTGCTTATGCAAGAATATTTCACTCACTTTTTTATTACTCAAAATATATTGCAAGATTATAGTAACATGAATGGTTATCACATGTCTTCGGTTCTTATGATATATTGATTCAATCATGACTATTTGATAAAACAGCTCAACAGGTAGATGTCACAAAATAATTAAGTTGTACAAAAAGCACCACAAAGTTTATTTATGAACTTACAGTACAACTTGATAAATTTATTACTTCGATTGTTATGCTTTGACACATAACTAGCTAACTGATAAAAGTCGGAACATAAAATAAGTTGTACAAAATGCTATCATGAGCATTTACTTCGATTTTTATGCTTTAACATATAACTAGCCAATTGAAAGAAAGTACCATAAAATTTCTCGAGTTTTCTGGTAAAACTTTTTGGTTTTTATTAGTCCCATCAAATTTAGTGATAATGATTTATTAGCAAAGCTTTTTGCACTTTCTCAAAGTTAAATATTGTTTCTTTTTAGTACTTTAGCAGCCAACTTATTTCAGACCATTACTTTTTCGAGATAATATGACAACTAGAATATAGGGTAATGTGGTGTGTGGTAATTTTGAAAATATAGGGTATTCCTAAATGCCTTTATCATCTTATCATCAAATAATGTCATGCATTTCAAGAAAGGTCTCAAACAAGTGCTAGCAATGCAAACAACACGTGGATACTCAAGCAAACGAATATAAAATGCAAAAGATATGCATATAGGCTCAAAAACTCACTTGGTGGTAAAACATAATAAATCCCAAGCAAAAATCTCTTCAATGCACCAACTTGTACTCAAAGAATGAAAACCAAATCATCTTGCACATATTCATGTCCTTCTAATTACTTGCAACAATCAATAAGTCTACTAGTTTCAACTCGCTAGTGTATGTGTGTGAACAAGAACTTAGCAAATCACTTCTCAATCAAAAGCATTAGAAACACAAGATTACTATAGCATGTAAGGGTGCATCAAGCCACAAGAAATTATTTTACAAGTCTAGAACTCTATAATTTATAAGGCTATAATTCTTTTTGTAATTTTTCATTTTTCAATTTTTTTGGATTTTTTTTAAAAATAATACTAAACCCCTCCCCCATACCTAAATCATGCATTGTCCTCAATGTATGCAAATGAGAGAAAATGACAAAGTAAAAGGACAAGGACGAGAATACTTGATAAGGGCATGATGGAGGAATAGAACAATACGTACAACACATAGACACACACACACACTCTCTAATACCTACACTTAACTATGGGAGACACAAAACAAAAGCACATACTAACCAATACCAGATCGAGGAAAAACTACCTTTGTGACACAATACTAAACAAGACATTAAATAATTAGACATTAAAAACATGACATTAACGAATTAAACTAAACAAGATACGTGAACCAAAACAAAGTTGATAACTTAATTTAAAACCTAGTACTAAACAAATAAACCTAAGATGAAACAAACTTATTAAACTAAACTATTAATAAGAGAACTCCATGAATATTATGAAATTGCCGAGCAAGTAAAAGAAATCACGGACTAAAAGTTGCTGCTAGGAAGGTAATTGCACGCTGGAATTTAAATAATGAATCAAAAATTAAAGAATTAAATAATAGAAAAAGTGTTTGAACACGATTTAATAAATTGTTTGCATTGAAAAGCAAGAATGTATCTAATCATACTCCTAAATTATTAGATCTAATCTAAATTGGTGTCTAAATTTATGTCTCAAATACAAGAGAGGAGACCCATATATAGGTAAAAATAATGGGTTTGGGCTCTTTGATTACAAATCGGATTCTAAAAAAATTTCCTCAATTCCCTTTTCTTCTCCGATAAGTTTTCCAATTTTTCTCCAATTTCCTTTTGACTTCAAGTATTTCCACCTCCTTGCCCTTTTTCACGTTTTTCTGCTTGAAATCTGATTTTATTTATTTTCCTACAAAATAAAATAAAACAATTTATTAAATAATAAAATTACGAAAACGAACATAAAATAGGTATTAAAAATGTATTAAATTATGGACCTATCATTTGCCTAAAATGCCCCTTGACTTTTGGCCCATAAAAAGCCCCCTAGAACTCCAAATTGCACTTTTGTGCCTCAAATTTACACATTGTTGTATTTTCTTTATTCTAGTCTCTTTTTGCAGCAAAATACCACCAAACCATGGATCACGGGGCATTCGACTCTATACCTTAAAGTACAAACAAAACACGTAAAAATGTAAGAAAACTTGAGTACAAGCAACGCATTTAAGCTAGAAGATAGAGCCCAAATGGTACAAAAACACCACTCATCAATTTCCACCAAATCAACTATTAAAACACGTAAAAGCATAACAAAACTTGAGCTCAATCTTAATTCAAGACAAAAAATCATGTAAAAATGGTACAAAAATACCACTCATCAAGAACAATATCCAGATATCAAAAGCAAAGATAAAGAAAAGGTGTACACTTGTCAGTTTCACGAGAAAATTACAGAACGAGGATCATTCAATGCATCTCGTTCGACAACACAAAATACTTCCATTTATGTAAAGAATGGTTAGTGCAAACTGATGAGTAGTATTTTTGTACCATTTGGGCTCTATCTTCTATCTTAAATTTGTTGCTTGTACTCAATTTTTCTTACATTTTTACATGTTTTGTTTGTACTTTTAGGTATAGAGCGGAATGCCCCATGATCCATGGTTTGGTGTTATTTTTGGTGCAAAAAGAGACTAAAATGGTGCAATCACAACTTAGTGCAAAGTTGAGGTGCAAAAAGAGACTTTGGAAGCTATGGGGGCATTCTAGGGGCTCAAGTCAGAAGGAATTGTTGGGCGAACAAAATCAGCACTGACCCTACGCACACTCTGAAGTGTCGCGAAGAGGCCGTGCATGAGTCCGCGACATTGTGGAGCGCCCCTGCCCGAATTTTGAATTTCCATATCCTTTCGTAATATTGAATTGATTTGGTTTTAAGTAGTCAGTTATGGACAAGGAACAAAAGGAGAAGAATTCCTGGTCTAAGAGAGATACAAAGACAACGAGAGAGATAAACATTTTTTCTCTAGTTCGTTTTTTGTTTTTTCTCTGGATACATTCATATTCTCAAGTGATAGAAGTTAGTTTTGAGTTCCCTACTGAGTTTGTGGATGTTTGTACTCTGGTTTAGAGGGTTTTCCCATCATTAAAGTAGTATCTTTTATCTACCTTTTACGTTACATGTTTTTAGATTTGTTTTGTATTTTTTTAATATATATGATATGTTTCTTACTTCCATGAGTAGCTAAATTCCTTTATGGGTTTTAGATGAATCCCGCCCCGTTGTAGTTTGGATGAGAGTCGTTGTATGAGACTTGTCGATTTTAGGAGATGCATGCCTAGGATAATCTCTGTAAATAGACTATAAGATTGATCACCTTATAATTCATTAAATCAATAGAAACAAGATGAGAGTATGAATTATTGATAAAACATGTTAACCTAGCATGTGCCAAAAATCTGGGTTAAAAACTCGTAAGTAGGAGTGAGGGTGAATATTTAACGCATGTAATTAAATCGGAACTTGTTTAACTACAGTAGTTTTTTTAGTATTGGTCGATTCGTGTTTCTATTTGTCACATCTTTTCTATTTCTTTGTTTTTTTGGTTGATAAGTACTTGGTTCGTGTATGCTTTTGAGATCCAAGAGATGATTGAAGTACATAAAACACATACCTAGGAAAGTAATCACGGAAGGGGAAACTCAAACCTCTTCTACCCCCGAAAGAGAGAATTCTACAAAATACACCGAGACAATAGGAGAAGCCAAAGCTGAGAGGAAACTCAAGAAATTTTCAAGACCTACTCTCACTGATATTCAGTCTAGCATTGTTAGGCCAGCAATCACTGTGTCGACCTTTGAGATCAAATCAGGAACCATTCAGATGCCATCTATTTTTTTTACAGTTTGGAGGTTTACCTACAGAGGATTTTAATAATCACATTCGGAGCTTCTTGGATATTTGTGACACGTTTGATTACAACAATGTGACTGAGCCTGAAATTGAGATTATTGCTTTTTACTTATAGGGACAAAGTTAAGAGTTGGCTACACTCGTTACCACCTGGATCCATTACTATATGGGAGGATTTAGCTTAAAAGTTCTTCGAGAAGTTCTTTCCAGTGTCAAAGATGGCTCAGATGATACGGTCATTGACACAATTTGAGCAATAGAGTGGTGAATGTGACAACCCGGGTCAAATCCCGAGTCTTTTTCGAAAATCGGGTCAAGTCCCGATTCTGAGACTGAACAAGCCGAAGCACACTGACCCAAATGCAGCCAACTTGGGTAATGACTAGCCCACCACAGACCCCCAAAAGATCATGATTTGTTGGTGCTAATTAGTAGTAGTACTCTGCTTTATAAACTGAACAGAAGTCCCAAATTTACTCGATATGGGACTGGGGTGTTACAAACTCTCCCACTTAATCTCTTGACGTCCTCGTCAAGCCTGAACGGATAGCCCGTAGGTTCCAAGATCGTTCCTCTCTAGCCATTGTGGGTTAATACCGACTAGCTTCGTATCCCCACCTCTGGACCTTTGTCCATTGTGGAATAATACCACCAGCCTTCGTGTCCCCACCTCCGGCAACTTGACGAATAAAGATTTCGAGAGTCGGCTCTGATACCATATGTGACAACCCGGGTCAAATCCCGAGCCTTTTTCGAAAATCGGGTCAAGTCCCGATTCTGATTCCGAATAAGCCGAAGCACACTAACCCTAATGCAGCCAACTTGGGTAACGACTAGCCCACCACAGACCCCCAAAAGATCATGATTTGTTGGTGCTAATTAGTAGTAGTACTCTCCCTTATAAACTGAACAGAAGTCCCAAATCTACTCGATGTGGGACTGGGGTGTTACAGTGAATCTATGAGTGAATCTTGATAATGTTTTAAGGAGCTTATGAGAAGTTGTCATCACCACGGCAAAATCTCCCCATCTAGAATAATGAAATTTCATATTTAATTCCATAATTAATAAACACGAGAATCTCATGATCGTTTGATTAATTAAAAGATTGAATCATTATAGAATTTATCTTTCTTAAGCAAGCATGGCATGACTGTTGTATCTAATATATACATGAATAATCTAATCAAGCTTGCATCTTAATTATATCTATACAAACATAATATCACATGAAATCATATATGTAAAGTGCGTAAAAGTAAATGTGTTTGGTTTTGACCCCGTGGTCTTTCACAACCAATGAAAAGGATCAAGATCGGTGGTAGAAAATACATTACAGTCTTCATGTCTACTTGAAAATATATATTTTTGTACCATAATTTTTTTAGTTGAATGTAAAAAAATTTAAGAGCAATTTATTTTTTATCATTCTTAAAAATATATACGTTTGTACAATAATTTAAAGGCTATGGTTTGTATTTAAAAAAAAAAGAAATTGTCAAAAATACTACTTTTTCTAAGTTTTTTTTTCAATTTTACTATCTTCTGAAATTATTTTCAAAAATACGGTCTGCAACTAAATGCAACCAAAAAATATTTTCAAAAAATACGGTCTGCAACCAACGCAACCAGATGCAAACAAAGCAACTAGATGCAACTTTTTAAAAAATAATTGAAAAACTGCTAAGAATTCAAAAAAAATTATTAATAAAAGGGGTAAACTTGTGGTCTTGGTTTAGCCTGGGGTTTCAATAGTTAACTTTTGGGGTTCAATGTTTCTATTTTGGATTTTAGAAATGTTAAGAATGACGAATAATTCGTATACGGACTTAGGGTTTAGGGTTTAGGGTTTAGGGTTGTTTACAACCCTAAACCTAGACTCTAAACCCTAACCTACCCTGATTTTAGGGTTGTTTACAACCCTAAAATCAGGACGCCGGAAAAACATCATTACTAACAAGTTGCATCTGGTTGATTCTGGTTGCAAAAGTTGCAGATGGTTGCATCTGATTCTGATTGCAAAAGTTGCACATGGTTGCATCTAGTTGCAGACCGTATTTTTGAAAATAATTTCAAAAAGATAGTATTTTTGCAAAAAGTTCAAAAAATCATAGTATTTTTGAAAAAAAACATTTAGGGGTGGGTATTTATGAAAAAAGCTCTAAAAAAATCATAATTTGGGTTTGTTATATATAAAATTTATGTTCTTAATTTCATGTAAGTTTAGAAAATATTATGTTTTATATTCTATTAAATTTTAAAATTTCTATAATAAAAGAAAAATTAACAATAAAAAAATGTGTGCTCAGTATTTACCGAACTAAAACAACTGTCTTCTTCGAAAATTGAACCGAAAAAATATCAAAAATAAAAAAGTATCGAACACTAAAACAAAAATATCCAAAAATAAATTATAGAGAATGAAATAAAAAAACTTTATTTTAATGTTAAACAAAAAAGATATTAAGAAGGTGTTAAAACCAATAACATTGCACTGCAAGAAAAACGGGTAAATTCGACTGGTCTAAAGCAGTCGAATTTAGCTAAATTCCACTGTTTCCAGTCGAATTTAGCTAAATTCGACTGCTTTTTTCTCTTCGATTTTAAGCGAGTGGAATTTAGTATATGCAGTCGAATTTAGCTAAATTCGACTGTAGCTAAATTCGACTGGTTAAATTCGACCGCGTAAATTCGACTGCTTAAATTCGACCGCTTACAGTCACTTCAATTTTTGGTCAAAATTTTTGAATTTTTGGTGAAAATTTAAATTTCCCGCCTAATGAACTTACGTTCGACAGTTTCCAGTCGAATTTATAAAATCGACAGTGCTGTCGAATTTATAAAATCGACAGTGTTGTCGAATTTATAAATTCGGGTGGGTTTTTCAGAATCGAATTTATAAAATCCATTGAAATTGGCCAGACATATTTATAAATTTGACTGCGTATGCAGTCGGTTTTAATGGGTGAGAAATTAATTTTTGGTTTGTTAAATTCGACTGCAAGCAATCAAAACTAACATGCCATTTACAAAGGTCCTATATGCATATTATTTACAACCTGTAATGTAAACTAATCACAACGAAATTTGAAAAACAATCAGGGGAGGGGCAAAATACCAAAAATCTGGGCATTTCAAAATATATAACCAAACCATCCATAACAAAATACATTATGTTTTACATTACAAGTGAATCCCAAAAGCTTATCATAATAATTCTAATGTAGCTAACGAAGTGAGCAACGCTCTACAAAGTCCAGTCCCAAAAGTTTAATGTTAGCTCGGTCCTAATATGCTAGTGCAACTAAAAAAGTGGATAATTCCTTGCATCCCGATCTTCATCATCTTCGTCTTGGTTTCTTGAGATATTTGGATTGATAGGTGCATTTTCAATATTTTTACCCTGTAATTCAATATATTAGTAATGAGAAAGAAAATAGACTAACAAATATGACATTTGCTAGTGAAAAGTACACCACAAAATTCAATCCTTTAAAATTGCCACTACAAATTCATCGACGACTTTCTAATTCTACTTTAACAGAAAACTAACAGATTCTACAGTATATAGACTACGATAATTCATTTGTATTTTAAAGCTCATTAACAAGAAAAACAGGAGAGTGAATCACTAGCACAAGTATGACAGTATTTACTATTTATATATTTATATCTTGTCAAATTTTCTAGTGTTATGCACCATATAACAGTAAACTATTGATATGAAAATGTAGCAAAGTAATACAACATTCAGGTCCTTCGGTCTCACATGGCAGAAAGATAGAATCACTATCATTCTAGAGGCAATGATACACGTACATTAGCATTCACATGACAATAAAAGAAATTATTCTATGAAATTATTAAACAAGGTAGTAAATCTCCAGCACTAAAGAAGGCTATAATAGCATAAAATCAACATATGAATCAATGACAAAAGGTTAAACTCTTGCACTTCAGCATTAAAATAGAGCAACTGTAACACATTGTTTGTATAATTATTTCTAGAATAAATATCAATCTTGTCAGATAGCACTAGCTGCAATGAAGATTCTATTAGTTACCTCAACTATATTCTTCCTTGTTTAATTTTCTAACCACTAAACAGTTAAAAACTTAGTAAATACTACCAGTGCATATCTTACTCAGCTAACTCCGTCTTGTAATTTAGTAGTGAAAAAAACTAGAGTTAAAAAGCTCAAGTATATGGATTAATTCCAAGCACCAGCAACAACAGAACCGTGATTATATGGATATCCATATGCACCAGCATCTAACTCTTCGTGTATTTAAATTTCATGTAGATTCATAACTAATACTATCAAGTCCATAAGCAGTAAAACAAGCATCAGATACATTAATACCTATTCTTCTAATTTATTCCGTTGAACAAACTAAGATCATACATAAGGAGTACTGTAGAGGGCATCAACAATTACCTCAAGAATGACCTTTTTGTACAACACCATGGCATCAGCAACAAAGGACGTTGCTAGTCGCAAATACTCAAACCATGACTACTGCTGCTCCGGGTCATGATCTCTGTTTGGAAAGGCTTCATTTGCTAACAAATGCATACGATCCTTCAACAAGGAACGTGGCACCTCCTCCATTTCCAAGGAATGAACCAACCTGTTCATATCAGCTGAAACCCTTAACACAAACTGCAATGAATCATCAGATAAATGGTGGGAAGGAGCATGCGAGTTTTGTGTGGACTGAGAGCCGGTCCACTGTGATGCCTCATACGATCCAAGAACCTATGACACCGTATGTCGAGGAAACAGAATGGTCTTCCCCTTCCTCGGGGGTCTCACCTGCAGTGTAAGAGTAAAATCCTTCTTCAATTGCATCTTCTTTTGGCTACGCGGTGAAAGAGGTGGATCAGTTGGTGACGAGTCCTCGGGTGTGGATTGTGTAGCCATGATTCTTTCCATATCCTCCTGCAATTTGCAACATATAAGGAAAAATAAAATTCAAAATTTAGAATTAAAAATAAATTGAAGTCGGTCTTAATTCACTGAACTGAATATAATGATATTTAAATACATATCTGTATTATTTAAATAGCCAGTGGTAGGTTATTATTGTATTAGTGTAAGTCTTTGAGAGAATGATAGCAGAACTCAATTATACGAGAGATTAATATGCATAAAATCTACAAAACAAACCTTAAGTTTCAGATCTGCTGGTTTTTCGAAGTGGTAGACAGTATTCATAAAATCGTAATTGGAGACGGGTCCTTCCTTCTCGGACTCCATATCCTGTATATTAGAAAAAACTAATATGAAACTCATAAAATTGTGCAACTAATAGGAATTGACCATATCCCTACAAATATTCTTTAAAAAAATTAAATTATAGTTCAACATTGCACTCACTCATTTAAACCTAATCACACATTTAACTTATAGTCCAATATTGCATTCACACATTTAAACCTAGTTGCAACGCTAATTTGACAATCAACAAATAGACACTCATAAGACAGCGGACACTGTTACTAATATTTTCTCCTAATTTGACAATCAACAAATAGACAAATAGACATTTAAACCTAATGACTATTTTCTCCTGCCTTCTAAGGTCTAATGATCATGTTACCAGCCTAATAATCATTATTCCCCAACCGTATAATCATGTTACCAGCCTAATGATCTTTTCTAATTAAAAACATACCTCCCGTCTATGGCTGAATGGTATAGCCCCGCTGTGGTGCGCATGTTCTTGATGGTCACGGCATTCTTGCCAATTCTTGATCTTTTCTTAAATAAATCGCTTTCCCAGTAGGTGTTAAGGCTATCCCAGGTCCGCTGGTTGAAGTAGTGAGGCCTGCACGTAAGTCGAGTAGCTTTATACCCAGCTTTCCTTTTTGCACTTGCATCTCTATCTGCTCGACGCTTCTCCAAGTAAGGAAGATTCGACCAGTTCACCTTCATATGTTCCTTCACAGCTCTATCCCCTTCCGCTTCATCTATTCCTTTTTGATAGTCATAGTATTCCTAGAAAACAGAATCACACAGAAAAGTGTCAAGAAAAAAAGTGAACAACTTACGATATTAGACTGAAAGAACTAAAGTTATAGTGAAAGAATTAAAATAAATAAAATGTACTTGTACCTTAAACTTCTGAAGACAGAGATCATAAAATGCTTCACGCTCTGCTCCCTTCGACTTATGTGTATTTTCATCCCAAAGCACTTTAATAATGTAGCCGAGAGTCTTCTTTTTCTTAGGTTCCCTTATGCTACATCAATTAAAATACAATTAGAAAATATTTAAAATAAGAAGTATATTGATATTGCATAGAATAAAAGAGTACATGCAATACCATTTCCCATCAATGAAGTGAACAATAGCTTTCGGTGCCCCAGGAGCTGGGGGTTTTCTGTAATCACCTTCCGAGCAACTGCGTTTTGCCCTTTCATATCTAATTACTGGCATGTTTTGACTTTCCCCTTCTCCTTCCTGATCATTCTCCCCCTCCTCATCACTAGTCTCATCATCACCCTCGTCATCATTACGCCTGGAACTACCCATGCCCCCTCCTCCACTACCACTGCCCCCTCCATTACCCTTGCCCCTTCCTCCACTACCATTCCCCCCTCGGCCTCGTCCCCTGCCCCCTTTACCGTTTCCCCGACCCCATCGACTGCTCTCTACCCTCTCACCACGTGTACCTGCTCCGATCGCCATAAGAACAAGAAACAAAATGAACCAAAAGCGAGACAAACCAGCCTGTAAAACATTAACAATACAAAAAATTTCATCAGTAAAAGAGATTCAAGTCACTGTAAAAAAAGTAGTTGCATCCGCAACGTAACCATTCTTGATGCTACGATAGAACAAACTAAACCCATAATCAACTCGATTTAAGTAAAAATAACACAGTATTAATGGTGCATACATTAACTACCATTTTTTAAAACACACATATCTTTGTATAGAGATATAGCAACACAGTGGTGTTTCGTTTTAACAAGAGCAGCCAAGAGTTGACACCTCTGATAAATCCAAAACAAACGAATCCTTGCTAAATGTTCAAAAACAATTGTTATCAAGGCTTATTTAAATTAAGACTTCTCCAGAAAAATCTAACAATACCATTCTTTAGTAAACTCTGAAATTTCTGCTCGAATGAAAGTTCTAAAAGTTTATGTTAGATATAATTGCTAATGTTGTTTATCAGTGTTTAAGCAACAGGTACTGACAAGAGTTTATCAGAAGCCAATCAGAGTTTAGTTAAACTCTGATAGGGTGAAGAGTTTAAAGGAAGCCGGTCAGAGTTTATTTAAAGTCTGACAAGGTGATAGTTGAATTAGCTGTCGGTGCTGAATTGAAGATTCTAGAAGCAATATATTCTGAAGATGGAAAGAAGCAGAATATATTGATACAGCTAAGGAAACAGAATAGAAGATAAGAAGCAATCCTTAATTGATATCAATTGTATAGCTAATTTGTAGGAATATCAATTAGATAAGGATTGTGTAACTGTGTACTATATAAACACAGATAGGTTATCCCTAGAAGGGATGCGATCATTGAGATATTATTCTTGTAACCTAGAAGCTCTTTGTGATTCATTAACATCATAAAGAGAGAAGCTGTTAATAAGATTACAGTTTTATTGATTCATAAACAGTGTTATTAATCATTGTTATTCTCATACATACTTGATTATATTGTGTATTCGGCCTAACAATTGGTATCAGAGCCAAGGCTGTTTAATATATACAGTTTTACGATTCAAACACAGTAATAATCATGTCTGAAGAAAATCAAAATCAAGTTCCTCCTGCGGCTGAACAGGTTAAGCCAAATTCTGTGAGTCGATATGAAACTATCAGGGTTCCAATACTCAGGCCAATAGAGTATCCGATATGGAGGGTGAAGATGACCATGTTTCTGGAGGCTACAGATCCAGAATATCTTGACAGAATTAATAATGGTCCTCATAAGCCAACTAAATTATCTCCTGCTGTTGGTGATAAAGAACAGACACTGATTCCAAAGGAAAAGAAAGATTATACTCCTGAGGACATCTCATCTTTTGCAAAAGATGCCAAGGTAAGACATCTTTTGCACAGTGCTTTAGATAATGTTATGTCTAACAGAGTAATTGGTTGCACAACGGCAAAAGAAATCTGGGATGCTTTGGAAGTCAGGTGTCAAGGAACCACTGCTATAAAGAAGAACAGGAAGACAATACTCACACAGGAGTATGAGCACTTTGATTCAAGATCTAATGAAACCTTGACTGAGACTTATGACAGGTTTTGTAAATTACTGAATGATCTGTCTCTGGTTGACAAAGAATATAACCTTGAAGAGTCAAATCTCAAGTTTCTCTTATCTCTACCTGAAAAATGGGATTTGAAGACGACCTCAATCAGAGATAATTATGATCTTGAAGATACAGATCTTGATGAGATTTATGGCTTGTTAAAGACTCATGAACTTGAGATAGAACAAAGGAACAGAAGATCAAGCAAGAAGTCAAAATCTGTTGCTCTCAAAGTTGAAGAGAAGCCCATTGAAAAGAAGGAATCATCAAAAAAAGCCAAGGGAAAGGCTTTAGTCATTAAATCTGAAAGTGAGTCATCAAACTCTGATGATGACTCAAACTCTGATGAAGCTTCTGACTCTGAGGATGATGAAGAACAGTTGATGCAAATGGCGGCATTGATGGTGAAGACCTTCAAGAAGATGGGATTCAAGAACTTCAAGAAAGGAAAGAGATTCTCAAGGAGAGATTCAAATTCTGAGAAGAAGAATTTCAGAAAGCCTGATGGAAGGGATACAAAGTCTGGAAAGAAGGACAAATCTGAGATCCAGTGCTACAAGTGCAAAGAGATGGGTCACTATGCTCCAGAGTGCAAGAAAGGAAAAACTGGAAAAGCACTCGTCTCTAAAGGCAAAGACTGGGCAGATACTTCAGATTCTGATGATGGAGAAAATTATGCTCTTATGGCAACTGTCAAAAATGAGACTGAATCATCAGAAAATAAGGTACCTCTAACTACTTATGCTTATGATACTGATAATATTTCTGAATTAAGAATTTATCTTAAGAACATACATGTTAGTTATAGGGATCAGACTTTAGAGAATGAAAGGATTAAAACTGAGAGTCTTAGTCTTAAAGAAAGAAACAAGTTTCTTGAAAGAGAACTTGAGAATATGAAGAAGATTCAAAAAGAAAGAGATGATGCTGTTTATGTTGAACAGGAGTTGCTTAAAAGATATAGGCAACTAGAATCTGATTTAGAGAAGGAAAGGAAAATAATTAAAACTTGGACTAATTCTGGCAGAGATACACATCAAGTTTTCCAAACAGATGCTGTAGGTTTAGGATACAGTGAGGAAGATGAACTTAGGTTTCAAGATAAAATTAAGGTTAGAGCTTTCACAAGTTCATATTCAACTCCTGTAACATTTGTTCCTGAGTCTGGAAAGTTAAAATCTGTAGTTGTGAAAGAAGCTGTTATGGAGCCAAGTGAAGCTTGTGTTGAACAAGTGGATATTGAATCTAAAACAGAGAAGCCTGTTGAGCTAGAAGCTGTTAAAGAACCAATTAGAGTCTGTGAGAAACAGGTTAATGTTGGTTTAATGACAGGAAAACAGTTTAAACATAAGCTCAAAGAGGTTAAGTCTGCCATGAAACCTAAAGGGTCCAAGAGAAATAGGAATGGAAAAATAGGCATAAATAGTAGAAATAATCATATGCCTAATGCTGGTGCTTCAAGGAAAACATGTTACAGTTGTGGTAGTTCTAATCATCTTGCTAGATTTTGCACTAAGAACAAGCATATTAATTCTTTACCTTCTACTTCAGAAGTAAAGAATGATTATGTAAGAGTAAAACCACAGACCTTATGCAAACATTGTGGGAGCACTTGGCATTCTATTTACACATGTAAGAGTTATCATGCAATTTATCATAATTACTATGAGCTAAAACCCAACTTGAAATGGGTTAGAGCAAACTCTGCTAGTGTAAAATCTGACAATGTTAGTTTAAACTCTGAGAAAGCAGATTCCGCTGCAAAAGCTAACACTGTTAAGAAAGGCAAAGGATCCAAGCAAGTCTGGATCCTTAAAACTAACACTTAGTGTTTGTTTGTGATTGCAGGGTATAATAGAGAGCACACTTATCATGGATAGTGGATGCTCAGGACATATGACTGGAAATAAAGCCCTGCTATCAGACTTTGTGGAGAAGGATGGCCCAAAAGTTTCCTATGGAGATGGCAACGTAGGACATACTCTGGGATATGGCAATATTAATCTTGGAGGTGTCATCATCACAAATGTAGCTCTAGTCTCAGGACTCAAGCATAATCTGTTATCTGTGAGTCAAATCTGTGACAGAGGAAACCATGTAGATTTTCATAGTGAATACTGTGAAGTTATCAGTAAATCTACTGGAAAAGTTGTTCTAGTTGGACACAGGCGCAACAATATTTATGAAGCAAGTTTGGTAACAAACTCTGATGGAAAAATAGTGTGTCTGACTGCAAGAATGTCAAATGAAGAGAGTTGGAATTGGCATAAGAAGCTCTCTCATCTCAATTTGAACAACATCAATGAGCTGATAAGAAAGGATCTTGTAAGAGGACTTCCAAAATCAATACTCAGTCTAGATGGCCTATGTGATTCTTGTCAAAAGGCCAAACAAAGGAAGTCATCTTTCAAGAGCAAATCTGAATATTCAGTAGTGGAACCTTATCATCTTCTACATGTTGATCTCTTTGGACCAGTGAATATAATGTCAATGGGCAGAAAGAAATATGCTCTAGTAATTGTTGATGAATATACTAGATATACATGGGTGTATTTCTTGTCAAAGAAGGATGAAACTGCTCAAATTCTAATGGATCATGTAAATCTACTGGACAAAGGATCACAGCACAAAGTCAAAATAATAAGGAGTGATAATGGAACTGAATTCAGAAACTCAATCATGGAAGCTTTCTGCAAGGAAAGAGGGGTGAAACAAGAATTTTCTGCACCTGGCACTCCACAGCAAAATGGTGTAGTTGAAAGAAAGAACAGAACTTTAATTGAAGCAGCCAGAACTATGCTTGAAGAAGCAAAATTACCAACTTATTTCTGGGCAGAAGCTGTTCAAACTGCTTGTTTTACTCAAAATGCTACACTGATCAACAAGCATGGGAAAACACCATATGAGATGGTGAAAAATAAGAAGCCAAATTTGAAATATTTTCATATATTTGGATGCAAATGCTTTGTGTTGAAGACTCATCCTGAACAGTTGACAAAGTTCGAAGTAAAAGCTGATGAAGGAATTTTTGTTGGCTATCCATTGTCAACAAAAGCATTCAGAGTGTACAATCTAAGAACTAAGGTGATCATGGAATCCATACATGTGTCATTTGATGACAAGAAAATAATTGGACTTGAAGACAAGGACGGATGTGATCAACTACGTTTTGAAAATGAAGATCTATTCTATGATGATATAAACTCTGATGAAGCAGGGTTGACAAACTCTGACGAAGCATACTCTGAACCTCTACTGGTAAATACTGGAGAAACTGAAAATTCTCAAATTGAACAAAATAGAGAACCAGTTGAGGGGGAGCGTGAAGAAGCTCAACAAGACACAGCAAGTGAGTCAGTTGAGGAAACTGATTCAAACTCTGACAGTTCAAACTCTGAACCATCAAATTCAGGGGGAGCCTCAGGTGCTGCAGAAAGTCAACATATGAATCAGGAGAGCATGGATCAAGGGGGAGGATTCGATAATGATGCGAGAAACCACTTACCAACAGCAAGAAAGTGGACACAGGCACACACACCTGATCTCATAATTGGAGATCCTGATGCTAGTGTGAGAACTAGAAGTGCAACAAATAATGAGTGTCTGTATCATGCTTTCTTGTCTCAAACAGAACCAAAGAAAGTGGAGGAAGCTCTTCAAGATGCTAATTGGATTACAGCAATGCAAGAAGAGTTAAATGAGTTTGAAAGAAATGAAGTCTGGACACTTGTACCTAGACCAAAGAACAGATCAATTGTAGGTACAAAGTGGGTTTTCAGAAACAAGACTGACAGTGATGGTGTGATTACAAGGAACAAGGCTAGACTTGTGGCTAAAGGTTATTCACAACAGGAAGGAATTGATTATGATGAAACCTTTGCTCCAGTTGCAAGATTGGAGGCCATAAGAATTTTTCTGGCCTATGCTGCACACAAGAAGTTTAAAGTCTTTCAGATGGATGTAAAAAGTGCTTTTCTAAATGGGAAGCTTGAAGAAGAAGTGTTTGTTGAACAACCACCAGGATTTGTAGATTCCAAGCATCCAGATTATGTCTACAGGCTTGACAAGGCATTATATGGACTAAAGCAAGCACCAAGAGCATGGTATGAAACTCTTGCTCAATTTCTTTTAGAAAGTGGGTTCACAAGAGGTACAATTGATAAAACCTTGTTTTATTTCAATTCAGGTGATGATTTGCTTTTAGTTCAAATTTATGTAGATGATATTATTTTTGGATCTACTAATGACAAACTCTGTAAGAAGTTTGCAAAGCTTATGCAATCCAGGTACCAAATGAGCATGATGGGAGAGCTTAGTTATTTTCTAGGCTTACAGGTCAAGCAAACAGATGATGGTATTTTTATCAATCAAGCAAAGTATACCAGAAATCTTCTAAAGAAATTTGGTATGCTTGATAGTTCATCTGCCACAACTCCCATGGCTACAGCAACGAAGCTTGATAAAGACACAGGAGCCTCAGTAGATATTACTAACTACAGAGGAATGATAGGGTCTCTACTGTATCTTACTGCAAGTAGACCTGATATCATGTATGCAACATGTCTTTGTGCAAGATTTCAAGCAGATCCCAGAGAGCCTCATCTAACAGCTGTAAAAAGGATTTTCAAATATCTCAAAGGAACCATAACCTTGGGTTTGTGGTATCCTAGAGAATCAGAGTTTAAGTTAATTGGTTACTCTGATGCAGATTTTGCAGGCTGTAAGATAGACAGAAAAAGTACAAGTGGAAGCTGTCAATTTTTAGGTGACAGATTGGTTTCTTGGTACAGTAAGAAACAGAAATCAATTTCTACATCCACTGCTGAAGCAGAGTATATAGCAGCTGGTAGCTGTTGTGCACAGATTTTATGGATGAAGAATCAATTGCTGGATTATGGGTTAAGGTACTCTAAAATACCTATTTTCTGTGATAACCAAAGTGCTATTGCTATGACAGGAAATCCAGTACAGCACTCCATGACCAAGCACATCAGCATAAGGTATCATTTTATCAGAGAACATGTGGAAGAAGGAAATATTGAGCTTCATTTTGTGTCTACAGACCAACAACTTGCAGATATCTTCACCAAACCTTTGAGTGAAGCTACTTTTACAAGATTGGTAAATGAACTTGGAATGATCTCTGGCTCTGACTAGAGATACGGGTTAGACTCAAAATTTATACATGTTTAATTTTTGTTGCTCATGATTCCTTGCATATGTTAACTGTTATGAGTACCAGTGTCATAAACTCTGTTGGTCAAACTCTGATGTTAAACTCTGTTAGTCATAAAATGTTGGTCATACTTTGAATGTTACAGTTTAAATGCTATTCTCTGATTGTAATTTTGTCTGGAACATATGGACCAATGAAGAAATTTGTATAAAGCATAATTATCAGTAAGTAACTGTGAATCCTTAAGAGTTGTATAGATTCTGACCTCAAAAATGTGCAGTAAGCTAACACAGCATGATACTGTCTCTATATTTATAGCATCTCTTAGTTTATTGATCCTATACACTGAGTCTGTATTAGCTGTTTGCATTTTCTCTCATAAGTTAATTATATTTACTGATGCAAAGTCTAAACTCTGATTATTAATTACAAATAATTCACCCTCAAATTCAAAAGATGCCAAACAGAGCACAAATTCCTTTGAGATCATGTTGTGCCTAGGACGATTCAGGAACTTATTGTATGAAATAAGGGCTAAAATCTTTGATTTTTGGTGACTAGTGCCAACCACTGATTACTGGAAAAATTAAAAAAAAAAAAAAAAAAATAATAATAATAATAATAAAATAATAATAAAAAAAAATAAATAAAGGGGGTGAAAAATAAAAGACATATCCAAATGAAAGGATATCAGTAATACAGAGTTTAGATATAAAATCAGATTTTATGTTATAAATGAGAGTTTAGGCAACCAGTTTTTACTACTTTAGATTGTGGATTTTATGCACTTTGAGATGGTCTAAATACTGATTTCGGTAAACTCTGCTACTACACACACATACTTTCACACCTGTACAGATTGAGAAAAGAGTTTATTGACAAAGAAGGACAAATGGTAAACACTGATGTTTTGTGTGAAATACGCCGAGGTTACTTTGTTTTAATCTCTGATGGTTAAAATAATTTCCTTGTTTCAGACAGTTTATGATTTTGGGTTTAGTCATTTGTTTTTCGAAAAAGTGTGATTGAACAGAGAAAAGATAGAGTTTGTTTGATAAGTCCTGATAGTGATTAACCAATGCTATTGAGTATGTTAGTTTATTGTACAAAGTGATATCTTCTCTTTCACTTTACAATTACTATGCAATATTGATAATACTGAAATGTAAAGCAACAAAATGGGTCTTTTTCATTAATTGATTCAAACTTTGTTTACATTCAGTCAATTACATACTCATGCCTAGCTAATATTTCTGGTACATACTAATCTTTCTGGTTACAAAAGAAAAGATCTATTTAACCAGGATAAGTATTTGAATGCTATATCTGAAGCAGAAGAGCTAGAGCCAGAAGCTATTGTGCTCTATTACTTCTGATAATAGCTACCCAGTTGTTCATCTGGTCATTATACCATCTGGGATTGCTTGATAACATCCTGATGATGAATCATCATCATCATCTTCTCGGATTCTCTTTCTGCTTTGCAGCTTGCAGGATTCCAAGAAGAGTGACTCTTCCGTACCCGTCAAGAAGCTCTGTTGAAAAAGCATCATGCAAACCATCATAGCTTCATTGTCTGCCAGGATGGGCATATCATAAGGACCGGGACGGATGATATGCACATACGGATTAGAAATTGGTCCTTCAGCAATTTCATCATCAGCTATAAGACCTTCATCGTTCAGAAAAGAAAGAACAAGAAACTCATCAATGATGTAATTTGCTTGTTGAGGCCAGTTTAAATTCAAGAATGCTTCAACATCCATGAACTCAAAGGTTCCTGCCATTTTGGGTGTATAGTAAGTTTAAGATATGAAGCCTGTTGTTAAAATGCTTTGGTATTTAAAGCATTCAAACAGGGTACCTGAAAGGTTTTTCCTTGAATCGAAGCGCTTGGGATAAATAAGGTGCGGAGTTTCAAGACAGTCATTATTATTCTGACTGTTGAGTTCCTTTGTACTTTATTATTAAAATTGATAATTTTATTATTATTGATTTTTTTTCTTTTAAGCGAATATTTTGAGTGTTATATGTGATGACAGGTGTCTCCACGTCTGCACGTGTGTATTGGAAGTTGTTAGAAACAGCTGTCAGCGTATTTCCGTTCGACATCTGTCCCACTAACATACTTCTAATCTTTACAGTTATTATTAAATACACTACATACACACGATTCAATCTTTTACGCACTTCATCTTTTCCTAAGTTTTTATTCACACACAAACACTCAAACACTTTCAAAGCCTAGTACTTCTTGTTTTCAAATCTTCTAATGGCAACCACGGCTTTCGTTTCGTCTGGGTTAGAGTTCGTCCCTAACAACTATGCTGCTCCTTTGGCAAATAAGAACGCACCGGCGGCGTTTCATTTGATTCAGAATTTCTTGTCAAACTCTGATGTTGGAACTGCTCTAATCGCCCCTTTGAAGCTGTCTGCATCTCAAATAAGGACTTTTTGGCAGACAGGCACTTATGATAATGGAGGAGAGTCTGGGTCTCCGTCCATAATTTTTGAATTTCAAGGAGAAGAGTTTGTAGTGACTCCAACTACTGTTCGTGATGCTCTGGGCCTTGAGGACTTTAATGCTTTCACAATTTCTGTTGGAGATTCTGAGTTAGTTCGTATGATGAGAGAAATAGGCTATTCTGGACCACTAACAAAGCTTGGTCAATTGAAGCGACCGCTCTTGAGAAAGGAATGGAGTTTCTTTTTCGACTGCATAACAAGGGCGTTCGGGAAGAAGTGCACGAATTGGGATGCAATTCCCACTGATAGTCTGCAAATCGGGTATTCTCTTCTTTACGGAGGTAATTTTGATGTTGCTAGACTAGTTCTAAATAATATAGGTGAGAAAATGACTGAAAACAGAGGTGTAGTCTATTTTGCACGATTTTGTCAATTAATATTCTCTGAATGTGTTTCTGAAGTAGAGATAGCTGAGAATGATGTGATTCCATGTTTTAAATTACATAAACGAATATTCTCTGATCTAACCAATAAAGATAACAAGAAAGGAGATGTTGGTGTTTTGATGTTGCCTGAGCTTGTGCAACAATTCTTGATCAATTCACAACAACTACAATCACCATCAAATGCTGAAGCTGTCAATCTAGACAGATTAAATACTGAAGCTACTATGGAATTCGATGCTCCTACATCAAAGGTTCATGATGTAGTTGAGGAAGCTGCTACTCATTCTGATAGCAGAGTTTTTGATCGTGAAGCACACACCTCTATCTATTCTGATTATTATACAGAGGGTGTGGAAGCTGATCAAGTCACTGATCAGGTAGAAGAATCTCTAGCCACTCATACTGAAGTTATTTCTTGTGATCTTGACAAAGGTGAGGAGGTTAATCAGATTCAAAGAGAAGCAGAGGTTTTTGCTAAGGTAAACTCTGATATTCCTGCAGCTGTCGCAGAAGAGAAAATTGATGAAGCTGCACAGTTTACTGCTGAAAATATTCTTCCTGAAAATGCAGCAGATAATATTGACGAAGCTGGAAATGATGCTGAGGGTTCTCATTCACATCCTAGCATTCAAGTTTCATTGGCTGATGATGTCAATAGTGATGAAAGACTGGAAGTTAATAGACAGACCAATGAGCATTTCCAGAATATGTACTACAAAAATTGGGCTGATGCAGATTGCATTTTCTCAGCACAAAGGGCTGCAGATTTGCTATCTGATTCTATCAAGAAGATATCCAATACTGATGTACTTACAAGTTTACAGGCAACTGTTGTTCAAGTCAAATCTCTTAATAATAGATTTGATGAGAATCAACAGATGTTTACAAATCTAAGGAATGAATTTTCTCTCAGGGATACAACTTTGAAGCTTGACAGATCATTTTACTCTACACAATTCAAGCAGCAAGCCAAGGATTCTGAGGAAATCAAGAAAAGGCTTGAAAAAGTTGAGGAGAATCAGGCTGAAATGTCTACTCAATTGAATTCTATTTCTAATGCTCTAGAATTGCTGACATCAGTATTACTTTCTGATGATGTCAAAAAGGGGGAGAATGTACCTAAAGACAAATGCAAAGACATTCAAGCTCTGAGACAGAGGGATGATTCTACTGATGGGGGAAGCAAAGGAAATAAAGGAAAGGTCATTGCTCAAAGGCAAAGCAGGACTAGAGTAAACTCTGGTAGACAAATAAACTCTGAAAAGATAAACTCTGGTGGTCAATCTACTTCAAATCTCAAGAGTTTAGTTGTTTCAACTAATCCATCTACTGATGAAGAGATTGCTGCTAAGATATTCATGAAAGAGCATGGAAAGAATGTAACTATTGAAGATATCCAGGCTGAAGAGCAAATGCTTGCTGAGGAACACAAGAAAAATCTTGAAGCTGGAATCTACAAGAGAAAGGAAATCAAGGCTCCTAAAAAGAAAGAAGTTGGTATTTCTATCAAAGAGAATATTCAACAGAGTGTACAAAATACAAGGAGACCTGTGATTAGAAACTCTGATAAAGGTAAAGGCATAATGATTGAAGAGCCTAACCTAAAGAAGAAAGATATTTCAACCTCTGACATTGCTCAAGTTGAAACAAGATTAGCTAAATCAACCTCTGACGCTGCTCAAGTTGATGTTTCTATTGAAGACATGACAACCTCTGACGTTGCTCAAGTTGTACAGAAATCTACACTACTTCCAGGATTCAGCAAACCAAAAATTCTTGAAGACTTAAAGCTTGAAGCTGTGAATTTCTCAGAAACCAGAACAGTATTGGGAAAAGAAGCCTTTGACAAATCTGGACTGGGTTCACACAGAGAGAGAAGAACTAATAACAGATCTCAAGACAAGTTTTCATTGGCAGAATTTGGAGTTGGAATTACTCAAGAAGGCCTTGACAAACTGGAATCTGTACAGATGATTTTTCACAAAGGAATCAAAAAGGAATTCTTGTTATATTTTATGGCTGATGGCAGAGTATATAGATTTGGTGAATTTGATATCCAGTTAAAACTTTGGGAAGAGCTAGAGTATGTTCTATATCTACTTGAAGTAAAGAATAGAAGTACTTATGATGCTGCTCGAGTTTTGAAGGAAAGGATGATGAAATCCAAAGTTCTGAGTGGAGCTGGAGTATCAAGTGCATACATTCCTAAATACAGAGATGCACATGGAAAGTTGGTAGAAATGAAAAGGAATAGTGCTAGGTTCAGAACTGCACTAAATAAAAAGGTTCTTGAGTTCAATCTAGAGTCTGATAAATCTTTTTATATCAGACTTGGCAATGAAATGAACAAAAACAGCATATATTCTTTGAGGGCTGCTATTTATCAAATTGGTGAAGATGAACCAGAAATGAAGGAGCTGAAGAAGATTATGATTGCTGAATTGAATAGAGCTGAGAAGAAACTACTGTTAGATTATATCAGGACTGTGCCTGATATTCAAGAAATCAAGTAAAGTCTGACTGTAAGTTTTTAATATGTTTTCTATTCTAAGTCAAATTTAAACTCTGTTTTAAATTAAACTCTGTTATATGTTAAACACTGCATTTGTTAAATGTTTTTGACATCATCAATTATATGTTTAACTTGTACATTTTATTATGAACAAGTTGGGGGAGATTGTTAGATATAATTGCTAATGTTGTTTATCAGTGTTTAAGCAACAGGTACTGACAAGAGTTTATCAGAAGCCAATCAGAGTTTAGTTAAACTCTGATAGGGTGAAGAGTTTAAAGGAAGCCGGTCAGAGTTTATTTAAAGTCTGACAAGGTGATAGTTGAATTAGCTGTCGGTGCTGAATTGAAGATTCTAGAAGCAATATATTCTGAAGATGGAAAGAAGCAGAATATATTGATACAGCTAAGGAAACAGAATAGAAGATAAGAAGCAATCCTTAATTGATATCAATTGTATAGCTAATTTGTAGGAATATCAATTAGATAAGGATTGTGTAACTGTGTACTATATAAACACAGATAGGTTATCCCTAGAAGGGATGCGATCATTGAGATATTATTCTTGTAACCTAGAAGCTCTTTGTGATTCATTAACATCATAAAGAGAGAAGCTGTTAATAAGATTACAGTTTTATTGATTCATAAACAGTGTTATTAATCATTGTTATTCTCATACATACTTGATTATATTGTGTATTCGGCCTAACAGTTTAACAGTACTGATTATGCCAAAACTCCTCGGGTTTTAGATTGCTAGAAAAAGAAACCACAAAAAATAATCCCTTAAACATAACTGGGATCCAATAAATACTCTAACATACCTCAACACAAAATTAATCACTACTAATACATAATTAATCAAGAACACATCCATAATTAATCAAACATCCATAATTTCCCTCAAGAAAAGAACATAATTAATCACATCCATCCGGCTCAGAAAGACCAAACACATATATAACAAAAAGAATTAACTTACAGTAACTACAGTAATCTGATTTATTGGATCATTCACAACTTAATTTCTTCAACTTTAATACAAAGGTAAATCTATTTGAGTTAAACAATAACTGGACAAGCAAGAATCAATCAATACTAAACTAATAGAGACCTTCACTGCTAATACTAAACCAATTACTACTAATACTAAACCAAATACTACTAATACTAAACCAACCGGGCTCAATTTTTGTTCTTTTTTAAAGCAATTACTACTAATACTAAACCAGATTAAACCATATACTGTAATTAAACAACGACCAAAACAAAACATGAATCCAAACTCAAATACTAATACAAACTAACCCAGATTTATAAGAATCCAAACAAAACCCCTTACTAAAACCCCAAATAGATAAATAAAAAAAAACCTCAAACTTTAATTAAAATACATGTTTTAAAGTGATTTCAGCCATCAATTTTGTCGATTTTATAGAGAATTCGACTAGATTTGTAGATTTTGTATATTTTTAGATTTTGTAGGCGGTGGCGGTAACCCTAATTTCGGTGGCAAAGGGGAGAGAGTGAAAGAATTGAGGGAAAAATTATATATATACCAAGAATAAATTCGACTGGGTTTGGTCAATTTTTACCTGTGCCCCTTAATTCGACCGGTTCCAGTCAAATAAAAGAGACCCCAAAATTTTTATTCAGTGGCTACTCGACTAACCTCCTGTATGTGTAAAACCACAACAATTTAAAATATATCCTCAATTAAAGATAATTCATTTTGAATTCTAAAATTCATAATAATTTTATATATTACAAATTATCCATGAAATAATCATTACACATTATCATTATCACTTTGTTCATCAATGTCTATGGCTTCGTTTTGATATTCATTGTCGCTCTCGTTTCGTTCTTCCTCGTGATAAGCCATGGAACGATCATTCTCAAACATTGTCAAGTCAATAAAGAAGTTCATGGGATCACGAACATTCACTCTTTCAACATGTGATGATGAAGCATTTGACACTTCATTTTGAAAAGCGTCATTAGATCCAACCTTTTCTTTAGATGTCACACTTTCATTGACTTCTCGATTCTTTGTTGTTAGGAACGTGTACCATGATGACTTTGCATTTGTAATGTTAGGTGCATAATACACTTGATGAGCTTGGCTAGCCAACACAAACACATCTTCCGCATTTAGTGTTGATTTGACATCCACCGTAGTTATTCAATTTCTATTAACTTTGACATGTTTGGTGTGATCAAACCAATGACATTTGAATACAACAATTTGTTGCCCATTATGATAGTAGAGCTTTAGAACTTCTTTTAGTCGCCCGTAATAATTTCCAAAACTTTCTCTGTAAGAAGTTCCTACAATTTAAAATTTCATGAGACATGACTAGAAATGATGGAGATCAAATGCAATTTAGACATTTAGCATCTAATAATTTGTTTACCAATGACAACAATGCCGGAATTTGGTGAAGTGAGCTCATTAGGATTTGCACAACTAAATTTATAACCATTGCACTTGCACATTTTGTACGTTTCAACTTTAAACAAAGGACCTCTTATCAAGTCTATGAATTTCTTCTTCAGCTCTTCATCATCTTGAACCTAAAAAATTATAACAAAAGAATAAATAATTGCAAAAATATAACGATACTAACATGTATGTGTGTGTATTTAATTGCATACCCTTTTTTCAAACCAATTTGTGAATTGCTCTTTTTGAATTTCATCCTTTTGAGCATCATTGTAGTGTGGATAATGTGTTTGCACCAACTTTTGGAATCCACTACACATTAAAATGAATTTATAAGATGAATATTAAAGTTGCATCATATGTGTGAATATGGTATAAAAATATTCTCACCGTAAATATTTTCCAACCTCCGGCGAATTGATTAGAACATAATATTGCACAAGTTTATGTTCATCATCACTTAAAATTCTATCCCTGCCTCGTAGACCAAGTGATGTCGGATATGTGTAAACTTCAAGTAAATTAGGATCATGAGACTTCCGGGGTGCCTCATTTTGACGTAATCGATTATGCACTGTTGGGACTTTTGATTTGAAATACAACGAACAAAAGTGTACACATTCCTCCTCAATGTATCGTTCTGCAATTGAACCCTCCACTCGAGCTTTATTTTTGACTTTCAATTTCAAGTTGTGCAAGTATCTTTCAACAAAATACATCCATCGAAAATTAGATGGGCCACCTAACTTACATTCAGTAGCTAAGTGCAGTGGTAAATGCTCCATCGGGTTGAACCATCCTGGAGGATAAGTGATTTCAAGCTTGGACATTATTCTCACTATATCTTTCTCCATTTTTTCCAAATCTTTGTATCTCAAATTCGATGAGCATAAATCTTGAAAGAAGTTTGACAACTCAATAAGAACATCATCTACATGTTTTGGTAGTAAGTCACGACAAACGATTGGCAACAACTTTTGCATGAAAATATGACAGTCATGCGATTTCATTCCGTGAACAGAATTTTTTTCAAAATTCACACACCTGGATATATTTGAGACATACCCATCGGGGAGATCAAGTCTTTCAATCCACCTAAACAACTTATGAAGTTGTTCCCGGGAAAGCACATTTGGTGCACTTGGCATTGTGCCATCATCTCGAATCCACAACTCACGGTGTATACCCAATTCCTTACAATCCTTTCTTGTCTTGATGTTGTCTTTTGTCTTCTTCTTGTTACCAATCAATGTGAAAAATATATTTTCAAATATATTTTTTTCAGTGTGCAGCACATCAATGTTGTGACGAAGGTCGAGTGTCTCCCAATATGGGAGCTCGAAAAATGAAGAAAAGTGAGTCCAAATATGTGTCACACCATAGTCTCTCGGTTTTCTCCAAGATGTCTTCCCTGGAGGGGGGAACTGTATCTCCTCACACAAGGTCCTCGCAATTAATCCCGAATGTCGGGTTGTGACTGATCGTGTCTCTATTCTTCCAAACTTTGTACTTCTTCTCAACGGATCATCTGGTTCCAAGAAATAGCGAGCAGTTCCATAAAAACTAGGTTTACCACCATGTTTGAGTTGTTTGGCTTTTACTTGTCCCATACAAACTGAACATGCTAACTTACCCTTGGTGAACCACCCGCTAAGCATGCCAAGTGCAGGATAGTCACTGATTGTCCACATTAGTGTTGCGTTCATCATAAAATTTGTACGTGAGAACCTGTCATATGTTTCTTCTCCAGTGCGCGACAATACTTTCGATTCATCAATCAGTGGCCGGAGATAAACATGAAGATCTTTTGTTGGATCATTTGGTCCGGGAATGAGAAGAGGCATAAACATGTAAGGAGCTTTCGTGCACATAGAAGGAGGAAGGTTATAAACTACAACCACAACAGGCCAAACAGTATATTCCTTAGCATGTGAATCATGATAAGGGTCAAATCCATCACTAGAAAGCCCAAGTCTAACATTCTGAATCTCTTTCGAAACGTTTGGAAATCTACGATCAAATTGTTTCCACTCATCTCCATCCTCTGGGTGAGATAATTGACCTTCAACTATGTAAAGCATAATGTAACATAAGATGTAAAAGAGATAACTACAACTCAACAAAGGAGAAGACAGACAATAATATTAACAGAAGCACAGGAATCCAGAATCAAAGAAGAAAAGGTAAACTCAAAAAATCAAAATACGTTATGTATTCTTGAAGTCCGTAAACAGGTCACGGAAAGAAGTTCATGAAAATGTTCAAGCCTCAGTGACAGCAAAAGCAACAAGACTTTCAAGACGACAGAATTATGTGAATGATTTAGGGTTAGTACCACGGGATTCTAGTGATTTATTTGAAGCAACCAGAACGACAAGGGACTTATCAGAAGCATTGAATTGAAGACATAAAAGAAGAATTGATCAAGTGTTATTCATCTGTGAACCAGACCAGTTGCACTAGGTGACGACACTTAAAAGATCAAGTTGTTTTATCGTCTCAGAAGAAAGTGATACAGTCTATTACTTAAACACCCAGGAGCTCAGTGGAATCATTAAATGATATAAGACAAGAAAAAGGATTCGATAGTTTTTCAATTAAAAAAACTATCGAATGGTATTAAAAATGATTCATTGAAAACCATGTTAACTTAATTTGGTATTCGATAGTTTTAAGGAGCAGGTGAAAAGTATTCTTGTTTTGTCAGGTTGATGAAAATTGGACGGCCAGGATTGATTCTTCAATTGTGGTTCGATGGTTTTCAAATCAAGACTACAATTAATACAGAGATGAAGAAGTGTCTTCTTCAGTTAAGGCTAAACACACAGAGACATTACCGAGAGAGAGAATTGAGCCGGAGAAATTATCAGAGAAATTAATAGTGCTCAGAACTTGATTATTGTATTGAATTTGTGTAGCCTTAAACTCATTGAAGCTAATCTACGGATTAGAAATTGTAGCACCCCTCGAGGTTTATATTTATAAAAAGATATATTCCCCGAAACTTGGTTTGGTTTGGTGTGTTTGATTTCGTTATAGAACTGAATGAATTATCCGCGAACGAAATTAAATTATTTGTGAGTATCGTATTCAACCCCCCTTCTACGATACTTTGGACCTAACAATTGGTATCAGAGCTACTTGATTGATATACAAATCATATCCGGTGAATGAGACCAAAATCAAACGTAGCGTGAAAATTCGAAGCAAATTTTTTAACTTTCAAAAAATTTCATTTAATTGGAATTTCTTGAATTTTAAACAATTTGAAATTTTCAGAAACCATGAGTGCTCCAAAGACAACCGCTGGTATTAAAGTTCCCCCGTTTACTAGAGATGATTTCGGTTTGTGGAAGATGAAGATGATGTTATTTATCAAGGCATCTAATCCGTTGTATATTGGCATATTAGAGAACGGACCGTTTGTACCAATGAAACCAGTTGGTGAATCTACAGCTCCTGATGGTAGCAGGATTCCTTCAGGCACCCAACCTAAGGATATTACTGAGTATACAGATTCTGACAAAGAACTGATTCGATTGGACACAGGTTTAATGTTGATAATGGCGGACTCCACAGACAAGGAATTGAGCTATCAGTTGATGAACTGTTCAAGCTGGAAACATATGTGGGATACCATTAACTTGATAATGGAAGGAACTGAAGACGTGCAGGAAAACAGATTGGACATCCTGACTTCTCAATACGAAGCGTTTAGGTCACTGCCAGGAGAAAGTATAACTCAGGTCTTTGAGAAATATACTAAGCTTCTCAATGAATTGGCAATGAAAGGAAAGACCAATCCACTGAGAGAATCAAACAGGAAGTTCATGATGACGCTGCCCCATCATGTAGAACACAAGTCATCATCCATAAGGGAAAGAATTGACTTCACAAAGATGTCATTAGAGATGATCTATGGCAAGTTGAAGACCTATGAGATGGAACAGGAACAAAGAGTGATAATCTACGGATCAGGGACAGTGGATAGCAAGCACAATGCACTTGTGAGATCAGCAGAACTTGTAGTGGATGAACCAATAACTTCTGAGATTCAGGTTCAAACCCCTAGAGCTTGAGCAAATGGAAGATAAAACCATGGCGTACTTAGCTGCAAAGTTTAGCCACATCCGTTTCAAAAAAAACCCTATGTACAAGTTCAAGGGCTCAACCAACAGATTCCAGAAGAGCAATTATACACCTAGTACAGGCTTTAAGGGAGGCTACAAGACTGGCATGATTGATAGAAGCAAATCAAGATGCTACAACTGCAATGAGTTAGGGCATTTCGCCACTGAATGCCGGAAGCCTCGTCAAACGAGAGACATGAAAGATGTCTATGGAAAGGAGGATTCTTATGATGAGTTGAAGAAGGAGAATGCCAAGCTTAAACAGCAATTGGAGGCATTCTCTGGAAACCAGAAAGGGAAATCTTATATAGCAGAGGGAAAGCACTGGGATGATACTGATTCGGATGAAGAGGAGGAATATGTAAATGTTGCTCTAATGGCTGACTCTTCAGAGGAATCAACGCAATCATCTCAGGTACCTATCTTAACTACAATTGATATGTCTAACTTTGAGTACAAGAAAACTGTGCAAGATCTTAGTGTAGAATTGTTTAATGTACACACAAGCATGCTAGCATCAGAAATGGAAAATGATAAACTAGTTCTTAAGATTAAAAAGTTAGAATCAAAAAATGAAGAACTAGAGCTTGTATTTGTAACATTAGAAGATCTTAAGCAAAAGAATGCGTACTTAGAGAACAAGGTCAAGTGTAATGATGAGATAGAGACTATCCTCAGGAAGCAGATTTCAGATCTAGATTTGAAGCTGAATGATTTTAAGAATTCCGCCCTAATTGCTAAGGAGATCATTGATACTCAGGCCATAGGGAATAAAACTGCTATAGGATTTGACTATGACAAGAAAGCTGGTAAGAAGATTGTGGAATTCCCTGTGACACCTTCAGTTGTCAAAAGGAATACTCCACATGTTCTTAAGAATGTTGATTGTCCAGTTTTTGTTAAGCCTTTTCCACCACTCTTTAATGAGGATGACCTTTACATAGTTCAAGAATTGCTTGAGGAGGATTTGTTGAAGGAAAAAGAGGTAAAGACTAAGTTGCCTAGGAAATCAGTAAAAAATGAATTACCTAAACCTGATTTACCTAAAACTGAAGTAGGTTCCTTAGTTAGTAATGTTAAAAAGAACAGGAATGGGAAGAAGAAGATTGTTAATCAGGAAATGGTTCCATATTCTCCCATTGCATCTAGGAAGTTGTGCACTATTTGTAATTCTGCTGGACACCTTACACATGCATGTAAAAAGGTTAAAGTAGAAACTGCTAATACTTCTGAATTGCATAACATGTCTGACATGCCTGATCTTCATGAACCCTGTGGAAAGAAAGAGTGTTTGTTATGTAAGTACAACATCATGCATGCTTATTTTAAGTTGATGAATGATAGTAGCAATAGCACTGTTAATGTTAAATCCACAGATACAATGAATATCAAACAGGGTAAGACTAAATTGAATGTTACTCCTGTTAAATCATCTAAACCTTCAGGACCAAAACAATTTTGGGTACCAAAGTCCGCTTAATCAATCTGTGATTACAGGGTAAGGTTAAAAGCTCAAAGGTCGTGTGGATTCTGGATAGTGGCTGTTCTAGACACATGACAGGTGAAGAGTCCCTGCTTACAAAGGTGGTTAAGAAGACCGGCCTGATTGTAACCTTTGGAGATGACAACAAAGGATTCACTACGGGATATGGTAAATTGAAAGCTGGAAATGTCATCATTGAGAACATCTCTCTTGTTGAAGGATTAAAGCACAATCTTCTAAGTATCAGTCAGTTCTGTGATAAAGGTTATAATGTAGATTTCAGAAAGGACAAGTGCTTGATCACCAACAGGAAGGATGAGAAGCTTACTCTACTGGGAATGAGAAAAGGAAATTTGTTTATAGCTGACTTAAGTTCTACCAGTGAAGGAGAAGTTACATGTTTCTATGAAAAGGCATCTTCAGAACAAAGTTGGCTATGGCACAAGAAGCTCTCACATCTGAACTTCAAAACTATGAACTCTTTGGTAAAGAGAGAGTTAGTGAGAGGGTTGCCCCTGATGGAATTCAATCAGGAGGGACTATGTGAAGCATGTGAAAAGGGGAAGTCGAAGAAAACATCACATGGAAGCAAAGGAATGACAAGCATTACTGAACCATTACAACTGATTCATATGGATTTATTTGGTCCAGTCAATGTTATGTCACTTTCAAGAAATAGATATGCATTGGTGATGGTGGATGACTACTTCAAGTACACGTGGGTGTTGTTCATACAAACAAAGGACGAAGCAACACAACTAATCATTGATCTTATCAAAAAGATAGAAGTGGAAGCTAAGCTACCTGTGAGGACAATCAGATCAGACAATGGAACTGAATTCAAGAATGCAGTTCTTAATGATTTCTGCTCAGAGAAAGGAATTTCAAGACAGTATTCAGCACCAAGAACTCCTCAACAGAATGGAGTAGTGGAAAGGAAGAACAGGACCTTGGTTGAAGCAGCAAGGACCATGTTGAGTGAATCAAAACTTCCCACTTACTTTTGGGCTGAAGCAGTGAACACATCTTGCTACACTCAGAATCGAACCCTGATCAACAAAGATCATGAAAAGACTCCGTATGAGTTAATGGCCAACAAGAAACCAACACTGAAGTACTTTCAGGTGTTTGGTGCAAAGTGCTTTGTACTTAAAGATGGAGAACATCTTGGCAAGTTTGATGCCAAAGCAGATGAAGCCATATTTTTAGGCTATTCTCTGGAATCTAAGGCTTTCGGGGTATATGTGATTGAAGATAAGAAGGTGTTGGAAAGCTTTAATGTAACATTTGACGACACCAAAAGACCAGGCCTGCAAACTGGAGAGAACTCTGAATCCTTGGTATTTGAAAATCTATCATGAGATCTCTCTGACAATGAAGAAGTACCTGAAGTTGTTACAGTTATTAATAATAATCATAATGATAATGATTCTGGACAAAGTGGTGACCAAAGTGGAGATCCTCAACATTCTACAGGATCCACTAGTCAGTCTTCAGAATCAACAGATCAAACCGTCAACAACTCAGGGCGAGCACGAGAAGGATCAACTAGTCACACTCCACAACATCTAGAACAAGGAGAATCATCAAGATCGCATCTGCCAAGACAAAGGGTATGGAATAGAGATCATCCCTTTCACTTGATCATTGGTGATCCGGACACAGGAGTGAGAACTAGGAGAACATCACAAAATGAATGTCACTATTCTGGGTTTCTTTCAGAAACAGAACCTAAGAAAGTTGAAGATGCTCTAGATGATCCAGATTGGGTGATTGCTATGCAAGAGGAACTCAATCAGTTTGAAAGGCAGAAAGTTTGGAAGCTGGTACCCAGGCCTAAGGGAAAATCTGTTATTGGAACAAGATGGGTATTCAGAAATAAGTTGGACGAAGATGGCATTGTAATGAGAAACAAAGCCAGACTGGTTGCTAAAGGTTACTCTCAAGAAGAGGGTATAGATTATGATGAAACCTATGCACCAGTAGCAAGACTTGAGGCCATCAGAATGTTTCTGGCATTTGCTGCACATTCCAATTACAAGGTATATCAGATGGATGTGAAGAGTGCTTTTCTGAACGGGGAGTTAGAAGAAGAAGTGTATGTGGAACAACCTCCAGGTTTTGAGGATTCAAAACTGGCAGACTTTGTGTACTTTCTATTCAAAGCTCTCTACGGACTCAAACAAGCTCCAAGGACATGGTATGACACTCCCTCTGAATTCTTACTTGAAAATGATTTTACAAGAGGTGTCGTAGACAAAACTCTCTTTGTCAAAAAGCATAAAAATGATTTGATATTGGTGTAAGTATATGTTGATGACATAATATTTGGTTCTACTAATGATGATCTATGCAAGAGATTTGCTAAGTTAATGCAGAGTCGTTATGAAATGAGCATGATGGGTGAATTGTCATTCCTTCTTGGACTGCAAGTATACCAAAAACAAGATGGTATATTCATTTGTCAGTCCAAGTACATCAAAGATCTTCTAAAGAAGTATCAAATGGAAGACTCATCTACAACAAAGACTCCTATGCCAACTGCCACTAAGCTTGATAAGGATGAAACTGGTAAGAAGGTTGACATCACAGGCTACAGAGGTATGATAGGCTCATTACTTTATCTCACTGCAAGTAGACCAGATATAATGTTTGCAACATGCTTGTGTGCTAGATTTCAGTGTGATCCTAAAGAATCTCATCTAATAGTTGTTAAGCGAATATTTAGATATCTTAAGGGGACCCCAAATCTTGGAATTTGGTACCCTAAAGATACATGATTTGATCTTATTGGATATACAGACTCTGATTTTGCAGGTTGTAAGATTGATCGGAAGAGTACTTCAGGAAGCTGTTAGTTTCTTGGAAGAAGGTTAGTTTCCTGGTATAGCAAGAAGCAGCTTTCAGTTTCCACATCAACAGCTGAGGCTGAATACATTGCTGCTGGAAGCTGCTGTGCTCAAATCTTGTGGATGAGAAACCAACTCCGTGACTATGGGCTTTTGTTGACAAAGATTCCAATATTTTGCGACAACACAAGTGCCATAGCAATCTCAAACAACCCAGTGCAACACTCGAGGATGAAGCACATCGACACCAGGTATCATTTTATCCGAGAGCATGTCATGAATGGAACTGTGGAGTTACATTTTGTACCCACAGAGGATCAAATTGCAGACATCTTTACTAAACCGCTTGATGAATCCACTTTCAATAAGCTGGTTGGTGAACTTGGGATGTTAAATCTTTCTAATTGATTTTGATTAGAAGTCAGTAACTGCAGATAGTCCTAGTGAATACATGAGTTTAAGAATTTCTATATCCTTAGGACTCGTGAATTTATTTTCTGGAGCAATTCTCGTAGTTAGGATTATTGTACTAATTTAATGTCAAAATTATGGATGATATATCTTCTGGCATTTAATTGGTTATTAATTCTAAAGATTATTTAGATGCTAATATTTGTTCTAAATATTCAAGCATTTATTTAATTTGAATTAATTTACTTTGTTTTTAACATTGTAGATTAATGCAGCATAATGTATTGGATTTTAATTGATTAATATCATTTATTGATATTCAGTTGATTTTATTCTAAGAAAATTGTGAATTTTCTGTTAACAATTGATTTTGGTAAATTTTAAAAGATTTATTCAAAATAAAACTTGACAGAAAATTAAAATAACAGATTTTTAGAACATGAACAGGTTTTAGAAATTGGAAAGAAGCAAAAAATATCGAATTTAGGAAATTCGATAGTTTTTCAAGTACATAGATAAATCTATCGAAATTAATTTTCGATAGTTTTTGAAAAGGAAAAGAAAAACTATCGAAAACAATTCTCGATAGTTTTTTAGAATTCTTTTAAAATTTATCGAAGTGAATTTAATTAATTCAATATTTAAATTCTCGATAGATTTTGAAAATCTAGTGAACAATATCGAAGAAGATTTAATTCTTTTTATAATTCAAATCTTCGATAGTGTTTCATAAAATGGTTCGATAGTTTTTTTGTTCTATACAAGCAAAAAACCCTCGATGGTTTTTACAGAAAGTCTGTTTGCATTCTATCCTTTTAATCTTCGATAGTTTTTCAAAACTATCGAATGGAAATAGACCTTCTTGCCCCTCTGATAAAACCATCGAGAGTTCATTTAAAAATCTATCGAACATAAAATGACCATTTTACCCTTACAGTTTCAAAAAGTATTTAACTGGCACTTGGAGATTTTTTTCATACAGATTCACAATTCTGAGAAAAGCTTTTGTCGAGATAATACTTACAAGAATTAGATACAGCCAAGAACATCAAACTCGATAGATTTCAGTTTTAACGAAGAATTTTACACAGTAACTTCAGTTTTTACAGTGATTTCAGTTTTTAAAAGTGAAATCATTGTACTTTGTGGCCTCTGTGCTTTTAAATTCTCGGTTGTGGTTAAAGAATTCTATCGAAGGCCATTCTTTTTCGAACCTTACCTGATAATACTGTTCTTGAATAGTTATTCTTAGTTGAAATCCATCTCTTAGGAAGTGTATTTTGATTAAAAATACTTTTCTTGAGTTAGAAAAAGTTGGGGTTCTTAATTTGGTAGTTTAATTGTTCAAAGTTGTTTAAGTGATTAAAAGGGGTATTTTGGTTTGAATTTAATTAATTAGTAATAATTAATTAAAAATTAGTTTTGGTTTAAATTTAATTTTCTAGAAATTTAAAACAATGGCTGGAGAATTTATTGTTACCAAATCTAATCATGTCTCGTTTCAGAACTTGCAATCCATAACGAACTTATAGTTTCATGCATGGGCAGAGTTTTTGAACACACGTTCATTAGTGGCATATGCTGTAACTACTCCTGTGGTCCTTTGCATCGATCAATTGACTATGTTGTACACAACCGCCACGGACACAACTGAGAATAATGTAAGGTCCTTCAGTTTTGTTTTGCCAGGGGGCAGAACAATAAGGGTGACGGAACATGACTTTAATAGAATACTTCGTTTTCCAACCGAAAACCATGTTCCGGATCCCACAACTGAGGAGATACATGCTTTCTTCACTCTCATAAGAAGTCAACAACCTAACTTCTTTGTGGGAAAGTTTCTGAAGCATTACTTGCCAAAGTCATGGAACTTTTTCTTTCATACTTTAATCCATGTGTTTACTGCTAAGCTTACAAATCTGCATGGTATTCCCTTATTCCTTCAAAAGATAGGGTTTGCCATTGCTAACAATAGGCATATAAACATAGGAAAGTTACTGATTGATCAAGTAATTCTATGCATGGGACCACTGGATGAAAGAACAGGCATGGACGATGTGCTTTGTTTCTATCCTAGGTTCCTACAGCTCATTCTCAATGATGTCTTAACAGATAATGAACGGGAGATATTTGAAGGTGAAGCCACCCAGGAGTGCATGAAGATGAAGAGCAATGCCATAACAGCTCTGATAAGGAAGAATAACTATCTTCTAGGGGTACCCACTGTTCTCACAGACTATCTAAGAACTGTGCCCCTACCACTTCTGCCCCCAGGGGAACAGGTAATTGAAGGTAATATTCCTCCACCTCAACCTGAAATGGCACCTGAACCAATGGATGTTGATCTAGAGCCCTCAATGGCCATTCCTGACCAGGAGGTTGCAAACCCACAACCTCTAACCACGGTCGAAGAGCCTTTGGAAGAGCCAAATGAAACAATAAACGAACCTCCTTCCCCTCCTATGCCCAATATTCAGACATCCGTGAGTGTAGAGGGAGATAGTGCCTTAGCAGCACCACATAAGGAGATACACCCTTCAACAGCAGCTCTGCCTTCCTCTAAAAGGAGACGAACAGAAACCGAGGCAACTGTTGATACTTTATTTTAAACTTCCAAAGCGCCCTTTATTGATTTTTCTGATGCTGATTGGGCTACGCTAACGAAAGCTATATCTAAACCAATAGCTCAATCAAGTAAGGAAGAATTGACGGAAGCAACTGGTGTTCCGACCATATTACGGTCAGGTTCACTGGTTGATGGTTCTAAGAACCAAGGGTCTTCACAGACGTCGAGAGAAGGCTTTGACCTAAATGCACAATCTAAAGGGTCATTGTCTACCTCCCCAGATGGGACATATCTGGATCCTGCGGGTAAAGGGTCTGACGTAGGTGCAGATCGGCAACTCGGTGACAATGAATCAATTACTATTAAGGAGTCAACTGAGGTAAAGTCTTCACAGACTATCGGGGAAGATTCGGGATCTCTGCTGTTAATAGAGCCTGTTTCTAACCCCCTAGAGATTCAAACTCTAGATCCTTCAAAGGATATATCATCTACGGATGATCAGCAACTTGGTTTAACCAAGGACGGGGACTTGCGAAGCCCCATTGCACCATCGGTGACCTCCTTAAGGATGGCTACGATGTTTTCTTCTGTAGGTACAACGAGCAAAAAAGGACTGAGTGAAACAAAAACACTTACACCTGGCCTGAGTGGGAAAGGAAAAATGAGTGAAACACCGACAGAAACGTTGAGTGTACACCCAGAGCCAAACGTGAGGAGTGACACCCTAACCCTTCCAAATATAGATGATCAGCTACTGCCTACAAAACGAGAGTTACAAGTTCAATCTACCCTCAAGGAGATGACAGTTCGTGACAAAGAAGGAAATCCATTATTCAAGGTTCCACTGCGACCTTCCTTTGACCAAGGGAACTCCTCTAGTCAAGCCAATGCTTCTTTAAAATCTATTCAAGAGAAGGTTGACTTGGCTGTAGCTGATTCCAGAAGACCATTCAGGGTCATTGGTAGTGCATCTGGCACTATAACAGGTACGAAGCAGGCAGTGGACTCCTTAAAGAAGGAAGCTATGGACGAACTGATCGAGTTGAGGACGGACGTCAAGGAACTTAAAGATGGATTCATGAATGAAGTAGATGCTTTGTCGCAAGGACAAGAAGCTTTGAGAGAAGACGTTCTGGTTATCCGGGATGGTCAAGCTAGGGTAAAAGATGCAATGAACACCCTTTCTAGAATGGAGTCTAAGCTGAACCAGAGACTGGACAAGAATGAGAAGACTACCAACTCCAGATTGGATGACATTGACCTGAAGCTGGCTTCTATGCAAGAAATGAATAAGGATCTATTGGATTTCATGGAAAATCAAAGTGATGGAGTACAGTCAATCTAGACTATGCTGAAGAACCAACAAACTGGCCAACCTGGTCCTTCAAATCAGCAACCTGATCCTTCTATTACCTTTTATGCTGAGGATGCTTTCGTCGAGGATTCCTCAACTAAGGGGGAGAAAGCTGGAGAAGGGGAGAAAGAGAAGCCTAAAGATGGATGGGGAGTTTGGGAAACGGTTGAAGCTATTCCAATCAGACAGTACTGGATAGAAGAACTTGTACAGGAAGAAGAGAAGAGTGAAGAGGAATTTGAGGTCATGCAAGAGCAACCAATTGAGGAGGAGCATGAGCCATATTATCCAGAGCCCGTTGAACATCCAATATGGGAGGATATTATGGAAGAAGAAGCAAATTCTCTATCACCTGAAGAAGAAGCTACCTTGGAAGCAATAAAAGCTCAGAGAGCTGCAGTAGATGTCAGGCAAGCTGAGAAAGAGAAACAACAAGCAATTCTGAGGAGTGAAAAACTGAAGAGATTCAAGGTGTATAATGAAGTGAGGAGGAAGAAAATGATAGATCTGGCAAAGAAAGAAGGTAATGAATGGGAGATGGCTTATAAAACCTTTTGCGGAGTTGAAGACGGATTAGAAGTCAATGACAATGCTGAGGTGGAAGTTATCATTCAGGACATCAGAAGTGCCAATCTTGAAGATCAGACTTACTTCAAAGCATTGAGAAACTCTATGATCTTTCTGAAAGCTGGGGTTAAAGCAAATGGTGCCTGGAGCTTATTGATAAATTTTCTGGAGAAAGGTACATTTGTGATTTCCACTAAGTTTTTAGAACAGAGGACATACACAGAGTTGCAGGTTATTCTCATCAAGATTCAAAGGACGACAAGGCTAAATGAACTGCTCCGTGAGCATGTTAAAGAGATCTTGATGAAAGTCGGTCCAGAGATTACTGAAGATCCCCCAATGGTTAGATTCATGACGAATGACTTGTTCAGAATTTGCTATTTGGCTGAGGACAAACTGAGAGACTATCCAAGCAACTATCTAATATCAGTTGAGAAGTATCTTAGATCCACTGGATTCTCATCAACGGAGAAGGACAAAGCAGCAGACACTCTTAGAAGATTTCTAATGGAGAATGTTCCTTACTATAGGAAAAGAGTGGAAAGAGGATTGGAAGTGCATACCAGATTGCCAAACATGCCAAAGCTAAACAAGAAAGATGTTAACATTGCATGGTTATGGCCTGGAGTGGGTCAAGAGGTTGAATATATTGGAAGACACATCCAAGGAGCAATCCTTAAACCTGGAGAACCACTGCACTATCTATCAGTGATTGATTATCAAGCTGCTAACTCCGATCCAATGATTGAAGAAGGTGAGATTGGAATGGACTGAATATTGAAGCAAAGAACAAAAGAACTATCAGCTCGGGCTAGAGGAGCAACTTCAGTGTATAAAGTTTTATTGTTTTTTGATTTATGAAATCTGGAAATGTATATATATCTGATCCAGAATGCATTTAATATTATTACGCTGTCTTACTTTAATTAGTTTCATGTTTCCTTAGTTAGTTGAGTTATCCTCTAAGTATTTGCTTGTCGAACTCTATCCAATCAAATAGGGGGAGATTGTAAAGCATAATGTAACATAAGATGTAAAAGAGATAACTACAACTCAACAAAGGAGAAGAAATACAATAATATTAACAGAAGCACAGGAATCCAGAATCAAAGAAGAAAAGGTAAACTCAAAAAATCAAAATACGTTATGTATTCTTGAAGTCCGTAAACAGGTCACGAAAAGAATTTCATGAAAATGTTCAAGCCTCAGTGATAGCAAAAGCAACAAGACTTTCAAGACGACAGAAGTATGTGAATGATTTAGGGTTAGTACCATGGGATTCCAGTGATTTATTTGAAGCAACCAGAATGACAAGGGACTTATTAGAAGCATTGAATTGAAGACATAAAAGAAGAATTGATCAAGTGTTATTCATCTGTGAACCAGACCAGTTGCACTAGGTGACGGCACTTAAAAGATCAAGTTGTTTTATCGTCTCAGAAGAAAGTGATACAGTCTATTACTTAAACACCCAGGAGCTCAGTGGAATCATTAAATGATATAAGACAAGAAAAAGGATTCAATAGTTTTTCAATTGAAAAAACTATCGAATGGTATTAAAAATGATTCATTGAAAACCATGTTAACTTAATTTGGTATTCGATAGTTTTAATTAAAAAACTATCGAATGGTAAATTAAGTTAATTCATTCGATGGTTTTTAATTAAGGAGCAGGTGAAAAGTATTCTTGTTTTGTTAGGTTAATGAAAATTGGACGGCCAGGATTGATTCTTCAATTGTGGTTCGATGGTTTTCAAATCAAGACTACAATTAATACAGAGATGAAGAAGTGTCTTCTTCAGTTAAGGCTAAACACACAGAGACATTACTGAGAGAGAGAATTGAGCCGGAGAAATTATCAGAGAAATTAATAGTGCTCAGAACTTGATTATTGTATTGAATTTGTGTAACCTTAAACTCATTGAAGCTAATCTACGGATTAGAAATTGTAGCACCCCTCGAGGTTTATATTTATAAAAAGATATATTCCCCGAAACTTGGTTTGGTTTGGTGTGTTTGATTTCGTTATAGAACTGAATGAGTTATCCGCGAACGAAATTAAATTATTTGTGAGTATCGTATTCAACCCCCCCTTCTACGATACTTTGGACCTAACAAACTATGACTCTATCATGGTGCCATCTCATACATTCTGCAGTCTTGTCATTCATAAATAAACGTTGCAACCTTAAGGTAAGAGGAAAGTAGCGCAAGATCTTTCGCGGTATCTTCTTTTTTTTTGGGTCTTTTTGGTCCTTGTATCGGCTTGTATCACATATATCACAATGTGTTTTATTTTCATTTTCCTTGTAATTAAAACAACATGCAATCATTCTCACAAGCATCAATTTTTTCATATCCCATATTCAACCCACTTATCATCTTCCGCACATCATAATAAGTCTCAGGCAAATTGTGATCAGCAGGAATTATAGATCCAATGAGGTGAATCAAATCATCAAATCCAGTGTTACTGCAATTATGCTTGTGCTTCCAATGTAGTAGCTTGTTTACAACTGACAATGTTGATTCCTTATTGCTTGGATAAATTGGAATTGAAGCATTATCCACCATCTTGTAAAAATCTTTTGCTCTTGTATTAGGTTCTTCATCAAAATTCTCAAAATGTGCATTTGCATCCATGAAATCTCTTAGCATATCATGAACATCATACATGTTATCATCATTATAGCCAAGATTACCGGAACTCGTTCCGGTTTCAAATCGGGGCTCCTTCTCACCGTGCAAATCCCATCTAGTATACCATTGCATAATACCATGTAGATATAAATTAAGTCTCACATCACTAGGATCCTTGTAGTATTCATTTCCACATTTTTGACATGGACATCTTATAAGTCCCTCATCTTCATCTTTAAGACGATCAATAGCAAATTTAAGAAAACTATCCACCCCATTTTTATACTCTTCCGTTAAATATTTTGATTCATCGTACCGATAACGACCAACCCAACTACGATCGGAAGTCATCTACAAAATATACACACATTGAAAATATACACACATTGAAAAGAATAAAATCAAGTTATCACTAAGCAATTTATTATGATAATTTGACAAACTAACTATTCATCACTTCAATTTCATCAACAAATTTAGGATACCTAAACATACATTAACATAGATACTATTATTTGCATTCACATATACTAACATCATCTATATTATTAAAGATTAGTGACACTTACTTGATGATTTAGGATGAATTGAAGATGATAAAATGGTGGGGGGAGAAAGGAAAGTGAACTTAAAAATGGGAAAGTCACCAAAGAGGAAGTAGGTGTTCTGCTAAAACAGATATGACGCGGCTAAAATTGACTGCTAGCAGTCGAATTTATAAATTCGACTAGAACAAGTTAACCGGTCAAATTAATAAATTTGACAGCTAGTGGTTGTATTTATAAATTCGACTTGCTAGGGTTTGCCCTCGAATTTACCATTCAAAATTCACAGGTTCCGGTGGAATTTATAAATATGACTGCACTCAGTCGAAAACAAACCGACTTAATTTTTTTAACAGTTATAATAACTAATATGCAATTTTTTTTATTTATTGATTTTTTGCATAAACTTTTAAAATGTAATAATCTTAGCATCTGTACGGTTGGATCGTTCAAATTTTAATTTTAATAAATCTAAATTACTAACCCTTGATATTAAATCACTAACCCCTAAATACAAACATTAAACCCTACACTACAATCATTCAATTAACAAATGCATCGTATTATTAAAAACAAAATCGCTTACACTATTATGATCTGTAATGATTTTTATTGAATACAAGATACTATCAAATGACAGTATTAAAAAAATCATAATTATTTATAATTGGCAAGTATTTATTAAAAAAATTCAAACTTATTCGACTAATGGAAAATCAACATTTTCCTATATTTGTTCAAATTTTATTATCGTAAGTGGCTAACCTAAATTTTATCATGTAACTCATCTTCCCAGGATATTGAGGTATATTTTTTTTATAAATTTAAGGATTATTTGAATATTTTTTAAAAAATTTTGAATCTAATTACGATTAGAATTATGACTGGTAGCAGTCAAATTTATGAATTTGACTACCGACCGTCGAATTTATATTCAAAAAATTTAGCCAAATTTAGGCGGGAAAATTCCCGCCAAAAATTAAATTCGACTGCTACTTAATTCGACCGTTTCCGGTCAAATTTGTTTCGGCCAAAAATTTTGTTTGCGCGGGGAATTTCCTGCCTTTGCTGTCAGATAAATTCGACCGGTTAAATTCGACTGAAACATTAAATTCGACTGACTTTAAAATTGACTGTCGCCAGTCAATTTTAAGTTTGACCATCAATTTATTGGAGTTGACCTTAAATTCGACTGGAAGCAGTCGAATTTACGCCAGTCGAATTTGTGCAGTCAAATTTAGCCAAAATTTCTTGTAGTGTTGTTAATAAAAGCGTTGGAAGTTTTTTCAGAGATTATAGGTTCTGTATGGGTCACGTATTTCTACATATTATGAATGTGATCCATTCACAAAATATAGTGTTGAATGGTGAATATGTTAGTTCCTAAGTTATTCAATTGTATTGATTCCTCACCGAGAAGTATATATCCAACATATATAAATATGTTGTATCAACACCAAAACACGGTAGATCACATGCTTGCTTATATATCGAAATTTGTTTAACACATAATCGAATTAAAATGTTTCAGAAGTAGCTATAATACTGTTGAAGGGTTTTGAGCATCAAACACTTAAAACAAATTACAAATCGAAACCCTCCGTGAAAATAGATTTTTAATTCCATATTCTCTAATGCCCATTATGATAAACCATTCGAAACTGCTGGCAGTGCTTGACTAGCATTATCTTTTCATATTGAGGAGACCACCTCACTACACTTTTATGTCGAGAGCCACAAAGATTCAAACTTAGAAATATTGTCACTGTCTCTTTTAACCAAATTTCCCCCTGTTTTAAATAAAAAAATGGTCAATGATCTGAGCGCCGACTAATACGGAAGTAAACAAGTTGCAAGATGGTTGAGAGAGAGTTTTTCATTACCGGGGATTCTGAGGTAATACTTGGATATCTTGATGAATGTATGGGTGCCACGTGTTCGGCCCGTTTGGGTCCATCATGAGAGTTGTCGCGAATATTGCTTTTATGAGGATCGGTCATCGCGAATATTAATGGATATGATGGACTCTAAACACAAGTTGTTATGTTGCTTCATAGTGTTATTCGAAGAGATTTAAACCACAATCTAACTAGAACGATAGAGCGCACCAAAGTCCGAGTTGCTAAACTTAAATATAAAACTAGAATAGCATCATGTGGGCTAGCAGTTCTATTGGTGTAATCTAGTGACAAAGTTGTCTAGTGTCGTGTCTGCGTAAGATATGGTTCCTCGCTGAGTACACAAGTTTACTTGTTCTTTTTTTTTTGTTGATATTTTTATTATTTTATATTAATTTAATAAACAAGATGATAAAAAAGATACCATTCGTACTCCACGAGGGACTAAGGGCATCTCCAATAGGGGTGCCAAGAGGGATGCCAAATCCTATGTGGCATGGCACTCTTGGGTGCTTTCCTATTGGAGTTGCAAGGGTGCCCAAGGAGTGCCAAGAGAAGTTGCCAACTTTTGGCACCCTCTTGGCACCACCTTTAAATGAAAATATCTCAAATACTAGTACTAAAAGTATATGTGGTCCATTCCTATTATATTGTATCTAGTTTTAATATTATTTACTTAAGGACCATCTAAGCACCTTATATGGGATGCCAACTATTGGACTTGAAGGGTGCTAGATTTGATATAAATGAATGAAAAAATAAAAAAAATATTATTTATGATGAGTTGACATGTTTGACACCCCCACAAGGGTGCCTCTATTGGAGATGCTCTAAAGTTCAAAGTTATAGAGTTGCAAATAACGAGCTAAAAGCTCAAGGTTCAAAAGATAATACAAACTAACTAGGCATCATACTACAAACTTCAGTCTTCAATATGTTGCCTGATCCACATAGAAGCCAGGTGGTCCAGATGGTCCCGATTGAGAATCTGTCAAATATCCTGCCATAACACCTATATCATCACCTGATTTGGAAACAAACCTACCAGCTTTCTCCCTGGAAGCAATATCATCACCAACGTTCACAACCTTCACGACCTCCACAGGACTCTGGAACAAAGCCTCAATACCATCCTGCATAATACTAAGAACATTATTCATTACCTGTTTGTTTCCATGAGGATCCCGAAAACTCGTTGCCTTTCTCTTTGTCCTAGAGGTTTAGGAAGTATGCCTCAAACTATATGTTGTACTAAGAGAATAATTAAGAGCCTGTCAAGAACGCTTATCTACACTATTCAGGGGATGGTTCGTCACGATAGGCACTATCCTCATAACCTTCTAAGATACCATCCTGAGTCACATTCATTTTCCTTTTACTCAAACAATCATAATCTTTAACACAATGCTAGAACGATAGACATAAGTGCAGTAGATAACCATGTTCCATTCATCCCAATAGGATAAGGAATTCTTCAGACAATTACAACCTCCCACCTCATGCTTAAACAACAAATAAAAGGTGCAATAGTTAAGGTTATAGAACACATGCACCTTGGCCTTACAGTTCGGGGAGTGAGCATGCAATGAAACCATGACATATATAGCTCAGTCTAGGATCAAAAGTATCCATCTCAATCAGTACTCTCGCAGTAGATAAAGGTTCATTCCTTATAGCAGCTTAAAGAGTATCAGTAGAACAAGCAATTCGTTTCCCAAGACCCCTAGCAACGTACCCTAACAATATTCTTGTCCAAGCTTTCCTCCGCTTCAATGTACCCTAAAAGATAAACAATGCAGAACAAGAAACTAATTCGAAGAATTAAATATCAAGGAGTGAAAATTACCAATAATCCCCGGCAGCGGCACCAAAAACTTGATGTGTAAAAATAATGCAAACTGCAAGTGCACAGTGTTTAGTTGTAGCAATCACATATCGATCCACATAGACTATGTATTTTCGAAACCCTAACAATTAACTCAGACAAACTAGACAATAAGATTTGAGATGAGATTTGTTTGACCTAATTAACAAATAAAATCAAATAAGGAAAACCTAGGAATCCGAATCCATTAATCAATCACAATTAATATCAACTAGCCCTAAAATCAATTCTCTTTCCTTAACAAATAAGATATATCAATTAACGAGACAAGCATATACTATGAAACTTGTTATCTAACAATAACCTATCAAAACTTCATGGAGCAAGCATAGGCTATGAAAAATAAATCCGGTAACAATAATATATCAAAATCACTTTGTCAATTGAACAATTAATCACCAAGAAAAATTATGAGAACCAATTAATAGGAACAAGAAGATATCAACAATAATCAAATTAACTTCATCTTCATCCTAGGGCAAGATATTTAGCTAGACATAATTTTAGAATTAACAAAACAATTATAGTCAAAACATATAATAAACATGATTAAATAAAGTGATAATATCTATAATCAATTACCTGGCCAATTAATAGAAAAGCAAAGTTTAAACCATTAACCTGAATGCATGCGGATGAATGGCAATGGTGTCGTACATGAACACTAACCAAACCAATTAATAAACTAACTAACAGCAACAACGAAAGATATTATATTAATAAACAAGATACTAACTAAAAGCATGCGAGAAACTAAGGATTAATATATTAATAATAACAAAAGTAAGTGCGGAGAGTATAAAACAAATAAAAACTATCAAATTTTAGGTGTCTCAAATACAAGAGAGGAGCCCCATATATATAGGGAAAAATAATGGGTTTGGGCTCTTTGACTACAAATCGGATTTTAAAAATATTTCCTCGATTCCTTTTTCTTCTCCGATACGTTTTCTAATTTTTCTCCAATTTCCTTTTGACTTCAAGTATTTCCATCCCATTGCCTTTTTCACCTTTTTCTGCTTGAAATATGATTTTATTTAATTTCCTACAAAACAAAAGAAAAAAATTTATTAAATAATAAAATTACAAAAATAGACATAAAATAAGTATTAAAATTGTATTAAATTTTGGACCTATCATAACACTTATGTATCAAGGCCAGCAATAAAAGATTCATACGATAACATTGTATGAAGTGTGTAACACTAATGTATTAAGGGCAACAAATAAAGTATTTTTTTTAAATCAACGCTTTTGATATAGGCAACGGTTTAGCTAAAAAAGAGTGTTGTAATGTAATTACTCACCCTATGATTTTATAAAAAAAAACCTTTGTCTATATCATACAACGGTTTAAAGACATAAACAATTGTTACAAAGATTATTCAACAAAGAATGAATCAAAAATACAACGTTTTTTGGACTAAAACTATTGTTAAGTCTTACAACTTATAACACTTTCTTAAATAAGTGAAGGGTTTCGGGCATGAAAACGCAACGGAAAAACGCGTAAAACGAAAATTAATGAAACCCTCTACAGGATCCATGCGAAAAACGATATTTAATTCATGAACAGAACTGTTTACCTTTAAAGAAGCTTTACGATTGGTTGACAGATGGAGGTCTTTTGCTATGATCACCACATATCCCGCCTTGCGATATACACACTAGAGGTATCCACACGAACGCCCGATCGTCCAACGATCACCGGAGTTGGTACTAGCCAAAAAGCAACATCGAATCTCTCTCTCTCTCTCTCTCTCTCTCTCTCTCTCTCTCTCTCTCTCTCTCTCTAGTCTCTCCTCAATGTAGAGCTGCTAGGTTTTTTTTTCTAAAAATTCTGAATATTTCATACCCTAAAATAATACATCCTTATGTATTTATAGGGAGAGAACTGAACCCTAATCTGATTGGGCTTCCAAAACCCAGTCTGATTATTGGTTGTATTATTAAATTTGAATTATTGTTTAATTTATCAAGTCCCACTTAATTAATTCAATAATTCAATATAATAATAATAATTTAATTAAATTCGTAATTTAAATAAAGCTCCATTTAAAAACGTTCTATGTGTGTGACCCTTTAGGTTAATATTACGTTGGCAATAATTTTAATATCTAATAATAAAATTATAAACAATGAGCGGCATCTAGTAATACATCATTGCTACCCAAGTAATAATAATTATTTGTGATACAATTAAACTTTCGTGAATAATGCTCCATGTAATATAATCCTTTTAACCTTATATTATAGATTAAACTCGAGACATGGTTTATGTCATCATATTCAATATTTAATCCCGGTTTACTTGATCGATGAGTAGACTATTAAACAAATCACTATTTGAGCATGGCCATGCATTTCATAGTCTCACTCAATCAAGAGGCCAATAATATCACTCCTAAAATAGGAGGGTTAAATCCTATATCTATCATTCATATTTCTCATATGATTCATGATATACCCAATGTCCACCTTTATCATTACCCGGCCAAAGGAAACTTTGAGTAGAATCAAAGTATATTAATTCTCATATAGAAATATAATGATTTCAAGTCTAAGGATCATTACACCATTATCACTGTGAGAATTGCTTATGACATTTGATAACTTTTACCATGAAGAATTCACACGGTGGGTCTATCCAGTGCCATGTTCTGCTAATATGCACTTATGTCTTTGACTTTAGTATCACCATACTCATGACCAATAAGATGTGGTCATCAGTCAACAAACATACTAGTCTTAATGCATTATTATTGTCCTCAAATAATAATACTCGACTAGGGATCTTTTAGGATTATAAACACTACTCATATAATCTCATTTCTAAGTCTCATACTTAGAGATATAGAATTCATGCTTATATTCCAAGGACATTTATTATTCTAATATTTATATCGCAGTTAATAAAGACATAATAAATAATTGAAAGAGAAAATCCATAGAACATATTTATTATTAATCTAAAATGTCTTCCCTAAGAACATTATAGTATTGTCTCTAGGGCACAAATACTAACAATCTCCCACTTGCACTAGAGCCAATCACCCATGTATCTAATACCCATGGAACTAGTGTGACCTTCGTGCTTCTGCACTTTACATATATGTATATATCCCCTCCTTGTAATCTCTCGAAGTAGATGATATCGTCTAAGTATATGCTTTGCTCGGGAATGGTACATTGGTTCCATAGCCTGCGCAATAGCTCCATTGTTATCGCAATAAAGATCAACTGGATCTGCGATCGATGGAACTACTCTAAGTCCCTCAATAAATTTCCGAAGCCAAACAGCCTCTTTGGCCACTTCACTAGCAGCAATATACTCATCTTCCATTGTAGAATCAGCTATTGTCTCTTGCTTCGAACTCTTCCAGCTTACAGCACCTCCATTTAGACAAAACACAAACCCAGATTGAGACACAGTATCATCTCTGTCTGTCTGGAAACTAGCATCAGTGTAACCTCTTACAACTAGCTTCTCATCTCCTCCATATACCAAGAATGAATCTTTAGTTCTCTTGAGGTACTTAAGAATATTCTTGACTCTCATCCAGTGACCTTCGTCTGGATTATACTGGTATCTGCTCGTCATGCTCAAAGCATACTAAACATCAGGTCGAGTACATATCATTGCATACATTATAGAACCAATTGCTGAAGCATATGGTACCTTTTTCATATGGTCCTTATCATCTAATGATTTAGGACAGTTTTCTTTTGAGATCACTATCCCATGAGACACGGGGACAAATCCCCTCTTTGCCTCTTGCATCCCAAAACGATGCAATACTTTGTCAATGTATGTACTCTGACTTAAGCCGATTAATCTTCTAGATCTATCTCTATAGATCTTGATCCCTAATATATAGCTAGCATCGCCTAAGTCTTTCATTGAGAAACTTTTTCCCAACCAAGTCTTAATAGCCTGAAGAGAAGGTATGTCATTCCCTATTAGTAATATATCATCAACATATAATACTAGGAATGCCACTTTGCTCCCACTAACCTTCTTGTAAACACATGGCTCATCTTCATTTTGAATAAAGCCAAACTCTTTGACTGTTACATCAAAACGAATGTTCCAACTCCTTGAGGCCTGCTTCAATCCATAAATAGATCGTAGTAGCTTACAGACCATTCTAGCAAATCTCGGATCGACAAAACCTTCTAGTTGTATCATATACACATCCTCTTCTAAGCTCCCATTTAAGAAAGAGGTTTTGACATCCATTTGCCAGATTTCATAGTCATAGTAAGCTGCTATCGCAAGCAAAATCCCGATGGACTTGACCATAGCTACTGGTGAGAAAGTTTTATCATAGTCAATACCATGAATTTGTTTGAAACCTTTCGCCACTAGTCTTGCTTTGTAGGTCATTACATTACCATCCATGTATGTTTTCTTCTTGAAAACCCATTTGCACCCAATAGGTTTTACCCCTTCAGGTGGTTCAACCAAAGTCCATACTTTGTTTTCATACATGGAATCCATCTCAGATTTCATAGCTTCCAGCCATCTCTCAGAATCTGGACTATTCATAGCATCCTGATAGGTAAGAGGCTCATCTTCATCCATAAGTATTACATCGCCAGTCTGGGTTAAGAGAAATCCATAATATCTCTCAGGCTCGTGGCGAATCCTACCAGATCTACGAACAACCTATGTTTCTTGAGAAGTAATATTTTCATGTACTTCATGCTCATGTTTCAACTATGGTTCAATATCATTCTGTGGTTCTCGAACTTCATCGAGATCTATCGTACTCCCACTGTTTTTCTTAGAAAACATTTCTCTTTCAAGAAACACAGCAGTTCGAGAAACAAACACTTTGCTCTCGGTACGATTATAGAAATAATACCCTTTAGTTTCTTTTGGGTATCCCACAAAATTACATTTATCTGATTTCGGTCCTAGCTTGTCAGTGACTAAACGTTTCACAAACGCTTCGCATCCCCATACTTTCAAAAAGGACATGCTATGACGTTTCTCAGTCCATATTTCATATGGTGTAGTTTGAACCGATTTAGTAGGAACTCGGTTAAGTGTGTGTGCAGCCGTTTCCAGAGCATAACCCCAGAAACTAATTGGAAGATCCGCTAGACTCATAATCGACCTCACCATGTCCAACAAGGTACGATTTCTCCTTTCAGATACACCATTCCACTGTGGTGTTCCAGGAGGTGTGAGTTGTGACACAATACCACACTCCTTTAAGAATTTCTTAAATTCTAAGCTTAGGTAGTCACCTCCACGATCAGATCGTAGAGTTTTAATACTTCCGCCTATTTGCTTTTCCACTTATGCCTTGTACTCTTTGAATTTTTCAAATGATTCGGATTTGTTCTTCAAAAGATACACATATCTGTATCTACTAAAATCATCAGTAAAGGTTATGAAGTAGTAAAATTCACCTCTTGCCATCGTACGCATTGGACCACATACATCACTATGTATAAGTTCTAATCGTTCGGTGGCCCTCTCACCAATTCCGGTAAAAGGAGCTTTAGTCATTTTTCCAATGAGACAAAGTTCGCATTCATCGTATGATTCAAAATCAAACTTATCCAAGTATCCATCCTTATGTAACTTGAAAATGCGTTTCTCATTTATATGGCCTAAACGACAATGCCAAAGGTATGTTTGATTTGAGTCATTAGCCTTAATACGTTTATTATTTACATTATAGACAGAAATATCAAGATCAAGAACATATAAACCATTAAATAAACGTGCAACCCCATAGGTAACATTATTCAAACCAAAGGAACAACTATTGTTCTGAATTGTAAAGGAAAAACCTTTCTTGTCCAAACAAGAAACAGAAATAATGTTTCTGCAAATCGCAGGCACGTAAAAACAGTTCTCAAGTTCTAAAATAAGCCCAGTGGGCAACGATAAATTATAAGTCCCTATAGCCAAAGCAGCAACCTTTGCTCCATTGCCAACGCGTAGGTCGACTTCTCCTTTAGCCAAAGTCCTACTTCTTTGTAGTTCCTGCACATTTATACAAATGTGAGAACCACATCCAGTATCTAATACCCATGATGTAGAAGTAGACAAATTGACTTTTATAACATAAATACCTGAATCAAAAATCTTTATAGACTTCATATTCTTCAGATTCAGATCCTCCAAATAAGCTTGACAATTTCGCTTTCAATGACCCGGCTTCTTGCAAAAGTGACAATCACCCTTTGCAGCACCGCCTTTTGAAACACCTCATGTAGGCTTTAAAGCCTTTTTGGAGGCAGGCTTTGGATTAGCAGATTTAGATCCAATCTTCTTCTTGCCTTTCCACTTCCCCTTTCCTTTGGCATTCCCTTTGTTCACCATCATTATGGGAGCAGGGTATATTTGATTCAGTAGTTCTCAATAATGCCAACAGTTCAGTAGGTGTTTTGTCTATCTCACTCATAGTATAGTTTATGACAAATTGAGTGTAGTTGATGTTCAAAGACTGCAAGATCAAATCTGCTTGGTGTTCCGGTAAAACCGGATAACCCAAATTCTCAAGGGTTTCCAAATACCCTATCATCTTTAGAACATGCGGTCCAACCGGGTTACGATCTCCATGTTTTCATGCATACAACGCTTTGCTTACATCAAACCTCTCTTGACGAGCTTGACCCTCAAACATCCTTTTGAGGTGCTCAATCATGTCATAAGCGTCCATACACTCATGTTGTTTCTGAAGCTCAGGACTCATAGTCGCTAGCATCAAACAACAGACATCCGTAGAATCATCAAGATGCTTCTGATAAGCATTTTGTTGAGCCTTGGTTGCTTCAGTAGCAAGAGGTCCAGGGTGAGGAATATCAAGGACATAAAGTTTTCGCTCCTGCCTGAGGACAATCCTCAAATTCCTTTGCCAATCAAGGAAGTTGGTTCCTGTCAGCTTTTCCTTCTCAAGGACTGATCGCACAGAGAAATTGTTTGAGTTTGCCATTTTAGATATCTACAATGTTAAAATGCAAAAAAATAAGTTAGTTGCGGATTTATTGAATTATGTTCAAGTGATTATCCATATATATTCACAATATATATCTCCCACTATTTTTATCAAATCAATAGCCCTAACTATTAATTCGGAAGGCATTTCTCTAAATCCTTCTAGTGAGCCAAGATCCATATTTCGACATGCTTAAGGTCAGCTTTGGCTTTACTCCCAAAACATGATTAATTTAGGTAGACAACACTTGTCAATTATATCATATATAACTCTTGGAAAGTTTGGTAGAACAACATTTGTTAACATTTATCCAATAAATCATACCAAACTTCATGCCTCTAAGTTCACAATCCTATTGTGGTAACTTAGTTAAGTCTAACGCAATGGTCTCACAATTAAGTATCACATTTACTTCATCGCGTCTTACCACGATAGATTGGAGTGCTTCCCTTTGGCGAACCCACTCTTTCTCGATCTAGGTCTTGACGAGTGTTGCCCATTGGAAGGCATCTAATTGACTTAATATTTTAACTTTAGGGATTTCATTATTAAAACGACCATGATCCCATCATCAAGAGATTCCCAATTTTTCCTTGAATTAAGTACTTCAATTCAAAATTCATCAATGGTTTGATTTCCAGTCCAACGGAGGAGTCACAGTGGTCTCACTTAAAACCCGCCTTTCTTACAAGCGATGCTTGTATTTTTGTCAAAATCGCCCCATATCAAAATTTGAAAATTCATACTTATTTCCGTATTTCATAAACACAGGAATCTCGTGTTCGTTTTTGTTCAATTTTAAAATCTTGAATCGTTACAAATTTTATCTTGTTTAGCAAACATGGCATGGGTGATGTATCTAATACATACATGTTTTAATCTAATTAAAGCATGCATCATAATAGCTACGCATACATATCCTCATCACATGCATCATATATGTAAAGTGCGTAAAGTAAACGTGCTTGGTTATGACCCAATCCTATGTGATTTTTCCAAGCTAAAGGAAAAATCGAGGTCAATCTATTTTGGTATGAAATACAACATAATAAATAAAACATGTCTTCATGCTTCCTTGTAATGACTCCTTTGAATGCCTCCAAGTCTTCATATCTTTATGTGTAATAACCCGAATTTTTGGTAAAATTAAAACTTTTTTATTATGATTAAGTGCATCAGTGAATAGTGAATTTGGTGGATGAATAGTGATTTTGAGGATTAAGAAAAAATTTCATGCCACCTCTGTACGAGACGTAGTGTGGTTATTCCGAAGTCATATTAGTGATCTACAGAGTAAATAAGTGAATGCAAAGACGATCGGAATTCAGAAATTCCAAATTTTATTTTGGTGTAGTATTTGACCGGGCAGTGAATTATATATTATTATATTCAAGAAATGAGATATTAAATTTGAGGATTTAATATTTTGGAATTTTATTATATTTGATTTGAGAATATTCGAAAAACGCGAGAACATTTTCTAAGAACAAGGAATAAAGAGGGAATAGATAAGGGATGTTGGAGTTAATATTGATTTAAGGGATTGTGCCACAGTGGAGTAATAAAATGCAACATATAAGCTGTAACGTATTGATTGTATTAAAAGAACACAAAGACGATCCAATTGGTGGAAGAAGAAAAACCAAGGTGTCATGCATGAAAGTCAACCAGAAAGCTAGTGGTGTATTTGCAACATTGGCAAAAATGGGGTTGTTTGATGAGAGGCCAACACTTGGACTAATGAGAGAGCAACAAGTGTACTAATGGGTGGTTAACAACACAAAAGAAAAAGATGCATCCAAGTGAAAAAAACAAAACAAAAGTAAAGATGAGCAAGAAGCTCTCCAATCTGCCAACCAAGAACACAACTCAAAGAACAATTCATATCTCCACTTCTATCCATCCATAAATCACTAAATTTCCACCGTAGATTCTCCACTCCATGGGTAAGGTTCGTTCAAAATTTCATGGCAAACAAAGGGGTGTAGCCTAGTCAAATCCCTTCCCCAAGTTGAAGATTCCAATCTGTCCTGTTCCTGGCAGATTCTGCCACCGATCTTAAAACGCCCATAGGTAGAGCTTCAAGCATTCCATGGTGATGATCTAGGACTCAAAAGAAAGCCCTTGAAGATCAGAAGGTGTGGTAAAAGATTTGAGAACGAAACTCTTATGTTTCGATTTTATATGATTTTTACAAGATTGTGTGTTCTAGGATGATTAGTTAACTTAATTTTCATATTTTGTTTCTTGATGGTTTGGCTTCCAAAGGATGTTCTAAGCAAGGTTTAAGAGTTGTAAAGTCTTTAGAGCACTTCTAAGCTTCAAGCCAAGGTATAAATCTTTGGAAACCCCTTTGATGAATATTGTGTTTTAATGGAGTTTTGATGTGGTATGCATGTTTAGAGGCATGAATCTTATGTGGTTGTTATGAAAATGGAAAAATAAGTATTGTAGCTCCAAGACCTGTTGAGGCAGTGAGGAAGATGATGAATGGTGTATATGAGTCTTGGGTGTTGGTTGAATGCTTATTTGGGTTGGTTAAAAAAATTGGATTATTCGATTTTAAGCCGTCATAATGCCCGATTTTCGGTAACTCTAAAAACTGCCTAGAATCCGAAAGCCTAACTGCCCCTTTTGGTTCAGTGATGAACATGAGTGTGTAGACCTTTGTTTCTAGTTTATGTGAGCGCAAGAATCATGTCAAAAGAGTTTACGGTTTATGAGATATGACCATTTTAGTGAAAGTGGTTCAAGGAATGAGATTGCAGAAATGTACCAACTTTGTGGCTATGTTTGAGACCCTTAAGAGTTGTTTTAAAATATGAAATTTTGTACTGAAGTGCCAAGGTCAGTTACGAAAGTGCGTACGAAGGTTTCGAGTCCAAAAGATTATTTTTCGATTTTATAAAAATGTGTTAGCCGAGGTTGCGCAAGTGAAAACCACTAAGAACATGACTTAGAAACCAATGTTGTAAATGGTTAAGTATAACATGTATTCGAGGATCGATTTCGGACTAAACCTACGACTTAAATAATTGTCGATTAACATGGACTTAGTATGAGCCTATATCGAGCTAGTAATGCCTTGGTTGTGTTTCGCTTACGTGTTTAAGCATTGGGTACAAGTGGATTATTCAGGGGATTAATTGTGTGTTTTCTTTGACTTTGTCTAGATTGTCCGACATCGTCGCGAACCCCTGTCACTTCTCGAGCATCAGGCAAGTTTCTAAATCTATACTTTGAAGTATTGACTATATAATACTGCTTTTTCCATGTATAAAATTGGACAGTTTTGCGATATATCTTATTTCTTGTTGAAATGGATTTGACCTTTGGATTATATAAAATCTTTTGAGTTAAGTAGTTATGAACCGGTTTACCTGGTAGCTCTAAATATAAGAGCATATTCATTGTTTTCGACTCTAAATCGGGAGTCGGTATTTTGAGGTATGTAGATAGCCGTCAAAACCCGGAGGGATTTCATCGGCAGAATACTATGTATTTTGAGGATTGTTATTCGAGTGTGACATCATTCGAGGAATGATATTTGCTTACTATATCTTTCAAGGAATGTTATTTGAGTATTATCTCGGTCAAGAAATACTATTTCAGTTATAAATGCTAATGGAAGGCATAACTGTTCTCGAAAGTATATTGTGATACTTGCTTTATGATTTAATTATGGGCTTATAAGCTAAATATGGGATATTAGTTAGAATCCAGGTTTTTTTATAAAGGCCCTAGGTAAAAGGGCGTATGATTTTATTCTTTAGACCGAAAGTAGTTATATTTTCTGTACATGTTAAAGATTATTTTCCGATAAAGATATCGGGCAATTATTATTCAATGATTATTTATTTAATGAATATAATTTCTGAATATTCATTCAAGCTTTATTTATTTAATGAATATTATTTTAAATATTCATTCAAGATTTATTTATTTAATGAATATTATTTTAAATATTAATTCAAGGTTTATTTATTTAATGAATATTATTTTAAATATTCATTCAAGGTTTATTTATTTAATGAATATTATTTTTGAATATTCATTTAATCATTATTTATTTAATGAATATTATTTTTGAATATTCATTTAAGGTTTATTTATTTAATGAATTTTATTTTGAATATTCATTTAATCCTTATTTATTTAATGAATATTATTTTTGAATATGCATTTAATCATTATTTACTTAATGAATATTATTTTCGAATATTCGTTTAAGGTTTACTTACTTAATAAATATTATTCGATTATTTATTAAATACTTTTAAAACGTTTTAAAAATGAGAAATGTTATTTAAAGTTTATCCTCGACCTTCAATAATTACGAAGGATACTCTAAGCTGTATTATTAATTATTTTTAAATCAAAAAAAGGTTCCCAAACACTGTTTTTCCATTTAAATCTGTCTTTTAAGAGGATTTAAATCCTCGCTCAACTATCAAAAATATGGGAAACCTGATTTAAGTGACTACTACTCATTTTAAACTCTCAACTCAAAACTGTCAGGGGACAGATATTTTCTCGGAGCAATTTAATTGCTGCAAGTCAAATGTTGTGTTACCACCTCAACGATCGAGGGGTAAATTGATGGAACAAGTCGATATCCATTAACAAGCATCGCTTGGGAAATATTGGAGAATCTTCCTTTCCAACCTAGATATAACTACTTAGTGGAGTCGTATCAACAAGTATTACACTTGGGGAAAGGAGGACGATCTTTACGTTTCAGAGTCATGGATTTCATCCGAACTAGGAGTGGTGTAAGTGGTCCAGTTGCGCCGACCCATCCATTTTATTGCCCCAAATGGGTCGGGAGATCCGGGAAGGCAGTAGACAATGTCAGGTTGTCGTGATTCTTCCATCTACATGTAGAAAACATATTTTGTTGTACGGCCTGCTACTGATCATAGTAAGGTTGGGACAACGGGCGCGGTAGCAACTCCGGTATTAGTTCATCATCCATTTTGGATAATTCTGCAACATGTATTGAAAGGGACTACGGATGACATCCTTGGTACAGGTTTACCGATCATGTTGGCAGAGGGTTCTGCAACATGTATTGAAAGGGACCAAGGATGACACCGTGGTACAGGTTTACCGATCATGTTGGCAGGGGGTTGAAAAGTGTTCAAAAATGAAGTTATAATAAATCCTTGCAACTTCATCTTTTACTTTATGAGTTATGACTCTGATAAAACCTTACTCAGATTATATATGCATAAGTGGATTTTGGGTTACGGGACATTATATGAAATTTTCCTCGTAACTTCATCTTTTATATCATATGACTCTGTGGATACCTTACATAACATGAGTTATGGTAAGGGAGTTGTTTATACTGAATTACCTTATAACTTCATCTTTTAAGTTATATGTTGATATTCTGCTTACATAGCAGATATTTTTCGGAAAGGTTATATTGGTTTACTTTGAAACCTCATCTTTTATATTATACTAGAACTTTGTTCATAATATAGCAAAAGTTTGCAGAAATATTATGAAATGATATTTTAAATACAACAATGGTACCGTTTTTGGAATACATTCCGATAAGGAAATAATTTCAGTATCGAGATATTTTGATAAATTATTGTCTTATACCCGCTTTATTCTGGGTTGAGTTAAAGGTAGGATTATGTCATACTTTAATTACCTTGCTGAGCTATCGCTCACTCTTGCTATTGTTTCATAAATATTATATAGCAGCGAAGTAGGATACCAAGGATTCGGCGCATCCCTCAGGCGAGTGGCAAGCGCAAGGCAGTCTCATGAGCAGTTTCTAGCAGTGATCCTGGAAGTAGTGTGAACCAGTCAGATCAAGCTGGAGCTTTTGGTATTCATCTTATGTATAGATATGAATGGTATGAGAGGGTGGTGAGTATTACAAGGCTAAGTTGGTAATGTACCATTACTTAGGAGTTGTATCAGTAGCAAATTCAAAAGACATTTGGGTATTGTAATAAAGATTATTTATTCCGCAATGGTTGTATTTGTGTCGTTTCTGAGACTCTAACCTGTGTGTGTGTGAGAGATATTTTCATTGTGGGGTCATAAGCAGATGAATTGTGTCTATTGTGAGTAAAGCAGGCAAGGCAAGAAGTAAGTGGATCGTGACTACTCTGAATCCCTGACCCCGGATTTGGGGTTGTTACAGAAATGGTATCAGAGCGTTAAGTTACAATCCTTAGAAACGATAGGAGATCGAGTCTTACAATACCCTTAATAATGATAAGAACATCTAGAGCTCAGATTGAGTTCGTAGTCGAGTTAAAGGACATGACCCTCACTGTTTAAGATGAAGCCTGAGAGGGGACTTCTTCTGGGAAACCGTACTTAGGACTTCATGGTTAGTCACCTCGATTCGTATGAGTTATAGATTGATGGGATTCTGAGATACTAGACCCCGAGGCCTTCGAGTAGGCAATTGATGATTCATTCCTTGAAATGAACGGAGACCCGATAAAGGAAGATCCATAGGAGGATCTAGAGGAAGACCCCATGGTGGGTCAAGTAAAAAGTCTTGTAGAGAACGTGTTGATTGATAAAGATGTGGTATGTTACTTGAGGTCGTATAATAGGACCGGATGAACCTTCAGAGGACAAATAAGTGACGAGACGAGAGTTTAAGGATCGTTTATGATTCATCAAGAGATATGACAAAGAAAATGGAGTAGAGTCTCCAAAGCAGAAGAGGTAGAGGCAGTATAGCCGGTATCAGTGGATTGATTCGACTTGAACAAAACCTGTTACCCGTAGTCGGTTATAGTTGCCCATAAGGAGGCGGCATACGTAAGAACCAAGATGTTCAGATTTCCACGAACGATTAGGGGTACTTAGTTGCCTAGAATAGTGGAAGGAATTGTTTTGGCTATGAGGATAGGACAGAAAGGTCGGAAATCAAATCCGAGTATTACTAGTGGGTAAATAGATTGATCAAATTTCCCTGATTTTGGAAAGAAATTCAGCAAATTTTAGCAAACCTTGTCTTTCTGATTACCAGAGGATGTCACCAAAGAGGGTGGAAACTAGAGCGAACCCTGTGGATTGGGTTGGTGGACAGACCCTGATTGCTACAATTGATTGTAGAGATAAAATGATGAAGTTGAGATTGGACGGTAAAGGCGAAATGTATTTAAGGACCAAGACGGACTGAGAAATTCCGGGATTGACTTAAATGAAAAGGCTATTGTGCCAAAAGTGTTAAGGTTATGTAGCACACGGGATTGATATGGGAGAAGGAATATTGGGTATAAGGATGATTGAAATAGAGACCGGATTTAAGCTTGTAGTTTCTAACGATCTTCCGAAGTACCGCCCAGTCGACATGTGGAATTGTCATTGCTATGGGCGACGACGGTATCGAAGTCTTCTTATAGAACAGAACGCTTACTTGAGATGTTTGCGCCTAGTCGAATAGAATTCCCTGCGATTGCAAAGGTCGATGGTTGAATCCTTAGCGTCTATTATGAGTCGGCAATAACGTAAGTATCGATTACCTTAGGGTGTGCATGGAGAAGAAAAGCTTTAGAATCGAACGATTATCCGTTAGAGGAGCCGACATAAAAGGCATCCGTAGAGACCTTGGCAAACCTCCCCAATCTATAATCTATCTTGACCTCTTCTTAGAGAGAATTTCGATAAAAGATATACTCCTTCTTCGAAGTTGTTTTATAACACTTGTGTTAAACCATATTCAGTTTCAATTGTGCCAGAGGCTGTCACAATGCCTACTTTCAGGTTTTCGAAGCCCTGTCAAATGATGTTATTTAAGCATTCACTTTTCTTCAAATAATGAATGACCCTATGGTGATACCTCACCACTTGTTTGTTGAATACCAGTATATTTACGGCTATCCTTTTCTTGTAAATCGCACCTTTGGAATCTGTTCAATTTTAATCCAAGGTGTTCCTTTGAGAAATATTGTCGAAAGGCGATAATCATTAAATTGATCTCGAATTGCTTTCATACTTTTCAACTTCCACTGAGACGAACAACCCTATACTTATAGGGGCTACAAGGACTATTTGTCTATGTGATAGAAGTCTGATGGGACTCCATCACTTGTAAGTTGTGAAATACAAGAAGGCTAATTACCTTTAGTAATGTCTCAATCGAGGCACACAACGTTGAGTTCTTATGATCATGTTGATCTCTCGATAAATTCTCTTACCTCCAATAAGGTTACCTTAAAACTCATAACCTTATGATCACCAATGTGTGACATTTTCCTTGATATAGGAGCTATCTTTTCAAGGCCCCATAATTTTTGTTATCCTCGTTGAATTCCAGGGGAGGCCAGAGCTTGGCTCAAAGAAACAAAGGAATCATTTGAGATACTGAGTATTATAGAGAATAATATTTAAGGGACAGAAACCGATTCAGTGATTATTGAATATAGTCCAGACTAATAAATTATTATTCCAGAGATATGAGGCTTAATTAGCTCTTATGGTTGACGCCAAGAAAAGAGACACCAAGTATACAGGAAACTACAGTGATTTTGGGAGACTGTACAAGATCTTAAAGCGCTACCAAATATCGATTGGGATGACATGAGAATGAATAACGAGTATTCAGGTTCTAGTGCCGCATCTCCTGTTAGCCTCAGTGGGAATGAAAGAGTTAGCAACTCAGTTACAAGAATTGCTGGGCAAGAATATGATAAGACCCATTGTACCACCGTGGAGAGCCCGGTGTTGTTGTAAGAGAGAAAAATGTTAGCACAAGATTATGCATCGAACCTCGAGAGTTGAATGAGTTCGACATGGAGAATAGGTGCCCTTGTGAATGATTGTTTGATCAGCGGAAGAACGCTGTGTATTCCAAATGTATTTAAGAACTGGATATCACCAGTTGGAAGTTAAATCCGAGGATATACCCAAGACTGCGATTCGTACTAGGAATAGACACTTCGAGTTTTCAGCGAGGTTATTTTGGGTTGACTAATGCACCCACAAATTTTTATGGAATATAATGAATTGGCTTTGAATTATCCGTGATAGTAGATAACATGAGATGGAGAAATGGCTAGAATTGACCTAGGATTATGACTGTGAGATACACTACCATCCGAAAAAGGCCAATGTGGTGGCCAATACCCTTAATTAAAATAAGACAGAGATGGATTCCGAATGATCGGGAATTAAAGGATGAGATTTTACACAAAACCCAAGTTAGTCCAACAAACTAGAAAGACAAAAGATTTCACCAACAAGCGGCTAGTGACAGCCAAGACAGACAGAGAAAGTATGCGGACTAAGCCCGCGAGTATAGAGATAGTACTGCTATTGATAAGCTAAATGGCATGTTGGTGAATGACAAGCAAGTTTATGTTGGTGTATTTTCTGTACAAACAAGATAGAGAATATGAGGTTAGAGATTCGTGATGCCAAAAGATATCCTCGTGGAAGGAATTAATGAGATTTGGAAAGAAAGGGAAGTTGAGCCCCAGATTCATTGGGCCATCTGAGATTTTTAAAACGCGTCAGGAAGGTGGCCTACGAGCCAGCCTTACCCCCCCCCCTAAACTTGTAGAATGGTCATAACGGGGTTCATGTGTCAATGCTACGTCAGTATACTATAGATGCCCGACATATGTTAGAGTACGAGCAGGTAGATATACAACCTGGTCTGACTTACAAAGAACAACCTGTGGAAATCACGGATAGAAAAGAACAAGTGCTAAGAGACAAGGTTGCCAAGCTAGTGAGAGGTTTGTGGAAAATCAAGAGGTGGAAGAATCCACTTGGGAGTTAGAAAGTGCAATGGGAGAGAAGTACCCCCAGTTATTCCTAAGCTGATTCCGGGACGGAATCCTTTTAAAGAGGGGAGACTGTAATAACCCGAATTTTTGATAAATTAAAATTTTTTTATTATGATTAAGTGCATCAGTGAATAGTGAATTTGGTGGATGAATAGTGATTTTGAGGATTAAGAAAAAATTTCATGCCACCTATGTACGAGACGTAGTGTGGATATTCCGAAGTCATATTAGTGATCTACAGAGTAAATAAGTGAATGCAAAGACGATCGGAATTCAGAAATTCCAAATTTTATTTTGGTGTAGTATTTGACCGGGCAGTGAATTATATATTATTATATTCAAGAAATGAGATATTAAATTTGAGGATTTGAGGATTTAATATTTTGGAATTTTATTATACTTGATTTGAGAATATTCGAAAAACGCGAGAACATTTTCTAAGAACAAGGAATAGAGAGGGAATAGATAAGGGATGTTGGAGTTAATATTGATTTAAGGGATTGTGCCACAGTGGAGTAATAAAATGCAACATATAAGCTGTAACGTATTGATTTTATTAAAAGAACACAAAGACGATCCAATTGGTGGAAGAAGAAAAACCAAGGTGTCATGCATGAAAGTCAACCAGAAAGCTAGTGGTGTATTTGCAACATTGGCAAAAATGGGGTTGTTTGATGAGAGACCAACACTTGGACTAATGAGAGAGCAACAAGTGTACTAATGGGTGGTTAACAACACAAAAGAAAAAGATGCATCCAAGTGAAAAAAACAAAACAAAAGTAAAGATGAGCAAGAAGCTCTCCAATCTGCCAACCAAGAACACAACTCAAAGAACAATTCATATCTCCACTTCTATCCATCCATAAATCACTAAATTTCCACCGTAGATTCTCCACTCCATGGGTAAGGTTCGTTCAAAATTTCATGGCAAACAAAGGGGTGTAGCCTAGTCAAATCCCTTCCCCAAGTTGAAGATTCCAATCTGTCATGTTCCTGGCAGATTCTGCCACCGATCTTAAAAAGCCCATAAGTAGAGCTTCAAGCATTCCCTGGTGATGATCTAGGACTCAAAAGAAATCCCTTGAAGATCAGAAGGTGTGGTAAAAGATTTGAGAACGAAACTCTTATTTTTCGAGTTTATATGATTTTTACAAGATGGTGTGTTCTAGGATGATTAGTTACTAACTTAATTTTCATATTTTGTTTCTTGATGGTTTGGCTTCCAAAGGATGTTCTAAGCAAGGTTTAAGAGTTGTAAAGTCTTTAGAGCACTTCTAAGCTTCAAGCCAAGGTATAAATCTTTGGAAACCCCTTTGATGAATATTGTGTTTTAATGGAGTTTTGATGTGGTATGCATGTTTAGAGGCATGAATCTTATGTGGTTGTTATGAAAATGGAAAAATAAGTATTGTAGCTCCAAGACCTGTTGAGGCAGTGAGGAAGATGATGAATGGTGTATATGAGTCTTGGGTGTTGGTTGACTGCTTATTTGGGTTGGTTAAAAAAAATGGATTATTCGATTTTAAGCCGTCATAATGCCCGATTTTCGGTAACTCTAAAAACTGCCTAGAATCCGAAAACCTAACTGCCCCTTTTCGTTCAGTGATGAACATGAGTGTGTAGATCTTTGTTTCTAGTTTACGAGAGCGCAAGAATCATGTCAAAAGAGTTTACGGTTTATGAGATATGACCATTTTAGTGAAAGTGGTTCAAGGAATGAGATTGCAGAAATGTACCAACTTTGTGGCTATGTTTGAGACCCTTAAGAGTTGTTTTAAAATATGAAATTTTGTATTGAAGTGCCAAGGTCAGTTACGAAAGTTTGTACGAAGGTTTCGAGTTCAAAATATTATTTTTCGATTTTATAAAAATGTGTTAGCCGAGGTTGCGCAAGTGAAAACCACTAAGAACATGACTTAGAAACCAATGTTGTAAATGGTTAAGTATAACATGTATTCGAGGATCGATTTCGGACTAAACCTACGACTTAAGTAATTGTCGATTAACATGGACTTAGTATGAGCCTATATCGAGCTAGTAATGCCTTGGTTGTGTTTCTCTTACGTGTTTAAGCATTGGGTACAAGTGGATTATTCAGGGGATTAATTGTGCGTTTTCTTTGACTTTGTCTAGATTGTCCGACATCGTCGCGAACCCCTGTCACTTCTCGAGCATCAGGCAAGTTTCTAAATCTATACTTTGAAGTATTGACTATATAATACTGCTTTTGCCATGTATAAAATTGGGCAGTTTTGCGATATATCTTATTTCTTGTTGAAATGGATTTGACCTTTGGATTATATAAAATCTTTTGAGTTAAGTAGTTATTAACCGGTTTACCTGGTAGCTCTAAATATAAGAGCATATTCATTGTTTTCGACTCTAAATCGGGAGTCGGTATTTTGAGGTATGTAGATAGCCGTCAAAACCCAGAGGGATTCCATCGGCAGAATACTATGTATTTTGAGGCAGAATATTCCGGTATTAGTTCATCATCCATTTTGGATAATTCTGCAACATGTATTGAAAGGGACTACGGATGACATCCTTGGTACAGGTTTACCGATCATGTTGGCAAGGGGTTCTGCAACATGTATTGAAAGGGACCAAGGATGACACCGTGGTACAGGTTTACCGATCATGTTGGCAGGGGCTTGAAAAGTGTTCAAAAATGAAGTTATAATAAATCCTTGCAACTTCATCTTTTACTTTATGAGTTATGACTCTGATAAAACCTTACTCAGATTATATATGCATAAGTGGATTTTGGGTTACGGGACATTATATGAAATTTTCCTCGTAACTTCATCTTTTATATCATATGACTCTGTGGATACCTTACATAACATGAGTTATGGTAAGGGAGTTGTTTATACTGAATTACCTTATAACTTCATCTTTTAAGTTATATGTTGATATTCTGCTTACATAGCAGATATTTTTCGGAAAGGTTATATTGGTTTACTTTGAAACCTCATCTTTTATATTATACTAGAACTTTGTTCATAATATAGCAAAAGTTTGCAGAAATATTATGAAATGATATTTTAAATACAACAATGGTACCGTTTTTGGAATACATTCCGATAAGGAAATAATTTCAGTATCGAGATATTTTGATAAATTATTGTCTTATACCCGCTTTATTCTGGGTTGAGTTAAAGGTAGGATTATGTCATACTTTAATTACCTTGCTGAGCTATCGCTCACTCTTGCTATTGTTTCATAAATATTATATAGCAGCGAAGTAGGATACCAAGGATTCGGCGCATCCCTCAGGCGAGTGGCAAGCGCAAGGCAGTCTCATGAGCAGTTTCTAGCAGTGATCCTGGAAGTAGTGTGAACCAGTCAGATCAAGCTGGAGCTTTTGGTATTCATCTTATGTATAGATATGAATGGTATGAGAGGGTGGTGAGTATTACAAGGCTAAGTTGGTAATGTACCATTACTTAGGAGTTGTATCAGTAGCAAATTCAAAAGACATTTGGGTATTGTAATAAAGATTATTTATTCCGCAATGGTTGTATTTGTGTCGTTTCTGAGACTCTAACCTGTGTGTGTGTGTGTGTGAGAGATATATTCATTGTGGGGTCATAAGCAGATGAATTGTGTCTATTGTGAGTAAAGCAGGCAAGGCAAGAAGTAAGTGGATCATGACTACTCTGAATCCCTGACCCCGGATTTGGGGTTGTTACATTATGTCTCCATGTCTTCAATTACATTACATAATATGAAAGTATCTACACTAAAGAACATACACGTGGAACTCGAGTTACATTAGAGATTTAATCATTACAAGAATAAACGACATGCAAGTCGTATTTAAAAACCAAAACCATAATCAAAACCTCTAACCTATGGGTCTTAAGGCCAGAACCATACACCATGCTCATATAACTATTAAGAACATCTCATATTGCATCAACATATCACACCATATCATATTTTTCATGATCCAATCACAAAATCAAATAAAGTGTAAATCAGAAAATTAAAATCAGAATTCTGAAAACAATGAATCGCTGTTTACAGACAGTAAACGATGTCAAACGCCTTACAGACGAATGAGTGAATTAGTCAGTATTGTTCAGACGCCCGTTTCCCTTTCCGAAAAGGTATTTTCGGCGAAAATATGAGACAGTATGCAAATTTCATCAAATCTGCGCAGCCAATCAGAAATCGTATCGAATACGATTCTCATAACAAGAACAACAATATATCATGTATATATCAGTATACATACAGATTATATGATCATCGTATGATCATCTCAATCATCATTAATGCACAATTTAGGTATATACATCAATACAATATTCATGTTATCATAAAAACAACGCATCAATCATGATAGTCGCAAACATGCTTTCATCATCAAAACAGTAAACATATAAACGAATTAAATACTTTTCGCAAGTAGCTCTGATGCCATTGAAGGGTTTCGGGCATGAAAACGCAACAGAAAAATGCGTAAAACAAAAATTAACGAAACCATCCGCAGGATCCATGCGAAAAACGATATTTAATTCGTGAACAGAACTGTTTACCTTTTAAGAAGCTTTACGATTGGTTGACAGATGGAGGTCTTTTGCTATGATCACCACGTACCCCGCCTTGCGATATACGCGCTAGAGGTATCCACACGAACGCCCGATCGTCCAACGATCACCGGAGTTGGTACTAGCCAAAAAGCAGCCTCGAATCTCTATCTCTCTCTCTCTCTCTCTCTCTAGTCTCTCCTTGATGTAGAGCGGCTAGGTTTTTTTTTCTAAAAATTCTGAATATTTTAAACCCTAAAATAATACATCCTTACGTATTTATAGGGAGATAAGAGTGGGTTGAACCCTAATCTGATTGGGCTTCCAAAACCCAGTCCGATTATTGGTTTTCTTATTAAATTTGAATTATTGTTTAATTAATCAAGTACCAATTAATTAATTCAATAATTCAATATAATAATAATTTTTTTTAATTAGTTATTTAAATAAAGCTCCATTTAAAAACGTTCTATGTGTGTGACCCTTTAGGTTATTATTACGTTGGCAATAATTTTAATATCTAATAATAAAATTATAAACAATGAGTATAAACAATGAGCGACATCTAGTAATACATCATTACTACCCAAGTAATAATAATAATTGGTGATCCAATTAAACCTTTTGTGAATAATGTTCCATGTAATATAATCCTTTTAACTTTATATTATAGATTAAACTCGAGGCATGGTTTATGTCATCCTCTTCAATATTTAATCCCGGTTTACTTGATCGATTAGTAGACTATTAAACAAATCACTATTTGAGCATGTCCATGCATTTCATAGTCTCACTCAATCAAGAGGCCAATAATATCACTCCTAAAATAGGAGGGTTAAATCATATATCTATCATTCATATTTCTCATATGATTCATGACATATCCAATGTCCACCTTTATCATTACCCGGTCAAAGGTAACTTTGAGTATAATCAAAGTATATTAATTCTCATATAGAAATATAATGATTTCAAGTCTAAAGATCATTACACCATTATCACTGTGAGAATTGCTTTTGACACTTGATAACTTTTACCATGAAGAATTCACACGGCAGGTCTATCCAGTGCCAATATCTGCTAACATGCACTTATGTCTTTGACTTTAGTATCACCATACTCATGACCAATGAGATGTGGTCATCAGTCAACAAACATACTAGTCTTAATGCATTATTATTGTCCTTAAATAATAATACTCGACTAGGGATCTTTTAGGATTATAAACACTACTCATATAATCTCATTTCGAAGTCCCATACTTAGAGATATGGAATTCATGCTTATATTCCAAGGACATTTCTTATTCTAATATTTATATCGAAGTTAATAAAGACATAATAAATAATTGAAAAAGAAAATCCATAGAACATATTTATTATTAATCAAAATGTCTTCCCTAAGAACATTATAGTATTGTCTCTAGGGCACAAATACTAACAATAAGAACCGTTGTATTATAATTTTATAAATCGAATAACAAAACATACGTGAGTCCTGACTTGTATATATAAAAATTAATATAAAACAACTTAATCACGACTTTGTAATTAAATTATATCATATTGATCTGTAAAAAGAGTAATTTGAATATGACAAGATTGTTGTTAATAATATTGGTATGTCACTTATTCAGGTTCTGATATCAATAATAGTATAGTTATTATATAATGTTCGTTTAACTCGGAATTAGTAATGTTACAATTATTAACGTTTGCCTAGCTAATCTTTCCTTATAAACAAATATCAAGGATCGCAAATCATACAATATATGATGTCAACATCTACAACATGTATAACAAAATATCTGAAATATGATCGTATTCTACCTATCAATGATATTATTATTATTAACATTTATTTAAGTGTTTTTATTTAACAAATTTTTATACTAAATATCCAAATAAGAGATTCATACGATAACATTGTATGAAGTGTGTAACACTTATGTATTAAGGGCAACAAATAAAGTATTTTAAAAAAAATCAACGGTTTTAATATAGACAACGGTTTAGCTAAAAAAAGTGTTGTAACGTAATTACTCACGCAAAGATTTTATAAAAAGAAACCATTGTCTATATCAAACAACAACGGTTTCATGCATCATTGTCTCAGAATTATTCACACAATACGGCTAAGAAAATAGTTGTATCATTACGACAACAGTTTTTTTGCAACATTGTCTCAGGATTATTCACACAATACGGCTAAGAAAACAGTTGTCTCAATCAAACAACGGTTAAAGTAAAACATTGTCACAATTATATTTAGACAAGAGTTACAAAAAATGTTGTCTAAACGTACTCATTTGCGTTGTCTATACCCACTACTTCTCAATTTCTTAGACAATGGTTCAAAAACCGTTGTAATGTACTGGATGAGACAATACTTTTTCGAGGCTGAAAATAACATGTCGGTTGTTAATTTTAGCCAACACTTTTTCGATCGTCCGTTGTCTGAAAGGTGTCATCTGATTCAGTTTTTCTTGTAGTGAAAATTAAGAATGTTGTTTTACCTGACAAAGGCCAGTTCTTTAATTATGCTGGACCCAATAAAGTTTGGATTCCGAAGAAGGTCTAATCAATTTGATATTGCAGGGTGTGGAACAGGTGAACCGAGTTGTGTGGATCCTGGATAGTGGATGTTCAAGGCATATGACCGGAGATAGAGCCATGCTATCAAATGTGGTTGAGAAAGCTGGTCCAGTGGTTACCTTTGGAGATAACAGCAAAGGTATAACTGAAGGATATGGCAGTCTGGAAGCTGGAAATGTTATCATTGAGGGTGTATCTGTTATGGAAGGTCTTAAGCACAATCTTCTCAGCATCAGTCAATTCTGTGACAAAGGATATGATGTTTTGTTTGAAAAGGAGAAGTGTCAGATCCTTCACAAGAAAAATGGAAAGCATGTTCTTCAAGGAGTAAGGAAAGGAAACTTGTTCATAGCTGATTTGTATTCTGGAAACAAAGATGAAGTTAATTGTTTTTATGTTAAAGCTTCGTCAGATGAAAGTTGGCTTTGGCACAAGAAGATGTTTCACCTCAACTCCAAAACAATGAACTCCCTACTACAGCTGTTACACATGGACTTGTTTGGACCAGTAAATGTCATGTCAATCTCAAAGAAAAGATACTGCCTTGTGATTGTAGATGACTTTTCTAAATTTACATGGACATATTTTCTGCACTCCAAAGATGAGGCAAGTGAAGTCATAATCAATCACATCAAGGTTGCTAACAATCATCCTGATCTCAAAGTAAGAAGAATCAGGAGTGACAATGGCACTGAGTTCAAGAATTCCACAATGAGGCTGTTTTGTGAGGAGAATGGAATCATCCATGAGTTTTCTGCAGCAAGGACATCACAACAAAATGGAGTGGTAGAGAGGAAAAATAGGACTCTAATTGAATCTGCAAGAACAATGCTAGGAGAATCACAGATCAAAATATTTCTTTGATCAATCAAGCAAAAGGGATGACTCCATATCAGCTGCTCAAGGGAAGGAAACTATCCTTGAATTTTCTACATGTCTTTGGATGCAAGTGGTTTTTATTGAGAAATCAGGGTGAAAATCTTGGAAATTTTGAGTCAAAGGCACATGAAGCCACTTTTGTGGGATATGCAGCTAGAAAAGCCTACAGGGTTTTTAAACAGAATCAACATTGTTATGGAATTTGTACATGTTGTTTTTGATGATGCCAGAATACAAGGTCTTATTGATGAGGGTTTTCATGAAACTCTCAGATTTGAGAATGAGGTGGAAGGTCTCTACTTTGATGATGAAGATGATGATCATGTGGATGAATCAGTTCCTCCAAGAATGATTGTCTCTAATATGGATAACTCAAGTTCAAATGAGCTATCCATAGAAGGGACAATTGGAGCATCCGTAGGAAGCCAGAATGGAGCATCCGTAGGAAGCCAAATTGGAGCATCCATAGGAAGCCAACTTGGAGCATCTGTAGGTGGATCATAACACAGATTTACCACCCCAACAAACTCAGGGGGGAGTTTCTCTGAGTCAAGGATCAACCTCACATGATCATGCTGATGAGAATGAAGTTACATCTTCAAGACTTGCACCTGCTACAAGAAGAAAATGGACAAGGGATCACCCATTTGAACTGATCATTGGTGATGCATCCTCAAATGTCCAAACTAGAAGAGCTACTCAGGATGAATGTCTATACAGCAGCTTTCTTTCTCAAGAAGAACCAAAGAAAGTTGATGATGCTCTTTTAGATCCAGATTGGGTATTAGCCATGCAAGAAGAGCTAAACCAATTTGAAAGAAACAAAGTGTGGAATCTGGTACCCAAACCTAAGGACAGAAGTGTTATAGGTGCAAAGTGGGTATTCAGGAACAAGATGGATGAAAATGGCATTGTCCAAAGGAACAAAGTTAGATTGGTTTCTAAGGGCTATTCTCAAGAAGAATGAATAGATTATGATCAAACATTTGTCCCTGTTGCTAGATTAGAAGCAATAAGGATATTCCTAGCCTATGCTGCCCATGCCAATTTCAAAGTCTATCAAATGGATGTCAAGAGTGCCTTCTTGAATGGGGAACTGGAAGAGGAGGTGTATGTCAGTCAGCCTCCTGGTTTTGAAGATCCAGATTATCCAGAATTTGTCTACTTCCTACTCAAGGCACTCTATGGACTGAAGCAAGCACCTAGAGCCTGGTATGACACTTTGTCACAGTTTCTTTTAGAAAATCACTTCACTAGAGTTACTGTTGACAAAACTCTTTTCTTTAGAAATGTTAATGGCTCTAGCATACTTGTTCAAATTTATGTAGATGACATAATCTTTGGATCTACAGATGAGAATCTTTGCAAAAGGTTTGTCAAACTTATGCAAAGTAAATATGAAATGAGCATGATGGGTGAACTTACCTATTTCCTTGGGTTACAAGTTAAGCAAGTGAAAGAAGGAATCTTTATTAGTTAAACTAAATATATCTTTGATTTATTGAAGAAGTTTGATCTAATGGATTGCTCTCCTACTAAAACACCCATGCCAACTGCCACTAAACTTGAATTGAATACTAAGGAAAAATATGTGGACATTTCAAGTTATAGAGGCATGGTAGGCTCACTTCTATATTTAACAGCTAGTAGACTTGACATTATGTTTGCTACATGTCTTTGTGCTAGATTTCAGGCTGATCCTAGAGAGTCTCACTTAATTGCTATCAAGAGGATTTTCAGATATCTCAAGGGAACACCAAACCTTGGCATTTGGTACCCTAGAGAATCTGGTTTTGATCTAATTGGTTATTCAGATGCAGACTATGCAAGTTGCAAGATTGACAGAAAAAGTACAACAGGCACCTGTCAATTTCTAGGAAACAAGCTTGTCTCATGGTTCAGTAAGAAGCAAAATTATGTCTCTACCTCTACAGCTGAGGCAGAATACATTGATGCTACAAGTTGTTGTGCACGGATACTTTGGATGAAAATTCAACTAATAGACTATGGTCTAACAGTTAATAAGATTCCAATATTCTGTGACAACACTAGTGCAATTGCCATAACTGAGATTCCAGTGCAACACTCAAGAACCAAGCACATTGACGACATAAAGTATCACTTCATCAGAGAACATGTGATGAATGGTACTGTTGAACTTCATTTTGTTCCAAGTGAGCATCAAATTTCAGACATTTTTACCAAGCCACTTGATGAATCAACATTCTCAAGGTTGGTAAGTGAGCTAGGTATGCTTAACTATTCTTGATTTATTTAAATGTCTGATGATTTGTAATGCAGCCAGTGTCAACATGATTTTCATGAGAATTAAAACTCTCTGAAAAAGAAGAATTTTGTCTAAGTCAAAATTTATCCTTCTACGGATACCCCTATCCGTTGATGGTCATTTCTGACAATGGATTTTCTTTGTCTACGGATACTGGTTTTACACCTCTACGGATATCAAATCCCAAGGTAAAATTCTATCTGTAGATAGTTTAGTTTAATCATAACCGTTAAAGTCACAATCTTATCCGTAGTTACCTGCGTACAGTACGTGTAGGTAATTACGGTAAATTCGTGGATTTACTTTTCATTCCATTACTTTTAAACGGTTACTTTCTTGCCCAATCAGATAATTTCTTTCAATTATTCTGATTGTTTTAGTGAATTGTTTTGGGGGAGTATAAATTAAATTTTACTCTCAGCTCATCTTTTTCTATCATTTTCCAAAAATTCTCTAAGGCAAGAAACCTTCTTTTCTCTCAATGCTAATTTCACTCTGCAAGTTCAAAGCTTTTATTAATGGCACCTACCATCAAAACAATGTCACTCACTGGGTTCACATACGAGAAGAACAATTTCATAGCTCTGGTGGACTTCGAGGAGAAGAACGCATCGTATCACACTATGATGAGGTTCTTCCAGAACTACAAACTCTCCAAAGCTATGTTCGAAGCCCCCACTCTTTTTTTTGAGGTAATTGAAGCTATCTGGGAATCAGCTATTTTTGATTATGTGAATGCTACAATTACTTTTGTTCTTCAAGGTAAGGAACATATGATTAATAGTGACATTATTTTTGTCTGCTTGAATTTACCTGATAACAGTAGGTTAGAAAAGCATAGTGATACTGATATAGTTAACATGATGAATTTGATTAACTATGTTTTACCTACTGATAATCTGAGTAAGATTCACAGAAGAGGCATGGTCAAAGAATGGAGCTTTTTCTTTGATGCCATTCTAAAGGTGTTTTCTGGTAAGATTAGCAGCTATGATGTTGTTATTTCTCCCGTGCTAGATATTGCTTACATGCTTCTTAATGATAGCTTTTATAACCTAGGGTCCCTAATTCTTTATGAACTAGGCGCTAAATTAGGGAATAAAGCATCTAGAAGTAAGAATATCTATTATGCTAGATTCTTTATGTTGCTGGCTAACCATGTAGAAAGCGACTTGGTGATCCAATTCCCTGCAAACTCCAAGGAGTGTTAGGTTCAGAATAAGAGAGTCCTTGAGGACTTGAATAGGCTGAACCACAATAGGGAGGTACAATTGGTGTATCCACCAATTTTCAATGCAGCTCAAATGGCACAGGTGAGTCAGGTAATCTCCTCAACTGTTCCTACCTCTGTTGTTATTTCTTTGATTTCCAGTGCCACAATGGAGGCTGGAACTGTCCAACAGCCTCCTACCCAAGTGGTCACCTCTAGAATTCCCAAATCCAAATCTAGAAAGCCAACCTCAGGTGCTTCCCAAAAGGCACATGTTGCAAAAACTACCCAAACCCTTGAGGGGAGTGTGATGGAGGTAATGAGAGGTGACGGAAGGGGGGGACATCAAAGAAACCCCAAGAACAAGGAGGGTGAGATAAGTGTGTCCCAGCCAAGCCACCATGTACCTTCTCAAAAAGTTGCAGTGGTTGAAAAGGAAATTACCACATCCCTAGTGGCATCCTCCCAAAAGGATGTTGCTATTGAAAAGAGTCCCCAACCAGGGACACAGCAAAAGAGGGATAGGGACACCAGTAGCCCCACAGATATAGCCATGGCCTATTCAAGAAGAAAAAGGTCTAAACAATCTGGGGATGCACAGGGATCACACATAGTGTCAATGACACCATCTCAAATTCAGTTTGATGTGGCTCCAGTAAATGTGGAGTCACAGCCCCATTCTCTAATCATTCAAACTGAAACAGAAACACCAAACTCACCTACTCTCTCTCTGGATGTGGATATGATTCACACATCACTTCCTGATTCTCCATCTTTAACCTTCTTGGAGAAGCCCCACTCTGAAACTGGTGGTCATCATCTTATTGATGATTTGTTGGACCACCACCAATCTATCATTTCTCAGACTCTGGCTCCATCTGTGGCTTCAAAGTTAAAATCAATCTCCACAGATTCAGCCTTAGTCTCAATTTCAAGAGCTACTTATTTTCCATCATCTACGGATATTTCTCATCCGTTGACAATTGTTTGTCTGTCTACGGATATGCCCCAAATCAGCTATCCGTTGACATATACTTCTACTACTTCTACGGATACTCCTTCCACACTTGCACTTCAAACTTATAGTATGTCCACTTCAAGTGTGGATGAGTTAGTAGTAGTTCAAACACTTATAGGCTTGAGGGAAGAGAGTGAAGCCACTGAGAGTGAGAGGCTGGTTTACAACCAGGCAAAAGGAGAGGAAGAGCAAGAGAGACGGACTATTTCTTCCAGTCTGGTAAAAGTGAGCATTGAGAGTACCACCTTAGTAGGTGAAGGTGAGGGTGTGAGAGGTGTGAGCCAGGGGGAGCCCCTGATGCAAGAAACGAGAGAAAATAAGAGAAAAGCAGGTACAGGAGAGATAAGGATGGAAGACTCAACCATTGCAAGTGAGTCAATGGATGTCAGTGATGCAGAGAGGGAAAGACTGTTCCAACTTGAGTATCAACATGAGTTGGATCAAGTCAACCTGAATGTTGAGACATTTACTCATCCTGATCCAGCCTATCAAGTCTTGGCTGGACAGGACAATGTGGAGGCAGAAAGGATGTTGAATTTGGTATACACAACTGAATCAATGTCTAGAGCAAAGGAAGCTATTCAGAATCTGCCTCCAGGAGCTGGTGAAGATTTCAGTTATGATGAAGACGGTGATGATTCTGAGAGTGGTGAAGGAGGAGATGAAGGCCCCTCCACTCTCCAAGAGATGCCTACTTGGTTGTTCTCCAATTCTTATGCCCATAATGACACCAAGGCAGTCATTCTCAGGAATTATCAAAGGGCATTTGGTGAAGCTTAGACATCAAATTCACAGCATGCCACCACAGTTCAGAACTTTGTGGCATCATTTCAGCTTCATCAAGCCCACATCCTGCAACAACGAGCCAACACTGATGACATTAAGAACCATCCGGATGGGGTGAAGGATGCTTTGTCAAGAAGAATTGATGATGTTGCTCCTTCCGCATCTCAAAGATGCAAGCAAGACAAGTTGGTAAAGGATGTGGATGCTCTTAGTGGGAGGATGGATAAGATGGAGAAGCAAATGGACACCTTCCTGGCTAACCAGGATTTACAGACTCAGCTTCTGCAACAGTTGCTGCAGTCAACTGGTGTCACTCAAACCCTTGATGATAACAAAAAGGGGGAGAATTCAAGTAAGGGGAGAGTGCACAAGTGGTCTCTGTACCAGTAACTCAAGGTGTGACATCAAGTCAGGGGGAGTCACCTCAAATAATAGCTAATCCAAGCGAGTTTCAACTCACAAAGGTGGTCTCTCCTCAAGCTAACGATGTCCAAGTCTTTCTCAATTCTGAAAAGCTGATCAAGGAATCCATCTTTCAGGCTGTGACTTCATCATCAGGCAGCCATCCTGTCCACACAACAATTCTGAAGGTCCTCACTCCTGACACCATTGTTCTGCAAAGCAATTATGATGCTGAACATTCTAGTGTCAAGGAGTTTGAACCTATCTTCAGTGGCAGGACTGGATCACCACCTAGACATCATGGCAAGAATAAACTAGAGGTGGACTATCCACTCCCCAAGCCTGATGAGTCTAAGGTGTTAGCAACTCTTATCAGGGATCTCAAGAATACCAATGATGTAAAGCTGAGACAAGAGTTGGCTGTTATCTACAGAAATGGCAAGGCAATTCATATCACAAGCAGTCATCCCAGGTTCAATGAAGCCAAAGCAGAAGAGATTTCCAGGATAAGGAGAGAAGCCAATCCCTAGGGTTATGAGTCTACCCCTGAGAGACAGGCTAGACTAGCCCAAGAACTAGTGAGGGAAATGGAGGAAGATAGTAGTGAGGCTGTAGAGGAAGAGGCCCCTACTAGGAAGAAAAGGAAGACAGTGCCTAAATCCAAGCCAACTAGATGGCAGAAAAGAGATACAAGGAGGAGGATTATTTTTGAAGACCCTACCATAGTCTCAACTCAATCTCAAACCACCTTCCATGAGACCCCTATAGAGTAATGAACAAAAGTAAACACATCTCACACACCTTATTACTCCCTCAAGTTCCTACTAGCCTTTGACAATTTGGGATCAGGCAAAAGTAAGGCTAAACAAGAAAAAGGTCTGAGGCAAGTAATGTGGTGTGTCACCGAAAAAATAGGATTAAGCACAAGAGGGTAACTAATTGATCATATTTAAATGGTGTGGTAATTTTGAAAATATAGGGTATTCCTAAATGCCTTTATCATCTTATCATCAAATAATGTCATGCGTTTCAAGAAAGGTCTCAAACAAGTGCTAGCAATGCAAACAACATGTGGATACTCAAGCAAGCGAATATAAAATGCAAAAGATATGCATATAGGCTCAAAAACTCACTTGGTGGTAAAACATAATAAATCCCAAGCAAAAATCTCTTCAATGCACCAACTTGTACTCAAAGCATGAAAACCAAATCATCTTGCACATATTCATGTCCTTCTAATTACTTGCAACAATCAATAAGTCTACTAGTTTCAACTCGCTAGTGTATGTGTGTGAACAAGAACTTAGCAAATCACTTCTCAATCAAAAGCATTAGAAACACAAGATTACTATAGCATGTAAGGGTGCATCAAGCCACAAGAAATCATTTTACAAGTCTAGAACTCTATAATTTACAAGGCTATAATTCTTTTTGTAATTTTTCATTTTTCAATTTTTTTGGATTTTTTTTTTAAAATAATACTAAACCCCTCCCCCATACCTAAATCATGCATTGTCCTCAATGTTTGCAAATGAGAGAAAATGACAAAGTAAAAGGATGAGGACGAGAATACCTGATAAGGGCATGATGGAGGAATAGAACAATACCTACAACACACAGACACACAGACACACACTCTCCCATACCTACACTTAACTATGGGAGACACAAAACAAAAGCACATACTAACCAATACCAGATCGAGGAAAAACTACCTTTGTGACACAATGAACAAGCATGTGAAACTCACCCACAAAGACAACATTATCCACTGGAGAAAGAAGATCTTGAACCAGAATAAAACTCATCCCATTAACATCATTCATATACCAAGTAGATGCTTCTTTATGTTGTTTAAGCAGATTAATGACTTGAAATTTTTGGGTATGAACTATGACACTAGAAAAAATAGCACGATAAGTTTCATTATTAACTACCAAAGACTGATCAAGAGTGGAAAAAGATAGATGCGGAATGAATGGGGGAAAACATGGATCGGGAACGAATGTAGGTGGCTCACCAACAGAAGTCTTAACAATGGACTTAGGATTAAAAGAACTATCCTCAAGTTGGGTTTCATGCTTAGAACAAATAGCATTCAATTCATCTAACATCTCCTCAGAAGAAAAATTCTTATACAGATCATAAATTTCTTTATTACTCTCATACTCTAACAAAATATCGTTCTCAAGAAAAGACTCAATTGCAATATCCTCAAGATTCGACCATGAAACAACCTCATCAATCAAATGAACTCCTAGATGCGGAATAGACATGACTACTATGTTATCCTAAAAACAATCTAGACCTTGCTCCTAACAATAAGATACCACTAAAAGTAACAACTCAAAAAGCATTCGTCGTGACTAGCCAGGCAGGTGGAAGCATTGCCAGGAGGCTAACCACAATTCTAGTCACCAGTCTAAAGGCCATGTAAGCTTTCGCTAGCCTAGACACCACCTAAAAATACTCAGTGATTTGTTCCTCCTAGATTCTCTTTCCTAGTTGAACGCAAAATCCTAGGGGCTAACGTCTAATTGATTTTATTAAGGAAAGGGAATGCAAGATGAACGAATTAGTGATTTATGGTCCAAGGAAAAGGTGATTAAATCCCTCACCTTATCTTGAAATTGGGTGGCGCCCTTAAGATTGATTAGATGATGCATCACGCAAAGAATGAGAAATAAACACTTATGGATGCACTACACTACGTGTTCTATTCTAAATTGTATGTACCCCTTTCCTCCAGCAATCACCACAATTGTATAAGATATAAAGCAATAAATACAATAAAGAAATCTAGATAATGTGATCCTATGTGAGAGAATGAATGATGCAGCAAATTGGTTTTTAACAAATAACTAACTAATATTTTTGGATTTTTCAAATATTCAAAAAAAAAAATTGGATTTTTCAATACAAATAACTGCAAGCGCACAGTGTTTAGTTGTAGCAATCACAGATCGATCCACAAAGACGACTATGAATTTTCAAAACTCTAACAATTAACTCAGGTGAACTAGACAATAAGATTTGAGATGAGATTTGTTTAACCTAATTAACAATTAAAATCAAATAAGGAAAACCTAGGAATCCGAATCCATTATCAATCATAATTCATATCAACTCGCCCTAAAATCACTTCTCTTTTCTTAACAAATAAGATATATTCATTAAAGAGACAAGCATATACTATGAAACTTGTTATCTAACAATAACCTATCAAAACTTCATAGAGCAAGCATAGGCTATGAAAAATAAATCCGGTAACAATAATATATCAAAATCACTTTGTCAATTGAACAATTCAGCACCAAGAAAAATCATGAGAATCAATTAATAGGAACGAGAAGATATCAAAAATAATTAAATTAACTTCATCTTCATCCTAGGGCATGAGATTTAGCTAGACATGATTATTGAATTAACAAAATAATTAGACATTAAAAACATGACATTAACGAATTAACTAAACAAGATACGTGAACCAAAACAAAGTTGATAACTTAATTTAAAACCTAGTACTAAACAAATAAACCTAAGATGAAACAAACTTATTAAACTAAACTATTAATAAGAGAACTCCCTGAATATTATGAAATTGCCGAGCAAGTAAAAGAAATCACGGAATAAAAGTTGCTGCTAGGAAGGTAATTGCACGCTGGAATTTAAATAACGAATCAAAATTTAAAGAATTAAATAATAGAAAAAGTGTTTGAACACGATTAAATAAATTGTTTGCATTGAAAAGCAAGAATGTATCTAATCATACTCCTAAATTATTAGATCTAATCTAAATTGGTGTCTAAATTTATGTCTCAAATACAAGAGAGGAGACCCATATATCGGTAAAAATAATGGGTTTGGGCTCTTTGATTACAAATCGGATTCTAAAAAAATTTCCTCAATTCCCTTTTCTTCTCCGATAAGTTTTCCAATTTTTCTCCAATTTCCTTTTGACTTCAAGTATTTCCACCTCCTTGCCCTTTTTCACGTTTTTCTGCTTGAAATCTGATTTTATTTATTTTTCTACAAAATAAAAGAAAACAATTTATTAAATAATAAAATTACGAAAACGAACATAAAATAGGTATTAAAAATGTATTAAATTATGGACCTATCATTTGCCTAAAATGCCCCTTGACTTTTGGCCCATAAAAAGCCCCTTAGAACTCCAAATTGCACTTTTGTGCCTCAAATTTACACATTGTTGTATTTTCTTTATTCTAGTCTCTTTTTGCAGCAAAATACCACCAAACCATGGATCATGGGGCATTCGACTCTATACCTTAAAGTACAAACAAAACACGTAAAAATGTAAGAAAACTTGAGTACAAGCAACGCATTTAAGCTAGAAAATAGAGCCCAAATGGTACAAAAACACCACTCATCAGTTTCCACCAAATCAACTATTAAAACACGAAAAAGCATAACAAAACTTGAGCTCAATCTTTGAATTCAAGACAAAAAATCATGTAAAAATGGTACAAAAATACCACTCATCAAGAACAATATCCAGATATCAAAAGCAAAGATAAAGAAAAGGTGTACACTTGTTAGTTTCACGAGAAAATTACAAAACGAGGATCATTCAACGCATCTTGTTCGACAGCGCAAAATACTTCCATTTATGTAAAGAATGGTTAGTGCAAACTGATGGGTAGTATTTTTGTACCATTTGGGCTCTATCTTCTATCTTAAATTTGTTGCTTGTACTCAATTTTTGTTACATTTTTACATGTTTTGTTTGTACTTTTAGGTATAGAGCGGAATGCCCCATGATCCATGGTTTGGTGTTATTTTTGGTGCAAAAAGAGACTAAAATGGTGCAATCACAACTTACTGCAAAGTTGAGGTGCAAAAAGAGACTTTGGAAGCTATGGGGGCATTCTAGGGGCTCAAGTCAGAAGGAATTGTTGGGCGAACAAAATCAGCACTGACCCTACGCACGCTCTGAGGTGTCGCGAAGAGGCCGCGCAAGAGTCCGCGACATTGTGGAGCGCCCCTGCCCGAATTTTGAATTTCCATATCCTTTCGTAATATTGAATTGATTTGGTTTTAAGTAGTCAGTTATGGACAAGGAACAAAAGGAGAAGAATTCCTGGTCTAAGAGAGATACAAAGACAACGAGAGAGATAAACATTTTTTCTCTAGTTCGTTTTTTGTTTTTTCTCTGGATACATTCATATTCTCAAGTGAGAGAAGTTAGTTTTGAGTTCCCTACTTAGTTTGTGGATGTTTTTACTCTGGTTTAGAGGGTTTTCCCATCATTAAAGTAGTATCTTTTATCTACCTTTTACGTTACATGTTTTTAGATTTGTTTTGTATTTTTTTTATATATATGATATGTTTTTACTTCCATGAGTAGCTAAATTTCTTTATGGGGTTTAGATGAATCCCGCCCCATTGTAGTTTGGATGAGAGTCGTTGTATGAGACTTGTCGATTTTAGGAGATGCATGCCTAGGATAATCTCTGTAAATAGACTATAAGATTGATCACCTTATAATTCATTAAATCAATAGAAACAAGATGAGAGTATGAATTATTGATAAAACATGTTAACCTAGCATGTGCCAAAAATCTGGGTTAAAAACTCGTAAGTAGGAGTGAGGGTGAATATTTAACGCATGTAATTAAATCGGAACTTGTTTAACTACAGTAGTTTGTTTAGTATTGGTTGATTCGTGTTTCTATTTGTCACATCTTTTCTATTTCTTTGTTTTTGTTGGTTGATAAGTACTTGGTTCGTGTATGCTTTTGAGATCCAAGAGACGATTGAAGTACATAAAACACATACCTAGGAAAGCAATCACGGAAGGGGAAACTCAAACCTCTTCTACCCCCGAAACAGAGAATTCTACAAAATACACCGAGACAATAGGAGAAGCCAAAGCTGAGAGGAAACTCAAGAAATTTTCAAGACCTACTCTCACTGATATTCAGTCTAGCATTGTTAGGCCAGCAATCACTGTGTCGGCCTTTGAGATTAAATCAGGAACCATTCAGATGCTACTATTTTTTTACAGTTTGGAGGTTTACCTACAGAGGATTTTAATAATCACATTCGGAGCTTCTTGGATATTTGTGACACGTTTCATTACAACAATGTGACTGAGCCTGAAATTGAGATTATTGCCTTTTACTTATAGGGACAAAGTTAAGAGTTGGCTACACTCATTACCACCTGGATCCATTACTATGTGGGAGGATTTAGCTTAAAAGTTCTTCGAGAAGTTCTTTCCAGTGTCAAAGATGGCTCAGATGATAGGGTCATTGACACAATTTGAGCAATAGAGTGGTGAATGTGACAACCCGGGTCAAATCCCGAGCCTTTTTCAAAAATCGGGTCAAGTCCCGATTCTGAGTCTGAATAAGCCGAAGCACACTGACCCAAATGCAGCCAACTTGGGTAACGACTAGCCCACCACAAACCCCCAAAAGATCATGATTTGTTGGTGCTAATTAGTAGTACTCTGCCTTATAAACTGAACAGAAGTCCCAAATTTACTCGATGTGGGACTGGGGTGTTACAAACTCTCCCACTTAAACTCTTGACGTCCTCGTCAAGCCTGAACGGATAGCCCGTAGGTTCCAAGATCGTTCCTCTCTAGCCATTGTGGGTTAATACCGACTGGCTTCGTGTCCCCACCTCTGGACCTTTGTCCATTGTGGAATAATACCACCAGCCTTCGTGTCCCCACCTCCGGCAACTTGACGAATAAAGATTTCGAGAGTCGGCTCTGATACCATATGTGACAACCCGGGTCAAATCCCGAGCCTTTTTCGAAAATCGGGTCAAGTCCCGATTCTGATTCCGAATAAGCCGAAACACACTAACCCTAATGCAGCCAACTTGGGTAATGACTAGCCCAACACAGACCCCCAAAAGATCATGATTTGTTGGTGCTAATTAGTAGTAGTACTCTGCCTTATAAACTGAACAGAAGTCCCAAATCTACTCGATGTGGGACTGGGGTGTTACAGTGAATCTATGAGTGAATCTTGATAATGTTTTAAGGAGCTTATGAGAAGTTGTCATCACCACGGCAAAATCTCCCCATCTAGAATAATGAAATTTCATATTTAATTCCATACTTAATAAACACGAGAATCTCATGATCGTTTGATTAATTAAAATATTGAATCACTATAGAATTTATCTTTCTTAAGCAAACATGGCATGACTGTTGTATCTAATATATACATAAATAATCTAATCAAGCATGCATCTTAATTATATCTATACAAACATAATATCACATGAAATCATATATGTAAAGTGCGTAAAAGTAAATGTGTTTGGTTTTGACCCCACTACGCCATAGATGGCCGGATGCAATACTTTTAAATTGCAACGCCCACTTTGTGTTACAATTGATACACTATTTTTTAACTACTGCAATACTTCGGAGACAGTGTTACATTACACATAAACGTTTTGTTGCAATAGAACCGACTCTGTTGCAAAAGACTCCGTGTGTTACTCTATCGACACAGTGTTGCATTTGATTTCAATTAATAATTAATTTCTAATTAAAAAATAATATTAAAAAAGGTGGGGCCCACAGAAAAAAGTGGGCCCCACAAGTGGGTCCCACTAAATTTTCTATTTTTTATTTAAAAATTAATTAATAATTAATTTTTAATCAAAAAATAATATTAAAAAAGGTGGGGCCCACAGAAAAAAGTGGGACCCACAAGTGGGACCCACTAATTTTCTATTTTTTATTTAAAAATTAATTAATAATTAATTTTTAATTAATTTTTAATCAAAAAATAATATTAAAAAAGGTGGGGCCCACAGAAAAAAGTGGGACCCACAAGTGGGACCCACTAATTTTTCTATTTTTTATTTAAAAATTAATTAATAATTAATTTTTAATTAATTTTTAATTAAAATTAATATTAAAAAAGGTGGGGCCCACAGAAAAAAGTGGGCCCCACAAGTGGGTCCCACTAAATTTTCTATTTTTTATTTAAAAATTAATTTTTAATTAATTTTTAATCAAAAAATAATATTAAAAAAGGTGGGGCCCACAGAAAAAAGTGGGACCCACTAATTTTTCAATTTTTTATTTTAAAATTAATTAATAATTAATTAATAATTAATTTTTAATTAAAAAATAATATTAAAAAAGGTGGGGCCCACAGAAAAAAGTGGGCCCCACAAGTGGGTCCCACTAAATTTTCTATTTTTTATTTAAAAATTAATTAATAATTAATTTTTAATTTTTAATCAAAAAATAATATTAAAAAGGGTGGGGCCCACAGAAAAAAGTGGGACCCACAAGTGGGACCCACTAATTTTTCTATTTTTTATTTAAAAATTAATTAATAATTAATTAATAATTAATTTTTAATCAAAAAATAATATTAAAAAAGGTGGGACCCACAGAAAAAAGTGGGCCGCACAAGTGGGTCCCACTAAATTTTCTATTTTTTATTTAAAAATTAATTAATAATTAATTTTTAATTTTTAATCAAAAAATAATATTAAAAAAGGTGGGGCCCACAGAAAAAAGTGGGACCCACAAGTGGGACCCACTAATTTTTCTATTTTTTATTTAAAAATTAATTAAAAATTAATTAATAATTAATTTTTAATCAAAAAATAATATTAAAAAAGGTGGGACCCACAGAAAAAAGTGGGCCGCACAAGTGGGTCCCACTAAATTTTCTATTTTTTATTTAAAAATTAATTAATATTTAATTAATTTTTAATTTTTAATTAATTATTAATCAAAAAATAATATTAAAAAAGGTGGGGCCCACAGAAAAAAGTGGGCCCCACAAGTGGGACCCACTAATTTTTCTATTTTTTATTTAAAAATTAATTTTTAATTAATTTTTAATTAATTTTTAATCAAAAAATAATATTAAAAAAGGTGGGGCCCACAGAAAAAAGTGGGCCCCACAAGTGGGTCCCACTAATTTTTCTATTTTTTATTTAAAAATTAATTAATAATTAATTTTTAATTAATTTTTAATTAATTTTTAATCAAAAAATAATATTAAAAAAGGTGGGGCCCACAGAAAAAAGTGGGCCCCACAAGTGGGACCCACTAAGTTTTCTATTTTTTATTTAACAATTAATTTTTAATTAATTTTTAATTAATTTTTAATCAAAAAATAATATTAAAAAAGGTGGGGCCCTAAACCCTAAACCCTAAACCCTAAACCCGAATAAATTTTTAATTGATTTCTTCGACGATCCAACCATACGGATGTTAAAAGATACTCATTTTAGTGTTGGGAAAAAATAATCAAAAAATATAAAAGTCTGGTTATGCCGCATCTTTCCAGAAACGTTGGAAGAGTATTGCTTTCAAGAACGGGACATGTGTCAGATTCACTGAATTATTTTTTCAATTGATTTCTTCAACGATCCAACCGTATGGATGTTAAAAGATACTCATTCTAGTGTTGGGAAAAAATAATCAAAAAATATAAAAGTCTGGTTATGCCGCATCTTTCCAGAAACGTTGGAAGAGTATTGCTTTCAAGAACGGGACATGTGTCAGATTCACTGAATTATTTTTTCAATTGATTTCTTCGACGATCCAACCGTATGGATGTTAAAATATACTCATTCTAGTGTTGGGAAAAAATAATCAAAAAATATAAAAGTCTGGTTATGCCGCATCTTTCCAGAAACGTTGGAAGAGTATTGCTTTCAAGAACGGGACATGTGTCAGATTCACTGAATTATTTTTTCAATTTATTTCTTCGACGATCCAATCGTACAAATGTTAAAAGATACTCATTCTAGTGTTGGGAAAAAATAATCAAAAAATATAAAAGTCCGGTTATGCCGCATCTTTCCAGAAACGTTGGAAGAGTATTGCTTTCAAGAACGGGACATGTGTCAGATTCACTGAATTATTTTTTCAATTGATTTCTTCGACGATCCAACCTTACGGATGTTAAAAGATACTCATTCTAGTGTTTAGAAAAAATAATCAAAAAATATAAAAGTCTGGTTATGCCGCATATTTCCAAAAACGTTGGAACAGTATTGCTTTCAAGAACGGGACATGTGTCAGATTCACTGAATAATTTTTTCAATTGATTTCTTCGACAATCCAACCGTACGGATGTTAATTGGTACTCATTCTAGTGTTGGGAAAAAATAATCAAAAAATATAAAATTCCGGTTATGCCGCATCTTTCCAGAAACGTTGGAATAGTATTGCTTTCAGGAACGGGACATGTGTTAGATTCACTGAATAATTTTTTCAATTGATTTCTTCGACGATCCAAACGTACGGATGTTAATAGGTACTCATTCTAGTGTTGGGAATAAATAATCAAAAAATATAAAAGTCCGGTTATGCCGCATCTTTCCAGAAATGTTGGAATAGTATTGCTTCCGGGAATGGGATACGTGTCAGATTCACTGAATAAATTTTTTAATTGATTTCTTCGATGATCCAACCATACAGATGTTAATCGGAAATCATTTATAGTATATTAATTTTTTTTAAAAATTATATTATATCATTACATATAATATTTACTTAATTTTAAATTAAAAAAATTAAAAAAATACTTGTACATGACAAAAAATACAAGGCGGCAGTTTTCCCCCCAAAATGAATTGTTAGAAGCAGTTTCGCCCTTAAACAAAAAAAAACGCCGCCCTCACTCTCTCAGACTCTCTCTCTCTCGTTCTACTCACACACTCCACCCACACACTGAACTCTCAAAACTCACCTCGATTAATTGGTAAATACATACATATTTTCATTACTTCATTGATTTTGCCAATTCTTACTCTTCTATTTTAATTTTCAATTAGGGCTTTTTTTTTGGGGATTCAATTAGGCTTCATTTGAGGGTTTCAATTAGGGTTTCGAGGGTATATGACTTGAGGGAGGTTTGAAGAAGCAGAGAAGGAATTGAAAGGTATGGTTCTCTTACATTTTAACATCTTAACATCTCAGAGGGTGAGGCTGGTGATTATTATGTGAAGCCATTTTCCTCTCCATCCTCCTGATTAATTTAGGTGTGTTTCTATCCTTTCATTCTCCATAACTTTCCTGGTTGGTTTAATTTGTTTTCTAATTCTGCTTCTCACCGCAATGCCATAACCTTGATTAGCTTCTGCACGTATATATTAATTCCACTTATTGTGTACAACTAGTTTAGTTAATAATTTTACTGAGTCAGCTTCTATGTACGGTTTTATATATATATCGAGATGAATTATGAAAAGACTGCTTATCATAAACTCTTTATGATTTCATTGACATACAAATGTTTGTCATTCACCTATTATTTCTGATACCTATATAGTTATTTTGTTTTTTCTATGTCTATAGTTAATGCTAATACCTGTATAGTTGTATTCAACTATTATGTCTATAGTTATCTGTACGTTTGGTTAGTTCTGGACGGTAGTATTTAGTGTCTTTAAACTTGTTCTCATATGAGAAAATACATACAAGCTTGATGAAAACTCTCCTTGAAGCAGATTGATGAAACGCCACTGGATGGAAAAGTTTTTGACCGTGAAGGCCTGGAGGAACTAATGTTCTGTTTCTGCAGTTCTCATGCTCTAGAGAAGGAGTACTCTTCCAAAGTTTTATAGTATATCTTGTTAGCAGCAAAGTTTCTGGTTTAGATAATATAATACATAATGTATCATTAGTTGTTTCCATTTGGGATTCTGAATATACTAATTATAAAGGTATAGCAAACACAGAAAGAAAGATGTTTTATATTATTATATTCTTTCTAAATAAGAATACATGTACATTTATATTAGTTCATACTATGTTTGTTCCTCTATTTAAGGAACCAGTACATCAACTAACACATATGGTAAAACTGAATTCGGCACTTGTGTTGGAGCGATTAACAAATGTCAATACCTGATTCTTTTTACCATCACGAATACTGTTATTTTCTTGCTGGAAGTTCCAAAATATTGATGTTTTGTTACTAGTTTTCAGCTAATTTAGTGTGTGAAGAAATCAATATATTTATGTTTCTGTACGTTTTAAACCACATATATCTATAAGTTTCCCTCTGCGCTAAACAGTTTCATCTTTATTTGATAGATCATGTGATTTTAAGAGCTCAACAGAACTATAGGCTGCAGTGCTGGAGCCTGCAGGACACCCGTCTGCAGTGTTTGTGGAACATACTACTCATCAAATAATGGTTCAGTACTAATGCTACTTTGATCATAAACACTTTTTTAGGATTTAGATCCAGATTTTCCATATCATTGACTCTTCTTCAATGAGCATATAAAGGTGATCATCTCGCAACCAGAATTTACGTTCAAGAATTCCTTCAGGAGTTTCTGATTCAGCTGGACACGGGAGTGATTCATCAACATTTCCCAGTAAGTCGGAACCAAATAGAAGATTAGAGAACTGAGATCTCCATGATGCATAGTTTGTCACTAACACTATTGCTATGCAGAATTATGTCTTGTACGATGAAGATATTGGGGGACAGAAATCCGGTAAAGAAAAAGAGCTCAGGTATGTACTGCGTTTGATATAATTTGAGCTTCTTACTAAGGAATAATTGGCATTTGGTTCTTCCCTTTGTTAATCAATTGAATTTCCAGGACTATGCTAGTTCCATTGTTTGACCTATTTAGAATTTGTAGTCTCTTTAACATATTGATTTCATATTATATGATTTGCATGCAAATTGTTATTTTTTCTATGCAGATGCACAACAAATTTAATCTTTTCAAATAGCAATTGGAACTAAATTATGATTCGTTTGGATCTTAAATTTAAATCATAAGAAAATAGAAATACATTTCTTCTCAGACACACAAAATCAATAATCAATTAATAATCTCAAATAAACAAAGAGAAATGAGATTCTGGAATCTGTTTGGACAAAACCCAGGATACTGAAAGGTTCTGTAAACAGATGAGAATAAGATTATATACACATGCACAAACGTACGTGTGTGTATAATTGTAAGATATTGACAGATATAAATACAAGGGCAGATTAGCAGATTGTGATATCCGCAAAATGAACTTTTAAATACTACCTGGCCATGTCTGATTCTTGACTAGTGTCAACATCTCTTAAACCTCCAACAATTTATTCTCATCATTTCCAACTGTTGCAAGTTGTATAAGGGCTGCAATTATTTTGAACATTATATAGAAGTGGGCATCAATAAGCCATCAAATTATTCCAGTTTAAGTGTTTATGCTAGTGTTGATATTTAAGAGCGTCAATTGTATGCTGTTTTTTCTAATAATGTTCATATCAATTTTATAATTGTATCTGAAACATAGCTATTTCTATATTTTGTATTGTACTTCAGTGGCCAGCTTGAAGCTTGTGCTATTTATTGATAATCAAAAGTAACCTGCGCACAAGTCAAATTTCATTAGGTTGCAGAACAAGCTCCTTGGTAAACCTCTAACTCTCTCAACTGCCTAGTTTCAATTGTATGCATAATTTTTTTTATATTGAATTTTTGTTGTAAAATTGTGCCAGATTACCAGTTAACTTGTTTATTTGTATACTTACATCACTATTCCCAGTTAACTTGTTTATTTGTATACTTACATCACTATTCCCAATTAACTTGTTTATTTGTATACTTACATCACTATTCCTCGTCAAAATCAGGTTGCTGGCTAGTTAGCTTTGTTTCTGAATATTATGCCTCAGCGGAAGTACAAAAGGTAGAAGGATATACACAAAAGTACAGAAGGCACAAGGATACTAATATGTAGTGCTTGAACAAGTTCATGATATTGAAGACAAATACAGAGAGTGAAAATTTGTAAATGTTGATCTCAACTTGAAAATTATGGACATGGCAGATATTGCGGATATCACAATCTGCTTAGCATGGACAGGGTTTTAAAACTTTGGTTATCTTGTCGTAATTTTTATTTTGTACTCTATCTTTTGTTTCTTGGTACTTTGTGATAATTATGGTGGATGATATTATGGTGGAGTGGTGTAGTTGTGGGGTGAATGATGAGAGGAGTTAGATTATATTTTGGTGTTGGATGACTGGTGGAGTTGGATTATATTTTGGTTAGGATTTGGATGACTGGTGGAGTTGTATTACTTTGCACTTTGAATTGGTTGGTTTATTTTGTAAAGGGATCTGATTATGGACCAACCATGTCTTGTAAATTTTTGAATTTAAGTGTTGCAGTTGCTATTATTATTAATGTTGCAATATTTCATTTTTTGTTGCCCTACTAGATAGAATTAGTGTTACATTAGCTATTCATAACAATATCTAGTGTTACATTAGCTAAAGATTTAGTGTTGCAATTGAATGTGGGGTCCACTAGTGACGCGACACTAAAGTGGGACCTACTGGTGACGTGGCATAGTGGGACCCACGGTGATGTGGCAATATTGTGGGCCCCACAAGTGACGTGGCACTTGATGACATGGCAATTCTGTGGGCCCCACAGGTGACGTGGCAATTCTGTGGGCCCCACATGTGACGTGGCACCAGGTGACGTGGCAGTTCTGTGGGCCCCACAAGTGACGTGGTACCTGGTGACGTGGCATTTTGTTGTGGGCCCCACAAGTGACGTGGCATACACCTGACACCTGGTTAGGCTGAGGTAACACGGTTCTTGTGTTGCATTTGTTTGATTTAGTGTTACTATATGGGCCTAATGTAATACTTTATCCTGTGTTACCATTGAGAAGGAAAGCGTTGCATTTTATGTCAAAGGTAACATTGGCGGATGAAATGGTAAAAGTGCGTTACCTTAGGCCTGATGCAACATAAATCGTGTCTAAGGTAACAGTAGGTGTGTGTTGCATCCGGCCATCTATGGCGTAGTGCCATGTGGTCTTTCACAACCAATGAAAAGATCAAGATCGGTGGTAGAAAATACATTACAGTCTTCATGTCTACTTGAAAATATATACTTTTGTACCATAATTTTTTTAGTTGAATGTAAAAAAATTTAAGAGCAATTTATTTTTTATCATTCTTAAAAATATATATGTTTGTACCATAATTTAAAGGCTATGGTTTGTATTTAAAAAAAAAGAGAAATTGTCAAAAATACTACTTTTTCTAAAAAAAATTTCAATTTTACTATCTTCTGAAATTATTTTCAAAAATACGATCTGCAACTAAATGCAACCAAAAAATATTTTCAAAAAATACGGTCTGCAACCAACGCAACCAGATACAACCAAAGCAACTAGATGCAACTTTTTAAAAAATAATTGAAAAAACAGCTAAGAATTCAAAAAAAAAAATTATTAATAAAAGGGGTAAACTTGTGGTCTTGGTTTACCCTGGGGTTTCAATAGTTAACTTTTGGGGTTCAATGTTTCTATTTTGGCTTTTAGAAATATTAAGAATGACGAATAATTCGTATACGGACTTAGGGTTTAGGGTTTAGGGTTGTAAAACCCTGATTTTAGGGTTGTAACAACCCTAAAATCAGGACGCCGGAAAAACATCATTACTAACAAGTTACATCTGGTTGATTTTGGTTGCAAAAGTTGCAGATGGTTGCATCTGATTCTGATTACAAAAGTTGCACATGGTTGCATCTAGTTACACACCGTATTTTTGAAAATAATTTCAAAAAGATAGTATTTTTGCAAAAAGTACAAAAAACCATAGTATTTTTGAAAAAAAACATTTAGAGGTGGGTATTTATGAAAAAAGCTCTAAAAAAAATCATAATTTGGGTTTGTTATATATAAAATTTATGTTCTTAATTTCATGTAAGTTTAGAAAATATTATGTTTTATATTCTATTAAATTTTAAAAATTCTATAATAAAAGAAAAATTAACAATAAAAAAAATATGTGCTCAGTATTTACAGAACTAAAACAACTGTCTTCTTCGAAAATTGAACCGAAAAAATATCAAAAATAAAAAAGTACCGAACACTAAAACAAAAATATCCAAAAATAAATTATAGAGAATGATATAAAAAAAACTTTATTTTAATGTTAAACAAAAAAGATATTAAGAAGGTGTTAAAACCAATAACATTGTTAATAAAAGCGTTGGAAGTTTTTTCAGAGATTATAGGTTCTACATATTATGAATGTGATCCATTCACAAAATATAGTGTTGAATGGTGAATATGTTAGTTCCTAAGTTATTCAATTGTATTGATTCCTCACCGAGAAGTATATATCCAACATATATAAATATGTTGTATCAACACCAAAACACGGTAGATCACATGCTTGCTTATATATCGAAATTTGTTTAACACATAATCGAATTAAAATGTTTCAGAAGTAGCTATAATACTGTTGAAGGGTTTTGAGCATCAAACACTTAAAACAAATTACAAATCGAAACCCTCCGTGAAAATAGATTTTTAATTCCATATTCTCTAATGCCCATTGTGATAAACCATTCGAAACTGCTGGCAGTGCTTGACTAGCATTATCTTTTCATATTGAGGAGACCACCTCACTACACTTTTATGTCGAGCGCCACAAAGATTCAAACTTAGAAATATTGTCACTGTCTCTTTTAACCAAATTTCCCCCTGTTTTAAATAAAAAAATGGTCAATGATCTGAGCGCCGACTAATACGGAAGTAAACAAGTTGCAAGATGGTTGAGAGAGAGTTTTTCATTACCGGGGATTCTGAGGTAATACTTGGATATCTTGATGAATGTATGGGTGCCACGTGTTCGGCCCGTTTGGGTCCATCATGAGAGTTGTCGCGAATATTGCTTTTATGAGGATCGGTCATCGCGAATATTAATGGATATGATGGACTCTAAACACAAGCTGTTATGTTGCTTCATAGTGTTATTCGAAGAGATTTAAACCACAATCTAACTAGAACGATAGAGCGCACCAAAGTCCGAGTTGCTAAACTTAAATATAAAACTAGAATAGCATCATGTGGGATAGCAGTTCTATTGGTGTAATCTAGTGACAAAGTTGTCTATTGTCGTGTCTGCGTAAGATATGGTTCCTCGCTGAGTACACAAGTTTACTTGTTCTTCTTTCTTTTTTTTTGATATTTTTAGTATTTTATATTAATTTAATAAACAAGATGATAAAAAAGATACCATTCGTACTCCACGAGGGACTAAGGGCATCTCCAATAGGGGTGCCAAGAGGGATGCCAAATCCTATGTGGCATGGCACTCTTGGGTGCTTTCCTATTGGAGTTGTAAGGGTGCCCAAGGAGTGCCAAGAGAAGTTGCCAACTTTTGGCACCCTCTTGGCACCACCTTTAAATGAAAATATCTCAAATACTAGTACTAAAAGTATATGTGGTCCATTCCTATTATATTGTATCTAGTTTTAATATTATTTATTTAAGGACCATCTAAGCACCTTATATGGGATGTCAACTATTGGACTTGAAGGGTGCTAGATTTGATATAAATGAATGAAAAAATAAAAAATTATTATTTATGATGAGTTGACATGTTTAACACCCCCACAAGGGTGCCTCTATTGGAGATGCTCTAAAGTTCAAAGTTATAGAGTTGCAAATAACGAGCTAAAAGCTCAAGGTTCAAAAGACAATACAAACTAACTAGGCATCATACTACAAACTTCAGTCTTCAATCTGTTGCCTGATCCACATAGAAGCCAGGTGGTCCAGATGGTCCCGATTGAGAATCTGTCAAATATCCTGCCATAACACCTATATCATCACCTGATTTGGAAACAAACCTACCAGCTTTCTCCCTGGAAGCAATATCATCACCAACGTTCATAAACTTCACGACCTCCACAGGACTCTGGAACAAAGCCTCAATACCATCCTGCATAATACTAAGATCATCATTCATTACCTGTTTGTTTCCATGAGGATCCCGAAAACTCGTTGCCTTTCTCTTTGTCCTAGAGGTTTAGGAAGTATACCTCAAACTATATGTTGTACTAAGAGAATAATTAAGAGCCTGTCAAGAACGCTTATCTACACTATTCAGGGGATGGTTCGTCACGATAGGCACTATCCTCATAACCTTCTAAGATACCATCCTTAGTCACATTCATTTTCCTTTTACTCAAACAATCATAATCTTTAACACAATGCTGGAACGATAGACATAAGTGCAGTAGATAACCATGTTCCCTTCATCCCAATAGGATAAGGAATTCTTCAGACAATTACAACCTCCCACCTCATGCTTAAACAACAAATAAAAGGTGAAATAGTTAAGGTTATAGAACACATGCACCTTGGCCTTACAGTTCGGGGAGTGAGCATGCAATGAAACCATGACATATATAGCTCAGTCTAGGATCAAAAGTATCCATCTCAATCAGTACTCTCGCAGTAGATAAAGGTTCATTCCTTATAGCAGCTTAAAGAATATCAGTAGAACAAGCAATTCGTTTCCCAAGACCCCTAGCAACGTAGCAAATCCCTTCAATATTCTAGTAAAGAAAAGGTAAGTCTCTAAATTCAACCCAAATTTGTGTTTTCTCTCTTAAATTAGGAACTGGAACATGCTCAAACCAAAATCTCATATTGAACAATCTGTCATCTATCACAAAAGGACTGTTTTTAATTACATTAGTCATAATACTAAAATTACGAAACTTAAACACCAAATAGCCACCATGATGACGAAACAAATTTATAAGACTCGTAGATCTAAAGACACAAAGAGCAAATTTCGTAGTTTAACTTCTCAGGTATAGCATAACAACAATCCTTCCAAAAAAGGGCAAAATATGGAAAAAGTCACTAGGTAGGTTCACATAAATCATACCATTTGTGTTGGAGATGAACATAGAGAAATGCTGAAAGTCACCAAATTCAAGATTTAGAGGGACCTCATCCACCCAATCCTTCGTCACATGAAAAGAATCAGAGTACTCCATTGTCGCTCTATCGAGAATGGAACGAACATGCCTAATTGAAGAAGAACCAAACTTATCTTAATTAACAACCACGGTATCGTTAATCTTGTTCATGAATTTCATTTTGCAAAGATTTTTTATGAGAAATCATCGTTTGAATGAAGAGGAAAATAACGCAATATCCAAGGGCAGTGGATTTGGTCACATTAAGTGGTGTGTAGGAAGCATTGTGTGGGTGAGAATCCGAAGCAACAAAGTTGCTTAAGTAGGTATCCATTAGGTACCGTGAAAAAAGATTTAAGAAAATTAGCATCTCCATGAGGCTCCTAGTTCACTCTTGAATATAATATAAATAATGCGACTCTTAGCAAGTTATTACATAGATTCTCGAGTCAAGTTTAACAATACTCTTTATATTACCTCCTTATTTATATTTTATTCATATTTCAAACTACACTATGACAAAAAACAGAAAACGAATAGAAAAGTTGGAAGGAAAGAATATTTTATTAAGAAAAAAAAGAGTTAAGAACCATGTAAGTACTCTTAAAATAAAGGTGAGAGAAGAGCCTCTTAAGTTTTTAAAAGAGCCTTAGAGCTATAATTTTATCACTACTCATTATTTTTGGATTTAAGAGTTTGTTTAAATAGTATTTTGGATATGCTCTAATTCTATACATATGTGTACCCAAGGTTAATTTTATTTTTCTCACTACATTACCTCAAAAATCGTCACGTCATTTAGCATAAAATACAACGTTCTTGTTAGTTGTTTTTGCTTGTTAATAACCTGGTACAACGCAAAAGAAAGCTTTCCCTTATAATAGTTATTTTATTACCTCATAGCTTACATGTTTTCTTTAACATAAACTAACATCTTAGAGCACCTCCAAGAGCTTCCTTAACAAACTCTTAAATAAAAATATAACGAGTATGACAAAAATTGGAGCCCAAAAAGACTCATAGTGACTCTTAAAAATCTTAAGAGCGTCTTCTCTCATCTCTATTTTAAGAGCCACTACATAGCTCTTAACTTGTTTCTATTAATGAAATATTCACTTGCACATGTTTGAATTTAAATCTTTGTCATAGTAAAATTTGAAATATGAATCATAGTTTAGGGGGCAAGATAAAGAGTATCGTTGGAGTTGACACGGAAATCAATGTACTAATTTACTAGGAATCACATTATTTCTATTATATTTAAGAGTCTATGAAAGGCATATGTATAGGCCTATTTGTAAACATCGAGGATACGACTCGACTTAAACAAGAATGTAATAAGTAAATAATAATTCAATTGTCACAGGAATCTCATAAGGTTATATCATTCAAAAGAATGAAGATTAAAGTCAATCTACAGACTTGAAGTAACTCTACATTGAAAGAAGTTCATTTATTTGATCAAGCCTCAATGAAGTATTCAAGAAAGTGGATCCATTAAATTGACAGAGATTTCTACAATGTGACAGCAAATGTACAGGTTATAGTGTTTGTTAAAGTCAAAAGAAAAAGGACCACAACTTAAAGTCAAAAGATGAAGAATAGCCATTGCAGTTAGTCACTCATGAACCAGACAGTACATCGAATGTCAACATCATTCGGTGAAAGTTCGTCATTATTTTCAGTGGTTCAAGGATTGATTCTGATATAAAGAAATAATACTAATTCTCTTAATTAATTATATCAGTTAATTAATTTATCCAGTAAATTAATTCTTCAAGAATTAATTTATTCTTTAAATTAATTTTGAGATTAATTAATTATTATAGAATTAATATATATTTATTTATATATATGACTTGCTAATTAAACTTGCATGACTATTGGAAAGACAGTCATACAAGCCTATTTGATTGTCATACCGACAGTCATACAAGGCTTGTATGGCTGTCATACCGACAGTCATACAAGGCTAATTCAACAGTCATATGAAGCTCATCTACAAGTCATGCAAGTGTTATTTCCTCAAGTCATACAAGACTTTCTATAAATAGAAAGGCGGCCACAGTGTTGAAAGTAGTGATACAAAAGAGACATCAAGACAGAAAGCAAAAAAAAACTAAACATTTCATATTTACTCACTGTCTTAAAACCAAAGCTCAACTGCCGGAATCTTTTTCTCAAGTGAATTTATTTCTAGCCTTGAATGTGATATCCATACTACTAGAAATCAATTACTTGTATTGATTTGACTATCTAGCGGATCTTTATCCTAGAATTTATCTCGAACTATCTTTTAGTGGATAAGTTCATGTCGAATTTATACTAGATTTGTTTTAATTAGTTTGAGATTCAATCATTGTAATCCGTACTGTATTTGTAACACCTTTCAAGTTTAATATTAGTTATATTTAACTTGAATTTTGTTTAATTTAATTCCGCAGTAATTTGTTCTTGGATTGTAAAATCGTAAACCAAACAAATTCGATAAAATGGTACTGTTTGTATTCACCCCCCCCCCCCTCTACAAACTTATTAGGACCAACAATTGGTATCAGAGCCTACTAATTAACGAACAAATAAAGATCCATACTTTTGTGATTTTTTCAAGAACGTTCAAATTTTTATTCTTATAAAAATTCAAGATGTCTACTCAAAAAGTTTGAGCCGTCAAAATTCCGATATTCAGTAAAGAGCACTATCCAATATGGAAGAAGAAGATGTTCTTGTTTCTTCAAATGGCAAATATAAAGTATCTCGGTGTATTGAAGAACGGACCAAAACTTCCTATGATTGTTGAGGAAGAGCAGATTGAGAATAATGTTGTTACTCAAGTTGCTAGGATGTATCCCAAAGATCCAAAAGACTATACAGCTAATGAAAAGGAGGATGCTTCTCTGGATGCAAGCCCACAGTTAATTCTGGTTGATTGTCTAGATCCAATCATGCATAATCATGTTTTAAATTGTGTTAATACCAAACACATTTGGGATACGATTGAGATAATCAATGAAGGGACAGAAGAAGTCATAGAAAACAAGATGGAAATTCTTACCTCTTCATATGAACACTTCAGATCCAATCCTGGTGAAGGTAACTCTGCTGTTTTTGAAAGATACGGCAAATTGATTAATGATCTGAATCTCCATGGAAAGCATTACACTATCAAGGAGATAAACAAGAAGTTCCTTCTAACACTTCCATCACATCTGGAGCACAGAATTTCAGCCATTAGAGAAGCGAGGGATCTAGGTGAGATTTCTTTGGAAAGACTCTATGGTGTTCTAAAAACTTATGAGCTGGAACAGATTCAACTGAAGGAAATCTATGGAACAGGGAAAGTGGTAAGTACGTCTACTGCACTGGTGGCAAACGTTTCACAAAAAATGGAAGTGAAGGTTGTTCAACCTTCCTGTTCTAACAAGGATGTTACTGTAGCTAAATATGGATTTACATCCACAAGTCAATCTGATGGTGACTTCTATTCCATGGAAGAGCTTGAACAGCTGGAAGATGAATCTATGGCAATGATAGTGAAGAAGTTTAGGAACTTCAGATTTAGAAGAAATCCCAATCTTAAGTTCAAACCCAGATTCCAGAGAGGTAGTTCCTCTTCCTCAAGTAGCACAAGGGGTGGCGATAAAACTAGAACAGTAGACAGAAGCATAATTAGATGCTTTAATTGTAATGAGTTGGGACACTTTGCTACTGAATGCAAAAAGCCAAATCAAGCAAGGAGGAACTCATATGATTCAAGTAAGAAGAACAGGAATGGGAAAGTTTATCTTGTTAAAGGTAAGAGTTGGGATGATACAGATAGTGATGAAGAAGATGGTGAAGTTGGAAATTTAGCACTCATGGCAAAAGAAGGCAGCACTTCATCTTACAAGTCTAAGGTAAAGTTCACTGACTCTGAAATGATTTATCATCTTAGTAGTATAGTATCTTGTGCACGTAGTGAAAATGATAGAATAATTCTTCAGAACACTTCTCTTGAAAAGGAAGTTAAAGAATTGAAATTAGTGCATGTTAATCAACATGAACTCACTAAGAAGGTAGCTTTTCTTGAGAATAGGGTTAATTGTTATAAACAGTTAGAAACCATTCTTAAAGCCCAGATCCCTGAACTTGAGACAAAGGTTAGAGCATACTATAATTCTTGCAAAACAGCATAACAGATTTTCAATAAGCAAACTATTAGTCAAACTGTTGGTATAGGTTATGGCTATAATGAGGCTATTGGAATGTTAGGCATTAATACCCCTAATAGAGTTGGTGCTGAAGAAAGGGGTATTCCACATGTGCTTAAGGGTGTTAAAGTCCCTCTCTTTAAAGAATCTATAGCAGAACCTTTAATTGAATCTTCTATCATCATTCAAGAAGAGATGTGTATTGAGGACATTGCCAATGGGATTGTCCAATCAAAAAAATGTGTGCCTAAGAGTTCTGTCAAAGTTGTTCATACAATGGAGACAAAATTAGATACTCATAAGTTGGAACAAAACAACATGTCTAACATGCATAACATGCCTAGTGTAGATTTATCTCATAAAGCATGTGGTGTTGCGAATTGCATGCCTTGTGCTTTCAATGTAATATATGTTTATTTTAATAGTAAGCATGCATCTAATGATAAGACTGCTCCTCGTCAACATGTTAATAATAAGAAGCATGTTAGATCTAAAACTGCTAGTCCTCCTAAAATTAGAGTGGGCACGTTTATACCTAAGCCTACTCATAAATGTGTTAAGGCTGGTTATAAATGGAAATGCTTTTTTTTAAGGAGGTTGAAGTGGTTAAACACTACAAGAAAAACTGAATTAGACAACTGAACTATGACCGTTGTCTATTGCCCCTGAAAACCGATGACTATTGAGATGCCGTCAGATAGACCTCAGACAACGGTTAAAAAATGTTGTGTAAAAGCACTGAAACGACAATCACCGATTAACAAAGTATGGTATAACAACCAGAAAGGACAACAGTTTCCTACCAAAAACGTGTTGTATAAGGTGATGAACACAACATACGAGTAAATAGAGAGTGTTGTATAACAACTAGAAACAACAATAGGTCACTGGAGAAGGCATTGTTGGAAGACATTAGTATTAATAGATTAGTTTATGTCGCCCGTTGTGCAAAGTTCTATCTACAACGGTTTTCTTTCTTACACTACGCCATAGATGGCCGGATGTAACACTTTTCAATTGCAACACCTACTTTGTGTTACAATTGATACACTATTTTTTAACTACTGCAATACTTCGGAGACAGTGTTACATTACACATAAACGTTCTGTTGCAATAGAACCGACTCTGTTGCAAAAGACTCCTTGTGTTACTCTATCGACACAGTGTTGCATTTGATTTCAATTAATAATTAATTTTTAATCAAAAAATAATATTAAAAAAGGTGGGGCCCACAGAAAAAAGTGGGCCCCACAAGTGGGTCCCACTAAATTTTCTATTTTTTATTTAAAAATTAATTATAATTAATTTTTAAATTAATTTTTAATTAAAAAATAATATTAAAAAAGGTGGGGCCCACAGAAAAAAGTGGGACCCACAAGTGGGGCCCCCTAATTTTTATTTTTTATTTAAAAATTAATTAATAATTAATTAATAATTAATTTTTATTTAATTTTTAATCAAAAAATAATATTAAAAAAGGTGAGGCCCACAGAAAAAAGTGGGACCCACTAATTTTTCTATTTTTTATTTAAAAATTAATTAAAAATTAATTTTAAATCAAAAAATAATATTAAAAAAGGTGGGACCCACAGAAAAAAGTGGGACACACAAGTGGGACCCACTAATTTTTCTATTTTTTATTTAAAAATTAATTAATAATTAATTTTTAATTAATTTTTAATCAAAAAATAATATTAAAAAAGGTGGGGCCCACAGAAAAAAGTGGGCCCCACAAGTGGGTCCCACTAAATTTTCTATTTTTTATTTAAAAATTAATTAAAAATTAATTTTAATTAATTTTTAATTAATTTTTAATTAAAAAATAATATTAAAAAAGGTGGGGCCCACAGAAAAAAAGTGGGACCCACAAGTGGGGCCCCCTAATTTTTATATTTTTTATTAAAAATTAATTATTAATTAATTTTTAATTAATTTTTAATTAAAAAACAATATTAAAAAAGGTGGGGCCCTAAACCCTAAACCCTAAACCCGAACCCTAAACCCGAATAAATTTTTAATTGATTTCTTCGACGATCCAACCGTACGGATGTTAAAAGATACTCATTTTAGTGTTGGGAAAAAATAATCAAAAAATATAAAAGTCTGGTTATGCCGCATCTTTCCAGAAACGTTGGAAAAGTATTGCTTTCAAGAACGGGACATGTGTCAGATTCACTGAATTATTTTTTTCAATTGATTTCTTCGACGATCCAACCGTATGGATGTTAAAAGATACTCATTCTAGTGTTGGAAAAAAATAATCAAAAAATATAAAAGTCTGGTTATGCCGCATCTTTCCAGAAATGTTGGAATAGTATTGCTTTCAAGAACATGACATGTGTCAGATTCACTGAATAATTTTTTCAATTGATTTCTTCGACGATCCAACCGTACGGATGTTAATTGGTACTCGTTTTAGTGTTGGGAAAAAATAATCAAAAAATATAAAAGTCCGGTTATGCCGCATCTTTCCAGAAACGTTGGAATAATATTGCTTTAAGGAACGGGACATGTGTCAGATTCACTGAATAATTTTTTCAATTAATTTCTTCGACGATCCAACCGTACGGATGTTAATTGGTACTCATTTTAGTGTTGGGAAAAAATAATCAAAAAATATAAAAGTCCGGTTATGCCGCATCTTTACAGAAACATTGGAATAATATTGCTTTCACGAACGGGACATGTGTCAGATTCATTGACTAATTTTTTTAATTGATTTCTTCGACGATCCAACCGTACGGATGTTAATCGGTACTCATTCTAGTGTTGGGAAAAAATAATCAAAAAATATAAAGGTCCGGTTATGATACATTTTCCCCGAAACGTTGGAACAATACTACTTCCGGGAATGGGACACGTGTGAGATTCACTGAATAAATTTTTTAATTGATTTCTTCGATGATACAACCATACAGATGTTAATCGGAAATCATTTATAGTATATTAATATTTTTTAAATTATATTATATAATTACATATAATATTTAATTAATTTTAAATTAAAAAAATTAAAAAAATACTTGTACATGACAAAAAACACAAGGCGGCAATTTTCCCCCCAAAATGAATTGTTAGAAGCAGTTTCGCCCTTAAACTAAAAAAAGCGCCGCCCTCACTCTCTCAGACTCTCTCTCTCTCTCGTTCCACTCACACACTCCACCCACACACTGAACTCTCAAAACTCACCTCGATTAATTGGTAAATACATACATATTTTCATTACTTCATTGATTTTGCCAATTCTTACTCTTCTATTTTAATTTTCAATTAGGGCTTTTCTTTTGGGGATTCAATTAGGCTTCATTTGAGGGTTTCAATTAGGGCTTCGATTGGGGCTTCCAATTCAAGGTAAAATAGCTAATTTGCTGTTAATTGTTATTCTTCCAGTTTTTTTGGGTGTGGTTTTTTGTGGTTGCAATTAGTACAAGGCCAGGTGAATCAATAACTTCCCCAATCAATAGTCTTGCCGGATTAGCTCGTTCATCATCTCGGTTTGAGATGAATGCAGGTAAATGTCATTCTATCCTTGGTTTTATGTTGTCGGCACCTGAATTGACACTGCTTATCATTCCATAAATTCAGTACAGAATTAATCAAATGAAATAAAGTGCAGGTGCAGCCACTAGAGTGGTTCATAGGGTTATCGGTGATGGTGTTGGTAGTGAGGGGTCAAAGGTGAGGGCAAAGATCGTGGCTGATTTTGATCTCTTAAAAATAGCTAGGTGCACTCCAGGATTTGTTGGAGCTGATTTGGCCGCACTGGCTAACAAAGCTGGGAATCTTGCTATGAAGAGAATTATAGACCAAAGAAAGTCTGAGTTGTCTATAGAACCTTTGGTCGAAGAAAATGCTGAAGAGTGGTGGAGACGCCCATGGACCCCTGAAGAGATGGAGAAGCTTCGCATTACTATGGGTGATTTTGAGGTGAGCTGGAGAATTCAAAGTTTTCTCTTTAACATTAAAACACCATTCTATAATTTTTTATATCATTCTAGACGTCCACAGTGATAGTATCTTTAAATTAATAAAATTCCATTAAGATGCCTATTGTTGGTACTTTAGCTTTATCTTATTTAGTAATTTACAGCGGTTACATCTCTTTGCATCTTGGTGCAAAACTGAAATTGACTCTTGTTTTGATTTTCCCTATGAAATAGTTTGTTTTTTTTGTATCATCCGCCCACTGTGGCTTGATTCTCTATAGCATAGAGTCTACTGTAGATTAATCCTTTCATGTTAGTGTCTATGTAGCTTTTTATTAAGATCTCCTGTTCTGTTCTTTTTTTCTTTTTTTTTTTGCGGATGACAATTATTATATGTGGTGTCAACACCTGGAAACTGAAAGGATAGTATTCTCATATTTGATGGTTATATATATATTTGTGTAATTGACATCTGAGGTTTACAAAGTGATACAAAAAGCTTATCATTGTAGCATATACTTATTTTGCTGTTTAAAGTTGTACTAGATATATAGTTGCTGTAATCTTATTTTGCTGTTTAAAGTTATTAAGTGACAGATTGAGAAATTCTGTTGGCTCATTTCTTTTAGTTCTTTCCAGTAATAGTTGGATACTGTCCTCGATCATCCTAGATAAAGTACTACATATATGAACTGTAAAAAAAATATTGAATTTTGATTTAAATTAAGGAATACATCATTTCTGCTTGTTATCACTGACTTGTATTTCTATTAAATATCTAACACATTCAGGGTATTATTGAGGCTTGTATAATAGCCCCCCTTGTTCAACTGTTTGGCAATGCTGAATTTGAAATTAAGAAATAGGCTTCCTGGGCAGTTGCAACTGCTACAGCTGTTGGTACACATGAACAAATCAAGTAGGTCGTCTTGCAATTCTTTTTTTCCTGTATTCTGGAGATTTGAAATCGTACATAAGTTTAATGTCATATTTTTGGTTCTTAGGTTCTTGGTAAGCCAGAGATGTATAAAGCCTTTGTGTGGTCTCGTTCAAAAGATAAAAAATTACAGTTGCTGCAAGAAATAACACATGAATCTGGCATCGAATGGAATTCAAAATCTCTAGAGCAGCAGTTGTATAATCCTCTTGCAGTTGAGCAGCCACCTTCAGTCAAGCAGGTGATTTTTTACACATCTCTTTCTTTCATCATAAAACGAGCAAGCCTAGCATTGGGACCTTTGACTAGCATTGGTAATACTGCACATCATTTAATTGTGAGAGTTACGACCTTGCAATTCATAGGAATTCCTGAAATTCAGCATTTTTCAGAATCTATGTTATGAATTGATGGCATGATTTAGAAGGGTTAAAGGCCTTAATACTTTTTTTCATAAAAACTAAATTATAGGTTTATGTTTTGAGATTACGTCAGTAAAATATTTCATCTACCAGATTTGTCGATGGTGCTGTATAGGTGAACCATTAAAGGTATCTTAAGCTGTTTTCAAAAATGCTGCAGGGCAGACTTCAAAATAATGCTGTAAATTGTAAAATTGGTATTATATAGTGAATTTTGGATATGTCGTAGACCTGAATGTCTATCTTACTCAGAAAAAGGAATCAAGTAAAAAGAATAAAGCGAACAGAAGTTAGAGGCTCTGGACTGGGACAGATTGGAGCTGTCAGAAATGTTAGAAACAAGAAAATACTGCTGATTGTTTCAGAATGTTAAGCTCTCTAATGTTCAGCATCATGCTCCCAACAAAACAATAAATAATCTTTATTAGTTTATTCTTGCTGATTGTTTTGGCACTGTTGCATCTTTTTTTGAGTAATTAACAAAAATCCTTAACTTGCAGTATTATCTGGTTTTTACAATTTTTGTGTTTGCTATTGCTATTGTGCATGAAATTCAATATACATTACGGTTATTATGCAATTAAATCTATCAATAAAGTCCAATATAACCTTCTACTTGGATAGAAAGAAAGGGACGACTCACATCCGTTTTTTACATTCTAATGCAGATATGTACAAATCCATCCGAGAATACAAGTCAAGTTGTAGATGTTCCAACTGTCTCTTGTTCAGCCACTGACACAAGTTGTAGATGTAGGTCATTATTGTATTGATCAGTGACTGATTTTGTATTATGAATTGGTTGGTTTATTTTGTAAAGGGATCGGATTATGTACCAACCAGGTCTCGCAATTTTTTTAATTTAAGTGTTGCAGTTGCTATTATAACTAATGTTGCAATATTTCATTTTCTGTTGCCTTAGTACGTAGAATTAGTGTTACATTAGCTATTTATAACAATATCTAGTGTTTCATTAGCTAAAAATTTAATGTTGCAATAGAATCTGGGGTCCACCAGTGACGTGGCACTAAAGTGGGCCTAGTGATGACGTGGCATAGTGGGACCCACACAAGTGACGTGGCACAGTGGGACCTACAAGTGACGTGGCACAGTGGGCCCCACTGGTGACGTGGCAATATTGTGGGCCCCACTGGTGACGTGGCAATATTGTGGGCCCCACTGGTGACGTGGCAATATTGTGGGCCCCACTGGTGACGTGGCATTTCTGTGGGCCCCACTGGTGACGTGGCATTTCTGTGGGCCCCACAAGTGACGTGGCATACACCTAGCACCTGGTTTGGCTGATGTAACACAGTTCTTGTGTTGCATTTGTTTGTTTTAGTGTTACTCTATGGGCCTAATGTAATACTTTACTTTGTGTTACCATTGAGAAGGAAAGCGTTGCATTTTATGTCAAAGGCAACGTTAGCGGACGCAATGGTTAATGTGTGTTACATTTGGCTTAGTGCAACAGTTTTTTGGGCAATTGCAACAGTAAGAGTGCGTTGCATCTGGCTACTTATGGTGTAGTGTTATAAGTCTTGTTTATTTTTCTTTTGCACAATGGTTTATTTTTTATCTACAACGGTTTTCCTCCTCAGTATCTGCACTTTACTCAACGGTTTTTATCTCTAAGTGTGTTATCTGGATTTTAAAATACAACGTACTCTTTTTACATGTTTGTAGTAAGAAGGCTTTTGAACAACACTTCACATGTATTTACCTATTGTGCTTTGTTTTGTTAGACAACAGTTTTATTTTAAGAATGTGTTGTAAGAGATTATTTTTACAACGTTTTTGTTTGGTCAATCTTTTGTATTTAGTCTAAATAGACAATAGGTTTATTTTATGAGTATGTTATATGAAAAACATTTGCAAAATAGTCTAAATAGATAGTGGCCATTGTTTGATACAGATAATAACAATAGTTCTTATAGATGCCACACTAAGCTAAAAACATAAGAGAAAATGGTTTTATAACCAAATGAAACAATGGTAGACATTGTAATTAAAAGCCAACAAAAATACCAAACCAAATACTTCACATATTACCAACTAATATTCACCATTACAACCACTATTCACCAAATTCTCAAACTAATGTTCCAATCGAATGATTATTTTTGTTGTGGTAAAATCATCATCTATTGTACCTATGTGAAATCAAAAGTTAAATAGATGATGATTTTACCACGGAAAAAATAATCTACAAGGATTTCCATCCTTGGTTGGCCAAGAGCATCCGCAAATCAGCAAAGTTTAGGATTTAGGCCAAACAGCGAAGTAGGTGCATTTGTCTGCTCATTTAAAATGAAAGGTCTAACATGCAAGTTGTAGAACAGCAGAACGTTTTGTACGCCTTCCATGTTGATGTTGTGATGCAGATAGCTAGGAGTCGACTTCTTCTAAGAGTGACGCTCCACTCACTGTTGGGCCTGCTAACTCATCAGTGCTATTGATTAGACCAACCCTTGAAAGCCCAAAGTCCGTCAACTGTCACCAAAGAGAAATGTAATAAATTTTAAATACGCGAATAGAGACAAACCATAAGCAAGGTTGATAACAAATGGCCTTGGATGTTCAAAGCAGAAAAGATTCATGTTTACAATCAATATTTATGGCATATTTCCCTTCAGATTAATATGCATAAAAAAAGAAGCGGTATTGTTAAGATAGTCTAATGTGGTAGGAATTTGATTCCTCGTCCTCTAGTTGGTAGGGAGTCTAAATTAGTTGCTTATCAAGTCTTAGATCTTTCACAGGTTTATATAATTTCAAAATTGAGAGAAGTTCCTCAAGGAAGAGAGTGACTGTGTTTCATCATCTATCTTATTTTGTAACCAGTCCTATTTACATATAAAATGCGTGTACTGTTACTAATTTGCAATAGTTGCTCCTTCTGTTCAAAGAACAGACCCTGAGCCTCCTAATTTTATTAAATAGGAAAAGATATTTTAGAAATCTTTATTGTAATCTGCATGAGAGAGTTTTGCTCATGGCAAAATATTATTCACAAAAACATTGATATCTACTGTCAGAAGAATTCACAAATCATGTAAATTTTGCTATTATTAGCACATTAAATTAACCTTTTTACAATATAGGGCCTTATACATAGGCCAAGACGGCCAAAGGAAAAGCAAAAACAGGACGGTGTTACCTTATGATGACCATCGTGTGCAATCAACAAATTATCCGGCTTTAGATCAGGATGAACAATGCGTAAAGAGTGTAAATATTCTAATGCAAGAACCTGTCAATGATTTAAACTAAGTTAACCTCACCATAATTAGCAAAATATAAATATATTAACCACTTCTGCAGTACATACATGAGCAATATCTTCATCCAAACAGCCAAGATTTCTTAATAATGAATAAAGATCTCCACTATTCAAGTACTCCATTACGAGATACAAGTTTTCACGTTAAGTAAATGATTAGAAGAAGCAAACAAGGAATTAGGCATTAATGTTAGAACATGGACAACAATTATAAAGCACACTTCACTTTGCTTTAGGAATTCTGTGCTCACCACAAAAGGATTTCGAACTGCAATTAAAATATCAGGTTTCACCAAAATGCTCTAAACATCATTTTTACGGATCATGTCTGCTTTTTTAAGAACCTGAAAACATAACTATTATCAATGATCAATATATTACTAGTTACTAGTGAATGAGTACATATTTAGAAATAAATCAAAGGATTTCCCCATACATATTTTGCATGGTCGTGTTTTCTATGGGTTTATGGGTGCTTTTGTAACAGAATGAACAAAAGTATATGCAACTGCTCCTAAATGATATGCACATAGAAAGTGGGAATCCTATTTTGAAATTTTCTTATTATGTTTCAATGCACCTACAAACAGACATTAACACGAATATTTGATAAACAGTGATTAGTGCATAATTTTGCATTCTCTTGTACTTATTTTATTGTTAGTTTTCGTATTTTTAAATAAATTAACTAGTTGTATTTTCATATTTTGTAGATATTTGGAAAAATAAAGAAAAAAGAAGAAAAAGGGACAAGGAATGGCAAAAGTGGAAAAGAAAAATCAAGGATGGAAGAAAAAGACAAAATAAGGTGTTGGTTGATTAGATTTTAAGATGAAGGGCCAAGATTAACCCAACAATTCCCCAAAACCCTAATTTTCCCCTATAAATACCCCCTCCTTCCCCTTTGTAAATAACCCTAGTTTTAGCCTAGTCTAAATTTTTAGTTAGCCTCTCTTTTATTTTCTTAGATCTAGTTTCTCTTTCATTGTAGTAGCTTTAATTTTATAAACCCTCTTTCATTTTAATGTTAATTCAAACATTCACTTTAATTCTCCATCTTGTTCTTTTCATTTATTGGCTATGAACTTTTATAAATCCAATAAAGTGGGTCAAATAGCTTTTGTGCTACCACTTGAGGTATAAAGGAGCCTTTTCATTTAATGGTTTGTAGTGTTTAATCTCTAGATTAACTTTTTATTGTGTTCTTGAATCAAGCTCCTTTAAATTTGATTTTAATGTTGGGTTTGATGATTAGAGCTTGTTAGTTACATTTTCTTGTTGAGTTTGGTATGATTTTGTAGTGGGTTTGCTAATTTAGTGGTAGATTTGATGTTGGGAGTTGAAAGGAGGTTGTAGATTTAATTTGGTGTTTGAATTTGTTAATGGGTTTGTTAGTTTAGAGTTTGATTTGGTTTTTGTTAGTGTTAAATTTAGGTTCTTTAATCTTTAGATTTAGTTTTGGATAACTTGTTGGGTGTTTTTACATTTTTCCGGTGGATTTAAATTTTCCGGTAAAATAAATTTTCCGGTGAGATTTGAACTTTTCGACCCCTTTTTAAATTTCTCCGGTTAAAATTTTCTTTCGGCACAAAATCCAATTTGTGTTGGGATTTCAGTAGGCCCCTAGTTTAATTTTATTTCTACTGTTAACGACTCAATTACATTTTTCTGTTCGGTTTCCTCTTGGCCTTCGAAGCTTCAGTTTTTTTTTCTGCTGTGTGGCAGCGCGTAGACCCCACGCACGCTCCTTTCTATATTTTGATGTTCTCCTGCACGCTCCTTTCTTTATTTGGTGTTGATTTTTGATTTTTGTTGATTTTAATTTTGCTACTTTAGTCACCTGCTCTTAATTGTCTTACTTCATTTAATTGAATCATGTTTACTTGGTTTAATTAATCTTGTCTGGTTGGTTTTAATTAACATTAATTAGCCTTGTCAATTGTCATTAGTATTAGTAATACTTAGTTTTAATTGTTTAGCTTTTATTTCGATTTAAATATCTAATAAATTATTCTCCCAATTTTGGTTCCCTGCTAATTAGTTACGTAAATTGGTTTCTAGATTTGATTTTCTTGCATTCTAATTCTTAGCCCATTATAGATTAGGCCCACATAACATTTCCCAACTCATCATGTTTTTATTATTATTAGCCAATGTTATGATCCATGTTTAATCTAGCCCATAATCAATTCAATCCAACCCCTGGCCCAAATTCATTTCCTGTCCATTTTATCTTTCTCGTTTTAGTTTCCTTTTATTTATTTTCTTTCTTTTTATTTATCTAGTACTAGTTTAACTTCTTGTTTAATTCTTTCCTAAATCTTGATTTCCATAACTCAACGTGTTATATTTGGTTAAACTTAGATTTTATGTCCAATCATTTACTTAATTTACCTAGTTAAAATTTTTAGTTGTTAAATTGTAAAATATAAAAACATCTCAAAATTAATTGTTCTAGTCCGCCTAGATTAAAAGTTAAGGACTTGCGAAAAATAAAATAGTCCCTGTGGATCGAATCTTAAATATTAAAACGATGATCGTGCGTTTGCGAAATTAAATATTTATTTTTAGCACATCAAACAGCAATATGATCAATTAGGAATTCAAGTCATTGGACAAGTAAAGACACTTCTGGTTTGATAAGTTGACAAGTATAAAGGGCACTAATAGGAGTTTCAGAATGTAGCCTAGTGGAAAAGTAGTTCTCTCCCGCGACCAAGGTCATGGATCTAATTCCTCACTCTGATATGGAAGGTCCGACATGTAAGCTGTTGGTGCTCTAAAAGAGTTCTCATCTCTGGGAGGTGGTGGTCCAGAATTGACCCTCAATGGTCTTCCATCAAGTTCCTTCCAATTGACATTGGTTTGGTGCTCGGATTAGAAATACAATAACAAGTAAATGTATAAACTAGTTTAAATCCATCATAGGACTATAAGAAACAAAGAACTTTGTGGTTTTCCACGGTAGTAACTGATACATGTTAGACTGATGATGCAGAACATTAAGGTATTACTACATAATTAAAGCCTAGATTCTAACACCAGTTTCTATCTATATGATGCAAAAAAATAAAAGGAATCGTTGCAATTACATATGCAAATTACAAATAAGATAAAGCCCTAAATTTAAAGGAGCAAATACCAAACTAAACAAATTATATGAACAAAATCCTAAATCAAAATCAAATCAAAGAGAGAAAGAGTAATACCTAAAAATCGGAACTTCGATTGGAGAATAGAAATTGAAAAAAAAAAACCAAATTGAAGTTGTAATCAAATCAAATTGAAGTTGTAACTCAAATCGAAGATAAGTTCTAAACTAAATCAAATCAAAGAGAGAAAGAGTAATACCTAAAAATCGAAACTTCGATTGGAGAATAGAAATTTAAAAAAAAACAAATTGAAGTTGTAACTCAAATCAAAGATAAGCTCTAAAATAACGATAAAGTCGAAGAGAAGAATGTGTGTGTGAGAAGAATGGTGTTTGGGTTTGGCTGAGAATAGTGCTTGGCTGTAAGAACGAGGGGAAAAGGGAAAAAGGTAAACTTTTTGTGAAGGGGGAAATGAATTTTTCGCAAATGGGGGGAAATAATTATAGTTAAAATTTTATGAAAATTTGAAATTTTAAGGAAATGGGGAACAGAAGTAACGAAAGTAAAAGAGGGAAATAAAAATAGTGAGGTAACAATTTAAAGATTTTTATACCACTAACATCATTAATAGACCAAGTAGATGCTTCTTTATGTTGTTTAAGTAGATTAATTACTTTAAATTCTTGGTTATGAACTATGTCACTAGAGATAACAACATGGTGAGTTTCATTATTAACTACCAAAGACTGATCAAGAGTGGAAAAGGATGGATTATAATCAAGTGGGGGTGGCTCACCAACAGAAGTCTTAACAAATAACTTAGGATCAAAAGAACTATCCTCAAGTTGAGTTTCATGTTTAGAACAAATAACATTTAATTCATCTAACATCTCATCACAAGTAAAACTCATGTATAATTCATGAAGTTCTTTATTACTCGCATACTCTAACAAAATATCGTTCTCAAGAAAAGACACAATTGCACTATCCTCAAGATGTGACCATGAAACAACCTCATCAATCAAATTAACTCCTAGATGCGGAATAGACATGACTACTATGTTATCCTAAAAACAAGCTAGACCTTACTCCTAACAATAAGATACTACTAAAAGTAACAGCTCAAAAAGCATTCGTCGTGACTGGCCAGGCAGGAGGAAGCATTGCCAAGAGGCTAACCACCATTCTAGGCACCAGTTTAAAGGCCATGTAAGCTTTCGCTAGCCTAGACACCACCGAAAAATACTTAGTGATTTGTTCCTCCTAGATTCTCTTCCTAGTTGAGCGTGATATCCTAGGGGCTAACGTCTAATTAATTTTATTAAGGAAATGGAATGCAAGATGAACGAATTAGTGATTTGTGGGCCAAGGAAAGGGTGATGAAATCTCTCACCTTATCTTGAAATTGGGCGGCACCCTTAAGATTGATTTAATGATGCAACATACAAAGAACGAGAAATAAACACTTACGGATGCACTACACTACGTGTTCTATTCTAAATTGTATGTACCTCTTTCCTTCAGCAATCAACAAAATTATAAGATGGAAAGCGATAAAGACAATAAATAAATCTAGATGATGTGCTCCTATGTGAGAGAATGAATGATGCAACAAATTGGTTTTTAACAAATAACTAACTAATATTTTTGGATTTTTAAAATATTTAATTTTTTTGGATTTTTTTGGCTAATGATGGAAAGAAAATAGAGAGGTGATACGGAATACCGAAAAGCGCTTCCAAAAATTTTACAAGAGACGATGAGGCCTTCTAGCAATCTTCTTGTCCAAGCTTTCTTCCGCTTCAATGTACCCTAAAAGATAAACAATGCAGAACAAGAAACTAATCCGAAGAATTAAATATCAAGGAGTGAAAATTACCAATAATCCCCGGCAGCGGCACCAAAAACTTGATGTGTAAAAATAATGCGAACTGCAAGTGCACAGTGTTTAGTTGTAGCAATCACAGATCGATCTACAGAGACTATGTATTTTCGAAACCCTAACAGTTAACTCAGACAAACTAGACAATAAGATTTGAGATGAGATTTGTTTAACCTAATTAACAAATAAAATCAAATAAGGAAAACCTAGGAATCCGAATCCATTAATCAATCACAATTAATATCAACTAGCCCTAAAATCAATTCTCTTTCCTTAACAAATAAGACATATCAATTAACGAGACAAGCATATACTATGAAACTTGTTATCTAACAATAACCTATCAAAACTTCATGGAGCAAGCATAGGCTACGAAAAATAAATCCGGTAACAATAATATATCAAAATCACTTTGTCAATTGAACAATTAAGCACCAAGAAAAATTATGAGAACCAATTAATAGGAACAAGAAGATATCAACAATAATCAAATTAACTTCATCTTCATCCTAGGGCAAGATATTTAGCTAGATATAATTTTAGAATTAACAAAACAATTATATTCAAAACATATAATAAACTTGATTAAATAAAGTGATAATATCTATAATCAATTACCTGGCCAATTAATAGAAAAGCAAAGTTTAAACCATTAACCTGAATACATGCGGATTAATGGCAGTGGTGTCGTACGTGAACACTAACCAAACCAATTAATAAACTAACTAACAGCAACAACGAAAGATATTATATTAATAAACAAGATACTAACTAAAAGCATGCGAGAAACTAAGGATTAATATATTAATAATAACAAAAGTAAGTGCGGAGAGTATAAAACAAATAAAAACTACCAAATTCTAGGTGTCTCAAATACAAGAGAGGAGCCCCATATATATAGGGAAAAATAATGGGTTTGGGCTCTTTGACTACAAATCGGATTTTAAAAATATTTCCTCGATTCCTTTTTCTACTCCGATAAGTTTTCTAATTTTTCTCCAATTTCCTTTTGACTTCAAGTATTTCCATCTCATTGCCTTTTTCACCTTTTTCTGCTTGAAATATGATTTTATTTAATTTCCTACAAAACAAAAGAAAAAATTTATTAAATAATAAAATTACGAAAACAGACATAAAATAAGTATTAAAATTGTATTAAATTTTGGACCTATCATAAAACTTATGTATCAAGGCCAACAATAAAAGATTCATATGATAACATTGTATGAAGTGTGTAACACTAATGTATTAAGGGCAACAAATAAAGTATTTTTTTTAAATCAACGCTTTTGATATAGGCAACGGTTTAGCTAAAAAAAGTGTTGTAATGTAATTACTCACCCTATGATTTTATAAAAAAACCTTTGTCTATATCATACAACGGTTTAAAGACATAAACAATTGTTACAAAGATTATTCAACAAAGAATGAATCAAAAATACAACGTTTTTTGGACTAAAACTATTGTTTAGTCTTACAACTTATAACACTTTATTAAATAAGTGAAGGGTTTCGGGCATGAAAACGCAACGGAAAAATGCGTAAAACGAAAATTAATGAAACCCTCTACAGGATCCATGCGAAAAACGATATTTAATTCATGAACAGAACTGTTTACCTTTAAAGAAGCTTTACGATTGGTTGACAGATGGAGGTCTTTTGCTATGATCACCACATATCCCGCCTTGCGATATACGCACTAGAGGTATCCACACGAACGCCCGATCGTCCAACGATCACCGGAGTTGGTACTAGCCAAAAAGCAGCATCGAATCTCTCTCTCTCTCTCTCTCTCTCTCTCTCTCTCTCTCTCTCTCTCTCTCTCTCTCTCTCTCTCTCTCTCTCTCTCTCTCTCTCTAGTCTCTCCTAAATGTAGAGCGGCTAGGTTTTTTTTCTAAAAATTCTGAATATTTCATACCCTAAAATAATACATCCTTATGTATTTATAGGGAGAGAAGAGTGGGCTAAACCCAGTCCGATTATTGGTTGTATTATTAAATTTGAATTATTGTTTAATTTATCAAGTCCCACTTAATTAATTCAATAATTCAATATAATAATAATAATTTATTTAAATTCGTAATTTAAATAAAGCTCCATTTAAAAACGTTCTATGTGTGTCACCCTTTAGGTTAATATTACGTTGGCAATAATTTTAATATCTAATAATAAAATTATAAACAATGAGCGACATCTAGTAATACATCATTGCTACCCAAGTAATAATAATTATTTGTGATACAATTAAACCTTTCGTGAATAATGCTCCATGTAATATAATCCTTTTAACCTTATATTATAGATCAAACTCGAGACATGGTTTATGTCATCATCTTCAATATTTAATCCCGGTTTACTTGATCGATGAGTAGACTATTAAACAAATCACTATTTGAGCATGGCCATGCATTTCATAGTCTCACTGAATCAAGAGGCCAATAATATCACTCCTAAAATAGGAGGGTTAAATCCTATATCTATCATTCATATTTCTCATATGATTCATGATATACCCAATGTCCACCTTTATCATTACCCGGCCAAAGGAAACTTTGAGTAGAATCAAAGTATATTAATTCTCATATAGAAATATAATGATTTCAAGTCTAAGGATCATTACACCATTATCACTGTGAGAATTGCTTATGACACTTGATAACTTTTACCATGAAGAATTCACACGGTGGGTCTATCCAGTGCCATGTTCTGCTAACATGCACTTATGTCTTTGACTTTAGTATCACCATACTCATGACCAATGAGATGTGGTCATCAGTCAACAAACATACTAGTCTTAATTCATTATTATTGTCCTCAAATAATAATACTCGACTAGGGATCTTTTAGGATTATAAACACTACTCATATAATCTCATTTCTAAGTCCCATACTTAGAGATATAGAATTCATGCTTATATTCAAAGGACATTTATTATTCTAATATTTATATCGCAGTTAATAAAGACATAATAAATAATTGAAAGAGAAAATCCATAGAACATATTTATTATTAATCAAAATGTCTTCCCCAAGAACATTATAGTATTGTCTCTAGGGCACAAATACTAACAATCTCCCACTTGCACTAGAGCCAATCACCCATGTATCTAATACCCATGGAACTAGTGTGACATTCGTGCTTCTGCTGCGACAAAGCCTTAGTTAGTGGGTCTGCAATGTTATCATTATTATGCACTTTACATATATGTATATCTCCCCTCCTTGTAATCTCTCGAAGTAGATGATATCGTCTAAGTATATGCTTTGCTCTGGAATGGGACATTGGTTCCTTAGCCTGCGCAATAGCTCCATTGTTATCTCAATAAAGATCAACTGGATCTGCGATCGATGGAACTACTCTAAGTCCCTCAATAAATTTCTGAAGCCAAACAGCCTCTTTGGCCGCTTCACTAGTAGCAATATACTCATCTTCCATTGTAGAATCAGCTATTGTCTCTTGCTTCGAACTCTTCCAGCTTACAGAACCTCCATTTAGACAAAACACAAACCCAAATTGAGACACAGTATCGTCTCTGTCTATCTGGAAACTAGCATCAGTGTAACCTCTTACAACTAGCTTCTCATCTCCTCCATATACCAAGAATGAATCTTTAGTTCTCTTGAGGTACTTAAGAATATTTTTGACTGTCATCCAGTGACCTTCGTCTGGATTAGACTGGTATCTGCTCGTCATGCTCAAAGCATACTAAACATCAGGTCGAGTACATATCATTGCATACATTATAGAACCAATTGTCGAAGCATATGGTACCTTTTTCATATGGTCCTTATCATCTAATGATTTAGGACAGTTTTCTTTTGAGATCACTATCCCATGAGACACGGGGACAAATCCCCTCTTTGCCTCTTGCATCCCAAAACGATGCAATACTTTGTCAATGTATGTACTCTGACTTAAGCCGATTAATCTTCTAGATCTATCTCTATAGATCTTGATCCCTAATATATAGGGAGCATCGCCTAAGTCTTTCATTGAGAAACTTTTTCCCAACCAAGTCTTAATAGCCTGAAGAGAAGGTATGTCATTCCCTATTAGTAATATATCATCAACATATAATACTAGGAATGCCACTTTGCTCCCACTAACCTTCTTGTAAACACATGGCTCATCTTCATTTTGAATAAAGCCAAACTCTTTGACTTTTACATCAAAACGAATGTTCCAACTCCTCGAGGCCTGCTTCAATCCATAAATAGATCGTAGTAGCTTACAGATCATTCTAGCAAATCTCGGATCGACAAAACCTTCTAGTTGTATCATATACACATCCTCTTCTAAGCTCCCATTTAAGAAAGAGGTTTTGACATCCATTTGCCAGATTTCATAGTCATAGTAAGCTGCTATCGCAAGCAAAATCCCGATGGACTTGACCATAGCTACTGGTGAGAAAGTTTTATCATAGTCAATACCATGAATTTGTTTGAAACCTTTCGCCACTAGTCTTGCTTTGTAGGTCGTTACATTACCATCCATGTATGTTTTCTTCTTGAAAACCCATTTGCACCCAATAGGTTTTACCCCTTCAGGTGGTTCAACCAAATTCCATACTTTGTTTTCATACATGGAATCCATCTCAGATTTCATAGCTTCCAGCCATCTCTCAGAATCTGGACTATTCATAGCATCCTGATAGGTAAGAGGCTCATCTTCATCCATAAGTATTACATCGCCAGTCTGGGTTAAGAGAAATCCATAATATCTCTCAGGCTCGTGGCGAATCCTACCAGATCTACGAACAACCTATGTTTCTTGAGAAGTAATATTTTCATGTACTTCATGCTCATGTTTCAACTATGGTTCAATATCATTCTGTGGTTCTCGAACTTCATCGAGATCTATCGTACTCCCACTGTTTTTCTTAGAAAACATTTCTCTTTCAAGAAACACAGCAGTTCGAGCAACAAACACTTTGCTCTCGGTACGATTATAGAAATAATACCCTTTAGTTTCTTTTGGGTATCCCACAAAATTACATTTATCTGATTTCGGTCCTAGCTTGTCAGTGACTAAACGTTTCACAAACGCTTCGCATCCCCATACTTTCAAAAAGGACATGCTTTGACATTTCTCAGTCCATATCTCATATGGTGTAGTTTGAACCGATTTAGTAGGAACTCGGTTAAGTGTGTGTGCAGCCGTTTCCAGAGCATAACCCCAGAGACTAATTGGAAGATCCGCTAGACTCATAATCGACCGCACCATGTCCAACAAGGTACGATTTCTCCTTTCAGATACACCATTCCACTGTGGTGTTCCAGGACGTGTGAGTTGTGACACAATACCACACTCCTTTAAGAAGTTCTTAAATTCTAAGCTTAGGTACTCACCTCCACGATCAGATCGTAGAGTTTTAATACTTCCGCCTATTTGCTTTTCCACTTATGCCTTGTACTCTTTGAATTTTTCAAATGATTCGGATTTGTTCTTCGAAAGATACACATATCCGTATCTACTAAAATCATCAGTAAAGGTTATGAAGTAGTAAAATTCACCTCTTGCCATCGTACGCATTGGACCACATACATCACTATGTATAAGTTCTAATCGTTCGGTGGCCCTCTCACCAATTCCGGTAAAAGGAGCTTTAGTCATTTTTCCAATGAGACAAAGTTCGCATTCATCGTATGATTCAAAATCAAACTTATCCAAGTATCCATCCTTATGTAACTTGAAAATGCATTTCTCATTTATATGGCCTAAACGACAATGCCAAAGGTATGTTTGATTTGAGTCATTAGCCTTAATACGTTTATTATTTACATTATAGACAGGAATATCAAGATCAAGAACATATAAACCATTAAATAAACGTGCAACCCCATAGATAACATTATTCAAATCAAAGGAACAACTATTGTTCTGAATTGTAAAGGAAAAACCTTTCTTGTCCAAACAAGAAACAGATATAATGTTTCTGCAAATCGCAGGCACGTAAAAACAGTTCTCAAGTTCTAAGATAAGCCCAGTGGGCAACGATAAATTATAAGTCCCTATAGCCAAAGCAGCAACATTTGCTCCATTGCCAACGTGTAGGTCGACTTCTCCTTTAGCCAAAGTCCTACTTCTTTGCAGTTCCTGCACATTTATACAAATGTGAGAACCACATCCAGTATCTAATACCCATGATGTAGAAGTAGACAAATTGACTTTTATAACATAAATACCTGAATCAGAAATCTTTATAGACTTCATATTCTTCAGATTCAGATCCTCCAAATAAGCTTGACAGTTTCGCTTTCAATGACCCGGCTTCTTGCAAAAGTGACAATCACCCTTTGCAGCACCGCCTTTTGAAACACCTCCTGTAGGCTTTAAAGCCTTTTTGGAGGCAGGCTTTGGATTAGCAAATTTAGATCCAATCTTCTTCTTGCCTTTCCACTTCCCCTTTCCTTTGGCATTCCCTTTGTTCACCATCATTATGGGAGCAGGGTTAGCCTTTGACATATTTGATTCAGTAGTTCTCAATAATGCCAACAGTTCAGTAGGTGTTTTGTCTATCTCACTCATAGTATAGTTTATGACAAATTGAGTGTAGTTGATGTTCAAAGACTGCACGATCAAATCTGCTTGGTGTTCCGGTAAAACCGGTTAACCCAAATTCTCAAGGGTTTCCAAATACCATATCATCTTTAGAACATGCGGTCCAACCGGGTTACGATCTCCCTGTTTTCATGCATACAACGCTTTGCTTACATCAAACCTCTCTTGACGAGCTTGACCCTCAAACATCCTTTTGAGGTGCTCAATCATGTCATAAGCGTCCATACACTCATGTTGTTTCTGAAGCTCAGGACTCATAGTCGCTAGCATCAAACAACAGACATCCGTAGAATCATCAAGATGCTTCTGATAAGCATTTTGTTGAGCCTCGGTTGCTTCAGTAGCAAGAGGTCCAGGGTGAGGAATATCAAGGACATAAAGTTTTCGCTCCTGCCTGAGGACAATCCTCAAATTCCTTTGCCAATCAAGGAAGTTGGTTCCTGTCAGCTTTTCCTTCTCAAGGACTGATCGCACAGAGAAATTGTTTGAGTTTGCCATTTTAGATATCTACAATGTTAAAATGCAAAAAAAATAAGTTAGTTGCAGATTTATTAAATTATGTTCAAGTGATTATCCATATATATTCACAATATACATCTCCCGCTATTTTTATCAAATCAATAGCCCTAACTATTAATTCGGAAGGCATTTCTCTAAATCCTTCTAGTGAGCCAAGATCCATATTTCGTCATGCTTAAGGTCAGCTTTGGCTTTACTCCCAAAACATGATTTATTTAGGTAGACAACACTTGTCAATTATATCATATATAACTCTTGGAAAGTTTGGTAGAACAACATTTGTTAACATTTAACCAATAAATCATACCAAACTTCATGCCTCTAAGTTCACAATCCTATTGTGGTAACTTAGTTAAGTCTAACCCAATGGTCTCACAATTAAGTATCACATTTACTTCATCGCGTCTTACCATGATAGATTGGAGTGCTTCGCTTTGGCGAACCCACTCTTTCTCGATCTAGGTCTTGACGAGTGTTGCCCATTGGAAGGCATCTAATTGACTTAATATTTTAACTTTAGGGATTTCATTATTAAAACGACCATGATCCCATCATCAAGAGATTCCCAATTTTTCCTTGAATTAAGTACTTCAATTCAAAATTCATCAATGGTTTGATTTCCAGTACAACGGAGGAGTCACAGTGGTCTCACTTAAAACCCGCCTTTCTTACAAGCGATGCTTGTATTTTTGTCAAAATCGCCGCATATCAAAATTTGAAAATTCATACTTATTTCCGTATTTCATAAACACAGGAATCTCATGTTCGTTTTTGTTCAATTTTAAAATCTTGAATCGTTACAAATTTTATCTTGTTTAGCAAACATGGCATGGGTGATGTATCTAATACATACATGTTTTAATCTAATTAAAGCATGCATCATAATAGCTACGCATACATATCATCATCACATGCATCATATATGTAAAGTGCGTAAAGTAAACGTGCTTGGTTATGACCCAATCATATGTGATTTTTCCAAGCTAAAGGAAAAATCGAGGTCAATCTATTTTGGTATGAAATACAACATAATAAATAAAACATGTCTTCATGCTTCCTTGTAATGACTCCTTTGAATGCCTCCAAGTCTTCATATCTTTATGTCTCCATGTCTTTAATTACATTACATAATATGAAAGTATCTATACTAAAGAACATACACGTGGAACTCGAGTTACATTAGAGATTTAATCATTACAAGAATAAACAACATGCAAGTCGTATTTAAAAACCAAAACCATAATCAAAACCTCTAACCTATGGGTCTTAAGGCCAGAACCATACACCATGCTCATATAACAATTAATAACATCTCATATTGCATCAACATATCACACCATATCATATTTTTCATGATCCAATCACAAAATCAAATAAAGTGTAAATCAGAAAATTAAAATCAGAATTCTGAAAACAATGAATCGCTGTTTACAGACAGTAAACGATGTCAAACGCCTTACAGACGAACGAGTGAACTAGTCAGTATTGTTCAGATGCCCGTTTCCCTTTCCGAAAAGGTATTTTCGGCGAAAATCTGAGACAGTATGCAAATTTCATCAAATCTGCGCAACCAATCAGAAATCGTATCGAATACGATTCTCATAACAAGAACAACAATATATCATGTATATATCAGTATACATACAGATTATATGATCATCGTATGATCATCTCAATCATCATTAATGTACAATTTATGTATATACATCAATACAATATTCATGTTATCATAAAAACAATGCATCAATCATGATAGTCGCAAACATGCTTTCATCATCAAAACAGTAAACATATAAATGAATTAAATACTTTTCGCAAGTAGCTCTGATGCCATTGAAGGGTTTCGGGCATGAAAACGCAACGGAAAAATGCGTAAAACAAAAATTAACGAAACCCTCCGTAGGATCCATGCGAAAAACGATATTTAATTCGTGAACATAACTGTTTACCTTTTAAGAAGCTTTACGATTGGTTGACAGATGAAGGTCTTTTGCTATGATCACCACGTATCTCGCCTTGCGATATACGCGCTAGAGGTATCCACACGAACGCCCGATCGTCCAATGATCATCGGAGTTGGTACTAGCCAAAAAGCAGCCTCGAATCTCTCTCTCTCTCTAGTCTCTCCTTGATGTAGAGCGGCTAGGTTTTTTTTTCTAAAAATTCTGAATATTTTAAACCCTAAAATAATACATCCTTACATATTTATAGGGAGAGAAGAGTGGGTTGAACCCTAATCTGATTGGGCTTCCAAAACCCAGTCCGATTATTGGTTGTCTTATTAAATTTGAATTATTGTTTAATTAATCAAGTCCCAATTAATTAATTCAATAATTCAATATAATAATAAATTTTTTTAATTAGTTATTTAAATAAAGCTCCATTTAAAAACGTTCTATGTGTGTGACCCTTTAGGTTATTATTACGTTGGCAATAATTTTAATATCTAATAATAAAATTATAAACAATGAGTAAAAACAATGAGCGGCATCTAGTAATACATCATTACTACCCAAGTAATAATAATAATTGGTGATCCAATTAAACCTTTCGTGAATAATGTTCCATGTAATATAATCCTTTTAACCTTATATTATAGATTAAACTCGAGGCATGGTTTATGTCATCCTCTTCAATATTTAATCCCGGTTTACTTGATCGATTAGTAGACTATTAAACAAATCACTATTTGAGCATGGTCATGCATTTCATAGTCTCACTCAATTAAAAGGCCAATAATATCACTCCTAAAATAGGAGGGTTAAATCCTATATCTATCATTCATATTTCTCATATGATTCATGACATATCCAATGTCCACCTTTATCATTACCCGGTCAAAGGTAACTTTGAGTAGAATCAAAGTAAATTAATTCTCATATAGAAATATAATGATTTCAAGTCTAAAGATCATTACACCATTATCACTGTAAGAATTGCTTTTGACATTTGATAACTTTTACCATGAAGAATTCACACGGCGGGTCTATCCAGTGCCAATATCTGCTAACATGCACTTATGTCTTTGACTTTAGTATCACCATACTCATGACCAATGAGATGTGGTCATCAGTCAACAAACATACTAGTCTTAATGCATTATTATTGTCCTTAAATAATAATACTCGACTAGGGATCTTTTAGGATTATAAACACTACTCATATAATCTCATTTCTAACTCCCATACTTAGAGATATAGAATTCATGCTTATATTCCAAGGAAATTTATTATTCTAATATTTATATCGAAGTTAATAAAGACATAATAAATTATTGAAAAAGAAAATCCATAGAACATATTTATTATTAATCAAAATGTCTTCCCTAAGAACATTATAGCATTGTCTCTAGGGCACAAATACTAACAATAAGAACCGTTGTATTATAATTTTATAAATCGAATAACAAAACATACGTGAGTCCTGACTCATATATATAAAAATAATATAAAACAACTTAATCACGACTTTGTAATTAAATTATATCATATTGATATGTAAAAAGAGTAATTTGAATATGACAAGATTGTTGTTAATAATATTGGTATGTCACTTATTCAGGTTCTGATATCAATAATAGTACAGTTATTATATAATGTTCGTTTAACTCGGAAATAGTAATGTTACAATTATTAACGTTTGCCTAGCTAATCTTTCCTTATAAACAAATATCAAGGATCACAAATCATACAATATATGATGTCAACATCTACAACGTGTATAACAAAATATCTGAAATATGATCGTATTCTACCTATCAATGATATTATTATTATTAACATTTATTTAATTGTTTTTATTTAACAAATTTTTATACTAAATATCCAAATAAGAGATTCATACGATAACATTGTATGAAGTGTGTAACACTTATGTATTAAGGGCAACAAATAAAGTATTTTAAAAAAAATCAACGGTTTTAATATAGACAACAGTTTAGCTAAAAAAAGTGTTGTAACGTAATTACTCACGCAAAGATTTTATAAAAAGAAACTATTGTCTATATCAAACAACAACGGTTTCATGCACCATTATCTCAGAATTATTCACACAATACGGCTAAGAAAATAGTTGTATCATTACAACAACAGTTTTTTTGCAACATTGTCTCAGGATTATTCACACAATACGGCTAAGAAAACAGTTGTCTCAATCAAACAACGGTTAAAGTAAAACATTGTCACAATTATATTTAGACAAGAGTTACAAAAAATGTTGTCTAAACGTACTCATTTGCGTTGTCTATACCCACTACTTCTCAATTTCTTAGACAATGGTTCAAAAACCGTTGTAATGTAGTGGATGAGACAATACTTTTTCGAGGCTGAAAATAACATGTCGTCTGTTAATTTTAGCCAACACTTTTTCGATCGTCCGTTGTCTGAAAGGTGTCATCTGATTCAGTTTTTCTTGTAGTGAAAATTAAGAATGTTGTTTTACCTGACAAAGGCCAGTTCTTTAATTATGCCGGACCCGATAAAGTTTGGATACCGAAGGTCTAATCAATTTGATATTGCAGGGTGTGGAACAGGTGAACCGAGTTGTGTGGATTCTGGACAGTGGATGTTCAAGGCATATGACCGGAGATAGAGCCATGCTATCAAATGTGGTTGAGAAAGCTGGTCCAGTGGTTACCTTTGGAGATAACAGCAAAGGTATAACTGAAGGATATGGCAGTCTGGAAGCTGGAAATGTTATCATTGAGGATGTATCTGTTATGGAAGGTCTTAAGCACAATCTTCTCAGCATCAGTCAATTCTGTGACAGAGGATATGATGTTTTGTTTGATAAGGAGAAGTGTCAGATCCTTCACAAAAAAAATGGAAAGCATGTTCTTCAAGGAGTAAGGAAAGGAAACTTGTTCATAGCTGATTTGTATTCTGGAAACAAAGATGAAGTTAATTGTTTTTATGTTAAAGCTTCGTTAGATGAAAGTTGGCTTTGGCACAAGAAGATGTTTCACCTCAACTCCAAAACAATGAACTCCCTACTACAGCTGTTACACATGGACTTGTTTGGACCAGTAAATGTCATGTCAATCAAAAAGAAAAGATACTGCCTTGTGATTGTAGATGACTTTTCTAAATTTACATGGACATATTTTCTGCACTCCAAAGATGAGGTAAGTGAAGTCATAATCAATCACATCAAGGTTGCTAACAATCATCCTGATCTCAAAGTAAGAAGAATCAGGAGTGACAATGGCACTGAGTTCAAGAATTCCACAATGAGGCTGTTTTGTGAGGAGAATGGAATCATCCATGAGTTTTCTGCAGCAAGGACATCACAACAAAATGGAGTGGTAGAGAGGAAAAATAGGACTCTAATTGAAGCTGCAAGAACAATGCTAGGAGAATCAAAGTTACCTACTTATTTCTGGCCTAAAGCAGTTAACACTGCATGTTTCACTCAAAATATTTCTTTGATCAATCAAGAAAAAGGGATGACTCCATATCAGCTGCTCAAGGGAAGGAAACCATCCTTGAATTTTCTACATGTCTTTGGATGCAGGTGGTTTGTATTGAGAAATCAGGGTGAAAATCTTGGAAATTTTGAGTCAAAGGCAGATGAAGCCACTTTTGTTGGATATGTAGCTGGAAAAGCCTACAGGGTTTTTAAACAGAATCAACATTGTTATGGAATCTGTACATGTTGTTTTTGATGATGCCAGAATACAAGGTCTTACTGATGAGGGTTTTCATGAAACTCTCAGATTTGAGAATGAGGTGGAAGGTCTCTACTTTGATGATGAAGATGATGATCATGTGGATGAATCAGTTCCTCCAAGAATGATTGTCTCTAATATGGATAACTCAAGTTCAAATGAGCTATCCATAGAAGGGACAATTGGAGCATCCGTAGGAAGCCAGAATGGAGCATCCGTAGGAAGCCGGAATGGAGCATCCATAGGAAGCCAAATTGGAGCATCCATAGGAAGCCAACTTGGAGCATCTGTAGGTGGATCATAACACAGATTTACCACCCCAACAAACTCAGGGGGGAGTTTCTCTGAGTCAAGGATCAACCTCACATGATCATGCTGATGAGAATGAAGTTACATCTTCAAGACTTGCACCTGCTACAAGAAGAAAATGGACAAGGGATCACCCATTTGAACTGATCATTGGTGATGCATCCTCAAATGTCCAAACTAGAAGAGCTACTCAGGATGAATGTCTATACAGCAGCTTTCTTTCTCAAGAAGAACCAAAGAAAGTTGATGATGCTCTTTTAGATCCAGATTGGGTATTAGCCATGCAAGAAGAGCTAAACCAATTTGAAAGAAACAAAGTGTGGAAGCTGGTTCCCAAACCTAAGGACATAAGTGTTATAGGTGCAAAGTGGATATTCAGGAACAAGATGGATGAAAATGGCATTGTCACAAGGAACAAAGTTAGATTGGTTGCTAAGGGCTATTCTCAAGAAGAAGGAATAGATTATGATCAAACATTTGTCCCTGTTGCTAGATTAGAAGCAATAAGGATATTCCTAGCCTATGCTGCCCATGCCAATTTCAAAGTCTATCAAATGGATGTCAAGAGTGCCTTCTTGAATGGGGAACTGGAAGAGGAGGTGTATGTCAGTCAGCCTCCTGGTTTTGAAGATCCAGATTATCCAGAATTTGTCTACTTCCTACTCAAGGCACTCTATGGACTGAAGCAAGCACCTAGAGCCTGGTATGACACTTTGTCACAGTTTCTTTTAGAAAATCACTTCACTAGAGGTACTGTTGACAAAACTCTTTTTCTTTAGAAATGTTAATGGCTCTAGCATACTTGTTCAAATTTATGTAGATGACACACTACAAGAAAATGTTGAATAGACATCACACATTAGACATTGGTTACTAATACCACTGATGTTAAAATATATAATAACATCGCCTCGCTTTAATCTGATGTCTTTGTTGTTTGAAGACATCGCTTATTTTAGAACCGATGTCTAAAATTCGACTAAATTTTCTTTTATTTTCCCCTTAGTTAAAATTTCGCAATTCCCCCCTTTATATCAATTATTTCCCCCCCTTTATACCAATTATTTTCCCCTGACTAAAAACTAAATACTTTCCCCCTCTTCACATATATCCCCCGTCTCTCTCTCTCTCTCTCGTCTCTCACCTCATTGAATCTCTCTCTCTCTCTCTCTCTCGTCTCCACCACCACTCACCTCCACCACCATTCACTTCTGTCCTTCTCTACTCACCTCCAAATTGGTAAGCCCTAATTTCTCTATCTTTAATTTGGGGGTTTTACTGTGTGTTTTTTTATATGTGTGTGTTTTACTGTGTGTTTGTATGTAAATGTTTAGCGATTGTTTGTTTATGTGTTTGTGTGATTCGAGATGCTATGGTGTTGATGTTGCTTTGTGTTTGTGATCATCTAGGGTTTATGGTTTGTGATTTTCATGATTTGTGTTCTGTTAATTCGTAATTGCTATTGCTTTCGATCTGGAAATGAAATTGAATCTGTGATTATTAACAGACATCTCTCTCTCCCTCTCTCCCTCTCTCTCTCTTGATGTTTATTTTGTAATCTGTTTAGGCCTAGTTTTCTGTTGATCTTGATGTGTAAATGAGATTGAATTTCTGACCTGCTAATATACATGTTCATGATGCAATTATTGTATACATGTGCTGGTATTTTAATGTTTTCTAGTTTTGTATATTGTTTAGACCTAACTTGTTACTGATAATCTGGAAATGTTATTTAATTTCTGTTTTGTATTTTATAGTGAGGAATGCAATAAAGATGTTGCTGCAGCGTTGATTGGAATGCATAATTGCAGTAGCGAAGCCAAATTGAAGACTAATCTCGGTAAATTTATATACATTTACACATAAGTGTCTGTTAGTTCGGTTGTTGTTCACAATTTGACATAACAAATATGTATTTGTTCAACTGTTGTCTTTAAATGTTCGCATATGCAGTTGCCATGGATCTATTAATGGTTGTTGTGCTTTTAACTTATGTTTAAAAGAGACGTGGAAAATTATGTGGATCTATCAATTGTGTGTAAAGTTTTTTTGCTCTAACTCACCATGGAGGCTGGATCCGCCAGTGTCCCCCGGGACATGATTAGTTGTCAAAAAACCAAGTATGAATTATCTGTTACAAGTTGTGGTATGTTGGTGTTTTACTGTGTTTGATTAGATTTGATTCTCCACACGATCTAGCTTAGTTCTGCACTTTACAAATATGTAAACCAGTTCATGAGGATAGTGTGGCATTGGAGATTGACACTATAGAGTTTTCCATTGCATCGCCTATTTAATTTACTGTTTGTTGCAACACAGTATTTAATTTTGTTTGGACTGTATGCATGCAGGATGTGACAGATTTAACCATTGCTCCCCGCTGTGTACGTTGTGGTTAATGGCAAGTAACTCTTACATAGTAGTATGTGCAGGTGTAGACTTCTCTATTATCTAGCTATGTAATAATAGGCTGCTGGAGCTAATTGTAGACTACCTCTTTATTATTGCTTATTATAAACTCTGACGTACTTCTTCGACTTAGCACACTTTTATGTGCTTAACTGACTTTAGGAGCTATTGTTATGGTTGTTCTATGTATTTTGGCCTGTGTCTGGCATTTGGCAACATGCATATATCAGGCCCTAGTAATTCAGAGAAACAGTCTTGCATCAGTATATCATACTGGTCGTTTAGGTTTGAAGCTTCTACTAGTCTTCTATAGAAGCATGAGATCTATTCCCCTAGTTGCTCATCCTTTTACGCATCTTTGAATCTTGAAATACTTGTGGTTTAAATTTAATTGCTGGGTCTTTATTTTTTAATCGTCTAGTAGTTTTTGTTTTGATCAAGTCATTGCATCTGGCATTGCCCTGTAATTTTGGCCAGCCAAAGTAGAATCAATAATGAAGCACTTGATGATAGTCTAAGAGTGATTTCTAATTACACTTCTTATGCTGAAATGCATAATGTGAGAATCTATTGATTTGTATAGTGAGTGAAAGAGTAAAAAATAAAGATAGAAAGGGACCACTCATTGTATTAGGCCTGTTTGGCTACTATGAAATAAATTAGTGTGCTGTGAAATCTCTCTATCCCTACTTCTTCCTCTTCTGCTCTTATGAAAGCTGGTCCAATTAGACAAGGCTAAATTTTTATTAATTTCAATTACTTTATGCTCTGTTATTGTGTTATTTGGAGATGTGCTGCAATTGTTGCATTTGGCTACAGGAAGTAGTTTGGTTGGGGTTTGAAAATGAGGTCTTGTTTGCAGCCCTGTGTTATTGTGTCTACCTTCAAATATGGTAGCTGCTGTTAACACTTGTTAAGTTTGCTTAGTGATAATAATTCACCAACGAAGTTGGTAGTATAATAAATAACTTGATGCAGGCAGATATGCAAATGTAACATATGCATAGATGCATTACAGAGATTACAAACATTTAAATATGTATTCTAGTTGTCATTTAAATATGTATTCTGTCCATTTGTTTTTTATGCTGGCAGCGTGTTTTTCGTGGTGCTAATATGGGAAATGCTGTTGATTCCCCCCAGCTGGTTTGATGAAATCATGCGTATATGTGATATGGAAAAAGTGTGTGAAGTTGCAATGCTATGGTGGAGCTTGTGGAACGCATGTAACAATCTGGTTTGGCATCAGAAGTGCTCTATAATAGGTGTAGTGGTACATCAGCTTTAGATTACCTTGTGCAACCGAGAAGTGCCCGAAGAAGTGATACATCTGCTCTTTTCCAAAATAGTGTTATAGGAGATGGAGCTGAATTCTGGGTAAGCCACTTCAGAATAGTGTAAACTCCAGAATTGGCAGAAGATACTGTCATAAAAGCTCTTACTTGGATAAAGAATCAGTACTGTTGAAGAGTGGAATTGGTATGAAGATTGTGGTGAACTTCTTCGTTCTTTAAACAATGTCCTTTTTTATTTTATTAAACCATCTGTTAATGTTCTTTTGTATTTTATTAAACCATCTGCTAATGTTCTTTTGTATTTTATTAAACAATATATATTATGAATGGTCCAGTTTTTAATGTTTGTAACGCTTGGAAAGACAACTGTTTATTTAATATAGGCTCAGAAACTAATGTCTAATGGTAAGAAATACATCAAAATTTATAAAATCTGATGTTTAAAACCAAAACAGACATCGTAAAAAAGTGATGTCTAAGAAAGAATATTAATCAGTTTTTTCTGTAATAATTGATGTTTATAAGTTCATTAGACATCAGTACAGGATGATATATAAGATGATAATATACATCAATTTATTTGCTAAAAAATTGATGTCTAAGAGCTAAATAGACATCGGTTTCTAGCCGATGTCTAAGATAGACATCACCGACTAAGACATCAGTTTGAAAACAACATAGACATCGGCTGAAAATCGATGTCTATTGACCCTTTTCTTGTAGTGACATAATCTTTGGATCTACAGATGAGAATCTTTGCAAAAGGTTTGTCAAACTTATGCAAAGTAAATATGAAATGAGCATGATGGGTGAACTTACCTATTTCCTTGGGTTACAAGTTAAGCAAGTGAAAGAAGGAATCTTTATTAGTTAAACTAAATATATCTTTGATTTATTGAAGAAGTTTGATCTAATGGATTGCTCTCCTACTAAAACACCCATGCCAACTGCCACTAAACTTGAATTGAATACTAAGGAAAAATATGTGGACATTTCAAGTTATAGAGGCATGGTAGGCTCACTTCTATATTTAACAGCTAGTAGCCCTGACATTATGTTTGCTACATGTCTTTGTGCTAGATTTCAGGCTGATCCTAGAGAGTCTCACTTAATTGCTATCAAGACGATTTTCAGATATCTCAAGGGAACACCAAACCTTGGCATTTGGTACCCTAGAGAATCTGGTTTTGATCTAATTGGTTATTCAGATGCAGACTATGCAGGTTTCAAGATTGACAGAAAAAGTACAACATGCACCTGTCAATTTCTATGAAACAAGCTTGTCTCATGGTTCAGTAAGAAGCAAAATTATGTCTCTACCTCTACAGCTGAGGCAGAATACATTGATGCTGCAAGTTCTTGTGCACAGATACTTTGGATGAAAAATCAACTAATAGACTATGGTCTAACAGTTAATAAGATTCCAATATTCTGTGACAACACTAGTGCAATTGCCATAACTGAGAATCTAGTGCAACACTCAAGAACCAAGCACATTGACATAAAGTATCACTTCATCAGAGAACATGTGATGAATGGTACTGTTGAACTTCATTTTGTTCCAAGTGAGCAGCAAATTGCAGACATTTTTACCAAGCCACTTGATGAATCAACATTCTCAAGGTTGGTAAGTGAGCTAGGTATGCTTAACTATTCTTGATTTATTTAAATGTCTGATGATTTGTAATGCAGCCAGTGTCAACATGATTTTCATGAGAATTAAAACTCTCTGAAAAAGAAGAATTTTGTCTAAGTCAAAATTTATCCTTCTACGGATACCCCTATCCGTTGATGGTCATTTCTGACAATGGATTTTCTTTGTCTACGGATACTGGTTTTACACCTCTACGGATATCAAATCCCAAGGTAAAATTCTATCTGTAGATAGTTTAGTTTAATCATAACCGTTAAAGTCACAATCTTATCCGTAGTTACCTGCGTACAGTACGTGTAGGTAATTACAGTAAATTCGTGGCTTTACTTTTCATTCCATTACTTTTAAACGGTTACTTTCTTGCCCAATCAGATAATTTCTTTCAATTATTCTGATTGTTTTAGTGAATTGTTTTGGGGGAGTATAAATTAAATTTTACTCTCAACTCATCTTTTTCTATCATTTTCCAAAAATTCTCTAAGGCAAGAAACCTTCTTTTCTCTCAATGCTAATTTCTCTCTGCAAGTTCAAAGCTTTTATTAATGGCACCTACCAGCAAAACAATGTCACTCACTGGGTTCACATACGAGAAGAACAATTTCATAGCTCTGGTGGACTTCGAGGAGAAGAACGCATCGTATCACACTATGATGAGGTTCTTCTAGAACTACAAACTCTCCAAAGCTATGTTCGAAGCCCCCACTCTTTAATTTGAGGTAATTGAAGCTATCTGGGAATCAGCTGTTTTTGATTCTGTGAATGCTACAATTACTTTTGTTCTTCAAGGTAAGGAACATATGATTAATAGTGACATTATTTTTGTCTGCTTGAATTTACCTGATAACAGTAGGTTAGAAAAGCATAGTGATACTGATATAGTTAACATGATGAATTTGATTAACTATGTTTTACCTACTGATAATCTGAGTAAGATTCACAGAAGAGGCATGGTCAAAGAATGGAGCTTTTTCTTTGATGCCATTCTAAAGGTGTTTTCTAGTAAGATTAGCAGCTATGATGTTGTTATTTCTCCCATGCTAGATATTGCTTACATGCTTCTTAATGATAGCTTTTATAACCTAGGATCCCTAATTCTTTATGAACTAGGCGCTAAATTAGGGAATAAAGCATCTAGAAGTAAGAATATCTATTATGCTAGATTCTTTATGTTGCTGGCTAACCATGTAGAAAGCGACTTGGTGATCCAATTCCCTGCAAACTCCAAGGAGTGTTAGGTTCAGAATAAGAGAGTCCTTGAGGACTTGAATAGGCTGAACCACAATAGGGAGGTACAATTGGTGTATCCACCAATTTTCAATGCAGCTCAAATGGCACAGGTGAGTCAGGTAATCTCCTCAACTGTTCCTACCTCTGTTGTTATTTCTTTGATTTCCAGTACCACAATGGAGGCTGGAACTGTCCAACAGCCTCCTACCCAAGTGGTCACCTCTACAATTCCCAAATCCAAATCTAGAAAGCCAACCTCAGGTGCTTCCCAAAAGGCACATGTTGCAAAAACTACCCAAACCCTTGAGGGGAGTGTGATGGAGGTAATGAGAGGTGAGGGAAGGGGTGAACATCAAAGAAACCCCAAGAACAAGGAGGGTGAGATAAGTGTGTCCCTGCCTAGCCACCATGTACCTTCTCAAAAAGTTGCAGTGGTTGAAAAGGAAATTACCACATCCCTAGTGGCATCCTCCCAAAAGGATGTTGCTATTGAAAAGAGTCCCCAACCAGGGACACAGCAAAAGAGGGATAGGGACACCAGTAGCCCCACAGATACAGCCATGGCCTATTCAAGAAGAAAAAGGTCTAAACAATCTGGGGATTCACAAGGATCACACACAGTGTCAATGACACCATCTCAAATTCAGTTTGATGTGGCTCCAGTAAATGTGGAGTCACAGCCCCATTCTCTAATCATTCAAACTGAAACAGAAACACCAAGCTCACCTACTCTCTCTGGATGTGGATATGATTCACACATCATTTCCTGATTCTCTATCTTTAACCTTCTTGGAGAAGCCCCACTCTGAAACTGGTGGTCATCATCTTATTGATGATTTGTTGGACCACCAATCTATCATTTCTCAGACTCTGGCTCCATCTGTGGCTTCAAAGTTAAAATCAATCTCCACAGATTCAGCCTTAGTCTCAATTTCAAGAGCTACTTATTTTCCATCATCTACGGATATTTCTCATCCGTTGACAAGTGTTTGTCTGTCTACGGATATGCCCCAAATCAGCTATCCGTTGACATATACTTCTACTACTTCTACGGATACTCCTTCCACACTTGCACTTCAAACTTATAGTATGTCCACTTCAAGTGTGGATGAGTTAGTAGTAGTTCAAACACTTCTAGGCTTGAGGGAAGGGAGTGAAGCCACTGAGAGTGAGAGGCTGGTTTACAACCAGGCAAAAGGAGAGGAAGAGCAAGAGAGACAGACTATTTCTTCCAGTCTGGTAAAAGTGAGCATTGAGAGTACAACCTTAGTAGGTGAAGGTGAGGGTGTGAGAGGTGTGAGCCAGGGGGAGCCCCGGATGCAAGAAAAGAGAGAAAATGAAAGAAAAGCAGGTACAGGAGAGATAAGGATGGAAGACTCAACCATTGCAAGTGAGTCAATGGATGTCAGTGATGCAGACAGGGAAAGACTGTTCCAACTTGAGTATCAACATGAGTTGGATCAAGTCAACCTGAATGCTGAGACATTTACTCATCCTGATCCAGCCTATCAAGTCTTGGCTGGACAGGACAATGTGGAGGCAGAAAGGATGTTGAATTTGGTATACACAACTGAATCAATGTCTAGAGCAAAGGAAGCTATTCAGAATCTGCCTCCAGGAGCTGGTGAAGATTTCAGTTATGATGAAGACGGTGATGATTCTGAGAGTGGTGAAGGAGGAGATGAAGGCCCCTCCACTCTCCAAGAGATGCCTACTTGGTTGTTCTCCAATTCTTATGCCCATAATGACACCAAGGCAGTCATTCTCAGGAATTATCAAAGGGCATTTGGTGAAGCTTAGACATCAAATTCACAGCATGCCACCACAGTTCAGAACTTTGTGGCATCATTTCAGCTTCATCAAGCCCACATCCTGCAATAATGAGCCAACACTGATGACATCAAAAACCATCCGGATGGGGTGAAGGATGCTTTGGCAAGAAGAATTGATGATGTTGCTCCTTCCACATCTCAAAGATGCAAGCAAGACAAGTTGGTAAAGGATATGGATGCTCTTACTGGGAGGATGGATAAGATGGAGAAGCAAATGGACACCTTCCTGGCTAACCAGAATTTACAGACTCAGCTTCTGCAACAGTTGCTGCAGTCAACTGGTGTCACTCAAACCCTTGATGATAACAAAAAGGGGGAGAATTCAAGTAAGAGGAGAGTGCACAAGTGGTCTCTGTACCAGTAACTCAAGGTGTGCCATCAAGTCAGGGGGACTCACCTCAAATAATAGCTAATCCAAGCGAGTTTCAACTCACAAAGGTGGTCTCTTCTCAAGCTAAGGATGTCCAAGTCTTTCTCAATTCTGAAAAGCTGATCAAGGAATCCATCTTTCAGGCTGTGACTTCATCATCAGGCAGCCATCCTGTCCACACAACAATTATGAAGGTCCTCACTCCTGACACCATTGTTCTGCAAAGCAATTACGATGCTGAACATTCTAGTGTCAAGGAGTTTGAACCTATCTTCAGTGGCAGGACTGGATCACCACCTAGACATCATGGCAAGAATAAACTAGAGGTGGACTATCCACTCCCCAAGCCTGATGAGTCTAAGGTGTTAGCAACTCTTATCAGGGATCTCAAGAATACCAATGATGTAAAGCTGAGACAAAAGTTGGCTGTTATCTACAGAAATGGCAAGGAAATTCATATCACAAGCAGTCATCTCAGGTTCAATGAAGCCAAAGCAGAAGAGATTTCCAGGATAAGGAGAGAAGCCAATCCCCAGGGTTATGAGTCTACACCTGAGAGACAGTGTTAGGTCCAAAGTATCGTAGAAGGGGGGGGGGGTTGAATACGATACTCACAAATAAATTAATTTCGTTCGCGGATAAATCTTTCAGTTCTATAACGAAATCAAACACACCAAACCAAATCAAGTTTCGGGGAATATATCTTTTTATAAATATAAACCTCGAGGGGTGCTACAATTTCTAATCCGTAGATTAGCGTCAATGAGTTTAAGGTTACACAAATACAAAACAATGATCAAGTTCTGAGCACTATTAATTTCTCTGATAATTTTCTCCGGCTCTTCTCTCTCTCAGTAATATCTCTGTGTTAGAATCCTTAACTGAAGAAGACACATTCTTCACTCTGTATTAACTGCAGACTTTGATTTGAAAAACCATCGAACCAAACTTGTAGAAACAATCCTGGCCGTTGGATCTTCTTCAACTTGAAAAACAAGTATTACTTTCCACCTGCTCCCAATTAAAAAACCATCGAATGGTTTAAGAAACCATCGAATGAAACAAATCATTTTACCATTCGATAGTTTTTAAAACAAAACTATCGAATGCTAAATTGATTTATTTGTTTTTAATTCAATCACCTTAAACTCTCATTCGATAGTTTTCTTAAAAGAAAAACTATCGAATTGATTTACTTGTCATTTGTCCTTTAGTAATAACTCCTGAGCTCCCGGGTGTTTAAGTAATAGACAGTATCAATTTCTTCGGAGACGATAAAATAACTTGATCTTTTCAGTGCCGTCACCTAGTGCAACTGGTCTGGTTCACAGATGAATAACACTTGATCAATTCTTAATTTATGACTTCAATTATAATGCTGCTGATACGTCCCTTATCGTTCTGGTTGCTTCATCACTGGAATCCCGTGGTACTGAACCCTAAATCATTCACATACTTCTGTCGTCTTGAAAGTCTTGTTTCTTTTGTTGTCACTGAGGCTTGAACATTTTCATGAACTTCTTTCCGTGACCTGTTTACGGACTTCAAGAATACATAACGTATTTTGATTTTTTGTGTTTACCTTTTCTTCTTTGATTCTGGATTCCTGTGCTTCTGTTAATACTATTGTATGTCTTGTCCTTTGTTGAGTTGTAGTTATCTCTTTTACATCTTATGTTACATTATGCTTTACAATCTCCTCCTATTTGATTGGATAGAGTTCGACAAGCAAATACTTCGAGGATAACTCAACTAACTAAGGAAACATTAAACTACTTAAAGTAAGACAGCGTAATAATATCAATGCATTCTGGATCAGATATATATACATTTCCAGATTTCATAAATCAAAAAACAATTAAACTTTATACAATGAAGTTGCTCCTCTAGTCTGAGCTGATAGTTCTCTTGTTCTTTGCTTCAACATTCAGTCCATTCCAATCTCACCTTCTTCAATCATTGGATCGGAGTTAGCAGCTTGATAATCAATCACTGATAGATAGTGCAGTGGTTCTCCAGGTTTAAGGATTGCTCCTTGGATGTGTCTTCCAATATATTCAACCTCTTGACCCACTCCAGCCCATAACCATGCAATGTTAACATCTTTCTTGTTCAGCTTTGGCATGTTTGGCAGTCTGGTATGCACTTCTAATCCTCTTTCCACTCTTTTCCTATAGTAAGGAACATTCTCCATTAGAAATCTTCTAAGAGTGTCTGCTGCTTTGTCCTTCTCCGTTGATGAGAATCCAGTGGATCTAAGATACTTCTCAACTGAGATTAGATAGTTTCTTGGGTAGTCCCTCAGTTTGTCCTCAGCCAAATAGCAGATTCTGAACAAGTCATTCGTCATGAATCTAACCATTGGAGGATCTTCAGTAATCTCTGGACTGACTTTCATCGCGATCTCCTTAACATGCTCACGGAGCAGTTCATTTAGCCTTGTGGTTCTTTGGATCTTGATGAGTATAGCCTGCAATTCTGTATATGTCCTCTGTTCTAAAAACTTAGTAGAAATCACAAATGTACCTTTCTCCAGAAAACTGATTAATAAGCTCCAGGCACCATTTGCTTTAACCCCAGCATTCAGACAGATTATAGAGCTTCTCAGTGCTTTAAAGTAAGTCTGATCTTCAAGATTAGCACTTCTGATGTCCTGAATAATGACTTCCACCTCCGCATTGTCGTTGACTTGTAATCCGTCTTCAACTCCACAAAAGGTTTTATAAGCCATTTCCCATTCAGTATCATCTTTCTTTGCCAGATCTATCATCTTCTTCTTCCTCACTTCATTATACACCTTCATTCTCTTTATCTTTTCACTTCTCAGAATTGCTTGCTGTTTCTCCTTCTCAGCTTGCCTGGCATCTATTGCAGCTCTCTGAGCTCTTATTGCTTCCAAGGCAGCTTCTTCTTCCTGTGATAGAGAATTTGCTTCTTCCATATCATCATCCAAGATAGGATGTTCTATTGGCTCCGGATAATATGGCTCATGCTCCTCTTGAATAGGTTGCTCATGCATGACCTCAAATTCCTCTTCACTTTCCTTGGCTTCCTCTACAAGCTCCTCAATCCAGTACTGTCTGATTGGAATAGCCTCAACAGTCTCCCAAACTCCCCATTTATCCTTCACCCCCTCTCCAACTTTCTCCCCCTTAGTTGAGGAATCCTCGATAAAAGCATCCTCAGCATAAAAGAAATTAGAAGGATCAGGTTGCTGATATGAAGAACCAGGTTGTCCAGATTGTTGGTTCTTTAGCATACTCCATATAGACTGTACTCCGTCACTTTGATTCTCCAAGAAATCCATAAGCTGCTTATTAAACTCATTTATAGAAGCTAGCGACAGGTCAATGTTCTCTAATCTTGAGTTGGTAGTCTTTTCCATGTGATCCAGCCTCTTGTTTAGCTTAGACTCCACTCGTGAAAGGGAATCCATTGCATCTTTTACCCGCGCTTGACCATCCCGGATAACCAGAACGTCTTCTTTCAAAGCTTCATGTCCTTGAGACAGTGCAGTTACTTCATTCATGAATCCATCTTTAAGCTCCCTGACGTCCATCCTCAGCTCGACTAGTTCTTCCATAGCTTCCTTCTTTAAGGAGTCCACTGCCTGCTTCGTACCTGTTATAGTGCCAGATGCAGTGCCAATGACCCTGAATGTTCTTCTGGAATCAGCTGCAGCCAAGTCAACTTTCTCTTGAATAGACTTTAAAGAAACATTGTCTTGACTGGAGGAGATCCCTTGGTCAAAGGAAGGTCGCAGTGGAACCTTGAAAAGTGGATTTCCTTCTTTGTCCCGAACTGTCATCTCCTTGAGGGAAGATTGAACTTGTAGCTCTCTTTCTGTTGGTAGCAGCAGATCATTAATATTAGGTAGGGTTAGGGTGTCACTCCTCACATTTGGCTCTGGGTGTACACTCAACGTTTCTGTCGGTGTTTGAATCATTTTTCCTTTCCCACTCAGGCCAGGTGTAAGTGTTTTTGTTTCACTCAAATCCTTTGTGCTGATTGTACCTGCAGAAGAGATCACCGTAGCCATCCTTAAGGAGGTCACCGGTGGTGCAATGGGGCTTCGCAAGTCCCCGTCCTTGGATAAACCAAGTTGCTGATCATCCTTAGATGATATATCCTTTGAAGTATCTAGAGTTTGAATCTCTAGGGGGTTAGAAACAGGCTCTTTTAACAGCAGAGATCCTGAATCTTCCCCAATAGTCTGTGAAGACTTTACCTCAGTTGACTTGTCAATAGTAATTGATTCATCGTCACCGAGTTGCCGATCTGCACCTACGTCAGACCCTTTATCCGCAGGATCCAGATATGTTCCATCTGGGGAGGTAGACAATGACCTTTTAGATTGTGCATTTAGGTCAAAGCCTTCTCTCGACGTCTGTGAAGACCCTTGGTTCTGAGAACCTTCAACCAGTGAACCTGACCGTAATATGGTCGGAACACCAGTTGCTTCCGTCAATTCTTCCTTACTTGATTGAGCTATTGGTTCAGATATTGCTTTCGTTAGCGCAGCCCAATCAGCATCAGAAAAATCAGTAAAGGGCTCTTTGAATGAGAGAAATGAAGTATCAGCAGTTGCCTCAGTTTCTGTTCTTCTCCTTTTAGAGGAAGGCAGAGCTGCTGTTGAAGGGTGTATCTCCTTATGTGGTGCTGCTTTGGCACTATCTCCCTCTACACTCATGGATGATTCTTTAATGGGTATAGTAGGGGAAGGAGGTTCGTTTATGTTTTCATTTGGCTCTTCCAAAGGCTCTTCGACCGTGGTTAGAGGTTGTGGGTTTGCAACCTCCTGGTCAGGAATGGCCACTAAGGGCTCTGGATCAACATCCATTGGTACAGGTGCCATTACAGGTTCAGGTTGTGGAATATTACCTTGATTTACCTGTTCCCCTGGGGGTAGAAGTGGTAGGGGCACCGTTCTTAGATATTCAGTGAGAACAGTGGGTACCCCTGGAAGATAGTTGTCCTTCCTAATGAGAGCGGTTATGGCATTGCTCTTCATTCTCATGCACTCCTGATTGGCTTCACCTTCAAAGATCTCTCGTTCATCATCTGTTAAGATATCATTGAGAATTAGCTGTAGGAACCTAGGATAGAAACAGAGCACATCTTCATTTATGCCTGTTCTTTCATCCAGTGGTCCCATGCATATGATTACTTGATCAATCAGTAACCGTCCAATGTTAATATGCCTATTGTTCGCAATGGCAAACCCTATCTTTTGAAGGAATAAGGGAATACCATGCAGATTTGTTAGCTTGGCAGTAAAAACATGGATTAGGGTATGAAAGAAAAAGTTCCATGCTTTTGGCAAGTAATGCTTAAGGAACTCTCCCACAAAGAAGTTAGGTTGTTGACTTCTAATGAGAGTGAAGAAAGCATGTATCTCCTCAGTTGTAGGATCAGGAACAAGGTTTTCTGTAGGAAAATGAAGTACTCTGTTAAAGTCATGTTCCGTCACCCTTATTGTTCTGCCCCCTGGCACAACAAAACTGAAGGATCTTATATTATTCTCACTTGTATCCGTGGCGGATGTGTACAACGCAGTCAATTGATCAATACAAAGGACCACGGGAGTACTTACAGCGTATGCCACTAATGAACGTGTGTTCAAAAACTCTGCTCATGCACGAAACTGTAAGTTCGTTATGGATTGCAAGTTTTGGAACGAGACATGATTAGTCTTGGTTACGATAAATTCTCCAGCCATTGTTTTTCAAATTTCCAGAAAATCAATTTAAACCAAAACTAATTTTTCACTTAAATTTAATTAATTAAAAAATAATTAATCAAACTTTTGGTAAAATCACCCTAAAAACAAAATCACCCCTTTTAACACTAACACACAAATTCGAACACTAGCAATTAGAACCCTTGACTAATAGCAACCAATATTCAATTCAAACAGTTTGTTCGATGGTTTCTTTCTCAGAAAGTGCCAAAAACTCAAAAAATACTAATTTCTCACGGTTAAAAGACAGCCAACAGTGACAACCAGTAATATTTTAAGGTTTTTCTTGGATAAAAATGGAGAAACTATCGAAAGGTGTTCTTGTTTGTGTATGTATGTCTCTGTAAGTATATAAAACCGTAAGTTTTTCTCAGATCTGTAAAAGTGAAACTGAAAAAGAACTAAGGCAATGATATATACGTTTGAAACTGACAGGGGTAAAATCGTCAATTCAGGTTCGATAGTTTTAAAATGAACTATCGATGGTTTTCTTGTAGGGGTAAAAAGGTCAATTTTCTTCGATAGATTTTGAAAAACTATCGAATTATTTAAAAATCAGAATTTAAACCAACCTTTTTGAAAAACCATCGAACGTTTTGCTTTTGAAAAACCAAAAACTATCGAGGGGTTTTGTAAGAAAAAAAACTATCGAGAATTTGATTATTGAATTAATAAATTCACTTCGATACATTTTTCTACTGAATTTTAAAATACATCGAGAATTTAAATATTAAATTAGGTAAATTCCTTCGATATATTTTAAATTAAATCTCAAAAACTATCGAGAAATGCTTTCGATAGTTTTTCTTTTCCTTTTCAAAAACTATCGAAAATTAACTTCGATAGATTTATCTATGTACTTGAAAAACCATCGAATTTCCTAAATTCGATATTTTTGCTTCTGTCTTTATTTTTAAAACATGTTCATGTTTTAAAAAATCAGACTGTTTTATTTCCTGTCAAGTTTTAATTCTAATAAATTATTTCAAATTTACCAAAATCAATTCTTAACAGAAAATTCACAATTTTCTTAGAATAAAATCAATTAAATATCATTGAGTGATATTAACCAATTGAAATCTAATCAATTATGCTGCATTAATCTACAATGTTAAAAACAAAGCAAATTAATTCAAATTAAATAAATGCTTAAATATTTAGAACAAATATTAGCACTTAAATAATTTTTAGAATTAATAACCAATTAAATGCCAGAAGATATATCATTCATAATTATGACATAAAATTAGTATAATAATCCTAATTACGAGAATTGCTCCAGAAAATAAATTCACGAGTCCTAAGGATATAGCAATTCCTAAACTCATGTATTCACCAGGACTCTCTGCAGTTACTGACTTCTAATCAAAATCAATTAGAAAGATTTAACATCCCAAGTTCACCAACCAGCTTATTGAAAGTGGATTCATCAAGCGGTTTAGTAAAGATGTCTGCAATTTGATCCTCTGTGGGTACAAAGTGTAACTCCACAGTTCCATTCATGACATGCTCTCGGATAAAATGATACCTGATGTCGATGTGCTTCGTCCTCGAGTGTTGCACTGGGTTGTTTGAGATTGCTATGGCACTTGTGTTGTCGCAAAATATAGGAATCTTTGTCAACAGAAGTCCATAGTCACGGAGTTGGTTTCTCATCCACAATATCTGAGCACAACAGCTACCAGCAGCAATGTATTCAGCCTCAGCTGTTGATGTGGACACTGAATGCTGCTTCTTGCTATGCCAGGAAACCAATCTTCTTCCAAGAAACTGACAGCTTCCTGAAGTACTCTTCCGATCAATCTTACAACCTGCAAAATCAGAGTCTGTGTATCCAATAAGATCAAATCCTGTATCTTTAGGGTACCAAATTCCAAGATTTGGGGTCCCCTTAAGATATCTAAATATTCGCTTAACAGCTATTAGATGAGATTCTTTAGGATCAGACTGAAATCTAGCACACAAGCATGTTGCAAACATTATATCTGGTCTACTTGCAGTGAGATAAAGTAATGAGCCTATCATACCTCTGTAGCCTGTGATGTCAACCTTCTTACCAGTTTCATCCTTATCAAGCTTAGTGGCAGTTGGCATAGGAGTCTTTGCTGTAGATGAGTCTTCCATCTGATACTTCTTAAGAAGATCCTTGATGTACTTAGACTGACAAATGAATAAACCATCTTGTTTCTGGTATACTTGCAATCCAAGAAAGAATGACAATTCACCCATCATGCTCATTTCATAACGACTCTGCATTAACTTAGCAAATCTCTTGCATAGATCATCATTAGTAGAACCAAATATTATGTCATCAACATATACTTGCACCAGTATCAAATCATTTTTATGTTTTTTGACAAAGAGAGTTTTGTCTACAACACCTCTTGTAAAATCATTTTCAAGTAAGAATTCAGAGAGAGTGTCATACCATGTCCTTGGAGCTTGTTTGAGTCCATAGAGAGCTTTGAATAGAAAGTACACAAAGTCTGCCAGTTTTGAATCCTCAAAACCTGGAGGTTGTTCCACATACACTTCTTCTTCTAACTCCCCGTTCAGAAAAGCACTCTTCACATCCATTTGATATACCTTGTAATTGGAATGTGCAGCAAATGCCAGAAACATTCTGATGGCCTCAAGTCTTGCTACTGGTGCATAGGTTTCATCATAATCTATACCCTCTTCTTGAGAGTAACCTTTAGCAACCAGTCTGGCTTTGTTTCTCGTTACAATGCCATCTTCGTCCAACTTATTTCTGAATACCCATCGTGTTCCAATAACAGATTTTCCCTTAGGCCTGGGTACCAGCTTCCAAACTTTCTGCCTTTCAAACTGATTGAGTTCTTCTTGCATAGCAATCACCCAATCTGGATCATCTAGAGCATCTTCAACTTTCTTAGGTTCTGTTTCTGAAAGAAACCCAGAATAGTGACATTCATTTTGTGATGTTCTCCTAGTTCTCACTCCTGTGTTCGGATCACCAATGATCAAGTGAAAGGGATGATCTCTATTCCATACCCTTTGTCTTGGCAGATGCGATCTTGATGATTCTCCTTGTTCTAGATGTTGTGGAGTGTGACTAGTTGATCCTTCTCCTGCTCCCCCTGAGTTGTTGACGGTTTGATTTGTTGATTCTGAAGACTGACTAGTGGATCCTGTATGTTGAGGATTTCCACTTTGGTCACCACTTGGTCCAGAATCATTATCATTATGATTATCATTAATGACTGTAACAACTTCAGGTACTTCTTCATTGTCAGAGAGATCTCGTGATAGATTTTCAAATACCAAGGATTCAGAGTTCTCTCCAGTTTGCAGGCCTGGTCTTTTAGTGTCGTCAAATGTTACATTAAAGCTTTCCAACACCTTCTTATCTTCAATCACATATACCCTGAAAGCCTTAGATTCCAGATAATAGCCCAGAAAAATGCCTTCATCTGCTTTGGCATCAAACTTGCCAAGATGTTCTCCATCTTTAAGTACAAAGCACTTTGCACCAAACACATGAAAGTACTTCAGTGTTGGCTTCTTGTTGGCCATTAACTCATACGGAGTCTTTTCATGATCTTTGTTGATAAGGGTTCGATTCTGAGTGTATCAAGCTGTATTCACTGCTTCAGCCCAAAAGTAAGTGGGAAGTTTTGATTCACTCAACATGGTCCTTGCTGCTTCAACCAAGGTCATGTTCTTCCTTTCCACTACTCCATTCTGTTGAGGAGTTCTTGGTGCTGAAAACTGTCTTGATATTCCTTTCTCTGAGCAGAAATCATTTAGAACTGCATTCTTGAATTCAGTTCCATTGTCTGATCTGATTGTCTGCACAGGTAGCTTAGCTTCCACTTCTATCTTCTTGATGTGATCAATGATTAGTTGTGTTGCTTCATCCTTTGTTTGTATGAACAACACCCACGTGTACTTGGAGTAGTCATCCACCATCACCAATGCATATCTGTTTCTTGAAAGTGACATAACATTAACTGGACCAAATAAATCCATATGAATCAGCTGTAATGGTTCAGTAATGCTTGTCATTCCTTTGCTTCCATGTGATGCTTTCTTCGACTTCCCCTTTTCACATGCTTCACATAGTCCCTCCTGATTGAATTCCATCAGGGGCAACCCTCTCACTAATTCTCTCTTTACCAAAGAGTTCATAGTTTTGAAGTTCAGATGTGAGAGCTTCTTGTGCCATAGCCAACTTTGTTCTGAAGATGCCTTTGCATAGAAACATGTAACTTCTCCTTCACTGGTAGAACTTAAGTCAGCTATAAACAAATTTCCTTTTCTCACTCCCAGTAGAGTAAGCTTCTCATCCTTCCTGTTGATGATCAAGCACTTGTCCTTTCTGAAATCTACATTGTAGCCTTTATCACAGAATTGACTGATACTTAGTAGATTGTGCTTTAATCCTTCAACAAGAGAGATGTTTTCAATGATGACATTTCCAGCTTTCAATTTACCATATCCCGTAGTGAATCCTTTGTTGTCATCTCCAAAGGTTACAATCGGGCCGGTCTTCTTAACCACCTCTGTAAGCAGGGACTCTTCACCTGTCATGTGTCTAGAACAGCCACTATCCAGAATCCACACAACCTTTGAGCTTTTAACCTTACCCTGCAATCACAGATTGATTAAGCGGACTTTGGTACCCAAAATTGTTTGGGTCCTGAAGGTTTAGATGATTTAACAGGAGTAACATTCAATTTAGTCTTACCCTGTTTGATATTTATAGTATCTGTGGATTTAACATTACTAGAGCTATTGCTACTATTAGACATCAACTTAAAATAAGCATGCATGATGTTGTACTTACATAGCAAACACTCTTTCTTTCCACAGGGTTCATGATTATCAGGCATGTCAGACATGTTATGCATTTCAGAAGCATTAGCAGTTTCTACTTTAACCTTTTTACATGCATGTGTAAGGTGTCCAGCAGAATTACAAATAGAACACAACTTCCTAGATGCAATGGAAGAAGATGGAACCAATTCCTGATTAACAAACTTCTTCCTCCCATTCCTGTTCTTTTTAACATTACTAGCTAAGGAACCTACTTCAGTTTTAGGTAAATCAGGTTTAGGTAAAACATTCTTTACTGATTTCCTAGGTAACTTAGTCTTTACCTCTTTTTCCTTCAATAAATCCTCCTCAAGCAATTCTTGTGCTATGAAAAGATCATCCTCATAAAAGAGAGGTGGAAACGGCTTAACAAAAACTGGACAATCAACATTCTTAAGAACATGTGGAGTATTCCTTTTGACAACTGAAGGTGTCACAGGGAATTCCACAATCTTCTTACCAGCTTTCTTGTTATAGTCAAATCCTATAGCAGTTTTATTCTCTACGGCCTGAGTATCAATGATTTCCTTAGCCACTAGAGCGGAATTCTTAAAAGCATTCAGCTTCAAATCTAGATCTGAAATCTGCTTCCTGAGGATAGTCTCTATCTCATCATTACACTTGACCTTGTTCTCTAAGTACGCATTCTTTTGCTTAAGATCTTCTAATGTTACAGCTACAAGCTCTAGTTCTTCATTTTTAGATTCTAGCTTTTTAATCTTAAGAACTAGTTTAGCATTTTCCATTTCAGATGCTAGCATGCTTGTGTGTACATTAAACAATTCTACACTAAGATCTTGCACAGTTTTCTTGTACTCAGAATTAGACATATCAATTGTAGTTAAGATAGGTACCTGAGATGATTGAGGTGATTCCTCTGAAGAGTCAGCCATTAGAGCAACATTTACATATTCCTCCTCTTCATCCGAATCAGTATCATCCCAGTGCTTTCCCTCTGCTATGTAAGCCTTCCCTTTCTGCTTTCCAGAGAATGCCTCCAACTGCTGTTTAAGCTTGGCATTCTCCTTCTTCAACTCATCATAAGAATCCTTCTTTCCATAGACATCTTTCATGTCTCTTGCTTGACGAGGCTTCCGGCATTCAGTGGTGAAATGCCCTAACTCATTGCAGTTATAGCATCTTGATTTGCTTCTATCAATCATGCCAGTCTTGTAGCCTCCCTTAAAGCCTGTACTAGGTGTATAATTGCTCTTCTGGAATCTGTTGGTTGAGCCCTTGAATTTGTACTTAGGGTTTCTCTTGAAACGAATATGACTAAACTTTGCAGCTAAGTACGCCATGGTTTTGTCTTCCATTTGATCAAGCTCTTCTAGGGTGTAGTAATCACTTTCATCAACACCCAGATTCACAGAATCCATTTCTGCTTCTATTATCACCTCCTTTCCAGCTCTAGGGGTTTGAACCTGAATCTCAGAAGTTATTGGTTCATCCACTACAAGTGCTGCTGATCTCACAAGTGCATTGTGCTTGCTGTCCACTGTCCCTGATCCGTAGATTATCACCCTTTGTTCCTGTTCCATCTCATAGGTCTTCAACTTGCCATAGATCATCTCTAATGACATCTTTGTGAAGTCAATTCTTTCCCTAATGGATGATGACTTGTGTTCTACATGATGGGGCAGCGTCATCATGAACTTCCTGTTCGATTCTCTCAGTGGATAGGTCTTTCCTTTCATTGCCAATTCATTGAGGAGCTTAGTATACTTCTCAAAGACCTGAGTTATACTTTCTCCTGGCAGTGACCTAAACGCTTCGTATTGAGAAGTCAGAATGTCCAATCTGTTTTCCTGCACGTCTTCAGTTCCTTCCATTATTAGGTTAATGGTATCCCACATATGTTTCCCGCTTGTACAGTTCATCAACTGATAGCTCATTTCCTTGTCCGCGGAGTCCGCCAATATCAACATTAAACCGGTGTCCAATCGAATCAGTTCTTTGTCAGAATCTGTAAATTCACTTATCTCCTTAGGTTGGGTGCCTGAAGGAATCCTGCTACCATCAGGAGCTGTAGATTCACTAACTGGTTTCATTGGTACAAACGGTCCGTTTTCTAATATGCCAATATACAACGGATTAGATGCCTTGATAAATAACAGCATCTTCATCTTCCACAAACCGAAATCATCTCTAGTAAACGGGGGAACTTTAATACCAGCGGTTGTCTTTGGAGCACTCATGGTTTCTGAAAATTTCAAATTGTTTAAAATTCAAGAAATTCCAATTAAATGAAAAAATTTAAAAGTTAAAAAATTTGCTTCGTATTTTCACGCTACGTTTGATTTTGGTCTCATTCACCGGATCTGATTTGTATATCAATCAAGTAGCTCTGATACCAATTGTTAGGTCCAAAGTATCGTAGAAGGGGGGGTTGAATACGATACTCACAAATAAATTAATTTCGTTCGCGGATAAATCTTTCAGTTCTATAACGAAATCAAACACACCAAACCAAATCAAGTTTCAGGGAATATATCTTTTTATAAATATAAACCTCGAGGGGTGCTACAATTTCTAATCCGTAGATTAGCGTCAATGAGTTTAAGGTTACACAAATACAAAACAATGATCAAGTTCTGAGCACTATTAATTTCTCTGATAATTTTCTCCGGCTCTTCTCTCTCTCAGTAATGTCTCTGTGTTAGAATCCTTAACTGAAGAAGACACATTCTTCACTCTGTATTAACTGCAGACTTTGATTTGAAAAACCATCGAACCAAACTTGTAGAAACAATCCTGGTCGTTGGATCTTCTTCAACTTGAAAAACAAGTATTACTTTCCACCTGCTCCCAATTAAAAAACCATCGAATGGTTTAAGAAACCATCGAATGAAACAAATCATTTTACTATTCGATAGTTTTTAAAACAAAACTATCGAATGCTAAATTGATTTATTTGTTTTTAATTCAATCACCTTAAACTCTCATTCGATAGTTTTCTTAAAAGAAAAACTATCGAATTGATTTACTTGTCATTTGTCCTTTAGTAATAACTCCTGAGCTCCCGGGTGTTTAAGTAATAGACAGTATCAATTTCTTCGGAGACGATAAAATAACTTGATCTTTTCAGTGCCGTCACCTAGTGCAACTGGTCTGGTTCACAGATGAATAACACTTGATCAATTCTTAATTTATGACTTCAATTATAATGCTGCTGATACGTCCCTTGTCGTTCTGGTTGCTTCATCACTGGAATCCCGTGGTACTGAACCCTAAATCATTCACATACTTCTGTCGTCTTGAAAGTCTTGTTTCTTTTGCTGTCACTGAGGCTTGAACATTTTCATGAACTTCTTTCTGTGACCTGTTTACGGACTTCAAGAATACATAACGTATTTTGATTTTTTGTGTTTACCTTTTCTTCTTTGATTCTGGATTCCTGTGCTTCTGTTAATACTATTGTCTGTCTTGTCCTTTGTTGAGTTGTAGTTATCTCTTTTACATCTTATGTTACATTATGCTTTACAGACAGGCTAGACTAGCCCAAGAACTAGTGAGGGAAATGGAGGAAGATAGTAGTGAGGCTGTAGAGGAAGAGGCCCCTACTAGGAAGAAAAGGAAGACAGTGCCTAAATCCAAGCCAACTAGATGGAAGAAAAGATCACATAGGCATGTCTCTCCTGAGAAAGTAGAAGAGAAGAGAGATACAAAGAGGAGGATTATTTTTGAAGACCCTACCATAGTCTCAACTCAATCTCAAACCACCTTCCATGAGACCCCTATAGAGCTTAAAGAAGAACCTATTGATTTTGAAGATTTGGTATTCCCTAAGTTCATAATTGAAGCTGAAAAGATGTCAAAGAAATGGGAACAAGTCAAGCGAACTCAACAAAGGTCAATCAAGCTAAATGTTACACCAAAAGTTGCCAAGGCAGTTGAGAACAAGGCTACAATGCAGACATACAGGAGTACTCTACCTTGGTGAAAGTCTTTTCAGGCTTCAAAAACACAAGGGGATTCTCTAAGGTTTCCAGGAGTGTTGTGTTGAAGAAGATTGATGAGATCAGGAGCAGCTGGAGTTCTCCTGATAGTTTGCCGAGGAAGTTGAAGATCCCTTTCAATAGACAAAGAATCCATCTTCAACCTTACTGGATGATGGAATTCAAGGATGAAAAGGGCTGTATAAGATTCTTCAGGATTGAAGATCAACTATCTAAGGCCAGCAATAGGTACCTTAGATGGTTGCAAGGCAAGTTAGATCCAAAAATTGCTGAAGAAGATGCATTCTACAGAAAGCTTCAAGATCAAATTCAGGCAAATTATGCTAAGGAAAGGAGACAGAAGATTCAACCTCCAAGAGAGAAGAAAAGAAATTAATTCTGCTCAGTCTAGAGGAACACTCTCTATGTAACTATCTCTACTCTTCAGTTTTTCATTTCATGTGGCTTAACACAATTTTTACTGCTATTATCTATATGTTGGAAGTGGTTTTGTTATCATCAAGGCTCTTAATTTATGTATGATTCTCAACCAGGCATAAATTGGGGGAGATTGTTAGGAACTATGTTGTTTCTTGATGATAACCAAATTAACTTAGTAAAAATTGTACAAGAAAAATGTAGCTATCAACGGATAGTATGCTCTTGCAGTATCCGTTGATGGGTAGCTTATCTACGGATAAGACTCAATGTAACATGCTTGTGTATTTTTGATGTTGAAGTTGAAGTAATATTGATAGGTTAAATGAGTCATGTTGACTATCAATAGATATGTAGAATAGGGAGGCTAATTGTAAATAGTTGATGTCTTGTAATTTTGCATACGTGAAATTGACTGTCTACAGATAGCTTAATTAGCCCTCTACGGATATGGACATTGCACTGTCTGCGGATAGCAGTACTGAGTGATCAAGACACTGTCAACGGATACAACTCAAGTAGCTTCTATGGATACACTTTGTACTTGTGAAAGGACAGATAAGTCAGAGCACATGGGTTGGCAGACTACACAGAGCATGGAAGCCAGTAATTCTGGAAAGGTCACGAGAAGAAAGCAGCATTCTGTTTGCATGGTCAAAGGTAGCATTTCTATAAAAGACAATCAGCCAAGAAGGGCAAGCTACCAACACATGGACCACTGCTCAGAATGGAGAAACAAGGATTCTGAACAGATGTACTTTTTGTATTAGTAGTTGTTCAAATATCTTTGTAAACTTGGGTTATATAACCAAGTAGTAGCATAACTCTAGAACTAAGAAATCAGTTAGGCGATTTTACAGTGCAGAAAGCAATATCCTTGTAAATTGCCGAAGCTAGGGTTGTGTATTTGCAGCTGTGTGTTTATTCATAAACATCACATAGATTTCTTCAATAAAAATCTCTCAGGTGGACAAAAACAATCCACCTGAATTTTTAATTCTTGTGTCATCTTATTTGTGTTTCTGTTCTTGTTTTTATTTTCACTATCAAGAATCAAGAAGAATTTTTAAAGATTGTATTCAACCCCCCTTCTACAATCTTGATTCATTATCCGAGAATAACAGGGGTCATATAAGTAACACACTATTACTATAATTAAGTAGGTTTGTTATTTAGATGTGTACAAACATATAATTAAGTATTACATTTGAAAGAGAATCCACCTGAATTTTTAATTCTTGTGTCATCTTATTTGTGTTTCTGTTCTTGTTTTTATTTTCACTATCAAGAATCAAGAAGAATTTTTAAACATTGTATTCAACCCCCCTTCTACAATCTTGATTCATTATCCGAGAATAACAGGGGTCATATAAGTAACACAGTATTACTATAATTAAGTAGGTTTGTTATTTAGATGTGTACAAACATATAATTAAGTATTACATTTGAAAGAGAATAGCATGTAATCTATTTTTTCTCGCTGCCACAGTATTATCCATATTTAACAAGGATGGTCAATTTTCATATTTAGATCATAGCGTGTAGTCTAATTTGAGTTGCAGACCTCTTCCCTACAACTATTCGAATGATTTTGGTTAAAGAGTTCATGGCAATGAAGCGGAACGTGTAGTCTAATTTGAGTTGTCTTCCCTACAACTATTCGAATGATTTTGGTTAAAGAGTTCATGGCAATGAAGCGGAACTGGAGTCTAATTTGAGTTGCAGACCTCTTCCCTACAACTATTCGAATGATTTTGGTTAAAGAGCTCATGGCAATGAAACGGAACTGGAGACTAAGATCAGACTTCAGAGAGCATGAGGAGTTGAGTAGACAATTCATTCACATCCACAAGGCCATTGCATATTTAACTAAAAATAATATGTAGGACCAAGACTTTTTTTAATGTCAAGAACTCAGATCTACAGCTTCAACATGTGTTCCTCAACATGTGTTCTGTTGCTAGTGGGAAAAATAGGTTACTCAATCGTACATAATCAAACAGAAAAACTCCAGCAAATAACAAACATAAGCATCACACATTAACGCGATTTTGAGTAGGAAGATGATACATTACACAATTTAACAGTAGGATAAATATATATAGGTTTCTCTTTTGATCTTCATAGAGATAAACCATTCAACATGAATAGCAAAGTCTCATAATATTTCAATTACATTACACATTCCCTAAAATGAACAAATAAATTTAATCACAAAAACAAATAAAACAATTTTCTTCCAAGATCATTTAAACTTGGTACGGCAAATAAGCCAACTCCTCTCCTTGAACCTTAGAACTCCTCTTGGCGCCTGTATTATTGTTGTCACTCTCCAAATAAGTGTAGTATTTCAAGAAAAATGCGAGTGTAAGAACAACCCATTCCAAGCAAAAGATAAGCACACACAATCCACCGGTTAATTTCAAGATCTTCTCTCCATTTTCTTCATTCACATAGGTTTTGAGATTTCCGAGAAAATTATCAGTACTAGTGAAGATGAGCACTGAAACAGATCCTTGAAATATAGCAGTCAGTACGGTGGCCACCATGTGAGCTGCATACCATTTTCCTGCACCGGAAGTAGCTGCAGTGCACCCTGCTAAGGCTCCAGCAATTGTGAGGATGTGTAGGAGGATCAGGAAGAAGCCTACGAGAGACGGGATGAGACGGAGGGAGAGAGTGAGGAAAATACAGCTACAAGATGCACCTAAGAGAATGTAGTTGATGAATATGAAGAATTTGTGAGTTTTAGGGTGGGAATGTGTTGAAGAAGCTGTTATAGAAAGGCCCATTTTGTGTTCTTGAAATTTTTCGGGTTTACGAGAAATTAACAAACTGGGTATTTAAATTCTTGAGGAAGATGGAGAAATGTTGGTGTGAGAAGAGTGTGGGATTGCAGATGTATTATATATGTGAAGGGTGAAGGAAAGCAACGGTCATATTTGGGAAAGGCTGGAAATATGAACGTTAAGGGGGATGGAAAGTGTACAACATAACGGCTATAATCTAATGTGCACAGCTATTTTGGTTTGACATAAGTATTTTTTTTTATATTCTTTTTAATATATTTTAATTTAAAGGATAATACTGTATCCATCTTTATCAATATCAAAGTCGATTTCTTCGGTTATCTTTATATATGTGATAATATTAAATATTCAACAATCCAAGACAATGTTTTGGTATTCAATTTTGGCTTAATTATAGTAACATAAATATTAAAGTATGATTTTCTGTACATATAAAACTCTAAAAAAAAATATTGTACACATTTAATTTTTAAGTATCGATTATGTATATACATGCGTTGTTCCAAAAAATATTATTACTGAGTAAGGTGTAATTTGAGTGATATTTCATGTCACTCATCTCTTGCTATGGGGTACAATATTAAATATTTGTTATTCGATTTCAAATTACAGAAACGAGCCGGGTATGTGTATATGACTTGAAAAGAAAAAAGAAAATAAAACTATAAAGAAATTACAAATTATAAAATGACTGATATAACTTAGGATAAGTCATACCGACAGTCATATCAATAATAAAAACTGATATGATTAAAAATAAAATTAAAAAATAATAAAAACATGCAAATTAATTAAATAAAAAACAAAAAAAGACTGTTATGACTTAGAATAAGTCATACCAACAGTCATATCAGTAATAAAAACTGATATGACTTGAATAAACACTAATTATTTAACAAAAAATTGAAAACCAAGCAGAAATTAATAGAAAATTCATATAAATAACAGAAAATTCACAAAATCAATACTATATTTACCGAGAGTCATACTTGAAGATTAATGTTATAATTATGCCTTCTATTTTTTAAAGGCCGAACTTTACTTTAGCTTATTTTGAGGAGTATAGTCATTTTGTGTACTTGTAGTTTAATCGAGACACCGCTTATAATACTGCACTTTAAATAACTCCAGTTGCAATACTGTACTTATAAAATCGTTACAATTTCTGTATCGCCGTCTATTTTAGTTAACTCTGTTAGGACATTTTTGTCAATTCCTTATTTTTGAACAGTAGAAATTGATCAATTAACTATTAAACCACCCATTTCTTTCTATTTTCTTCAAAAATTGATCAAAATAAAATTATATCTAAAATATATAACACACACTTGTTTCATCTTCTTCCCCAAATTGAATTATCTTTATAACTATATATACACACACGCAATCGCACACATAAAACATATATACACATGTTTCATATTCTTCTCTAATTTGAATTCATCTATGTTTCCTCTTTAAACTCAATGACACTTCATCTTCATCTTCTTTTTCATGTTCTTCATATCAATTTCGAATTTAAACTTAATGAGAACAATTGTATTGATAACAAAATAAGAGATTGAGAGAAATGAGAAATGAAACAAAAAATTTGAAATGGATTTTGATTAAAATTCATAATTTACATACAAAATATTAAACACAATTCATACAAATGTAATATTAAAGACTTTCAGTGAAAAAACATAATTACTCTTTTAAAATCTTTTATTTTTTAACAGAGTTAATCAGAATTTGACGGTGATACACATAATATGACAGGTTTTGTAAAAAATACAACATTGCAAGTGAAGTTATTTGAAAAGTGACATTGCAAGTTGTGTCTTGATCAAAATACAAGTACACAAAATGCACTTTAGTCTATTTTAAGAGGCCAAACTTTATGCGTTTTAGTTACGGACGTTTAAGTTTCGAAACCAAAAACAAAATTAGTACATCTGTAATTTTCATTTTCGCATGTTTTCTATTTCAATTCGCCGCACCTACACATGACCCTATTATCTGTATACTTTTCAAAATAAATATACACTTTATATCATTGTTTTTAAAAATTAAACTACAGGTGACAGCAAAAAGTGGTGTCAAACATTGCTTTAACTTGCAACAGGAGTATAGTAAGAATTAGTTCTACATCATACAAGTCAAACTGATGAAAAAAAAACAAAAAATAGGCTAATTGTAAGACAAGTATACACCAGCTTATCTATTGTAATTACTTTCCACAAACCAAAACAAGTGCTTAAATGACAAACTTAAATTAAAAATATCTGTCAGCTGTAGTTGCCTGAAAAAAATCAGGCTAGCTAGCATATCTTATAATACATTATTTATTGCATAATACATATGAATAGTTGTCACACAGCTATGGCACAATCACCTCACCTTATTTAAACACAAAATAATGGCAAATTTAGAGAACCAAAATATGTATAGAATAAACTTAAACCTGCAAAAAGCTTGCATACTTGGCACCCAGGAAAAGCCTCTGAATGCAGAGCAACGCGTTTTTGGTAACCTCTGAATTCTCATGATTCATCAATTTCATTACCCGGTCTTTTGCTTTCAGGTCCGTCACAATAACTCGACCAGCAGGATGGTATTGAATGAACTGTGAGAGATCAAAGCAAGTAACTGCAAGGGCCCTTGGATCAGCAGATGTGTCCAGAACTGTTATAAGGACCCGTAGGATCTATCACAGAACATACAACATTAGCATCGTAGTAAAATGTAATCTAGATGCACTGGAAAGACTTTAAGAGAAATAGAATATTGTTGCAAGTCATGTTAATACAAGTCAATAATGACAAATTAGTTGTCTCTCTAATGAATAACATAACCAATGCTGAAGGGAAAAAACAATACCTGGAAATCATTCTCTTCAAAGCATGTAATGTTGTCACGCCAGAATATTGAATCCTTGTGCATGGGGGACCAGTCAAGATGACCAAGAAGGACTTCCTGCTTGTACTTTTCAAACGAACTCAATTTCTTAATGTTATCTTTCAATCCTTCTTCCAGTTGATTCAGAGCCTCCAAGAGATCCTATGCAATTGTAACAATAGAGAAGTACTATTAAAACATATATTGATGACCAGTTCTGCTACAAAGATTTCATAATCAGCTCTACCTGACTACCTCTCAGTCAGAGAGTTTTGCTAAAATGCAAGGACAGTCGACAGTTGAGAATATTAAGATTCTAAACCCTGTATCTTTTACTTGTTCATGAGACAAAATAGATGGACGTGAGAGTAACTTCTCACCTCGTCGCTCAGTGCTTGTGCTTTTAAACTCTGAACAACGTGCGGCAGTCCAAGGTCTACCAGTTGAGCTCCAATAGTACCTTTGCTGAGCAAGTTCTTGAGTGTCAAGACTATAACTCGGATAACCTGAAGTTGAGGATACAACAGACATCATAAAGATCAGACTGTAAGCTTTAATTTCTGAAGAAAGTGACACAAACTGAAGCAGCAAAGTGAGTTTACAAGAAAATGAACCCACCAAGAAAAAGACGAGGGTATACCTTTTCTTTTTTGGAACCTTTGAGAACATCAATTAACCGGGGAAGGCTTCTAGAAGTAGCCAGGTACTCAATTGCAGGTTCGTAGTATGACAAAAGCCAAACACAAAGACATGTTTCATAAAGGAGCTGTTCAAGGATAAAAGTCAATCATCGATTTGAAAAGGTGAACTCGATTAGATTTTGAAGCAATATTTGGCAAAGTTTCAATAAACTTCAATCAATATTCAGAAACAGTCCAACCACCTTATAATTTAAACTGCAAATAAGACGGAAGTCAATGCCTAGTTACAGGGCTATGATTTTTGACTGCAGGGTATATCTTCGTTATCAGGGGGAGCCAACATGATATGATGAAATTACCTGCATGGACTGTTGAGTAGAAGCAGGAGAAATCAGAGGAACAAGCAGCTTCACACCATCTGCTTTAACAAAAGAAGATCTAACAACAGGCTCTTTCAGTATAATTGTAAGGCAATTGATGGCTATAGGAATGCCACGAGTAGGGTGGGAAGGCTGCCTCAGCTGCATGATTAGCGTAAAATCAGGATACACGTATCCACACACTTGATAGTCATATGACCTAACTATTTCATGATTACCTCAGCGGCTGGTGGAGACAAAAAGGAACATGTCTAATTCAAGATAATCAATCTTTAAACAAATATAAGCCCTAAAAACAGCTCAATAGTAACTGAATTCTTGACGGAGCTGAATTCAGAGAGGTTTTGTTTTTTGACTGCATAAACAAGACAAACTGATACATATAGATAAACACAACCACTTCAACACTACATTAATAATATTATATAGTAAAACAGTGGGTTCTGCGCTATTTATATACAATTTCTCAATAATTAATCCAAGAGTAAATTGCAGAATGCATCCCAAAACTTTGCTCCATTCTCACTTTACCTCCGAAAGATAAAAGTGTAACATTTCACATCCCGAACTTTTAGAAACGCATCAATTTGCAATCCTTTGTCACTTGTCCGTTAAAGCAGCCGTTAACAGGTTGCATCCCAGAACTTTGGTTCATTCTCACTTTGGCTCCGAAACTTTTTAAAGTGTAAAACATCACCTTATCAATAAAATAAAGTTTTAATATTTTAAAGAGTAAAGTGCACTTTGTGTGCATGTACTTTGATCAAGACACCATTTGCAATATTACTTTTCAAATTATTCCACTTGCAATACTGAATTTTAAAACCCGTCACATTATGTGTATCACTGTGAAATTCTGGTTAACTCCGTTAAAAAGAAAAAAGTTTTAAAAGGGTAACTGTGTCTTTTCACTAAACATGCATAATATTGCATTTATATGAATTGTGTTAAATATTTTGTATGTAAATTGAGGGTTTTATCAAACCCAATTCAATTTTTTTTTGTTTCATTTCTCTTTTATCTCAATCTGTCACTTTGTTATCAACACAATTGTTCTCATTAAGTATAAATTCGAAATTAACATGAAGAACATGACAAAGAAGATGAAGTGTCATTGAATTTAAATAGAAAATATAAATGAATTCAATTTAAGGAAGAATATGAAACATGTGTATGTATGTTTTGTGTATGTGTATATAACAAAGATCGAATCAATTTGGGGAAGAAGATGAAACAAATGGATGGTTTAATGGTTAATTGGTCGTTTTTACTGTTCACATAAGGATTGGACAAAAATGTCCTAACGGAGTTAACTAAAATAGACTAAAATAGACGGCGATACACAAATTGTGACGATTTTGTAAGTACAGTATTGCAAGTGGAGTTATTTAAAGTGCAGTATTGCAAGTGGTGTCTTGGTCAAAGTACAATTACACAAAGTGCACTTTACTCTATTTTAAATGTATAATATGTCGTATGTGTTGTAGGAGGATTTTGATACAACTAATAGGAGGTCGCAGGCTATGTCCGCTAGCCCTCTCCTCTCTGGACCCTAGCTCCTTTGGCTAACTATGGGCTCCTCGTGGGTAGCCCTCATTGGTGGGGCTGCCCCAAGACTCTTGGAAACCCTCCATATCATATCTATCTCTCTATAAATTGGACCCTAGCCTCTCTATGGGCCTAAATCTGACACATGCAAAATTTTGGTCACAACAGTATGCTTTAAAGTTGTTGGAGATTTTTAGTGTAAATTCTATCAGTTAAGTGTTAATTATGAACACATATAAGATACATCATACTAAGTATAATGCGATAATGAAATCACTTATAACGTAAACATTATTCAAAATTATTGATCATAACCAAGTGAGTTGTTTCAAGAGTTGTCATCTAATGTCATAAGAGTAAGAAAATCCCATGATCAATACTACGAACGATTATTTGCTACAATACGAGCAATATACATAAGGAGATAATATGCTCTATAAACAATTAAGAACGAGATTTACTTTTTATCCGAGGGGAAGTGAAAAAAAATTAATATGAATTCATATATTTAAAATAAATGAACATTGTATGATGTAAATATGTATATAATTTAGTAAATATTACTCCAGATTTTCATTGAGTCCTTAAAGATTTTTTTTAAAAAATATTATCTTATGCATTTAGCGAAAATATTACTTTTGTATATTGACCAAGTTGGGTCCCGGAGAATTATAAAATCTTATCGAGGTTATTATTTTATCAAGGTTTAACTGTGTATCCTCTAGGATGTGAACTGTTATACTGTAAAGTTTCGGGGCCAAACTAACAAGGGAGTAAAATTTTGGGATGCATTCTGCAATTTACTTAATATAATATATGTAATTACCTATCTACCCCTCTGACTTTAACATTAAAGTTTGATTTTAACAAACTGACTTAGGGATGCAAAGTGACGCGTTTCTTAAAGTTTGTTACACTTCAAAGTTTAGAGACAAATGTGAGAATGCAGTAAAGTTTTGGGATGCAATCTGCAATTTACTCTTAATCCAGTATTTTGCATATTCTAAACCAGAGTTCAGTAACTCAAGTTTAACGTGCATCAGTATAGAAACCGAAAAGATCAACTAAACCATATATTACGGAGAAGTTTTAAGTATCAGATGCCACAGACCTGGACACAGATCCATTCAACCAGTCCTCTTAGAACATCAACAGTGGTGAATTTCTTCTTTGAAGCAGAGGTTTCTCCATCCATGTTGACAGCATCCTCAGTTTTTGGTCTTGAACTATAATTTCACGCATGTTTTCAGAAAAAGTTTACTTGTATATAAATTTGTCAGAATTTTATACTAGAAAGGTGATATTATAGATACCTCACTGCCAAGGCTAGTATCTTACAACATTTCTCTTGTATAAACGAATTTCCATTTCGAAGCAACCTGAAACCTCAAGAAGATTGTTAGTTATTATTGGAAAAAGAAACTTTAGAGTATATCAACTTGAATATGCAAATAGATTATAAGAGTCATTAAAATCCACACAATGAAAGCTCTCAAAAAAACGCCTTACTAGCTTAAACATGTGCATTGTAGACGTATGCAATATCAATATTCATTATGGTGTCTTAAAATTTATGCTTCAAAAAATAAGATTAGTTGCCATGTTCATGAATTTACAATGGTGGCTTTTCACTTCAAAGTACATTACATCAGTTGCAATACATTTTAGTCAAGGCCCAAACAGGAAGCATTTAAAACTTTGAAATATCACTAAAGATGACTAATAGCAACTTGAAACGGAGGTGAAAATATGAGCTGATATAACCAGCAAAGTTATACCACAATGCAAAAGATCTTTTCATAAACGGGTGCACAAAGAATATAACTTTCAATCAACCTGACCTCAAGAAAGGATCATAAGCATCTTCGCTTGCAACAGACTTGTCATGGAATAATTTGGCTCTTTTAGGATTTCCTGCCAATAACATGAATCAGTAAAACTAATAAAATACTTTGTTTTTTAAATAGTAAGTCTGTTCTGTATCCCACTTACCAGAGAGCATTTCATCTACTAAAGCAAGAACATATTCTACTGTCTCTTCCTTAAATATGTCACGTAAAATTGTGACAAACAAACGTACATAAGCTGGACCATCCTGCAAGAATATTCCACTTGTCAAAATCGCTAGACATCCATCAGTATTATCTCATTACTATCAACTACACAAATCAACAGCTGTATTCGATGTTGACAGGAGCACATAGGTAGCCATAAAAAGAAATTTAAAAAGAGTAATAACCAGATGTTGTGGAAGATTATGTTGGTGATTCAAACTAAATAATCCAATAATTAAACTTGACATTGTCTTAGGATCCAAATGGTCATCAGAAGTAATTAGTATAAAAAGTGAAAAAGATATTGAAGGCGCTGTTTGCTCACAAGGACTATAATTGTAGAATATTTATTATTTATAGATTTGTACATATATACTTTTTATAATACATAATCCTCTAAAATAATCCCACGAAATAGTTCACCAGTAATTCATTTTTAAGGGACTAGTTATATCTACCCTCCGCCGAGGGCCTAGGTATTGCAATTTCAGGGAAATGTAGTCAAAAGTGATTGATACTTTATTCATGGGATAACTCAAAGGTGAAATACAGTAGATAGGCTAACAATCTGGCTACTATAGAAAATAGACATGAGGGTGTAGGATGAAAACCTGGGTGAAGGTTAATAATTTGTTATGCATCTTGTCTTATCGTTTGTGTGTTCAAATATTGGTCTTGTGTCTTTAAGGATTAAAATTTGAGTACTGGAAACTTAAGATCAGTTGCCATGATGCTTCAAAAGAGACCCTCCAAATCTTCGAGGGTGGGTTATTTAATTGAATAGGTATGTACTCTATCATGCATTCCTCCAGTAATCTGCGAGTATAGCATGTGCAGACAGTGACATTGTATCTCTGAAAGTGAAAGTTCTCGATATCAGAATCTGCAAGATCACTTGTTGTGATGCTCCATCAGATCATTCTCACAAAGCTATATATCTATTCAATATAAAACTAGCTAATAGAATCCATCTTTAAGTTCACGATGATATCGAAAGTGACATAAAATCAGAAAGGATAATTTTAGCATAATACTTCATTCAATACCCATGAAATAACTCACATGATACTAATATTGATAGGTTAGAGTCAGCAGGTCTTGTCTTGTCTTGCTCACTTAGATTTCTTGGTTCTGTTAATCAGGTTTATTTATTCACCAGTATTGTAAAAGCAGGAACACTAATCAATCTGTTCCCAACAACATTCAAAAAAATATAAAACTGGAGTACTTGTAACCATGGCATAATATAGCCCCAATTTTGTTTGTACCACCTTCAGAAGCTTATACTAGGACAAAATATGTTGCACTAGAGAATGAAGTTTCAGTACTCAAATTTGAACAAATTTTATCTCAAATAAAGTATGCATAAAATTTAGAAAGTAACACGATATTATGTTGCTTCTTTGTAACATATAACTACATCTTATATATATATTGTGCTAAGGAAACAGAACTTACACTATCCAATAACTGTGCCTTTTCACTACTGGGCTTATTATCATAACGTCGTAACAGCTGCAGGCCTGTCCCGGATATCATCTTAGTTGTGGTGTACGTCTCCCATGAAATATCCCTCTTTAGCACCTTTTAAAAGAACATAGTTCTGTTAGTTTGTCTACATAGTAAATTTTGCTATCTAGCTTTTGTATTTTAAAAACATAATTCGAAACACCGTTACTCATTAAATGCAAACTTAATTCACAAATAATTGGTTTAGTATAATCTGCTTGTGCGTAAATACAAGATTCTACTAGTTGGCATGCTCAATGCCACCATGTCCTATAAATCAAAACAACAGCTTAAGAAGCACTTACTACTTGCACACAGTACATATGCAAAAAAAAACAAAAATCCCAGAGACCTCAAACAAAATTTTCTACAATGTAAGTTTGAGCACTGGATATCTATAATTCCTTCTAAAAAAAATTCTTTAAGAATTGCAAAAGCTCGTCAGAGGAACATAGATTTCAAAATGATTTCGGACTTTCAGCTACTTTTAAAACTATAACATTCAGAAGCTTCAAGAGGACAAATATAGTCCCACAATGCTTTAACCCAAAAATAGACTTGCGAGTGAAAAAAGTAAACAAAGCACAAAGACTATGACCGGCAAACAACCAGGTTACCGAATAATAAGAAAACACAATTTAGTGGAGTCTATATACATTTAAAATCACTAAAATTAAACAATCAACTATCAAATTCCCCAATTCGCACAACTTGTCTCATTTTAAACAATCCTGCGAAAAACGTTTCAGACACCTCGATTATAAGTAGACAATATATAAACTCTAACGAAAACAATACACTAGTATAATATGTGAAAATTCCAGTCCAATTCAACTAGCATAAACAACGCAAACAAACAGTCATATATCATATCATCCAATTAAAACAATCATTCAATTAAAATAATTCAATTGAACCGTTGGAATCAAAAAAACAAACAAGAATAGAAACAAGTTGAAGATTAGTAAGATTCATCCGCAGAGGGATACAGATAAGATTAGTAAGATTCATCCGCAGAAACAAATAATTAACAAACATAAGATTCAGATAGATATAGATATAGATACAGAGGGATGTGTGTGTATACCTGGTCGGTGGTGAGCTCGGCTTGATCCGCAGGCATTGTAGATGGTGTAAGATTTGTGATTTCAAGTTGTGAGGACAAGTAGTAAGTTAGTTTGTATATCTATTTATCAATTTTAAAAATATTTAAACAAATTCTAATATGTAATTCATCCAAATTGTCATTCCATTCTATTTTAATTAATTTGGATTAATGTATTATAATGCTTCACGATTAACTAAATAGGGAAAAATATTCTCAATTTTTCTAATAGAGGAAACATATAATATTCTTACTAATAGAGGAAACATATAATATTTTGCATTTAAAATCTTTATTAATGGAGAAAATAAATATACAATAGATCTTTACTAATGGAGAAAACTAAATATCACTAATGGAAGAAACTAAATATTCAATTATAATATTCTTGTCTTCAAAATATCTAAATTAAAAAAAAGTGTATTACCTTACATTATTTTGAACTTTCCTCTATTATATACATTATTTTGAACTTTCCTCTATTATTATCTAAATATTCTCATAATATTTTTTTTTTAATATAAAGGAGAAGACTGGGGCACTGAGGTGTCGCCTCTCAAATTGTTTTGCTCTTTTTTTCTAATTTTCTCGAATTTTTGAATTATTAATATTAAAAATTCAAAATTTTCTCAATTATCTTTAAAATCTTTACTATTTGAGGAAACTAAATATACAATGTTAATATTTTTGCATTTAAAATCTTTACAAATTGAGGAAACTAAAAATACACTTTTAATATTTTCCTAAATTTTTAATTACAAAATATCTCTATTGTCTTTCAAATCTTTACTAATGAAAGAAATTAAATATACTATTATAATATTATTGTTTTTAGAATTTTTACTGATTGAGGAAACTAAATATCCAATCAATTATACTTATAGAAAATAGATAACTCTTGCCGTTTTTATTCAAAAATTTTGATCTGATATTTCCATACTTAGATCGATCTTGCATACCGAATAAAGAAATTACCTGGTGACTAATTAATTATATCTCAATTACCTTTAAAATCTTTATTAATTGAGTAAACTAAATATACAATGTTAATATTTTTGCATTTAAAATCTTTACTAATGAAGGAAATTAAATATACTATTTTAATATAATTGTATTTAGAATCTTTACTGATGAAAGAAACTAAATATTCAATCAATTATACTTATACAAAGGAGATAACTCTTGCCGTTTTAATACAAAATTTTCGTATATATGATATTTCCATACTTAGATCGGTCTTGCATACCAAATAAAGAAATTACTTGGTAAATAATTAATTATATCTCAATTGCCTTTGAAATCTTTACTAATCGAGAAAACTAAATATACAATGTTAATATTTTTGCATTTAAAATCTTTACAAATGGAGGAAACTAAATATACACTTTTTATATTCTCCTAAATTTTTTATTAGAAAATATATTTATTATCTTTTAAATCTTTACTAATGAAGGAAATTAAATATAGAATTTTAATATTATTGTCTTTAAAATCTTTACTGATGGTCGAAACTAAATATACAATCAATTATACTTATATAAAGGAGATAACTCTTGCCGTTTTTATAGAAAACTTTCGTATATTTGATATTTCCATACTTATATCGGTCTTGCATACCAAATAAAGAAATTACTTGGTAAATAATTAATTATATCTCAATTGCCTTTAAAATCTTTACTAATTGAGGAAACTAAATATACAATGTTAATATTTTTGCATTTAAAATCTTTACAAATGGAGGAAACTAAATATACACTTTTTATATTCTCCTAAATTTTTTATTAGAAAATATATTTATTATCTTTTAAATCTTTACTAATGAAGGAAATTAAATATAAATTTTTAATATTATTGTCTTTAAAATCTTTACTGATGAAAAAAATTAAATATACAATTTTAATATTACTGTCTTTAAAATCTTTACTGATGGTGGAAACTAAATATACAATCAATTATACTTATACAAAGGAGATAACTCTGTCGTTTTTATACAAAACTTTCGTATATATGATATTTCTATACTTATATCGGTCTTGCATACCAAATAAAGAAATCATTAGGTAAATAATTAATTATCTTTAATACTTTCATACAAATGAATAGTATAAATATACATGTAAACTATGTTAATTGTGTTCTACACTTTTTCTTGTACGCTTTGTTTTTTGTTTATTTGTCTTAGAAGTGTGTAAATTTGCATGAGCATGCTACATATTAATTTTGTTTTCCATCTTATTACTTTAGTTTGTATTCTAATGATATAATGATATAGACGAAGTGTAACACCCCCATCTATAATTAAATGAGGGGCTACTTATTAAACCTTAAACCTGCAAACATAGCACTAAAATAATTTCTAAATAATAATTAAACAGTCTAATAATCTCCAAGATAATATTAAACCTCCAAAACGGTTCAAAATGATAAATATGGAAACCCAAAATCTCTAAAATAATAATCAAGTCTAAATAGCGATAGAAGTCTGCAAATCCTAATCAATGATATAAAGGGGTGGCTCTCCATCACACAGTCCCAGATCCCCCTAAGCACCTGCCAGAAAAAAAATACGGCATGAGCCAATTGCCCAGTACGGATTTGGAATACAGTTTATAAAACAGGAAACAGATATTCATATTTGATAGTTTATAACAAAACATTTATTTAAAAATAAGTATGGCTGAAGCAACGAGGGGTTAGGATATATCATACCGAGATCAGAACAGAACAGATACAAATACACACATCATAGGGTACCTAATGTGTGCAACAAACCGGATAACGTGTACGGCATATACAACGTCACCGTCAAACCAAATCACAAATCAAATCAAACTCTGGGTGCACCCACGTATCCTGAATCAAATATCAAACTGCGCAAAAGCTCGCCTCCTGAGCTATCAGAAGGATACGCCGTGACCAATCACACTGTCACGGAAGTGTCATGTCACTGGTGCCGCAATGACATGGCTGTAGTACCCCTACAGTTGGTTAACTCGGTATACCCTATATCACTAAGGGTTCAAATATAATATTTCGCAATATCAGAAAATCGCAGAAACAAATATTTAAATATTTCGAAACAGATTTAAACATACTTTTCAGAATCAAATCAATTTTCATATTCAAAACGATTCAAAATCAAACGAGCAGATTTTGAGGTCAAAACGAATTTAATTTAAATATTTCTAAGAGGAGTAGCGCTGAATAAAAGAGTAGAGAATTCGTACCTCAAAATCGCAATTCCCAAACACTAAACTCCGCACAAAAATCCGTTAAGTTCCCGGTCCCCGATCTAATAACAAAATTATAATTTAACATTTTTATACACCTTATTTCCGTAACCGGCTAACCGCTAAAATAAACACTAATTATCCCACTAACAAATTTATAGCTATTAAAAGAATGGTACAGTTAGTGGTTAGTGTTGTAGCTAGTTAACCACAAGGAGACAATAACATTACAACATACATATTTAGTAAACATATACTTAAACTAGGTGACTTAAACATGGCCATGGGCATATTATAGATATTATTTAAATATTGTCAATTAATATCTATATATATATCTATGTTATTAATCTAATGAAACATGGTTTCCTGGTCCAAGATAACATGTAAAACGGCCAGGCACTTGATTTTTGAAAAATAAAAATTTAGTATATAAATCCATACTAACCACCGAGCATATCGAAACTAAGTAGAATTCAGGAAATTTATCAATTTAAAAATCTCAAGTAAATAAGTAATGGTTGTACGTGAAATCTACATAATTAATTACACACAACTACAAGATTAGAAATTAGAGCGTTGATTTAAAGTATTAATTACAAACTATAGAACATCACTAGTATTTTAAAATTCAAAGAAAAACACATCAATTTTATATGCATAAGAAAACAAATAGTTAGTCCGAAAAGTTCGTAAAGTAAATATACTAACTGGCTTGGTTGCTTAAATCATTGAGTGAGAACCAATATTAACAGATGAGTCAAATAACGAATCAATGATCTATACAAATAACCTAATCTTTAGACATAATAAAAATAGTGGCCATGATTGCTAACCTGTAACGAAAGCAATGATAAAACGAATGACTGTTTCTTTCTCTTTTCCTCTGATGCGGCTATTTACACAGAATTAGAATTAGGTCTCATATTGTTTGCGGGTGTGTTGATATATAGGAATAACTAGCCTACACCAATTAGGAGTTTGTGAAATATATTAAAACAAAAATACATCTCTAATTTTATTCTAATAAGTAAATAAACAATTTTAGTAATAAATCAAATATTAATCTATTATCAAATATTATTATTATTTAAAAATCATGTATATTACACGAAGTTATCCACAATTAGTGTTGACTGAGTGAAGACATGGATCAATAACGAAAGCTTGGATCAACAAGGAGAGATGGGACTGCGAAGTGCGCCTCTTACCTCGCTCTAATTTTTTTTTTTATTTAATTTTTTTGCGTTTTTTAATATTAATAACTTCTTCTTTCGTTATCTTGATGTGATGCTGATGTGTTTATAGGTGGATCTGAGGCTATAAAGATGAGTCGAAGGTATGAATAATTATACTTGTAATAATGGTTTCGACTTATAATCTTAATTCATTCATTATTTTGATTATTTGTTACCTTTTCTTTGGATGTTTAAAAATTTTTCAAGACATAATTTTGTAAGCTTGATTATCACATAAGGATTTTCTTTTATTTATCTTTTTCAGTTTTAATGTTGATAGGTATTGATTCGGCCTTAGATCTTTTTAATTAATTATTTGGTACTGATCAGGACCTTTGCAAAATCATCAAAGCATGAAAGGAAAAGGTATTAAAATTGGTTCTCCAATCAAGAGAGAAGAATCTGCGATGGGTGGTGGGTTTGAGAAATCTGGGATTTTATCGAATATAGCTTCGAGTATAGCTGTGGAGTTAGGTGGCAGCGGGGTTGGTGCAACCTCTCCTAACTCTGAAGATGGGCGTAAGAGCGGTGGTAAGATTTCTGGTGGAGTTATTCAAATGCGAGGAGTGAAGTCTAATGCTAAAGATTTTGATAGTTCTGTTAAGTAAGCATGTAGGTCAGGGTTGAGTTTCGTGTTGCTTGCTGGGGTTGTTAGCGTCTTTGGTTTTTAGCAGGTGTAGACATGTAGCCTTGATTTTTGTTCTATCTGTTGTATTTTAAGTGGTGTTTTCTCTCTGGTAGCCTAAGTCTGGTTCGAGTCAAAGCCTTTGATTGTTCAGTGGTCCGGACTTTGTCATTTTCTTTATTAATGAAATTCTGAGTTATAAAAAAAATAAAATGAAAACACGGCCATGACATGTTTTAAACAACATTTTAGCTTATCCAGTTATAATTACGATAGTATATTATATCATTATTTCATTTATTTAAAAATATTTATTTATTTATAAAATAAATCAATATTTAAAATATTTATAATTATTTATTCCATTTAAAAATATTTTTTTCAAAATATTTTAAAATAAAATAGAAAAATTATTATAAGGCCGCTGCGAAGCGCGGCTTATTAAACTAGTATACTTATATAAAGGAGAAGACGGGGGCGGTGAGGTGGCGCCTCTAGAATCGTTCCGTTCTATTTTTCTAATTTTCTCAATTTTTCACAATTTTTAATTTTAATAATTACAACTTCCTTATTATTTTTGAATTTGTAGGACTTGATAAAACTTTCTTTGATATGATATATCATGTATATCGTGATATGCATGTAATTATTAGCTTAATATTATTCACTTAATTTCAAATTAATATAATTATTACAATTAAATTAAAATTAATTATTCATAATAGTTTAGTTGTATACAACGAGTCTAGCAACTAAAAAAATTGTAGAACGATATACATATAATTATTAGTTTAATTAGCTTAAATATTTCAAATTAATATAATAATAATTATTAAGTTAAAATTAATCATATTAAAAACAGAAATTTTTCATTCACACAATACCACTTCGTTAACCAAACGTTAATCGATCGTTATAAGATTATGAAAATTTTCATTTGGTACCGCTCTGGAAGACTTTCAAGTGACACCATTTTACTTTGTGCTTCATCTCCAAAATACCACTTTTTTAATGAATATGTTCAAACTCCTTGATTTTATGCCCCTCAAAATATTGTTGAGCATCTTTTTGCCCACTAAAAGCTAGGAGTTTGAACAGATCCTTCAAATTTATCAGATTCATTAGCATAGTGATATTTTGGGGTTGAAATCCAAATTAGAACGGTGTCACTTGAAAATAAAAAAAAATGGATGGTACCAAACGAGAATTTTCATAATTTTATAGCAGTCGCCCCAGAAGATAATTTTAATGTGGTCGATTTCCCTTCTTTTGAAATCAGTTCTGTTCTATCTAATCGTCAACCCCTTCCATGTGTGATTTCTATGTTATGTATGGACGTGCCTAAGGGCATATCGGTTGAAGTAGATTTTTCTTTTTGATCAATCAAAATCTCTTCCCAAACTGTGTGTTCTATGCAGCATGTCGAAGAACGATAAAAAGCCAATTATATAATGGTATCATATGAAATATTTCTTACATAATTACCCAAGTTATTTATTTATTTAAATTTCACTTATTTGATTTCACTCAGTTTCGATTCTCTAAAATTATATAATTAAATAGTATTTAATTATTATGAGAATTGATAAATAAGCTCGGAGTATTGATATTTAAACTTCACTCTCATATGTTAGTTACATAAATACCCATTACATGATATAATATGATGGAGTTTAAATAGTAAAGTTATGGGTATTTAAGTAAAATAAATATTAAAGTGGAGCTTAAATATCAATCCTTGGACCTTATTTATCAATTCCCATAGACTTTCATCTTAATTTCATGTTTTAATTCTCTATAACTACATGTTTAAATAATATTTATTAGTTATTTTTATTTTGAATATTTTAAGTTTTGTTTTAGATAATATATCTTGATTTGTGCTTCACAATGTTAGATGAAAAATGGTGAGACATTTTAATCTCATGAAATTACTAATTTATCCCTATATGTTTTATTTTTAGAAAAAATTATTGTTGAAAAGAATTGAACTTGGGTCTAACATTGAGCTTGCACAACATCATACCACTAGACCAACCTTTTGTTAGAAAAAAATGTTGTTGAAAGAAATTGAACTTGGGTCTAACATTAAACTTCCACAACATCATACCACTAGACCAACCATCATATGAGTTGTGAATCATAAACTTAATATGTTAATGTGTGTGTATGACTTGAATGGAAATATATTTGAATTATGTATAAAATTTCTTTAAAGCGGGAACACATAGCTTGATTATGAATATTGAACTTCGGTCTACCATTCAGGTTTAAAATATTTAGACAAACAAAATAACATAACAAAATGTACGATTTACCAAACAGGGTTGATGAATATTAAAATTAAATTTATTTGAATAAAAAATCTGTTTGAACAACTTCTATATAATTGTACTATTTTAATTAAAATATGATAAAATTCAATTTTAATGTAGCAGTGATATAAAATCAAATATATACCAATCTTAAAACGAGGATAATGTTCGATATTTAAGTATAAGTATTATTAATAAGTGTACCAACATATCACAATCTTTTATATTATCAAATTTATAACTATGAGTAAAAGTACGTTGGGAAAAATCTACATATTTGAGATCGGGATTTGACCCGATTTTCGAAAAGAACTTGAAAGTTAACCCGAACTATCACAATGGTATTAGAGCCCTATCTAGTTAGAAGTACATTATCGCTGCCCGAATTCTATAAGTTTATTTATGGGATTCACAAGAATATTTTCTGAATAAGATCAAATGTTTATAACGTTCAACATCAATAAAATTAGTGTGTTTGAGATTTTTTAAATACCAAGTTAATGACTAAATGTATGCCAAATTTGCTAACTCTTTTGAATTGACTTGTGGTTGGTTGTTGGCGCTTGATTTTGATTCGGTTTTCAAAATTATGAATATTAAAATAATAATGAATATTAAAACTATGACGGAATACTCACCCATCTCTTATTTTTGTTTAGAAGGTCACAAGGTCGGTCAAAACTAAGACGGTATACTCATCCATCTATTTTTCATATTTCACTCCTTATGAATTTTTTTGGATAGTATCAAAGTTTGAAGTATTAGCTTGTGATAGTTGTAATGACGATGAAGTACTAAAGAGTTGATTCCTAAATCCTAATTGATTATATCATGTGAATTTAGGAGATAAAATCAAGTACTTATATAAAAAGTTTGAAAGGTTCTCCACCGATTAATGCAATTTAGTTTAAGATATCATCCAAAAACATAGATTATATTGCCATATTTAATAACAATATTTCTTCAAAATATTGTGAATGAAATCTTGAACTTTCTAAAATTGTTCAATTTGATTTGGTAATGTCTTCTATATATAATAAGAGCACACATGGGTAAAAAGAGTAAATAAAACCCCTGTGAAGTTACTGAAATGCCCCTTAATTTTGCAGATTTACATGTCTGGAAAACAGTCAATAGACATCAGCTAAAAACCGATGTCTGCCAATTTTTCAACCGATGTCTTGGTGGGTGTATAGAAAGGTCCAGAGCTTTGACATCGGTTTTTGCCCGATGTCTTAACTACTTATGACATCGTTTTTTGACAACAAACTGATGTATATACATCTAAATGACAGCAGTTAGTAACTGATGTCTAAGATAACGACTACAATCAGTAACTGATGTCTAATATAAGAAAGAATACAGTTATATACTGATGTCTAAGATAGCTAATACAGTCAATAACTGATGTCTAAGACAACAAAGATATCAGTTGCAGATTTTGTGACAAAGAAAAAGCGATGTTACTGTGTTTAAATTACATCAGTTTGTTTATTTTATTCCATGCAACTGATGTATAACGGAATACCATTTTAGTACCATAAAATACCAAATCCATGCCAAAAAACAAGAACAAACTATGATAAAAACCATTCAACCAATTCAACAAACTATACCAAATTCAACAAAAATAAAGGCACCTAGCCCTAATTTCATCCGACAATGCAATTCCAACTCTTTACATACCATCTACCATAACCTATCATTTACAAAAATCATCCACTTTCCACATATTCCATAAATCATCCACAAATTCTTACCATATCCACCTTAAAACAATACTAGTGGACAATAAAGGAACAAATTACACGTAGAGCCGTAGAGGAACACAATGGTGACATGATGCAGATGCAGTGAACACAATAGGATGACAACAGCAGCAGATGGACCTGGCTCCAACACTGGAACTACAGCAGATGACAACTCTACATGAGAAACACGGATAGCACTTATCAATTTCTCTGGTAATTCATCTACAGTGTTTGCCTGTAAAAAAGAAAATACTGCAAATCTCAACTGCCAGGAATGTTCCCTTCAAATAATGCCAGGACATACTGCCCCGTTTGGCAAAAAGGATAGAAATGAGAAGATTCAAGTACTTTAATTTTTTTCAACTCCAAATATGTTGAACACCAAATACTGCCCCGTCTGGATTTAAAAATATACAAACAGAAACATGTTGATGCTGGGAACCAGAGTAGAATAACAGCTTACATGATGGAGCGATGATTCCAGAAGAAAGAATATGTATGGAAGTCTGTTGTAGGATCAAACCAAAGGGTATGCCTCTGCTCACGATTTCCAGAACCATTAACATACACATTTGTCTGAACAAGGTACGGCTCTCCTGATATATTTCCAAGAAACTCAAAGTCTAGCTCATCATGATTTGGCCCCTCCGATGACATCTGCATGATCAATAGTATTACATATTGTAATTCTTAACATGTTTCGAGTCAAATCAGTTTCTAGTACGATTACAGGGAGCTGCTTACAGATTAAGGGACCAGATGACTAAAATTGGGTTACAAAAATGTACTTACATAAAACGCAGTTACTATTCCAGCTGAATCTGTAAACTTGCTTTACCAAATAAGTAGTTGCTCCTGGATTCAAATCCACAGCCTGCATTTACATGAAACGTCATCTACATTTATATACTCATTTAGCAAACTTAACAGTGTGTTGAGAATCTGGAGCGGCCAGAAGTGACAAAACCACTCCCAGTGCAAAGTAGAAAACAACATTAGTAATTATATTACCCGTCGTATTGTCAAGTGTTAACAAAATGTTTTCCCCTTGAGTAACAATATGATCAGGTGCCCAGTTGGGCTTGAAGAGTTGAGTGAAATCAGCATAAACCAGTTGAACAAAAGCTGAATACAACACAATGGATAATGTTGAAATAATGGATAATTTGAAATATGTTGAAAGTAAACATGTTTCTGTTTGTATATTTTTAAATCCAGACGGGGCAGTATTTGGTGTTCAACATATTTCAACTCCAAGTACTTTATTCTACTCTGGTTCCCATACTTTCTGTTTCCTTTTTCAACACCAAAGGACCTTATACATAATCTCTGGAACTAAAACAAGTGCACTAGTTGAGTGAGCGTACCTGTACAAGGAAAGCCATATCTACAACAAGACTTGTCATTGCCCCAATCACAAGTCCCAAAACTCCATTAGCAACCGTAGAAGAACATATATCAACATCAATCTACAAGAATAATAAGAAAGCTTAGAGTTTATCTACACAAAAAACTTAATTATGTGCAAACACACCAGGACTCAGTGTGGTATTTTGTTGCTTAGCAGAGAGCAGTATTAAAGTCTAAGCCATTCCTATAACAAAATAGAAACAGAAATCAGTAGCATTTTAGCACAGAATCTTAATATCTAGGAGGATTTATACATATAATTAATCAAACAGGCAGCTCAGATACAAGATGGTTCTCAATATCCATATGCTGGCAGAGAAACAAACATGTCTCTCACTGTCGAGCATATATAGACAGTATTCAATATACACATTCTCAAAACTTTTCAAACGCAACACGACTACATCAGTAACTGTATATGCTCCTTGTGCATCCATGAGAAGCAATAGAAGGTAGGAGAATGGAAGATACGTACAAAAAAATAGGACAGTACATTGTCACCAGATTAGGTGAATGAATTAGAGAACTAATCCATCATTGGGGTTCCCTTGTACAGAATATACCCACATCTCCATCACATGTGTCGATATATTAGCCTGAAAGCAATCTTAGTGTTAGTCATTCTCAATTAAATGGAGCAGACCATAATATGCAAAGCATTCGTTATCTTTGAGGAGAAAAGGAAAGAACATGAACCACTGGAGTCGAAAACCTTGATAGATGAAAAGGCTTGTGTTAAACCCTGATGTCCCCTGACGTGAAAACCTTTTTTGACACAAACTGAACTCTCTCTCTCTGCACATTTATTTTATTACTAACAGGTCTTATCTATTAACTAGCACAATCGATTTATTTGTAAATGCTATTTAAAATTAGTGGCGATGGTTCCAAGTTTTCATTTCAATTAGAGCATAAACAAACATATACAAATTAAATTAAACCCAATAATAGTTAGAGAGTACCTCATGAGTGTAACACTTAAGAGGCACAGTAAAAGCCCTTCCGAGACCTAAATCCGCAATCTTAAGAATCCCCTTATCCTTATCCACCAGAAGATTATGAGGCATCAGATCCCTAAAACACATAATCGAATTAATCATCAATACAATTCATCATCATAAGCCTAACAATCAATAAAAACTCAAAACAAAAATAACAAACTAACCGGTGAAGAACATCGTGAGAGTGACAATGAGAAACGCCTTTACACAACTGAAACTGAAACCGTGAGGTGGTTCTGAGTTCCAACAATTACTTCACATATTCAGGTACACCTTTGTGTAAACTAATTAATAAATTACTCACAAAATTACAGAACAATTCATATATCGAGCACTGAGCTTTAATTCCGTGGAGGAGTTCAATTCGAGAGAGTGAAGGAGTTTGATTAGGGTTCGAGAGAGTGAATTCGAGAGAGGTGAGAGGGGTTTTTGTTTTAATTGGTTTTTGATTTTGTTTATTTTTGTTTTAGGAAAAGGGGCAGGGAAAGTCGGGGGAAAGGGTGGGGAAATTGGGGGAAGAAAAATTGGCTAAGGGGGGAAATTTGTAGAGGGAAAAAAAATAGGCAAAGGGGGGAAAGTATTAGCGGGCTCGAATATTTTTTTAAAGATAACGTTTAGACATCGGTTAAGATATAATCCGATGTCGTAACAATACAAATACATCAGTTATTTTTATACTGATGTTAATAGAGCTCTTTTACATCGGTGGCATCATAAACTGATGTTATATGGGCGATGTCTATTGACAGTTTTCTAGTAGTGGCGCCATTGCTTCTGAACATTCTACCGCAACGATGAGTTACATTTTAGTATTTTTCCCATGCGGCCATGCCTGATATTCCCTTTCATTTTTTGGGTTATTCATTTTTATTTGCAGCTGATTTTCAAGTCTTCTCTACTGACTGCTTTTTAGTCTCCACAACTTTTCGTCACTTTCATAGGTAATCCTCCAAAATCCCATTTTAATTGCACTATTTATCTTCACCGATTTGACTCAATTTGAAATGCAGTTTCGTGTTTCTAGCAAGTTGTATATGTATTTATATGTTTGCAAAAATCTGTAATTTTAAGAAAAACTCTCGCCTCAGTTATGGTTGATGTTTGCATTTGTCTTCATAGTTTGCAATTTTATGTATGGAGGCATGGGTAATTTGGGTTCAAATTTATCCTGGACATGTATGGATGTATGGCATTCTTTCATTGAATTTTGACTATTATTTTATGATATTATTAGTTGGTTTTTTTGTATCATTCATTCATCGTATGATAATTAAATATTATCTTTACATTTTGACCATTTTACTTTGAAATTAAGCAATTTCTGGCAATCTGATTAGAGCTGAACAAGCACGCCCTGGTATCTTTATTGGGCTGATGACCATGATGAATATTGGAAATTAAGACAGTGGTTCACCAGTCCAATATCAAATAGGGTTGCTTTTCCCAGGATCTTTAATTCTTCCAATTCTTTGCACTTGTTTGGTAAATTTATTTCATATATGTATTGCTTATTAATTTCTCAATTTTGAAAATTGTTTTAAAGTTTTCATCTTTTCGGGTGAAGCTGAAGCTAACAAGTTCATCTATGTGATTTAAGATTGAAATGATTATTCATTTTTATCGAAATTAAACCAGAGCACTTTTTTTACTATTTCTTGTGCTGGGTTGTTCCATATCTTGATCGGCCTGGAAAAGTAACCTGTCATTGAACAATTCCATGCTTTGAACATAATTTAAGAATAGTCTTCTTGGCTTCTTCCGTCGCATGTGCATCATCGAGGGTCACATATACTTTCCAACCAGGAACAGACCTATGTGCAACAAATCTTTTCCAGGCTGACCTACCAACAAACTCATATTGCTTTGGTGGCCTACTCAATTTCTTCTTTTGTCCGAGAAATGGTAGCACAAATTTCTTCGTTAAATTAGTCTTGAACTGTCTCCATTTAGTGCCGGCAGACTTCAGGACAACGTCCTCACATCATCGTTTAACTTTGAATGTATCCTAACAACAAGGAAGCATATAAACATTCGTAAGAATATGTAATCAATATTTAAAAAAATACATAAATTAAACACTATCTCAACACAAATTTATAAAAATTATAGTCTACCTGAACATCGAGCCAAAAATTTGATTTTAACTCAGGATCCACATGAGGCCAGCTTGGTTTGTCGATGGGGATCAATGTCCTAGTACTCCCATTAGGAGCTCCCAACTCATTGCATGTAACTTTGAGCTTCTTGCCGCGAGCTTTCTTCACAATCACTTTGTACATGGCACATACACCTCGCTTACCTCCAGATTTGTTTTGCGAGCTTTCATTAGTAATAACAGCGGATTGCTCTGGGTCTAACTGTGGAGCTTCTGATGCATGTGTCGAGTTTGAGACATGAGGCTCTGATGCTTTGTCCTCTATCTCCAGCAGTTTGGTTGCATCAGAGCTGGGGATTATTGTAAAGTACCACATGACCTTGGTTGGTACGTTAACCGTACATTTACCATCCCTCCCAACCTTCCAGTGAGATAGGCAGCATTTAGGACACTCTAAAGCATGCTCATTTATACCTCTGTATAACACGCACTCATTCGGACATGCGTGGTATTTGATATACTCAATTCCTAAATCAGCTAAGGTTTTTTTTGCTTCATACGAACTCAATGGCAATGAATGATCTTTAGGAAGGAAAGAACCGACTTTCTCAAGTAAATTAGTAAATGCGCTATCGCTAATGCCAAACCTAGATTTCCAATTGTGTAATTGTAAGACCGACTCTAGCTTAGTGCACTCACTTCCCTCAAAAAGAGGTTGTTCGGCATCAACTACGAACCTCTTAAACGCGTGTGAATCATCATCATACTCACCATTGTTATAAGCTGCTTCACACACATTAACTGCTTCCGAAGCAGGTGTCGGCTTCGGAACAGGACAACTACTACCAACATATAATTTAGTACTCCTAGAAGACACTTCTCCATGCCAAATCCATTCAACATACCCCAAACTAAAACCTGCTTCATATAGATGACCTCTAATTATTTTTACCGAAAACTTTTTAAAATTAACGCAGCGTGCACATGGACACGAAATCTTCTTAGGCTTTTTAGCATTTTCCTCAGCAAATATCAAGAAGTTCTCGACACCAATTTCGTATTGTAAAGAATCCCTATCTTCTTTAATCCAGGACCTATCCATTTCAACCCACTTGATATATATATATATATATATATATATATATCATGAGACACAGAGTTGGAGACATAAAAAAAACAAGTAATCAAAAGCAGCTTTGTTTTTACGCTTCTCTCAAGAACAAATAAGATCAAAACCCTAGTTTCATTATACCCCATACACAAGATTCAAATATACATACATTCTTTTAAGATTATAAATCTATGTTAGGGTTGACCTATTTGGAATGATGATAACAAAATGCTCAAGACAAGAATTTGATCTTGACACTGAAGCTGATTGTCAGAAAGCTAGTTCACAGAAGCTGATAAATCAGGAAGCTAACTAGAAGACATTTTATCTATCCAAGGACTAAAAGCCACATCAAATGATTGGAGGATATTCTGTCATCAAGTTAGGAAGCAACTCAGAAGCAAGCCAATGGACATCTAGTCAAGCACCAAGTGTTTCAGTGGTAAGTCTGCCTAATCAACTCAGTAATGGTGAATCAATAAAGATGACAAGGTGTTTTATCTAAAGATGAAGCTAAGAGCATCCTTTCTACGGATCATGATATGGAATCTTATTTCATCTACGGATACAAGCTGAAAACATCATATGCCATCAACGGATAGAAGCTGAGGACATCTTATCTCATCAACGGATAGAAGCTAGGAACATCTTATCTCATCTACGGATAAAAACTAGGGACATCATATCTACGGATAAAAGCTGAAGGAAGTTGATCATCAGAAACAGCTAAGGATGTCATGTTTTATCTATGGATGCAGTCAAGAATGTCATGTCTCATCTATGGATACAGTTATGGAATATTAATTCTACGGATATTCTGAGATTACCTTTCTACGGATAATTGACGTAAAATAGAAGTCTACGGATATGGAATTAATACGCCTACTGATGTTCATCTCATTCAACATGGAAAACAAATCTATGTAACGGAATCTTTTGCAGGTTTCCTTATTTAACAGGTTGAATGGAGGACAGTCTCAGAAATCATCATTACACATCCGTGACTAAAAGATGGTGGATAACGACGCAATAGATGTATGGAATAGGGAGTCAAAATTGTAAATATTCGAAGGCTCAAATTCCTACAAGTGAAATGTGAAGTCATCTATTGTCTTTTATGTCTCGATGGATAAATAAGAGTTAAGGCAGCTACCTAGAAGTTTAACTTCTAACTGGACACAAAGGAAAGGCTTGACAAACATGAAGACCTATTTGTATACTACATGTTCACTTATCTCAGCTGATAGTGACTTGACAGTCGGGTAACCAAGGAGAGGTCTCTTTCATGCAGATGTCACATGGGCTTGGAAGCTAGGTCAATTGCATGGACTTAGTAATTTTTGAAGAGAGCAGCACACTCAATCAGAAAGCACCATTTGGGATTATACAAGTTTATCTTTGATGCCAGCCAAGGCATTTCCCGAATAGGATAGTTTCTGAGACGAGCATGTGATCAAGCAGAACCAAAATGTAATATTTTATTATGTTGTAGGTTTTGTTTGTAACACACAGTTGATGTATATAAGACTGTGTGGAGTAGCATAGAAAAGTATGTGGAGAGAGCACAAAGCTGAAAGTAACAACACTTAGGCTCTCTTCCATCATCTGTGTAAGCAGCTGGAGTTTGTTGAAAAAAAACCCAGAGAATTCTTCAATATACACCTCAGGTGGGCTTTTTCCGAGAAACCCACCTGAAAAGTTTAAAAAGTCTGCTTGTCTCCTACATTACTTTTTAACTCGAAGAATTCATTTATGTTCATGTCTTGTCTCAATTCTTACTTAATTTACCAACACATATATTCATACTGTAAAAGTTTGAAAAAGTTTTATAAAATTAACTAGATTGTATTCAACCCCCCCCCCTTCTACAATCTAGGTTGCATTGTTCTGGGAATAACAATTGGTATCAGAGCAAGCTTCTAACATACAAGAAGTTTAAAGATCAAAAGCAACTGCAACCATGGAGAGAGGTGACAATGAAGAAGCTGGGAATGAGTTGTCGAACAAAGACTCAAAGTTGGAGTTTGCAAACTCTTTACCCAGAAAATGGAAGCATATCTCTGTATCTATCAACAATACCCTTGAATCCAAAGATCTAAATCTTAGCACCCTGTTAAATACTCTTGAATGCTCAAATCTTGAGGCTATTCAGGATGCAAAGATTATCAGTAAAGAAGGGGAGACAGAAATAAGAGATGTGGTCATCTCTAACCAAGATTTGAAAGAAGAGGAGAGAACAGAAGCATCAAGCTCAACATTCAAACTGAAGATCTGTGAATGTATCAGAACCACAACAGACAATGTAACGCCCTCCAAACCTGGAGTACAGATTTGGGGAGTCACTCGACCAACGAAACTCAACATACCTGAATATAGCACATGCATAATATAATAATAACATAAAATACCCCTTATCCAAGACCGCATCCAGATTATGGCATGAAACAAGCTTCTAAGCCAACGTTGTTATTACAAACCAGTTCAAAGTTATTATTACACAACTTAATAGACAAAGCTAGACATCTAGTCTAACTTCCAAAATAAGACAACTACCCGTCCAATGATAATCACTCGGGGTGGTCTCCTAGCATCTGGAGAACTGTCACTCGCGCTGTGTCTGCTCATTCTCTCGCTTCACTGGAATAGGGTTAGAAAATAACAAGTATGAGCCAAACGTGCTCAGCAAGCAATATATATATCCAATGCAGTTTCATAATGAAAGGAAATCACAAATATTCGAATCAATGCACAACGTACGAGTATATCAATCTCATCTGAAGAAAAAGGATTAGAATTGGATTTTTATTTATCATATTCAAATCAAAGGTTGAGCTGCTGATCAGTCACGCATCAACCTCGTACTTGCTTATAGCAAAGTCCTCTACTAGGATCCTTGGCCATCTTGGCCTTAATTAATTCCGACCATAAATCTGGTCCGACCATTATTGGTCCCAATTTTTAAAACATTCCAATTCTATCACAGTATAATAGTAATACATGCTTCACAATAATCACAACAAAAGTGAAATGGTATAATAATTGCAAAAGAGCTTCAACTGATTAAGATCAAATAAAGTCCATGAAACAAGTTCGGAATGGTTTCAAAGGAACAATACATTCGTTTCAAGGAAGTAAACAAGGTTATAATGTATACAATGTGGATTTGGAGGTGAAGATTCTCAATATCCAACAAGACTGTGAATAAGCAAAAGAATCAGGAATTCTTATGGAAATAGTGTTATAGGCTCAGATACAAGATAAGGATTGAATCATTGGTGTTGATTTAATGGTGACATGCACATAAAGTTGAAAATATTGTCATTTGAATAATAAGTAAAGGCACAGATACTTGTCTGGTCCGACGTAGCCAAAACTCTACCGTTCGCTAATCTATAATCTACCTTCTCCTTTCCCTTGCCTCGGGAACTCAATTCTATAATACATAACTCATATTAGTACAACTAACCATTTTATTTTAACCTTGATATATCACTCGTAACCATTTTTTTAAGTCTAAACAGTCTATCGGGCCATTTCCGAGATTTATCGAACACCCGATCTATTTTACAATAGTCAAAACTCAGACACTAATCTTTATACAAAGCATTTACGGACAATAAACACATTATTCCACTATATATAAACCATATAGTACTTATAAATATTTTTAAAACAATATTCGAGGTTTATTTGAATTTAAATAAGTCACAAACAATTTTTAAATCAAAAATCGGATTTTTAATCCCAATATAAGCATTTAAAAACAATTAAATCAATTAATAAAATTAATTGACACTTTTCAAACACTCACACTATTTTTAAATAATTAAATCAAGCTAGAAAATAACTAAACTTAATTTTAAATTAATTAAATCTAATTAATAATTAATTATTAAGAATTAACTGATTAAAAGAATTAATCAATTAATTAAATTAATTATTAATTAAAAATAAATAAAATAATTAAAATAATTAAATTTAATCAGTTTTCGAATTTAAATAAATAAATATAATTTTTTAGAATTTTCTGAATTTAAAAATGTATTTTAAAAATAAAAATATGATTTTTATAGAATTTTAAACTATTTTCGAATTAAATTTAAAAATAAAATTCAAAAACAGTTTTTTGAAAATGAATTAAGGTTTCGAAGATTGAAACCGGGTCAACCATTCGGGTAAACGGGTCGGGAAGAACAAAAACGGGTCGGGAAGAACAAACCGGAATTTTCCAGAATCCGGTGGGTTTTTCCAGATTCCGGCGACTCAAAAACGCAATAAAAATTGGGGCTTTTTACATCAAAACATTCCTTAAACACTAAGCAATCCATTCCGATCAAAAACAAACCAAAACATAGCCAGAATCCTAATCCCGATCAAATTCTGGCGACCTCGAACAAATTTTCCGATCTACTAAAATCGTACATGAAACTCTACGTTCTTTATGTCAAAATGAAGCTAAGAACACATACAATGAAAGCCCTCTACCAAAAACAATGTCAGATCATTTATATGAACGGACTAATCAAAATAAAAATCGGGCAAAAACCCTAAAATCGAATTTCTCAAAACTGGACATAAACATGAAATTAAAGCATGGATTTCTACTAATTAGAACCCTAGGAACATGTTAGAAGCAATCAATTGAACGGAGAATCAACAGAATGAAAATCCCCAAATTTTATCAAGAACCCTAATTTAATTCGAATATTGAAAAATCCATATAAAATCGAAAAATTACCAGATGATGATATGGTTGGAAGATTCTAAAACTAGAGCTCTCAAGACCTTTGATTTGAGTACTTGAACTTGAGATTTGGATTTCAATAACACCTTCGAAATTGATTTTGATTTTCAAGAACACGAAGAACACGGTTCGGGAATTTTTATATTCTTTTGTATTTATATATGTATTATACATATAATAATGTACGATTCTCCTTTTTATACTTAGTGGAAAATAATACCCCAAACGACATTTTTGGATCGATATAGATCCACTGGATCGCTTTAAATTTTTAATAAAGTAAAGTTCACGTTTTACGAGGTGATAATCATCCAAAAGGGCTGATAATTATCCATATCAATACATATCATTTATATAACGAATGCTCAAGAATACTGGGGCTATAACAGATGTATTATTGATATGAACGATATATCAATCGCCCTAAACAATTAGGGTACGGAATAATTTTTCTCCTTTCTGAATAAAACAGATAATATTGATAGTATCGGATAATGAGGGATATAATGATACGAAGAAATCCTCCGATAATGATTCGGACACGAATGACGAAGGAATAATAATGATGTACAAAATTTCAACGGGGCCCTTGAATTTTCAAAACGGGGCTCAAAATTGAAGATATTTTCAAATGACAAAATATTTGAAAGGGGCATCCGACACACCAATTTAGCACATAATCACTCAACAATCTTAATCATTAAAACTCCAAATACTCCACAATAATTATTCTACACATATAATACAATTTATATTATTAATAAAGTTCACGGATCTTACATCCTTCCCCCCTTAATAAGATTCTGTCCTTAGAATCTGATCAAGGAAACAACTGGGGATACTTCTCTAACATATCACTTTCTAACTCCCAGGTAGACTCTTCCACCTTAGGATTCCTCCACAAAACTCTTACTATCACTACAGTCTTATTCCTTAATACTTTCTCCCTACGATCCAATATATGAATTGGTCGTTCTACATAAGACAAATCTGATTGGACCTCTATGGGTTCATATTCTATTACATGGTTCGAATCTGGTCGATACTTCTTAAGCATGGATACGTGAAATACATTATGAACGTGCTGCATATGCGGGGGTAAGGCCAACTCGTAAGCTACTTTCCCAACTTGCTTCAAAATCTCAAACGGTCCAACATATCTCGGACTCAATTTCCCTTTCTTACCAAATCTGACTAGTCCTTTCCATGGTGAAACCTTCAGTAACACTTGTTCTCCTGCTTCGAATTCCATATCCTTTCTGGCTAGGTCAGCATATTTCTTCTGCCGGTTCTGAGCTGTTATCAATGAGAATCAACACCTAGAGGGGAGGGGTGAATAGGTGTTATGACTAACAATGACCGATTTTAAATATTACCAAGTTATGTGACTGAAAAAGCAAAAATCAGTCTGTTTTGCTGTCTGGCAGCTTACTGAGTTTACAGAATATAGAGTGGCAGCTAGCTACGTAGTGCAATGCAGTATAGAAAATGTGCAGAAAATAAAGAACACACAACAATTTTAGCCAAGTTCGACCCCTATCTCCTATAGGTCTACGTCCTGGTCCTTTACCAACACGGCAAAGGAATATATTATTGATCAAAGTGAATTACAACTACACAATACAATAATATATCTCCCTGAACTCCCTGTTACTGTTAGCAGCTTGCTGAAACACCTTGTTCCTTGAACACAGCTCTCTAAGTACTATACTAATCCAAGTATAAACTCCTCTAGCTATCAAATTCCTTGAACCCTTGTTTCCCAAGCTCACAAAACCAGCAACTACCAACTTACAAGTTGAACAATACAAAGATATAATGAATTACAACCGAAACTATGAACTCTAATCAAGAATATATATCGTATAATATATAAGAGCTCAAGTTTGTAAGAATTTTGCAAATCAGCCTTTGATAATACTTATGTTTTCTTTAAAACGTTGTCCAACAACTGAGAATGAAAAACACATAAGTATTTATAATGAACAAATGGTTTTGAATTAATCCAACAACCAACGGTCTTGACTCTAAGTCTCACGTTTTTGTTCCTTGATTAATTCAAGTCCAACGTTCATGAAAGTAACGTTAGAAACCAGAAGAATAGAGAAAATAAGAACGTTTAGAAAGACGTTTTTCAATCTGGTTTGAAAAGCCCAATACCATAGAAGTTGTTAAAAGATAAAACGTTTATAAACAACTTCCTATAATATAGGAATGATATATATATGAAAATAAATTCGAAATTATTTGAGCCCATATATATATCCATGACTTATATAACTGATAGAGTCCTTACAAATCAGTTCCTAGAAGATTTCCTATAAAATAGGACTGAAACTCTATCTGCTGGAAGTGTTGCCAGCTTGCTGCCTGTATACAAAATTTCTCTACCAGCGTGATGCCTGCATAGAAAATTAGTCTGCCAGCTAGCTGCTACAACATGTTTTGTTAGAAAAATACATAGCATTTATTTCCTGCAAAACCATGTTAGTACAACATACTTAACCCAGCTTACTGCTATAGTGTTATCATCAAAATACCAGGGTTTCAATCTCCCCCTTTTTGATGATTACACACCAATATTCAGGAGCAAAATACTCCCCCTAAAATTATGCTTCCTCTGCAAAAAGATTAGCATTCTCTCCAAGCAGCTAAGCATATTTTCATGGCATCACATTAAAATTTAGCATTAGCATAAATTCATATTAAAAACATGTGACCCGAAGAGTAACTAAAAACTCCCCCTAAATCACACATGCAATGATCCTGAATTTTCTCCCCCTTATTCATCAAAAAGGTTATTCACATGTTATCAATAATAGAAAATTCAAATAAACATGGATTATCATGCTAAGTAAGCTAATATTACCAGAAAATTGTAGGCAGCTTGCTGTCTAGACATTGCACATGCCAATCTCCCTACGAAGAACAAAAAATCTTTCTTCGGCCAATGGCTTAGTGAAGATGTCAGCTAGCTGGTATTCTGTAGAAACAAATAGTAGCTCAATTTTTCCTTTTGCAACATTGTCTCTCAAGAAATGGTGTCGAACATCAATATGCTTCGTTCTTGAGTGATTCACCAGATTTTTTGAAATGTTTATTGTGCTTGTATTGTCACAATAAATTGGAATCTTGTCGCATTTGATGCCATAGTCCCTGAGTGTTTGTATCATCCAAAGAATTTGGGCACAGCAGCTTCCTACAGCTAAATATTCACCTTCTGCAGTGGATAATGCAACAGAAGCTTGCTTCTTGCTTTGCCAAGACACCAAACTCTGTCCTAAAAATGCACAAACACCACTTGTACTCTTGCGATCAGTTTGACAACCTGCATAATCTGCATCACTAAACCCAACAAGATCAAAAGCATTTGTGATTGGATAAAATAAACCAAGAGTAATTGTGCCACTCAAATATTTGAATATTCTTTTAACCGCACTCAAGTGAGACTCTTTTGGTTTAGATTGAAACCTCGCACATACACAAACACTATACATTATATCAGGTCCAGAGGCAGTAAGATATAATAAACTACCAATCATACCTCTATACTTGCGAACATCAACATCTATACCTTGTTCATCTGTTGTCAGCTTGCTGGCAGGAGTCATTGGTGTTGATTTCGGCTTGATATTTTCAAATCCAAATCTTTTGAGTAGATTCTTGATATACTTGGATTGATGCACATAAATACCTTCTGGAGTTTGCTTAATTTGAAGACCCAAAAAGTAATTAAGCTCTCCCATCATGCTCATGTCAAACTCACTATGCATACACTTAGAAAACCACTTGCACATATCATCATTAGTAGATCCAAAAATAATATCATCCACATATATTTGTACAACTAAAATATCAGTACCATTATGTTTAGTAAATAATGTGGGATCGATTTTACCTCGAATGAATCCATTTTTGATCAAGAACTTACTTAACCTTTCGTACCATGATCTAGGAGCTTGCCGCAATCCATATAATGCCTTCTTCAACTTGAAAACATGATTTGGAAATTGCTCATTCTCAAAACCAGGGGGTTGCTTGACATAAACTTCTTCCTTTAAGAATCCATTAAGAAATGTACTTTTCACGTCCATTTGATGTAGCTTGATCTTCTTGAAGCACGCAAATGAAAGTAGCATCCGTATTGATTCAAGCCTTGCAACCGGGGCATAAGTTTCCTCAAAATCTATTCCTTCTTGTTGATTGTATCCTTGTGCAACTAGTCTTGCTTTGTTTCGAGTAACCGTACCAAATTCATCAACTTTGTTCTTGAAGACCCATTTAGTACCAATGATTGAAGCATCTTTAGGTGGCTCCACAAGTTCCCAAACATCACATCTTTCAAATTGATTGAGTTCTTCTTGCATTGCCATGATCCAATTCTCATCTTGAAGTTCTTCTTTAACATTCTTTGGTTCCTCTTGAGCTAGAAAGGCCGTAAATGCACAAAAGTTGGCTTGACCCTTCCTTGTCTTGATTCCTTCTGATTTATCACCAATGATCAACTCTGGAGGATGGTTCTTCACTATTCTTGTTGACTTTGGCAATGAATGTTGAGCTATGACTTCCTCATGTACTCGAATTCGCTTGGATGGAGGAGAGGCTTCACCACCTTCATAGATAGGCATCTTTTCTTGTGATCTAGGACCTCTTGGACCTTCCAAGGTGAGCTTTGACAACTTATCAATAGTTTCATCTACTGGAGAAGAGGTTTCAGTTGGCTTTTCAGCGTCTGTAGTTGTCTTAGACTGGTTGGCAGCTTGCTGCGATACAGTATTTGTCACTGGCAGCTGGCTGTCATCACCTGCACCTGCAATATCTTCCTCATCTCTTGACAGATCAACATTAGACTCTTGAAATGAAACATCTATAGACTCTTCAACAATACGTTTAGATGTATTATACACTCTATAAGCACGACTTGTTAAAGAATAACCCAAAAATATTGCTTCATAAGATTTAGCATCGAATTTACCATCTCTATCAATAGTTTTGAGTACAAAGCACCTGGAGCCAAAAACCTTGAAATATCCAATGTTTGGCTTCTGATTCCTTAGCAATTCATATGGAGTTTTGTTGAGAATAGGCCTGATAAGCACTCTGTTCAGAACGTAGCTTGCTGTGTTGACTGCTTCTGCCCAGAAACTCCTTGGCAGCTTGCTTTCTTGCAGCAAAGTCCTTGCAGTTTCTTGCAAAGATCTGTTCTTTCTCTCCACAACTCCGTTTTGCTGTGGGGTTCTTGGAGCAGAGAATTCATGTGAAATACCTCTTTCTTCACAATAATCAATGAAGCCTTTTGAGATGAATTCACCTCCTCTATCACTTCTTATACCTACAAGTCTTGTATTCAACTTGTTCTCAAGTAAGGTGATTAGCTTCTCAAATTCACTAAAAGCACAATCTTTAGTACGAAGAAACAATACCCATGTATATCTAGAATAATCATCAACAATAACAAATGCATATTGTTTACCTCCAATGCTTTTATATGCTTCCGGACCAAATAAATCCAAATGGAGAAGCTCTAAAGGTTTAGTAGATGATACCATTGTCTTTGACTTATGTGGAGTCCTGATTTGTTTGCCTAATTGACAAGCCGAACAGGTTTCCGTCTTGACATACTTCAATTTGGGTAGTCCTCTAACTAGCTTCTTTGTAGACAGCTTGCTGAGTAAGTCCATATGAGCATGTCCTAGCCTTCTATGCCAAAGATCTGGGTTTGTATCCACAGTAGCTAAACAACAGCCTACTTCCTGCATCTCAAAGTCCAACATATATATATTTCCTTCCCTTCTAGAAACTAGGGGGACTTTGTTAGTGCCAACATTAATAGTACATTTCTCTTTATCAAAAACAACAGTATGTCCATCATCATATAACTGACTTATACTAAGCAAATTATATTTAAGACCTTGAACATATTGTACTTTATCAATAGAAATGTTGCTATTACCAATTGTTCCTTTGCCAAGTATACGGAGTGTTTTGCTATCACCAATTGTAACACTACCACCCCTTTTCATCTTGAGGCTAAGGAACTGAGATTTATCACCACACATATGTCTTGTACATCCACTATCCAATATCCATTGATTTGCATTGACTTTGACCACAAGACATACCTACAAAACAAAGAGCAAACAACTCAACGTTTTGGTACCCAAATTTTGTTGGGTCCAGCATGGTTAGATGATAAAACATAAAGAACATTCAATTCAGATTTCTTGATCCACATTTGGACCACTTTAGATGCTTGGTTTCCTGTTCTACTTGTTCTGGTAGCTTGCTGCCCAGAAGTAGTCTGTCTGTTCCAGCTCGCTGGCTTAGTGTTCTCTGTTGGGCAGTGGTGTGACAAATGACCTTTCTTTCCACATTTGTAGCAAATTTTCCACGGCATAGCATAATTATATGGTATACCCTGTTTGCCTTCATATTGAAAAGCCTTGGTCTTTGATGTAGAAGCCATTCCAAGTCCTTCTTTATCCATAGGAACTTTTGTTTGTTTCATAATAGTCTTTAATACTTCCTCTCCTTGAACAAATTTTCCCATGCCTTTCTCAAGCTTTGCAACTTCAGCTTCCAATTCTTTTATCTTCTCCGCTTGTTGAGTAGCTTCAATTGAGATGGATTCTCGGATTTTAAAAGTTTCAAGACATACATCTCTTGCTTCAATTTCTGCACGCAGCTCGCTGAGTTCCTTCATCAATGTATCATTTCTTTTGAGAAGTAATTTGTTGAACCCCTCAAGTTGTGTTAGCTTTCCCTTGAGATCAGAAATGAGATCTTCATGATTGCTTGATGGAGTCTTTTCAGCCATAAGATCAGAAATGATCTTTCGAAGAGAAGCATTTTTCTTTTCAAGCTCATTGTTCTCATTCTTTAATTCCATGAACTTTACAATAGATATATTACTATGTTCCTGCATGGTTAGTGATTCCAATATAACATTTTCAGAAGATATGTTAAACTGAAATGAGTTTACCGTACTAGATTCAACATCAGAGTCCGAATGTGATACATCACTATTTACAAGGACTTCTTCGGTGTTTCCTCGAACCATATCATCATCAATCCCAACCAATGCAATATTTAGCATATCTTCGCTTGAGTCTTCATTGGAATTAAATTCCTCTTCACTCCAAGTGATTTGAGCCTTTGCTTTGTTTTCGTCTCTTGAGGTAGCTTGCTGCTTTGACTTGAAACATTCTTCCTCTGATTTTGTTGTAGCTTTATAATGCATTTTTAAGGTATCCCATATATCCTTTGCTGTGCTACATGAAGAAACCTTGTCAAAATCTGAATTTGAAAGACCACATATTAGTGTGTACCTTGCTCTTCCATCATAGCTTGTTTTCATCAATTCTGCCTCGGTAAGATCATCAACATCTTTTGGCTTGCCATTATTATCCAAAAAAGTGAATGGACCGTCCTTAACGACTCTCCACTCAAATGGATTTCTGCTCAAGAACACCTTCATCTTTAGTCTCCATAAATCATAATTTTCTACCCCATTGAGAAGTGGTGGCGTGTTTAATGATTCTCCCTCTACATAAAAGTGTGCCATCGGATCTGTACTTTCCTGTTACAGAAATGTTAGTACACCAAAGCTCTGATACCAATTGAGAATCAACACCTAGAGGGGAGGGGTGAATAGGTGTTATGACTAACAATGACCGATTTTAAATATTACCAAGTTATGTGACTGAAAAAGCAAAAATCAGTCTGTTTTGCTGTTTGGAAGCTTACTGAGTTTACAGAATATAGAGTGGCAGCTAGCTACGTAGTGCAATGCAGTATAGAAAATGTGCAGAAAATAAAGAACACACAGCAATTTTAGCCAGGTTCGACCCCTATCTCCTATAGGTCTACGTCCTGGTCCTTTACCAACACGGCAAAGGAATATATTATTGATCAAAGTGAATTACAACTACACAATACAATAATATATCTCCCTGAACTCCCTGTTACTGTTAGCAGCTTGCTGAAACACCTTGTTCCTTGAACACAGCTCTCTAAGTACTATACTAATCCAAGTATAAACTCCTCTAGCTATCAAGTTCCTTGAACCCTTGTTTCCCAAGCTCACAAAACCAGCAACTACCAACTTACAAGTTGAACAATACAAAGATATAATGAATTACAACCGAAACTATGAACTCTAATCAAGAATATATATCGTATAATATATAAGAGCTCAAGTTTGTAAGAATTTTTCAAATCAGCCTTTGATAATACTTATGTTTTCTTTAAAACGTTGTCCAACAACTGAGAATGAAAAACACATAAGTATTTATAATGAACAAATGGTTTTGAATTAATCCAACAACCAACGGTCTTGACTCCAAGTCTCACGTTTTTGTTCCTTGATTAATTCAAGTCCAACGTTCATGAAAGTAACGTTAGAAACCAAAAGAATAGAGAAAATAAGAACGTTTAGAAAGACGTTTTTCAATCTGGTTTGAAAAGCCCAATACCATAGAAGTTGTTAAAAGATAAAACGTTTATAAACAACTTCCTATAATATAGGAATGATATATATATGAAAATAAATTCGAAATTATTTGAGCCCATATATATATCCATGACTTATATAACTGATAGAGTCCTTACAATCCCTGATCATATGGCCTGGTCTCTTACATCGATGACACACAATACCTGTCTTGCAATCCCTGGCATAATGCCCCTTCTGGTTACACTTAAAACATGTGATACTCAATCTGTGGCATATACCTGGATGTCTTTTTCCGCATGTCTTGCATTCTGGCAGTGGAGGTCTGGAAACTACTTGCTGATTATTGTTTGGTGGACGATTGATTGGTCCTGCATTTCCGGTATCTGGTTTCTTGAAAGTTGTACCTCTGCCCGGCTGAAATCCTGGTTTCTTGTTTGGATGGCTCTGAAGATCTCCCTGTGACTGTACCTTATCATATGTCCCTACCTTTCTTTTCTTATTCTCTTTCTCTCTCATGTATGAATCACTCTCTCCTTCCGCAATCATTGCCTTCTGTACTACGGTTGCATATGTATCTAATTCCAAAACTGCTAACTTACTACGAATCCATGACCTCAGTCCCTGTTGGAACCTCTTGGCCTTCTTCTTCTCCGTATCAACGTATGTCGGAACAAACCTAGACAACTCGGTAAACTTGGTCTCGTATTGAGAAACAGTCATACTACCTTGCTTCAATTCTAGAAATTTCAACTCCATTTGATCTCGCATAAAGTCAGGAAAATACTTCTCTAAAAACAATTCTGTAAATCTCTCCCACGTAATTAACCCTTCAGGTTCTAAAGCCTTACTAGTTTCCCACCAATAACTTGCCTCATTTTTCAGAAAATAACTAGCATACTCAGTTTTCTTTTCTCCCGTTACCTCTATCAACGTAAAAGCTTTCTCCATTTCCTTTAACCATGCCTTTGCCTCAACTGGATCAGCAGATCCCTTGAACTCTGGAGGTTTTGCTGCTTGAAAAGATTTAAACGTAACCACGGGTAATACCTGCTGGTGCTGTTGTTGTTGATGTTGTTGTTGCTGATTCTGCTGCTGCTGCTGTTGGATCTATTGTTGTTGTTATTGTGCTAGAGCAGTAGTTTGTTGAGTGAGGGTGTTCAAAAGCTGTATTACAACCGGATCTAAATGACCCGTTGGGGGTGTATTCTGTTGACCTTCTTGGTCAGTGGAACTATTCGCACGGGTGTTTCGTCTAGGTGGCATATTGCTGATGAATCAACAATAACTGATTTAATCAAACAATTCATAAATGGAAAAGAATACGGTTGATAGAATCAAGGGTTAAAAATCGTCAAATGGTACCGTGACGGTTACAGGTTTCCAATGGTATATACAAAAAAAACAACTATTGCAATAAATAGAATGGCAATCATGGTGCTGAAATAACATGACAAGAAAATAATGACAGTTCTGCAAAAGTAGTGATCATATATATGAAGATTCGATACAAGCGTAGAACGCTTCCAAAAGTAAAGTATGTCATAGCTGAACTACAACTACCGATCAACAGTACAACAACAAAAATACAACAACAATCCAAGGCGATACTATAAGCCCGATGCACTGCTAGTACTATACTATGCATCTATGTACTATCTGACTGGAATCCACATAATATCCCAACCTCGTTTCTACCGGCTCATGGATCATCATCTCTAGTCTCCCATAGTGCTGGTCCGACAATCTCCCTCATCGCAAAGTCCAAAATCTCTCTCATCCCTACTGTAGTCTCTCCCTCTCTGCTAGTAGCTAGTCCATGCAACCTCGTCTCTACCAATGTTCTCACAACCCCGAGTCTCATCCATGTCTCTCCTATCTGATCTCTGAATCTATCTCTATCTCTGGCTATAACTGCCTCCGCTGAACGCATCCCACGCATCTCTAACACCTGTCTATGAAAGTAATCCATCTTCTCTCTTATCCTCTGATAACGGTGATGTGGAACTGGTGGCTCATAGATCTGGAACAAAGGTCCGGAAACTAAAGCCTGAGACCGCGGTGCTGCGGGTATGCGTCGAAGTGGAATGGGACAAGGTATAGGATCCCTCCTGACCACTATAGGTCCAGACTGAGGTAGTGTCGGTCGCGACGGTCCTGCTCTCATATCTGGTACATGTCTCTCCTCTCTCGGATGCTCTGACGGATCTGAGTCTGAACTAGAGCTAGGTGGCTGCAATTATAACCATACTCAATTACTACACATAATATCTCTAATCGACCTTCTATGACCATTAGGTGAATTCATAACCCTCTATGTTATCCTGGACCCTAAATCCTAACTTGTTTCAAATGCCATAACATGTTGCTATGATACCAACCTGTAACGCCCTCCAAACCCGGGGTACAGATTTAGGGAGTCACTCGACCAACGAAACTCAACATACCTGAATATAGCACATGCATAATATAATAATAACATAAAATACCCCTTATCCAAGACCGCGTCAAGATTATGGCATTAAACAAGCTTCTAAGTCAACGTTGTTATTACAAACCAGTTCAAAGTTATTATTACACAACTTAATATACAAAGCTAGACATCTAGTCTAACTTCCAAAATAAGACAACTACCCGTCCAATGACAATCACTCGGGGTGGTCTCCTAGCATCTGGAGAACTGTCACTCGCGCTGTGTCTTCTCATTCTCTCGCTTCACTGGAGTAGGGTTAGAAAACAACAAGTATGAGCCAAACGTGCTCAGCAAGCAATATATATATCCAATGCAGTTTCATAATGAAAGGAAATCACAAATATTCGAATCAATGCACAACGTACGATTATATCAATCTCATCTAAAGAAAAAGGATTAGAATTGGATTTTTATTTATCATATTCAAATCAAAGGTTGAGTTGCTGATCAGTCACGCATCAACCCCGAACTTGCTTATAGCAAAGTCCTCTACTAGGATCCTTGGCCATCTTGGCCTTAATTAATTCTGACCATAAATCTAGTCCGACCATTATTGGTCCCAATTTTTAAAACATTCCAATTCTATCACAGTATAATAGCAATACATGATTCACAATAATCACAACAAAAGTGAAATGGTATAATAATTGCAAAAGAGCTTCAACTGATTAAGATCAAATAATGTCTGTGAAACAAGTTCGGAATGGTTTCAAAGGAGCAACACATTCGTTTCAAGGAAGCAAACAAGGTTATAATGTATACAATGTGGATTTGGAGGTGAAGATTCTCAATATCCAACAAGACTATGAATAAGCAAAAGAATCAGGAATTCTTATGGAAATAGTGTTATCGGCTCAGATACAAGATAAGGATTGAATCATTGGTGTTGATTTAAAGGTGACATGCACATAAAGTTGAAAATATTGTCATTTGAATAATAAGTAAAGGCACAGATAGTTGCCTGGTCTGACGTAGCCAAAACTTTACCGTTCGCTAATCTACCTTCTCCTTTCCCCTGCCTCTGGAACTCGATTCTATAATACATAACTCATATTAGTACAAATAACCATTTTATTTTAGCCTTGATATATCACTCGTAACCATTTTTTTAAGTCTAAACAGTCTATCGGGCCATTTCCGAGATTTATCGAACACTCGATCTATTTTACGATAGTCAAAACTCAAACACTAATCTTTATACAAAGCATTTACGGACAATAAACACATTATTCCACTATATATAAACCATATAGCACTTATAAATATTTTTAAAACAATATTCGAGGTTTATTTGAATTTAAATAAGCCACAAACAATTTTTAAATCAAAAATCGGATTTTTAATCCCAATATAAGCATTTAAAAATAATTAAATCAATTAATAAAATTAATTGACACTTTTCAAACACTCACACTATATTTAAATAATTAAATCAAGCTAGAAAATAATTAAACTTAATTTTAAATTAATTAAATCTAATTAATAATTAATTATTAAGAATTAACTGATTAAAAGAATTAATCAATTAATTAAATTAATTATTAATTAAAAATAATTAAAATAATTAAATTTAATCAGTTTTCGAATTTAAATAAAAAAATAAAAAAATTCAGAATTTTCTGAATTTAAAAATGTATTTTAAAAATAAAAAAAATGATTTTTATAGAATTTTAAACTATTTTTGAATTAAATTTAAAAATAAAATTCAAAAACAGTTTTATGAAAATGAATTAGGGTTTCGAAGATTTAAAACCGGGTCAACCATTCGGGTAAACGGGTCGGGAAGAACAAAAACGGGTCGGGAAGAACAAACCGGAATTTTCCAGAATCCGGTGGGTTTTTCCAGATTCCGGCGACTCAAAAACGCAATAAAAATTGGGGCTTTTTACATCAAAACATTCTTTAAACACTCAACAATCCATTCCGATCAAAAACAAACCAAAACACAGCCGAAATCCTAATCCCGATCAAATTCCGGCGACCTCGAACAAATTTTCCGATCTACTAAAATCGTACATGAAACTCTACGTTCTTTATGTCAAAATGAAGCTAATAACACATACAATGAAAGCCCTCTACCAAAAACAATGTCAGATAATTCATATGAACGGACTAATCAAAATAAAAATCGGGCAAAAACCCTAAAATCAAATTTCTCAAAACTGGACATAAACATGAAATTAAAGTATGGATTCATACTAATTAGAACCCTAGGAACATGTTAGAAGCAATCAATTGAACGGAGAATCAACAGAATGAAAATCCCCAAATTTTATCAAGAACCCTAATTTAATTCGAATATTGAAAAATCCATATAAAATCGAAAAATTACCAGATGATGATATGGTTGGAATATTTTGAAACTAGAGCTCTAGACCTTTGATTTGAGTACTTGAACTTGAGATTTGGATTTCAATAACACCTTCGAAATTGATTTTGATTTTCAAGAACACGAAGAACACGGTTCGGGAATTTTTATATTTTTTTGTATTTATATATGTATTATACATATAATAATGTATGATTCTCATTTTTATACTTAGTGGAAAATAATACCCCAAACGACATTTTCGGATCGATATAGATCCACTGGATCACTTAAAATCTTTAATAAAGTAAAGTTCACGTTTTACGAGGTGATAATGATCCAAAAGGACTGATAATTATCCATATCAATACATATCATTTATATAACGAATGCTCAAGAATACTGGGGCTATAACAGATGTATTATTGATATGAACGATATATCAATCGCCCTAAACAATTAGGGTACGGAATAATTTTTCTCCTTTCTGAATAAAACAGATAATATTTGATAGTATCGGATAATGAGGGATATAATGATACGAAGAAATCCTCCGATAATGATTCAGACACGAATGACGAAGGAATAATAATGATGTACAAAATTTCAACGGGGCCCTTGAATTTTCAAAACGGGGCTCAAAATTGAAGATATTTTCAAATGACAAAATATTTGAAAGGGGCTTCCGACACACCAATTTAGCACATAATCACTCAACAATCTTAATCATTAAAACTCCAAATACTCTACAATAATTATTCTACACATATAATACAATTTATATTATTAATAAAGTTCACGGATCTTACAGACAAGGGCAAGGAAGGAACGACACTAGAAGATGAAGTCCTTTTTGAGCAAAGGGTTTCAACTGAAGAGGGTTGTTCAACATCAACAGAGGGATCTATCAACCTTGTACCCACAGCCTATGACAATCAAGAATCAAGTTCAACCAGAAATCAGGTATTTTCTGTGAAGCCAACTAAGCATGTTAAAGAAGTATGTTGCAGCACTGCAATGAGTTTATTTGATGAATTACATGTTGTGCGTATTTCCTTTAACAATCTCATTGAAGAAAATGTCCGACTCAAAGCAACTAATGTTATGCTTAGTGAGATAAATGCTATGTTGGAAACTCAAGTCTCTGAGTTTAAGGAAACACTTGTTGAATGCATGAATGCTAAACATGAACTTGAGGTTGTCTTAAAAAGAGAAGTGGTTTTGAAAGAGCAGTTGAGAAAGGAACAAGAAGTTATTTCAAGATGGAATAATTCCAATTACATTGTGTCCAACATTATCAAATCTCAAGGAATGGACACATTTTGTAAAGAGACCTGGAAGTGCAATAACAAGAAGCTGGAGGATGTGGAGACTGCTCCAAAGATGGTAAAACCATTTAGGAGTAATCAGACTCTAAAGAAACTGAGCAATATGGTTGGACCAAGTTTCAAGAACCAGGTTCAATCACTAAGAAGCAAAATCATCAAGGAAGAAGAGTCAGATGCAGATGAAGAGGAAAGCTTGAATGAAACAACAATGATTGACTGTAGTAGCAGCTACCCATCAGGAGAAAGTACTTCCAGAAGGCCATGCATTCGATGTGGTAGAGTTAATCACTTGTATACTTCTTGAAGATTTGTTCATACAAGATCTACTCAACTGCGTATGACTGATATGCCTGCCATGCATCACATTTTTGCTCTCAATGCTCGAGATTCAACAAGATATGCTAACATGCCATTTGTTCCTCATCCATATTGGTATGAATTCAATATGCCTCAAATGTCATGGAGCATGCCGGACTTGAATGATTTGTATGCTCAAACATTTCCTTGCCGAGCATCAAATTTTGATATTCTTGAGCAACATGTGAATGTTAATCTCTCAATGTCAGAACCAAGGGATGAGAATGGATTGAATCCTTTGAAGCTCAAAGCTCAGAAAGAGAAGATGACAGTCATAAAAGCTAAAAAGCCAAAACTCAAGGAAACTTGGGTACCTAAGCCTGCTTGATTTGGTTTTGAAAGTGTGCAGGAGGAAGATACAGGAGCTTTAGTTTCCTACTAAAGTTTCTGTCCTGCTCACTAATTGCTCAGAGGAAAGTAGCCCCTCTACTGATAAGTGGAGATGATATTTGTAGTCATGATTAAGTAATGAAGCATGACTTTGGCAAACAATATCATCAGTTAGGGTTGAAGCACTAGTTGATGGATATAAGCATACCTTGCTCTGTATCTATCAAGCATGTGACAAAGGAAACTTTGTATTTGTAGCCTGCATTCACTACACCAAAAATGACCTATTGCAACCCCATCATATGGTTGTGTTGCATAAAATGTTGCTATAGACAAGAAATGTCCATACCTATTGTAATACTTTCGAAAAATGTTATTTTAAATGGGAAAGTGTTGCAAGCCGAAGAAGCATTTTGAAATTTTAGAACTATAGCAATACTTCAGAAAAGCGTTACAATAACATGATACACTTTTGATCAATTTGACCGAAATATGTAGGCGGGAGTTTGATTTTTTCATCGGGCGGGCAATTTTAGTACCAAATATTTTGGTACCAAAATTTTATTACACAAAAACATTACTCTCTTATCTAAAACACTCTCCCGACCTCTCTCTCTCAGGCGCTCTCTCTCTCCGCCGCACCCTCTCTCACCTCTCTCCCGACCATCTCTCTCGGCCTCACCCCTCTCTCACCTCACTCATATCTCACACCTCACTCAAAACTCAAAAACCCCCAAAATCGATTTCAAAACCTAACCCCTAAAATCGAATCCAAAACCCAAAAACCCCCAAAACTTCAATTAAAGTAAAGCTTCAATTAGAGGTAATATACCCAACTTTGTTCTATTTTATTGAATTAGATTATATGTGTATGTTCGATTAAATGTGTATTATATGTGTATTTTGTTTGATTATATGTGAATTTCTTTTGATTATTTTGTTTGTATTAATTTGGAGATGAACACGGTCGATTTCAGTAATTTCAGTAATTTCTTTTGATTATTTTGTTCTGGTCATATGGAAACTCAACACATATTAGAGGGGAAAAAGTAATTGAATTTTCAAGCAATGCAGTAAAAAGTATGGGAGGTCAAATTCAATTTTGTTTTTACTTTTAAGCGATAATGGATGAATGAACATATTTATTCTAAACTGCAGATATGAAGGATGGATTTTACAATAAAGTGAAATCTGAATTGCAAGGTCAGCTTAACACATACTATGTGGGTGGACTCATGGGATTTGAGCTGACAGAGAGAAATTCAACTTATGCAATGGCTCTTGTCCGGAAGCACTTTGCAAATGATAATCTGCAGCCAGATTTTCCGTATGTTAAGGTAGAACAGTCACAGAAACAATATTTGCTTCTTTACATAGTTAATGTCCATATATCTCAATCTCTGTAACTGAAGCAGCTGTACAGCCTGTACTTAAATAAGTTTAACGCCAAACAAGGATATAAAATAATGTGGAACTTATGAAGATGGCTTTTAATCAATATTTACTGCAGTTGGAGCATCGTAAGAGTTGAATCAATAACTCAACAGATTCTAACTATTTCAGCATTGTGAACTGTTTGATTAAATGATCTTGTTATAGTCGAATAAAGAAATTTCTGACAACTTTGTTTTATTACTATTGAAGATGTTTTCTTAAAAAAGTAACTTGCATGTATTTCCTCATGAGATGTGATTTTTTAACTTGAAGTTGAGGAAATTAGGTTTATTTAAGCTTTGTTTTCCATCATATTTCGTTTTAGATATAGTTAATGACATATGACTACTTTAATACTGACAATTTATTTTGTCTTTCACATACATTTATTTCCAGGGTCTTGAATCAGAGGGCTTATGGAGCCATTTGAGCAGTTTTTTGGAATCCATGAGCAAGGTCAGGAACTTGATATATTCTCCGGTAAAAAAAACATCTAAACTTGATATAGTTTCTTACTGTAAGTTTTTCTTTATTTACGAATTACAAGTCTTCTTCATGCCTGATATAGGAAAGAGAGGAGGAGTCAAGGGGACTAAAATTGCAGAAGATAAAAGAAGAGGCGGGACAGAGAAGGCTTGCTTCTGAGTATGTTGAGTATGTCAATCATAAACAAGTTTAGGATTAACTTAGCACGTCATGTTACTAGTTAATGTTATTTAAGTTTTCTAGTCTGGATGTAGCAAATTTCATGTTTTGTTCGATCTTTGTACACACATATTTAGTTCTTATATTCATTAATCATTTTTATGTTGAAAAATGTTTTTTTTTGTCTATTAATAAAAGATAATACACCAGGCATTTACATCCCTTTACTCTTACTATCATTCAGTCATTCATGAGTTGTGCATTAAACTATATCCCAGTTTTACTATTTAGACATAAATTCTGATAATTTGTAGGGTATTTCTGTATTTGAAGTCTTGATTATTCTTGTGTAGGCTTCTTTTGTACTATTCTTGTGTATTTGATTATTTTTTTGAGCCATTTGAGCAGTTTTGTGGAATCCATGGCACTGTTGATTTGGTCCCTAGGGAATCTAACATGCTGGGACGGAATTCTCCTAATCGCAACAATCAAGTTTTGAGGTATCCAGTGGAACTGGCTAGGGGATCGGATAATGTGGTCACCGGTTGGCCAGTTGATTTGCAGGTATACTTACAAGCATGTTATCATCTTTCGTTCAAATTACATAATGCACCTCTGCACCCTTTTATTTTCATTTGTTTCTATAAAAATGATATGATAGATATTATAATAGTTTTTCCTCTTCTTTGAGTGCACTCATTCAGGAATGCATTTTCCTTTCTAGTCTTTTGCAATTTAGAGATGCATTCTAGTAATTCTAGCAATTTTACAAGACATGACACTGGATTTTTTTAATATCACATCTCTTACGTGAGTTTGTAGTAATTCTCTCTTACAAATGTAAATTTGCAATACCAAGCTCAATCCATACTGTTGAGGTATAAACGTATGAAAGCAGGCTAAAGTCCTTGGAATTCTTGCTGTGAGTTATGAAAGAATTCTGAGAATGAGTACTGCTCTCTGGCTATATTTGTGTTTTTTGAACATGTGTATGGCATGTTTCCAGTCATATGTTCCTTTGTATATTTAGTTTCTTAAGTTCTTTACTTGTACCACTATCTTTACTTAATTATGCACGTGAATTGATCAATGTTGGAAGGTTTTCAAGTCACTAGTCTAATATTTCTTTTTATTACTCAGTTGTGCACTTACAGAATACATATTTTTTTTGTGCTACTTGGTCTACTTGAAGAAGCCAAAGCATTGCTACAGGTAATTTCTTTGTCAACTTTCCTAAAATTAGTTGAGCCTTTTTTTGCTACAGGTATTCAAGTTATGAGTTCAATATTTAATGTTTTGTAGGCTTATGACGCCCTTGACAACCTACATGATACCTGACACACTTGCCTTTTGTTCCTAGGATAAAATAAATGATCCGTCTTTGTTAATTAGATCTAAGTTCTGCCAGAGGGTGTGTAGTAGTTAATTATGAGCTTCCCAAAATTTTGGAATGTGAAAGTTGGAATTTGTGTCTTTTTAGGTGTTACTTGGGTTCTGAACTAGTTGAAACTGCTGGTGAAGGAAGTGATGCCATTCTTAAATCTTTACAAAAGCCACCAATTATTTCAGACAGGGTAAGTAACAAAAGTCTTATGCATATAGACACCAACTAAATGGCTTCTAATTAAAAGCCAAGCCATGGCTGGAATATTGATACCGGAAACAATAGATAACGTAGAATTAGGTTAAAAAAGGAAATATCCTTAATGCAGATGTTTTTTCTCAGAAATTAGCTATTCTGGACAGCTTGACCGCTTCTCACTAAAACTGATATAACTTCCTGTAGAAAATGTATTTTTATGAGACGTAAATTTTACTGAAAACTAGACTTCAATACCTTTCCAATGGTATATCACACTGCACCTAGAACCTTCCAGATCAGAACAGTTTATTCTGCCAAGTTGGCTCAAAAATAGCCGTAGCATTCTGATTTTCTGTGTCAAATATAGTTAATCTTAATAGTTCTCTATCACCTTGTTCATCATGAGATTGTCCTTTAACTTTTAATAGTCCAGCAATGATTCACATTCTAAAAATATGGTTTTTATGTTTTTGTAAGATGAATATTATACCCCTTTTACCTTGCATTTTATACGTGGTCTACTTTGGTGGAGTTCTAATTCAGTCTCTGATTGAAAAGATGGGCATGATGGGATCTCTTCCACCCCCTTATGGTCAGTACCTTTTTAACTTTTAGATGTTCTCATCCAAGTGTTGATTTTTTTTACTTCAAATTGATACTTTTAATGTACATTATTCCTTTTCTACGACCGGTGTTAAGCAAATATGTAATTAGTCTCTTCACCCAGTTTTTGCTTTTTAAAAACCAACATGTAATTAGCCAACATGTAATCAGTTTCCTTTTCTTTTTAGCTGGTACCATTCTTTTTAGCTGGTACCATAACGTAACGTGTGTATGTGGTAACATAATCTTTACAAAGGTATAGGGCGTCTAGCTATAAGTTAGCTCTCTGCAACAAACATAATGCACTCTTGAAAACTATCCATGGAACTATTGGTAGGTACTAAAAAAAGGTTTTACTATTTTCTGTTTTGATATTAATTATGATATACATCTACAAGCTCTGATCTCCAATGCTTTGAAAAACAGGGATTGTTCCAAACAGAATGTTGTTTACTATGTTGCAATGGATAGGAAAGACAATTTGGAAGACAATGATCATGAGCCGACAATCATGAGGATGACAAAAGTGATGGTTTATGATCAATTCTTTTACTTTGTATGTGCCTACTTTTTTTAGTAGGTTGGTAATTTGACATGAAAGACTATGTTTAATGTAGAATTCTGGTGTAAGTCGACCATGTACTTCGATTTGACTTAAGTACTAGATGTAAGATGATATTGTGCTACAACCCGATTTTGGGCTTTATTGACATATGTTTTGTTGGTTTGCCATTTGAAAATTTTGGAATGTGATTTGTGGTTTGGTATGCTTTTGTGATTGGTGTATTGAAATTTCAAGTAGGACATTGCAATTGGACTAATAAAAAGTGTTGCAAATAAGAATTGCCAATAAAATCTAAAAGTATTACAATAGGGATAAAAAAAGTTGCACATAAATGTTGCTAAAAAACCAAAAAACATTACAACATGCATCAAAATGTTGCAGATAATTGTTGCAAAAAAACCAAAAAGTATTGCAAAATGCATCAAAATGTTGCATTAAAATGTTACAATAAACTGACTTTGTAACATTTTAACTTAATAAATGTTGCAAACAAGTGTTGCATTAGTCTATTGTAACACCTTAAAAATGTTACTAAAACAGACAAAAGTGTTACAAAAAAGTGCTATTGTAATATTTCAAAAAATGTTGCAACAAGTACACATAATGTTGCAATAGAGGCCATAGGCAACGCCAGTAAATGTAACGCCGAATTTTGGCCAAAACGTTACATAAACATCTACTGTAACATTTTTGGGGTCTATGTAAGACCCCAGATTTTGGGTAGAATTAAAACTTTTATTATATGTTGATGTAAATATGGATAGTGGCAATGACTTTGAGAATCAAGTTATGAAATGAATATGAATTTCGGTTTTCAAACATTTTGAGAATAGTAAGAATGGACTGAACACATAAATAAGAACAATCAATCTGGAAGATAAGAATACAATACTCCAGGGAAGGAAAGTATTTTTATGTCATCCAAATCAATATCTGGAATACATCCGACAACTCCATAAACAAGATAGCGTACGCCCGAGAAATCACTAGAACGTTTTCTAAGTGCAAAGAGTAAAGAGAAAATAGATCAGGAATATTGGAACGGATTTTGATCCAAAGGATTATAGAAAAACCACTGATGAATAGTAACTCTTCATTTAAAAGTTTTTCAGACCACCCTATATGCGGGACGATATAATAAACTTTCAAAGTCGCATTAGTGATCTACGATGGAAATGAAAGAATGCAGAAGCTGTCAGAATCGGAAAAATAGCATTTTTCGTTTTCTCCGAAATTTCACCAAAAACGGACTAAATAATTATTATTTGAAGATATTTAAGGATTTAAATTATTAATTCTATGGATATGGATTTGATAAATGAATTAGAAGTATCGAGAACGATTTCGGTAAAATACCTCGATAGAACCCTCGAGGAACCTTGCGAGCGTTCTACGAAATTAAATGAACCAGAAAAGCTACTTTATTCCAAGCCAATGCATGCTTGCCAAGTGTCAAGACAAGAAGAGACCAAGGGTGATGACTCACCACATTGGATAAATATCAAGTAATTAAACAAGATAAGAAGAAAAAGAAAAAGGAAGAGAAATTCGGGAGAGAAATGAGAAGAAAAATGGGAGAGAAAGAAATGATCATAACTTGAGATTCCGTGGTCCGTTTTTGGCGTTCTACCACTCAAATCGAAGCTCTCGAGAAGCCCGACGTAACCATGGTAAGCAATCACCTCAACTCCGTGATTTACCCCTTCGATTCAGTGATTAACAGTTGGAGAAGATGATGAATAGTAACTTGTATCTTGTTTTGTTTTGTTTTGATAATGAGTTTGTAGCTTCCAAAGGTTGTATTAAGCAAGAATCTAAGGCTACATCAGGAGTATGGCAGAAAGCAAGCTTGGAGGAGGTATAATTTTGAAACCCTTGAATTATTATAAGGATTATGGATGATTAATGGTGTTATGCATGATTATAGCCTTAGTTGTTATGATTGGGTTTCGATTTAAGTGATAATGAGTTATATGAACGGAAAGGCATTGCTTGGCCTCAGTTCTATGATATATAAGATGTATGTGTTATGTGGAGCGATCGTTATGTATTTTGGATGATTTGAAATTTGGGAATATCCGAGTTATAGCCGTCGTAATGCCCAAATTTTTACCTACTGATTGGTTCTCTGTTTTTCCTCTGTTAGAGCTCGACCCTTGAGTCCTACTGCCCATGATTGTGTAGTTTATGTTATAAGCTTCGTAATGATATGTGATTCGCCTAATTTGGCCGAATGGTTTAAGAGTTATGCTAGTTTTAGTAATCGTGGTTCAAAAGGTTGCATCTCAGAAATGTAACTACTTTGATGCTAAGTCAAAGACCTCTAAGAGTCGAATCCAAATGTGAAACTTTGGGATATAATGCTAAGGACAGTTAGCAAGCCTTGTGCGAAGATTTCGAATCAAAAAGATTATTAGTTGATTTTATAAAAATGTTTTAGCCGAGGTTGCGCAAGTGTAAATTCACTGAAAACAAGACTTAGAACCAAGGTTCCAAATGGTTAGGTATAACTTGGATTTGAGGATGGATTTCGAACCAAACTTATGATATAAGTATTTGATGAATAACATGGATTTAGTATGACGTTAGAGCAAGCAAGTAATGCCTTGGTTGTGTTTCGTTTATGTGTTTAAGCATTGAGTACAAGTGGATTATCCAGGGGATTAATCGTACGTTTTCTTTGACTTTGTCTAGATTGTCCGGCATCGTCGCGAACCCCTATCACTTCTCGAGCATCAGGCAAGTTTTCTAAATCTATACTTTGAAGTATTGATTATATATTACTGCTTTTGCCATGTGTGGAGTTATACAGTTTTTGCGATACATGTTATATATTGTATAAAATAGAATTTGACTTTTGGATATTATACGAGCTTTGAGATAATGTACTTACGAACCGGTATACCTTGTAGCTCTATGGATAAAAGCATGTTCATTGTTTCGACTTTAGACCGGGAGTCGCTATTTTTGTTATATAGATAGTCGTGGAAACCCGGAGGGATTCCAGCGGCAGAGTACTATTCATCTTGAGGAATATTATTATTAAACATTAATTATGTTCCGGAAAGTATTTATTACTTGGAAATGATTTGATTATGGGCTTCTAAGCTAGATATGGGATATTAGTTAGAAGCCAGGTTTTTATAAAGGCCCTAGGTTAAGGGCGTATGATATTTCTTTAGATCAGAAGTAATTATATTTCTGTATATGTTAAGGATTATTTTCCGATAAAGATGTCGGGTAGTTGTTATTCGAGGGTTAATTGTTTATTTAATGAATATCATTTATATTCATTTGAGGACTATTGACTTTAAGAATATTATTTCGAATATTCATTCGAAGATTATTTAATTGTTTAATGAACATTACTTTTGAATATTCATTCGAGGATTATTTATTTATTTAATGAATATTAGTTTTGGATATTCATTCGAGGATTATTTATTTATTTAATGAATATTAGTTTTGGATATTCATTCGAGGATTATTTATTTATTTAATGAATATTAGTTTTGGATATTCATTCGAGGATTATTTATTTATTTAATGAATATTAGTTTTGGATATTCATTCGAGGATTATTTATTTATTTAATGAATATTAGTTTTGGATATTCATTCGAGGATTATTTATTTATTTAATGAATATTAGTTTTGGATATTCATTCGAGGATTATTTATTTATTTAATGAATATTAGTTTTGGATATTCATTCGAGGATTATTTATTTATTTAATGAATATTAGTTTTGGATATTCATTCGAGGATTATTTATTTATTTAATGAATATTAGTTTTGGATATTCATTCGAGGATTATTTATTTATGTAATGAATATTAGTTTTGGATATTCATTCGAGGATTATTTATTTATTTAATGAATATTAGTTTCAAATATTCATTCGAGGATTATTTATTTACTTAATGAATATTAGTTTTGAATATTCATTCGAGGATTATTTATTTATTTAATGAATATTAATTTTGAATATTCATTTGAGGGTTACTTATTTAATAAATATTATTTTCAAAGCAACAAGAGGTTCCCAAAACAATGTTTTTCCATTTAAATCTGTCTTGTAAAGAGGATTCAAATGCTCGCTCAACTATCAAAAATATGGGAAACCTGATTTAAGTGACTGCTACTCTTTTTAAACTCTCAACTCAAAACTGTTAGGGGACAGATATTTTCTCGAAGCAATTTAGTTGCTGCAAGTCAAATATTGTGTTACCACCTCAACGATCGAGGGGTAAATTCATGGAACAAGTCGATGTCCATTAACAAGCAGTAGCTTGGGAAATATTGGAGAATCTTCCTTTCCGACCTAGATATAACTACTTAGTGGAGTCGTATCAACAAGTGTTACACTTGGGGAAAGGAGGACGATCTTTACGTTTCAGAGTCATGGATTTCATCTGAACTAGGAGTGGTGTAAGTGGTCTAGTTGCGCGGACCCATCCAACTTTTATTGGCCCAACCGTTGGCCGGGAGGTCACTGTAAGGCGGTAGACAATGTCAGGCTGTCGTGATTCTTCCATCTACATGTAGAAAACTATTTGAGCGGTGCGACCTGCTACTGATCATAGCAAGGTTAGGCACAGCGGGCGCGGTAGCAACTCCTGTATTGGTTCATCATCCAATTTGGATATTCCTGCAACATGTATTGGGGTGAAGAACCGATCATGTTGGCAGGAGGTTGAAAAGTGTTTGGAAATGAAGTGTCAATAAATTCTTGTAACTTCATCTTTTATTTTATGAGTTATGACTCTGTGGATACCTTACATAACATGAGTTATGGTAAGGGAGTTGTTTATACGGAATCACCTTATAACTTCATCTTTTAAGATATGTGTTGACATTCTGCTTACATAGCAGATATTTTTGGAAAGGTTATATTGGTTTACTTTGAAACCTCATCTTCTATATTATACTAGAACTTTGTTCATAATATAGCAAAAGTTTGCAGAAATATTATGAAATGATATTTGAAGTACAATAATGGTACTGTTTTTGGGAATACATTCCGATAAAGATATAATTTCAGTATCAAGATATTTTGACAAATTATTGTCTTATACCCGCTTTATTCTGGGTTGAGTTAAAGGCAGAATTATGCCATACTTTTATTTCCTTGCTGAGCTATCGCTCACTCTTGCTATTGTTTTATATATATTATATAGCAGCGAAGCAGGATGCCAATGGGACGGCACATACCCCGCAAGGCGTTTTCATAAACAGTTTCTAGCAGTGATCCCGAGAGTAGTACGAACTAATCGAATCGGGCTACAGCTGTTGGTATTCAACTTATGTATAGATATGAATGGTATGAGAGGATTGTGAGCATCAGAAGGCTAAGTTGGTAATGTAACATTTCCTAGAAATTGTATCAGTGACAAATTCAAAGACATTTGGGTATTGTAATAAAAATTATTATTCCGCAGTTGTTGTATTGTGTCATTTCTGAGACTCTAACCTGTGTGTGTGTGTGTGTGTGTGAGAGAGAGAGACACATATTGTGGGGTCATGAGCAGGTGAATTATGAACGTTGTGAGTAATACAGGTAAGGCAAGGAGTAAATGGATCGTGACTACTCTAAATCCCTGACCCCGGATTTGGGGCTGTTACAGAAATGGTATCAGAGCGTTAGGTTACAGTCCTCAGAAACGATAGGAGATCGAGTCTTACAATACCCGTAATAATGATAAGAGCATCTGGAGCTCAAATTGAGTTCGTAGTCGGGTTAGAAGACATGACCCTGACTGTTTAAGATAAAGCCCGAGAAGGGACTTCTTCTGGGAAACCGTACTTAGGACTTCATGGTTAGTCACCTCGATTCGTATGAGTTATAGATGGATGGGATTCTGAGATACCAGATCCCGAGGCCTTCGAGTAGGCAAATGATGATGCGTTCCTTGAAATGGACGGAGACCCGATAAAGGAAGATCCATAGGAGGATCTAGAGGAAGACCCCATAGTGGGTCAAGGAAAGAATCTTGTAGAGGACGTGTTGATTGATAAAGATGTAGTATGTTACTTGAGGTCGTATAATAGGACCGGACGAACCTTCAGAGGTCAAATAAGTGCCGAGACGAGGGTTTAAGGATCGTTTATGATTCATCGGGAGATATGACAAAGAAAATGGAATAGAGTCTCCAAAGCAGAAGAGGTAAAGGCAGTATAACCAGTATCAGTGGATTGATTCGACTTGAACGAAACCTGTTACTCGTAGTCGGTTGTAGTTGCCCATAAGGAGGCGGCATGCGTAAGAACCAAGGTGTTCAGATTTTTACGAACGATTAAGGGTACTTAGTTGCATAAGAATAGTGAAAGGAATTGTTTTGGCTATGAGGTTTCAATTCCCCACGACCAGCGATTCCACTGGAAATAGTGTCTGTTACATCATTGAGAGATTTTATTATCTCAAGGAAAATTTTGGGTATATGTACCATGCAAATGTTATTGTAAGACAAGCACGCTAAGACGGAATCGAGAACGAGATTTGCCACCCTCAGGAAACCAGGAAGGACTTATGAGGATAGAACAGAAAGGTCGGAAATCAGATCCGAGCATTACTAGTAGGTAAATAGATTGATCAAGTTTCCCTGATTTTGGAAAGAAATTCAGCAGATTTTGGCAAACCTTGTCTTTCTGATTACCGGAGGATGTCACCAAAGGGAGTGGAAATCAGAGCGAACCCTGTGGATTGGGTAAGATAGCCGTTATAGGGGTTGGTGGACAGACCCTGATTGCTATAAGTGATTGTAGAGATTAAATGAGGAAGTTGAGATTGGACGGTAAAGGCGAAATATATTTAAGGACCAAGACGGACTGAGAAGTTCCGGGGTTGACTTAAATGAAAAGGCTATTGCGCCAAAAGTGTTAAGCTTATGTAGCGCCCGGGATTGATATGGGAGAAGGAATATTGGATATAAGGATGATTGAAATAGAGACCAGATTTAATCTTGTAGTTTCTAACGATCTTCCGGAGTACCGCCCAGTCGACATGTGGAATTGTCATTGCTATGGGCGACAACGGTATCGAAGTCTTCTTATAGAACAGAACGCTTACTTGAGATGTTTGCGCCTAGTCGTATAGAACTCCCTGCGATTGCAAATGCTGATGGTTGAATTCTTAGCGACTAATATAAGTCGGCAATGACGTAAGTATCGAACACCTTAGGGTGCGTGGAAAAGAAAAGCTTTGGAATTGAACGATTATCCATCAGAGGAGCCGACAAAAAAAAAGGCATCCGTAGAGACCTTGGTAATACCCTCCCCATTTGCAAATTATGTGGGGTATTTCCCCAATCTATGATCTATCTTGACCTCTTTCCAAGAAAGAATTCTGATAAAGGGTATATTCCCTCTTTGAAGTTATTTTATAACACTTGTGTTAAATCATAATTAATTTCAATTGTGATTAGAGGCTGTCACGATGCCTACTTTCAGGTTTTCGAAGCCCTGTCAAATGATGTTATTTAAGCTTTCACTTTTCTTCAAATAATGAATGACTCTATGGTGATACCTCACCACTTGTATGTTAAGTACCAGTATCTTTCTGGTTATTCTTTTCTTTGTAGTTTCCTTGGAAACCGCACCTTTGGAATCTGTTCAATTTTAATCCAAGGTGTTCCTTTGAGAAATATTGTCGAATGGCGATAATCATTAAATTGATCTCGAATTGCTTTCATACTTTTCAACTTCCACTGAGATGAACAACCCTATACTTATAGGGGCTACAAGGACTATCTGTCTATGTGATAGAAGTCTGATGGGACGCCATCACTTGTAAGTTGTGAAATACAAGAAGGCTAATTACCTTTAGTAATGTCTCAATCGAGGCACACAACATTGAGTTCTTATGATCATGTTGATCTCTCGGTAAATTCTTTTACCTCCAATAAGGTTACCTTAAAACTAATAACCTTATGATCACCAGTGTGTGACGTTTTCCTTGATATGGGAGCTGTCTTTTCAAGGCCCCATAATTTTTGTTATCTTCATTGAATTCCAAGGGGAGGCGAACCAGGTCAAATAAGTCAAAATTCGCTGATAGGAATTAGATTCGCAACGAAATCACCTATGACAGGAGCGAATCCCTAAGACGAATAGACTGTTAGTGACATATCGATGAAATTGGTTTATTCTCCCAAGGATATAATGATAATGGAAAGCGTGTCAATCAATATATGTGAAAGGAATAGCGATGTGCCGTGAACTCCAGTGACAACGGTGTTAGATAGATGCCCTATAGTGGAATTGAGATTTTGGAGGATTTGTTTACGAATGGGCACAACCTCTGGGTTAGCAAGATAAGTACTGACGATGGAGTCAGAGGGAGCTGGTATTGTGACTCGTGAGAGATGCAGCGTGTGTTGTTTTAAAGGAATAATTTTCGGAAATATATGGAGACCCGGATGAAAATGAAAGTTAAAGAGTTAAAGCAAGAAACCATCACTGTGACCGAGTATGAGGCCAAGTTTTTCCGAGTTATCAAGGTTTGTTCCGGAGTTTGTGAACACAGAATAAAAGAAGCCAGTAGGTTTCAACCAGGGCCACCTCCAACCAGCAGCCCATTATCAGGACCTTTAAATAGCAGGTGCCCTTCTATACTGTATAGACAGAACTAATGTATCGTTGTATATCAAGAAATTGCATGACAATTAAACCTTAAGGCCGAGACGCTGATGGAATAATTACAAGTAGAAATAGCCAATCGAGGGATTTTCCCATAAGACTGGTACATCCAGGTTGTGAACTAGAAATATGAGGTCGACACTTTTGATAGACCTGATCCCTTCAAGTTGGGAAAAGTGGATATTATAATAAGAATGGGTTGGTTGACACCCAATGGGGCCCAGACTGATTGTAAGGGAGAGAGAGTAATAAATAAAGAACGGAGACAGATTCAGAGATTCTTGAATATAGTTCAGACTAAGAAACTATTACGCCAGAGATACGAGGCTTAATTAGCTCTTATGGTTGACGCCAAGAAAAGAGGCACCAAGTATAGAGGAAACTACAATGGGTTTGGGAGATTTTACAAGATCTTAATGCGCTACCAAATATCGATTGGGATGACATGAGAATGAATACCGAGTATTCAGAGTATAGTGGAAATGAAAGAGTTAGTGACTCAGTTACAAGAGTGGTTGTATAAGGATATGATAAGACCCAGTGCACCACCGTGGAGAGCCCGGTGTTGTTGTAAGAGAGAAAGATTTTAGCACAAGATTATATATCGAACCTCGAGAGTTGTATGAGTTTGACATGGAGAATAGGTACCCTTGTAAATGATTGTTTGATCAGCGGAAGAACGCTGTGTATTTCCAATTTATTTAAGAACTGGGTATCACCAGTTGGAAGTTAAATCAGAGGATATGCCCAAGACTGCGATTCGTACTAGGAATAGACACTTCGAGTTTTCAGCGAGGTTATTTTGGGTTGATTAATGCACCCACAAATTTTATGGAATGTAATGAATTGGCCTTGAGTTACCCGTGATAGTAGATAACATGAGATGGAGAAATGGCTAGAATTGACCTAGAATTATGACTGTGAGATACACTACCATCCGGGGAAGGCCAATGTGGTGGCCGATGCCCTTAATTAAAATGAGACAGAGATGGAATCCGAATGATCGGGAATTAAAAGACGAGATTTTACACAACACCCAAGTTAGTCCAACAAACTAGAAAGACAAAAGATTTCACCAACAAGCGGCTAGTGACAACCAAGACAGACAGAGAAAGTATGCGGACTAAGCCCGCGAGTATAGAGATAGTACTGCTACTGATAAGCTAAATGGCAAGTTGATGAATGGCAAGCAAGTTTATGCTGGTGTATTTCTGTGCAAACAAGATAGAGAATATGAGGTTAAAGATTCGTGATGCTAAAGGTATCTCCAGGGAAAGAATAAATGAGATTTGAAAAGAAAGGGAAGTGAGCCCGAGATTCATTGGGCCATCTGAGATTTAAGACGCGCCAGGAAGGTGGCCTACGAGCCAGCCTTACCCCCCCAAACTTGTAGAATGGTCATAACGGGGTTCATGTGTCAATGCTACGTCAGTATACTATAGATGCCCGGCATATGTAGAGTACGAGCACGTAGACATACAACCAGACTTGACCTATGTGGAGCAACCAATGGAAATTATAGATCGAAAGGAACAAGTACTCCGAAACAAGGTCATCAAACTAGCCAGAGTGGTATGGAGGAATCATAATGTGGAAGAATCAACTTGGGAGCTAGAGAGCGAGATGCTAGAAAGATATCCCCATTTGTTTTCAGAGTGATTCCGGGACGGAATCCTTTTAAGGAGGGGAGACTGTAAGACCCCAGATTTTGGGTAGAATTAAAACTTTTATTATATGTTGATGTAAATATGGATAGTGGCAATGACTTTGAGAATCAAGTTATGAAATGAATATGAATTTCGGTTTTCAAACATTTTGAGAATAGTAAGAATGGACTGAACACATAAATAAGAACAATCAATCTGGAAGATAAGAATACAATACTCCAGGGAAGGAAAGTATTTTTATGTCATCCAAATCAATATCTGGAATACATCCGACAACTCCATAAACAAGATAGCGTACGCCCGAGAAATCACTAGAACGTTTTCTAAGTGCAAAGAGTAAAGAGAAAATAGATCAGGAATATTGGAACGGATTTTGATCCAAAGGATTATAGAAAAACCACTGATGAATAGTAACTCTTCATTTAAAAGTTTTTCAGACCACCCTATATGCGGGACGATATAATAAACTTTCAAAGTCGCATTAGTGATCTACGATGGAAATGAAAGAATGCAGAAGCTGTCAGAATCGGAAAAATAGCATTTTTCGTTTTCTCCGAAATTTCACCAAAAACGGACTAAATAATTATTATTTGAAGATATTTAAGGATTTAAATTATTAATTCTATGGATATGGATTTGATAAATGAATTAGAAGTATCGAGAACGATTTCGGTAAAATACCTCGATAGAACCCTCGAGGAACCTTGCGAGCGTTCTACGAAATTAAATGAACCAGAAAAGCTACTTTATTCCAAGCCAATGCATGCTTGCCAAGTGTCAAGACAAGAAGAGACCAAGGGTGATGACTCACCACATTGGATAAATATCAAGTAATTAAACAAGATAAGAAGAAAAAGAAAAAGGAAGAGAAATTCGGGAGAGAAATGAGAAGAAAAATGGGAGAGAAAGAAATGATCATAACTTGAGATTCCGTGGTCCGTTTTTGGCGTTCTACCACTCAAATCGAAGCTCTCGAGAAGCCCGACGTAACCATGGTAAGCAATCACCTCAACTCCGTGATTTACCCCTTCGATTCAGTGATTAACAGTTGGAGAAGATGATGAATAGTAACTTGTATCTTGTTTTGTTTTGTTTTGATAATGAGTTTGTAGCTTCCAAAGGTTGTATTAAGCAAGAATCTAAGGCTACATCAGGAGTATGGCAGAAAGCAAGCTTGGAGGAGGTATAATTTTGAAACCCTTGAATTATTATAAGGATTATGGATGATTAATGGTGTTATGCATGATTATAGCCTTAGTTGTTATGATTGGGTTTCGATTTAAGTGATAATGAGTTATATGAACGGAAAGGCATTGCTTGGCCTCAGTTCTATGATATATAAGATGTATGTGTTATGTGGAGCGATCGTTATGTATTTTGGATGATTTGAAATTTGGGAATATCCGAGTTATAGCCGTCGTAATGCCCAAATTTTTACCTACTGATTGGTTCTCTGTTTTTCCTCTGTTAGAGCTCGACCCTTGAGTCCTACTGCCCATGATTGTGTAGTTTATGTTATAAGCTTCGTAATGATATGTGATTCGCCTAATTTGGCCGAATGGTTTAAGAGTTATGCTAGTTTTAGTAATCGTGGTTCAAAAGGTTGCATCTCAGAAATGTAACTACTTTGATGCTAAGTCAAAGACCTCTAAGAGTCGAATCCAAATGTGAAACTTTGGGATATAATGCTAAGGACAGTTAGCAAGCCTTGTGCGAAGATTTCGAATCAAAAAGATTATTAGTTGATTTTATAAAAATGTTTTAGCCGAGGTTGCGCAAGTGTAAATTCACTGAAAACAAGACTTAGAACCAAGGTTCCAAATGGTTAGGTATAACTTGGATTTGAGGATGGATTTCGAACCAAACTTATGATATAAGTATTTGATGAATAACATGGATTTAGTATGACGTTAGAGCAAGCAAGTAATGCCTTGGTTGTGTTTCGTTTATGTGTTTAAGCATTGAGTACAAGTGGATTATCCAGGGGATTAATCGTACGTTTTCTTTGACTTTGTCTAGATTGTCCGGCATCGTCGCGAACCCCTATCACTTCTCGAGCATCAGGCAAGTTTTCTAAATCTATACTTTGAAGTATTGATTATATATTACTGCTTTTGCCATGTGTGGAGTTATACAGTTTTTGCGATACATGTTATATATTGTATAAAATAGAATTTGACTTTTGGATATTATACGAGCTTTGAGATAATGTACTTACGAACCGGTATACCTTGTAGCTCTATGGATAAAAGCATGTTCATTGTTTCGACTTTAGACCGGGAGTCGCTATTTTTGTTATATAGATAGTCGTGGAAACCCGGAGGGATTCCAGCGGCAGAGTACTATTCATCTTGAGGAATATTATTATTAAACATTAATTATGTTCCGGAAAGTATTTATTACTTGGAAATGATTTGATTATGGGCTTCTAAGCTAGATATGGGATATTAGTTAGAAGCCAGGTTTTTATAAAGGCCCTAGGTTAAGGGCGTATGATATTTCTTTAGATCAGAAGTAATTATATTTCTGTATATGTTAAGGATTATTTTCCGATAAAGATGTCGGGTAGTTGTTATTCGAGGGTTAATTGTTTATTTAATGAATATCATTTATATTCATTTGAGGACTATTGACTTTAAGAATATTATTTCGAATATTCATTCGAAGATTATTTAATTGTTTAATGAACATTACTTTTGAATATTCATTCGAGGATTATTTATTTATTTAATGAATATTAGTTTTGGATATTCATTCGAGGATTATTTATTTATTTAATGAATATTAGTTTTGGATATTCATTCGAGGATTATTTATTTATTTAATGAATATTAGTTTTGGATATTCATTCGAGGATTATTTATTTATTTAATGAATATTAGTTTTGGATATTCATTCGAGGATTATTTATTTATTTAATGAATATTAGTTTTGGATATTCATTCGAGGATTATTTATTTATTTAATGAATATTAGTTTTGGATATTCATTCGAGGATTATTTATTTATTTAATGAATATTAGTTTTGGATATTCATTCGAGGATTATTTATTTATTTAATGAATATTAGTTTTGGATATTCATTCGAGGATTATTTATTTATTTAATGAATATTAGTTTTGGATATTCATTCGAGGATTATTTATTTATGTAATGAATATTAGTTTTGGATATTCATTCGAGGATTATTTATTTATTTAATGAATATTAGTTTCAAATATTCATTCGAGGATTATTTATTTACTTAATGAATATTAGTTTTGAATATTCATTCGAGGATTATTTATTTATTTAATGAATATTAATTTTGAATATTCATTTGAGGGTTACTTATTTAATAAATATTATTTTCAAAGCAACAAGAGGTTCCCAAAACAATGTTTTTCCATTTAAATCTGTCTTGTAAAGAGGATTCAAATGCTCGCTCAACTATCAAAAATATGGGAAACCTGATTTAAGTGACTGCTACTCTTTTTAAACTCTCAACTCAAAACTGTTAGGGGACAGATATTTTCTCGAAGCAATTTAGTTGCTGCAAGTCAAATATTGTGTTACCACCTCAACGATCGAGGGGTAAATTCATGGAACAAGTCGATGTCCATTAACAAGCAGTAGCTTGGGAAATATTGGAGAATCTTCCTTTCCGACCTAGATATAACTACTTAGTGGAGTCGTATCAACAAGTGTTACACTTGGGGAAAGGAGGACGATCTTTACGTTTCAGAGTCATGGATTTCATCTGAACTAGGAGTGGTGTAAGTGGTCTAGTTGCGCGGACCCATCCAACTTTTATTGGCCCAACCGTTGGCCGGGAGGTCACTGTAAGGCGGTAGACAATGTCAGGCTGTCGTGATTCTTCCATCTACATGTAGAAAACTATTTGAGCGGTGCGACCTGCTACTGATCATAGCAAGGTTAGGCACAGCGGGCGCGGTAGCAACTCCTGTATTGGTTCATCATCCAATTTGGATATTCCTGCAACATGTATTGGGGTGAAGAACCGATCATGTTGGCAGGAGGTTGAAAAGTGTTTGGAAATGAAGTGTCAATAAATTCTTGTAACTTCATCTTTTATTTTATGAGTTATGACTCTGTGGATACCTTACATAACATGAGTTATGGTAAGGGAGTTGTTTATACGGAATCACCTTATAACTTCATCTTTTAAGATATGTGTTGACATTCTGCTTACATAGCAGATATTTTTGGAAAGGTTATATTGGTTTACTTTGAAACCTCATCTTCTATATTATACTAGAACTTTGTTCATAATATAGCAAAAGTTTGCAGAAATATTATGAAATGATATTTGAAGTACAATAATGGTACTGTTTTTGGGAATACATTCCGATAAAGATATAATTTCAGTATCAAGATATTTTGACAAATTATTGTCTTATACCCGCTTTATTCTGGGTTGAGTTAAAGGCAGAATTATGCCATACTTTTATTTCCTTGCTGAGCTATCGCTCACTCTTGCTATTGTTTTATATATATTATATAGCAGCGAAGCAGGATGCCAATGGGACGGCACATACCCCGCAAGGCGTTTTCATAAACAGTTTCTAGCAGTGATCCCGAGAGTAGTACGAACTAATCGAATCGGGCTACAGCTGTTGGTATTCAACTTATGTATAGATATGAATGGTATGAGAGGATTGTGAGCATCAGAAGGCTAAGTTGGTAATGTAACATTTCCTAGAAATTGTATCAGTGACAAATTCAAAGACATTTGGGTATTGTAATAAAAATTATTATTCCGCAGTTGTTGTATTGTGTCATTTCTGAGACTCTAACCTGTGTGTGTGTGTGTGTGTGTGAGAGAGAGACACATATTGTGGGGTCATGAGCAGGTGAATTATGAACGTTGTGAGTAATACAGGTAAGGCAAGGAGTAAATGGATCGTGACTACTCTAAATCCCTGACCCCGGATTTGGGGCTGTTACAGTCTAACAATACACTTTTGTGGGGTTGCAATAGGTCATTTTTGGTGTAGTGATTGTCCATCAACAAAAAGATAATGAAGTGGTAATAACTGGACACTTGATAGAAAAGTGTATGTAGCTGATTTGTTTACTGCCTTGGAGGATTGCATGTCTTGACCTCTTTTGTGACAAGGCAAAATCAGAATAATTGTAGCCAAGGAATAAGAAGCCGTCTGAGTCTTGATTAGAGGAACCCCAAGTTTTGCCAAGGATGGGTTAAAGGATGCATGCCATTAAGGGAAGCAATAGAAGACCTCTTTCAAGGACGGGACAGATCATACGTTTGATAAACTCCTTCAGCCACTGCACATGAAATCTCGCCAAAGAATTTAGCTCAAAAATTCAGTGTGAAGAGATCTTATGAAACAAATGATAAAATCTGCAGAGACTTTGCTTGGAAAATCAGGATAACTATTTGAGCTCTGGAAAGTTGTGGCTGGTGCTACTTATTTCAGCCAGAATATTTTCTTGATCATTCAAGCACCTGAAGGAGGAATCATCAAATTGTGTGAATAAGTGTAGCCAACAGTTTTCTCTTTTCATATTCCTTAGCCAAGGAAGTAATAGAAGCTTAGCTAAAGGAGATAAGGGAATCTGTGTGGGAAATTACTTGAAGAACATCAAGTCCTTGATCGAATACTTAACATATCACAATTGTTAAGTTTAACTGACATATGGATAAATATTCTCAAGTAATTCATGAGTGGAAGAAAAGATCTTTGCTAAGAGGAAGTAGAGGTGAAGCTGAGAGTGGTGGTTTCTTCTACGTGCATTTCTGACTATCTTCCATAAGATATGACATTCAGGTGTAGAGGAAAGTAAGCAGCCATCCATGGTATCTCATGTTCTTCTCTGAAGGGTTTTCTGCATGGAACATCTACTTAGGGGGAGCATTTCTCAGAAAGTGTTAATCTACTTCTACAACTTCAAAAAGACATCCTATCAAAGATCGAATCTTTTATCTACTCAGAAACCTAGGTTGGGTATGCAACTCATAAGGAGTGCACGTAGCTGGAAAAGCCCACAAGGCTTTAAGTCAATGAATCAACACTATTGTGGAGTCTAAACAGGTTGTTTCTGATGATGCCAGATAAATCAAGCTTATTGATGAGAGATTTTCTGGAATTCTCAGATTTAGGTTTGAAATGGAAGGTGGTTCTTGGTATGAAGAAGATGATGATTATGTGGATGGATCAGTATCTCCATGAGTATTCTCATAGACTATGAATGATTCAAGTCCAAATGAATCATCCATAGAAAGGATAAGTAGAGCATCTGATTGGAAGCCAATTGGAGCATCCGTAGGAAGCCAGAATGGAGCATCTGTATGAAGCCAGAATGGAGCATCCGTAGGAAGCCAAAGTGAAGCATCCGTAGGTGGATCACAACTTTGAGTTATCACCCCAATGAACTTAGGGGGAGTTTCTCTGAGTTAAAGATCAACCTTACATAATCATACTAATGAGAATATTCTTACATCTTCAAGACCTGCACCTACCATAGGAAGCTTATTCCAAAAATCTAGAAGAAAGTCCTCTTGAAGATAGTTATTGGGTTGCAGGAATAAGGTGTTCACTTGGATCAAGGCAAGATCTTCCAGCTTCTACAAGTCTACATGTCTACTTCCTGGACATCCAATATTTCTCCTTCATTTAGAGTCATGGTTAAAGGAATAAGTGGAACATCTGCCCTCAAATCTCTAAATCTACTGTGCTAAGATCAGGTTCTTCAAAGATTTTCTCGAAAGGGATTTTGTGTTGGACAGTGCAGTGGAAATACCTTTTGATCCAAGTGTGACTCGTGAAGAAGACATCAGTACCAAGCTGCTTATCAACCATCCTCTTCAGAATGGTAAGTAAGTGAGGTACGAACAAATTTCAATATTTTTCTTGATGTATTATGTGTAGCCAGTGTTTAAATGACCTTCTTTAAAACTAAGTTTTCCAGAAGGAGTGAAAATTTTGTCTAAGTCAAAATTTACTTTATTGGTGGATATCCTTATCCGTAGATAGTCATTCATAACACTGGATTTGTTTCTTTGCTTTGTCTATGGATACTGACTATCCGTAGACAAATTTTCTACATTTATGGATACTACTTTTGCTCCTCTACGGATAGTGCAAAAAGAAAGTGTCTATATCTATAGAAAATTAAAATCAAAATCTCAGCCTTTTCAAGTCTTATCCTTAGCTGAGATACATGTAGTTTACGTAATATCTAGCATCACTGATCAGTAGCTTTGTTGTTATGCTGAAAAGCTCATGCAAAGAAGTTCTGAGGAGATAAATGAGTATTCTTCTAAGAATTCTCATACCAATTATTGACATTACTGAATTGAATACCTTGGTAGGACATTTGTGTTTTGAAAAGATAATTGGTGATCTTCCTCATGACTAAGTAACAGAATGCTAGAAATTATGTTAACCACCTGTTTATGTATTAGTACCTTAACTTTTCTTGGAATCTTTGTGGTATCTCAAAAGATTATCAATCATCCAGTATTTGATAATCCAAGAGATACTTGTTATGCTCTAATTGGTTGTCTAGATGTTGATACTTGCAGGATAAACTCCTAATCAAGAAGACATAGCACAATTCATGCAAATTTCAAGGAAATAAGTTCAGGTCATTGCTCAGAAGAAATGCTTAGCTTAAGGACAAATCAAAAATGCAACTGAAGCATTTAAGCATTTCTCAAAAGAGTCAAGTACATAAACCTCATGCATCATGTTATTCGAAGAAGTGATGTGCATGTTGTAGTGGAACTACACTGTGTTCCAAGGGAACAACATTTAACCAGATATCTTGCCAATGCTCTTAATGCAGCAACTCACTTGAGTTGATAAATGTGTTTGGTAGGTAATGATTTCTTACTCTCTTACATATCTGTGTTAAATGCATGCAGCCAGTGATTTCAATCTCTGGAATTATTTGTTTATTTTATATGTTTTATTTGTTTGTTTTATTTTGGTTATCATGACAAGTCAATACAATTGAATAATGTTATGCACTAAGTGAAGTCGTCTAGAAATGATCTTCTGAGTAATATTCAATGAGATAGCAAGCTACTTTTCTCACTGATATTAAATAGTTGATCATCTCTAGACATTAACAAGCTAAGTGCATTGCTGTTCTTTGAATTTTCCATGGATAAATATTCAGGGATATCATTTGTCAAATGTCATACATTTAATGAATGATGTCAGCTGAATAAGTATCTCAAAAATTCAAATAATCTGCATGTTACATTATTCAAAAGTATTGATACTCTTAATTCTTTATGTCTAGAGATTTTAGTTTAATATTATTTAGCTGAACATATATATATGACCGGCTATTTAGTTTTATTCTCATCTTTATTCATAATATATGTGTCATGATAATTTTCTTTTTGTATGTTAGATCAGAATTCAATGATCGTCAGAAGCTAGACTCAACTGATCAGGATTGCTGACGTCATCAGTATTGCATGGTCATCAGTATTTGATCAAGCGTCAGTATCTTATTGATCATCAGGATTCCTACTCAGACTATGATCAGGTTTGATCATCAGGACTTGAAGCTGATCAGGATTCCTACTTCGAGTTATATTTGGAGTCTAGATAAACATGGAAGTTTGTTCCTGGTTTGTAGAATGCAGCTATCGATTAAAGATATGTTTCTATCTTTATTATGATTAGGACTTATCTTGTTATTGATAGAGAAGCTGTGTGCACTATATAAACACAGTTTTTGTTTCGATTTATGTACTGATCAGAGAGAGAGAACATAATCGGAGAGAAGCTCTTAAGAACAAAATTTCTTGAGAGAGTTTTTGTAAGCTAGCAGCTCTTAAGAATATCAGAATTTCTTAAGAGAGTTTGTAACAGTTTTATATCAAAGTTAATAAAGCTGTTATTGTTATTATTATTGATCTTTCATATTTGTGTTATATAAAGTCGAGAATCTTATACAATTGTATTCAACCCCCTTCTACAATTGTTATTTACTGGGCAACAATTGGTATCAGAGCATACTGATTTAATTCTGAATCAGATACGATCTAAAGATGTCGACAACCAAGTATGAAAGCATGAAGATTCCCATCTTGAAGATATCAGAATATCCCACATGGAGGGTAAAGATGCTGATGTACCTGGAGGCTATGGATCCTGACTACTTGGACAGGATTCGTGATGGACCATATATACCAACAAAGTTCGTAGAACGAACAGATACAGTACCAGAACATTATGTGGTCAAAGCTAAAGCTGAATGGACTCCAGAAGAAAAAGCTCATGTACTCAGGGAACCAAAGATAAAGAATATCTTGCATAATAGCCTTGATGCTGTCATGTCAAACAGAGTGATTGCATGCAAATCTTCAAAAGAAATCTGGGATACTTTGGAAACTCAGTGCCAAGGATCTGCATCTGTCAAGAAAAACAGAAGGGCTCTTTTGATTCAAGAAAATGAACAATTCGATGCAAGACCTGAAGAGAGCCTTACTAATCTATATGACAGATTCCTGACACTATTGAACAGCTTATCCTTAGTTGACAAAGTATATGAAACTGAAGATTCAAACACCAAATTTCTTAGAGCTTTACCTGAAGAATGGGATACTCAGACCTCAATCATTAGACACCAGTATGATCTGAACATTGTGTCTCTTGATGAGATCTATGGGATGCTAAGAACTCATGATCTTGAAGTTCAACAGAGGAAGAACAAGAAAAGCAGCAAGGCAAAGTCAATTGCTTTGAATGTAGAAGCAAAATCAAAAGGGAAAGCTATGGAAGTCTCTAGAAGGAAAGCGAGAGTAGCTGAGTCAGATCCTGACGACTCTTCATCAGATACTGATGGCAATCCTGATGCCAATACTGGTGATGAATCTTCTGATTCAGACATGGAAGAGATGGTTGCTATGATTGTCAGAAACTTCAGAAGGATGAAGTTCTGGAAGAATAGAAGACAAGGCAACTTTCAGAAAAAGACCTTCAAAGCAGACAAAGACAAGTATATCAAAAAGGACAGCAAGGGTAGCAAATTTGACAAGTCAAAGGTTAGATGCTACAAGTGTAATGGTATGGGTCACTTTGCTTCTGAATGCAACAAGACAAAGGCACTCATCACATCAAGCAAGGATTGGATGGACTCTTCCTCAGAATCTGATACTGAGGTAGTCAACTATGCGTTAATGGCCAATGCTGATGTAACTGCTGCTCCTGATGATAAGGTACTAAATACTATCTTTGATTTTGATACTGATAATGCTTCTGAGTTAAGACGTTTTCTAAAGTCATTACATATTAGCTTTAGAAGTCAAACTGCTGAGAATACTAGAATCTTATCTGAGATGTGTGACCTTAGAAAAAGGAATGAGATATTAGAAGCTGAATTTTCTCGTATGCAAGAAGTACAAAAAGAATGTGATAATGCTAAACACATGCACTTAGAGATGACATCTAAATGTATTTCCCTTGAAAAAGAACTTGAATATGCTAATGAGAAAATCAGAACCTGGACAGACTCTGGTAGGAAATTTCATGAGATTAATACCTCTAAGAATTGGAAAGAGTGTCTAGGATATAAGTCAGATGAGGATAAGAAATTGAAAGAGAAAATTATCATTGATGAGACAGTCAGTCCAAAGACCTATAGACATGTTATAGACTCAACCAAATCTAAGATTACTCCTGTTAATTTTGTTTTTGGTAAGGATTCCAATTCTACTTTTGAAAAGGGATCTTCTTCTACTCAAGGAATTAAAATTATAAAGTCTAAACCTGTCATGAACAAAGTCACTAAGAATGTAGGTCTATTGTCTCAGAAACAGCTTAAAGATAAAATCTGTAAGGTTACAGATAAGAAAAAGGAAGCTACTGTTAAGAGAAACAGGAATGGTAAAATTGGGATCAATAAAGAGAATGGTTATAAGTATATCCCAAATGCACCTAGAAAGTGTTGTTTTAACTGTGGTAACTCTAATCATCTTGCTATTGATTGTAAGAAGAGTAAGAAGAAGATTACTAATATTCCTAAGTCTGATGTTAGGAATAGATCAGTACTCTATAAACCGCAGAAGTCCTGTTTTCATTGTGGTAGTCTATGGCATTCTATTTATACATGTAAAGAGTATCATGATTTGTACTATAACTTTTATGATCCATTGCCTAAGTTTGAAAGTAGTACAAAGTCTGATAGAACTGAAAATGTCATAATGAAGCATGCTTTTGTTAATACTGATACTGACAAAGCAAATCCTGATGGAGTAAATCCTGTCAGGACTGCTAAAGTCAAAAAGTCTTCTGCTGTTAAATTTAATAAAATGCATGAACAAGGAATCCAACAAGTGTGGATTCCTAAACATTCTGACTAGTGTTTTACTATTCTGATGCAGGGTAAAAAGAAAAATGTGTTAGTCATGGATAGTGGATGTTCTGTGCACATGACTGGAAACAAAGCCCTGTTATCAGAATATGAGGAAAAAGCTGGCCCAACTGTGTCTTATGGAGATGGCAACATTGGACAAACCTTGGGATATGGCAATATAATCATTGGAAATGTCATCATTGAGAAAGTAGCTCTAGTGAAGGGACTAAAACACAACTTGTTGAGTATTAGTCAAATCACTGACAGAGGTTATCATGTCAATTTCTATTCCACACATTGTGAAGTAGTCAGTAAAGCAACAGGGAAGATAGCACTAACTGGCTACAGGCATGGTAACATATATGAAGCCAACATTCTCTCAGATACTGATGGCTCCCCTACATGTTTCATCAGTAAAGCTTCAGTAGATGAAAGTTGGAATTGGCACAAGAAGCTTTCTCATCTCAACTTCAGCAACATCAATGAGTTGGTTAAGAAAGAGTTAGTAAGAGGATTACCTAATGTCTTATATACACCTGATGGACTCTGTGATGCATGCCAAAAAGCAAAACAAAGAAGGACATCATTCCAGAGTAAATCAGAATCCTCTATTGAAGAACCATATCACATGCTACATCTTGATCTGTTTGGTCCAGTCAACATCATGTCCATCAGTAAGAAAAGGTACACTCTTGTAATTGTTGATGAATATTCTAGATTCACCTGGGTGTATTTTCTGCATAGAAAAGATGAAACTCCTGAAGTTCTGTTGGATCATGTGAGGATGATTGAGACAACCACAAAGTACAAAGTCAAGATTCTGAGAAGTGATAATGGTACTGAATTTAAGAATTCAAAGATGGAAGAGTTCTGCAAATACAAAGGAATCATTCAACAATTCTCTGCTCCTGGCACACCTCAGCAAAATGGAGTAGTAGAAAGGAAGAATAGAACTCTTATTGAAGCTGGCAGAACTATGTTGGAAGAAGCTAAATTACCTACATATTTCTGGGCAGAAGCAGTCAACACAGCATGCTATACACAAAATCTCACACTGATAAACAGGCATGGTGTTACTCCTTATCAGTCTCTCAAAGAGAAGAAACCAAGTCTGAAGCATTTGCATGTGTTTGGCTGTAAATGTTTTGTTCTCAGAACTCATCCTGAACAGCTAGGGAAATTTGAAACAAAGGCTGATGAAGGAATATTCATAGGTTATCCTACATCCAGAGCCTTCAGAGTTTTTAATTTGAGAACAAGAACTGTCATGGAGTCAATACATGTATCTTTTGATGACAAGAAGATAACTGGAATCATTGAAGACTCGCATGATAGATTGTTATTTGAAAATGAAGCTTCCAAGGAACCTGAAGAAAGTGAATCAGATCCTGTCAATACATCAGATCCTGATGGGTCACCAAATCCTGATGACACACCAGATACTGATGGTGCTAATACTGATGATACAAACAATAGTGATACAACTAGTAGTGCTAATGTTGAGGGGGAGCAACGGCATTCTACTACAAGTTCAGAGTCAACTCAATCATCAGGACAGAATTCTTCAGATGCTGATTCAAGTGAAGATCCTGATAACACATCAGGAGGGTATAGCAATAATTCAGGGAGAGCTTCAAATCAATCAAATTCTTTCAATCAAGATGACACCAATCCAGGGGGAGCATCTACTTCAAGAAACAATTTGACACCAGCAAGGAAATGGACTAAAGATCATACTCCTGATTTGATAATTGGAGATCCTGATGCAGGTGTTCAAACAAGAAGTGCAACTCAGAATGAATGTTTATATAATAACTTTCTATCCAAGGAGGAGCCTAAGAAAGTTGAAGATGCACTTAAAGATGCTGATTGGGTTACTGCAATGCAAGAAGAACTGAATGAATTTGAAAGGAATGAAGTCTGGAAACTGGTACCAAGACCAAAGAATAGATCAATTGTTGGTACAAAGTGGATTTTCAAGAACAAGACTGATTCTGATGGAGTCATTATCAGAAATAAAGCAAGGCTAGTTGCAAAGGGGTATTCCCAACAAGAGGGAATTGACTATGATGAAACTTTTGCTCCTGTTGCAAGACTAGAAGCCATCAGGATATTTCTTGCTTATGCAGCACATAAGAAATTCAAGGTTTTCCAGATGGATGTTAAAAGTGCTTTCTTAAATGGTGAACTGGAGGAAGAAGTTTATGTTGAACAACCTCTTGGTTTCATTGATCCTAAATATCCAGATCATGTCTACAGACTGGATAAGGCACTTTATGGACTAAAGCAAGCTCCAAGAGCATGGTATGAAACCTTAGCTCAATTCTTACTGGAAAGTGGATTCAAAAGAGGTGCAATTGATAAAACTCTATTTTATTTGAATCATGGTAAGGAGTTGTTGTTAGTTCAGATTTATGTTGATGATATCATTTTTGGGTCAACAAACAATAAGCTGTGTGAAAAGTTTTCCAAGCTTATGCAGTCAAGATATCAAATGAGCATGATGGGAGAAATGAGTTACTTTCTGGGTCTTCAAGTTAAACAGACTGATGAAGGGATTTTTATTAATCAGTCTAAATACACAAGGAACTTACTGACAAGGTTTAACATGCAAGACAGTACTCCTGCTTCAACTCCCATAGCTACAGCTACCAAACTTGATCCTGATCAAGGTGAAGAGGTAGATGTAACTCACTACAGAGGAATGATTGGCTCTTTATTGTATCTCACTGCCAGTAGACCAGATATCATGTTTGCAACCTGTCTATGTGCAAGATTTCAAGCAAAACCTAGAGAACCACATCTGATTGCAGTTAAATTTTTTTTTCAGATATCTCAAAGGCACTCCTTCACTTGGCCTTTGGTATGCAAGGGAATCAGATTTTGGGTTGTGTGGTTATTCAGATGCTGATTTTGCAGGATGCAAAATAGACAGGAAAAGTACTTCAGGAAGTTGTCAGTTTTTGGGTGGAAGACTAGTTTCATGGTTCAGTAAAAAGCAGAAATCTATTTCCACTTCAACTGCAGAAGCTGAGTACATTGCTGCAGGAAGTTGTTGTGCTCAGATAATGTGGATGAGAAATCAGTTGTTAGATTATGGCCTGTCATACTCAAAAATCCCTATTTATTGTGATAACCAAAGTGCTATTGCAATGACAGGAAATCCAGTTCAGCATTCTCTTACTAAACACATAAGTATCAGATATCACTTTATAAGAGAACAGGTTCTGGAAGGAACAATTGAACTTCACTTTGTTCCTACTGATCAACAACTAGCTGATATATTCACCAAGCCACTGCCTGAAGCTACTTTCAATAAGTTGGTGAATGAACTTGGAATGATGAATTTTGAGAATTTCTGAGGAAAAGCTACAGAGAGGAAATCCTGATAACTGTCAAATCCTGATGGTTATTCAGAAAGGTATGTTTTCTTTGATCAAATCCTGATAGGATGGAATCCTGACAGGAAGTCCACTGGTCAAATCCTGATGCTCAGATGATTGAAGCTGGTATGAAAACCAGAGGTTCTATGCTAATTTGTCATCAACACTCCTGGTAAACTCTGGACAATTAGATTATTACTTAGTCTTTGATTAAGTTTTCAGTCTTAATTATCAATGTCATTATTATCAGAGTTTATTATTTATCATCTCAATATCACTATGAGTGTTACTAACAAATTTTGCAGGCAAGTACAGGAAGCAAACAATTGAGAAAATAGACAAATTTCATTAATACTTGAAGATACATTACACATGAAATATGGAAATTACATATTTGTTTTCCTAGTCTATTTTCTACTCAGGAACTCGTGCTTTACAGATAAGCATGAACACGTGCCCTGCAAATTAGCATGAATGCTCCTGAGCAGCTTCACAGTTCATCAGAACTGGAAGGTCTCTTGTTCCATCCTTAAGAGACAAAAAGAGGAGCTGATGCACTTGAAGGCGGATCGTCACCGTGACCACCGGGACGCCTCCGTGCCTCCAACTTGCATGATGTACAAGCATCACGGATTCTCTTCTTACGTTTCTCAAGCTCTCGGACGAGCTCTTCATCATCTTCATCCTCATCCTCTTCATCATCCTCATCGTCTTCATCCTCTTCATAGATGAGATTCTCAAGAGGATTCCAGTCAGGATTGGCTTGCACAAAGTTGTGCCACACCACATCAACCATAGCGTTTATAAACGCTTCATGTTCCTGAGGGTCAGGAACTGGTTGTGGCTCCATCTCAGCAAGCGCCTCATCCATTTGTTGCCAAATTATATCAATTTCTTCATCAGAGAATGTGTATTAAGGGTGCAGGTCATTTCTACAATCTCAAGGAGACGGTTCGGTTTTCCATAAATATTTTTGCCTCGTTTGCTGGTAAGCGTGTTTTAATTCTATGACCATTACTTTGGTTATTTTTCTTAAACCAAAACGCTATTCAGGATTGTTAAAATAAATTTTGTTTTCTTAAATAAAATTTTATTTTAATCTTATTGAATATTTTTTTTAATCCTGATATGGCAAAATATTTTGTGCGGAAATGCTTTTATTCCTGATGAGGTTAGGTTTTTCTTACATCAGAAAATGCCTACTCGTTATGGACTACTTTCTAATGCTATGGTACAAGGACCAACCCACCTTGTTCCTGACACAAGCATGCAACCTAAACAGTCTAAACAGTTAACAACCACCTCTACTGTCTCTCAAAAGACTTTAGTTGTAAAATCAAAGAAATCAGCTAGAACTGATGTGTCTGGAAGGCAATCAGGTTCAAAGGATTTTTCCTCTACACCACTCACTAAAAAGAAGATACAAGGGGGTGTACAAGGGGTCCTGGTGAAGAAAGCTGATGAGGTTGTTAAGAATGTTCCTGTGAAAAGGAAGTTAAGGTTGATTGATGAAAGTGATTCAGAGGATGACTTACCTATATCCTCTGTGATGAATGTGAACAAGGAAGTTGCTGATACTGCTACTAAAGCTGTGGTACCTTTATCAAAACCACAAAAGACAAGGAAATTATCAAAGAGCAGGTATCATATTCCTTTGACAGTGCAAATGAAGGATACTGATATTCAGACATCAAATCCTGATGTTAGTATTCCTGATGCAACAACAAAAGTTGTCTCTATATCAGACTCTCCAGCCTCTCCATCTCAGATTCGAGGACATTCTTGGGAGAAGGTATCTACAACTGCTTCCTTGGTTGGTCTTACACCTACATCAAAGAAAAAGAGGAATGCAGAAGAGTTAGTCTATCAGAGACAGAAGAAGCTGAAAGGATCAAGCCCACAAGAACCTGAATTTCAGAGTAATTCAGCAGCTACTGTTGATCCTGCCACACAAGAACCACTCAATCAAAGTTTGGGTGAAGGCTTAGCTAGTGGAATGGTCACACAAGAACCATTTTCTCAAAGGGAGAATGAAGACATCAACATTCCAGCTACACAAGAACCATCTTCTCAAAGTGAAGATGCAGGCAAAGCTACAGCTTCTGTTGAAAGATTGGTCGAGAACATTGTCAATGAGGGAAGCACACAAGAACCTTTAGCTCAAAGTGTTGAAGAAGCTTCTGAACCTCAAGCTCCACAAGAACCATTGGTAGCAAATACTGATGCAAGCATATCAAATCCTGACGATGTTCATCCTGACGTTAGTGGTGCTCCTGATAATGAACCTATTTTGATACAGCCACTTCGTTCAAGACCAATAGATCATCCTATCTCAGAACCACAGGATAAACTGAAAGGTATTGCTATTCCTGATCCTGATATTACTCATGATACTGCTGATGATACTTCTGATGATAGTGATGATGATAATGAGAATCGAAAAGAGAAGGAACAGCTTGCTACAGCACTCAAAATTAGTCTTGGAACTAATTTTGGTTCATCAAGTACATATATGGCTAGCAATGCTTTCACTGGGAAAGATCAGAGACAAGATTTTTCTACTCCTTCCTTTGATCCTGCAGAGGCATTTAGACAGAATGAATGGAACAATTCATGGCACCAATCTGATGAATCTATCAGTTTTTCTTCTGCTATTGAACATGCCTATAATGCAGTGAAGTCTATAGAGAATCAAGACTTGAAGAATCATCTGAAGGCTACAACTCTGTTATCCAAAAGCTTGAAAAGTGAGATTGATTCTATCAAGGGTTCAACTGAAAAAGTGAGGACTGATATCTTTAATAATTTTACAAAGGTGCCTACTACTTTCCAACTGAGGGTAATAGAATCCCAAGTGAAATCTGTTGTTTCAGAACAAACCTCCATCAAACAACGAATTGATTCTCTGGATACTAAGGTAACTGAAATTCAAGCTTCTCTTTCCTTAATTTTGCAATTATTGTCAAATCCTGATGTCAAAAAGGGGGAGAAGGTTATTCAGACAAAATGTACACCTGATCTAGTATTAAGAAATAATGATGATGATACTGGAGATGATGGTGGTGACAAAGCGATACAAGGAGAAACCTCTGATGCTGTTGTTATGAAGACAATCCAAACTTCTCAAAGTCAAACAACGCAGTCAACTCATGTTTCTGATTCTGGAGTTAAGACAGTAAGAACATTGGTGCAATCTCAGATCCTGACGGAAGATCAAATCCTGACACCTGGTCATGGACAAATTCTTGCTACAATTCCTGAAGGTGATGAAGATGTGATTATTGATAATCCTGAAGATGCATCAAATTTATTCCAGAAGTTTTCTACAAAAGACGGCAGAATTGTTACTCTATATCACACTGATAAAAGAGTTCAACAATTATATGCAAGAAAAGCACTCTCTACAGCAAGTGAAGAATATCCAGATCTCTCATATGAAGAATTCTTGAGATTACAAAGAGAGACAATGGAAAGCTATACTGCTCCTGCTAGAGGTAGAGGAAGCAGAGGTAGGAGAGGTGCTAGAAGAAGTAAAAGAGGTTCTTCAACTCAAATATTACCTAGACAGACAAGGTCTAGAGGGTTAAGAATTGAAGAAATTCCTGAACCTATTCAAACTCTAGTAGTTCCTGACAGATCTACTTTTGGTGATGATGGAATTGTTGAAGAAGAACCTGTATTGAGAAGAAAATCAAGAAAATCAACTCTCAGCAATACAAATCAAATTGAAGATTCTAATCCTGACAATATTCAAGATCCTGACGAATCTGAAATTCTGCAAGAGGTTGATTTGATAATCTTATCTACTGTTGTTGATTGTCACAACAAAGAAGTAGATGAAGAAGAAAAAGCCAGAAGAAGAGATATTACAAGAAGAACAAATGAAGATTTCAATCTCTATCTACAAAGGCTTAAAGTTTCAAATAAAAGACAATGGAGAAATTCAAGCAGACAAGAATCTTTACTGGAAAGAAGCTACACTTTTGAAAAGGAAAAAGACAAGAAGTGGAAACATATTAGCACATTAAGTTGTGATACACCTATCAATTTTCAGTCTGGTGGAATTATTACAAGCGCTTCAAGTGTTGTTGATTTGTCTGATATGTCTAGATCAAAAACACTCTGGTTAAAGATGTTTTCAAATCTGAAGCAATTATCAAGTAATTCAAGAGGAGGTATTGGACACAGAGATGGTGAATATCTGAATATGTCATATGTTGATCCTTACTCCTTGACAGAAATTGGAGGTACTTTAACTTCTGAAAACCTGAACAATTTATTATCTGTTGATATAGTTATAGATTGTCATGATGGTTTTGAAAAGAAAGAAAAGCTTCTGTACTTCATGAAAGATGGTAGTGTGAAGATTCTATCTATTCAAGATCTGCTGATGAAAACTACACAGGAATTGAAATATGTTCACTATCTGTTAAGATGGAAGAACCAAGTGTACAAAGTATGGGCTGACATGATTTTGTCAACTATAAGAAGAAGACTGGATGGAAACAGTAATTTCGATGGTAATTATACTCCCATGTACTTAAATCAAAGAGGTCAGGATGTGGAAATGCAAAGGGGTACTGCTGTTAAAGAAGTAAATTTTGGCATGACTCATCTTTCTCTCAATCCTGATGGGAAGGAAATTGCTTATCTTTTGCTTGAAGAGCACAGTCTACAGAGAAACTCCATACAGAATCTCAGAGCAGCTATCTACCAGATTAATGAGGAAGATGAAGAACTCAGAAATCTTAAGGAAAGACTGATTCAAATTCTTGAAGAAAAAGAAGAAAGTTTATTATCCAACTTCTTGAAGATGAATCTGTTCTATCACAAAGCTTAAACAAATAAGTTGTTTCTGAAGATACTTGTACATTTTGATACATGTTTTTGACATCATTGAAATTTTGGAATCTATACTTTATTTCACAAAGTATGAGATTGGGGGAGATTGTTAGATCAGAATTCAATGATCGTCAGAAGCTAGACTCAACTGATCAGGATTGCTGACGTCATCAGTATTGCATGGTCATCAGTATTTGATCAAGCGTCAGTATCTTATTGATCATCAGGATTCCTACTCAGACTATGATCAGGTTTGATCATCAGGACTTGAAGCTGATCAGGATTCCTACTTCGAGTTATATTTGGAGTCTAGATAAACATGGAAGTTTGTTCCTGGTTTGTAGAATGCAGCTATCGATTAAAGATATGTTTCTATCTTTATTATGATTAGGACTTATCTTGTTATTGATAGAGAAGCTGTGTGCACTATATAAACACAGTTTTGGTTTCGATTTATGTACTGATCAGAGAGAGAGAACATAATCGGAGAGAAGCTCTTAAGAACAGAATTTCTTGAGAGAGTTTTTGTAAGCTAGCAGCTCTTAAGAATATCAGAATTTCTTAAGAGAGTTTGTAACAGTTTTATATCAAAGTTAATAAAGCTGTTATTGTTATTATTATTGATCTTTCATATTTGTGTTATATAAAGTCGAGAATCTTATACAATTGTATTCAACCCCGTTCTACAATTGTTATTTACTGGGCAACATTGTAATCTGAGCTGAGACACATTTTTCACTCTAGGAACTCGAGTAGTCTCTTCATCTACACTAGAGTGATTTAATGCATGTCTCTTCAGCTTTCCTAACCCCCATTTAACCCTAGTTAAACACAAGGGTTATCTTGTAGCTCCCTGCCTATTTAAAGGCAAAGGTTGAGCTCTCATTTCTTCATCTTAATCTCTAAACACTTCTCCAAAAATGGCTTCAACAATTCTTGATATTAATCCTGAGGAGTTCAACGCTTTGTCCACCGTGGACAAAATCTTCCTGTTGCAAGAGAAGGTTGACCTCCTTATCAGGGAGGAGGAGGACGAGATTCGAAGGATGAGAGCTACTCTCGATGCTCTCATGGCTCACAACCGCTGGGGAGGTCCTGATGGAGGCCCTGAAGGAGCCTCCGGGGAGGCAGCAGCAGCAGCAGCAACTTAACTGCTGACTGTTTGTCTCTCCGGGGAGAGGGCAAGGGACAAGGGGGGGGGGGAGCTGGGATGTTTTCCAGTTCTTTTTGTTATTATGTTTTCTTTTTCAATGTAATTTAATTTTTTTTTAATGAATATGGGGTTTTCCCCAGTTTATTATATTGTTATGTGTGATGTGCATGTTTAGTTTCTTTCTTTTTGCATTTGAATCCATTTAACTTGTTTATCCTCTAAAAATTGGCTTGCATGTTAACTGAACTCATTTCCTTAAAAAAAAAAAAATCTCATATACACTAACAAAAAAAAAATTTAATTACATATTTTTCTTTTCGATGAATTAATCAAATGTTGTATTATAAAATCTATCTACTTAAGGATCAACTTTGATTAAATTATCAAGAAGCCCTAATTGTTCAACTAACAGAAAGTGAGCTCTTTGAGCAACACAAAAACTGTTTCATTTTTGCATGAACTCACTGAAGAAACATCAGAAGAAAACTTGAAGGAATTTGAAAGAAATTAACAATCTATCAAGTTAAGGTTTTTGCCGCTTCTGATGGTCTCTATGAGGATGTTGTAACAATTAACAGGAAAGCTGGCAATCTTGGACTTTAGGAGAATAAACGTTCAATGGAGAAGGCTCTTAACAGTTCATCATTGATAAAGGGAAGGTATTAATCTTATCTTTATCAAACTCTCACTTGCTAAAATCTAAATCATTTTTCTTTGCCTTTTCAAAAACTGAGATGAGAACTGATTGGAATGACACCCAAGTTCTCTACCCTATCAGTTACACCCTAATTGTGATAAACAACTCCTAACCCCCTCTACAGTTTCTCAACAAACTGTAGTTGCAAAACTCTAGCAAATCTTAACCAGTGGAGAGTGATAAATGAGTTAAGTGAGGGTGAGGGCAGTGGTGAATATCAAGAAACCACTAGAAGAAAAGGTGAGGGTGAGATTACCAGCCAAACTGCCTTATGTCTTCTCAAAAAGGCATATTGGTAAAAAAGGATTAGCTCTTTTCTGGTTGTAGTCTCCCAAAAGACTATGATCATTGAAAAATGCTCTGATCCAGGAGCACTAATGAGGGATTGGGACACTGTGTGCATAATGTGGATTATTATCATTTCTGTTTCCTGAAGTAGAAAGAAAATATATGCACGGGCACAGGGGGAGCACACACTATTCTTAAATTCAATTTGATGCATCTTCTTCAAATGTGAGGATGCAGTCCCCAGTCCATTTCATCTCATTAAGTGATAATTGCAACATTCAACTAATCTGTACTTGATTCTCCATTTTCTGAACTCTTGGAGAAGCTCCATTCACCTAGTGATCATTCTCTTTCAGAGAATTCGTTGGATCACTAGTATCTTTTTGAGGATTTTGATGTAAGCACTGTGCACTTAAATGTCACATTCAATCTTCACAGAACTTACATCAATTTCTACTTCACAAGCCCATTCTTCAAAACCCTCTACGGATATCCTTCATCCGTAGAAAGGTATCTTTCAAATCTACGGATAAGCCTAACCAATGATTATCCGTAGACCAACAATATTGATTTCCATGATTCTTTCTTGAAAAATCATTCGGCTCATTATGACTGAGTATCAAGGAATTCAATATAGTTGAGACATCTATAGGTTTGTGGGAATGGAGTTAGTGGAGTGGCTGGCTTGAGACCAGGAAAAAGGAGATGGGGAGAATGAGAGGCATGCTAATTCTTCCAGCATGGCAAAAGGAGAGATTTTTTTTGAGTACCCCTTTAGTAAGGGAAGGTGAGTTGTGTGAAGTGAGCCAGGATGAGATCCTGATGCAAGAATAGAGAGACTCCTGAGAGAAATCTTTCGATCCTTGAAGTGTTGGATTCCTGTACCCAGATATCTTATTCAGTAACCAATATTATGCCTCTTCTATCCTAATTGCTGATAACAAAAAGGGGGAGAAGTTAGAGAGAAGATAGGTTGTTCTCAGGGGGAGTTAGAAGGAGATCTTAGACTTCAGAATTTCTCTACTCTCGATTGCAATCTATTGGAACCCCTTAGAAGAAGGTATAGACTAAGTTACAGGAAAGTATATGGAATCTGACAGCTTCAAGTTGTTATTTTTGTTTTTGTAGCATCATCAAATTTTGTCCAGTATTAATCTCTATCTGAGGATCACTGAGAACATTGAAGGGTTTTGTTATCATCAACTTAAGGATTTATGCCAGTTCTAACATTCATAAATAGGGGGAGATTGTTAGGGTTGACCAATTAAAACTACCCTGATATTGAAGAAATAATAAAATAACGAATTTTTACATTAGTTTTATTCAACTTAAGAATAAAATTAAATTTAACAATTTTTTTCCAATTAAAACTACCCTGAAATTGAAGAAAGAATAAAATAACGAATTTTTACATTAGTTCTATTCAACTTAGGAATATAATTAAAATAAAGAAAACCAACTCAACTTACAATTAAAGTATAGACCAAGAATAAATTAAACCTACTAAACTTAGAATTTGAAGTTAAAAATTTTTACATTGAGAATTGTACTCAACTTAGAAAACCTAATCATATTTGGTTTATATTATTAAAATAATTTTTTTTAATATTATCTAACAGTTCTCATTCATTTATTTTAAGATCAAAGGTCCTTATTAATTTGGCGGTATGTTAGATATAATTGCTGACGTTTGTTCATCAGTGTTTAAGTACCAGGTACATATCAGAGTTTATCTAGAAGCCAGTCAGAGTTTGATAAAGTCTGACTGGGTGAAGAGTTTACATTGAAGCCAGTCAGAGTTTGTTAAAGTCTGACAGGGTGATAGTTGACTTAGCTGTCGGTGCAAAGATAAAGATTCTAGAAGCAATATATTCGAAGATGGAAAGAAGCAGAATATATTGATACAGCTAAGGAGACTGGACAGAAGACTGAAGCAATCCTTAATTGATAATAATTGTATAGCTAATTTATAGGAGTATCAATTAGATAAGGATTGTATGTAGCTGTGTACTATATAAACACAGATAGGTTATTCCTAGAAGGAACGCGAACATTGAAAATATTATTCTTGTAACCTAGTAGCTCTTTGTGATTCATTAACATCACTAAGAGAGAATTATTTAATATAATTCAGTTTGTTGATTTACAAACCTGTGTTCTTGATTGTTATTCTCATACATACTTGATTATATATTGTGTATTCGGCCTAACAATTGGTATCAGAGCCAAGGCAGTTTAATATATACAGTTTTACGATTCAAACACAGTAATAATCATGTCTGAAGAAAATCAAACTGCTCCTAAGGCTGAACAGGTTAAGACCAATTCTGTGAGTCGATATGAAACAATCAGGGTTCCAATACTCAGGCCAGTAGAGTATCCAATTTGGAAGGTGAAGATGACCATGTTTCTGGAGGCTACAGATCCAGAATACCTTGACAGAATCTATGATGGTCCTCATATGCCGACTAAATTGTCCCCTGTTGTTGATGGTCAAGAACAAAAGACTGTTCCAAAGGAAAAGAAAGATATGACTCCTGAGGACATCTCATCAATTGCAAAAGATGCAAAGGTTAGACATCTTCTCCACAGTGCTTTAGATAATGTTATGTCTAACAGAGTAATTGGCTGCAAGACTGCCAAAGAGATATGGGATGCTTTAGAAGTCAGATGCCAGGGAACAGGTGCTATTAAGAAGAACAGAAAGACAATACTCACACAGGAGTATGAGCACTTTGATTCAAGACCTAATGAAACCTTGACTGAGACTTATGACAGATTTTGCAAACTATTGAATGATCTGTCTCTGGTTGATAAAGAATATGAGCTTGAAGAGTCTAATCTCAAGTTTCTGTTATCTCTACCTGAAAAGTGGGATTTAAAGACAACCACAATAAGAGATAATTATGAGCTTGCTGATACAGATCTTGATGAAATCTATGGGTTGTTGAAAACTCATGAACTGGAGATAGAACAAAGGAATAGAAGATTGAGTAAAAAGACAAAATCTGTTGCTCTCAAAGTTGAGGAGAAGCCCATCAAGAAGGAATCATCAAGAAAGAAAGCCAAGGAAAAGGCTTTAGTTATTAAATCTGAAAGTGAGTCATCAAACTCTGATGATGACTCAAACTCTGATGAAGCTTCTGACTCTGAGGATGATGAAGAACAGATGATGCAAATGGCTGCATTGATGGTGAAAACCTTCAAGAAGATGGGATTCAAGAACTTTAAGAAAGGAAAGAGATTCTCAAGGAAAGATTCAAACTCTAAAAGGAAAAGTTTTAGAAAGTCTGATGGAAGGGAGACCAAGTCTGGCAAGAAGGATAAATCTGAAATCTAGTGCTACAAGTGTAAGGAGATGGGTCACTATGCTCCAGAGTGCAAGAAAGGCAAATCTGAGAAAGCACTCATCTCTAAAGGCAAAGACTGGGCAGATACTTCAGACTCTGATGATGGAGAAAATTATGCTCTAATGGCAACTGTCAGAGATGAGACTGAATCATCTGAAAATAAGGTACCCCTAACTACTTATGCTTATGATACTGATAATATATCTGAATTGAGAGTATATCTGAAAAGCGTACATGTTAGTTATAGGGATCAGACTTTAGAAAATGAGAGAATTAAATCTGAGAATCTTAGCCTTAAAGATAGAAACAAGTTTCTTGAAGGAGAACTTGAAAATATGAAGCAGATTCAAAAAGAAAGAGATGATGCTGTTTATGTAGAACAGGAGTTGCTGAAAAGATATAAGCAATTAGAATCTGATCTAGAAAAAGAAAGAAAAATAATCAAGACTTGGACAGATTCTGGAAGAGACACTCATCAAGTGTTTCAGACAGATTCTGTAGGTTTAGGCTATTGTGAAAATGATGAACTTAGGTTTAAAGACAAGGTTAAGGTAAAACCACAACTTAAACCTGTGAAATTTGTTCCAGAAGCCAATAAGTTAAAATCTGTTGTAATAAGAGAAGCTGATATGGAATCAGATGAAGCCTGTGAAAGACAGGAAAATATTATAACAGAAAAACTTATGGAAAGAAAAGCTGTTAGAAAGCTAGTAAAAACTTGTGAAAAACAGGTTAATGTTGGCTTGATGACAGGAAAACAGTTCAATTATAAGCTGAAAGAGGTAAAATCTGCCATGAAACCAAAAGGGTCCAAGAAGAATAGGAATGGAAAGATAGGCATAAATAAAAGAAATAATCATTTGCCTACTGGTGTTGCTCCAAGGAAAACATGTTATAATTGTGGTAGTTCTAATCATCTTGCTAATTACTGCACAAAGAATAAAAATATCAATTCTTTACCTTCTACATCAGGAGTAAAGAATGATTATGTTAGGGTTAGACCACAGACTTTATGCACACACTGTGGGAGCACTTGGCATTCCATTTATACTTGCAAGAGTTATCATGCTATTTATCACAACTATTATGAGCTAAAACCCAATATGAAATGGGTTAGAGCAAACTCTGCAAGTGTAAAGTCTGACAATGTTAGTTTAAACTCTGTTGATAGTAATTCCGCTGCAAAAACTAACACTGTTAAGAAAGACAAAGGATCCAAGCAAGTCTGGGTCCTTAAAACTAACACTTAGTGTTTGTTTGTGATTGCAGGGTATAAAAGAGAGCAAACTTATCTTGGACAGTGGATGCTCAGGACATATGACTGGAAATAAGGCCCTGCTATCAGACTTTAAGGAGAAGGCTGGCCCAAAGGTTTCCTATGGAGATGGCAACATAGGACACACTCTGGGATATGGCAATATTAATCTTGGAAGTGTCATCATCACTAATGTAGCTCTAGTCTCAGGACTCAAGCATAATCTGCTATCTGTGAGTCAAATCTGTGATAGAGGAAACCATGTAGATTTTCATACTGAATACTGTGAAGTTATCAGTAAATCTACTGGAAAAGTTGTTCTAGTTGGACACAGGCGCAACAACATTTATGAAGCAAGTTTGGTAACAAACTCTGATGGAAAAACAGTGCGTCTGACTGCAAGAATGTCAAATGAAGAGAGTTGGAATTGGCATAAAAAGCTCTCTCATCTCAATTTGAACAACATCAATGAGCTAATAAGAAAGGATCTTGTAAGGGGACTCCCAAAATCAATACTCAGTCTAGATGGCCTATGTGATTCTTGTCAAAAGGCCAAGCAAAGGAAGTCATCTTTCAAGAGCAAATCTGAATCTTCAGTAGTGGAACCTTATCATCTTCTTCATGTTGATCTCTTTGGACCAGTGAATGTGATGTCCATGGGCAGAAAGAAATATGCTCTAGTAATTGTTGATGAATATACTAGATATACATGGGTGTATTTCTTATCAAAGAAGGATGAAACTGCTCAAACTCTGATGGATCATGTAAACCTACTGGACAAAGGATCACAGCACAAAGTGAAAATTATAAGGAGTGATAATGGAACTGAATTCAGAAACTCAATTATGGAAGCTTTCTGCAAGGAAAGAGGAGTGAAACAAGAATTTTCTGCACCTGGAACTCCACAGCAAAATGGTGTAGTTGAAAGGAAGAACAGAACTTTAATTGAAGCAGCCAGAACTATGCTTGAAGAAGCAAAATTACCAACTTATTTCTGGGCAGAAGCTGTTCAAACTGCTTGTTTTACTCAAAATGCAACATTGATCAACAAGCATGGGAAAACACCATATGAGATGGTGAAAAATAAGAAGCCAAATTTGAAATATTTTCATATATTTGGATGCAAATGCTTTGTGTTGAAGACTCATCCTGAACAGTTGACCAAGTTCGAGTTAAAAGCTGATGAAGGAATCTTTGTTGGCTATCCATTGTCAACAAAAGCATTCAGAGTCTACAATCTGAGAACTAAAGTGATCATGGAATCCATACATGTGTCATTTGATGACAAGAAAATAACTGGACTTGATGACCTAGATGGATATGATCAACTGCGTTTTGAAAATGAAGGTTTATTCTCTGATGATGTAAACTCTGATGAAGCAGTACCGACAAACTCTGATGAAGCGGTTCTGACAAACTATGACGAAGCATACTCTGAACCTCTACTGGTAAATACTGGAGAAACTGAATATTCTCAAATTGAACAAAATGGAGAACCAGTTGAGGGGGAGCGTGAAGAAGCTCAACAAGACACAGCAAGTGAGTCAGTTGAGGAAACTGATTCAAACTCTGACAGTTCAAACTCTGAGCCATCCAATTCAGGGGGAGCCTCAGATACTGCAGAAAGTCAACATATGAATCAGGAGAGCATGGATCAAGGGGGAGGATCCAATAATGATGCAAGAAACCACTTACCAACAGCAAGAAAGTGGACACAGGCACACACACCTGATCTCATAATTGGAGATCCTGATGCTAGTGTGAGAACTAGAAGTGCAACAAATAATGAGTGTCTGTATCATGCTTTCTTGTCTCAAACAGAACCAAAGAAAGTGGAGGAAGCTCTTCAAGATGCTAATTGGATTACAGCAATGCAAGAAGAGTTAAATGAATTTGAAAGAAATGAAGTCTGGACACTTGTACCTAGACCAAAGAATAGATCAATAGTAGGTACAAAGTGGGTTTTCAGAAACAAGACTGACAGTGAAGGTGTGATTACAAGAAACAAGGCTAGACTTGTGGCTAAAGGTTATTCACAACAGGAAGGGATTGACTATGATGAAACCTTTGCTCCAGTTGCAAGATTGGAAGCCATAAGAATTTTTCTGGCCTATGCTGCACACAAGAAGTTTAAAGTCTTTCAGATGGATGTAAAGAGTGCTTTTCTCAATGGGAAGCTTGAAGAAGAAGTTTTTGTTGAACAACCACCAGGATTTGTAGATCCCAAGCATCCAGATTATGTCTACAGGCTTGACAAGGCATTATATGGACTAAAGCAAGCACCAAGAGCATGGTATGAAACTCTTGCTCAATTTCTTTTAGAAAGTGGGTTCACAAGAGGTACAATTGATAAAACCTTGTTTTATTTCAATTCTGGTGATGATTTGCTTTTAGTTCAAATTTATGTAGATGATATTATCTTTGGATCTACTAATGACAAACTTTGTAAGAAGTTTGCAAAGCTTATGCAATCCAGGTATCAAATGAGCATGATGGGAGAGCTTAGTTATTTTCTAGGCTTACAGGTCAAGCAAACAGATGATGGTATTTTTATTAATCAAGCAAAATATACTAGAAATCTTCTCAAGAAATTTGGTATGCTTGATAGTTCATCTGCTACAACTCCCATGGCTACAGCAACAAAGCTAGACAAAGACACAGGAGCGTCAGTAGATATGACAAACTACAGAGGAATGATAGGGTCTTTACTGTATCTTACTGCAAGTAGACCTGATATCATGTATGCAACATGTCTTTGTGCAAGATTTCAAGCAGATCCCAGAGAGCCTCATCTAACAGCTGTAAAAAGGATTTTCAAATATCTCAAAGGAACCATAACCTTGGGTTTGTGGTATCCTAGAGAATCAGAGTTTAAGCTAATTGGTTACTCTGATGCAGATTTTGCAGGCTGTAAGATAGACAGAAAAAGTACAAGTGGAAGCTGTCAATTCTTAGGTGACAGATTGGTTTCTTGGTATAGCAAGAAACAAAAGTCTATTTCCACATCCACTGCAGAAGCAGAGTATATAGCTGCTGGTAGCTGTTGTGCACAGATTCTGTGGATGAAGAATCAGTTGCTGGATTATGGTTTGGAATACTCTAAAATACCTATTTTCTGTGATAACCAAAGTGCTATTGCTATGACAGGAAATCCAGTACAACACTCCATGACCAAGCACATCAGCATAAGGTATCATTTTATCAGGGAACATGTGGAAGAAGGAAACATTGAGCTTCATTTTGTGTCTACAGACCAACAACTTGCAGATATCTTCACCAAACCTTTGAGTGAAGCTACTTTTACAAGATTGGTAAATGAACTTGGAATGATCTCTGGTTTCGACTAGAGATACGGGTTAGACTCAAAAACTATACATGTTTGATTTTTTTTATGCTCATGATTCCTTGCATGTTTTAACTATTATGAGTACCAGTATCATAAACTCTGAAAGTAAACTCTGCTGCTAAACTTTGTTAGTCATAAAGTGTTGGTCATACTCTGATAGTAAGAGTCTAATGCTATACTCTGATTGTAATTTTGTCTGAAACATATGGACCAATGAAGAAATTTGTATGAGGCATAATTCTCAGTAAGTAATTATGAATCCTTAAGAGTTATATAGATTCTGATCTCAAATATGTGCAGTAAGTTAACACATCATGATACTGTTTCTATATTTATAGCATCTCTTAGTTTATTGATCCTATACACTGAGTCTGTATTAGCTGTTTGCATTTTCTCTCATAAATTAATTGTATTAACTGATGAAAAGTCTAAACTCTGATTATTAATTGCAAATAATTCACCCTCAAATCAAAAGATGCCAAAAAGAGCACAAATTCCTTTGAGATCATGTTGTGCCTAGGAAGATCCAGGAACTTATTGTATGAAATAAGGGCTAAAATCTTTGATTTTTGGTGACTAGTGCCAACCACTGATTACTGGAAAAATAAAAATTTAATTAAAAAAAATATATATATATATATATATATATATATAAATATATATATATAAAGGGGGTGAAAAATAAAAGATATATCCAAATGAAAGGATATCAGTATTACAGAGTTTAGATATAAAATCAGATTTTATTTTATACATGAGAGTTTAGGCAACCAGTTTTTACTGCTTTAGTTTGTGGATTTTATGCACTTTGAGATGATCTAAATATTGATTTCGGTAAACTCTGCTATTGCACACACAATTATTCACACCTGTACAGATTGAGAAAAGAGTTTATTAACAAAGAAGGACAAATGGTAAACACTGATGTATTGTGTGAAATACGCCGAGGTAACATTGTTTTAATCTCTGATGGTTAAAATGATTTCTTTGTTTCAGACATTTTATAATTTTGAGATTAGACATTTGTTTTGAAATTCAAAGGAGTATGATAACAAACGGTTCATATTTGTATTAAACAGAGAGAGAGAGGTTGAGTGTTTTGAACAATGTGATAAGCGGTAATTATGGCTATTTTTACTGCGCGTGTGTATTGGAAGTTGTTACATACAGCTGTCAGCATATGCACGTTTGACATCTGTCCCACTCACACACTTTTCAAAGAAGCCTGCTGTGTGTAGTAATGATTAAAACGTTTGAGTTTTAATCTTCACAGTTATTATTTAAATATACTACACATAAACGGTTCATTCTTTTACACACATCAACTTTTCATAAGCTTTTACTTACACACATTGTCTCAAACACTTTCACTGCATACAATCTATTCTCTGTTTGCTTTCTTCTAAACTGTTCTAATGGCTACAACAATGTTTATTGCTTCTGGGTTAGAATTTGTTCCTAACAATTACTCAGCTCCTTTAGCAAATGAGAACGCACCGGAGGCGTTTCATTTGATTCAGAGTTTCTTGACAAACTCTGATATCGGCACTGCTCTCACCGCACCGTCGAAGCTGTCTGCGTCACAAATAAGGACTTTTTGGCAGACAGGTACTTATGATGATGGAGGAGAGTCTGGATCTCCATCTATCATTTTTGAGATTCAAGGAGAAGAATTTATTGTTACTCCTACTACTGTTCGTGATGCTTTGGGTCTTGAAGATTTCAATGCATTCACAACTGTTGGTGACTTTGAGTTAGTCAGAATGATGAGGGAGATAGGATACTCTGGACCGTTGTCAAAGATAGGTCAACTCAAAAGGCCTCTTTTGCGCAAGGAATGGAGCTTCTTTTTCGATTGCATTACTCGGGCTTTTGGAAAGAAGTGCACGAATTGGGATGCGATTCCCACGGATAGTCTACAGATCGGGTATTCTCTTCTCTATGGCAGTCATTTTGATGTTGCTAGATTAGTTTTAACTAATATTGGTGAGAAGATGCTAGAGAATAGAAATGTTGTTTATTTCTCTAGATTTTGTCAATTGATATTCAATTTTTGCTGCCCTAATGTTGAGATTGTAGAGGATGATGTTATCCTCTCATTTAAATTGCATAAACGCATATTTTCTGATCTCACTAACAAGGATAACAAGAAAGGAGATGTTGGTGTGTTACTGTTGCCTGAGTCTGTGCAACAATTCCTGGATAACTTACAACAACAACAGCTAGCAAACACTGAAGCTGGACCTTCTGTGTCTCAACCACAGAGGTCAAAGAAATCTAAGGTAAGGGCTGTTAAGTCTGTCAGGATAAATGCTGAAGCTGGGGCATCAAATGCTGATGATATGCCTCAGAAGAAAAGAATGAAGAAAAGAAGAGCCAATAGGGCAAAGACTGATATTGTTGATGAAGAGACTGAAACTGATGAAGAAACTCTTCATCAGAGAAAATGACGATTGGTAGCAGCACAGTTGTTTGGTGCTGAGAATATGTCTTCAACTGTTGCTGATAATCTTGAGATTCCAAATGATGAAGCTGTTCCTGAGGACAGAGTTTTTATGGAGACTGTTTTTCAAGATGAAGCTCCTACATCAAATGCTGATGTAGTTGAGGAAGCTGCACGTGAAGCTGCAGATGAAGCTCCTGAAATTCTTGTTCAGGAGGCTACAGAAAATGTTGAGCCACAAGGATTTTATATGGACATTGAAGCAAATCTCTCTATAAACTCTGAACATTTCCCAGAGGGTTTGGAAGCTGATCAAGATACTGTTGAACTTGCAGAATCTATGGCTTCTCACACTGAAATAATTTCTTTTGATCTTGAGAAAGGTGAGGAAGTCGATCAGACTTTGGATGCTAATGCTACAGAAACTGTTGCTACAAATTCTGATGTTGCTGATAAGGATGCAACAGAGAATGTTCCTGTTGAAGCAGAGTTTATTGTAAACTCTGAGGATGTTCTTGTTCTTGAAGCTCTACAACAATCTGTTGTTGAGATTGTCACAAAAGAAGCAGAGTTCCTGCATATTGCAAACTCTGAGATTCCAGAACCTGATGCTGAGAATATTCCTGCAGAGAATACAGCACAGAATGATACTGATAATGATAATGATAGTTCTAATCATTCTCAAGCGGAGTTATTTGAGAGTCATGCAAACTCTGATGAGCTAAGAGAGGTTAATCGCGCTACAACTGAGCATTTTCAAGATATGTACTACAATAGATGGGCTGCTGCGGATTGTATCTTTTCAGCACAGAGGGTTGCTGATTTTCTTGGAGATTCTGTGAAGACAATTTCAAGTCCTGATATTCTTACAAGTCTGAAGGCTACTGTGATTCAAATTAAATCTCTCCACAACAGATTTGATGAGTCTCATAAGGAAGTCACTGCTTTGAGGAATGAAGTTGGTCTGAGAGATCTCACTCTGAAGAATGATAGGACTTACTACAATTCCATGTTCAAGAAGCAAGCTAAGGACTCTGATGATATTCAGAAGAGGCTTGGGAAAGTTGAGGACAACCAGACTGCTATGTCTGCCCAACTGACATCAATTTCTAATGCAATTGAGTTGTTGACATCAGTACTACTTTCTGATGATGTCAAAAAGGGGGAGAGTGTACCAAGTGACAAATGCAAAGACACTCAAACTCTGAGACGGAGGGATGATGGTAATGATGGTGGAAACAAGGGAGGAGATGGAAAGAGCTTAAGATCAAATGATGATAGAAGATTACTTTCAAGAAGATCAAACTCTGATAAAAGATCAAACTCTGGAAAGGGACATGTAAACTCTGCCAGTGGTTCAAGATACAAAAGTTTGATAATCTCTGATAAGCCATCTACTGATGAGGAAATTGCTGCTAAGATGTTTATGGCAGAACATGGAAAAGGTATTACAATTGAAGATATCCAAGCTGAAGAGCAAATGCTTGCTGAAGAACACAAGAAGAATATTGAAGCTGGAATCTACAAAAAGAAGGAAATCAAGGCTCCTAGAAAGAAAGAAAAAGGAATTGTTATCAAAGAGAATGTAAACTCTGATCAGAGTTTACAATACTCAAGGAGGCATGTGATTAATAATGCTGACAAAGGAAAAGGTAAACTGGTAGAAGAAGAACAGTTACCTAAGAAGATTTATTCAACCTCTGACATTGCTCAAGTTGAAACAAGATTAGCTAAATCAACCTCTGACGCTGCTCAAGTTGATGTTTCTACTAAAGTTATGACAACCTCTGACGTTGCTCAAGTTGTACAGAAATCTACACAACTTTCAGGATTCACCAAACCTAAAATTCTTGAAGACTTAAAGCTTGAAGCTGTGAAATTCTCAGAAACCAGAACTGTATTGGGAAAAGAAGCTTTTGATAAATCTGGACTGGGATCACACAGAGAGAGAAGAATAAATAACAGATCTCAAGATAACATTTCACTGGCAGAATCTGGTATTGGGGTTACACAAGAAAATCTTGATAAGTTAGAATCTGTTCAGTTGATTTTTCACAGAATATTGAAGAAGCAGTTTTTGTTATACTTCATGAGTGATGGAAGAGTTTATAAAGTTGGAGAATCTGATGTTAATCTCAAATCATGGGAAGAACTGGAGTATGTACTTTATCTTTTAAAAGTCAAAAACAGATATACTCATGATGTTGCTCAAGTGTTGAGAGAAAAGATGCTGAGATCTAAAGCTATGCTTGGAGGAGGAGTATCAAGTGTCTACATTCCAAAGTATAGGGATCATACTGGAAAGTTGGTGGAAATGAAGAAAAATAGTGCTAGATTCAGGACTGCACTAAATAAGAAAGTTCTAGAGTTCAATCTAGAGTCTGATAAGGCTTTTTATATCAGACTTGGTAATGAAATGAACAAGAACAGCATCTATTCTTTAAGGGCTGCCATTTATCAAATTGGTGAAGATGAACCAGAATTGAAGGAGCTGAAGAAGGATATGATTGCTGAACTAGATCGAGCTGAGAGAAAGCTGCTGATTGATTATCTCAGGACAGTACCTGATATTGAAGAAGTCAAGTAAAGTCTGACTGTAAGTTTTTATGTTTTCTATTCTAAGTTAAATTTAAACTCTGTTTTAAAATTAAACTCTGACATATTTTAAACACTGCATTTGTTATATGTTTTGACATCATCAATTATCTTTTTAACTTGTACATTTTTATTATGAACAAGTTGGGGGAGATTGTTAGATATAATTGCTGACGTTTGTTCATCAGTGTTTAAGTACCAGGTACATATCAGAGTTTATCTAGAAGCCAGTCAGAGTTTGATAAAGTCTGACTGGGTGAAGAGTTTACATTGAAGCCAGTCAGAGTTTGTTAAAGTCTGACAGGGTGATAGTTGACTTAGCTGTCGGTGCAAAGATAAAGATTTTAGAAGCAATATATTCTGAAGATGGAAAGAAGCAGAATATATTGATACAGCTAAGGAGACTGGACAGAAGACTGAAGCAATCCTTAATTGATAATAATTGTATAGCTAATTTATAGGAGTATCAATTAGATAAGGATTGTATGTAGTTGTGTACTATATAAACACAGATAGGTTATTCCTAGAAGGAACGCGAACATTGAAAATATTATTCTTGTAACCTAGTAGCTCTTTGTGATTCATTAACATCACTAAGAGAGAATTATTTAATATAATTCAGTTTGTTGATTTACAAACCTGTGTTCTTGATTGTTATTCTCATACATACTTGATTATATATTGTGTATTCGGCCTAACACGGTACATGACCAAAGTTTTGGATAAGATCCCTCTTACGCTTATTATATATAAGGATTTAATTATACTTATACTATAAATTTAAGCACATGAATTTTAAAATTTTATACTTATATTCAAATATTTTGCTGCTTAAAAATATTATTTTGTTTATACCACAATTTGTTATTAAACAATCATTATAAATTTGTATGAAACTTTGGAAAGTACTGTACAATATATTGAATTTACGAGGACAAAATTGGAATGTTGTTAAGATGGGATAAAGAGTTGGGTTAACGAGGTAAATGTGTAATTAAGTGATGTAATGACATTGTTTTTGTCAGACGCGAAAACTGCACTATATATATATATATATATCATGAGACACAGAGTTGGAGACACAAAAAAAACAAGTAATCAAAAGCAGCTTTGTTTTTACGCTTCTCTCAAGAACAAATAAGATCAAAACCCTAGTTTCATTATACCCCATACACAAGATTCAAATATACATACATTCTTTTAAGATTATAAATCTATGTTAGGGTTGACCTATTTGGAATGATGATAACAAAATGCTCAAGACAAGAATTTGATCTTGACACTGAAGCTAATTGTCAGAAAGCTAGTTCACAGAAGCTGATAAATCAGGAAGCTAACTAGAAGACATTTTATCTATCCAAGGTCTAAAAGCCACATCAAATGATTGGAGGATATTCTGTCATCAAGTTAGGAAGCAACTCAGAAGCAAGCCAATGGACATCTAGTCAAGCACCAAGTGTTTCAGTGGTAAGTCTGCCTAATCAACTCAGTAATGGTGAATCAATAAAGATGACAAGGTGTTTTATCTAAAGATGAAGCTAAGAGCATCCTTTCTACAGATCATGCTATCGAATCTTATTTCATCTACGGATAGAAGCTGAAAACATCATATGTCATCAACGGATAGAAGCTGAGGACATCTTATCTCATCAACGGATAGAAGCTAGGAACATCTTATCTCATCTACGGATAAAAGCTGGGGACATCATATCTACGGATAAAAGCTGAAGGAAGTTGATCATCAGAAACAGCTAAGGATGTCATGTTTTATCTATGGATGCGGTTAAGGAGGTCATGGTCTATCTATGGATGCAGTCAAGAATGTCATGTCTCATCTATGGATACAGTTATGGAATATTACTTCTACGGATATTCTGATATTACCTCTCTACGGTTAATTGACGTAAAATGGCAGTCTACGGATATGGAATTAATACGCCTACTGATGTTCATCTCATTCAACATGGAAAACAAATCTATGTAACAAAATCTTTTGCAGAATCTATGTTCATCATTACACACCCGTGACTAAAAGATGGTGGATAACGACGCAATAGATGTATGGAATAGGGAGTCAAAATTGTAAATATTTGAAGGCTCAAATTCCTACAAGTGAAATGTGAAGTCATCTATTGTCTTTATGTCTCGATGGATAAATAAGAGTTAAGGCAGCTACCTAGAAGTTTAACTTCTAACTAGACACAAAGTAAAGGCTTGACAAACATGAAGACCTATTTGTATACTACATGTTCACTTATTGTTAGGTCCAAAGTATCGTAGAAGGGGGGGGTTGAATACGATACTCACAAATTATTCAATTTCGTTCGCGGATTAATCATTCAGTTCTATAACGAAATCAAATGCACCAAATCAAAACACGAGTCAGTCTCGCTCAACTCTAACCACACTTGATACGACACCTGGCGTGGTGTTTCCTATAGCTTCCGCGGTGCAGCCGAAGTTGCAGATGAAATTCTGTAAAGTACATAAGGATCTACATGTGATGTCTCCCAAACTGGTAGTCTGACTCTCCGATTGATTCCTCCAGCTTCGAATTAGTTTCCTCGTCCGTAACCCGATCTTCAGATGGTTCCAGCGTATACTCACTCGATATGTCGGAATACTATATAACATGAAAGTGCGTAACTTAAGCTAATATTTCTGTAGAAAATTCGGCATGACCTATTCGTAAAATGGACTATGCCCTGTTTAAAAATATCTCAAATACTAACTCAATCATCCACACATAATCCATAATCCATTAAATATTCCATCCATCTCCAATCCCTTTCATTTTATACGAAAAATAAATAAATATGCCTTGACTTGCAGCTATACTATCAGAAAAGAAATTTACCCAAAGGGTAACGGAAATCTCCACTTGGCCGGGTGCATGCACTGATACTGATATTGACGACTCTAACTTGGGAAAAGGAATCTCAAATGAAGGTTAATCTCTCGAAACAGCCATTCTCTGCAACAACACAATAATAAACCAAGAAGATACTAAAACGGTAAAGGGTTATCTTAATTCTACTAATACTCATCCTAAAGGTAACCTACATCTACAAATCCTATCTTACCTATGAAGCTTAAGTCCTACTTCTCACCTTAAATTCTCTCATTATTGTTACACCTAATCCTGGCTTGTTTCAGTGACCAAAAACTGACCGCTCTGATACCAACCTGTGACACCCTCCCAATCTGGGGTCATGATTGGGGAGTCACTACAACCTCTATACTTATAAACCTGTGAATAATAATATAAACAGGAAGACGCGACCCCAACTTTACCCTGGATCTTTAACAGGCAATGGTATGAAACAAGCATCAACTATCTACTTCATTTTATTACATAATAAAAGTCTCAAAAGTTATTAAAACCGTGTCTCAAAAGCACTACGTTCCCTATTACAAAACACCTTCTACAAGTGGTCATCACCTACCTGAGCTGGCATCCCAAATATAACCCTACTAGAAGACTTCCTAGATGTCTGAAAAGTGCGTACCATCTTCTCGTTTAACTGTGGGTTAGAACAAGGAAAAGAATGAGCCAAATGCACAGCAAGTAATAATATAACCAAATAGTTAACCACTGTGAAACAGTTTCCAATATCAATCTGTATGTCATGGGTATAGCAGAATCCATATCAAGGGATTATCAGAACAATGAAATGAATATACAATTTAAAAGGGTAAACAAATTTCCTTATATAGATATATGATTTCAAGAAAAGCAATAAGTAATTTGGAGATTTTTCACAACGCACCGGACAATACGGGTGATCAGCCACGTAAAGTCCCCATACCGGACACACAGTCCCTCTGGTCCTTGTATTGGGTCCCAATAGGCACACATTGGCATATAGACTAGTCCACCCCTAGTCCATTTATTATAATTAAAAAGTGCTGGGCCGGCGTCACTTGGCCTCTTACGCCTCCAATCTTAGGAATCCGTGGAAACCATAAATCAGAATTTAAATGAATCCAAACTTTGAAACTTCCTTTCTTTTAAAATCTTTCTTATGAAAGAAATCCTTTGTAAATCATTGGATGTGTGTTTGTATAGTACCCAAGTGAAGGTTCATGTATTCTCAATTTCAAGTAAGTATGTGATTCATAGGTACAAGTTCAAATCTAATGCAATAGCATCTCAGGTTAAAATGTAAGTATAATCAAAGGATAATGATAAGGTCTGAAGAAAAGTTTAAGCAAGATATGGTTCACAAGACATTGTGTTGTGTCTATAATGTTTGTATATAAAAGAGTCTTTTGGGAATTGGATAAGTTCAATCTGATCAATCTGGATTTCTATCAATGGGAAATCAAGAAGTAAATGTCATAGGTATGTTTTGGATATGTACTAAAATGTGAGTTCTGGTATATTCACCTTTGGGTGTAAAGGTTCAAAGAAAGAACTAAAAATAGTATGGTGTATGAACCAACAAGGTATATGAACAGAAATAAGGATTACCAAATGAACATGATATGTTTTCAGGATTAAAAGGGTATATGAACAAGATAGCAATTCATATATGTCAAAATGAAAGAATGGAATTTAGAAGCGAAAGCAAGTCAGAATTACTTGCCTTAAGTAGCTAAAAGGGTAATGAGAAATCACTGGTTCTCCACCTTGGTCTTTCCTTTATCTCTAAGCTCTATTTCTTTGGATTCTTAAGTAGTTTTTAGAACAAACTGTACTCACTGAATTTCTGCCTTCGCCTTGCCTTTATTTCTATGTTCCACGTCTCGTAACTCTACAAAAGAGTATATACTATTTCAGAATGATCCTCTCAAAATTCTAATCCTTATTCTAAACTACCCCACGTTCCCTAAATGCGTAAACACATAATTTTTATATCACTTATAACTCTTATCCATATAATAAGCACAAAACTCACATAAGCGCACATTGCCATTCAGGTTCACATAACATACTCCTTTAACATATATGTATATATCCTAACTTTCCGTTTATACCACACTTGGTTATCCCTTTAAATCAACTTGATCAATGCTAACCATATCCTTAACACCTTTACAAATAATGCATTCAATCTCAAAAGCTGAAAATTCTGCTGCGCATACTTTACTAAAACATTTTTCATAAATCCAAAATTAATCAAACAATTACCAAATTTGTCAGGCTATTTCCTGATTACTAATATCACTTAGAATAAAAGTTTCAACTTCAGAACAATTCATTTAGCTTAAAAACGAACTGGTTAAAGTAGGTACTGAAGCACAGAAAATTGCTGCTGCGCAACTTTACTAAAACATCTTTCATAAATCCAAAAACAATCAAATAAATACCACATTTGACAGGAAGGAGCCTGAATACCCAAACAAATTAGCATAAATATTTCAGCTCCAGAACAGTTTATGAAGACCAAAAAACGAATTGGTTAAAATACATACTGAACACAGAAAATTTCTGCCCTGTACCACTCTTAGTAAAACTTGAATAACTTTTTAGTGATTAACTCTATCGATACAAGGTTTGCGCGTGAGCAAACTAGACTCCAACTAGAACAATTTCATCCTAGACTCACTGTATAAAACAGGTAGTAAGCAATCAGAATTATTCCGAACAGAACAGACAGTTTCTGGCAATTCAACATAGATCATTCTCCAACATAAACTTTTAAACACCACAAATTCTTATTACATAACGCTTGATACAACTAATCAACAATTATTTATACTCAAAACCACATGCAAGTCTCAATACTAACTTCCAATTATCCTACAACCCTAATACACATAATCACATATATTCATGTCAAGTTTATCTCAAGAATCAAACCGGACTCTAAAATCCGAAAATCACCCAAAGCTCGGCATGCAACTTAGATTAATTACTTAATATCATTAAAACACCTAATCATGAGTTAAATCAACCCATTTTGATCAAAATAACTCAAAAATCCGAAGCCTATATTTTTAAGAAAAAAATCAAAATTAAACAAAAGACATGCAACCTTAATTACCAAGGGGTTTTGTATGAATTCACCTCCAATCGACTCTACAACCACAATTAAATATTTAAACTTCAAGAACACTTGATTCTTGTCCAAAATCCGAAACCCCAATTTACAAAACCCATTTTCTAATCTTCACCACACTCAACACTATTGGTATTAAAGTGTAGAGCTCAGCAAGAGCTTGGATTTGACTATCTAATCAACGAATGGGTGAGCTCCCAAAATACCCACCAAATCAGTTTTTTTGCCCAAAATACCCACCAGCGCACTGTTCCGCCCTTTTTACCCACGAAATACGCATTACAGACATGCGTAGACTACTTTTATAAAGAATGCGCATCTCTGACATGCGTATTCTTTGTAAATGTTTTACGGGATGCGCATGTCAGACATGCGTATTCACTTTTTGAAAAAACAAAGAATACGCATGTCTCACATGCGCATCCTTTGTAAAAGTAGTCTACGCATGTCTCACATGCGTATTCAGCGGGTAGTTTGGGCGCACTGTTCCGCTGGTGGGTATTTTGGGCAATACACCCCGTTTTGGTAGGTATTTTGGGCATTTTCTCTCAACGAATTTGGTTAATAAAATCAAAAGATAAAGAAGAGAGAAGGAGAGAGATTTGAGAGAGAAACAAGAGAGAGAGAACAGAGGTGTCAACTGAAAAGAAAAGGGGAAGAAGAATCAGGCGTGAGGGTTTTATAATTCCCAAGGGCAAATTGGTAATTTCCTAATTCTGAAAAATGTTTTATTATAAAAAGGAAACCAATAAATTGCCTTTCTAAAATCCGAAATAAAATGAAAATAATATCTAAAAATCAAAATTTTATTTTTAAAATAAATATTACGAATTTACAAGCTCGCACATATTTTTAAAATAGTTTTATGATCGAAATTGAATTAAATATGAATTTTCAAAGTTTAAATCACATAAATGACATTTACCTCATAAAAACAGTTTTAAATCCTTAACCCCAAAAATAAATTCCTCCACTAATTTTAGAAAATAATAGAATATAAAATAAAGGTTTTGAAAAAGATTTCACAATAAAATGAATCTCTGGTGATTTTATAAAATTCCCGGAAGGTCAAAAAGAATTGATTTTTAATAAGAAATTCATATAAAATGCAATTAAAAGCATACACATAGATTTTAATCCATACCATTCACCAAGTAAACATCTAATCATCACATTTTCTAATATTCACCTTTCACACAATATTCACATATTATAGATCTCAAATATTATTAAATATTAATACTATACAAGCGTTTTTCTGAGTCGTTATACAGGGAATATACCGTTTTATAAATATAAACCGCGAAGGGTGCTACAATTTCTAATCCATAAATTAGCTTCAATGAGTTCTTGGTTATACACAATCAATATAATGATAGAGTTCAAGCAGAATTAATTTCTCTGGTATTCTCTCTGGCTCGGCCTCTCTCTTAGTAATTGCTTCTGTGTGATTAACCTCGACTGAAGAAGACACTCTCTTCCTCTGTATTAATTGTAGGCTTTTGGTTTGAAAACTATCGAACCAAAATCAAGGAAATGATCTTGGCCGTCCAATTTTCATCAACCTGAAAAACAAGAATACTTTTCACCTGCTCCTTAATATAAAAACCATCGAAGTAATTAAATCAATTTACCATTCGATAGTTTTTTATTCAAAACTATCGAATAACAAATTAATCTAATATGGTTTTCTGAGAATTACTTTTCATCTCATTCGATGGTTTTCTGAATTGAAAAACCATCGAACCATTTTCTTATTTTGATCTTTTAATAAATCCTTCTAAGCTCCTTGGTGTTTAAGTAATAGACTGTATCAATTTCTTCTGAAAAGATAAAACAACTTGATCTTTTTAGTGTCGTCAACTAGTGCAACTGGTCTGGTTCACAGATGAATAACACTTGATCAATTCTTCTTCTATGTCTTCAATTCAATGTTGCTGATAAGTCCCTTGTCATTCTGGTTGATTCAAATAAATCACTGGAATCCTGTGGTACTTAACCCTAAACCATTCACATATTTCTGTTGTCTTGAAAGTCTTGATTCTTTTGTTGTCACTGAGGCTTGAACATTTTCATGAACTTCTTTCCGTGATCTGTCTACGGACTTCAAGAAAACATACCATATTTTGATTTTTTGAGTTTACCTTTTCTTCTTTGATTCTGGATTCCTGTGCTTCTGATAATATTATTGTCTGTCTTGTCCTTTGTTGAGTTGTAGTTATCTCTGTTTCATCTTATGTTACATTATGCTTTACAATCTCCCCATATTTGATTGGATAGAGTTCGACAAGCAAATACCTCGAGGATAACTCAACTAACTAAGTAAACATGAAACTAATTAAAGTAAGACTGCTTGAATAATATTAATTGCATTCTGGATCAAATATATATACAATTCCAGATTTCATAAATCAAAAAACAATAAAACTTTATACATAGAAGTTGCTCCTCTAGACTGAGCTGATAGTTTTTTTGTTCTTTGCTTCTCATCTTCAATCCATTTCAATCTCACCTTCTTATCTCACAGGATTGGAGTTAGCAGCTTGATAATCAATCACGGAAGGATAGTGCAGTGGTTCTTCAGGTTTAAGGATTGCTCATTAGATGTGTCTTCCAATATACTCGACCTCTTGTCCCACTCCAGCCCACAACCGTGCAATGTTAACATCTTTCTTGTTTAGCTTTGGCATGTTTGGTAGTCTGGGATGCACTTCCAATCCTCTTTCCACTCTCTTCCTGTAGTAAGGAACATTCTCCATTAGAAATCTTCTCAGAGTGTCTGCTGCTTTGTCCTTCTCCGTTGATGAGAATCCAGTGGATCTAAGATACTTCTCAACTGAGATTAGATAGTTGCTTGGATAGTCTCTCAGTTTGTCCTCAGTCAAATAGAAGATTCTGAACAAGTCATTCGTCATGAATCTAACCATTGGAGGATCTTCAGTAATCCCTGGACTGACTTTCATCAAGATATCTCTAACATGCTCACAGAGCAGTTCATTTAACCTTGTAGTCCTTTGTATCTTGATGAGCAACACCTGCAATTCTGTATATGTCCTCTGTTCAAAAAACTTAGTGGAAATCACAAAGGTACCTTTCTCAAGAAAGTTGATCAATATGTTCCAGGCACCGTTTGCTTTAACCCCATCTTTTAGAAAGATCTTAGAGTTTCTCAATGCTGTGAAGTAAGTCTGATCTTCAAGATTGGCTCCTTTGTTATTCTGAATGATAACTTCCACCTCAGCATTGTCGTTGACTTCTAATCCGTCTTCAACTCCGCAAAAGGTTTTATAAGCCATCTCCCAGTCAGTTCCTGATTTCTTCGCCAAATCCATCATTTTCTTCTTCCTCACTTCACTATACATCTTGAACCTCTTCAGTTTTTCACTTCGCAGAATTGCTTGTTGTTTTTCTTTCTCAGCTTGCCTGGAATCTATTGCAACTCTTTCAACTTTTACCATCTCCAAGGCAGCTTCTTCTTCTTGTGACAGAGGATTTGCTTCTTCTTCCATATTATCCTCCCAGATAGGATATTCAACAGGCTCTGGATAATATGGCTCATGTTGTTCCTGTAGATGCTCATGCATGATTTCCTCAAATACCTCTTCACTACTTCCTTCTTCCTGTACAATGTTCTCAATCCAGTACTGTCTTACCGGAATAGCTTCAACTGTTTCCCAAACTCCCCATCCATCCAGACCTTGCTCCCCACCTCCAACTTTCTCCCCCTTAGTTGAGGAATCCTCGATAAAGTTATCCTCAGCATAAAAGGTAGTAGAAGGACCAGGTTGCTGATTTGAAGGTCCAGGTTGCTGATTTGAAGGTCCAGGTTGTTGGTTTCTCAGCATAGTCCAGATTGACTGTACCCCGTCACCTTGATTCTCCATGAACTCCATAATCTCCTTATTCATCTCATTCATAGAACCTAGCTCCAGGTCAATGTTATCCAATCTTGAGCTGGTAGTCTTTTCAATATGATCCAATCTTTTGTTCAGCTTAGACTCCACTCTTGAAAGGGTGTTCATTGCATCTTTTACCCGCGCTTGACCATCCCGGATAACCAGAACGTCTTCTCTCAAAGCTTCTTGACCTTGTGACAGAGCATATACTTCATTCATGAAACCTTCTTTTAGTTCTTTGACGTCCGTCCTCAAGTCGACTAGTTCTTCCAGAGTTTCCTTCTTCAAGGAGTCCACAACTTGCTTCATACCTGTTATTGTGCCAGATGCACTGCCAATGACCCTGAAATTTCTTCTGGAATCAGCTGGAGCCAAGTCAACTTTCTCTTGAATAGACTTTAAAGAAGCATTGCCTTGACTAGAGGAGATCCATTGGTCAAAGGAAGGTCGCAGTGGAACCTTGTATAATGGATTTCCTTGTTGATCATGAACCGTCATCTCCTTGAGTGAGGATTAAACATGTACCTCTCTTTCTGTTGGTAGTAGCAAATTATCTATATTTGTAAGGGTTAGGGTGTCACTCCTCACATTTGGCTCTGGGTGTACACTCAACGTTTCTGTCAGTGTTTCACTCATTTTACCTTTCCCACTCAGGCCAGGTGTAAGTGTTTTTGTTTCACTCAATCCCTTAATGCTCATTGTACCTGCAGAAGAAAACATCGTAGCCGTCCTTAAGGAGGTCACCGGTGGTGCAATGGGGCTTCGCAAGTCCCCGTCCTTGGTTAAACCAAGTTGCTGATCATCCGTGGATGATGTATCCTTCATAGGATCTAGAGTTTGAATCTCTAGGGGGTTAGAATCAGGCTCTATTAACAGCAGAGACCTTGAAACTTCCCCAATAGTCTGTGAAGACTTTACCTCAGTTAACTCCTCAATTGAAATTGATTCATTGTCACCGAGTTGCCGATTCGCACCTACGTCAAACCCTTTACCCGCAGGATCCAGATATGTTCCATCTGGGGAGTTAGGTAATGACCTTTGAGATTTTGCATTTAGGTCAGAACCTTCTCTCGACGTCTGTGAAGACACTTGGTTCTTAGAACCTTCAACCAGTGAACCTGACCGTAATATGGTCGGAGCACCAGTTGCTTCCGTCAATTCCTCCTTGCTTGATTGAGCTATGGGTTTAGATATTTCTTTAGTTAGTGTAGCCCAATCAATATCAGAAAAATCAATAAAGGGCGCTTTCGATGATTGAAATGAAGATTCAACAGTTGCCTCGGTTTCTATTCTTCTCCTTTTAGAGGAAGGCAGAGCTGTTGTTGAAGGGTGTATCTCCTTATGTGGTGCTGTGCTAAGGCACTATCTCCCTCTACACTCATGGATGTTTGTATATTGGGTATAGGAGGGGAAGGAGTTTCGTTTATTGTTTCATTTTGTTCTTCCAAAGGCTCTTCGACCGTGGTTAGAGATTGTGGGTTTGCAATCTCATGGCTAGGAATGGCCACTGAGGGCTCTGGATCTACATCCATTGGTTGTTGTACAGGAGCCATTTCAGGTTGAGGAACATTACCTTCATTTACCTGTTCCCCTGGGGGTAGAAGTGGTAGGGTCACCGTTCTTAGATAATCAGTTAGAACAGTGGGTACCTCTGGAAGATGATTCTTTCTTATCAGAGCAGTTATTGCGTTGCTCTTCATCCTCATGCACTCCATGGTCTCCTCGCCTTCGAATGTGTCTCGTTCATTATCTGTTAAGATATCATTGAGAATTAGCTGTAGGAACCTAGGATAGAAGCAAAGCACATCGTCCATGCATGTTCTTTCATCCAGTGGTCCCATGCATAAAATGACTTGGTCAATCACTAATCGTCCTATGTTTATATGCCTATTGTTAGCAATGGCAAACCCTATTTTCTGAAGAAATAAGGGAATACCATGCAGATTTGTAAGCTTAGCAGTAAAAAAATGGATAAGTGTGTGAAAGAAAAAGTTCCATGGCTTGGTCAGGTAATGCTTCAGGAACTCTCCCACAAAGAAGTTTGGTTGTTGACTTCTTATGAGAGTGAAGAAAGCATGTATCTCCTTAGTTGTGGGATCCGGAACATGGTTTTCTGTTGGAAAATGTAGTATTCTGTTAAAGTCATGTTCCGTCACCCTTATTGTTCTACCCCCTGGCACAACAAAACTAAAGGACCTTACGTTATTCTCACTTGTATCCGTGGCGGATGTGTACAACGCAGTCAATTGATCGATGCAAAGGACTACGGGAGTACTCAAAGCATATGCCACTAACGAACGTGTGTTCAGAAACTCTGCCCATGCACGAAACTGTAAGTTCGTAATGGCTTGCAAGTTCTGAAACGAGCCATGATTAGTCTTGGTTACGATAAATTCTCCGGCCATTTTAATTCAAATTTCCAGAAAATTAAATTAAACCAAAACTAAAAATTTCAATTAATTATTTCTAATTAATCAATTTTTTCACCAAAATAACCCTTTTATTCGAATTAAACACTTTATCCAAAACAAATCTTTTGATGCAGAACTCTTAAAATAACTTGATAATTAGTAGTTAAATTTAAACCTTAAGAACTCTTTTGAATAAACAACAGAGTACGAATGGTTTAGTTTTCAAAGTATCAAAAGTTCTACTTTTCCTCTTTTTCTCGATGGATTTCTTTGAAACCAATTCACAAATCAACGGAACACAAGTACACAGTGATTTCACGGTTAAAATGAAGTTACTATGTTAAAGATGAATTGTTGAAGATACAAATCAGATTTAGAAAACTATCGAGTTCTTTGTTTATGGTTGTGGAGAAAAAAAATGTAAGTATAATTGTGTATCCTTAGATCTGTAAAAGTAAGAAGTGAAAAAAGTCTACGGCCCACATTTATACTGACTAATCTTCAGGGGTATTTTAGTCATTCATTGGTTCGATGGTTTTTAAACATACCATCGATAGATTTCTCAGGGGGCACAAAAGTCATAAGTACTTCGATAGTTTTTGAAAAACTATCGAGGTTGAATATACTTGAATATCAACAGACTTTATCAGAGAAACTATCGAAGGTCATTTCTTCTTAAAACCAAAAACTATCGAGCATCCTTTGTTTGAAAAAAAAAACTATCGAGAATTAAAATAAAGGAAAAATTAATTCTCTCCGATAGATTTTTTTTTTATTATTTCTCAAAAACTATCGAAACATGTTTTCGATGGATTTTCTTTTCCTATTTGAAAACTATCGAATTTTGACTTCGATGGTTTTTATTTAGTACTTAGAAAATCTATAAAAATTTCTAAATTCGATATTTTTGCTTCTGTCTAAATTTCAAAACCCGTTCTGTTTTAAAATTCAGACAATTTGATTTTCTGTCAAGTTTTACTTTGAATAAACTTTTACAAATTTACCAAAATCAATTGTTAACAGAAAATTCATAATTTTCTTAGAATAAAATCGACTAAATATCATTAAATGATATTAACCAATTAAAATCCAATAAATTATGCTGCATTAATCTACAATGTTAAAAACAAAGTAAATTAATTCAAATTAAATAGATGCTTAAATATTTAGAACAAATATTAGCACCTAAATAATCTTTAGAATTAATAACCAATTAAATGCCAGAAGATATATCATCCATAATTATGACATAAAATTAGTACAAAAATCCTAACTACGAGAATTGCTCCAGAAAATAAATTCACGAGTCCTAAGGATATAGAAATTCTTAAACTCATGTATTCACTAGGACTATCTTGCAGTTACTGACTTCTAATCAACATCAATTAGAAAGATTTAACATCCCAAGTTCACCAACCAGCTTAGAAAAAGTGGATTCATCAAGCGGTTTAGTAAAGATGTCTGCAATTTGTTCCTCTGTGGGTACAAAATGTAACTCCATAGTTCCATTCATGACATGCTCTCGGATAAAATGATACCTGATGTCGATGTGCTTCGTCCTCGAGTGTTGCACTGGGTTGTTAGAGATTGTTATGGCACTTGTGTTGTCGCAAAATATTGGAATCTTTGTCAACAAAAGCCCATAGTCACGGAGTTGGTTTCTCATCTACAATATCTGAACACAGCAGCTACCAGCAGCAATGTATTCAGCCTCAACTGTTGATGTGGACACTGAATGCTGCTTCTTGCTATACCAAGAAACTAACCTTCTTCCAAGAAACTAACAGCTTCCTGAAGTACTCTTCCGATCAATCTTACAACATGCAAAATCAGAGTCTGTATATCCAATAAGATCAAATCTTGTATCTTTAGGGTACCAAATTCCAAGATTTGGGGTCCCCTTAAGATATCTAAATATTCGCTTAATAGCTATTAGATGAGATTCTTTAGGATCAGACTGAAACCTAGCACACAAGCATGTTGCAAACATTATATCTGGTCTACTTGCAGTGAGATAAAGTAATGAGCCTATCATACCTCTGTAGCCTGTGATGTCAACCTTCTTACCAGTTTCATCCTTATCAAGCTTAGTGGCAGTTGGCATTGGAGTCTTTGCTGTAGATGAGTCTTCCATTTGATACTTCTTCAGAAGATCTTTGATGTACTTGGACTGACAAATGAATATACCATCTTGCCTTTGATACACTTGCAGTCCAAGAAAGAATGACAATTCACCCATCATGCTCATTTCATAACGACTCTGCATTAACTTTGCAAATCTCTTGCATAGATCGTCATTAGTATAACCAAATATTATATCATCAACATATACTTGCACCAATATCAGATCATTTTTGTGCATTTTATAGAATAGAGTTTCATCTATGACACCTCTTGTAAAATCATTTTCAAGTAAGAATTCAGAGAGAGTATCATACTTGGAGCTTGTTTGAGTCCATAGAGAGCTTTGAATAGAAAGTACACAAAGTCTGCCAGTTTTCAATCCTCAAAACCTGGAGGTTGTTCCACATACACTTCCTCTTCTAACTCCTCGTTCAGAAAAGCACTCTTCACATCCATTTGATATACCTTGTAATTGGAATGTGCTGCGAATGCCAGAAACATTCTGACGGCCTCAAGTCTTGCTACTGGTGCATAGGTTTCATCATAATCTATACCCTCTTCTTGAGAGTAACCTTTAGCAACCAGTCTGGCTTTGTTTCTCGTAACAATGCCATCTTCATCCAGCTTATTTCTGAATACCCATTTTGTTCCAATAACAGATTTCCCTTTAGGCCTGGGTACCATCTTCCAAACTTTCTGCCTTTCAAACTAATTGAGTTCATATTGCATTGCAATCACCCAATCTGGATCTTCTAGGGCATCTTCAACTTTCTTAGGTTCTGTTTCTGAAAGAAACCCAGAATAGTGACATTCATTTTGTGATGTCCTTCTAGTTCTCACTCCTGAATCTGGATCACCAATGATCAAGTGAAAGGGATGATCTCTATTCCATACCCTTTGTCTTGGCAGATGCGATCTTTATGATTCTCCTTGTTCTAGATGTTGTGGAGTGTGAATAGTTGATCCTTCTCCTGCTCCCCCTGAGTTGTTGACGGTTTGATCTGTTGATTCTGTAGACTGACTAGTGGATCTTGTAATATTTTGAGGATCTCCACTGTGGTCACCACTTTGTCCAGAATCATTATCATTATGATTATTATTAATAACTGTAACAAATTCAGGTTCTTCTTCATTGTCAGAGAGATCTCCTGATAGATTTTCAAATACCAAGGATTCAGAGTTCTCTCCAGTTTGCAGGCCTGGTCTTTTGGTGTCGTCGAATGTTACATTAAAGCTTTCCAACACCTTCTTATCTTCAATCACATATACCCTGTAAGCCTTAGATTCCAGAGAATAGCCCAGAAAAATGCCTTCATCTGCTTTGGCATCAAACTTGCCTAGATGTCCTCCATCTTTTTATACAAAGCACTTTGCACCAAACACATGAAAATACTTCAGTGTTGGTTTCTTGTTGGCCATTAACTCATAAGGAGTCTTATGATGATCTTTGTTAATCAGGGTTCGATTCTGAGTGTAGCAAGCTGTATTCACTGCTTCAGCCCAAAAGTAAGTGGGAAGTTTTGATTCATTCAACATGGTCCTTGCTGCTTCAACCAAGGTCCTGTTCTTCCTTTCCACTACTCCATTTTGTTTTGGAGTTCTTGGTTCTGAATATTGTCTTGATATTCCTTTCTCAGAGCAGAAATCATTAAGAACTGCATTCTTGAATTCAGTTTCATTGTCTGATCTGATTGTCCGCACAGGTAGCTTGGCTTCCACTTCGATCTTCTTGATATGATCAATGATTAGTTGTGTTGCTTCATCCTTTGATTGTACAAACAACACCCACGTGTACTTGGAGTAGTCATCCACCATCACCAATGCATATCTCTTTCTTGAAAGTGACATAACATTAACTGGACCAAATAAATCCATATGAATCAGCTGTAATGGTTCAGTAATGTTTGTCATTTCTTTGCTTCTATGTGATGCTTTCTTTGACTTCCCTTTTTCACATGCTTCACACAGTCCCTCCTGATTGAATTCCATCAGGGGCAACCCTCTCACTAACTCTCTCTTTACCAAAGAGTTCATAGTTTTGAAGTTCAGATGTGAGAGCTTCTTGTGCCATAACCAACTTTGTTCTGAAGATGCCTTTCCATAGAAACATGTAACTTCTCCTTCACTGGTAGAACTTAAGTCAACTATGAACAAATTTCCTTTTCTTACTCCCAATAGAGCAAGCTTCTCATCCTTCCTGTTTATGATCAAGCACTTGTCCTTTCTGAAGTCTACATTGTAGCCTTTATCACAGAACTGACTGATACTTAGAAGATTGTGCTTTAATCCTTGAACAAGAGTGATGTTTTCAATGATGACATTTCCAATTCTCAAATTACCATATCCCGTTGTGAATCCTTTGCTGTCATCTCCAAAGGTTACAATAGGGCCGGTCTTCTTAACCACCTGTGTAAGCAGGGACTCTTCACCAGTCATGTGTCTAGAACAGCCACTATCCAGAATCCACACAACCTTTGAGCTTTTAACCTTACCCTGCAATCACAGATTGATTAAGCGGACTTTGGTACCAAAAATTGTTTGGGTCCTGAAGGTTTAGATGATTTAACAGGAGTAACATTCAATTTTGTCTTACCCTGATTGATTTTCATAGTATCTGTGGATTTAGCATTAATAGTGCTTTTGCTATTATCATTCATCAACTTAAAATAAGCATGCATGATGTTGTATGTACATAGCAAGCATTCTTTCTTTCCACAGGGTTCATGAAGATCAGGCATGTCAGACATGTTATGTATTTCAGAAGTATTAGCAGTTTCTACTTTAACCTTTTTACATGCATGTGTAAGGTGTCCAGCAGAATTACAAATAGTGCACAACTTCATAGATACAATGGGAGAATATGGAACCATTTCCTGATTAGCAATCTTCTTCTTCCCATTCCTGTTCTTTTTGGATTTACTAACTGAGTCACCTACTTCAGTTTTAGGTATTACAGTTTTTACTGAATTCCTAGGCAACTTAGTCTTCACCTCTTTTTCCTTCAATAAATCCTCCTCAAACAATTCTTGTCTAAGATATAAGTCATCCTCATGAAAAGGTTCTGAGAAGGGCCTGACAAAGACTGGATTGACCACATTCTTAAGAATGTGTGGAATATTCTTCCTTACACCAACAGGGGATGTCACAGGAAATTCCAGAATCTTTTTCCCAGCCTTTTTGGAATAGTCAAGTCCTATAGCAGTCATGTTACCCTGGGACTGAGTATCAATGATCTCCTTAGTAATCAGGGCGGAATTCTTAAAAGCATTCAGCTTCAGATCTAACTCTGAAATCTGCTTCCTGAGGATAGTCTCTATCTCATCATTACAGTTGACCTTGTTTTCTAAGTACACATTCTTTTGTTCAAGATCTTCTATTGTGACAGCTACAAGCTCTAGTTCTTCATTTTTAGATTCTAGATTTTTAATCTTAAGAACTAGTTTAGCATTTTCCATTTCATATGGTAGCATGCTTGTGTGTACATTAAACAATTCTACACTTAGATCTTGCACATTTTTCTTGTACTCGGAATTAGACATGTCAATTGTTGTTAAGATAGGTACCTGAGATAATTGTGGTGATTCCTCTGAAGAGTCAGCCATTAGGGCAACTGTTAGATATAATTGCTGATGTTTGTTTATCAGTGTTTAAAGTATCAGGATACTATCAGAGTTTAGCTGGAAGACTGGTCAGAGTTTGTTAAACTCTGACAGTCAGAGTTTGCTTAGCTGTCGGTGTTATATACAATGAAGATTCTAGAAGCGATATACTTCGAAGAAGGGAAGAAGCAAAGAGATATCGTGATGGCTAAGGAAACGGAACAGAAGACAGAAGCAATTCTAAATTGATATTAATTGTATAGCTGATTTATAGGAATATCAATTAAAGATTGTATGTAGTTGTGTACTATATAAACACAGATAGGTTAACCCTAAAAGGGATGCGAATACTTGAAAGATTATTCTTGTAACCTAGCAGCTCTCTGTGATATTTTTCATCACTGAGAGAGGAGTTATTAATTCCATACAGTTTATTATTCATAAACAATATTCTTATTGTTATTCTCATACATATACTTGATTATATATTGTGTATTCGGCCTAACAATTGGTATCAGAGCCTAGGTTGTTTAATATATACAGTTTTACTTTGATCCAAACACAAGTATAATCATGGCTGAAAATATCCAAGCAGGTTCTAATTCCGAAAAGGTTCAACCAACTTCTGTGAGTCGATACGAGACGATTAGGGTTCCAATTCTCAGACCAGCGGAATATCCAATATGGAAGGTAAAGATGACCATGTTTCTGGAAGCCACAGATCCAGAATACCTTGATAGAATCAATGATGGTCCTCATAAGCCAACTAAACTGTCTCTTGTTGTTGCTGGTCAAGAACAAAAGACTGTTCCAAAGGAAAAGAAAGATTTGACTCCTGAAGACATCTCATCAATTGCAAAGGATGCAAAAGTTAGACATCTTCTCCATAGTGCCTTAGATAATGTCATGTCTAACAGAGTTATTGGTTGCAAAACTGCCAAAGAAATTTGGGATGTTTTAGAAGTCAGATGTCAAGGAACAATTGCTATAAAGAAGAACATGAAAACGATACTTACACAGGAGTATGAACATTTTGACTCGAGACCTGATGAAACTTTGACTGAGACATATGACAGATTCTATAAATTGTTGAATGATTTATCTCTGGTTGATAAAGAATATGATCCTGAAGAATCTAATCTCAAGTTCCTTCTATCTCTACCTGAAAGATGGGATTTAAAGACAACAACAATAAGAGATAATTATGAGCTTGCAGATACAGAACTTGATGAAATCTATGGGTTGCTTAAAACTCATGAACTTGAGATAGAACAAAGAAACAAAAGATCTGGTAAGAAGACAAAATCTGTTGCTCTTAAAGTTTAAGAAAAGCTTCTTAAGAAAGAGACATCAAAGAAAAAAGCTAAGGGAAAGGCTTTGGTCATAAACTCTGAAAGTGAGTCATCAAACACTGATGATGACTCAAATACTGTTGAATCATCTGAATCCGAGGATGATGAAGAACAAATGATAAAAATGGCTGCTTTGATGGTGAAGACTTTCAAGAAGATGGGTTTCAAGAACTTCAAGAAAGGAAAGAGATTCTCTAGGAGAGATTCAAACTCTGAAAGAAAGAGTTTCAGAAAGTCTGAAGGAAGGGATACCAAATCTGGAAAGAAAGACAAGTCTGAGATCCAGTGCTACAAGTGTAAAGAGATGGGTCACTATGCTCCAGAGTGCAAGAAAGGAAAATCTGAAAAAGCACTCATCACTAAAGGGAGAGACTGGGCAGACACTTCAGACTCAGATGAAGGAGTCAACTATACTCTCATGGCAACTGTTGAAGATGAATCTGAAAACAAGGTACCCCTAACAACTTATGCTTATGATATTGATAATATATCTGAATTGAGAATTAATCTTAAAATCATACATGTTAGTTATAGAGATCAGACTTTAGAAAATGAAAGAATTAAATCTGAGAATCTAAAGCTTAAAGAGAGAAATAAATTTCTTGAAGAAGAACTTGTTAACATGCAACAAGTTCAAAAGGAAAGAGATGATGTTGTTTATGTTGAACAAGAGTTGCTTAAGAGATTTAGGCAACTAGAATCTGAACTGGAAAAAGAGAAGAAGATAATTAAAACCTGGACAAACTCTGGAAAAGACACACATCAAGTGTTTCAAACAGATGCAGTTGGGTTAGGTTACTGTGAGAAAGATGAACTTAGGTTTAAAGATAAAGTTAAAGTTAGAACACATCTTCCACCTATGAAATTTGTTCCTGAGTCCAGAAAGCTAAACTCTGTAGTTGAGACAGAAACTGTTAATGAAAAACCAGTAAAAACTTGCGTTAAATAGGTTAATGTTGGCTTAATGACAGAGAAACAATTCAAGTATAAGCTCAAAGAGGTAAAGTCTGTCGAGAAGCAGAAAGTGTCCAGGTAGAACAGAAATGGAAAAGTAGGCATTAATAAAAGTAATAATCATTTGCCTATTACTGATGCTCCTAGAAAAACATGTCATAATTGTGGTAGTACTAACCATCTTGCAAGTTTCTGCAAGAAGAACAAAGACATTAATTCTTTACCCTCCAAGTCTGGAGTAAAGAATGATCATGTTAGGGTTAGACCACAGACTTTATGCACTCACTGTGGGAGTACTTGGCATTCTATTTATACTTGCAAGAATTATCATGCTATTTATCACAATTATTATGAGTTGAAGCCAAATTTGAAATGGGTTAAAGTTGATTCTGCAAGTGTAAACTCTGACACTGTTAGCTTAAACTCTGTTGATAAGAATTCCGCTGCAAAAGCTAACAATGTTAAGGAAGCCAAAGGATCCAAGCAAGTCTGGATCCTTAAAACTAACTCTCAGTAATTGTTTGTGATTGCAGGGCATAAGGGAGAGCACCCTAGTCTTGGACAGTGGATGTTCAGGGCACATGACTGGAAATAAAGCCCTGCTATCAGATTATGAGGAGAAGGCTGGCCCAAAAGTTTCCTATGGAGATGGCAACATAGGACGTACTCTGGGATATGGCAATATCAATCTTGGAAGTGTCATCATCACCAATGTAGCTCTTGTCCCAGGACTCAAGCATGATCTGCTATCTGTGAGTCAAATCTGTGACAGAGGTTATCATGTACATTTTCAACCTGAATACTGTGAGGTTGTTAGCAAATCTACAGGGAAAATTGTTTTAGTTGGACACAGACGTAATAATATCTATGAAGCAAGTTTGGTAACAAACTCTGAAGGAAAAGTTGTGTGTCTATCTGCAAAGATGTCTAGTGAAGAGAGCTGGAAATGGCATAAGAAGCTCTCTCATCTAAATCTGAACAACATCAATAAGTTGATTCGAAAAGATCTTGTAAGGGGACTTCCAAAATCTATACTCAGCTTAGATGGTCTGTGTGATTCTTGTCAAAAAGCCAAACAAAGGAAGTCATCTTTCAAGAGTAAGTCTGAATCTTCAGTTGTGGATCCTTATCATCTTCTTCATGTTGATCTATTTGGTGCAGTGAATGTAATGTCTCTTGGCAGAAAGAAATATGCTTTAGTCATTATTGATGAGTACACTAGATACACCTGGGTGTATTTTCTAGCAAAGAAGGATGAAATTGCCTTAACTCTGATGGAACATGTAAAGCTACTGGATGAAGGATCACAGTATAAAGTGAAAATTATCAGGAGTGATAATGGTACTGAATTCAGAAATGCTACAATGGATGAATTTTGCAAAGAAAGAGGAGTGAAGCAAGAATTTTCTGCACCAGGGACTCCACAGCAGAATGGTGTAGTTGAAAGAAAGAACATAACTTTAATCGAAGCTGCCAGAACAATGTTTGATGAAGCAAAATTGCCAACTAATTTCTGGGTAGAAGCTGTTCAAACTGCTTGTTTTACTCAAAATGCTACACTGATCAAGAGGCATGGGAAAACACCATATGAAATGGTGAAGAAAAAGAAACCAAACCTGAAATATTTTCATATTTTCGGGTGCAAATGCTTTGTGTTGAAAACTCATCCTGAACAGTTGACCAAGTTTGACATAAAAGCTGATGAAGGAATTTTTGTTGGATACCCACTGTCGACTAAAGCATTTAGAGTTTATAATCTGAGAACAAAAGTGATCATGGAATCTATACATGTGTCATTTGATGACAAGAAGATAACTGGACTTGAAGATGAAGAAAATCATGATCAACTACGCTTTGAAAATGAAGATCTAAACTCTGATGACGTAAACTCTGATGGAGCCTATCCAACAAACTCTGTTGAAGCATACTCTGAACCTCTACTGGTAAACACTGAGGACGTTTCTCTGACAGAACAAAATAGAGAACCAGTTGAGGGGGAGCAAGAAGATACTTCAGGAACATCTCAAAATGATGACTCACATTCTGGAAGTGAGTCAACTGAAGAATCTGACACAAACTCTGGCCCAAACTCTGAAAGTTTAAACACTGCACAGTCCAATTCAGGGGGAGCCTCAGAAAATATAGATGGTCAAAAAGAAAATCAGGAGAGCATGGATCAAGGGGGAGGATCCAATAATGATGTAAGAAGCAACTTACCTACAGCAAGAAAGTGGACACATGCTCATACATCTGATCTGATAATTGGAGATCCAGATGCAAGTGTGAGAACAAGAAGTGCTACAGCAAATGAATGTCTGTTTCATGCATTCATATCTCAAACAGAGCCTAAGAAAGTGGATGAAGCTCTTCAAGATGCTAACTGGATAACAACAATGCAGGAGGAATTGAATGAGTTTGAAAGAAATGAAGTCTGGACACTGGTACCAAGACCCAAGAACAGATCTGTTGTTGGTACAAAGTGGGTTTTCAGAAACAAGACTGACAGTGAGGGAGTAATTAAAAGGAACAGGGCTAGACTTGTGGCAAAAGGATATTCACAGCAGGAAGGAATTGACTATGATGAAACCTTTGCTCCAGTTGCAAGGTTGGAAGCCATAATGATTTTTCTAGCATATGTTGCTCACAAAAAGTTTAAAGTCTTTCAAATGGATGTCAAGAGTGCTTTTCTCAATGGGAAACTTGAAGAAGAAGTGTTTGTTGAACAACCACCAGGGTTTGTGGACCCCAAGCACCCAGATTATGTCTACAGACTTGACAAAGCACTTTATGGACTAAAGCAGGCACCTAGAGCATGGTATGAAACTCTGGCTCAATTTCTTTTAGAAAGTGGGTTCACTAGAGGTACAATTGATAAAACCTTGTTCTATTTCAATTCTGGTAATGATTTGCTTTTAGTTCAAATCTATGTGGATGACATAATCTTTGGGTCTACTAATGATAAACTCTGTAAGAAATTTGCCAAGCTTATGCAGTCCAGGTACCAAATGAGCATGATGGGAGAGCTTAGTTATTTTTTAGGCTTGCAGGTAAAGCAAACAGATGATGGGATTTTTATCAATCAAGCAAAATATACCAGAAATCTTCTCAAGAAATTTGGTATGCTTGATAGTTCATCTGCAACAACTCCTATGGCAATTGCAAAAAAGCTAGACAAAGACACAGGAGCTTCAGTAGATATGACAAACTACAGGGGCATGATAGGGTCTCTTCTTTATCTGACTGCAAGTAGACCAGACATCATGTATGCAACCTATCTTTGTGCAAGATTTCAAGCAGATCCCAGAGAGCCTCATCTAACAGCTGTGAAGAGGATTTTCAAATATCTCAAAGGAACCATAACCTTGGGTTTGTGGTATCCTAGAGAATCAGAGTTTAAGCTTGTTGGTTACTCTGATGCAGACTTTGCAGGTTGTAAGATTGACAGAAAAAGCACCAGTGGAAGCTGTCAATTTCTAGGTGACAGACTAGTTTCTTGGTACAGCAAGAAACATAAATCAATTTCCACATCCACTGCCGAAGTAGAGTATATTGCTGCTGGTAGCTATTGTGCACAGATTCTATGGATGAAGAATCAACTGCTGGATTATGGATTAAGGTACTCTAAAATACCTATTTTCTATGATAATCAAAGTGCTATTGCTATGACAGGAAATCCAGTACATCACTCCATGACCAAGCACATCAGCATAAGGTATCACTTTATCAGGGAACATGTGGAGGAAGGAAACATTGAGCTTCATTTTGTGTCTACAGATCAACAGCTTGCAGATATCTTCACCAAGCCATTGAGTGAAGCTAAATTTACAAGACTGGTAAATGAACTAGGAATGATCTCTGGTTTCGACTAGAGATACTGGTTAGACTCAAAATCAACTCTTCTGTGATTTGTTGCTTATGTTTCTATGCATATGTTAACTGTCATGCAAATCATGTTGTTAAACTCTGTTAGCATACTCTGTTGGTTAAACTCTGATGTTAAACGTTGATTGTGGTATTGTCGGAAACACTTACACCGATGAAGAAAATAGTATGAAGCATGATTCTCAGTAAGTAATCATGAATCCTTCTGAGTTATATATGATCTGATCTCAAATGTGTGCAGAAACTTCACACAGCATGATACTGTCTCTATATTTATAGCATCTCTTAGTTTATTGGTCCTATACACTGAGTCTGTATTAGCTGTTTGCACTTTCTCTCATAAAGTATATGTGTTAAATGATGTCAGTCTAAACTCTTATAAATAGTTGTTGCTACTTCACCCCCAAGCAAAAGATGCAAAAACATACACAAATTCCTTTGAGATCATGTTGTGCCTAGGAAGACCCAGGAACTTATTGTATGAAATAAGGGCTAAAATTTGAAATTTTTGGTGACTAGTGCCAATCTCTGATTACTGGAAAAAGAAAAAGAAAAAAAAATAAAATTTAGACAGGGGTGAAAATAATAAATACATAGGTACAGAGTTTAGATGACATCAGATTTTGTTTTACATATGAGAGTTTGGGTAACCAGTTTTTACTGATTTAATTTGTGGATTTTATGCACTTTGAGATGCTCTAAATATTTACATTCAGTAAACTCTGTTATTCACACACAAATACTCACAACTGTGCATTTTGAGAAAAGAGTTTATTAATGATGTTGGAGAATTGATAAACACTGATGAACTGTGTACTCTACGCCGAGGTAATTTATTTTTAATCTCTGATAATTAAAATAAATAAATGTGTTTCAGACATTTTACATTTTTGAGAAACATTATTCTTTTTGAAAATAGAGAGTATGATTGAAACGATTTGTATGTGTTTTGAAAATGATGAAACGTGTAAATAGCAGTAATTATGGCCTGTTTTTACTGCGCATGCGTGTTGGAAACTACCACGTTATTGCTGGCAGTAACTGCATGTGTGACACCTGTCCCACTCACACACTTCACGAGTAAGCCAGTTGTGTATCTTAATGATTAAAACTCTTGAGTTTTAATTTTTGTATTTAATCAATATACACACAACGTTCGTATACTTTACACACTTACTCCATTCACAGATATTGTCACACACACATTTTCACAAACACTTTTCACTCTCCAACACTTTTCACTTTTCAAAGCTTATTCTCTCATCATTTTCAACTCTGTTTCTAATGGCAACCACTGTTTTTCACTCTGTTGGTCTCGAGTTCGTTCCTAACAACTGTGTAGCACCTTTGAGTAATGAGAACGCATCGGCGGCGTTTCATTTGTTTCAAAATTTCCTTGCACAGTCTGATATTGGGCAAGCTCTTGTTGAACCAGCGAAGCTTTCTGGATTGCAAATCAAAGCTTTCTGGGAGACAGCGTCTATGATGATGGAGAAGAATCTGGGACTCCTTCAATTCTTTTTGAGTTTGAAGACCAAGAGTTTGTGGTCACTCCAACCACTGTTCGTGATGCTCTGGGCTTTGAAGATTTCAATGCTTATACAATCTCTGTTGGTGATGCTGATCTACAGAGGATGATGAGGGATATTGGTTATAGTGGGTCCTTGGCAAGGATTGGTTAGTTCAAGCGACCGCTCTTAAGGAAGGAATGGAGCTTCTTCTTTGATTGTATAACAAGAGCGTTCGGGAAGAAATGCACAAATTGGGATGCTATTCCAATTGATAGTCTGCAAATCGGGTATTCTCTTCTCTATGGTAATAACTTTGATTTTGCTAGACTAGTTTTTCAAAACATAGGAGAAAAGATGACAGAAAATAGAAGCGTAGTATATTTTGCTCGCTTTTGTCAATTGATAGTTTCTGCTTGTGTTGATGGGGTTGAGATTGATGAGGATGATGTTATTCCCTCGTTTAAATTGCATAAGAGAATATTCTCTGATTTGACAAATAAAGATGTTAAGAAGGGAAATGTTGGGGACTTGTTACTTCCTGATTCAGTCCAACAGTTTCTACAACCACAACCTCAACCAGAGCCTCAACCATTAAACACTGATCCTCAATCTACTTCCCAAAGACCAAAATCTGGAGGAAGGACTAAGCATAGGGCTTTTAAAGCTGTCAAGGCTTCTAAACCATCTTTTGATGCTGATTTACCAAAGACTGTTGGTACTTCAAGAATCAAGAAAAGGGCAAATAGACCACACTCTGATGCTGAGCCCTCACAGATCAAAAGAAGGAAGCTGGTAGCTGATTACTTATTTGATGAGGTGGTTCAAGAATCCACACCTGCTGAAGCTCCAGAGATTGTCTCTCAAGATGTTACTGAGAATGCTACTGTGCCTGATGAAGCCAGAGCAAATGCTGATGAGATGGCTGACTTGAATGCTGAACAGCCTGAGCCAATCTTGGAAATGGAGATAGAAGACAATGTTGAAGCACATCCCTCTGCAACTCGTAAAGAGTTTGATAGTGTTGATGAAACAGAGGATGTGGCAGCTGATCAACCAACAGTGATTCTTGATGAGTCTATGACTACTCACACAGAGCTATGCTCTGTTACTCACCAGGTTATTGAAAAGGGTGAGGAGGTTGATCAGACAACAAAGGCTGTACTTGAAGATGATGCAGAGACTGCTGTAGAGCCTATTGTTGATATTGTTGAAGCTGTTCAAGAAAATGAGGACGAGAACCTAAATTCTGAAAAGATTGCAAATGAAGATGTCCAAGAAACTTTTGCTGAGAATATTCCTAATTCTTCAACTTCAGAAAAGTCTGATGATAAAGCTGCTTCTTCATCTTCTCCAAGGATTTCAGTTCAACCGAATCCTAAAGTGCCTGAGTTTGGTGGTTCATCTCAACATAATACTGAAACTCATATTCAGAATATGTACTTTGCAAATTGGTCGAGTCATGAATGTATCTTTCCTAATCAAAGGGCAGCTGAATTTGTGTCCAAGACTGCTGCTACTATCACAATTCCTGAGCTTCTTGCACATCTTAAAGCTACAATTGTACAAGTAAAGTCTCTTAACAACCGTTTTGATGAAACTCAGAAAGATGTTACTGGGTTGAGAAATGATGTGGCTGCAAGGGAACTGACTTTGAAACAAGAAAAATTTTCTTTATCTAGAGATCAGGAGGCTATAAGAACCAGGCTAAGTAAAGTTGAAGAAAATCAAAATGTCATGTCTGATAAGATTGATTCAATTGCTGCTTCACTTGAATTGCTCACATCAGTGCTGCTTCCTGATGATGTCAAAAAGGGGGAGAGAGTATTCAAAGACAAATGCAAGAAATCTCAAACTCTGAGCAAGAAGGATGATACTGGTGATGGTGGAGCAAGAGACAAAGAGTTTAGGTCAAAATCAATTCAAGAGCAAGGGAGACTAAGGTCAAACTCTGCTACTGCTAAGACAAACTCTGATAGAATAAACACTGCAGCTCAATCTTCTTAAAAAGCTAGAAGCTTATTGCTCACTTCTCAACCAAATATTGATGAAGAGATTGCAGCTCAGTTGTTCCTGGAAGAGCATGGTGTAGATGCAACGGTTGAAGACATTCAAGCTGAAGAGAAGATGCTAGTTGAAGAGCATGAAAAGAATTTGAAGTCTGGAAAAATAAAGAAGGTTGTTAAAGTTTCAAGGCCTAAAGAGAAAGGGATTATTATCAAAGAAAATGTAAATTCTCAACAGAGTTTACAATATTCAAGAAGACCAGTTGAAGCTAGTCTTGATAAAGGCAAAGGGAAGCTTGTAGAAGAAAAGCAAGTACTGAAGAAAGCTAAATCAACCTCTGACAATGCTCAAGTTGACAAATCGTTAGAAGCTGTGACAACCACTGATACTACTCAAGTTGTACAGACTCGGTTATCTTCTTCTCAACTTCAAAGGATCTTTGCAAAACCTATTACAGTTCAACATTCTCTGATTCCTGGAAATGAAAATATTCTTCAGAGCAGAACCATCATGGGCAAAGAATCTCGAGATAGATCTGGTTTAGGATCTCATAGAGAGAAGAGGGTGAATAACAGTCATATGGATCATACCTCATTAGCTGAACCTGGTATTGGTGTGACTCAAGAAAATCTTGATTCTTTGGAGTCTGTTCAGTTAATACATCATAGAGGTTTGAAAAGGGATTTTCTGTTATACTTCAAGACTGATGGAAGAGTATACAGAGTTGGAGAAGCTGATATTGAACTGAAAATGAAGGAGGAGCTGGAGTATGTGCTGTATCTACTGAAAGTTAAAAATCAAAGAACTCAACAAGCAGCTGAGGTATTAAGAAGAAGAATGATGAAAGCTAGAGCCCTCAGTGGCCTAAAGTCTGTAGGTTCTTATATACCAAAGTACAAAGATTATAATGGAAAGCTTGTGGAGATGAAGAGGAATAGTGCAAAACTTACAACAGCTCTTGGAATAAAGGTGTTGGAATTTAATCTGGATTCAGATAAATCCTTCATGATAAAGCTAGGTAATGAGATGAAAAAGAATAGTATCTATGCCTTAAGAGCTGCTATCTATCAAACTGGAGAGAATGATCCAGAGTTAAAGGAATTGAAAGAAATTATGGTAGCTGAGCTAGAAAGGGCTGAAAGAAGACTGATTACAGATTATCTCAGAACTGTACCTGAAGTTGAAGAGATTAAGTAAATTTAGTCTGTAAGTTTTTAAGTTTTCTGTTCTAAGTTAAATATAAACTCTGTGATTTTATAAACACTGTATTTGTTATATGTTTTGACATCATCAATTATCTGTTAACTTGTACATTTTCTTTTATGCAGAAGTTGGGGGAGATTGTTAGATATAATTGCTGATGTTTGTTTATCAGTGTTTAAAGTATCAGGATACTATCAGAGTTTAGCTGGAAGACTAGTCAGAGTTTGTTAAACTCTGACAGTCAGAGTTTGCTTAGCTGTCGGTATTATATACAATGAAGATTCTAGAAGCGATATACTTTGAAGAAGGGAAGAAGCAAAGAGATATCGTGATGGCTAAGGAAACGGAACAGAAGACAGAAGCAATTCTAAATTGATATTAATTGTATAGCTGATTTATAGAAATATCAATTACAGATTGTATGTAGCTGTGTACTATATAAACACAGATAGGTTAACCCTAAAAGGGATGCGAATACTTGAAAGATTATTCTTGTAACCTAGCATCTCTCTGTGATATTTTTCATCACTGAGAGAGGAGTTATTAATTCCATACAGTTTATTATTCATAAACAGTATTCTTATTGTTATTCTCATACATATACTTGATTATATATTGTGTATTCGGCCTAACAGCAACATTTACATATTCTTCCTCTTCATCTTAATCAGTATCATCCCAGTGTTTTCCCTCTGCTATATAAGCTTTCCCTTTCTGCTTTCCAGACAATGCCTCCACTTGCTGTTTCAGCTTGGCATTCTCCTTCTTCAAATCCTCATATGAGTCTTTCTTTTCATAGACTCCCTTTCTGTCTCTTGTTTGACGAGGCTTCTGGCATTCAGTGGCAAAATGCCCTAACTCATTGCAGTTGTAGCATCTTGATTTGCTTCTATCAATCATGCCAGTCTTGTAGCCTCCCTTAAAGCCAGTGCCTGGTGAATACTTGCTCTTCTAAAATCTATTGGTTGAGCCCTTGAACTTGTACTTAGGGTTTCTCTTGAAACGGATGTGGCTAAACTTTGCAGCTAAGTATGCCATGGTTTTGTCTTCCATTTGCTCAAGCTCTTCTAGGGTGTAGTAATCACTTTCATCAACACCCAGATTTACAGAATCCATCTCAGCTTCTATTATCACCTCCTTTCCAGCTTTAGGGGTTTGAACCTGAATATCAGAAGTTGTTGGTTCATCCACTACAAGTGTTGCTGATCTCACAAGTGCATTGTGCTTGTTATCCACTGTCCCTGGTCCGTAGATTATTACTCTTTGTTCCTGTTCCATCTTATAAGTCTTCAACTTGCCATATATCATCTCTAGTGACATCTTGGTGAAGTCTATTCTTTCCCTTATGGATGATGACTTGTGTTCTACATGATGGGGCAGCGTCATCATGAACTTCCTGTTTGTTTCTCTCAGTGGATAGGTCTTTCCTTTCATTGCCAACTCATTCAGGAGTTTAGTATATTTCTCAAAGACCTGAGTTATACTTTCTCCTGGTAGTGACCTAAAAGACTCATACTGAGATGTCAAGATGTCCAATCTGTTTTCCTGCACGTCTTCAGTTCCTTCCATTATTAGGTTAATGGTATCCCACATATGTTTCCCGCTTGTACAGTTCATTAACTGATACCTCATTTCCTTGTCTGCGGAGTCTGCCAATATCAACATCAAACCTGTATCTAATCGAATCAGTTTTTTGTCAGAATCTGTGTATTCAGTGATATTCTTAGGTTGGGTGCCTTGAGGAATCCTGGTACCATCAGGAGCTGTAGATTCACTAACTGGTTTCATTGGTACAAACGGTCCGTTCTCTAATACGCCAATATACAACGGATTAGATGCCTTGATAAATAACAGCATCTTCATCTTCCACAAACCGAAATCATCTCTAGTAAACGGGGGAACTTTAATACCAGCAGTTGTCTTTGGAGCACTCATGGTTTCTGAATATTTCAAATTGTTTAAAATTCAAGAAATTCCAATTAAATGAAAAATTTTGAAAGTTAAAAAATTTGCTTCGAATTTTCACGCTACGTTTGATTTTGGTCTCATTCACCGGATCTGATTTGTACGTCAATCAAGTAGCTCTGATACCAATTGTTAGGTCCAAAGTATCGTAGAGGGGGGGGGTTGAATACGATACTCACAAATTATTCAATTTCGTTCGCGGATTAATCATTCAGTTCTATAACGAAATCAAATGCACCAAATCAAAACACGAGTCGGGGAATATATCGTTTTATAAATATAAACCGCGAAGGGTGCTACAATTTCTAATCCGTAGATTAGCTTCAATTTGTTCTAGGTTATACACAATCAATACAATGATAAAGTTCAAACAGAATTAATTTCTCTGGTATTCTCTCTGGCTCGACCTCTCTCTTAGTAATTGCTTCCGTGTGATTAACCTCGACTGAAGAAAACACTCTCTTCCTCTGTATTAATTGCAGGCTTTTGGTTTGAAAACTATCGAACCAAAATCAAGGAAATGATCTTGGTCGTCCAATTTTCATCAACCTGAAAAACAAGAATACTTTTCACCTGCTCCTTAATATAAAAACCATCGAAGTAATTAAATCAATTTACCATTCGATAGTTTTTTATTCAAAACTATCGAATAACAAATTAATCTAATATGGTTTTCTGAGAATTACTTTTCATCTCATTCGATGGTTTTCTGAATTGAAAAACCATCGAACCATTTTCTTATCTTGATCTTTTAATAAATCCTTCTGAGCTCCTTGGTGTTTAAGTAATAGACTGTATCAATTTCTTCTGAGACGATAAAACAACTTGATCTTTTTAGTGCCGTCAACTAGTGCAACTGGTCTGGTTCACAGATGAATAACACTTGATCAATTCTTCTTCTATGTCTTCAATTCAATGTTGCTGATAAGTCCCTTGTCGTTCTAGTTGCTTCAAATAAATCACTGGAATCCTGTGGTACTTAACCCTAAACCATTCGCATATTTATGTTGTCTTAAAAGTCTTGATTCTTTTGCTGTCACTGAGACTTGAACATTTTCATGAACTTCTTTCTGTGACCTGTCTACGGACTTCAAGAATACATACTATATTTTGATTTTTTGAGTTTACCTTTTCTTCTTTGATTATGGATTCATGTGCTTCTGATAATATTATTGTCTGTCTTGTCCTTTGTTGAGTTGTAGTTATCTCTGTTTCATCTTATGTTACATTATGCTTTACACTAAGTCTTCCTAGTTCATATTTATTCTAAATCAAATAATTATTTAAGTAATTTATGTATTAAATTAATTCTTAACAGAATTAATTTAATAAATAATTTACTAAGTAATAATAATTATTTAGAAGAGAATAAATATAATTCTTTGTCTTCACAATAAATTCTTGAACCACTAAAACTTAGATGAAGAAATAACACTTGTAGAACGTTGACACTCAATGTACTGTCTGGTTCATGAGTGACTAACTGCAATGTCTATTCTTCATCTGTTTGATTTTAAGCAGTGATCCACTTTCTTTTCCCTTTTCCTTAAACTCTGTAACCTGCACAATTGCTGTCACATCTTGAAATCTCTGTCACTTTAATAAATCCACTGAGATTGAATACTTCACTGAGGCTTGATCAATAAATTGAACTTCTTTCAATATATAATTACTTCAAGTCTGTAGATGATTTTAATCTTCATTCTTTGACAGATATTATCTTCTGAGATTCTTGTGACATTTGATTTTTATTATTTACTTATTACATCTTATTTTAAGTTGAGTAGAATCCTCGGTGTTTACAAATAGGCCTATACATATGCCTTTTAGGAAGTGATATGTGCACACCCTCATGTTATTAGTGCACACCCTTTATTGAATTTGAGACAAAATTTCCCCTTGCTTGATTCAATTAATGCTAATGTTAAAATCGAACACTGACTTACTTTCACGCGCATGTTTATTATTTTTATTTTTGACTTTGAAATATTTTCGATACAATCAAAATATTAAATAACTTATATTTCTATTTAATTCTTTATTTACTGACTAACTCAAATATTCTCGGGTCAACTATAATATAAAGTTAAGATCTTACTTTAATAGTCAATATAAAAATGTCTATCTCACGTGAAATATGAAATAAGAATTTACAAGATAAAAAATTATTTGATATTCGATATTTCTGAAAATATATAATATTGCTAACATTTTTAAGTTAGCTTCAAAAGTTTAAAACATAGATCCACGTTCTCATTTCGAACTTTGTTAGAACATATACTCATTTGTAAGGCATATAAGCCTAATTATTTAAAAACAAATTACAAATTAATTATGATGTTTTGTTTTTACTTTTTATTGTAGCTCCCTAAGTTTATATGTTCAAAACGCTAACACAATTAATTTGTAATAGTATTTTTTTTTTTGGTTTGCATCACAATTTCAAAGTTTTGCGGCCACGAAATGCACATGCCATTTTAGTAATAATTAAGTAATGGAAGGACATTTTGGCCATAAGAACAAACTATAGCCTCTATATATCACGAGAATAAGAAAGAAAGACAAGAAACTAAACATAGAGACAACAGCTTTGTTTTTACGCTTTTCTGGACAACAAAGAAATCAAAACCCTAGATTGATTATACACAGGATACATTAACATAGACATACAGACGAATTGTGCTTTCCTCCAAAGCCACATTAGATTTTTGTGCCTCACCATACTCCTTGCCTTTGCCTTTACTCTTTCCTCCTCTAGCCCTTGTCACTATAGTTGACTTTGACTTCTCCCCCTTAGGATTGTTCTCAGACATTATGGGCTTAGAAGCTTGTTTGAGCAATTGATTTACATATATATTACGAAAAATGCTAGAGAATCATGAAAATTCCCCATAAAAATTATCCGAATACACGTGTCCTTCTTTGATTAGTTGAATTTATTTTTTTACAATGTTCTACTATTGAAAACTGTTATTTTATATTATACTTATACTATAAATTTAAGCACATGAATTTTAAAATTTTATACTTATATTCAAATATTTTGCTGCTTAACAATATTTTTTGTTTATACCACAACTTCTTATAAAACAATCATTATAATATGTATGAAACTTAGAAAGTACTGTACAATATATTTAATTTACGAGGACAAAATTGGAATGTTGTTAAGACGGGATAAAGAGTTGGGTTAACGAGGTAAATGTGTAATTAAGTGATGTAATGATATTATTTTTGTCAGACACGGAAACTGCAGTATATATATATATATATATATATATATATATATATATATATATATATATATATATATATATATATTAACGAAATAGAATGGAATGGATAGTATTGAAAACTGTTATCTTATATTATACTTATACTATAAATTTAAGCACATGAATTTTAAAATTTTAAACTTATATTCAAATATTTTGCTGCTTAACAATACTATTTTGTTTATAACACAACTTCTTTTTAAAAAAATCATTATAAATTTGTATGAAATTTTGGAAAGTACCGTACAATATATTGAATTTACGACGATAAAATTGGAATGTTGTTAAGACGGGATAAAGAGTTGGGTTAACGAGATAAATGTGTAATTAAGTGATGTAATGATATTGTTTTTGTCAGACGCGGAAACTGTATTCTCTCTATATATATCATGAGACACAGAGTTGGAGAAACAAAAAAAAGTAAGTAATCAAAAGCAACTTTGTTTTTACGCTTCTCTCAAGAACAACCAAGATCAAAACCCTAGTTTCATTATACCCCATACACAAGATTCACACATACATACATTCTTTTGAGATTATCAATCTATTTGTTGCTCCATCTATTTAATATCTACGGTTATTATTAATTTGGTCATACAACGATCATATAGGGACTGTACTACCAAAATTTTGGATAAGATCTCTGTTAGGTTTATTATATATATGGATATAATTCGTAATGTGAGACTATAGAAAGAGAAGAAAAGTTATTCATATATTCGGAAATTCTGGGGATATATGTGTGTTGAGTATGAGTTTCACTCGTAGATAATATTAAGGGGGGGGGGCTGAATATATTATCAGTTAATTCTTTGATTATCTTCGTTTTGAATCTTTAAATCTTGTATATTAAATATGTATGTTGTAAATAGAATATTGCGGAATAAACACAACACACAAATTTACTTTAAATCTAATATTGTATTAGATTAAAAGATGCTACAAACTGTGAACTCAAGAATGAATTCTCAGCTTCGTTTTTCTCAGAGAGATACAACTTGAATGTATTTGAAAAAATTGACAACTAAAGTTATGAGTCTGTATACTTATAACATATACTATAACATATACACAGCTCGTAGATACAAAAGTAGTACTAGACAAAAAGCTTGCCAAACCCTGTCTATACTATTTTGGTGAAACCATGGCATCATGTGACTTTGATTTGTTTTGCATAATGCCAAATCCACTTCTTTGGTTGTTCTTCCTTGACTGTCTCTCTGAGCTTCTGTGTAGACTTTTCCATGTGCAGTCTACATCAATTGCAGGTGCCTTGGCTTATCTATAGATTTTCTGTCATTCGAATCTTCTTTGATTTTTTTCTTACACATAGTCGAGAATTAGCTAAGTACTTGATTCGAGAACTATCCCTTAGACTGTTAGACATCTTTAAGTTCTCGATCAGGTCTTTTTGAGATATCGAACTGCACTTATCGAATAAGTTTTATGCCTCTGGAATCCTTGAGATATCGAGTGAGTGTTTTGACTTGTGGAATTCCTGACATGTCGAATAAGACATATTTACTTCTCGAATCCTTGACATGTCGAATGGCACACTTCACTTCTAGAACCTTTGAGAACTCGAGTAGGTCAAATATGTTTGACATCTCGAATGGAGTATTTTACTTCTCAATCCCTTGACATATCGAACAATGAACTTTACTTCTCGAATCTTTGACATCTCGAATTCTTGACTTCTCGATCAGTTCAAATACACTTCTCGAATTTGTACTTAGTGAAACTTTTATTCTGTAAAACACCAACTACTTTATTCAGTAGTCTTCATCTTCAAACTTGAGGCATGATTAAACAATCTTCTTTCAAGAGTTATTGCATGACTGATTTTGTACATTGTAGTGAGTTTGATATTTAGACCTAAGTACAAATATATTGACAGATAGAACTACAAGGGGTTCCCCAGTTAAGGGGTCATGTAAGTAATACACAGTATTACTTTGAATCAAGTAGGCTTGTTGTATGAATGATTACAGACATGCCTCTATGACTAACAATCTCCCCCAAATTATGAGTAAGATCCTTAGTCACAATTTCATGTATGATAACAAGCCTATCATACATAAAGTATAAAAGAAACTTTAAAGAACATGTATGCACTTGATTACAAGACCAATGATAAGAAACTTACATAGATTATACATGAACATCAACCATTGTCTTTTGATTCTTCCCCTTGAGCTTTAGTTATATACTCATCATATTTCTTTTGATTTATTTCCTTATCCTCTTTTCATGTGCATCAATTGTTATCAGAATGTCTTCCATGGCGGTGAGTTCTTCAATGAGGATAGAATCTCTAAAATCTTCAACCACATATCTTAATGGAGCCTCAGGGTAACCATCTAGGTAGTCCATCCTTACTTTGACATTCTTCACAACTTTTCATTTGTATTCCACAATGTAATGATTAAATTTAACTCTGCATAACCCATGTCTCCTTATCTCCTCTACTTTGGCTTCCATTGATCTCATCTCCTCCTCCTTCTGTTTAATTTTTCTAATTCATTGCTCTTTCTTAGATTTTCTTTGTATTCTATTTGAATTTTCAGATATCTTGCTATATCAATCTTCCAATCTTTTTCTTCCTTTTCATCAAAATTGAGAAGTGCCATAATCCTTTCAAGATCATATCTATGGAAAAGTTACTAGTAGCCATGTTTCATTCTTTTCTCTCTTCCATCTGAGTACTTAATCTCTAAGTGTTCATCTACTACTTTGACTTCATAAATCCTTTGAGCCCACAAGAAAGCTAAGTTATCAGTGTCATAGTCTTCATCCAAGGGCAATAGATCAAGACCTACAATTTTTGTGATTTCCTTAGTTTCATTGGTTTTCTAGCTGCAGTTTTGAACCTTGTGTGCTTAATATGTGGAAACCTTTTGGTACAGGGCAAACCAAGACTCTGTATCTCATCATTTGGAAGCTTCCCGATTCCTTTACCTTTGGTCCAATGCAACATTCCATTTGCAGATAGCTTATAGAAAATGAGCAGTTGGTTTCTTGAGCAATGTTGGCTTTTCAGTTGGTGGCATGACAGTTTCAGAAGCCTTAAATTTAAATTTTGTTTAATCACTACCAGTAGTATCCACCCTAGACAGAGAGTTTTGTGTTTTGGTAGGAGTACTACTTATATAGTGTTCATGGCTTGCTGTCTTGTACTTTTTCTTCTATACACCTCACTCTTCTCCTTTCTATTGTCATCATCTTTCTTGTCATCCTTCTTCTTGTCATCCTTATTACTCCTGTGGTCTCTTCCTCTACTACCACTTCTATCTTCATCCTTATCTCCATCCTTATTTCTCCCGTGCTTAGCACTGTCTGGAATGACTCCATTTGCAATGAAAGAAGTTAAGACATTTATAGCTTCCAATTCCTCTACTGATCCAAACCCCTTCTTTTTCTTTAACTGAGTAATCACCTCCCTGATTATATTTCTGTTGTCTGAGGTTAGATTCTTTGGAATGACAATCTGGTCAACATCATCCAACTTTGATCCAGAGTGAAATAGGATTGTCCATGGATAAGAGATCATTTCATGTAGTCTTGATGGTTGATCATTGAGCAATTCATCAAATAGAGCTTTATTATTTTCACCTTTGTTGTCAGTCACCATTAAAATTTCTTTAAGGAAAGCATCCTTGACCTTTCTAACCTTGACTATCAGATAAGAGATTTGTCTTCTCAAGCTTCTAGTATATTCCAGTGTGTCACCCTTTGCATTGAGCATAGAAGTTTTCAGAAACTCTAGGAAAGCAACATCATGATAAGTCCTGGAATTTGCTATTTCCTGAAGCTTGACCTCTGTGACAACATCTACTTTAACTGGCTTGGCAGCTTCTATTTTTGTTTGAGGAGTATTTGCAGTAGATGGTATGGTGCTAGAAAAAATGGTTGTGGTAACTTCCATCTTTTGTCCAACCAGATTTGTAGTATGAACTGGAGGTAGTGTGACTCGCTTGATTGTGCTTTCCTCCAAAGCCACATTAGATTTTTGTGCCTCACCATACTCCTTGCCTTTGCCTTTACTCTTTCCTCCTCTAGCCCTTGTCACTATAGTTGACTTTGACTTCTCCCCCTTAGGATTGTTCTCAGACATTATGGACTTAGAAGCTTGTTTGAGCAATTGATTTACATATATATTACGAAAAATGCTAGAGAATCATGAAAAGTCCCCATAAAAATTATCCGAATACACGTGTCCTTCTTTGATTAGTTGAATTTATTTTTTTACAATGTTCTACTATTGAAAACTGTTATTTTATATTATACTTATACTATAAATTTAAGCACATGAATTTTACAATTTTATACTTATATTCAAATATTTTGCTGCTTAATAATATTATTTTGTTTATACCACAACTTCTTATAAAACAATCATTATAATATGTATGAAACTTAGAAAGTACTATACAATATATTTAATTTAAGAGGACAAAATTGGAATGTTGTTAAGACGGGATAAAGAGTTGGGTTAACGAGGTAAATGTGTAATTAAGTGATGTAATGATATTATTTTTGTGAGACACGGAAACTGCACTATATATATATATATAATGAGACACAGAGACACAAAAAAAAAACAAGTAATCAAAAACAACTTTGTTTTTACGCTTCTCTCAAGAATAAATAAGATCAAAACCCTAGTTTCATTATACTCCATACACATACATATACATATACATATAGTTACAGACATTGCTTAGATTATCTGTTATTTGCCAAGAAGTTGTGTTAGTTTACGTATTGATATTTGAGTTATATTTCTTGGACCCAACATTAATAAAGATTCAAGATTTAGTTGCAATTATCGTATTTCGTATATATATGTTCAAGAAAATCAATTTTTTCAAGCCCTGAAGCAGACTTGCTATTTCATCGTAGTTGAGATTTAAAAGTTGATTTTTGGAAAAGAAATTGAAACGCTACCTTCAAAAATGAAAAAGCCCAAGTATTTAGAAATAGTTTTTTTTTTTTGTCAGAAAGACATGTTAAAATGAACGATGACAATACATTAATTTGAAACGGTATAAAGTAGTCGGCATAAAAACAACAAAATAAATAAGTAAGGATAATATTACAAAAAATGAATAAACGAAATAGAATGGAATAAGTTCGGGGAAGTGATATGTGCACACCCTCATGTTATTAGTGCACACCCTTTATTGAATTTGAGACAAAATTTCCCCTTGATTGATTCAATCAATGCTAATGTTAAAATCGAACACTGACTTACTTTCACGCGCATGTTTATTATTTTTATTTTTGACTTTGAAATATTTTCGGTACAATCAAAATATTAAATAACTTATATTTCTATTTAATTCTTTATTTACCGACTAACTCAAATATTCTCGGGTCAACTATAATATAAAGTTAAGATCTTATTTTAATAGTCAATATAAAAATGTCTATCTCACGTGAAATATGAAATATGAATTTACAAGATAAAAAATTATTTGATATTGGATATTTCTGAAAATATATAATTTGTATTAGTATTTTTTTTTTTTGGTTTGCATCACAATTTCAAAGTTTTGCGGCCACGAAATGCACAGGCCATTTTAGTAATAATTAAGTAATGGAAGGACATTTTGGTCAGAAGAACAAACTATAGCCTCTATATATCACGAGAATAAGAAAGAAAGACAAGCAACTAAACATAGAGACAACAGCTTTGTTTTTACGCTTTTCTGGACAACAAAGAAATCAAAACCCTAGATTGATTATACACAGGATACATTAACATAGACATACAGACGAATTGTTTAGATGATCAATCTATTTGTTTGAAGCCGCCAAGTTGTTGTTTCTCAGTTGCAGTGATCGTATATTATATTTTCATAATCATCAATTTGTTCAAGGAGACTCGCTGTTTGATTCAGATTTCCCAAAGCTTGGTTTGATCTCTCTCTCTCTCTCTCTCTCTCTCTCTCTCTCTCTCTCTCTCTCTCTCTCTCTCTCTCTCTGTTGTAATTCCTGTTTACATATATTTTGTGTTTTTGTTGATTATCAGGCTTACAATTGTTATCTTGACTAGCCATTTCTCAAATTCAAGAATAGTTGGTAAATAACAAAGATTCATGGAAGTTCATTATAAGTTTAAAAGTGCTAAACATTTTGATTCTATTCCTATTGATTGGCATTACACTACTGTTTCCGATGTAATTCAATATATCTTTAAGAAAAAGTGTTCTGGAAAGCGTAGTAATACAACTAATTTTGATGTCCTCATTCTCACCAATGCTCAAACTAATGAAGAATATCTTGACGGTGAAACATTAATTCCCACTAACACTTCTCTTATTGTCCGTCGTGCACCAAATCGCTCTTGCCTGCCTATTGTAATCAACCCTCCGCCAGTGATTTCTGCTGCTCATCAAGAAGATAATTTACTTGCAGGGAATAAGTTGAAGAAGGCTGTTGAAGTTACCAAAAATACCATTGATGGATCATCTGTTCATACAGATCCTCAAGAATCTGAATGGGAGGAATTTTGGGATTATTTGTCACCGCCCAAAGTTGTTGATCCAGTTCAAGATGCTTCCCCTAGTACAGCTGATGAGGATAGCAAGATTAGGGCTTTGATTTCTACTCCTGCCTTGGACTGGTGGCAGGGTCACAACACTACCCGTTGCAGTTCCGGGGCAGGTAGAGGTTTTGGACGTGGTGGTATGGGTGGGAGAAGTGGCGATCATGGTTTTCGTCGAGGAGGATTGTTGGAGCAGATGACACCCCCTTCGAGCTATGTCTGCCGTAGGTGCAAGGTGCCTGGCCATTTCATTCAGCATTGTCCCACAAATGGTGATCCAATGTTTGATGTCAAAAGAACCAAGCCTCCAACTGGTATTCCTCATTCTATGTTAATGGATGCCCCGGATGGCTCATATGCATTACCAAATAGTGATGTTGTTGTTTTAAAACCAGACGAGGCTGCTTTTCAAAAGGAGATTCAGGGGATACCTTCAACCCGTTCTGTTTCTGACCTCCCTGCAGAGCTTTACTGCTCTTTGTGCAGGGCGGTTATGAAAGATGCTGTTCTCGCAAGCAAGTGCTGCTTTAAGAGTTTTTGTGACAAGTGCATAAGAGACTATATTATATCCAACAAACTGTGTATTTGTGGGGCCACAAACGTACTTGCGGATGATCTTTTACCTAATAAGACACTGAGAGCTACCATCGTTCGGTTTTTAGAGTCTAGTAATTGCCCTGGGGCTAACGTCGGCGGCGCTTCTCAACCGCAAGTTACGGAGTCTACTGGATGTCTGCAACTTAAGATTCCATCGTCTACGTTGTCTGCAGCTTCAAAGGGGGTTGTAGTTGCACTTAAAAGTGAAGGGAATACAAAGGTTGAGGAGATGACAGAGCCAGCAGAAGTTAACAATGTTACACAGAAAGCCTTGGGTGAAGTGATTGTTGGAAAAGGTGCAGAAGTTTCAGAAGCTGCCCACGGGTGTGTGAGGGAACCAGGGTCACGAATTTGTTCTCAAGTTACTGATGAAGAAATGCACCCGAAACCAATTTCTGGGGAAGTAGGCAAGAAAAAGAAGAAATATGTAGACATGCAGTCGAGACCAAATCAGGACTTTGCAGCTGAGAATTGTCTGATGCCATGGGACACCTCTTATCTTCCTTACTGGAATGGCATGCCACCCAAGTTTGATGGGTTTGGCGGACCTTATGGTGAACAAATGCCCTTAATGGGTTATGGTCCTGGGCTGGCATCTAATCCATTTGGGGGTGCCTTTCATCACGATCCTTTTGGAGCACAGGCATATATGATGCCTATCCCACCTCCGAGGGATTTGGCCGAATTTGAGATAGGCCTTAATGATGGCAGTGGCCCTCCAAACATGAGCAGAAAAGAATCTAAAGCTCCGAAAACCACTATAAAGCAAAAGCAAGATCTTGAGAGGCAATGTGGAGGAAACATGGAGGTATCTACACATAGGAATTCCAGCAGAAAGATGACAGGCAAAGATGTTCCCTCTGTGAAATCAAAATCTTTGTCCATCACACCACCAAAAAGCACTACCCATGATCCAGAATTTATAAGCATATCTTCCAAGAGGAAGGTAAAACACGATGATGATTATTATGAAGAACATTTTCATCAACCCCTGAAGAAAGCACGTCTGCACCACCACCAGTCAGATTTTGTGTCGGTCACCAGAACGCCAATCCCTTCTAACACTGTGGACTTACCAGCACTGCCATCCCAGTCTTCCACTAAGAAAACAATATCTGACTGGAAACACGAGGCCAGTGCCTTGGCTCGCATCACATTCCCAGAAGGGCAGTCAGCTGTCTTTAAGAAAAGAAAGCTTGCTAGTTCTTCTCCTGCTGTTAATGGGTCTAGCCATCATAGAAGCCACAGTACGACATCAAATAAATACCAAGAGGATTATCACAACATTTCAGCTGCGGCGTCGAAGAATTGTAATAATTACCACGTAGACCAGCAAGATTATGAATTAAGGGACGATGATAGGGAATTTAAGTGGAGGCATTCTAGATATGAATCATCACCTACCCCTGCATTGAAGGAGGGTAGACATTCCAGTAGAAGAAGGTGGAGGGAGAAAGGGGTCACAACAGCAAGCATTGGTGGATTGTCTGTGTACTGACTACTGAAATTTTTTATTTGAGATAAGCTTGTACTGAGGGAACTTATGTTGTAATGCTCTTTAATTGTGAATTAATTATCCTTGCCTTTTTATGTGAAATGAAGTCTTCTTTATTTTTATTTTAATCAATTTTCTTTCATTTAAGTTTTTAATTTTAAGCATCCTTAACGTTTGTTTTATATCTAAATATTAATATTAATTTTGAGCATCTCTAAATTTGTAACGAAATTAATCATTTTAACTATTTCTAACAAATCTCCCAAGTCCTACATGAATCATTTAATCCAATCACTATGACAAACAATTACTTGATAAATGAAAGAATAGTGGATATATAAATCTGACTATAATTTGAAGGTGAAGTCCAGATTATATAATCTGACTATAATTTTAAGGTGAAGTCCAGATTATATAATTTGACTATGCCATCCCAGACTTCCACTGAGAAAACTTTATCTGACTGGAAAAACAAGATCAGTGTCTTGGCTCTCATCACATTCCCAGAGGGGGAGTCAGAGGTCTTTAAGAAAAGAAAGCTTGGTAGTTCTCCTTCTGTTAATGGGTCTAGTCATCACAGAAACCAGAGTATGACATCAAATAAATACCACGAGGATCACTGCAAAACTGCAACTGCTTTTTCAGAGTGATAGGTTCTTACACAATGCACAACTCCTGCATCAGGAGGCTAGGAGAGGTTTGGACATACACACTCCTGTCCTCATTCTTTACCAAGGAGCTCGAATGTTTTTAGGGTTTAACTGGTAACGTAGCGAATAGCAAATAGACACTTAATGTCAAGTCAAGCAAAATTATCCTAGTAGTTTAAACTAAGCTTGATATTACTTTTAATAACTGTAAAGGGTGTGGTGAGAATCATACTATTCTTATAGTAACTTTCTCGTTCTTATTGTGAGTTTGGTTAACTGATATGACAAAGAGTTACTTGATACTTTAGAGAATAGTGGATATAAAAATCTAACATGACTTTGAAAGTGAATTTCAGATTAGGTAATTGTAATAATTCTCTCCCGTTTCCTCATAACTTTAGGTGATTCTTAATATTTGATGAAGATTGGCCAATCTTAAAAATATTTAAAAAAATTAAAAATTAAAAAAATTATAAATATTAAGAAAAATTAATGATGTTATCCTAGTTTGGTCCTAAATACTGCCAAAATATTCTCAACCGTTAAATCCAATACTTTTAAAAATAGATGATCAAGATTAGATCATATAAAAAGAAACTATTATCTAAAAATGATATAAGTTAAAAGATATTATATTAGGATTGGATTTTCCAAAAAGTTAAAACATAAAAATAGTTGTAATTAAATAAGGAAACTCATTTATAACCAAAATAATAAAAATCGTTTAATCTTAAATAGATAGGTGAAAACCGTTAAATTTAACATTAAAACATGTATTTGGTTAATAAAGGTTATTCTAATAATCTAAACTACATATAAGTTAAGTAGATTTCCTAAATCGAATAGAATTCTCAACATTAAATTTCGTCACTTTAGTCTCTTTTTAGTTTTATAATAGTTTTTAATTGAAAAAAAAAACTATTAAACCACAACTAAATTAAAGATTATTTTGTGAATTTCATGTGAACCGTAAAATTGGACAAATCTAACTTTTATAACTCAATATAAACAAATATTAAATTGAGCGTGTAAAATGTAATAAATATCAAATTTTTGACTATAATTATTTTTGGCTAAATCTTTTTTAACAATAATTTAATCATGTAAACTAATAAGTTTTAAATATTAAAATATTCATAAATAAATATAATTATAAATATTAAAAAAACAATCGTGTGTTGCATCGTAATAAAAATATAATTATAAACAGAATAATTATAAATAAAATTTATGTAATCGTGCATCGCACGGGCTATAAGCTAGTACATATAATTATTAGTTTAATTAGCTTAATACAAAATTAATATAATAATGATTATTAAATTAAAAATAATAATTATATTAAAAGCATAAATCCCCTCTTAGTGTGTCATGTATATCGCGGTATACATATAATTATTAGCTTAATATAATTAGTTTAATTCTAAATTAATATAATTATTATTAAATCAATATTCTTTATTAAAAGGAGAAATCCCGCTCAGTGGTATGGTATGTCAGGTATATCGAGATATACATATTATTTTTAGGTTAATTAGCTTAATAAAATTAACTTATTTTCAAATTAATATAATTATTATCATTAAATTTACATTCTTTATTAAAAGCAAAAATCCCTAAAGGTAGAAATCTTTTGTCATGTATACCGCGATATACATATAATTATTAACTTAATTAGCTTAGGATTTTATTAAGAAGGGAAACAATTTTTTGTTGGAACATAATAGTATCAATGTCAAATTTTGATTATATAATTAAATTTATTTATCCCTATTAATGATATGATATATCATGTATATCATGATATACATGTAATTATTATCTTAATATTATTCACTTAATTTCAAATTAATATAATTATTACAATTAAATTAAAATTAATATAAATAAGTTTTCTATATTGAATAGAATTCTCCATGTAAAAAATTCGTGACTTTCTTTTCTTTTCCATGGACAATTCCAGTTAGATAAAAATTGTTAAACCATCTTTTAATTAAAAATAATTTAATTATGGTGTAAAATCGTCAAAATCTGATTTTTAAAACACAAGATAAAGCCCAAATCACTAAAGTGAGTATTTAAATTCTAATAATGATTATTATGTCATCATTATTTTAACGCCAATTTAATTACTTTTTTCTAACTATTTTAAATTTAGAAATCTATGTTCAAAAATTAAAACCAATCTAAGAAAAATTCAAATCAACAAAGAATATAATAATACGTGGATAAAATTTTATAAAATTGTGCATATTTTTTATCCTATTTTATTAAGGTATAGATCATAACTAATCAAATATAATTTATTATTAAATAATAAATTATACGCAAATGGTGATTTTGTTTTATAAGCCTAATTTCATTATTAGCAGGACTATATTCATATTTAAAAAAAATCGTATTTTGAAATTATAGACTCATCTACAGAACATGTTAATCCCAAATGACCTAACAGAATTGTAGAAGGGGGGGTTGAATACAATTCTTGATATTTCTTTAACTTAAAGAAACTTTATAAAATTAAACTGAACTGAATAAATAAAAACACAAGATATAAATAATTCAGTTGGATTGTTTGATGATCCAACTGAAGTGTTTTTATTGCGGAAATAATCTGTGATACAAATGTACACAGCTGCTCAGTTACAAGGTTGTTGAGAAGAAAAATGCTCTCAAAGATAGCTAATACAAACTCTTTGTTTTTCTTCACACTTCTAAAGTAACTGCTACACTTGGTTATATAAACCCAAGTTTACAACCCTATTTTTGGCTACACTAAAAGTACAATGAGTAACCGCCAATAGTTTGCTTTTCATCCCTTTGTCCAGTGGTCCTTGGAGATCCTTGCTTTTGTCTTTATGCTTATTATGATCACTCCCAAGAGCCCAATTGGAAACTGGGATGTTTCCTTATTCCCCATGTCCATGTTAATGGTTTCCAATGCAAAGTACACTTTCACATCTCCTTTTTGATCTGTCAGGAACCTGTCACTATCACTTTGTCAATTATATAGAAAAGCAATAATGATTCGTTGATGGCATGGAGATGTGTTTCGTTGATAGCTTTATTCTTCATTTCGTTGATGGAGTTTCCCTTGTTTCGTTGATGGGTAAACTCCATACCGTTGACAGAGTAATCTTCATACCGTTGACATGTCTTCACTTAGGCAAAATTACAAGGCATAATATATGTACAATTAACCAACCTATTTTGCCTATCTAGTACTTAGTCAACATGACTTAGAAAACCTATCTGATACATACAACAAAATGCCTATCATACTGTGAAGTATTGTACAATGCAATTGCTACAACACTCATTTCGTTGATGAGCTTCCTGTCAACGAAACACTGCAAAGCATGCTATTTCGTTGACAGTTACAAAAGAACTTAATACAAAATCTACTAAGTGTTTTTATCATTATCATCAAGAACAACATATTCCTAACAATCTCCCCCAATTTATGACTGATAGAATAACAACCATAAATCAAGAGCCTTGATGATAACAAAAACACTCAGGCATATTACACATGATAAAAGTAAAAATTGTATTGAGCTTCATAAAGTTTTAGAAATAAAGCTAGACTTACAAGACTAATGCCCAAATGTGCTCCTCTAGACTGAGCAAATAATTCATCTTTGTCTTCTTTGGGGCATAGTCTTCTTCCCTCTCCTAGAGTTGTTCTCCTCAATCTGGACCTGTAGCCTTCTGTAAAAGATCTTCTCTTCTTCATCTTGATCACCAAGCTTGGATTGCATAAACCTTAGAGTCTGATTAGATGCCTTGTCCAGCTGGTCTTCCATCCTGAAGAACCTTCTGCAGTTGTCCTTGTCCTTGAATTCCATCATCCAGAAAGGTTGAAGATGGATCTTCTTTCCTGTTGAGGGCACTCTTAGCATCCTGGGAAGAGCCTCAGGCTTGTTCCAGCTAGCCTTTATTTGACATATTTTGGAGACCACCTCAGACTTGGCTGTTTTGGTGAAGCCAAAGTCTTTCTTCAAGCATCTAAACACTGTGAGTAGTGTTTGGTAGTCTTCTCCTAGAATTCTGTAGAGAGGCCAAATTTGTTCTCTACCACCCTTGTATGTGAAAACCAATCTTTCAGGTAGCTTCTGAGAAGCTGCAATGCCCCTTACTTCCACCAGGTTGTCTAAATCAAGATGCAAACTGGATTCTTCCCTGATGTCAGCAATGTACATGCAGTCCTCTGGATTTGAAGGGGGTTTTTGAGGTTGTGGCTTTCTCACAAATACTGGCTTTGCCTTGACAGCCCTTTGCTTCAATTTCTTCTTTGGATCCATCTCAAAAAGGAATTTAGGAAAATTAGCCTCATCAAGCTCAATTGGCTCTTCCTTTGGCTCAATTGGCTGATCATGATAATTAACAAGATGTTTGGGATCACAGGCTAACTTTAAAGATGGATCAGGAATTGTTGGAGGTACAGAAGAGTCTGATGCAATCCTCTGAGAGTCATCATTTTCAAAGGTTATGTTTCTTCTAGCCCTTGCCTTTGGTTGCCTTGTACTCTTCTTTTCACTCCTTTCCTCTTGGGCTTTTTCTTCTTGCTGTCTTTCTTCTTCATCAAGAGATTGAGCAACTGCAAGAGCTTGCATTGCTGCTCTTTCTGATTCTTCAGCTTTAGCTTCAGCAAAGTTTGGGTGACCAGCCCAAACACAAATTTCTTGTCCATTCCTGTAGACAATTGCCCTTTGTTTCCTTATCTCATAATCATTGCTTTCCTTGCTTTTTGTGATGAGAAGTCCAAGTAGCTTGTGCTCATCTGGATAAGGTGCAGGATAGAAAGTTCTTGCTATGTTTTTGCCTTTTGGTTTAGCAGGAGACTTGGGAGATAAGCTTCTTTGTAATGTAGCTTCTTCCACATCCCTAATGCCTGAAGTTTGTCCTTTCTCCTTTCTTGGTCCTAGAATGATTCCATGTAGAAGGGGCTCTATAGCATAAGAGCTCTTGAACTGTGGCTCCACTTGTACAGTCACCATTGCATTTGTTGATGGCTGATCTGTCTTTGAAGATTCAGTAATTTTCTTGAACCTTGCTTCTATGTTGGACCAATGATCTTTGATCTGTTCTGCAAGTTGTATCCTCATAGAAGCTTCCTGGATCAAGTCAATGCTATCCTTATTCTTCTTTCCAAACTCCCCCATTGCTAGTGGCTCCTGTGGCAATGTGATGGCTGGGACCAGCACCTTTGTGATTTGAATGGTTAGCTCCTGAGATTTCTCCCCCTTTTTGTTATCATCAAGAGAGACAACTGGGAGTCCTTGAGCTGCCACTAGCTGGGCCAAAAGTTGAGTCTGCTTCTCCTGTTCCTTTTGCATTTGAGATAAAGTAGCTTCCACCTTGTCCACTCTAGAAGAGAGAGTCTTCAAGGAGGTAGCCACTTCAGGTTCCTTAGAGAAAAACCTGTTCATTTTGGACATAGTGAGAAGAGGGAGCTTTTCATCCATCATCCTGTAGTTAGCATCCCTGAAATTGCTAATAGAGTCCTTGATTTCTGTAGCCTCAATCCTTGTCTGCATCATTTGTAGCCTTTGAATTTCCAGAGAATCCATGATGGCCTTGTAGAATTTCTTGTCCCTTGCATTTGCAGACTCATGAGCTAAGTAGGCTTCATTGTACTGCCTGGAGATAGCAGCATCTAGAGTGGCTCTACCATGCATACCTTGAGAAAGCCAGCCTGGTGTAGGAGGCACCACAGAAGTCCCAGTCTGTGAAGTGGTGGCCACCTGTAGATTATCACCATAGCTGTCCTCATCATCAGAAAACTCAAAATCTCCACTTGCTGCAGCTCCTGAAGGTAGATTGGTCAGGGCATCCTTTGCTCTTTGCATTGATGCAGTTGTATGAATTAGATTTAGTGACCTTTCTGCCTCCACATTGCCCTGCTGAGCCATAATTTGATAGGCTGGCACAGGATGAGTAAAGGTCTCAGGATCCAGGGAAATACTATCCAGAGTTTGTTGATAATGCTCTTGGAAAGTAAGTTCCCTTTCTCCCTCACTGACCTCCATTAACTCACTTGCAATGGCTGCTTCCATCCTTATTTCTCCTGTAGTCCCTTCTCTCTCTCCACTCTGTTCTTGCATCATGGGCTCCCCATGGCTCACACCTCTCACACCCTCACCTTCACCTTCTAAGGTGGAACTCTCAATCTCTCCTTTTGCCTGGCTGGAAGAAATAGCCAGCCTCTCACTCACATTCTCTCCTTTTGCCTGGTTGCAAGCCAGCCTCTCAGTTTCACTCCCTCTCAGTCCTAGAAGTGTCTCAACTACCACTAGATCATCTGCACTAGTTGTGGGAACAACTTGATTTTCAATTAAAGGTGCAGAGTGAACTATCAACGGAATGGTAGTTTGAACTGTCAACGGTATGGATACCGTTGATGGAGAAACACTTGTCAACGAAATAGACTGTTTCGTTGATGAAGTCAAGAAAGCACTTTGAGAATGAGAAATTACAGTAGAGTCTGTGGTGATTGATTTTAAAGAATGGTCCACAGATCCCCTTGCAACTTCAGGAAAAATTGGTTGATGGCCCAACAAATCACTTAACAAGTGATGGCCACCAGCTTCAGAGTGGGGCTTCTCCAAGATTAGAGTTGGAGAATCAGGAATAGATGTATGGATCATGTCCACATCTAAAGATTGAGTTGGTGAATTTGATGGAGATAATTCAAGATTGATGTTTAGAGAATGGGACTGTAACCCCAGAGTAATGATAGGGGTTACATCAAACTGAATTTGAGAAACTGGAAGTGTTGCTTCCAGTGTGTGTGCACCCTGTGTACCCTTGGACTTTTGCTTCACTCTCCTTTGGTATTGGGAAAATGTAGACTTTGGGCTTGAAGTGTCCCTTACCCTCTTGGACTGTGCTCTTGGTGGAGAGCTTGTTTCAATAATCACATCCTTTTGGGAGGATGCAATTAGACTTGTGTTTAAATCCATTTTACTCATTGTGCCTTGTTGGGAAGACACAATGAGGCTTGGCTGGTACACACTAACCTGTCCTTCCTTATCCTTGGGGTTTCTTTGATGTTCACCCCTTCCCTCACCTCTTACAACTCCAGACTCACTCCCCTTAGGTTGTGTGGTAGTTTTTCCAACAGGTGCCTTTTGAGAAGCACCTGAGGTTGGCTTGGAGGATTTCTTTGATTTGGATTTAGCTGCTGGGGCAGGAGCCTGTTGGGTCACAGCTACAGACTCCATAGCAACAAGGTTGGAGGAGACAGTAGAAGTAACAGCTACACTAACAGGGATAGTAGTAGTTACCTCAATGATTGGCAGATACAACACTGGAACATCACCATTGTGGTTCAGCCTGAGTATGTCTGTCAATACTCTCTTTTCTTGCACAAAGCACTCGAACCTGGCATTAGGGTTAGAGATAACTAATGGTGCTGGACTAACATGGTTAGCCAACATCATCAGAAACCTAGCATAATAGATATTTTTCTTCCTATTTGCTTTGTCACCCAACTTAGCACCAATTTCATACATAAGTTGGGTGCTAAAGTTGTGATATCTATCATTTAGAAGCATGGTTAGGAGAATTAACATAGAGTTAGTTAATGCATCAAAATTGCTAATCTTTCCAGAAAAGACCTTAATGAATGCATCAGCTAAATAACTGTATTCTCTAACCAAACCTCTCCTAATTATTCTACCCAGATTATCAGTAGGCAAAGAGTAGTTTATAGAATTTAACATGGTAGTTATTTCAGTGTTAGTAGGCAAAGCATCACAGTTATTATCAGGAATATGTAAACATGCTTGCAAAACATCAGAATTAACTATGTACTCATTACCTTGAAGAGTGAATTTTAGTGTGCAGTGTGTTCCACTATACTCACATGAGGTCCAAATTTCCTCGATTATCTCATTGTAGAGTGGTGTAGAGTGAAACATTGCGTAGCTCAACTTGCAATTCTTCATGAAATCCATCATTTTGAAGAACAGACTGTTCGGGTTTTCCTTGACAACAAAAGGGATGGAGTTGTTCTTCTCATAGATGAACCCTCCAGCAGACATAAGCTTGACTATAGGTGCCATTGTTGATTAAAGGAAAGCTTCGAACTGAATAGCTTGTTAGAGAGAAGAAGAGAGAAAAAGCCTTTGGAATTTTTGAGAACAGGTAAAAAGAAATAATAAAAAATAAAATTTCTTAAATACTCCCCCAAAAATTCTCAGAAAATGAATCCAATAATAAATGTAAATTACTGGATTGGCTTAAAAATATAACCGTTACTCTTAAAGTGTTACCATGATTTATACTTACAGGGGTGTATGCATAGATCGTGGTAAAAGACGTGTCAAATTTCAACGGTTCAGATAAAAAGCGCTAAATCAACGAATCAGGATTGGGCGGTTAAAGTCCCGTCTTATTTCGTTGATAAAGCTGCGTTTCGTTGATATAAAAGAGCTATCAACGAAACACCCAGAAAACTGCTAAGACTGTCAACGAAATGGTGCATTCCGTTGGCATAGTAATTTTGACTTAGACAAAATTTTACTTTTTCCTGAGAAAATTTATTCACAGAAAAACATAGCAAATTTCTGGCTGCTTTATGACTTGCAAATATCTCAAAAATAATTAAGAGAAATTTAGCATACCTAGCTCACTTACTAATCTTGAGAATGTTGATTCATCAAGTGGCTTGGTAAAGATGTCTGCAAGTTGTTGTTCACTTGGAACAAAATGTAACTCCACAGTACCATTCATAACATGTTCTCTAATGAAATGGTACTTGATGTCAATATGCTTGGTTCTTGAATGCTGCACTGGATTCTCAGTAATGGCAATGGCACTAGTGTTGTCACAGAAAATAGGAATTTTCTCAACTCTTAATCCATAATCAAGTAGTTGATTTTTCATCCATAAAATCTGTGCACAACAACTTCCAGCTGCAATATACTCAGCCTCAGCTGTGGAGGTGGAAACTGAGTTTTGTTTCTTGCTGAACCATGACACAAGCTTGTTTCCTAAGAATTGACAAGTGCCTGTTGTGCTTTTCCTGTCAATTTTACATCCTGCATAATCTGCATCTGAATAACCAATTAGTTCAAAACCAGATTCTCTAGGGTACCAAATGCCAAGGTTTGGTGTTCCTTTGAGATATCTGAAAATTCTTTTAATAGCAACTAAATGGGATTCTCTAGGATCAGCCTGAAATCTAGCACATAGACATGTAGCAAACATAATATCAGGTCTACTAGCTGTTAAATATAAAAGTGAGCCTACCATGCCTCTGTAACTTGAAATGTCCACAGATTTTTCCTTAGTATTCAATTCAAGTTTGGTGGCAGTGGGCATGGGAGTTTTGGCAGGAGAGCATTCCATTAAGTTAAACTTCTTTAATAAATCATGAATGTATTTAGTTTGACTAATAAAAATGCCTTCATTAACTTGCTTCACTTGAAGACCAAGAAAGTAAGTTAATTCTCCCATCATGCTCATTTCATATTTACTTTGCATAAGCTTGGCAAACTTTTGACAAAGCTTCACATCTGTAGACCCAAAGATTATGTCATCTACATAAATTTGAACAAGTATAGTAGAGCCATTCACAATCCTATGAAAAAGAGTTTTATCTACAGTACCTCTAGTGAAGTGATTCTCAAGAAGAAACTGTGAGAGTGTGTCATACCAGGCTCTAGGTGCTTGTTTCAAACCATAGAGTGCTTTGAGGAGGAAGTATACATATTCAGGAAAATCATCATCTTCAAAACCAGGAGGTTGACTCACATAGACCTCCTCTTCCAATTCCCCATTCAGAAAAGCACTTTTCACATCCATTTGATAGACTTTGAAATTGGCATGGGCTGCATAGGCTAGGAAAATCCTTATTGCTTCTAGTCTTGCAACAGGAGCAAATGTTTCATCAAAATCAATTCCTTCTTCCTGTGAGTAGCCTTTTGCAACCAGTCTTGCTTTATTCCTTGTGACTATGCCATTTTCATCCATCTTGTTTCTGAACACCCATTTTGTGCCTATGACACTCCTGTCTTTAGGCTTGGGCACCAGCTTCCAAACATTGTTCCTTTCAAATTGGTTTAGCTCTTCTTGCATAGCCAAAACCCAATCTGGATCTAGAAGTGCATCCTCAACTTTCTTTGGCTCATCTTGAGACAGAAAGCTGCTATATAGACATTCTTCTTGAGTTGCTCTTCTAGTTTGGACTTTTGAAGAGACATCACCTATAATGAGTTCAAAGGGATGATCTTTAGTCCATTTCCTTGAGAGAGGTAGATTTGCTCTTGAAGACGTAGCTTCATGATCATGATTGCCTTGATTGGATATTTGTCCTTGAGAAACTCCCCCTGAGTTTGTTGTCCCTAATTGATCACTTCTAGAAGCATTCCTATGACTATCAACGGTATGACCGTTTTGGCTGTCAACGAAACGCTCATTCTGACTGTCAACGAATCCACCACCATGACTGTCAACGAAATGACCATTTGGTCGGCTAGCTGCTATCCTTTTTAACCTTAATGCAGCAACTTCATCTTCACTGCTGCTTTCATCTGTGCTAGATACAACAACTTTAGGCTGTTTCTCAGTAGCCTTCTCATGATGCACTTGTTCTCCTTCCTCATTCTCAAAAGAGAGACTTTCATGGAAACCTTCATCACAGAGACCTTGTATTTTGAGATCATCAAAAACAACATGTACAGATTCCATAACAATGTTGATTCTGAGATTAAAGATTCTGTAAGCTTTCCCTGCTGCATATCCCACAAATATTGCTTCATCTGCCTTTGCTTCAAATTTCCCCAAATGCTCAGCTTGATTTCTCAGAACAAAGCACTTGCATCCAAAGACATGAAGAAAATCTAATAGTGGCTTCTTTCTTTTGAGTAACTGATAAGGGGTCATTCTTTTGGCCTGATTAATCAAAGAAATATTTTGAGTAAAGCAAGCTGTGTTAACTGCCTCAGCCCAAAAATATGTAGGTAACTTTGATTCATCTAGCATTGTCCTTGCAGCTTCAATAAGTGTTCTGTTTTTCCTTTCAACTACACCATTTTGCTGTGGTGTTCTTGCTGCTGAAAACTCATGCAAAATACCATTTTCTTCACAGAACACCTTCATGCTTGAATTCTTGAATTCTGTCCCATTGTCACTCCTAATCCTTCTTACTTTGAAATCAGGATGATTGCTTACCATCTTGATGTGATTGATAATGATTTCACTTGCCTCATCTTTAGAGTGCAAAAAGAAAGTCCATGTAAATCTAGAAAAATCATCAACAATCACAAGACAGTATTTCTTCTTTGAGATGGACATAACATTTATAGGGCCAAATAGATCCATATGAAGTAACTCAAGCTGATGGACAATTGATGACTCTGTCTTGCTTTTGAATGATGCCTTCTTTTGTTTCCCTTTTTGACAGGCATCACACAAACCATCCTTGGAAAACTCCACCTGTGGAATTCCTCTAGCAAGATCCTTCCTTACCAAATCATTCATAACCTTGAAATTCAGATGGGATAACTTCTTGTGCCATAACCAACTTTCATCCTTGCTTGCCTTGCTGAAAAGACAAGTGATGGTGTCTGAACTTGTGCTACTAAAGTCAGCAATGTACACATTCCCTCTTCTGAATCCAGTCATTACCACATTGTTGTTTCCTCCTTTAGAAACAACACAGGCTTCTTTTGAAAAAGTAACTAAAAATCCTTTGTCACAAAGTTGGCTGATACTAAGCAAGTTGTGCTTAAGACCATCCACCAATGCAACCTCATCTATGATGACATTCTCTTTTGAAATCAAGCCATATCCCTTTGTGTAGCCTTTGCTGTCATCTCCAAAAGCAATACAAGGGCCAGCTCTTTCCTGAAACTCTGTGAGCAGGGTAGAATCACCAGTCATGTGTCTTGAACAACCACTATCCAAGTACCAAAGATTCCTTTTGTCTCCCTGCACACAATAAAACCAAATCAAGTTGATTTTGGTACCCAAGTTTCCTTGGGTCCTGTCTTGTTAGCCTTTGCATTCCCTTTTGTACCATTTTTCACTTTGGGCTCAGATTGATTCAGATCAATCTTTACCCTTGGTGTTGATTTCTGAGGGTTGCTCATATTTTCATTCATAGCATGCATAGTTGGAGGAACAATCATGTTATTCATGTTCCATGGCATTTGTGGCATGTTAAACATATTCATGTAAGGATTAGACACAAAAGGCATGTTAGCATATGGATTCTGAAATTGTGCATATGGAGCAAACATGTTAGACATAACAGGCATTGTAGGCATAGGACTATTCCTTGCAGGCTTGGGAATTTTCACAATAGCAGTTTTCTTAACAGATTTGCAGTTAGTAGACAAGTGACTAACACTTCCACAATTAACACATGTCTTTCTAGGAGCATATTTATCAGGTGTGTAATTGTTGTGTTTGTTAATTCCTACTTTGCCATTCCTGTTATTCTTTTTATTTCCCTTAGCCTCATTTTGAACTTTTTCTACCTTGTCTTTCAATTGCTTGTTAGACAAGTGACCTACATTAGCTCTCTCAACAGGCTTCTCAACTTTCTTTGAATTACTAGACTCACCTTGAACAAAGTTCTTGGTAACAGGACCATACTTGTCATTAAGTCTAGTGAGTTTCTCTTTTCTTTTGTCTGTCAACGAAACAGCCTGATCGGTTGATGGTTCATGTGTCAACGAAACATTGCATTTCGTTGACATATCAACCTCCAACAAATGATCATTGTTGTTTGTTGACTCTGTTTCTGATTCTAAGGTTTCACCAACACACCCTAGCTTCTCTTTGTTCTTTTTCCATGATTGCTCACAGAAAGATTCCATACCTTGAACATTAATGATGTTGGTAGCAACATTCCTGGCATCTTTCCATTTAGCAATCACACCTTGTTCTATTTCAAGTTGTGTTTTAAGAATTTCTTCCCTTTGTAACACGTTCTCAAGTTCCCTCTTAGCATCCCTACTGACACATCTCATTTTCTCAAATTCAATGAGCTGTGCTTCTAACATTGCATTCCTATCACTTAAGAGCAAATTAGTCTCTTTTATTCTAGAATTCTCCTTGGTAAGTGATTTAAGAGTAACACGCAAATTATATAGTACAGTAGACATTTCATTTACTGCACTATCGCATTCCTCTTTAGAAAGCTCAGAAAGATTAGTAATTGTTACCTGGTTGCTTGAAGAACTTGCTTCCTGCTCATGATTGTCAGCCATAAGAGCCAAGTTGACATACTCAATTTCATCATCAGAGTCTTCACCATTACCAGCCCAGTCATACTCCTGAGACATGAAAGCCTTTTCTTTTTCCTTGAGAAGTTCAAAGTATTTCTTTTTATAATCAACAGGCTCAAATTTCCTGTTGCCCTTCTCAACCTTGGGCTTTCTGCAGTCTCCAGCAAAGTGACCAAGCATTCCACAATTGAAACATTTTGACTTAGACTTTTCAATCCAGTTTGTTTTGCTAGGTTGAAAGTCTCTTCTTGGTGGCCTTGCCTCTGAGTTTCTTTTGAACTTGAACTTAGAGAATTTCCTAGACAGAAAAGCAATGTGCTCATCAATCTCATCTAAGTCATTCAAGTTGGCTGGTTCTGATTCTTCTTCTTCTTCTGTCATCTTGTCTTTACCCTTGCTAACATCACTCCTACAACTAGGTCGACTAGTTGTGGCCTTTGCAGTTTCTTTACTGTCATCTTCCAGTTGGTTCACAGATGCAATCAATGCAATAGATCCACCCTTCTTCTGTACCTTTTCAATTTCCTCATCTTGCTCCATTTCCAGCTCATAAGTCTTCAAGGTTCCATAAAGCCTTTCAAGAGTGTAGTCTTTGTACTCTTGAGTGTTTCTAAGAGAAACAGTCATAGGCTTCCATTCTTTTGGAAGAGCTCTGAGAAATTTAAGGTTTGAATCCTTAGTTTGATAGATCCTCCCATACAGCTTTAATCCATTCAAAAGCTTCTGAAACCTACTAAACGTGTCATTTAGGGTTTCACCAGCCTTAAAATGAAAATGCTCATATTGTTGTATAAGGAGTTGCATTTTATTTTCCCTGACTTGCTCAGTTCCTTCACAGAGAGTTCTAACAGTATCCCATACTTCCTTAGAGGTTGTACAGTTGATAACATTGTCAAACATCTCTTGCTCCAAACCATTAAACAGAATGTTCATGGTTCTTTTGTCTTTATGGACTTCTGCAACATCTTCAACAGTCCATTCTGAGACAGGTTTTGGAATCTCTACATCAGGAGCATCATCTGGCAATCCAACTCTAGAATCAAGCTTCATGGGAACGTGTGGACCTTTCTCAATGCAGTCTACATACCTCTCATCCATAGACATGAGATGTAAATGCATCTTTACTTTCCAGTGAAAGTAATTGTCCTTATCAAGAACTGGTATCTTCACACCTGCATCCTTCTTCACCATGGTATCTGTTATTGGTCTTGATCTTTAAACTTCTTGTATGTTAGAAGCTATCTCTGATACCAATTGTTAATCCCAAATGACCTAACAGAATTGTAGAAGGGGGGGGGGGGGTTGAATACAATTCTTGATATTTCTTTAACTTAAAGAAACTTTATAAAATTAAACTGAACTGAATAAATAAAAACACAAGATATAAATAATTCAGTTGGATTGTTTGATGATCCAACTGAAGTGTTTTTATTGCGGAAATAATCTGTGATACAAATGTACACAGCTGCTCAGTTACAAGGTTGTTGAGAAGAAAAATGCTCTCAAAGATAGCTAATACAAACTCTTTGTTTTTCTTCACACTTCTAAAGTAACTGCTACACTTGGTTATATAAACCCAAGTTTACAACCCTATTTTTGGCTACACTAAAAGTACAATGAGTAACCGCCAATAGTTTGCTTTTCATCCCTTTGTCCAGTGGTCCTTGGAGATCCTTGCTTTTGTCTTTATGCTTATTATGATCACTCCCAAGAGCCCAATTGGAAACTGGGATGTTTCCTTATTCCCCATGTCCATGTTAATGGTTTCCAATGCAAAATACATTTTCACATCTCCTTTTTGATCTGTCAGGAACCTGTCACTATCACTTTGTCAATTATATAGAAAAGCAATAATGATTCGTTGATGGCATGGAGATGTGTTTCGTTGATAGCTTTATTCTTCATTTCGTTGATGGAGTTTCCCTTGTTTCGTTGATGGGTAAACTCCATACCGTTGACAGAGTAATCTTCATACCGTTGACATGTCTTCACTTAGGCAAAATTACAAGGCATAATATATGTACAATTAACCAACCTATTTTGCCTATCTAGTACTTAGTCAACATGACTTAGAAAACCTATCTGATACATACAACAAAATGCCTATCATACTGTGAAGTATTGTACAATGCAATTGCTACAACACTCATTTCGTTGATGAGCTTCCTGTCAACGAAACACTGCAAAGCATGCTATTTCGTTGACAGTTACAAAAGAACTTAATACAAAATCTACTAAGTGTTTTTATCATTATCATCAAGAACAACATATTCCTAACAGAACAGACCTAACTTTTTTAACCTATATACATTGTAAATTATTAAATTCGAAACTTTAAAAGTTTGTTAATCAATTAGTATAGTACTTTTCTGAAAAATCGTACTTTACAAAAAATATTATCAAATAACCTATGTCTGAAAGAAAAAAAATGAAAAAAAATCTTTTTTTTTTCAAAAAACCTGTAAATTTTAATATGTTGTTGGTAGATTCAAATCTTAGATCATTCTACATGATAATTTTACTGTTATATGTAACATTTCTCAACAATTTAATTTGAAAGATCCAATTATGAATTGAGTGATCAAACAAAGCGACCACACCAGTTATAAGAAAGCTTTCGTTATTTAGTCTTTAATATAATAACATAGATATTTACGGGATATACTATAAAAAAATGAATTTTATACAGAATTTTGATCGTCACGGTGTAATACTTTAAAAGAAGAACTATTACAAAAAATATATATATTTTAATTGATAATTTATTTTCTCAAAAGTTCAAAGTTTCAGCATCATTAACATATTACAAAAAAGAGTATATTATACTTTAGCAATAAATATTTAAAAAAATTAAAAATTAAAAAAATTATAAATATTAAGAAAAATTAATGATGTTATCCTGGTAGTTTGGTCCTAAATACTGCCAAAACATTCTCAACCGTTAAATCCAATACTTTTGAAAATAGATGATCAAGATTAGATCATATAAAAAGAAACTATTATCTAAAAATGATAAAAGTTAAAAGATATTATATTAGGATTGGATTTTCCAAAAAGTTAAAACATAAAAATAGTTGTAATTAAATAAGGAAACCCATTTATAACCAAAATAATAAAAATCGTTTATTCTTAAATAGATAGGTGAAAACCGTTAAATTTAACATTAAAAAATGTATTTGGTTAATAAAGGTTATTCTAATAATCTAAACTACATATAAGTTAAGTAGATTTCCTAAATCGAATAGAATTCTCAACATTAAATTTCGTCACTTTATTCTCTTTTTAGTTTTATAATAGTTTTTAATTGAAAAAAAAACTATTAAACCACAACTAAATTAAAGATAATTTTGTGAATTTCATGTGAACCGTAAAATTGGCCAAATCTAACTTTTATAACTCAATATAAACAAATATTAAATTGAGCGTGTAAAATGTAATAAATATCAAATTTTTGACTATAATTATTTTTGGCTAAATCTTTTTTAACAATAATTTAATCATGTAAACTAATAAGTTTTAAATATTAAAATATTCATAAATAAATATAATTATAAATATTAAAAAAACAATCGTGTGTTGCATCATAATAAAAATATAATTATAAACAGAATAATTATAAATAAAATTTAAGTAATCGTGCATCGCACGGGCTATAAGCTAGTACATATAATTATTAGTTTAATTAGCTTAATTCAAACTTAATATAATAATGATTATTAAATTAAAAATAATAATTATATTAAAAGCATAAATCCCCTCTTAGTGTGTCATGTATACCGCGATATACATATAATTATTAGCTTAATATAATTAGTTTAATTCTAAATTAATATAATTATTATTATTAAATCAATATTCTTTATTAAAAGGAGAAATCCCCGCTCAGTGGTATGGTATGTCAGGTATATCGAGATATACATATTATTTTTAGGTTAATTAGCTTAATAAATAAATTATTTTCAAATTAATATAATTATTATTATCATTAAATTTACATTCTTTATTAAAAGCAAAAATCCCTAAAAGTAGAAATCCCTTGTCATGTATACATTGTCATGTATACATCGATATACATATAATTATTAACTTAATTAGCTTAGGATTTTATTAAGAAGGGAAACTATTTTTTGTTGGAACATAATAGTATCAATGTTAAATTTTGATTATATAATTAAATTTATTTATCCCTATTAATGATATGATATATCATGTATATCGTGATATACATGTAATTATTATCTTAATATTATTCACTTAATTTCAAATTAATATAATTATTACAATTAAATTAAAATTAATTACTAATAATAGTTTAGTTGTATACAACGAGTCTACCAACTACCGGGAGTCTTCCAACTAAAAACATTATAGGACGATGTACATATAATTATTAGTTTAATTAGCTTAAATATTCCAAATTAAGATAATAATTATTATTAAGTTAAAAATAATCATATTAAAAGCAGAAATCCACTCTTAATTATAATTGTACAGTGTGTCATGTATACCGCGATATACATATAATTATTAGCTTAATATATCTATACTATTTATTAAAAGCAGAAACCCCCTTTTAAGGTATGGTATGTCATGTATACTATGGCATACACCTAATAATTAGTTTAATTATCTTAATTTAATTAGTTTAGTTCCAAATTAATAAATATTATTATTTGTATTAAATTAAAATTAAAATTTTATTTATCCCTATTAATGATATGATATATCATGTATATCGTGATATACATGTAATTATTAGCTTAATATTATTCACTTAATTTCAAATTAATATAATTATTACAATTAAATTAAAATTAATTATTAATAATAGTTTAGTTGTATACAACGAGTCTACCAACTACTGAGAGTCTTCCAACTAAAAAAAATTGTAGGACGATATACATATAATTAGTAGTTTAATTAGCTTAAATATTCCAAATTAATATAATAATAATTATTAAGTTAAAAATAATCATATTAAAAACAGAAATTCACCCTTAATTGTAATTGTACGGTGTGCCATGTATACTGCGGTATACATATAATTATTAGCTTAATATAATTCGCTCAATTCGCTTAATATAATGAGTTTAATTTTAAGTTAGTATAATAATAATTATTAAATCAATACTCTTTATCAAAAGTGGAAACCCCCGCTTAGTGGTATGTCATGTGTACTGCGATATACATATAATTATTAGGTTAATTAGCATAATAAAATTAACTTAATTCCAAATTAATTATAATATTATTATTACTAAATCTATACTCCCCATCGATATGGTATGTCATGTATACCGCGATATACATATAATTATTACCTAAATTAACTTAATATAATTAGTTTATGAAGAAGAGAAACTATTTTTTGTTGGAACAGAATAGTATCAGAGCCAAATTTTGGTTATATAATATAATTAAATTAATTGGTTTCATTTCAAAATCGGGTTCGATTTGGTGAAATTACACAAGAAATATTTCATTTGATAACATTGTATAATTAACTTTTCATTTAGTACCACTCGAAATTTTTAACTTCGAAGTGACACCATTATACTTTTGATTTCATTCACACAATACCACTTCGTTAACCAAACGTTAATCGATCGTTATAAGATTATGAAATTTTCCATTTGGTACCGCTCTGAAATTTTTGACTTTCAAGTGACACCATTTTACTTTGTGCTTCAGCTCCAAAATACCACTTTTTTAATGAATACGTTCAAACTCCTTAATTTTATGCCCCTCAAAATATTGTTGAACATCTTTTTGCCCACTAAAAGCTAGGAGTTTGAACAGATCCTTCAAATTTATCAGATTCATTAACATAGTGATATTTTGGGGTTGAAATCCAAATTAGAACGGTGTCACTTGAAAATAAAAAAAAATTGGATGGTACCAAACGAGAATTTTCATAATTTTATAACAGTCGCCCCAGAAGATAATTTTAATGTGGTCGATTTCCCTTCTTTTGCAATCAGTTCTGTTCTATCTAATCGTCAACCCCTTCCATGTGTGATTTCTATGTTATGTATGGACGTGCCTAAGTGCATATCGGTTGAAGTAGATTTTTCTTTTTGATCAATCAAAATCTCTTCCCAAACTGTGTGTTCTATGCAGCATGTCGAAGAACGATAAAAAGCCAATTATATAATGGTATCATATGAAATATTTCTTACATAATTACCCAAGTTATTCATTTATTTAAATTTCACTTTAATTGATTTCACTCAGTTTCGATTCTCTAAAATTATATAATTAAATAGTATTTAATTATTATGAGAATTGATAAATAAGCTCAGAGTATTGATATTTAAACTTCACTCTCATATGTTAGTTACATAAATACCCATTACATGATATAATATGATGGAGTTTAAATAGTAAAGTTATGGGTATTTAAGTAATATAAATATTAAAGTGGAGCTTAAATATCAATCCTTGGAGCTTATTTATCAATTCCCATAGACTTTCATCTTAATTTCATGTTTTAATTCTCTATAACTACATGTTTAAATAATATTTATTAGTTATTTTTATTTTGAATATTTTAAGTTTTGTTTTAGATAATATATCTTGATTTGTGCTTCACAATGTTAGATGAAAAATGGTGAGACATTTTAATCTCATGAAATTACTAATTTATCCCTATATGTTTTATTTTTAGAAAAAATTATTGTTGAAAGGAATTGAACTTGGGTCTAACATTGAGCTTGCACATATAGCTTGATTATGAATATTGTTTCAGTGGTAAGTCTGCCTAATCAACTCAGTAATGGTGAATCAATAAAGATGACAAGGTGTTTTATCTAAAGATGAAGCTAAGAGCATCCTTTCTACGGATCATGCTATGGAATCTTATTTCATCTACGGATACAAGCTGAAAACATCATATGCCATCAACGGATAGAAGTTGAGCACATCTTATCTCATCAACGGATAGAAGCTAGGAACATCTTATCTCATCTACGGATAAAAGCTGGGGACATCATATCTACGGATAAAAGCTGAAGGAAGTTGATCATCAGAAACAGCTAAGGATGTCATGTTTTATCTATGGATGCGGTTAAGGAGGTCATGGTCTATCTATGGATGCAGTCAAGAATGTCATGTCTCATCTATGGATACAGTTATGGAATATTACTTCTACGGATATTCTGAGATTACCTTTCTACGGATAATTGACGTAAAATGGCAGTCTACGGATATGGAATTAATATGCCTACTGATGTTCATCTCATTCAACATGGAAAACAAATCTATGTAACAGAATCTTTTGCAGGTTTCCTTATTTAACAGGTTGAATGGAGGACAGTCTCAGAAATCATCATTACACACACATGACTAAAAGATGGTGGATAACGACGCAATAGATGTATGGAATAGGGAGTCAAAATTGTAAATATTCGAAGGCTCAAATTCCTACAAGTGAAATGTGAAGTCATCTATTGTCTTTTATGTCTCGATGGATAAATAAGAGTTAAGGCAGCTACCTAGAAGTTTAAATTCTAACTAGACACAAATGAAAGGCTTGACAAGCATGAAGACCTATTTGTATACTACATGTTCACTTATCTCAGCTGATAGTGACTTGACAGTCGGGTAACCAAGGAGAGGTCTCTTTCATGCAGATGTCACATAGGCTTGGAAGGTAGGTCAATTGCATGGACTTAGTAATTTTTGAAGAGAGCACCACACTCAATCAGAAAGCACCATTTGGGATTATACAAGTTTATCTTTGATGCCAACCAAGGCATTTCCCGAATAGGATAGTTTCTGAGACGAGCATGTGATCAAGCAGAACCAAAATGTAATATTTTATTATGTTGTAGGTTTTGTTTGTAACACACAGTCGATGTATTTAAGACTGTGTGGAATAGCATAGAAAAGTATGTGGAGAGAGCACAAAGCTGAAAGTAAAAACACTTAGGCTCTCTTCCATCATCTGTGTAAGCAGCTGGAGTTTGTTGAAAAACAAAACCAGAGAATTCTTCAATATACACCTCATGTGGGCTTTTTCCGAGAAACCCACCTGAAAAGTTTAAAAAGTCTGCTTGTCTCCTGCATTACTTTTTAACTCGAAGAATTCATTTATGTTCATGTCTTGTCTCAATTCTTAGTTAATTTACCAACACATATATTCATACTGTAAAAGTTTGAAAAAGTTTTATAAAATTAATTAGATTGTATTCAACCCCCCCCCCCCCCTCTACAATCTAGGTTGCATTGTTCTGGGAATAACAATTGGTATCAGAGCAAGCTTCTAACATACAAGAAGTTTAAAGATTAAAAGCAACTGCAACCATGGAGAGAGGTGACAATGAAGAAGCTGGGAATGAGTTGTCGAACAAAGACTCAAAGTTGGAGTTTGCAAACTCTTTACCCAGAAAATGGAAGCATATCTCTGTATCTATCAACAATACCCCTGAATCCAAAGATCTAAATCTTAGTACCCTGTTAAGTACTCTTGAATGCTCAAATCTTGAGGCTATTCAGGATGCAAAGATTATCAGTAAAGAAGGGGAGACAGAAACAAGAGATGTGGTCATCTCCAACCAAGATTTGAAAGAAGAGGAGAGAACAGAAGCAGCAAGCTCAACATTCAAACTGAAGATCTGTGAATGTATCAGAACCACAACAGACAAGGGCAAGGAAGGAACGACACTGGAAGATGAAGTCTTTTTTTAGCAAAGGGTTTCAACTGAAGAGGATTTTTCAACGTCAACAGAGGGATCTATCAACCTTGTACCCACAGCCTATGACAATCAAGAAGCAAGTTCAACCAGAAATCAGGTATTTTCTGTGAAGCCAACTAAGCATGTTAAAGAAGTATGTTACAGCACTGCAATGAGTTTATTTGATGAATTACATATTGTGTGTATTTCCTTTACCAATCTCATTGAAGAAAATGTCAGACTCAAAGCAACTAATGTTATGCTTAGTGAGATAAATGCTATGTTGGAAACTCAAGTCTCTGAGTTTAAGGAAACACTTGTTGAATGCATGAATGCTAAACATGAACTTGAGGCTGTCTTAAAAAGAGAAGTGGTTTTGAAAGAGCAGTTGAGAAAGGAACAAGAAGTTATTGCAAGATGGAATAATTCCAGTTACATTATGCCCAACATTATCAAATCTCAAGGAATGGACACATTTTGTAAAGAGACCTGGAAGTGCAATAACAAGAAGCTAGAGGATGTGGAGACTGCTCCAAAGAAGGTAAAACCATTTAGGAGTAATCAGACTCTAGAGAAACTGAGCAATATGGTTGGACCAAGTTTCAAGAACCAGGTTAAATCACTAAGAAGCAAAACCATCAAGGAATAAGAGTCAGATGCAGATGAAGAGGAAAGCTTGAATGAAACAACAATGATTGACTGTAGTAGCAGCTACCCATCAGAAGAAAGTACTTCCAGAAGGCCCTGCATTCGATGTGGTAGAGTTAATCACTTGTATACTTCTTGTAGATTTGTTCATACAAGATCTACTCAACTACGTATGACTGATATGCCTGTCATGCATCACATTTTTGCTCTCAATGTTCGAGATTCAACAAGATATGCTAACATGCCATTTGTTCCTCATCCATATTGGTATGAATTCAATATACCTCAAATGTCATGGAGCATGCCGGACTTGAATGATTTGTATGCTCAAACATTTCCTTGCCGAGCATCAAATTTTGATATTCTTGAGCAACATGTGAATGCTAATCTCTCAATGTCAGAACCAAGGGATGAGAATGGATTGAATCCTTTGAAGCTCAAAGCTCAGAAAGAAAAGATGACAGTCATAAAAGCTAAAAAGCAAAAACTCAAGGAAACTTGGGTACCTAAGCCTGCTTGATTTGGTTTTGAAAGCGTGCAGGAGGAAGATACAGGAGCTTTAGTTTCCTACTAGAGTTTCTGTCCTGCTCACTAATTGCTCAGAGGAAAGTAGCCCCTTTACTGATAAGTGGAGATGATATTTGTAGTCATGATTAAGTAATGAAGCATGACTTTGGCAAACAATATCATCAGTTAGGGTTGAAGCACTAGTTGATGGATATAAGCATACCTTGCTCTGTATCTATCAAGCATGTGACAAAGGAAACTTTGTATTTGTAGCCTGCATTGTCCATCAACAGAAAGACAATGAAGTGGTAATAACTGGACACTTGATAGAAAAGTGTATGTAGCTGATTTGTTTACTGCCTTGGAGGATTGCATGTCTTGACCTCTTTTGTGACAAGGCAAAATCAGAATAATTGTAGCTAGTGAATAAGAAGCTGTATGAGTCTTGATTAGAGGAACCCCAAGTTTTGCCAAGGATGGGTTAAAGGATGCATGCCATTAAGGGAAGCAATAGAAGACCTCTATCAAGGACGGGACAGATCATACGTTTGATAAACTCCTTCAGCCACTGCACATGAAATCTCGCCAAAGAATTTAGCTCAAGAATTTAGTGTGAAGAGATCTTATGAAACAAATGATAAAACTGTAGAGACTTTGCTTGGAAAATCAGGATAACTATTTTGAGCTCTGGAAAGTTGTGGCTGGTGCTACTTATTGCAGCCAGAATGTTTTCTTGATCATTCAAGCACCTGAAGGAGGAATCATCAAATTGTGTGAATAAGTGTAGCCAACAGTTTTCTCTTTTCACATTCCTTAGCCAAGGAAGTAATAGAAGCTTAGCTAAAGGAGATAAGGGAATCTATGTGGGAAATTACTTGAAGAACATCAAGTCCATGATCGAATACTTAAAATATCACAATTGTTAAGTTTAACTGACATCTGGATAAATATTCTCAAGTAATTCATGAGTGGAAGAAAAGATCTTTGATAAGAGGAAGTATAGGTGAAGCTGAGAGTGGTGGTTTCTTCTACGTGCATTTCTGACTATCTTCCATGAGATATGACATTTAGATGTAGAGGAAAGTAAGCAGCCATCCATGGTATCTCATGTTCTTTTCTGAAGGGTTTTCTGCATGGAACATCTACTCAGGAGGAGCATTTCTCAGAAAGTGTTAATCTACTTCTGCAACTTCAAGAAGACATCCTGCAAAGATCGAATCCTTTATCTACTCAGAAACCCAGGTTGGGTATGCAACTCATAAGGAGTGCATGTAGCTGGAAAAGCCCACAAGGGGTTTTAAGTCAATGAATCAACACTGTTGTGGAGTCTAAACAGGTTGTTTCTGATGATGCCAGATAAATCAAGCTTATTGATGAGAGATTTTCTGGAATTCTCATATTTAGGTTTGAAATGGAAGGTGGTTCTTGGTATGAAGAAGATGATGATTATGTGGATGGATCAGTATCTCCATGAGTATTCTCCTAGACTATGAATGATTCAAGTCCAAATGAATCATCCATAGAAAGGATAAGTGGAGCATCTGATTGGAAGCCAATTGGAGCATCCGTAGGAAGCCAGAATGGAGCATACGTAGGAAGCCAGAATGGAGCATCCGTAGGAAGCCAGAATGGAGCATCCGTAGGAAGCCAAAGTGAAGCATCCGTAGGTGGATCACAACTTTGAGTTATCACCCCAATGAACTTAGGGGGAGTTTCTCTGAGTTAAAGATCAACCTCACATAATCATACTAATGAGAATATTCTTACATCTTCAAGACCTGCACCTACCATAAGAAGCTTATTCCAAAAATCCAGAAGAAAGTCCTCTTGAAGACAGTTATTGGGTTGAAGGAATAAGGTGTTCACTTGGATCTAGGCAAGATCTTCCAGCTTCTACAAGTCTACATGTCTACTTCCTGGAAATCCAATCTTTCTCCTTGAGTTAGAGTCATGGTTAAAGGAATAAGTGGAACATCTGCCCTCAAATCTCTAAATCTACTGTGCTAAGATCAGGTTCTTCAAAGATTTTCTCTAAAGGGATTCTGTGTTGGACACTGCAGTGGAAATACCTTTTGATCCAAGTGTGACTCGTGAAGAAGACATCAATACCAAGCTGCTTATCAACCATCCTCTTCAGAATGGTAAGTAAGTGAGGTACGAACAAATTTCAATATTTTTCTTGATGTCTTATGTGTAGCCAGTGTTTAAATGACCTTCTTGAAAACTAAGTTTTCCGGAAGGAGTGAAAATTTTGTCTAAGTCAAAATTTTCTTTATCGGTGGATATCCTTATCCGTAGATAGTCATTCATAACACTGGACTTGTTTCTTTGCTTTGTCTATGGATACTGACTATCCGTAGACAAATTTTCTACATCTATGGATACTACTTTTGCTCCTCTACGGATAGTGCAAAAAGAAAGTGTCTATATCTGTAGAAAATTAAAATCTAAATCTCAGCCTTTGCAAGTCTTATCCTTAGCTGAGATACGTGTAGTTTACGTAATATCTAGCATCACTGATCAGTAGCTTTGTTGTTATGCTGAAAAGCTTTTGCAAAGAAGTTCTGAGGAGATAAGTGAGTATTCTTCTAAGAATTCTCATACCAATTATTGACATTACTGAATTGAATACCTTGGTAGGACATTTGTGTTTTGAAAAGATAATTGGTGATCTTCCTCATGACTAAGTAACAGAATGCTAGAAATTATGTTAACCACCTGTTTATGTATTAGTACCTTAACTTTTCTTGGAATCTTTGTGGTATCTCAAAAGATTATCAATCATCCAGTATTTGATAATCCAAGAGATACTTGTTATGCTCTAATTGGTTGTCTAGATGTTGATACTTGCAGGATAAACTCCTAATCAAGAAGACATAGCACAATTCATGCCAATTTCAAGGAAATAAGTTCAGGTCATGGCTCAGAAGAAATGCTTTGCTTAAGGACAAATCAAAAATGCAGCTGAAGCATTTAAGCATTTCTCAAAAGAGTCAAGTACATAAACCTCATGCATCATGCTATTGGAAGAAGTGACGTGCATGCTGTAGTGGAACTACACTGTGTTCCAAGGGAACAACATTTAACCAGATATCTTGCCAATGCTCTTAATGCAGCAACTCACTTGAGTTGATAAATGAGTTTGGTAGGTAATGATTTCTTACTCTCTTACATATCTGTGTTAAATGCATGCAGCCAGTGATTTCAATCTCTGTAATTATTTGTTTATTTTATGTGTTTTATTTGTTTGTTTTATTTTGGTTATCATGACAAGTCAATATAATTGAATAATGTTATGCACTAAGTGAAGTCGTCTAGAAATGATCTTCTGAGTAATATTCAATGAGATAGCAAGCTACTTTTCTCACTGATATTAAATAGTTGATCATCTCTAGACATTAACAAGCTAAGTGCATTGCTGTTCTTTGAATTTTCCATGGATAAATATTCAGGGATATCATTTGTCAAATGTCATACAGTTAATGAATGATGTCAGCTGAATAAGTATCTCAAAAATTCAATTAATCTGCATGTTACATTATTCAAAAGTATTGATACTCTTAATTCTTTATGTCTAGAGATTTTAGTTTAATATTATTTAGCTGAACATATATATATGACCGACTATTTAGTTTTATTCTCATCTTTATTCATAATATCTGTGTCATGATAATTTTCTTTTTGTAATCTGAGCTGAGACACATTTTTCACTCTAGGAACTCAAGTAGTCTCTTCATCTACACTAGAGTGATTTAATTCATGCCTCTTCAGCTTTCCTAACCCCCGTTTAACCCTAGTTAAACACAAGGGTTATCTTGTAGCTCCCTGCCTATTTAAAGGCAAAGGTTGAGATCTCATTTCTTCATCTTAATCTCTAAACATTTCTCCAAAAATGGCTTCAACAATTCTTGATATTAATCATGAGGAGTTCAACGCTTTGTCCACCGTGAACAAAATCTTCCTGTTGCAAGAGAAGGTTGACCTCCTCATCAGGGAGGAGGAGGACGAGATTCGAAGGATGAGAGCTACTCTCGATGCTCTCATGGCTCGCAACCGCTGGGGAGGTCCTGATGGAGGCCCTGAAGGAGCCTCCGGGGAGGCAGCAGCAGCAGCAGCAACTTAACTGCTGACTGTTTGTCTCTCCGGGGAGAGGGCAAGGGAAAGGGGGGGGGGAGCTGGGATGTTTTCCGGTTCTTTTTGTTATTATGTTTTCTTTTTCAATGTACTTTAATTTTTTTTAATGAATATGGGGTTTTCCCCAGTTTATTATATTGTTGTGTGTGATGTGCATGTTTAATTTCTTTCTTTTTGCATTTGAATCCATTTAACTTGTTTATCCTCTAAAAATTGGCTTGCATGTTAACTGGACTCATTTCCTTAAATAAAAAGACAAACATCTCATATACAATAACAACAAAAAATTTAATTTACATATTTTTCTTTTCGATGAATTAATCAAAGGTTGTATTATAAAATCTATCTACTTAAGGATCAACTTTGATTAAATTATCAAGAAGCCCTAATTTTTCAACTAACAGAAAGTGAGCTCTTTGAGCAACACAAAAACTGTTTCATTTTTGCATGAACTCACTGAAGAAACATCAGAAGAAAACTTGAAGGAATTTGAAAGAAATTGACAATCTATCAAGTTAAGGTTTGTGCAGCTTCTGATGGTCTCTATGAGGATGTTGTAACAATTAACAGGAAAGCTGGCAATCTTGGACTTTAGGAGAATAAACCTTCAATGGAGAAGGCTCTTAACAGTTCATCATTGATAAAGGGAAGGTATTAATCTTATCTTTATCAAACTCTCATTTGCTAAAATCTAAATCATTTTTCTTTGCCTTTTCAAAAACTGAGATGAGAACTGATTGGAATGACCCCCAAGTTCTCTACCCTATCAGTTACACCCTAATTGTGATAAACAACTCTTAACCCCCTCTACAGTTTCTCAACAAACTGTAGTTGGAAAACTCTAGCAAATCTTAACCAGTGGGGAGTGATAAAGGAGCTAAGTGAGGGTGAGGGCAGTGGTGAATATCAAGAAACCACTAGAAGAAAAGGTGAGGGTGAGATTACCAGCCAAACTGCCTTATGTCTTCTCAAAAAAGCATAATGGTAAAAAAGGATTAGCTCTTTTCTGGTTGTAGTCTCCCAAAAGACTATGATCATTGAAAAATGCTCTGATCCAGGAGCACTAATGAGGGATTGGGACACTGTGTGCATAATGTGGATTATTATCATTTCTGTTTCCTGAAGTAGAAAGAAAATATATGCACGGGCACAGGGGGAGCACACACTATTCTCAAATTCAATCTGATGCATCTTCTTCAAATGTGAGGATGCAGTCCCGAGTCCATTTCATCTCATTAAGTGATAATTGCAGCATTCAACTCATCTGTACTTGATTCTCCATTTTCTGAACTCTTGGAGAAGCTCCATTCACCTAGTGATCATTCTCTTTCAGAGAATTCGTTGGATCACTAGTATCTTTTTGAGGATTTTGATGTAAGCACTGTGCACTTAAATGTCACATTCAATCTTCACAGAACTTACATCAATTTCTACTTCACAAGCCCATTCTTCAAAATTCTCTACGGATATCCTTCATCCGAAGAAAGGTATCTTTCAAATCTACGGATAAGCCTAATCAGAGATTATCCGTAGACCAACAATATTGATTTCCATGATTCTTTCTTGAAAAATCATTCGGCTCATTCTGACTGAGTATCAAGGAATTAAATATAGTTGAGACATCTATAGGTTTGTGGGAAGGGAGTTAGTGGAGTGGCTGGCTTGAGACCAGGCAAAAGGAGAGGGGGAGAATGAGAGGCATGCTAATTCTTCCAGCATGGCAAAAGGAGAGATTTTTTTTTGAGTATCCCTTTAGTAAGGGAAGGTGAGTTGTGTAAAGTGAGTCAGGATGAGATCCTGATGCAAGAATAGAGAGATTCCTGAGAGAAATCTTTCGATCCTTGAAGTGTTGGATTCCTGTACCCAGATATCTTATTCAGTAACCAAGATTATGCCTCTTCTATCCTAATTGCTGATAACAAAAAGGGGGAGAAGTTAGAGAGAAGATAGGTTATTCTTAGGGGGAATTAGAAGGAGATCTTAGACTTCAGAATTTCTCTACTCTCGATTGCAATCTATTGGAACCCCTTAGAAGAAGGTATAGACTAAGTTATAGGAAAGTATATGGAATCTGACAGCTTCAAGTTGTTATTCTTCAAGGTATAGACTAATCTCTATTTGAGGATCACTGAGAACATTGAAGGGTTTTGTTATCATCAACTTAAAGATTTATGCCAGTTCTAACAGTCATAAATAGGGGGAGATTGTTAGGGTTGACCAATTAAAACTACCCTGATATTGAAGAAATAATAAAATAACGAATTTTTACATTAGTTTTATTCAACTTAAGAATAAAATTAAATTTAACAATTTTTTCCAATTAAAACTACCCTGAAATTGAAGAAAGAATTAAATAACGAATTTTTACATTAGTTCTATTCAACTAAGGAATATAATTAAAATAAAGAAAACCAACTCAACTTACAATGAAAGTATAGACCAAGAATAAATTAAACCTACTAAACTTAGAATTTGAAGTTACAAATTTTTACATTGAGAATTGTACTCAACTTAGAAAACCTAATCATATTTGATTTATATTATTAAAATAATTTTTTTTTTAATATTAGATCTAACAGTTCTCATTCATTTATTTTAAGATCAAAGGTCCTTACTAATTTGGCGGTACAGGAGCAAAGTTTTGGATAAGATCCCTCTTACGCTTATTATATATAAGGATTTAATTATACTTATACTATAAATTTAAGCACATGAATTTTAAAATTTTATACTTATATTCAAATATTTTGCTGCTTAAAAATATTATTTTGTTTATACCACAATTTGTTATTAAAAAATCATTATAATTTGTATGAAACTTTGGAAATTACTGTACAATATATTGAATTTACGAGGACAAAATTGGAATGTTGTTAAGATGGGATAAAGAGTTGGGTTAACGAGGTAAATGTGTAATTAAGTGATGTAATGACGTTGTTTTTGTCAGACGCGGAAACTGCACTATAAATCATGAACAAATAAACAAGTAACCAAAAGCACCTTTGTTTTTCTCTTCTCTCAAGAACAAATAAGATCAAAACCCTAGTTTCATTATACCCCATACACAAGATTCAAATATACATACATTCTTTTAAGATTATAAATCTATAAATCTATGTTAGGGTTGACCAATTTGGAATGATGATAACAAAATGCTCAAGACAAGAATTTGATCTTGACACTGAAGCTGATTGTCAGAAAGCTAGTTCATAGAAGCTGATAAATCAGGAAGCTAACTAGAAGACATTTTATCTATCCAATGTCTAAAAGCCACATCAAATGATTGGAGGATATTCTATAATCAAGTTAGGAAGCAACTCAGAAGCAAGCCAATGGACATCTAGTCAAGCACCAAGTGTTTCAGTGGTAAGTCTGCCTAATCAACTCAATAATGGTGAATCAATAAAGATGACAAGGTGTTTTATCTAAAGATGAAGCTAAGAGCATCCTTTCTACGGATCATGTTATGGAATCTTATTTCATCTACGGATACAAGCTGAAAACAACGGATAGAAGCTGGGGACATCTTATCTCATCAACGGATAGAAGTTAGGAACATCTTATCTCATCTACGGATAAAAGCTGGGGACATCATATCTACGGATAAAAGCTGAAGGAAGTTGATCATCAGAAACAGATAAGGATGTCATGTTTTATCCATGGATGCGGTTAAGGAGGTCATGGTCTATCTATGGATGCAGTCAAGAATGTCATGTCTCATCTATGGATACAGTTATAGAATATTACTTCTACGGATATTCTGAGATTACCTTTCTACGGATAATTGACGTAAAATGGCAGTCTACGGATATGGAATTAATACGCCTACTGATGTTCATCTCATTCAACATGGAAAACAAATCTATATAACAGAATCTTTTGCAGGTTTCCTTATTTAACAGGTTGAATGGAGGACAGTCTCAGAAATCATCATTGACCCGTGACTAAAAGATGGTGGATAACGATGCAATAGATGTATGGAATAGGGAGTCAAAATTGTAAATATTCGAAGGCTCAAATTCCTACAAGTGAAATGTGAAGTCATCTATTGTCTTTTATGTCTCGATGGATAAATAAGAGTTAAGGCAGCTACCTGGAAGTTTAACTTCTAACTGGACACAAAGGAAAGGCTTGACAAACATGAAGACCTATTTGTATACTACATGTTCACTTATCTCATCTGATAGTGACTTGACAGTCGGGTAACCAAAGAGAGGTCTCTTTCATGCAGATGTCACATGGGCTTGGAAGCTAGGTCAATTGCATGGACTTAGTAATTTTTGAAGAGAGAAGCACACTCAATCAGAAAGCACCATTTGCGATTATACAAGTTTATCTTTGATGCCAGCCAAGGCATTTCCCGAATAGGATAGTTTCTGAGACGAGCATGTGATCAAGTAGAACCAAAATGTAATATTTTATTATGTTGTAGGTTTTGTTTGTAACACACAGTCGATGTATATAAGACTGTGTGGAGTAGCATAGAAAAGTATGTGGAGAGAGCACAAAGGTTAAAGTAAGAACATTTAGGCTCTCTTCCATCATCTATGTAAGCAGCTGGAGTTTGTTGAAAAACAAAACCAAAGAATTCTTCAATATACACCTCAGGTGGGCTTTTTCCGAGAAACCCACCTGAAAAGTTTAAAAAGTATGCTTGTCTCCTGCATTACTTTTTAACTCTAAGAATTCATTTATGTTCATGGATTGTCTCAATTCTTAGTTAATTTACCAACACATATATTCATATTGTAAAAGTTTGAAAAAGTTTTGTAAAATTAACTAGATTGTATTCAACCCCCCTTCTACAATCTAGGTTGCATTGTTCTGGGAATAACAATCTATTTGTTGTTTCTTCGTTTTAATATTAGATTTATCTCTTCTACTCCATCTATTTAATATTTAATGGTTCTTTTTAATCTGGTCGTACAACGGTCATACAGGGACTGTACCACCAAAATTTTGGATAAGATATCTGTTACGTTTATTATATATAAGAATATTATTCGTAATGTGAGACTATATAAAGAGAAGAAAAGTTATTCGTATATTCGGGAATTCTGGGGATATATGTGTTTTCTCTAGTCTGTTAAAAAGTTGTGCACTACAAAATTGAAAACAAAAAAAATTGTTCATAGCACATATGATGGGGCACTGTAAAATATTTTGATTAGTCTTGTGAACGCGGTTCATATGCAACCTAAACACATTCTGTTTTGCTGGGCAAGAAGAAAGATCAAGTCATGTGGATCATTGACAGTGGTTGCTTAAGACACATGACAGGTGATAAAGCCCTGCTATCACACTATGTAGAGAAAGCTGGCCCAATCATAACCTTTGGAGACAACAACAAGGGTTACACAGTGGGATATGGCTGTCTGGAAATTGGAAATGTTGTCATTGAAGACATTGCTCTTGTGGATGGACTGAAGCACAATCTACTCAGTGTCAGCCAATTCAGTGATAGGGGATTCAAGGTTGATTTTGATATGATGATGTGTAACATCTATCACAAGAAGGATGGGAACCTCTCTTTAAAAGGGGTCAGAAAAGGAAGCTTGTTTGTTGCTGACTTAAACTCAACAAAGAAGGATAAAGTTTACTGTTTTTACAGTAAAGCAACTGTTGGTGACAGTATGCTTTGGCACAGGAAGCTCTCACATCTCAACTTCAAGATAATGAATATTTTGATGAAGAAGGAGTTAGTGAGAGGTTTGCCCCAACAGGAATTCTGTCAAGAAGGACTGTGTGAAGATTGTCAAATGGGCAAACTAAGGAGAGCTGTGCACAAGTCCAAGCCAATGAACACCAACATAGAAGCACTCAAGTTGATTCACATGGATCTCTTTGGACCAGTCAATGTACCATCTATGGCCAAAAAGAGATATGCCTTAGTAATGGTGGATGATTACTCAAGGTACACTTGGGTGAAATTTCTTGAATCCAAAGATGAAGCTGCTCAAGTGATTATTGATCAAGTCAGAGTTCTTGATAGAACTCCAAACTCAAAAGTCCAAATCTTGAGGAGTGACAATGGTACAGAATTCAGAAATGCCACACTTGGAAATTTCTGTAAAGATGAAGGAATTGTACAACAATTCTCTGCTGCAAGGACTCCACAACAGAATGGAGTTTTAGAAAGAAAGAACAGGACTCTCATTGAAGCAGCTAGAACTATGTTGCATGATGCCAAACTGCCAACATATTTCTGGGCTGAAGCTATCAACACATCTTGTTATACTCAAAGCAGAACCATGATTAACAAAACTCATGCAAGTACACCTTACTGTCTGCTAACTGGGAAGAAACCTACTGTCAAATACTTTCATGTGTTTGGGAGCAAATGCTTTATGATGAAGGATAACCATGAGAAGAAAGGAAAATTTGACACCAAGGCATTTGAAGGACTATTCATGGGTTACAGCACAGAAAGGACTGCCTACAGAGTTTATGTTATGGAACATAGGATTATTGAAGAAAGTGTTAATGTCACATTTGATGAAACCAAGTTTCCAGGACTGCATGAAGAAGGAAAGATGTAGACATTCATATTTGAGAATCAAGGATACTTGGAAGCTGAGGAAATTGTTGATGAAGACCTAGCTTCACTCAAACTGTTGAAGTTGACAAAGATACTGTCAATACCATTACTGTCAACCAAACTCCAGCTCAGTCACAGACCATAACTTCTAACATTCATAACAGTCATGACTCTGGAGCCAATGAAGAACATGGTGAAAACAATGGAATTGGTGAGCATTCAACTCAACAAACTGAAGCAACTGTTCCTGTACAATCAAGTAGCTTGCCCAGAATCACCAAGTGGAATAAGGATCACACAAATGACCTTATCATTGGTGACCCTAGTTCTGGAGTGAGGACAAAGAACAAAGTCTCTGCTGACAACATGTTTTCATGCTTCCTGTCTCAAATGGAACCCAAGACAACTGATGAAGCATTGTTGGATTCTGACTGGGTAATAGCCATGCAAGAAGAGCTAAATCAGTTCGAAAGAAACAATGTATGGAAGTTGGTTCCAAGACCTAAGGGAAAGTCAGTCAGTGAGACCAAATGGGTTTTCAGAAACAAGCTTGATGAAAATGGATCAGTGACAAGAAACAAAGCAAGGCTAGTGGCTAAAGGTTACTGTCAACAGGAAGGAATAGATTATGATGAGACATTTGCACCTGTTGCAAGACTTGAAGCTATAAGAATCTTTCTAGCCTATGTTGCACACTGCAACTTCAAAGTATTTCAGATGGATGTCAAAAGTGCCTTCCTAAATGGAGAGTTGGAAGAAGAAGTGTATGTTGAACAGCCACCAGGGTTTGAGGATGCTGAAATGTATGATTTTGTGTACAAACTCTTCAAGGCTTTGTATGGACTAAAGCAAGCACCCAGGGCTTGGTATGACACACTTTCCACCTTTCTTTTGGAAAATCAGTTTACTAGAGGAGTTGTGGACAAGACACTGTTCTACAAACATCATGGTAAGGACATCATTCTGGTACAAATCTATATGGATGACATCATTTTTGGTTCTACAAATGAGAAGCTGTGTGAGAAGTTTTCCTCTCTCATGAGTAACAAATATGAGATGAGTATGATGGGAGAATTGTCATTCTTTCTGGGATTACAAATTCTTCAACAACCTGATGGAATCTTCATTTGTCAAGCTAAATACATCAAGGAACTTCTCAAAAATTTCAATTTGGAAGATTCATCACCTGCAAAGACACCAATGTCCACATCAACTAGTCTGGATCTTGACCCTAAAGGAAAGAAAGTTGCCTCAAGCACCTATAGGGGTATGGTAGGATCTCTCCTATACCTAACTGCTAGCAGACCTGACATCATGTTTGCTACATGTCTCTGTGCAAGGTTTCAAAGTGATCCAAAGGAGTCACATTTAGTAGCCATCAAGAGAATCTTTAGATACTTAAAAGGCACTCCTAACCTAGGCCTTTGGTATCCTAAGAACACTGGATTTGATCTAATTGGTTACTCAGACTCAGACTATGCTGGATGCAAGATTGACAGAAAGAGTACTACTGGTAGCTGTCAATTTCTTGGTGGAAGATTGGTCTCATGGTTTAGCAAGAAGCAGCATTCAGTTTCTACCTCAACTGCAGAAGCTGAGTATATTGCTGCAGGCAGTTGTTGTGCACAAATTCTATGGATGAAGAATCAACTTCTGGATTATGGTCTAGTGTTAAGAGACATTCCTATTTACTGTGACAACACTAGTGCCATAGCCATTTCAGACAATCCAGTTCAACACTCTAGGACAAAGAACATTGATATAAGACATCACTTTATCAGAGAGCATGTTGAACAAGGAACTGTGAAGCTGATCTATGTCCCAACTGACAAGCAACTAGCTGACATCTTCACTAAGCCATTGGATGAAGCAACCTTCAACAGGTTGGTAAGTGAATTGGGAATGCTGAATCTGGTATGTTGATTCACTAAGTTTTCTAAATTTCCAATTCTTTTTGAAGCTCATGACAGCACCTTCAAACCTGCTGTCAAGAGAAGTTACTGTCTACTTGGTCTATGTCTGTTATGTGACAACATGTGTTGACTTGACTATACATGTCTGTATTTTGTGCCAGTCTCATACTTTTAGACCCTGTATGACATTAATGTGGTTATTTGCTTAGTTTGAGAGATAAATATTTGTTCCATTGGACTTTCACACTTTTCTTTGCATAAATCTATAGGATTAAAGGAGGACACGACCATTAATTACTTTTGTGGTAGTTGTATGGGTACTCTAACTGTTGATCATTAGACTTTAATCCTTAGACAATTTTGCCTATAAATTAACCTTAGGTTTCACCAGTCTGCTCTCAGTTTTAAAGTAAATCATGGAAAACAAAGTAGGAATAGAGTACAGGCCAAAGGTATCGTGTGATTCTCCCCTTAATGAAGAAGTGGAAGCCCTGTTTGATGAACTTGACGACTTGCTTCATGAGGAAGATGAACAGTCTCAAGCCATTCAAGCACAGGAAGAAGAAAAATGGAAGATTCAAGAGGAAGAACTTCAGGCACTTCTCAAGGAAGAAGGTTGCACTGAAGAGGAGATTAAGAAAGAAGTCTTAGAATTAGTTAATAAAATCATAAACTGATGTACTCAATGCTATGTTTAAATGATTTTATTAATAAGAATAAAGTTTCTTGTTGTTGTGTTTATTGAGTCTTTGTTTCGTCTGTGTTAATTGCATAGTATCTGTGTTCACAAGATTAAAATTGCTAAATCCATACTCTGTTAATTTTAGGTTAAGTGTATGAATAAATCATTCCGGTAAGTTCATGACAGAAACAATTCCCCATCTAAGTTACTGTCATTAAGAAGGATACTGTCTTGTGTCTCTTGACAGCAGGGAAAGACTTTCTGTCAAGACTTTTACAGAATACTGTCATTCAAATGCTTAACGGTGACAGCAAGTTTTTGCGCAATAGTTGTTGTCGCGCACAACCTACTGTCACCACAACTTATCACTGACAGATTGTTTCTAGCGCACAGGTTACTGTCGACAATAGTGGACCATTGAAATTGGATATTCATCCCACGTTTGACAGTGAATAACGGGCAGTAACTCACGTGTTATGTGAGAGGGTTAAGACACGTTCTTTAAATCCGCTTTTTATGCACAAACGTTTGAGATACCCCTATTTATCCCCCAGTTACTCAGACATATCATTCTCATCACACTCAAGGCAAAATACTTTTCTTCAAGCAAAAAGCTACTTTCTTACTTTCTTCTTTTCTTGAATCTCCATGGCCCCCAAACAGAATCTCTCTCAAACAAACTTTGCTGGCATCCTTTCCCCAAATGATGCTGGTGAAGGTTTCAAAGGACTAGTGTTTTTCTTGAACAAGTCCTATCTTGGTTCTGCCATTACCTCAACACCCATTCTCGACTTAGACAGAATTGAGGCATTTTGGCAAACTGTTGTTGCTCAAACAGAGGGTGAAAACCCATCTATTCGATTCACAATCAATGGGCAACACTACATTCTTACAGCTGAGGTCATCAACACTGCTCTTGGAATTACACTTCAAGAAGGCCGAAATTTTGCTAACCTTGCTACTGATGACACTCTCAAGAAGCTCTTCTTGAAGATTGGGTATGCAGGCCCTATTCTCGAAGAGGGGACAACCAAATGGTATCCGTCTGGTGAAATGGATAGGAAGCATCTGAGAAAGGAGTGGAGTATGATCTTTGATGTGATGGTCAAGGTGTTCTCTACCAAGTCCACTGGCTGGAATGGAATACCCTCCTACATCAAGAAACTGACACATTCTCTTGTCCATGGATACAAGGTGAATGTTGGAGCTCTCCTCATGGCACACCTCAGGGCTGCCATAGGTAAGAAGGTATCAATCTACCCTCGCTTTCTTATGTTGTGCATCAACTCTTTCTGTGATTTTAATAATGATGCCCCTCGTTTAGAGGCTTGCTCTGCTTTGAAAAAGAACACACACACACACACACTCTATTATCATCACAAAATCTCAATGCACATATTCCACTTTGTTTCACTCAGCACATGGTTGATCAAGTGTCCAACCTTGATTTTCCATTACCCTCTGGTTATGGTTCCTTCACTCTTGCGAATGAAACTGAATTAGACCCAAATTCAGTTAACCCCCATTCAACACCATACACTCAGCCTAGGCTCTCTAGACTTCCCAAAGCCCAAAGAGAAGCCTTGCAAGAATCCAGGAAACGACCCTTAGAAGCTGATGTTGGTGGTAGCTCTGTTAGTCAAGAGGGAGACACTGCACCTAGTGCAGCAAATAAGGAGGATAGTCAAACAGAACCCCCAGTGGTTTCCCCTGAGCCTAAGAAGAAGAGAGCTAGGAGGACCAAAACCACTGTTAGCTAAGCTGCAGTTTCTCAACAAACTATGGTTACTGAAAGGGATTCAAACACCTCCCTAGATGTGCCTTCTCAACAAGGTGCATCTATTGAAATTGGCCTGTCTCCCAAGGCACCCTGTACAGAGTCTGCACAAACTCATGGTTCACAACCTGAGGAACCCCCACTTTCAGAAACACACAGTGAGTTAGGGCACAGTGAGGATTTCTCTATTCCTATTGATGGTTCACATGTTTCTCCTGTGAATCAGCCCCCACTCTCTGCTACACTTTCACCTTCTTCATTCCCTATACATTCTTTTGTTTCTTCTCCACAACCTAAAGAAGGGTACAGTCCCAACCCTTCAGGTTTTGATCATCCATCTCCAATCATGGACGAGCCCCCATCTGGTGGTCCACAAGAACCCATTTCTCAAAGTGAAATTTATACCACTCCTCCAAACACTGAGCAAGGGCAAAGTGGTATTTTGTCAGAAAATGAAACAGCCAACACTTTGTCTGAACTCCAAGGAACATCTTACCTTCAGGAAGATGCTGTCACAGCCTCTGTTGCTGTCAATGACACTGGAAATGTTGATGTCTTGGACACAGCTGCTGTCATGGGTGGAGAGAAAGCTACTGTCAACACAGAACCTACTGTCACTCCACATCCCAAAGATGCTGTCATGACAGAACCTGCTGTCCACGCTCCAGCTGACAGTGACATTCCTGCCAAAGATGATGTCCAGTCCTCTCAGCCAGATTTTGATGCTGTAACCATTGAGGATGCCTCTGATGATGACCTACCTCTTGCCAAACTCTTAAAGGTATATTCTAAATCTTCTACTTCCATGCATGTTAGTACTGCTCATACCCATGCATTTAGGTTGAGTGAGGGTGTGCAAAAGAACAGAGAGGTGAGCATAAAAATGAGAGGCAGCCAAATGAGCTGGCAAAAGGAGATGGACTTGAGCATGTCCAGAGAGATCTTGAGGGAGCCCACACTATTCTGGCAGTAGGCCTTGAGAGTCGAACAGTGAGGAGTGATGAGATCACTCAAAAACACCCTGAGAGTGTGAGAACCCCCATAGCCTCCAAGCCCCTTTCTTTTCCTTCCCCTCCAAGAAGGTTAAGGACTGGTGGCCCCTCTGCAAATTTTGGTAACACGATTGAAGCTCTGGAAGGACAGTGTGCTACCTTGAACTCCAAACTGGACTCTCTCTCTCAACTGGTGGTTGATGGTTTTGCTGCTACTCAACTCTCTGTCCAGTTCCTTACTGACCTAGTAGCTGCCAACTCAACTAAGGGGGAGAAGGTAGCAAGATCAGAATCAATATCTATTCAGGAATCAGGTGGAACTCAGGGGGAGCCAATAGCTGTGAAGACCAAAGGGGGAGCAAAACAAGTTTCTGGAATCAAGAGTAAAGCAATGACAAAGGGGGAGCAAGTCAAACCAAGCAGTGGACAACCAAAGGATAAAGCTGAAGATCTTGTTGAAGTTGACTTGGATGGTGAAAAGGTGTTAATGTCTAAGGCAACTCAAGATGCAATGCAAAGAAGACCTGCATCTAGAAACCCAATTCTACCTCCTGTGACAATTAGAGAACCAACTTCAGAAACTCAAGAAACTGCTCTACAGAAAAGATGGAGAGAAATGGAGGAACAAAACAAGCTTGGGAAAGGTAAAGGGAAACTGCCTGAATCCATCCAGAAGGGAAATACTTGGTCCAATGGTACTGAGTTTGATCAAGAAGAAGTCAATACTATAATGGTGGATTACAGGGAGAGCACATTACACAATCATGACACTGAATTTAGCAGTGTGGTGGAAGAAGCAATGAATGCACCAAGCAACAGTCCAACCAACACCACAAAACTGTTAAAGGATCAAATCATCAGTGTTAGTGTAATGGTGAATGATGAGAAAAGATGGGCTGTAAGTATCTATTTCACTTCTGGCATATCTTATTTCATCACAATGAAGTTATTGTAGAGTCTGCCAGCAAAGGTGTTGTGTGCTATGAAGGGAAAGATTGAGGCAACTCAAACACCATTCAATGAAACATTGAATATGCAAATCCAGAACATGCTCACACAGAAGCTACCTGAAGTCTACACAAATCCACCATGTGTTTTCTACAGATCTACTACAAAGGATGGCACAAGAAGTAACAGCTACATGAATTTGATCAGTCCATCCAGGATGCAAACTGAGTCAATTCTGAAAGTGTTATATGGAATACTCAGCTCAAATGCCAATCCAGGAAGAGTCTATGTTGTTCAAGAGATCTACAAAATACTGGTGTTGAGAGACAAGGCACTGGGAGCTAGAGTGAAGGAGTCAATCACTAGAGCCAATGCCAAAAGAACTGATCAAGGTGGAAGCTGCCTCTATGATATTCCTTTTCAAGATGATGATGATGATGATGATGATGATGAGATTGGAGGTGGTGAAGCTTCTGGAAATGTAGGTAATGCTGGTGGAAGTAATTCTGGGAATACTGGTATTCAATCTCAGAATAAAGGCAATAAAGAAACTCCTAGTCAAGAAAAGAAAGATGCTGATGCAACAGATGAAGAGGAGCCAAGAATACTGGAAGCTTTGGAGGCAAGCATTCTTAGATGTGCTATTGACTGCATAAATGCAGAAAAAGATGCTGTCACCAAAGATACTGTCGACAAGGAAACTGTCATAGAAGATACTGTCATGGAAGATACTGTCGACAAAGGTATTCTCAAGGAAGGATATGTCAAGGATGAAGCCAAAGCTACTGTCAAGCCCAAAAGACTGAAAGCTAAAGCAAAATCATGGTTTTCTAGACAGAAACCTGAAGGAAAGCACAAGTACTCAAGAAAGGAAACGGCCACTGGATTTGGCAGGAATCTTAAGAAGCCAATTCAATATATACCTCCTAACAGTCTTAAGATACAACAGATGCAATCTAAAGAAATCAAGAGTGTTGAGGTTAAGCTGGATGCAAATCAAGAGGCCACTGAGTACATTCTGTGGTGGGAAGAATCAAGATCTGCCAAGGTTAATAAGGACTTCTATCTGGAAGCCACATCAACCAGTGGTAGAACGACAACCATAGATAAAAGGAGAATTGACTTCTTCTACCTGGAAATAATGGTAGAGTTGTTGGAGATCTATGAAAATGTCCTAGAGTCTGTCATGGAACATATTCTGAAATATCAGGCTGATAGGGATGTTGAGTTCTATCAGAAATTTGGCTACAATTTTGCAGATTTTGATGATGCTGATATTTTAACTGATCTACCAGCTTCTCCTATACCATATCACTGGTACTATGAGTTTGATGACTTACCCACAGAAGAAGGGCAAACCCAACCAACTCAGGAAGGGCAACCCAAGCCAAGCAAAAGACCTGACTCTTCTCAATATGCTCAATATCAGTCAGAACTTGATAAGAAGGAAGCTGAACTCCTGAAAAGATGCAAGACTGCCAACAAGGCAGAAAGTGAAGCTCCAAATTATCAAACATGTATGCTGGAAAATCCCTTAAGAATCAAGTACCTAAAAGAAGAAATCTACGTTTGCAGCTTGCACAAGCTAAAAACAACTATTCTGAAGGATTTTCAGTATATGGTAGCTGGATCAATTCATCCCTTGGAGCAGATTTGTTTTGATGAGATAGAGGGAATATTGGAAAGGAGAAAATGAGAATGTTCAAAGCTGGACAAGCAAAGGAGGATGTCTCTCAATGCTTATCCTGGAAGTAGATTCAAGCTCATTCATGAAGAACTCCACTTCAGAAGCTATCCATATGATCAAGAGCAATGGGTGAATCTCAGGGATGCTAATTCTCTTATCTCTCCTACTATCAAGAAGATCATTGAAGATATAGAAGATGCTGCAGTTACTCCTGCTGAAATCTCTCTTGTGGAAGGTCTAAGAGGCTGCTTGGTAGAAGCTCTCAAAAGAGAGGATGTAGCAAGACAGAAGAGGAAATCTCAAGCTAAGTAAAAATTCTTAATCCATTCTGATCTTGTTAGTTAAGTTGTCAGCACATATTGTAAATTTGTTGTTATTATCCATAAAACAAATTGGGGGAGATTGTTGGGATTTATGGGTGATAGCATAGAAACAACTTAACCTTGTATGTACTTAATTTTTAATTAAGTAGAACATACTATCACAGCCAAAGTATGTTCTTGTAATCAGTATGCAATGTCATTTTAGTTGTGTAATTTGAAAGAAGTTCACTTGCTGTGTTCAAGCCTCAAAAAATGCATATTAGATGACATCATGAATAAAGGTTACTGTCATAAGCATTGACAGTAAGATTACAAGAAGACAGAATGTTGCAAGTCACGACAGCATATTCACTCTGACAACAACATTGGCGGAAGACTACGCGACAGCAACTTTAGCCCTCGACAGCAAGTTTGGAAACCTCGACAGCACTCTGTGCGGGGTACTCATACTGTCACCAAAAGAACATTCCTGTGACAGCAAGCTTTGCGGAAAAAGTAACTGTCTCGAGAAAGATCCTTGTTCTAGGTATCTTCTCAGTCAAATCCCGTGATAGTTTCAATGTTCAAGAAACAGGCGTGTTGCAGTATCCCTAAGCTGTACCAAGTCTGCAAGACTACGACAGAAGCCTCAAGCACTACAAAACAAAAGCGAATCAATTCAAGAGCAAGGTCAAGTCTCTATTTGCTGAATTGTTTTAGCTAGAAATAGAATGAATCTAGGTTGCTTTATTTGTAATGTATATCTGACATGTTAGCAATTTAGGAAAGTCACATGGGTAGACATTTTGTAAGAAGCTGCCACTTGATAATGACAGCAGCTTCACAAACCCGTGTTGACAATGATAGGATTAGTTTTATACTTAGACTATCAATTCATTCTAGGTGAGATAAAAATGCAAGCAAGTAAGTGTCTTGAAGAAAACCGAAGCTAAAGATTTATGTCTTGAGGTTGTAGCAACACTTTGAAAAATAAATAAAAACATTTATTTTGTGAAACTTGTCTTGAGACCATATTGTTTGTGAATGCATACATATTACTGATAACGTTAAATCTTAGTTTTGGTTGTTGAAATTGAGATTGAATTTTATCAGTATTGCATTCATCCCCCCTCTGCAATACACGAGGACCAACAAACCCTTCTTATTAATTTTTAATATTATATTTGTAACGGTAGTTGCGGCTGATTCTTTTTAATATATATTATTAGATTTGTATTTTGTCATATAGACTCTAATTAATGATGCCTTAAAGCTACCGGAAGAGAAGGTGTACGGGATGAACAATCAGACTTGTTTGAATATTCAGGTAACATTGTTTCATGGTTGCATGTATTTATTATTTTCGTTTTTATTTTTATTTTTTATGGCAATATATGTTAAAGTATCTAATTTAGTACAATGTTTTAACGCATATGAGATTTTGAATGTTTTCAACAAATTGACGAATTTGCGGAGGAGAGTAAGATGAAGGATCGTTAAGTCCAAAGCTTAAACGGGAAAGTACAAAGGTTCTGTACATGCATGTATCCTCGCCAACTCATATATTTCTTTTTTATCAAGTAATCAGTGCAAATATTAACTTCGATCTTTGATTTAAACTAGCTTTATAGCCCGTGCGAGGCACGGGCATGTTCTTGAATATTACGTAAATTTCTTTAATTTCAACGTATTTTATGAGTTACCGATATATTGATATGAGATAATTATAATATAGATTAAAATGTCATTTTGAAATTTGAGAGTATAATTATCATTTCGCATTGAATAAATGGACTCATTGAAATTTTTAGTTCATTGAAAAATTATTGCATTCTCCACCCCATCTTGAAATCTCCCCCCCCCCCTCTCATGCCCCCTCCTACGGTGGTGGCTGCTTTCTATTTTCGACATCACTCTTTGGAGACCCCTCACTTATCCTTCTTATCCCTCTTTTACTGTCTCTTTGAATTTTATTTTCTTTCTCTCCGCCTCCTCCACCTTTTCTTCTCAACTTTTGTTTAAGATCTATATTTTGATCGCTCTCTCTCTCCCCTTTCATGCCCCCTCCAATGGTGGTTGCCTTCTATTTTCGGTGTCACTCTCTAGAGACCCCTATCTCATGTGATGATCATCGGGAAGACGTAATATATTACAACACATTTACTGAAATGCATGTTATGTTTCGTTTATTTAGGGTGCATCATAATTGTTTACTTAAATGCATTCTTTGACTGTTTAGTTTGTGTTTATTTAGAGTGTGTATAATGTGTTTGATGGAATGCTTGAACCAAATTTGTAGGCTTTGTGCATGTAAATGCACTTGGAGTTGGTCTGCTCATTAAAGTAAATATTTGTCATGGGTTGTTGTTTGAGATGGCAGTGACAAATTGTTCTTTGTCGATATTGTCGAGTTTGTACTTTTTTTGGGGTTAATTTATTTATGTTATTTGCCCCTCTCTCTCTCATGCCTTCTCCTATGGTGGTGGTTGCCTTCTATTTTCGGCGTCACTCTTTGGAGACCCCTCTCTTATCCTTCTTACTCCCTCTTTTACTATCTCTTTGGCTTTTTCTCTCCTTTTTCCCCGTCTCATCCACTTTTTTCTTCTCAACTTTTGTTTTGGATCTGTTTTTTGATCTCTCCCCCCCCCCCCTTTCATGCCCCTCCTACGATGGTTGCCTTCTATTTTCGACGTCACTCTCGGGAGACCCCTCTCTTATCCTTCTTATCCCTCTTTTATTATCTCTTTGGTTGTACATTGAGCCAATTTGTTCATCGTTAAAAGACGATTATACCCTCAAAGTTTAAAATGACTTTTCAACAATTTACTCTATTTACTTCATATTATCTTATTAGTATACAAAGAGAAAACTCTTTTGCATTTTTCGGTTTCAACACTTTATATACTAATAGTGTATTTTTCTGAAAATGATAAATTTATAAAATTCATTTATTGAAGACGAGATTTATGATATATAGTATCATAATAAAACTACAGTTTCAATTTATATTAGTAACTAAAATATCAAAAATGCGTATATAATTATAAGTTGTTAATATCTTATAATGAAGCAGTAATAAAAGTTAAATAATGAATAAAATTCGTTTTACGCTTATTACATATAAGGATATAATTGGAAAGGTATAAATATGTTGATAGTTTTAAATTTTTAAATAAATATTAAAAAAAAAAAAATAAGTGATAGTGACTATAGATGTCAACATTTGTCACACTATCACCGGTCATGGTTCAGTTCTCATTAAGAACAATTTTTTTATCATCAATATACAATTGGTCGGGTAATTTAGTAATTTGATATCATCAATAAAATTCATTTTACGCTTATTACATATAAGGATATAATTGGAAAGGTGTAAATATGTCGATAGTTTTAAATTTTAAAATAAATATTAAAAGAGAAAATAATAAGTGGTGGTGACTATAAATATCAACATTTGTCACACTATCACCGGTCATGGTTTAGTTCACATTAAAAACAATTTTTTTTATCATCAATATACAATTGATGGGGTAATTTAGTAATTTGATTTCATCAATATAATATTGAAAGTGTAATTTAATAATTTAATATATATTGATAGTATATAGAATTTGTAATCTAATAGTCTATATAATCTGAGAAAATATATACTTATTGCAAATAAACATGATTTACTATATAAAAATATTAATATAATTCTTTTTCTATGGACCAATTTCAATTTATAACATTTTGTATATCTATTTTGCATGAGTTTTTCTCTAATATGGTCAAATATATAATTTTAAGGCAATTATGAAAATAGTTTTTTTATCATCAATATACAATTGGTGGGGTAATTTAGTAATTTGATTTCATAAATATAAAATTAAAAGGGTAATTTAGTAATTTAATATATATTGATTGTATATAGAATTTGTAATCTAATAGTATATATAATTTGAGCAAATATATACTTATTGCAAATAAACATGATTTACAATATAAAAATATTAATATAATTCTTTTTTTCAATGGACCAATTTCAATTTATAACATTTTGTATATCTATTTTGCATGAGTTTTTCTCTAATATGGTCAAATATATGATTTTAAGGCACTTGTGAAAATAGATTATCTACCTTACCAAATAGATTACAAGAAGAGACCAAAATAGAATATAACATATTGAGTATTTGCACATATTAATAAAGAGTTTTATGATATAACCAAATTTGATGTGTAGCATAGTGGTTAGAAGTGTCATCTTTATAATTTAGAGGTCAAGGGTTCGACTCCCATTAAGAACAATTTTTTTATCATTAATATAATAAGTAGGGGTAATTTGGTAATTTCACACCGATTAAATTGTCTCAAGCAACCCCCTAGTTGCTCTACTATATATATAATAATAGATAATAGATATTTAGATTTGTAGCACCAGTACTATCAATATTATTATATAATAGACGAAACATTAAAAGTTTGGTTGGTCGGTATGGTACGTTGTGATTTTACTTAATTGCCCTTATTTTTTGTTGGTCGGTATGGTACATTGTGATTTTACTTAATTGCCCTTAATTAGTTTTTACTTAATTAACCTTACTTATTTATAAAAATATATTATTAAATAATAATATTACCTATTTATAACCAATTACCCTTTTCACCTAAAATACATTATTTTTTCTATTTTTTCTAACAAATTCCCCTACTTTTTCAAATATATCACGGACAATTACCTTTTTTAACTAAAACATGTTAGTTTTTTTATTTTTCCTTACTAAAATCCCTCTTTTTCCAAAAATATCACGGACAAACATTTAGTTATTTATTTTTAAACCTATTTTAATATTATAATTATTTTTTAAAAGTTTACCTATTGTAACATATCTACTTATTTTTCTTAGCAAATGCAATTACTAAAAATATTAAAATATAAATAATCAAATACCTATTTATAACCAATTACCTTTTCAGCTAAAACACATTATATATTTTTTCGAACAAAGTCCATACTTTTCAAAATATATCACGGGAAATTGTCTTTTAGAATTTACTTTTTCTATTTTTTCACTAAAATCCATTCTTTTCCAAAAATATCACAAGAAACCTTTTACTTATTTATTTTAAAATGTATTTAAATACTTTTAATTATTAAATTTTAAAACCTCATTTTCCAAAAATATCACGGGCATTAACCTTTTTTAACTAAATATATGTTACATTTTTTATTTTTTCTTACTAAAACCCCTCATTTCCAAAAATATAACGGGCAAACCCATACTTATTTATTTTAAAATATGTTTTAATGTTTTTAATTAATTAAAAGTGTTTAGCTATTTTAACATGCCTACTTATTTTTTGCACAATTACAATTAATAAAATATTAAAAAAATAATATTTAACAATCCGTGCATCGCACGGGTTTTAAGCTAGTATCATTAACTCCTTATATATAATAAGCGTAAGGGAGATCTTATCCAAAACTTTGGTCGGTCACTGTACTACCAAAAGTATACGATCCGTTGGATTATAAAACTATAAATATTCAAATCGATGAGTACCGTCAGATATAATATTAAAAATTGTATTTGATTAATAATAGGATAGTATTTAAATACTAAAAGGTGTATTTTGATAATTTAAACCTATTATAAACGGGTTTTGAATATTGAATAGAAATCTTTATGTAAAAATTCGTAATTATATTTTCTCTTTATTTTATGGATAGTTCCAGTTAGATAATAATTATTAAACCATCATTAAATTAAAGATAATTTTGTAAGCTTCGCGTGGCTGTAAAATCGTTAAAATCTGTTGTCCAAAACTCAAGATAGAGCCCAAGAGCCCAAACAGTAAAGTTATTATTTAAATTTTAATAAATATTTTTTTATTATTGTAGCACCAATTTAATTTTTTTTCCTAATTCTTTTAAATTTATAAATTCTTTGTTTATTTTAATAAAATATTAAAATCAATTTAAGAAAAAATTAAAATCGATCTGGTCCGTGTACGATCAGTATACGACCAAATTAATAATTATAGTTAGATCTTAAATAGATCGATGAGAATTGTTAGATCTAATATTAAAAAGTGTATCTGATTAATAATAGAATTATATTTAAATACTAAAAAGTGTATTTTGATAATTTAAAATTTTTCTATGTAAAAATTCTTAAATACCTTTTCTTTTGAATTTATGTATAGTTCCAGTTAGATAATAATTGTTAAACCAAATATCAAGATAACAATTCATATTGATTACAATGAAACCCTATGTTATAAGAGACTTAGGAGAACTCCTATACATTAATAAATTTAAACACTTTTTTTTTCTGAAAGAACATAACAATTTGATTAATCCAAATTATAATTATATTATTTTACATATAACAAACATAAAAGGATAATATCAAAATATTATTAAAATGTTGAGGGTTTCATATTCATAAACGCTAATTTTGAATATAATACATATATTAAAATGTGTATTTGATTAAATGTATGATTATATTTAAATACTAAGAAGTGTGCTTTGATAATTAATTTAAACCAATTATAAATTTGGTTTTCTATATTGAATTGAATTTTTGGTGTAAAACTTCTTAACCATCTTTTCTTTTCAGTTTATTTTATGGGTAGGTCAACTGGTCAAGTTAGATAAAAATTATTAAACTGTCATTAAATTAAAGATAATTTTGTAAGCTTCGCGTGAGTTGTAAAATCGTCAAAATTCAATTTCTAAAACTCGGGATATAACCCAAATATTAAAGTCAGTATCTAAATTTTAATAAATATTTTTTTTATTATTGTAGCACCAATTTATTTATTTTTCCACTAATTCTTTTAAATATAGAAATTTTATGCTTCTTTCAATAAAGTATCAAAATTAATTAAGAACAAATTCAAATCGATTAAGAATATAATAATATGAGAATAAAATTTTATATAATCATAACATAATTTTTAAGTAATAATGTATTTTAAAATTTTATTTACACCGTAAATAAAACCGAAACTTTAAAAGTAAAAACAGTTAGTAAGATACTTATATTAGTATATACTTGATATCCTTATTATATTAAATCCTTATATATAATAATCATAATAGGGATCTTATCCCAAATTTTAGTCGTAGACAACCAAATTAAAAAGGACCATTAGATCTTAACTAGATAAATGAAAATCGTTAGATCAAATATTAAAAAAGTTTATTTTATTAATAATAGGATTATATTTAAATTCTAAAAGGTGTATTTTGATAATTTAAATCAAATATATCAAATATAAATAAGTTTTCTATATTGAATAGAATTCTCCATGTAAAAAATTCGTGACTTTCTTTTCTCTTCCATGGACAATTCCACCTAGATAAAATTTGTTAAATCATCTTTTAATTAAAGATAATTTAGTTATCTTCATGTGGGGTGTAAAATCGTCAAAATCTGATTTTTAAAATACAAGATAAAGCCCAAATTAATAAAGTGAATATTTAAATTCTAATAATAATTATTATGTCATCATTATTTTAACACCGATTTAATTACTTTTTTCTAACTATTTTAAATTTAGAAATCTATGTTCAAAAATTAAAATCAATCTAAGAAAAATTCAAATCAACAAAGAATATAATAATACGAGGATAAAATTTTATAAAATTGTGCATATTTTTAATCATATTTTATTAAGTTTTATATCATAACTAATCAAATATTATTTATTATTAAATAATAAATTACACGTAAATGATGATTTTATTTTATAAGAACTCATAAAGACCTAATTTCATTGTTAGCAGAACTATATTCATATTAAAAAAAATCTTATTTTGAAATTTTAGACTCAGCTAGCTACAGAAGAGGCCAAACTTTTTAAACCTATATACATTGTAAATTATTAAATTCGAAACTTTAAAAGTTTGTTAATCAATTAGTATAGTACTTTTCTGAAAAATCGTACTTTACAAAAAATATTATCAAATAACATGTCTGCAAGAAAAAATGAAAAAATTCTTATTTTTCAAAAAAAACTATAAATTTTAATATGTTGTTGGTAGATTCAAACCTTAGATCATTCTATATGATAATTTTACTGTTATATCTAACGTTTTTTCAACAATTTAATTTGAACGATTCAACGATTATGGATTGAGTGATCAAACAAAGCGACCAAACTTAACGTATAAGGAAGCTTTCATTATTTAGCCTTTAATATAATAACATAGATATTTACCGGATATACTATAAAAAAATGAAATTTATACAGAATTTTGATCACGGTGTACTACTTTAAAAGAAGAACTATTACAAAAAAAATTATATTTTAATTGATAATTTATTTTCTCAAAATTTCAAAGTTCCCGCATCTTTAACATTACAAAAAAGAGTATATTATATTTTAGCAATAAATATTTAAAAAAATTATAAATTAAAAAAATTATAAATATTAAGAAAAATTAATGATGTTATCACGGTAGTTTGGTACTAAATACCGCCAAAACATTCTCAACTGTTAGATCCAATACTTTTAAAAATACATGATCAAGATTATATTATATAAAAAGAAGTTATTATCTAAAAATGATATAAGTTAAAAAAATATTATATTAGGATTGGATTTTCTAAAAAGTCCAAACATAAAAATAGTTGTAATTAAATAAGGAAACTCATTTAATACCAAAATAATAAAAATTGTTTAATGTTAAATAGATAGGTGAAAACCGTTAGATTTAACATTAAAAACTGTATTTGGTTAATAAAGGGTATTCTAATAATATAAACTATATATAAGTAGATTTCCTAAATCGAATAGAATTCTCAACATTAAATTTCGTCACTTTATTCTCTTTTTAGTTTTAGAATAGTTTTTAATTGAAAAAGAACTATTAAACCACAACTAAATTAAAGATTATTTTGTGAATTTCATGTGGACTATAAAATTGGAAAAATCTAATTTTTATAACTCAATATAAACAAATATTAAATTGAGCGTGTAAAATATAATAAATATCAAATTTTTAACTGTAATTTTTTTGGCTAAAGATTTTTTAACAATAATTTAATCATGTAAACTAATAATTTTTAAATATTAAAATATTCATAAATAAATATAATTATAAATATTAAAAAAACAATCGTGTGTTGCATGGGTAATAAAAATATAATTAGAAACAAAATAATTATAAATAAAATTGGGAAATTCTCAATGGTACACTTGTAAAATTGGCTTTTCTAAATGGTACACAAAATATTACTGACTTCCATTTGGTACCCTTATACTAATATACCATTCTTAGCCATACCCCTCCCGTCACTCCTCCGTTAATCAAACGTTTGGTACTCCGAATTAACCTTAAAATAAAAATAAAAAATTGGAAAATTCTCAATGGTACACTTGTAGATTTGGCTTTTCTGAATGGTACACAATATATTATTGACTTCTATTTGGTACCCTTATACTAATACACCATTCTTAACTATACCCCTTCCGTCACCCCGAACGTTTGTTTACCCATAAATAGTTTCAAATGACAATACCTGAAGATAATATAACAGCAACATGAAGATAATATACATATATACATACATATATCAATAGACATACATATATACGACCAAGGAAATTGAAATCAATAAAATACATATATACATCTATCATTATACACACAAAGACATATTAGACATGATATAAAAACACGCATAGATACACACAGGCATCCACATATGTATACTTTTCGTAGTCATAAATATGTATGTGTACGTATATACACATACACGAGTAAGGATAGTGAAATAGCAGATGAATGATGTATATCTCAATTGGAGACGAAAGAAACTATTCATCTGCTATTTACGTACACATACATATATTGTGTATATATGTATATTTATCTTCATGTTGCTGTTATATAATCTTCAGGTATTGTCATTTGAAACTATTTATGGGTAAACAAACGTTCGGAAGTGACGGAAGGGGTATAGTTAAGAATGGTGTATTAGTATAAGGGTACCAAATAGAAGTCAATAATATATTGTGTACCATTCAGAAAAGCCAAATCTACAAGTGTAACATTGAGAATTTTCCTATTTTTTATTTTTATTTTAAGGTTAATTCGGGGTACCAAACGTTTGATTAACGCGGGAGTGACGGGAGGGGTATGGCTAAGAATGGTATATTAGTATAAGGGTACCAAATGGAAGTCAATAATATTTTGTGTACCATTTAGAAAAGCCAATTTTACAAGTGTACCATTGAGAATTTCCCAATAAAATTTAAGTAACCGTGCATTGCACGGGCTATAAGCTATTATATATAAGTATTATTTTAACGCCAATTTAATTACTTTTTTCTAACTATTTTAAATTTAGAAATCTATGTTCAAAAATTAAAATCAATCTAAGAAAAATTCAAATCAACAAAGAATATAATAATACGAGGATAACATTTTATAAATTTGTGCATATTTTTTATTCTATTTTATTAAGTTATAGATCATAACTAATCAAATATAATTTATTATTAAATAATAAATTATACGCAAATGGTGATTTTGTTTTATAAGCACTCATAGAGACATAATTTCATTGTTAGCAGGACTATATTCATATTAAAAAAACCGTATTTTGAAATTGTAGACTCGCTATAGAACAGACCTAACTTTTTTAACCTATATACATTGTAAATTATTAAATTCGAAACTTTAAAAGTTTGTTAATCAATTAGTATAGTACTTTTCTGAAAAATCGTACTTTACAAAAAATATTATCAAATAACCTATGTCTGAAAGAAAAAAAATTTCAAAAAAAACACCTGTAAATTTTAATATGTTGTTGGTAGATTCAAATCTTAGATCATTCTACATGATAATTTTACTGTTATATGTAACGTTTCTCAACAATTTAATTTGAAAGATCCAACGATTATTGATTGAGTGATCAAACAAAGCGACCACACTTATAAGAAAGCTTTCATTATTTAGTTTTTAATATAATAACATAGATATTTACGGGATATACTATAAAAAAATGAATTTTATACAGAATTTTGATCGTTACGGTGTACTACTTTAAAAGAAGAACTATTACAAAAAATATATATTTTAATTGATAATTTATTTTCTCAAAAGTTCAAAGTTCCTGCATCATCAACATATTATAAAAAAGAGTATATTATATTTTAGCAATAAATATTTAAAAAAATTATAAATTATAAATATTATAAATATTAAGAAAAATTAATGATGTTATCCTGGTAATTTGGTCCTAAATACCGCCAAAACATTCTCAACCGTTAGATCCAATACTTTTAAAAATAGATGATCAAGATTATATCATATAAAAAGAAATTATTATCTAAAAATGATATAAGTTAAAAGATATTATATTAGGATTGGATTTTCCAAAAAGTTAAAAGATAAAAATAGTTGTAATTAAATAAGGAAACCCATTTATAACCAAAATAATAAAAATCGTTTAATCTTAAATAGATAGGTGAAAACCGTTAGATTTAACATTAAAACATGTATTTGGTTAATAAAGGTTATTTTAATAATCTAAACTACATATAAGTTAAGTAGATTTCCTAAATCGAATAGAATTCTCAACATTAAATTTCGTCACTTTATTCTCTTTTTAGTTTTAGAATAGTTTTTAATTGAAAAAGACCTATTAAACCACAACTAAATTAAATATTATTTTGTGAATTTCATGTGAACCGTAAAATTGGTCAAATCTAACTTTTATAACTCCATATAAAAAAATATTAAATTGAGCGTGTAAAATATAATAAATATCAAATTTTTAACTATAATTTTTTTTGGCTAAATCTTTTTTAACAATAATTTAATCATGTAAACTAATAACTTTTAAATATTAAAATATTCATAAATAAATATAATTATAAATGTTAAAAAAACAATCGTGTGTTGCATCGTAATAAAAATATAATTATAAACAGAATAATTATAAATAAAATTTAAGTAACCGTGCGACACGGGCTATAAGCTAGTATAAGTAAATACCTTTAACACACCTTTAAATATTTAATAAGAATAATTATATTTATTTATATATTTCATATTTTTATATATTATTAGTTTACACGATCAAATTGTAATTAAAATTTTTTATATCTATTTGGTGTTATAGGTTCAAGTTATTATTTGTGTTATATCTTATGTTCTAAATTTGAACGATTTTACGGTTCACACAAAAACTACTCTGAAATTAAAGAATAAAGTGCGCTTTTTACGTTGACAATTCTATTAGATTTAGGAAATTTACTATTATTTGGTTTAGATTATTTAATATCCTTTTTAGTATTTGAATATAATTTTATGAACAATCAATTACATTTTTTAATATTAGATCTAACGGGTTTCTTTAATCTTTAAGATCTAACGATTCTTATTATTTTGGTATATAATATAAATTGAATATAATTTACATATTAATTAAATCAGTCTCCTTATTAAATTATAACTACTTTTTAGTTAATACTTCTGGAAAATCCAATTCTAAAACAGTTTCTTTTAACTTATAACCTTTTTAAATAATAATTTCTTTTTTTTTCTATATGATTCAATTTTGACTATCTACTTTTTAAAATATAAAATCCAATGATTGATATTATTTTGGTAGAATCAAAATTTTGAATAAGATCCCGCTTATAATATATAAAAATATAATAGTGTCATACGTATTTTAACTACATAAAATAATAAAAAATTTATCCTTTGAGATTTCACCGGTTTTTTATATTAAATTCTAAAACCTAAAAGGAGAAAAAAGGTGTGCAACATCAATGTATTAGATGTTTTTTTACGGGAACTAGGAATAGTAAGTTGATGATTTTCCTTTTTTCTTTGGATATGGTCCAAATCATTAAAAATAGTTTGTTTTAAAATATACATACAAGGATGAATTTTATATTTTGCATTAAGTACTAGATATAAGTTGAGAAGAAAACTATTTAAAAATTATTTAAGTTTTGTATGAATAATTACAACTAAAATTTGTCTATGTTTGGGAGATACGAACATTATTTTTATCTTTTATTTATATTTTTCACATAAATAGCATGGAAAAGGTACATGTCAAGAACAATGTCATTTAAAAATATTATTATAACACAATTGTGAGCAATTATAATATCTTATTTATATGCCTCAAGGAAATGCCCATTAAAATTTCTTAAATTTTTATAACTCTTTTTTTCCTTTTAAATAGAACTTCTCAAAGAAAGATTATTATACAAGATAAATATATACAATATGTAACCAAAATGTTAAGAATATGATAATAAAATAATTTTCATCATCAAAATTTTACAACTTTGATTTTTCAATCCCATGGATGTCAAAAAATTTAGTTTTAAAATTTCTATCTAAAATAACTTAATTTATTTACATTTCTGAAAGATCTACATTTTGAATATTAAATTTACTAGCTTAAAATCCGTGCACTGCACAGATTGTTTATAATAGTTGTAATTTTATTATTTATATTTTAATATTTTTATTAATTGTATTTGTTAAGAAAAAGAGGTAGCTATGTTAAAATATGTAATGTTTTTTTAAATAATTAAAATATTAAAATAGGTTTTGAAGGTTTGATTATTTATATTTTAATATTTTTAGTATTTACATTTGTAAAGAAAAATAAGTAGACATATTAAAATAGGTAAACTTTTTTAAATAATTAAAATATTAAAATTGGTTTTAAAATAAATAAATAAATAAAGATTTTCCAGTGATATTTTTGGAAAAGGAGGGATTTCAGTAAGGAAAAATTAGAAAATCTAACATGTTTTAGTTAAAAAAGGTAATCGCGGGTGATATTTTTGGAAAAGTAGGGGAATTTGTTAGAAAAAGTAAAAACGTAATGTATTTTAGGTGAAAAAAGTAATTGGTTATAAAAAGTAATATTATTATTAAATAATATATTTTTATAAATTAGTATGGATAATTAAGTAAAAACACAAAGTATAGTTAAGTAAGTAAGGACAATTAAGTAAAATCCCAACATATCAAAAATTGTACCGACCAACGATCGACCAAACTTTTAATGTTTCGTCTTTAATAGTATAGTATTGATTTTTGTTACCTTCCACAAAAAAGACGATAAATGTCTAAAGGGAAATTTCTATTGTATACGTTAAATGTCTTTTATTTAATTTATCAATTTTCTCGAACACCTATATCTTAAACATTAATAAAAATAAGTACATATATCAATAATTTAATAAAATCAATCTAATGAAATTAATTTTTAATTTCAATTCTAAAATAGATATATATATATTTATATACACACACATTTATATCAACGGGTGTTGGCCCAATAAACGTGACAAAAATCGATATAAATGAAAAAAATGTGTAAATAACTTATTTTATTATGTACGCATATTTAATTTATATAGTGCATATAACATATTATGTATACTAATTTATAAAATGTTATAGATACTTATTTCACAATTTGTCATCCTTTTTAATATTAATGATTGTTGTGGATTAAAAAGCGTACTTATGAATTTAATGCTAAGGTTTAATGAGCTTCGAGCTTTAATGGATGCACTTGTGTTTCGAGACTAAATCGGTCCTCACAAGATGCCTACGTATCTCAAATCGTTATTGAGAATCAAGCCAAAAACGTAGTTCTTGGTGTTGCCCTCGGGGCTATGGCGGCAGGGGCACACCAAGGACGTAGTGACTTGTATGTCCTTATTCGAGGATGAAGTCTAAAACGTAGTTTTAGGGGTGCCTTTGTGGCTTGTTGCGCCTTCGAGGCGTTGTGACGTATGGAGCTGTGCCCAAAACGTAGTTCTGATTGTAGGATCAGGGTCCTTATATAGGCGTCTAGAGCCTAGTATTCATGGTATGTTTAGGAGTCTTAGCGAATAAGTCTCCTTATTGATAATGGATAAACATTGTATTTCTTGCAGGATAAGTCTTTTCCTTGTTGATAAAGGCTATGACTCATTAATTGCCTTTAATTGGGATTCTGGATCCTTCTTTGATGAATTTACCATATTTTGGACTCTTTTTATGAGCTGTATATTTTCCCTATTTATTAATTACGAAATTAATAAATAATCTGGATTTTGGGCCTTAAATACTTGGCCTTTCCAAAGAATAAGAAATTATATTTCTATAATTACTTTTCTATCCATATCATTTGCCCCCCAACTTCTGGGAAAATCTCCTTGGGGTTTTCGTAGAAGTTATAACGTGTTTTTCCTCAAAATTTTCCATTTTAAGGGCATTTTCGACCTCAAATTAGGTCATTTTCGACCTCCTTTTCGACCAGGAAACAAGTCATTTTCGACCTGAAATTCGACCAGGATTTCGACCTCGACTGGAGTGAGGTCGAAGGTTTCGACCTCGAGCCTTCGACCTCGATCCAGCCTTTTTTCGACCTCGATTGGTCCCAGGTCGATGGCTTGGACCTCGACTTCCCAGTCATTTTCGACCTCGGTCATTCGACCTCGATCCCTTATACTTTCGACCTCGATTTACAGGTCATTTTCGACCTGGGTCATTCGACCTCGATTCCTCATACTTTCGACCTCATTTTTCAGGTCATTTTCGACCTCGGCCATTCGACCTTGATCCCTCATACTTTCGACCTCAAATTGGTGCGAGATCGAATGCTCGAGCTCATTTTCTGGGCCATTTTCGACCTCGAGCCTTCGAACTCGATCCAGAGTCTTTTCGACCTTAGATCTTTAATTTTTGTGCCTTATTTTGGTGCGAAATCGATGGATACGACCTCGATTTCTCGTATATTTTCGACTTCGGTCGTACGACTTCGTTCTAAGGTTTTTTCGACCTTAAATCTTCAATTTTTCATTTTTATTTGGGAGCGAGGTCGATGGATACGACCTCGATTTCTCATGTATTTTCGACCTTGGTCGTACGATTTTGTTTTAGGGTCTTTTCGACCTCAAATCTTGTATCCTTGTTTTTGCCTTGGTTTCATTCCAAATTTCATTCTTTCTTGGGCCTTAACTAGCCCAATTTTTAATTGGACTTAAATTATTCCAGCCTTGGGCCTTATTGGGCCTCATTGTTTTGGGCTTCGAATTCGCTTGAGACCCAAATTGTTTGGGCTTCAATTTCTATAATCCATAAATGGATTCGTGGGCCTTAACTGGCTATAGACGGTTGCTCTTCTTTCAACCGGCCCATTGACCGGCTGTTGCCCCTATAAAAGGGTGAAATCTCACTTGTTTCAACTCACTTCTCACTAGGGATGACAATCGGGTCGGTCGGTTCGGGTTTTGTAAAAACCAGACCCGGACCCAAATATATATTTTGGACCCGGATCCGGACCCGGACCCGATTGGATCCCAGATGTCAAGATCCAGACCCGACCCGTCGGGTTTCGGTTCGGTTCGGGTTTGAATCGGGTCCCAATTTATTTTAACTTTTATACAATTATTTATCAATTTAATATAAACCTGTATTTAAAATTTTTATTAAAATAATTGAGCTTCTTAAATTCTAAGAAAAATCCTTAACTAACAAAATTCATAATCCAAATTCTAAATAAATTCAAGAGTTTTTTGAAAGCTAGTTTACATCATCCAAAGATACATAATTACATAATAATCTAAGATTCGTATTAGGGTTTAGAATACAAAAAGAAATTAGAAAGTTTAAGAATAAAAATATACCAATATATTGTGTAGATTAACTCTGTTTTCAGAGTCAATGGGAGAGTGAAGACATCAAGTGAGGGAATAAGTTAAAAAAATTAGAATAAGAGAATGAATTATAATATAATACGTCAATGTCTCAATAACCATACATAACGTAGTTAAGAAGTTAAAGTGGAATTCTTAGAATATTAATGATTTAAAATATATTATATATACATCATATTTTTCACATATATATATATATATATATATATAATTATTATTCGGGTTTCGGACCGGGTCCGAGTTCGGTTCGGGTTTCGGATTTCGGGTCCGGTTCGGTTCGGTTAGGGAAATATCCAAACCCGACCCAAAATTTAATCGGGTCTATATATGAGATCCAAACCCAAACCCAAACCCAAAACTTCGGGTTCGGTTGGGTCTATTCGGGTCGAAACGGGTCGGGTACCCATCGGGTCGGTACAAATTGCCATCCCTACTTCTCACTTTTCATTTCTCAGAAATATTCTGCTAGATTTTCTCCAAAATTCTCTCTGCAAAGCTCTGCTAGGGTTCTGTGGCAAGGCGATTCCCGGCGAGGTTTTCTGTTTAAACTCACCGGTTTTTGGGTTCTTTTGAAGATTTAAAGATTTCTTGAAGATTCTGGGTTTAAAATGGCTGATCGCGCTTCCCAACGTCTATGATAATGCACTAGGATTTCATAGAAATTATACCGGTCTTTTTCAAGACTTAGGGTCTTTTTATCCCTTACCTGGGACTTACTACCCCTTTTTGGGGATTTTAATATACACTAGTGTTTCACGAGTATCGTCTTGGTGTAAAGTGTGGAGCGACCTACACATTTACGACGATTTTGCCTTATTCGAGGCTAACTTGACATTTGCATAAGCCTTTTATGTCTTATACCGTCTTGTTTTGGCTTCAAGCCTTTCATTGAGCATATCGAATGATGGGGTTTGGACTGAATGTCTTAGGTTTCTGGGGTTTCAACCCTTCACCCTTACGAGTTCTTATTGATGGCTCCACTCGTAGTGATTCATTCTCAGGTCTATCATATCAAACTTCTCTTGAGCTTGAAATTTTCGCTAATTAACAATAAGCATCTTAGGCTTTCTTTTATATGTTTATTAGCAACATTCACCCTTCGGGGTTCGTTGTATTCAGCTCTATTTGTGCAGTTGACATGCATATTTTGTATGCTTTCCTTTGCATTCATTTGTAGTTTGTCTTGACAATGCTTTGAGGATGTTTATACCAATCAAAACGGGTTCAACCCTTCATCTTCTTTCCAGGAAGCTCATGATTTCATCGAACCATATTTCTACTTGTCCTACTAGCGGATCCTTTTAGGATGCACTAAACATAATAGACTTTCAAATTTGAGGCATGCCAAGTCCTTGGCACCTCATGCCCTTCGAGGGTTTCCAATTTGTAGAAGCCTCGACAAAATACGTTCTTAACGCGATATGGTCCTTCCCAATTTGGGGCCAGCTTGCCTTTTTGTCCAACTCCGGATGCCTCAATCTTTCGTAGAACCAAGTCTCCTTGCCGAAAGAACCTTTTTTTAACCCTTAGGTTGTAGTAGAAAGATGCTCGTTTCTGATGGTGAACTATCTTGACATTTGCCTCATCTCTAACTTCATCAATCAAATCTAAGGCCAGCCTCAAGCCTTCCTCATTTGTTTCTGGCTCATAAGCCTCAATTCTTGGAGACGTGTGAGTAATCTCCACTGGAACCACTGCCTCTGCCCCATATGCCAACAGAAAGGGGGTAGCTCCAGTGGTGACTTTGCAGGTAGTACGATATGCCCATAGTAGGGGGAGCAATTCGTCCACCCAAGTGTTTCTGGAGCGTTCAACTCTTTTCTTCAGTCCATCTAGGATAATTCGATTTACAACCTCAGCTTGCCCATTTGCTTGAGGATGGGCGACAGAAGTGAAGCGCAACTTGATATCGTTCTCATCACAATATTTCTTAAACTCGTCGTTGTTAAACTGAGTTCCATTGTCTGTGACCAAGATACGTGGAATCTCGTATCTGCATATCACATTTTCCCAGAAGAAATGCATCACTTGCTTGGTGGTTATCTTGGCTAATGGCTTAGCCTCAATCCACTTGGTGAAGTAGTCGATTGCTACTATCAAGAACTTTCGTTGAGAACTTGCCATTGGAAATGGCCCGAGTATATCCATTCCCCACATGGCAAGGGGGATTGGTGAGTTTATGGATGTCAACATCTCTGGTGGTTGCCTAACCACTGGGGCATGCTTCTGGCACCTTTCACATTTCTTTACATAGCTTTTAGCATCTGCTAGTATGCTTGTCCAGTAGAAACCTAGACGAGTGATTTTATGGGCAAGGGCTCTGCCCCACAAGTGTTGCCCACAAATCCCTTCATGTACTTCCTTCAGGGCCAATTCTGCCTCTTGAGGTCTTAAACTGTTAGATATAATTGCTGATGTTTGTTTATCAGTGTTTAAGTACCAGGAAACTATCAGAGTTTAGCTGGAGAACTAGTCAAGAGTTTAGCTGGAGGACCAGTCAGAGTTTGTTAAACTCTGATGGTCAGAGTTTGTTAAACTCTGATGGTCAGAGTTTGCTTAGAAGTCGGTGCAATTCAATGAACATTCTAGAAGCGATATTCTTTGAAGATGGAAAGAAGCAAAGAGATATCGAGATGGCTAAGGAAACGGAACAGAAGACAGAAGCAATTCTAGATTGATATTAATTGTATAGCTGATTTATAGGAATATCAATTGGAAGATTGTACGTAGTTGTGTACTATATAAACACAGATAGGTTAACCCTAAAAGGGACGCGAATACTGAATACATTATTCTTGTAACCTAGCAGCTCTCTGTGATATTTTACATCACTGAGAGAAGAGTTATTTAATATAATTCAGTTTATTGATCATAAACAGTGTTCTTGATTGTTCTTCTCATACATATATTGATTATATATTGTGTATTCGGCCTAACAATTGGTATTAAAGCCAAGGATGTTTAATATATACAGTTTTACGATTCAAAAACAAGTATAATCATGGCTGACAACTCTCAGGAAGGTTCTAATACAGGTTCTAATGCACAAAAGGTTCAACCAACTTCTGTTAGTCGATATGAGTCACTCGGGGTTCCAATTCTCAAACCAGTGGAATATCCAATATGGAAGGTTAAGATGACCATGTTTCTGGAAGCCACGGATCCAGAATATCTTGATAGAATTTATAATGGTCCTCATAAACCAACTAAACTGTCTACTGTTGTTGCTGGTGAAGAGCAAAAGCTTATTCCAAAGGAAAAGAAAGATTTGACTCCTGAAGACATCTCATCGATTGCAAAGGATGCAAAGGTTAGACATCTTCTCCACAGTGCCTTAGATAATGTTATGTCTAACAGAGTTATTGGTTGCAAAACTGCCAAAGAAATTTGGGATGCTTTAGAAGTCAGATGCCAAGGAACTAGTGCTATAAAGAAGAACAGAAAGACCATAGTGACACAGGAGTATGAGCACTTTGACTCAAGATCTGGTGAAACTTTGACTGAAACATATGACAGATTTTGTAAACTGTTGAATGATTTATCTCTGGTTGATAAAGAATATGATCTTGAAGAGTCTAATCTCAAGTTTCTTTTATCTCTACCTGAAAGATGGGACTTAAAAACAACAATAATAAGAGATAATTATGAGCTTGCAGATACAGCTTGATGAAATCTATGGGTTGCTTAAAACTCATGAACTGGAGATTGAACAAAGGAGCAGAAGAACTAGTAAGAAGATAAAATCTGTTGCTCTAAAGGTTGAAGAAAAACTCATGAAGAAAGAAACATCAAAGAAGAAAGCTAAAGGAAAAGCTTTGGTCATAAAATCTGATAGTGAGTCATCAAACTCTGATGATGATTCAAACACTGATGCCTCTTCTGAATCTGAGGATGATGAAGAACAAATGATGCAAATGGCTGCTTTGATGGTAAAGACTTTCAAGAAGATGGGTTTCAAGAACTTCAAGAAAGGAAAAAGATTCTCAAGGAAAGATTCAAACTCTGAAAGAAAGAGTTACAGAAAGTTTGAAGGAAGGGATACAAAATCTGGAAAGAAAGACAAGTCTGAGATTCAGTGCTACAAGTGTAAAGAGATGGGTCATTATGCTCCGGAGTGCAAGAAAGGAAAATCTGAGAAAGCACTCATCACTAAAGGAAAAGACTGGGCAGACACTTCAGATTCTGATGAAGACGTCAGCTATGCTCTCATGGCAACTGTTGAAGATGAATCTGAAACATCTGAGAATAAGGTACCCCTAACAACTTATGCTTATGATATTGATAATATATCTGAATTGAGAGTTTATCTTAAAAGCATACATGTTAGTTATAGAGATCAGACTTTAGAAAATGAGAGAATTAAATCTGAGAATCTTAAGCTTAAAGATAGAAATAAAATTCTTGAAGAAGAGCTTGTTAACATGCAACAAGTTCAAAAGGAAAGAGATGATGCTGTTTATGTTGAACAAGAGTTGTTAAAGAGATATAGGCAAATTGAATCTGAATTAGAGAAAGAGAGGAAAGTGATTAAAACCTGGACTAATTCTGGAAAGGACACACATCAGGTTTTTCAAACAGATACAGTTGGGTTAGGTTACTGTGAGGAAGATGAACTTAGGTTTAAAGATAAAGTTAAAGTCAAACCACAACTTAAACCTGTAAAATTTGTTTTTGAATCCAGTAAGCTAAAATCTGTAGTTGTAAAAGAAGCTGTTATGGATCCAGTTGAAACTTGTGAAAAACAAGTTAATATTGGTTTAATAACAGAAAATCAGATTGAGACAGAAGCTGTTAAAGAACCAGTAAAAATCTGTGATAAACAAGTTAATGTTGGTTTGATGACAGAAAAACAATTCAAACATAAGCTCAAAGAGGTAAAGTTTGTTAACAAACAGAAACTGTCTAAGAAAAATAGGAATGGAAAAGTAGGCATTAATAAAAGAAATGATTATCTGCCTAATTCTGATGCTCCTAGAAAGACATGTCATAGTTGTGGTAGTACTAACCATCTTGCAAGTTTCTGCACGAAAAACAAAGATATTAATTCTTTACCCTCAAAGTCTGGAGTGAAGGATGATCATGTTAGGGTTAGACCACAGACTTTATGCACTCACTGTGGAAGCACTTGGCATTCCATTTATACTTGCAAGAGTTATCATGCTATTTATCACAATTATTATGAGTTGAAGCCCAACTTGAAATGGGTTAGAGCAAACTCTGCAAGTGTAAAGTCTGATACTGTTAGCTTAAACTCTGTTGATAGTAATTCCGCTGCAAAAGTTAACAATGTTAAGAAAGCCAAAGGATCCAAGCAAGTCTGGATCCTTAAATCTAACTCTTTGTAATTGTTTGTGATTGCAGGGCATAAGGGAAAGCACCCTAGTCTTGGACAGTGGATGTTCAGGACACATGACTGATAATAAAGCCCTGCTATCAGACTATGAGGAGAAGGCTGGCCCAAAAGTTTCCTATGGAGATGGCAACATAGGACGTACTATGGGATATGGCAATATCAATCTTGGAAGTGTCATCATCACAAATGTAGCTCTAGTCCCAGGACTCAAGCATGACTTGCTTTCTGTGAGTCAAATCTGTGACAGAGGTTATCATGTAGATTTTCAACCTGAATACTGTGAGGTTATCAGCAAATCTACAGGGAAAGTTGTTCTAGTTGGACACAGACGAAATAATATATATGAAGCAAGTTTGGTAACAAAATCTGAAGGAAAAGCTGTGTGTCTGTCTGCAAAAATGTCAAATGAAGAGAGTTGGAAATGGCATAAGAAGCTCTCTCATCTAAACTTGAACAACATCAATGAGCTAATTCGAAAAGATCTTGTAAGGGGACTTCCTAAGTCAATACTAAGCTTAGATGGTCTGTGTGATTCTTGTCAAAAGGCCAAGCAAAGGAAGTCATCTTTCAAGAGTAAATCTGAATCTTCAGTTGTGGATCCTTATCATCTTCTTCATGTTGATCTATTTGGTCCAGTCAATATAATGTCTCTTGGCAGAAAGAAATATGCTCTAGTCATTGTTGATGAGTACACTAGGTACACATGGGTGTATTTCTTAGCAAAGAAGGATGAAACTGCCTTAATTCTAATGGATCATGTAAAGATACTGTACAAAGGATCACAGTATAAAGTGAAAATTATCAGGAGTGATAATGGTACTGAATTCGGAAATGCAATAATGGAAGAATTTTGTAAAGAAAGAGGAGTGAAGCAAGAATTTTCTGCACCTGGTACTCCACAGCAAAATGGTGTAGTTGAAAGAAAGAACAGAACTCTAATCGAAGCTGCCAGAACAATGCTTGAAGAAGCAAAATTGCCAACCTACTTCTGGGCAGAAGCTGTTCAAACAGCTTGTTTTACTCAAAATGCTACACTGATCAACAAGCATGGGAAAACACCATATGAGATGGTGAAAAATAAGAAGCCAAATTTGAAATATTTTCATATTTTTGGATGTTAGCTTTGTGTTGAAAACTCATCCTGAACAGTTGACAAAGTTTGACTTAAAAGCTGATGAAGGGATTTTTGTTGGATACCCACTGTCAACTAAAGCATTCAGAGTCTACAATCTGAGAACTAAAGTAATCATGGAATCTATACATGTGTCATTTGATGACAAGAAAATAACTGGAATAGAAGATGAAGAATATCATGATCAACTTCGCTTTGAAAATGAAGATCTAAACTCTGATGATGTAAACTCTGATGAAGAAAATCCAACAAACTCTGATGAAGCATACTCTGAACCTCTACTAGTAAACACTGAGGAAGTTTCTCTGACAGAACAAAATAGAGAACCAGTTGAGGGGGAGCGTGAAGATACTTCAGCAACATCTCAGAATGATGACTCAAATTCTGAAAGTGAGTCAGCTGAAGAATCAAATAGAAACTCTGGGTTAAACTCTGAAAGTTCAAATACTGAACAGTCAAATTCAGGGGGAGCCTCAGAGAATGCAAATGGTCAAGAAGAAAATCAGGAAATCATGGATCAAGGGGGAGGATCTAGTAATAATAATAGAAGCCAATTACCTACAGCAAGAACGTGGACACAAGCCCATACACCTGACTTGATAATTGGAAATCCAGAAGCTAGTGTAAGAACTAGAAGTGCTACAACTAATGAATGTCTGTTTCATGCATTCTTGTCTCAAACTGAGCCAAAGAAAGTGGAAGAAGCTCTTCAAGATGCTAACTGGATAACAGCTATGCAGGAAGAGTTAAATGAATTTGAAAGAAATGAAGTATGGACCCTTGTACCAAGACCCAAAAACAGATCTATTGTTGGTACAAAGTGGGTTTTCAGAAACAAAACAGACAGTGATGGAGTGATTACAAGAAATAAGGCTAGACTTGTGGCTAAAGGCTATTCACAGCAGGAAGGAATTGATTATGATGAAACCTTTGCTCCAGTTGCTAGATTGGAGGCAATAAGGATTTTTCTGGCTTATGCTGCTCACAAAAAGTTTAAAGTCTTTCAGATGGATGTGAAAAGTGCTTTTCTAAATGGGAAACTTGAAGAAGAAGTGTTTGTTGAACAACCACCAGGGTTTGTGGATCCTAAGCATCCAGACTATGTCTACAGATTGGACAAAGCATTATATGGATTAAAGCAGGCACCTAGAGCATGGTATGAAACTCTGGCTCAATTTCTTTTAGAAAGTGGGTTCACTAGAGGTACAATTGACAAAACCTTGTTCTATTTTAATTCTGGTGATGATCTGCTGTTAGTTCAAATCTATGTGGATGACATAATTTTTGGGTCTACTAATGATAAACTCTGTAAGAAGTTTGCAAAGCTAATGCAGTCGAGATATCAAATGAGCATGATGGGAGAGCTTAGTTATTTTCTAGGCTTACAAGTAAAGCAAACAGATGATGGGATTTTTATAAATCAAGCAAAATATACCAGAAATCTTCTCAAGAAATTTGGTATGCTTGATAGTTCATCTGCAACAACTCCCATGGCAACTGCAACAAAGCTAGACAAAGAAACAGGAGCCTCAGTAGATATGACAAACTACAGAGGGATGATAGGGTCTCTTCTTTATCTAACTGCAAGTAGACCAGACATCATGTATGCAACTTGCCTTTGTGCAAGATTTCAAGCAGATCCCAGAGAGCCTCATCTAACAGCTGTGAAGAGAATTTTCAAATATCTCAAAGGAACCATAACTCTTGGTTTGTGGTATCCTAGAGAATCAGAGTTTAAATTAATTGGTTACTCTGATGCAGATTTTGCAGGCTATAAGATTGATAGAAAGAGCACAAGTGAAAGCTGTCAATTTCTAGGTGACAGATTAGTTTCTTGGTACAGCAAGAAACATAAATCAATTTCCACATCCACAGCAGAAGCAGAGTATATTGCTGCTGGTAGCTGTTGTGCACAGATTTTGTGGATGAAGAATCAATTGCTGGATTATGGATTAAGGTACTCTAAAATACCTATTTTCTGTGATAATCAAAGTGCTATTGCTATGACAGGTAATCCAGTACAGCATTCCATGACCAAGCACATCAGCATAAGGTATCATTTTATCAGGGAACATGTGGAAGAAGGAGATATTGAGCTTCATTTTGTGTCTACCGAACAACAGCTTGCAGATATCTTCACCAAGACTTTGAGTGAAGCTACTTTTATAAGACTGGTAAATGAACTTGGAATGATCTCTGGTTTTGACTAGAGATATTGGTGAGACTCAAAATTTCTCATTCTGTGATTTGTTGCTCATGATTCTTTGCATATGTTAACTGTTATTCATACCAACTTGTCAAAATTCTGAAGTCATGCTCTGTCATAATGTTAAACTTTGTCAGTTATACTCTGATGCTAAACTCTGATGTTAAACTCTGATTGTGATTTTGTCTGAAACATATGGACCGATGAAGAAAATTGTATGAAGCATGATTCTTAGTAAGTAATCATGAATCCTTCTGAGTGATATAAATTCTGATCTCAAATGTGTGCAGAAATTTTACACAGCATGATATTGTCTCTATATTTATAGCATCTCTTAGTTTATTGATCCTATACACTGAGTCTGTATTAGCTGTTTGCACTTTCTCTCATAAATTAATTGTATTAACTGATGAAAGTCTAAACTCTGATAATTAGTAGCTCATATTTCACCCTCAAATCAAAAGATGCAAAAATATGCACAAATTCCTTTGAGATCAAGTTGTGCCTAGGAAGACCCATGAACTTATTGTATGAAATAAGGGCTAATTTTTTTTGATTTTTGGTGACTAGTGCCAACCACTGATTACTGGAAAAAAAAAATCAAAGGGGGTGAAAATAATAACTTTATACGTACAGAGTTTAGACAATATCAGATTTTGTTTATAAATGAGAGTTTGGGCAACCAGTTTTTACTGATTTATTTTGTGGATTTTATGCACTTTGAGATGATCTAAATATTTATATTCAGTAAACTCTGCTATTCACACACAATTTCTCACAACTGTGCACTTAGAGAAAAAAGATTATTAATGAAGGATGAGAATTGATAAAAACTGATGAACTGTGTACTCTACGCCGAGGTAATTTATTTTTAATCTCTGATGATTAAAATAAATAAGGGTGTTTCGGACATTTCATAATTATTGAGGAACATTATTTTTGGAAAATAGAGAGTATGATTGATAACGGTTTGTTGAGTTTTGAAAATGATAAAAGGTGTCTAGAAAGTAGCAGTAATTAGTGCCTTTTACTGCGCATGCGTGTTGAAAACTACCGTGATTAATGTGTCAGTTAATGCATGTGTGACAACTGTCCCACTCACACACTTCACGAGTAAGCCTGTTGTGCATCTTAATGATTAAAACTCTTCAGTTTTTAATTCATAATTAATCATTAAACTCACAACGTTTCAAATTTTTACAGACTTACTCTTTTCACAGGACATTTTCACATAGGCATATTCACAAACACTTTTCTGCATCATTTTCTCAAACACTTTTCTAAGCTTAAACTCTGATTTATTTCAAAGCTTTCTAATGGCAACTACCATGTTTCAATCTTTTGGTCTCGAATTTGTTCCTAACAACTATGCAGCACCACTATCTACTGAGAATGTCCCAGAGGCGTTTCATCTTTTTCAGAACTTTCTTGCTCAATCTGATATTGGGCATGCACTGGTGGCACCAGCAAAGTTATCTGGTTCTCAAATCAAAGCCTTCTGGGAGACAGGCGTGTATGATGATGGAGGTGAATCAGGCACTCCTTCTATAATCTTTGAATTTGCTGAAGAAGAGTATGTAGTTACTCCAACTACTGTAAGAGATGCTCTTGGATGTGAAGATTTCAATGCGTTCACCATTTCTGTTGGTGATTCTGATCTTCAGCGTATGATGAGGGAGATTGGTTATTCTGGGTCTTTAGCAAGAACATGAAACTTGAAGCGACCGTTCTTGAGGAAGGAGTGGAGTTTCTTCTTCGATTGCATTACAAGGACGTTCAGGAAGAAGTGTACAAATTGGGATGCAATTCCAATCGACAGTCTACAAATTGGGTATTCTCTTCTCTATGGTGCTCATTTTGACTATGCTAGACTTGTTTTGAACAACATAGGTGAAAAGATGACAGAGAATAGGAGTGTAGTTTACTTTTCTCGTTTCTGTCAATTAATCTTTTCTATGTGTGTTGATGGGGTTGAGATAGCTGAGGAGGATGTCATTCCCTCATTTAAATTACATAAGATAATATTCTCTGATCTCACAAACAAGGATGTTAAGAAAGGGAATGTTGATGACTTGATGCTTCCTGCTTCAGTCCAACAGTTTTTAAACCCTCAACCACAACCACAGGCACAACCAGAACCGATTCAGCCTCTAAACTCTGAACCTCTTCCATCTACATCTCAAAAACCAAAGGCTGGGGGTAGAACAAAGCATAGGGCTTTTAAAGTTTCTAAATCTCTAAATACTGATGATGTTCCAGTATCTGTTGGTACTTCAAGGAGAAAGAAGAGGGCACACAGACCTGTTTCTGATGCAAATATGCCTTCTGATGAACCAGAATCTGCTAATGCTAAGAAAAGGAAGCTTGTTGTTGCTTATTTATTTGATGGATTGATTCCTGGTTCTACACCTATTGAATCTCCTGAGGTTGTAATTGAAGATGCTACTGTGCCTGAAGAAGCCAGAGCAGACACTGCTAATAATGATGCTGTCAATGATGATTTTCTTGAACCCATCTTGGAGATGGATTTTGAAGATGAAATTGAAGCACATCCTTCTGCAACTCTAGAAGAGTTTGGCAGTATTAATGAAACAGAGGATGTGGCAGCTGATCAACCTACACTCATAATAGATGAGTCACTAGCTACTCATACAGAGGTTCTCTCTGTCAATCACCAGGTACTTGAGAAAGGTGATGAGGTTGATCAGACAGCAAAGGCTGTAGCTGCAGAAAATGTTATTGAAGAAACTGCAGAGAATAATGTTGAAGAAATTGCAGAGATTGTTGTTGAATCTACTACTGTTCATGCTGAAAATGAAGAAAATGCTCAAGATAATATAAACTCTGAGAAGCTTGCAAATGCTGATGCTCAGGAAACATTTGCTGAGACTATTCCTCATTCTTCAAATGCTAAGTCTTCTACAAAGTCTGATGATGGTCAAGCTACAAAGTCTGATGATGATCAAGCTGATTCATCTTCTCAAAGACTTTCTGCTCAACAAAATCCAAAGGATATTCAGCATGCCACTGAACTTCACTATCAGAATATGTACTTTTCCAAGTGGTCAAACAAGGATTGTATATTCACTGATCAAAGGGCTGTTGACTTTGTAACAAACTCTGCTGCATCAATTACAAATCCAGAACTTCTTACACATCTCAAGGCAACTATTGTTCAAGTCAAATCTCTTTATAATCGTTTTGATGAAACTCAGAAGTCAGTTACTGGGTTGAGAAATGATGTGGTTGCTAGAGATATGTCTCTAAAGCAAGATAAGTCTATGCTGCTTACTCTGGTCAAGGATCAAGAAGTTCTCAAGAACAGACTGACTACAGTTGAAGAAAATCAGACTGTAATGTCTGATAAGCTTGATTCCATTGCTGCTTCAATAGAATTGCTCACATCAGTATTACTTCAAGATGATGTCAAAAAGGGGGAGAGAGTACTTAAAGACAAATGCAAAAAGTCTCAAACTCTGAGTAGACAGGATGATTCTACTGATGGTGGTGCAAAGGGAAAAGATTTCAAATCTAAATCTACTCTAAAGCAAGGAAAGCTAAGATCAAACTCTGATGCTACAAACTCTGAACGGATAAACACTGGTGCTCAATCTTCTTCAAGAGCTAGAAGTTTATTGCTTACTTCTCATCCAGTTACTGATGAAGAGATTGCTGCTCAGCTGTTTCTAGAAGAACATGGTGCTGATGCAACCATACAAGATATCCAAGCTGAAGAATTGATGTTAGCTAAAGAGCATGAGCAGAATCTAAAGTCTGGGAAAGTAAAGAAAGTTGTAAAGGTTTCAAGAGCTAAAGAGAAAGGAATTGTAATCAAGGAAAATGTAAACTCTCAACAAAGTTTACAACAAGCAAAGAAGGCTGAAGAAACTAGACTTGATAAGGGTAAAGGGAAGTTAGTTGAAGAATCAGTACAGAAGAAAGCTCAAACAACCTCTGACAATGCTCAAGTTGTTAAAACATTGGAAGCTGTGACAACCTCTAATACTACACAAGTTGTACAGACTCAGTTATCTTCACAATTACAAAGAACTTTTGCTAAGCCAATCATTGTTCAACATTCTTTGATTCCAGCAAATTTAAATATTCTCCAAAGCAGAACTATCATGGGAAAGGAATCAAGAGATAAATCTGGACTGGGATCTCATAGAGAAAAGAGAGTGAATAACAGTCCTGTGGATCAAACTTCATTAGCTGAACCAGGTGTTGGTGTGACTCAAGAAAATCTTGATGCTTTAGAGTCGGTTCAGTTAATACATCATAAAGGATTGAAGAAGGATTTTCTGTTATACTTCAAGGCTGATGGAAGAGTATACAGAGTTGGTGAAGCTGATATAGGATTAAAGATGAAAGAAGAACTAGAGTATGTGCTGTATCTACTGAAAGTCAAAAATCAAAGAACTCATCAAGCATCTGAGGTATTAAGAAGCAGAATGGTTAAAGCTAGAGCTCTTTGTGGCCTAAAGACTGCTGGTGCTTACATACCGAAGTACAAAGATTATAATGGAAAGCTTGTTGAGATGCAAAGGAACAGTGCAAGACTCAGAACAGATCTTGGTATAAAAGTGTTGGAATTTAATCTGGAATCAGATAAATCTTTCATAATAAAGCTAGGAAATGATATGAGGAAAAACAACATTTATGCTCTAAGGGCGGCTATCTACCAAACTGAAGAAAGTGATCCAGAGTTAAGGGAGATAAAGAAGATAATGGTAGCTGAGCTAGAGAGAGCTGAGAGAAAACTACTTGTGGACTACATCAGAACTGTACCCGACATTGAAGAGATTAAGTAACTGAAGTCTGTAAGTTTTTAAAGTTTTCTGTTCTAAGTAAAAGTATAAACTCTGTGATTTTATAAACACTGCATTTGTTATATGTTTTGACATCATCAATTATCTGTTAACTTGTACATTTTAGTATGAACAAGTTGGGGGAGATTGTTAGATATAATTGCTGATGTTTGTTTATCAGTGTTTAAGAACCAGGAAACTATCAGAGTTTAGCTGGAGGACTAGTCAAGAGTTTAGCTGGAGGACCAGTCAGAGTTTGTTAAACTCTGATGGTCAGAGTTTGCTTAGCAGTCGGTGCAATTCAATGAACATTCTAGAAGCGATATTCTTTGAAGATGGAAAGAAGCAAAGAGATATCGAGATGGCTAAGGAAACGGAACAGAAGACAGAAGCAATTCTAGATTGATATTAATTGTATAGCTGATTTATAGGAATATCAATTAGAAGATTGTACGTAGCTGTGTACTATATAAACACAGATAGGTTAACCCTAAAAGGGACGCGAATACTGAATACATTATTCTTGTAACCTAGCAGCTCTCTGTGATATTTTACATCACTGAAAGAAGAGTTATTTAATATAATTCAGTTTATTGATCATAAACAGTGTTCTTGATTGTTCTTCTCATACTTATATTGATTATATATTGTGTATTCGGCCTAACATAAACATTTCAGATATGGAATGATGAAAGACTTCTTGTATAGGATTCCCTCAATCAGGGTATACCTTAGTGCTCTGACGTAGAGCTTTCGTGCTTCTGAAGTGTCGTCGGGTAACCACCCAGTTTCTAGATGAGATTTGATGGGATCCATCCAACAACTGCCAACATCAATGGGTGCTACCAACTTTCCGTTGATGCTTGGGGTCCTCAGGACTTGGAAGTAGACACTCCCTGCATAGTTTTGAATTTCAGAAGAAGCAAATTTAGACAAGGCATCAGCCTTCACGTTTTCTTCCCTTGGAATGTGTTCTACATAGCATTCGTCGAACTGAGTCATGATGGCCTTGACAAGTTTCAAGTACTTGGCCATGACTTCATCTCTGGCCTCAAATTCCCCATTTACTTGGGAAACCACTACCCTCGAATCTCCACATACTTTAAGAGTTTTGACCCTCAAGGCTCCAGCTAGCCCTAAACCAGCTATCAGAGCTTCATACTCAGCCTCATTGTTTGTCGTTGGGAAGTCAAGTTTTAGTGCATACTCTATGAGGAATCCATCAGGACTTTGTAGCACTAAACCGGCTCCACTTGATTTTGTTTTTGATGCTCCATCAAAATAGAGTACCCAATATTTTTTGAAATCCATCTCTTGACCTTTCTCATCCTCCACTATTACTTCCTGCCCCCCGACTTCTTGGTTGTCAATGGTACATTCAACCATGAAGTCAGCAAGTGCTTGAGCTTTTATGGCCGTTCGAGGCTTATACTTGATGTCGAATTCGCCCAATTCAATGGCCCATTTGATCAACATTCCACTAACTTGAGGGTTATGCAAGATGTTTCTTAGAGGTTGATCAGTCAAGACCTCTATCTTGTGAGCCTGGAAGTACGGGCGTAGCTTTCTTGAGGCCATTATCAAGGCTAAGGCAAACTTCTCAATCGTTGAGTAGTTTATTTCTGCCCCATGTAGAATCTTACTCACATAGTAGATGGGTTTCTGAACCTTCAATTCTTCTTTTACCAAAACGGCTCCAAGGGCTGTGCTAGAGACCGCCAAGTACAAATAGAGAATTTCCCCTGGCTTGGGCTTTGCCAACAGTGGTGCCTCGGCCATGTATTTCTTCAGGGCCTCAAAGGCCTCTTGGCTCTCCGTTGTCCATTCAAAAAATTTCACGTTCTTGAGTGCTTTGAAGAAAGATAAGCACTTCTCTCCTGACTTGGAGATAAATCTTCCCAATGCTGCCTCGATTCCTCTCTTGGAAACCATCAGGCCTAAAAACTTTTCCGAGCCTCCACCAAAGGCACACTTAGCTGGATTCAACATCATCTTGTGGTGCCTTAGCACTTCAAATGCCTCTCGGAGGTGCTCAATATGATCGGCCTTATCGAGGCTCTTGACTAACATGTCATCTACGTAGACCTCCATGGTTTTTCAAATTAGGTGTCCAAAATTTTGTTCACCAATCTTTGGTATGTTGCCCCTGCATTCTTAAGTCCAAATGCCATGACTAGATAACCAAAAACACCAAAGTCACTGATGAATGATACCTTAGAGATGTCATCCTTGTGCATTTTGATTTGGTTGTATCCACTGAAGCCATCCATGAAGCTGAGCATCTCGTGTCCAGCTGTAGCATCTATTAATGCATCAATCCTTGGTAAGGGAAAACAATCCTTAGGACATGCATCATTCAAGTCAGTGAAGTCCGCACACATCCTCCATTTTCCATTGGCCTTTTTGACCATTACGGGGTTAGCCAACCATTCCGGGAATTGTATATCTTCAATGAATCCGGCCTCTAGAAGTTTTTCAACTTCTTGTTTAATGGCCTCTTGCCTTTCAGGAGCAATATTTCTCTTCTTTTGTTTCACCGTCTTTCTTTTAGGATCCACATTCAACTTGTGAGTTATCAATTGGGGATCAATCCCTGGCATGTCAGCCGCTGTCCAAGAAAAAACGTCATTGTTCTCTTGAAGAAAAGATATGAGCTTGCTTTTCAATGGCTCAGGTAGTAGTGCCCCAACATATGTCACCTTTTCCGGTTCACCAGGGACTAAGGGAATTGGGATTAAATCCTCAGCTGGTTTCCCTCTTCGGTCCTCATTGTCACTAGTATCCATGTCTTCAATTGGGAGAACTTGCCCCCCGATTCCATCAGGCCTTAACGCGGCTACATAACAACTTCTAGCCATCTTTTGGTCTCCTCGTTCTTCACCAATCCCATTCCTCGTTGGGAACTTGATTTTTAGATGATAAGATGAGGCAACAGCCTTGAACGCATGAAGACCAGTCCTTCCCAGGATTGTATTGTATGTCGAAGTTGCCTTTATAACTATGAAGTTCAGCATTTGAGTAGATGTATTCATCCCTTGTCCCATGGTCATTGGGAGTTGGATAGTGCCTTCCACTTTTGATTCCACCCCATTGAATCCGTATATGGGCATATTTGAGGGTGTTAACTGAGAATCAGTGTAACCCATCTTGATAAAAGCATCGTGGAACAAGATATCCACTGAAGCTCCATTGTCGACTAGGACTCTCTTTGTTTCAGAATTGCCAATCACAGGTATGATGACTAGTGGGTCATCGTGGGGGAACTTCACCCCTTCCAAGTCTGAATCGTCAAAACCTATTGACACTTCTGTTCTGGCACGCTTCGGTGCTTCTCCAACCACAGTCATTACCTCTCGAGCATAAGCTTTTCTTGAATTTCGGGAGGACCCAGCAGCAGTTGGTCCTCCGAATATCATGTTGATGACTGGCCCTCGGGGCTTAGGGTTACGATCTTGGTCATTGTCCCTTCTGTCGTAATCCTTCCTTTCATAATTTACTCTTTGACTCCCTTGATTTCTATCCTTGGTGAATTTGCTGAGTTTTCCTCTTCGTATCAGAAATTCGATCTCATCTTTCAATTGCCTACAATCGTCAGTGTCGTGACCGACTTCTTTGTGGAACCGACAAAATTGATTTTGGTTCCGTTTGGACATATCAGCCCTTATTGGCTTCGGCCATTTGAGATCTCCTTCCTTAGCTATCTCCATCAGAATTTGACTCCTGGGAGTGTTCAATCTTGCATACTCCGTAAACTTTGGCCCAAAATTGTTTCTCTTGGGTGGAGAATCAGAGTCCTTTGACGTTCTGGGAAACTTTTCCTTGACGTCGTACTCCTGAGTTTCTTTTCTTTTCTTTGAGTTTCCACTACCGCTAGCAGTGGGTTCATACTTTCTCATGCTTTCTTCAGCCTTGATATACTTTCCGGCTCTATCTTGGAGCTTCAGCATGCTCTCAGGTGGATGTTTAGCTAACGACCTTTTGAAGTGGTCATCAGTAGTTCCTTGTTGCAGGGCTATCATAGCCACCCTGTCCTCTAAATCTGGGACTTTCAAAGCCTCTCGAGTGAATCGATTGATGTAGTCCCTTAGGGCTTCATTATTTCCTTGCTGGATTGCCATGAGTGATGCAGAGCTTTTCTCATGCACCCTTCCACTAATGAACTGATTGATAAAAGCTTTGTTTAGTTCCTTGAAAGACCCAATTGAGTTGGGAGGAAGACGACTATACCAGCGTTGGGCCATGTCTGCCAAGGTTTGTGGAAACGCCCTACACTTGACCGCATCGTTGGTTGACTGCAACAGCAGTGCATTGGAGAAGGTCCTTACATGATTTGCGGGATCTCCCGTTCCATCATAGGCTTTGATCGAAGGCATCTTGAATTTTCTGGATATAGCCATTTTCATGATGTCTTGAGTAAATGGTGGTGTAGGATCATCAGGATCTCCTAGGGGCAACAGAATACTAGGATCACCCCTTGGGGCTTCGGCCCTCTTGGTTCTTCTTGCCGGTGGATCTAAGTTGATTATCGAGACTCTTCCAGTTGCTCGGCCTTGAGATTTGCGGCCTCTTCTTCTGCAAAGAGTTTCTTGAGTCTTGCAGTCTCTGCCTCATGGGCTGCAATTTTCTCCTTAGTAGTTTGGGGTTGTTCCCGATTTGTTTGGGAAGAACGCTTCCTCCTTGAGGCAACATCCCTCTCTTCCTCAGATGTGTAATTCTCGTCCTCGGTATAGGGACCCGAATAATCTTGAATCAAAGGGGTCCGTCGAGTCTGTTGATTTTGGGGTCCCAGACCTTGTATATAAGAGGGGACATATGCTTCATGGTAGATGGGGTTAAGACCACTACTGCCCGCCATGGGTCGAGGGGGCATGCCATAGCTTGGCATCCCCAAAGTTTGAGCAGCGTATTGGGGGAGATCAGTAGTATGGAGTTGATGACCACTTGGGGCATTCATGAGCAGCGGGGAGGTCGTGATCGGTCTCTTGTGGATTAGATCCATGAATGACCATTTGCAGGGGATTCGTCCCTTCAACCGAAATCGGGATTTCCGGTCCTTGAGTGTTGGTGGGGATATTCGCCCCTTGAGTGCCAGTAGTCGGCGGTAGTTGATTTCCGTGAGTATCAGCCTCAGAGGTGATAGGGCGATCCTCAGGAGTTTGAGTATCTCGAGCTGTTCTTCGTGTGCTTGCCATGGTTGATGTTGTTTTCCCACAGACGGCGCCAAATGTTGTGGATTAAAAAGTGTACTTATTGAAAGGCATATGAATTAGCCTATTTGTAATTCGAGGATTCTACTCAACTTAAACAAGAATGTAATAAGTAAATATTAGATCAGATGTCACAGGAATCTCAGAAGATTATATCTGTCAAAGAATGAAGATTAAAGTCATCTACAGACTTGAAGTGAGTCTACATTGAAAGAAGCTCAATTTATTGATCAAGCCTCAATGAAGTATTCAAGCTCAGTGGATTTATTAAAGTGACGGAGATTTCAAGTGGTGACAGCAAAAGATACTGATTACGGAGTTCTTGAATGAAAAGGAAGTGAATCACTACTTAAAGTCAAATAGATAAAGAACAGACATTGTCGTTAGTCACTCATGAACCAGACCGTGCATTGAGTGTCAACGTACTAATATGTTTATTCTTTATCTAAGTTTTAAGTGATTCTGGAATTTATTGAGAAGTCAATTAATTCTATTTATTCTCTTATAAATAATTAATACTATTGAGTAAATTATTTATTAAATTAATTCTGTAAAGAATTAATTTAATACATAATTTATTTAGTTAATTATTTAAATTAGAATAAAAAGAAATTAATTGAGAAGTCAACTAATTCTATTTATTCTCTTATAAATAATTAATACTATCAAGTATATTATTTATTAAATTAATTCTGTAAAGAATTAATTTAATACATAATTTATTTAGTTAATTATTTAAATTAGAATAAAAATGAACTAGGAAGACTTAGGTTGGAACTAGGAAGACTTAGAAAAATGAACTAGGAAGACTCACAAGTGAGTCTTCCCGATTGTCTTCCTAGGCCAACCATTGTCTTACCGAATGTCTTCCATGTACAATGTGTTGTCTTCCCGGTTGTCTTCCCTTCACAAGCATTGTCTTCCCGAGAGTCTTCCAAGGCCATTTGCATTGTTTTCCTACCAGTCTTCCAAAGGCAATTCTATTCAAGTGGCTTGCACGTGGGTTAACCAAAAAAAAAAAGAAATGATGTGTGGTTTATTATAAAGACAAGGCAGAAGACTTATTAAAAAAAAACACAATTACAACACAAAAAGAAAGAAAAAGGCAGAGCATCAGAAACATTAAACTCCTTCAACTGTCTTCTTCATTCTTCAACTGTCAAGCTTAAATTCTGCAGGATATATTTACTTTTTGATTGTTCTTAATTATTTAATTCATAAGAAGTGATTCTCTTGTACTGCTTTGACTTTCTAGCGGATCATTATCCCTAGATTTTATATCGAACTACTTTTTAGTATTCGATCCTTTTTATTACAAAAATAGATAAATTCATGTCGAATTTATTCTAGATTTGTTTTATCAAGTTCTTTGTAATCAGTGATCAAAATTGTAACACCCCTCAAGTTTAATAGAGTTTCTATTTAACTTGAATATTGTTTCAGTTTTTATTCCGCATTAATTTGTTCTAATTGGTTTAATCTTAAACGAACAAATTTCGATAAAACGGTATAGTTTGTATTCAACCCCCCTTCTACAAACTTATCAGGACCTAACAATTGGCATCAGAGCCTTTTGATTGATATACAAATCAAAGATCCAATTGTTTTGAGATTTTTCTTAAACTCTGAATTTTTTATTATTCCTAAAAATCTCAAAAGATGTCTACTACACAGAAAGTGGGTACAGTCAAAATCCCAATGTTCAACAAGGAGCATTATCCAATGTGGAAGAAGAAAATGCTCCTATTTCTTAAGGTTGCAAATCCTAAATACATTGGTGTGCTGAAGAATGGTCCCAAAGTCCCTATGATTGTTGAGGAAGAGATAACAGTGGATAATGTTGTTACTAGGGTTGCTAGTATGTACCCTAAAGATCCCAAGGAGTACACTCCTGATGAGAAAGAGGATGTTACCTTGGATTCCTGTCTTCAGTTGATCCTTATTGATTGTCTTGATCCTATCATGCATAATCATGTCCTAAATTGTGATACTGCCAAACACATTTGGGATACCATAGAGATAATCAATGAGGGGACAGAGGAAGTTAGGGAGAATATGCTGGAAATTCTCACCTCACAATATGAGCATTTCAGATCAAACCCCGGTGAAGGTATCTCTCAGGTTTTTGAGAGATACAACAAATTAATCAATGATCTGAATCTCAATGGGAAGCACTACACCAACAAGGAGATTAACAAGAAGTTCCTTCTTACACTCCCACCTCATTTGGAGCACAAAATATCTGCCATTAGAGAAGCAAGAGATATGAATGAGATTGCTTTGGAGAGATTGTATGGTGTTCTGAAGACCTATGAGCTGGAGCAGATTCAACAAAGGGAGCTGTATGGAACTGGGAAGATTGTTAGTACTTCTACTGCATTGGCTACTGAAGTCCCACGGAAACTGGAAGTGAAGGCTGTTCAACCTTCCCGTTCTAACATGAATATTATTGATGCTGAATATGGATTAACATCCATTGATCAATCTGGTGGTGACTTCTATTCTTTAGAAGAACTTGATCAGCTGGAGGATGGTGATTTGGCTTTGATAGTCAGGAAGTTTGGGAAGTTCAGATTCAAGAGGAATCCCAATCTTAAGTTCAGGCCCAGATTTCAGAGAGGTGGATCTTCCTCTTCAAGTGGCACAAGGGGTGGCTACAAAACTGGAACTGTGGAAAGGAGCACAATCAGATGCTACAATTGCAATGAGTTGGGTCACTTTGCTACTGAATGTAAAAAGCCAAAGCAAGTGACAAGGAACTTATTTGATTCTAGCAAGAAGAATAAGATTGGGAAAGCTTATGTTGCTGAAGGAAAGAGTTGGGATGACACTGACAGTGATGAAGCAGCAGGTGAGATTGGGAATCTTGCACTCATGGCAATAGGAGACAAACTCTTTGATTCCATGTTTTCTTCACCCAACATGTCTGAGGTAAAGTTCACTGATACTGAAATGATTCGTCATCTTGCTGATACTTTAAGTTGTGCACGCACTGAAAATGATAAAATAATTCTTTTAAACACAAATCTTGAAAAGGAAATAAAAGAATTAAAACTAGTGCATATCAATCAAGATGAACTTACTAATAATGTAGCAGTTCTTGAGAAAAGGGTTAAATTATATCAACAACTGGAAACCATTCTCAAAGATCAAATTAGTGAGCTTAAGACCAAAGCTAATGCCTATTACAACTCTTGTAAGACGGCTAAAGAGATTCTTAATAAACAAGCTGTTGGTAATCATGTCAGTATAGGTTATGATTATAATGAGGCTATTGGATTGCTTGGCATTAATTCCCCTTGTAGAGTCAGATCTGAAGGAAGGGGTGTTCCATATGTGCTTAAGGGTATTGAAACACCCTTCTGTAAGGAGTCCGAGGCAGATCCTCTGAATGAATACTCTGTCATTATTGTTGAGGAGATTCGTGAAGAAGATATTGCTTTGGAAGTTGAACAATCCAAAAAGTGTATATCTGATATTCCAGTCAAAGTTGCTTCAACTAAAAAGACTAAATCAGATATCCATAAGTTGGATCAAAACAACTGTAGAACTAACATGCATGCTGTTAATTCTTCTCATAAAGCATGTGGTGTGATTAATTGCATGTCTTGTGCTTTCAATGTTATGTATGCTTATTTTAATAGTAAGCATGTATCTAGTGATAAGACTGCTCCACGTCAATATGTTAATAATAAGAAGCATGTTAAAGCAAAGACTACTAGTCCTCCTCAGACTAGAGTGGATTCATTTATTCCTAAGCCTGCTCAGAAATGTGTTAAGGCTGGCTATAAATGGAAACGCTCTTATGTGAAAGAGGTTGAAGTTGTTTTAGTTAAAAATGTTGTTTTGCCTGACAAAGGCCAATTCTTTAAGTATGCCGGACCCAATCAAGTGTGGGTTCCGAGGAAGGACTAATCAATCTGGTATTGCAGGGAGTTAAACAGGTAAACCGTGTTATGTGGATTCTTGACAGTGGTTGTTCAAGGCATATGACCGGAGATAGAGCCCTGCTATCAGATTTGGTTGAGAAAGCTGGCCCAGTAGTTACCTTTGGAGATAACAGCAAGGGTATTACGAAAGGATATGGATGTTTGAAGTACGGAAATGTTATCATTGAAGATATTTCATTTGTGGAAGGTCTGAAGTTCAATCTTCTCAGCATCAGTCATTTTTGTGACAGAGGATATGTTGTTTCCTTTGAAAGAGAGAAGTGTCAGATCCTTCACAAGAAGAATGGAAAGCCTGCTCTTCAAGGAGTAAGGAAAGGTGACTTGTTCATAGCTGATCTGAACTCGGGATTCAAAGATGAAGTTAATTGTTTTTATGCTAAAGCTTCATCAGATGATAGTTGGCTATGGCACAAGAAGATGTCTCACCTTAACTTCAAAACCATGAACTCTTTAGTCAAGAGGGAATTGGTTAGAGGTTTGCCTCAGATGGAATTTACACAGGAAGGATTGTGTGAGGCATGTCAGAAAGGAAAGTCAAAGAAAGCTTCTCACAAGGGCACTGACACATCATCAATAACTGAACCACTTCAGCTACTGCACATGGATTTGTTTGGTCCAGTTAATGTGATGTCCATGTCAAAGAAACAATATGCACTTGTAATTGTTGATGACTATTCAAAATATACATGGGTTTTATTCCTACATTCCAAGGATGAGACCCCATACCTGGTGATTGGCCATATAAAGTTGATTGAGCTGGATTTTAGATTCCCTGTTAGAGCCATAAGGTCAGATAATGGTACTGAATTCAAGAATGCAGTCCTAAATGACTTTTGTGCTGATAAAGGAATAACAAGACAGTATTCTGCCCCTAGGACTCCTCAACAAAATGGAGTAGTGGAAAGAAATAATCGTACATTGATTGAAGCTGCAAGGACTATGTTAAGTGAGTCCAAACTTCCAACGTACTTTTGGGCTGAAGCAGCGAATACAACTTGTTATACTCAGAATCGAACTTTAATCAACAAGGACTTAATGAAAACTCCGTATGAGATCATGAACAACAAGAAACCAATTGTCAAATACTTTCATGTATTTGGAGCAAAATGCTTTGTGCTTTTAGATGACAATGTGAAACGTGGCAAGTTTGATGCCAAGGCACAAGAAGCTATTTTTGTTGGTTATTCCAGAAAATCTTACAGGGTCTACTTGGTTGGCAGTCACACAGTAAAGGAAAGTGTCAATGTTACTTTTGATGACACTAAGTTCCCTAATATCCAAAAATAAGATTCATCTGAGAATCTGAAGTTTGATAACTTGCCAGACTCAGAATCAGATGATGAAGCCCCACCTGAAGTTATTGCTGGTAATGATAATAATAATGATGATAATAATCCTAGTGGTGGTGGTGGAAACATTGGTAACAATGGAGATACCACTAACACTGAAGAAGAATCATCAAGGCAATCAAGCAACAACTCAGGGGGAGCAAATGAAGGATCATCTAGTCACTCACAACATCAAAGTGAATTTCAAGGCGAATCATCAAGATCAAATCTTCCAAGATAGACTGTCTGGAATAGAGCTCATCCTTTTGAGCTGATCATTGGTGATCCAGATGTTGGAGTTAAAACTAGAAGTGCAACTCAGAATGAATGTCATTATTCAGCATTTCTATCTGAAATGGAGCCAAAGAAAACTGAGGAAGCACTGACTGATCCAGATTGGGTGATTGCTATGCAAGATGAACTCAATCAGTTTGAACAACAGCAAGTCTGGAAGCTGGTACCCAGGCCAAAGAACAAGAAAGTAGTTGGTACAAGATGGGTATACAGGAACAAGCTAGATGAGGATGGCATTGTTACAAGAAACAAGGCAAGACTGGTTGCACAAGGGTATTCACAAGCTGAAGGCATTGATTATGATGAAACCTATGCACCAGTGGCTAGACTTGAGGCCATCAGGATGTTCTTAGCATTTGCTGCTTATTCCAAGTTTAAAGTCTATCAAATGGATGTTAAGAGTGCATTCCTGAATGGTGAGCTTGATGAAGAAGTGTATGTGGAAAAGCCCCTGGCTTTGAAAATCAGGAGCTGCTGGACTTTGTGTACTTTCTCTTCAAGGCTATCTATGGTCTCAAACAAGCCCCAAGAAAATGGTATGACACTCTCTCTGGTTTTCTTTTAGAAAATGGTCTTGTTAGAGGTATCATAGACAAAACTCTTTTTTCAAAGAAACACAAAAGTGATATGATATTAGTCCAAGTCTATGTGGATGACATCATATTCGGGTCTACTAATGATAATCTCTGTAAGAGATTTGCTGAGCTTATGCAGAGTAAGTTTGAAATGAGTATGATGGGTGAGCTGAAGTTCTTTCTTGGATTGCAAGTAAGTCAAAGGTCAAATGGTATATTTATTTGTCAATCCAAGTATCTTAAAGAACTCCTCAAGAAGTATCACATGGAGGATTCAACATCAGCAAGGACTCCATCTTCAACAGCCATCAAACTTGGAGCTTCTGATAAATCTATCAAGGTAGATTTTAAAAGCTACAGAGGTATGATTGGCTCCTTACTCTATCTTACTGCTAGTAGACCAGATATTATGTATGCTACATGCTTGTGTGCAAGGTTCCAAGCGGACCCTAGAGATGTACATCTCGTTGCTGTGAAAAGAATCTTGAGATATCTTAAGGGTACACCTAATCTAGGTATCTGGTACCCTAAAGATTCTGGTTTTAATCTTGTTGGATATACAGATTCTGATTATGCAGGTAGTGTTGTGGATAGAAAGAGTACCTCTGGGAGTTGTCAATTCCTAGGAGGTAGGTTGATTTCCTGGTATAGCAAGAAACAGCAAACAGTTTCCAATTCAACAGCAGAAGCTGAATATATTGCTGCTGGAAGCTGTTGTGCTCAGATCTTATGGATAAGGAATCAATTAAAGGACTATGGCTTTGCATTAGACAAAATTCCTATTTTGTGTGATAATACAAGTGCCATAGCAATCTCCAACAACCCTGTGCAGCACTCGAGAACGAAGCACATTGATATCAGGTATCATTTTATCAGAGAGCATGTCATGAATGGAACTGTGGAGTTACACTTTGTACCCACAGAAGAACAGACTGCAGATATATTCACTAAATCTGTTGACGAATCCACATTTATCAAGTTAGTTGGTAAATTGGGTATGTTAAACAGTCTTAGTGATTAACAATATCTCTGTCATGTTTGTTCTTTCAAAATCATTTTCTCTTGCTGATATTGAATGATATATTTTGCCAATTCTTGTTTAGAGTAAAGCTTGTTAATTTAAATATTCTGAATAATTTATTTTCTTTAAAAATATTTTTCTCATTTTTTAAAAATGGAGAAATTTAATTTTATTGAAAATTTATTTATTTAGAATCATTTAAGTTAGTTTCAGATTGTAAATATTGTTGTTTAAATATTTATGCAAGTTTATATTATTTTTATGCACCTCTATATTATTCTGTATAGTTATTGCATGTAAATAGTTTACTGTAAATATTTTTTATTATTTTATATTTTAGTTTATTATTATTTTAGTTTATTATTATTATTTATTATCTTTTATTTTCTATTTGTCTTAGTTGTTTTTAATAAATATATTGTATATATTATTTCTGATCTAGCTCTTGCTTAGCTGGAAATTCAGTGCCAAATCCAATTCAGGTATTACTTTCTATCTCTCAATCCACTTCTTTTACTGTTGCTGAACCCAAGTGGTTGTTAGGGCTGACCAAGGGATTGTAGATCCACAATCTCTATCCCAGGTCTTAGAGCCAAACAATGAGTCTACAACTTCATTACTTGACCTCTCAGCCTAAACAGAAATCAATGTTAAATAAAGAAGTAATTTGATTGAAACAGTGAGTGATCCCACAGCTCTGCCTCCTCTAAAGAAATTCAACATATACTGAGGCATCTGTGAGCCCATCTGTATCCTCTCAATAGGATATGGACTTTGAAATGGCCAATGAACTGTATCTAGAGACATTCTCTCAACAGGATGAATCTATTGAAATTCGCCATAGGGCCATGACACTTTGTACTGAGTCAAGCACACTCTCATTACTCACAATGGGAGAAAACAATTCCATTAGATGAAACTCAGGACACAGTGAAAGCAGAGCACCTGCAACTGGTTACAGTGCCTACCATTGTTACGGTAGAAGTGCCTTCATAGGCATCTGAGGGAAAATTTGATTCTTTGCCAAATTTAAATAGAATCATTTTCTCCCCTCCCAGAGTGAAAACCTCTGGCTCCCAAAGGGATTTTCCACTCGCAGATTTATCTGGAGAAAGTGGAAGGCAACTTGGTCAGTCTATCACTGAAGCAATTCAGATTTCAAATCCAAGTGATTTGATAGACATGATTGAGGATCGGGATTTGCGAACTCCCATTGCACCACCACTGACCTCTCTTGAAGAGGCTAGGGTGAGTTTCAATGCAGGTACTGATCAAAAAGGAGCAAACAGACAGCTAATGTTGAGTGATAAGAGTCAAACACTGAGTGAAACACATGCACGTGAGATGAGTGATACACTTACAAGAGAAATTCAAGTGAGTGCACACACAGACACATACACTGCAATGTAGTTAGCTCACATAGCTGATCTACAGGAACATCTATTCAAAACCCAGGCTGATAAAGAACTTTTGCAAGCACAAGTGGTTGAACGGTCTTCTTCTTCCACCTCTGTCAAAAATCAGCTGGGACTACTCAAGGAAATTTTGAAGACAAATTTACTACCCAAGATCAACTCCATCAACAATCTCAACTCCTACTGGCTTCAGATACTCATAAAGTTAAAACTGTAGAGAATTCCTCAACTAAGGGGGAGAAGTTTCTAGAGAAGTTTCTAGAGAAGTTTATAGAGAAATTTGGAGAAGCTATGAAGAGGGAGCTGAAAAAGATATAGAAGGTAAATGAGGAGTTTCAGGGGAGTAAAGGATAATTAGCTCTGTTTTGTAAATGTTATATGTATAGAGCTTAGGTAAATCAAGACAGGTTAAATGTTACCATATGTTCAGTCTAGAGGAACACCTGTCTTGCATTTATCTTTACTGGTGAAATCTGGAAATGTCATATTTGATCCAGAACTTTCTAGTATTTACTTAGGCTTAAGAGTCCTATCTTTTTCTTAGTTTTAGTTGAGTGATCCTCTAGGTATTTGGTTGTTATTCTCTAACAAACAAATAGGGGGAGATTGAAAATCATATGAATTAGCCTATTTGTAATTCGAGGATTCTACTCAACTTAAACAAGAATGTAATAAGTAAATATTAGATCAGATGTCACAGGAATCTTAGAAGATTATATCTGTCAAAGAATGAAGATTAAAGTCATCTACAGATTTGAAGTGAGTCTACATTGAAAGAAGCTCAATTTATTGATCAAGCCTCAATGAAGTATTCAAGCTCAGTGGATTTATTAAAGTGACGGAGATTTCAAGTGGTGACAGCAAAAGATACTGATTACGGAGTTCTTGAATGAAAAGGAAGTGAATCACTACTTAAAGTCAAATAGATAAAGAACAGACATTGTCGTTAGTCACTCATGAACCAGACCGTGCATTGAGTGTCAACGTACTAATATGTTTATTCTTTATCTAAGTTTTAAGTGATTCTGGAATTTATTGAGAAGTCAATTAATTCTATTTATTCTCTTATAAATAATTAATACTATTGAGTAAATTATTTATTAAATTAATTCTGTAAAGAATTAATTTAATACATAATTTATTTAGTTAATTATTTAAATTAGAATAAAAAGAAATTAATTGAGAAGTCAACTAATTCTATTTATTCTCTTATAAATAATTAATACTATCAAGTATATTATTTATTAAATTAATTCTGTAAAGAATTAATTTAATACATAATTTATTTAGTTAATTATTTAAATTAGAATAAAAATGAACTAGGAAGACTTAGGTTTGAACTAGGAAGACTTAGAAAAATGAATTCCTAGGCCAACCATTGTCTTCCCGAATGTCTTCCATGTACAATGTGTTGTCTTCCCGGTTGTCTTCCCTTCACAAGCATTGTCTTCCCGAGAGTCTTCCAAGGTCATTTGCATTGTTTTCCTACAAGTCTTCCAAAGGCAATTCTATTCAAGTGGCTTGCACGTGGGTTAACAAAAAAAAAAAAAGAAATGTTGTGTGGTTTATTATAAAGACAAGGCAGAAGACTTATTCAAAAAAAACACAATTACAACACAAAAAGAAAGAAAAAGGCAGAGCATCAGAAACATTAAACTCCTTCAACTGTCTTCTTCATTCTTCAACTGTCAAGCTCAAATTCTGCAGGATATATTTACTTCTTGATTGTTCTTAATTATTTAATTCATAAGAAGTGATTCTCTTGTACTGCTTTGACTTTCTAGCGGATCATAATCCCTAGATTTTATATCAAACTACTTTTTAGTATTCGATCCTTTTTATTACAAAAATAGATAAATTCATGTCGAATTTATTCTAGATTTGTTTTATCAAGTTCTTTGTAATCAGTGATCAAAATTGTAACACCCCTCAAGTTTAATAGAGTTTCTATTTAACTTGAATATTGTTTCAGTTTTTATTCCGCATTAATTTGTTCTAATTGGTTTAATCTTAAACGAACAAATTTCGATAAAACGGTATAGTTTGTATTCAACCCCCCTTCTACAAACTTATCAGGACCTAACACTTATGAATTTAATGCTAAGGTTTAATGAGCTTCGAGCTTTAATGGCTGCACTTGTGTTTCGAGACTAAATCGGTCCTCACAAGATGCCTACGTATCTCAAATCGTTATAGAGAATCAATCCAAAGACGTAGTTCTTGGTGTTGCCCTCGGGGCTATGGCGGCAGGGGCACACCAAGGACGTAGTGACTTGTATGTCCTTATTCGAGGATGAAGTCTAAAACGTAGTTTTAGGGGTGCCTTTGTGGCTTGTTGCGCCTTCGAGGCGTTGTAACGTATGGAGCTGTGCCCAAAACGTAGTTCTGATTGTAGGATCAGGGTCCTTATATAGGCGTCTAGAGCCTAGTATTTATGGTATGTTTAGGAGTCTTAGCGAATAAGTCTCCTTATTGATAATGGATAAACATTGTATTTCTTGCAGGATAAGTCTTTTCCTTGTTGATAAAGGCTATGACTCATTAATTGCCTTTAATTGGGATTCTGGATCCTTTTTTGATGAATTTACCATATTTTGGACTCTTTTTATGAGCTGTATATTTTCCCTATTTATTAATTACGAAATTAATAAATAATCTGGGTTTTGGGCCTTAAATACTTGGTCATTCCAAAGATTAAGCAATTATATTTCTATAATTACTTTTCTATCCATATCAATGATGCACATGAATATATTAAAAAAAATTATTATAAGGTATAGGGATATTTAAAATTTTTGTAATTATTGTGATAGTAAGAATAGTTGAAGTTTGAAGCGATGGTTAATATTTAAATTTATATTATTGCTTAAATTTAATATTTTAAATTTATACGGATTTAGTGCAACTAGCGTCGGCTTAAGAAAGTATGACACAAAATCGGCAAATAAAGTCTAGAGATATTTAAGAAATTTGTAATATTTGTTATAATACTAATGGTTGGAGTTTGAAGCGGTCGTTAATACTTAAATTTTATTATTGCATATTTTTTAATATTTTTTATTTATATGTATAAACTACAACGGGAGTCGGCTCAAGAAACATGACACAAAATCGGCATATAAAGTCTTGGGATATTTAAAAATTTGTAATTTTTGTGATGATACGAATGGTTGAAGTTTGACGCGGTGGTTGATACTTAAATTTATATTATTGCATATTTTAGTATTTTTTATTTATCTGCATTTAGTGTAACGGGTATCGGCACAAAAAAATATGACACAAAATCGGTATAAAAATACGTAAATACTTTATTTTATTGTTTATGTATGTTTACTTTGTAAAATATTGTGTTCACTATTTATATGATATTTTTTATATTTTTTTCTCGAATTTTTTCTTAAATAGTTAATATTTAAAATTTTACAAAAAATATTATAGAGCCGCCGCGAAGCGCGGCTTAGTCGACTAGTACTTATATAAAGGAGAAGACGAGAGCGGTGAGGTGCTGTCTCTCAAATCGCTTCGATCTATTTTTCTAATTTTCTCAAATTTTTGAATTATTAATATTAAAGATTCGAAAATATCTCAATTGTCTTTAAATTGTTTACTAATGGAGGAAACTAAATATTCAATTTTAATGTTCTTGCATTTAAAATCTTTACTAACGGAGGAAACTGAATCTACAGTTTTAATATTCTCCTAATTTTTTTTATTAGAAAACTGAATATACAGTTTTAATATTCTCCTAATTTTTTGATTAGAAAATATTTCAATTGTTTTTTAAATATTTGCTAATGGTGCAAATTAAATACATAATTATAATATTCTTGTCTTTAGAATCTTTACTAATGTAGGAAGCTAAATACAATTTTATTATTTTTCTCGATCTATTTTTCTAATTTTCTCAAAATTTTGAATTATTAATATTTAAGATTCGAAAATATCTCAATTGTCTTTAAAATCTTTACTAATAGAGGAAATTAAATATTCAATTTTAATATTCTTGCATTTAAAATTTTTACTAATGGTGGAAACTGAATATACAGTTTTAATATTCTCCTAATTTTTTTATTAGAAAATATCTCAATTGTCTTTTAAATCCTTGTTAATGGAGGAAGCTAAATATATAATTTTAATATTCTTGTCTTTAGAATCTTTACCAATGTATGAAACTAGATACAGCGAGGGGGAATTGTCCCAACTGAGCTTCAAGCTATTCTTGTAGCTGATTTTATTTAATGAAAGATTTCCGTTGATTTCAAAAAAAAAAATACAATTTTAATATTCTCCTTAATGTTTTATTAATGAATATCCTTACTAACATTGAAAAAATTATCTTAATATTCTCCTAAAATTACTCAATGAGTCCAATTTATTAGTAATTTTTTTAAATATCTTTTAATCGAGAAAAATATAAGGAGACGATATGAGATATGTGAGACGATTAGAGAGGCGCCTCTTAGATTGCTTTGATCTATTTTTCTAATTTTCTCAAAATTTTGAATTAATAATATTAAAGGTTATAAAACATCTAAATTGCCCTTTAAATCTTCAGTAATGAAAATCTTAATTACCTATATTCTCCTAAACTTTTTTCTTAAGTCAAGTTACTATCTTAATATTGTCCTAAAATTTATCTTCAAGTCATTTAAAATCTTTACTAATGGAGGAAACTGACTATACAATTTTAATATTATCCTAATTTTTTGATTAGAAAATATCTCAATTGTTTTTTTAAATATTTTCTCATGGAGGAAATTAAATATACAATTTTAATATTCTTGCCTTTAAAATATTTACTAATGTAGGAAACTAAATACAATTTTAATATTCTCCTAAATGTTTTATTAATGAATATACTTACTAACATAGGAAATATTATCTTAATATTCTCCTGAATTTTCTGTTTAAGTCAAAACTAAATATATTATATTAATATTCTCATAAACTTACTCTACAAGTCTAATTTATTTAGTAATTTCTTTTTATTATCTTTTAATGGAGAAAAGTAATAAGAAGATTATACGAGAGGTGCGAGACGATTTGAGAGGCGCGTTTCAAATTGTCTTGACCTATTTTTCTATTTTTTACAAAATTTTGAATTAATAATATTAAAGGTTATAAAATATCTAAATTGGCTTTTAAAACTTCAGTAATGCAAATCTTAATTACCTTATATTCTCCTAAACTTTCTTTTTAAGTCAAATTACTATCTTAATAGTCTCCTAAAATTTATCTTCAAGTCAAATTGTCATGTTGATATTTTCTTAAACTTTCTCCTAAACTCAAAGTTACCATCTTAATATTCTCATATATTTTTTTTTCAAGTTCTAAAATTTATCTTGAAATCAGATTATCATCTTAATATTTTCCTAAAAAAATTATTAGAAATTATGTTCTCATAATTGTTTTTGTAAAAAATCTACGTTTAATTTATCTATATGTTTTACATATGTATTAAAAATAATTTTTTTAAGCTTTACCTTCTAAAATATATAGATATAATATATACAGAAAATGTAAGTTTCTATAAAATAAAATGTAGAAGTCTTATTTTTTCATTTATTTTCTCGAGTACCTATATTTTAAACAATAAAAATGAAAAAATTTAGAAATATTTAATTTAAATTTCATGATATTATAAAATTGATTAATAGATTATGTAATTTATTTAGTGAATTAGTTTGTTACATGTTTAGATTTGGTAACAACGATAAAGGAGGTCATTGAGATGAAACAAGTTAAATATTATAGTCTATATATTGTTTACTAGCTTCTTTTTAAAAAAAAATCAAATTTTACTGAAAAATATTATATTTTTTCAGCTTTGATCAATTAATACCGACTTTTGACTACTTCGGATTGATTAATTTTGTCTCGCACGTCTTTTGATCAATTTTTCAAAAAACCACTTTTTAAATGAATTTTTATTTAATTGAAACTGAACTCATTCATGAACCGATTAGTTGATTAATCAGCCGATTTTTAGAACCAACCTACTATGACATAATTTCGACCCTTAATTGTAGCGTAGGGTCGTTCAATACCAACAACTAAGTGTTCACTTTTTCAATCTATATACAAATATATATCATACTAATATAAAATAAGTGTTAGTCCCTAAGAGTATTGCAGAAGTTAGAGCTGGCAATTTGATACATGACACGTGAACACGATACGAACACGACATGAATAATTAGTGTATGGGTGCAAAAATTTGGTACACGAACACGAAAAACACGAATATAATTAGTGTCGGGTCTGGGTTTTCAGAATAGGTACACGACACGGAACGAAAGTACACGAATTAAATAAATAAATAAATTTAAAATATATATTATTTATAATATTGTATATTTAATATATATCTATAATTATATATGAAAAATAAAATAAAAGTTTCGCTAGTAAGTTACTAAAGTTGTACTTAGTCTTTAATATTTATATTAATATTGAACAATTTGTATTTTAATGTACTAAGCAAGATGTTGTTTTCCACTTTTCCTGAACCTTTCCTACTTGTTTAAGTATTATGTATTCAGAATTTATTGGTTGCATGTTGATGTTGGAGCCTAGCATTTTTTGATATTTAAGATTTATTTTTTTATTTAAAATCCGTGTACTTCCGTGTACTTTCCGGGTAGACACGAAAGTATCCGGGCCGGGTTAGTGTCACCCAAATAGTACACGGATTCAAATCCGGGTTGGGTTCGGTTTTAAGATTTTTGACACGAAAACACGAAAGTACACGGAATGAATGTACACGACACAACCCATTGCCAAGTCTAGCAGAAGTGGATTGAATGTAATACTGATAATTAAAAAATAATCAACAACAAAGACAAAAATTTACTATTATCAGTATGAATGTGCAAACAGTTAAAAGTATAAAGACAGTAATCTCACAAAATAAATATTTTATTTATTTTACGAAGGATGCTATAACAACCTGAAAAAATATATTTCCAGTTTCAGTGTTCTCGAGAGAGAATTACAAGAGAGATATAGTTTCCTGTATTTGGTGTATATCACAATGAGATATGGAGCTGTTCATATATTCAATTGATTGTTAATAACAAAATAGATCGTATGTGACCTTTCCTAAAATGTTAACTAGACAGACTAAACAACTTTCATAAAACAATCTAGATATATTCTATCTATAATTTATACAATCTCAGTTTATGTAGATTTTTCATACTCTTGAATTGGTAAGTTTTATCTTGTTCACTCGGATGTCGTCGTAGTCTTTGCAGGTATGTTACAGAGTCATGTGAACTCCGCACCACCTGTTGCAGTAACGCCTAACACATTTGACTGAAAATCCCTAAAACAAATTATTCTTCTTTGAGACAATATTTTTTCTCCGCCAAATCTGCTATCACGTAATGTTCCAGTGTTGGCAGTGAGATTTACCTTAATACATGTTGTCAGAGAAAATTTGTTGTCATGACTTTGACGACTTTGTTGTCAATACAGTGCAATGTTAATGTCCCAAAACTTCTATCAATGTTTTTGTCAAGACTTCAAGGATGTTGTCAGAGAATGTGATGCCTTGATAGTTTGTAGATATTCCTGGAATCTTGTTGTCACAAGTGTAACTTGACAGTGTGTTTATTCTGTACAGTCATTTAGAATATTTCCTAAGACCTAATAACTTTCATGAACTTCTTTCAAGTTATATCCTTTATTTGCCTTTTTACATGATAGTACATTTTGATGATGACAAGAAACGTATTCTAACTGTGACATTGTTTTTCACTTAGTTTTTTTAGACTAACAGTAATTACATATATTAGTTGTCTCATGCAATCACCCGTAAAACCTAACAATAAATAAGTTTGAAATTTTTGATATTATCATTTTGGTATTCAAACTCTTTACTATTGTCAAATTATATAATTATTTGATAACAACCGTTGAATGAGATACTAAAAGAAGTGATCAGGTTTAAGAATGAAATCTCATTTTAATTTAAATATTTATGTTGTTAATTCAAAGATACAAATGAATAAGAAGTAACCTCTAAGGTGTAGGGGTGCAAAATAATTCGGGTGAAATCAGACACAATTTTACTCAAATCTCGAATTATATTATATTTATATTATCTAGATTTGGATCAAGTATCATTTTGTTTGGATATAAACCAATTTTGTGTATTGAGGTCTTAATTCAAACCGAATATGTCTTAATATTGTATTTTCTTTCTTCTAAGCGGGTAATTTGTGATTCATCGAACACGAGTCAAATATGATTCACTAATATTAAATATCTTCTTTATTTGAACTATATAAATGATCATCTGGTTTTAAATAAATATAATATTATAAAAATATAATAATCACGAATTAAAAAACTTAAATATATTTTATGTTAAATATATGATGAAAGTTGTTCTTTTATAAGAGTGAACAAATAGTATATTGTGAAAATTTAAATTTAAATTTATAAAAAAATTAAATTATGAAAATGGCTATTTACTTAAAAACCTAATGTGCTAAAAATATAATTTATTCGGGTTTGAACGAAATAAGGATCATGGATCATACTGGATAGAATCATTTGATAAAAAATAATACGAAATCTAATATCATGAGCGGGTTAAAAGTCCTCACAAAAATATTAAAAAATTATAAATTGGCTATTTACTTATAAACGTAATGTGCCAAAAATTTAATTTATTCTAATTTGAACCGAATACGGATCATGGATCATATTGATTAGAATCATTTGATAAAAATAATATGAGATCTTATATGAGCGGGTATATAAGTGCTTATATTCGGAATTTTTTTTATTTCATATTTGATTTTTTTGTCATATTTGAATTGTTTAAAATAAATATAAAAACATCTATCACATTTTGTTGTTGGATGAATTTCGTAACAACACAAATCGGAGATTGCTGGAATAACGAATTATGAAAATATGGGGATTTGGAATTTTTGGATGTTTGGGGCTGGACTTGTATAATGACTCCTCAGAAATTGAATAGAGAATGGGTTCTTTCTCTTGCTCTTTGCCGAGTGTCAATTGTGTATCATACAAGGTGCCTACGTACCCCTTATATAGGGATCAAGCCTCACGTAGTTCTTGGAAAATAAGTCATTCGATAAGCTCATTCAGTCCAAGCCCATAAATAGTCAGAGTTTATCCATCCACACCATGTTCCCATAAATAGTCCGGATTTATCCATCCACATCTCATTCCCATAAATAGTCTGGTCTTCACACGTTTTTCTACAATCTCGCGGCATCTCCGCATTTCGTTCCATGATTTGAAGAATATCGTTTGGAGATATTTTCCGTTATTCGTTGATTGAGATTGATTCTTTTCTCGTTTCAGAGAGATGATATTGCTTAGTGGTTAAATAATTAATTATTAATCTGCATTTAATAATTATTAAACGGAAAATTTTGGATTATGCCAAAACGTGGCATAACACATTTTGGAATCAAATATAAGTTAAGATATAAGATAATTCGGATGCCCAACTCGGTGAGCCGCAACATGACCTTGACATTATCATCTTAACCGTGAGTGAATTAATTTGCACCCGTGTGAATATCGAGAAAAGGCCCTCTATATCACAACTCAAATAAATGACCTAAAAAATCACAACTCAAATAAATGACCTTTACATCACAAAAAAACGAAGTTATATAATGCGTTTTTGCTAATCAACACTATCTGAATTTGTGGTACACGACGGGACCATCTAAAGACTAACATGTCAGGTATTCAGTTTCCAAAACATAGGTATTTTAATTTTTATCAATGCACAACTACTCAACTCTGAAACACTACTTTATAAAGCATGTGCACGTGGGTGGACCCTACACTGTCTCCTGCTGTGTAGTAGACATAAACGCAAGAAAAGTTTGCGTTGCTGTACATAACGCAAAAGAAATTTGCGTTGCTGGTTTCTATAAACGCAATTGTACTTTGCGTTTTTATTTAGTGTTTTTATTTTATTCTGTTTTCAAAATTCAGCAGACACGCAATATATAGTTGCGTTTTAAGGAAACGCATAATCAACTTGCGTTTTTAAGTGAAACAAAGGGCCAATACCCGTGAATATCAGAATCTCAAGTACAAATCATTAATCTTGCCATCTTCCTATCATATCCATCAAACCTAGGATGTAATTCAAGAGGGGCTTCTCGCATGCAGCTCGTGCTCGAACTTATTTAACAAAATTCGACCTGGCTCGAACTTATTTAACAAAATTTGACATGGCTCGAACTTGTATATGAGCTGAACTCCGAAACTAATCCGAGTTTGTTTAGTTAAATAAGTCGAGTGGAGTACGTGTCGAACTCGATTAAAATTCGATTCGAACTCATCAACCTTTACTTTTATTATTTAAATGTTGAATATTAGCCATTTTTTAATATTTTTTAATGTTTTAATTGTTAAGCTTGCAAGTAAACTCGGCTCGGTTCGTTTATACTCCACTCGTTTTTCTTGTCAGTAAATTCAACTCCACTAGACTCATTCATTAAAAGAGTCGAGTTCGGTTAGAAATTTGAGCACATTTAACTTAAACAAGCGGTCTGACTAGACTCGTTTATTAGATAACTCGAACTCGTTTAGCGAATACATGATTCGCCTTAACTTACGGGAAAAAAAAATCGATGGTGTATATCTCCATAACTATCATAGTGTCTGTATTCGTAACTAGCAAATGTAGCATTACTCCGCTCCTTCGAGTTGTTTTATAAAAGAAAACACTAGCACAAACTTATTAGCTGTAAAACATATGAGGAGCACAAATTATGCATATACTGTTCAAGATACAATAAGTTTGATCACACTTGTAGTGTAATGCTGCAACAACTTTAAAGCAGCTAAGAAAACAATATAAGATTAAGGTTTCTCCTATGACAAAAAAGCTTTGCCAAAAGGTTGAGTTGAATGACTCATTTGAGCTGCTTCAAGCTAATTAAGGAGAATTAAGTCCTTCTTGAGACGACAGCGAATTAAGATTAGAGTATCTCCTTGATAGCATGGATGGCTTTCTGATGAATGAAGGCCTTTGGTTAAGGCGATGCAGAGTTCTTTTTACATAAAGAGACCGGAAATATGGTGCAGCTCTTTCATTTGCTTTTAAAATAATGAAGAACAGTAGTCTGTAAGCTATGAGAATGCAATATACTGCACACAAGTCCCACCATTTTGAGTGATCAAGGGACAAGCCATACGTTTTTGTAATGACATCTTCCCCGGATATTTTTGGATCACCAGGTACTAGAGGATCAAACATAAGCCCGATCATGTCGTTTTTGTATGATCCCTGCATGTAGGTTATGATGAAGTTGTTGATACTCTAGAATCTCGATGTAATACCATTTGTCGATGACATTTGCAGTGCTAAAATCATAAACCAGGGTATGTATACTAGTTTTGATGACATGAATTTACGTAGTACATTGTGCTTGATGATCACTTTTACTGTATACTAAATTTGTAGAATTTTTACAATTCATTAAACTAATTTACAAGCTAATAAAAGATTTCAGCAATGAAATTAGTACCTGTAGTGACCATGATCCATAACTTATATACGAAACTGGGTACCGCCAAATCACCTTTGGAAGGTCAGGAAGCAAGCGAAAGAATCCAGAGGTCATCATCATGATTCCCTGCATACGATAACGTGGATTATTTACAAGAAACAACAGGCAAAAATAATAGAAAAGGATTCAAGTGTGTTTTTTTACCAATACTCCTGCTCCAGTTATGATTCCCATCAAGAAGTTGGGAACTAATGATGCTATAATCATCATGCAGCTCTCCACGACAGCAATACAGCCTAAGAGGTTGAGACAAAAGTATGCATAATGGGATACTCCATGCCCAAATTTCACCATGTAGTAAGTCATTGTCCCGCTGACAAAAGAAACTGCAACCAAAAATGGGAAGGCAGAGAGGAAGTTTGACAGTATAAAAACAGCAACTCCGTAGTATCCGTTTAACCTCTCTTTGTAAAAGACCTGCAGGACAAATACCCAAGAACTATGGTCATAGTTTCCTCCAAAAGTTCCTAGACATGGTTTAAACCACAAGCATCGAGTAGTAGACTTTGATAGTACAATCTTTATATGTTAGAAGTTGCAAGTAACCGAGTACTAAGTATATTATTTTACCTTCATTTCTTCAATAAATGACGGGAAGCCTCCAATGGACATGAAAGTCATAAAACCTGTGATGAAGCCGCCACAAGCTCCACGAGCCAATATTGCAGTGTAACCAGTGCCAACATCATAGTATATGGTGCCAACGCATAGTGATACGGCTATATATATAACTATTCTAGACCAGTAATATCCTACATCTCTATTCATGTTCACAAACGATCTTTTTGTCAGTGTCCTGAGTTGCGTCCACCATCCCGCTTGACTTCCACTCAACAACTCCATCTCCATTCCTTGCTGCAGCAAATCAGCTAAATAAGATTTTATAATAGATAAAGACATTTAGAATGCCTTCTAGCTTTAGATGTGACCAAAAATAATTTAAACTTCCTTAGGATAGTCTATGACAATTGACCAGAAATTATCATTAATTAAACTCATCTCCCTGTGCTGATCTATACAAAATTTTGATCCGAGTACAGTAGGTCTTGATGTCTTCCTTGAAGTCTAATATTGTATACCTGTTATCTTCCTTTGGAACAGGCAAAGGAACTAGACACTTGTATGTTCTCGTGAAACATCCGGACATTATGATGTCACTTTAGAACCAAGACTGACATGTTTATGCGAGATATGGAGGTGAAATAATAAATCAAAATAAAATTAAAATAACACTTAAAGAGTTTCAGATTGAAATGCTTACGTAGTTCTTGAATTCGTAGATCTTTGCTCTAGTCTTTGCACCGTATTCAGATCTTTTGTAGTTCTTAATAAGTGATGCTTTAATATCTGCTGTTGCCAAATTCATCAAAGGATCTAGTACATTTTCCCTCTCCTATAATGAAGACAAGGGGTAATTGTTGGATTCAGGACTTGACAAATGAACAAGGTGCTGTTGCTCATATTGTAAGGTGAATCACAATATGTCGTAGAATAAATTCCAAAAATATCCAACTTATGTTATCCCTTTCAGAGAAGATAAAATAATGATAAGGTCACTGCTGCAGCATACATACATCAATTCTCTGTGATCCCTTAAGTGTGGCTGTTACAACATCAAAGTCCGAATTTATGCAGCGTAGAAAGTGATCAGAAGGATTTCTTTTCTTCGGACATGGAAATCCAGCTTCCTCAAAGAACTGAAAGGAACAATACTAAATATATATCAAATAAATTTCAAATCTCCCTTTTTTTTCTTCTTTTTTGCCTTTTTTTGCTAATTACAAGTCACCATTTAAACTACTTATAAGAAATTACTGCACCTCGCAGAATTGCAGATCAGAAAGTTACAACTATTATAAGACTAGGTTAAGGACATGCTCCAACAGTGACAGAAACTAATTAGGCTCAGGCAGAATAAAGAAAATCTCTCTCTCTCTCTCTCTCTATTTATTTATTTATTTCTTTATTTCTATATTTATTTCATTGTGATGAAATTGATAAGAATATCATACCTTGACAGCCATCTTTGCTTCACCAAAATAACAAACCTCACCAGCAGACAATAAAAACAGATCATCAAACAGTGCAAAAACTTCACTACTAGGCTGATGAATTGAAGAGATCACAGTTCTTCCATCACGAGCAACACTTTTAAGAGCTTGAACAACAAAGAAGGCGGAGGCGCTATCAAGGCCACTAGTTGGCTCATCGAGAAATAAGATCTGGGGCCTAACTAGAATTTCAAGAGCAATGCTTACTCTTTTCTTCTCTCCACCACTTACACCTCTTAACTGCCAGTTCCCTATAAGCGTATCAGCACAATCCTCGAGTCCCAACTCCAAAATTGTCCCCTCTATAATCCCATTAACCTCTTCTTTAGTCAACGTAGGTGGTAGTCTCAAATGTGCCGAGTAAGTGATGGTTTCTCTGACTGTAAGAGTTCCCAACAAAACATCCTCTTGTGTAACATATGCCTGAAAATTACAGCCAACTATAACATAAGAATCTGAGATTCCACTTGAAAAAAGAAACATTTTCTGATTGATTAGTTCAAACTTTTAATTGACTTGCTCTGGAACTAAAATGATCTGACAGCAGTTGAGGGTACTTACAACAACTCCAAAGTCTCTTCTCCTCTTGGTACCATTCACATATATCTGTCCAGTCATGATAGTATTGTTTGACAGTCTACCTGTTGCAAAACTCAGCAAGATTTAACGTATCAGCATATGTCATCTTTCCTTCGAGTTTTTATTTTATAGAAAAACGGTAAGTTAAGCTCCTCATTCTTGTATGAGATCCTTACAATAACCACGCTTCAAATAGTGTTCATACCTCAGTCCATACAGTACGTATGGGAAAGGGACACTATAAGTTTCTAGTTACACTGTTAGAATTCTCTGTCTCCACATTAATCAGTTATGAGTAGGAAAAGGGCACTTCAGATTACTTGTGAGAAATAGCTTTAGTTGAGCTACACACATGTATCATTTCCTTGTACAATAAAATCAGTCATATTCATCTTTTCATTAAACTTTCTTAGCATATGCAAGCTTGAACCATATCATATGCGATCTTGTATAAGAAAGGTTAATCAAAACGCGTAAGCTCTGATAAACAAACATGCAAGAACGGTAGATACACAAAACTAAAGTTTATATTGCGATAAAATGATGATAATGGAATGTACACACGCATATGCATTACCTGCTAAGGTATCAAGAAGGGTGGATTTGCCAGAGCCAGAAGGACCCATAATCGCCATGATTCGACCAGGCTCAGCATAACCATTAAGGCATTGAAGCAATCTTTTGCTCTCTCCATTATCCCCAAAGTTCGGAACCACCACATTTAGATCTTCCCAAACCAAATACGCTCCTCCCTCATCATTTCCTGCCACGCCATTTTCAACATCTACACCACCACCTCTACTCACCTCTATTTCCATACTCTCCATTAAGCCCAAAAAAGGAAAAAACTAAAATTTAAACCTCCAACTAGAAGGATATAAAGAGATGCACTAAACAAGGTGAGATTAATGTGGAGAAAGAGACCTCTAACAGTCCATGCATTTCATAATAAATGTTTCGTAGTAATTTTATATTGTTTCATGCACTGACAAATTTACCATATGACTTAAGTTTTAAACAAAGTTCAGTATCCAATTCTGGATTAGTTTCTGTTTACGTAGGATTGCTCATTGTTAATGCTTCCATGTCAGAGATAGTATTGAGAAATGTGATAAGGGTGGCAGCTGGATGTATGAGGGATTAGATTGGTTGAGAGCATAAATGCTAGGAATTTATTTTTTCGGCCCCTCGCCATTAAAATTTATGGGTGCATTATTTTTATATCTACTTGCCAAGCATTATTTTCTTGCATACATTGACTACTTTTTCCCCATATAATACGGCTGATGTTTTATGGACTGCGTTAGCGTGCAACATGCTGGGGCAGGAACTAGGTGAGCTCCAGCACAGTGTGCGTTCGATAACGGTCACTGATTCATAAGACCTGTAGCATCTTGGATTAGGCATGTCAATGGAGCGGAGATCCGATCCGATCCGAGACTGTTTTAATGGATATGGATTTGGCAAAAAAAAATCCGATCCGAAATCCGATCCGATAAGAAAAATCCGATAATAAATGGAGCGGATATGGATTTAGGTCGATCTGATCCGTTAACGATCCGATCCGAATATAATATATATAAATATATTATATATAATATTTATATAAATATATTGTATAATATATATTATGAAAAAATTATTTGCAATTTTTAATAGTTTATACTTTGTAGTCTATACAATCCCTACTAATTAAAATGTGAGATAAGATTTTTCCGAAGTATAATATCATCGTTTGGCCTATGAATCATCGTGTGATATGGACAGAAAAATAATTATAGAAATATAATTGACGGTCCAATGAAAAGGCTCGATATTTAATCCCTGATTATTTATTAATTTCGTAATTAATAAATAGGGAAATTATACAGCTCATGAAAAGAGCCCAAGTTATGGAAAATTGGTCAAAGAAGGATCTAGAATCCCAATTAAAGGCAATTAATGAGTCATAGCCTTTATCAACGAGGAAAAGACTTGCCCGCCAAGCAATACAATGTTTATCCAATATCAAAAAGAAGACTTATCCGTTAAGTCTCCCAAACATACCATAAATACTAGGCTCCAGACGCCTATATAAGGTCCCTGATCCTACAATCAGAACTACGTCTTTGGCTTGATTCTCAACATTAATTGAGATACGTAGGCATCTTGTGAGGACCAATTTAGTCCGGATACACGAGTGCAGCCATAAAAGCTCGAAGCTCATTAAACCTAGCATTAAATTCACAAAGCACGTTTTTTAATCCACAACATTTGGCGCCGTCTGTGGGAAGACAACATCAACCATGGCAAACACACGAAGAACGGCTCGGGATACTCAAACTCCCGATGAACGCCCTATCACCTCTGAGGCTGATCAGCCACCACCAACTACTGGCACACAAGGGGCGAATATCCCCACTAACACTCAAGGACCGGAAATCCTGATTTCGGTTGAAGGGACGAATCCCCTGCAGATGGTCATTCATGGATCTGATCCACAAGAGACCGTTCACCAGCAACCAATCACGACCTCCCCGCTGCTCATGAGTGCACCAAGGAGCCTTCAACTCCATACTACTGATCTCCCTCAATACGCGAATCAGACTTTGGGGATGCCAAGCTATGGCATGCCCCCTCGACCCATGGCGGGCGGTAGTGGAACTAATCCAATCTACCATGAGGCATATGTGCCCCCTTATATTCAAGGTCTGGGACCCCAAAATCAACAAACTCGTCAGACCCCTCTCATTCAAGATTACTCTGGCCCATACACCGAGGATGAAGGTTATACAACTGGGGAGGATGTCGCCCCAAGAAGGAGACGTTCATCACAGACAAATCGGGAGCCACCCCAAACTACTAGGGAGAAACTTGCAGCCCACGAGGCAGAGACTACAAGGCTCAAAAAACTCCTTGCTGAAGAAGAGGCCGCTCAATCTCGGGGCCGAACGACTGAAGGAATCCCGATAATCAACTTGGATCCACCAAGAAGGACCAAGAGGGCTGAAGCCCCAAGGGGTGATCCTAATATTCTGTTGCCCCTAGGAGATCCTGATGATCCTACACCACCGTTTACTCAAGACATCATGAAAACGGCTATATCCAGAAAGTTTAAGATGCCTTCGATCAAAGCCTATGATGGAACGGGAGATCCCGCAAATCATGTAAGGACCTTCTCCAATGCACTGTTGTTGCAGCCAACCAACGACGCGGTCAAGTGTAGGGCGTTCCCACAAACCTTGGCAGGCATGGCCCAACGTTGGTATAGCCGTCTACCTCCCAACTCTATTGGGTCCTTTAAGGAACTGAGTAAGGCATTCATCAATCAATTTGTTAGTGGGAAGATACATGAGAAAAGTTCCGCCTCTCTTATGGAGATTCGACAAGGCAAGAATGAAACGTTGAGAGAATACTTGAGTAGATTCACTAAGGAGGCTATAAAAGTCCCAGATTTGGAAGATAAAGTGGCTATGATAGCCCTACAGCAAGGAACTACCGATGACCACTTCAGGAGGTCTTTGGCTAAACATCCCCCCGAAAACATGTTGTTACTACAAGATAGAGCCGGAAAGTATATCAAGGCTGAAGAAAGCATGAGAAAGTATGAACCCACTGTTGAGGGAAGTGAAAACGGAAAAAAGAGAAAGGAGACTCAAGAGTATGACGCTAGGGACAAATATCCCAGGACATCGAAAGATTCTGACTCTCCACCTAAAAGGAACAACTTCGAACCCAGGTTCAATGAATATGCAAGGTTGAATACCTCAAGAAGTCAAATTCTGATGGAAATTGAGAGGGAAGAAGATCTTCGATGGCCAAAGCCGCTAAGATCCGACTTGGAGAAACGGAACAAGAATCAATTCTGCCGTTTCCATAAAGATGTTGGTCATGATACCGACGATTGTAGACAACTGAAAGATGAGATCGAGTTCTTAATCCGAAGAGGAAAACTCGATAAGTTCACTAAGGATGGGAATCGAGGAAATCAACAAGGAAACTATGAAAGGAAAGACTATGATAGGAGGGACAACGACCAAGATCGTACTCCTAAGCCCCGAGGGCCTGTCATCAACATGATATTTGGAGGACCGACTGCTGCTGGGTCCTCCCGAAACTCAAGGAAAGCTTATGCCCGAGAGGTAATGACTGTTGTAGGAGAAGCACCGAAACGTGCCAAGACAGAAGTGGATATTACCTTTGATGATTCTGATCTTGAAGGGGTGAAGTTCCCCCATGACGACCCGTTGGTCATTATACCTGTAATAGGCAACTCTAAAACCAAGAGGGTTCTGGTTGATAACGGAGCTTCCGTGGACATCTTGTTCCATGATGCCTTTATCAAGATGGGATATACCGATTCGCAACTGACTCCTTCAAACATGCCCATATATGGGTTCAATGGGGTTGAATCTAAAGTAGAGGGAACTATTCAGCTCCCTATGACAATAGGGCAAGGTTCACGAACAACAACTCGAATGCTGAACTTCGTGGTGATAAAGGCAACCTCGACTTATAATGCAATCCTTGGGAGGACAGGCCTTCATGCAGTCAAGGCTGTTGCCTCAACTTACCATTTGAAAATCAAGTTCCCAACAAGGAACGGGGTTGGTGAAGAACAAGGAGATCAAAAGATGGCTAGGAGTTGCTACGTAGCCGCGTTAAGGCCTGATGGAGTCGGGGGGCAGGTTCTCCCAATCAAGGTTATGGATTTGAGAAACGATGGAGAACCAGACAAAGTCACTCACATTGGAACATTGTTGCCTGAACCCTTGAAGGGACCGAGGTGCCAAAAACTTGGCATGCCTCAAATTTAAAAAGTTTATTATGTTTAAGTGTTTCCTTAAGGGATCCACTAATAGTACAAGTGACAATAAGGTCGACGAAACCATTCTGAGCTCTTAAGCTCTTAGTAGGAAGTAAAGCACTATATAAGGGTCGAACCCTCTTTTTATAAGGAAATATTTCAAGTTCTCATTCACTATTTTATTACTTATCTTTGTTTGAGTATTTCCTTATTGTTCTACTAAAGAACAAGTTGTACCAATAACACTTGATCAAAGTGCCAGCCCATTCATGAGGCCAAGTACTAGGAATTGCCTTACAAAAGAAAAGCTAAATAAATATAAGTGGATGCAAGAACGAAGAAACATAATATGCATAAATAACATGCATGGATAGAAGATCCCGAAGGATCAAAGAGTTATGTTACAAGCTCAACTAAAAGCCTAAAGAGGCCTGTTGGAAGAAGGTTAATGTGAGGGTTGAAACCCCCGAAAATTCGAGGAAGTAGAGCTCAGAACGAGCTTCGATTCAATATACTGAAATCTCAAATTAAAGAAACAAATGAAGAAGGCTTGAAGCTAGCCTTAGATCTAATTGACGAAGTTAGAGATGAAACAAACGCTAAGATAGTTGAACATCAAAAGAAGGCATCTTTCTACTACAACCTAAGGGTTAAAGAAAGGTTATTTCGACAAGGAGACTTGGTTCTTCGAAAGATTGAGGCATCCGGAATTGGACAAATTGGGGAGGACCATATCGCGTTGAGAACGTATTTGGTCGAGGCTCATACAAGCTACAAACCCTCGAAGGGCATGAGGTGCCAAGAACTTGGCGTGCTGCAAACTTGAAAGTTTATTATGTTTAAAATGTTTCCTGAATGGACTTACTACTAGAAATGAGGTTTAATAAAACCAAATCCAAGTTTTTTAAAACTTGAGTATTATGTGAGGGTTGAAACCCCATAATCCTAGAACGTCTCCTAGGCAGGGGTACCCATGCCCAGAAGCTCCTTGAGCCAACTTCGAAAGACCCACGCCCAGGAGACATAGTTCCTAGGCGTGGCAACCTAGAACGTCTCCTAGGCGGGGGTACCCACGCCCAGAAGCTCCTTGAGCCAACTTTGAAAGACCCACACCCAGGAGACATAGTTCCTAGGCGTGACAACCTAGAACGTCTCCTAGGCGGGGGTACCCATGCCCAGAAGCTCCTTGAGCCAACTTTGAAAGACCCACGCCCAGGAGACATAGTTCCTAGGCGTGACAACCTAGAACGTCTCCTAGGCGGGGGTACCCATGCCCAGAAGCTCCTTGAGCGAACTTTGAAAGACCCACGCCCAGGAGACATAGTTCCTAGGCGTGACAACCAAGAACGTCTCCTAGGCGGGGGTACCCACGCCCAGAAGCTCCTTGAGCCAACTTTGAAAGACCCACGTCCAGGAGACATAGTTTCTAGGCGTGACAACCTAGAACGTCTCCTAGGCGGGGGTACCCACGCCCAGAAGCTCCATGAGCCAACTTTGAAAGACCCACGCCCAGGAGACATAGTTCCTAGGCATGGCAACCTAAAACGTCTCCTAGGCGGGGGTACCCACGCCCAGAAGACAACAGCAGCTGGCTACGATTTAAAAAAAAAAAAAAAAAAAAAAAAAAAAAAAAAAAATTAATTCGCGAACCACGCCCAGGAAGCAGCCTGGGGCGCGTGGCTTTTTTGGATGCCTTACACGCGGGGCTATGCACGCCTCCTGCACTCTCATCTCTCGCACAAATGTTGCTTCCCCACGGGGAACAGAACATATAACTATCATTGTTGATGCTGCCCCCTGACAGGGAACAAACCAATGTGCTGCTATGTCCAAAAGGAGACAAGAACACTAATGCAAAATAAACTCTTGAAATTGCTAATTTTTAGAAAAATTTCTAAAAATTTAGAAAATTCCTGAAAATTAGAAAATAATTTTCAAGATTATTTTCTTAATATTGGAAAATATTATATGTTAGTTAGCACTTTTGAAATATTTCAAAAAATATTTCGGAAAATACCTGTGGGTACATGAAAATTCCTAAAATAGTAGGAATAATTATTAAAAATACCCGTGGGTACATGAAAATTCCTAAAATATTAGGAATAATTATTAAAAATACCTGTGGGTACATGAAAATTCCTAAAATATTAGGAATAATTATTAAAAATACCTGTGGGTACATGAAAATTCCTAAAATAGTAGGAATAATTATTAAAAATACCCGTGGGTACATGAAAATTCCTAAAATATTAGGAATAATTATTAAAAATACCCGTGGGTACATGGAAATTCCTTGAAAATTAGGAATATTTCATATAAATGTCAAATTAGCCTCGAATAAGGCAGCAATCGTCGTAAATGTGTAGGTCGCTCCACACTTTGCAATAAGGCGATACTTGTGAAACACTAGTGTGAATAAAGTCCTAGGTAAAGGATAAAAAGACCCTGAATCTCAAAAAAGGTTAATATAATTTCTACGAAAGCTTAAAAAGTTTTCCTAGAAATTGGGGGGCAAATGATATGGACAGAAAAATAATTATAGAAATATAATTGACGGTCCAATGAAAAGGCTCGATATTTAATCCCTGATTATTTATTAATTTCGTAATTAATAAATAGGGAAATTATACAGCTCATGAAAAGAGCCCAAGTTATGGAAAATTGGTCAAAGAAGGATCTAGAATCCCAATTAAAGGCAATTAATGAGTCATAGCCTTTATCAACGAGGAAAAGACTTGCCCGCCAAGCAATACAATGTTTATCCAATATCAAAAAGAAGACTTATCCGTTAAGTCTCCCAAACATACCATAAATACTAGGCTCCAGACGCCTATATAAGGTCCCTGATCCTACAATCAGAACTACGTCTTTGGCTTGATTCTCAACATTAATTGAGATACGTAGGCATCTTGTGAGGACCAATTTAGTCCGGATACACGAGTGCAGCCATAAAAGCTCGAAGCTCATTAAACCTAGCATTAAATTCACAAAGCACGTTTTTTAATCCACAACATCGTGTTTTTCTCAATATTATTCTAAATTTTTAATTTTTATTTGTTTTTAAATTTCTAATATTATGTTAGAGTTCGTATTTTAAACTTTAGAGTTATTATTTAATTATTTTGTTTACCATTACAAGATATTGTAAAAAATTTCAATATTAAGTGAAATTTTAATTTAAATCAAAATTTTTAAGGAAAAATATAAATGGATCGGATATCCGATCCGCGATCCGTGATCCGAACGGATCCGGATATGGATCGGCCTATAAAAAATCCGGTCATGATCCGATCCGAATCCGAATCCGCTAAAATAAATGGATATGGATATGGATTTAGGCTGATCCGATCCGAATCCGATCCGTTGACAGGCCTATCTTGGATACTACCCTCCCTGGATAAAAGATGATGTGACAATTAATTTTACATAAGACTTTATTTTTCTAGTCTCCAATCCTCTATACCCTTATCTAAAAACTTAAATGTACGGGAGAGAACCATTACATAAATATTCATAATACATATTTTATCACATTTTTTATTATATATGATTATAAATTTCAATTATTAAATCAAAAAACAAAATTAAACTCTTTTTTTAAAACAAAATAATTGAAAATTAGTCAAATAGTCCAAATTGATTCTACAGCAGAATCATATCTATCTAAAATGATTCTACAGTAGAATCAAATTTAAAATCAACGTTTTTATTCAAATTTTAAATGTTAAATTTTTTATAAAGTTTGTATATGCTAATATTCTACGTTAGAATCAGATTATATATTTTATGTCAAAAAATTAAAATTATTTATGAGATTCTATAATAGAATCTATGATTCTCCCCGATTCTCTAGTCCAGTTTTCATCAGGAAGCCTTTTTCCGAATCTTTGAACAGTAGATCTTATTTCATCAACTTGCATTCTTGGCTGGTCCTGATTCTGTCTTGCAGGGGGATAGTTTCCTGGTCCCATTACTGCATCTTTTGGTAGCTTGTATGTTGAGGATGATTCTCCCGTTATTCCTGAATATACTCTTTCTTTGAGTTTTCTCAACTTTGGATATTCAAAATCATCTTCAACTTTTTCTTCACTGAGCCCCATTGTTATGACCTCTTGATCTGTGCTATCATCCTCACTGTCATATCTGAGGTAAGGCCATCGATAAATTCCAGCTTTTTCTTCTGGGTAAATTCTGCTACTTCTTTTTGTAAGCAACTTTGTTCCCTTTAGTGGGGCTTCTTCTTCATCTTCTTCTTCTTCATCTTCGGAATCATCCCATATGATTTCTGGCTCTTCTTTTTCTAAGTCAGAATCTAGTTTTTGTATCACATATTGAGCAACTGATTCTGCTACTTCTTCTCTAATGACTTCTTGTTCTAAATCTGCAATTACATAGTCCACTGTGGCCTGTGTAATTTCTTCAATGCCTGTTGGTGCTTCAATATTTTGGAGAATATTTTCGTTCCCTTCTTCTTGAGAAAAGGAGTATAAATCTTTATACTCAGTTGTTGGAAACCTGGGTAAATTTGCAAGATATTGGAGATATTCCAATTCTTCATCCTCCTTATCTGATTCTTCTTGATCTTTGCATATTATGGGGTAGGTGACGTCATCGTCATCTGTTTCTTCATCAGATTCCCATCCTGTAGGAACTATCTCTTCTAGTGGAATATGTGCATGCGGGTTTGGACTGTACCTTACGTAATAGTCATATTTTCCACTTGGTTCTCCCAAGGTGTCCCAAACTTCTTCGGATTATGCTACCGCTATTATTTCTTCCTCATCATATGTGTCTACTATGGTTGACATTCTTGGAGGTTCTCTATGATAGTTTCTGAAACTCAAAGATATTGAGCTATCAGATCTTGATCTTGTGAGTACTTGCTGCGGGACTGATGTTGTAGGATCTGTACTTGGTTGTAGAATCCATTGTTGTCCTTGAAGTTCTTCAATTCCTCTATTTTCTCCAGGTACTGCCATAATTCCATTACTGGCCAGGTACTCTATTGCGCTTCTGACGTTGTATCTGAATCCAGTGTGGCTTTCATTAGTTAATCTTCCAACCAAAGATCTGGTTAGTAGGAGATTACTTTCTCCTCGCCAATCCTCATATCCTCTAGTCTGTATTGCCAGATGTATGTGATTGTAGAAATCATGAATACTTAGGGTGAATCCTGGCACTATGTAGACTAGTTGTGAGCCTGTTGTTAGGTCAACTTCCATTGTTCCTAGGATTGACCTTTCATCACCTAGTCTTGTATCTCTTAGAACAACTAAGGCATTTGTGCCAATATTTTTTCTATGAAGGGCCTGTACTCTCACCATTATGAGTCCCATATGGATATGTTGCAATCCTTCCCTTCTAAGTGCCTCATAACTTTGCTGGTTAATAAATCTCCTATTAACCTGGGCACCATTCCCAGCGCATAATATTCTTTCCTCCATGTAGTGTTGGTACACTCTCCTCATCCTAGATGTGGACCAGGTGTCCTCATATAGGGTTTCCGCTGGTACAAGACTTGCTCTTCTGTTTTGAGATATCTGCAGCTCATCCTCCGGATTTAATTGCCTCTCCAGAGATCTTCTGTAGCCATTTCTCCATGCTTGTGGCATTCTTCTTTGGACTTCATATCGCATCCTTGCAGTATTTCTGTAACTTCGTATTTGATCTTGTTGTGTAGGGAGTCCTTCTTGAATGGTCTCCGTGATGCTTGGTCTAGACATCATTTTTCTGACTTTTTAATCTCTTGTTTGAGAATTTCCAAAGGATCCTGAAATACGTGAAAGGGTCCTCTCTTTCTTTTTGGTATCACTGGTTCTCCTAGAGAGACTTTGTCTAGTCTTTCCATTAAGTCCTTCAAGGCTCCTTCAAAGTTAGCAGGGACCTCCTTTCCCTTGCTAAGGCTTGCTCTTAGGAGTTTTATATTCTGAGAACAGTCCTCCAGATGCTTGTTGGTTTTTACCAGGAGTTGGATAATTGTGTTATTTTTTTTTATAATTGCCGAGCTTAACGAAGCTGGTCCTCCTGTTTTCTGGATCTGTGTGGGCTTTACAAATCCTTGAGATGGTGATTCAAGACTTTCTGTTGCCTTTAGAGCGTCTCTGTATTCTGAACTTTCAGCTGTTTGTGTCCAGCTGCTCATGAAGCTATGAAAGCCTTTAGGGTTAGGCTTGAAACTGCTTGCTTTTCCTCTAAAACTTGTCGTTTAAGTTCTATTGGTTGGTTAGCTAGCAGGTTGTTGGTTATTTGGTGATTTGTAACTTTTGGTTTATTGGCTAGGCTTAGATACTCGATATTGATTGTTGGTTGAGATTCGTACCACCTTTGTGATGACCTTTCCCAGTTTTCTGACATAAACTAGGTTTACCTCAGTCTATCCTTCTTCAAGACTTACGCCTTCTGCTGCTCTACTACAGGTCTGACCTTTACTTCCACCGGATTTTATGTGTTCTATTTTGGGAATAGTGGGGTGTTTTCTGGGTTTCAATATCTTTCTCTAAACCTATAGGGGGTTTTAGTTACTATTGGCCATACAAGCTCTAATACCAGGGGGCGGAACGATAGGCTTTGTACAAGTATTGCACTAAAACAAAGACTATAGATAAACAAAGACTATAGATATAGAAAATAGTACCTTAGTACCTTGAATATATATATATGGCTTAGAATAGATAAAAGCTAGAAAGTGGAGTTTCGGATGATTTCCGTGTACTCTGCAATCTATGAGATTACAAGCTATTTATAAGGGAGTTTCTGAATTATTGTCGAGTGCTCATGGGGCCTCATCGACACAATAATCAAGATTCCTTATCTACACGTTAAAGTGATAACGCGTATGAATCACACAAAAAGACATAAAGACATACTTAGTGGGATATAAAGTAACCACCCACTATCTTTACAAAAAGCAGATTTATCAAATCTGCTGACTCTTAATAAAACAAACCACTTTTAAAGATGCTATCTTATCTTTTGAAAAAGTAGGATAGCTCTTTTGACGTTTGAACCGACAAAGCCTGATGGACGGCTCATTTCCATCTTTTATTGCTGACCGCACACGTATTGCTTCTAGATTTTACCAGTCCTTGGTTTGGTTCTTCAGAATTTCAACCTGGTCAAGGATAAAACTTAACTTGTTTACGTGATCTGTTCGGGTAGGTAATATTTCCTTAATTCCCGGGTTTGAACTTCCTGATTTATACCAACTGAACTGTTCTTTCTGGATTAGTATTTGGTACCACTGGGCCAAGGCTTTTGAGGCCTGTTGGGCTGCCTTTTGTTCTTCTTGGGCTGCTTGAATTTGCATGTTGTAAGTCCTGTCGATTGAGATGGGCCTCCTGAATGATTGAATAAGGTTTTCTTTATGGGCCATGACAACTGGGCTTTGAACAATGCTTGGATCGTCTGATGGAGTTCTTCTAAATGGGTCGGCGAATCCTGGATTCCAGTTAGGTCTTGAGCCTCCTGGAGCGTCTCTTCTAGAATAATCAAATTCTGTTTCGTAACTTGGTCCACCTGACATTCTTCAGTATTATCTGCACAAAGAAACATAGTTAGTCTGGACAAATAATCTGCTAGAACATTATTTTTCCCATCAATGTGTTCGAACTCAATTTTTACGCCTGATCCTGTGATATAGTCAGTGAATCCTATCCACCTGACTCTTGAGGGTTTGTTATTACTGGATTTGTTATAGAAAGAAATTATTGCTTGGCAATCAGTTCTGAGGGTGATTTCTTTCTTATCTAAGTAGTGGATCTTTAGAGCTTCCATGGTTTCCATGCAGGCATATATCTCTGCATCAATTGTTGATTTTATAACAGGAAACTTTCCACTTGCATATGCACAAACTCTCTCAGTGCTTCTTGGATCTTTCTTTTTTGGCTTCCATTTGCACACTCCTCCCCATCCTTCCATACAACCATCGGTTTCTAAGATAATATGGCATTCTTCTGGTGCAATATCCAGGTCTGGGAGGTTTTTTACTTGTTCCTGGACTTGTCTGACTAACTTCCAGTCAGATTATTTCATGCGTTTGTCACCATGGGGGCTGGTTTTTGTATAAAGAGGGCCTAATGTTCTTCCCAAGTTTGGAATATAACTTCGTGCGTAATTTAGCACGCCCAGCCATGACCTTAGTCCCTTCTTTTCCTTTAGTTGATCATCTGTGACAGCGATGATTCTCTTGATTATGTGAGGTTGCAGTTTAATCTTTTTCTTCCCAATTATAGCGCCTAGGAATTCAACTTCGTTGACCGCTATCTTCATCTTTGTTGGTGATAAGATTAATCCATGCTTTTCACAAATCTGAAGCATTTTTGATAAATGCTTAGCATGCTCTTCTTCATTTTTTGAAAAAACCAGTATGTCATCAATATATACTGATATGAATTCTTCAGTGCCTTTGAAGCAATGATCCATCTTTCTTTGGAATACTGCTGGTGCATTTTTCAATCCAAAGGGCATTACCAGCCACTCATATAGTCCTCCTGGAACTATGAAGGCTGTCCAGGGGATGCTTTCTTCAGTCATTGCTACCTGATAAAATCCACTTTTCAGATCAAACTTCGAGTAGATTTGACTATTACCGATTCTTTTGATAATAGTATTAATTCCTGGAAGACTGTATTGATCCTTATGGGTGTTGTCATTCAGGGTCCTGTAATTAAAGACCATTCTTTCTTTTCCTTTTACTTCTCTTCCTGTTTTTGGATCAATTGTGGTTCCTGAGCTGACAATCATGGCCATTGTTCTGTGCCTGCTATTGCTTTTTCTTATTACACCTAGCCCCAGTAGTGCATCTATGTGTCTTTTGAATGTTTGCTCCATTGCTGGTGTAACATTCTTCAGAGGTTTATCATGTATAAAAACATCAGGGAGTGCACTTTACTCCCTAAATTAATAACGGAGTTAACCTCAATTAACGGAATGCAACAAAGTGCAGTGAAATACAAACATTGATATTGCAACTGCTCGATTTTAAACTATAGTATTGCAAGTGGCGTCGTGACTAAAGTACGAGTACACAAATTGTACTTTACTCTTTTAAAAATTAATAATGTATGTATGATGTTATTGTAAGCATTTGTTTGTATTTTGAGGATAAATTTTTTTAATATATTGTCGACGGGATTAATATCTTGAACTTCTGAATGTAACTTAGAAAAATAGGTAATATAAATATTTAATAATAATTTGTTGTTAACGGGATTCGAGCCTTGAACCCATGTGAGCATTTTGAATATCAAGAAAGAAATATTCTTTTAACTATGTTGTTGACGGGATTCGAACCTTAAACCCGTGGAAGCATTTTGAATATTAAGAAGAAAAAAAATTCTATAATCTTTTGACATTACATCCAACGATTGTCCTTTTATCTATCTTTTAATCTAACGGTTGTTATTAAAAGTACCAACTAACCAACTACCAACCTAATTTTCCTATAATAATATAGTATAGATAGTATAGATATCTACTTCTATATATTAAAAGCCAACCAGGGCAAAATATACTAATTATATGAAACTAGCATAATAACCCGTGCGAGGCACGGGCCATTCTCTAGCATTGTACCAAAATACATATCATTTTTAATTTTAAATGGTTTGAATGAAATAATTTTCTGAAAATTTTGTTGCATTTACTTATATCCCCTAATGAAACTCAAGTGCAAGATCACACGTCGACCAACATCTAACAATTACATAATAAAACTTGAGGCTATCAATAATATTGTTATAAAGATCTGACATAATTAAAGATCGATATTTTTCAACCCAGAGTAACCTGGTACGTTTTATAAAGCACCAAGCGTCAACCACATATGTAGAAATAGTCTGTCCCAAGCAATAAAGCATGTCACTCAACAGTGCAGTAGTGTGTTCTAACTGTATAAAATTCATGAATACTAATTGTACTATTCCTCCGATGTTGTGAACTTTCCACATCACGGTGCTTGATATTAGTTTGATACGCATCTCTTCTATAGGGAATAAGGAACAGTAGCAATTGACATAATTCGTTTACTTTTGCGACTTAAAAGATATATTTGAGTGTAATTATATATTTTTCGTTTATACATGTTTAGTTATAATGTCCCTGTTTTAATTTACATATAATTTGACTTACTTGTTCATATAAGCATTAAAAATAAGATATTTTATAGCTTATTGTACAAACTAACACAAATAAACCGATTCTTTTAATATGTTCGAATTTACGTCATAAGTAGAAAACATCCAGTAATTTGATCTTATAATAACTCTGAACTCTGGGCAAGAGAACATAAAGTTTAAAATAAGAGTGTTTTTCTTTTTTGTTCTTCTTAGAGTTTTTCATCGACACAAATTAAATTTTGGAATGAAGTTGTTTAATATTTTAATTTCTTTCTTTTCCAAGGTATATCTAAAAACACAGTTACAATATAAATGAGTTGTACAAGGATGACATATTTTGATCTTATATCAGTTATAATTTTGACACCTCACGAAACAGACTATTTATCAACACAATGTTGATAAGCGGTTGAGATGTCTTTCAATCAAAATGTGAAAATTTAATAATATCTTTTAAATTATTAATAATTTTGACACCTCAAGAAACAGACTATTTATCAACATAATGTTGATAAGCGGGTGAGATGTCTTTCAATCAAAATGTGAAAATTTAATAATATCTTTTAAATTATTAATAATTTAACTTACTCATAGGTATAATGTGATTGATCGACCATAATATTTTGTGTATGTGTCTACCATGTGTTATCCTATTTTCTAAAATGTATTTATTCTTGTTAATTTGACTATTTTAATCCAATTTTTTCAAAGTTTATTATCTTTAATTTCTAAGTGCATATTATCCGACATTATAATCGATGTACATATAGATTATTTTTTATATTTTGTCCTATTATATATTATATATGATATTTTTTTTTTATATAATATTCATTTAACGACCTTTTTTGTTACTATCTAATATTTTTAAGAATTTCATCTTTCAATTATTTTACCTCATGATCAAATAACTTTTTCAAACATAGTTACATTTATTGATTAATTCGATTCTGACTAATCAATCTATTACATTATGTGATATTATTATCAATATTTTTGAAATTGGTATAATACATAATCACGTACCATATTTCTTTTAAAAATAGAAAAATTTAAACATAACATCATTTTACTCAAATGTTAAAGTAATAGTAAAAACAGGATACATGTTGGATTTATGTAAAAGAATTTTTTATTCAAAATTAGAAAATTATGTAATACAATGATTAGAAGAATGAATTATTCAATTGAGATTAGCACAAGAAGTAAATTAACTTATTTTTTCCATTAAATAATAGAGTGACAATTTGTTTTCTAAATTGGTTTTACGTACCATATTAGAAAACTAATATACAAAATTTTAAAAATAATGTGAATCACCATTATTTTTACTTTAAAGTATAGAACAAATAAGAGGTCAGATTTATCTAAAAGGATTTTAAAATAGAAACCAAATGACAATGTACACAATGGTTTGGAAGGATGAATTGTTTAGAGGAGGTTAGTGGTTCAAATCACTACTTAAACAAAATTAACTTCTTTTTTTTTCAAATTAAATAAGTGAGTGGCATATGCATGTAATTTTATAACATGAAAGGGTATATCAGTAATTTCACAGTGGATTTTTTTGCTCAAATTACCCTTATGTTCTCCTATTATATATAGAAGAGATTTTGTTAATTTCAAGATTCGAACATAAACCTTGCACTTACAAATAAAGTATCATAACCATTGTGCTACATCAATTTTTGAGTTAACTTTAAAAATCTTATTAAATAAGCTACAGTTCCCTTATAATCCTATCTTTTTTTTTTTTTTTACTTTACTTTTTGATTAAATATATTGTTGGTTTATATTTCTTATGAAAAAAAAATCTAAATTATTCATAAATGTAAACCAAATTCAAATTGGTTAAATATGAATTTGTTAAAATTTGTCTTTATGCATATATTCGATTATTGGATAATAATAGGATAATATTTTTAAAAAGATAAATATTTCATTTACGTGTGGATATAATTGCATCATATAATTTTTAGATATATAAATTTAAAGTTGAGTTAAGAAATAATTCTATATTATAATATAAAATATGTTTCAATTTAATTAATTTCTAAACTAGGCTGTTAGATAATGTGTGTAATGAATTACACTTAAAATAGATAGCTGAATTTAAAATTATATAAATATAAAAATATATATATATATTCATGGAAAAAAAAGAGCAAGACAGTCTAAATGTATAATTTTACATACATAGCCAATTGTTTTTAAAAATCTACTTCTATATATTAAAAGATCATCAAAGGCAAAAAGAGCCCAAAAAGTGTTCATGAAATTACAATTTTACCCTTGTATTTTTAAAATTACAAACATGCCATCCATATATTACTGAAGATAGAAAAGGTCAAATTTGTGTGTAAACATCGAGAATCGAAATGTTGGCCTCCTCGTAACAGTTTCATGTCATAATCGAGTGTGCTACATTGAGTTTTAAGTTTATTCTAAAATTATTATTATATAAAGTATATTCGCTCATCATATTATCTTTTATTATTTCAACTTTTGAGTAAATAATATGTTGTTTTATATTATTTACAACATGCTTATTCAATTTTTTAATAAAAACTTTTTAGTTTATATATTTATATAGATCCATTTTTTTTAAGTTTTCGTAGTTTTAATTTATAATTATGTATTTCTTTACAAATTTTATTATTTCACCCTTAATTTTTTTGATTAAATGTTAATTGTTATATGATTTATATTTTTATACAATACTATGTCACTTATTAGCTTTATACGAATTATTCAAGTATTGATAAAAATAATATCAAAATTTGATCTAAAATAAGTAACATATTATATGTAACTTTTATATTTTAGAATTATACAAGGGACTATAAAAAATGGGAATCATAGTTAGGGATGTTCATGGGTCAGGTTGTCGGGGGTTGGAAGCATTTTTGCAACCCAATCTAATTAAATAAGTTTGAAATTTTTTAATCCAACTCACAAAAAATTAATTCATGACCCAACCGTACTTATCGTCCTTAAGTTTGCGCCGGGCCAACTCAGAAAAAAATTAATTCATGACCCAACCGTACTTATCGTCCTTAAGTTTGCGTCGGGTTGGGTTGGTTTGAATGTGTTAAATAATTTTTATAAAAAATAAAAATATTACACAATGTCCTCATTTCAAAAATTCAAGTAAAGCTAAAATACGTATAACTTACGATTTTAGTGCTAATATTTTTTTTATTAACATAATAATTTTAGTTATGTACACATCTATAAATAAGATGATATATTGTACTATATAATGTACAATTATATATAATAATTTAGATATCTATACTATATTATTAAAGACGAAACATTAAAAGTTTTGGTTGGTCGGTCGGTCAGTATTTGGGTCGGGCCTATCTATAATTTGGGTCGGGCATATCTATAATTTGGGTCGGGCCTATATATAACCAATTTATTTATACCCAATTGCTTTTTTCAGTTAAAATACATTACATATTTTATCTATTTTTCTAACTAAAACAACTCATCTTCTAAAAATAAAATAGGTAACATATATATAAAATGTTAATATTATTACATATTTATAACTTGTTATGGATTAAAAAGTGTACTTGTAAATTAATTGCTAGGGTTTAATAGAGCTTCGAGCTTTAATAGCTGCTCTTGTGTTTCGTGACTAAATCGGTCCTCACAAGATGCCTACGTATCTCAATCAGTGCTGAGAATCAAGCCAAGGACGTAGTTCTAATTGAAGGATCAGGTCCTTTATATAGGCGTCGGGAGCCTTGTATTTAGAGTAAGTTTAGGAGACTTAGCGAATAAGTCTCCTTTTTGATAATGGATAAACATTGTATTTCTTGCTGGACAAGTCTTTTCCTTGTTGATAAAGGCTATGACTCATTATTTCTCGTAATTGGGATTCTGGATCCTTCTTTGATGAATTTACCATATTTTGGACTCCTTTGATGTGCTATATATTTTCCCTATTTATTAATTACGAAATTAATAAATAATTAGGGTCTTGGGCCTTGTTTATTGGGCCGTATTCTTGGACCATTTTAGGTCTAATTAATGTATCATTAATTATATTTCTAGAATTACTTTTCTATCCATATCATTTGCCCCCCAACTTCTGGAAAAATCTTCCCGGGGTTTTTGTAGAAGTTATTGCGTATCTTTCCTCAAAATCTTCTATTTTTAAGGGTATTTTCGACCTCAAAATAGGTCATTTTCGACCAGGATTTCGACCTCAAAATAGGTCTTTTTCGACCAGGATTTCGACATCAACTGGTATGAGGTCGAAGGTTTCGACCTCATTTTTCAGTTCTTTTTCGACCTCAAGTCTTCGACCAGGAATCCACTTATTTTCGACCTCAAACTAGTATGAGGTCGAAGGATTCGAGCTAATTTTTTCATGTATTTTCGACCTCGAGCCTTCGATCTCGATCTAATGTCTTTTCGATCTCAAACCAACTTCTTTTCGATCTCATTTTGGTGCGAGGTCGATGGATTCGACCTCAGTTTCCCATATATTTTCGATCTCAATTGTTCGACCTTAATCTAAGGTCTTTTCGACCTCAAATATATTACTTTTCGACTTCAAATGGGTGCGAGGTCGATGGATTCGACCTTGATTTACCATATATTTTCGATCTCAATCGTTCGACCTCGATCTAAGGTCTTTTCGACCTCAAACCCATTACTTTTTGACTTTAAATGGGTGCGAGGTCGATGGATTCGACCTGGATTTCCCATATATTTTCGATCTCGATCGTTCGACCTCGATCTAAGGTCTTTCCGACCTCAAACCCATTACTTTTCGACTTCAAATGGGTGCGAGGTCGATGGATTCGACCTTGATTTCCCATATATTTTCGATCTCAACTGTTCGACCTTGATTTAAGGTCTTTTCGACCTCAAACCTATTGGGCTCTGATTTCGCCTTAGGCTTAAGTTTTATTGGGCCTTAATTTTGCCTAAGCCTCAAATTGTTTTTGGACTTTTATTTTTTGAAGTCCAATAAAAGTTTTATAGGCCTTGATTGGCCATAGTCGGTTGCCCTTCCCTTGACCGGTTGGTGACGGGCTGTTTTGGTTATAAAAGAGTGGGATTTCCATTTCATTCTTCACTTCATACCTTCAAATTTCTAAAAATTTCTCTTTAGCTTTTTTCTCTAGTTACTCCGTAGTGAAGCGATTTCCGGTGAGTTTTCCTCGGCCGTATTCAACTTTTTCTGGGTTTAATCTTCATCGTTTGAAGATTTTCTGGGCTTGTTGTTGAAGATTTGAAGATTCTGGAAATTTTCCTTGAAGATTTGAAGTTTCCTGGAAATTTTCCTTGAAGATTTGAAGTTTTCTGAGTTTTTACTTTGAAGTTTTGAAGATTCTGGAAATTTGCTTTGAAGATTTGAAGATGTCTGATCGTGCTGCTCAACGCCTTCAAAAAATGAATCAAGCTTCGAAGAGAGGTATCACTATTCGTTCTTCTCATATGTCTTTACAAGATATGATTATTGAACGTGGTGGCGATTATCCCTCCGTGTCCCATCTAGACTCTTTCGATTGCAGTAATAAATTCCATGAAGTTGATAAAATTTTGGACTATAACAAAATGTATAGAGTTAAAACCCCCTATAGACTTATCCCAGCTGGCCCAGGAGATCGTTCCTGCCATTGGCGTCCTGATGCTCTCTGCATTTATAAGGACGCCATTGTTGCAGGACTTAGGTTTCCTTTTCACAATTTCATTCCCAAACTGCTAGCAGACGTTATGATTAATCCTTGCCAACTTCCCCCAAATGCCTGGAGAATAATTATGAGCTTTATTGTACTTTGTTTAAAGAACAACTTTTCTCTTTCTGTAGCTTTATTTAGAAAAATATTTCAGTTTAAAAATAGTTCCGCAATTTCCCTGGGTTGGGTTTACATTAACCATCGCCCTTCAACACCTCCCATTTTCCACCCAAAATCCATTCCTGATAACAACCTGAGATGGAAAAATGAGTTTATGTATTTGGTTTGGGAAGGAGGGGATTGGGGCACCTTATTCCGTAGATCATTCAGTAGGGTCTCGGATGGTAGCCCCAATGATATTGTCCTGAATGACGAGGAGGCTCATGCTTATGCCGAGCTTACTAAGGACAATTATGCTACACTGACCTGGGAGCTCCTGGATGAGTTTCAGCTTAAGTCCTTGGGACTTTCGAGCGTATCGGACAAGGGTAACTCCCATTCCAAACTTTCTTTTATTTATCTAAGATTTTCTTATACCCACCGTTTATTTTCTTGTGTTTTTGCAGCTGTGGCCTTTATAAATAAATCCAACGAGCCCTTAGATGGAGAAACTGCGAGGATGAAAAGGGCTCGCTTGGGAGGCAAAGATCTTCGGGCAGCTTCAAGTGTCCCAGCCTTTTTAAGGCCTCATGAGGACACAGTTGAGGAGGTTGAGGCTCCTCCCTCAGCCAAGAGCTCTGTTTGGCACCCCAACCGGGGTATCAGGAAGAAGGACACAGTTGTCAACGTTGGGGTGTCCAAGCATGCTGTTGATTAGTCTTATCACTCTCTCACTCCTTGTGACTACAAGGAATTTGTTTCTAACTCCACTCTGGAGGGAGTGGAGCATGCAGGCTCTCAGGCCCTAGCTGCGGTAAGCTTTTATTTCCTTTTCATCTTGTAGTTTACTTAATATGTTACAAATTTCTTTTTTGATTTGACCTTGTTTGCAGGCTAATGCTAACTTCCAAGGGGCTCTCTTTCAAGCCAATGCTTGGCGCTCATCTTCCGAGGTCAACCAAGGCAAGTTTGAGAAGTCTCAGGAGGAGGTTGGCTCTCTTAGGGCTACCCTGGCTAGGAGGGAGAAGGAGTTGGCTGACTCCCAAGCTGAGCTGGTTTCACTTAGGAGGGGCAATGATGACTTTATCGATGAGTACCTTGACTCCCAGGAGTACAAGGACTTAATTGGTAAGCATGACGAGCTCCTCTTTCCAGTTCAGTTCACTAAGGGATGGAACGGCGCCTTAGCTGAAGTTTTGGAGAAGATGCCTGGATCACTTATCCTTTCTGACTTTCCAAGCCCTTATGCTCCTACCCCATTAGAGGTGGCTTTGGCTGGAGAGGATGATATGGAGGAGGACGACAGGATTCTGGATCTAGGGCATTCCTCTCCTCCTGGTCAGACAGCCGGTGCTGATTCTGCAGCTACTCGCTCTGGTTCTGGTTCTGACTCAGAAGAAGAGGAGGATGACACCGTCGACAAGGGAGGAGAAGCCTAGCTTATGTAGTCTTTTCTTTTGTAGCCGTTTTGTGGCTTTTACTTATGTATTATCTGCCTTCGGGCATAACTTAACTCTTGTAATTTTTAATTTATCATTTCGTGATTTTCCTTGAATTTTCTTGAATGTTTGACAATACTCAATGCATAAACTTATCATAAAAACATGAAAATGTTGAATTGAATTATAACTTGAAAATGGGTTCGACCCTTACACAATACTCAAGTTTAAAAACTTGGATTGGTTTCATCGACCTTATTTCTACTTGTCCTAGTAGTGAGTCCAGTTAGGAAACACTAAACATAGTAAACTTTTAAGTTTGCAGCATGCCAAGTTCTTGGCACTTCAATCTCTTCCAGGGTTTCCAATTTTTAGGAACCTCGACCAAATTCGTTCTTAACGCAATATGGTCCTTCCCAATTTGGGGCCAACTTGCCTTTTTGTCCAACTCCGGATGCCTCAATCTTTCGGAGGACTAAGTCTCCTTGTCGAAAGAACCTTTCTTTAACCATTAGGTTGTAATAGAAAGATGCTCGTTTCTGATGTTCAACTATCTTGGCATTTGTTTCATCTCTAACTTCATCAATTAGATCTAAAGCTAGCCTCAAGCCTTCTTCATTTTTTTCTGGCTCATAAGCTTCAACTCTTGGAGATGTGTGAGTAATCTCCACTGGAACCACTGCCTCTGCCCCATATGCCAACAGAAAGGGGTTGCTCCAGTGGTGACTTTACAAGTAGTACGATATGCCCATAGTATGGGGAGCAATTCGTCTACCCAAGTGTTTCTAGAGCGTTCAACTCTTTTCTTCAGTCCATCCAGGATAATTCGATTGGCAACCTCAGCTTGCCCATTTGCTTGAGGATGGGCGACAGAAGTGAAACGTAACTTGATATCATTCTCATCACAATATTTCTTGAATTCATCATTGTTAAACTGAGTTCCATAATTTGTGACCAAGATACGTGGAATCCCGTATCTGCATATCACATTCTCCCAGAAGAAATGCATCACTTGCTTGGTGGTTATCTTGGCTAAAGGCTTAGCCTCAATCCACTTGGTGAAGTAATCGATTGCTACTATCAAGAACTTTCTTTGCGCACTTGCCATTGGAAATGGTCCAAGTATATCCATCCCCCACATGGCGAATGGGATAGGTGAGTTAATGGATGTCATCATCTCTGGTGGTTGTCTAACCACCGGTGCATGCTTTTGGCACCATTCACATTTCTTCACGTAGCTTTTAGCATCTGCAAGTATGCTTGGCCAATAGAAACCTAGACGAGTGATTTTATGAGCAAGGGCTCTGCCCCCCAAGTTCTGCCCACAAATACCTTCATGCACTTCCCTTAGGTCCAATTCTGCCTCTTGGGGTCTCAAGCATTTCAGATAAGGAACAATGAAAGATTTTTTGTATAGGATTCCCTCAATCAGGGTATACCTTAGTGCTCTCACATAAAACTTTCGTGCTTCTGAGGTATCACTCGGTAACCAACCAGTTTCCAGATGAGATTTGATGGGATCCATCCAACAGCTAGCAACATCAATAGGTGCTACCAACTTTCCATTGATGCTTGGGGTCTTCAAGACTTGGAAGTATACACTTCCTGCGTAGTTCTCAATTTCAGAAGAAGCAAATTTAGATAAGGCATTGGCCTTAATGTTCTCTTCCCTTGGAATGTGTTCCACATAGCATTCATCAAACTGAATCATGATGGCCTTGACAAGTTTTAGGTACTTGGCCATGACTTCATCTCTGGCCTCAAACTCCCCATTTACTTGGGAAATGTTAGCACAAAATCACGCAAGCGCACGTGGTCACAAGTAATATACGAATAAGTCAAGTTCGTTCCCACAGAGATCTAATGAGGTGTTCAATTCAATTAATGTACCTATGCAACAATGTATGATTTTTATCCACTGCTAAGACAATTAACAATTTGGGTTTGATTATCTAAAATTAACTAGAGAACAAATTATTAAACTAAGAATTAACTAACTAAGAGGATTAAAATCGATTTATGTATATGAGAATAAAACATGGGATCCTAACTTCATTAAGTACTTCATTCAGAGTCTTTTGTCTTTAATCAATGCATGTGACGGTTGTGAAAACTAATCGGATAACACGAAATCAGTACACGCTACCTTTCAGTATACGTATACCAAACCACTTAAACATCCACAAAATAGATAGAAGTTAAGCAGACACCAATTATGCTTAGACCCTATATGTCTATAAGATTTGAAAACATAACGGTTTAACGAGCAAGTTATCCATTCAGATTACATAGGGCATGTAAGATGGTTAAAATCACCTACGAATCATGCATGACAAACATACATAAACCTATGCTAGCATGGCAAGTTCCAAACCTCTATATCCACTTTCGCATTCAATAGAGATTAACAAACAATCTTAGATGTTAGCTACGCATCCAAGAAGAATAAGCACAACCAAACTAGGATATCAATTAGCCATCACACACACATCTTTAAAACAATTAACTACTAAAATCCATAAATAAATCCGTTAGAATCCCACGACAATGATTAGTTCATAATAGAACCGTTCATCATCGTGGGTTCTGATGAAAGCATGATGAAAAACAAGAAATCAATGATGTAAATATGAATAAGAGTTAAAGGTTTAGAGGACAAATCCGGAAGCATCCAAAAGTTGCACCAAAATTGAAGAATACAAGAAAAAACTATGTCTAGATCTCCTCGTAGTCACGTTCTTCGTTCTTGGCTCCTCGATCTTGTGCTCCAATATTGAATCTGATCTCTGGTGTGTTGTGATGTATTGTGATGTGTTGATTATGTCCCCCCAAGGTGTGTATTTATAGCTCCAAGTTGTCCCTCTTCCAAGCAATTGCCGTTTTTGAGTTAGAATAGAATTACGGCAATTTCCATCTTTGAATGCAATAAGAATTGCATATTCCATGTTTACAACTGATTCTGGAAGTTTCTGGCCGCCCCAAGCAATTACCATAATGATTAGAAGTCGAATTTGTGAAAATTTCCTTATTAAAATCGAATTCTGGCAATTTCTGGCGATTCTGACTTCCTGGGCGGCCGCGCAGAATTCCAGTACAATTCCTGGGCGCCCGCCCAGAACCTTCTGCCTAGAATTATATAAAATGTTGTCCTCTTCGCGTGAGCTGTAAGATCGTCAGAATCGGACTTGTAGAACTCCAGATATGGTCAAAACAGTGAAGATTGCGCAACCTACCCGGAAAATCCGAATTTTAATCAAATTAACCTCCAACTCTTGGTTCTGCAAAACTTAATGAAAACACATTAAACACACCACATACTTGAGTTCAAGTCATCAATTTAAGCCGATATGAAGCGTTCCAAGTGGATTAAAAATCCACTTATCACACCCCCAAACTTAAACTGATGTTTGTCCTCAAGCATAAATAATATAACTATAACAACTAACTAGTACCACTTCCGTAGGTGATCACGGTTGCATTTGGCATATGCAACAAGCCCTTTAAACCCCTAGGCAGCCCTAGTGGATGAGTAAGGTCTCGTGAGGGCCTATAGCGAATGTACCCACAAAATCCATCTAACAATGCAACTAACAATGCAAACTATATGAATGCAACTACATGAAAAAAAATGCAAAGATCCCCTTTAAACTAACCATAACCATTCAATAAGCAAACATCTCAAATCATGCAATAACTGTAAAGCATAATGTAACATAAGATGTAAAAGAGATAACTACAACTCAACAAAGGACAAGACAGACAATAGTATTAATAGAAGCACAGGAATCCAGAATCAGAGAAGAAAAGGTAAACTCAAAAAATCAAAATACGTTATGTATTCTTGAAGTCCGTAAACAGGTCACGGAAAGAAGTTCATGAAAATGTTCAAGCCTCAGTGACAGCAATAGAAACAAGACTTTGACGACGACAGAAGTATGTGAATGATTTAGGGTTCAGTACCACGGGATTCCAGTGATGAAGCAACCAGAACGACAAGGGACGTATCAGCAGCATTATAATTGAAGTCATAAAATAAGAATTGATCAAGTGTTATTCATCTGTGAACCAGACCAGTTGCACTAGGTGACGACACTGAAAAGATCAAGTTGTTTTATCGTCTCAGAAGAAATTGATACAGTCCAAAACTTAAACACCCAGGAGCTCAGGAGTAATTACTAAAGGACAAAAGACAAGAAAAAGTATTCGATAGTTTTTCTTTTGAAAAAACTATCGAATGGTGGTTGAAGTGATTCATTGAATAACCACGTGAATTAATTTGGCATTCGATAGTTTTGATTTAAAAACTATCGAATGGCAAATTGATTTATTCCATTCGATGGTTTTTTAATCCATTCGATGGTTTTTCAATTCATGGAGCAGGTGAAAAGTTGTGCTTGTCTGACAGGTTGATGAAGATCCAACGGCCAAGAATATTCTATTCTAAATGGTTCGATGGTTTTCAATTTAAGTCTGCAGTTAATACAGAGTGAAGAATGTGTCTTCTTCAGTTAAGGATTTCAACACAGAGACATTACTGAGAGAGAGAAGAGCCGGAGAAAATTATCAGAGAAATTAATAGTGCTCAGAACTTGATCATTGTTTTGTATTTGTGTAACCTTAAACTCATTGACGCTAATCTACGGATTAGAAATTGTAGCACCCCTCGAGGTTTATATTTATAAAAAGATATATTCCCCGAAACTTGATTTGGTTTGGTGTGTTTGATTTCGTTATAGAACTGAAAGATTAATCCGCGAACGAAATTAAATTATTTGTGAGTATCGTATTCAATCCCCCCCCCCTTCTACGATACTTTGGACCTAACAATTGGTATCAGAGCTACTTGATTGATATACAAATCAGATCCGGTGAATGAGACCAAAATCAAACGTAGCGTGAAAATACGAAGCAAATTTTTTAACTTTCAAAATTTTTCATTTAATTGGAATTTCTTGAATTTTAAACAATTTGAAATTTTCAGAAACCATGAGTGCTCCAAAGACAACCGCTGGTATTAAAGTTCCCCCGTTTACTAGAGATGATTTCGGTTTGTGGAAGATGAAGATGCTGTTATTTATCAAGGCATCTAATCCGTTGTATATTGGCATATTAGAAAACGGACCGTTTGTACCAATGAAACCAGTTAGTGAATCTACAGCTCCTGATGGTAGCAGGATTCCTTCAGGCACCCAACCTAAGGAGATAAGTGAATTTACAGATTCTGACAAAGAACTGATTCGATTGGACACCGGTTTAATGTTGATATTGGCGGACTCCGCGGACAAGGAAATGAGCTATCAGTTGATGAACTGTACAAGCGGGAAACATATGTGGGATACCATTAACCTAATAATGGAAGGAACTGAAGACGTTCAGGAAAACAGATTGGACATTTGGACTTCTCAATATGAAGCGTTTAGGTCCCTGCCAGGAGAAAGTATAACTCAGGTCTTTGAGAAGTATACTAAGCTCCTCAATGAATTGGCAATGAAAGGAAAGACCTATCCACTGAGAGAATCGAACAGGAAGTTCATGATGACGCTGCCCCATCATGTAGAACACAAGTCATCATCCATTAGGGAAAGAATTGACTTCACAAAGATGCCACTAGAGATGATCTATGGCAAGTTGAAGACCTATGAGATGGAACAGGAACAAAGGGTGATAATCTACGGATCAGGGACAGTGGACAGCAAGCACAATGCACTTGTGAGATCAGCAGCACTTGTAGTGGATGAACCAATAACTTCTGAGATTCAGGTTCAAACCCCTAGAGCTGGAAAGGAGGTGATAATAGAAGCAGAAATGGATTCTGTGAATCTGGGTGTTGATGAAAGTGATTACTACACCCTAGAAGAGCTTGAGCAAATGGAAGACAAAACCATGGCGTACTTAGCTGCAAAGTTTAGTCATATTCGTTTCAAGAGAAACCCTAAGTACAAGTTCAAGGGCTCAACCAACAGATTCCAGAAGAGCAATTATACACCTAGTACAGGCTTTAAGGGAGGCTACAAGACTGGCATGATTGATAGGAGCAAATCAAGATGCTATAACTGCAATGAGTTAGGGCATTTCGCCACTGAATGCCGGAAGCCTCGTCAAGCAAGAGACATGAAAGATGTCTATGGAAAGAAGGATTCTTATGATGAGTTGAAGAAGGAGAATACCAAGCTTAAACAGCAATTGGAGGCATTCTCTGGAAAGCAGAAAGGGAAGGCTTACATAGCAGAGGGAAAGCACTGGGATGATACTGATTCGGATGAAGAGGAGGAATATGTAAATGTTGCTCTAATGGCTGACTCTTCAGAGGAATCACCTCAATCATCTCAGGTACCTATCTTAACTACAATTGATATGTCTAATTCTGAGTACAAGAAAACTGTGCAAGATCTTAGTGTAGAATTGTTTAATGTACACACAAGCATGCTAGCATCTGAAATGGAAAATGCTAAACTAGTTCTTAAGATTAAAAAGCTAGAATCTAAAAATGAAGAACTAGAGCTTGTAGCTGTAACATTAGAAGATCTTAAGCAAAAGAATGCGTACTTAGAGAACAAGGTCAAGTGTAATGATGAGATAGAGACTATCCTCAGGAAGCAGATTTCAGATCTAGATTTGAAGCTGAATGCTTTTAAGAATTCCGCTCTAGTGGCTAAGGAAATCATTGATACTCAGGCCGTAGAGAATAAAACTGCTATAGGATTTGACTATAACAAGAAAGCTGGTAAGAAGATTGTTGAATTCCCTGTGACACCTTCAGTTGTCAAAAGGAATACTCCACATGTTCTTAAGAATGTTGATTGTCCAGTTTTTGTTAAGCCGTTTCCACCTCTCTTTTATGAGGATGATCTTTTCATAGCACAAGAATTGCTTGAGGAGGATTTATTGAAGGAAAAAGAGGTAAAGACTAAGTTGCCTAGGAAATCAGTAAAGAATGTTTTACCTAAACCTGATTTACCTAAAACTGAAGTAGGTTCCTTAGTTAGTAATGTTAAAAAGAACAGGAATGGGAGGAAAAAGATTGTTAATCAGGAATTGGTTCCATCTTCTCCCATTGCATCTAGGAAGTTATGTTCTATTTGTAATTCTGCTGGACACCTTACACATGCATGTAAAAAGGTTAAAGTAGAAACTGCTAATGCTTCTGAAATGCATAACATGTCTGACATGCCTGATAATCATGAACCCTGTGGAAAGAAAGAGTGTTTGCTATGTAAGTACAACATCATGCATGCTTATTTTAAGTTGATGTCTGATAGTAGCAATAGCTCTAGTAATGTTAAATCCACAGATACTATGAATATCAAACAGGGTAAGACTAAATTGAGTGTTACTCCTGTTAAATCATCTAAACCTTCAGGACCCAAACAATTTTGGGTACCAAAGTCCGCTTAATCAATCTGTGATTGCAGGGTAAGGTTAAAAGCTCAAAGGTTGTGTGGATTCTGGATAGTGGCTGTTCTAGACACATGACAGGTGAAGAGTCCCTGCTTACAGAGGTGGTTAAGAAGACCGGCCCGATTGTAACCTTTGGAGATGACAGCAAAGGATTCACTACGGGATATGGTAAATTGAAAGCTGGAAATGTCATCATTGAAAACATCTCTCTTGTTGAAGGATTAAAGCACAATCTACTAAGTATCAGTCAATTCTGTGATAAAGGCTACAATGTAGATTTCAGAAAGGACAAGTGCTTGATCACCAACAGGAAGGATGAGAAGCTTACTCTACTGGGAGTGAGAAAAGGAAATTTGTTTATAGCTGACTTAAGTTCTACCAGTGAAGGAGAAGTTACATGTTTCTATGCAAAGGCATCTTCAGAACAAAGTTGGCTATGGCACAAGAAGCTCTCACATCTGAACTTCAAAACTATGAACTCTTTGGTAAAGAGAGAGTTAGTGAGAGGGTTGCCCCTGATGGAATTCAATCAGGAGGGACTATGTGAAGCATGTGAAAAGGGGAAGTCGAAGAAAGCATCACATGGAAGCAAAGGAATGACAAGCATTACTGAACCATTACAGCTGATTCATATGGATTTATTTGGTCCAGTTAATGTTATGTCACTTTCAAGAAACAGATATGCATTGGTGATGGTGGATGACTACTCCAAGTACACGTGGGTGTTGTTCATACAAACAAAGGATGAAGCAACCCAACTAATCATTGATCACATCAAGAAGATAGAAGTGGAAGCTAAGCTACCTGTGCGGACAATCAGATCATACAATGGAACTGAATTCAAGAATGCAGTTCTAAATGATTTCTGCTCAGAGAAAGGAATATCGAGACAGTTTTCAGCACCAAGAACTCCTCAACAGAATGGAGTAGTGGAAAGGAAGAACAGGACCTTGGTTGAAGCAGCAAGGACCATGTTGAGTGAATCAAAACTTCCCACTTACTTTTGGGCTGAAGCAGTGAATACAGCTTGCTACACTCAGAATCGAACCCTGATCAACAAAGATCATGAAAAGACTCCGTATGAGTTAATGGCCAACAAGAAGCCAATACTGAAGTACTTTCATGTGTTTGGTGCAAAGTGCTTTGTACTTAAAGATGGAGAACATCTTGGCAAGTTTGATGCCAAAGCAGATGAAGGCATTTTTCTGGGCTATTCTCTGGAATTTAAGGCTTTCAGGGTATATGTGATTGAAGATAAGAAGGTGTTGGAAAGCTTTAATGTAACATTTGACGACACTAAAAGACCAGGCCTGCAAACTGGAGAGAACTCTGAATCCTTGGTATTTGAAAATCTATCAGGAGATCTCTCTGACAATGAAGAAGTACCTGAAGTTGTTACAGTCATTAATAATAATCATAATGATAATGATTCTGGACAAAGTGGTGACCTAAGTGGAAATCCTCAACATACAGGATCCACTAGTCAGTCTTCAGAATCAACAGATCAAACCGTCAACAACTCAGGGGGAGCAGGAGAAGGATCAACTAGTCACACTCCTCAACATCTAGAACAAGGAGAATCATCAAGATCGCATCTGCCAAGACAAAGGGTATGGAATAGAGATCATCCCTTTCACTTGATCATTGGTGATCCGGACACAGGAGTGAGAACTAGGAGAACATCACAAAATGAATGTCACTATTCTGGGTTTCTTTCAGAAACAGAACCTAAGAAAGTTGAAGATGCTCTAGATGATCCAGATTGGGTGATTGCTATGCAAGAAGAACTCAATCAGTTTGAAAGGCAGAAAGTTTGGAAGCTGGTACCCATGCCTAAGGGAAAATCTGTTATTGGAACACGATGGGTATTCAGAAATAAATTGGATGAAGATGGCATTGTAACGAGAAACAAAGCCAGACTGGTTGCTAAAGGTTACTCTCAAGAAGAGGGTATAGATTATGATGAAACCTATGCACCAGTAGCAAGACTTGAGGCCATTAGAATGTTTCTGGCATTTGCTGCACATTCCAATTACAAGGTATATCAAATGGATGTGAAGAGTGCTTTTCTGAACGGGGAGTTAGAAGAAGAAGTGTATGTGGAACAACCTCCAGGTTTTGAGGATTCAAAACTGGCAGACTTTGTGTACTTTCTATTCAAAGCTCTCTATGGACTCAAACAAGCTCCAAGGACATGGTATGACACTCTCTCTGAATTCTTACTTGAAAATGATTTTACAAGAGGTGTTGTAGACAAAACTCTCTTTGTCAAAAAGCATAAAAATGATTTGATATTGGTGCAAGTATATGTTGATGACATAATATTTGGTTCTACTAATGATGATCTATGCAAGAGATTTGCTAAGTTAATGCAGAGTCGTTATGAAATGAGCATGATGGGTGAATTGTCATTCTTTCTTGGATTGCAAGTATACCAGAAACAAGATGGTATATTCATTTGTCAGTCCAAGTACATCAAGGATCTTCTTAAGAAGTATCAAATGGAAGACTCATCTACAGCAAAGACTCCTATGCCAACTGCCACTAAGCTTGATAAGGATGAAACTGGTAAGAAGGTTGACATCACAGGCTACAGAGGTATGATAGGCTCATTACTTTATCTCACTGCAAGTAGACCAGATATAATGTTTGCAACATGCTTGTGTGCTAGATTTCAGTCTGATCCTAAAGAATCTCATCTAATAGCTGTTAAGCGAATATTTAGGTATCTGAAGGGGACCCCAAATCTCGGAATTTGGTACCCTAAAGATACAGGATTTGATCTTATTGGATACACAGACTCTGATTTTGCAGGTTATAAGATTGATCGGAAGAGTACTTCAGGAAGCTGTCAGTTTCTTGGAAGAAGGTTAGTTTCCTGGCATAGCAAGAAGCAGCATTCAGTATCCACATCAACAGCTGAGGCTGAATACATTGCTGCTGGTAGCTGTTGTGCTCAGATCTTGTGGATGAGAAACCAACTCCATGACTATGGACTTTTGTTGACAAAGATTCCAATATTTTGCGACAACACAAGTGCCATAGCAATCTCAAACAACCCAGTGCAACACTCGAGGACGAAGCACATCGACATCAGGTATCATTTTATCCGAGAGCATGTCATGAATGGAACTGTGGAGTTACACTTTGTACCCATAGAGGATCAAATTGCAGACATCTTTACTAAACCGCTTGATGAATCCACTTTCAATAAGCTGGTTGGTGAACTTGGGATGTTAAATCTTTCTAATTGATTTTGATTAGAAGTCAGTAACTGCAGAGAGTCCTGGTGAATACATGAGTTTAAGAATTGCTATATCCTTAGGACTCGTGAATTTATTTTCTGGAGCAATTCTCGTAGTTAGGATTATTATACTAATTTTATGTCATAAATATGGATGATATATCTTCTGGCATTTAATTAGTTATTAATTCTAAAAATTATTTAGGTGCTAATATTTGTTCTAAATATTCTAGCATCTATTTAATTTGAATTAATTTGCTTTGTTTCTGACATTGTAGATTAATGCAGCATAATTGATTAGATTTTAATTGGTTAATATCACTCAATGATATTTAATTGATTTTATTCTAAGAAAATTGTGAACTTTCTGTTAAGAATTGATTTTGGTAAATTTGAAAAGATTTATTAGAATTAAAATTTGACAGGAAATACAAAAAGTCTGATTTTTAAAACATGAACAGGTTTTAAAATGAAGAAAGAAGCAAAAACCATCGAATTTAGGAAATTCGATAGTTTTTCGAAGTACTAATTAAAAATCATCGAACTTAAAATTCGATAGTTTTTGATTTTGAAAAGAAAAACCATCGAAATACAAGTTTCGATAGTTTTTGAGATCAAATGAAAATATATCGGAGGATTTAATTTTTCAATAATTAAACTCCTCGATAGTTTTTCTGGTTTTTAAAAGGAAAACCAGTTCGATAGTTTTTTTTTAGTTTTCAGGAGAGAGAGAGAGCTCGATAGTTTTCGGAAAAGCGTTTAAAATTCACAATTTCAAACCCTTCGATAGTTTTTGAAAAACTATCGAGGTCCAGTTGACCCTTTTGCCCTCACAGAAAATTATCGATAGTTCATTTACAAAACTATCGAACTAGAAATGACGATTTTGCCCCTGACAGTTTCAAAAAGGTATAAAACAATACCTTAGTTTCTTTTCTTTTCATTGTTTACAGATCTAAGAAAAGCAAAGGGAGTTTTATATACTTACAATACATACACACGGCCAAAAACAAGTTCTCGATAGTTTCTTCAATCAATTCACTGTTAATCTCTTGAAAATCCATTTTCACCACAGTGATTTCACCATTAACCGTGACAGTTCTCTATTCTGAGTTTCTGTTAAGGTTTTTAAAGGGAAAACTATCGAAAACATCACTTAAAACTCTAAGTACTTTGATAATACAAGAAACTGGTGAGATTGTATTGTTTTAACAATCGATTTCTAAAGGTTAAATTTAGTTTCATTGTCAATCTACAGTTAGGGTTCTTGGATTTAGGGATTTGTTTTTGGTTGAGGTGTTTTAATTCGAAAAGAAAGGGGTTTATTGTTAAAAGTTTGATTAATTAGTAATAATTAATTAAATTTAAAAAGGAAAAATAGTTTTGGTTTATTTAAATTTTCTGGAAATTTTAAAATGGCTGGAGAATTTATAGTAACCAAAACTAATCATGTCTCGTTTCAAAACTTGCAATCCATTACGAATCCTCAAATTCGTGCATGGGCAGAGTTTTTGAATATACGTTCATTAGTGGCATACGCTGTGAGTACTCCCGTGGTCCTTTGTATCGATCAACTGACTGCGTTGTACACATCCGCCACGGATACAAGTGAGAATAATGTGAGATCCTTCAGTTTTGTTGTGCCAGGGGGCAGAACAATAAGGGTGACGGAACATGACTTTAACAGAATACTTCATTTTCCTACAGAAAACCTTGTTCCGGATCCCACAACTGAGGAAATACATGCTTTTTTCACTCTTATCAGAAGTCAACAACCTAACTTCTTGGTGGGAGAGTTCCTAAAGCATTACCTGCCAAAGCCATGGAATTTTTTCTTTCATACCCTGATACATGTTTTTACTGCCAAGCTAACAAATCTGCATGGCATTCCCTTATTCCTTCAAAAGATAGGGTTTGCCATTGCGAACAATAGGCATATTAACATAGGACGGATAGTGATTGATCAAGTAATTCTGTGCATGGGACCAATGGATGAAAGAACAGGCATAAATGAAGATGTGCTCTATTTCTATCCTAGGTTCCTACAGCTAATTCTCAATGATATCTTAACAGATGATGAACGAGAGATCTTTGAAGGTGAAGCCAACCAGGAGTGCATGAGAATGAAGAGCAATGCCATAACCGCTCTCATTAGGAAGAACAACTATCTTCCAGGGGTACCCACTATTCTCACTGAATATCTAAGAACGGTGCCCCTACCACTTCTACCCCCAGGGGAACAGGTAAATCAAGGTAATATTCCACAACCTGAACCTGTAATGGCACCTGTACCAATGGATGTTGATCCAGAGCCCTTAGTGGCCATTCCTGACCAGGAGGTTGCAAACCCACAACCTCTAACCACGGTCGAAGAGCCTTTGGAAGAGCCAAATGAAAACATAAACGAACCTCCTTCCCCTACTATACCCATTAAAGAACCATCCATGAGTGTAGAGGGAGATAGTGCCAAAGCAGCACCACATAACGAGATACACCCTTCAACAACAGCTCTGCCTTCCTCTAAAAGGAGAAGAACAGAAACCGAGGCAACTGTTGATACTTCATTTCTCTCATCCAAAGCGCCATTTACTGATTTTTCTGATGCTGATTGGGCTACGCTAACGAAAGCAATATCTGAACCAATAGCTCAATCAAGTAAGGAAGAATTGACGGAAGCAACTGGTGTTCCGACCATATTACGGTCAGGTTCACTGGTTGAAGGTTCTCAGAACCAAGGGTCTTCACAGACGTCGAGAGAAGGCTTTGACCTAAATGCACAATCTAAAAGGTCATTGTCTACCTCCCCAGATGGAACATATCTGGATCCTGCGGGTAAAGGGTCTGACGTAGGTGCAGATCGCAACTCGTTGACAGTGAATCAATTACTATTGAGGAGTCAACTGAGGTGAAGTTGTTAGTCCTTGTGTATTGCAGAAGGGGGGGGATGAATGCAATACTGATAAAATTCAATCTAAATTTCAACAACTAAAATCAAGATTAAACGTTATCAGCAATATATGCAATCATGAACAGTATTTAGTAAGAACAAGATTCACAAAATAAATGTTTTATTTATTTTGCAAAGTGTTGCTACAACCTCAAGAAAAAGATCTCGAGCTTCGGGTTTTTCTTCTTCGACACTTCCTTCTATTCGTTGCTATTCTAGAATGAGTTGATAGTAGGTATATGACTAACCCTATCACTATCAGTCACGGGTTTGTAAAGCTGCTGTCACTGTCAAGTGGCAGCTTCTTACAGATTGTCTTACCCATGTGACTTTCCTAAATTGCTAACATGTCAGATATACATTACAAAGAAAGCAACCTAGATCCATTCTATTTCCAGCTAAACCAATTTAGCAGATAAAGACTTGACCTTGCTCTTGAATTGATTCGCTTTTGATTTGTAGTGCCTTGAAGCTTCTGTCGTAGTCTTGCAGACTTGGTGCAGCTTAGGGATGCTGCATCACGCCTGTTTCTTGAACATTTAAACTGTCACGGGATTTGACTGAGAAAGATACCTAGCATAAGGATCTTTATTGAGACAGTTACTTTTGCCGCAAAGCTTGCTGTCACAGGAATGATCTTTTGGTGACAGTATGAGTTCCCCGCATAGAGTGCTGTCGAGGATCCCAAACTTGCTGTCGAGGGCAATAGTTGCTGTCGCGTAGTCTTCCGCCAATGTTGCTGTCAGAGTGAATATGCTGTCGTGACTTGCAACATTCTGTCTTCTTGTAATCTTACTGTCACAGCTTTAGGACAGTAACCTTTATTCATGTTGTCATCCAAAAAGCATTCTTTGAGGCTTGAACACACAAGTGAACTTCTTTCAAATAATACAACTAGAATAACATTACATACTGATTACAAGAACATACTTTGGCTATGACAGTATGTTCTACTTAATTTAAAAAATTAAGTACAATCAAAGTTAAGTTGTTTCTATGCTATCACCCATAAATCCCAACAATCTCCCCCAATTTGTTTTTATGGAAAATAACAGCAAATTTACAATATGTGCTGACAACTTAACTAACAAGATCAGAATTCAAGAATTTTCACTTAGCTTGAGATTTCCTCTTCTGCCTTGCTGCATCCTCTCTTTTGAGAGCTTCTGCCAAGCAGCTTCTTAGACTTTCTACAAGAGAAATTTCAGCAGCAGACACTGCATCATCCTCTACTTCATCAATGATCTTCTTTATGGAAGGAGATATGAGAGAGCTAACATCCCTGAGATTCAGCCATTGCTCTATATCATATGGATAAGTTCTGAAATGAAGTTCTTCATTAATGAGCTTGAATCTTCTTCCAGGATAAGCATTGAGAGAATTCCTTCTTTGCTTGTCCAGCTTTGAGTCTTCTCCTTTTCTCCCTTCCAATAACTTCTCTATCTCATAAGAACAAATCTGTTCCAAGGGGTGAATTGAACCAGCTACCATATACTGTAAATCCTTCAGAGTGGATGTTTTAAGCTTATGCAAGCTGCAAACATAGATTTCTTCTTTTAGGAACTTGACTCTTAGGGGATTTTCCAGCATATATGGTTGATAATTTGGAGCTTCACTTTCTGCCTTGTTAGAGGCCTTGTGAATTTCTAGCAATTCAGCTTCCTTCTTATCAAGTTCTGTCTGAGCTTGAGAATATGCAGAAGATTCAGGTCCTTTGCTTGGCTTGGGTTGCCCTTCCTGGGTTGGTTGGGCTTGCCCTTCTTCTGTGGGTAAGTCATCAAACTCATAGTACCAGTGGTATGGTATAGGAGAGGCTGGGAGATCAGTAAGAATATCAGCATCATCAAAATCTGCAAAGTTATAGCCAAATTTCTGATAAAATTCAGCATCCCTATCTGCCTGATATTTTAGAACATGTTCCATGACAGCCTCTGAAACATTATCATAGCTCTCCAGCAACTCTACCATTCTTTCTAGGTAGAAGAAATCAATTCTTCTTTTATCTATGGTTGATGTGCTGTTCTTGGTTGATGTGGCTACCAGATTGAAGTCCTTGTCAATCTTGGCAGACCTTGATTCTTCCCACCACAGAATATACTCAGAGGCCTCTTGATTTGCATCCAGCTTAACCTCAACACTCTTAATTTCTTTTGATTTCATTTGTTGAATCTTAAGACTGTTGGGAGGAATTGATTGAATTGGCTTCCTTAGATTTCTGCCAAATCCAGTGGCCTTTTCCTTTCCTGAGTATTTGTGCTTTCCTGCAGGTTTCTGTCTAGACAACCATGCCTTAGCATTAGCTTTCAGTCTCTTGGGCTTGACAGCAGCTTTGGTTTCATCCTTGACAGAACCTTCCTTGACAGTACCTCTGTCGACAGCATCTTTCAAGACAGCATCTTCTATGACAGTATCCTTGTCGACAGTACCTTTGATGACAGCATCTTTTTCAGCATTTATGCAGTCAATAGCACATCTAAGAATGCTTGCCTCCAAAGCTTCCAGTATTCTTGACTCCTCTTCATCTGTTGCACCAGCATCTTTCTTTTCCTGGCTAGGAGTTTCTTCATTGCCTTCATTCTGAGATTGAATACCAGTATTCCCAGAATTACTTCCACCAGCATTTCCAGCATTTCCAGAAGCTTCACCACCTCCATCCTCACCATCTTCATCATCATCATCATCATTATCATCATGGGGAGGAATGTTATAGAAGCAGCTTCCACCTTGATCATTTCTTTTGGCATTGGCTCTAGTGATTAGCTCCTTTATTCTAGCTCCCAGTGCCTTGTCTCTCAACACCAGCATTTTGTAGATTTCTTGAACAGCATGAACTCTTCCTGGATTGGCATTTGAACTGAGTATTCCATCTAGTACCTTCAGAATTGACTTGGTTTCCATTTTGGATGGGCTACCAATATTCATGTAGTTGTTCCTTCTAATGCCATCCTTAGATTTAGATCTGTAGAAAACACATGATGGATTTGAGTAGACTTCAGGTAGCTTCTGTATGATCAGGTTCTGGATTTGCATATCCAATATTTCATTGAATGGTGTTTGAGTTGCCCTGATCTTTCCCTTCAAAGCACACAACACCTTTGCTGGCAGACTCTGCAATAGCTGCATTGTGATGAAATAAGATATGCCAGAAGTTAGATAAATACTTACAGCCCATCTTTTCTCATCATTCACCATTACACTGACACTGGTTATTTGTTCCTTTAACAGTTTTGTGGTGTTGGATGGACGGTTGCTAGGAGCATTCATTGCTTCTTCCACCAAACTGCTAAACTCATTGTCATGGTTGTGTAATGTGCTCTCCCTGTAATCCACCATCAAGACATTGGCTTCCTCTTGATCATACTCAGTACCATTTGACCAAGTAGTTCCTTTATAGATGGATTCAGGCAGTTTCCCTTTACCTTTCCCAAGTTTGTTTTGTTCCTCCATTTCTCTCCATTTCTTGTGCAGAGCATTTTCTTGAGTTTCTTGAATAGGTTCTCTAATCACCACAGGAGGCAAGATTGGATGTCTAGATGCAGGTCTTCTTTGCAATGCATCTTGAGTTTCCTTTGACATTAACACCCTTTCTCCATCCATTTCCACTTCAATAGTCCTTTCAGCTTTATCCTGTGGTTTTGCACTGCTTGGTTTGACTTGCTCCCCCTGAGACAATGCTTTCCTTTTAGCTCCCCCTCTGGTCTTCACAGCTACAGGCTCCCCCTGAGTTCCACCACCTGATTCTTGAATAGGCATTGATTCTGATCTTGCTACCTTCTCCCCCTTAGTTGAGTTGGCAGCTACCAGGTTAGTAAGGAACTGAATAGAAAGTTGAGTAGCAGCAAATCCATCAACCACCAGTTGAGAGAGAGAGTCCAGCTTGGAGTCCAAAGTAGCACACTGTCCTTCAAGAGCTGCAATCCTGTTACCAAAAGTAGCAGAGGGGCCACCAGACCTTAACCTTCTTGGAGGGGAAGGAAAAGACAGGGGCTTGGAGGCTATGGGGGTTCTCACACTCTCAGGGTGTTTTTGAGTGATCTCATCACCCCTCACAGTTTGACTCTCAAGGCCTAGTGCCTGAATAGTGTGGGCTCCCTCTAGATCTCTCTGGACATGCTCAAGTCCCTCTCCTTTTGCCAGCTCATTTGGCTGCCTCTCATTTTTATGCTCACCTCTCTGTTCTTTTATCTCTCTTTTCTTTTGCACACCCTCACTCAACCTAGATGCATGGGTATGAGCAGTACTAACATGCATGGAAGGAGAAGATGTAGAATGTACCTTTAGGAGTTTGGCAAGAGGTAGGTCATCATCAGAGGCATCCTCAACAAGTACAGCATCAAAATTAGGCTGGGAGGACTTGACAGCATCTTTGGGAGGAATGTTACTGTCAGTTATAGGCTGGACAGCAGGTTCTGGCATGACAGCATCTTTGGGAGGTGGAGTGACAGTATGTGCTGTAGTGACAGCATCTTTCTCTCCACCTTTGACAGTAGCTGTGCCCAGGACAGTAGCATCCCCAGTGTCTTTGACAGCAACAGAGGCTGTGACAGCATCTTCCTGAAGGTAAGATGCTCCTTGGAGGTCAGACAAAGTGTTGGCTGTTTCAGTTTCTGACAAAATACCACTTTGCCCTAGCTCAGTGTTTGGAGGAGTGGTGTCCATCTCACTTTGAGAAATGGGTTCTTGTGGACCACTAGAGGGGGGCTCATCCATGATAGGAGATGGATGATCAAAACCTGAAGGGTTGGGACTGTCCCCTTCTCTAGGTTGTGGAGAAGAAACAAAAGAATGTGTAGGGAAGGAAGAAGGTGAAAGTGGAGTAGAGAGTGGGGGCTGATTCACAGATGAAACATGTGAACCATCAATAGGAGTAGAGAAATCCTCACTGTGCCCTAACTCACTGTGTGTTTCTTCAAGTGGGGGTATCTCAGGTTGGGAACCATGAGTTTGTGCAGACTCTGTACAGGGTGCCTTGGGAGACAGGCCAATTTCAATAGAAGCACCTTGTTGAGAAGGCACATCTAGGGAGGAGTTTATTTCCCTGGTTTCCTCCACAGTCTTTTGGGAGACTGCAGGGTGGCTGACAGTGGTGTTGGTCCTCCTAGCTCTCTTCTTCTTAGGCTCAGGGGGAACCACTGTGGGTTCTGCTTGACTACCTTCCTTATTTGCTGCACTAGGTGCAGTGTCTCCCTCTTGACTAACAGAGCTACCACCAACATCAGCTTCTAAGGATCTTTTTCTGGATTCTTGCAAGGCTTCTCTTTGGGCTTTGGGAAGTCTAGAGGGCCTAGGCTGAGTGTATGGTGTTGAATGGGGGTTAACTGAATTTGGGCCTAATCCAGCTTCATCCTCAAGAGAAAAAGAATCATAACCAGTAGGTAATGGATAATCAAGGTTGGTCACTTGATCAACCATGTGCTGAGTGAAGCAAAGTGGAATATGTGCATTTAGATCCTGTGAAGATAACAGTGTGTGTGTGTTCTTTTTTAAGACAGAACAAACCTCTAGACGAGGGGCATCATTATTAAAGTCACAGAAAGTATTGATACACATCATAAGAAAGCGAGGGTAGTGTGATACCTTCTTACCTATGGCAGCTTTGAGTTGTGCCATGAGGAGAGCTCCAACATTCACCTTGTATCCATGGACAAGAGAATGTGTCAGTTTCTTGATGTAGGAGGGTATCCCATTCCAGCCTGTGGACTTGGTAGAGAACACCTTGACCATTGCATCAAATATCATGCTCCACTCCTTCCTTAGATACTTCCTGTCCATTTCACCAGACGGGTACCACTTGGTTGTTCCCTCTTCGAGAATAGGGCCTGCATACCCAATCTTCAAGAAGAGCTTCTTCAGAGTGTCATCATTAGCAAGTGGAGCAAAGTTTTGGCCTGCTTCCAGTGTAATTCCAAGAGCAGTATTGATGACCTCAGCTGTGAGAATGTATTGTTGCCCATTAATCGTGAATTGAATAGCTGGGTTTTCACCCTCAGTTTGAGCAACAGCAGTGCACCAAAATTCCTCAAGTTTGTCTAGGTCGAGAATTGGAGTTGAGGTAATGGCTGAACGAAGATAGGACTTGTTCAAGAAAAACACCAGTCCTTTGAAATCCTCACCAGCATCATTTGGGGAAAAGATGCCAGCAAAGTTTGTTTGAGAGAGAGTCTGTTTGGGGGCCATGGAGATTTCAAGAAAAGAAGAAAGTGAGAAAGTAGCTTTTTGCTTGAAGAAAAGTATTTTGCCTTGAGTTTTGTGAGAGTGATATATCTGAGTAACTGGAGAATAAATATGGGTTTCTCAAACGTTTGCTCAAAAAGTGGAGTTAAAGGACGTGTCTTAATCCACTCTCTTAACACGTGAGTTACTGCCCGTTATTCACTGTCAATTGTGGGGTGAATGTCCAATTACAACGGTCCACTATTGTTGACAGTAACCTGTGCGCTAGAAACAATCTGTTAGTAAGAGGAGGTGGTGACAGTAGGTTTTGCGCGACAGCAACTATTGCGCAAAAACTTGCTGTCACCGTTAAGCATATGAATGACAGTATCCTTTACAAGTCTTGACAGAAAGTCTTTTCCTGCTGTCAAGAAGGTTGCTGTCAAGAAACACATGACAGTATCCTTCTTAACGACAGTAACTTCGATTAGGAAATGGTTCTGTCATGAACTTATTAGAATGCTTGATTCATACACTGAACTTAATATTGACAAATTATGGATTTAGCAATGTAATCTTTTGAACACAGATATTAAGCAATTAACACAGACAAATCATAAACTCAGTAACCACAAAAACATGGGACTTTTATTAATATTAATAAAATCATTAAAATTGAACATTTAGTACATTATTCTATGATTTTATTAACTAGTTCTAAGACTTCTTCCTTAATCTCTTCTTCAGAGCGGCCTTCTTTTTCAAGAAGGGCCTGAAGCTCCTTCTCTTCTTCCACAGCCTTGGCTTCTTCTTCCTTAGCCTTGGCCTCCTTTTCCTCATCGATCTCATCCATGGCGTCCAACAACATTTCAAAGAGCTCGTCGATCTCTTCATTGTCGGGTTCACTATCACACTTCTTTAGACCAACTTCAATTCCTACTTTGTTTTCCATTATTTACTTTAAAACTGTGAGCAGACTGGTGAAACCTAAGGTTAATTTATAGGCAAAACCGTCTAAGGATTAAAGTCTAATGGTCAACAGTTAGAGTACCCATACAACTACCACAAAAGTAATTAATGGTCGTGTCCTCCTTTAATCCTACAGATTAATGCAAAAGAGTGTGAAAGTCCAATGGAACAGATTTTTAACTCTCAAACTTAACAGATAACCACAATAAAGTCATACACGGTTTAAAAATATGAGACTGGCACAAAAATACTGACATGAGTAGTCAAATCAACACATGCTGTCACATAACAGACATAAACCAAGTAGACAGTAACTTCTCTTGACAGCAGGTTTGACATTGCTGTCATGAGCTTCAAAAAAAAATTGAAAATTTAGAAACCTTAGTAAATTAACATACCAGATTCAGCATTCCCAATTCACTTACCAACCTGTTGAAGGTTGCTTCATCCAATGGCTTAGTGAAGATGTCAGCAAGTTGCTTGTCAGTTGGGACATAAATCAGCTTCACAGTTCCTTGTTCAACATGCTCTCTGATAAAGTGATGTCTTATATCAATGTGCTTTGTCCTAGAGTGTTGAACTGGATTGTCTGAGATGGCTATGGCACTAGTGTTGTCACAGTAAATGGGAATATCTCTTAACACTAGACCATAATCTAGAAGTTGACTTTTCATCCATAGAATTTGTGCACAGCAACTGCCTGCAGCAATGTACTCAGCTTCTGCAGTTGAGGTAGAAACTGAATGCTGCTTCTTGCTAAACCATGATACCAATCTTCCACCAAGAAATTGACAGCTACCAGTAGTACTTTTTCTGTCAATCTTGCATCCAGCATAGTCTGAGTCTGAGTAACCAATTAGATCAAATCCAGTATTCTTAGGATACCAAAGACCTAGGTTAGGAGTGCCTTTTAAGTATCTAAAGATTCTCTTGATGGCTACCAAGTGTGACTCCTTTGGATCACTTTGAAACCTTGCACAAAGACATGTAGCAAACATGATGTCAGGTCTGCTAGCTGTTAGGTATAGGAGGGATCCTACCATGCCTCTATAAGTGCTTGAGTCAACTTTCTTTCCTTTAGGATCAAGATCCAGACTAGTTGCTGTGGACATTGGTGTCTTTGCAGGAGATAAATCTTCCAAGTTGAACTTCTTGAGAAGTTCCTTGATATACTTAGCTTGACTTATGAAGATTCCATCAGTTTGTTGAAGAATTTGTAACCCTAGAAAGAATGACAATTCTCCCATCATGCTCATCTCATATTTGTTACTCATGAGATGGGAAAACTTCTCACACAGCTTCTCATTTGTAGAACCAAAAATGATATCATCCACATAGATTTGTACCAGAATGATGTCCTTGCCATGATGCTTGTAGAAAAGTGTCTTGTCCACAACTCCTCTGGTAAACTGGTTTTCCAGAAGAAAGGTGGAAAGTGTGTCATACCATGCCCTGGGTGCTTGCTTTAGTCCATACAAAGCTTTGAAGAGTTTGTACACAAAGTTATGCATGTCAGCATCCTCAAACCCTGGTGGATGTTCCACATACACTTCTTCTTCCAGCTCTCCATTTAGAAAGGCACTTTTGACATCCATCTGAAATACTTTGAAGTTGCAGTGTGCAGCATAAGCTAGAAAGATTCTTATAGCTTCAAGTCTGGCAACATGAGCAAATGTCTCATCATAATCTATTCCCTCCTGTTGACAGTAACCTTTAGCCACTAGCCTTGCTTTGTTCCTTGTCACCAATCCATTTTCATCAAGTTTGTTTCTGAAAACCCACTTGGTCTCAATAACTGACTTTCCCTTAGGTCTTGGAACCAATCTCCATACATTGTTTCTTTCAAACTGATTTAGCTCTTCTTGCATGGCTATCACCCAGTCAGAATCCAACAATGCTTCATCAATTGTCTTGGGTTCCATTTGTGACAGGAAGCATGAGAACATGCTGTCAGCAGAGACTTTGTTCCTTGTCCTCACACCAGAATTGGGATCACCAATTATAAGGTCATTTGTGTGGTCCTTGGTCCACCTGGTGATTCTGGGCAGGCTACTTGATTGAACAGGAACATTTGCTTCAGCTTGTTGAGTTGAATGCTCATCAATTTCATTGTCTCCACCATGTTCTTCATTGTCTCCAGAGTCAACACTGTTCTGAATGTTAGATGTTATGGTGTGTGATTGAGCTGGAGTTTGAATGACAGTAGTGGTGTTGACAGCATCTTTGTCAACTTCAACAATTTGAGTGAAGCTAGGTTCTTCATCTACAATCTCCTCAGCTTCCAGGTATCCTTGATTCTCAAATCTGAATGTCTGCATCTTTCCTTCTTCATGCAGTCCTGGGAACTTGGTTTCATCAAATGTGACATTAACACTTTCTTCAATAATCCTATGTTCCATGACATAAACTCTGTAGGCAGTCCTTTCTGTGCTGTAACCCATAAATAATCCTTCAAAAGCCTTGGTGTCAAATTTTCCTTTCTTCTCATGGTTGTCTTTCATCATAAAGCATTTGCTCCCAAACACATGAAAATATTTGACAGTAGGTTTCTTTCCAGTTAGCAGACAGTAAGGAGTACTTGCATGAGTTTTGTTGATCATGGTTCTGTTCTGAGTATAACAGGCTGTGTTGATAGCTTCAGCCCAGAAATATGTTGGCAACTTAGCATCATGCAACATAGTTCTAGCTGCTTCAATGAGAGTCCTGTTCTTTCTTTCTACAACTCCATTCTGCTGTGGAGTTCTTGCAGCAGAGAATTGTTGTACAATTCCTTCATCTTTACAGAAATTTCCAAGAGTGGCATTTCTGAATTCTGTACCATTGTCACTCCTCAAGATTTGAACTTTTGAGTTTGGGGTTCTATCAAGAACTCTGACTTGATCAATAATCACTTGAGCAGCTTCATCTTTGGATTCAAGAAATTTCACCCAAGTGTACCTTGAGTAATCATCCACCATTACCAAGGCATACCTCTTTCTGGCCATAGATGGTACATTGACTGGTCCAAAGAGGTCCATGTGAATTAACTTGAGTGCTTCTGTGTTGGTGTTTACTTGTTTGGACTTGTGCACAGCTCTTCTCAGTTTGCCCATTTGACAATCTTCACACAGTCCTTCTTGACAGAATTCCTCTTGGGGCAAACCTCTCACTAACTCCTTCTTCATCAGAATATTCATTGTCTTGAAGTTGAGATGTGAGAGCTTCCTGTGCCAAAGCATACTGTCACCAACAGTAGCTTTACTGTAAAAACAGTAAACTTTATCCTTCTTTGTTGAGCTTAGATCAGCAACAAACAAGCTTCCTTTTCTGACCCCTTTTAGAGAGAGGCTTCCATCCTTCTTGTGATAGATGTTGCAAACCATCATGTCAAAGTCAACCTTAAATCCTCTGTCACTGAATTGGCTGACACTGAGTAGGTTGTGCTTCAATCCATCCACAAGAGCAATATCTTCAATGACAACATTTCCAATTTCCAGACAGCCATATCCCACTGTGTAACCCTTGCTGTTGTCTCCAAAGGTTATGATTGGGCCAGCTTTCTCTACATAATGTGATAGCAGGGCTTTATCACCTGTCATGTGTCTTGAGCAACCACTGTCAATTATCCACATGACCTGATTTTTCTTCTTACCCTGCAAAACAGAATGTTTCTAAGTTGCATATGGTACCCAATCTTTGTTGGGTCCTGCAGTTTCAGTGTTCCCTGAGTTTCTTCCAGTCACAACATCACAAGCATTATCAAAGACTTCCTGTTTGACTTCTCTTTTCACCCACTTAGGTTTAGAATTGGACTTGGTCCTTTTCTTAGTGGATGAAGCCTTTTTGCTGTTGCCAGCAGGCTCAGAAGTCTCAACAGTGTTTAGGTATGAGCATTTTTCAGTAGAGAGAACAGGTAAGTTAAAGCATGTACTCATGGCAGTGATTTTGCATGGCATACAATCAATGTTATTACAGACACTCATAGTTCTATGCATAAGGGGGGTTCTGTGTAAGTTACCATTGAGTTCAGTTGCATTGATCTTATCCTCAATTGGTTTCTTACAAACATGTGTTAAGTGATGTGTAGATCCACAGTTATTGCATAGTTTCCTAGAAGCACCTCCAACATTAGTGTATCCATTTCCTTTGTTGACACCTACCTTACCATTCCTGTTCCTAGACTTGGGAGTCACTGGATTGACAGTATGTTCAGAAGTTGCTGTCGAACTATCCTTGACAGTATCTTTTAATCCTACTGTCTTGACAGAAGGTTTGAGAGTTACTGTCTTGGACTCATTCTTGACAGTATCTTTGAAAGATTCTGTCTTGCCAATCGTGACAACATCCTTTGAACTTACTGTCTGATTGCTTGGTAAGTTTACTGTCTTGGGGATTGTGACAGTATCCTTTCCTTCCTTGAATGTGCTGTCAACACCTTCATCCTCATCAAGAATTTCTTGTTTGATGAGCATGGCTTCTTCATCAAACTCAATTTCAGCAGCTTTGAAAATAGGAGTTTTAACTTTCTTGAGAATGGTGGGTTTGACAGCAGCTATTCCAGGACAATCTTGAATCACAGTTTCCTTTCCAGGTCTTCTACCATAAGAAAAACCTATACCAACAGACTGATTTTCTGTATGCTTATCATTGTAATCCTGAAGTATCTTTGATGAGTTTCTATAGGCCTTAATCTTAAATTCATTTTCAGCAATCTCATTCCTCAGGAATTCCTCAACCTCCTTAGCACATTTTAATTCATTTTTAAGTTTGGCATTCTCTTGAGCTAAAGAGCCTAGAGAACTGGTTTTGAGAAAAAGAGAATCATTTTCAGACTGAAGTGTTTCATTTAGCTTACTTAGTCTAGAGATTTCCTCATTAGCAGCAGATAAGCTAGTATAGACATTGAACATTTCAGCACTTAAGTCTTTAATGGTTTTCTTATACTCATCAGTAGACATATCAAGTAAGACAGGTGAAGGTACCTGACTTGAAGGAGTTGATGCTACCTCATCAGTGCTAGCCATGAGAGCTAGGTTAACATACTCTTCCTCTTCTTCATCATCAGAATCATCCCAACACTTTCCTTCAGCCACATAGGCTCTACCTTGATTTTTCTTAGAGTATCCACCAGTTCCTTTCTCATATCTTTGAACCTGTTTGGGTCTTTTGCATTCAGTAGCAAAATGACCAGGTTCTCCACAGTTGTAACATTTGAACTTTGATCTATCCACAAATCCAGTTTTGTATCCTCCTTTGGTTGAACTTCCCACAGCAGCCTTTGATGAGCTTCCTTTGCTGAACTTGGATGCTTGGCCTTGAGGCTTGTATGACCTATCCTTCTTGAACCTAAAGTTCTTGAACTTCTTGGCCATGTAAGCCATAGTAGGGTTGTCCATGCTTTCCAGTTCCTCCATTGTGTAGAAGTCTTCATCTTCCACATCTTTAATCTGTAGTACCACTTTCTCATCATCTTCAACCACCTCTTCTATCTTCAAGGTCTGTGTTGGGGTTGATTGTGTGATCTGTGGTACTTCACTTGGCTGTGTGATCCTTGGCACATGTGCTACTAGGGCACTTGACATATTAGCCATCTTGTTCCTTGTTCCACTTTGTATGGCTCTCTTTTGAAAGAGTTCGAGTTCATAGGATTTCAGAATACCATAAAGTGTCTCAAAGGTTATAGTGTTGAGATCTCTTCCTTCTCGTATGGCTGTTGTCTTGTGTTCAAGGTGATCAGGCAGTGTGAGCAGGAACTTGACGTTTAATTCTTTTCTGTCATAGTACTTGCCATGTATCTGTAATTCAGTTAAGAGCTTACTGAACCTTTCGAACATGGAGGTTAAGTCTTCACCAGGCTTGGCCATGAATGCCTCATATTGAGATATTAGAATTTGCCTTTGGTTGCCCTTAACCTCTTCACTTCCTTCACAGAGTAAGGCTAACCTGATCCACATCTCCTTGGCTGATGTGCAGCTTATTACACTTCCACACATGGCTTTATCCAGCGTGAGAGAATCGAGCAAGATAAGTTGCAAATGATCATCTAGCACCATTTTCTCCTTTTCAGGTTCCAAGATTTCTGAGGGATCTTTGGGAACCCAATGTGCAGGAATAATCTCACCATTCACTGTTGTGGCTTCAATTTCCTTTCTTGGAATGAAAGGACCATTCTCGAGTATACCTGGGTATAGTGGATTTGCAGCTTTGATAAACAACAAGATTTTTCTTTTCCAAATGCTGTAGTTCTCTTTATCAAAAGCTGGGATCTTGATACTATTTGATTTCTGCATTTTCTCCGGGATCTCAGATATGTATGTTAATCTGAAAGCTCTGATACCAGTTGTTAGTCCTTGTGTATTGCAGAAGGGGGGGGATGAATGCAATACTGATAAAATTCAATCTAAATTTCAACAACTAAAATCAAGATTAAACGTTATCAGCAATATATGCAATCACGAACAGTATTTAGTAAGAACAAGATTCACAAAATAAATGTTTTATTTATTTTTCAAAGTGTTGCTACAACCTCAAGAAAAAGATCTCGAGCTTCGGGTTTTTCTTCTTCGACACTTCCTTCTATTCGTTGCTATTCTAGAATGAGTTGATAGTAGGTATATGACTAACCCTATCACTATCAGTCACGGGTTTGTAAAGCTGCTGTCACTGTCAAGTGGCAGCTTCTTACAGATTGTCTTACCCATGTGACTTTCCTAAATTGCTAACATGTCAGATATACATTACAAAGAAAGCAACCTAGATCCATTCTATTTCCAGCTAAACCAATTTAGCAGATAAAGACTTGACCTTGCTCTTGAATTGATTCGCTTTTGATTTGTAGTGCCTTGAAGCTTCTGTCGTAGTCTTGCAGACTTGGTGCAGCTTAGGGATGCTGCATCACGCCTGTTTCTTGAACATTTAAACTGTCACGGGATTTGACTGAGAAAGATACCTAGCATAAGGATCTTTATTGAGACAGTTACTTTTGCCGCAAAGCTTGCTGTCACAGGAATGATCTTTTGGTGACAGTATGAGTTCCCCACATAGAGTGCTGTCGAGGATCCCAAACTTGCTGTCAAGGGCAATAGTTGCTGTCGCGTAGTCTTCCGCCAATGTTGCTGTCAGAGTGAATATGCTGTCGTGACTTGCAACATTCTGTCTTCTTGTAATCTTATTGTCACAGCTTTAGGACAGTAACCTTTATTCATGTTGTCATCCAAAAAGCATTCTTTGAGGCTTGAACACACAAGTGAACTTCTTTCAAATAATACAACTAGAATAACATTACATACTGATTACAAGAACATACTTTGGCTATGACAGTATGTTCTACTTAATTTAAAAAATTAAGTACAATCAAAGTTAAGTTGTTTCTATGCTATCACCCATAAATCCCAACAGAAGTCTTTACAGACTCACGGGGAAGATTCGGGATCTCTGCTGTTAAAAGAGCCTGTTTCTAACCCCCTAGAGATTCAAACTCTAGATCCTTCAAAGGATATATCATCTAAGGATGATCAGCAACTTGGTTTATCCAAGGACGGGGACTTGTGAAGCCCCATTACACCACCGGTGACCTCCTTAAGGACGGCTACGGTGATCTCTTCTGCAGGTACAATCAGCACAAAGGATTTGAGTGAAACAAAAACACTTACACCTGGCCTGAGTGGGAAAGGAAAAATGAGTCAAACACCGACAGAAACGTTGAGTGTACACCCAGAGCCAAATGTGAGGAGTGACACCCTAACCCTACCTAATATTAATGATCTGCTGTTACCAACAGAAAGAGAGCTACAAGTTCAATCTTCCCTCAAGGAGATGACAGTTCGAGACAAAGAAGGAAATCCACTTTTCAAGGTTCCACTGCGACCTTCCTTTGACCAAGGGATCTCCTCCAGTCAAGACAATATTTCTTTAAAGTCTATTCAAGAGAAAGTTGACTTGGCTGCAGCTGATTCCAGAAGAACATTCAGGGTCATTGGCAGTGCATCTGGCACTATAACAGGTACGAAGCAGGCAGTGGACTCCTTAAAGAAGGAAGCTATGGAAGAACTAGTCGAGCTGAGGATGGACGTCAGGGAACTTAAAGATGGATTCATGAATGAAGTAACTGCACTGTCTCAAGGACATGAAGCTTTGAAAGAAGACGTTCTGGTTATCCGGGATGGTCAAGCACGGGTAAAAGATGCAATGAATTCCCTTTCACGAGTGGAGTCTAAGCTAAACAAGAGGCTGGATTACATGGAAAAGACTACCAACTCAAGATTGGAGAACATTGACCTGTCGCTAGCTTCTATAAATGAGTTTAATAAGCAGCTTATGGATTTCTTAGAGAATCAAGGTGACGGAGTACAGTCTATATGGAGTATGCTAAAGAACCAACAATCTGGACAACCTGGTTCTTCATATCAGTAACCTGATCCTTCTAATTTCTTTTATGCTGAGGATGCTTTTATCGAGGATTCCTCAACTAAGGGGGAGAAAGTTGGAGAAGGGGTGAAGGATAAATGGGGAGTTTGGGAGACTGTTGAGGCTATTCCAATCAGACAGTACTGGATTGAGGAGCTTGTAGAGGAAGACAAGGAAAGTGAAGAGGAATTTGAGGTCATGCATGAGCAACCTATTCAAGAAGAGCATGAGCCATATTATCCAGAGCCAATAGAACATCCTATCTTGGATGATGATATGGAAGAAGCAAATTCTCTATCACCTGAAGAAGAAGCTACCTTGGAAGCAATAAGAGCTCAGAGAGCTGCAATAGATGCCAGGCAAGCTGAGAAAGAGAAACAGCAAGCAATTCTGAGAAGCGAAAAGCTAAAGAGAATGAAGGTGTATAATGAAGTGAGGAAGAAGAAGATGATAGATCTGGCAAAGAAAGATGGTACTGAATGGGAAATGGCTTATAAAACCTTTTGCGGAGTTGAAGACGGATTAGAAGTCAACGACAATGCTGAGGTGGAAGTTATTATTCAAGACATCAGAAGTGCTAATCTTGAAGATCAGACTTACTTTAAAGCACTGAGAAGCTCTATAATCTGTCTGAATGCTGGGGTTAAAGCAAATGGTGCCTGGAGCTTATTAATCAGTTTTCTGGAGAAAGGTACATTTGTGATTTCCACTAAATTTCTAGAACAGAGGACATATACAGAATTGCAGGCTATACTCATCAAGATCCAAAGAACCACAAGGCTAAATGAACTGCTCCGTGAGCATGTTAAGGAGATCGTGATGAAAGTCAGTCCAGAGATTACTGAAGATCCTCCAATGGTTAGATTCATGACGAATGACTTGTTCAGAATCTGCTATTTGGCTGAGGACAAACTGAGGGACTACCCAAGCAACTATCTAATCTCAGTTGAGAAGTATCTTAGATCCACTGGATTCTCATCAACGGAGAAGGACAAAGCAGCAGACACTCTTAGAAGATTTCTAATGGAGAATGTTCCTTACTATAGGAAAAGAGTGGAAAGAGGATTAGAAGTGCATACCAGACTGCCAAACATGCCAAAGCTGAACAAGAAAGATGTTAACATTGCATGGTTATGGGCTGGAGTGGGTCAAGAGGTTGAATATATTGGAAGACACATCCAAGGAGCAATCCTTAAACCTGGAGAACCACTGCACTATCTATCAGTGATTGATTATCAAGCTGCTAACTCCGATCCAATGATTGAAGAAGGTGAGATTGGAATGGACTGAATGTTGAAGCAAAGAACAAGAGAACTATCAGCTCAGACTAGAGGAGCAACTTCATTGTATAAAGTTTAATTGTTTTTTGATTTATGAAATCTGGAAATGTATATATATCTGATCCAGAATGCATTGATATTATTACTCTGTCTTACTTTAAGTAGTTTAATGTTTCCTTAGTTAGTTGAGTTATCCTCGAAGTATTTGCTTGTCGAACTCTATCCAATCAAATAGGGGGAGATTGTAAAGCATAATGTAACATAAGATGTAAAAGAGATAACTACAACTCAACAAAGGACAAGACAGACAATAGTATTAATAGAAGCACAGGAATCCAGAATCAGAGAAGAAAAGGTAAACTCAAAAAATCAAAATACGTTATGTATTCTTGAAGTCCGTAAACAGGTCACGGAAAGAAGTTCATGAAAATGTTCAAGCCTCAGTGACAGCAATAGAAACAAGACTTTGAAGACGACAGAAGTATGTGAATGATTTAGGGTTCAGTACCACGGGATTCCAGTGATGAAGCAACCAGAACGACAAGGGACGTATCAGCAGCATTATAATTGAAGTCATAAAATAAGAATTGATCAAGTGTTATTCATCTGTGAACCAGACCAGTTGCACTAGGTGACGGCACTGAAAAGATCAAGTTGTTTTATCGTCTCAGAAGAAATTGATACAGTCCAAAACTTAAACACCCAGGAGCTCAGGAGTAATTACTAAAGGACAAAAGACAAGAAAAAGTATTCGATAGTTTTTCTTTTGAAAAAACTATCGAATGGTGGTTGAAGTGATTCATTGAATAACCAAGTGAATTAATTTGGCATTCGATAGTTTTGATTTAAAAACTATCGAATGGCAAATTGATTTATTCCATTCGATGGTTTTTTAATCCATTCGATGGTTTTTCAATTCATGGAGCAGGTGAAAAGTTGTGCTTGTCTGACAGGTTGATGAAGATCCAACGACCAAGAATATTCTATTCTAAATGGTTCGATGGTTTTCAATTTAAGTCTGCAGTTAATACAGAGTGAAGAATGTGTCTTCTTCAGTTAAGGATTTCAACACAGAGACATTACTGAGAGAGAGAAGAGCCGGAGAAAATTATCAGAGAAATTAATAGTGCTCAGAACTTGATCATTGTTTTGTATTTGTGTAACCTTAAACTCATTGACGCTAATCTACGGATTAGAAATTGTAGCACCCCTCGAGGTTTATATTTATAAAAAGATATATTCCCCGAAACTTGATTTGGTTTGGTGTGTTTGATTTCGTTATAGAACTGAAAGATTAATCCGCGAACGAAATTAAATTATTTGTGAGTATCGTATTCAACCCCCCCCCCCCCTTCTACGATACTTTGGACCTAACAATAACTTCCAAACAGAGCTCGACTAAATCCCCGTATACTAACAATATATGAACGAAAACGTGGTGTGTGCGATACTCATCAGATATACTCCTAACACTAGACCAAAAATCATACCCATTCTTCGTCAAGGCAATCACTAGTTTATAAAAAGAATGAACGCTAGACACTTCATAACTCAGAGACACCTCCATCATCATTTAAGTTAGACAGGAATTCATGCTTTATTACTAACAACTACAACACATAACAAAACAACATAACACACGTGTTTATTTGACCGTGCAATGGATGAGACCCCAAAAGGCTTAAACAATAATACCCATGTAGCGAGTGTTAGGTCGGCAATCCTAAACCACAAAGGGCTTTAGGTTACCAGGTACAAGTACCCCTCAGACTTAATTACTCGAGTATTAAAGAGCTCACCCTAGTCAATTATACACACTCACACTCTCACAAACACTCATTTTTTTTTCTTTTTCTTTTTCTTTTCTCTCTTTTTTTTTCACACAAGAATGAGTGCGTTTCGCTCCATCTCATTCATCCTAGACTACTCATAAAATATGAGCTGGCTACTAGCCATTTGACGCCTAGCCTTTATTAACAACTAAACACAACTAAAAACACTTAGCATGAAATCCCTGTTTTCCCCCAAACTTATACTTTGGTGCTCCTACGCCATCAAGGGAATAAAGAACATTTTAACTATAAACAAATGATTAAGCCTCAAAACATCCAAACAGGCATGGCCCTAATCTAGCCCAAAAGCAAACGATGAATTGTGTAAAGATTTTGTTTTCATAACATGCATGTCAATTTCATAAGAACTTAAATCATCCCTCTATTTATGATTACCACAATCAAATCAACATCAACCTACTAAACAGAAATAGCTCGTCCTAAGGGATCATGAAATATGCATGCCATGCAACTAAAATGACACATATAATAAAAACATAAACAAAATGTCCTACATGAAACAAACATGCAAAATATGAACAAAACATGAATGAATTACCACAAACATGCAAAATATGATTTCCTACATGAACACATAACACCACAACACTACTTATCCCCAAATCACCCCCAAACTTAGAATATTCAATGCCCTCATTGAAGGTAATAAGAAAGATAGTAGAAACATACCTAACACATGGGTTGCCTCCCACGAAGCGCTGTCGTTAATGTCATTTAGCCGGACAAATGTGAATCAAATCATGGTGGCTCGAAGATCGCATTTGACTTGTCCTTAGCAGAAGGACCATTCACCCATTGTTTGATAACCTTCTTGCTTTCTTCCCACATCTTTTCCAAATCAAACTTCACCTTGACTTTTCCACCAATCGATTTTTTCTTTTTCTTCTTTACACCTCTAAGGTGTTTATGTTTCTCCGTCGATTGATAAGAACACTCTTTTACCTCATCATCCTTGTTCCACCTTCTCAACACATTATCTTCACACTCTTTAAAAATTACCAACTCATCATTCAGAAGGACATACTTCAAATGTGGTGGAAGTTTTCCAAGCTTGACATTCGAAAGATCTCGAATGGAAGAATTGTCAATGGAATCACTGATGTGATGCTCGAACTTGTGCATGTCCGAATTTTTGCTCAACAGCTGATCGAACTCCTTTCTCTGACCCGTATCAACCATCTTCAAGCTAAAACACTTTTCCTCCTCTGTCGGAAATTTCATAGCCTTGAACACATTAAAGATGACCTTTTGATTACTCACCCTCATTGTGAGCTCTCCTTTCTGAACATCGATCAACGCTCGTCCAGTAGCCAGAAAAGGTCTTCCCAAGATGATAGGAATCTTCTTATCCTCCTCAAAGTCAAGAATAACAAAATCAGCAGGAAAAATCAGCTTATCCACCTTTACCAAGACATCCTCCACTATACCCCTTGGATATGTGATCGACCGATCAGCCAACTGTAAGGTCATATTAACTGGTTTCGGCTCAGGCAACCCAAGTTGCTTAAAAACAGACATTGGCATTAGATTAATGCTAGCTCCCAAATCACATAAGCATTTGCTGAAAAGTTGATTTCCAATAGTGCAAGGTATGGTAAAACTTCCCGGATCTTTAAGCTTCGGTGGCAATTTCTGCTGTAGAACTGCACTACACTCCTCTGTCAAAGCAACGGTGTCCAAATCCTCGAGTTTCAACTTCTGAGATAGAATACCCTTCATGAACTTAGCATAGCTCGGCATCTGTTCAAGAGCTTCTGCAAAAGGTATGTTGATGTGTAACTTATTGAAAACCTCGAGAAATTTGGTGAATTTTGTGTCAAGATTCTGCTTCTGTAGCCTCTTTGGATATGGAGGAGAAGGATAGATCTGGTTACTCTCTGTAGTCTTCTTCTGGAGCCTCTTTGGGTATGGAGGAGGTGGGTAAATAGTCTGCTCCGAAGTAGACTTGTCAGCAGAATTTTTGCTCTTTTCAGCCTCACCGTCCAACTGCTTAGCTGCCAAATCAAAAATTGGCTTTTCCTTAGAAGGTTCCACCTGATGCTGCTGAATTTCTTCCTCTTCTTCAACTGCTGATTTTTGATTGCCCGTGACCTTTCCCGATCTCAAGGTAACTGCTTTCACATGTTCTTGGACAACTGTCTTTCCTGGATTAGGCTCCGTATCGCTAGGAAGAGTTCCCTGAGCTCTGCTGAGTAAGGCACTTGCCAACTGCCCCATCTGATTCTCCAAAGTCTTGAGCGATGTCGCCTGGCTTTTAACTATCATTCTCAACTCATCCAATTCAGATTTTTCATTCGAAGACTGCCCCGCACTAGCATGAGGTTGTTGCGGAAATCCTGGTGGCTGAAATTGTTGCCTAGGAGCATACTGTGGCTGAAAATTCTGCCCTTGCTGCTGCTGAAAATTCTGAGGATTGTAAGGCTTTGCTCCAAATTGCTGACCTTGGAATGGCTGATAAGGCTGCTGAGATTGTTGATTGTCGCTCCAGCTGAAATTAGGATGATTCCGGCTATTGGGATGATAGGTGGCTGGAACTGGCTGTGATGGTCTCTGAAAGTTGCTCACAAACTGCGCCGACTCACTAGATATGGCACAATTATTCGTCTCATGTGCGCCCACACAAAGCTCACAAACACTAGCCACCTGCTGAACTCCATAATTCGTCAAAGAATCCACCTTCATTGTCAAAGCCTTCAACTGGGCTGCTATAGCTGTAGCTGCATCAACTTCAAGAACTCCTGCTACTTTGCCTTGTGATAATCTCTGAGTAGGATTCTAATATTCATTCGCAGCCATCATCTCAATTAACTCATAAGCTTGCTCGTAGCTCTTAGCCCATAGAGCTCCACCTGATGCTGCATCTAACATTGGTCTTGATTGTGCTCCCAGACCATTATAAAAACAATTAATCACCATCCAGTCGGGCAATCCATGATGTGGACATCTCCTAAGCATCTCCTTGTATCTCTCCCAAGCTTCACATAAAGTTTCTCCAGAATGCTGAGAAAACTGAGTAAGAGCATTCCTGATCGCAGCAGTTTTAGCCATGGGGAAGAATTTAGTAAGAAATTTCTGAGCAAGATCCTCCCATGTAGTAATAGAACCTGCTGGTAGAGAGTGCAACCAGCCCTTAGCCTTATCCCTCAGAGAAAATGGGAAAAATCTCAGCTTCACGGCATCTTCCGACACTCCGTTGGTCTTGAAGGTGTCGCAAATCTCGATGAAATCCCTAATATGCATATTAGGATCTTCCGTTGGAGCACCCCCAAACTGCACTGAATTCTGCACCATCTGAATCGTGCCAGGCTTGATTTCAAAGGTATTAGCTGCAATAGCCGGCCTGACAATACTTGACTGAATATCATTGATCTTTGGCTGAGAATAGTCCTTCAAAGCCTTAGCTGCCGGTGCTACTCCTTCTGGAACGTCTCCCATCTTTACTAACTTTAATCTTTCTTCTTCCAATTTACGAGTCTGAGAACGTGTTCGCATACATGTTCAAGTACCTGAAACACACAGAACAAACAACTACAATCCGAGTCAGTGAACTCTAACGACCACTGATGACAAGCACATAAACTAAAATAAAACACCGATGATCCCCGGCAGCGGCGCCAAAAACTTGTTAGCACAAAATCACGCAAGCGCACGTGGTCACAAGTAATATACGAATAAGTCAAGTTCGTTCCCACAGAGATCTAATGAGGTGTTCAATTCAATTAATGTACCTATGCAACAATGTATGATTTTTATCCACTGCTAAGACAATTAACAATTTGGGTTTGATCATCTAAAATTAACTAGAAAACAAATTATTAAACTAAGAATTAACTAACTAAGAGGATTAAAATCGATTTATGTATATGAGAATAAAACATGGGATCCTAACTTCATTAAGTACTTCATTCAGAGTCTTTTGTCTTTAATCAATGTATGTGACGGTTGTGAAAACTAATCGGATAACACGAAATCAGTACACGCTACCTTTCAGTATACGTATACCAAACCACTTAAACATCCACAAAATAGATAGAAGTTAAGCAGACACCAATTATGCTTAGACCCTATATGTCTATAAGATTTGAAAACATAACGGTTTAACGAGCAAGTTATCCATTCAGATTACATAGGGCAGGTAAGATGGTTAAAATCACCTACGAATCATGCATGACAAACATACATAAACCTATGCTAGCATGGCAAGTTCCAAACCTCTATATCCACTTTCGCATTCAATAGAGATTAACAAACAATCTTAGATGTTAGCTACGCATCCAAGAAGAATAAGCACAACCAAACTAGGATATCAATTAGTCATCACACACACATCTTTAAAACAATTAACTACTAAAATCCATAAATAAATCCGTTAGAATCCCACGACGATGATTAGTTCATAATAGAACCGTTCATCATCGTGGGTTCTGATGAAAGCATGATGAAAAACAAGAAATCAATGATGTAAATATGAATAAGAGTTAAAGGTTTAGAGGACAAATCCGGAAGCATCCAAAAGTTGCACCAAAATTGAAGAATACAAGAAAAAACTATGTCTAGATCTCCTCGTAGTCACGTTCTTCGTTCTTGGCTCCTCGATCTTGTGCTCCAATATTGAATCTGATCTCTGGTGTGTTGTGATGTATTGTGATGTGTTGATTATGTCCCCCCAAGGTGTGTATTTATAGCTCCAAGTTGTCCCTCTTCCAAGCAATTGTCGTTTTTGAGTTAGAATAGAATTACGGCAATTTCCATCTTTGAATGCAATAAGAATTGCATATTCCATGTTTACAACTGATTCTGGAAGTTTCTGGCCGCCCCAAGCAATTACCATAATGATTAGAAGTCGAATTTGTGAAAATTTCCTTATTAAAATCGAATTCTGGCAATTTCTGGCGATTCTGACTTCCTGGGCGGCCGCGCAGAATTCCAGTACAATTCCTGGGCGCCCGCCCAGAACCTTCTGCCTAGAATTATAGAAAATGTTGTCCTCTTCGCGTGAGCTGTAAGATCGTCAGAATCGGACTTGTAGAACTCCAGATATGGCCAAAACAGTGAAGACTGCGCAACCTACCCGGAAAATCCGAATTTTAATCAAATTAACCTTCAACTCTTGGTTCTGCAAAACTTAATGAAAACACATTAAACACACCACATACTTGAGTTCAAGTCATCAATTTAAGCCGATATGAAGCGTTCCAAGTGGATTAAAAATCCACTTATCAGGAAACCACTAGCCTCGAGTCTCCACACACTTTCAGAGTTTTAAATCTCAAGGCACCAGCCAGCCCTAAGCCAGCTATCAGGGCTTCGTACTCAGCTTCATTGTTTGTTGTTGGGAAGTCCAGTTTTAGTGCATACTCTATGAGGAATCCATCAGGACTTTGTAGCACCAAACCTGCTCCACTTGATTTTGTTTTTGATGCTCCATCAAAATAGAGCACCTAACATTCTTTGGACACCATGTCTTCATCTTTCTTGTCTTCATCTATTACTTCCTGCCCCCCCCCCCCCCCCCCGACTTCCTGGTTGTCAATAGTGCATTCAACCATGAAGTCAGCGAGTGCTTGAGCTTTTATGGCCGTTCGAGGCTTGTACTTGATGTCAAATTCTCCCAATTCAATAGCCCATTTGATCAACCTTCCACTAACTTGAGGGCTATGCAAGATGTTTCTTAGAGGCTGATTAGTCAAGACCTCTATCTTGTGAGCCTGGAAGTATGGGCGTAGCTTTCTTGAGGCCATTATCAAGGCTAAGGCAAACTTCTCTATCGTAGAGTAGTTTATTTCTGCCCCATGTAGAATCTTACTCACGTAGTAGATGGGTTTCTGAACCTTCAATTCTTCTTTTACCAAAACGGCTCCAAGGGCTGTGTTAGAAACTGCCAAGTACAAATAGAGAATTTCTCCTGGCTTTGGCTTTGCCAACAGTGGTGCCTCAGCCATGTATTTCTTCAGGGCCTCAAAGGCCTCTTGGCTTTCAGTTGACCACTCAAAAAATTTCACATTCTTGAGTGCTTTGAAGAAAGGTAAGCACTTCTCTCCCAACTTGGAGATGAACCTTCCCAATGCTGCCACTCTTCCCGTTAGTTTCTGGACATCCTTAACAGTCCGTGGTGGTTCCATGTCTAGAATTGCTTTGATTTTGTCGGGATTAGCCTCGATTCCTCTCTTGGAAACCATCAGGCCTAAGAACTTTCCTGAGCCTACACCAAAGGTACACTTAGCTAGATTCAACATCATCTTGTGGTGCCTTAGCACTTCAAATGCTTCCCGTAAATGATTTATATTATCGGCCTTATTGAGGCTTTTAACCAACATGTCATCCACATAGACCTCCATGGTTTTTCCAATCAGGTGTTCGAAGATTTTGTTCACCAATCTTTGATAAGTTGCCCCTGCATTCTTAAGTCCAAATGCCATGACTAAGTAACAGAAAACACCAAAGTCAGTGATGAATGATACCTTGGAGATATCATCTTTGTGCATTTTGATTTGGTTGTACCCGTTGAAGCCATCCATGAAACTCAGCATCTCATGCCCAGCTGTGGCATCTATTAGGGCATCAATCATTGGTAAGGGAAAACAATCCTTAGGACATGCATCATTCAAATCAGTGAAGTCCACACACATCCTCCATTTTACATTGGCCTTTTTGACCATCACTGGGTTGGCCAACCATTCCGGAAATTGTATTTCTTCAATGAACCCGGCCTCCAGAACTTTTCTACTTATTGTTTAATGGCCTCTTGCCTCTCTGGAGCAAAATTTCTCTTCTTCTGTTTCACCGTCTTCCTTTCAAGATCCACATTCAATTTGTGGGTTATCAATTGGGGATCAATCCCTGGCATGTCAGCCGCTGTCCAAGCAAAAACGTCATTGTTCTTTTGAAGAAAAGATATGAGCTTGCTTTTCAATGGCTCAGGCAATAGTGCTCCAACATAAGTCACCTTCTCCGGTTCACCAGGGACTAAGGGAATTGGGATTAAATCCTCAGCTGGTTTCCCTCTTCGGTCCTCATTATCACTAGTATCCATGTCTTCAATGGGGAGAACCTGCCCCCCAATTCCATCAGGCCTTAACGCGGCTACATAACAACTTCTAGCCATCTTTTGGTCTCCCCGTTCTTCACCAATTCCATTCCTCGTTGGGAACTTGATTTTCAGATGATAAGATGAGACAACGGCCTTGAACGCATGAAGACCCGTCCTTCCCAGGATTGCATTGTAGGTCGAAGTTACCTTTATAACTATGAAGTTCAACATCTGAGTAGACGTATTCGACCCTTGCCCCATTGTCATTGGGAGTTGGATAGTGCCTTCCACCTTCGATTCCACTCCATTGAATCCATATATGGGCATATTCGAGGGTGTCAACTGAGAGTCAGCATAGCCCATCTTGATAAAATCATCATGGAACAAGATGTCCACCGAAGCTCCATTGTCGACCAAAACTCTCTTTGTTTCAGAATTCCCTATCACGGGTACGATGACTAAGGGATCATCGTGGGGAAACTTTACTCCCTCCAAGTCAGAATCATCAAAACCTATTGATACTTCTGTTCGGGCACGTTTTGGTGCTTCTCCGACCACAGTCATTACCTCTCGGGCATATGCTTTCCTTGAGTTTCGGGAGGACCCAGCAGCGGTTGGTCCTCCGAATATCATGTTGATGACTGGCCCTCGGGGCTTGGGATTACGATCTTGATTGTTGTCCCTTCTGTCATAATCCTTCGTTTCATAGTTTCCTCTTTGACTCCCTTGATTTCCGTCCTTGGTGAATTTATTGAGTTTTCCTCTCCGTATCAGAAACTCGATCTCATCTTTCAATTGTCTACAATCGTCGGTATCGTGACCGACTTCCTTGTGGAACCGACAGAATTGATTTTGATTCCGTTTAGACATATCAGTCCTTAGTGGCTTCGGCCATCGGAGTTCCTCCTCCTTTGCTATTTCCATCAGAATTTGGCTCCTGGGAGTGTTCAATCTTGCATACTCCGTAAACTTTGGCCCAAAATTGCTCCTCTTGGGTGGAGAATCAGAATCCTTTGATGTTCTAGGAAACTTTTCCTTGATGTCATACTCCTGTGTTTCCTTTCTTTTCTTTGAATTTCCACTACCACCAGTTGTGGGTTCATACTTTCTCATGCTTTCCTCAGCCTTGATGTACTTCCCGGCTCTATCTTGGAGCTTCAGCATGCTCTCGGGTGGATGTTTTGCCAATGATCTTTTAAAGTGATCATCAGTGTTTTCTTGCTGCAAGGCTATCATAGCCACTTTGTCCTCCAAGTCTGGGACTTTCAGAGCCTCCCGGGTGAATCGGTTGATATAATCCCTTAAAGCTTCATTCTTTCCTTGCTGGATTCCCATGAGTGATGCATAACTTTTCTCGTGCACCCTTCCACTAACAAATTGGTTGATGAACGCTTTGCTTAGTTCCTTGAAAGACCCAATAGAGTTGGGAGGTAGACGGCTATACCAACGTTGGGCCATGCCTGCCAAGGTTTATGGAAACGCCCTACACTTGACCGCGTCATTGGTTGGCTGCAACAGCAGTGCATTAGAGAAGGTTCTTACATGATTCGCGGGATCTCCCGTTCCATCATAAGCTTTAATCGTTGGCATCTTAAATTTCCTGGATATGGTAGCTTTCATGATGTCTTGAGTGAATGGTGGTGCAGGATCATCAGGATCTTCTAGGGGCAACAAAACACCAGGATCACCCCTTGGGGCTTCAGACCTCTTGGTTCTTCTTGGTGTCGGGTCCAAATTAATCACAGGGACTCGTTGTGCTCTTGCTACTTCCTCTTCTGCCAATAATTTTTTGAGCCTTGCAGCCTCTGCCTCATGGGCCGCAATCTTTTCCTTAGTTGAGTCATTCTCATCCTCGGTGTAGGGTCCCGAGTAATCTCGAATCAAAGGGGTCCTTCGAGTTTGAGTTTGTAAATTTTGGGGTCCCAGACCTTGTATATAAGGAGGAACGTATGCCTCGTGGTAGGTGGGATTGAGACCACTACCGCCCGCCATGGGTCGAGAGGGCATGCCATAACTTGGCATCCCCAAAGTTTGAGTTGCGTATTGAGGAAGATCAGTAGTATGGAGTTGAAGACCACTTGGTGCATTCATGAGCAGTGGGGAGGTCGTGATTGGTTGCTGGTGAGCGGTCTCTTGTGGATTAGATCCATGAATGACCATCTGCAGGGGATTCGTCCCTTCAATCGAAATTGGGATTTCGGGTCCTGGAGTGTTGGTAGGGATATTCGTCCCTTGAGTGCCAGTAGTTGGCGGTGGTTGATTTCCGTGAGCATCAGCCTCAGAGGTGATAGGAAGCTCCTCAGAAGTTTGAGTATCTCGAGTTGTTCTTCTTGTGTTTGTCATGGTTGATGTTGTCTTCCCACAGACGGAGCCAAATGTTATAGATTAAAAAGTGTACTCGTAAATTAATTGTTAGGGTTTAAGAGAGCTTCGAGCTTTAATGGTTGCTCTTGTGTTTTGTGATTAAATCGGTCCTCACAAGATGCCTACGTATCTCAATCAGTGCTGAGAATCAAGCCAAAGACGTAGTTCTGATTGAAGGATCAGGTCCTTTATATATGCGTCAGGAGCCTTGTATTTAGAGTAAGTTTAGGAGACTTAGCGAATAAGTCTCCTTTTTGATAATGGATAAACATTGTATTTCTTGCTGGACAAGTCTTTTCCTTGTTGATAAAGGCCATGACTCATTATTTCTTGTAATTGGGATTCTGGATCCTTCTTTGATGAATTTACCATATTTTGGACTCCTTTGATGTGCTGTATATTTTCCCTATTTATTAATTACGAAATTAATAAATAATTAGGGTCTTGGGCCTTGTTTATTGGGCCGTATTCTTGGACCATTATAGGTCTAATTAATGTATCATTAATTATATTTCTAGAATTACTTTTATGTCCATATCATAACTGATTACATTTTTCAGCTAAAACACATTATATGTTTTACATTTTCTAACTAAAACAACTCATGTTCTAAACATAACACATGCAAAATAAATATGTAATGGTAATATTGTTATATATAATTATTAATAAATAACCATTTACCCTTTTCAGCTAAACACATAACCTTTTTTATTTTTTCTAACTTAAACAATTAATTTTTCTAAAAATAACACGAATATCGAAGACGAAACATTGAAAGTTTTGTAGTCGGTTTGTAGTCTGGTCCTCATAGTTCGGTCACTCAATTCACAACCGTTAGATCTTTTTGATCAAGTCGATGAGAACCGTTGGATAAAATCCTAAAAATTATTATATAGATTATCTTTTTTATTTTTTCAAATTAAAATATCTTATTTTCCAAAAATATCACGGGCAGTTCCATTTAATAAAATAAAATTATAATATTATAATTGGTAATAATTAACTAGTTACCTTTCTTTAGCCAAAATGTATATCCTTTTATATATTTTCTAGCTAAAACTTCTACTTTTCTATTTTTCCTAACTAAAACCTCTTATTTTCCAAAAATATCACGGGCAGTTCTATTTAATAAAATAAAATAATAATATTACAATTACTAATAAGTAACCGATTAGCTTTTTTAGCAAAATCTTAATTTTTTTTTATATTTTCAAAACTAAAATCTCCAATTTTTCAAAAATATTACGGGTAGTTTCATTTAATAAAATATAATATTTATTAATAAGTTATATATAGTAGCCTTTGTATTTTTTCAAACTAAAATATCTCACTTTCCAAATATATAATGGGCAGTTCCATTTAATAACATAAACAAATAATATTATAACTGCTAATAAGTAACCAATTTCCTTTTCTTAGCCAAATTATATATTCTTTTTTATATTTTCTAACTAAAATTTCTACTTTTCTATTTTTCCTAACTAAAATTTCTCATTTTCTAAAAATATCACAGGTAATTCAATTTAATAAAATAAAATAATAATATTATAATTACTAATAACTAACCGATTAGCTTTTATAGGCAAATCATAATTATTATTTTTTTACTCTCTAAATAAAAAATTTCTTAACTAAAAGCTCTTATTTTACAAAACAATAACAGGTAATTCCATTCAATAAATAAAATCTATACTTTCTGATAATAGACTAGATGAAACATTAAAATTTTAGTCGGCCGATACAAATTTTTGTAATTCATGTTTTACTTAATTACTCTTATTTATCAATAAAAAAATATAATTAAATAGTAATATGACCTATTTATAACTAATTAAAATACATTACTTTTTGTAATTTTTCTAACAAAATTTCCGCTTTTTCCAAAAATATCACGGACAATTACCTTTTTCAACTAAAACATTGATATGGTCAGAAAAGTAATTATAGAAATATAATTGACTATTCAAACAAAAGACCGATATTTAAGGCCCGACACCCTAATTATTCATTAATTTCGTAATTAATGAGTAGGGAAAATATACAGCTCATGAAAAGAGCCTTGATTATGGAAAATTAGTCAAAGAAGGATCTGGAATCCCAATTAAAGGCAATCAATGAGTCATAACCTTTATCAACAAGGAAACGAATTCTTCAGCAAGAAATACAATACTTATCCAATATCAAAAAGAAGACTTATCCGTTAAGTCTCCTAAACATACCGTAAATACTAGGCTCCAGACGCCTATATAAGGTCCCTGATCCTACAATCAGAACTACGTCTTGGCTTGATTCTCAATAACAATTTGAGATACGTAGGCATCTTGTGAGGACCAATTTAGTCCGGATACACGAGTGCAGCCATTAAAGCTCGAAGCTCATTAAACCTTAGCATTAATTACACAGGTACGTTTTTTATTCCACAACATTTGGCGCCGTCTGTGGGAAAACAACATCAACCATGGCAAACACGCGAAGAACAAACAGAGATTCTGACACTTCTGAAGGCCCCCCTATCACCTCCGGGGCTGATACTCATGGGAGCCAACCACCGCCAACTACTGGCACTCAGGGAACGAATATCCCCACCAACACTCAAGGACAAGAAGTCCCAATTACTGCTGAAGGGACGAATCCCCTACAAATGGTCATTCATGGATCTAATCCACAAGAGACCGTTCACCAGCAACCAATTACAACCTCTGCGTTGCTTGTGAACGCACCTCGCAGTCTTCAACTCCACACTACTGATCTCCCTCAATACGCAAATCAGACTTTGGGGATGCCCGGCTATGGCATGCCCCCTCGCCCCACAGCGGGTGGTAGCGGAACTAATCCAATCTACCATGAGGCTTACGTGCCCCCTTACGTACCAGGTTTGGGACCCCAAAACCGTGAAACCCAAACTCGTCAGATGTTTCGAGACGATTTTTCTGGGCCCTACACCGAGGATGAGGGTTATACAACCGGGGACGATGTCGCTCCTAGAAGGAAACGATCTTCGCAAGCTAACCAAGATCAACCCCAAACTACTAAGGACAAGCTTGCGGCCCATGAGGCAGAAGTCGTAAGGCTTAAGAAAGTATTGGCAGAACAAGAGGCCGCTAGAGCAAAAACGACTGAAGGAATCCCGATAATCAACTTGGATCCACCAAGAAGGACCAAGAGGGCTGAAGCCCCAAGGGGTGATCCTAGTAATCTGTTGCCCCTAGGAGATCCCGATGATCCTACACCACCGTTTACTCAAGACATCATGAAAACGGCTATATCCAGAAAGTTCAAGATGCCTTCGATTAAAGCGTATGATGGAACGGGAGATCCCGCTAATCATGTGAGAACCTTCTCCAATGCACTGCTGTTGCAGCCAGCCAACGATGCGGTCAAGTGTAGGGCGTTTCCCCAAACTCTTGCAGGTATGGCTCAACGTTGGTATAGCCGTCTACCTCCCAACTCCATTGGATCCTTCAAAGAATTGAGTAAAGCCTTCATCAATCAATTCATAAGTGGAAGGGTGCATGAGAAAAGCTCTGCCTCACTCATGGCAATCCGGCAAGGACAGAATGAAGCCCTGAGGGACTACATCAATCGATTCACTCGAGAGGCTTTAAAAGTCCCAGATTTGGAAGACAGAGTGGCTATGATAGCCCTACAACAAGGAACCACTGATGACCACTTCAAACGGTCGTTAGCTAAACATCCACCCGAGAGCATGCTGAAGCTCCAAGATAGGGCTGGGAAATATATCAAGGCTGAAGAAAGCATGAGAAAGTATGAGCCCCCTGCTGGTGGTAGTGGAAACTCGAAGAAAAGAAAAGAAACTCAGGAGTACGACGTCAAGGAAAAGTTTCCCCGAACATCAAAGAATTCTGACTCTCCACCCAAGAGAAATAACTTTGGGCCAAAATTCACGGAGTATGCAAGATTGAATACTCCCAGGAGTCAAATTCTGATGGAGATAGCCAAGGAAGAAGATATCAAATGGCCAAAGCCAATGAGGGCTGATTTGTCCAAACGGAACCAAAATCAGTTTTGTCGGTTCCACAAAGAAGTCGGTCATGACACCGATGATTGTAGACAACTGAAAGATGAGATTGAGTTTCTGATACGAAGAGGAAAACTCAGCAAGTTCACTAAGGATGGGAGCCAAGGGAGCCAAAGGGGGAACTATGAAAGGAAGGATTATGATAGAAGGGACAACGATCAAGATCGAAATCCCAAGCCCCGAGGGCCTGTGATCAACATGATATTTGGAGGACCAACTGCTGCTGGGTCCTCCCGAAACTCAAGAAAAGCTTATGCCCGAGAGGTACTGACTATTGTTGGAGAAGCACCGAAGCGTGCACGAACAGAAGTATCAATAAGTTTTGATGATTCTGATTTGGAAGGGGTGAAGTTCCCCCACGATGATCCTCTTGTCATAGTACCTGTGATAGGCAACTCTGAAACAAAGAGAGTCTTAGTCGACAATGGAGCCTCTGTGGATATCTTGTTCCACGATGCCTTTATCAAGATGGGTTACACTGATTCTCAGTTGACACCCTCTAATATGCCCATATATGGGTTCAATGGAGTGGAATCAAAGGTGGAAGGCACAATCCAACTCCCAATGACCATGGGACAAGGAACGAATACATCCACTCAGATGCTGAACTTCATAGTTATAAAGGCAACCTCAACCTACAATGCGATCCTTGGGAGGACGGGTCTTCATGCGTTTAAGGCTGTTGCCTCATCATACCACCTGAAACTCAAATTCCCCACTCGGAATGGGATTGGTGAAGAACGGGGAGACCAAAAGATGGCTAGAAGCTGTTATGTAGCCGCGTTAAGGCCTGATGGAGTTGGGGGGCAGGTTCTCCCCATTGAAGATATGGACACTAGTGACAATGAGGACCGAAGAGGGAAACCAGCTGAGGATTTAATCCCAATTCCCCTAGTCCCGGATGAACCAGAGAAGGTGACTTATGTTGGGGCACTACTGCCCGAACCATTGAAAGGCAAACTTGCATCTTTTCTTCAAGAAAACAATGACGTTTTTGCTTGGACGGCGGCTGACATGCCAGGGATTGATCCCCAACTAATATCTCACAAATTGAATGTGGATCCAGAAAGGAAGGCAGTGAAACAAAAGAAAAGAAGTTTTGCTCCAGAGAGGCTTGAAGCCATTAAGCAAGAAGTGAATAAGCTTTTGGAAGCTGGATTCATTGAGGAAATCCAATTCCCAGAATGGTTAGCTAACCCCGTGATGGTCAAAAAAGCTAACGGGAAGTGGAGAATGTGCGTCGACTTCACCGACTTGAATGATGCATGTCCTAAGGATTGTTTTCCCTTACCAAGGATTGATGCTCTGATAGATGCCACTGCTGGGCACGAGATGCTAAGTTTCATGGATGGCTTCAGCGGATATAATCAAATCAAGATGCACAAAGATGACATCGCCAAGGTGTCGTTCATCACTGACTTTGGTGTCTTCTGTTTCTTGGTCATGGCTTTTGGACTTAAGAATGCTGGAGCAACCTATCAAAGGTTGGTTAACAAAATCTTTGAGCACTTGATTGGAAAATCTATGGAGGTCTACGTAGATGACATGTTAGTCAAAAGCCTTGATAAGGCCGATCATATTGAGCACCTCCGAGAGGCTTTTGAAGTGCTAAGGCACCACAAGATGATGCTGAATCCAGCCAAATGTGCCTTTGGTGTAGGCTCGGGAAAGTTTTTAGGCCTGATGGTTTCCAAGAGAGGGATCGAGGCTAATCCCGACAAAATCAAAGCGATTCTAGACATGGAACCACCAAAGACTGTCAAGGATGTCCAGAAACTGACGGGAAGAGTGGCTGCTTTGGGGAGATTCATCTCCAAGTCTGGAGAGAAGTGCTTACCCTTCTTCAAAGCACTCAAAAAAGTGAAAAATTTTGAATGGACAACTGAAAGTCAAGAGGCCTTTGAGGCCCTGAAGAAATATATGGCTGAAGCACCACTGTTGGCAAAACCCAAGCCAGGAGAAATTCTCTATTTATACTTGGCGGTTTCCAACACAGCCCTTGGAGCTGTTTTGGTAAAGGAAGAAGTAAAGGTTCAGAAACCCATCTACTATGTGAGCAAGATTCTACATGGGGCAGAAATAAACTACTCAATGGTTGAGAAGTTTGCCTTAGCCTTGATAATGGCCTCAAGAAAGCTACGCCCCTACTTCCAGGCTCACAAGATAGAGGTCTTGACTGATCAACCTCTAAGAAACATCTTGCATAGCCCTCAAGTTAGTGGAAGATTGATCAAATGGGCCATTGAATTGGGCGAATTCGACATCAAGTATAAGCCTCGAACGGCCATAAAAGCTCAAGCACTTGCTGACTTCATGGTTGAATGCACCATTGACAACCAAGAAGTCGGGGGGCAGGAAGTAACTATGGAAGATAAGAAAGATGAGGAAATGACCTTCAAAGAATGTTGGGTGCTCTATTTTGATGGAGCATCAAAAACAAAATCAAGTGGGGCTGGTTTAGTGCTACAAAGTCCTGATGGATTCCTAATAGAGTATGCACTAAAGCTTGACTTCCCGACGACAAACAATGAGGCTGAGTATGAAGCTCTGATAGCTGGCTTAGGGCTGGCTGGAGCCTTGAGAGTCAAAACTCTGAAAGTATGTGGAGACTCGAGGCTAGTGATTTCCCAAGTAAATGGGGAGTTTGAGGCCAGAGATGAAGTCATGGCCAAGTACTTAAAGCTTGTCAAGGCCATTATGACTCAGTTCAATGAATGCTATGTGGAGCACATTCCAAGGGAGGAAAATATGAAGGCTGATGCCTTGTCTAAATTTGCCTCTTCTGAAATCGAAAACTATGCCGGGAGTGTATACTTCCAAGTCTTGAAGACCCCAAGCATCAATGGAAAGTTGGTAGCCCCCATTGGTATCACCAGTTGTTGGATTGATCCCATCAAAGCTCATCTGGAAACTGGGTGGCTGCCCAACGACACTTCAGAAGCACAAAAGCTATACGTCAGAGCACTAAGGTATGCCCTAATTGAGGGAATCCTATACAAGAAATCTTTTGTTATTCCGTACTTAAAGTGCTTGAGACCCCAAGAGGCAGAATTGGCCCTAAAGGAAGTGCATGAAGGGATTTGTGGGCAACACTTGGGGGGCAGAGCCCTGGCTCATAAAGTCACTCGTCTAGGTTTCTATTGGCCAAGCATACTTGCTGATGCTAAGAACTACGTCAAGAAATGTGAACGGTGCCAGAAACATGCACCAGTGGTTAGGCAACCACCAGAGATGATGACATCCATTAACTCACCTATCCCCTTTGCTATGTGGGGAATGGATATACTCGGGCCATTTCCTATGGCAAGTGCTCAAAGAAAGTTCTTGATAGTAGCAATTGATTATTTCACCAAGTGGATTGAGGCTAAGCCATTAGCCAAGATAACCACCAAGCAAGTGATGCAATTCTTCTGGGAAAATGTGATATGCAGATATGGAATTCCACGAGTCCTGGTCACGGACAATGGAACTCAGTTTAACAACGATGAGTTCAAGAAGTATTGTGATGAAAACGATATCAAGTTGCGCTTCACTTCTGTCGCCCATCCTCAAGCCAATGGGCAAGCTGAGGTTGCAAATCGAATCATCCTTGATGGACTAAAGAAAAGAGTTGAACGCTCCAGAAACACTTGGGTAGACGAATTACTCCCTATACTTTGGGCATATCGTACTACTTGCAAAGTCACCACCGGGGCAACTCCATTCCTATTGGCTTATGGAGCAGAGGCAGTGGTCCCAGTGGAAATTACTCACACCTCCCCAAGAGTTGAGGCTTATGAACCAGAAGAAAATGAAGAAGGCTTGAGGCTAGCTTTGGATCTAATTGATGAAGTTAGAGATGAAGCAAACGCCAAAATAGTTGAACATCAAAAGAAAGCCTCTTTCTACTACAACTTAAGGGTTAAAGAAAGGTTCTTTCGTCAAGGGGACTTGGTTCTCAGAAAAATTGAAGCATCCGGAGTTGGACAAAAAGGGAAGCTGGCCCCAAATTGGGAAGGACCATATCGCGTCAAGAACGTATTTGGTCGAGGCTCATACAAGTTAGAAACCCTTGAAGGGCATGAGGTGCCGAGGACTTGGCATGCCTCCAATTTGAAAGTTTATTATGTTTAAGTGTTTCCCAAGTGGATTCACTACTAGAAATAAGGTTCGACGAAACCAATCCAAGTTTTTAAACTTGAGTATTATGTAAGGGTTGATCCCATTTTTAAAGTTATGAATTTCATATTCTTATGATTTCATTATATATGCAATGCATCATGATAGACATGTGAACTAAGCATGCAAAATCAAGAAAAGCTAAAATAGACTTACTAAGAAAGTTAAGTTAAAACCCCGAAGGGTAAGTTCAGAAAAGAACATAAATAAAGATAAAAGCCACGCAGGGCCAACCTATGCTATATCATCCTGAGGAATCTCCTCCTCTAAGTTAAGGGGAACATCATCCTTAGCAGCATCCCCCAAATCTTCATCTCTAACTGGCTCAGAATCCAGAAAGAGCTCAGGAATATCATCAAAAGGCTGAGATGAGGGGTTGGCAGTAGTATCCTTGGATGTTCCAGATAAGTCAGGAACGGGAAACTTATCCAAAGACACCCCTTCAATCTTCGTCCCCAGCTCCTCAATAATGGATTCCCAACAATCCTTGAAGGTGCTAGGAAAATTAGCATCATACTCAGCATTAAGGAGGTCATCAAACTCCTTAGATGCTCTGTACTCAGCAATAACATCCTCGCGACCCCTTTGGAGTTGGGCCTCCAGCTGCCTGACCTTCTCCTTCTCATCTACAAGCTCCCTCTCAACCCCTCTAAACATCTCAAAGTTTGAGGTAGAGGAGGCGAAATACCTGTCTCTATCCCTCTCAGCTATCAACTTTTCAGCTCGAACTGCCTTCAAGTTGTGAAGAGCAGCTTGGTGATAGGTGTTAGCCTATAAAACAAAGGCATATATTTTAAAATGAACAATTAAAAGAAAGATTAAACAAAAGTGAAAATTACTTACAGAAGCAAGGGCTTGGGCCCCAAGAAGCTCAATCTGAAGGTCCTCCGAGGATTCCACGACATGGGCCACGTCCCGTGGAGTGACCACATTCCTAGACCACTCTGCCGCAGCCCTGGAATCACCAACTACGGTATCCCTGTTAAGCAAACCCCATTTTACCACAAATGGGTTGGGATCCTCGTCAACAAGTACAGGCCGCTCAGCCAAAAAAGCAGGCACCTTCTCCACAGCAGGGGATCCATCAACGGCTTTCTTCCGCTTGGAAGGCCTATCTATCTCCACGATCACCGCCTTAGAGGCGTGATCCTCCCTCCTCTTGAAAATAGCATTCAAGGCAGTTTTGGCTGGAAAGAAAAAAACAAGCGTTACAATCATATTATATGACGACAAAGAATAAAGGAAATGAAGTTAAGTTTATATACCCCGAGGTTCAAGGGTGCTAAGCCCCATAGCTTGAAGGTTATCCTCAGAAATTAGGAGATTGCAATGATGCAAGCAATCACCCGTCAGGAGTTGAATTGCCGCAAGATCGTCTACCCCTAATTTAAGGGACCTCAAAGAACCGTCCGTAGCCCTTGTAAAGTTAGGACAAAAATAATTGTTCCAATCATCCCCATCTAAGTAAATATAAAACCACTCTTTTTTCCACAAGGGAAGAGAGTCGGGAGAAGAGCCAGAAACGAAGCAACTACGGTTTAAGGTTCGATATTGAATCTTAACCCAACCTATATCATCTGGAGCATTTACAAATTTAAAGAGGTATCGAAATACCGAGACACTGGGCTCTACCCTATGTTTCATGCATTGGGCCAGGAAACAATATATAAATCTCCACCCATTGGGCATTAGTTGTGTAGGACAAATTTTAACCTCAGCTAATAAACGACAAACAAAAGGATGAGGAGGAAGGCGAAAGCCAGAATGAAAAGTTTCCTTGTACATCCTAATGGCCCCAGGCTTAGGATAACAAGCCCTATCATTTGGGCCAGGAGCTACGGCCCTATAAGGGGCCTTTATGCCGAAAAGAACGGAAATATCATCGACTCTACTCTGTTTGTATTTAGAAGGAATATTATGGGCCTCTAAATGAAGAAGATTTGGGAAAGCATCCCCAAAATCAGAAAGTAAATCCCTAAGGGAAAAAACATTTGCATGAACTAGAGATTTTGGAGGTAGATTACCTCGATTTGCTCTGGCAGGGCGAGAAGGTTGAGATAACTGGGATTGAGATGAGCTTGAATCCGCCATTAAAATCCTTCCGAAGAATGCTTGAACCCAGAAAACTTGATGGAGAAGATGAAGATATAAACAGAAACTGGAAAGTGCACGGTGGCTTAAACGCCGGAAATCGCTTTGCCGCGGAACCCTAGCAGAGCTTTTCTAAGGAAAGTTTCTGAGAAAATTTAGTAGAATGACTTTGAAGTATGAAAATGGAAGTTCTACTCCACTTGATTTATAGGAGTAGTAGCCGGTGACAACGTTCCAATAAACCGTCTATAGACGGTATATGGACCGAGAACAGGTCACTGGGCCTTTCATAGGCGGGAAGCCCAAACAAATTCAAAATTTGAATTACGAGTTCTAGAAGAACCTGGAGAATCGCTAGGCGGGAAGCCCAAATAAATTCGAATTGAAAGTTCTAGAAGAATCTAGAACATTCAACATATAAAAATATATATGAAAAAGATCCGACACAAGGACCAATTTCGAAAAACTTATGTTCAAAGTTCCCTTGGCGTTCATACCAACGCCAAGAAATCAATTAAGGCAAGGCCTCTAAAACCCACGCCCAGGAGACATAGTTTCTAGGCGTGGCAGCCTAGAACGTCTCCTAGGCGGGGGTACCCGCGCCAAGAAACTGATTAAGGCAGGGCCTCTAAAACCCACGCCCAGGAGACATAGTTTCTAGGCGTGGCAGCCTAGAACGTCTCCTAGGCGGGGGTACCCGCGCCAAGAAACTGATTCAGGCAGGGCCTCAAAGACCCACGCCCAGGAGACATAGTTCCTAGGCGTGGCAACCTAGGATGTCTCCTAGGCGGGGGTACCCACGCCCAGAAGCTCATTGAGCCAATCTTCAAAGACCCACGCCCAGGAGACATAGTTCCTAGGCGTGGCAACCTAGGATGTCTCCTAGGCGGGGGTACCCACGCCCAGAAGCTCATTGAGCCAATCTTCAAAGACCCACGCCCAGGAGACATAGTTCCTAGGCGTGGCAACCTAGGATGTCTCCTAGGCGGGGGTACCCACGCCCAGAAGTTCCCTGAGCCAATCTTCAAAGACCCACGCCCAGGAGACATAGTTCCTAGGCGTGGCGACCTAGGATGTCTCCTAGGCGGGGGTATGCGCGCCCAGAGCACAGATTTTCCAAAAAATAAAGGGGAAAATTATTATTAATTATTTTCCAGGAAAGTGGAACAAAAATTCGTGAAAAATAAGATCTCGAAAAATGACTGTTATAACTTCTACGAAAATCCCGGGGAGATTTTCCCAGAAGTTGGGGGGCAAATGATATGGTCAGAAAAGTAATTATAGAAATATAATTGACTATTCAAACAAAAGACCGATATTTAAGGCCCGACACCCTAATTATTCATTAATTTCGTAATTAATGAGTAGGGAAAATATACAGCTCATGAAAAGAGCCTTGATTATGGAAAATTAGTCAAAGAAGGATCTGGAATCCCAATTAAAGGCAATCAATGAGTCATAACCTTTATCAACAAGGAAACGAATTCTTCAGCAAGAAATACAATACTTATCCAATATCAAAAAGAAGACTTATCCGTTAAGTCTCCTAAACATACCGTAAATACTAGGCTCCAGACGCCTATATAAGGTCCCTGATCCTACAATCAGAACTACGTCTTGGCTTGATTCTCAATAACAATTTGAGATACGTAGGCATCTTGTGAGGACCAATTTAGTCCGGATACACGAGTGCAGCCATTAAAGCTCGAAGCTCATTAAACCTTAGCATTAATTACACAGGTACGTTTTTTATTCCACAACAAACATGTATCTCTTTCTATTTTTTATTACTAAACCCCCTCCTTTTTCCAAAAATATTTGTCGTTCCAATTTATTTTAAAACCTATTTTAATGTGTTTAATTATTTAACAGAATTTACCTATTTTAACGTGTCTATTTATTTTAAAAAAACATGTCTACTTATTTTTAAACAAATACAATTATTAAAATATTAAAATATAAATAATAAAATAACAAATATTAAAAACAATCCGTGCATCGCACGGGTTTTAAGCTAGTGTGTGTGTGTGTGTGTGTGTGTGTATATATATATAAATTATCTAACAAAATTTGTAATTTAAATAGGGCTGGGTTGGGTCGGCCGAAATATATAAAACTGATATATTAATTGGTTCGTAAGCCAATTTTCGACCGATTAAACCAATTTGTTCCCAGTTAATCCAAATTATATGATTTCTAGATCGATTTCTATAAAAATTGATTTTCCGATCCTATTTTAACACATTCAGATTTATTAGTCACTATCTAGCGGTTAATCACCAGCATTCAGAACATATATTATAGATATAAATACAACTGAGTGTAGACAAAAAGAATATTAAATTAATTAATAATTACTCTACACATATGTTAAATTATTTAGGTATATTATGATTCATATAAGATCAAACACAAGATCATTTATAATTCAAATATTAAAATCGCATGGGATAAAATTTGATGGTTGTGTTAAAAAATGATTCTAAATTACATATATAAAAATTTTCAATTTGTGTAATTTTTAAACTATGATCTTAGATATTTTATAGCTAATACTAGACTAAACATATACAATTGAGTTTAAAAGGGTACAAATATGTACATATGAAGGAAAGAGTAAGACAACTTCAAGATTGACTTTTACATAAAGAGATTTTATAATGTGTTCACTGTTTAGTCTTACATGAATGACCAATTTTATATTTTATAAATATACTTTTATTTCATTAAAATTATATTACTTTACATACGTCTTATACACGAAATTAAAAGTAAGAAATTTTGTGATGTATTTAAAGTATATTCGTACATTTGTGGCCAATCATTTAACGGAATTCTAATTTTGAAATTCGAGAGTAACGTTAGTGATATAAACAAATAAGTTTATAGTTCAGTAGTTGGTTTCTAAAAGTTTATAATTCAGTGGTTGGTTTCTAAAAGTATATAAAGTTCAGTGATAAAAAAATTCATTTTCCCTATTATAAATATATTGCTATTTTATTAACAATTCATGAGTTTACATACATTCATTTTATATACGGAGAAATCTGATAAAATAACCATTTAAATTATCTTGAACTTTTAAATTTGATAAAATTCACTTCACGACATTCAAAACTAAACTAATATTGTAAAGACTAAAAACAATTATTTGATCTTTATCTTATAGGAATTTATCCAAATTTTATGAAATCTTGTTCAATTAATATATATATATATATATATATATATATATATATATATATATATATATATATATATATATAAACTATACATATATAATATAAATTCAAAATACTACTCCCTCTGTCCCCTTCATTTCTATACAGTTTCCATTTTGGGATGTCCCTCTCATTTCTATACATTCCAAAAATAGTAACTTTTAATAATATAAAACACTCTTACACCCACTATTTTCTCCATTATCTTTATTCTATAATAATATAAAACACTATTACACTCACTACTTTCCTCCACTATCTCAAATCTATTATTAAATATTGATAGCTCACACCATTTTACCCACTTTTCATCTAATTTTACTCATTTTTTATATCTTTTCTTGGTCTCCGTGCCCACCCCCAATGTATATAATTCAACGGGACAGAGGGAGTATCATTTACGATATTTACAAAATTATTTTGATATGTGTACATATTGGTGCAAATTTATTTTTTCAGTATATAAATAGGCTCATGCCTCGCACGGGCTTTTACGCTAGTTTATACAAAAGCTCTAAAAATGAATACATCATCTTTACATTATTATTATTATTTATTTAGGGGTAATGCTAGGTAACCAAAAATATGACAAATATAAGATTTTAATTGGGGACGTATATGCATGCATGCAGAGTCCCCTATTATTATTAAGTAAGTTATCAATTAGAAATGTGACACGTCATCTTTTGGGAATAAATTTGGTACATAATTTGGGGTACCTAACATTCTCCTTTATTTATTCGTAACTTAGAGATTCCTAGAGTTTACACACATTGACGATGTTTTAAGGTAGAAAAATGCTAGACGTCCAAAATTGTTCTAAATTCTTACATAATTGGTAATTATCTTAAAATAATATGAGATTCCTCGTGTATACATATACGTTCATGAATCAAAATCAGTCACTTGTTAATGCCACGACATTTGAGAAAAATTTTAAAAACTCTTTTGAATACCTAAGATTACTCTTTAAAATAATATTAAACATTAAAACCATTGTTCTAAAAGTCGGCGATTAATCGGGATTAATCGCTAGATGGCGGACCACCGAACTGATTAAGCGAAAATCAGTCAATTAATCGTTTTTTCATAAAAACGGTCAAAAATCGGCTGAATCGGTCAAAAAACGGATTAATCGGTCAAAAATCGGGCTAATTATTAAAAAATAGTAAAAAGTAGTTAAAATTAAAAATTAAAAAAAAAAATAAAAGGTAGAAACTTGATTAAACAATAGGAAAAAACATTATTTTTGTGCATATAATTATAATTTTAGATGCCTAAATCGTAAATTCTCTTAAGTTTTCCTCTTAAATTGATCTCTAATGAAAAGTTAAACCTTCAAAATTTTATTTATTACAATTATATAACATTTTTAACCTATTTGCATAAAAATATGATAATAACATATGTTTAGTTGAAATAACGAAACAATTTTATAATTGTATATAAAAAATATTATTAAATTTATTCCGATTAATGATCCGATTAATCATTCCGATTAATCCTCGATTACCCGATTAGTCCCTAGACGGTGCCTTCACCAATTAACTCATATTCCCGCTTTTTACAACACTGATTAAAACTATGTCTAAAATTGGAAAGACAATATGGAAATGAAATCTCATTATGTTTATTTTGATGCAGTCCAATATGAATTGTGTTGTGTTATTCTAGCATTTTTTGTGCCATAAAATATTGAACTACAAGTCTAAAACATATCTCCGATCCAACTTGCATCTTGCACCAAAATTTGTCAATGTGACACTAAAATAATATCGAATTTGATAAATATAGAGTATATTAAAGTCTGATGTGAAATTTATGGGGCGTGTGCGAACAAAATTTTAATAAATATTTATAGGACTGTTCTTGATTTTATTAGTCGACATGAGAGTCAACGTAGAGTTCCGTAAAGTTGGAAAAAAATATCAAATTTAGTACTCCATCCGGCCCTAATTAGTTATTACATTTGACTTTTAAATGATCAAATTAATCAATCTTTGATCAATGATTAAAATTTATTTGCTTATTATCTTTAAAAGCTAAAAGTTACATTTTAAAATAGATGAGATGCACTTTTTAATGATATAATATTTTTAATTTTTTCAATTATAGAATAGATATAAATTTTGATCAAATTTTGGTCAATTTAAGCATTCAAAAGTCAAATATGACAACTAATTAGGGACAAAGGGATTACTTTTTTTAATAAATTGTTCGAAATCTCATATTTTAACCAGATTTCCAAAACTTACGAATAATTTATATTAAATCTATCTATATCTACTTATCTATACTATATTATTAAAACCGAAACATTGAAAGTTTTGATTTTCAGTTTTCGGTCGGTTTTCGGTATTTTATTCTATTTAATAAATAATAAAAAAAATATAAAAACAGTAACTAGATGATTGCCTTTTATAATTAAAATATTTTTTTTCCTAACAAAATCTAATCATTTTCCAAAAATATCAGGGCAGTTATCTTTAAATTAAAACATATTACTTTTTATATTTGTTATCACTAAAATCTCTGTTTTCCAAAAATATGAGGTGTTATCCTTACTTATTTATTTTAATACTCTATTTAATAAATAATAAAATAATATAAAAATAGTAACTAGCTGGTTGCCTTTTATAATTATAAAAAAAGTGAACGTATTTTTTTAAAAAATACAATTAAAATAATTAAAACACATCTAAAAATATTGCAGGAAGTTACTTTTTTTTTAATTAAAACATGTTAGATTTTCTATTTTTCCTTATTAAAAAAACATACTTATTTTAACATGTCAACTTATTTTTTTATAAATATAATTAATATAATTAAAACACTTCTAAAAATATCACGGGCAATTACTTTTTTTAATTAAAACATGTTAGATTTTCTATCTGTCATTATTATTAATATTATTAATAATACCTCATTTATCTTCCTCAGCCCGATCTATATTTTTTAATTTTTTTTATCTTCCAATTAATATTTAAGTTTCTCATTTTATAATTTATCATATTAATTTTTACTTTTATTTTAATACTAGCTTAAAACCCGTGCGATGCACGGATTGTTAATTGTTATTTTATTATTATTTTATTAATTGTAATTGTGCAAAAAATAAGTATGCATGTTAAAATAGCTAAACACTTTTAATTAATTAAAAACATTAAAACAAATTTTAAAATAAATAAGTATGGGTTTGCCCGTTATATTTTTGGAAAATGAGGGGTTTTAGTAAGAATAAATAAAAAATGTAAAATATATTCAGTTTAAAAAGGTAAATGCCCGTGATATTTTTGGAAAATGAGGTTTTAAAATTTAATAATTAAAAGTATTTAAATATGTTTTAAAATAAATAAGTAAATGGTTTCCTGTAATATGTTTGGAAAAAGAATGAATTTTAATGAGAAAAATAGAAAAAGTAAATTGTAAAAGGCAATTTCCCGTGATATATTTAGAAAATGAGGGACTTTGTTAGAAAAAAATATATAATGTGTTTTAGCTGAAAAGTTAATTGGTTATAAATAGGTATTTGATTATTTATATTTTAATATTTTTAGTAATTGCATTTGTTAAAAAAAAATAAGTAGACATGTTAAAATAGGTAAACTTTTAAAAAATAATTATAATATTAAAATAGGTTTAAAAATAAATAACTAAAAGTTTGTCCGTGATATTTTTGGAAAAAAAAGAGTTTTAGTAAGGAAAAATAGAAAAACTAACATGTTTTAGTTAAAAAAGGTAATTGCCCGTGATATATTTGAAAAAGTAGGGGAATTTGTTAGAAAAAATAGAAACAATAATGTATTTTAGGTGAAAAAGGTAATTGGTTATAAATAGGTAATATTATTATTTAATAATATATTTCTATAAATAAGTAAGGTTAATTAAGTAAAACCACTAAGTACAATTAATTAAGTGTAATTAAGTAAAATCACAACGTACCATACCGACCAACCAAACTTTTAATGTTTCGTCTATTATATAATAGTATTGATAGCTTAAAACTCGTGCGATGCACGGATTGTTTTTAATAATTTTTAATTTTATTAATTATATTTTATATTTTATTAATTTCATTTATTAAAAAATAATTAGGCTTGTTAAACATTTTTAAATAATTAAAAGTATTAAATTGGATTCTAAAATAAATAAGTAATGGTTTGCCCGTGATATTTTGGAAAAAGAGGGGTTTTAGTAAGAAAAATAAAAAGTAACATGTTTTCGTTGAATTTTAAAATATAAAAGTAAAGATTTTCCCGTGATATTTTTGAAAAAAGAGGGGTTTTAGTAAAAAAAAAATAGAAAATGTGACATGTTTTAGTTGAAAAAGGTAATTGTCAATTAAAAGTATTAAATAGATTTTAAAGTAAATAAGTAAGGGTTTGCACGTGATATATTTGAAAAATGAGGGATTTTAGTAAGAAAAATAGAAAATATAACATGTTTTAGCTAAAAAAGGAAATTGCCCGTGATTTTTCTAAAAAAATGGAGGGGAAATTTAATTGCCAATTAAAAGTATTAAAATAGGTTTTAAAATAAATAAGTAAGGGTATGCTCGTGATATATTTGGAAAATGGGGGATTTTAGCAAAGAAAATAGAAAAAGTAACAGGTTTTAGGTGAAAAGGAAATTGCTCGTGATTTTTTTAGAAAAAAATGGTAATGTATTTTAACTGAAAGGGTAACTGATTATAATAATTTTTATAATAATTAAATGAGGCAAGTAACGTATCAAAAAACAGGTATCAAAACTTTCAATGTTTCGTCTTTAATAATATAGTATAGATAGAGAGATAGATTTATAATATTAGTATTTTATGCTACTAAATGGAATAGCCCGTGATATTTTTGAGGTTTTAGTTATGAGAAATATTAGTTGGAAAATATAAAAAATAATATACGTTTTGGGAAAAAAAAACTAATCGGTTAGTCATTAATAATTATAATATTATTATTTTATTTTATTAAATATAACTGTTCGTGATATTTTTGGAAAATGAGAGGTTTTATTTAGGAAAAAAAAAAGAAAAGTAGAAATTTTAGTTAAAAAATATAAAAAAGAATATATACTTTGGCTAAAAATGGTAATATGTTAGTTATTAGCAATTATAACCTTATTATGTTATTTTATAAAATGAAACTGTTTGCGATATTTTTGGAAAATGAGATGTTTTAGTTAGGAAAATTAGAAAAGATATTCTATATAATAATTTTAATATTTTATCTAACGGTTCTCATCGATTTGATCAGAAATATCTAACGGCTATGAATGGAGTGACCAGACTACAAAAACTCTGAGGACCAGACTACAAAACTTTCAATGTTTCGTCTCTAATATAATAGTATAGATATATATATTGCACGACTACAATATATTGATAAATTGTCTCTCTAAAAAGGCTGCAAACTTCAGCGATATGAACGAGTGATGTGCCACAATGAATGATTTGCTCAACAATCATAGCTCGGGGTGAAGACAATTCTGATTTCATCTATTTTATTACGTGTTTGTTCTATTTTGATTATTTTTGTAGATGTCGTATGGCCGTTTATTAATGAATTACTTGATTATCAAAAAAAATATTATGTATAAGATATAAAAAATTAAGAAAATTTGTAATATATCTTAAGATATAATTTCACATACACGATTTTTTTTTTTACAAATATACTTTTATTACATTAAAATCACATGAGTTTACAAACATCTATGTTATACACGAACAATTATGCTACAATAATTATTTATATTACACTTAATTGATCATTTTAATAAATTTTGTTTCACGACATTGAAAATTTAATTATTATTTGAGAAATTAATAATAATAATAATCATGTGATTATTATCGTATAGATATATTGATCCAACTTTTTAAACCTGATCAAATTATAAAATATTTGGTTCATGAACACGGCATACAATATAAAATTAATTTACAAATATAAAATAAAGTTGAAATACTATAATTTACCATCTATTTAATTATAAAATTATTTCTAAGATGCTGATTTGTGCGAAAATTATTTCCGTATATGAAAAGGCCCGTGCATCGCATAGGCTTATACGCTAGTTAAACTATAATAAGAGAAATGTGGTATAATTTGTAGTTTTATTCACCCTTCACTTTGTTATCCCTTTCAATCACAACCGTTAGATCTTCAATTCAAGTAGATGATGACCGTTAAATACAATACTAGAAGTTCTTATACAAAGAGGTCTAAGGTTCGAATTAATTTATATTTAATATTAAAAATTGTTATATAGAGAGGTCCAAGGTTCGAATCTTGCTAACAATATATTAATTTATATTTAATACTAAAAATTCTTATATTTATATGGAAAGGTATAAGGTTCGAATTCTCTCAAGAACACATTAAAATTAATATTTGTAATATTATATTACACTATAAGTAAATTAAAAGAAAATTAAAAGTAACTCTTGCTTCGCACGACTATAAGCTAGTATTAATTAATACATCGAATCCTCTATCTGTTGTTGAATCAAAAAAAATCTAAGAATTGTAGATTATTATTATATTGTAATGAACATTTAAATATCAATTGAAAATTTCTCCACTTAAATTTTTTTCTAAAATTTTAATTAAATATATTCAGATTTTAGAAGATAATTTACTGTATATTAAATAATAATATTATGTATAAATATATGGGTAATTTCAAGATATGAAGCTAATAACATTGAGGCCGAATCAGAATTAAAGATTAAAAGCGGTGTATAGTTAAGTATATATTATATTGTTCTGATTTTTTATTAACAATTTGATTGTTGACTAATGATTTTGCTGATGAAAAACCGAGTATTCTTGCATTAATAATTAATTGAATTAACTGAATACTTTCTTGTTGAATTAATTAAATACATCCTTTTAGTAAAATTATAACAATTATTTAGCTAATCGAATATTCAATAGTTGAACGTTTAGAATCTATAGTGTTTAAATACTCAATTTTTTAATTTGATCTGAAAATATTTTCTAATGATGAATTTTAATAATTTGATGAAGCATTTGTGCGCTTTTTGTTCAAAATTTTAAATTTTTGATGAACTGAAGAATTTTAATTTTCTTAAAAAAATCTCATTTGAACTATACAATATATGTTTATTGAATCGTGTAACTCACCTTTATATTATCGAATATTACATGATAGAATAGTTTAAAAGGATCGAGCTAAATGTAAAGAATGTAATGAACATATATAGAACTTTGTAAATTTGATATAACAATATGTGAGGTTTGTAAAGTTGATACGGCGACATGTGTTGAGGTTTAAAGAAATTTTTAAATATATTATTAAATTAAGTTCAATCATATTAAGCATATATAAAGGTGAAAGGTTTGGATTTGACGGATTTTGGAAAGAGTCTAATAATATTACTAAATTTTAATGAAATTTTTAAAAGAATGATGGTCAAGAATACATTTTTTTTTATATACGACTACAAAATACCTTATTTGAAAATTTTGGCATAATATATTAGTCTAATGCGTATTTGAAATACTAGTTTTGTACCCGTGCGATACACGGAACGATTTAACAATATTTTTATGAATTTACATAATTTAAATATTTTTTAATATATTATTCCTCAAAAGTGCCATATATGTTATCATAATATGAAATTTTGTTTTATTTACTTCTAATAATAATTTTTTATGTGTAATTTATAATTATATAGTTAAGATAATAGTGGGTGATATGGTAACTTCTAATAATAATTAATGAAATTTATAATATTTTTTTAGTAGTATTTATTTTTAATAATTTAGTTTATCACATTTATGTTTTCCAATTTTTAAATTATTAAGTTATTAAAATTTTATACTTCTCACCCTGTTTATTTAAATACTATATTTTCCTAATTCTTTCATTTCATGTCTCTGTCCGAGAAAATGTGATTAATAAAATTTATAATACTTTTTGTAGTAGTATTGATTTTTAATAATTTAATTTATCAAATTTATGTTTTTCAATTTTTAAATTATTAATTTATTAAAATTTTATACTAATTACACAAATACACAAATTTTAACAATTACACAAATACCAATTTTGAAAATTTCGAACAGAAAAACCAATCTAATATGTATTTAAAATATGAGTATCACTAAAACGCATATCGCGTTTTCAAAAAAAATGCAAAACAAATAATTGTAAAAATTTAAATAAAAATGCATGTTGTAAATGCTTATCACTTACCGCCACATTATTTATTTTTAATTCTTAATTTCTTATATACATGTTTTATCCATGCATTTTTATATACATATTAATGATATCCAATTTTAACTGCATATTTTACTAAGATTTTTAATCAAAAGTTTATAATTGAAATTCTTGTCACTTTATTTTAAAAAGTGTAATTTTTGACATTTTTTTTCCTCAACAACAAACGAATTTTTTTGTACAAAACCATATCTTCGAGCCATTACATTATTTTTAACTACGATTTTGACATTATCAATAGATTGGCACCGAATTTTATATTATAAGTAATTTATTTGTCTATTTTAAATATAAGTTTATTATAAAAATTAAATGTATAAATTTGTTTTAGTTGATGAGTACAAAGCGTAGTGGGGAGATATAAATATATCTTCGAGCTATTACATTATTTTTAACTACGATTTTGACATTATAAATAGATCGGCACCATATTTTACTATAAAAATAAGTATACTATAAAATATCTTATTTTATCTATTTTAAAAATAAGTTTACTATAAAAATTAAAGTATAAATTTGTTTTAGTTACTGAGTACAAAAGGAGAGTGCGGAGATATAGATATAAAAGAAAAAAATATCTAAAGGGCGTATTAACCATTGTTTTTGAAATATTTTGAATTCGAATATATTTAGTTTAGATTTTAAATTGAAAAATTGAAAAAAAAATCAGTTATTTTAGATTAAGTGATAAAAATATTAATTTTAAATTTTGGTAAATAATGTCACTCCAATGCACATTTAAAAATTACTCCCTCCGTCCCATTAATTTTTATACAGTTTTTTCTCACTGCTTGACACGTATTTTAAGGTGTGTATAAGTATACTTATATAACTTTTATTTAAATTATTTTTCTCTGAATAAAAATTTAAACGTTAAATTTTAATTCAGAAGAAAAAAATTAAAAATAATTTATGAAAATATACTTTATAGGAGCCTTAAAATGCGTGTCGAGCCCCGTCCCCTAATATATAAAATTGGGTGTGACGGAGGGAGTAGGTATTACTAAGAGCAACTTCAATCCAACACTAAATACTATGATAGTGATAGGTATAATAAGCAACTCCAATGCAACACTAAAATAGTAGTCACCAAATTTGGTGACAAAAGTACATTTGGTGATCCTTTGACACCAAATTTGGTGACTTTCAAAATTCCAAATTTGGTGACTTTCAAAATTCCAACAATACCCCTATGTTTGTTAACAAAATAAATTTGTTTCATCTATGTCCTACTAAAGTTAATTGTTTTTGTAAATTTTAACTTAAAATTTTATCAATTAAACTTCTTTTCATCTTAACTCTTTTTAATTGTAAAATATTTTTTTTGTATCTTTTTATTCTAATCTTTTAAATTTTATTTTTTAAATTTTTTTACTTTAAACTTTCACAAAAATTTTCTTTTAAATCATGAATTATAAACAACACACTAAATTTAATTATAAAAATAACATCATAAATTCATAATGATAAATAAGAAGTTACACGATAATAATTAACCTGGCTGCAACTTATAGTCATCGGCCGATGCAGAGGCTGCATAAGCTTGTGCATTTTTTTTTGAGTAAAGTGCACTTTGTGTACTCGTACTTTAGTCAAGACACCACTTGCAATACTATAGTTTAAAATCGAGCAGTTGCAATATCAATGTTTGTATTTCACTACACTTTGTTCCATTCCGTTAATTGAGGTTAACTCCGTTATTAATTTAGGGAGTAAAGTGCACTTTGTGTACTCGCACTTTACTCTAAAGTGCATTTTGTGTACTCACACTTTACTCTAAATTTTGAACTAAAGTATTGCAAGTGATGTATTGAGCAAAGTGCGGGTACACAAAATGCACTTTAGATTAAAGTGTGAGTACACAAAATGCACTGCTCGATTTTGAATTATAGTATTGCAAGTGGTGTCTTGACTAAAGTGCGAGTACACAAAATACACTTTACTCTTCTTTTTTTTCCCAAATCCTAGATCTTTCACTTTGATAATACTGGAGTTGAAGTGGGTCTGTTATTGAGCTCAAATCTTTAGCCATGATTTTATTATCTTCTCGAAGTTCGTGGATATTAATTTTTTATAAAAAATTTGTTATATTAAAAAATTTAATATTGTGTGATCATAAAATTATAATTCAAAATATAGTAGTTATTTATAATATAAAAAATGAACAAAGTTAGAATATTCTATTTTATAGGTGAAAGATTTTTTTTAATGACAAATATAGTGTCCCTTGGTTGGAGTTCATTTTATGTATGATATATTTTTGACACCATTGTTATAGTTACACTATTTTGGTGTCCTTGGTTGGAGATGGTCGAAGGACACCAATTGAATAGTGAGACATCAAATACGGTGACAAAAGTATTTGGTGTTCTTTGAAATCAAATCTGGCGTCTTTCAAAATTCCCACTGTACCTTTATGTTTGTTAATACAACAAATTTTTTCTTATTTTATTGAATTTCTTTTTTTTGTACTTTTCAACTTTAAATCTTATTGATAATATAAAAATGAGATAAAATTATAATATTTCATTTTTTATGTAAAAGATTTCTATTAATGTCAAATATAGTGTCAATGAGTTGAAATAAATTTTATGGATAGTGTTATTTTGACATTAAAATTATGTTATAATGACACTATTTTGATATCATGGGTTGATATTTAAAAATTTAATAGTACTACGTATAGCCAAAATAAAAAATATATATGTCTGGTACGCATCTTAAAAGTGATACGTATCTACAACATGCATTTCGTATTGAATCTTTTTTCTGCAAAACATAACATCTATTAATAATATTTGATGTTCGAAATACTTATTAAGCTGATATTTTTTACCAACATTTTCCAAAGAGATATTTCTTTAACCAGATATAAAAAAAGTCAGTATGTTAAAGATTAGATAAATGAAACAACCCCCTTTCAAAAAAAAAAAGAAAGATAAATGAAACAACCTTACATCAGACACTGTGTAAAAGAACAGAGGCTGTTTGACAAACATTTTAAGTCGGGACTTAAAGTAATTTTTGAATTTAAGTTGAAAAATATTTGTTTATGTAATAATTCAAAAAATAATTTGAAATTTAAAAAATAACTTAAAGTCATAAATTGATAGGAGGTATTTTTTGAAATAACTTATTTTATTTTGCTGATTTTATTTAATAAAAATTAATATAATTATTCAAGCACATTATTTATCAAATTTATTTTAATTTTTACAATTTTAATAAATCATAAATTACGCGTAATACAAAATTATCCAAGCGACCGTAATTTTAAGTTTAGCCATTTAACTCTTGCATGAAAGTAATAAGAAACACGTACGCAACACCAAAATAGATGTCAAAGTCAAATACAAGATATCCAACATGTTTTTCTCCAGAAAGTTCAAAATTACGCCATGCATCATCAAACTGGTCGTCCACAATTAAAAATTTCATAGCTCAAGGGGCACCCAAACGAGCCCTTAAGTTTTACGCCACTGTTCGAAGTAACCATAGTGTTATAATAGGTGCAGTCCCATTACTTCTCAAAGCTTGTACTTCACTTTCAATGATTTGTTACGGTAGAATTATACATTCAGAATCTATAAAGAGTGGGGCTTTATTTGATGTAATGGTGGGAACTTCGTTGATCAGTATGTATGGGAAATGTGGGTGTATTGCGGATGCACGTAAGGTGTTTGATTTAATGTCTGAGAGAAATGTTGTGTCGTGGAATGCTATGATTGGTGGGTATATGAAGAATGGTGATGCTGAGTCTGCTTTTAGGTTGTTTGAGGAAATGCCTGCAAGAACGGAGGTTTCTTGGATTGAGATGATAGAGGGGTATGCGAGGAATGGGGATGTGGTTAGTGCTAGGGAGTTGTTTGATCGGGTTCCGTTAGGGGTTAAGAATGTGGTTACTTGGACTGTTATGGTTGATGGGTATGCTTGTAATGGAGATATGGACGGTGCTAGGGAAGTATTTGAGGCAATGCCGTGTAGGAATTTTTTTGTTTGGTCGTCTATGATTTGTGGGTATTTTAGGAAGGGTGATGTGGTGCAGGCTGAGACCATTTTTAATTTGATTCCGGTTAGGAATTTGGTACATTGGAATTCGTTGATTTCTGGATATGCCCAAAATGGCCATTGTCGAAAAGCTTTGGATGCTTTCACGAAAATGCAAGTTGATGGATTTGAGCCTGATGAAGTTACGTTGGTTAGTATTTTATCGGTTTGTGGTCGGTTAGGTTTGTTAGATAAGGGTAAGGAAGTACATGAAATAATAAGATGTCAGGGAATCAAACATAATCAGTTTATTTTAAATGGGTTAGTAGACATGTATGCGAAGTGTGGGGATATAACTAGTGCAAGATTGCTATTTGAAGGCATGGAACAAAAAAATGATGCATGTTGGAATTCAATGATATCAGGTTTGGCAATTCATGGACAATGCAAGGAGGCTATTGAGTTCTTTGGAAGAATGGAAAAATCTGGCGAGAAGCCCAATAGCATAAGCTTTCTCTCTGTTTTATCTGCCTGTGCACATGGGGGCTATGTGGAGGAAGGTTTAGAGTTTTTCTCTAAGTTAAAGAAATATGACATAGCAGCCAGCATCAAGCACTATGGTTGTCTGATAGATCTTCTGGGGCGGGCCGGAAAATTGAAAGAGGGTTATGATTTAATTAAGGAGATGCCAATGAGACCCAATGACACAGTTTGGGGAGCTCTACTAGGAGCATGCCGTATTCACTCAGACATGGAAATGGCAGATCGTATTCTGGAAGAGGTTCGCAGTTCAGATTCTGATGTATGCTCAACTGATGATTCCCATTATGTGCTCTTGTCAAATATATATGCAGCTTCTGAAAGATGGGAGAATGCTGAAAGGATGAGGATGGTCATATCACGTAAAGGAATTCTCAAGACACCTGGAAGCAGTTCAGTTATGTTCGAGCACCTCTAGGCCATGTTTTTCAGGTCAGCTGCATGCAATCCACTTCTAAAAGGGTATTCCTAGCTGTTGAATGATGGCAACCAAAGTATCATTAAACCTGTTCAGTAAAATTTGTCTAGGCAAGTGTAGGACATGCCATGAGTTACAACTATAACGAAAGACCTTGCGACTATAGACTACAATTGGATGCCACTGAAACTATAATTATGGTTTCTTAAAAGTCATATGGAGTGGAGCTGGATAAATTTGATTTGGTATGAGACGTTAAAATTTCTAGGAATCATGATTAAAATTACATTCTTATTTTTTACTGATGGTTCATTTATATAATCTTATATATTAAAGATGTTTTTCCCAACTCATCACCACCATTATTTCTAGGTTATTTGCTATGACCTTGGAAATTCAGCAGTAGATATCTTAGACGACAATGTACTGGAAGGAGGACTATTCAGATCTATATGATGGATGGCCATCAGCATTATTAATACTACATATTGTATAGTAGAAGTTACATATTTTTTTCTTGATAATCTTCTATTAACATTTCAGTTCAATAATGATTGACAAGATTAACACTTTTTGCAATATTTGGGCCAAAGACGTCCCAAAAAATGATACAGATGGCACAAGATCAAACTATCCGGGTAGAGATGCCATGGCACACAAAAAATGTCAATGTAGATTGTGGAGATTTTGCCATGAGATGCATGTAAGTTTGTTATGGAAATAAGTTGCTTGGTAGGAATGGCATAGCAATGGTTAATGAAGGGGTATGAAATGGAAAAATATATTTGAAATTACCTGAAATTATTATACTTACTAAAGAAAATGTTTCCTTACCTTCTATACAAAATTGATTCTTTCCGATATTATTGTGCAGGAGTTCCAGGTATCCTAATTACTGAGATTACAGATCTGGAGAATATATTGTTATCGAACATCAAGGTCACAATGAAACAAATTGAACGATGTACTACATTTAGCAAGAACACATCACTGATTTCCATGTAAGGTCTGGCTATATAATTTCATTTGATATAGATATGGATAAATCAATTTGAGTTGCATTTGCTAGTATGTTAGTATGCATTGTCCAGATTTAGTAGATTGGATTGAGCAATTCTATTATTTGTTTATATAAGTGTTTGGGGTCTCTTTATCTGATTTAGGTTAATTTAGCTTGGTGTTGGAGTTTGTAATATATTTCCTACGAAGTCATAGTCTAGTTTGGTAAAAAAAATTAAAGCATACTGTCTTTTGGTTCTATGCGTGAACAATTACACCTGTGGATTGTAGTTTAGTTTGTGGATTTTTGAAGCAAGTTTGTAGGTAAAGAGCTGCAAAGATGTATATTGGCTATGGGCCTAGGAATTTTCATTGCATTTATTTTTTGTTATGTATAATTTGATAGACCTAGATGATTTTGGAGTCACATGATTTGTTTTTTTAATTATTTGTACAAACGTTAGGAAATATGAGCTGTTCCTCGTAAGATTGGAAAAATATTACCACTTTCTTCTTTATTTTTACAAGTATGTCCATTTATGTCCGGAGGATTCATTCTTTCATCAATCTTCCTTTATTCATTTCTTAGAAAGTTTAATCTGCATACCTAGGGGGCGTTGATATGCATCATGATTCATGGGAATCGGAATCGGGAATGAGAATGGAGGGAATGGAATGGGGATTAATGGGAATGAGAATGAAATGGAAACTCAAGGTGTAGGATGGGTTTGATTTACCCACCTAGAGTGATTGGGGTTCCCATTCCACACAACTAAATTGCTGACCGTAACACTATCTCTTGGGTTTAAGGTTCCGATTTCTATTAACCGGTCTCATTAGCCATGAGTCAAACACGCCCTTGGACTTTAGAGTGGCTAGATGTTTGAATTTGTTGGTTCCTTTTCTAAACCTAATTAATAAAATCCCTGGCGGAGACAAACTTTTCTTTTCTGCATTATATATAATTTGAATTGGGGGTTCACAAGTTTTAGCTATTCTTCTGTCTTAATATCACTTTATAATTTACATTATTAATATAACACTACAGTTTTATCGGTGAACAATTTATATGAATGATCTCGTGCTATATGTTTCGACTTGGTGAATATCATTTTCCTAATATAGAGTAAAAGATAAACACGGGGTAGTGTTGTAATATTTACTCTCTTAAAATGGAGGTATGAAGATCCTCAATCTTGAGGTCAGGCTGGATATATATTGTTGGGTACATCTTATAGGGAAGTCATGCGAGTGTGATATAATCTGTGTCTATATTCTATACGTTCCACAAGATCATGAAAGTGAAGGTAGAAGAAAGGAATATAGGGAGCATTGTAGTATATATAATGTTGTGTTTGGTTGGGGTGAATGGAATGAAATGAAATGAAATGGATGAAATTAAAGGAATAGTGTAAATTTATTATGATATGAATTGTGAAGAAAATGAGTGTGGTTAAGAATGGAGCATTCCCTCTCAAATTGGGGTGTTTGAATTATAACTTAAGTTGTTCTATATTGAATTGACGAAGAATGAAAGTTTTGACATTTAGCTATTTTATACTTGAGATCTCATTTCATTCCCTCCCATTTCATTCATCCCAACTAAACACATCATAAAAGTTAGATTGTGATGGAATATAGGGAGCATTGTAGTATATATAGGAGTTAGATTGTAGCATTGTGGAACAGCTAGTACACCTCATTCTAGTATGATTATAGTGAATAAACAAAAACATCGTACAGTATTTAATGAAATGATTTCATATTGAGTTAATTCATTATTTCTATAATAACTATAATGTAATATCTTTGTTTTGTTTCATTATCATTTATCATTATAGTATATGTTTTGTATGCTAAAAGTTATGAATTTGAAGGCATATCATCAGTGTAGTAATTTTCTTTGTTTTGTTTGCTAAGATTTCTTAAATTTGAAGACATCAAATTTTACTTTCATTTGTTTGTTTGTAAATTCTGAATATGTAATGGCCACAACTTGACATATAGACTAAAAGTCTAGAATGTGTATATCGTTGTAGTCATGCACTTGTGCTCCAAAAACTTATGAGCCAGTTTGTTTGGATGCAGATGGTGACTAATTCAAGCTTAAATGGTTGACGTCCTTCTGATTTAGATGGCGACTAATTCAAGCTCAAATGGATGGCGGACGTCTGAATGGATCTGATTTCTTGGTCTCCTGAAAACAACATGAAGAGGAGTGTTTTGCATCAAACACATTAGGCAGCATATGGAGAACTTTGTGCTAGGTTTTCAAACATTTTTTTTATCAGGCTTGATTAGGGGTATAAATGAGCTAAACGGTTCGTGAGCTACTCGAGCTCGACTCATAAAATATTATGTCAGGACTGCCATATATTAGCATTAGTACTTGTATTTTCCAGTAGTAGTTTGGGGATATTAAGTAATAAGTAGTGAGTATTAACGCAAGGGCGTTTATGTCTTTTAACTAGTTAGAAGTTAGTAGAGTCTATAAATAGTTCTACCATTTGTATTTTCAGTGATGAATGAATGAATATATGAAATTGGCAGTTTGCCTCCCAACCTATTTCTCTATAACAGAATCCCTCTATCTCTATAGGGTTTCTTTCTCTCTCATCTAAACTCTGATTCTGATCTGTTTTCTCATCTCATTTCTTCTATTTCTCATCTAATTTCTTTTCTTAAACTATATTATTTCCTGCTAATTAATTGTATTTTACTTATCCTAAACAGAAAATACCAAAAATAGTTGTAAAATAGGTCAAGAACTCACTAGTTCCTAACAAATTGGTATCAGAGATGTTCTAATCGATCAGCCATTGCTTCGACTGAGTTGTGCACTTGAATCCGAGCAGAGCGAAGTTGGAATTATAGTAATCGCAGTTATATTCCGGAAGTTAGGGTTTCTGCACACCAGGTGTTTGATTTTCTGTCTCAATTAGTAAGATCTGTTGTTTTCTTGTTAATTCTATCTCGTTTGTATAGAACTAGTTGATTTCAGTTGATATTGTTGGAGAAAATCACAAAAGTAGTAAGAGAAGTACTGTTTTAGTGATTTGAAGGAGAAATGTGTTGTTTCTGGTGTTTTACTATTGTGCTTGTGTTGTGAGTTGAATATCTGAGGCTAGCTGTTTGATTCTGTGTTTGTGAGCTGTGTAGTAGTACTAAGGTGATTGAGGAAGTGTACTGGTGGTTAAGTGAATTAATTGAGGTTGTGTATTGGTGTTATTGTTGAGGTGTTATTTGTGTGTTTGTTGAAGTTGTGGAGTGTTGCTGAAGTAATTGAAGAATAGTGCATACAACTGTTGACTATTGTCTATGGAATGAGTTACTACAGAGATGAAGGAAGTCTGTAGACACTGAAGGAGTGAAGTAATGCTTAGAATTGATTAGTATAAGTGCTGGAATATTTCTGAGGTATTCTGCATAAAAGGTGTTTGATTAATTGACTCTGAGAAAAAATCTGTTGTGAAATTGTTGACTTCTGGTCAGGTTTATGTGAATTGTTAGAATTGAGGTGAGGATAGTCTGTTGTGGAGGTTAAAAACACTGAAACCAGACACTGTGTTGTTTCAGCAGTGGCTATGGCATTTAGGAACACAGTTAGCCATGCTGAGGTGCTACATCAAGGGAAAAGGTCGCATAAGGAAATGATGCAAAACTTGCAACAACATATGATGTTATATAAAGAAAACACTGACAAGAAAGTTAGAAAAATAGAGGAGAAGATAGAACAAGCTACACAAAAGATGAAACTCATTCAAGGGATCAGAAAACAAAATAAGCTCACTAATCCTTTTGAATGGGAGGTGGAAAAGAAACAAAACAGGGAGGTGTTGACTGAGGAAACTTCCCAGGAATCTCCTTATTGCGAGTTAAATACTCCACAGTTTGATGAAATTCCAGGTGAAAATAAAGAGGATTGGCAGTATGAGGAAATCATTTGTATAGCTTTGGGAATGGAGGACTTCTTTCAACCCAAGAAGAATTTTGAAGAAAGAAATTATGGTGGTGCTAAGGAGCTTGAATGCACATCTGATTTTAAGATAACAACAAGGAAGATAAAATCTGATGACAAAGAAGATCTAGATGTGACAACAAAGTCAGGGCTAGAGTTTCAAATGCCAAAAGACTTGATAGCATGTAAAAAATTGGAAGAGTTGAGGTTGCAGCCTGCACCTTGCTTTACTTCAAAATGTCAAGAGTTGATGAAGAGTGAATATCTTCGAGTTGAACCTCTGGATGCTTATGCGTTCTGTAAAGACTTTCAACAAGCTGATCCAAGTTCAGAAAAGGGGGCACATTTCAGAGCATTGATCAAGAAGGAAGAATGAAATGTCATGGACATATTTTCATCATTGGACATCTCCAGAAAAGATACTAAGGAGCCTCATCTTGAAAACCACTTCAGAGACAACTTTGAGAAGAATGAATATGCACCGCTCTTAGACAAGATAAAGCTAATAGATACTAGAGTTAGTATCTCTTTTTCAACCAAAGAAGTGGAAGCTGCAAATGATTCGAATCCAGTAATTATGGATGAAAATCCACGCATTTGGGAGCCTACTAATTTCAGCAGGCCATTAATTTGTCCTTTTGAAGCTGGTCAAGTTGAGAGGATACATGTTAGTTGCATATACATATATGGCATGAAGTCGTGGCCCTATCAAGTTATACAAGAACAGGGTGACAAGTCAACTGTTGTGGATTGCAAAGGTGAAAAGAAGCAACCTTATGAGGAGCAAATAACTTCAATGATCCTTACGAACATGAGATACATTGATGAGCCTTTCCTTTACAAGACACTTACTAGTGGTACCTTAATAGATGCAGTTTCTTACATATTTTGTAAGATGTCTAGCAACTTTGGTAAGAACGAAGTGCTTATCTTTGATCCTGGTGGTTATGTTCAAAATGAAGAGTCAAATTGTGTTACCAAGAAGTTAAATGAGGCTGTTTTAATAATCTTAGTTGATGGTAAACTCGGGCATCTAAAAGATAATCATTTGAAGTTTCTGGAAATGAATAAGGATCATTCTCAGTTGAGGAGGAAGATGTCTGTGATTCTGATTATGAATTCCGATGACACACAAGACCAGGATGTTCAAAAATTTAGTGAAGAGACTGATAAAAATGTTAGTGAGATGAATCGACAATATGTTGATTATGAAAGACTTGGGCTGAATAGGATACCCTACCAGGATAATTACATTGTGTTCATACAATGTCACTCTGCAATTAACAAGGTGATGAGACTAAATAACCAGGAGATCTCGAGGAAAAGTGGTGTAATAACCATTTTTGATCCAGGAGGATATTCATGTTGTTTCTATAATGCTCAAGTCGTCGGTGGTTCTGATGGAATTCTAAATATTCAGCAATTGTTGCAAGTTGTTTTTAGTCGACAAGAGTTGTTCCTAAAAGGAAAAGCAAGCATGGTAGTAAAGGCATTATCAGAGGTGTATGTGATCCAGCTGAAAAGAAGAGTGGAGGAAGTGCAAGACCCACCATGAGGACATGGTTATATCTCAAGGAGGGGGAATGTCAGGACTGCCATATATTAACATTAGTACTTGTATTTTCCTGTAGTAGTTTGGGGATATTAAGTAATAAGTAGTGAGTATTAAGACATGGGCGTTTATGTCTTTTAAGTAGTTAGAAGTTAGTAGAGTCTATAAATAGTTCTACCATTTGTATTTTCAGTCATGAATGAATGAATACATGAAATTGACAGTTTGCCTCCCAACCTGTTTCTCTCTCTATAATAGAATCCCTCCATCTCTCTAGGGTTTCTTTCTCTCTCCTCTAAACTCTGATTCTGATCTGTTTTCTCATCTCATTTCTTCTGTTTCTCATCTAATTTCTTTTCTAAAACTCTATCATTTCCTGCTAATTAGTTGTATTTTACTTATCCTAAACAAAAAATACCAAAAATAGTTGTAAAATAGTTGTAAAATAGGTCAAGAACTCACTAGTTCCTGATATATTCAAATTCGACTCGACAATAATTGGGCCGAGCTCGAGCTATTCGAATAATTTATCGAGCCGAGCTTGAGTTTTTAACTTCTCGGCTCGTGAGCCTAATTGAGCTTGTACTATTTTATTAATTATATGTTATTTATATATTAGTACATAAATATTCAATACACATATAGATTTTACATATATAACCGAGTCGAACTTATCGAATTCGAGTTTTTCTGAATATTTAGTAAAATAAATTCAAGCGAGCCGAGCTCGAACATATTGAACTTTTATCGAGATTTGAACTTGAAATTTAAGACTCAGTTGAGATCGAGCCCAAACTATTTAGTTGAGCTTGAACTTGAGTCCGAGTTTTCGACTGAGCTCGATTTACTACTTGAACTTGAAAGTCTTGGTGCATATACCTTTACTAGTCCAGACTGAGTGAAAAATTTTAGTAGAGAATTTTTTTCAAATCCTGATATTTAGTTAAAAATCAGAGAAAATTTTACTAAGCACCGACTAGTTTTGAAATCCGGATTCCGCCATGGTAGTAGACTTGTATCTTGCCTCACTATCTATTATTGTTTATATTGGTAAAAACGGTTGCAGTAATTGGAGGGTTATATAATTTTTTCAGACTTTTTGGGCTTGTTTTTGGTTTGCCGGAAAACAGTTGTGTCACCGGATTTTGTTGTTGTTATTAGTGGATTTTGATGTAATTATGGGTCGTAGTTGTTTATAAGGGTGTATAAATTGTAAGATGATTAATTGCTTGAGTTTTGAGACTATTTTGCATGTGTCCGAATTTTTGTTGACCAGAATGTGATGACCGGTTTCTAGACATTTTCTGATTCTAGTTCAGGGATTTAAACAATAATACAACAATAGTTGGGACGTTTCAATTAATTTTCCAATCATCAATATATATATATATATATATATATATATATATATATAAAGGAGGATACACGGGAGGTTATGTGGCGCCTCTAAGATCGTCTCAATCTATTTTTATAATTTTCTAGAATTTTAGAATTTTAAATACTGATAAATAAAAAAAATATCCTTTAACATATTAGAAGTAGAATAGATGTTCAAATTTATCGAGGAGAAGAGTTCAAATTTATAGCGAAGACATATAATTAAAAGTTTTATTTGAAGTATAATAGGTGTTTGAATTTGTAGAGGGGAAGAGTTCAAATATAAAAGAAGTACTTGCAAAGTTCTATTTGAAGTAGAATATGTGTTTCGATTTATAGAGGAGAATAGTTTGGATATAAAAGAAGTATTTGCAATTAAAAGTTCTATTGGAAGTAGAATAAGCGTTTGTAATACATAATTAAAAGTTTTATTTGAAGTAGAATATATAAAGTTATATAAGTGTTTTTTCAACGAAAGAGTATCTCAATAGAAAGGAGTATGGTAACATAAAAATTAATATATAGCTTTGCTTTCGAGATTCTACACTAATTTTGATATTAGAATTTAAACAGATGAATAATTGAGAAAATGAATAGTTTGTTTTATATCCCTTAAATAATAAATCCTGTTGCCAAAATGATGGCATTTTTACAGTGCCTACCCCAGGACTTCTATATTATTTACGATCATATGCCATTACATTAACCTAAAGAAGAATTTGATAGAATAATGAAACAAAAACTACTATGTTAGCACTCAAATGCATACCCAAAACAAAGTTTCACGTGAAGGATGGCTGCAATAATAATTTTTGTCCTATGTTAAACCAAGCCCACTTACTTTGTTGACTAATTTTATCACTCTTTTCAGTTTGTCTCACCCACTTTGGACAGTTATACCAAAATGTATATGTGTAGAACTCCTGATAGCAACCTCCAAATACTTCTTTATCTCTTACATCCTCTTTCAGGTTATGTGCGTCCAAATTGAATTCAAAATCATGTTATGTGTGTCCAAATTGAAGTACAAGATTCAATTACGTGAGTTTGAAATTGAATTATCATTTAGGTTCTTCAAACTGAGAGAAAGAATGAAAGAGGTTGCTTAAGATGCATTGCTGTTCTTGCTTTCATTTAGATCGATCTTATATATATAAACGATTTTAATCACGAATTCATTTTGTTTTTAGGCCAATTATAATCATTTGAAGCTTGATAATTTCTCATCTTTACAATCTGTTTTTTGGTATCTTTACAATCTTTACAATCTGCTTGATAAGCTTGCCTGTGTTTTTCATTGACCATATGTTTCTTTTGTTCCTTTTTCATATGTTTCTTTGGCGCTATAGGTTCAAGTGGGAAGCCTAAACGGAAAATGGATGGTGTAAACAAAGAAAATACTCTTCCGAATTGTAGGGATGATGTTGTCTACAATAGTCCGTCAGGTTCATCTGTTACACCAAGACAACCGAGTGGTGCATTTACTTCCCCTTATCCCTTTTTTAGTATCACAGTATGTTCTATTATCATTTTTATATTACTTACTTATTTTTGTTGTCCTTAAATTAAATATGATATAGGCCAAACAAATGTAATGATAGGCAGTCCTCTATCAATTAGGACTGTTGATGGTAGGGTAGTTGATGCTGTCTACAATACCACTACCTGTGAATTTACTAAAGAAAGAGTTCCTTTGAGTAACATTACAGATGAGCTGCAAAGAGGTAAAATTTTTTTTGCATTCTGTTTCCATTAATTGAGTCGTTTATCTTTGTTCAAGCTCCTTTTACTAGCATTTTCATGTCATTAATTTCACTGTCCTTCTTTGTTAATACCAAATGACCTAACAGAATTGTAGAAGGGGGGGGGGGGGGGTTGAATACAATTCTAGATATTTTTAAACTTAAAACAACTTTAAAATAAATTAACACAGAAAATAAACGTAGCACAGCTACTCAGTTCCTAATGTAGAGTGAGAGTGCTCTTGAAAGAAGCTAATACAAAGTTATTCTATCTCACTCACTTGCTATAAAATGAACTGCTACACTTGGTTATGTATCCCAAGTTTACAATGCTATTTTTGGCTACTCTAAATTGTACAAAGGGTAACCACCAGTAGCTTGTTTTTCATTCCTTTTGTCCAATGGTCCTTGGAGATCTTGTCTTTTGTCTTCATGCTTATTATGATCACACTCAAGAACCTAATTGGAAATTGGAATGTTTCCTCATTCCCAGTGTCCATTTTAATGGCTCCCAATGCAAAGTACACTTCTACATCACCTTTTGATCTGTCAGTAAACTGTCACTATCACTTTGTCAACTATTCAGAAAAGTGATAATGATTCGTTGATAACAGTGAGATGTGTTTCGTTGATAGCTTTATTCTTAATTCCTTTGATGGTACATTCTTCATTCCGTTGATAGTGTAATCTTCATTCCGTTGACATGTCTTCACTTAGGCAAAATTACAAGGCACATTATATTTACAATTAACCAACCTATTTTGCCTATCTAGTACTTAGTCAACATGACTTAGAAAACCTATCTAATACCTACAACAAATGCATATCAACCAGTGAAGTATTATACAGTGCAATTGCTACATTACTCATTTCGTTGATGAGACTCATTCCGTTGATGAGCTACCTGTCAACGGAAGCTGCAAAGCATACCAATCCGTTGACAGTTACAAAAGTGTCTTAACACAAAATCTACTAAGTGTTTTTACAATTATCATCAAGAACAACATATTCCTAACAATCTCCCCCAATTTATGACTGATAGAATAACAACCATAAATCAAGAGCCTTGATGATAACAAAAACACTTAAACAAATTACAAATTACAAAAGTAGAAATTGCATTGAGCTTCATGATACTTTAAAATTTATTGAAAACAAAGTAGAAAATCTTACAACACAAGTGCACAGAGTTGCTCCTCTAGCCTGAGCAGATTTACCATCTTTGTCTCTGTGGCCTTGTTTTCTTCCCCTTCTTGGCATTGTTCTCCTCAATTTGAGCTTGGAGTCTCCTGTAGAAAATCTTCTCTTCTTCATCTTGATCACCCAACTTGGATTGCATAAATCTAAGAGTTTCATTAGATGCCTTTTCCAATTGGTCCTCTATTCTGAAGAATCTCCTACAGTTGTCCTTGTCTCTGAATTCCATCATACAATAGGGTTGGAGATGAATTTTCTTTCCTGTTTGAGGGACCTTTAGAGTTCTGGGAAGTGCATTAGGCTTGTTCCAGCTAGATTTTATTTGACATATCTTGGAGACAACCTCAGACTTAGCAGTTTTGGTGAACCCAAAATCTTTCTTTAAGCACTTGAACACCACTAGCAAGGTCTGATAATCCTCTCCTAGAATTCTGTGAAGAGGCCAAATATGTTCCCTTCCACCCTTGTAGACAAACACTAATCTCTCTGGTAGTTTATGAGTGGCTCCTATTCCTCTCACTTCCACCAAGTCATCAAGATGTAGGTTTAAGTCAGACTCCTCCCTTATATCTGCAATGTAGATAAAGTCTTCTGGGTTTGGAGGTGGTTTTTCAGTCTATGGCCTTCTCACTAGAATTGGTTTGGCATTAGAAGCCCTCTTCTTTGATTTCTTCCTTGATTCCATCTCAACCAGAAATTTAGGAAAATTAGCTTCATCAAACTCAATTGGCTCCTCCTTTGGCTCAATTGGTTGATCATGAAAATTAACTGGATGTTCAGGATCACAAGCTAATTTTGCTCCACAATCTTGATCAGAAAAGGTTGAAGCCATTGCTGTTACAGGAGCATCTGTGACAGTGTCTTGAGAATCATCCTTATCAAAAGCCAAGTTTCTTTTAGCTCTTGTTTTGGGTTGCCTTATACTTTTTCTTTTTCCTTGCTCAGCTTCAGCTCTAGTTCTTTCTTCTTGCTGTCTTTCCTCTTCATCTAGAGCCTGGGCAACTGCAAGAGCTTGCATGTCTGCCCTAGATGATTCCTCAGCTCTAGCTTCAGCAAAATTTGGGTGACCAGCCCAAACACAGATTTCTTGTCCATTCCTGTAGACTGTTGCTCTTTGATTCCTGATCTCAGGCACATTGTTTTCCTTGCATTTTATAATAAGTTCACTCAGAATCTTGAGCTCATCTGGAAGTGGAGGAGGATAGAAAGTCCTAGCAATATTCTTGCCCTTTGGTTTAGTTGGGGATTTTGGAGATAAACATCTCTGAAAGGTAGTTGGGTCCACATCTCTAATACATGAAGTTTGTCCCTTTTCTTTCCTTGGACCAGTAATCACTCCATGTAGAAGAGGCTTTAGATCATATGAGGATTTAGTCCGTGGCTCCAATTCCGTTGACACTAATACCATGACATTCGTTGATGATGGGATGGACGCATCCGTTGATGTAGAAGTAGCTTGATCCGTTGATGGATGTTTGTTTCTTGCAGTTTCAGCTATCTTCTTAACCCTTGCATCTATGATAGACCATTGTTCTTTAATCTGTGCTGCAAGTTGTAGTCTCATAGATGCATGTTGAATTAGGTCAATTCCATCTAATTTCTCCTTTGTATACTCCCCCATAGCTAGTGGCTCATTTGGTAAAGAGATGGCTGGGACCATGACTTTGGTGACTTGAATATTTAGCTCCTGTGATTTCTCCCCCTTTTTGTTATCATCAAGAGAGATGAGAGGGAGACCCTGAGCTGCCACTAGCTGAGTTAGTAGCTGTGTCTGCTTCTCCCGTGCCTGCTGCATATGAGCTAATGTGGCTTCCACTTTGTCCACCCTAGAAGTAAGAGTTTTCAAAGTAGTTGCCACCTCATTATCCTTGTTGAAGAAAGTGGTCATCCTGGCAACAGTGAGAAGTGGGAGTTTTTCATCAAGCCTCCTTGCAGTGGAATCCTTTAAATTGTCAATGGAGTCCTTGATTTCCCTGGCTTCAATCCTTGTCTGAAGCATCTGGAGTCTCTGAATTTCTAGAGAATCCATGATTGCCTTGTAGAATTTCTTTTCAGTGTCAGGTGCAGACTCATGAGCCAAATATGCTTCATTATACTACCTTGTGATGGCAGCATCTAAACCCTGATATCCAAGCAAGTCTTGAGAAAGCCATCTTGGCTTAGGAGGCACCACAGAAGTCCTAGTCTGTGTAGTAGTAGCCATCTGTAGAACAACATCAAGACTATCCTCATCACTTGAAGAACCATCATATTCAAAACTTCCACCAGCTCCTGAAGACAAATTGGCAAGTGCATCCTTAGCCCTCATCATGGATGCAGTTGTATGAATAAGATTGAGTGACCTTTCTGCCTCCACATTGCCCTGTTGAGCCATGATTTGATAGGCTGGCACATGATGAGTAAAGGTTTCAGGATCCAAAGAAATGCTATCCAGAGTCTGTTGATAATACTCTTGGAAAGTCAATTCTCTTTCTCCCTCATTAACCTCCATTAACTCACTTGCAATGGCTGGTTCCTTCCTTTGAGTATCTGTAGTCCCTTCTCTCTCTCCACTCTTTTCTTGCTTCATGGGCTCCCCATGGCTCACACCTCTCACACTCTCACCTTCACCTACTAAGGTGGAACTCTCAATCTCTCCTTTTGCCTGGTTGGAAGAAATAGCCAGCCTCTCACTCTCATCCTCTCCTTTTTCCTGGCTGCAAGCCAGCCTCTCAGATTCACTCCCTTTCATTCCTAAAAGTGTTTCAACTACCACTAGGTCATCTGCACTAGTTGTGTGAACAACTGGATTTTCAATAATAGGTGCAGAATGAGCTATCAACGGAATGGTAGTTTGAACTGTCAACAGAATGGATACCGTTGATGGAGAAACACTTGTCAACGAAAGAGACTGTTTCGTTGATGAAGTCAAGAAAGGAGTTTGAGAAAGTGAAATTACAGTAGAATCTGTGGTGATTGATTTTAGAGATGGTTCCACAGATCCTCTTGTAGCTTCAGAGAAAGATGTTTGGTGGCCCAACAAATCACTTAACAAGTGATGACCACCAATTTCAGAGTGGGGCTTCTCCAAGAACAGAGTTGGAGAATCAGGAATAGATGAATGGATCATATCCACATCTAATGACTGTGTTGGAGAATTTTGTGGAGGTGTCTCAATATTAATATTGAGAGAGTGGGACTGTAACCCCAGAGTAAAAATTGGGGCTACATCAAACTGAATTTGAGAAACTGGAATTGTTGCTTCCAGTGTGTGTGCACCCTGTTTGACATGTGATTTTTGTCTTACCCTTCTTTGGTATTGGGAGATAGATGTTTGGGGGCTTGATGTGTCCCTTACCCTTTTGGAGTGTGCTCTTGGAGGAGAGCTTGTTTCAATAACTACTGTTAGGCTCAAGACATGTCTGAATACCACCATTAACAAGCCTAAGCTATGTGACTATGTCACACTACATGACCTAGTGAATTCTATCACTGGGATATAGTATAGGTCTCTCTATGTACTTGTCTTGTTCTCATGAACATCAGCTTGGTCATGTATGCTCAGAAGTATAATGAGCTTAGTAAAGTTTCTTGCATCTAGATTGTATATATGCCATTGAATAATTGCCCTGGTAGAAGTTCAGAAGTGTTCATGCAGCAAGATAGAAGTGTTCAGAAGTTCAGAAGTTGCAGAAATTTGTCTAAGGCATTATATAGCAAAGTCAGAAGAAAGCTATGTCGTGAAGTCACCAATATCCATGTCGAGAAGTGCTATATCGCATAGTCGATTTTGTACTATGTCGAGAAGTCCTCAAGACTCATGTCGTGAAGTGTTGAAGTCAGCAAAGTCAAAGATGCCTAGATCGTGAAGTCCTCAAATGTCTTATGTCGCATAGTCATCAAATGACCTATGTCGCATAGTCCTCAAATGGCTTATGTCGCATAGTTGTCAAAAGACCTATGTCGCATAGTCATCAAATGGCTTATGTCGCAAAGTCTTCAAAGGCCATATCGCGTAGTCTTCACAAGGGACATCGCGAAGTCGGGAATGAAGTGGAGTTCACGATATCAACACTTAGCCGTTTACAACAAGACAAATCAAGGTACAAAACCAATTAGAATCAAAAGAGACAAATACTGAAGCATTTGTTCTGGTAAGGTGGTCCAAAGAACAGATGGCAAATCTACAGCTAAACTTGGAGAGAAAGATAAGAGACAAGCAGCTACAGAAACGGGAAAGACTCTGAAAAGCAGGTGGTCCTTCCTGACACAGTGAACTTCTTATGGCAGGACAAGTTGGACTTTCAGAAGGGGTAGCTGTGTAAAATTGTGTGTGCCTAGTTTGTATAGGTTAATATATATATTGTGCACACACCATTGTAAGTTGTAAGAGAGAAACACAAGGTTTTATTTCTAGCACTCTTTTCTCTGTAAGCAAGCAAGAGACAAACTGTTCTTGTTTAGAAGCCAGAAATTCATTTGTGAATTTTTGGAAAGCTGTAGTATTTAATTTACTTAATACAAAGTAGATTAAAGTGATTGTGTGTGTTGTTTACTTTCTGCATATAACATAGCATAATCATATACAGTTTATCTTGTGTTTCAAGAATCTAAAAATATATCAAACTATCCATTCACCCCCCCCCCTCTGTCTAGTTTCTAGTATTATTCATTTCTAACAAGTGGTATCAGAGCGGGCTGTTAACATACAAACAGAAAAAGATCAAGAATGAGTTCACAGAAACTAAGCAATATCAAGATTCCTCCTTTCAACAAGGAGCACTATAGCTTATGGAAGAAGAAGATGTTACTGTTCATCAAAGCTTCTAATCCCATGTATTTAGACATACTAAAGCATGGTCCCTTTATTCCAATGATTGAGATTGGTGAAACAACAGTAGGCACTGAGATAATACCAGCAAGGCATGTTCCTAAAGACCCCTCAAAATACACTGATCCAGAAAAGGAGAAAATAGCACTGGATGGACATCTTCAACTTATCATCTGTGAATATATGGATTTCAACATGTATGGTACTGTTGCCCACTGCAGTAGTGCAAAGAAAATGTGGGATCTCATAGAAGCGCTATGTGAAGGAACTCCTAAGGTAAGGAAGAACAAAAAGCAGATTCTGGTCTCACAGTATGAAGCATTCATGGCTCAACCAAAGGTGAGAATCACAGAAGTATTTGAGAGGTTCAACAAGCTGATAAATGAGCTCAAACTCTATGACAAACACTATGAGACAGAAGAGCTCAATATGAAGTTCTTACTAACTCTTCCAGATCACTTGGAACCAAGAATCTCTTCCCTTAAAGAAAGAGATCTAACAAAGATTGGTTTTGATGTGTTGTATGGTGTTTTGAAGACATATGAGTTAGAGATGTTTCAAAAGAGATCTATTCAAGCAAAGCAAGGATTAATGGCCAATACCTCTTGTGCCCTTATTGCTGACGATCTAGGTCAAAGAATGGAATCTCTAAAAGTCAGTCAAGTCAAGATTGAGGAACTGGAAAGTGATGACACTGGTGATGAAACTCAGGTTGTGTATGATTTACCTGAGGAGGATGAGTTCTACAGCATAGATGAGCTGGACAAGTTGGAAAACAAATCTTTTTCCTATATGGCTAGGAGATATCCTAACATCAGGTTTAAGAGGAAGCAACCATTCATGTCTAAATTCAATAGTGGAAATGCTAGTGGTTCAGGTAGCTCAAACTCTTTCAACAAAGGAAAAGGGATTGCTGGTGCAACTAAGGGAGGATACAAATCTGGGAGTGTGGATAGGTCCAAAATAAGATGCTACAACTGCAATGAACTTGGGCATTTTGCCACAGAGTGCAAAAAGCCTAAACAGGTCAAAAAGGATAATGCATTCTTAGAGCTTCAAGCCAAGTATGAAGCTCTACTCAAGAAACAACAAGGTAAAGCTTTTATTGCTGAGGGAAAGTGTTGGGATGACTCTGATGAAGAAGAAGAACAAGAGTACTCAAACTATGCCTTGATGGCATTTTCTGATGATGGTGACTCTTCAAGTCAGGTACCTATTCTTACTTCTCTTGATATGACTCCCTTTCAATACAAGTAGACTGTTGAAGACATGAGTACTGAAATGTTTAATATTCATACTAGCATGTTAGTTGCTAATGAAGAAATTGACAGGCTAACTGCTAAGAACCTTGAGCTTACAGAAAAGAATGAGGAACTTGAGTTAACTGTGGTGAGCCTTGATGGTTTGAATAAGGAGATTGAGTATCTCAAAAACAAAGTAATTTGTGCTGAACAAATAGAAAAGGCACTTAGAGAGCAAATTGCTGAAAATGAATTAAAGCTAAGAAGTTTCAAAAACTCATCTGAGCTTATTCAAACCTATCACAAGGAACACACTGAAGATTGCAAGGTTGGAGTTGGTTTTGACTATGAAAATGATAAAGGAAGGAAGAAGGCAAAGGGCAAAGGAAAAGAATCTTTTACAAACAAAAATGCCCCAACCATTATGTCTAGTGTTGAAAAGCCCATCTTCAAAAAGAGTGTTGTTGAGTTTGATGAAGAACTATTGATCATCAAACAACAACTTCTTGAATAAGATGAGGCTGCTAAAGACACTTCTTCCTCTCCTGAATCTGTCAGTCAGAAAGAGACCAAAGACAACCTTGTCAAAAGTGCTAAAGTAAAGAAAGAAGTTGTTAAGAAAAAGAAACAAAGCAGAAATGGTAAGGTAGGTGTCAACAAGGGTAACAACTATGCTTATGTGCCAAATGCTCCCAGGAAACAATTGTCAGAAATGCCTATCTGTTAATCATTTGATTCATAAGTGTAGTAAGCCTGAGATTGCTGAAGTTGATAATCTGAGTAACCATTCTGCTAGCATAAATTCTAGTCATGATTCTTTCTGTGGTAAGCCAAACTGCATGACATGCTATGTGATTGTGATTGCTAACTGTTTATCTCTTAAGCATAAACTTGACTTTGCACAATCCTGTGAATCACACACACATGTACACACTCACAGGACAGGATCCCCAATCAAGGGTGAGAGGGTGAAAACTTCATGTGAGCCTAAGAGTGTAAACTCCAAAGCCACAGAATAAGTGAAGTCTACTGTGAGGAATGCAATTTATAACAAAAGAATTGTTAACAAAAATGTTTCTAAATCAACTGGACCCTACCAAGTGTGGGTACCAAAAACAACTTAGTTACTTTGTGAATGCAGGGCAACAGGAATAAAAGAGTCATATGGATCTTGGACAGTGGATGCTCAAGTCACATGACTGGTGATATAGCCCTGCTATCACATTTTGAGGAAAAGGCTGGCCCATCAGTAACCTTTGGAAATGACAACATTGGTTATACAATGGGATATGGCAGTGTTAAATCTGGAAATGTCATTATTGAAGATGTAGCATTTGTTGAAGGACTGAAGCAAAATCTCTTGAGCATTGGACAATTTACCAACAGGGGTTTCAAAGTGGAATTTGATGAAGATCATTGTTCAATCTTAAAATGAGAAAGTGATGAAGTTGTTCTAACTGGTGTGAAGAAAGGAAGCATGTTTGTAGCTGATCTCAAGGTTGCAGAGAATGGAGAAATTTGTTGTTTCTACACTAAAGCCACAAATGAGGAATTCTGGCTATGACACAAGAAACTATCTCACTTGAATGTTCAGACAATGAACTCTCTAACCAAGAGAGAACTCATCAGGGATTTGCCTGCCTTGGAGTTTGTGCAAGATGGAGCATGTGAAGCTTGTAAGAAAGGAAAGATTAAAAGATCAAGTCACAAGAACAAGTTGCTCAATACAAACTCAAAACCTCTGTAGCTAATTCACATGGGTTTATTTGGCCCTGTGAATTTAATGTCCCTTTCCAAAAAGAAATATGCTCTAGTGATGGTTGATGATTATTCAAGATATACTTGGGTGGAATTCCTATTCTCCAAGGATGAAGCACCTCAAGTCATAATAGAGCATATCAAGAGAGTTGATAGAGAAGCACAAAGCACTGGTTCCTCTGTAGTTGCTTTGAGAAGTGATAATGGGACTGAGTTCAGAAATTCAACATTGTATGAGTTTTGCAAAGGTAAAGGAATTTCTCAACAATTCTCAGCTCCTATAACACCTCGACAAAATGGAGTAGTTGAGAGAAAGAATAGAACTCTCATTGAAGCTGCAAGGACAATGCTGTTGGATGCAAAGCTACCTACTAGCTTTTGGGCTGATGCTATTAACACAGCATGCTATGTGCAAAATAGAACATTGATCAATAAGAAGTCTAGCAAAACTCCTTACTCATTGATGACTGGAAAAAGAGCATCCTTCAAGCATCTGCATGTTTTTGGAAGCAAGTGTTTTGTGATGAAGGATACCTCTGAGCATGTTGGAAAATTTGATGCAAAGGCATTTGAAGGTATCTTCATTGGATACTCTCTGGAAAGGACAGCATACAGGGTATTTGTACCTGAGCAACACAAAGTCATGGAAATCATGGATGTTACCTTTGATGACAAGAAAACTCCTGGACTTAAAACAAGTGATCAAGACAGTGTGCCATTAAGATTTGAGAATCAAGGTTATCTTGAGGATTCTGAAAGTGAAGATGAACCACCTGTTCAAACTGTTCTAGAAAATGAAATTCTTGAAGTTGACAATCTTCTTCAAACACCTGTGCAAGGGTTCACAAACACAGGGGGAGAAGAAGAAAATGCATGTGTCAACCAAAATGAGCTTGGAACAGACCAAGGAAATGAACAGGGGCACACAAGGAAATGGGACAGAGCCCACACTAGGGATCAAATCATTGGAGATCCTGGTGAGGGAGTTAGAACAAGAAGGGAAACAATGAATACATGTCTGTATAGCTGCTTTCTGTCACAAGAGGAACCTAAAGTAGTTGAAGAAGCTTTGAAGATTTCTGATTGGATTGTTGCCATGCAAGAAGAATTGAATCAATTTGAGAAAAACAAAGTATGGGAACTAGTGCCACCTCCAAAAGGAAAGAATGTTATTGACACCAAATGGGTGTTCAGAAACAAAATGGATGAAGAAGGAGTGGTAATTAGAAACAAAGCAAGGCTGGTTGCCAAAGGATACTGTCAGCAAGAAGGCATTGATTATGATGAGACATTTGCACCTGTAGCAAGACTGGAAGCAATCAGAATCTTCCTGGCTTTTGCAGCTCATTCAGACTTCAAGGTGTATCAAATGGATGTGAAAAGTGCATTTCTCAATGGTGATCTTGCTGAAGAAGTTTATTTGTCTCAACCACCTGGTTTTGAGAATGAAGACTTCCCAAACTTTGTGTATAGACTGCTCAAGGCACTCTATGGACTCAAACAGGCACCTAGAGCCTGGTATGAAACTCTATCTCAATTCCTTCTTGAGCATCAATTTACCAGGGGTACAATTGACAAAACCCTATTCTTCAAGAAGCATGGAAATTATATCATTCTTGTTCAAATCTATGCGGATGATATCATCTTTGGCTCTTCAAATGAAAAACTCTGTGAAAGGTTCTCTAAGTTGATGTAAAGCAAATATGAGATGAGTATGATGGGAGAATTAACCTACTTTCTAGGTTTGCAAGTACATCAAAGGGAGGATGGCATCTTCATAAACCAATCAAAGTATGTCAAAGATCTTTTAAAGAAATATGGTTTAGAAGAGTCATCTGCAGCAAAAACTCCTATGTCCACTGCAATTAAGCTTGATGAAGACAAGAAAGGCAAAAGAGTAGACATCAAGGTTTACAGAGGCATGGTTGGATCACTACTCTATCTCACAGCTAGCAGGTCTGATATCATGTTTGCCACATGCCTTTGTGCAAGGTTCCAGTCTGATCCCAAGGAATCTCACATGATGGCTATCAAAAGGATTTTCAAATATCTGAAAGGGACTCCTAATCTTGGGCTATGGTATCCAAAGGGAACTGGGTTCAACATGGTTGGTTACACAGATTCTGATTATGCTGGATGCAGAATTGACAGGAAGAGTACCTCTGGAAGCTGCCAATTCTTAGGTCAAAGGTTAGTGTCCTGGTTCAGTAAGAAACAACAGTCCACAACAACATCCACAACTGAGGCTGAATATATTGCTGCTGGAAGTTGTTGTGCTCAATTGCTTTGGATTAGAAATCAACTCATGGATTATGGACTAGTGTTAGAACACATTCCTCTAATGTGTGATAATACTAGTGCAATATCCATAGTTGCCAATCCTGTTAATCATTCTACTACAAAGCACATTGAGATCATGTACCATTTCATTAGGGAACATGCTGCAAATGGTACCATAGAAGTCTCTTATGTTCCAACTGAGAAACAGTTAGCTGACATATTTACTAAACCTCTGAATGAAGCTGTCTTCAACAGACTTGTGAGTGAAATTGGAATGCTCAATCCTTCATTTAGTTGTTCTAAGTAAGTATGCTAGTTAATTGTTGCAGCAGTAAATTTTCACTGTATCTAAATGCTCTATTTATTTGGAGTGAAAATTAGCTGAGATATGATCTATAAATATTTCAGTATTTTACTGCATATTTTTCAAAATCATATTTGGTTGTGGAGCTGTGAGCTTTTGAGACATCTCGATATAGATGATTTTGAGAGTTCACGACATAGTACAAATCAAACAGACTTATATCGCAAACTGTTAAAATTGTGAGACTTTGCGATATAGTTCATTTCATGAGTTTGCGACATAGTTCATTTTAATGACTTTGCGACTTAGAATAACTATATCGACAAGTCTCCATATTTGACAGAATTTTGATTTAAATTTATTTTATTTCAATTTTTGATTTAAGTCTGACAAAATCTTAAAATTTCAAAAAGAGAGTTTTAGACAGGGTATTTTCACTATATCGCAAAGTCATCCAAATTCTGATATCCTCAAGACTTTGCGACATAGTTCAATTCAGGACTCCGCGATATACTTTGCAAGACTTTGCGGTACAGGCTATTTTTGACTTCGTGACATACACATAGACTGTACAAATTCATAACTCCATATCGCAATGCCTCTATCATATAAATACTCTTTTCTAACCGTTCACAACTTTTCATCTTGTCTATTGCTCTCAATTCTCAAACCTAAGCTTAAACTCTCTACTCTCTTCTTCACTCTCTCTTTTGAAATGGCACCCAAATCTCAAACAGCTCCCTCTTCAAACCCTTTAACCATTCCCAAAGAAACAAATCTTCTCACCATTCCCTCCGAGGCTGAGGCTAACCCAAGGTACAAGTGTTTTGTACGGTTCTTGAACACTTCCTACCTACGCCAAGCCCTAACCCTGAACCATACCTTGTATGTCGATGTGTTGGAAGGATTCTGGAGAACGGCGTTGGTTTCAACAATGGCTAGGGAAGATGGAACTTCATTCCAGGAGGTTAATTGTTCAATTGGAGGCAAACACTTCCAGTTTAGGGAAAAGGAAATCAATGAAGCTTTGGGGTTCAACGTGGAGGGTCATGACCAAGAAGCTACTGATGCTCAAATTGTAGACTTCATGACCTTCATTCAGTATGCTGATGAGATAGATACTGGAAAGCTCAATAAGAAGTTTGTGAGGAGAGGGTGGTCATTTCTATTTGACGCACTCTAGAAGGTGTTTCTATGCAGGAAGACAGGATGGGACAATATCAGTCACATTGCTGTGAAGCTAGCCTACTCCTTGGCCAACAACCAGGAGATCAATTTGGGAGCCATAATTCTCAAGGAATTGGCTCAGAGGCTAGGCAGGACCGTTCGTGGTAGAGGTAATGATATCTTTTATCCTCGCTTTATTCAGTGTATTTTAAATTACCTTGATGCAAATATACATGAACTTGAGGGTATAGATAACAATAAAATGGCTTATTCCAAGTCCATGTCCAAGATACTATTTGGGTCATTGGACACAAGGAATCATGTTGATGTGAGGCTAAGTGTGACCCAGCATATGCAGGACACATTTGAATCATATCAACTTGCTAAGCCAATATACCATGCTCTTTCCTGGACAGGGGAGGCTGAGACTGAAGGAGCTACACAATCTAACCCCAGCCTTCCCATCCTATCCATTAACCAAATTGGAAACACCACTATAGAAGCTAGGCAGCCAAGTGCATCAGTCTCTCAAAAGATTGATGTTACTAAAAAGAAGACTAAGAAGAGAGCCTTAAAAGTGATACAAGAATCTGTAGAGATAGAAAATGAGACTCCTGAGTCACCTCTCACCAGACACAGTAAGAAATCCAAATCTAAACCTACAACTGGATCCTCCCAACAGGATTCAGATGTGGAAAAAGGGGTACACCTATTACTGTCAATGGCCTCCCAACAGGTTATTGGCATTGAAAAGATTAGTCTCCCCACTACAACCTGTACTGAGTCTGCACAGGATCAAGAACTCACTCTTGATCCTAGGAGAAATAAGGATGCTGACACATTGAGTGGAGAGCACATCACACTTGAAACTCCTCCTATTTCTCAGGGGGAGTTGCCACAATCCAATCTACACCACACTTCTCTTCCAGAAACTACATCTAACATTTCTTCTCAACAGATTAGTCATTCACATGACTTTTCTGAAATTGATCAATCACAATCCAACACTGTGATTGAGCCAAACTCAAGTGACATGGTGCATGACACTGTGCTCACCACCCAGGAACCACATCTAGTTGGTCAGGGAATGCATGCTGAGGCATATCCTAATGACACCAACACAAACATGGAGGATTCACCAGTTTTAACTGGAGACTCTATACCAAATTCTCCCATCCTTAGGGATGTGGAACTGTCTTCACAGACAAATAGGGCTGATGTTGTAACACATCCCATTTCAATGGAGACAACATCAGACTCTACAGCCATTCCAAGGCTGGAGGAGACTCAAAATCTCACATCTCATGAAGTGCCTAACACTAGCTCTCACTTGGCTCAGGCCACTCTGTTAGAATGGCTGAAGCCTGTGCAACATGACAGGCCTTCAGGATCATCAACTGTGCCTTCCAAAATGACAGAAGAAGATATTCAAGATCTCCATGTGGCACAGATTGATGAGTTCTCAAAAATAGCTCAACACCTCCTCACCTCAAACTTGCCAAATGCTGATTATGAGGCTATTCTTATTTGCCACAAGGAGGATGTTGCAGCTCAGCAGGAGAAGATAGTGGATGCAGCTGAACCAGAGGGAAATGTGGATGTCTGGTTGGATGCTAAGAGGTCTATCAAACTCAAGGATGCCCTAGCTTTTCTGAGAGAAGATTACCTCACCTCTCTAGGCTCAAATGCAAAAGATCTCTCTCCTGCTGCAGTTTATGATGCTGTAAATGATGTCTACAAGAATCAATTGAAGGCTCTGCACTATCTTGGGAAAGGGCTTCAATCAGAGATTTATTCAATCAAGGAGGAGACAGATAGATCCCTCACTCAGCTAAGAAACTCATATCTCTCTGATTTTCCCAAGGTGGATGGCATCCTCAAAGAAATCTAGAAAACCAATTCTAATGTCAACAGGATGGATCTCTCTCTAGCCATGGTCACGGACAACATCAAGAAACTGGCTACAACATTGGAAAATCAAGTCAAGGCCAACATCAACTCTAATGCAATGCTAAATGTTATTTGGAAGAATCAATATGGTGACAAATTGGTGGATGAGGTTCCTGTGTCAAACATCTCCAAATTTGACTTTGCCAAGATCAACGATCAATATCTCAATATTTTCAAGTCTCAACAGCTATTCTCCAAGGTGGATGGTCTAGAAAGAGAAGTGGCCTCTCTGAAAGATGAAAACATGATACTTGCTAAATCCTTAAACCAGCTCAATGACAAGCTGGATGACCAAGGCAACAACACCTCCAATATCCTGCTGGTGCAACAACAAATGCTGACCTCTATGATGAGACAAATGAACCTGCCTATCCCTGGGGAAGCTCAAGACATCTTGTCTGATTCCAAGCCTAAGGGGGAGAAACAAAAGGAGGTCATTCTGAAAAAGAAAGGGGGAGTACCTGCCAAGCAACAGAAGCTCAACGGCAAAATTTCTGAAGAAACAATCAAACCAATAATCCTTCCCCCTATAGAGGTCATAAGTGCAGTAGGCCAGAAGAGCACAATCTCAACCACCTACTATCCATCCACAATGCCTAAAGACATCTCAACTCCTCAACCTGCTCAACCTACTCCCAATGCTAAACCTGTCAAAGCTACAGGTATCACAGAGGCCAAGCTACAGGAAGTTGCCAATTCAAACATCTATCATGATGAGGCCTTCCTGGAGTTTCTGAAAGCCATCTACAGAAATGCTCAAGAAGATGCAAGGGTTTACAGACAGAAGCTCAAGGAAAGCATCAAGTACTTCACAGTTGCAGTAAGGAAAATCAAGGATGTCCATCTAAGAGAGATAATCATGGTGTGCAAGGACAATTGCTTGTGGCACCTAGAATTTCAAACTCTAGAGAAACTGAGATTTACTGAGCTGTCAATCATTCTGGATTTGATTGAAAAGCATGGGATGAACAATGAAAGTCTTTATACTAACTTGAAGATAACCAAAATCAAAGATTGCCTGAGGTTATATCCAAGCCAAGGACAATAATTTACCAAAGTCTATCTCAAGACAAAAATATTGACCAACTAGTAATTCCCTCAGACCTAACAATGAAGAACAATGCAAAGATCAACCAGGTGCTGCAAATGCTGAGAGCCAAGAGAGGAGTTAGGACAGCTGAGGAACTAGAAATGATTCACACTCTACAATCTTTTCTGATTCATGGAGTCATTCCTGAATCTGTCAAAGAAAAGAGCAAGACGAAGGATGGTGAGGATGATGATGAGGAGAAAACCTACAGAAGGAGATCTCATTCAAGGAGTGATAAGGATGGACCAAGTGAAAGCAGCAGGAGCAAATCTTCAAAGAAGACAAAAGGTGCTGATGATGACAAGAGGGATTCTAAGGGGACAAAGGAAACAGTCAAGAGAACAAGAAGTGGAATTCAGCAAGTCAAGGACTTTGCTAGCAGTACTTTAACCACAACACAAGACTCCAAGTCTAGGGTGGGTACTGTTAGTAATGATCCTCCAAAATCTTTATCCAAGACTTCTGAACCTGAATTGCCACAGAAGAAAAAATGAAGCCATAAAAGAAATATCAAGAAAACACTTCCACAAGGTCACAGCTAGTGGAGTGTTGCAGTGGACCAAGAGCAAAGGAATGAAGCTACTTCCAAATGATGCGGCACTAAAGACAAAGTCACCTTGTTCCAGAAATTTACCTCTTGTGAAGCATATGAAGATCAAGAGTGTACCAAGAAGAATAAGGATAACAAAGAAAACTGGAAAACTCGCAAATGTTGTTGGCATCAATGTGTTTCCACTAGATGAGGACTATGATGAAGATGCCCTAGCATGTTTGAGGGCTCAAAGGATCTTTGAAGTCAAAGTGAAGCTAGACCATCTAGAGATCAAGTACACTGATGGAAGAGAAAGAATAATGAAGCAAGGGGGATGGCAACATTTTGACACCTATGAGAAAGAAAGAATCAATGCCTTGTTAAATTTTGAAGAAAAGGAAGAAAGGTTGTGGAAAATAGAGATTGCCAGATTCATGAAGATGCACTCTGACTATAAAGAAAATCTAAAGAAACTGAATGAAGAAAAGAGGTGTCAGAAAGAAAAGGAGATGGCTGAGATGGAAGAAAAAGCAAAGGAGATGAGGAAGAAAGGGATGTGCAGGGTAAAGCAAAATCCTTATATTGTGGAGTACAAAAATCATTATGGAGGAAAAATCAAGATAAGGATGGAGTTTATAGATTCATATGTGGAAAGTGCCCTAAGAACAGCAGCTGAAGATTTAGAAGGCTCTCCTCTCATAGAAGAGTTGATTGCAAGAGATGAAATTCTAAGAGCCATCTCTGATATGAAGAAGAATGAAGAAATAAGGAAGAAGAAAGTCTATGATGATTTCCTAGAGAAACAATTGGGAACTAAAGCTATGTAGCACAAGGAGAAACTCTGTAAGGCTAAGTTTTCAAGTTGTTATCAAACTCTGTTCGTCTTTCTATGTTCTTTATATCTGTTTCTTTTTATGTTAGTTAGGCTTGTTATCAGACATGAAATTGTGCCTAAGGATCTTACTCACAATTTGGGGGAGATTGTTAGGCTCAAGACATGTCTGAATACCACCATTAACAAGCCTAAGCTATGTGACTATGTCACACTAAATGACCTAGTGAATTCTATCACTGGGATATAGTATAGGTCTCTCTATGTACTTGTCTTGTTCTCATGAACATCAGCTTGGTCATGTATGCTCAGAAGTATAATGAGCTTAGTAAAGTTTCTTGCATCTAGATTGTATATAGGCCATTGAATAATTGTCCTGGTAGAAGTTCAGAAGTGTTCATGCAGCATGATAGAGATGAATAAGGCCCTGAAGTAATAAGTTGCAGAAATTTGTCTAAGGCATTATATAGCAAAGTCAGAAGAAAGCTATGTCGTGAAGTCACCAATATCCATATCGAGAAGTGCTATATCGCATAGTCGATTTTGTACTATGTCAAGAAGCCCTCAAGACTCATGTCGTGAAGTGTTGAAGTCAGCAAAGTCAAAGATGCCTAGATCGTGAAGTCCTCAAATGGCTTATGTCGCATAGTCATCAAATGACCTATGTCGCATAGTCCTCAAATGGCTTATGTCACATAGTTGTCAAAAGACCTATGTCGCATAGTCATCAAATGGCTTATGTCGCAAAGTCTTCAAAGGCCATATCGCGTAGTCTTCACAAGGGACATCGCGAAGTCGGGAATGAAGTGGAGTTCATGATATCAACACTTAGCCATTTACAACAAGACAAATCAAGGTACAGAACCAAGAATCAAAAGAGACAAATACTGAAGCATTTGTTCTGGCAAGGTGGTCCAAAGAACAGATGGCAAATCTATAGCTAAACTTGGAGAGAAAGATAAGAGACAAGCAGCTGACACAGTGAACTTCTTATGGCAGGACAAGTTGGACTTTCAGAAGGGGTAGCTGTGTAATATTGTGTGTGCCTAGTTTGTATAGGTTAATATATATATTGTGCACACACCATTGTAAGCTGTAAGAGAGAAACACAAGGTTTTATTTCTAGCACTCTTTTCTCTGTAAGCAAGCAAGACACAAACTGTTCTTGTTTAGAAGCCAGAAATTCATTTGTGAATTTTTGGAAAGCTGTAGTATTTAATTTACTTAATACAAAGTAGATTAAAGTGATTGTGTGTGTTGTTTACTTTCTGCATATAACATAACATAATCATATACAGTTTATCTTGTGTTTCAAGAATCTAAAAATATATCAAACTATCCATTCACCCCCCATTTGTCTAGTTTCTAGTAGTATTCATTTCTAACAACTACATCCTTTTGAGAGGATGCAATTAGACTTGAGCTAATATCCATATTACTCATTGTGCCTTGTTGGGAAGACACAATGGGGCTAGTCTAGGCAACACTCACCTCTCCCACCTTATCCTTAGGGTTTCTTTGATTTTCACCCCTTCCCTCACCACTCACCAGACCATAATCACTCCCCTTAGGTTGTGTAGTGGATTTTACAACAGATGCCTTTTGAGAAGCACCTGCGGTTGGCTTGGTAGATTTAGACTTTGTGCATTTAGGTCTAGTTGCAGGGGCAGGAGCCTGTTGGGTCACAGCTACAGACTCCATTGCAACAAAAGTAGTAACAGAAGAAGAAACTGAAGTAACATTCAAATTAGCAAGTTGAGAAAGTGTTACCTCAATAACTGGCAGATACACCATTGGGACATCACCATTGTGATTGAGCCTCAGGATGTCTGTTAGCACCCTCTTCTCTTGGACAAAACAATCAAACCTAGAATTTGGGTTAGAGATAACTAATGGTGTTGGACTAACATGGTTGGCCAACATCATTAGAAATCTAGCATAATAAATGTTCTTTTTCCTAGATTTCTTATCTCCTAACTTAGCACCTAGTTCATACATCAATTGAGTGCTAAAATTATAATACTTATCAGTGAGAATCATGGTAAGCAAAATCAGAATGGAGTTAGTTAAAGCATCAAAATTACTAATTTTACCAGAAAACACTTTAATGAAAGCATCTGCTAAATAACTCCACTCCCTTACCAAGCCTCTCCTAATAATTTTACCTAAATTCTCAGTTGGCAAAGAGTAATTTATTGAATTAAGCATGTTAACAATTTCAGCATTTGTTGGTAAAGCTAAGCAATTATTCTCAGGAATGTGAAGGCATGCTTGCAATACATCTGAATTGACAATATACTCTTTACCTTGAATGGTGAATTGCAAAGTGCAGTTAGTCCCACTGTACTCGCAGGAGGTCCAAATCTCCTCTATGATTTCATTGTAAAGCGGAGTGGAGTGAAACATCGCATAACTGAGTTTGCAGTTCACCAAGAAATCCATCATCTTGTGAAAGATTTTGTTCGGGCTTTCCTTGACAACAAAAGGGATGGAGTTGTTCTTCTCATAAATGAACCCTCTAGCTGACATGAGTTTAACTATGGGTGCCATTGTTGAGTAAAGAAAATCTTGAACTGTGTTTTGCTTTGAGAGAGAAGAAGTAAGAAAGCCTTTGGAAATCTTTGAGAGTAAGGTAGAAAAGAATTAAAGAAAATAAAATTTCTTAAATACTCCCCCAAAAATTTCTCAAAAATTAAGTCCAATAATAATTATAAATGACTGGATTGGCTTAAAAATCTAACCGTTACAATTAAAATACGACCATGATTTATACTTACAGGGATGTATGCATAGATCGTGGTGAAAAGACATTCAAATTTCAACGGTTCAGATTAACAGTGCTATATCAACATATTGGAATTGGGCGTTTAAGGACCCATCTATTTCGTTGATAAAGCTGTATTTCGTTGACATAATAATGCTGTCAACGGAATACCCAGAAAAATGCTAAGACTGTCAACGGAATGAGACATTCGTTGACATAGTAATTTTGACTTAGAAAAAATTTCACTTTTTCTTGAGAAAATTAATTCACAAAAAATCATAGCAAATTCCTGGCTACAATGTATACTTGCAAAAATCTCATAAATGATTAAGAGAAATTCAGCATACCTAGCTCACTTACTAATCTTGAGAATGTTGATTCATCAAGTGGCTTGGTAAAGATGTCTGCAAGTTGTTGTTCACTTGGAACAAAATGTAACTCCACAGTACCATTCATAACATGTTCTCTAATAAAATGGTACTTGATGTCAATGTGCTTGGTCCTTGAATGCTGCACTGGATTCTCAGTAATGGCAATGGCACTAGTGTTGTCACAGAAGATAGGAATTTTCTCAACTCTTAATCCATAATCAAGTAGTTGATTTTTCATCCATAAAATCTGTGCACAATAACTTCCAGCTGCAATGTACTCAGCCTCAGCTGTGGAGGTAGAAACTGAGTTTTGTTTCTTGCTGAACCATGACACAAGCTTGTTTCCTAGGAATTGACAGGTGCCAGTTGTGCTTTTCCTGTCAATTTTACATCCTGCATAATCTGCATCTGAATAACTAATTAGTTCAAAGCCAGATTCTCTAAGATACCAAATGCCAAGGTTTGGTGTTCCTTTGAGATATCTGAAAATTCTTTTAATAGCAACTAAATGGGATTCCCTAGGATCGGCCTGAAATCTAGCACATAGACATGTAGCAAACATAATATCAGGTCTACTAGCTGTTAAATATAAAAGTGAGCCAACCATGCCTCTGTAACTTGAAATGTCCACAGATTTTTCTTTATTATTCAATTCAAGTTTGGTGGCAGTGGGCATGGGAGTTTTGGCAGGAGAGCATTCCATTAAGTTAAATTTCTTTAACAAATCATGAATATATTTTGTTTGACTAATGAAAATGCCTTCATTAACTTGCTTCACTTGGAGACCAAGGAAATAAGTTAATTCTCCCATCATGCTCATTTCATATTTACTTTGCATAAGCTTGGCAAACTTTTGACAAAGTTTTTCATCTATAGACCTAAAAATTATGTCATCTACATAAATTTGAACAAGTATAGTAGAGCCATTCACAATCCTATGAAAAAGAGTTTTATCTACAGTACCTCTAGTGAAGTGATTCTCAAGAAGGAATTGTGAAAGTGTGTCATACCAGGCTCTAGGTGCTTGTTTCAAACCATAGAGTGCTTTGAGGAGAAAGTACACATACTCTGGAAAATCATCATCTTCAAAACCAGGAGGTTGACTCACATATACTTCCTCTTCCAATTCCACATTTAGAAAAGCACTCTTCACATCCATTTGATAGACTTTAAAATTGGCATGGGCTGCATAGGCTAGGAAAATTCTTATTGCTTCTAGTCTTGCAACATGAGCAAATGTTTCATCAAAATCAATTCCCTCTTCCTGTGAGTAGCCTTTAGCAACCAATCTAGCTTTGTTCCTTGTGACTATGCCATTTTCATCCATCTTGTTTCTGAACACCCATTTTGTGCCTATAACACTCCTGTTTTTAGGCCTGGGCACCAGCTTCCAAACTTTGTTTCTCTCAAATTGGTTTAGCTCCTCTTGCATAGCTAAAACCCAATCTGGATCTAGAAGTGCATCCTCAACTTTCTTTGGCTCATCTTGAGACAAAAAGCTACTATATAGACATTCCTCTTGAGTTGCTCTTCTAGTTTAGACTTTTGAAGAAACATCACCTATGATGAGTTCAAAGGGATGATCTTTGGTCCATTTCCTTGAGGGAGGTAGATTAGCTCTAGAAGATGTAGTTTCATGATCATGATTGCCTTGAATAGATATTTGTCCTTGAGAAACTCCCCCTGAGTTTGTTGTCCCTAAATGATCATTCCTAGAAGCATTTCTATGACTGTCAACGGAATGCCCATTTTGACTGTCAACGAAATGCTCATTTTGTATGTCAATGAATCCTCCACCATGATTGTCAACGGAATGATCATTTGGTCTGCTAGCAGCTATTCTTTTCAATCTTAATACAGCAATTTCATCTTCACTGCTGCTTTCATCTGTGCTAGACACAACAACTTTAGACTGTTTCTCAATAGCCTTAACATGATTTACTTGATCTCCTTCCTCATTCTTAAAAGAAAGACTTTCATGGAAACCTTTGTTAGATATAATTGCTGACGTTTGTTCATCAGTGTTTAAGTACCAGGTACTCATCAGAGTTTACTAGAAGCCAGTCAGAGTTTGATAAAGTCTGACGGGGTGAAGAGTTCATTAACTGTCGGTGCTAATATGAAGATTCTAGAAGCAATATATCTTGAAGATGGAAAGAAGCAAGATATATTGAGACAGTTAAGGAAACGGAACAGAAGACAGAAGCAATTCTAATTTGATATGATTTGTATAGCTAATTTATAGGAATATCAATTAGAGATTGATTATGTAACTGTGTATTATATAAAACACAGATAGGTTAACCCTAAAAGGGATGCGAATACTGAATATATTATTCTTGTAACCTAGCAGCTCTCTGTGATTCTTTAACATCACTGAGAGAAGAATTATTTATATAATTCAGTTGTTGATTCATAAACAGTGTTCTCAATTGTTATTATCATACTTATATTGATTATATATTGTGTATTCGGCCTAACAACCTTCATCACAGAGACCTTGAATTTTGAGATCATCAAAAACAACATGTACAGATTCCATAACAATGTTAGTTCTGAGATTATAGACTCTGTAAGCTTTCCCTGCTGCATATCCCACAAATATTGCTTCATCTGCCTTTGCTTCAAATTTCCCCAAATGCTCAGCTTGATTTCTCAGAACAAAGCACTTGCATCCAAAGACATGAATAAAATCCAATAGTGGCTTCTTTCTTTTGAGTAGTTGATAAGGGGTCATTCCCTTGGCTTGATTAATCAAAAAAATATTTTGAGTGAAGCAAGCTGTGTTAACTGCCTCAGCCCAAAAATAAGTTGGTAACTTTGATTCATCTAGAATTTTCCTTGCAGCTTCAATAAGTGTTCTGTTTTTCCTTTCAACTACACCATTTTGCTGTGGTGTTCTTGCAGCTGAAAATTCATGCAAAATACCATTTTCCTCATATAACATCTTCATAGTTGAATTCTTGAACTCTGTCCCATTGTCACTCCTAATCCTTCTTACTTTGAAATCAGGATGATTGTTTGCCATCTTGATGTGATTGATAATGATTTCACTTGCCTCATCTTTGGAGTGCAAAAAGAAAGTCCATGTAAATCTAGAAAAATCATCAACAATCACAAGACATTATTTCTTATTTGAAATGGACATGACATTTACAGGGCCAAATAGATCCATATGAAGCAACTCAAGCTGTTGGACAATTGATGACTCTGTCTTGCTTTTGAATGATGCCTTCTTTTGTTTCCCTTTTTGACAGGCATCACACAAACCATCCTTGGAGAATTCCAGCTGTGGAATTCCTCTAGCAAGATCTTTCCTCACCAAGTCATTCATAACCTTAAAATTCAAATGAGACAATTTCTTGTGCCATAGCCAACTTTCATCCTTGCTCGCCTTGCTGAAAAGACAAGTGATGGTGTCTGGACTTGTGCTACTAAAGTCAGCAATGTACACATTCCCTCTTCTGAATCCAGTCATTACCACATTGTTGTTTCCACCTTTAGAAACAACACAGGCTTCTTTTGAAAAAGTAACTAAAAATCCTTTGTCACAAAGTTGGCTGATACTCAGCAAATTGTGCTTTAGACCATCCACCAATGCAACCTCATCTATGATGACATTCTCTTTTGAAATCAAGCCATATCCCTTAGTGTAGCCTTTGCTGTCATCTCCAAAAGTAATACAAGGGCCAGCTCTTTCCTGGAACTCTGTAAGCAGGGTAGAATCACCAGTCATGTGTCTTGAACAACCACTATCCAAGTACCAAAGATTCCTTTTGTCTCCCTGCACACAATAAAACCAAATCAAGTTGATTTTGGTACCCAAGTTTCCTTGGGTCCTGTTTTGTTAGCCTTTGATTTACTCTTCACATCATTTTTCACCTTGGGCTCAGATTGAGTTAAATCAACCTTTACCTTTGGTGTTGACTTCTGAGGGTTGCTCACATTTTCATTCATGGCATGCATATGGATTTTGAAACTGTGCATATGGAGCAAACATATTAGGCATAACAGGCATTGCAGGCATAGAGGTATTCATTGTAGTCTTAGGCATTTTCACATTAGTAGGCTTCTTAACAGATTTGAAATTAGCAGATAAATGACTAACACTTCCAAAATTAACACATTTTTTCTAGGAGCATACTTATCAGGTGTGTAATTGTTATGTTTGTTAATCCCTACTTTGCCATTTCTGTTATTCTTTTTATTGCCCTTAACCTCAACTTGAATTTTCTCTAACTTGTCTTTCAATTGCTTGTTAGACAAGTGACCTACATTAGCTCTCTCAACAGGCTTCTCAACTTTCTTTGATTTACTAGACTCACCTTGAACAAAGTTCTTGGTGACAGGACCATACTTGTTATTAAGTCTAGTGAGTTCTTCTTTCTTTTTCTCTGTCAACGAAACAGCCTGATCGGTTGATGGTTCATCTGTCAACGGAACCTTGCATTCCGTTGACGTATCAACCTTCAACGAATGATCATTGTTGTTTGTTGACTTTGATTCTGATTCTAAGGTTTCAACAACATACCCTAGCTTCTCTTTGTTCTTTTTCCATGATTGCTCACAGAAAGATTCCATACCTTGAACATTAATGATGTTGGTAGCAACATTCCTGGAATCTTTCCATTTTGCAATCAAACTCTGTTCTATTTCTAGTTGTGTTTTAAGAATTTCTTCCCTTTTTAACACTTTCTCAAGTTCCTGCTTAGCATCCCTACCGACACATCTCATTTTCTCAAACTCAATGAGCTGTGCTTCTAACATGGCATTTCTATCACTTAAGAGCAAATTGGTCTCTTTAATTCTTGAGTTCTCTTTGGTAAGTGATTTAAGAGTAACACGCAAATTATATAGTACAGTAGACATTTCATTAACTGCACTATCGCATTCCTCTTTAGAAAGCTCAGAAAGATTAGTAATTGTTACCTGGTTGCTAGAGGAACTTGCTTCCTGCTCATGATTGTTAGCCATTAGAGCCAATTTGACATACTCAACATCATCATCTGAATCTTCACCATTACCAGCCCAATCATACTCCTGAGACATGAAAGCCTTTTCTTTTTTCTTGAGAAGTTCAAAGTATTTCTTTTTATAATCAACAGGCTCAAATTTCTTGTTGCCCTTCTCAACTTTGGGCTTTCTGCAATCTCCAGCAAAGTGACCAATCATTCCATAGTTGAAACATTTAGATTTAGACTTTTCAACCCAATTATTTTTGCTAGGTTGAAAGTCTCTCCTTGGTGGCCTTGCTTCTGAGTTTCTCTTGAATTTGAACTTAGAAAATTTTCTTGAAAGAAAAGCAATGTGTTCATCAATCTCATCTAAGTCATCCAAGTTGGCTGGTTCTTCTTCTTCTTCTGTCATCTTGCCTTTATCCTTGCTAACATCACTCCTACAACTAGCTCGACTAGTTGTGGCTTTTACAGCTTCTTCATTGTCATCTTCCAGTTGGTTCACAGATGCAATCAATGCAATAGATCCACCTTTCTTTTGTACCTTCTCAATTTCTTCATCTTGCTCCATTTCCAGCTCATTTGTCTTTAAGGTTCCATAAAGCCTTTCAAGAGTATAGCCTTTGTACTCTTGAGTGTTTCTCAGAGAAACAGACATAGGCTTCCACTCTTTTGGAAGAGCTCTAAGAAATTTGAGGTTTGAATCCTTGGTTTGGTAGACCCTCCCATACAACTTTAATCCATTAAAAAGCTTTTGAAACCTACTAAACGTGTCATTTAGGGTTTCACCAGCTTTAAAATGAAAGTGCTCATATTGTTGTATGAGGAGTTGCATTTTGTTCTCCCTAACTTGCTCAGTTCCTTCACAGAGTGTTCTAACAGTGTCCCATACTTCTTTAGAAGTTGTACAGTTTATAACATTGTCAAACATCTCTTGCTCCAAACCATTAAACAGAATGTTCATGGTTCTTTTATCTTTATGGACTTCTGCAACATCTTCAATAGTCCATTCTGAGACAGGTTTTGGAATTTCCACATCTTCAGCATCATCTGGCAGTCCAACTCTAGATGCAAACTTCATGGGAACGTGTGGACCTTTCTCAATGCATTCTACATATCTCTCATCCATAGACATGAGATGTAGATGCATTTTTACTTTCCAGTGAAAGTAATTGTCCTTATCTAGAACTGGTATCTTTACACCTGCATCCTTCTTCACCATGGTTTCTGTTTTGGCCTTGATCTTTAAACTCCTTATATGTTAGAAGCTTGCTCTGATACCAATTGTTAATCCCAAATGACCTAACAGAATTATAGAGGGGGGGGGGGGTTGAATACAATTCTAAATATTTTTAAACTTAAAACAACTTTAAAATAAATTAACACAGAAAATAAAAACACAAGCAAATATAAAATTTCAGTTGGATGTTTTGAGGATCCAACTGAGATGTTTTTATTGCGGGAATAATCTGTGTTACAAATGTAGCACAACTGCTCAGTTCCTAATGTAGAGTGAGAGTGCTCTTGAAAGAAGCTAATACAAAGTTATTCTATCTCACTCACTTACTATAAAATGAACTGCTATACTTGGTTATATATCCCAAGTTTACAATGCTATTTTTGGCTACTCTAAATTGTACAAAGGGTAACCACCAGTAGCTTGCTTTTCATTCCTTTTGTCCAATGGTCCTTGGAGATCTTGTCTTTTGTCTTCATGCTTATCATGATCACACTCAAGAACCTAATTGGAAATTGGAATGTTTCCTCATTCCCAGTGTCCATTTAAATGGCTCCCAATGCAAAGTACACTTCTACATCAACTTTTGATCTGTCAGTAAACTGTCACTATCATTTTGTCAACTATTCAGAAAAGTGATAATGATTCGTTGATAACAGTGAGATGTGTTTCGTTGATAGCTTTATTCTTAATTCCGTTGATGGTACATTCTTCATGTTAGATATAATTGCTAATGTTTGTTTATCAGTGTTTAAGCAACAGGTACTGACAAGAGTTTATCAGAAGCCAGTCAGAGTTTAGTTAAACTCTGACAGGGTGAAGAGTTTAAAGGTAGCCGGTCAGAGTTTATTTAAAGTCTGACAAGGTGATAGTTGAATTAGCTGTCGGTGCTGAATTGAAGATTCTAGAAGCAATATATTCTGAAGATGGAAAGAAGCAGAATATATTGATACAGCTAAAGAGATGGAATAGAAGATAAGAAGCAATCCTTAATTGATAAGTTTTGTATAGCTAACTTGTAGGAATATCAATTAGATAAGGATTGTATGTAGCTGTGCACTATATAAACACAGATAGGTTATCCCTAGAAGGGACGCGCGAATATTGATATATTATTCTTGTAACCTAGAAGCTCTTTGTGATTCATTAACATCATAAAGAGAGAAGCTGTTAATATAAATACAGTTTATTGATTCATAAACGGTGTTCTTAATTATCGTTATTCTCATACATACTTGATTATATTGTGTATTCGGCCTAACAATTGGTATCAGAGCCAAGGCTGTTTAATATATACAGTTTTACGATTCAAACACAGTATTAATCATGTCTGAAGAAAATCAAACTGCTCCTAAGGCTGAACAGGTTAAGCCCAATTCTGTGAGTCGATATGAAACAATCAGGGTTCCAATTCTCAGGCCAGTAGAGTATCCGATTTGGAAGGTGAAGATGACCATGTTTCTGGAGGCTACAGATCCAGAATACCTTGACAGAATTAATGATGGTCCTCATATGCCAACTAAATTGTCCCCTGTTGTTGATGGTCAAGCACAAAAGACTGTTCCAAAGGAAAAGAAAGATATGACTCCTGAGGATATCTCATCAATTGCAAAGGATGCAAAGGTTAGACATCTTCTCCACAGTGCTTTAGATAATGTAATGTCTAACAGAGTAATTGGCTGCAAAACTGCCAAAGAGATATGGGATGCTTTAGAAGTCAGATGCCAGGGAACAGGTGCTATTAAGAAGAACAGAAAAACAATACTCACACATGAGTATGAGCACTTTGATTCAAGAACTAATGAAACCTTGACTGAGACTTATGACAGATTTTGCAAACTGTTGAACGATCTGTCTCTGGTAGATAAGGAATATGAACTTGAAGAGTCCAATCTCAAGTTTCTGTTATCTCTACCTGAAAAGTGGGACTTAAAGGCAACAACAATCAGAGATAATTATGATCTTGCTGATACAGATCTTGATGAGATCTATGGATTGTTAAAGACTCATGAACTTGAGATAGAACAAAGAAACAGGAGGTCCAGCAAGAAGACAAAATCTGTTGCTCTCAAAGTCGAGGAGAAGCCCATCAAGAAGGAATCAACAAGGAAGAAAGCCAAGGGAAAGGCTTTAGTTATTAAATCTGAAAGTGAGTCATCAAACTCTGATGATGACTCAAACTCTGATGAAGCTTCTGACTCTGAGGATGATGAAGAGGAGTTGATGCAAATGGCTGCATTGATGGTGAAGACCTTTAAGAAGATGGGATTCAAGAACTTCAAGAAAGGAAAGAGATTCTCAAGGAAAGATTCAAACTCTGAAAGGAGAAGTTTCAGAAAGTCTGATGGAAAGGAGAACAAGTCTGGAAAGAAGGATAAGTCTCAAATCCAGTGCTACAAGTGTAAGGAGATGGGTCATTATGCTCCAGAGTGCAAGAAAGGCAAATCTGAGAAAGCACTCATCTCTAAAGGCAAAGACTGGGCAGATACTTCAGACTCTGATGAGGGAGAAAATTATGCTCTTATGGCAACTGTCAGAGATGAGACTGAATCTTCTGAAAATAAGGTACCCCTAACTACTTATGCTTATGATACTGATAATATATCTGAGTTAAGAGTATATCTGAAAAGTGTTCATGTTAGTTATAGGGATCAGACTTTAGAGAATGAGAGGATTAAATCTGAGAATCTTAGTCTTAAAGAAAGAAACAAGTTTCTTGAAAGAGAACTTGAGAATATGAAGCAGATTCAAAAAGAAAGAGATGATGCTGTTTATATTGAACAGGAGTTGCTTAAAAGGTATAAGAAACTAGAATCTGATTTAGAAAAAGAAAGAAAAATAATCAAGACTTGGACAGATTCTGGAAGAGACACTCATCAAGTGTTTCAGACTGATTCTGTAGGTTTAGGTTATTGTGAAAACGATGAACTTAGGTTTAAAGACAAAGTTAAGGTAAAACCACAACTTAAACCTGTGATATTTGTTCCAGAATCTACCAAGCTAAAATCTGTAGTTGTGAAAGAAGCTGTTATGGAGCCAGTTGAAGCTTGTGTTGGACAAGTAGATATTGAATCTAAAACAGAGAAGCTTGTTGAGCTAGAAGCTGTTAAAGAACCAATTAGAATCTGTGAGAAACAGGTTAATGTTGGTTTAATGACAGGAAAACAGTTTAAACATAAGCTCAAAGAGGTTAAGTCTGCCATGAAACCTAAAGGGTCCAAAAGAAATAGGAATGGAAAAGTAGGCATAAATAATAGAAATAATCATATGCCTAATGCTAGTGCCTCAAGAAAAACATGTTATAATTGTGGTAGTTCTAATCATCTTGCTAGATTTTGCACTAAGAACAAACATATTAATTCTTTACCTTCTACTTCAGAAGTAAAGAATGATTATGTTAGAGTAAGACCACAGACTTTATGCAAACATTGTGGGAGCACTTGGCATTCTATTTACACATGTAAGAGTTATCATGCAATTTATCATAACTATTATGAGCTAAAACCCAACTTGAAATGGGTTAGAGCAAACTCTGCTAGTGTAAAATCTGACAATGTTAGTTTAAACTCTGATAATACAGATTCCGCTGCAAAAACTAACACTGTTAAGAAAGACAAAGGATCCAAGCAAGTCTGGATCCTCAAAACTAACACTTAGTGTTTGTTTGTGATTGCAGGGTATAATAGAGAGCACACTTATCTTAGACAGTGGATGCTCAGGACATATGACTGGAAATAAAGCCCTGCTATCAGATTTTGAGGAGAAGGCTGGCCCAAAAGTTTCCTATGGAGATGGCAACATAGGACACACTCTGGGATATGGCAATATTAATCTTGGAAGTGTCATCATCACAAAAGTAGCTCTAGTCTCAGGACTCAAGCATAATCTGTTATCTGTGAGTCAAATCTGTGACAGAGGAAACCATGTAGATTTTCATAGTGAATACTGTGAAGTTATCAGTAAATCTACTGGGAAAGTTGTTCTAGTTGGACACAGGCGCAACAACATTTATGAAGCAAGTTTGGTAACAAACTCTGATGGAAAAATAGTGTGTCTGACTGCAAAAATGTCAAATGAAGAGAGTTGGAATTGGCACAAGAAGCTCTCTCATCTCAACTTGAACAACATCAATGAGCTTATAAGAAAGGATCTTGTAAGAGGACTTCCAAAATCAATACTCAATCTAGATGGTCTATGTGATTCTTGTCAAAAGGCCAAGCAAAGGAAGTCATCTTTCAAGAGCAAATCTGAATCTTCAGTAGTGGAACCTTATCATCTTCTACATGTTGATCTCTTTGGACCAGTGAATGTGATGTCCATGGGCAGAAAGAAATATGCTCTAGTAATTGTTGATGAATATACTAGATATACATGGGTGTATTTCTTGTCAAAGAAGGATGAAACTGCTCAAACGTTGATTGGTCATGTAAATCTACTGGACAAAGGATCACAGCACAAAGTCAAAATTATAAGGAGTGATAATGGAACTGAATTCAGAAACTCAATCATGGAAGCTTTCTGCAAGGAAAGAGGAGTCAAACAAGAATTTTCTGCACCTGGAACTCCACAGCAAAATGGTGTAGTTGAAAGAAAGAACAGAACCTTAATTGAAGCTGCCAGAACTATGCTTGATGAAGCAAAATTGCCAACTTATTTCTGGGCAGAAGCTGTTCAAACTGCTTGTTTTACTCAAAATGCAACTCTGATCAACAAGCATGGAAAAACACCATATGAGATGGTGAAAAACAAGAAGCCAAATTTGAAATATTTTCATATATTTGGATGCAAATGCTTTGTGTTGAAGACTCATCCTGAACAGTTGACCAAATTCGAGTTAAAAGCTGATGAAGGAATCTTTGTTGGCTATCCATTGTCAACAAAAGCATTCAGAGTTTTCAATCTGAGAACAAAGGTGATCATGGAATCCATACATGTGTCGTTTGATGACAAGAAAATAATTGGACTTGAAGACAAGGATGGATATGATCAACTACGTTTTGAAAATGAAGATCTATTCTCTGATGATATAAACTCTGATGAAGCAGGGTTGACAAACTCTGACGAAGCATACTCTGAACCTCTACTGGTAAATACTGGAGAAACTGGAAATTCTCAAATTGAACTAAATAGAGAACCAGTTGAGGGGGAGCGTGAAGAAGCTCAACAAGACACAGCAAGTGAGTCAGTTGAGGAAACTGATTCAAACTCTGACAGCTCAAACACTGAGCCATCCAACTCAGGGGGAGCCTCAGAAGCTGCAGAAAGTCAACACATGAATCAGGAGAGCATGGATCAAGGGGGAGGATCCAATACTGATACAAGAAGCCACTTACCAACAGCAAGAAAGTGGACACAGGCACATACACCTGATCTTATAATTGGAGATCCTGATGCTAGTGTAAGAACTAGAAGTGCAACAAATAATGAGTGTCTGTATCATGCTTTCTTGTCTCAAACAGAACCAAAGAAAGTGGAGGAAGCTCTTCAAGATGCTAATTGGATTACAGCAATGCAAGAAGAGTTAAATGAATTTGAAAGAAATGAAGTCTGGACACTTGTACCTAGACCAAAGAATAGATCAATTGTAGGTACAAAGTGGGTTTTCAGAAACAAGACTGACAGTGAAGGTGTGATTACAAGAAACAAGGCTAGACTTGTGGCTAAAGGTTATTCACAACAGGAAGGAATTGACTATGATGAAACCTTTGCTCCAGTTGCAAGATTGGAGGCCATAAGAATTTTTCTAGCCTATGCTGCACACAAGAAGTTTAAAGTTTTTCAGATGGATGTAAAAAGTGCTTTTCTCAATGGGAAGCTTGAAGAAGAAGTGTTTGTTGAACAACCACCAGGATTTATAGATTCCAAGCATCCAGATTATGTCTACAGGCTTGACAAGGCATTATATGGACTAAAGCAAGCACCAAGAGCATGGTATGAAACTCTTGCTCAATTTCTTTTAGAAAGTGGGTTCACAAGAGGTACAATTGATAAAACCCTGTTTTATTTCAATTCTGGTGATGATTTGCTTTTAGTTCAAATTTATGTAGACGATATTATTTTTGGATCTACTAATGACAAACTTTGTAAGAAGTTTGCAAAGCTTATGCAATCCAGGTATCAAATGAGCATGATGGGAGAGCTTAGTTATTTTCTAGGCTTACAGGTCAAGCAAACAGATGATGGGATTTTTATCAATCAAGCAAAGTATACCAGAAATCTTCTAAAGAAATTTGGTATGCTTGATAGTTCATCTGCTACAACTCCCATGGCTACAGCAACGAAGCTTGACAAAGACACAGGAGCCTCAGTAGATATGACTAACTACAGAGGAATGATAGGGTCTCTACTGTATCTTACTGCAAGTAGACCTGATATCATGTATGCAACATGTCTTTGTGCAAGATTTCAAGCAGATCCCAGAGAGCCTCATCTAACAGCTGTGAAAAGGATCTTCAAATATCTCAAAGGAACCATAACCCTGGGTTTGTGGTATCCTAGAGAATCAGAGTTTAAGTTAATTGGTTACTCTGATGCAGATTTTGCAGGCTGTAAGATAGACAGAAAAAGTACAAGTGGAAGCTGTCAATTTTTAGGTGACAGATTAGTTTCTTGGTACAGCAAGAAACAGAAGTCAATCTCCACATCCACTGCTGAAGCAGAGTATATAGCAGCTGGTAGCTGTTGTGCACAGATTTTATGGATGAAAAATCAACTGCTGGATTATGGGTTAAGGTACTCTAAAATACCTATTTTCTGTGATAACCAAAGTGCTATTGCTATGACAGGTAATCCAGTACAGCACTCCATGACCAAGCACATCAGCATAAGATATCATTTTATCAGAGAACATGTGGAAGAAGGGAACATTGAGCTTCATTTTGTGTCTACAGACCAACAACTTGCAGATATCTTCACCAAACCTTTGAGTGAAGCTACGTTTACAAGATTGGTAAATGAACTTGGAATGATCTCTGGTTCAGACTAGAGATACGGGTTAGACTCAAAATCTATTCATGTTTAATTGTTTAAATGCTCATGATTCCTTGCACATGTTAACTGTTATGTGAACCAGCATGTTAAACTCTGATGGTAAACTCTGTTGGTCATACTCTGATAGTTACAGTTTAATGTTATACTCTGATTGTAATTTCGTCTGAAACATTTGGACCAATGAAGAAATTTGTGTGAAGCATAATTCTCAGTAAGTAATTGTGAATCCTTAAGAGTTGATAGATTCTGATCTCAAATATGTGCAGTAAGCTAACACAGCATGATACTGTCTCTATATTTATAGCATCTCTTAGTTTATTGATCCTATACACTGAGTCTGTATTAGCTGTTTGCATCTTCTCTCATAAGTTAATTATAATTACTGATGAAAAGTCTAAACTCTGATTATTCATTGCAATTAATTCACCCTCAAATCAAAAGATGCCAAACAGAGCACAAATTCCTTTGAGATCATGTTGTGCCTAGGAAGATCCAGGAACTTATTGTATGAAATAAGGGCTAAAATCTTTGATTTTTGGTGACTAGTGCCAACCACTGATTACTGGAAAAATAAAAATAAAAATAAAAATAAAAAAAATATATATAATAAAGGGGGTGAAAAATAAAAGACATATCCAAATGAAAGGATATCAGTAATACAGAGTTTAGATAGAAAAATCAGTGTCTAATGTTATATATGAGAGTTTAGGCAACCAGTTTTTACTACTTTAGTTTGTGGATTTTATGCACTTTGAGATGATCTAAATACTGATTTCGGTAAACTCTGCTACTACACACACATATTTTCACAACTGTACAGATTGCGAAAAGAGTTTATTGACAAAGAGGGACAAATGGTAAACACTGATGTATTGTGTGAAATACGCCGAGGTTATTTTGTTTTAATCTCTGATGGTTAAAATAATCTCTTTGTTTCAGACATGTTATAATTTTGAGTTTAGCCATTTGTTTTTCGGAAAAAGTATGATTGAACGGAGAAAAGAAAGAGTGTGTTTGATAAGTCCTGATAGTGATTTGTAATGCTGCTGAGTATGTTAGTTTATTGTTTAAAGTGATATCATTTCTTTCACTTTACAATTACTATGCAAAATTGATAATACTGATATGTAAAGAAACAAATTTTTTTTCATTAATTGATTCAACTTTACATTCAGATCATTTCATACTCATGATTAGCTAAACTTTCTGATACATACTAATCACTATGGTTACAAAAGAAAAGATCTATTTAACCAGGATAAGTATCTGAATGCTACATCTGAAGCAGAAGAGCTAGAGCCAGAAGTTATTGTGCTCTACTACTTCTGATGATCGCAACCCAGTTGTTCAACTGATCATTATACCATCTGGAATTGCTTGACAACATCCTGAAGATGAATCATCATCATCATCATCTTCCTGGATTCTTTTTCTGCTTTGTAGCTTGCAGGATTCCAAGAAGATTGTCTCCTCAGTACCCATCAGGAAGCTCAGCTGGAAGAGCATCATACAAATCTCCATAGTATGATCGTCTGCCAGGATGGGCACATCATATGGACCGGGACGGATGATGTGCACATAAGGATTAGAGATTGGTCCTTCCGCTATTTCATCATCTGCTATAAGACCTTCATCATTCAGAAAAGACAGAACAAAAAACTCATCGATGATATAGTTTTCTTGTTGCTGCCAGTTCATGTTCATGAATGATTCTACATCCATGAATTCAAAGGTTCCTGCCATTTGGTGTATGGTAATTTTAAGATATGAAGCCTGTTGTGAAAATGCTTGGGGTTTTAAAGCATTCAACAGGGTAACTGAAAGGTTTTTTTCTTGAATCGAAGCGCTTGGGATAATAAGGTGCGGAGTTTCAAGACAGTCATTATTATTCTGACTATTGAGCTTCTTTGTACTTTATTATTAAAATTGATAATTTTATTATTATTAATTTTTTTTCTTTTAAGCGGATATTTTGAGTGTTATATGTGATGACAGGTGTTTTCACGTCTGCACGTGTGTATTGGAAGTTGTTAGATACAGCTGTCAGCGTATTCACGTCTGACATCTGTCCCACTAACATACTTCTCATCTTTACAGTTATTATTTAATACACTACATACACACGATTCAATCTTTTACGCACCTCATCTTTTCATAAGCTTTTACTCACACACAAACACTCAAACACTTTCGAAGCCCAGTTCTTCTTATATTCAAATCTTACTAATGGCAACTACAGCGTTTATTGCTTCTGAATTAGAATTTGTTCCCAACAATTATTCTGCTCCTGTAGCAAATGAGAACGCACCGGAGGCGTTTCATTTGATTCAGAGGTTCTTGTTACACTCTGATATCGGTACTGCTCTAACCGCACCGTCGAAGCTGTCTGCGACTCAAATTCGAACTTTTTGGCAGACAGGTACTTATGATAATGGAGGAGAGTCTGGATCGCCATCTATAATTTTTGAGTTTCAAGGAGATGAATTTGTTGTTACTCCTACTACTGTTCGTGATGCTTTGGGTCTTGAAGATTTCAATGCATTCACAATCTCTGTTGGAGATTTTGAGCTAGTTAGGATGATGGGCGAGATAGGTTACACTGGACCTTTGACAAAGATAGGTCAACTCAAAAGGCCATTTTTGCGCAAGGAGTGGAGCTTCTTTTTCGATTGCATTACTCGGGCTTTTGGAAAGAAGTGCACCAATTGGGATGCGATTCCTACGGATAGTCTACAGATCGGGTATTCTCTTCTCTATGGCAGTCATTTTGATGTTGCTAGATTAGTTCTAACTAATATTGGTGAGAAAATGCTAGAGAATAGAAATGTTGTTTATTTCTCTAGGTTTTGTCAATTGATATTCAGTTTTTGCTGTCCAAATGTTGAGATAGTAGAGGATGATGTTATACTTTCGTTTAAACTGCACAAGCGTATATTTTCTGACCTAATCAACAAGGACAACAAGAAAGGAGAAGTTGGTCCTTTAATGTTGCCTGCATCAGTGCAACAATTTCTTGACAACTTACAACAACAACAAGTCTCAACTGCTGAAGCTGGACCTTCTGTGTCTCAACCACAGAGGTCAAAGAGATCCAAAGTTCGAGCAGTTAAGTCTGGTTTGCAACAAACTGAAGCTGAGGCATCAAATGTTGATGCTGTGCCTCAGAGAAAAAGAATGAAGAAAAGGCGAGCCCAAAGGGCAAAGTCTGTTGTTGCTGATCCTATCTTTGACTCAGAAACTGAAGCTGATGAAGAGACTCTTCATCAGAGAAAGAGAAGACTAGTTGCTGATCAACTTTTTGGTGATATCATTGCCAATATGGACAAAGAATATGAAGACACTGAAGCTCCTACATCAGAGAATGAGGAGATTGTGATTACAACTGTACCTTCAAGTACTCCTGCAATTGTTGTTGAGGAGGATATTCTAACTGCTGAAGATACTGCAAATCCTGAACCTATTATGATGGATTTTGAACCAGAAGCTCCTACATCAAAAGCTGATGATGTAGTTGAGGAAGCTGCTGCATTCTCTGACAGCAGGATTGTGGATCATGAAGATACTGTACTGGAAGCTGATCAAGCTACTACTGAATTAGTAGAACCTATTGCTTCTCACACAGAAATCATTTCTCTTGATTTTGAGAAAGGTGAGGAAGTTGATCAGATTAGAGTTGATCCAGTTCCAGAAGCTGTTGCTGTACATGCTGATGCAACAGATAATGATCATGAGGATATTGTTTTACTTGAAGCTTTGCAACAATCAGTTGTAGAAATTGTTCAGAGAGAAGCAGAGGTTACTGCTCCAGCAAACTCTGATGTTCCTCATACTGTAGCAGATCAAGTACCTGATGCATCTGCTCAGTTAATTGATGAAATCACTGCTGAAAATGTGCTTGAAGATATTCACAGAGAGGATGACAATGCTGAAGCTAGTCCTGCTCATTCAAACTCTGATATTCAAGTGGAAATTTCTGATCTTCAAGCAAATTCTACTGAAGAGAGGGAAGTTCAAAGGGCTGCTTCTGAGCATTTTCAGAATATGTACTACAATGCATGGGCTAATGCAGATTATGTCTTTCCAGCACAACGAGCTGCAGATTTTCTATCTGATTCTGTTAAGAAGATTACAAATCCTGATGTCCTTACGAGCTTACAGGCCACTGTTATTCAAGTCAAATCTCTCAATAATAGATTTGATGAGAATCAACAGATGCTTACAAAATTGAAGAATGAAGTAAGTCTGAGGGATCTTACTTTAAAGGCTGACAGAACTTCTTACTTTGCCATGTTCAAGCAGCAAGCCAGGGATTCTGAAGAAATCAAGAAGAGGCTTGGGACAGTTGAGGACAACCAGAATGCTATGTCTGCTCAACTGACTTCCATTTCTACTGCGCTTGAATTGCTGACATCAGTTCTACTTTCTGATGATGTCAAAAAGGGGGAGAGTATACCTAAAGACAAATGCAAAGATACTCAAACTCTGAGACGGAAGGATGATTCTACTGATGGGGGAAGCAGAGGAAATGAAAGAAGGATTTCTGCTCAAAGGCAAAAACGTGTAATAAACTCTGGTGGTCAATCTACTTCTGGTGGTCAATCTACTTCAAAACTCAACAAAAGTTTAGTTGTTTCAGCTAACCCATCTACTGATGAAGAGATTGCTGCTAGGATCTTTATTAAAGAGCATGGAAAAGATGTTACAATTGAAGATATCCAAGCTGAAGAGCAAATGCTTGCTGAGGAACATAAGAAGAATGTTGAAGCTGGAATCTATAAAAAGAAGGATATCAAGGCTCCTAGAAAGAAAGAAAAAGGAATTGTTATCAAAGAGAATGTAAACTCTGATCAGAGTTTACAGTACTCAAGGAGGCCTGTGATTAAAAATGCTGACAAAGGAAAAGGTAAACTGGTAGAAGAAGAACAGTTACCTAAGAAGATTTATTCAACCTCTGACATTGCTCAAGTTGAAACAAGATTAGCAAAATCAACCTCTGACGCTGCTCAAGTTGATGATACTATTGAAGTTAAGCTAGCCTCTGACAAGGCTCAAGCTGTGCAAACTCAGCTAGCTCCTCAACTCAAAGGTTTCTTAAGACCTGTACTCTCTGAAACTCTGACACTTCAACCTGTGGATTTTTCTCAAACCAGGACTGTACTTGGAAAAGAATCTTATGATAAGTCTGGTTTAGGTTCACATAGGGAGAAGAGAATAAATAACAGATCTCAAGACAATATTTCACTGGCAGGATCTGGTATTAGGGATACACAAGAAAATCTTGATAAGTTAGAATCTGTTCAGTTGATTTTTCACAGAGTCTTGAAGAAGCAGTTTCTGTTATACTTCATGAGTGATGGAAGTGTTTATAGAGTTGGAGAATCTGATGTAAATCTCAAATCATGGGAAGAACTTGAATATGTACTTTATCTGTTGAAAGTGAAGAACAGACACACCCATAATGTTGCTCAAATCTTAAGAGAAAAGATGCTGAGATCAAAAGTAATGCTTGGAGGAGGAGAAGTCTCAAATGCTTATATTCCAAAGTACAGAAATCATGCTGGACAGTTGGTGAAGATGAAGAAAAACAGTGCTAGATTTACAACTGCACTTGGAATAAAAGTCTTAGAATTCAACTTAGAGTCAGATAAAGCTCAGTACATTCGGTTAGGAAATGACATGAAGAAGAACAGTATTTATTCTCTAAGGGCTGCCATATATCAAACTGGTGAAGGAGATCCAGAGTATAAGGAGCTGAAAGAGATTATGATAGCTGAACTTGAAAATGCTGAGAGAAGACTGCTGATTGATTATCTCAGGACTGTACCTGATATTGAAGAAGTCAAGTAAAGTCTGACTGTAAGTTTTTAATATTTTCTATTCTATGTCAAAATTAAACTCTGTTTTAAATTAAACTCTGTTATATGTTAAACACTGCATTTGTTGAATGGTTTTGACATCATCAATTATATGTTTAACTTGTACATTTTATTATGAACAAGTTGGGGGAGATTGTTAGATATAATTGCTAATGTTTGTTTATCAGTGTTTAAGCAACAGGTACTGACAAGAGTTTATCAGAAGCCAGTCAGAGTTTAGTTAAACTCTGACAGGGTGAAGAGTTTAAAGGTAGCCGGTCAGAGTTTATTTAAAGTCTGACAAGGTGATAGTTGAATTAGCTGTCGGTGCTGAATTGAAGATTCTAGAAGCAATATATTCTGAAGATGGAAAGAAGCAGAATATATTGATACAGCTAAGGAGATGGAATAGAAGATAAGAAGCAATCCTTAATTGATAAGTTTTGTATAGCTAACTTGTAGGAATATCAATTAGATAAGGATTGTATGTAGCTGTGCACTATATAAACACAGATAGGTTATCCCTAGAAGGGACGCGCGAATATTGATATATTATTCTTGTAACCTAGAAGCTCTTTGTGATTCATTAACATCATAAAGAGAGAAGCTGTTAATATAAATACAGTTTATTGATTCATAAACGGTGTTCTTAATTATCGTTATTCTCATACATACTTGATTATATTGTGTATTCGGCCTAACACTTCATTCCGTTGATAGTGTAATCTTCATTCCGTTGACATGTCTTCACTTAGGCAAAATTACAAGGCACATTATATTTACAATTAACCAACGTATTTTGCCTATCTAGTACTTAGTCAATATGACTTAGAAAACCTATCTAATACCTACAACAAATGCATATCAACCAGTGAAGTATTGTACAATGCAATTGCTACATTACTCATTTCGTTGATGACACTTATTCCGTTGATGAGCTACCTGTCAACGGAAGCTGCAAAGCATACCAATCCGTTTACAGTTACAAAAGTGTCTTAAAACAAAATCTACTAAGTGTTTTTACAATTATCATCAAGAACAACATATTCCTAACATTCTTTTATAGCAGAAGTGAATGTAATGTTGGACACACCTCTATCAAGGAGGCCTATTAATGGTAGGGCTATTGATGCAGTCTACACTACTCCCCCATGTTCATATTTTAAAGAAAGCTTCCTTCACAGTAACATATGAAATGAACTTCAAGGAGGTACATTTTCGTAATAGTTTAGCTCAGTGCACCCTATAATCATTTAATTTTTTAATTGTAGACAGACCTCATAAATGTTTTGGTTGCAGATATCACAATAGATTTTGAACATGATGGACAAAATAGAACCTCTATGTCATCTGAAATGAATAAAGAAAAGAGGAGTTCAAAACCAAGAGTAATGATAAGTGACAATCCAGAATTTTCCCAACCATGTTTTTCGACATGTTCCATTGAAAAAGACCAGGCGACGACTTCCAAAAGATAAAGATTTTGAAAGCAATACACAATTCTTCACATCAGAGTCAATGAGTCCCATGTCTCCAATTTATGTTACTGACAACATATCTGGTAATAGAATTTTTAAGTGTTTTTACAGTGCCTATTACAATTTGATGTTAATATATGTTGTACTAAATCTATTGCAGACCATGACCATCCAGAAAAAGATTGTGTTGAGGAGGATGAAGATTTTGTGGGCCATCCTGGTAATATTACTATAATATAACCAAAAAAAGTTGTTTGATATATAAATAAAATTGTCTTACAAATTATAAATAATTTTTCATTTAGTTATTGGTAGTGATAGTGATGAAGATGAAGTCATTTTTCTGGAAGAAGGCTTTCATACAATACCTGGTAGTGTAAATGAATTCAGAGGGAAAATAATTTCTTACATGATCTGTGACTCCCAAAGATGTTTGTCATTAAATTAAATGTTTTTGAATTCATAGGTTATGTAAGCTTGGGAGCTCCAACTGCCAAATGTAACAAGTGCAATGCCATTATGTGGAAGGAAGAAAGGGTGAACAAGAATGTGAAACGTGGCACTCCCGAGTTTTCATTGTGCTGTGCAAAGGGACAAATCAGTCTTCCCAAAGCACCTCCCACACCTTACATGATGCAGCTGTTAAATGATCCTAAGAAGGGAAAAAAATTCAGTAGGTGTATTCGGATGTACAATACCATGTTTGCTTTCACATCAATGGGAGGTAAAGTTGACCATTCTGTAAATAATGGTTCCTCTCCATATGTTTATCGTCTTAATGGACAAAACCATCATGTGTTTGGTTCTCTTATTCCTAATGATGGTGAGGATCCCAAATTTTGCCAATTGTACATTTATGACACTAATAATGAAGTTGAGAACCGAATGCATTGGGTTAATCAAAAGGATGGTCAGAAAGTGGAAGCTGAAATTGTTTCAGGCTTGATAAAAATGTTAGATACAACAAATGAATTAGTAAAATACTTACGTTTTGCACGTGATCGCTTCAAAGATCAACTTGTACAAGACTTGAAAATTGTAATGAAAGTTTGTAGGGCTGAAAGTGGCCGTGAAAATTTTATAGGACCGTCAAATGAAGTGGGTGCAATCATGGTTGGTGATTTAGAAGATACATGTGGAGGAAGAGATATTATTATTGAGAGTAAAAGTAATGGTCTTGAACGCATATCTGATATACATCCCAAACTAATGGCCTTACAATATCCTCTCCTCTTTCCTAATGGTGAAGATGGATACCATGATGATATCCCATATGTTCAGACCAAAGAAAATAGAGGGAAGAAGCGTAAAAGGGTTACAATGAAGGAGTTTTATTCGTACAAGTTTCAGGTCCGACATGATGAAGGTACAATTCTGTGACTACATGGTAAACTTCATTGATTGTTTTTTTGATAAACGAGTTGGTACTAACAGATTTCTGCTTTATGATCTGACCAGGTAACACTCCTAGGCTAGGTGGAAGACTTTTCCAACAGTACATTGTTGATGCTTTCTCAGCAATTGAGCAAGCCCGATTATGGTGGTTTTGTACTCATCAAACAACTCTTCGCAATGATCTTTATGATAATATGAGAAAGAGTCATCGAAATGGAGAAAGAAGTACGAGTAATGTTGGAAAAGGGTTCATACTACCTGCAAGCTTCCTTGGCTCAAAAAGGTACATGCAACAACACTTCCAAGATGCCTTGGTAGTTTGTAGATACATTGGTCATCCTGACATATTTTTGACTATGACAACCAATCCGATGTGGGACGAGATTTTGGAGATGATGAAATGCAATCCAGGTTGCTCAGCAACAGACTCCCCCGACATTGTTGCGCGTGTGTTCAAACTGAAACTTGATCAGATTATAGAGGATATAAGGAAAAAAATCTTATTTTGGAACATGTGTCGGAAGTAAGAACTTTAATCAACTTATTATTGTACCATTTTGTGTCCCTTTTTTTAATATATTAGTCAATATTTACTAATTGCCTTTTTTTAAATACAGTTATGTATGTAGTTGAGTTCCAAAAGCGCGGACTCCCACACGTGCATATGTTAATATGGCTCGATGCGGAATCCAAAAAAAACTTAATAAAAATGTGGACCAGTTTGTATCTGCTGAGATCCCCGACCCTGTGGAGGATCCTATTGGTTATGCTGCCGTTAAATCCTTTATGATACATGGACCGTGTGGATTGGAAAACCCCCGGTCTCCATGCATGAAAAATATGAAGTGTGGCAAACACTTCCCTAAGAAGTAAGATTTCTTCTGGTATAATCAAGCTAAATTCAAAGGTCAATTATTTTAACTGTCAAAATTTCTTCTATCTGATCAGATATTGTGCACAAACTTCATTTGATCAATCTGGATTCCCAGTTTATAAGCATCGTAATACTAATGTTAACGTGACCAAGGGGAAGACGGAGCTTGACAACCAATTTGTCGTCCCTTACAATAGAGGGCTTTTAGTCAAATATCAGTGTCACATGAACGTGGAAATTTGTTGCCATGCACGTAGCTTGAAGTATTTATTCAAGTACTATCTAAAAGGCCATGATAGGGCTACAGTTGAAGTCTCAAAAAGAAACAATGAAGACGATGAGAATCAAAATCTTCCAGTCGATGAAATTAAAGCGTATTTTGATGGAAGGTACATATGTGGAGTAGAGGCTGCACATCGTATATTCGGATTTGATATCCATTTTCGGTCCATTTCAGTTCTTCGTCTTTCCTACCATTTGCCTGGAAAGCGAAATTGTACCTTTCGCGAGGATGATAATCTGGAAAAAGTTATTCAAAGGGAAAAATTTAGACAAAGTCAATTGGAAGCATTTTTTCGACTGAACCGTGAAGACAAAAATGCAAGAAAATACACTTATGACGAGATCCCGCAACACTATGTCTGGAATGTTAATGATACTGTTTGGACATTACGCAAAAGAGGTACTCAAATTGGCAGATTGTTGTATACTCATCACAGTGCTGGAGAGATTTGGTATTTACGACTTTTACTTACAAAGGTTCGTGGTCCAACTTCGTTTGAATGTCTAAAAAGTATTGATGGTGTCGTTTAAAGCACATTTAAAGAAGCATGTACGAGATAGGGTTTTCTTGATGTTGATAACGAATGGAATGAACTCCTGGAAGAATGTGCAAAGTGTGGTTTTCCTCCTCAAATACGAGAACTTTTTGTACACATTATGGTTAATTGTCAAGTGACTGATCTTTGTAGTTTATGGTTGAAACATTGGAAGACCATGATTGACGACATTATCATGCACCACAATAATGCCTTTGTTCGTTAACATGTGTATACCCCAATAATGTAATTCTGTGTGTTCTCTTAATAGGTACACTATAAATGTCACCTTTTTTAATGATTTGGCTGAGAAATTGGATAAAGAGCTGAAAGATATAACCGAAGAATGTGTTGTGATCATCATTGCAAGTGCAAAAGTTAATCAACATGATGGTAAATAAATGTTCCTCACTTTGTTATTCAACTTATTTGTAAACTTAATTATTTCTTTCATACCATGAACTGTTGAAATTGTGAAGCTACATTAAATCTCAAACTGTTTATTTGATTCCCAAATTTTCTGTTGATACCAACTTTACAATTAAACAGGAGCAACATGTTTGAACAACTACCATGCAACCAGATTCTATCTCAATGCTGAGCACTACAGTGTCAAAGCTGTAAAGCAGAGGTATTGCATATTTAAGGGTTGAGTTACAAAACGTGTGGGTTTGAAGTTATTACTTATTACCTTATTGCATATTAGCAGTAAAATGTAATGAAATCTTAAATTTGCAATAATGAAGAGCTGTTAGTAATAAATTTACTGAAGAAGTATTGGAACATGAAGAGGAGAATGTGGCCGAAATGTTAACAATTGCCCAGATAAAGAAATTGACAGCAGAATACATTGAGGTACCACAAAAATCAGACTTTTATTTCTATACATACGTCGCTGCACATCTAAGGGAACGTGTAATTGTGTCCGAATTTTGAATGTCATGTAGAGGAAGGTGAGGTGCCAAATCACTGTTAAGAAAATTGATATCAAAAGTAACTGGTATGACAATGTTTGTACAACCTGTGGAGTGGAGGTCAACATTGTTGATGGGAGGTATAAATGCTTAATTTGTGTTAGAAATATTCCATATCCGGATAAAAGGTAACTAATCAGGTCTTTCAGACATAGGAGCATTTGTTTACTTTCTTGACTACATTACCATAGTTCTGACGTTTTGGTCCCATAGGTTCAGACTTGCTGCGGTATGCAATGACCTTACTGGTATTCTCCCAATTGTATTCCCGGATGAAGATATACAACGACTTACTGGGATAAATGCTTTTGAGATTGACAATGATGAAAATGAAGTAAGATATATTTTAGTCATTTTTCTATAGTTAATCTTTGCAATTTGATTATTAGAGTTTTTTTTGGTAAATTCATTATTTACATTATTCATCTTGCAGGTAGGAGATGATATTGCATTTCCTCCAACGCTGAAAGCGTTTGAGAAAAAAGAATACATTGTCACATTGAAGATAAGAGAAAGCAATATAAACAAGTCCAACAACATTTACATGGCAACTGAAATTAACGATCCAGGGGAAAGCTTGGGAGATCACAGTCCATCCAAAGTTCAAGTAATGGTTACAACTAAAAAAACTATGTGCATGGTAATGTTAAGCATATATACATAGGTACATGATAGTTATTATTTCCCGAACTATTCATGTTTCACACCAATTTGTTTGTTGTGGCCAGGACTTGGAGGGAACTGAAACTACAATATTTAGTCCTCCAACGGGAAAGTCATCAAACAAGATAAGACCAAGAGCCAATACTGACCCTGTCCAATATGAAATGGACGAAAATGTGGTTCTTTCAAAGTTGAAGATTATTAAGACTGAGAAGGTATGGTCATTTTTCGAAGCAAAAAAATTATAAAGAAATGCCCTATTGTTTTCTTTCACCAATTGACAATCTGTTGTTTTCTCTTTTGCAGATGTAGGTTGTTTTATTACCAAGCTTATGGTTACTACTGTCCACACCTATTACTATGACAGTTCATTTTGCTTCACAGTCTGTACTATCTTTTGTTTTTTTAATTGACATTTTCAGATTGTTGTTTTCCGAGCTATGCTTTTGTGTATTGAATATTGATTGCCTCTTTCCTCTTACACCAAAAAGGAATGTTTATGTTTTAATGGCTACATTTTCAATATATTGACAGTATCTACTTTATGTGTTCAAAGATTACAGATAACATTTATTTACTGGTAGATGGGCATCTATTAAATTCTCAATTGAACTCAAACCATAGAGAAATAAAAATTTAAGGGTTCCATTCACAAAAAAATGAATAGAAATGAAAGAAGTTCCCGACTATAAATTGCATAACATCGGATAGAAGCCTCAGAATTAAGAAAACTTAGTTCAAGTTCTACACTTACAGAAACAGAAAACTATGGCAAGCAAAACATTTGATTTTTTCAAAGACTTAAGGAAAGGAAAATATGATTGGAAGGTTCAAGCAAGGATACTGAATCTATGGAGAGGATATACCAAAAAAGGAGAGCCCTTCAAAGCATTTAACCTCTTTCTATTGGATACGAAAGTAAGTAATTTTAATTCTCAGTACCCAAGTAAACAGAACTTTAATTAATTTCGTAGTTTTATCTATTATTCAGCGCGGCCGAATCCATGCTTTTGTGCCCGGTGCTGTGGCGGAAGATATAGAGAAACAGGTCGAATTAGGAGTAATCTACCTCATACAAAATTTCACTGTGAAAGACTACAAAGTAGAAGACAAATTTAGGTGTATCAAAAAAGAAATTCAAATTGTAATTGGAAGTGACACAACTTTGAAGCCATTAGAAGAGAATGATGTTAGTATTGAAAGATGTTGGTTTGATTTCTATGACCTTGAAGACCTTAAGCCACTAGGAAAACAAAACACCTATCTCACTGGTACATTTCTTTATATCATTTTCTACTCAGCTTTCTTTTTCGGTTTTACATATCTGTATACAATCTTTTTTAAAATTACAATGCACACATCATATTTTCATATTAATAGATGTTATTGGAGTAATGGAAGACCATGACCCCATTGGAAAATTGAGAAACAGACATGGAGAGATACAATCACAGATCAAATTTAGCATAACTGATGGGAGGTTTGTAATTGTTTTTCAATTGTGATTTTTTGAAAATTTTATTTTCAATGAAATAATTACAACCTTAACTCTAAAAATTTAGACTACATTCTTTGTTTTATTTAGAACTAGCGTCAAAGTAACTTTTTGGGACGACTTTGCTGAGTTGTTTGCTGATACCATTGAAAGAGATCTAGAACACCCACTGATTATCATTATTGGCAGTTGTAGAGTAACCATTTGGGATGGTATGATTTTTTATCATAATTTACAAAGTTGTCAAGTTTTCTTTTCTAAAACTAACACCTAATAACTAATCTGTAGAGGAAGTAATTCTTGCAAATGTTGGAGCTACAACTTTTTATCTCAATTATGACCACTACAGTGTGACTGAACTTAGGAAGAGGTAAGTTTGTTTACCAATGTATCTATGTTTTCCACTTTTAGTAGAACCACATCTAAACCAAAAAATATTCTCTATAGACTTGCAGGTCCTGAATTTAGAAACATAAATTTGTCTAAGCAAAAGTACACGACTCCAATGGTTTATAATGTGAAAGATCTAAAGAATCTTGATATGAATGATGATGAGGTAATAGTAAATATTTGCCAAGACTATAACTAATTATGTAAATGCCCAATTATTAATATTTTGGTTTCATGTTATGTACGAAGTTCATGTGCCAGCTCCGCATAATGTTCATTCAACAAATCAGAACATGGTGCCACCCTATATGCACCTCCTGTTACCAAAAAACTAAAAAAGAGCAAAATGTGCACATTTGCAGTGCTTGCAACAGAGTGGTTCAGGACAACATTGGGGAAAAGCAAAATTACTATGTGGCTACAAATATAAAAATTTACAGTTTTCTATTGTTTGGTTTTTGAATAACAGGGAAACAAGGAAGATAATTGGCCATCACTTTTGCAAACACTAGAAAACAAAGACTACACTGTGAAGATAAAATGTATTCAGGACAACATTGGGGAAAAGCAAAATTACTATGTGGCTACAAATATAATGCAAGGTTTTAACTTGCAAGTTCTAAAGCAGGAAGGTGAAGAAAATCCCCCACATCCAATCAGTTATACAGAACCACAAGTACATAAATCCCCTATCTATTATAATTTATGTCCCTTACATTACCTATTTTAAACAGGCTTAGGTTACAGCTAACACTATTTATTTAAATAGGTTTCTGGGTCCAGTTACCATTTGGGATCATTCTCTGGCTGAATGGATTGCATACTAAAAGATGAAGAAAACTTCCTACTCGAGAAAGCCATAATGTACTTATATTATATATTAGTGAGCTTATCTAAATGTTCACCAAGATTTAGTAATCCTATGTAATCCTAAGTTTTCCAATGCATTCCTTTGACATAACTTCATTTAGTCGCGCAGTTGTTTAAGTGCTTTCTAAAATATTTAAACAAAACTAAGGGTAACATATAAGCATATCATGCTAGATAATGATATATGAGAATCTAAAACGAAAAACCAAAGAGTAGAAAACTTAACACAATAAGCATTTCAATCAATTACATGATAACTTCATGCATGAGCAAATTTAAGAATTCAAATTCAACAAAGTACTGATTCAATGCATGATTTCCCAAAAGTAAGGAAACAAGTTCAAAGTAGTCTAAACAGAATTCAACAAATTTAGCAGGAAATAAGATAGCAGTACTCGCCTTAACTGTTATGTTGCCCGGGGGAGGTGGAAAGTACCCCAACAGTAAAATGATTAATAGAAAATGCTGGAGACTCAAACACACACAAATCACCAACTTTAAGATCCAAATCATTTCGAAAGTCTATCCAACTGTCGTGGATTGTTGTTCGCTTCCACATATTTCTTCTTCTCACTTGAAGCTTCCAAGAACGACTTCCATTATATGCCACTATATAATCATTTTTCCCCACATACTACATAAGCTCATAAATTCAGTAGAGATATCCTAACAACCAATACAGTGAAGAAAATAAGGATTATTGGTAATTACACAAAACACAATTAAATGTCTAATATTCATCAGATTTAAACCAACAATCATAACTTACCACCCCATAACAGTATCTCTCCATATGGAAAGGTTGAACTTTTATTTCAAATCGAGATGACACAACATCAAGTTCACCAGTGACACCTATACATGATCAGTACAATTAATAATAGCATCTATTCAGGTCAATTGATGTACATTTAGTAAAAGAATTGATTTATAGATATTACCGCAACGAATTGGTGAACCAGGAAAGACAATCTCAAACATATTGGCATCAAATGCAGAGATGTCAAAGTTAAGGTACCCATCAAAGGTGAATAGCAACATATGAAATGAGTTCAAGTCAGGGAGTCCTAAAATTTCACACATAGAGTGGAAACCAGTAATTTTAGAACTGTCCTGATGGTAACGAGCAAGAAAATTCTTCCCATTACTTCAAACCATTCAGAAATGATAATACAAAGCCGAAGCACAACGATCTAAGAATTCCAGTGGCAGATCCTACATACAAAATTTAAAAACAAAAGTTAGATATCTATACATTGTTGTACTTTAACAAGTAATAGCTCATAAAACAAAGATTAAAGCAACATTCTTAGTACTAACAATTTCATCATAAATCTTTTTAGTTGGATCAATAAATTTCGCAAATCTCCAACCACCAGGAACCAATTTCACTGAACACAAATACAAATTCATGAGAGAACGAATAAAAATATCCCAAAAAAAGACATCCATCATATAAAAACATTTAAATTTCAGAATTATACCTCGAACAGGATTGCATGTCTGAAAACTGTTAACCATCATGGGGTATTCAATTTCTGAACAATTGTTGCCTAAAACGGAAAGATTAAAGTCCAAACGCCCAAAATATTCAAAAACTAACATTTCACCGCCTTTGAAATTAAATTGATTAAAAAAAGAACCCAAGCCCATCAATACTCCCCTTCTCTTATCAAATTCGACAGGAACCAAGAATCCAGTTCGCAGTTTTAGATGAAATTTTGGGCGAATCCTATCAGCAAATTGTGTACAGAATGAAGAAGGAATTTTCTGTTGAAAATACATAAAACTTAAAAAACAGTATCCAAAGAAAAAAATGAAATTACAAGCGAAAAAAGGGGATTAAACAAGATTTTAGGAATATACCAGTTCATTGGCTACAACATCTTTACGAGAGAGAATATTGACAAATTTAGGTGCTACCAAGCCAAAGGAATCCATATCTATATATTTATGCAAATATGTTAAAAATGTTATATAATTGTTAAAAATATGCAAATATCTTATCCCGGTTAATCGCCGACTTTTAGAACACTGGTTTTGGTATGAAGGATTTTGGACAGATTTTATCTTAATTGGGAGACCACCAAATTATATCTTTATATATAATTAGTGTAAAACACTTAAATGGTATGGTTTGGTTGGTCGTCCGCGGTCCTACATAGCTAAAAATTCTCTACGGGTACTACATAGCTAAAAACTCACTACTATAAAACAATTACACAATTAGAGTTATTAATAATACTCTGCTTTAGAGAAAAAATAATATTTCTATATAAATAAAGAATAATAGAAGTAGTATAATTTTAATATTTTAAATATTTACACTAAAATTTATTAAAATTAAATTTATAAAAACAATGAATAGACATATAAATAATCATTCTTGTAGTGAATTTGTATATATAAAAAATTCATAATTTTTATCATTTCAAGAAGTACAACATAAACCGAAATAATATATACATATGAAAAAAATATAATATTAACTTAATGAATTTATATTTTTATGAAAATACACAAAGATATCAATAAATAAATAAAATTATAAAAACACTAAAATAAAATAACTTATTAAACGTTGCACGTGTATAAAGCTAGTATTCAAGTAAAACATGGACAACTTCCGATAAAAAAAAACCCACACAATGATTATTTTAGTAAAAAGTTAATCAATTTATTCAAGAAAAATTGTCAAGAAAAAGCAAAATTTAAAAATAATATAGCCAATGCTTAGCGGCGTAGATACTGGTAAAAATAAAATGAAAATTGACCGTAGTTTAATTTAGTAATTCGGTGCTGAAATATAAAAACACTACTTCAAAATCAGGCTTTCCACGCGTCGAAGCTTCATCCCCTCTCCCACAATCTGTACCAGTATATTCATATACATAAATGTCTACCTGTATCTATATCTGTATATATGCGCGCATTCTCGAATGATAGTTAGATTTGATCTGTATATAACATACTTGTGAGCTCTGTTCAAATTTGAGCTAATGGCGCCGAGCAAGATCAACTCCAATGTAACCTCTCTCTCTCTCTCTCTCTCTCTCTCTGTCTCTCTCTCTCTCTCTCTCTCTCTCTCTCTCGCTTTCTCTCTCTCTCTCTCTCTCTCTCCCTCTCCCTCTCCCTCTCTCCCTCTCCCTCCATCTCTCCCTCTCCCTCTCCCTCTCCCTCTCTCCCAATATTAATATTTTTCATTTGAGCTATGATATGTGTGACTGTGTAGTGCTTTGATTTTTACGTGAATCACATATTTTACTTAATTTTAATAGTGTTTGATGATCCTAGGGTTTGATCCTCAAGTTTTTCAATTATTGTAATTTTTGCATACTCCTTTTATATATTGCGGATATCCTTATTGATAAAAGGTCGCCTCAGTGGAGGAAAATGTGTGCGTAGACTATAATTAAAGTTGCGTAGACTATAATCACAGTTGCGTAAATATGGTGGAATCGAAACAATTGTTAGATGTTTGTGGTAATTGACAGGTAGATTATTATGTTACTAAAGGTGATCAAGTTAACATATTTCCAGGAACTAGGTTTAAGAGACGTAAAGATTCTAAGATAAAGATGTCCGTAGATGATGAGTTTAATTGTTGATTATGTAAAAATGGCACTAAATTAAATATATCGCATCTTTCGGAGAGATTTAAGTGCTTGGAATTTTTGTTGATTTAGTGTCGTCGATTGTGTGAGTTGAATAGTTGGATTCAGTTGAGCTGGTTGTGCGGGATGGCCGGATGGGAACTATTGAAGGTTGTGATTCAAAGAGGAGTCCTCACATGGAACAAGGTGGAGATAGAGTTCTCGATGAGATGATGCACGGAGTACATCAACAGCATTCGATGTGCAGGGAGTTATTGGACCATAGATTGCAACAATTAGAGGAATTACTCAAGGTTGCTAATCACCAGTTCATTATGATGAAGCAGACGAAGCTTAAAAAGGAGGATAATTTCATCAATCCTTTTGGTTGAAGCATCAATTAGAGGTTGCTAATCACCAATTCATTGTGATGAAGCAGATGAAGCCATAACTCATACCTCTAGGTCAAATAAACCTCATACGTTGAAGCATCTTAAGCTGAACTTTCCTAAGTTTAAAGAATGAGCAGGAGTCTCTGAATGTTTACAAATAGTGACCACCAGTTGGCTGTTTCTTGGCTTAGGCAATGCCACACAGGGATGGCCAAACCCCACAGAGCAGGGAAAATGCACATGCTGCTTGGGAAACCTTATACAAGGAAACTATGATGAAGAACCAGGGGAGGGCCAAGAAACTTATACAAGGAACCCTAAGCTTATCCTCTGTGTTAGCCTTTCTTTTAACCCTTTTCCTACGTCAGTAGACCGAGTAATGACATGATTATTTTCTCTAACCCTGATAATTCATAATGTGTAAAGCTTTCTGTTAAAGGGATTTAACAGGTATGTATCTGTTTTAGAGGTATGTTTAACATATTACTACATGATACATCACTTGTAGTTGGAGAAAAACTAAACGTCTAATATGGATCATACTGATGTAGTCCCTTGGCTAGATTCTATATGTACAATATGTGTAGAAAATACCCTGGTTGTTGATACTCGACTTAATAAAGTAACCATTGTGTTCTACTCCCTTGATGATTTTCTAAGCAATAAGAAAGATTGAATGCTCTAGAAATTTTATGCATACATATACATCTGCAAATAATGTCTATGAGGTTTATTTTTATATAACTAATATGCATTTTTTTAAAGATCCACCCTTATCGATGTAAAGGTCATGGGAAATAAAGTTACATGTGAACATTTGCATACGAATTGACTTGTGTATAATTCATTTTATAATAACAATTTAATATTGAGTCCACACCATTAAACTATCATCACTTTTAATAGCATTATAAGATTTACACTTTACAAATTTTATGCTTAAGAAAATATATATATACAACTTTTGCAAAAATATTTGTATGAAGTATATGTTTATATGGTAAGATTGTAGAAAAGAAGCAAAATATTGTGTATATGAATTAACTTTGTATAACCTACATGAGGTTAATTACATATCAGACAGAAGCCTCTATATATTTGAAATTGTGTACTGTAAACCATTGTGAATGCTGATGCATGAGCCGTAAAAATAGGCCTAAAACCAAGCCAAGTCATGTTCATAAGCCGTGGTTGGTGTGTATGTGGTTCCTAGAAATATATATATATATATATATATATATATCATTTTATTATGTATGGGCCCTTACTTGTATCCTCTTCTATTTATTTGTCAAATTCGACACATAATAACTTCAGTAAATGGATCTTTATTGAACTATTATCTATATTACATTTGACTCCTACTGATGGAAACTTGTACGTGATACTAGAAGTTATATAACACTTTAAGAGAGTATAGATTATCTTCAGTTAGTATGACGTCCAAGTAACTGATTTATTTATTTCTAAGTTCTTACTGGAAACTTCAGTTTTATAAGCTTATTTATGATAGTGTTATATGATATCGAACTGAGCCGTACATTATCAGCATAGGTGCAAAGCAATGTCTTCCTAGCATAAACCATAATTCAGTTCTTGCTTAAGTATAGTGTGTGTTACCCACATCACACATTCAACTGAGAGTTTCCCGATTGATTATAATATATCAATGCTGCATGTCCCTGTTATGGTTTATGGTGAAGTTTATAGACCAAAAAATATCTTGCAAATGTATCCCAGTATATTGCAGAATAAATAGAAATGACATGCTTAAATGGTTAAACGAGTTTATTAATAATCTAAGTTGATACAACATTAAAGTTTCCCTACGGCTTAAAACACTATGTTGTTTGCTACCTTCTGTATTCTACATGTAACTAGAATTTAACAGTAAACTGCTTATGATTTATCTCACCAAAGCTTTTGGGACACTTATGACTTGTGAACAACTTATTTGTCTCTTTTGAACAGAATAATGCTAGTGCATCATCACAGGAGAACAGTTTTGTTGATTCACTCTCTCCTAAGAACTCTGAGAAGGCAGTACAGGAAATGATTAAGCCTCTTGTTCAGGGGACTGACGACCATCTTATTGAGTTTTCAGAGGTTATGAGAAGTATGCCTATGTTTACATGTTATATATATCCACATCTTTGACCGAAATATATATGTACATAAGAACTAAGTTTGATGTTACATCCATGTTTTTATTAAATCCATTTTAGCTGTCACAAAGGCATTAAGACAAGTTGCTGAAGGGAAGGCCTCTGCTAAAGCCGAGGCTGCTGAATGGAAGCGTAAATATGAAATCGAGAGGGCACGATATATGGACTTGGAGAATAGAGGTAGTAATGATTAAACAGCACACATCCTCTTAATAGTCGGATATTTTTCACTAACGAAGAAAGTTTTTCAAATGATAACTGATGTCATCAACTATTATTGGAAAGCACCAAACCTCAAGATCTCTAAGACGAAGTTGATTGCTTACGGTTATTGTTAATTCGTTCTTGTAGCAGATAAATGTTGCTGCATCAGATACATTACATTATAGAATGTTTATATATGCTGGGAGTCTTGTATGGTAATTTACAGTTTGTTTCAAAGAAAGTCTCAAATCCACAAACTGAAGCCAAACACAATCATTGACATAAAAGCAACAATTTAATCCTCCTTTACTTTTTGCATAATTTTCTCTAGAATTACACATAGGAGACCTGATTATATTCAGAGCTATTCTCCTCACCTTCAGTGTATCACTTTTTGCATACACTTCTCTAAAATTGAAGTTCTGTAGATGTTAATCATTTAAATTGACATACTTTGTTGACTTCTTATAGGTTTAGGATAATTTGATGAACTAATTGTAGTCTATTTGCAATGTATTTGAAAGAACGCTAAATAATTTTCCTTAAGCATAATGCGAGGTTATTGATACTATTTCTAACCAAGTAATGAAACAAGGACTGGATATTGCTTCTTTTAGAGTTGTAGTCTTCCTGATGTCAAATCTTTCTTTTGCGGTAATAACTTTCTTACATTAAGTCACGTACTGAAAAATTAGATCATTATCAAATCTAAGAGTTTGCTAATCAAGTTTAAACTCAGGCAATAAGATTTGTGCAAAGCTCGGAAGTTGCTGTACTCAGGCTTGTACAAATATTTCAAGGGGATTCTTAAGTATTATTCTCCCTTGTCTTGTTATTTGGGACATTTGGAAGGAATGTAATGGACAAGAGTCTGGAGGTACTTAATTATACTTACACTACTGATGAAATTTCTGACCCCCAATTACCCTAAAGTTGTTGACTTCTATGTCTTCCTATTTCTGTCATGTTCTTGAGATGTTTGTCCCTCTCGAAAGAAAGTCGCACGATCAATCTGAATTGCTTACACAGATTGACTAAGAAACATGACTCGATAATCTTTAGACTATCCTCCAAATAAAATGTACTGTCGTTTGATTATGTCACCCCTCTACCAACTTATTACAATTGTTAAAGTTGCCTAATTCACATGACTTCCCAGTTATACCCAAAATCTTGGTAAGAATTTGTCTCTGTCTCTTGTGACAGCCTTTCATATTTGTATGCCGTGTGTCAGGTTCTAGTATTTATTGGAAAAACTTTGACCTTCTTTCTATTACTTCTTTAGTCCCACTTTTTTTGAAACATGTATTTCAGTATACTTGGACTGATTTTTAAGACCATGCCAGAAAATTTTATGATATATTGTACTATGTTATATACTCTCCTGAGATAGTAAAATGCTACGTATATAATTTATCTTATATTATTTTAAATTTTGTCATAATGCTTTTGCGTAGTTGATAGTTTTGAATAGAGCAAATTAGACAGGGTATTGCAAATTAAGTAGGATGCTCAGAGTAGTTGGTATTGTTTTCATACTTTAATAGTTTCTGTTCAGCTTGATAATACAAAATGTAGCATTGCTTGAAGTTGTTAAGTTGAATCATCTATCACTAAAGAAATTTTAGTTAATCCATCTTTTTTTTTCTTGTTTATGGCTTTTGCACGGGTTGAGTAGCTAACATCTGACCTTAAATTTATAATCCGCAGTCTGAATTAAGGATTTATGATGTTAGGATAAAGATTACATTCTATAACACATAAGTTTGATCATAGAAATGATCAATGGATCTAAACAAAGAGAGCTTTAATCTGCCCGCGATATGCTTTCACATAATTAAATTAATGATTTGGATTGATTCTACTTAATTTTCATTGAGTTAACTGATTAGTGATATATGTTTCAGTCCTGCTTCTCAATATTTGTTGTCATATTCCTGAAGTGCAACAAAACTCACAAACTTCTATTTGTATTCTTCAACCAAAGTGCAATCCGAGGAGCATGTCAGTGAGCCAAATGCCCAGAGACTAGAGAACTTGGCAAACCATTTGTCCTCGTCAAAGAAAGCTGGTGATACATCTGAACACAGTTGTGGAAATAATGGGATTTTCTCTCATGAAGTTCTTCTGGATGGAGAGACTGAACGTGATTCCAAAGTGATGCAATGTAATTTCAAGAGTAAGGTAAAGACTCTGAGTTTCTAAAGTTATATATCATTGAGCGCGGACACAGAATGTGACTGTAGTCGTAATTAATTTGTTCCAGATACTGCTCCAATGGTTGTCTGGATTCTTACCCTGTGGTTGGCTATGGCCATTTGATTGACCTTTGGTGTTCTCTTTTGGCTTATTTTCAAAAACTAAGCAATTGTTTTTTTTAAAAAGTATCCGGTTAGGTACATTTTTGGGAAAATACGAATGAGGGTGTTTGCTTGACTTGTATTGAAAAAGATATGCAATTATCTCTCAGAAAAAGTACATGTTTTTTTTTGTTCTTTTTTAAAAAGTAAGTGTTATTTTTGTGGAAACAACTAAAACAAACCCTAGACTGTGGTCTTGATTTGCTTTAGGGAATACCTATATTGGGTGTTATACATTTCTGTCTTACTACTATGATAAATGGTAGTAGATCAAGTCTGGTACTCAATATGTGACTAGTTCCTGATTATAGTAAGTGGGTTTTTTGAACTGCCTTGCCCCACAAGCTGCGAGTCAAATAAAATTTTCCGGCTATGCATGAATCAATGAATTACATTATCTCTGTATTCTTGTTTATATTTGTTGTTTCTGCTGACCGTAAATAAAAAATATCTTAAAAAAAGTTGAAGATTTGGATGCAAAATCGTAAGTTAGATGTCAATGTTCATTGTCATAAGCACACGCAACACACGTGTCCTCAACATTATTGATGTTGCTTTCTTTGCTAACAGCATCTGTGCAACACTATCTTTAATAATTTTATTTTCTTCCCTTGACGATAGGCATCATTTAAACTATCTTGGTGCTGTAAAGGTGAAAAAAGTGATCAGCATAAACATGACATTGTATCTTTTGACAAGGGAAACATAACAACTGCAGAACGCAGCAGTAAACAGGTAACTTTGCTGTTCCCAAAACTCCTAGATTTCAGTAATGAAAATCAGTTTTGGAATCTTATATTTACCCACACTTTCCATCACAGATATCTTTGAAATGGGAATCTCCCCCGCAGACCGTGCTTATCATGACCAAACCAAATTCAACTGCTGTACGCATTCTTTGTGCAGATATGGTCAGGTAGGATAATCCTATTCTGTTGTTTATATAAAAAACAGTAGAATTGGGGTATTTACAATTCTTCACAAGGAGAAACCTGTAAAATGTCATTAGAATTACCATATGTGCCTTGTTTAAGTTTATGGAATAAATTATGTAGGACTCTAGTTTCTTACAATAAATTGATAGATCAAGTATGGAGGATGTAAAATAACTGACAAGTGCAACTTTGTTCCATTTTATTGCATGTCACTTCCCATATGTTCAATTGCAAAAGTAACTTCTTCTGTTGTTCGATTTCTACAGTTATTATTGTCATCTTGTGACTCTTGATTCATGAAGAGGTTTCACCTACAGTGCTTAAACTTGTAGCTATGTTAAACATTCTTGCAATTAATGTTGATCACAGGATACAGTTATATACATACAGGGGTATTTTTGATAGAGTTGCAGATATTTATTTTCAAGTCCTACTATATAAAGATGTACAGGTTGAAGATTTATGTGTACGCATTTGATTATTACATAGAAAATACATATGAATATGTTGCAATAATATATTGCAAAATAAGTCATTATTGTTGTATAAATAAATTGAGTGGTAAGGCTAGTTCGAAAGATTATTGTTCTGTAAATATTGAAAATTTCTAGTATATCAGAGTATCATTTTTAATATTTTCTTGTCTCTCCTTTATTGATAAATTGTAGTTATAGCTGGGCGTCGGTTTTTAAGGCGGATTCCCATTTTTTTTTCTTCTGATTTCTCTGGTCTTCTCCGAATATGTTTTGATTTCTCCGGTCCTCTCCTAGTTGGTTTCTTATATTTCTAGTCTTCTTTGAATTGGTTTCTAATATGTGTTATCTTCTTCTATTGGTTTCTAATTTCTTTAGTCTTTTCAGAATCAGTTTCGGAAATCTGCACTTCTGAGTTCTGACATGATAAATTTTCAAATATTTTCTGAATCAGGGGTTTCCGTTTGACTGTTTCCAAGCAACAAAATCTCAATATGCTTAAAAGCAAGTTTCAGAGAGGATACGAAACAAAATTAATTAGACAGCAACGGTAGTTTGGATAAAATAATGTCTTATTTCTATCTACATATTGTAACCTAGTATTGCGTAGTACCATCATTGTCAATATTAATAGTTTAGAAACCCCAGTTGCTTCTTTTTCTTCTCTTTATCCTCCCTTGATTTGGTAGACTCCACATTGCCAGCTCTTGTGCACGTTTTATTTTTTAATGACCTTGGATGAAACTTTATTGAATATATCATTGTTATCTCTGCATTGCTTCTGTCTCTTTCCCTGTGTTCCCTTGTTCTCAATGAAATGAAGTTGGTTTCAGATGTTACTATAATCCTTACCACTCTTTTAAAACTCAGGTGGTTGAGAGAGCAGAAACACTTGACCATTTTAGTGGAACCAAGAGTGAAATCTGAGCTTCTAGCAGAATCATCATTATACAACTTTGTCCAAACCTGGACCAATGGTAAGCTTTGACACCTGATCTACGTTGGGTTACTTACAATGAGTGCAATCATCACCAGCACACACACACCCGACTTGGTAATTACTATTAATGTTTTTATGCCATGTTTTTAAGTTTTCTAAACTTTGAAAGCTACTCTTTCATCTGAATGGAAAATCAAGAAAACGATACAGAGCTATTTTCTAGAATTTTCTGAAGTGCAGGTAATATTTAAAAAAACTTGTTTTCCAGTTTTATATTTAGTTCTTGTTTGGTTGTCCTTTAAATGCCTAGGTATTTCAAGTTCCTGGGAAGTGCATATTCATGAAGTTGTGTGGTTATACAAAATAAGGGAAGTGAAACTTCCTTGGAAGTTTGAATACCCATGATATGTGGGAAGTTACTTACCCACCCCCACCCTTGACTACTTGAAATACCTACGATTTTAAATACTCCTATCAACAACCAAACAGTTTTTGTACCTTCCTAGTGATTATGAATACCAAGGAACTTATAGTTCCTATTGGAAGTTCATTCCCGGTATGCAACCAAACAAGCACCTAAGAGAGCAATTAACTTGGAACATCTTTTTTATTTTTCCAGTTTTCTAAGAAAAATTTCTGGAAAAACAGTTCAAGAAACATCCCCCTTAGCCTCTCTAAAGAAAAATGTTATCCCTAGCACTGTATTATAGTGGATATCTCTCACCCTTGGTAACAAGAGGTCGATGGTTCAAGAGTCTTAGCAGAGATAAATATGTGTGTATCTAGTGGCCTTATTAAAAAAAAACGTATACTGTTATTATTATTTTTAGGTTCAGTAAACGGTTTGTCTCTTAGGATGGGAAGCTAGTACAGAACACCCTATGTAATAGGCAAATATATAAATAAGATAATCCTAGATATCAACTCCTGAGATCTTTTATGACTTTTGATAGTTGTCTCTAGATTAAAATGACGGAGAGAATATGTGGTTGTGGAGGATGAACGGTCTAACATTTCTTTATCAACTTTTTGTTTATATTGTTCACCAAATTAAAGGCAAAACATTACGTGTTCTTTTTCTTTTCCATTTCCTCTTGTATACAAGCATAGTAGACCCAATGCAAGGCACGAGTCATGCACTGGGTTTGTATATAAATAACTGGATTGATCTGAGGAAGACATGGGCCTATTTGTGTAAATAAAAATTGGAAGGGCTAGAAATATATATTAAACCTTTAAGAGCAAGGGTACTACTATCATTTGATTGAGAAGAAGCTGGCATTGATAAAACTCTAAGAGTTCCTAAATTAGATATACCTGAATATGAGCTCCAGATATCTTCAATGACCTTATAGCTGTTGCAAATTTAGAATGACAAGGAGAAGATTTGGTGTGGAGGATGAATGGTCCAAAAATTTCATTTTCAACATCTATAAATATTTTTTAAAAGATTAGAGGCAAAACATAGATGATTGCTTATTCTTTTTAATTTATTCTTGTGAACAAGTAACAAGGACACCTTGCAAGGCACATATTATGCACGAGGTCCATATATTACTAAGAACATGTTGAGCCTATGTAAGTCACATGCTTTTATGCAAGTTTAAGTAGATATAAACATATATTATTTTTTTAAGAACAGGCGTATTATTGTAATTTGATTGGAGAGGAAGCTAGCATGGAGAAACCATAGGCAACTCTAAACGTGAGACATACATAGATATGAACTCCTGATATCTTCTATGACCTTTAGGATAATTTAGAATGACGTAGAGAAGATTCTTCTATGACCTTTAGGCTAATCTACAATGACAGAGAAAATTCACTGTTGAACAATAAAATATCCAAATATTTTGTTCTAAACGAACTAGTGATTTTCGGACAAATCAAAATAGGAGCTTAACCATTTGAGTTGTGGTTCAAAGAGTACTTTCTAACCCTATTAAGCTCGTACCATCTTAACCCAATTATTTGTCCCAAAAAGGTTGCAAACAAAAATTACAATATGGCTTTAACACTATGAATTATTATAAAGTTGTATATTTTTTAAAACATGTTAGCCCAAGAGTATCTATGTATGTTTGGCCAAAATATTGGCAAAAATTCCGCAATTTAACTTTTAAAAACCTATTAAGGTCATAGAGCCAACTAATGATATATAATTATTTGGCCTAAAAAACTATTCAGAAGTTTACAAGTCCAATCTGAAATTATTTTATTATTGTTAACAGAGTAATTTGGTGATAACAAATTTCGGGGATTGCTGGAATAACGAATTATGAAAATATGGGGATTTGGGATTTGGGATTTTTGGATGTTTGGGGCTGGACTTGAAAGGTGTCTCGACTTGTTACATGTGTCGGATCCTATTTCAAGATGTCTGCGTACCCTGTTTATATATAGGGATCAAGCCAACACAGTTCTGTGATACGAGAGTGTTTTTAGTCCCTGTGATTGTTAAGGGATATATTGAGATAAGTTGATTTTATCTTTTTAGAGTTAGATTAGCGTTGTGATTCTTTCTGATTTGAAAGAATAGTTTGGAGATATTTTATGTTATTGATTGATTGATATTGATTATTTTCTCGTTGTTTAAGAGAGAGGATATTACTTGGTGGTTAAGCAATAATTATTAATAGATTAATATTGGGAAATTAGGAGATAATTGAGGCAACCGAAAATATGGCGTAACAATTATAATGTCCCATATTATTTATACATTGTTAGGCTAGGTCATGGTTCCAACCGAGATCCTTTCCAGTACGGATTCAATTGCATGTAATATAGATTGATAATATCTATACTATATTATTAAAGACGAATTATTGAAAGTTCTAGTACCTGTTTTTGATACGGTACTTACCTTATTTAGTTGCTTAATTATCCTTACTTAATTATTTTTATTTATAGATATGCCTTATTTAATTGTTTTACTTAATAACCTTATTTAATTGTTTTTACTTAATTATCCTTACTTAATTTTTTTTATTTATAGATATGCCTTATTTAATTGTTTTACTTAATAACCTTATTTAATTGTTTTTACTTAATTATCCTTACTTAATTATTTTTTATTTATAGATATGCATAATAAGACCCAATACTAAAATTTAAGTATTGAAATCAGGTTTTATTACTTAGTTTTCGTTACTTGGGTCCAAAATAGAATAAAAACTATTTTAATAGATTTAATTTATTTAAGAATCTATAATAAGTAAAAATATTATTAAAAAATTAAATATAGAAGTATTAAAAATAACCTGTGCATTGCACGAAATATTAAAATTATTGAAATAATGAAAATATTTAAAAGCAACCATGCTTCGCACGGGTTATAAGCTAGTACTAATATAAAGACCCATGATTTTTAAACCCCGTGGGCCCATAATGAAGACCAAGGAAAGTACAACTCTAATTATGTATTATAGATATATGTTTTCCAGCTTAGTGTTGTTGTGGACTCTCCGCTATCTTTAAAATATAATAAAATATATTTAAGAATACACACACGCCACACAAACACAAATTTACCACCTTGCAAATTTTGTTTGGGATGCTAATTTAAAATTATCACATTATTATTCTTTCTAATTAATTAATTGTTATTTGGGTTAATGCTTACACCCACAATGATTTATATTTCATATTTTAATGCTTATTTCTTTGATTACAAATATCTATATTGGCCTTTAAAGGAGGAAAAATAAAATTTATTCTCATTCAGTAAGTTATTCTTCTTGGACTATTGTTGTATATTTTTGGTCCACACACAATAGATTGAAAGTGTATTAGGCTTCTATTTAGGGATTACATTCTTACTCATCTCCCATATATCTCCACAATATTTTAAATATATTGATTAAATCTTTTTCTTTTGTTCTTTATTATCTTTATAACTACTTGGCAAGTAAATTGTCCTTAGAAAGGATTCTTCTTCTTAAAATAATCTAGTGCAAGGTACAAATTTTATTAATATTACATAGTCAATATATTAATATTAAAAACTTATTTTAGTAACCATTTTGATATAACACATATTTAGTCACATGCCATGTATGTTCACTTCCTATGGCACAAATTCCCACATCAAATTCATCATGTATTTATTCAAGTTATGATGATTTCTTATCACAAATGAGATATGTTTTGGGGTAAAGTGTTTCATTATCATTGTTGGAGCTTATCTTGTTAATAAATTTGTGCAATAAAATGCAAAATATTAAGAGTTTGGTAGTCCGTATTGGGCCAAGTTACAATAGTAATAATATAAATCTTAGTTTTCTCGGCCGGATTATGTAATATATTATATATGTCAATTTGGTGTTTAAGATATACATTTAATTTAGTTACAATTTTAATTATTTTGATTCTTATTTAAAATTACTTATAATATTCTATATATGTCGATTGCTTTTAAAATATTCTCTTATTTATTATCACACACACATATATATATATATATATGTATAGGAGCACGATCAAATACAAACTTTTCTAAGTTACAAAATTTTCAGTTCAACACAGCTTGGGTTCAACATCATATATTAAATAATAATTAAAATTTCGTTAAAAACACATAATGTAATTTTTTCAATATCTTTCTAGGGTTCCCCAATACCAAATCAGGGTATAGAAATATGAATTTTTTTTTAATATAGGGTTGTGTTGAGCCGTAGTTAAAATGTTGTTGAATACATATATATAATTTGCAACTATCCTTCTGGGGTTCACCAATACCAATTTAGGGTATAGAAATATCAAAAATTATTAAATAAATATAGTTTTTTCAATCATAACAATGTAATATTAATTTATATATTTAGACTCAACAAAAGTATAACTATTGTTAGATGATGTTGAACTCAAGTTATATATTTGTTGAATAGTCGTTATAAAAATAATCAATTTTTGTAAAAAAGTGTTTCTAATTTGTTTTTAATTAATTATAAAATGTTATGAATATATTTTCGTTAGAATTATGTGTATTCAATTAATTTTTTTATTTTTTTATGGTAAATGATGTTGAACCGAAGTTATATTTGTTGAATAAAAAAAGTTTGTAAGTTTGTAACTAAGAAAAGTTTTTACTAGAACTCACCCCTATATGTATATATATTATTATTATTATGCTTTTTTTCCAAATTTGCTTGCAATCGTATTACAATTGTTTTTTAAATTACTTAAAATGTTTTATATAGGTTAATACTGATGTATCCTATTATAATATTCTACATATGTTCACTGCAAATTAAAACTTACTTTTTAATTCTTTATGTATTATTTCTTATTTAAAAATTAATTTTATTCTATTAATAAACATGCACATGCTCTCTATGATGCTAGTAATCTATAGTATCTATACTATATTATTATAAACGGAATTTGGTTGATCGGTACACTTTTTTGATACTTCGTGTTTTTACTTAATTACTCCTACTTATCTGTAAAAATATTATTAAATAATAACATTACCTATTTCTAACTAATTACCTTTTTTCACATAAAACACGTTGTTTTTTCTATTATTTCTAACAAAATTCCTCATTTTCCAAAAATATCACAAGTGATTCTTTTTTCAACTAAAAACATGGTATCTTTTCTGTTTTTTCTTCTATAACTCTTTTTTTCCAAAAATATCACGGACAAACCCTTATTTATTTATTTTAAAACATATTTTAATGCTTTTAATTATTTTAAAAAGTTTACCTATTTTAACATGTCTATTTATTTTTCTAACAAATAGAATTTATTAAAATGTAATTAATAAAATAACAACTATTAAAAACAATCTGTGCATCACACAATTTTAAGATAGTATTATTAAAGACGAAAATTTAAAACTTGGTTGGTCAGACAATTTTTTGATACTTCATATTTTTACTTAATTACCCTTATTTATCTATAAAAATATTATTAAATAATAACGGTACTTATTTATGATCAATTATCTTTTTCAGCTAAAATACATTACTTTTTCTAACAAAATCCTCTCATTTCCCAAAAATATCACGAGCAATTACCTTTTTAAACTAAAACATGTTATCTTTTCTGTATTTCTTTACTAAATCCCCTCCTTACCAAAATTATCATGGGCAAACACTATTTTTCCTTACCTTTTCTATTTTTCTATTTAAAAAAAAAATCTATTTTAATGTTTTTAATATTCAAAAAAGTTTACCTATTTTAACATGCCTACTTGTTTTTTTAATAAATACAATTAATAAAATATTAAAACATAAATAATAAAATAACAACTATTAAAAATAATCTGTGCATCGCACGAGTTTTAATCTAGTATGTTTAAAAGTTGTTATGAAATAAATGTATAATCCTAAATACTAATCCCTTGTATACAGGGCTGGTTCTATGTGTTGGGAGGCCCAAGAAAGACTTTTGGTAACGGGGCCTTTCAAATAATAATAAATATTATATATTTTTTAAAAATTATTCTTCCATTTTTAATTAAAAAAAAGTTTATTATTATTATTATCAGTTCATCTTCCACCTTTGTTTTCTCAATTTCCATGATAAACTAAATGTGTGATAGTTAAAAAAAAAATAGAATTAAGTAGTTTTTATTTTTAAAATTGTAAATGTCTTCGAAAATTGCATACAAATGTTAAATATTTATATATTATTCCTTCTATATTGGAGTCCGAAGTTTCTTAAGATATTTTATATATAAATAAGCTCATTTTTCTGTTTATGAAAATTTGTAAGCTTTTAAAAAATCTAAACATACTAATTATTTAGTTAACTCTAGTATGAATTCTTTTTAGGTAGTACTGTTATATTAGTGAGATTTAATTTAAAATGTTTTTGGAATCCAATTATACATTTTTTTCCATTTATTTTTAAGTGTGAGTATCTATACTATCTATACTATTAACTCCTTATATATAATAAGAGTAAGGGAGATCTTATCCAAAACTTTGGTCGGTCACTGTACTACCAAAAGTATATGATCCGTTGGATTATAAAACTATAAATATTCAAATAGATGAGGACCGTTAGATATAATATTAAAAATTGTATTTGATTAATAATATGATAGTATTTAAATACTAAAAGTTGTATTTTGATAATTTAAACAAATTATAAATAAGTTTTCTATATTAAATAGAAATCTTTATGTAAAAAATCGTAATTATCTTTTCTCTTTAGTTTATGGATAGTTCCAGTTAGATAATAATTATTAAACCATCATTAAATTAAAGATAATTTTGTTAGTTTCGCGTGGGCTGTAAAATTGTTAAAATCTGTTGTCTAAAACTCAAGATAGAGCCCAAACAGTAAAGTGATTATCTAAATTTTAATATTTTTTTTTTAATTTAAACCAATTATAAATAGGTTTTCTATATTGAATAGAAATCTTTATGTAAAAAATCGTAATTATCTTTCTCTTTAGTTTATGAATAGTTCCAGTTAGATAATAATTATTAAACCATTATTAAATTAAAGATAATTTTGTTAGCTTCGCGTGAGCTATAAAATTGTTAAAATCTGTTGTCTAAAAACTCAAGATAGAGCCCAAACAGTAAAGTGATTATCTAAATTTTAATAATTTTTTTTATTATTGTAGCACCAATTTAATTTTTTTCCTAATTCTTTTAAATTTATAAATTCTATGTTTATTTCAATAAAAAATTAAAATCAATTTAAGAAAAAATTAAAATCGATCTGGTCCGTGTACGACCACTATACGACCAAATTAATTATTACAGTTAGATTTTAAATAGATCGATGAGAATTGTTAGATCTAATATTAAAAAGTGTATCTTATTAATAATAGAATTATATTTAAATACTAAAAAGTGTATTTTGATAATTTAAAATTTTTCTATGTAAAAATTCTTAAATATCTTTTCTCTTTAATTTATGTATAGTTCGAGTTAGATAACAATTGTTAAACCAAATATCAGATAACAATTCATATCGATTACAATATTAAAAATTATCAATATAATGCTCATGTATGTCATATAACAATGATACATGATAAGAGACTTAGGAGAACTGAATAAATTTAAACATTTTTTTTTCTGAACGAACATAACAATTTGATTAATCCAAATTATAATTATATTATTTTACATATAACAAACATAAAAGGATAATATCAAAATATTATTAAAATATTGAGGGTTTCATATTCATAAACAATAATTTTGAATATAATACTTAACCATCTTTTCTTTTCGGTTTATGGGTAGGTCACTAGTAAAGTTAGATAATAATTATTAAATCATCATTAAATTAAAGATAATTTCGTTAGTTTCACATGTGTTGTAAAATCGTCAAAATTCAATTTCTAAAACTCAGGATAGAACCCAAATAGTAAAGTGAGTATCTAAATTTTAATAAATATTTTTTTTTATAATTGTAGCACCAATTTATTTATTTTTCCACTAATTCTTTTAAATATAGAAATTTTATCTTTCTTTCAATAAAGTATTAAAATAAATTAAGAACAAATTCAAATCGATAAAGACTATAATAATATGAGAATAAAATTTTATATAATCATAACATAATTTTTATACTGTTTAATAATTTTAAAGTAATAATGTATTTTAAAATTTTATATACACTATAAATAAAACCGAAACATTAAAAATAAAAGCAGTTAGTAAGATACTTATATCAGTATGTACTTGATATCCTTATTATATTAAACTCTTTTAAATAATAAGCATAATAGGGATATATCCAAAATTTTGATCGTGACAACCAAATTAATAAGGACTATTAGATCTTAACTTGATAAATGAAAATCGTTTGATCAAATATTAAAAAAGTGTATTTTATTTATAATAGGATTATATTTAAATTCTAAAAAGTATATTTTGATAATTTAAACCAAATATACCAAATATAAATAAGTTTTCTATATTGAATAGAATTCTTCATGTAAAAAATTCGTGACTTTCTTTTCTCTTCCATGGAAAATTCCAGTTAGATAAAAATTGTTAAACCATCTTTTAATTAAAAATAATTTAATTATCTTCACGTGGGGTGTAAAATCGTCAAAATCTGATTTTTAAAACACAAGATAAAACCCAAATCAGTAAAGTGAGTATTTAAATTCTAATAATGATTATTATGTCATCATTATTTTAACGCCAATTTAATTACTTTTATCTAACTATTTTAAATTTAGAAATCTATGTTCAAAAATTAAAATCAATCTAAGAAAAATTCAAATCAACAAAGAATATAATAATACGAGGATAAAATTTTATAAAATTGTGCATATTTTTTATCCTATTTTATTAAGTTATAGATCATAACTAATCAAATATAATTTATTATTAAATAATAAATTATACGCAAATGGTGATTTTGTTTTATAAGCACTCATAGACCTAATTTCATTGTTAGCAGGACTATATTCATATTAAAAAAAACCGTATTTTGAAATTGTAGACTCAGCTACAGAACAGACCTAACTTTTTTAACCTATATACATTGTAAATTATTAAATTCGAAACTTTAAAAGTTTGTTAATCAATTAGTATAGTACTTTTCTGAAAAATGGTACTTTACAAAAAATATTATCAAACTGTAAATTTTAATATTTTGTTGGTAGATTCAAATCTTAGATCATTCTACATTATAATTTTAATGTTATATGTAACGTTTCTCAACAATTTAATTTGAAAGATCCGACGATTATGAATTGAGTGATCAAACAAAGCGACCACACTTATAAGAAAGCTTTCATTATTTAGTCTTTAATATAATAACATAGACATTTACGGGATATACTATAAAAAAAATGAATTTTATACAGAATTTTGATCGTGTCACGGTGTACTACTTTAAAAGAAGAACTATTACAAAAAATATATATTTTAATTGATAATTTATTTTCTCAAAAGTTCAAAGTTCACGCATCATTAACATATTACAAAAAAGAGTATATTATATTTTAGCAATAAATATTTAAAAAAATTAAAAATTAAAAAATTTATAAATATTAAGAAAAATTAATGATGTTATCCTGGTAGTTTGGTCCTAAATAACGCCAAAACATTCTCAACCGTTAGATCCAATACTTTTAAAAATAGATGATCAAGATTATATCATAAAAAAGAAATTATTATCTAAAAATGATATAAGTTAAAAGATATTATATTAGGATTGAATTTTCCAAAAAGTTAAAATATAAAAATAGTTGTAATTAAATAAGGAAACCCATTTATAACCAAAATAATAAAAATCGTTTAATCTTAAATGGATAGGTGAAAACCGTTAGATTTAACATTAAAACCTGTATTTGGTTAATAAAGGTTATTCTAATAATCTAAACTACATATAAGTTAAGTAGATTTCCGAAATCGAATAGAATTCTCAACATTAAATTTCGTCACTTTATTCTTTTTTTAGTTTTAGAATAGTTTTTAATTGAAAAAGAACTATTAAACCACAACTAAATTAAAGATTATTTTGTGAATTTCATGTGAACCGTAAAATTGGTCAAATCTAACTTTTATAACTTAATATAAACAAATATTAAATTGAGCGTGTAAAATATAATAAATATCAAAATTTTAACTATAATTTTTTTTGGCTAAATCTTTTTTAACAATAATTTAATCATGTAAACTAATAACTTTTAAATATTAACATATTCATAAATAAATATAATTATGAATATTAAAAAAAAATCGTGTGTTGCATCGTAATAAAAATATAATTATAAACAGAATAATTATAAATAAAATTTAAGTAACCGTGCATCGCACGGGCTATAAGCTAGTATTATTAAAGACGAAACATTAAAAATTTGGTCGGTACGGTACCTGTTTTTTGGTACTTTGTGATTTTACATAATTACCCTTACTTATCAATAAAAAATTATTAAATAATAATATAATCCATTTATAATCAATTATCTTTTTCAAATAAAAAACATTACTTTTTCTATTTTTTCTAACAAAATCATTTCATTTTCCCAAAATATCGGTCATTACCTTTTTCAATTAAAACATGTTATCTTTTCTATTTTTCCTCACTAAAATCTCTCCTTTTCCAAAAATATCACGGTCAAAGTCTTACTTATTTATTTTAAAACATATTTTAATGCTTTTAATTATTTAAAAAAGTTTACCTATTTTAACATGCAAATTATTTTTGACAAATACAATTAAATAATATCAAAACATAAATAATAAAATAACAATTATTAAGAATAATCCGTGCATCGCACGAGTTTGAGCTATATTATTAAAGACGAAACATTAAAAGTTTTGGTACCAGTTTTTTGGTAGTTGTTGTTTGGTACGGTACATGCCTTATTTAATTGTTTATTTAATTATTATAAAAATTATTATAACCAGTTACCTTTTCGGTTAAAATACATTACTTTTCCTGTTTTTCCTAACAAAATCTCCTCTTTTTCTAAAAAAAATCACGTGCAATTACCTTTTTTCAGCTAAAACATGTTACTTTTTCTATTTTTCTTACTAAAATCCCTCATTTTCCAAATATATCACGGGCAAATCCTTATCTATTATAAAATCTATTTTAATACTTTTAATTGATAATTACTTTTTTCAACTAAAACATATCACTTTTTCTATTTTTAATTATTAAAATCTCTATTTTTCAAAAAATATTACACCTGAATACCCATGTGCTATTCTTGGAAGTCTCCTTGAAGCATGCATGCTAAATAAACCCTTATTGGTCCTCCTCAGTACGCCTTTCCATACTTTCTGAAACTACAATATCCCTTTAGAACAAATACAACTAATAAAATATAAATAATAAAATTAATAATTATTAAAAATAATCCGTGCATTGCACAAGTTTTAAGCTAGTAATATTATAATTGTAAAGCAACTTCGAAGACAATAGTGTGGTTATATATGGCCAATGAGAAATTGAACAATAGAATTGTTTTATTAATTATCGATACATCTATATTATGAACATTAAACCTTGGTAGTCGGACAGTAGGTATTTTGGTTCGGACTTTATGTACTTTAATAACTTAAACATCAGAGTATTAACTTGGATTGGGTCCTGAGTTATACTAAATCTTATGCTACCTTTTAAATTAAAACATATTACCTTCTATAAATATACCTAAAAATAACAATTATATTATATCTTCTAGTATTTAATATAGACCCAAAAATATCATGCACTATATTTTTTCAATCCTTAATAAAATATATAAAAAAACCAGTTAAGTGGACGGGCTATATGCTAGTATATTATAAACATGAATACTTATTTCTTGGGGCCTTCAACTTTTGGAAGCCTCATGTGAGTTAACTCGCCTATAAGAAGCACCAACCCTGCTTATATGTTACTCTTTTGTTCTCGATTCCCATGAGAACAACATGTGATTGCTTGTATCTTAGTGTCGATTAGGCTAATTCCATGAGAACAAAATGTGCTTGTATCTTAGTGTCGATTAGGCTATTCTTTATATTTAATCGACTTTGTATTAGGCTTATGCTAGTCACTTAATAAATGTGTAATTTCTTTGTTAATTTACAGAAAAGGAGATATTGCTCCTCCACATGAAAGTTGACCTCCTTGTGACTCTTGGTGGGGATGGAACAGTTTTGTGGGTATGTTTATCTAATTATTATTCGCTCTTGATTTCAACATATCACAACTAGGTATTTAAGATGAAACTTGTTTAACTTAATCCGGTTTTTTTATTGTCATCTCATTGCATTTATTCATTTTTTAGTTTCCAGGCTAGCAGCCGAATTGTTCACTTCTAATATTCTTAAATGATAATAAAATAATGTATAACTCTCTGAGATTATGTACTTGCATAATTCCGTTGAAATGGAGAATAATGTATAGCTCTCTAAGATTATGTACTTGCATAATTCCATTGAAATGGGAACATACCATATTGTAGAATCTCCCATATTTAGAGTAAAATATCAATGAAATTTTAGTATGAATAATAAGTAAAATTTTAGTATGAAATAATGTATCCCCACTCTCTCTCACACTCTCTCTCTCTCTCTCAATTGCAAGATTCAAAACTTCGCATCCAAAAATGTGGTATATTTATATAAAATAATAATTATCATAACTAAAATTCTAAAAAACTATCTTATAGCCCGTGCTACGCACACGGGTATTTAAAAAAATAATTTAATTATAATAAATTAAGTAATTTTAGATTTAAGATCAAAGTTATAATAACTGTTTTGCTTTAAATGTTAAAATAAATTCGTTCAAATTTTTTTTATCTATATTTTGTTGTATATGTAACATATATTTTAAGATAATTTACATTAAATGCTTACCCAAAATTAAAAGATTAGTTTATATTTTAATTAATGAACTTACCATAAGTATTATTATGGTATTGATGATATTCAAAAATGAAATATAAAGTTTCTATCATTAAAGATGAGTCAAAATATGGATACCAAACCTAAAATGGATAGTCCATTGGATCAAATATATATATTAAAATATTATCCGAACCTAAATATGGTATATTTATATAAAATAATAATTATATAAAATGTGGTATATTTATATAAAATAATAATTATCATAACTAAAATTCTAAAAAATTCTAAAAAGATTATACCATATAAAAAGAAGAAATTTTTATCTAAACATGATATAAGCTCAAAGGGATTGTATTAGAATTGAACTTTTCAAAAATCTAAACTAAAAAGTAATCTTAACTTAATAAGGTTACTAGTTTAATTAATACATAAATTATATTCAACTAGCTTTTATACTCGGGCAATTCACAGAATATTTTATACATATTATTTAAAAAAATTATAGTACTTTTTTTCAATTTTTTGGAAAAATTGAAAAATATGTTTGCAAATCTCATTAAGTTATAGATATTTATTTTAATTAACATTAATTATTACTATTTTCGTTGTTATTGTATTTTTTACCTGAAATTTCCTGTTTTTTTTTAACTTTAAAATCATTAAAATTTTATATTTTCTATATCCCAGGTACTTTATAAATATTATTTATGACTTTTTATCTTAGATTAACATATTTTTGAAGAATTTCAAACCGCATTAAGTTGATGATACTTATTTTATTAACAATTATCTTTATTATCTTAGCTGTTATTATATTTTTTGCGTGGAATTTCGTATTTTTCAAAATTATAAATTATTAGATTTTATTTTTTTCATATTTTCCACTCAGTAACTTTTTTATACTCCATATAATTAATTTCTTTAGTTATTGATATTTATTTGAATTAACATTAATTATTGATATTTTCGTTGTTACTGTATTTTTTATATAAATTTTCTTGTTTTTCTAATTTTAAAATCATTAAATTTTTATTTTTTCTATATCCCAGGTTACTTTATTATAAATATTATTTATAAATTTTTATATTAGATTAGCATATTTTTATAATTTTTTGAAGAATTGCAATAATGTATGGAAACTGCATTAAGTTGATGATACTTATTTTATCAACAATAATCTTTATTATCTTAGCTGTTATTATACTTTTTGCCTGGAATTTCATATTTTTCAAATTTTAAAATTACTAGATTTTATATTTTTGATATTTTTTCACTCAGTAACTGTCATATACTATATAATTAATTTCTGTTTTTTTTGAAATAATTGAAAATTCTTATATACAAACTCTATTCATAATTTTTTCCAATATAGTGTACCATTTTATCATATTTTTAATTTCTACTTAATATTAAAAAATATCATTATTAATAATCTTTATGAAATGACAGATATGCCCCTGACGACCAAACCATCTAAACTCTCTTATACTAATTATATATAGGATATAATTTTAATTAAGAATTAGTATAATTATAATATTAATATAGCCTCCGTGTAGCTAAGTTGGTGAGAGCACTGGTTATTGACCAAAGGTTCGATTCATGGGGCATGGGGAATTTTTCCCGCACTCTAGGTTGAAGGGCCACCAGCGTGGTCTTGTCGCTCAGTTAGTCCTGGGGCCTGAGGCGGTCTGGCGTGGTACCGGTTGGGGTGTCCGGAAAATACACCTTTAATATTAATATAGGATTATAACCTAATCGACTTATTTGCGGAGCAAGCTAGATTGCCTCCATACAGCAGATAAAGCATTATAAAATAGTTAATTAATTAATTAATTATGTCACTTGGAGAATCCCCAAGAATACGGTGCACAATGCGGCGGGTGATTGAATAATCCCTGCTTTCTAGTTTTCTGTAGCTTTTTCATGGTACAATGCTAAGACTCTGCATTCAACTTTTATGAAGTCGATTACACGAGTGCCAAATTCATGAATTTAAGAAAATATCCTTATTTTTATCCCAAAAGGTAAAATGGTATATCCGTAAGATATTCTAACATAAGTAGGGAAATGGATCATTAATTTTATGCGAGATCAAACATCAGCATATTTTCTGTAGCTTTGTCATGATACAATGCTAAGACTCCTCCCTTTTTCTGCCATCTCTCTCCTTGCCTTTCCTCCTCGCTCGTTTTGCGTCTTTCTGCATGTGGTCGTATCTCGCCTGTCTACTGGTAAGATCTGTTGTCATGGTTACTGTCTTTTCTTGGTGCTGCTTCTTGCAGTATAAATGTCGGTTGAATCTTTCTCAAATGTGTTACGTAGTATGATTCCTTCTCTACGAGTGGTTTCATTTGGTACTCTAGTCTTTATTCTTCGATTACACAGTCATCTTACCAACTAGCATTAATTGCAGTCCCGCATGTTTTAGTGGGAATGTTCACAAGGCAACTCTATATTTTACCTGTAATTTAAACCCTTTTGTTAACTCGTTGACACTTATTTCCCTAAGGATTGGGCCAAGGATATCGAATAGTGCCTTTCTTGCAATTTACATCCGTATCCACAATAAATTTTAACACTTTTCTTGTACCTCACAAGAAAAACATCATGTTAGGTGTCATTTGTTTACAGGTGAATGACACCAAAACTTCTGGACGAGATTTAATCAATGATTCAGCTTGTTTGATGAATTTGTAAATTTATTGGATGGCAAATAAAAACATCTGGACAACACAGGAGTAAAAGTTTTGCTGAATGGTTCAAAAAATGTTCTTTCTGCTATTATAACAAGCTACGGTAATTGAATTACACACCATATTGTTTTCAAAATAGGATTAACATAGTAGAACTGGTTATAAAATTGATAGGATATAATTGGGCAGTATTATTTATAAGTTATTAAGTTTTTAGTTTGTTTTAAATCCTTTTTCCTATATAAACATTTTGAAGTGATTTTTATGTTCCCAGGAACCAAAATAATTTTGTTGAATGAATGAGTTTTGAATTCCAATTTTTCACAATGATATAAGTTATAAATTTTGGTTGGATTTTTTTGTACACGAAAATTAACACACAAAGTAAAAATTAATTTGAAAAAGCTATATATTCTTAAAAATTAATCCAACTTACTTAAGATGTATAATCCACTTATTTCAATAGAAAAAAATATTAACCATCCAGAAAATTCAATCATCCAGAGATTTGATTCAGATTTAACAAATGACCCCCTACCCTGGACTCTGTGATGGTTTGTGTTTAGGAAAATCTAAAACCAATTGATTGTAAGACATCTACCACACCTATCTATGTTTTTTAAGTCACGTAGATTTGTGCCAGCAGAACTTGGTAAATTTTGTTAGGTAGTCCCAAAACGATGTATGTTCTGCTTATGATTTAAATATCAACTTGTTTGTAACTAGTAAGTACTGATGTGCGAGCATGGCAACAGGATCTTAATGTATTAGTTTGGGTAGTAATAAGGTTGTCAGACTGGTTCAATATGTGAATTCTTTCTATTTGTTCTTGTAATTTTAATCTCTCGCATTTGGCCTTTTCACTTTATTCATATATTGTTTAATTTTGTTTGCAGGCTGCTTCGATGTTTAAGGGGCCAGTGCCACCAGTTGTTCCTTTTTCTTTGGGTACTCTGGGATTCATGACCCCTTTTTGTATCCTTCATTGTTAAAAAGTCTATATTCGTCATCAGTGAAGTCCGAACGTATTCTACACTGGATAATTCCTCTTTATCTGATTCATATTTGTAACTGCTCTAGACAGATTCAGTTATGAAATGTTTCCTTCTCTGATAGATTGTGAACTTGAATTCAAATTTAACCGAACACCGCTAGACAGCTAGTTCAGTTGTATACATATAATTTCCTGCAATTTTCTTTAACTATCTTCAGATAGTGAGAATTTTAGAGACTGTCTTGCCTCAATCCTTCGTGGCCCCTTTAACATCACTTTACGACACCGGTTGCAATGCCAAGTGATTCGAGATGCAACTAGAAATGAACACCATACTGAAGAAGCTATACTTGTATTGAATGAAGTTACAATTGACCGTGGAATTTCATCATTCCTCACCAATCTGGAGTGCTATTGTGACAACGCTTTTGTTACCTGTGTACAAGGGGACGGTTTACTATTGTCAACAACATCCGGAAGCACTGCTTATTCCCTGGCTGCTGGAGGATCAATGGTCCATCCTCAGGTAAGTCATACACTTGTATTGTATATATGCAAGCCATTAAAGATATATGCATTCTTATAAGCTTAAGATATAGTATTTTGGAACCTTAAACTAGTTTTATACATTTTTGCATAAGATATGACCTCGTGAACAAAAAATTAAATTGTTTTTTTTTTACAAACATATTTAATCCTCTGGAAAAGCCTGTAGAAGATCTCACATCTGCTTTACAATTGCGTTGTTTCAATTGCCCGTATTTGCTCCGAAAAGGAGTTTAGCTACAACTAGGCTAGGTCACAAATTGAAAAGGCTGATTTGCAAAACTGTGAAAGTAATAAATTTAAGCTGTTCTTGCAAATCTTTTTTCCTCCTATATGGTTTTGAATAGTTAATGGAGGAGTTTTTTCTTGTTATGAGTTGGTTATGTGTTCTCTTGGATGTTAACCCTGCCTTTTGTTAGTGTTAGCATCTGTAAAAATCAATGCTGAACTAATATTATATCTGTTTATTACATTGATACATATTTGTAAACACTATCCCCTGGGTTTCACTGGACTTGTAGGTCCCTGGAATCCTGTTTACACCAATTTGTCCGCACTCCTTGTCATTTCGGCCTCTAATATTACCCGAGCACGTAACTCTTAGGGTTCTAGTACCTTTAAATAGCAGAAGCAATGCTTGGGTGTCATTCGATGGGAAGGACAGGAAAGAGTTGGCACCAGGAGATGCACTTGTATGCAGCATGGCTTCCTGGCCTGTCCCAACCGCATGCCAGGTGGATTCCACCAATGATTTCCTCCGAAGCATTCATGATGGCCTCCATTGGAATGTGAGGAAGACACAGTCTTTTGATAGTCCTTGAGATGCATAGCCTTTAAATCTTTTGTAATCACAAGGAAATTGTAGTTATTTTTTTTTTATCATCGACGCAAAGATCTATTATCAAGCCGTTTCTGGTATATGAAGGGCTTGCTGCATTTCTACCTCGGGCAAGTAAATTCTATTGCTTGATCATTAAGGGGATTATACATAATATAGCAGATCAAGAAGTATCCCCGCACCAACCATAACATCTGTTGCTACAACCAAATTGATGGCTGAATGGATGTCAGTGCATTACATTCCTGGGCTTGCAAAGGAAAAATCATGGTTCAATTTGATTTGGTTTTAAAATCAAAGCAATTATAACCGTATAATCTTTGTTTTTGAATTTGAAAATTGAAACCGCAATAATACTAATAGTTTGGTTTTCAAAATTTCTTGTTCAGTTTGCCTTGGAAAACTAATTAACAAAAAAAGGATATATTAACGTTAACCATGGAGTAGACTTTCAATTAATCATGTTTCTAAATGAATGTGATGTCCTCTGACCTCTTCAATTTGCAAAATCTATATTAAATTTCACAATATGATCTTGATTTTCACAATATGGTTCGATGGTGATTCGATATCCAATTATTAAAAACAATGATCAACTATTGAGAACTGATGCACAAACAGTTGGGGAGAAAATGGCTAGACTCTTTTTCTTTGTTATGTGAATGACAGTAGCTTGGACTTGAGCAACAAATTAGTGGCTCAGCAGCTCTATGCGAGAGGGATAAACAGACGGATGTTTCTTAATCAGTCTGATGTTCCTTCTACAACTAGTAGATCTCTATTCATTTTTGTTTACTTTAAAATAACATTTTGGTCCAACACACAAAGTTTGACAGTGCATTGGACTTTACAAGTTGATGATACGCATTATTTCTACGGATCTACTGCATTATTTCTTTCATTTCCGTGAATAGTACAAGACGACGCGCTCACTAATATATGAGAAGGAAGTATATTTTTGGAGGCCTTTAATAATGGACATCCCTCCCATTTGAAGATATCCTAAGAACATATGCATCGATAAAAAAAATAATTGATTCGTTAGACGAATTGATGAATTGATGAATTGACGGAGTTTAGTTATGCAGCAGTGCTTTTTTAGTCCGTCAATAAAATTGAACTCCGCGAATTCGTTGGCTACTCCATCAAAAATTGATGGAGTAATTGATGGATTGATGACCATCAATTTAATTGATGGACCAAAAAACATTGTTGCATTGATATAACTCCATCAATTCATTGATTCGTTAGACGAATTAATTACTTTGATTTGTACCGCTGCATAAAAAATAGTAAAATAGTTAATTTTATTTGCATAATAATAAACTCCATCAAACAAATTGACGAATTAACGGATTGAAGGTCGGGAATGGGTGCGGATGCTCTAAGGGAGAAGTCTTCAATATCTCCATTATCAAGCCAATGAAGTCATCCTTCACCACCAATGTAACTCTTATTATGTGTCAAGTCATCACTTTGTACCATGAGGGCGCGCCCTCAAGGGGTGGACGGTCTCTTAGGACGCGCCCTTACCCCTACGAGGGTAAACCCTAAACTTCATTATGTCAGTTCAATCCTTAATTGTATCTTGAATATCCCAATTGATTATTACCCGAGTCAAATATTTTCTAAAAACCCGATACCAAATTTTGTCCTTAACAAAGGATCATTTTAAGTCATTAATTTTTGTTGACTTTAAAATAATACTATTTTGGTCCAGCACGCAAAGTTTAACAGTGCATTGGACTTTTAAAGTTGATGATACATATATAATGATCTTGATTGACTAAACATGGTAACCAACTCCTTTCTCCAACTTGTTCTTTGTTCTTATCTATGTTCACGTACACATTATTTCTACGGATACATTGCATTGTTTCTTTCATTTTCTTAAATAGTACACGATCATGCTGGGTCTTATTCTATAAACTTGTTATTTAATATGATATCAACGGGTTCTATTTGTTTGTCTTACCAATCGATACGGAGGTTGAGCGGACTGGTTAATAATCTGTTGCATCTTACATTTTGCACATGAATCATGATTTAATTAATAGATTGGAAACGTGAGGCATTCGTGGTTTGGAAACCCAAACCCTGAAAAGAGGGATTTTGTATTAGTAATTTTCAAACATAATTAAGCATGAGTAAGAATGACATTTGCACCAAGTATACTATTATATATTGGTCTGGTAGTAGAGAATTCAAACACTATTTTCAGTAAAGAGTTTTGGCTTTCAGTTGCATATATACTTCCTGCTCTAGCAACATTCATTCATATATATGTGATGTCTTCTTTAGTCCAACAAAATCTTAAAATGTCATCTGATAAGAAATATTTATGCAGTCCACTAAAAATCATAGCAGTTTCAGTAATGCTTATTTACTTGACATCAATATTTTTTCTTTCAAATAATCAATTAAACTTTCCAACTTCGAAGTTTCTCTCCCCCTTTCTTCTCAAATTGCCATCTTCATTAACCTCAAGATATTCTGAAAATTCTCCTACTGAAATCAAACATCTTATGTTTGGACTTCTTGGCTCTGCAAAAGCATGGAAACATCGGTATTCTTACATTGAATCTTGGTGGCGCCCTAACATTACTCGAGGCTACCTCTACCTTGACTCAAACCCGCCATCTAAATTTTTCCCTTGGTCTCCATCTTCTCCTCCTTTTAAAATCTCGGACGACATCTCTAAGCTTTTGAAGGAAACAAAGCACGTTGCACCTATCATGGTCCGAATGGTGCATGCAATACATGAGATATTTAGGGATGATCATGAAGGCGTTAGATGGTTCGTTATGGGAGATGATGATTCAATATTTTTTGTCGATAATTGGGTGGATGTACTTGGGAAATATGATCACACCAAGTATTTTTACATAGGAGGTCAATCAGAGACGATCTTGTCGAATTTTTATTACTCTTTTAACCAAGGGTTTGGTGGAGCTGGATTTGCATTAAGTTATCCTTTAGCAAAAGCATTAGCAAATAACATGGATGATTGTTTGAGGAGGTATCCTTACTTGAATAGTGCAGATTTAATTACAATGTCTTGCATAGCTGACCTTGGAGTGTCTCATACTGCACAAAAGGGGATTCACCAGGTATGTTTGTTCAACTATAAGCATTTGTTGTTAACACTGTGACCAAACTTGGCTGATAATTAGCATTTCTGGCTTTCAGATTGATCTTAATAAGGACATATCCGGTTTCTTATCCTCTCACCCGCAAGCTCCAATTCTGTCTCTCCATCACTTTGATAATGTAGATCCTATTTTTCCCTCAAAAAACCGATCTGAATCAACAAATCATCTTATGAAAGCTGCGAATTCCGATCAAGCTCGACTAATGCAGCAAACTATCTGCTACAACAGAAAAAACAAGTGGTCAGTTTCAATTTCTTGGGGATATTCTGCACATCTGTACGAAATGATCATCCCTCGATGTATTTTACAGACACCGATTGAAACATTTAGGCCATGGGTGAGAACCAGTCAAAAACCACATTACATGTTTAACACAAGACTTGAGACCAAGAATCCTTGCGAAGCTCCTCATATTTTTTACCTTGACAATGCTAAAAAAATTAACCTAAGCAATGAAATTCTTACTAGTTATGTTCGAGATGCACCACGAGGTTTGTCATTTTGTTCATCAAAGGATAATTCTGCAGATGGTATCAACAAAATTCAGGTCTTCTCGCCAGCCACCAAGCCCATCGAGGTTAGTGATTTTTGGAGAACTTGCATTTTACAAAATATCGTACTAAAATTCTAATTTACAAAACATTTGAAGTCCATAAAATTAATTAACATTAGCAACCCATATCGGCCTATCAGAATTTTAGATTTGATCACATTTCAATTAAGTTTAATAAAACTATATAAAAATTGGGCTTAATTATAACATAAATCTTGAAGTATGACTCTTTGTACACATAGAACCCTAAAGAAAAATATTGTACACATCAAACCTTTAAGTACCGATTATGTATATATAGACCACTGCTCCAAAAAACACTACCGGTGGAATTTGAGTGGTATTTCATGCCATCATGTCATCTCTTGCTGGAATAAGATGAGGTACAATGTCGATAATTATGTAGATGTTTATTTTTCAATCACAGAAAAGTTTTTTCAAGAATAATATTTTCCATGAATGGACATGAACTATGGTTATTCGGTAGTGTGCTTTGGAGCACGGGTCAGTGTATACATAACCAATACTTGAAGATTTGATGTGTACGACATTTTTCTTTAGGGTTCGTGTACAAAGAGTTATATTTCAAGGTTTATGTTATAATTAAGTCTAAAAATTGACATGTGAGATCTGATTTTTTTAAAATAGATTTTTGAAAGTGGAACAAAATTCAAAATACCATCCAATTAATTCTTTTTTAAGTAGATTTTGAAGGTTTCAAAAAAAGAAGAAGAAAAGAGTAGATTTTAAAAGTGGAACTATTTAAAAATTGTATCATGTGTATCAGACAGGAAGAAGTGAATGCTGCGACATTACAAGTAACGTTCAAGGCACGGACATGGCGGAGGTCAAGATCAGGCCATGCAGGATAGATGAGATTATTGCTTAACCAATTTAATATTACATACTCATATTTACATGCACGTCAAGTACAAAAAACGCCAATTTAATGTCAATCCTTGTTCGACGGAGAATTTTAAGTAATTGTGTAAGCTCAAAGCTGCAGTGGGGATCTATATGTATTGTCAATCAGAACTTGAGAAGTTGTTGAGTTATAACAGCGTCCCTTCATTGTTGGCCCTAGCTTGTCCAGGCACATGTTCTCTCGGTTATAGCACGGAATGTATCTCTCTTCTGAAAAAAAACCGTAAAAAAATGAGGAGAACGGACGAAGTATTATGTAAGCGCTTATTGAGGAAAGTCCACTTACAGCAGTAAATGACAGCCTCAGACGAACAAGCATTAACTAAATTTCGGTACTTCATGCTCAACAGGAGGAGCACTATTCTAGGATGGTTAACTAGACAAATGAAGTGGAGTAGTACAGTAACGTAGATTTAATTTTGTTGAGGATCCCCGTAGAAGTGAACAACATGTATAATGTTACAACTGGGCCTGCAGCCGATCTCTTTTCAGTCATTTTGTCTTAAATTGAAAAAAATGATGCAAGTAATCAGGGTTTTTTCATTTAAATGGCAGCTACACATACAGATTTATTTGTTTATTCTATGCGTATCAAATGATCTAAGATCTAACTTTAGTTGTACTTTGACTCGAAAGGGATATGTAATAAACTAGGTTTTATGATTTTTCCGTCCTTCAATTTTGGATCGTTATATCCATTAACCTTTCAAGTTTAAAAGTATTCTTTTTTATCCTCGGTATAAAAAATGTACCTTTTTGAATAAAAATGTACTTTTTCATCTCAGCGGATGAGTGTAAAAAATATACAATTTTGATATCAAAGTGATGAAAAAGAACGCTTTTAAACTTGAAAGATTTATGGGTACAATGAATCAAATTTAAAGAGCGAAAATGTCATAAAACCAATAAACTAAGCACACATCATTCAGCTAATGTTGAACTTAAGCTGCTGGACGGTGATAAAAAGAAAAAAAACACTCAAGCTGCTGATGTCAGAGACAGTCGGGTGTAAGCACCGGAGGCAACTGGCAAGCAACATAATTTATATATTATAAATTTTTAGATAAGGTTTGGTATATTTGATAAGATTTTTAACTTTAATTTGACCATTAGACTATTCATTTTTTGATTTTGTATTCATATTTAAGTTTGTAAAAAATGCATATATATATATATATATATATATATATACTTACTAGCTTATATATCATGCACGATTTTCTTTAATATTTTATTATTTTGGTAAATTCTATATGGTATCTAGTTTTGGTTTTTTCATATGGTACCATCACATTATTTGCTTCTCTATGTGATACCCCTTAAGTCTTGTATCCTCGTATATAATAATCTTTCGTCAAAGCAAACGTTATAGAAACGTTTAAAAGCATAAAAGTAGCCATTTTTAAACTGATTTTGGCACCAATTTTAAAAAACATTAAAAAATGAAGAAAAAACAACTGATATTACCTTTATTAAGCTTCCAAACTAGATAACAACCAAAATAAACCAACATATTCTAAAATATAAAAATTTAGGATACCACATAGAGGAACAAATGACGTGGTGGTACCATATGGAAAAATCAAAACTACATTGGTACCATAATATCATGCTAAAAAGCATCTTTCACAAAAAATTGCAACTACATGCATACTCTATCAAAATTTTAAATATAACAAATTTATATTTAAATATACTACCTGATCGATCACCCGTGCCATGCACGAGCCAAACGTTAATTGAAACGGGAATGAAACCAAAAAAAATCAAAAAAATTTGAATTATATAGTTATAGCCACAGGGGAATTGAACCCAGAGAAAATCAAAGAAATTAAATCAAATAAATAAATCTTGTTTAATCATGTTTTTTTTGCTAGTTTCTTGTTTAATCATCTAGTTGTAGACAATGGTACTCAAATTTTGTGATAAACCAAATTTGGTACTTTAGTATTGTCGTATTTTTTTGCGTCATTTACACATTTTTTTGCTTATTTTTTGTTTGAATAACATTTTTTTACTTTTTTTTTTTTTTGAAAATTTCGTACTTGCATTACTTAAATCCCATCAAGGGCAAGATTACATAGAATAAAATCAGGAGCAATAGAGAACCACTCCTTCAGACCTGACAAGGAATACGTAGCCTGAGCTAATGCATGAGCTACACTATTCGCAGATCGGTGAACAAAAACAATTGACACTTCAACAAACTGTTTTAGTAACTCTCGACAATCATCAACGATTGTATCAAAGAAAGATCTTCCGTGCCGTCCACTAATTGCATCAACTAACAGCTTAGCATCGGACTCAAATATACATTTATCTGCCTTCCAGTCTTTAACCCATGAGAGTGCTTCTTTCAAGCTCAAAGCTTCAGCCTCCCTCGCATACGCTCGCCCCTGGATCAGGTTCACCCTTGCTCGAAGAAACTGCCCATGTTCATCCCTAGCGACACATGCTACACCAACCTGCCCTGTGCCTTCTCTACATGCAGCATCCACATTTATTTTAATCCAACCAGTTGGGGGCTTGCTCCAGTGTTTACTACTTTGCTGATTTCTCCCTGATTAATATTTTTACTTATTAATAAAGAATATAGATAATTAGGATAGTTAGATTTTTGAAAATAACTTAAATTCTTCAAAAATTGTTTTCCTGAAAAATGAATGTTCGAGAAAATGTTAGTGTTCAAAATGAATGGAGCATTTATTTGTTGGGAAACGGTAATGCGAATGTACTGACAATCAAAATAGAAATTAAAGAAGTTGTGATAAAATTCTCAATTTTAATTTTTTTTTTCCCGTCTATAAAGTGTGGAAGTAATCTTTCATAAATTTATAACATTTTTCTTGAAAAATTCTCAACTGAAAAATATTAAAAATATTAATTTTGCAGATCGATATCTTGATTTCCACGTGTTTGTTTGGTTTTTTGAAAAGTTTTTCCTATGTATTTTAGATTCCATTATATTCAAGGTGTAGCTCTAGCAATACTAGCTGATACCGGTGCTAAGCACTGAGATGACATTAAAATATTAATATTGATAAATTATTAATAAATATTATTAAAAAATATATTTGTTGAGAATTGAATAATAAAACTAATATAATAAATAAATTACTATTTAATTATGTAGTTATATACAATCGAACTGTGAATAAAGCTAAAGAAATTAAAGTAAATAAATAAATCTGGTATGATTTTGTATGATTACGTAGTTATAAGGAATCAAACCATTTATGAACCTAAAAATTTAAAGTAAATAAATAAATATTATATAATTACGTAGTTGTAAGGAATCGAACCTGGATGATGAAGCTAAAGAATTTAAAATAAATTAATTCTTGTATAATAATGTAGTTGCGAGAAATGGAACTCTGATTTAATGATAACCAAATTTGGTACTGTTGGTCCTCGTGTATTGCAGAAGGGGGGGGGGCATGAATGCAATACTGATAAAATTCAATCTCAATTTCAACAACCAAAACTAAGGTTTAACATTATCAGTAATATGTATGCATTCATAAACAGTATGGTCTAATGACAAGTTTCACAAAATAAATGTTTTTATTTATTTTGCAAAGTGTTGCTACAACCTCAAGAGAGAATTCTTGAGCTTCGGTTTTCTTCAAGACACTTACTTGCTTGCATTTTTATCTCACCTAGAATGAATTGATAGTCTAAGTATAAAACTAATCCTATCACTGTCAACACGGGTTTGTGAAGCTGCTGTCATTATCAAGTGGTAGCTTCTTACAAAATGTCTACCCATGTGACTTTCCTAAATTGCTAACATGTCAGATATACATTACAAAGAAAGCAACCTAGATTCATTCTATTTCTAGCTAAAACAATTCAGCAAATAGAGACTTGACCTTGCTCTTGAATTGATTCACTTTTGTTTTGTAGTGCTTGAAGCTTCTGTCGTAGTCTTGCAGACTTGGTGCAGCTTAGGGATACTGCAACACGTCTGTTTCTTGAACATTGAAACTATCACGGGATTTGACTGAGAAGATACCTAGAACAAGGATCTTTCTCGAGACAGTTACTTTTGCCGCAAAGCTTGCTGTCACAGGAATGTTCTTTTGGTGACAGTATGAGTTCCCCGCACAGAGTGCTGTCGAGGTTTCCAAACTTGCTGTCGAGGGCTAATGTTGCTGTCGCGTAGTCTTCCGCCAATGTTGCTGTCAGAGTGAATATGTTGTCGTGACTTGCAACATTCTGTCTTCTTGTAATCTTACTGTCAATGCTTATGACAGTAACCTTTATTCACGCTGTCATCTAATATGCATTCTTTGAGGCTTGAACACAGCAAGTGAACTTCTTCCAAATTACACAACTAAAATGACATTGCATACTGATTACAAGAACATACTTTGGTTGTGATAATATGTTCTACTTAATTAAAAAATTAAGTATATACAAGGTTAAGTTGTTTCTATACTATCACCCATAAATCCCAACAATCTCCCCCAATTTGTTTTTATGGATAATAACAACAAATTTACAATATATGCTGACAACTTAACTAACAAGATCAGAATGGATTAAGAATTTTTACTTAGCTTGAGATTTCCTCTTCTGTCTTGCTACATCCTCTCTTTTGAGAGCTTCTACCAAGCAGCCTCTTAGACCTTCTACAAGAGAGATTTCAGCAGGAGTGACTGCAGCATCTTCTATTTCTTCAATGATCCTCTTGATAGTAGGAGAGATAAGAGAATTAGCATCCCTGAGATTCATCCATTGCTCTTGATCATATGGATAGCTTCTGAAGTGGAGTTCTTCATGAATGAGCTTGAATCTACTTCCAGGATAAGCATTGAGAGACATCCTCCTTTGCTTGTCCAGCTTTGAACATTCTCCTTTTCTCATTTCCAATATTTCCTCTATCTCATCAGAACAAATCTGCTCCAAGGGATGAATTGATCCAGCTACCATATACTGTAAATCCTTCAGAATAGTTGTTTTTAGCTTGTGCAAGCTGCAAACGTAGATTTCTTCTTTTAGGTACTTGATTCTTAAGGGATTTTCCAGCATATGTGTTTGATAATTTGGAGCTTCACTTTCTGCCTTGTTGGCAGTCTTGCATCTTTCCTGGAGTTCAGCTTCCTTCTTATCAAGTTCTTACTGATATTGAGAATATTGAGAAGAGTCAGGTCTTTTGCTTGGCTTGGGTTGCCCTTCCTGAGTTGGTTGGGTTTGCCCTTCTTCTGTGGGTAAATCATCAAACTCATAGTACCAGTGATATGGTATAGGAGAAGCTGGTAGATCAGTTAAAATATCAGCATCATCAAAATCTGCAAAATTGTAGCCAAATTTCTGATAGAACTCAGCATCCCTATCAGCCTGATATTTCAGAATATGTTCAATGACAGACTCTGGGACATTTTCATAGCTCTCCAACAACTCTACCATTCTTTCCAGGTAGAAGAAGTCAATTCTCCTTTTATCTATGGTTGTCGTTCTACCACTGGTTGATGTGGCTTCCAGATAGAAGTCCTTATTAACCTTGGCAGATCTTGATTCTTCCCACCACAGAATGTACTCAGTGACCTCTTGATTTGCATCCAGCTTAACCTCAACACTCTTGATTTTTTTAGATTGCATCTGTTGTATCTTAAGACTGTTAGGAGGTACTGATTGAATTGGCTTCTTAAGATTCCTGCCAAATCCAGTGGCCTTTTCCTTTCTTGAGTACTTGTGCTTTCCTTCAGGTTTCTGTCTAGAAAACCATGCTTTTGCTTTAGCTTTCAGTCTTTTGGGCTTGACAGTAGCTGTTAGGCCGAATACACAATATATAATCAAATAGATGTATGAGAATAACATTAAGAACACTGTTTATGAATAATAAACTGAATGGAATTAAAAACTCCTCTCTCAGTGATGTAAAATATCACAGAGAGCTGCTAGGTTACAAGAATGATAATTCACGTATTCGCATCATTTGTTCTTCATCATCCTCGGATTCAGAAGATTCATCAGTGTTTGAGTCATCATCAGAGTTTGATGACTCACTTTCAGATTTTATGACCAAAGCCTTTCCTTTAGCTTTCTTCTTTGATGTCTCTTTCTTAAGAAGTTTTTCCTCAACTTTGAGAGCAACAGATTTTGTCTTCTTTCCAGATCTTTTGTTTCTTTGTTCTATCTCAAGTTCATGAGTTTTGAGCAACCCATAAATTTCATCAAGATCTGTCTCTGCAAGATCATAGTTATCTCTTATTGTCGTCGCCTTTAAATCCCATCTTTCAGGTAGAGATAGAAGAAACTTGAGATTCGACTCTTCAAGTTCATATTCTTTATCAACAAGAGATAAATCATTCAACAGTTTACAGAATCTGTCATACGTCTCAGTCAAAGTTTCATCAGGTCTCGAGTCAAAGTGTTCATACTCCTGTGTCAGAATAGTCTTCCTGTTCTTCTTTATAGCACTTGTTCCTTGACATCTGACCTCTAAAGCATCCCAAATTTCTTTGGCAGTTTTGCAACCAATCACTCTGTTAGACATGACATTATCTAAAGCACTATGAAGAAGATGTCTAACCTTTGCATCCTTTTCAATTGATGAGATGTCTTCAGGAGTCAAATCTTTCTTTTCTTTTGGAACGCTCTTTTGTTCTTGACCAGCAACAACTGGAGACAGTTTTGTTGGCATATGAGGACCATCATTGATTCTATCAAGATATTCTGGATCTGTGGCTTCCAGAAACATGGTCATATTCACCTTCCATATTGGATATTCCACTGGTATGAGAATTGGAACTCTAATCGTCTCATATCGACTTACAGAAGTTGGTTGAACCTTCTGAGCATTAGAACCTGCCTGGGTATTTTCAGCCATGATTATACTTGTGTTTGGATCAAAAACTGTATATATTAAACCTTTGCTCCTGTTGCAAGGTTGGAAGCCATAAGAATTTTTCTAGCATATGCTGCTCACAAGAAGTTTAAAGTCTTTCAAATGGATGTGAAGAGTGCTTTTCTCAATGGAAAACTTGAAGAAGAAGTGTTTGTTGAACAACCACCAGGGTTTGTGGATCCCAAGTATCCAGATTATGTCTACAGGCTTGACAAAGCACTTTATGGACTAAAGCATGCACCTAGAGCATGGTATGAAACTCTGGCTCAATTTCTTTTAGAAAGTGGGTTCACTAGAGGTACAATTGATAAAACCTTGTTCTATTTCAATTCTGGTAATGATTTGATTTTAGTTCAAATCTATGTGGATGCCATAATTTTTGGGTCTACTAATGATAAACTCTGTAAGAAATTTGCCAAGCTCATGTAGTCCAGGTACCAAATGAGCATGATGGGAGAACTTAGTTATTTTCTAGGCTTGCAGGTAAAGCAAACAGATGATGGGATTTTTATCAATCAAGCAAAATATACCAGAAATCTTCTCAAGAAATTTGGTATGCTTGATAGTTCATCTGCAACAACTCCTATGGCAACTGCAACAAAGCTAGACAAAGACACAGGAGCTTCAGTAGATATGACAAACTACAGAGGCATGATAGGGTCTCTTCTTTATCTTACTGCAAGTAGACTAGATATTATGTATGCAACATGTCTTTGTGCAAGATTTCAAGCATATCCCAGAGAGCCTCATCTAACAGCTGTGAAGAGGATTTTCAAATATCTCAAAGGAACCATGACCTTGGGTTTGTGGTATCCTAGAGAATCAGAGTTTAAGTTAATTGGTTACTCTGATGCAGATTTTGCAGGCTGTAAGATTGACAGAAAGAGCACTAGTGGAAGCTGTCAATTTCTAGGTGACAGACTGGTTTCTTGGTACAACAAGAAACAGAAATCAATTTCCACATCCACAGCAGAAGCAGAGTATATTGCTGCTGGTAGCTGTTGTGCACAGATTCTGTGGATGAAGAATCAATTGCTGGATTATGGGTTAAGGTACTCTAAAATACCTATTTTCTGTGATAATCAAAGTGTTATTGCTATGACAGGTAATCCAGTACAGCATTCCATGACCAAGCACATCAGCATAAGGTATCACTTTATCAGGGAACATGTGGAGGAAGGAGATATTGAGCTTCATTTTGTGTCTACAGAACAACAGCTTGCAGATATCTTCACTAAGCCTTTGAATGAAGCTACATTTACAAGACTGGTGAATGAACTAGGAATGATCTCTGGTTTCGACTAGAGATACTGGTTAGACTCAAAATTAACTCTTCTGTGATATGTTGCTCATGTTTCTATGCATATGTTAACTGTCATGTAAATCATGTTGTTAAACTCTGGAAGCATACTCTGTTGGTTAAACTCTGATGTTAAACTCTGATTATGGTATTGTCTGCAACATAAAAACCGATGAAGAAAATAGTATGAAGCATGATTCTCAGTAAGTAATCATGAATTATTCTGAGTTATATATGATCTGATCTCAAATGTGTGCAGAAAATTAACACAACATGATACTATCTCTATATTTATAGCATCTCTTAGTTTATTGGTCCTATACACTGAGTCTGTATTAGCTGTTTGCACTTTCTCTCATAAAGTAATATGTTAAATGATGTCAGTCTAAACTCTTATGAATAGTTACTGTTACTTCACCCTCAAGCAAAAGATGCAAAAACATGCACAAATTTCTTTGAGATCATGTTGTGCCTAGGACGATCCAGGAACTTATTGTATGAAATAAGGGCTAAAATTTGAAATTTTTGGTGACTAGTGCCAACCACTGATTACTGGAAAAGAATAAAAAAAAATCGAAAGGGGGTGAAAACAAATAAGTACAATTAAAGGTACAGAGTTTAGATGACATCAGATTTTGTTTTGCATATGAGAGTTTGGGAAACCAGTTTTTACTGATTTATTTTGTGGATTTTATGCACTTTGAGATGCTCTCAATATTTACATTCAGTAAACTCTGCTATTCACACACAAATAATCACAACTGTGCATTTTTAGAAAAGAGATTATTAATGAAGGAGGAGAATTGATAAACACTGATGAAATGTGTACTCTACGCAGAGGTAATTTATTTTTAATCTATGATGATTAAAATAAATAAAGGTGTTTCAGACATTTCATAATTTTTGAGGAACATTACTTTTGAAAATAGAGAGTATGATTGATAACGGTTTGTTGCGTTTTGGAAATGATGAAAAGTGTCTATTCACTAGCAGTAATTAGTGGCTGTTTTTACTACGCATGTGTGTTGGAAACTACCACGATTAGTGCTGTCAGTTAATGCATATGTGACAACTGTCCCACTCACACATTTCACGAGTAAGCCTGGTGTGTATCTTAATGATTAAAACTCTTCAGTTTTAATTAATATTTAATAGTTATACACACAACGTTTCAAATTTTTTACAGACTTACTCTATTCACAGGACACTTTCACATAAGCATATTCACAAACACTTTTCTGCATCACTTTCTCAAACACTTTCTCTAAGCATAAACTCTGATCTAGTTTCAAATCTTTCTAATGGCAACTACTATGTTTCAATCAGTTGGTCTCGAATTTGTCCCTAACAATTATGCAGCACCCTTGTCTACTGCGAACGCACCGGAGGCGTTTCACTTGTTTCAGAATTTCCTTTCTCAATCAGATATTGGGCAAGCGCTTGTGGAACCAGCAAGGCTGTCTGGACCTCAAATCAAAGCATTCTGGGAAACAGGTGTTTATGATGATGGAGGAGAGGCTGGAACTCCTTCTATTATCTTTGAGTTTGGTGAACAAGAGTATGTGGTCACTCCAACCACAGTTCGTGATGCTCTTGGGTTTGAAGACTTCAATGCATACACTATTTCTGTTGGTGATGCTGAGCTTCAAAGGATGATGAGGGAGATATGTTACTCTGGGTCTTTGGTAAGGACAGGTAATCTGAAGTGACCGCTCTTGAGGAAGGAACAGAGCTTCTTCTTCGACTGCATCACAAGGGCGTTCGGAAAGAAATGTACTAATTGGGATGCTATTCCAATAGATAGTCTGCAAATCGGGTATTCTCTTATCTATGATTCTCACTTTGATTTTGCTAGACTTGTTTTGATTAATATTGGAGAAAAGATGACAGAGAATAGGGGCGTAGTTTATTTTGCTCGTTTTTGTCAATTAATCTTTTCTATGTGTGTTGATGGGGTTGAGATTGCTGAGGATGATGTAATTCCCTCATTCAAATTGCACAAAAGAATATTCTCTGATTTGACTAATAAGGACATCAAGAAAGGAAATGTTGGTGAATTGTTGCTTCCTGCTTCAATCCAACAATTTCTATAACCTCAACCACAACCTCAACCAGAGTCTACATCCCAAAGACCAAAAACTGGGGGAAGGACTAAGCATAGAGCTTTCAAGGCTGCTACACCTTCAGATGCTAAAGATTCTGATGATGATGTTGAATATGTCAACTTGGCTCTTATGGCTAACAATCATGAGCAGGAAGCAAGCTCCTCAAGCAACCAGGTAACAATTACTAATCTTTCTGAGCTTTCTAAAGAGGAATGCGATAGTGCAGTAAATGAAATGTCTACTGTATTATATAATTTGCGTGTTACTCTTAAATCACTTACCAAAGAGAATTCAAGAATTAAAGAGACTAATTTGCTCTTAAGTGATAGGAATGCAATGTTAGAAGCACAGCTCATTGAATTTGAGAAAATGAGATGTGTTAGTAGGGATGCTAAGAAGGAACTTGAGAACGTATTACAAAGGGAAGAAATTCTTAAGACACAACTTGAAATAGAACAAAGTGTGATTGCTAAATGGAAAGATGCCAGGAATGTTGCTACCAACATCATTAATGTTCAAGGTATGGAATCTTTCTGTGAACAATCATGGAAAAAGAACAAAGAGAAACTAGGGTATGTTTGTGAAACCTTAGAATCAGAAACAGAGTCAACAAATGATAAGTGTGTGTTTTATCTATATATTGTCCCTATATTTAAGTTATTTTGTATTGATTTGGATTTTTATTTAATAAATTATATTGTTTTATTGTAGGTATCAAGGAGTTTTAATAAAGGAAGGCTTGGAGTTTAAAAGGAAAGAGATGGAGATTTATTTGATTAAAATTCGGATTTGATGACCCACTTGCGCAGTTCACACTGTTTGGGCCATAACTGGAGTTCTATAAATCCGATTCAGACGATTCAACAGCCCACGGAAAGCTTATGAGAAGGGCTTTATTTCAGAAGTGGCATTGATATTAAAATCCAGCCGAGTCAGTCCAGAAACAGAGCCCAACAGTCAGCTACGAATTTCTTTATTGAAATTCAATTCTGATTAGGAAACTCCTTGTATGTGTATTAAATAATTAAAAACACTTTTAATATAGATATTATTAGATATAGATCAGACCTAATACAGAGAGAGAACGTAAGAGGATAAAGAAGGAGCCGCACAAGGGAGGAGGAGAAGCCATCTACATACAAGAATTCAGCCATTGAAGACATTCAATTGGCTTTGTTTTCTCTTATCTTTTATTTATCTCTTCTTATGAACATGTGTTGGTTGACTTGGAGTTGTTTTGATACTATGATTATGAACTAATTGTATAAATTTGGGATTTTTATGGAACCCTAGCATGAGATTATTGGTGTTTTGTTAAAGAGTACTGTATGTGGTTCTACAGTTTATTCATTCAAGTGTTTTTCATGCTAATACTTGCTATTGTCTGATCAACTTTAGTGGGTTAATGAGTTAATTATAATATCAAGAGAGTTATAGTTAATTGACATAAAACTTGAATGGTGCATGCTTATATCTTTTGATTATAATATTGTTACAGTATAGACATATATTGTGACCATGCATAGCTTTGCGAATTGGTACTTAATTGTATTCTGAGGAGTAAATTGGCATAGACATATGTTAGTTTACTTGGTAGGAATTATACCATAGTGATTTCGAGAGAAACCTATGACCATTGAATTCTAGCTAGTGAACTGTGAATTGTTATAGTGTTACGCGACTCTTTTACTGATTTTCATGTGTTAGGGGAAAGTAATTATCCTGACTTATCTTCTCATATCTGAATCTCGTAAAACTCTCTTTGCTAGTATAATATTAGTTAGTTAATTAATTAGTTTTAGTAGAAAAATCAAAACCCAAATCTTGTGTTCGATAACTGAATTGTAAGATTTTACTTGCGATTAATACAAATTTGCAGTCCTTGAGGAACGAAATCTGGTATTCACTACTATATTACTTGTTTGCGATTGTGTACACTTGCACATTAGTATTTTACGTAACAAGTTTTTGCAACAATGATCATTTGTTGAAGGTTGATATGTCAACGGAATGCAATGTTCCGTTGACAGATGAACCATCAACCGATCAGGGTGTTTCGTTGACAGAGAAAAGAAAAGATGAACTCACTAGACTTAATAATAAGTATGGTCCTGTCACCAAGAACTTTGTTCAAGGTGAGTCTAGTAAATCAAAGAAAGTTGAGAAGCCTGTTGAGAGAGCTAATGTAGGTCACTTGTCCAACAAGCAATTGAAAGATAAGTTAGAGAATGTTCAAGTTGAGGCTAAGGGAAATAAAAAGAATAACAGGAATGGCAAAGTAGGAATTAACAAACACAACAATTACACACTTGATAAATATGCTCCTAGAAAGACATGTGTTAATTGTGGAAGTGTTAGTCATTTATCTACTAACTGCAAATCTGTTAAGAAGACTGTTAAAGTGAAAATTCCCAAGCCTGCAATGAATAGTTCCATGCCTACAATGCCTGTTATGCCTAACATGTTTGCTCCATATGCACAATTTCAAAATCCATATGCCAGCATGCCATTTGTGTCTAATCCATACATGAATATGTTTAATGTGCCACAAATGCCATGGAATATGAATAACATGTTTGTTCCTCCAATTATGCATGCTAAGAATGAAAATGTGAGCAATCCTCAGAAATCAACACCAAGGATAAAGATTGATTTAAATCAATCTGAGTCCAAGGTGAAAAATGATATAAAAGGAAAAGCAAAGGCTAACAAAACAGGACCCAAGGAAACTTGGGTACCAAAATCAACTTGATTTGGTTTTATTGTGTGCAGGGAGACAAAAGGAATCTTTGGTACTTGGATAGTGGTTGTTCAAGACACATGACTGGTGATTCTACCCTGCTCACAGAGTTTCAGGAAAGAGCTGGCCCTTGTATTGCTTTTGGAGATGACAGCAAAGGCTACACTAAGGGATATGGCTTGATTTCAAAAGAGAATGTCATCATAGATGAAGTTGCATTGGTGGATGGTCTTAAGCACAACTTGCTTAGTATCAGCCAACTTTGTGACAAAGGATTTTTAGTTACTTTTTCTACAGAAGCCTGTGTTGTTTCTAAAGGAGGAAACAACAATGTGGTAATGACTGGATTCAGAAGAGGGAATGTGTACATTGCTGACTTTAGTAGCACAAGTTCAGAAACCATCACTTGTCTTTTCAGCAAGGCAAGCAAGGATGAAAGTTGGCTATGGCACAAGAAATTATCTCATCTGAACTTTAAAGTTATGAATGATTTGGTGAGGAAAGATCTTGCTAGAGGAATTCCACAAGGGGAGTTTTCCAAGGATGGTTTGTGTGATGCCTGTCAAAAGGGGAAACAAAAGAAGGCATCATTCAAAAGCAAGACAGAGTCATCAATTGTCCATCAGCTTGAGTTGCTTCATATGGATTTGTTTGGCCCTGTAAATGTCATGTCTATTTCAAAGAAGAAATATTGTCTTGTGATTGTTGATGATTTTTCTAGATTTACATGGACTTTCTTTTTGCTCTCCAAGGATGAGGCAAGTGAAATCATTATCAATCACATCAAGATGGTAAACAATCATCCTGACTTGAAAGTAAGAAGGATTAGGAGTGACAATGGGACAGAATTCAAGAATTCAAGCATGAAGGTGTTCTGTGAAGAAAATGGTATTTTGCATGAGTTTTCAGCAGCAAGGACACCACAGCAAAATGGTGTAGTTGAAAGGAAAAACAGAACACTTATTGAAGCTGCAAGGACAATGCTAGATGAATCAAAGTTACCAACTTATTTTTGGGCTGAGGCAGTTAATACAGCTTGCTTCACTCAGAATATTTCTTTGATTAATCAGGCCAAATGAATGACCCCTTATCAGCTACTCAAAAGAAAGAAGCCACTATTGGATTTTCTTCATGTCTTTGGATGCAAGTGCTTTGTTCTGAGAAATCAAGCTGAGCATTTGGGGAAATTTGAAGCAAAGGCAGATGAAGCAATATTTGTGGGTTATGCAGCAGGGAAAGCCTACAGAGTCTACAATCTCAGAACCAACATTGTTATGGAATCTGTACATGTTGTTTTTGATGATCTCAAAATTCAGGGTCTCTGTGATGAAGGTTTCCATGAAAGTCTCTCTTTTGAGAATGAGGAAGGAGAACAAATGGATCATGATAAGACTATTGAGAAACAGTCCAAAGTTGTTGTATCTAGCACAGATGAAAGCAGCAGTGAAGATGAAATTGCTGCATTAAGATTGAAAAGAATAGCTGCTAGTAGACCAAATGGTCATTCCGTTGACAGTCAGAATGAGCGTTTCGTTGACAGTCAAAATGGTCATTCCATTGACAGTCACAGAAATGCTTCCAGGAGTGATCAATTAGGGACAACAAACTCAGGGGGAGTTTCTCAAGGACAAATATCTAATCTAGGCAATCATGATCATGAAGCTACTTCTTCAAGAGCAAATCTACCTCCCTCAAGGAAATGGACTAAAGATCATCCCTTTGAACTTATTATAGGAGATGTGTCTTCAAAAGTCCAAACTAGAAGAGCAACTCAAGAAGAATGTCTATATAGCAGCTTTCTGTCTCAAGATGAGCCAAAGAAAGTTGAGGATGCACTTCTAGATCCAGATTGGGTCTTGGCTATGCAAGAAGAGCTAAACCAATTTGAAAGGAACAATGTTTGGAAGCTGGTGCCCAAGCCTAAGGACAGGAGTGTCATAGGCACAAAATGGGTGTTCAGAAATAAGATGGATGAAAATGGCATAGTCACAAGGAACAAAGCTAGATTGGTTGCAAAAGGCTACTCACAGGAAGAAGGAATTGATTTTGATGAAACCTTTGCTCCTGTTGCAAGACTAGAAGCAATAAGGATTTTCCTAGCCTATGCAGCCCATGCCAATTTCAAGGTCTATCAAATGGATGTGAAGAGTGCTTTTCTAAATGGGGAATTGGAAGAGGAGGTGTATGTAAGTCAACCTCCTGGTTTTGAAGATGATGATTTTCCAGAATATGTATACTTCCTCCTCAAAGCACTCTATGGTTTGAAACAAGCACCTAGAGCCTGGTATGACACACTTTCACAGTTCCTCCTTGAGAATCACTTCACTAGAGGTACTGTAGATAAAACTCTTTTTCATAGGATTGTGAATGGCTCTACAATACTTGTTCAAATATATGTAGATGACATAATTTTTGGGTCTACAGATGAAAAACTTTGTCAAAAGTTTGCCAAGCTTATGCAAAGTAAGTATGAAATGAGCATGATGGGAGAGTTAACTTATTTTCTTGGTCTTCAAGTAAAGCAAGTTAATGAAGGCATTTTCATTAGTCAAACCAAGTACATTAATGATTTGTTAAAGATGTTTAACTTAATGGAATGCTCTCCTGCCAAAACACCCATGCCTACTGCCACCAAACTTGAATTGAATACTAAGGAAAAATCTGTGGACATTTCAAGTTACAGAGGCATGGTTGGCTCACTTTTATATTTAACAGCTAGTAGACCTTATATTATGTTTGCTACATGTCTATGTGCTAGATTTCAGGCTGATCCTAGGGAATCCCATTTAGTTGCTATTAAAAGAATTTTCAGATATCTCAAAGGAACACCAAACCTTGGCATTTGGTATCCTAGAGAATCTGGTTTTGAACTAATTGGTTATTCAGATGCAGATTATGCAGGATGTAAAATTGACAGGAAAAGCACAACAGGAACCTGTCAATTTCTAGGAAACAAGCTTGTATCATGGTTCAGCAAGAAACAAAACTCAGTTTCCACCTCCACAGCTGAGGCTGAGTATATTGCAGCTGGAAGTTGTTGTGCACAGATTTTATGGATGAAAAATCAACTACTTGATTATGGAATAAGAGTTGAGAAAAATCCTATTTTCTGTGACAACACTAGTGCCATTGCCATTACTGAGAATCCAGTGCAGCATTCAAGGACCAAGCACATTGACATCAAGTACCACTTTATTAGAGAACATGTTATGAATGGTACTATGGAGTTACATTTTGTTCCAAGTGAACAACAACTTGCAGACATCTTTACCAAGCCACTTGATGAATCCACAGTCTCAAGATTAGTAAGTGAGCTAGGTATGCTAAATTTCTCTTAATTATTTTGAGATTTTTGCAAGTTAAAATGCAGCCAGAAACTTGCTATGTTTTTCTGTGAATTAATTTTCTTATGAAAAAAAAAGTGAAATTTTGTCTAAGTCAAAATTACTATGTCAACGAAACGAACCATTCCGTTGACAGTCTTAGCATTTTTCTGGGTGTTTCGTTGATATCTCTTTTATATCAACGAAACGCGGCTTTATCAACGAAATAAGACGAGAATTTAACCGCCCAATCTGATTCGTTGATGTAGCGCTTTTTAATCTGAACCGTTGAAACTGCACGTTCTTTATCACGATCTATGCATACACCCCTGTAAGTATAAATCGTGGTAATATTTAATTCTAACGGTTACTTTTTAAGCCAATCAGGTAATTTAGATTAATTATTGGACTTAATTTCTGAGAATTTTTGGGGGAGTATTTAAGAAATTTTAATTTCTTTATTTCATTTCTACCTGTTCTCAAAAATTCCAAAAGTTTTTCTATCTTCTTCTCTCTAACAAGCAATACAACTCGAAGCTTTTCCTCACTCAACAATGGCACCCATAGTCAAGCTTATGTCTGCTGGTGGGTTCATCTATGAGAAGAACAATTCCATTCCATTTGTCGTTAAGGAGAGTCCGAACAGCATCTTTTTCAAAATGATGGATTTCATGAGGAACTGTAAGTTGAGCTATGCGATGTTTCACTCTACACCACTCTACAATGAAGTAATCGAGGAGATTTGGACCTCATGTGAGTATAGTGGAACAAACGGCACACTGCAATTCACTCTTCAAGGTAATGAGTACATAGTTAATTCTGATGTTTTGCAAGCATGTTTACATATTCCTGATAATAACTGTGATGCTTTGCCTACTAACACTGAAATAACTACCATGCTAAATTCTATAAACTACTCTTTGCCTACTGATAACTTAGGTAAGATTATTAGGAGAGGTTTGGTTAGGGAATACAGTTGTTTAGCTGATGCATTCATTAAGGTCTTTTCTGGAAAGATTAGTAATTTTGATGCATTAACTAACTCTATGTTAATTCTCCTAACCATGCTTCTAAATGATAGATATTACAACTTTAGCACCCAACTTATGTATGAAATTGGTGCTAAGTTGGGTGATAAGGCAAATAGGAAGAAAAATATCTATTATGCAAGATTTCTGATGATGCTGGCTAATCATGTTAGTCCAGCACCATTAGTTATCTCTAACCCTACTGCCAGGTTTGAGTGCTTTGTGCAAGAGAAGAGAGTATTGACAGACATACTGAGGCTGAACCACAATGGTGATGTTCCAGTGGTGTATCTGCCAATCATTGAGGTAACTACTGTTATCCCTGTTAGTATAGTTGTTACTTCCATTGTTTCATCAAATCCAGTTGCTATGGAGTCTGTAGCTGTGACCCAACAGGCTCCTGCCCCAGCAACAAAACCAAAATCTAAGAAATCCTCCAAGCCAACCTCAGGTGCTTCTCAAAAGGCACCTGTTGTAAAAACTACCACACAACCTAAGGGGAGTGAGTCTGGAGTTGTGAGAGGTGAGGGAAGGGGTGAACATAAAAAGAAACCCCAAGAATAAGGAAGGTGAGGTAAGTGTTTCCCAGCCTAGCCCCATTGTGTCTTCCCAACAAGGCACAATGAGTAAAATGGATTTAAGCACAAGTCTAATTGCATCCTCCCAAAAGGATGTAATTATTGAAACAAGCTCTCAACCTAGAGCACAGTCCAAAAGGGTAAGGGACACTTCAAGCCCACAGTCTACATTTTCCCAATACCAAAGGAGAGTGAAGCAAAAGTCCAAGGGTTCACAGGGTGCACACACACTGGAAGACACACTTCCAGTTTCTCAAATTCAGTTTGATGTAACCCCTATCATTACTCTGGGGTTACAGTCCCATTCTCTAAACATCAATCTTGAATTATCTCCATCAAATTCACCAACTCAATCTTTAGATGTGGACATGATCCATACATCTATTCCTGATTCTCCAACTCTAATCTTGGAGAAGCCCCACTCTGAAGCTGGTGGCCATCACTTGTTAAGTGATTTGTTGGGCCATCAACCAATTTTTCCTGAAGTTGCAAGGGGATCTGTGGACCAAACTCTCAAATCAATCACCACAGACTCTACTGTAATTTCTCATTCTCAAAGTGCTTTCTTGACTTCATCAACGAAACAGTCTATTTCGTTGACAAGTGTTTCTCCATCAACGGTATCCATACCGTTGACAGTTCAAACTACCATTCCGTTGATAGGTCATTCTACACCCCTTATTGAAAATCTAGTTGTTTCCACAACTAGTGTAGATGACCTGGTGGTAGTTGAGACACTTTTAGGATTGAGAGGGAGTGAAACTGAGAGGCTGGCTTGCAGCCAGGCAAAAGGAGAGAATGAGAGTGAGAGGCTGGCTATTTCTTCCAGCCAGGCAAAAGGAGAGATTGAGAGTTCCACCTTAGTAGGTGAAGGTGAGGGTGTGAGAGGTGTGAGCCATGGGGAGCCCATGATGCAAGAAAATAGAGGAGAGAGAGAAGGGACTACAGGAGTCATAAGGGAGGAAGCAGCCATTGCTAGTGAGTCAATGGTGGTCAATGAGGGAGAAAGGGAACTTACCTTCCAAGAGCATTATCAACAGACTCTGGATAGTATTTCCCTGGATCCTGAGACCTTTACTCATCCTGTGTCAGCCTATCAAGTTTTGGCTCAACAGGGCAATGTGGAGGCAGAGAGGTCACTACAACTGATTCATACAACTGCATCAATGCAAAGAGCAAAGGATGCCTTGACCAATCTATCTCCAGAAGCTGCAGCTAGTGGTGAGTTTGATTTCTCTGATGATGAGGACAGCTTTGGTGACAATCAGGTGGCCACTACTTCACAGACTGGGACTTCTGTGGTGCCTCCTACACCAAACTGGCTTTCTCAAGATTTACAAGGAAGGATCTCCCTGGATGCTACAATCATAAGGCAGTACAATGAGGCCTATCTGGCTCATGAGTCTGCAAATGCCAATGACAAGAAATTCTACAAGGCTATTATGGATTCACTGGAAATCCAAAGGCTACAGATGATGCAGACAAGAATTGAGGCTAGAGAAATCAAGGATTCAATTAGCAATCTCAAGGATGCTAATGACAGGAGGCTAGATGAAAAGCTTCCTCTTCTCACTGTGTCCAAGATGAACAGGTTTTTCTCTAAGGAACCTGAGGTGGCTACCTTCTTGAAGACTCTCACTTCTAGAGTGGACAAGGTGGAAGCTACTTTATCTCAGATGCAAAAGGAACAGGAGAAGCAGACACAACTATTGGCCCAGCTAGTGGCAGCTCAAGGACTCCCAGTCATCTCTCTTGATGATAACAAAAAGGGGGAGAAATCTAAGGAGCTAGACATTCAAATCACAAAGGTTATGGTCCCAGCCATTTCCCTGCCAAAGGAGCCACTAGCTATGGGGGAGTCAGGTAAAGCTAAACTGGACAGCATTGACCTGATTCAGCAAGCTTCTATGAAGCTACAGCTTGCTGAACAAATTAAAGACCACTGGTCCAGGATAGATGAAAGAATCAAGAATTTAGCTGGTACTGCAAAGAGTTCAAATCCATCAACGGATCAAGCTTCTTCTAAAGAGCCATCAATGGATGCCATGGTTTTAGTGTCAACGGAATGGGAGCCACAGACCAATTCTTCATATAAGGTAGAGCCCCTTCTGCATGGAGTCACTCAAGGATCAAGGAAGGAGAAAGGACAAACTTCATGCATTAGGGATGTGGAACAAGCTACATTGCAAAGAAGCTTATCTCCCAAGTCTCCTGCTAAACCAAAGGGCAAAAATACAGAAAGGACTTTCTATCCTGCACCTTACCCAGATGAGCACAAGCTTCTTGGTCTACTCATCACAAAAAGTAAGGAAAGCAATAATTATGAGGTAAGGAAGCAAAGGGCAATTGTCTACAGGAATGGACAACAAATCTGTGTTTGGGCTGGTCACCCAAACTTTGCTGAAGCTAAAGCTGAAGAGTCAGAAAGAGCAGCAATGCAAGCAGTTGCAGTTGCTCAATCTCTTGATGAAGAAGAAAGACAGCAAGAAGAAAAAGCCAGAGAGGAAAGGAGTGCAAAGAAGAGCACAAGGCAACCAAAGGCAAGAGCTAGGAGAAATATAGCCTTTGAGAATGATGACTCTCAGAGTATTGCATCAGACTCTTCTGTACCAACTACACCTCCAACAATTCCTGATCCAGCTCTAGGAGAAAAGTTAGCCTATGATCCTAAACATCCTGTTAATTTCCATGATCAGCCAATTGAGCCAAAGGAAGAGCCAATTGAGTTTGATGAGGCCAACTTTCCAAAATTCCTCTTTGAGATGGATCCAAAGAAGAAATCTAAGCAAAGGGCTACCAAGGCTAAGCCAATTCTAGTAAGGAGACCACAAGCTGAAAAACCTCCTACCAACCCAGAAGACTTCATCTACATTGCTGATATCAGGGAGGAGTCTGACCTACACATCAATCTTGATGACCTAGTTGAAGTGAGAGGAATTGCAGCTTCTTACAAACTACCAGAGAGATTGGTGTTTGTCTACAAGGGTGGGAGAGAACAGGTTTGGCCTCTACATAGAATTCTGGGAGAAGACTATCAGACACTGCTTTCTGTGTTCAAATGCCTGAAGAAAGATTTTGGTTTTACCAAAACAGCTAAGTCTGAAGTTGTTTCCAAAATCTGCCAAATCAAAGCTAGCTGGAACAAGCCTGGTGCACTTCCCAGAGTATTGAAGGTCCCTCAAACAGGAAAGAAGATTCATCTCCAACCTTTTTGGATGATGGAATTCAGAGACAAGGACAACTGTAGAAGATTCTTCAGAATAGAAGACCAACTGGAGAAGGCATCCAATGAAACTCTAAGAATAATGTAATCCAAGTTGGGGAATGAAGATGAAGAAAAGAAGATTTTCTACAGAAGACTTCAAGCTCAGATTGAGGAGAACAATGCAAGGAAAGGGAAGAAAACAAGACCACAGAGGCAAAGATGAAAAATCTGCTCAGTCTAGAGGAGCAACTCTGTGCACTTGTTTAGTAAGATTTTCTACTTTGTATTTTAATTAAATTCAATGAAGCTCAATGCAATTTCTACTTTTATCATGTGTAATTTGACTGAGTGTTTTTGTTATCATCAAGGCTCTTGATTTATGGCTGTTATTCTATCAGTCATAAATTGGGGGAGATTGTTAGGAATATGTTGTTCTTGATGATAATTATAAGAACACTTAGTAGATTTTGTATTAAGTCATTTTGTAACTGTCAACGGAATGGCATGCTTTGCAGTGTTTCGTTGACAGGAAGCTCATCAACGGAATGAGTGTTGTAGAAATTGCACTGTACAATACTTCACAGTTTGATATGCATTTTGATGTATGTATTAGATAGGTTTTCTAAGTCATGTTGACTAAGTACTAGATAGGCAAAATAGGTTGGTTAATTGTACATATGTTATGCCTTGTAATTTTGCCTAAGTGAAGACATGTCAACGGTATGAGGATTACTCTATCAACGAAACAAGGATACACCATCAACGGTATGGAGTTTACTCATCAACGAAACGAAAGAAACACCATCAACGGAATGAAGAATAAAGCTATCAACGAAACACATCTCCCTGCTATCAACGAATCATTATTGCTTTTCTGAATAGTTGACAAAGTGATAGTGACAGTTTACTGAACAGATCTAAAGGTGATGTGGAAGTGTACTTTGCATTGGAAACCATTAAAATGGACATGGGGAATAAGGAAACATCCCAGTTTCCAATTGGGCTCTTGGGAGTGATCATAATAAGCATGAAGACAAAAGCAAGGATCTCCAAGGACCACTGGACAAAGGGATGAAAAGCAAACTATTGGCGGTTACCTTTAGTGTACTTTAGTGTAGCCAAAAATAGTATTGTAAACTTGGGAATATATAACCAAGTGTAGCAGTTAAGATAGAGTAAGAGAAGAAAAACAAATAGTTTGTATTAGCTATCCTTGAGAGCATTCTTCTCTACAACTCTGTAACTGAGCAGCTGTGTACTTGTGTATCACAGATTATTTCCGCAATAAAAACACTTCAGTTGGATCATCAAACAATCCAACTGAATTATTTATATCTTGTGTTTTTATTTATTCAGTTCAGTTTTATTTTATAAAGTGTTTTAAGTTTAAGAAAATATCAAGAATTGTATTCAACCCCCCCTTCTACAATTCTGTTAGGTCTTTTGGGATTAACAGAGGTTGGCAGTATTGGTGAAACAGAGGATGTGGCAGCTGATCAACCAACAATCATAATGGATGAGTCTTTAGCTACTCATACAGAGGTTCTCTCTGTTACTCACCAGGTACTTGAAAAAGGTGAAGAGGTTGATCAGACAGCAAAGATGGTAGTTGCAGAAACTGATCTTGAAGAAACTGCAGAAAATAATTTTGAAGCAAATGCAGAGATTATTATTGAAGTTCCTTCAGAGCCTGTTGTTGAGGCTGTACAAGTAGAAAATGTTCAGGAGAATATAAACTCTGAGAAGCTCGCACATGAAGATGCTCAAGAAACATTTGCTGAGAATATTCCACATTCTCCAAGTGCTGAGTCTTCTACAAAGTCTGATGATCAAGCTGATTCATCTTCTCAAAGACTTTCTGCTCAACCAAATCCAAAGGACACTGATGTTGGAGGTTCTACTCAGCATAACACTGAACTTCACTTTCAGAATATGTACTTTTCCAAGTGGTCAAACAAGGATTGTATATTCACTGATCAAAGAGCTGCTGATTTTGTGACAAAATCTGCTAACTCGATTACCAATCCAGAGCTTCTTACTCATCTCCAAGCAACAATTGTTCAAGTAAAATCTCTTCACAATCGTTTTGATGAAACTCAGAAGTCTGTAACTGGGTTGAGAAATGATGTGGTTGTTAGAGATATGTCTCTGAAACAAGATAAATCTATGTTGTTTACCTTGGTTAAAGATCAAGAGGTTATCAAGACCAGACTCAGCAAAGTTGAAGAAAATCAGAATGTTTTGTCTGATAAACTTGATTCTATTGCTACTTCTCTAGAATTTCTCACCTCAGTGTTGATTCCAGATGATGTCAAAAAGGGGGAGAGAGTACTTAAAGACAAATTCAAGAAGCCTCAAACTCTGAGTGGACAGGATGATTCTACTGATGGTGGTGCAAAAGGAAAAGAGTTAAAATCTAAATCTACTCAACAGCAAGGGAGACTCAAGTCAAATTCTGCTACAAACTCTGAAAGAATAAACACTGGTGGTCAATCTTCTTCAAGAGCTAGAAGCTTATTGCTTACTTCTTAACCAATAACTGATGAAGAGATTGCAGCTCAGCTGTTTCTAGAAGAACATGGTGCTGATGCAACCATAGAAGTCTAGGAAGAGCATGAAAAGAATCTAAAGTCTGGGAAGGTAAAGAAAGTTGTGAAGGTTTCAAGGCCTAAAGAAAGAGGGATTATTATTAAAGAAAATGTTGACTCTCAACAGAGTTTACAACAAGCAAAGAGGGCTGTAGAAACTAAGCTTGATAAAGGCAAAGGAAAGGTTGTGGAAGAACATCAGATAATGAAGAAAGCTCAAACAACCTCTGACAATGCTCAAGTTGTTCAAACAATGGAAGCTGTGACAACCACTGATACTACTCATGTTGTACAGACTAAACTCTCTTCTGAACTTCAAAGAACTTTTGCTAAACCAGTCATGGTTCAACACACTCTGATTCCTGGAAATGTCAATGTTCTTCAAAGCAAAACCATCATGGGTAAAGAATCAAGAGATAGATCTGGTTTAGGATCTCATAGAGAAAAGAGAGTAAACAATAGTCCTATGGATCAAACTTCATTAGCTGAACCAGGTGTTGGTGTGACTCAGGAAAATCTTGACAATTTAGAGTCGGTTTAGTTAATTCATCATAAAGGACTGAAAAAGGATTTTCTGTTATACTTCAAGGCTGATGGCAGAGTATGCAGAGTTGGTGAAGATGATATTGGATTAAAGATGAAAGAAGAACTAGAGTATGTATTGTATATACTGAAAGTAAAGAATCAAAGAACTCATCAAGCATCTGAGGTATTAAGAAGCAGAATGGTGAAAGCTAGAGCTCTTTGTGGCCTAAAGACTGATGGTGCTTACATACCGAAGTACAGAGATTATAATGGAAAGCTTGTTGAGATGCAAAGGAACAGTGCAAGACTCAGAACAGATCTTGGCATAAAGGTGTTGGAATTTAATCTGGAATCAGATAAATCCTTCATAATAAAGCTAAGAAATGATATGAGGAAGAACAGTATTTATGCTCTAAGGGCTGCTATCTACCAAACTGGAGAGAGTGATCCAGAGTTGAAAGAGCTAAAGAAGATAATGATAGCTGAGCTAGAGAGAGCTGAGAGAAGACTGCTTATGGACTACATCAGGACTGTACCTGATATTGAAGAAATTAAGTAAATGGAGTCTGTAAGTTTTTAAAGTTTTCTGTTCTAAGTTAAATATAAACTCTTTGATTTTATAAACACTGAATTTGTTATATGTTTTGACATCATCAATTATCTGTTAACTTGTACATTTTAGTATGAACAAGTTGGGGAGATTGTTAGATATAATTGCTGATGTTTGTTTATCAGTGTTTAAAGTACCAGGAAACTATCAGAGTTTAGCTGGAGGACCAGTTAGAGTTTGTTAAAGTCTGATGGTCAGAGTTTGCTTAGCAGTCGGTGTAAAAGTCAATGTAGATTCTAGAAGCGATATTCTTTGAAGATGGAAAGAAGCAAAGTGATATTGAGATGGCTAAGGAAACGGAACAGAAGACAGAAGCAATTCTAAATTGATATTAATTGTATAGCTGATTTATAGGAATATCAATTAGAAGATTGTACGTAGTTGTGTACTATATAAACACAGATAGGTTAACCCTAAAAGGGATGCGAATACGTGAATTATCATTCTTGTAACCTAGCAGCTCTCTGTGATATTTTACATCACTGATAGAGGAGTTTTTAATTCCATTCAGTTTATTATTCATAAACAGTGTTCTTATTGTTATTCTCATACATCTATTTGATTATATATTGTGTATTCGGCCTAACATTAGTTTTGGCTTCATCCTTGACAGAACCTTCCTTGACAGTACCTTTGTCGACAGCATCTTCTATGAGAGTTTCCTTGTCGACAATATCTTTGGTGACAGCATCTTTTTCTGCATTTATGCAGTCAATAGCACATCTAAGAATGCTTGCCTCCAAAGCTTCCAGTATTCTTGGCTCCTCTTCATCTGTTGCATCAGCATCTTTCTTTTCTTGACTAGGAGTTTCTTCATTGCCTTCATTCTGAGATTGAATACCAGTATTCCCAGAATTACTTCCACCAGCATTACCTGCATTTCCAGAAGCTTCACCACCTCCAATCTCATCATCATCATCATCTTGAAAAGGAATATCATAGAGGCAGCTTCCACCTTGATCAGCTCTTTTGGCATTGGCTCTAGTGATTAACTCCTTCACTATAGCTCCCAGTGCCTTGTCTCTCAACACCAGCATTTTGTAGATCTCTTGAACAACAAAGACTCTTCCTGGATTGGCATTTGAGCTGAGTATTCCATATAACACTTTCAGAATTGTCTCAGTTTGCATCCTGGATGGACTGATCAAATTCATGTAGCTGTTCCTTCTTGTGCCATCCTTTGTAGTAGATCTGTAGAAAACACATGGTGGATTTGTGTAGACTTCAGGTAGCTTCTGTGTGATCATGTTCTGGATTTGCATATTCAATGTTTCACTGAATGGTGTTTGAGTTGCCTTGATCTTTCCCTTCATAGCACACAACACCTTTGCTGGCAGACTCTGCAATAACTTCATTGTGATGAAATAAGATATGCCAGAAGTGAAATAGATACTGTTAGTCCTTGTGTATTGCAGAAGGGGGGGGGGATGAATGCAATACTGATAAAATTCAATCTAAATTTCAACAACTAAAATCAAGATTAAACGTTATCAGCAATATATGCAATCACGAACAGTATTCAGTAAGAACAAGATTCACAAAATAAATGTTTTATTTATTTTGCAAAGTGTTGCTACAACCTCAAGAAAGAATTCTCGAGCTTCGGGTTTTCTTCAAAGACACTTGCTTGTCTTCGTTACAATTCTAGAATGAATTGATAGTAGGTATAAGACTAACCCTATCACTATCAGTCACGGGTTTGTGAAGCTGCTGTCACTGTCAAGTGGCAGCTTCTTACAGATTGTCTTACCCATGTGACTTTCCTAAATTGCTAACATGTCAGATATACATTACAAAGAAAGCAACCTAGATTCATTCCATTTCCAGCTAAACCAATTCAGCAGATAAAGACTTGACCTTGCTCTTGAATTGATTCGCTTTTGTTTTGCAGTGCTTGAAGCTTCTGTCGTAGTCTTGCAGACTTGGTGCAGCTTAGGGATACTGCATCACGCCTGTTTCTTGAACATTTAAACTGTCACGGGATTTGACTGAGAAAGATACCTAGCATAAGGATCTTTATTGAGACAGTTACTTTTGCCGCAAAGCTTGCTGTCACAGGAATGATCTTTTGGTGACAGTATGAGTTCCCCGCATAGAGTGCTGTCGAGGATCCCAAACTTGCTGTCGAGGGCAATAGTTGCTGTCGCGTAGTCTTCCGCCAATGTTGCTGTCAGAGTGAATATGCTGTCGTGACTTGCAACATTCTGTCTTCTTGTAATCTTACTGTCACAGCTTTAGGACAGTAACCTTTATTCATGTTGTCATCCAAAAAGCATTCTTTGAGGCTTGAACACATAAGTGAACTTCTTTCAAACAATACAACTAGAATAACATTACATACTGATTACAAGAACATACTTTGGCTATGACAGTATGTTCTACTTAATTTGAAAAATTAAGTACAATCAAAGTTAAGTTATTTCAATGCTATCACCCATAAATCCCAACAATCTCCCCCAATTTGTTTTTATGGAAAATAACAACAAATTTACAATATGTGCTGACAACTTAACTAACAAGATCAGAATTTAAGAATTTTCACTTAGCTTGAGATCTCCTCTTCTGTCTTGCTGCATCCTCTCTTTTGAGAGCTTCTGCCAAGCAGCTTCTTAGACTTTCTACAAGAGAAATTTCAGCAGCAGACACTGCATCATCCTCTACTTCATCAATGATCTTCTTTATGGAAGGGGATATGAGAGAACTAAAATCCCTGAGATTCAGCCATTGCTCTATATCATATGGATAGGTTCTGAAATGAAGTTCTTCATTAATGAGCTTGAATCTACTTCCAGGATAAGCATTGAGAGACTTCCTTCTTTGCTTGTCCAGTTTTGAGTCTTCTCCTTTTCTCCCTTCCAATAACTTCTCTATCTCATCAGAACAAATCTGTTCCAAGGGATGAATTGAACCAGCTACCATATACTGTAAATCCTTCAGAGTGGATGTTTTAAGCTTATGCAAGCTGCAAACATAGATTTCTTCTTTTAGGAACTTGACTCTTAGGGGATTTTCCAGCATATATGGTTGATAATTTGGAGCTTCACTTTCTGCCTTGTTAGAGGCCTTGTGTTTTTACAGTAATTCAGCTTCCTTCTTATCAAGTTCTGACTGAGTTTGAGAATATTCAGAAGATTCAGGTTGTTTGCTTGGCTTGGGTTCCCCTTCCTTAGTTGGTTGGGTTTGCCCTTCTTATGTGGGTAAATCATCAAACTCATAGTACCAGTGGTATGGTATAGGAGAGGCTGGGAGATCAGTAAGAATATCAGCATCATCAAAATCTGCAAAGTTATAGCCAAATTTCTGATAAAATTCAGCATCCCTATCTGCCTGATATTTTAGAACATGTTCCATGACAGCCTTTAAAACATCATCATAGCTCTCCAGCAACTCTACCATTCTTTCCAGGTAGAAGAAATCAATTCTTCTTTTATCTATGGTTGATGTACTTTTCTTGGCTGATGTGGCTACCAGATTGAAGTCCTTGTCAATCTTGGCTGACCTTGATTCTTCCCCCCACAGAATGTACTCAGTGGCCTCTTGATTTGCATCCAGCTTAACCTCAACGCTCTTGATTTCTCTTGATTGCATTTGTTGAATCTTGAGACTGTTGGGAGGAATTGATTGAATTGGCTTTTTGAGATTCCTGCCAAATCCAGTGGCCTTTTCCTTTCCTGAGTACTTGTGCTTCCCTGCAGGTTTCTGTCTAGAAAACCATGCCTTAGCTTTAGCTTTCAGTCTTTTGGACTTGACAGTAGCCTTGGCTTCATCCTTGACAGAACCTTCCTTGACAGTACCCTTGTCGACAGCATCTTCCAAGACAGCATCTTCTATGACAGTATCCTTGTCGACAATACCTTTGGTGACAGCATCTTTTTCAGCATTTATGCAGTCAATAGCACATCTAAGAATGCTTGCCTCCAAAGCTTCCAGTATTCTTGACTCCTCTTCATCTGTTGCACCAGCATCTTTCTTTTCCTGGCTAGGAGTTTCTTCATTGCCTTCATTCTGGGATTGAATACCAGTATTCCCAGAATTACTTCCACCAGCATTTCCAGCATTTCCAGAAGCTTCACCACCTCCATCCTCACCATCTTCATCATCATCATCATCATCATGGGGAGGAATGTTATAGAAGCAACTTCCACCTTGATCATTTCTTTTGGCATTGGCTCTAGTGATTAGCTCCTTCATTCTAGCTCCCAGTGCCTTGTCTCTCAACACCAGCATTTTGTAGATTTCTTGAACAGCATGAACTCTTCCTGGATTGGCATTTGAACTGAGTATTCCATCTAGTACCTTCAGAAGTGACTTGGTTTCCATTCTGGATGGGCTACCCAAATTCATGAAGCTGTTCCTTCTTGTGCCATCCTTAGTTTTGGATCTGTAAAAAACACTTGGTGGATTTGAGTAGACTTCAGGTAGCTTCTGTGTGATCAGGTTCTGGATTTGCATATCCAATATTTCATTGAATGGTGTTTGAGTTGCCCTGATCATTCCCTTCAAAGCACACAACACCTTTGCTGGAAGACTCTGCAATAGCTGCATTGTGATGAAATAAGATATGCCAGAAGTGAGATAAATACTTACAGCCCATCTTTTCTCATCATTCACCATTACACTGACACTAGTAATTTGTTCCTTTAACAGTTTTGTGGTGTTGGTTGGACGGTTGCTAGGAGCATTCATTGCTTCTTCCACCAAACTGCTAAACTTACTGTCATGGTTGTGTAATGTGCTCTCCCTGTAATCCACCATCAAGACATTGGCTTCCTCTTGATCAAATTCAGTGCCATTTGTCCAAATAATTCCACCATGAATGGATTCAGGCAGTTTCCCTTTACCTTTCCCAAGTTTGTTTTGTTCCTCCATTTCTCTCCATTTCTTCTGTAAAGCAGTTTCTTGAGTTTCTGGAGTAGGTTCTCTAATCACCACAGGAGGCAAGATTGGATGTCTAGATGCAGGTCTTCTTTACAATGCATCTTGAGTTTCCTTTGACATTAACACCCTTTCTCCATCCATTTCCACTTCAACAGGCTTTTCAACTTTATCCTGTGGTTTTGCACTGCTTGGTTTGACTTGCTCCCCCTTAGACATTGCTTTCCTTTTAGCTCGCCCTCTGGTCTCCACAGCTACAGGCTCCCCCTGAGTTCCACCTGATTCTTGAATAGGCAATGATTCTGATCTTGCTACCTTCTCCCCCTTAGTTGAGTTGGCAGCTACCAGGTCAGTAAGGAACTGAATAGAGAGTTGAGTAGCAGCAAAATCATCAACCACCAGTTGAGAGAGAGAGTCCAGTTTGGAGTCCAAAGTAGCACACTGTCCTACAAGAGCTGCAATCTTGTTACCAAAAGTAGCAGAGGGGCCACCGGACCTTAACCTTCTTGGAGGGGAAGGAAAAGACAGGGGCCTGGAGGCTATGGGGGTTCTCACACTCTCAGGGTGTTTTTGAGTGATCTCATCACCCCTCACAGTTTGACTCTCAAGGCCTAGTGCCTGAATAGTGTGGGCTCCCTCAATATCTCTCTGGACATGCTCAAGTCCCTCTCCTTTTGCCAGCTCATTTGGCTGCCTCTCATTTTTATGCTCACCTCTCTTTTCTTTTATCTCTCTTTTCTTTTGCACACCCTCACTCAACCTAGATGCATGGGTATGAGCAGTACTAACATGCATGGAAGGAGAAGATTTAGAATGTACCTTTAGGAGTTTGGCAAGAGGTAGGTCATCATCAGAGGCATCCTCAACAAGTACAGCATCAAAATCAGGCTGGGAGGGCTGGACAGCATCTTGAGTAGGAATGGTACTGTCAGTTGGAGTCTGGACAGCAGGTTCTGGCATGACAGCATCTTTGGGAGGTGGAGTGACAATAGGTTCTGTAGTGACAGTATCTTTCTCTCCACCTTTGACAGTAGCTGTGTCCAGGACAGTAGCATCCCCAGTGTCTTTGACAGCAACAGAGGCTGTGATAGCATCTTCCTGAGGGTAAGATGCTCCTTGGAGATCAGACAAAGTGTTGGCTGTTTCATTTTCTGACAAAATACCACTTTGCCCTAGCTCAGTGTTTGGAGGAGTGGTGTCCATCTCACTTTGAGAAATGGGTTCTTGTGGACCACTAGATGGGGGCTCATCCATGATTGGAGATGGATGATCAAAACCTGAAGGGTTGGGACTGTTCCCTTCTCTAGGTTGTGGAGAAGAAACAAAAGAATGTGTAGGGAAGGAAGAAGGTGAAAGTGTAGTAGAGAGTGGGGGCTGATTCACAGATGAAAAATGTGAACCATCAATAGGAGTAGAGAAATCCTCACTGTGCCCTAACTCACTGTGTGTTTCTTCAAGTGGGGGTATCTCAGGTTGGGAACCATGAGTTTGTGCAGACTCTGTACAGGGTGCCTTGGGAGACAGGCCAATTTCAATAGATGTCCCTTGTTGAGAAGGCACATCTAGGGAGGTGTTTATTTCCCTGGTTTCCTCTACAGTCTTTTGGGAGACTGCAGGGTGGCAGACAGTGGTTTTGGTCCTCCTAGCTCTCTTCTTCTTAGGCTCAGGGGGAACCACACTGTGGGTTCTGTTTGACTACCTTCCTTATTTGCTGCACTAGGTGCAGTGTCTCCCTCTTGACTAACAGAGCTACCACCAACATCAGCTTCTAAGGATCTTTTTCTGGATTCTTGCAAGGCTTCTCTTTGGGCTTTGGGAAGTCTAGAGGGCCTAGGCTGAGTGTATGGTGTTGAATGGGGGTTAACTGAATTTGGGTCTAATTCAGTTTCATTCTCAAGAGAAAAAGAATCATAACCAGAAGGTAATGGATAATCAAGGTTGGACACTTGATCAACCATGTGCTGAGTGAAACAAATTGGAATATGTGCATTGAGATTTTGTGATGATAATAGTGTGTGTGTGTGTGTGTTCTTTTTCAAAACTGAGCAAACCTCTAAACGAGGAGCAGCATCATTAAAATCACAGAATGAATTAATGCACAACATAAGAAAGTGAGGGTAGTGTGATACCTTCTTACCTATGGCAGCTGTGAGTTGTGCCATGAGGAGAGCTCCAACATTCACCTTTTATCCATGGACAAGAGAATGTGTCAGTTTCTTGATGTAGGAGGGTATCCCATTCCAGCCTGTGGACTTGGTAGAGAACACCTTGACCATTGCATCAAATATCATGCTCCACTCCTTCCTTAGATACTTCCTGTCCATTTCACCAGACGGGTACCACTTGGTTGTTCCCTCTTCGAGAATAGGGCTTGCATACCCAATCTTCAAGAAGAGCTTCTTCAGAGTGTCATCATTAGCAAGTGGAGCAAAGTTTTGGCCTGCTTCCAGTGTAATTCCAAGAGCAGTATTGATGACCTCAGCTGTGAGAATGTATTGTTTCCCAGAGATTGTGAATTGAATACCAGGGTTCTCACCCTCAGTTTGAGCAACAGCAGTTTGCCAAAACGCCTCAAGTCTGTCTAAGTCGAGAATGGGGGTTGAGGTTATGGCATAACCGAGATAGGACTTGTTCAAGAAAAACACTAGTCCTTTGAAACCTTCACCAGCATCATTTGGGGAAAAGATGCCAGCAAAGTTTGTTTGAGAGAGAGTCTGTTTGGGGGCCATTGAGATTTCAAGAAAAGAAGAAAGTGAGAAAGTAGCTTTTTGCTTGAAGAAAAGTATTTTGCCTTGAGTTTTGTGAGAGTGATATGTCTGAGTAACTGGAGAATAAATATGGGTATCTCAAACGTTTGCTCAAAAAGTGGAGTTAAAGGACGTGTCTTAACCCACTCTCTTAACACGTGAGTTACTGCCCGTTATTCACTGTCAATCGTGGGGTGAATATCCAATTACAACGGTCCACTATTGTTGACAGTAACCTGTGCGCTAGAAACAATCTGTCAGTAATAAGTGGTGGTGACAGTAGGTTTTGCGTGACAGCAACTATTGCGCAAAAACATGCTGTCACCGTTAAGCATTTGAGTGACAGTATCCTTTAAAGGTCGTGACAGAAAGTCTTTCCCTGCTGTCAAGAAGGTTGCTGTCAAGAGACACGGGACAGTATCCTTCTTTGTGACAGTAATTTAAATGGGAAATTGTTTCTGTCAGGAACTAATTAGAATGCGTTGCTCATATACTTAACCTAAAATTAACAGAATATGAATTTAGCAATGTAATCTTTCAAACACAGATATTAAGCAAGTTACACAGACAAGTCATAAACTCAGTAACCACATAAACAGGAACTTTTATTATTGTTAATAAAATCATTAATATTGAACATTGAGTACATCATTCTATGATTTTATCAACTAGTTCTAAGACTTCTTCCTTAATCTCTTCTTCAGAGCGGCCTTCTTTTTCAAGAAGTGCCTGAAGCTCCTTCTCTTCTTCCATAGCCTTGGCCTCCTCTTCCTTAGCCTTGGCCTCCTTTTCCTCGTCTATCTCATCCATGGCGTCCAACAGCATTTCAAAGAGCTCATCGATCTCTTCATTGTCGGGTTCACTATCACACTTCTTTAGACCAACTTCGATTCCTACTTTGTTTTCCATTATTTACTTTAAAACTGAGAGCAGACTGGTGAAACCTAAGGTTAATTTATAGGCAAAACCGTCTAAGGATCAAAGTCTAATGGTCAACAGTTAGAGTACCCATACAACTACCACAAAAGTAATTAATGGTCGTGTCCTCCTTTAATCCTACAGATTAATGCAAAAGAGTGTGAAAGTCCAATGGAACAGATTTTTAACTCTCAAACTTAACGGATAACCACATTAAAGTCATACACGGTTTAAAAGTATGAGACTGGCACAAAATACTGACATGAAAAGTCAAATCAACACATGCTGTCACATAACAGACATAAACCAAGTAGACAGTAACTTCTCTTGACAGCAGGTTTGAAGTTGCTGTCATGAGCTTCAATAAGAATTGAAAATTTAGAAACCTTAGTAAATTAACATACCAGATTCAGCATTCCCAATTCACTTACCAACCTGTTGAAGGTTGCTTCATCCAATGGCTTAGTGAAGATGTCAGCAAGTTGCTTGTCAGTTGGGACATAAATCAGCTTCACAGTTCCTTGTTCAACATGCTCTCTGATAAAGTGATGTCTTATATCAATGTGCTTTGTCCTAGAGTGTTGAACTGGATTGTCTGAGATGGCTATGGCACTAGTGTTGTCATAGTAAATAGGAATTTCTCTTAACACTAGACCATAATCTAGAAGTTGACTTTTCATCCATAGAATTTGTGCACAGCAACTGCCTGCAGCAATGTACTCAGCTTCTGCAGTTGAGGTAGAAACTGAATGCTGCTTCTTGCTAAACCATGAGACCAATCTTCCACCAAGAAATTGACAGCTACCAGTAGTACTCTTTCTGTCAATCTTGCATCCAGCATAGTCTGAGTCTGAGTAACCAATTAGATCAAATCCAGTATTCTTAGGATACCAAAGGCCTAGGTTAGGAGTGCCTTTTAAGTATCTAAATATTCTCTTGATGGCTACCAAGTGTGACTCCTTTGGATCACTTTGAAACCTTGCACAGAGACATGTAGCAAACATGATGTCAGGTCTGCTAGCAGTTAGGTATAGGAGGGATCCTACCATGCCTCTATAGGTGCTTGAGTCAACTTTCTTTCCTTTAGGATCAAGATCCAGACTAGTTGCTGTGGACATTGGTGTCTTTGCAGGAGATGAATCTTCCAAGTTGAACTTTTTGAGAAGTTCCTTGATATACTTAGCTTGACTTATGAAGATTCCATCAGTTTGTTGAAGAATTTGTAACCCCAGAAAGAATGATAGTTCTCCCATCATGCTCATCTCATATTTGTTGCTCATGAGATGGGAAAACTTCTCACACAGCTTCTCATTTGTAGAACCAAAAATGATGTCATCCACATAGATTTGTACCAGAATGATGTCCTTGCCATGATGTTTGTAGAAAAGTGTCTTGTCCACCACTCCTCTGGTAAACTTGTTTTCCAGAAGAAAGGTGGAAAGTGTGTCATACCATGCCCTGGGTGCTTGCTTTAGTCCATACAAAGCTTTGAAGAGTTTGTACACAAAATTATGCATTTCAGCATCCTCAAACCCTGGTGGCTGTTCCACATACACTTCTTCTTCCAGCTCTCCATTTAGAAAGGCACTTTTGACATCCATCTGAAATACTTTGAAGTTGCAGTGTGCAGCATAAGCTAGAAAGATTCTTATAGCTTCAAGTCTTGCAACAGGAGCAAATGTCTCATCATAATCTATTCCCTCCTGTTGACAGTAACCTTTAGCCACTAGCCTTGCTTTGTTCCTTGTCACCAATCCATTTTCATCAAGTTTGTTTCTGAAAACCCACTTGGTCTCAATAACTGACTTTCCCTTAGGTCTTGGAACCAATTTCCATACATTGTTTCTTTCAAACTGATTTAGCTCTTCTTGCATGGCTATCACCCAGTCAGAATCCAACAATGCTTCATCAATTGTCTTCGGTTCCATTTGTGACAGGAAGCATGAAAACATGCTGTCAGCAGAGACTTTGTTCCTTGTCCTCACTCCAGAATTAGGATCACCAATGATAAGGTCATTTGTGTGATCCTTGTTCCACCTGGTGATTCTGGGCAAGCTACTTGATTGAACAGGAACATTTGCTTCAGCTTGTTGAGTTGAATGCTCATCAATTCCATTGTCTCCACCATGTTCTTCATTGCCTCCAGAGTCATCACTGTCATGAATGTTAGAGGATATGGTCTGTGACTGAGCTGGAGTTTGGTTGACAGTAGTGGCATTGACAGTATATTTATCAACTTCAACAACTTGAGTGAAGCTAGGTTCTTCATTCACAATCTCCTCAGCTTCCAGGTATCCTTGATTCTCAAATCTGAATGTCTGCATCTTTCCTTCTTCATGCAGTCCTGGAAACTTGGTTTCATCAAATGTGACATTAACACTTTCTTCAATAATCCTGTGTTCCATAACATAAACTCTGTAGGCAGTCCTTTCTGTGCTGTAACCCATGAATAGTCCTTCAAAAGCCTTGGTGTCAAATTTTCCTTTCTTCTCATGGTTGTCTTTCATCATAAAGCATTTGCTCCCAAACACATGAAAATATTTGACAGTAGGTTTCTTTCCAGTTAACAGACAGTAAGGAGTACTTGCATGAGTTTTGTTGATCATGGTTCTGTTCTGAGTATAACAGGCTGTGTTGATAGCTTCAGCCCAGAAATATGTTGGCAGCTCAGCATCATGCAACATAGTTCTAGCTGCTTCAATGAGAGTCATGTTCTTTCTTTCTACAACTCCATTCTGCTGTGGAGTTCTTGCAGCAGAGAATTGTTGTACAATTCCTTCATCTTTGCAGAAATTTCCAAGTGTGGCATTTCTGAATTCTGTACCATTGTCACTCCTCAAGATTTGAACTTTTGAGTTTGGGGTTCTATCAAGAACTCTGACTTGATCAATAATCACTTGAGCAGCTTCATCTTTGGATTCAAGAAGTTTCACCCAAGTGTACCTTGAGTAATCATCCACCATTACTAAGGCATATCTCTTTCTGGCCATAGATGGTACATTGACTGGTCCAAAGAGATCCATGTGAATTAACTTGAGTGCTTCTGTGTTGGTGTTTACTTGATTGGACTTGTGCACAGCTCTTCTCAGTTTGCCCATTTGACAATCTTCACACAATCCTTCTTGACAGAATTCCTGTTGGGGCAAACCTCTCACTAACTCTTTCTTCATTAGAATGTTCATTGTTTTGAAGTTGAGATGTGAGAGCTTCCTGTGCCAAAGCATACTGTCACCAACAGTAGCTTTGCTGTAAAAACAGTAAACTTTATCCTTCTTTGTTGAGCTTAGATCAGCAACAAACAGGCTTCCTTTTCTGACCCCTTTTAGAGAGAGGCTTCCATCCTTCTTGTGATAGATGTTGCACACCATCATGTCAAAGTCAGCCTTAAATCCTCTGTCACTGAATTGGCTGACACTGAGTAGGTTGTGCTTCAATCCATCCACAAGAGCAATATCTTCAATGACAACATTTCCAATTTCCAGACAGCCATATCCCACTGTGTAACCCTTGTTGTTGTCTCCAAAGGTTATGACTGGGCCAGCTTTCTCTACATAATGTGATAGCAGGGCTTTATCACCTGTCATGTGTCTTGAGCAACCACTGTCAATAATCCACATGACCTGATTTTTCTTCTTACCCTGCAAAACAGAATGTTTATAAGTTGCATATGGTACCCAATCTTTGTTGGGTCCTGCAGTTTCAGTGTTTCCTGAGTTTCTTTCAGTCACAACATCACAAGCATTATCAAAGACTTCCTGTTTGACTTCTCTTTTCACCCACTTAGGTTTAGAATTGGACTTGGTCCTTTTCTTAGTGGATGAAGCCTTTTTGCTGTTGCCAGCAGGCTCAGAAGTCTCAACAGTGTTTAGGTATGAGCATTTTTCAGTAGAGAGAACAGGTAAGTTAAAGCATGTACTCATGGCAGTGATTTTGCATGGCATACAATCAATGTTATTACAGACACTCATAGTTCTATGCATAAGGGGGTTCTGTGTAAGTTACCATTGAGTTCAGTAGCATTGATCTTATCCTCAATTGGTTTCTTACAAACATGTGTTACGTGATGAGTAGATCCACAGTTATTGCACAGTTTCCTAGAAGCACCTCCAACATTAGTGTATCCATTTCCTTTATTGACACCTACCTTACCATTTCTGTTTTTAGACTTGGGAGTTACTGGATTGACAGTATGTTCAGAAGTTGCTGTCGAACTTTCCTTGACAGTATCTTTTATTCCTACTATCTTGACAGAAGGTTTGAAAGTTGCTGTCTTGGAATCATTCTTGACAGTATCTTTGAAAGATTCTGTCTTGCCAACTGTGACAGCATCTTTTGAACTTACTGTCTGATTGCTTGGTAAGTTTACTGTCTTGGGGATTGTGACAGTATCCTTTCCATCCTTGAATGTGCTGTCAACTCCTTCATCCTCATCAAGAATTTCTTGTTTGATGAGCATGGCTTCTTCATCAAACTCAATTTCAGCAGCTTTGAAAATAGGAGTTTTAACTTTCTTGAGAATGGTGGGTTTGACAGCAGCATTTCCAGGACAATCTTGAATCACAGTTTCCTTTCCAGGTCTTCTACCATAAGAAAAACCTATACCAACAGACTGATTTTCTGTATGCTTATCATTGTAATCCTGAACTATCTTTGATGAGTTTCTATAGGCCTTAATCTTAAATTCATTTTCAGCAATCTCATTCCTCAGGAATTCCTCAACCTCCTTAGCACATTTTAATTCATTTTTAAGTTTAGCATTCTCTTGAGCTAAAGAGCCTAGTGAAATGGTTTTGAGAACAAGAGAATCATTTTCAGACTGAAGTGTTTCATTTAGCTTACTTAGTCTAGAGATTTCCTCATTAGCAGCAGACAAGCTAGTATAGACATTGAACATTTCAGCACTTAAGTCTTTAATGGTTTTCTTATACTCATCAGTAGACATATCAAGTAAGACAAGTGAAGGTACCTGACTTGAAGGTGTTGATGCTACCTCATCAGTGCTAGCCATGAGAGCTAGGTTGACATATTCTTCCTCTTCTTCATCATCAGAATCATCCCAACACTTTCCTTCAGCCACATAGGCTCTACCTTGATTTTTCTTGGAGTATCCACCAGTTCCTTTCTCATATCTTTGAACCTGTTTGGGTCTTTTGCATTCAGTAGCAAAATGACCAGGTTCTCCACAGTTGTAACATTTGAACTTTGATCTATCCACAAATCCAGTTTTGTATCCTCCTTTGGTTGAACTTCCCACAGCAGCCTTTGATGAGCTTCCTTTGCTGAACTTGGATGCTTGGCCTTGAGGCTTGTATGACCTATCCTTCTTGAACCTAAAGTTCTTGAACTTTTTGGCCATGTAAGCCATAGTAGGGTTGTCCATGCTTTCCAGTTCCTCCATTGTGTAGAAGTCTTCATCTTCCACATCTTTGAGCTGTAGTACCACTTTCTCATCATCTTCAACCACCTCTTCTATCTTCAAGGTCTGTGTTGGGGTTGATGGTGTGATCTGTAGTACTTCACTTGGCTGTGTGATCCTTGGCACATGTGCTACTAGGGCACTTGACATATTAGCCATCTTGTTCCTTGTTCCACTTTGTATGGCTCTCTTTTGAAAGAGTTCGAGTTCATAAGATTTCAGAATACCATAAAGTGTCTCAAAGGTTATATTGTTGAGATCTCTTCCTTCTCGTATGGCTGTTGTCTTGTGTTCAAGGTGATCAGGCAGTGTGAGCAGGAACTTGACATTTAATTCTTTTCTGTCATAGTACTTGCCATGTATCTGTAATTCAGTTACGAGCTTACTGAACCTTTCAAACATGGAGGTTAAGTCTTCACCAGGCTTGGCCATGAATGCCTCATATTGAGATATTAGAATTTGCCTTTGGTTGCCCTTAACCTCTTCACTTCCTTCACAGAGTAAGGCTAACCTGATCCACATCTCCTTGGCTGATGTGCAGCTTATCACACTTCCACACATGGCTTTATCCAGCGTGAGAGAATCGAGGAAGATAAGTTGCAAATGATCATCTAGCACCATTTTCTCCTTTTCAGGTTCCAAGATTTCTGAGGGATCTTTGGGAACCCAATGTGCAGGAACAATCTCACCATTCACTGTTGTGGCTTCAATTTCCTTTCTTGGTATGAAAGGACCATTCTCGAGTATACCTGGGTATAGTGGATTTGCAGCTTTGATAAACAACAAGATTTTTCTTTTCCAAATGTTGTAGTTCTCTTTATCAAATGCTGGGATCTTGATACTGTTTGATTTCTGCATTTTCTTCGGGATCTCAGATATGTATGTTAATCTGAAAGCTCTGATACCAGTTGTTAGTCCTTGTGTATTGCAGAAGGGGGGGGGGGATGAATGCAATACTGATAAAATTCAATCTAAATTTCAACAACTAAAATCAAGATTAAACGTTATCAGCAATATATGTAATCACGAACAGTATTCAGTAAGAACAAGATTCACAAAATAAATGTTTTATTTATTTTGCAAAGTGTTGCTACAACCTCAAGAAAGAATTCTCGAGCTTCGGGTTTTCTTCAAAGACACTTGCTTGTCTTCGTTACAATTCTAGAATGAATTGATAGTAGGTATAAGACTAACCCTATCACTATCAGTCATGGGTTTGTGAAGCTGCTGTCACTGTCAAGTGGCAGCTTCTTACAGATTGTCTTACCCATGTGACTTTCCTAAATTGCTAACATGTCAGATATACATTACAAAGAAAGCAACCTAGATTCATTCCATTTCCAGCTAAACCAATTCAGCAGATAAAGACTTGACCTTGCTCTTGAATTGATTCGCTTTTGTTTTGCAGTGCTTGAAGCTTCTGTCGTAGTCTTGCAGACTTGGTGCAGCTTAGGGATACTGCATCACGCCTGTTTCTTGAACATTTAAACTGTCACGGGATTTGACTGAGAAAGATACCTAGCATAAGGATCTTTATTGAGACAGTTACTTTTGCCGCAAAGCTTGCTGTCACAGGAATGATCTTTTGGTGACAGTATGAGTTCCCCGCATAGAGTGCTGTCGAGGATCCCAAACTTGCTGTCGAGGGCAATAGTTGCTGTCGCGTAGTCTTCCGCCAATGTTGCTGTCAGAGTGAATATGCTGTCGTGACTTGCAACATTCTGTCTTCTTGTAATCTTACTGTCACAGCTTTAGGACAGTAACCTTTATTCATGTTGTCATCCAAAATGCATTCTTTGAGGCTTGAACACATAAGTGAACTTCTTTCAAACAATACAACTAGAATAACATTACATACTGATTACAAGAACATACTTTGGCTATGACAGTATGTTCTACTTAATTTGAAAAATTAAGTACAATCAAAGTTAAGTTATTTCAATGCTATCACCCATAAATCCCAACAATCTCCCCCAATTTGTTTTTATGGAAAATAACAACAAATTTACAATATGTGCTGACAACTTAACTAACAAGATCAGAATTTAAGAATTTTCACTTAGCTTGAGATCTCCTCTTCTGTCTTGCTGCATCCTCTCTTTTGAGAGCTTCTGCCAAGCCGCTTCTTAGACTTTCTACAAGAGAAATTTCAGCAGCAGACACTGCATCATCCTCTACTTCATCAATGATCTTCTTTATGGAAGGGGATATGAGAGAACTAACATCCCTGAGATTCAGCCATTGCTCTATATCATATGGATAGGTTCTGAAATGAAGTTCTTCATTAATGAACTTGAATCTACTTCCAGGATAAGCATTGAGAGACTTCCTTCTTTGCTTGTCCAGTTTTGAGTCTTCTCCTTTTCTCCCTTCCAATAACTTCTCTATCTCATCAGAACAAATCTGTTCCAAGGGATGAATTGAACCAGCTACCATATACTGTAAATCCTTCAGAGTGGATGTTTTAAGCTTATGCAAGCTGCAAACATAGATTTCTTCTTTTAGGAACTTGACTCTTAGGGGATTTTCCAACATATATGGTTGATAATTTGGAGCTTCACTTTCTACCTTGTTAGAGGCCTTGTGTTTTTCCAGTAATTCAGCTTCCTTCTTATCAAGTTCTGACTGAGTTTGAGAATATTCAGAAGATTCAGGTTGTTTGCTTGGCTTGGGTTCCCCTTCCTTAGTTGGTTGGGTTTGCCCTTCTTCTGTGGGTAAATCATCAAACTCATAGTACCAGTGGTATGGTATAGGAGAGGCTGGGAGATCAGTAAGAATATCAGCATCATCAAAATCTGCAAAGTTATAGCCAAATTTCTGATAAAATTCAGCATCCCTATCTGCCTGATATTTCCTTATGGATGGATTCAGGCAGTTTCCCTTTACCGTTCCCAAGCTTGTTTTGTTCCTCCATTTCTTTCCATCTTTTCTATAGAGCAGTTTCTTGAGTTGCTGAAGTTGGTTCTCTAATTGTCACAGGAGGTAGAATTGGGTGTCTAGATGCAGGTCTTCTTTGCATTGCATCTTGAGTTGCCTTAGACATTAACACTTTTTCACCATCCAAGTCAACTTCAACAAGATCTTCAGCTTTATCCTTTGGTTGTCCACTGCTTGGTTTGACTTGCTCCCCCTTTGTCATTTCTTTACTCTTGATTCCAGAAACTTGTTTTGCTCCCCCTTTTGTCTTCACAGTTACTGGCTCCCCCTGAGTTCCACCTGATTCCTGAATAGATATTGATTCTGATCTTGCTACCTTCTCCCCCTTAGTTGAGTTGGCAGCTACTAGGTCAGTAAGGAACTGGATAGAGAGCTGAGTAGCAGCAAAACCATCAACCACCAGTTGAGAGAGAGAGTCCAGTTTGGAGTTCAAAGTAGCACACTGTCCTTCCAGAGCTTCAATCCTGTTACCAAAATTTGCAGAGGGGCCACCATTACTTAACCTTCTTGGAGGGGAAGGAAAAGAAAGGGGCTTGGAGGCTATGGGGGTTCTCACACTCTCAGGGTGTTTTTGAGTGATCTCATCACTCCTCACTGTTTGACTCTCAAGGCCTAATGCCTGAATAGTGTGGGCTCCCTCAAGATCTCTCTGGACATGCTCAAGTCCCTCTCCTTTTGCCAGCTCATTTGGCTGCCTCTCATTTTTATGCTCACCTCTCTTTTCTTTTATCTCTCTTTTCTTTTGCACACCCTCACTCAACCTAAATGCATGGGTATGAGAAGTACTAACATGCATGGAAGTAGAAGATTTAGAATGTACCTTCAAGAGTTTGGCAAGAGGTAGGTGAAAGACGTGTGTCCTAAATCCAATCATGGATGATGAGTTAGGAGATACTTTGATCAATCTGATTCAAGTTTGTTTAATTTAATAAAATGGTAATATGTTTTATAACGGGCTTTATCTATTTAAAGTGTTTAAATTAGATGATCCATAGTTTAGAGTAAAGCTTTAATGGATTATGATGAGATCATTATAATGAGACCTTAAAGATGATAACTCTAAACTTAAATAGTTCCTGGTCGTAGGATAATTAATTGGTAGTTAATTAATCCGCAAAGATCGGTACATACTATGCTTGCTTCACTATGAAGGATGTCTGTTCTCATAGGCATTTGTGTGGTGACACTATAGCTAGTATGTAGGTGCTTATTAGGAATAAGTTCACTGAACATGACTCGATCAGTTGAAAAACTAATGGAGTTCACTCATGTGTCAGTAGTTGTTCATATAGTGATGGTTGTACAAGTGTCCTTTGACTTGAGATCATCATAGTCATCTTGTGTACACTGAACTATACTTTGGTTTAGCTCTTAGTCTCGAGGGACAATAATCAGTGTTCTTCTGGGTATAGGAATTTGTGCACGAAGATAGTGAATGATCAATAAAGGATCTGCCCCTTCCAGTGAAGGAAGAGAATGTCCTATGTTATTCCATTTATGCTAGTTCAGGAATCTCTGGCCAGAGTGAATGAAATTAGAAAGAAGTTTCTAATTTGCATTAATCGGAACTAGGCATAGTGAATAGGAAAGCATATGATTAAATTAGATAGGCTTGACACGAGATCCATGCCTTGTATTTAATCGGGATATTGTAGGGTAGAAGGAATTGATTGTACTGTAACTAGTCACTGACAGGTTTTTGGTATTCTAAGCAGTGAATTCATATTATCCGGATAGTCGCGATATGTTGAGAAACATCACTCACGATGTAGAATAAATATAATTAATCAGTTAATTATATTTAATGAATTATTAGAATTCATATAAATAATAAATAAAAGTTTATTATTATTTATTTCTACTACCGGCTTAATATTGAACCTACAGGGTCACACCATAAAAGATTAATTTATTGATGAAGGTATTTTGAGAGAGCAAGTTATTTTCTAAATAGTTTAGAAAAGGAAATAATGATTAAAATAGTTTTAATTATTATTAAAGCATTTTATAAGATAAAGTGTGTGGTTAATATATATATATAAAGATATATTAAAAACCCTAGGAGAGCCCTATAAATAGAATGAGATAGTTCATTCTAAATAACTTGAGTTTTTGTGAAAACCTAGTTGCCACCCTCTTCTTCTTCATCTCTCTCTCTCTCTCTCTCTCAAAAGAAGAAAAACTCCATTTTTATAAAAGCTTAGTTTTATAAAAAGCTTCATCGAAGGATTATTCTTGGTGGATACCGGTAGAGTGCTTCACACTCTGAGGAGCAACTGCTAGAATCCATTTTATAAAGCTTCGATTTTCAAGGTATGGTTACGATTCCCTTCGATCTAGATTTTATATATTTTTCTATATGTGCGATACAAGGTTTTTACGGAATAATTGTTATATCATGCTTCCGCTCATCCGTAAATTCCTACAATGGCATCAGAGCTAGGTTATGCATATAGAGATTCATATAAAAAATTTCAGATTTGTTTATACATGTATGGATTTATTATGATTTTTGCAAGTATATTTAGATTTAATTATGAATTAATTCGAAATATTATTTGCATGAGATTTTGATCATTGATCTGGGTTCTACAAGTGTTGTGAATTATCTAGGTAATTTTTTCATAATTTTGTGATGTGTAGATTATTTGTTATGAATTTTTTAAAATTGTTTTAATTAAAATTCATAAAATAATTATACATGTTGAAATATATGAATTAAAATTTGTACAAGGACCCCATAGATACTTGCTTATTTTTGCTTTTGTTTGATTTCAGAAATCATATTATTTTGATTTTTTATTAATTTATTAATTAATTGTTAATTAATTTATTAATATTAAAATAAAATAAAATAATAATAACAATAAAGGGCATTAATGGCTAGAGGAGTTTTTTTTTTAAGTGTTATAAATGCTAAGTTAGTGTTTTAATGCTAAAGGAGTTACAAGCATTAAATAAAATAGCATAGAATTGTTGTAACTTACTTAGCATTAAAAAAAACAAAAAAAAAACTGCTGGGAAGGGCCTGTAACGCATGCCGGTAATGCGTTACAGGGCCTGTAACGCGTGAGCGTCACGCGTTACACATTTAATAGCTTTTAATTGTTGTAACGCATGAGCGTCATGCGTTACAGCCCCTCTGTCCACATTAAATTTGATTTTTTGGGAGTTTGGTAACTCCGTTTTGGGCGTGCAATATACCGTTGGATTCATTTTTCCGAGACGTATCTAATGGAGTGGTCAAATATTTTTTATATAAAAGTTTGGAACTGTTTATATTCCCGGAAATGTTTTAAAGCATGTATTAATTGTTTTAATTGCTTTTAAATACTATAATAAATCCATACATCATTATATCATTGTATGACATGATATTACTTGCATGCTTACTTGTTTAGTTATTTTTATATATGAGATATATGCCTATATTTACCATGCGATGATAGATTTAGGTGAACTTAAATCAAAATAAGGCGTGCTCTAGAAAATCTAGAATAGGAATCGTTTCTTGCCTTAACAATAATATTATGAGTACAACCATGAGATTCTTATGTTTATGAAACATAGAGGGAAATACTCTTTTGATGTTGAAAATGAAAATTTCTGTCTAGGCCGTTGGGTTTTAAGCGGGACCGATGTGACCCCTCCAACACACTGGGAATTTTTCATTTAAATATCATAATTGTATTTTGTTCAAGAAAAAGAGAATCTCCTAGTAATATGATTATGGTTGCAACATAATATAATCCCTCTTAATTAAAATTTATATCAAGTAGTAAATGGCCAATGGCACAACGGGCTTGTGTCGGTCATAGCCTTCCAACATAATAGCAAGTAGAGTTCTTATATTGAGGCATTGTCGTTTCGTGCTACAGCCGAGGGCTTTGTTTTGAGATTAAGAGATGTTTGTCTATCACATGAGATGTGTATGATAAATTAGGTTTCAATTGTCGTTACGTGCTACAGCCGTGGGCTTTTGGAATTCTAATTTAATTATGCAAGATGTTGGGTTTGACTTGACTTAGAATATTGAGTGAGTCGTGCCACAGCCGAGACTCAATGATTCAAGAGGCTAAAAGATAATAAGGAATAACATGAGATGTAGTTGACAAGAGTTGTCTTCCTATGGAACATCACATTGCGTTTCGTGCCACAGCCGAGGTGATGTGATGGAAAATAGGATCCTTAATCTCACTAACATTATGAATGTTTAGTTATACATATAGAGGGTTGTATAACTTAAATAAAATAGTGGGAGCCACCAATGAATAAAGACCCGATTTATATGGTGTTGTAAGAATAAAATTGAATATTTACTTAATAGTTACGTGTATTCACTAATAGAATTATATATATACTATAATTTCTGCACTATCACACATCGTAGTAGAATAACACGTTGACTTATCCTGAATATGCTGATGAACTTTGAAACTTGAGAAATGTTCTCAAGAATGAAAAGTTAGACGAAATGTTTTAACTCGTTAATACAAAGTGTCTTATTTGTGATGCACATGAAGATGTGTATGAGACCAAGTGCAAGAGGTCTAATAATGCAAATGTTGCAAAGTAAACCAAACTGATGTCTATGAGCTTGAGACTGTGCAAACAGTATGAGCACAAGGACATTCAGGGCTACCTTGTTGCTTCTATAAGAGTTGTAGAATGTGATAAATAAGACGATTCAATATAGGATATCGAATGAGCTATTCCATAATAGTTATGTTGAGGGTTGATCTATGAATAATCATAGACTCAAGACAATCAATTTGATTGATCGTCTAGGGTAGGTTGATTTTGTCATAGATGGAAGCTAAGTCGAGATATGATCTTGAATTAGCTTCCGAATACGAACTCGCAAATTTGTTGTGAACTCTTACATGAAAAGGTTGGATATCAGATTGTCTGAAATCTACTTCATGTTAAAGATTGTTGAGACGTATTTCCTTCTTAGAGAGCTTTGTTCTTCAGACTGGTAACGGTTCTGGAATCAAGTAGTGGAAGATGAACCATACCATCAAGAAGAAGTTTGTTAGTGAGTGATAACATAATTAGTCAAAGGCTAAGTTTGACTCCAAAAGCAAAAGAGTTTGTTGCCACCTATCAAAGGTGGGTTATTGGAAGATCAACTACAAGAGTTGTCTTGTAGAGTTGAAGAATTAGAGAAATTTAGTGGGACTGAAACTTCTCATTTTGAAATAGGGACTATGGAATAGAGGTAATGGAAATCCAAAGAATTATAGGCTTGTTTGCACGAGTGAGAAGAGTATTCGCTTGTTGCATGGTGATGGGTTACAAGAACCATATGATTATTGAATCACATTATGCATGCGAAACTCGTCTCACTCGAAAGACCACTATATCTCTATTTTCTTGAAATAGAGAGATAATGAGCAACAAAAGTGTTAAAATTAGTACACATAATTGTATGTGCACCAGTGACAACACATGCCAGAAAAGGATTCACACGCTTCATTAGAATTCACAGATATGATCCGGATTCAGATATATGTATTTGGTACAATACAAATTCGAATCTTTTGGAGTGTTTCAAAATGAATAATAATGAAATACAAAACAAAACAGCAAGTGTTGGGACTCTTTGATAAGATCAAAAAGATATACACTTGAGTGAGTGTTTTGAGGTTATCTCAAATCTTAAGTTTAAAGCTTTATGTTGGATAGATCCTGAGATTCTATAGGTAGATGGAATGTACGAAGGAGCGAACGAACTTTGTTAGACATCGTTCGGTTCATGTTAAGCTAAATTGATCTTCTAATATATGTTTAGAGTTGAATTTTATAAATATCAGTATATCTGCTGAATATAGTATCTTCTTAATCTGTTCCTAAGTTGTCATATGAGATATGTAGTGCAAGGAACACAAGTCTTAAACTTGTTAAGATTTGGGATGTCTAGCTTATGTCAAAATGTTTAATTTGATAAGCTAGATGGTAGATCCAAAATGTAAGTTTGTGAGATATCCTAATGATAGTCAAGGATGTTGGTTGAATATTCTACTGAATATAGTGTGTATGACATACTGCCTACTTAGAGGAATTGTTCATTCTAGAAGGGTTCAGTGGGAGGAAGGTTGAACTTAACGAAGTTCAAACACCACAAATTACAAAGGTTCTATAGGAAGAACATTTTCAGACAGGATAACTTTTTGTAGGTTAGCTTAAGTATAGGTCTTGATATTTTATCACCAACCTGAGAGGTTGACTGCCTTGTCATTAAGAATGACAATGAGGTGTCAATTATATGATAATGACCTTATGACCTATACTAAAGCTATGAGTTATGACTCGGAGAAATGGCATAGTACCATGAAATCCGATATAGATTCCATGTACATCAACCAAGTACGGACTATGGTTGAGGACCTAAAGGTGTCATAACCGGAAGGGTACAAGTGAGTCTATAAAAGGGAGATTGGAGTGAATGGCAGGGTAAAGACCTATAAGTCCTTGCTTATTGTGAAAGGATTCAATCAAAGCAAAGAGATTGACCTTGATGAGAAAAAAAATTCACATGAAGTAGTGCTCAAGTCTATTCGGATTTTGTTTGCGTTTGCGGCTAGTAATGACTATAATATCTAATAATGGTCGAACGGTCGACCCTCCTCGATAGGAAAATTGAAGAGATGTGTAGTTGACACAATTAGAGGGATTTATTGCTATGAGTAGCAAATCTATGGTCTAATAGCCACGACAATCCATTTATGAATTGAAGCAAGCTTCTCAATGATCGAACATCTGTTTTGATGAGACAATCAAATAGTTTGATTTTATCAAAGACAATGATGGATCATGGATCTACAAGAAGGTTAGTGGGAGCGTGATGACATTCCTAATAATTTATGTGACATGCTTATGATAAGGAATGATGTATCGACGCTAAAATTAGTCAAAGTGTGGTTATCTAACATATTCTCTATAAAGGACTTGGGAATGGCTTCCTATTATATAGGAATGATAATTTATAGGATAAACCAAGTGTTGGGCTAAACCCATAGTGTGTACATCAATTATATGCTAAGATGTTTAGCATAAATAACTCCAAGAAGTTACTTGAATTGTCAAGTCACGGAGTTACTTTCTCCAAGATAGTGTCTTTCTACGACATCTGAGGAGAAATGACGTATGAGTAAGATTTATTATGCTTCGGCAAATGTATCTATCAAAATACCGGATGTACTATACAAGACTTGATGATCGCTAACTCACTAGGCGAGATAAGCGAGCACTAGTCTAGTCCTTGAGAAGCCCGATAGTAAGCTGGAAGAACGTCCTTAAATACTTTCGAAGAATTAAGGACATCTTTCTTGATTATGGTGGGTCCAAAATGAAAATCAAGTGTTATAAACACTATGATTTTCTTAGGACAAATGTGATAGAAAATCCATGTCAAAATAAGTGTTAATTCTGAATGGATGAGCGGTTTGTTGGAAGAATTCCAAGAAGCTTAAGATAACTGATTCCGTAGTGGAAGCACTATATGTATATAGCTATAAGTGAAGCTGCAAAGGAGGTTCTTTGGATAGCGAAACCTGTTTTCGCTGGTTAGACATGGTTCCTAGAATAAGATTTATATTGTTGTATCGGTACAACATATGGTAGTAGCGCAGGCTATGGAACCTAGGTTTAATCAGGGATTCAAGATCCAAGTTGCGGCACTTTCATATGATATATGAGATCGTTGAAAGTAGAGATGTTTAAGCCAATATTGACTTGACACCCATAACAACATAGTAAAGACCATTTACTAAACCGTTATTTGAAAATCGCTTTGTTCTCTATTAGGAGAAGTTGTGTATGAGATACCAAGGTGATTGGTTTTAGTACAAGTGGGAGATTGAAAGACGTGTGTCCTAAATCCAATCATGGATGATGAGTTAGGAGATACTTTGTTCAATCTGATTCAAGTTTGTTTAATTTGATAAAATGGTAATATGTTTTATAACGGGCTTTATCTATTTAAAGTGTTTAAATTAGATGATCCATAGTTTAGAGTAAAGCTTTAATGGATTATGATGAGATCATTATAATGAGACCTTAAAGATGATAACTCTAAACTTAAATAGTTCCTGGTCGTAGGATAATTAATTGGTAGTTAATTAATCCGCAAAGATCGGTACATACTATGCTTGCTTCACTATGAAGGATGTCTGTTCTCATAGGCATTTGTGTGGTGACACTATAGCTAGTATGTAGGTGCTTATTAGGAATAAGTTCACTGAACATGACTCGATCAGTTGAACAACTAATGGAGTTCACTCATGTGTCAGTAGTTGTTCATATAGTGATGGTTGTACAAGTGTCCTTTGACTTGAGATCATCATAGTCATCTTGTGTACACTGAACTATACTTTGGTTTAGCTCTTAGTCTCGAGGGACAATAATTAGTGCTCTTCTGGGTATAGGAATTTGTGCACAAAGATAGTGAATGATCAATAAAGGATCTGACCCTTCCAGTGAAGGAAGAGAATGTCCTATGTTATTCCATTTATGCTAGTTCAGGAATCTCTGGCCAGAGTGAATGAAATTAGAAAGAAGTTTCTAATTTGCATTAATCGGAACTAGGCATAGTGAATAGGAAAGCATATGATTAAATTAGATAGGCTTGACACGAGATCCATGCCTTGTATTTAATCGGGATATTGTAGGGTAGAAGGAATTGATTGTACTGTAACTAGTCACTGACAGGTTCTTGGTATTCTAAGCAGTGAATTCATATTATCCGGATAGTCGCGATATGTTGAGAAGCATCACTCACGATGTAGAATAAATATAATTAATCAGTTAATTATATTTAATGAATTATTAGAATTCATATAAATAATAAATAAAAGTTTATTATTATTTATTTCTACTACCGGCTTAATATTGAACCTACAGGGTCACACCATAAAAGATTAATTTATTGATGAAGGTATTTTGAGAGAGCAAGTTATTTTCTAAATAGTTTAGAAAAGGAAATAATGATTAAAATAGTTTTAATTATTATTAAAGCATTTTATAAGATAAAGTGTGTGGTTAATATATATATATAAAGATATATTAAAAACCCTAGGAGAGCCCTATAAATAGAATGAGATAGTTCATTCTAAATAACTTGAGTTTTTGTGAAAACCTAGTTGCCACCCTCTTCTTCTTCATCTCTCTCTCTCTCTCTCACAAAAGAAGAAAAACTCCATTTTTATAAAAGCTTAGTTTTATAAAAAGCTTCATCGAAGGATTATTCTTGGTGGATACCGGTAGAGTGCTTCACACTCTGAGGAGCAACTGCTAGAATCCATTTTATAAAGCTTCGATTTTCAAGGTATGGTTACGATTCCCCTCGATCTAGATTTTATATGTTTTTCTATATGTGCGATACATGGTTTTTACGGAATAATTGTTATATCATGCTTCCGCTCATCCGTAAATTCCTACAGTAGGTCATCATCAGAGGCATCCTTAATGGTTACAGCATCAAAATCTGGCTGAGAGGACTGGACAGCATCTTTGGCAGGAATGTTACTGTCAGCTTGAGCGTGGACAGCAGGTTCTGTCATGACAGCATCTTTGGGATGTGGAGTGACAGTAGGTTCTGTGTTGACAGTAGCTTTCTCTCCACCCATGACAGCAGCTGTGTCCAAGACAGCAACATTTCCAGTGTCTTTGACAGCAACAGAGGCTGTGACAACATCTTCCTGAAGGTAAGAAGCTCCTTGGAGTTCAGACAAAGTGTTGGATGTTTCATTTTCTGGCAAAATACCACTTTGCCCTTGTTCAGTGTTTAGAGGAGTGGTATCCATTTCACTTTGAGAAATGGGTTCTTGTGGACCACTAGATGGGGGCTCATCCATGATTGGAGATGGATGATCAAAACCTGAAGGGTTGGGACTGTACCCTTCTCTAGGTTGTGGAGAAGAAACAAAAGAATGTATAGGGAAGGAAGAAGGTGAAAGTGTAGCAGAGAGTGGGGGCTGATTCACAGGAGAAACATGTGAACCATCAATAGGAATAGAGAAATCCTCACTGTGCCCTAACTCACTGTGTGTTTCTGCAAGTGGGGGTTCCTCAGGTTGTGAACCATGAGTTTGTGCAGACTCTGTACAGGGTGCCTTGGGAGACATGCCAATTTCAATAGATGCACCTTGTTGAGAAGGCACATCTAGGGAGGTGTTTGAATCCCTTTCTGTAACCACAGTTTGTTGAGAAACTGCAGCTTGGCTAACAGTGGTTTTGGTCCTCCTAGCTCTCTTCTTCTTAGGCTCAGGGGAAACCACTGGGGGTTCTGTTTGACTATCTTCCTTATTTGCTGCACTAGGTGCAGTGTCTCCTTCTTGACTAACAGAGCTACCACCAATATCAGCTTCTAAGGGTCGTTTCCTGGATTCTTGCAAGGCTTCTCTTTGGGCTTTGGGAAGTCTAGAGAGCCTAGGCTGAGTGTATGGTGTTGAATGGGGGTTAACTGAATTTGGGTCTAATTCAGTTTCATTCGCAAGAGTGAAAGAGCCATAACCAGAGGGTAATGGAAAATCAAGGTTGGACACTTGATCAACCATGTGATGATTGAAACAAAGTGGAATATGTGCATTGAGATTCTGTGATGATAATAGAGTGTGTGTGTTCTTTTTCAAAACAGAGCCAGCCTCTAAACGAGGGGCATCATTATTAAAATCACAGAATGAGTTGATGCACAACATAAGAAAGCGAGGGTAGATTGATACCTTCTTACCTATGGCAGCCCTGAGGTGTGCCATGAGGAGAGCTCCAACATTCACCTTGTATCCATAGACAAGAGAATGTGTCAGTTTCTTGATGTAGGAGGGTATTCCATTCCAGCCTGTGGACTTTGTAGAGAACACCTTGACCATCACATTAAAGATCATACTCCACTCCTTTCTCAGATGCTTCCTATCCATTTCACCAGACGGATACCATTTGGTTGTTCCCTCTTCGAGAATAGGGCCTGCATACCCAATCTTCAAGAAGAGCTTCTTGAGAGTGTCATCATTAGCAAGGTTAGCAAAATTTCGGCCTTCTTGAAGTGTAATTCCAAGAGCAGTGTTGATGACCTCAGCTGTAAGAATGTAGTGTTGCCCATTGAGTGTGAATCGAATAGATGGATTTTCACCCTCTGTTTGAGCAACAACAGTTTGCCAAAATTCCTCAATTCTGTCTAAGTCGAGAATGGGTGTTGAGGTAATGGCAGAACCGAGATAGGACTTGTTCAAGAAAAACACTAGTCCTTTGAAACCTTCACCAGCATCATTTGGGGAAAGGATGCCAGCAAAGTTTGTTTGAGAGAGAGTCTGTTTGGGGGCCATGGAGATTCAAGAAAAGAAGAAAGTAAGAAAGTAGCTTTTTGCTTGAAGAAAAGTATTTTGCCTTTAGTTTGATGAGAATGATATGTTTGAGTAACCGGGGAATAAATAGGGGTATCTCAAACGTTTGTGCAAAAAAAGTGGATTTAAAGAACGTGTCTTAACCCTCTCATATAACACGTGAGTTACTGCCCGTTATTCACTGTCAAACGTAGGATGAATATCCAATTTCAACGGTCCACTATTGTTGACAGTAACCTGTGCGCTAGAAACAATCTGTCAGTGATAAGCGGTGGTGACAGTAGGTTGTGCGCGACAGCAACTATTGCGCAAAAACTTGCTGTCACCGTTAAGCATTTGAATGACAGTATTCTTTAGAAGTCTTGACAGAAAGTTTTTCCCTGATGTCAAGAAGTTTGCTGTCAAGAGACACAAGACAGTATCCTTCTTAATGACAGTAACTTAGTTGGGGAATTGTTTCTGTCATGAACTTACCAGAATGCTTTATTCATAAACTTAACCTAAAATTAACAGAGTATGGATTTAGCAATTTAATCTTTTGAACACAGATACTAGGCAGTTAACACAGACGAAACAAAGACTCAATAAACACAACAGCAAGAAACTTTATTCTTATTAATAAAATCAGTTAAACATAGCATTGAGTACATCAGTCTATGATTTTATTAACTAATTCTAAGACTTCTTTCTTAATCTCCTCTTCAGTGCAACCTTCTTCCTTGAGAAGTGCCTGAAGTTATTCCTCTTGAATCTTCCATTTTTCTTCTTCCTGTGCTTGAATGGCTTGAGACTGTTCATTTTCCTCATGAAGCAAGTCGTCAAGTTCATCAAACAGGGCTTCCACTTCTTCACTAAGGGGAAAATCACACGAGACTTTTGGCATGTACTCTATTCCTACTTTGTTTTCCATAATTTACTTTAAAACTGAGAGCAGACTGGTGAAACCTAAGGTTAATTTATAGGCAAAACCGTCTAAGGATTAAAGTCTAATGGTCAACAGTTAGAGTACCCATACAACTACCACAAAAGTAATTAATGGTCGTGTCCTCCTTTAATCCTACAGATTTATGCAAAAAGAAGTGTGAAAGTCCAATGGAACAAATATTTATCTCTCAAACTAAGCAAATAACCACATTAATGTCATACAGGGTCTAAAAGTATGAGACTGGCACAGAATACAGACATGTATAGTCAAATCAACACATGCTGTCACATAACAGACATAGACCAAGTAGACAGTAACTTCTCTTGACAGCAGGTTTGAAGGAGTTGTCATGAGATTCAAAAAAAATTTGGAAATTTAGAAAACTTAGTGAATCAACATACCAGATTCAGCATTCCCAATTCACTTACCAACCTTTTGAAGGTTGCTTCATCCAATGGCTTAGTGAAGATGTCAGCTAGTTTCTTGTCAGTTGGGACATAGATCAGCTTCACAGTTCCTTGTTCAACATGCTCTCTGATAAAGTGATGTCTTATATCAATGTGCTTTGTCCTAGAGTGTTGAACTGGATTGTCTGAGATGGCTATGGCACTAGTGTTGTCACAGTAAATAGGAATTTCTCTTAACACTAGACCATAATCCAGAAGTTGATTCTTCATCCATAGAATTTGTGCACAGCAACTGCCTGCAGCAATATATTCAGCTTCTGCAGTTGAGGTAGAAACTGAATGCTGTTTCTTGCTAAACCATGAGACCAATCTTCCACCAAGAAATTGACAGCTACCAGTAGTACTCTTTCTGTCAATCTTGCATCCAGCATAGTCTGAGTCTGAGTAACCAATTAGATCAAATCCAGTGTTCTTAGGATACCAAAGGCCTAGGTTAAGAGTGCCTTTTAAGTATCTAAAGATTCTCTTGATGGCTACTAAGTGTGACTCCTTTGGATCACTTTGAAACCTTGCACAAAGACATGTAGCAAACATGATGTCAGGTCTGCTAGCAGTTAGGTATAGGAGAGATCCTACCATGCCTCTATAGGTGCTTGAGACAACTTTCTTTCCTTTAGGGTCAAGATCCAGACTAGTTGATGTGGACATTGGTGTCTTTGAAGGTGATGAATCTTCCAAGTTGAACTTTTTGAGAAGTTCCTTGATGTATTTAGCTTGACAAATGAAGATTCCATCAGGTTGTTGAAGAATTTGTAATCCCAGAAAGAATGAAAATTATCCCATCATACTCATCTCATATTTGTTACTCATGAGAGAGGAAAACTTCTCACACAGCTTCTCATTTGTAGAACCAAAAATGATGTCATCCACATAGATTTGTACCAGAATGATGTCCTTACCATGATGTTTGTAGAAAAGTGTCTTGTCCACAACTCCTCTAGTAAACTGATTTTCCAAAAGAAAGGTGGAAAGTGTGTCATACCAAGCCCTGGGTGCTTGTTTTAGTCCATACAAAGCCTTGAAGAGTTTGTACACAAAATCATACATTTCAGCATCCTGAAACCCTGGTGGCTGTTCAACATACATTTCTTCTTCCAACTCTCCATTTAGGAAGGCACTTTTGACATCCATCTGAAATACTTTGAAGTTGCAGTGTGCAGCATAGGCTAGAAAGATTCTTATAGCTTCAATTCTTGCAACAGGTGCAAATGTCTCATCATAATCTATTCCTTCCTATTGACAGTAACCTTTAGCCACTAGCCTTGCTTTGTTTCTTGTCACTGATCCATTTTCATCAAGCTTGTTTCTGAAAACCCATTTGGTCTCAATGACTGACTTTCCCTTAGGTCTTGGAACCAACTTCCATACATTGTTTCTTTCAAACTGATTTAGCTCTTCTTGCATGGCTATCACCCAGTCAGAATCCAACAATGTTTCATCAGTTGTCTTGGGTTCCATTTGAGAGAGGAAGCATGAAAACATGTTGTCAGCCGAGACTTTGTTCCTTGTCCTCACTCCAGAAGTAGGGTCACCAATGATAAGGTCATTTGTGTGATCCTTATTCCACTTGGTGATTCTGGGCAAGCTACTTGATGGTACAGGAACATTTGCTTCAGTTTGTTGAGTTTAATGCTCACCAATTCCATTGTCTTCACCATGTTCTACATTGTCTCCAGAGTCATCACTGTTATGAATGTTAGAAGTTATGGTCTGTGACTGAGCTGGAGTTTGGTTGTCAGTAATGGTATTGACAGTATCTTTGTCAACTTCAACAGTTTGAGTGAAGCTAGGTTCTTCATCAACAATTTCCTCAGCTTCCAAGTATCCTTGATTCTCAAATCTGAATGTCTGCATCTTTCCTTCTTCATGCAGTCCTGGAAACTTGGTTTCATCAAATGTGACATTAACACTTTCTTCAATAATCCTGTGTTCCATAACATAAACTCTGTAGGCAGTCCTTTCTGTGCTGTAACCCATGAATAGTCCTTCAAATGCCTTGGTGTCAAATTTTCCTTTCTTCTCATGGTTATCCTTCATCATAAAGCATTTGCTCCCAAACACATGAAAGTATTTGACAGTAGGTTTCTTCCCAGTTAGCAGACAGTAAGGTGTACTTTCATGAGTTTTGTTAATCATGGTTCTGTTTTGAGTATAACAAGATGTGTTGATAGCTTCAGCCCAGAAATATGTTGGCAGTTTGGCATCATGCAACATAGTTCTAGCTGCTTCAATGAGAGTCCTGTTCTTTTTTTCTACAACTCCATTCTGCTGTGGAGTCCTTGCAGCAGAGAATTGTTGTACAATTCCTTCATCTCTACAGAAATTTCCAAGTGTGGCATTTATGAATTCTGTACCATTGTCACTCCTCAAGATTTGGACTTTTGAGTTTGGAGTTCTATCAAGAACTCTGAATTGATCAATAATCACTTGAGCAGCTTCATCTTTGGATTCAAGAAATTTCACCCAAGTGTACCTTGAGTAATCATCCACCATTACTAAGGCATATCTCTTTTTGGCCATAGATGGTACATTGACTGGTCCAAAGAGATCCATGTGAATCAACTTGAGTGCTTCTATGTTGGTGTTCATTTGCTTGGACTTGTGCACAACTCTCCTTAGTTTGCCCATTTGACAATCACACAGTCCTTCTTGACAGAATTCCTGTTGGGGCAAACCTCTCACTAACTCCTTCTTCATCAAAATATTCATTGTCTTGAAGTTGAGATATGAGAGCTTCCTATGCCAAAGCATACTATCACCAACAGTTGCTTTACTATAAAAACAGTAAATTTTATCCTTCTTTGTTGAGTTTAAGTCAGCAACAAACAAGCTTCCTTTTCTGACCCCTTTTAAAGAGAGGCTCCCATCCTTCTTGTGATAGATGTTACACATCATCATATCAAAATCAACCTTGAATCCCCCTGTCACTGAATTGGATGACACTGAGTAGATTGTGCTTCAATCCATCCACAAGAGCAATGTCTTCAATGACAACATTTCCAATTTCCAGACATCCATATCCCAATGTGTAACCCTTGATGTTGTCTCCAAAGGTTATGATTGGGCCAGCTTTCTCTACATAGTGTGATAGCAGGGCTTTATCACCTGTCATGTGTCTTGAGCAACCACTGTCAATGATCCACATGACTTGATCTTTCTTCCTGCCCTGCAAAACAGAATGTGTTTAAGTTGCATATGGTACCCAATCCTTGTTGGGTCCTGCAGTTTTAGTGTCTCCTGAGTTTCTTCCAGTCATAAAATCACAAGCATCATCAAAAACCTCCTGTTTGACTTCTCTTTTCACCCACTTAGGCTTAGAATTGGACTTGATCCTTTTCTTAGTGGATGAAGCCTTTTTTCTGTTTCCAGCAGTCTCAGAAGTCTCATCAGTGTGCATGTATGAACATTTTTCAGTAGTGAGAATAGGTAAGTTAAAGCATGTACTCATGGCAGTGATCTTGCATGACATACATTCAATGTTATTACAGACACTCATAGTTTTATGCATAAGGGGGGTTCTGTGTAAGTTACCATTGAGTTCAGTAGCATTGATCTTATCCTCAATTGGTTTCTTACAAACATGTGTTAAATGATGTGAAGATCCACAATTATTGCATAGTTTCCTAGAAGCACCTCCAACATTAGTGTATCCATTTCCTTTATTGACACATACCTTACCATTCCTATTCTTAGACTTGGGAGTTACTGGATTGACAGTGTGTTCAGAAGTTGCTGTCGAACTTTCCTTGACAATACCTTTTATTCCAACTGTTTTGACAGAAGGTTTGGAAGTTACTGTCTTGGAAACATTATTGACAGCATCTTTGGAAGATTCTGTCTTGCCAACTGTGACATCATCTTTTGAACTTACTGTCTGATTGCTTGGTAAGTTTACTGTGTTGGGGATTGTGACAGTATCCTTTCCATCCTTGGATGTGCTGTCAACACCTTCATCCTCATCAAGAATTTCTTGTTTGATGAGCATGGCTTCTTCATCAAACTCAATTTCTGCAGCTTTGAAAATAGGAGTTTTAACCTTCTTGAGAATGGTGGGTTTGACAGCAGCATTTCCAGAACAATCTTGAATCACAGTTTCCTTTCCAGGTCTTCTACCATATGAAAAACCTATACCAACTGTCTGATTTTCTGTATGCTTATCATTGTAATCCTGAACTATCTTTGATGAGTTTTTATAAGCCTTAATCTTGAATTCATTTTCAGCAATCTCATTTCTCAGGAATTCCTCAACCTCTTTAGCACATTTTAATTCATTTTTAAGTCTAGCATTCTCCTGAGCTAAAGAGTCTAGTGAACTGATTTTGAGAACAAGAGAGTCATTTTCAGACTTTAGTGTTTCATTTAGCTTACTCAGCCTAGTGATTTCCTCATTAGCAGCAGATAAGCTAGTATAGACATTGAACATTTCAGCACTTAAGTCTTTAATGGTTTTCTTATACTCATCAGTGGACATATCAAGTAAGACAAGTGAAGGTACCTGACTTGAAGATGTTGATGCTACTTCATCAGTGCTAGCCATGAGAGCTAGGTTGACATATTCTTCTTCTTCTTCTTCATCATCAGACTCATCCCAACACTTTCCTTCAGCCACATAGGCTCTACCTTGATTCTTCTTAGAGTATCCACCAGTTCCTTTCTCAAACCTCTGAACCTGTTTGGGTCTTTTGCATTCAGTAGCAAAATGACCAGGTTCACCACAGTTGTAACACTTGAATTTTGACCTATCCACAAATCCAGTCTTGTATCCTCCTTTGGTTGAACTTCCCACAGCAGCCTTTGATGAACTTCCCTTGTTGAACTTGGATGCTTGGCCTTGGGGCTTGTATGACCTATCCTTCTTGAACTTTTTGGCCATGTAAGCCATAGTAGGATTGTCCATGCTTTCCAGTTCCTCCATTGTGTAGAAGTCTTCATCTTCCACATCCTTGAGCTGCAGTACTACTTTCTCATCATCTTCAACAACCTCTTCTATCTTCAAGGATTGTGCAGGGGTTGATTGTGTGATTTGTAGTACTTCACTTGGCTGTGTGATCCTTGGCACATGTGCTACTAGGGCACTTGACATATTAGCCATCTTGTTCCTTGTTCCACTATGTATGGCTCTCTTTTGAAAGAGTTCAAGTTCATAGGATTTCAGAATGCCATAAAGTGTCTCAAAGGTTATATTGTTGAGATCTCTTCCTTCTCGTATGGTTGTTGTCTTGTGTTCAAGGTGATCAGGCAGTGTAAGCAGGAACTTGACATTCAATTCTTTTCTGTCATAGTACTTGCCATGTATCTGTAGTTCAGTTAAGAGCTTACTGAACCTTTCAAACATGGAAGTTAAGTCTTCACCAGGCTTGGCCATGAAAGCCTCATATTGTGATATCAGTATTTGCCTTCGGTTGCCCTTAACTTCTTCACTTCCTTCACATAGTAAAGCTAACCTGATCCACATTTCCTTGGCAGATGTGCAGCTTATCACACTTCCACACATGGCTTTATCCAACGTGAGAGAATCGAGCAAGATGAGTTGCAAGTGATCATCTAGCACCATCTTCTCCTTCTCAGGTTCCAAAATTTCCGAGGGATCTTTGGGAACCGAATGTGCAGGAATGATTTCACCATTTACTGTTGTGGCTTCAATTTCCTTCCTTGGAATGAAAGCACCATTCTCGAGAATATCTGGGTGTAGTGGATTCGCAGCTTTGATAAACAACAAGATCTTTCTTTTCCAAATGTTGTAGTTCTCTTTATCAAAAGTTGGGATCTTGATACTGCTTGATTTCTGCATTGTCATCGTGATCTCAGATATGTATGTTAATCTGTATGCTCTGATACCAGTTGTTGGTCCTCGTGTATTGCAGAAGGGGGGGGGGGATGAATGTAATACTGATAAAATTCAATCTCAATTTCAACAACCAAAACTAAGATTTAACGTTATCAGTAATATGTATGGATTCATAAACAGTATGGTCTAAAGACAAGTTTCACAAAATAAATGTTTTTATTTATTTTGCAAAGTGTTGCTACAACCTCAAGAGAGAATTCTTGAGCTTCGGTTTTCTTCAAGACACTTACTTGCTTGCATTTTTATCTCACCTAGAATGAATTGATAGTCTAAGTATAAAACTAATCCTATCACTATCAACACGGGTTTGTGAAGCTGCTGTCATTATCAAGTGGCAGCTTATTACAAAATGTCTACCCATGTGACTTTCCTAAATTGCTAACATGTCAGATATACATTACAAAGAAAGCAACCTAGATTCATTCTATTTCCAGCTAAAACAATTCAGCAAATAGAGACTTGACCTTGTTTTTGAATTGATTCGCTTTTGTTTTGTAGTGCTTGAAGCTTCTGTCGTAGTCTTGCAGACTTGGTGCAGCTTAGGGATACTGCAACACGCCTGTTTCTTGAATATTGAAACTATCACGGGATTTGACTGAGAAGATACCTAGAACAAGGATCTTTCTCGAGACAGTTACTTTTGCCGCAAAGCTTGCTGTCACAGGAATGTTCTTTTGGTGACAGTATGAGTTCCCCGCACAGAGTGCTGTCGAGGTTTCCAAACTTGCTGTCGAGGACTAAAGTTGCTGTCGCGTAGTCTTCCGCCAATGTTGCTGTCAGAGTGAATATGCTGTCGTGACTTGCAACATTCTGTCTTCTTGTAATCTTACTGTCAATGCTTATGACAGTAACCTTTATTCATGCTGTCATCTAATATGCATTCTTTGAGGCTTGAACACAGCAAGTGAACTTCTTCCAAATTACACAACTAAAATGACATTGCATACTGATTACAAGAACATACTTTGGTTGTGATAGTATGTTCTACTTAATTAAAAAATTAAGTATATACAAGGTTAAGTTGTTTCTATGCTATCACCCATAAATCCCAGTAGGTACTAATATACTACCGCACACCATTTTAAATAAAATGAGTATAGATATCGACAACAAATACATGCTTTATATATTACTAGCCTATAACCCGTGATGAATTTTAGAAATTTTTATCTTACTATCTGTATTTTGATTATATGATTTTATCAGAAGAAAATAATTTTTTTAAAATTAATAATGTATGTATGATGTTATTGTAAGCATTTGTTTGTATTTTGATGATAATGTTTTTTTAATATATTGTCAACGGAAATAATATCTTGAAATTCTGAATGTAGCTTAGAAAAATAGGTAATATAAATATTTAATAATAATATGTTGTTGATGGGATTCAAACCTTGAACCCGTGGGAGTATTTTGAATATCAAGAAAAAAATATTTTTTTAACATTACATCCAACGGTTCACCTTTTATCTATATTTCAATCTAACGGTTGTTATTTAAAGTCCTAACGACCAACGAACAACCAAATAGAGGTTAGTTTGCTTATAATAATATAATACTATATATATATGATGTTATTCTAAGCATTTGTTTGTATTTTGATGATAAAAATTCTTAATATGTTGTGAAGGGGGAATAATATCTTGAACTACGTAAGTTAAAAATTAGATAATATAAATATTTTATAATAATATGTTGTTGACGGATTCGAACTTGACAGCATTTTAGATATCAAGAAAGCAATATTCTTTTAACATTATATCCAACGGTTCTCTTTTATCTATCTTTAAATCTAACGGGGTTGTTATTTAGAGTACAGACTAGTTTGATTATAATATTATAGTGTAGATAGATAGCAGAGATACATAGAGATAGATATACAAATCTGACCGCCACTTAATTTCTAAAATTTAGGGTAATACAATAATATCTGCGAACCCTACCTCACATTATATCTTTATATATAATTGGTGTAAAGGGGTTTAGGTGGTATGGTATGCGTCGTTAGGTCGTGCTACATTTTAGTAAACAACATAACTAAAAACAAAATAATTAAATATGTATATCAAAAAGTTAAAATCAATGAAACATCTTTTATACGTATAATTTATGACTTTTGACTTTAAGTTATAAGCAATAATTTTAAATTTAGCCAAACAAGCTCATACTCCCACATAGAAAAGGGAAAATAATTTAAAATAAGATTTAAATATAAAATAAAGGTTAGATATACTTAACATCAAATATTTAACATTTTGAAACAAAAAATCACTAAAACAAAGAATACAATTATAATTAATTATAATGAAGATCAAACAATGATCTTTAAAAACTAAAAAGTTATATAAATATTATCTATAATCAGAAAAGATAAATCTTGAAATTAATAATCAACAAATTATGGTAAATATTTAGCTAAAAACAATTAAAGATAAATTTTTAAATGATATATATTAGCATTTGTATTACTTTAATGTAAATTAGTTTCATTTACAAATATGTCTCTTATTTTGAATTAAAAATAAAACAAAATCTCAATTTGTATGAAATTCAAATTATTAAATAGAAAGATAACTAAAATGTCCTATTCTCATTATAAATGAACAAGAAATTAAAGATAAAATTTAAATCTAAAATATGAGTTAGATATGTTTAACCTTGTGATTACTAATATAATTACAACAAAAATAAAATTAAAATAATAACTATAATATAAAAAAATAATATTGGTGTTTATTTTTTTCAAAAAAATTAAGAAAATGATAACTGTAATACAAAAATAATTAATTTATGACATGGTATGATCGGTATATCTTTAGCTATATAATATTTTAAGAAAAAAATAAGTATATAAATAAAATTATTAAAATTAAATTATTAAAGTAAACAAATAACAAACTAAATTAAATAAAAAATGTCAACAAATAACTTGATATAAGACAAACAAGTAGCAAACTAAAATTATCAAAATTAAATTTAGGAAAATAATAAATGATTACAAACAAATAGTGATTTTAAAAATATAAAAATAAAAAATAAGTATCATTTCAAAAATACGACATAAACTTAAATAAAATATATGTGAAATTTATATGTTTTCAAGTTTGGTTATCAATAAAAATTTATAGAGTTGAAATTAAATCAAAATAATACTTTAAAAAAAATTAAAAATAATAATTTAAACAAAATTAAAATATATACAAATGATATATAAAACATACCTTGCACGGGTATAAATTTAGTATATGATATATGTGAGAAACGTGAGCTGACAGGAAGACAATGTCCAAATTTCGAAAACCAACAACTATGGGTGCATGCTAATCCATAAAAAGAAAAGAGACTCATGTGTATGACAACTAATTACCAAACAACGTTATTTATGTGTCACGGATTTATATATAGTCATATACAGAAGATGCAGATGGGAACCCTGAAACGGTAGGCTAGCTAGACGCTTTTTGATGACACTAAGGAATTGCTCATGGTAGTAATAATACAGTTACGCATGTCAAAGAATGTCCAAGGACTTTTCGCTTTTGCAGCCAACCATTTGATCTCATGTGATCCATTTGATCTCATGATCACATGGCAAGTGTCTGAGCTGACCGAACTGTTCGTGAACAATTTCGAACTCGACTCGATAAGGACTTGGTTTGCTCGGTTAGTTAAGAACTCGAATTTGAATATAAAATTATGTTCGTAAAGCTAACGAGCTCGAGTTATTGACATGTGCGGCTTGAACTCGGCTCGAAATTGTTCTGCTCGAATTCGGCTTGAGATTGACTTGAGATCGATTCGAAATTGTTCTGCTCGAATTTGGCCCGAGCTCAGCTTGAGACCGGCTCAAAATTGTTATGCTCGAATTCGGCTTGTAAAACTCGAATTTTTTTTATATATAGGCTGATTTTTCATGATACTCTTATCAACACTTTGAATTCAAAATTATAATCCAAATATTCAATCAGTAAATCCTTTGAAGATAATAGATTAAAACTTGAGACCAGGTTGAGTCGATATTGATAATTCGTTGGGTCAAGTGAGTTTGAACCTTTATTTTTATTTTTCATTTTATTGTTCACGAGCTGTTCGTTAAGGGCTCAAACTCTGCTCGGCTCAACTCGTTTCTGTTGGATAAAAGCTCGAGTACGGCTCGATTCGTTAACGAGTTCGAGCTCGAACTCGAACACACTTTTTGTGCGATAAAAAAACTTGACTCGATTTGTTAAGAAAAAAAACTAAACTCAACTCATTTAGATCAAAACTCGGATAGGCTCAATTCGTTTACGGCCCTACCAGTGTTCGTGTCTTCCAGAAAGGGTTTACAGACTACTGAGGACATGTGATGGGCTTCTACTGAGTGAGCAGGGCTTCCTCTCATTTGTAGTAGACAAACGAGTTGGGTTCTCAAATCTGGTACAACAGTTTGGTTATTGATATAACAAAGTTGGTGTAGCAGTTCACATATTTTTATTAGTAGAAATTGTCATTTTAAGTGCCACTTATTATAATCTCATTTTGTTGATCGCCACTTGAGTTGCGCCATTGAAGTGGCTATTTTAAAAAATATCGTCAGCTAATTTTGAATATATACTACATATTTGGATACAACTTATTGGCATCCGGCTATATTATTAAATTTCTGAGGATGTATGCAGCATTTTCATTTTCATTTTCATTTTTTTTGCTTCAAATGTCATAAGAAATGAAGAAAATTAAATTCTTGTATATTTTAATATAAAATTGGCTCTCTTTTTACTTGATGCTCGAAATTGAAGTATGGACCTATGGTACAAATCTCTGATAGCTAATATTGGATTTTCTTATACTATTTTGAACATATTGAAAGAGAATATGTATACGCCTATTTGTAAACACCAAAGATTACTCAACTTAACTTTAATTAAGATATAATAAGTAAATAATAAAAATCAAATGCGACAACTGGGTTTGCAGCCAATTTTTTTTAAGTAATTTTATCTTCAACAATAACAAAATAAATCACCTTCTTTAAGTGGAAACTACACCTACAGATTTATTTATTTATTGTATGCTTATCAAATGATCAGCTCTAAGTACGTTTTGTTGTACTTCCACCTAGAAAGTACTACAAACTAAAAAAATCATTGAGCAACAGAATCTTAAGCTGCTCGTGTCACCAACGGCCATGGCCCATGGGTTTAAGTAGTTGTACTTGTAGCAACAGAAATTACAGAATCTGTGATATGGGTTTTCAAGAATCATAATATCATGCTAAAAACATCTTTCACAGAAAATTGCAACTACATGCATACTCTGTCAAAATTTTAAATATAACAAATTTATATTTAAATATACTACCTGATCGATCCCCAGTGCCATGCACGAGCCAAACGTTAATTGAAACGGGAATGAAACCAAAAAAAATCAAAAAAATTTGAATTATATAGTTATAGGGAATTGAACCCAGGAAAAATCAAATAAATTAAATCAAATAAATAAATCTTGTTTAATCATGGATCTTTTTTGCTAATTTCTTGTTTAATCATGTAGTTGTAGACAATGGTACTCTAATTTTGTGATAACCAAATTTGTTACTTTAGTATTTTTCGTATTTTTGACGTCATTTACACATTATTTTGCTTGTTTTTTGTTTTAATAACATTTTTTTACTTATTAATAAAAAATATAGATAATTAGGATAGTTAGATTTTTGAAAATAACTTAAATTCTTCAAAAATACTTCAAAAATTGTTTTCCTGAGAAATGAATGTTAGAGAAAATGTTAGTGTTCAAAATGAATGGAGCATTTATTTGTTGGGAAACGGTAATGCGAATGTACTGACAATCAAAATAGAAATTAAAGAAGTTGTGATAAAATTCTCAATTTTAATTTTTTTTTCGTCTATAAAGTGTGGAAGTAATCTTTCATAAATTTATAACATTTTTCTTAAAAAATTCTCAACGGAAAAATATTAAAAATATTAATTTTGCACATCGATATCTTGATTTCCATGTGTTTGTTTGGTTTTTTTTGAAAAGTTTTTCCTATGTATTTTAGATTCCATTATATTCAAGGTGCATCTTTAGCAATACTAGATGATACTGCCGCGGAGGACGGGTTCAGACGAGATTAAAATATTAATATTAATAAATTATTAATAAATATTATTAAAAAATATATTTATCGAGAATTGAATGATAAAAATAGTATAATAATTAAATTATTATTTAATTATGTAGTTATATACAATCGAACTATGAATAAAACTAAAAAAATTAAAGTAAATAAATAAATTTTTTGTATGATTAGGAATCAAATCATTTATGAACCTAAAAATTTAAATTAAATAAATAAATCTTATATAATTACGCAGTTGTAATATACTATTTGCATCCGGCGCCTATATTATTAAATTTCTGAGGATGTATGCAGCATTTTCATTTTCATTTTAATTTTTTGTGCTTCAAATGTCATTTTTAGTTCTTGAGCTTCAACTCTCTGGCTAGCATTTTCTTGTTGTTTATCATTTATTCATATAAATAATTTAAATGGACTTCATGTACTAAATAAATAAATAAGTCTCTATATTGAGTCATAACAATCATTTATTCATCACTTGCATAAATTTTATTCAGTACAAAATCATATTGCAGAAGCGACATGAGTACATAAAAACATCCGAATATGAAATACAATAATTTAAGAGATTATGAGTTGAGTGAAAATGGTTCACTCAGAAGATCCATCACTTGGTTCTTCGTGATGCCATCTGCATTAGTAACCCCATCTCCATTATGATACACTGCATGCGCCACTCGTGCAATGTTGGTAGAGTGCTTGAGGTATGGTTGCAACACTGGAGATTGCGTTACGCACTGATAGTTGATCTTCTTCCATGCATTCGCTATGATACTTTTGATCTGATTTCGAGCAATTTGTTCTGAAATACCTTTTTCTTGCATTATACATTGGACGGACGATGAAGCATCACCTCTTTCAGCTTCTGCCTACAATATCAAGATTTGAAACAGTAGAGGATGTTGAGCCTCAACAATATATATCGACAATGTTGAAACATAAGATAATTAATAATTCTGGAGAGTAAGAGAGTTACTTCCCAAGTCATTGCATAATCGAAATACGAGCGCCACATTTTTTTCATGATCTTCTGTGCTTTTAAGGAGGTCAGTGGCTTCTTCTTGTTTAGTTTTGTCGACCAGGCCAAAGAAAATATAGATCGATAGTAAAGGGCCAGACGAGGAGTACCAGCCATTGTCGGTATACTCTTTGAGTGATGGTGTATATTCCTTGTTAAACCACTTGGCTTCCACAAGCAGCGACTTGCAAAGATTTATCCACTGCCATACTGGACACCGTTAATCGACTGACTAATACATACATGATACATAAGTTTCAGAAATATAATTTATTACCGCTTGTTGTAGATAAGATGACACCGAAGTCCAACCAGTCTCGTTCTCAATTTCCGAAGCAATTTCCTTGGTCGTGTCATACACAATCCTTAAACAAATCCTCATGCACTCGGGAATAGTTTGAGTTCCTTCATAATCCCACCTGACATTGGCATATACTAAATCATTTTATGACAACTAATTAATTAAGTGAACTGTTTTAGCAAAAAAGGATTTAGCAAAGACAAATTAACCTGTCTACCGCACTCGTAAAGTTCTCTAATTCTTCCAAACTGCCATAAACATCGTAAACATCATCAAGCACTAATATTAGTATGATTGTTTTTGCTAGCCATTTCCTCAAACTTCCATATTTAGGTTCGAAAACAATTCCCACTGCACATACATAACTTTCAATTATTCTATTCCGGAGAAAAGGAAGGCTTGTTTCCAAGTCTAGCATCCTCCACCACCTGTGTCAAGCAAACACAAAATGAATAATTAATCCAAAAAGCACTATATCTATACCGTCCGGATCCCTACCAGATTATTGTTACAACATATCTTGCCGTGCTTATTAACATGAATGAGCGGCATGATATAAATACACTAGACTCCGAGTTAATTATCTTTAACACTCTTATTAGCAAACACGATAAGTATGGTGCAGTAGTCATCTGCTACGGATATGGTATATACTATATTTGTACCTTGCTAGCTCTTGCACTTCTTTTTGATATATGGCCTGAAGCATGTTGAAGTTATGTTTTGCCAGTTTAACTAGGTGAGGGTTGGAGTTGGTATTTTCCTCATAGAATTGGATATGTCTCTTGACATTAAACCAGACGTTATATGGGTCTTCCAAGGTATGGTTTATGTTTTTGGCAATAGAAGTATCTACGTGCTTCGAACTGATCATACTCTCGAGAAATTTTCTTGAAACTTCTTTAGATTGGTCCAATATGTTTTCATTTTCAAAGGAAAAATATGATGCTTCGAAAAGCTTGAGCACAGCTTCAACATCCGAGCCTGTGCTTATATCCAGCAAGCCCATAAACATATCTGAAAGAAAACCGTAACAGAACATAATTTATACAAATAACCATGACATGTACATTGTTTGAGTTTCTGAGTTTCATGTTTAATGAACAGCCGAATATATATACCTTGAGAAACATGGTAGCCATGCTTACGTAGAATCAGAAACCATAGCGCAGTAGTGTAGAGATTCTTTTCAGCGTTGAGATTCTGGACGGAAGCTAAGGTGTCCAGGACTTTCTTTATTTCATGCTCAAAAAGATGGGCCAATCCAAGTTTTTCCAACCTCTCAATATGCTCTAACATTTCAAGTGTATCAACTGTATCAGAAAGTAGGCATTTCACTTCCTCTATCAGCTCCCCGATCGTAATATCATATTTCTGATCCTGCAAACAACAGTTTCAATCAGATCTTACTAAACCTCGCTTCATAACTAGTTTTCTTTTAAAAAAAACAGTACTTAATGCATACGAAAGGTATCTCTAATCTAGAACAAACAATGCTTAAAGAGAAGAAAATTAATGATCTTACAGGATATTCAGTAGTAAGCCCTTCAAGAAGATCATAATTCCAAACATTTGGTTTGTAATTAGCAGTCCTCCGGCTTTGATCAATTGCACTAGCCATGCCATTAGCTTGAGAAGTTTTCTGCATGATAGATACGTGATCATCAGCTGCATGGCCTCCATTTTTCGAGTCCATAACCAATATAATGTATACGAAGATATTACACGATGCAAAGTACAGTAAGAAGAAAATACTGTATATCTTTGTTAGATGTGCATTGTTTCTTCAAGAGGTGCAAGTTTTTATAGGCAATTTTATCACTGCTAACTATAATAGAAGTAATGAGGTCAGTTTGCCAAATAAGAAAAATGAACAAGTTAATTTAAATAGTCCATTTCGGCGGACTTAATTAGGTCCCACTCTGCAATTGGTACCAGCAAAACTGATTGTGTCAAGAAATCATGACCCAAACCTTCAAAGGAAGCACTTGTTTGTTAAAGTTATATATAAGACTGTACACAATCATAAACAGCTTGGTTTCAGTCAAACTGAAAAGAATGGTGTTCAATTTATTTTATTCATCAAAATAAAAGAATTGTGGCTAAAATATATAGATCTCCTATTACAAAATTTTCACTCTGATGTGCATGGAGCTTAAAATTTTAATTAATAATATGCATATTTTGGCCTTTTGTTTTGCTGGAAAATATTTTCAGAAATTTTTTTTCAAAAACTTTTTGTCATTAAATTATTTTTGAGAAATTTTCCCAAAAAAAAAAATTTCCTAAGAAATTTTTCCCGAAATTTTTTTCTGAAAAATTTTTCCCGAGATTTTTTTCGGGCTCAAATTTTTTTTAAGAACTTTTTGGGAAAAAAACTTTTCAACAATTTTTAAAATTAATTAACGCGTACGTGTTTATATCTCTATTCTCGAAAAAAACATCAAGATCAAATTTAACTTGTGAATTAACTTATATCCACTGACATAATTACAATCACAAAACAATCGTGCTAAAATAAATAATAGCTAATATTAACTACTAAATTTAATAAAAATTCATAGTTTTATAAAATAATCCATGCTAAAATTTCTTATGTAGTTGGGTTTCATCTTAACTTAACCCCTACTTAATTGGGCCCGTCTTGTTTATAAATTTATACAAGCCTATAACCCGTGCGATGCACGGATGAATTTTAGTATTTTTAATTTATTATTTTAGTATTTTTATATGATTTACTATTATTTGTTATCTTATTTTATTAGCATTTATTTGTATCTTGATCTTAAAATTTTTTAATATGTTGTCGACGGATTAATATCTTGAACTTTTGAATGTAACTTAGAAAAATAGATGATATAAATATTTAATAATAATAATATGTTGTTGACGGGATTCGAATTTTGAACCCGTGAGAGTATTTTAGATACCAAGAAAATAATATTCTTTTAATATTACATCAAACGGTTCTCATTTATCTATATTTATATCTAACGGTTATTATTTGGAGAACCAAACTACCAACCAACCAAATAGATGATAGTTTGCTTATAATAGTATTTTTTATATGATTTTTTAGTATTTTTTATCTTATTTTATTAGCATTTATTTGTATTTTGATCTAATTTTTTTTAATATGTTGTTGACGGGACATTTTAGATATCAAAAAATGATATTATTTTAATATTACATCCAACGGTTCTCATTTATCTATATTTATATCTAACGGTTATTATTTAGAGGGCTAAACTAAATGACCAAACTACCAAGCAAACAGAGATGACCAAACTACCAACCAAATAGAGGGTGGTTTGCTTATAATATTATAGTATAGATCCAAAAAGTAATGCTACCTATCCAAAAAAATCTCTTAAAATTGATATAAAATGACGTGGAAGTCGGTGGATTCTGGAGTTCTGGGAATAACATGCTTTGTCAAAAAAAGAAAAAAAAGTCATGAACAACATGCTTTGTCAAAAAAAGAAAAAAAAGTCATGAACAACTTGTATAATGGTACAACTGGGCCTGCATCCAATCTCTTTTTAGTCATTTTGTCTTAAATTGAAAAAATGAGACAAATAATCTGGGTTTTTTCATTTAAGTGGCAGCTTAATTACATACAGATTCTTTTGTTTATTGTATGCGTATCAAATTATCAAGATCTAAGTTGTACTTTAGTTGTACTTTGACTCGAAAAGAATAATTAAAAACAAAGCTAAAATTGAACTTTAAGCTATTGGATGGTGATTAAAAAATGAAGCTGATATATGTACACCTTTTTGCACATCCAAAATTGTTAAAAAGACTAAAATTTCCCGAAATATTTCTTACATGTCTAATTTTTTTTCTCATGCAACTATAACATCAAGACCCTACGTTCTTATTTTTACACAATTTTGCGAATTGGAATTATTTAAAAGAGATTAATATTGCTGAAGAATTGCACCACAAGATCAATGTATTATTGGCAATTCTAAATGTCAGACACTCCATTTGAAGTTACTGAAGAGAGTATACTAAATGTCAGATATATTTGGAGGATATTTGGATTCCTTTCGTGTAATAGTCTATAATATTGCTTTTACAAGCAAGGACAACTGCATGGCAAATTCTGTAAAATTTAACAAACACATTTACTACCAACTTTAAAGTTAAGCTAGAGAAAATTCCACATACCATGTATCTTTTATTCAAAGATAGGGCAACATAATAATAACTCCAGCATCATCCTTCATCCTTCATCCTTCATATATATTTGTATGATGATTATTGCTATTTTTCATGATATTTTAGCTTTAAAACTAAAGAATGTATGAAATGGTGCGCCTCCAACTTTTCAATAATTTTTCTTATGTATTTATATTTTTTTATTTACTTTATACATATATGCATAAAATTTTTGGTGTCTTTCATGAATGTTATGTTCCATGGATCACCTTGTCCAAGAACGGACTGTGAAAGTCAGGAACAAGTTACAAATTCTCTACATATATGATTTATGTGAGAAACATGAGCTAAGAGGATTACTACAATTTCTTACTTTACAAATAAAAACTCTTGCTGCAATTTTTGCGTGACAAGGTGGCAATGATCAGTTTTTGTAAGACACGTAAATCAATAAAGATAAAAGAGTCGCATGAACAACGCTATTAGCATCTCCAATGAGTTAGCTAACACTACAAAAAAATAGTTTAAAACCGATCACTTAAAACTGACCGAATAAAAACGGGGTGATTAAACCAACTGTACGTCGAGTTGGTCGGTTTTAACTGTGACTAAGACAAAAACGACATCGTTTCGGCTAACGTGACACGCGATGGGGAAAGGTAAAACCGACCGTACATCGAGCGGTCGGTTTCGCCTGTAGCACACACAAAAACGACACCGTTTTTTAGTGACGTGGTAGAGATAAAACCGACCAAATTGGATCGGTCGGTTATATTGTTGATGTGGCAGGCACGAAACCGACCGATGCATTCGGTTAGTTTTAAGTGGGGACCGATAATCGGTCGGTTATAAACTGCTACTTTATTGTTTTTGGTTTAAAGTTCTTATTTCTTCAAATGGAGCATATAAACATAGAAAAGAAAGATTAGAGATAAAGGGAAAGCAAAGAGGATAAGTGATACAAAACATATAATGTATGTTTTCTTTTATCTATTTTGTAAATAATTTTCTTTTATGTATGTGTATCACATTTATAATTTGAAAGTACATGTTAAATTGTTTGTTTACATATATATATATTTATATTTGTGTGTAGATGGCAAACATTGATCGAAGTTGGATAAGTAATCAAATACAAAGTGATAAAATTTCTTTAACTCCCGAATATAGAGATGGTGTAGAATTTTTCATAAATTTTGCAAGTAATAAAGAGGGAGTAGTAGAGGAGGATGGTAAGATGAAGTGTCCTTGTAAGCGTTGTAAGAATATGAATTGGTTAGATATTGATGAAATTAGATTTCATTTGCTCTCTAAAGGAATACTTGAGGGTTATATAGTGTGGACATCGCACGGTGAAGAAGTTGTGCAAAGAAATGAGAGTCGACGTCGTCGTAGTCATCGGGAACCTCCGAGGGTAGAAGAACCGGTAGATTTGAATGCTATGTTATATGATTTGGCCGGTGCAAATTATGAATATTTTGACACCATGGGTACGGGAGCTAGTAATGTAGAACAAGCTCCAAAATGATAGTGCTAAAAAATTCTATGAGTTGATTGTTGAAAATGGAGTCCCTATTTATCCGAGCAATACAAAGTATACAAGATTAATCTTGATCGCAAAATTATTAGAATTCAAAAACTATTATAATTGTAGTAATAAATCTTTTGATAGTTTGCTTGAACTTCTTGCGGATGTGTTACCAAAGAAACACACATTGCCCGAAAATAATTATGAAATGAAAAAGATTATGATGGGTTTGAGGGTTGAATATGAAAAAATTGATATGTGCGAGAATGATTGCATGTTATTTTATGGAGATGACAAAGATAAAATTGTATGTGATATATGTGGTAAAGATCGTTATCGGGATGTTTCGAAGAAAAATGGTAAAAAAAAATACCAAAAAAAATATTAAGACATTTTCCTTTGATTCCTCGACTACAACGCCTGTACATGTCGGCACATACATCCGATCATATGAGATTTTACAAGAATCAAGATGTGAACGAGGGAGAGATTAATTAGTCATCCCGCGGACGGAGATGAATGGAAAAATTTTGACCATCGTTTTCCATCATTTGTTAATGAGATTCGTAATATAAAGCTTGGTCTTGCTACCGATGGTTTGAACCCATTTGGCCCTACCGGAAAGAAAACATATAGTGTATGGCCCGTGGTAGTTGTTGTCTATAATCTTCCGCCATCAATGTGTATGAAAAAGCCATATATGTTTATGACCGATATAGTTCCAGGTCCGAATAACATTGGCAAAGATATTAACGTTTGTCTAAGGCCTCTCATTGATGAATTGAAGATATTGTGGAATACCGGAGTGGAAACATATGACCAATCTTTAAAGCAAAATTTTACAATGCGAGCGGCACTTATGTGGACTATTTGTGACTTTCCCGCAATGAGTATGATAAGTGGGTGGTCGGGTAAAGGAAAAATGAGATGTCAAGTGTGTGGTGGAAGTGTGCAAGGGTTTCAATTAAAACATTCCGGAAAATGTAGTTTTTATGGCACAACCCGAATATTTCTTGAACCAAATGATCCATTGCGCGAAAAAAGTAATTTGTTTGCAAATGAGGAAAAAAGATTGTTTCGTGGTCGTTTGTCCGGGGAGGATGTAAAAGACTCGCTTGACGGTTTAATTTTTCCACCACCCGGAAAGACTAATGCCAAGTTAAGGAGTGCCGGTTATGGGGAAGAGCATCATTGGACTCATGTCCCAATTTTTTATGAACTTCCTTATTGGTCATCACATACTTTACGACATTCAATTGATATCATGCATACCGAAAAAAATGTGTTTGAAAACATATTTTTCACTATTGTAAATGCGGCAAAGTCAAAGGATCACAAGAAAGTGAGGTCGGATTGCAAACACTTTGATGTATTGCATCATTTGTGGATCAATGAAAATGGAAAAATGCCAAAATCACCGTATTCCCTAAATAAAAAACAACTTAAACTTTTGTGCAATTGGATTTGCTCATTGAAACTTCCGGACGGTTATTCTTCCAATATATCTCGTTGTTGCAATGTTGATGAGTGTAAATTTTTTGGATTCAAATCGCATGATTGTCATATCTTTCTTCAAAAATTGTTGCCTCTTGCAATTCGTGAACTTCTACCAACGCCTATTGTGGATGCCTTGACGGCAATTTCAAATTTTTTTCAAGATTTGTGCTCATCCGTTGTTACAAGAACTGATTTGGACCTAATGGAGAAATCAGTTATTAGAGCTTTGTGCTTGTTGGAAACAATTTTTCCTCAAACTTGGTTTGATTCAATGGAACATTTGGTTGTACATTTAGCGGAAGAAATTAGACTAGCTGGACCCGCTTATTGGCATTGGATGTATCCAATTGAGCGTTTGTTGGGAAAGTTAAAACAAAAAGTTGGTAATAAAGCAAGAGTTGAGGGTTCAATTGCCGAACGATATATGGAAGAGGAGGCTCTCAATTTTTGTTATTTTTATTTTGCCATCGACTCGGTTCATAATAAAGTACGTCGTAACGAACTTTTGTTTGATGTAAAAAATTCCAATAAATTAGAAGTTTTTAGATATCCAATTGAATGTCCTGGAAAAGAAAGAGTGCGCTATATGGATGATGATGAACGACTATTAGCAGAAGAATATGTTCTTTTAAACTCACCTGAAGTTCAGCCTTACCTAAGGTACCTATATCTTATCCTAATTTAGTGTTATTGTCATATTTGGATTATTTTATGTTATTTACATATTTCCATTATTTCTCCATTTCTATTATTCAGAAGTTACCAAAATCGTGTTATGAGACAACGTCCGGGGACAACTCCTCAAGATTTAGATCGTATTATCAAGACTCGATTTAAAACTTGGTTAAAAAAAAGGTATTTGTTAAATTTAGCAAACTTTCAATCTCAATTTTGACTTTATCATTACATGTTTTATTTTTCATTTTTTTATAACTAGGTTGAGAATGATGAGGTAGAGGGACCTCGTTTCAAAGACTTTCTTGAAGGACCGTCACTAAGAGTCATGACTTTTGAGACTTGTCAAGTTAATGGATATAAATTTTCAACGACATCCACATCCGGTTCCGGTATTGTTGTTAAAGGCACTTCACACGAAAATAATCCTGATTATTATGGTCAACGACAAGAAATCGTGTGACTTATTTATGATGGATGCAATCATGTATATTTGTTCAAGTGTATATGGTTTGATAGTATTGGTGAGGGTCTGAGGATGGATAAGAATCGAATGGTGACGATTGATATAACTTCAAGATTGAGGTCTAATGAGATTTTTATTTTAGCTAGTCAAGCCTCTCAAATATAATATGCTCCTAGTGTATTGGATCCATGAAGCAAAATATATACGGTGGTCAAATCTAAAAGTCGTCCAATAGATGAAGCTATCATTGTGCAAAACGAAAAAGAAGAAGAAGAAGAAGAAGAAGAAGAAGAAGAAGAAGAAGAAGAAGAAGAAGAAGAAGAAGAAGAAGAAGAAGAAGAAGAAGAAGAAGAAGAAGAAGAAGAAGAAGAAGAAGAAGAAGATGATGATGATGATGATGATGATGATGATGATGATGTAGGGGACTGTTCGTCCTTGACTATTGCAAGGGGGGGGGGGGTTGAATGCAATACTGATAAATCTCAATTTACGTTTCAAGAACAAAAACTAAGATTAACGTTTATCAGTTTATGGAATGCAAACAAAAGTAGACACACGATTTTTTCTCACAAAATAAATGTTTTATTTATTTTGCAATGTGTTGCTACAACCTCAAGAAAATGTTGGTTTTCTTGAGCTTCGATTTCTCGAGTGATTACCAAGAATGGATTGAGAGATAGTCTAAAAACTAATCCTATCTCTATCATCACGGGTTTGTGAAGCTGCTGTTATTTTCATGTGGCAGCTTCTTACAAATTGTGTACCCGTGAGTCTTTCCTAAATTTCTATACAAACAACTTATCAGTACTGGAAAAAGCAATCTAGAAACATTCTATATTTAGCTAACACAATTCAGTAGATGTGGATTTGTCATACTCTTGAATTGGTGAGCTTTGTCATGTGATCTCTCAAGCTTCGGTCGTAGTCTTGCAGACTTGGTGCAGTGTTGGGATACTGCAGCACGCCTGTTTCTTGAACATCCAAACTATCACATGTTTGACTGGGTAGATCCCCAATACAAATATTATCCCTTCATGACAGTATCCTGATGGCTAAGCTCGTTGTCACAAGCATGCGCTTTTGGTGACAGTAAGAAATCCCCGCATAAGGTGCTGTCAGGATTTCAAAGCTTGCTGTCAGGCTAAGGTAAAGTTGATGTCTGAGGGCTTCCGCCAATGTTGCTGTCAGAGTGAATGTACTTTCGTGACTTGCAACATGTTGTCTTCTTGTAACCTTACTGTCAGTGCTATGACAGTAACATTTATTCTTGATGTCCTTCTTGAGCACTTCTTGAGGCTTGAACAAATAAATGAACTTCTACCAAGATGTACTTAAACTCTTATTTAACAACAAACAAAGTGGTTACAAGAACATACTCTGGCTGTGACAATATGTTCATACTTAATAAAATTAAGCATTAAAAAGTATCTAGTTAAGTTGTCTCATAGCTATCACCCATAAATCCTAACAGGGACAATGAGGAGAGTGAAGAGGAGGACGATGAAGAGGAGGAAGAAGAAATAGGAGGTGACGATAATGATGATGATGATGACGATGATGCTTTTAATGAAATTGAATAATATTGTTCGTAATTTCACTTTGATAATGATGACTTTGTATTTGTAAGTGATGAATTAAAATTTATAATGATGATATAACTTTGATATTATATTTGTTGGTATTGCCCATATGGAGGTTGGTATTTTGATATAGGATCAATTGTTATTGGAATATGGAGGTTAAATATAGGATATTTTACGATAGAAATTACCAGAAAACTAACCGATACAATACAAAACCAACCGTTTTTTACCATTCAAATACCAGAAAACCGACTGATTTCATATATAAGCGACCAACTTTAGCTACTAGCCTTGCCTTGTTCCTTGTCACATTTCCATTTTCAGCCAATTTGTTTCTGAATACCCACTTTGTCTCAATAACTGATTTTCCCTTTGGTCTTGGAACCAATTTCCATACATTGTTCCTTTCAAACTGGTTGAGTTCCTCTTGCATAGCAATCACCCAATCAGAATCCAACAATGCTTCATCAATAGCTTTTGGCTCCAGTTGAGACAAAAAGCAGGAAAACATGCTGTCAGCAGAAACATTATTCCTGGTTCTCATCCCAGAAGAAGGATCTCCAATAATTAGGTCATTTGTGTGATCCTTGTTCCACCTTGTGGTTCTAGGTAAGCTTCTAGTTTGGTCTGAAACAGTAGCCTCAGTTTGGGGAACTGAGTCTTCACCAAGGCAATTGTCTCCACCATTTTCTTCAATATCTCCAGAGTCACCATCATTTTGAATATTTCCTGAAATAGTCTGTGACTGAGATGGAGTTTGATTAGCATTACTTTCAATGACAACATCTTTTTCAAGATCAACAGTTTGAGTAAATGTGGGTTCTTCATCAACAATTTCTTCTTCCTCCAAGTATCCTTGATTCTCAAATCTAAGAATCTGCATTTGACCATCCTCATGCAATCCAGGAAACTTGGTTTCATCAAATGTGACATTTACACTTTCATCTATGATCCTATGTTCCAGGAGATAGACTCTGTAAGCAGTCCTTTCTAGAGCATACCCCATGAAAATACCTTCATAAGATTTGGTGTCAAATTTCCCTTTCTTTTCATGGTTGTCTTTCATCATGAAGCATTTTCTTCCAAACACATGGAAATACTTGATAGTATGTTTCTTTTCATTTAGCAGATAGTAAGGAGTGTTCCCATGAGTCATGTTAATCAAGGTTTTGTTCTGTGTATAACAGGCTGTGTTGATAGCTTCTGCCCAGAAGTATGTAGGTAACTTTGCATCATGTAGCATAGTCCTGGCAGCTTCAATGAGAGTCCTGTTCTTCCTTTCTACAACTCCATTCTGTTGTGGTGTCCTTGCAGCAGAAAATTGTTGCACAATTCCTTCATCTTTGCAGAAATTACCAAGTGTGGCATTTCTGAACTCAGTGCCATTGTCACTTCTCAGAATTTGAACCTTGGCATTTGAAGTTCTGTCAAGAACTCTTAAGTGATCAATGATGACTTGAGCAGCTTCATCTTTTGATTCTAGATACTTTACCCAAGTATACCTAGAATAATCATCCACCATAACTAATGCATATCTCTTCTTGGCTAAGGATGGAACATTTACTGGGCCAAAGAGATCCATGTGAATTAGTTTGAGTGGTTCTGTGTTGGTGTTGACTTACTTTGACCTATGTACAGCTCTTCTCAATTTTCCCATTTGACAGTCCTCACACAATCCTTCTTGACAGAATTCCTGTTGAGGTAGTCCTCTTGCCAGTTCCTTCTTCATTAGCATATTCATAGTCTTGAAGTTTAGGTGAGAGAGTTTCCTGTGCCAAAGCATGTTGTCACCAACAGTAGCTTTACTGTAAAAACAGTAGACTTTGTCCTTCTTTGTTGAGCTTAGGTCAGCAACAAATAGGCTTCCTTTCCTTACCCCTTTGAGAGAGAGGCTTCCATCTTTCTTGTGATAGATATTGCACACCATCATGTCAAAATCAACCTTGAATCCCTTGTCAATGAATTGGCTGACACTGAGCAGGTTGTGCTTCAATCCATCAACAAGTGTAATATCATTAATAACAACATTCCCAATTTCCAAACAGCCATATCCCACTGTGTAACCTTTGCTATTGTCTCCAAAGGTTGTGATTGGGCCAGCTTTCTCCACAAATTGTGATAGCAGGGCTTTATCACCAGTCATGTTTCTTGAGCAGCCACTGTCAATGATCCACATGACCTGCTTCTTATTCTTTCCCTGCAAAACAAATTGTATTTAAGAGGCATATGGTACCTAATCCTTGTTGGGTCCTGCTAATTCAGTATCACAAGAGTATTCATCATTTTTAACTTTAACTGTCACATCAGGGATCTTTTGTTGGACTCCTTTCTTCACCCACTTAGCTTTAGAATTAGACTTGGTCTTCTTCTTAGTGGATGTAGCCTCTTTACTATTTCCAGTAGGCTCAGAAGTCTCAACAGTTTGCATATAGAGACATTGTTCAGTAGATGAAATAGGTAAATTGAAACAAGTACTCATGGAAGTTATCTTATAAGGCATGCAGTCAGTATTATTGCAGACTACCATAGATCTATGCATAATGGGGGTTCTATGTAAGTTACCATCTATCATGGTCACATTGTTTTTTACCTCTTTTGGTTTCTTACAAACATGAGTTAAGTGATGTGAAGAGCCACAATTATTGCATAATTTTCTGGGAGCACTACCAACATTAGCATTTCCATTTCCTAACTTACCAATCCTGTTCTTAGACTTGTAGGTAACTGTGTCAACAGGATGTTCTGAAGTTGCTGTCGAGCTTTTCTTGACAGTACCTCTTACACCTTCTGTCTTGACAGTAGGTTTAGAGGTTGCTGTCTTCGAAGCTCTCTTGACAATATCTTTGGAAGCTACTGTCTTGCCATTATTGATAGCATCTTTAGAACATTCTGTCTGATTGTCTGGGAAAGTTACTGTCTTAGGAATTGTGACAGTATCTTTTCCATCAACTGTTGTACTGCCAATGCCTTCATCCTCATCATCAAGTTGTTGCTTGATGAGCATGGCTTCCTCATCAAACTCAAGTTCAGAAAGTTTAAAGATTGGTTTGTTGATCTTCTTGAGAACATGAGGTTTGACAGAACCATCAGTTGAACAATCCTGACTCACAATTTCCTTACCAGGTCTTCTACCATACTCAAAACCTATCCCTACTTTTTGATCCTCTATGTGTTTCTCATGATAATCCTGAAGTTGTTTGGATGAGTTTCTATAGGCTTTAATCTTGAATTCATTTTCACTTATTTCTTTCCTTAGAAACTTCTCAATTTCTTTCGCACAGTCTAATTCATTTTTAAGTTTGGCATTCTCCTGTGCTAGAGATTCTAATCGACTGGTCTTCAATAAAACCATGTCATTCTCAGAAGTGAGTGTTTCATTCAGTTTAGTTAACCTAGCTATTTCTTCATTAGCTGCAGTTAGACTAGTATGAACATTAAACATTTCAGCACTCAATTCCTCAACAGTTTGTTTGTATTCTTCTTTAGGCATTTCAAGTAAAACAAGTTAGGGTACCTGACTTGGAGATCTAGAGGAGACCTCATCAGACTTAGCCATGAGGGATAAATTCACATATTCCTCTTCCTCTTCATCATCAGTATCATCCCAGCATTTTCCCTCAGCCACATAGGCTTTTCCCTGTCCTTTCTTGAAGTGTCCACTTGACCCTTTATCCATCCTTTGATTCTGCTTTGGTCTTCTACATTCAGTATCAAAATGACCAAGCTCATTGCAGTTGTAACATCTAAACTTGGATCTGTCCACCATCCCTGTTTTGTAACCACCTCTTGTGGCACCACCTTCAACATTGGAAGAATTCCCTCTGCTGAACCTTGATGTTTGACCTTGAGGCTTAAATGGCTTGTTTCACTTGAATCTTATGTTTTTGAACTTCTTAGCCATGTAAGCCATTGTTGGATTGTCCATCTTTTCCATTTCTTCTAAGGAATAAAAGTCTTCATCTTCAACATCATTTATTTGCAGCACTACTTTCTCATCATCATCCACAACCTCTTCGATCTTAAGAGTAGGTACTGGAGCAGGTTGGGTGATTTGAATTCCTTCAATAGGTTGAGTGATTCTTGGCGCATGAGCTACAAGAGCACCAGATATATTGGCCATTTTTCCTCTTAATCTAGCTTGTATAGCTCTTTTCTGGAAAAATTCAAGCTCATATGATTTAAGCACACCATATAATGTTTCAAGGGAAACATTGTTTAGATTTATTCCTTCTCTTATGGCAGTGATTTTGTGCTCTAGATGCTCAGGAAGTGTGAGCAAGAACTTAACATTTAACTCTTTCCTATCATAGTAATTGCCATGAATCTGTAGCTCAGTCAGAAGTTTACTGAACCTCTCAAACATAGTTGTTAGATTTTCTCCTGACTTTGCCATGAAAGCTTCATACGGTGAGATAAGAATTTGTCTTTGATTGTCTTTCACTTCTTCACTTCCTTCACATAGCAGCTCAATCTTATTCCACATGTCCTTGGCTGATGAGCATCCAATGACATTCCCACACATGGCTTTGTCCAAAGTGAGAGCATCCAGTAGGATGAGTTGCAAGTAATCATCCAAGGCCACCATCTCTTTTTCTGGCTCCAGAAACTCTGAAGGTAATTTGTTGACCCAGTAGGCTGGAACAAGAACACCATCCACAGTTGAGCCTTCAATATCTTTCCGTGGAACAAAGGGACCATTTTGGAGGATACCCAAGTATAAGGGATTCACAGCTTTGATAAACAGCGAGATTTTTCTTTTCCACACATTTTAATTCTCTTTATCAAAAGATGGAATCTTTATGCTACTTGACTTCTGCAAATTTGTCATGATCTCAGATTTGTAGAACAATCTGTTTGCTCTGGTACCAGTTGTTGGTCCTTGACTATTGCAGAAAGGGGGGGGGGTTGAATGCAATACTGATAAATCTCAATCTACTTTTCAACAACAAAAACTAAGATTAACGTTTATCAGTTTATGGAATGCAAACACAAGTAGACACACGAGTTTTTCTCACAAAATAAATGTTTTATTTATTTTGCAATGTGTTGCTACAACCTCAAGAAAATGTTGGTTTTCTTGAGCTTCGATTTCTCGAGTGATTACCAAGAATGGATTGAGAGATAGTCTAAAAACTAATCATATCTCTATCATCACGGGTTTGTGAAGCTGCTGTCATTTTCATGTGGCAGCTTCTTACAAATTGTCTACTCGTGAGTCTTTCCTAAATTGCTATACAAACAACCTATCAGTACTGGAAAAAGCAATCTAGAAACATTCTATATTTAGCTAACACAATTCAGTAGATGTGGATTTGTCATACTCTTGAATTGGTGATCTTTGTCATGTGATCTCTCAAGCTTCGGTCGCAGTCTTGCAGACTTGGTGCAGTGTTGGGATACTGCAGCGCGCCTGTTTCTTGAACATCCAAACTGTCACATGTTTGACTGGGTAGATCCCCAATACAAATATTATCCCTTCATGACAGTATCATGATGACTAAGCTTGCTGTCACAAGAATGCGCTTTTGGTGACAGTAAGAAATCCCCGCATAAGGTGCTGTCAGGATTTCAAAGCTTGCTGTCAGGCTAAGGTAAAGTTGTTGTCTGAGGGCTTCCGCCAATGGTGCTGTCAGAGTGAATGTACTGTCGTGACTTGCAACATGTTGTCTTCTTGTAACCTTACTGTCAGTGCTATGACAGTAACATTTATTCTTGATGTCCTTCTTGAGCACTTCTTGAGGCTTGAACAAATAAATGAACTTCTACCAAGATGTACTTAAACTCTTATTTAACAACAAACAAAGTGGTTACAAGAACATACTCTGGCTATGACAGTATGTTCATACTTAATAAAATTAAGCATTAAAAAGTATCTAGTTAAGTTGTCTCATAGCTATCAGCCTATCACCCATAAATCCTAACAGGGACAATGAGGAGAGTGAAGAGGAGGACGATGAAGAGGAGGAAGAAGAAATAGGAGGTGACGATAATGATGATGATGAAGATGATGATGCTTTTAATGAAACTGAATAATATTGTTCGTAATTTCACTTTGATAATGATGACTTTGTATTTGTAAGTGATGAATTAAAATTTATAATGATGATATAACTTTGATATTATATTTGTTGGTATTGCCCATATGGAGGTTGGTATTTTGATATAGGATCAATTTTTATTGGAATATAGAGGTTAAATATAGGATATTTTACGATAGAAATTACCAGAAAACTAACCGATACAATACAAAACCGACCGTTTTTTACCATTCAAATACCAGAAAACCGACTGATTTCATATATAAGCGACCGTTTTTTACCATTTAAATACCAGAATACCGACCAATTTCATATATAACAGACCGTCTCCTTACCATTTAAATACCAGAAAACCGACCAATTTCATATATAACCGACCGTCTCCTTAAAGCGGTGGTCGGTTTTAATCGGTCGGTTATGCAGTTTTAAGGGTCGACTGGTCTAAAATCGATCGATTGTGCACTTTGACCACTGTCGGTTTTGCTTATCTCAGTCAAGCTTTTCAAATTTAATATATACATTTATTATTTATTTTTATTAAAAGAATATTTTTCAAATTACAATTCATATTTCATTATTATAATTGTATTAGCAATTTCAGAATAATTTTTATGTAATTATATTCTTCGATTAGTCGTCCAACTTTATATTTAAATATATAAAATTAATATATTTAATTGTGTATTGTATTGAAATTAAAATTTATTATATGATAAAATATCAACATAGACAAACATTGTCGACAAAGTTTTATATTATATAATAAAATATAAAAATTTCATAAAAATAGTATTTTATTTAACATTACCTCTTTTGAAAGAACCATTTCACTACATAGGTATGCACTTTCACTTGGATGTTCCACTCGATTTACAAAACATCGAAAGTAAACTTTTTATTTAGACGATCCAACCGTACGGATGTTAACATCATGACAAAACATATTTATGCACAAAAAATTAGCCTATTTCGACGATTACAAATGTGTTTTTTTAATAAAAATATGGATATATCACATAAAATCGAGAACAAAAAAAATTAAAATTTGAAATTACAAGATATACACGATCCAACCGTAAGGACGGTAAAAACCAATAAAAAATTATATATGTACAAAAAATTAAGCTATTTAATTAATTACTAATATTTTTTTCATAAGGTTTTTTTAATAAGCACAACTTATAACCGACCACTAGGTTTAACATAACCGACAATTAGGGTTTCTAGGGTTGACGTAACAGACCGACAGTGGCATTACCGACCATTTTAATATTTTTAATATTTTTTGGCGGAAAATTAAAATTTTCGTGAAAAATTAAAAAACCCGCCCTTTGTCAGAACGACATCGTTTTGCATATTGCACAAAAATCTACGCTAAAACCGACCACACCATCGGTCGGTTTTAAGCTTGGGTATAAATAAAAAAGCAACTGCTCACATTCTATTCTTTCTATCACTTAACACAAAAAACTCTCTCCATATAAAATCTCTACTCTCTACTCAATTCCATGGCTCAAATCCGTGTAAACTCAAGACAAATGGCTTCATCTTCTCCGTTTCAACAATTTGATGTATGTTTCCCTAATTTTTTTATACATATATATGATTATATGTATGTATATATATAATATGAATGGTTACATAGATGTTTACATGATTAAGTCAATATATACATGATTAATCGATTTTTCTCGGTTAATTTTTCTTCGACTTCTCTGATTTTCTCGATTTTTCCGTTTAATACATGGCTTTGTGCTTTGTTTTTGGTAACCATAGTTCTGTGCTTTTTTTTTTGCATGCAATTGTTTGTCGGTTTTGTTAGATTTTGCTTATTGTATTTGTTTGTAGTTGCTCGATTCTTCATAAGATTTTGCTTGTATTTGATCGATTTGGATTGGATTTACTTTTAGTTAATATATTTGGATTGTATTGTGCTTGGGTGTTGAATTGAATTAGGATTTGTTGAGATATTAATTTGAATTTTGTGCAAAATTTTAATTTTATTTAATTGGGGAAAAACAAAAGATATAGAGATAGAGATGCAAGATTTTATTTTGTAATTTAATCGTTTTCTTAAAATTTATATATTTTCAAAGATTATGTGATATATTACTTGTGATATTTGATTTGGTTATTTTTCATGCACGTATTGGTCGGTTATGTGATATTACTTGTGATATTTTATATAGTTAACAACGTTTTGTTATTTATATTGTAGGTGCTCATTGGTTGGTTAATCGGCATCGTTTTGCTTGGCATGGTGTTGTGTATAATGGCGTCAAATAACAAAGGAAAGGGTAAGGAAAATGAGAAGGATAAGGGTAAAGGAAAGAATGCGAGTAAGGGAAAAACAAGGTTATTGATAAAGGAAAAAGCAAAGCTAAGGGCAAGGGCAAGGATACGGAGAAGAGGCCAACAAGGAAGAGCACTTTGGCTTTACGTGACGAGGCAACGGATTCGGATGGTGATATGGAACACCCGGACCCCGCACTTGGGAACATGACAGCGGGAGAGGCACGAGTGTGGCGAGGAAGGAGACCGCGATCACATTCAAGTGGAATTTATGGAGCTAAGGAAGCTGATAGACCTACACGTATCAATATCTCCGATGGACAGTAAATCTAATTTTGTGTATTTTGTGTCTCTTTTTTAGTAGTGCAAAGATGATATAAATATATATATGAGTCTTGTAGATAGTGTTCATTTGTGTTGTGTTGATAGTTTAATATGTTAAATGTAGTATTGAAGATGATACGGCTAAAAAGACTTTGCTTGGGATGGTTCGCGAGAAGTGGCCCATGGGTTATTATACGTTTAGTGACATCAACGCGGCTTATCCAAAATGGTTAGAACAAAGGGTTGAGGAGTTTTTTGTAACTAAAACCATGATTCTTTAGTTCATAATGTTTATTTCTTGATTTGTTTGTTAACTTCATTTGATTATGAATTTGACCCTATCCCTTTTTTATATTTTCTAGAAATTCTATAGGCATCAAAAGGGGCAAAGTCGTTCGCAATCAAGAAGAATCGTTGAAGATCACATTAAGAAAACAATAAAAAGAACAATGAATGAGCTTAAGAAGAGAGTTGAGACAAAAGTAAAGGAAACCGGGGTGTCGAAAGAGTCCTTAAAGCCCGTTTATTGGTCCCTTTTGTTTTGGAAAGATCTTTTGAAATATTGGGAGACAAATGAAGGGCACTTGCATAGGGCAATGGTTGGAGCCAACAACCGCCAACAAGTTGAGCGGTTGGATAGTGCCGGTGCTCGGTCATTCAACGCCGTGAAAGCGGTAATAATATTTAAATATGTACACATACAAACACACACAACGTTATTTCATTATATATATACTAATGTAAGCTATTTTACATTTTGAAGGAAATGACAAAGAAAAGTCGTAAGCCTCCGACTAGACTTGAGGTTTGGGATAAATGTCATAAGAAAGTTGGCTCCGATCCGAACAATCCCGTGTATACTACTCAGGGAGCCATGCACATTTCGGTATTCTCATATTTTTGTTTTTTTAGTGTACAATTATAAGCATTTAAAAGTTTGATTGTTCTAATCAAACTTAAAAAATGTGTAGGAACGATATGCCTCTATTCTTGACCGTATGCAGGTGGAGGTGACTCAAACGGGTGAGAGAGATGAGCCATGGGATTGGTGGATGGAAGCAACGGGGGTGTCCGAAGGTGAAAAACCCAAAAAAAATTATGTTGTGGGATTCCTCAATGCTCGAGCTACCGATCTCATTCCCACCCTAGCTACACGCTATAGGGATTCCACCCGAGGCGAAGCCGGCTCATCCTCGTCCACTCCGAGACAACGTGAAGTCATCCCCGACAATGTCTTTCTCTCGATCGTTAGAAATGTTCTTACGGAGATTCGTTCCAATCCTCAACAGTTTGCTCGTCAACTATCCGATGAAGAGATATCCACATTTGCACGCACTGCCCTCGAGGCCTCTGATCCATCTACCGAACCAAATAGAAGGCTGCGATGGAATAATCCCATTGGTGGTGAGATTGTACACATTGTCGGAACCTTAATTGAAAATCTTGTCAAAAAAACCGAAGCACAAGTTCAAGAGGTAATAGTTAATCCTCGTTTTTTAATTATATCCATCGCACTTTATTTTTTACTTTTTAATTGTTTTATATGTGTACATAGGAAAAGGATCGACTTGCGCAAGAAGAAAAAGATTATACCGATGTGGATGAGGTCTCGGACATTGAGGGTGACAACGGGAAATCGCGATGTTGAAGTCAATGGCGATGGTGAAGGCAATGGCCAAGATGGGGGTGAATCCAATGACTCTCCTATTTCTTTGTCGGAGTAGTTAATTATGTGGTTATATGCTTTAGGAACTTTGAATCTGAACTTTAGTAATTGTAATGATCTCTGTTTTGTTGGATGTTCGATAATATCGGACTTAACATTGTATGGTTGATCCATTTATATCGGATTATATTTTGGTTTGTATGGTTGATCCGATTATGTCGGAGTTAACATTGGTATTTTATGATCCGTTTGTATCGGATCTAATTAAGTTGGTATTTTATGAATTATGTTTGTATTTATTTTCTGATAATGAGTTTAGGAATGGATTGGTATTGATTGTTGTTGATATTGATTGGTTTTTGGATTGGGATTGGTATTGATTGTTGTTGATATTGATTGGTATTGGTTTTTGGAATGGTACATGGCATAAAACTACATAAGCTGCAATTTTTTTTTTAAAAACACCCAGAAAACCGACCGACAATACACATAACTGACCATTTTTTACCATTCCAAAACACAGAAAACCGACCGGTGCAGACCATAACCGACCGCATTCAAACGACATAACCGACCGTCTTCCTTAATGGTGGCCGGTTATGCAATTTTGAGCGACTACTGCCATAAAACCAACCGATATGCACACTTTGACTTCAGTCGGTTATGGTTACAGTCAAAACAATTTTTTTCGGACATAACCGACCGCCACCGGTCGGTTTTATTTTACTGACATCATAGGACACATGTTGACACGTGTTGCCACGTATTAAGATAAGGACCCACTTTAACAAATTTGGAAACGGACATAACCGACCGACCGGTGGTCGGGTATATGTGTTAAACCTGACCAACTCTTAAAACCGACCAGTCTTAAACTAACCATCGATGACGGTCGGTTTAAGGCGTAAAACCGACCGATTTCGGATATAACCGACCATTTTTGACGGTCAGTTATGCTCTATTTTCTTGTAGTGTAAATTGGTTGGCTAAAATAATATAAAATAATGGTGGGTTAAAATTTGTTAAATTTGTAAGGTGTTATGCTCCAATGAGGTTAGCTATAATGGTTGGCTATAAATTTAATTGATGACATTGTATTATTTTGAACAATATTTTTTCAATTAAAATTAAAATTTAATAACTTAATATTAACAAATAGGGAAAAAATATATTTAAAAATCCAAAAATAATATATAAAAGTAGTAAAGTTTTTTGAGCAATTAAAATCATATAATCACTTGTGTGATCAGGAATGATATTTTAACACACATTCAAGTAAATAAAAATGTGCATCACTGCATTATAACCAAAATATGCTTAATTTTAATGTAACTTCATAATATATGTTTATAACCATCCTCTTTCCGTGTTTATAATTACCTGGATCAAGAACACTTCTCTAAGACATATAAACAAATAACTTATGATCACTTATGCCGCCTCCATAAGTCCAATTTTATATAAATAAAAACACGTTGCTAATTTCATTTTGAGAGGTTCCAACATATCACAAATTTCATTTTATACAATAATCACAAACAAAAATATTAAATTGAAACAAACATAATTAAAAAAGGAGAATGAAGATGCATATTTGTGCTTGCAAATTAAGTAGCGGGGAAGAAGAAAGCAGCATGAGAGAGGAATGTACTCCAACGACTTTTTACTTTGCAGACAACCATTCGATCTCATCACAATAAGTAAAATGGTTTGTTAATATAATAAATGGACAAAAAATTAAGTTTAGTTCTATAGTAAGAGCATTTTCAAAAAATTGGTTATAGTAATTAGTTAAAATAATAATTATGATAAATTTGCTAAATTTGTCGTCGCAAAGTACTTTACGACGGAAACTTTATTTTCTTGTTAAGTAATCGGTTGCTCTAAAACTTAAGATATCAGAAAGGCCCCAGCATGATCTTATATTTTTATACTATAATATTATTCAACACTCCCCCTCAAACATGATCTTATACTATAATATTATTCAACACTCCCCCTCAATTATGCGATATGTTAGGTCGATTACACAATATATAATCAATATTAATATGATAAGAACGCTTAAGAACACTGTTTATGAATCAACAACTGAATTATATAAAATAACTCTTCTCTCAGTGATATTTAAAGAATCATAGAGAGCTGCTAGGTTACAAGAATAATGTATTCAGTATTCGCATCCCTTTTAGGGTTAACCTATCTGTGTTTATATAATACACAGTTACATAATCAATCTCTAATTGATATTCCTATAAATTAGCTATACAATTTATATCAATTTAGGATTGCTTCTGTCTTCTGTCCCGTTTCCTTAACTGTCTCAATATATCTTGCTTCTTTCCATCTTCAAGATATATTGCTTCTAGAATCTTCATATTAGCACCGACAGTTAATAAACTCTTCACCCCGTCAGACTTTATCAAACTCTGACTGGCTTCTATTAAAATCTGTTGAGTACCTGGTACTTAAACACTGATGAACAAACGTCAGCAATTATATCTAACAATCTCCCCCAACTTGTGCATAATAAAGATGTACAAGTTAATAGATAATTGATGATGTCAAAACATATAACAAATGCAGTGTTTAAATATAATCAGAGTTTAACTTTAACTTAGAATAGAAAACTTTAAAAACTTACAGTCAGACTTTACTTAATTTCTTCAATATCAGGCACTGTCCTGAGATAATCGATGAGAAGTCTTCTTTCAGCCTTTTCTAGCTCATCTACCATGATTTCTTTCAGTTCCTTGAGTTCTGGATCACTTTCTCCAGTTTGGTAGATAGCTGCCCTTAGTGAATAAATGTTGTTTTTCCTCATATCATTTCCTAGCTTTATTATGAAGGATTTATCTGATTCCAGATTAAATTCCAACACTTTTATGCCAAAATCTGTTCTGAGTCTTGCACTGTTTCTTTGCATCTCAACAAGCTTTCCATTGTAATCTCTGTACCTTGGTATGTAAGAGCCAGCAGACTTTAAACCAGAAAGAATTCTAGCTTTCATCATCCTGCTTCTTAACACTTCGGCTGCTTGATGAGTTCTTTGATTTTTAACTTTCAACAGATACAGCACATATTCCAGTTCTTCTTTCATCTTTAAACCAATATCATCTTCACTAACTCTGTATACTCTGCCATCAGATTTGAAGTATAACAGAAAATCCTTCTTCAACCCTCTGTGGTATATTAGCTGAACTGATTCTAGAGTATCAAGATTTTCTTGAGTTACTCCAACACCAGGTTTAGCTAAAGAAGTGTGATCCATTGGACTATTGTTTACTCTTTTCTCTCTATGAGATCCAAGCCCAGATTTATCTCTTGTTTCTTTTCCCATGATTGTTCTGCTTTGGAGAAGATTTATATTTGCTGGAATCAAAGAGTGTTGAACAGTGACTAGCTTGCCAAAAGTCCTTTGTAATTCTGAAGATAATTTTATCTGTACAACTTGAGTAGTATCAGAGGTTGTCACAGCTTCTGATTTTTGAACAACTTGAGCAATGTCAGAGGTTGGTTTGTTTATCCTTGATTCAACTTGAGCAACGTCAGAGGTTGAATAATTCTTCTTTGGTAACTGTCCTTCTTCTACCAGTTTACCTTTTCCTTTATCAGACTCTGCTATCATAGGCCTCCTTGTATATTGTAAACCCTGTTGAGAGTTCACATTCTCTTTAATAGAAATTCCCATTTCCTTTTTCCTAGGAGCCTTAGCCTTTTTCTTGTAAGTACCAGCTTCAATATTTTTCTGGTGTTCTTCAGCAAGAAGCTTCATCTAATGTCAATATCTTCCATTGTGGCTTCACCACCATGTTCTTCCATGAAAAGTTTAGCAGCAATCTCTTCATCAGTAGTTGGATTTGATGAAATCACTAGACTTTTAAGTTTTGAAGAAGATTGACCACCAGAGTTTAACCTCTCAGAGTTTGTCTGTCTAGCAGAGTTTGACCTAAGTCTCCCTTGCTCTTGACTAGTCTTTGACCTTCTCTCTGCTTCCTTGCTTCCACCATCATTTGCATCATCCCTCAATCTCAAGGTTGAAGTCCTTTTGCATTTGTCTTTAGGAACTCTCTCCCCCTTTTTGACATCATCAGGAATAAGTACTGATGTCAGCAACTCCAGTGAGGCAGCAATAGAATCAAGTTGATTAGACATAACAGTCTGATTCTCTTCCACCTTGCTTAGCCTTTGTTTTATTTCCACTTGATCTTGAATCAGAGAAGACAATCTAGTTCTTTCATTTCTCAAGATTAACTCCTTAGCAGCAACATCATTACTTAATCCAATGACTGCTTTGTGAGTCTCATCAAAGCGATTGTGCAATGATTTGACTTGAACAATTGTAGCCTTGAAATGTGTCAATAGCTCAGGATTTGAAATCTCCTTTGCAGATTGAGCAACAAAATCAGCAGTCCTTTGCTTGGAGAAAATACAATCTGCCCCTGACCAGTTAGCATAGTACATATCTCTATAATGAGCTTCAGTGGCAGCTATATTTTCCTTGACATGCTCAGCTGTAGGATCCCTTAGAAAAGGTATGGATTCATCAGAATTTGAAACTTCAGCATTGATCCCAGAGTTTGCATGATCAGAATGAACAGAGTTTGCAGAAGTATGATCAGCATTATCAGAAACAACTCTATCTTCATTATCTTCAGCAACATTTTCTGCAGTAGCTTCAGTGTTTGGCTGTGCAGCTTCAGGATTCTCAGAGTTTAGATTGACAAGAACCTCTGCTTCTATAGGAACAGACTTTACATCAACTTCAACATGCTCAGAGTTTGCAGTGGCAAAAACCTCTATTTCTTCAGGAACAGACTTAACTATTTCCTCTGCAATAGCTTTATTTACTTTCTCTACAGCAGCTTCAGCATTTATCTGAACAGTTTCCAGTACCTGATCAACTTCCTCACCCTTTTCTGGAATTGAATTATGGACAGAAAGAATTTCTGTATGAGTAGCAATTGACTCATCTATTATCTGGGTGGGTTGACCAGCTGCCACATCCTCAGTATCACAAACACTGATACTAGGATGTGCTTCAACATTAAAATCTTGTTGCTCAAAAATTTCAGCCTCTCTATCAGCATTTGCTAAGTTAGGCATAGAGGCTGCTTCAACATTTTCATTAGCCTCCTGAACAATAATCTCAGGAGCTTCAGTTTCCATAAAAACCCTGTCCTCAGCATCAGCAGTTACAACAAGCTCGTCAGCAACAATTTCAGGAGCTTCATGCTGGAAAGCTTCATCCACATTATCAAAAAGATAATTGGCTACAAGTCTTCTTTTTCTCTTGTGAAGAGTTTCATTGTCAAGATCATCTTCATTATCAGCTTTTGATCTATTTGCTCTTCTCTTCTTATAATGACCCTTAGGTTCATCATTAGACTTAGACACACCTACATCAGTAGATGGTCTCACAGACCTTGCAGGTTTAGTACCAATGTGTTTAGTCCTACCACTGGATTTAGTCTTTGTAGATGTAGGAAGCTCTGTTTGTAAAGGCTCAGGTTGAGAATCTGATTGAGCTTGAGTAGGTGGATTAACCTGATCATTTATAAACTGTTGCACAGAGGCAGGTAGCAACAATTCTCCAACAACTCCTTTCTTAACATCCTTATTGATGAGATCAGAGAATATCCTCTTATGTAATTTAAAACAAGAAACATCTTCTTCAATTACATCTACTCCTTCAACACAGTAAGAAAATAAAATCTGACAGAATCTAGAAAAATAGACTACTCCTCTATTCTCTGTCATTTTCTCCCCTAAGTTATTCAAAACAAGTCGTGCAAAATCAAAATGATTATCATATAATAGAGAGTACCCGATTTGCAGACTGTCCGTGGGAATAGCATCCCAGTTTGTGCATTTCTTTCCAAAAGTTCTTGTAATGCAATCAAAGAAGAAGCTCCACTCCTTCCTTAAGAACGGTCTTTTCAACTGTCCAATCTTGTTCAAGGGTCCAGAATACCCAATCTCCCGCATCATCCTTATCAAATCATCATCACCCATGCCAATAGTGTATGATGAAAACTCAGGAAACCCCATTGCATCGCGAATGGTTCCAGCAGTAATTACATACTCTGTTTCTTCGAACTCAAAGATTATAGATGGATTCCCAGTTTCACCACCATCATCATACATCCCAGACTCCCAGAATGCCTTGATTTGTAAACCAGAAAGTTTTGCTGGTTCAACTAAAGCACGCCCAATCGCTGATTTAGCAAGAAAGTCTTGAATCATATGAAAAGCTTCTGGTGCATTGGCAGTGTTTAGTGGTGCTGCATAGTTGTTTGGAACAAATTCTAATCCAGACGAAACAAAAGTTGTAGTCGCCATTAGTAGATTTGAAAGAAATCAAAGAAACTGATGCAAAAGCTTCAAAAGAGTTTGCAAGTAGGAAAGTGTTTGTGAATATGTGTGTGTGTAAATTGAAGTAAGATGTGAAAAGTTTAGACGTATGTGTGTGTATTGTATAAATATGAAATTCAAAATTAAAAACCGAACAGTTTTTAATCATTAATACACAACTGTCTTACTCCGTTAACTGTGTGAGTGGGACACGTGGCACACATGCAATGAGTGACAGCTAATAATTGACAGTTTCCCAATGCGCATGCGCAGTAAAAACATCAATTATTACCGCCTGTTACACTTTTCTAGGCAATTAACCTCTCTCCTCTGTTTAAAACATTCTTGAACAACTGTCCAATCATACTCTTTTTAACTTTTGAAAACAAATGTCTTTTCTCAACATCATAATATGTCTGAAACAAACAAAATTTATTTTAATCATCAGAGATTAAAATTAAATTACCTCAGCGTAGAGTACACAAATCATCAGTGTTTACCAATCCTCCTCCTTTATAAATAAACTCTTTTCACAAACTGTACAGGTGTGAGCATTTGTGTGTGAATTAGCAGAGTTTACTGAATATGAATATTTAGACCATCTCAAAGTGCATAAAATCCACAAACTAAAGCAGTAAAAACTGGTTGCCTAAACTCTCATTTAAAAGAAAAACTGATTTTTATATCTAAACTCTGTATTCTGATATCCTTTCATTTGGATATATCTTTTATTTTCACCCCCTTTAAATTTTTTTTTATTTTTTATTATTATTATTTTTTTTCCAGTAATCAGTGGTTGGCACTAGTCACCAAAAATCAAAGATTTTAGCCCTTATTTCCTACAATAAGTTCCTGGATCTTCCTAGGCACAACATGATCTCAAAGGAATTTGTGCTTTTTTTGGCATCTTTTGATCTGAGGGTGAAATTATTTGCAACTTAATAATCAGAGTTTAGACTTTTCATCAGTTAATACAATTAATTTGTGAGAGAAAACACAAACAGCTAATACAGACTCGGTGTTTAGGATCAATAAACTAAGAGATGCTCTAAATATAGAGACAGTATCATGCTGTGTAAAATTTTTGCACATTTTGTAATCAGAATTTATAATACTTAAAAGGATTCATGATTACTTACTGAAAATCATGCTTCATACAGCTTTCTTCATCGGTCAATATGTTTCAGACAATATTACAATTAGAGTATAACATCAGAATTTAACCGACAGAGTATGAATGACAGAGTATAACTAACAGAGTTTACTATCAGAGTTTAACATGCTGGTACAAATAACAGTTAACACATGCAAAGAATCATGAGCATAAAATCAAACATGTATAGATTTTGAGTCTAACCAGTATCTCTAGTCAAAACCAGAGACCATTCCAAGTTCATTTACCAGTCTTGTAAAGGTAGCTTCACTCAAAGGTTTGGTGAAGATATCTGCAAGCTGTTGATCTGTAGACACAAAATAAAGCTCAATATCTCCTTCTTCCACATGTTCCCTGATAAAATGATACCTTATGCTGATGTGCTTGGTCATGGAGTGCTGTACTGGATTACCTGTCATAGCAATAGCACTTTGATTATCACAGTAAATAGGTATTTTAGAGTACCTTAATCCATAGTCCAGCAATTGATTCTTCATCCCTAAAATTTGTGCACAATAGCTACCAGCAGCTATATACTCTGCTTCTGCTGTGGATGTGGAAATTGATTTCTGTTTCTTGCTATACCAAGAAACTAATCTGTCACCTAAAAATTGACAGCTCCCACTTGTACTTTTTTTGTCTATCTTACAGCCTGCAAAGTCTGCATCAGAGTAACCAATTAAGTTAAACTCTGATTCTCTAGGGTACCACAAACCAAGAGTTATGGTTCCTTTGAGATATTTGAAAATCCTTTTTACAGCTGTTAGATGTGGCTCTTTGGGGTCTGCTTGAAATCTTGCACAAAGACATGTTGCATACATAATATCAGGTCTACTTGCAGTGAGATAAAGAAGAGACCCTATCATCCCTCTATAGTTTGTCATATCTACTGAGGCTCCTGTGTCTTTGTCTAGCTTTGTTGCAGTAGCCATGGGAGTTGTAGCAGATGAGCTATCAAGCATACCAAATTTCTTGAGAAGATTTCTGGTATATTTTGCTTGATTAATAAAAATCCCATCATCTGTTTGCTTGACCTGTAAGCCTAGAAAATAACTAAGCTCTCCCATCATACTTATTTGATATCTTGACTACATAAGCTTGGAAAATTTCTTACAGAGTTTGTCATTAGTAGACCCAAAAATTACGTCATCCACATAGATTTGAACTAACAGCAAATCATCACCATGATTAAAATAGAACAAGGTTTTGTCAATTGTGCCTCTAGTGAACCCACTTTCTAAAAAAATTGAGCCAGAGTTTCATACCATGCTCTAGGTGCCTGCTTTAGTCCATATAATGCCTTATCAAGCCTGTAGACATAATCTGGATGTTTGGGATCTACAAACCCTGGTGGTTGTTCAACAAACACTTCTTCTTCAAGTTTCCCATTGAGAAAAGCACTTTTCACATCCATCTGAAAGACTTTAAACTTTTTGTGTGCAGCATAGGCCAGAAAAATCATTATTGCCTCCAATCTTGCAACCGGAGCAAATGTTTCATCATAGTCAATTCCTTCCTGTTGAGAATAGCCTTTTGCCACAAGTCTAGCCTTATTCCTTGTAATCACTCCATCACTGTCTGTTTTGTTTCTGAAAACCCACTTCGTACCAACAATAGATCTATTTTTTGGTCTTGGCACAAGTGTCCAAACTTCATTCCTCTCAAATTCATTTAACTCATCTTGCATTGCTGTTATCCAGTTAGAATCTTGAAGAGCTTCTTCCACTTTCTTGGGCTCTGTTTGAGATAAGAATGCATGAAACAAACATTCATTATTTGTAGCACTCCTAGTTCTTATACTAGCTTCTGGATCTCCAATTATCAAGTCAGGTGTATGGGCTTGTGTCCACCTTCTTGCTGTTGGTAATTGGCTTCTACTAGCATTATTAGATCCTCCCCCTTGATCCATGCTCTCCTGACTTTCTTTTTGACCATTTGCATTCTCTGAGGCTCCCCCTGAATTGGACTGTTCAGTATTTGAACTTTCAGAGTTTGACTCAGAGTTTCTGTTTGATTCTTCATTTGACTCTCTTTCAGAATTTGAGTCATCACTTTGAGAAGTTTCTGAAGTTTCTTCACGCTCCCCCTCAACTGGTTCTCTATTTTGTTCTGTCAGAGAAAATTCTTCAGAGTTTACCAGTAGAGGATCAGAGTATCCTTCGTCAGAGTTTGTTGGATTTGCTTCATCAGAGTTTACGTCATCACAGTTTAGATCTTCATTTTCAAAGCGAAGTTGATCATGATATTCTTCATCTTCTATTCCAGTTATTTTCTTGTCATCAAATGACACATGAATAGATTCCATGATCACTTTAGTTCTCAGATTATAGACTCTGAATGCCTTTGATGACAATGGGTATCCAACAAAAATTCCTTCATCAGCTTTTAAGTCAAACTTGGTCAACTGTTCAGGATGAGTTTTCAACACAAAGCACTTACATCCAAAAATATGAAAATACTTCAAATTTGGCTTCTTATTTTTCACCATCTCATATGGTGTTTTCCCATGCTTGTTGATCAGTGTTGCATTTTGAGTAAAACAAGCAGTTTGAACAGCTTCTGCCCAGAAATAAGTTGGCAATTTTGCTTCATCAAGCATTGTTCTGGCAGCTTCGATTAGAGTTCTGTTCTTTCTTTCAACTACACCATTTTGCTGTGGAGTTCCAGGTGCAGAAAATTCTTTCTTCACTCCTCTTTCCTTACAGAAAGCTTCCAGTTCAGAATTTCTGAATTCAGTACCATTATCAGTTCTTATAATTTTCACTTTGTACTCTGATCCTTTGTCCAGTAGCTTTACATGTTCCATTAGTATTGAGGCAGTTTCATCCTTCTTTGCTAAGAAATACACCCATGTGTACCTTGTGTACTCATCAACAATGACTAGAGCATATATCTTTCTGCCCAAAGACATTATATTTACTGGACCAAAAAGATCAACATGTAGAAGATGATAAGGTTCCACAACTGAAGATTCAGATTTGCTCTTGAAAGATGACTTCCTTTGCTTGGCCTTTTGACAAGAATCACACAGGCCATCTAAGCTGAGTATTGACTTAGGAAGTGCCCTTACAAGATCTTTTCGAATCAACTCATATATGTTGTTCAAGTTTAGGTGAGAGAGCTTCTTATGCCATTTCCAACTCTCTTCATTTGACATTCTTGCAGATAGACACACAGTTTTTCCTTCAGAGTTTGTTACCAAACTTGCTTCATAAATATTATTGTGCATGTGTCCAACTAGAACAACTTTCCCTGTAGATTTGCTGATAACTTCACAATGTTCATTATGAAAATCTACATGGTATCCTCTGTCACAGATTTGACTCACAGAAAGCAGATTATGCTTGAGTCCTGAGACTAGAGCTACATTTTTGATGATGACACTACCAAGATTGATATTGCCATATCCCAGAGTACATCCTATGTTGCCATCTCCATAGGAAACTTTTGGACCAGCCTTCTCCTCATAGTCTGATAGCAGGGTTTTATTTCCAGTCATATGTCCTGAGCATCCACTGTCCAAGATAAGAGTGCTCTCTTTTATGCCCTGCAATCACAAACAATCACTAAGTGTTAGATTTAAGGATCCAGACTTGCTTGGATCCTTTGGCTTTCTTAACATTGTTAGCTTTTGCAGCGGAATCACTATCAACAGAGTTTAAACTAACATTGTCAGACTTTACACTTGCAGAGTTTGCTCTAACCCACTTCAAGTTGGGTTTTAGCTCATAATAGTTATGATAAATAGCATGATAACTCTTGCAAGTATAAATGGAATGCCAAGTGCTCCCACAGTGTGTGCATAAAGTCTTTGGTCTAACCCTAACATAATTATTCTTTACTCCTGATGTGGAGGGTAAAGAGTTAATATCTTTGTTCTTCTTGCAAAACCTGGCAAGATGGTTAGGACTACCACAACTATGACATGTTTTTCTAGGAGTAGCAGAATTAGGCAGATAATCATTTCTTTTATTAATGCCTACTTTTCCATTCCTATTCTTCTTAAACATTTTCTGTTTGTTAACAGACTTTACTTCTTTGAGCTTATGTTTGAATTGTTTTTCTGTCATTAAACCAACATTAACCTGTTTATCACAGATTTTTACTGGTTCTTTAACAGCTTCTATATCAATCTTATTCTCTGTTATTGAGCCAACATTAACCTGTTCTTCACAAGTTTCAATTTGCTCCATGACAGCTTCTTTTACAACTACAGACTTTAGCTTACTGGATTCATGAACAAATTTCACAGGTTTAAGTTGTGGTTTCACTTTAACTTTATCTTTAAACCTAAGTTCATCTTCCTCACAGTAACCTAAACCTACAGTATCTGTTTGAAAAACCTGATGTGTGTCTTTTCCAGAATTGGTCCAGGTTTTAATCACTTTCCTCTCTTTTTCCAACTCAGATTCTATTTGCCTATATCTTTTAAGCAATTCCTGTTCAACATAAACAGCATCATCTCTCTCCTTTTGAACTTGTTGCATGTTAACAAGTTTCTCTTCAAGAAATTTATTTCTTTCTTTAAGACCTAGATTCTCAGATTTTATTCTCTCATTCTCTAAAGTCTGATCCCTATAACTAACATGTATGCTTTTAAGATAAATTCTTAATTCAGATATATTATCAGTATCATAAGCATAAGTTGTTAAGGGTACCTTGTTTTCAGATGAGTCAGCTTCATCTCTACCAGTTGCCATGAGAGCATAATTGACTCCCTTATCTGAGTCTGAAGTGTCTACCCAGTCCTTGCCTTTTGTGATGAGTGCTTTCTCAGATTTTCCTTTCTTGCATTCTGGAGCATAATGACCCATTTCTTTACACTTGTAGCACTGGATCTCAGACTTGTCTTTCTTTCCAGACTTGGTATATTTTCCATCAGACTTTCTGAAATTTCTCTTATCAGAATTTGAATCTTTCCTTGAGAATCTCTTTCCTTTCTTGAAGTTCTTGAATCCCATCTTCTTGAAGGTCTTCACCATTAAAGCAGCCATTCTCATCATCCTCAGAATCAGAAGATTCATCATCAGTATTTGAGCCATCATCAGAGTTTGATGACTCACTTTCAGACTTAATGACTAAGGCTTTTCCTTTGGCTTTCTTTCTTGATAATTTCTTCTTGACAGGCTTTTCTTCAACTTTAAGAGCAACAAATTTTGTCTTCTTTCCAGATCTTTTGTTTCTTTGTTCTATCTCCAATTCATGAGTTTTGAGCAACCCATAGATTTCATCAAGATCTGTTTCTGCAAGATCATAATTGTCTCGAATTGTTGTTGCCTTCAAATCCCATCTTTCAGGTAGGGATAGAAGAAACTTGAGATTTGACTCTTCAAGTTCATATTCTTTATCAACCAGAGACAAATCATTCAACAATTTACAAAATCTGTCATATGTATCTGTCAAACTTTCATCAGATTTAGAGTCAAAGTGTTCATACTCCTGTGTTAGAATAGTCTTCCTATTCTTCTTTATAGCACTAGTTCCTTGACACCTGACTTCTAAAGCATCCCATATCTCTTTGGCAGTTTTACAGCCAATCACTTTGTTAGACATAACATTGTCTAAAGCACTGTGGAGTAGATGTCTAACTTTTGCATCCTTTGCAATTGATGAGATGTCCTCAGGAGTCATATCTTTCTTTTCCTTTGGAACAGTCTTTTGTTCTTGACCATCAACAACAGGAGACAGTTTAGTCGGCATATGAGGACCATCATTGATTCTATCAAGGTATTCAGGATCTGTGGCTTCTAAAAACATGGTCATCTTTACCTTCCATATTGGATATTCCACAGGTCTGAGAATTGGAACCCTGATTGCCTCATATCGACTTACAGAAGCTGATTGAACCTTTTGAGCATTAGAACCTACCTGGTTGTTATCAGTCATGATTATACTTGTGTTTAGATCAAAAACTGTATATATTTAACAGCCTTGGCTCTGATACCAATTGTTAGGCCGATTACACAATATATAATCAATATTAATATGATAAGAACGCTTAAGAACACTGTTTATGAATCAACAACTGAATTATATAAAATAACTCTTCTCTCAGTGATATTTAAAGAATCACAGAGAGCTGCTAGGTTACAAGAATAATGTATTCAGTATTCACATCCCTTTTAGGGTTAACCTATCTGTGTTTATATAATACACAGTTACATAATCAATCTCTAATTGATATTCCTATAAATTAGCTATACATTTTATATCAATTTAGGATTGCTTCTGTCTTCTGTCCCGTTTCCTTAACTGTCTCAATATATCTTGCTTCTTTCCATCTTCAAGATATATTGCTTCTAGAATCTTCATATTAGCACCGACAGTTAATAAACTCTTCACCCCGTCAGACTTTATCAAACTCTGACTGGCTTCTATTAAACTCTGTTGAGTACCTGGTACTTAAACACTGATGAACAAACGTCAGCAATTATATCTAACACGATACTTTTCGTCACGATTGACCAGAGAGACAACAGCAAGTGAAAAACAAATATTTAAATTAAACAATGCGGGTGGGAAGGCTCGAATCTAAGATCTCTCCTAAACCGAACTCTGATACCACGTTAAGTAATCAGTCGCTCTAAAACTTTAAGGTGTCAAAGAAATGCCCCAACATGATCTTATAATCTTATACTATAATATTATTCAACATTTCTGTTGTTAAGTTACTTTGCAACGGATTATTGCTAATTTTCCGTCATAAATGATCATATCTCTTATAGTGAGAATGCGAGGTATTTCAATGAAGTTTGATATAATAGTTGATTATCTATTACTCTTAATACTTCGGTAGTTCGGTGGCACTTGGATATATGACGGTTCGTGAAGCTGATCTGCATGGAGAAGTGGTGAACTATGTTAAGATTCAACCAGCGATGGAAGAAGGTCCAAAGTCTGTCGAAGAAATAAGTAACTTTTTAAATGCATGGTAGAAGGGGCTGCAAGAAAGTCTAGTGACTGTTACTATTCTAATCACAATAGTTTAATTATCTTGTTGGGCTCATTGGTTTGAATGTAACGTCACTACGCCTCAAGTGGGCTATTGAAACACTTTTTCAAAAGCGTTACATGCAAACCGTTACAATTGCTAGAAAATTTTAGACATATGTAACACTGTTCAATTAGTGTTACATTAGTTTTAAACCTAGTGTTGTGTGGGAGTGATGGTGTTACATTAGTAAATGATATTGTTACAGTAGTTTTTATTTTAATTTTTTTAAATGTCGTGGTCCCCATAAAAGTGGGGCCCACTGAAGTGGGCCCCACATAAGTCGGCCCCACAAAAAAGTGTTACATTAACAAATGATACTGTTACAATATAAAAAGTGTTACACTAGTTTTTTTTAACTTTATAAATGTTGTGGGGCCCACAAATTTTTTTAAAATGATTTCTTTGACGATCCTACCGTACTGATGTTAATAAATACTCATTCGAGTGTTGGGAAAAAATAATCAAAATATTAAAAGGTCGAGTTGTACGATATTTTAACAAAAATGTTGTAAAAGTACTGATTTGGGTAACAAAGCGTGTGCTGGATTCACTCAATAATTTTTTTAAATGATTTTTTTGACGATCCAACCGTATGGATGTTAATAAATGCTCATTCTAGTGTTGGGAAAAAATAATCAAAAAATGAAAAGGCGAGGTTGTATGATATGTTAACAAAAACGTAGTAAAAGTAATTATTAGCGCATGCCAGATTCACTGAATAATTTTTTTAAATGATTTCTTTGACGATCCAACCGTACGGATGTTAATAAACACTCATTCTAGTTTTGGGAAAAAATGATCAAAAAATGAAAAGGTTGGGTTGTACGGCATTTTTTTTAAAAAACGTTGTAAAAGTAGTGATTTGGGTAACGGACACTACGCCATAAGTGCTCATATGCAATGCTTTTTATGAGGGTTGCAAGCAAACCATTGCAAAAGCTATGCTTATTTTTGGTCTTCTACGACACTTCTCAAAAAGTATTGCATTACATGTGAATGCACCGTTGTAGAGTGAATACTAGTGTTGTGACATACAAAAGAATTTATAAGCGTTGTATATAGACTACACTTTTTTCATAATTAGGAAAATTAATCATTTTATCAAAATACATAAAATGATATTTAAATTTTAATCTATTTCTTATTTTAAATTTTGATGTATAATATATTAATAATTAAAACTACTTTTAGAATTATTATCTAAATATATATCTATTATTTTCTATTTTATTTAGAGTCCTAAATTTGAAAATTAAATTTACACTTTTCAAAAAAAGAAAAAGAAATTGCACACACAATGAGCTCATATTAAGAGGTGAAAATTTTGGGCGGATAGTTTTCCCCCTCAAATGAAATAATTCCCACAGCTACTTCCCCCCCCCCCCAAAAGCTCCTCATCTGCTCATTCTCTCACTCTCTCTCACAAACAAACACGCTCCACTCTCTCAACAAAATCGAACTACAAACTGGAATTACAAGCTCCTATTGGTAATTAAAAACTAATTTTCTTATCTTTGATTTTTTACTCTCGACTCAATTTTAATTTTTTTGATTTACAACTGATTGAATTTGGGACTTTTAATTTAGGGCTTCCATTGTAGGACTTGCATCTAGGTATTCAATATCTAACTGAATTGGGTTTTAATTTAGGGATTTCGATTAAGGATTTTGCATTTGACTGATTAGGGATTCACATTAGGGTTTTGTATTTGATTGTTATGGGATTTGGCTGATATGTGCTTGTTACTAATTTTTATATTTGCTTTAAATTAGCTTATATATGACTGGGCTTTGGGCTTATATGTGACTGGGTTTTGTGTTGGGGATGTGTTTATATTTGTATACTGCTACTGCCTGGTAAATTCAATTTATACAAAGACCAAGGTATTTGATTTGATTTCTCTTTCTCAAAGCCCTAAATTTGGATTCCTCGATTATTCTGTATATTATCACTACAAGGAAAACACGGTTTTACAACGTTTTTTGCCCATTGTCTGAAGCTTCGAAAAACCGTTGTCTATTGAGATGCCGTCTGTTACGTGTATCACACAACGGTACGTACCATTGCATGACATTCCTGAAGACAACGGTTAGAGCTTCCAAAAGTATTGTACAAAAGCCAGAAACAACAACACTATTCGGTAAAACTGTTGTTGAAAGCGCTTTGTATCAAGAGGATTGAATTACAAAAGTGTTGTTGTTTTAGCATTAACACAAAGGTCTAGTAAATCTGTTCGTATTATCTGAATAAAATGAACACAACGGTTCCTATAGAAGAAAAGAGTTGTTCCCCTTTCCTTTAGTCAATGGTTTCTATAAGCAAATACATTGTTTAAAACTTATTACCACAATGGTTTCTAATTACGAAACCGTTGGTTGTTATCTCTTGTTACAATCGTCCTGTTTTCCCCAACTGTTGGCTGTAACCAATTGTTACAAGCTTTTTTCTTCAAAAAAGTGTTGTAAGAAATCTAATTGACAATAGTTCGGTCTAACGATTCACACATCACTTAATTTAAACATATTCCTATTTTTTATAAACAATGTTTAACCAAAATAAAAATACAAAATCAAAGCATTTTAAAATTTCAAATACTAAATGTACAAATATACAACTTTTTAAAAAAACTAAAACCTCTAGAAATATTTCAAGTTCTTCAACGTAGTTGTATCAATGTATGCTGCACTCGCAAGTCTATCCACAACCTTTTGAGATGTCTACAATTGAATTGACTTCTGCAATAGGAGCCCTTGGAATAAGTTTGTTCCTCCGAAGAAGTTCATTGTCCTATCCAACAAGCAATTCCATAAACCACCTTTTCTCTCTTAAGCTTGCACAATGAATCCCAGCATAGCTACCATAGCGAGTCGTCCTACGTTATGAAAAACTAATCATGCATATGACAACGATTGTAATTGATGATAATTTAACTGGCGCATCTCCTTAAGTAAAGAATCAAATCAAAGGAAAGACCATTAGAAAGTCCCAAGTCACCTGTAAATATAACTAGGCCATCAGACGATACCCTGGCCAATTCTGGAAGAGTCTTGTTCAGGTATTTCGAAGATAGATAGTCCACTGCATCAGACACAATAACAAGAGAAAATGATTTGGCCCTGTATGGCAAAGGGAATTTGATGTTAGCCACACGTACAATGCCTCTGTGCACAAGTCTTTTGCAGTCTGTGTCAGCATCTTCAATGTCATATGGTTCCACTCCCCATGCTTCAGTTTCTTCTTCTTTCAACAACTTGGAGACAACTGAGCAAGTATCTGGCCCAAGCTGTAACTACACTGTCCTTATGCCTTACAATCTCATCCTGATCCTAAAAAACTACAGAGAGAATTACACAAGTGTCCTTAACAACGGTAACACCTGTCATTCCTCAACAGTCAACATGCTAAATAATACTATGCAAAATATAACGTGCCAGCTCATAAGGCTAATAACAGAAAAATATGAAATACTAGTGCATGAAAAACAAAATAAACTTGGTTTCTTGGCAGCAGCTCATCCTTCTTTGCTTGCATGAGACATACCATCTTCATTAATTATCTCATTCTTTTCTCGCTAAAACTTATCAATAGCTTCTTCTTCTGATCTTTGAGTTCCTTAACTCTTTCCTCGGTGGCCTTCAAAGCTTTCCCATACTTGCTTATCAGCTACATGATAACAAGGAATAAATTTTAATCCGGTAATTAATCATTCAGAGTAATATCTAGAGAGACAATATAAGCAAGGGTATCTCAGTTTAACTATGAAGCACTTTTGTATAATGAGGGAGTGTAAAGGAGGAAAAGCGAGTGATGCCAATGCTGACAAACTAATTTCATGCCCAGAGATCAGATAAAATTATGGTAGAGATGTGCTTTTATAGTTGTAGAGGCTTACCTCATCAATTTCGTCTGGCGTTATTATTAAAGGAGGACACATCAGTAGATTTTCACCAGTAACACGCACTAACATCCCAAGCTTCTCACACTGTGCAACAAAATATGCACCTAACCCTGAGAACACATTATAAAACTTCAAATAAATACTGGAGTGATGGTAAACTTGGATGATTATGCATACTTATACATGAAATAAATCATTCCACTACCTAGGACTACACAGCTAATTTACCGTACCCCATTCAGGAGGGAAGGGATCATTTGGTGACTTGTTATCTGCAAACTCCGTCACAACTAAGAAACCAGTTCCTCTTATCTGCCAAGTACAAAAATTGTTGATTCTGGACACAAATTAACATACCTAATCATAACAAAAAATGGGTATAGAAATTACCTCCCCAATAATTGGACTGGCAGAGAATACCTTTATACCATCCTGAAGCTTCGGAGATAAACTTTTCACTTTGTCAATAATATTTCTTTCCCTGGAATTACAAGGTTAAAAGTATTAAAATCTTTTACAAAGATATTTTTACACACACAAGTGTTGCAATATATAGTTAGTTTTTACCCAGTTTGTTGCTTTGAGAATATATAACATCTGAAACTTCACGACTCGCTAAAACGACACCAATTGGCATGTATGCAGAAGAAAGACCCTGGAATTTATAGTTAGATTAAAGGAGACAAAGACAATCAAGTACACATCCTGAGTCTGATTTCATACCTTTGCGATGGAGGCTAGATCTGGTTTAATATTGTACTTATCACAGCCAAACATAGTTCCTAGTCTTCCAAATCCACAAATTACCTAGAATACATGAAATGGCAATTGTTCCAGTTTGACGAAAGAGTGAGAGAGAGAGAGAGAGAGAGAGAGAGAGAGAGAGAGATATGAACAACTATGGTGAACTGAAAAGGGGGAAACTAAAAAGTATTAAGCGGGGAAACTAAAAAGCATTATCGGGAAATGAAAATTTTGATCGGCACGAAATTGTATTTAGGGGGAAGTTGGAAATGAAATTGTAAATATAATTTATAACTAATAAAAAAATGACTTGTTAAATAATTTTATTGACGATTTAAATAGATAGACCTTCATGTTCGTATGGTTGCAATATCGAGAAATATTTTGAAAAAATTGAAACATAAATCCGGGATGAAAAACTAGTTAAAAGTACTAGTCAAATCACTATTGACCATTCAGATCTCAAACCAAATAAATTTATTTTTTTCTAAAATTTTTGTAATATCATTAAAATACATAAATCTGGATATTCATAGAGTTGGATCGTCTATATATTTTTAAAAAAATTGAAACATCAATCCGGGACGAAACACTAGTTAAATTAAAGTACTGGTCAAACCACTATTGACCATTAAGATCTCAAATCAAATAAATTTATTTTTTTCTAAAACTTTTGTAATATCATTAAATTACATAGATCTCGATATCCATACGGTTGGATAGTCGATAAATATTTTTAAAAAAATCGAAACATAAATCTGGGACGAAACACTAGTTAGAAGTACCGGTCAAATCACTACTGACCGTTAAGATCTCAAACCAAATAAATTTATTTTTTTCTAAAACTTTTGTAATATCATTAAATTACACATATCTCGATATCCATACGGTTGGATCGTCGATAAATATTTTAAAAAAAATCAAAACATCAATCTGGGACGAAACACTAGTTAGATGTACTGGTCAAATCACTATTGACCGTTAAGATCTCAAACCAAATAAATTTATTTTTTTCTAAAACTTTTGTACTGTCATTAAATTACATATATCTCGAAATCCATACGGTTGGATCGTCTATAAATATTTTAAAAAAAAATCGAAACATCAATCTGGGACGAAGCACTGGTTAGAAGTACTGGTCAAATCACTATTGACCGTTAAGATATCAAACCAAATAAATTTATTTTTTTCTAAAACTTTTGTAATATCATTAAATTACATATATCTCGATATCCATATGGTTGGATCGTCGATAAATATTTTTAAAAAAATCGAAACATCAATCTGGGACGAAGCACTAGTTAGAAATACTGGTCAAAATACAATTGACCGTTGAGATCTCAAACCAAATAAATTTATTTTTTTCTAAAACTTTTGTAATATCATTAAATTACATATATCTCGATATCCATACGGTTGGATCGTCGATAAATATTTTTAAAAAAATCGAAACATCAATCTGGGACCAAACACTAGTTAGATGTACTGGTCCAAATCACTATTGACCGTTAAGATCTCAAACCAAATAAATTTAATTTTTTTCTAAAACTTTTGTAATATTATTAAATTACATATATTTCGAAATCCATACGGTTTGATCGTCGACAAATATTTTTAAAAAAATCGAAACATCAATCTGGGACGAAACACTAGTTAGATGTACTGGTCAAATCACTATTGACCGTTAAGATCTCAAACCAAATAAATTTATTTTTTTCTAAAACTTTTGTAATATCATTGAATTACATATATCTCGATATACATACGGTTGGATCGTCGATAAATATTTTTAAAAAAATTGAAACATCAATCTGGGACGAAACACTAGTTAGATGTACTGGTCAAATCACTATTGACCGTTAAGATCTCAAACCAAATACATTTATTTTTTTCTAAAACTTTTGTAATATCAATAAATTACATATATCTCGAAATCCATACGTTGGATCGTCGACAAATATTTTTAAAAAAATCGAAACATCAATCTGGGACGAAGCACTAGTTAGAAGTACTGGTCAAATCACTATTGACCGTTAAGATCTCAAACCAAATAAATTTATTTTTTTCTAAAACTTTTGTAATATCATTAAATTACATATATCTCGATATCCATACGGTTGGATCGTCGATAAATATTTTTAAAAAAATTGAAACATCAATCTGGGACGAAGCACTAGTTAAAAGTACTGGTCAAATCACTATTGACCGTTAAGATCTCAAACCAAATAAATTTATTTTTTTCTAAAACTTTTGTAATGTCATTAAATTACACATATCTCGATATCCATATGGTTGGATCGTCGATAAATATTTTTAAAAAAATCGAAACATCAATCTGGGACGAAGCACTAGTTAGAAATACTGGTCAAACTAATATTTAATAGAAATCAACTTTATACAATAATCTTACACTAGCTCCGAATATTCTGGACCAACTCATCTTCATGCTAACCTCCTTTCCCTTCTATGTCCAAACTATTAGAGTTTGTTAAAAAAATAAAACTATACAAAAAAATCCAAAAACATCATACAATGGTTTTTAATACGGACAAAAAAAGAACGTTGTATGAAAATTATACAAACAAACATTTTTATCTAAAACCATTGTGTGACATGTACTCGAATGATGCAACAGTAAGAGGAATCACACAACAGTTTTACTAGACAAACCGTTGTTAGATATAATTTGTTACAACAGTTTCCGGCAAAATAAACCGTTGTAAATTCCTACAACGCTTTATTCCATAAAAAACCATTGCTAGAATCAATATTTGTCAACGATTTCGAATTTAGTCTAAATTCCTATGAAATTATGCTAAAAACGATTGAACAAAAAAAACGTTTGTTTAACATTTATCTAATTATATATTCTAATTCGAAAAATTTATATATTAACATGTACAAACAAGAGAGTTTTAAAATATCATCGTATAAAGTGTGTTCCTTAAACTTATGTATTAAGACCAACAGATAATTAAAGTTTGTTAAAAAAATAAAATTATACAAAAAAAACCCAAAAACATCATACAATGGTTTTTAATACAGACAAAAAAAGAACGTTGAATGAAAATAATACAGACAAAGATTTTTATCTAAAACCATTGTTTGACATATACTCAAGTGATTCAACAGTAAAAGAAGTGACACAATAGTTTTACATGAGAAACCGTTGTCTGAAAGAATTTAAGATAATAATTTATTTTGTTACAAACCGTTGTATGATATTTCGGTAAAATAAACATTAATTGCCAAAATCTTTGTCGGGTTCGGTTTTTTTCTCCCCCTATTTCGATTTCAACTTCCCCCTCCCCGAAATTTCGATTTCAAATCCCCCCCCCCCCAAATTTCGATTTCAAACCCCCCTAATTTGATTTTAACAACAGTTTTAGAAAACATTGTCTAAAGGACTTCAGACAATGTTTTCTAAAACCGTTGTTAAAATCAGACAATAGTATCTAACTACCGTTGTGTGAATTATATTAAATCGATTGAAAGAAAAAACACTTGTCTAAGTTTAACAACGGTTTAAGAACATCTTGTCTGCGTACTCTTCAGACAATGGTTGATAGAAACCGTTGTGTAAATGATATATGTTAGACAACACTACATTGAGAAAGCCTTGTCTAATTCGATCTAAATAGGCATAATAGACAATGGTTTTGAAACTATTGTAAAGTATGTGGGATAGACAATACAATATTTATGCTGAATTTTAAACCGTTGTCTAAAAATTTCGGACAACACTTTTTCGTCTGAGCGTTGTAGGATAAGTGTTGTCTGATTCAGTTTTTCTTGTAGTGTATATATATATATATATATATATATATATATATATATATATATATATATATATATATATATATATATATATATATATATATATATATATACTAAAGTTGGGGATTTTCTAATTTCATATTGGAATCTTCTTCACAAGATTGAGGATTTGATGTAAACGAACCTGTTTAATTGTTGCTTTATATACGCTTTTTGTTTGTTTAGATTAGTACTTCTGAGTTTGCTTAATATCTCGTCTCTGCATTGATTCTAGTTATTTATTTTAAGATCTTATCTAGTTAACACAACACATCAAAAGTAGCATATGTTTACATGGAGGTGCTATGTCATTTGATCTGAATCAGTGGCAGATGTAGCAAACTAGCAGGGAGCAAGTGGGAACCCGCCCAGACTTCAGTCTACAAATAGTAGTACCATGTTAGACTTCTACTTCAATCTCCTTTTCAACTGCTTTGAATACTTGAAACCTTGATTTTCTTGAGAACTTGGAGGGATGGATATTCATTAATGTAATATCATCTTGCTTATTTATTTCTTTAAAATTGAATTATTACACCAGGCAAGTAGCCAAGTAGCAAGACAGCCTGCATTTTGAAGTCTAGCCGAGATACTATGAAGGCTATGCTTTCTGTCAAGGCTTCAAAAGCAGCTTACTCATTGAGCGTGCTGAGCTCATGGAATCCATCCACTTCTTTCACAAGAAAGGTGTTGCAATGCAGCAGCAAACCGCCAAAGGCAACAACACTGCGTCTCTCCTCTGCAAAACTTATAGGTACATTGTCTTCTCTCTTACTGAAAACCTCTCATTTCACAGGGGTATTTGCCTCCGTCAAAAGCATTTAATGGCTCAATACCAAATGAAATAGTTCGTCTATTTCACCTACAATACCTTAAGTTATTTGGAGGCCAGCTGTACACTACAAAGCTACAGAGAAATTTTAAAGGTAGCTCTGTGAATCTCTAAAATGGTCGTCATTGCACTACGCCATAAATGGCCTTTTGCAACCACAAAACTATGTTGCTATAAGCCCAGTTTCGCGTTGCTATAGCCCCAAAAAGGGCTATGGTAACATCAGAGCCGTGTTAGGTTCTCAGTAGTTGCTATAGGGGTCTATAGTAACATACTGAGGACCCCTAAGGTAACATAGCAAACTGTGTTACTAAAGATATCTACAACAACACAATAAACATTCTACAGTAACATACTTTCTGTGTTACCAAAGATATTAAAATTTTGCAAAAAAGTGGGTCCTATATGTGGGGCCCACGTGTTATATTATCAATTGCAACACACAATTATACCTATAGTAACACCCTAAGTATAACAAAATAAAAATATGTTGTTTAAATATTATATTTCCCACCAAATAAATCAACCAAACCAAGTCCTAATTTCATTCACCAATAAGATAACCAGTCCAATAACAAACCAACCACATCAGCCAATAATATCCACCAACACTAGAGAACAGAAATTAAAACATACAAGTACTACAAGGAAATGACATGTTCATTTTTAACAACCACATTGCAAAATCATAAGCGGGATAGAAAAACCTATACTAGGTCATCAAAAGGCACTGTATAAACCACTATATGTCTAAGAGCCAAGTCCGTCACTCATTTATCAGAGCTTCCTTCTTTTCCTCGAACATTTTCATTTTTGCACACATTTTCATTTTTGCTTGAGTGTGAGGAAACTTCATCAAAACATCCTCCGGGTGGAATAACATCAAATTGTTCATGGCTAAATACGAATGTCATTCCTGCATTTAAATTACCACCAAGTCACCAAACTTAGGGCCGAAATCTAAATCAAATGCATTTTACTATGCACATCTGAAGTATGGTCAAAGATTTACCTCCATGTAAAGCAAAAAAGGCTGTTGTCCAAACGCTTCCATACATCCACAACAAAACAGTTCCAAATAATGCAATCAACATAATAGCTATGGTGAAACCAGCCATAATTCCTGTAAAAGCACTTCTAGCCTGAAAAGTATAAAATCATATTGCATGCATATATATGAACATGACAATTATTAAAAATAGATATGTTACAAGCTAGAAACTTAAGAAACAACAATGATAAAAGACATCAAGATGCTAAAGCTATTTACCGTCCAAAGTAGTATACTGATATCAAATTGAGCACCATTATAGCTCGAAACAGGGGATATGGCATCCCCTAAAGCCATCTGCTAGTTGATTTTAATGAAACATGAGCATACACTAGTAAATTGGAATTACTTTGCTTATTTCATTAATTACCATATATATCTTATATATATATATCTTGTGAAACATTAAATGTGCTTGCTGACTTGGTGACTCTAGTAATTCACTGCCATATCTCTGACCACCATTGTGTGGCCATGGTATGAAAGAGGTAGACTGCATTTGAAAGTAAATGTCATGATGTGCATTATACACCATTTTTAAAGAAACGAGAGGGACGAAGGCGCTTGGTAAAAAAAACAAGGAGGGATGTAGGCTAACAATTCAACTATGCAAGAAAACTAATTAGTACACACATAATAATATACCTTCATGATCCTCTTGTTGTTGCAGCTGTTGATGCTCCTCCTCCTTCTCATCTTGAAAGAATACATTAAGTCTCACATATTAAGTCTCACATATGTTAACCAAATATTCTACAAGTCTAGATACCAGAAAGGTTTAGATGTCTAAGATTAGATATGGAGCAGCATAACTCATTTCTGATATCCTTTACCTGTGAGAAATAATATTATAATATAGATGGTTGGATGTACTGGAGGATTGGTATTACTTATTTCAGGTCTTTACAAAAGAATTTCAAGATACCAGTCCATCATCATGCCTATCCATACAAGGAAAATGGTGATTATGATTGACTATTAACGAATGGTCAGACTCGCTTATAGTTGATCCCCGTATAGAACCCAACAGACTTTATATGCTAGTAGACTGAAGGACTCGGAGATAAAATAATAAGCCAGGTCCTCAGATGATCTGCCCTACCACATTAAATTTTCATAAGTTTTCGATACCATTCCAAAGTCTACGAATTCCATTTTGATGGAGTAGGTGCTCAGCTTTCCGTACATGATTCTATCAAAGCCTTGCGAAGTTTCTTTGAAATATATCTCAAAATTTTTGAATCCTTACAGTTATACATATAGACACATTTCTGACGTACAGGCTACAACACATACATAAGTAGAAAACAAAGGAAGAAGACTGTAGAGACAGCAGAGGAAGACCATCACTCCGTTTAACATTTAGTAGGAAGAAAAAGAAGTGCATGACAAAGTCAATAGTCAACAAAAGGACTCGGTCACTCAGAAGTCACAGATCGAGCAAAACTATAAATGAGAATAAAAAGACTAGCTACACTGAATTCTGATATCTACCTTGTCCATCCGTATTCTATTATGGATTCAGTCAGCATACACATGGTTTGATGCCACCAGTTCCAAGAGCAATCATGTACAACGCTAAAAAGCAGACTGCAACTTGTCCTGATGTTGCATGGCAATTACCCTTTCCATCACAATCTGGCTTAAGGCCACTAACAGATGCTGATAATGTAAAGAGCATCATTCCCTGAACAGAAAATTGAAGCGAAAATGTTTACATTTCATGAATCAAAATCTAACCTTAGCTCATCAGGTAACATAAATATAAATGATCAAAGATCTTAAAAGTGTAATGCAGACTGGCTGAAGGTCTTTAAAATTATAAACAAGTTTTAAAACTAGTTTATAGTCAAAAAGTAAGCTGGAAAAATTCTTCAAATATTCCGAGAAACATCATCGTGCTCACACCTCAATACACACTACACATCCAAAGAACCAATCACACATCACTAGAAAATCATAAATAGATAACAAGAATAAAACTATCACATTTTCACTTTAAATTCGATCCAATTTCATAACCTTATTTTTTCTAGTAACTGAAAACAAAAATTAGTGTGCGTACAATTTATTTCTAAATGAAATTAAAACTAAACGCTTAACTCCAACCTATCACTGACCTCACCCAATTCATTTGACATTCAAAGTTATCACTGAGCTGACCCAATACATTCGACAACAGCAAACAACACCCTAATATTGTACAACATATAACCAGGAATAAAACCTTTCTATACGTTCCTTAGATTCTGCACAACCATTCCAAACCTTTCTAGCAAGTTAGAACAGAAAGGACTTGAAACATTTCTTCTCCTGAACTCACATTGCTTGGAAAGTTGGAATCCCTTTCTACTTTTATTATGCTGTTTTATCTATACTTTTGTGTTAAAGAACAAACGTGATTGCAATATAAAAATATATTCAAATATATTGTTCATATAAATAGCGTAAACGAAAACATGTCAAGGACTGGATAAGCTTCTGTGATGGATTGAATGGGTTCCTAAATTCCTGCCCTGCAGGTTGCAGTACAGGTTAGTCTATTTTACTGGTTATATGCACATAAATATGAAACCACAATAGATTAGACTATCCTAGATGTTCATTATTCATTTGCCTCTGAAACTTAGCTGGCTTCCTTGTTAGTATAATAAACTTATTGTTGTTACTTGCAAGATGTAGGTTTTGCGTCAGAAAGCAACATCAATGAAGCAAGATTACACAGATATGACTACTACAGTAAGCTTAGTAACCTTTATGCATATTTTAATTCTATATTTATCTTTTTGTTGATACAAGTTTCATCTTTCAATTCTGAATATTGAAATTTTATTTAGTGATGTCCAATAAATTACAGAAACATTATCCACGACAAAGAAAGTGATGCAAAAAATTATGAAGTTCAAAACCAGAAGAAAGGCTTAGTAGATATATAATATAATGCTAAACTCTGACAGAAATGTAGACAAAGAGGATAAGTACCAAAAAGAAAACCAATCTGATGTGCTTGAGGATGAACTTCACGGGAGAGAGTTGCTTCACGGCAGATCTGAACAACATTCAGTGAGAGAGGGGGAGAGAGATGGAGAATGAGACAGATAATGAGGGGGGTATGGGGAGAGACAAAAGAGAAGTGAGAGAATTTATCAAACCCTACTTCGATTAACCCTAATTGAATCCTTGAACTGCTTCCATTAATCCTTGAATGAGTGAGAGATCGCTTTATCTGAATAAGTTTTGCCCCAATTTAGCTCGCCCCTAATTTCTTGTTGTGAACCCTAATTGTGAGAGAATTGTGAGAGTACTTGTTTTGTTTTGCCCCAAATTTTCCCCGACTTGTTTTTGACCCCATTCTAATTTTTCATTTTGCCGCCTTGTATTTTTATTTGCCGCTCAGCTCTTCTCGATAATTGAAATCTCTGACTCTGCTTTTTTTTTTTAATTTTAAAAAAAATATTAAAAATTTATTTGAACTTGTTTATATTAAAGTTGTTATTTAATTCACTATTTTCATTATTTTGTAATAATTCACAATTTTTACAAATTGTTTTCTTTAATAAATTTGTTAATGATGTTAATCAAAATTTTATTAATTCTTTAATATTATTTTATTTTAGATTTATTAAAAATATTTTAAATTTTATGAAATATAAATTATTCAATAATTTTATGGAATATTACTTTTTCTAATGATAACTTCAATGATTTATTAAAATTATTTACTTTTAAATTTAAACAATTATCAAACTATTACTTATAAATAAAATAAAATTTAATTTGTTCATTAATACTCTATGGTAACACGTCTCACTATGTTACCCAGCGTAACACCTTTTACAACTAAGGTAACATATGTTAATGGCTTTGGTAACATCCAAAATCACTGCGTTACGATAGCACAAAAATTGTATAGCTATAGTAACATCCAATATGGTAACACCCCCCCTAATTTGTTGCGATAGGCCATCTATGGCGTAGTGTTGTCACTGTATGTTACAAATACCCACTAGTGGTGTAATATCCCTGATTTTTCTTATAATTTTAATAGATTAAAATTTGCTAGAGATTAGAATTAGAAGTGGATTAAAAATAAGATAATTATATAATTTGACTTTAGAATACAATTGGATAAACGGGCCGTACTAATTTAATTTTGTTGGGTTTTAGTTTAAAATTTTAGCTGACCCAATTTAATTAAAATGGACCTATACATATCTAGATACAAGTGTGTTACAAAAAAGATGAAAACCCTAGAACACATTCGGGTGTGTGTGTGTGTGTGTGAGAGAGAGAGAGAGAGAGACGCCGAGAGAGAGAGGAGGAGGAGAAGAAGAAGAGCACGAGAGGAGGTCTCATAACAAGCTTAAAAAGAAGGGGTAACGATTCTTTAATTCTCTTGTTATTCGTGTTATTTCACGTGTATGATATTTGATTTATTTTGATTATGTCAAGGATCTTTATATGTTCTCTTGAGTATATGTATATGTGTATAATTTGATGTATATCCATGAGTTATTTGTTATATTTATTGTCGTCGTATGATTACTCCAATTTCATATGTATAGAATGTTTGGATTCTGAATTCTTATAAAATTCGTATCTGATTCGTTATTAATTGGCTTCTTATGATATTAGACTCTCTGAAAAGTTATTTGACTTATCTACAACTTTGATTCTTTGTGTGTTCCGAAATTAGGTCTGTAGATATGAGTTTTTTCTGGGATTTATTGACCAGCCAGTATGTTTTTGACGCTGAGATGTCTAACTTTGAAAATTCATAGTAAATTGAGTTTTTAACAAACAATTATGAGTAATATCATTCTGGAAAGGTATTTTCCAGCTCTACGTGTTTATTTTCATTCTTCAATCAAGTTCTGTCATTTGGAAGTCTTAATCAGCAGAATACTAGGGAAGTCAGGGTCTGATTCTGTTTTGCAGTACACATTTGTTTGAATTCTGAATTTGTTACTTGTTTGTTTTAATCGAGCCTTACCATTCTGGAAAGGTCTCGGAATTGCCTACATTTTTCCCATTTCAGATAAAGTCATTTTCATAGAGTAATTTGTCAATTTCTAAAACTGGTCATAACTGATTTTGTTAATAATGGTCAATTTTGCAAGATGTTTTGGTGTCTGATTTTTGAAATTTTATTGAGTAAGTTATATGTAAGCGTCACATGGGTTCTATTAAGGTGGTGTGAATATTATTTTACTTTGATTGGTTTAATAAAATTATAGGATTTGCTCGCATTGATTTCGGTATTTGATCGCTTTTGAGATAAGTACTCTTTGACTTACATTTATTTTCGGAAAAGATATTGATATTCTGTTTTCGATTTTCGTACAAGAGATAAGAATATTGTTTTGAACTATATAAGATATAAGATACGAGAATCTTCAAATCCCTCAGTCTCTACGTTATCGAACCCGTTCGTAATTTACGCTATAGTTCCGGAACTAGCCTTAGATACCCTTAGTATGCGCACAAGAGTGCAACTTTAGATACCTATTAACGGCGCGTGATTATTGAACTTTAGATGACGGTCACTGGCAAAGTGTGGCGTATAAGAATAAGAATAAGATCCCGGCTACTGGGAAAGTGTGGTTGTAGAGCAAGACTGTGGTATTATAAGAATTTTGTTTCTGCTTCTGTATCTGTTTAAATTTTGGAATTTAAAAATAAACTTTGGGTTGGATCATTTTTCGCAAAGGTTTTTCAAATTATTATTGTTTTGAGAAAATCTGTTTTGCAAAAACACCCACTGATTTTTGAGGATATCTGTAAGTCAATTTGTTACTTGCTGAGCTGTGTAGCTCACTCTTTCATAATATTTCAGGTTGGTACACTATGGAAGCTTGTTGAGAATATCGATGTGAACTTGTGAATTTCGTGCTACGTGATTTGATGTAAATTATTGGTTAAGAATAATTGTGCTATTAGAATAAATGTTGTTAAGTACAAGATATTGATTATTGAATTGTGGAGTTGCGTCTCCGATTTTATATTTTTGATTATTATATTTGACCGCTGCATTTGACTCTTGTGCAATTTTGTATTTATTGAATAAAGAAATATATTTTATTTAAGTTTTGTATTTAGATTTAATAGTCCGAAAAGTCGGGTTGTTACAGTTGGTATCAAGAGCAGGCTGTCCTACAGAGTGTGTTAGGTATGAGACTAATACATTCTCTAGGGTGCGATCTTGTAAACCATAGTTTAAGTTTGACTTGTAGGAGATTAGTGGGTAGACATGCCATGTGATAGGATTGTTGTGAATTTGGTGACCAAATTCTTTTTAAGGAGGGTAGTATGTAATATCCCTGATTTTTCTTATAATTTTAATAGGTTAAAATTTGCTAGAGATTAGAATTAGATGTGGATTAAAAATAAGATAATTATATAATTTGACTTTAGAATACAATTGGATTAACGGGCCGTACTAATTTAATTTTGTTGGATTTTAGTTTAAAATTTTAGCTGGCCCAATTTAATTAAAATGGACCTATACTTATCTAGATACAAGCGTGTTAAAAAAAAGAGATGAAAACCCTAGAAAACATTCGGGTGTGTGTGTGAGAGAGAGAGAGAGACGCCGAGAGAGAGAGGAGGAGGAGAAGAAGAAGAACATGAGAGGAGGTCTCATAACAAACTTAAAAAGAAGGGGTAACGATTTTTTAATTCTCTTGTTATTCGTGTTATTTCACGTGTATGATATTTGATTTATTTTGATTATGTCAAGGATCTTTATATGTTCTCTTGAGTATTTGTATATGTGTATAATTTGATGTATATCCATGAGTTATTTGTTATATTCATTTTCGTCGTATGATTACTCCAATTGCATATGTATAGTATGTTTGGATTCAGAATTCTTATAAAATTTGTATCTGATTCGTTATTAATTGGATTCTTATGATATTAGACAAAATTCGTTTCTGATTCGTTATTAATTGGATTCTTATGATATTAGACTCTCTGAAAAGGTATTTGAATTATCTACAACTTTGGTTCTTTGTGTGTTTCGAAATTAGGTATGTAGATATGAGTTTTTCAGGGATATATTGACCAACCAGTATGTTTTTGAAGCTGAGATGTCTAACTTTGAAAATTCATAGTAAATTGAGTTTTTAACAAACAATTATGAGTAATATCATTCTGGAAAGGTATTTTCTAGATCTACGTGTTTATTTGCATTCTTCAATCAAATTCTTTCATTTGGAAGTCTTAATCAGCAGAATACTAGGGAAGTCAGGGTCTGATTCTGTTTTGCAGTACGCATTTGTTTGAATTCTGAATTTGTTACTTGTTTGTTTTAATCGAGCCTTACCATTCTGGAAAGGTCTCGGAATTTCCTACGTTTTTCGCGTTTCAGATAAAGTCATTTTCATAGAGTAATTTGTCAATTTCTAAAACTCATCATAACTGATTTTGTTAATAATGGTCTATTTTGCAAGATGTTTTGGTGTCTGATTTTTGAAATTTTATTGTGTAAGTTATATGTAAGCGTCGCATGGGTTCTATGAAGGTGGTATGAATATTATTTGACTTTGATTGGTTTAATAAAATTATAGGATTTGCTCGGATTGATTTCGGTATTTGATCGCGTTTGAGGTAAGTACTCTTTGACTTACTTTTATTTTCGGAAAAGATATTGATATTCTGTTTTCGATTTTCATATAAGAGATAAGAGTATTGTTTTGAACTATATAAGATATAAGATACGAGAATCTTCGAATCCCTCAGTCTCTACGTTATCGAACCCGTTCGTAATTTACGCTATAGTTCCAGAACTAGCCTTAGATACCCTTAGTATGCGCACAAGTGTGCAACTATAGATACCTATTAAGGGCGCATGATTATTGAACTTTAGATGCCGGTCACTGGCAAAGTGTGGCGTATTATGGCAAAGTGTGGCGTATAAGAATAAGAATAAGATCCCGGCTACTGGGAAAGTGTGGCTGTAGAGCAAGACTGTGGCATTATAAGAATTTCGTTTCTGCTTCTGTATTTGTTTAAATTTTGGATTTTAAAAATAAACTTTGGGTTGGATCATTTTTCGCAAAGGCTTTTCAAATTATTATTGTTTTGATAAAATCTGTTTTTCAAAAACACCCACTGATTTTTGAGAATATCTATAAGTCAATTTGTTACTTGCTGAGCTGTGTAGCTCACTCTTTCATAATATTTCAGGTTGGTACACTATGGAAGTTTGTTGAGAATATCGATGTGAACTTGTGAATTTCGTGCTACGTGATTTGATGTAAATTATTGGTTAAGAATAATTGTGCTATTAGAATAAATTTTGTTAAGTACAAGATATTGATTATTGAATTGTGGAGCTGCGTCTCCGATTTTATATTTTTGATTATTAAGTTTGACCGCTGCATTTGACTGTTGTGCAATTTTGTATTTATTGAATAAAGAAATATATTTTATTTAAGTTTTGTATTTAGATTTAATAGTCCGAAAAGTCGGGTTGTTACAGTTGGTATCAAGAGCAGGCTGTCCTTCAGAGTGTGTTAGGTATGAGACTAATACATTCTCTAGGCTGCGATCTTGTAAACCATAGTTTAAGTTTGACTTGTAGGAGATTAGTGGGTAGACATGCCATGTGATTGGATTGTTGTGAATTTGGTGACCAAATTCTTTTTAAGGAGGGTAGTATGTAATATCCCTGATTTTTCTTATAATTTTAAGAGAATAAAATTTGCTAGAGATTAGAATTAGAATTGAATTAAAAAAAAGATAATTATATAATTTGACTTTAGAATACAATTGGATTAACGGGCCGTACTAATTTAATTTTGTTGGGTTTTAGTTTAAAATTTTAGCTGGCCCAATTTAATTAAAATGGACAAATACTTATCTAGATACAAGCGTGTTAAAAAAAAGAGATGAAAACCCTAGAAAACATTAGGGTGTGTGTGTGTGTGTGTGTGTGAGAGAGAGAGAGAGAGAGAGAGAGAGAGAGAGAGAGAGAGAGAGAGAGAGAGAGAGAGAGAGAGAGAGAGAGAGAGAGAGAGAGAGAGAGAGGAGGAGGAGGAGAAGAAGAACACGAGAGGAGGTCTCATAACAAGCTTAAAAAGAAGGGGTAACGATTCTTTAATTCTCTTGGGATTCGTGTTATTTCACGTGTATGATATTTGATTTATTTTGATTATGTCAAGGATCTTTATATATTCTCTTGAGTATTTGTATATGTGTATAATTTGATGTATATCCATGAGTTATTTGTTATATTCATTGTCGTCGTATGATTACTCCAATTTCATATGTATAGTATGTTTGGATTCTGAATTCTTATAAACTTCGTTTCTGATTCGTTATTAATTGGATTCTTATGATATTAGACTCTCTAAAAAGGTATTTGAATTATCTACAACTTTGATTCTTTGTGTGTTTCGAAATTAGGTCTTTAAATTTGAGTTTTTCTGGGATTTATTGACCAGCCAGTATGTTTTTGAAACTGAGATTTCTAACTTTGAAAATTCATAGTAAATTGAGTTTTTAACAAACAATTATGAGTAATATCATTCTGGAAAGGTATTTTCTAGATCTACCTGTTTATTTGCATTCTTCAATCAAATTCTATCACCTGGAAGTCTTAATCAGCAGAATACTAGGGAAGTCAGGGTCTGATTCTGTTTTGCAGTACGCATTTGTTTGAATTCTGAATTTGTTACTTGTTTGTTTTAATCGAGCCTTACCATTCTGGAAAGGTCTCGGAATTGCCTACGTTTTTTGCGTTTCAGATAAAGTCATTTTCATAGAGTAATTTGTCAATTTCTAAAACTCGTCATAACTGATTTTGTTAATAATGGTCTATTTTACAAGATGTTTTGCTGTCTGATTTTTGAAATTTTATTGAGTAAGTTATATGTAAGCGTCGCATGGGTTCTATTAAGGTGGTGTGAATATTATTTGACTTTGATTGGTTTAATAAAATTATAGGATTTGCTCGCATTGATTTCGGTATTTGATCACTTTTGAGGTTAGTACTCTTTGACTTACTTTTATTTTCGGAAAAGATATTGATATTCTGTTTTTGATTTTCGTACAAGAGATAAGAATATTGTTTAGAACTATATAAGATATAAGATACAAGAATCTTCGAATCCCTCAGTCTCTACGTTATCGAACCCGTTCGTAGTTTATGCTATAGTTCCGGAACTAGCCTTAGATACCCTTAGTATGGGCACAAGTGTGCAACTTTAGATACCTCTTAAGGGCGCGTGATTATTGAAATTTAGATGCCGGTCACTGGCAAAGTGTGGCGTATAAGAATAAGAATAAGATCCCGGCTACTGGGAAAATGTGGCTGTAGAGCAAGACTGTGGTATTATAAGAATTTCGTTTCTGTATCTGTTTAAAGTTTGGATTTTAAAAATAAACTTTGGTTTGGATCATTTTTCGCAAAGGCTTTTCATATTATTATTGTTTTGAGAAAATCTGTTTTGCAAAAACACCCACTGATTTTTGAGAATATCTGTAAGTCAATTTGTTACTTGCTGAGTTGTGTAGCTCACTCTTTCATAATATTTCAGGTTGGTACACTATGGAAGCTTGTTGAGAATATCGATGTGAACTTGTGAATTTCATGCTACGTGATTTGATGTAAATTATTGGTTAAGAATAATTGTGCTATTATAATAAATTTTGTTAAGTACAAGATATTGATTATTGAATTGTGGAGCTACGTCTCCGATTTTATATTTTTGATTATTAAGTTTGACCGCTGCATTTGACTTTTGTGCAATTTTGTATTTATTGAATAAAGAAATGTATTTTATTTAAGTTTTGTATTTAGATTTAATAGTTCGAAAAGTGGGGCTGTTACAAGTGGAGTCACTGTATGTTACAAAGGATTGCATATATAAGGGCACACCTTCCAAGGTATACAAGTATAAGCATATATATATATATATATATATATATATATATATATATATATGGGAAAGATCCAGAGAGAACCTAGAAAGAGAACCGAGAGAACTAACTAATCACCCTGATTTACCACACCATCCAACGGCTGATATGTTCTAAAAATTTTCTATTATACTTTTATTAGTATTTTAAGATTCTTTTAAGTGTTTTAATAATTTTATATGATTCTTTTAAGTGTTTTAATAATTATATTAAAATTAAGATTCTGTTAAGTATTTTGTAAAGTGTTTTATAATATATTTTAACATAAAATTTATTTATAATAAATTTAATTGATAATTAAGATTCTTTTTAGTGTTTTATTAAGATTCATTAATTATATTATAGTATATCAACGGTCTTAAAAGGGTTCTCTCGGTTCTCTTGATATAATGGTTCTCTCTGGAACTTTACTCTATCTATACTATAATATTATAAGCAAACCACCCTCTATTTGGTTGGTAGTTTGGTCATTTAGTTTGGTCATCTAAATAATAACCGTTAGATGTAAATATAGGTAAATGAGAACCGTTGGATGTAATATTAAAATAATATTCTTTTTTGATATCTAAAATGCTCCCACGGGTTCAAGGTTCGAATCTCGTCAACAACATATTAAAAAATTTTAAGATCAAAATACAAATAAATGCTAATAAAATAAGATAAAAAAATACTAAAAAATCATATAAAAAAATATTATTATAAGCAAACTACCATCTATTTGGTTGGTTGGTAGTTTGGTTCTCTAAATAATAACATTTAGATATAAATATAGATAAATGAGAACCGTTTGATGTAATATTAAAAGAATATTATTTTCTTGGTATCTAAAATACTCCCACGGTTCAAGATTCGAATCCCGTCAACAACATATTATTATTATTAAATATTTATATCATCTATTTTTCTAAGCTACATTCAAAAGTTCAAGATATTATTCACAATATATTAAAAAAATTTAAGATCAAAATACAAATAAATGATAATAAAATAAGATAAAAAATAATAATAAATCATGTAAAAATACTAAAATAATAAATTAAAAATACTAAAATTCATCCGTGCAAGGCACGGGCCTTAAAAATAATAAACTAAAAAATTTAATGTTAACCGAAAATATTAAAATAAAAGTAAAAATTAATATGATAAATTATAAAATGAGAAACTTAAATATTCATTGAAACATAAAAAAAATATAAAAAAAAGATAAATTAGGTATTATTAATATTATTTTATAATAAAATAATATTGATAATAAGGACAGATAGAAAATCTAACATGTTTTAATTAAAAAAAGTAATTGACCGTGATATTTTTAGAAGTGTTTTAATTATATTAATTGTATTTATTAAAAAAATATGTTGACATGTTAAAATAAGTAAGTTTTTTTAATAAGGACAAATAGAAAAGTTAACATGTTTTAATTAAAAAAAAGTAACTGCACGTAATATTTTTAGATGTGTTTTAATTATATTAATTTTATGTGTTAAAAAAATACGTTCACTTGTTAAAATAGGTAAAGTTTTTTAAATAATTAAAAGTATTAAAATAGGTTTTAAAATATATAAGTTGCACTTGATATTTTTGGAAAAGAGAGATTTTAATGATAACAAATATAAAAGGTAATATATTTTAATTTAAATGTAATTGCCCGTGATATTTTTGGAAAAGAAGTAGATTTTGTTAGAAAAAAATGTTTTAACTATAAAAGGCAATCAGCTAGTTACTATTTTTATATTATTTTATTATTTATTAAATAGAGTATTAAAATAGCTTTTAAAATAAATAAGTAAGGATTGCAACTCATATTTTTGGAAAATAGGGATTTTAGTGATGATGTGTTTTAATTATATTAATTGTATTTGTTAAAAAAAAGGTTCACTTGTTAAATTAGGTTAGTTTTTTTTAAATAATTAAAAGTATTAAAATAAGTTTTAAAATATATTAGTAAGAGTTGCACTTGATATTTTTAGAAAATAGAGATTTTAGTGATAACAAATATAAAAGGTAATATATTTTAATTTAAAGGTAATTGCCCGTAATATTTTTGGAAAAGAAGTATATTTTGTTAGAAAAAAAATGTTTTAATTATAAAACGCAATCAGCTAGTTAACATTTTTATATTATTTTATTATTTATTAAATAGAGTATTAAAATAGATTTTAAAATAAATAAGCAAGGATTGCAATCATATTTTTGGAAAATAGAGATTTTAGTGATAACAAATATCAAAGATGTTATGTTTTAATTTAAAGGTAATTGTCGTGATATTTTTGGAAAATGAGTAGATTTTGTTAGATTTTTTTTTAATTATAAAAGACAATCAGTTAGTTACTATTTTTATATTATTTTATTATATATTAAATAGAGTATTAAAATAGGTTTTAAAATAAATAAGTAAGGATTGCACCTCATATTTTTGGAAAAAATAGATTTTAGTAATAACAAATATAAAAGGTAATATGTTTTAATTTAAAGATAATTGTAATGATATTTTTGGAAAAGAAGTAGATTTTGTTAGAAAAAAATATATTTTAAATATAAAAGCAAATCATCTAGTTACTATTTTGGTAACTTGACAATAATACAATTCCAATAAAGATTTGATTTGTATTATTTTTCGTTATCCTAAAAAGAAAAAAGTATATTTGTAGCATTGTATCCTAAATTTAAACAAATTATATCCCACATTTCCATTTTTTTTTATTAGATTTCAATATTATTTGATTTTTATGTAGTAAAATATAGTGAAATATTAATGTAGAATAAAAGTTTCCCGAATTTTGATTATATTATTAATTAGAAAAAGTACCGAAAACCAAAAACCAACCGTTAACCGAAAACCAATATTTCAATGTTTCGGCTTTAATAATATAGTATAGATATGTGTGTGTAGTTTTGTGATTGATCAGTTTAAAGCTCTATGTTTGCTTGATAACTCCAGCGTCTAGGTGTACAATTTCGCCAAATTCTAAAAATATCTGGTTTGAGAGTATTCTCCTTTCAGGTAGTGTTCCAGCACATGGTTCAGCATTCTCCTTTATGAATAGAGCACCTGTTTGCATTTGTGAGTTCTCCTGATGTAGAAATGGTTGTTTGACGGTGGCTGTGAGGTTTTTATTTTTTGTATCCCTTTTGTATCACTGCTATGGGGACAATAGCTTGGCCTATGGTACATCTAATTGGGTAAAGAGTTGTATCGAAATGATTGAAAATCTACTTCTTGTAGTATACACGATTCACAAATTACCCTTATTGTTAATTTCTCCTCACATGGTATTCACAAATCACGACAGCTTGCAATATGTCTATTAGTAACTTACCAGCAATATTTCCTAAGCACTTCCATTATCATTTTATAGAAGTACATTTTAGTGAAATCATTCAATTGTTCACCGATAGAAATGGATGAGCAAGGATGCACTGCGTGCTGATATGTTGTCCACTAAAAAGTGGATCATAATAAATACAAATCCATTTATGGATATACTGGTATTATGTGCCAAAATACATGTTTGTGAAACAGGTTTTTTGTATTTTAGATGTCTTGCTAGATCCCATGATTTAGCACTAACATAAGAATGATACAATTATGACTACGGAGTGTAGAATAAATCACTTAATTTAGTATCCTGATTGTATTACTAAGTAACTATTCTTATATGGCATTATATTAATATATTTTTTTGCCATGTTTCTATTGAAATTTTATATATGCATTCCGGATACCTTTTCCATATATGAAGAAGAGAAGGAAAAGCTTTCAATCGATATGAACAAAGTGAGAAGCTTGGCTCCCTGACTTAATGTTAACAACTACAATCAATTAATTTTTTTTAATATGGATTTCAGGAAAGAAGGAAAAGAGTTTGATAGCAGAACTGCAGAACAAGAAAAAACGTGTCAACAAAATTGCTGAACTTGAAGAAAAAGTATAAGGCAACAAAGTTGATGTTGCAGACTTTTGTGCTACCCTTTTTAGTGAACAGGACAATAGTGGCACTTCTATCACTCCTGCTAATCAAGGCGGTGATACTTTTTAAATATGACAGGGTCTTTATCGTATTTAAGTAATTCTCGTACTTCACTATTAATCTAAAGAACTGTTTTGCTATCGTAGTTAGATTGTCTAGTACTTGGTTGATGTAATGGATTGTCTAGTACTTGGTGTATGTAATGGATTTTCTAGTACTTGGTTAGTTGGATGGTGGTTGAATTAGTTTGGAGGGGTTGAAGTAGTATGGACAATTGTAATGCTTGGAATGTTGGTTTGAACTTTGGTGTTACCAATGAGAATGCTGCATATGCAAAACAGTCATTTTGAAAATTTTGTATTTTACTTTTACATTTGCCTATCGTAGTGTTACATATGCATATTAATATGGCGTTACATTATCCAAATACAGTGTTACATTATCCAAATACAGTGTTACCTTATTCTCTCTACTTAGTGTTACAATATATATGGTGTAGTGTTACAATAGGTGAGGTGGGGCCCACATCACAAAAAGTGGGTCCCACATGTGGGTCCCAATTTTAAAATGTGTGGGGCCCACATCTATCGTTTCTATTGAATTCAAATGTAACACTAAAAACCCGTTACATTTGATGATGACAGTGTTACATTAGGTGGCTATCGTAATGCTTTACTAATGTTACAGTAGATGGACAAAAGCGTTACAATATATAGCTATTGTAACGCCCCTTACTGTTACAATAGATCTATTGTAACGACTTTAGCATCTATTGTAACATTAGGAGAGAGTTACAATAGCCCACTTAAAGCATAGTGCGTAATTGATGTACGAAGTTTTCGTTGAGCAGCTAAGTTATTGTTGGGTTCTGGATAGTGGGCGTATCTGAATCATTATTATGTTAGGTTTGGTTTATTAGAGCCCATCTGAATGAACTTATTAAACATATTGTTTGTAATTTAAAGTTGATTAAAGTAGTAAGTAAAAGATTATTTAACACATATTTGGATAATTTTGTATCATGGAACTTGTGAATTTTAAAACCAAAGCCTTTGACCTAACATTTTGAATTCCCTCCTCTCTCTTGTAAGGTGAAGTGTTCGATCTATCTTCTAATAATAAAATTAGGATACCTTTTAAGACTTTGCAGTTTGCAAGTTGTCGCTGCCTGCTTTTTGGTGAATTTTCACTCGCACCTGTTCCTTGATGTTCTCCTCCGTGAGTTTTTACTCGTACAATATCTTATGTTTGCCTATGAATATATTATTTTATATTATTTTAGTATGAAAATTAAATTATTCATAAAATTAATTTCAATTCATTTACACTATATCTTGCACTAAAGATCTATTTGTGATATTTTCACTTTTTCAAAAGCAAGTACTTTGTTGGAATAAAACAAGAAATAGATAGGACATGAGAGAAATAAATTTGTTTTTGTTAACACAAACAATATACGAATTATGAAATACGCCAAATTTGGTGTAAAAATTACACCCAATGTACTTTTGACACTAAATTTGATGTCGCGCTATTCATTTGATGTAATTTTTACACCATGTTACTTTTGACACTAAATTTGATGTCGCGCTATTCATTTGATGTAATTTTTACACCATGTTGCATTGGAGTGGTTTTTACAAGTTACATCAATATACATATATAAAGGAGAAGACCTGGGGTGAGGTGGCGTTTGTCTCAAATCGCTTCGTTTTATTTTTCTAATTTTCTTAAAATTTTGAATTATTGATATTAAAAATTCGAAAATATCTCATTTGCCTTTAAAATATTAACTAATGGAGGAAAATAAATATTCAATTTTAATATTTTTAACTTTAAAATCTTTACTAATGGAAGAAACTAAATATACAATTTTAATTTTCTCCTAAATTTTTTATTAGAAAATATCTTAATTGTCTTTTAAATATTTACTAATGGAGAAAACTAAATATACAATTTTAATATTCTACTAACTTTTTTGAATTTTAATATTCTAATAACTTTTTTATTTATAAATATACTTACTATAGGAAACTAATTATATTATCTTAATATTTTCCAAAATTTTCTATTTAAGTCAAAACCTAAAATTTTGAAAAAACATTATGGAGAAGACAAGGACGGTGAGGTGGCGTCTCTCAAATCACTTCGATTTATTTTTCTAATTTTCTTAAAATTTTGATTTATTAATGTTAAAGATTTGAAAATAACTCGCATGCCTTTAAAATCTTTAATAATTGAGAAAACTAAATATACAATTTTATTAAAAATTATTTTTTTAAGTTTTACCTTCTAATTTATATAGAAGATAATACTTACAGAAAATGCAAGTTTCTATAAAATAAAATATATAAGTCTTTTTTTCTTATTATTTATTTTCTCGAGTACCTACATTTTAAAAAATAAAAATTCAATTTTTTATAAATATTTAAATTGAATTTTATGATATAATAAAATTGATTAATCGATGATGTAATTTATAAATTAGATTGTTATCTATTTAGATTCGGTAACAACGAGAAAGCGAGTCATTGGCAGGAAACATGTTTAACGAGATAACGATTCATTATGAGGAGCATATCATATGCTCGAATTTTAATATTTATGTTATATTATGTATTTTAAAAAAAAGTTGGAATACGAATTTTAATAAAAATAAAAATGGTGATAAATATATTAATATTTGATATAATATAAAAACAATGAAAAATATTAACCAAGATGAAACGGAGAATTCAAAAGAATTTATTAATGTTAAAGATTTGAAAATATCTCACTTGCCTTTAAAATCTTTACCAATGGAGAAAACTAAATATACAATTTTAATATAAATCATTTTTTAAGTTTTACCTTTTGATTTATATAAAAGATAATACTTACGGAAAATTAAAGACAAGTTTCTATAAAATAAAATATAGAAGTATTTTTTTTATATTTATTTTCTCGAGTACCTACATTTTTTTTAAAAATAAAAATTAGTATTTTTATAAATATTTAAATTGAATTTTATGATATAATAAAATTGATTAATTGATGATGTACTTTATAAATTAGTTTGTTATATATTTAGATTTGGTAACAACGAGAAAGCGGATCATTGCGAGAAAACATGTTTAACGAGATAACGATTCATTAGGAGGAGCATATTAGAATTTAATATTGATGTTATAATATGTCTTTTAAAATATAAGTTCGAATATGAATTTTGAGAAAAATAGAAATGATGATAAATATACTAATATTTGGTATAATATAAAAATAATGAAAAATATTCAACAATTGTCCGTTTATATATTAATTCAAAATTTCAGTCAATTAATGACCCAGACGAAACGGAGAATTGAAAAGAAATCTTAATTTTTAGTTATAAATATTATTTTATCTAAAAATATATTTTGTATAATATCTTTAAAAAAATTTAGAGAAATTATTATAAAGTCTTCGACTTAGTAAACTAGTTTAGGTATATTTCTAGGGACACCCTCTTATAATTAATTAATTAATTATAATTAATTGATGACAAGTATATTGGGCTTAAATTTAAATGTTCTCATCTTTTAAAATTTAACGGTTGTTGATCTGTCAGTAAATTTTCAAATTTTTTATATTTCGACTCTAATATTATACTAGTTGAAAATGCGTGTGATGCACGATTATTTTAGTTGTTCTTATTTAGTTATTTATATATTTAATATTTTTTGTTAATTAATTTGTTAAAAAGATATGTAGGGCTAGAGATAATTAACATATGTAATTATAATAATTAAAGTTGTTAAAAATTAAAATATGTTTTAAAATAAAAAGATTTGTCAAGTAGTCTAAGTAAATTAGTTCAAAATAAATAGGTAGATTCGAATAGATAGTTTTTAGAGATGTATTAAAATACCTAGCTGCATAAGTAAATTGAATTTGAAATATTATTATATCTTTATATATAATTAGTGTAAAGGGGTTATTTGGTATGGTATGACATGGTAAGGTATGTTCGTCACTCCCCTAAATTCCTTGTAATAACTTTAACGTAAACTCTACTCTAATAACAACAAATATTTAACATTTTCAAATAAAAAATCACTAAAACAAAAAATAAAATATTTATAATGTAGATTAAGCAATGATCTTAAGAAAATAAAAAAATAATTAATAGAAAGATAAATCTTAAATTTAATAGTCAAAACATTATGATAGATATTTTTCTAAAATAATAATTAAAGATAAATTCGTAAATGAGATATATACTCTATATTAGTATATTTATTTCTTTAATGTAAATTAGTTTCATTTACAAATGTGTCTCTCATTTTGAGTTAAAAAGAAAACTAAATCTCGATGTATATGAAACTCAAATTGCAAAATAAAAAGATAACTAAAAATATTCTATTTCATTAAAAAAAATCGAAAAATTTAAATCTAAAGTAAAATTTAGATATGTTTTACATTATGATTACCAGTATACACCTTAAACAAATATTTAATATTTTGAAACAAAAAATCATCAAAACATAGAATTAAACTACAATTATTTAAAATGAATATTAAGCAATGATCTTAAGAAAATAAAAAAAAAAATTATCAATAATGAGAAAACATAAATCTTAAAATTCATAATCAACAAATTAAGATAAATATTTATCTAAAAAATAATTAAAGATAAAATTTTAAATTAGTATAAATATTACTTTAAAGTAAATTAGTTTCAGAAAACAAAATACTATAAAGTAAACAAATAGCAAACTAAATTAAATAAAATCTGTCAAATAATACCTTTATAAAAAACAAAAAAAATACCAAATTAAAATTATCAAAGTTAAATTTTGAAAGATAATAGATGACTAAATTAAAAATACCAAAATAAAGGCAATTTTGACTAAGTTAAATTTTGAAACTTTTACAAATTGCCTCTATTTTGTTATACTAACTTATAGCCCGTGCGATGCACGGTTACTGATATGGATAGAAAAGTAATTATAGAAATATAATTGACTATTCAACGGAAAGGTTGGTATTTAAGGCCCGACACCCTAATTATTCATTAATTTCGTAATTAATGAATAGGGAAAATATACAGCTCATGAAAAGAGCCCAAATTATGGAAAATTAGTCAAAGAAGGATCTGGAATCCCAATTAAAGGTCGAAAATGACCGAGAATCTGAGGTCGAATCCATCGACCTGGGACCAGAAACGAGGTCGAAAAAAGGATACCTGAGGTCGAATGATCCTGGTCGAAAATGACCGAGAATCTGAGGTCGAATCCATCGACCTGGGACCAGAAACGAGGTCGAATTTGTATTGATTCCTGGTCGAAATTCCAGGTCGAATTTGTACCGATTCCTGGTCGAAATTCCAGGTCGAATTTGTACTGATTCCAGGTCAAAAACCTGGTCGAATTTGTACTAATTCCAGGTCGAATTCCTGGTCGAAAATAACCTAGTTTGAGGTCAAAAAATGCCCTAAAAATGGAAAATTTTGGGAAATACGCGCTATAACTTCTACGAAAACCCCGAGGATATTTTCCCAGAAGTTGGGGGGCAAATGATATGGATAGAAAAGTAATTATAGAAATATAATTGACTATTCAACGGAAAGGCTGGTATTTAAGGCCCGACATCCTAATTATTCATTAATTACGAAATTAATGAATAGGGAAAATATACAGCTCATGAAAAGAGCCCAAATTATGGAAAATTAGTCAAAGAAGGATCTGGAATCCCAATTAAAGGCAATCAATGAGTCATAATCTTTATCAACAAGGAAACGAATTCTTCAGCAAGAAATACAATACTTATCCAATATCAAAAAGAAGACTTATCCGTTAAGTCTCCTAAACATACCATAAATACTAGGCTCCAGACGCCTATATAAGGTCCCTGATCCTACAATCAGAACTACGTCTTTGGCTTGATTCTCAATAACGATTTGAGATACGTAGGCATCTTGTGAGGACCAATTTAGTCCGGATACACGAGTGCAGCCATTAAAGCTCGAAGCTCATTAATCCTAGCATTAAATTCACAAAGCACGTTTTTTAATCCACAACATTTGGCGCCGTCTGTGGGAAGACAACATCAACCATGGCAAACACACGAAGAACAGCTCGGGATACTCAAACTCCCGATGATCGCCCCATCACCTCTGAGGCTGATCAGCCACCGCCGACTACCGGCACACAAGGGGCGAATATCCCCACCAACACTCAAGGACCGGAAATCCCGATTTCGGTTGAAGGGACGAATCCCCTGCAGATGGTCATTCATGGATCTAATCCACAAGAGACCGTTCACCAGCAGCCAATTACGACCTCCCCACTGCTTATGAGCGCACCACGTAGTCTTCAACTTCACACCACGGATCTCCAATCTACCATGAGGCATATGTGCCCCCTTACATCCAAGGTCTGGGACCCCAAACTAGGCGAACCCCTTTTCCAGATTACTCAGGTCCTTATACTGAGGATGAGAATTACTCAACAGGAGATGAGAGGGATGTTGCCCAAAGAAGGAGAGGTTCTTTACCTATACTTGGCAGTATCCAACACTGCCCTTGGAGCTGTTTTGGTAAAAGAAGAATCGAAGGTTCAGAAACCCATCTACTACGTGAGCAAGATCCTACATGGGGCAGAAATAAACTACTCAACAGTTGAGAAGTTTGCCTTAGCCTTGATAATGGCCTCAAGAAAGCTACGCCCATACTTCCAGGCTCACAAGATAGAGGTCTTGACTGATCAACCTCTAAGAAACATCTTGCACAGCCCTCAAGTTAGCGGAAGATTGATCAAATGGGCCATTGAACTAGGGGAATTTGACATCAAATACAAGCCTCGAACGGACATAAAAGCACATGCACTTGCTGACTTCATGGTTGAATGCACCATTGACAACCAAGAAGTCGGGGGGCAGGAAGTAGCAATGGAAGACAAAGAAGCAGAGGAAATAGTCTCCAAAGAATGTTGGGTGCTCTATTTTGATGGAGCATCAAAAACAAAATCAAGCGGAGCCGGTTTAGTGCTACAAAGTCCTGATGGATTCCTCATAGAGTACGCACTAAAACTGGACTTCCCAACGACAAACAACGAAGCTGAATATGAAGCTCTGATAGCTGGCTTAGGACTGGCTGGAGCCTTGAGAGTCAAAACTCTAAAAGTATGTGGAGACTCGAGGCTAGTGGTTTCCCAAGTAAATGGGGAGTTTGAAGCCAGAGATGAAATCATGGCCAAGTACTTAAAGCTCGTCAAAGCAATCATGACTCAATTTGAAGAATGCTATGTAGAGCACATTCCAAGGGAAGAAAACATGAAGGTCGATGCCTTGTCTAAGTTTGCTTCTTCAGAAATTGAAAATTATGCAGGGAGTGTATACTTCCAAGTCTTGAAGACCCCAAGCATCAACGGAAAGTTGGTAGCACCCATTGATGTTGGCAGCTGTTGGATGGATCCCATCAAAGCTCATCTGGAAACTGGGTGGCTACCCAACGATACTTCAGAAGCACGAAAGCTATACGTCAGAGCACTAAGGTATACCCTGATTGAGGGGCTCCTATACAAGAAGTCTTTCATCATTCCATATCTGAAATGTTTGAGACCCCAAGAGGCAGAATTGGCCCTGAAGGAAGTACACGAAGGAATTTGTGGACAACACGTGGGGGGCAGAGCCCTTGCCCATAAAGTCACCCGTCTAGGTTTCTATTGGCCAAGCATACTTTCTGATGCTAAAAGCTATGTGAAGAAATGTGAACGGTGCCAGAAACATGCACCAGTGGTTAGACAACCACTAGAGATGATGACATCCATTAACTCACCCATCCCCTTTGCCATGTGGGGAATGGATATACTCGGGCCATTTCCAATGGCAAGTGCTCAAATAAAGTTCTTGATAGTAGCAATTGACTACTTCACCAAGTGGATTGAGGCTAAGCCATTAGCCAAGATAACCACCAAGCAAGTGATGCAATTCTTCTGGGAAAGTGTGATATGCAGGTATGGAATTCCACGAGTCCTGGTCACGGACAATGGAACTCAGTTTAACAACGATGAGTTTAAGAAGTATTGTGATGAGAACGATGTCAAGTTGCGCTTCACTTCTGTTGCCCATCCTCAAGCAAATGGGCAAGCTGAGGTTGCAAATCGAATAATCCTGGATGGACTAAAGAAAAGAGTTGAACGCTCCAGAAACACTTGGGTAGATGAATTACTCCCCATACTTTGGGCATATCGTACTACTTGTAAAGTCACCACCGGGGCAACTCCATTTCTATTGGCTTATGGAGCAGAGGCAGCGGTCCCGGTGGAGATTACTCACACCTCTCCAAGAATTGAGGCCTATGGGCCAAAAACAAATGAAGAAGGCTTGAGGCTAGCCTTAGATCTAATTGACGAAGTTAGAGATGAGGCAAACGCCAAGATAGTTGAACATCAAAAGAAGGCATCTTTCTACTGCAACCTAAGGGTTAAAGAAAGGTTCTTTCGACAAGGAGACTTAGTTCTCCGAAAGATCGAGGCATCCGGAGTTGGACAAAAAGGCAAGTTAGCCCCAAATTGGGAAGGACCATATCGCGTCAAGAACGTATTTGGTCGAGGCTCATACAAGCTAGAAACCCTTGAAGGGCATGAGGTGCCAAGGACTTGGCATGCCTCCAATTTGAAAGTTTATTATGTTTAAAGTGTTTCCTGAATTGACTCACTACTATGAACAAGGTTTGATAAAACCAATCCAAGTTTTTAAACTTGAATACTATGTAAGGATTGATCCCATTTTCAAGTTATGAATAAATTCAGCATTTTCATATACTATGAGTGTTGACAAACATTCAAGAAGCAAGAAAACAACACAAGCCATGAATGGCCACAAGATATAAATAAGGCCGGATAAAAACTTAAATAAGAGTTAAGTTAAGCCCGTAGGCCAAAAGTACACAAATACTGGTACAAGCCAAGAAAGGCCATAAATAAAAACTACGATAAATACCGCAGCAATAGCTTGAGCTCCTAAGTGCTCAACACCCTCGAGGGTGGAATCTGCAACGAAATCCTTGTAATCACAAGGAGTAAGGGAGTGGTACGACCAATCCACAACATGTTTGGACACCCCAATAATGGTGTCCCTCTTCCTAAAACCCCCGTTGGGGCGCCACACTGAAGACTTGGAAGACACAGGAATGTCTCCCTCGTCCACAGGAATCTGAGAAGAGATCAAAAAGCTGGGGACACTAGCCTTTCCCCTTGGATCATCTCATAAAAGGCTATAGGCCCAATTCCTAAATTGGAACAGTTAAAACCATGGGTCCAACTTAGGCCTACAACAAAGTATGAAGTGAGAATGAAATGGGAATTCCACTCTTTTATAATCAGAGTGACTAGAAACTCAACCGGCTAAGGAATGACAACCGTCTGTAAGCCTGTAAAGCCCAATAATAAAGGCTAAAGGCCCAATAAAGGCTAAAAGCCCAATAATAAAGGCTAAAGGCCCAATAAAGGCTAAAAGCCCAATAAAAAAGGCTAAAGGCCCACAAATCCATTTATGGATTGTAGAAATTAAAATCCAAATAATTTGGGTCTCAGGCGAATTCGAAGCCCAAAAAATAAGGCCCAAACAAGGCCCAAGGCTGGAATAAATTAAGTCCAATTAAAAGTTGGGCTAGTTAAAGGTCCAAGAAAGAATAAACTTTGGAATAAAACCAAGGCAAAACAAGGATAAAAGGATACCTGAGGTCGAACGATCCTGGTCGAAAATGACCGAGAATCTGAGGTCGAATCCATCGACCTGGGACCAGAAACGAGGTCGAAAAAAGGATACCTGAGGTCGAATGATCCTGGTCGAAAATGACCGAGAATCTGAGGTCGAATCCATCGACCTGGGACCAGAAACGAGGTCGAATTTGTATTGATTCCTGGTCGAAATTCCAGGTCGAATTTGTACTGATTCCTGGTCGAAATTCCAGGTCGAATTTGTACTGATTCCAGGTCAAAAACCTGGTCGAATTTGTACTAATTCCAGGTCGAATTCCTGGTCGAAAATAACCTAGTTTGAGGTCAAAAAATGCCCTAAAAATGGAAAATTTTGGGAAATACGCGCTATAACTTCTACGAAAACCCCGAGGATATTTTCCCAGAAGTTGGGGGGCAAATGATATGGATAGAAAAGTAATTATAGAAATATAATTGACTATTCAACGGAAAGGCTGGTATTTAAGGCCCGACATCCTAATTATTCATTAATTACGAAATTAATGAATAGGGAAAATATACAGCTCATGAAAAGAGCCCAAATTATGGAAAATTAGTCAAAGAAGGATCTGGAATCCCAATTAAAGGCAATCAATGAGTCATAACCTTTATCAACAAGGAAACGAATTCTTCAGCAAGAAATACAATACTTATCCAATATCAAAAAGAAGACTTATCCGTTAAGTCTCCTAAACATACCATAAATACTAGGCTCCAGACGCCTATATAAGGTCCCTGATCCTACAATCAGAACTACGTCTTTGGCTTGATTCTCAATAACGATTTGAGATACGTAGGCATCTTGTGAGGACCAATTTAGTCCGGATATACGAGTGCAGCCATTAAAGCTCGAAGCTCATTAATCCTAGCATTAAATTCACAAAGCACGTTTTTTAATCCACAACAGTTACTTAAATTTTATTTATAATTATTTTGTTTATAATTATATTTTAATTACCCATGGAACACACGATTGTTTTTTTAATATTTATAATTATATTTATTTATGAATATTTTAATATTTAAAAGTTATTAGTTTACATGATTAAATTATTGTTAAAAAAGATTTAGCCAAAAAATATTATAGTTAAAAATTTGATATTTATTATATTTTACACGCTCAATTTATTATTTGTTTATATTGAGTTATAAAAGTTAGATTTGGCCAATTTTACGGTCCACATGAAATTCACAAAATAATCTTTAATTTAGTTGTGGTTTAATAGTTCTTTTTCAATTAAAAACTATTATAAAACTAAAAAGAGAATAAAGCGACGAAATTTAATATTGAGAATTCTATTCGATTTAGGAAATCTACTTATATGTAGTTTAGATTATTAGAATACCATTTATTAACCAAATACAGTTTTTAATGTCAAATCTAACGGTTTTCGCCTATCTATTTAAAATTAAACGATTTTTATTATTTTGATATTAAATAGGTTTCCTTATTTAATTACCACTATTTTTATGTTTTAACTTTTTGGAAAATCCAATCCTAATATAATATCTTTTAACTTATATCATTTCTAGATAATAACTTCTTTTTATATGATATAATCTTGATCGTCTATTTTTAAAAGTATTGGATCTAACGGTTGAGAATGTTTTGGCGGTATTTAGGACCAAACTACCAGGATAACATCATTAATTTTTTTAATATTTATATATTTTTTAATATTTATATTTTTTAAAATATTTATTGCTAAAATATAATATACTCTTTTTTGTAATATGTAAATGATGCGGGAACTTTGAACTTTTGAGAAAATAAATTATCAATTAAAATATAATTTTTTTGTAATAGTTCTTCTTTTAAAGTAGTACACCTTGACGATCAAAATTATGTATAAAATTTATTTTTTTATAGTATATCCCGTAAATATCTATGTTATTATATTAAAGACTAAATAATGAAAGCTTTCTTATAAGTTTGGTTGCTTGATCACTCAATCCATAATCGTTGGATCTTTCAAATTAAATTGTTGAGAAACGTTAGATATAACAGTAAAATTATCACGTAGAATGATCTAAGGTTTGAATCTACCAACAACATATTAAAATTTACATGTTTTTTTGAAAAATAAGAATTTTTTCATTTTTTTTCTTGCAGACATGGGTTATTTGATAATATTTTTTATAAAGTACGATTTTTCAAAAAAGTACTATACTAATTGATTAACAAACTTTTAAAATTTCGAATTTAATAATTTACAATGTATATAGGTTAAAAAAGTTAGGCCTATTCTGTAGCTGAGTCTAAAATTTTAAAATACGGTATTTTTAAATATGAATATAGTCCTGCTAACAACGAAGTTAGGTCTCTATGAGTTCTTATAAAACAAAATCACCATTTGCGTATAATTTATTATTTAATAATAAATAATATTTAATTAGTTATGATATAAAATTTAATAAAATAGGATAAAAAATATGCACAAATTTATAAAATTTTATCCTCGTATTATTATATTCTTTGTTGATTTGAATTTTTCTTAGATTGATTTGAATTTTTGAACATAGATTTCTAAATTTAAAATAGTTAGAAAAAAGTAATTAAATTGGCATTAAAATAATGATGACGTAATAATTATTATTAGAATTTAAATACCCACTTTACTAATTTGAGCTTTATCTTGTGTTTTAAAAATTAGATTTTAACGATTTTACACCCCACATGAAGATAACTAAATTATCTTTAATTAAAAGATGGTTTAACAATTTTTATCTAACCGAAATTGTCCATGAAAGAGAAAAGAAAGTCACGAATTTTTTACATGGAGAATTCTATTCAGTATAGAAAACTAATTTATATTTGGTACATTTGGTTTAAATTATCAAAATACACTTTTTAGAATTTAAATATAATCCTATTATTAATAAAATACACTTTTTTAATATTTGATCTAACGATTTTCATTTATCTAGTTAAGATGTCCTTATTAGTTTGGTTGTCCAAGACCGATCAAAATTTTGGATAAGATCTCTATTATATTTATTATATGCGTTCAGCGGAGACTAACAAAAAGGTGGAGACCTGGAGACCAATTCTACACCCTTACCCTTAGATTAACTTGAATTCAATGGTCATCATTTTTTATTATACTTCATAAAATTAAACATAACAAAATTATATTATTATACACAATTAAACATGTTATTTTTAACCATACACGTTCTTAAAACCTATAACATCCGACATTTTATTTAGCAAGTTGGGAGGATTTGGGAGGATCTATATCACTAAACATCGTACTGTAAATATTATAAACAAAAAGTTCTGCATATAAAAAATATGTTTTACAAATAAAAAAAACCAATGCTTACTGATAGGTCCATAAGTAATAAATTTTAAATACCTATTTTATGTTTGTTTTCGTAATTTTATTATTTAATAAATTATTTTCTTTTGTTTTGTAGGAAAATAAATAAAATCATATTTCAAGCAGAAAAAGGTGAAAAAAGGCAAAGAGATGGAAATACTTGAAGTCAAAAGGAAATTAGAAAAAAATTGGAAAACTTATCGGAGAAGAAAAAGGAATTGAGGAAATATTTCTACAATCCGATTTGTAGTCAAAGAGCCCAAGCCCATTATTTTTCCTATATATATAGATCTACTCTCTTGTATTTGAGACACCTAGAATTTTATAGCTCCTTTGTTTTTCTGTTTTGTACTTTGCCGGTGATTATTATCCGACAAATACTTGTTTCTTCGGTTAATAATATTTCAGTTCCTGCTTTTCTATTTACCTTACTTATCTTGCGTGCATGCGTTAAATAATATTAGTTTATTAATTTTCTTTGTCCGATTCTTAAACTGTCAGCCTGCCATTCATGTTATTAAATTTAGTTTTAAGTTTCAGGTGATTAAAGTTTGCAATTTACGTGTTCACATGGCCAACTAGTCTTTATTATTAATTTGATAATCTAATTAGCTTATATTATTTCGTGAGACCATGTTTAATACATATACTATTGTTAATTGTTTTTTTAATTCTAAAATCATGTCTAGCTAAATCTCTTGCCCTAGGATGAAGATGAAGTTAATTTAATTATTTTTGATATCTTCTTGTTCCTATTAATTGGTTCTCATAATTTTTCTTGGTGCTTAATTGTTCAATTGACAAAGTGATTTTGATATATTATTGTTACCGGATTTATTTTTCATAGCCTATGCTTGCTCCATGAAGTTTTGATGGGTTATTGTTAAATAACAAGTTTCATAGTATATGCTTGTCTCGTTAATTGATATATCTTATTTGTGAAGGGAAGAGAATTAATTTTAGGGCGAGTTGATATTAATTGTGATTGATTAATGGATTCGGATTCCTAGGTTTTCCATATTTGATTTTAATTGTTAGTTAGGTTAAACAAATCTCATCTCAAATCTTATTGTCTAGTTCGCCTGAGTTAATTGTTAGGGTTTTGAAAATACATAGTCTCTGTGGATCGATCTGTGATTGCTACAACTGAACATTGTGCGCTTGCAGTTTACATTATTTTTACACATCAAGTTTTTGGCGCCGCTGCCGGGGATTATTGGTAATTTTCACTCCTTGATATTTAATTCTTCGGATTAGTTTCTTGTTCTGCATTGTTTGTCTTTTAGGGTACATTGAAGCGGAGGAAAGCTTGGACAAGAAGATTGCTAGAAGGCCTCATCGTCTCTTGTGGAATTTTTGGAAGCGCTTTTCGGTATTCCGTATCACCTCTCTCTATTTTCTTTCCATCATTATTGAAAAATCCAAAAAATTAAATATTTGAAAAAACCAAAAATATTAGTTAGTTATTTGTTAAAAACCAATTTGTTGCATCATTCATTCTCTCACATAGGAGCACATCATCTAGATTTATTCATTGTCTTTATCACTTTCCATCTTATACAATTGTGGTGATTGCTGGAGGAAAGAGGTACGTACAATTTAGAATAGAACACGTAGTGTAGTGCATTCATAAGTGTTTATTTCTCGTTCTTTGTGTGTTGCATCATCTAATAAATCTTAAGGGCGCCACCCAATTTCAAGATAAGGTGAGGGATTTTATCACTCTTTCCTTGGCCCACAAATCACTAATTCGTTCATCTTGCATTCTTTTTCCTTAATAAAATCAATTAGACGTTAGCCCCTAGGATATCGCGCTCAACTAGGAAGAGAATCTAGGAGGAACAAATCACTAAGTATTTTTCGGTGGTGTCTAGGACTAGCGAAAGCTTACCTGGCCTTTAGACTGGTGCCTAGAATGGTGGTTAGCCTCTTGGCAATGCTTCCTCCTGCCTGGCCAGTCACGACGAATGCTTTTTGAGTTGTTACTTTTAGTAGTATCTTATTGTTAGGAGCAAGGTCTAGATTTTTTTAGGATAAGACAGATTTTTCTTTTGATTTTACATATTCTTGGGTGTTTACTTATAGCTCTTGTCCGCTACGTGCTTAGTTGATTGCTTCTCTTGTATGCAAAGTATTTGGGTTCGAGATAATACATCTAGATTAGTGAGACAATCCGATCTTTCACTACCTGGAGTAGCAAGACAACTCGATTTCTCTTCACCCACTAAAATTGAGTCAAAAGAAGTAGAAGTTCCAACAACCGTCATGGCTGTCTCTCTTAAAGAACGTTGTTACCCTGCTCGTACCGCTCAACCCTCATGCATAGTGCTACCAGCAGTAACCGCAAACAATTTTGAAATCAAACATCATAACATTAGCATGTTACCTAGGTTTGCTGGGGTAGAGGGAGAGGATCCATATCTTTTCATTCGAGAATTTGAGGAAGTCACTACTAGAAATATGTCAATAGACATCAGTTTCTGGCCGTTGTCTGAGTATTTTTCGACCGATGTCTTTGTCGGTGATGTTAAAAGCTACCCCATTAGACATCAGTGTTTCACTGATGTCTAAAAACCGTTTATACATCAATTATAATTACTTATCTGATGTTTATGTTAAACATTTTTGCTTAATAGTCATGAGCCTCAGTTTTATATTGTTAAATTACTTGTGTTAGATGCAAATAAACACATGCCACACAAAGTATAATTCGACATATACATCATTTTTTGAGGAAAAAATGATGTCTAATGACTAGTATACATCATAATCCTCACTAAGAACTAATGTGTAAGATACTGTTATACATCGGTTTTACCTGATGTTAGAGATGCACTTAGACATTGTTTCTTTGTTTTTTGCCCGATGTTAATGATACACTTACACATCGATTTCTGTTGAAAGTTCGTTGTCTGGTTTGTTATTACACATCATTTTTCTGTTTCCCAACCGTTGTGCAGTTTGTTATTAGACATCGAAATTGTTCTACATTTTTGTTGTGTGTGTGGTTATTAGACATCGAATTTTAAACGCTTTACATCTAAAAACTGATGTGGTTTTTATTGTTACAAACAAGTCTTTATTTCAAACATTCAAACACTATTATTAAAACAACCATAAATTCAGAAATATTGTAGCTTAATCCTTAAACATCCATACGATAACCAATGTTTATGGAATTAGCCACCCCAAAGCAATATCACAAACTACCTACCATCCGTAAAACCAACAAAAACACTAGTACCTACCATCCACAAAAACACCAGTTCACTACCTACCTTCCACAAAAACACCAGTTCACTACCATCCACAAAAACAACCAAACTCCTAGAAATACCATCCACAAAAACAACCAAACTACTAGAAAGTTATCACCATCATATCAGGTAGTAATTAATAGTCTAAATGCACATCTGATCAATAGATTCTGTCAAATACGGTCTTGGATGAACTCGAGTGCCTTAATACACACCTCATCCAGCTCGGCCTCATTGTAAGTCCTTCGAGTACACAAACAACAAATATGATCAAACTTTAGTACTAAATGATTTAACAAATGATTAAACAAACCCAATTTAGTACAACAACAACAAACCCAATTTAGTACAAGAACAATAACAAACATGGTCAAACTTTAGTACTAAATGATTAAAAATAAAACCCCCAATTTCAAAAATTAGGGTTTCGATTTTTAAAAACCCCAAATTTAAAAATTAGGATTTCGATTATTAAAAACTCCCAAATTTAAAATTAGGGTTTTGATTTTTAAAAACCCCCAATTTTAAAAATTAGGGTTTTAATTTTTCAAAACCTCTGATTTAAAACTAATTAATGTATGCTTAGAAATGCTACTATACATACAAATGCAACTTTCGAGCTTTGAACCACTTACAAATTCGAGCTTTCGAGTTTTGAACAACGCACTTGAGCTTTCGAGCTTTGAACCACTTGATTCCTTGAGAGAGAGCGTGTGGTGAGAGTCGAGAGAGAGTGGTGAGAGTTGAGAGAGAGTGGTGTAGTGAGAGTCAAGAGGGAGGGAAAGAGAGAGAGAGAGAGAGAGAAAGAGACTGATATGAGAGTTGAGAGAGAGAGAGACGAGAGAGTGGTGTGGTGTGGTGTAATTGAGTTTTTAGTTTTTAGGTTTTTGTTAAAAATATGGCAGTTAAGGAGGGGGGGGGGCAACAAAAAAATGATTAAGGGGGGAAACAAAAAAATTGGTTAAAAGGGGGACGGACCGGGGGAAACAAAAAATTAGTTAAGGCGGGGAAAATCTATAAGCGGGCAAAATTGTAGAGGGCGCGCGGGACGAATTTTTTTAAACGGTACTTAAGACATCGGTTGGTTAGTGAAGCGATGTCTAAATAACAGACATACATCAGTGTTTTAGAGGACGATGTCAATATCATATTTTTACATCGGTGTCACTTATACCGATGTTAAAGCTGTGATGTCTATTACACTTTTTCTAGTAGTGAGTGTGTGCCTTACAAAAACTTCAATAGTTAAGTGAGGATTCCATTAGGCTCAGACTCATTAACTTTGCTTTAAAAGAAGATGCTAAACAGTGGTTGTATAGTCTACCCGTTAATTCCATTTCCATATGGGAGGGATTTGTTGCTATATTTCTTAAAAAATATTTCCCTAACCATAAGGCTAACAGGCTTAGGAATGAAATCAACCAATTTCAACAAAATCCAAATGAACCTTTTTGGAAATATTTTGATAGATTTCAAAAGTTGTTGTCTAAGTGTCCTCAACATGGTATAGAAAAATGGAGACTTTGTAAAATTCTCTATGAAGCCTTAGATAGCCAAACCACTGCTTTGTTAGAGTCTATGTGTAATGGTAGGTTTATGGATGATGAAGAAGCTTGGCAATTTTTTGAAGAGTTAGCTGAAAGAACAATGTTGTGGGAGTCAACTAGGGAACCCAGTCATGAAACTGAAAAATCTAAGGGCGTACACGTAGTTGGTAATTCTATTGCAACCGAAGCTAAGTTAGCTACTCTCACTAGACGTCTAGAAGCTTTAGAAACCAACAAGGTGTCCTCACAAGTGTTTCTGTGTGCAAACTGTAATTCTCCTACTCATTTGATAGAGAATTGTCCTGAAATTGAACAAGCCAATGCCATGTTTCAATCTAGAGTTAGGAATGATCCCTATTCATCCACATACAATCCTGGTTGGAAAAATCATCCAAATTTCTCATGGAACCAAGGTCAATACAATCAGTATACCCAAAATTCTCAACCTGCTTTTCAAAAGCCCAATCATGGTCCATACCCAACTCAAAATCCTAACTCATATCCTCCACAAAATCTCGGTCAATACCCAAATTCAGTCCCTTTGAATCCTCCTGGTTTTACCGAATCTAACAAAAGATTTACTTCCATTGAAAAGAGTTTAAAGGCATTGCTCAAATCTCAACAAAATTTCATGAACACTATGACCCAAGATAGGCAATTGCTAAATTCCAACGCTCAAGCCATATCTAAGCTAGAGGTCCAAGTCAGTCAGTTAGCAAACACCATCAGTGAGAGAGAGAAAAATCGATTTCCTAGTCAACCCGAGATTAATCCCAAATTTCGTCCAAATCAAAAGTCTCATGAAAATGTGAATTCTGTTATCTCTCTAAGGTCTGGTAATCGATTCAATAATCATGCTGGTGTCAATACTCAAATAGAAGATAAGCTTACATCTAAACCAAATCCGTTACTCTTGAATCCTAGTCTTAAACAATCTTCCAATCCCAAGAGTCCTGAAGAAGTTGAATCTAATGAGTCATCACCCTCCGATGAACCACCTTCAAAACCCCAATCTGATGTGTCTAATGAAAAAGTCTTTAAGCCAAAAGCTCTGTTCCCTCACAGACTTACTTCAAACAAACAATCTGCTCAATTAGATAAGATTTTGGAAGTCTTCAAGCAAGTCAAGATTAACATTCCTCTTTTAGATGCAATTCAACAAGTTCCCTCTTATGCTAAGTGTCTAAAAGATTTGTGTACTCATAAAAGAACAACTCATGTTCCTAAGAAAGCTTTCCTAACATCTAATGTTAGCTCTATCTTGTCAAATCAAATCCCTTTGAAGTATAAGGATCCTGGTTGTCCTACCATTTCTTGTGTCATTGGTAATACTTTCATTGATAAAGCTTTACTCGATCTAGGAGCTAGTGTGAATCTTCTTCCATTATCTGTCTATCAAGACCTGGGTTTAGGTGAACTTAAAGAGACTAGTATCACTCTTCAGTTAACTGACCGTTCTGTAAAAATTCCTAAGGGTATGGTGGAAGATGTGTTGATTAAGGTTGGTGATTTTGTCTTCCCCGTCGATTTCATTGTTCTAGAAACCGAACCTGTCAAAAATCTCAAAAATCAAATTCCCATCATTCTAGGAAGACCTTTTCTTGCCACGTCAAATGCTTTGATTAACTGTAGGAACGGTTCAATGAAACTCACTTTTGGAAATATGACAATAGATCTTAATGTCTTTAATGTAGGTAATCAATCTAATGAGCTTTTTGAACAACCCGTAGGAGTTCATTTGATTGATGAAGTTGTTTCACGGTCGAATCTTGAGGATATTGCAATTATGTCTTTTCTTGAAGACGATGTTTTGTTAGAGTATGAGAGTAATAAAGAAATTCATGATCTGTATAAGAATTTTTCTTCTGATGAAATGTTAGATGAATTAAATGCTATTTGTTCTAAGCATGAAACTCAACTTGAGGATAGTTCTTTGAATCCTAAGTCAGTTGTTAAGACTTCTATTGGTGTGCCACCCCCACTTGATTTTAATCCATCTTTTTTCACTCTTAATCAGTCTCTGATAGTTGATAATGAAACTCATCATAGTTCATAACCAAGAATTTCAAGTCATTAATCTACTTAAACAACATAAAGAAGCGTCTACTTGGTTTATGAATGAAATTAGTTTAATGAGTTTTATTCTGGTTCAAGATCATCTTTCTCTAGTGGATAATGTTGTCTTTGTGGGTGAGTTTCACATGCTTATGGATTCTGTTCTGAAGGTAGTTTTTCCTCGAGCTGGTATTGGTTAGTAAGTGGTTTTGTATGTGTCTCCCATTGTCAAGTGTAGGTATGGAGGAATGTGTGTGAGTGTGTGTGTCTTATAGGTATTCTTATGTATCTCAATCATGCCCTTATCAGGTATTCTCGTCCTTTTACTCTGTCATTTTTCTCTCATTTGCATACATTGAGGACAATGCATGATTTAGGTATGGGGGAGGGGTTTAGTAGTACTATAAAAACAAAAAAAAAATAAAAAAATCCCAAAAAGAATTTTAGTCTTGTAAATTGTAGAATTCTAGCCTTGTGAAATGATTGCTTGTTTCTTGATGCACCCTTGCATGCTATAGTAATCTTGTGTTTCTGATACTTTTGATTTAGAAGTGATTTGCTAAGTTCTTGTTCACACACATACACTAGCAAGTTGAAACTAGTAGACTTACTGAATGTTGCAAGTAATTAGAAGGACATGAATATGTGCAAAATGATTTGGTTTTCATGCTTTGAGTACAAGTTGGTGCATTGAAGAGATTTTTACTTGGGATTGATTATGTTTTACCACCATGTGAGATTTTGAGCCTATATGCATATCTTTTGCATTTTATATTCGTTTGCTTGAGTGTCCACATGTTGTTTTCATTGCTAGCACTTGTTTGAGACCTTTCTTGAATGCATGACATTATTTGATGGTAAGATGATAAAGGCATTTAGGAATAACCTATATTTTCCAAATTACCACACACCATTTATATATGATCAATTAGTTACCCTCTTGAGCTTAATCCTATTTTTTCGGTGACACACCACATTACGTGCCTAGACCTTTTTCTTGTGTAGCCTTACTTATGCTTGATCCCAAATTGTCAATGGCTAGTAGGAACTTGAAGGAGTAATAAGGTGTGTGAGATGGGTTTACTTTTGTTCATTACTTTTGAGAAAATATTTGGTTTGATTGCTTACTTGATAGTCGTTGTTCAATAAATTTTTGAAGAAGGATTGTGGTTGCCTATATGTATCTCTTAGCTCTCAAAAAAAAAAAAAAGATATATGAAAAAAAGCAAAAAAAAAAAAGAAAAAAAAGAAAAAAAAAATATATTATGAGAGCATACTTATGTTTGTGTGATCCTTCTTCATTCGACTAATCAAGCCTTTTGTTGGAAGAAAAATAGAAAATTCATGTGTGGGGAGGATGTTTGGTGATGTGTATGATTTATTATGGTGCCTACTAGCTTTTGACACTTCACCTTCTTTGGCCTTACTTGACATACCTTGTCCCTAGCCCCGTTACAACCCAAATAAAGACCTTTTGTTTATCATCATTGATGTATGTTGTGTTAAAGTTAGATTGATACCAAATGTCAAGCATGCTTATGATTTTGTTGGAATTGAGTGATACACTTACCCTTGTTCTTGAGTGAATATTCTTTTGTGAGTGAAAGGTGAGTTATTGCTTGTTTCTACATTTGAGATTCCAAGTTTTGACTCAAAGGTGTACTCTTGTGAGCTTAGCATGGTTACCAACTTATTCTTACTCTTGACATGGACTTTTGAGCACTTATGCATATTTCTTTGAGTAGACTATGTGAATCCTTGCATCTTCTACGACAAGACATTGAAAAAGCATTTTTGATTCTTAAGTTGATGAAGCATGAGAGGACTTGTATGTCTGGTGTTGCATTGCCTTGTGATTTTTTTATATGAGCTGGATGGATTTTGTGGGTACATTCACTATAAACCCTCACGAGACCTTACTCGTCCACTATGGCTGCCTAGGGGTTTAAAGGGCTTGTTGCATATGCCAAATGCAACCGTGATCACATAGGAAGTGGTATTATCTATTAGTTAGTAGTTTATATTATATTAGTTTTTCTCGAGGACGAGCAAAAGATAGGTATGGGGGCATTTGATAGGTCCATAATTAATACATTTTTAATACCTATTTTATGTTTGTTTTCATAATTTTATTATTTAATAAATTGTTTTCTTTTGTTTTGTAGGAAAATAAATAAAATCATATTCCAAGCAGAAAAAGGTGAAAAAAGGCAAGGAGATGGAAATACTTGAAGTCAAAAGGAAATTAGAAAAAAATTGGAAAACTTATCGGAGAAGAAAAAGGAATTGAGGAAATATTTCTACAATCCAATTCGTAGTCAAAGAGCCCAAGCCCATTATTTTTCCTATATATATAGATCTCCTCTCTTGTATTTGAGACACCTAGAATTTTATAGCTCCTTTGTTTTTCTGTTTTGTACTTTGTCGGTGATTATTATCCGACAAATACTTGTTTCTTCGGTTAATAATATTTCAGTTCCTGCTTTTATATTTACCTTACTTATCTTGCGTGCATGCGTTAAATAATATTAGTTTATTAATTTTCTTTGTCCGATTCTTAAACTGTAAGCCTGCCATTCATGTTATTAGATTTAGTTTTAAGTTTCAGGTGATTAAAGTTTGCAATTTACGTGTTCACATGGCCAACTAGTCTTTATTATTAATTTGATAATCTAATTAGCTTATATTATTTCGTGAGACCATGTTTAATACATATACTATTGTTAATTGTTTTGTTAATTCTAAAATCATGTCTAGCTAAATCTCTTGCCCTAGGATGAAGATGAAGTTAATTTAATTATTTTTGATATCTTCTTGTTCCTATTAATTGGTTCTCATAATTTTTCTTGGTGCTTAATTGTTCAATTGACAAAGTGATTTTGATATATTATTGTTACCGGATTTATTTTTCATAGCCTATGCTTGCTCCATGAAGTTTTGATGGGTTATTGTTAGATAACAAGTTTCATAGTATATGCTTGTCTCGTTAATTGATATATCTTATTTGTGAAGGGAAGAGAATTGATTTTAGGGCGAGTTGATATTAATTGTGATTGATTAATGGATTCGGATTCCTAGGTTTTCCATATTTGATTTTAATTGTTAATTAGGTTAAACAAATCTCATCTCAAAATCTTATTGTCTAGTTCGCCTGAGTTAATTGTTAGGGTTTTGAAAATACATAGTCTCTGTGGATGATTGCTACAACTGAACACTGTGCGCTTGCAGTTTACATTATTTTTACACATCACTTACTGCATAACTGAAAAAAATGTGTAAAAATTAAATTATGCAAAAATAAAGAATAAAATAGTAAAATAATAATGTTTTGCAACTAAAGTAATGCACTAAATTAAAATAATAATATATTGCACTAAAAAATTATGAATACAATAATTGAAAGTAAAAAGTTTTGCAAACAAAATAACATAGAATATTAAAATTGTGCAAATGTTTTGAATAAAAAAATGGAAGACGTGAGAATGAATGTAATGCATATTGTAGTTAACGTTGTTGGTAACGTATAAGCTGTATATGCCTACATACAACCAATTTATAAGTGTGTAAAACAAAATAATATGTACCCTTGGATTAGATAGAAACGAATGGTGTAAGATGTGGTCTCCAGGGTCTCCAGTTAAGTTTAGCTGAACTTTTCTCTAAGGATTTAATATAATAAGGATATCAAGTATATACTGATATAAGTATCTTACTAACTGCTTTTACTTTTAATGTTTCGGTTTTATTTACAGTGTATATAAAATTTTAAAATACATTATTACTTAAAAATTATTAAACAGAATAAAAATTATGTTATGATTATATAAAATTTTATTCTCATATTATTATATTCTTTATCGATTTGAATTTGTTCTTAATTAATTTTAATACTTTATTGAAAGAAACATAAAATTTCTATATTTAAAACAATTAGTGGAAAAATAAATAAATTGGTGCTACAAAAATAAAATTTTTTTATTAAAATTTAGATACTCACTTTACTATTTAGGTTCTATCCTGAGTTTTATAAATTGAATTTTGACGATTTTACAACCCATGCGAAACTAACGAAATTATCTTTAATTTAATGATGGTTTAATAATTATTATCTAACTTGACCCGTTGACCTACCCATAAACCGAAAAGAAAAGATGGTTAAGAATGTTTACATAAAGAATTCAATTCAATATAGAAAACCAATTTATAATTGGTTTAAATTATCAAAACACACTTCTTAGTATTTAAATATAATCCTACCTTTAATCAAATACACATTTTAATATAAGTATTATATTCAAAATTATCGTTTATGAATATGAAACCCTCAATATTTTAATAATATTTTGATATTATCCTTTTTTTGTTTGTTATATGTAAAATAATATAATTATAATTTGGATTAATCAAATTGTTATTTTCCTTCACAAAAAAAGTGTTTAAATTTATTTATGTACAGGAGTTCTCGTAAGTCTTTGTAGGTTCACGTGTATCATTGTGTATGATATACATGAGCATTATATTGATAATTTTTAATATTGTAATCAATATGAATTGTTATCTTTATATTTGGTTTAACAATTATTATCTAATTGGAACTATACATAAATTCAAGAGAAAAGATATTTAAGAATTTTTACAATGAAAACTTTTAAATTATCAAAATACACTTTTTAGTATTTAAATATAATTCTATTATTAATCAGATACACGTTTTAATATTAGATCTTACCATTCTCATCGATCTATTTAAGATCTAACTGTAATTATTAATTTGATCGTATAGTGATCGTACACAGACCAGATCGATTTTAATTTTTTCTTAAATTGATTTTAATATTTTATTGAAATAAAAATTGAATTTATAAATCTAAAATAATTAGGAAAAAAATTAAATTGGTGCTACAATAAAAAAATATTTATTAAAATTTAAATAATCAATTTACTATTTGGGCTCTATATATCTTGAGTTTTAGACAACAGATTTTAACGATTTTACAGCCCATGCGAAGCTAACAAAATTATCTTTAATTTAATGATGGTTTAATAATTTTTATCTAAATGGAACTATCCATAAACTAAAGAGAAAAGATAATTACGAATTTTTACATAAAGATTTCTATTCAATATAGAAAACCCATTTATAATTGGTTTAAATTATCAAAATACACCTTTTAGTATTTAAATACTATCCTATTATTAATCAAATACAATTTTTAATATTATATCTAACGGTCCTCATCTATTTGAATATTTATAGTTTTATAATCCAACGGATCATATACTTTTGGTAGTACGGTGACCGACCAAAGTTTTGGATAAGATCTCCCTTACGCTTATTATAAACTAGTTTAAAACCCGTGCGATGCACGGTTGAAATTTAAATTTATTATCTTTTTTATAGTTTAATATTTCATTTTTTTATATTTATATTTACTTTTCATGAATATGATTTTAAAATTTGAATAGTTCTATTCATATGTTGTTGAATTCGAGGTTGAATTGACGTAGGTGTTTGTATTTGTTCGTGATTAGTTTGTAGTTTAAGAGTTTTGTGTATAATAATATAATAGAGATGTACTTAAGGATCGTTTGGTTCGTAAAGTGGTATGAGTTGAAATCAGTAATCGGGTTAAGGTGGTATGGGGTTGAGATATCATTTATGATATTATGATATTTTCAATTGACTAATTTTAATTAATTTAAAATATTTATTTAATTATTTTAAAAAAAAAATTTGAGTTGTTGATTTGTTCTTATATTAAAATATATATTTAATTGCTTGTATAGATATGAAAATAGTAGAAATAGTATTGATTCGTGGTAGCTCTCCTCATACCCACCTCCCCCTAGGGTATAAAAAATCCATACCTTGGGGGTTTGAGGTATGGGTTTTAAAATTATCTTTACTGAACCAAACACTAGGTATGTGGTTGGAATGAATGAAACCCATACCGAGAACACTTCGAACCAAACACGACCCCTAAGTTTAGGTAGTTATTACTAATTATAATATAAAGTTTATTTTTTATTAATTATTTTCTATGAATTGAAAGTTATAGAAAAAATTATAACAAAACATAAAATCTATAAGTTTAATATAATAATATTACTATTTTATATAGAAGTTACCCGTATTATTTTTAGAAAATTAGTTGTTTTCGTTAAAAAATATAAAATAGATAATGTGTTAAAAAAGGTAATTAATTATTTATTAATAATTATATAAAATTTTATTATCTTATATATATATATGTTGCCCGTATTATATTTAGAAGGTCATTAGTTAGAAAATATAAAACAACTAAAGTGTTTTAGCAGAAATAGGTAACTGATTATTTATTAATAATTATATATAATATATTATCGTTCTATATATGTGGTTCGTGTTATTTTTAGAAGATGAGTTATTTTAGTTAGAAAATATATAAATAAATAATGTGCTTTAGCTGAAAAAGACAATTTTTTATAAATATATAATAGTATCACCACGTTGTCCGTGTTATTTTTAGAAGATGAGTTGTTTTTGTTAGAAAATAAGAAACATGTAATGTGCTGAAAAAGGCAGTTGGTTATTTATTAATAATTATACAAAATTATTTTATGTTTTTAAATATATGTTGCCCGTATTATTTTTAGAAGATGAGTTATTTAAGTTAGAAAATTTAAAATATGTACTTTGCGCGTGTTATTTCTAGAAGATGAGTCGTTTTATTTAGAAAATAGAAAACATGTAATATGTCTTAACTGAAAAAGGTAATTAGATAGTTATTAGTAATTATAATATAAAATATTTAGAAGATGAGTTGTTAAAGTTATAAAATATAAAATAGGTAATGTGAGTTGTTTTATTTAGAAAATATAAAACATATAATATGTTTTAGCTGAAAAAGGTAATTAGATAGTTATTAGTAATTATAATATAAAATATTTAGAAGATTAGTTGTTTAAGTTAGAAAATATAAAATTTGTATGTGCCCTTGTTATTTTTAGAAGATTAGTTGTTTTAGTTAGAAAATACAAAATTGGTAATGTAGTGAAAAATATTGTTGATTTTTTATTAATAATTATATAAAATTACATTATGTTTATATATATATGTTTTTCATATTATTTTTAGAAGATGAGTTGTTTATGTTAGAAAATATAAAATAAGTAATGTGTCCGTGTTATTTTTAGAAGATGAGTCGTTTTATTTAAAAATTATGAATAGGTAATATATTTCAGCTGAAAAACGTAATCAAATAGTTATTAGTAATTACTAACTTAAAATCCGTGCGATGTACGGTTGAAAATTTTAATTTTTTTTTTATATTTTAATATTTTAATATTTTTATTTTTGTATTTGCTTTTTATGAATATGATTTTGAAATTTGAATAATCATACTTATATGTGGTTGTTGAACTCAATTAAAGTAGGTGTTTGTGTTTTTGTATTTCATGAATTTTGTGTTTAATAATATTTTTATATGTTTTTAATAATTAGGTAGTTATTAGTAATTACAATATTAATTTTATTTTTTATTAATTATTTTACATGAATTGAAAGTTATAAAAGAAGTATAATTAAAATAAATTTTATGAGTTTAATTTAATAATATTATCTTCTTATATAAATGTCCTGTGTTATTTTTAGAAGATGAGTTATTTTAGTTAAAAAATATATAACAGATAATGTGTTGAAAAAGACAATTAGTTATTATTAATTATATAAAGTTATATTCTCTTTTAATATAAATGTTACCCGTATTATATTTTGAATATTAAATTAGAAAATATAAAACAACTAATATGTTTTAGCTGAAATAGGTAACTGATTATTTTATTAATAATTATGTATAATATATTATCATTCTGTATATATGTCATTTGTATTATTTTTAGAAGGTGAGTTGTTTTAGTTAGAAAATATAAAATAAATAATGTGTTTTACATGAAAAAAGGTAATTAGTTATAAATATATAATAATATCACCATTATATATATGTTGCATGTGTTATTTTTGGAAGATTAATTGTTTTAGGTAAAAAAATATAAAACAGGTGTGCTCAAGAAAGAAGATAGTCATTTATTAATAATTATATAAAATTATATTACCTTTTTATGTATATATTGATCGTCTTATTTTTAGATGATGAGTTGTTTAAGTAAGATTATATAAAACACATCCGTGTTATTTTTAGAAGATGAGTTGTTTTAGTTAGAAAATATAAAATAGATAACGTGCTGAAAAGACAGTTATATAAAATTTATATTACATTTTTTATAAAGTTGCCTGTTTTATTTTTAGAAAATGAGTTGTCTTATTTAGAGAATATAAAACAGGTAATATGTTTTAGCTGTAAAAGATAATTAGATAGTTCTTAGTAATTATAATATAAAATGTATTATATTGAATAATTTTTAATATTTTATCCAACGGCTCTCATCAATTTAATTAAAAAGATCCGATGGCTGAGAATTGAGTGACCAGACTACAAAAGTTTTGGACGACCAGACTACAAAACTTTCAATATTTCGTCTTTAATATAATAGTATAGATAAGGAGTTAATTTGACTTTTCTGCAACTATTTTTAAATTATTTGATCGCATAACTAAAATAATAATCATTAAATTTTTTGTTTTGTTCATAAAATTATGTAACTAAAACTAAAACTAATAATAATCATTAAATTTTTTTGTTTTGTTCATAAAATTATGTAACTAAAACTAAAACTTCCAAAAAGAAAAATTTTAAAACAGTAACTATTATAAAACTTTAAAACAATCCTCTTTGATGTGTGCAGAAAAATCAAATGACAATTAAAAATAAAAAGAGAAATTGTCAAAAATACTACTTTTTCTAAGTTTTTTTTCAATTTTACTATCTTCTGAAATTATTTTCAAAAATACGGTCTGCAACTAGATACAACCAAAAAATATTTTCAAAAAATACTGTCTGCAACCAACGCAACCAGATGCAACCAAAGCAACCAGATGCAACTAGATGCAACTTTTTAAAAAATAATTGAAAAAACAGCTAAGAATTCAAAAAAAATTATTAATAAAAGGGGTGAACTTGTGGTCTTGGTTTATCCTGGGGGTTCAATAGTTAACTTTTGGGGTTCAATGTTTCTATTTTGGATTTTAGAAATATTAAGAATGACGAATAATTCGTATACGGACTTAGGGTTTAGGAACCCTAAACCCTAAATGAGGACGCCGGAAAAACATCATTGCTAACTGGTTAATTCTGGTTGTAGATGGTTGCATCTGATTCTGATTGCAAAAGTTGCACATGGTTGCAACTAGTTGCAGACCGTATTTTTGAAAATAATTTCAAAAAGATAGTATTTTTGCAAAAAGTTCAAAAAACCAAAGTATTTTTGAAAAAAAACATTTAGGGGTGGGTATTTATGAAAAAAGCTCAAAGAAAAATATGAGTAGTATAGATAGATAGTATAAATTGTAGATAGAATATTATTGACCTAAAATCTTTAAAGAGGAATATTAAAGAATTGTTACCATCGTTGAATACAATTAAATTCCAATAATTATTTGAAATTATCATCAAATTTTTATAATTACTTAAAATCTAAATTAAATACAGATGAATCTTTTAAATACAAAATTATCTTTTAAAATTCAAATTAAATATGCTATACTCGTCTACATGGACAAAACAAGCTTTATCATTTACACGCTCATCAATCTTCATTCTACAGTTCTCTGAAAAAATATAGCTAGCAAGTGTGAACGGAGAGGTAAGGCTGGAGGACATGGGTAAGACAGTGTGCGTGACTGGAGCCTCTGGGTTTATTGCCTCATGGCTAGTCAAGTTTTTACTTCAACGTGGTTACACTGTCCATGCTACAATAGAGACACCAATTAGTTTTTCAATTCTCTCAAGTTTAATTTCACTTTTCATGCTGGTATCGATATCTGATGTGTTATACCAGCTTAGATTTACGAGGCTATTCAATTTATACATATGGTCTTATATATGAGTAGATTTTTTAACGTGGTTTTGGGTTCATTGTTAAGTGTTACGTATTGACAGTTCGATAATTGTCTTCTAAAGATGATCCCAAGAAAACAGATCACTTGCTTGCACTTGATAGAGCTACGGAAAGGCTTGCACTATGTGTTAGATATGTATATTTGTTCATCAAACATGAGTTAAGTGATAATATATTTTGAAGTGATATGTATTATTTGATATGTGTTATGTGTAAACAATAGTTTTAGAATTCTGATTTGTGCCATGGTTTGTTATCGAATAAGAATAAAGACCGAGTCACCGGGTTGTAGTGACTATTTTCTGAAAATTTAGGACCGTTATCACCGGTTTGTAGTGATCGTGGCATGAATTGTGGGTTTCAAGTTGTTGTTTTTATCTGGTGTCATTTTGTATCGAATAAGTATAAGAATATGAATGTGTATCGAGAATTATTGTTTTATATATTGTTATCGTATCGAAAATCGTATTATTCTATATGTGTATACATGTTATTTGTCTGACTAGTTTGATCGATTGGTTTCTTGCTGGGTTGTATGGCTCATTCCTTACCATTTTCAGATTCGAGTTAAGATCGAGTTGGATAGCATTGGATTCGAGGATCTTAGGTTTAGAAAAATTGACTTTTGGGATCATAGTTAGTGCGCTTTTGTAATAGTTATCCTTGTATAGAACTTTTGTCACGCTTCCGTCTGTTATTGTCATTGAATAATTGTATTTTATTTTAGTTTTGATTTAGAATTAATAGTCCGAAAAATCGAGGCGTTACAAATAGGCCAATCATATTTATAATCCATTCTACCGACCCTCCATCTCTCCAGCTTTACTCTATTGCCATTTAATAGATACATATTATGTGTATAAATCTATATATTATATACAGTGATTTAAGAGGCTTTTACATTAGAAAAGTTTTACTCACTAAATTACATGGCACGCCATCTACAAGTTAAACTTGTGCAGAGCAGAGACGAGACATATAAAAATGTTACCTTCGCTTCGGTAAACGTGAAGTGTTAAATATACTATATGATATTGAGGCCTTCCTCTAATATCTTAAATAAATTACATGACACGCCATCTACATGTTAAACTTGTGCAGAGCAGAGACGAGACATATAAAAATTGTAACAGCCCCAAATCCGGGGTCAGGGATTTAGAGTAGTCACGATCCACTTACTTCTTGCCTTGCCTGCTTTACTCGCAATAGACACAATTCATCTGCTTATGACCCCACAATGTATATAACTCTCACACACACACACAGGTTAGAGTCTCAGAAACGATACAATTACAACCATTGCGGAATAAATAATCTTTATTACAATACCCAAATGTCTTTTGAATTTGCTACTGATACAACTCCTAAGTAATGGTACATTACCAACTTAGCCTTGTAATACTCACCACCCTCTCATACCATTCATATCTATACATAAGATGGATACCAAAAGCTCCAGCTTGATCTGACTGGGTCACACTACTTCTAGGATCACTGCTAGAAACTGCTCATGAGAATGCCTTGCGCTTACCACTCGCCTGAGGGATGTGCGCCGAATCCTTGGTATCCTACTTCGCTGCTATATAATATTTATAAAACAATAGCAAGAGTGAGCGATAGCTCAGCAAGGTAATAAAAGTTAAACCAATATAACCTTTCCGAAAGATATCTGCTATGTAAGTAAAATATCAACATATAACTTAAAAGATGAAGTTATAAGGTGATTCAGTATAAACAACTCCCTTACCGTAACTCATGTTATGTAAGGTATCCACAGAGTCATATGATATAAAAGATGAAGTTACGAGGAAAATTCAATATAAGGTTTCTGTAACCCAAAATCCACTTATGCATATATAATCTGAGTAAGGTTTTATCAGAGTCATAACTCATAAAATAAAAGATGAAGTTGCAAGGATTTATTGTAACTTCATTTTTGAACACTTTTCAACCCCCTGCCAACATGATCGGTAAACCTGAACCAAGAGTGTTATCCTTAGTCCCTTTCAATACATGTTGCAGAATTATCCAAATTGGATGATGAACCAATACTGGAGTAATCACCGCGCCAGTTGTCCCAACCTCACTATGATCAGTAGCAGGTCGTACAACTAAAAATGTTTTCTACATGTAGATGGAAGAACACGACAGCCTGACATTGTCTACCGCCTTTCTGGATCTCCCGGCCCATTTGGGGCAATAAAAATTGATGGGTCGGCACGACTCGACCTCTTACACTGCTCCTATTTCGGATGAAATCCATGACTCTGAAACGTAAAGATCGTCCCCCTTTCCCCAAGTGTAATACTTATTGATACGACTCCACTAAGTAGTTATATCTAGGTTGGAAAGGAAGATTCCCCAATATTTCCCAAGCTATTGCTTGTTAATGGATATCGACATGTTCAATCAATTTACTCCTCGATCGTTGAGGTAGTAACACAACATTTGACTTGCGGAAATTAAATTGCTCCGAGAAAATATCTGTCCCCTGACAGTTTTGAGTTGAGAGTTTAAAATGAGTAGCAGTCACTTAAATCAGGTTTCCCATATTTTTGGTAGTTGAGCGAGTATTTAAATCCTCTTAAAAGATAGATTTAAATGGAAAAACAGTGTTTGAGAACCTCCCCTTGATTTAAAATAATTAATAATACTGCTTAGAATATCCTTCATAGGTATTGAAGGTCGAGGGTAAACCTCAAATAATATAACTCATGTTAAAACGTGTTATAAGTATTTAATAAATAATCGAATAATATTTATTAAGTAAATAAACTTGAAACGAATATTCAAAATAATATTTATTAAATAAATAAGGATTAAATGAATATTCAAAATAATATTTATTAAATAAATAAGGATTAAATGAATATTCAAAATAATATTCATTAAATAAATAATCATTAAATGAACATTCAAAATAATATTCATTAAATAAATAATCATCGAATAACCGTTACCCGATATCTTTATCGGAAAAATAATCTTTAACATATACAAAAAATATAACTACTTCCGGTCTAAAGAATAAAATCATACGCCCTTTACCTAGGGCATTTATAAAAACCTGGCTTCTAACTAATATCCCATATTTAGCTTAGAAGCCCATAATTAAATCATAACCTCGAGTATCACTATATATAGCAGTTCGAAGACAAGCATGCAATTTATATATCGCAATGTACTTAGGAATAAAACATGTATACTTCTCATTTGCATATCATATATGAAAGCATTTTATTATCACAACAATAGTAAGCATAGGTTTCGAAAACTTGCATCTATCATATGCATATATTACCTCTCATTATTTTTAATACCATCACATCTATATACGATGTGAGGTTTGAAAGCATGCATAATACATATGCATATGCATCATCAGAATATTTTACTTTAAAACATAGCAGGGAATGAGAAAACTTGCATCATCAGGAAATCAAACATTTTGATAAGTGGAATATAGTATTAGAAAACTTTCCACAATACTCGCAACAAAAGAGTTGATATATAATTTGGAATACGCAAGTATTGAACATTTGAAAATATACCTACTCTGAACAATAGAGTAAGGTTTAGTAAACTTGCCTGGAAATCCCGAAGTAGCAGTAAGTCTCAGGTTGGCCCAGTAATCTAGAATCAATACAAGGTTCAAGATTAATAACTTAACGCTTTCACCATACTAAGTATATACTAACTCAAGTACAAAGTTCACTTTCAAGTTAACTCCTTAAGATCCTTTACTCGAGCATGCTCGCTCACGCATTTTTATAAAATTGAAATTTAATCCTTTTAGCACGAAATATTTTCGAGGGTCTTCTTGAACGTACCTAGCATGTTATCACCAAGTTTCACATTTTATTATGACATCTAAGTGGTTCGATCATAGCCTCAAAGTTGACTAAGTGGTGCGGTTTGGTTTTACGAACGTCTTACACTAAAACACATGTTTCTCCTAAACCGTTAATCGTAATGACATGATTCTTGCGCTCACGTAAACTAGAAACAAAGCTCTACACACTCATGTTCATTACTGAACCAAAAGAGGCAGTTAGGTTTTCGGATTCTAGGCAGTTTTTAGAGTTATCAAAAATCGGGTATTATGACCGCTTAAAATCGAATAATCCAATTTTTAACCAACCCAAATAAGCATTCAACCAACACCCAAGACTCATATACACCATTCATCATCTTCCTCACTGCCTCAACAGGTCTTGGAGCTACAATACTTATTTTTCCATTTTCATAACAACCACACAAGATTCATGCCTCTAAACATGCATACCACATCAAAACTCCATTAAAACACAATATTCATCAAAGGGGTTTCCAAAGATTTATACCTTGGCTTGAAGCTTAGAAGTGCTCTAAAGACTTTACAACTCTTAAACCTTGCTTAGAACATCCTTTGGAAGCCAAACCATCAAGAAACAAAATATGAAAACTAAGTTAGTAACTAATCATCCTAGAACACACCATCTTGTAAAAATCATATAAAATCGAAAAATAAGAGTTTCGTTCTCAAATCTTTTACCACACCTTCTGATCTTCAAGGGATTTCTTTTGAGTCATATATCATCACCAGGGAATGCTTGAAGCTCTACTTATGGGCGTTTTAAGATCGATGGCAGAAACTGCCAGGAACAGGGCAGATTGGAATCTTCAACTTGGGGAAGGGATTTGACTAGGCTACACCCCTTTGTTTGCCATGAAATTTTGAACGAACCTTACCCATGGAGTGGAGAAACTACGGTAAAGATTTGGTGATTTATGGATGGATAGAAGTGGAGATATGAATTGTTCTTTGAGTTGTGCTCTTGTTTGGCAGATTGGAGAGCTTTTACTCATCTTACTTTTGTTTTGCTTTTCAACTTGGATGCATCTTTTCTTTTGTGTTGTTAACCACCCATTGGTCCACTTGTTGCTCTCTCATTAGTCCAAGTGTTGGCCTCTCATCAAACAACTCCATTTTTGCCAATGTTGCAAATACACCATTAGCTTTCTGGTTGACTTTCATGCATGACACCTTGGTTTTCTTCTTCCACCAATTGGATTGTCTTTGTGTCCTTTTAATAAAATCAATACGTTACAACTTATATGTTGCATTTTATTACTCCACTGTGGTACAATCCCTTAAATCAATATTAACTCCAACATCCCTTATCTATTCCCTCTTTATTCCTTGTTCTTAGAAAATGTTCTCGCGTTTCTTCGAATATTCTCAAATCAAATATAATAAAATTCCAAAATATTAAATCCTCAAATCCTCAAATTTAATATCTCATTTCTTGAATATAATAATATATAATTCACTGCCCGGTCAAATACTACATCAAAATAAAATTTGGAATTTCTGAATTCCGATCGTCTTTGCATACACTTATTTACTCCGTAGATCACTAATATAACTTCGGAATATCCACATTACGTCTCGTACATAGGTGGCATATAAAATTTTCTTAATCCTCAAAATCACTATTCATCCACCAAATTCACTATTCACTGATGCACTTAATCATAATAAGAAAAGTTTTAATTTTACCAAAAATTCGGGTTATTACAAAAATGCTACCTTCGGTTGGGTAAACGTGAAGTGTTAAATATACTATATGATATTGAGGTCTTCCTCTAATATCTTAAAGTTTTAGATGAGCTGATTACTCAACATGATGATATCAGAGCTCTAATCGGCGGGGGTCACGAGTTCGATTATCTGCCACCCGTCTTCTTCTAATATCTTAAGGTTTTAAATGAGTTGGTTACTTAACATGAACTCAACATCAAGGATGTGAAGGATGTTGCCAATGCTCACATTCTAGCATATGAAATTCCTTCAGCTAGTGGACGATACTGTATGGTTGAGAGTGTTGCACACCATTCAGAAATTGTTGGTATACTACGCAAGATATATCCTTCTCTTCCACTTCCTGAGAAGTAAGTCTTTTATAGTAGTCTTGAATGTATTGTTGTCATATGTAGTGCATGTTCTGGTCACCTATTCAAATTGAGATAGTTGTCATGCTGTTAGAAAATTAATTGACCTTTCTTTATTGCGTGATTGACTCATTATCAGAGCTTCTATATTCTATTTAATTGAGCTTCTATATTCTATTCATGGATCATGGTGTAAAAAAAATCGCTGGGTTAATTTTTTTGGCTAAATCTGCCACTGTATATATCTTACTGTTCAACTGTACTTCATGTTACCCGAACTATATGCAAAACGATAACCAGAAAGTATGAGTGTTTGAATTAGCCTATCTATACGCTATGTAATTTAAATTGCCAAGCTTGCACACTGAAGGCTTGGTCTGCAAGTAGAAACATTCCATAATAACTGATAGGCTATAAGAGCCCTGGCTCCAAAATCTAGTGCCGGAGCCCAGGCTCAGGACTCATGTAGACTCCGGGATGCAGCATGTTCGGTGGTACCAGAACCCTGAACCCCATGCAGCCCTGACTCACTCCCCAAATCTTGACTTGGGCAAATAAAGATCTATAGATATGCAAGGGAAGATAAGCTCAAATGACGTATGATAAGATCGTCAACCATGATGTGGAAAATAGGGGACGATGTCAGAAATCCAAATGATAGGCTATAAGAGCCCTGGCTCCAAAATCTAGTGCCGGAGCCCAGGCTCAGGACTCATGTAGACTCCGGGATGCAGCATGTTCGGTGGTACCAGAACCCTGAACCCCATGCAGCCCTGACTCACTCCCCAAATCTTGACTTGGGCAAATAAAGATCTATAGATATGCAAGGGAAGATAAGCTCAAATGACGTATGATAAGATCGTCAACCATGATGTGGAAAATAGGGGACGATGTCAGAAATCACACCTGGGCACCATAGGGAATATCCAATGATTGGCGCAAGTATATTCTATTTGAACCACACACCAGCAGGGGCCTGGCACATGTCACCACAATTGTAATATCCGTGAATTTTATTATTTGATTAAATGATATATTTAATCTAAAATATTTATTTTGGAATATTGGAATATTATTATATGATATTTAGTGTGTGATTATGTGCTAAATGGTGAGTCGGAAGCCCCTTTCAAAAATTTCGTCATTTGGAATTTTCTTCAAATTTGAGCCGTTTTGATAATTCAAGAGCCCGTTGAAATTTCGTACATTCATTTTTAATTCTTCGTCTTTCGTATTCGAATCGTTATCGAAAGGGTTATGGGATTCTATTTAACCCTACCTATTTGATTCTGCAAATTAATTTCAATTTTTGATCCGAAAAAGGAAAAATCGTTCCGAACCCTAATTGCTTAAGGGGACGGATTTATCGTTCTATATCAATATTGAAGTTGTTATAGCCCTAGTATTCTTGAGCATTAGTTATATAATGATATATATCAATTTGGATAATCATCAACCTTTTTAACCCCTTATTTTTCGTAAAACATGTTTTTGACCTAATTAGGGTTTTTAAACGATCTAACGAATCAATATCGATCCAAAAATGTTATTTGGGGTATTATTTTTCCAAAAATATAAAATGACCAATCAGACTTCATAACCCTAGCAATTCTTCAGAAATTACTCAAGAAATCCAAAATTCCCAAATAATTATTTTGTGTTCTTGATCTTCAATCAATTCGTTCTAAGGGTTATTGAAGTCCAAATCTGAAGTTCTTATACTCAAATCAAAGCCCCAAAAATCTAGTTTCAGAATCTTCCAACCTCATCATCATCTGGTAAGTATTCGATTTTATATTGATTTTACAAGTTTCGAATTAAAATTAGGGTTCTTGATTCGATTTGGGGATTTTCATTCTGTTGATTCTCCGTTCAATTGGTTGCTTCTAACATGTTCCTAGGGTTCTAATTAGCAAGAATCCATGCTTTAATTTCATGTTTATGTTCGATTTAGTCGGGTTTGATTTTCGGGTTTTGACCCGATTTCTTCTTTCAATTCGTACGTTCTTGATATTGATCTGACATTGTTTTTGGTAAAGGGCTTTTATTGTATGAGTTATAAGCTTCATTTTGGTATATTAATCTTTGAGTTTCATGTAGGATTTAAGTAGATCGGGTTTCCGGCCGAGGTCGTCGCCGGCGAGTTCTTTGAATGAATTCTGGGCACGATTCCGGCATGGGACAGATGTGTGTGTATGTGGGTTGTGTTTGTCTTGCAAAAGCGAACAAAAGCCCTATAGTTTGGTTTTGTTTTGATCGGAAACGGCGAAGTCCGGCCACCGGACGCCGGCCGGATTCTGGAAAACCCAGATTCCGGCGGGTTGTTCTTGGTGACCCGGATTCGTTCTTCCCGACCCGTTTACCCGATTTTTCGACCCGGTTTCAATCTTCAAAACCCTAATTCATTTTCAGAAAACTGTTTTTGAATTTTATTTTTAAATTTAATTCGAAAATAGTTTAAAAACTTTAAAAATTCATATTTTTATTTTAAAAATATATTTTTATATCAGAAAAATTCTGATAAATTATATTTATTATTTTAAATCCGAAAATTGATTAAACTTAATTATTTTAATTATTTTTAATTAATAATTAATTTATTAATTAATTGGTTAATTCTTTTAATCAATTAATTCTTAAAAATTAATTATTAATTAGATTTAATTAATTAAAAATTCAGTTTAATTATTTTCAAGCCTATTTAATTATTTAAAAAATAGTTTGAGTATTTAAAGAGTGTCAATTAATTTTATTAATTGATTTATTTTCATTTAAATGTTTATATTGGATTTAAAAATCCGATTTTTGATTTAAAATTTGTAACGACTTATTAAAAATTCAAATGAGTTCCGTATGATGTTTTAAAAATGTTTATAAGTGCTATATGGTTCATATTAATTGTGTGTCGTGTTTTATAGTCTGTATATGCCCGTACTAGGGCTAGTGTCTGAGTTTTAAATATCGTAAATTAGACCGGACGTCCGATACGTAACCGGTCACTTGTTTAAATGTGTTATGTGAATGATGTGAATTATCTGTTGTTGAGTCATGCATGCGTATTAATTGTGTGGAGACTTGTTTGAGTAATTGGTTGTGTCTAATGTTATCACGAGGGGTAGATAGGATAGAAATTTGTCGGTTATGTTAGAAAGTGAGATTTACGAGGCCGTTGACTTGGATGTTGACTTTTTTATAGTATGGGGATTGTCGTCAAGCGAGTTACGTGGATTACTTATGTGGTTGATTGCGATTGGTCTATCAATTGAGATGTGGATGTTTATGCAACAGAGATATCGGTAAGATCGGTAAGTGCGTCGAAGTTAAGTTACGATCATTTATATTATATGAGGATTATACGTTGAAGACTAAGTACCGTCTCATGTTTGACTATCGAGGCTGGCACGTGGATTCGAAATGGTAAAAGCAGACTAGTGGTGTTCGCAAGAGCGTTAAAGCAAAGAAGGATGGAAGTAGAGAATCGTGCGACAAGACAGAATAAGGAGGAAATCGTATTGTTTCAGCGTTACGAAATAGCTAAGGACCAGAGGCAAGTGTTTATACCCTTGCTTATTAATTGAGGGATATTATCTTGAATTATTAGTATGCATGTTGAATGCTTATTACTGAATTTTCAAATGTTGATTTCTTTTGCATTAAATTGCAAGTATGTTATTTAATCTCGTAAATTGACGAGTACTCTTTTATACCTTTTGAGTTTAGATTCATATTTTCATATTGATTGGAAAGATATACTTATTATATTGAAAAGTTTGAAGAGATAATTAGGGGCCGTATACTAAGGCTCTCTTTTAAAAGACATGATTTTAAAATATTAGGTTGGAATATTGCCAACCCTAGATGAGTGGGAACTTACGAACCCTATGTTGAAAACGTTATTTTAAATTCCGAAGTCGTGGTACTTGTTCTACAAGTATTCCATTTTTCCATCCTGCACCCTTGCATCTATTATTATCATTTCTTGTTAATGCGATCATCTGATCCATTCCCTGATTCGAATTCATTTATGCTGTGCATGATTTAGTTTACTTCCTTCAAATACGAGGCTTATCTATTATAAGTATATGTTCGAAGGACTTGAACTATTTCTGCCAGAAGTTAATAAACCTTTGTTTTCTTCATTTATAAACTTCATCCTGAATTTTTCTTAAACTTGAATTTGACTTTCTTGTCACTTACCAGATTGTTGAATCTTAACTAATTCTTCCATAATGTGATGAATTGAACTGTTAAGGCCATCTAGAGCCTGTTCTTTGAACCCTATTCCATATTGAGTTATTGCAAATTCTGTTGATATCATAATGCCTGTTTCATATCAGATTCAATCTTGTTAAGCATGTTATTGTTTATTCTTTGAACCCTACTCTATATTGACTTGTTACACTTTTCTGTTGATATCATATTGTCTGTTTCATATCAGACTTAACCTTGTTGAGCATGTCATTGTTTATTCTTCATTATATCCCAGTTGTTACATCGAACTCGTCGATGCTTATTGTATTGTCACTTTTCATGTGCACCTCCCCATATTGTGTCGATCTCGTCGATACTAGATTATATTGTTATTCCTTAATGGATTCTTCATAATTGAACTGTTTCCTGGAACGTGAGTTTTCCAGCAATTGTTGTATTAGGTTGTCGATTCTTCCGACACCTGATTGTCGAAGTAAGGTTGTCAATTGTTCTGACACCTGACGTATATAATATAGAATTGGAGTGTTTTTAAAAATGGACCAATTATTGGTCGATGTAATTAAGGCCCAGATTGGCCTAGGATCCAGTAGAGGACTATGACATGAGCTAGTCCGGGGTTGATGCGTGGCTGGCCAGCAGCACAACCTTTGTATTTGATAATTGTTAAAAATCCAATTCTAATATGAATTTTCATTTCTAGGATGAGTTACATCCATATATTTTGTACTTGTGAGATATGACCTGATTCCCAGGTTTATTCGTTGCGTGAAGTTGTTGGTTTGTTGATTATTAATAGTGGTTTCAATCTTGCTGAAATCGCTTACTCTTAATACATTCGGATTCCAAATAGTTGAAATCCACTTCCTTGATTCCATTGGCAGTCGTGAGATATCTATCTTGTTGAGTTTTATTCATACCGCATATCCAGTCGGTACCATGTTGAAGTCTTGAAGTGCGTTCTTTATTTCTTAACCAAGCGTGTTGGCTCATTCTTGCCCCTTGATTATTCTAACCTTCCAGAGTTGTTGATTTCGGAAAATGTCGTGAATAGACCTGTTATCTTCAAATTAGTATTTTTGTACAAACTATGGTCTTGAAGACGTACGAGTTATATTTATTTCATATTTTCTACATACTATCGTAGTTATTGTTGATTCGGTCATCGTAACGACCTATATAAATCTTTTGTGTTTTAAAACTATTCGGTTGCGAGAAGCTAAATGAGATATTGTGATAAATTACCAAACTTACTTTGAAAATATTAGAGATTACAAATGTTTAAGCCATAGGCTTGTTTATTTGAAAATCCAAAGTTTATTTTGGAAACCTTTCGTATCATATTTAATAATACGCTTGCTGAGCAATTCATTCGCTCATACTTGTTTTATTTATATATATTTTAGCCTGCCGGAAAGAAGGTGTATTGGCGAGAGTTGTCCGCGTAGCTGATCAGAGATGGGGAAAGATATTAGCGTAAAGACGTTTTGATCCAGAGCAGTGGAGCTAGTGAGAGGTTTTGTATATAGATGTTTTCTATTGCTTAATATATTGTATAAGATTAGTTGCCTGGTATACTTCTTATCGAAGTTATACTAGTGTATTAGAATTTTGTAAAGAGAATGGTTGTAAAGAAGAAAGATTGTTGTAATGAATTTGGATTCTTGTTTCTAGCACTATAACCTTTAAAGATTCTTGGTAGAGTTGGGGTCACAGATATTATTATTATTGTGTTGATTTTATATTGAACAGGTTGTTTGGATTAAGAGTGCAGCGTGACGACCAAATCATTTGACCCCGGATTTGGGGGCGTTACAGTTGGTATCAGAGCAAGGGTTATAGTAAAACTAGAAACGAGAGTGTGTGGGAGTGTATATAGTTATATAAGGAACGTCAGAGCTCATTTAGAGTTCGTATTGGACTATTGGATATAGTACCGCTGAGTGAGTTAAGATAGAGGTATTTGATTGAGATAGTTGTGCTGAAATGGATAGAACTTCTTGCGTTTGTAGACGTCTGAGGCGGAATCTTCGAGGACTATTACGAGTCGACGACGACGTACGATATTGATAACCTTGCGACGTGGAAAAGAAGGGCTGAAATCGAATAACGTGGAGAAGAAGGGCTGAAATCGAATAACGAGCTATCGAAGGAGTCGACGGAGGAGTCATATGTGAAGACCTTGGTAATACCTTCCCATCCTAAGGAAATATTTGACATTTCTTTAAGCGAAACTTGTGTTGGTGAATATATTCCACCTTTTGACTTTGTACTTGATACTTTTGATCAATCATGATTGCAATTGCATCAGAGGTTGTTGCGACATCTATTTCAATTTGTAAAGCCTGTTGAAAATATGTTATTTAAATTCCAACTCCTTCATTCTTCCGGAGTGGATAACTCTAATTGTGATGTAACACTATTTGTTGATACTTCCTTTCTGGTTGTTCTTCTTTTCTGAAATAACACCTTTGGAATTTATTCAATTTCAATCCAAGGTGTGTATTTGAGAATTCTTATCGAAAGGCCCTGATTGTTATTCTGACTCTAAATTTCTTTCATATTTCTCTACTCCAACTGAGATAAACAACCCTATTTATAGGGGACACAAGGACTATCTGTCTATGTGATAGAAGTCTGACGGGACGCCGTCACTTGTGTGTTGTGAAATACAAGAAGGCTAATTACCTTTAGTACTGTCTTAATAGAGACACACAACATTGAGTTCATGTGATCAAATTGGTCTCTCAGTAATCCTTTCACTTCCAATAATGTTGCTTTGGAATATACAGATTTGGTAACCCCAATTGTGGGACATCTGCTACGATATAGAATCTTTTCACTTCAAACTATCATGAACTTCTTACTTCAAATAATCTGGGAGGTATGCCATTAGGGTGAACTGGAATTTACCCTACCTTACCGAACGAAGAATTTGCGATTGAATTACCATGAACGAAAGCGGACTACGATGCGATTAGAATACTAGTAACATATAACGGAGCCAGTTGTTCTCTTTCTATCGATTAACGTTACGATATGGAAAGGTGAAGTTAGATAATTCAAGAGTTGAATGGAAATTTGGGGGAAAATGTGTAATTGTGCTGATGATATCCCATGTTGTGGAAGATGAACATAATAGATTTTTGTCTCAATGAGAAGAACTTTTAAAATTTGATGATAGGCTAATAATGGAGAATGAGTTAATCTTTGAGTATTTCAGGATTGTATGAGATGGTTGCAAGTCTTTTGTTCACGATAGTTAAGGTAGATTTTACCAGTCAATGTGGATGTATAGAATGAGAATCAAGATAATGTCGAGTTGATCAAGCTGTTTGGGAAATGAGATGGAACCATGGAAAAGGTGTCATGAGTGTTACTGTGAAGATAGGAAAAGAAGATGAAGAGGTGTTAATAAGGATTTAAAGACAATGGATGAGGTAATGAAGGGTTGTTTTCAGCTGAAGAGTTAATTGGCATGAAAGGTATGTGATTGTTGAAAGCAGTTGTTAGATATATTGGAAATAGGTAGAGTTGACCCAAGAACGTGGATGGCTGATAGTATGAGTAGTAAAGGAGAGAATTGAGATGTAAATATCTTCGGTAAAAGGATTAGAAAGGATGAAGTTTTAAGGTTATGATAACAAGAGATTAATTAAAAGAAATGACGGACATAAGGATTCAACCAGGATTGATTAAAGAGAAAGGGCTACATAAAGGAAAGAGTTATGAAAAGAGAAATGGAATTCAGTTACAGGAGGGAACGAGAAAGAATAAGGGATAAGAAGGAAATGTAAGGATATATAAGAGGTTTAAAAAGGATAGTAATGTTGGTGAGTATTTAAGTGCTTGGGATGCTAGAAGATGAAGACAGAGTAACAGAGGTATAGTAGACGATTACAACTAAAGAGATTCCTGAATGGAGACGAAGACATGTTGAGATAAACTGTGGTATGGAGTTGCTAAGGCTTAGAGCTTATAGTGGTGTTATTTAGGTTATTATTGACCGATTAATGAGAGATAATGGTACGGCATGGAATGACGAGTTCAATTGTATTTGACAGAGATCCGCGACGTAATTGAAGAATTCAGACAGACTATGATTGTGTACTAAATTTTGAAGGTAATTGGGAGGATCGTTTACCGATGATTAGATTCCCTTACGACGACAGTTACTATGACAATTTTGAAATGCTACCTTACGACGATTTATTGCGTGTTGGGAAAGTTGCGTATAAGTTTGCGTACCACTCCATGAGTGGTGTATTCATAGTGTATTTCGTAGAGTGTGAACCTATAGAGATCCAGTTAAATTGTTTTGTGTTGAGTAATCGATTGAGATATTGAGCCAGTATGAGAGAGTATTTAGTAATAGAGGAGTCAAATTAGTATGAGTATGAGGAGAAATCCTAAGGTTGAAAAGTCAACCTAGGAATTTGAGAATGAGATGTTGGAAATTATCCACCTGCGTTTGCGCGAGCTGATTCTGAGGACAGAATCCTGTTAAGGGGGGAAGGATGTAATATCCGTGAATTTTATTATTTGATTAAATGATATATTTAATCTAAAATATTTATTTTGGAATATTGGAATATTATTATATGATATTTAGTGTGTGATTATGTGCTAAATGGTGAGTCGGAAGCCCCTTTCAAAAATTTCGTCATTTGGAATTTTCTTCAAATTTGAGCCGTTTTGATAATTCAAGAGCCCGTTGAAATTTCGTACATTCATTTTTAATTCTTCGTCTTTCGTATTCGAATCGTTATCGAAAGGGTTATGGGATTCTATTTAACCCTACCTATTTGATTCTGCAAATTAATTTCAATTTTTGATCCGAAAAAGGAAAAATCGTTCCGAACCCTAATTGCTTAAGGGGACGGATTTATCGTTCTATATCAATATTGAAGTTGTTATAGCCCTAGTATTCTTGAGCATTAGTTATATAATGATATATATCAATTTGGATAATCATCAACCTTTTTAACCCCTTATTTTTCGTAAAACATGTTTTTGACCTAATTAGGGTTTTTAAACGATCTAACGAATCAATATCGATCCAAAAATGTTATTTGGGGTATTATTTTTCCAAAAATATAAAATGACCAATCAGACTTCATAACCCTAGCAATTCTTCAGAAATTACTCAAGAAATCCGAAATTCCCAAATAATTATTTTGTGTTCTTGATCTTCAATCAATTCGTTCTAAGGGTTATTGAAGTCCAAATCTGAAGTTCTTATACTCAAATCAAAGCCCCAAAAATCTAGTTTCAGAATCTTCCAACCTCATCATCATCTGGTAAGTATTCGATTTTATATTGATTTTACAAGTTTCGAATTAAAATTAGGGTTCTTGATTCGATTTGGGGATTTTCATTCTGTTGATTCTCCGTTCAATTGGTTGCTTCTAACATGTTCCTAGGGTTCTAATTAGCAAGAATCCATGCTTTAATTTCATGTTTATGTTCGATTTAGTCGGGTTTGATTTTCGGGTTTTGACCCGATTTCTTCTTTCAATTCGTACGTTCTTGATATTGATCTGACATTGTTTTTGGTAAAGGGCTTTTATTGTATGAGTTATAAGCTTCATTTTGGTATATTAATCTTTGAGTTTCATGTAGGATTTAAGTAGATCGGGTTTCCGGCCGAGGTCGTCGCCGGCGAGTTCTTTGAATGAATTCTGGGCACGATTCCGGCATGGGACAGATGTGTGTGTATGTGGGTTGTGTTTGTCTTGCAAAAGCGAACAAAAGCCCTATAGTTTGGTTTTGTTTTGATCGGAAACGGCGAAGTCCGGCCACCGGACGCCGGCCGGATTCTGGAAAACCCAGATTCCGGCGGGTTGTTCTTGGTGACCCGGATTCGTTCTTCCCGACCCGTTTACCCGATTTTTCGACCCGGTTTCAATCTTCAAAACCCTAATTCATTTTCAGAAAACTGTTTTTGAATTTTATTTTTAAATTTAATTCGAAAATAGTTTAAAAACTTTAAAAATTCATATTTTTATTTTAAAAATATATTTTTATATCAGAAAAATTCTGATAAATTATATTTATTATTTTAAATCCGAAAATTGATTAAACTTAATTATTTTAATTATTTTTAATTAATAATTAATTTATTAATTAATTGGTTAATTCTTTTAATCAATTAATTCTTAAAAATTAATTATTAATTAGATTTAATTAATTAAAAATTCAGTTTAATTATTTTCAAGCCTATTTAATTATTTAAAAAATAGTTTGAGTATTTAAAGAGTGTCAATTAATTTTATTAATTGATTTATTTTCATTTAAATGTTTATATTGGATTTAAAAATCCGATTTTTGATTTAAAATTTGTAACGACTTATTAAAAATTCAAATGAGTTCCGTATGATGTTTTAAAAATGTTTATAAGTGCTATATGGTTCATATTAATTGTGTGTCGTGTTTTATAGTCTGTATATGCCCGTACTAGGGCTAGTGTCTGAGTTTTAAATATCGTAAATTAGACCGGACGTCCGATACGTAACCGGTCACTTGTTTAAATGTGTTATGTGAATGATGTGAATTATCTGTTGTTGAGTCATGCATGCGTATTAATTGTGTGGAGACTTGTTTGAGTAATTGGTTGTGTCTAATGTTATCACGAGGGGTAGATAGGATAGAAATTTGTCGGTTATGTTAGAAAGTGAGATTTACGAGGCCGTTGACTTGGATGTTGACTTTTTTATAGTATGGGGATTGTCGTCAAGCGAGTTACGTGGATTACTTATGTGGTTGATTGCGATTGGTCTATCAATTGAGATGTGGATGTTTATGCAACAGAGATATCGGTAAGATCGGTAAGTGCGTCGAAGTTAAGTTACGATCATTTATATTATATGAGGATTATACGTTGAAGACTAAGTACCGTCTCATGTTTGACTATCGAGGCTGGCACGTGGATTCGAAATGGTAAAAGCAGACTAGTGGTGTTCGCAAGAGCGTTAAAGCAAAGAAGGATGGAAGTAGAGAATCGTGCGACAAGACAGAATAAGGAGGAAATCGTATTGTTTCAGCGTTACGAAATAGCTAAGGACCAGAGGCAAGTGTTTATACCCTTGCTTATTAATTGAGGGATATTATCTTGAATTATTAGTATGCATGTTGAATGCTTATTACTGAATTTTCAAATGTTGATTTCTTTTGCATTAAATTGCAAGTATGTTATTTAATCTCGTAAATTGACGAGTACTCTTTTATACCTTTTGAGTTTAGATTCATATTTTCATATTGATTGGAAAGATATACTTATTATATTGAAAAGTTTGAAGAGATAATTAGGGGCCGTATACTAAGGCTCTCTTTTAAAAGACATGATTTTAAAATATTAGGTTGGAATATTGCCAACCCTAGATGAGTGGGAACTTACGAACCCTATGTTGAAAACGTTATTTTAAATTCCGAAGTCGTGGTACTTGTTCTACAAGTATTCCATTTTTCCATCCTGCACCCTTGCATCTATTATTATCATTTCTTGTTAATGCGATCATCTGATCCATTCCCTGATTCGAATTCATTTATGCTGTGCATGATTTAGTTTACTTCCTTCAAATACGAGGCTTATCTATTATAAGTATATGTTCGAAGGACTTGAACTATTTCTGCCAGAAGTTAATAAACCTTTGTTTTCTTCATTTATAAACTTCATCCTGAATTTTTCTTAAACTTGAATTTGACTTTCTTGTCACTTACCAGATTGTTGAATCTTAACTAATTCTTCCATAATGTGATGAATTGAACTGTTAAGGCCATCTAGAGCCTGTTCTTTGAACCCTATTCCATATTGAGTTATTGCAAATTCTGTTGATATCATAATGCCTGTTTCATATCAGATTCAATCTTGTTAAGCATGTTATTGTTTATTCTTTGAACCCTACTCTATATTGACTTGTTACACTTTTCTGTTGATATCATATTGTCTGTTTCATATCAGACTTAACCTTGTTGAGCATGTCATTGTTTATTCTTCATTATATCCCAGTTGTTACATCGAACTCGTCGATGCTTATTGTATTGTCACTTTTCATGTGCACCTCCCCATATTGTGTCGATCTCGTCGATACTAGATTATATTGTTATTCCTTAATGGATTCTTCATAATTGAACTGTTTCCTGGAACGTGAGTTTTCCAGCAATTGTTGTATTAGGTTGTCGATTCTTCCGACACCTGATTGTCGAAGTAAGGTTGTCAATTGTTCTGACACCTGACGTATATAATATAGAATTGGAGTGTTTTTAAAAATGGACCAATTATTGGTCGATGTAATTAAGGCCCAGATTGGCCTAGGATCCAGTAGAGGACTATGACATGAGCTAGTCCGGGGTTGATGCGTGGCTGGCCAGCAGCACAACCTTTGTATTTGATAATTGTTAAAAATCCAATTCTAATATGAATTTTCATTTCTAGGATGAGTTACATCCATATATTTTGTACTTGTGAGATATGACCTGATTCCCAGGTTTATTCGTTGCGTGAAGTTGTTGGTTTGTTGATTATTAATAGTGGTTTCAATCTTGCTGAAATCGCTTACTCTTAATACATTCGGATTCCAAATAGTTGAAATCCACTTCCTTGATTCCATTGGCAGTCGTGAGATATCTATCTTGTTGAGTTTTATTCATACCGCATATCCAGTCGGTACCATGTTGAAGTCTTGAAGTGCGTTCTTTATTTCTTAACCAAGCGTGTTGGCTCATTCTTGCCCCTTGATTATTCTAACCTTCCAGAGTTGTTGATTTCGGAAAATGTCGTGAATAGACCTGTTATCTTCAAATTAGTATTTTTGTACAAACTATGGTCTTGAAGACGTACGAGTTATATTTATTTCATATTTTCTACATACTATCGTAGTTATTGTTGATTCGGTCATCGTAACGACCTATATAAATCTTTTGTGTTTTAAAACTATTCGGTTGCGAGAAGCTAAATGAGATATTGTGATAAATTACCAAACTTACTTTGAAAATATTAGAGATTACAAATGTTTAAGCCATAGGCTTGTTTATTTGAAAATCCAAAGTTTATTTTGGAAACCTTTCGTATCATATTTAATAATACGCTTGCTGAGCAATTCATTCGCTCATACTTGTTTTATTTATATATATTTTAGCCTGCCGGAAAGAAGGTGTATTGGCGAGAGTTGTCCGCGTAGCTGATCAGAGATGGGGAAAGATATTAGCGTAAAGACGTTTTGATCCAGAGCAGTGGAGCTAGTGAGAGGTTTTGTATATAGATGTTTTCTATTGCTTAATATATTGTATAAGATTAGTTGCCTGGTATACTTCTTATCGAAGTTATACTAGTGTATTAGAATTTTGTAAAGAGAATGGTTGTAAAGAAGAAAGATTGTTGTAATGAATTTGGATTCTTGTTTCTAGCACTATAACCTTTAAAGATTCTTGGTAGAGTTGGGGTCACAGATATTATTATTATTGTGTTGATTTTATATTGAACAGGTTGTTTGGATTAAGAGTGCAGCGTGACGACCAAATCATTTGACCCCGGATTTGGGGGCGTTACAACAATTCTCACCTGGACACATGTGACCCATCAACATCATCCAGGTGTCCCACCTACCTAGGATCCAACGCTCATGATTGCAGGTACCCCCCTTGAGCCCTAATCCTAGGCCTATAAATAGCCCAAGGAGGAAAGGTTTAAGGTTACACTCTCTCTCTCTACACAATATATACACACACCCTCCATATCACTTACTCTCACGCCGGAGGCGCCGCCAGGGTCCAAACCCCCCTCCGGTGTTGTTTTGCAGACACCCGCCAGCAACAACACCGCATCCAGGCGTGGGAACGGCAGGAAGAACTAGATCGGATTCTGGAGTTATCATTTGGCGCTAGAAGGAGGGGAACCCAGTCTTGTGGTCACGGTGCCGCTAGACTCACCATCTTCAAACCCAGTAAGATCTAAACCAACCTTCTCTTTTCAACCATAAAGATGAACTCTTTAGCCCATTTTTACAATGTATGCGTGTTTTTTAGCCTTACTTAGCCCAGATCTTGTTAGCCCTGCTTACATGCTTTAGTTCTTTTGTAGATCTATATTACTCCTGCTTAGATCTATTCGAAAAACCCAGCTTTCTTGATTATTGAGATTGTGAACCCAGACATACGTGCATACATTTTGATCCCTTCACATATACACTGATATCTAGTTGTAAAACCCAGGATACTCTTCGCTGTTGAATTTGTTGCAAATTTTTGTTCTAGAATACCATATACATCTGTTTGTGTGAATGATGGCTCGTGGTAGTAAGAGCACAAATAGACATACCCCAAGTAACCCAACCCCGGACACCCACATCCCGGTCACTGGTCAGGCTGGTCACCAGTTACCTCCAGTCCTAACTTTGGCTTCTCAGGTAGTCCGGCCAGGAGATGCCCGAATAAACATTGAAGTAAACAAATATAAATATACTGACCTTGCTATTGAGCCCGGACAGATGGAGCACTTAACTGGTGAACAGGTTGCAGAAGCAATTCGGCTATACAGTCAAACCCGGAACAAAGAGCAAGACCAGTGTGAGAACTCTCATCACCCTGAAGGATCCCACCGCTCTAGGTCTGTTTTTGACCGAATTGGCGACAAAGACAAAGACACCGAAAGGAGGCCTCACCGGACTCGCAGCCGAAACAATGATGAGGAGGCCGAAAAGCTTAAAAGGCTAGCCGAGATGCGAGAAAAGATTCAAGCGGAAGAGCAAGCCAGACTCGATCTAAGGGTCCAGAAAAGAATCCTGGAGGAGGAGGCCCGGATTCTGGGTAAAACCTCTGAAAAGAGGAGAACCCGGGCTCCAAGTCCGGAAATAATATCAGATGAGGATGAACCTAGGGAGGACCTTATGAGCATGATACATGAATTGCAAAGAAAAGTTGGCCAAGACTCTGGGCTCGACATTGGGGACACCCTTACACCATTCAGCTACTCCTTGGAGGCAACTCCAAGGCAGCGAAACATTAAGCATTATAATTTCGATTCTTTCAATGGTTTGGATGATCCCGAAGAACATGTGAATTATTTTGAACAAATAGCCATGATTTATTATTACAGTGATCTAACAAAGTGCAGGTTCTTCGCTTCCACACTCAAATCCGGAGCTCAGAGGTGGTTCAGCCGGATACCATCTCGCAGCATCCACAGCTGGAAGCAGTTCCGTGATACATTTCTCAAACGCTTCCGGGCAAACAGGACTCATGAGATGCACATGTGACATCTTGAAACAGTCAGGCAAGCCCGGGGTGAAGCCCTCTCTACTTATATGAAAAGATTTCAAGAAGCTATTAACAACATAACCAACCTGGATGAGCGGGAGGCTCTGACAATTTTTCGAAGAAACCTGGATCCTGATAACAATGAGAGGTATGTCCTGGACCTCATCCATAAAGAGCCTCAGAGCCTGGCGGCAGCCTATGCAATGGCCGCCAGGTTCATTAAAGAAACCGATGTCCTCCAAGAAATGAGGATGACTAGGCAGGGCATATCTCCAACTCGGATTCAAGATCCACCCGAAAACAACTACAATCATCAAGACAAAAAATTCAAACCCAATAGACAAAGCAACTACATTCAGAGCTCTCAGCTCGCTTTGCCAACCTCAACCCCGAACTCCAATCAAAGTGTGGAGCCCGGACAACCTAAACAAAAACTTGAGCCCAGGCCTGAACCAAACTGGACTCCTCTCAACCGGGCTCGAGCTGATATTTTGAAAGAAGTACGAGACAAGCCTTTCTACTACCCTCCCAAACCCATGGCGACCGGACCAGAAAATCGGTCTGTCCATAAACACTGTGACTATCATGAAACACATGGACACACAACCGAGAATTGCTTGTCTCTAAAGTTTTTTGTGGAAGAACAGATCAAGAAAGGTAACATGGGACAATACATAGCCCGGAAAACTGATGACAGGGGAGCAGGATCCGGGAAGGGTAAAAATGTTGTGAATGTCGTATTGGGTGGGTCTAACTCGCCACCCCGAAGTCCGGACTCGGGAGATGAGATAATGATGGTTCAAACCTGTCCAGAACAAATAATCAGTTTCAACAAAGATGATTTCGAAGGACTCGACCCCAATCATAATGAAGCTCTAGTTGTTAGTCTAGACATAGCTGACAATGAAGTTAAAAGAATACTGATTGACAACGGTTCTTCTGTCAATATCATATTCAAACATACTGTGGATCAAATGCAGCTGGGGAGTGTGAAGATGAACGACTGCAGAGAAGATCCTCTCTACGGTTTTGGGAACAACTTGGTCCCAATTCAAGGAACCCTGTATCTACCAGTACTATTTGGGACTTATCCGAACCAAGTCACTAACATTGTTAAATTCTATGTCATCAACACTCCTTCTTCTTACAATGTGATCCTGGGAAGACCAGCCCTGACTAAGCTCCAAGCTATAACCTCAACCTCACACCTAAAGTTCAAGTTTCCCACACCCTCTGGCATTGGAGAAGTCCGGGGAGATTATGAAATGGCTAGTAGATGCTATGGGCAAGGGTTAGTCATGGCTGAAACAGACCCGAAAAACAAAAGGAAAGCCAATTCTTACCAGAAAAATATGAGCCAAAAGAAACATAAATTCAACCCAAGGAAAGAGCCCGGCCAAAAAATTGGTGAGTAGAAGTTTCAAAACCCGGGCCAGAAATAAAGATCAATTTGTATTGAAGAATAGAAAATTTGTACTCGTGATCAATTTATGAATAAAAATAGGGCACAATGTTATTTCTCACAAAATTGTATTTCAAATTATCTGTATTTCATTTTTCTTGGTTCTTGTATCAACCCTGGCTCAGAGCCATAGGCATACAAAGGAGCCAGGGTCCCCCAGCAATATGCAGATCAAGAGTCCGGCTCAGAATCAAGCCATGAGACCGGACTCACGAGCAATATGCAATCAAATCGAAATCTTAAATTCTATTCTAAGTACAAAAGAAAGAGTCCGGCTCAGAATCAAGCCATGAGACCGGACTCACGAGCAATATGCAACTCTATAACCCTGGCTCAGAGCCATAGGCATACAGAGGAGCCAGGGTCCCCAGCAATATGCAGATCAAGAGTCCGGCTCAGAATCAAGCCATGAGACCGGACTCACGAGCAATATGCAATCAAATCGAAATCTTAGATTCTATTCTAAGTACAAAATAAAGAGTTCGGCTCAGAATCAAGCCATGAGACTGGACTCACGAGCAATATGCAACTCTATAACCCTGGCTCAGAGCCATAGGCATACAGAGGAGCCAGGGTCCCCAGCAATAGGCAGATCAAGAGTCCGGCTCAGAATCAAGCCATGAGACCGGACTCACGAGAAATATGCAATCAAATCGAAATCTTAGATTCTATTCTAAGTACAAAATAAAGAGTCCGGCTCAGAATCAAGCCATGAGACCGGACTCACGAGCAATATGCAACTCTATAGCCCTGGCTCAAAGCAATAAGCATATAACGTAGCCAGGGCCCCCAGCAATACGCAACCTAAAAATCAAGAGTCCGGCTCAGAATTAAACCATGAGTCCGGACTGGCGAGCAATATGCAAACTATTAGCCCTGGCTCAGAGCAATAAGAATATAACTCAGCCAGGGCCCCCAGCAATATGCAACCTAAAAATCAAGAGTCCGGATCAGAACTAAGCTATGAGACCGGACTCACGAACAATATGCAACAAACAAAAATCTTAGATTATATTCTAAGTACAAAAGAAAGAGCCCGGACTCATGAGCAATATGCAAACACGATAAATCACATTCTATTCCAAGAACAAGGTCATGAGCCCGGACCAAAATCATGCTATGAGGTCGGACTCTCGAAGAGTACGCGACAATAGAAGAAAATACGCATTCAAAATTTTCAAAAATGAAGTCAACAAAGGAAAGATGCATTAAAAATAAACGAGTACGGGAGCCCGGATTGGCCATCCAACCCGGAAACACTCCAAAGTGTTTGAGACAAGTCAAAACAGTCAAAGATTACAAGAAAAACATAATTGCAGGACTATTCTACAGTCTTGTTTGCAGCATCAATGAAAGGAGTATCACTAGGAAAGATGAGAGGGTTTGGGCCCTGGTAAAATTCGGGCTCGCCTTCACCACGATCAATAGCATCCTTAGCAGCCAAGAAAGCTTCAACGAAGATCTCCCAGTTGGCTTCAGGGTTGGTCTTGATCAGGGTCTCAGCCACCTTCCATGATCTCAAAACTTCAGGAGCACCGACATCAGCAACTGCCTGTAGATAAGCATCAGTCTCCTGGAACTCCTTAATAATGTCAGCCTCGGGCTTCACGGCAGCAAGTTTTTCCTCAGCTTCCTTCAGTTTCTTTTCAAGATCAGCATTCCGGGCTCTCTCTGTAGATAAATCAATTCGAAGCCCGGACACTTCACCATCTCGAAGAAGTTTCATTTCACCAAGTTGCTTCCCAAGGTCGAGAATTTGTTCATCCTTCTTCAACATAACTCCGGTTAACTTGTCATCTTTCGCCTTAAACATGGCCGAGAATCCGGCAGCCTTCACAGCAACCTACAAGCCAAAGGAAAAGAAAGATTAAAACGATATTCAAAAATAAAAGCAAGAAAGTAAGGAAAAAGCATACTTGACCGACACCGGTAATCAGATCTACCAAGAGTCCCCTCATCCCGATATCTCCCATCTCTTTCCAGTCATCTTCAGAAGGGAGATGTCCAACATATTCGGCAAACTGCTCACGGGTAAGCTTCCCAACTCGGGGTTCAGTCACCCCGGTCTCCACATGGACGTCCCCAGCTACTTGGTCCACAAAATCCTCCTGATTCACTAAATTATCCGAACCCGGAGTCCTGGGACCAGTCTTCCTCTTCTGCTTCCGGGGTCTCTTGGTCAGTTCAGTGTCGGGGAGCCCGGTAACAATCTCAACAGTTGGGTCGGGTGTGGGTTGAAGAGGAGCAATGATTGCGAGACATCACTTCGTCGAAATGGGAGTCGTAGAAGGGACGACCTGAAAAGCCAAATGAAACCGAGTTAGAGAAATAACAAAAGAATACAAACACAAGATTTACAATATCAACTTACATCCAAATTCAAATAACTTGTGATGATCCATGAAAGTGTCTCGGGTTAATTGATACCCAAGACACTCACAGAACGCATGAACTTTAGCCTGGGCTTGACCCTCGAGCTTGTAATAAGGAAAGACTTTGGGTCTGTCACCGGCCACAAAGTGCGGCATGTATAACAGGTCTAAACCTTTCAGCATAATGACTTCTCCATTCCATCCCTTTAGCGATATATTCTGCATCACCGGTTTCGCGCTTCCGGAAGGATACCCACATTCTTCACCACAAAATCTTAACTCGTAGAAGGGTCTCTTGTTAGACCGAAGGAGGTAAAAAAGTTGATGAAAAAGTTTGAAAGTAGGCAGGAGCTCGGATTTCTCACAACAAGCTAGGAACCAGGTTATCCATTTCACACCGTTGGGGGTTATTTGGGTTATTGGAATCTCGTAAATATACTTGCAAAGATGTTTAACAAAGACATGACACTCCGGGTTCCAGCCTGAGCGCAAGTGCTCTAACCAAACGCCAAGGAACCCATCATTGGTCCTATCATATACTCTCTCCCCGGGTTCAGGCCACCTCCATTGTACCCGGGGTCCAAGATGGAAAGCAGCCCGGAGTATCGCATCCATTTCAGGAAAAGGCATATTCTTAAAACTCTCTTTCAACGGGGGGAGAGGCTCACCTATAATGGTATCAGCAAACATAGCATCCATGGCCGTCTTATTATAAGGTCCAGGATCTCCATTCTCGTGTCGATGCCTATAGGAATAACTAAGGGACCTGTAGACGCGAGACATATCCTCGTCGGGATCTTTCCTAACAAACATAAACTCGGAATCAACCCAATAACCATCAGGGGTGATAAGGCTACCCCGGTCAGCTAATACGTTGGTGTTGAGTTGGGTGATCACAGATATCTTTTTCTTCTTCGCCATTAGGCACCAGTGTAAGTCTACTACTTCTAATACTTCTGAATCCGAATTATATGAACTTGTGGAGGGGTCTGAATCCGGAATCAAAACTCTATTAGCCCTCCTTTTTGTCCGAACCATAAAACCTAGAAATAAACCGATTCAATTCTCAGTTAGTCAAAATAACAGAGCCCGGGGCATACATATGTCAAAAATCTTTAGCAAATCAAACCTAGCCTAGTGTCAAACCCTATCCATAATCCAAAATTCACTCTCAACCCGGGCTCCAATTTCTACAGCCAGTTCGGGCCCAAAAATTCCTGTAATCTCCTAAAGTCTAACGATTTCCCTAATAACCCGGTCTCAGAACTTATCCGGATTCGATTAACCAAGTAAAACACAAAACAAATACACTTTACACAGATAGCCGCATTATACATACGATGAGCCCGGTCACTAGAGAGCCCGGTCTCTTTTCAGAAACTGACGCCAGAAACAAAATCCACACAAAATCAAACACCTAACCAAAGATTGAAAACGAGTAGATACGACTACATATACATTCCTCATCCCAGAAACACCAAGAACAAAGCCGTGAAACCCAGAAACCAAAGCCCCCAAACCCACAGGTAATTTCATATACAAACAAATTTTGTGGACAAAACAACAATACAAACACAAAACAAACACAGAAACACAATCCAACGAACCAACACATAATCTTCAAGAAAACCCGATATTCGAAAGCGAACAGTTACGCAAATCGAAGCAAGTATAAGGAGATAGCGCAGCAAATAAGAAAGAAAGGTAAAGGAACAGAGTGGAATCTTACAAAAAGCAGGAGAAAATGATGGCTTCAAGATGACCACGGTATGTAAGCTTGAAAGTAAAGACGCCCAGAAAGCAAACTCGGAAGAAGAAGAAGAAAGGAACAAATTATGTAAAAGTAAAAGTAAGAAGATGAGGTAAAAAGGGGTTTTATATGGAAAAGCAAGAGACTACCCCCCAATGGACACGTGGCTGCAGAAGAGTGGGCGGAAAAAGAAAAAGAAAAAATGGAAAAATAACTGAAAAGACAAGGGTAATTATGACTGACAGTTCTGGTGCGCGAGTCTCGAGGAGTTTTGGAGTCATGTAAATTCAAACGTTTTAGGGGGAAAATTCAGAAATCGATTGAAATTCAAAAGGGAGACAAATTTGATCTGGGAACCCGGATTCTCATCAACCCTGGCTGCAGAACAATCCTCTCCAAGTTGCTCAGGAACTCCTGGCTACATTTAACCCGGACTCATGTCATTGATAGCATTCCGGATTGGGGGCAATAATCAACCAAAATTTCTTCTAAGCTACTCTCTAATCCGGACTCATGTCCTTGACAACATTCCGGATTGGGGGCAACAATCAACCAAAATTTCGTCTAAGTTTCTCTTGAACCCGGACTCATGTCCATCGACAACATTCCGGATTGGGGGGCAACAATCAACCAAAATTTCTTCTAAGCTACTCTCTAATCCGGGCTCATGTCCTTGACAACATTCCGGATTGGGGGGCAACAATCAACCAAAATTTTCTCAACCCGGACTCATGTCATTGACAGCAATCCCGATTGAGGGGCAACATTCAACCAAAATTTCTTATAAACTTACTCTGGAATCCGGACTCATGTCAATCGACAACATTCCGGATTGGGGGGCAACAATCAACCAAATTTCTTCCAAGTCAAACAAGGTTTTACGCGAATACTTCTACTCCCCCATCCAGAAAATCTGAATAAGGGAGTGGGGGGGCAAATGATAGGCTATAAGAGCCCTGGCTCCAAAATCTAGTGCCGGAGCCCAGGCTCAGGACTCATGTAGACTCCGGGATGCAGCATGTTCGGTGGTACCAGAACCCTGAACCCCATGCAGCCCTGACTCACTCCCCAAATCTTGACTTGGGCAAATAAAGATCTATAGATATGCAAGGGAAGATAAGCTCAAATGACGTATGATAAGATCGTCAACCATGATGTGGAAAATAGGGGACGATGTCAGAAATCACACCTGGGCACCATAGGGAATATCCAATGATTGGCGCAAGTATATTCTATTTGAACCACACGCCAGCAGGGGCCTGGCACATGTCACCACAATTCTCACCTGGACACATGTGACCCATCAACATCATCCAGGTGTCCCACCTACCTAGGATCCAACGCTCATGATTGCAGGTACCCCCCTTGAACCCTAATCCTAGGCCTATAAATAGCCCAAGGAGGAAAGGTTTAAGGTTACACTCTCTCTCTCTACACAATATATACACACACCCTCCATATTTAGATATCTCTATAGTCTTATCTTCCCTTCCAAAGCCATCACTTACTCTCACGCCGGAGGCGCCGCCAGGGTCCAAACCCCCCTTCGGTGTTGTTTTGCAGACACCCGCCAGCAGCAACACCGCATCCAGGCGTGGGAATGGCAGGAAGAACTAGATCGGATTCTGGAGTTATCAATAACATCAATTATTTACCACTATCAAAGATAAATGATTTTGGTAAAGTACACCGTGTTTTACCACTCTGTACCATTCAGATGACTGTGTTTTCTTGTAAATGGTTTGTTAACGGAGGAATTTGGTGATAACCAATTTCGGGGAATTGCTGGAATAACGAATTATAATAATAGGGGGATTTGAGATTTTTGGATGTTTTGGGGCTGGACTTGAAAGGTGTCTCGACTTGTTAGATGTGTCGGATCCTATCCCAAGATGCATGCGTACCCTGTTTATATATAGGGATCAAGCCAACGCAGTTCTGTGATAGGATAGTATTTTTAATCCCTGTGATTGTTAAGGGATATGTTGAGATAAGTTGATTTTATCTTTTTAGAGTTATATTAGCGTTGTGATTCTTTCCTGATTTGAAAGAATCGTTCGGAGATATTTTTTAGTAATTGATTGATTTAGATTGATTGTTTCCTCGTTTGAGAGAGAGGATATTACTTAGTGGTTAAGCAATAATTATTATTAGATCAATATTGGGAAATTAGGAGATAATTGAGGTAACCGAAATTATGGCGTAACAACTACCCCCCAGTTCTTCAGTGCAGCTTGATGGACTGGAGAACTAAGCGTGCTTTGATCTTCCGAATTTCCTGAGTCAATGAAACAACTAGGAGTAGAAGATTAGCAGATAATATGAAGAAGATAATTACCCGTAATATGCCTGTAAAATCGAGAGAGACAAGATGATGTGCCCGTAATATGTCTGTGTTTGTGAGAGAGACAACATGCGAGATGTGAGAAGAACATATGTACGAGTAACTTTGTAAGTGTATGAGAATGAGAATAAGATAATTACCTCGCCTTCTTATACACTCATGCAAAGCAGAGTTTAAGAAAAGGGAAGAGTAACCTCACCTTCTTATACACTCTATGCTAAGCAGAGTTTAAGAAAAGGGAAGAGTAACCTCGCCTTCTTATACACTCTATGCAAAGCAGAGTTTAAGAAAATGAAAGAGTAACCTCGCCTTCTTATACACTCTATGCAAAGCAGAGTTTAAGAAAATGGAAGAGTAACCTCGCCTTCTTATACACTCTATGCAAAGCAGAGTTTAAGAAAAGGGAAGAGTAACCTCGCCTTCTTATACACTCTATGCAAAGCAGAGTTTAAGAAAAGGGAAGTGTAACCTCGCCTTCTTATACACTCTATGCTAAACAGAGTTTAAGAATTAGTTAAGAGTAACCTCGCCTTCTTATACACTCTATGCAAAGCAGAGTTTAAGAAAAGGGAAGTGTAACCTCGCCTTCTTAAGAGGTAGAACTCTCTTCTTGGTGAGCTTTCCGGAAGTACGGATAAGCACCCCGGAAGTACGGGTTTACCAAGGTACTCCAAGCAACACCTTCCACAAAGAAAGGCCTTCAAAATAATTCCAAGCAACACCTTCATAAAGAAGGCCTTAAAAAATAATTTCCAAGCAACACCTTAAAGAAGGGCCTTCAAAAATAATTCCCAAGCAACACCTTAAAGAAGGGCCTTCAAAAATAATTTCCAAGAAACAACCACAAAATCTAAGAATGTCCAATGTTTACGAGTAAATGTATGATGCACATGATGCACATGATGATATGAATGAATGCATGATGCGAATGATACACATGATGATTAATGAATGCATGATGTGAATGATGCAAGGCCTTCAAAACAAGATTACCCCGAAGAGCCTTCAAAAAACGATCACCACGTAGGGTCTTGAAACAAAATCACTTTGAAAAACCTTCAGAAGACGATTAACCCGTAAAGTCTTCAAAAATATTATCATCTTCAAAATAGAATATTATCCTCCTCGAAAGAGGGTCTTCAAAAATATTATCCTACTCGAAATAGGATCTTCAAAAATATTATCCTCTTTGGAAAAGAGAGCTTTCGATAACATTACCCTTATCAAATAAGGATCTTCCACACTTATTTTTGTCCATGCACGAGCTAGTGAAGTAATCAAATCTTGTGCTACGAATATTGTATCACAATTCTTTAACATCTCCATGATTCAGATTATGTCCAGATATGTTTTTTACCTTTTTGGCCCTGTAAACGATATTTTCTTGGAAAACACAAAACATGAAAGTTGCAGGAAACGAAAAGAGCTTTCCGATGATATATGGCTCGTCAGAAACGGACTTATAACGAATCGGGAATCAAATAAAACGTCTGCTGATTAACTTCTCAATACTGAAAAACGGGATCTGGTTATGTTTTGTGATTTCGAGAATAGATCAAAACATAATCTCAGAAAACACCAAGAACGGAAGTTGTAGGAAATCACAAAAGCTTTCCGGATCATAAAAAATCATCAAAATCTAACATGTAATAAATTTACTACGAATTTTATAAGATAGATTATTTGTACGGACAAAATCATAAGAAAACTTATCTTAATTTTGAACATAACCACGAACGAACGCTTCCACCGTTCTTCTCCTCCATTAAAGCCGCTCCAGATCCATAATAACCCCCCATGCGTATTGTATAGATTGATTGTCCTCCACAATCAAAAAGTATCCCCTCCTTCTAGCGCCAATTGTTAACGGAGGAATTTGGTGATAACCAATTTCGGGGAATTGCTGGAATAACGAATTATAATAATAGGGGGATTTGAGATTTTTGGATGTTTTGGGGCTGGACTTGAAAGGTGTCTCGACTTGTTAGATGTGTCGGATCCTATCCCAAGATGCCTGCGTACCCTGTTTATATATAGGGATCAAGCCAACGCAGTTCTGTGATAGGATAGTATTTTTAATCCCTGTGATTGTTAAGGGATATGTTGAGATAAGTTGATTTTATCTTTTTAGAGTTATATTAGCGTTGTGATTCTTTCCTGATTTGAAAGAATCGTTTGGAGATATTTTTTAGTAATTGATTGATTTAGATTGATTGTTTCCTCGTTTGAGAGAGAGGATATTACTTAGTGGTTAAGCAATAATTATTATTAGATCAATATTGGGAAATTAGGAGATAATTGAGGTAACCGAAATTATGGGGTAACATGGTTATTTCAAAATTGTGTTGCAAACAGAAACAGGGATGTATTGTAATTCTCTAAATATGAACCATAAGGACAGGTTACTACTTACTAGGTTATTGTATCAATTTATATGTCATCTATATACTTCTGCTTATTTTTACTCTGACAATTTGTACATTAACAAGTTACTACTGTAATTTGATATTTTAAGTACACCAGAATCACCTATCTTTACTTTCATGGTATATATTCCATGGTACTTAGATTTAAAACTTACCTCTAAGAAGTCGTTACATGACTATATAGGTGACTATAATGATAATTAATCTCCTCAGTTTTGTTTTGTTCTTATGGTAATGCTTTGGCAAAGGTACCATCATCTTTCTCAATTTTTATGCATTTATCGAATGCAGGTGTGCAGATGACAAACCCCTCACACCAACATATATCAAGTTTCGAAGAAGAAAGCAAAAGGCTTAGGCATTAACTACATTCCACTAGAGGAAGGCATCAAGGAAACTGTTGAGAGTTTGAAGGAGAAGAAATTCGATAAAGGTACTTGTTAACGTAATTGCTAACGTAAACATTCATGTAGCACTCTCTTTCCACCCCATCTTTCCTGCTGCCCATGCAGCCACCATGTTCCCTATAATCGACATTTGGCTCGTAGGGTTAGCCACCGCTACCAAAAATCGCTTCTCTGTCGCGTAAACCATTGTCCGTAAATTTTCACATCAAGAACCAGCAAAGGTATCACAAAAAACAACCAAAGCCCTTTATAGATAAAATGTTCGGGGTTGAGGAGCCGAGTAGATTGAAGCAAGAGAAGCCATGAGGTCCAAGGAGTGAACATATAGTTAACACCAACGAAGTGCAAGAACTCATCTTTGATCAAGAAATGTTGAGGTCTGAGAGACTTGAGGCGACTTATGACCTATAGGTTCATAAGAATGTACTTGTTAAAGGTGTTTTGTCAATCCAACTGATCATGAGCTCAACTTATATATGATGGTAACAATTTGGGTGTTTGGGTATGTTAAAATGGTTAATTTTTACCTTAAAATTAATAATTGATAGCTTAAAATCATTAGCCAAACAGGCCTAATGTACTTTCATCCCAACTTATTTCTTATTATTTGATGTCTTTGCTTTTTTAATGATTTTTTTTTGTATTAGTGTTTTTACATGTCTTTTTAATTTAAATTACATGTTTTGAGATCATTATATTAAATAATTATTATTTCATTTAATTTAATAAACACTTCGCTAACTAATGATTATATTTTATTTGAACAGCTATCTATACATACAATATTATTAAAAACGAAACATTAAAAGTTTTGATATCTTTTTTGGGTACGGTACTTGCCTTATTATTATTATAATTAATTACTCTTACTTTATTTTTAGTTAATTATCCTTACTAAATTAATTATTTTAATTTATAAATATGCACTTAATATTAAATTTTAAGTATTGAACTGGCTTTATTACTTAGTTTTCGTTAGTTGTCCCCAGGGGCGGACATGAAGCTGGGCTGGGATGAGCTCCAGCCCGGGTCAAACTCCAGCAGCCCAGTTAGGATATAAAGCCCAATTTCTTTGGGTCCGGATAAAAATAAAATATAGCCCTGTTATATTATTATCTAAACAGCTCGGCCTATATACAAAAGGCTTTTTAAATTGCTCAGCCCATCAGATAGATTTGAATTGTGTGTATCTGCCCAAATCAAATACGACTAAGGGTCTGTTTGGACACACATTTATAAGTCGGCTTATGACTTATAAATCCATTTCAGCTTATGAGGGGTGTTTGTGTACTCAACTTATTTCGTTAACTTATAAATTATAACTTATTTTTTTAGCTTATGACTTATGGGGGGTGTTTGTCTACCTAACTTATAATCTAACTTATAACTTATAAATTGATAAATTGAATGTTAGAAAATACTAACATTTTGCTCAACTTATTTCATTTTTCATGATTTCTTTATCTATTTAGTAGTTTATATTTTTATATTTATACTTTAAAATGTTTTTAATCTAAAATGTATTTATCGAGATCATTATATTAATTAATTATTTTTTCAAATTTATAATTTTAAATGTTTTTTAATCTAAAATGTATTTATCGAGATCATTATATTAATTAATTATTTTTTCAATTTAATTTAACAAAAAAATTATTAACTTATAAGTAAATTTATCCAAACACTTACGTAACTTATAAGTTTGCATCAACTTATCACTTATAAAGCACTTACTCATTATAATACATAAGTTCACTTTTTTAAGTTCTCCCAAACACTTATAACAATCCATCAACTTATCACTTATAAAACACTTACTCATTTTAAGCTATAAGTCAACTTTTGCTTGATACCCCAAACGCCCACTAAAACTGCTGCCCGATTGTTTTTTAATTAAGCTGCTCCAACTTATAATAAAAATACAATAGAAAAAAATATACTCCCTCTGTCTCTCTCATTTCTTTACACTTTCTTTTTTGGTACGTCTCTTTCATTTCTTTACATACCAAAAATATTAACATTTTATAATATAAAGTCCAATCGCATTCACTACTTTCCTCCACTATACCTATTTTATACCCACTTTATACATTAAATATTGATTGGTCCCACTACTTTACTCATTTTTCTTACTTTTCCCTATTAATTATATTTTTTCTTAATCTCTGTGTCGTCCCCTCAATTAAAGAATTGAGAGAGACGGGAGTAATACAATTAGGCTCCAAATTAGAAAAAATAAACCCAAATTCAAAATTAGGTCGTGGACTTCCAATTGTTGCCGGCTCAAATACAATGTGAGTAATGGGTTTGGTGATTTCATGAAATTGAGTAAAATTTGTGTTTTTCTTTTGATTGTGGTTACCGAAATTGACTAAAATTCTACTCCATCGGTCCTATTCATTTTCTATACAATTTTCATTTTGGGATGTCCTCTCATTTTTATACATTTCAAAAATAGTAACTTTTAATAATATAAAACACTATTACACCTATTACTTTCTTCACTATTTCTATTCTATAATAATATAAAACACTATTACATCTACTATTTTTCTCTACTATCTCAAATTTATTATTAAATATTGATAGGTCGCACCACTTTACCCACTTTTCATCCATTTTTACTCATATTTTATATCTTTTTTTTGTCTCCGTGCCCAACATAATGTATATAAACCACTGGGACAGAGGGAGTATGTATTTATGTATGATGTACCTTTTTGAATTTTGTACGTGTAGTTGAGTTTATTTTAAGTTTTGTTGTTATGTACTTATGTGGGTCCCAGTTGTATTGTACTCCCTGTGTCCCCCTAGGTTCTTTACATTGGGGGGACGGGGGCTCGGCACGCATTTTAAGACTCCTATAAAGTATATATTTATATATATTATTTTAATTTTTTTTTCTTTTGAATAAAAATTTAAGGGAAAATAAATTCTTTCGTCCTTAAACTATATGTCGTTTTTGGTTTAGGTCCTTGAACTATACGAAAAAATATTACGGTACCTAAACTTTCAAATTTTCTGATTCTCGTCCTTCCGTCCAAAAACGCTGACGTGACAATTACGTGAAAATCGAAAATTCTTGGAATGGAGTGAAATTTTGATATGTTAATTTACTACTGCTTACAAGAACCCGGGTGGTGAAAACTTTCAATTTCGAGTTCACTAACGTATAAAAATTTGCACTTTAATTTCAAGAACACAAATTTTTTTTACTAAAATCTGCAGATTTCCATATGTTAGTGAACTCGAAATCGAAAACTTTCACTACCGATGTTCTTGTAATCATTCGTAGATTAACATGCCAAAATTTCATTACATTCCGAGATTTTTTTATTTTCATATAATTGCCACATCAGCATTGACTAACGCCCGTTAGTCAAATTTGGACGGAAGGACGAGAATCAGAAAATTTGAAAGTTTAGGTACCTTAATATTTTTTTGTATAGTTCAAGGACCTAAACCAAAAACAGCATATAGTTTAAGGACGAAAGAATTTATTTTCCCAAAATTTCATGTTTGAATTTTTATTCAAAAAAAGAAAATTTTAAAAATAAGTTGTGGAACTATACTTTATACGAGCCTTAAAATGCGTGCCAAGCAGTGAAAAAAAACGGTAAAGAAATGAGGGGGACAGAGGGAGTATATTGAATTGAATTGTTTATTACTCCCTCCGTCACTTTCATTTTTTTACCGTTTTTTTACACAGCTTGGTACGAATTTTAAGGCTCCTCTAAAGTATAGATCTATAACTTATTTTTAAAACTTTCTTTTTCTAAATAACAATTTAAACATTATATTTTTATTCAAAAAAATAAAATATTTAAAATATATAATTTATCAAAATATATATTAAAGGAGTTTTAAAATATGTGTCGAGTCTCCGTTCTCCAAATTAAAGAATTGAGGGGATGAATTACATAGAGAGCCAATTATCTAATGTCTGAGACTATTAAGTGAATAGGTACTTTATTGTGATTTGTACATGATAAGGACCTGTTGGTTTTTTGGTTTTTTTTGAAAAAATGCAATTGCATATATTAATTTGCTTCCGAAATAAGGTTACAATGAATAATAGCAGGAGTAGGAGCAGTATGATACCACTTCATCAGACCTGATATGGAAAATGCAATTTGAGTTAACAAATGAATTATAGTATTCGCAGATCGATATTCAAAAACTACTAACACTTACTCAAAATGTTTTAAGATACTAAAACAATCATCAATAATATCATGGAAAATTGAATTCCCATGAAATATGTACTCAACTTCATTTGATTTTATATGTTGAGGAGTCAAAATCGAAAGAGGAAAATATTGTTCTCTTATTTTTCTACTCCTACATCTATTCCTAGTTATGCTACTCCTACACACCTACTCCTGGTGTTATTCATGCACCTACTCCTCCTAGTGCTATTCCTACACCTACTCCTGGTGCTACTCCTATATCTACTCTTGGTTCTATTCCTACCGCTACTTCCAGTCCAGTACAACTTCAATGATGCAAGTAAATTTTTTTCAATTGCTAAGTTACTGCTCTATTATTTGTTTGCTCTATTATTTGTTTATGACAATTGTAGGCTAGTTTGCTCATTAGTCCTTTATATTGAGTCTGCGAAAAAAAAAATTACTCCAACAACCCAGGTGGGTTTAAAACCGTGGATCCGCTCTTGGTTGTCCCCAAAATAAAATCAACAATTTTTATGAAATGAATTGATCAAAAAAAGTTATTAAAAAAATGAATATAAAAGTATTAAAAATAATGTGACACGAGATTTAAGCTAGTACAACTTATAATTACTTATCAACTTATTATTTATATAACACTTATTTATCTTAAAATAAAAGTTGTTTTTTTTCCAAATAATTCATGCACCCACTTGACTTATACAAGAACACTAAATTATAATTAATGGTTATATGATTAAACTTCTTTACTATGTTTAAGCTTTCGTGTGTCTTTGTACGTTTCTCCAGTTATATAAGCTGCTAAAGTTGTGTCACATTTTTTCTCTACTGAACAGGGCAGATTCGGAAAATATTTTTTAGGAGACACGAGTAAATTTTGGACAAGTACTCTTTCATATTTAATTTTTTGTAAGAGCATTTTTATATATTTTCAACAATTTTAATGGTTAAGTGTTAAACTATAATTAAACTATATATAAGATACATACTTTTACTATAAAAATATTGGGAAAATAAATTTTGAGCATCTGATAATTTTTAATATTTGATATGTGGCCCTAATAAATTTTGAGCATCTGATAATTTTTAATATTTGATATGTGGCCCTAATAATAAAGCTCCTGGTTCAGCCAATGACAAACTGACAAATTGAGGAACATATGTATAAATATTCCACCTAATCCATCTCCTTATAGTGACCTTAATCTCAACCTCCATGGCTCCACCCCCTCATTTTTCTCAGCCTGCACGTCCTGTCCTCAAAACACGTAAATCTCAACAACAATGACAACCATGATAGCTCTTGATATTTTTTGTACTTCTTGTTAAATTAAGTTTACGTGATCTTCAGGTCGTAGGAACGCAGTTAATACACATCCTCATCAAATTGCTATACAAGTTCTATATTTTCCTAGTAGCTTTCATCTAAACAACCAGATTTCATGTCATTGACATGGTTTCATGTCTCTATGTCAGTATCACTGTCTTTTCTCAACAGAAAGTAGTAATCTACACCAAGGAGAGTACTTGTAAAACCCTATCTGTTGAACAGTACATGCATGCATATTATTTATGTTTGATCGAGATGGCACACAAAAGAAATAAATAATACTAAAAATAAATAATTAAAAGGCTTTATGACCTTTTAGCCCTTAAAGTTTGACGATTTATACCCATCAACCCTAAAACTTTGAAGTCGTACCTTTTAGCCCTTGAATTACCCATTAAAATTCAATTAACCCTTTTTTCTATTTTTCTCCCGATAATACCCCTGCAAGGGCTAAGAGGTACTATTTTTCATACTTCAAGGGCTAAAAGGTATATACCCTTTTATACTTCAATGTGTGCATTTAAAATTCAACCCTCATTGCCACAACACCTTGAAGAGAGTATGCTCTTGGATATCAGAGGGTGAAGCTTGTAGTAGCATTTGGTCTTCTGAAAATGAGGTATGCATGACCATAACAATTGTGAAGAACCTTCGGATGTGTGAGGATTGTTTCAACACATTTGGACTTTTATACATCAATGTTTCAACAAAGATACATACTTTCATCATCCTATGTTCCGTTTCTACTCATAGTGTTCACTAATATATCTTGATTTCCATGAGCTCCTCGATGGGTTGACGACATATCGGGCACTTGTTGGATTGCAGCCTCAATGCTTTTGAACATTCACTGCACATACACTGAAACAGAGATCTTTTTCAGCAAAATTCTTCATGATTTAAAAGTAAAAGTAGAAGATTCATGATTGGGAGACCTTTTCAAAAAGTGCATTTATTACCTAAAGGAGGAAAAAGGGAAACACAGCTTTGCAAATGACAAAAAAGTTGCTACTTCCTAGTTCCTACCAATAATCAGTATTGCAACACCGCAACCAACTGAACACCAAATTTTGGTTAATATCAAATATCTAGTGAATTAAGCAGTGGATAAAAGTAACACGCTAGTCAGCGTAAGACTGTGTCAGCATCTTATATATTTTGAGCCATCTACCTACAATTAAAAATTCTAAATCTAGAGTGCCAGCTATTTTATCAGTCTTTTGTTGTATAAAAATATCAGGAACCCTAATCGTGATATGTAAAGTTATGCAGGATTGCGTAAGCTTCTGTTAACATTCCACTGATATTTGGCATGGATATCATACAGTAAAATTCATAGAAATAAACCAATAATATACACAGTATGAAAATGTTTATTACCATGTGTCGGCATGGAAGGACAATAGATGCCCCTAACCTTAATTAAATTTTACCATCTCCACTATATATACATGTTAATCAACATGCACAAAATGTATCCTTAGTTTTTCAATAGAGAGAATCCAACAATAAAACATTCCCCATATTTGTGGTTTCGAAACCTCTGTCCCTCAACAATGTCTCGTGCATTGCTAGCTTTCTCTACTGTCTACCCAACTCCTAACACGCCACCCTTTTATCCAACTGCTAATGCACCAGAAGTTTTTCCGAGTGCACTTGTTCTAGGTGTTGTTGCTTTCTTGCTCAGTAAGCTTAACAAGATTGGTGTCGATTCAGAGGGCAAAGACTTGGATTCTGGACCTGCATAAGAGACGTTCAAGTTCAACGGCTCATAATCTGCAGTCTGAAAACTGAGGGTTGCTAAAGATGGTGAACTAAAACTTTAGAGCTGTATGACAATCCTCACACATCCGAAGGTTCTTCACAATTCTTATGGTCATGCCTGCCTCATTTTCAGAAGACCAAATGCTACTGCAAGCTTCACCCTCTGATATCCAAGAGCATACTCTCTTCAAGGTGCTCTGGCAATTAGGGTTGAATTTTAAATGCACACATTGAAGTATAAAAGGGTATATACCTTTTAGCCCTTGAAGTATGAAAAATAGTACCTCTTAGCCCTTGCAGGGGTATTATCGGAAGAAAAATAGAAAAAAGGGTTAATTGAACTTTAATGGGTACTTCAAGGGCTAAAAGGTACGACTTCAAAGTTTTAGGGCTGATGGGTATAAATCGTCAAACTTTAAGGGTTAAAAGGTCATAAAGCCTAATTAAAATGATCAAATTTATGAGATTGAAACCAATTAATATGCTAAATTTGGTAGCTGTAGCAACCGATCGCGAATTTATTTGTAATTTCACTTTCCCAGCAAATAAGCTGGCATGTCTTTGTTGGATTATTTTGTAATCTAAACGTCTCTATTGTTATTTGAATAAGTCAGGTGTACAAGCATGTATGTCGCAGTAGGAATAGGTCTTTGCCAGTAGGTGTTTGTTTTCCAAGTATATGCCAAAGCCTTCAAACATGGAACCAACCAAGAGCAAGGAGCAGTCACTCGGTTTAAGCTATCCAATGTTGTCAAAAACCAATTACACAGCCTGGGCTTTAAAGATAAATGTTTTTATGCAGGCCCACGGCGTGTGGGAGGTCATTGAACAAAAGGACCCAAAAGTTTCCGTTGAAGACAGGATTGCTAAGATTGCACTGGCAGCAATCTATCAAGGAATTCCCGAAGACATACTTTTGTCACTGGCGGAGAAAAAGACAGCAAGCGAGGCATAGACGGCAACTAAGACAGTTTGCTTGGGTGCTGACAAAGTGAAAAAAGCTCGAGCACAAACTCTCAAAGCTGAGTTTGAGTCGTTGATCATGAAAGACACATATTTATTGGATGATTTCTGTATGAAGTTGAATGCCCTGGTGACAAACATTAGGGCATTAGGAGAGACAGAAGAAGAGACGTATGTCGTCAAGAAACTATTGAGAGCAGTGCCCGCAAAGTTTTTGCAAATTGAGCCAGCTATAGAACAATTTGGAAATTTGGAGACAATGTCAGTTGAGGAAATTGTAGGGTCTTTCAAGGCACATGAGGAGAGGCTACGCAGGCAAGCTGATAAAACTGGGGGACATCAACTCTTACTTATGGAGGAAGAGTGGTTAAAACGTGAAGGGAATGAAGTAAAGCTCCTTCTCACAAGGGACGAATGGATGAAGAGGACAAATAAAGGAAGAGACAGTGGAAATAGTAATTATCATAGCAGAGATAATCGTGTGGTATGTGACAGAAGCAGAGTCAAGTGCTTCAACTGTCACAATTATGGACATTTTATTGTAGAGTGCCGTAAACCTAAACGGGAAAGAGAACAAAAAGAGGCAAACCTGGCTCAAATAAATGATGATGAACCGGCTCTATTGGTGGCAGAGTACGAAGAAGTTGCAGATGGCAGAATACTATTGCATGATACTGGGAGTGTAACAAAGAATTCCGGTGCGACTAACGAACAAGAAGCTAGTATCTGGTACCTTGACAACGGTGTCAGTAATCATATGACTGACCACCGGGAGAAGTTTAAACAGCTGGATGAAACTATTACAGGTCAAGTTAAATTTGGAGATGGATCTTTGGTGCATATTAAGGGAAAGGGATCGATACAAATGATGTGCAAAAATGGGGAAGAACGAGAACTTAAGGAAGTGTATTTCATTCCCACACTTGGCAACAACATCATCAGCTTGGGGCAACTGTCCGAGGAAGGAAACAAAGTTATACTTGAAGGTGATATCCTATGGGTCTATGATACGACTGGAAAGTTACTTATCAGGGTAAAAAGAACTTCGAATAGGTTGTACAAGCTACAAATCCAAGAACCTAGAGATAAATGTCTATTGACAAAGACGGAGGAGGAAACTTGGCTATGGCATGTCCGACTTGGTCATGTGAATTTTCAAGCGATGCAATTGATGTCCAAGAAACAAATGGTATACGGCTTGCCGAACCTAGTTCAACCTAAGGAAGTATGCAACGGCTTTCTCCTGTCTAAACAAGCACGTAAGCCTTTTCCCCCTCAATCAAGTTTTATTACAAAAGTTGCTTTAGAATTAATACATGGGGATATTTGTGGTCCAATTTCTCCTGACACACCTGCTGGGAATAAATATTTCTTGTTGTTGGTCGATGATTTTACACGTATGATGTGGGTTTACATGATAAAAACGAAAGATGAGGCACTGTCATTCTTTAAAAGGTTTAAGGCTTCATTTGAAAACGGTGCAAAACAGGGAATATAAGTGTTTCGAACAGATCGCGGAGGAGAATTCTGCTCAAATGAATTTAATAAGTTTTGTGGAGATGGAGGGATACAAAGGCATTATACAGCACCCTATTCGCCCTAGCAAAACGGTGTGGTAGAATGGTGAAATAGAACAGTGGTAGCCATGGGGAGAAGTATGTTAAAAGAAAGAAAAGTCTCGTCGCATATGTGGGGAGAAGCAATCAGACATGCTGTGTACGTGTTGAATAGAACCCCCACTCGCTCCTTGTCCGGAATAACTCCATATGAAGCCTGGTTTGGTAAGAAGCCATATGTTGACTATTTACGTGTCTTTGGATGTATTGCTCATATGAAAGTGCCAAGCGTTCATGTAAAAAAATTAGATGATAGAAGCAAACAAGTTGTGCATTTTGGACGCGAACCAGGAACAAAAGCCTATAGGCTCTATGATCCAAATACAGGTACTATCCATGTAAGCAAAGACGTCGTTTTCGAAGAAAAAAGAGGATGGAACTGGAATGATGCAGAAATGTGTAATACTACTCCAGGAAACTTTATATTGTCCGGGGTCACACTGGAGTCACAAGGAAATAGTGGTGAGCTTGGAGATAGTACGGCCTCTAATCTAGAAAATACAGGATCATATGGGTCAACCAACAACTCTAGTTCTGAGATGTCAAGTGATGATGGTGAGCCAATGAGGTATAGATTGATCAATGACATATATGATACCACGGAAAAGACCGAGCTAGCAGAAGAATTGTTGCTGTTGGGCATAGATGAACCAGTTGTGTACGAACAAACAGTTAAATGTAAGGTCTGGAAGATGGCGATGCAAAGTGAAATTGATTCTATAGAAAAGAACAAGACTTGGGTGTTAACTGATTTGCCAAAAGGACACAAAGCTATCGACTAGAAATGGGTGTTTAAAGAAAAGAAGGATACAAGTGGCGAGATTGTCAAACATAAGGCACGACTTGTCGCCAAGGGGTATGTTCAGAGGCACGGCATCGACTATGAGGAAGTTTTTGCTCCCGTTACAAGGTTGGAGACTGTTCGTTTATTGTTAGCCCTTGCTGCGAAACACAACTGGGAGGTACATCATCTTGACGTAAAATCCGCTTTCTTGAACGGGGAATTGATGGAGGAAGTGTATGTCTCTCAGCCAAAAGGATATGTCAAAGCAGGACAGGAAACAAAGGTGTACAGACTTTTGAAGGCGTTGTACAGTTTACGTCAAGCACCAAGGGCGTGGTACGCTCAGCTAAATAAGTGTCTAAAAAAACTGGGATTTATTAAATGTCCTTTTGAGCATGCTGTATACACTAGGAGGGATGGAGCTTAATCCTTGATTATCGGAGTCTACGTTGACGACCTACTGATTACCGGCACCAGTGCTTCACACATAATCAAGTTTAAGGAACAAATGAGCAGAGAATTCCACATGTCTGATTTAGGGAAACTGTCATACTATCTCGGTTTGGAGGTGGATCAGTGCAAAGGGTATATTGAGCTAAGGCAAACAACATATGCGAAGAAACTCCTTGAGAAGGTGGGAATGAGTGATTGCAACCCTGTGAAATATCCGATGGAGCATAAGATACAGCTGCACAAGGACGAAGGCGGGGAACCTGTGAACCCAACACAGTTCAAATTAATGGTGGGAGGCTTACGCTATTTAGTGCATACAAGACCTGACATAGCTTATGCTGTTGGGGTGATTAGTCGATTCATGGAAAAGCCTACAACACTCCATCTGAATGCAGCCAAGAGAATCATACGCTATGTGAAAGGAACTCTTAATTTCGGACTGGTATACTCTGAAGGACGAGGAAATTATCTTCTGTCAGGATTCTCAGACAGTGACTTAGCTGGAAACGTGGATGACCGTAAAAGCACGGGTGGAATGGCGTTTTACCTGGATGATAGCTTGATTACGTGGATCTCACAGAAGCAGAGATGTGTTGCATTGTCCTCGTGTGAAGCCGAATTCATGGCTGCCACAGCTGCTGTGTGTCAAGGGATATGGTTGCAAAGAGTTCTCAGTCAAATCGCGGATGTCAAAACAGGTCATGTTACTTTGTATATTGATAATAGGTCTGCTGTTGATTTAGCTAAAAACCCAATATTTCACGGGCGTAGCAAGCACATCGATGTTCGCTATCATTTTAGCAGGGAATGTATAGGACAAGGTTTGATTGTCATTAAGCATGTAAACACAAATGAGCAGCGTGCAGATATCTTAACCAAGGCATTGTCAGCTGTGAAGTTCGAGAAGATGAGGAAGTTGCTAGGAGTTAAGGAGCTTCATCAAGTTTAGATTAAGGGAGAATATGTTGGATTATTTTGTAATCTAAACGTCTCTATTGTTATTTGAATAAGTCAGGTGTACAAGCATGTATGTCGCAGTAGGAGTAGGTCTTTGCCAGTAAGTGTTTGTTTACAATCTGGTAGAATAAATCGTGGAGAAAAATCAGGTTGTAGTCCTGATTTTTAGACACCAACGTAGTCACGTAGTTGCAGGGTTTTAAGTATTCAGTATTTTCTTTTCTGAGAGACATCTCTCACATTTATGTATTATCCATTCAAAAGTTCTAATACCAATACTGTTATTTCGATTCAAAGCCTTGTTCACATTGAACAGTCTTATAGCAAAACTGCAAAACACGGGCGAGCCACAAACCAACTTTCACCAAATTTCGACCTCTGGTCGATCTCTAGAGAACAACGACCACTACCGTTGATCGCACAAACTAAGCTAACTTCGTTTGTCTCTTATTATCCTTAGTTTCTAAACAATCGTCTTTTCTTGGTCAAACGCACTTATCCAGATAAAGGTAGGTTAAGCTTTTGACGAGTGCTAAAAAAACCAATGCATATTTACTATTAAATTGAAAATTTCATTTATACTCTTTATTATAACAAGAAGCTTATATAACAGTGCGAATCACAGGTTATTTTTAAATATTTTTAATATATTATTATTTCAAATAATCTTTGTATTTAATTTTTTTAATAATTTTAGTACTACGTTATTACTGAAGTTTTAAGTATAAATTTTAATATGTTGTTTGAAGAAATCAAATCACTACAAGAAAAATGGCTAAATTTGACCGAAAAATTTCGGTCATATTTAGCTAAATTTGACCGCTAGCGGTCATATTTGGTCAAATTTGACCGAATTGTGTACCATTTTTAGGCTAGTCAAATTTAGTAAAATCGGTCATATTTATGTTAAAATTGACCGACTAAAATTGACCGCTTAAATTTGACTGATTAAATTTGACCGAAATTTTCAAAATTTTGAAATTTGAAATTTTTTGAATTTGGCGCCTACGTCCATCGAATTTGACTGATGTTGGTCAAATTTAACTATAACACATATTCAACAAACCCAGCAGCTTTCTGCTACATTCTGCTAAATTTTTGCAAATCATTCTGGCAAATACTACATTATATCTTGTTGATTTAGTGTCCCTTGTTAACACAAACATCACCATATTTCATCTTAAATAAATATTTCAAGAATCAAAATAATTTCATATCATATATAATATTTATTAATGATGATTTCATTACGAATATGGTCGTCTAAATTCAACTAAAGGTTCAAAATTGGATTTTACGATACTAATACTTTGACCGCCAGAGTTATTTTATTACCGGAATTCTTTTTATCACCGAAAATATCATTCCACAAGTTGATTTGTTGTTATTAATCATGCATATGAAACATAGATTTGTAAAAAATAGATAAATAAGAAAGTACAAATATATGAGTGTATACATATAGATGTGTGTGTGTGTGTGTGTGTGTGTATATATATATATTTGTATGTGTGGGTGGAAAGAAGGAGGGAGAGAGGGTGGAAGAAGGGGTGAAGAAAGGGAGGAGATAATGAATAATAGATGTATGTATGTAATGAGTGTATATATAGAAGATGGGTTGGTTGTAATAAATCTGGATCATTGGATTGTAATTTTGGTTTGGTAATCTGGACCGTTTGATGTGTTTCACGCGGATCGTTGACATGACAAAATTTGACTATCTTCGGTCAAATTTATAAATTTGACTGGTTTCCGTCAATTTAGTAAATTTGACTGATCAGGGTTTGCGGTCAAATTTTTATTTTAATTTGACTACTGTCGGTCAAATTTATAAATATGACCGAAAATGGTCAATTTTATGAAGATGATAAAATTTCAATTTGTTATAATAATTATAATGCAAAACTTATAATCATTTGATTGTTTCCATGAACTCTTGAAATCTAAGAAAGTTAACATCCATACGGTTGGATCGTTCAAATTATAATTTGAATAACATAAAATTACTAACTCTAGTCAGTAAATGCTTAACCCCTAAATTCAGATCCCAAAACATGCATATTTAAAGGAATAATTTGAACTATGTATCACATTGTTACTAAAACACCATTATTATCTCTTACATTTTTTAATGTACATAAAATGTTGTAACACTACGTCCAAAAATTATTTATAATTTTTAAAAATTAGTGAGCATTTATTAAAAATATTCAAACTTTTTGAATATACGAAAAATTAACAAATTTTGACCATTTTCAAATTTAAAAATTTGTTAAGTGCCTCGTATAATTTTTAACATGTATTTCTTGTTATTTTGAATACTCTAATATTTTTTCATAATTTTAAAAAATGAAAAATTATTTATTTTATATTTTTGAAAATTTTGAATTTATATAAATTTGACCGAGGGCGGTCAAATATATATAGTTCACTGTTTTTGGTCAAAATTATATTTAAATATTTTAGTGTAATTTTGGCGGGAAATTTACCGCCTAAACTTAAATGTGACCGCCTTCGGTCAAAATTATAAATTTGACTGGTTTCAGTATATTTAGTAAATTTGACTGATTAGGGTTTGCGGTCAAATTTGTAATTAAATCTGACTAGCGTTGGTCAAATTTATAAATATGACAGAAAATGGCCAATTTTATAAAGATGATAAAATTTCAATTTGTTATAATAATTATTATGCAAAACTTATAATAATTTGATTTTTTGCATGAACTCTTGAAATTTAAGAAAGTTAACATCCATACGATTGGATCGTTCAAATTATAATTTGAATAACACAAAATTACTAACCCTAGTCAGTAAATGCTTAACCCCTAAATTCAGATTATAAACCATGCACATTTCAAAGAATAATTTAAACTACGAATCATATTGTTACTCAAACATTATTATTATCTCTTACATTTTTTAATGTACATAAAATGTTGTCACACTACGCCCATAAAATATTTGTAATTTTTAAAAATTAGTGAGCATTTATTATCAATATTCAAACTTTTGGAATCTATGAAAAATCAACAATTTTTTACCATTTTCAAATTTAAAAATTTGTTAAGTACCACGTATAATTCTTAACATGTATTTCTTGTTATTTTGAATACTCTAATATTTTTTTCATAATTTTAAAAAATGATCAAGTATTTATTTTATATTTTTGGAAATTTTGAATTTATATAAATTTGACCGAGGGCGGTCAAATATATATATTTCACTGCTTTTGGTCAAAATTATATTTAAATATTTTAGGATAGTTTTGGCGGGAAATTTTCCGCCTAAACTTAAATTTGACCGCGATTAAATTTGATTGTCGTCGGTTGTTGTGGAATAAAAAATGTACTTTCAAATTTACTGCTAGGGTTTAAGAGCTTTCGAGCTTTAATGGCGGTTCTCGTGTTTCGTGGCTAAATCTGCCCTCACAAGATGTCTACGTATCTCAATCAATGCTAAGAATCAAGCCAAAAAACGTAGTTCTAATGTGAAGGATCAGGGTCCTTATATAGGCGTTAGGAGCCCTGCATTTAGAGTAGAATTAGGTGACTTGGGGGCCAAGTCACCTTCTTAGAATAAGATTGTGAATCCTATTTTGTCGGAGGCTGACTCCTATTAGGTTTGTATGCCTTGGTGGCTGATCTTTGAAGAATTTATCACACTTTGGACTCTTTTTATGAGCTATATATTTTCCTTATTTATTAATTACGAAATTAATAAATAATTAGAGTTTCGGGCCTTGTTTATTGGGCCTAACTCTTGGACCAATCTAGGTCTAATTAATACATCATTAATTATGCTTCTAGGGTTATTTTTAGCACATATCATTTGGCCCCAAACTTCTGGGAATTTTTTTTCGTTTTAGATTATCGTAGAAGTTATTTTGACCTTCTTCGAGATTCAAAGGGTCTTTTTCGCATTTTTCATAATTGTCCGGTCCTTCAAACATACAGTTCCAAATCGATTTCGTTTGCTTTAATCTCCCAAAATAGAAATCAAAAGTTATTATTAATTTCTTGGAGAATAATACAAAATTCAAAAATTCTGCACAATTTCAAACAGGAATCGAGGTCGAATTTCTGTGTCTTTTTTGCTCCTGGTCGAAAACCTTCGACCAGGATTGAGGTCATAGGGTTCGACCAGGATTCTGGTCGAAAATTTGTTCCATTTTGGCTCCTGGTCGAACACCTTCGACCATGATTGAGGTCGTAGGGTTCGACCAGGATTCTGGTCAAAAATTTGCTCCATTTTGGCTCCTGGTCGAACACCTTCGACCAGGATTGAGGTCGTAGGGTTCGACCTCGTTTGAGGTCGAATATTTCACCTATTTTGGCTCCTGGTCGTAAACCTTCGATCAGGATTGAAGTCGTAGGGTTCGACCTCATTTGAGGTCAAATATTTCGCCTATTTTGGCTCCTGGTCGAACACCTTCGACCAGGATTGAAGTCGTAGGGTTCGACCTCGTTTGAGGTCGAATATTTCACCTATTTTGGCTCCTGGTTGAACACCTTTGACCAGGATTGAAGTCGTTGGGTTCAACCTCGTTTGAGGTCGAATATTTCGCCTATTTTGGCTCCTAGTCGAACACCTTTGACCAGGATTGAAGTCGTTGGGTTCAACCTCGTTTGAGGTCGAATATTTCGCCTATTTTGGCTCCTGGTCGAAGATCAACACCTTCGACCAGGATTGAAGTCGTAGGGTTCGACCTCGTTTGAGGTCGAATATTTCGTCTATTTTGGCTCCTGGTCGAACACCTTCGACCATGATCGAAGTCGTAGGGTAGAAATACTTATATTTCTTTTCTTATTTATTTTTGGGACCATTTTCTCTTGGGCTTTGCTCGAAACTTATTGGGCTGTACCGGACAATGCTGGTTGCCCTTCTTTTTGACTGACCTAGTGATTGGTTGTATTTTCTATATAAGTGTAGACTTCTACTCGACATTTCTCACTTCTCACATTTCATTTCTCAAAGTTATTATGTTAGAATTTCTCTCAAAATTTTCTCTGCGAAGCTCTGCTAGGGTTCTGCAGTAAGGCGATTCCCAACGATATTTTTTGATTGAAAATCATCGGTTTCTGGATTTTTCCGTTTGAAGATTTGACGATTTCGTTGAAGATTTGCAGATTTCTGGGTTTTTCGCTTGAAGATTTGAAGCTTTCTGGGTTTTTCGCTTGAAGCTTTCGTTGAAGATTTGCAGATTTCTGGGTTTTTTCTGGGTTCAACTTCGAAATGGCTGATCGTGCTTCCCAATGTCTTCAGAAAATGAATTCTACATCCAAATGAGGTACCCCCATTCCTATTCATTCCAAATACATGTCTTTACATGATATGATTAATAAACATAGGGATGAATACCCGTCTGTTTCCTCCTTAGATTCATATGATTGTAGCAATAAATTTCACGATGTAGATAAAATTAAGGATTATAATAAGATGTATATGGTCAAGGATTCCTTAAAGTTAGTTCCTGCCGTTGCCGGTGACCGTTCTTGTCATTGGCGGTCTAATGCCCTATGTATTTACAAAGATGCCATAGTTGCTGGTCTTAGGTTTCCATTTCATGAATTTATACCCAGACTTCTGGTTGATGTTCAAGTAAACCCTTGTCAATTAGCTCCATATGCTTGAAGGATAATTAACTGTTTTATGGTTTTGTTCTTGCGTAACAATATTCCTCTTTCCGTCCCTCTATTTAGAAAAAAATTTCAGTTTGAGAATAGTTCCTCCATTAACTTGGGTTGGGTGTATATTAGCAATCGAGTTGGACTTCCCTTCATTTTCCACCCAAAATCTATCCCTGATAACAACCCTTGGTGGAAAAATGAATTTATGTACCTCGTTTGGGAAGGTGGGGATTGGGGAACTTTGTTCCGTAAATCATTTGGTAGAGTTGCGGATGGTAGTCCCAGCAACATAATTTTGAATGATGAGGAGTCCCATGCCTATTCTGAGCTAATCAAAGACAATGGGACTACTGTGGCTTGGGAGTTTCTAAACGAATTTGTCCTCAAGTCTGTTCACCTTTCAAGTGTTTCAGACAAGGGTAAATTTCCTTACCTTCTTTGTTTATTATTATTTTTTTTCTTTTTGAGATTTCCTATAACCATTCTTTGTTTGTTTTTACAGCTGCGAACTTGTAAAGCATAATGTAACATAAGATGTAAAAGAGATAACTGCAACTCAACAAAGGACAAGACAAACAATAGTATTAACAGAAGGACAGGAATCCAGAATCAAAGAAGAAAAGGTAAACTCAAAAAATCAAAATACGGTATGTATTCTTGAAGTCCGTAAACAAGTCACGAAAAGAAGTTCATGTAAATGTTCATGCCTCAGTGACAGTTAAAGAAACAAGACTACAGAAGTATGTGAATGATTTAGGGTTAGTACCACAGGATTGCAGTGATTTATTTGAAGCAACCAGAACGACAAAGGACTTATCAGCGGCATTGAATTGAAGACATAGAAGAAGAATTGATCAAGTGTTATTCATCTGTGAACCAGACCAGTTGCACTAGTTGATGACAGTAAAAAGATCAAGTTGTTTTATCATCTCAGAAGAAATTGATACAGTCTAAAACTGAAACACCCTGGAGCTCAGAAGATTTACTAAAAAGATCAAGGACAAGAAATGGTTCGATGGTTTTTATATTTAGAAAACCATCGAATATGATTTAAGAAATCCATCAGAATTCAAATGTAAAGTAATTTACATTTCGATAGTTTTGAATTAAAAACTATCGAATGGTAAATTACTTTTACACATTCAATGGTTTTCAAATTGGAGCAGGTGAAAAGTTTTATTTTGTTTGACAGGTTGATGGAAATTGGACCTCCAGGATTGATTCTTCAATTGTGGTTCGATAGTTTTCAAAACCAAAAGACTACAATTACTACAGAGGAAGAGTCTTCTTCAGTCAGGTTCATTTACACATAAGCAATTACGAAGAGAGAGATCAAGCCAGAGAGAATACCAGAGAAATTAATTCTGCTTGAATTCTATCATTGTATTGATTGTGAATAACCTAGAACTCATTGAAGCTAATTTACGGATTAGAAATTGTAGCACCCTTCGAGGTTTATATTTATAAAAAGATATATTCCCCGACTCTTGGTTTGATTTGGTGTATTTGATTTCGTAGTTGAACTGAATGATTTATCCACGAACGAAATTGAATAATTTATAGGTATCGTATTCAACCCCCCTTCTACGATACTTTGGACCTAATAATTGGTATCAGAGCTATTTGATTGACGTACAAATCAGATCCGGTGAATGAGACCAAAATCAAACGTAGCTTGAAAATTCGAAGCAAATTTTTTAACTTTCAAAATTTTTCATTTAATTGGAATTTCTTGAATTTCAAACAATTTGAAATTTTCAGAAACCATGAGTGCTCCAAAGACAACTGTTGTATTAAAGTTCCCCCGTTTACTAGAGATGATTTCGGTTTGTGGAAGATGAAGATGCTGTTATTTATCAAGGCATCTAATCCGTTGTATATTGGCGTATTAGAGAACAGACCGTTTGTACCAATGAAACCAGTTAGTGAATCTACAGCTCCTGATGGTACCAGGATTCCTCAAGGCACCCAACCTAAGGATATCACTGAATACACAGATTCTGACAAAGAACTGATTCGATTGGATACAGGTTTGATGTTGATATTGGCAGACTCCGCAGACAAGGAAATGAGCTATCAGTTGATGAACTGTAGAAGCGGGAAACATATGTGGGATACCATTAATTTGATAATGGAAGGAACTGAAGACGTGCAGGAAAACAAATTGGACATCCTGACTTCTCAATACGAAGCTTTTAGGTCTCTTCCAGGAGAAAGTATAACTCAGGTCTTTGAGAAATATACTAAGCTTCTTAATGAATTGGCAATGAAAGGAAAGACCTATCCACTGAGAGAAACCAACTGGAAGTTCATGATAACGCTGCCCCATCATGTAGAACACAAGTCTTCATCCATAAGGGAAAGAATTGATTTTACAAAGATGTCATTAGAGATGATCTATGGCAAGTTGAAGACTTATGAGATGGAACAGGAACAAAGAGTGATAATCTACGGACGAGGGGCAGTGGACAACAAGCAAAATTCACTTGCGAGATCAGCAACACTTGTAGTGGATGAACCAAAAACTTCTGATATTCAGGTTCAAACCCCTAGAGCTGGAAAGGAGGTGATTATAGAAGCTGAAATGGATTCTGTGAATCTGGGTGTTGATGAAAGTGATTACTACACCCTAGAAGAGCTTGAGCAAATGGAAGACAAAACCATGGCGTATTTAGCTGCAAAGTTTAGCCATATTCGTTTCAAGAGAAACCCTAAGTATATGTTCAAGGGCTCAACCAACAGATTCCAGAAGAGCAAGTATTCACCAGGGACTGGCTTTAAGGGAGGCTACAAGACTAGCATGATTGATATAAGCAAATCAAGATGCTACAACTGCAATGAGTTAGGGCATTTCGCCACTGAATGCCGGAAGCCTCGTCAAGCAAGAGACAAGAAAGATGTCTATGAGAAGAAGGATTCTTATGATGAGTTGAAGAAGGAGAATGCCAAGCTGAAACAGCAACTGGAGGCATTGTCTGGAAAGCAGAAAGGGAAAGCTTACATAGCAGAGGGAAAACACTGGGATGATACTGATTCAGATGAAGAGGAAGAGTATGTAAATGTTGCCCTAATGGCTAACTCTTCAGAGGAATCACCGCAATTATCTCAGGTACCTATCTTAACAACAATTGACATGTCTAATTCTGAGTACAAGAAAACTGTGCAAGATCTTAGTGTAGAATTGTTTAATGTACACACAAGAATGCTAGAATCGGAAATGGAAAATGCTAAACTAGTTCTTAAGATTAAAAATCTAGAATCTAAGAATGAAGAACTAGAGCTTGTAGCTGTCACATTAGAAGATCTTAAGCAGAAGAATATGTACTTAGAGAACAAGGTTAAGTGTAATGATGAGATAGAGACTATCCTTAGGAAGCAGATTTCAGAGTTAGATTTGAAACTGAATGCTTTTAAGAATTCCGCCCTAATTGCTAAGGAGATCATTGATTCTCAGACCATAAGGAACAAAACTGCAATAGGATTTGACTATAACAAGAAAGCCGGTAAGAAGATAGTGGAATTCCCTGTGACATCTTCAGTTGTCAAAAGGAATACTCCACATGTTCTTAAGAATGTTGGTTGTCCAGTTTTTGTTAAGCCATTTCCACCACTTTTCAATGAGGATGATCTTTTCATAAGACAAGAATTGCTTGAGGAGGATTTGTTGAAGGAAAAAGAGGTAAAGACTAAGTTGCCTAGGAATTCAGTAAAAACTGTAATACCTAAAACTGAAGTAGGTGACTTAGTTAGTAATGCTAAAAAGAACAGGAATGGGAAAAAGAAGGTTGTTAATCAGAATATTGTTTCTTCTTCTCCCATTGCATCTAGGAAGTTGTGCACTATTTATAATTCTGCTGGACACCTTACACATGCATGTAAAAAGGTTAAAGTAGAAACTGCTGATACTTCTGCAATGCATAACATGTCTGACATGCCTGATGTTCATGAACCCTGTGGTAAGAAAGAGTGTTTCTATGTGCATACAACATTATGCATGCTTATTTTAAGTTGATGAATGCATCTGGTAGCAATAGCACTGATAATGTCAAATCCACAGATACTATGAATATCAAACAGGGTAAGACTAACTTGAATGTTACTCCTTTTAAAGTATCTAAACCTTCAGGACCCAAACAAGTTTGGGTACCAAAGTCCGCTTAATCAATCTGTGATTGCAGGGTAAGGTTAAAAGCTCAAAGGTCGTGTGGATTCTGGATAGTGGCTGTTCTGGACACATGACAGGTGAAGAGTCCCTGCTTACAGAGGTGGTTAAGAAGACCGGCCCGATTGTAACCTTTGGAGATGACAGCAAAGGATTCACTACGGGATATGGTAAATTGAAAATTGGGAATGTCATCATTGAAAACATCTCTCTTGTTGAAGGATTGAAGCACAATCTTCTAAGTATCAGTCAGTTCTGTGACAAAGGCTACAATGTAGATTTCAGAAAGGACAAGTGTTTGATCACAAACAGGAAGGATGAGAAGCTTGCTCTACTGGGAGTAAGAAAAGGAAATTTGTTTATAGCTGACTTAAGTTCTACTAGTGAAGGAGAAGTCACATGTTTCTATGGAAAGACATCTTCAGAACAAAGTTGGCTATGGCATAAGAAGCTCTCACATCTGAACTTCAAAACTATGAACTCTTTGGTAAAGAGAGAGTTAGTGAGAGGGTTGCCCCTGATGGAATTCAATTAGGAGGGACTATGTAAAGCATGTGAAAAAGGGAAGTCTAAGAAAGCATCACATAGAAGCAAAGGAATGACAAGCATTACTGAACCATTACAACTGATTCATATGGATTTATTTGGTCCAGTCAATGTTATGTCACTTTCAAGAAATAGATATGCATTGGTGATGGTGGATGACTACTCCAAGTACACGTGGGTGTTGTTCTTACAATCAAAGGATGAAGCAACACAACTAATCATTGATCACATCAAGAAGATAGAAGTGGAAGCTAAGCTACCTGTGCGGATAATCAGATCAGACAATGGAACTGAATTCAAGAATGCAGTTCTTAATGATTTCTGCTCAGAGAAAGGAATATCAAGACAGTTTTCAGCACCAAGAACTCCTCAACAGAATGGAGTAGTGGAAAGGAAGGACAGGACCTTGGTTGAAGCAGCAAGGACCATGTTGAGTGAAACAAAACTTCCCACTTACTTTTGGGCTGAAGCAGTGAATACGGCTTGCTACACTCAGAATCGAACCCTGATCAACAAAGATCATGAAAAGACTCCGTATGAGTTAATGGCCAACAAGAAACCAACACTGAAGTACTTTCATGTGTTTGGTGCAAAGTGCTTTGTAATTAAAGATGGAGAACATCTAGGCAAGTTTGATGCCAAAGCAGATACAGGCATTTTTCTGGGCTATTCTCTGGAATCTAAGGCTTACAGGGTTTATGTGATTGAAGATAAGAAGGTGTTGGAAAGCTTTAATGTAAAATTTGACGACACCAAAAGACCAGGCCTGCAAACAAGAGAGAACTCTGAATCCTTGGTATTTGAAAATCTATCAGGAGATCTCTCTGACAATGAAGAAGAACATGAAGTTGTTACAGTTATTAATAATAATGATAATGATAATGATTCTGGACCGAGTGGTGATAGTGGTGGACATACTCAAACATCCACTAGTCAATCAACAGGGTCAACAGATCATACCGTCAACAACTCAGGGGGAGCAGGAGAAGGATCAACTAGTCACACTCCACAACATCTAGAACAAGGAGAATCATCAAGATCGCATCTGCCAAGACAAAGGGTATGGAATAGAGATCATCCCTTTCACTTGATCATTGGTGATCCGGACACAGGAGTGAGAACTAGGAGGACATCACAAAATGAATGTCACTATTCTGGGTTTCTTTCAGAAACAGAACCTAAGAAAGTTGAAGATGACCTAGATGATCCAGATTGGGTGATTGCTATGCAAGAGGAACTCAATCAGTTTGAAAGGCAGAAAGTTTGCAAGCTGGTACCCAGGCCTAAGGGAAAATCTGTTATTGGAACAAGACGGGTATTCAGAAATAAGTTGGACGAAGATGGCATTGTAACGAGAAACAAAGCCAGACTGGTTGCTAAAGGTTACTCTCAAGAAGATGGTATAGATTATGATGAAGCCTATGCACCAGTAGCAAGACTTGAGGCCATCAGAATGTTTCTGGCATTCGCATCACATTCCAATTACAAGGTATATCAGATGGATGTGAAGAGTGCTTTTCTGAACGGGGAGTTAGAAGAAGAAGTGTATGTGGAACAACCTCCAGATTTTGAGGATTCAAAACTGGCAGACTTTGTGTACTTTCTATTCAAAGCTCTCTATGGACTCAAACAAGCTCCAAGGACATGGTACGACACTCTCTCTGAATTCTTACTTGAAAATGATTTTATAAGAGGTATTGTAGACAAAACTCTCTTTTACAAAAAGCACAAAAATGATTTGATATTGGTGCAAGTATATATTGATGACATAATATTTGGTTCTACTAATGATGATCTATGCAAGAGGTTTGCTAAGTTAATGCAGAGTCGATATGAAATGAGTATGATGGGTGAATTGTCATTCTTTCTTGGACTGCAAGTGTATCAAAGACAAGATGGTATATTCATTTGTCAGTCCAAGTACATCAAAGATCTTCTGAAGAAGTATCAAATGGAAGACTCATCTACAGCAAAGATTACTATGCCAACTGCCACTAAGCTTGATAAGGATGAAACTGGTAAGAAGGTTGACATCACAGGCGACAGAGGTATGATAGGCTCATTACTTTATCTCACTGCAAGTAGACCAGATATAATGTTTGCAACATGCTTGTGTGCTAGGTTTCAGTTTGATCCTAAAGAATCTCATCTAATAGCTGTTAAGCGAATATTTAGATATCTTAAGGGGACCCCAAATCTTGGAATTTGGTACCCTAAAGATACATGATTTGATCTTATTGGATACACAGACTCTGATTTTGCAGGTTGTAAGATTGATCGGAAGAGTACTTCAGGAAGCTGTCAGTTTCTTGGAAGAAGGTTAGTTTCCTGGTATAGCAAGAAGCAGCATTCAATATCCACATCTACAGCTGAGGCTGAATACATTGCTGCTGGTAGCTGCTGTGCTCAGATCTTGTGGATGAGAAACCAACTCCGTGACTATGGACTTTTGTTGACAAAGATTCCGATATTTTGCGACAACACAAGTGCCATAACAATCTCTAACAACCCAGTGCAACACTCGAGGACGAAGCACATCGACATCAGGTATCATTTTATCCGAGAGCATGTCATGAATGGAACTGTGGAGTTACACTTTGTACCCACAGAGGAACAGATTGCAGACATCTTTACTAAACCACTTGATGAATCCACTTTTTCAAAGCTGGTTGGTGAACTTGGGATGTTAAATCTTTCTAATTGATTTTGATTAGAAGTCAGTAACTGCAGATAGTCCTAGTAAATACATGATTTTAAGAATTTCTATATCCTTAGGACTCGTGAATTTATTTTCTGGAGCAATTCTCGTAGTTAGGATTATTGTACTAATTTTATGTCATATTTATGGATGATATATCTTCTGGCATTTAATTGGTTATTAATTGGAATTAATTTACTTTGTTTTTAACATTGTAAATTAACACAGCATAATTTATTGGAGTTTAATTGATTAATATCATTTAATGATATTTAGTTGATTTTATTCTAAGAAAATTGTGAATTTTCTGTTAACAATTGATTTTGGTAAATTTGAAAAAGTTTATTCAAATTAAAACTTGACAGAAAATTAAAAGGTTTGATTTTTGAAGCATGAACAGGTTTTAAAAATTAAATCAGAAGAAAAAATATCGAATTTAGAAATTTTGATAGATTTTCTAAGTACTAAGTAAAAAACATCGAAGTCAAAATTCGATAGTTTTCCAATAGGAAAAGAAAATCCACCAAAAACAATTCTCGATAGTTTTTGAGGATTATATTAAAATATATCGAAGTGAATTTAATTAATTCAATATTTAAATTCTCGATAGATTTTGATATTCAGTAGAAAAAGTATCGAAGTGAATTTAATTAATTCTATATTAAAATTCTCGATAGTTTTTCCAAACATACCTCGATAGTTTTTCAGTTTTTTAAAGAAACGGCCTTCGATAGTTTTCATCAAAACTTTTAAAATTCTGTATTTCAAAAACTTCGATAGTTTTTCAAAAACTATCGAAGTATAGTTGACAGTTTTGCCCCTAGATGAAAACCATCGAACGTTCATTTAAAAAACTATCGAACATGGAATGACATTTTTACCCCTGTCAGTTTTAGGTGTATAAAAACGTGCCTTAGTCTTTTTCTTTCTCAATTTTTCACAGATCTAAGAAAGCAACAGCCGTTTATATACTTACAATATATATATACATTCAAGAACACCCATTCGATAGAATTCTTCATTTTAACCGAGAAAAGCTTGAAAAATTTACTGTGTTTCACTGTTGAGTTAATTTTAACCGTGAAAACTTGATTGTTTTAAGTGTTTAGAACTTTCTAAGGAAGAATCCATCGAACTAAATATTTGAACCTCAGAAAAGTGTTAAAAGTTCTTATCTTTAGAAATTGATTGTTTAACAGTTAATTTCTTTGGATTTTATTGGTTGTTTGAAGTTCACTTATTTAGGGTTCTTAATTCAAGTGTTCGAGTTTGTGTGTTAGAGTAAAAAGGGGTAATTTTGTTTTAAGGTTAATTAATTAGAAATAATTAATTGGAAAATTAGTTTTGGTTTAAATTTAATTTTCTGGAAATTTGAATTAAAATGGCCGGAGAATTTATCGTAACCAAGACTAATCATGTCTCGTTTCAGAACTTGCAATCCATAACGAATTTATAGTTTCGTGCATGGGCAGAGTTTTTGAACACACGTTCATTAGTGGCATATGCCTTGAGTACTCCCATAGTCCTTTGCATCGATCAATTGACTACGTTGTACACAACCGCCACGGATACAAGTGAGAATAACGTAAGGTCCTTTAGTTTTGTTGTGCCAGGGGGCAGAACAATAAGGGTGACGGAACATGACTTTAACAGAATACTTCATTTTCTAACAGAAAACCATGTTCCGAATCCCACAACTGAGGAGATACATGCTTTCTTCACTCTCATAAGAAGTCAACAACCCAACTTCTTTGTGGGAGAGTTTCTTAAGCATTACCTGACAAAGCCATGGAACTTTTTCTTTCACACACTTATCCATGTTTTTACTACTAAGCTTACAAATCTGCATGGTATTCCCTTATTTCTTCAGAAAATAGGGTTTGCCATTGCTAACAACATGCATATTAACATAGGAAAGATAGTGATTGATCAAGTCATTCTATGCATGGGACCACTGGATGACAGAACTGGCATGGATGATGTGCTTTGTTTCTATCCCAGGTTCCTACAGCTGATTCTCAATGATATCTTAACAGATGATGAACGGGAGATATTTGATGGCGAGGAGACCATGGAGTGCATGAAGATGAAGAGCAATGCAATAACCGCTCTGATAAGAAAGAATCATCTTCAAGGGGTACCCACTGTTCTCACAGACTATCTAAGAACGGTGCCCCTACAAATTCTACCCCCAGGGGAACAGGTAATTGAAGGTAATGTTCCTCAACATGAAATGGCTCATGTACAACAACCAATGGATGTAGATCCAGAGCCCTCAGTGGCCATTCCAGACCATGAGATTGCAAACCCACAATCTCTAACCACGGTCGAAGAGCCTTTGGAAGAGCCAAATGAAACAATAAACGAACCTCCTTCCCCTCCTATACCCAGTATACAATCATCCATGAGTGTAGAGGGAGATAGTGCCTTAGCAGCACCACATAAGGAGATACACCCCTCAACAACAGCTCTGCCTTCCTCTAAAAGGAGAAGAATAGAAACCGAGGCAACTGTTGATACTTTATTTCAAACATCCAAAGTGCCCTTCATTGATTTTTATGATGCTGATTGGGCTACTTTAACTAAAGCAATATCTGAACCAATAGCTCAATCAAATGGGGAAGAATTGACAGAAGCAACTAGTGTTCCGACCATATTACGGTCAGGTTCACTGGTTGAAGGTTCTAAGAACCAAGTGTCTTCACAGACGTCGAGAGAAGGCTCTGACCCAAATGCAAAATCTAAAGGGTCATTGTCTACCTCCCCAGATGGAACATATCTGGATCCTGCGGGTAAAGGGTCTGATGTAGGTGCGGATCAGCAAATCGGTGACAATGAATCAATTTCAATTGAGGAGTTAACTGAGGTAAAGTCTTCACAGACTATTGGGGAAGTTTCGGGATCTCTGCTGTTAATGGAGCCTGATTCTAGCCTCCTAGAGATTCAAACTCTAGATCCTATTAAGGATACATCATCCACGGATGATCAGCAACTTGGTTTAACCAAGGACATGGACTTGCGAAGCCCCATTGCACCACCCGTGACCTCCTTAAGGATGGCTACAGTGTTTTCTTCTGCAGGTACAACTAGCACTAAGAGATTGAGTGAAACACAAACACTTACACCTGGCCTGAGTGAGAAAGGTAAAATGAGTGAAACACCGACAGAAACATTGAGTGTACACCTAGAGCCAAATGTGAGGAGTGACACCCTAACCCTACCAAACATTGATGATTTGCTACTTCCTACAGAAAGAGAAATGCATGTTCAATCCACACTCAAGGAGATGACGGTTCATGATAAGCAAGGAAATCCATTATTCAAGGTTCCACTACGACCTTCCTTGACCAAGGGATCTCCTCTAGTCAAGCCAATGCTTCTTTAAAGTCTATTCAAGAGAAGGTTGACCTGGCTGCAGCTGATTCTAGAAGAACTTATCGGGTCTTAGGCAGTGCATCTGACACTATAACAGGTACTAAACAAGCAGTGGACTCCTTGAAGAAGGAAGCAATGGAGGAACTAGTCGACTTGAGGAATGATGTCAAAGACTAAAAGATGGATTCATGAATGAAGTTAATGCTCTTCAACAAGGACAAGAAGCTTTGAGAGAAGACGTTCTGGTTATCCGGGATGGTCAAGCTAGGGTCAAAGATGCAATGAACACCCTTTCTAGAGTGGAGTCTAAGCTGAACCAGAGATTGTACAAAATTGAAAAGACTACCAAGCTGAGATTGGATGGCATTGACCAGAAGCTAGCGTCTGTGCATGAGATAAATAAGGAGATTATGGAGTTCATGGAGAATCAAGGTGACGGAGTGCAGTCTATTTGGAATATGTTGAGGAACCAACAACCCGGACCTTCATATCAACAACCTGATCCTTCTACTACCTTTTATGCCGAGGATAACTTTATCGAGGATTCCTCAACTAAGGGGGAGAAAGTTGGAGAAGGGGAGACAAGTGATGGAGAAGAGCAGACAAATGAAGGATGGAATACAACTGGATGGGGAGTTTGGGAGACCAATGAAGCTATTCCACTTAGACAGTACTGGATTGAAGAAATTGTGCAAGAAGAGGAGAGTGAAGAGGAATTTGAGGTCATGCAAGAGCAACCAATTCAGGAGGAGCATGAGCCATATTATCCAGAGCCAATAGAACATCCTATATTGGATGATGATATGGAAGAAGAAGCAAATTCTCTGTCACTGGAAGAAGAAGCTGCCTTGGAGATGGTAAAAGTTCAATGAGCTGCAATAGATGCCAGGAAAGCTGAGAGAGAAAGACAACAAGCAGTTCTAAGGAGTGAGAAGCTGAAAAGATTCAAGGTGTATGCTGAAGTGAGGAAGAAGAAGATGATGGATTTGGCAAAGAAGCAAGGGATTGACTGGGAGATGGCTTATAAAACCTTTTGTGGAGTTGAAGACGGATTAGAAGTCAACGACAATGCAGAGGTGGAAGTTATCATTCAGGGCATCAGAAGTGCAAATCCTGATGATCATACTTACTTCATAGCACTGAGAAATACTGTGATCTTTCTAAAAGCTGGGGTTAAAGCAAACGATGCCTGGAACATATTGATCAACTTTCTTGAGAAAGGTACCTTTGTGATTTCCACTAAGTTTTTTGAACAGAGAACATACACAGAACTGCAGGTGATGCTCATCAAGATTCAGAGGACTACAAGACTAAATGAACTGCTCCGTGAACATGTTAAAGAGATCTTGATGAAAGTCGGTCCAAAGATTACTGAAGATCCTCCAATGGTTAGATTCATGACGAATGACTTGTTCAGAATCTGCTATTTGACTGAGGACAAGCTGAAAGACTATCCAAGCAACTATCTTATATCAGTGGAGAAGTATCTTAGATCCACTGGATTCACATAAACGGAGAAGGACAAAGCAGCCGACACTCTACGAAGATTTCTAATGGAGAATGTTCCTTACTATAGGAAGAGAGTGGAAAGAAGATTGGAAGTGCGTCCCAAATTACCAAACATGCCAACGCTAAACAAGAAAGATGTTAACATTGCATGGTTGTGGGCTGGAGAGGGTCAAGAGGTTGAATACATAGGAAGGCACATCCAATGAGCAATCCTTAAACCTGGAGAACCACTGCACTGTCCATCAGTGATTGATTATCAAGCTGCTAACTCCGATCCAGTGATTGAAGAAGGTGAGATCGAAATGGACTGAAGAACAGAAGCAAAGAACAAAAGAACTATCAGCTCAGACTAGAGGAGCAACTTCTATGTATAAAGTTTTATTGTTTTTTGAATTATGAAATCTGGAAATGTATAAACATCTGATCCAGAATGCATTTAATATTATTAAGCTGTCTTACTTTAATTAGTTTCATGATTCCTTAGTTAGTTGAGTTATCCTCGAAGTATTTGCTTGTCAAACTCTATCCAATCAAATAGGGTGAGATTGTAAAGCATAATGTAACATAATATGTAAAAGAGATAACTGCAACTCAACAAAGGACAAGACAAACAATAGTATTAACAGAAGCACAGGAATCCAGAATCAAAGAAGAAAAGGTAAACTCAAAAAATCAAAATACGTTATGTATTCTTGAAGTCCGTAAACAAGTCACGGAAAGAAGTTCATGTAAATGTTCATGCCTCAGTGACAGTTAAAGAAACAAGACTACATAAGTATGTGAATGATTTAGGGTTAGTACCACATGATTTCAGTGATTTATTTGAAGCAACCAGAATGACAAAGGACTTATCAGCAGCATTGAATTGAAGACATAGAAGAAGAATTGATCAAGTGTTATTCATCTGTGAACCAGACCAGTTGCACTAGTTGACGGCACTAAAAAGATCAAGTTGTTTTATCGTCTCAGAAGAAATTGATATAGTTTAAAACTGAAACACCCTGGAGCTCAGAAGATTTACTAAAAAGATCAAGGACAAGAAATGGTTCGATGGTTTTTCTATTTAGAAAACCATCGAATATGATTTAAGAAATCCATCAGAATTCAAATGTAAAGTAATTTACATTTCGATAGTTTTGAATTAAAAACTATCGAATGGTAAATTACTTTTATACATTCGATGGTTTTCAAATTGGAGCAGGTGAAAAGTTTTATTTTGTTTGACAGGTTGATGGAAATTGGACGGCCAGGATTGATTCTTCAATTGTGGTAAGATAGTTTTCAAAACCGAAAGCCTACAATTACTACAGAGGAAGAATGTGTCTTCTTCTGTCAGGTTCATTTACACAGAAGCAATTACGAAGAGAGAGATGAAGCCAGAGAGAATACCAGAGAAATTAATTCTGCTTGAATTCTATCATTGTATTGATTGTGAATAACCTAGAACTCATTGAAGCTAATCTACGGATTAGAAATTGTAGCACCCTTCGAGGTTTATATTTATAAAATGATATATTCCCTGACTCTTGGTTTGATTTGGTGTATTTGATTTCGTAGTTGAACTAAATGATTTATCCGCGAACGAAATTGAATAATTTATAGGTATCGTATTCAAACCCCCCCCCCCCCCTTCTACGATACTTTGGACCTAACAGAACTTTATCCACAAAACCAATGAGCCCAAAGATGATGAAACTTCAAGGATGAAGAGGGCCAGGATAGGAGGTGATCCTCATGGAAAACTTGATGCTCCCAGTTTCCTGATCCCTCCCCAGATTCCTGTGGATGAGGCAGATACTCATGTATCTTCAAAGTCCTCGGTTTGGCACCCCGACTGGGGTATTAGGAAGAGGGACACCGTTGCTGGGGTGTCCAAACATGTTGTTGAGTAGTCATACCACTCACTCACTCCCTGCGACTACAAGGATTTTGTTGCAAATTCTACCATCGAGGGAGTTGAGCATCTGGGCGCTCAGGCCATAGCTACGGTATTTTTCTACCTTTGCTGTTTTTAGTCTTTATTTCTTTCATTTAATCTTTATCTCACTTTAAATTCCTTTTGTTTGGCAGAGCAATGCCAACTTTCAGGGGGCCCTTTTTCAGGCTAAAGCTTGGCGTACCTCTTCTGAAGCCAACAAGGCTAAGCTTGACAAGTCTGAGGATGAGGTGAAGTCTTTAAAGGAGGCTTTGGAGAGAAAGGAGAAGGAGCTTGTGGATGCTCAGGCTGAGTTGGTTGAGCTGAGAAGAAGCAAGGATGATTATATTGATGAATACCTTGACTGTAATATCCGTGAATTTTATTATGTGATTAAATGATATATTTAATATAAAAATATTTATTGTGGGGTATTAGAATATTATTAAATGATAATTATTGTGTGATTATGTGCTAATTGGTGAGTCGGAAGCCCCTTTCAAATATTTCGTCATTTGGAATTTTCTTCAAATCTGAGCCCCGTTTTGATAATTCAAGGGCCCCATTGGAATTTCGTACATTGATTATTATCTCTTCGTCTTTCGTATTCGAATCATTATCGGGAGAGATATTCGTATCATTTCATTCCTACCTATTTGATTCTACAAGAATAATTCGTTTTGTTCAAAAAGGGAAAAATTGTTCCGAACCCTAATTGCTTAAGGGGACGGATATATCGTTTTATATCAATATTACCTTTGTTATAGCCCCAGTATTCTTGAGCATTAGTTATATAATGATATGTATTGATTTGGATAATTATCAACCCTTGTAGATAATTATCTTCTCGTAAAATGTATTTTTAACCTAATTAGGGTTTTTAAACGATCCAGTGGATCTATAACGATCCAAAAGTGTTCCCTGGGGTATTATTTTTCCAAAAATATAAAAAGACGAATCGAACCTTATAACCTTCATAATCCGCATTGCGTATAATCAAAAAGTAAAAATTCCCGAAACGTGTTCTTCGTGTTCTTGAATATTCAATCCATTCGTTCAAGGTGTTATTGATTTCAGAAATCAAAGTTCAAGTACTCAAATCAAAGCTCTTGATCTCTAGTTCCAGAATCTTCCAACCTCATCATCATCTGGTAATTTTTCGATTTATTATGAATTTTTCAATATTCGAATTAAATTAGGGTTCTTGATTAATTTGGGGATTTTCATTCTGTTGATTCTCCGTTCAATTGGTTTCTTCTAACATGTTCCTAGGGTTCTAATTAGCAAGAATCCATGATTTGATTTCGTGTTTAAGTTCAATTTAGTCGGGTTTGATTTTCGGGTTTTCGACCCGAAATCTTCTTTTACTTCGTTCATTCTTTCTGTTGATCTGACATTAGTTGTGATATGGGGCTTTGATTGTATGAGTTATAAGCTTCATTTTGGTATATTAATCTTTGAGTTTCATGTAGAATTAAAGTAGATCGGGTTTCCGGCCAAAGTCGTCGCCGACGAGTTCTTTGAACGAATTCTGGGCACGATTCCGGCATGGGACAGATGTGTTTGTATGTGGGTTATGTTTGTCTTGAAAAAGCGAACAAAAGCCCTATGGTTTGGTTTTGTTTTGATCGGAAATGGCAAGTCCGGCCACCGGACGCCGGCCGGATTTTGGAAAACCCAGATTCCGGCGGGTTGTTCTTGGTGACCCGACTGTGTTCTTCCCGACCCGTTTACCTGTTATTTTGACCCGGTTTCAATCTTCAAAACCCTAATTCGATTTCTAAAAACTGTTTTTGAATTTTATTTTTTTAAAATTAATTCGAAAATAGTTTAAAGACTTTAAAAAATTCATATTTTTATTTTAAAAATATATTTAAATATCAGAAAAATTCTGGAAAATATATTTATTATTTTAAATCCGAAAATTGATAAAACTTAATTATTTTAATTATTTTTAATTAATAATTAATTTATTAATTAATTGGATATTTCTTTTAATCAATTAATTCTTAAAAATTAATTATTCATTAGATTTAATTAATTAAAAATTCGGTTTAATTATTTTCAAGCCTATTTATTTATTTAAAAATAGTTTGAGCATTTAAAAAGTGTTAATTAATTTTATTAATTGATTTATTTGCATTTAAATGTTTATATAGGATTTAAAAATCCGAGTTTTGATTTAAAAATTAATCGTGACTTATCTTAAATTCAAATAAGTTTTGTATGATGTTTTAAAAATATTTATAAGTGCTATATGGTTCATATTAACTGTATGTTGTGTTTTATAGTCTGTATATGCCCGTACTAGGGCAAATATCTGAGTTTTAAATATCGTAAATCATTCCGGACGTTCGATACGTAACCGGTTACTTGTTTAAATGTGATTATTGATTGAATAAGTGTCGAGAGTAGAACGAGAATAGTTAGACTTATTGTGATGAGTTGTTTAATTATAGAATCGAGTTCCCGGAGCAAGGGAAAGGGAAAGGTAGAGTGAGCAGAGTCGATCCGACAGTAGCGTAGACCAGGTAAGTATCTGTGCCTTTACCTTGAGATAAAATTTATTATTGTCTTGATTACTTGAATACCATTATCCCCAGAACAATTCAAATTATCAATCTTTTAACCGCATTTGGACAACTGATTCCATTTCCTTACAGATTCTTGATTCTTTGATTTGATCTGCATCGGAAACCCTTATTTCCAACTCACTTGATTATTGATTACCACCATTTGATTATTGATTATCATCCTTTGATTATTATTGACAACCATTGATCATTTGACTTCCATCGTTGACTATTGATTACGGTCATCGATTATCGATTACCAATATTGATCTCCTTATTGAATGAGTACACTGTACCGTTGAAATTACTTCATGATTATTTCTCGATCTTCATTTGATACTGAGCAGTTGAAGCTCTTTTGCAATTACTATACATTGAGTTTATCTTATTGAGCATGTTATTGTTTATACCCTATGATAGATTTGGCATGTTTTTTTTTAAATGGACCAGTAATTGGTCGGGCCATATTTATGGTCGGAATAACTTAAGGCCCAGTTTGGCCTAGGATCCAGTAGAGGACTATGCTGTGAGCTAGTCCGGGGTTGATGCGTGGCTGGCCAGCAGCACAACCTTTGATTTGAATAAAATGTTTAAGCCAAATTCTAATTCTTTTCTTCAATTGTTATTGATACAAAGCATGTGTTAGCTAAATATTGTTGATTATGATATCATAAATTCATACCCTTACAACTGTGATAGAAATGATTCATTGATGTTTGCTGAGCAATTTTGGCTCACTCTTGCTTGTCGTTTTCTAACCCTATTCCAGTGAAGCGAGAGTATGAGTCAGCATAGCGTGACCGATAGTTCACCAGCAGCCAGGAGAGCCCCTCGAGTCATTGTCATTGGCAGGGTAGTTGTTGTTTTGCTTTTCTAGATTAGATATCTAGATTTGAACTTTAGTCGTGATGTAATAACTCTGATAAAACTGGTATTGTATTAATAAAAGATTGTAGTAGCTTGTGTTCATTGCCATAATCTGGATGCGGTCTTGGTCAATGGGTATTTGTGTCTTTATATATATTATGCATGTGTTAAAGAGTATTCCGTTGGTCGGATGAATCCTCAAATCTGTACCCCGGGTTTGGATGGTGTCACAGTTGGTATCAGAGCAACAGGTTATGGCAATTGAAACAAGTTAGGACTTAGGGTCCAGGATAACATAGAGAGTTAGGAATTCACTTAAGGATATTAGGAGGTCGACTAGGGATATTATGCGTAGTAATTAAATGTGGTTATAATTGCAGCCCCCTAGTTCTAGTTCAGACTCAGACCCTTCCGAGGATACGATAGCAGAGATACCTACACCCGTTGAGAGAGCAAGACCGTCTCGGCCAATGCGATATCAGCCTAGGCATCAGCACCCAGTAGTCAGGAGAGATCAGATACCTTGTCCTATTCCACTCCGACAGGTAGCCCCAGCACCAGTGTCTCAGGCATCAGTTTGTGGACCTTTGTATCAGTTAGGTGAGCCCCCAGTTCCACACCATGTGTATCAGAGGGTGAGTAGAGAGAAGGAGTACCTTTATGGACAGGTTATGGAGATGGGTAGGGTTCGTTCGATCGAGGCAGCCGCTATCCGAGAGAGGGACAGACTTAGAGATCAGATGAGGGACATTCAGATGAGGTTTAGGGTTACGAGGACCTTGGTTGAGACTCGATTGCATGGATTAGCTTCTAGTCGAGAGGGAGACACAATAGCAGGGATGAGACAGATTTTGGATTATGCGATGAGTAAGATTGCAGAGATTTCAAGACCCCCGTTATGGCCGGCAGGAGTAGGTGATCTGTGAGCAGGTTTTAGGAGCAGACAGATGTGGCATGGATGTGTGGTTTCTAGATAGTTAGTATATAGATGCATATTGTAGAATCAGCAGTGCACCGGGCTTATAGGAACACCTCGGGTTGTTGTTGCATTTTTGTTGTATTGCTGATCGGCAGTTATGGTTCAGCCATGATATATTTTCTTTTGAAGCGTTCTACGCTTGTACTAACTCTATCTATATATATTTGATAAACCTCTTTTATAGAATTGTATTTATTCCGTTGTCATTCACTTCCAGCATCATAACTGTTATTCTACTTGTTGCAACGAGTGTATCCATACACCGTTGAGAAAATCTGTAAACCTTCGAGATATCAATTGTGATCATTCCTTCTCTTATATGGACTGTTTGATTAAGCCAATTATTGTTTATTCATCAGCGATATGGCTCCTAGACGACAAACTCGTACGACTGATACCTCCGACCAAGAAGGTCAACAGAATACACCTCCAACGGGCCACATGGACCCGATGGTAATCCAGTTGTTAAATACTCTTACTCAACAGACTGCCGCATTAGCACAGCAGCAACAAGCATTTCAGCAACAGCTCTTAGAATAGCAGCAACAACATCAGCATCAGTAGCATCAACAGCATCACCAGCAAGCAGCACCGGCGATTACGTTCAAATCTTTCCAAGCAGCAAAACCTCCAGAATTTAAAGGATCAGCAGACCCTGTAGAGGCTAAGGCATGGTTGAAGGAGATGGAAAAGGCTTTTGCCTTGATAGAAGTGGTAGAGGATAAGAAGACGGAGTGTGCAAGCTATTTTCTGAAGAATGAGGCCAGTTATTGGTGGGAAACGAGTAGGGCTATGGAACCCGAGGGATTGATTACATGGGCAAGATTTACAGAGTTGTTTTTGGAAAGGTATTTTCCGGACTATATGAGAGATCAGATGGAATTAAAGTTGTTAGGCCGAATACACAATATATAATCAAGTATGTATGAGAATAACAATCAAGAACACTTTATAAATCAACAAACTGTAATTATATTAACAGTTTCTCTCTTAGTGATGTTAATGAATCACAAAGAGCTACTAGGTTACAAGAATAATATATTCAATGTTCGCGTCCCTTCTAGGGATAACCTATCTGTGTTTATATAGTACACAGCTACATACAATCCTTATCTAATTGATACTCCTATAAATTAGCTATACAATTATTATCAATTAAGGATTGCTTCAGTCTTCTGTCCAGTCTCCTTAGCTGTATCAATATATTCTGCTTCTTTCCATCTTCAGAATATATTGCTTCTAGAATCTTTATCTTTGCACCGACAGCTAAGTCAACTATCACCCTGTCAGACTTTATCAAACTCTGACCGGCTTCTATGTAAACTCTTCACCCAGTCAGACTTTATCAAACTCTGACTGGCTTCTATGTAAACTCTGATATGTACCTGGTACTTAAACACTGATGAACAAACGTCAGCAATTATATCTAACAATCTCCCCCAACTTGTTCATAATAAAATGTACAAGTTAAAAAGATAATTGATGATGTCAAAACATATCACAAATGCAGTGTTTAAAATATGTCAGAGTTTAACTTTAAAACAGAGTTTAAATTTAACTTAGAATAGAAAACATAAAAAAAACTTACAGTCAGACTTTACTTGACTTCTTGAACATCAGGTACTGTCCTGAGATAATCAATCAACAATCTTCTTTCAGCATTCTCAAGTTCAGCTATCATAATCTCTTTCAGCTCCTTATACTCTGGATCTCCTTCACCAGTTTGATATATGGCAGCCCTCAGAGAATAGATACTGTTTTTCTTCATGTCATTCCCTAGTCGAATGTAATGAGCTTTGTCTGACTCTAGGTTAAATTCTAAAACCTTTACTCCAAGTGCAGTTTTAAATCTAGCACTGTTTCTTTTCATTTCCACTATTTTTCCAGCATGATCCCTATACTTTGGAATATAGACACTTGACACTCCTCCTCCAAGCATAGCTTTAGATCTCAGCATCTTTTCTCTCAACACTTGAGCAACATCATGAGTGTGTCTGTTCTTGACTTTCAAAAGATAAAGTACATATTCAAGTTCTTCCCATGATTTGAGATTGACATCAGATTCTCCAACCTTATAAACTCTTCCATCACTCATGAAGTATAACAAAAATTGCTTCTTCAATACTCTGTGAAAAATCAACTGTACAGACTCTAACTTATCAAGGTTTTCTTGTGTAACCCCAATACCAGATTCTGCCAGTGAAATGTTGTCTTGAGATCTGTTATTTGTTCTTCTCTCTCTGTGTGAACCCAGTCCAGATTTATCAAAGGCTTCTTTTCCCAATACTGTTCTGGTTTCTGAGAAATTTACAGCTTCAAACTTTAAGTCTTCAAGAATTTTTGGTTTGCTGAATCCTGGAAGTAGTGTAGATTTCTGTACAACTTGAGCAACGTCAGAGGTTGTCAAAACTTTGGTAATAACATCAACTTGAGCAGCGTCAGAGGTTGATTTAGCTAATCTTGTTTCAACTTGAGCAATGTCAGAGGTTGATTTAAACTTCTTATTCAGGTTAGGCTCTTCAATCATCACGCCTTTACCTTTATCAGCATTTGAACAAATAGGCCTCCTTGAGTACTGTAAACTCTGATCAGAGTTTACATTCTCTTTGATAACAATTCCTTTTTCTTTTCTCCTCGGAGCCTTGATAACCTTCTGTTGTTTGTAAATTCCAGCTTCAACATCTTTCCTGTGTTTTTCAGCAAGCAATTGCTCTTCTGCCTGGATATCTTCAATAGTAACATCTTTACCATGTTCTGCTAAGAACAACTGTGTAGCAACTTCTTCATCAGTAACAGGAGATTTAGAGGAAAGAAGTAAACTTCTAACCCTTGAAGAAGACTGCCCTCCAGTGTATAATCTTTTTCCATCAGCATTTGTTTGAGCATCAGAGTTTGACCTCCTCCCTTGCCTTTGAACATTCTTTGATCTTGGATGATGTTTGTCTCTTGCACCACCATCAGCAGTATCATCCTTCTGAGTCAGAGTTTGAGAGCTCTTGCATTTGTCCTTAGATACTCTCTCCCCCTTTTTGACATCATCAGACAGCAAAACTGATGTGAGCAATTTAATTGAATTTGCAATTTCATCCAACTGAGTTGACATTTTTACTTGATTTTCTTCAACTTTGGACAACCTGGAATCAAAATTCTTCTGATCTTTACACAAGGAGATGTATAGAGATTTTTCCTTTTGCTGTGTAAGCTCTCTTTGAGCTATATCATTCCTTAATCCTGTAATCACCTTGTCAGAATCATCAAAACGATTGTTTAATGATTTGATTTGTACAATAGTTGCTTTGAGATGACTGAGAAGTTCTGGATTTTTAATCTCTTTGGAAGACTTTGTCACAAAATCTGCAGCTCGTTCATTGGAAAAGATAGTATCCTTGCTTGACCAATTTGAGAAGTACATATTCTGAAAATGTTCTGCAGTAGCACGATTGACTTCTCTTGCCTCATCAGAGTTAGCTTGAATATCAGATAACTCTACTTGAATATCAGGATTGGAATGAGTAGGACTAGCTTCAACATTGTCATCCTCTGCTTCATTCTCTGTAAGAACATTCTCTGCCACTTTTTCAGGATCATCAGAGTGTGCATTATGACTATACTCTGCTTCTCTTTGAACAATCTCAACAACAGATTGTTGTAGAGCTTCAAGAACAAGAGCATCCTCAGAGTTTGCAACAAACTCTGCTTCAAAAGGAACATTTTCTGTTGCATCCTTTTCAACAACATCAGGAACAATTTCTGTAGCATTAGCAGCTAAAGTCTGATTGACTTCCTCACCGTTCTCAACGTCAAAAGTAAGTATTGCTGTGTGAGAAGCCATAGATTCTTCAATTCTCACAGTATCTAGATCAGCTTCCAAACCCTCTGTAAAATGTTCAGAGTTTAAAGAGGTGTTTGCTTCAACTTCCATATGAAATTCTTGAGGCTCAAAAATCCTTCTATCAGAGTGATCATCAGCTTCCTCAACTACATCATCAGCATTTGATGTAGGAGCTTCTGTTGCAGTATTTACTCTGTCCTTAGTAGGCACAGTAGTATCAAAAATCTCCTATCGTACTTCAGAAGGTACATTCTCCATAGAAACTCTGTCCTCAAAGACAGCTTCATCCTCTTGAATCTGAACTTCAAGATTTTCTACAGCTGTGGAAGAAATATTCCCAGCACCAAATAGATGTGCTGCTACTAATCTTCTTTTTCTCTGATGAAGAGTTTCTTCATCAGTTTCACTATCCTCAACAGCAGCATCAGACTTTGCTCTGTTGGCTCTTCTTTTCTTTAGCCTTTTCTCCTGAGGCATACCATCAGTTTTTGATGCCCCAGCTTCAGCATTGGACTTAGCAACCCTGGCAGGTTTAGTACCAACATGCTTAGTCCTACCACCCCTTTTAGATGTAACAGAAGTTGACGGAGGTAGTTCTTGTTGTAGAGGCTCAGGTTGAGAAGAAGCTTGTGGTGGTGGATTGGCTTGAGCATTTAAAAACTGTTGCATAGATTGAGGTAGCAACAAGTCTCCAACAACCCCTTTCTTAACATCTTTATTAATAAGATCAGAAAATATTCTCTTATGTAATTTAAAACAAGAAACATCTTCTTCACCTACTTCCACTCCTTCAACACAGTAAGAGAACAAAGTCTGACAGAATCTAGAGAAATAGACTACTCCTCTATTCTCTGTCATTTTCTCTCCTAGGTTATTCAAAACAAGTCGTGCAAAATCAAAATGATTATCGAATAAAAGAGAATACCCGATTTGCAGACTGTCTGTGGGAATAGCATCCCAGTTGGTGCATTTCTTGCTAAAAGTCCTTGTGATGCAATCAAAGAAAAAGCTCCACTCCTTCCTTAAGAATGGTCGTTTTAGCTGTCCAATCTTCGACAAGGGTCCAGAATACCCAATTTCCCGCATCATTCGTATCAAGTCCTCATCACCCATTCCAATTGTATACGAAGAAAATTCAGGAAACCCCATTGCAGCGCGAATGGTTCCAGCAGTTATTACATACTCTGTATCTTCATATTCAAAAATAATCGATGGGTTACCTGTTTCACCACCATCATCATACAATCCTGTTTCCCAGAACGCCTTTATCTATGAACTAGAAAGTTTTTCAGGTTCCACCAAAGCATGCCCAATCGCTGACTGAGCGAGAAAGTTTTGTATGATATGAAACACCTCTGGGGCATTGACAGTGTTTAATGGGGCTGAATAATTATTAGGAACAAACTCTAACCCAGAAGCAACAAAAACTGTAGTAGCCATTAGTACGAATCGAGAAGAAAAATCAAAGAACCTGATTCAAAAGAGTTTGTGTGTAGAAAAGTGTTTGTGAATATGCTTGTGTGACAATTGATGTGTGGTGGAGTAAGATGTGAAAAGTTTTGACGACGGTGTGTGTATTGTATAAATGTAAAATTCAAAATTAAAAACTGAACAGTTTTTAATCATTAATACACAACTGTCTTACTCCGTTAACTGTGTTAGTGGGACACGTGGCATACATGCAATGACTGACAGCAAATAATTGACAGTTTTCAATGCGCATGCGTAGTAAAAACAGCAATAATTACCGTCTGTTACACTTTTCTAGGCATTTACCTCTCTCCTCTGTTCAAAAACATCCTTGAACAACTGTCCAATCATACTCTTTTTAAATTTTCAAAACAAATGTCTTTTTCTCAAAATTATAATATGTCTGAAACCAACAAAATTGATTTTAACCATCAGAGATTAAAATTAAATTACCTCGGCGTAGAGTACACAAATCATCAGTGTTTATCAATTCTCCTCCTTTATACATAAACTCTTTTCACAAACTGTACAGATGTGTGTATTTGTGTGTGAATTAGCAGAGTTTACTGAATATAAATATTTAGACCATCTCAAAGTGCATAAAATCCACAAACTAAAGCAGTAATAACTGGTTGCCTAAACTCTCATGTATAAAATAAAATCTGATTCTTATGTCTAAACTCTGTATACTGATATCCTTTCATTTGGATATATCTTTTATTTTTCACCCCCTTTCTATATATGCTTTCATATATATTTTAAATTTTTTTTTTTTTTTTAATTATATTTTTCCAGTAATCAGTGGTTGGCACTAGTCACCAAAAATCAAAGAATTTAGCCCTTATTTCATACAATAAGTTCCTGGATCTTCCTAGGCACAACATGATCTCAAAGGAATTTGTGCTCTGTTTGGCATCTTTCGATTTGAGGGTGAATTATTTGCCATTAATAATCAGAGTTTAGACTTTTCATCAGTTAATACAATTAATTTATGAGAGAAAATGCAAACAGCTAATACAATCTCAGTGTATAGGATCAATAAACTAAGAGATGCTATAAATATAGAGACAGTATCATGCTGTGTAAAATGTCTGCACATTTTGTAATCAGAGTTTATAATACTTAGAAGGATTCATGATTACTTACTGAAAATCATGCTTCATACATTTTTCTTCATCGGTCCATGTGTTTCAGACAAAATTACAATCAGAGTATAACATTAGACTGTAACTATCAGAGTATGACTGTCAGAGTATGACTAACAGAGTTTACTTATCAGAGTATAACATGCTGGTACAAATAACAGTTAATACATGCAAGGAATCATGAGCATAAAAATCAAACATGTATAGTTTTTGAGTCTAACCCGTATCTCTAGTCAGTACCAGAGATCATTCCAAGTTCATTTACCAATCTTGTAAACGTAGCTTCACTCAAAGGTTTGGTGAAGATATCTGCAAGTTGTTGGTCTGTAGACACAAAATGAAGCTCAATGTTTCCTTCTTCCACATGTTCTCTGATAAAATGATACCTTATGCTGATGTGCTTGGTCATGGAGTGTTGTACTGGATTACCTGTCATAGCAATAGCACTTTGGTTATCACAGAAAATAGGTATTTTAGAGTACCTCAGACCATAATCCAGCAACTGATTCTTCATCCATAGAATCTGTGCACAACAGCTACCAGCTGCTATATACTCTGCTTCTGCTGTGGATGTAGAAATTGATTTCTGTTTCTTGCTATACCAAGAAACCAATCTGTCACCTAAAAATTGACAGCTTCCACTTGTACTTTTTCTGTCTATCTTACAGCCTGCAAAATCTGCATCAGAGTAACCAATTAGCTTAAACTCTGATTCTCTAGGATACCACAAACCCAAGGTTATGGTTCCTTTGAGATATTTGAAGATCCTTTTTACAGCTGTTAGATGAGGCTCTCTGGGATCTGCTTGAAATCTTGCACAAAGACATGTTGCATACATGATATCAGGTCTACTTGCAGTTAGATACAGTAAAGACCCTATCATTCCTCTGTAGTTTGTCATGTCTACTGAGGCTCCTGTGTCTTTGTCTAGCTTTGTTGCTGTAGCCATGGGAGTTGAAGCAGATGAACTATCAAGCATACCAAATTTCTTTAGAAGATTTCTGGTATATTTTGCTTGATTGATAAAAATACCATCATCTGTTTGCTTGACCTGTAAGCCTAGAAAGTAACTAAGCTCTCCCATCATGCTCATTTGGTACCTGGATTGCATAAGCTTTGCAAACTTCTTACAAAGTTTGTCATTAGTAGATCCAAAGATAATATCATCTACATAAATTTGAACTAAAAGCAAATCATCACCAGAATTGAAATAAAACAAGGTTTTATCAATTGTACCTCTTGTGAACCCACTTTTTAAAAGAAATTGAGCAAGAGTTTCATACCATGCTCTTGGTGCTTGCTTTAGTCCATATAATGCCTTGTCAAGCCTGTAGACATAATCTGGATGCTTGGGATCTACAAATCCTGGTGGTTGTTCAACAAACACTTCTTCTTCTGAAAGACTTTAAACTTCTTGTGTGCAGCATAGGCCAGAAAAATTCTTATGGCCTCCAATCTTGCAACTGGAGCAAAGGTTTCATCATAGTCAATTCCTTCCTGTTGTGAATAGCCTTTAGCCACAAGTCTAGCCTTGTTTCTTGTAATCACACCTTCACTATCAGTCTTGTTTCTGAAAATCCACTTTGTACCTACTATTGATCTATTCTTTGGTCTAGGTACAAGTGTCCAGACTTCATTTCTTTCAAATTCATTTAACTCTTCTTGCATTGCTGTTATCCAATTAGCATCTTGAAGAGCTTCCTCCACTTTCTTTGGTTCTGTTTGAGACAAGAAAGCATGATACAGACACTCATTATTTGTTGCACTTCTAGTTCTCACACTAGCATCAGGATCTCCAATTATGAGATCAGGTGTGTGTGCTTGTGTCCACTTTCTTGCTGTTGGTAAGTGGTTTCTTGCATCATTATTGGATCCTCCCCCTTGATCCATGCTCTCCTGATTCATATGTTGACTCTCTGTAGCATCTGAGGCTCCCCCTGAATTGGATGGCTCAGAGTTTGAACTGTCAGAGTTTGAATCAGTTTCCTCAACTGACTCACTTGCTGTGTCTTGTTGAGCTTCTTCATGCTCCCCCTCAACTTGTTCTCTATTTTGTTCAACTCGAGAATTTTCAGTTTCTCCAGTATTTACCAGTAGAGGTTCAGAGTATGCTTCATCAGAGTTTGTCAGAACCGCTTCATCAGAGTTTGTCGGTACTGCTTCATCAGAGTTTACACCATCAGAGAATAAACCTTCATTTTCAAAACGCAGTTGATCATATCCATCTAAGTCATCAAGTCCAGTTATTTTCTTGTCATCAAACGACACATGTATGGATTCTATGATCACTTTAGTTCTCAGATTGTAGACTCTGAATGCTTTTGTTGACAATGGATAACCAACAAAGATTCCTTCATCAGCTTTTAACTCGAACTTGGTCAACTGTTCAGGATGAGTCTTCAACACAAAGCATTTGCATCCAAATATATGAAAATATTTCAAATTTGGCTTCTTATCTTTCACCATCTCATATGGTGTTTTCCCATGCTTGTTAATCAGTGTAGCATTTTGAGTAAAACAAGCAGTTTGAACAGCTTCTGCCCAGAAGTATGTTGGTAATTTTGCTTCTTCAAGCATAGTTCTGGCTGCTTCAATTAAAGTTCTGTTCTTTCTTTCAACTACACCATTTTGCTGTGGAGTTCCAGGTGCAGAAAATTCTTGTTTCACTCCTCTTTCCTTGCAGAAAGCTTCCATGATTGAGTTTCTGAATTCAGTTCCATTATCACTCCTTATAATTTTGACTTTGTGCTGTGATCCTTTGTCCAGTAGATTTACATGATCCATCAGAGTTTGAGCAGTTTCATTCTTCTTTGATAAGAAATATACCCATGTATATCTAGTATATTCATCAACAATTACTAGAGCATATTTCTTTCTGCCCATAGACATCACATTCACTGGTCCAAAGAGATCAACATGTAGAAGATGATAAGGTTCCACTACTGAAGATTCAGATTTGCTCTTGAAAGATGACTTCCTTTGCTTGGCTTTTTGACAAGAATCACATAAGCCATCTAGACTGAGTATTGATTTTGGAAGTCCCCTTACAAGATCCTTTCTTATAAGCTCATTTATGTTGTTCAAATTGAGATGAGAGAGCTTCTTATGCCAATTCCAACTCTCTTCATTTGACTTTTTTGCAGTCAGACACACTGTTCTTCCATCAGAGTTTGTTACCAAACTTGCTTCATAAATGTTGTTGTGCCTGTGTCCAACTAGAACAACTTTTCCAGTAGATTTACTGATAACTTCACAGTATTCAGTATGAAAATCTACATGGTTTCCTCTGTCACAGATTTGACTCACAGATAGCAGATTATGCTTGAGTCCTGAGACTAGAGCTACATTAGTGTTGATGACACTTCCAAGATTAATATTGCCGTATCCCAGAGTGTGTCCTATGTTGCCATCTCCATAGGAAACCTTTGGGCCAGCCTTCTCCTTAAAGTCTGATAGCAGGGCTTTATTTCCAGTCATATGTCCTGAGCATCCACTGTCCAAGATAAATGTGCTCTCTTTTATACCCTGCAATTACAAACAAACACTAAGTGTTAGTTTTAAGGACCCAGACTTTCTTGGATCCTTTGTCTTTCTTAACAGTGTTAGCTTTTGCAGCGGAATTACTATCAACAGAGTTTAAACTAACATTGTCAGACTTTACACTTGCAGAGTTTGCTCTAACCCATTTCAGATTGGGTTTTAGCTCATAATAGTTGTGATAAATAGCATGATAACTCTTGCAAGTATAAATGGAATGACAAGTGCTCCCACAGTGTGTGCATAAAGTCTGTGGTCTAACCCTAACATTATCATTCTTTACTCCTGATGTAGAAGGTAAAAAATTGATATTTTTATTCTTTGTGCAGTAATTAGCAAGATGATTAGAACTACCACAATTATAACATGTTTTCCTTGGAGCAGCAGCATTAGGCAAATGATTATTTCTTTTATTTATGCCTATCTTTCCATTCCTATTCTTCTTGGATCCTTTTGGTTTCAAGGCAGATTTTACCTCTTTGAGCTTATGATTGAACTGTTTTCCTGTCATCAAACCAACATTAACCTGTTTTTCACAAGTTTTTACTGGCTTTCTAACAGCTTCTCTTTCCATAAGTTTTTCTGTTATAATATTTTCCTGTCTTTCACAGGCTTCATCTGATTCCATATCAGCTTCTCTTATTACAACAGATTTTAACTTATTGGCTTCTGGAACAAATATCACAGGTTTAAGTTGTGGTTTAACCTTAACCTTGTCTTTAAACCTAAGTTCATCATTTTCACAATAGCCTAAACCTACAGAGTCTGTCTGAAACACTTGATGAGTGTCTCTCCCAGAGTCTGTCCAAGTCTTGATTATTTTTCTTTCTTTTTCTAGATCAGATTCTAATTGCTTATATCTTTTGAGCAATTCCTGTTCTACATAAACAGCATCATATCTTTCTTTTTGAATCTGCTTCATATTTTCAAGTTCTCCTTCAAGAAACTTGTTTCTATCTTTAAGACTAAGATTCTCAGATTTAATTCTCTCATTCTCTAAAGTCTGATCCCTATAGCTAACATGTACGCTTTTCAGATATACTCTTAACTCAGATATATTATCAGTATCATAAGCATAAGTAGTTAGGGGTACCTTATTTTCAGATGATTCAGTCTCATCTCTGACAGTTGCCATAAGAGCATAATTTTCTCCATCATCAGAGTCTGAAGTATCTGCCCAGTCTTTGCCTTTAGAGATGAGAGCTTTCTCAGATTTGCCTTTCTTGCACTCTGGAGCATAGTGACCCATCTCCTTACACCTGTAGCACTGGATTTCAGATTTATCCTTCTTGCCAGACTTGGTCTCCCTTCCATCAGACTTTCTAAAACTTTTCTTTTCAGAGTTTGAGTCTTTCCTTGAGAATCTCTTTCCTTTCTTGAAGTTCTTGAATCCCATCTTCTTGAAGGTCTTCACCATCAGTGCAGCCATTTGCATCATCTGTTCTTCATCATCCTCAGAGTCAGAAGCTTCATCAGAGTTTGAGTCATCATCAGAGTTTGATGACTCACTTTCAGATTTAATGACTAAAGCCTTTCCCTTGGCTTTCTTCCTTGATGATTCCTTCTTAATGGGCTTCTCCTCAACTTTGAGAGCAACAGATTTTGTCTTTTTACTCAATCTTCTATTCCTTTGTTCTATCTCCAGTTCATGAGTTTTCAACAACCCATAGATTTCATCAAGATCTGTATCAGCAAGCTCATAATTATCTCTTATTGTGGTTGTCTTTAAATCCCACTTTTCAGGTAGAGATAACAGAAACTTGAGATTAGACTCTTCAAGCTCATATTCTTTATCAACCAGAGACAGATCATTCAACAGTTTGCAAAATCTGTCATAAGTCTCAGTCAAGGTTTCATTAGTTCTTGAATCAAAGTGCTCATACTCCTGTGTGAGTATTGTCTTTCTGTTCTTCTTGATAGCACCTGTTCCCTGGCATCTGACTTCTAAAGCATCCCATATCTCTTTGGCAGTTTTGCAGCCAATTACTCTGTTAGACATAACATTATCTAAAGCACTGTGGAGAAGATGTCTAACCTTTGCATCTTTTGCAATTGATGAGATGTCCTCAGGAGTCATATCTTTCTTTTCCTTTGGAACAGTCTTTTGTTCTTGTCCATCAACAATAGGGGACAATTTAGTCGGCATATGAGGACCATCATAGATTCTGTCAAGGTATTCTGGATCTGTAGCCTCCAGAAACATGGTCATCTTCACCTTCCAAATCGGATACTCTACTGGCCTGAGTATTGGAACCCTGATTGTTTCATATCGACTCACAGAATTAGGCTTAATCTGTTCAGCCTTGGGAGCAGTTTGATTTTCTTCAGACATGATTATTACTGTGATTGAATCGTAAAACTGTATATATTAAACAGCCTTGGCTCTGATACCAATTGTTAGGCCGAATACACAATATATAATCAAGTATGTATGAGAATAACAATCAAGAACACTTTATAAATCAACAAACTGTAATTATATTAACAGTTTCTCTCTTAGTGATGTTAATGAATCACAAAGAGCTACTAGGTTACAAGAATAATATATTCAATGTTCGCGTCCCTTCTAGGGATAACCTATCTGTGTTTATATAGTACACAGCTACATACAATCCTTATCTAATTGATACTCCTATAAATTAGCTATACAATTATTATCAATTAAGGATTGCTTCAGTCTTCTGTCCAGTCTCCTTAGCTGTATCAATATATTCTGCTTCTTTCCATCTTCAGAATATATTGCTTCTAGAATCTTTATCTTTGCACCGACAACTAAGTCAACTATCACCCTGTCAGACTTTATCAAACTCTGACCGGCTTCTATGTAAACTCTTCACCCAGTCAGACTTTATCAAACTCTGACTGGCTTCTATGTAAACTCTGATATGTACCTGGTACTTAAACACTGATGAACAAACGTCAGCAATTATATCTAACAAAAGTTTTTGGAGTTAAAGCAGGGAAGTATGACAGTGCCCCAATATGAAACAAGGTTTACGGAGTTGTCGAGGTTTGTTCCAACCTATGTGGATACGGAGAAGAAGAAGGCCAAGTGGTTACAGTAGGGACTGAGGTCTTGGATTCGTAGTAAGTTAGCTATATTGGAGTTGGACACCTATGCAGCGGTGGTCCAAAAGGCAATGATTGCGGAGAGAGAGTGTGATTCTTACATGAAAGAGAGGGAGAACAAGAAAAGGAAAGCAGGGATACCCGATAAGGGACAACAACTGGGAAGTTTTCAAGGGCAAGAAAATAAGAAACCAGGATTTCAGCCTGAAAGGAATGCAAGTTTCAGGAAACCAGATACCGGGAGCGTAGGACAAGATAACCGTCTACCAGCCGGCAGTCAGCAGGGACTTTCTAGACCCCCACTACCAGAATGAAAGACATGCGGGAAGCGACATCCAGGGATATGCCATCGATTGAATGTCACATGCTTTAAATGCAATCAGAAGGGACATTATTCCCGGGATTGCAAGATAGGCATTGTGTGTCATCGGTGTAAGAAACCAGGTCACATGATTAAGGACTGTAGAGCACCAGCAACTGTGAACAATATGATTCGGGCGATTGAAGCACCCCCAGTTGTTAATGTCCAACCGTTAGCTAGGACCTACAATATGTCAATGGGAGAAGCAGTGAGAGATTCCGACGTGGTGGCAGGTACACTTCTAGTAAATTCTATTCCTGCTAAAGTGTTAATAGATTCGGGAGCGACGAAGTCTTTTATTTCCGAAACGTTTGCTCGTAGATTGAATTGCGTAATAAAACCCTTAAGTGGAGTGTTGAATATAGAGATAGCTAATCAGGATCGTATAGCGGTCAGTTCATATTATCCTCATTGTGAAATAGAGATTTTAGGAAAATCGTTTTTATGTTGACTTGTTACCTTTTAAGTTAGGTGAATTTGATGTGATATTAGGGATGGATTGGTTGACTGAGTATGATGCGAGTATTAACTGTAAGAATAAGAGGGTTACTTTGATTACCCTGGAAAAGAAAGAAATAATATTTAGAGGAGAGAGGCAAAGAAAGAGGTTCCTGACGATGATTCAGGCTAAGAGATTATTAAAGCAAGGTTGTGAGGCGTATTTAGCTTATGTGATAGATATAGATAAGGAAGTTTCTAAGTTAGAAGATATTCCAGTTGTAAATGAGTTTCCAGATGTTTTTCCGGAAGAATTATCAGGTTTACCTCCAGACAGAGAGATTGAATTTGCGATAGATTTAGCACCAGGCACGGAGCCAGTATCTAAGGCCCCATACAGAATGGCACCAGTGGAGATGAAGGAATTGGCTACTCAACTGCAAGATTTGCTAGAAAAGGGAATTATTAGACCCAGAGTTTCACCGTGGGGAGCACCAGTACTGTTTGTCAAGAAAAAGGATGGAAGCATGAGATTGTGTACAGACTATCGGGAGTTGAACAAGCTGACTATTAAGAACAAGTATCCGTTACCTCGAATAGATGATCTGTTTGACCAGCTGAAAGGAGCGGTACATTTTTCAAAGATTGACCTACGATCAGGATATCACCAACTGAAGATTAAACCATACGACATACCGAAGACAGCCTTTCGAACAAGGTATGGGCACTATGAATTCTTAGTAATGGCGTTTGGGCTAACAAATGAACCCGCAGCTTTTATGGACTTAATGAACAGGATTTTCAAGAGATATTTTCAAGAGATATACTCAAGGACGGAGGAAGAGCATGCAGACCATTTGCGGATTGTGTTGGAAACGTTGAGACAAGAAAGACTATATGCGAAGTTTTCCAAGTGTGAATTCTGGTTGAGAGAAGTTCATTTCTTAGGACACGTGGTGAGCAGCAAAGGCATCAAAGTGGATCCAGCAAAGATAGAGGCAGTGAAAGATTGGGAGAGACCAAGGACACCGACTGAAGTCAGAAGTTTCTTGGGATTAGCCGGATACTACCGGAGATTTGTGCAAGATTTTGCGAAGATAGCTACTCCAATGACCAAGCTGACAAGGAAAAGCGAGCGATTCATATGGAACGATAAATGCGAAGAGAGCTTCCAAGAGTTAAAGAAGAGACTAACTACGGCACCGGTATTGATGTTACCAGACGATCAAGGTCAATTCGTAATCTGTAGTGATGCGTCGTACAAAGGATTGGGTTGCGTACTTATGCAACATGACAAGGTTATTGCTTATGCGTCAAGACAGTTGAGGCCCCACGAATAGAAGTATCCTACACATGATTTGGAGTTAGCAGCGATTGTGTTTGCATTGAAGATATGGAGACACTACTTGTATGGAGAGAGATGTGAAATTTACACCGATCATAAGAGTTTGAAGTATATCTTTACTCAGAAAGAGCTGAACATGAGGCTACGAAGATGGTTAGAACTAATCAAGGACTATGACGTTTCTATCAACTATCATCCCGGCAAGGCAAATGTGGTAGCAGATGCACTGAGCAGAAAAGAGAGATTAAATACACTGACGATGACCAAAGAGTTATAAAAGGAATTTGAGAAGTTAGAGATCGAAGTAAGTATTCCGAAGGATGCGATGGAAATGATTTATACCATAAAGTTTCAACCTGAATTGTTGGAGAAGATACGGAAGTGCCAAGAGCAAGTTATGAATGATGATGTGACTAAGATGACAAGTGAGGAAATATGTAGCCAACCGGACGACAAAGGGATCTTGAGATTTGCTTCTCGGATATGGATACCCAATGTAGCGGAGCTGAAAAATGAAATTTTTCACGAAGCGCATAACTCGAAGTATTCAATTCATCCAGGGAGTACGAAGATGTATCGAGATCTTAAGACGAACTTTTGGTGGCCAGATATGAAGAGAGAGACTGCGGAATGGGTAAGTAAATGCTTTACGTGTCAAAGAGTCAAGGCGGAACATCAGAGACCAAGTGGATTACTTCAACCATTGGAAATTCCTGAATGGAAGTGGGAACACATTGCGATGGACTTTGTGGTAGGATTACCTAGAACGATGGCTAACCATGATGCCATCTGGGTTATCGTGGATCGATTGACGAAATCTGCGCATTTTCTTCCGATTAACGAGAGATTCTCGCTAGATAAGTTAGTTCATATCTACATAAAAGAAATCGTGGTACGGCATGGAGTCCTAGTATCGATAGTGTCTGATCGAGACCCTCGATTCAATTCAAGATTTTGGAGGAGTTTTCAAGAGTGTTTGGGCACCGAGTTAAGAATGAGTATGGCTTATCACCCGCAGACGGACGACCAAAGTGAAAGAACAATTCAGACTATTGAAGATATGCTTAGGACATGTGCACTAGACTTTGAAGGCAGTTGGGACGATCATCTACCCTTGGTGGAATTTTCAAATAATAATAGTTTTCACGCGAGCATCGGAATGCCACCTTACGAAGCTTTGTATGGACGAAAGTGTCGATCTCTAGTGTATTGGGAAGAAGTTGGTGAACGGAAGATGATAGGACCAGAACTAGTGCAACAAACAAAAGAAGTGATTCAATTGATTCAAAGAAGATTGATAACAGCTCAGGACCAACAGAAAAAGTATGCGGATCTAGCCAGAAAGGATGTGGGATTCGAAGAAGGAGAGCAGGTGTTACTAAAAGTCTCACCGTGGAAAGGATTAGTTAGGTTTGGAAAGAAAAGGAAGTTGAGTCCGATATATGTTGGACCGTTTGAGATTTTGAAGAAAGTGGGCAAAGTAGCTTACGAGTTAGCGTTGCCGCCGCATATGCAGCACGTTCATAATGTATTCCATGTATCTATGCTTAAGAGGTATCGACCAGATTCGAATCATGTAATAGAGTATGCACCCATAGAGGTCCAAGCAGATTTATCTTATGTAGAACGACCGATTCAGATATTAGATCGTAAGGAGACAGTACTAAGGAATAAGACAGTAGCATTAGTAAGAGTCTTGTGGAGGAATCCTAAAGTAGAAGAGTCTACCTGGGAGTTAGAGAGTGAGATGATAGAGAAGTATCCCCAGTTGTTTCCTTGATCTAATTCCGAGGACAGAATCCTATTAAGGGGGGAAGGATGTAATAGCCGTGAATTTTATTATTTGATTAAATGATATATTTAATATAAAAATATTTATTGTGGAGTATTGGAATATTATTAAATGATAATTATTGTGTGATTATGTGCTAATTGGTGAGTCGGAAGCCCCTTTCAAATATTTCGTCATTTGGAATTTTCTTCAAATCTGAGCCCCGTTTTGATAATTCAAGGGCCCCATTGGAATTTCGTACATTGATTATTATCTATTCGTCTTTCGTATTCGAATCATTATCGGGAGAGATATTCGTATCATTTCATTCCTACCTATTTGATTCTGCAAGAATAATTCGTTTTGTTCAAAAAGGGAAAAATTGTTCCGAACCCTAATTGCTTAAGGGGACGGATATATCGTTTTATATCAATATTACCTTTGTTATAGCCCCAGTATTCTTGAGCATTAGTTATATAATGATATGTATTGATTTGGATAATTATCAACCCTTGTAGATAATTATCTTCTCGTAAAACGTATTTTTAACCTAATTAGGGTTTTTAAACGATCCAGTGGATCTATAACGATCCAAAAGTGTTCCCTGGGGTATTATTTTTCCAAAAATATAAAAAGACAAATCGAACCTTATAACCTTCATAATCTGCATTGCGTATAATCAAAAAGTAAAAATTCCCGAAACGTGTTCTTCGTGTTCTTGAATATTCAATCCATTCGTTCAAGGTGTTATTGATTTCAGAAATCAAAGTTCAAGTACTCAAATCAAAGCTCTTGATCTCTAGTTTTAGAATCTTCCAACCTCATCATCATCTGGTAAGTTTTCGATTTATTATGAATTTTTCAATATTCGAATTAAATTAGGGTTCTTGATTAATTTGGGGATTTTCATTCTGTTGATTCTCCGTTCAATTGGTTTCTTCTAACATGTTCCTAGGGTTCTAATTAGCAAGAATCCATGATTTGATTTCGTGTTTAAGTTCAATTTAGTCGGGTTTGATTTTCGGGTTTTCGACCCGAAATCTTCTTTTACTTCATTCATTCTTTCTGTTGATCTGACATTAGTTGTGATATGGGGCTTTGATTGTATGAGTTATAAGCTTCATTTTGGTATATTAATCTTTGAGTTTCATGTAGAATTAAAGTAGATCGGGTTTCCGGCCGAAGTCGTCGCCGGCGAGTTCTTTGAACGAATTCTGGGCACGATTCCGGTATGGGACAGATGTGTTTGTATGTGGGTTATGTTTGTCTTGAAAAAGCGAACAAAAGCCCTATGGTTTGGTTTTGTTTTGATCGGAAATGGCAAGTCCGGCCACCGGACGCCGACCGGATTCTGGAAAACCCAGATTCCGGCGGGTTGTTCTTGGTGACCCAACTGTGTTCTTCCTGACCCGTTTACCTGTTATTTTGACCCGGTTTCAATCTTCAAAACCCTAATTCGATTTCTAAAAACTGTTTTTGAATTTTTTTTTTTTTAAATTAATTCGAAAATAGTTTAAAGACTTTAAAAAATTCATATTTTTATTTTAAAAATATATTTAAATATCAGAAAAATTCTGGAAAATTATATTTATTATTTTAAATCCGAAAATTGATTAAACTTAATTATTTTAATTATTTTTAATTAATAATTAATTTATTAATTAATTGGTTATTTCTTTTAATCAATTAATTCTTAAAAATTAATTATTAATTAGATTTAATTAATTAAAAATTCGGTTTAATTATTTTCAAGCCTATTTATTTATTTAAAAATAGTTTGAGCATTTAAAAAGTGTCAATTAATTTTATTAATTGATTTATTTGCATTTAAATGTTTATATGGGATTTAAAAATCCGAGTTTTGATTTAAAAATTAATCGTGACTTATCTTAAATTCAAATAAGTTTCGTATGATGTTTTAAAAATATTTATAAGTGCTATATGGTTCATATTAACTATATGTTGTGTTTTATAGTCTGTATATGCCCGTACTAGGGCAAATATCTGAGTTTTAAATATCGTAAATCATTCTGGACGTCCGATACGTAACCGGTTACTTGTTCAAATGTGATTATTGATTGAATAAGTGTCGAGAGTAGAACGAGAATAGTTAGACTTATTGTGATGAGTTGTTTAATTATAGAATCGAGTTCCCGGAGCAAGGGAAAGGGAAAGGTAGAGTGAGCAGAGTCGATCCGACAGCAGCGTAGACCAGGCAAGTATCTGTGCCTTTACTTGTGATAAAATTTATTATTGTCTTGATTACTTGAATACCATTATCCCCAGAACAATTCAAATTATCAATCTTTTAACCGCATTTGGACAACTGATTCCATTTCCTTAGAGATTCTTGATTCTTTGATTTGATCTGCATCGGAAACCCTTATTTCCAATTCACTTGATTATTGTTTACCACCATTTGATTATTGATTATCATCCTTTGATTATTATTGACAACCATTGATCATTTGACTTCCATCGTTGGCTATTGATTACGGTCATCGATTATCGATTTCCAATATTGATCTCCTTATTGAATGAGTACATTGTACCGTTGAAATTACTTCATGATTATTTCTCGATCTTCATTTGATACTGAGTAGTTGAAGCTCTTTTGCAGTTACTATACATTGAGTTTATCTTATTGAGCATGTTATTGTTTATACCCTATGATAGATTTGGCATGTTTTTTTTTAAATGGACCAGTAATTGGTCGGGCCATATTTATGGTCGGAATAACTTAAGGCCCAGTTTGGCCTAGGATCCAGTAGAGGACTATGCTGTGAGCTAGTCCGGGGTTGATGCGTGGCTGGCCAACAACACAACCTTTGATTTGAATAAAATGTTTAAGCCAAATTCTAATTCTTTTCTTCAATTGTTATTGATACAAAACATGTGTTAGCTAAATATTGTTGATTCTGATATCATAAATTCATACCCTTACAACTGTGATAGAAATCATTCATTGATGTTTGCTGAGCAATTTTGGCTCACTCTTGCTTGTTGTTTTCTAACCCTATTCCAGTGAAGCGAGAGTATGAGTCAGCATAACGTGACCGATAGTTCACCAGCAGTCAGGAGAGCCCCTCGAGTCATTGTCATTGGCAGGGTAGTTATTGTTTTGCTTTTCTAGATTAGATATCTAGATTTGAACTTTAGTCGTGATGTAATAACTCTGATAAAACTGGTATTGTATTAATAAAAGATTGTAGTAGCTTGTGTTCATTGCCATAATCTGGATGCGGTCTTGGTCAAGGGGTATTTGTGTCTTTATATATATTATGCATGTGTTAAAGAGTATTCCGTTGGTCGGATGACTCCTCAAATCTGTACCCCGGGTTTGGAGGGCGTCACATTGACTCCCAAGAGTACAAGGACCTGATAGAGAAGCACGATGAGATTCTTTTCCCAGTCCAGTATTCTGCAGGATGGGAGGATGTTATTCAGGTCATCTCAGCTAAGCATCCCGAGGCTTTTGATCCTACTCACTTCCCAACTCCTCACCCTCCTACTCCTCTAGAGTGCATTCTGGCTGGGACAGATGATATGGAGGAGGATTACAAGATTTTGGATCTTGTACATTCATCGCCTCTTGGTGACACATCTGTTAATGATCCTGAGGCCACTGATCCCACTTCCGGCTCCAGCTCAGGGGAGGAGACTGATACTGGAAGCAAAGGAGGGGAAGCTTAGTTTTAGTAGTTTTTCTTTCATAGCCATATGTGGCTTTTGTTTATTTGTGTAATCACTGCCTTAGGGCATAACTTAACTTTTGTAAGTTTTAATTTATCTATTATCTTTTGATTTCCTTGTATTCACTTTTGCATTTCTATCAATGTGTAATGCACAGGAAGTATCTCTCTTGACGAGAGAATCTCTCTTTAACCCTTAAGTTATAATAAAAGGATGCTCGTTTCTGATGTTCAACTACCTTAGCATTTGCCTCATCTCTAACTTCATCAATTAGATCTAAAGCCAGCCTCATGCCTTCTTCATTTGCCTCTGGCTCGTAGGCTTCCACTCTTGGAGATGTGTGAGTAATCTCCACTGGAACCACTGCTTCTGCTCCATATGCTAACAGAAACGGAGTTGCCCCAGTGGTGACCTTACAAGTGGTACGATATACCTATGGTATGGGGAGCAATTCATCCACCCAAGTATTCCTAGAGCGTTCAACTCTTTTCTTAAGTCCATCCAGGATGATTCGATATGCTACTTTAGCTTGTCCATTTACTTGAGGATGTGCAACAGAAGTGAATCGTAGTTCAATGTCATTCTCTTCACAATACTTTTTGAAATCTTCGTTATTGAATTGAGTTCCATTATCCGTGACCAAGATTCGTGGAATCCCATACCTGCATATTACATTCTCCCAGAAGAATTGCATTACTTGCTTGGTGATTATCTTGGCTAAAGGTTTAGCCTCAATCCACTTGGTGAAGTAGTCAATCGCCACTATCAAGAACTTTCTTTGTGCACTTGCCACTGGAAATGGTCCAAGTATATCCATTCCCCACATGGCAAACGGAACAGGTGAATTTATAGACATCAACATCTCAGGTGGTTATCTAACCACTGGTGCATGCTTTTGTCATCGTTCACACCTCTTTACATAGCTTTTTGCATCTGCGAGTACATTTGGCCAATAGAAACCTAGACGAGTGATTTTATGAGCAAGGGCCCTGCCCCCCAAGTGTTGCCCACAAATTCCTTCATGTACTTCCCTTAGGACCAATTCTGCCTCCTGGGGTCTCAAACATTTCAAGTAGGGGACAACGAAAGACTTTTTATACAAGATTCCCTCAATCAAGGCGTACCTCAGCGCTCTCACATATAACTTTCGTGCCTTTGAAGTATCGTTAGGTAGCCAACCAGTTTCTAGATGTAACTTGATGGGATCCATCCAACAACTAGCAACATTAATGGGTGCTATTAACTTTCCATTGATGCTTGGGGTCTTCAAGACTTGGAAGTATACACTTCCTGCATAATTCTCAATTTCAGAACAAGCAAACTTGGACAAGACATCAACCTTCATGTTTTCATCTCTAGGAATGTGTTCCACATAACACTCATCAAATTGAGTCATGATGGCTTTGACAAATTTCATATACTTAGCCATGACTTCATCTCTAGCCTCAAATTCTCCATTCACTTGGGGAACTACCATCCTCGAGTCTCCACATACTTTCAGAGTCTTAACTCTCAAGGCTCCAACCAGCCCTAAGCCGGCTATTAGGGCTTCGTACTCAGCTTCATTGTTTGTCGTTGGGAAGTCTAGTTTTAGTGCATACTCTATGAGAAATCCATCGGGACTTTGCAGCACAAAACCTGCTCCACTTGATTTTGTTTTTGATGCCCCATCAAAATAGAGTACCCAACATTCTTTGGACACCATGTCTTCATCTTTCTTGTCTTCTTCTTTTCCTTCCAATACTACTTCCTGCCCCCCGACTTCCTGGTTGTCAATAGTGCATTCAACCATGAAGTCAGCAAGTGCTTGATCTTTTATTGCCGTTCGAGGCTTATACTTAATGTCAAACTCTCCCAACTCTATAGTCCACTTGATCAATCTTCCACTAACTCGAGGACTGTGCAAGATGTTTCTTAGAGGTTGATTGGTCAAGACTTCTATCTTGTGCGCCTGGAAGTATGGGCGTAGCTTTCTCGAGGCCATGATCAGGGCTAAGGCAAACTTCTCTATGATAGAGTAGTTTATTTCTGCTCCATGTAGAATCTTGCTCACGTAATAAATGGGTTTCTGAACTTTCAACTCTTCCTTAACCAAAACAGCTCCAAGGGCAGTGTTAGAAACTGCCAGGTATAAGTATAGAATCTCTCCGGATTTCGGGTTTGCCAACAATGGTGCTTCAGCCATATACTTTTTCAAGGCCTCAAAGGCTTCTTGGCTTTCTGTTGTCCATTCAAAATTCTTCATGTTCTTCAATGCTTTGAAGAAAGGTAAGCACTTCTCTCCTGACTTGGAGATGAATCTTCCCAATGTTGCCACTCTTCTTGTTAACTTTTGAACATCCTTGACGGACCGTGGTGGTTTCATGTCCAGAATTGCTTTGATTTTATCGGGGTTAGCCTCAATTCCTCGTTTAGAGACCATTAGGCCTAAAAACTTCCCTGACCCAACGCCGAAGACGCACTTAGCTGGATTCAACATCATCCTATGGTGCCTCAGCACTTCAAATGCTTCCTGTAGATGGTTTATATGATCCGCCTTATCGAGGCTTTTAACCAACATGTCATCCACATAGACCTCCATGGTTTTTCCAATCAGGTGTTCAAAAATTTTGTTCACCAACCTTTGATATGTTGCTCCTGCATTCTTAAGCCCGAATGCCATAACCAAATAACAGTAAACACCAAAGTTAGTGATAAATGATACTTTGGAGATGTCATCCTTGTGCATTTTGTTCTGGTTGTATCCACTAAAACCATCCATGAAGCTCTGCATCTCGTGCCCAGCTGTGGCATCTATTAGTGTATCAATTCTTGGCAAGGGAAAACAATCCTTAGGACATGCGTCGTTCAAGTCTGTGAAGTCCACACACATCCTCCATTTTCCATTGCCTTTCTTGACCATTACTGGGTTAGCCAACCATTCTGGAAATTGAATTTCTTCAATGAACCCAGCTTCCAAAAGCTTATCTACTTCTTGCTTGATGGCCTCTTGCCTCTCTGGAGCAAAATTTCTCTTCTTTTGTTTCACAGTCTTCCTTTCGGGATTTACGTTCAATTTGTGGGTTATCAACTGGGGATCAATCCCAGGCAAATCGGCCACTGTCCAAGCAAAAACATCAATATTTTCTTGGAGAAAAGATATGATCTTGCTCTTTAATGGTTCAGGTAACAATGCTCTAACGTAAGTGACTTTTTCTGGTTCACCAGGAACTAAGGGAATTGGAATTAAATCCTCAGCCGGTTTCCCTCTTCTATCCTCATTATCTCTAGTATCCATGTCTTCAATGGGGAGAATGAAAGTGTTTGTCCTAAATCCAATCATGTATGATGAGTTAGGAAGAACTTTCTTGTATTATTATTTGATTTCATTAATGTTAATAAAAGACTTGTTTTGTTTTTATTACGGGCTTTATCTATTTAAAGTGTTTTAAATAAGATGTTCCATAGTTTAGAGTAAAGCTTCTAGAATTATAATGAGATTATAATAGTGAGATCTAGAAGATGATAACTCTAGACTTAAACAGTTCCTGATCATAGGATAACTAATCGAAAGTTGGTGAATCCGCAAAGATTGGTACATACTATACTTGCTCCCGTCAGGAGGATGTCTGTTCTCATAGGCATTTGTGTGGCGACACTATAGCTAGTATGTAGGTGTTTGTTAGGGAATAAGTTTAATGAACATGACTCGATAAGTTGAACAGCTAATGGAGTTTACTCACGTGTCAATAGTTATTCACTGAGTGATAGTTTTACAAGTGTCCTTAGACTTGAGATCGTTAGAGTTATCTTGTATATAATGAACTATGCTTTGGATTAGTCCTTAGTCTCAAGGACATTCATTAGGTCTATTCTGGGCATACATATTTATGTATGGAGATAGTTAACGTCAATAGAGGATCTACCCCTTCCAGTATAGGAAGAGAATATCCTATGTTATTCTTAGTATGCGAGTTCTGGAATCTCTGGCCAGAGTGTATGAAATTAGAAAGGAGTTTCTAATTTGCATTAATATGAACTTAGCATTATGAATAAGATATCATATGATTAAATTTAATAAGGCCTGACACGAGATCCATGCCTTGTATTTAATCGGGATATTGTAGGGTAAAAGGAATTGATTGTACTGAAACTAGTCACTGACAGGTTCTTGGTATTCTAAGCAGTGAATTCATATTATCCGGATAGTCGCGATATGTTGAGAAGCATCACTCACGATGTAGAATAAATATAATTAATCAGTTAATTATATTTAATGAATTATTAGAATTCATATAAATAATAAATAAAAAGTTTATTATTATTTATTTCTACTACCGGCTTAATATTGAACCTACAGGGTCACACCATAAAAGAATATTTTCTTTGATGAAAAGATTTAAATTATGAGAGAGGAAGAATTATTTTCTAAATAGTTTAGAAAAAGAAATAATGATTAAAATAGTTTTAATCATTATTAAAGCATTTTAGAAATGTGGGGTTAATATATATATCTATAAAGATATATTATTAAAACCCTAAAAAAGCCCTATAAATAGAATGAGATAGTTCATTCTAAGGGACATCTTGTTTTTGTGAAAAACCTAGAAAAGGAGCTAGCCTCCATCTCTCTCTCTCTTTTCTCTCTAAAAGGTCTTAGAGTTTTTTGAAGAATTCATCGAAGGAAAATTCTTGGTGGATACCGGTAGAGTGCTTCACACTCTGAGGAGCAACTGCTTGCAACCATCGATTTTAAAGCTTCGATTCTCAAGGTATGGTTACGATTCCCTTCGCTCTAGATTTTATATATTTTTCTATATGTGCGATACATGATTTTTACGGAATAAATGTTATATCACGCTTCCGCTCATCCATAAATTCCTTCAGAGAACCTGCCCCCGACTCCATCAGGCCTTAACGCAGCTATATAACAACTTCTAGCCATCTTTTGATCACCTCGTTCCTCACCAATCCCATTTCTTATTGGGAACTTAATTTTCAGATGGTAAGACGAGGCAACAGCCTTGAATGCATGAAGACCCGTCCTTCCTAGGATTGCATTGTTGGTTGAGGTTGCCTTTATAACTATAAAGTTCAACATCTGAGTAGTCATTTTCGAACCTTGCCCCATTGTCATAGGGAGTTGGATTGTGCATTCTACCTTCAACTCCACTCCATTGAATCCATATATGGGCATCTTCGAGGGTGTAAATTGAGAGTCAGTATAGCCCATCTTGATAAAAGCATCATGGAACAAGATATCCACTGAAGCTCCATTGTCAATCAAAACCCTCTTCGTCTCAGAATTGCCTATCATAGGTACGATGACTAGGGGATCGTCATAGGTAAATTTCATTCCCTCCAAGTCAGAATCATCAAAACTTATAGCTATTTCCGTTTTGGCACGCTTTGGTGCTTCTCCTACAACAGTCATTACCTCTCGGGCATAAGCTTTCCTTGAGTTTCGGGAGGACCCAGCTGCAGTTGGTCCTCCAAATATCATGTTGATGACAGGCCCTCGGGGTTTGGGATTGTTAGATCAGAATTCAATGATCGTTAGGAGCTAGACTCAACTGATCAGGATTGCTGACGTCATCAGGATTACATGGTCGTCAGGATCAAGATACATATCAGGACTGGGATCAGGATTGATCATCAGGACTGGAAGCTGATCAGGATTCCTACTTCGAGTTATATTTGGAGTCTAGTTAAACATGGAAGTTTATTCTGTCGGTTCCTGGTTTGTAGGATGTAGCTATCAATTATAGATAGGTTTCAATCTTTGTAATTGATTAGGACTTATCATTGATAGAGAAGCTGTGTAGTATATAAACACAGTTTTGGTTTTGGTTCGGTATGAATCAAGATAGAAGCTCTTAAGAACATAGAATTTCTTGAGAGAATTTTTGTAAGCTAGCAGCTCTCAAGAACATCAGAATTTCTTGAGAGAGTGTGTAACAGTTTTATATCAGATTTAATAAAGCTGTTATCTTTCTTTCATATTTGTGATATATACATTAAGAAGTCGATTATCTTATACTATTGTATTCAACCCCCCTTCTACAATAGATTATTACTGGGCAACAATTGGTATCAGAGCAAACTGATTTAATTCTGAATCAGATACAATCTAAAGATGTCGACAACCAAGTATGAAAGCATGAAGATTCCCATCTTGAAGAAATTAGAATATCCAACATGGAGGGTAAAGATGCTGATGTACCAGGAGGCTATGGATCCTAACTATTTGGACAGGATTCGTGATGGACCATATATTCCTACAAGGATTGTAGAACGAACAAATACAGTACCTGAACATTATGTGGTCAAGGCTAAAAGTGAATGGACTCCAGAAGAAAAATCTCATGTACTCAGGGAACCAAAGATAAAGAATATCTTACATAGTAGTCTTGATGCTGTCATGTCAAACAGAGTGATTGCATGCAAGTCTTCAAAAGAAATCTGGGATACTTTGGAAACTCAGTGCCAGGGATCTGCATCTGTCAAGAAAGACAGAAGGGCTCTTTTGATTCAAGAATATGAACAATTTGATGCAAGACCCGATGAGAGCCTAACTGATCTATATGATAGATTTCTGACACTATTGAACAGTTTATCTTTAGTTGACAAGGAATATGAAACTGAAGATTCAAACACCAATTTTCTAAGAGCTTTACCTGAAGAATGGGACACTCAGACCTCGATCATTAGACATCATTATGATCTTAACACTGTGTCTCTTGATGAAGTCTATGGGATGCTAAGAACTCATGATCTTGAAGTTCAACAGAGAAAGAATAAGAAAAGCAGCAAGGCAAAATCAATTGCTTTGAAAGCAGAGGCTAAATCAAAAGGAAAAGCTATGGAGGTCTCTAGAAGTAAAACAAGAATAGTTGAGTCAGATCCTGATGACTCTTCATCAGATACTAATGGCAATCCTGATGCCAATACTGATGATGATTCTTCTGACTCAGACATGGAAGAGATGGTTGCTATGATTGTCAGAAACTTCAGAATGATGAAGTTCAGGAAGAGTAGAAGACAAGGCAACTTTCAGAAAAAGGCTTTCAATCCAAACAAAGATAAGTATATCAAAAAGGACAGCAAGGGTAGTAAATTTGACAAGTCAAAGGTTAGATGCTACAAGTGCAATGGTATGGGTCACTTTGCTTCTGAGTGTAAGAAGACAAAGGCACTTATCACATCAAGCAAGGATTGGATGGACTCTTCCTCAGAACTGATACTGAGGTGGTCAACTATGCTCTAATGGTCAATGCTGATGTAACTGCTGCTCCTGATGATAAGGTACTAAATACTATCTTTGATTTTGATACTGATAATGCTTCTGAGTTAAGACGTTTTCTAAAGTCATTACATATTAGCTTTAGAAGTCAAACTGCTGAAAATACTAGGATCTTATCTGAGATGTCTGAACTTAGAAAAAGGAATGATATTTTAGAAGCTGAATTTTCTCGTATGCAAGAAGTACAAAAAGAATGTGATAATGCTAATCACATGTATTTAGAGATGAAATCCAAATGTACTGCTCTTGAAAAGGAACTTGAATATGCTAATGAGAAAATCATAACCTGGATAGACTCTGGTAGGAAATTTCATGAGATTAATACCTCTAAGAATTGGAAAGAGTGTCTAGGATATAAGTCAGATGAGGATAAGAAATTGAAAGAGAAAATTGTCATTGATGAGACAGTCAGTCCAAAGACCTATAGACATGTTATAGATGCAACCAAATCTAAGATTACTCCTGTTAATTTTGTTTTTGGTAAGGATTCCACTTCTACTTTTGAAAAGGGATCTACTTCTACTCAAGGAATTAAAATTATAAAGTCTAAACCTGTCTTGAATAAAGTCATTAAGAATGTAGGTCTATTGTCTCAGAAACAGTTTAAGGATAAAATCTGTGAGGTGACAGATAAGAAAAAAGAAGCTACTGTTAAGAGAAACAGGAATGGTAAAGTTGGGATCAATAAAGAGAATGGTTACAAATATATCCCAAATGCACCTAGAAAGTGTTGTTTTAACTGTGGTAACTCTAATCATCTTGCTATTGATTGTAAGAAGAGTAAGAAGAAGATTGCTGATATTTCTAAGTCTGATGTTAGGAATAGTTCAGTATTTTATAAACCACAGAAGTCCTGTTTTCATTGTGGTAGTATATGGCATTCTATTTATACTTGTAAAGGTTATCATGAGTTGTACTATAACTTTTATGATCCATTGCCTAAAGTTGATAAAAATAGTGCAAACTCTGGTAGCATTAAGAATGTCAAGTTGGAACATGCTTTTGTTAATACTGATACTGAGAAAGTAAATCCTGATGGAGTAAATCCTGTCAGGACTGCTAAGGTCAGAAAGTCTTCTGCTGTGAAAGTTAATAAATTGCATGGAAAAGGAACCCAACAAGTATGGGTTCCTAAATGTTCCAACTAGTGTGTTTCTATTCTGATTGCAGGGTAAAAAGAAAAATGTGTTAGTCATGGATAGTGGATGTTCTGTGTACATGACTGGAAACAAAGCCCTGTTATCAGAATATGAGGAAAAAGTTGGCCCAACTATGTCTTATGGAGATGGCAACATTGGACAAACTTTGGAATATGGCAATATAATCATTGGAAATGTCATCATTGAAAAAGTAGCTCTAGTGAAGGGACTGAAACACAACTTGTTGAGTATTAGTCAAATCACTGACAGAGGTTATCATGTCAACTTCTATTCCACTCATTGTGAAGTAGTCAGTAAAGCAACAAGCAAGATAGCACTGACTAGCTACAGGCATGGTAACATATATGAAGCCAACATTCAATCAAATACTGATGACTCCCCTACCTGTCTGATCAATGAGTTGGTTAAGAAAGATTTAGTGAGAGGATTACCAAAAGTGTTATATACTCCTGATGGACTCTGTGATGCATGTCAGAAAGCAAAACAAAGAAGGACATCATTCCAGAGTAAATCTGAATCCTCTATTGAAGAACCATATCACATGTTACATATTGATCTATTTGGTCCAGTCAACATCATGTCCATCAGTAAGAAAAGGTACACTCTTGTAATTGTTGATGAATATTCTAGATTCACCTGGGTGTATTTTCTGCACAGAAAAGATGAGACTCCTGAAGTTCTGTTGGATCATGTGAGAATGATTAAGACAACCACAAAGTACAAAGTCAAGATACTGAGAAGTGATAATGGTACTGAATTTAAGAATTCAAAGATGGAAGAGTTCTGCAAATACAAAGGAATCATTCAACAATTCTCTGCTCCTGGCACACCTCATCAAAATGGAGTAGTTGAAAGGAAAAATAGAACTCTTATTGAAGCTGGCAGAACTATGTTGGAAGAAGCAAAATTACCTACATATTTCTAGGCAGAAGCAGTCAACACAGCATGCTACACTCAAAATCTCACATTAATAAACAGGCATGGTGTTACTCCTTATCAGTCACTCAAGGAGAAGAAACCAAGTCTGAAGCATTTGCATGTGTTTGGATGTAAATGTTTTGTTCTCAGAACTCATCCTGAACAGCTAGGGAAATTTGAAACAAAGGCTGATGAAGGAATTTTCATAGGCTATCCTGCATCAAGAGCCTTCAGAGTTTTTAATTTGAGGACAAGGACTGTCATGGAGTCAATAAATGTATCTTTTGATGACAAGAAGATAGCTGGAATCAATGAAGACTCTCATGATAGATTGATTTTTGAAAATGAAGCTACCAAGGAACCTGAAGAAAGTGAATAAGATCCTGTCAATACATCAGATCCTGATGGGTCACCAAATCCTGATGACACACCAGATACTGATGGTGCTAATACTGATGATGCAATCAATAGTGATACTTCTAGTAGTGCTAATGTTGAGGGGGAGCAACATCATTCTACTAAAAGTTTAGAGTCAACTCAATCATCAGGACAGAATTCTACAGATACTGATTCAAGTGATGATCCTGATAACTTATCAGGAGGAAATAGAAATAATTCAGGGGGAGCTTCAAGACAAGCAAGTTCTTCAAATCAGGATAACACCAATCCAGGGAGAGCATCTACTTCAAGAAACAATTTAACACCAGCAAGGAAATGGACTGCAAGTCATACTCCTGATTTGATCATTGGGGATCCTGATGCAGGTGTTCAAACAAGAAGTGCAACTCAGAATGAATGTCTATACAATAACTTTCTATCCAAGGAGGAGCCAAAGAAAGTTGAAGATGCACTTAAAGATGCTGATTGGGTTACTGCAATGCAAGAGGAACTGAATGAATTTGAAAGAAATGAAGTCTGGAAACTGGTACCAAGACCAAAGAATAGATCAATTGTTGGTACAAAGTGGATTTTCAAGAACAAGACTGATTCTGATGGAGTAATAATCAGAAACAAAGCAAGACTAGTTTCAAAGGGGTATTCTCAACAAGAGGGAATTGATTATGATGAAACTTTTGCTCCTGTTGCAAGACTAGAAGCCATCAGGATATTTCTTGCTTATGCAGCACATAAGAAATTCAAGGTTTTCCAGATGGATGTTAAAAGTGCTTTCTTAAATGGAGAACTGGAGGAAGAAGTCTATGTTGAGCAACCTCCTGGTTTCATTGATCCTAACTATCCAGATCATGTCTACAGATTGGATAAGGCACTTTATGGACTAAAGCAAGCTCCAAGAGCATGGTATGAAACTTTACCTCTATTCTTACTGGAAAGTGGATTCAAAAGAGGTGCTATTGATAAAACTCTATTTTATTTGAATCATGGTAAGGACTTGTTGTTAGTTCAGATTTATGTTGATGATATCATTTTTGGGTCAACAAACAATAAGCTTTGTGAAAAGTTTTCCAAGCTTATGCAGTCAAGATATCAAATGAGCATGATGGGAGAAATGAGTTACTTTCTTGGTCTTCAAGTTAAACAGACTGATGAAGGGATTTTTATCAATCAGTCTAAATATACAAGGAATTTATTGACAAGGTTTAACATGCAAGATAGTACTCCTGCTACAACTCCCATAGCTACAGCTACCAAACTTGATCCTGATCAAGGTACTGAGGTAGATGTAACTCACTACAGAGGAATGATTGGCTCTTTATTGTATCTCACTGCAAGTAGACCAGATATCATGTTTGCAACCTGTCTGTGTGCAAGATTTCAAGCAAAACCTAGAGAACCCCATCTGATTGCAGTCAAAAGAATTTTCAGATATCTCAAAGGCACTTCTTCACTTGGCCTTTGGTATGCAAGGGAATCAGATTTTGGGTTGTGTGGTTATTCAGATGCTGATTTTGCAGGATGCAAAATAGACAGGAAAAGTACTTCAGGAAGCTGTCAGTTTTTGGGTGGAAGACTAGTTTCATGGTTCAGTAAAAAGCAAAAATCCATTTCCACTTCAACTGCAGAAGCTGAGTACATTGCTGTAGGAAGTTGTTGTGCTCAGATAATGTGGATGAGAAATCAGTTGTTAGATTATGGCCTGTCATACTCAAAAATCCCTATCTATTTTGATAACCAAAGTGCTATTGCAATGACAGGAAATCCAGTTCAACATTCTCTTACTAAACACATCAGTATTCGATATCACTTCATAAGAGAACAAGTTCTGGAAGGAACAATTGAACTTCACTTTGTTCCTACTGATCAACAACTAGCTGATATATTCACCAAGCCACTACCTGAAGCTACTTTCAATAAATTGGTGAATGAAATTGGAATGATGAACTTTGAGAATTTCTGAGGAAAGCTACAGAGAGGAAATCCTGATAACTGTCAAATCCTGATGGTTATTCAGAAAGGTATGTTTTCTTTGATCAAATCCTGATAGGATGCAATCCTGACAGGAAGTCAACTGGTCAAATCCTGATGCTCAGATGTTGAAGCTGGTATGAAAACCAGAAGTTCTAAGACAATTTGTCAACAACACTCCTGGTAAACTCTGACAAATAAGATCATTACTTAGTCTTTGATTAAGTTATTAAGTCTTAATTTTCAATTACAATTATATTTTTGTTAGCGATTACTAACAAATTGTGCAGGAAAAGTAAGAAGGACAAGAACAATTGAGCAAATTGATAGTTTTCATTAAATCTTGAAGATTCTTTACAAATGAAAATGGAAATTACATATTCTTTTCCTAGTCTACTTTTCTACTCAGGAACACGTGCCCTGCAGATAAGCATGAACACTCCTGATGGATCATAACCATGCTTTGATCCATCTAGGGCTTCTCTTGTTCCATCCTTAAGAGACAAGAAGAGGAGCTGATTCACTTGAAGGCGGATCGTCACCGTGACCACCGGGACGCTTCCGTGCCTCCAACTTGCATGACATACAAGCATCACGGATTCTCTTCTTTTTTTTCTCAAGCTCTCGGACGAGCTCTTCATCATCTTCATCCTCATCCTCTTCATAGATGAGGTTATCAAGCGGATTCCAGTCCGGATTGGCTTGCAGGAAGTTGTGCCAAACCACATCAAACATTGCGTTAACAAACGCTTCATGTTCCTGAGGGTCAGGAACTGGCTGTGGCTCAATGTCAGCAAGAGCCTCTTCCATCTCTTGCCATATGATATCGAGCTCAGCATCAGGTATGTCGTTTTGTTGTTGATTGGCAGCCATAGAAAAACAAAGAAGGTGAAAGGTTTTCGTAAGTTTTTCTCTGGAAAGGGTTTGTGTTTTAATAGATATATGATGTTTATGCTTAACAGTTCTATTTTATAGAGAATGTGTGTTAAGGATGCAGGTCATTTTTTTTATCGAGGCGCCTGTTCAGGTTCTCATAATTACTTTGCCTCAGTAATTGGTAAGAATGGTTACATGGGTATTATGCTATTTGTTTTTGTAATCATTTTAAAAAAAACAGCACTTATCAGGATTATCAAAATAAATTTTGTTTTCTTAAATAAAATTTTATTTTACTTCATTTTAAATATTTTTTTCCAATCCTGATAAGGCAAATGGTTTCATAGGAAATGTTTTTATTCCTGATGAGGTTAGGTTTTTCTTACATAGGAAAATGCCTACTCGTTATGGTTTAATTTCTAATGCTATGGGGCAAGGCCAATCACACCTTGTTCCTAACCCAAGGATTCATCCTAAACAGTCTAAACAGTCAACTGCCACCTCTAATGTCTCTCAAAAGACTTTAGTTGTAAAAGCAAAGAAGTCAGCTAGAACTGATGTGTAAGGAAGGCAATCAGGTTCAAAGGACTTTTCCTCTACACCTATCACTAAAAAGAAGTTACAAGGGGGTGTACAAGGGGTCCTGGTGAAGAAAGATGCAAAGGGAGGTGAGGCTGTTTCTGTTAAAAGAAAATTAGTTCTCAGGGATGAGACTGATTCAGAGGATGACTTACCTATATCCTCTGTGATGAATGTGAATAAGGAAGTTGTTGATACTGCTACTGCAGCTGTGGTTCAATTGTCTACACCATAGAAGAAAAGGAAGTTATCAAAAAGCAGGTATCATATTTCTTTAGAAAAGAAGCAGGATACTGATGTACATGACACTTCTATTCCGAATGAGCAATCAGTTTCAACTGCTCAAGCAAATCCTGATACTGCACCAAGTCAAGTGGTTAATATTTCAGACTCTCCAGCACAGGACTCTCCAACAAAAAGACATGTTGATATTTCATGGGAGAAGTATGGTGCTGCTGCTTCCAATCTTGGGATAAAACATCCAATGGAAAAGCTAAGGAAGGCAGAAGAGTTAGTCTATCAGAGACAGAAGAAACTGAAAGGATCAAGCCCACAAGAACCTGAACCTCAAAGTGGTTCAACGGCTCTTTCTGATGATCCAGCCACACAAGAACCACTCAATCAAAGTTTGAGTGAAGGCTTAGCTAGTGGAATGGTCCCACAAGAACCATTTTCTCAAAGGGAGAATGCAGACATCGACATTCCAGCTACACAAGAACCATCTTCTCAAAGTGAAGATGCAGACCAAGCTACAGTTTCTGAGAAATTTCCTGACAATGCTCAAGGGATTTCTGGTGCAGATGAAGTTCAAAGATTGGTCGAGGACACTGTCAATGAGGGAAGCACACAAGAACCTTTGACTCAAAGTGTTGAAGAAGCTTCTGAACCTCAAGCTCCACAAGAACCATTGGTAGCAAATACTGATGCAAGCATATCAAATCCTGACGGTGTTCATCCTGACGCTAGTGGTGCTCCTGATATTGAACCTATCCTGATACAGCCACTATGTTCAAGACCAATGGATCATCCTATCACAGATTCACAGGATAAAATGAAAGGTATAGCTATTCCTGATCCTGATGATACTCATAGTACTGATGATGACTCTGATGATAGTGATGATGATGAGAATCAAAAAGAGAAGGAACAGCTTGCTACAGGACTCAAAATTAGTCTTGGAACTAATTTTGGTTCATCAAGTACATATATGGTTGGCAAAGCTTCCACTGGGAAAGATCAGAGACAAGATTTTTCTATTCCTTCCTTTAATCCTGCTGAGGCACTTAGACAGAATGAATGGAACAATTCATGGCACAGATCGGCTGAATCTGTAAGTTATTCTTCTGCTTTGGAACATGCCTATGATGCAGTGAAATCTATAGAGAATCAAGACTTGAAGAATCATCTGAAGGCTACAACTTTGTTATCCAAAAGTCTAAAAAGTGAGATTGATTCTATCAAGAACTCAACTGAGTTGGTGAGAAATGATATTTCTCAAAATTTTACAAAGGTGCCTATTGCTTTTCAGCTAAGGGTAGTAGAATCCCAAGTGAAATATGTTATTTCTGAACAAACCTCTATCAACAGAAGGATTGATTCTCTGGATACCAAGGTAACTGACATTCAAGCCTGTCTTTCCTTAATTTTGAATTTATTGTCAAATCCTGATGTCAAAAAGGGGGAGAAGGTTAGTCAGACAAAATGCACACCTGATCTAGTATTAAGGAATAATGATGATGATACTGGAGATGATGGTTGTAACAAAGTGATACAAGGAGAAACCTCTGATGCTGCTGTTATGAAGTCTACAATTCAAACTTCACAAAGTCAAACAACGCAGTCAACTCATGTTTCTGATTCTGGAGTTAAGACAGTAAGAACGTTGGTACAATCTCAGATCCTGACGGAAGAACAAATCCTGACACCTGGTCATGGACATACTCTTGCTACAATTCCTGAAGGTGATGAAGATATTTTTATTGATAATCCTGAAGATGCATCAAATTTATTCCAGAAGTTTTCTACAAAAGATGGCAGAATTGTTACTCTATATCACACTGATAAAAGAGTTCAACAATTATATGCAAGAAAAGCACTCTCTACAACAAGTGAAGAATATCCTGATCTCTCACATGAAGAATTCTTAAGACAACAGAGAGAAATGATGGAAATATTGAAGAAGAACCTGAATTGAGAAGAAAATCAAGAAAATCAATTCTCTGCAATACAAATCAAATTGAAGAATCTAATCCTGATGTTGTTCCTGATAATATTCAAGATCCTGATGATTCTGAAATTATGCAAGAGATTGATTTGATAATTTTATCTACTGTGGTTGATTCTCACAACAAGGAAGTAGATGAAGAAGAAGAAGCCAGAAGAAGTGAAATTACAAGATCAACAAATAGAGATTTCAATCTCTATGTACAAAGGCTTAAACTCTCAAACAGAAGAAAGTGGAGGAACTCAAGCAGACAAGAATCTTCACTGGAAAGAAGCTATGCCTTTGAAAAGGAAAAGGATAAGAAGTGGACACATATTAGCACACTAAGTTGTGATACACTTATCAATTTTCAGTCTGGAGGAATTATTACAAACACTTCAAGTGTTGTTGATTTATCTGGGATGGTTAGATCAAAAGCACTATGGTTAAAGATGTTTTCAAATCTGAAGAAATTGACAAGTAATTGAAGAGGAGGTATTGGACATAGGGATGCTGAATATCTAAATATGCCATATGTTGATCCTTACTCCTTAACTGAAATTGGAGGTACTTTAACTTCTGAAAACCTGAACAATTTACTAGCTGTTGATATAGTTATAGATTGTCATGATGGTTTTGACAAGAAAGAAAAGCTTCTGTACTTCATGAAAGATGGTAGTGTGAAGATTTTATCTATTCAAGATCTGCTGATGAAAACTACACAGGAACTGAAATATGTTCATTATCTTGTGAGATCGAAGAATCAAATATGCAAGGAATGGAGTGACATGATTTTGTCAACAATAAGAAGAAGACTGGATGGAAACAGTAATTTCAATGGTAATTATACTCCCATGTACTTAAATCAAAGAGGTCAGGATGTGGAAATGCAAAGGGGTACTGCTGTTAAAGAAGTAACTTTTGGCATGACTCAACTTACTCTCAATCCTGATGGGAAGGAAATTGCTTATCTTTTGCTTGAAGAGCATAGTCTTCAGAAAAGCTCCATATTGAATCTCAGAGCAGCTATCTACCAGATTAATGAGGAAGATGAAGAACTCAGAAATCTTAAGGAAAGACTGATTCAAATTCTTGAAGAAAAAGAAGAAAATTTGTTATCCAACTTCTTGAAGATGAATCTGTTCTATCAAAGAATTTTAACAGATAAGTTGTTGCTGCAGATTCTGTACATTTTGTATATATGTTTTTGACATCATTGAATCTTAGGAATCTATACTTTATTTCACAAAGTATGAGATTGGGGGAGATTGTTAGATCAGAATTCAATGATCGTCAGGAGCTAGACTCAACTGATCAGGATTGCTGACGTGATCAGGATTACATGGTCGTCAGGATCAAGATACATATCAGGACTGGGATCAGGATTGATCATCAGGACTGGAAGCTGATCAGGATTCCTACTTCGAGTTATATTTGAAGTCTAGTTAAACATGGAAGTTTATTCTGTCGGTTCCTGGTTTGTAGGATGTAGCTATCAATTATAGATAGGTTTCAATCTTTGTAATTGATTAGGACTTATCATTGATAGAGAAGCTGTGTAGTATATAAACACAGTTTTGGTTTTGGTTCGGTATGAATCAAGATAGAAGCTCTTAAGAACATAGAATTTCTTGAGAGAGTTTTTGTAAGCTAGCAGCTCTCAAGAACATCAGAATTTCTTGAGAGAGTTTGAAACAGTTTTATATCAGATTTAATAAAGCTGTTATCTTTCTTTCATATTTGTGATATATACATTAAGAAGTCGATTATCTTATACTATTGTATTCAACCCCCCTTCTACAATAGATTTTTACTGGGCAACAGGGATTACGATCTTGATCGTTGTCCCTTTTGTCGTAATCCTTCCTTTCATAGTTTCCTCTTTGATTCCCTTGATTCCCATCTTTAGTGAACTTATCAAGTTTTCCTCTTCGAATCAAGAACTCGATCTCATCTTTCAGTTGTCTGTAATCATCCGTGTCATGACCAACTTCTTTGTGGAAATGACAGAATTAATTCTAGTTCCTTTTAGACAAGTCAGTCCTCAGTGGCTTCGGCCATCAGAGATCTTCCTCCTTTGCGATTTCCATTATAATTTGGCTTCTAGGAGTGTTCAATCTTGCATACTCTGTGAACCTTGGTCCAAAATTGTTCTTCTTGGGTGGAGAATCAAAATCCTTTGATGTTCTAGGATACTTTTCCTTAACATCATATTCTTGGATCTCCTTTCTTTTCTTTGAATTCCCGCTTCCACCAGCAACAAGTTCATATTTCCTGATGCTTTCTTCAGCCTTGATATATCTTACAGCCCGGTCTTATAACTTTAACATGCTTTCCGTTGGATGCTTAGCCAAGGACCTTTTAAAATGGTCATAAGTGGTTCCTTGCTGTAGGGCTATCATTGCTACTTTGTCCTCCAGATCCGGGACCTTTAGGGCCTCTCTAGTGAATCGATTTATGTAATCTCTCAAAGCTTCATTCCTTCCTTGCTGGATTCCCATGAGAGATGCAGAACTCTTCTCATGCACCCTTCCACTAACAAATTGGTTGATAAACGCCTTGCTCAGCTCCTTAAAAGATCCAATAGAATTGGGAGGTAGAAGGCTGTACCAACGTTGAGCCATGCCCGATAGGGTTTTTGGAAACGCTCTGCATTTGACCGCATCGTTTGTGGGCTGCAATAACAGTGCGTTAGAGAAAGTTCTTACGTGATTTGCGAGATCTCTCCTTCCATCATAAGCTTTGATCGTTGGCATCTTGAATTTTCTGGATATATTAGCTTTCTTGATATCCTAAGTAAAAGGTGGTGTAGGATCATCAGGATCTCCTAGGGGTAACAACACAATAGGATCACCCTTTGGGGCTTCAGCCCTCTTGGTTCTTCTCGGTGCTGGATCTAAATTGATCACCGGGACTCTTCCAGTTGCTTGGCTTTGTGCTTTTGCAGCCTCTTCTTCCGCTAGAAATTTCTTGAGTCTTGCAGCATCTGCCTCATGGGCCGCAATCCTTTCCTTAGTGGTTTGGGGTTGTTCCCGATTTGTTTGGGAAGAACGTCTTCTCCTTGGGGCAACATCCCTCTCTTCTCCAGTTGAGTAATTCTCATCTTCAGTATAGGGACCTGAGTAGTCTTGAATGAAGGGGGTCTGTCGAGTTTGAGTTTGTTGATTTTCGGGTCCCAGACCTTGAATATAAGGGGGCACATATGCTTCATGGTAGTTTGGATTGATAGCACTGCTCCCTGCCATAGGTCGAGGTGGCATGCCATAAGTTGGCATTCCGAGGGTTTGAGTTGCATATTGGGGAAGATCCGTGGTGTTAAGCTGAAGGCCACGTGGTGCGTTCATGAGCAGTGGGGAGGTTGTGATTTGTTGCTGGAGAGTGGTCTCTTGTGGATTAGGTCCATGAACGACCATTTGCAGGGGATTCGTCCCTTCAACCGAAATCGGGATTTCTGATCCTTGAGTGGTGATGAGGGGGATATTCGCCCCTTGAGTGCCAGTAGTTGGCGGTGGTTGGCTTCCACGAGTCTCCGTTTCAGAGGTAAGAGGAAGTCCTTCAGAAGTATGAGTTTCTCGAGTCGTTCTTCGTGTGTTTGCCATGGTTGATGTTGTTTTCCCACAGACGGCGCCAAATGTTGTGGAATAAAAAACGTACTTTCAAATTTACTGCTAGGGTTTAAGAGCTTTCGAGCTTTAATGGCTGTTCTCGTGTTTCATGGCTAAATCTGCCCTCACAAGATGCCTACGTATCTCAATCAATGCTGAGAATCAAGCCAAAAAAACGTAGTTCTAATGTTAAGGATCAGGGTCTATATATAGGCGTTAGGAGCCCTGCATTTAGAGTAGAATTAGGTGACTTGGGGACCAAGTCACCTTCTTAGAATAAGATTGTGAATCCTATTTTGTCGGAGACTGACTCCTATTAGGTTTGTATGCATTGATGGCTGATCTTTGAAGAATTTATCACGCTTTGGATTCTTTTTATGAGCTGTATATTTTCCCTATTTATTAATTACGAAATTAATAAATAATTAGGGTTTCGGGCCTTGTTTATTGGGCCTAACTCTTGGACCAATCTAGGTCTAATTAATACATAATTAATTATGCTTCTAGGGTTATTTTTAGCCCATATCATCGGTCATATTTAAGACTTGCAATTTTTACTTCTTAGGGGGGGAATTTCCCTCCTTTTTTTTGCGTGAAGAAATATTAAATTTGACCGATCAAATTTGACCGATCAAATTTGACCAAAGTTAAATTTGATCGTCGATGGTCAAATTTAATTCTGACTATTTATTAATGTATGTTGACGTTAAATTTGACCGAATTCGGTCAAATTAAGATCGATCAAATTTAATCGGTCAAATTTAGCCATGTTTTCTTGTAGTGAATCTTAAAACTTGGTATAGAACAACATTTAATATTGTATATTATTTAAGGTGAGTTTTGCATAATTTGGGATATAGAAGAGGTGAGTTCCTTGATACTCGGCAGATTATTACTAACGAATGTATTTGATTATGTTAATTTTATTTAAATTTAATTAATATTAAAGAATATCAAAAAAGGTTAGGGTTAAACGAAAAGGAATGCGTTAATTAAATTACAAATTATATTATACTTTTCTCATTATAGTTTAGTGCAGAGTTTTGGAGAAATTGGGTATCTAAGAGGTGAGTTAATTGACATTTGGTACTAACGAATATATTGCAATTTGTTTATTATTTAATTTAATTTAGAATTAATTACTATTAAAGGATACGAAAAAATGATGGTGTTAACAAAAAAGGAAGGAGTTGACCAAATTATAGTGTAATACAGATATATGGAGATAATATAGTTTGATTGTAAATAATTGTAAATAGATTTAGTCAATGGTTGGTCAATACGAGTTAGTTACAAGAGCGGGAAAGTTTGTTATTATAATAGGATAGTTTTCTTGTATATAGTCTAAGAACTTCATTTTGTATAGTTACGGTTTTGGGAATACAGTTTGTTTTCTCTTCTTCAATGATCAAAGATGAAATAATCTTCATCTTCTCACGGTATTTGAGCGACAAGGATTCGCTTTTGTTCTTCGATTCCTCCATTAAAGTACTGGTTTGAGCTTCGCTTTTCTTTGTTTTTTCTTCGTTTTCTTGTTATCTTGTGAATCTGCATCAATATCAGATTCATCTATGAATCTTTTCATATCTACGAAACTTTGTATTTCGTTTTTCTTTTCTCTATTTTTGTTTAAGCAATTGATCAAATAGTTATGGATCATACTACTCATAATACTACAAATGCTTCAAATTCACAAAATTTTAATTCACAGAATGTGAATTTAGGCACTAATACCGCGATTAAATATAATGATCCGTATTTTCTCTCTTTGAGTGATAATTCCAATGCGCAGTTAGGTTAGATTCTTTTTTCTGGAAATAACTATGTGAATTGGAGTCGTAGTGTTCAATTAGCTCTTGGAGCTAAGAACAAGAAAGTTTTCATTGATGGAACTTTATCCCGACCGGCTGATGATTCTCCTGATCTTCAAAAGTGGATACGAAATGATTATATGGTTACATGATGGTTATTGTATTCGATTAATAAGGCTATTTCTGAGAGCTTTATTTTTACTCCTTCTGCAAGAGATCTCTGGCTTGAAATTCAAGAGAGGTATGGTCACTGGAATGCTCCACAACTTTATGAGATACATAAGTCTTTAATGTCTATTGTTCAGAATGATGATTCAGTTGTTGCGTATTATAACAAATTGAAGACGGTTTGGGATCAGTTGCAAATTCTTGAGCCATTACCTGATTGTTCTTGTGGCACATTGATCAAATGTTCTTGTGGTTTTGTTAAGAATCTTACTGATGCAGATCAGTTGAGGAAATTGATTCAATTTGTTGCTGGCTTGAATAAGTCATATAATCAAGCAAAGATTAATATTCTCGGTATGGATCCACTTCCTACTGTTAATAAGGTGTATAATATGATTCAACAAATAGAGAGACATAATTCTATTGTTAATTCTCAGGCTATAGAAATGAGTGCTTTGCTGAGTGTTCACAATACTTCTTCTAGTGCTAAGCCTGTTCAGAATTGGTCACAACAGAGTTACAAGGATCCTAGGAAGAAAAAATTTGATAGGTTTTGTGATTTTTGCAAAAGGAAAGGTCATATGAAGGATCAATGTTTTAAGCTGATTGGTTATCCTGACTGGTACAAAGGGAAAACTTCAACTAATTCTTCCAGATATGCTACTTCTAGATTTGCTGCTAATGTCCAGGAATCCTTGCCAGTGGAATCTCCTTTGGATGTTACTATGACGCAAGACAATTCTGCAAGTCAGATGTCTACAGATGATAATAATGTTCATCTATACAAAGAGTTTCTTAAGTTCATGAATTCTACTCAGTATCAAGGTTCTTCTTCTTAGTCAACATCTGAAATCAATTTTGCAGGTACTATTTATGCCTTTACTGCATCTAATGCACAATTTTCAAGTGATAAACATGTATGGATAATTGATACTGGGGCAAGTGATCATATGGCAACTACTTTAGATGTTTTCTTTGAAGTTCATAAGCTTGAGTCTCCTTTGCAGATTGTTTTACCCGATGGTAGTCTTAAATCTGTTCATACTACTGGATCAGTAGTTCTAAATTCTCATCTTACATTGTCCAATGTGTTTTATATTCTTGAGTTCAAGCATAACTTGCTTTCAGGTTAATATAAAAATGCTTGTTTTTCAAATATAACAAATATTTAACAGATAAAAGTTAAATATAACAAATTGTTTACTAATGTTGTTAAATTTTAGAGGATTAATTAACTTTTAAAGTTGTGTAGTGTGCTTAATTAAAATTATTTAATATTAAGTCGTTTTCGGTAGTAATCGATGCTTAGACATATTGTAACAGCCCGACTTTTCAGATTATTAATTTTAAATATAAAACTTAAATAAAATACAATACAATGACAATTAGAGACGAAATTGTGACAAACAATTATTACAACAACACGACTAATGATAATCCAAAGACAAATCTATTCCGAACCTAAGATTATCAGACTCCAATTCTATCTAACTCGATCTTAACTCGAACCTGAAAATTGTAAGTAATGAGGAGCTATACAACCCAGCTAAAAACCAATCGATCCAGATAGTCGGGCAAATAACATGTACACACATAAGACAATACAATAGTCGATACGATACAATATACCAAAAAAAAAACTTTCGATACATATTCATATTCTTATTCGATACGATACGACACAATAACCACATAATAACAATAACTTGAAACCCACAATTCATGCCACGACCACTACAACCCGGTGATAACGGTCCTAAATTTTCAGAAAACTGTCACTATAACCCGGTGACTCGGTCCTTATTCTTATTCGATATTTTCACAAACCATGGCACAATTCAGAATCCAAGACTATTGCTCACACATAACATATATTAACTAATACATATCACTTCAAAATATATCATCACAAAGCCCAAATTTATATAATCAAAACACACACACAACACATAGTTTCGAAAATACTTGATAAACCAATCGGAAACTTACCTCAACGCATCCTAGATCATATATCCAATACTGATCAGTTCTGTTTTTAACCTTTTTGACCCTCTAAACGACGTTTTCTTGAAAAACTTAAAGCATGGAAGTTGTATAGAACGAAAATATCTTTCTAAAAAGGTATGGCTCATCAGAAACAGACTTATAACGAATCGATAATTGAATAAAACGTCTGCTGAATTTGAATAAAAACTGAAAAACGAGATCTGAATATATTTGTTATTTTAAGGACAGTATTTTGCAAAATCTGGAAACACACTGTGAAATAGATTACGATGAATTAAAAGATATTTCCGAAAAATTAAAAGATATTTCCAAAAAATTAAAAGATATTTCCGAAAAATCAAAAATCAACGAATTCTGGATTACGATGAATTTACTACGAATTTTACAAGATCGCTCAATTGTGTTTGAAAATGCCCTACGAATTTTTTTATTAAAGACGGGCAAACAGAATATGATGTTTATATAGCCTTACAAAACCCTAAGTCCAAACCTACTACTTATCCGAACTTCTGATCCATATTTTAGGCTCATTAATATAATTTAATTTTAATTTCTATTCTTTTTCAAGTTTTAATCCTTTTTTCTATTTTCTAATATTATTATTATTTTAAAAATTACGGGATATTACATACTAACCTCCTTCAAAAGAATTTGGTTCCCAAATTCAGAACAATCTTATACTTTAAAAGGTTCATGACAAGTCTACCTACTATTCTCCTACAAGTCAAACCTAATATATAGTCCACAAGATCGTACCCTAGAGAATGTATTAGTCGCATACCTAACACACTCCGAAGGACAACCTGCTCTTGATACCAACTGTAATAGCCCGACTTTTCGAACTATTAATTCTAAATACAAAACTTAAATAAAATACTATACAATGATAATTACAGACGGAAGCGTGACAAACAATTATTACAACAACACGACTAACGATAATTCAAACACACACACAACACATAGTTTCGAAAATACTTGATAAACCAATCGGAAACTTACCCCAACGCATCCATCCTAAATCATATATCCAATAATGATCAGTTCTGCTTTTAACCTTTTTGACCCTCTAAACGACGTTTTCTCGAAAACTTAAATCATGGAAGTTGTAGAGAACAAAAATATCTTTCCGAAAAGGTATGGCTCATCATAATCAGACTTATAACGAATCGAGAATTGAATAAAATGTCTGCTGAATTTGAACAAAAAACTAAAAAATGAGATCTGAATATATTTGTTATTTTAAGGACAATATTATGCAAAATCTGGAAAAACACTGTAAAATAGAAGTTGTAGAAAATCAAAAAATATTTCTGAAAAATCCAAAATCAACGAATTGCTACTTACGATGAATTTACTATGAATTTTACAAAATCTCTGAATTGTGTTTGAAAATGCCCTACGAATTTTTTTATTAAAGACGTACGAGCAGAATATGATATTTATATTGCCTTACAAAACCCTAAGTCCAAACCTACTATTTATCCGAACTTCTTATCCATATTTTAGGCTCATTAATCTAATCTAATTTTAATTCCTATTCTTTTTCAAGTTTTAATTAGTTTTTCTATTTTCTAATATTATTATTATTCTAAAAATTATCGGATATTACACCTATGTTTGTCCATCAATGATGGTTCATTAATGTCTAATAGGATATAATAGGATAGGATATAATGAATATAATAACATAAATAAGTTTATTTATTTTTAATATGTCGTTGATATTATTAAAACCGTAGAATTCCAGTAGTAATTTATGCATTAAAATTTTAAATACTTTATAATATAATATTATTAAAATCGTAGAATTTCAGAAGTAGTTGTTGTATTTTAGTGTGAATTATTTTAAATAATAATATTTTTATATTAAAGGAGCTTTGTAACAGTTTGTTTTGGAGAGATAATATTTGTTATAAATCGTCTTACAGGTTTTTATTTTGTATGGGTATTAAAGATGAAATTTTTTGAAATAAAAAAATTGTTGTCTACATGCATTGTATAACAGAAATGTTATGAGTTAACGTACGTGCATTACCCTTTTTTCAAGCCTGTATCCCTTGATTCTTGTCCAGGTTTTATTCCCTTTAATAGTATAAATAGATGGTGTTTTCTTGGTTAGAAAACACACAATTTCTTACTATTATTCTAGTATAGCACACATGCTCTCTCCCTCTTTTATCAAACTTCTGTCACATTTCTCCTCTTTTACATACTTTAGTATTTTATGTTTTCACCATCTTCCACATGCATTCTGTATGTGTTAGATAGACATGGTCTTGCCTCACTATCTCTATATTGTTTTATGAACCTATATTATAATATAGCCACCTATGTTTCACTTATATATATACAATTTTAATCCAACTACCATTTCAGTGTACTTTTCAACACGCCACTCCTTTACTTGTATACTTAAGCAATATATTAAGGTGTAATTCAGATCGGTGTTTAGTGGTGTAAATAAACTACTGAATTGATTTTTTTTTGGTTGTTTTATCCTGGGGACGGCGTGGCAAGGTGATTGTTCTGCACTACTCGGACATAGCCGTGAAACGTCTTAAAGAGAGCGTTATCCGTGACTCATCCCAGAAAAAAAATCGGTAAACTCGTATATTTTTAGATTTTAATAATCTTAAAATAGTTTTTTTGTGAAAAATAAATTTTTTGGTAAATTTGTTTTTATTATTTTTTATAAATTATTTCCAACAATTTTAAGACGTTTCAGAATTTTACGATTATTATATATTTGTTTGCTATGTCTGCCATTGATTTTTCTGGTAATATTGCTTTTGATATTAATAATCCTTTTCGTTTTGAGTGTGTACACTTTAAGTATTGGAAACAAAAAATGTTATTATTTCTTACCATACATAAAGTAGCTTATGTTTTGTCGACCCCAAAACCTGTTATGCCTGCTCCCTCTACTCCTACTGAGTCCTCTGAAACTGTATCACCCGCTAATACTGAACTTGCTAAGGAGATAGAGTCATGGGTAGAAAATGATTTTCTTTGTACGAATTTTATTTTGAATGGGTTATCCGATAATCTGTATGACTACTATAATTTTGATAAGTCGACCAAAGAAATCTGTGAAGCACTACAAAAGAAGTACGATACTGAGGAGGCTAGTGCCAAGAAGTCTGCGGTAAGCCGCTATCTCAAGTTCCAAATGACCGACAACAAATCTGTGGAGGAACAGTCACACGAGCTGCAGAAAATTGCACACGAAATCATCACCGAGGGGATGCCTCTAGATGAGCAATTTCAAGTAGTTGTGATAATAGACAAGTTGGTGCCAAGCTGGAAGGACTTCAAGAATATCCTAAGGCATAAGACTAAGGAATTTTCCTTAGAGAGTCTTATCACTCGCCTCGGGATTAAAGAGAAAGCAAGATCGGAAGGAAGAGGTGCTGGTTGTCTCCAACAACAAGCAAAAGAAGAACTCTTGTGCGGGTTTTAAGCCAAAGGGAAAGAATTTCAAGACGATGAACCGCAACCAGCAAGGAAACTCTCAACCTCCGAAGAATTAGACAGCGCAACAATCAACCAAGAATGCCACTGGAACCTTCCACTGTTTCATTTGTGGAAAGCCAGGACATATGGCGAAGAAGTGTAGACTCAAGCGCCAAGCTCAACCACAAGAAAACAACATTGAATAAGTCTTCGAAGCTATGATCATGGAGGTTAACTTTGTTGGTGGAGCTGATGGGTGGTTGTGTTAGGAATATGTTGTTCTTGATGATAATTATAAAAACACTTAGTAGATTTTGTATTAAGTTATTTTGTAACTGTCAACGAAATAGCATGCTTTGCAGTGTTTCGTTGACAGGAAGCTCATCAACGAAATGAGTGATGTAGCAATTGCACTGTACATTACTTCATAGTTTGATATGCAGTTTGTTGAGTACTAGATAGGTTTTCTAAGTCATGTTGACTAAATGGTTAGATAGGCAAAATAGGTTGGTTAATTGTAAATATTTAGTGCCTTGTAATTTTGCCTAAGTGAAGACATGTCAACGGAATGAAGATTACTCTATCAACGAAACAAGGAAGCTCATCAACGAAACAAAGAATAAAGCTATCAACGAAACACATCTCTATGCCATCAACGAATCATTATTGCTTTTCTATACAATTGACAAAGTGATAGTGACAGGTTCCTGACAGATCAAAAAGGAGATGTGGAAGTGTACTTTGCATTGGAAACCATTAAAATGGACATGGGGAATAAGGAAACATCCCAGTTTCCAATTGGGCTCTTGGGAGTGATCATAATAAGCATGAAGACAAAAGCAAGGATCTCCAAGGACCACTGGACAAAGGGATGAAAAGCAAACTATTGGCGGTTACTCATTGTACTATTAGTGTAGCCAAAAATAGGGTTGTAAACTTGGGTTTATATAACCAAGTGTAGCAGTTACTTTATTTGTGTGAAGAAAAACAAAGAGTTTGTATTAGCTATCTTTGAGAGCATTTTTCTTCTCTACAACCTTGTAACTGAGCAGCTGTGTACATTTGTATCACAGATTATTTCCGCAATAAAAACACTTCAGTTGGATCATCAAACAATCCAACTGAATTATTTATATCTTGTGTTTTTTATTTATTCAGTTCAGTTTAATTTTATAAAGTATTTTCAAGTTAAAGAAATATCAAAATTGTATTCAACCCCCCCCTTCTACAATTCTGTTAGGTCATTTGGGATTAACAATTGGTATCAGAGCGAGCTTCTAACATACAAGAAGTTTAAAGATCAAGACCAAAAACAGAAACCATGGTGAAGAAGGATGCAGGTGTGAAGATACCAGTTCTTGATAAGGACAATTACTTTCACTGGAAAGTAAAGATGCATTTACATCTCATGTCTATGGATGAGAGGTATGTAGACTGCATTGAGAAAGGTCCACACGTTCCCATGAAGCTTGATTCTAGAGTTGGATTGCCAGATAATGCTCCTGATGTAGAGATTCCAAAACTTGTCTCAGAATGGACTGTTGAAGATGTTGCAGAAGTCCATAAAGACAAAAGAACCATGAACATTCTGTTTAATGGTTTGGAGCAAGAGATGTTTGACAATGTTATCAACTGTACAACCTCTAAGGAAGTATGGGATACTGTTAGAACTCTCTGTGAAGGAACTGAGCAAGTCAGGGAAAATAAAATGCAACTCCTTATACAACAATATGAGCATTTTCATTTTAAAGATGGTGAAACCCTAAATGACACGTTTAGTAGGTTTCAGAAGCTTTTGAATGGATTAAAGCTGTATGGGAGGATCTATCAAACTAAGGATTCAAACCTTAAATTTCTCAGAGCTCTTCCAAAAGAATGGAAGCCTATGACTGTTTCTCTTAGAAACACTCAAGAGTACAAAGACTACACTCTTGAAAGGCTTTATGGAACCTTGAAGACTTATGAGCTGGAAATGGAGCAAGATGAGGAAATTGAAAAGGTACAGAAGAAGGGTGGATCTATTGCATTAATTGCATCTGTGAACCAACTGGAAGATGACAACAAAGAAACTGCAAAGGCCACAACTAGTCGACCTAGTTGTAGGAGTGATGTTAGCAAGGGTAAAGACAAGATGACAGAAGAAGAAGAAGAATCAGAACCAGCCAACTTGAATGACTTAGATGAGATTGATGAGCATATTGCTTTTCTGTCTAGGAAATTCTCTAAGTTCAAGTTCAAAAGAAACTCAGAAGCAAGGCCACCAAGAAGAGACTTTCAACCTAGCAAAACAAACTGGATTGAAAAGTCTAAGTCAAAATGTTTCAATTGTGGAATGCTTGGTCACTTTGCTGGAGACTGCAGAAAGCCCAAGGTTGAGAAGGGCAACAGGAAATTTGAGCCTGTTGATTATAAAAAGAAATACTTTGAACTTCTCAAGGAAAAAGAAAAGGCTTTCATGTCTCAGGAGTATGACTGGGCTGGTAATGGTGAAGACTCTGATGATGATGTTGAATATGTCAACTTGGCTCTTATGGCTGACAATCATGAGCAGGAAGCAAGTTCCTCAAGCAACCAGGTAACAATTACTAATCTTTCTGAGCTTTCTAAAGAGGAATGCGATAGTGCAGTAAATGAAATGTCTACTGTACTATATAATTTGCGTGTTACTCTTAAATCACTTACCAAGGAGAATTCTAGAATAAAAGAGACTAATTTGTTCTTAAGTGATAGGAATGCAGTGTTAGAAGCACAGCTCATTGAATTTGAGAAAATGAGATGTGTTAGTAGGGATGCTAAGAAGGAACTTGAGAACGTGTTACAAAGGGAAGAAATTCTTAAAACACAACTTGAAATAGAACAAGGTGTGATTGCAAAATGGAAAGATTCCAGGAATGTTGCTACCAACATCATTAATGTTCAAGGTATGGAATCTTTCTGTGAGGAATCATGGAAAAAGAACAAAGAGAAGCTAGGGTGTGTTGGTGAAACCTTAGAATCAGAAACAGAGTCAACAAACAACAATGATCATTTGTTGGAGGTTGATATGTCAACGAAATGCAATGTTTCGTTGACACATGAACCATCAACCGATCAGGCTGTTTCGTTGACAGACAAAAGAAAAGAGAAACTCACTAGACTTAATGACAAGTATGGTCCTGTCACCAAGAACTTTGTTCAAGGTGAGTCTAGTAATTCAAAGAAAGTTGAGAAGCCTGTTGAGAGAGCTAATGTAGGTCACTTGTCTAACAAGCAATTGAAAGACAAGGTAGAGAAAGTTCATAATGAGGCTAAGGGAAATAAAAAGAATAACAGGAATGGCAAAGTAGGAATTAACAAACACAACAATTACACACCTGATAAATATGCTCCTAGAAAGACATGTGTTAATTGTGGAAGTGTTAGTCATTTGTCTACTAACTGCAAATCTGTTAAGAAATCTGCTAATGTGAAAATGCCCAAGCCTGCAATGAACAGTTCCATGCCTACAATGCCTGTTATGCCTAACATGTTTGCTCCATATGCACAATTTCAGAATCCATATGCTAGCATGCCATTTGTGTCTAATCCTTACATGAATATGTTTAACATGCCACAAATGCCATGGAACATGAATAACATGATTGTTCCTCCAACTATGCATGCTATGAATGAAAATATGAGCAACCCTCAGAAATCAACACCAAGGGTAAAGATTGATTTGAATCAATCTGAGTCCAAAGTGAAAAATGGTACAAAAGGGAATGCAAAGGCTAACAAGACAGGACCCAAGGAAACTTGGGTACCAAAATCAACTTGATTTGGTTTTATTGTGTGCAGGGAGACAAAAGGAATCTTTGGTACTTGGATAGTGGTTGTTCAAGACACATGACTGGTGATTCTACCCTGCTCACAGAGTTTCAGGAAAGAGCTGGCCCTTGTATTGCTTTTGGAGATGACAGCAAAGGCTACACAAAGGGATATGGCTTGATTTCAAAAGAGAATGTCATCATAGATGAGGTTGCATTGGTGGATGGTCTTAAGCACAATTTGCTTAGTATCAGTCAACTCTGTGACAAAGGATTTTTAGTTACTTTTTCAAAAGAAGCCTGTGTTGTTTCTAAAGGAGGAAACAACAATGTGGTAATGACTGGATTCAGAAGAGGGAATGTGTACATTGCTGACTTTAGTAGCACAAGTTCAGACACCATCACTTGTCTTTTCAGTAAAGCAAGCAAGGATGAAAGTTGGCTATGGCACAAGAAATTATCTCATCTGAATTTCAAGGTTATGAATGATTTGGTGAGGAAAGATCTTGCTAGAGGAATTCCACAGGTGGAGTTTTCCAAGGATGGTTTGTGTGATGCCTGTCAAAAAGGGAAACAAAAGAAGGCATCATTCAAAAGCAAGACAGAGTCATCAATTGTTCATCAGCTTGAGTTACTTCATATGGATTTGTTTGGCCCTGTAAATGTCATGTCTATTTCAAAGAAGAAATACTGTCTTGTGATTGTTGATGATTTTTCTAGATTTACATGGACTTTCTTTTTGCACTCTAAAGATGAGGCAAGTGAAATCATTATCAATCACATCAAGATGGTAAGCAATCATCCTGATTTCAAAGTAAGAAGGATTAGGAGTGACAATGGGACAGAATTCAAGAATTCAAGCATGAAGGTGTTCTGTGAAGAAAATGGTATTTTGCATGAGTTTTCAGCAGCAAGAACACCACAGCAAAATGGTGTAGTTGAAAGGAAAAACAGAACACTTATTGAAGCTGCAAGGACAATGCTAGATGAATCAAAGTTACCAACTTATTTTTGGGCTGAGGCAGTTAACACAGCTTGCTTCACTCAGAATATTTCTTTGATTAATCAGGCCAAAGGAATGACCCCTTATCAGTTACTCAAAAGAAAGAAGCCACTATTAGATTTTCTTCATGTCTTTGGATGCAAGTGCTTTGTTCTGAGAAATCAAGCTGAGCATTTGGGGAAATTTGAAGCAAAGGCAGATGAAGCAATATTTGTGGGATATGCAGCAGGGAAAGCTTACAGAGTCTTTAATCTCAGAATCAACATTGTTATGGAATCTGTACATGTTGTTTTTGATGATCTCAAAATACAAGGTCTCTGTGATGAAGGTTTCCATGAAAGTCTCTTTTTTGAGAATGAGGAAGGAGAACAAGTGAATCATGATAAGGCTACTGAGAAACAGCCTAAAGTTGTTGTATCTAGCACAGATGAAAGCAGCAGTGAAGATGAAGTTGCTGCATTAAGATTGAAAAGAATAGCTGCTAGTAGACCAAATGATCATTTCGTTGACAGTCAAAATGAGCGTTTCGTTGACAACCAAAATGGTCATACCGTTGACAGTCATAGAAATGGTTCTAGAAGTGATCATTTAGGGACAACAAACTCAGGGGGAGTTTCTCAAGGACAAATGTCCAATCAAGGCAATCATGATCATGAAGCTACCTCGTCTAGAGCAAATCTACCTCCCTCAAGAAAATGGACTAAAGATCATCCCTTTGAACTCATTATAGGTGATGTTTCTTCAAAAGTCCAAACTAGAAGAGCAACTCAAGAAGAATGTCTATATAGCAGCTTTCTGTCTCAAGATGAGCCAAAGAAAGTTGAGGATGCACTTCTAGATCCAGATTGGGTTTTGGCTATGCAAGAAGAGCTAAACCAATTTGAAAGGAACAATGTATGGAAGCTGGTGCCCAAGCCTAAGGACAGGAGTGTCATAGGCACAAAATGGGTGTTCAGAAACAAGATGGATGAAAATGGCATAGTCACAAGGAATAAAGCTAGATTGGTTGCAAAAGGTTATTCACAGGAAGAAGGAATCGATTATGATGAAACCTTTGCTCCTGTTGCAAGACTAGAAGCAATAAGGATTTTCCTAGCCTATGCAGCCCATGCCAATTTCAAGGTCTATCAAATGGATGTTAAGAGTGCTTTTCTAAATGGGGAACTGGAAGAGGAGGTGTATGTGAGTCAACCTCCTGGTTTTGAAGATGATGATTTTCCAGAGTATGTGTACTTTCTCCTCAAAGCACTCTATGGTTTGAAACAAGCACCTAGAGCCTGGTATGACACACTTTCACAGTTCCTTCTTGAGAATCACTTCACTAGAGGTACTGTAGATAATACCCTTTTTCATAGGATTGTGAATGGCTCTACAATACTTGTTCAAATTTATGTAGATGACATAATTTTTGGGTCTACAGATGAAAAACTTTGTCAAAAGTTTGCCAAGCTTATGCAAAGTAAGTATGAAATGAGCATGATGGGAGAATTAACTTACTTTCTTGGTCTTCAAGTAAAGCAAGTTAATGAAGGCATTTTCATTAGTCAAACAAAATATATTTTTGATTTATTAAAGAAGTTTAACTTAATGGAATGCTCTCCTGCCAAAACACCCATGCCTACTGCCACCAAACTTGAATTGAATACTAAGGAAAAATCTGTGGACATTTCAAGTTACAGAGGCATGGTTGGCTCACTTTTATATTTAACAGCTAGTAGACCTGATATTATGTTTGCTACATGTTTATGTGCTAGATTTCAGGCTGATCCTAGGGAATCTCATTTAGTTGCTATTAAAAGGATTTTCAGATATCTCAAAGGAACACCAAACCTTAGCATTTGGTATCCTAGAGAATCTGGTTTTGAACTAATTGGTTATTCAGATGCAGATTATGCAGGATGTAAAATTGACAGGAAAAGCACAACAGGCACCTGTCAATTCTTAGGAAACAAGCTTGTGTCATGGTTCAGCAAGAAACAAAACTCAGTTTCCACCTCCACAGCTGAGGCTGAGTATATTGCAGCTGGAAGTTGTTGTGCACAGATTTTATGGATGAAAAATCAATTACTTGATTATGGATTAAGAGTTGAGAAAATTCCTATTTTCTGTGACAACACTAGTGCCATTGCCATTACTGAGAATCCAGTGCAGCACTCAAGAACCAAGCACATTGACATCAAGTACCATTTCATTAGAGAACATGTTATGAATGGTGCTGTGGAGTTACATTTTGTTCCAAGTGAACAACAACTTGCAGACATCTTTACCAAGCCACTTGATGAATCAACATTCTCAAGATTAGTAAGTGAGCTAGGTATGCTAAATTTCTCTTAATTATTTTTGAGATATTTGCAAGTCATTATGCAGCCAGAAATTTGCTATGTTTTTTCTGTGAATAAATTTTCTCAGGAAAAGGTAAAATTTTGTCTAAGTCAAAATTACTATGCCAACGGAATGCACCATTTCGTTGACAGTCTTAGCAGTTTTCTGGGTGTTTCGTTGATAGCTCTTTTATATCAACGAAACGCAGCTTTATCAACGAAATAAGACGGGACTTTAACCGCCCAATCCTGATTCGTTGATTTAGCGCTTTTTATCTGAACCGTTGAAATGTGACACGTCTTTTACCACGATCTATGCATACACCCCTGTAAGTATAAATCATGGTAATACTTTAAGAGTAACGGTTATATTTTTAAGCCAATCCAGTAATTTACATTTATTATTGGATTCATTTTCTGAGAATTTTTGGGGGAGTATTTAAGAAATTTTAGTTTTATTATTTCTTTTTACCTGTTCTCAAAAATTTCAAAGGCTTTTTCTCTCTTCTTCACTCTATCAATCAATTCAGTTCGAAGCTTTCCTTTAATCAACAATGGCACCCATAGTCAAGCTAATGTCTGCTGGAGGGTTCATCTATGAGAAGAACAACTCCATCCCTTTTGTTGTCAAGGAAAACCCGAACAGTCTGTTCTTCAAAATGATGGATTTCATGAAGAATTGCAAGTTGAGCTATGCAATGTTTCACTCTACACCACTCTACAATGAGATAATCGAGGAGATTTGGACCTCATGTGAGTATAGTGGAACAAACTGCACACTACAATTCACTCTTCAAGGTAATGAGTACATAGTTAATTCTGATGTTTTGCAAGCATGTTTACATATTCCTGATAATAACTGTGATGCTTTGCCTACTAACACTGAAATAACTACCATGTTAAATTCTATAAACTACTCTTTGCCTACTGATAATCTGGGTAGAATAATTAGGAGAGGTTTGGTTAGAGAATACAGTTATTTAGCTGATGCATTCATTAAGGTCTTTTCTGGAAAGATTAGTAATTTTGATGCATTAACTAACTCTATGTTAATTCTCCTAACCATGCTTCTAAATGATAGATATCACAACTTTAGCACCCAACTTATGTATGAAATTGGTGCTAAGTTGGGTGACAAAGCGAATAGGAAGAAAAATATCTATTATGCTAGGTTTCTGATGATGTTGGCTAACCATGTTAGTCCAGCACCATTAGTTATCTCTAACCCTAATGCCAGGTTCGAGTGCTTTGTGCAAGAAAAGAGAGTATTGACAGACATACTCAGGCTGAACCACAATGGTGATGTTCCAGTGGTGTATCTGCCAATCATTGAGGTAACTACTACTATCCCTGTTAGTGTAGCTAACTCCTCTACTGTTTTACCTTCCAATGTTGCTATGGAGTCTGTAGCTGTGACCCAACAGGCTCCTACCCTAGCAACAAAACCTAAATCAAAGAAATCCTCCAAGCCAACCTCAGGTGCTTCTCAAAAGGCACCTGTTGTAAAAACTACCACACAACCTAAGGGGAGTGAGTCTGGAGTTGTAAGAGGTGAGGGAAGGGGTGAACATCAAAGAAACCCCAAGGATAAGGAAGGACAGGTCAGTGTGTACCAGCCAAGCCCCATTGTGTCTTCCCAACAAGGCACAATGAGTAAAATGGATTTAAACACAAGTCTAATTGCATCCTCCCAAAAGGATGTGATTATTGAAACAAGCTCTCCACCAAGAGCACAGTCCAAGAGGGTAAGGGACACTTCAAGCCCAAAGTCTACATTTTCCCAATACCAAAGGAGAGTGAAGCAAAAGTCCAAGGGTACACAGGGTGCACACACACTGGAAGCAACACTTCCAGTTTCTCAAATTCAGTTTGATGTAACCCCTATCATTACTCTGGGGTTACAGTCCCATTCTCTAAACATCAATCTTGAATTATCTCCATCCAATTCACCAACTCAATCTTTAGATGTGGACATGATCCATACATCTATTCCTGATTCTCCAACTCTAATCTTGGAGAAGCCCCACTCTGAAGCTGGTGGCCATCACTTGTTAAGTGATTTGTTGGGCCATCAACCAATTTTTCCTGAAGTTGCAAGGGGATCTGTGGACCATTCTTTAAAATCAATCACCACAGACTCTACTGTAATTTCTCATTCTCAAAGTGCTTTCTTGACTTCATCAACGAAACAGTCTATTTCGTTGACAAGTGTTTCTCCATCAACGGTATCCATACCGTTGACAGTTCAAACTACCATTCCGTTGATAGTTCACTCTGCACCTTTAATTGAAAATCAAGTTGTTCCCACAACTAGTGCAGATGATCTAGTGGTAGTTGAGACACTTCTAGGACTGAGAGGGAGTGAAACTGAGAGGCTGGCTTGCAGCCAGGCAAAAGGAGAGAATGTGAGTGAGAGGCTGGCTATTTCTTCCAGCCAGGCAAAAGGAGAGATTGAGAGTTCCACCTTAGAAGGTGAAGGTGAGGGTGTGAGAGGTGTGAGCCATGGGGAGCCCATGATGCAAGAACAGAGTGGAGAGAGAGAAGGGACTACAGGAGAAATAAGGATGGAAGCAGCCATTGCAAGTGAGTTAATTGAGGTCAGTGAGGGAGAAAGGGAACTTACTTTCCAAGAGCATTATCAACAAACTCTGGATAGTATTTCCCTGGATCCTGAGACCTTTACTCATCCTGTGCCAGCCTATCAAATTATGGCTCAGCAGGGCAATGTGGAGGCAGAAAGGTCACTAAATCTAATTCATACAACTGCATCAATGCAAAGAGCAAAGGATGCCCTGACCAATCTACCTTCAGGAGCTGCAGCAAGTGGAGAATTTGAGTTTTCTGATGCTGAGGACAGCTATGGTGATAATCTACAGGTGGCCACCACTTCACAGACTGGGACTTCTGTGGTGCCTCCTACACCAGGCTGGCTTTCTCAAGGTATGCATGGTAGAGCCACTCTAGATGCTGCTATCTCCAGGCAGTACAATGAAGCCTACTTAGCTCATGAGTCTGCAAATGCAAGGGACAAGAAATTCTACAAGGCCATCATGGATTCTCTGGAAATTCAAAGGCTACAAATGATGCAGACAAGGATTGAGGCTACAGAAATCAAGGACTCTATTAGCAATTTCAGGGATGCTAACTACAGGATGATGGATGAAAAGCTCCCTCTTCTCACTATGTCCAAAATGAACAGGTTTTTCTCTAAGGAACCTGAAGTGGCTACCTCCTTGAAGACTCTCTCTTCTAGAGTGGACAAGGTGGAAGCTACTTTATCTCAAATGCAAAAGGAACAGGAGAAGCAGACTCAACTTTTGGCCCAGCTAGTGGCAGCTCAAGGACTCCCAGTTGTCTCTCTTGATGATAACAAAAAGGGGGAGAAATCTCAGGAGCTAACCATTCAAATCACAAAGGTGCTGGTCCCAACCATCACATTGCCACAGGAGCCACTAGCAATGGGGGAGTTTGGAAAGAAGAATAAGGATGGCATTGACTTGATCCAGGAAGCTTCTATGAGGATACAACTTGCAGCACAGATCAAAGATCATTGGTCCAACATAGAAGCAAGGTTCAAGAAAATTACTGAATCTTCAAAGACAGATCAGCCATCAACAAATGCAATGGTGACTGCACAAGTGGAGCCACAGTTCAAGAGCTCTTATGCTATAGAGCCCCTTCTACATGGAGTCATTCAAGGACCAAGAAAGGAGAAAGGACAAACTTCATGCATTAGGGATGTGGAAGAAGCTACATTACAAAGAAGCTTATCTCCCAAGTCTCCTGCTAAACCAAAAGGCAAAAACATAGCAAGGACTTTCTATCCTGCACCTTATCCAGATGAGCTCAAACTACTTGGACTTCTCATCACAAAAAGCAAGGAAAGTAATAATCATGAGATAAGGAAGCAAAGGGCAATTGTCTATAGGAATGGACAACAAATCTGTGTTTGGGCTGGTCATCCAAACTTTGCTGAAGCCAAGGCTGAGGAATCAGAAAGAGCAGCTATGCAAGCTCTTGCAGTAGCTCAAGCTCTAGATGAAGAAGAAAGACAGCAAGAAGAAAAAGCCCAAAAGGAAAGGAGTGAAAAGAAGAGTACAAGGCAACCAAAGGCAAGGGCTAGAAGAAACATAACCTTTGAAAATGATGACTCTCAGAGTATTGCATCAGACTCTTCTGTACCTCCAACAATTCCTGATCCATCTTTAAAGTTAGCCTGTGATCCCAAACATCTTGTTAATTATCATGATCAGCCAATTGAGCCAAAGGAAGAGCCAATTGAGTTTGATGAGGCTAACTTTCCTAAATTCCTTTTTGAGATGGATCCAAAGAAGAAATTGAAGCAAAGGGCTGTCAAGACAAAGCCAGTATTTGTGAGAAAGCCACAACCTCAAAAACCCCCTTCAAATCCAGAGGACTGCATGTACATTGCTGACATCAGGGAAGAATCCAGCTTGCATCTTGAGTTAGACAACCTGGTGGAAGTAAGGGGCATTGCAGCTTCTCAGAAGCTACCTGAAAGATTGGTTTTCACATACAAGGGTGGTAGAGAACAAATTTGGCCTCTCTACAGAATTCTAGGAGAAGACTACCAAACACTACTCACAGTGTTTAGATGCTTGAAGAAAGACTTTGGCTTCACCAAAACAGCCAAGTCTGAGGTGGTCTCCAGAATATGTCAAATAAAGGCTAGCTGGAACAAGCCTGAGGCTCTTCCCAGGATGCTAAGAGTGCCCTCAACAGGAAAGAAGATCCATCTTCAACCTTTCTGGATGATGGAATTCAAGGACAAGGACAACTGCAGAAGGTTCTTCAGGATGGAAGACCAGCTGGACAAGGCATCTAATCAAACTCTAAGGTTTATGCAATCCAAGCTTGGTGATCAAGATGAAGAAGAGAAGATCTTTTACAGAAGGCTACAGGTCCAGATTGAGGAGAACAACTCTAGGAGAGGGAAGAAGACTATGCCCCAAAGAAGACAAAGATGAATTATTTGCTCAGTCTGGAGGAGCACATTTGGGCATTAGTTTTGTAAGTCTTGCATTATTTCTAAAAACTTTATGAAGCTCAATACAACTTTTACTTTTATCATGTGTAATATGCCTGAGTGTTTTTGTTATCATCAAGGCTCTTGATTTATGGCTGTTATTCTATCAGTCATAAATTGGGGGAGATTGTTAGGAATATGTTGTTCTTGATGATAATTATAAAAACACTTAGTAGATTTTGTATTAAGTTATTTTGTAACTGTCAACGAAATAGCATGCTTTGCAGTGTTTCGTTGACAGGAAGCTCATCAACGAAATGAGTGATGTAGCAATTGCACTGTACATTACTTCATAGTTTGATATGCAGTTTGTTGAGTACTAGATAGGTTTTCTAAGTCATGTTGACTAAATGGTTAGATAGGCAAAATAGGTTGGTTAATTGTAAATATTTAGTGCCTTGTAATTTTGCCTAAGTGAAGACATGTCAACGGAATGAAGATTACTCTATCAACGAAACAAGGAAGCTCATCAACGAAACAAAGAATAAAGCTATCAACGAAACACATCTCTATGCCATCAACGAATCATTATTGCTTTTCTATACAATTGACAAAGTGATAGTGACAGGTTCCTGACAGATCAAAAAGGAGATGTGGAAGTGTACTTTGCATTGGAAACCATTAAAATGGACATGGGGAATAAGGAAACATCCCAGTTTCCAATTGGGCTCTTGGGAGTGATCATAATAAGCATGAAGACAAAAGCAAGGATCTCCAAGGACCACTGGACAAAGGGATGAAAAGCAAACTATTGGCGGTTACTCATTGTACTATTAGTGTAGCCAAAAATAGGGTTGTAAACTTGGGTTTATATAACCAAGTGTAGCAGTTACTTTATTTGTGTGAAGAAAAACAAAGAGTTTGTATTAGCTATCTTTGAGAGCATTTTTCTTCTCTACAACCTTGTAACTGAGCAGCTGTGTACATTTGTATCACAGATTATTTCCGCAATAAAAACACTTCAGTTGGATCATCAAACAATCCAACTGAATTATTTATATCTTGTGTTTTTTATTTATTCAGTTCAGTTTAATTTTATAAAGTATTTTCAAGTTAAAGAAATATCAAAATTGTATTCAACCCCCCCCTTCTACAATTCTGTTAGGTCATTTGGGATTAACAGGTTGGTAGACACCGGAGCCTCCCATCATGTCTGCTATGACTGTACTATGTTCAAGACATATGAAGATGCTGAAGACAAGAATGTGCTGCTAGGAGACTCCCACACCACCAATGTTGTTGTAATTGGAAATGTGGAGCTCAAGTTTACCTCTGAAAAGACCCTACTACTGATGGATGTCTTGCACACTCCAGAGATGCGAAAGAATTTGGTGTCTAGGTTTGTACTTCATAAGGGAGGGTTTACTTTAACAGCCCCAAATCCGGGGTCAGGGATTTAGGGTTGTCACAATCCATGTACTCCTTGCCTTACCTGTATTACTCACACCATTCATAATTCACCTGCTCATGACCCCACAACATATGTCTCACACACACACACACACAGGTTAGAGTCTCAGAAACGACACAATACAACAACTGCGGAATAAATAACTTTTATTACAATACCCAAATGTCTTTTGAATCTGTTACTGATACAATTTCTAAGTATTGTTACATTACCAGCTTAGCCTTCTGATGCTCACAATCCTCTAATACCATTCATGTCTATACATAAGTTGAATACCAAAGCCGTAGCCTGATTCGATTGGTTCGTACTACTCCCGGGATCACTGCTAGAAACTATTTATGAAAACGCCTTGCGAGGTATGTGCCGTCCCATTGGCATCTTGCTTCGCTGCTATATAATATATATATAAAATAATAGCAAGAGTGAGCGATAGCTCAGCAAGGTAATGAAAGTATGGCATAATTCTGCCTTTTAATACAACCCAGAAATAAAGCGGGTATAAGACAGTAATTTGTCAAAATATCTCGATACTGAAATTATTTCCTTATCGGAATGTATTCCAAAAATACCATTGCTGTACTTCAAATATCATTTCATAATACTCTGCAACTTTCGATATTCATACTATGAACAAAGTTCTAGTATAGTATAAAAGCTGAAATAACAAGATAACTCAGTATATCCTTTCCGTAAAATATCTGCTATATAAAATATAAGAAGACTATCAACATATACTTGAAAGATGAAGTTATAAGGAAAAATTCAAATATCATCTTTTTCATAAAATCAAATACCTTTTTGTAATCTCATATACTTTCTGGTAAACTCATATACTGAAATAAACTGGAATACTCTTGAGTAAACTTTCTCTTTCTGAAAACTTGCATAGAACTGAATGACTGGAATGATTTCTCTTTCTCTGAAAACTTGCTTTAAACATGTTCTTTCTCTGATAACTTGCATAAAACCTTTTCTTTCATGGATGATGAACTGTAAATGGAGATTCTGGGCGCCAAGGATACCCCTACGATGATCAGTCGCAAGCTGTATCCCCCTGATCTTTTTCTACGTAGAAGGGAAGAATAGACAGTATCTGACTGACCTACCTCCCCGCCAATCGGTTGTAGGCAGGAAGTACAGACCCGTTTCACCAGTCCGTTGGCATGTGACTCTCTTATGAGGAAGAACAGACCCGTTTCACCAGTCCGTCGGCCTGTTGCTCTCCTCTTTCCTACGATCGGGCAATTTCTGATAAACTAAGGGAAGAACAGACCCGTTCACCAGTCCGTCGGTCATATTGTAATTCCCTTAGGGGACCGGCGCTACTCAGTCCCTTACATCCTCTCCAAGTTCGAGTAAATCCATAACACAGAAACATGAAGTTCCTTTCCCTTTTTCCCAAGAATACAACTCCACAAAGTAGTCATATCTGGTTGGAAAGGAAAATTCACCCATATTTCCCAAGCTGACGCTTGTTAATGGATGCAACTAATTCCACTGATCTTACCCCTCGAATCTTGAGGAAGTAATCAAAATCATTTTGATGGTAGTAAACCAGACTGATAAATTCATTGATTTAAAAAGGCTTAGGACCGGGCAGTCCACTGGAAACATACATAAAATCTCGAGAAAGGTCCCATGCATTTGTAGTTTGAGCGAACATTTAAGTCTTTCTGAATATAGACTTAAACGGGAAATAGATTTGGGAACCTTCTCTATTTATAATAAAAATTGACTGAAATATACTTTATTAGCTGTCTAGGGTTTAAAATAGTTTTCACAAAATACTTCCTTAAGAAGTAGGGCTTTAAATAATTAATGCAAACTATATTTAATAAAGAATATTTATTTAGAAATAATTCTCAAGTACTTTCTTATCAAAAAGGGTAGATAACAACTATTCATCATATATTTAAAATATACCCTTAATAGATTAAACTCCAAATGATCTTTAATTTGTAAACCACTTATCGAGATTAATTGTAATGACACAATAAAATAACCCTAGATAGCAACTGATACCATTCTTAGTATGTAAAATAAATATAGAGAATATATAATATATCTCTAGATAACAACTGATACCATTCCCGGTCCAAAGTATAAATGCAGAGTATATTCCCCCTACTGAGGGTTTTGCTTAGCACATCAGCTCCAAAATATTACTATATCCATAGCTTATAAGTTCAACTTGTATCAATACTTTGATTTAGCATCATAGAAATCATTTCGAAATCATACACATATAGCATATATCTCAAATTCTTTAGTTATCACCACAACAGTTTTAAAAAGGTATAGGTTTGAAAACTTGCATCTAGTATAAGCATACTTCAAAATATGGTTTTAGAAACTTCCCTGATGCTCGAGAAGTGATAGGGGTTCGCGACGATGCCGGACAATCTAGACAAAGTCAAAGAAAACGCACGATTAATCCCCTGGATAATCCACTTGTACTCAATGCTTAAACACGTAAGCAAAACACAACCAAGGAATTACTAGCTCGTTATAGGCTCATACTAAGTCCACGTTTAGTCGACAATTACTTAAGTCGTAGGTTTAGTCCGAAATCGATCCTCGAATACAAGTTATACTTAACCATTTGCAACATCAGTTTCTAAGTCATGCTCTTAGTGGTTTTCACTTGTGTAACCTCGGCTAAAACATTTTTATAAAATCGAAAAATAATCTTTTTAATCCGAATCGTTTTCGTGAGCCTTCCTAACTGTCTCTAGTATTATTCCTCAAAGTTTCACATTTTAATATGGCTTCTAAGTGGTCCAAATATAGCCTCAAAGTGACTGACCAGAGATGGGTTGTTCCTCCGAACGGCGTTTACTAAAACTCACTTTTCTCTTAAACCGTAAATCGTAACGACATGATCCTTGCGCTCACGTAAACTAGAAACAAGGCTCTACACACTCAGGTTTATCATTGAACCAAAAGAGGCAGTTAAGCTTTCGGATTATAGGCAGTTTATAGAGTTACCGAAAATCGGGCATTACGACGGCTTAAAATCGAATAATCCAATTTTGTCACAACATAACCAAGCCACACCGGGCATACCATACATCCACAACCTCAACAAACAACCATCATACACCTCTAAGATCAGTGGTGAGGCTCAAATCCAACACCCATCATTTTACATATTTAAACAAAGCCAAACAATCACTAAATCACTTAATCATGATCTTAACTCACATGAACATCAAAACCACTTCAAAACTCATAAAAACAAAAAGGGGCAGAGGTTTTTATACCTTCCTTGATGCTTCATATACACTAACAATGATTTATAATCCTTCCTTGAGCTTTGAACAAACCTTATCAAGCTTAATCCTTAAGAAACAAAATCAAGAATCATGAAAAGTTACTATTCATCATCACTTTGTAAAATCCATATAACATCGAACAACAAGAGTTTGGTTCTCAACTTTTTACCACACCTTCTACTCTTCAAGGGCTTTCGTTTGAGTCCTATCTCATCACCAGGGGATGCTTGAAGCTCGACTTATTGGCTTTCTAAGGTGAGTGGTCGAAACTGGAAAAAGCAGGACAGTTTCGGTTCTCCGACTTGGGGAAAGCATTTGACTAGGCTACACTCCTTTGTTGGCCATGAAATTGTGAACGAACGTTGCCGATGGCGTGGAGAAGCTATGGTTAAAATTTGGTGATTTATGGATGGATAGAAGTGGAGATATGAATTTTGCTTTCCTTGATGCTCCTGCTTGGCAGAAAAATGGGGGGGAGAGTTCTTCCTCTTCTTTTTGCTTTTCTTTGTCTTGGTCAATTGATAAGGATACTGATATTTTGTGGTTAAAGAGGGGGTGAGTCATCACCTTGTCCTTGTCATCAGGACACGTGTCAAGCCATGGAGTATCATGGTGGCAAAGCAGGGACACGTGTCGTGCATGCATGTGTTTGGTTAAAGTAGCTTTACTGGTTCGCTTTCCTCGAATTAATCTTGTTACATATTACTTCCATGTCTATATTTAATCCTGTAAATGTTGCCTTGTTCCTCTTGAAACGATTCGAAATATTTCCTAAAGAGCGAATAAAACTCTACGCGATTTTCGCAATGAATAGTAACTATTCACTATTCACTTCAACAATCGAATCCTTAAATCGACTTTAATAATATAATAAAATTCCAAAATATTAAATCCTCAAATCCTCAATTTTAATATCTCATTTCTTGAATATAATAATATATAATTCGCTGCCCGGTCGAATATTACACCAAAATAAAATTTGGAATTTCTGAATTCTGATCGTCTTTGCATTCATTTATTTACTCCGTAGATCACTAATATGACTTCGGAATATCCACACTACGTCTCGTACATAGGTGGCATGAAAAATTTTCTTAACCCTCAAAATCACTATTCATCCACCAATATCACTACTCACTGATGCACTTAACCATAATAAGAAAAGTTTTAAATTTGCCCAAAAATTTGGGTTATTATAGTCTCCCCTCCTTAAAAGGATTCCGTCCCGGAATCAACTTAGGAATAACTGGGGGTACTTCTCTCCCATTGCACTTTCTAACTTCCAGGTGGATTCTTCCACCTCTTGATTTTCCACAAACCTTTCACTAGCTTGGCAACCTCGTTACTTAGCACTTGCTCTTTTCTATCCGTGATTTCCACAGGTTGTTCTTTGTAAGTCAGACCAGGTTGTATATCTACCTGCTCGTACTCTACATATGCCGGGCATCTATAGTATACTGACGTAGTATTGACACATGAACCCCGTTACGACCATTCTACAAGTTTGGGGGTAAGGCTGGCTCGTAGGCCACCTTCCTGACGTGTTTTAAAATCTCAGATGGCCCAATGAATATCGGGCTCGACTTCCCTTTCTTTCCAAATCTCATTAATTCCTTCCACGAGGATATCTTTTAGCATCACGAATCTCTAACCTCATATTCCCCATCTTGTTTGTACAGAAATACACCAACATAAACTTGCTTGTCATCCCTCAACATGCCATTTAGCTTATCAATAGCAGTACTATCTCTATACTCACGGGCTTAGTCCGCATACTTTCTCTGTCTGTCTTGGTTGTCACTAGCCGCTTGTTGGTGAAATCTTTTGTCTTTCTAGTTTGTTGGACTAACTTGGGTTTTGTGTAAAATCTCATCCTTTAATTCCCGATCATTCGGAATCCATCTCTATCTTATTTTAATTAAGGGTATCAGCCACCACATTGGCCTTCCCCGGATGGTAGTGTATCTTACAGTCATAATCCTAGGTCAATTCTAGCCATTTCTCCATCTCATGCTATTTACTATTACGGGTAACTCAAAGCCACTTCATCACATTCCATAAAATTTGTGGGTGCATTAGTCCACCCAGAATAACCTCGCTGAAAACTCGAAGTGTCTATTCCTAGTACGAATCGCAGTCTTGGGTATATCCTCGGATTTAACTTCCAACTGGTGATACCCAGTTCTTAAATAAATTGGAAATACACAGCGTTCTTCCGCTGATCAAACAATCATTTACAAGGGTACCTATTCTCCATGTCGAACTCATACAACTCTCGAGGTTCGATATATAATCTTGTGCTAACATCTTTCTCTCTTACAACAACACCGGGCTCTCCACGGTGGTACACTGGGTCTTATCATACCCTTATACAACAACTCTTGTAACTGAGTCACTAACTCTTTCATTCCCACTATACCCTGAATACTCGGTATTCATTCTCATGTCATCCAAATCGATATCTGGTAGCTCATTAAAACCTTGTACAATCTCCCAAAACCATTGTAGTTCCCTTATACTTGGTATCTCTTTTCTTGGCGTCAACCATAAGAGCTAATTAAGCCTCATATCTCTGGAGTAATAGTTTCTTAGTCTGAACTATATTCAAGAATCTCTGAATCTGTCTCCATTCTTTATTTATTACTCTCTCTCCCTTACAATCAGTCTGGGCTCCATTGGGTGTCAACCAACCCATTCTTATTATAATATCAACTTCTCCCAACTTGAAAAGAATCAGGTCTATCAAAAGTGTCGACCTCATATTTCTAGTTCACAACCTGGATGTACCAGTCTTATGGGAAAATCCCTCGAATGGCTATTTCTACTTGTAATTATTCCCTTAGTGGCTCGGCCTTAAGGTTTAATTATCATGCAACTTCTTGATATACAACGATGCATTAGCTCTGTCTAAAAAATATAGAAGGGTACCTGCTATTTAAAGGTCCTGACAATGGGCTGCTTGTTGGAGGTAGCCCTGGTTGAAACCTACTGGCTTTCTTTTCTTTTGTGTTCACAACTCCGGAACAAACCTCAATAATTCAGAGAACTTGACCTCATACTCGGTCATAGTCATGGTTTCTTGTTTTAACTCTTTAATGATAAGTGCATATTTTTGCATATTTTTAGTACCTATTTGTTGCTTGAACTCGTATTTTAATAATTTATTTTGTTACATTTCAGGAAATTCGTGAATAAATAAAGAAATGGCAAAATAAAGAAATAAAGAGCAAGATGAAGAAAAAGGACTTAAATGAAAAGAGGAAAAAGAATTAGGAGCTTGGTGAAAAGGGAATCTTAGAGGACATGTGGAAGGTGGAGATCATCCCAACACACCACATAAGTGTATGGTCAAGATCAACTCTTCAAAGCTTAAAGGGGAAGGAAACAAATAGATGGCTAGGATTGCTCCACCACATTTAGAAGGTGTATGGCCAAGATTCACCCAACCCTACCCTAATCCCTAATCCTAGTCCTATAAATACCCCACCCCTCATCTTGTATGAGACAACTTTTTACTTTTTTTCCTTACTTTTTACACACCTTTTATTAGTTTTTAGTTGTAATTTCAAATTCCTAGTATAGATGCATCTTTTATTCCAAAGTTTGTAGTTCCATTTCAATTTCAATAAAAGAGCTTCCTTTTTCATCTTGTCTTGTCATTTACATTTACATCTTGTTCTTGTTTCATGGCTATGAACTTTCTTAAATCCAAAATAGTGGATCCATGGCTTTTGTGCCACCACTTGAGGTGAAAGGAGCTTTCTTTAGCTTTTAATCCTTGTTATTTAGCTTAGATTTACATTCCCTAGTTGTTCTTGAAGTCAAACCCATCTAAAAATTTAATTTTTGAGTGGGGTTTTGATGGATAAGAGCTAGTTTACATTTCTTGCATTAAAAGGTTGTTCTTCTTGTTAAGTAGCTTAAGAAATTATTAAATCCATTTAAAAAAGTAATTTTTAAGTAGGTTTGGTGATTTCACCCTCAGAATTATTCTCCTTGTTAATTTAGTCTTAATTTTGTAGTGGGTGTTGATTTTGAAGATTGGAGGTTGAAGGAGGTGGTTTGGTGTTGTTCTTGTAGATGATAAAATGGGTGTCTTGAGTTGTTAAGTTTGTAGATTTAATTTTTGGTATTGGATTTGGTGTTTAGATGTAAAGGGTTTGTTAGTTTAGATCTTAATTTGGTGTTGGTAGTGTTAAAGTTAGGATCTTTAATTGCTAAATCTAGTTTTAAAAAGGTTGTTTGGTATTGGTTTTGATTTTAGTTGAGGAAGAAAGGTTGTAGATTCACTTTTGGGTTTAATCTTTAAGTTTGAGTTTGTCATTTAGATATGAATTGGGTGTGATAATTTAGTGAAATTTTGATCTTGGTAGTGTTAAAATAAGCTTTTTAATTTTGTTTAGGGACTAATCTTAATTATTGGTGGTTTAATTTTTCCGGTTAGAGTTATTTTTCCGGTCAGTTTTTAAGCTTTTTCTGTTATATTCCTGTCAATTTCTGCAACAGCCGCCAGCCATTCATTTTCTGAAAATTTTCTTCCCGCGCGTGGCACCCCACGCGCCTGCCCACCTTTTTTATTCACCCGCCCGTTTTTTGCCTGCCAGTTTTGTTTCTTTTCTTTTGTTTTTTTTTTTCCTTTTTCTATTTCTTTTTTTTCTTCTGGTTTTCATTTCGTTCCTTTTATCTTTTGTTTTTTTTTTTTTTCAGTTTTATTTTCTTTTTCAGTTTTATTTTCTTTAGTTATTTCTAAAATTCTTCTTTTAAATTAAATTTTTTATATTAATTAGATAAATTATTTTATAATTAATAATTAGATAATTAATTGTTAGTTGTTAAATGTTTTATTAATTCTAGAATTTCTCTTTAAGACTCCTTCTATTGTTAATTTAGACTAATTAAAATCTCTCCTCAAACATTAATTGTTCTAGTCCGCGAATTTAAATAATTAAGTGCTTGCGAAAAATAAATAGTCCCTGTGGTTCGAACTTTATTTTCTAAAACAACGATCGTGCGCTTGCGATTTTATTTGCACACCAAGTTTTTGGCGCCGCTGCCGGGGACTAATTAATTTTTCGCGCCTTAAGTTTTAATTTTTCGGATTAGTTTTTTTTTCGTACTTGCTTATAATTGGAAATTGAGCGTTCGGGAAATTTTGGTGAGACGTACTTGAGCTTCAAGATTTTTGGAAAGCTTGCTAAGGTAACCCGTATCCCTTTTCCAATTTTGTTCATATTTATTTAAAAAAAAAAAAATTAATATTTAAAAATCCAAAAAAATTAGTTAATTGCTGCATCATGCATTTGTACACTTAGGATCACATCATCTAGATTTTTATTTTCTTGTTTTTAATTTATCGTACCTTACTTTTGGTGATTGCTGGAGGACCGAGGTACGTTAAATTCTTCTTTTCTTTAGTTAGATCACGTAGTTTAACGCATCTATAGTTGTTTTACCGCTTTGATATCTCGTTGTGTGGTGCATTCATCTTAATCGGACTTAAGGGCAAAACCCAAGTTTAAGATAAGGGGAGGGATTTCATCACTCTTTCCTTGGCCCACAACCACTTAATTTCATCATTCTGCATTACCCTAGCCTTGTAAATAAAATTAATTAGACGTTAGCCCCTAGGACTTCGGCTCAACTAGGAAGAAAACCTGGAACGAATAATTCTTTTCGTATATATCCTCTTTGGTGTCTAGGCAAGCGAAAGCTTACCTGGCCAATTAGGGTTGGTGTCTAGGTCTGGGTTTAGCCTCTTGGCAATGCTTGCTCGGATCTGGCCGACCGGGACTTATACTGATTGAATTAGGACTTCTAGTAATATCTTTTTGTTAGGAGCAGGTCTAGTTTTTAGGGAACCCTAGCTTTAGTTTTTTCTCTTTTTAATTCTTGTGTGACTAGTTGTAGATTCTTATCTGCTACGTGTTTACTGTTTATGCAATCTACCTGGATTAGGAAGAACTCATCTAGATTAGTGAGAACGATAGAAAATTCCTCTTCTTCGGACTCCGTTAATTTAGAAATTCCTAACCAAATAGAGACCATGGCAGTAGTACAACAAGTAGCTCTTAAGGATAGATGTTATCCGACCCGCTCGGCCCAACCCTCTTGTATCACCCTACCCCCGGTAACAGGTAATAATTTTGAAATAAAAGGACATCACATCAGTATGTTGCCTAAGTTTACTGGGAGTGAGGGTGAAGACCCGTACCTTTTTCTCCATGAATTTGAGGAGGTCTGTGCCCTCCAAAAGATTCAACAATTGACCGAAGACTCCATTAGGCTTAGGTTGATTAATTTTGCCTTAAAAGAAAGCGCTAAATTGTGGTTGTATAGTCTCCCGGCTAATTCTATCTCTTCGTGGGAAGGCTTTGTGGTAATTTTTCTCAAAAAGTATTTTCCAAATCATAAGACTACAAGAATTACAAACGAGATAAATCAATTTCATCAGAAAGAAAAAGAGTCTTTTTGGAAATACTTCGATCGTTTTAAAAATCTTTTATCACAATGCCCCCACCACGGAATAGAGAAGTGGAGACTGTGCAAGATAGTTTATGAGGCCTTAGATGGTCCAACCACTGCCCTTTTAGAGTCTATGTGCCAAGGCAAGTTTATGGAAAAGGATGAGAACGAGGGGTGGGAATTTTTCGAAGAGTTGGCCGAGAAGACTATGTTGTGGGAGTCGACTCGGGAACCTAAAAAGACCAACGAGCCGTCTAGTACTTCTAGAGGTATGCATTCGATAGGTAATTCGATAGCAACCGATGCCAAGCTAGCTACTCTCGCTAGACGTCTCGAAGCCTTAGAGTATCATAGTGGCCCCTCACATATGTCTATGTACCCAAATTATGTTGCCCCGAACCATGAGTCTTCTTCGTCTTTCCCCGATTTTGAGCAAGCGAACGCCATGTTCCAAGCTAGACCTAGGGACGATCCTTTTGCCCCAACCTATAATCCTGGGTGGAGGAATCATCCTAACTTTGCATGGAACCAAGGGCCTAATTTTCAAACTCCTCCTCCACCATCTTTTCCTAAGCCGAACTCTTACCCAAGTACTGTCCAAAATCCGTATCCAAAACCCGTTCAAGCTCCCTTGAATCCTCCCGGGTTTAGTGATTCGGATAAGCGCCTCAATTCTTTAGAAAAGAGTATCGAGACTTTGTTGAAGTCCCAAACGGCTTTTATGCAAACTATGACTCAAGATAGGCAAATTTTGAACTCTAATGCTCAAGCCATATCTAAGTTAGAAATGCAAATGAGCCAATTGGCGAATACCATGTGTGAGAGAGAAAAAGGTAAGCTTCCTAGTCAACCCGAGGTTAATCCTAGATTCCCACTCAATCAAAGACCTCATGAAAATGTCAATGCTATAATTTCTTTAAGGTCGGGAAATAAGGTTGATAACCAAGTAGGTGCTGACTCTCACGAAGCAGATGATTTAGATTCTGAACCCAATCCTTCTCTTTCAAATCCGATTCTTGATCAATCAAACCCTAAACCTGTTGTTTCTCCTTGCAAAAGGCCTTCACACTGTGAACCTTCATCTTCTAGCAAAGCACTTTCAAATCCTATTCCCGATGTGTCTAGTGAAAGAGTCTTTATATCGAAAGCTCCTTATCCTCAAAGACTCATTTCAAATAACAATCGGATCAAATGGATAAGATTTTGGAAGTTTTCAAGCAAGTCAAAGTCAACATTACCCTTTTAGATGCCATTCAACAAATTCCTTCATATGCTAAGTGTCTAAAAGATTTGTGCACTCACAAACGATCCACTCATGTTCCTAAAAAAGCCTTCTTGACCTCTCAAGTTAGTTCAATTCTTTCGAATCAAATTCCTGTGAAATATAAGGACCCCGGTTGTCCTACAATTTCTTGTGTCATAGGCGATACTTTTGTGGATAAAGCTTTACTTGACTTAGGAGCTAGTGTGAATCTCCTTCCTTTTACGGTCTATCAAGCCCTAGGTTTAGGCGAGCTCAAGAAGACGAACATGACGCTCCAGCTAGCTGATCGTTCTGTCAAAATGCCTAAGGGGATAGTAGAAGATGTTTTGATCAAGGTTGGTGATTTTTTCTTCCCGGTTGATTTTGTTGTTCTCGAAACTCAACCTGTCATGAATCCTAAGAACCAAATCCCTATCATTCTAGGAAGACCTTTTCTTGCTACATCTAATGCCTTGATTAATTGTAGGAATGGTTCTATGAAACTCACTTTTGGAAACATGACCATTGACCTTAACATCTTTAATGTAGGAAAAGAACCCAATGAGCTTTATGAGCAACCATTAGGGGTTAATCTAGTCAATGAGATTGTTAATTGGTCAAATGTTGAGGATAGTGAGATTGAGTCTCTTCTTGAGGAAGATTTTAAAATGAATTTTGAGTCTAATCGAGAGCTTCATGAGTCCGTTAAGGACATGACTTCCGAAGAGTTGTTAGAAGAGTTGGATGACCTTTGCTCGAAATTGGAAACCAGGCCGGGGGATGTCTCTTTTAAACCTCGCACCTCTGTTCAAACTCCTGTTGGTGAACCACCTACATTTGACTTAGCTTCACATCATTCCACTTTTGATAAAACTCTTTTTCCTATTATCACTAATGATTTACACCATGACCAAGAATCTCAAATAATTAATTTGCTTAAACAACACAAAGAAGCAACAAGTTGGTTTATGGAGGACATTAGTGATATAGATCCTTTTAATGTGGAAGATTGCCTTAGATTACTTGAGAAAGTCAATGTAGTGGTAAATTTTCAAAGATTTCTTGATTCTTTCTCGAAGCTTCCTCCCATCTTTCCTTGTGGTATTGGTTAATTAGTTTCCAATTGGAGTCTCCCGTCATAAAGTTCAGGTATGGGGGAGTAAAAGTGTGTGTGAGTGGGTTGTTTTAGTTCGTTGTCTTTCAGAATTTTAATTCCCCATCATTCCTTGTCAGGTATTATCTCTTCATTATCATTTGTCATTTCTCTTGCATTTGCATACATTGAGGACAATGCATGATTTAGGTATGGGGGAGGGTTTGTAAATAGAAAAATCAGAAAATCCAAAAAATAAAAAAATAAAAAAAAATTAAAAATACAAAAAAATTAGTGTAGAGTTGTAAATATTAGGGTTGTTAATCCTTTTTCTAGTCTTGTTAATTGGTTGCTAGTTGCGTGATGCACCCTTGCATGCTTTGTAATCTTTTGTTCCTGATTCTTGAGTTGAGAAGTGATTTGCTGAGTTCTTGTTCACACACACACTAGCAAGGTGAAACTAGTAGATTTATTGAATTTTGCAAGTAATTAGAAGGACATGAATATGTGCAAGATGACTTGGTTTTCATGCTTTGAGTACAAGTAGGTGCATTAAGGAGACCATTGCTTGAGATTGATTATGCTTTACCACACCAAGTGAGTTTTTGAGCCTATATGCACATCTTTTGCATTTATATTCATTTGCTTGAGTGTCCACATGTCATTTGCATTGCTAGCACTTGTTTGAGGTCTTTCTTGAAATACATGACATCATTGATGATAAGATGATAAAGGCATTTAGGAATAACCCATATTTCCAAAATTTCCACACCATTCTTATTTGATCATTAGTTACCCGTTTGAGCTTAATCCTATTTTTTCGGTGACACACCACATTACTCGCCTAAGACCTTTTTCTTGTACAGCCCTACTTATTCTTGATCCCAATTTGTCAAAGGCTAGTAGGAACTTGAGGGAGAAATAAAGTGTGTGAGATGGGTTTACTTTTGTTCATTACTTTTGAGGAAATCTCTGTTTTGGCTGTTAGTCGTTACTCAAGCTAAAGGTAAGGAGGATTATAGTTGTCTATATTGTAGCTCTCATAAAAAAAAAATAAAAAAAAATAAAAAAAAAATAAAAAAAAAAATAGAGAAAAAAAAAATAATAAAAAATAAAAAAATAAAATGAGAGCATACTTGTGTTTTAGTAATCCTCCTTCTTTAGACTAATCAAGCCTTTTTGTTCAATATCTTTAGACTAATCAAGCCTTTTTGTTCAATAAAGTTGTAAATAAAGTTGTAAAGTGTTGGGGGGAATGTTTGGTGAGATGTTTAAATTCTTGTAGTTACTACTAGCTTTTGACACTTCACCTCATTTTGGCCTTTCTTGACATACCTTGTCCCTAGCCCCCATTACAACCCAAATAAAGACCTTTTGATTGTCACCTTTGATGTACGTTGTGTTACAAGTTAGATTGATACCAAGTGTCAAGCATGTTTTTGATCTTGTTGGAATAGAGTGATACACCTTCCCTTGTTCTTGAGTGAATATTCTTCTGTGAGTGAAAGGTGAGGTATTGCTTGTTTCTTGTGCATATGAAATCTCAAGTTTTGACTCTAATGTGTGCTCTTGTGTTCTTAGCATGTTTTCCAACTATTTTTGCACTTGACATGGGTTTTTAATCACTCTTGTATGCTTCTTTGAGTCTACTTTGTGAATCCTTGCATCTTTCACCCCAAGACTTTGCAAATTCACTTTGATTCTTAAGATGATGTGACATGAGAGGATAAGTATGTGTGGTGTTGCATTGCCATGTGACCATTTTATCAAGCTAGATGGATTTTGTGGGTACATTCTCTATAGGCCCTCACGAGACCTCACTCGTCCACTAGGGCTGCCTAGGGGTTTAAAGGGCTTGTTGCATATGCCAAATGCAACCGTGATCACCTACGGAAGTGGTATTAGTGTTAGATAGTTTTTAATAGTGTTTTGTTTTACTCGAGGACGAGCAAAAGATAGGTATGGGGGCATTTGATAAGTGCATATTTTTGCATATTTTTAGTACCTATTTGTTGCTTGAACTCGTATTTTAATAATTTATTTTGTTACATTTCAGGAAATTCGTGAATAAATAAAGAAATGGCAAAATAAAGAAATAAAGAGCAAGATGAAGAAAAAGGACTTAAATGAAAAGAGGAAAAAGAATTAGGAGCTTGGTGAAAAGGGAATCTTAGAGGACATGTGGAAGGTGGAGATCATCCCAACACACCACATAAGTGTATGGTCAAGATCAACTCTTCAAAGCTTAAAGGGGAAGGAAACAAATAGATGGCTAGGATTGCTCCACCACATTTAGAAGGTGTATGGCCAAGATTCACCCAACCCTACCCTAATCCCTAATCCTAGTCCTATAAATACCCCACCCCTCATCTTGTATGAGACAACTTTTTACTTTTTTTCCTTACTTTTTACACACCTTTTATTAGTTTTTAGTTGTAATTTCAAATTCCTAGTATAGATGCATCTTTTATTCCAAAGTTTGTAGTTCCATTTCAATTTCAATAAAAGAGCTTCCTTTTTCATCTTGTCTTGTCATTTACATTTACATCTTGTTCTTGTTTCATGGCTATGAACTTTCTTAAATCCAAAATAGTGGATCCATGGCTTTTGTGCCACCACTTGAGGTGAAAGGAGCTTTCTTTAGCTTTTAATCCTTGTTATTTAGCTTAGATTTACATTCCCTAGTTGTTCTTGAAGTCAAACCCATCTAAAAATTTAATTTTTGAGTGGGGTTTTGATGGATAAGAGCTAGTTTACATTTCTTGCATTAAAAGGTTGTTCTTCTTGTTAAGTAGCTTAAGAAATTATTAAATCCATTTAAAAAAGTAATTTTTAAGTAGGTTTGGTGATTTCACCCTCAGAATTATTCTCCTTGTTAATTTAGTCTTAATTTTGTAGTGGGTGTTGATTTTGAAGATTGGAGGTTGAAGGAGGTGGTTTGGTGTTGTTTTTGTAGATGATAAAATGGGTGTCTTGAGTTGTTAAGTTTGTAGATTTAATTTTTGGTATTGGATTTGGTGTTTAGATGTAATGGGTTTGTTAGTTTAGATCTTAATTTGGTGTTGGTAGTGTTAAAGTTAGGATCTTTAATTGCTAAATCTAGTTTTAAAAAGGTTGTTTGGTATTGGTTTTGATTTTAGTTGAGGAAGAAAGGTTGTAGATTCACTTTTGGGTTTAATCTTTAAGTTTGAGTTTGTCATTTAGATATGAATTGGGTGTGATAATTTAGTGAAATTTTGATCTTGGTAGTGTTAAAATAAGCTTTTTAATTTTGTTTAGGGACTAATCTTAATTATTGGTGGTTTAATTTTTCCGGTTAGAGTTATTTTTCCGGTCAGTTTTTAAGCTTTTTCTGTTATATTCCGGTCAATTTCTGCAACAGCCGCCAGCCATTCATTTTCTGAAAATTTTCTTCCCGCGCGTGGCACCCCACGCGCCTGCCCACCTTTTTTATTCACCCGCCCGTTTTTTGCCTGCCAGTTTTGTTTCTTTTCTTTTGTTTCTTTTTCCCTTTTTCTATTTCTTTTTTTTCTTCTGGTTTTCATTTCGTTCCTTTTATCTTTTGTTTTTTTTTTTTTTTTTCAGTTTTTTTTTTTTCAGTTTTATTTTTTTTTCAGTTTTATTTTTTTTAGTTATTTCTAAAATTCTTCTTTTAAATTAAATTTTTTATATTAATTAGATAAATTATTTTATAATTAATAATTAGATAATTAATTGTTAGTTGTTAAATGTTTTATTAATTCTAGAATTTCTCTTTAAGACTCCTTCTATTGTTAATTTAGACTAATTAAAATCTCTCCTCAAACATTAATTGTTCTAGTCCGCGAATTTAAATAATTAAGTGCTTGCGAAAAATAAATAGTCCCTGTGGTTCGAACTTTATTTTCTAAAACGACGATCGTGCGCTTGCGATTTTATTTGCACACCATTTAACTTTCATTTTCATCCGGGTCTCCATATATTTCCGGAAATTATTCCTCTAAAAACAACACGCTGCACCTCTCCCAAGTCACAATACCAGCTCCCTCTGACTCCATCGTCAGTACTTATCTTGCTAACCCAGAGGTAGTGTACATTCGTAAACAACTCCTCCAAAATCTCAATTCCACTATAGGGCATCTATCTAACACCGTTGTCACTGGAGTTCACGACACATCGCTATTCTTTTCACATATATCGATTGACACGCTTTCCATTATCATAATATCCTTGGGAGAATAAACCAATTTCATCGATATGTCACTAACATTCTATTCGTCTTAGGGATTCGCTCCTGTCATAGGCGATTTCGTTGCGAATCTAATTCCTATCAGCGAATTTTTTTGACTTATTTGACCTGGTTGGCCTCCCCTTGAAATTCAATAAGGATAACAAAATTTATGGGGCTTTGAAAGATAGCTCCCATATCAAAGAAAATGTCACACACTGGTGATCATAAGGTTATGAGTTTTAAGGTAACCTTATTGGAGGTAAGAGAATTTTACCGAGAGATCAATATGATCATAAGAACTCAACGTTGTGTGCCTTAATTGAGACATTACTAAAGGTAATTAGCCTTCTTATATTTCACAACTTACAAGTGATGGCGTCCCATCCGACTTCTATCACACAGACAGATAGTCCTTGTAGCCCCTATAAGTATAGGGTTGTTCGTCTCAGTGGAAGTTGAAAAGTATGAAAGCAATTCGAGATCAATTTAATGATTATCGCCTTTCGACAATATTTCTCAAAGGAACACCTTGGATTAAAATTGAACAGATTCCAAAGGTGCGGTTTTCCAAAGAAAATACAAAGAAAAGAATACCCAAAAAGATACTGGTACTTAACAAACAAGTGGTGATGTATCACCATAGGGTCATTCATTATTTGAAGAAAAGTGAAAGCTTAAATAACATCATTTGACAGGGCTTCGAAAGCCTGAAAGTAGGCATTGTGACAGCCTCTGGCACAAGTGAAACTGAATATGGTTTAGCACAAGTGTTATAAAATAACTTCGAAAAGGGAATATACCCTTTATCAGAATTCTTTCCTGGAGAGAGGTCAAGATAGATCATAGATTGGGGAAATATCCCACATAAGTTGCAAATGGGGAGGGTACTACCAAGGTCTCTACGGATGCCTTTTATGTCGGCTCCTCTGATGGATATTCGTTCAATTCTAAAGCTTTTCCTTTCCACGCACCCTAAGTTGTTCGATACTTACGTCATTGCCGACTTATAATAGTCGCTAAGAATTCAACCATCAACATTTGCAATCGCAGGGGGTTTTATTCGACCCGGCGCAAACATCTCAAGTAAGCGTTCTGTTCTATAAGAAGACTTCGATACCGTTGTCGCCCATAGCAATGACAATTCCTCATGTCGACTGGGCAGTACTCCGGAAGATTGTTAGAATCTATAGGCTTAAATCCGGTCTCTATTTCAATCATCCTTATACCCAATATTCCTTCTCCCATATCAAACCCCTGTGCTACATAAGCTTAACACTTTTGGCACAATAGCCTTTTCATTTAAGTCAACCCCGGAACTTCTCAGTCCGTCTTGGTTCTTAAATATATTTCGCCTTTACCGTCCAATCTCAAATTCATCATTTTATCTCTACAATCAATTATAGCAATCAGGGTCTGTCCACCAGCCCATATAACGACTATCTTACCCAATCCACAGGGTTCACTCCAATTTCCACTCTCTTTGGTGACATCCCCTGGTAATCAGAAAGACAAGGTTTGCCAAAATCTGCTGAATTTCTTTCCAAAATCAGGGAAACTTGATCAATCTATTTACCTACTAGTAATGCTCGGATCTGATTTCCGACCTTTCTGTTCTATCCTCATAAGTCCTTCCTGGTTTCCTGAGGGTGGCAAATCTCGTTCTCGATTCCGTCTTAGCGTGCTTGTCTTACAATAACATTTGCATGGTACATATACCCAAAATTTTCCTTGGGATAATAAAATCCCTCAATGATGTAATAGACACTAGTTCCAGTGGAATCGCTGGTCGTGGGGGATTGAAACCTCATAGCCCAAGCAATTCCTTACACTATACTAGGCAACTAAGTACCCTTGATCGTTCGTGAAAATATGAACATCTTGGTTCTTACGTATGCCGCCTCCTTATGGGCAACTATAACTGACTACGAGTAACAGGTTTCGTTCAAGTCGAATCAATCCACTGATACTGGCTATATTGCCTCTACCTCTTCTGCCTTGGAGACTCTACTCCATTTTCTTTGTCATACCTCTTGATGAATCATGAACGATCCTTAACCTCTCCTCTCGTCCCTTATTTATCCCTTGAAGGTTCGTCCGGTCTTATTATTAGACCTCAAGTAACACACCACATCTTTATCAATCAACACATCCTCTACTAGATTCTTTCCTTGACCCACTATGGGGTCTTCCTCTAGATCCTCCTATGGATCTTCCTTTATCGGGTCTCCGTCCATTTCAAGGAACGCATCATCAAATGCCTACTCGAAGGCCTCGGGAACTGGTATCTCAGAATCCCATCCATCTATAACTCATACGAATCGAGGTGACTAACCATGAAGTCCTAAGTACGGTTTCCCAAAAGAAGTCCCCTCTCGGGCTTCATCTTAAATAGTCAGGGTCATGTCCTCTAACCCGACTACGAACTCAATTTGAGCTCTAGATGCTCTTATCATTATTAAGGGTATTGTAAGACTCGATCTCCTATCGTTTCTGAGGACTGTAACCTAACGCTCTGATACCATCTCTGTAACAGCCCCAAATCCGGGGTCAGGGATTTAGGGTTGTCACAATCCATGTACTCCTTGCCTTACCTGTATTACTCACACCATTCATAATTCACCTGCTCATGACCCCACAACATATGTCTCACACTCACACACACACAGGTTAGAGTCTCAGAAACGACACAATACAACAACTGCGGAATAAATAACTTTTATAACAATACCCAAATGTCTTTTGAATCTGTTACTGATACAATTTCTAAGTATTGTTACATTACCAGCTTAGCCTTCTGATGCTCACAATCCTCTAATACCATTCATGTCTATACATAAGTTGAATACCAAAGCCGTAGCCTGATTCGATTGGTTCGTACTACTCCCGGGATCACTGCTAGAAACTATTTATGAAAATGCCTTGCGAGGTATGTGCCGTCCCATTGGCATCCTGCTTCGCTGCTATATAATATATATATAAAATAATAGCAAGAGTGAGCGATAGCTCAGCAAGGTAATGAAAGTATGGCATAATTCTGCCTTTTAATACAACCCAGAAATAAAGCGGGTATAAGACAGTAATTTGTCAAAATATCTCGATACTGAAATTATTTCCTTATCGGAATGTATTCCAAAAATACCATTGTTGTACTTCAAATATCATTTCATAATACTCTGCAACTTTCGATATTCATACTATGAACAAAGTTCTAGTATAGTATAAAAGCTGAAATAACAAGATAACTCAGTATATCCTTTCCGTAAAATATCTGCTATATAAAATATAAGCAGACTATCAACATATACTTGAAAGATGAAGTTATAAGGAAAAATTCAAATATCATCTTTTTCATAAAATCAAATACCTTTTTGTAATCTCATATACTTTCTGGTAAACTCATATACTGAAATAAACTGGAATACTCTTGAGTAAACTTTCTCTTTCTGAAAATGAAGCATAATAAATAAGAAAACCTTAGGATTAATTCCCAAGTTATCTCTCTATGATTTAGATAATTGTGAATATTAGTCAAGTGAAAATCACTAAGACTCCCCACAAGTCAATAGTGATTAAAGAAATAGAACCATTAGATCTAATTTATTCTGATATATGTGAATTAGATGGAGTTTTAACTCGAAATGGTGAGAGATACTTTATCACATTCATCGATGATTGTTCTGATTATACTTTTGTTTATATTATACTTTTGTTTATCTTATGAAAAACAAAAGTGACGCATTTGACATGTTTAAGTTATTTGCTAATAGAGTTGAAAATCAGTACAAAAAGAAAATCAAGAGACTTCGTAGTGACAGAGGAGCAGAGCATGAATCAAACCTATTTACCAAATATTATGACTCTCATGGGATTATACATGAGAGAACTGCTCCTTACTCACCAGAAATGAATGGAAAAGCTGAGAGAAAAAATAGAACTCTGACGGAGCTAGTAGTTTCCATTATGCTTGGTTCTGGTGCTGCATCTCACTAGTGGGGAGAAATAATACTAACAGTCTGTCATATACTCAATAGAGTACCAAAATCTAGAAGTTTGATAACTCCTTATGAGACACTTAAGCGAAGACAACCTGATACTTCTTACTTTAGAACTTGGGGTTGCCTAGCTTATGTTCGAATTCCTGATCCTAAAAGGCATAAACTTGCGAGTAGAGCCTATGAGTGTGTATTTATTGGATATGGATTTTATAGCATAACCTACAGATTCTTTGATTTAAATGCACGAGTTATAGTAGAATTAGTCGATGTTGATTTCTATGAAGATAAGTTTCCATTTAAATTGAGGAATAGTGGTGGTGCATCAACGAGTATTACTCCTCGTTTAAAGGAGAAAGAACACACCGAGGATTTAGAAATCGAACTGAGGAGGAGCAAGAGAGCTAGAGTCGCCAAAGATTTTAGCCCTGACTTCTACACTTATAATCTTGAGGAAGATCCTACCAGTTTTAAAGAAGCCATGTCTTCTTTAGATGTCAATCTTTGGCAAGAAGCCATTGGTGATGAGATAGATTCTTTAGAATCCAATAAAACTTGGCATTTAGTTGATTTACCTCCTTGATGTAACTCAATAGGATGTAAATGGATCTTTAAGAAGAAGTTAAGAGTTGATGGTACTCTTGAAAGGTATAAGGCTCGATTAGTGGCCAAAGGCTTTAAACAAAAGGAAAATGTGGATTTCTTTGACACATTTTCAGCAGTCTCTAGGATGACGTCCATCAAAGTTTTAATTTTTATAGCTGTCATCCATAATCTAGTGATTCACCAAATGGATGTGAAAACTGCCTTCTTAAACGGTGAACTAGAGGAGGAAATTTACATGGATCAACATGAGGGTTTCGTGATCCATGGGCAGGAAAAGAAGGTGTGCAAGATAGAAAAGACTATATATGGTCTTAAACAATCACCTACTTTGTGGCATGAAACGTTTGACAAACTTATCATGTCGGATGACTTTAGAGTCAATGAAAGTGACAAATGCATTTACTACAAATTCGAAAATGACATTTTCACTATTATCTGCGTATATGTAGATGCAGCTGATATTTGGTTCAAATATTCATGTAGTAAATAAAGTGAAATCATTGTTAAATGCCAACTTTGATATGAAAGATCTTTGAGAAGCAACTTTAATCCTTGGTATCAAGATTACTAGGTCAGAAAAGGGACTTTCTTTGGATCAATCTCGATACATCGAAAAGATCTTAAAGAATTACAATTAATTTGACTGTAATCCATCTAGTACACCATATGACCCAAGTGTTAAACTGTTTAAAAATAAAGGTCATGGTATAAAACAACAAGAAAATGCAAGTACCATCGGCAGCCTTAGATATGTCGTTGATGGCACTAGACCCGACATAGCATATGTCGTGGGATTTTTGGGTAGGTTTACCAGTAGACCTAGTATAGAGCATTGGCATGCTATTGAGAGGGTCATATGAGATACCTGAAAAAAATTATGAACTTTGGATTACACTATAGAAAGTTTCTCGATGTCCTTGAAGGATACAGTGATGCTGACTAGAATACCCTGTCAGAAGACTCCAAGGCAACAAGTTGCTATATTTTTAATATAGCCGGTAGTGATGTTTCTTGGAAATCAAAGAACCAGACTATCTTAGTTGAGTCCACTATGGAAGCATAATTGATTGCACTAGCCATAGCTAGTGAAAAGGCAAGTTGGTTAAGAAACTTGCTAGCAGAGATCCCTTTGTGGGAAAGACCGGTTCCATCTGTATTGATCCATTGCGATAGTACCGCGGCTATCAACAAGGTTCAGAACCGTTATTTTAAAGGTAAAAAACGACACATACGTCGTAAACACAGCACTATCAGAGAGTATCTCTCTAAAGGACCTGTTAGAGTTGATCACATAAGATCAGATGATAATTTGGCAGATCCTTTGACGAAAGGTTTAGCTAGAGAGAAAGTCCATAAAACTTCGGTGAATATGGGACTATTGCCCGTAGAGAGTAGTCATTCGTGATGGGAACCCAACCTAACTGACCTGAAATCCCAAGAAATAGGTTCAATGCGGTAATAACAAGTCATGTGGTGATATACGAAGAACATGTAATTTATTAAAACATGTTTCCTGAAAAGAAAAGAGGTTGAGTTATTAATGCTCTTAATGAGGTCTATACTCTAGTTGGAGGGACTATATAATAACCCGAATTTTTGGAAAAATTTAAAACTTTTCTTATTATGATTAAGTGCAGCAGTGAATAGTGATATTGGTGGATGAATAGTGATTTTGAGGGTTAAGAAAATTTTTCATGCCACCTATGTACGAGACGTAGTGTGGATATTCCGAAGTCATATTAGTGATCTACGGAGTAAATAAGTGAATGCAAAGACGATCGGAATTCAGAAATTCCAAATTTTGTTTTGGTGTAATATTTGACCGGGCAGTGAATTATATATTAGTATTATCAAGAAATGAGATATTAAGTTTGAGGAATTGAGGATTAATATTTTGGAATTTTATTATAATTGATTTGAGAATTTAGGACGGAAACCACTGAGATAGTGAAACGAGCGTTTTAGAAACCGCTGAACTTTATAACGAGATTAAGCGATAAAGCGAATAAATTATGGAATTTGAATTGAGTTCATAACAAGATTAAATATCCTACATGATCATCAAGAGAATTATATCAAGTGGATTGAATGATTTAATCAAAGATTAAATCAAGAGCAATTAGGATTTAAGTGAATAAATCACTTAAATCACTTAAATCATTTCCAAAAACAAAACAAATCAACCAAGCTTATCCAATACTCTTTGCACAAGCCCCAAGGTGATAAACACAGCCATATACATCTGATCTAGAAAGATAATATCTTCATAAAGTAGAGTTGACAAGTCATTATCCAAGAGAGAAAAGAAACCAAGCAAAACTCTCCCAAAAACTGCCACCAAGAACACAACTCAAAGAAAAATTCATATCTCAAGATCTAGAGCTTTAAAAATCACCAAAGTTTAACCATAGCTCCCCCAGAATATGTAGAACACACGCCTAAAGTTTGGTGGAAAACAAAGGAGTGTAAGGCCTTCGTTTTTGCAGTTCTTTAGCCGGGTGAATAGTAACTCCGAGAGCTAACCTTGTTTCATGATTTATTTTGATGATTCAAGCTCTCCTAAGGTTAGATCAAGGCTAATCAAGGCTTATTGAGGTCACCCATACATCAAGGAAGGTAACCCTCTTTTGAAACCCTAGTTCATAATTTCATTTTTGATGATTTAGATGAGTTATAGAGATTTGATGTATATGTAGGACATTATGGTTATGATTGGGTTTTGATGAATGTAAAATTGGTTTATGTGGAGGCTTGGCAGTGGTAGGCCTTGTTTGGATGTTGAATAACATGTATGAGTTGTTGGAGTGGAGAGTATGATATTTGGAGTGTTTGGATTTTTGGATTATCCGATTTATAGCCGTCATAATGATGAAATTTTGTGAGACCTTAAAACAGTGCATACCCGAGACCAATACTTTCTTTAAAAGATGAACCACTGCCATGAACTTGTAGGTTTTCTTTCATAGATCATTTTGGCGAAAGAATCGTAGCAATCGGACTTACGGTTTAAGAGAAAAGTTAGTTTTAGTGAAAGTTGTTTCGAAAGACGAAGTAGTAGTTTAAGTGAACTTTGTACTTAAGATCGAGGCCCTTAAAAATGGAATTAGGACAAGATTTTAATTATGGTACTAACATGGACAGTTAGTAAGTGACCTAAAAAGGTTTCGAGTCAAAAAGATCTTTTTCCGATTTTATAAAAATAAGGAAGCCGAGGTTGCACAAGTGAAAACCACCGAAAACGAGACTTAGAAACCAAGGTTCCAAATGGTTAAGTATAACTTGGATTTGAGGATGGATTTCGAACCAAACTTATGATATAAGTAGTTGACGAATAACATGGACTTAGTGTGACACTAGAGTGAGCAAGTAATGCCTTGGTTGTGTTTCGCTTATGTGTTTAAGCATTAAGTTATAAGTGGTTTATCGAGGGGATTAACCGTGTGTTTTCGTTTGACTTTGTCTAGATTGTCCGGCATCGTCGCGAACCCCTATCACTTCTCGAGCATCAGGCAAGTTTACTAAACCTTACTCTATTATTCAGAGTATGTATATCTTCCTATGTTCAATACTTGTGTATTCCCAATTTATATACCAAATCTTTGTTGCAAGTATTGTGGCAAGTTTTCTAAATCTATACTTTGAAGTATTGATTATATATTACTGCTTTTGCCATGTGTGGAGTTATACAGTTTTGCGATACATGTTATATATTGTATAAAATAGAGTTTGATTTTGGTTTATATATGAGCTTTGAGATAAAGTAGTTATAAACCGGTGTACCTTGTAGCTCTATAGATAAGAGCAGGTTTATTGTTTCGACTTTAGACCGGAAGTCGATATTTTGAGATATGTAGATAGCCGTGAAAACCCGGAGGGATTCCATCGGCAGAATACTATGTGTTTTGAGGAATGTTATTTGAGTATTATCTCGGTCGAGAAATACTATTTGAATACTATTTCAGTTATATATGAAAATGAGAAGTATACATGTATTATTGCATACTTGAGGTTATGACTTGAAGTTGGGGCTTATGAGTTAGATATGAGATATCAGCTATAAGCCAGGATTTTATATTTGCCCTAGGATAAGGGCGGGTGATTTTCTCTAAGATCAGAAGTAATTATATTTCGGTATATGTTAAAGGTTATTTTCCGATAAAGATATCGGGTAACTGTTATTCGAGGATTAATTATTTTATGTAAGGAATATTATTTATGAATATTCATTTGAGGATTATTGACTTAAAGATTATTAGTGTGAATATTCATTTAAGGATTATTTATTTAATGAATATTACTTTTGAATATTTATTTGAGATTTAATTATTTAATGAATATTATTTCGAATATTCAAATGAGATTTATTAATTAAGGAATATTATTTCAGATATTCATTTGAGGTTTACTTAATCGAAGAATATTATTGTGAATATTATCTGAGGATTATTTGATGAATATTATGTTTGAATATTCATTTGAAGATTAATTATTTATTTAATGAATATTATTGTAAATATTCATTTGAGGATTATTTATTTAATGAATATTATTGTAAATATTCATTTGAGGATTATTTATTTAATGAATATTATTTTCAAATATTCATTTGAGGATTACTTACTTAATGAATATTATTTTCAAATATTCATTTAAGATTTACTTATTTAATAAATATTATTAAGTATTTGTAAATCAAAAGAGGTTCCCAAAACAATATTTTTCCATTTAAATCTGTCTTTTAAAGGGGATTTAAATGCTCGCTCAACTATCAAAAATATGGGAAACCTGGTTTAAGTGACTACTACTCTTTTTTTTAAACTCTCAATTCAAAAACTGTCAGGGGACAGATATTTTCTCAAAGCAATGTAATTGCTGCAAGTCAAATATTGTGTTACCACCTCAACGATCGAGGGGTAAATTCATGGAACAAGTCGATATCCATTAACAAGCAATAGCTTGGGAAATATTGGAGAATCTTCCTTTCCAACCTAGATATAACTACTTAGTGGAGTCGTATCAACAAGTGTTACACTTGGGGAAAGGAGGACGATCTTTACGTTTCAGAGTCATGGATTTCATCTGAACTAGGAGTGGTGTAAGTGGTCAAGTTGCGTGGGCCCATCCAACTTTTATTGCCCCAAATGGGCCGGGAGGTCACAGTAAGGCGGTAGACAATGTCAGGTTGTCGTGATTCTTCCATGTACATGTAGAAAACTATTTGAGCGGTGCGACCTGCTACTGATCATAGCAAGGTTAGGCACAGCGGACGCGGTAGCAACTCCAGTATTAGTTCATCATCCAATTTGGATATTCCTGCAACATGTATTGGGGCGAAGAACCAATCATGTTGGCAGGGAGTCGAAAAATACTTGAAAACGAAGTGGCAATAAATTCATACAACTCCATATTTTATGAGTTATGACTCTGATAAATCCTGATTAAGGATATATATGCCTAAGTGGATTTTGGGTTACGGAAATATTATAATAATTTTCCTTGTAACTTCATCCTTTATATTAAACTAGTTTCTTATCTGTTTAACATGTGGCTACAGAAATATCTTTGAATTGTTATATTTTGGTAATCTGTTATAAGTTATATGTTGATAGTCTGCTTATATTTTACATAGCAGATATTTCATAAAAAGGATATACTGAGTTACCTTGTTATTTCATCTTTTATATTATACTAGAACTTTGTTCAGAGTATGAATATTGAAAGTTGCAGAAATATTATGAAAATGATATTTGAAGTACAATAATGGTACTGTTTTTGGGAATACATTCCGATAAGGAAATTATTTCAGTATCGAGATATTTTGACAAATTATTGTCTTATACCCGCTTTATTCTGGGTTGAGTTAAAGGCAGGATTATGCCATATTTTTATTATCTTGCTGAGCTATCAGTCACTCTTGCTATTGTTATATATATATATATATTATATAGCAGCGAAGCAGGATGCCAATGGGACGGCACATACCCCGCAAGGCGTTTCCATAAACAGTTTCTAGCAGTGATCCCGAAGAGTAGTACGAACCAATCGAATCAGGCTACGGCTTTTGGCATTCAACTTATGTATAGACATGAATGGTATTAGAGGATTGTAAGCATCAGAAGACTAAGTTGGTAATGTAACATTACTTAGAAATTGTATCAGTGACAGATTCAAAAGACATTTGGGTATTGTAATAAAAATTATTTATTCCGCAGTTGTTGTATTGTGTCGTTTCTGAGACCCTAACCTGTGTGTGTGTGTGTGTGTGTGTGTGTGTGTGAGACATATGTTGTGGGGTCATGAGCAGGTGAATTATGAATGGTGTGAGTAATACAGGTAGGGCAAGGAGTACATGGATCGTGACTACCCTAAATCCCTGACCCCGGATTTGGGGCTGTTACAGAAATGGTATCAGAGCGTTAGGTTACAGTCCTCAGAAACGATAGGAGATCGAGTCTTACAATACCCTTAATAATGATAAGAACATCTAGAGCTCAAATTGAGTTCGTAGTCGGGTTAGAGGACATGACCCTGACTGTTTGAGATGAAGCCCGAGAGGGGACTTCTTCTGGGAAACCGTACTTAGGACTTCATGGTTAGTCACCTCGATTCGTATAAGTTATAGATTGATGGGATTCTGAGATACCAGACCCCGAGGCCTTCGAGTAGGCAATTGATGATGTGTTCCTTGAAATGGACGGAGACCCGATAAAGAAAGATCCATAGGAGGATCTAGAGGAAGACCCCATAGTGGGTCATGGAAAGAATCTTGTAGAGGACGTGTTGATTGATAAAGATGTAGTATGTTACTCGAGGTCGTACAATAGGACCGGACTAACCTTCAGAGGTCAAATAAGTGCTGATACGAGAGTTTAGGATCATTATGATTCATCATGAGATATGACAAAGAAAATGGAGTAGAGTCTCCAAAGCAGAAGAGGTAGAGGCAATACAGCCAGTATCAGTGGATTGATTCGACATGAACGAAACCTGTTACTCGTAGTCGGTTATAGTTGCCCATAAGGAGGCGGCATACGTAAGAACCAAGATGTTCAGATTTTCGCGAATGATTAAGGGTACTTAGTTGCCTAGAATAGTGGAAGGAATTGTTTTGGGCTATGAGATTTCAATCCCCCACGACCAGCGATTCCACTGAAAATAGTGTCTATTACATCATTGAGGGATTTTATTATCTCAAGGAAAATTTTGGGTATATGTGCCATGCAAATGTTATTGTAAGACAAGCACACTAAGACGGAATCGAGAACGAGATTTACCACCCTCAGGAAACCAGGAAGGAATTATGAGGATAGAACAGAAAGGTCGAAATCAGATCCGAGCATTACTAGTAGGTAAATAGATTGATCAAATTTCCCTGATTTTGGAAAGAAATTCAGCAAATTTCGGCAAACCTTGTCTTTCTGATTATCAGAAGATGTCACCAAAGAGAGTGGAAACTAGAGAGAACCATGTGAATTGGGTAAGATGGTCGCTATATGGGTTGTGGACAGACCCCGATTGCTATAATTGAGTGTAGAGATAAAATGGTGAAGTAGAGATTGGACGGTAAAGGCGAAATATATTTAAGGACCAAGACGGACTGAGAAATTCAGGGATTGACTTAAATGAAAAGGCTATTGTGCCAAAAGTGTAAGCTTATGTCGCACACGGGATTGATATGGGAGAAGGAATATTGGGTATAAGGATGATTGAAATAGAGACCGGATTTAAGCCTGTAGATTCTAACGATCTTCCGGAGTACCGCCCAGTCGACATGAGGAATTGTCATTGCTATGGGCGACAACGGTATCGAAGTCTTCTTATAGAACAGAACGCTTGCTTGAGATGCTTGCGCCGAATCGAATAGAATTCCCTGCAGTTGCAAAGGTCGATGGTTGAATCCTTAGCGACTATTATAAGTCGGCAATAACGTAAGTATCGAGCACCTTAGGGTGTGCATGGAGAAGAAAAGCTTTGGAATTGAACGATTATCCATTAGAGGAGCCGACATAAAAGGCATCCGTAGAGACCTTGGTAGTACCCTCCCCATTTGCAAATTATGTGGGATATTTCCCCAATCTATGATCTATCTTAACCTCTTTCCAAAAAAGAATTCTGATAAAGGGTATATTCCCTCTTCGAAGTTGTTTTATAACACTTGTGCTAAACCCAATTCAGTTTCACTTGTGCCAGAGGCTGTCACAATGCCTACTTTCAGGTTTTCGAAGCCCTGTCAAATAATGTTATTTAAGGTTTTACTTTTCTTCAAATAATGAATGACCCTATGGTAATACCTCACCACTTATTGTTAAGTACCAGTATCTTTTGGTTATTCTTTTCTTTGTATTTTCTTTGGAAACCGCACCTTTGGAATCTGTTCAATTTTAATCCAAGGTGTTCCTTTAAGAAATATTGTCGAAAGACGATAATCATTAAATTGATATCAAATTGCTTTCATACTTTTCAACTTCCACTGAGACGAACAACCCTATACTTATAGGGGCTACAAGGACTATCTGTCTGTGTGATAGAAGTCTGATGGGACGCCATCACTTGTAAGTTGTGAAATACAAGAAGGCTAATTACCTTTAGTAATGTCTCAATTGAGGCACACAACGTTGAGTTCTTATGATCATATTGATCTCTCGGTAAAATTCTCTTACCTCCAATAAGGTTACCTTAAAACTCATAACCAGTGTGTGACGTTTTCCTTGACATGGGAGCTGTCTTTTCAAGGCCCCATAATTTTTGTTATCCTCATTGAATTCTAAGGGGAGGCCAACCAGGTCAAATAAGTCAAAATTCGCTGATAGGAATTAGATTCGCAATGAAATCGCCTATGACAGGAGCGAATCCCGAAGACGAATAGAATGTTAGTGACATATCGATGAAATTGGTTTATTCTCCCAAGGATATTATGATAATGGAAAGCGTGTCAATCGATATATGTGAAAGGAATAGCGATGTGCCGTGAACTCCCGTGACAACGGTGTTAGATAGATGCCCTATAGTGGAATTGAGATTTTGGAGGAGTTGTTTACGAATGGACACTACCTCTGGGTTAGCAAGATAAGTACTGACGATGGAGTCAGAGGGAGCTGGTATTGTGATTTGGGAGAGGTGCAGCGTGTGTTGTTTTAGAGGAATAATTTTCGGAAATATATGGAGACCCGGATGAAAATGAAAGTTAAAGAGTTAAAACAAAAAACCATGACTGTGACCGAGTATGAGGCCAAGTTTTCCGAATTTTTGAGGGTTGTTCCGGAGTTTGTGAACACAGAATAAAAGAAAGCCAGCAGGTTTCAACCAGGGCTACCTCCAACAAGCAGCCCACTGCCAGGACCTTTAAATAGCAGGTGCCCTTCTATACTGTTTAGACGGAGCTAATGTATCGTTGTATATCAAGAAGTTGCATGACAATTAAACCTTAAGGCCGAGCCATTAAGGGAATAATTACAAGTAGAAATAGCCATTCGAGGGATTTTCCCATAAGACTGGTACGTCCAGGTTGTGAACTAGAAATATGAGGTCGACACTTTTGATAGACCTGATTCTTTTCAAGTTGGGAGAAGTTGATATTATAATAAGAATGGGTTGGTTGACACCCAATGGAGCCCAGACTGATTGTAAGGGAGAGAGAGTAATAAATAAAGAATGGAGACAGATTCAGAGATTCTTGAATATAGTTCAGACTAAGAAACTATTACGCCAGAGATATGAGGCTTAATTAGCTCTTATGGTTGACGCCAAGAAAAGAGATACCAAGTATAAAGGGAACTACAATGGTTTTGGGAGATTGTACAAGGTTTTAATGAGCTACCAGATATCGATTTGGATGACATGAGAATGAATACCGAGTATTCAGGGTATAGTGGGAATGAAAGGGTTAGTGACTTAGTTACAAGAATTGTTGGGCAAGGATATGTTAAGACCCAGTGTACCACCGTGGAGAGCCCGGTGTTGCTGTAAGAAAGAAAGATTTTAGCACAAGATTATATATCGAACCTCGAGAGTTGTATGAGTTCGACATGGAGAATAGGTACCCTTGTAAATGATTGTTTGATCAGTGGAAGAACGCGGTGTGTTTTCTGTACAAAACAAAATGGAGAATATGAGGTTAGAGATTCGTGACGCTAAAAGATATCCATGGAAAGAATTAATGAGATTTGGAAAGAAAGGGAAGTGAGCCCGAGATTCATTGGGCCATCTGAGATTTTATAACACGTCAGGAAGGTGGCTTACGAGCCAGCCTTACACCCCCCAAACTTGTAGAATGGTCATAACGGGGTTCATGTGTCAATGCTACGTCAGTATACTATAGATGCCCGACATATGTAGAGTACGAGCAGCTAGGTATACAACCTGGTCTGACTTACAAAGAACAACCTGTGGAAATCACGGATAGAAAATAGCAAGTGCTAAGTGACGAGGTTGACAAGCTAGTGAAAGGTTTGTGGAAAATCAAGAGGTGGAAGAATCCACCTGGGAGTTAGAAAGTGCAATGGAAGAGAATTACCCCCAGTTATTCCTAAGTTGATTCCGGGACGGAATCCTTTTAAGGAGGGAAGACTATAATAACCCGAATTTTTGGAAAAATTTAAAACTTTTCTTATTATGATTAAGTGCAGTAGTGAATAGTGATATTGGTGGATGAATAGTGATTTTGAGGGTTAAGAAAATTTTTCATGCCACCTATGTACGAGACGTAGTGTGGATATTCCGAAGTCATATTAGTGATCTACGGAGTAAATAAGTGAATGCAAAGACGATCGGAATTCAGAAATTCCAAATTTTGTTTTGGTGTAATATTTGACCGGGCAGTGAATTATATATTAGTATTATCAAGAAATGAGATATTAAGTTTGAGGAATTGAGGATTAATATTTTGGAATTTTATTATAATTGATTTGAGAATTTAGGACGGAAACCACTGAGATAGTGAAACGAGCGTTTTAGAAACCGCTGAACTTTATAACGAGATTAAGCGATAAAGCGAATAAATTATGGAATTTGAATTGAGTTCATAACAAGATTAAATATCCTACATGATCATCAAGAGAATTATATCAAGTGGATTGAATGATTTAATCAAAGATTAAATCAAGAGCAATTAGGATTTAAGTGAATAAATCACTTAAATCATTTCCAAAAACAAAACAAATCAACCAAGCTTATCCAATACTCTTTGCACAAGCCCCAAGGTGATAAACACAGCCATATAAATCTGATCTAGCAAGATAATATCTTCATAAAGTAGAGTTGACAAGTCATTATCCAAGAGAGAAAAGAAACCAAGCAAAACTCTCCCAAAAACTGCCACCAAGAACACAACTCAAAGAAAAATTCATATCTCAAGATCTAGAGCTTTACAAATCACCAATGTTTAACCATAGCTCCCCCAGCATATGTAGAACACACGCCTAAAGTTTGGTGGCAAACAAAGGAGTGTAGCCTAGCCAAATCCTTCCCCCAAGTTGAAGAAACCAAGCTGCCCTGTTCTTGACAGTTTCTGCCCCGATTTTCAAACGGCCATATCGCCTTCATTTCTTAATGAAATCCTGTGTTCTTTAGCTTGTTGGAAAGTTCTTGAGATAATCTACAACTTCTAATTCACAAGATATTTCCATTTAAGCATGGTAAGGCCTTCGTTTTTGCAGTTCTTTAGCCGGGTGAATAGTAACTCCGAGAGCTAACCTTGTTTCATGATTTCTTTTGATGATTCAAGCTCTCCTAAGGTTAGATCAAGGCTAATCAAGGCTTATTGAGGTCACCCATACATCAAGGAAGGTAACCCTCTTTTGAAACCCTAGTTCATAATTTCATTTTTGATGATTTAGATGAGTTATAGAGATTTGATGTATATGTAGGACATTATGGTTATGATTGGGTTTTGATGAATGTAAAATTGGTTTATGTGGAGGCTTGGCAGTGGTAGGCCTTGGTTGGATGTTGAATAACATGTATGAGTTGTTGGAGTGGAGAGTATGATATTTGGAGTGTTTGGATTTTTGGATTATCCGATTTATAGCCGTCATAATGATGAAATTTTGTGAGACCTTAAAACAGTGCATACCCGAGACCAATACTTTCTTTAAAAGATGAACCACTGCCATGACCTTGTAGGTTTTGTTTCATAGATCATTTTGGCGAAAGAATCGTAGCAATCGGACTTACGGTTTAAGAGAAAAGTTAGTTTTAGTGAAAGTAGTTTCGAAAGACGAAGTAGTAGTTTAAGTGAACTTTGTACTTAAGATCGAGGCCCTTAAAAATGGAATTAGGACAAGATTTTAATTATGGTACTAACATGGACAGTTAGTAAGTGACCTAAAAAGGTTTCGAGTCAAAAAGATCTTTTTCCAATTTTATAAAAATAAGGAAGCCGAGGTTGCACAAGTGAAAACCACCGAAAACGAGACTTAGAAACCAAGGTTCCAAATGGTTAAGTATAACTTGGATTTGAGGATGGATTTCGAACCAAACTTATGATATAAGTAGTTGACGAATAACATGGACTTAGTGTGACACTAGAGCGAGCAAGTAATGCCTTGGTTGTGTTTCGCTTATGTGTTTAAGCATTAAGTTATAAGTGGTTTATCGAGGGGATTAACCGTGTGTTTTCGTTTGACTTTGTCTAGGTTGTCCGGCATCGTCGCGAACCCCTATCACTTCTCGAGCATCAGGCAAGTTTACTAAACCTTACTCTATTATTCAGAGTATGTATATCTTCCTATGTTCAATACTTGTGTATTCCCAATTTATATACCAAATCTTTGTTGCAAGTATTGTGGCAAGTTTTCTAAATCTATACTTTGAAGTATTGATTATATATTACTGCTTTTGCCATGTGTGGAGTTATACAGTTTTGCGATACATGTTATATATTGTATAAAATAGAGTTTGATTTTGGTTTATATATGAGCTTTGAGATAAAGTAGTTATAAACCGGTGTACCTTGTAGCTCTATAGATAAGAGCAGGTTTATTGTTTCGACTCTAGACCGGAAGTCGATATTTTGAGATATGTAGATAGCCGTGGAAACCCGGAGGGATTCCATCGGCAGAATACTATGTGTTTTGAGGAATGTTATTTGAGTATTATCTCGGTCGAGAAATACTATTTGAATACTATTTCAGTTATATATGCAAATGAGAAGTATACATGTATTATTGCATACTTGAGGTTATGACTTGAAGTTGGGGCTTATGAGTTAGATATGAGATATCAGCTATAAGCCAGGATTTTATATTTGCCCTAGGATAAGGGCGGGTGATTTTCTCTAAGATCAGAAGTAATTATATTTCGGTATATGTTAAAGGTTATTTTTCGATAAAGATATCGGGTAACTGTTATTCGAGGATTAATTATTTTATGTAAGGAATATTATTTATGAATATTCATTTGAGGATTATTGACTTAAAGATTATTAATGTGAATATTCATTTAAGGATTATTTATTTAATGAATATTACTTTTGAATATTTATTTGAGATTTAATTATTTAATGAATATTATTTCGAATATTCAAATGAGATTTATTAATTAAGGAATATTATTTCAGATATTCATTTGAGGTTTACTTAATCGAAGAATATTATTGTGAATATTATCTGAGGATTATTTAATGAATATTATTTTTGAATATTCATTTGAAGATTAATTATTTATTTAATGAATATTATTGTAAATATTCATTTGAGGATTATTTATTTAATGAATATTATTGTAAATATTCATTTGAGGATTATTTATTTAATGAATATTATTTTCAAATATTCATTTGAGGATTACTTACTTAATGAATATTATTTTCAAATATTCATTTAAGATTTACTTATTTAATAAATATTATTAAGTATTTGTAAATCAAAAGAGGTTCCCAAAACAATATTTTTCCATTTAAATCTGTCTTTTAAAGGGGATTTAAATGCTCGCTCAACTATCAAAAATATGGGAAACCTGGTTTAAGTGACTACTACTCTTTTTTTTAAACTCTCAATTCAAAAACTGTCAGGGGACAGATATTTTCTCAAAGCAATGTAATTGCTGCAAGTCAAATATTGTGTTACCACCTCAACGATCGAGGGGTAAATTCATGGAACAAGTCGATATCCATTAACAAGCAATAGCTTGGGAAATATTGGAGAATCTTCCTTTCCAACCTAGATATAACTACTTAGTGGAGTCGTATCAACAAGTGTTACACTTGGGGAAAGGAGGACGATCTTTACGTTTCAGAGTCATGGATTTCATCTGAACTAGGAGTGGTGTAAGTGGTCAAGTTGCGTGGGCCCATCCAACTTTTATTGCCCCAAATGGGCCGGGAGGTCACAGTAAGGCGGTAGACAATGTCAGGCTGTCGTGTTTCTTCCATGTACATGTAGAAAACTATTTGAGCGGTGCGACCTGCTACTGATCATAGCAAGGTTAGGCACAGCGGACGCGGTAGCAACTCCAGTATTAGTTCATCATCCAATTTGGATATTCCTGCAACATGTATTGGGGCGAAGAACCAATCATGTTGGCAGGGGGTCGAAAAATACTTGAAAACGAAGTGGCAATAAATTCATACAACTCCATCTTTTATGAGTTATGACTCTGATAAATCCTGATTAAGGATATATATGCCTAAGTGGATTTTGGGTTACGGAAATATTATATTAATTTTCCTTGTAACTTCATCCTTTATATTAAACTAGTTTCTTATCGTTTAACATGTGGCTACAGAAATATCTTTGAATTGTTATATTTTGGTAATCTGTTATAAGTTATATGTTGATAGTCTGCTTATATTTTACATAGCAGATATTTCACAAAAAGGATATACTGAGTTACCTTGTTATTTCATCTTTTATATTATACTAGAACTTTGTTCAGAGTATGAATATTGAAAGTTGCAGAAATATTATGAAAATGATATTTGAAGTACAATAATGGTACTGTTTTTGGGAATACATTCCGATAAGGAAATTATTTCAGTATCGAGATATTTTGACAAATTATTGTCTTATACCCGCTTTATTCTAGGTTGAGTTAAAGGCAGGATTATGCCATATTTTTATTACCTTGCTGAGCTATCGCTCACTCTTGCTATTGTTTTATATATATATTATATAGCAGCGAAGCAGGATGCCAATGGGACGGCACATACCCCGCAAGGCGTTTCCATAAACAGTTTCTAGCAGTGATCCCGAAGAGTAGTACGAACCAATCGAATCAGGCTACGGCTTTTGGCATTCAACTTATGTATAGACATGAATGGTATTAGAGGATTGTAAGCATCAGAAGACTAAGTTGGTAATGTAACATTACTTAGAAATTGTATCAGTGACAGATTCAAAAGACATTTGGGTATTGTAATAAAAATTATTTATTCCGCAGTTGTTGTATTGTGTCGTTTCTGAGACTCTAACCTGTGTGTGTGTGTGTGTGTGTGTGTGTGTGTGAGAGACATATGTTGTGGGGTCATGAGCAGGTCAATTATGAATGGTGTGAGTAATACAGGTAGGGCAAAGAGTACATGGATCGTGACTACCCTAAATCCCTGACCCCGGATTTGGGGCTGTTACAGAGTACGTAGCTTCAGGAGCACTCTTGATAGACTCACCGATGTGAATGTAGAATTGGGGGCCACTTCTTATAAAATTATGGGCATTAATTTCTAGAGCATTCTGGGATAGAAGTGCATGGCCTATAATGCACGGGCTAATTGACCACACCTTGAAAGGTTGTGCGTGATTTGATGTCTGAGATAGAGTTCAAGACTACGAGTTACTCTTATTTAACTTAGGATCTTACTCACTTCGAAAATTTTCAAGTCTGCTCAAGTACACTTTTATATTTTTTAAAATATTCAAGTGGGGGATTGTTGTATTTTAGTGTGAATTATTTTAAATAATAATATTTTTATATTAAAGGAGCTTTGTAACCGTTTGTTTTGGAGAGATAATATTTGTTGTAAATCATCTTACAGGTTTTATTTTGTATGGGTATTAAACATGAAATTTTTTAAAATAAAAAAAATTGTTGTCTACATGCATTGCATAACATAAATGTTATGAGCCAACGTACGTTCGTTACCCTTTATTCAAGCATGTATCCCTTGATTCTTGTCCAGGTTTTACTCCCTTTACTAGTGTAAATAGATGGTGTTTTGTGGGTTAGAATGTTAGGCCGAATACACAATATAATCAAGTATGTATATGAGAATAACAATCAAGAACACTTTTTATAAATCAACAAACTGTAATTATATTAACAGTTTCTCTCTTAGTGATGTTAATGAATCACAAAGAGCTACTAGGTTACAAGAATAAAATATTCAATGTTCGCGTGTCCCTTCTAGGGATAACCTATCTGTGTTTATATAGTACACAACTACTTACAATCCATCTCTAATTGATATTTCTATAAATTAGCTATACAATTATTATCAATTAAGGATTGCTTCAGTCTTCTGTCCAGTCTCCTTAGCTGTATCAATATATTCTGCTTCTTTCCATCTTCAGAATATATTGCTTCTAGAATCTTTATCTTTGCGCCGACAGCTAAGTCAACTATCACCCTGTCAGACTTTAACAAACTCTGACCGGCTTCCATATAAACTCTGATATGTACCTGGTACTTAAACACTGATGAACAAACGTCAGCAATTATATCTAACAATCTCCCCCAACTTGTTCATAATAAAAATGTACAAGTTAAAAAGATAATTGATGATGTCAAAACATATAACAAATGCAGTGTTTAAAATATGTCAGAGTTTAATTTTAAAACAGAGTTTAAATTTAACTTAGAATAGAAAACATAAAAACTTACAGTCAGACTTTACTTGACTTCTTCAATATCAGGTATTGTCCTGAGATAATCAATCAGCAACTTTCTCTCAGCTCGATCTAGTTCAGCAATCATATCCTTCTTCAGCTCCTTCAATTCTGGTTCATCTTCACCAATTTGATAAATGGCAGCCCTTAAAGAATAGATGCTGTTCTTGTTCATTTCATTGCCAAGTCTGATATAAAAAGCCTTATCAGACTCTAGATTGAACTCTAGAACTTTCTTATTTAGTGCAGCCCTGAATCTAGCACTATTTTTCTTCATTTCCACCAACTTTCCAGTATGATCCCTATACTTTGGAATGTAGACACTTGATACTCCTCCTCCAAGCATAGCTTTAGATCTCAGCATCTTTTCTCTCAACACTTGAGCAACATCATGAGTATATCTGTTTTTGACTTTTAAAAGATAAAGTACATACTCCAGTTCTTCCCATGATTTGAGATTAACATCAGATTCTCCAACTTTATAAACTCTTCCATCACTCATGAAGTATAACAAAAACTGCTTCTTCAATATTCTGTGAAAAATCAACTGAACAGATTCTAACTTATCAAGATTTTCTTGTGTAACCCCAATACCAGATTCTGCCAGTGAAATGTTATCTTGAGATCTATTATTTATTCTTCTCTCTCTGTGTGATCCCAGTCCAGATTTATCAAAAGCTTCTTTTCCCAATACAGTTCTGGTTTCTGAGAATTTCACAGCTTCAAGCTTTAAGTCTTCAAGAATTTTAGGTTTGGTGAATCCTGAAAGTTGTGTAGATTTCTGTACAACTTGAGCAACGTCAGAGGTTGTCATAACTTTAGTAGAAACATCAACTTTAGCAGCGTCAGAGGTTGATTTAGCTAATCTTGTTTCAACTTGAGCAATGTCAGAGGTTGAATAAATCTTCTTAGGTAACTGTTCTTCTTCTACCAGTTTACCTTTTCCTTTGTCAGCATTATTAATCACAGGCCTCCTTGAGTACTGTAAACTCTGATCAGAGTTTACATTCTCTTTAATAACAATTCCTTTTTCTTTCTTTCTAGGAGCCTTGATTTCCTTCTTTTTGTAGATTCCAGCTTCAACATTCTTCTTGTGTTCCTCAGCAAGCATTTGCTCTTCAGCTTGGATATCTTCAATTGTAATACCTTTTCCATGTTCTGCCATAAACATCTTAGCAGCAATTTCCTCATCAGTAGATGGCTTATCAGAGATTATCAAACTTTTATATCTTGAACCACTGGCAGAGTTTACATGTCCCTTTCCAGAGTTTGATCTTTTATCAGAGTTTGATCTTCTTGAAAGTAATCTTCTATCATCATTTGATCTTAAGCTCTTTCCATCTCCTCCCTTGTTTCCACCATCATTACCATCATCCCTCCGTCTCAGAGTTTGAGTGTCTTTGCATTTGTCACTTGGTACACTCTCCCCCTTTTTGACATCATCAGAAAGTAGTACTGATGTCAACAACTCAATTGCATTAGAAATTGATGTTAGTTGGGCAGACATAGCAGTCTGGTTGTCCTCAACTTTCCCAAGCCTCTTCTGAATATCATCAGAGTCCTTAGCTTGCTTCTTGAACATGGAATTGTAGTAAGTCCTATCATTCTTCAGAGTGAGATCTCTCAGACTAACTTCATTCCTCAAAGCAGTGACTTCCTTATGAGACTCATCAAATCTGTTGTGGAGAGATTTAATTTGAATCACAGTAGCCTTCAGACTTGTAAGAATATCAGGACTTGAAATTGTCTTCACAGAATCTCCAAGAAAATCAGCAGCCCTCTGTGCTGAAAAGATACAATCCGCAGCAGCCCATCTATTGTAGTACATATCTTGAAAATGCTCAGCTGTAGCGCGATTAACCTCTCTTAGCTCATCAGAGTTTGCATGACTCTCAAATAACTCCGCTTGAGAATGATTAGAACTATCATTATCATTATCAGTATCATTCTGTGCTGTATTCTCTGCAGGAATATTCTCAGCATCAGGTTCTGGAATTTCAGAGTTTGCAATATGCAGGAACTCTGTTTCTTTTGTGACAATCTCAACAACAGATTGTTGTAGAGCTTCAAGAACAAGAACATCCTCAGAGTTTACAATAAACTCTGCTTCAACAGGAACATTCTCTGTTGCATCCTTATCAGCAACATCAGAATTTGTAGCAACAGTTTCTGTAGCATTAGCATCCAAAGTCTGATCGACTTCCTCACCCTTCTCAAGATCAAAAGAAAATATTTCAGTGTGAGAAGCCATAGATTCTGCAAGTTCAACAGTATCTTGATTAGCTTCCAAACCCTCTGGGAAATGTTCAGAGTTTATAGAGAGATTTGCTTCAATGTCCATATAAAATCCTTGTGGCTCAACATTTTCTGTAGCCTCCTGAACAAGAATTTCAGGAGCTTCATCTGCAGCTTCACGTGCAGCTTCCTCAACTACATCAGCATTTGATGTAGGAGCTTCATCTTGAAAAACAGTCTCCATAAAAACTCTGTCCTCAGGAACAGCTTCATCATTTGGAATCTCAAGATTATCAGCAATAGTTGAAGAGATATTCTCAGCACCAAACAACTGTGCTGCTACCAATCGTCGTTTTCTCTGATGAAGAGTTTCTTCATCAGTTTCAGTCTCTTCATCAACAATAGCAGACTTTGCCCTATTGGCTCTTCTTTTCTTCATTCTTTTCTTCTGAGGCATATCATCAGCATTTGATGCCCCAGCTTCAGCGTTTATCCTGACAGACTTAACAACCCTCTCTTTAGATTTCTGTGACCTTTGTGGTTGAGACACAGAAGGTCCAGCTTCAGCGTTTGCTAGCTGTTGTTGGTGTAAGTTATCCAGGAATTGTTGCACAGACTCAGGCAACAGTAACACACCAACATCTCCTTTCTTGTTATCCTTGTTAGTGAGATCAGAAAATATGCGTTTATGCAATTTAAATGAGAGGATAACATCATCCTCTACAATCTCAACATTAGGGCAGCAAAAATTGAATATCAATTGACAAAATCTAGAGAAATAAACAACATTTCTATTTTCTAGCATCTTCTCACCAATATTAGTTAAAACTAATCTAGCAACATCAAATTGACTGCCATAGAGAAGAGAATACCCGATCTGTAGACTATCCGTGGGAATCGCATCCCAATTCGTGCACTTCTTTCCAAAAGCCCGAGTAATGCAATCGAAAAAGAAACTCCATTCCTTGCGCAAAAGAGGCCTTTTGAGTTGACCTATCTTTGACAAAGGTCCAGAGTATCCTATCTCCCTCATCATTCTGACTAACTCAAAGTCTCCAACAGTTGTGAATGCATTGAAATCTTCAAGACCCAAAGCATCACGAACAGTAGTAGGAGTAACAATAAATTCTTCTCCTTGAACCTCAAAAATGATAGATGAAGATCCAGACTCTCCTCCATCATCATAAGTACCTGTCTGCCAAAAAGTCCTTATTTGTGACGCAGACAGCTTCGACGGTGCGGTGAGAGCAGTGCCGATATCAGAGTTTGTCAAGAAACTCTGAATCAAATGAAACGCCTCCGGTGCGTTCTCATTTGCTAAAGGAGCTGAGTAATTGTTAGGAACAAATTCTAACCCAGAAGCAATAAACATTGTTGTAGCCATTAGAACAGTTTAGAAGAAAGCAAACAGAGAATAGATTGTATGCAGTGAAAGTGTTTGAGACAATGTGTGTAAGTAAAAGCTTATGAAAAGTTGAGGTGTGTAAAAGAATGAACCGTTTATGTGTAGTATATTTAAATAATAACTGTGAAGATTAAAACTCAAACGTTTTAATCATTACTACACACAGCAGGCGTCTTTGAAAAGTGTGGTGTCAAACGTGTATACGCTGACAGCTGTATGTAACAACTTTCAATACACATGCGCAGTAAAAATAGCCATAATTACCGCTTATCACATTGTTCAAAACACTCAACCTTTCTCTCTCTGTTTAATACAAATATGAACCGTTTGTTATCATACTCCTTTGAATTTCAAAACAAATGTCTAATCTCAAAATTATAAAATGTCTGAAACAAAGAAATCATTTTAACCATCAGAGATTAAAACAATGTTACCTCGGCGTATTTCACACAATACATCAGTGTTTACCATTTGTCCTTCTTTGTCAATAAACTCTTTTCTCAATCTGTACAGGTGTGAATAATTGTGTGTGCAATAGCAGAGTTTACCGAAATCAATATTTAGATCATCTCAAAGTGCATAAAATCCACAAACTAAAGCAGTAAAAACTGGTTGCCTAAACTCTCATGTATAAAATAAAATCTGATTCTTATATCTAAACTCTGTAATACTGATATCCTTTCATTTGGATATATCTTTTATTTTTCACCCCCTTTATATATATATTTATATATATATATATTTTTTTTTTTAATTAAATTTTTATTTTTCCAGTAATCAGTGGTTGGCACTAGTCACCAAAAATCAAAGATTTTAGCCCTTATTTCATACAATAAGTTCCTGGATCTTCCTAGGCACAACATGATCTCAAAGGAATTTGTGCTCTTTTTGGCATCTTTTGATTTGAGGGTGAATTATTTGCAATTAATAATCAGAGTTTAGACTTTTCATCAGTTAATACAATTAATTTATGAGAGAAAATGCAAACAGCTAATACAGACTCAGTGTATAGGATCAATAAACTAAGAGATGCTATAAATATAGAGACAGTATCATGCTGTGTTAACTTACTGCACATATTTGAGATCAGAATCTATATAACTCTTAAGGATTCATAATTACTTACTGAGAATTATGCCTCATACAAATTTCTTCATTGGTCCATATGTTTCAGACAAAATTACAATCAGAGTATAGCATTAGACTCTTACTATCAGAGTATGACCAACACTTTATGACTAACAGAGTTTAGCAGCAGAGTTTACTTTCAGAGTTTATGATACTGGTACTCATAACAGTTAATACATGCAAGGAATCATGAGCATAAAAAAAATCAAACATGTATAGTTTTTGAGTCTAACCCGTATCTCTAGTCGAAACCAGAGATCATTCCAAGTTCATTTACCAATCTTGTAAAAGTAGCTTCACTCAAAGGTTTGGTGAAGATATCTGCAAGTTGTTGGTCTGTAGACACAAAATGAAGCTCAATGTTTCCTTCTTCCACATGTTCCCTGATAAAATGATACCTTATGCTGATGTGCTTGGTCATGGAGTGCTGTACTGGATTTCCTGTCATAGCAATAGCACTTTGGTTATCACAGAAAATAGGTATTTTAGAGTACTTCAAACCATAATCCAGCAACTGATTCTTCATCCACAGAATATGTGCACAACAGCTACCAGCAGCTATATACTCTGCTTCTGCAGTGGATGTGGAAATAGACTTTTGTTTCTTGCTATACCAAGAAACCAATCTGTCACCTAAGAATTGACAGCTTCCACTTGTACTTTTTCTGTCTATCTTACAGCCTGCAAAATCTGCATCAGAGTAACCAATTAGCTTAAACTCTGATTCTCTAGGATACCACAAACCCAAGGTTATGGTTCCTTTGAGATATTTGAAGATTCTTTTTACAGCTGTTAGATGAGGCTCTCTGGGATCTGCTTGAAATCTTGCACAAAGACATGTTGCATACATGATATCAGGTCTACTTGCAGTAAGATACAGTAAAGACCCTATCATTCCTCTGTAGTTTGTCATATCTACTGAGGCTCCTGTGTCTTTGTCTAGCTTTGTTGTTGTAGCCATGGGAGTTGTAGCAGATGAACTATCAAGCATACCAAATTTCTTGAGAAGATTTCTAGTATATTTTGCTTGATTGATAAAAATACCATCATCTGTTTGCTTGACCTGTAAGCCTAGAAAATAACTAAGCTCTCCCATCATGCTCATTTGATACCTGGATTGCATAAGCTTTGCAAACTTCTTACAAAGTTTGTCATTAGTAGATCCAAAGATAATATCATCTACATAAATTTGAACTAAAAGCAAATCATCACCAGAATTGAAATAAAACAAGGTTTTATCAATTGTACCTCTTGTGAACCCACTTTCTAAAAGAAATTGAGCAAGAGTTTCATACCATGCTCTTGGTGCTTGCTTTAGTCCATATAATGCCTTGTCAAGCCTGTAGACATAATCTGGATGCTTGGAATCTACAAATCCTGGTGGTTGTTCAACAAACACTTCTTCTTCAAGCTTCCCATTGAGAAAAGCACTCTTTACATCCATCTGAAAGACTTTAAACTTCTTGTGTGCAGCATAGGCCAGAAAAATTCTTATGGCTTCCAATCTTGCAACTGGAGCAAAGGTTTCATCATAGTCAATCCCTTCCTGTTGTGAATAACCTTTAGCCACAAGTCTAGCCTTGTTTCTTGTAATCACACCTTCACTGTCAGTCTTGTTTCTGAAAACCCACTTTGTACCTACTATTGATCTATTCTTTGGTCTAGGTACAAGTGTCCAGACTTCATTTCTTTCAAATTCATTTAACTCTTCTTGCATTGCTGTAATCCAATTAGCATCTTGAAGAGCTTCCTCCACTTTCTTTGGTTCTGTTTGAGACAAGAAAGCATGATACAGACACTCATTATTTGTTGCACTTCTAGTTCTCACACTAGCATCAGGATCTCCAATTATGAGATCAGATGTGTGTGCCTGTGTCCACTTTCTTGCTGTTGGTAAGTGGTTTCTTGCATCATTATTGGATCCTCCCCCTTGATCCATGCTCTCCTGATTCATATGTTGACTTTCTGCAGTATCTGAGACTCCCCCTGAATTGGATGGCTCAGAGTTTGAACTGTCAGAGTTTGAATCAGTTTCCTCAACTGACTCACTTGCTGTGTCTTGTTGAGCTTCTTCACGCTCCCCCTCAACTGGTTCTCCATTTTGTTCAATTTGAGAATATTCAGTTTCTCCAATATTTACCAGTAGAGGTTCAGAGTATGCTTCGTCAGAGTTTGTCAGAACCGCTTCATCAGAGTTTGTCGGTACTGCTTCATCAGAGTTTACATCATCAGAGAATAAACCTTCATTTTCAAAACGCAGTTGATCATATCCATCTAAGTCATCAAGTCCAGTTATTTTCTTGTCATCAAATGACACATGTATGGATTCCATGATCACTTTAGTTCTCAGATTGTAGACTCTGAATGCTTTTGTTGACAATGGATAGCCAACAAAGATTCCTTCATCAGCTTTTAACTCGAACTTGGTCAACTGTTCAGGATGAGTCTTCAACACAAAGCATTTGCATCCAAATATATGAAAATATTTCAAATTTGGCTTCTTATTTTTCACCATCTCATATGGTGTTTTCCCATGCTTGTTGATCAATGTTGCATTTTGAGTAAAACAAGCAGTTTGAACAGCTTCTGCCCAGAAATAAGTTGGTAATTTTGCTTCTTCAAGCATAGTTCTGGCTGCTTCAATTAAAGTTCTGTTCTTCCTTTCAACTACACCATTTTGCTGTGGAGTTCCAGGTGCAGAAAATTCTTGTTTCACTCCTCTTTCCTTGCAGAAAGCTTCCATGATTGAGTTTCTGAATTCAGTTCCATTATCACTCCTTATAATTTTGACTTTGTGTTGTGATCCTTTGTCCAGTAGATTTACATGATCCATCAGAGTTTGAGCAGTTTCATCCTTCTTTGATAAGAAATATACCCATGTATATCAAGTATATTCATCAACAATTACTAGAGCATATTTCTTTCTGCCCATAGACATCACATTCACTGGTCCAAAGAGATCAACATGTAGAAGATGATAAGGTTCCACTACTGAAGATTCAGATTTGCTCTTGAAAGATGACTTCCTTTGCTTGGCCTTTTGACAAGAATCACATAGGCCATCTAGACTGAGTATTGATTTTGGGAGTCCCCTTACAAGATCCTTTCTTATTAGCTCATTTATGTTGTTCAAATTGAGATGATAGAGCTTCTTATGCCAATTCCAACTCTCTTCATTTGACATTCTTGCAGTCAGACACACTGTTTTTCCATCAGAGTTTGTTACCAAACTTGCTTCATAAATGTTGTTGCGCCTGTGTCCAACTAGAACAACTTTTCCAGTAGATTTACTGATAACTTCACAGTATTCAGTATGAAAATCTACATGGTTTCCTCTATCACAGATTTGACTCACAGATAGCAGATTATGCTTGAGTCCTGAGACTAGAGCTACATTTGTGATGATGACACTTCCAAGATTAATATTGCCATATCCCAGAGTGTGTCCTATGTTGCCATCTCCATAGGAAACCTTTGGGCCAGCCTTCTCCTTAAAGTCTGATAGCAGGGCTTTATTTCCAGTCATATGTCCTGAGCATCCACTGTCCAAGATAAGTGTGCTCTCTTTTATACCCTGCAATCACAAACAAACACTAAGTGTTAGTTTTAAGGACCCAGACTTGCTTGGATCCTTTGTCTTTCTTAACAGTGTTAGTTTTTGCAGCGGAATTACTATCAACAGAGTTTAAACTAACATTGTCAGACTTTACACTTGCAGAGTTTGCTCTAACCCACTTCAGATTGGGTTTTAGCTCATAATAGTTGTGATAAATAGCATGATAACTCTTGCAAGTATAAATGGAATGCCAAGTGCTCCCACAGTGTGTGCATAAAGTCTGTGGTCTAACCCTAACATAATCATTCTTTACTCCTGATGTAGAAGGTAAAGAATTGATATTTTTATTCTTTGTGCAGTAATTAGCAAGATGATTAGAACTACCACAATTATAACATGTTTTCCTTGGAGCAGCACCAGTAGGCAAATGATTATTTCTTTTATTTATGCCTATCTTTCCATTCCTATTCTTCTTGGACCCTTTTGGTTTCATGGCAGATTTTACCTCTTTCAGCTTATGATTGAACTGTTTTCCTGTCATCAAGCCAACATTAACCTGTTTTTCACAAGTTTTTACTGGCTTTCTAACAGCTTCTCTTTCCATAAGTTTTTCTGTTATAATATTTTCCTGTCTTTCACAGGCTTCATCTGATTCCATATCAGCTTCTCTTATTACAACAGATTTTAACTTATTGGCTTCTGGAACAAATTTCACAGGTTTAAGTTGTGGTTTTACCTTAACTTTGTCTTTAAACCTAAGTTCATCATTTTCACAATAGCCTAAACCTACAGAATCTGTCTGAAACACTTGATGAGTGTCTCTTCCAGAGTCTGTCCAAGTCTTGATTATTTTTCTTTCTTTTTCTAGATCAGATTCTAATTGCTTATATCTTTTCAGCAACTCCTGTTCTACATAAACAGCATCATCTCTTTCTTTTTGAATCTGCTTCATATTTTCAAGTTCTCCTTCAAGAAACTTGTTTCTATCTTTAAGGCTAAGATTCTCAGATTTAATTCTCTCATTTTCTAAAGTCTGATCCCTATAACTAACATGTACGCTTTTCAGATATACTCTCAATTCAGATATATTATCAGTATCATAAGCATAAGTAGTTAGGGGTACCTATTTTCAGATGATTCAGTCTCATCTCTGACAGTTGCCATTAGAGCATAATTTTCTCCATCATCAGAGTCTGAAGTATCTGCCCAGTCTTTGCCTTTAGAGATGAGTGCTTTCTCAGATTTGCCTTTCTTGCACTCTGGAGCATAGTGACCCATCTCCTTACACTTGTAGCACTGGATTTCAGATTTATCCTTCTTGCCAGACTTGGTCTCCCTTCCATCAGACTTTCTAAAACTTTTCCTTTCAGAGTTTGAATCTTTCCTTGAGAATATCTTTCCTTTCTTAAAGTTCTTGAATCCCATCTTCTTGAAAGTCTTCACCATCAGTGCAGCCATTTGCATCATCTATTCTTCATCATCCTCAGAGTCAGAAGCTTCATCAGAGTTTGAGTCATCATCAGAGTTTGATGACTCGCTTTCAGATTTAATGACTAAAGCCTTTCCCTTGGCTTTCTTTCTTGATGATTCCTTCTTGATGGGCTTCTCCTCAACTTTGAGAGCAACAGATTTTGTCTTTTTACTCAATCTTCTATTCCTTTGTTCTATCTCCAGTTCATGAGTTTTCAACAACCCATAGATTTCATCAAGATCTGTATCAGCAAGCTCATAATTATCTCTTATTGTGGTTGTCTTTAAATCCCACTTTTCAGGTAGAGATAACAGAAACTTGAGATTAGACTCTTCAAGCTCATATTCTTTATCAACCAGAGACAGATCATTCAATAGTTTGCAAAATCTGTCATAAGTCTCAGTCAAGGTTTCATTAGGTCTTGAATCAAAGTGCTCATACTCCTGTGTGAGTATTGTCTTTCTGTTCTTCTTAATAGCACCTGTTCCCTGGCATCTGACTTCTAAAGCATCCCATATCTCTTTGGCAGTCTTGCAGCCAATTACTCTGTTAGACATAACATTATCTAAAGCACTGTGGAGAAGATGTCTAACCTTTGCATCTTTTGCAATTGATGAGATGTCCTCAGGAGTCATATCTTTCTTTTCCTTTGGAACAGTCTTTTGTTCTTGACCATCAACAACAGGGGACAATTTAGTCGGCATATAAGGACCATCATAGATTCTGTCAAGGTATTCTGGATCTGTAGCCTCCAGAAACATGGTCATCTTCACCTTCCAAATCGGATACTCTACTGGCCTGAGAATTGGAACCCTGATTGTTTCATATCGACTCACAGAATTGGGCTTAACCTGTTCAGTCTTAGGAGCAGTTTGATTTTCTTCAGACATGATTATTACTGTGTTTGAATCGTAAAACTGTATATATTAAACAGCCTTGGCTCTGATACCAATTGTTAGGCCGAATACACAATATAATCAAGTATGTATATGAGAATAACAATCAAGAACACTTTTTATAAATCAACAAACTGTAATTATATTAACAGTTTCTCTCTTAGTGATGTTAATGAATCACAAAGAGCTACTAGGTTACAAGAATAAAATATTCAATGTTCGTGTGTCCCTTCTAGGGATAACCTATCTGTGTTTATATAGTACACAGCTACTTACAATCCATCTCTAATTGATATTTCTATAAATTAGCTATACAATTATTATCAATTAAGGATTGCTTCAGTCTTCTGTCCAGTCTCCTTAGCTGTATCAATATATTCTGCTTCTTTCCATCTTCAGAATATATTGCTTCTAGAATCTTTATCTTTGCACCGACAGCTAAGTCAACTATCACCCTGTCAGACTTTAACAAACTCTGACCGGCTTCCATATAAACTCTGATATGTACCTGGTACTTAAACACTGATGAACAAACGTCAGCAATTATATCTAACATAGAAAACACACCATTTCTTACATGTAATATCCCGTAATTTTTAGATTATTAATAATAAAAGAATAATAGAAAATTAGATTAAAATTTGAAAAAGAATAGGATTAAAATTTAATTAGATTGATGGGCCTAAAATATGGATCAGATTTGGATACAGTTAACTTGTAGGTCTGAAGTTAGGGTTTTTTTTATTGTTATATAAACATCTTATTCTTTTTAGTCAAAATTCGTAGGTCTTTTTCTATTAAAAATCAGCAGTCTTGAAAACTTCGTAGAATATTCATCGTAAGTCGGAATTTGATGATTCTAGACTTTTCGGAAAGATCTTTCAATTTCCTACAATTTCTATTTCACAGTGTTTTTCCAGATTATGCTCCGAACTATTCATAAAATCACAAAACACAACCAGATCTCGTTTTTCAGTTTTTGTTCAAATTCAGCGGACGTTTTATTCAATTCCCGATTCGTTATAAGTCCGATTCTGATGAGGCATATCTTTTCTGAAAGGTATTTTCGTGCTCTACGACTTTGGTGGTTTAAGTTTTTTAAGAAAACATCGTTTAGAGGGTCAAAAGGGGTAAAAACAGAATTGATCAGAATTGGACATATGATCTAGGTTGCGTCGACGTAAGTTTCCGATTGTTCTTTCTAGTATTTTTCGAAACTATGTGTTGTGTGTGTATTTTGATTATATAAACTCGGGCTTAGTGATGATATAGTTTGAACATATATGTGTTATTGTATCTATGTGGTGTCTATACGATAATTTTGGGATTCTGATTTGTGCCATGGTTTGTGAAAATATCGAATAAGAATAAGGACCGAGTCACCGGGTTGTAGTGACAGTTTTCTGAAAATTAAGGACCGTTATCACCGGGTTGTAGTGGTCGTGGCATGAATTATGGGTTTCAAGTTATTGTTGTTATGTGGTGGTATCGTATTTATCGAATAAGAATAAGAATATGTGAATCGAAACTATGTATTGTGTATCGTTATTGTATCGTATTTAATATCGTATTATCTTGTATGTATATATGTTATTTGCCCGACTAGGTGGATCGATTGGGGTCTTGCTGGGCTGTATGGCTCATTCCTTACAATTTTCAGGTTCGGTGTAACTCAAGTGGGATAGCTTTGGAGTTCGAGGATCTTAGGTTTGGAGCAATTTGTCATTTAGATCATTGTTAGCTACGCTTTTGTAATAGTTATCTTTGTACTAGATTTTTTGTTAACAAAATGAGTTTTATTTCAGTTTTGGTTTAGATTTAATAGTCCGAAAAGTCGGGCTGTTACAGTTGGTATCAGAGCAGTCTGTCCTTCGGAGTGTGTTAGGTATGGGACTAATACATTCTCTAGGGTGCGATCTTGTGGACGATAGTTTAAGTTTGACTTGTAGGAGATTAGTGGGTAGACATGCCATGTGATAGGATTGTTGTGAATTTGGGGACCAAATTCTTTTTAAGGAGGGTAGTATGTAATATCCCGTAATTTTTAGATTATTAATAATAAAAGAATAATAGAAAATTAGATTAAAATTTGAAAAAGAATAGGATTAAAATTTAATTAGATTGATGGGCCTAAAATATGGATCAGATTTGGATACAGTTAACTTGTAGGTCTGAAGTTAGGGTTTTTTTTATTGTTATATAAACATCTTATTCTTTTTAGTCAAAATTCGTAGGTCTTTTTCTATTAAAAATCAGCAGTCTTGAAAACTTCGTAGAATATTCATCGTAAGTCGGAATTTGATGATTCTGGACTTTTCGGAAAGATCTTTCAATTTCCTACAATTTCTATTTCACAGTGTTTTTCCAGATTATGCTCCGAACTATTCATAAAATCACAAAACACAACCAGATCTCGTTTTTCAGTTTTTGTTCAAATTCAGCGGACGTTTTATTCAATTCCCGATTCGTTATAAGTCCGATTCTGATGAGGCATATCTTTTCTGAAAGGTATTTTCGTGATCTACGACTTTGGTGGTTTAAGTTTTTTAAGAAAACATCGTTTAGAGGGTCAAAAGGGGTAAAAACAGAATTGATCAGAATTGGACATATGATCTAGGTTGCGTCGACGTAAGTTTCCGATTGTTCTTTCTAGTATTTTTCGAAACTTTGTGTTGTGTGTGTATTTTGATTATATAAACTCGGGCTTAGTGATGATATAGTTTGAACATATATGTGTTATTGTATCTATGTGGTGTCTATACGATAATTTTGGGATTCTGATTTGTGCCATGGTTTGTGAAAATATCGAATAAGAATAAGGACCGAGTCACCGGGTTGTAGTGACAGTTTTCTGAAAATTAAGGACCGTTATCACCGGGTTGTAGTGGTCGTGGCATGAATTATGGGTTTCAAGTTATTGTTGTTATGTGGTGGTATCGTATTTATCGAATAAGAATAAGAATATGTGAATCGAAACTATGTATTGTGTATCGTTATTGTATCGTATTTAATATCGTATTATCTTGTATGTATATATGTTATTTGCCCGACTAGGTGGATCGATTGGGGTCTTGCTGGGCTGTATGGCTCATTCCTTACAACTTTCAGGTTCGGTGTAACTCAAGTGGGATAGCTTTGGAGTTCGAGGATCTTAGGTTTGGAGCAATTTGTCATTTAGATCATTGTTAGCTACGCTTTTGTAATAGTTATCTTTGTACTAGATTTTTTGTTAATAAAATGAGTTTTATTTCAGTTTTGGTTTAGATTTAATAGTCCGAAAAGTCGGGCTGTTACATTACTATTATTCTAGTACAGCACACAAACTCTCTCCCTCTTTTATCAAACTTCTGTCACATTTCTCCTCTTTTATATACTTTAGTATTTTATGTTTTCACCACCTTCCATACGCATTCTGTATGTGTTAGATAGACATGGTCTTGCCTCACTATCTCTACATTGTTTTATCAGCCTAGATTATAATATAGTCACCTCTGTTTCACTTATATATATACAATCTCAAGCCAACTACCATTTCAGTGTACTTTTCAACACGCCACTCCTTCATTTGTATACTTAAGCAGTATATTAAGGTGTAATTTAGATCGGTGTTTAGTGGTGCAAATAAACTACCAAATTGAATTTATTTATTTTGGGCTGCTTTATCCTGGAGACGGCGTGGCAAGGTGATTGTTTTGCACTACTCGGACATAGCCGCGAAACGTCTTAAAGAGAGCGTGATCCGTGACTCATCCCAGAAAAAAATTCGATAAACTCGTATATTTTCAGATTTTAATAATTGTAAAATAGTTTTTTATGAAAAATAAATTTTTTCGTAAATTTGTTTTTATTATTTTTTGCAAATTATTTCCAACACTAATTTCAGTAGTAATTTTTGAATGATGTTCTTCGGCAAACATACTACTTCAGTTAAATGTGGCATATCAAATGGATATGATATGGAATTGACATTCTGTCTTATGTGCGTGTGATATCGAATGTGGCTCGTACATAAACATATAGCTTTAGACTTACAATTGTTTGAAAAAATTAATGTTGTTATATTTTATTTTATTGTAATTGCTAGGAATCAATCCTTGGATTTATACTTGTGCATTTTCTCTCTTACGTTTATTATATATAAGGATTTAATAAGATATAATTAGAAAAATAATGTTTAAATAATGCGTAAAAGTATCAAAGCACAAAATATCAAATTTGATTATCACAAAATTCGGGTTCGATTCCCTACAACTACATGATTAAACAAGATTTTTTTATTTGAATATATTTCTTTGATTCCACCCGGGTTAGATTCCCTATAACGACATAAATTCAAAAGTTTATTTATTAATTTAAGTAATACTTATTATCATTTTATTTATTCTCAATAATTTAATAAATTAATATTTTCATGTTAATAGTTTAATCTCGTTCATACTTTGTACGTGTTATGAGCTAATATTGTATAATAACGTATGATTCTAAACTTATTCTAATAAAAAATTAAAGTTTATTTTAAGTTTCACTAGTTTTCCTTTCCTGCAGCTTAACATGTGTGCAAAACATACCACATTTTTGTACGAACAAACGAAGTACCACTACAACAAATCTGGGCAATTATGACGGAAAATTTTACACTGAAATCGTCGCAATTGGTCCAATTACGACGGAAAATTTTCGTCATTTTTGCTCAAGTCTTAAGTTCGCATTTTCGTCACAAATGTCATTCTCGTCACAAATATGTTTTTCGTCATAAGTAGCAATTTCGTCACAAGAATAGTTTTCGTCATAAGTATAATTTTTGTCACAAGTATACCTTTTCGTCATAAGTTCCATCGTGGGACCCACCTTTTTCAATAAACTAATAAATGAACTTACGACGAAATATACTGTCATAAATTTATATTTTACGACGGAAAATCTGTCATAAGTTGGACCATAAATTTATATTTTGCGACGGAAAATCTGTCATAAGTTGGACTGACTAGAAACAGCATTATGCTGCTTTTTCAGGTTCCAGTCATTTTTGACTTCGAAATTAAATCCTAAACCATCCCAATCTACATACAATCCAACACCACCATCAAATATGAAAGTTTTCAACATGCATCCACGCAATTGAACAAATCCAAAAATAAAAATACCAAAGTTCATAAATACTTATAACTACTCTGATACTGCATATAAACAAACATATAAACAAACGAGCAAGTACTTATAACGAACTAATATTCAATTTTCCGCTTAGCCTTGAAATGTAGATAAAATTAAATAAACGAACCAATCAATGAACACTCATTAAGACAATCAAAATAAAATTTTAAAATAATTAGATCATTCAATATGTTTAAATTTGAATATTAAAATAAAAAGGCTTGTTAAATAGCCTTTTCAAATAAATTGCTCCAAGTGGTTCAAGTACCGACTAATTCAAAATGTTTAATAATATGGTATAGATATTGTAATTCTAATTAAGTTCATTTGTGAAGCAAAATTTGTAATTCTAATAAAGATATAATTGAATATTTAAAAATTCAATAATATGAAATTGAGAAATTATCAAAAATACTACTTTTTTAATTTTTTTTTGCAATTTTATCATCTTCTGAAAATATTGGCAAAAATACGGTATGCAACTAGATGCAACCTAAAAATATTTGCAAAAATACGGTTTACCAAAGCTACCAAAGCAACCAGATTCAACGAAAGCAACCATATGCAACCACATGCAACTTTTTAAAAAAATAATTTGAAATCAACTGAGAATTCAAAAAATTTGTTAGAAAGAGGGGGCAAAAGGTGAATGAAGATAAATATGAATAAAGTTTGCGATATCACGTTCCATCTCCCTCATATTTCGTCTATACATACATGTCTATACATACATATATAGATACGTGCGTAGTTTCATCTCAATAAAATTAACAATTACGGTTGAGTTTCTAATTAATAAACAAGGCCCTAGAAGGGCACTAACTTATGCAACTTACTATGCAACCAAAGATGATTCCAATTATTCATTTTTTATAAGTTGTATCTGTGATTGATTTTGGTTGATACAGTTGCAGATATGGTTGCAAAAAGTTGCACCGTATTTTTGCAAATATTTTCAAAAAGTTGGTAATTTTACAAATATGTTGGTATTTTTGTAACATATTTAAAAAAATTTCTAGGATTGGGTATTTATGAGAAAAGCCCTATGAAACTTCATACTATTTTAATTCTACAATAACATTCAATAAATTATATTTAATTCAATATTTAAATAATAATAATATAGATACATAAATAATAAAACTTATCTATTTACTGCAATATAATTATAATCTCTACAGTAATTTTATGTATTATTACATTATTACATGATTTATATATGCGTTATTGCATTTATATTTTTTTAAATCTTATACCCACAATAGTTTTGTGTTTTATTATGTTAGCTTATATTCTGTACAAAACACGGTTATTTTACTATATCTTCTAGATGAATTTAATATTTTATTTTTAATTTTAACTTTGTTAATTATATATATGATAAAATGTATATATGTTGTTGGTGGTGGATTCGAACAGTAGATCACATCATATAAAAATTTGTAGTATCAGATCTACTGTTTTTGTCAATTTGATTTGAAAGATCTAACGATAATTGTGAATTTGTGACTAGACTATGATTGACCAAATTACTGATAAATTTTCAATATTCCATATTTAATATAACATTAGCTTAAAATCCGTGCGATGCACGGATTGTTTTTAACAATTATTATTTTATTTTTTACATTTTACTAATTTATTAATTGTATTTGTTAAAAAAATAAGTAAACATATTAAAATGGGTATAATTTTTAAATAATTAATAGTGGTTTTAAAATAAATAAGGAAGGGTTGCCTGTGATATTTTTGGAAAAGGAGATATTTTAGTAAGGACAAATAAAAAATATAACATGGTTTAATTGAAAAAGGTAATTGTTCGTGATAGATTTTGCAAAAGGAGTGGATTTTGTTAAAAAATTTGGAAAATGTGTATTAAGTAAACATGTTTGAACGTTGATTGTATAAGTTTAAATACATGTTCTTGAGCTAATTTCATTTTCACAGAGAACCAAGTGGGCAATAGCCTAGCGGATACCCACTGGCCCTGGGTAAAGCCTGGTCAGGGGTTCGAATCCACCGCGGAGCAAAGGAAAACTCCGGATTTACGTGGAGGGCCTGGGTGGTGGAGATCAGCTAGTCCTCCTCTGGAATTAGTCGGCTCACAATAGTGAGTCGGATATCCAGGATAAAAAAAAACAAGAACAAATATAACTCTGAGGTTTCATTGCTACATATCTTTTCGATTCTCTCGAGCTCTTAATATATTATATACGTGATATATATTAGAAAATCCATATTTTGAGTTGTAAACTCTTTATTGAAAATTTGTATTGTTCAAATTGTAAAGAGTAGTTGCTGAATTAGTGGCAAAGGGATCTTGGTGATCGGGGAGTATAGTGCTTAAAGGCAACTCATTGTTCTAAAAAGCAAGTTGTTCATGGAACTAAGGAATTAAAGAGTGGGACCCAAGGAATTCAGTGTTCAAAGGAGCAATCTTGTTAGAGAGACTTTGGAGTTCCAGTGAGCTATTTACTCAAGGAAAACAGACTGTTTTAGCCAGTCATTTTCAGCAACTGGGTGTAAAAGGAAGATATATTATTGTATCTTGTAATTGGTTTATCTCGTTGATCAATAATATATTCTCTTACCAGGTTGGTAAGGGACCAGGACGTTGAACATAGGGGATTAGGGGTCGAACCTGGCTAAAAGATCATTGTGTTATTTCTGCACATTACTTTCTGCACTGCATTTAGTACATTCTTCTTACCATTTGTGACTACATAAATTGAATTCAGTAAGATGTATATCGGTAATATTTAAAATTGAACATAGTTAGCCATTTACACCTATTCACCCCCCTCATCTAGGTGTGCACTTTCATTTGGTATCAGAGCTTTGATGTACTAACATTTCTGTAAAAGGAAAGTACAGATCCTATGACACATTGTTATGTAGATGGAGAATCATTAGACATGCCACCACTTCTCAATGGGGCAGAAATTTATGATTTATGAAGACTAAGGATGAAAGTGATTCTTAGAAGAAATGCACTTGACTGGTTGGTCGTTAAAGAAGGTCCATTTACATTTCTGGACGAAAACGGCAAGCCAAAGATGTTAATGATCTTACCGAGGCAGAATTGATAAAAGCAAGCTATAATGGAAGAGCTAAGTATACATTAATATGTGGTCTTTCTGATTCAGATTTTGATAAAGTATCTTCATGTATCACATCAAAAGAAGTATGGGTTACCTTAAAGATGCATTACAAAGGAACAACAACAAAATAGCCTATCGTTTCGGAGAGAAAAAGAAAATCAACGGCACCAAGAACATGGAGTGATGAGGAATCTACTTCCCGTGGAGAATCTAGTGAAGAAATTACAAAATTTTCATTTGTTGGCATCAATGATGATGTGGTTCGAGGAAACACAGAAGAAGTTCTAATAGAAAGCGAAGATTTAGACTCGGATGTTGAATCTAGTGCGGTAAACTCGTCTCAGTTTAATATATCTTCTGAAAATATTATTTTAGATGAACTAACCATGCAGGGACATAGTATTGTATCTATTATTGAGTTCATGGAATTGAAGAATGAAAACAATGAGCTTGAAAAGAAGAATTCTCATCTTCGAAAGATCATTGCTGATCTTATGGCTGAGAAGACTCCCACAAACAATCATAGTGATCTAATTGTTGATTTAAAGTCAAAGATAACTCAGTTTGAAGAAGTCGACAAAGTTATTCTTAAGAGAAATGAGGCTCTTATAAAGGAACACAACATGCTGAAAGCAAAAGTTGATGCTAGAGATGCATATTTGGCAACTTTCAAAATCAGAGATTCTATATATGTTGAAGTATCCCAGCAAGCTGAAAAGATTAAAGAATTAAGCTAAGATGGCAAGACTTCCGAAAGGAATGGGAAAGTTTGTTCAAGGCGAAGAAGTGCTCAAAACAATAATGAAGTAAACGAAGGTACCATTGGACGAGGAATTTTATTACCTATTTATTTAATATTATTTATTGATTTAATTTAACAGTATCAATATTTATGTGTAACAGCTCATCAAACTGGGTCAGGATTTATATTAAATCCTGATGGCTACTGATCCTGATGGCCTGGGTCAGTACTTGGATCCTGATGGAGTTAAATCCTCGGTCAAGTACTGATGCCACTTCTGACGGATAGTAATTCCTGATGGCTTGACTTCAGTAACTACTGTGATGATCAAATCCTGATGGACCAGGAAATCCTGACTGAGCTGTAACTGATATTAAATACTGATGACAACTGTTATGATAATTAAATCAGAATATTTAGTATTAAATGTCATATCTACAGTTACAATACTTGGTCTGTTACGTTTTATTTTGTATTATATATATATATACAAAGCAGAACGTTTGACTGATAGTATATATACGTAACTCAGAAAACCCTAACAACTATCTTCTTCTTTGTTCTCTCTCAACACATACAGATTAAATACATAGTTCTTGGACGAACTGAGGGGTTGGTCGCTGTTGATCATTCCTATTACTGTGAGTGGATTGATCTGTGCTATTTTATCCTGGAAGTGATATTGCTTTCATTGCTACATCTCTTTTCGATTCTCTCGAGCTCTTAATATATTATATACGTGAGATATATTAGAGAATCCGTAGTTTGATCTGTAAACTATTTATTGAAAATTTTTATTGTTCATATTGTAAAGAGTAGTTTCTGAATTAGTGACAAAGGGATCTTGGTGATCGGGGAGTATAGTGCTTAAGGAAACTCATTGTTCTTAAAAGCAAGTTGTTCAGGGAACTAAGGAATTCAGGAGTGCGACTCAAGGAATTCAGTGTTCAAGGGAGCAAGCTTGTTAGAGAGACGTTGGAGTTCAAGTGAGCTATTTACTCAAGGGAAACAGATTATTTCAGCAAGCCATTTTCAGCAAATGGGTGTATAAGGGAGATATATTATTATATCCTGTAATTGTGGTTTATTTCGTTGATCAATAATATATTCTCTTACCAGGTCGGTAAGGGACCAGAACGTAGATCATAGGGGATTAGGGGTCGAACATGGCTAAAATATCATTGTGCTCTTTACATTTCTGCACTACATTTAGTATATTCAGTTTACCATTTGTGACTGCATAAATTATATTCAGCAGTAAGCTGTTTATCGGTAATATTTAAAATTGAACATAATTAGCCATTTACACCTATTCACCCTCTCTAGGTGTGCACTTTCAATATACATCATCAAACTTACGAGAATATTAGTGAATTGTTATGTACCCTACATATCAGAAAATTTGAAAGTTTAGGTACCATAATATTTTTTCGTATAATTCAAGGACCTAAACCAAAAACAACATATAGTTTAAGGATGAAAGAATTTATTTTCCCTTACTTTAATCATGAAAAATATTCATAAATGATTTAGGCATATTGAAAAGTGTTTCTACAAATCGTTCGAATTCATATCACTCATTAACGTTTGAAACATAAATATTAGATGAAAGGAAAATGCTAGAGGCACAAAATTTGTTTCCAAAATTCTTCCCAAATACACATGACATTTTCTGATTCGTTGTAATAATAAGTGGACCCCTGCATTCACACCAACAACACCAATTAAAACATTCCAAATTGCCACATCACCTATGCAATGTCATTTAGTAACAAATTTTTTTACCAAATTTTGTGCCTCTAGCACTACTCTAGATGAAAATACCATAATTTTTACAAAATCAAGTAATATTTAAAAACCAAATCCAAATAGATGACTACTTCATTGACGGTTGTGAGCATGAAGAATGCAAATTGTAGACGTGGCTGTATCATTTTTCAAATTATCTATTATATATATTATGGGCCAACATGGCTTTCTATGCCAATTATTAAATTACTTATATACCCCTATAATGTATAAATATATTAAAAATATTGTTACTAGCAAGAATTGAACCCATGACCTTTGTAAACAAAGGTATTTTATGTTACCACCTCAACCATCATGCTAGGAGCCCATTTGATAAAATTTTGAAGATCATTTACCCTATACTTAAATAACTCTTAATATGTGTATGTTATTTAAACTTTATTTTAAAACTCATCCATCCATCCGGTATATATTATATTCTATTACATATATTAAAGACCAACAAGCCCTTTTAAGACTATTTAGTAATTTACTAATTCGCTCTTTCATCATATTAATATTAAAAAATGAATTATATTCACATCTCCTACACCAAATAAATTTTGAGAACCATTTTATGAATCATTGGAGCATCTCCAATGGAGTTAGCTAAAATGGTTGGCTAAAATAATATAAAGTAATATTTGGGTAAAATTTACTGAATCTGTAAGGCGTTGTACTCCAATGGGTTGATTATAATGGTTGGATATATTTTGAAAATAGTATATTTATAATTTTAAACAATACTTTTTCATTGAAAAATAATTTATAGCCCATTTTGATAAGATTTTGAAGCTCATTTATCCCATACTTAAATAACTCTTAATATGTGTATGTTATTTAAACTTTATTTTAAAACTCATCCATCCATCCGGTATATATTATATTATATTACATATATTAAAGGTCAACAAGCCCTTTTAATACTATTTAGTAATTTACTAATTCGCTCTTTCATCATATTAATATTTAAAAAATGAATTATATTCACATCTCCTACACCAAACAAATTTTGAGAACCATTTTATGAATCATTGGAGCATCTCCAAAAGAGTTAGCTAAAATGGTTGGCTAAAATAATATAAAGTAATATTTGGGTAAAATTTACTGAATCTGTAAGGCATTGTACTCCAATGGGTTGATTATAATGGTTGGATATATTTTGAAAATATACTTTTTTATTGAAAAATAATTTATATATATTAATATCAATGCTAGAGGTGCCGAAATTGGGTACAAGATAATGTGGAGTTGCTAATATGTCAATTTGAAATATTTTAATTTGTGAAAATGATGTAAATGACATTATACATTTATTTATAAATAATCAAATAATGAAACATGTCATTTTATATCTATTTTTATATCCAATTTAATACCTCTAGCATTATTTTTAATACTAACACTAGCTAATTTTTGTGTTGCCTCCATAATTTTTAATTTCACACAAAAAAAATATTAAAAAGGATATTGAAAATTTTGGTCGGTGCAAATCAAAGCTGCAGCTGAAAAGAAAAAGAAAGAAAAAAGCAAGGGAGAGAAAAAGTAGGTAAAGAAAGTCTCTACATATCTGTAAGACTTGGCCAAATATGGCCAACCATATCTTGATGGCTATAATTTTGAACAACAACAGTCAGTGGTTGGAGTGACCATATTCACAGAGGTTGGCTATAAATCACACTGTTTAGTTGTTAGTTGTACTTTTAACCTAAGAGTTAAGTAAGGTTGGAGATGCTCTTAACTACATACACCAATAACTCATTGTTATAATGTTTTACATTTTTATTTTCATATATATTACATATATATATTATAGGCCAACAAGTCCTTTCCAGACTATTTAGTAATTTACTAATTCACACTTCCATCATATTAATATTAAAAAAATGAATTATATTCACGTCTCTAACCACTACACCAAAGAAATTCTTAGAACTTTTTTATGAATCATTAACTACATACACCAAGAACTCATTTATTATAATGTTTTATATTTTTATTTTCATATATTTTATCGAGTCAAACCCGAGCTGAATTATTCATATTCAAACTTTTTTTGAAATAGGTTCAATTCGAGTTTTCGAGTTACTTGATCTCGGCTAATAAAATTTTCAAATTCAGCTTGATAGTATTCGAGTTGAACTCGAGTTAGCTATTGTTATACTTTTCAATATTTTTATTAATTTATATGTTTTATCGAGTCAAACCTGAGCCGGATTGTTCATATTCAATTTTTTTTAAATAGGTTCAATTTGAGTTTTTGAGTTACTCAATCTCAGCTAATAAGATTTTCGAATTCAGTTTGATAGTATTCGCGCTGAGCTCGAGCTTTTGCTATTTAACTACTTTACCGAGCAAAGTTCAAGTTTTAAATTACTCGATTCTTGAGGTTCGCGAGACTAATCGAACTTTTAATATTTAATTTTTTTAAGAATTATAAATATATTTCAAAGTAAATATTCAACATTTTACATAATTCATATATTTTATCGAGATGAACCCAACTCGAACCGTTTATATTTAAACTTTTTTTCAAAACAAGTTAAATCGATTCAAGATTTCAAGCTTTATGAGTCAAGTTTCAATGTAAAAATTGGAGGACCAATTAAACTTGAGCTCGAGTTCAAGCTTGACATAATTTTTTTATCGAGTTTGAACTCGAGTCCGGCAGTGTTCGACTCGATTACACCCCCACTCTCACTGCTATTTGGAAAAATATTTTTATAGTCTATAAAAAGATAATTTAAGAGGAAAAAAATTATTGTAGATGAGATTTGGAATTCATATTAGTTATTAGATGAATATTTAGATAAAACACATAGTTAGTTCAAAAATATTTATTAAAAAATAGAATGTGGATACTATATTAAAAATAATTTAAAACGTCTCACTGTATTATTCAAGTATGCTACTTAGTAGATGATATATCACAATGAACATGAATACAAACCAAAATTTTAGCTAATTTTAATATGAACTAGAAGAATATTAAATCACTGTCACATGACCACTACCACGCCACCACCACTAACCACGTGAACACCACCACTTACACAACCAAAATTACCATCATCAAAGCAAGTCACTGGAAATTCAACTAAAATTATCAAAATTTAAACGTAAATCACTAAAAAAATTGAACGCAAATAACAAGAATATTCCAAATTTGGAATTGTGTTAATGTTCGAAGTTGTTGGTAATAGTGTTGACGGTAGTAGAGTGAGTGAAAATGACATCGATCGGTAAACTTAGATATGTTGAGAGAAGGTTTAATGAATTACTGGAGGTGTGGTCAGGAATGAGACTGGAATTTGCGACAAACATGTTCATAAGTTACTTTCGGAGTGGTGGTCGATTTGGTGACAACAAAAGATTGTAGAGTGATTATGGTTTATTATACACACAATTTCCCTCTCTCGCCCACTCACACGCATTATATATATCTCTGTGTGTGTGTGTGTGTGTGTGTCATGAATGATGATGACAAATGGAATGAGATGGTGATAACAGCGGTGTAAAGTAAGTGATGGTGTGTGAGGTCGCCGATAATGGAAGGGGCATAAGAGTGAATATGGGTGATGGTTGATATGTAAATTAGATTTGAATGTGTGACCATAATTAGTTTTCGCTTCTTATTTATGTAAATTATCTTATTTAGCACTTCTTTATATATAAATACGTGAGTCTACTGACTCATGATTAGACTTTTAAATTACATATTTTTTAATCATTCCAAGTTATTTTTTTAAATGGCTAGATGTGATTCTATTGTTACGATCATATATGAAATTCGAGTAAGAAATTTGAGTTATTGCCAATGTCCATAAAAAATACCACATTAACGACGTATAGTATTTCAAAAATTATAAATCGTCTATATAATAAAATCAAAACAACAACATTTTATGAATTTAAATGGTGCCCGTGCTTTGCACGGGCTATCATGCTAGTTGCATATAATTCAGAAACTTTTTTTTTTTTTTAATAATTAGGCTTACAAATTTGCGATAAAACAGGAACGACAAGAGCTATCTCAGCGCTCTTAATTTAGAAATTTTAGTAAGCTAATAATCGTCATATACAGGGAATCTTTTTAATTTTTGAAAAATGAATAGAAGAGACGAAGGTATGGTACCACCACCAGAAATGTAATAAATGTAAATTTACAGTTAATAAACCACCTACAATCGTACGATGTGTCTACTGCTATATATTGGTGCTTCAGAATCCTCAATATCATGCAAAACATACCCACTATTCCATTAATGTTGGCTAACAATATGGTCATTCAACTTCTTCTAATTCTTTCTCTGTCCCTGATATTTCTCTACTTCTGGATCAAGCTTAGAAATGCGAGCTCTATACTAACCAATTGGCCCATTCTGGGTATGATACCTTGCCTCCTTATGAATTGCCACCGAGTGCATGACCTTGCCACGGAAGTTCTTAAAGAAAGACACCGTACTTTCGAGTTCAAAGGTCCTGTTTTAGCTAACTTGGACTTGCTTGTCACTTGTGATCTTGCAAACATCAATTACATACTGAGCAAGAATTTCAGCAATTACCCTAAAGGGCCGGAATTTCACAAGATTTTTGAAATTATTGGAGACGGGATGCTGAATGTGGATGGTCATCTGTGGGAGTTTCAACGGAAAACTAACATATCACTCTTCAGTCGTCCCGACTTTAGTAAAATGGTGCTTGACATTATGAGAAATAAAGTTAAGAAAGGTCTGATTCCAGTTCTCGATGATGTGTTAACACAAGGAATGGAGGTGGATTTGCAGGAGATATTTCAGAGGCTTAACTTTGATACGATTTGTTCCTTGCTTTTAGACCATGACCCTGAAAGCCTATCTCTTGGTCTACCTTCTATTCCTTGTGAAAAGGCCTTCGCAGCTACAGAGGAAGCGTTGTTTTATAGGCATATATTCCCCGAATGCACTTGGAAGCTGCAAAGATGGATTGGATTAGGTAAAGAGAGAAGTCTAAACAATGCTTGGAAAGCTTTCGATGAATTCATATATGGATGCATATCCATGAAGAGGAAGAAACTGCTAAGTAAAAATACTGCAGCCAGGGAGGATAAACTCGATTTGTTAACAACTTACATGGAAACATACAAAGGTCTGACTGCTAACTCGGAAAAATTTTTGAGGGACTCCTTGTTAGCTTTACTCATTGCTGGGAGAGATAGCACAAGCACAACTCTTACTTGGTTCTTCTGGCTTCTTTCGAAAAACCCTTCAGTCGAATCAAAGATTCACGAAGAGATTGAACGAAAATTGATTCCCGGAGAACTTGAAAGTTGGACATCTTTTAACAAAACAGGAGAGCTGCGAAAACTGGTTTATCTCCATGCAGCTCTATCTGAAACTTTGAGGCTCTTTCCTCCTATTGCTTTCCTACATATGGCTCCAGTACATGCAGATATTCTTCCAAGTGGTCACCAAGTCGATAAGGACTCTAAAATTCTGTTATCCATTTATGCATCGGGAAGAATGGAGAGCGTATGGGGAAAAGATTGCTTAGAGTTCAAGCCGGAGAGATGGATTACTGAAGAAGGAGGGATCCAACAAGTATCTTCGTACAAGTTTCCTGTTTTCAATGCAGGGTCAAGGTATTGCTTAGGTAAGGACATGGCATTCGCTCAGATGAAAATCATTGCGATAAATATGATACGTAACTACAGGATTAATATTGTTGAAGGTCATCTCATAAAACCAGCTGATTCAATGATCCTGCAAATGAAACATGGTTTGAAGGTCAGGTTGGACAAGAAAACAAGTGCGTAATTTATTATTAGTTATTACTTCTGCAGAATGTCTTGTTTGAGCTTTGAATTGCAACCTAGCTAGCTAGCCTTTGGTAATAAATTAAATCTGGCCTACAGCACATGAGATCATTTAAGCACATCACCAGAGAACGAGGAATGTTTCGATGTTTTATTGCATGTATCTTTTCTTTCTTTTTTTTCTTTTGCTTCTGGTATTATGAATTGTTATTCTTATTCAGTAAAATTTCCCGACAGTAAATCACAAAGTTGGATGATAAATACTTTCGACAACGAGTTCAGAAATTATAATTTTTATTTATGTGCAAAATTTTAATTATATTAGGAGTTTGTTTTTTCTTTCACTCAATCTAGTGGCGGAATCAGAGGGGGGTTAGGGGGTGTTTGAGATCCCTAACCTCATTTTTTATTTTCTTCTAAGCACCCTCTCAAAATTAAATAAAAATGAGTTTATCTAAAAAATACTAATTATTAATTTCCAAAAATATATGAAACCTTAGAATTCAGTTATCATCCATTACTTATTCAAGTAAAAACAGTCTAACAATCGGCAAATTAAATATTACTTATGTACTTTTGAATTTCGTAAATTTTTGTCCTTGTCGTAATTGTTCATATTAAATATTTGATCCTCTCAAAAATTTTGCTCCTAGTTCTGCCACGGAATATACCATAATTCCCTTTGATCGCGAAACAACCGAATCTAATGAGTTAAAAATAAAAACAAATAGAGAAGAAAAATTCGGTATTAAAATAAAAGGTTCTGAGTAACTTAGCAAAAAAAAAAAGGCTCTGGCATGGGTAGGGTTTTAATTCAAGTTGAGTCTGAGTATTTCAAAATTGAATATGAGTTTTTCTTAATTTCTTGAGTCGAGTTTAAACATAATCATATCTGAAATGTATGTTTTGAGTTCGGCTTATATAGTGTTGTTGGAGGAAATTCGTAACAACCAAAATCGGAGGTTGCTGGAATAACGAATTATGAAAATAGAGAGATTTGAGATTTTTGGATGTTTGGGGGCTGAGCTCGTATGATGACTCCTCAGAAATTGAATAGAGAATGCGTTCTTTCTCTTCCTCTTTCCCGAGTGTCAATTGTCGTGTACCACTGTACTATTGTACCATACAAGGTGCCTACGTACCCATTTATATAGGGATCAAGCCTCACGTAGTTCTTGGAAAACAAGTCATTAGATAAGTCATTCAGTCCAAGTCCATAAAATAGCCAAGATTTATGTTCCCATAAACAGCTCAAGGATTATCAATCCACATCATGTTCCCATAAATAGTCCAAGGATTATCAATCCAATGTTCCCATAAATAGTTCAAGGATTATCAATCCACCTCACGTTCCCATAAATAGTTCGGCCTTCACATGTTTTCCTACAATCTTGCGGCATCTCCGCACTTCTTTCCATGATTTGAAGAATATCGTTTGGAGATATTTTCCGTTATTCGTCAATTGAGATTGATTCTTTCCTCGTTTCAGGGGGAGGATATTACTTAGTCGTCAAGTAATTAATTATTAATCTGAATTAATAATTATTAAACGGAGAAATTTGGTCCATGCCAAAATATGGCATAACATATAGTATACAAATTGAATTCAAGTCATTTGCGAGTTTTTTAAATAATGACTAACGAAATGTTTTCCAAAAAAGGGGAGAAAAATGCATAGTCTTTGTTGGAGGCCCAACAGTATTCGGGCCAAATAATAAATGGGTCGAATAGCAGCCGGGCCCAATTGGCTTTACCGGACCGAACAGTTTCGTTGGGCTGTCATGGCCCATTTACTTCGGATAAGGTCAGTGGCACTGGCCGTTGGTCGACTAGCCGTTGGTTGACTAAGTCTCCCACTTATTCAGGCGGAAGAATAGGACGACAGACGTGAGCGACTATTCCCGAATATCTCGGGCGAACGGTTACCAGAGCGCCTATAAAAGCACCTGACAGGTTTGAATGAAGGGTTAATACTCATTTTATGCTCACAAATACTTACACGTTCATTTAAACCTAATTGGAACCTCTAATTTATTCTCACACCGGAGGTGAATCGGGGGCCCAATCCCTCGCATTCTTCTCTTTTGACAGGTCGCCCCGAAGAGCTTCCTGGAGTGCAACCCGACAGAAAACTGGTTCCAACATTTGGCGCCGTCTGTGGGAACGTGTAAGCCAATTCGTGACGTTAGCTGAGAACGATGGCAATCGATAGTTCTGAAGATAGGGTGCTCGGTTTTGCTGAAGCTCATCGCCAGGGTCCCTCCACGACTACACCCCCCATTAATCGGGTTCTCAATTTTGATGATGATTTGGAGGAGGGACCGATGCCCACGCCCGAAGAGCAAAAGGCCATGATTCTTAAATGGCGTGAAGAAACTGCTGCCAAAGGAGGAAGGCAGAAGGAAAAGGAAAGGCTGGAGGCCGAAGCCCAAGCTAAGGCGAAGAAGAGAGAGGAGGATCTCGCTAAGCTAGAAGCAATTAAAAGGCGAAGGGCTGAGCTGGATGCTGAGGAAAAGGCTCTCCAAGGTGCTGTGGAGACCGGAGAACAACTATTGGTACAGACCAGTCATAGGAGAGAAAAGAGGGTGCATGATGATGAAGATGGATCTTCGGATTCTGAATCACATCCCCGAAGGATCCGTTCAAAGGTGGTCGTACGATCGGATACCGACGAGGAAGGAGATCCTCGCATGAAAGACAAGCTGAGCCGAATGGAAAAGGCGATGTTCGGCGATCGTAGAATTAGTCACGAGCCGGTAGTGTCGGAGGAAATCGAGCAGTATAGACCTCCCCCTGGAAGACAATTCCCGAAGATGAACGAATTCAATGGGAAAGGCGACCCTGAAGACCATTGCGAGAAGTATGAGTCCCTTATGACAGGCATGGGGCACTGTGATGTCATGCTTTGCAAAATGTTCAAGACATATCTGAAGGGTCCAGCTACCATGTGGTACAGGTCAATGAAACCAAGGTCGATATGTTCTTACGACCAGCTAAAAAGAAAATTCTTGAGGCACTATTCGCATCTATGCCGAAGAGAGAAGGATACCGAAGCTTTAATACACTGTAGACAAAGGCCGAACGAAGAGTTGGGAGATTATTTGGCCAGGTTTAAGGAAGAGGCTGGAATGGTAACAAATTTGGACAAAGTAAAGGCTGCTGGGTTCTTATCGGCAGGACTAGACCCCATCAAAGGTAAAAAACTCCGATCTTCTCTTTATGATATTCCCCCTAAATCCCTGAATGATATATACTTGAGAGGTGAGAGTATCCGACGGAAGATGGAATCCATCGGGGGGTTTAAAGAATCCAAGAGAGAAGATAGGGGGAAAAAAGGATATGACAGGTACGATGCAGGGCGAAGATTCGATGATAGGCGTGATGAGGCGAGGGGTCGCGATAAAGCTGCCGAACGAAGGAGAGATAGGGATGGCACGGCATTTACCCCTCTGAATGCACCAATCTCGAAGATTCTCCACGAGATAAAAGGAAAGCCTGGCTTCGTTCGCCCAGCACGAATGAAGATGCCCGATTATAAGAAAAATGGTAACAAGTATTGCGATTATCATCAGGACAAGGGTCACAACACTGATGAGTGTTACCATCTAAAAAAGCTGATAGAAAAGATGATCAAGGAGGGAGAACTGAATAAATTTGTCAAAGACCTGAGGGACAAGCTAGCCCCGAAGGAAGACAAACGAAAAGAGCCCGAAGAGGTTGAAAGGTACAGAGGCGAAGTAAAAACCATATTCGGTGGAAGCACCCTGGGACGAGATAGCAAGACGACCAAGAAAAGGTACGCAAAACAGGTTTACAATTTGTACCAGTTTCAATCTGCCAAATAGGCGATGCCGATCATGTTTACCGAGGATGACTATGAGGCTGTGATTTGGCCTCATGAAGACCCTTTGCTCATCAATCCGGTAATCGGGCAAAACAAAATATGGAAAGCTCTGATAGACGGAGGGAGCTCGGTGAACATTCTGTATCATCGAACGTATAGTAAAATGAACCTTGGAGGCGAACAGCTGGAACCCTGCCATGAAGCTCCCCTGTACGGCTTCGGGAATCAGCCAGTCCCTATTGAAGGTACTATCACTCTATCTGTCCTTTTGGGTAAAGCTCCATATACTGTGGAAAAGCAGGTCAAGTTCTATGTGGTTCGGGTGGAAAGCCCCTACAATGCCATTCTCGGAAGGCCAGCCCTTACTTCTTTTCAGGCGGTAGCATCAATACCCCATCTCAAATTGAAATTTCCGACTGAGCATGGAATCGGGGAAATGAGGGGCGATCAAAAAACTGCTCGAATCATCATGTTGGACGATCTGGACAAGGATCAAGATTTTGAGATGACCGAAGGAGGTAAGAGAAAAAGGGCCGAAGGCGAAATCAACGGAAGTCGCCAAACCCTAAATATTGAGTTAGAGAAATTTGGTGCGGACCTATCCAACCCAATTGCCGAACCAGCAGCAGAAACCGAAGAGGTAGAGCTCTATGCGGGCTGTTCGGGAAAAATGGTGCGAATCGGGAAAAATATGGAACCCGGCCTCAAGAGGAAAGTGATCGAAGTTGTCAGACAATACCACGACGTCTTCGCCTGGGGGCCGGAGGATATGCCTGGCTTGGATCCAAAGACGGTGAAGCATTGTCTCAATGTTAAACCTGAGGCAAAGCCAATAAAGCAAAGAAAGAGAACATTCGCCATGGAACGACAGAAGATCATTGAAGCTGAAGTGGAAAAACTTTTGGAAGCAAAATTCATAGAGGAAATCGAATACCCGGACTGGCTAGCCAATGTGGTGGTGGTAAAGAAAGCTAACAATAAATGGCGAATGTGTGTGGACTACACCGACTTAAACAAAGCATGCCCGAAGGACCACTACCCACTTCCTAGCATTGACCAGCTGACAGACGCCACTGCTGGATATCAGGTACTTAGTTTTTTGGATGCTTTTTCAGGATACCATCAGATTGCAATGAATGCCGAGGATATTCCAAAGACAGCATTCATCACCCCGAAAGGAACATATGCCTACATCAAAATGCCTTTCGGCCTGAAAAATGCAGGAGCCACATTCCAAAGAGTGGTCAATCGGATTTTCCATAAACAAATTGGGAGAAACATGGAATGCTATGTGGATGATATGATTGTTAAGTCCCAGTTCGAAGATCACATGGAAGACCTCAAAGAGTGCTTCGAGACATTAAGGAAGCATGGCATGAAAATTAATCCGAACAAGTGTACTTTCGGAGTCTCCAGTGGGAAATTCCTAGGGTACATGGTCAGTGCCCGAGGGATCGAGGCGAACCCGGAAAAAATACAAGCAGTGATCGACATGGAACAGCCGAAGACAGTTCGGGATGTACAGAAATTGACCGGTCGAATGGCCGCCTTGCGAAGATTTATTTCCAGATCAGCAGAAAAGGCCCTGCCTTTCTTTGAAGCACTCCGGGGATCGAAGAATTTTGAATGGGGATCGGAGTGCCAGAGAGCATTCGAGGAGGTGAAGGAGTATCTCACCAAGGCGCCTCTCCTGATGAGGCCCGATCCGAAGGAAACTTTACAGCTGTACTTAGCAGTGAGCGACCGAACTCTTGGAGCAGTACTAGTGAAAGAACATAACGGCTCTCAACACCCGGTGTTTTATGTATCCCACATGCTGAAGGATGCGGAAACAAGATATCCAAATGCAGAAAAGTTCGCCTACGGCCTTGTAATGGCGACCCGAAAGCTACGTCATTATTTTCAGGGGCGAACGGTACAGGTTATAACCGATCAACCCCTCAAGAAAATTTTGACAAGACCAGAGGCGTCCGGAAGGGTGGTAGCTTGGTCCATCGAGCTGGGAGAATACGATTTGGAATACATCCCCAGAACGTCCATCAAAGCCCAAGCATTGGCAGACTTCATGGTCGAATGCTATTTTTCAGGACCAAAAGACCTAGCTCCCGAAGAGCAGCTGGTCCGATCGCCAGGCAAGTGGAAATTGTTCGTAGATGGGTCGGTAGCCGGGTCAAAGTGTGGGGCAGGATTAATCCTTTCAAGTCCAGACGGGTTCGAAATCTGCCAAGCAATAAGATTCACTTTCCCGCTAACCAATAATGAGGCCGAGTACGAAGCATTGCTAGCCGGTTTAAACCTGGCCAAAAATCTCGAGGTAAGAAATTTACGAGCATTTAGTGATTCTATGTTAGTGGTGAAACACTTTTCAGGAGAGTACGAACAAAGAGAGCTTCGACTCAAGGCTTACGCCGCAAAGGTAAAGGACTCATCGGCCTCATTTGAATCCTTCGAATTAAGTCAAGTAGGGAGAGAGGATAACAGCCGAGCCGATGCTCTGTCAAGATTGGCTTTGGCCGAAACACACAACCTCACAGGATCCATCTACCTAACTGAAGTGAAAAGCCCTTCAATCGACAAGCAACAATGCATGGAAATCCACCAAGGCATTAACTGGATGACCCCGATCAGGGCCTATCTAGAAAAAGATACTTTGCCCCTGGACCGGAAAGAGGCTCAAAAAGTGAAGTACAGGGCAGCAAGCTACACCATCATCGGTAACAAGTTGTATAGAAGGTCGGCAACAGAACCCCTTCTCCGATGTTTGGATCCCGAAGAACAAATACTGGCCTTAGAAACAGTTCACGAAGGAATATGCAGAGAACATCTTGCCGGTCGGTCACTTGCCTTCAAAATCCTCAGACAAGGGTTTTATTGGCCGACTTTGCGAGCAGATGCGGCCGATTAAGCAAAGAAGTGTCGACAATGCCAGTTATTCAGTACCATCCCGAAGCAGCCATCAGAAGAAATGGCATCAGTCCTAAGCCCCATTCCTTTCGCCATGTGGGCTGTAGATATCGTGGGAATTCTACCTAAGAGCACGAAACAAGCCAAGTATTGCATAGTGGCGATCGACTATATGACCAAATGGGTTGAAGCAAGACCTCTGGCAACCATAACCGAAGAAGCAGCCAAAAAATTCATGTTAGAGCAAGTCATACTCAGGTTCGGGATCCCGAAGGTCTGTGTATCCGACAATGGGACCCAATTCATCGGGAACAAATTCCGGAAGTTCTTGACGCATTTCGGAATACAACAGAAATTTAGCTCGGTCGGTCATCCTCAAGGAAATGGAGCAATCGAAGCTGCAAACAAAATCATCTTCGATGGAATAAAAAAGCGACTAGGAGATGCCAAGGGGCTTTGGGCAGAAGAGTTAAACTGGGTGTTGTGGGCATACCGAACGACCCCACGTTCATCAACCGGAGAAACGCCTTTCAAGTTGGCATTCGGGACCGACGCCCTGGTTCCTGTTGAGGTCGGACTGGACTCCTACCGAACGGAGGTATTCAACGTCGAAGCAAACGAATTCGGCCTTCAGGCCAATGTAGATTTATTGGAAGAAGAGAGAGAGGCAGCTCACCTAAGGAATATGAAATATCAGCTCCAGGCAGCCCAATACTACGACGCCGGAGTAAAGAAAAGGACCTTCATGGTGGGAGATTTAGTGCTGCGGGAATTGGCGACTTCTATGCCAGCTAAGCAGGGAAAACTAATGCCAAACTGGGAAGGCCCGTATAAAGTAACTGAGGTGGTTCGACCTGGTACCTACAAATTAGCAACCACGTCTGGCGATCCGATCAAGAACACATGGCACGCCTCCAGGTTACGAAGATATTATCAATAGCCTTCATCCAGTCTAGAGGAATATGGCCGAACAAAAGGTGCTCGCCACTCAAGTTCTTGTTTTCACTTCATACTAAGTTTTTTTTTTCTGACAAGCATGTAAAGTTGAATAATTTATCAATAAAATACATGTTCCCCTATTCTACTTATTTTATCAGTTACGCATTATAATGTTATAAGTCGAACATTTATCTGGGGACGACCAGAAACGATAAATGCCACAAGACTTCTTGAATAATGCTTTATAAATTTGGCGATTGGATAACCAAACAGCCAAACTTTGGGAGAATCCAGACATGTTAGGCGAAAAAGAAAGCCGAAGATACATATAATGGTTAAATTTTATTAATTATGTTAAGGCGAAGTTGATAAGCCGAAGACACATAAATTTTGTTAATTATGTTAAGGCGAAGCTGATGAGCCAAAGACACATAAATGTTACAAATTATGTCAAGGCAAAAATAAGCCGAAGATGCATAAAACTGATTTAATTATGTTAAGGCGAAGATAGAAGCCAAAGATACATAAAACTGATTTAATTATGTTAAGGCGAAGATAGAAGCCAAAGATACATATAATTGTTAAATTTTGTTAAAATATGTCAGGTAAAAATGAAGCCGAAGACACATTAGTTTGGTTTAAATTTTGAAAATTATGTCGAGGCAAGATAAGCCGAAGATGCATACATTTTGTTAAGTAAGTTAAGGCCGAAGCCGAAAATACATAAAAAAGGCCATAGACGATGGAATTATACAAACTGGGGAAATCCATTAGGAAAGACTAGTACATTCAATGCCCGAAGGCTACAGAAGTTTAAATGCCCGAAGGCGAAATAAAGTACAAGATAAAAAGTCCTAATCAGATAATTCTTCGTCCTCGCCAGAAGATACGACAGGAGGCTCGTCCTCATCTGGGCGACCAACTGGGTCGGTGAAGCCGGGCTCTATCAAAGGTGAGTGGTCCAAACCCATGGCAGCCGCCCTCCTCACGACCTCGTCGTGGCCCATCTGATAACAGCGTTCCTCGGCGTTCAACCGAAGCTTGGTCTCCCTCCGGGCCATCTTCCTAGAAGCCTTCAGAGAGAGGTTGCGCGTGGTTAGCCTGGCTCGGAGAAGGTCGACTTCCTTCTGCATCGCCTCCCGATCGGCCCTCAACGCCGCAGCTTGGCCCTCCAACCTCTCCACATCACCAACGGCTTGGCGGAGAGCAGTCTCCGATCTCACCGCCCGAACCTCCAGTTCCTGGATTTGGCCGAATCTACCCTGCATATCCTTCACCTTGTCGGTGATGACAGCAGCCATCGGCGTCGCCTGAAATAAGGAAAGACCTTGGTTAGGAAAATGCAAGGACAAGAAATTGCAAGGAAAAACAAATATATTACCAAAGAAAGGAAGGCCATCATGTTGGCGCAGGCATCGGCGATATCCAACCGATCGTAGTTGGGGCGATCAGCCGGAAGCACCAAAGCCCGGCATAAATCAGGAGCTATCTCCTTGATCGCCTTAGGGTCGGCCGAGGTGACAGCATCGGACTCCAAGATCGCCCACTGAGGGACGTACGTCTTCAGAACATCCCCCCACCGAACCCTCTTTCTAACCAGGGGAGTCTCGGGCACCTGCTCCGCATTCTCAGTCTCGGTCGCCTGCTCCGATCGCTCAGGCGCCCGTTTATCGCCCTCCTGGTGATCATTATCAGTCTCAGCCCCAGCCTCAGCGGCTTCGGCTGCCTCAGCTGCTTCGGCCGCCCTGGCCGCCAGAGCCGCCTGCTCAGCCTCAAACTTGGCCCTCTTTTGCTCAACGATAGCCTGGCGAGAAGACACTGTGAAAGGAAGAAAAGGGTGTCAGACATTTTAAAAGACAGCATAAAAGGGAAGACAGAAGCACAGAAGAAAGAAAAGTAAAAATCTACTGCAAGGGACGAGGAGTGTTACCATTACCCTATAGGGCGAAAAGCCATTGGCGATCCCTAAGGTCCTCTAAGGGAATCCGGCCCATAGCAAAATTGCACAACCTTCGGTATTCATGCATTTCGCCACCCGAAAGGGTGGGTTTAACTATTTTGGTCGAAGGATCGACCACCTGCCACTGAGACGCAGCACCGATCTTAGGGCCCGAAATAAAGCACCACTTGTCGTGACTGCCTTTGTTGTTAGAATTGGTCTCTACCCACTCGGCCCTGTTAGTACGGCGAACGATGGAGTAGAAACCCTTGCTCTTACCATTCTTCCGGAAGTCGTGATGGTGCCAGAACAGGGCGGGAGTTGGATCAACGTTGGCCGCCAGACATCGGCATTGGAAGCCGTTCATGTGCAAAAACCCATTCGGATCCATTTGACCCAAAGCTATCCCCATCTGGGCGAATAGTTGCTTCACTATGGGAAGCATCGGAACCCGAAAACCGCATTTTAATGCGGCTTCAGAGATTCCGGTGGCCACATCACCATAACCCTTCGGGACAGGAGGATTGAACCATATCCGGTCGGCAGCTCTCGGCAGATACGTATGCCAGGCACCGGTCGGGATATCGAACTCTTTCGGTAACCTAGATACCCTGTCCTCAGACAACCGAGTCGGATGATTCGCCGCGGGGAATTCATCGACATCATGAAATGGGTATCTGTCCGGGGATATAGATCTGGGAGATTGTCCCGATGTAGAAGCCGACCGATCCATAATTCCTGCATTAATATGAAGAAATTAGCCTTGTACTCGGATATGGACAAGAAAGAGAAGAGAAGAAAAGTGGTCGCCGAGTACAGGGGCTTGGATCGGTCGGGGAATTACTAGTTTCTAAGCCAATGAAAAAAGTAATCTCTAAAGGAGCTACGCAGCCCGAAGACTGTTCTAAAGGTTGACCCGTCCCGAAGGTTGTTCTAAGGACGAATTCATCCCGAAGATCGTTCTAGGGACAAATTGGCCTCAGAAATTGTTCTTAGGATGAATCTATCTACTGGTCTGACTACCGACCTAATTATGGCTACATTTTCAACAGCAAGTATAACCCAAAGCAAAAATACCATTATACCTAAATTATAGTGGACATAATCGGAAAAGTTCAGCACAAAATGATTAATCGCACAAAAGGATGCAGAGAACTTACTTGTGATAAAAGCTTGAGGAGGATTTGAACTTGAGATCTTGGAGATTGTTGGTAACTGCAAATAGACGTGCTGGAGAGAAACTGGCAAGATGAAGTTGCTTTTGAATATAGAAGTGGTATTATTTGGGGGGAATTTTTTAACATTTATACGGGAGGGCATGTGACGTTTGGACAGTAAAAAGCGAATGCTTAATCTCGATCGTACGATCAAAGTCGTTTGGATTCAACGGTGGTGATCCAGCATTAATTTCAAGAAATTACGGCTGTCATTATTAATTACGGCACGATTCTCTAGGTGACGTGTCACGTCGGATAAACACGAAACCGTTGGATCCTATCCCGAAGGAAGTTGAAAAGATAGGACTTCGCACGCATCAACATCCGACCGAAGTCCAGGGACATGTTGGAGGCCCAACAGTATTCGGGCCAAATAATAAATGGGTCGAATAGCAGCCGGGCCCAATTGGCTTTACCGGACCGAACAGTTTCGTTGGGCTGTCATGGCCCATTTACTTCGGATAAGGTCAGTGGCACTAGCCATTGGTCGACTAGCCGTTGGTTGACTAAGTCTCCCACTTATTCAGGCGGAAGAATAGGACGACAGACGTGAGCGACTATTCCCGAATATCTCGGGCGAACGGTTACCAGAGCGCCTATAAAAGCACCTGACAGGTTTGAATGAAGGGTTAATACTCATTTTACGCTCACAAATACTGACACGTTCATTTAAACCTAATTGGAACCTCTAATTTATTCTCACACCGGAGGTGAATCGGGGGCCCAATCCCTCGCATTCTTCTCTTTTGACAGGTCGCCCCGAAGAGCTTACTGGAGTGCAACCCGACAGAAAACTGGTTCCAACATTTATTTATACTAATTTCTAATAAGCGAATATGGATAAAAATTATTCAATTTAAGTTTAGATCACAATAATTCATTTCACGTGTACAAAATCAAATTGTAGTTTTTTTTCTTTCACTTTTCAAAAACCGAACCAATATATATATAGTAATAATGATAGATTAATTGTTACAAATAATATAACTATTGAAAATAAAATAACACACTTGATTGCTTTCATTTTCTCTTCGATGCTTATCTTTTTTATATAGTAATAGTGATAGATTAATTGTTATAAATAAAATAACTATTTAAAAATTTAGGACTTAAATTTCCAAGACCAAAAAATTAAATATAACCTAAGTATTAAAAAATATATTCTGATATATTATCTTTTATGAAAATAAATAAAATCAAGGAATACGAAAAAAAAGGATTTTGTTTTTATGTTTTAAAAGATAAACAATTAATCACATAAGTTTAAAAATAAATTGGCAGCTTGGAAGGTGGTGGACTCAGTGACATATCAACCTTGTAACTACAGATCACATACTCTTCTAGCATGATATAAATTATACACTAAAATTCACTTCACATCCCTTAACTTTGTCCCAAACTCAAAGCTATATCACTACTTTATTAAACTACAGTTTGCATCCCAAATGTTTGTTAAGCATTTCAGTCTGCATCCCTTTGGGTCTTCTCCGTCAAATTATGACGTTACCGTCTTATTTGAGGAGGGCTTATTATTTTGATGGTCTTATATAATGCTCATCTCTATGTAACTTTAGGTCATCTATAATCTCATAAAAATATTACATTCAACGGCTTGCAGGTGTAGATGTAACAAATGGGCAGTTGAACATTATAAATATAAATGTAATAATATTAAAATTGAGAATTTATCGAATATTATAAAGGTTAGAATATTAAAAGTTTATATTTAGTTTTATTTATTAGTAAAAATTTAAAAGATAACTGAGATATTTTCTAATAAAAAATTTAAATTCTTTACTTAATATTAAAGATAACTAATAAATTTTTAAATATCTTTATAATATTCTTACCTTTATAATATCTCAGTTATCTTTTAAATTTTTACTAATAAATAAAACTAAATATAAAATTTTAATATTCTTACCTTTATAATATTCAATAAATTCTCAATTTTAATATTCTTACAATGTTCAACTGCTCATTTGTTACATCTACACCTGCAAGCCATTGAATGTAATATTTTTATGAGATTATAGATGATCTAAAGTTACAGCGAGGTGAGCATTATATAGGAGGAGATATGACCATTGCAAGACCATGAAAATAATAAGCCCTCCTCAAAAGAGACGCTAACGTCACAATTTGACGGAGAAGACCCAAAGGGATGCAGACTGAAATGCTTAACAAACATGTGGGATGCAAACTGCAGTTTAATAAAGTACTGATATAACTTTGAGTTTGAACCAAAATTAAGCGATGTGAAGTGAATTTTAGTCTAAATTATATTACAAACTCAATCCAAAAGTATATACTGTACTGCCAAGTTCTAAATACGAAACAGGAGTCAACTTGCATTTTCATTTCTGGTCTCTCCAACTAGAATGGTAATATATATATATATATATATATATATATATATATATATATATATATATATATATATATATATATGGGATGACAAAATAATCCAATCCGACGAATACCCGATCCAAAATCCGAAATTTTGGATGTATCAAACCATATTTTTTGGATTTGGATTTAATTTTTACACCCGAATTTTTTTGGATTTGGATTTTGAATTTTAGACATACCGATCCGAAATCTGACTCGAAAACCGATCAAAACCTGATCTGAATCCGAAACCCGAAAAATATCCGATATATATATATAGCCGACTAATTATTCTAAATCTTGCTTATAATGTATTGCATGTATAAATACGTAACATATATATTAGAGTATAAATTTAAACAACTTCGATCCAGTGTCTTCTATATTTTGAAGAAGTCTTTCTCCTATTTCAAGTACAAGCACATTTATATAAAATTTATTATAACAGATAAGTTGAAGTCTTTCTCCCATTTCAAGTACAAGCACATTTATATAAAATTTATTATAACAGATAAGTTGAATGATCATGGACAATGAAATTTAGTATGTTTTACGTTTATATTGTACTAAATAAAACATATGAAACCATATCTTATATTCCTAATTTTGTAAAAAATACTTTAATTATCATATTTTATTATTTTGATAAGGTTAAATTTTATTATTTTTCAGGTATCCGATTGAAATCCGAATCCGAACCGAAACCAGAAAAAACCCAAACCCGAATCCGAACTGATCCGAAATGTAACGGATCAGATTTGGATTTTAAAAAACCCGAGCCGACCCGACCCTATTGTCATCCCTACTATTACATTCTAATACGAGATCACGTTCAGCTTATGATCTGTGACCATCTGGTGATTATCAGAACACCTTCAATGTGGCATGATGTTTTTTTAATTTTTGTTAAGTTTTGTTAATGATATTATTTATAAATTAAAACTAAAAATTTTAAGATTTAATTTCTAGACCAATTATTAGGCTGTACTGTACTACTGTACATGGTAGTTGTAACGACCTGTCGAATTTATCTGTAAAATTTAAGTTTCCCCCAAAAAAGAGCTGGCATGTCTTGTAACATGAATTACCCGAAGCAGCGGGCAGCTACAATTTCTACCGTCTCCAGATCTACATTTGAAATAATTGCATGCAACACTAAATTACTTGTACATTTTTATTATTGCATATTTATTAATACATCTGCATTCATACATGCATGTCTTAGCTAGTGTTTAAATCATATTTTTATTAACGGGGTGTGTTAAATTTAGATTTAAATTGATTAATAAAAATATGTAAATTTTAAAAGATTTTTATATTCTAAGAAGATTTTGGCAGAGGTAGATTTAAAATTTCGTACAGTTTTTAGGATTTAAATAAAATTTCTTACAAATTATTCAAAATCGGATGGATTTTTGCAAGATTTAAATGATACAAAATAAAATAGCGAAATTTTCAAAATTCATCATTTATACACCCAAATTTTAAAAATCAATAATTGTAAGAAAATTCCTTTTTGTATTATTCTTAATTTAATAAAATCTTGGTTAATAAATCGAAAGCATATATGGATTAAAATATTCTAAGTAGTCTAAACCGGCACATATAACCATTTTCACACGAAAAAAACTATATTTGATATTTTATTCCTAAACTATATATCAAAATGATACAGGCCATGTAAGTATTTAACTGTTTTCCTGCCATATGTTGGGGGTGGCCAGAAATGATAAAACTCACAATTTTCAACCTTCCGGCATAAACTGTACCTAGTGTTGGAATTCAAACTCTCTCCGGCTGCAGCATTACATGATATAAATAATTAAAGGGTAGGTGGTAAATTAGGTCAGGCAGGAGTAAAACCTGGAGTGTGAACAGAAGAAACAATGGCATCTATCCAAAAGGAAGTAAAATACATGCAGGTGAATTAAAAGCTAGTACTAGATAATATGAAAGACTTAGATGATGTTCAAAGCGGGTGGAAAATAATCAGTGAAGCAAAAGAATGTAAAGAAGTTGTTATACATGTCCAGGTACATACGATTAAAAGCAACGTTCCTGAAAATATGGTGGGCAGAAGATTAACATGCACGAACTAGTTGTGTAGATAAAGGGCCTGTTTGGCTCTTCTTAAAAGTTACAACTTATGTATTATAAGTTGATAAAAGTCAAGGGTGTTGTTTGTATAGTCACTTTTTTGATAACTTATAATTGATAAGTTGAATGTTAGAAATCACTAACATTTTACTTAACTTATCAACTTATTCTTTAATTTCTTTATTTTTCTAATATTTTATATTTTTACCTTTTTGTTTTTAAATATTTTTTTTAATTTAAAATGCAAGTGTTGAAATCATTGTATTTAATAATTATTTTTTCAAATTTAATTTAGCAAATTCTTCACTAACTTATAAGTAAATTTATCCAAACACTCGTATAACTTATAAGAATGCATAACTTATCACTTATAAAGCATTTACTCATTTTAAGATATAAGTCAACTTTTTTGTGATAAAGAAGGAAAGTACAGCAGCAGTTAGCTACAGAACCAGTAAGAGTCAAACACGAAGCTGGATTGTCTTAAATAATATCCATGAAACAAGGATAGCACTATTGATCATAGCATGCAGCATGTTCAACTTTAGTAGGCTGGTATTAAATAGATGTACATGTAAGCGCTGATGTAAGTAGGTGTCTATGTACCCTGTAAATAAGGTTGTATGTCTGCAGTAGTATAATATACCGAGTAAAAGAAAAAGAAGTGAAAAAAGGTTGTAGCCTTGTGAGGAATAGGAGCTGAAGCTCTCGTAAAAGAAAATAAAAGCCGTAGCTTTTGTTTGAGTGAAATAAAAATATATAAGTGTTGTGTGTTTACTTTATTTCCAAAATCTTGTTATACAATATATATTATATGTTACACCCAAAATTTATACAAGGAAATGATTGATTATTTGAAGATGGTCAACTGATTGCTGGAATATATTAACATGAATGATAGATGAAGGAAACAAGAAGTGAACTTCGAGCTCCAAAATAGGAGTGGATATGCGTTGGAGCGTCAACCATGGGCGAACCACAGGTTGGCGTGCCAATATGCTGAAAAGACCAAGTTGAGGCCCCAACTTGGAGATGCCATGAAAAAGGGATAGAATATCATTTAATGTGTGACATGTATTAAAGGTTTATAGAAGACTAAGATGAAGACCAAACATGACTGAAGGCACTAGTACAGAAAATGATTTTTGCATCTGTTAAAATGGTGACATATGGATGTTTGCAACAATCGCGTATGGAGGAGTCGTATAAGCTGGAAAGTATATGCGTCTGTTTTTCAAGAGATGCATATAGTCCATTGCGTTTGTCATCAACTGACACATAAAGCTGAAAAATAGCCGCAAAAAGTATGAGCTTTTGCGTCTGTTTATTTTAACTGACGCATATAAAAAGGCGTGATATGTCTGTTCAACAAGATCACACGCAAAACGTCTTTTTTTTAAATTATTTATTTTGTATTTTCAGCTAGAACCTGTCGATGCCAGTAATAACATGCATGCATACATTATGCTCCACAACAAAATACCAAATGTAAATCCAGTATATATCTCAATCCCAACAATAATATCAAAATCACTAATTTGGCAAAAGGGAATAATACTCGATTAAATACAATGTTCCACCAAAAATTTCAACATGTTCCACCAAAATACAATGTTTCGTCACAATTAAAAATGCTTAACTTCAAGTATTTTCACAAACTAATTAACAACTCCATCATAACTATCATTCCTAAAAATATTCATTCGTAAAAAAATCAGCCCAAATGTCTTGAATTTCATCAATTTGTTGTCGAGTATAAGATTCCATCCTTCCAACACCCTGCAATAATATATACACACCCAAATTAATTTGTAGTCTTCATGTTTCCTATCATACTTAAAATATATGACATTTAATATGGTTTTTCACATACCTTAGTCCAATTAGTATCCCCATTTTTACAATATTGTGAGACTATGTCGTACATGTACCTCATAACATAATAACCACACCGGGTACCTCCTCGTTGTTGAGGACACTAAAAAACCAATCAAATATTTTATGAAAGAAGCAAAATAAAATAAATACTGATATGCAAAAATAAAAATTAGGATAAGAAAGGTACTTTGAGATCTTCATGCCAATGCAGCTTTCTATCCATACTAATACTCTTGTTACCATTTGGCACAACACAACATAGACTTGCCTGTGAAATAAGAAAAGTCATCCACTAACTTTAACCACAAAAAGACACGTCACAATAATCAAAATTAGATTATATTACTTACACATTCAGAAATCCCTTGATGTGTATTTTTGGAGTTTTCTTTAAGGAATTGAACACATAAACTTCACTTTCGCGACAACAAATAAGGAGTAATATCCAGTGATTGCTACAAAAAGCATGATTAAAATTTAAAACTAGAGTTAGATATTTATTAATAGATCATCCAAAAGGAAACACACCAACATTATTATGCACCAACATAACATCAGACATATAATTAGTTATCAGTTCTGGATCTTTACGCACCAATGCCAATGCCGAGGGGCACATGAATCCGAAATCATCAACATTAGATTCCTTGCACAATTTATGAATGTACCTTGAATGTAATACATATATAAAGACGTGTCAGAAGATATTTTATGGGTGAGACTGATATGGGTTGTCCTTCAACAAGATTACACTTAAAAACTTCACTATCCTTAACAACACTGGTAATATTAGATTTAGTAGGCAGCATCATCACATCATGCAAATATTTACAGTTTTCACTCAGATTTTGTAATTCTGCTTCACCATTAACTTGCCCTTCATGCTTTTGAGTATGGGTAGTAGACCCTTTACTATCAACCTTTTTGTGTTTATGATGGACTTTAGTCTTATCTGGTACAATAGGATCCTAATTAAATGCATACCAAAAGTTTATTTTTTATAAAAAAAGCAAAACAGAATGCAAGACCATTATTTGAAATGGAGACATGTAATTTTTTTATAGAGAAATCATCACTACAAATTTAATTTTAAATTATTACCTGTCCCAACATAATGAGATTCTTTGGCCATTGGACAAAGCTACCGCTTGCATCACCTACCAAAATGTGCTCATTGCATGGCACCGGAAGGGGGGTTGTTTTATATTGACTGAAGACATCATCAACACACACTTTAACATTACCCGGTGCTATATGTACGTCGTGAACCATGCCAGCCCCTGGTAAAATTGATGGAAAAACCGTCCCCCTTACCACAATCAGTTTTTCAGATTTAGATTTCATCACACAAAGACGACATGGAGTGGGTTTCTGCATTACATGACATAAGTTATAATAACCAAGTGTGTTCAGATTTATTTTGCTCTTTCAGCTTCTTGCATACAGTTGGACCAAGTGTTCTTCTTTTTTTTTTTTTGGATTGATTTTGACTAGAATTTGTACTCTCATCCATTAATAAATCTGGAAAAAAAAAGATAGAGAGAAAATTCAGTCTTTAAGCAGCATATCATGAGAATTTAAAAGAAAGCAAGATATGAAAGATTAAATGTCTGCTACAGATCTAACACAAGTTCAAATGTCTTTGAATTCAACAATATATTTTCAAAACAAAATGCAAAAACTCTATATTTATTTCACTAATTAATTATCTTCTACTGCTTATAATAAGATAGACAAGTAAGCAATTAAGAATGATCATAAGGCATGTTAGGCAGCTAAAAGGTTTACACATAGAAGCTTCTAAATCACGTAACTATACAATTATTAGATACAGCGGTATAGAACATATCATATGAGAATAGTCAAAGACATTATGATTGACATAATAATTATTATACCTTATTATGCCAATTATAAAATTATACTTTGTCAGGCTCAAGGCATGTCTGAATACAACTATTAACAAGCCTACATCTTGTGACTATGTCACTCTACATGACCTAGTGAAGTTTATCACTGGGATATAGTATAGGTCTCTATTGTACTTGTCTTGTTTTCATGTACTTAGTTTTATTCTGTATGCTCAAGTTTATAATGAGCTTAGTAAGTTTCTTGCACCTAGAATGTACATAGGCCATGAAATAATTGTCCTGGAAGAAGTTCAGTTTGTTCATGCAGCAGGATAAAAGTGAATAAGGCCTTGAAGAAATAAGTTGCAGAAATTTGTCCAAGTCCCTATATCGTGAAGTCAGAATGAGCTATGTCGTAAAGTCCTCAAAGTCCATGTCGTGAAGTGCTGAGATCGCATAGTCTGAAATGAACTATGTCGTGAAGTCTTCAAGTCACATGTCGCGAATTGTTGAGATCGCAAAGTCTGAAATGTACTAGATCGTGAAGTCCTCAAAAAGGCTATATCGTGAAGTCCTCAAAAGGCCATATCATGAAGTCAGAAATATGTCATATCGCATACTCCTAAAATACCCATATAACAAAGTCCTCATATAGCAAAGTCAAATGCTCTATGTCGACAAGTCACAGGATAAGGAGTATTGTAGTACCCCTAGACCCGGGGTCAGGAATCTGGGTTGTCACGCTCCATCAATTATACAATACCTGTATTACTTACAACATTCTAATAATATAACTCCAAAAGACCCCAATCACTTACGCACACACACACAAGTTATAGCCTTGGAAATGAGCAACAATAAGTAACACTTGTTATTACAAACCAAATGTACTATCCAGGATCTCATCTATTATTTACAACCTCTACCTGAAGTTACAATAATAGACCTCACAATTCTATACAAGGTTTAATAATACAAACCTATTCGAAAACAATTCTTACTAACTCAGTCTACAGCTGTTCTGCTAAATCCGACAGTATCCATCTTGATGAACTAACTCAAGGGTGGTCTCTCCATTCCCTTGCTCTCGTAACACGAGGTGAATCGGCAATGTTTTCTTCATGCTGAAAGTATAAATAAAGCAAGAATGAGCTAATAGCGCTCAGCAAGAAATCTATCCCAGTTTAAATCTTTAAACCTTTTTGGAAGATAATCCATATGGGATCACAGTTTTTTTAACATCACTAGGGTCTAACCCCAAAATAGTATACCGTTCAAAATACCGTATGACTTATAATCATACTCAATAACTTTTCGTAATCATTTGGAAATCCTTGGTATCAGTATGATAACCAAGACTCAAAACATATCTTTTTAAAATAGATATCAAATAATGGAATCAAGGCTTACAGCCTATCCATTGATTCAAAATACTATACAGTTCAATATACTGTATATCTTCAATACTTTCTCAACATATACATATCTATTTAGATATCTCATACTGTTCAAAATACTGTAGAATATCAGTAATGAACACCTTTTTATAAAAGAGCAAGAATGAGCACTATAGCTCGACAATCATATATAGAAGCTTAATCATATATGTAAGCTTATATCATAAAGGAAAACCTTTAAAACTCCGTTCGTATACAGAACGATATGTTTAAATATTCTTTTCGTCAAAACATGCCATACAGTACAACCACTGTATGAGGAACATCATTACTCATCACTGTCACATTATCAGTAACTCAGCGCCTAGGCTTTTGTTACAATGTGCAGCACAACTCCAATTGGAGGGAAGGGAATATACTGGAACACCCGATACACGGTGATCAACCGTTGTATCGTAACTTTTCTTTTCTACTAGTAGAAGGACGACTTCCTGTTCGGTTATCACCCTGACCGCATATGGGTCATTGTGCTAAGAGATCACTACCTCGACGCCTATTTTTCATCACCGGGCAAGCCTTAGCACTCAAGAGATCACTACCTCGGCGCCTATTTTTCATCACCGGGAAAGCCTTGATAAATTTGGCACTACCCCGACACCTATTTCATTGCCGTGTAGGCCTTTTCAATTCCCATGATGAAAAACATTAATGAAACGGAAATCGGAATTTAATTCCATATTTCCCAAGTACGAATACTTGTCAAAACTTTGTAACCGTTTAGAACACCTTACTCCAGAGTAATTGAAAGGAGTAAGTCAAAGTGTGGGTTGACATTAGTCAACGAGACTACCGATGGTTACTATGTATTTTGAAATTATGACCAGGGAGTTTATTGAAATATCAGAGTTCAGTGAGTTTGAAAAACTTCTTATTTGAATGGGGGAGCCATCCCCTAGTTATAGATACTTTAGAGGAACAGTGGAAGTAAATCATTGTCCTCTAATTCTTGAACTAGATTCCCAGTTTTCGATGAGTTGGAAAAATACTATTCGCATTTAATTACCTTTAACTATCTTAAGATAATAGTTGGGAATCTCTATTTTAATACCTTTTCTAAAAATCAGAAATTTATATTTTTGTGTAAATAATAGAACTTTTAATCATATAATAAGGTGCTATGATTTTAAATCATATTTGGAATATCTAATAAATACCCAAATAATAAATATTAAATTATTATTCAATATAAAACCACCTAAGTGAATATTCAAAATAATATTCTCTTAGTTAAATAATCCTCAGATAATAAATATTGAATTATTATTCAATATAAAACACTTAAGTGAATATTCAAAATAATATTCACTTATTTAAATAATATTCAAATAATAAATATTGAATTATTATTCAATATAAAACACTTAAGTGAATATTCAAAATAATATTCACTTAATTAAATAATATTCAAATAATATATATTATAATATTATTTAAATATCTTGCCTTAAATATCCAATTATATAGATATTGGAATATTTAATATACCCTTAAAGTATAACCGTCCCTGGAACCTCCCAGCTTCTGACAGTAGTTTAAAACAAAATAATAATTTGACTCCCGGTCTAAGTTTTTAAAACCATCGTACAAGTACTCTATACTTAGAGTCTTTAATCCTTAACCTTGGTATATATCTAGTACTTAGCTAGCATATAAACCTTATACCGCTTTTTATAAAAAAGCGAAAACAGTTATTAAGTCGTTTCACCGCATAAAGCAGCATATATAGCGATACCACAACATATATCACAACAGCATCATTATATGGTATAGGGTTTGAAAACTTGCATAATATTGTATGCATATAATACATTTGAAAGCATGCATCTATCATATGCATATTAACATCTTCGTAGTTTAAAATCCAAACACCTCCATATACGATGTACGGTTTGAAAACATGCATAATATCGTATGCATATATTACATTTGAACACGTGCATCTATCATATGCATCATCAGAATATGGTACTTTAAAACATAGCATGGAATGAGAAAACTTGCCTCGGGTCCTTGGTTGTTAGGGGTTCAAGAACTTGCCGGGAAATCTATAAACAAAGAAATACCCGATCAGTCCCCTGGCTTAATCATTTAAAGTGCATTTAACTTAAGCACTAACGTTCTATTAACGAACATCAATTGTCTCGCTCTTGGTCATCTATAACCTCATAACATTCCGTAACTCTTAAGTCAAAATCTTGGGTGAAAACCATTAACAAATCCCAAGTACTTTTCATTTACTAACTCCTTGTTTTAAATCATCCTCTTAAGGGTATTTCACTCGCGCAACTTTCGTTCACGTATTTTTATAAAATCACCAACTCATCTTTTTAACTCGAACCCTTCTAGGCTTCCTTTCCTTATTATACATACTAGTATCCATTTTAATATCTCAATCCAATTCCAATTTTAAAGGGCTTGATCCCTATCTCAAAGTTCATACAATGAACTATCTCGTTACGCGAAACCGCTTTTACTAAAACGGACGCTATTCCTAAACCGTAAACCAAAACGATACGATTCCTTCGCCAAAGTAATCTAGGAAACAGAGCCTACATGCTCATGGTCAGAAACCTCAAGTTTATGCCCTGTTTTGCAGTCATGGTTTCTGTCTAAACTACCTAAGTAAAATCCGACATGGTAACGGCGCTTATGCGTACTTCCCGTGTTTTTCAAACACTCATCCACACTACAATCAACCATCAACCAACCACCAATCAAACTCAAGTCTATAATATCATTTAACTGTCCAAATAAGGTCACCCTCTATTTCACAAGTTCATCCACAAATCATCCATCAAACATGCTTAAAATCATGCATACATGCTTTATTCTAACATAGTTTCAATCTAACACTTCGAACTTACTAGATCAAGCAAAAATCATAAAAAGAAAGAAGTTTATACCTTCCTTGGATCTTAACAAAGGCTATATATGGATGATATACCGTTCCTTGCTCCTTAACTAAGCTAATCAAACCTAAAAACATCAAAACAAATCAAGATTCTATGAGGTTACTATTCACATCACTATTCATCATCAACTTTGCATTCAATTTTGACCAAGCTATCATACATGGATGAAGCTAAGATTAGAGATCTACCTTGGATATTGGAAGGGGGTGATTTAGAGCCCAAGATCATGATTTTTGGTGGAGTGGAAGTTGGAGCAAAATGTTTAAGGACTTGAATGAAGAAAAGAGCCGAAAGTTGATGTTCTTCTTGTTCATCTTCTTTTGTTTTGTTTTCTTTTGTTTTTCTTTTCCTTTTGTTTGTCTAATAAACCTTTAACACTTTGTCATCTGATTTGTGTGGCTAAGACAAGGTTTTGTCATCAATGACAAGGCCAAAATGAACTTGTGGTGGTGGTGAAAGTGGTGACAAGGTGGTGATTCATCACCTTGTCATCACTTTGTCATGCTTATGTCATCCCCTTGCATCATGCTTATGTCATCCTTTGCATCCTCAATTCTTTTATATATTGCACTTGATGATCTCATATAATACTCCTCCTTTGGTTAGGGTTTAATTCATAATTTGTTACGCTTTTGTTTCGCGATAGTTTCTAGTGGTTTTAAAGACGTTTCCCTATACCAATGCTAGGGTACTTCCTTTATCCTTCCATTACCTTGGTTTAATATATGATCCTAGATTTCTCACCTTGTCTTAAGATATGATCATGTATTTCTCATTCCACATACTTTCTTAAAACGATCAAATCAATACGTTCTTGATTGTCCAGTGAATAGTGACTTAAAACTCGGATGGGAATCTTCTGATTCTGATCGCGTTTACATTCACTTATTTTTCCTATACATCAATAATATAACCTCGAAACATTCATTCCATATCATCCACATAGCGTGGTCTGAAAAATTTTCCATCAGCAAATTTACTATTCATCGCATTTACTATTCATCAATTTTTTTTTTAACTAAGTCCAAAATTTGGGGTTATTACAGTATGCTGGAGTTCACGATGTCAACACTTAGGCGATTTATAACAAGACAAATAAAGGTACAATATCAGAGTTCATGGAGACAAATACTGAAGCATCTGTTACGGTGAGGTGGTCCAAAGACAGATGGTAAATCTACAGCAAAACTTGGAGAGAAAGAATAGAGACAAGAAACTACAGATACGGGAAAGGATAACAGAAAGCAAGTGGTCTTTCCTGACACAGTTAACCTCTTATGGAAGAACAAGTTGGAGTTACAGTTAGGGGTAGCTGTGTAAATAGGAGTGTGCACCAGTTTGTATAGGTATTATATATATTGTGCAAACCCTATAGTTAGCTGTAAAAGAGATACACATAGAATTATCCAAGCACTATTTTTTCGGTAAGAAAACAAGAAAACACTGTTCTTGTTTAGAAGCCAGAATTTCACTTGTGAAATTTTAGAAGCTGTAGTATTTGATTTACTTTATACAAAGTAGATTAAAGTGATTGTGTGTGTTCTATTTATTTTATTTCCGCATTTTCATACTACACAATCTAACAAAGCTTTTAAGTTTCAAGAAAACGAAAAACATTCAAACTATCCATTCACCCCACCTCTGTCTAGTTTCCTAGTGATATTCATATCTAACAAGTGGTATTAGAGCAGGCTGTTGATATACAAACAGAAAAAGATCAAGAATGAGTTCACAGAAACTAAGCAGTATCAAGATTCCTCCCTTTAACAAGGAACACTACAATCTATGGAAGAAGAAGATGTTGTTGTTCATCAAAGCTTCAAACCCCATGTATTTAGACATCCTAAAACATGGTCCCTTCATTCCAAAGATTGAGATTGCTGAAACAACGGTTGGTACTGAGAAAATACCACGGCATCATGAGCCTAAAGATCCTTCCAAATACACTGATCCTGAAAAAGAGAAAGTGGCTCTAGATGGAAATCTCCAACTCATTATTTGTGAATCTATGGATCTTAGCATGTATGACACTATTGCTCATTGTAGTAGTGCTAAGAAGATGTGGGATCTCATTGAAGTGCTATGTGAAGGAACTCCTGAAGTAAGGAAAAACAAGAAACAGATTCTTGTTTCTCAGTATGAAGCCTTCATGGCTCAGCCAAAAGAGGGCATCATAGAAGTGTTTGAAAGGTTCAACGGGTTGATAAATGATCTTAAGCTCTATGACAAACACTATGAAACTGAAGAGCTTAACAAAAAGTTCTTATTGACTCTTCCAAATCATTTGGAGCCCATGATCTCTTCTTTCATGGAAAGAGATCTAACTAAGATTGACTTTGATGTGTTATATGGTGTGCTAAAAACATATGAACTGGAGCTGTTTTAGAAAAGATCCATTCAGGCAAAGCAAGGCGTAATGGCCAACACATCATGTGCCCTCATTGATGATAATCTAAGCCAAAGGTTGGAAGTTGTAAAAGTTAGTCAAGCTAAGGTTGAAGAACTGGATGTTGAGGAAACTGTTGAAGAACCTCAAGTCACTTATGAGTTGGCTGAGGAAGATGACTTCTATAGCATAGATGAACTGGATCAAATGGAGAACAAATCTTTTGCTTATATGGCTAGGAGGTATCCTAATATAATATTCAAAAGGAAGCAGCCATTTAAGTCCAAGTTTAATGCTAGTGGTGCTGGTGGATCAAGTGTCTCAAATACCTTTTTTAGGTCCAAAGTATCGTAGAAGGGGGGGGGGGGGTTGAATACGATACTCACAAATTATTTAATTTCGTTCGCGGATAAATCATTCAGTTCAACTACAAAATCAAAGGTACCAAATCAAAACAAGAGTCGGGGAATATATCGTTTTATAAATATAATCTGCGAAGGGTGCTACAATTCTAATCCGTAGATTAGCTTCAATGAGGTCTAGGTTATACACAATCAATACAATGATAGAATTCTGAGCAATATTAATTTCTATGATTTTCTCTAGCTCAATTTTCTCTCTTCGTAAATGATTCTATGTTCTTCCTATTAACTGAAGAAGACACTTCTTCTCTCCTATATTAATTGTAGACTTGAATTGAAAAACCATCGAACCAAAAGTAATCAATTAATCTTGGCCGTTGGATCTTCATCAACCTGTCAAATAAAGAAACTTTTTACCTGCTCCTCAAATGAAAAACCATCGAATTATTAAAAGTAATTTTCCATTCGATAGTTTTTAAATAAAAACTATCGAATGTCAAATTACTTAATAATTGTTTTCTGATAGATTTCATATATCCCATTCGATGGTTTTCATAAATGAAAAACCATCGAGCCATTTTCTTTAGACTTGATCTTTTATAAAACCTTTTGAGTTTCAGGGTGTTTAGTATTAGACTGAATCAATTTATTCTGAGACGATAAAACAACTTGATCTTTTTAAGTGCTGTCAACTGGTGCAACTGGTCTGGTTCACAGATGAATAACACTTGATCAATTCTTCTATGTCTTCAATTCAATGCTGCTGATTAGTCCTTTGTCGATCTGGTTGCTTCAAATAAATCACTGGAACCCTGTGGTGCTGACTCTAAATCATTCACATACTTCTGTAGTCTTGAAAGTCTTGTTTCTTTAATTGTCACCAAGGCTTGAACATTTTCATGAACTTCTTTCCGTGACTTGTTTACGGACTTCAAGAATACATAATATTTTGATTTTTTGAGTTCACCTTTTCTTTTTTGATTCTGGATTCATGTGCTTCTGTTAATATTATTGTTTGTCTTGTCCTTTGTTGTGTTGTAGTATCTCTGTAACATCTTATGTTACATTATGCTTTACAATCTCCCCCTATTTGATTGTATAGAGTTCGACAAGCAAATACCTCGAGGATAACTCAACTAACTAAGGAAACATGAAACTAATTAAAGTAAGACATCTTGATAATATTAAATGCATTCTGGATGAGATATATACATTTCCAGATTTCATAATTCAAAAAACATTAAAACTTTATATATTGAAGTTGCTCCTCTAGTCTGAGCTGATAGTTGTTTTGTTCTTTGCTTCTGTTCTTCAGTCCATCTCAATCTCACCTTCTTCAATAATAGGATTGGAGTTAGCAGCTTGATAATCAATCACGGATGGATAGTGCAATGAATATCCAGGTTTAAGGATTGCTCCTTTGATGTGTCTTCCAATATATTCAACCTCTTGACCCACTCCAGCCCACAACCATGCAATGTTAACATCTTTCTTGTTTAGCTTTGGCATGTTTGGTAGTCCGGGACCCACTTCCAATCCTTTCTCCACTCTCTTCCTATAGTAAGGAACATTCTCCATTAGAAATCTTCTCATAGTGTCTGCTGCTTTGTCCTTCTCCGTTGATGTGAATCCAGTGGATCTAAGATACTTCTCCACTGATATTAGATAGTTACTTGGATAATCTTTCAGCTTGTCCTCAGTCAAATAGCAGATTCTGAACAAGTCATTCGTCATGAATCTAACCATTGGAGGATCTTCAGTAATCTCTGGACTGACTTTCATCAAGATTTCTTTAACATGCTCACGGAGCAGTTCATTTAGCTTTGTAATCCTTTGAATCTTGATGAGCATCACCTGCAATTCTGTGTATGTTCTCTGTTCAAAAAACTTAGTAGAAATCACAAATGTACCTTTCTCAAGAAAATTAATCAATATGTTCTAGGCACCATTTGCTTTCACTCCAGCTTTCAGAAAGATCACAAAATTTCTCAGTGCAGTGAAGTAAGTCTGATCTTCAAGATTTGCACTTCTAATGTCCTGAATGATAACTTCCACCTCCGCATTGTCGTTGACTTCTAATCCGTCTTCAACTCCACAGAAAGTTTTATAAGCCATCTCCCAGTCAATACCTTGTTTCTTTGCCAAATCCATCATCTTCTTCTTCCTTACTTCAGCATACACCTTGAATCTTTTGAGCTTCTCACTTCTTAGAACTGCCCGATGTCTTTCCTTCTCAGCTTGCCTGGCATCTCTTTTAGCTCTTTCAGCTTTCAATATCTCCAAGGCAGCTTCCTGTTCCAGTGATAGAGGATTTGCTTCTTCCATATTATCATCCAAGATAGGAAATTCTATAGGCTCTGGAGAATATGGTTCATGCTCTTCCTGTTGTTGCTCATGCATTTCAAATCCCTCTTCACTTTCTTCTGCTTCTGCTTCCATGTCTTTAATCCAGTATTGTCTAACTGTAATAGTTTCATTGGTTTCCCATACTCCCCATCCATCTGTCTCCCATCCTCCATTTTTCTCCCCCTTAGTTGAGGAATCCTCGATGTAGTTGTCCTAATTGTAAAAGGTTGTAGTAGGATCAGGTTGTTGATTTGAAGGTCCGGGTTGTTGGTTCCTCAACATATTCCATATCGACTGTACTCCGTCACTTTGGTTCTCCACGAAATCAGCAATGTCCTTATTCATCTCATGCATAGAAGCCAGCTTCAGGTCAATGTCATCAAGTCTCAATTTGGTAGTCTTTTCAATTCTATCCAATCTCTGGTTAAGCTTAGACTCCACTCTAGACAGGGTGTTCATTGCATCTTTTACCCTAGCTTGACCATCCCGGATAACCAGAACGTCTTCTTTCAAAGCTTCTTGTCCTTGTTGCAGAGCATTTACTTCATTCATGAATCCATCCTTCAGCTCTTTGACATCTGTTCTCAAGTCGACCAGTTCCTCCATTCCTTCCTTCTTCAAGGAGTCCACTGCCTGTTTAGTACCTGTTATAGTGCCAAATGCACTGCTTAAGACCCTGTAGATTCTTCTGGAATCAGCTGCAGCCAAGTCAACCTTCTCTTGAATAGTCATTAAAGAAACATTGGCTTGACCAGAAGAGATCCCTTGGTCAAAGGAAGGTCTCAGTGGAACCTTGAATAATGGATTTCTTTGTTTATCATGAACCGTCATCTCCTTGAGAGTGGATTGTACATGTAGCTCTCTTTCAGTAGGTAGTAGCAAATCATCAATGTTTGGTAGGGTTAGGGTGTCACTCCTCACATTTGGCTCTGGGTGTGCACTCAACGTTTCTGTTAGTGTTTCACTCATATTTCCTTTCTCACTCAGGCCAGGTGTAAGTGTTTGTGTTTCACTCATTCCCTTAGTTCTCTTTGTACCTGCATCAGAAAACACCGTAGCCATCCTTAAGGAGGTCACCGGTGGTGCAATGGGGCTTCGCAAGTCCCTGTCCTTGGATCTACCAAGTTGCTGATCATCCGTAGATATCCTTTGTAGGATCTAGAGTTTGAATCTCTAGGAGGCTAGAATCAGGCACTATTAACAGCAGAGATCTTGAAACTCCCTCTAAAGTCTGTGAAGACCTTTCCTCAGTTAACTCCTCAATTAAAATTGATTCATTGTCACCGAGTTGTCGATCCGCACCTATGTCAGACCCTTTACCCGCAGGATCCAGATATGTTCCATCTGGGGAGGTAGATAATGACCCTTGTAATTGTGCATTTAGATCGAAACCTTCTCTCGACGTCTGTGAAGACACTTTGTTCTTAGAACCTTCAACCAGTGAACCTGACCGTAATATGGTCGGAACACCAGTTGCTTCCGTCAATTCATCCTTGCTTGATTGAGCTATAGGTTCAGATATAGCTTTGGTTAGTGTAGCCCAATCAGCATCAGAAAAATCTGTGAAGGGCTCTTTGGAGGTTTGAAATGAAGTTTCAACAATCGCCTCATTTTCTAGTCTTCTCCTTTTAGAGGAAGGCAGATTTGTTGTTGAATGGTGTATCTCCTTATGTGGTGCTGCTTTGGCACTATCTCCCTATACACTCAAGGATGTCTGTATGTTGGGTATAGTAGGGGAATGAGGTTCATTTATGTTTTCATTTGGCACGTCCAAAGGCTCTATGACCGTGGTTAGAAATTGTGGGTTTGCAATCTCTTGGTCATGAATGGCCACCAAGGGCTCTGGATCAACATCCATTGGTTGTGGTTCAGGAGCCATAACAGGTTCAGGGATATTACCTTCATTTACATGTTCCCCTGGGGGTAGAAGTGGTAGGGGCACCGTTCTTAGATATTCAGTTAGAACAGTTGGCACCCCTGGAAGATGATTCTTTCTGATCAGAGCTGTTATTGCATTGCTCTTCATCTTCATGCACTCCATTGTCTCCTCACCTTCAAAGGTCTCCCGCTCTTCATCTGTTAACACATCATCAAGAATTATCTATAGGAACCTAGGATAGAAACAAATCACATCATCTATGCCTGTTCTTTCATCCAGTGGTCCCATGCACATAATAATCTGATCAATCACCAATTTTCCAATGTTTATATGCCTATTGTTAGCAATGGCAAACCCTATCTTTTGAAGAAACAGAGGAATGCCATGCAGATTTGTAATCTTAGCAGTAAAAACATAGATTAAAGTGTGAAAGAAAAAATTCCATGGCTTAGTCAGATAATGCTTTAGGAACTCTCCCACAAAGAAGTTTGGTTGTTGACTTCTTATGAGATTGAAGAAAGCATGTATTTCCTTAGTATTGGGGTCAGGAACAAGGTTTTCTGTTGGAAAATGTAAAACCCTATTAACGTCATGTTCCGTCACCCTTATTGTTCTGCCCCCTGGCACAACAAAACTGAAGGCACTTACATTATTCTCTGATGTGTTAGTGGCGGATGTGTACAATGCAGTCAATTGATCAATATAAAGGACCACGGGAGTACTCAGTGCATATGCCACTAAAGAACGTGTGTTCAGAAATTGTGCCCATGCACGAAACTATAAGTTCGTAATGGTTTGCACATTCTGAAACGAGACATGATTAGTCTTAGTTACGATAAATTCTCAGGCCATTATTTTTCAAATTTCCAGAAAATTCAATTTAAACCAAAACTAATTAATTTTAATTAATTATTTCTAATTAATCAAAGTTGAAACAAAATAACCCTTTTATCTGAACTAAACACCTTAACCAAAAAAAAATTCCTAAACTTAGAACTCTTAATATAAATTGATAATTTTCAAGCTAAATTAAACCTTAAGAAACCTATTGATTAATCAACAGAGTATCCAATTGGTTTCGAATTATCAAAGTATTCAAAGTTCAACTGTTTCTCTTTCTCGATGGTTTTGTCTTGAAACCAATTAAAAACTCAACAGAACACAAATACACAGTGATTTCACGGTTAAAATGAAGTGACTGCAGTAAAAATGGATTGTTGAAGGTAAAAATCAGTAACAAGATCAAGAAACTATCGAGTTCTTTCTTGTTCTTGGCTGTGTGTATTATATGTAAGTATATATATGAATCCTTAGATCTGTAAAATGAAGAAAAATAACGTCCAAGGGCCACATTTATACTGCCTAATCTACAGGGGTATTTTTGTAACTTCATGGTCGATAGTTTTTTAAATGAACTTTCGATGGGTTTTTCAGAGGCGCAATAAAGTCAAAAATACTTCGATAGTTTTTGAAAAACTATCGAAGTGTTTAAAATCTGGAATTTAAATCGACTTACTGAAAAACTATCGAAATCTTTTCCTGTTTTAAACCAAAAACTATCGAACTGTTTTTCTGAAAACCATCGAGGATTTTAAATATAGGAAAAATGAAATCCTTTCGATAGTTTTCCACTTCAATTTCAAAATCTATCGAGAAATCCCTTCGATAGACTTTATTTTTTTTCAAAAAACCATCGAATTACATGATTCGATATTTTTTGCTTCTCATTTAATTTCTAAAACCTGTTCTGTTTTTAAAAATCAAACATTTTATTTTTCTGTCAACTTTTAATTTGAAAAAACTTTTTCAAATTTACCAAAATCAAGGTTAACAGAAAATTCACAATTTTCTCAGAATAAAATAGACTAAATATCATTAAATGATATTAACCAATTAAAATCCAATAAATTATGCTGCATTAATCTACAATGTTTAAAACAAAGTAAATTAATTCAAAATAAATAGATGCTTAAATATTTAGAACAAATATTAGCACCTAAATAATTTTAGAATTAATAACCAATTAAATGCCAGAAGATATATCATCCATAATTATGACATAAAATTAGTACAATAATCCTAACTACGAGAATTGCTCCAGAAAATAAATTCACGAGTCCTAAGGATATTACAATTCTTAAACTCATGTATTCACTAGGACTATCTTGCAGTTACTGACTTCTAATCAAAATAAATTAGAAAGATTTAACATCCCAAGTTCACCATCCAGCTTATAAAAAGTGGATTCATCAAGCGGTTTAGTGAAGATGTCTGCAATTTGTTACTCCGTGGGTACAAAATGTAACTCCACAGTTCCATTCATGACATGCTTTCAGATAAAATGATATCTGATGTCGATGTGCTTCGTCCTCGAGTGTTGCACTGGGTTGTTGGAGATTGCTATGGCACTTGTGTTGTCACAAAATATTGGAATCTTTGTCAACAAAAGTCCATAGTCACGGAGTTGGTTCCTCATCCACAAGATTTGAGCACAACAGCTACCAGCAGCTATTCAGCTTCAGCTGTTGATGTGGACACTGAGTGCTGCTTCTTGGTGTACCAAGAAACTAACCTTCTTCCAAGAAACTGACAGCTTCCTGAAGTACTCTTCCGATCAATCTTACAACCTGCAAAATCTGAGTCTGTGTATCCAATAAGATCAAATCCTGTATCTTTAGGGTACCAAATTCCAAGATTTGGGGTCCCCTTAATATATCTAAATATTCGTTTAACAGCTATTAGATGAGATTCTTTAGGATCAGACTGAAACCTAGCACACAAGCATGTTGCAAACATTATATCTGGTCTACTTGCACTGAGATATAGTAAGGAGCCTATCATACCTCTGTAGCTTGTGATGTCAACCTTCTTACCAGTTTCATCCTTATCAAGTTTAGTGGCAGTTGGCATTGGAGTCTGTTAGGCTCAAGACATGTCTGAATACCACCATTAACAAGCCTACACTATGTGACTATGTCACACTACATGACCCAGTGAATTCTATCACTGGGATATAGTATAGGTCTCCCTATGTACTTGTCTTGTTCTCATGAACATTAGCTTAATCATGTATGCTCATAATTAAAATGGGCTTAGCAAGTTTCTTGCATCTAGAATGTATATAGGCCATTGAATAATTGTCCTGGTAGAAGTTCAGAAATGTTCATGCAGCAGGATAGAGATGAATAAGGCCCTGAAGGAATAAGTTGCATAAATTTGTCTAAGGCATTATATAGCAAAGTCAGAATAAAGCTATGTCGTCAAGTCTCCAATATCCATGTCGAGAAGTGCTACATGGCATAGTCCAACTTGTACTATGTCGTGAAGTCCTCAAGACTCATGTCGTGAAGTGTTGAAGTCAGCAAAGTCAAAATGTCTAGATCGTGAAGTCCTCAAATGACCTATGTCGTATAGTCCTCAAAAAGCCTATGTCGCATAGTCCTCAAATGACCTATGTCGCATAGTCCTCAAAAAGGCTAGATCGCGAAGTCCTCAAATGACCTGTATCGCGAAGTCCTCAAAGGCCATATCGCGTAGTCTTTACAAGTGACATCGCGTAGTCTGGAATGAAGTGGAGTTCACGATATCAACACTTAGCCGTTTACAACAAGACAAATGAAGGTACAAGATCAAAGTCAATGGATATAAATACTGAAGCATTTGTTCTGGCAAGGTGGTCCAAAGAACAAATGGCAAATCTACAGTTAAACTTGGAGAGAAAGATAAGAGACAAGCAGCTACAGAAACGGGAAAGACTCTGAAAAGCAGGTGGTCCTTCCTGACACAGTTAACCTCTTATGGTAGAACAAGTTGGACGAACAGTGAGGGTAACAGTGTAAATAGGAGTGTGCACTAGTTTGTATAGGACTTATATATATCAGGCACTCCCTATTGTTAGCTGTAAGAGAGATGCACATTGTTTTATCTTAAGCACTATTTTCTCTGTAAGCAAAACAAGTTACAAACTGTTCTTGTTTAGAAGCCAGAAATTCAGTTGTGAAATTCTGGAAAGCTGTAGTATTTAATTTTCTTAATACAAAGTAGATTAAAGTGATTGTGTGTGTTGTTTATTTTCTGCATATTACCTAGCATAATCATATACAGCTTACTTAGTTCTCAAGAATCGAAAAATCTCAAAACTATCCATTCACCCTCCCTCTGTCTAGTTTCTAAGTGATATTCATTACTAACAGAGTCTTTGCTGTAGATGAGTCTTCCATTTGATACTTTTTCAGAAGATCTTTGATGTACTTGGACTGGTAAATGAATATTCCATCTTGCCTTTGATACACTTGCAGTCCAAGAAAGAATGACAATTCACCCATCATGCTCATTTCATATCGACTCTACATTAACTTAGAAAATCTCTTGCATAGATCGTCATTAGTAGAACCAAATATTATGTCATCAACATATACTTGCACCAATATCAAATTATTTTTGTGTTGTTTGTAAAAGAGAGTTTTGTCTACAACACCTCTTGTAAAATCATTTTCAAGTAAAAATTCAGAGAGAGTGTCATACCATGTCCTTGGAGCTTGTTTGAGTCCATAGAGAGCTTTGAATAGAAAGTACACAAAGTCTGCCAGTTTTGAATCCTCAAACCCGGGAGGTTGTTCCACATACACTTCTTCTTCTTCTAACTCCCTGTTCAGAAAAGCACTCTTCACATCCATTTGATATACCTTGTAATTGGAATGTGCTGTGAATGCCAGAAACATTCTGATGGCCTCAAGTCTTGCTACTGGTGCATAGGTTTCATCATAATCTATACCCTCTTCTTGAGAGTAACCTTTAGCAACCAGTCTGGCTTTGTTTCTCGTTACAATGCCATCTTCATCCAATTTATTTCTGAATACCCATCTTGTTCCTATAACAGATTTTCCTTTTGGCCTGGGTACCAGCTTCCAAACTTTCTGCCTTTCAAACTGATTGAGTTCCTCTTGCATTGCAATCACCCAATCTGGATCATCTAGGGCATCTTCAACTTTCTTAGGTTCTGTTTCTGAAAGAAACCCAGAATAGTGACATTCATTTTGTGATGTCCTCCTAGTTCTCACTCCTATGTCTGGATCACCAATGATCAAGTGAAAGGGATGATCTCTATTCCATACCCTTTGTCTTGGCAGATGCGATCTTGATGATTCTCCTTGTTCTAGATGTTGTGGAGTGTAACTAGTTGATCCTTCTCCTGCTCCCCCTGAGTTGTTGACGGTGTGATCTGTTGACCCTGTTGTTTGACTAGTGGATCCAGTAGTAGTTTGAGTATCTCCACCACTGTCATCACTTGGTCCAGAATCATTATCATTATCATTATTATTAATAACTGTAACAACTTCAGATTCTTCTTCAATGTCAGAGAGATCTCCTGATAGATTTTCAAATACCAAGGATTCAGAGTTCTCTCTAGTTTGCAGGCCTGGTCTTTTGGTGTCATCAAATGTTACATTAAAGTTTTCCAACACCTTCTTATCTTCAATCACATACACCCTATAAGCCTTAGATTCCAGAGAATAGCCCAGAAAAATGCCTTCATCTGCTTTGGCATCAAACTTGCCTAGATGTTCTCCATCTTTAAGTACAAAGCACTTTGCACCAAACACATGAAAGTACTTCAGTGTTGGTTTCTTGTTGGCCATTAACTCATACAGAGTCTTTTGATGATCTTTGTTAATCAGGGTTCGATTTTGAGTGTAGCATGCTGTATTCACTGCTTCTGCCCAAAAGTAAGTGGGAAGTTTTGATTCATTCAACATGGTCCTTGCTGCTTCAACCAAGGTCCTGTTCTTCCTTTCCACTACTCCATTATGTTGAGGAATTCTTGGTGCTGAATACTGTCTTGATATTCCTTTCTCTGAGCAGAAATCATTAAGAACTACATTCTTGAATTCAGTTCCATTGTCTGATCTGATTGTTCGCACATGTAGCTTAGCTTCCACTTCTATCTTCTTGATGTGATAAATGATTAGTTGTGTTGCTTCATCCTTTTATTGTAAGAACAACACCCACGTGTACTTGGAGTAGTCATCCACCATTACTAATGCATATCTTTTCCTTGAAAGTGACATAACATTGACTGGACCAAATAAATCAATATGAATCAGTTGTAATGGGTCAGCAATGCTTGTCATTCCTTTGCTTCTATGTGATGCTTTCTTCGACTTCCCTTTTTCACATGCTTCACATAGTCCCTCCTGATTGAATTACATCAGGGGCAACCTTCTCACTAACTCTCTCTTTACCAAAGAGTTCATAGTTTTGAAGTTCAAATGTGAGAGCTTCTTATGTCATATCCAACTTTGTTCTGAAGATGCCTTACTGTAGAAACATGTAACTTCTCCTTCACTGGTAGAACTTAAGTCAGCTATAAACAAATTTCCTTTTTTACTCCCAGTAAAGCAATCTTCTCATCCTTCCTGTTTGTGATCAAGCACTTGTCCTTTCTGAAATCTACATTGTAGCCTTTATCACAGAACTGATTGATACTTAGAAGATTGTGCTTCAATCCTTCAACAAGAGAGATGTTTTCAATGATGACATTCCCAATTTTCAATTTACCATATCCCGTAGTGAATCCTTTGTCGTCATCTCCAAAGGTTACAATCGGGCCGGTCTTCTTAACCACCTCTGTAAGCAGGGACTCTTCACCTGTCATGTGTCTACAACAACCACTATCCAGAATCCACACGACCTTTGAGCTTTTAACCTTACCCTGCAATCACAGATTGATTAAGCGGACTTTGGTACCCAAACTTGTTTGGGTCATGAAGGTTTAGATACTTTAACATGAGTAACATTCAAGTTAGTCTTAACTTGTTTGACATTCATGCTTTCTGTGGGTTTGACATTATCAGTTCTATTGCTACCAGATGCATTCATCAACTTAAAATAAGCATGCATAATGTTGTATGTACATAGCAAACACTCTTTCTTTCCATAGGGTTCATGAATATCAGGCATGTCAGACATGTTATGCATTGCAGAAGTATCAGCAGTTTCTACTTTAACCTTTTTACATGCATGTGTAAGGTGTCCAACAGAATTACAAATAGTGCACAACTTCCTAGATGCAATGGGAGAAGAAGAAACAATATTCTGATTAACAATATTCTTTTTCCCATTCCTGTTCTTTTTAGCCTTGCTAACTAAGTCACCTACTTCAGTTTTAGGTATTTCAGTTTTTACTGATTTCCTAGGCAACTTAGTCTTTACCTCTTTTTCCTTCAATAAATCCTCCTCAAGCAATTCTTGTCTTATGTATAAGTCATCCTCATGAAAAGGTTCTGAGAAGGGCATGACAAAGACTAGACTGACCACATTCTTAAGAATGTGTGGAATATTCTTCCTGAAAACAGTAGATGTCACAGGAAATTCCAGAATCTTTTTCCCAGCCTTTTTGGTGTAGTCAAGTCCTATAGCAGTCTTGTTCCCTATGGTCTGAGTATCAATGATCTCCTTAGCAATTAGGGCGGAATTCTTAAAAGCATTCAGTTTCAAATCTAAATCTGAAATCTTCTTCCTGAGGATAGTCTCTATATCATTATTACACTTGACCTTGTTCTCTAAGTACACATTCTTTTGCTTAAGATCTTCTAATGTGACAGCTACAAGCTCTAGTTCTTCATTCTTAGATTCTAGATTTTTAATCTTAAGAACTAGTTTAGCATTTTCCATTTCAGATGCTAGCATGCTTGTGTGTACATTAAACAATTCTACACTAAGATCTTGCACAGTTTTCTTGTACTCAGAATTAGACATGTCAATTGTTGTTAAGATAGGTACCTGAGATAATTGCGGTGATTCCTCTGAAGGGTCAGCCATTAGGGCAACATTTACATACTCTTCCTCTTCATCTGAATCAGTATCATCCCAGTGTTTTCCCTCTGCTATATAAGCTTTCCCTTTCTGCTTTCCAGACAATGCCTCCAGTTGCTATTTCAGCTTGGCATTCTCCTTCTTCAAATCCTCATAAGAGTCTTTCTTTTCATAGACATCTTTCTCGTCTCTTGCTTGACGAGGCTTCCGGCATTCAGTGGCGAAATGCCCTAACTCATTGCAGTTGTAGCATCTTGATTTGCTTCTTTCAATCGAGCCAGTCTTGTAGCCTCCCTTAAAACCTGTACCAGGTGAATACTTGCTCTTCTGGAATCTGTTGGTTGAGCCCTTGAACTTGTACTTAGGGTTTCTCTTGAAACGAATGTGGATAAACTTTGCAGCTAAGTACGCCATGGTTTTGTCTTCCATTTGCTCAAGCTCTTCTAGGCTGTAGTAATCACTTTCATCAACACCCAGATTCACAAAATCCATTTCAGCTTCTATAATCACCTCCTTTCCATCTCTAGGGGTTTGAACCTGAATATCAGAAGTTGTTGGTTCATCCACTACAAGTGTTGCTGATCTCACAAGTGCATTGTGCTTGTTATCCACTGTCCCTGGTCCGTAGATTATCACTCTTTGTTCTTGCTCCATCTCATAAGTCTTCAGCTTGTCATAGATCATCTCTAATGACATCTTAGTGAAGTCTATTCTTTCCCTTATGGATGAGGACTTGTGTTCTACATGATGGGGCAGCGTCATCATGAACTTCCTGTTTTTTTCTCTCAGTGGATAGGTCTTCCCTTTCATTGCTAATTCATTAAGCAGCTTAGTATATTTCTCAAAGACCTGAGTTATACTTTCTCCAGGAAGAGACCTAAACGACTCATACTGAGAAGTCAGGATGTCCAATCTGTTTTCCTGAACGTCTTCAGTTCCTTCCATTATTAAGTTTATGGTATCCCACATATGTTTCCCGCTTGTACAACTCATTATCTGATAGCTCATTTCTTTGTCTGCGGAGTCTGTCAATATCAGCATCAAACCTGTATCCAATTGAATCAGTTCTTTGTCTGAATCTGTGTACTCAGAGATATCCTTAGGTTGGGTGCCAGCAGGAATCCTGTTACCTTCAGGAGTTGTCGTTTCATCAACTGATTTCATTGGTACATATGGTCCGTTCTCTAAAATTCCAATATACAACGGATTCGATGCCTTGATAAATAACAGCATCTTCATCTTCCACAAACCAAATCATCTCTTGTAAACGGGGGAACTTTAATACCAATAGTTGTCTTTGGAGCACTCATGGTTTCTGAAATTCGAAATTGTTTAAAATTCAAGAAATTCCAATCAAATGAAAATTTTTGAAAGTTAAAAATTTTGCTTCGAATTTTCACGCTATGTTTGATTTTGGTCTCATTCACCTGATCTGATTTATACGTCAATCAAATAGCTTTGATACCAATTGTTAGGTCCAAAGTATCGTAGAAGGGGGGGGGGGCGGTTGAATACGATACTCACAAATTATTTAATTTCGTTCGCGGATAAATCATTCAGTTCAACTACGAAATCAAAGGTACCAAATCAAAATAAGAGTCGGGGAATATATCGTTTTATAAATATAATCCGCGAGGGGTGCTACAATTCTAATCCGTAGATTAGCTTCAATGAGTTCTAGGTTATACATAATCAATACAATGATAGAATTCTGAGCAATATTAATTTCTATGATTTTCTCTGGCTCAATCTTCTCTCTTCGTAAATGATTCTGTGTTCTTCCTATTAACTGAAGAAGACACTTCTTCTCTCATGTATTAATTATAGACTTGAATTGAAAAACCATCGAACCAAAAGTAATCAATTAATCTTGGCCGTTGGATCTTCATCAACCTGTCAAACAAAGAAACTTTTCACCTGCTCCTCAAATGAAAAACCATCGAATTATTAAAAGTAATTTTCCATTCGATAGTTTTTAAATAAAAACTATCGAATGTCAAATTACTTAATAATTGTTTTCTGATAGATTTCATATATCCCATTCGATGGTTTTCATAAATGAAAAACCATCGAGCCATTTTCTTTAGACTTGATCTTTTATAAAACCTTTTGAGTTTCAGGGTGTTTAGTATTAGACTGAATCAATTTCTTCTGAGACGATATAACAACTTGATCTTTTTAAGTGTTGTCAACTGGTGCAACTGGTCTGGTTCACAGATGAATAACACTTGATCAATTCTTCTATGTCTTCAATTCAATGCTGCTGATTAGTCCTTTGTTGATCTGGTTGCTTCAAATAAATCACTGGAACCCTGTGGTACTGACTCTAAATCATTTACATACTTCTGTAGTCTTGAAAGTCTTGTTTCTTTAATTATCACTGAGGCTTGAACATTTTCATGAACTTCTTTCCGTGACCTGTTTACGGACTTCAAGAATACATACCATATTTTGATTTTTTGAGTTTACCTTTTATTTTTTGATTCTGGATTCCTGTGCTTCTGTTAATATTATTGTATGTCTTGTCCTTTGTTGTGTTGTAGTTATCTCTATTACATCTTATGTTACATTATGCTTTACAACCTTCAACAAAGGGAAAGGAACTGTTGGTGTTGCAAAGGGAGGTTACAAAACTGGAAGTGTGGATAAGTCAAAGATAAGATGCTACAACTGTAATGAACTTGGGCACTTTGCTAAAGAGTGCAAGAAGCCCAAGCAAGTCAAGAAGGACAAAGCATACTTAGAACTTGAAGCAAAGTATGAAGCTCTACTCAAGAAATAGCAGGGCAAAGCTTTTATTGTAGAGGGAAAATGTTGGGATGATTCCGATGAAGAAGAAGAACAGGAGTATGTAAACTATGCCTTGATGGCTTTTCTGATGATAGTGATTCTTCAAATCAGATACCTATTCTTACTTCTCTTGAAATGACTCCCTCTCAATACAAGCAAACTGTTGAAGATATGAGTACAGAGATGTTTAATATTCACACTAGTATGTTAGTTGCTAATGAAGAAATTGATAGGCTAACTGCTAAGAATATTGAACTTATAGAAAAGAATGAGGAACTTGATTTAATGGTTGTGAACCTTGATGGCTTGAAAAAGGAGGTTGAGTATCTTAAGAATAAAGTTGTTTGTGCTGAACAAATAGAAAAAGCCCTTAGGGAACAAATTGCTGAAAATGAATTAAAGATAAGAAGCTATAGAAACTCAGCTGATCTTGTTCAAGCCTATCACAAGGAACACACTGAAGACATTAAGGTTGGAATTGGTTTTGATTATGAGAATGACAAGGGAAGGAAGAAGGCTAAGGGCAAGGGAAAAGAACCTTTTGTAAACAAAAATGCCCCAACTATCTTGTCAGGTGTCAAAGAGCCCATCTTCAAAAAGAGTGTTGTTGAGTTTGATGAAGAATCAATGGTCATCAAACAACAGTTATTTGAAGAAGATGAGCGTAATAACCCGAATTTTTGGTAAAATTAAAACTTTTTTTATTATGATTAAGTGCATCAGTGAATAGTGAATTTGGTGGATGAATAGTGATTTTGAGGATTAAGAAAAATTTTCATGCCACCTATGTACGAGACGTAGTGTGGATATTCCGAAGTCATATTAGTGATCTACGGAGTAAATAAGTGTATGCAAAGACGATCGGAATTCAGAAATTCCAAATTTTATTTTGGTGTAATATTTGACAGGGCAGCGAATTATATATTATTATATTCAAGAAATGAGATATTAAATTTGAGGATTTGAGGATTTAATATTTTGGAATTTTATTATATTTGATTTGAGAATATTCGAAGAAACGCGAGAACATTTTCTAAGAACAAGGAATAAAGAGGGAATATATAAGGGATGTTGGAGTTAATATTGATTTAAGGGATTGTGCCACAGTGGTGTAATAAAATGCAACATATAAGCTGTAACGTATTGATTTTATTAAAAGAACACAAAGACGATCCAATTGGTGGAAGAAGAAAAACCAAGGTGTCATGCATGAAAGTCAACCAGAAAGCTAGTGGTGTAGTTGCAACATTGACAAAAATGGGGTTGTTTGATGAGAGGCCAACACTTGGACTAATGAGAGAGCAACAAGTGGACTAATGGGTGGTTAACAACACAAAAGAAAAGATGCATCCAAGTGAAAAACAAAACAAAAGTAAAGATGAGCAAGAAACTCTCCAATGTGCCAACCAAGAACACAACTCCAAGAAAAATTCATATCTCCACTTCTATCCATCCATAAATCACCAAATTTTTACCGTAGCTTCTCCACTCCATGGGTAAGGTTCGTTCAAATTTCATGACAAACAAAGGGGTGTAGCCTAGTCAAATCCCTTCCCCAAGTTGAAGATTCCAATCTGCCCTGTTCCTGGCAGATTCTGCCACCGATATTAAAACGCCCATAAGTAGAGCTTCAAGCATTCCCTGGTGATTATCTAGGACTCAAAAGAAAGCCCTTGAAGATCAGAAGGTGTGGTAAAAGATTTGAGAACGAAACTCTTATTTTTCGATTTTATATGATTTTTACAAGATGGTGTGTTCTAGGATGATTAGTTACTAACTTAATTTTCATATTTTGTTTTTTGATGGTTTGGCTTCCAAAGGATGTTCTAAGCAAGGTTTAAGAGTTGTAAAGTCTTTAGAGCACTTCTAAGCTTCAATCCAAGGTATAAATCTTTGGAAACCCCTTTGATGAATCTTGTGTTTTAATGGAGTTTTGATGTGTTATGCATGTTTAGAGGCATGAATCTTATGTTAGACCGATAGTAGTTATATTTTCTGTATATGTTAAAGATTATTTTCCGATAAAGATATCGGGCAATTATTATTCAAGGTTTATTTATTTAATGAACATTATTTTAAATATTCATTCAAGGTTTATTTATTTAATGAATATTATTTTAAATATTCATTCAAGGTTTATTTATTTAATGAATATTATTTTAAATATTCATTCAAGGTTTATTTATTTAATGAATATTATTTTAAATATTCATTCAAGGTTTATTTATTTAATGAATATTATTTTAAATATTTATTCAATGTTTATTTATTTAATGAATATTATTTTGAATATTCATTTAATTATTATTTATTTAATGAATATTATTTTTGAATATTCATTTAAAGTTTATTATTTAATAAATATTATTTGATTATTTATTAAATACTTTCAACACATTTTGAAAATGAGTAATATTATTTAAAGTTTATCCTCGACCTTCAATAATTACGAAGGATACTCTAAGCTGTATTATTAATTATTTTAAATCAAAAAGAGGTTCCCAAAACACCGTTTTTCCATTTAAATCTATCTTTTAAGAGGATTTAAATACTCGCTCAACTATCAAAAATATGGGAAACCTGATTTAAGTGACTGCTACTCATTTTAAACTCTCTACTCAAAACTGTCCGGGGACAGATATTTTCTCTGAGCAATTTAATTGCTGCAAGTCAAATGTTGTGTTACCACCTCAACGATCGAGGGGTAAATTGATGGAACAAGTCGATATCCATTAACAAGCATCGCTTGGGAAATATTGGAGAATCTTCCTTTCCAACCTAGATATAACTACTTAGTGGAGTCGTATCAACAAGTATTACACTTGGGGAAAGGAGGACGATCTTTACGTTTCAGAGTCATGGATTTCATCCGAACTAGGAGTGGTGTAAGTGGTCCAGTTGCGCCGACCCATCCATTTTATTGCCCCAAATGGGCCGGGAGATCCGGGAAGGCAGTAGACAATGTCAGGCTGTCGTGATTCTTCCATCTACATGTAGAGAACATATTTTGTTGTACGACCTGCTACTGATCATAGTAAGGTTGGTACGACGGGCGCGGTAGCAACTCTGGTATTAGTTCATCATCCATTTTGGATAATTCTGCAACATGTATTGAAAGGGACTACGGATGACATCTTTGGTACAGGTTTACCGATCATGTTGGCAGGGGGTTCTGCAACATGTATTGAAAGGGACTAAGGATGACACCCTGGTACAGGTTTACCGATTATGTTGGCAGGGGGTTGAAAAGTCTTCAAAAATGAAGTTATAATAAATCCTTGCAACTTCATCTTTTACTTTATAAGTTATGACTCTGATAAAACCTTACTCAGATTATATATGCATAAGTGGATTTTGGGTTACGGAACATTATATGAAATTTTCCTCGTAACTTCATCTTTTATATCATATGACTCTGTGGATACCTTACATAACATGAGTTATGGTAAGGGAGTTGTTTATACTGAATCACCTTATAACTTCATCTTTTAAGTTATATGTTGATATTCTGCTTACATAGCAGATATTTTTCGGAAATGTTATATTGGTTTACTTTGAAACCTCATCTTTTATATTATACTAGAACTTTGTTCATAATATAGCAAAAGTTTACAGAAATATTATGAAATGATATTTGAAATACAACAATGGTACCGTTTTTGGAATACATTCCGATAAGGAAATAATTTCAGTATCGAGATATTTTGACAAATTATTGTCTTATACCCGCTTTATTCTGGGTTGAGTTAAAGGCATGATTATGCCATACTTTAATTACCTTGCTGAGCTATCGTTCACTCTTGCTATTGTTTCATAAATATTATATAGCAGCGAAGTAGGATACCAAGGATTCGGCGCACATCCATCAGGCGAGTGGCAAGCGTAAGGTAGTCTCATGAGCAGTTTCTAGCAGTGATCCTGGAAGTAGTGTGAACTAGTCAGATCAAGCTGGAGCTTTTGGTATTCATCTTATGTATAGATATGAATGGTATGAGAGGGTGGTGAGTATTACAAGGCTAAGTTGGTAATGTACCATTACTTAGGAGTTGTATCAGTAGCAAATTCAAAAGACAATTGGGTATTGTAATAAAGATTATTTATTCTGCAATGGTTGTATTTGTGTCGTTTCTGAGACTCTAACCTGTGTGTGTGTGAGAGAGATATATTCATTGTGGGGTCATAAGAAGATGAATTGTGTCTATTGTGAGTAAAGCAGGCAAGGCAATAAGTAAGTGGATCGTGACTACTCTAAATCCCTGACCTCGGATTTGGGGCTGTTACAGAAATGGTATCAGAGCGTTAGGTTACAGTCCTCAGAAACGATAGGAGATCGAGTCTTACAATACCCTTAATAATGATAAGAACATCTAGAGCTCAGATTGAGTTCGTAGTCGAGTTAAAGGACATGACCCTGACTGTTTAAGATGAAGCCCGAGAGGGGACTTCTTCTGGGAAACCGTACTTAGGACTTCATGGTTAGTCACCTCGATTCGTATGAGTTATAGATTGATGGGATTCTGAGATACCAGACCCCGAGGCCTTCGAGTAGGCCCGATAAAGGAAGATCCATAGGAGGATCTAGAGGAAGACCCCATGGTGGGTCAAGGAAAAAGTCTTGTAGAGAACGTGTTGATTGATAAAGATGTGGTATGTTACTTGAGGCCGTATAATAGGACCGGACGAAGCTTCAGAGGACAAATAAGTGACGAGACGAGAGTTTAAGGATCGTTTATGATTCATCAAGAGATATGACAAAGAAAATGGAGTAGAGTCTCCAAAGCAGAAGAGGTAGAGGCAGTATAGCCAGTATCAGTGGATTGATTCGACTTGAATGAAACCTGTTACCCGTAGTCGGTTATAGTTGCCCATAAGGAGGCGGCATACGTAAGAACCAAGATGTTCAGATTTCCACGAACGATTAGGGGTACTTAGTTGCCTAGAATAGTGGAAGGAATTGTTTTGGCTATGAGGATAGGACAGAAAGGTCGGAAATCAGATCCGAGTATTACTAGTGGGTAAATAGATTGATCAAATTTCCCTGATTTTGGAAAGAAATTCAGCAAATTTTGGCAAACCTTGTCTTTCTGATTACCGGAGGATGTCACCAAAGAAGGTGGAAACTAGAGTGAACCTTATGGATGGGGTAAGATGGCCGCTATATGGGTTGGTGGACAGACCCTGATTGCTACAATTGATTGTAGAGATAAAATGATGAAGTTGAGATTGGACGGTAAAGGCGAAATGTATTTAAGGACCAAGACGGACTGAGAAATTCCGGGATTGACTAAATGAAAAGGCTATTGTGCCAAAAGTGTTAAGCTTATGTAGCACACGGGATTGATATGGGAGAAGGAATATTGGGTATAAGGATGATTGAAATAGAGACCGGATTTAAGCTTGTAGTTTCTAACGATCTTCCGAAGTACCGCCCAGTCGACATGTGGAATTGTCATTGCTATGGGCGACGACGGTATCGAAGTCTTCTTATAGAACAGAACACTTACTTGAGATGTTTGCGCCTAGTCGAATAGAATTCCCTGCGATTGCTAAGGTCGATGGTTGAATCCTTAGCGACTATTATGAGTCGGCAATAACGTAAGTATCGAGCACCTTAGGGTGTGCATGGAGAAGAAAAGCTTTAGAATCGAACGATTATCCGTTAGAGGAGCCGACATAAAAGGCATCCGTAGAGACCTTGGCAAACCTCCCCAATCTATAATCTATCTTGACCTCTTCTTAGAGAGAATTTCGATAAAAGATATACTCCTTCTTCGAAGTTGTTTTATAACACTTGTGTTAAACCATATTCAGTTTCAGTTGTGCCAGAGGCTGTCACAATGCCTACTTTCAGGTTTTCGAAGCCCTGTCAAATGATGTTATTTAAGCTTTCACTTTTCTTCAAATAATGAATGACCCTACGGTGATACCTCACCACTTGTTTGTTGAATACCAGTATCTTTACGGCTATCCTTTTCTTGTAAATCGCACCTTTGGAATCTGTTCAATTTTCATCCAAGGCGTTTCTTTGAGAAATATTGTCGAAAGGCGATAATCATTAAATTGATCTCGAATTGCTTTCATACTTTTCAACTTGCACTGAGACGACAACCCTATACTTATAGGGGCTACAAGGACTATCTGTCTATGTGATAGAAGTCTGATGGGGCGCCATCACTTGTAAGTTGTGAAATACAAGAAGGCTAATTACCTTTAGTAATGTCTCAATCGAGGCACACAACGTTGAGTTCTTATGATCATGTTGATCTCTCGGTAAATTCTTTTACCTCCAATAAGGTTACCTTAAACCTCATAACCTTATGATCACCAGTGTGTGACGTTTTCCTGGATATGGGAGCTATCTTTTCAAGGCCCCATAATTTTGTTATCCTCGTTGAATTCCAGGGGAGGCCAGAGCTTGGCTCAAAGAAACAAAGGAATCATTTGAGATACTGAGTATTATAGAGAATAATATTTAACGGACAGAAACCGATTCAGAGATTATTGAATATAGTCCAGACTAAGAAATTATTATGCCAGAGATATGAGGCTTAATTAGCTCTTATGGTTGACGCCAAGAAAAGAGACACCAAGTATACAGGAAACTACAGTGATTTTGGGAGACTGTACAAGATCTTAATGCGCTACCAAATTTCGATTGGGATGACATCAGAATGAATAACGAGTATTCAGGTTCTAGTGCCGCATCTCCTGTTAGCCTCAGTGGGAATGAAAGAGTTAGCAACTCAGTTACAATAATTGCTGGGCAAGAATATGATAAGACCCAGTGTACCACCGTGGAGAGCCCGGTGTTGTTGTAAGAGAGAAAAATGTTAGCACAAGATTATGCATCGAACCTCGAGAGTTGAATGAGTTCGACATGGAGAATAGGTGCCCTTGTAAATGATTGTTTAATCAGCGGAAGAACGCTGTGTATTCCAAATTTATTTAAGAACTGGATCACCAGTTGGAAGTTAAATCCGAGGATATACCCAAGACTGCGTTTCGTACTGGGAATAGACACTTTGAGTTTTCAGCGAGGTTATTTTGGGTTGACTAATGCACCCACAAATTTTATGGAATATAATGAATTGGCTTTGAATTATCCGTGATAGTAGATAACATGAGATGGAGAAATGGCTAGAATTGACCTAGGATTATGACTGTGAGATACACTACCATCCGGAGAAGGCCAATGTGGTGGCCGATACCCTTAATTAAAATGAGACAGAGATGGATTCCGAATGATCGGGAATTAAAGGATGAGATTTTACACAAAACCCAAGTTAGTCCAACAAACTAGAAAGACAAAAGATTTCACCAACAAGCGGCTAGTGACAGCCAAGACAGACAGAGAAAGTATGCGGACTAAGCCCGCGAGTATAGAGATAGTACTGCTATTGATAAGCTAAATGGCATGTTGATGGATGACAAGCAAGTTTATGTTGGGGTATTTTTCTGTACAAACAAGATAGAGAATATGAGGTTAGAGATTCGTGATGCTAAAAGATATCCTCGTGGAAGGAATTAATGAGATTTGGAAAGAAAGGGAAGTTGAGCCCGAGATTCATTGGGCCATCTGAGATTTTTAAAACGCGTCAGGAAGGTGGCCTATGAGCCAGCCTTGCCCCCCCCCCCCCAAACTTGTAGAATGGTCATAACGGGGTTCATGTGTCAATGCTACGTCAGTATACTATAGATGCCCGACATATGTTAGAGTACGAGCAGGTAGATATACAACCTGGTCTGACTTACAAAGAACAACCTGTGGAAATCACGGATAGAAAAGAGCAAGTGCTAAGAGACAAGGTTGCCAAGCTAGTGAGAGGTTTGTGGAAAACCAAGAGGTGGAAGAATCCACTTGGGAGTTAGAAAGTGCAATGGGAGAGAAGTACCCCCAGTTATTCCTAAGCTGATTCCGGGACGGAATCCTTTTAAGGAGGGGAGACTGTAATAACTCGAATTTTTGGTAAAATTAAAACTTTTTTTATTATGATTAAGTGCATCAGTGAATAGTGAATTTGGTGGATGAATAGTGATTTTGAGGATTAAGAAAAAATTTCATGCCACCTATGTACGAGACGTAGTGTGGATATTCCGAAGTCATATTAGTGATCTACGGAGTAAATAAGTGTATGCAAAGACGATTGGAATTCAGAAATTCCAAATTTTATTTTGGTGTAATTATTGACCGGGCAGCGAATTATATATTATTATATTCAAGAAATGAGATATTAAATTTGAGGATTTGAGGATTTAATATTTTGGAATTTTATTATATTTGATTTGAGAATATTCGAAGAAACGCGAGAACATTTTCTAAGAACAAGGAATAAAGAGGGAATATATAAGGGATGTTGGAGTTAATATTGATTTAAGGGATTGTGCCACAGTGGAGTAATAAAATGCAACATATAAGCTGTAACGTATTGATTTTATTAAAAGAACACAAAGACGATCCAATTGGTGGAAGAAGAAAAACCAAGGTGTCATGCATGAAAGTCAACCAGAAAGCTAGTGGTGTAGTTGCAACATTGGCAAAAATGGGGTTGTTTGATGAGAGGCCAACACTTGGACTAATGAGAGAGAAACAAGTGGACTAATGGGTGGTTAACAACACAAAAGAAAAGATGCCTCCAAGTGAAAAACAAAACAAAAGTAAAGATGAGCAAGAAGCTCTCCAATCTGCCAATCAAGAACACAACTCAAAGAAAAATTTATATCTCCACTTCTATCCATCCATAAATCACCAAATTTTTACCGTAGCTTCTCCACTCCATGGGTAAGGTTCGTTCTAAATTTCATGCCAACAAAAGGGTGTAGCCTAGTAAAATCCCTTCCCCAATTTGAAGATTCCAATCTGCCCTGTTCCTGGCAGATTCTGCCACCGATATTAAAACGCCCATAAGTAGAGTTTCAATCATTCCCTGGTGATGATCTAGGACTCAAAAGAAATCCCTTGAAGATCAGAAGGTGTGGTAAAAGATTTGAGAACGAAACCCTTATTTTTCGATTTTATATGATTTTTACAAGATGGTGTGTTCTAGGATGATTAGTTACTAACTTAATTTTCATATTTTGTTTCTTGATGGTTTGGCTTCCAAAGGATGTTCTAAGCAAGGTTTAAGAGTTGTAAAGTCTTTAGAGCACTTCTAAGCTTCAATCCAAGGTATAAATCTTTGGAAACCCCTTTGATGAATATTGTGTTTTAATGGAGTTTTGATGTGGTATGCATGTTTAGAGGCATGAATCTTATGTGGTTGTTATGAAAATGGAAAAATAAATATTGTAGCTCCAAGACCTGTGGAGGCAGTGAGGAAGATGATGAATGGTTTATATGAGTCTTGGGTGTTGGTTGAATGATTATTTGGGTTGGTTAAAAAAATTGGATTATTCGATTTTAAGCCGTCGTAATGCCCGATTTTCGGTAACTCTAAAAACTGCATAGAATCCGAAAACCTAACTGCCCCTTTTGGTTCAGTGATGAACATGAGTGTGTCGATCTTTGTTTCTAGTTTACGTGAGCACAAGAATCATGTCAAAAGAGTTTACGGTTTATGAGATATGACCATTTTAGTGAAAGTGGTTCAAGGAATGAGATTGCAGAAATGTACCAACTTTGTGGCTATGTTTGAGACCCTTAAGAGTTGTTTTAAAATATGAAATTTTGTTTTGAAGTGCCAAGGTCAGTTACGAAAGTTTTTACGAAGGTTTCGAGTCCAAAAGATTATTTTTCGATTTTATAAAAATGTGTTAGCCGAGGTTGCGCAAGTGAAAACCACTAAGAACATGACTTAGAAACCAATGTTGTAAATGGTTAAGTATAACATGTATTCGAGAATCGATTTCGGACTAAACCTACGACTTAAGTAATTGTCGATTAACATGGACTTAGTATGAGCCTATATCGAGCTAGTAATGCCTTGGTTGTGTTTCGCTTACGTGTCTAAGCATTGGGTACAAGTGGATTATTCAGGGGATTAATCGTGCGTTTTCTTTGACTTTGTCTAGATTGTCCGACATCGTCGCGAACCCCTGTCACTTCTCGAGCATCAGGAAAGTTTCTAAATCTATACTTTGAAGTATTGACTATATAATACTGCTTTTGCCATGTATAAAATTGGACAGTTTTGCGATATATCTTATTTCTTGTTGAAATGGATTTGACCTTTGGATTATATAAAATCTTTTGAGTTAAGTAGTTATGAACCGGTTTACCTGGTAGCTCTAAATATAAGATCATATTCATTGTTTTCGACTCTAAATCGGGAGTCGGTATTTTGAGATATGTAGATAGCCATGGAAACCCGGAGGGATTCCATCGGCAGAATACTATGTATTTTGAGGATTGTTATTCGAGTGTGACAACATTCGAGGAATGATATTGTTAGAAATGAATACTACTAGAAACTAGACAGAGGGGGGGTGAATGGATAGTTTGATGTATTTTTCGATTCTTGAAAACTAAGTAACAGACTATATATGATTATGATATGTAATATGCAGAAAGTAAATAACACACACAATCACTTTAATCTACTTTGTATAAGCAAATTAAATACTACAGCTTTCCAAGAAATTCACAATCGAATTTCTGGCTCCTAAACAAGAACAGTTTGAACTTGCTTGCTTACAGAGAAAAGAGCTTAAGATAAAAACTATGTGTGTCTCTCTTACAGCTAACAATAGGATGTGCATGATATATATAAGCCCTATACAAACTAGTGCACACACCTATTTTTACAAAGATACCCCTTGCTGAAAGTCCAACTTGTCCTGCCATAAGACGTTAACTGTGTCAAGAAGGACCACCTGCTTTTCGGAGTCTTTCCCGTTTCTGTAGCTGCTTGTCTCTTATCTTTCTCTTCAAGTTTAGCTGTAGATTTGCCATATGTTCTTTGGACCACCTTGCCAGAACAAATGCTTCAGTATTTGTCTCTTTTGATTCTTGATTCTGTACCTTGATTTGTCTTGTTGTAAACGGCTAAGTGTTGATATCGTGAACTCCACTTCATTCCTGACTTCGCGATCTCACTTGTGAGGACTACGCGATATACCCTTTGAAGACTTTGCGACATAGGTCATTTGAAGACTATGCGACATAGGTCATTTGACGACTATGCGACATAGGTCATTTGATGACTATGCGACATAGGTCATTTGAAGACTATGCGACATAGGTCATTTGACGACTATGCGACATAGGGCTTCTGAGGACTTCACGATCTAGGCTTCTTTGACTTTGCTGACTTCAACACTTCACGACATGTGTCTTGAGGACTTCTCGACATAGTACAAAATGGACTATGCGATATAGTACTTCACGACATGGATATTGGTGACTTCACGACATAGCTTTCTTCTGACTTTGCTATATAATGCCTTAGACAAATTTCTGCAACTTATTTCTTCATAGCCTCATTTATCTTTATCCTGCTGCATGAACACTTCTGAACTTCTACCAGGACAATTATTCAATGGCCTATATACAATCTAGATGCAAGAAACTTTACTAAGCTCATTATAACTTTGAGCATACATGATCAAGCTAATGTTCATGAGAACAAGACAAGTACATACAGAGACCTATACTATACCCCAGTGATAGAGTTCACTGGCTCATGTAATGTGACATAGTCACATAGTGTAGGCTTGTTAATAGTGGTATTCAGACATGTCTTGAGCCTAACAATCTCCCCCAAATTGTGAGTAAGACCCTTAGGCACAATTTCATGTCTGATAACAAGCCTAACTTACATAAAAAGAAATTCAGTAACAGAGAGGACAATTCAAGAACTTTGAGATCAGAAATTTGATTACATAGAAAAATTGAAAGCTTACAGTTTACTTTTGTTGCTCAGCAGCTTCAGCTTCCAATTACTTCTCTAGTAAATCATCATATATCTTCTTTTTCCTTATCTCTTCTCTTCTCTTCATGTCTATGATGGCTTCTTGAAGTTCTTCTCTTGCAATCAGTTCTTCAATGAGAGGTGAGCCTTTCAAGTCATCAATTGCAGCCTTGAGTGCACTTTCTACATAGGAGTCAAGAAACTCCATCCTTATCTTGCTTTGACCTCCATTTGAGTTTTTGTACTCCACAATGTAAGGATTTTGTTTGACCCTGCACATCCCTTTCTGCCTTAGCTCCTTAGCCCTCTTCTCCATCTCAGCCATTTCTTTCTCCCTCTGTATGTTTTTCTCTTCATTCTCTTTCCTCATGTTTTCTTCATAATCAGCATGCATCTTCAAGTACCTGGCAATATCTATCTTCCATGTTCTTTCTTCTTTTTCTTCAAAATTCAGTAAGGCATTTATCCTTTCAAGCTCATACTTATAGAAATATTGCCAGCTTCCTTGCTTCATTATCCTTTCTCTTCCATCAGTGTACTTGATCTCTAGATGATCCAACTTCACTTTGACTTCAAAGATCCTTTGAGCCCTCAAAAATGCTAGGGCATCTTCATCATAGTCCTCATCTAGTGGAAGCACATTGATGCCAATAACATTTGTGAGTTTTCTAGTCTTCTTTGTTATCCTTATCCTTCTGGGTACACTCTTGATCTTCAAATGCTTCACAAGAGATACCTTTCTGGAACAAGGAGAATTAGTCTTCAGTGCCACATCACTTGGAAGTAGCTTCATTCCCTTCCCCTTCATCCACTGTAACACTCCACTAGCTGTAACTTTGTGGAATTTTTTTCTTGATATTCCTTTTGTGGCTTCATCTTTCTTCTGTGGCAATTCAGGTTCAGAAGTCTTAGATAATGATTTTGGAGGATCATTACTAACAGTACCCACCCTAGACTTAGAGTCTTGTGTTGTGGTTAAAGTACTGCTAGCAATGTCCATGACATGCTGAATTCCACTTCTTGTTTTCCTGGTTGTTTCCTTTGTCCCTTTGGAGTCCCTCTTGTCATCACCAGCATCTTTTGATTTCTTAGGATATTTGCTCCTACTGCTCTCACTAGGTCCATCCTTATTTCTCCTTGTCTGAGATCTCCTTTCATAGGTTTTCTCCTCATCATCATCCTCCCATCCTTCTTTTTGCTCTTTTCTTTGACAGATTCAGGAATGACTCCATGAATCAGAAAAGATTGTAGAGTTCGAATCATCTCTAGTTCCTCAGCTGTCCTAGCTCCTCTCTTAGCTCTCAGCATTTGCAGCACCTGGTTGATCTTTGCATTGTTCTTCATTAAAAGATCTGAGGGAATTACTAGTTGGTCAATACTACTGTCTTGAGATAGGCTTTGGTAAATTATTGTCCTTGGCTTGGATATAACCTCAGGCAATCTTTTATTCTGGTCCATCTTCAAGTCATTATAAAGACTTTCATTGTTCATCCCATGCTTTTCAATCAACTCCAGAATGATTGACAGCTCAGTAAATCTCAGTTTCTCTAGAGTTTGAAAAGCTAGGTGCCACAAGCAGTTGTCCTTGCATACCATGATTATCTCTCTTAGATGGACATCCTTGATTTTCCTTACTGCCACTGTGAAATACTTGATGCTTTCCTTGATCTTCTGTCTGTACATCCTTGCATCTCCTTGAGCACTACAGTAGATGGCTTTCAGAAACTCCAGGAAGGCCTCATCATGATAGATGTTTGAATTGGCAACTTCCTGTAGCTTGGCCTCTGTGATAATTGCAGCTTTGACAGGTTTAGCATTGGGAGTAGGTTGAGGTTGAGGAGTTGAGATATCTTTAGGCATTGTTGATGGATAGTAGGTGGTTGAGATTGTGCTCTTCTGACCTTCTGCACTTATGACCTCTACAGGGGGAAGAATGATTGGCTTTATGGTTTCTTCAATGAGTTTGCCCTTGCCCTTATGCTTTGGCTGCTTGGCAGGTACTCCCCCTTTCTGTTTCAGAATGACCTCCTTTTGTTTCTCCCCCTTAGGCTTGGGATCAAACAAGATGTCTTGAGCTTCCCCAGGGATAGGCAGGTTCATTTGTTTCATCATTGAAGTCAGCATCTGTTGTTGCACCAGCAGGATATTGGAGGTGTTGTTGCCTTGGTCATCCAGTTTGTCATTTAGCTGTTTTAGAGAGTTGGCAAGCTCCTTGTTTTCATCTTTCAGAGAGGTCACTTCTCTTTCAAGACCATCCACCTTTGAGAATAGCTGTTGAGACTTGAAAGAATTGAGAGATTGATCCTTGAGCTTGGCAAATTCAAATTTGTTGATGTTTGACAGAGGGACCTCATCCACCAATTTGTCACCATACTGATTCTTCCAAATTACATTCAGCATTGCATTTGAGTTGATATTGGCCTTGACTTGGTTTTCCAGGGTTGTAGCCAGCTTCCTGATGTTGTCTGTGACCATGGCCAGAGAGAGGTCCATCATGTTTACAGTAGAGTTTGTCTTCTGGATTTCTTTAAGGATGCCATCCACCTTGGGAAAATCAGAGAGATATGAGTTTCTGAGCTGAGTGAGGGATCTGTCTGTCACCTCCTGGATTGAAGAAATCTCTGATTGAAGCCCTTTCCCAAGATAGTGCAGAGCCTTTAATTGATTCCTGTAGACATCATTAACAGCATCATAGATGGCAGCAGGAGAGAGATCCTTTGCATTGGAGCCCAGAGAAGTTAGGTATTCTTCTCTTAGAAAGGCTAGGGCATCCTTGAGCTTGAGAGTCCTCTTAGCATCCAACCAGGAATCCACATTTCCCTCTGGTTCAGCTGCATCCACTATCTTCTCCTGCTGAGCTTCAACATCCTCCTTGTGGCAGAGTAAAATGGCTTCATAATCAGCATTTGGGAGATTTGAGGTGAGGAGATGTTGAGCTATCTTGGAGAACTCATCAATCTGTGCCACATGGAGATCTTGTATGGCTTCTTCTGTCATTTTGGAAGGCACAGATGATGATCCTGAAGGCCTGTCATGGTGCACAGGCTTCAACCATTCTGACATAGTGGCCTGCGCCAAGTGAGAGCTAGTGCTAGGCACTTCATGAGATGTAAGATTTTGAGTCTCCCCCATCCTTGGAATGGCTGTAGGGTCTGATGTTGTCTCCATTGAAATGGGATGTGTTACAACATCAGCCCTATTTGTCTGTGAAGACAGTTCCACATCCCTAAGGATGGGAGAAATTGGCATAGAGTCTCCAGTGAAAACTGGTGAATCCTCCATGTTTGTGTTGGTGTCATTAGGATATGCCCCAGCATGCATTCCCTGACCAACTAGATGTGGTTCCTGGGTGGTGAGCATAGTGTCATGCGCCATGTCACTTGAACTTGGCTCAATCACAGGAGAGAATTGTGATTGATCAAAGGCAAGATTGTCATTGGAATGACTCTCTTGTTCAGAAGAAATTTTTATGGAAGAATCTGAGAGAGAAGTGGGGTTTAGATTAGATTGTGGCAACTCCCCCTGAGAAATAGGAGGAGTTTCAACAGTGATGTGCTCTCCACTCTGTGTATTATCAGCCTTATCACTCCTAGGGTCAAGAGTGAGGTCTTGACCCTGTGCAGACTCTGTACAAGGTGCAGTGGGGAGGCTGCTCTTTTCAATGCCAATGACCTGTTGAGAGGCCATGGACAGTAACAGGTGTACCCCTTTTTCCACATCTGAATCCTGTTGGGAGGATCCAGTGGTAGGTTTGGATTTGGATTTCTTCTTTTGTCTGGTGAGAGGTGTCTCAGGATTCTCACTAGCTATCTCTGCAGATTCATTTATCATTTCTAGGGCTCTCTTCTTTGACTTCTTTTTAGTAACACCAATCTTTTGAGAGATTGATGCACTTGGCTGCCTAACTTCTATGGTACTGTTTGTAGTGGGGTTGCTGGATGGGATGGGAAGGCTGGGGTTAGACTGTGTAGCTCCTTCAGTCTCAGCCTCCCCTGTCCAGGAAAGAGCATGGTATATGGGCTTATCAAGTGGATAAGACTCAAATGTGTCCTGCATATGCTTGGTCACACTTAGAATCACATCCACTTGATTCCTTGTGTCCAATGAGCCAAATAGTACTTTGGACATGGACTTGGAATAAGCCATTTTAGTGTTATCTATACCCTCCAATTCATGGACATTTGCATCAAGAAAATTTAAAATAACTTGAAGGAAACGAGGGTAAAAGATGTCATTACCTCTACCACGAACGGTCCTGCCTAGCCTCTGAGCCAATTCTTTGAGAATTATGGCTCCCACATTGATTTCCTGGTTGTTGGCCAAGGAGTAGGCTAGCTTCACAACAATGTGACTGATATGGTCCCATCCTGTCTTCCTGCAGAGAAACACCTTCTGGAGTGCGTCAAACAGAAATGACCACTCCCTTCTCACAAACTTCTTATTCAGCTTTCCAGTATCTATCTCATCAGCATACCGAATGAAGGTCATGAAATCTACGATTTGAGCATCTGTAGCTTCTTGGTCATGACCCTCCACCTTGAACCCCAAAGCTTCATTGATTTCCCTTTCACCAAACTGAAAGTGTTTGCCTCCAATTGAACAACTAACCTCCTGGAATGAGGTTCCATCTTCCCTAGCCATTATTGATACCAACGCCGTTCGCCAGAATCCTTCCAACACATCGACATACAAGGTAGGGTTCAGGGTTAGGGCTTGGCGTAGGTAGGAAGTGTTCAAGAACCGTACAAAACACTTGTACCTTGGGTTAGCCTCAGCCTCAGAGGGAATGGTGAAAAGATTGGTTTCTTTGGGAATGGTTAAAGGGATAGAGGATGATACTGTTTGAGATTTGGGTGCCATTTTGAGAGAGAAAGTGAAAAAGAGAGTAGAGAATTTGTGCTTAGGTTTGAGAGTTTGAGAGCAATAGGCAAGATGAAAAGTTGTGAACGGTTAGAAAAAGGTATTTATATGATAGAGACACTGCGATATGGAGTTATGAATGTGTACAGTCTATTTGTATGTCGCGAAGTCAAAAAGAAGCCTGTACCGCAAAGTCTTGCAAAGTATATCGCATAGTCTCAGAAATGAACTATGTCGCAAAGTCCTCAAGATGAAAGGATTGGGGAGACTTTGCGATATAGAGAAATACCATGTCTAAAGCTCTCTTTTAGGAATTTTAAGCAAATTGTCAGACTTTTATCAAATTTTGAAATAAAATTAATTTAAATCAAAATTCTGTCAAATGTGGGGACTTGTCGATATAGTTATTCTAAGTCGCGAAGTCATAAAATGAACTATGTCGCAAACTCATGAAATGAACTATGTCGCGAAGTCTCACAATCTCAACAGTTTGCGATATAAGTCTGTTTTATTTGAACTGTGTCGTGAACTCTAAAAATCATCTATATCGAGATGTCTCAAAAGCTCACAACTTTACTAACAAATGTGATTTTGAGAAATATGCAGTAAAATACTGAAATATTTATAAATCATATCTCAGCTAATTTTCACTCCATATGAATAGAGCATTTAAATACAGTGAAAATTTACTGCTGCAACTATTTACTGGCATACTTACTTAGAGCAACTAAATGAAGGATTAAGCATTCCAATTTCACTCACAAGTCTGTTGAAGACTGCTTCATTCAGAGGTTTAGTAAATATGTCAGCTAATTGTTTCTCAGTTGGAACATAAGAGACTTCTATGGTACCATTTGCAGCATGTTCCCTAATGAAATGGTACCTGATCTCAATGTGCTTTGTAGTAGAATGATTAACAGGATTGGCAACTATGGATATTGCACTAGTATTATCACACATTAGAGGAATGTGTTCTAACACTAGCCCATAATCCATGAGTTGATTTCTAATCCAAAGCAATTGAGCACAGCAACTTCCAGCAGCAATATATTCAGCCTCAGCTGTGGATGTTGCTGTGGATTGTTGTTTCTTACTAAACCAGGACACTAACCTTTGACCTAGGAATTGACAGCTTCCAGAGGTGCTCTTCCTGTCAATTCTGCATCCAGCATAGTCAGAATCTGTGTAACCAACCAGGTTGAACCCAGTGCCCTTTGGATACCATAGCCCAAGATTAGGAGTCCCCTTCAGATACTTGAAGATTCTTTTGATAGCCATCATATGAGATTCCTTGGGATCAGACTGGAACCTTGCACAAAGGCATGTGGCAAACATGATGTCTGGCCTGCTAGCTGTGAGATAGAGTAAGGATCCGACTATTCCTCTATAGACCTTGATATCAACTCTCTTGCCTTTCTTGTCTTCATCCAGCTTGATTGCAGTAGACATAGGAGTTTTAGCTGGGGATGACTCTTCTAAACCATATTTCTTTAAAAGATCCTTGACATACTTAGATTGGTTTATAAAGATGCCATCCTCCCTTTGATGTACTTGCAGGCCTAGAAAGTAGGTTAACTCTCCCATCATACTCGTCTCATATTTGCTTTGCATCAACTTAGAGAACATTTCACAGAGTTTTTCATTTGAAGAGCCAAAGATGATATCATCCACATAGATTTGAACAAGAATGATATCATTTCCATGCTTCTTGAAGAATAGGGTTTTGTCAATTGTACCCCTGGTAAATTGATGCTCAAGAAGGAATTGAGATAGAGTTTCATACCAGGCTCTTGGTGCCTGTTTGAGTCCATAGAGTGCCTTGAGCAGTCTATACACAAAGTTTGGGAAGTCTTCACTTTCAAAGCCAGGTGGTTGAGACACATAAACTTCTTCAGCAAGATCACCATTGAGAAATGCACTTTTCACATCCATTTGATACACCTTAAAATCTGAGTGAGCTGCAAAAGCCAGGAAGATTCTGATGGCTTCCAGTCTAGCTACAGGTGCAAATGTCTCATCATAGTCAATGCCTTCTTGCTGACAGTATCCTTTGGCAACCAGTCTTGCTTTGTTTCTTATTACCACTCCTTCTTCATCCATTTTGTTTCTGAACACCCATTTGGTGTCAATAACATTCTTTCCTTTTGGAGGAGGTACTAGTTCCCATACTTTGTTTTTCTCAAATTGATTCAACTCTTCTTGCATTGCAACAATCCAATCAGAATTCTTCAAAGCTTCTTCAATTAATTTAGGTTCCTCTTGTGACAGAAAGCAGCTATACAGACATGTATTTAATGTTGCCCTTCTTGTTCTAACTCCCTCACTAGGATCTCCAATGATTTGATCCCTAGTGTGGGCTCTGTCCCATTTCCTTGTGTGCCCCTGTTCATTTCCTTGAACTGTTCCAAGCTCATATTGGTTGACAGGAGCATCCTCTTCTTCTCCCCCTGTGTTTGTGAACCCTTGCACAGGTGTTTGAAGAATATTGTCAGCTTCAAGGATTTCATTCTCTAGAACAGTTTGAACAGGGGGTTCATCTTCACTTTCAGAATCCTCAAGATAACCTTGATTCTCAAATCTCAATGGCACACTGTCTTGATCACTTGTTTTCAGTCCAGGAGTCTTCTTGTCATCAAAGGTAACATCCATGCTTTCCATGACTTTGTGTTGCTCAGGTACAAACACTCTGTATGCTGTCCTTTCCAGAGAGTATCCAATGAAGATACCTTCAAATGCCTTAGCATCAAATTTTCCAACATGCTCAGAGGTATCTTTCATCACAAAGCACTTGCTTCCAAACACATGCAGGTGCTTGAAGGATGCTCTTTTTCCAGTCATTAATGAGTAAGGAGTTTTGCCAGACTTCTTATTGATTAATGTTCTATTTTGCACATAGCATGCTGTGTTAACAGCATCAGCCCAAAAGCTAGTGGGTAGCTTTGCATCCAGCAGCATTGTCCTTGCAGCTTCAATGAGAGTTCTATTCTTTCTCTCAACTACTCCATTTTGTTGAGGTGTTCTAGGAGCTGAGAATTGTTGAGAAATTCCTTTATCTTTGCAAAACTCATACAATGTTGAATTTCTGAACTCAGTCCCATTATCACTTCTCAAAGCAACTACAGAGGAACCAGTGCTTTGTGCTTCTTTGTCAACTCTCTTGATATGCTCTATTATGACTTGGGGTGCTTCATCCTTGGAGAATAGGAATTCCACCCAAGTATATCTTGAATAGTCATCTACCATCACTAGAGCATATTTCTTTTTGGAGAGGGACATTACATTCACAGGGCCAAATAAGTCCATGTGAATTAGCTGCAGAGGTTTTGAGTTTGTATTGAGCAACTTGTTCTTGTGACTGGATCTTTTAATATTTCCTTTCTAACAAGCTTCACATGCTCCATCTTGCACAAACTCCAAGGCAGGCAAATCCCTGATAAGTTCTCTCTTGGTTAGAGAGTTCATTGCCTGAACATTCAAGTGAGACAGCTTCTTGTGCCATAGCCAGAATTCCTCATTTGTGGCTTTAGTGTAGAAACAGCAGATTTCTCCCTTATCTGCAGCCTTGAGATTAGCTACAAACAAGCTTCCTTTCTTCACACCAGTTAGAACAACTTCACCACTTTCCCTTTTTGAGATTGAACAGAAGTCTTCATCAAATTCCACTTTGAAACCTCTGTTGGTAAATTGTCCAATACTCAAGAGATTATGCTTCAGTCCTTCAACAAATGCTACATCTTCAATAATGACATTTCCAGATTTAACACTGCCATATCCCATTGTATAACCAATGTTGTCATTTCCAAAGGTTACTGATGGGCCAGCCTTTTCCTCAAAATGTGATAGCAGGGCTATATCACCAGTCATGTGACTTGAGCATCCACTGTCCAAGATCCATATGACTCTTTTATTCCTGTTGCCCTGCATTCACAAAGTGACTAAGTTGTTTTTGGTACCCACACTTGGTAGGGTCCAGTTGTTTTAGAAACATTTTTATTAGCAATTCTTCTGTCATAAATTTCATTTCTCATAATAGGAGACTTCACTTTTTCTGTGGCTTTGGAGTTTACACTCTTAGGCTCACATGAAGTTTTCACCCTCTCAACCCTGATTGGGGACCCTGTCCTATGAGAATGTATGTGTGTGTGTGATTCACCAGATTGTGCAGAGTCAAGTTTATGTTTAAGAGATAAACAGTTAGCAATCACAGTCACATAGCATGTCATGCAGTTTGGCTTACCACAGAAAGAATCATGACTAGAATTTATGCTTGAAGAAAGGTTACTTAGGTTGTCAACTTCAACAATTTCAGGCTTACTACACTTATGAGTCAAATGATTAACAGATAGGCATTTTTGACATTGTTTCCTGGGAGCATTTGGCACATAAGCATAGTTGTTTCCTTTGTTAACACCAACTTTACCATTTCTGTTTTGTTTCCTTTTCTTAACAACTTCTTTCTTTGCTTTAGGACTCTTGACAAGATTGTCTTTGGTCTCTTTCTGATTGACAAGTTCAGGAAAGGAAGAAGTGTTCTTAGCAGCCTCATCTTCTTCAAGTAGTTGTTGCTTGATGATCAGTAGTTCCTCATCAAACTCAACAACACTCTTTCTGAAGATGGGTTGTTCAACACTTGACAGTATGGTTGGGGCATTTTTGTTTGTAAAAGTTTCCTTTCCTTTGCCCTTGACCTTCTTCCTTCCCTTGTCATTATCATAGTCAAAACCAACTCCAACCTTGCAGTCTTCAGTGTGTTCCTTGTGGTAGGTTTGAATAAGTTCAGAGGAGTTTTTGAAGCTTCTTAGTTTCAGTTCAGTTTCAGCAATTTGTTCTCTAAGGGCTTTCTCTATTTGCTCAGCACAAATCACTTTGTTTTTAAGATACTCAACCTCCTTTTTCAAACCATCCAGGTTCACAACCATTAACTCAAGTTTCTCATTCTTTTCTGTAAGCTCAACATTCTTAGCAGTTAGTCTATCAATTTCTTCATTAGCTACTAACATGCTAGTATGAATATTAAACATCTCAGTGCTCATATCTTCAACAGTTTGCTTATATTGAAGGGGAGTCATATCAAGAGAAGTAAGAATAGGTACCTGACTTGAATCACCTTCATCAGAAAATGCCATCAAGGCATAGTTTGAGTACTCTTGTTCTTCTTCTTCATCAGAGTCATCCCAGCATTTTCCCTCAGCAGTAAAGGCTTTTCCCTGTTGTTTCTTGAGTAGAGCCTCATACTTAGCTTCAAGCTCTAAGTATGCTTTGTCCTTCTTGACTTGTTTAGGCTTTTTGCACTCAGTGGCAAAATGCCCAAGTTCATTGCAGTTATAGCACCTTATTTTGGTCCTATCCACACTTCCTGTCTTGTATCCACCTTTAGCAGCACCAGCAATCCCTTTTCCTTTATTGAAGGTGTTTGAGCCACTAGATCCAGCAGTGTTTCCATTATTGAACTTGGACCTGAATGGCTGCTTTCTTTTAAACCTTATGTTAGGATACCTCCTAGCCATATAAGCAAAAGATTTGTTTTCCATTTTGTCCAGCTCATCTATACTGTAGAACTCATCCTCTTCAGGTAAATCATACACAACCTGAGTTTCATCACCAGTGTCTTCAACTTCCAGTTCCTCAATCTTGACCTGACTGATTTTAAGAGAGTCCATTCTTTGACTTAGGTTATCAGCAATAAGTGCACAGGAGGTATTAGCCACTAATCCTTGCTTTGCTTGAATAGATCTCTTTTGAAACAACTCTAACTCATATGTCTTCAAAATACCATACAACACATCAAAACCAATCTTTGTTAGATATCTTTCTTTAAGGGAAGAGATTCTTGGTTCCAAGTGATCTGGAAGAGTTAGTAGAAACTTCATATTGAGCTCTTCTGTTTCATAGTGTTTGTCATAGAGTTTGAGCTCGTTTATCAGCTTGTTGAATCTCTCAAACACTTCTGTGATTCCTTCTTTTGGCTGAGCCATGAAGGCTTCATATTGTGAAACAAGAATCTGCTTCTTGTTCTTCCTTACTTCAGTAGTTCCTTCACAGAGCACTTCTATAAGATCCCACATCTTCTTGGCACTAGTACAATGAGCAACAGTGCCATACATGTTGAAGTCCATAGATTCACAAATGATAAGTTGAAGATGTCCATCCAGTGCTACCTTTTCCTTTTCAGGATCAGTGTATTTTGAGGGATCTTTGGGCACATGTTTTGCTGGTACAATCTCAGTGCCATTGGTTGTTTCACCAATCTCGATCATTGGAGTGAAGGGACCATGCTTTAGAATATCTAAATACATGGGGTTAGAAGCTTTGATAAAAAGCAACATCTTCTTTTTCCATAAACTGTAGTGCTCCTTGTTAAAGGGAGGAATCTTGATACTGCTTAGTTTCTGTGAACTCATTCTTGATCTTTTCCTGTTTGTATGTTAACAGCCTAGGCTCTGATACCACTTGTTAGAAATGAATACTACTAGAAACTAGACAGAGGGGGGGGGGTGAATGGATAGTTTGATGTATTTTTCGATTCTTGAAAACTAAGTAACAGACTGTATATGATTATGATATGTAATATGCAGAAAGTAAATAACACACACAATCACTTTAATCTACTTTGTATAAGCAAATTAAATACTACAGCTTTCCAAGAAATTCACAATCGAATTTCCGGCTCCTAAACAAGAACAGTTTGAACTTGCTTGCTTACAGAGAAAAGAGCTTAAGATAAAAACTATGTGTGTCTCTCTTACAGCTAACAATAGGATGTGCATGATATATATAAGCCCTATACAAACTAGTGCACACACCTATTTTTACACAGATACCCCTTGCTGAAAGTCCAACTTGTCCTGCCATAAGACGTTAACTGTGTCAGGAAGGACCACCTGCTTTTCGGAGTCTTTCCCGTTTCTGTAGCTGCTTGTCTCTTATCTTTCTCTTCAAGTTTAGCTGTAGATTTGCCATCTGTTCTTTGGACCACCTTGCCAGAACAAATGCTTCAGTATTTGTCTCTTTTGATTCTTGATTCTGTACCTTGATTTGTCTTGTTGTAAACGGCTAAGTGTTGATATCGTGAACTCCACTTCATTCCTGACTTCGCGATCGCACTTGTGAGGACTACGCGATATACCCTTTGAAGACTTTGCGACATAGGTCATTTGAAGACTATGCGACATAGGTCATTTGACGACTATGCGACATAGGTCATTTGATGACTATGCGACATAGGTCATTTGAAGACTATGCGACATAGGTCATTTGACGACTATGCGACATTGGGCTTCTGAGGACTTCACGATCTAGGCTTATTTGACTTTGCTGACTTCAACACTTCACGACATGTGTCTTGAGGACTTCTCGACATAGTACAAAATGGACTATGCGATATAGTACTTCACGACATGGATATTGGTGACTTCACGACATAGCTTTCTTCTGACTTTGCTATATAATGCCTTAGACAAATTTCTGCAACTTATTTCTTCATAGCCTTATTTATCTTTATCCTGCTGCATGAACACTTCTGAACTTCTACCAGGACAATTATTCAATGGCCTATATACAATCTAGATGCAAGAAACTTTACTAAGCTCATTATAACTTTGAGCATACATGATCAAGCTAATGTTCATGAGAACAAGACAAGTACATACAGAGACCTATACTATACCCCAGTGATAGAGTTCACTGGGTCATGTAATGTGACATAGTCACATAGTGTAGGCTTGTTAATAGTGGTATTCAGACATGTCTTGAGCCTAACAAATATTTGCTTACTATATCTTTCAAGGAATGTTATTTGAGTATTATCTCGGTCAAGAAATACTATTTGAATACTATTTCAGTTATAAATGCTAATGGAAGGCATAACTGTTTTCGAAAGTATATTGTGATACTTGCTTTATGATTTAATTATGAGCTTCTAAGCTAAATATGGGATATTAGTTAGACCGATAGTAGTTATATTTTCTGTATATGTTAAAGATTATTTTCCGATAAAGATATCGGGCAATTATTATTCAAGGTTTATTTATTTAATGAACATTATTTTAAATATTCATTCAAGGTTTATTTATTTAATGAATATTATTTTAAATATTCATTCAAGGTTTATTTATTTAATGAATATTATTTTAAATATTCATTCAAGGTTTATTTATATAATGAATATTATTTTAAATATTCATTCAAGGTTTATTTATTTAATGAATATTATTTTAAATATACATTCAAGGTTTATTTATTTAATGAATATTATTTTGAATATTCATTTAATCATTATTTATTTAATGAATATTATTTTTGAATATTCATTTAAAGTTTATTATTTAATAAATATTATTTGATTATTTATTAAATACTTTCAACACATTTTAAAAATGAGTAATATTATTTAAAGTTTATCCCCGACCTTCAATAATTACGAAGGATACTCTAAGCTGTATTAATAATTATTTTAAATCAAAAAGAGGTTCCCAAAACACCGTTTTTCCATTTAAATCTATCTTTTAAGAGGATTTAAATACTTGCTCAACTATCAAAAATATGGGAAACCTGATTTAAGTGACTGCTCATTTTAAACTCTCAACTCAAAACTGTCCGGGGACATATATTTTCTCTGATCAATTTAATTGCTGCAAGTCAATGTTGTGTTACCACCTCAACGACCGAGGGGTAAATTGATGGAACAAATCGATATCCATTAACAAGCATCGCTTGGGAAATATTGGAGAATCTTCCTTTCCAACCTAGATATAACTCCTTAGTGGAGTCGTATCAACAAGTATTACACTTGGGGAAAGGAGGACGATCTTTACGTTTCAGAGTCATGGATTTCATCCGAACTAGGAGTGGTGTAAGTGCTCCAGTTGCGCCGACCCATCCATTTTATTGCCCCAAATGGGCCGGGAGATCCGGGAAGGCAGTAGACAATGTCAGGCTGTCGTGATTCTTCCATCTACATTTAGAGAACATATTTTTGTTGTACGACCTGCAACTGATCATAGTAAGGTTGGTACGACGGGCGCGGTAGCAACTCCGGTATTAGTTCATCATCCATTTTGGATAATTCTGCAACATGTATTGAAAGGGACTACAGATGACATCCTTGGTACAGGTTAACCGATCATGTTGGCAGGGGGTTCTGCAACATGTATTGAAAGGGACTAAGGATGACACCGTGGTAAAGGTTTACCGATCATGTTGGCAGGGGGTTGAAAAGTCTTCAAAAATGAAGTTATAATAAATCCTTGCAACTTCATCTTTTACTTTATGAGTTATGACTCTGATAAAACCTTACTCAGATTATATATGCATAAATGGATTTTGGGTTACGGAACATTATATGAAATTTTCCTCGTAACTTCATCTTTTATATCATATGACTCTGTGGATACCTTACATAACATGAGTTATGGTAAGGGAGTTGTTTATACTGAATCACCTTATAACTTCATCTTTTAAGTTATATGTTGATATTCTGCTTACATAGCAGATATTTTTCGGAAAGGTTATATTGGTTTACTTTGAAACCTCATCTTTTATATTATACTAGAACTTTGTTCATAATATAGCAAAAGTTTACAGAAATATTATGAAATGATATTTGAAATACAAAAATGGTACCGTTTTTGGAATACATTCCGATAAGGAAATAATTTCAGTATCGAGATATTTTGACAAATTATTGTCTTATACCCACTTTATTCTGGGTTGAGTTAAAGGCATGATTATGCCATACTTTAATTACCTTGCTGAGCTATCGTTCACTCTTGCTATTGTTTCATAAATATTATATAGCAGCGAAGTAGGATACCAAGGATTCGGCGCACATCCCTCAGGAGAGTGGCAAGCGTAAGGCAGTCTCATGAGCAGTTTCTAGCAGTGATCCTGGAAGTAGTGTGAACCAGTCAGATCAAGCTGGAGCTTTTGGTATTCATCTTATGTATAGATATGAATGGTATGAGATGGTGGTGAGTATTACAAGGCTAAGTTGGTAATGTACCATTACTTAGGAGTTGTATCAGTAGCAAATTCAAAAGACAATTGGGTATTGTAATAAAGATTATTTATTCCGTAATGGTTGTATTTGTGTCGTTTCTGAGACTCTAACCTGTGTGTGTGTGAGAGAGATATATTCATTGTGGGGTCATAAGCAGATGAATTGTGTCTATTGTGAGTAAAGCAGGCAAGGCAAGAAGTAAGTGGATCGTGACTACTATAAATCCCTGACCCCGGATTTGGGGCTGTTACAATGAGGCTGCTAAAGACACTTCTTCCTCTCCTATATCTGTCAATCAGAAAGAAACCAAAAGCAATCTTATCAAGAATCCTAAGATCACTGTAACACCCCCAGACCCGGGGTCGGAGATCTGGGTTGTCACGATCCCTTGTTCCGTACAAACACTTAATACTTGAACCATAAAACAATAAATCAACACACATGGTGACCCCACCATCAATACACTCACGCTAGTTATGTCTCAGAAACGAACTTACAATAACAGTAGTCATATGATCCACAAATTAAAGTTATTACAACCCAAAAGTAAAATACTTGCAACCTTGTACTAATATGATTTCTATGTGAATCCATATGGTAGCGCATAAGTTTGTTCTTGTTCATTAATATACATAAGTGATACTTATAATTAAATCGGAGCAACAAGAGTTACACTCCGAACCAACTCAGTACTTCTACCTGATCACTGTAACAACCATGCTACAGGCGGCCTGCATGTCCCTAACGCGCTTCCGAGTGGTACGACGAATCCTGGCCATCTACTCTAGTTGTTATGTTGTGATATATATGTATAGAAATAAAAAGCAAGAGTGAGCACTCGGTCCAGCAATAATATAATACAACATAAGCATATAAGTAAGCTTATATCATAAAGGAAAAACCTTTAAAACCTCATTCGTATACAGAATGATATATTTATTTCTCTTTTCGTCAAAACATACCATACAGTACGACTACTGTATGAGGAACATCATTACTCATTACTGTCACATTATCAGTAACTCAGCGCCTAGGCTTTTGTTACAATGTGCAGCTCAACTCCGATTGGAGGGAAGGGAATGTACTAGAACACCCGATACACGGTGATCAGCCGTTGTATCGTAACTTTTCTTTTCTACAAGTAGAAGGACGACTTCCTGTTCGGTTATCACCCTGACCGCATATGGGCCATTGTACTAAGAGATCACTACCTCGGCGCCTATTTCATCACCAGGCAAGCCTTAGCACTCAAGAGATCACTACCTCGGCGTCTATTTCGTCACCGGGCAAGCCTTGATAAATTTGGCACTACCCTGGCACCTATTTCATTGCCGTGTAGGCCTTTCCAATTCCCATGATGAAAAACATTACTGAAACGGAAATCGGAATTTAATTCCATATTTCCCAAGTACGAATACTCGTCAAAACTTTGTAACCGTTTAGAAGACCTTACTTCAGAGTAATTGAAAGGAGTAAGTCAAAGTGTGGGTTGACATTAGTCAACGAGACTACCGATGATTACTACGTATTTTGAAATCATGACCAGGGAGTTTATTGAAATTTCAGAGTTCAGCGAGTTTGAAATACTCTACTTGAATGGGGGAGCCATCCCCTTAGTTATAAGTATTCTAGAGGAACAGTGGAGGTAAAACTCTGTCCTCGAATTCTTGAACTAGATTCACAGTTTTCGATGAGTTGGAAAATACTAACCGCATTTCATTACCTTTAACTATCTTAAGATAATAGTTGGGAATCTCTATTTTAATACCTTTTCTGAAAATCAGAAATTTATAATTTTGTGTAAATAATGGAACCTTTAATCATATAATAAGGTTCTATGATTTTAAATCATATTTGGAATATTTAATAAATACCCAAATAATAAATATTAAATTATTATTCAATATAAAACCACCTAAGTGAATATTCAGAATAATATTCACTTAGTTAAATAATCTTCAAATAATAAGTATTGAATTATTATTCAATATAAACTACTTAAGTGAATATTCAAAATAATATTCACTTAATTAAATAATAATCAATTAATAAATATTGAATTATTATTCAATATAAATCACTTAAGTGAATATTCAAAAAAATATTCACTTAATTAAATAATATTCAAATAATAAATATTGAATTATTATTCAATATAAAACACTTAAGTGAATATTCAAAATAATATTCACTTCGCTACATAATATTCAAATAATATTTATTATAATATTATTTAAATATCTCACCTTAAATATCCAATTATATAGATATTGGAATATTTAATAAACCCTTAAAATACAACCGTCCCTGGAACCTTCCAGCTTCTGACAGTAGTTTAAAACAAAATAATAATTTGACTCCCGGTCTAAGTTTTAAAACCATCGTACAAGTACTCTATACTTAGAGTCTTTAACCTTTAACCTTGGTTTATATCTAGTACTTATCTAGCATATAAACCTTATACCTTATACAACTTTTTATAAAAAGCGAAAACAGTTTATAAGTCATTTCACAGCATTAAGCAGCATATTTAGCAATACCACAACATATATCACAACAGCATCATTATATGGTGTAGGGTTTGAAAACTTGCCTTGGGGTCTTGGTGGTGTGGTAGTGGGGGCTTGAGAGTGTGCGCGTTGATCTATAACAAGATATACAATTACAGTCAGTCCCCTAGAACCATTTAATGTGCTATAGCTCAAGCACTACAGTTCTACCAATGAAAATTAAATGTCTCGCTCTTGGTCATTTATAACCTCGTGACATTCCGTAAACTTCTAATTCAAAAGCTTGGGTGAAAACCATTCACAAATCCCAAGTTCTTTTACTTTGCCATTTCCTTGTTTTAAACCATCCCCTTAAGGGTATTTCACTCACGCAACCTTTGTTCTCGTATTTTTCTAAAATCACAAACTTATCGTTTTGACACGAAACCTTCTAGGTTCCTTTCTAGACTATACATACTAGTATTCATTTTAATATCTCAATCCAATTCAAATTTTAAAGGGCTTGATCCCTATCTCAAAGTTCATACAATGAACTATCTAGTTACGCGAAACCGCTTTCACTAAAACAGACGTTTCTCCTAAACCGTAAATCGAAACAACACGATTCTTTCACTAAAACAATCTAGGAAACAGAGCCTACATGCTAATGGACAGAAACTGCATGTTCATGCCCTGTATTACAACCATGGTTTCTGTCTAAACTACCTAAGTAAAATCTGACATGGTAACGGCGCTTACGCGTACTTCCCGTGTTTTTAAACACTCAATTCAACTACAATTCAACCATCAACCAACCACCAATCAAAGTCAAGCTAATACTACCATTTTTCTGTCCAAACATGATCATACTCTAGTTCATAAGTTTATCCACAAATCAACCATCAAACAAGCTTAAAATCATGCATACATGCTTCATTACTACATAGTTCTCATTCAATCACTTCTAACTACTAGATCAAAGCATAATCTTAAAAAGAAAGAAGTTTTATACCTTCCTTGGATCTTAACAAAGTCTATATATGGATGATATATCCTTCCTTGCTCCTTAACTAAGGTAATCAAACCTAAAAACATCAAAACAAAACAAGATTCTATGAGTTTACTATTCACATCACTATTCATCATCAACTTTGAATCCATTTTTGACCAAGCTATGATCCATGGATGAGGCTAAGATTAGAGATCTACCTTGGATATTGGAAGAGGGTGATTTAGAGTCCAAGATCAAGATTTATGGTTGAGTGGATGTTGGAGCAAATTGTTTAAGCTTCTTGAAGAATGAAATAGCCGAAAGTTTGTTCTTCATGAATGCTTCTCTTTTTATTTTGTTTCCTTTGATTTTCTTTTCCTTTTGTTTGTCTAATTAATCTTTAAAACTTAGTAATTGATTTGTGTGGCTAATAACTAGTTTGGTCATCAATGACAAGGCTCATTTGAACTTGTGGTGGTGGTGAAAGTGGTGACAAGGTGGTGATTCATCACCTTGTCATCACTTTGTCATGCTTATGTCATTTCCTTGCATCATTCTTATGTCATCCTTTGCATCCTCAATCCTTTTATATATTGCACTTGATGATCTCATATAATACTCCTCCTTTGGTTAGGGTTTAATCCATAATTTATTACGCTTTTGTTTCGCGATAGTTTCAAGTGGTTTTAAAGACGTTTCTCTGTACCAAAGCTAGGGTACTTCCTTTATCCTTCCATTACCTTTGTCTAATATATAATCTTAGGTTTCTCACCTTGGTTTAAGATATGATCATGTATCTCTCATTCCACATACTTTCTTAAAACGATCAAATCAATACATCCTTAACTGTCCAATGAATAGTGATTTAAAACTCGGATGAGAATCTTCTGATTCTGATCGCATTTACATTCTTTTATTCTTCCTATACATCAATAATATCACTTCGAAACATTCATTCCATGTCGTCTACATAGTGTGGTCTGAAAAACTTTTCATCAACAAAATTACTATTCATTAGTGGAAATTTACTATTCATCAAGGTTTTAATTATTACAAAAATTTGGGATATTACAGTCTCCCCTACTTACAAGGATTCTGTCCCAGAATCAGATCAAAATAGATGAGGGTACTTTTCTAGCATTGCGCTCTCTAGTTCCCAAGTGGATTCTTCAACATTATGATTTCTCCACAAAACTCTTACCAACTTTATAACTTTATTCCTTAGCACTTGATCCTTGCGGTCAATAATTTCTACCGGTTGCTCTATATATGACAGGTCTGGTTGTATATCTACTTGCTCGTATTCTACCACGTGTCTAGCATCCGGATTGTACTTCCTTAACATGGACACATGGAACACATTGTGAACTTGCTGCAGGTTTGGGGGCAAGGCTAGCTCGTAAGCTACTTCCCCGATACGTCTCAAGATCTCGAACGGTCCAATATATCTGGGGCTCAATTTCCCTTTCTTTCCCAATCTCATCAATCCTTTCCACGGAGATACTTTCAACAGCACAAGATCTCCCACTTCGTATTCTTTGTCCTTTCGGGCCAAGTCTGCATATTTCTTCTGTCTGTCTTGGGCTGCTACCAGCCGTCCTCTGATAAGGTCTATTGCATCCTTAGTCTGTTGGACCATTTCGGGTCCGAGCATTTTTCGCTCTCCAACTTCATCCCAATACAAGGGTGATCGACATCTTCTTCCATACAAGGCCTCATACGGGGGCATCCCGATACTTGCATGAAAACTGTTGTTGTAGGAAAACTCTATCAGGGGTAGGTGATCATCCCAATTTCCTTTGAAATCTATGGCACAAACTCTCAACATATCCTCTAAGGTTTGGATAGTCCTCTCACTTTGCCCATCCGTCTGGGGATGGTAAGCGGTACTCATGTTTAGCTTGGTTCCTACACATTCCTGAAAGCTTCTCCAAAATCTGGAGTTAAATCGAGGGTCTCTGTCTGACACAATGGAGATTGGAACTCCATGTCTCGCCACAATTTCTTTCATGTAAATATCCACTAGCCTATCGACAGTGTATCTTTCATTAATCGGAAGAAAGTGGGCTGACTTCGTCAACCGGTCTACTATTACCCAGATGGTGTCATGATTAGCTTTGGTTCGTGGCAATCCTACTACGAAGTCCATGGCTATTTGTTCCCATTTCCATTCTGGAATCTCTAGGGGTCTTAAGAGTCCACCGGGTCTTTGGTGTTCTGCCTTTACTCTCTGGCAGGTCAAGCATTTGCTTACCCACTCTGTTACGTCCTTTTTCATGTTAGGCCGCCAATAATATTCCTTTAAATCCCTATACATCTTGGTACTTCCCGGGTGAATTGAATATCTTGAGCTATGACTCTCATGTAGAATCTCGTCTTTTAATTCCTGGTCATTAGGAATCCAAATCCGGTAAGTATACCTCATAACTCCCTTACCGTCTCTCTCAGTCCTTAATTCCTCTCCCGTCATTAGCTCTTTCCCTTCGCTCATCATGCGTTCTTGACTTAATTTGATCTTTTGTAACAATTCTGATTGTAGTGCAATTTCAAATAGTTTCTCCGTGTCATCTCCGGTTATTTTAACCTCCATCTCCATCTTTTCAAACTCTTGGATTAACTTGTCTGAGGAGGTTATCATTTTGAGTCTCTCCTTCCTACTAAGGGCATCGGCCACCACATTGGCCTTCCCTGGGTGGTAAAGAATCTCGCAATCAGAATCTTTGATTAATTCTAACCATCTCCTCTGTCTCATATTGAGCTCTTTCTGGGTGAAAATGTACTTAAGGCTCTTATGGTTTGTGTAGATCTCACACTTTTCTCCATATAAGTAATGCCTCCAAATCTTTAAGGCGAAAACTATTGCTGCTAATTCCAAATCATGGGTAGGATATCTACTCTCATATTCTTTTAACTGCCTAGAAGCATATGCAATCACCCTTTCGTGTTGCATAAGCACGCATCCTAACCCTTTGTGTGATGCGTCACTATAGATCACAAAATTTCCTTTTCCATCTGGCAGTGCCAGTCCACTCAAACTTCTCAGTCTTTCGGGTCAGTCGGGTCAGTGGGGCTGCTATCTTGGCAAAATCTTTCACAAATCTTTGATAATACCCGGCTAAGCCTATAAAACTTCTCACCTCAGTCGGGGTGGTCGGTCTGTCCCAATTTGAAACGGCTTCTATCTTAGCAGGGTCAACTAGCACTCCATCACAGCTGACTACATGGCCTAGAAACTGTACTTCTCTCAGCCAAATTTCACACTTGGAAAACTTAGCATATAGTCTTTCCTTTCTCAAAGTCTCTAACACTATTCTCAAGTGTTCTGCGTGTTCCTCCTCTATCTTGGAGTAGACTAAAATATCATCAATAAAAACTATGACGCACTTGTCCAAGTATTGCTTAAAGACTCTATTCATTAGGTCCATGAAGGCTGCTGGGGCATTCGTCAGCCCGAACGACATTACTAAGAACTCATAGTGTCCATACCTCGTGCGAAATGCAGTCTGGGGTATATCTTCAGGTTTTATCTTTAACTGGTGATATCCAGTCCTCAGGTCAATCTTGGAGAAGTAAACCGCATCTTTCAACTGGTCAAACAAATCATCAATCCTTGGTAAAGGATATCGGTTCTTAATGGTCAACTTGTTTAGTTCTCGGTAGTCTATACACAATCTCAAACTACCATCCTTCTTTTTCACGAACAGCACTGGTGCACCCCATGGTGACACGCTGGGTCTTATCATTCCCTTATCTAGCAATTCCTGCAATTGGATAGCTAACTCTTTCATTTCTACCGGAGCTAACCTGTACGGGGCCTTTGAAACTGGCGCCGTCCCTGGAGCTAATTCGATAGCGAATTCTATCTCCCTATCAGGTGGTAATCCCGAAAGGTCTTCTGGAAATACGTCTTCAAATTCATTAACTATAGGAATATTTTGTGTTAGGCTGAATACACAATATATAATCAATATTAATATGATAATAACACTTAAGAACACTGTTTATGAATCAACAATTGAATTATATAAAATAACTCTTCTCTTTGTGATGTTAAAGAATCACAGATAGCTGCTAGGTTACAAGAATAATATATTCAGTATTCGCATCCCTTTTAGGGTTAACCTATCTGTGTTTATATAATACACAGTTACATAATCAATCTCTAATTGATATTCCTATAAATTAGCTATACAAATTATATCAATTTAGGATTGCTTCTGTCTTCTGTTCCATTTCCTTAACTGTCTCAATATATTTTGCTTCTTTCCATCTTCAAGATATATTGCTTCTAGAATATTCATATTAGCACCGACAGTTAATAAACTCTTCACCCCGTCAGACTTTATCAAACTCTGACTGGCTTCTATTAAACTCTAATGAGTACCTGGTACTTAAACACTGATGAACAAACGTCAGCAATTATATCTAACAATCTCCCCCAACTTGTGCATAATAAAGATGTACAAGTTAATAGATAATTGATGATGTCAAAACATATAACAAATGCAGTGTTTAAATATAATCAGAGTTTAACTTTAATTTAGAACAGAAAACTTTAAAAACTTACAGTCAGACTTTACTTAATCTCTTCAATATCAGGCACTTAACTGAGATAATCGATGAGAAGTCTTCTTTCAGCCTTTTCTAGCTCATCTACCATGATTTCTTTCAGTTCCTTGAGCTCTGGATCACTTTCTCCAGTCTGGTAGATAGCTGCCCTTAGTGAATAAATGCTGTTTTTCCTCATATCATTTCCTAGCTTTATTATGAAGGATTTATCTGATTCCAGATTAAATTCCAACACTTTTATGCCAAAATCTGTTCTGAGTCTTGCACTGTTTCTTTGCATCTCAACAAGCTTTCCATTGTAATCTCTGTACCTTGGTATGTAAGAGCCAGCAGACTTTAAACCAGAAAGAATTCTAGCTTTCATCATCCTGCTTCTTAACACTTCGGCTGCTTGATGAGTTCTTTGATTTTTAACTTTCAACAGATACAGCACATATTCCAGTTCTTCTTTCATCTTTAAACCAATATCATCTTCACTAACTCTGTATACTCTGCCATCAGATTTGAAGTATAACAGAAAATCCTTCTTCAACCCTCTGTGGTATATTAACTGAACTGATTCTAGAGTATCAAGATTTTCTTGAGTTACTCCAACACCAGGTTCAGCTAAAGAAGTGTGATCCATTGGACTATTGTTCACTCTTTTCTCTCTATGAGATCCAAGCCCAGATTTATCTCTTGATTCTTTTCCCATGACTGTTCTGCTTTGGAGAAGATTTATATTTGCTGGAATCAAAGAGTGTTGAACAGTGACTGGCTTGCCAAAAGTCCTTTGTAATTGTGAAGATAATTTTGTCTGTACAACTTGAGTAGTATCAGAGGTTGTCACAGCTTCTGATTTTTGAACAACTTGAGCAATGTCAGAGGTTGAATAATTCTTCTTTGGTAACTGTCCTTCTTCTACCAGTTTACCTTTTCCTTTATCAGACTCTGCAATCATAGGCCTCCTTGTATATTGTAAACTCTGTTGAGAGTTCACATTCTCTTTAATAGAAATTCCCATTTCCTTTTTCCTAGGAGCCTTAGCCTTTTTCTTGTAAGTACCAGCTTCAATATTTTTCTGGTGTTCTTCAGCAAGAAGCTTCATCTCAGTGTCCATATCTTCCATTGTAGCTTCACCACCATGTTCTTCCATGAAAAGTTTAGCAGCAATCTCTTCATCAGTAGTTGGATTTGATGAAATCACTAGACTTTTAAGTCTTGAAGAAGATTGACCACCAGAGTTTAACCTCTCAGAGTTTGTTTGTCTAGCAGAGTTTGACCTAAGTCTCCCTTGCTCTTGACTAGTCTTTGACCTTCTCTCTGCTTCCTTGCTTCCACCATCATTTGCATCATCCCTCAATCTCAAGGTTGGAGTCCTTTTGCATTTGTCTTTAGGAACTCTCTCCCCCTTTTTGACATCATCAGGAATAAGCACTGATGTCAGCAACTCCAGTGAGGCAACAATAGAATCAAGTTGAGAAGACATAACAGTCTGATGCTCTTCCACCTTGCTTAGCCTTTGTTTTATTTCCACTTGATCTTGGATCAGAGAAGACAATCTATTTCTTTCAGTTCTCAAGGTTAACTCCTTAGCAGCAACATCATTACTCAATCCAATGACTGCTTTGTGAGTCTCATCAAAGCGATTGTGCAATGATTTGACTTGAACAATTGTAGCCTTGAAATGTGTCATTAGCTCAGGATTTGAAATCTCCTTTACAGATTGAGCAACAAAATCAGCAGTCCTTTGCTTGGAGAAAATACAATCTGCCCCTGACCAGTTGGCATAGTACATATCTCTATAATGAGCTTCAGTGGCAGCTATATTTTACTTGACATGCTCAGCTGTAGGATCCCTTAGAAAAGGTATGGATTCATCAGAGTTTGAAACTTCAGCATTGATGTTAGAGTTGGCATGAAAAGAATGTTCAGAGTTTGCAGCTTCATTTTCTTCAGCAACATTTTCTGCAGTAGCCTCAGCGTTTGGCTGTGCAGCTTCAGGATTCTCAGAGTTTGGATTGACAAGAACCTCTGCTTCTACAGGAACAGACTTTTCAACAACTTCAACATGCTCAGAGTTTGCAGTGGCAAAAACCTCTGTTTCTTCAGGAACAGACTTAACTATATCTTCTGCTATAACTTCATCTATCATTTCTACAGCAGCTTCAAGAACCTGATCAACCTCTTCACCCATTTCAGGAACTTGATTATTGACAGAGAGAACCTTTGTATGAGTTGCAAGTGACTCATCTATTACTAGAGTGGGTTGATCAGCTGCCACATCCTCAGTATCACAAACACTGATACTAGGATGTGCTTCAATTTCGTCTTCAATATCCATCTCCAATATAGGTTCAAGAAAATCATCAGGAAAAACAGCATTATCATCAGTGTTTGCTCTGGCTTCTTCAGGCATAGTAGCATTGGCAGAATGATTTTCAATCACAACCTCAGGAGCTTCAACTGGTGTAGAACCAGGAATCAATCCATCAAATAAGTAAGCATCAACTAGCTTCCTCTTCTTAGCATTAGCAGATTCTGGTTCATCAGAAACCCTATTCTCATCATTAGAAGGTCTGTTTGCCCTTTTCTTCTTCCTTGAAGTACCAACTGAGTGTGGTAAAGCATCAGCATTTGCAGGTGTTGCAGCCTTGTCAGCCTTAAAAGCTCTATGCTTAGTCCTACCCCCAGCCCTTGGCTTTTGAGAAGTAGATGGAAGAGGTTCAGAGTTTAGTAGTGGTTGTGGATTTAAAAACTGTTGGACTGAAGCAGGAAGCATCAAGTCACCAACATTCCCTTTCTTGATATCTTTATTTGTGAGATCAGAAAATATTCTCTTATGCAATTTAAATGAGAGAATTACATCCTCCTCAGCTATCTCAACCCCATCAACACACAGAGAAAATATTAATTGACAGAAACAAGCAAAGTAAACTACATTCCTATTCTCTGTCATCTTCTCACCAATATTAATAAGAACTAGTCTACCAAAATCAAAATGAGTACCATAGAGAAGAGAATACCCAATTTGTAGACTATCGATTGGAATAGCATCCCAATTTGTACACTTCTTTCCAAATGCTCTTGTAATACAGTCGAAAAAGAAACTCCACTCCTTCCTCAAGAATGGTCGCTTCAGATTACCTGTCCTTGCCAAAGGCCCAGAGTAACCAATCTCCCTCATGATCATACGCTGGAGATCAGAGTCACCAACAGAAATGGTGAACTTATTGAAATCTTCACACCCAAGAGCATCTCTAACAGTGGTTGGTGTAACCACATACTCTTGTTCAGCAAATTCAAAGATAATTGAAGGAGTGCCTGATTCACCTCCATCATCATATACGCCTGTCTCCCAGAAGGCTTTGATTTGAGAACCAGATAACTTTGCTGGTTCCACCAGTGCATGCCCAATATCAGATTGAGCAAGAAAGTTTTGCAACAAATGAAACGCCTCCGGTGCGTTCTCATTACTCAAAGGAGCAGAATAATTGTTAGGAACAAATTCTAACCCAGAAGAAACAAACGCTGTAGTCGCCATTAGTAAGATTTGAAAGAATAACAAAGAATCAGATGCAAAAGCTCGAAAGAGTTTGAAAGTAGAAAAGTGTTTGTGAATATGTGTGTGTGAATAGATGTGAATTGGAGTAAGATGTGAAAGGTTTAAACGTAAGTGTGTGTATTGTATAAATATGCAATTCAAAATTAAAAACTGAACAGTTTTTAATCATCAATACACAGCTGTCTTACTCCGTTAACTGTGTGAGTGGGACACGTGGCACACATGCAATGACTGACAGCAAATAATTGACAGTTTCCAATGCGCATGCGCAGTAAAAACAGCAATAATTACCGCCTTTTACACTTTTCTAGACACTCAACCTCTCTCCTCTGTTAATACAAATTAGAACCATTACCAATCATACTCTTTTATTTTCAAGAATGTTTTCTCAAAATTGTTAACTGTCTGTAACAAATAATTAATTTTAATCATCAAAGATTAAAATAAAATTACCTCAGCGTAGAGTACACAACTCATCAGTGTTTACCAATCCTCCTCCTTTATAAATAAACTCTTTTCACAAACTGTACAGGTGTGAGAATTTGTGTGTGAACTAGCAGAGTTTACTGAATATGAATATTTAGATCATCTCAAAGTGCATAAAATCCACAAAATAAGTCAGTAAAAACTGGTTGTCCAAACTTTCATATAAAATAAAATCTGATTTTTATATCTAAACTCTGTATTCTGATATCCTTTCATTTGGATATATCTTTTATTTTCACCCCCTTTATAAATTTTTTTCTTTTTTTTTCTTTTTTTTTTCCCAGTAATCAGTGGTTAGCACTAGTCACCAAAAATCAAAGATTTTAGCCCTTATTTCATACAATAAGTTCCTGGATCTTCCTAGGCATAACATGATCTCAAAGGAATTTGTGCACTTGTTGGCATCTTTTGATTTGAGGGTGAAATATTTGCAATTAATTATCAGAGTTTAGACTTTTCATCAGTTAATACAATTAATTTATGAGAGAAAGTGCAAACAGCTAATACAGACTCAGTGTTTAGGATCAATAAACTAAGAGATGCTATAAATATAGAGACAATATCATGCTGTGTAAAATTTCTGCACATTTTGTAGTCAGAATCTATAATACTTAGAAGGATTCATGATTACTTACTGAAAATCATGCTTCATACAGCTTTCTTCATCGGTCAATATGTTTCAGACAATATCACAATCAGAGTATAACATCAGAGTTTAACCGACAGAGTATGACTAACAGAGTATAACTAACAGAGTTTACTATCAGAGTTTATCATGCTGATACAAATATCAATTAACACATGCAAAGAACCATGAGCATAAAATCAAACATGTATAGATTTTGAATCTAACCAGTATCTCTAGTCAAAACCAGAGATCATTCCTAGTTCATTTACCAGCCTTGTAAAGGTAGCTTCACACAAAGGTTTGGTGAAGATATCTGCAAGCTGTTGGTCTGTAGACACAAAATGAAGCTCAATGTGTCCTTCTTCCACATGTTCCCTTATAAAATGATACCTTATGCTGATGTGCTTGGTCATGGAATGCTGTACTGGATTACTTGTCATAGCAATGGCACTTTGATTATCACAGTAAATAGGTATTTTAGAGTACCTTAATCCATAGTCCAGCAATTGATTCTTCATCCATAAAATCTGTGCACAACAGCTACCAGCAGCTATATACTCTGCTTCTGCTGTGGATGTGGAAATTGATTTCTGTTTCTTGTTGTACCAAGAAACTAATCTGTCACCTAAAAATTGACAGCTTCCACTTGTGCTTTTTCTGTCTATCTTACAGCCTGCAAAGTCTGCATCAGAGTAACCAATTAAGTTAAACTCTGATTCTCTAGGATACCACAAACCAAGAATTATGGTTCCTTTGAGATATTTGAAAATCCTTTTTACAGCTGTTAGATGTGGCTCTCTGGGGTCTGCTTGAAATCTTGCACAAAGACATGTTGCATACATAATATCAGGTCTGCTTGCAGTGAGATAAAGAAGAGACCCTATCATTCCTCTATAGTTTGTCATATCTACTGAGGCTCCTGTGTCTTTGTCCAGCTTTGTTGCAGTAGCCATGGGAGTTGCAGCAGATGAACTATCAAGCATACCAAATTTCTTGAGAAGATTTCTGGTATATTTTGCTTGATTAATAAAAATCCCATCATCTGTTTGCTTGACCTGTAAGCCTAGAAAATAACTAAGCTCTCCCATCATACTCATTTGATATCTTGACTGCATAAGCTTGGCAAATTTCTTGCAGAGTTTGTCATTAGTAGACCCAAAAATTATGTCATCCACATAGATTTGTACTAACAGCAAGTCATCACCACAGTTAAAATAGAACAAGGTTTTGTCAATTGTGCCTCTAGTGAACCCACTTTCTAAAAGAAATTGAGCCAGAGTTTCATACCATGCTCTAGGTGCCTGCTTTAGTCCATATAATGCCTTATCAAGCCTGTAGACATAATCTGGATGTTTGGGATCTACAAACCCTGGTGGTTGTTCAACAAACACTTCTTCTTCAAGTTTCCCATTGAGAAAAGCACTTTTCACATCCATCTGAAAGACTTTAAACTTTTTGTGTGCAGCATAGGCCAGAATAGCCTTTTGCCACAAGTCTAGCCTTATTCCTAGTAATCACTCCATCACTGTCTGTTTTGTTTCTGAAAACCCACTTTGTACCAACAATAGATCTATTCTTTGGTCTTGGCACAAGTGTCCAAACTTCATTCCTCTCAAATTCATTTAACTCCTCTTGCATTGTTGTTATCCAGTTAGCATCTTGAAGAGCTTCTTCCACTTTCTTGGGTTCTGTTTGAGATAAGAATGCATGAAACAGGCATTCATTATTTGTAGAACTTCTAGTTCTTACACTAGCTTCTGGATCTCCAATTATCAAGTCAGGTGTATGAGCTTGTGTCCACCTTCTTGCTGTTGGTAATTGGCTTCTACTAGCATTATTAGATCCTCCCCCTTGATCCATGCTCTCCTGATTTTGTTCTTGACCATTTGCATTCTCTGAGGCTCCCCCTGAATTGGACTGTTCAGTATTTGAACTTTCAGAGTTTGACTCAGAGTTTCTGTTGGATTCTTCATTTGACTCTTTTTCAGAATTTGAGTCATCACTTTGAAAAGTTTCTGAAGTTTCTTCACGCTCCCCCTCAACTGGTTCTCTATTTTGTTCTGTCAGAGAAAATTCTTCAGTGTTTACCAGTAGAGGGTCAGAGTATGCTTCGACAGAGTTTGTTGGATTTGCTTTATCAGAGTTTACATCATCAGAGTTTAGATCTTCATTTTCAAAGCGAAGTTGATCATGATATTCTTCATCTTCTATTCCAGTTATTTTCTTGTCATCAAATGACACATGAATAGATTCCATGATCACTTTAGTTCTCAGATTATAGACTCTGAATGCCTTTGTTGACAATGGGTATCCAACAAAAATTCCTTCATCAGCTTTTAAGTCGAACTTGGTCAACTGTTCAGGATGAGTTTTCAACACAAAGCACTTACATCCAAAAATATGAAAATACTTCAAATTTGGCTTCTTATTTTTCAACATCTCATATGGTGTTTTCCCATGCTTGTTGATCAGTGTTGCATTTTGAGTAAAACAAGCAGTTTGAACAGCTTCTGCCCAGAAATAGGTTGGAAATTTTGCTTCAACAAGCATTGTTCTGGCAGCTTCGATTAGGGTTCTGTTCTTTCTTTCAACTACACCATTTTGCTGTGGAGTTCTAGGTGCAGAAAATTCTTGCTTCACTCCTCTTTCCTTGCAGAAAGCTTCCAATACTGAATTGCTGAATTCAGTACCATTATCACTTCTTATAAATTTCACTTTGTACTCTGATCCTTTGTCCAGTAGCTTTACATGTTCCATTAGTATTGAGACAGTTTCATCCTTCTTTGCTAAGAAATACACCCATGTGTACCTAGTGTACTCATCAACAATGACTAGAGCATATTTCTTTCTGCCCAGAGACATTATATTTACTGGACCAAAAAGATCAACATGTAGAAGATGATAAGGTTCCACAACTGAAGATTCAGATTTACTCTTGAAAGATGACTTCCTTTTCTTGGCCTTTTGACAAGAATCACACAGGCCATCTAAGCTGAGTATTGACTTAGGAAGTCCCCTTACAAGATCTTTTCGAATCAGCTCATTTATGTTGTTCAAGTTTAGATGAGAGAGCTTCTTATGCCATTTCCAACTCTCTTCGTTTGACATTCTTGCAGATAGACACACAGTTATTCCTTCAGAGTTTGTTACCAAACTTGCTTCATAGATATTATTGTGCATGTGTCCAACTAGAACAACTTTCCCTGTAGATTTGCTGATTACTTCACAATGTTCATTATGAAAATCTACATGGTATCCTCTGTCACAGATTTGACTCACAGAAAGCAGATTATGCTTGAGTCCTGAGACTAGAGCTACATTTTTGATGATGACACTACCAAGATTGATATTGCCATATCCCAGAGTACATCCTATGTTGCCATCTCCATAGGAAACTTTTGGGCCAGCCTTCTCCTCATAGTCTGATAGCAGGGCTTTATTTCCAGTCATATGTCCTGAGCATCCACTGTCCAAGATAAGGGTGCTCTCTTTTATGCCCTGCAATCACAAACAATCACTATGTGTTAGATTTAAGGATCCAGACTTGCTTAGATCCTTTGGCTTTCTTAACATTGTTAGCTTTTGCAGCGGTATCACTATCAACAGAGTTTAAACTAACATTGTCAGACTTTATACTTGCAGAGTTTGCTCTAACCCGTTTCAAGTTGGGTCTTAGCTCATAATAGTTGTGATAAATAGCATGATAACTTTTGCAAGTATAAATGGAATGCCAAGTGCTCCCACAGTGTGTGCATAAAGTCTGTGGTCTAACCCTAACATAATCATTCTTTACTCCAGATGTGGAAGGTAAAGAGTTAATATTTTTGTTCTTTTTGCAAAACCTGGCAAGATGGTTAGTACTACCACAACTATGACATGTTTTTCTAGGAGCAGCAGAATTAGGCAGATAATCATTTCTTTTATTAATGCCTACTTTTCCATTTCTATTCTTCTTAAACATTTTCTGTTTGTTGACAGACTTTATTTCTTTGAGCTTATGTTTAAATTGTTTTTCTGTCATCAAACCAACATTAACCTGTTTGTCACAGACTTTTACTGGTTCTTTAACAGTTTCTAACCCAATCTTATTCTCTGTTATTGAACCAATATTAACCTGTTTTTCACAAGTCTCAATTTGCTCCATAACAGCTTCTTTTACAACTACAGACTTTAGCTTACTGGATTCATGAACAAATTTCACAGGTTTAAGTTGTGGTTTCACTTTAACTTTATCTTTAAACCTAAGTTCATCTTCCTCACAGTAACCTAAACCTACAGTATCTGTTTGAAAAACCTGATGTGCGTCTTTTCCAGAATTGGTCCAGGTTTTAATCACTTTCCTCTCTTTTTCCAACTCAGATTCTATTTGCCTATATCTTTTAAGCAATTCCTGTTCAACATAAACAGCATCATCTCTCTCCTTTTGAACTTGTTGCATGTTAACAAGTTTCTCTTCAAGAAATTTATTTCTTTCTTTAAGACCTAGATTCTCAGATTTTATTCTCTCATTCTCTAAAGTCTGATCCCTATAACTAACATGTATGCTTTTAAGATAAATTCTTAATTCAGATATATTATCAGTATCATAAACATAAGTTGTTAAGGGTACCTTATTTTCAGATGAGTCAGCTTCATCTCTACCAGTTGCCATGAGAGCATAATTGACTCCCTCATCTGAGTCTGAAGTGTCTGCCCAGTCCTTCCCTTTAGTGATGAGTGCTTTCTCAGATTTTCCTTTCTTGCACTCTGGAGCATAATGACCCATTTCTTTACACTTGTAGCACTGGATCTTTGACTTGTCTTTCCTTCCAGACTTGGTATCCTTTTCATCAGACTTTTTGAATTTTCTTTTATAAGAATTTGAATCTTCCCTTGAGAATCTTTTTCCTTTCTTGAAGTTCTTGAATCCCATCTTCTTGAAAGTCTTTACCATTAAAGCAGCCATTTTCATCATCTCTTCATCATCATCCTCAAAATTAGAAGCTTCATCATCAGTATTTGAGCCATCATCAGAGTTTGATGACTCACTTTCAGACTTAATGACTAAGGCCTTTCCTTTGGCTTTTTTTCTTGATGATTCCTTCTTGACAGGCTTTTCTTCAACTTTAAGAGCAACAGATTTTGTCTTCTTTCCAGATCTTTTGTTTCTTTGTTCTATCTCCAATTCATGAGTTTTGAGCAACCCATAGATTTCATCAAGATCTATTTCTGCAAGATCATAATTGTCTCGAATTGTTGTTGCCTTCAAATCCCATCTTTCAGGCAGTGATAACAGAAATTTGAGATTTGACTCTTCAAGTTCATATTCCTTATCAACCAGGGACAAATCATTCAACAATTTACAAAATCTGTCATAAGTATCTGTCAAACTTTCTTCAGATCTAGAATCAAAGTGTTCATACTCCTGTGTTAGAATAGTCTTCCTGTTCTTCTTTATAGCACTAGTTCCTTGACACCTGACTTCTAAAGCATCCCAAATTTCTTTGGCAGTCTTGCAGCCAATAACTCTGTTAGACATGACATTATCTAAGGCACTATGGAGTAGATGTCTAACCTTTGCATCTTTTGCAATTGATGAGATGTCCTCAGGAGTTAAGTCTTTCTTCTCTTTTGGAACAGTCTTTTGTTCTTGACCAGTTATAACAGGAGACAAGTTAGTTGGCATATGAGGACCATCATAGATTCTGTCAAGGTATTCTGGATCTGTGGCTTCCAGAAACATAGTCATCTTCACCTTCCATATTGGATATTCAACTGATCTTAGAATTGGAACCCTGATAGTCTCATATCGACTCACAGAAGTAGGTTGAACCTTCTGAACATTAGAACCTGCATTAGAACCTTCCTGAGAGTTGTCAGTCATGATTATACTTGTGTTTGGATCGATAAACTGTATATATTAAACAGCCTTGGCTCTGATACCAATTGTTAGGCCGAATACACAATATATAATCAATATTAATATGATAATAACACTTAAGAACACTGTTTATGAATCAACAATTGAATTATATAAAATAACTCTTCTCTTTGTGATGTTAAAGAATCACAGAGAGCTGCTAGGTTACAAGAATAATATATTCAGTATTCGCATCCCTTTTAGGGTTAACCTATCTGTGTTTATATAATACACAGTTACATAATCAATCTCTAATTGATATTCCTATAAATTAGCTATACAAATTATATCAATTTAGGATTGCTTCTGTCTTAATTGTTAGGCCGAATACACAATATATAATCAATATTAATATGATAATAACACTTAAGAACACTGTTTATGAATCAACAATTGAATTATATAAAATAACTCTTCTCTTTGTGATGTTAAAGAATCACAGAGAGCTGCTAGGTTACAAGAATAATATATTCAGTATTCGCATCCCTTTTAGGGTTAACCTATCTGTGTTTATATAATACACAGTTACATAATCAATCTCTAATTGATATTCCTATAAATTAGCTATACAAATTATATCAATTTAGGATTGCTTCTGTCTTCTGTTCCGTTTCCTTAACTGTCTCAATATATTTTGCTTCTTTCCATCTTCAAGATATATTGCTTCTAGAATCTTCATATTAGCACCGACAGTTAATAAACTCTTCACCCCGTCAGACTTTATCAAACTCTGACTGGCTTCTATTAAACTCTGATGAGTACCTGGTACTTAAACACTGATGAACAAACGTCAGCAATTATATCTAACATTTTGTAACTTAGGAATCTCTCGATTTGTATCTATCACATAGGCTAAGTAAGCCTCACACCCATGCCGCAACAACCTCTTGGTTTGGGCCATGGTTAAAAACTTACGGGTTTGTCGTTGTCCCTTGAACACGACCTCCCGCCCTTCGGACGTTTTAATCCAAACTTTCTTTCTTTCACAATCTATCTGAGAACCATTGCTCGACAACCAATCCATTCCCAGAATAACATCAAATTCTCCTAATTTAAATGGAACCAGATCTACACGAATTTGTTGACCTTCTATTACTAGGCTACAGTCTATGTGTATTTCATCAACTGGAATTACTTCCCGATTTGCTATTTCTACCTCTGTTGCCCAGTAATAATCTATTGTAGAAGGGGGGTTGAATACAATAGTATAAGATAATCGACTTCTTAATGTATATATCACAAATATGAAAGAAAGATAACAGCTTTATTAAATCTGATATAAAACTGTTACAAACTCTCTCAAGAAATTCTGATGTTCTTGAGAGCTGCTAGCTTACAAAAACTCTCTCAAGAAATTCTATGTTCTTGAGAGCTTCTAGCTTACACAAATACTTGAGTGTATGATCGATTATGTTCACGTTCATAAATCGAAACCAAAACTGTGTTTATATACTACACAGCTTCTCTATCAATGATAAGTCCTAATCAATTACAAAGATTGAAACCTATCCATAATTGATAGCTACATTCTACAAACCAGGAACCGACAGAATACACTTCCATGTTTAACTAGACTCCAAATATAACTCGAAGTAGGAATCCTGATCAGCTTCCAGTCCCGATGATCAATCCTGATCCCAGTCCTGATATGTATCTTGATCCTGACGACCATGCAATCCTGGTGATGTCAGCAATCCTGATCAGTTGAGTCTAGCTCCTGACGATCATTGAATTCTGAACTAACAATCTCCCCCAATCTCATACTTTGTGAAATAAAGTATAGATTCCTAAGATTCAATGATGTCAAAAACATATATACAAAATGTACAGTATCTGCAGCAACAACTTATCTGTTTAAATTCTTTGATAGAACAGATTCATCTTCAAGAAGTTGGATAACAAATTTTCTTCTTTTTCTTCAAGAATTTGAATCAGTCTTTCCTTAAGATTTCTGAGTTCTTCATCTTTCTCATTAATCTGGTAGATAGCTGCTCTGAGATTCAATATGGAGCTTTTCTGAAGACTATGCTCTTCAAGCAAAAGATAAGCAATTTCCTTCCCATCAGGATTGAGAGTAAGTTGAGTCATGCCAAAAGTTACTTCTTTAACAGAAGTACCCCTTTGCATTTCCACATCCTGACCTCTTTGATTTAAGTACATGGGAGTATAATTACCATTGAAATTACTGTTTCCATCCAGTCTTCTTCTTATTGTTGACAAAATCATGTCACTCCATTCCTTGCACATTTGATTCTTCGATCTCAAAAGATAATGAACATATTTCAGTTCCTGTGTAGTTTTCATCAGCAGATCTTGAATAGATAGAATCTTCACACTACCATCTTTCATGAAGTACAGAAGCTTTTCTTTCTTGTCAAAACCATCATGACAATCTATAACTATATCAACAGCTAGTAAATTGTTCAGGTTTTCAGAAGTTAAAGTACCTCCAATTTTAGTTAAGGAGTAAGGATCAACATATGACATATTTAGATATTCAGCATCCCTGTGTCCAATACCTCCTCTTGAATTACTTGTCATTTGCTTCAGATTTGAAAATATCTTTAACCAGAGTGCTTTTGATCTAACCATCTCAGATAAATCAACAACACTTGAAGCGCTTGTAATAATTCCTCCAGACTGAAAATTGATAAGTGTATCACACCTCAGTGTACTAATATGTTTCCACTTCTTATCCTTTTCCTTTTCAAAGGCATAGCTTCTTTCCAGTGAAGATTCTTGTCTGCTTGGGTTCCTCCACACTCTTCTGTTTGAGAGTTTAAGCCTTTGTACATAGAGATTGAAATCTCTATTTGTTGATCTTGTAATTTCACTTCTTCTGGCTTCTTCTTCTTCATCTACTTCCTTGTTGTGAAAATCAACCACAGTAGATAAAATTATCAAATCAATCTCTTGCATAATTTCAGAATCATCAGGATCTTGAATATTATCAGGAACAACATCAGGATTAGATTCTTCAATTTGATTTGTATTGCAGAGAGTTGATTTTCTTGATTTTCTTCTCAATTCAGGTTCTTCTTCAATATTTCCATCATCACCAAAAGTAGATCTGTCAGGAACTACTAGAGTTTGAATAGGTTCAGGAATTTCTTCAATTCTTAACCCTCTAGACCTTGTCTGTCTAGTTATTGTTTGAGTTGAAGAACATCTTCTACTTCTTCTAGCTCATCTCCTACCTCTGCTTCCTCTACCTCTAGCAGAAACAGGGTTATTAAAGCTTTCCATCATTTCTCTCTGTTGTCTTAAGAATTCTTCATGTGAGAAATCAGGATATTCTTCACTTGCTGTAGAGAGTGTTTTTCTTGCAAATAATTGTTGAACTCTTTTATCAGTGTGATATAGAGTAACAATTCTGCCATCTTTTGTAGAAAACTTCTGGAATAAATTTGATGCATCTTCAGGATTATCAATAAAAATATCTTCATCACCTTCAGGAATTGTAGCAAGAGTATGTCCATGACCAGGTGTCAGGATTTGTTCTTCCGTCAGGATCTGAGATTGCACCAACGTTCTTACTGTCTTAACTCCAGAATCAGAAACATGAGTTGACTGCGTTGTTTGACTTTGTGAAGTTTGAATTGTAGACTTCATAACAGCAACATCAGAGGTTTCTCCTTGTATCACTTTGTCACAACCATCATCTCCAGTATCATCATCATTATTCCTTAATACTAGATCAGGTGTGCATTTTGTCTGACTAACCTTCTCCCCCTTTTTGACATCAGGATTTGACAATAAATTCAAAATTAAGGAAAGAGAGGCTTGAATGTCAGTTACCTTATTATCCAGAGAATCAATCCTTCTGTTGATAGAGGTTTGTTCAGAAATAACAGATTTCACTTGGGATTCTACTACCCTTAGCTGAAAAGCAGTAGGCACCTTTGTAAAACTTTGAGAAATATCATTCCTCACCAACTCAGTTGAGTTCTTGATGGAATCAATCTCACTTTTTAGGCTTTTGGATAACAGAGTTGTAGCCTTCAAATGATTCTTCAAGTCTTGATTCTCTATAGATTTCACTGTATCATACGCATGTTCCAAAGCAGAAGAATAACTTACAGATTCAGTAGATCTGTGCCATGAATTGTTCCATTCATTCTGTCTAAGTGCCTCAGCAGGATTAAAGGAAGGAATAGAAAAATCTTGTCTCTGATCTTTCCCAGTGGAAGCTTTGCCAGCCATATATGTACTTGATGAACCAAAATTAGTTCCAAGACTAATTTTGAGTGCTGTAGCAAGTTGTTCCTTCTCTTTTCGATTCTCATCATCATCACTATCATCAGAGTCATCATCATCAGTACTATGAGTATCATCAGGATCAGGAATAGCTATACCTTTCATTTTATCCTTTGAATCTGTGATAGGATGATCCATTGGTCTTGAACGAAGTGGCTGTATCAGGATAGGTTCAACATCTGGAGCACCACTAGCGTCAGGATGAACACCGTCAGGATTTGATATGCTTGCATCAGTATTTGCTACCAATGGTTCTTGTGGAGCTTGAGGTTCAGAAGCTTCTTCAACATTTTGAGTCAAAGGTTCTTGTGTGCTTCCCTCATTGACAGTGTCCTCGACCAATCTTTGAACTTCATCTGCACCAGAAATCCCTTGAGCATTGTCAGGAAATTTCTCAGAAACTGTAGCTTGGCCTGCATCTTCACTTTGAGAAGATGGTTCTTGTGTAGCTGGAATGTTGATGTCTGCATTCTCCCTTTGAGAAAATGGTTCTTGTGGGACCATTCCACTAGCTAAGCCTTCACTCAAACTTTGATTGAGTGGTTCTTGTGTGGCTGGATCATCAGAAAGAGCTGCTGAACCACTTTGAGGTTCTGGTTCTTGTGGGCTTGATCCTTTCAGTTTCTTCTGTCTCTGATAGACTAACTCTTCTACCTTCCTTAGCTTTTCCATTGGATGTTTTATCCCAAGATTGGAAGCAGCAGCACCATACTTCTCCCATGAAATATCAACATGTCTTTTTGTTGGAGAGTCCTGTGCCGGAGAGTCTGAAATATTAACCACTTGACTTGGTGCAGCATCAGGAATACTAACAACAGGATTTGCTTGAGCAGTAGAAACTGATTGCTCATTCAGAATAGAAGTGTTCTGTACATCAGTATCCTGCTTCTTTTCTAAAGGAATATGATACCTGCTTTTTGATAACTTCCTTTTCTTCTGTGGTGTAGACAATGGAACCACAGCTGCAGTAGCAGTATCAGCAACTTCCTTATTCACATTCATCATAGAGGATATAGGTAAGTCATCCTCTGAATCAGTCTCATCCCTGAGTACTAACTTTCTTTTAACAGAAACAGCCTCACCTCCCTTTGCAGCTTTCTTCACCAGGACCCCTTGTACACCCCCTTGTAACTTCCTTTTAGTGAGTGGTGTAGAGGAAAAATCCTTTGAACCTGATTGCCTTCCTGACACATCAGTTCTAGCTGACTTCTTTGCTTTTACAACTAAAGTCTTTTGAGAGACAATAAAGGTGGCAGTTGACTGTTTAGACTGTTTAGGATGAATGCTTGGGTTAGGAACAAGGTGTGATTGGCCTTGCCCCATAGCATTAGAAATTAAACCATAACGAGTAGGCATTTTCCTATGTAAGAAAAACCTAACCTCATCAGGAATAAAAGCATTTCCTATGAAACCATTTGCCTTATCACTGTTGACTAAGGACTTAATATTATTCTCAGTAATTCTACAGATAGGTAGAACTACATCATTCTCAAAAACAACATTAGGACACAAGTGATTAAATATCAACTGTAAAAATCTAAGAAAACAGACAGAACCTAACTTATCTGATTTCTTAGCACTTAAAGCTTTTAAGATAAATGACCCATAATCAAACACTGTAGAGTGGATAAGAGAGTACCCAATTTTAAGAGATCCTGATGGAAGAGCATCAAAATTTGATGTCTTGTTCAGGAAACAGTGGATGATCGTATCAAAGAAGAAATTCCATTCCTTCTTAAGCTTTGTCCTAAAGAGATTGCCATATCTCTTTACTTCACCATTGTAGCCCAACTTTGTAACAAACTCAAAAAGAGTAGAGTCCGAAACATTAGCAGGAATAGCATCACCAAGAACAGGTAAATGCAGGGCTTCCTCCACAATTGCAGGAGTCACATAGTGAATAATTCCATTATGTTCAAAACTCATCAAGATGGTGTCAGAATACCCTTTGTCAAAAGTCACTGAGTTCCACACCTGCATTACAGACATGCTCTTGGAGCTTGCTTTAGTCCATAAAGTAACTTATCCAATCTGTAGACATGATCTGGATATTTAGGATCAATGAAACCAGGAGGTTGCTCAACATAGACTTCTTCCTCCAGTTCTCCATTTAAGAAAGCACTTTTAACATCCATCTGGAAAACCTTGAATTTCTTATGTGCTGCATAAGCAAGAAATATCCTGATGGCTTCTAGTCTTGCAACAGGAGCAAAAGTTTCATCATAATCAATTCCCTCTTGTTGAGAATACCCCTTTGCAACTAGTCTTGCTTTGTTTCTGATTATTACTCCATCAGAATCAGTCTTGTTCTTGAAAATCCACTTTGTACCAACAATTGATCTATTCTTTGGTCTTGGTACCAGTTTCCAGACTTCATTTCTTTCAAATTCATTCAGTTCCTCTTGCATTGCAGTAACCCAATCAGCATCTTTAAGTGCATCTTCAACTTTCTTTGGCTCCTCCTTGGATAGAAAGTTATTGTATAGACATTCATTTTGAGTTGCACTTCTTGTTTAAACACCTGCATCAGGATCCCCAATGATCAAATCAGGAGTATGACTTGTAGTCCATTTCCTTGCTGGTGTTAAATTGTTTCTTGACGTAGATGCTCTCCCTGGATTGGTGTTATCTTGATTTGAAGAACTTGCTTGTCTTGAAGCTCCCCCTGAATTATTGCTATGTCCTCCTGATAAGTTATCAGGATCATCACTTGAATCAGTATCTGAAGAATTATGTCCTGATGATTGAGTTGACTCTGAACTTGTAGTAGAATGCTGTTGCTCCCCCTCAACATTAGCACTACTAGAAGTATCACTATTGATTGCATCATCAGTATTTGCACCATTAGCATCTGGTGTGTCATCAGGATTTGGTGACCCATCAGGATCTGATGTATTGACAGGATCTGATTCACTTTCTTCAGGTTCCTTGGTAGCTTCATTTTCAAAAATCAATCTATCATGAGAGTCTTCATTGATTCCAGCTATCTTCTTGTCATCAAAAGATACATTTATTGACTCCATGACAGTCCTTGTCCTCAAATTAAAAACTCTGAAGGCTCTTGATGCAAGATAGCCTATGAAAATTCCTTCATCAGCCTTTGTTTCAAATTTCCCTAGTTGTTCATGATGAGTTCTGAGAACAAAACATTTACAGCCAAACACATGCAGATGCTTCAGACTTGGTTTCTTCTCCTTGAGTGACTGATAAGGAGTAACACCCTGCCTGTTTATTAATGTGAGATTTTGAGTGTAGCATGCTGTGTTGACTGCTTCTGCCCATAAATATGTAGGTAATTTTGCTTCTTCCAACATAGTTCTGCCAGCTTCAATAAGAGTTCTATTTTTCCTTTCAACTACTCCATTTTGCTGAGGTGTGCCAGGAGCAGAGAATTGTTGAATGATTCCTTTGTACTTGCAGAACTCTTCCATCTTTGAATTCTTAAATTCAGTACCATTATCACTTCTCAGTATCTTGACTTTGTACTTTGTGGTTGTCTCAATCATTCTCACATGATCCAACAGAACTTCAGGAGTCTCATCTTTTCTGTGCAGAAAATACACCCAGGTGAATCTAGAATATTCATTAGCAATTACAAGAGTGTACCTTTTCTTACTGATGGACATGATGTTGACTGGACCAAATAGATCAAGATGTAGCATGTGATATGGTTCTTCAATAGAGGATTCTGATTTACTCTGGAATGATGTCCTTCTTTGTTTTGCTTTCTGACATGCATCACAGAGTCCATCAGGAGTATATAACACTTTTGGTAATCCTCTCACTAAATCTTTCTTAACCAACTCATTGATATTGCTGAAGTTGAGATGAGAAAGCTTCTTGTGCCAATTCCAACTTTCATCTACTGAAGCTTTATGTTAATCCCAAATGACCTAACATAATTGTAGAAGGGGGGGTTGAATACAATTCTTGATATTTCTTTAAACTTAAAACAACTTACAAATAAAAACTGAACTTAAAGTAAAAATCACAAGCACATAAATAATTTCAGTTGGATTGTTTGATGATCCAACTGAAGTGATTTTTATTGCGGAAATAATCTGTGATACAAAAGTACAAAGCTGCTCAGTTACAAGGTTGTAGAGAAGAATGCTCTCAAAGATAGCTAATACAAACTATTTGTTTTTCTTCTCTATAATTAAAGTAACTGCTACACTTGGTTATATATCCCCAAGTTTACAACCCTATTTTTGGCTACACTAAAAGTACAATGAGTAACCGCCAATAGTTTGCTTTTCATCCCTTTGTCCAGTGGTCCTTGGAGATCCTTGCTTTTGTCTTCATGCTTATTATGATCACTCCCAAGACCCAATTGGAAACTGGGATGTTTCCTTATTCCCCATGTCCATTTTAATGGTTTCCAATGCAAAGTACACTTCCACATCACCTTTAGATCTGTTCAGTAAACTGTCACTATCACTTTGTCAACTATTCAGAAAAGCAATAATGATTCGTTGATAGCAGGGAGATGTGTTTCGTTGATAGCTTTATTCTTCATTCCGTTGATGGTGTTTCCCTCGTTTCGTTGATGAGTAAACTCCATACCGTTGACAGAGTAATCTTCATACCGTTGACATGTCTTCACTTAGGCAAAATTACAAGGCCTAATATATTTACAATTAACCAACCTATTTTGCCTATCTAGTACTTAGTCAACATGACTTAGAAAACCTATCTTATAACAGAATGCCTATCATTTGAGAAGTATTGTACAATGCAATTGCTACAACACTCATTTCGTTGATGAGCTTCCTGTCAACGGAATGCTGCAAAGCATGCCATTTCGTTGACAGCTACAAAGTGACTTTACACAAATTCTACTAAGTGTTTTATGTTTATCATCAAGAACAACATATTCCTAACAATCTCCCCCAATTTATGACTGATAGAATAACAGCCATAAATCAAGAGACTTGATGATAACAAAAACACTCATATACATTCTAAATTACAAAAGTAGAAAATGCAGTAAGCTTCATAATATTTTGAATAAAATACAAGACTTACAAGACTAATGCCAAGAAGTGCTCCTCTAGACTGAGCAAATGATTCATCTTTGTCTTCTTTGTGGCATAGTCTTCTTCCCTCTCTTAGAGTTGTTTTCCTCAATCTGGACCTATAGCCTTCTGTAGAAGATCTTCTCTTCCTCATCCTGATCACCAAGCTTGGATTGCATAAGCTTTAGAGTTTGATTAGATGCCTTATCCAGCTGGTCTTCCATCCTGAAGAACCTTCTGCAGTTGTCCTTGTCCTTAAATTCCATCATCCAGTAAGGTTGAAGATGGATCTTCTTTCCTATTGAGGGCACATTAAGCATCCTGGGAAGAGCCTCAGGCTTGTTCCAGCTAGCCTTTATTTGACATATTTTGGAGACCACCTCAGACTTGGTTGTTTTGGTGAAGCCAAAGTCTTTCTTCAAGCATCTAAACACTGTGAGTAGTGTTTGGTAGTCTTCTCCTAAAATTCTGTAGAGAGGCCATACTTGTTCTCTACCACCCTTGAATGTGAAAACTAATCTTTCAGGCATCTTTTGAGAAGCTGCAATGCCCCTTACTTCCACCAGGTTGTCTAAATCAAGATGTAAGCTAGATTCTTCCCTGATGTCAGCAATGTACATGCAGTCCTCTAGATTTGAAGGGGGCTTCTGAGGTTGTGGATTTCTCACAAATATTGGCTTTGCCTTGACAGCCCTTTTCTTGGTCTTCATTGGCTGATCCTTTTCAAATAGGAATTTTGGGAAGTTGGCCTCATCAAACTCAATTGGCTCTTCCTTTGGCTCAATTGGTTGATCATGGAAATTTACAGGATGATTGGGATCACAGGCTAACTTTACCTCTGAAACTGGATCAGGATTTGTTGGAGGTGCAATTGGTACAGAAGAGTCTGATGCAGTGTTCTGAAAGTCATCATTCTCAAAGGCTATGTTTCTCCTAGCTCTTGCCTTTGGTTGCCTTGTGCTCTTCTTTGCACTCCTTTCCTCTCTTGCTTTTTCTTCTTGCTGTCTTTCTTCTTCATCAAGAGACTGAGCAACAACAAGGGCTTGCATTGCTGCTCTTTCTGACTCTTCAGCTTTAGCTTCAGCAAAGTTTGGGTGACCAGCCCAAACACAGATTTATTGTCCATTCCTGTAGACAATTGCCCTTTGCTTCCTTATCTCATAATCATTGCTTTCCTTGATTTTTGTGATAAGTAGACCAAGAAGCTTGAGCTCATCTGGATAAGGTGCAGGATAGAAAGTCCTTTCTTTATTTTTGCCCTTTGGTTTAGCAGGGGACTTGGGAGATAGGCTTCTTTGGAGTGTAGCTTGTTCCACATCCCTAATGCATGAAGTTTGTCCTTTTTCCTTCCTTGGACCTTGAGTGACTCCATGTAGAAGGGGCTCTACCTTATAGAAAGAATTGGTCTGTGGCTCCCATTCCGTTGACACTAGAACCATGGCATTCGTTGATGGTTGATCCGTTGATGGATTGGAGTCCTTTGTAGTTCCAGCAATTTTCTTGACCCTTGCTTCTATGTTGGACCAATGGTCTTTGATTTGTTCTGCAAGTCTCATCCTCATAGAAGCTTCCTGGATCAGGTCAATGCCATCCTTTTTCTTCTTTCCAAACTCCCCCATTGCTAATGGCTCTTCTAGCAAGGAGATGGCTGGGACCAAAACCTTTGTAATTTGTATCTCTAGCTCCTTAGTTTTCTCCCCCTTTTTGTTATCATCAAGTGAGATGATAGGGATTCCTTGGGCTGCCAGAAGCTGGGTGAGTAGGCTAGTTTGCTTCTCCTGTTCCTTCTGCATGTGAGAAAGTGTAGCCTCAACTTTGTCCACTCTAGAGGAGAGAGTTTTCAAAGATGAGGACACTTCAGGTTCCTTGGTGAAAAACCTTGACATCTTGGAGACAGTGTGAAGAGGAAGCTTTTCATCTAGCCTCCTGTCAGTAGCATCCCTAAGGTTGCTAATTGAATCCTTAATTTCTGTAGCTTCAATCCTTGTCTGCAACATTTGTAGCCTTTGAATTTCCAGAGAATCCATTATGGCCTTATAGAATTTCTTGTCCCTTGCAGTTGCTGACTCATGAGCTAGATATGCCTCATTGTATTGCCTTGTAATAGCAGCATCCAAGTTGGATCTACCATGCATATCTTGAGAAAGCCAGTTTGGTGTAGGAGGCACCACAGAAGTCCCAGTCTGTGTAGTAGTGGCCACCTGTAGATTGTCACCAAAGCTGTCTTCATCATCAGAAAACTCAAATTCTCCACTTGCTGCAGCTCCTGGAGGTAGATTGGTCAATGCATCCTTTGCTCTTTGCATTGATGCAGTAGTATGAATTAAGTTGAGTGACCTTTCTGCCTCCACATTGCCCTGTTGAGCCATAACTTGATAGGCTGACACAGGATGAGTAAAGGTCTCAGGATCCAGGGAAATACTATCCAGAGTTTGTTGATAATGCTCTTGGAAGGTAAGTTCCCTTTCTCCCTCACTGACCCCCATTAACTCACTTGCAATGGCTGCTTCCATCCTTATTGCTCCTGTAGTCCCTTCTCTCTCTCCACTCTTTTCTTGCATCATGGGCTCCCCATGGCTCACACCTCTCACACCCTCACCTTCACCTACTAAGGTGGTACTCTCAATCTCTCATTTTGCCTGGCTGGAAGAAATAGCCAGCCTCTCACTCTCAGACTCTCCTTTTGCCTGGCTGCAAGCCAGCCTCTCAGTTTCACTCCCTTTCAAACCTAAAAGTGTCTCAACTACCACCAGGTCATCTACACTAGTTGTGGAAACAACTGGATTTTCAATAAGGGGTGTAGATTGACCTATCAACGGAATGGTAGATTGAACTGTCAACGGTATGGATACCGTTGATGGAGAAACACTTGTCAACGAAAGAAGCTGTTTCGTTGATGAAGTCAATAAAGCACTTTGAGAAAGTGAAATTACAGTAGAATCTGTGGTGATTGATTTTAGAGATTGGTCCACAGATCCTCTTGCAACTTCAGAAAAAATTGGTTGATGGCCCAACAAATCACTTAACAAGTGATGGCCACCAGCTTCAGAGTGGGGCTTCTCCAAGATTAGAGTTGGAGAATCAGGAATAGATGTATGGATCATGTCCACATCTAGAGATAAAGTTGGTGAATTTGATGGAGATTGTTCAAGGTTGATGTTTAGAGAATGGGACTGTAACCCCAGAGTAATGATAGGGGTTACATCAAACTGAATTTGTGAAACTGGAAGTGTAGCTTCCAGAGTGTGTGCACCCTGTGAACACTTGGATTTTTGTTTCACCCTCCTTTGGTATTGGGAAAAAGTAGACTGTGGGCTTGAAGTGTCCCTTACCCTCTTGGAGTGTGCTCTTGGAGAAGAGCTTGTTTCAATAATTACATCCTTTTGGGAGGATGCAATTAGACTTGTGCTTAAATCCATATTACTCATTGTGCCTTGTTGGGAAGACACAATGGGGCTTGGCTGGATCTCACTCATCTTTCCTTCCTTATCCTTAGGGTTTCTTTTATGTTCACCCCTTCCCTCACCTCTCACAGCACCTACAACACTCCCCTTAGGTTGTGTAGTGGATTTTACAACAGGTGCCTTTTGGGAAGCACCTGAGGTTGGCTTGGAGGATTTCTTTGATTTTGGTTTTGTTGTTGGGGCAGGAGCCTGTTGGGTCACAACTACAGACTCCACAGCAACAGTACTGGGTGATACGGTTGAATTAACAATTATACTAGAAGGGATAGCAGTAGTTACCTCAATTACTGGCAGATACACCACTGGAACCTCACCATTGTGGTTCAGCCTCAGTATGTCTGTCAGTACTCTCTTTTCTTGCACAAAACACTCAAACTTGGAAACAGGGTTAGAAATAACTAATGGTGTTGGACTAACATGATTAGCCAACATCATCAGAAACCTAGCATAATAGATATTCTTTTTCCTATTAGCCTTATCACCCAACTTAGCACCAATTTCATACATAAGTTGGGTGCTAAAGTTGTAATATCTATCAGTTAGGAGCATGGTAAAAAGAATCAACATGGAATTAGTTAATGCATCAAAATTACTAATCTTACCAGAAAAGACCTTGATAAATGCATCAGCTAAATAACTATATTCCCTAACCAAACCTCTCCTAATTATTTTACCCAGATTATCAGTAGGCAAAGAGTAGTTTATGGAATTTAGCAAGTTAACCATTTCAGTGATTGTAGGCAAAGCATCACAGTTATTTTCAGGAATATGTAAACATGCTTGCAATACATCAGAATTAACTATGTACTCTTTACCTTGTATGGTGAATTGCAGTGTGCAGTTTGTTCCACTATACTCACACGAGGTCCAAATCTCCTCGATTATCTCATTATAGAGAGGAGTTGAGTGAAACATTGCATAGCTCAATTTGCAGTTCTTCATGAAGTCCATCATCTTGAAAAAGATACTGTTTGGACCCTCCTTGACAACAAATGGGATTGAGTTGTTCTTTTCGTAAATGAACCCTCCAGCAGACATAAGCTTGACTATGGGTGCCATTGTTGTGTGAAGAAAAGCTTCGAGCTAAATTGCTTGTTAGAGAGAAGAAGAGAGAAAAGCCTTTGGAATTTTTGAGAACAGGTAAAAAGAAAATAAAGAAAATAGAATTCCTTAAATACTCCTCCAAAAATTCTCAGAAAAAGAGTCCAATAATAAATGTAAATTACTGGATTGGCTTAAAAATATAACCGTTACTTTTAAAGAATTACCATGATTTATACTTACAGGGGTGTATGCACAGATCGTGGTAACGGACGTGTCAAATATCAACAGTTCAGATTAAAAGCGCTAAATCAACGAATCAGGATTGGGCGGTTAAAGTCCCGTCTTATTTCATTGATAAAGCTGTGTTTCGTTGATATAAAAGAGCTATCAACGAAACACCCAGAAAAATGCTAAGACTGTCAACGAAATGATTCGTTTCGTTGACATAGTAATTTTGACTTAGACAAAATTTCACTTTTTCCTGAGAAAATTAATTCACAGAAAAACATAGCAAGTTTCTGGCTGCATTTTAACTTGCAAAAATCTCAAAATAATTAAGAGAAATTTAGCATACCTAGCTCACTTACTAATCTTGAGAATGTGGATTCATCAAGTGGCTTGGTAAAGATGTCTGCAAGTTGTTGTTCACTTGGAACAAAATGTAACGCCACAGTACCATTCATAACATGTTCTCTAATGAAATGGTACTTGATGTCAATGTGCTTGGTCCTTGAATGCTGCACTGGATTCTCAGTAATGGCAATGGCACTAGTGTTGTCACAGAAAATAGGAATTTTCTCAACTCTCAATCCATAATCAAGTAGTTGATTTTTCATCCATAAGATCTGTGCACAACAACTTCCAGCTGCAATATACTCAGCCTCAGCTGTGGAGGTAGAAACTGAGTTTTGTTTCTTGTTGAACCATGAGACAAGCTTGTTTCCTAAGAATTGACAGGTGCCTGTTGTGCTTTTCCTGTCAATTTTACATCCTGCAAAATCTGCATCTGAATAACCAATTAGTTCAAAGCCAGATTCTCTAGGATACCAAATGCCAAGGTTTGGTGTTCCCTTGAGATATCTGAAAATTCTTTTAATAGCAACTAAATGGGATTCCCTAGGATCAGCCTGAAATCTAGCACATAGACATGTAGCAAACATAATATCAGGTCTACTAGCTGTTAAATATAAAAGTGAGCCTACCATGCCTCTGTAACCTGAAATGTCCACAGATTTTTCCTTAGTATTCAATTCAAGTTTGGTGGCAGTAGGCATAGGAGTTTTGGCAGGAGAGCATTCCATTAAATTAAACTTCTTTAATAAATCATGAATATATTTTGTTTGACTAATGAAAATGCCTTCATTAACTTGCTTCACTTGAAGCCCAAGAAAGTAAGTTAATTCTCCCATCATGCTCATTTCATATTTACTTTGCATAAGCTTGGCAAACTTTTGACAAAGTTTCACATCTGTAGACCCAAAGATTATGTCATCTACATAAATTTGAACAAGTATAGTAGAGCCATTCACAACCCTGTGAAAAAGAGTTTTATCTACAGTACCTCTAGTGAAGTGATTCTCAAGGAGGAACTGTGAAAGTGTGTCATACCAGGCTCTAGGTGCTTGTTTCAAACCATAGAGTGCCTTGAGGAGGAAGTATACATATTCTGGAAAATCATCATCTTCAAAACCAGGAGGTTGACTTACATACACCTCCTCTTCCAATTCCCCATTCAGAAAAGCACTCTTCACATCCATTTGATAGACATTGAAATTGGCATGGGCTGCATAGGCTAGGAAAATCCTTATTGCTTCTAGTCTTGCAACAGGAGCAAATGTTTCATCAAAATCAATTCCTTCTTCCTGTGAATAGCCTTTTGCAACCAGTCTTGCTTTGTTCCTTGTGACTATGCCATTTTCATCCATCTTGTTTCTGAACACCCATTTTGTGCCTATGACACTCCTGTCCTTAGGCTTGGGCACTAGCTTCCAAACATTGTTCCTTTCAAATTGGTTTAGCTCTTCTTGCATAGCCAAAACCCAATCTGGATCTAGAAGTGCATCCTCAACTTTCTTTGGCTCATCTTGAGACAGAAAGCTGATATATAGACATTCTTCTTGAGTTGCTCTTCTAGTTTGGACTTTTGAAGAAACATCACCTATAATAAGTTCAAAAGGATGATCTTTAGTCCATTTCCTTGAGGGAGGTAGATTTGCTCTTGAAGAGGTAGCTTCATGATCATGATTGCCTTGATTGGATATTTGTCCTTGAGAAACTCCCCCTGAGTTTGTTGTCCCTAAATGATCACTTCTAGAAGCATTTCTATGACTGTCAACGGTATTACCATTTTGACTGTCAACGAAACGCTCATTTTGACTGTCAACGAATCCACCATCATGACTGTCAACGAAATGACCATTTGGTGTGCTAGCAGCTATTCTTTTCAATCTTAATGCAGCAATTTCATCTTCACTGCTGCTTTCATCTGTGCTAGATACAACAACTTTAGGCTGTTTCTCAGTAGCCTTAACATGATTCACTTGATCTCCTTCCTCATTTTCAAAAGAAAGACTTTCATGGAAACCTTCATCACACAGGCCTTGAATTTTCAGATCATCAAAAACAACATGTACAGATTCCATAACAATGTTGGTTCTGAGATTATAGACTTTGTAGGCTTTCCCTGCTGCATATCCCACAAATATTGCTTCATCTGCCTTTGCTTCAAATTTCCCCAAATGCTCAGCTTGATTTCTCAGAACAAAGCACTTGCATCCAAAGACATGAAGAAAATCCAATAGTGGCTTCTTTCTTTTGAGTAGCTGATAAGGGGTCATTCCTTTGGCCTGATTAATCAAAGAAATATTCTGAGTGAAGCAAGCTGTATTAACTGCCTCAGCCCAAAAATAAGTTGGTAACTTTGATTCATCTAGCATTGTCCTTGAAGCTTCAATAAGTGTTCTGTTTTTCCTTTCAACTACACCATTTTGTTGTGGTGTCCTTGCTGCTGAAAACTCATGCAAAATACCATTTTCTTCACAGAACATCTTCATGCTTGAATTCTTGAATTCTGTCCCATTGTCACTCCTAATCCTTCTTACTTTCAAGTCAGGATGATTGTTTACCATCTTGATGTGGTTGATAATGATTTCACTTGCCTCATCTTTGGAGAGCAAAAAGAAAGTCCATGTAAATCTAGAAAAATCATCAACAATCACAAGACAATATTTCTTCTTTGAAATAGACATGACATTTACAGGGCCAAACAAATCCATATAAAGCAACTCAAGCTGATGGACAATTGATGACTCTGTCTTGCTTTTGAATGATGCCTTCCTTTGTTTCCCTTTTTGACAGGCATCACACAAACCATCCTTGGAAAACTCCACTTGTGGAATTCCTCTAGCAAGATCTTTCCTCACCAAGTCATTCATAAATTTAAAATTCAGATGAGATAATTTCTTGTGCCATAGCCAACTTTCATCCTTGCTTGCCTTGCTGAAAAGACAAGTGATGGTTTCTGGACTTGTGCTACTAAAGTCAGCAATGTACACATTCCCTCTTCTGAATCCAGTCATTACCACATTGTTGTTTCCTCCTTTAGAAACAACACAGGCTTCTCTAGAAAAAGTAACTAAAAATCCTTTGTCACAAAGTTGACTGATGCTAAGCAAATTGTGCTTAAGACCATCCACCAATGCAACCTCATCTATGATGACATTCTCTTTTGAAATCAAGCCATATCCCTTTGTGTAGCCTTTGCTGTCATCTCCAAAAGCAATACAAGGGCCAGCTTTTTCCTGAAACTCTGTGAGCAGGGTAGAATCACCAGTCATGTGTCTTGAACAACCACTATCCAAGTACCAAAGATTCCTTTTGTCTCCCTGCACACAATAAAATCAAATCAAGTTGATTTTGGTACCCAAGTTTCCTTGGGTCCTGTTTTGTTAGCCTTTGCTTTCCCTTTTACATTATTTTTCGCCTTGGGCTCAGATTGATTTAAATCAATCTTTACCCTTGGTGTTGATTTCTGAGGGTTGCTCACATTTTCATTCACAGCATGCATAGTTGGAGGAATAAACATGTTATTCATATTCCATGGCATTTGTGGCACATTAAACATATTCATGTATGGATTAGACACAAATGGCATGCTGGCATATGGATTTTGAAATTGTGCATATGGAGCAAACATGTTAGGCATAAAGGCATTGTAGGCATAGAACTATTCATTGCAGGCTTGGGAATTTTCACTTTAACAGTCTTCTTAACAGATTTGCAGTTAGTAGATAAATGACTAACACTTCCACAATTAACACATGTCTTTCTAGGAGCATATTTATCAGGTGTGTAATTGTTGTGTTTGTTAATTCCTACTTTGCCATTCCTGTTATTCTTTTTATTTCCCTTAGCCTCAACTTGAACATTCTCTAACTTATCTTTCAATTGCTTGTTGGACAAGTGACCTACATTAGCTCTCTCAACAGGCTTCTCAACTTTCTTTGATTTACTAGACTCACCTTGAACAAAGTTCTTGGTGACAGGACCATACTTATTATTAAGTCTAGTGAGTTCATCTTTTCTTTTCTCTGTCAACGAAACACCCTGATCGGTTGATGGTTCATCTGTCAACGAAACATTGCATTCCGTTGACATATCAACCTTCAACAAATGATCATTGTTGTTTGTTGACTCTGTTTCTGATTCTAAGGTTTCACAAACATACCCTAGTTTCTCTTTGTTCTTTTTCCATGATTGTTCACAGAAAGATTCCATACCTTGAACATTAATGATGTTGGTAGCAACATTCCTGGCATCTTTCCATTTAGCAATCACACTTTGTTCTATTTCAAGTTGTGTCTTAAGAATTTCTTCCCTTTGTAACACGTTCTCAAGTTCCTTCTTAGCATCCCTACTAACACATCTCATTTTCTCAAATTCAATGAGCTGTGCTTCTAACATTGCATTCCTATCACTTAAGAGCAAATTAGTCTCTTTTATTCTTGAATTCTCTTTGGTAAGTGATTTAAGAGTAACACGTAAATTATATAATACAGTAGACATTTCATTTACTGCACTATCGCATTCCTCTTTAGAAAGCTCAGAAAGATTATGTTAGGCCGAATACACAATATATAATCAAGTATGTATGAGAATAACAATCAAGAACACAGGTTTGTAAATCAACAAACTGAATTATATTAAATAATTCTCTCTTAGTGATGTTAATGAATCACAAAGAGCTACTAGGTTACAAGAATAATATATTCAATGTTCGCGCATCCCTTCTAGGGATAACCTATCTGTGTTTATATAGTACACAGTTACACAATCCTTATCTAATTGATACTCCTATAAATTAGCTATACAATTATTATCAATTAAGGATTGCTTCAGTCTTCTGTCCAGTCTCCTTAGCTGTATCAATATATTCTGCTTCTTTCCATCTTCAGAATATATTGCTTCTAGAATCTTTATCTTTGCACCGACAGCTAAGTCAACTATCACCCTGTCAGACTTTAACAAACTCTGACCGGCTTCCATATAAACTCTGATATGTACCTGGTACTTTAAACACTGATGAACGAACGTCAGCAATTATATCTAACAATCTCCCCCAACTTGTTCATATTAAAATGTACAAGTTAAAAAGATAATTGATGATGTCAAAACATATAACAAATGCAGTGTTTAAAATATGACAGAGTTTAATTTTAAAACAGAGTTTAAATTTAACTTAGAACAGAAAACATAAAAACTTACAGTCAGACTTTACTTGACTTCTTCAATATCAGGTACTGTTCTTAGATAATCAATCAGCAATCTTCTTTCAGCCTTCTCTAGCTCATCCACCATAATCTCTTTTAGCTCTTTAAGTTCTGAATCACTCTCTCCCGTTTGATAGATAGCAGCTCTTAGAGAATATATGCTATTTCTTCTCATATCATTTCCTAGCCGAATAAAATAAGACTTATCTGACTCCAAGTTAAATTCCAAAGTCTTTATTCCAAGTGCAGTTCTAAATCTAGCACTATTTCTCTTCATCTCCACTAACTTTCCAGTATAATCTCTATACTTTGGAATATAAACACTTGATACTCCTCCTCCAAGCATAGCTTTAGATCTCAGCATCTTTTCTCTCAAAACTTGAGCAACATCATGAGTATGTCTGTTTTTGACTTTTAGAAGATAAAGTACATATTCCAGTTCTTCCCATGATTTGAGATTAACATCAGATTCTCCAACTTTATAAACTCTTCCATCACTCATGAAGTATAACAAAAACTGCTTCTTCAATACTTTGTGAAAAATCAACTGAACAGATTCTAACTTATCAAGGTTTTCTTGTGTAACCCCAATACCAGGTTCTGCCAGTGAAAAGTTATCTTGAGATCTATTATTTGTTCTTCTCTCTCTGTGTGATCCCAGTCCAGATTTATCAAAAGCTTCTTTTCCCAATACAGTTCTGGTTTCCGAGAAATTCACAGCTTCAAGCTTTAATTCTTCAAGAATTTTAGGTTTGCTGAATCCTGAAAGTTGTGTAGATTTCTGTACAACTTGAGCAACGTCAGAGGTTGTCATAACTTTAGTAGAAACATCAACTTGAGCAGCGTCAGAGGTTGATTTAGCTAATCTTGTTTCAACTTGAGCAATGTCAGAGGTTGAATAAATCTTCTTAGGTAACTGTTCTTCTTCTACCAGTTTACCTTTTCCTTTGTCAGTATTTTTAATCACAGGCCTCCTTGAGTACTGTAAACTCTGATCAGAGTTTACATTCTCTTTGATAACAATTCCTTTTTCTTTCTTTCTAGGAGCCTTGATTTCCTTCTTCTTGTAGATTCCAGTTTCAAGATTCTTCCTGTGTTCCTCAGCAAGCATTTGCTCTTCAGCTTGGATATCTTCAATTGTAACATCTTTTCCATGTTCTGCCATAAACACCTTGGCAGCAATTTCCTCATCTTTAGTAGGCTTATCAGAGATTATCAAACTTTTGAATCTTGAACCACTGGCAGAGTTTGCATGTCCCTTTCCAGAGTTTGATCTTTTATCAGAGTTTGATCTTCTTGAAAGTAGTCTGCTATCAGCATTTCTCTTTCCATCGCCCTTGTTTCCACCATCATTACCATCATCCCTCCATCTCAGAGTTTGAGTGTCTTTGCATTTGTCACTTGGTACACTCTCCCCCTTTTTGACATCATCAGAAAGTAGTACTGATGTCAACAACTCAATTGCATTAGAAATCGAAGTCAGTTGGGCAGACATAGCAGTCTGGTTGTCCTCAACTTTCCCAAGCCTCTTCTGAATGTCATCAGAGTCCTTAGCTTGCTTCTTGAACATGGAATTGTAATAAGTTCTATCATTCTTCAGAGTGAGATCTCGCAGACCAACTTCATTCCTCAAAGCAGTGACTTCTTTATGAGACTCATCAAATCTGTTGTGGAGAGATTTAATTTGAATCACAGTAGCCTTCAGACTTGTAAGAATATCAGGAGTTGAAATCGTCTTCACAGAATCACCAAGAAAATCAGCAGCCCTCTGTGCTGAAAAGATACAATCCGCAGCAGCCCATCTATTGTAGTACATATCTTGAAAATGCTCAGCTGTAGCTCGATTGACCTCTCGTAGCTCATCAGAGTTTGCTTGACTCTCAAATAACTTCTCTTGAGAATGATCAGAACTATCATTATCATTATCATTCTCTGCTGTATTTTCTGCAGGAATATTCTCAGCATCAGGTTCTGGAATCTCAGAGTTTGTAACAAACTCTACTTCTATGTGAACATTTTCTGTTGCATCCTTGTCAGCAACTTCAGAATTTGCAGCAACAGCTTCTGTAGTAGGAGCAATATTCTCAGGAGCATCAGTATGTAAGGTCTGATCAACTTCCTCACCCTTTTCAATGACCTGGTGAGTAACAGAGAGAATCTCTGTATGAGTAGCCATAGATTCTTCAAGAACAACCGTGGCATGATCAGCTTCCACACCCTCTGTTTCATCAAAATCTTCAACATGGTCAGAGTTTACAGAGTTGTGTGCTTCAACATCCATATCAAATCCCTGTGACTCAAGAATCTCAGCCTCAACATGTTCTGTAGCCTCCTGAACAAGAATTTCAGGAGCTTCATCTGCAGCTTCATTTGCAGCTTCCTCAACTACATCATCAGCATTTGATGTAGGAGCTTCATTATCAGCATTTGCATTTTCCTCAAAACTCTGTCCAAATTGACAGCTTCAGCATTTACATTTGATGCACCAAAAAGATGTGCAGCCACCAATCTACGTTTTCTCTGATGAAGAGTTTCGTCATCAGTTTCACACTCTTCATCTGCAGCATCAGATTTTGCCCTGTTGGCCCTTCTTTTCTTTATCCGTTTCTTCTGAGGCATATCATCAGTATGTGATGCCCCAGCTTCAGCAGCTTGCTTAGCAATCCTTGGAGGTTTAGTACCAACATGCTTAGTCCTACCACCAGTCCGTGGTTGTTGAGATGCAGATTGAATAGGTTCAGAGTTTACAAATGGAGGTTGAGTTGGAGATGGAGAGACCTCAGTATTTACTGGTTCTTGTTGTTGTTGAGGTTCAGGATTTAAAAACTGAAGAACTCTCTCAGGTAACAACAACTCACCAACAATTACCTTCTTTAAATCCTTATTCGTAAGATCAGAGAAAACCCTTTTGTGCAATTTGAATGAGGGAATTACGTCCTCCTCATTAATCTCAACATTTGGAACACAAGCAGAAAACAAAAGTTGACAAAATCTAGAAAAATAGACTACATGCCTATTCTCTGTTAACTTCTCACCTATGTTCATCAAAACAAGTCTAGCAAAATCATAATTACTGTTAAAAAGAAGTGAATACCCGATTTGCAGACTGTCTATTGGAATGGCGTCCCAATTTGTGCATTTCTTCCCGAACGCTCTAGTTATGCAATCGAAAAAGAAACTCCATTCTTTTCGTAAGAGCGGTCGCTTCAATTGGCCAATCTTTGCCAAAGACCCAGTATATCCAATAGCTTGCATCATTCTCTGAAGATCAGTATCACCAACAGCAATGGTGTACGCGTCAGAATATGCAAAGCCCATTGCTTCACGAACAGTTCCTGGAGTTATGACAAACTCTGTCTCCTGGAATTCAAAAACTATGGATGGGGTACCAGAATCACCACCATCATCATAGACACCAGTCTCCCAGAAAGCTTTGATCTGAGATCCATAAAGCTTTGCAGGCTCCACTAAAGCACGCCCAATTTCTGACTGAGCAAGAAAGTTTTGTATGATATGAAATGCTTCTGGTGCATTGACAGTGTTTAACAGGGCTGAATAGTTATTAGGGACAAATTCAAGTCCAGAAGCAGTGAAAGCAGTTGAAGCCATTAGTAATGTAAAGAAATAAGCAGAAAATAGCTTCAAAAGCACAAGAGAGTTTAAGAAAAGAAAGTGTTTGTGAATATGTGTGAGTGAAACTAGAATACAATTGGAGTAAGCCGTGAAAAACTGTAACGGTTGTGTGTATAATGTATAAATATAAAATTTAAAATTAAAAACTGAACAGTTTTTAAACATTAAAACACAACTGTCTTACCCCGTATTCTGTGTAAATGAGACACGTGTCACACATACAATGGCTGACAGCAATAATTGGCAATTTCCAATGCGCATGCGCAGTAAAAACAGCAATAATTACCGCCGATTACACTTTCCTATGTATGCAATCTCTCTCCACTCTTTAACACTTTTCTAGACCAATGCCCAAACATACTCTTTTGAAATACCAAAACAAATGTTTTTCCTCAAAATTATAAAATGTCTGAAACAAAGAAATTATTTTAACCATCAGAGATTAAAACAAAGTTACCTCAGCGTATTTCACACAATACATCAGTGTTTATCATTTATCCTTCTTTGTCAATAAACTCTTTTCGCAAACTGTACAGGTGTGCATAATTGTGTGTGCAATAGCAGAGTTTACCGAAATCAATATTTAAATCATCTCAAAGTGCATAAAATCCACAACCTAAAGTAGTAAAAACTGGTTGCCTAAACTCTCATGTATAATATAAAATCTGATTTTTATATCTAAACTCTGTATTCTGATATCCTTTCATTTGGATATATCTTTTATTTTTCACCCCCTTTTTTTTTATTATTTTTTTATTATTTTTTTATTTATTTTTCCAGTAATCAGTGGTTGGCACTAGTCACCAAAAATCAAAGATTTTAGCCCTTATTCCATACAATAAGTTCCTGGATCTTCCTAGGCACAACATGATCTCAAAGGAATTTGTGCTCTGTTTGGCATCTTTTGATTTGAGGGTGAATTATTTGCAATTAATAATCAGAGTTTAGACTTTCCATCAGTTAATACAATTAATTTATGAGAGAAAATGCAAACAGCTAATACAGACTCAGTGTATAGGATCAATAAACTAAGAGATGCTATAAATACAGAGACAGTATCATGCCGTGTTAACTTTCTGCACATATTTGAGATCAGAATCTATACAACTCTTAAGAATTCATAATTACTTACTGAGAATTATGCTTCATACAAATTTCTTCATTGGTCCTTATGTTTCAGACAAAATTACAATCAGAGTATAACATTAGACTGTAACTATCAGAGTATGACCAACACTTTATGACTAACAGAGTTTAGCATCAGAGTTTAATTTCAGAGTTTATGACACTGGTACTCATATCAATTAATACATGCACGGAATCATGAGCATTAAAAATCAAACATGTATAGAATTTGAGTCTAACCCGTATCTCTAGTCGAAACCAGAGATCATTCCAAGTTCATTTACCAATCTTGTAAAAGTAGCTTCACTCAAAGGTTTGGTGAAGATATCTGCAAGTTGTTGGTCTGTAGACACAAAATGAAGCTCAATGTTTCCTTCTTCCACATGTTCTCTGATAAAATGATACCTTATGCTGATGTGCTTTGTCATGGAGTGCTGTACTGGATTACCTGTCATAGCAATAGCACTTTGGTTATCACAGAAAATAGGTATTTTAGAGTACCTTAAACCATAATCCAGCAACTGATTCTTCATCCATAGAATCTGTGCACAACAGCTACTAGCAGCTATATACTCTGCTTCTGCAGTGGATGTGGAAATTGATTTCTGTTTCTTGCTGTACCAAGAAACCAATCTGTCACCTAAGAATTGACAGCTTCCACTTGTACTTTTTCTGTCTATCTTACAGCCTGCAAAATCTGCATCAGAGTAACCAATTAGCTTAAACTCTGATTCTCTAGGATACCACAAACCTAAGGTTATGGTTCCTTTGAGATATTTGAAAATCCTTTTTACAGCTGTTAGATGAGGCTCTCTGGGATCTGCTTGAAATCTAGCACAAAGACATGTTGCATACATGATATCAGGTCTACTTGCAGTAAGATACAGTAAAGACCCTATCATTCCTCTGTAGTTTGTTACATCTACTGAGGCTCCTGTGTCTTTGTCTAGCTTTGTTGCTGTAGCCATGGGAGTTGTAGCAGATGAACTATCAAGCATACCAAATTTCTTGAGAAGATTTCTGGTATATTTTGCTTGATTGATAAAAATACCATCATCTGTTTGCTTGACCTGTAAGCCTAGAAAATAACTAAGCTCTCCCATCATGCTCATTTGATACCTGGATTGCATAAGCTTTGCAAACTTCTTACAAAGTTTGTCATTAGTAGATCCAAAGATAATATCATCTACATAAATTTGAACTAAAAGCAAATCATCACCAGAATTGAAATAAAACAAGGTTTTATCAATTGTACCTCTTGTGAACCCACTTTCTAAAAGAAATTGAGCAAGAGTTTCATACCATGCTCTTGGTGCTTGCTTTAGTCCATATAATGCTTTGTCAAGCCTGTAGACATAATCTGGATGCTTGGGATCTACAAATCCTGGTGGTTGTTCAACAAACACTTCTTCTTCAAGCTTCCCATTGAGAAAAGCACTTTTCACATCCATCTGAAAGACTTTAAACTTCTTGTGTGCAGCATAGGCCAGAAAAATTCTTATGGTCTCCAATCTTGCAACTGGAGCAAAGGTTTCATCATAGTCAATTCCTTCCTGTTGTGAATAACCTTTGGCCACAAGTCTAGCTTTATTTCTTGTAATCACACCTTCACTGTCAGTCTTGTTTCTGAAAACCCACTTTGTACCCACAATTGATCTATTCTTTGGTCTAGGTACAAGTGTCCAGACTTCATTTCTTTCAAATTCATTTAACTCTTCTTGCATTGCTATAATCCAATTAGCATCTTGAAGAGCTTCCTCCACTTTCTTTGGTTCTGTTTGAGACAAGAAAGCATGATACAGACACTCATTATTTGTTGCACTTCTAGTTCTCACACTAGCATCAGGATCTCCAATTATGAGATCAGGTGTGTGTGCCTGTGTCCACTTTCTTGCTGTTGGTAAGTGGTTTCTTGCATCATTATTAGATCCTCCCCCTTGATCCATGCTCTCCTGATTCATATGTTGACTTTCTGCAGTATCTGAGGCTCCCCCTGAATTGGATGGCTCAGAGTTTGAACTGTCAGAGTTTGAATCAGTTTCCTCAACTGACTCACTTGCTGAGTCTTGTTGAGCTTCTTCACGCTCCCCCTCAACTGGTTCTCTATTTTGTTCAATTTGAGAATTTCCAGTTTCTCCAGTATTTACCAGTAGAGGTTCAGAGTATGCTTCGTCAGAGTTTATCAGAACCGCTTCATCAGAGTTTGTCGGTACTGCTTCATCAGAGTTTACATCCTCAGAGAATAAACCTTCATTTTCAAAGCGCAGTTGATCATATTCATCTAAGTCATTAAGTCCAGTTATTTTCTTGTCATCAAATGACACATGTATGGATTCCATGATCACCTTTGTTCTCAGATTGTATACTCTGAATGCTTTTGTTGACAATGGATAACCAACAAAGATTCCTTCATCAGCTTTTAACTCGAACTTTGTCAACTGTTCAGGATGAGTCTTCAACACAAAGCATTTGCATCCAAATATATGAAAATATTTCAAATTTGGCTTCTTATTTTTCACCATCTCATATGGTGTTTTCCCATGCTTGTTGATCAATGTTGCATTTTGAGTAAAACAAGCAGTTTGAACAGCTTCTGCCCAGAAATAAGTTGGTAATTTTGCTTCTTCAAGCATAGTTCTGGCTTCTTCAATTAAAGTTCTGTTCTTTCTTTCAACTACACCATTTTGCTGTGGAGTTCCAGGTGCAGAAAATTCTTGTTTCACTCCTCTTTCCTTGCAGAAAGCTTCCATGATTGAGTTTCTGAATTCAGTTCCATTATCACTCCTTATAATTTTGACTTTGTGTTGTGATCCTTTGTCCAGTAGATTTACATGATCCATCAGAGTTTGAGCAGTTTCATCCTTCTTTGATAAGAAATACACCCATGTATATCTAGTATACTCATCAACAATTACTAGAGCATATCTCTTTCTGCCCATGGACATCACATTCACTGGTCCAAAGAGATCAACATGTAGAAGATGATAAGGTTCCACTACTGAAGATTCAGATTTGCTCTTGAAAGATGACTTCCTTTGCTTGGCCTTTTGACAAGAATCACATAGGCCATCTAGGCTGAGTATTGATTTTGGGAGTCCCCTTACAAGATCCTTTCTTATTAGCTCATTGATGTTGTTCAAATTGAGATGAGAGAGCTTCTTATGCCAATTCCAACTCTCTTCATTTGACATTCTTGCAGTCAGACACACTGTTTTTCCATCAGAGTTTGTTACCAAACTTGCTTCATAAATGTTGTTGCGCCTGTGTCCAACTAGAACAACTTTTCCAGTAGATTTACTGATAACTTCACAGTGTTCAGTATGAAAATCTACATGGTTTCCTCTGTCACAGATTTGACTCACAGATAGCAGATTATGCTTGAGTCCTGAGACCAGAGCTACATTAGTGATGATGACACTTCCAAGATTGATATTGCCATATCCCATAGTACGTCCTATGTTGCCATCTCCATAGGAAACTTTTGGGCCAGCCTTCTCCTCAAAATCTGATAGCAGGGCTTTATTTCCAGTCATGTGTCCTGAGCATCCACTGTCCAAGATAAGGGTGCTCTCTTTTATGCCCTGCAATCACAAACAAACACTAAGTGTTAGTTTTAAGGACCCAGACTTGCTTGGATCCTTTGTCTTTCTTAACAGTGTTAGCTTTTGCAGCGGAATTACTATCAACAGAGTTTAAACTAACATTGTCAGACTTTACACTTGCAGAGTTTGATCTAACCCACTTCAGATTGGGTTTTAGCTCATAGTAATTGTGATAAATAGCATGATAACTCCTACAAGTATAAATAGAATGACAAGTGCTCCCACAATGTGTGCATAAAGTCTGTGGTTTCACCCTCACATAATCATTCTTTTCTCCTGATGTAGAAGGTAAAGAATTGATATTTTTATTCTTTGTGCAGTAATTAGCAAGATGATTAGAACTACCACAATTATAACATGTTTTCCTTGGAGCACCAGTAGTAGGCAAGTGATTATTTCTTTTATTTATGCCTATCTTTCCATTCTATTCTTCTTGGACCCTTTTGGTTTCATGGCAGATTTTACCTCTTTTAGCTTATGATTGAACTGTTTTCCTGTCATTAAACCAACATTAACCTGTTTTTCACAGACTTTTACTGGTTTTCTAACAGCTTCTATTTCCATAAGATTTTCTGTTATAATATTTTCCTGTCTTTCACAGGTTTCATCTGATTTCATATCAGCTTCTCTTACTACAACAGATTTTAACTTAGTGGACTCTGGAACAAATATCACAGGTTTAAGTTGTGGTTTAACCTTAACCTTGTCTTTAAACCTAAGTTCATCATTTTCACAATAGCCTAAACCTACAGAATCTGTCTGAAACACTTGATGAGTGTCTCTTCCAGAGTCTGTCCAAGTCTTGATTATTTTTCTTTCTTTTTCTAGATCAGATTCTAATTTCTTATATCTTTTGAGCAACTCCTGTTCAACATAAACAGCATCATCTCTTTCTTTTTGAATCTGCTTCATCTTTTCAAGTTCTCCTTCAAGAAACTTGTTTCTATCTTTAAGACTAAGATTCTCATATTTAATTCTCTCATTTTCTAAAGTCTGATCCCTATAACTAACATGTACACTTTTCAGATATACTCTTAACTCAGATATATTATCAGTATCATAAGCATAAGTAGTTAGGGGTACCTTATTTTCAGATGATTCAGTCTCATCTCTGACAGTTGCCATTAGAGCATAATTTTCTCCATCATCAGAGTCTGAAGTATCTGCCCAGTCTTTGCCTTTAGAGACGAGTGCTTTCTCAGATTTGCCTTTCTTGCACTCTGGGGCATAGTGACCCATCTCCTTACACCTGTAGCACTGGATTTCAGATTTATCCTTCTTGCCAGACTTGGTCTCCCTTCCATCAGACTTTCTAAAACTTTTCCTTTCAGAGTTTGAATATTTCCTTGAGAATCTCTTTCCTTTCTTGAAGTTCTTGAATCCCATCTTCTTGAAGGTCTTCACCATCAGTGCAGCCATTTGCATCATCTGTTCTTCATCATCCTCAGAGTCAGAAGCTTCATCAGAGTTTGAGTCATCATCAGAGTTTGATGACTCACTTTAAGATTTAATGACTAAAGCCTTTCCCTTGGCTTTCTTCCTTGATGATTCCTTCTTGATGGACTTCTCCTCAACTTTGAGAGCAACAGATTTTGTCTTTTTACTTAATCTTCTATTCCTTTGTTCTATCTCCAGTTCATGAGTTTTCAACAACCCATAGATTTCATCAAGATCTGTATCAGCAAGCTCGTAATTATCTCTTATTGTGGTTGTCTTTAAATCCCACTTTTCAGGTAGAGATAACAGAAACTTGAGATTAGACTCTTCAAACTCATATTCTTTATCAACCAGAGATAGATCATTCAATAGTTTGCAAAATCTGTCATATGTCTCAGTCAAGGTTTCATTAGGTCTTGAATCAAAGTGCTCATACTCCTGTGTGAGTATTGTCTTTCTGTTCTTCTTAATAGCACCTGTTCCCTGGCAGGCATCTGACTTCTAAAGCATCCCATATCTCTTTGGCAGTTTTGCAGCCAATTACTCTGTTAGACATAACATTATCTAAAGCACTGTGAAGAAGATGTCTAACCTTTTCATCTTTTGCAATTGATGAGATGTCCTCAGGAGTCATATCTTTCTTTTCCTTTGGAACAGTCTTTTGTTCTTGACCATCAACAACAGGAGATAATTTAGTCGGCATATGAGGACCATCATATATTATGTCAAGGTATTCTGGATCTGTAGCCTCCAGAAACATGGTCATCTTCACCTTCCAAATTGGATACTCCACTGCTCTGAGAATTGGAACCCTGATTGTTTCATATCGACTCACAGAATTAGGTTTAACCTGTTCAACCTTGGGAGAAGTTTGATTTTCTTCAGACATGATTAATACTGTGTTTGAATCGTAAAACTGTATATATTAAACAACCTAGGCTCTGATACCAATTGTTAGGCCGAATACACAATATATAATCAAGTATGTATGAGAATAACAATCAAGAACACAGGTTTGTAAATCAACAAACTGAATTATATTAAATAATTCTCTCTTAGTGATGTTAATGAATCACAAAGAGCTACTAGGTTACAAGAATAATATATTCAATGTTCGCGCATCCCTTCTAGGGATAACCTATCTGTGTTTATATAGTACACAGTTACACAATCCTTATCTAATTGATACTCCTATAAATTAGCTATACAATTATTATCAATTAAGGATTGCTTCAGTCTTCTGTCCAGTCTCCTTAGTTGTATCAATATATTCTGCTTCTTTCCATCTTCAGAATATATTGCTTCTAGAATCTTTATCTTTGCACCGACAGCTAAGTCAACTATCACCCTGTCAGACTTTAACAAACTCTGACCGGCTTCCATATAAACTCTGATATGTACCTGGTACTTTAAACACTGATGAATGAACGTCAGCAATTATATCTAACAGATTAGTAATTGTTACCTGGTTGCTTGAGGAGCTTACTTCCTGCTCATGATTGTTAGCCATAAGAGCCAAGTTGACATATTCAACATCATCATCAGAATCTTCACCATTACCAGCCCAATCATACTCCTGAGACATGAAAGCCTTTTCTTTTTGCTTGAGAAGTTCAAAGTATTTCTTTTTATAATCAACAGGTTCAAATTTCCTGTTGCCCTTCTCAATCTTGGGCTTTCTGCAGTCTCCAGCAAAGTGACCAAGCATTCCACAATTGAAACATTTGGATTTAGACTTTTCAATCCAGTTACTTTTGTTAGGTTGAAAGTCTCTCCTTGGTGGCCTTGCTTCTGAGTTTCTCTTGAACTTGAACTTAGAGAATTTTCTTGACAGAAAAGCAATGTGTTCATCAATCTCATCTAAGTCATCCAAGTTGGCTGGTTCTGGTTCTTCTTCTTCTGTCATCTTGCCTTTACCCTTGCTAACATCACTTCTACAACTAGCTCGACTAGTTGTGGCCTTTGCAGCTTCTTCAGTGTCATCTTCCAGTTGGTTCACAGATGCAATCAATGCAATAGATCCACCCTTCTTCTGTACCTTTTCAATTTCTTCATCTTGCTCCATTTCCAACTCATATGTCTTCAAGGTTCCATAAAGCCTTTCAAGAGTGTAGTCTTTGTACTCTTGAGTGTTTCTGAGAGAAACGGTCATAGGCTTCCATTCTTTTGGAAGAGCTCTAAGAAATTTAAGGTTTGAATCCTTGGTTTGATAGATCCTCCCATACAGCTTTAATCCATTCAAAAGCTTCTGAAACCTACTAAACGTGTCATTTAGGGTTTCACCAGCTTTAAAATGAAAATGCTCATATTGTTGTATAAGGAGTTGCATTTTATTTTCCCTGACTTGCTCAGTTCCTTCACAGAGAGTTCTAACAGTGTCCCATACTTCTTTGGAGGTTGTACAGTTTATGACATTGTCAAACATCTCTTGCTCCAAACCATTAAACAGAATGTTCATGGTTCTTTTGTCTTTATGGACTTCTGCAACATCTTCAACAGTCCATTCTGAGACAGGTTTTGGAATCTCTACATCAGGAGCATCATCTGGCAGTCCAACTCTAGAATCAAGCTTTATGGGAACGTGTGGACCTTCCTCAGTGCAGTCTACATACCTCTCATCCATAGACATGAGATGTAAATGCATCTTTACTTTCCAGTGAAAGTAATTGTCCTTATCAAGAACTGGTATCTTCACACCTGCATCCTTCTTTACCATGGTTTCTGTTTTTGGTCTTGATCTTTAAACTTCTTGTATGTTAGAAGCTCGCTCTGATACCAATTGTTAATCCCAAATGACCTAACAGAATTGTAGAAGGGGGGGTTGAATACAATTCTTGATATTTCTTTAAACTTAAAACAACTTACAAATAAAAACTGAACTTAAAGTAAAAATCACAAGCACATAAATAATTTCAGTTGGATTGTTTGATGATCCAACTGAAGTGATTTTTATTGCGGAAATAATCTGTGATACAAAAGTACACAGCTGCTCAGTTACAAGGTTGTAGAGAAGAATGCTCTCAAAGATAGCTAATACAAACTATTTGTTTTTCTTCTCTATAATTAAAGTAACTGCTACACTTGGTTATATATCCCCAAGTTTACAACCCTATTTTTGGCTACACTAAAAGTACAATGAGTAACCGCCAATAGTTTGCTTTTCATCCCTTTGTCCAGTGGTCCTTGGAGATCCTTGCTTTTGTCTTCATGCTTATTATGATCACTCCCAAGACCCAATTGGAAACTGGGATGTTTCCTTATTCCCCATGTCCATTTTAATGGTTTCCAATACAAAGTACACTTCCACATCACCTTTAGATCTGTTCAGTAAACTGTCACTATCACTTTGTCAACTATTCAGAAAAGCAATAATGATTCGTTGATAGCAGGGAGATGTGTTTCGTTGATAGCTTTATTCTTCATTCCGTTGATGGTGTTTCCCTCGTTTCGTTGATGAGTAAACTCCATACCGTTGACAGAGTAATCTTCATACCGTTGACATGTCTTCACTTAGGCAAAATTACAAGGCCTAATATATTTACAATTAACCAACCTATTTTGCCTATCTAGTACTTAGTCAACATGACTTAGAAAACCTATCTTATAACAGAATGCCTATCATTTGAGAAGTATTGTACAATGCAATTGCTACAACACTCATTTCGTTGATGAGCTTCCTGTCAACGGAATGCTGCAAAGCATGCCATTTCGTTGACAGCTACAAAGTGACTTTACACAAATTCTACTAAGTGTTTTATGTTTATCATCAAGAACAACATATTCCTAACAGATTGTTGGGTTTGTCCAGCATGTCCCTCTAAATATCGACACGTAGTCGCTTGGCTTCTGGCTAGTATATGGAAATAAAGTTGCGCCTCTTCTACAAGCTCGGGCTTTTAGATCAACTGGTAAAGCGCTTGATCCTAAAAATTGGTATCAGAGCGAGGTCTCGTGGTCGAAACCCACCGTAAGGCATTTGTGCATCCATTGTACCCCTAACAGGGACTTATTAGTGGTGGCACATGCTGGGGGGGGGGGATTGTTGGGTTTGTCCAGTATGTCCCTCTAAATGTCGACACGTAGGCGCTTGGCTTCTGGCTAGTATATGGAAATAAAGTTGCGCCTCTTCTACAAGCTCGGGCTTTTAGATCAACTGGTAAAGCGCTTGATCCTAAAACTTTACTGATCAGACAGGTAGGGGAGTCATCAGTATTTGATTGAATGTTGGCTTCATATATGTTACCATGCCTGTAGCCAGTCAGTGCTATCTTGCTTGTTGTTTTACTGACTACTTCACAATGAGTGGAATAGAAGTTGACATGATAACCTCTGTCAGTGATTTGACTAATACTCAACAAGTTGTGTTTCAGTCCTTTCACTAGAGCTAATTTTTCAATGATGACATTTCCAATGATTATATTGCCATATCCCAAAGTTTGTCCAATGTTGCCATCTCCATAAGACACAGTTGGGCCAACTTTTTCCTCATATTCTGATAACAGGGCTTTGTTTCCAGTCATGTGCACAGAACATCCACTATCCATGACTAACACATTTTTCTTTTTACCCTGCAATCAGAATAGAAACACACTAGTTAGAACATTTAGGAACCCATACTTGTTGGGTTCCTTTTCCATGCAATTTATTAACTTTCACAGCAGAAGACTTTCTGACCTTAGCAGTCCTGACAGGATTTACTCCATCAGGATTTTCTTTGTTAGTATCAGTATTAACAAAAGCATGTTCCAACTTGACATTCTTAATGCTACCAGAGTTTGCACTATTTTTATCAACTTTAGGCAATGGATCATAAAAGTTATAGTACAACTCATGATAATCTTTACAAGTATAAATAGAATGCCATATACTACCACAATGAAAACAGGACTTCTGTGGTTTATAAAATACTGATCTATTCCTAACATCAGACTTAGAAATATCAGAAATGTTCTTCTTACTCTTCTTACAATCAATAGCAAGATGATTAGAGTTACCACAGTTAAAACAACACTTTCTAGGTGCATTTGGGATATATTTGTAACCATTCTCTTTATTGATCCCAACTTTACCATTCCTGTTTCTCTTAATAGTAGCTTCCTTTTTTTTATCTGTCACCTCACAGATTTTATCCTTAAGTTGTTTCTGAGACAATAGACCTACATTCTTAGTGACTTTATTCATGACAGGTTTAGACTTTATAATTTTAATTCCTTGAGTAGAAGTAGATCCCTTTTCAAAAGTAGAATTGGAATCCTTACCAAAAACAAAATTAACAAGAGTAATCTTAGATTTTGGTTGTATCTATAACATGTCTATAGGTCTTTGGATTGACTGTCTCATCAATGACAATTTTCTCTTTCAATTTCTTATCCTCGTCTGACTTATATCCTAGACACTCTTTCCAATTCTTAGAGGTATTAATCTCATGAAATTTCCTACCAGAGTCTGTCCAGGTTCTGATTTTCTCATTAGCATTTTCAAGTTCCTTTTCAAGAGCAGTACATTTGGATTTCATCTCTAAATACATGTGATTCGCATTATCACATTCTTTTTGTACTTCTTGCATACGAGAAAATTCAGCTTCTAATATATCATTCCTTTTTTTAAGTTCAGACATCTCAGATAAGATCCTAGTATTTTCAGCAGTTTGACTTCTAAAGCTAATATGTAAAGACTTTAGGAAACGTCTTAACTCAGAAGCATTATCAGTATCAAAATCAAAGATAGTATTTAGTACCTTATCATCAGGAGCAAAAATTACATCAGCGTTGGCCATTAGAACATAGTTGACCACCTCAGTATCAGATTCTGAGGAAGAGTCCATCCAATCCTTGCTTGATGTGATAAGTGCCTTTGTCTTCTTGCACTCAGAAGCAAAGTGACCCATACCATTGCACTTGTAGCATCTAACCTTTGACTTGTCAAATTTGGTACCCTTGCTGTCCTTTTTGATATACTTATCTTTGTTTGAGTTGAAAGCCTTTTTCTGAAAGTTGCCTTGTCTTCTATTCTTCCTGAACTTCATCCTTCTGAAGTTTCTGACAATCATAGCAACCATCTCTTCCATGTCTGAGTCAGAAGAATCATCATCAGTATTGGCATCAGGATTGCCATCAGTATCTGATGAAGAGTCATCAGGATCTGACTCAACTATTCTTGTTTTACTTCTAGAGACCTCCATAGCTTTTCCTTTTGATTTAGCCTCTGCCTTCAAAGCAATTGATTTTGCCTTGCTGCTTTTCTTGTTCTTTCTCTGTTGGACTTGAAGATCATGAGTTCTTAGCATCCCATAGACTTCATCAAGAGACACAGTGTTAAGATCATACTGATGTCTAATGATCGAGGTCTGAGTGTCCCATTCTTCAGGTAAAGCTCTTAGAAACTTGGTGTTTGAATCTTCAGTTTCATATTCCTTGTCAACTAAAGATAAACTGTTCAATAGTGTCAGAAATCTATCATATTGATCAGTTAGGATCTCATCAGGTCTTGCATCAAATTGTTCATATTCTTGAATCAAAAGAGCCCTTCTGTTTTTCTTGACAGATGTAGATCCCTGGCACTGAGTTTCCAAAGTATCCCAGATTTCTTTTGAAGACTTGCATGCAATCACTCTATTTGACATGACAGCATCAAGACTACTGTGCAAGATATTCTTTATCTTTGGTTCCCTGAGTACATGAGATTTTTCTTCTGGAGTCCATTCACTTTTAGCCTTGACCACATAATGTTCAGGTACTGTATCTGTTCGTTCTACAATCCTTGTAGGAATATATGGTCCATCACGAATCCTGTCCAAATAGTCAGGATCCATAGCCTCCAGGTACATCAGCATCTTTACCCTCCATGTTTGATATTCTGATTTCTTCAAGATGGGAATCTTCATGCTTTCATACTTGGTTGTCGACATCTTTAGATCGTATCAGATTCAGAATTAAATCAGTTTGCTCTGATACCAATTGTTGCCCAGTAATAATCTATTGTAGAAGGGGGGTTGAATACAATAGTATAAGATAATCGACTTCTTAATGTATATATCACAAATATGAAAGAAAGATAACAGCTTTATTAAATCTGATATAAAACTGTTACAAACTCTCTCAAGAAATTCTGATGTTCTTGAGAGCTGCTAGCTTACAAAAACTCTCTCAAGAAATTCTATGTTCTTGAGAGCTTCTAGCTTACACAAATACTCAAGTGTATGATCGATTATGTTCACGTTCATAAATCGAAACCAAAACTGTGTTTATATACTACACAGCTTCTCTATCAATGATAAGTCCTAATCAATTACAAAGATTGAAACCTATCCATAATTGATAGCTACATTCTACAAACCAGGAACCGACAGAATAAACTTCCATGTTTAACTAGACTCCAAATATAACTCGAAGTAGGAATCCTGATCAGCTTCCAGTCCTGATGATCAATCCTGATCCCAGTCCTGATATGTATCTTGATCCTGACGACCATGCAATCCTGATGATGTCAGCAATCCTGATCAGTTGAGTCTAGCTCCTGACGATCATTGAATTCTGAACTGACAACCTCTAATACTTCTTTTAATGGTTCCGCCCTAAGTCTTAACTGACTCGCGAAATCCCTCGAAATAAAAGACTTGGTAGCTCCCGAATCAAATAAAACATTTGCATTGACGGTGTTGAGAAAAAGGGTACCTGCTATCACATTAGTGTCCCTTACGGCGTCTCTCACCGTCATGTTGAAAGTTCTAGCAGTTAGGGGCTTGTTAGAGGCGGCTCCACTGATTCTCGAGCCGGTGGGGTTTGCCATAGGGCAGTCTCTTTTCACGTGTCCTAATTTTCCACATTGAAAACACTTCCGATCATTTCGGGGGCAAGCGCTGGAGTAATGCCATGTTTTGTTGCACGTGAAGCAGGTTACCGACTTTAGGGCACATTCTCCCAGGTGTTTTCTTCCACAAGTCTTGCAGTCAGGTAGTGGGGGTCGAGGTTGATTAAAACGGGACACTCCAGTCTGTCTGCCGCCCTGGCTTAGACTCTTATTCACTGGTTTCCTGAATCCTGAATTCCTTAATGGATGAGACCTGATCCCTCCGAATGTCCTTACTGGAAAGCTCTTGTTCACCGAGCTTCCTCCTTGACTACCAAACTTCTTCTTTTTCTCTTCTCTTCTTTTCTGACTTTGCTCACTACCTGCTTCCACTATGGTTGCCTTTTGCACTAACTGACGCATAGTCCGTTAATTCCAACACTGCTACTCTATTCTGAATCCATTGTTTCAGCCCTTGTTGAAACCTTCTTGACCTCTTCAAGTCAGTATTGACAAAATCTGGCACAAACCTAGACAATTTAGTAAACTTGGCTTCATATTCTGCCACAGTCATGTTATCCTGTTTCAGTTCCAAAAACTTCCTTTCCATGAACACAGGGAAATACTTTTCCAGAAATAAGGTAGTAAACCTTGCCCAGGTAACAACGGTATTTGTTTCTAGGTTTTTCTTTGATTCCCACCAGTAGTTAGCCTCCCCTTTCAGGAGGTAAGAAGCAAAGACGGTCTTTTGGGTTTCCTCAATACCTAGGATTTCAAAAGATTTTTCTATTTCCTTTAACCAAGCTCTTGCCTCAACAGGGTCAGCAAATCCCTGAAATTCCGGGGGTCCTAGAGACTTAAAAGCCTTAAAAGCACAATGCCCCGCAGTATTGGGGCCTGGTGGTGGTGGCGGTGGGTGCTAGTTCAAATTCTGTCGGAGTAGGTGCATAAATTGGTCCATCGGGTTTCCACCGGGAACCTCTACATTCTGAGTACTCTCATACTCTTCCTCTTCGTAGTCCTGATCATCAAACTCATTGTAATCATCATCCTCTCCGCTTCCTTCATACTCACCTTCCTCATGGTTCTGTTCTTCCACCTCGTGGAAGTCTGGGTTTTCTTCCTCATTATGATAGTCTTGCCTTTCATCTCCCTGGTTAACACTACCCTGAGCCGCAGGGTTGGCAAGGCGTGCTCGGGTTCCCATACGTCGGGGTGGCATTTTCCTAATGTTTTTAAACAAAATTTTTTATTAAAACCATTTGTTACTTTTTAAAATATGTGGTTGAATCAAATGAGTCCTTGGTGAAAATCTTGGAAATCGTCATTGCTCACACAAAACTCTTTTATATGTAAATTTTTTTTTTTTGTCAAAATGGGGGTTGCACAGTTTATAGGTCAAAACTAATAACTTGTAAAACAATTGAAATAGCAGGGGATATCAAATTTAAGACTGAAAGCTTTAAAGAAACTGAAATACACGAATATATACATAAGTGACATAAAGTCACGAGATACTGAAACCAAGTTCCAAAAAAAGTGAATACATCGCTGAAATACATCATCCGTACAACAGTCAAAAGCCAAGTACTACCAGTCAACCAGTCAACATCTGCTACTTCAGTCTGATCAGCCTATCTCTAACTCAGAAAGGATACTACTATACATCGGAACCATCCCACAAAAACTGGCACTACTAACGACCATCTGAGTTTAGAGAACTAAGCTATCTATCACCTATCAAGTCTCCCCCTATGAGCGGGTCAGATTCCCGACACACGCCATAACATCTGCCCAAATCCTCTCTGTGGCTAGTCGGGGTACCAGTCCCTCAGCAATAACAGACATGCCTTTCATGTGGACCATAGCTCGCCACTCGATGCGGGAAATCTCAAGTCTCATCTCCATAGGAGTCATAAACCTCATCCCGTCCTGATAAGAACGACGGGTCTCTCTCTCTACTGCCAACTGTCTCCTCAGCTCATCAGCTCTAGCCTCTGCCGCTGCCAAGTCAGTGGTCAGCCGGCCAATCATCCAATCATGTATCACAGTAGGTACTCCAGTAGGTGAGGGAGGAGGTGTGCCTGGATCAGCCATAGCCTGATCCTCCTCATATCCCTCAGGGGCAAGATCATAGTCATCGTCTGATGGTAACTGGCTCAATGGGGGCACAGGAGGGGTAAGGGCTCTCATAATAGGCAGAGGGTACATCCTGATGCCTCCTCGGCTAGCACTGTCCTCAGAAGTCTCATCATCATCCGTAGTAACTACATCAGGTACAATCTGATCCCCCTCAGTGGAATCATCATCATCAGTCGAATATCCCTCAAGAGAGAGAAAAGGAGAAGTAGGAAAGTCAAACACAGTCGTGGGGTCCTCTTCCGGATCCTCGTCCGGGTCCTCAGTATCCTCCTCGAGATCCTCCATGGGGTCGTCCATGGGGTCGTCCTCAGCCACCAGCAGAGCCTCGTCGTGCTGGGTCTCAAAGTCATCAGCCTCCTCGGCCGCGAATACCTATACAAGCGAAAACTAGGTTACTATACTGTGTAATCAAAGTTCCCTTGCGGGTTTTAACAGTCGGTGCTACATCCGGTAGCCCAACCATGAACTCGATGGGAGTTCTTCTTATTATTATAGTTGCATTTATTATTCCTAACGCCCTATTATTTCTGAGATTAATAACTATACGCTCTGATACCATTTCTGTAACACCCCCAGACCCGAGGTCGGAGATCTGGGTTATCACGATCCCTTGTTCCATACAAACACTTAATACTTGAACCATAAAATAATAAATCAACACACATGGTGACCCCACCATCAATACACTCACGCTAGTTATGTCTCAGAAACGAACTTACAATAACAGTAGTCATATGATCCACAAATTAAAGTTATTACAACCCAAAAGTAAAATACTTGCAACCTACTACCAATATGATTTCTATGTGAAACCATATGGTAGCGCAAAAGTTTGTTCTTGTTCATTAATATACATAAGTGATACTTATAATTAAACCGGAGCAACAAGAGTTACACTCCGAACCAACTCAGTACTTCTACCTGATCAACTGTAACAACCATGCTACAGGCGGCCTGCATGTCCCTGACGCACTTCCGAGCGGTACGACGAATCCTGGCCATCTACTCTAGTTGTTGTATTGTGATATATATGTATAGAAAGAAAAAGCAAGAGTGAGCACTCGGCCCAGCAATAATACAATACAGCATAAGCATATAAGTAAGCTTATATCATAAAGGAAAAACCTTTAAAACTTCATTCGTATAGAGAATGATATATTTATTTCTCTTTTCGTCAAAACATACCATACAGTACGACTACTGTATGAGGAACATCATTACTCATTACTGTCACATTATCAGTAACTCAGCGCCTAGGCTTTTCTTACAATGTGCAGCTCAACTCCGATTGGAGGGAAGGGAATGTACTGGAACACCCGATACATGGTGATCAGCCGTTGTATCGTAACTTTTCTTTTCTACTAGTAGAAGGACGACTTCCTGTTCGGTTATCACCCTGACCGCATATGGGCCATTGTACTAAGAGATCACTACCTCGGCGCCTATTTCGTCACCGGGCAAGCCTTAACACTCAAGAGATCACTACCTCGGCGCCTATTTCGTCACCGGGCAAGCCTTGATAAATTTGGCACTACCCCGACACCTATTTTATTGTCGTGTAGGCCTTTCCAATTCCCATGATGAAAAACATTACTGAAACGGAAATCGGAATTTAATTCCATATTTCCCAAGTACGAATACTCGTCAAAACTTTGTAACCGTTTAGAACACCTTACTCCAGAGTAATTGAAAGGAGTAAGTCAAAGTGTGGGTTGACATTAGTCAACGAGACTACCGATGATTACTACGTATTTTGAAATCATTACCAGGGAGTTTATTGAAATTTCAGAGTTCAACGAGTTTGAAATACTCTACTTGAATGGGGGAGCCATCCCCTTAGTTATAAGTATTCTAGAGGAACAGTGGAGGTAAAACTCTGTCCTCGAATTCTTGAACTAGATTCCCAGTTTTCGATGAGTTGGAAAATACTAACCGCATTTAATTACCTTTAACTATCTTAAGATAATAGTTGGGAATCTCTATTTTAATACCTTTTCTGAAAATCAGAAATTTATAATTTTGTGTAAATAATGGAACCTTTAATCATATAATAAGGTTCTATGATTTTAAATCATATTTGGAATATTTAATAAATACCCAAATAATAAATATTAAATTATTATTCAATATAAAACCACCTAAGTGAATATTCAGAATAATATTCACTTAGTTAAATAATCTTCAAATAATAAGTATTGAATTATTATTCAATATAAACTACTTAAGTGAATATTCAAAATAATATTCACTTAATTAAATAGTAATCAATTAATAAATATTGAATTATTATTCAATATAAATCACTTAAGTGAATATTCAAAATAATATTCACTTAATTAAATAATATTCAAATAATAAATATTGAATTATTATTCAATATAAAACACTTAAGTGAATATTCAAAATAATATTCACTTCGCTACATAATATTCAAATAATATTTATTATAATATTATTTAAATATCTCACCTTAAATATCCAATTATATAGATATTGGAATATTTAATAAACCCTTAAAATACAACCGTCCCTGGAACCTTCCAGCTTCTGACAGTAGTTTAAAACAAAATAATAATTTGACTCCCGGTCTAAGTTTTAAAACCATCGTACAAGTACTCTATACTTAGAGTCTTTAACCTTTAACCTTGGTTTATATCTAGTACTTATCTAGCATATAAACCTTATACCTTATACAGCTTTTTATAAAAAGCGAAAACAGTTTATAAGTCATTTCACATCATTAAGCAGCATATTTAGCAATACCACAACATATATCACAACAGCATCATTATATGGTGTAGGGTTTGAAAACTTGCCTTGGGGTCTTGGTGGTGTGGTAGTGGGGGCTTGAGAGTGTGCGCGTCGATCTATAACAAGATATACAATTACAGTCAGTCCCCTAGAACCATTTAACGTGCTATAGCTCAAGCACTACAGTTCTACCAATGAAAATTAAACGTCTCGCTCTTGGTCATTTATAACCTCGTGACATTCCGTAAACTTCTAAGTCAAAAGCTTGGGTGAAAACCATTCACAAATCCCAAGTTCTTTTACTTTACCATTTCCTTGTTTTAAACCATCCCCTTAAGGGTATTTCACTCGCGCAACCTTTGTTCTCGTATTTTTCTAAAATCACAAACTTATCGTTTTGACACGAAAACTTCTAGGTTCCTTTCTAGACTATACATACTAGTATTCATTTTAATATCTCAATCCAATTCCAATTTTAAAGGGCTTGATCCCTATCTCAAAGTTCATACAATGAACTTTCTAGTTACGCGAAACCGCTTTCACTAAAATGGACGTTTCTCCTAAACCGTAAATCGAAACGACACGATTCTTTCGCTAAAACAATCTAGGAAACAGAGCCTAGATGCTCATGGTCAGAAACTTCATGTTCATGCCCTGTATTATAACCATGGTTTCTGTCTAAACTACCTAAGTAAAATCCGACATGGTAACGGCGCTTACGCGTACTTCCCGTGTTTTTAAACACTCAATCCAACTACAATTCAACCATCAACCAACCACAAATCAAACTCAAGATAATACAACCATTTTTCTGTCCAAACATGATCATACTCTAGTTCATAAGTTTATCCACAAATCAACCATCAAACATGCTTAAAATCATGCATACATGCTTCATTACTACATAGTTCTCACTCAATCACTTCTAACTACTAGATCAAAGCATAATCTTAAAAAGAAAGAAGTTTTATACCTTCCTTGGATCTTAACAAAGTCTATATATGGATTATATATCCTTCCTTGCTCCTTAACTAAGCTAATCAAACCTAAAAACATCAAAACAAAACAAGATTCTATGAGTTTACTATTCACATCACTATTCATCATCAAATTTGAATCCATTTTTGACCAAGCTATAATCCATGGATGAGGCTAAGATTAGAGATCTACCTTGGATATTGGAAGAGGCTGATTTAGAGTCCAAGATCAAGATTTATGGTTGAGTGGAAGTTGGAGCAAATATTTTAAGCTTCTTGAAGAATGAAATAGCCGAAAGTTTGTTCTTCATGAATGCTTCTCTTTTTGATTTTGTTTCCTTTGATTTTCTTTTCCTTTTGTTTGTCTAATTAATCTTTAACACTTAGTAATTGATTTGTGTGGCTAATAACTAGTTTGGTCATCAATGACAAGGCTCATTTGAACTTGTGGTGGTGGTGAAAGTGGTGACAAGGTGGTGATTCATCACCTTGTCATCACTTTGTCATGCTTATGTCATTTCCTTCCATCATGCTTATGTCATCCTTTGCATCCTCAATCCTTTTATATATTGCACTTGATGATCTCATATAATACTCCTCCTTTGGTTAGGGTTTAATCCATAATTTATTACGCTTTTGTTTCACGATAGTTTCAAGTGGTTTTAAAGACGTTTCTCTGTACCAAAGCTAGGGTACTTCCTTTATCCTTCCATTACCTTTGTCTAATATATAATCTTAGGTTTCTCACCTTGGTTTAAGATATGATCATGTATCTCTCATTCCACATACTTTCTTAAAACGATCAAATCAATACATCCTTAACTGTCCAGTGAATAGTGATTTAAAACTCGGATAGGAATCTTCTGATTCTGATCGCGTTTACATTCTTTTATTCTTCCTATACATCAATAATATCACTTCGAAACATTCATTCCATGTCGTCTACATAGTGTGGTCTGAAAAACTTTTCATCAGCAAAATTACTATTCCTTTCCAGCACTCCATTTTGCTGTGGGGTTCTAGGAGCTGAAAATTGTTGAGAGATGCCCTTGTCTTTGCAGAACTCATATATTGTGGCATTTCTAAATTCAGTTCCATTATCACTTCTCAGAGCAACCACAGATGAACCAGTGTTTTCTGCTTCTCTATCAACTCTATTGATATGCTCTATAATGACCACACTATGTAGACGACATGGAATGAATGTTTCAAAGTTATATTATTGATGTATAAGGAGAATAAGTGAATGTAAACGCTGTTAGGAATATGTTGTTCTTGATGATAATTATAAAACACTTAGTAGATTTTGTGTTAAGTCAATATTGTAACTGTCAACGGAATGGTATGCTTTGCAGCATCCGTTGACAGGTAGCTCATGAACGGAATGAGTCTCATCAACGAAATGAGTAATGTAGCAATTGCACTGTACAATGCTTCAACTGGTTGATATGCATTTGTTGTAGGTATTAGATAGGTTTTCCAAGTCATGTTGACTAAGTACTAGATAGACAAAATAGGTTGGTTAATTGTAAATATTCTATGCCTTGTAATTTTGCCTAAGTGAAGACATGTCAACGGAATGAAGATTACACTATCAACGAAATGAAGAATAAAGCTATCAACGAAACACATCTCACTGCTATCAACGAATCATTATCACTTTTTCTGAATAGTTGACAAAGTGATAGTGATAGTTTTCTGACAGATCAAAAGGTGATGTAGAAGTTTACTTTACATTGGGAGCCATTAAAATGGACACTGGGAATGAGGAAACATTCCAATTTCCAATTAGGTTCTTGAGTGTGATCATAATAAGCATGAAGACAAAAGACAAGATCTCCAAGGACCATTGGACAAAAGGAATGAAAAGCAAGCTACTGGTGGTTACCCTTCGTACATTTTAGAGTAGCCAAAAATAGCATTGTAAACTTGGGATATATAACCAAGTGTAGCAGTTCATTTTACTGTAAGTGAGTGAGATAGAATAACTTTGTATTAGCTTCTTTCAAGAGAACTCACTCTACATTAGGAACTAAACAGCTGTGCTACTTTTGTAACACGGATTATTCCCGCAATAAAAACATCTCAGTTGGATCCTCAAAACATCCACCTGAAATTTTATATTTGCTCGTGTTTTTATTTTTTGTGTTAATTTATTTTAAAGTTGTTTTAAGTTTGAAAATATCTAGAATTGTATTCAACCCCCCCTTCTACAATTCTGTTAGGTCATTTGGGATTAACAATTGGTATCAGAGCAAGCTTCTAACATACAAGGAGTTTAAAGATCAAGGCCAAAATAGAAACCATGGTAAAGAAGGATGCAGGTGTAAAGATACCAGTTCTAGATAAGGACAATTACTTTCACTGGAAAGTAAAAATGCATCTACATCTCATGTCTATGGATGAGAGATATGTAGACTGCATTGAGAAAGGTCCACACGTTCCCATGAAGTTTGCATCTAGAGTTGGACTGCCAGATGATGCTGAAGATGTGGAAATTCCAAAGCCTGCCTCAGAATGGACTATTGAAGATGTTGCATAAATCCATAAAGATAAAAGAACCATGAACATTCTGTTTAATGGTTTGGAGCAAGAGATGTTTGACAATGTCATCAACTGTACAACTTCTAAAGAAGTATGGGACACTGTTAGAACACTCTGTGAAGGAACTGAGCAGGTAAGGGAGAACAAAATGCAACTCCTCATACAACAATATGAACACTTTCATTTTAAAGCTGGTGAAACTCTAAACGATACATTTAGTAGGTTTCAAAAGCTTTTGAATGGATTAAAGTTGTATGGGAGGGTCTACCAAACCAAGGATTCATATCTCAAATTTCTTAGAGCTCTTCCAAAAGAGTGGAAGCCTATGACTGTTTCTCTGAGAAACACTCAAGAATAGAAAGACTATACTCTTGAAAGGCTTTATGGAACCTTAAAGACATATGAGCTGGAAATGGAGCAAGATGAAGAAATTGAGAAGGTACAAAAGAAAGGTGGATCTATTGCATTGATTGCATCTGTGAACCAACTGGAAGATGACAATGAAGAAGCTGCAAAAGCTACAACTAGTCAAACTAGTTGTAGGAGTGATGTTAGCAAGGGTAAAGGCAAGATGACAGAAGAAGAAGAAGAACCAGCCAACTTGGATGACTTAGATGAGATTGATGAACACATTGCTTTTCTTTCAAGAAAATTTTCTAAGTTCAAATTCAAGAGAAACTCAGAAGCAAGACCACCAAGGAGAGATTTTCAACCTAGCAAAAATAATTGGGTTGAAAAGTCTAAATCTAAATGTTTCAACTATGGAATGATTGGTCACTTTGCTGGAGATTGCAGAAAGCCCAAAGTTGAGAAGGGCAACAGGAAATTTGAGCCTGTTGATTATAAAAAGAAATACTTTGAACTTCTCAAGCAAAAAGAAAAGGCTTTCATGTCTCAGGAGTATGATTGGGCTGGTAATGGTGAAGATTCAGATGATGATGTTGAGTATGTCAACTTGGCTCTAATGGTTAACAATCATGAGCAGGAAGCAAGTTCCTCTAGCAACCAGGGAGACAAAAGGAATCTTTGGTACTTGGATAGTGGTTGTTCAAGACACATGACTGGTGATTCTACCCTGCTCACAGAGTTCCAAGAAAGAGTTGGCCCTTGTATTGCCTTTGGAGATGACAGCAAAGGCTACACTAAGGGATATGGCTTAATTTCAAGAGAAAATGTCATCATTGATGAGGTTGCATTGGTGGATGGTCTAAAGCACAACTTGCTTAGTATCAGCCAACTTTGTGACAAAGGATTTTTAGTTACTTTTTCAAGAGAAGCCTGTGTTGTTTCTAAAGGTGGAGACAACAATGTGGTAATGACTGGATTCAGAAGAGGGAATGTGTACATTGCTGACTTTAGTAGCACAAGTTCAGACACCATCACTTGTCTGTTTAGCAAGGCAAGCAAGGATGAAAGTTGGCTATGGCACAAGAAATTGTCTCATTTGAATTTCAAGGTTATGAATGACTTGGCGAGGAAAGATCTTGCTAGAGGAATTCCACAGGTGGAATTCACCAAGGATGGTTTGTGTGATGCCTGTCAAAAAGGGAAACAGAAGAAGGCATCATTCAAAAGCAAGACAGAGTCATCAATTGTCCAACATCTTGAGCTGCTTCATATGGATCTATTTGGCCCTGTAAATGTCATGTCCATTTCAAAGAAGAAATAATGTCTTGTGATTGTTGATGATTTTTCTAGATTTACATGGACTTTCTTTTTGCACTCCAAAGATGAGGCAAGTGAAATCATTATCAATCACATCAAGATGGTAAACAATCATCCTGATTTCAAAGTAAGAAGAATTAGGAGTGACAATGGGACAGAGTTCAAGAATTCAACTATGAAGATGTTCTGTGAGGAAAATGGTATTTTGCATGAATTTTCAGCTGCAAGAACACCACAGAAAAATGGTGTAGTTGAAAGGAAAAACAGAACACTTATTGAAGCTGCAAGGACAATGATAGATGAATCAAAGTTACCAACTTATTTTTGGGCCGAGGTAGTTAACACAGCTTGCTTCACTCAAAATATTTCTTTGATTAATCAAGCCAAGGGAATGACCCCTTATCAACTTCTCAAAATAAAGAAGCCACTATTGGATTTTCTTCATGTCTTTGGATGCAAGTGCTTTGTTCTGAGAAATCAAGCTGAGTATTTGGGGAAATTTGAAGCAAAGGCAGATGAAGCAATATTTGTGGGATATGCAGCAGGGAAAGCTTACAGAGTCTATAATCTCAGAACTAACATTATTATGGAATCTGTACATGTTGTTTTTGATAATCTCAAAATTCAAGGTCTCTGTGATGAAGGTTTCCATGAAAGTCTTTCTTTTGAGAATGAGGAAGGAGATCAAGTAAATCATGTTAAGGCTATTGAGAAACAGCCTAAAGTTGTTATGTCTAGCACATATGAAAGCAGCAGTGAAGATGAAATTGCTGCATTAAGATTGAAAAGAATAGCTGCTAGCAGACCAAATGATCATTCTGTTGACAGTCATGGTGGAGGATTCGTTGACAGACCAAATGATCATTTTGTTGACAGTCAAAGTGGGCATTCCGTTGACAGTCATAGAAATGCTTCTAGGAATGATCACTTAGGGACAACAAACTCAGGGGGAGTTTATCGAGGACAAATATCCATTCAAGGCAATCATGATCATGAAGCTACATCTTCTAGAGCTAATCTACCTCCCTCAAGGAAATGAACCAAATATCATCCCTTTGAACTCATCATAGGTGATGTTTTTTCAAAAGTCCAAACTAGAAGAGCAACTCAAGAGGAATGTCTATATAGTAGCTTTTTGTCTCAAGATGAGCCAAAGAAAGTTGAGGATGCACTTCTAGATCCAGATTGGGTTTTAGCTATGCAAGAGGAGCTAAACCAATTTGAAAGAAACAAAGTTTGGAAGCTGGTGCCCAAGCCTAAAGACAGGAGTGTTATAGGCACAAAATGGGTGTTCAGAAACAAGATGGATGAAAATGACATAGTCACAAGGAACAAAGCTAGATTGGTTGCTAAAGGCTACTCACAGGAAGAGGGAATTGATTTTGATGAAACATTTGCTCATGTTGCAAGACTAGAAGCAATAAGAATTTTCCTAGCCTATGCAGCTCATGCTAATTTTAAAGTCTATCAAATGGATGTGAAGAGTGCTTTTCGGAATGGGGAATTGGAAGAGGAGGTATATGTGAGTCAACTTCCTGGTTTTGAAGATGATAATTTTCCAGAATATGTATACTTTCTCCTAAAAGCACTCTATGGTTTGAAACAAGCACCTAGAGCCTGGTATGACACACTTTCACAGTTCCTTCTTGAGAATCACTTCACTAGAGGTAATGTAGATAAAACTCTTTTTCATAGGATTGTAAATGGCTCTACTATACTTGTTCAAATTTATGTAGATGACATAACTTTTGGGTCTACAGATGAAAAACTTTGTCAAAACTTTGCCAAGCTTATGCAAAGTAAATATGAAATGAGCATGATGGGAGAATTAACTTATTTCCTTGGTCTCCAAGTGAAGCAAGTTAATGAAGGCATTTTCATTAGTCAAACAAAGTATATTCATGATTTGTTAAAGAAATTTAACTTAATGGAATGCTCTCCTGCCAAAACTCCCATGCCTACTGCCACCAAACTTGAATTGAATACTAAGGAAAAATCTGTGGACATTTCAAGTTACAGAGGCATGGTTGGCTCACTTTTATATTTAACAGCTAGTAGACCTGATATTATGTTTGCTACATGTCTATGTGCTAGATTTTAAGCTGATCCTAGGGAATCCCATTTAGTTGCTATTAAAAGGATTTTCAGATATCTCAAAGGAACACCAAACCTTGGCATTTGGTATCCTAGAGAATCTGGCTTTGAACTAATTGGTTATTCAGATGCAGATTATGCAGGATGTAAAATGGACAGGAAAAGCACAACTGGCACCTGTCAATTCCTAGGAAACAAGCTTGTGTCATGGTTCAGCAAGAAACAAAACTCAGTTTCTACCTCCACAGCTGAGGCTGAGTACATTGCAGCTGGAAGTTGTTGTGCACAGATTTTATGGATGAAAAATCAACTACTTGATTGTGGATTAAGAGTTGAGAAAATTCCTATTTTCTGTGACAACACTAGTGCCATTGCCATTACTGAGAATCCAGTGCAGCATTCAAGGACCAAGCACATTGACATCAAGTACCATTTCATTAGAGAACATGTTATGAATGGTATTGTGGAGTTACATTTTGTTCCTAGTGAACAACAACTTGCAGACATCTTTACCAAGCCACTTGATGAATCAACATTCTCAAGACTAGTAAGTGAGTTAGGTATGCTAAATTTCTCTTAATTATTTTTGAGATTTTTGCAAGATATTTGCAGCCAAAAATTTGCTATGATTTTCTGTGACTTAATTTTCTCAGGAAAAAGTGAAATTTTGTCTAAGTCAAAATTACTATGTCAACGAATGTCTCATTCTGTTGACAGTCTTAGCATCTTTCTGGGTATTTCGTTGATAGCCCTTTTATGTCAACGAAATGCAGCTTTATCAAAGAAATAAACGGGACCTTAAACGCCCAATTCTAATCCGTTGATATAGCACTGTTAATCTGAACCGTTGAAATTTGCACGTCTTTTTACCACGATCTATGCATACACCCCTGTAAGTATAAATCATGGTCGTATTTTAATTGTAACGATTAGATTTTTAAGCCAATCCAGTAATTTATAATTATTCTTGGACTTAATTTTTGAGAACTTTTGGGGGAGTATTTAAGAAATTTTATTTTCTTTAATTCTTTTCTACCTTACTCTCAAAGATTTCCAAAGGCTTTCTTACTTCTTCTCTTTCAAAGCAAAACACAGTTCGAGCTTTTCTTTACTCAACAATGGCACCCATAATTAAAGTCATGTCAGTTGGAGGGTTCATTTATGAGAAGAACTGTAAGATCCGTGAACTTTATTAATAATATAAATTGTATTATATGTGTGGAATACTTATTATGAAGTATTTTGAGTTATAATGATAAGGATTGTTAAGTGTTTATGTGTTATTTGGTGAGTCGAAGGCCCCTTTCAAATATTTCGTCATTTGAAATCTTATTCAATTTTGAGCCCCGTTTTGAAAATTTAAGGGCCCCGTTGAAATTTTGTACATCATTATTATTCCTCCGTCATCTGTGTTCGAATCATTATCGGAGGATTTCTTCATATTATTATATCCCTTATTATTCGATATGATCACTAGTAATTGTTTTATTCAAAGGAAGAAAAATTATTCTAAACCCTAACCCTAATTTTTTAAGGGTAATTGATATATCGTCCGTATCAATAAATACATCTGTTATAGCCCCAGTATTCTTGAGAATTAGTTATATAATGATATGTATTGATTTGGATAATTATCAATCTTTGTAGATGATTATCTTTTCGTAAAACGTGTTTTTAACCTAATTAGGGTTTTTAAACGAACCAGTGGATCAATATAGATCCAAAAATGTCATTTAGGGTATTATTTTTCACTAAGTAGAAAAAGGAGAATCGTACATTATACCTCATATAATCCGTATTAAAAATATAGAAAAATATAAAATTCCCGAACCGTGTTCTTCGTGTTCTTGAAAATCAAAATCAAATTCGAAGGTGTTATTGAAATCCAAATTCAAATTTCAAGTACTCAAATCAAAGATCTTGAGCTCTAGTTTCAGAATCTTCCAACCTCATCATCATCTGGTAATTTTTCGATTTTATATGAATTTTACAATTTTCGAATTAAAATTAGGGTTTATATTCGAATTGGGGATTTTGATTCTGTTGATTCTCCGTTCAATTGATTGTTTCCAACATGTTCCTAGGGTTCTAATTAGTAGGAATTCATGCTTTAATTTCATGTTTATGTTCAATTTTTAAGAATTCGATTTCTAGGGTTTTGCCCGATTTTTCTTTTTAATAGTCCGTTCATATGAATGATCTGACATTATTTTTGATAGAGGGCTTTTGTTGTATGTGTTCTTAGCTTCATTTTAACATAAAGAACGTAGAGTTTCATGTACGATTTTGGTAGATCGGAAAATTTGTTCAAGGTCGCCGGAATTTGATCGGGATTGAGATTCCGGCTTTGTTTTGGTTTGTTTTTTATCAGAAAAGATTGTTGTGTTGTTGAGGATTGTTTTGGTACAAAAAACCCCAATTTCTGTTAAGTTTTTGGCTCGTCGGAATCTGGAATTTTCACCGGATTCTGGGATTTTTCCGGGTTGTTCTTCCCGACCCGTTTGTGTTCTTCCCGACCCGTTAACCAGTTTTCTTGACCCGGTTTCAATCTTCGAAACCCTAAAATATTTTCAGAAAACTATTTTTGAATTTTATTTTTAAATTTAATTCGAAAATAGTTTAAAATCTTTAAAAATTCATATTTTAATTTTAAAAATATATTTTTAATTCAGAAAAATTCTGGAAAATTACATTTATTATTTTAAATTCGAAAATTTATTAAACTTAATTTTTTTAATTATTTTTAATTAATAATTAATTTATTTAATTAATTGATTAATTCTTTTAATCAGTTAATTCTTAAAAATTAAAAATTAATTAGATTTAATTAATTTAAAATTCAGTTTAATTATTTTCAAGCCTGATTTATTATTTAAAAATAGTTTGAGAATTTAAAGAGTGTCAATTAATTTTATATTAATTGATTTAAGTACTTTTAAATACTTATAATGGGATTAAAAATCCGATTTTTGATTTAAAAATTATTTGTGACTTATTTAAATTCAAATAAGCCTTGAATATTGTTTTAAAAATATTTATAAGTGCTATATGGTTTATATGAGTCGATTAATGTGTTTTAATGGTCCGTAAATGCCTGTACGAGGGCTAGTGTCTGAGTTTTAAATACCGTAAATTAGACCGGATGTCCGATACGTAACCGGTTACCGGTTTAAAATGTGTTATTGATTAATTGTGTGTCGAGGATAGAATGAGGATAGTTAGACTTACTGTTCTAAGTTTTTTATTATAGAATCGAGTTCCCGGAGCAAGGGAAAGGGGAAAGTAGAGTGAACGAGATAGAAAACCGACAACGACGTAGACCAGGCAAGTATCTGTGCCTTTACTTGTGATAAATTGTTATTGTTTTCAATACTTACATGTTATTACCCCAGAACAAGTTAGATTATCAATCCTTACCCGTACTTGGGCAACTGATTCCATTTTCGTAAATTTTCTTAACTCTTTGATTTGATCTGCATCGGAAACCCTTATTTCCAAATTCATCTGATTTTGTCTACAACCATTGATTGTTGATTATCATCATTTGATTATTGCCTACAACCATTGACAGTTTGATTCTATCATTAACTATTGATTACGGTCATTGATTATTGATTACAACTACTGATTACCTTCTTGAACGAGTACATCGTACCGTTGAAACCATTCCGAATCTATTTCTCGGACTCTCTTTGATAATGAATAGTTGAAGCTCTTTTGCAACTATTACACCCCGTTATTGTGTGCTTATCTTGTTATGCATATTATTGGTTATACCTTGTGATAGAATTGCCATGTTTTTAAATAGAACCAGTAATGGTCGGGCCATACTTATGGTCGGAATAATTTAAGGCCTAGATTGGCCTAGGATCCAGTAGAGGACTTTGCTATAAGCAAGTCCGGGGTTGTTGCGTGACTGATCAGCAGCACAACCTTTGTATTTGAAAAATGTAGAAGTCCAATTCTAATTCATCTTTCTTCATTAAAGATTGTTAAAAGCATATGTTTGACTTGTGTATTGTTGATTCAGATAATTGAAATCTTTCCTTTCATTATAGAACTGTGATTGATACATATATCATGCTTGCTGAGCACATATGGCTCATACTTGTTTTGTTTCTAACCCTATTCCAGTGAAGCGAGAGAATGAGCAGACACATCGCTAGTGACAGTTCTCCCGATGCTAGGAGACCACCCCGAGTGATTGTCATTGGATGGGTAGTTGTTTTATCTTGGAAGTTAGACTAGATGTCTAGCTTTGTATATTAAGTGTGTAATAACTCTGAAAACTAGTTTGTAATAATTATGACTTAGAAGCTTGTTTCATGCCATAATCTGGATGCGGTCTTAGATAAGGGGTATTTTATGTTATTATATATTATGCATGTGTTATATTCAAGTTTATGTTGTGTACCGTTGGTCGGGTGACTCCCCAAATCTGTACCCCGGGTTTGGAGGGCGTCACAGGTTGGTATCAGAGCAACAGGTTATGGAATTTGAAACAAGTTAGGATTTAGGGTCCAGGATAACATAGAGGGTTAGGAATTCACCTAATGGTCATAGAAGGTCGATTAGAGATATTATGTGTAGTAAACGAGTATGGTTATAATTGCAGCCACCTAGCTCTAGTTCCGATTCAGATCCGTCGGAGCACCCGATAGAGGAGAGACCTGTACCAGAGATGAGAGCAGGACCGTCGCGACCGACACCACCTCAGTCTGGACCTATAGTGGTCAGGAGAGATCCTATACCTTGTCCCGTTCCACTTCGACGCATACCCGCAGCATCGCGATCTCAGGCTTCAGTTTCCGGACCTTTGTTCCAGATCTCCGAGCCACCAGTTCCACATCACCGTTATCAGAGGATGGGAGAGGAGAGGGATTATTTTCGTAGACATGTATTAGACATGCGTGGGATGCGTACAGCGGAGGCAGGTGTAGCCAGAGATAGAGATAGATTCAGAGATCAGATAGGAGAGACACGGATGAGACTCAGGGTTGTGAGGACATTGGTAGAGACGAGGTTGCATGGACTAGCTACTAGCAGAGAGGGAGAGACTGTAGCAGGGATGCGAGAGATTTTGGACTTTGTGATGAGGGAGATTGGGGAGATTTCCGGACCAGCACTATGGGATACTAGAGATGATGATCCATGAGCCGGTAGAGACGAGGATGGATATTATGTGGATTCCAGTCAGATAGTATATATATGCATAATATAGTACCAGCAGTGCACCAGGCTTATAGTATCGCCTTGGATTGTTGTTGTATTTTGTTGTTGTACTGTTGATCGGTAGTTGTAGTTCAGCTATGACAAACTTTACTTTTGAAAGCGTTCTACGCTTGTATCGAATCTATGTATATATTTATGATAATCATCCTTTATAGAACTATTATTATTATCTTGTTATTCATTTTCACTATTGTAATTGTTATTCTACTTGTGCAACGAGTGTACCCTTACGCCGTTGAAAATCCGTAAATCAGGGTTCTACCAATTGTGTTCTTTTCTCTTCTATTTATGAATTATTAAATCAGTTATTGTTTGATCATCAACAATATGCCTCCTAGACGAAATACCCGCTCGAATAATTCAGCTGACCAAGAAGGTCAACAGAATACACCCCCAACGGGTCATTTAGATCCGGTTGTAATACAGCTTTTGAACACCCTCACTCAAAAAACTACTGCTCTAGCTCAACAACAACAACAACAGATCCAACAGCAGTTACTACAGCAACAGCAACAGCAGCAGCAACATCAGCAACATCAGCATCACCAACAACCGCACCAGCAGGTAGTACCCGTGGTTACGTTCAAATCTTTGCAAGCAGCAAAACCTCCAGAGTTCAAAGGATCTGCTGATCCAGTTGAGGCAAAGGCATGGTTGAAGGAAATGGAGAAAGCTTTTACGTTGATAGAGGTAACGGGAGAAAAGAAAACTGAGTATGCTAGTTAATTTCTGAAAAATGAGGCAAGTTATTGGTCGGAGACTAGTAAGGCTTTAGAACTTGAAAGATTAATTACGTGGGAGATATTTAAAGAATTGTTTTTAGAGAAGTATTTTCCTGACTTTATGCGGGATCAAATGGAGTTGAAATTTTTAGAATTGAAGCAAGGTAGTATGACTGTTTCGCAGTACGAGACCAAGTTTACCGAGTTGTCTAGGTTTGTTCCGACATACGTTGATACGGAGAAGAAGAAGGCCAAGAGGTTCCAACAGGGACTGAGGTCATGGATTCGTAGTAAGTTAGCAGTTTTGGAATTAAATACATATGCAGCCGTGGTACAGAAGGCAATGATTGCGAAAGGAGAAAGTGATTCATATATGAGAGAGAAAGAGAATAAGAAAAGAAAGGTAGGGACATCTGATAAGTTCCAGTCACCGGGAGATATTTAGAACCATCCAAACAAGAAGCCAGGATTCCAGCCGAGCAGAGGTACAACTTTCAAGAAACCAGAAACCGGAAATGCAGGACCATTCAATCGTCCACCAAGCAATAATCAGCAAGTAGTTTCCAGACCTCCACTGCCATAATGCAAGACATGCGGGAAAAGACATCCAGGTATATGCCACAGATTGAGTGTCACATGTTTTAAGTGTAACCAGAAGGGGCATTATGCCAGGGATTGCAAGATAGGTATTGTGTGCCATCGATGCAAGAGACCAGGCCATATGATCAAGGATTGTAGAGCGCCAGCACCCGTGAACAACATGATCCAAGCTATAGAGGCACCTCCAGCTGTTGATGTTCAACCGTTAGCCAGAACCTATAATATGTCAATGAGGGAAGCGGTGAGAGACTCCGATGTGGTGGCAGGTACACTTCTAGTAAATTCTGTTAATGCTAAAGTGCTGATAGATTCAGGAGCTACTAAGTCATTTATTTCGGAAGCGTTTGCTCGTAAATTGAATTGTTTAATGGAACCCTTAAATGGAGTGTTGAGTGTAGAAATAGCTAACCAGGATCGTATACCGGTCAGCTCGTATTGTCCCCGTTGTGAAATTGAGATTTTAGGGAGTCGTTTTTATGCTGATGTATTACCTTTCAAGTTGGGAGAATTTGATGTTATTTTAGGAATGGATTGGTTAACTGATTATGATGCGCGTATTGATTGTAAGGATAAGAGGGTTACTTTAGTTACCCCAGAAAAGAAAGAAGTGATATTTAAAGGAGAGAAACAAACGAAGAAATTTTTGTCGATGATTCAGACTAAAAGATTATTAAAACAAGGGTGTGAGGCTTATCTCGCATATGTGATAGATACAGAGAAGGAAGTTTCTAAGTGAGAAGATATTCTAGTTGTGAGTGAGTTTCCAGATGTTTTTCCAGAAGAGTTACCAGGACTACCTCCGGATAGAGAGATTGAGTTCGCGATAGACTTAACACCAGGCGCAGAACCAATATCCAAATCACCATATAGAATGGCACCAGTGGATATGAAGGAGTTAGCTAAGCAATTGCAGGAATTGTTAGACAAAGGAATTATCAGACCTAGCGTTTCACCGTGGGGAGCACTAGTGTTGTTTGTCAAAAAGAAGGATGGGAGTATGAGACTTTGTATAGATTATCGGGAGTTAAACAAACTAACCATCAAGAACAAGTATCCATTGCCCAGAATAGAGGATCTGTTTGACCAATTAAAAGGAGCGGTTCATTTTTCTATGAGTTTGTAGTGGTATTCATCGATGATATTTTGATATATTCTAAGACAGAAGAAGAACATGCGAATCACTTGTGGATTGTGTTGGAGATTTTAAGACAAGAAAGACTATACGCAAATTTTTCACAGTGTGAATTCTGGTTAAGGGAAGTTCATTTCCTAGGGCACGTGGTAAGTAGTGAAGGCATCAAAGTAGATCCAGCCAAGATTGAAGCAGTGAAGGATTGGGAAAGACCAAGGACACTAACTGAAGTTAGAAGTTTCTTAGGATTAGCCGGATATTATCGGAGATTTGTATAGGATTTTGCAAAGATAGCTACTCCAATGACCAAGCTGACAAGGAAAAGCGAACGATTCATATGGAACGACAAATGCGAAGAGAGTTTCCAAGAGTTAAAGAAAAGATTAACTACGGCACCAGTGTTAATGCTACCAGACGATCAAGGTCAATTTGTAATCTATAGTGATGCGTCTTACAAAGGATTGGGTTGTGGACTTATGCAACATGACAAAGTAATTGCTTCAATATATCATTCTATATACGAATGAGATTTTAAAAGCTTTCAGCTATGATATCAGCTCACATATATGATTATCTTGCTATATATTATTGTTGAGCTATAGCGTTCATTCTTGCTTCTTTTATATATCACAACACAACAGCTTCAAAAAGGTGTTCATTACTGATATTTTACAGTATTTTGAACAGTATGAGATATCTAAATAGTTATGCGTTTATATATGTTGAGAAAGTATTTAAGATATACAGTAGGTTGAATTGTATAGTATTTTGAATCAATGGATAGGATTTAAGCCTTGATTCTAATGTTTAATATCTATTTTAAAAAGATTTGTTTTGAGACTTGGTTCATTATATCGATACCAAGGATTTCTAAATGATTTACGAAAAAGTATTTGAGTATGATTATAAGTCATACAGTATTTTGAACGAGATACTATTTTGGGGACAAACCCTAGTAGTGTTAAAACTTTGATCTTATATGGATTATCTACCTTAAAGGTTTAAAGATTTAAACTGGGATAGATTTCTTGCTGAGAGCTATTAGCTCATTCTTGCTTTATTAAAACTTTCAGCGTGAAGAAAAAATTGTCGATTCACCCCGTATTACGAGAGCAAGGGAATGGAAAGACCACCCTTGAGTTAGTTCAGCAGGATGGATACTGCCGGAGTTAGCAGAACAGTTGCAGAATGAATTAGGAAGAATTGTTTTCGAGTAGGTTTGTGTTATTGAACCTTGTATAGAATTGTGAGTTCTATTATTTTAACTTGTGTGTGTGTGCGTAAGTTATTGGGGTCTTTGGAGTTATATTATTAGAATGTTGTAAGTGATACAGGTATGGTATGATTGATGGAGTGTGACAACCCAGATTCCTGACCCCGGATCTGGGGGTGTTATAATCATCCTTTTTGCCCACTCAATTGACGGAAGAAGCACTCCAAAGCTTACATGTGGCACAGATTGATGAGTTCTCAAAGATTGCTCAAAATCTCCTAACATTTGCCCTCCCAAATAAGGATTATGAGGCAATTCTCTTATGTCACAAGGAGGATGTTAAGGCAAAAAAGGAGAAGATAGTAGATGAGGCTCAATAGGATGGCAATGTAGATGTCTGGTTGGATGCCAAAAAATCTGTGAAGCTCAAGGATGCTCTAGCTTTTCTCAGGGAAGACTACCTTACAGCCTTGGGGTCAAATGCCAAAAGTCTTTCTCCTACAGAAATCTATGATGAAGTCAATGAGGTCTACAAAAGACAGCTAAAGGCTCTGCACTATCTTGGGAATGGTCTTCAATCAGAAATCTCTACTATCAAGGAAGAAACAGACCAATCTTTGGCAAAGCTCAGGAACTCCTATCTTTCTGATTTTCCCAAGGTAGATGGAATCCTCAAAGAAGTGCAAAAGACTGCTCAGAATGTCACCAAGATGGATTGCACCTTGGCTTTGGTCACTGATAATCTAAAGAAGTTGCCTACCAAGCTAGAGAATCAGGTGCAATCTAATATCAACTCCAACTCCATGATTTCTGTAATGTGGAGGAATCAGTATGGTGACAAGCTAGTAGATGAGGTTCCCATTTCCAATATCACAAAGTTTGACTTCTCCAAGATCAAGGACCAGTCTCTCAACTTCTTCAAGTCTGAGAAACTTTTCTCCAAAGTTGATAGATTGGAAAGAGAGGTGGCTGAGCTAAAATCTGAAAATCAAGGGATTTCTCATTCTTTGGAGCTCCTCAATTCAAAATTGGATGATCAAAGCACTACAACCTCCAATATCTTGCTAGTCCAACAGCAAATGATGACAGCAATGATGAAAAGCATGAATCTACCTATTCCCGGTGAAGCTCAAGACATCTTGTCTGATCCCAAGCCTAAGGGGGAGAAGGAAAAAGAAAGCATCATTCTGGAAAAGAGAGGGGGAGCATTAGCCAAGCAAAAGCAAAAGGGCAAAATCACAGAAAAGATCTAAAGCCTCTTACTCTTCCTACTGTTACTGTCACCAGTAGAGATGGCCAGAAGAGTACTATCACCTCAACATTCTATCCTTCACTATGCCAATAGATGTCAATGCTCCTCAAGTCACATCAAATGCTCAACCAGTCATAACAAATTTTATCATTGAGGCCAAGCTACAGGAAGATGCCAACTCAAACATCTATCATGATAAAGCCTTCCTGGAGTTTCTGAAAGCCATCAAAATCAGTGTACATGGTCAAACCTAGGGATGGCAATCGGGTCGGATCGGGTTTGACAAAATCCAAATCCAAACCCGAAAATTTTATCCAAACCCGAACCCGATCCAAACCCGATCCAAACCCAAAAATCGAAATCCAAACCCGATCCTATGGATTTCGGATCGGGTTCAGGTATACCCGAAACCCGATTATTTTGGATTAGATTTGGATTTGGATACCCGAAACCCGAAAAGTTAATTTGAAACCCGAAATCCAAAACCCGAAACCCGAAACCCGAAATTTAAATCCAAAATTTTAGAATAACAGACTAATGTATCACTGAGACATTAACAATTTAAATGCATATTTAATTCAGCAACATCTCAGGACTCAAAATCGTAATTCAGCATAGTTGTAAAGCATAATGTAACATAAGATGTAACAGAGATAACTACAACTCAACAAAGGATAAGACTGACAATAATATTAACAGAAGCACAAGAATCCAGAATCAAAGAAGAAAAGGTAAACTCAAAAAATCAAAATATGGTATGTATTCTTGAAGTCAGTAAACAGGTCACGGAAAGAAGTTCATGAAAATGTTCAAGCCCCAGTGACAAATAAAGAAACAAGACTTTCAAGAATACAGAAGTATGTGAATGATTTAGGGTTAGTACCACAGGGTTCCAGTGATTTATTTGAAGCAACCAGATCGACAAAGGACTTATCAGAAGCATTGAATTGAAGACATAGAAGAATTGATCAAGTGTTATTCATCTGTGAACCAGACCAGATGCACCAGTTGTCACCACTTAAAAGATCAAGGTGTTTTATCGTCTCAGAAGAAATTGATTTAGTCTAAATCTAAACACCCTGAAACTCAAAAGGTTTTCTAAAAATGATTAAGGACAAAAACAAATGGTTCGATGGTTTTTCTTAAAAGAAAACCATCGAATGAGATTAAGGAAATCATTCAGAAAACTATTATTAAGTAATTTGTCATTCGATAGTTTTTATAAAGAAACTATCGAATGGAAAATTACTTTTATAATTCGATGGTTTTTCAATTTGAGGAGCAGGTGAAAAGTTGTTTGTTTGTCAGGTTGATTGGAAAATGGACGACCAAGATTATTTGATTAATTTGGTTCGATAGTTTTCTAAATTCAGTCTACAATTAACAGAGGAAATAAGTTGTGTCTTCTTCAGTTATCAGGTTGATCACAGAAGCAATTACGAAGAGAGAGTTTGATCTAGAGAGAAAATCAGAGAAATTAATATTGCTCAGAATTCTATCATTGTATTGATTGTGTATAACCTAGAACTCATTGAAGCTAATCTACGGATTAGAATTGTAGCACCCCTCGCGGATTATATTTATAAAATGATATATTCCCCGACTCTTGTTTTGATTTGGTGTATTTGATTTCGTAGTTGAACTGAATGATTTATCCGCGAACGAAATTGAAGAATTTGTGAGTATCGTATTCAACCCCCCCTTCTACGATACTTTGGACCTAACAATTGGTATCAGAGCTACTTGATTGACGTACAAATCATATCCAGTGAATGAGACCAAAATCAAACATAGCTTGAAAATTCGAAGCAAATTTTTTAACTTTCAAAATTTTTCATTTGATTGGAATTTCTTGAATTTTAAACAGTTTGAAATTTTCAGAAACCATGAGTGCTCCAAAGACAACTGCTGGTATTAAAGTTCCCCCGTTTACAAGAGATGATTTCGGTTTGTGGAAGATGAAAATGATGTTATTTATCAAGGCATCTAATCCGTTGTATTTTGGAATTTTAGAGAACGGACCATATGTACCAATGAAATCAGTTGATGAAACGACAACTCCCGAAGGTACCAAAATACCCCCAGGCACCACATCTAAGGATATCTCTGAGTACACAGATTCAGATAAAGAACTGATTCGATTGGATACAGGTTTGATGCTGATATTGACAGACTCCGCAGACAAGGAAATGAGCTATCAGATAATGAGCTCTACAAGCGGGAAACATATGTGGGATACCATAAACTTAATAATGGAAGGAACTGAAGACGTGCAGGAAAACAGATTGGACATCCTGACTTCTCAATATGAATCATTTAGGTCTCTTCCTGGAGAAAGTATAACTCAGGTCTTTGAGAAGAATACTAAACTACTTAATGAATTATCAATGAAAGGGAAAACCTATCCACTGAGAGAAACAAATAGGAAGTTCATGATGACACTGCCCCATCATGTAGAACACAAGTGTAAGATCCCTTAACTTAATTAATAATATAAATTGTATTATATGTGTAGAATAATTATTGTGAAGTATTTTGAGTTTTAATGATAAAGGTTGTTAAGTGATTATGTGCTAAATTGGTGTGTCGGAAGCCCCGTTCAAATATCTTGTCATTTGAAAATATCTTCAATTTTGAGCCCCGTTTTGAAAATTCAAGGGCCCCGTTGAAAGTTTGTACATCATTATTATTCCTTCGTCATTCGTGTCCAAATCATTATCAGAGGATTTCTTCGCATTATTATATCCCTTATTATCCGATACTATCAATAGTATTTGTTTTATTCAAAGAAAGAGAAAAATTATTTCAAACCCTAACCCTAATTTTTAGGGCAATTGATATAACGTCCGTATCAATAATACATCTATTATAGCCCCAGTATTCTTGAGCATTAGTTATATAAATGATATGTATTGATTTGGATAACTATTTGTCTTTGTGGATAGTTATCACCTCGTAAAACGTGTATTTTTCTAAATTAGGGTTTTAAAGCGAACCAGTGGATCAATATCGATCCAAAAATGTCGTTTAGGGTATTATTTTCCACTAAGTATAAAAAGGAGAATTGTACATTATACTTCATATAATCCGTATTAAAAATATACAAAAATATAAAATTCTCGAACCGTGTTCTTCGTGTTCTCGAAAATCAAAATCAATTTTGATTGTGTTATTGAAATCCAAATCACAAGTTCAAGTACTCAAATCAAATATCTTGAGCTCTAGTTTCAGAATCTTCCAACCATATCATCATCTGGTAATTTTTCGATTTTATATGAATTTTTCAATATTCAAATTAAATTAGTGTTCTTGATTAAATTTGGGGATTTTCATTCTGTTGATTCTCCATTCAATTGATTGCTTCCAACATGTTCCCGGGGTTCTAATTAGTAGGAATTCATGCTTTAATTTCATGTTTGTGTTCGATTTTGAGAAATTCAATTCTAGGGTTTTGCCCCATTTTTCTTTTGAATAGTCCGTTCTTGTTGATGATCTCACATGATTTCTGATAGAGGGCCTTGATTGTATGTGTTGTAAGCTTCATTTTAACATAAAGAACGTAGAGTTTCATGTACGATTTTAGTAGATCGGAAAATTTGTTCGAGGTCGCCGGAATTTGATCGGAATTATGATTCCGGCTGTGTTTTGGTTTGTTTTTGATCGGAATGGATTGCTGGGTGTTTAAGGAATGTTTTGATGTAAAAAGCCCCAATTTTTATTGCGTTTTTGAGTCGCCGGAATCTGGAAAATTCCGGTTTGTTCTTCCCGACCCGTTTTTGTTCTTCCCGACCCGTTTACCCGAAATTTTAACGGGTTTCAATCTTCGAAACCCTAATTCATTTTCAGAAAACTGTTTTTGAATTTTATTTTTAAATTTAATTCGAAAATAGTTTAAATTTTATAAAAATCATATTTTTATTTTTAAAAAATACATTTTTAAATTCAGAAAATTCAGAAAAATTATATTAATTTGTTTAAATTCGAAAACTGATTAAATTTAATTATTTTAATTATTTTAATTATTTTTAATTAATAATTAATTTATGTAATTAATTGATTAATTCTTTTAATCAGTTAATTCTTAATAATTAATTATTAATTAGATTTAATTAATTTAAATTAGGTTTAATTATTTTCTAGCTTGATTTAATTATTTAAAAATAGTTGGAGCATTTAGAAATTGTCAATTAATTTTATATTAATTGATTTAATTGTTTTTAAATACTTATATTGGGATTAAAAATCTGATTTTTTGATTTAAAAATTATTTGGGACTTATTGAAATTCAAATAATCCTCGAATATTGTTCTAAAAATATTTATAAGTGCTATATGGTTTATATGAGTTGAATAATGTGTTTTAATAGTCCGTAAATGCCCGTACGAGGGCTAATGTTTGAGTTTTAATTACCGTAAAATAGATCGGGCATCCGATAGGAACCCGATTACTTGTTTAAATGTAAAAATGGTTTTGAGTATATATCGAGGATAGAATGAGGATAGTTAGACTTACTGTAATGAGTTGTTTATTATAGAATCAAGTTCCCGGAGCAAGGGAAAGGAGAAGGTAGAGTGAGCTCGGTAGAATTCCGTCAGCTAAGTAGACCAGGCAAGTATCTGTGCCTTTACTTGTTGATTCAATTGTTATTATTCTTCAGAATTACATGTATGTTACCATCAGAACGATTCAGATTATTCAATCTTCACCCGTATTGAGCACTTGATGCTATTTCCTTGAATATTCCTAACTTTTGATTTAATCCACAATCGTGTTGGATATCAGAAACCTTCACCTTCAATTCAGTTTATATTGATGATAACCATTGTTGACTTTCTTAAATGAGTACGTTGTACCATTCCGAATCTATTTCTCGGACTTCATTTGATATTGAATAGTTGAAGCTCTTTTACAACTATTGCACCCTGTCATTGTGTACTTATCTTGTTATGTATGTTATTGCTTATACTCTGTGATAGAATTGGCATGTTTTAAAATGAGACCAGTAATGGTCGGGCCATATTTATGGTCGTAATAACTTAAGGCCCAGATGGCAATGGATCCTAGTGGAGGACTATGCTATAAGCTAGTCCGGGGTTGATGCGTGACTGATCAGCAGCTCAACCTTTGTATTTGAAAAATGTAGAAGTCCAATTCTAATTCCTCTTCCTTCAATAAAGATTGTTAAAAGCATATGTTTGACTTGTATATTGTTGATTCAGATAACTGAATCCTTCCTTTCATTATGGAACTGTGATTGATATATATTATGCTTGCTGAGCACTTGTGGCTCATACTTGTTTTTTTTCTAACCCAATTCCAGTGAAGCGAGAGAATGAGCAGACACAGCGCTAGTGACAGTTCTCCAGATGCTAGGAGACCAACCCGAGTGATTGTCATTGGACGGGTAGTTGTTTTACTTTGGAAGTTAGACTAGATGTCTAGCTTTGTATATTAAGTTGTGTAATAACTCTGAAAACTGGTTTGTAATAATTATGACTTAGAAGCTTGTTCCATGCCATAATCTGGATGCGGTCTTGGATAAGGGGTATTTTATGTTATTATATTATTATGCATGTGTTATATTCAGGTATATTGTGCTTCGTTGGAGGGGCGTCACAGGTTGGTATCAGAGCAACAGGTTATGGCATTTGAAACAAGTTAGGATTTAGGGTCCAGGATAACATAGAGGGTTAAGAATTCACCTAATTGTCATAGAAGGTCGATTAGAGATATTATGTGTAGTAATCGAGTATGGTTATAATTACAGCCACCTAGCTCTAATTCAGATTCAGATCCGTCAGAGCATCCGATAAAGGAGAGACCTGTACTAGATATGAGAGCAGGACCGTCGTGACCGACACTACCTCAGTCTGGACCTATAGTGGTCAGGAGGGATCCTATACCTTGTCCCGTTCCACTTCGACGCATACCTGCAGCACCGCGGTCTCAGGCTTCAGTTTCTGAACCTTTGTTCCAGATCTCTGTGCCACCAGTTCCACATCACCGTTATCAGAGGATGAGAGAGGAGAGGGATTACTTTCATAGACAGGTATTAGAGATGCGTGGGATGCGTTCAGCGGAGGCAGATGTAGCCAGAGATAGAGATAGATTCAGGGATCAGGTAGGAGAGACACGGATGAGACTCAGGGTTGTGAGGACATTGGTGGAGACAAGGTTGCATGGACTAGCTACTAGCAGAGAGGGAGAGACTACAGTAGGGATGAGAGAGATTTTGGATTTTGCGATGAGGGAGATTGGGGATATTGCCGTACCTGCACTATGGGAGACCAGAGATGATGATCCATGAGCCGGTAGAGACGAGGTTGGGGTATTATGTGGATTCCAGTCAGATAGTACATAGATGCATAGTATAGTACCAGCAGTGTACCAGGCTTATAGTATCGCCTTGGATTGTTGTTGTATTTTGTTGTTGTACTGTTGATCGGCAGTTGTAGTTCAGCTATGACACAATTAATTTTGAAAGCGTTCTACGCTTGTATCGAATCTATGTATATATTTATGATGACCATCTTTTGTAGAACTGTTATTATTCTCTTGTTATTCATTTTCAATATTGTAATTGTTATTCTACTTGTGCAACGAGTGTACCCTTACGCCGTTCAAAATCCGTAAATCATGGTTGTACCAATTGTGTTCTCTTTCTCTTCTATTTATGAATTATTTGATTAAATTAGTTATTCTTTATTCATCAGCAATATGCCTCCTAGACGAAATACCCATGCGAGTAATTCCACTGACCAAGAAGGTCAACAGAATACACCCCCAACGGGTCATTTAGATCCGGTTGTAATACAGATTTTGAACACCCTCACTCAACAAACTACTGCTTTAGCACAACAACAACAACAGATCCAACAGCAGTTATTACAGCAGTAGCAGCAGCAACATCAACAGCATCAGCAACATCAACATCAACAACAGCAGCACCAGCAGGTATTACCCGTGGTTATGTTTAAATCTTTTCAAGCAGCAAAACCTCCAGAGTTCAAGGGATCTGCTGATCCAGTTGAGGCAAAGGCATGGTTAAAGGAAATGGAGAAAGCTTTTACGTTGATAGAGGTAACGGGAGAAAAGAAAACTGAGTATGCTAGTTATTTTCTGAAAAATGAGGCAAGTTATTGGTGGGAAACTAGTAAGGCTTTAGAACCTGAAGGGTTAATTACGTGGGATAGATTTACATAATTGTTTTTTTAGAGAAGTATTTTCCTGACTTTATGCGAGATCAAATGGAGTTGAAATTTTTAGAATTGAAGCAAGGTAGTATGACTGTTTCTCAGTACGAGACCAAGTTTACCGAGTTGTCTAGGTTTGTTCCAACATACGTTGATACGGAGAAGAAGAAGGCCAAGAGGTTCCAACAGGGACTGAGTTCATGGATTCGTAGTAAGTTAGCAGTTTTGGAATTAGATACATATGCAGCCGTAGTACAGAAGGCAATGATTGCGGAAGGGGAGAGTGATTCATACATGAGAGAGAGAGAGAGAATAAGAAAAGAAAGGTGGGGACATCTGATAAGGTCCAGTCACAGGGAGATCTTCAGAGCCATCTAAACAAGAAACCAGGATTTCATCCGGGCAGAGGTACAACTTTCAAGAATCCAGATACCGGAAATGCAGGACCAATCAATCGTCCACCAAACAATAATCAACAAGTAGTTTCCAGACCTCCATGTTCACACAATATCACGCAAGTATACGCGGTCACAAGTAATATAAGAATAAGTAGAGTTCGTTCCCACAGAGACTGTTTTGGTTATTATAGTTATGCACTTATGCAACAATGTATGGCTATCGTTCAATGCTAAGACAAGTATCAAAGTTGTGTTTGATTAACTAAATTAACTAAACAAAATACCAAGACAATATTAAACTAAAGATTGCTGTTGAATTACTTATGAGAATAAAACATGGGATCCTAACTTCATTAAATACTTCATCTAGAGTCTTTTGTCTTTAATCAATGCATGTGACGGTTGTGATAACTAATCGGATAACAAGAAATCAGTACACGCTACCTTTCAGTATACGTATACCAAACCACTCAAACATCTACAAAAGAGATAGAAGTTAAGCAGACACCAATTATGCTTAGACCCTATATGTCTATAAGATTTGAAAACATAACGGTTTAACGAGCAAGTTATCCATTCAGATTACATAGGGTAGGTAAGATGGTTAAAATCACCTACGAATCATGCATGACAAACATACATAAACCTATGCTAGCATGGCAAGTTCTAAACCTCTATATCCACTTTCGCAATCAATAGAGATTAACAAACAACTTAGATGTTAGCTACGCATCCAAGAAGAATAAGCACAACCAAACTAGGATATCAATTAGCCATCACACACACATCTTTAAAAAAATTAACTACTAAAATCCATAAATAAATCCGTTAGAATCCCACGACAACGATTAGTTCATAATCGAACCTTTCATCATCGTGGGTTCTGATGAAAACATGATAATAATAAGTCTAGAATACTGAATAAAAGTGCTAGGGTTTAAGAAAGAACAAACGAAAACCAACGAGAATCCAAAGTATCGCCTAATTAGAAGAATACAAAGATAAGTTGAAAACTAGATCTTTGTAATCAGCCGTCTTCTTGTTCTCCTTGATGGTGGATGAATATGTATGATTGTATGTCAATGTATATCTCAGAATTCGTCCACCAATAGTTTATATAGGCTCCAGGGCTGACTGGTCTTCTGGCAACTTTCCTTTTCTGACTTGGAATTGCCTTCTTCAGCATGTTTAGGGCGCGGGCGCGCCTATAAGGACGCGGGGGCGCTTGGTTACTTTTCACAATCTGACATTTTGCTTTACTTGTATTTTCCTTGCGCTCTCTCGCTCCGCAACCACTTGACCTTCACAAACATGCTCAAAACACCATTGCAATCCACAGGAACTCCACATCTCTGCTGACAACTCAACTCTGCAATTACTAACACCAAACATATCACAAACACCACAAACTTGAGAACAAAACAACCAATTTAAGCCAATTTAGGACGATCCTAGTGGATATGAAATCCACTTATCACACCCCCAAACTTAAACCGTTGCGTGTCCTCAAGCATAAACAGACTCTACTAACTATAATGCAATGCATGAATGCAACTAATATGAAAATGCAAACGATCCCCTAAAACTAACCATAACCAATCAACAAGCCAATATCTCAAGGAATGCAATCTTTCAAACAGAGTTCGACCAAATCCCCTAATACTAACCATACAAACATAGAAACGTGCGTGTGTGCAATGCTCATCAATATACTCTCAGACTAAATCAAGACCATATCCTATTCTTCACCAAAACAACCACAAGCTTATAAACAGAATGAACTCTAGACACGAGAAACCACTTAAAGACACCTCAAAATCCGCTTGAGCTAGACATGAATTCATGCTTTATTACGACACACAATACTATACACAACAAACATGCTTATTTGACCGTGCAATGGATGAGACCCCAAAAGGCTTATACAATAATACCCATGTAGCGAGCATTAGGTTAGTGGATCCCAGACCGGAAAAGTCTTAGGTCACTAGGCACAAAGTCCCCTAGAACTTAATTGCTCGAGTATTAAAGAGCTCACCTTGATCAATTCTGCATAACAACAACTCTCTTTTTTTTCCTTTTTTCCCTTTTTTTTTCTTTTTTTTCTTTTTTTTTTCAACAATTTCGGAATGAGTGCGCTTTGCTTTTTCTCATCCCACCCTAGACTACTCATCTTTTCAATGAGCCGGCTACTAGCCATTTGACACCTAGCCTTTATTGACAACTAGCATGAAATCCCTGGTTTCCCCCAAACTTAGACTTAAGTGCTTCTTTCAATTTCAAGAGAATAGAAGACATTCTAAATATAAGAAAGCGGTTAAATTCTAACATCCAAACAAAACATGGTCTGATCAATCTAAAAGCAACCAATGAGACTTATGAAATTAATTTTGTTTCTGGCATGCAAGTCAATTCATAGGAACTTAATCAACCCTCTATCTATCACTACCACACTCCCATTAACATCGACTCATCAACCAAGAAATAGTCAAGTCCTACGGGATCATGAAATATGCATACTATGCAAATGCAACTAAATGGACTCACATGATAGACACAAACACTAATGCAAACAAAATGCTCTATATGACATAAACATGCTAAGATATGAATGAACTAACTACAAATGCAATATGAATCCTATATGAACACACACAACATTCCCTAATTACCACCCCCAAACTTACAATATCCAATGTCCTCATTGAAGGTAATAAAAAGGAAAGATGCAGAGAATACCTAATCATCAGCAGTACCACCCTCCTCAGGTGGTGTATTAGGAGGTGGATAAACAGAATCAGCTCCAAAGGTAGGCCAAGCAATACCAACTCCAGTGGCTCTGAAAGTAGTACCCAAAGGACTTATCAACTTCACTCTGAATCCCAGATGGATCCTAGAGGGAAACAACACAAACTTTTTTTTTTGTCTTTTTTTTTTTGCTTCTGTGAACAGTAACCCTACGCGGGCGCGCTCTGCTACTGTTCATGATTTTTTTTTACACAGAATACTAATACTACATATTCGCGTGGGTTGCCTCCCACGAAGCGCTTATTTTACGTCAATAGCTTGACGTGAATCCTTTTTCATCTAGTCGCAAGAACGGTGAACGTCGACTCACGGTTCACCGTATTACCAACGTCATGCTTTAGCCACTGACCATTAACCTCGAACGCTTCGTCCGGAAACTTATGGAAAATCTCTACTGCATCATGCAGAAATGCTGATTTCACCGTGATAGGCTCCGACCACCTCGACTTACGCTTTCCTGGAAAAAATCTGAAGCGGGACTTGAAACGCAGAACTAGCTGAACATGCACAAATGAATGTTTCACCACCACTCTTTCATGCCAGTCCTTAACCTTCTCCTTATATAGCCTGATGCTCTTGTAGACTTTACCATACCTCAATTGATCCTGCAGTGGTTGGAGTTCAAGTGTAGGAGCTTCTTCCATAGATGGTTTAAGTTGCTCCTGAGAATTGTTCAGCTCTGCTAATCCAAGAGATTCGAATGGCGCATCAATTTTTCTTTTCCACGGAGGTGCATTCAACAACTGAAGTTGCTCTGCTCTTTCTTCGTCTTCAGTCTCAGAATCCCCTATCAAGACTCTCTCCACTGTATCTAACTTTAGCGGTTGTTCAATCTCTGTATTGACGACAAAATCGACCATCTCCAACTTAAAACACTCTTCTTCCTCAGTTGGAAATTTCATTGCCTTGAACACGTTAAAAGTGACCTTCTGATTTTGAACCCTCATTGTAAGCTCTCCTTTCTGTACATCGATCAAAGTTCGGCCTGTAGCTAAGAACGACCTTCCCAAGATAATAGGAATCTTCTTGTCTTCCTCAAAGTCCAGGATCACAAAATCAGCAGGAAAGATAAGCTTATCCACTCTAACCAAAACATCCTCCACTATGCCCCTTGGATATGTGATCGACCGATCAGCCAGCTGTAAAGACATGTTTGTAGGTTTAGGCTCTAGCAATCCAAGTTGCATGAAAACAGACAACGGCATCAGATTAATGCTAGCTCCCAAGTCACACAAACACTTGTTGAAAGATAGATTGCCGATTGTGCACGGTATGGTGAAACTTCCTGGATCCTTGAGTTTTGGAGGTAACTTCTGCTGTAGAATAGCACTGCACTCTTCAGTTAAAGCCACGATCTCCAAGTCTTGGAGTTTCAACTTCCGAGATAGAATACCCTTCATGAACTTTGCGTAGCTCGGCATCTGTTCAAGAGCTTCCGCAAAAGGTATATTGATATGCAACTTCTTGAAAACCTCCAGAAACTTAGCGAACTGCTTATCCAACTTCTGTTTCTGAAGACGTTTAGGGAATGGCGGAGGAGGATAAACCTCCTTGATCTCTGTATTCTGCTTCAGAACAGATTTCTCAGTCGAATTGTCACGCTTTCCGCTTCGGTTCCCCCTAAACTGGCTTTTTCCACTTTTTCTTCATCTTCTGGCAGAAACTCAGGCGCGGGCGTGCTTCCTAGGGCGCGGGCGCGCCCACCTTCTGTTGGGAATCCAGAATTTTTTTCGTTTTGCTCCGTTTCTGAGTTCTGGTCCCCTGTAACCTTTCCAGATCGCAAGGTAACTGCTTTTACATGTTCCTTGACCTCTCTTTTTCCAGGATTAGCTTCCGTATCACTAGGGAGAGTTCCCCGTGGTCTATTAAGCAAGGCATTGGCAATCTGACCGATTTGATTATCCAAAGTCTTGATGGAAACAGCTTGGCTCTTGCACGTTATCCTCAATTCCTCCAATTCAGACTTTTCATTAGACGACTGACCAACATTGCCTTGAGACGGTTGTTGAAAACCTGGTGGTTGATACGGTTGCCTTGGAGCATACTGCTGCTGAAAACCAGAAGAGTTAAATGGCTTAGCTCCATACTGCTGACCTTGATACTGCTGATACGGTTGCTGTGGTTGATGCTGGCTACCCTGATTGTTACTCCAGCTGAAATTAGGATGGTTCCTTTTGTTGGGAAGATATGCATTAGGCACTGGCTGTTGTGATCTCTGGAAATTGCTCACGAACTGCGCCGATTCACTAGATATGGCACACTGATTCGTATCATGTGCACCTGCACATAGCTCACACACACTAGCCACCTGCTGAACTCCATAGTTAGACAAGGAATCCACCTTCATTGACAAAGCCTTCAGCTGAGCTGCTATTGCCGTAGCTGCATCCACTTCCAGAATTCCTGCTACCTTGCCTTGTTATAACCTCTGAGTTGGATTCTGGTATTCATTAGCAGCCATCATATCAATAAGTTCGTAAGCTTCCTTGTAGCTTTTAGCCCAAAGAGCTCCACCTGATGCCGCATCAAGCATTGGTCGAGATTGACCTCCCAGTCCATTATAGAAACAATTGATCACCATCCAATCAGGCATTCCATGATGAGGACACTTCCTAAGCATCTCCTTGTAACGCTCCCAAGCTTCACATAAAGTTTCTCCAGAATGTTGTGCAAACTGAGTAAGGGCATTCCTGATTGCTGCTGTTTTAGCCATCGGGAAGAATTTAGTGAGAAACTTCTGAACAAGATCCTCCCATGTAGTAATAGAACCTGCTGGTAGAGAGTGCAACCAGCCTTTAGCCTTATCCCTCAGAGAGAATGGGAAAAGTCTCAGCTTCACAGCATCTTCTGACACTCCGTTGAATTTGAAGGTGTCACATATCTCAATGAAATCCCTAATATGCATATTAGGATCTTCCGTCGGAGCACCCCCAAACTGAACTGAATTCTGCACCATCTGAATCGTGCCAGGCTTGATTTTGAAAGTATTAGCTGCAATAGCCGGCCTGACAATGCTAGATTGAATGTCATTGATCTTTGGCTGAGAATAGTCCTTCAAAGCCTTCGTTTCTGCTACTGGTTCACCCATAACTAGACTTAATTCAAGTTCTTCTTTCCGAGATTGAGAACGTGTCCGCATACACGCTCACTAAAGTATCTGAAACACACCAAACAAAGTAAAATTGATGAGAATAATCCGAGTCAATGAACTTTAACGACCACTGATGACAAGCACATAAACTATATAAATAACACCGAGTCCCCGGTAGCGGCGCCAAAACTTGTTCACGCAATATCACGCAAGTATACGCGGTCACAAGTAATATAAGAATAAGTAGAGTTCGTTCCCACAGAGACTGTTTTGGTTATTATAGTTATGCACTTATGCAACAATGTATGGCTATCGTTCAATGCTAAGACAAGTATCAAAGTTGTGTTTGATTAACTAAATTAACTAAACAAAATACCAAGACAATATTAAACTAAAGATTGCTGTTGAATTACTTATGAGAATAAAACATGGGATCCTAACTTCATTAAATACTTCATCTAGAGTCTTTTGTCTTTAATCAATGCATGTGACGGTTGTGATAACTAATCGGATAACACGAAATCAATACACGCTACCTTTCAGTATACGTATACCAAACCACTCAAACATCTACAAAAGAGATAGAAGTTAAGCAGACAACAATTATGCTTAGACCCTATATGTCTATAAGATTTGAAAACATAACGGTTTAACGAGCAAGTTATCCATTCAAATTACATAGGGCATGTAAGATGGTTAAAATCACCTACGAATCATGCATGACAAACATACATAAACCTATGCTAGCATGGCAAGTTCTAAACCTCTATATCCACTTTTGCAATCAATAGAGATTAACAAACAACTTAGATGTTAGCTACGCATCCAAGAAGAATAAGCACAACCAAACTAGGATATCAATTAGCCATCACACACACATCTTTAAAACAATTAACTGCTAAAATCCATAAATAAATCCGTTAGAATCCCACGACGACGATTAGTTCATAATCGAACCTTTCATCATCGTGGGTTCTGATGAAAACATGATAATAATAAGTCTAGAATACTGAATAAAAGTGCTAGGGTTTAAGAAAGAACAAACGAAAACCAACGAGAATCCAAAGTATCGCCTAATTAGAAGAATACAAAGATAAGTTGAAAACTAGATCTTCGTAATCAGCCGTCTTCTTGTTCTCCTTGATGGTGGATGAATATGTATGATTGTATGTCAATGTATATCTCAGAATTCATCCACCAATAGTTTATATAGGCTGCAGGGCTGACTGGTCTTCTGGCAACTTTCCTTTTCTGACTTGGAATTGCCTTCTTAAGCATGTTTAGGGCACGGGCGTGCCTATAAGGGCGCGGGGGCGCTTGGTTACTGTTCACAATCTGACATTTTGCTTTACTTGTATTTTCCTTGCGCTCTCTCGCTCCGCAACCACTTGACCTTCACAAACATGCTCAAAACACCATTGCAATCCACAGGAACTCCACATCTCTGCTGACAACTCAACTCTGCAATTACTAACACCAAACATATCACAAACACCACAAACTTGAGAACAAAACAACCAATTTAAGCCCATTTAGGACGATCCTAGTGGATATGAAATCCACTTATCACTCCACTACCAGAATGCAAGACATGCGGGAAAAGACATCCAGGTATATGCCACAGATTGAGTATCACATGTTTTAAGTGTAACTAGAAGGGGCATTATGCCAGAGATTGCAAGAAAGGTATTGTGTGTCATCGATGTAAGAGACCAGGCCATATGATCAAGGATTTTAAAGCGCCAGCACCCGTGAACAACATGATTCGATCTACAGAGGCACCTCCAGCTGTTGATGTTCAGTCATTAGCCAGAACCTATAATATGTCAATGAGGGAAGCAAGTGAGAGACTCTGATGTGGTAGCAGGTACACTTCTAGTAAATTCTGTTAATGCTAAAGTGCTGATAGATTCAGGAGCTACTAAGTCATTTATTTCGGAAACGTTTGCTCGTAAATTGAATTGTTTAATGGAGCCCTTAAATGGGGTGTTGAGTGTAGAAATAGCTAACCAGGATCGTATACCGGTCTGTTCGTATTGTCCCCGTTGTGAAATTGAGATTTTAGGGAATCGTTTTTATGCTGATTTATTACCTTTCAAGTTGGGAGAATTTGATGGTATTTTAGGAATGTATTGGTTAACTGATTATGATGCGTGTATTGATTGTAAGGATAAGAGGGTTACTTTAATTACCCCAGAAAAGAAAGAAGGGATATTTAAAGGAGAGAAACAAACGAAGAAATTTTTGACAATGATTCAGACTAAGAGGTTATTAAAACAAGGATGTGAGGCTTATCTCGCATATTTGATAGATACATAGAAGGAAGTTTCTAAGTTAGAAGATATTCCAGTCGTGAGTGAGTTTCCAGAAGAGCTACCAGGACTACCTCCGGATAGAGAGATTGAGTTCGCAATAGATTTAACACCAGGCACGGAACTAGTATCTAAAGCACCATATAGAATGGCACCAGTGGAGATGAAGGAGTTGGCTAAGCAACTGCAGGAATTGTTAGACAAAGGAATTATCAGACCTAGCGTTTCTTCGTGGGGAGCACCAGTGTTGTTTGTTAAGAAGAAGGAAGAAAGTATGAGACTTTGTATAGATTATCGGGAGTTAAACAAACTAACCATCAAGAACAAGTATCCAATGCCCAGAATAGATGATCTGTTTGACCAGCTAAAAGGAGCGGTTCATTTTTCTAAGATTGATCTACGATCAAGATATCACCAATTGAAGGTTAAACCAGATGACATACCAAAGACAGCTTTTCGAACAAGGTACGGACATTATGAGTTTTTAGTAATGGCGTTTGGATTGACGAATGCACAACATCTTTTATGGATTTAATGAACAAGATTTTTAAGAAGTATTTGGATGAGTTTGTAGTGGTATTCATCGATGATATTTTGATATATTCCAAGACGGAAGAAGAACATACAAATCATTTGTGGATTGTGTTGGAGATATTAAGACGAGAAGGATTATACGCAAAATTTTCAAAATGTGAATTCTGGTTAAGAGAAGTTCATTTCCTAGGGCACGTGGTAAGTAGTGAAGGCATCAAAGTAGATCCAGCAAAGATTGAAGCAGTGAAGGATTGGGAAAGACCAAAGACACCAACTGAAGTTAGAAGTTTCTTGGGATTAGCCGGATATTATCGGAGATTCGTACAGGACTTTGCAAAGATAGCTACTCCAATGACCAAGCTAACAAGGAAAAGCGAACAATTCATATGGAACGACAAATGCGAAGAGAGTTTCCAAGAGTTAAAGAAGAGACTAACTACGACACCAGTGTTAATGCTACCAGACGATCAAGGACATTTTGTAATCTATAGTGATGCGTCTTACAAAGGATTGGGTTGTGTGCTTATGCAACATGACAAAGTAATTGCTTATGCGTCAAGACAATTGAGACCTCGCGAACAGAAATATCCTACACATGATTTGGAATTAGCAGCGATCATATTTGCACTGAAGATATGGAGACATTACTTGTACGGAGAGAGATGTGAAATTTACACCGATCACAAAAGTTTGAAGTATATCTTTACTCAGAAGGAGCTGAATATGAGAAAGAGAAGATGGTTGGAGCTAATCAAGGACTATGACGTTTCCATCAATTATCACCCCGGCAAGGCAAACGTGGTAGCAGATGCATTGAGCAGAAAAGAAAGATTGAATATGTTGACGATGACCAAAGAATTGTATAGAGATTTTGAAAAGTTAGCGATAGAAGTACGTGTTCCGAAGGACGCGACAGAAATGATTTATGCCATAACGTTTCAACCTGAATTGTTGGAAAAGATACGGCAATGCCAAGAGCAAGTCATGAACGACAATGCAAATAGTTTAACAGGCGAGGAAATATGTAGCCAACTGGATGACAAGGGAATCTTAAGGTTTGCTTCTCGAATATGGGTACCTAATGTAGCGGAACTAAAGAATGAAATTTTGCACAAAGCGCATAACTCGAAGTATTCAATTCATCCTGGAAGCACCAAGATGTATCGAGATCTTAAAATGAACTTTTGGTGGCCAGATATGAAAAGAGAAATTGCTGAATGGGTGAGTAAATGTTTTACATGTCAAAGGGTCAAGGCGGAACATCAAAGACCAAGTGGATTACTGCAGCCGTTAGAAATTCCTGAGTGGAAGTGGGAACACATCGCAATGGACTTTGTGGTAGGATTGCATAGAACTAAGACTAACCATGATGCTATTTGGGTTATTGTGGATCGATTGACGAAATCCGCACATTTTCTTCCAATTAACGAGAGATTCTCGCTGGATAAGTTAGTTCGTTTATATGTTAAAGAAATCGTGGTACGGCATGGAGTTCCAGTGTCAATAGTATCTGATCGAGACCCTAGATTCAACTCAAGATTCTGGAGAAGTTTTCAAGAGTGTTTAGGCACCGAATTGAAAATGAGTACGGCTTATCACCCGCAAACAGACGGTCAAAGTGAAAGGATAATTCAAACCATCGAAGACATGCTGAGAACGTGTGCACTTGATTTTAATGGTAATTGGGATGATCATCTACCCTTAGTAGAATTCTCATATAATAATAGTTTTCACGCAAGTATCGGGATGCCACCTTACGAAGCTTTATATGGACGGAAGTGTCGATCTTCAGTATATTGGGAAGAAGTTGGTGAACGGAAAGTGATAGGACTAGAATTAGTACAACAGACAAAGGAAGTGATTGAATTGATTCAGAAAAGGTTGATAACAGCTCAGAACCGGCAGAAGAAATATGCTGACCTAGCAAGAAAGGATATGGGATTCGAAGTCGGAGAACAAGTGTTACTAAAAGTTTCACCATGGAAAGGATTAGTTAGGTTTGGAAAGAAAGTGTTGCCCAGTAATAATCTATTGTAGAAGGGGGGTTGAATACAATAGTATAAGATAATCGACTTCTTTAATGTATATATCACAAATATGAAAGAAAGATAATAGCTTTATTAAATCTGATATAAAACTGTTACAAACTCTCTCAAGAAATTCTGATGTTCTTGAGAGTTGCTAGGTTACACAAATACTCAAGTGTATGATCGATTATGTTCACGTACATAAATCGAAACCAAAACTGTGTTTATATACTACACAGCTTCTCTATCAATGATAAGTCCTAATCAATTACAAAGATTGAAACCTATCCATAATTGATAGCTACATTCTACAAACCAGGAACCGACAAAATAAACTTCCATGTTTAACTAGACTCCAAATATTACTTGAAGTAGGAATCCTGATCAGCTTCCAGTCCTGATGATCAAACCTGATCTCAGTCTTGATATGCATTCTGATCCTGACGACCATGCAATCCTGATGACGTCAGCAATCCTGATCAGTTGAGTCTAGCTCATGACGATCATTGAATTCTGATCTAACAATCTCCCCCATCTCATACTTTGTGAAATAAAGTATAGATTCCTAAGATTCAATGATGTCAAAAACATATATACAAAATGTACAAGTATCTGCAGCAACAACTTATCTGTTTAAATTCTTTGATAGAACAGATTCATCTTCAAGAAGTTGGATAGCAAATTTTCTTCTTTTTCTTCAAGAATTTGAATCAGTCTTTCCTTAAGATTTCTGAGTTCTTCATCTTCCTCATTAATCTGGTAGATAGCTGCTCTGAGATTCAAAATGGAGCTTTTCTGAAGACTATGCTCTTCAAGCAAAAGATAAGCAATTTCCTTCCCATCAGGATTGAGAGTAAGTTGAGTCATGCCAAAAGTTACTTCTTTAACAGCAGTACCCCTTTGCATTTCCACATCCTGACCTCTTTGATTTAAGTACATGGGAGTATAATTACCATTGAAATTACTGTTTCCATCCAGTCTTCTTCTTATAGTTGACAAAATCATGTCACTCCATTCTTTGCACATTTGATTCTTGGATCTCAAAAGATAATGAACATATTTCAGTTCCTGTGTAGTTTTTGTGACGACCCCATGCCATCACTTACACACACACACAATATATATATCACCCCCTTAATTAAGTTACCTAATTTAAGTAATTACAGAACAATATAAGTTATTACAAGCCAGGGACTAGTACAAGTCCAAATAAACTAACAACGGTCCACAACCACACAAGCCCAAAATCACAAGGTTTGAAGTATGGAACATCCCATATAACTATTACAACGAAGTCAAGACAAGACTCGCCACTCGTGAACATTAACTACCTGAGCTATCACGTACTGCCCAGCTACACCATTGGATGACTTACGGGCGGTTTGCTTTGTTCGCACCATACTCTCTAGCTGAAAGGTCAGGGAATAAGCAAGGGATGAGCTACAACGCTCAGCAAGTACTAAACAGTTCCAATATACAGTGCCTTATTAACATGAACATGAATATATATAACCGGGATGAATGGAATAATATCATTAACGGTATCATTTGCATCAAGGCACAAGGAAATCATGGTACAAAAGACATAATAAATTCAGGGTAAAAGATTCATGGCAATCCGTTATAACAATTTTAATCAAAACTTTATAAAAACTATTTTATGACGCTACGGATTACAGCCGGTGATCAGCCGCGAAGTAATCCCGAACCGCGCTGGGTTCTCAAATATAAAGGGGATCCCTAGGCAACATTTAAGCCTATCAATAAGTGTGAAAAGGACTTGCGTCTAATCCAATCCACCAATTCAATAAAACGTTTGTTTCATTTCAAATATTCTTTTATTGTATAACATGGATGCCAGGGTGATAACAACACTAACAATATCAAAGGGGTCATTATCAATCATAAGTCAATGGTATACTAGGGATTTCTTTTGAGAATTTAGTTCGAATGAAATTTAAAGTTTAACTGCAATAAAGGTGGTGTTTATTATTAACAAGGATAGTAAGGATAAGTGATCAGCTCGTAATAGGGAACGGTCAAGGTATACGGTCAAACGAAATTTAAGGAATTTAGGATTTATGTCAAGGGTTAATTGTAAGCAAGGTGTAAGTTGAAATTAAAAGCATTTGCAATGGTTATATGATATGGAAAGGTAAGCATGGCAATCATTACAAGATATAAAGCATTTGCAATAATATACGAGGCAGGGATAGAAGTACTTGCCTCTCGACTTGACCTAGGAATCACTCGATTTTAACCGAACGAATCTTTCCCCTATCCTCTTCGGAACCTACACATAATAATACCCTTTATTACTAATCGCTCTCTTGACACTTGTACTATATATAAACTTTAAAAATTAATACACGCACGCTTGCACAAAAAATCCAGTATCATATAATAAAACCATCTTACACGTTCTTAAATACACATATACTTACATATACTTAAATATACATATACTTACATATACTTAATCACATCTACTGATATATACATTAATATACACTGATCATATCCATATTCAAGTGATCACATCACATTTAGATCCAATTAAGCACATAAGCATAAGTTTTACTCGACATTACTTAGTACATTACCTTATCTCATGACTACAAGCAATTAAACAACCAATCAATCAAGTTACTTTGCATCAATCCACACATAACCCTTCTGCACATCTTAAATTTAGCAAGGCACATCAAGGCCTCACTTCAAATAGCTCACAAAATCAATGCACACACTTAAGACACTATAATGCGCACCTTGGCACCACTTTGAGTGCCTCGGCAGAAAACTCACACTCTACCTAGGGACTTTATCCCAAACTGACTTCTACAGAAACTTAAGACAAAATTCTAACTAATGCAAGTGGTTTGTCACTAAGGCCTCACCTGGGCCTCCCTAGGCCTCTCTTCAAAGTTGACACAAAATTGCCTGTTCTGTTTTACATTCTGCCCTGTTTTTAGTCACTTGTCACACCTATATCTAATCCATTTGTTACTTTTAATGACATGTTAAGACTTCCTAGACTCTATTATGATGTTATAAACCAAAGGCACATGAATGCCTTACACAAAACATGATTTTAATCAACCAAAAGTTGACCTATGTCGAATCTGTCCTGTTTTGACCTCTGTTCAGATTTTAGTCAATGCACCTAACCAAATGCACGTTTTATTTCCATTTAAAGACACCAAACTCATGCACACACCAGGGACTAACTCTACTGTAGTTGGGCCTATGAGGGCCTCACAAATGCATGCTCAAAATGCTAGGTTTTAGTGACCTCAAAATCTGTCCTAAGTGATTGACATGACCACTTACCACTTTAACCCTTTTTATAAATTTAAAAACTTAACAAGACAAGCAAAACTAAACTTATAACACACTGAAGCTACTGACCATTATCAATCATGACTACTTTTATCAAATCAAGTCATTAAAAAAGATTTTAAGGAAATAGTGACATGCAACTAGAAAACCACTTAAGCACATAGGCACTTGAACTTGTAACTTAAAAATCTCTACATGCATGTTTTATATATTCGAATTTTATGCATAAAAACAACTAGTATGCACTTTAAACTTGTCACGATCAAAGGTTTAAATAAGGGTTCTTAGTAAAACATTACTTTTGTAACATGCATGAATCAAATTGGAGTTAAAAAAGAAAACAACTAGTTCTTAAACCCTTCTTGAAAACCGAATGAATGCATGAACTTTTAAAACCTTTGGCTCCATAAATCATAGCCAAAATGTGATATGAGTTAAAGGATGACATGAGAAAGGGAGAGTACACTCCTTCATGATCATACCAAGCTCACATCCTTTATGCCTTATGGTTTAAACCTTAAATTCATAAGAACTAAAGTTTAAACCTTTGGCTTTACAAAAACATGACATGCACCTATTAACAAACCTTTAAATTGCATAAACTAACTACTACAAGGCATCAACTAGCAATGGAGGTGAAGATTATACTTGTAAGAAGCTTGAAGTGAACAAGAAAAATGGAGGGGGTGGGGAGAAGGCCTTCGGACGAATAGAGGGAGGAGGAAGAGAGGAGAGAAAAGTTTGGTTGAAAAGAAATGGTGAGTGGAGAGAAAGTGGAGTGGTTTTGTTATTTAGTATGTTTGATTTAGGTAGTGGAAATGAGAGATTACTAAACTACCCTTGCCACTAGCTTAGGATAAAATGCATGCAAGGTTTTTGTGGTAATTTTCATGGTCAACTAGCATGAAATGTCATTCTTAACCCTACCCACTATATAATTCAAATTTGCATGCAAGGGCACTTTGGACATATGCTAACTATTGTTCTAGAATTAGAATTATGATTTTAAAAGAATGATTTTTAATAAATAAACTATAATTCCATAAATCATATAATTTGTATCATAAAATACTTTGGAATTTTAGAAATTTTATAAGAGTACTTTCATAATTAAGAATAAAATATATATATATATAAAGATATTTTCCTTAATTAGATACTTTAATAATAACCCTCTTAAAAATACAATTAAATAATTTCTATACCTCTAAAATTCAAAATACGACACATAATCACATAAACAACTAATTCTCATTCCGGCGCGATCGTACACACACATATATAATCCACTTAAGATTTAAATTAACACATAAAACATATAAATATATATATAAATATGCATATACTATTCTAAATAATTTACCGGTTGTTACATCCTCTCCCCCTTATAGGATTCTGCCCTCAGAATCTAGGAGAACAAGTGAGGGTACCGGTTCCACTTCTCAGACTCTAGCTCCCACGTTGACTCTTCAACTTTGGGATTTCTCCACAACACTTTTACTAGACTCACGGATTTATTTCTAAGATTCCTCTCTCGTTGATCAAGGATCCGAATAGGTCGCTCTTCATACGACAAATCTGCTTGAATCTCTAACGGTTCAATCTCTAGCATATGGTTAGCGTCTGGATTAAATTTCTTAAGCAATGAAACATGGAACACATTATGCACGTGTTGATACTGCGGCGGCAATGCTAGCTCATACGCAACTTTCCCTATTTGATCTAGGATTTCAAAAGGTCCAATGTACCTTGGTGCTAATTTTCCTTTCTTTCCAAACCGGGTCAATCCCTTCCACGGTGACACTTTCAACAAAACAGCTTCCCCTATTTGGAAATTTACATCTTTTCTAGCGGGGTCCGCATACTTTCATTGTCTATCCTGAGCGGCAATCAGTCTCTTCTTGATCACAGTGAACTTGTCTTTCATTTGTTGAATCAAATCAGGTCCAAGAATTTTCCCTTCTCCAACTTCATCCCAATTTGTCGGGGTCCTACACTTTTGCCCGTATAAAGCTTCGAACGGTGGCATGCCAATACTGGAGTGGTAACTGTTATTATATGAGAATTCCACCAAGGGTAGATGGTCATCCCAACTTCCTGCAAAATCAATTGCACATCCTCGTAACATATCTTCAAGGGTTTGGATAGTTCTTTCACTTTGGCCATCAGTCTGCGGATGATATGCCGTACTCATGTTTAGCTTCGTTCCAAGACTGTCTTGAAATTGCTTCCAAAATCTTGAGTTGAATCACGGATCTCGATCCGAAACTATTGATACTGGTACACCATGTCGCAATACAATCTCGCGCGTATACATATGGACCAATCTATCCATCAAAGATTTCTCATTAATTGGAAGAAAATGCGCCGACTTTGTAAGACGGTCAACTATTACCCAAATAGCGTCATGTCCAGATCGAGTTCGAGGTAAACCTACCACGAAGTCCATAGCAATATTCTCCCACTTCCATTCTGGAATCTTCAACGGTTGAATCAAACCACTTGGTTTCTGATGTTCCGCTTTCACTCTTTGACAGGTATAGCATTTGGTAACCCATTCTGCAATTTCCCTCTTCATGTTTGGCCACCAAAAACTTTTCTTCAGGTCTTGGTACATCTTGGTACTTCCCGGATGAATCGAAAATATCGAGTTGTGTGCTTCTTGCAAAATATCATTCTTCAATTCAGTCACATGAGGAATCCAAATCCTTGACGAAAATCTCAATATACCTTGATCATCTTTCTGGGTACATATCTCTTCTCCCGTCAGCTGATTATCCGATTGAGTTATCACTTCCTCTTGACATTTCTTTATCTTCTCCAATAATGCTGGTTGAAAGGTAATGGCATAAAACATCTCTTTAGTTTCTCCAAATTCACACAATTCCAACTGTAACTTTTCAACTTCTTTCGACAATTCTTCTGGCATTGATATCATATTCAGCTTCTCCTTTCTACTCAAGGCGTCTGCCACTACATTCGCCTTTCCCGAGTGGTAATGAATCGAACAATCATAATCCTTGATCAGTTCCAACCATCGTCGTTGTCTCATGTCCAGCTCCTTCTGAGTGAAGATATATTTCAAGCTCTTGTGATCGGTGAATATCTCACACTTTTCCCCATAAAGGTAATGTCTCCACAACTTCAAAGCGAACACTATAGCAGCTAATTCCAAATCATGAGTCAGATACTTTTGTTCATGTGGCTTGAGTTGTCTTGAAGCATATGCTATCACTTTTCCATGTTGCATCAATACACATCCAAGTCCTTTATAAGAGGCATCACTGTAAATCACAAAGTCTCCCTTATCATCAGGAATTGCCAGAACTGGAGCAGTAACTAACCTTTGCTTCAATTCTTGGAAACTCTTTTCACACTTCTCTGTCCATTCAAACTTCTCATTCTTCCTCGTCAACTTGGTCAGTGGAACAACAATCTTTGAAAAATCCTTTACAAATCTCCTGTAATATCCGGCTAATCCCATAAAACTTCTTACTTCTGTTGGCGTTCTTGGTCTCTCCCAATTCATCACACCCTCAATCTTTTCAGGATCCACTCTAATTCCTTCTTGACCAACAATGTGTCCTAAAAACTTCACTTCAGTCAACCAGAACTCACATTTTGAGAACTTGGCGTACAATTTTTCCTTTCGCAACACTTCCAAAGCTATTATGAGATGTTCCGCATGGTCAATTTCTGTCTTCGAATATATCAAGATATCATCAATGAAAACTATGACAAACTTGTCCAGGTACTCCTTGAATACTCGATTCATTAAATCCATGAAAGCAGCTGGTGCATTTGTTAGTCCGAAAGCCATGACGAGAAACTCATAATGTCCATACCTTGTTCGAAAAGCTGTCTTCGGTATATCTTCAGGCTTTATCTTCAATTGATGGTATCCCGATCGCAGATCAATCTTTGAGAAATAAGAAGCTCCCTTGAGTTGGTCAAACAAGTCATTTATTCTAGGTAGAGGGTACCGATTCTTGATCGTCAACTTGTTTAGCTCTCGATAATCTATACAGAGTCTCATACTCCCATCCTTTTTCTTTACAAACAAAACGGGTGCGCCCCATGGCGAAACACTTGGTCTTATAATTCCCTTGTCCAATAGTTCTTGCAACTGCTTTTCCAGTTCCTTCATCTCTGATGGTGCCATCCTATATGGAGCTTTCGATACAGGTTCGGTGCCTGGTGCAAGATCTATCGCGAACTCTATTTGACGGTCTGGGGGTAAACCAGGAAGCTCTTCCGGAAAAACATCTGGAAAATCTCTTACTACCGGGATATCCTCTGGATCAGAAACGTCTTTGCTCTTGTCAATTACATACGCTAAATACGCTTCGCATCCCTTTCGTATCAACTTATTTGCTTGCATTGAGGTGAGAATTGTTCGAACTTGCTTCTGACCTTTAAATACAACCTTCTTACCTTGAGGAGTTCTTAGTACTACCTTCTTACCCTTACAATCTATCTGCGCACTGAAATTAGTCAACCAATCCATTCCTAGGATTACATCAAACTCACCTAATTGGAAAGGTATAAGGTTCGTAGGGAAAACATGCCCATCTATTTCTATCTTACAATGAGGATAAACATGATTCACAAACACTTTGTCCTGATTAGCTAAGATAATAGATAAGGGTTCACACAACAACTGGGTTTCACATTTCAATTTATCAACAAAAGATCTTGAAACAAATGACCTCTTAGCTCCAGAATGAATCAATATCTTAGCATTATTACCATTCACAGAAATCATACCTGACACCACATCTGAACTCTGGATTGCATCCTTCATATTCATGTTAAAAGTCCTGGCCGGAGCTGGATAAATCAAAGCTGGATAGGTTGAAGATGATGCCATCCCGGGTTGGTTGAAAGACATTGGAAACGCTGGAGTTGGCACAGGGGTTGCTTGATTCATAGGATAAGGGGCTGCAGTCAATTGCAATAGCTGGTTGCTGCCTGATCCTTTGCATTCTCGAGACACATGTCCCACTTTACCACACTTGAAACAGGTGACGTTAGCCTTCTGGTTCTTACACTCATGAGCATAATGGCCTTTCGCATGACACTTAAAACAGACAATATTTGCTTTGTTGCAGGTTCCTGTATGTCGCTTGTTGCAAACCTTACATTCCGGCACTGATGCTTGCGGGGGTCTATGTCCACTGGTTGTCTAAGATCGGTTCTCTTGAGACCTATTTCCAAATTCTTTCTTCCTAAAGTTTCCTGGTCCTTGCTGAGGTTTAAACCTTGGATTATTCTTCTGATTTTGGCCCTTATGGCTTGAGCCTTCCTCTCTTGCCTCGAATCTCCTCTTCTTGCTACTCTTCTCCTTCTGGTTTTGCTCACTTTCCCCTTCAATAACCATAGCCTTTTGGACCACTTCAGCATAAGTAGTCAACTCGAAGGCCGCTACACGACTCCTAATCCAGGGCTTTAATCCTTGTTGAAACCTTTTTGCCCTCTTCAATTCAGAATCAACATATTCACCAACAAATCTAGCTAGCTCCGTAAACTTCTTTTCATATTCTCCAATTGTCATATTCTCTTGCCTCAACTCGAAGAACTTCATTTCCATTTGTGTCTGCATATAACGGGGAAAATACTTATCCAGAAACATCCTCTTAAATCTGTCCAAAGTAATAACTTCTGCCGCCTCTAGAGTCCTAGCTGACTCCCACCAATAGTTGGACTCTCCTTTAAGAAAATAAGATGCATACTCCACCTTCTGATCATTCCCAACATTTAACAAGGCAAAAGCCTTCTCTATCTCCTTAAGCCAAGCATGGGCTTCGACTGGGTCTTGCGATCCACGGAATTCCGGAGGGTTCACAGATTGGAAAGTCTTAAAAACAGTGACTATTGCTGGGGGTGGTTGAGGGGGTTGCAATTGTTGAAGAAGTTGTTGTTGTTGAGCAATAGTGGTGGTTTGCTGGCGTAATAGCTCTAGAAGTTGAGCCATTACAGGGTTTTGAGCTTCTGGGTCATTTGCGGGTCTTCGTCTGGGTGCCATTTACTGAAATGAGAGTTATACAGTTTAATTAATTTCAGGTAATTCACGGTTAGGGTGTCATTCACAGTTAACATGGTATACAGGTTTCAATTTAAGCAATAAAGGTGATACATGGTTGCAGTTATGAAATTTTAAAAGAGCGGTAAAGAAATTAAGCAGTTCTAAAAGATGTAGAATTGAAATTAACACCAACTTAAAGTCAGGGTACAAACGATAGAATACGAATTATGGTCTAAGCAATACAAAGTCTAAAATAACAAGGTCTCGGAAACCGAATCTTAGAAAATAGAAACAACTAGTAGTGCACAACAGGGGTAGTCCAGCAAAGTCAAGCATTAGACAAATTTTCCATGAACTCTTCTCAGAGACTGTCCTCGTCCTGCTGGGCTCTCTCAACATCAGGGGTATTGTCCTCTCGGAGCATCCTCACAACACTCGTCATCTCGTTCGCCATCATCTGAATCACAATCTGGCTAGTCTGGTCTCGCTGAACCGGTATCTCTTGGAGTCTGGTCATAGCCATCTGAGTCAGGGTCTCGAGCCTCGAGATAGTCTTTGCCTTGGGCCCCTCGCCCATCTGCTGCTCACTCTTAAACACATCCTTGAGTCGCTCCATTAGCTTATCGTACTTCCGCTGAAGGACATCGTACTCTAGCCTCAGGTCCGCATACACCGAAAAAGCAATGATATCACCCAGCGGGGTCGAAGAAGATGAGTGCGCACATTTCTGCCAATTAATATATACAAGGGAGTCAAATACAACTAATCCGAACAACACACGTTTACACTCTCGACACTATCCTTCCAACCTACACTTCCTATAACCTAATTGGGCTGTCCAGGGACTCTAAACCTCAGGCTCTGATACCAAACCTGTGACGACCCCATGCCATCACTTACACACACACACAATATATATATCACCCCCTTAATTAAGTTACCTAATTTAAGTAAGGGATGAGCTACAATGCTCAGCAAGTACTAAACAGTTCCAATATACAGTGCCTTATTAACATGAACATGAATATATATAACCGGGATGAATGGAATAATATCATTAACGGTATCATTTGCATCAAGGCACAAGGAAATCATGGTACAAAAGACATAATAACTTCAGGGTAAAAGATTCATGGCAATCCGTTATAACAATTTTAATCAAAACTTTATAAAAACTATTTTATGACGCTACGGATTACGGCCGGTGATCAGCCGCGAAGTAATCCCGAACCGCGCTGGGTTCTCAAATATAAAGGGGATCCCTAGGCAACATTTAAGCCTATCAATAAGTGTGAAAAGGACTTGCGTCTAATCCAATCCACCAATTCAAGATAACGTTTGTTTCATTTCAAATATTCTTTTATTGTATAACATGGATGCTAGGGTGATAACAACACTAACAATATCAAAGGGGTCATTATCAATCATAAGTCAATGGTATACTAGGGATTTCTTTTGAGAATTTAGTTCGAATGAAAGTTAATGTTTAACTGCAATAAAGGTGGTGTTTATTATTAACAAGGATAGTAAGGATAAGTGATCAGCTCGTAATAGGGAACGGTCAAGGTATACGGTCAAACGAAATTTAAGGAATTTAGGATTTATGTCAAGGGTTAATTGTAAGCAAGGTGTAAGTTGAAATTAAAAGCATTTGCAATGGTTATATGATATGGAAAGGTAAGCATGGCAATCATTACAAGATATAAAGCATTTGCAATAATATACGAGGCGGGGATAGAAGTACTTGCCTCTCGACTTGACCTAGGAATCACTCGATTTTAACCGAACGAATCGTTCCCCTATCCGCTTCGGAACCTACACATAATAATACCCTTTATTACTAATCGCTCTCTTGACACTTGTACTATATATAAACTTTAAATATTAATACACGCACGCTTTCACAAAAATTCCAGTATCATACAATAAAACCATCTAACATGTTAGATATAATTGCTAATGTTTGTTTATCAGTGTTTAAGCAACAGGTACTGACAAGAGTTTATCAGAAGCCAGTCAGAGTTTAGTTAAACTCTGACAGGGTGAAGAGTTTAATTGAAGCCGGTCAGAGTTTATTTAAAGTCTGACAGGGTGAAGAGTTTAATTGAAGCCGGTCAGAGTTTATTTAAAGTCTGACAGGGTGATAGTTGAATTAGCTGTCGGTGCTGAATTGAAGATTCTAGAAGCAATATATTCTGAAGATGGAAAGAAGCAGAATATATTGATACAGCTAAGGAAACGGAATAGAAGATAAGAAGCAATCCTTAATTGATAAGTTTTGTATAGCTAACTTGTAGGAATATCAATTAGATAAGGATTGTATGTAGCTGTGTACTATATAAACACAGATAGGTTATCCCTAGAAGGGACGCGAATATTGATATATTATTCTTGTAACCTAGAAGCTCTTTGTGATTCATTAACATCATAAAGAGAGAAGCTGTTAATATAAATACAGTTTATTGATTCATAAACAGTGTTCTTAATTATCGTTATTCTCATACATACTTGATTATATTGTGTATTCGGCCTAAAAATTGGTATCAGAGCAAAGGCTGTTTAATATATACAGTTTTACGATTCAAACACAGTATTAATCATGTCTGAAGAAAATCAAACTGCTCCTAAGGCTGAACAGGTTAAGCCCAATTCTGTGAGTCGATATGAAACAATCAGGGTTCCAATTCTCGGGCCAGTAGAGTATCCGATTTGGAAGGTGAAGATGACCATGTTTCTGGAGGCTACAGATCCAGAATACCTTGACAGAATTAATGATGGTCCTCATATGCCAACTAAATTGTCCCCTGTTGTTGATGGTCAAGCACAAAAGACTGTTCCAAAGGAAAAGAAAGATATGACTCCTGAGGATATCTCATCAATTGCAAAGGATGCAAAGGTTAGACATCTTCTCCACAGTGCTTTAGATAATGTAATGTCTAACAGAGTAATTGGCTGCAAAACTGCCAAAGAGATATGGGATGCTTTAGAAGTCAGATGCCAGGGAACAGGTGCTATTAAGAAGAACAGAAAAACAATACTCACACAGGAGTATGAGCACTTTGATTCAAGAACTAATGAAACCTTGACTGAGACTTATGACAGATTTTGCAAACTGTTGAATGATCTGTCTCTGGTAGATAAGGAATATGAACTTGAAGAGTCAAATCTCAAGTTTCTGTTATCTCTACCTGAAAAGTGGGATTTAAAGGCAACAACAATCAGAGATAATTATGATCTTGCTGATACAGATCTTGATGAGATCTATGGATTGTTAAAGACTCATGAACTTGAGATAGAACAAAGAAACAGGAGGTCCAGCAAGAAAACAAAATCTGTTGCTCTCAAAGTCGAGGAGAAGCCCATCAAGAAGGAATCATCAAGGAAGAAAGCCAAGGGAAAGGCTTTAGTTATTAAATCTGAAAGTGAGTCATCAAACTCTGATGATGACTCAAACTCTGATGAAGCTTCTGACTCTGAGGATGATGAAGAGGAGTTGATGCAAATGGCTGCATTGATGGTGAAGACCTTTAAGAAGATGGGATTCAAGAACTTCAAGAAAGGAAAGAGATTCTCAAGGAAAGATTCAAACTCTGAAAGGAGAAGTTTCAGAAAGTCTGATGGAAAGGAGACCAAGTCTGGCAAGAAGGATAAGTCTCAAATCCAGTGCTACAAGTGTAAGGAGATGGGTCATTATGCTCCAGAGTGCAAGAAAGGCAAATCTGAGAAAGCACTCATCTCTAAAGGCAAAGACTGGGTAGATACTTCAGATTCTGATGATGGAGAAAACTATGCTCTTATGGCAACTGTCAGAGATGAGACTGAATCTTCTGAAAATAAGGTACCCCTAACTACTTATGCTTATGATACTGATAATATATCTGAGTTAAGAGTATATCTGAAAAGTGTTCATGTTAGCTATAGGGATCAGACTTTAGAGAATGAAAGAATTAAATCTGAGAATCTTAGTCTTAAAGATAGAAACAAGTTTCTTGAAAGAGAACTTGAGAATATGAAGCAGATTCAAAAAGAAAGAGATGATGCTGTTTATGTTGAACAGGAGTTGCTTAAAAGGTATAAGCAACTAGAATCTGATTTAGAAAAAGAAAGAAAAATAATCAAGACTTGGACAGATTCTGGAAGAGACACTCATCAAGTGTTTCAGACTGATTCTGTAGGTTTAGGTTATTGTGAAAATGATGAACTTAGGTTTAAAGACAAAGTTAAGGTTAAACCACAACTTAAACCTGTGATATTTGTTCCAGAATCCACCAAGCTAAAATCTGTAGTTGTGAAAGAAGCTGTTATGGAGCCAGTTGAAGCTTGTGTTGAACAAGTAGATATTGAATCTAAAACAGAGAAGCTTGTTGAGCTAGAAGCTGTTAAAGAACCAATTAGAATCTGTGAGAAGCAGGTTAATGTTGGTTTAATGACAGGAAAACAGTTTAAACATAAGCTCAAAGAGGTTAAGTCTGCCATGAAACCTAAAGGGTCCAAGAGAAATAGGAATGGAAAAGTAGGCATAAATAATAGAAATAATCATATGCCTAATGCTAGTGCCTCAAGAAAAACATGTTATAATTGTGGTAGTTCTAATCATCTTGCTAGATTTTGCACTAAGAACAAACATATTAATTCTTTATCTTCTACTTCAGAAGTAAAGAATGATTATGTTAGAGTAAGACCACAGACTTTATGCAAACATTGTGGGAGCACCTGGCATTCTATTTACACATGTAAGAGTTATCATGCAATTTATCATAACTATTATGAGCTAAAACCCAACTTGAAATGGGTTAGAGCAAACTCTGCTAGTGTAAAATCTGACAATGTTAGTTTAAACTCTGATAATGCTAATTCCGCTGCAAAAACTAACACTGTTAAGAAAGACAAAGGATCCAAGCAAGTCTGGATCCTCAAAACTAACACTTAGTGTTTGTTTGTGATTGCAGGGTATAATAGAGAGCACACTTATCTTAGACAGTGGATGCTCAGGACATATGACTGGAAATAAAGCCCTGCTATCAGACTTTGAGGAGAAGGCTGGCCCAAAAGTTTCCTATGGAGATGGCAACATAGGACACACTCTGGGATATGGCAATATTAATCTTGGAAGTGTCATCATCACAAATGTAGCTCTAGTCTCAGGACTCAAGCATAATCTGTTATCTGTGAGTCAAATCTGTGACAGAGGAAACCATGTAGATTTTCATAGTGAATACTGTGAAGTTATCAGTAAATCTACTGGGAAAGTTGTTCTAGTTGGACACAGGCGCAACAATATTTATGAAGCAAGTTTGGTAACAAACTCTGATGGAAAAATAGTGTGTCTGACTGCAAAAATGTCAAATGAAGAGAGTTGGAATTGGCACAAGAAGCTCTCTCATCTCAATTTGAACAACATCAATGAGCTTATAAGAAAGGATCTTGTAAGAGGACTTCCAAAATCAATACTCAATCTAGATGGTCTATGTGATTCTTGTCAAAAGGCCAAGCAAAGGAAGTCATCTTTCAAGAGCAAATCTGAATCTTCAGTAGTGGAACCTTATCATCTTCTACATGTTGATCTCTTTGGACCAGTGAATGTAATGTCCATGGGCAGAAAGAAATATGCTCTAGTAATTGTTGATGAATATACTAGATATACATGGGTGTATTTCTTGTCAAAGAAGGATGAAACTGCTCAAACGTTGATGGATCATGTAAATCTACTGGACAAAGGATCACAGCACAAAGTCAAAATTATAAGGAGTGATAATGGAACTGAATTCAGAAACTCAATCTTGGAAGCTTTCTGCAAGGAAATAGGAGTCAAACAAGAATTTTCTGCACCTGGAACTCCACAGCAAAATGGTGTAGTTGAAAGAAAGAACAGAACCTTAATTGAAGCTGCCAGAACTATGCTTGATGAAGCAAAATTGCCAACTTATTTCTGGGCAGAAGCTGTTCAAACTGCTTGTTTTACTCAAAATGCAACTCTGATCAACAAGCATGGAAAAACACCATATGAAATGGTGAAAAACAAGAAGCCAAATTTGAAATATTTTCACATATTTGGATGCAAATGCTTTGTGTTGAAGACTCATCCTGAACAGTTGACCAAGTTCGAGTTAAAAGCTGATGAAGGAATCTTTGTTGGCTATCCATTGTCAACAAAAGCATTCAGAGTTTACAATCTGAGAACGAAGGTGATCATGGAATCCATACATGTGTCGTTTGATGACAAGAAAATAATTGGACTTGAAGACAAGGATGGATATGATCAACTACGTTTTGAAAATGAAGATCTATTCTCTGATGACATAAACTCAAATGAAGCAGGGTTGACAAACTCTGATGAAGCATTCTCTGAACCTCTACTGGTAAATACTGGAGAAACTGGAAATTCTCAAATTGAACAAAATAGAGAACCAGTTGAGGGGGAGCGTGAAGAAGCTCAACAAGACACAGCAAGTGAGTCAGTTGAGGAAACTGATTCAAACTCTGACAGCTCAAACACTGAGCCATCCAACTCAGGGGGAGCCTCAGATAATGCAGAAAGTCAACATATGAATCAGGAGAGCATGGATCAAGGGGGAGGATTCAATAATGATGCAAGAAACCACTTACCAACAGCCAGAAAGTGGACACAGGCACACACACCTGATCTCATAATTGGAGATCCTGATGCTAGTGTGAGAACTAGAAGTGCAACAAACAATGAGTGTCTGTATCATGCTTTCTTGTCTCAAACAGAACCAAAGAAAGTGGAGGAAGCTCTTCAAGATGCTAATTGGATTACAGCAATGCAAGAAGAGTTAAATGAATTTGAAAGAAATGAAGTCTGGACACTTGTACCTAGACCAAAGAATAGATCAATTGTAGGTACAAAGTGGGTTTTCAGAAACAAGACTGACAGTGAAGGTGTGATTACAAGAAACAAGGCTAGACTTGTGGCTAAAGGTTATTCACAACAGGAAGGAATTGACTATGATGAAACCTTTGCTCCAGTTGCAAGACTGGAGGCCATAAGAATTTTTCTGGCCTATGCTGCACACAAGAAGTTTAAAGTCTTTCAGATGGATGTAAAAAGTGCTTTTCTCAATGGGAAGCTTGAAGAAGAAGTGTTTGTTGAACAACCACCAGGATTTGTAGATTCCAAGCATCCAGATTATGTCTACAGGCTTGACAAGGCATTATATGGACTAAAGCAAGCACCAAGAGCATGGTATGAAACTCTTGCTCAATTTCTTTTAGAAAGTGGGTTCACAAGAGGTACAATTGATAAAACCTTGTTTTATTTCAATTCTGGTGATGATTTGCTTTTAGTTCAAATTTATGTAGATGATATTATTTTTGGATCTACTAATGACAAACTTTGTAAGAAGTTTGCAAAGCTTATGCAATCCAGGTATCAAATGAGCATGATGGGAGAGCTTAGTTATTTTCTAGGCTTACAGGTCAAGCAAACAGATGATGGGATTTTTATCAATCAAGCAAAGTATACCAGAAATCTTCTAAAGAAATTTGGTATGCTTGATAGTTCATCTGCTACAACTCCCATGGCTACAGCAACGAAGCTTGACAAAGACACAGGAGCCTCAGTAGATATGACTAACTACAGAGGAATGATAGGGTCTCTACTGTATCTTACTGCAAGTAGACCTGATATCATGTATGCAACATGTCTTTGTGCAAGATTTCAAGCAGATCCCAGAGAGCCTCATCTAACAGCTGTAAAAAGGATCTTCAAATATCTCAAAGGAACCATAACCCTGGGTTTGTGGTATCCTAGAGAATCAGAGTTTAAGTTAATTGGTTACTCTGATGCAGATTTTGCAGGCTGTAAGATAGACAAAAAAAGTACAAGTGGAAGCTGTCAATTTTTAGGTGACAGATTAGTTTCTTGGTACAGCAAGAAACAGAAGTCAATCTCCACATCCACTGCTGAAGCAGAGTATATAGCAGCTGGTAGCTGTTGTGCACAGATTTTATGGATGAAGAATCAACTGCTGGATTATGGGTTAAGGTACTCTAAAATACCTATTTTCTGTGATAACCAAAGTGCTATTGCTATGACAGGTAATCCAGTACAGCACTCCATGACTAAGCACATCAGCATAAGATATCATTTTATCAGAGAACATGTGGAAGAAGGGAACATTGAGCTTCATTTTGTGTCTACAGACCAACAACTTGCAGATATCTTCACCAAACCTTTGAGTGAAGCTACGTTTACAAGATTGGTAAATGAACTTGGAATGATCTCTGGTTCAGACTAGAGATACGGGTTAGACTCAAAATCTATCCATGTTTGATTGTTTAATGCTCATGATTCCTTGCAAATGTTAACTGTTATGTAAACCAGCATGTTAAACTCTGATGATAAACTCTGTGAAGTGTCAGTCATACACTGAAAGTAAGCTCTGATGCTAAACTCTGTTGGTCATACTCTGATAGTTACAGTTTAATGTTATACTCTGATTGTAATTTTGTCTGAAACATTTGGACCAATGAAGAAATTTGTATGAAGCATAATTCTCAGTAAGTAATTGTGAATCCTTAAGAGTTGATAGATTCTGATCTCAAATATGTGCAGTAAGCTAACACAGCATGATACTGTCTCTATATTTATAGCATCTCTTAGTTTATTGATCCTATATACTGAGTCTGTATTAGCTGTTTGCATCTTCTCTCATAGGTTAATTATAATTACTGATGAAAAGTCTAAACTCTGATTATTTATTGCAAATAATTCACCCTCAAATCAAAAGATGCCAAACAGAGCACAAATTCCTTTGAGATCATGTTGTGCCTAGGAAGATCCAGGAACTTATTGTATGAAATAAGGGCTAAAATCTTTGATTTTTGGTGACTAGTGCCAACCACTGATTACTGGAAAAATAAAAAAAAATAAAAAAATAAAAAAAATATATAATAAAAAAAAATAAAAAATATATATATAATAAAGGAGGTGAAAAATAAAAGACATATCCAAATGAAAGGATATCAGTAATACAGAGTTTAGATAGAAAAATCAGTGTCTATGTTATACATGAGAGTTTAGGCAACCAGTTTTTACTACTTTAGTCTGTGGATTTTATGCACTTTGAGATGATCTAAATACTGATTTCGGTAAACTCTGCTACTACACACACATGTTTTCACAACTGTACAGATTGAGAAAAGAGTTTATTGACAAAGAAGGACAAATGGTAAACACTGATGTATTGTGTGAAATACGCCGAGGTTACTTTGTTTTAATCTCTGATGGTTAAAATAATCTATTTGTTTCAGACATGTTATAATTTTGAGATTAGCCATTTGTTTTTCGGAAAAAGTATGATTGAACGGAGAAAAGAAAGAGTGTGTTTGATAAGTCCTGATAGTGATTCGTAATGCTGCTGAGTATGTTAGTTTATTGTTTAAAGTGATATCATTTCTTTCACTTTACAATTACTATGCAATATTGATCATACTGATATGTAAAGAAACAAATTTTTTTTCCATTAATTAATTCAAATTTACATTCAGATCATTTCATACTCATGATTAGCTAAACTTTCTGGTACATACTAATCACTATGGTTACAAAAGAGAAGATCTATTTAACCAGGACAAGTATCTGAATGCTACATCTGAAGCAGAAGAGCTAGAGCCAGAAGTTATTGTGCTCTACTACTTCTAATGATCGCTACCCAGTTGTTTAACTGATCATTATACCATCTGGGATTGCTTGACAACATCCTGAAGATGAATCATCATCATCATCATCATCTTCCTGGATTCTCTTTCTGCTTTGCAGCTTGCAGGATTCCAAGAAGATTGTCTCCTCAGTACCCATCAGGAAGCTCTGCTGGAAGAGCATCATACAAATCTCCATAGTATGATCGTCTGCCAGGATGGGCACATCATATGGACCGGGACGGATGATGTGCACATAAGGATTAGAGATTGGTCCTTCTGCTATTTCATCATCTGCTATAAGACCTTCATCATTCAGAAAAGACAGAACAAGAAACTCATCGATGATATAGTTTTCTTGTTGCTGCCAGTTCATGTTCATGAATGATTCTACATCCATGAATTCAAAGGTTCCTGCCATTTGGTGTATGGTAATTTTAAGATATGAAGCCTGTTGTTACAATGCTTCGGTTTTTAAAGCATTCAACAGGGTAACTGAAAGGTTTTTACTTGAATCGAAGCGCTTGGGATAATAAGGTGCGGAGTTTCAAGACAGTCATTATTATTCTGACTATTGAGCTCCTTTGTACTTTATTATTAAAATTGATAATTTTATTATTATTGATTTTTTTTTGAGCGGATATTTTGAGTGTTATATGTGATGCCAGGTGTCTCCACGTCTGCACGTGTGTATTGGAAGTTGTTAGATACAGCTGTCAGCGTATCCACGTCTGACATCTGTCCCACTAACATACTTCTAATCTTTACAGTTATTATTTAATACACTACATACACACGATTCAACTTTTACGCACCTCATCTTTTCATAAGCTTTTACTCACACACAAACACTCAAACACTTTCAAAGCCCAGTTCTTCTTGTTTTCAAATCTTACTAATGGCAACTACAGCGTTTATTGCTTCTGAATTAGAATTTGTTCCCAACAATTATTCTGCTCCTGTAGCAAATGAGAACGCACCGGAGGCGTTTCATTTGATTCAGAGGTTCTTGTTACACTCTGATATCGGTACTGCTCTAACCGCACCATCGAAGCTGTCTGCGACTCAAATTCGAACTTTTTGGCAGACAGGTACTTATGATAATGGAGGAGAGTCTGGATCGCCATCTATAATTTTTGAGTTTCAAGGAGATGAATTTGTTGTTACTCCTACTACTGTTCGTGATGCTTTGGGTCTTGAAGATTTCAATGCATTCACAATCTCTGTTGGAGATTTTGAGCTAGTCAGAATGATGGGCGAGATAGGCTACACTGGACCTTTGACAAAGATAGGTCAACTCAAAAGGCCGTTTTTGCGCAAGGAGTGGAGCTTCTTTTTCGATTGCATTACTCGGGCTTTTGGAAAGAAATGTACCAATTGGGATGCGATTCCCACGGATAGTCTACAGATCGGGTATTCTCTTCTCTATGGCAGTCATTTTGATGTTGCTAGATTAGTTTTAACTAATATTGGTGAGAAAATGCTAGAGAATAGAAATGTTGTTTATTTCTCTAGGTTTTGTCAATTGATATTCAATTTTTGTTGTCCAAATGTTGAGATAGTAGAGGATGATGTTATACTTTCGTTTAAACTGCACAAACGTATATTTTCTGACCTTATCAACAAGGACAACAAGAAAGGAGAAGTTGGTCCTTTAATGTTGCCTGCATCAGTGCAAAAATTTCTTGACAACTTACAACAACAACAAGTATCAACTGCTGTAGCTGGACCTTCTGTGTCTCAACCACAGAGGTCAAAGAGATCCAAAGTTCGAGCAGTTAAGTCTGGTTTGCAACAAACTGAAGCTGAGGTATCAAATGTTGATGCTGTGCCTCAGAGAAAAAGAATGAAGAAAAGGCGAGCCCAAAGGGCAAAGTCTGTTGCTGCTGATTCTAATGTAGACTCAGAAACTGAAGCTGATGAAGAGACTCTTCATCAGAGAAAGAGAAGACTAGTTGCTGATCAACTTTTTGGTGATATCATTGCAAATATGGACAAAGAACCTGAGGACACTGAAGCTCCTACATCAGAGAATGAGGAGATTGTGCCTACAACTGTTCCTCCAAGTACTCCTGCAATTGTTGTTGAGGAGGATATTCTAACTGCTGAAGATGCTGCAAATCCTGAAACTATTCTGATGGATTTTGATCCAGAAGCTCCTACATCAAAAGCTGATGATGTAGTTGAGGAAGCTGCTGCATACTCTGACAGCAGGATTATTGATCATGAAGATACTGTATTGGAAGCTGATCAAGCTACTACTGAATTAGTAGAACCTATTGCTTCTCACACAGAAATCATTTCTCTTGATTTTGAGAAAGGTGAGGAAGTTGATCAGATTAGAATTGATCCAGTTCCAGAAGCTGTTGTTGTACATGCTGATGCAACAGATAATGATCATGAGGATATTGTTTTACTTGAAGCTTTGCAACAATCAGTTGTCGAGATTGTTCAGAGAGAAGCAGAGGTTACTGCTCCAGCAAACTCTGATGTTCCTCACACTGTAGCAGATCAAGTACCTGATGCATCTGCTCAGTTAATTGATGAAATCACTGCTGAAAATGTGCTTGAAGATATTCACAGAGAGGATGACAATGCTGAAGCTAGTCCTGCTCATTCAAACTCTGATATTCAAGTGGAAATTTCTGATCTTCAAGCAAATTCTACTGAAGAGAGGGAAGTTCAAAGGGCTGCTTCTGAGCATTTTCAGAATATGTACTACAATGCATGGGCTAATGCAGATTGTGTCTTTCCAGCACAACGGGCTGCAGATTTTCTATCTGATTCTGTTAAGAAGATTACAAATCCTGATGTCCTTACAAGCTTACAGGCAACTGTTATTCAAGTCAAATCTCTCAATAATAGATTTGATGAGAATCAACAAATGCTTACAAAATTGAGGAATGAAGTAAGTCTGAGGGATCTTACTTTAAAGGCTGACAGAACTTCTTACTATGCCATGTTCAAGCAGCAAGCCAGGGATTCTGAAGAAATCAAGAAGAGGCTTGGGACAGTTGAGGACAACCAGAATGCTATGTCTGCGCAACTGACTTCCATTTCTACTGCGCTTGAATTGCTGACATCAGTACTACTTTCTGATGATGTCAAAAAGGGGGAGAGTATACCTAAAGACAAATGCAAAGATACTCAAACTCTGAGACGGAAGGATGATTCTACTGATGGGGGAAGCAGAGGAAATGAAAGAAGGATTTCTGCTCAAAGGCAAAGACGTGTAATAAACTCTGGTGGTCAATCTACTTCTGGTGGTCAATCTACTTCAAAACTCAACAAAAGTTTAGTTGTTTCAGCTAACCCATCTACTGATGAAGAGATTGCTGCTAGGATCTTTATTAAAGAGCATGGAAAGGAAGTTACTATTGAAGATATCCAGGCTGAAGAACAGATGCTTGCTGAAGAACACAAGAAAAATCTTGAAGCTGGAATCTACAAGAAACAGGAAATCAAGGCTCCTAGGAAGAAAGAAGTTGGTATTTCTATCAAAGAGAATACACAACAGAGTATACAATATACAAGGAGACCTATGATTAGAAACTCTGATAAGGGTAAAGGCAAAATGATTGAAGAGCCTAACCTGAAGAAGAAAGATAATTCAACCTCTGACATTGCTCAAGTTGAAACAAGATTAGCAAAATCAACCTCTGACGCTGCTCAAGTTGATGATACTATTGAAGTTAAGCCAGCCTCTGACAAGGCTCAAGCTGTGCAAACTCAGCTAGCTCCTCAACTCAAAGGTTTCTTAAGACCTGTACTCTCTGAAACTCTGACACTTCAACCTGTGGATTTTTCTCAAACCAGGACTGTACTTGGAAACGAATCTTATGATAAGTCTGGTTTAGGTTCACATAGGGAGAAGAGAATAAATAACAGATCTCAAGACAATATTTCACTGGCAGGATCTGGTATTAGGGATACACAAGAAAATCTTGATAAGTTAGAATCTGTTCAGTTGATTTTTCACAGAGTCTTGAAGAAGCAGTTTCTGTTATACTTCATGAGTGATGGAAGTGTTTATAGAGTTGGAGAATCTGATGTAAATCTCAAATCATGGGAAGAACTTGAATATGTACTTTATCTGTTGAAAGTTAAGAACAGACACACCCATAATGTTGCTCAAATCTTAAGAGAAAAGATGCTGAGATCAAAAGTGATGCTTGGAGGAGGAGAAGTCTCAAATGCTTATATTCCAAAGTATAGAAATCATGCTGGAAAGTTGGTGAAGATGAAGAAAAACAGTGCTAGATTTACAACTGCACTTGGAATAAAAGTCTTAGAATTCAACTTAGAGTCAGATAAAGCTCAGTACATTCGGTTAGGGAATGACATGAAGAAGAACAGTATCTATTCTCTGAGGGCTGCCATATATCAAACTGATGAAGGAAATCCAGAGTATAAGGAGCTGAAAGAGGTTATGATAGCTGAACTTGAGAATGCTGAGAGAAGACTGCTGATTGATTATCTCAGGACTATACATGATATTGAAGAAGTCAAGTAAAGTCTGACTGTAAGTTTTTAATATTTTCTATTCTAAGTCAAATTTAAACTCTGTTTTAAATTAAACTCTGTTATATGTTAAACACTGCATTTGTTAAATGGTTTTGACATCATCAATTATATGTTTAACTTGTACATTTTATTATGAACAAGTTGGGGGAGATTGTTAGATATAATTGCTAATGTTTGTTTATCAGTGTTTAAGCAACAGGTACTGACAAGAGTTTATCAGAAGCCAGTCAGAGTTTAGTTAAACTCTGACAGGGTGAAGAGTTTAATTGAAGCCGGTCAGAGTTTATTTAAAGTCTGACAGGGTGAAGAGTTTAATTGAAGCCGGTCAGAGTTTATTTAAAGTCTGACAGGGTGATAGTTGAATTAGCTGTCGGTGCTGAATTGAAGATTCTAGAAGCAATATATTCTGAAGATGGAAAGAAGCAGAATATATTGATACAGCTAAGGAAACGGAATAGAAGATAAGAAGCAATCCTTAATTGATAAGTTTTGTATAGCTAACTTTGTAACGCCCCCAAATCCGGGGTCAATGATTTGGTCGTCACACTGCACTCTTAATCCAAACAACCTGTTCAACATAAAATCAACACAATAATAATAATATCTGTGACCCCAACTCTACCAAGAATCTTTAAAGGTTATAGTGCTAGGAACAAGAATCCAAAAATTCATTACAACAATCTTTCTTCTTTACAACCATTCTCTTTACATAAATTCTAATACACTAGTATAACTTCGATAAGAAGTATACCAGGCAACTAATCTTATACAATATATTAAGCAATAGAAAACATCTATATACAAAACCTCTCACTAGCTCCACTGCTCTGGATCAAAACGTCTTTACGCTAATATCTTTCCCCCTCTCTGATCAGCTACGCGGACAACTCTCGCCAATACACCTTCTTTCCGGCAGGCTAAAATATATATAAATAAAACAAGTATGAGCGAATGAATTGCTCAGCAAGCGCATTATTAAATATAATATATAACGTTCCAAAATAAGCTTTGGATTTTCAAATAACAACTTTTGTTTTTGAACATTTGTAATCTTTAAAACTTCTCAAATCGAGTTTAGTAATTTATCACAATATCTCATTTAGCTTCTCGCAGCTGAATAGTTTAAAACGCAAAAAGATTTATATTGGTCGTCACGGCAACCGAATCAACAATAACTACAATAGTATGTAGAAAATATGAACTAAATATAACTCATATGTCTTCAAGACCATAGTTTGTATAAAAATACTAATTTTTAAGATAACAGATCTATTCACAACATTTTCTGAAACCAACAACTCTGGAAGGTTAGAATAATCAAGGGGTAAGAATGAGCCAACACGCTCGGTCAAGGAATAAAGAACGCACTTCAAGACTTCAACATGGTACCGACTGGATATGCGGTATGAATAAAACTCATCAAGATAGATATCTCACGACTGCCAATGGAATCAAGGAAATGGATTTCGACTATTTGGAATCCAAATGAATTAAGAGTAAGTGATTTCAGCAAGATTGAAACCACCATTTATTAATCAACAACCAACAATTTTACGCAACGAATAAACCTGAATATCAGGTCATAACTCACAAGTACAAAACATATTGATGTAACTCATCTCAGAAATAAGAACTAATATTAGAATTGGATTTTTAACATTTATCAAATCAAAGGTTGTGCTGCTGGCCAGCCACGCAACAACCCCGGACTAGCTCATGCATAGTCCTCTACGGATCCAAGGCCAATCTGGGCCTAAATTACATCGACCATAAATGGCCCGACCAATAATTGGTCCATTTTAAAAAAAAACATTCCAATCCTATATTATATACGTCAGGTGTCAGAACAATTGACAACCTTACTTCGACAATCAGGTGTCGGAAGAATCGACAACCTAATACAACAATTGCTGGAAAACTCACGTTCCAGGAAACAGTTCAATTATGAAGAATCCATTAAGGAATAACAATATAATCTAGTATCGACGAGATCGACACAATATGGGGAGGTGCACATGAAAAGTGACAATATAATAAGCATCGACGAGTTCGATGTAACAACTGGGATATAATGAAGAATAAACAATGACATGCTCAACAAGGTTAAGTCTGATATGAAACAGACAATATGATATCAACAGAAAGTGTAACAAGTCAATATAGAGTAGGGTTCAAAGAATAAACAATAACATGCTTAACAAGATTGAATCTGATATGAAACAGACAATATGATATCAACAGAAAAGAGTAACAAGTCAATATAGAGTAGGGTTCAAAGAACAGGCTCTAGATGGCCTCAATAGTTCAAATCATCACATTATGGAAGAATTAATTAAGGTTTACCAATCTGGTAAACGACAAGAGAGTCAAGTTCAAGTTTAAGAAGAATTCAAGGTGAAGTTTATAAATGAAGAAAACAAGGGTTTATCAACTTCTGACAGAAATAGTTCAAGTCCTTCGAACATGTACTTATAATAGATAAGCCTTGTACTTGAAGGAAGTAAACTAAATCATGCACAGCATATATGAATTCGAATCAGGGAATGGATCAGATGATCGCATTAACAAGAAAGGATAACAAGGTTTGCATAGGTGCAAGGTGAAAAATGGAATACTTGAAGGGCAAGCAACACCACTTCAGAATTTCAGAATAGGTTTTCCCTCATAGGGTTCACAAGTTCCCGCTCATCTAGGGTTGGTAATATTCCAACCTAATGTTTTAAAATCATGTCTTTTAAAAGAAAGCCTTAGTATACGGCCCATAATTATCTCTTCAAACTTTTCAATATAATAAGTATATCTTTCCAATCAATATGAAAATATGAATCTAAACTCAAAAGGTATAAAAGAGTACTCGTCAATTTACGAGATTAAATAACATACTTGCAATTCAATGCAAAAGAAATCAACATTTGAAAATTCAGTAATAAGCATTCAACATGCATACTAATAATTCAAGATAATATCCCTTAATTAATAAGCAAGGGTATAAACACTTGCCTCTGGTCCTTAGCTATTTCGTAACGCTGAAACGATACGATCCCTCCTTATTCTGTCTTATCGCACGATTCTCGACTTCCGTCCTTCTTTGCTTTAACGCTCTTGCGAATACCACTAGTCTGCTTCTACCATTTCGAATCCACGTGCCAGCCTCGATAGTCAAACATGAGACGGTACTTAGTCCTCAACGTATAATTCTCATATTCCATAAATGATTGTAACTTAACTTCGACGCACTTACCGATCTTACCGATGTCTCTGTTGCATAAACATCCACATCTCAATTGATAGACCAATCGCAATCAACCACATAAGTAATCCACGTAACTCGCTTGACGACAATCCCCATACTATAAAAAGTCAACATCCAAGTCAACGGCCTCGTAAATCTCACTTTCTAACATAACCGACAAATTTCTATCCCATCTACCCCTCGTGATAACATTAGACACAACCAATTACTCAAACAAGTCTCCACACAATTTATTCGCATGCATGACTCAACAACAGATAATTCACATCATTCACATAACACATTTAAACAAGTAACCGGTTACGTATCGGACGCCCGGTCTAATTTACGATATTTAAAACTCATATACTAGCCCTAGTACGGGCATATACGGACTATAAAACATATTACACAACTCATACAAATCATATAGCACTTATAACTATTTTTAAAACATCATACGAAGCTTATTTGAATTTAAATAAGCCACAAACAATTTTTCAATCAAAAATCGGATTTTTAAATCCAATATAAGTATTTTAAATGCAAATAAATCAATTAATAAAATTAATTGACACTCTTTAAATGCTCAAACTATTTTTAAATAAATAAACCAAGATAGAAAATAATTAAACTTAATTTTAATTAATTAAATCTAATTAATAATTAATTATTAAGAATTAACTGATTAAAAGAATTAATCAATTAATTAAATAAATTAATTATTAATCAAAAATAATTAAAATAATTAAATTTAATCAATTTTCGAATTTAAATAAATATTTATGAATTTATAAAATTTTCGGAATAATAAAATGTATTTTTAAATCAAAGATATGATTTTTAGAATTATAAAACTATTTTTGAATTATTTTTAAAATAAAAAACCCAGAAACACTATTCAGAAAATGGAATTAGGGTTTTTAAGATCAACCGGGTCGGGTTAGGGTTTGAAAACGGGTCGCCAAGAACGGATATGGGTCGCCAAGAACAACCCGCCGCCGGCGGAGTTCCGGCAACCCAACCCAGAATCCGGCGACCATAAATCCACTCGAAACATAGGGCTTTTCATAGGAAAATCACGGCCACAACACCACACATCGTAATCTACCACAATTTACACAGAATCACTCCGTTTTGACCATTATTCCCGCCGGCGGCGGAAATCTCCGGTCATCGGAAACCGGACTCAAACCCTCGACTTCTATACATGGTTGCACTCCAAATCACACGATCTATTAGACTATGGAAACCGATTGAAGGAATAATCACCCGAACTTCAATTCCGACTTAAAAATAAAAAGTCCGGCGAGTTCTGTAATTATCCGATTTGCTCGATTCCAACTCGAAAATTAAATTAAAAATCACAATCATGCTTCTCATAACCTATACAATCTATTCATGTAATCAATTAGCAAGAACAATCACGAACAAAGATTCCCCCAAATTAAATCAAAAATTCGAAAATAAATAAATAATTAAAAATCGGAAAGATCAGAAAATCATACCCACATGAATTTTGATGGTGGATTTAGGTAGAGGATGATGAGAGATTCGATTTGGTTACAAGAACATCGAAATCGGATTCCGATAACGCCTTCAAAAGTTGGTTTGATTCTCAAGAACACGAAGAACACGTTTCAGGGGTTTTTAGATTTTTAACTGTAATTAAGCTTTATTACACGCAAAACAAAGTACGATTTGCCTTTTTATATTAAACGGAAAATAATACCCCAAACGACATTTTTGGATCGATACTGATCCGATAGATCGCTTTAAATACAATATAACAGAATATATGCTTTAAACCTTTAATAAAGCAGAATACACGTTTTACGAGACGATAATCATCCATAAAGTACAGATAACTACAAGTATCGTTTAATAATAGATATACGAACCAAAATACTTCTATTACGAATATTTTCGAATACTTTCCACTTTAACGAATGAAATATTGGTACGAACGATATACCAATTGCCCGAATAATTTGGGAACGATCCAAATTTTCTTTTCAATAATTATAATAAAATAAAATAGTATAACACCCTTTTCAAAATAGTTTCAAATTCCCCACACATATCACATAGCATCACATTGTCACATATTCAATCATTTAACGAATAATTTAGCACGTTTAAACAGATAAATCATTTAATAACTCTTAATATGAAATTAAAATTTCATTTCATATCATATAATAACACGTAATTTTCCCGGATCTTACATCCTTCCCCCCTTAACAGGATTCTGTCCTCAGAATCAGCTCGCGTAAACATAGGTGGATATTTTCCAACATCTCATTCTCAAATTCCTAGGTTGACTCTTCAACCTTAGGATTTCTCCTCATACTCATACTAATTTGACTCCTCTATTACTCATCACTCTCTCATACTGACTCAATATCTCAATCGGTTGCTCAACATAGAACAAATTTAACTAGATCTCTATAGGTTCATATTCTACGAAATACACTATGAATATACCACTCACGGGGTGGCAAGCAAACTTATACGCACTTTCCCAACACTCAATAAATCGTCGTAAGGTAGCATTTCAAAATCGTCATAGTAACTGTTGTCGTAAGAGAATCTAATCAACGGTAAACGATCCTCCCAATTACCTTCAAAATTTAGTACACAATCATAGTCTGTCTGAATTCTTCAATTACGTCGCGGATCTCTGTCAAATACATTTGAACCCGTCATTCCATGCCGTACTATTACCTCATTCAAATAGCTAGAGATGAACCAATTCATCTAATAAATATCTCTCGTTGATCGGTCAATAATAACTCAAATAACATCATGATTAGCTCTAAGCCTTAGCAACTCTACTACAAAGTCTATCTTAATATGTTTCCACTTCCACTCAGGAATCTCTTTAGTTATAATCGTCTACTATACCTCTGTTACTCTGTCTTCATTTTCTAGCATCCCAAGCATTTAAATACTCACCAACATTAATATCCTTTTAAACCTCTTATATATCCTTACATTTCCTTCTTATCCATTATACTCTCTCGCTCCTTCCTGTAATTGAATTCCATTTCTCTTTCCATAACTCTTTCCTTTATGTAGCCCTTTCTCTTTAATCAATCCTGGTTGAATCCTTATTTCCGTCGTTTCTTTTAGTTAATCTCTTGTTGTTATAACCTTAAAGCTCCATCCTTTCTAATCCTTGTACCGAAGATATTTACATCTCAAATCTCTCTTTTACTACTCATACTATCAGCCATCCATATTCTTGGGTCAACTTTATCTACCTCCAATATGTCTAACAACTACTTTCAACAATCACATACCTTTCATGCCAATTAACTCTTCAGCTGAAAACAACCCTTCATTACCTTATCCATTGTCTTTAAATCCTTATTAACACCTCTTCATCTTCTTTTCCTATCTTCACAGTAACACTCATGACACCTTCTCCATGGCTCCTTCTTATTTCCCAAACAGCTTGATCAACTCGACATCGTCTTGATTATCATTCTATACATCCACATTGACTGGTAAAATCTACCTTAACTATCGTGAGCAAAAGACTTGCAACCATATCATACAATCCTGAAATACTCAAAGATTAACTCATTCTCCATTATTAGCCTATCATCCAATCTTAAAAGTTCTTCTCATTGAGACAAAAATCTATTATGTCCATTTTCCACAACCTGGGATAACATCAGCACAATTACACATTTTCCCCAATTTCCAATCAACTCTTGAATTATCTAACTTCACCTTTTCCACATCGTAACGTTAATCGATAGAAAGAGAACAACTGGCCCCGTTATATGTTACTAGTATTCTAATCGCATCGTAGTCCGCTTTCGTTCATGGTAATTCAATCGCAAATTCTTCGCTCATTATGGTAGGGTAAATTTCAGTTCACCCTAATGGCATACCTCCCAGATTATTTGGTATAACAAAATTCATGATATTTTGAAGTGAAAAGATTCTATATCGTAGCAAATGTCCCACAATTGGGGTTACCAAATCTGCATATTCCAAAGCAAACATTATTGGAAGTGAAAGAATTACTGAGAGACCAATTTGATCACATGAACTCAATGTTGTGTGTCTCTATTAAGACAGTACTAAAGGTAATTAGCCTTCTTGTATTTCACAACACACAAGTGACGGCGTCCCGTCAGACTTCTATCACATAGACAGATAGTCCTTGTGTCCCCTATAAATAGGGTTGTTTACCTCAGTTGGAGTAGAGAAATATGAAAGAAATTTAGAGTCGGAATGACAACCAGGGCCTTTCGATAAGAATTCTCAAATACACACCTTGGATTGAAATTGAATAGATTCCAAAGGTGTTATTTCCAGAAAAGAAAAACAATCAGAAAGGAAGTATCAACAAATAGTGTTACATCACAATTAGAGTTATCCACTCCGGAAGAATAAAGGAGTTGGAATTTAAATAACATATTTTCAACAGGCTTCACAAATTTGAAATAGATGTCACAACAACCTCTGATGCAATTGCAATCATGATTGATCAAAAGTATTAAGTACAAGGTCAAAAGGTGGAATATATCCATCAATACAGGTTTCTCTTTAAAGAGATGTCAAATATTTCATTAGGATGGGAAGGTATTACCAAGGTCTTCACATATGACTCCTCCGTCGACTCCTTCGATAGCTCGTTATTCGATCTCAGCCCTTCTTCTCCACGTTATTCGATTTCAGCCCTTCTTTTCCACGTTACTCGATTTCAGCCCTTCTTTTCCACGTCGCAAGGTTATCAATATCGTACGTCGTCGTCGACTCGTAATAGTCCTTGAAGATTCCGCCTTAGACGTCTACAAACGCAAGAAGTTCTATCCATTTCAGCACAACTATCTCAATCAAATACCTCCATCTCAACTCACTCAGCGGTACTATATCCAATAGTCCAACACGAACTCTAAATGAGCTCTGACGTTCCTTATATAACTACATACACTCCCACACACTCTCGCTTCTAGTTTTACTATAACCCTTGCTCTGATACCAACTGTAACGCCCCCAAATCCGGGGTCAATGATTTGGTCGTCACACTGCACTCTTAATCCAAACAACCTGTTCAACATAAAATCAACACAATAATAATAATATCTGTGACCCCAACTCTACCAAGAATCTTTAAAGGTTATAGTGCTAGGAACAAGAATCCAAAAATTCATTACAACAATCTTTCTTCTTTACAACCATTCTCTTTACATAAATTCTAATACACTAGTATAACTTCGATAAGAAGTATACCAGGCAACTAATCTTATACAATATATTAAGCAATAGAAAACATCTATATACAAAACCTCTCACTAGCTCCACTGCTCTGGATCAAAACGTCTTTACGCTAATATCTTTCCCCCTCTCTGATCAGCTACGCGGACAACTCTCGCCAATACACCTTCTTTCCGGCAGGCTAAAATATATATAAATAAAACAAGTATGAGCGAATGAATTGCTCAGCAAGCGCATTATTAAATATAATATATAACGTTCCAAAATAAGCTTTGGATTTTCAAATAACAACTTTTGTTTTTGAACATTTGTAATCTTTAAAACTTCTCAAATCGAGTTTAGTAATTTATCACAATATCTCATTTAGCTTCTCGCAGCTGAATAGTTTAAAACGCAAAAAGATTTATATTGGTCGTCACGGCAACCGAATCAACAATAACTACAATAGTATGTAGAAAATATGAACTAAATATAACTCATATGTCTTCAAGACCATAGTTTGTATAAAAATACTAATTTTTAAGATAACAGATCTATTCACAACATTTTCTGAAACCAACAACTCTGGAAGGTTAGAATAATCAAGGGGTAAGAATGAGCCAACACGCTCGGTCAAGGAATAAAGAACGCACTTCAAGACTTCAACATGGTACCGACTGGATATGCGGTATGAATAAAACTCATCAAGATAGATATCTCACGACTGCCAATGGAATCAAGGAAATGGATTTCGACTATTTGGAATCCAAATGAATTAAGAGTAAGTGATTTCAGCAAGATTGAAACCACCATTTATTAATCAACAACCAACAATTTTACGCAACGAATAAACCTGAATATCAGGTCATAACTCACAAGTACAAAACATATTGATGTAACTCATCTCAGAAATAAGAACTAATATTAGAATTGGATTTTTAACATTTATCAAATCAAAGGTTGTGCTGCTGGCCAGCCACGCAACAACCCCGGACTAGCTCATGCATAGTCCTCTACGGATCCAAGGCCAATCTGGGCCTAAATTACATCGACCATAAATGGCCCGACCAATAATTGGTCCATTTTAAAAAAAAACATTCCAATCCTATATTATATACGTCAGGTGTCAGAACAATTGACAACCTTACTTCGACAATCAGGTGTCGGAAGAATCGACAACCTAATACAACAATTGCTGGAAAACTCACGTTCCAGGAAACAGTTCAATTATGAAGAATCCATTAAGGAATAACAATATAATCTAGTATCGACGAGATCGACACAATATGGGGAGGTGCACATGAAAAGTGACAATATAATAAGCATCGACGAGTTCGATGTAACAACTGGGATATAATGAAGAATAAACAATGACATGCTCAACAAGGTTAAGTCTGATATGAAACAGACAATATGATATCAACAGAAAGTGTAACAAGTCAATATAGAGTAGGGTTCAAAGAATAAACAATAACATGCTTAACAAGATTGAATCTGATATGAAACAGACAATATGATATCAACAGAAAAGAGTAACAAGTCAATATAGAGTAGGGTTCAAAGAACAGGCTCTAGATGGCCTCAATAGTTCAAATCATCACATTATGGAAGAATTAATTAAGGTTTACCAATCTGGTAAACGACAAGAGAGTCAAGTTCAAGTTTAAGAAGAATTCAAGGTGAAGTTTATAAATGAAGAAAACAAGGGTTTATCAACTTCTGACAGAAATAGTTCAAGTCCTTCGAACATGTACTTATAATAGATAAGCCTTGTACTTGAAGGAAGTAAACTAAATCATGCACAGCATATATGAATTCGAATCAGGGAATGGATCAGATGATCGCATTAACAAGAAAGGATAACAAGGTTTGCATAGGTGCAAGGTGAAAAATGGAATACTTGAAGGGCAAGCAACACCACTTCAGAATTTCAGAATAGGTTTTCCCTCATAGGGTTCACAAGTTCCCGCTCATCTAGGGTTGGTAATATTCCAACCTAATGTTTTAAAATCATGTCTTTTAAAAGAAAGCCTTAGTATACGGCCCATAATTATCTCTTCAAACTTTTCAATATAATAAGTATATCTTTCCAATCAATATGAAAATATGAATCTAAACTCAAAAGGTATAAAAGAGTACTCGTCAATTTACGAGATTAAATAACATACTTGCAATTCAATGCAAAAGAAATCAACATTTGAAAATTCAGTAATAAGCATTCAACATGCATACTAATAATTCAAGATAATATCCCTTAATTAATAAGCAAGGGTATAAACACTTGCCTCTGGTCCTTAGCTATTTCGTAACGCTGAAACGATACGATCCCTCCTTATTCTGTCTTATCGCACGATTCTCGACTTCCGTCCTTCTTTGCTTTAACGCTCTTGCGAATACCACTAGTCTGCTTCTACCATTTCGAATCCACGTGCCAGCCTCGATAGTCAAACATGAGACGGTACTTAGTCCTCAACGTATAATTCTCATATTCCATAAATGATTGTAACTTAACTTCGACGCACTTACCGATCTTACCGATGTCTCTGTTGCATAAACATCCACATCTCAATTGATAGACCAATCGCAATCAACCACATAAGTAATCCACGTAACTCGCTTGACGACAATCCCCATACTATAAAAAGTCAACATCCAAGTCAACGGCCTCGTAAATCTCACTTTCTAACATAACCGACAAATTTCTATCCCATCTACCCCTCGTGATAACATTAGACACAACCAATTACTCAAACAAGTCTCCACATAATTTATTCGCATGCATGACTCAACAACAGATAATTCACATCATTCACATAACACATTTAAACAAGTAACCGGTTACGTATCGGACGCCCGGTCTAATTTACGATATTTAAAACTCATATACTAGCCCTAGTACGGGCATATACGGACTATAAAACATATTACACAACTCATACAAATCATATAGCACTTATAACTATTTTTAAAACATCATACGAAGCTTATTTGAATTTAAATAAGCCACAAACAATTTTTCAATCAAAAATCGGATTTTTAAATCCAATATAAGTATTTTAAATGCAAATAAATCAATTAATAAAATTAATTGACACTCTTTAAATGCTCAAACTATTTTTAAATAAATAAACCAAGATAGAAAATAATTAAACTTAATTTTAATTAATTAAATCTAATTAATAATTAATTATTAAGAATTAACTGATTAAAAGAATTAATCAATTAATTAAATAAATTAATTATTAATCAAAAATAATTAAAATAATTAAATTTAATCAATTTTCGAATTTAAATAAATATTTATGAATTTATAAAATTTTCGGAATAATAAAATGTATTTTTAAATCAAAGATATGATTTTTAGAATTATAAAACTATTTTTGAATTATTTTTAAAATAAAAAACCCAGAAACACTATTCAGAAAATGGAATTAGGGTTTTTAAGATCAACCGGGTCGGGTTAGGGTTTGAAAACGGGTCGCCAAGAACGGATATGGGTCGCCAAGAACAACCCGCCGCCGGCGGAGTTCCGGCAACCCAACCCAGAATCCGGCGACCATAAATCCACTCGAAACATAGGGCTTTTCATAGGAAAATCACGGCCACAACACCACACATCGTAATCTACCACAATTTACACAGAATCACTCCGTTTTGACCATTATTCCCGCCGGCGGCGGAAATCTCCGGTCATCGGAAACCGGACTCAAACCCTCGACTTCTATACATGGTTGCACTCCAAATCACACGATCTATTAGACTATGGAAACCGATTGAAGGAATAATCACCCGAACTTCAATTCCGACTTAAAAATAAAAAGTCCGGCGAGTTCTGTAATTATCCGATTTGCTCGATTCCAACTCGAAAATTAAATTAAAAATCACAATCATGCTTCTCATAACCTATACAATCTATTCATGTAATCAATTAGCAAGAACAATCACGAACAAAGATTCCCCCAAATTAAATCAAAAATTCGAAAATAAATAAATAATTAAAAATCGGAAAGATCAGAAAATCATACCCACATGAATTTTGATGGTGGATTTAGGTAGAGGATGATGAGAGATTCGATTTGGTTACAAGAACATCGAAATCGGATTCCGATAACGCCTTCAAAAGTTGGTTTGATTCTCAAGAACACGAAGAACACGTTTCAGGGGTTTTTAGATTTTTAACTGTAATTAAGCTTTATTACACGCAAAACAAAGTACGATTTGCCTTTTTATATTAAACGGAAAATAATACCCCAAACGACATTTTTGGATCGATACTGATCCGATAGATCGCTTTAAATACAATATAACAGAATATATGCTTTAAACCTTTAATAAAGCAGAATACACGTTTTACGAGACGATAATCATCCATAAAGTACAGATAACTACAAGTATCGTTTAATAATAGATATACGAACCAAAATACTTCTATTACGAATATTTTCGAATACTTTCCACTTTAACGAATGAAATATTGGTACGAACGATATACCAATTGCCCGAATAATTTGGGAACGATCCAAATTTTCTTTTCAATAATTATAATAAAATAAAATAGTATAACACCCTTTTCAAAATAGTTTCAAATTCCCCACACATATCACATAGCATCACATTGTCACATATTCAATCATTTAACGAATAATTTAGCACGTTTAAACAGATAAATCATTTAATAACTCTTAATATGAAATTAAAATTTCATTTCATATCATATAATAACACGTAATTTTCCCGGATCTTACAAACTTGTAGGAATATCAATTAGATAAGGATTGTATGTAGCTGTGTACTATATAAACACAGATAGGTTATCCCTAGAAGGGACGCGAATATTGATATATTATTCTTGTAACCTAGAAGCTCTTTGTGATTCATTAACATCATAAAGAGAGAAGCTGTTAATATAAATACAGTTTATTGATTCATAAACAGTGTTCTTAATTATCGTTATTCTCATACATACTTGATTATATTGTGTATTCGGCCTAACATAACACGTTCTTAAATACACATATACTTACATATACTTAAATATACATATACTTACATATACTTAATCACATCTACTGATATATACATTAATATACACTGATCATATCCATATTCAAGTGATCACATCACATTTAGATCCAGTTAAGCACATAAGCATAAGTTTTACTCGACATTACTTAGTACATTACCTTATCTCATGACTACAAGCAATTAAACAACCAATCAATCAAGTTACTTTGCATCAATCCACACATAACCCTTCTGCAAATCTTAAATTTAGCAAGGCACATCAAGGCCTCACTTCAAATAGCTCACAAAATCAATGCACACACTTAAGACACTATAATGCGCACCTTGGCACCACTTGGAGTGCCTCGACAGAAAACTCACACTCTACTTAGGGCCTTTATCCCAAACTGACTTCTACAGAAACTTAAGACAAAATGCTAACTAATGCAAGTGGTTTGGCACTAAGGCCTCACCTGGGCCTCCCTAGGCCTCTCTTCAAAGTTTACACAAAACTGCCTATTCTGTTTTACATTCTGCCCTGTTTTTAGTCACTTGTCACACCTATATCTAATCCATTTGTTGCTTTTATTGACATGTTAAGACTTCCTAGACTCTATTATGATGTTATAAACCAAAGGCACATGAATGCCTTACACAAAACATGATTTTAATCAACCAAAAGTTGACCTATGTCGAATCTGTCCTATTTTGACCTCTGTTCAGATTTTAGTCAATGCACCTAACCAAATGCACGTTTTCTTTCAATTTAAAGACACCAAACTCATGCACACACCAGGGACACCAATGCTAGGTTTTAGTGACCTCAAAATATGTCCTAAGTGATTGACATGACCACTTACCACTTTAACCCTTTTTATAAATTTAAAAACTTAACAAGACAAGCAAAACTAAACTTATAACACACTCAAGCTACTGACCATTATCAAGCATGACTACTTTTATCAAATTAAGTCATTAAAAAAGATTTTAAGGAAACAGTGACATGCAACTAGAAAACCACTTAAGCACATAGGCACTTGAACTTGTAACTTAAAAATCTCTACATGCATGTTTTATATATTCGAATTTTATGCATAAAAACAACTAGTATGCACTTTAAACTTGTCACGATCAAAGGTTTAAATAAGGGTTCTTAGTAAAACATTACTTTTGTAACATGCATGAATCAAATTGGAGTTAAAAAAGAAAACAACTAGTTCTTAAACCCTTCTTGAAAACCGAATGAATGCATGAACTTTTAAAACCTTTGGCTCCATAAATCATAGCCAAATGTGATATGAGTTAAAGGATGACATGAGAAAGGGAGAGTACACTCCTTCATGATCATACCAAGCTCACATCCTTTATTCCTTATGGTTTAAACCTTAAATTCATAAGAACTAAAGTTTAAACCTTTGGCTTTACAAAAACATGACATGCACCTATTAACAAACCTTTAAATTGCATAAACTAACTACTACAAGGCATCAACTAGAAATGGAGGTGAAGATTATACTTGTAAGAAGCTTGAAGTGAACAAGAAAAATGGAGGGGGTGGGGAGAAGGCCTTCGTCCGAATAGAGGGAGGAGGAAGAGAGGAGAGAAAAGTTTGGTTGAAAAGAAATGGTGAGTGGAGAGAAAGTGGAGTGGTTTTGTTGTTTAGTATGTTTGATTTAGGTAGTGGAAATGAGAGATTACTAAACTACCCTTGCCACTAGCTTAGGATAAAATGCATGCAAGGTTTTTGTGGTAATTTGCATGGTCAACTAGCATGAAATGTCATTCTTCACCCTACCCACTATATAATTCAAATTTGCATGCAAGGGCACTTTGGACATATGCTAACTATTGTTCTAGAATTAGAATTATGATTTTAAAAGAATGATTTTTAATAAATAAACTATAGTTCCATAAATCATATAATTTGTATCATAAAATACTTTGGAATTTTAGAAATTTTATAAGAGTACTTTCATAATTAAGAATAAAATATATATATATATATAAAGATATTTTCCTTAATTAGATACTTTAATAATAACCCTCTTAAAAATACAATTAAATAATTTCTATACCTCTAAAATTCAAAATACGACACATAATCACATAAACAACTAATTCTCATTCCGGCGCGATCGTACGCACACATATATAATCCACTTAAGATTTAAATTAACACATAAAACATATAAATATTCATATACTATTCTAAATAATTTACCGGTTGTTACAGTTTTCATCAGCAGATCTTGAATAGATAGAATCTTCACACTACCATCTTTCATGAAGTACAGAAGCTTTTCTTTCTTGTCAAAACCATCATGACAATCTACAACTATATCAACAGCTAGTAAATTGTTCAGGTTTTCAGAAGTTAAAGTACCTCCAATTTCAGTTAAGGAGTATGGATCAACATATGACATATTCAGATATTCAGCATTCCTGTGTCCAATACCTCCTCTTGAATTGCTTGACAATTGCTTCATATTTGAAAACATCTTTAACCAGAGTGCTTTTGATCTAACCATATCAGATAAATCAACAACACTTGAAGCACTTGTAATAATTCCACCAGACTGAAAATTGATAGGTGTATCACACCTCAGTGTACTAATGTGTTTCCACTTCTTGTCTTTCTTTTTTTCATGAGCATAGCTTCTTTCAAGTAAAGATTCTTGTCTGCTTGGGTTCCTCCACTTTCTTTCATTTGAGAGTTTAAGCCTTTGTAAATAGAGATTGAAATCTCTACTTGTTCTTCTTGTAATTTCTCTTCTTCTGGCTTCTTCTTCTTCATCTACTTCTTTGTTGTGAGAGTCAACCACAGTAGATAAGATTATCAAATCAATCTCTTGCAGAATTTCAGAATCATCAGGATCTTGAATATTATCAGGAACAACATCAGGATTAGATTCTTCGATTTGATTTGTATTGCAGAGAGTTGATTTTCTTGATTTTTTTCTCAATTCAGGTTCTTCTTCAATATTTCCATCATCACCGAAAGTAGATCTGTCAGGAACTACTAGAGTTTGAATAGGTTCGGGAATTTCTTCAATTCTTAACCCTCTAGACCTTGTTTGTCTAGGTATTGTTTGAGTTGAAGAACCTCTTCTACTTCTTCTAGCACCTCTCCTACCTCTGCTTCCTCTGCCTCTAGTAGAAACAGAATAGCTTTCCATTATCTCTTTTTGTTGTCTCAAGAATTCTTCATTTGAGAGATCTGGATATTCTTCACTTGCTGTAGAGAGTGCTTTTCTGGCAAATAATTGTTGAACTCGTTTATCAGTGTGATAAAGAGTAACAATTCTACCATCCTTTGTAGTAAACTTCTGAAATAAATTTGATGCATCTTCAGGATTATCAATAAAAATATCTTCATCACCTTCAGGAATTGTAGCAAGAGTATGTCCATGACCAGGTGTCAGGATTTGTTCTTCCGTCAAGATCTGAGATTGCACCAAAGTTCTTACTGTCTTTACTCCAGAATCAGAAACATGAGTTGACTGCGTTGTTTGACTTTGAGAAGTTTGAATTGTAGACTTCATAACAGCAGCATTAGAGGTTTCTCCTTGTATCACTTTGTCACTACCATCATCTCCAGTATCATCATCTTTATTCCTTAATACTAGATCAGGTGTGCATTTTGTCCGACTAACCTTCTCCCCCTTTTTGACAACAGGATTTGACAATAAATTCAAAATTAAGGAAAGAGAGGCTTGAATGTCAGTTACCTTAGTATCTAGAGAATCAATCCTGCTATTGATGGAGGTTTGTTCAGAAATAACAGATTTCACTTGGGATTCTACTACCCTTAGCTGAAAAGCAGTAGGCACCTTTGTAAAACTTTGAGAAATATCATTCATCACCAACTCAGTTGAGTTCTTGATAGAATCAATCTCACTTTTTAGACTTTTAGATAACAGAGTTGTAGCCTTAAGATGATTCTTCAAGTCTTGATTCTCTATAGATTTCACTGCATCATAGGCATGTTCCAAAGTAGAAAAATAACTTACAGATTCAGCAGATCTGTGCCATGAATTGTTCCATTCATTCTGTCTAAGTGCCTCAGCAGTATTAAAGGAAGGAATAGAAAAATCTTGTCTTTGATCTTTCCCAGTGGAAGCATTGCCAGCCATATATGTACTTGATGAACCAAAATTAGTTCCAAGACTAATTTTGAGTGCTGTAGCAAGCTGTTCCTTCTCTTTTCGATTCTCATCATCATCACTATCATCAGAGTCATCATCATCAGTACAATGAGTAACATCAGGATCAGGAATAGCTATACCTTTCATTTTATCCTGTGAATCTGTGATAGGATGATCCATTGGTCTTGAACGAAGTGGTTGTATTAGGATAGGCTCAGCATCAGGAGCACCACTAGCGTCAGGATGAACACCGTCAAGATTTGATATGCTTGCATCAGTATTTGCTATGGTTCTTGTGGAGCTTGAGGTTAAGAAGCTGCTTCAACACTTTGAGTCAAAGGTTCTTGTGTGCTTCCGTTATTGACAGTGTCCTCGACCAATCTTTGAACTTCATCTGCACCAGAAATCCCTTGAACTTTTTCAGGAAATTTCTCAGAAACTGTAGCTTGGCCTGCATCTTCACTTTGAGAAGATGGTTCTTGTGTAGCTGGAATGTCGATGTCTGCATTCTCCCTTTGAGAAAATGGTTCTTGTGGGACCATTCCACTAGCTAAGCCTTCACTCAAACTTTGATTGAGTGGTTCTTGTGTGGCTGGATCATCAGAAAGAGCTGTTGAACCACTTTGAGGTTCGGGTTCTTGTGGGCTTGATCCTTTCAGTTTCTTCTGTCTCTGATAGACTAACTCTTCTACCTTCTTTAGCTTTTCCATTGGATGTTTTATCCCAAGTTTGGAAGCAACAACACCATACTTCTCCCATGAAATATCAACATGTCTTTTTGTTGGAGAGTCCTGTGCTGGAGAGTCTGAAATATTAACCACTTGACTTGGTGCAGCATCAGGAATACTAACATTAGGATTTGCTTGAGCAGTAGAAACTGATTGCTCAATCAGAATAGAAGTGTCCTGTACATCAGTATCCTACTTCTTTTCTAAAGGAATATGATATCTGCTTTTTGATAACTTCCTTTTCTTCTGTGGTGTAGACAATGGAACCACAACTTCAGTAGCAGTATCAGCAACTTCCTTATTCACATTCATTATAGAGGATATAGGTAAATCATCCTCTGAGTCAGTCTCATCCCTGAGCACTAACTTTCTTTTAACAGAAACAACCTCACCTCCCTTTGCAGCTTTCTTCACCAGGACCCCTTATACACCCCCTTGTAACTTCTTTTTAGTGAGTGGTGTAGAGGAAAAATCCTTTGAACCTGATTGCCTTCCTGACACATCAGTTCTAACTGACTTCTTTGATTTTACAACTAAAGTCTTTTGAGAGACATTAGAGGTGGCAGTTGACTGTTTAGACTGTTTAGGATGAATGCTTGGGTTAGGAAAAAGGTGTGATTGGCCTTGCCCCATAGCATTAGAAATTAAACCATAACGAGTAGGCATTTTCCTATGTAAGAAAAACCTAACCTCATCAGGAATAAAAGCATTTCCTATGAAACCATTTGCCTTATCAAGATTGAAAAATGCAAAAAAAAAAATTAATATGAAGTAAAATAAAATTTTATTTAAGAAAACAAAATATATTTTGATAATCCTGACAAGTGTTGTTTTTGTTAAAAAAAATGATTACAAAACAAATAGCATAATACCCATGTAACCATTCTTACCAATTAACGAGGCAAAGTAATTATGAGAAACTGAACAATCGCCTCGATATTGAGAAAATGACCTGCATCCTTAACACACATTCTCTATAAAATAGAACTGTTAGTCATAACATCATATATCTATTAAAACACAAACCCTCTGCAAAGAAAAACTTACGAAAACCTTTCACCTCCTTTTTTTCAATGGCTGCCAACCAACAAAAAAACAACTTACCAGACGAAGAAGTCGAAAATCTCGATGAAATCTGGCAAGAGATGTTCGATGCACTGGCTGAGATCGCAGAAGATGAAGAGCCTCAACTAGTTCCTGATCCTCAGGAACATGAAGCCTTTGTTAACGCAATGGCTGAAGTACTTCTTCATAACTTCCATCAGGCAAATCCTGATTGAAACCCTCTTGACAATCTCATCTTTGTCAATGAAGAGGATGAAGACGATGAGGATGATGAAGAGGATGAGGATCTCGTCCAAGAGCTTGAGAGAAGAAGGAAGAGAATCCGTGATGCTTGTATGTCATGCAAGCTGGAAGCACGGAAGGGTTCCGATGGACACGGTGACGATCCGCCTTCAAGTGAATCATCTCCTCTTCTCGTCCTTTAAGGATGGAACAAGAGACCTTCCAATCCTGATGGACTGTGAAGCTGCTCAGGAGCATTCATGCTAATTTGCAGGGCACGTGTTCCTGAGTAGAAAAATAGACTAGGAAAAAAATATGTAATTTCCATTTTCATTTGAAATGAATCTTCAAGAATTAATGAAATTTGTCTATTTTCTCAACTGTTTTTCTTTCTGTACTTGCCTGCAAAATTTGTTAGTAACACTGATATTGACATATAAAATGACGAATAGTAAACTCTGATAGAAATATAATTGAAATTGAGAATTAAGACTGAAAACTTAATCAAAGACTAAGTAAAAATCTTATTTTCCAGAGTTTACCAGAAGTGTTAATGACAAAGTAGCATAGAACCTCTGGTTTTCATACCAGCTTCAATATCTGAGCATCAGGATTTGACCAGTTGACTTCCTGTCAGGATAGCATCCTATCAGGAATAGATCAAAAATACATACCTTTCTGAATAACCATCAGGATTTGACAGTTATCAGGATTTCCTCTCTGTAGCTTTCCTCAGAAATTCTCAAAGTTCATCATTCCAAGTTCATTCACCAATTTATTGAAAGTAGCTTCGGGTAGTGGCTTGGTGAATATATCAGCTAGTTGTTGATCAGTAGGAACAAAGTGAAGTTCAATTGTTCCTTCCAGAACTTGTTCTCTTATGAAGTGATATCGAATACTGATGTGTTTAGTAAGAGAATGATGAACTGGATTTCCTGTCATTGCAATAGCACTTTGGTTATCACAATAAATATGGATTTTTGAGTATGACAGACCATAATCTAACAACTGATTTCTCATCCACATTATCTGAGCACAACAACTTCCTGCAGCAATGTACTAAGCTTCTGCAGTTGAAGTGGAAATAGATTTTTGCTTTTTACTGAACCAAAAAACTAGTCTTCCACCCAAAAACTGACAGCTTCCTGAAGTACTTTTCCTGTCTATTTTGCATCCTGAAAAATCAGCATCTAAATAACCACACAACCCAAAATCCGATTCCTTTGCATACCAAAGGCCAAGTGAAGGAGTGCCTTTGAGATATCTGAAAATTCTTTTGACTGCAATCAGATGGGGTTCTCTAGGTTTTGCTTGAAATCTTGCACACAGACAGGTTGCAAACATGATATCTGTTAGGAATATGTTGTTCTTGATGATAATTATAAAAACACTTAGTAGATTTTGTATTGAGTCATTTTGTAACTGTCAACGAAATGGCATGCTTTGCAGCATTCCGTTGACAGGAAGCTCATCAACGAAATGAGTAATGTAGCAATTGCACTGTACAATACTTCACAGTTTGATATGCATTTTGTTGTATGTATTAGATAGGTTTTCTAAGTCATGTTGACTAAGTACTAGATAGGCAAAATAGGTTGGTTAATTGTAAATATATTATGCCTTGTAATTTTGTCTAAGTGAAGACATGTCAACGGTATGAAGACCACTCTGTCAACGGTATGGAGTTTACCCATCAACGAAACGAGGGAAACACCATCAACGAAACGAAGGAAACACCATCAACGGAATGAAGAATAAAGCTATCAACGAAACACATCTCCCTGCTATCAACGAATCACTATTGCTTTTTGAACAGTTGACAAAGTGATAGTGACAGTTTACTGAACAGATCTAAAGGAGATATGGAAGTGTACTTTGCATTGGAAGCCATCAAAATGGTTATTGGAAATAAGGAAACATTCCAATTTCCAATAAGGCTCTTGGGAATGATTAAAATAAGCATGAAGACAAAAGCAAAGATCTCCAAGGACCATTGGACAAAAGGAATGAAAAGCAAGCTACTGATGGTTACTACTATTGTTCTTTAGTTTAGCCAAACGTAGAATTGTAAACTTGGGTATATATAACCAAGTGTAGCAGTTACTTAAAGAGAGAGAGAAGAAAAACAAATAGTTTGTATTAGCTATCTTTGAGAGCATACTTCTCTACAATCTTGTAACTGAGCAACTGTGTACATTTTGTATCACAGATTATATCCGCAATAAAAATCACTTCAGTTGGATCATCAAACAATCCAACTGAAATTATTTATGTGCTTGTGATTTTTACTTTAAGTTCAGTTTTTATTTGTAAGTTGTTTTAAGTTTAAGAAATATCAAGAATTGTATTCAACCCCCCCCCCCTCTACAATTCTGTTAGGTCATTTGGGATTAACAATTGGTATCAGAGCGAGGTTCTAACATACAAGAAGTTTAAAGATCAAGACCAAAACAGTAACCATGGTGAAGAAGGATGCAGGAGTAAAGATACCAGTTCTTGATAAGGACAATTACTTTCACTGGAAAGTAAAGATGCATTTACATCTCATGTCTATGGATGAGAGATATGTAGACTGCATTGAGAAAGGTCCACACGTTCCCATGAAGTTTGCATCTAGAGTTGGACTGCCAGATGATGCTCCTGATGTGGAAATTCCAAAACTTGTCTCAGAATGGACTATTGAAGATGTTGCAGAAGTCCATAAAGATAAAAGAACCATGAACATTCTGTTTAATGGTTTGGAGCAAGAGATGTTTGACAATGTCATAAACTGTACAACCTCCAAAGAAGTATGGGACACTGTTAGAACTCTCTGTGAAGGAACTGAGCAAGTTAGGGAAAACAAAATACAGCTCCTTATACAACAATATGAGCATTTTCATTTTAAAGCTGGTGAAACCCTAAATGACACGTTTAGTAGGTTTCAGAAGCTTTTGAATGGATTAAAGTTGTATAGGAGGATCTATCAAACCAAGGATTCAAACCTTAAATTTCTTAGAGCTCTTCCAAAAGAATGGAAGCCTATGACTGTTTCTCTCAGAAACACTCAAGAGTACAAAGACTACACTCTTGAGAGGCTTTATGGAACCTTGAAGACATATGAGTTGGAAATGGAGCAAGATGAAGAAATTGAAAAGGTACAAAAGAAGGGTGGATCTGTTGCATTGATTGCATCTGTGAACCAACTGGAAGATGACAATGAAGAAGCTGCAAAGGCCACAACTAGTTGAGCTAGTTGTAGGAGTGATGTTAGCAAGGGTAAAGGCAAGATGACAGAAGAAGAAGAATCAGAACCAGCCAACTTGGATGACTTAGATGAGATTGATGAACACATTGCTTTTCTGTCAAGAAAATTCTCTAAGTTCAAGTTCAAGAGAAACTCAGAAGCAAGGCCACCAAGGAGAGACTTTCAACCTAACAAAAGTAACTGGATTGAAAAGTCTAAATCTAAATGTTTCAATTGTGGAATGCTTGGTCACTTTGCTGGAGACTGCAGAAAGCCCAAGATTGAGAAGGGCAACAGGAAACTTGAGCATGTTGATTATAAAAAGAAATACTTTGAACTTCTCAAGCGAAAAGAAAAGGCTTTCATGTCTCAGGAGTATGATTGGGCTGGTAATGGTGAAGATTCTGATGATGATGTTGAGTATGTCAACATGGCTCTTATGGCTAACAATCATGAGCAGGAAGCAAGCTCCTCAAGCAACCAGGTAACAATTACTAATCTTTCTGAGCTTTCTAAAGAGGAATGCGATAGTGCAGTAAATGAAATGTCTACTGTACTATATAATTTGCGTGTTACTCTTAAATCACTTACCAAACAGAATTCAAGAATAAAAGAGACTAATTTGCTCTTAAGTGATAGGAATGCAATGTTAGAAGCACAGCTCATTGAATTTGAAAAAATGAGATGTGTTAGTAGGGATGCTAAGAAGGAACTTGAGAACGTGTTACAAAGGGAAGAAATTCTTAAAACACAACTTGAGATAGAACAAAGTGTGATTGCAAAATGGAAAGATGCCAGGAATGTTGCCACCAACATCATTAATGTTCAAGGTATGGAATCTTTCTGTGAGCAATCATGGAAAAAGAACAAAGAGAAGCTAGGGTATGTTGGTGAAACCTTAGAATCAGAAACAGAGTCAACAAACAACAATGATCATTTGTTGAAGGTTGATATGTCAACGGAATGCAATGTTTCGTTGACAGATGAACCATCAACCGATCAGGCTGTTTCGTTGACAGAGAAAAGAAAAGATGAACTCACTAGACTTAATAATAAGTATGGTCCTGTCACCAAGAACTTTGTTCAAGGTGAGTCTAGTAAATCAAAGAAAGTTGAGAAGCCTGTTGAGAGAGCTAATGTAGGTCACTTGTCTAACAAGCAATTGAAAGACAAGTTAGAGAAAGTTCAAGTTGAGGCTAAGGGAAATAAAAAGAATAACAGGAATGGAAAAGTAGGGATTAACAAATACAACAATTACACACCTGATAAATATGCTCCTAGAAAGACATGTGTCAATTGTGGAAGTGTTAGTCATTTATCTACTAACTGCAAATCTGTTAAGAAAACTGCTAATGTGAAAATGCCCAAGCCTGCAATGAATAGTTCCATGCCTACAATGGTTGTTATGCCTAACATGTTTGCTCCATATGCACAATTTCAGAATCCATATGCTAACATGTCATTTGTGCCTAATCCATACATGAATATGTTTAATATGCCACAAATGCCATGGAATATGAATAACCTGATTGTTCCTCCAACTATGCATGCTGTGAATGAAAATGTGAGCAACCCTCAGAAATCAACACCAAGGGTAAAGATTGATTTAAATTAATCTGAGCCCAAGGTGAAAAATGATATAAAAGGAAAAGCAAAGGCTAACAAAACAGGACCCAAGGAAACTTGGGTACCAAAATCAACTTGATTTGGTTTTATTGTGTGCAGGGAGACAAAAGGAATCTTTGGTACTTGGATAGTGGTTGTTCAAGACACATGACTGGTGATTCTACCCTGCTCACAGAGTTTCAGGAAAGAGCTGGCCCTTGTATCGCTTTTGGAGATGACAGCAAAGGCTACACTAAGGGATATGGCTTGATTTCAAAAGAGAATGTCATCATAGATGAGGTTGCATTGGTGGATGGTCTTAAGCACAATTTGCTTAGTATCAGCCAACTTTGTGACAAAGGATTTTTAGTTACTTTTTCTAAAGAAGCCTGTGTTGTTTCTAAAGGAGGAAACAACAATGTGGTAATGACTGGATTCAGAAGAGGGAATGTGTACATTGCTGACTTTAGTAGCACAAGTCCAGAAACCATCACTTGTATTTTCAGCAAGGCAAGCAAGGATGAAAGTTGGCTATGGCACAAGAAATTATCTCATCTAAATTTTAAAGTTATGAATGATTTGGTGAGGAAACATCTTGCTAGAGGAATTCCACAGGTGGAGTTTTCCAAGGATGGTTTGTGTGATGCCTGTCAAAAAGGGAAACAAAAGAAGGCATCATTCAAAAGCAAGATAGAGTCATCAATTGTCCATCAACTTGAGTTGCTTCATATGGATTTGTTTGGCCCTGTAAATATCATGTCTATTTCAAAGAAGAAATATTGTCTTGTGATTGTTGATGATTTTTCTAGATTTACATGGACTTTCTTTTTGCACTCCAAAGATGAGGCAAGTGAAATCATTATCAATCACATCAAGATGGTAAACAATCATCCTGACTTGAAAGTAAGGAGGATTAGGAGTGACAATGGGACAGAATTCAAGAATTCAAGCATGAAGGTGTTCTGTGAAGAAAATGGTATTTTGCATGAGTTTTCAGCAGCAAGGACACCACAACAAAATGGTGTGGTTGAAAGGAAAAACAGAACACTCATTGAAGCTGCAAGGACAATGCTAGATGAATCAAAGTTACCAACTTATTTTTGGGCTGAGGCAGTTAATACAGCTTGCTTCACTCAAAATATTTCTTTGATTAATCAGGCCAAATGAATGACCCCTTATCAGCTACTCAAAAGAAAGAAGCCACTATTGGATTTTCTTCATGTCTTTGGATGCAAGTTCTTTGTTCTGAGAAATCAAGCTGAGCATTTGGGGAAATTTGAAGCAAAGGCAGATGAAGCAATATTTGTGGGATATGCAGCAGGGAAAGCCTACAGAGTCTTTAATCTCAGAACCAACATTGTTATGGAATCTGTACTTGTTGTTTTTGATGATCTCAAAATTCAAGGTCTCTGTGATGAAGGTTTCCATGAAAGTCTTTCTTTTGAAAATGAGGAAGGAGATCAAGTGAATCATGTTAAGGCTACTGAGAAACAGCCTAAAGTTGTTGTATCTAGCACAGATGAAAGCAGCAGTGAAGATGAAATTGCTGCATTAAGATTGAAAAGAATAGCTGCTAGCAGACCAAATGGTCATTTCGTTGACAATCATGATGGTGGATTCGTTGACAGTCAAAATGAGCGTTTCGTTGACAGCCAAAATGGTCATACCGTTGACAGTCATAGAAATGCTTCTAGAAGTGATCAGTTAGGAACAACAAATTCAGGGGGAGTTTCTCAAGGACAAATATCCAATCAAGGCAATCATGATCATGAAGCTACCTCTTCAAGAGCAAATCTACCTCCCTCAAGGAAATGGACTAAAGATCATCCCTTTGAACTTATTATAGGTGATGTGTCTTCAAAAGTCCAAACTAGAAGAGCAACTCAAGAAGAATGTCTATATAGTAGCTTTCTGTCTCAAGATGAGCCAAAGAAAGTTAAGGATGCACTTCTAGATCCAGATTGGGTTTTGGCTATGCAAGAAGAGCTAAACCAATTTGAAAGGAACAATGTATGGAAGCTGGTGCCCAAGCCTAAGGACAGGAGTGTCATAGGCACAAAATGGGTGTTCAGAATCAAGATGGATGAAAATGGCATAGTCACAAGGAACAAAGCTAGATTGGTTGCAAAAGGCTATTCACAGGAAGAAGGAATTGATTTTGATGAAACCTTTGCTCCTGTTGCTAGACTAGAAGCAATAAGGATTTTCCTAGCCTATGCAGCCCATGCCAATTTCAAAGTCTATCAAATGGATGTGAAGAGTGCTTTTCTGAATGGGGAATTGGAAGAGGAGGTGTATGTAAGTCAACCTCCTGGTTTTGAAGATGATGATTTTCCAGAATATGTATACTTCCTCCTCAAAGCACTCTATGGTTTGAAACAAGCACCTAGAGCCTGGTATGACACACTTTCACAGTTCCTCCTTGAGAATCACTTCACTAGAGGTACTGTAGATAAAACTCTTTTTCACAGGGTTGTGAATGGCTCTACTATACTTGTTCAAATTTATGTAGATGACATAATCTTTGGGTCTACAAATGTGAAACTTTGTCAAAAGTTTGCCAAGCTTATGCAAAGTAAATATGGAATGAGCATGATGGGAGAATTAACTTACTTTCTTGGTCTTCAAGTGAAGAAAGTTAATTAAGGCATTTTCATTAGTCAAACAAAATATATTCATGATTTATTAAAGAAGTTTAACTTAATGGAATGCTCTCCTGCCAAAACTCCCATGCCTACTGCCACCAAACTTGAATTGAATACTAAGGAAAAATCTGTGGACATTTCAAGTTACAGAGGCATGGTAGGCTCACTTTTGTATTTAACAGCTAGTAGACCTGATATTATGTTTGCTACTTGTCTATGTGCTAGATTTCAAGTTGATCCTAGGGAATCCCATTTAGTTGCTATTAAAAGGATTTTCAGATATCTCAAAGGAACACCAAACCTTGGCATTTGGTATCCTAGAGAATCTGGCTTTGAACTAATTGGTTATTCAGATGCAGATTTTGCAGGATGTAAAATTGACAGGAAAAGCACAACAGGCACCTGTCAATTCTTAGGAAACAAGCTTGTCTCATGGTTCAGCAAGAAACAAAACTCAGTTTCTACCTCCACAGCTGAGGCTGAGTATATTGCAGCTGGAAGTTGTTGTGCACAGATTTTATGGATGAAAAATCAACTACTTGATTATGGAATAAGAGTTGAGAAAATTCCTATTTTCTGTGACAACACTAGTGCCATTGCCATTACTGAGAATCCAGTGCAGCATTCAAGGACCAAGCACATTGACATCAAGTACCATTTCATTAGAGAATATGTTATGAATGGTACTGTGGAGTTACATTTTGTTCCAAGTGAACAACAACTTGCAGACATCTTTACCAAGCCACTTGATGAATCATCATTCTCAAGATTAGTAAGTGAGCTAGGTATGCTAAATCTCTCTTAATTATTTTTGAGATATTTGCAAGTTACAATGTAGCCAGAAATTTGCTATGTTTTTCTGTGAACTAATTTTCTCAGAAAAAAGTGAAATTTTGTCTAAGTCAAAATTACTATGTCAACGAAACGCACCATCTCGTTGACAGTCTTAGCATTTTTCTGGGTGTTTCGTTGATAGCTCTTTTATATCAACGAAACGCAGCTTTATCAACGAAATAGACGGGACCTTAAACGCCCAAATCTGATTCGTTGATATAGCGCTTTTAATCTGAACCGTTGAAATTTTGACACGTCTTTTACCACGATCTATGCATACACCCCTGTAAGTATAAATCATGGTATTTCTTTAAAAGTAACGGTTATATTTTTAAGCCAATCCAGTAATTTACATTTATTATTGGACTCTTTTTCTGAGAATTTTTGGGGGAGTATTTAAGAAATTCTATTTTCTTTAATTTCTTTTTACCTATTGTCAAAAATTCCAAAGGCTTTTCTCTCTTCTTCTCTCTAACAAGCAATTCAGTTCGAAGCTTTTCTTCACACAACAATGGCACCCATAGATAAGCTTATGTCTGCTGGAGGGTTCATCTATGAGAAGAACAACTCCATCCCTTTTGTGGTCAAGGAAAACCCGAACAGTATCTTTTTCAAGATGATGGACTTCATGAAGAAATCCAAGTTGAGCTATGCAATGTTTCACTCAACTCCTCTCTATAATGAGATAATCGAGGAGATCTGGACCTCGTGTGAGTATAGTGGAACAAACTGCACACTGCAATTCACTCTCCAAGGTAATGAGTACATAGTTAATTCTGATGTATTGCAAGCATGTCTACATATTCCTGAAAATAACTGTGATTCTTTGCCTACAATCACTGAAATGGTTAACATGCTAAATTCAATAAACTACTCTTTGCCTACTGATAATCTGGGTAGAATAATTAGGAGAGGTTTGGTTAGGGAATATAGTTATTTAGCTGATGCATTTATCAAGGTCTTTTCTGGAAAGATTAGTAATTTTGATGCATTAACTAATTCCATGTTGATTCTTTTTACCATGCTCCTAACTGATAGATATTACAACTTTAGCACCCAACTTATGTATGAAATTGGTGCTAAGTTGGGTGACAAGGCTAATAGGAAAAAGAATATCTACTATGCTAGGTTTCTGATGATGTTGGCTAATCATGTTAGTCCAACACCATTAGTAATCTCTAACCCTGTTTCCAAGTTTGAGTGTTTTGTGCAAGAAAAGAGAGTATTGACAGACATACTGAGGCTGAACCACAATGGTGATGTTCTAGTGGTGTATCTGCCAATAATTGAGGTAACTACTGCTATCCCTTCTAGTATAGTTGTTACTTCAACTGTATCACCCAGTCCTGTTGCTGTGGAGTCTGTAGCTGTGACCCAACAGGCTCTTGCCCCTGCAACAAAACCAAAATCAAAGAAATCCTCCAAGCCAACCTCGGGTGCTTCCCAAAAGGCACCTGTTGTAAAATCCACTACACAACCTAAGGGGAGTGTTGTAGGTGCTGAGAGAGGTGAGGGAAGGGGTGAACATAAAAGAAACCCTAAGGATAAGGAAGGACAGATGAGTGAAATCCAGCCAAGCCCCATTGTGTCTTCCCAACAAGGCACAATGAGTAAAATGGATTTAAACACAAGTCTAGTTGCATCCTCCCAAAAGGATGTGATTATTGAAACAAGCTCTCCTCCAAGAGCACACTCCAAAAGGGTAAGGGACACTTCAAGCCCACAGTCTACATTTTCCCAATACCAAAGGAGAGTGAAGCAAAAGTCCAAGGGTACACAGGGTGCACACACACTGGAAGCAACACTTCCAGTTTCTCAAATTCAGTTTGATGTAACCCCTATTATTACTCTGGGGTTACAGTCCCATTCTCTAAACATCAACCTTGAACTATCTCCATCAAATTCACCAACTCTATCTCTAGATGTGGACATGATCCATTCATCTATTCCTGATTCTCCAACTCTAATCTTGGAGAAGCCCCACTCTGAAGCTGGTGGCCATCACTTGTTAAGTGATTTGTTGGGCCATCAACCAATTTTTTCTGAAGTTGCAAGAGGATCTGTGGACCAATCTCTAAAATCAATCACCACAGATTCTACTGTAATTTCACTTTCTCAAAGTGCTTTATTGACTTCATCAACGAAACAGCTTCTTTCGTTGACAAGTGTTTCTCCATCAACGGTATCCATACCGTTGACAGTTCAAACTACCATTCCGTTGATAGGTCAATCTACACCCCTTATTGAAAATCAAGTTGTTTCCACAACTAGTGTAGATGACCTGGTGGTAGTTGAGACACTTTTAGGTTTGAGAGGGAGTGAAATTGAGAGGCTGGCTTGCAGCCAGGCAAAAGGAGAGTCTGAGAGTGAGAGGCTGGCTATTTCTTCCAGCCAGGCAAAAGGAGAGATTGAGAGTACCACCTTAGTAGGTGAAGGTGAGGGTGTGAGAGGTGTGAGCCATGGGGAGCCCATGATGCAAGAAAAGAGTGGAGAGAGAGAAGGGACTACAGGAGCAATAAGGATGGAAGCAGCCATTGCTAGTGAGTTAATGGAGGTCAGTGAGGGAGAAAGGGAACTTACTTTCCAAGAGCATTATCAACAAACTCTGGATAGTATTTCCCTGGATCCTGAGACCTTTACTCATCCTGTGTCAGCCTATCAAGTTATGGCTCAACAGGGCAATGTGGAGGCAGAAAGGTCACTCGACTTAATTCGTACTACTGCATCAATGCAAAGAGCAAAGGATGCCTTGACCAATCTACCTCCAGGAGCTGCAGCAAGTGGAGACTTTGAGTTTTCTGATGATGAAGACAACTTTGGTGACAATCTACAGGTGGCCACCACTACACAGACTGGGACTTCTGTGGTGCCTCCTACACCAAACTGGCTTTCTCAGGATATGCATGGTAGATGCAACTTGGATGCTGCTATCACAAGGCAGTACAATGAGGCATATCTAGCTCATGAGTCTACTGAAGCAAGGGAAAAGAAATTCTACAAGGCCATAATGGATTCTCTGGAAATTCAAAGGCTACAAATGTTGCAGACAAGGATTGAGGCTACAGAAATCAAGGATTCAATTAGAAACCTTAGGGATGCTACTGACAGGAGGCTAGATGAAAAGCTTCCTCTTCACACTGTCTCCAAGATGTCAAGGTTTTTCACCAAGGAACCTGAAGTGTCCTCATCTTTGAAAACTCTCTCCTCTAGAGTGGACAAAGTTGAGGCTACACTTTCTCACATGCAGAAGGAACAGGAGAAGCAAACTAGCCTACTCACCCAGCTTCTGGAAGCTCAAGGAATCCCTATCATCTCACTTGATGATAACAAAAAGGGGAGAAAACTAAGGAGCTAGAGATACAAATCACAAAGGTTTTGGTCTCATCCATCTCCTTGCCAGAAGAGCCATTAGAAATGGGGGAGTTTGGAAAGAAGAAAAAGGATGGTATTGACCTGATCCAGGAAGCTTCTATGAGGATGAGACTTGCAGAACAAATCAAAGACCATTGGTCCAACATAGAAGCAAGGGTCAAGAAAATTGTTGGAACTACAAAGGACTCAAATCCATCAACGGATCAACCATCAACGAATGCCATGGTTCTAGTGTTAACGGAATGGGAGCCACAGACCAATTCTTTCTATAAGGTAGAGCCCCTTCTACATGGAGTCACTCAAGGTCCAAGGAAGGAAAAAGGACAAACTTCATGCATTAGGGATGTGGAACAAGCTACACTCCAAAGAAGCTTATCTCCCAAGTCCCCTGCTAAACCAAAGGGCAAAAATATAGCAAGGACTTTCTATCCTGCACCTTATCCAGATGAGCTCAAGCTTCAGGAAAGTAATGATTATGAGATAAGGAAGCAAAGGGCAATTGTCTACAGGAATGGACAAGAAATCTGTGTTTGGGCTGGTCACCCAAACTTTGCTGAAGCTAAAGCTGAAGAGTCAGAAAGAGCAGCAATGCAAGCCCTTGTTGTTGCTCAGTCTCTTGATGAAGAAGAAATACAGCTAGAAGAAAAAGCAAGAGAGGAGAGGAGTGCAAAGAAGAGCACAAGGCAACCAAAGGCAAGAGCTAGGAGAAACATAGCCTTTGAGAATGATGACTCTCATAGCATTGCATCAGACTCTTCTGTACCAATTGCACCTCCAACAATTCCTGATCCAGTTTCAGAGGTAAAGTTAGCCTGTGATCCTAATCATCCTGTAAATTTCCATGATCAGCCAATTGAGCCAAAGGGAGAGCCAATTGAGTTTGATGAGGCCAACTTTCCAAAATTCCTCTTTGAAATGGATCCAAAGAAGAAATCTAAGCAAAGGGCTACCAAGGCTAAGCCAATTATGGTAAGGAGACCACAAGCTGAGAAACCCCCTACCAACCCAGAAGACTTCATCTACATTGCTGATATCAGGGAGGAGTCTGACATTCATATCAATCTTGATGACCTGGTTGAAGTGAGAGGAATAGCAGCTTCTTACAAACTACCAGAGAGATTGGTATTTGTCTACAAGGGTGGGAGAGAACAGGTTTGGCCTCTACACAGAATTCTGGGAGAAGACTATCAGACACTGTTATCTGTGTTTAAATGTTTGAAAAAAGATTTTGGTTTTACCAAAACAGCCAAGTCTGAGGTTGTCTCCAAGATTTGCCAAATCAAAGCTAGCTGGAACAAGCCTGGTGCACTTCCCAGAGTATTGAAGGTCCCTCAAACAGGAAAGATAATTCATCTCCAACCTTTTTGGATGATGGAATTCAGAGATAAGGACAACTGTAGAAGATTCTTCAGAATAGAAGACCAACTGGAGAAGGCATCCAATGAAACTCTAAGGTTAATGCAATCCAAGTTGGGGAATCAAGATGAAGAAGAGAAGATTTTCTATAGAAGACTTCAAGCTCAAATTGAGGAGAACAATGCAAGAAAAGGGAAGAAAACAAGACCACAGAGGCAAAGATGAAAAATCTGCTCAGTCTAGAGGAGCAACTTTGTGCACTTCTTTTGTAAGATTTTCTACTTTGCATTTCAATTAAATTCAATGAAGCTCAATGCAATTTCTACTTTTATCATGTGTAAATATGTCTGAGTGTTTTTGTTATCATCAAGGCTCTTGATTTATGGCTGTTATTCTATAAGTCATAAATTGGGGGAGATTGTTAGGAATATGTTGTTCTTGATGATAATTATAAAAACACTTAGTAGATTTTGTATTAAGTCATTTTGTAACTGTCAATGAAATGGCATGCTTTGCAGCATTCCGTTGACAGGAAGCTCATCAACGAAATGAGTAATGTAGCAATTGCACTGTACAATACTTCACAGTTTGATATGCATTTTGTTGTATGTATTAGATAGGTTTTCTAAGTCATGTTGACTAAGTACTAGATAGGCAAAATAGGTTGGTTAATTGTAAATATATTATGCCTTGTAATTTTGTCTAAGTGAAGACATGTCAACGGTATGAAGATCACTCTGTCAACGGTATGGAGTTTACCCATCAACGAAACGAGGGAAACACCATCAACGAAACGAAGGAAACACCATCAACGGAATGAAGAATAAAGCTATCAACGAAACACATCTCCCTACTATCAACGAATCACTATTGCTTTTTGAACAGTTGACAAAGTGATAGTGACAGTTTACTGAACAGATCTAAAGGAGATATGGTAGTGTACTTTGCATTGGAAGCCATCAAAATGGTTACTGGAAATAAGGAAACATTCCAATTTCCAATAAGGCTCTTGGGAATGATCAAAATAAGCATGAAGACAAAAGCAAAGATCTCCAAGGACCATTGGACAAAAGGAATGAAAAGCAAGCTACTGATGGTTACTACTATTGTTCTTTAGTTTAGCCAAACGTAGAATTGTAAACTTGGGTATATATAACCAAGTGTAGCAGTTACTTAAAGAGAGAGAGAAGAAAAATAAATAGTTTGTATTAGCTATCTTTGAGAGCATACTTCTCTACAATCTTGTAACTGAGCAACTGTGTACATTTTGTATCACAGATTATTTCCGCAATAAAAATCACTTCAGTTGGATCATCAAACAATCCAACTGAAATTATTTATGTGCTTGTGATTTTTACTTTAAGTTCAGTTTTTATTTGTAAGTTGTTTTAAGTTTAAGAAATATCAAGAATTGTATTCAACCCCCCCCCCTTCTACAATTCTGTTAGGTCATTTGGGATTAACAATATCTGGTCTACTTGCAGTGAGATACAATAAAGAGCCAATCATTCCTCTGTAGTGAGTTACATCTACCTCAGTACCTTGATCAGGATCAAGTTTGGTAGCTGTAGCTATGGGAGTTGTAGCAGGAGAACTATCTTGCATGTTAAACCTTGTCAATAAATTTCTTGTATATTTAGATTGATTGATAAAAATCCCTTCATCAGTCTGTTTAACTTGAAGACCAAGAAAGTAACTCATTTCTCCCATCATGCTCATTTGATATCTTAACTGCATAAGCTTGGAAAACTTTTCACAAAGCTTATTGTTTGTTGACCCAAAAATGATATCATCAACATAAATCTGAACTAACAACAAGTCCTTACCATGATTCAAATAAAATAGAGTTTTATCAATAGCACCTCTTTTGAATCCACTTTCCAGTAAGAATAGAGCTAAGGTTTCATACCATGCTCTTGGGGCTTGATTTAGTCCATAAGGTGCCTTATCCAATCTGTAGACATGATCTGGATATTTAGGATCAATGAAAACAGGAGGTTGCTCAACATAGACTTCTTCCTCCAGTTCTCCATTTAAGAAAGCACTTTTAACATCCATCTGGAAAACCTTGAATTTCTTATGTGCTACATAAGCAAGAAATATCCTGATGGCTTCTAGTCTTGCAACAGGAGCAAAAGTTTCATCATAGTCAATTCCTTCTTATTGAGAATACCCCTTTGCAACTAGTCTAGCTTTGTTTCTGATTATTACTCCATCAGAATCAGTCTTGTTCTTGAAAATCCACTTTGTACCAACAATTGATCTATTCTTTGATCTTGGTACCAGTTTCCAGACTTCATTTCTTTCAAATTCATTCAGTTCTTCTTGCATTGCAGTAACCCAATCAGCATCTTTAAGTGCATCTTCAACTTTCTTTGGCTCCTCCTTGGATAGAAAGTTGTTGTATAGACATTCCTTTTGAGTTGCACTTCTTGTTTGAACACCTGCATCAGGATCTCCAATAATCAAATCAGGAGTATGACTTGCAGTCCATTTCCTTGCTGGTGGTAAGTCATTCCTTGACATAGATGCTCCCCCTGGATTGGTGTTATATTGATTAGAAGAATTTGTTTGATTTGAAGCTCCCCCTGAATTATTGCTATCTCCTCCAGATAAGTTATCAGGATCTTCACTTGAATCAGTATCTGAAGAATTCTGTCCTGATGATTGAGTTGACTCTGAACTTGTAGTAGAATGTTGTTGCTCCCCATCAACATTAGCACTACTAGAAGTATCACCATTTATTGCATCATCAGTATTACCACCATCAGTATCTGGTGTGTCATCAGGATTTGGTGACCCATCAGGATCTGATGTATTGACAGGATCTGATTCACTTTCTTCAGGTTCCTTGGTAGCTTCATTTTCAAAAATCAATCTATCATGAGAGTCTTCATTGATTCCTGTTATCTTTTTTTCATCAAAAGATACATGTATTGACTCTATGACAGTTCTTGTTCTCAAATTAAAAACTCTGAAGGCTCTTGATGCAGGATAGCCTATGAAAATTCCTTCATCAGCCTTTGTTTCAAATTTCCCTAGCTGTTCAGGATGAGTTCTGAGAACAAAACATTTACAGCCAAACACATGCAGATGCTTCAGACTTGGTTTCTTTTCCTTAAATGACTGATAGGGAGTAAAACCATGTCTGTTTATTAATGTCAGATTTTGAGTATAGCATGTTGTGTTGACTGCTTCTGCCCAGAAATATGTAGGTAATTTTGCTTCTTCCAACATAGTTCTGTCAGCTTCAACAAGAGTTCTATTTTTCCTTTCAACTACTCCATTTTGCTGGGGTGTGCCAGGAGCAAAGAATTGTTGAATAATTCCTTTGTATTTGCAGAACTCTTCCATCTTTGAATTCTTAAATTCAGTACCATTATCACTTCTCAGTATCTTGACTTTGTACTTTGTGGTTATCTCAATCATTCTCACATGATCCAACAGAACTTCAGGACTCTCATCTTTTCTGTGCAGAAAATACACCCAGGTGAATCTAGAATATTCATCAACAATTACAAGAGTGTACCTTTTGTTACTGATGGACATGATGTTGACTGGACCAAATAGATCAAGATGTAGCATGTGATATGGTTCTTCAATTGAGGATTCTGATTTACTCTGGAATGATGTCCTTCTCTGTTTTGCTTTCTGACATGCATCACAGAGTCCATCAGGAGTATACAAAACTTTAGGTAATCCTCTCACTAAATCTTTCGTAACCAACTCATTGATATTGCTGAAGTTGAGATGAGAAAGCTTCTTGTGCCAATTCCAACTTTCATCTACTAATGCTTTACTGATTAGACATGTAGGGGAGATGTAACACCCCTAGATTCGGGGTCAGAAATCTAGGTTGTCACGCCATCATCCAATCATATAATACCTGCATTACCTCGATGATCCAACAAAACAACACCAAAGACCCCAATCTCTTACACACACAAGTTATAGCCTTAGAAACGTTACATAGTAACATTAGTTATTACAAACCAAATATACTATCCAGGATCTCATATATTATTTACAACCTCTACCTGAAGCTACAATAATAGACCTCACAAATCTATACAAGGTTTACTAATACAAACCTACTTGAAAATAATTCTCACTATATCATTCTGCAATTGTCTTTCTAACTCCGGCAGTATCCATCCTGCTGAACTAACTCAATGGTGGTCTCTCCATTCCCTTGCTCTCGTAATACGGGGTGAATCGGCAATGTTTTCTTCATGCTGAAAGTTTTAATAAAGCAAGAATGAGCTAATAGCGCTCAACAAGAAATCTATCCCAGTTTAAATCCTTTTCAAACCTCTAAGGTAAATAATCCATATAGGATCAAAGTTTTAAAACTACTAGGGTTTGACCCAAAATAGTATACAGTTCAATATACTGTATAACTTATAAACATAGCTCAATGCTTTTGTAGATCATTTAGAAATCCTTGGTATCCATATAAGAAACCAAGTTTCAAAACATATCTTTTAAAATAGATGTTAAACATTAGAATCAAGGCTTAAAGCCTAATCATTTCTTCAAAATACTATACAGTTCAATATACTGTATATCATAATTACTTTCTCAACATATATGTATGCATATATATTTAGATATCTCATACTGTTCAAAACACTATAAAATATTCGTAATGAACACCTTTTTGACTCTGTTGTGTTGTGATATATAAAAGAAGCAAGAATGAGCACTATAGCTCGGCAATAATATATAGCAGCATAATCATATATGTAAGCTGATACCATAATTGAAAACTTTTAAAACTTCATTCGTATACAGAATGATATATTGAAATATTCTTTTCGTCAAAACATACCATACAGTTCAGGATACTGTAGAAGAAGTATACTTTTCATCCACTGTCAACATTATCGGTAACTCAGCACCTAAGCTTTCATTACAATGTCACAGTACAATTCCAATTGGAAGATGGGACTATCTGGAGCACACCACAATACACGATGATCAGTCATTGTATCGCACTCACACTTTTCTACTAGTAGATGGATGATATCCTAACACGATTATCACCCCAGCCGCATACGGGCTGTGTATCTGCTGGACTGTCCCACAACCTCCTACGCGAGATACATGCTGGACTGCCCCGCAGCCTCTTACGCTATATAATTTGATGGACTATCCCACAGCCTCTTACACGTTTCCTCCTAGTCCCGGATGAATATTCAATAAAACCGGAATCGAGGTTTAGTCCTGATTCCCCAAGTATAAGATACTTGTCAACATGTTCATTTTTACTGGTCACCTTACTCCCTGATTGGTTGGGGAAGTAAGTCACAAGGGAAGTTGACTTGAGTCAACCAGAGTAATCACTGAGAAGGATTCGCTTCGCAAAATTTCGAATTGGGAGTAGTCGGAGTTTTCTGAGATGCTTTGATTTGAAATTCGTTATGATAGGGCAGTGATCCCAAAACATAAACTCTTTCGAGAAATTGGAAGAGTAAAATCATTGGTCGCTCCTTAAACTGGATTCCCAATTTTTGATGAGTTGGAAAATATTTAATCGTATTTAAGAGTCTTAATAAACTCAATAAAATATTTGGGAACCCCTACTATTTTTAAATGATTTTTCTGAAGGCCAGAAAATATTTTAAGTAATTAATGAAGGCCTTAAATAAATTATAAATAGGGTTTTAAATCATTAATAAATATTTAAATAATATTTATTAAATAATTAAGTCACTTGGAATATTTAATAAATATTCAAATAATATTTATTAAATAATAAACAATTAAATGAATCCTGTTTAAATGAATATTCAAAAATAATATTCATTTAATTAAATAAATAAACAATAATATTTAAAATATCCAAATTATATTTATTGGAATATTTTAAATAAATGTAAAAGAAATAATCTGTCTCCGGCAATTCTCCGGGTTTTTATGACAGCGTTCGTAAAATATCTCCGACTCCCGAATTATGTTTAAAATACGAATATACACTTATATAAGGTGTCCCAAAACTTCACATCGTAGAACATCGTAAGCATCAGGTATTATGATTAAAACAGTTCGTATAATTCAACAGTAATTATATCACAACCACAACAGTTTACAAATCATACTGAATACTTAAGCTTTGGGTTTCGAAAACTTGCATGCATCTATCATATGCATATATTACGTCTCAACATTTTTAATACCATTACATCTATATACGATGTAAGATTTGAAAACATGCATAATGTCATATCATATGCATCATTAGTATAAGTAATGGAAAACGTAGCATGGAATAAGAAAACTTGCCTGATGTCCAAGCTCTAACTGGGTGTGGGTGTTTCTCTTCTAGTCCTGGAACCTTTACCAAGACAATACATAGCCTCAATTAGTCACTTGATCGACAGTTCACTTATCCTAAGTAAACTCAACTTTACCCGACTTTCACTCTCTGGGGTTCACTTAAATTACGATCTTCTTTATCGTTTTAATAATCCTTTCTAGTCTCGTTCTCTACACCAATACGTTCTCTTGTTAATCCTTAACAATTTTCGAGTTTTAGCCGACTCGATATTATCCTTTTTACTTAGTCAAAACGAATGGTCAAGGTAGTATCTCTAGCGTTGACTTTCCATAGAATTACTATTCCGCAACTCACACTCTAACACTTTTAATAAATCGGAACATTGATAATTAATTATGAAACCACTTCAAGGAGCTTCTTGAGTGTGCACAACAGGTCAGTAGCTTTCCAGGGTATAGCGCATCGCGTAACTTTGTTTCTAACATTTTTATAAAATCGAAAAATTCATATTTTTACTAAATTATTTTTGGGTTGTCTTCCTTACTGTAAAATCTAGTTTTCACCAGAACTTAATGAATTTATCGATCCTTTAAGGGTTCCTAATTCAGTACACAATCTAAGGCTTGTAGCAGTTTTTGTTTCTTGACCTCCTTACACTAAAACGACCATATCTCATAAACCACAAATCCTCTCAACATGAACTTCATATGCATACAAACTACACAATAACATATTGACATGTATTACCAGTGGGGTTCACAAATCATTCATTAACAATCCGAAATTTCAGTTCAAAACTGTCCTAAGTGCAATTGGTCATTACGACGACTATACACATAACTACTTCCGATTTTAATTACTTTAAATCCACACACAACTCAACCAAACCATAAATCCATCATTATAAATTCAAGGTCAGTCCATAAAATTTATGAGAACATTACCAACATCAACTCATAACAATCAACCATCAAGATTTAAGTATTAATACCCCAAACTCCTCAAACAACATGTTCTTGAACATGTCTTGAAACTTAACTCATAACTTAACATAAATCAAAAGATGGATGAGGATTATACCTTTCCTGGGCTCAAGAACACTTGAATATAGCTTAAAGAACCTTGGTCTTGCTTGGACTAAGCTTATCATCCTCAAGCTCACCAAAAGAAATCAAGAACAAAAATTAGTATTCCCGGATTTACTATTCTGCCTCGACTTTGACCCAATATTTGAACATGCTACACTACTTGGATTGCCACGAAAATTTGAACGTACCTTGATTATGCATTGGGGAAGCTCTGGTCAAAATTTGGTGATTGTATCATGAGTAGATATTTAGTTATGCATTTTCTTTCCCCTCTGGTCCTGCTGAGCCGAAATTCTGGAAAAATGAAATGGGGAGAGTTTCTTGGATGCTTCTTGCTTTTCTTTTGTAAAGTGTGTTTTAATTGATATATATGACCCTTGTGTATATACATCTGATGTATAACCTCAGCTCCTTTCATGATAAAGTCCAACAAGGTACTAATTAAAGCAAGATTTTAAGGAAAGTGTTATCTTCTTTTTCCTTGTTTTAGGGAACTTGTCTCCAACTAGTTTGTGTAATAATATGTGATATATGGCTATATTATCAAGATAATATCAGCCAAGTCTTGGTCCAAGAAGGTACACACCTTTTCCCATTTTCCTCCCCCAAAATAAGGAACCTTTGTTCATGGAAGTTTGGAAATTTTCTTGTAAAAGTGTTTCGTCGCGTAGAAATTTCTATCGTCATTCTCAAGCACTTGAATTTGATAATCTCTTTAAATTCCATAATTTCCTTGTCGTGGGATTTAATTCAACCTAGGGCTTCCATTATCCTCAATGTCCCACGTTTTTATAAATGTTCAATGGAAGTGAAAATCTTCGCATTCTGACGGCTTTTGCATTCTCTTAATTCCTTGTACCACAAAACTACATTCTCAAATATGTAAATATTCCATCATCCATATATCGTGATCTCAAAAGTTTTCCATAATTCCCAAAATCACTATTCATAATAATTTTTAAAATGTTACAAAAATCAGGGTTCTTACAGCCTCCCCTCCTTAAAAGGATTCCGTCCCGGAATCTAAAGAAATAACTGAGGTATCTTTCCGAGATCATAATCTCCATTTCACAGGTTGACCCTCCAACCCTCTAGTTCTCTCACAGCACTCTTACTAGTGCTACATTATGTTCCTTCAATGCTTTCTCTTCCCGGTTTACGATCTCTACCGGTTGTTTCACGTAAGGCAATTACGGTTGCACTACTATACGTTCATATGCTATTGCATTCCCAACATCGTGTTGAATCTTCGTATCATAGGCACGTAAAGTACATTGTGGATACGTTCGAATTCGGAGGTGACACCGTTGTCTTCTCTGTTCGTTGAACTCGCGCGGTTCCCGATATCCTTTCCTTCGTGATAAGCTCCATACGACGGCACCCCTATGTTCGCATTGTAACTACCTCTATATGAAAATTCTATCGGCGATAAGTAGTCGTTCCAACTGCTCCATGGAATTCAACACACAGACGCATGACATGACTTTAATTGTCTAGGCGTCCGCTTCCCCGATTCGTTGGCTTGCGAGCCGTTATTAGTGCTTGTGCTTGATCTCGTCGTCAACATTGTTGAAAACTCTCCCAGCACCTGAGATTCAACCTTGGGTCTCTATATGACATAAGCATTATGAAAAGTCCACGTGCACCACTATATCGTTCGTACATGCCTTAATAACTTTCTGATTAGAGATCTTTCGTTGATAAGTTGACTTGGTTGGTCTATCGATTATAACTTAAATAATCGTCACCATTTGACTTGATCCTTGGTAATATTACCACGGGCTTCATTGTCATCTTTAAAATTCTTAACGGTTGGGGATCCGCACTCTATGAGCATATTCTCACATTCCTTTCTCATCTCTCATATCCCTTTATTCTTATGTGTCCTTAACTCACTTGCCCTTTTTAACATTCTTCCCTTAATGTAATTTTATCATTTCAGTCAATTTTGACTGAATCCTAATTCCAATTATTCCTCTAGTTCTTTTTCTTGAAAATAATTACTTGAAGCTCCATCATTTTTTTATATCAGTTGTTCAAAAACTTGGCACCTTAATCTCTCTTTACTACTCATAGTATCAGCCACCATATTGGCCTTTCCTGGGTGGTAATGGACCTCACAATCATGATTCTAAATCAGTCCAACCATATTCTATGTCTCATATTTAGCTTCCTCCGTTTGAGGATATACCTAAGGCTCCTGTGGTCTGAAAAAAAAAATTCCACTTTTCTCCATAAATTAAGTCTCTAAATTTTCAGTACGAACATTATCGCCACAAATCTCAAATTTTAGGTGTAGGGTATCCTATATCATACCTCTTAAGTTGCTTCGACGCATTGCTATACCTCGCAAAATCCATTATTTTCGCTTTCATTTGCTCATATTACGATTGCGTTCGCTTCACGAACCACTCTAATATAATCAGTCATCTCAGACACTTCATCATTCTGAATCCTCCACATATGGAACAAGCCTTGACAATTTTCGTAAACTTCGATTTATAATTTGTCGTACCCCTCTCTTTCTATTTAGCTCTAATACCTCAACATTATCTCTCCTCTAAATGCTAAGTAAAATACTTGCATGGTACTAAGAATATTTTGAGCAACAAAAGTCCATTAAGGAACTTCATAGGAATTCGGGTGATTTAGCAATTAGCTAAACAAAATTTGACAGCTCAATCCATTTCAAACATAACAGCAGCTAGGACAATTAGCTAGACTTTCATTATACCGTTAAAATTTCAACTAGTTAGAACAATTGCTAGTCGTTCAAAATGACATAATCCACTAGTCAGTCTCAAGCTACTAGTGTAAAATCTCAACAACGTAGCCACTGAAGTAAATTTTTGGGCTACTCGGATAAAGAGTTAAAAGAAAGAGTAAATAAATGTTCTTGGTATCGGAACAATCGATAACCTCTCATCAAATATATATATATTTTTTTTATGAGTGAAACGGTCCACCTAAAAAGGGGTCTCCGTATATATATACTTTATCAACCTCTTTACTAGAACTGAATTCAAAATACCAATACAATTTGATATCCATTCATTGATTTCAACGTCTGATGTACAATCTCATATTGTACCAAAAGAAAAGAAATTACGAGGATTCTCTGAAAAATAGATCATCCATATCTTAACAAATAGTTGAATAGTATGAACTCGACTAAGGTGTCCAAGTATGAAAGGAAGATTCGAATATCGAATAATTCATTGAAGAATAACCACCCAACAATTGGGGAAGATTAATTGAATATTCCTTGAATGAAAATAAATATTAGAAATAACCATTCCTTGAATAAAAGTGGCGTAAAAGCCGAAGACGATTATCATCAACTAATCTCGGTCGCCTCTCGAGTACGAATGAGGTACCTCGAGACATGAATAAAAGACGTGTTCTCCAATCCCTGAGTCAATACGAAGGTTGATAACAATTAAAAGTGAAAGAACACATATCAATACGAGTATCAAGTTTATTTTAAAATAAGACACAACGGAACCTTTTTGAATCAAAACTAGAGCAAAGTCGAAAGGTTCCAGACTTGCATTCATAGGAATTAAAATATAGATTTGGAAGGCTAGACTCATTATGATTTCCTCTTCTGGTCATCCTGGAGCACGACCAAGGTACTCCGATAGGTAATGATATCTTACATACGCATACTCCACCTTAAAGGTAATAAGAGGAGGAGAATGAAAGAAACACAAGAAATTAAAGAACTAATTCAGTTGTCGATTACTTCCCAAGTTGAAGTAGGAAGTAAAAAGGTTACTGACATAAACTATTCAAGGTAACACATGACGTGAACAATTTTAGATTGAGTAATGTACCAGCAAGTAGGTACAAAAGCAATTCAATGATCATCCGTAAGTTCTGACATCACCTTGTACGAGGATGATCTCATCTTTACACTTTCATAACATAGGATACTAACTACATAGTTCCTCAAAATCGTACCGAACTCCCTCAATAGATTGGGGGTTCATAAACATAACTGCCAATTCCAGACAGTCATCCAAAATTTGGGCCTCACATGGTCAAGTCAATATATGTCACAAAAATGGTGGTCTACTAGTTACCAAGTACATATTCTCTAACAAGAGTTGTATCGAAAGAATCCAACTTTATACATGCTAAACTCCTTTCCGGTAGGTACTGGGATCGCCGTATCACTCGTTGTAATCGTACGCAATCTACATCGAAGTCATGTCATCAATTCACAACGTTCCCGATCTCTTATTTGAGCTATCCCGTTTTACGGTATGAAGCACACGCATAATGTCGTTTGGCATGCTCTTATCGAGATAACGTTCCCGTAACACATAAACGCAAAAGCTTCCTCGAGGGCAATGAAATCCCCAATAGTCTAGTAGAGACTATCTCTCGTGGAATCGCTATTCTTGGGGTATTGAAACCTCATAGACAAAACAACATCTTTAGATAGTCCAGGTATCTAAGTAACCTTAATCGCGTAAACAATTTTAAACGCCTTGGTCCCCACACTTGCTGCCCCCTTGTGGCAATTATGAAGGCTACGAGTAACAAGGCCCGCGCCTGTCCAATCATCCAATAGTATTGGCAATACCACCTCTAGCTCAACTACTCTTGAGACTCTACTTCGTGCTCCATAACAATGTCCTGACAAATCATGTACGTTTCTAGCCTCTTTCCTCATTATTTTGATGCTCTCCAAAGATTCTATCGGTCATACTATAAGACCTCAAATAAATATTCCACTCTTATTTTACTCAACGGTACTACATCCAGTAGTCCAACCACAAGCTCTATATGAGCCCTCACGTTACTCTCTTACATAGACGTAACTCTTAACACTCTCGTCTCTAAGTACTATAACTTATGCTTTGATACCATTTCTGTAACACCCCTAGATTCGGGGTCATGAATCTAGGTTGTCACACCATCATCCAATCATATAATACCTGTATTACCTCGATGATCCAACAAAACAACACCAAAGACCCCAATCTCTTACACACACAAGTTATAGCCTTAGAAACGTTACACAGTAACATTAGTTATTACAAACCAAATATACTATCCAGGATCTCATATATTATTTACAACCTCTACCTGAAGCTACAATAATAGACCTCACAAATCTATACAAGGTTTACTAATACAAACGTACTTGAAAATAATTCTCACTATATCATTCTGCAATTGTCTTTCTAACTCCGGCAGTATCCATCCTGCTGAACTAACTCAATGGTGGTCTCTCCATTCCCTTGCTCTCGTAATACGGGGTGAATCGGCAATGTTTTCTTCATGCTGAAAGTTTTAATAAAGCAAGAATGAGCTAATAGCGCTCAGTAAGAAATCTATCCCAGTTTAAATCCTTTTCAAACCTCTAAGGTAAATAATCCATATAGGATCAAAGTTTGAAAACTACTAGGGTTTGACCCAAAATAGTATACAGTTCAATATACTATATAACTTATAAACATAGCTCAATGCTTTTGTAGATCATTTAGAAATCCTTGGTATCCATATAAGAAACCAAGTTTCAAAACATATCTTTTAAAATAGATGTTAAACATTAGAATCAAGGCTTAAAGCCTAATCATTTCTTCAAAATACTATACAGTTCAATATACTGTATATCATAATTACTTTCTCAACATATATGTATGCATATATATTTAGATATCTCATACTGTTCAAAACACTATAAAATATTCGTAATGAACACCTTTTTGACTCTGTTGTGTTGTGATATATAAAAGAAGCAAGAATGAGCACTATAGCTCGGCAATAATATATAGCAGCATAATTATATGTGTATGCTGATACCACAATTGAAAACTTTTAAAACTTCATTCGTATACAGAATGATATATTGAAATATTCTTTTCGTCAAAACATACCATACAGTTCAGGATATTGTAGAAGAAGTATACTTTTCAACCACTGTCAACATTATCGGTAACTCAGCACCTAGGCTTTCGTTACAATGTCACAGTATAATTCCAATTGGAAGATGGGACTATCTAGAGCACACCACGATACACGATGATCAGTCGTTGTATCGCACTCACACTTTTCTACTAGTAGATGGATGATATCCTAACACGATTATCACCCCAGCCGCATACGGGCTGTGTATCTGCTGGACTGTCCCACAGCCTCCTACGCGAGATACATGCTGGACTGCCCCGCAGCCTCTTACGCAATATAATTTGATGGACTGACCCACAGCCTCTTACATGTTTCCTCCTAGTCCCGGATGAATATTCAATAAAACCGGAATCGAGGTTTAGTCCTGATTCCCCAAGTATAAGATACTTGTCAAAACTGTTCATTTTTACTGATCACCTTACTCCCTGATTGTTTGGGGAAGTAAGTCACAAGGGAAGTTGACTTGAGTCAACCAGAGTAATCACTGAGAAGGATTCTCTTCGCAAAATTTCGAATTGGGAGTAGTCGGAGTTTTCTGAGATGCTTTGATTTGAAATTCGTTAGGATAGGGCAGTGATCTCAAAACATAAACTCTTTCGAGAAATTGGAAGAGTAAAATCATTGGTCGCTCCTTAAACTGGATTCCCAATTTTTGATGAGTTGGAAAATATTTAATCGTATTTAAGAGTCTTAATAAACTCAATAAAATATTTGGGAACCCCTACTATTTTTAAATGATTTTTCTGAAGGCCAGAAAATATTTTAAGTAATTAATGAAGACCTTAAATAAATTATAAATAGGGTTTTATGATTTTTAAATCATTAATAAATATTTAAATAATATTTATTAAATAATTAAGTCACTTGGAATATTTAATAAATATTCAAATAATAAACAATTAAATAAATCCTGTTTAAATGAATATTCAAAAATAATATTCATTTAATTAAATAAATAAACAATAATATTTAAAATATCCAAATTATATTTATTGGAATATTTTAAATAAATGTAAAAGAAATAATCTGTCTCCGACAATTCTCCGGGTTTTTATGACAGCGTTCGTAAAATATCTCCGACTCCCGAATTACGTTTAAAATACGAATATACACTTATATAAGGTGTCCCAAAACTTCACATCGTAGAACATCGTAAGCATCAGGTATTATGATTAAAACAGTTCGTATAATTCAAAAGTAATTATATCACAACCACAACAGTTTACAAATCATACTGAATACTTAAGCTTTGGGTTTCGAAAACTTGCATGCATCTATCATATGCATATATTACGTCTCAACATTTTTAATACCATTACATCTATATACGATATAAGATTTGAAAACATGCATAATGTCATATCATATGCATCATTAGTATAAGTAATGGAAAACGTAGCATGGAATAAGAAAACTTGCCTGATGTCCAAGCTCTAACTGGGTGTGGGTGTTTCTCTTCTAGTCCTGGAACCTTTACCAAGACAATACATAGCCTCAATTAGTCACTTGATCGACAGTTCACTTATCCTAAGTAAACTCAACTTCACCCGACTTTCACTCTCTCGGGTTCACTTAAATTACGATCTTCTTTATCGTTTTAATAATCCTTTCTAGTCTCGTTCTCTACACCAATACGTTCTCTTGTTAATCCTTAAAAATTTTCGAGTTTTAGCCGACTCGATATTATCCTTTTTACTTAGTCAAAACGAATGGTCAAGGTAGTACCTCTAGCGTTGACTTTCCATAGAATTACTATTCCGCAACTCACACTCTAACACTTTTAATAAATCGGAACATTGATAATTAATTATGAAACCACTTCAAGGAGCTTCTTGAGTGTTTTTAATATTTATCAAAAATATATCGATTTGGGAAACGTGAGTTTAAATAGGTGAAACGTATTTTACAAGTCGAGCCAACTACGGACTTTTACTATTCGCACGAGTTTCACTAAAATGGTCATAACTCATCAACCGTTAACCTTATTGACACACCGTTTTCGCGTGCACGACCTAGAGAAGGTCTAGAATGTAATCCATCCAAAGTTGGGTTCTGGACAGGGGACTCACTTTCCCGAATGTGCACAACAGGTCAGTAGCTTTCCAGGGTATAGCGCATCGCGTAACTTTGGTTCCAACATTTTTATAAAATCGAAACATTCATATTTTTACTAAATTCTTTTTGGGTTGTCTTCCTTACTGTACAATATAGTTTTCACCAGAACTTAATGAATTTATCGATCCTTTAAGGGTTCCTAATTCAGTACACAATCTAAGGCTTGTAGCAGTTTTTGTTTCTTGACCTCCTTACACTAAAACGACCATATCTCATAAACCACAAATCCTCTCAACATGAACTTCATATGCATACAAACTACACAATAACATATTGACATGTATTACCAGTGGGGTTCACAAATCATTCATTAACAATCCGAAATTTCAGTTCAAAACTGTCCTAAGTGCAATTGGTCATTACGACGACTATACACATAACTACTTCCGATTTTAATTACTTTAAATCCACACACAACTCAACCAAGCCATCAATCCATCATTATAAATTCAAGGTCAGTCCATAAAATTTATGAGAACATTACCAACATCAACTCATAACAATCAACCATCAAGATTTAAGTATTAATACCCCAAACTCCTCAAACAACATGTTCTTGAACATGTCTTGAAACTTAGCTCATAACTTAACATAAATCAAAAGATGGATGAGGATTATACCTTTCCTGGGCTCAAGAACACTTGAATATAGCTTAAAGAACCTTGGTCTTGCTTGGACTAAGCTTATCATCCTCAAGCTCACCAAAAGAAATCAAGAACAAAAATTAGTATTCCCGGATTTACCATTCTGCCTCAACTTTGACCCAATATTTGAACATGCTACACTACTTGGATTGCCACGAAAATTTGAACGTACCTTGATTATGCATTGGGGAAGCTCTGGTCAAAATTTGGTGATTGTATCATGAGTAGATATGTAGTTATGCATTTTCTTTCCCCTCTGATCCTGCTGAGCCGAAATTCTGGAAAAATGAAATGGGGAGAGTTTCTTTTGTAAAGTGTGTTTTAATTGATATATATGACCCTTGTGTATATACATCTGATGTATAACCTCAGCTCCTTTCATGATAAAGTCCAACAAGGTACTAATTAAAGCAAGATTTTAAGGAAAGTGTTATCTTCTTTTTCCTTGTTTTAGGGAACTTGTCTCCAACTAGTTTGTGTAATAATATGTGATATATGGCTATATTATCAAGATAATATCAGCCAAGTCTTGGTCCAAGAAGGTACACACCTTTTCCCATTTTCCTCCCCCAAAATAAGGAACCTTTGTTCATGCAAGTTTGGAAATTTTCTTGTAAAAGTGTTCGTCGCGTAGAAATTTCTATCGTCATTCTCAAACACTTGAATGTGATAATCTCTTTAAATTCCATAATTTCCTTGTCGTGGGATTTAATTCAACCTAGGGCTTCCATTATCCTCAATGTCCCACGTTTTTATAAATGTTCAGTGGAAGTGAAAATCTTCGCATTCTGACGGCTTTTGCATTCTCTTAATTCCTTGTACCACAAAACTACATTCTCAAATATGTAAATATTCCATCATCCATATATCGTGATCTCAAAAGTTTTCCATAATTCCCAAAATCACTATTCATAATAATTTTTAAAATGTTACAAAAATCAGGGTTCTTACAGGAGACATCAGTATTTGATTTAATTTTGGCTTCATATATGTTACCATGCCTGTAGCCAGTCAATGTAATCTTTCCTGTTTCTTTGCTGACTACTTCACAATGTGTGGAATAGAAGTTGACATGATAACCTCTGTCAGTGATTTGACTAATACTCAACAGGTTGTGTTTTAGTCCCTTCACTAGAGCTACTTTTTCAATGATGACATTTCCAATGACTATATTGCCATATCCCAAAGTTTGTCCAATGTTGCCATCTCCATAAGACACAGTTGGGCCAGCTTTTTCCTCATATTCTGATAACAGGGCTTTGTTTCCAGTCATGTGCACAGAACATCCACTATCCATGACTAACACATTTTTCTTTTTACCCTGCATCAGAATTCCAAAACACTAATTAGAATGTTTAGGAACCCACACTTGTTGGGTCCATTTGTCATGCATTTTATTAACATTCACAGCAGAAGACTTTCTGACCTTAGCAGTCCTGACAGGATTTACTCCATCAGGATTTGCTTTGTTAGTATCAGTATTAACAAAAGCATGTTCAAACTTGACATTCTTAATGCTACCAGAGTTTGCACTATTTTTATCAACTTTAGGCAATGGATCATAAAATTTATTGTACAACTCATGATAATATTTACAAGTATAAATAATGTTAGATATAATTGCTGACGTTTGTTCATCAGTGTTTAAGCAACAGGTGCTCATCAGAGTTTACATTGAAGCCAGTCAGAGTTTGTTAAAGTCTGACGTGGTAATAGTTGAATTAGCTGTCAGTGCTGAATTGAATATTCTAGAAGCAATATATTCTGAAGATGGAAAGAAGCAGAATATATTGATACAGCTAAGGAAACGGAATAGAAGATAAGAATCAATCCTTAATTGATATGAATTGTATAGCTAACTTATAGGAATATCAATTAGAGATGGATTGTATGTAGCTGTGTACTATATAAACACAGATAGGTTATCCCTAGAAGGGATGCGATCATTGATTATTATTCTTGTAACCTAGAAGCTCTTTGTGATTCTTTAACATCATAAAGAGAGAAGCTGTTAATACAATTACAGTTTATTGATTCATAAACAGTGTTCTTGATTATTGTTATTCTCATATATATTTGATTATATTGTATTCGGCCTAACAATTGGTATCAGAGCCAAGGCTGTTTAATATATACAGTTTTCGATCAACAATACAAGTATAATCATGACTGAGGAAAATCAAGTTGCTGCTCCAAAGACTGAACAAGTGAAACCTGCTCCTGTGAGTCGATATGAGTCAATCAGGGTTCCAATTCTCAGACCAGCAGAATATCCAATTTGGAAGGTGAAGATGACCATGTTTCTGGAAGCCACAGATCCAGAATACCTTGATAGAATCTATGATGGTCCTCATAAGCCAACTAAGTTGTCAACAGTTGTTGCTGATGAAGATCAGAAGACAATTCCAAAGGAGAAGAAGGACTATACTCCTGAAGACATCTCATCGTTTGCAAAGGATGCAAAGGTTAGACATCTACTCCATAGTACTTTAGATAATGTTATGTCTAACAGAGTTATTGGATGCAAAACTGCAAAAGAGATATGGGATGCTTTGGAAGTTAGATGTCAAGGAACCTCTGCTATAAAGAAGAACAGGAAAACTATACTCACTCAGGAGTATGAGCACTTTGATTCAAGAGCCAATGAAACCTTGACTGAGACATATGACAGATTCTGTAAACTGTTGAATGATTTATCTTTAGTTGATAAAGAATATGATCTTGAAGAATCAAATCTCAAATTTCTCTTATCTTTACCTGAAAGATGGGATTTGAAGGCAACAACTATAAGAGATAATTACGAACTTGCTGAAACTGAACTTGATGAGATTTATGGGTTATTGAAAACTCATGAATTGGAGATAGAACAAAGAAACAGAAGATCAAGCAAGAAGACAAAATCTGTTGCTCTTAGAGTCGAGGAGAAGCCCATCGAGAAGAAAATCTCAAGGAAGAAAGCCAAAGGAAAAGCATTGGTCGTAAACTCTGACAGTGAGTCATCAAACTCTGATGATGGCTCAAACTCTGATGAAGCTTCTGACTCTGATGATGATGAAGAGGAGTTGATGCAAATGGCTACCTTGATGGTGAAGACCTTTAAAAAGATGGGATTCAAGAATTTCAAGAAAGGAAAAAGATTCTCTAGGAAAGATTCAAATTCTGAAAGAAAGCATTTCAGAAAGTCTAATGGAAGGGATACCAAGTCTGGAAAGAAGGACAAATCTGAGATCCAGTGCTACAAGTGCAAAGAGATGGGTCACTATGCTCCAGAGTGCAAGAAAGGAAAAACTGAAAAAGCACTCATCTCAAAAGGCAAAGACTGGGCAAACACTTCAGACTCAGATGAGGGAGTCAATTATGCTCTCATGGCAACTGGTAGAGATGAAGCTGACTCATCTGAAAACAAGGTACCCCTAACAACTTATGCTTATGATATTGATGATATATCTGAATTAAGAATTTATCTTAAAAGCATACATGTTAGTTATAGGGATCAGACTTTAGAGAATGAGAGAATAAAATCTGAGAATCTAGGTCTCAAAGAAAGAAATAAATTTCTTGAAGAGAAGCTTGTTAACATGCAACAAGTTCAAAAGGAGAGAGATGATGTTGTTTATGTTGAACAGGAATTGCTTAAAAGATATAGGCAAATAGAGTCTGAGTTGGAAAAAGAGAGGAAAGTGATTAAAACCTGGACTAATTCTGGAAAAGACACACATCAGGTTTTTCAAACAGATACTGTAGGTTTAGGTTACTGTGAGGAAGATGAACTTAGGTTTAAAGATAAAGTTAAAGTAAAACCACAACTTAAACCTGTGAAATTTGTTCATGAATCCAGTAAGCTAAAGTCTGTAGTTGTAAAAGAAGCTGTTGAAGCTTGTGTTGAACAAGTGGATATTGAATCTACAACAGAGAAGCCTATTGAGCAAGAAGCTGTTAGAAAATCAGTAAAAGTCTGTGAAAAACAGGTTAATGTTGGTTTAATGACAGGAAAACAGTTCAATCATAAGCTCAAAGAGGTAAAATCTGCTATGAAACCAAAAGGGTCCAAGCAGAATAGGAATGGAAAAGTAGGCATAAATAAAAGGAAGAATCATCTGTCTACTTCAGTAGCTCCAAGAAAAACATGTTATAACTGTGGTAGTGCTAACCATCTTGCCAGTTTTTGCAGGAAGAACAAAGATATTAATTCTTTACCCTCCAAGTCTGGGGTAAAGAATGATTATGTTAGGGTTAGGCCACAGACTTTATGCACACACTGTGGGAGCACTTGGCATTCCATATATACTTGCAAGAGTTATCATGCTATTTATCACAATTATTATGAGCTAAAACCCAACTTGAAATGGGTTAGAGCAAACTCTTCAAGTGTAAAGTCTGACAATGTTAGTTTAAACTCTGTTGATAGTGATTCCGCTGCAAAAGCTAACAATGTTAAGAAAGCCAAAGGATCCAAGCAAGTCTGGATCCTTAAAACTAACACTTAGTGTTTGTTTGTGATTGCAGGGCATAAAAGAGAGCACTCTTATCTTGGACAGTGGATGCTCATGACATATGACTGGAAATAAAGCCCTGCTATCAGACTATGAGGAGAAGGCTGGCCCAAAAGTTTCCTATGGAGATGGCAACATAGGATGTACTCTGGGATATGGCAATATCAATCTTGGAAGTGTCATCATAAAAAATGTAGCTCTAGTCTCAGGACTCAAGCATAATCTGTTGTCTGTGAGTCAAATCTGTGATAGAGGATACCATGTAGATTTTCATAATGAACATTGTGAAGTGATCAGAAAATCTACAGGGAAAGTTGTTCTAGTTGGACACAGGCACAATAACATCTATGAAGCAAGCTTGGTAACAAACTCTGAAGGAAAAACTGTGTGTCTGTCTGCAAAAATGTCAAATGAAGATAGTTGGAATTGGCATAAGAAGCTCTCTCATCTAAACTTGAACAACATCAATGAGCTAATTCGAAAAGATCTTGTAAGGGGACTTCCAAAATCTATACTCAGCTTAGATGGTCTGTGTGATTCTTGTCAAAAGGCCAAGCAAAGGAAGTCAACTTTCAAGAGTAAATCTGAATCTTCAGTTGTGGAACCTTATCATCTTTTACATGTTGATCTTTTTGGTCCAGTGAATGTAATGTCAATAGGCAGAAAGAAATATGCTTTGGTAATTGTTGATGAGTACACCAGATACACCTGGGTGTACTTCTTAGCAAAGAAGGATGAAACTGCCTTAACTATGATGGATCATGTGAAGCTATTAGACAAAGGATCACATTATAAAGTGAAAATTCTAAGAAGTGATAATGGTACTGAATTCAGAAATTCTGAAATGGAAGCTTTCTGCAAGGAAAGAGGAGTAAAGCAAGAATTTTCTGCACCTGGAACTCCACAGCAAAATGGTGTAGTTGAAAGAAAGAACAGAACTCTAATCGAAGCTGCCAGAACAATGCTTGATGAAGCAAAATTGCCAACTTATTTCTGGGCAGAAGCTGTTCAAACTGCATGTTTTACTCAAAATTCAACACTGATCAACAAGCATGGGAAAACACCATATGAGATGGTGAAAAATAAGAAGCCAAATTTGAAGTATTTTCATATATTTGGATGCAAGTGCTTTGTGTTGAAAACTCATCCTGAACAATTGACCAAGTTTGACTTAAAAGTTGATGAAGGGATTTTTGTTGGATACCCACTTTCAACTAAAGCTTTCAGAGTCTACAATCTGAGAACTAAAGTGATCATGGAATCTATACATGTGTCATTTGATGACAAGAAAGTAACTGGAATAGAAGATAAAGAAAATCATGATCAACTTCGCTTTGAAAATGAAGATTTAAACTCTGATGATGTAAACTCTGATGAAGTAAATCCAACAAACTCTGTCGAAGCATACTCTGATCCTCTACTGGTAAATACTGAAGAATTTTCTCTGACAGAACAAAATAGAGAACTAGTTGAGGGGGAGCGTGAAGAAACTTCAGAAACTTCTCAAAGTGATGACTCAAATACTGAAAGAGAGTGAAATGAAGAATCAAATAGAAACTCTGAGTCAAACTCTGAAAGTTCAAACACTGAACAGTCCAATTCAGGGGGAGCCTCAGAGAATGCAAATGGTCAAGAAAATCAGGAAAGCATGGATCAAGGGGGAGGATCTAATAATGTTAATAGAAGCCAATTACCTACAGCAAGAAGGTGGATACAGTCTCATACACCTGACTTGATAATTGGAGATCCAGAAGCTAGTGTAAAAACTAGAAGTGCTACAAATAATGAATGTCTGTTTCATGCATTCTTATCTCAAACAGAGCCCAAGAAAGTGGAAGAAGCTCTTCAAGATGCTAACTGGATAACAGCAATGCAAGAAGAGTTAAATGAATTTGAGAGGAATGAAGTATGGACACTTGTACCAAGACCAAAGAACAGATCTATTGTTGGTACAAAGTGGGTTTTTAGAAACAAAACAGACAGTGATGGAGTGATTACAAGGAATAAAGCTAGACTTGTGGCTAAAGGCTATTCACAGCAAGAAGGAATTGACTATGATGAAACCTTTGCTCCAGTTGCAAGACTGGAGGCTATAAGGATTTTTCTGGCCTATGCTGCTCACAAGAAGTTTAAAGTCTTTCAGATGGATGTGAAAAGTGCTTTTCTCAATGGGAAACTTGAAGAAGAAGTGTTTGTTGAACAACCTCCAGGGTTTATAGATCCCAAACATCCAGATTATGTCTACAGGCTGTAAGATATACAGAAAAAGCACAAGTGGAAGCTGTCAATTTCTAGGTGACAGATTAGTTTCTTGGTACAGCAAGAAACAGAAATCAATTTCCACATCCACAGCAGAAGCAGAGTATATTGCTGCCGGTAGCTGTTGTGCACAGATTTTATGGATGAAGAATCAGTTGCTGGACTATGGATTAAGGTACTCTAAAATACCTATTTACTGTGATAATCAAAGTGCTATTGCAATGACAGGTAATCCAGTACAGCACTCCATGACCAAGCACATCACCATAAGGTATCATTTTATCAGGGAACATGTGGAAGAAGGAGATATTGAGCTTCATTTTGTATCTACAGACCAACAGCTTGCAGATATCTTCACCAAACCTTTGAGTGAAGCTACCTTTACAAGACTGGTAAATGAACTAGGAATGATCTCTGGTTTTGACTAGAGATACTGGTTAGATTCAAACTCTATACATGTTTGATTTTATGCTCATGGTTCTTTGCATGTGTTAACTGTTATTTGTACCAGTATGTTAAACTCTGAGAAGTAAACTCTGTTAGTAATAAAGTGTCAATCATACTCTGTCGGTTAAAGTCTGATGTTAAACTCTAATTGTGATTTTGTCTGAAACACATGGACCGATGAAGAAACTTGTATGAAGCATGATTTTCAGTAAGTAATCATGAATCCTTCTAAGTATTATAGATTCTGATTACAAAATGTGCAGAAATTTTACACAGCATGATACTGTCTCTATATTTATAGCATCTCTTAGTTCATTAATCCTATACATTGAGTCTGTACTAGCTGTTTGCACTTTCTCTCATAAATTAATTGTATTAACTGATAAAAAGTCTAAACTCTGATAATTAGTTGCAGATATTTCACCCTCAAAAGATGCCAAAAAAGAGCACAAATTCCTTTGAGATCAAGTTGTGCCTAGGAAGACCCAGGAACTTATTGTATGAAATAAGGGCTAAAATCTTTGATTTTTGGTGACTAGAGCCAACCACTGATTACTGGAAAAATAATAATAATAATAAAATATATATATATATATATATATATATATATATATATATATATATCCAAATTTCTTTTATATATGAAGGGGGTGAAAATAAAAGATATATCCAAATGAAAAGATATCAGACTACAGAGTTTAGATATAAAAATCAGGTTTTATTTTATATGAGAGTTTGGGCAACTAGTTTTTACTGCTTTAGTTTATAACGACTCGGAAAAACGCTTGTACAGTATTAATATTTAAATAATATTTGAGATCTATGATATGTGAATATTGTGTGAAAGGTGGATATTTGACAATGTGATAATTAGATGTTTACTTGGTGAATGATATGGATTAAAATATATGTGTATGCTTTTAAATGCATTTTATATGAATTTCTTATTAAAAATCAATTCTTTTTTTACCTTCCGGGAATTTTATAAAATCATCGGAGACTCATTTTATTGTGAAATCTTTTTCACAACCTTTAGTTTATATTCTAGTATTTTCTAAAATTAATGGAGGAATTTATTCTTGGCTTTAAGGATTTAAATTTGATTTTATGAGTTAAATGTCATTTAAGTGATCAAAACTTTGAAAATTCATATTTAATTCAATTTTGATCCTAAAAATATTTTACAAATATGGGTGAGCTTGTAAATTCGTATTCTCTGTTTTAAAAATAAAATTGTGATTTTTAGATATTATCTTCATTTTATTTCGAATTTTAGAAAGGGTATTATGTTGGTTTTGTTTATTAGAAATCAGATTTTGGAATTAGCAAGTTACTATTTTGCCCCTGGGCTTATAAAACCCTGCACCCAGTTTTCCCCTTTTCTTCAATTGCTGATCAACTCTCTCTTCTCTCTTTCTCTCTCGATTTTTCTCTCTCGGCAAAATCTCTCTCTCTCGATTTCTCTTCTCTGTAAAAATCTCTCTCTCTCTCACATATGTTGATGATTATATGTATATATATATATATTCGTGTATGTGTGTGAGTGTATGGTTGTGTGTATATGTGCGTGCATCAGTTTTTGCATGCAAAGGGTTTCGGCAATTTTGATTTAATTCAAACCCGAAAGCTTGCTTGTGATGACTTCGTGATTAATTGGTTGATTTATATTGCTTATTGGTGAGGTTTGTTGAAGGAAACCCGATTTTTCGGGCACCTCCAAATCATGCCGCCGTCGGCAATGAGCTCCGGCGAGCCGACGGGGACGATGATGATATTTTTGAGTCCAAATTATGTATTAATAGCTATGTTAGTTAAGATTTTGGGTTGCATGTAAAGAAATTGAAATGTATGTATATTTTCGATTTTCCCCTTTAGTAAATTCGGTTTGAAAATTTGTTTATGATGATGATTGGTTGATGATTTCAAGTGATAGTGATTGCATGTTGATTAAGTGTGTTAAGTTTAGTTAGTTCGAAATTTTGATGGTTAAAGGTTTTGATTTGGGAATTTTAGTGAAGTTCCAAGTATTTGGATTGTTGGTTTAATTAGTGTTGGTATTTGCTAATTGCATGTGTAAGTTTTAGTAATTTCTTAAGAATATGAGTTTTAGTTGTGATATGGGATGGTTAGTTGTGGTAGAGATTATAATGGTGGATTGGTTTTGTATAGACATACATCATGCTGAATTTTCCAGAAAACTGTCTGCCCTGTTCTGTTTTGATTGTTTGCATAATGTTTCTGCCTGTGTTAGACAGAGAGCTTAGGATGTCACTGTTCTAAATTGAATCTAGTTTGTGCACGCGCTAACCTTGTATCGATAGGGTTAACGAATAAAAAGTTATGCTTATTTTACTAAAAGTTGCGCAGCAGGGATTTTCTGTGCTTTAGTACCTACTTTATACAGTTCGTTTTTAATCTAAATAAAGTGTTCTGAAGTTGAAACTTTTATGCTAAGTTGAGTTAGTAACCAGGAAGTAGCCTGTCAAATATGGTATTTGTTTGATTATTTTTGGATTTGTGATAAATGTTTTGGTAAGGCTTGCGCAGCAGATTTTTCAGCTTTTGAGATGAAAACATTGTTTGTAAAGGTGTTAAGGATATGGTTAGCATTGATCAAGTTGATTTAAAAGAATACCAAGGGTGGTATGATCTGAAAGTTAGATTATATATATATATATGTATTAAAGGAGTATGTTATGTGAACTTGAATGGCAATGTGCGCTTATGTGAGTTTTGTGCTTAATATATGGTTAAGAGTTATAAGTGATATAAATATTATGTGTTTACGCGTTTAGAGAACGTTGGGTAGTTTAGAATAAGGATTAGAATTTTGAGAGGATCATTCTAAGATAGTATATATTTTTTTGTAGAGTCACGAGACGTGGAACATAGAGATAAAGGAAAGGTGAAGGCAGAAATTCAGTGAGTACGGTTGTTCTAAAAGCTACTTAAGAATCCAAAGAAGTAGAGCCTAGAAATAAAGGCAAGACTAAGGTGGAGAACCAGTGAATCTGATTACTCTTTTTTTTTAGCTACTTAAGGCAAGTAATTCTGACTTGCTTGCGCTTCTAAATGCCATTCTTTCATTTTGACATATATGAATTGCTATCTTGTTTATATGCCCTTTTAATCCTGAAAACATATCATGTTCATTTAGTAATCCTTATTTCTGTTCATATACCTTGTTGGTTCATACACCATACTATGTTTAGTTCTTTCTTTGAACCTTTACACCCAAAGGTGAATATACCATAACTCACATTTTAGTACATATCCAAAACATACCTATGACATTTACTTCTTGATTTCCCATTGATAGAAATCCAGATTGATTAGATTGAACTTATCCAATTCCCAAAGGACCCTTTTATATACAAACATTATAGACACAACACAATGTCTTGTGAACCATATCTTGCTTAAACTCTTCTTCAGACCTTATCCTTATCCTTTGATTATACTTACATTTTAACCTGAGATGCTATTGCATCAGATTTAAACTTGTACCTATGAATCACATACTTACTTGAAATTGAGAATACATGAACCTTCACTTGGGTACTATACAAACACACATCCAATGATTTACAAAGGATTTCTTTCATAAGAAAGATTTTAAAAGAAAGGAAGTTTCAAAGTTTGGATTCATTTAAATTCTGATTTATGGTTTCCACGGATTCCTAAGATTGGAGGCGTAAGAGGCCGAGTGACGCCGGCCCAGCACTTTTTAATTATAATAAATGGACTAGGGATGGACTAGTCTAAAGGCCAATGTGTGCCTATTGGGACCCAATACAAGGACCAGAGGGATTGTGTGTCCGGTATGGGGACTTTACGTGGCTGATCACCCGTATTGTCCGGTGCGTTGTGAAAAATCTCCAAATTACTTATTGCTTTTCTTGAAATCATATATCTATATAAGGAAATTGGTTTACCCTTTGAAATTGCATATTTATGTCATTGTTCTGATAATCCCTTGATATGGATTCTGCTATACCCATGACATACAGATTGATATTTGAAATTGTTTCACAGTGGTTAACTATTTGGTTATATTATTACTTGCTGAGCATTTGGCTCATTCTTTTTCCCTATTCTAACCCACAGTTAAAAGAGAAGATGGTACGCACTTTTCAGTCAGCTAGGAAGTCTTCCTATAGGGTTATTTTTGGGATGCCAGCTCAGGCAGGTGATGAAGACTTGTAGAAGGTGTTTTGTATAAGGGAATGTAGAACTTTTAAGACACGGTTGTAATAACTTTTGAGACTTTTATTATGTAATAAAATGAAGTAGATAGTCGATGCTTGTTTCATACCATTACCTGTTAAAGATCCAGGGTAAAGATGGGGTCGCGTCTACATGTTTATATTATTATTCACAGGTTCATAAGTATAGAGGTTGTAGTGACTCCCCAATCATGACCCCAGATTGGGAGGGCGTCACAGGTTGGTATCAGAGCGGTCAGTTTTTGGTCACTGAAACAAGCCAGGATTAGGTGTAACAGTAATAAGGGAATATAAGGTGAGAAGTAGGACTTAAGCTTATTACGTAAGATAGGATTTTTAGATGCAGGTTACTTTTTGGATGAGTATTGGTAGAATTAAGATAACCCTTACCGTTTAAGTATTTTCTTGGCTTATTACTGTGTTTTTACAGATAAAGGCTATTTTGAGAGATTACCCTTCATCTGAGATTCCTTTTCCTAAGCCATATCCGTCAGTATCAGTGTATACATCCGGCCAAGTGGAGATTTCCATTACCCTTTGGGTAAATTTCTTTTCTGATAGTATAGCTGCAAGTCAAGGCAGATTTATATTTTTTGTATAAAGTGAAAGGGATTGGAGATGGATGGAATATTGAATGGATTATGGATTATGTGTGGATGATTGAGTTAGTATTTGAGATATTTTTAAACAGGGCATAGTCCATTTTACGAATAGGTCATGCCGAATTTTCTACAGAAATATTAGCTTAAGTTACGCACTTTCATGTTAAATAGTATTCCAACATAGCGAGCGAGTATACGCTGGAACCATCTGAAGATCGGGATTACGGACGAGGAAACTAATTCGAAGCTGGAGGAATCAATCGGAGAACCAGACTACTAGTTAGGAAGACATCACTTGTAGATCCTTATGTACTTTACAGAATTTCATCTGCACCGCGGAAGCTATAGGAAACACCACGCTAGGTGTCGTATCAAGTGTGGTTAGAGTTGAACGAGAGTAGAATCCCCGAGATAACGTCTAGAAACACTTAGATTCTTTACGATATAATAACGATTTTCCCCCGCGATAGAGACATTTGCCCAGAGTAGTGGCCTAAGTGTAGATTCTTTCTTTATTCAAGATTACATACAGTTGATTTACTATCGGGACATACCTATAACCTCAAACTAGAAATTAACTCCCCTAAGGACCATCTACATGAGACAAGGCATGATTATCTCCATACGTTCGATGTAAGGATAAGTCGGTTCATAACTAGCCATTAATTTTACTCAATTTACCTTTTTAAAAGATTCAATTTTTTCATTCTATTCTTTACGAAATACCTCTATTGTTCAGAGGCTAATTGATCCAATATTATATATATATAATAGAAACTTTTGAAACTCTTAAACCTTTCATATGTTCCTCTTAAATTTTTGATCCTCCTTGTTGTAACTGAGATGAACAACCCTATATATATAGGGGATTCAGGTACTTTCTATCTGTGTGATAGAAGTCCGGTGGGACGCCACCAGTGGTGTGTTTGTCATGGAAGTACTAAAGGTTGGCCACCTTCTGTACCTTGTTGTTTAAATTGACAAATGCAACCTAATAAAGTTCGATGATCATTTTGATCTCTTAGTTTGATTCTTTTTACCAGAAATTCTTACTAAACATACTTGTCATATATCCATATCTATTGACACCTTCCTATCTATTGATTCATTCTGTCGGAAACTCTTAGAGGTATCAGCGATTTGAAATTGCAAAGGCGAATGACGGTATTCTGAGTGTCAAGCTGTACTTATATTGACGGGAAACTGTTTTGATCAAAAATGGGAAATTGATTTAAAAAGAGGGATTGGTTGTCGAGTTAAATTTCTCATTAGACTTACAATACGATGTCAAGGTTTATTATTACTGAGAGTTTGGTATGGACAAGGAGAAGGTAACAAGGATATACGAATACTAATCATGTTGAAGTATGAAGTAAAGTGATATTGGATATACTAAAAAGGAGTTGATTATTGTTGATGAAAGACTGTTATTCTACTAGTCATAAAAGTATATATAAGCACCTGTTTATCCTATATTTCACTTTGGATATAGTAGTTAAAACATTACAAGGTTTTGAACGCCTTGAGACCAAATGTTGGACATAAATTTTAGAACCGAAGCATGATAACTTGAGCGTAACATGGTTTGAACCAAAATTTATAGATCTGGCCAGGTTTGTGTCCGAATACGTGAATATTGATGAGAAGAGATTTAAGAGACTCCAACAGGGGAAATGAGGTCGTGGATTAGGAGTAAAGTGATTGATCACAAACAGAAGAAGCTAGAAAAAGGGAAGCCAGAGACACCGAAAGGAAACCAACAAATAGGGAACTTTTAGAACCATTTCAATATAAGGCATGAGTTTCAGTCAAATAGGAATGTTGGATTTGGAAGACCAGAAACTGGAAATGATAAGCAAGGGAACCGTCCATAAAATATGGATCAACCAAGACCTCTGAGACCTCCGATACCAGAATATAAAACTTATGGAAATAAGCAACCGAGATTTCATAATAAGATCAATGTGGTGTGTTACAAGTGTAATCAGAGAGGGAACTATGCCAATGAGAGTCTGAATCCGAAGGCAAGAGTCAAGAGCAACAAGTGTAGGAAGGTATGACATTTCTTAAGAGATTACAAGCACTAGACCCAGTAAGCAATATGTTAAGGGTAACATGACCATTACACACTAAATAACCAAGGACAAGAATCCTCAATATAACCATGAGTGATACAGTAAAGAACAAGGATGTGGTTGCGGATACGTTTCATATTAGCTACATAAGTGCCAAAGTGTTAACGGATTCGAAGCCACAAAGTATTTTATTTTCAGAGAATTTGCTCATAAGTCGGACTGTAGAACGCAACTGTTAAGTAAAGTTTTGACTACATGAATAGCTACTCAGGAGCATATATCGATTAATCTTGCTTGTCCTCACTGTGAGATTGATATAATAGATCACCATTTTCTTAGAATGACTTGATTCCCGTGAAGTTAGGGAGATTTGATGTAAATTTTAAGAATGGATTGGTTAAAAGAGTATGGGGAAAATGGAATTGCGAGCCATAGATAAAGTAGAAGATGTGTTCCTAGGTCAGAACCAAACAAAGAAATTCTAAATTGTCATACAGGGAAAGAGATTATTGCGCCAAGGTTGTCAAGCATATCTTGCACATGTGGTTAACGCTAGTAAAGAGACACCTAAGGGGAAAAGATTCCAGTAGTTGATGAATTGCCAGAGGTATTTCTCGACGATATTTCAGGTTTACCTCCCAAAATGGAAATAGAGTTTGTTGTAGACTTAGCACCCGGAGTAGAACAAATTTCAAAGGCACCATATAGAATGACACCAGTAGAAATGAAAGAGTTAGCAATTCAATTGCAAGATCTTAGGAAAAAAGGGAGTTAAAAGGTCTAGTGTATTCCCATGGGGTGCGCCAAGTTGACCGTTAAGAACAAATACCCATTGTCAAGGATTGATGATCTAACTAGTTAAAGAACACAGTGTGCTTTTCAAAATTTATTTATGATTTGGTTACCGTCATTTAAAAATAAAACCCGAAGATATTCCTTAGACGATGTTCTGAACCTGATATATATGGACACTATGAGTTCGTAGTGATGGAGTTCGGTTTGATGGATATAACTGCCACTTTTATGAACATGATGAATAGAAATTTTAAGAAATATTTGGATAAGTTTGCGAATGTTTTCATAAGTGACATCTTAAGGTATTCAAAGATGGAAGAAGAGCATACAGATCATTTGAGAATGACCATAGAAATTTTAAGAAAAGAGATATTGTGCGCAAAGTTTTCTAAGTGCGAGTTTTGGTTGAAAGAATTACAATTACTAGGACAGGTAATTAGTAGAGAAGGAATCCAAGTGGATCCAACTAAGGTTGAAACGTTAATGAATTGAGTAAGGTCTAAGACACCTACAAAAGTTAGAGGTTTTATGAGATTGGATGGAGATTATCGAAGGTTTTTCAAGGATTATACCAAGATAGCCACACCATTAACCAAGCTTACTAGAAAGCATCCAAGAGTTAAGATAAATGGAAAAGGAAGTATTTAAATTGCTAGAGGAACGGAACTCTTTAGTCGAGCCATAATGGTAAAATAGATTCATTGTTACTGGAAAATGATGACTCATGTACCTTAGGACGATATCAATAACTAAATTGAGAACACAACTTTGTGTTAAGAATCAAGATTGATTTAACATGTTAAGATGACTGTATATGTTTCTAGACAGCTGAAGAACCACGAGTGGAAACACCCGACACATGACTGAGAACTAGGCACAATAGTCTTCGCATTGATTTGGAGGCCTACTTGTATGAAGGAAAGTATGAAATCTATTCGGAGCATAAGCATTTGAAATATATTTTCACCGAAAAGGAGCTGTATACATAAGGTAGAGGAAATGGTTAGGACTGATCAAGGAATTTGAGAAAGTAGGAATAGAGGTTCGTATTTCAGATCAAGCTACGGAGATGATAAACATATATACAATGACTTTTCAACTTGAGCTGCTAGGGGAAAGTAGAAAATGTTAAGCAGAAGTGATGAACGATAGCATGAGTAACTTTACAGGAGAAAGTAGAAGGAGTCAAAAGGATAATAAAGGAATTTTTAGGTTTTTTGTAGAAATTGGATACCCAATGTGACATGGTTAAAGAATGAGATACTGAATGATGCTCGTGAATTCGAAGTATTCGATCCATCCCAGATGTACGAAGATGTAACAAGGCTTAAAAGAAAAATCTTGGTGGACATATATGAAAGAGATATTACTGGATGAGTAAGTAAGTGTTTTACCTGTCAGAGAGTTAAAACTGAACATCAAAGACCTCGCGGATAATTACAACCAGTAGAAATTCCTGAGTTGAAATAGGAACATCTCATGATGCCAAGTAGTAAAGATTTGATCTGTAAGAGATAGTAGTAAAGCATGAGGTCCAAGTATCAATCGAATCTTACCAAGACCCTCAATTTAATTCAAGATTTGGAAGAAAGTTTTTGACATGCTCAGAAACCAAGTTAAATATGTGTACCGTTTATCGTCCTTAAACATATAGTCATAGTGAATAGACTATCCAGACAATCGAAGATATACTTAGAATTTGTGCGATGGATTTTGAAAGCAGTTGAGGTGATCATTTACCATTAGTGGAATTCTTTTGCCGCAATAGCTATCACGCAAGTATTGGAATGCCCGTGTATGAAGCATTTTATGGAAGGAAATGTAGGTCGCCTGCATATTGGGAAGAAGTGGGAGAACGAAAAGTTTTGAGACCCGAGCTAGTACAACAAACGAAGGAATAGATTGAAATCATTTAGAAAAAGACTGGTTACGGCACAAGACAGACAACGGAAGTACGCTGATCAAGACAGGAAGGATCTGAGTTTTGAAGAAGGAGATCAAGTGTTGCTAAAAGTGTCGCCATGGAAAGGAGTTACGAGATTTGGCAAGAAAGGGAAACTTAGCCCGAGATATGTAGGACCGTTTGAGATACTGAGGCGTATCGGAAAAGTTGCATATGAGTTAGCGTTACCACCGCACATGGAGCATATTTATAACGTTTTTCATGTTTCGATGCTTAAGAGATTTAATCCTGATGCGAATCACGTGATCGAATATGAACCTATCGAGATTCAACCTGATTTGTCATATGTAGAACAACCTGTAGAAATTCAGGATTATATGGATAGGAAATTAAGGAATAAGATTGGTAAGCTAGTTAAGGTTTTGTGGAGGAATCCCAGAGTTGAAGAATCGACTTGGGAACTTCAGAGCGAGATGCTTGAAAAGTATCCGCATCTATTTTCATAAGGTTAGATTCTGGGGACAGAATCTTTTTAAGGGGGGAAGGTTATAACGACTCGGAAAAACGCTTGTACAGTATTAATATTTAAATAATATTTGAGATCTATGATATGTGAATATTGTGTGAAAGGTGGATATTTGACAATGTGATAATTAGATGTTTACTTGGTGAATGATATGGATTAAAATATATGTGTATGCTTTTAAATGCATTTTATATGAATTTCTTATTAAAAATCAATTCTTTTTTTACCTTCCGGGAATTTTATAAAATCATCGGAGACTCTTTTTATTGTGAAATCTTTTTCACAACCTTTAGTTTATATTCTAGTATTTTCTAAAATTAATGGAGGAATTTATTCTTGGCTTTAAGGATTTAAATTTGATTTTATGAGTTAAATGTCATTTAAGTGATCAAAACTTTGAAAATTCAAATTTAATTCAATTTTGATCCTAAAAATATTTTAAAAAATATGGGTGAGCTTGTAAATTCGTATTCTCTGTTTTAAAAATAAAATTGTGATTTTTAGATATTATCTTCATTTTATTTCGAATTTTAGAAAGGGTATTATGTTGGTTTTGTTTATTAGAAATCAGATTTTGGAATTAGCAAGTTACTATTTTGCCCCTGGGCTTATAAAACCCTGCACCCAGTTTTCCCCTTTTCTTCAATTGCCGATCAACTCTCTCTTCTCTCTTTCTCTCTCGATTTTTCTCTCTCGGCAAAATCTCTCTCTCTCGATTTCTCTTCTCTGTAAAAATCTCTCTCTCTCTCACATATGTTGATGATTATATGTATATATATATATATTCGTGTATGTGTGTGAGTGTATGGTTGTGTGTATATGTGCGTGCATCAGTTTTTGCATGCAAAGGGTTTCGGCAATTTTGATTTAATTCAAACCCGAAAGCTTGCTTGTGATGACTTCGTGATTAATTGGTTGATTTATATTGCTTATTGGTGAGGTTTGTTGAAGGAAACCCGATTTTTCGGGCACCTCCAAATCATGCCGCCGTCGGCAATGAGCTCCGGCGAGCCGACGGGGACGATGATGATATTTTTGAGTCCAAATTATGTATTAATAGCTATGTTAGTTAAGATTTTGGGTTGCATGTAAAGAAATTGAAATGTATGTATATTTTCGATTTTCCCCTTTAGTAAATTCGGTTTGAAAATTTGTTTATGATGATGATTGGTTGATGATTTCAAGTGATAGTGATTGCATGTTGATTAAGTGTGTTAAGTTTAGTTAGTTCGAAATTTTGATGGTTAAAGGTTTTGATTTGGGAATTTTAGTGAAGTTCCAAGTATTTGGATTGTTGGTTTAATTAGTGTTGGTATTTGCTAATTGCATGTGTAAGTTTTAGTAATTTCTTAAGAATATGAGTTTTAGTTGTGATATGGGATGGTTAGTTGTGGTAGAGATTATAATGGTGGATTGGTTTTGTATAGACATACATCATGCTGAATTTTCCAGAAAACTGTCTGCCCTGTTCTGTTTTGATTGTTTTCATAATGTTGCTGCCTGTTTTAGACAGAGAGCTTAGGATGTCACTGTTCTAAATTGAATCTAGTTTGTGCACGCGCTAACCTTGTATCGATAGGGTTAACGAATAAAAAGTTATGCTTATTTTACTAAAAGTTGCGCAGCAGGGATTTTCTGTGCTTTAGTACCTACTTTATACAGTTCGTTTTTAATCTAAATAAAGTGTTCTGAAGTTGAAACTTTTATGCTAAGTTGAGTTAGTAACCAGGAAGTAGCCTGTCAAATATGGTATTTGTTTGATTATTTTTGGATTTATGATAAATGTTTTGGTAAGGCTTGCGCAGCAGATTTTTCAGCTTTTGAGATGAAAACATTGTTTGTAAAGGTGTTAAGGATATGGTTAGCATTGATCAAGTTGATTTAAAAGAATACCAAGGGTGGTATGATCTGAAAGTTAGATTATATATATATGTATTAAAGGAGTATGTTATGTGAACTTGAATGGCAATGTGCGCTTATGTGAGTTTTGTGCTTAATATATGGTTAAGAGTGATAAGTGATATAAATATTATGTGTTTACGCGTGTAGAGAACGTTGGGTAGTTTAGAATAAGGATTAGAATTTTGAGAGGATCATTCTAAGATAGTATATACTCTTTTGTAGAGTCACGAGACGTGGAACATAGAGATAAAGGAAAGGTGAAGGCAGAAATTCAGTGAGTACGGTTGTTCTAAAAGCTACTTAAGAATCCAAAGAAGTAGAGCCTAGAAATAAAGGCAAGACTAAGGTGGAGAACCAGTGAATCTGATTACTCTTTTTTTTAGCTACTTAAGGCAAGTAATTCTGACTTGCTTGCGCTTCTAAATGCCATTCTTTCATTTTGACATATATGAATTGTTATCTTGTTTATATGCCCTTTTAATCCTGAAAACATATCATGTTCATTTAGTAATCCTTATTTCTGTTCATATACCTTGTTGGTTCATACACCATACTATGTTTAGTTCTTTCTTTGAACCTTTACACCCAAAGGTGAATATACCATAACTCACATTTTAGTACATATCCAAAACATACCTATGACATTTACTTCTTGATTTCCCATTGATAGAAATCCAGATTGATTAGATTGAACTTATCCAATTCCCAAAGGACCCTTTTATATACAAACATTATAGACACAACACAATGTCTTGTGAACCATATCTTGCTTAAACTCTTCTTCAGACCTTATCCTTATCCTTTGATTATACTTACATTTTAACCTCAGATGCTATTGCATCAGATTTGAACTTGTACCTATGAATCACATACTTACTTGAAATTGAGAATACATGAACCTTCACTTGGGTACTATACAAACACACATCCAATGATTTACAAAGGATTTCTTTCATAAGAAAGATTTTAAAAGAAAGGAAGTTTCAAAGTTTGGATTCATTTAAATTCTGATTTATGGTTTCCACGGATTCCTAAGATTGGAGGCGTAAGAGGCCGAGTGACGCCGGCCCAGCACTTTTTAATTATAATAAATGGACTAGGGATGGACTAGTCTAAAGGCCAATGTGTGCCTATTGGGACCCAATACAAGGACCAGAGGGACTGTGTGTCTGGTATGGGGACTTTACGTGGCTGATCACCCGTATTGTCCGGTGCGTTGTGAAAAATCTCCAAATTACTTATTGCTTTTCTTGAAATCATATATCTATATAAGGAAATTGGTTTACCCTTTGAAATTGCATATTTATGTCATTGTTCTGATAATCCCTTGATATGGATTCTGCTATACCCATGACATACAGATTGATATTTGAAATTGTTTCACAGTGGTTAACTATTTGGTTATATTATTACTTGCTGAGCATTTGGCTCATTCTTTTTCCCTATTCTAACCCACAGTTAAAAGAGAAGATGGTACGCACTTTTCAGTCAGCTAGGAAGTCTTCCTATAGGGTTATTTTTGGGATGCCAGCTCAGGCAGGTGATGAAGACTTGTAGAAGGTGTTTTGTATAAGGGAATGTAGAACTTTTAAGACACGGTTGTAATAACTTTTGAGACTTTTATTATGTAATAAAATGAAGTAGATAGTCGATGCTTGTTTCATACCATTACCTGTTAAAGATCCAGGGTAAAGATGGGGTCGCGTCTACATGTTTATATTATTATTCACAGGTTCATAAGTATAGAGGTTGTAGTGACTCCCCAATCATGACCCCAGATTGGGAGGGCGTCACATAGTTTGTGGATTTTATGCACTTTGAGATGGTCTAAATATTCATGTTCAATAAACTCTGCTAATTCACACACAAATACTCACACCTGTACAGTTTGTGAAAAGAGTTTGTTTATAAAGGAGGAGGAGTGGTAAAAGCTGATGAGTTGTGTACTCAACGCCGAGGTAATTTAATTTTAATCTCTGATGATTAAAATAAATTTTGTTTGTTTCAGGACATATTATGATTTTGAGAAAAGACATTTGTTTTGAAAATTCAAAAAGAGTATGATTAGACAGTTGTTCAAGAGTATATTAAACAGAGGAGAGAGGTTGAGTGTATAGGAAAGTGTAAAAGGCGGTAATTATTGCTCTTTTTACTGCGCATGCGCTTTGAAAACTGTCAATTACTGCTGTCAGTCAGTGCATGTGTGCCACGTGTCCCACTCACACGAATTACGGAGTAAAATAGCTGTGTGTATTGATTAGAAACTGTTCAGTTTTTAATTCTTTCTTTTGTATTAATATTCAATACATCAGTTCATTTGAACTTTTTACAACTTACTCTCAAATACACACATACACATTTTCACAAACACTTTTCTTGCAAACACTCTCGTATTTTCTCTAAGTCATTCTCAGATCTACTTCAAGTTATTACTAATGGCAGCCACAATGTTTCACTCAGTTGGTCTCGAATTTGTTCCTAATAACTATGCAGCTCCTTTATCTAATGAGAACGCACCAGAGGCGTTTCATCTGTTTCAGAATTTTCTTGCTCAATCTGCAATTGGGCATGCTCTTGTGGAACCAGCACTGCTTTCTGGTTTGCAAATTAAAGCTTTTTGGGAGACGGGTGTTTTTGATGATGGAGGCGAGACTGGAACTCCTTCTATAGTCTTTGAATTTAACGAACAGGAGTATGTGGTAACTCTTGGAACTGTTCGTGCTGCTTTGGGATTTGGAGAATTCACTGCTTATACAATTTCTGTGGGTAATGTTGATCTTCAAAGAATGATGACAGAGATTGGATATACTGGATCTATGGTAAGGATTGGCCAACTAAAGCGACCATTCTTGAGAAAGGAGTGGAGTTTCTTTTTCGATTGTATTACAAGAGCTTTTGGGAAGAAGTGTACCAATTGGGATGCAATTCCAATTGATAGTCTGCAAATCGGGTATTCTCTTCTTTATAATACTAATTATGATTTTGCTAGACTGGTTTTGAGTAATATAGGGGAGAAAATGACAGAGAATAGGGGTGTTGTTTATTTTGCACGTTTCTGTCAAATGCTATTTACTGCTTGTATTCCTGCGGTTGAAATTGGTACAAATGATGTGATTCCTGCATTTAAATTGCACAAAAGAATATTCTCTAATTTGATAAACAAGGATGTCAAGAAAGGGAATGTTGGTGAGTTGTTACTTCCAGCTGTTATTCACCATTTTCTTGAACCACAACCAGAACCTCAAACTCATCAACAACAATCAGAACCACAGCAACCAGAACCCCAGTCCCAACAGGTAAACTCTGCTAGTCAAGTTGCTCCAAAACCAAAGACTGGTGGTAGGACTAAACACAGAGCTTTCAAGGCTGTTTCTCTACATACTGATGCTGGTTTACCACACTCTGTTGGTACTTCACGAAGAAAGAAGAGGGCTAATAGACCACATTCTTCTGATGAAGAAGAGATTGAGACTTTGCAACAGCGAAAGAGGCGACTGGTGGCTGCATATCTCTTTGGTGCATCCAATGTAAGTGCTGAAGCTGTTCCTGAGGAAAATGTTACTGCGAACAGAGTAGATGATACTGTTGAAGAAGCGTTTGAGAATGCTGAAGCAGCACCTATGCCTGAAATGGTAAGTGCTGATATCGAAGCTCCTACATCTAAAGATGATGTAGTTGAGGAAGCTGCTGCATACTCTGACAGCAGAGTTTCTGAGAATGAGGATATTGAAATGGATTTCTTTATTCATAATGAAAATTTGGAAGCACATCCTAGTATCAGTGTTTGTGATACTGAGGATGTGGCAGCTGATCAAGCCACCTTGGTGATTGAAGACTCTGTGGGTTCTCACACAGAAGTTCTTTCAGTAAATAATGCAAATTCTGAAAAAGGTGAAGAAGTTGATCAGAGTTTGGAAGCTGTGACAGAGAATGTTCTACCAGATGCTGTTTTACTTGAAGCTCTACAACAGGCTGTTGTTGAGGTTGTTACAAGAGAAGCAGAGGTTTTTGCTCAAGCAAACTCTGATATTCCTGAACCTGTTGCAGAGAAAGTAATTGATGAAGCTGCACAGTTACATAATGAACTTACTGCTGAACATGTTCCTGCTGCAAATGAAGCAGACATTGCTGAAGAAGCTGAAAATGATGCTGAGGGTTCTCATTCACACCCTAGTATTCAAGTTTCATTGTCTGATGGTGTAAATACTGATGACGCAAGGGAGATTAATAGAGAGACTGCTGAGTATTACCAGAATATGTACTATAACAGATGGGCTGATGCAGATTGTGTATTTTCAGCACAAAGGGCTGCGGATTTTCTATCTGATTCTGTAAAGCATATTTCAAACTCTGATGTTCTTACAAGTCTAAAGGCCACTGTGGTTCAAGTCAAAGCCTTACACAATAGGTTTGATGAAACACAAACAGTGGTTACCAATCTTAGAAATGACGTTGGTATAAGGGATCTCACTTTGAAGACTGAAAGGTCTTATTATTCTGCAATGTTCAAACAGCAAGCCAAGGATTCTGATGAACTTAAGAAGAGGCTTGGGAAAGTTGAGGAGAATCAGACTGCAATGTCTGCGCAACTGACTTCTATTTCTACTGCGTTAGAGTTGCTGACATCAGTATTTACACCATGCAAATGACAAATGCAAAGACACTCAAACTCTGAGACGGAGGGATGATTCTGCTGATGGTGGAAGCAAGGAAACTGAGAGGAATTTAATTTCTGCTCAAGGGCAAAGAAGATCAAGATTCAATTCTGATAGGTTGACAAACTCTGGTAAAGGAATCTCAAACTCTGCCAGTGGTTCAAGACTTAAGAGTTTAATTATTTCAGCCAATCCATTTACTGATGAAGAAATTGCTACTAAGATGTTTTTAGAAGAACATGGTAATAAAGCTACAGTTGAAGACATGGAAGCTGAAATGCTGAGTCTTGCTGAAGAGCATGAGAGGAAATTAAAGGATGGTACTTACAAGAAGAAAGCTGTCAAGGTTCCTAGAAAGAAAGAAATGGGTATTTCCATCAAGGAAACTTCTCAACAGAGTATACAATACTCAAGGAGGTCTGTGATAGCAAATACTGATAAGGGTAAGGGTAAACTGGAAGAAGAAGGACAGTTACCAAAGAAGATTTATTCAACCTCTGACATTGCTCAAGTTGAATCAAGGATAAACAAATCAACCTCTGACGTTGCTCATGTTGATATTTCTACTAAAATTGTGACAACCTCTGACAAGGCTCAAGTTGTACAAACTCAGCTAGCTCCACAACTCAAAGGTTTCTTAAGACCTGTACTTTCTGAAACTCTGACGCTAGAACCTGTGAATTTTTCTCAATCCAGGACAGTACTTGGAAAAGAATCTTATGACAAGTCTGGTTTAGGATCACACAGAGAAAAGAGGATAAATAACAGTCCAATGGATCAAACTTTACTGGCAGAACCTGGTGTTGGGGTTACTCAAGAGAGTCTTGACAAGCTAGAGTCTGTTCAGTTAATTCATCATAAGGGACTTAAGAAGGACTTTCTGTTATACTTCATGGCTGATGGCAGAGTATACAGAATAGGTGAAAATGATATACACTTGAAAATGGCTGAAGAGTTAGAATATGTCTTATATCTACTCAAAGTCAGAAATCAAAGGACTCAAAATGCTGCTGAAGTTTTGAGAGTAAGGATGATGAGAGCAAAGGCTCTCAGTGGTGCTAAAATTACAAGTGCTTACATTCCTAAGTACAAAGATGCTCATGGAAATCTTATTGAGATGAGAAGAAATAGTGCAAAGCTTTCTACAGCTCTGGGAATAAAGGTGTTGGAATTCAATTTGGAATCTGACAACGCCTTTATAATAAGACTTGGTAATGATATGAGAAGAAACAACATATATTCTCTGAGGGCTGCCATATATCAAACTGGTGAAAGTGATCCAGAATTGAAGGAGCTGAAAGAGATTATGATTGCTGAGCTAGAGAGAGCTGAACGAAGATTGCTTACAGACTATATCAGGACAGTGCCTGATATTGAAGAAATCAAGTAAAGTCTGACTGTAAGTTTTTAATGTTTTCTATTCTAAGATAAAGTTAAACTCTGATATATTTTAAACACTGCATTTGTTATATGTTTTGACATCATCAATTATCTGTTTCACTTGTACATTTTTATTATGGACAAGTTGGGGGAGATTGTTAGATATAATTGCTGACGTTTGTTCATCAGTGTTTAAGCAACAGGTGCTCATCAGAGTTTACATTGAAGCTAGTCAGAGTTTGTTAAAGTCTGACGTGGTAATAGTTGAATTAGCTGTCGGTGCTGAATTGAATATTCTAGAAGCAATATATTCTGAAGATGGAAAGAAGCAGAATATATTGATACAGCTAAGGAAACGGAATAGAAGAAAAGAAGCAATCCTTAATTGATATGAATTGTATAGCTAACTTATAGGAATATCAATTAGAGATGGATTGTATGTAGCTGTGTACTATATAAACACAGATAGGTTATCCCTAGAAGGGATGCGATCATTGATTATTATTCTTGTAACCTAGAAGCTCTTTGTGATTCTTTAACATCATAAAGAGAGAAGCTGTTAATACAATTACAGTTTATTGATTCATAAACAGTGTTCTTGATTATTGTTATTCTCATATATATTTGATTATATTGTATTCGGCCTAACAAATAAAATGCCATAAACTACCACAATGAAAACAGGACTTCTGCGATTTATAAAATACTGATCTATTCCTAACATCAGACTTAGAAATATCAGCAATCTTATTCTTACTCTTCTTACAATCAATAGCAAGATGATTAGAGTTACCACAGTTAAAACAACACTTTCTAGGTGCATTTGGGATATATTTATAACCATTCTCTTTATTGATCCCAACTTTACCATTCCTGTTTCTCTTAACAGTAGCTTCCTTTTTCTTATCTGTCACCTCATAGATTTTATCCTTAAGCTGTTTCTGAGACAATAGATCTACATTCTTAGTGACTTTATTCATGACAAGTTTAGACTTTATAATTTTAATTCCTTGAGTAGAGGTAGATCCCTTTTCAAAAGTAGAATTGGAATCCTTACCAAAAACAAAATTAACAGGAGTAATCTTAGATTTGGTTGCGTCTATAACATGTCTATAGGTCTTTGGACTGACTGTCTCATCAATGACAATTTTCTCTTTCAATTTATTATCTTCATCTGACTTATACCCTAGACACTCTTTCCAATTCTTAGAGGTATTAATCTCATGAAATTTCCTACCAGAGTCTGTCCAGGTTCTGATTTTCTCATTAGCATATTCAAGTTCCTTTTCAAGAGAAGTACATTTAGATTTCATCTCTAAATACATGTGTTTAGCATTATCACATTCTTTTTGTACATCTTGCATACGAGAAAATTCAGCTTCTATTATATCATTCCTTTTTCTAAGTTCAGACATCTCAGATAAGATCCTAGAATTTTCAACAGTTTGACTTCTAAATCTAATATGTAATGACATTAGAAAACGTCTTAACTCAGAAGCATTATCAGTATCAAAATCAAAGATAGTATTTAGTACCTTATCATCAGGAGCAGCAGTTACATCAGTATTGGCCATTAGAGCATAGTTCACCACCTCAGTATCAGATTCTGAGGAAGAGTCCATCCAATCCTTACTTGATGTGATAAGTGCCTTTTTCTTCTTGCACTCAGAAGCAAAGTGACCCATACCATTACACTTGTAGCATCTAACCTTTGACTTGTCAAATTTGCTACCCTTGCTGTCCTTTTTGATATACTTGTCTTTGTCTGCATTAAAAGCCTTTTTCTGAAAGTTGTCTTGTCTTCTATTCTTCCTGAACTTCATCCTTCTGAAGTTTCTGACAATCATAGCAACCATCTCTTCCATGTCTGAGTCAGAGAATCATCATCAGTATTGGCATCAGGATTGCCATCAGTATCTGATGAAGAGTCATCAGGATCTGAATCAACTACTCTTGATTTACTTCTAGAGACCTCCAAGGTTTTTCTTTTTGATTTAGCCTCTGCTTTCAAAGCAATTGATTTTGCCTTGCTGCTCTTCTTGTTCTTTCTCTGTTGGACTTCAAGATCATGAGTTCTTAGCATCCCATAGACTTCATCAAGAGACACAGTGTTCAAATCATACTGATGTCTAATGATCGAGGTCTGAGTGTCCCATTCTTCAGGTAAAGCTCTTAGAAACTTGGTTTTTGAATCTTCAGTTTCATATTCCTTGTCAACTAAAGATAAACTGTTCAATAGTGTCAGAAATCTATCATATAGATCAGTTAGGCTCTCATCAGGTCTTGCATCAAATTGTTCATATTCTTGAATCAAAAGAGCCCTTCTGTTTTTCTTGACAGATGCAGATCCCTGGCACTGAGTTTCCAAAGTATCCCAGATTTCTTTTGAAGACTTGCATGCAATCACTCTGTTTGACATGACAGCATCAAGACTACTGTGCAAGATATTCTTTATCTTTGGTTCCCTGAGTACATGAGCTTTTTCTTCTGGAGTCCATTCACTTTTATCCTTGACCACATAATGTTCAGGTACTGTATCTATTCATTCTACAATCCTTGTAGGAATATATGGTCCATCACGAATCCTGTCCAAATAGTCGGGATCCATAGCCTCCAGGTACATCAGCATCTTTACCCTCCATGTTGGATATTCTGATTTCTTCAAGATGGGAATCTTCATGCTTTCATACTTGGTTGTCGACATCTTTAGATCGTATCTGATTCAGAATTAAATCAGTTTGCTCTGATACCAATTGTTGCCCAGTAATAATCTATTGTAGAAGGGGGGTTGAATACAATAGTATAAGATAATCGACTTCTTTAATGTATATATCACAAATATGAAAGAAAGATAACAGCTTTATTAAATCTGATATAAAACTGTTACAAACTCTCTCAAGAAATTCTGATGTTCTTGAGAGCTGCTAGGTTACACAAATACTCAAGTGTATGATCGATTATGTTCACGTACATAAATCGAAACCAAAACTGTGTTTATATACTACACAACTTCTCTATCAATGATAAGTCCTAATCAATTACAAAGATTGAAACTTATCCATAATTGATAGCTACATTCTACAAACCAGGAACCGACAAAATAAACTTCCATCTTTAACTAGACTCCAAATATAACTCGAAGTAGGAATCCTGATCAGGTTCCAGTCCTGATGATCAAACCTGATCCCAGTCCTGATATGCATTCTGATCCTGACGACCATGCAATCCTGATGACGTCAGCAATCCTGATCAGTTGAGTCTAGCTCCTGACGATCATTGAATTCTGATCTAACAGAAAGGGAAATTGAGTCCGAGATACGTTGGACCATTTGAGATTTTGAAGCAGGTTGGGAAAGTAGCTTACAAGTTAGCATTACCCCCGCATATGCAGCACGTTCATAATGTGTTTCACGTATCCATGCTTAAGAAGTATCGACCAGATTCGAACCATGTAATAGAGTATGAACCCATAGAGGTCCAGTCAGATTTATCTTATGTAGAACGACCAATTCAGATATTGGATCGTAAGGAAAAAGTGTTAAGAAATAAGACTGTAGTGATAGTAAGAGTTTTAGGGAGGAATCCTAAGGTGGAAGAGTCTACCTGGGAGTTAGAGAGTGATATGTTAGAGAAGTATCCCTAGTTGTTTCCTTGATCTGATTCTGAGGACAAAATCCTATTAAGGGGGGAAGGATGTAAGATCCGTGAACTTAATTAATAATATAAATTGTATTATATGTGTAGAATAATTATTGTGAAGTATATTGAGTTTTAATGATAAAGGTTGTTAAGTGATTATGTGCTAAATTGGTGTGTCGGAAGCCCCGTTCAAATATCTTGTCATTTGAAAATATCTTCAATTTTGAGCCCCGTTTTGAAAATTCAAGGGCCCCGTTGAAAGTTTGTACATCATTATTATTCCTTCGTCATTCGTGTCTGAATCATTATCGGAGGATTTCTTCGCATTATTATATCCCTTATTATCCGATACTATCAATAGTATTTTTTTTATTTAAAGAAAGAGAAAAATTATTCCAAACCCTAACCCTAATTTTTAGGGCCATTGATATATCGTCCGTATCAATAATACAGCTGTTATAGCCCCAGTATTCTTGAGCATTAGTTATATAAATGATATGTATTGATTTGGATAACTATCAGTCTTTGTGGAGAGTTATCACCTCGTAAAACATGTATTTTTCTAAATTAGGGTTTTAAAGCGAACCAGTGGATCAATATCGATCCAAAAATGTCGTTTAGGGTATTATTTTCCACTAAGTATAAAAAGGAGAATTGTACATTATACTTCATATAATCCGTATTAAAAATATACAAAAATATAAAATTCCCGAACCGTGTTCTTCGTGTTCTCGAAAATCAAAATCAATTTTGATTGTGTTATTGAAATCCAAATCACAAGTTCAAGTACTCAAATCAAAGATCTTGAGCTCTAGTTTCAGAATATTCCAACCATATCATCATCTGGTAATTTTTCGATTTTATATGAATTTTTCAATATTCGACTTAAATTAGGGTTCTTGATTAAATTTGGGGATTTTCATTCTGTTGATTCTCCGTTCAATTGATTGCTTCCAACATGTTCCTAGGGTTCTAATTAGTAGGAATTCATGCTTTAATTTCATGTTTGTGTTCGATTTTGAGAAATTCGATTTCTAGGGTTTTGCCCGATTTTTCTTTTGAATAGTCTGTTCTTGTTGATGATCTGACATGATTTCTGATAGAGGGCTTTGATTGTATGTGTTGTAAGTTTCATTTTAACACAAAGAACGTAGAGTTTCATATACGATTTTAGTAGATCGGAAAATTTGTTCGAGGTCGCCGAAATTTGATCGGGATTATGATTCCGGCTGTGTTTTGGTTTGTTTTTGATCGGAATGGATTGCTGGGTGTTTAAGGAATGTTTTGATGTAAAAATCCCCAATATTTATTGCGTTTTTTAGTCGCTGGAATCTGGAAAACCCACCGGATTCTGGAAAATTCCGGTTTGTTCTTCCCGACCCGTTTACCCGAAATTTTGACGGGTTTCAATCTTCGAAACCCTAATTCATTTTCAGAAAACTGTTTTTGAATTTTATTTTAAAATTTAATTCGAAATAATTTAAATTTTTTAAAAATCATATTTTTATTTTTTAAAAAATACATTTTTAAATTCAGAAAATTCAGAAAAATTATATTTATTTGTTTAAATTCGAAAACTGATTAAATTTAATTATTTTAATTATTTTTATTTAATAATTAATTTATGTAATTAATTGATTAATTCTTTTAATCAGTTAATTCTTGATAATTAATTATTAATTAGATTTAATTAATTTAAATTAGGTTTAATTATTTTCTAGCTTGATTTAATTATTTAAAAATAGTTTGAGCATTTAGAAATTGTCAATTAATTTTATATTAATTGATTTAATTGTTTTTAAATACTTATATTGGGATTAAAAATCCGATTTTTGATTTAAAAATTATTTGTGACGTATTTAAATTCAAATAAGCCTCGAATATTGTTCTAAAATATTTATAAGTGCTATATGGTTTATATGAGTTGAATAATGTGTTTTAATAGTCCGTAAATTCCCGTACGAGGGCTAATGTTTGAGTTTTAATTATCGTAAAATAGATCGGGCATCCGATAGGAACCCGATTACTTGTTTAAATGTAAAAATGGTTATGAGTATATATCGAGGACATAATGAGGATTGTTAGACTTACTGTAATGAGTTGTTTATTATAGAATCAAGTTCCCGGAGCAAGGGAAAGGAGAAGGTAGAGTGAGCTCGGTTGAATTCCGTCAGCAAAGTAGACCAGGCAAGTATCTGTGCCTTTACTTGTTGATTCAATTGTTATTATTCTTCAGAATTACATGTATGTTACCATCAGACCGATTCAGATTATTCAATCTTCACCCGTATTGAGCACTTGATGCTATTTCCTTGAATATTCCTAACTTTTGATTTAATCCACAATCGTGTTGAATATCAGAAACCTTCACCTTCAATTCAGTTTATATTGATGATAACCATTGTTGACTTTCTTAAATGAGTACGTTGTACCATTGAAACCATTCTGGATCTATTTCTCGGACTTCATTTGATATTGAATAGTTGAAGCTCTTTTGCAACTATTGCACCCTGTCATTGTGTACTTATCTTGTTATGTATGTTATTGCTTATACTCTGTGATAGAATTGGCATGTTTTAAAATGAGACCAGTAATGGTCGGGCCATATTTATGGTCGTAATAACTTAAGGCCCAGATGGCCATGGATCCTAGTGGAGGACTATGTTATAAGCTAGTCCGGGGTTGATGCGTGACTGATCAGCAGCTCAACCTTTATATTTGAAAAATGTAGAAGTCCAATTCTAATTCATCTTCCTTCAATAAAGATTGTTAAAAGCATATGTTTGACTTGTATATTGTTGATTCAGATAACTGAATCCTTCCTTTCATTATGGAACTGTGACTGATATATATTATGCTTGCTGAGCACTTGTGGCTCATACTTGTTTGGTTTCTAACCCTATTCCAGTGAAGCGAGAGAATGAGCAGACACAGCGCTAGTGACAGTTCTCCAGATGCTAGGAGACCACCCCGAGTGATTGTCATTGGACGGGTAGTTGTCTTACTTTGGAAGTTAGACTAGATGTCTAGCTTTGTATATTAAGTTGTGTAATAACTCTGAAAATTGGTTTGTAATAATTATGACTTAGAAGCTTGTTTCATGCCATAATCTGGATGTGGTCTTGGATAAGGGGTATTTTATGTTATTATATTATTATGCATGTGTTATATTCAGGTATATTGTGTTTCGTTGGTCGAGTGACTCCCCAAATATGTACCCCGGGTTTGGAGGGGCGTCACAGGTTGGTATCAGAGCAACAGGTTATAGCATTTGAAACAAGTTAGGATTTAGGGTCCAGGATAACATAGAGCGTTAAGAATTCACCTAATGGTCATAGAAGGTCGATTAGAGATATTATGTGTAGTAATCGAGTATGGTTATAATTGCAGCCACCTAGCTCTAATTCAGATTCAGATCCGTCAGAGCATCCGATAGAGGAGAGACACGTACCAGATATGAGAGCAGGACCGTCGCGACCGACACTACATCAGTCTGGACCTATAGTGGTCATGAGGGATCCTATACCTTGTCCCGTTCCACTTCGACGCATACCCGCAGCACCGCGGTCTCAGGCTTCAGTTTCCGGACCTTTGTTCCAGATCTCTGAGCCACCAGTTCCACATCACCGTTATCAGAGGATGAGAGAGGAGAGGGATTACTTTCATAGACAGGTATTAGAGATGCGTGGGATGCGTTCAGCGGAGGTAGATGTAGCCAGAGATAGAGATAGATTCAGGGATCAGGTAGGAGAGACACGGATGAGACTCAGGGTTGTGAGGACATTGGTGGAGACAAGGTTGCATGGACTAGCTACTAGCAGAGAGGGAGAGACTACAGTAGGGATGAGAGAGATTTTGGATTTTACGATGAGGGAGATAGGGGAGATTGCCGTACCAGCACTATGAGAGACCAGAGATGATGATCCAATGATAACATTTTCAGCTTCTAGACTACCATATCCTTCAGTTATACCTTTGTTGTTATCTCCAAAGGTAACCACTGGGCCAGCTTTCTCAACCACATTTGATAGCAGGTGTAACAGCCCCAAATCAGGGGTCAGGGATTTAGGGTAGTCACGATCCATGTACTCCTTGCCTTACCTGTATTACTCACACCATTCATAATTCACCTGCTCATGACCCCACAACATATGTCTCTCACACACACACACAGGTTAGAGTCTCAGAAACGACACAATACAACAACTGCGGAATAAATAATTTTTATTACAATACCCAAATGTCTTTTGAATCCGTCACTGATACAATTTCTAAGTAATGTTACATTACCAACTTAGTCTTCTGATGCTTACAATCCTCTAATACCATTCATGTCTATACATAAGTTGAATGCCAAAAGCCGTAGCCTGATTCGATTGGTTCGTACTACTCTTCGGGATCACTGCTAGAAACTGTTTATGGAAACGCTTTGTGGGGTAGGTGTCGTCCCATTGGCATCCTGCTTCGCTGCTATATAATATATATAAAACAATAGCAAGAGTGAGCGATAGCTCAGCAAGGTAATAAAAGTATGGCATAATTCTGCCTTTAATTCAACCCAGAAATAAAGCGGGTATACGACAATAATTTGTCATAATATCTCGATACTGAAATTATTTCCTTATCGGAATATATATACCACAACAGTACTTCAAATATCAATTATCGTCTTTATACGAAAGATAAGTGAAATTCGTACTTGCCGTAGCAATTTATCAAGATAAGTATCCTTTACTGAAAACTCGAATATTTTCCCTAATCGGGATATGATAGAAATTTGGATGCTGACACCCTGCTCCAGTGACGTAGCACTCAGCAGTTGTGGATACTATAACACTCAGCAGTTCAAGATACTGTCAGATGGGAACACTGAACTCCGTATGTAGGAGAAATTTCATTTGAACTCTGTATTGAGATTTCAATAATTCCAGACGTGGATCGACGATGATCAGTCGCCGCTTCCAGGTCCACCGCGGGTCTTCTCTACTAGTAGAAGGATAAAAACTCCATCCGTAATTACCCTCAGGTAAAAGCTCCATCCGCAATTACCTTGGATGAAAGCTCCATCCGCAATCATCCTGAATGAAAGCTCCATCCGCAATCATTCTGGCGCAAGTTGGGCCAAATTCAAGTTCCCCGGGCAAATGCCCGTTCAAAGATCGCACTGGGATCCTTTGGTTACTCCCAGAATCAATCGGAAGTTAACCCATTAACCCATATTGGCTCTTAGCCGGACTTTCACAATCCCTGGTTACTCCCGAACAATGGGAAGCTAACCCATAAGTACATACTGGCCTATAGCCGGAAACTCAGGTTGAGCGACAAATAGTCTTCATGAAATCGAGATTGAATCTTTTACTTTGACAGTTCTTTTGAGTTTTGAGAGTTTAAAATGAATAGCAGTTACAAAAATCAGGTTCCCCGTCTTTTGGATAGTGAGCGAGCATTTAAGTCTTCTCAAAAGACAGACTTAAATGGAAAAACATTGTTTTGGGAACCTCTTTTTGATTTGAAAATAATTAATAATATTTATTAAATAATTAAGCCTCAAATGAATATTCAAAATAAAAATAACATTCATTAAATAATCCTCAGATGAATATTAAATAAATAACCTCGAATGAATATTAAATAATTAAACCTCAAATGAATAATAAATAATTAAACCTCGAATGAATGATAATATTCATTAAATAATTAAAGATTAAATGAATATTCAAAGTAATATTCCTTAAATAAATAATCAATCCTCGAATAACCGTACCCGATATCTTTATCGGAAAATAACCTTTATCATATACAAAATATAATCACTTCTGATCTTTCAAGAAAATCACACGCCCTTATCCTAGGGCATTATAAAAACCTGGCTTATAACTGATATCCCATATCTAGCTTATAAGCCAATTACCAAATCATTTCCAAGTAATAACCTTCGAATGAGGTAATATTCAAATAACATTACTCAAATCATTTCCAGGTAATTCATACTTTCTAGAAATATAATTAATGTTTAATAATAGCATTCCTCAAAATAATTAGTACACTGCCGCTGGAATCCCTCCGGGTTTCCACGGCTATCTCTATATCTCAAAGTACTGACTCCCGGTCTAGAGTCGGAAACAAGAAGTATGCTCTTATCTCTAGAGCTACAAGGTACACCGGTTTATAACTACTTTATCTCAAAGCTCATATATAAACCAAAATCAAACTCTATTTTATACAATACATAACATGTATCGCAAAACTGTATAACTCCACACATGGCAAAAGCAGTAATATATAATCAATACTCCAAAGTATAGATTTAGAAAACTTTCATCTAGTATATGCATACTTCAAAATATGGTTTTAGAAACTTGCCTGATGCTCGAGAAGTGATAGGGGTTCGCGACGATGCCGGACAATCTAGACAAAGTCAAACGAAAACACACGGTTAATCCCCTCGATAAACCACTTATAACTCAATGCTTAAACACGTAAGCGAAACACTACCAAGGCATTACTAGCTCATTATAGGCTCGTACTAAGTCCATGTTAATCGACAATTACTTAAGTCGTAGGTTTAGTCCGAAATCGATCCTCGAATACAAGTTATACTTAACCATTTACAACATTGGTTTCTAAGTCATGTTCTTAGTGGTTCTCGCTTGCGCCGCCTCGGCTAAAACATTTATATAAAATCGAAAAATAATCTTTTTAATCCGACTCTTTTTCGTGAGCCTTCCTAACTGTCTCTAGTATTATCCCTCAAAGTTTCACATTTTAATATGGCTTCTAAGTGGTCCAAATATAGCCTCAAAGTGGCTGACCAGAGAAGGGTTGTTCCACCGAACGACGTTTACTAAAACTCACTTTTCTCCTAAACCGTAAATCGTATAGGCATGATCTTTATACCAAAACAAACCTTTAAACAAGACCTACAGGCTCCTGGTCAGTTCTGCTCAAAAATATTCCAAGAACAGTTCGTAATTCTTGCTCAAAACAACCTTAAATCAAATGGGCATTACGACGGCTATAATCGTAACGTTTTCCATTTCCAAAACACAACCAAATCAATACCAATTAATCCCAAACTCACCATCCACCTTATACACCCTCCACTCAGTCAAATCCTCCATGAATAATCAAAACAAATTCATAACCCATCCTCCAAACTCAACCAACAATTCATATAATTACTTAATCATGATCTTAACCTTACATAAACATCAAAACCACTTCAAAACTCATATAAACAAAAAGGGGCAGGGGTTTTTATACCTTCCTTGGTGCTTCATATACACTAACAATGGTTTATAATCCTTCCTTGAGCTTTGAACAAACCTTATCAAGCTTAATCCTTAAGAAACAAAATCATGAATCATGAAAAGTTACTATTCATCATCACTTTGTAAAATCCATATAAAATCAAAAAACAAGAGTTTGGTTCTAAGATTTTTACCAGACCCTGTACTCTTCATAAGATTTCTTTTGAGCTATAGATCGCCACATTTAAAGCTTCCTAGCTAGGGTTTTGAGTCCCATCTTTCTGCTGGACACAAACTGCACAGTTTGGGTTCTCCAACTTGGGGAAGGGATTTGACTAGGCTACACTCCTTTGTTGGCCATGAAATTTTGATAGAATGTTGTCCCTGGAGTGGAGAAGCTATGGTTAAAATTTGGTGATTTTAGGACAAGTAGTTTTGGAGTTATGAATTTTTCTCTCCTCCTTGTGCAAGCTGAGCCGAAAATCTGGAAAATGGGGGAGAGTTTCTTGATTTTTCTTGCCTTGTTCAATTAATGGAAATGCTGATTTTTAGAGACAAAAATGGTGAGTCATGGCTTGGTGTATTGTCCTCTTGACACTTGTCACACATGCAAGAGTGGTGGGCAAGTGGCTTGACTGCTTTGCTTTACTGGTTCGTTTCCTTTCACATGGATGCTCCAAATGTTGCATCCCTCGAACTAATCTTGTTACATGTTACTTCCATGTCTATATTTAATCCTGTAAATATTGCCTTGTTCCTCTTGAAACGATTCGAAATATTTTCCAAAAAGAGCGAGTAAAACTTTACGCGATTCTCGTAGTGAATAGTAACTATTCACTATTCACTTAACAATCGGATTCTTAAATCGACTTTAATAAAATAATAAAATTCCAAAATATTAAATCCTCAAATCCTCAATTTTCATATCTCATTTCTTGAATATAATAATATATAATTCGCTGCCCGGTCGAATATTACACCAAAATAAAATTTGGAATTTCTGAATTCCGATCGTCTTTGCATTCACTTATTTACTCCGTAGATCACTAATATGACTTCGGAATATCCACACTACGTCTCGTACATAGGTGGCATGAAAAATTTTCTTAACCCTCAAAATCACTATTCATCCACCAATATCACTATTCACTGCTGCGCTTAATCATAATAAGAAAAGTTTTAAATTTTTCCAAAAATTCGGGTTATTACAGTCTCCCCTCCTTAAAAGGATTCCGTCCCGGAATCAACTTAGGAGTAACTGGGGTACTTCTCTTCCATTGCACTTTCTAACTCCCAGGTGGATTCTTCCACCTCTTGATTTTCCACAAACCTCTCACTAGCTTGTCAACCTCGTCACTTAGCACTTGCTCTTTTCTATCCGTGATTTCCACAGGTTGTTCTTTGTAAGTCAGACCAGGTTGTATATCTTCCTGCTCGTACTCTAGCATATGCTGGGCATCTATAGTATACTGACGTAGCATTGACACATGAACCCCGTTATGACCATTCTACAAGTTTGGGGGGTAAGGCTGGCTCGTAGGCCACCTTCCTGACGCGTTTTAAAATCTCAGATGGCCCAATGAATCTCTGGCTCAACTTCCCTTTCTTTCCAAATCTCATTAATTCCTTCCACGAGGATATCTTTTAGCATCACGAATCTCTAACCTCATATTCTCTATCTTGTTTGTACAGAAAATACACCAACATAAACTTGCTTGTCATCCATCAACATGCCATTTAGCTTATCAATAGCAGTACTATCTCTATACTCGCGGGCTTAGTCCGCATACTTTCTCTGTTTGTCTTGGTTGTCACTAGCCGCTTGTTGGTGAAATCTTTTGTCTTTCTAGTTTGTTGGACTAACTTGGGTTTTGTGTAAAATCTCATCCTTTAATTCCCGATCATTCGGAATCCATCTCTGTCTCATTTTAGTTAAGGGTATCGGCCACCACATTGGCCTTCCCCGGATGGTAGTGTATCTTTCAGTCATAATCCTAGGTCAATTCTAGCCATTTCTCCATCTCATGCTATCTACTATCACGGGTAACTCAAAGCCAATTCATTGCGTTCCATAAAAATTTGTGGGTGCATTAGTCAACCCAAAATAACCTCGCTGAAAACTCGAAGTGTCTATTCCTAGTACGAATCGCAGTCTCGGGTATATCCTCGGATTTAACTTCCAACTGTTGATATCCAGTTCTTAAATAAATTTGGAATACACAGCGTTCTTCCGCTGATCAAACAATCATTTACAAGGGTACCTATTCTCCATGTCGAACTCATACAACTCTCGAGGTTCGATGCATAATCTTGTGCTAACATCTTTCTCTCTCACAACAACACTGGGCTCTACACGATGGTGCACTGAGTCTTATCACATCCTTGCTCAGCAATTCTCGTAACTGAGTCACTAACTCTTTCATTCCCACTATACCCTGAATACTCGGTATTCATTCTCATGTCATCCAAATCGATATCTGGTAGCTCATTAAAACTTTGTACAATCTCCCAAACCATTTTAGTTCCCTGTATACTTGGTATCTCTTTTCTTGGCGTCAACCATAAGAGCTAATTAAGCCTCGCATTTCTGACGTAATAGTTTCTTAGTCTGAACTATATTCAAGAATCTCTAAATCTGTCTCCATTCTTTATTTATTCCTCTCTCTCCCTTATAATCAATCTGGGCTCCATTGGGTGTAACCCAACCCATTCTTATTATAATATCAACTTCTCCCAACTTGAGAGGAATCAGGTCTATCAAAAGTGTCGACCTCATATTTCTAGTTCACAACCTGGATGTACCAGTCTTATGGGAAAATCCCTCGCATGACTATTTCTACTTGTAATTATTCTCTTTAGCGGCTCGGCCTTAGGGTTTAATTATCATGCAACTTATTGATATACAACGATACATTAGCTCTGTCTAAACAGTGTAGAAGGGCACCTGCTATTTAAAGGTCCTGACAGTGGGCTGCTTGTTGGAGGTAGCCCTGGTTGAAACCTACTGGCTTTCTTTCCTTCTGTGTTCACAAACTCCGGAACAAACCTCGATAACTCAGAGAACTTGGCCTCATACTCGGTCACAGTCATGGTTTCTTGTTTTAACTCTTTAACTTCATTTTCATCCGGGTCTCCATATATTTCCGAAAATTATTCCTTTAAAACAACACACTCTGCACCTCTCCCAAGTCACCATATCAGCTCCCTCTGACTCCATCGTCAGTACTTACCTTGCTAACCCAGAGGTAGTCTACATTCGTAAACAACTCCTCCAAAATCTCAATTCCACTATAGGGCATCTGTCTAACACCGTTGTCACTGGAGTTCACGGCACATCGCTATTTCTTTCACGTATATCGATTGACACGCTTTCCATTATCATAATATCCTTGGGAGAATAACCCAATTTCATTGATATGTCACTAATATTCTATTCGTCTTAGGGATTCGCTCCTGTCATAGGCGATTTCGTTGCGAATCTAATTCCTATCAGCGAATTTTGACTTATTTGACCTGGTTGGCCTCCCCTTGAAATTCAATAAGGATAACAAAATTATGGGGCCTTGAAAGATAGCTCCCATATCAAAGAAAATGTCACACACTGGTGATCATAAGGTTATGAGTTTTAAGGTAACCTTATTGGAGGTAAGAGAATTTTACCGAGAGATCAATATGATCATAAGAACTCAACGTTGTGTGCCTCAATTGAGACATTACTAAAGGTAATTAGCCTTCTTGTATTTCACAACTTACAAGTGATGGCGTCCCATCCGACTTCTATCACACAGACAGATAGTCCTTGTAGCCCCTATAAGTATAGGGTTGTTCGTCTCAGTAGAAGTTGAAAAAATATGAAAGCAATTCGATATCACTTTAATAATTATCGTCTCTCGACAATATTTCTCAAAGGAACACCTTGGATTAAAATTGAACAGATTCCAAAGGTGCGGTTTTTCCAAAGAAAATACAAAGAAAAGAATAACCAAAAAGATATTGGTACTTAACAAACAAGTGGTGATGTATCACCATAGGGTCATTCATTATTTGAAGAAAAGTAAAAGCTTAAATAACATCATTTGACAGGGCTTCGAAAACCTGAAAGCAGGCATTGTGACAGCCTCTGGCACAAGTGAAACTGAATATGGTTTAGCACAAGTGCTATAAAACAACTTCGAAGAGGGAATATACCCTTTATCAGAATTCTTTCTTGGAAAGAGGTCAAGATAGATCATAGATTGGGGAAATATCCCACATAATTTGCAAATGGGGAGGGTACTACCAAGGTCTCTACGGATGCCTTTTATGTCGGCTCCTCTAATGGATAATCGTTCGATTCTAAAACTTTTCTTCTTCAGGCACACCCTAAGGTGCTCGATACTTACGTTATTGCCGACTCATAATAGTCGCTAAGGATTCAACCATCGACCTTTGCAATCGCAGGGAATTCTATTCGACTAGGCGCAAACATCCCAAGTAAGCGTTCTGTTCTATAAGAAGACTTCGATACCGTTGTTGCCCGTAGCAATGACAATTCCACATGTCGACTGGGCGGTACTTCGGAAGATCGTTAGAAACTACAGGCTTAAATTCGGTCTCTATTTCAATCATCCTTATACCCAATATTCCTTCTCCCATATCAATCCCGTGCGCTACATAAGCTTAACACTTTTGGCACAATAGCCTTTTCATTTAAGTCAATCCCGGAATTTATCAGTCCGTCCTGGTCCTTAAATATATTTTGCCTTTTCCGTCCAATCTCAACTTCATCATTTTATCTCTACAATCAGTTGTAGCAATCAGGGTCTGTCCACCAACCCATATAACGGCTAACTTATCCAATCCACAGGGTTCGCTCTAATTTCCACTCTCTTTGGTGACATCCTCAGGTAATCAGAAAGACAAGGTTTGCCAAAAATTTGCTGAATTTCTTTCCAAAATCAGGGAAATTTGATCAATCTATTTACCTACTAGTAATGCTCGGATCGGATTTCCGACCTTTCTGTTCTATCCTCATAATTCCTTCCTGGTTTCCTGCGGGTGGTAAATCTCGTTCTCGATTCCGCCTTAGCGTGCTTGTCTTACAATAACATTTGCATGGTACATATACCCAAAATTCTCCTTGGGATAATAAAATCCCTCAATGACGTAATAGACACTCTTTCCAGTGGAATCGTTGGTCGTGCGAGATTGAAACCTCATAGTCAAAGCAATTCCTTTCACTATACTGGGCAACTAAGTACCCTTAATCATTCGTGAAAATCTGAACACCTTGGTTCTTACGTATGCCGCCTCCTTATGGGCAACTATAACCGACTACGAGTAACAGGTTTCGCTCAAGTCGAATCAATCCACTGATACTGGCTATACTGCCTCTACCTCTTCTGCTTTGGAGACTCTACTCCATTTTCTTTGTCATATCTCTTGATGAATCATGAGCGATCCCTAAACTCTCGTCTCGTCACTTATTTATCCCTTGAAGGTTCGTCCGGTCTTATTATTAGACCTCAAGTAACATACTACACCTTTATCGATCGGCACATTTTCTACACGATTCTTTCCTTGACCCACCATGGGGTCTTCCTCTATCGGGTCTCCGTCCATTTCAAGGAACGCATCATCAAATGCCTACTCGAAGGCCTCGGGATCTGGTATCTCAGAATCCCATCCATCTATAACTCATACGAATCGAGGTGACTAACCATGAAGTCCTAAGTACGGTTTCCCAAAGAAGTCCCCTCTCGGGCTTCATCTTAAACAGTCAGGGTCATGTCCTCTAACCCGACTACGAACTCAATTTGAGCTCTAGATGTTCTTATCATTATTACGGGTATTGTAAGACTCGATCTCCTATCGTTTCTGAGGACTGTAACCTAACTCTCTGATACCATCTCTGTAACAGCCCCAAATCAGGGGTCAGGGATTTAGGGTAGTCACGATCCATGTACTCCTTGCCTTACCTGTATTACTCACACCATTCATAATTCACCTGCTCATGACCCCACAACATATGTCTCTCACACACACACACAGGTTAGAGTCTCAGAAACGACACAATACAACAACTGCGGAATAAATAATTTTTATTACAATACCCAAATGTCTTTTGAATCCGTCACTGATACAATTTCTAAGTAATGTTACATTACCAACTTAGTCTTCTGATGCTTACAATCCTCTAATACCATTCATGTCTATACATAAGTTGAATGCCAAAAGCCGTAGCCTGATTCGATTGGTTCGTACTACTCTTCGGGATCACTGCTAGAAACTGTTTATGGAAACGCTTTGTGGGGTAGGTGTCGTCCCATTGGCATCCTGCTTCGCTGCTATATAATATATATAAAACAATAGCAAGAGTGAGCGATAGCTCAGCAAGGTAATAAAAGTATGGCATAATTCTGCCTTTAATTCAACCCAGAAATAAAGCGGGTATACGACAATAATTTGTCATAATATCTCGATACTAAAATTATTTCCTTATCGGAATATATATACCACAACAGTACTTCAAATATCAATTATCGTCTTTATACGAAAGATAAGTGAAATTCGTACTTGCCGTAGCAATTTATCAAGATAAGTATCCTTTACTGAAAAATCGAATATTTTCCCTAATCGGGATATGATAGAAATTTGGATGCTGACACCCTGCTCCAGTGACGTAGCACTCAGCAGTTGTGGATACTATAACACTCAGCAGTTCAAGATACTGTCAGATGGGAACACTGAACTCCGTATGTAGGAGAAATTTCATTTGAACTCTGTATTGAGATTTCAATAATTCCAGACGTGGATCGACGATGATCAGTCGCCGCTTCCAGGTCCACCGCGGGTCTTCTCTACTAGTAGAAGGATAAAAACTCCATCCGTAATTACCCTCAGGTAAAAGCTCCATCCGCAATTACCTTGGATGAAAGCTCCATCCGCAATCATCCTGAATGAAAGCTCCATCCGCAATCATTCTGGCGCAAGTTGGGCCAAATTCAAGTTCCCCGGGCAAATGCCCGTTCAAAGATCGCACTGGGATCCTTTGGTTACTCCCAGAATCAATCGGAAGTTAACCCATTAACCCATATTGGCTCTTAGCCGGACTTTCACAATCCCTGGTTACTCCCGAACAATGGGAAGCTAACCCATAAGTACATACTGGCCTATAGCCGGAAACTCAGGTTGAGCGACAAATAGTCTTCATGAAATCGAGATTGAATCTTTTACTTTGACAGTTCTTTTGAGTTTTGAGAGTTTAAAATGAATAGCAGTTACAAAAATCAGGTTCCCCGTCTTTTGGATAGTGAGCGAGCATTTAAGTCTTCTCAAAAGACAGACTTAAATGGAAAAACATTGTTTTGGGAACCTCTTTTTGATTTGAAAATAATTAATAATATTTATTAAATAATTAAGCCTCAAATGAATATTCAAAATAAAAATAACATTCATTAAATAATCCTCAGATGAATATTAAATAAATAACCTCGAATGAATATTAAATAATTAAACCTCAAATGAATAATAAATAATTAAACCTCGAATGAATGATAATATTCATTAAATAATTAAAGATTAAATGAATATTCAAAGTAATATTCCTTAAATAAATAATCAATCCTCGAATAACCGTACCCGATATCTTTATCGGAAAATAACCTTTATCATATACAAAATATAATCACTTCTGATCTTTCAAGAAAATCACACGCCCTTATCCTAGGGCATTATAAAAACCTGGCTTATAACTGATATCCCATATCTAGCTTATAAGCCAATTACCAAATCATTTCCAAGTAATAACCTTCGAATGAGGTAATATTCAAATAACATTACTCAAATCATTTCCAGGTAATTCATACTTTCTAGAAATATAATTAATGTTTAATAATAGCATTCCTCAAAATAATTAGTACACTGCCGCTGGAATCCCTCCGGGTTTCCACGGCTATCTCTATATCTCAAAGTACTGACTCCCGGTCTAGAGTCGGAAACAAGAAGTATGCTCTTATCTCTAGAGCTACAAGGTACACCGGTTTATAACTACTTTATCTCAAAGCTCATATATAAACCAAAATCAAACTCTATTTTATACAATACATAACATGTATCGCAAAACTGTATAACTCCACACATGGCAAAAGCAGTAATATATAATCAATACTCCAAAGTATAGATTTAGAAAACTTTCATCTAGTATATGCATACTTCAAAATATGGTTTTAGAAACTTGCCTGATGCTCGAGAAGTGATAGGGGTTCGCGACGATGCCGGACAATCTAGACAAAGTCAAACGAAAACACACGGTTAATCCCCTCGATAAACCACTTATAACTCAATGCTTAAACACGTAAGCGAAACACTACCAAGGCATTACTAGCTCATTATAGGCTCGTACTAAGTCCATGTTAATCGACAATTACTTAAGTCGTAGGTTTAGTCCGAAATCGATCCTCGAATACAAGTTATACTTAACCATTTACAACATTGGTTTCTAAGTCATGTTCTTAGTGGTTCTCGCTTGCGCCGCCTCGGCTAAAACATTTATATAAAATCGAAAAATAATCTTTTTAATCCGACTCTTTTTCGTGAGCCTTCCTAACTGTCTCTAGTATTATCCCTCAAAGTTTCACATTTTAATATGGCTTCTAAGTGGTCCAAATATAGCCTCAAAGTGGCTGACCAGAGAAGGGTTGTTCCACCGAACGACGTTTACTAAAACTCACTTTTCTCCTAAACCGTAAATCGTATAGGCATGATCTTTATACCAAAACAAACCTTTAAACAAGACCTACAGGCTCCTGGTCAGTTCTGCTCAAAAATATTCCAAGAACAGTTCGTAATTCTTGCTCAAAACAACCTTAAATCAAATGGGCATTACGACGGCTATAATCGTAACGTTTTCCATTTCCAAAACACAACCAAATCAATACCAATTAATCCCAAACTCACCATCCACCTTATACACCCTCCACTCAGTCAAATCCTCCATGAATAATCAAAACAAATTCATAACCCATCCTCCAAACTCAACCAACAATTCATATAATTACTTAATCATGATCTTAACCTTACATAAACATCAAAACCACTTCAAAACTCATATAAACAAAAAGGGGCAGGGGTTTTTATACCTTCCTTGGTGCTTCATATACACTAACAATGGTTTATAATCCTTCCTTGAGCTTTGAACAAACCTTATCAAGCTTAATCCTTAAGAAACAAAATCAAGAATCATGAAAAGTTACTATTCATCATCACTTTGTAAAATCCATATAAAATCAAAAAACAAGAGTTTGGTTCTAAGATTTTTACCAGACCCTGTACTCTTCATAAGATTTCTTTTGAGCTATAGATCGCCACATTTAAAGCTTCCTAGCTAGGGTTTTGAGTCCCATCTTTCTGCTGGACACAAACTGCACAGTTTGGGTTCTCCAACTTGGGGAAGGGATTTGACTAGGCTACACTCCTTTGTTGGCCATGAAATTTTGATAGAATGTTGTCCCTGGAGTGGAGAAGCTATGGTTAAAATTTGGTGATTTTAGGACAAGTAGTTTTGGAGTTATGAATTTTTCTCTCCTCCTTGTGCAAGCTGAGCCGAAAATCTGGAAAATGGGGGAGAGTTTCTTGATTTTTCTTGCCTTGTTCAATTAATGGAAATGCTGATTTTTAGAGACAAAAATGGTGAGTCATGGCTTGGTGTATTGTCCTCTTGACACTTGTCACACATGCAAGAGTGGTGGGCAAGTGGCTTGACTGCTTTGCTTTACTGGTTCGTTTCCTTTCACATGGATGCTCCAAATGTTGCATCCCTCGAACTAATCTTGTTACATGTTACTTCCATGTCTATATTTAATCCTGTAAATATTGCCTTGTTCCTCTTGAAACGATTCGAAATATTTTCCAAAAAGAGCGAGTAAAACTTTACGCGATTCTCGTAGTGAATAGTAACTATTCACTATTCACTTAACAATCGGATTCTTAAATCGACTTTAATAAAATAATAAAATTCCAAAATATTAAATCCTCAAATCCTCAATTTTCATATCTCATTTCTTGAATATAATAATATATAATTCGCTGCCCGGTCGAATATTACACCAAAATAAAATTTGGAATTTCTGAATTCCGATCGTCTTTGCATTCACTTATTTACTCCGTAGATCACTAATATGACTTCGGAATATCCACACTACGTCTCGTACATAGGTGGCATGAAAAATTTTCTTAACCCTCAAAATCACTATTCATCCACCAATATCACTATTCACTGCTGCGCTTAATCATAATAAGAAAAGTTTTAAATTTTTCCAAAAATTCGGGTTATTACAGCAGGGCTCTATCTCCGGTCATATGCCTTGAACATCCACTGTCCAGAATCCACACAACTCGGTTCACATGTTCAACACCGTGTGTAAGAACCCTGATTTTTGTAACATTTTAAAAATTATTATGAATAGTGATTTTGGGAATTATGAAAAACTTTTGAGATCATATTAGATGAATGATGGAATATTTATATTTTTGAGAACGTACTATTATTGTACGAAGGAATTAAGAGAATTCAAAAGTCGTCAGAATGCGAAGATTTTCACTTCCACTAAACATTTATAAAAACGTGGGACATTGAGGATAAGTAATCTAAGTAATTATATACATGCAAGAATCATGGAAAAGACATGCAAACCAAGTACTTGGAAATTAACTAGAAGTACAAAAAGGTAACCAAGTGGCTACGTGTTGGTTAGAGACCAAGTTCCCTAAATTAGGGATAAAGCATGACTAATAGTACCAAGCTAGCTACTAGGGTTATGACAAGACATCTTATAGATTATTGTATCACACAGTTCAGCCAACACTTTCAAAAAGAAAGAAAGTAAGAGAAAAACTCTCTTCATCTCATTTCTTCAAAATTCGGCTCAGCAGAACCAAGGGAGAAAGAAAACTTCATAACTAAATATCTACTCATGATAAAATCGCAAAGTTTTGACCATAGATTTATCAATCCATAACCAAGGTATTTTAAAATTTTCATGGCAATCCAAGTAGTGTAATATGGTCAAATCTTGGATCAAAGTTGAGGCAGAATAGTAACTCCGAAAATACTAACTTGTGTTCTTGATTTCTTTTGTGAGTTTGAGGATGATAAGCATAGATTGTAATAACCCATATTTTTGGTATGTATGAAAGAACCTGATGAATAGTACTATTGCTGATATGAAGAAACTTTTCAGACCACCCTATGTGGGAGTTGAAAAACTAAAGTTTCGAAGTTGTATCGTTGTTGTACTAGATAAATAAAAGAATGTACAAGTCGTCAGAATTCGAAGATTTCCATTTTTACTATTTCATCTGGAATATACGAGATATTGAAAGATACGTCGATTATATCAAGGCTTAGAAATTTAATAAAATTAGAAATCCTACGAGTATACATTCCACCAAGGTACTAACATACTAAGGATATTCACCTTGGACATTTTGTAACAAAACGATTTAGACAAGTGGATACAAGATGATCATCAAAAAAGCACAACACATGTGCTAGTCATCAAAGCTAGCACCAATGACTCACCTCTTCACTTTTTAGCCTAACTAAATGATCAACACTTGTCCAAAGATGAGATCATCAAACATATGTCATCTAACCAAGATTTAAAATACATACTACTTCATTATTTGTGTCATCAACCAAGCAAATATCAAGAAAAAGTCACCATCATCTCCACCAAAGCAACTTTCGAATTTTTCAAAGAAAAGCTTGATAAAATTTTCAAAATCCTACTTCCAAGCCTCCATAAATCACAAATAATGGTTCTTTGGATTGCTAGCAACGAGATTAAGGTATGATCAAAGTTTCATTACCATCCATTAAAGATATCATGATCAAATGTTCATTCAAGGTTGAGGAGTGAATAGTAAATGACTTATGCTAATTTGTGTTCTTGGTTTTCTTTTGTAAGATTAAGGATATTAAGCTTATATCAAGGCTCTATTAAGGATAATAAGCCATTTTTAGTGTATCTAAAGCTCAAGGAAGGTATAAACAACCTCTCACCCTTTTTATTATATGTCTGTTATAGTAGTTATATGATTGAACTTGAAGAAAGTTGAGATTGGTTAAGTTATGTGATATAGTTTGTTAATGGTTGTGTTTTGATGGATGAAATGAGTAGATGTTGGATTTGACCTTGGTTGTGAAGATGATGGTTTGGTTGAGGTGATAAGTGGTTGATAATGATGAATTGGTTTGGTTGAATGATGTTTTGGTATAGTTAAATATTGGGAATCGCTTGTTTCTAGCCGTCGTAATGGCGAAATTTCATTAGACCTGTTTTGCACATAAAACTCGAAGCAATAAAATAATTTAAGTGTAACCACTGGCCACCTTTAGCTAGAGCTTGTTTCGTATTTTGTTTTGGCGTGAAAATCATGTTAATCCGATTTACGGTTTAGGAGAAAAGTGAGTTTTAGTAAACGCCGTTCGGAGAAACAACCCATCTCTGGTCAGTCACTTTGAGGCTATATTTGGACCACTTAGAAGCCATATTAAAATGTGAAACTTTGAGGAATAATACTAGAGACAGTTAGGAAGGCTCACGAAAAACATTCGTATTAAAAAGATTAATTTCCTATTTTATATAAATGATTGAGTCGAGGTTGCCCGAGTGGTAATCTTTAGAAAGTTAACATGTAGTGGTCATTTACAAGTGACGAGTAACTAATTATGTTTTTATTATAATTCTTAGATTATCGGAGTGACCCGAGACCTACCACTACCCCTCGACTACAAGGCAAGTTTACTAACTCTTACTCTATTGTTCAGAGTAGGTATAATTTTCAGATATTTAATACTTGCTTATTTATATATATACACACTCATTTGATTTCAAGTGTAATTGTTCGATTTATATTATGAACTTTATATGTTAAAAGTTTTGATAAAGCATACTTCGCTGATAATGGTATCTTGAATTTAATATTCGGACGATGACTCTAGGGATAGAGCGCGTTGGTCCAAAAAGTAGAGTTGACCGGGGAGTGGTGTTTTATTTTGACGTATTATAACTATGTAAACCCGAAAGGTTCTTCGGGAGATAGTATATGTACTTACGATTACTTAATGAACTTCATTTATTACATATTCCAAAAACATTTATCTTGGATAAAGTATATTATTAAATATTTATTAAATATATTAAACGTTTCCAAAAATATTTCAATTATTATTTAAAAGTTATCCAAGATGCTTCGAAAAGTTTAAGCACGTATACCTTCCCACTCGAGATCTTTTTGTGAAAACCCCTGGTCATGGTTTGATCAAGTAGCGTTGTTTTTAAGTAAGAATTGGTCGACTAAGGTCGGACCTCAACTACTCGTTTTTCTATTCAAAACGATTCTCAAAAGAAAATAAAAACGGGACTCTGGCGCGAGCAGGACCGTTGACGAACAATCCTGAGTTTTATATATAAGTGGTCGTTAGCCAGGCGGTCCATCAATTATTGGTCGTATGCGCGAGGATGATTACGGATGGAGTTCTCATCCAGGACGATTACATATGGAGTTCTCGTCCAGGGTAATTACAGATGGAGTTTTTGCCCTTCTACTAGTAGAAAAGACCCGCGGTGGATATGGCTGTGGCGACTGATCATCGTCACTTCATATTGTGTTTTCTGTTTTGGATAAGTCCCTTCCTTCCAGTTTGGAAATTCTTATTAACACTGTGATGAAAGCCTAGGTGCTGAGTTACCGATAGTGTTAACTTTAGTACGAATGATTTGATATTCTGAAGACTATTATTAAAAATGTGGAATGATATAGTTTTGGTACTTTACTAAAAGACCTTAACTTAACGATTAAGTGACGGCTTTAAAAATCCTTCTTTCTAAAATATTTTAATTACAAGTAATTGATGATATAAGTTACTTGTGGGGCAATTTAGCTCACTCTTGCTTTATTTCTTTTATTTAAAACACAACAGCTAGTAGCCATGGAAAGGACGCAACAAACTACCCACAAGCGAGTGGGAAACGCCAGGCATTTCCGTGAGCAGTTTTTAGCTATCATCCCTGAGGTAGAAGGAACTAGTTGAATGGGTTTACAACTTTTGTTAGTTTGTTTTAATTACAAGTATGATCGTGTAAGGAAATCTATCGGAACAAACACTCAAGCCACTGATGTAACTTCACTTAGAGGTTATATTAGTAGCACAACTTAGCAATCATTTTGAGTTGTAATAACTTTAAACTTATGATATTGTTTAGTAATGGTTATTGTATGTCATTTCTGAGACTCTAACCTGTGTTAGTGATATTATTATGGGGTCAATAGCATGTGCATCAATATTATTGTGAGTAAGACAGGTGTAATATTGGGTTAAGGAGATTGTTGCAACCTAGATCCCCGACCCCGGGTCTGGGGTGTTACAGAAATGACATCAGAGCTTTTGGTTACAGTCCTCAGAAATGATAGTAGGTCAAGAAGTATAACTATAATAATAATAATAATGATAATAATAAGAACTCTCATCGAGTTCATTGTCGGGCTATCGGATATAGCCTTGACCGTCTTAAGCCCGCGGTAAAGAGGGAACTTCTCCTTAAAACTCTTTTTCAGGATAGTGACATATTTTCCTTTGGATTGTACATGCTCCCTGAGATACATGACCCAGAGGCATACGAGTGAGAGCACGATGATGCACTCCTGATGATGGAGGATGACCCTAGTGAGGTGCCTGAGGATGACCCTACTGAGGAGCCAGAGGAGGACCCCATGGATGACCCCATGGAGGATACGGAGGAGGATACGGAGGAGGATCTGGAGGAGGACCCCTTAGAGACAGGACAGGTTTCCCCTATCACCCTGACAGCTGATATTGAGGATGAACCCCTAGACGATGATGTGGGTTGGAGAGATGTCCACGTTCACCCACTTCCTACAGTGAGGTCCCCTTCACCCCCTATGCCCGCATGGAGCCCTTTACCTTCTGATGATGATTTTGAGGAGCTCACCCCTGAGCCCGATGAGGCTGACCCTGCCCCTGCTGACGATCCTGACACACCACCACCATCTCCCTTACTAGTGGTACCCGCTGCCTATCATGATTGGATGGTGGGTAGTTTGACCGCTGACCTGATTGCGGCAGATGCTAGAGTCGATGAGCTTAGGAGGCAGTTAGCTGAGGAGAGAGAGGCTCGCTACACGTCCCAGGGCGGGATGAGGTTCTCCACCCCTAGAGAGGCTAGGAGGGCGATTACTGGGATTGAGCTGAGGAGCCGACTTAGGCTTAGAGAGCTGACTGTTGATGAGGATGGGAGGATAGCCAGAGAGGATGCAGATTGGGTGTTGACAGGTGCGATGGCGAGGATGAGGGATCTGACTCGCCCTGCTGTTGAGCCATGATGGTTTATGGATCGCTTAGTCTTCTAGATTCAGATGGCCCTAGTAGTGCCGTTTTTGGTGGGATAGTTAGCTTGTGTAGTAGCATTCCCTTCTGACTAGTAGATAGACAGGTTGACTTTACTTTTGTTAAAAGCCAGATGTGGCTTGTTGATGTAATTTACTTTTGCTAGACGATGACTGTTGGAAAGTTGTACCCTGATGACGTTATGTATATATTCATTTTCAGTTTCCTTTGAAAGTCAATCTCGAGTTGTGTACACTTTTACAAATATACGCTGTTTTATCTGTTTTGATATAAACTGTGAAATTTCAACTCTTAACGATACAAGCATGAAATATACTTGCAAAAAAAAAAAAAAAATTGTTATATATATATATATATATATATGTGTGTGTTCTTTTGTCATCATTTCTCAAATTACCGGTTTTATTTAAGCAAACTTTTCTTTCAAGCAAACTTTCGATTTTGACAAGTGTATATAAATTGTTATTACCAGAAAAATGCCACCCAGAAGAGTAGGAACCCGAGCACACCCAGCTGCCTCAGAGGGCCAAGGCAACCACCATGAAGAGAGTGGATACCAGAATTATGAAGAGAACAACCTAGACTATAATGAGGAGGATGATAGGGATTACAATGAATTTGAGGATCCTGAATACGAGGAAGAAGATGTTGAAGATGACACTCAGGAAGGGGGAGACCAGGGAGGGAATCCTATGGAGCAGTTCATGAACCTACTTAGGCAGAATCTGAACCATCAGCCCAACCCACCGCGACCTGACAATTCGGTTGCGAATGCTTTTAGGGCTTTTAAATCACTGAAACCCCCAGAGTTCCAGGGAACCGCAGACCCAGTAGAGGCAAGAGCTTGGCTGAAAGAGATGGATAAATCCTTCGAGATACTGAAGGTTGAAGAGGAACAAAAGACCCTTTTTGCTACCTATCTCTTAAAAGGAGAGGCAAACTACTGGTGGGAAGCTAAGAAAAATCTAGAGGGAAATGTCATGGTAACGTGGGAGAGATTCAGCCAGCTGTTCTTAGATAAATATTTACCTAGGTTCATGGAAACCCAAATGGAGTTAAAGTTTTTAGAGCTCAAGCAAAACAATATGACAGTGGCAGACTATGAGGCCAAGTTTACTGAGTTGTCTAGGTTTGTACTAGAGTTCATTAATACAGATGCAAAAAAAGCCCGAAGGTTTCAATAAGGGCTAAAACAGTGGATCCAGAACCGTGTGGCCATTCTTGAAATAACAGATTACGCCACCCTAGTGCAGAAAGCATCAATTGTGGAAGTTGGGAGTGAACAGAGTCAGAAAGAGAGAGAAGGAAAGAAAAGAAAGATGGATAGCCAAAAAGGAATTTCTACAGGTAGGAGTTTTCCAAGCAAGTTCAACCGGGGGACGCCACCCCAACCCAACCGAAATTTTGGATCTAAAAGAGCTGAAAGTTGAAGCGTGGGCCAGGGCGGCCGGCAGACTGGGGTGTCCCACTCCAACCACACTCGACCCCCACTGCCATATTGTAACAAATGTGGAAAGAAAGATACGGGCACGTGTGGCTTACAAGGAGTAAAGTGTTTTAAGTGTGGACAGTTAGGTCATTATGCTACCATTTGCCCAGGACACAACTCTAAAGCCAACATGAATGTTACTTGTTTTAAGTGCGGAAAGTTAGGGCACATGGCCAGGGAATGTCCCCCTACTGGGCCAGCTACATCCAAAGTTAGTGGAACTACCTCAAATAGACCACCCACCGCCAGGACCTTCAACATGACTGTACAGGATGTCGTGAGGAACACGGATGTGATAGCAGGATTGATGATTTGTTAACTATTAAGAATAGATATCCCTTACCTAGGATTGATGATTTGTTCGACCAGTTAAAGGATGCCACATGCTTTTCCAAGATTGACCTAAGAACCGGATATCACCAATTAAAGATCAAACCTGAGGATATACCCAAGACTGCATTTCACACTAGGTACGGACACTATGAGTTTCTAGTGATGTCCTTCGGATTGACCAATGCACCCGCAGCCTTTATGGATTTAATGAACCGAGTGTTCAAAAAGTACTTAGATATATGTGTGATAGTCTTCATTGATGATATTTTGGTTTACTCAAAGACTGAGGAGAAACATGCGGAACACCTAAGAGTGGTCCTAGAGATTTTGAGGAAAGAAGAATTATACGCCAAATTCGCGAAGTGCGAGTTCTGGTTAAAGGAAGTCTAGTTCTTAGGACATGTGATTAGCAAAGAAGGGATTTTAGTTGACCCTACCAAGATAGAAGCTGTATCGAATAGGGAAAGGCCAACCACCCCTACAGAGGTGAGAAGTTTCATAGGATTGGCTGGATATTATAGGAGGTTTGTTAAGGATTTTGCCAATATAGGAAGACCCCTGACTCGGCTTACTCGTAAGACCGAGAAGTTTGTTTGGACGGAGAAGTATGAGGAGAGCTTTCAGGAGTTAAAGAAGAGATTAGTAACAGCCCCTGTGCTAGCATTAGCTGATGAAAAAGGAAACTTTGTGATCTATAGCGATGCATCTCATAAGGGCTTAGGTTGTGTACTGATGCAACATGGTAAGGTAATTGCTTATGCATCTAGGAAGCTGAAAGAATACGAGATAAGATACCCCACCCATGATTTAGAATTGGCCGCGATAGTTTTCGCTCTGAAGATGTGGAGGCACTATCTGTACGGTGAAAAGTGCGAGATTTTCACAGACCACAAGAGTCTTAAATATATTTTCACTCAGAAAGAATTAAACATGAGACAAAGGAGATGGTTAGAGTTAATTAAGGATTATGACTGTGAGATTCTCTGTTAGGAATATGTTGTTCTTGATGATAATTATAAAAACACTTAGTAGATTTTGTATTAAGTCACTTTTGTAACTGTCAACGGAATGGTATGCTTTGCAGCTTCCGTTGACAGGTAGCTCATCAACGAAATAAGTGATGTAGCAATTGCACTGTACATTTGTTGTAGGTATTAGATAGGTTTTCTAAGTCATGTTGACTATGTACTAGATAGGCAAAATAGGTTGGTTAAGTGTAAATATATTGTGCCTTGTAATTTTGACTAAGTGAAGACATGTCAACGGATTGAAGATTAGTCTATCAACGGAATGAAGACTAGTCTATCAACGGAATGAAGATTAATCTATCAAAGGAATGAAGAATATACCATCAACGGAATGAAGAATAAAGCTATCAACGAAACACATCTTCCTGCTATCAACGAATCATTATCACTTTTCTGATTAGTTGACAAAGTGATAGTGACAGTTTTCTGACAGATCAAAAGGTGATGTAGAAGTGTACTTTGCATTGGAAGCCATCAAAATGGACACTGGGAATAAGGAAACATTTCAATTTCCAATTAGGTTCTTGAGTGGGATCATAATAAGCATGAAGACAAAAGACAGGATCTCCAAGGACCATTGGACAAAAGGGATGAAAAGCAAGCTACTGGCGGTTACCTTTAGTGTATTTTAGTGTAGCCAAAAATAGCATTGTAAACTTGGGTTTTATAACCAAGTGTAGCAGTTCATTTTTAAGATAAGTGAGTGAGATAAAAATAGTTTTGTATTAGCTTCTTTCAAGAGCACTCTCACTCCAAATCAGGAACTGAGCAGCTGTGATACTTTTGTAACACAGATTATTTCCGCAATAAAAACAATCTCAGTTGGATCCTCAAAACATCCAACTGAAATTTTATATTTGCTTGTGTTTTTATTTTTCAGTATTGTTTTATTTGAAAGTTGTTTTAAGTTTAGAAAATATCTAGAATTGTATTCAACCCCCCCCCCCCCTTCTACAATTCTGTTAGGTCATTTGGGATTAACAATTGGTATCAGAGAGAGCTTCTAACATACAAGAAGTTTAAAGATCAAGGCCAAAACAGAAACCATGGTGAAGAAGGATGCAGATGTAAAGATACCAGTTCTAGATTATAAGGACAATTACTTTCACTGGAAAGTAAAAATGCATCTACATCTCATGTCTATGGATGAGAGATATGTAGACTGCATTGAGAAAGGTCCACACGTTCCCATGAAGTTTGCATCTAGAGTTGGACTGCCAGATGATGCTGAAGATGTGGCAATTCCAAAACCTGTCTCAGAATGGACTGTTGAAGATATTGCAGAAATACATAAAGATAAAAGAACCATGAACATTTTGTTTAATGGTTTGGAGCAAGAGATGTTTGACAATGTTATAAACTGTACAACTTCTAAAGAAGTATGGGACACTGTTAGAACACTCTGTGAAGGAACTGAGCAAGTTAGGGAGAACAAAATGCAACTCCTCATACAACAATATGAGCACTTTCATTTTAAAGTCCGTGAAACCCTAAATGACACGTTTAGTAGGTTTCAAAAGCTTTTGAATGGATTAAAGTTGTATGGGAGTGTCTACCAAACCAAGGATTCAAATCTCAAATTTTTTAGAGCTCTTCCAAAAGAGTGGAAGCCTATGACTGTTTCTCTGAGAAACACTCAAGAGTACAAAGACTACACTCTTGAAAGGCTTTATGGAACCTTAAAGACATATGAGCTGGAAATGGAGCAAGATGAAGAAATTGAGAAGGTACAAAAGAAAGGTGGATCTACTGCATTGATTGCATCTGTGAACCAACTAGAAGATTACAATGAAGAAGCTGTAAAAGCCACAACTAGTCGAGCTAGTTGTAGGAGTGATGTTAGCAAGGGTAAAGGCAAGATGACAGAAGAAGAAGAAGAACCAGCCAACTTGGATGACTTAGATGAGATTGATGAACACATTGCTTTTCTTTCAAGAAAATTTTCTGAGTTCAAATTCAAGAGAAACTCAGAAGCAAGGCCACCAAGGAGAGACTTTCAACCTAGCAAAAATTATTGGATTGAAAAGTCTAAGTCTAAATGTTTCAACTGTAGAATGATTGGTCACTTTGCTGGAGATTGCAGAAAGCCCAAAGTTGAGAAGGGAAACAGGAAATTTGAGCCTGTTGATTATAAAAAGAAATACTTTGAACTTCTCAAGCAAAAAGAAAAGGCTTTCATGTCTCAGGAGTATGATTGGGCTGGTAATGGTGAAGATTCAGATGATGATGTTGAGTATGTCAACTTGGCTCTAATGGCTAACAATCATGAGCAGGAGGCAAGTTCCTCTAGCAACCAGGTAACAATTACTAATCTTTCCGAGCTTTCTAAAGAGGAATGCGATAGTGCAGTTAATGAAATGTCTACTGTACTGTATAATTTGCGTGTTACTCTTAAATCACTTACCAAAGAGAACTCAAGAATTAAAGAGACCAATTTTCTCTTAAGTGATAGAAATGCCATGTTAGAAGCACAGTTGATTGAATTTGAGAAAATGAGGTGTGTTAGTAGGGATGCTAAGATGGAACTTAAGAAAGTATTAAAAAGGGAAGAGATTCTTAAAACACAACTAGAAATAGAACAAAGCGTGATTGCAAAATGGAAAGATTCCAGGAATGTTGCTACCAACATCATTAATGTTCAAGGTATGGAATCTTTCTGTGAGCAATCATGGAAAAAGAACAAAGAGAAGCTAGGGTATGCTGTTGAAACCTTAGAATCAGAAATAGAGTCAACAAACAACAATGATCATTTGTTGAAGGTTGATACGTCAACGGAATGCAAGGTTTCGTTGACAGATGAACCATCAACCGATCAGGCTGTTTCGTTGACAGAGAAAAAGAAAGAAGAACTCACTAGACTTAATAACAAGTATGGTCCTGTCACCAATAACTTTGTTCAAGGTAAGTCTAGTAAATCAAAGAAAGTTGAGAAGCCTGTTGAAAGAGCGAATGCAGGTCACTTGTCTAACAAGCAATTGAAAGACAAGTTAGAGAAAATTCATGTTGAGGTTAAGGGCAATAAAAAGAATAACAGAAATGGCAAAGTATGGATTAACAAACATAACAATTACACACCTGATAAGTATGCTCCTAGAAAAACATGTGTCAATTGTGGTAGTGTTAGTCATTTATCTGCTAATTGCAAATCTGTTAAGAAGTCTACTAATGTGAAAATGCCTAAGCCTACAATGAATGTCTCTATGCCTGCAATGCCTGTTATGCCTAATGTGTTTGCTCCATATGCACAATTTCAGAATCCATATGCTAGCATGCCATTTGTTCCTAATCCATAGATGAATATGTTTAATGTGCCACAAATGCCATGGAATGTGAATAACATGCTTGTTCCTCCAAATATGCATGCTATGAATGAAAATGTGAGCAACCCTCAGAAATCAACACCAAAGGTAAAGGTTGATTTAACTCAATCTGAGCCCAAGGTGAAAAATGATGTAAAGAATAAATCAAAGGCTAACAAAACAGGACCCAAGGAAACTTGGGTACCAAAATCAACTTGATTTGATTTTATTGTGTGCAGGGAGACAAAATGAATCTTTGGTACTTGGATAGTGGTTGTTCAAGACACATGACTGGTGATTCTACCATGCTCACAGAGTTCCAGGAAAGAGCTGGCCCTTGTATTTCTTTTGGAGATGACAGCAAAGGCTACACTAAGGGATATGGCTTGATTTCAAAAGAGAATGTCATCATAGATGAGGTTGCATTGGTGGATGGTCTTAAGCACAATTTTCTTAGTATCATCCAACTTTGTGACAAAGGATTTTTAGTTACTTTTTCAAAAGAAGCATGTGTTGTTTCTAAAGGCGGAGATAACAATGTGGTAATGACTGGATTCAGAAGAGGGAATGTGTACATTGCTGACTTTAGTAGCACAAGTCCAGACACCATCACTTGTCTTTTCAGCAAGGCAAGCAAGGATGAAAGTTGTCTATGGCACAAGAAATTGTCTCATTTGAATTTTAAGGTTATGAATGACTTGGTGAGGAAAGATCTTGCTAGAGGAATTCCACAGGTGGAATTCTCAAAGGATGGTTTGTGTGATGCCTGTCAAAAAGGGAAACAAAAGAAGGCATCATTCAAAAGCAAGACAGAGTCATCAATTGTCCAACAGCTTGAGTTGCTTCATATGGATCTATTTGGCCCTGTAAATGTCATGTCCATTTCAAAGAAGAAATACTGTCTTGTGATTGTTAATGATTTTTCTAGATTTGCATGGACTTTCTTTTTGCACTCCAAAGATGAGGCAAGTGAAATCATTATCAATCACATCAAGATGGTAAACAATCATCCTGATTTTAAAGTAAGAAGGATTAGGAGTGACAATGGGACAAAATTCAAGAATTCAACTATGAAGATGTTCTGTGAAAAAAATGGTATTTTGCATGAATTTTCAGCAGCAAAGACGCCACAGCAAAATGGTGTAGTTGAAAGGAAAAACAGAACACTTATTGAAGCTGCAAGGACAATGCTAGATGAATCAAAGTTACCAACTTATTTCTGGGCTGAGGCAGTTAACACAACTTGCTTCACTCAAAATATTTCTTTGATTAATCAAGCCAAGGGAATGACCCCTTATCAACTACTCAAAAGAAAGAAGCCACTATTGGATTTTCTTCATGTCTTTGGATGCAAGTGCTTTGTTCTGAGAAATCAAGCTGAGCATTTGGGGAAATTTGAAGCAAAGGCAGATGAAGCAATATTTGTGGGATATGCAGCAGGGAAAGCTTACAGAGTCTATAATCTTAGAACCAACATTGTTATGGAATCTGTACATGTTGTTTTTGATGATCTCAAAATTCAAGGTCTCTATGATGAAGGTTTCCATGAAATCTTTTCTTTTGAGAATGAGGAAGGAGATCAAGTGAATCATGTTAAGGCTATTGAGAAACAAACTAAAGTTGTTGTGTCTAGCACAGATGAAAGCAGTAGTGAAGATGAAATTGTTGTGTTAAGATTGAAAAGAATAGCTGCTAGCAGACCAAATGGTCATTCCGTTGACAGTAATGGTGGAAGATTCGTTGACATACAAAATGAGCATTTCGTTGACAGTCAAAACGGGCTTTCCGTTGACAGTCATGGAAATGTTTCTAGGAATGATCACTTAGGGACAACAAACTCAGGGGGAGTTTCTCAAGGACAAATATCTAATCAAGGCAACCATGATCACGAAGCTACATCTTCTAGAGCTAATCTACCTCCCTCAAGGAAATGGACTAAAGATCATCCCTTTGAACTCATTATAGGTGATGTTTCTTCAAAAGTCCAAACTAGAAGAGCAACTCAAGAGGAATGTCTATATAGTAGCTTCATGTCTCAAGATGAGCCAAAGAAAGTTGAGGATGCACTTCTAGATCCAGATTGGGTCTTAGCTATGCAAGAGGAGCTAAACCAATTTGAGAGAAACAAAGTTTGGAAGCTGGTGCCCAAGCCAAAGGACAGGAGTGTTATAGGCACAAAGTGGGTGTTCAGAAACAAGATGGATTAAAATGGCATAGTCACAAGGAACAAAGCTAGATTGGTTGCAAAAGGCTACTCACGGGAAGAGGGAATTGACTTTGATGAAACCTTTGCTCCTGTTGCAAGACTAGAAGCAATAAGGATTTTCCTAGCCTATACAGGCCATGCCAATTTCAAGGTCTATCAAATGGATGTGAAGAGTGTTTTTCTGAATGGGGAATTGGAAGAGGAGGTGTATGTAAGTCAATCTCCTGGTTTTGAAGATGATGATTTTCCAGAATATGTGTACTTCCTCCTCAAAGCCCTCTACGGTTTGAAACAAGCACCTAGAGCCTGGTATGACACACTTTCACAATTCCTCCTTGAGAATCACTTCACTAGAGGTACTGTAGATAAAACTCTTTTTCATAGGATTGTGAATGGCTCTGCTATACTTGTTCAAATTTATGTAGATGACATAATTTTTGGGTCTACAGATGAAAAACTCTGTCAAAAGTTTGCCAAGCTTATGCAAAGTAAATATGAAATGAGCATGATGGGAGAATTAACTTATTTTCTTGGTCTCTAAGTAAAGCAAGTTAATGAAGGCATTTTAATTAATCAAACAAAGTATATTCATGATTTGTTAAAGAAATTTAACTTAATGGAATGCTCTACTACCAAAACTCCCATGCCTACTACCACCAAACTTGAATTGAATACTAAGGAAAAATCTGTGGACATTTCAAGTTACAGAGGCATGGTAGGCTAACTTTTATATTTAACAGCTAGTAGACCTGACATTATATTTGCTACTTGTATATGTGCTAGATTTCAGGCTGACCCTAGGGAATCCCATTTAGTTGCTATTAAAAGAATTTTCAGATATCTCAAAGGAACACCAAACCTTGGCATTTGGTATCCTAGAGAATCTGGCTTTGAACTAATTGGTTATTCAGATGCAGATTATGCAGGATGTAAAATTGACAAGAAAAGCACAACTGGCACCTGTCAATTCCTAGGAAACAAGCTTGTGTCATGGTTCAACAAGAAACAAAACTCAGTTTCTACCTCCACAGCTGAGGCTGAGTACATTGCAGCTGGAAGTTGTTGTGCACAGATTTTATGGATGAAAAATCAACTACTTGATTATGGATTAAGAGTTGAGAAAATTCCTATCTTTTGTGACAACACTAGTGCAATTGCCATTACTGAGAATCCAGTGCAACATTCAAGGACCAAGCACATTGATATCAAGTATCATTTCATTAGAGAACATGGTATGAATGGTACTATGGAGTTACATTTTGTTCCAAGTGAACAACAACTTGCAGACATCTTTACCAAGCCACTTGATGAATCAACATTCTCAAGACTAGTAAGTGAGCTAGGTATGCTAAATTTCTCTTAATTATTTTTGAGATTTTTGGAAGTTAATTTGCAGCCAGAAAATTTTCTATGATTTTCTGTGAATTAATTTTCTCAGGAAAAAGTGAAATTTTGTCTAAGTCAAAATTACTATGTCAACGAATGCCTCATTCCGTTGACAGTCTTAGCATTTTTCTGGGTGTTTCATTGACAGCACTTTTTATGTCAACGAAACGCAGCTTTATCAACGAAATAGACGGGACCTTAAACGCCCAATTCTGATTCGTTGATATAGCGTGGTTAATCTGAACCGTTGAATTTGCACGTCTCTTTACCATGATCTATGCATACACCCCTGTAAGTATAAATCATGGTAATATTTTAATTGTAACGGTTAGATTTTTAAGCCAATCCAGTAATTTATATTTATTATTGGACTTAATTTTTGAGAAATTTTTGGGGAGTATTTAAGAAATTTTGTTTTCTTTAATTCTTTTATACCTTGCTCTCAAAATTTCCAAAGGCTTTCTTACTTCTTCTCTCTCAAAGCAAAACAAAGTTCGATCTTTTCTTCACTCAACAATGGCACCCATAGTCAAGCTCATGTCAGCTAGGTTCATTTACGAGAAGAACAACTTCATTCCATTTGTTGTCAAGGAAATCCCGAACAAAATCTTTCACAAGATGATGGATTTCCTGATGAATTGCAAGCTCAGTTACGCGATGTTTCACTCCACTCCGCTTTACAATGAAATCATAGAGGAGATTTGGACCTCCTGCGAGTACAGTGGGACTAACTGCACTTTGCAATTCACCATTCAAGGTAAAGAGTATATTGTCAATTCAGATGTATTGCAAGCATGCCTTCACATTCCTGAGAATAATTGTTTAGCTTTACCAACACATGCTGAAATTGTTAACATGCTTAATTCAATAAATTACTCTTTGCCAACTGAGAATTTAGGTAAAATTATTAGGAGAGGCTTGGTAAGGGAGTGGAGTTATTTAGCAGATGCATTTATTAAAGTATTTTCTGGTAAAATTAGTAATTTTGATGCTTTAACTAACTCCATTCTGATTTTGCTTACCATGCTTCTCACTGATAAATACTATAATTTTAGCACTCAATTGATGTATGAACTAGGTGCTAAGTTAGGAGATAAGAAATCTAGGAAAAAGAATATCTATTATGCTAGATTTCTAATGATGTTGGCCAACCATGTTAGTCCAACACCATTAGTTATCTCTAACCCAAATTCCAGGTTTGACTGCTTTGTCCAAGAGAAGAGGGTGCTAACAGACATCCTGAGGCTGAATCACAATGGTGATGTCCCAATGGTGTATCTGCCAGTTATTGAGGTAACACTTTCTCAACTTGATAATTTAAATGTTACTTCAGTTTCTGCTACTGTTTCCACTTCTGTTGCAATGGAGTCTGTAGCAGTGACCCAACAGGCTCCTGCCCCTGCAACTAGACCCAAATACACAAAATCTAAATCTACCAAGCCAACCTCAGGTGCTTCTCAAAAGGCACCTGTTGTAAAATCCACTACACAACCCAAGGGGGGTGCTTCTGGTGTGGTGAGTGGTGAGGGAAGGGGTGAAAATCAAAGAAACCCCAAGAATAAGGTGGGAGAGGTGAGTGTTTCCCAGACTAGCCCCATTGTGTCTTCCCAACAAGGCACAATGAGTAATATGGATATTAGCACAAGTCTAATTGCATCCTCCCAAAAGGATGTAGTTATTGAAACAAGCTCTCCTCCAAGAGCACACATCAAAAGGGTAAGGGACACATCTAGCCCCCAAACAACTATCTCCCAATACCAAAGAAGGGTAAGACAAAAATCCCAGGTCACACAGGGTGCGCACACACTGGAAGCAACAATTCCAGTTTCTCAAATTCAGTTTGATGTAGCCCCAATTTTTACTCTGGGGTTACAGTCCTACTCTCAAAATATTAATATTGAGACACCTCCACAAAATTCACCAACACAGTCATTAGATGTGGATATGATCCATTCATCTATTCCCGATTCTCCAACTTTGTTCTTGGAGAAGCCCCACTCTGAAATTGGTGGTCATCACTTGTTAAGTGATTTGTTGGGCCACCAATCATCTTTTTCTGAAGCTACAAGAGGATCTGTGGAACCATCTTTAAAATCAATCACCACGGATTCTACTGTAATTTCACTTTCTCAAAATCATTTCTTGACTTCATCAACGAAACAGACTCTTTTGTTGACAAGTGTTTCTCCATCAACGGTATCCATAACGTTGACAGTTCAAACTACCATTCTGTTGATAGTTCATTCTGCACCTTTTATTGAAAATCAAGTTGTTCACACAACTAGTGCAGATGATCTAGTGGTAGTTGAAACACTTCTAGGATTGAAAGGGAGTGAATCTGAGAGGTTGGCTTGCATCCAGGCAAAAGGAGAGGATGTGAGTGAGAGGCTGGCTATTTCTTCCAGCCAGGCAAAAGGAGAGACTGAGAGTTCCACCTTAGTAGGTGAAGGTGAGTGTGTGAGCCATGGGGAGCCCATGATGCAAGAAAAGAGTGGAGAGAGAGAAGGGACTACAGATGCTGAAAGGAAGGAACCAGCCATTGCAAGTGAGTTAATGGAGGTTAATGAGGGAGAAAAAGAATTGACTTTCCAAGAGTATTATCAACAAACTCTGGATAGCATTTCTTTGGATCCTGAAACCTTTACTCATCATGTGCCAGCCTATCAAATCATGGCTCAACAGGGCAATGTGGAGGCAGAAAGGTCACTAAATCTTATTTATACAACTGCATCCATGATGAGGGCTAAGGATGCACTTGCCAATTTGTCTCCAGGAGCTGGTGGAAGTTTTGAATATGATGATTCTTCAAGTGATGAGGATAGTCTTGATGTTGTTCTACAGGTGGCTACTTCTGCACAGACTGGGACTTCTGTGGTGCCTCCTAAGCCAAGATGGCTTTCTCAAGACTTGCATGAACATCAAAGTTTGGATGCTGCCATCTCAAGGCAGTATAATGAAGCATATTTGGCTCATGAGTCTGCACCTGACACTGAAAAGAAATTCTACAAGGCACTCATGGATTCTCTAGAAATTCAGAGACTCCAGATGCTGTAGACAAGGATTGAAGCCAGGGAAATCAAGGACTCCATTGAAAATCTAAAGGACGCCACAGCAAGGAGGCTTGATGAAAAACTCCCACTTCTCACTGTTGCCAGGATGGACACCTTCTTCAACAAGGATAATGAGGTGGAAACCACTTTGAAAACTCTTACTTCTAGGGTGGACAAAGTGGAAGCCACATTAACTCAAATGCAGCAGGCACAGGAGAAGCAAACTCAACTTTTGACTCAGCTGGTGGCAGCTCAAGGTCTCCCTGTTATTACTCTTGATGATAACAAAAAGGGGGATAAATCTAAGGAGCTTAATATTTAAGTCACAAAAGTTATGGTCCCATCCATTTCTTGACCTGATTCAACAGGCATCTATGAGGCTATAACTTGCAGAACAGATAAAAGAACAGTGGTCTAATATAGATGCAAGAATCAAGAAGATTGCTGAAACTGCAAAGAACAAACATCCTTCAACGGATCAAGTTATTTCTACAGCACCATCAATGAATGCCATGGTCTTAGTGTCAACGGAATTGGAGCCACAGACTAAATCTTCTTATGATCTAAAGCCTCTTTTACATGGAGTGATTACTGGTCCAAGAAAAGAAAAGGGACAAACTTCATGTATTAGAGATGTGGACTCAGCTACTCTTCAAAGATACTTATCTCCAAAATCCCCAGCTAAACCAAAGGGCAATAATATTGCTAGGACATTCTATCCACCTCCATTCCCAGATGAGCTCAAGATTCTGAGTGAACTTATCATAAAATGCAAGGAAAGCAATGTGCCTGAGATAAGGAAGCAAAGAGCAATAATCTACAGGAATGAGCAAGAGATTTGTGTTTGGGCTGGTCACCCAAATTTTGCTGAAGCTAAAGCTGAGGAATCAGCTAGGGCAGACATGGAACCTCTTGCAGTTGCCCAAGCTCTTGATGAAGAGGAAAGACAGCAAGAAGAAAGAGCTAGGGTTGAAGCTGAGGATGCAAAGGAAAAGAGAAAAAGTACAAGACAACCCAAGGCAAGGGCAAAAAGGAACTTGGCCTTTGATAAGGATGATTCTCAAGACACTGTAACAGATGCCCCTGTAACAGCTGTACCTTCACCTTTTTCAGATCAAAGCATTGGAGGAAAATTATCTGGTGATCCAAAACATCCTGTTAATTTTCATGATCAACCAATTGTGCCAAAGGAAGAGCCTTTTGAGTTTGATGAAGCTAATTTTCCCAAATTTCTAATTGAGATGGATGCAAAGAAGAAATCACAACAGAAGGTTTCTAAGGCTAAGCCAGTTTTTATGAGGAGGCCACGGGTTGAGAAACCACCAACAAACCCAGAGGACTTCATCTACATTATGACATAAAGGAGGAGTCTGACTTAAACCTATATCTTGAGGACTTGGTAGAAGTGAGAGGGATAGCAGCCACTCAGAAATTACTAGAGAGATTAGTGTTTGTGTACAAGGGTGGAATGGAAAGAATCTGGCCTCTGCACAGAATTCTAGGAGAAGACTATCAGACACTGATGGTGGTGTTCAAATGCTTAAAGAGAGATTTTGGGTTCACCAAAACTGCCAAGTCTGAGGTTGTCTCCAAGATTTGTCAAGTCAAAGCTAGATGGAACAAACCTGATGCACTTCCCAGGTTTCTAAAGGTCTCTCAATCAGGAAAGTAAATTCATCTCCAACCTTTTTGGATGATGGAATTCAGAGACAAGGACAACTGTAGAAGATTCTTCAGAATGGAGGACCAATTGGAAAAGGCATCTAATGAAACTCTAAGATTCATGCAATCCAAGTTGGGTGATCAGGATGAAGAAGTGAAGATTTTCTACAGGAGGCTCCAAGCTCAGATTGAGGAGAACAATGCAAGGAAGGGGAAGAAAACAAGGCCACAGAGACAAAGTTGATAAATCTGCTCAGGCTAGAGGAGCAGCTCTGTGCACTTGTATTGTAAGAATTTCTAATTTGTGTTCAGTCAATTTTCAATAAATCGTGTAGCTCAATACAAATTCTACTTTTGTAATTTATAATTTGTCTAAGTGTTTTTGTTATCATCAAGGCTCTTGATTTATGGTTGTTATTCTATCAGTCATAAATTGGGGGAGATTGTTAGGAATATGTTGTTCTTGATGATAATTATAAAAACACTTAGTAGATTTTGTATTAAGTCACTTTTGTAACTGTCAACGGAATGGTATGCTTTGCAGCTTCCGTTGACAGGTAGCTCATCAACAAAATGAGTGATGTAGAAATTGCACTGTACAATACTTCACTGGTTGATATACATTTGTTGTAGGTATTAGATAGGTTTTCTAAGTCATGTTGACTATGTACTGGATAGGCAAAATAGGTTGGTTAAGTGTAAATATATTGTGCCTTGTAATTTTGCCTAAGTGAAGACATGTCAATGGATTGAAGATTAGTCTATCAACGGAATGAAGACTAGTCTATCAACGGAATGAAGATTAGTCTATCAACGGAATGAAGAATATACCATCAACGGAATGAAGAATAAAGCTATCAACGAAACACATCCTCCTGCTATCAACGAATCATTATCACTTTTCTGATTAGTTGACAAAGTGATAGTGACAGTTTTCTGACAGATCAAAAGGTGATGTAGAAGTGTACTTTGCATTGGAAGCCATCAAAATGGACACTGGGAATAAGGAAACATTCCAATTTTCAATTAGGTTCTTGAGTGGGATCATAATAAGCATGAAGACAAAAGACAAGATCTCCAAGGACCATTGGACAAAAGGGATGAAAAGCAAGCTACTGGCGGTTACCTTTAGTGTATTTTAGTGTAGCCAAAAATAGCATTGTAAACTTGGGTTTTATAACCAAGTGTAGCAGTTCATTTTTAAGATAAGTGAGTGAGATAAAAATAGTTTTGTATTAGCTTCTTTCAAGAGAACTCTCACTCCAAATCAGGAACTGAGCAGCTGTGATACTTTTGTAACACAGATCATTTCCGCAATAAAAACATCTCAGTTGGATCCTCAAAACATCCAACTGAAATTTTATATTTGCTTGTGTTTTTATTTTTCAGTATTGTTTTATTTGAAAGTTGTTTTAAGTTTAGAAAATATCTAGAATTGTATTCAACCCCCCCCCCCCTTCTACAATTCTGTTAAGTCATTTGGGATTAACATCCTCTACCACCCGGGAAAGGCCAATGTGGTGGCCGATGCCCTTAGTAGGAAATAAAAGCTTAAGATGATAACTTCATCGGAAGATTTAATCCGAGAATTTGAAAGGATGGAAATTGAAGTCAAGGTTACGGAAAAAGGGACAGAAGGATTGTTTGAAATTATAATGCAACCCGAGTTGATAGAAAAGATCCGAATATGTCAAGAAAGAATGATGAGGGAGGGTAGAGAATCGATGACAGGAGAGGAAATAAAGTGTGATAGACACGAGAAAGGGATCATAAGGTATACCTACCGGATTTGGGTTCCGAATGTTCAAGAATTAAAAGACGAGATCTTGTACGAAGGCCATAACTCCAGATACACAATTCACCCTGGCGGCACCAAAATGTATAGGGATCTAAATGAGTTCTATTGGTGGTCGAACATGAAGAGAGATGTAGAAGAATGGGTAAGCAAATGCTTGACCTGCCAGAGAGTAAAATCAGAGCACCAGAGACCAAGTGGATTGCTCCAACCCCTAGAAATTCCTGAATGGAAATGGGAACACATAGCCATGGACTTTGTAGTGGGCTTACCAAGAACCAAAACGAATCACGATGCAATTTGGGTAATCATAGACTGACTGACTAAGTTAGCCCACTTACACTGTCGACAAATTAGTGGAGATGTACATAAAAGAGATTATGGTACGACATGGAGTTCCTGTAGCCATTGTATCAGATAGAGACCCCAGGTTCAACTCCAGATTTTGGAGAAGCTTTCAAGATTGTGTAGGGACTAAGCTAAAAATGAGTACCGCCTATCATCCCCAAACGGACGGACAGAGTGAAAGGACCATCCAAACATTGGAGGACATGTTGAGAATGTGTGTGATAGACTTCAAGGGAACTTGGGATGAACATCTGCCCTTGATAGAGTTTACTTACAACAATAGCTACCATGCGAGCATAGGAATGCCCCCCTACGAAGCCTTATATGGTCGGAGATGTCGTTCCCCCTTATGTTGGGAAGAGGTCGGCGAGAGAAAGATACTAGGGCCTGATTTGGTTCAACGGACAAAGGATATCATCGACCTAGTCAAGGGGCGAATGGCAGCGGCCCATGACAGACAACGCAAGTACGCAGACCTGGCCCGGAAAGACAGAGAGTACGAAGTAGGAGACCTTGTATTTCTAAAAGTATCCCCATGGAAAGGATTGATGAGATTCGGTAAGAAGGGAAAGTTGAGCCCAAGATTTATTGGACCGTTCTAGATCTTAAGGCGCGTCGGACCCGTCGCCTATGAATTAGCCTTGCCCCCAAACCTACAACAGGTTCACAATGTGTTCCATGTGTCTATGCTGAGAAAGTATAATGCAGACGCCATACATATAGTCGAATACGAGCAGGTAGACCTTCAACCAGACCTGTCCTACATAGAGCAACCTGTGGAAATCATTGACAGAAAGGAACAAGTGCTTAGAAATAAAGTCATCAAGCTAGTAAGAATCTTGTGGAAAAACCATAATGTCGAAGAATCAACCTGGGAACTAGAAAGCGCAATGCAAGAAAAGTACCCCCATTTATTCTCGATGTGATTCCAGGACGGAATCCTTTTAAGGAGGGGAGACTGTAACAACCCATATTTTTGGTATGTATGAAAGAACCTGATGAATAGTACTATTGCTGATATGAAGAAACTTTTCAGACCACCCTATGTGGGAGTTGGAAAACTGAAGTTTCGAAGTTGTATCGTTGTTGTACTAGATAAATAAAAGAATTTAAAAGTCGTCAGAATTCGAAGATTTCCATTTTTACTATTTCATCTGGAATATACGAGATATTGCAAGATACGTCGATTATATCAAGGCTTAGAAATTTAATAAAATTAGAAATCCTACGAGTATACATTCCACCAAGGTACTAACATACTAAGGATATTCACCTTGAACATTTTGTAACAAAACGATTTAGAAACCGTTCAGACCTTGTAAGGAGGTTAAGCGATAAAGAGAATACATAGCGAATTGCGATTAAACGAGAAAAGAGCGTATTAGACAAGTGGATACAAGATGATCATCAACAAAGCACAACACATGTGCTAGTCATCAAAGCTAGCACCAATGACTCACCTCTTCACTTTTTAGCCTAACTAAATGATCAACACTTGTCCAAAGATGAGATCATCAAACATATGTCATCTAACAAACCTTTAAAATACATACTACTTCATTATTTGTGTCATCAACCAAGCAAATATCAAGAAAAAGTCACCATCCTCTCCACCAAAGCAACTTTCGAATTTTTCAAAGAAAAGCTTGATAAAACTTCAAAATCCTATTTCCAAGCCTCCATAAATCACAAATAATGGTTCTTTGGATTGCTAGCAACTAGATTAAGGTATGATCAAAGTTTCATTACCATCCATTTAGGATATCATGATCAAATGTTCATTCAAAGTTGAGGAGTGAATAGTAAATGACTATGCTAATTTGTGTTCTTGGTTTTCTTTTGTAAGATTAAGGATATTAAGCTTATATCAAGGCTCTATTAAGGATCATAAGCCATTCTTAGTGTATCTAAAGCTCAAGGAAGGTATAAACAACCTCTCACCCTTTTTATTATATGTTTGTTATAGTAGTTATATGATTGAACTTGAAGAAAGTTGAGATTGGTTAAGTTATGTGATATAGTTTGTTAATGGTTGTGTTTTGATGGATGAAATGAGTAGATGTTGGATTTGACCTTGGTTGTGAAGATGATGGTTTGGTTGAGGTGATAAGTGGTTGATAATGATGAATTGGTTTGGTTGAATGATGTTTTGGTATAGTTAAATATTGGGAATCGCTTGTTTCTAGCCGTCGTAATGGCAAAATTTCATTAGACCTGTTTTGCACATAAACGCCGAAGCAATAAAATCATTTAAGTGTAACCACTGGCCACCTTTAGCTAGAGCTTGTTTCGTAGTTTGTTTTGGCGCAAAAATCATGTTAATCCGATTTACGGTTTAGGAGAAAAGTGAGTTTTAGTAAACGCCGTTCGGAGAAACAACCCATCTCTGGTCAGTCACTTTGAGGCTATATTTGGACCACTTAGAAGCCATATTAAAATGTGAAACTTTGAGGAATAATACTAGAGACAGTTAGGAAGGCTTAAGAAAAATATTCGTATTAAAAAGATTAATTTCCTATTTTATATAAATGATTGAGTCGAGGTTGCGCGAGTGGTAATCTTTAGAAAGTTAACATGTAGTGGTCATTTACAAGTGACGAGTAACTAATTATGTTTTTATTATAATTCTTAGATTATCGGAGTGACCCGAGACCTACCACTACCCCTCGACTACAAGGCAAGTTTACTAAATCTTACTCTATTGTTCAGATTAGGTATAATTTTCAGATGTTTAATACTTGCTTATTTATATATATACACACTCATTTGATATCAAGTGTAATTGTTCGATTTATATTATGAACTTTATATGTTAAAAGTTTTGATAAAGCATACTTTGCTGATAATGGTATCTTGAATTTAATATTCGGACGACGACTCTAGGGATAGAGCGCGTTGGTCCAAAAAGTAGAGTTGACCGGTGAGCGGTGTTTTGTTTTGACGTATTATAACTATGTAAACCCGAAAGGTTCTTCGGGAGATAGTATATGTACTTACAATTACTTAATGAACTTCATTTATTAAATATTCCAAAAACATTTATCTTGGATAAAGTATATTATTAAATATTTATTAAATATATTAAACGTTTCCAAAAATATTTCAATTATTATTTAAAAGTTATCCAAGATGCTTCGAAAAGTTTAAGCACGTATACCTTCCCACTCGAGATCTTTTTGTGAAAACCCCCGGTCATGGTTTGCTCAAGTAGCGTTGTTTTTAAGTAAGAATTGGTCGACTAAGGTCGGACCTCAACTACTCGTTTTTCTATTCAAAACGATTCTCAAAAGAAAATAAAAACGGGACTCTGGCGCGAGCAGGACCGTTGACGAACGATCCTGAGTTTTATATATAAGTGGTCGTTAGCCAGGCGGTCCATCAATTATTGGACGTATGCGCCAGGATGATTACAGATGGAGTTCTCATCCAGGACGATTACAGATGGAGTTCTCGTCCAGGGTAATTACAGATGGAGTTTTTGCCCTTCTACTAGTAGAAAAGACCCGCGGTGGATATGGCTGTGGCGACTGATCATCGTCACTTCATATTGTGTTTTCTGTTTTGGATAAGTCCCTTCCTTTCAGTTTGGAAATTCTTATTAACACTGTGACGAAAGCCTAGGTGTTGAGTTACCGATAGTGTTAACTTTAGTACGAATGATTTGATATTCTGAAGACTATTATTAAAAATGTGGAATGATATAGTTTTGGTACTTTACTAAAAGACCTTAACTTAACGATTAAGTGACGGCTTTAAAAATCCTTCTTTCAAACATATTTTAATTACAAGTAATTGATGATATAAGTTACTTGTGGGTCAATTTAGCTCACTCTTGCTTTATTTCTTTTATTTAAAACACAACAGCTAGTAGCCATGGCAAGGACGCAAAAAACTACCCGCAAGCGAGTGGGAAACGCCAGGCGTTTCCGTGAGCAGTTTTTAGCTATCATCCCTGAGGTAGAAGGAACCAGTTGAATGGGTTTACAACTTTTGTTAGTTTGTTTGAATTACAAGTATGATCATGTAAGGAAATCTATCGGAACAAACACTCAAGCCGCTGATGTAACTTCACTTAGAGGTTAAATTAGTAGCACAACTTAGCAATCATTTTGGGTTGTAATAACTTTAAACTTATGATATTGTTTAGTAATGGTTATTGTATGTCGTTTCTGAGACTCTATCCTGTGTTAGTGATATTATTATGGGGTTAATAGCATGTGCATCAATATTATTGTGAGTAAGACAGGTGTAATATTGGGTTAAGGAGATTGTGGCAACCTAGATCCCCGACCCCGGGTCTGGGGTGTTACATAGATCAAAGCTCTCATAAGGCTTACAAGCTCTTGTTAGTGGTTATAAAGCTCAAGAAAGGTATAAACCTCACTCACCCTTTTGATTTTTGTTAAGTATTGAGCTTAGTTTCAAGATATGTTAGTATAAGTGTAGTTCTTGATAGTTTGATGCTTAGATGATGAAATCTTGATGATAAATGATAGAGTATATATTTATATATTTTTTATATGATTTTATTCCTCATATTTATTATATTTTTCAGTTAATTGGATATTTATTTAATAAATTTTAATGTTTTATTGTAGGATGCAAGGAAATCCTAAACTTGGAAGGATTGGAGAATAAAGAGCTTAATTTGGAGATTTATTAGAAGAAAATTCGGATTTGTTGGGCTACCTGCACATAATTCACTGTTTGGGTCATATCTTGAGATCTAGAATTCAGAATTGGACGATTTAACAGCCCACGCGAAGATAATAAAAATATCTTTTATTCTAAAGTGGTCCAATTATCAAATTACTTCAGGAACGTCCCAGAATTACTGATGAAAAGTCAGCTACGAATTTTCCTTGTAAAACAGAATCAGTTTAGGAAACGTAATTGTACTTTCCTCAAGGCATTAAAATATTTGAGGATATACATATATACATCAGATCTGAGAGATACATATATACAGAGATATATTCATATACATACATACATATCCATCCACCGGCAAGGAGAACAAGGAGACGACTGATTACGAAGATCTAGTTTTCAATTTATCTTTGTATTCTTCTAATTAGGCGATACTTTGGATTCTCGTTTGTTTTTCATAGACCCTAGTACTTTTATTCAGTATTCCAGACTTATTATTATCATGTTTTCATCAGAACCCACGATGATGAAAGGTTCGATTATGAACTAATCGTTGTCGTGGGATTCTAACGGATTTATTTATGGATTTTAGTAGTTAATTGTTTTAAAGATGTGTGTGTGATGGCTAATTGATATCCTAGTTTGGTTATGCTTATTCTTTTTGGATGCGTAGATAACATCTAAGTTGTTTGTTAATCTCTATTGAATGCGAAAGTGGATATAGAGGTTTAGAACTTGCCATGCTAGCATAGGTTTGTGTATGTTTGTCATGCATGATTCGTAGGTGATTTTAACCATCTTACCTGCCCTATGTAATCTGAATGGATAACTTGCTCGTTAAACCGTTATGCTTTCAAATCTTATAGACATATAGGGTCTAAGCATAATTGGTGTCTGCCCAACTTCTATCTCTTTTGTGGATGTTTGAGTGGTTTGGTATACGTATACTGAAAGGTAGCGTGTACTGATTTCGTGTTATCCGATTAGTTGTCACAACCGTCACATGCATTGATTAAAGACAAAAGACTCTGAATGAAGTATTTAATGAAGTTAGGATCCCATGAAAATTTTAGTCTTGATAATTTGTTTAGTTAATTTAGTTAATCAAAACACAACTTTGATACTTGTCTTAGCATTGAACAATAGCCATACATTGTTGCATAAGTGCACAACTATAGTAACCAAAGCAGTCTCTATGGGAACGAACTCTACTTATTCTTATATTACTTGTGACCGCGTACACTTGCGTGATATTGTGTGAACAAGTTTTTTGCGCCGCTGCCGGGGACTCGGTGTTATTTTTTAGTTTATGTGCTTGTCATCAGTGGTCGTTAACGTTCACTGACTCGGATTATTCTCATCAATTTTACTTTGTTTGGTGTGTTTCAGATATTCTAGTGAGTGTGTATGCGAACACGTTCTCAATCTCGGAAAGAAGAACTTGAATTAAGTCTAGTTATGGGAGAACCAGTAGCAGAAACGAAGGCTTTGAAGGACTATTCTCAACCGAAGATCAATGACATTCAATCTAGCATTGTCAGGCCGGCTATTGCAGCTAATACTTTTGAAATCAAGCCTGGCACGATTCAGATGGTACAGAATTCAGTTCAGTTTGGGGGTGCTCCAACGGAAGATCCTAATATGCATATTAGGGATTTCATTGAGATTTGCGACACATATTAGGGATTTCATTAAGATTTGCGACACCTTCAAGACTAACGGAGTGTTGGAAGATGCTGTGAAGCTGAGGCTTTTCCCATTTTCTCTGAGGGATAAATCTAAAGGCTGGTTGCACTCTCTACCAACAGGTTCTATTACTACATGGGAGGATCTTGCTCAGAAGTTTCTCACTAAATTCTTTCCTATGGCTAAAACAGCAGCAATCAGGAATGCCCTTACTCAGTTTGCTCAGCATTCTGGAGAAACTTTATGTGAGGCTTGGGAGCGTTACAAGGAGATGCTTAGGAAGTGTCCTCATCATGGAATGCCTGATTGGATGGTGATCAACTATTTTTATAATGGTCTGGGAGGTCAATCTCGACCAATGCTTGATGCGGCATCAGGTGGAGCTCTTTGGGCTAAAAGCTACGATGAAGCTTATGAACTTATTGAGATGATGGCTGCTAATGAATATCAGAATCCAACTCAGAGGTTATCACAAGGCAAGGTAGCAGGAATTCTGGAAGTGGATGCAGCTACGGCAATAGCAGCTCAGCTAAAGGCTCTGTCTATGAAGGTGGATTCCCTGTCTAACTATGGAGTTCAGCAGGTGGCTAGTGTTTGTGAGCTATGTGCAGGTGCACACGACACGACTCAATGTGCCATATCTAATGAGTCGGCGCAGTTTGTGAGCAATTTCCAGAGATCACAATAGCCAGTGCCTAATGCCTATCATCCGAGTAACATGAACCATCCGCATTTTAGTTGGAATAACAATCAAGGTGGCCAGAAATAACAACCACAGCAGCCATATCAGCAGTATCAAGGTCAACAATTTGGAGCTTGACCATTTAACTCTTCTGGTTTTCAGCATCAGTATGCTCCAAGGCAACCGTATCAACCACCAGGTTTTCAAAAACCGTCTCAAGGCAACGTTGGTCAATCATCTAATGAAAAATCTGAATTGGAGGAATTGAGGCTAATGTGCTAGAGCCAAGCTGTTTCAATCAAGACTCTGGAGAATCAAATAGGTCAGATTGCCAATGCCTTGCTGAATAGACCACAGGGAACTCTCCCTAGTGATACGGAAGCTAATCCTGGCAAAAGAGAGGTCAAGGAACATGTTAAAGCAGTTACCTTGCGTTCTGGAAAGGTTACGAGTGACCAGAACTCAGAAAAAGAAGAAAACGAAAAAATTTTGGATTCCCAGCAGAAGGTGGAGCGCGCCCGCGCCCTAGGGAGCGCGCCCGCGCCTGAGGTTCTGCCAGAAAGTGAAGAAAAAGAGGAAAAAGCTAGTTTGGGGGGAACGAAGCGGAAAAGCGTGACCATTCGACTGAGAAATCTGTTCTGAAGCAGAATACAGAGATCAAGGAGGTCTATCCTCCTCCGCCATTCCCTAAACGTCTTCAGAAGCAGAGGTTGGACAAGCAGTTCGCTAAGTTTCTCGAAGTTTTCAAGAAGTTGCAGATCAATATACCTTTTGCGGAAGCTCTAGAACAAATGCCGAGCTACGCGAAGTTCATGAAGGGTATTCTATCTCGGAAGTTGAAACTCGAGGAGTTGGAGACCGTTGCTCTAACTGAAGAGTGCAGTGCGATCCTACAGCAGAAGTTACCTCCAAAACTCAAGGATCCAGGAAGTTTCACCATACCGTGCACTATCGGCAATCTATCTTTCAACAAGTGCTTGTGTGACTTGGGAGCTAGTATTAATCTGATGCCGTTGTCTGTGTTCATGCAACTTGGGCTGCCTGAGCCTAAACCTACAAAAATGTCCTTACATCTGGCTGATCGGTCGATCACATATTCAAGGGGCATAGTGGAGGATGTTTTGGTTAGAGTGGATAAGCTTATCTTTCCTGCTGATTTTGTTATTCTGGACTTTGAGGAAGACAAGAAGATTCCTATTATCTTGGGAAGGTCGTTCTTGGCTACAATTCGTACTTTGATTGATGTGCAGAAAGGAGAACTTACGATGAGGGTACATGACCAGAATGTCACCTTTAGTGTGTTCAATGCAATGAAGTTTCCTACAGAGGATGAAGAGTGTTTTTCAGTGGACTTGGTTGAGTCTGCAGTTTACACGGAGATCGAGCAATTGCTTAAGTCAGATACCTTGGAGAAGGTACTGATAGGGGATTCTGATACTGAAGACAAAGAAAGAGAAGAGCAACTGCAGTACTTAAATGCCTCTCCGTGGAAAAGGAAGATTGATATGCCATTTTATTCTCTTGGCATAGCTGAGCTAAAAAAATCTCAGGTGTGTCTCAAGCCATCGATTGAAGAAGCTCCTACTCTTGAACTTAAACCACTACCGGAGCACTTGAGGTATGCTTTCTTAGGTGATGCGTCTACTTTACCTGTGATTATTGCATCTAACTTGTTAGGTAGTGAAGAAGAAAAACTTTTGCGAATTCTGAGAGAGTTCAAATTAGCAATTGGTTGGACCATAGCGGATATCAAGGGAATCAGCCCTTCATATTGCATGCATAAGATTCCGCTTGAACCAGGAAGTAAGCCAATAGTGGATCCTCAAAGGAGGCTCAATCCTATCATGAAAGAGGTGGTGAAGAAAGAAATTCTTAAGTGGTTAGATGCAGGCATTATTTATCCTATTTCAGACAGTTCTTGGGTGAGTCCGGTGCAATGTGTGCCTAAGAAAGGAGGCATGACAGTAGTTGCAAACGAGAAGAATGAGCTCATCCCTACTCGTACAGTTACAGGGTGGAGAATTTACATGGACTACCGAAAGCTGAATAAAGCCACCAGAAAAGATCACTTCCCTCTTCCGTTCATTGATCAGATGCTGGACAGGTTGGCTGGTCATGAGTTCTATTGCCTTCTGGATGGTTATTCAGGTTACAATAATATTTGTATTGCTCCAGAGGATCAGGAGAAGACCACATTCACATGTCCTTTTGGCACTTTTGCGTTCCGTCGTGTTTCTTCGGACTCTGTGGTGCTCCAGCAACTTTTCAGAGGTGTATGATGGCTATTTTCTCAGATATGATTGGCATTAATGTGGAGGTATTCATGGATGACTTCTCAGTTTTTGGAACTTCTTATGACCAGTGCCTACAGAATCTTGGCATGGTGCTGAAAAGGTGTGTTGAGACCAATTTGGTGCTCAACTGGGAAAAATATCACTTCATGGTGCAAGAAGGAATCATTCTTGGGCATAAGGTTTCTAGCAAGGGGCTTGAAGTGGATAAGGCCAAAGTGGAGACAATTGAAAATCTTCCTCCACCAATTTCAGTTAAGGGAATTCGCAGTTTTCTTGGTCATGCGGGTTTTTATCGGCGATTCATTCAAGACTTCTCCAAAATCTCTAAACCCTTATGTAGTTTGTTGGAAAAGGATGTTCCTTTCAAGTTTGATGAAGATTGCTTAGCTGCTTTCGAGCTCTTGAAGAAGAAGTTGACTACTACACCTATTATCACTGCACCTGACTGGGACGAACCTTTTGAGTTGATGTGTGATGCTAGTGACTATGCAGTGGGAGCTGTTCTTGGGCAAAGGAAGAACAAGGTGTTTCATGTGATTTACTATGCTATCAAAACTCTCAACGATGTGCAGCTGAATTACACTACTACAGAGAAGAAGCTCTTGGCAATTGTCTACAGTTTCGAGAAATTCAGGTCGTATTTGCTTGGGACGAAGGTAGTAGTTTATACTGATCATGCAGCCATTCGTTGTCTAATTTCTAAGAAAGATTCAAAGCCTCGGTTGATTCTTTGGGTTCTTTTGATGCAAGAGTTTGATTTGGAGATTAAAGACAGGAAGGGTACAGAAAACCAGGTGGCTGATCATTTGTCTCGTTTGGAAGACCACGGTAAGTATGCAGGGGATAAGACTCTTATCAATGAATTTTTTCCTGATGAGCAACTTTTTGGGGTGCAAGATGAAGAACCATGGTTTGCAGATATTATGAACTATCTGGTGAGTAATGTCATCCCGGCTGAATTTTCTTATGCTCAAAGAAAGAAGTTTCTGCATGATGTGAAGTGGTACCGTTGGGACGAGCCATTTTTATTTAGACAGGGAGCTGATCAAATGATAAGAAGATGCATTCCTTATAGTGAAACTGAGGGTGTTTTGCGAGATTACCATTCCACCACTTATGGAGGTCATTATGGTGGAGAGAAGACAGCTACTCGAGTACTTCAGGCAGGATTCTACTGGCCGACTCTGTTTAAAGACGCTCATCAGTTTGTGTTGAGATGTGATCGATGTCAAAGGGTTGGTAATATCTCTAGGAGGAATGAGATGCCTCTTAATATGCTGCTTGAAGTGGAGATTTTCGATGTGTGGGGAATCGATTTCATGGGACCGTTTGTTTCGTCTTGCAATAATCAGTACATTCTGTTAGCAGTGGATTACGTGTCTAAATGGGTCGAGGTAAAGGCTTTACCGACCAATGATGCTAAAGTGGTGCTGAGTTTTCTGCATAAGCAAATCTTCACGCGTTTCGGAACTCCAAGGGTAGTCATCAGTGATGAGGGGACGCACTTTTGCAACCGTAAGTTCACAGCCTTGATGGCTAGGTATAATATCAATCATCGTGTTGCTACTGCATATCACCCTCGGACAAATGGCCAAGCCGAAGTTTCTAACAAGGAGATCAAGCGGATTCTTGAGAAAGTGGTAAATCCTTCAAGGAAGGATTGGTCGTTGAAGCTTGATGAAGCTGTTTGGGCTTATAGAACAGCTTACAAGACTCCTTTGCGTACGTCACCATTTCAGCCGGTGTATGGTAAGGCTTGTCATTTGCCTGCCGAGCTGGAGCACAAGGCATATTGGGCATTGAAGAAGTTGAACTTTGATTTGTCAGCTGCTGGTGAGAAAAGAATGCTTCAGATTAATGAGTTGGATGAGTTCCGTCTACAGGTTTATTAAAATCACAAGTTATACAAGGAGAAGGTAAAGAGATGGCATGATAAGAAGTTGGTGCAAAAGTCCTTTGTTCCTGGCCAACTAGTTTTGCTTTTTAACTCTCGTCTCAAGCTTTTTCCTGGTAAACTCAAGTCGAGGTGGTCGGAGCCTATCACGGTTAAATCAGCATTTTCGCATAATGCAGTAGAGATTTTCCATAAGTTTCTGGACGAAGCGTTCAAGGTTAATGGTCAGTGGCTGAAGCATGACGTTGGTAATGCGGTGAACCGTGAGTCGAAGTTCACCGTTCTTGCGACTGGATGAAAAAGGATTCACGTCAAGCTATTGACGTAAAAAAGCGCTTCTTGGGAGGCAACCCAAGATTTTGGAGGAGGAACACTCTCCCACATTTTTCAACCGGGACTTCATGCACTAGGGGAGTATTTCTAACCTTTCTTTGTATAATTTTTCACTCCTATTATTTTTGTATTTCTTTTAGGATCTTGTTAGTTTTGCATATTTATATATATTATTCATTGGGGACAATGAACTGCTTAAGTGTGGGGACGTGTTCTTAATAATAATATATTTAAAAAATATATATATATATATATTATAAAAATCCAAAAAAATTTAAAATTTAAAACTTTTTGTATATAATTGCCTTGTCTCAAAAGCATGTTACTATGGATAAGTACAAATTTTGTAGATTAATTTCGCATGATTAATTCTGAGTGTCACATTCATGAAAAATAATTTGATGCTTGGTAATTCCTTGTGTGTGCTTGCGAAAATTTGAAAACTTGAGATGTTTCTTGGTCAATTTTAGTGAGTTAAGCATGCTTTCACCATGTGAGGATTTGAGCCTAATTTATGATTGATACATTTTATATCAATCCATTTTTTTGTTGTGTGATGTTCATCATGATTATTGTTGCTCTAGAACTTGTTTTAAACCGTTTTGAGACTACATGATATGTGTATGCATGAATATGATAAAGGCACTAGGATTAACCTTATTTACCCAAACAATACCCATATGAAAAATAATCCTTAGTGAACCCCTTTGAGCTTATACCCGTTTCTTTCGTATATCACCACTCTAAAACTTTTTAGCCTACTTATTTATTCTTGTCTTGATTTATCTGGTAGAGCATATTGATTCAATTTATGGGTTGGTGAATATTTAGTGTGGGGATTTCTTTTGGTTAAAGTGTTACATCTTGGTGGGATACAATATGGTATGAAAGTTGCAAACAAGTATTAAGTACTCCTTTGAGATCAATGGGTGGCAAGTGCAATATCATATTAAAGGGACGATCCATGTGTGCTGGTATTAAGTACATTCTTGGTGACTTTCACTGCCCTTGGTTACTGGAGAATGACTTGACTTTAAAAAAAAAAAAAAATTATGAGCAAGAGGAAAATCAAGTAGAGTGTGTTCATTTGATTGATACAATGTGAAAGTGGGAAAGTACATGGGCTATAAGTACTTGGAAGTTTAATGCTTGTGAAAGCTTGATCAACTTTTACATGATCTAAGTTTCATATTGGGTGCTTTAATTAAAAGTGAACATTATGCTCTATCAGTTATCAAGTTTAGCCACTTGTTAGCCTGGTTCTTTGATGTCCTACCCCGTACCTAAGCCCCGTTACAACCTTTAAAGAAGACCTTTTGATTCATGTATGCATATATACGAGGTAGTGGAGATTTGGTGGACGACCAAGCATATGGTAGCACATGAGTACATTGATTGAACTTGAGCGATACACTTATACCCATACACTTGTGTGAAGTGAGAGCAATGTGAGATTCTATCCATAGCATGCTTACTTGTTGAATGCGACTTTGATGTCCATCTCATGATATTTTTGTCTATCTAGACATTGTGTGCATACTTGGATTATTTTGTGTTAATGATGCTTAAAGTGAGAGTACTTGTACTTTCAGACACTTTTAGGTTGATATGTGATTGAGATTTACAATGTGTGGAGTACTATGACATGTTGCATGTTTGAGAGACTTGGTGGTTGAAAATATTTGATTTTGTGGGTATATCATCTGTAAACCCTCACGAGACAAAACTCGTCCTACTAGGGCTGCCTAGGGGTTTAACGGCTTGTTGCATATGCTCAATGCAATAGTGTCATCTACGAAAGTGGTGGTCCTATTAGTTAGTTTTATTTTTATTTCTTTATTTGCCCGAGGACATGCAAAATTCTAAGTGTGGGGATGTTTGATAGAGTATATATTTAGATATATTTTATATGATTTTATTCCTCATATTTATTATATTTTGCAGTTAATTGGATATTTATTTAATAAATTTTAATGTTTTATTGTAGGATGCAAGGAAATCCTAAACTTGGAAGGATTGGAGAATAAAGAGCTTAATTTGGAGATTTATTAGAAGAAAATTCGGATTTGTTGGGCTGCCTGCACATAATTCACTGTTTGTGTCATATCTTGAGATCTAGAAGTCAGAATTGGACGATTTAACAGCCCACGCGAAGATAATAAAAATATCTTTTATTCTAAAGTGGTCCAATTATCAAATTACTTCAGGAACGTCCTAGAATTACTGAAGAAAAGTCAGCTACGAATTTTCCTTGTAAAACAGAATCAGTTTAGGAAACGTAATTGTACTTTCCTCAAGGCATTAAAATATTCGAGGATATATATATAAACATCAGATCTGAGAGATACATATATACAGAGATATATTCATATACATACATACATATCCATCCACCGGCAAGGAGAACAAGGAGATGGCTGATTACGAAGATCTAGTTTTCAACTTATCTTTGTATTCTTCTAATTAGGCGATACTTTGGATTCTCGTTTGTTTTTCATAAACCCTAGTACTTTTATTCAGTATTCCAGACTTATTATTATCATGTTTTCATCAGAACCCACGATGATGAAAGGTTCGATTATGAACTAATCGTTGTCGTGGGATTCTAACGGATTTATTTATGGATTTTAGTAGTTAATTGTTTTAAAGATGTGTGTGTGATGGCTAATTGATATCCTAGTTTGGTTATGCTTATTCTTCTTGGATACGTAGCTAACATCTAAGTTGTTTGTTAATCTCTATAGAATGCGAAAGTGGATATAGAGGTTTAGAACTTGCCATGCTAGCATAGGTTTGTGTATGTTTGTCATGCATGATTCGTAGGTGATTTTAACCATCTTACCTGCCCTATGTAATCTGAATGGATAACTTTCTCGTTAAACCGTTATATTTTCAAATCTTATAGATATATAGGGTCTAAGCATAATTGGTGTCTACCCAACTTCTATCTCTTTTGTGGATGTTTGAGTGGTTTGGTATACGTATACTGAAAGGTAGTGTGTACTGATTTCGTGTTATCCGATTAGTTGTCACAACCGTCACATGCATTGATTAAAGACAAAAGACTCTGAATGAAGTATTTAATGAAGTTAGGATCCCATGTTTATTCTCATAAGTAATTCAACATCAACTCCTTAGTAAATTTTAGTCTTGATAATTTGTTTAGTTAATTTAGTTAATCAAAACACAACTTTGATACTTGTCTTAGCATTGAACAATAATCATACATTGTTGCATAAGTGCATAACTATAGTAACCAAAGCAGTCTCTGTGGGACCGAACTCTACTTATTCTTATATTACTTGTGATCGCGTATACTTGCGTGATATTGTGTGAACAATAAATGATTTTGGTTTGATGTTGATGATATGGTTATGAAGTTTGATAACCGATATATGATAAAGGTGAGAGTATTGGTGATTTAAAGTTTATTTGGTGAAGTATCTTGGTTGAAATTGAAAGATTAAACTAGTATGAGCATGGTTGTGACCTTTAACACTAGGACTGCCTTGTAACAATAATTCAGGACAAAAGTATTTGTAACCTCAGAAACCACTGACCATACTTGTCAATATCTTAGTTTTTAGTTTGTAACCATATAAAGTACATGTTGAGGAGATTTGTGGTTTGAGAGTTATACTTGTTTTAGTGAAAGTGCTACAAGACACCAAATTGTGAACTAAATTCGGACCCCTTAACTGTTATACAAAATTATGAAACTCTGAGGATACGTATTTAGGACAGTAAGGAAGACAAACCAAAAAGAATTAATTAAAAAGGTTAATGTTTCGATTTTATAAAAATGTTGTAACCGAAGTTGCACGACGATACCTTACCCTGCATAGCTACTGCCTTGTTCGGAGAAATTCGGTAAATGAGTCCTCTGTCCAGGGATAAAATTTTGTTGGATTACATTCTAGATATTCTCTAAATCGTGCACGCGAAAACGGTGTGTCAGTAGAGTTAACGGTTGATGAGTTATGAACATTTTTGTGGAACTAGTGCGAATAGTAAAAGTCCATAGTTGACTCGAATTTTAAAATACGTTTTACCTATTTAAACTCATGTTTCCCAGATCAAAATATTTTTGATAAATATTAAAAACACTCAAGAAGCTCCTTGAAGTGGTTTCGTAATTAATTATCAATTTTTCGATTTATTAAAAGTGTTAGAGTGTGAGTTGCGGAATAGTGATTCTATGGAAAGTCAACTGTAGAGGTACTACCTTGACCATTCATTTTGGCTAAGTAAAAAGGATAATATCGAGTCGACTAAAACTCGAAAATTGTTAAGGATTATCAAGAGAACATATTGGTGTAAAGAACAAGACTAAAAAGGATTAGTCAACGATAAAGAAGATCATAAGTTAAGTGGACCCAAGAGAGTGAAAATTGGGTAAAGTAGAGTTTACTTAGAATAAGTGAACTGTAAATCAAGTGACTAATTAAGATTATGTATTGTCTTGGTAAAGGTTCCAGGACTAGAAAAGAAACACCCACACCAAGTTAGAGCTCATACATCAGGCAAGTTTACTAACCCTTACTCTATTGTTCAGAGTAGGTGTATTTTCAAACGTTAAGTTATTCAAATATATTTATATGTTTTGCTCCAAGTATCATGACAAGTTTTCAAAACCCGAATCTTAAGTTTTCGGCTATGATTTAAACTGTTGTTGTGATATGACTGCTTTTAAATGCATGAATTGCTTTAATTATCGTACAAGCTTTCAAATGTCGAATGTTTGGTTTATATACTATATGAGATATAGATATAAGCCGAGGTATAGAATGCTCTAGGTGTAGAGCGTATTTTCGTATTTAAACTTAGACCGGGAGTCGGAGATATTTTATAAACACTGTCACGAAAGCCCGGAGATTGTCGGAGATAGATTATTTTCAAATTTCGATTTAAAATATTCCAATATTTATATGATTTGGATATTTTAAATATTATTGAATATTTATTTAATTAAAATGAATATTATTTTGAATATTCATTTAAAAGGATTTATTTAATTGTTTACTATTTAATAAATATTATTTAAATATTTATTAAATATTCCAAATTATTTATTTACTTAATAAATATTATTTAAATATTTATTAAATGTTTTAAATGATTTAAAAATCATGAAACCTTATTTAAAAATTATTTAAGGCCTTTGTTAATTATTTAAAATATTCTCTGGCCTTCAGAATAATTATTCAAAAATAGTAAGGGTTCCCAAATATTATTTCCGAGTTTATTCAAATATTTAAATACGAATAAATATTTCCTAACTCATCAAAAATTTGGAATCCAGTTCAAAGAGTCGAGCAAATGGTTTTACTTCCTCTATTCCTCGAAAATACTCATATCTTGGGATGACTACCCTATTCAATCAAAGCATTTCAGTCTCGATAAATTCAGAAAAATTCCGATTAACTCCCAGGTCGTGATTTTAAAAGTTCATGATATATCATGTTAGGTCCTGATACGTTTGTAGAAGGGGGTTGAATAAAAACTATACTGTTTAATCGAATTTGTTCGTTGCAAGATGTTGCCCAGTAAATAACAATTGTAGAAGGGGGGTTGAATACAATTGTATAAGATTCTCGACTTAATCAAGTATATAACACAAATATGAAAGAACAATAACAGCTTTATTAAATCTGATATAAAACTGTTACAAACTCTCTCAAGAAATTCTGATGTTCTTGAGAGCTGCTAGGTTACACAAATACTCGAGTGTATGATCGTTCTTAAAACGAAACCTAAACTGTGTTTATATACATCACACAACTTCTCTATCAACAACAAGATAAGTCCTAATCAACTACAAAGATTGAAACCTATCCATAATTGATAGCTACATTCTACAAACCAGGAATCGACAGAATAAATTTCCATGTTTAACTAGACTCCAAATATAACTCGAAGTAGGAATCCTGATCAGCTTCCAGTCCTGATGATCAAACTTGATCCCAGTCCTGATATTCATCTTGATCCTGACGACCATACAATCCTGATGACGTCAGCAATCTTGATCAGTTAAGTCTAGCTCCTGACGATCATTGAATTCGGATCTAACAATCTCCCCCAATCTCATATTTGTGAAATAAAGTATAGATTCCTAAGATTCAATGATGTCAAAAACATATATACAAAATGTAAAAGTATCTGCAGCAATAAGTTATCTGTTTAAATTCTTTGATAGAACAAATTCATCTTCAAGAAGTTGGATAACAAATTTTCTTCTTTTTCTTCAAGAATTTGAATCAGTCTTTCCTTAAGATTTCTGATTTCTTCATCTTCCTCATTAATCTGGTAGATAGCAGCTCTGAGATTCAATATGGAGCTTCTCTGAACACTATGCTCTTCAAGCAAAAGATAAGCAATTTTCTTCCCATCAGGTTTGAGAGTAAGTTGAGTCATGCCAAAAGTTACTTATTTAACAGCAGTACCCCTTTGCATTTCCACATCCTGACCTCTTTGATTTAAGTACATGGGAGTATAATTACCATTGAAATTACTGTTTCCATCCGGTCTTCTTCTTATTGTTGACAAAATCATGTCACTCCACACTTTGCACATTTGATTCTTCAATTTCAAAAGATAATGAACATATTTCAGTTCCAGTGTAGTTTTCATCAGCAGATCTTGAATAGATAGAATCTTCACACTACCATCTTTCATGAAGTACAGAAGCTTTTCTTTCTTGTCAAAACCATCATGACAATCTATAACTATATCAACAGCTAGTAAATTGTTCAGGTTTTCAGAAGTTAAAGTACCTCCAATTTCAGTTAAGGAGTAAGGATCTACATATGACATATTTAGATATTCAGCATCCCTGTGTCCAATACCTCCTCTTGAATTGCTTGACAATTGCTTCATATTTGAAAACATCCTTAGCCAGAGTGATTTTGATCTAACCATATCAGATAAATCAACAACACTTGAAGCACTTGTAATAATTCCACCAGACTGAAAATTGATAGGTGTATCACACCTCAGTGTACTAATATGTTTCCACTTCTTGTCTTTCTCTTTTTCATGAGCATAGCTTCTTTCAAGTAAAGATTCTTGTCTGCTTGGATTTCTCCACTTTCTTTCATTTGAGAGTTTATGCCTTTGCATATAGAGATTGAAATCTCTATTTGTTTTTCTTGTGATTTCTCTTCTTCTGGCTTCTTCTTCTTCATCTACTTCCTTGTTGTGAGAGTCAACCACAGTAGATAAGATTATCAAATCAATCTCTTGCAGAATTTCAAAATCATCAGGATCTTGAATATTATCATGAACAACATCAGGATTAGATTCTTCAATTTGATTTGTATTGCAGAGAGTTGATTTTCTTGATTTTCTTCTCAATTCAGGTTCTTCTTCGATATTTTCATCATCACCAAAAGTAGATCTGTCAGGAACTACTAGAGTTTGAATAGGTTCAGGAATTTCTTCAATTCTTAACCCTCTAGACCTTGTCTGTCTAGGTACTGTTTGAGTTGAAGAACCTCTTCTACTTCTTCTAACACCTCTCCTACCTCTGCTTCCTCTACCTCTAGTAGAAACAGAATAGCTTTCCATTATCTTTTTTTGTTGTCTCAAGAATTCTTCATTTGAGAGATCGGGATATTCTTCACTTGCTATAGAGAGTGCTTTTCTGGCAAATAATTGTTGAACTCTTTTATCAGTATGATAAAGAGTAACAATTCTACCATCCTTTGTAGTAAACTTCTGGAATAAATTTGATGCATCTTCAGGATTATCAATAATCACATCTTCATCACCTTCAGGAATTGTAGCAAGAGTATGTCCATGACCAGGTGTCAGGATTTGTTCTTCCGTTAGGATCTGAGATTGCACCAATGTTCTTACTGTCTTAACTCCAGAATCAGAAACATGAGTTGACTGCGTTGTTTGACTTTGTGAAGTTTGAATTGTAGACTTCATAACAGCAGCATCAGAGGTTTCTCCTTGTATCACTTTGTCACTACCATCATCTCCAGTAACATCATCATTATTCCTTAATACTAGATCAGGTGTGCATTTTGTTGCCTGACTTACCTTCTCCCCCTTTTTGACATCAGTATTTGACAATAGATTCAAAATTAAGGAAAGAGAGGCTTGAATGTCAGTTACCTTAGTATCCAGAGAATCAATCCTTCTGTTGATGGAGGTTTGTTCAGAAATGACAGATTTCACTTGGGATTCTACTACCCTTAGCTGAAAAGTAGTAGGCACCTTTGTAAAATTTTGAGAAATATCATTCCTCGCCAACTCAGTTGAATTCTTGATAGAATCAATCTCACTTTTCAGGCTTTTGGATAACAGAGTTGTAGCCTTCAGATGATTCTTCAAGTCTTGATTCTCCATAGATTTCACTGCATCATAGGCATGTTCCAAAGCAGAAGAATAACTTACAGTTTCAACAGAACTGTGCCATGAATTGTTCCATTCATTCTGTCTAAGTGCCTCAGCAGGATTAAAGGAAGGAATAGAAAAATCTTGTCTCTGATCTTTCCCAGTGGAAGATTTGCCAGCCATATATGTACTTGATGAACCAAAATTAGTTCCAAGACTAACTTTGAGCGTTGTAGCAAGCTGTTCCTTCTCTTTTCGATTCTCATCATCATCACTATCATCAGAGTCATCATCATCAGTACTATGAGTAACATCAGGATCAGTAATAGCTATACCTTTCAGTTTATCCTGTGAATCTGTGATAGGATGATACATTGGTCTTGAACGAAGTGGTTGTATCATGATAGGCTCAGCATCAGGAGCACCAGTACTAGCGTCAGGATGAACACCGTCAGGATTTGATATTCTTGCATCAGTATTTGCTACCAATGGTTCTTGTAGAGCTTGAGGTTCAGAAGCTGCTTCAACACTTTGAGTCAAAGGTTCTTGTGTGCTTCCCTCATTGACAGTGTCCTCGACCAATCTTTGAACGTCATCTGCACCAGAAATCCCTTGAGCTGTGTCAGGAAATTTCTCAGAAATTGTAGCTTGGCCTGCATCTTCACTTTGAGAAGATGGTTCTTTTGTAGCTGGAATATTGATGTCTTCATTCTCCCTTTGAGAAAATGGTTCTTGTGTGACCATTCCACTAGCTAAGCCTTCATCCAAACTTTGATTGAGTGGTTCTTGTGTGGCTGGATCATCAGAAAGAGCTGCTGAACCACTTTGAGGTTCAGGTTCTTTTGGGCTTGATCCTTTCAGTTTCTTCTGTCTCTGATAGACTAACTCTTCTGCCTTCTTTAGTTTTTCCATTGGATGTTTTATCCCAAAATTGGAAGCAGCAGCACCATACTTCTCCCATGAAATATCAACATGTCTTTTTGTTGGAGAGTCCTGTGCTGGAGAGTCTGAAATAGTAACCACTTGACTTGGTGCAGCATCAGGAATACTAACATCAGGATTTGCTTGAGCAGTAGAAACTGATTGCTCTTTCATAATAGAAGTGTCCTGTACATCAGTATCCTGCTTCTTTTCTAAAGGAATTTGATACCTGCCCTTAGTTAATCTTCGTTTCTTCTGTGGTGTAGACAATGAAACCACAGTTGCAGTAGCAGTATCAGGAACTTCCTTATTCACATTCATTATAGAGGATATAGGTAAGTCATCCTCTGAATCAGTCTCATCCCTGAGAAATAATTTTCTTTTAACAGTCTCAACACCTTTTGCAGCTTTCTTCACCAGGACCCCTTGTACACCCCCTTGTAACTTCTTTTTAGTGAGTGGTGTAGTGGAAAAATCCTTTGAACCTGATTGCCTTCCAGACACATCAGTTCTAGCTGATTTCTTTGATTTTACAACTAAAGTCTTTTGAGAGACATTAGAGGTGGCTGTTGATTGTTTAGATTGTCTTAGAACCTCTGGTTTTCATACCAGCTTCAATATCTGAGCATCAGGATTTGACCAGTTGACTTCCTGTCAGGATAGAGTCCTATCAGGAATAGATCAAAAATACATACCTTTCTGAATAACCATCAGGATTTGACAGTTATCAGGATTTCCTCTCTGTAACTTTCCTCAGAAATTCTCAAAGTTCATCAATCCAAGTTCATTCACCAATTTATTGAAAGTAGCTTCAGGCAGTGGCTTGGTGAATATATCAGCTAGTTGTTGATCAGTAGGAACAAAGTGAAGTTTAATTGTTCCTTCCAGAACTTGTTCTCTTATGAAGTGATATCGAATACTGATGTGTTTAGTAAGAGAATGTTGAACTGGATTTCCTGTCATTGCAATAGCACTTTGGTTATCACAAAAAATAGGGATTTTTGAGTATGATAGACCATAATCTAACAACTGATTTCTCATCCACATTATCTGAGCACAAAAACTTCCTGCAGCAATGTACTCAGCTTCTGCAGTTGAAGTGGAAATGGATTTTTGCTTTTTACTGAACCATGAAACTAGTCTTCCACCCAAAAACTGACAGCTTCCTGAAGTACTTTTCCTGTCTATTTTGCATCCTGCAAAATCAGCATCTGAATAACCACACAACCCAAAATCTGATTCCCTTGCATACCAAAGGCCAAGTGAAGGAGTGCCTTTGAGATATCTGAAAATTCTTTTGACTGCAATCAGATGAGGTTCTCTAGGTTTTGCTTGAAATCTTGCACACAGACAGGTTACAAACATGATATCTGGTCTACTTGCAGTGAGATACAAAAAAGAGCCAATCATTCCTCTGTAGTGAGTTACATCTACCTCAGCACCTTGATCAGGATCAAGTTTGGTAGCTGTAGCTATGGGAGTTGTAGCAGGAGAACTATCTTGCATGTTAAACCTTGTTAATAAATTGCTTGTATATTTAGACTGATTGATAAAAATCCCTTCATCAGTCTGTTTAACTTGAAGACCAAGAAAGTAACTCATTTCTCCCATCATGCTCATTTGATATCTTGACTGCATAAGCTTAGAAAACTTTTCACATAGCTTATTGTTTGTTGACCCAAAAATGATATCATCAACATAAATCTGAACTAACAACAAGTCTTTACCATGATTCAAATAAAATAGAGTTTTATCAATAACACCTCTTTTGAATCCACTTTCCAGTAAGAATAGAGCTAAGGTTTCATACCATGCTCTTGGAGCTTGCTTTAGTCCATAAAGTGCCTTATCCAATCTATACACATGATTTGGATATTTAGGATCAATGAAACCAGGAGGTTGCTCAACATAGACTTCTTCCTCCAGTTCTCCATTTAAGAAAGCACTTTTAACATCCATCTGGAAAACCTTGAATTTCTTATGAGCTGCATAAGCAAGAAATATCCTGATGGCTTCTAGTCTTGCAACAGGAGCAAAAGTTTCATCATAGTCAATTCCCTCTTGTTGAGAATAGCCCTTTGCAACTAGTCTAGCTTTGTTTCTGATTATTACTCCATCAGAATTGATCTATCCTTTGTTCTTGAAAATCCACTTTGTACCAACAATTGATCTATCCTTTGGTCTTGGTACCAGTTTCCTGACTTCATTCCTTTCAAATTCATTCAGTTCTTCTTGCATTGCAGTAGCCCAATCAGCATCTTTAAGTGCATCTTCAACTTTCCTTGGCTCCTCCTTGGATAGAAAGTTATTGTAAAGACATTCATTCTGAGTTGCACTTCTTGTTTGAACACCTGCATCAGGATCTCCAATTATCAAATTAGGAGTATGACTTGCAGTCCATTTCCTTGCTGGTGTTAAATTGTTTCTTGAAGTAGATGCTCCCCCTGGATTGGTGTTATCTTGATTAGAGAAATTTGCTTGATTTGAAGCTCTCCCTGAATTATTGATATCTCCTCTTGATGAGTTATCAGGATCATCACTTGAATCAGTATCTGAAAAATTTTGTCCTGATGATTGAGTTGACTCTGAACTTCTAGTAGAATGTTGTTGCTCCCCCTCAACATTAGCACTACTAGAAGTATCACTATTGATTACATCATCAGTATTAGCACCATCAGTATCTGGTGTGTCATCAGGATTTGGTGACCCATCAGGATCTGATGAATTGACAGGATCTGATTCACTTTCTTCAGGTTCCTTGGTAGCTTCATTTTCAAAAATCAATCTATCATAAGAGTCTTCATTGATTCCTGTTATCTTTTTATCATCAAAAGATACATGTATTGACTCCATGACAGTTTTTGTTCTCAAATTGAAAACTCTGAAGGCTCTTGATGTAGGATAGCCAATGAAAATTCCCTCATCAGCCTTTGTTCAGGATGAGTTCTGAGAACAAAACACTTACAGCCAAACACATGCAAATGCTTCAGACTTGGTTTCTTTTCCTTGAGTGACTGATAAGGAGTAATACCATGCCTGTTTATTAATGTTAGATTTTGTGTCTAGCATGCTGTGTTGACTGCTTCTGCCCAGAAATATGTAGGTAATTTAGCTTCTTCCAACATAGTTCTGCCAGCTTCAATAAGAGTTCTATTTTTCCTTTCAACTACTCCATTTTGCTGGGGTGTGCCAGGAGCAGAGAATTGTTGAATAATTCCTTTGTATTTGCAGAACTCTTCCATCTTTGAATTCTTAAATTCAGTACCATTATCACTTCTCAGTATCTTGACTTTGTACTTTGTGGTTGTCTCAATCATTCTCACATGATCCAACAGAACTTCAGGAGTCTCATCTTTTCTGTGCAGAAAATACACCCAGGTGAATCTAGAATATTCATTAATAATTACAAGAGTGTACCTTTTCTTACTGATGGACATGATGTTGACTGGACCAAATAGATCAAGATGTAGCATGTGATATGGTTCTTCAATAGAGGATTCTGATTTACTCTGGAATGATGTCCTTCTTTGTTTTGCTTTCTGACATGCATCACAGAGTCCATCAGGTGTATATAATACTTTTGGTAATCCTCTGACTAAATCTTTCTTAACCAACTCATTGATATTGCTGAAGTTGAGATGAGAAAGCTTCTTGTGCCAATTCCAACTTTCATCTACTGAAGCTTTACTGATCAGACATGTAGGGGAGCCATCAGTATTGGAGAGAATGTTGACTTCATATATGTTACCATGCCTGTAGCCAGTCAGAGCTATCTTTCATGTTGCTTTACTGACTACTTCACAATGAGTGGAATAGAAATTGACATGATAACCTTTGTCAGTGATTTGACTAATACTCAACAGATTGTGTTTTAGTCCCTTCACTAGAGCTACTTTTTCAATGATGACATTTCCAATGATTATATTGCCATATCCCAAAGTTTGTCCAATGTTGCCATCTCCATAAGACACGGTTGGGCCAGCTTTTTCCTCATATTCTGATAACAGGGCTTTGTTTCCAGTCATGTGCATAGAACATCCACTATCCATGACTAACACATTCTTCCTTTTTCCCTTATCATCAGGAGCAGCAGTTACATCAGCATTGGTCATTAGAGCATAGTTGACTACCTCAGTATCAGATTCTGAGGAAGAGTCCATCCAATCCTTGCTTGATGTGATAAGTGCCTTTGTCTTCTTGCACTCAGAAGCAAAGTGACCCATACCATTACACTTGTAGCATCTAACCTTTGACTTGTCAAATTTGCTACCCTTGTTGTCCTTTTTGATATACTTGTCTTTGTCTGCATTGAAGGCCTTTTTCTGAAAGTTGCCTTGTCTTCTACTCTTCCTGAACTTCATCCTTCTGAAGTTTCTGACAATCATAGCAACCATCTCTTCCATGTCTGAGTCAGAAGAATCATCATCAGTATTGGCATCAATATTGCCATCAGTATCTGATAAAGAGTCATCAGGATCTGACTCAACTATTCTTGATTTACTTCTAGAGACCTCCATAGTTTTTCCTTTTGATTTAGCCTCTACTTTCAAAGCAATTGATTTTGCCTTGCTGCTTTTCTTGTTCTTTCTATGTTGAACTTCAAGATCATGAGTTCTTAGCATTCCATAGACTTCATCAAGAGACACAGTGTTCAGATCATACTGATGTCTAATTATCGAGGTCTGAGTGTCCCATTCTTCAGGTAAATCTCTTAGAAACTTGGTGTTTGAATCTTCAGTTTCATATTCCTTGTCAACTAAAGATAAACTATTCAATAGTGTCAGAAATCTATCATATAGATCAGTTAGGCTCTCATCAGGTCTTGCATCGAATTGTTCATATTCTTGAATCAAACGAGCCCTTCTATTTTTCTTGACAGATGCAGATCCCTGGCACTGAGTTTCCAAAGTATCCCAGATTTCTTTTGAAGACTTGCATGCAATCACTCTGTTTGACATGACAGCATCAAGACTAATGTGCAAGATATTCTTTATCTTTGGTTCCCTGAGTACATGAGCTTTTTCTTCTGGAGTCCATTCACTTTTAGCCTTGACCACATAATGTTCAGGTACAGTATCTGTTCGTTCTACGAACTTTGTAGGTATATATGGTCCATCACGAATCTTGTCCAAATAGTCAGGATCCATAGCCTCCAGGTACATCAGCATCTTTACCCTCCATGTTGGATATTCTGATTTCTTCAAGATGGGAATCTTCATGCTTTCATACTTGGTTGTCGACATCTTTAGATTGTATCTGATTCAGAATTAAATCAGTTTGCTCTGATACCAACTGTTGCCCAGTAAATAACAATTGTAGAAGGGGGGTTGAATACAATTGTATAAGATTCTTGACTTAATCAAGTATATAACACAAATATGAAAGAACAATAACAGCTTTATTAAATCTGATATAAAACTGTTACAAACTCTCTCAAGAAATTTTGATGTTCTTGAGAGCTGCTAGGTTACACAAATACTCGAGTGTATGATCGTTCTTAAAACGAAACCTAAACTGTGTTTATATACATCACACAGCTTCTCTATCAACAACAAGATAAGTCTTAATCAACTACAAAGATTGAAACCTATCCATAATTGATAGCTACATTCTACAAACCAGGAACCGACAGAATAAATTTCCATGTTTAACTAGACGCCAAATATAACTCGAAGTAGGAATCCTGATCAGCTTCCAGTCCTGATGATCAAACTTGATCCCAGTCCTGATATTCATCTTGATCCTGACGACCATGCAATCCTGATGACGTCAGCCATCCTGATCAGTTAAGTCTAGCTCCTGACGATCATTGAATTCTGATCTAACATAAGATATAACAATTTAAGAACAAATTAATGCGGAATAAACTGAAACAATATTCAAGTTAAATATAACTTATATTAAACTTGAAAGGTGATACAATCTGTGTATGGAATACAGAGTTCTTGATAAAACAAACCTTGAATAAATTCGACATGAATTTATGTATTTTTGTAATAAAAAGGATCGAATACTAAAAAGTAGTTCGATATAATTTCTAGGGATTATGATCCGCTAGATAGTCAAAGCAGTACAAGTGATACAATTCTTATGGATTAAATGTTAAGAACAAGTCAAGAATTAAATCACTGCAGAAATTTAGCTCGGACAGTTGAGAAGAAGTAAAGGCAGAAAGCTTTTGAATGTAATGTCTTTTTGTTCTGTCTTTTGTTCTGTGTTGATTGTGCTTTGCTTTGATCACACAATTCTATTTAAACCAACTGCCTTGATTGTATCGTCACGCGCCATTCATTTCTTTTGATTTGCATAAGGAAGACAATCGGGAAGACTATCTTTTTGGCTTGGGAAGACTACCAGGAAGACAATCATTGGCTTAGGAAGACAATCGGGAAGACTTGCAATTAGCCTAGGAAGACAATCGGGAAGACTTATTTCTAAGTCTTCTTAGTTAAAAAAACTAAGTCTTCCTAGTTCATTTTTATTCTAATTTAAATAATTATCAAAGTAAATTATGTATTAAATTAACTCTTTACAGAATTAATTTAATAAATAATTTACCAAGTAATAATAATTATTTAGAAGAGAATAAATATAATTCCTTGTCTTCACAATTAATTCTTGAACCACTAAAACTTAGATGAAGAAATAACATTTGTAGAACGTTGACACTCAATGTACTGTCTGGTTCATGAGTGACTAACGGCAATGTCTGTTCTTCATCTGTTTGACTTTAAGAAGTGATCCACTTCCTTTTCCCTTTTTCTTGAACTCTGTAACCTGCACAATTGCTATCACATCTTGAAATCTCTGTCACTTTAATAAATCCACTGAGATTGAATACTTCACTGAGGCTTGATCAATAAATTGAACTTCTTTCAATGTAGAATTACTTCAAGTCTGTAGATGACTTTAATCTTCATTCTTTGACAGATATTTTCTTCTGAGATTCCCGTGACATTTGATTTTTATTATTTACTTATTACATCTTAATTTAAGTTGAGTAGAATCCTCGATGTTTACAAATAGGCCTATACATATGCCTTTCAATCTCCCATATTTGTTTGTTAGACAATAACAATCAAATACCTCTAGAGGATAACTCAACTAAAACAAGAAAAGATAAGACTTTTAAGAGCCAAGTAAATAATAAAGAAAGTTCTGGATTATATTTAACAATTTCCAGATTCAAACAATAAAGATAAATACAAGATAGATGTTCCTCTAGTCTGAACAAATGATTACATTTTCCCATCTTGATTCACCTATGCTCTAAACATATAACATTAAAAACTGAGCTGTCTCTATCATGCCTCAATCTCTAATTTCACCTTCTTCAGCTTCAGGCAAGGTGTCTAGAAGATCTTTATCAAGTACACGATCTGTAATAACCCAAAATTTTGGACTTAGTTAAAAAATTTTGATGAATAGTAAATGTGGATGAATAGTGAATTTGCTGATGAAAAATAATATTTCAGACCACACTATATGGAAGGCATGGAATGAATGTTTCGAAGTTATATTAGTGATGTATAAGGAGAATAAGTGAATGTAAACGCGATCAGAATCGGGAGATTCCAACTTTAAATTTTGATCACTATTCATCGGACAATCAAGGATGTATTGATTTGATCGTTTTGAGAAAGTATGTAGAATAAGAATCCATGATCATATCTTAAACCAAGGTGGGGAATCTAGGATCATATATTAAGCCAAGGTAATGGAAAGATCAAGGAAGTATCTCCTAGCATTGGTACAGAGAAACGTTTTCAAAATCACTTGAAACTATCACGAAACAGAAGCGTAACGAATTATGGATTAAACCTTAACCGAAGGGGAAGTATCATATAAGATCATCAAGTGCAACATATAAGAGGATTGATGACACAAATTATGACATAATCATGACGCAGGAGGATGACATAGGTGTGACAAAGTGATGACAAGGTGATGAATCACCACCTTGTCACCACAAAACCACAAGCTATGTGACATGTGTCTTTGGATGACAAGGCCAATTAGAGACCACACAATTAACTAGCTTTTATTTAGTGTTTATTTGACAAAGAAAATCAAAAGAAAAGCAAAGCAAGTATTCTCCCCATTTCTTCAAATTTCTGCCCAGCATGAGCAAGGAGCAAAGACAAATTCATAACTCAAAATATACTCATCCTAAAATCTCCAAATTTGGATCATATCTCCCTAAATATATACCAAAGGTACGTTCAAAATTTCATGGCCATCCAAGAAGTGTAGCATGGTCAAATATTGGATCAAAATTGAGGGTGAATTGTAAATCCGGGAATACTAACTTGTGTTCTTGATTTTGTTCTTGAAGATTAAGCTAGCTAAGGATGTTTAAAGCTCAAGCAAGGATAGTTAAGCTATATTTAATGTATACCAAGCATCAAGGAAGGTATAAACATCTCAAACCCTTAGTTATACTTTGATTATTATGGTTAGTTTGATGATGGTTTATGTTAGTAAGAATAAGAGATTGAATCCTTGGTTATGGTAATTGTTTAGTGATTATTTTGATGGTTGAACTTGTGAGTATTGGTATGAACTTGTTAGTGCAGATTATAAGTTGGTTGATATGAGTAATTAGAGGTATGGTTGATTGGTTGTTGATTGGTGGATTGTTGGAGTGTTTTAAACACGGGAATCACGATTAAGCGTCGTTACCATGTCAGATTTTCTTTAGAAAGCTTAGACAGAGACCACGGCTACCTTGTAGACATAACAATGAGGTTTTCTGACCATGATCATGTAGGCTCTGTGTTTTAGTTTATTTTGGCGAAAGAATCGTATCGTTTCGATTTACGGTTTAGGAGAAACATCTGTTTTAGTGAAAGCGGTTTCGGATAACTAAGTAGTTCACTACATGAACTTTGAGATTGTGATCAAACCCTTTAAAAATGGAATTGGGTCGAGATATTAAAAAGGATACTAGAATGGATTGTTATCAAATAAACCTAGAAGGTTTTGTGTTAAAAAGATAAGTTTGTGATTTTATAAAAATGCAGGAACAAAAGTTGCGCGAGTGAAATACCCTTAAGGGGATGGTTAAAACGATAAGTTTAGTAATGGTAAAGTACTTGGGTTTTGAGAATAGATTTCCACCCAAACTTTTGACTTAAGAGTTTAAGGAATGTCATGAGGTTATAAGTGACCAAGAGTGGGACATTTGATGTTCGTTAATAGGACGTTAGTGCTTAAGTTAAATGCACTTTAAATGATTAAGCCAGGGGACTGATCGGGTATTTCTTTGTTTATAGATTTCCCGGCAAGTTCTTGAACCCCTAACAACCAAGGACCCGAGCAAGTTTTCTCATTCCATGCTGTATTTTAAATTACAATATTCTGATAATACATGTGATATGTAATTATGCATGCTTTCAAACTTCACGTCATATATAGATGTGATGGTATTAAAAACGTTGAGATGTAATATATGCATATGATATTATGCATGCTTTCAAACCGTACATCGTATATGGATGTGGTTGGATTTTTTTAGCTATGGAGATGATAATATGCATATGATAGATGCAAGTTTTCAAACCCTACATCATATAAGTGATGCTGTGGTGATTAATATTGTGATATATTCTGCTTTAATGTTGTGAGAAGATTTATAATTGTTTACGCTTTTGATAAAAAACTTTAATAAGATATAAGGTTTATATTCTATGTAAATACTAGATATAAACCGAGGTTTAAAGGCTCTAAGGATAGAGCACTTATACGATGATTTTAAAATAATAGACCGGAAGTTAAATTACTATTTTATCTTGATAATACTGTCAGAAACTGGAGGGTCCAGGGACAGCTGTATTTTATATATGTTGATTAAATATTTCAATATATATATATATATATATTATTGGATATTTAATGTGAGGTATTAAATAATATTATGAAAAATATTATTTTGAATATTTATTAAATAAGTGAATATTATTGTGAATATTCACTTTAGTGGAATCTTATTGAATAATAATTCAATATTTATTATTTTGATATTTATTTAATTAAGTGAATATTAATTTGAATATTCACTTAAGTGGATTATATTGAATCATAATTAAATATTTATTATTTGAATATTTATTTAATTAAGTTAATATTATTTTGAATATTCACTTAAGTTGATTTATATTGAATAATAATTCAATATTTATTATTTGAATATTTATTAAATATTCTAAAAATGATTTATAAATCATAGAACCTTATTTAAATATTATGTAAGGTTCCAATAGTTATTTAAAATATTTTCTGATCTCAAAAGGATTTATGAAAGTATGATAGGGGTTCCCAACTACTTTAATTATTTATCTCGAATGATGATTTTGATTTGAACTTATCAAAAATTGGGAATCCATCTCAGGAAGTGAACATATGAGTTCACTTGCCTCCTTCACTAAAAGTGAGTATGTTTTCGGGTTCTGATTTATCAGAACTAAAGGTATTTTACAAAAACTCCCAGGTCGTAATTTCAAAATACGTGGTAATCATTCGTAGTTCGTTGACTGGTGTCAACCCACACTGTGACTTACTCCCTTCAAATACTCTGGAGTAAGGAAATCTGAGTTGTTGCAAAGTTTTTGACAAGTATATATACTTGGGGGAAATAGGATTAAATTCCGATTCCCGTTTCATTGATTTTCATCCGGGACCAGAAGGAAACGCGAAGGAGGCTGTTGGACAGTACCTCTGATTATAGCGTAAGAGGCTGCTAGGCAGTCCAACACTTATCTCGCGTAAGAGGCTGTAGGACAGTCCAGCAGATACAAAGCCCGTATGCGGCTAGGGTGATAATCGTGTTAAGATGTCGTCCATCTACTAGTAGAAAAGTGTGAGTACGATACAACGACTGATCATCGTGTATTGTGACGTGCCCGGAAAAAGGTCCCTTCCCTCCAATTGGAGTTGTGCTGCACATTGTAACGAAAGCCTAGGTGCTGAGTTACTGATAATGTAGCAGTGATGAGTAATGATGTTCCTCATACAGTAGAGGTACTATATGGCATGTTTTGACGAAAAGAATATTCAAACATATCGTTCTGTATATGAACGGAGTTTCAAAGGTTTTCAATTATGATATCAGCTTACATATATGATTATGTTGTCATATCTTATTGTCGAGCTATAGTTCTCATTCTTGCTTCTTTTGTATATCACAACACAACAGAGTTGAAAAGGTGTTCATTACTGATATTTTACAATATTTTGAACAGTATGAGATATCTAAATAGATATGTGTGTACATATGTTGAGAAGATATTTAAGATATACAGTATGTTGAACTGTATAGTATTTTGAATCAATGGATAGGCTCTAAGCCTTGATTCCAATATTTGATATCTATTTTAAAAGATATTTTTTGAATCTTGGTTCATTATATCGATACCAAGGATTTCTAAATGATTTACGAAAAGTATTTGAGTATGATTATAAGTCATACGGCATTTCGAACGGTATACTATTTTGGGGTCAAACCCTAGTAGTTTTAAACATGGATCCTATATGGATTATTTACCTTAAAGGTTTAAAGATTTAAACTGGGATAGATGTCTTGCTGAGCGCTATTAGCTCATTCGTGCTTTATTAAAACTTTCAGCATGAAGAAAACGTTGCCGTTTCACCTCATGTTACGAGAGCAAGGGAATGGAGAGACCACCCTTGAGTTAGTTCAGCAGGATGGATACTGCCGGTGTGAGCAGAATAGTTGCAGACTGTATTAGTAAGATTTGTTTTTGAGTAGGTTTGTATTATTAAACCTTGTATAGAACGGTGAGGTCTATTATTGTAACTTCAGGTAGAGGTTGTAAATAAAAGATGAGATCCTGGATAGTACATTTGAGTTCTAATAACAAATGTTACTTTTGTTTCTCATTTCCAAGGCTATAACTTGTGTGTATGTGCGTAAGTGATTGGGGTCTTTGGAGTTGTATTATTAGAATGTTGTAAGTAATGCATGTATTGTATAATTGATGGAGCGTGACAACCCAGATTCCTGACCCCGGATCTGGGGGTGTTACACGATCACGTTCAGAAGCAACACCACTTGGCTTAAATGGTTGAGAAGTGATCTTCTTCAATCTGTTCTTCATTTGAGAATACCTTGGAACTTTTTCAGTGCAATAGTCGGAGATCATATCAGCAACCTCGGACTTATCTTCAGTAATAAACCCAGAAGTCCTAAGAAGATTCTCCAACTTCACCAGTTGCATAGCAGTTTGTAGCTTCAAAGAATCAGGATCCAGCCTTACTGTCTCCAAAGTTGTACCTCTGTAGATTTTGACTTCATATGGAAAGTGTACAACTTGAGGGCTGGCCTTCATTGCAGAATCTCTCAGCCGGTCATAAAGAAGTTCATTCAAGCAGGAAGATCTCTTCACCTTACTCATAAGAATCCACAGTTCTTAGAGAGATCTTCTTTGTAGGAGGTCAAGAGAGACGGTGAATGACCCTTCAAGTACACTTGAAACATAGATATACAATTCATGTCTCACTTGATCAAATACATATGTAATCCTTAGGATATCTTCCTTCAAAGCCTTCATGAATAATGAATTGTTTGGATTAACTATTCTGATCTTCTCAAGCAATTTTAGAAAGGTACCATCATTGTTTGTGCCTCTCTAAGGGATATCAAACATTTCCCTTGCCTTATCCCACTTGCTTCCTTGCTTCATCCTAACATCCAATATCCTCTCCTTGACATGAATACTATGAAGACGTTGTTTGTCTTCATGTTCAGCTTTCTGAATTTTCAGCTTTTGAGATATGATGTCGGAGACCTTGGCATTCTCATCCTCCTTTCTCTTGAGATCTGCTTGCTGTTTCTTCAGCTCTTTCTGAAACAAATGATTAGGTGTATACAGATCAGCTTCATCCTCCAAATCATCAAAGTTAGCTGCCTCTTCAACCTCCTCCTCACCAATAGGTTCTTCAGGGATGGTCTTCTCCAGATCACCAGATGTATCAAATTGGAAATCATCCTGTTCACCATGGTAGTAGTAGGCATCATCAAAAGTAGACTCCTCCAATGATTGTTTCTGCTTACCCTTCCCTTTATCTTTTCCTCCAGAAACTCCTCCAGCGTCTCTATTTCCTCCTTTCTTCTCCCCCTTAGTTGAGGAATCCTCTAAAAATTTAACAGTAGCAGCTTCAGGATTCACCTCACTAGTTCTCCTTATTTCTCCTCCTTCTCTTCTATCTCCTCCATCTCCTCCTTCATCAGCATCATCCTCATCATCATCATCATCATCTCCCTCAAAAAATGTTCTTTGTTCAGCTGTAGGTTGATGTGAATTCTTTATCATGTAGTACAAGTGCTTCATCCCTTCATTCAGATGCTCCATTCCTCCTTCTATCCTTGATATCCTCTCTTCATTAAACATTTGATTTTCATCAGCTGTTTGCAGAATAAAGTCTACCTTGGTAGAAATGGCAGCAATCTCCTTGACACTCTCTGATATCTGAGCATTTGACGTTGTAAGTGAAAAGTAAAGTGTCCTAAGTCCAATCATGTATGATGAGTTAGGAAGAACTTTCTTGTAATCTATTTGATTTCGTTATATTAATAAAAGACTTTTTTGTTTTTATCACGGGCTTTATCTATTTAAGTGTTTAAATAAGATGATCCATAGTTTAGAGTAATGCTTTTAGAATTATAATGAGATTATAATAGTGAGATCTAAAAGATGATAACCCTAAACTTAAATAGTTCCTGATCATAGGATAACTAAGTGGTAGTTAGTTAACCCGCAAAGATCGGTACATACTATGCTTGCTTCATTATGAAGGATGTCTGTTCTCATTGACATTTGTGTGATGACACTATAGCTAGTATGTAGGTGCTTATTAGGAATTAGTTCACTGAACATGACTCGATCAGTTGAACAACTAATGGAGTTCACTCATGTGTCAGTAGTTGTTCATATAGTGATGGTTGTACAAAGTGTCCTTAGACTTGAGATCATCATAGTCATCTTGTGCACATTGCACTATACTTTGGTTTAGCTCTTAGTCTTGAGGGACAATAATAAGTGTTCTTCTGGGTATAGGAATTTGTGCATGAAGATAGTGAATGATCAATAAAGGATCTGCCCCTTCCAGTGAAGGAAGAGAATGTCCTATGTTATTCCATTTATGCTAGTTCAGGAATCTCTGGCCAGAGTGAATGAAATTAGAAAGAAGTTTCTAATTTGAATTAATCGGAACTAGGCATAGTGAATAGGAAAGCATATGATTAAATTAGATAGGCTTGACACGAGATCCATGCCTTGTATTTAATCGGGACATTGCAGGGTAGAAGGAATTGATTGTACGGTAACTATTCACTGAATAGGTTCTTGGTATTCTAAGCAGTGAATTCATATTATCCGGATAGTCGCGATATGCTGAGAAGTATCCCTCACGATGTAGAATAAATATGATTAATTTATTTATCGTATTTAATGAATTAAAAGAATTCATATAAATAATAATAAAATTGTTTTATTATTACTTATTTCTACTACCGGCTTAATTTTGAACCTACAGGGTCACACCATAAAAGAGAATGATTTAATGGTGAAGGAATTAATTAATAATGGCTAGTCATTATTTATTTATGAAATAAATATTTGATAGCATTTTTATAATCAATTAAATATGATTTAATTAATTATAAAATAATTAAGAAGTGTTCTTAATATTATTAATTAAGAATTTAATTTAAGAAATTAAATTAAGTGAGAGAATTATTTTCTAAAGAGTTTAGAAAAAGAATTAATGATTAAAAGAGTTTTAATTATTAATTAATTGATTAATAAGATTAATTGATTAAATGGTCAATAATAATAATATTTTATAGGATAAAATTTCAGCTGAAAAATATGCCTATAAATATACTATTATAGACCTCTTGCCCATAACCCTAAATTTTATAAGAAAGAAAAAGGGAGGCAACCCTAATCTCTCTCTCTTGGTTATTCCTTCTCTCGTTCGATTCGTTCTCTTGGTGGATACTTGTGGAGTGCTTCACACTTGAGGAGCAGCTGCTAGAGTCTCTTTTCACCATCCTCTATCAATCCAAGGATCGCTTTTGTAAGGTACGAATCGAATCCATTGTTTTTCACGATTCGTATATGCTTTTATATGGGTTTTATTGTTTGATAAATTGTTATACATTCTTCCGCCATGCAATAAATCCCTAAAGTGGTATCAGAGCTAGGTTGTATGCATATAGATTCGTGATAAAAATTTCAGAATTTTTTATGCATGTATGACTTTTTAAATTGATTTTATGATTTTGGGGCTATATCGATTTAATTATGAATTAAATCGAAAATCAATTTTTAATAATTTTATTTCTACAGATCTGGGTTCCTCATATTTTCTGGTAATTTACATATTTTTTTCGAAATTTATTGAGCCCGGAAAGAATTTTCTTGAATTTTTTATGATTAATTCAGACTGGAAAAATAGTTTTCTGATTAATGATGTAATTTGACACGTGGCGCAATCTGATTGGTCCACGACGCTGACTGTACGACATGTCAGCGATTGTGTCAGCAGTGACATCATCAGTGATGTCAGCATGACGTCATCAGATGACGTCAGCATGACGTCAGCAGTCTTGGTCAACAGTGACGTCGTCATCAGCTGACGTCAGCATGGTGGCAAGTCGCGCGCTGAAATCTATTTTGGCTCGTTTGAACTCATCCGAACTCCGATTGAGGCGTGTAAGGTACCGTTGGATTCGTTTTTTCGAGACGCACCTGATGGGATTAATTAAAATTTTCATGAAATTTATTTTAAATTGATTATAGCCCTTAAAGTGTATTTGATGCCTTATTTGATAATATGAAATGCATGCAATAATTCGTACATTGTTTATAATTGCGCTATATGTTATAACATGTCTGCCTATGAGTTTATTATTGTTTATACATGAGATGTATGTTTAAATTTACCATGCGATGATAGATTTAGGGCGAACACAATGAACATAGGTTTCACGTTAGACGTTATAGGTTAGTCAAAGATGTTTAATAACCTAATTAAGAATATTATGAGTACAACCATGAGATTCTTATGTTTATGAAACATAGAGTGAAATACTCTTTTGATGTTGAAAATGAAAATTTCTGTCTAGGCCGTTGGGTTTTAAGCAGGACCGATGTGACCCCTCCAACACACTGGGAATTTTTCATTTAAATATCATAATTGTATTTTGTTCAAGAAAAAGAGAATCTCCTAGTAATATGATTATGGTTGTAACATAATATAATCCCTCTTAATTAAAATTTATATCAAGTAGTAAATGGCCAATGACACAACGGGCTTGTGTCGGTCATAGCCTTCCAACATAATAGCAAGTAGAGTTCTTATATTAAGACATTGTCATTTCATGCTACAGCCGAGGGCTTTGTTTTGAGATTAAGAGATGCTTGTCTATCACATGAGATGTGTATGATGAATTAGGGTCCAATGGTCGTTACGTGCTACAGCCGTGGGCTATTGGAAGTCTAATTCAATTATGCAAGATGTTGGGTTTGACTTGACTTTGAATATTGAGTGAGTCGTGCCACAGCCGATACTCAATGATTCAAGAGGCTAAAAGATAATAAGGAATAACATGAGATGTAGTTGACAAGAGTTGTCTTCCTATGGAACATCACATTGCGTTTCGTGCTACAGCCGAGGTGATGTGATGGAAAATAGGATCCTTATTCTCACTAACATTATGAATGTTTAGTTATACATATAGAGGGTTGTAACTTAAATAAAATAGTGGGAGCCACCAATGAATAAAGACCCGATTCATATGGTGTAGTAATAATGAAATTAAGTAAATGCTTATGTTGTTATGTGTTTTCATTTTCAGATTTTATATATATATATCATGTCTTCTGCACTATCACTCCGTAGCATTCTTGATGCTAACAAGTTGACTGGTCCCAACTTTGCTGATTGGCTTCGAAACTTGAGAATTGTTCTCAAGTCTGAGAAGTTGGAATATGTGCTAAAATCACCATTACCTAAAACCCCTGTTGACGACGCTCCTCTAGATGAGCATCATGTCTATAATACATGGATAGATGAGGCAAATGTTGCCCAATGTATCATGTTGGCATCTATGAACTCTGTGCTTCAGAAGCAGCATGAGCACATGGATGCTTACACTATCCTAGTGCATCTACAAGAGTTGTATGATGTAGAGGGGAGGACAGCTCGATATGAGATATCAAAGGAGCTATTCCGATGTAAAATGGCAGAAGGGTCATCTGTGAATGAACATGTGCTCAAGATGATCAATTTGATTGAACGTTTGGGGCAACTTGGTTTTGTCATGGATGGGGAGCTAAGCCAAGACTTGGTCTTGCAATCGCTTCCGGATTCGTTCTCGCAGTTTGTTGTGAACTTTCACATGAATAAGATGGATGTCAGCTTGCCTGAACTCCATAACATGTTGAAAACTGCTGAGGCAAACTTTCCCTCAAAGAAGAGTTCTGTTCTTCTTATTGCTGAAGGCTCTACTTCCAAGAAAAGGAAGAGGAACCCTCCCAAGAAGAAGAAGGTTGGTGAGAATAAGCCTAATCCAGCAAAGGCTAAAGAAGACCCCAAGAGCAAAGCTGTTTGCTTCCACTGTAACAAGGTGGGTCACTGGAAGAGGAACTGCAAGGCTTTCCTTGCAGAGTTGAAAAAGAAGAAGGCTAGTCAGACTACCACTTCTGATTCAGGTATGTTCATGATCGAAGTAAACATGTCACTAAGTCAAATTTCTACTTGGGTATTAGATACCGCTTGTGGTTCTCATATTTGCAATTCGTTGCAGGGACTCAAGGGAAGTAGGACTCTTGAAGAAGATGAGGTGATTCTACGGATGGGAAATGGAGCAAGAGTTGTCGCCATAGCTGTGGGATCATTTAGTTTACATATGCCTACGGGCAAGACTATTGTTTTGAATAATTGTTATTACGTTCCCTCAATTGTGAGGAATATTGTTTCTATTCCTATGTTGGATTTGGATGGTTTTTCATTTATTATTAAGAATAATGAATGTTCTATTCTTAGAAATAATGTTCTCTATGGTTGTGGTACTTTAAATAATGGTTTGTATGTATGTGACTTAGAAAACAATATACTTCAGATTGAACAAACTAATAAAAGAAAAAGAGATGATGAAAATCCGACTTATTTGTGGCACTGTAGGCTAGGTCATATTAGTGAGAAAAGATTACGCTCATTGCATAAGGATGGGTTACTTGAACCATTTGATTTTGAATCATATCCGGTATGCGAATCTTGTCTCATGGGTAAGATGACCAAATCTCCATTTACTGGACATGGAGAGAGAGCTGCAGATGTGTTAGGGTTGGTACACACAGATGTATGTGGACCAATGTCAACACATGCCATGGGAGGATTTTCTTACTTCATTACTTTTACGGATGATCGATCCAGATTCGGACATGTGTATTTAATGAAATACAAGTCCGAAGCCTTTGAAAAGTTCAAAGAGTATAGATATGAAGTAGAGAAACAAACCAAAATGAGTATTAAAGTTCTTCGATCAGATCGAGGAGGTGAATACTTAAGTGGGGAGTTCCTAAGTTATCTCAAAGAAAACGGTATACTATCTCAATGGACACCTCCGGCAACTCCACAACTTAATGGAGTATCTGAAAGGAGGAACCGAACTTTGTTGGACATGGTTCGGTCCATGATGAGCTATACAGATCTTCCAGTATCACTTTGGGGTTATGCCTTGCAAACTTCAGCATATTTATTGAACAAGGTACCTTCCAAATCTGTTCCTAAGACTCCATATGAGATATGGAAAGGAAAGAAGCCAAGTCTTAAACATATTAAGATTTGGGGATGTCCGGCTTATGTCAAGAAGATTGAACATGAAAAGCTGGAATCTAGATCCGTAAAATGTAGGTTTGTGGGATATCCAAAAGAGACTTTAGGATACTACTTCTACACCGATCAAAGGGTGTTTGTTTCCAGACATGCAACCTTCTTGGAGAAACAGTTTTTCCTTGAAGGGAACAGTGGGAGCAAGATTGAACTTAATGAAGTTTAAGAAGCACAAACTACTACGGTTCAAGAGGAAGTACCTGTTCAGGAAGAACAACCTTCTGTAGAACAGCCCGTGCGTAGGTCAAGTAGAGTGTCTCGCCAACCTGAGAGGTATTATGGCCTTATTATTGAGAATGACAATGAGTTGTCACTCATTGATGAAGACGACCCTATGACCTATGATGAGGCTATGAGTTGTAAAGACTGAGAGAAATGGCAGAGTGCCATGAAATCCGAAATGAACTCCATGTATGCCAACCAAGTATGGACTCTGGTTGAGGCACCTAAAGGTGTAAAGCCTATCGGGTGTAAGTGGGTATATAAAAGAAAGATGGGAGCAGATGGCCAGGTGGAGACCTATAAGGCCAGGCTTGTGGCAAAAGGATTCAAACAAAGACAAGGGATTGACTTTGATGAAACTTTTTCACCAGTAGCCCTGCTTAAATCCATTCGGATTTTGCTTGCAATTGCGGCTTACTACGACTATGAAATCTGGCAAATGGACGTGAAAACGGCCTTCCTCAATGGGAAACTTGAAGAGGATGTGTATATGACACAACCAAAAGGTTTTGTTTCTAAAGGAAATGAACATCTAGTTTGTAAACTGCATCGATCCATTTATGGATTGAGACAAGCTTCTCGAACATGGAACTTCCGTTTTGATGAGATAATCAAAGAGTTTGATTTTATCAAAAACATGGATGAACCATGTATCTACAAGAAGGTTAGTGGGAGCGCGGTAACATTCCTTATATTGTATGTGGATGACATACTTCTCATTGGGAATGATATACTGATGCTGCAATCAGTCAAAGTGTGGCTATCTAAGAACTTCACTATGAAGGACTTGGGAGAGGCATCCTACATTCTTGGAATGAAGATCTATAGAGATAGATCAAAAAGAATGTTAGGCCTGACCCAAGGTACATACATCGAAAAGTTGCTAAAGAGGTATAACATGGAGAACTCCAAGAGAGGACTCATTCCTATGAGTCATGGAGTTTCTCTTTCCAAGAAAATGTCTCCAAAGACGTTAGAGGAGAGAGAACGTATGAGTAGGATTCCTTATGCTTTTGCAATAGGATCTATCATGTACGTGATGTTATGTACTCGGCCCGATGTTGCTCACTCACTTAGTGTGACAAGCAGATATCAGTCCGATCCAGGTGAAGAACACTGGAAAGCAGTGAAGAACATCCTTAAGTACTTGAGAAGAACTAAGGATATTTTTCTTGTTTACGGCGGTGGGTCTGAATTGAAAATAGAGGGTTATACTGACTCTAGTTTTCAGTCAGAAAGTGATGATAGTAAATCCATGTCAGGGTATGTGTTTACCCTAAATGGTGGAGCTGTTAGTTGGAGGAGTTCCAAACAACCCACAACGGCTGACTACACAGCGGAAGCAGAATATATAGCTGTAAGTGAAGCTGCAAAAGAAGCTGTTTGGATGAAGAAATTTGTTTCTGAGTTGGGAGTTGTTCCAAGTATAGAAGAGCCCATAGTGTTGTATTGTGACAACAATGCGGCGATAGCGCAAGCTAAGGAACCAAGGTCTCATAAGTATTCCAAGCATGTATTGCGGCGCTTTCATCTAATTAGGGAGATTGTTGAAAGAGGAGATGTCAATGTCGAGAGAGTTGACTCACATAACAACATAGCAGACCCATTAACAAAGCCACTTTCTCAAAGTCACTTTGATCGTCATAAAGAAACGATGGGCATTAGATACCAAAGTGATTGGCTTTAGTACAAGTGGGAGATTGAAAAGTAAAGTGTCCTAAGTCCAATCATGTATGATGAGTTAGGAAGAACTTTCTTGTAATCTATTTGATTTCGTTATATTAATAAAAGACTTTTTTGTTTTTATCACGGGCTTTATCTATTTAAGTGTTTAAATAAGATGATCCATAGTTTAGAGTAATGCTTTTAGAATTATAATGAGATTATAATAGTGAGATCTAAAAGATGATAACCCTAAACTTAAATAGTTCCTGATCATAGGATAACTAATTGGTAGTTAGTTAACCCGCAAAGATCGGTACATACTATGCTTGCTTCATTATGAAGGATGTCTGTTCTCAAAGACATTTGTGTGATGACACTATAGCTAGTATGTAGGTGCTTATTAGGAATAAGTTCACTGAACATGACTCGATCAGTTGAACAACTAATGGAGTTCACTCATGTGTCAGTAGTTGTTCATATAGTGATGGTTGTACAAAGTGTCCTTAGACTTGAGATCATCATAGTCATCTTGTGCACATTGCACTATACTTTGGTTTAGCTCTTAGTCTTGAGGGACAATAATAAGTGTTCTTCTGGGTATAGGAATTTGTGCATGAAGATAGTGAATGATCAATAAAGGATCTGCCCCTTCCAGTGAAGGAAGAGAATGTCCTATGTTATTCCATTTATGCTAGTTCAGGAATCTCTGGCCAGAGTGAATGAAATTAGAAAGAAGTTTCTAATTTGTATTAATCGGAACTAGGCATAGTGAATAGGAAAGCATATGATTAAATTAGATAGGCTTGACACGAGATCCATGCCTTGTATTTAATCGGGACATTGCAGGGTAGAAGGAATTGATTGTACGGTAACTATTCACTGAATAGGTTCTTGGTATTCTAAGCAGTGAATTCATATTATCCGGATAGTCGCGATATGCTGAGAAGTATCCCTCACGATGTAGAATAAATATGATTAATTTAATTATCGTATTTAATGAATTAAAAGAATTCATATAAATAATAATAAAATTGTTTTATTATTATTTATTTCTACTACCGGCTTAATTTTGAACCTACAGGGTCACACCATAAAAGAGAATGATTTAATGGTGAAGGAATTAATTAATAATGGATAGTCATTATTTATTTATGAAATAAATATTTGATAGCATTTTTATAATCAACTAAATATGATTTAATTAATTATAAAATAATTAAGAAGTGTTCTTAATATTATTAATTAAGAATTTAATTTAAGAAATTAAATTAAGTGAGAGAATTATTTTCTAAAGAGTTTAGAAAAAGAATTAATGATTAAAAGAGTTTTAATTATTAATTAATTGATTAATAAGATTAATTGATTAAATGGTCAATAATAATAATATTTTATAGGATAAAATTTCAGCTGAAAAATATGCCTATAAATATACTATTATAGACCTCTTGCCCATAACCCTAAATTTTATAAGAAAGAAAAAGGGAGGCAACCCTAATCTCTCTCTCTCTCTTGGTTATTCCTTCTCTCGTTCGATTCGTTCTCTTGGTGGATACTTGTGGAGTGCTTCACAATTGAGGAGCAGCTGCTAGAGTCACTTTTCACCATCCTCTATCAATCCAAGGATCGCTTTTGTAAGGTACGAATCGAATCCATTGTTTTTCACGATTCGTATATGCTTTTATATGGGTTTTATTGTTTGATAAATTGTTATATATGCTTCCGCCATGCAATAAATCCCTAAAGTAAGATCAGAGATGTCTGAAGCCACTAGTATTTGAGATTGTTGGATGGCATTCAGCTTCGGGAGTAGAGTACTCTTCAATCCTTCCAAATCATCCTTAACAGTACCCAGCTGATTAGTTATAGAGGTGGAAGATTGTTCAACCACTTGTGCTTTGAGAAGGTTGTTTTCAGCCTGGGTTTCTTGCAACTGTTTCTATAGAGCAGCTAATTGGGTTAACAACAAAGCAGTGTTTGTGTTAGTGTGTGCACTCACCTCAATTTCTCTCAGTGGTGTTTCACTCAACTCACGTGCTTGTGTATCACTCCGTGTTTGACTCTCATGTCTCACAACTAGCTGTCTCTCCAAGTTCTCAGATGATGTACCTGCATAAGAAATCACCCTAGCCCCTTCAAGAGAGGTCAGTGGTGGTGCAATGGGAGTTTGCAAATCCCAATCCCTGGTTGAGTCTGTCAAAATATTTGACATTGTAAACTGAATTGCTTCAGTGACAGACTCACCTGGTTGCCTTTCACTTTCACTAGTGTAAACTGCGAGTGAAAAATCCCTTAAGGGAGCCAGAGATGTTCCCTCTGGGAGGGGAGGAAATGATTCTATTAAAGGTGGCTGAGAATCATATTTTCCCTCTGATGCCTGTGAAGGCACTTCTACCGTAACTATGGAAGGTACTGTATCAAAATCAAAGTAGTCTCCTAGCATAGTGTCCTGAGTATCATCTATATGGATATCTTCTCCCATTGTGAGTAATGGGAGTGTGCTTGACTCAGTACAAGATGCCATGGCCCTATGGAGAATTTCAATAGATTCATCATGTTGAGAGGATGTCTCCAGAGACTGTTCAGTGGCCATATCAATGTCCATATCCTGTTGAGAGGATAAGGATGGGCTTACAGATGCCTCCCTATAGGTTTTCTTTTCTTTAGAGGTGGAGACAGAGCTGTGGGAACACTAAATGTAGTTTCTTCTCTAACACTCCTTTGACTGGTTTGTAAAATAAGCTCAGGTTGTTGGTTAGAAGTGTTTGACCCTCTGCTTTGCTCTATGACCTGTGATAGAGATTGTGGTTCTACAACCTCTTGGTCAGCCCTACCAACCACTTGGGTTTCAACCAAAGTACCAGAAGAAGAAGATCCAGGGTTAGGAATAACTACCTGTAGTGGAACTGGATGTGGCTGAGGAACTTGTTCACCAAAGATTGGAAGATTAATGAATTGACTCATCAATGGTGACACAAGAACAGGCGTGTTTAGAAATTTGAGTGAGCAGTCCAGTCTGGTGTAGAATTTGGAATCAGTGGTTTGGGAGGGTTCAAATCTAGCATTTCTAAACAATTCAAAATGCTCAGTAGTGAGAAGATGATTTATGATAAGAGTGAGAAAGCGAGGGTACCAACACTTCACTTTCACATGATTATCAAAATCTCTCCTAGAGTGAGCAAGTCTGTTGATCATAATATTCCACAGTATCTCACCAAAATTTAATCTACGACCAAATACAATAGCATAAGCAATATATTGATTTAAACTGGTAATGCCATGAAAGTTTGTTTTTGTGCAATTACCAAATACTCTTGCTATTGTATCAAAGAACGGATCCCATTCCCTAACAAGAAAACTTTTTGACAACTTAACCATTTGTAGGGGCCCCTGATAATGAATATTCACAAAGAACTGAGATAACTCATCATCAGAGGGTAAGGGATCAAACCTGTCCTTAGGAAACTGTAACACATCACAAAACATTTCTAAAGTGACTGTATATTGCTGGTTTAAAATAGTGAACGTAAAAGATTTTGAGTCCTTAGCAATAACGGCACTAGAACAAAGAAAATGCAATGGATCAATTTTTAAAAGAGCAGATGCACATCTAGCATGACTAACACAAGTCTAACTATTCAAAAACTGAATCCATGGTTTAAATCGTTCAACCTTACACTTAGACAGATCAAAATACCTAATGAAATTGTTTAAAACAAGTTCAAAATTAGGATCCATTTATAAAAAAAGAAATTTTAATTAATTAGTAATAAAATTCAAATTTTAGGGATTTTTAACAATTAATCAAAATTAATTAAAATCCACAAAATTAAAATCTTACCCAAAATTAACCAATTTTTAGAAAAGAATGATCCTAATTCGAACTTAACACTATGAAATCAAGAAAAATCAGGTAAATGATCCACAACCACACACACTACCAAGAACACTACAATCTCCTTGACAGAATCACAATCAATTCAAAATACTTTAAAACACTTAAACTCTTAAACACACAAAAGTCGAAAACAAAGTAAAAAATTTGGCAGAGTTTTGACTAAGTTGGTTAAGAATCGAAATCAGTGAAATAAAGTTTTGCTAAGTTAATACTTGAGCAATGATTATGAAAAGCTTAAGGAGAATTTGAATGGAAAAAAACTGATCAAGGGAATGAAGAGTAGTGAACTGCATATGTATATATCTCTATATATGTAAGTAACTGAATAGAAAACTGAATGGAACACTAATGAAACGTTTTTATTTAAAATTGAACTGGGAAGACAATCGGGAAGACTTAGGATAGTCTTCCCGGTAGTCTTCCTAGTACAAACTGATAGTCTTCGAAAACAATAAAACAGAAAAAAAAAACGAAAATAAATAATAAAATGGCTAAGTCTTCCCGATAGTCTTCTAAGAGTAAAAGGTTGGGAAGACTTAGAAATAGAATAGAAATAAAAAGGAAAAAACAAAAAACAAAAAGAAAATAATCTAAGTCTTCTCGGAGCATGTATTGTATAATTGATGGAGCGTGACAACCCAGATTCCTGACCCCGGATCTGGGGGTGTTACACGATCACGTTCAGAAGCAACACCACTTGGCTTGAATGGTTGAGAAGTGATCTTCTTCAATCTGTTCTTCATTTGAGAATACCTTGGAACTTTTTCAGTGCAATAGTCGGAGATCATATCAGCAACCTCGGACTTATCTTCAGTGGTAAACCCAGAAGTTCTAAGAAGATTCTCCAACTTCACCAGTTGCATAGCAGTTTGTAGCTTCAAAGAATCAGGATCCAGCCTTACTATCTCCAAAGTTGTACCTCTGTAGATTTTGACTTCATATGGAAAGTGTACAACTTGAGGGCTGGCCATCATTGCAGAATCTCTCAGCCGGTCATAAAGAAGTTCATTCAAGTAGGAAGATCTCTTCACCTTACTCATAAGAATCCACAGTTCTGAGAGAGATCTTCTTTGTAGGAGGTCAAGAGAGACGGTGAATGACCCTTCAAATACACTTGAAACATAGATATACAATTCATTTCTCACTTGATCAAATACATATGTAATCCTTAGGTGTTAGATCAGAATTCAATGATCGTCAGAAGCTAGACTCAACTGATCAGGATTGCTGACGTCATCAGTATTGCATGGTCATCAGTATTTGATCAAGCGTCAGTATCTTATTGATCATCAGGATTCCTACTCAGACTATGATCAGGATTGATCATCAGAACTTGAAGCTGATCAGGATTCCTACTTCGAGTTATATTTGGAGTCTAGATAAACATGGAAGTTTATTCTATTTGTTCCTGGTTTGTAGTATGTAGCTATCGATTAAGGATAGGTTTCTATCTTTGTTATTGATTAGGACTTATCTTTTTATTGATAGAGAAGCTGTGTGCACTATATAAACACAGTCTTGGTTTCGATTTATGTATTCATTCGAGAGAGAACATAATCGAAGTAATCAAGAGAGAAGCTCTTAAGAACAGAATTTCTTGAGAGAGTTTTTGTAAACTAGCAGCTCTCAAGAACATCAGAATTTCTTGAGAGAGTTTGTAACAGTTTTATATCAGATTTAATAAAGCTGTTATTGATCTTTCATATTTGTGTTACATAAAGTCGAGAATCTTATACAATTGTATTCAACCCCCCTTCTACAATTGTTATTTACTGGGCAACATTAGGATATCTTCCTTCAAAGCCTTCATGAATAATGAATTGTCTGGATTAACTATTTTGATCTTCTCAAGCAATTTTAGAAAGGTACCATCATTGTTTGTGCCTCTCTAAGGGATATCAAACATCTCCCTTGCCTTATCCCACTTGCTTCCTTGCTTCATCCTAACATCCAATCTCTTCTCCTTGACATGAATACTATGAAGACGTTGTTTCTCTTCATGTTCAGCTTTCTGAATTTTCAGCTTTTCAGATCTGATGTCGGAGACCTTGGCATTCTCATCCTCCTTTCTCTTGAGATCTGCTTGCTGTTTCTTCAGCTCTTTCTGAAAAAAAGGATCAGGTGTATACAGATCAGCTTCATCCTCCCAATCATCAAAGTTAGCTGCCTCTTCAACCTCCTCCTCACCAATAGGTTCTTCAGGGATGGTCTTCTCCAGATCACCAGATGTATCAAATTGGAAATCATCCTGTTCACCATGGTAGTAGTAGGCATCATCAAAAGCAGACTCCTCCAATGATTGTTTCTGCTTACCCTTCCCTTTATCTTTTCCTCCAAAAGCTCCTCCAGCTTCTTTATTTCCTCCTTTCTTCTCCCCCTTAGTTGAGGAATCCTCTAAAAATTTAACAGTAGCAGCTTCAGGATTCACCTCACTAGTTCTCCTTATTTCTCCTCCTTCTCTTCTATCTCCTCCATCTCCTCCTTCATCAGCATCATCCTCATCATCATCATCATCATCTCCCTCAAAAAATGTTCTTTGTTCAGCTGTAGGTTGATGTGAATTCTTTATCATGTAGTACAAGTGCTTCATCCCTTCATTCAGATCATCCTCTCTTCATTAAACATTTGATTTTCATCAGCTGTTTGCAGAATAAAGTCTACCTTGGTAGAAATGGCAGCAATCTCCTTGACACTCTCTGATATCTGAACATTTGACGTTGTAAGATCAGAGATGTCTGAAGCCACTAGTATTTGAGATTGTTGGATGGCATTCAGCTTCGGGAGTAGAGTACTCTTCAATCCTTCCAAATCATCCTTAACAGTACCCAGCTGATTAGTTATAGAGGTGGAAGATTGTTCAACCACTTGTGCTTTGAGAAGGTTGTTTTCAGCCTGGGTTTCTTGCAACTGTTTCTGTAGAGCATCTAATTGGGTTAACAACAAAGCAGTGTTTGTGTTAGTGTGTGCACTCACCAAAATTTCTCTCAGTGGTGTTTCACTCAACTCACGTGCTTGTGTATCACTCCGTGTTTGACTCTCATGTCTCACAACTAGCTCTTTCTCCAAGTTCTCAGATGATGCATGCATAAGAAATCACCCTAGCCCCTTCAAGAGAGGTCAGTGGTGGTGCAATGGGAGTTTACAAATCCCAATCCCTGGTTGAGTCTGTCAAAATATTTGACATTGTAAACTGAATTGCTTCAGTGACAGACTCACCTGGTTGCCTTTCACTTTCACCAGTGTAAACTGCGAGTGAAAAATCCCTTAAGGGAGCCAGAGATGTTCCCTCTGGGAGGGGATGAAATGATTCTATTAAAGGTGGCTGAGAATCATATTTTCCCTCGGATGCCTGTGAAGGCACTTCTACCGTAACTATGGAAGGTACTGTATCAAAATCAAAGTGCTCTCCTAGCGTAGTGTCCTGAGTATCATCTATATGGATATCTTCTCCCATTGTGAGTAATGGGAGTGTGCTTGACTCAGTACAAGATGCCATGGCCCTGTGGCGAATTTCAATAGATTCATCATGTTGAGAGGATGTCTCCAGAGACTGTTCAGTGGCCATATCAATGTCCATATCCTGTTGAGAGGATAAGGATGGGTTTACAGATGCCTCCCTATAGGTTTTCTTTTCTTTAGAGGTGGAGACAGAGTTGTGGGAACATTCAATGTAGTTTCTTCTCTAACACTCCTTTGACTGGTTTGTAAATTAAGCTCAGGTTGTTGGTTAGAAGTGTTTGACCCTCTGTTTGGCTCTATGACCTGTGATAGAGATTGTGGTTCTACAACCTCTTGGTCAGCCCTACCAACCACTTGGGTTTCAACCAAAGTACCAGAAGAAGAAGATCCAGGGTTAGGAATAACTACCTGTAGTGGAACTGGATGTGGCTGAGCAACTTGTTCACCAAAGATTGGAAGATTAATGAATTGACTCATCAATGGTGAAACAAGAACAGGTGTGTTTAGAAATTTGAGTGAGCAGTCCAGTCTGGTGTAGAATTTGGAATCAGTGGTTTGGGAGGTTTCAAATCTGGCATTTCTAAACAATTCAAAATTCTCAGTAATGAGAAGATGATTTATGATAAGAGTGAGAAAGCGAGGGTACCAACACTTCACTTTCACATGATTATCAAAATCTCTCCTAGAGTGAGCAAGTCTGTTGATCATAATATTCCACAGTATCTCACCAAAATTTAATCTACGACCAAATACAATAGCATAAGCAATATATTGATTTAAACTGGTAATGCCATGAAAGTTTGTTTTTGTGCAATTACCAAATACTCTTGCTATTGTATCAAAGAACAGATCCCATTCCCTAACAAGAAAACTTTTTGACAACTTAACCATTTGTAGGGGCCCCTAATAATGAATATTCACAAAGAACTGAGATAACTCATCATCAGAGGGTAAGGGATCAAACCTGTCCTTAGGAAACTGTAACACATCACAAAACATTTCTAAAGTGACTGTATATTGCTGGTTTAAAATAGTGAACGTAAAAGATTTTGAGTCCTCGGCAATAACAGCACTAGAACAAAGAAAATGCAATGGATCAATTTTTAAAAGAGCAGATGCACATCTAGCATGACTAACACAAGTCTGACTATTCAAAAACTGAATCCATGGTTTAAATCGTTCAACCTTACACTTAGACGGATCAAAATACCTAATGAAATTGTTTAAAACAAGTTCAAAATTAGGATCCATTTATAAAAAAAGAAATTTTAATTAATTAGTAATAAAATTCAAATTTTAGGGATTTTTAACAATTAATCAAAATTAATTAAAATCCACAAAATTAAAATCTTACCCAAAATTAACCAATTTTTAGAAAAGAATGATCCTAATTCGAATTTAACACTATGAAATCAAGAAAAATCAGGTAAATGATCCACAACCACATACACTACCAAGAACACTACAATCTCCTTGACAGAATCACAATCAATTCAAAATACTTTAAAACACTTAAACTCTTAAACACATAAAAGTCGAAAACAAAGTAAAAAATTTGGCAGAGTTTCGACTAAGATGGTTAAGAATCGAAATCAGTGAAAGAAAGTTTTGCTAAGTTAATACTTGAGCAATGATTATGAAAAGCTTAAGGAGAATTTGAATGGAAAAAAACTGATCAAGGGAATGAAGAGTAGTGAACTGTGTATGTATATATCTCTATATATGTAAGTAACTGAATAGAAAACTGAATGGAAGACTAATGAAACATTTTTATTTAAAATTGAACTGGGAAGACAATCGGGAAGACTTAGGATAGTCTTCCCGGTAGTCTTCCTAGTACAAACTGATAGTCTTCGAAAACAATAAAACAGAAAAAAAAAAACGAAAATAAATAATAAAATGGCTAAGTCTCCCCGATAGTCTTCTAAGAGTAAAAGGTTGGGAAGACTTAGAAATAGAATAGAAATAAAAAGGAAAAAACAAAAAGCAAAAAGAAAATAATCTAAGTCTTCTCGGTAGTCTTCCTAGTATAAAAGCTGGGAAGACTTAGAGAATAACTTAGAAAATACAATTTATTTACAGAAAATGCAAGTTAAATTATTAATAATGCACATAATTAAATAAAAATGCATAAAAAATATGTAGAAGTCTAGAAAAATTCATAGAAAAATCCACAAATTCTAGAAAAATATGCAGAAAATTACAGAAGTGAAAAAACTTAAAATAAACCTGCAGAAAATTTAAACAACAATATATACAATCTTAAACTCATCTAAATAATTCTAAATAATTACATTTTCAATAAAAATAGATTTCTCCACTTAAAAAATATGAGAAAAATATTTTTAAAGAAAATAAATTATTCAGAAACATTTAAATTGACAAGCTTTTAACAAAAAGTGAGAATAGGCAATAAATATCATTTAAAATAAACAAGAGAAAATGATTTTTGTTGAGAACAAACATAACAGATATATTGTTAATCACTAAGACTGTTTAACATACCTCATTTACCAACTAACCTGGTAAATGTGGATTCATCAACAGATTTAGTGAATATATCTGCAATTTGTTCTTCTGTGGGTACAAAGTGTAACTCCACAGTTCCATTCATGACATGCTCTCTGATAAAATGATACCTGATATCAATGTGCTTCGTTCTCGAGTGCTGAACAGGGTTATTGGAGATTGCTATGGCACTTGTATTATCACATAAAATCGGAATTTTGTCTAATGCAAAACCATAGTCCTTCAATTGATTCCTTATCCATAAGATCTGAGCACAACAGCTTTCAGCAGCAATATATTCAGCTTTTGATGTTGAATTGGAAACTGTTTGCTGTTTCTTGCTATACCAGGAAATCAATCTACCTCCTAGGAATTGACAACTCCCAGAGGTACTCTTTCTATCAACAACACTACCTGAATAATCAGAATCTGTATATCCAACAAGATTAAAACCAGAATCTTTAGGGTACCAGATACCTAAATTAGGTGTACCCTTAAGATATCTCAAGATTCTTTTAACAGCAACGAGATGTAAATCTCTAGGGTCCGCTTGGAACCTTGCACACAAGCATGTAGCATACATAATATATGGTCTACTTACAGTAAGATAGAGTAAGGAGCCAATCATACCTCTGTAGCTTGTAACATCTACCTTGATAGAATTATCACAAGCTCCAAGTTTGATAGCTGTTAAAGATGGAGTCCTTGCTGATGCTGAATCCTCCATGTGATACTTCTTGAGGAGTTCTTTGAGATACTTGGATTGACAAATAAATATACCATTTGACCTTTGACTTACTTGTAATCCAAGAAAGAACTTCAACTCACCCATCATACTCATTTTAAACTTACTCTGCATTAGCTTAGCAAATCTCTTATAGAGATCATCATTAGTAGACCCAAATATGATGTCATCCACATAGACTTGGACTAATATCATATCACTTTTGTGTTTCTTTATAAAAAGAGTTTTGTCTATGATACCTCTAACAAAACCATTTTCTAAAAGAAAACCAGAGAGAGTGTCATACCATTTTCTTGGGGCTTGTTTGAGACCATAGATAGCCTTGAAGAGAAAGTACACAAAGTCCAGCAGCTCCTGATTTTCAAAGCCAGGGGGCTGTTCCACATACACTTCTTCATCCAGCTCACCATTCAGGAATGCACTCTTAACATCCATTTGAGAGACTTTAAAATTGGAGTAAGCTGCAAATGCTAAGAACATCCTGATGGCCTCAAGCCTAGCCACCGGTGCATAGGTTTCATCATAATCAATGCCTTCAGCTTGTGAATACCCTTGAGCAACCAGTCTTGCCTTGTTCCTTGTAACAATGCCATCCTCATCTAGCTTGTTTCTGTATACTGTGACGCCCTCCCAATCCGGGGTCATGATTGGGGAGTCACTACAACCTCTATACTTATAAACCTGTGAATAATAATATAAACATGCAAACGCGACCCCAACTTTACCCTGGATCTTTAACAGGTAATGGTATGAAACAAGCATCAACTATCTACTTCATTTTATTACATAATAAAAGTCTCAAAAGTTATTACAACCGTGTCTCAAAAGCACTACGTTCCCTATTACAAAACACCTTCTACAAGTCTTCATCACCTGCCTGAGCTGGCATCCCAAAAATAACCCTATAGGAAGACTTCCTAGTTGTCTGAAAAGTGCGTACCATCTTCTCGTTTAACTGTGGGTTAGAACAGGGAAACGTTTAACTGTGGGTTAGAACAGGGAAAAGAATGAGCCAAATGCTCAACAAGTAATAATATAACCAAATAGTTAACCACTGTGAAACAGTTTCCAATATCAATCTGTATGTCATGGGTATAGCAGAATCCATATCAAGGGATTATCAGAACAATGAAATGAATATACAATTTCAAAGGGTAAACCAATTTCCTTATATAGATATATGATTTCAAGAAAAGCAATAAGTAATTTGGAGATTTTTCACAACGCACCGGACAATACGGGTGATCAGCCACGTAAAGTCCCCATACCGGACACACAGTCCCTCTGGTCCTTGTATTGGGTCCCATTAGGCACACATTGGCCTGTAGACTAGTCCATCCCTAGTCATTGCATTATAATTAAAAGTGCTGGACCGGCGTCACTCGGCCTCTTACGCCTCCAATCTTAGGAATCCGTGGAAACCATAAATCAGAATTTAAATGATTATAACTTTTGAAAATTCCTTTCTTTTAAAACCTTTCTCATGAAAGAAATCCTTTTAAATCAAAAGATAAGTATTTGTATAGAGTCAAAGTGAAAGTTCTTGTATTCTCAAATTTCAAGTAAGTGGGTGATTCATAGGTACAAGTTCAAATCTAATGCAATAGAATCTCATGTTAAAAAGGCATCAAAATGTGAGTATAATGAAAGGATAAGGGTAAGATCTGGATAAAAGTTCAAGCAAGATATGGTTCATATAACATTTGTGTTGTGTCTATAATGTTTGTATAGAATAATCTTTTGTGAATCAGGTAAGTTCAATTTAATCAATCTGGATTTCTATCAATGGGAAATCAAGAAGTAAATGTCATAGGTATGTTTTGGATATGTACTAAAATGTGAGTTCTGGCATATTCACTTTTGGGTGTAAAGGATCAAAGAAAGAACTAAACATAGTATGGTGTATGAACCAACAAGGTATATGAACAGAAATAAGGAATTTACCAAATGAACAATATGTGTTTTCAGAATTAAAAGTATATCAAAGCATGATAGCAATTCATACCTGTCAAAATGAAAGAATGGAATCGAAATACGAAAGCAAGTTAGTATTACTTGCCTTAATAGAAAAAAAGGGTAATGAGAAATCATTGGTTCTCCACCTTGGTCTTTATTTATAGGCTCTACTTCTTTGGATTCTTAAGTAGCTTTTAGAACAAACTGTACTCACTGAATTTCTGCCTTCGCCTTGCCTTTATTTCTATGTTCCCCGTCTCGCAACTCTACAAAAGAGTATATACTATTTCAGAATGATCCTCTCAAAATTCTAATCCTTATTCTAAACTACCCCACGTTCCCTAAACGCGTAAACACATAATATTTATATCACTTATAATCTCTTATCCATATGATAAGCACAAAACTCACATAAGCGCACATTGCCATTCAAGTTCACATAATATACTCCTTTAATACATATGTATATAATCTATCTTTCAAATCATACCACACTTGGTTATTCCTTTAAATCAACTTGACCAATGCTAACCATATCCTTAACACCTTTACAAACAATGTTTTCATCTCAAAAGCTGAAAAATCTGCTGCGCATGCCTTACCAAAACATTTATCATAAATCCAAAAATAATCAAACAATTACCAAATTTGTCAGGCTATTTCCTGATTACTAATATTACTTAGCATAAAAGTTTCAACTTCAGAACAATTCATTTAGATTAAAAACGAACTGTATAAACTAGGTACTGAAACACAGAAAAATCCCTGTTGCACAACTTTTAGTAAAACAAGCATAACCTTTTATTCGTTAACTCTATCGATACAAGGTTTGCGCGTGCACAAACTAGACTCTAATTAGAACAGCTACATCCTAGGTTCTCTGTCTAAAACAAGCAGCAACCATTCGCAAATAATCAAAACAGAACAGGCAGTTTCTGGAGATCTCAACATGATGTTTATCTATACAAAACCAACCACAAACATAATCTCTACTACAACCAATCATCCAATATCAAAACTAAAACTCCTCCTTAGCTGAAAAGGTTTTACAATTTAAACTCATGTCCTCAAAAATCTATACATGCAATTACCAAATACCACAATTAACTAATCAACAATCCATATACTTTGAATTTCACAAAAATCCCCAAATCAAAACCTCCAATATCTAAAATCCAATATCGAACATATATAATCCGAACTATCTAAACTTAACACAAATAATTTAACATGTAATCACCATAAACTTGAGATTAATAATCAATCATCAATACCAACAAGTTTCAAACTAATTTTACAAAAGGGGAAAATCGAAAATACACACATGCATTACAATTCCTTTACATGCAACCCATAACTCACTAAATATTGCTATTAACACAATAATCGGACTCAAAGATATCATTATCGTCCCCGTCGGCTCGCCGGAGCTCATTCCCGACGGCGGCATGGTTTGGAGGTGCCCGGAAAAATCGGGTTTCCATCACAAACCTCACCAATAAGCAATTTAAACAACCCAATAATCACGAAATCATCATCAAGCAAGGATTTCGGGATTTAATCAAGATCAAATCGCCAAAAGCCCTTTGCATGCAAACTGATACACACATGAATACACACGGCCATACACTCACACATACACGATTATATATATATATATATATATATATATATATATATATATATATATATATATATATATATATATATATATATATATACAACAATCGATTTTGTGGAAAGAAAAGAAGAGAGGGATGAAGATCTTACAGAAAAATAAAAATGGCCGAAAGAGAGAATGGAGAAGAGAGAGTTGAACGGTAAGTGGAGAAAGGGGAAAACTGATAGTAGGGGTTTTATAAGCCCAGGGGCAAGATAGTAATTCAACAATTCTAAAATCTGATTTTAAATAGAAGAAAACCAATATATTGCATTTCTAAAATTCGAAATAAAATGAAGGTACTATCTAAAAATCAAAATTTTATTTTTAAAACAGAGAATACGAATTTACAAGCTCACCCATATTTTTAAAATATTTTTATGATCAAAATTGAATTAAATATGAATTTTCAAAGTTTTGATCACATAAATGACATTTAACTCATAAAATCGTTTTTAAATCCTTAAAGCCAAAAATAAATTCCTCCATTAATTTTAGAAAATAATAGAATATAAAATAAAGGTTGTGAAAAAGATTTCACAATAAAATGAATCTCTGGTGATTTTTTAAAATTCCCGGAAGGTCAAAAAGAATTGATTTTTAATAAGAAATTCATATAAAATGCAATTAAAAGCATACACATAGATTTTAATCCATACCATTCACCAAGTAAACATCTAATCATCACATTTTCTAATATTCACCTTTCACACAATATTCACATATTTTAGATCTCAAATATTATTAAATATTAATACTATACAAGCGTTTTTCTGAGTCGTTATATATACCTATCTTGTACCAACTACTTTCTTGTTCTTTGGTCTGGGTACCAGCTTCCAAACTTGTTGTTGTTCAAATTGATTGAGTTCATCTTGCATAGCAATCACCCAATCTGGATTAGTCAGTGCTTCCTCAGTCTTCTTTGGCTCCATCTCAGATAGAAACCCTGAATAGTGACATTCATTCTGAGTAGCACTTCTAGTTTTAACTCCAATACCTGGATCACCAATGATCAGCTCAAAAGGATGAGCTCTATTCCATACAGTCTGTCTTGGAAGATTTGATCTTGGTGATTCGCCTTGGAATTCATTTTGGTGTTGTGAATGACTAGTAGACCCGTCATTTCCTCCCCCTGAGTTGTTGCTTGATTGCCTTGATGATTCTTCTCCAGTGTTGGTGGTATCTCCATTGTTACCAATGTTTCCACCACCACCACCATGATCATTATCATTATTATTATCTTCATTTCCAGTAACAACCTCAGGTGGAGCTTCATCATCTGATTCTGAGTCTGGCAAGTTATCAAACTTCAGTTCTTCAGATGAATCTTCAGTTTGGATACTAGGGAGCTTAGTGTCATCAAATGTCACATTGACACTTTCCTTCACATGGTGACCATCAATCAAGTACACCCTATAAGATCTTCTGGAATAACCAATAAAAATAGCTTCTTGTGCCTTGGCCTCAAACTTGCCACGTTTAACATTGTCATCCTTAAGCACAAAGCATTTTGCTCCAAATAAATGAAAGTATTTGAGAGTTGGTTTCTTGTTATTCATGATCTGATAAGGAGTCTTCATTAATTCCTTGTGGAATAAAGTTCGATTCTGAGTATAACAAGCAGTATTCACAGCTTCAGCCCAAAAGTACATTGGAAGTCTTGATTCACTTAACATAGTCCTAGCAGCTTCAATCAATGTACGATTCTTCCTTTCCACCACTCCATTCTGTTGAGGAGTTCTAGGGGCAGAATATTGTCTTGTTATTCCTTTATCTACACAAAAGTCATTTAGGATTGCATTCTTGAATTCAGTTCCATTATCTAACCTTATAGCTCTAACAGGGAATCTAGAATCCAGCTCAATCAACTTTATATGATCAATCACCATCTGTGGGGTCTCAATCTTGGAATGTAGGAATAAAACACATGTGTATTTGGAATAGTCATCAACAATCACAAGTGCATATTGTTTCTTTGACATGGACATCACATTAACTGGACCAAACAAATCCATGTGCAGTAGTTGATTTGGTTCAGTTATTGATGATGTGTCAGTGCCCTTGTGAGAAGCTTTCTTTGACTTTCCTTTCTGACATGCCTCACACAGTCCTTCCTGTGTAAATTCTATCTGAGGCAAACCTCTCACCAATTCCCTCTTGACTAAAGAGTTCATGGTTTTGAAGTTAAGGTGAGACATCTTCTTGTGCCATGGCCAACTTTCATCTGATGAAGCTTTAGCATAAAAACAAGAAACTTCATCTTTGGATCCAGAGTGCAGATCAGCTATGAACAAATCACCTTTCCTGACTCCTTGAAGAGCAGGCTTTCCATTCTTCTTGTGAAGGATCTGACAATTCTCTCTTTCAAAGGAAACGGTATATCCGCTGTCACAGAAATGACTGATTCTGAGAAGATTGAACTTCAGACCTTCCACAATAGATACATCTTGAATGATAACATTTCCAAACTCCAAACAGCCATATCCTCTGGTAATACCCTTGCTGTTATCTCCAAAGGTAACATCTGGGCCAGCTTTCTCAACCACATTTGATAGAAGGGCTCTATCTCCGGTCATATGCCTTGAACAGCCACTGTCCAGAATCCACATAACACGGTTTACCTGTGCCACACCCTGCATTATCAAATTGATTAGTCCTTCCTCGGAACCCAAACTTGATTGGGTCCGGCATATTTAAAGAACTGGCCTTTGTCAGTCAAAACAACATTTTTAACTTTAACTACATAAGCCTCTTTCACAAAAGGGCGTTTCCATTTATAGCCAGCCTTAACACATTTCTGAGTATGCTTAGGGATAAATGAATCCACTCTAGTCTTTGGAGGACTAGTAGTCTTAGATCTAACATGCTTCTTATTATTAACATGTTGACGTGGAGCAGTCTTATTATCAGATACATGCTTACTATTGAAATAAGCATACATAACATTGAAAGCACAAGACATGCAATTAACCACACCACATGCTTCATGAGAAAGATTAACAGCAGGCATGTTGGTTCTACAGTTGTTTTGATCCACTTTATGAATGTTTGACTTAGTCTCCGTTGCTGAAACAACTTTGACTGGTTTCTCAGACATACACTTGTTGGACTGATCAAGATCAAAAGTAAGATCCTCAATACGCATCTCCTCTTGAATAATGATAGAATATTCATTCAGAGGTCCTGCCAGGGATTCTTTAAAGAAAGGTGTTTCAATACCCTTAAGCACATATGGTACACCCCTTTCTTCAGCATTGACTCTATTAGGGGTGTTTATGCTTAATTCTCCAATAGACTCATTATAGTCATACCATATTCCTATAGTATGACCAATAAATTGGTTATTGATGATTTATTTAGCAGTCTTACAAGAGTTATAGTAAGCATTAGCCTTGACTTTAAGTTCACTAATCTGATCCTTAAGAATGGTTTCCAGTTGAATATAACATTTAACTCTATTCTCAAGAAATGCTATTTTCTTAGTTAGTTCATCCTGATTAACATGCACAAGTTTAATTCTTTTACCTCCTTTTCAAGAGTTGTGTTCAAAAGAATTATTCTATCATTTTCTCTACGTTCACAAGAAACAGTAGTACTAAGATGATAGATCATTTCAGTATCAGTAAACTTTACCTCTGACATGAATGATGATGAAGTGCTTGCCTCATTTGCCATTAAAGCTAGGTTTCCATCACTATCAGTATCATCCCAACTCTTTCCCTCGGCAACATAAGCTTTCCCAATCTTATTCTTCTTGCTAGAATCAAATGAGTTCCTTCTCACTTGCTTTGGCTTTTTACATTCTGTAGCAAAGTGACCTAACTCATTACAATTGTAGCACCTGATTGTGCTTCTTTCCACGGTTCCAGTTTTATAGTCACCCCTTGTGCTATTTGAAGAGGAAGAACCACCTCTCTGAAACCTAGGCTTGAACTTAAGATTGGGATTCCTTCTGAATCTGAATTTTCCAAACTTCCTCACTATCATTGCCAAGTCACCATCGTCCAGCTGATCAAGTTCTTCCAAAGAATAGAAGTCACCGCCAGATTGATCATTGGATGTTAAGCCATATTCAGCATCAATAACATCCATGTCAGAACTGGAAGGTCGAACAACCTTCACTTCCAGTTTCTGTGGGACTTCTGTTGCCAATGCAGTAGAAGTACTAACTATCTTTCCAGTTCCATATATCTCCTTTTGTTGAATCTGCTCCAGCTCATAAGTCTTCAGAACACCATAAAGTCTATCCAAAGAAATCTCTCCAAGATCTCTTGCTTCTCTGATTGCAGATAATCTGTGCTCCAAATGAGATGGAAGTGTCAGGAGGAACTTCTTGTTAATCTCCTTGGTAGTATAGTGCTTTCCATTGAGATTCAGATCATTTATCAATTTGTTGTATCTCTCAAAAACCTCAGAGATACCTTCACCAGGGTTTGATCTGCAATGCTCATATGAAGAGGTGAGAATTTCCAACTTATTCTCTCTGACTTCCTATGTCCCCTCATTGATTATCTCTATTGTGTCCCAAATGTGTTTAGAAGTAACACAGTTTAGAACATGATTATGCATGATAGGATCAAGACAATCAACCAGTATCAACTGTAAACAGGCATCCAAGGTAGCATCCTCTTTCTCATCAGCTTTGTAGTCCTTGGGATCCTTAGAGTACATCCTAGCAGCTCTAGTTATAACAGTGTTCTCTATCTGCTCTTCCTCTACAATCATAGGAAGTTTAGGACCATTTTTCAGCACTCCAAGATATTTAACATTTGCCACTTGAAGAAACAGGAGCATCTTCTTCTTCCACATAGGATAATGCTCCTTACTGAACATGGGAATCTTTACTGTACCAACTTTCTGAGATGTAGACATTTTTGAGATTTTTAATGAATAATAAGAATTTCAGAGTTTAAGAAAAAATCACAAAAAATGGATCTTTGATTAGTATATCAATCAAAAGGCTATGAAGTCAATTGTTAGGTCCTAATACGTTTATAGAAGGGGGGTTGAATACAAACTATATCGTTTAATCAAATTTGTTCGTTGTAAGATATAACAATTTAAGAACAAATTAATGCGGAATAAACTGAAACAATATTCAAGTTAAATATAACTTATATTAAACTTGAAAGGTGTTACAATCTATGTATGGAATACAGAGTTCTTGATAAAACAAACCTAGAATAAATTCGACATGAATTTATCTATTTTTGTAATAAAAAGGATCGAATACTAAAAAGTAGTTCGATATAATTTCTAGGGATTATGATCCGCTAGATTGTCAAAGCAGTACAAGTGATACAATTCTTATGGATTAAATGTTAAGAACAAGTCAAGAATTAAATCACTGGCAAAAATTTAGCTCAGACAGTTGAGAAGAAGTAAAGGCAAAAAGCTTTTGAATGTAATTTCTTTTTGTTCTGTCTTTTGTTCTGTGTTGATTGTGCTTTGCTTCGATCACACAATTCTATTTAAACCAACTGCCTTGATTGTATCTTCACGCGCCATTCATTTCTTTTGATTTGCATAAGGAAGACAATCCGGAAGACTATCTTTTTGGCTTGGGAAGACTACCAGGAAGACAACCATTGGCTTAGGAAGACAATCGGGAAGACTTGTAATTAGCCTAGGAAGACAATCGGGAAGACTTATTTCTAAGTCTTCTTAGTTAAAAAACTAAGTCTTCCTAGTTCATTTTTATTCTAATTTAAATAATTATCAAAGTAAATTATGTATTAAATTAACTCTTTACAGAATTAATTTAATAAATAATTTACTAAGTAATAATAATTATTTAGAAGAGAATAAATATAATTCCTTGTCTTCACAATTAATTCTTGAACCACTAAAACTTAGATGAAGAAATAACATTTGTAGAACGTTGACACTCAATGTACTGTCTGGTTCATGAGTGACAAACGACAATGTTTGTTCTTCATCTGTTTGACTTTAAGCAGTGATCCACTTCCTTTTCCCTTTTTCTTAAACTCTGTAACCTGCACAATTGCTATCACATCTTGAAATCTCTGTCACTTTAATAAATCCACTGAGATTGAATACTTCACTGAGGCTTGATCAATAAATTGAACTTCTTTCAATGTAGAATTACTTCAAGTCTGTAGATGACTTTAATCTTCATTCTTTGACAGATATTATCTTCTGAGATTCCTGTGACATTTGATTTTTATTATTTACTTATTACATCTTAATTTAAGTTGAGTAGAATCCTCGGTGTTTACAAATAGGCCGATACATATGCCTTTCAATATCCTCTGTCAGTTGACAATAGTCAACCTACATATTTTTATTACTTCCTCAACATTTCCGGAAGTAAGTATGGTAATGAGTTTAAACCTATCAATGAGCTAGCATGACGCTCGGGGAACGACGATTAAGTTCGGTTCCAGATATAATGATAGGATTCGTCAAGGGACTAGAGGTGTTAATTAAGCAGAGGCATTACGAGTACCGGGACACATATGCAAACTTAGCAGAGGTACTACGAATGCTGGGACGCAACTTTAGCTGAGGTACTTCGGGTACCGGGACGCTAATGACAGCCCACAGTTGGCTTGGGTGACAATCGTATGACGATATCGTCCACTACTAGTAGAAAGAAATGTTTTGCGATACAGCGACTGATCATCGTGTATCGTGGTGTGCTCCAGAATGTCCCCTTCTTCCAATTGGAATTGTACTGCAACATTGTAATGAAAGCCTAAGTGCTGAGTTACCGATAATGTTGGCAGTGGTTGAAAAGTTATTCTCTGATACAGTATCTTGAACTGTACGAAATGTTTGACAAAAGATGAATGATATTTTAAAACTTATGAACTGGTGTTGTTCATCGGGCACTATCTCGAACTGCGTACTTGTTGATTCCTAAATACCGTGCTAAGTCACGGATAGTGTCTTTCAAAATTATGAACTAAAGTCATTCATATGGTGGTATACTAAACTTCATATTAAGTATGAATACTTTATATTGGAAAGATCTTTGTACTACTATTATACTGTTGTACAAACTTTATATGAGTAACTACTTAACTTGCTGAGCATTCTTTCGCTCATTCTTGCTTTTAAAATTTATATTTCAGCGCAAGGAGAACTTGGTCATTTTGCCCATATCATGAGGGAAATGAAGTGGAAGATTCACCTTTGAGATAGTTCGATTCAAGATGGGTACTACAGAAGTAGGTTGGATAGGTTTCAGCTATGTTAGCTATTAATGTAACTTCATGTAGAAGTTGTGATTAATAGTGTGAGATCCTGGTTAGTACATCTGGTTTGTAATAACTAATTTTACTGTGTAACGTTTCTAAGGCTATAACTTGTGTGAGTAAGATATTGGGGTCTATGATGTGTTTTGATTGGATTATTGAGTTAATACAGGTAATATACGATTGGATGGTAACGTGACAACCTAGATTCCTGACCCCGGATCTGGGGGTGTTACACCCTGCAATATCAAATTGATTAGACCTTCTTCGGAACCCAAACTTGATTGGGTCTGGCATACTTAAAGAATTGGCCTTTGTCAGGAAAAACAAAATTCTTAACTTTAACTTCAACCTCCTTAACAAAAGAGCATTTCTATTTATAACCAGCCTTAACACATTTCTGAGTAGGCTTAGGTATAAATGTGTCCACTCTAGTTTTAGGAGGACTAGCAATTTTTGATCTAACATGCTTCTTGTTATTAACATGTTGACGGGGAGCAGTCTTATCATTAGATGCATGCTTACTATTAAAATAAACATACATTACATTGAAAGCACAAGACATGCAATTCGCAACACCACATGTTTTATGAGACAAATCTACACTAGGCATGTTATGCATGTTAGACATGTTGTTTTGTTCCAAATTATGAGTGTCTAATTTTGTCTCCGTTGTATGAACAATTTTGACAGAACTCTTAGGCACACACTTTTTGGATTGGACAATCCCATTGGAAATGTCCTCAGTACGCATCTCTTCTTGAATGATGATAGAAGATTCAATTAAAGGTTCTGCTATAGATTCTTTAAAGAGAGGGTCTTTAACACCCTTAAGAACATGTGGAATACCCCTTTCTTCAGTACTAACTCTATTAGGGGTATTAATGCCTAACATTCCAATAGCCTCATTATATCCATAACCTATACCAACAGTTTGACTAATAGCTTGCGTATTGAAAATCTCTTTTGCTGTTTTGCAAGAATTATAGTACGCTCTAATCTTTGTCTCAAGTTCAGTGATCTGGTCTTTAAGAATGGTTTCTAACTGTTTATAACAATTAACTCTATTCTCAAGAAAAGCTACCTTCTTAGTAAGTTCATCTTGATTAACATGAACTAGTCTCGGTTCTTTAACTTCTTTTTCAAGAGAAGTGTTCTGAAAGATTATTCTATCATTTTCCCTACGTGCACAAGATACTATACTACTAAGATGATAAATCATTTCAGAGTCAGTGAACTTTACCTCAGACTTGTAAGATGAAGTGCTGCCTTCTTTTGCCATGAGTGCTAAATTTCTAACTTCACCATCTTCTTTATCACTATCTGTATCATCCCAACTCTTACCTTCAGCAATATAGGCTTTCCCAATCTTGTTCTTCTTACTTGAATCATATGAGTTCCTCCTTGCTTGCCTTGGCTTTTTACATTCAGTAGCAAAGTGTCCCAACTCATTACAATTAAAACATCTGATTGTGCTTCTATCCACTATTCCAGTTTTATAGCCACCCTTTGTGCTATTTGAGGAAGAAGAACTACCTCTCTGGAATCTGGGTTTGAACTTAAGAATAGGATTCCTTCTGAATCTGAAGTTCCCAAACTTCTTCACTATCATTGACATGGACTCATCTTCCAGCTGTTTAAGCTCTTCCATGGAATATAAGTCACCATCAGATTGACTTGTGGATGTAAATCGATATTCAGCTACAGTAACAACCTTGTCAGAACTGGAAGGTTGAACAACCTTCACTTCCAGTTTCTGTGGAACTTCTGCCACCGGTGCAGTAGACGTACTGACTACTTTCCCTGTTCCATAGATTTCCTTCTGCTGAATTTGTTCCAGCTCATAAGTTTTCAGAACACCATAGAGTCTTTCCAAAGAAATCTCACCTAGATCCCTTGTTTCTCTAATGGCTGAAATTATGTGCTACAGATGAGATGGAAGTGTTAGAAGGAACTTCTTGTTTATCTCATTTATAGTGTAATGCTTTCCATGGAGATTCAGATCATTAATCAATTTGTTGTATCTCTCAAAGACATCAGAGATACCTTCACCAGGATTGGAACTGAAGTGTTCATATGAAGAGGGAAGAATTTACGTCATATTTTCTCTGACTTCTTCTGTCCCTTCATTGATTATCTCAATCGTATCCCAAATCTGTTTGGCATTAACACAATTTAAAACATGATTATTGTAATATCCGTGAATTTATTATTTGATTAAATGATATATTTAATATAAAAATATTTATTGTGGAGTATTGGAATATTATTAAATAATAATTATTGTGTGATTATGTGCTAAATGGTGAGTCGAAAGCCCTTTTCAAATATTTCGTCATTTGGAATTTTCTTCAAATCTGAGCCCCGTTTTGATAATTCAAGGGCCCCATTGGAATTTCGTACATTAATTAATATCTCTTCGTCTTTCGTATTCGAATCATTATCCGGAGAGATATTCGTATCATTTCATTCCTACCTATTTGATTCTGCAAGAATAATTCGTTTTGTTCAAAAAGGGAAAAATTGTTCCGAGCCCTAATTGCTTAAGGGGACGGATATATCGTTTTAAATTAATATTACCTTTGTTATAGCCCCGGTATTCTTGAGCATTAGTTATATAATGATATGTATTGATTTGGATAATTATCAATCCTTGTAGATAATTATCTTCTCGTAAAACGTATTTTTAACCTAATTAGGGTTTTTAAACGATCCAGTGGATCTATAACGATCCAAAAGTGTTCCTTGGGGTATTATTTTTCCAAAAATATATAAAGACGATTCGTACCTTATAACCTTCATAATCTGCATTGCGTATAATCAAAAAGTAAAAATTCCTGAAACGTGTTCTTCGTGTTCTTGAATAATCAATCCATTCGTTCAAGGTGTTATTGATTTCAGAAATCAAAGTTCAAGTACTCAAATCAAAGCCCTTGATCTCTAGTTTCAGAATCTTCAAACCTCATCATCATCTGGTAATTTTTCGATTTATTATGAATTTTTCAATATTCGAATTAAATTAGGGTTCTTGATTAATTTGGGGATTTTCATTCTGTTGATTCTCCGTTCAATTGGTTGTTTCTAACATGTTCCTAGGGTTCTAATTAGCAAGAATCCATGATTTAATTTCGTGTTTAAGTTCAATTTAGTCGGGTTTGATTTTCGGGTTTTGACCCGAATTTTTCTTTTACTTCGTTCGTTCTTGTTGTTGATCTGACATCAGTTATGATATGGGGCTTTGATTGTATGAGTTATAAGCTTCATTTTGGTATATTAATCTTTGAGTTTCATGTAGAATTAAAGTAGATCGGGTTTCAGGCCGAAGTCGTCGCCGGCGAATTCTTTGAACGAATTCTGGGCTCGATTCCGGCATGGGACGTATGTGATTGTGTGTGGGATTTGTTTGTCTTGAAAAAGCGAACAAAAGCCCTCTGGAATTGTTTGTGTTTGGACGGAATCGAAGAATTCCGGCCGCCGGACACCGGTCGGATTCTGGAAAACCCAGAATCCGGTGGGTTGTTCTTGGTGACCCGGATTTGTTCTTCCTGACCCGTTTACCCGAAGTTTGACCCGGTTTCAATCTTCAAAACCCTAATTCGATTTCTGAAAACTGTTTTTGAATTTTATTTTTAAAATAATTCGAAAATAGTTTAAAAACTTTAAAAATTCATATTTTTATTTTAAAAATATATTTTAATATCAGAAAAATTCTGGAAAATTATATTTATTATTTTAAATCCGAAAATTGATTAAACTTAATTATTTTAATTATTTTTAATTAATAATTAATTTATTAATTAATTGATTATTTATTTTAATCAATTAATTCTTAAAAATTAATTATTAATTAGATTTAATTAATTTAAAATTCAGTTTAATTATTTTCAAGCCTATTTATTTATTTAAAAATAGTTTGAGCATTTAAAAAGTGTCAATTAATTTTATTAATTGATTTATTTGCATTTAAATTTTTATATTGGATTTAAAAATCCGAGTTTTGATTTAAAAATTAATCGTGACTTATCTAAAATTCAAATAAGTTTCATATAATGTTTTAAAAATATTTATAAGTGCTACATGGTTCATATTAATTGTATGTTGTGTTTTATAGTCTGTATATGCCCGTACTAGGGCAAATATCTGAGTTTTAAATATCGTAAATCATTCCGGACGTCCGATACGTAACCGCTTACTTGTTTAAATGTGATTGTTGATTGAATAAGTGTCGAGAGTAGAACGAGAATAGTTAGACTTATTGTGATGAGTTGTTTAATTATAGAATCGAGTTCCCGGAGCAAGGGAAAGGGAAAGGTAGAGTGAGCAGAGTCGATCCGACAGCAGCGTAGACCAGGCAAGTATTTGTGCCTTTACTTGTGATAAAATTTATTATTGTCTTGATTACTTGAATACCGTTATCCCCAGAACAATTCAAATTATCAATCGTTTAACCGCATTTGGACAACTGATTCCATTTCCTTAGAGATTCTTGATTCTTTGATTTGATCTGCATCAGAAACCCTTATTTCCAACTCACTTGATTATTGTTTACCACCATTTGGTTATTGTTTATCATCCTTTGATTATTATTGACAACCATTGATTATTTGACTTCCATCTTGACTATTGATTACGGTCATTGATTGTCGATTACAAATCTTGATTTCCTTATTGAATGAGTACAATGTACCATCAAAATTATTCCATGATTCCTTCTCGATCTTCATTTGATACTGAGCAGTTGAAGCTCTTTTGCAATTACTATACATTGAGTTTATCTTATTGAGCATGTTATTGTTTATTTTTAAAATGGACCAGTAATTGGTCGGGCCATATTTATGGTCGGAATAACTTAAGGCCCAGTTTGGCCTAGGATCCAGTAGAGGACTATGCTGTGAGCTAGTCCGGGGTTGATGCGTGGCTGACCAGCAGCATAACCTTTGATTTGAATAAAATATATAAGCCAAATTCTAATTCTTTTTCTTCAATTGTTATTGATACAAAGCATGTGTTAGCTAAATATTGTTGATTCTGATATCATAAATTCATATCCTTACAACTGTGATAGAAATGATTCATTGATGTTTGCTGAGCAATTTTGGCTCACTCTTGCTTGTTGTTTTCTAACCCTATTCCAGTTAAGCGAGAGTATGAGTCAGCATAGCGTGACCGATAGTTCACCAGCAGCCAGGAGAGCCCCTCGAGTCATTGTCATTGGCAGGGTAGTTGTTGTTTTACTTTTCTCGATTAGATGTCTAGATTTGAACTTTAGTTGTGATGTAATAACTCTGATAAAACTGGTATTGTATTAATAAAAGATTGTAGTAGCTTGTGTTCATTGCCATAATCTGGATGCGGTCTTGGTCAAGGGGTATTTGTGTCTTTATATATATTATTCATGTGTTAAAGAGTATTCCGTTGGTCGGATGACTCCTCAAATCTGTACCCCGGGTTTGGAGGGCGTCACAATTATGCATGATTGGATCTAGACAATCAACCAGAATTAACTGTAGGCTTGCATCCAGAGAAGCATCCTCCTTTTCATCAGCTGTATAATCTTTTGGATCTTTGGGATACATCCTATCAGCTTGAGTAACAATATTATTCTCAATCTGCTCTTCCTCAACAATCATAGGAAGTTTTGGTCCGTTCTTCAATACACCAAGATACTTTATATTTGCCACTTGAAGAAACAATAGCATCTTCTTCTTCCACATTGGATAGTGCTCTTTACTGAACATCGGAATTTTGACGGCTCCAACGTTTTGAGTAGATCTCTCAAATTTTTATAAGAATAAAAATTTGAAAGTTCTTGAAAAAATCACAAAATTATGGATCTTGATTTGTTCATCAATCAATAGGCTCTGATGTCAATTGTTAGGTCCTGATAAGTTTGTAGAAGGGGGGGTTGAATACAAACAGTACCGTTTTATCAAATTTGTTTGGCTTATGATTTTATAATCCAAGAACAAATTATTGCGGAATTAAATGAAACAAAATTCAAGTTAAATATAACTTATATTAAACTTGAAAGGTGTTACAAATACCGTACGGATTACAATGATTGAATCTTAAACTAATTAAAAACAAATTTAGAATAAATTCGACATGAACTTATCTATTTTTGTAATAAAAAGATAGAACTCTAAATGATAGTTCGAGATAAATTCTAGGGATAAAGATCTTCTAGATAGATAAAGGATTACATGTAAATAGATTCTAGTGGTTTGGATATAACAATCAAGGCTAGAAATAAATTCACTTGATCAAAAGATTCCGGCAGTTGAGGCTTCAGTTAAGACAGTATGTTGATGTAATGTTTTGATAATATCTTTCTGTCTTGAAATTTAATCTTGTATTGATCACAATTCAATTGCCTTGGCCGCCTTTCTATTAGTATATGACTGTCGGTATGACAATTATATAAGCATGTATGACTGTAGGTATGACAGTCAACAAAGCTTGTATGACTCTCTTTCCAACAGTCATGTAAGTATATTTAGCAAGCCATATATATAAATAAATAAATATTAATTCTATAATACTTAATTAATTTAAAGAATAAATTAATTCTTGAAGAATTAATTTACTGGATAAATTAATTAACTGATATAATTAATTAAGAGAATTAATATAATTTCTTTATATCAGAATCAATCCTTGAACCACTGAAAATAATGAAGAACTTCCAATGTTTGGTGTTGACACTCGATGTACTGTCTCGTTCATGAGTGACTAACTGCAATGATGGTTCTTCATCTTTTGACTTTAAGCGGTGGTCCTTTTTCTTTTGACTTTAACAAACACTGTAACCTGTACATTTGTTGTCACACTGTAGAAATCTCTGTCAATTTAATAAATCCACTTTCTTGAATACTTCACTGAGGCTTGATCAAATAATTGAACTTCTTTCAATGTAGAATTACTTCAAGTCTGTAGGTTGACTTTAATCTTCATTCTTTTGACTGATATAACCTTATGAGATTCCTGTGACAATTGAATTATTATTTACTTATTACATTCTTGTTTAAGTTGAGTTGTATCCTCGATGATTACAAATAGGTCTATACATATGCCTTTCAAATATTTTATTTATTTTTCAAGGGTTGCTACAACAATCTGGAAATTTGTGTTTGCTGCTTCTTTCTTCTCGAGAGAGATTACAAGAGAGATGTAGAAGTAGATTTCTAAATCTTAGATCATAAGTGAGATATAAAGTTGTACATATATTTAATTGACAGCTTCTTACAATGGGCTCACATGTGACCATTCCTAAAATGTATATTGAACAAACTAATCATCTTTTCCAAAGCAATCTAAATACATTTCATGTGTAGCTTACTCAATCTCAATTGATGTGGATTTTGCATACTCTCTGATTGGTAATCTTTGGGTCCGTTTGGGTCACCTTAAAATAAGTCACTTTTAACTTATATGATATAAATGATATATAAGTGATAATTAATGTGTACTTATAAATTATTGATGTTTGTTTCGATGATTTACTTTTAAGTTCGGTTAAGTGTTCGGTAATTAGAACTTAAAACTATTAAATAATTTTAATATTTAAAGTTACTTAGGTTTAATAGTATTTTGTTGATGCATAAATTTTTGAGAAATTAACAAAAATTAACAAAAATACTATCTTTTATGAACTTATTTGTGTCTACCATCTTTTGAAAATATTTATAAAGATACGGTTTGCAACCAGAAGCAGCCAAATGCATTTTTTTTTAAATCAAAACAACTAGATGCAACTTTTTCACATTTTTTTAAAAAAATAATCAGTTGCATTTGAGGTTGTATCCAGTTGCATTATGTTGCAAATTTATATTTTCACAAAATATCTGAAAATTCGTATTTTCACAAAAAAAAACTAACATATTTTTTTTTCCAAAAAGAACAATAAAAAATGTAATTTGAAAAAAATCTCAAAATTTGAAGGTAATGATTTAAAATAAAACTCATTTCAACTCACTTGGATATCCCCAATGATAACTTACATCATTTCTTAAAAGCTAAAATTAGTAGAACACGAGATAAGTTGGATCGGAGTTTGAAAAAGTAATGAATTCTTCACTTTTTACTTCAGCCCAAATAGGTACTTTGTGAGCCCATTTTTGCTATGACCCAAACACCCATGCAAAAGTTGAGATGAGTTTATCCTTTATATAAGTAGCAGATATGTGTTCCCAAACAGGCACTTTGTCTTGTTCTCTCTCCAGGTCCTGGCGTAGTCTTTTAGGTTTGTTGCGAAACCATGTGAATTCTGCAACACTTGCTGCAGAAACGTTTGTCACGCTTTTGACTTTGAAACCTTAAATCAAAAGATCCTTTCTTAAGACAGTAAATCGTGTTCGTCAAGTTCTGCTGTCATTGGATGTTCTAATGTTGACAGTAAGATTTTCCTTGGACTGAAATGTCATAAAGAAATCTACTGTCATGACTTTGCAGACTATGTTGTCAATGAAGTGAAATGTTGTTGTCTCAAGGCTTCCGCCAATATTGCTATCAAGACTTCAAGGTTGCTGTCACGAAGTGTGTTGTCTTGACTGCATATTGATGTTCCTGTAAAGTTAATGTCACACTTGTTGCTTGACAGCATGTTTATTCAGTACTGTCATTTGTAGAATATTCTTTGGGGCTTAAACATCTGTGAACTTCTTCCAGATTATATTCTGTATTTGTTTGTTTCTATGACAGTACACTTTGTTTGATACAAAAATTTTAGTAATGGAAATCATCTTTAGTAATTTAAATTTTGTTATACTTGTACTCATAATTTGATTTGCAGGTATTTAAAAGCAAAAATGCAATTTGACCAATTTAATAGTTTTTTTTAAACAGCTTAATAGTTAATACTCAATACGATTGATAATTTGATAACTTTTTTATGCATGACGTTAAATAAAGTAAAACTTTTGTTGGATGAACAATAAATCATCAATATATGTAAAAGAGAATACGCGAGAGTTTAGATGACGCCTCTAAAATTGTCTCAATCTATTTTTCTAATTTCTTAGAATTTTAGGATTTTGAATACTAACAATTCAAAAATAATATTTTTTAACATATTATAAGTAGAATATGTGATCGTATTTATATAGGGGAAGAGTTCCAATTTATAGGGAAGAAATACCTTTAACATATTATAAGTAGAATATGTGTTCGTATTTATAGAGGAGAATGGTTCGAATTTATAGGGAAGAAATATAAATAAATGTTCTATTTTAAGTAGAATAAGTGTTCGAATTTAGAAAGGAGAATAGTTCGAATTTATAGGTAAGAGACCTAGAATTAAAAGTTCTATTAAAAGTAGAATATGTGTTCGAATTTAATTTATAGAGGAGAAGAGTTCGAATTTATAAGAAATACGTGTAACTAAAAGTTCTATTGGAAATAAATAGGTCTTTGTAAGACATAATTAAAAAATTTACTGGAAATAGAATAGGCATGCAGATTTATAGAGGAGAATAGTTCGAATTTATATGTAAATAAAATTTTCATTTAAAGTAAATAAATAGGTGTTTGCATTAATCTTTGAAAATGTATAAATAATATAAAAATTATATTAATAAGTGATAACATTTATTTAGAATGTTGTCAACGTGAGATATTAGAAGTAACGAGGAAGCGAATTTTTAACAAGAAATGTTTTCCACGAGCAAGCGGTTCATTAAAAAAATTTTGTTTAACAGGATAAACGGTTTATTAAGGAGAAATAAGTAATTGTTAGAATTAAAAGATGTATTTAACGGGGGAAGGGGTTGGCTTATTAATAAGGAATGGACACTACGCCATAAGTGCTCATATGTAATGCTTTTTTAATGTGGCCGTAGACCAAAAAAGCGTTGCATTCAGCTTCGTTTTCAAAAATGCAACACGAAACGGGCGTTGCATCCGCGGGCGTGGCCTTTGATATGTAATGCAACACTTTTGGTCATCTACTGCAACGGAGAGAAAGTATTGCATTATAAGTATACTGCAACACCAAAATCAAGGAAATGCAACACCAATTAGTGTTGCCTTAAACACAAGGCTCATTATCATGCCACGTCAACAGTGGGGCCCACTAAAATGCCACGTCAGCAGTGGGGCATGCATGTCAGGTCAGTAGTGGGGCCCACATGCCATAATGCAACGCTTTTCATTGTCTTCTGAAACAGTAATTTTTTTAATGCAACAATATATTTACTAATGCAACACCATTATATTCTATAATTCAATACCATTTTCTTGAAATGCAACATTAAATAAGGAAATGCAACACTTTAATAAAGAATTTGCAATATTAGTTTTGTACATACATAAATACCATTCAGCATTCCATCCAAAACATCCTAAAACCAATCCAAAACAACCCAGGCATCTAACAACATACTAAATACCTAACTTAATCACAAAAAAATTTAAATAATACAAATAATCTCGTCCCCAAAATCCCAACATCGTGAAATGTGTGGTACTATCACCACCTTTTTCAATACCATCATCATGGGATTTTTTTTACTAAATCTGAACCTGCCACTTCAGATGTTTGCACCTGCTCTTCTTTAGAAGAGTCACCAACTAGCTTCTCTGCATTTGCTGAAGTCTTTTCGACAATACCATCCCTTTCAGTGGAGTTTAAGCCATTTCTATCTGAGATTACTACAGAATCAAAAAACCTATTTCAGCAATTGTACATTTTCTAAATATAAGTTCTTCATAGAAAATTTGATTTCTTCTTCATCATTACTAAAACAATATTTATAAGTAATTTCTTTTTTAAAATATGGCGAGTGCCCAGCTTACTTAAAAATCTTGCCTCCATTAATAACCCAATATCAAAAAACTAACGGATATACGAGTAGAGCGTAGAGAAAATGAACTACCTGCAGTAGCTTTTACGTTAAATTGTCTCCTGAATAAAGCTCTGAACGAATGACCATCATAAGATCGTCTTTTCCCACGACCAGAATTCACAACCTTGCAATTTTTTACTCCCAAAAACTTCGGTCCCATTGATAAATGTCCTCTGCCCACACCACACATGAACATTCCCTTCATGGCGCCCACAGCAAATCTTTAATGGATCCATAAATCCTATCAAGAATTTTTGTTTGTTAAGCATGTAGTTGAAGTGAATCTCATTTTCAATCAACAAAATTTTCTTATAAATATTGTTTATAAACTATATCCTAATAGCTAATATTGTTCAATAGCTAATAAACTATTGAGCAAAACTAATAAACTATACAGAATTTTGTTACTAAAAAATAGGCATGCTCTGCAGAAAAACAGTCTTTTGCTTTGTATAGGTAAATATAGGTAAATGCAATTTATTTGTTTTGTATCCTTTCCACTTAAGTAGAAATAGGTAAATTCTTAAAGTTGTAAGCTTTTCTTTCCTGGAACTTTAATTAGTATACGATATGGTGAAATTCACATCTAGTTGCCTTGTCCAATTCATATGAAAAAATTACAAAGATAAAAGACAGAGAAGAAACCAGGAAAGGTCACTGGATGGAAAAGATTTTCATCTTCTTTTACATACCTTTTTTGAGGAAACGGATATGGTCACGCGAAGGTAATTGTCCCATGATACAACAGGCATTACTTTCTGCACTAACAAAACATTCCCAGATTCCCAGTTAATTGAGTTGATACGTACTGGATAACGTAAATGCCTGGAACTTGCCCCGCTTGTTCAAAGTATATCGAATCTCCCAACTTTGAGAATGATTCAATTCCTGATTAACAAAGTGGAAACATAAAATCCATTAGTTGCGATGTGTGACTTGTTGATGAATGTCCTTCAAGTAATACATGACAACCACAACCCCGAAAGGACTTTCCCAAAGAGAAAGAAAAGCAATTATATAAATTTGTGAATTATCTATCTCACCAGAACAATGCCACAAGTTCAAGTTTAGTATTAATCATTCTTACAAGAAAGCAAAAATTTGTGAGAGATACGTACTGTGATGGAAGAAATAATGAGAACTAGTACCATGGATGGTCTTACTCCCTGATTTTTAATAAATAGAAAATTTATCATTTTTAAGTGAAATTTTTCTGGGACATCCCCAAACAGTTCATCCATGTACAATAAAAACTTCAGAGGCAAATTTCAGTTTGAAGGCCTCCAAACAGAGTCGGCAAACAGGGTACCAGACCCTGTTCAGGAAATTCTGGAATTCTGCGCACAACACACTAGATTGACCATAACTTTAGACTCGAACATGATTTTAATCTAATTTTTTCGCGAGTCAAAACTAAACTCCGAATAGAACACAAAATACACAAACCCACTGCATAAACATTGCAGCAAGTTGTCCGAATACCCTGACCAAAACAGGGGCAGTGCAGAAAATAAAATCCAACGCCAAAATGATTCAATGACTTTACTAATCCATTTTACTCTAATATCCGAACCAAAACTATAGCTTCAATTTTCATTCAATACGGCAAATACGAATTGACATTCAATTTAGTAAACAATTAGCATATAAGCAAATTTTTATTTAATCAACATTAAGTCAAAACTAAAAGAAAGAAAAGAAAATAAAATTAAACTAACTACTAAAACAAACAAAGAACACAATCTGCACATAGCCGCAGTTAATCACATATATAATCACAGAACAACCATTTGTAAACATCTAAACATTCGAGTGATATTTACTTTAATCCCAACAATTAACATTTAAGAATTTTCAACTTAACCAACAACTGAAATATGCTACTAACTTGGTGTCATCCCAGCAATCCGACCAAGCTAACACATATCATGAACTACTAACACAGAATCATATTCAATTAATCCCAAATAATCGGTTCAACTAAAGCTCAGCAACAATCATTTAAACCGTAACATACAATCCTAAGCTTCAGCATATATTCACAGTACATCATATATCAAGCACATAAACACATAATCAGAATATAAAAATTCGGATTTAACCGAAATTCAACCAAGTTATGCAAATATATTTCATACAGTCTAGTTTAGCACATAGTAATACTATATAGCACCCAATTAGTAACAAAACAGAAACTTGGGGGTCACCGGCTCACCGGAGCTCATCGCCGGTGACCGGCAGTTCGCGCAACTTTCCATCTCGAGTGGTTTTTGCAGCGAACTTGCTATCAAATTACTCTACAACATCACAACAATCCATTTCTACCAAATAATCACAGAAACAAGCAATAATCGAGGTCTTGTAGAAAAGGCCCAAAAATCCCTAATTTCCGATCTTCTCAAAACCCTACAAAAATTGTATGGTTTCGTAGAGGCTTGAGAGAGGCTCAGTTTCGTAATTAAACTTATGAATTTAATCTACAGAATCGAAGGAAGCAAGAAGAAAAGGAAGGCGGCGCTAGAGAGAAGAGAGAGTCGGCAGAGGTGAGAGATACGTACTGTGATGGAAGAAAAGAAATGTGAATAGAAAATAAACTGAATTAAGAAAGCTCTTTATAATTTCTGAAAATTGTTTCGTTAAACACAAATAACACTCCCATTTGTGAATGAACTTAAAATACATATAATTATGAAATGTAAAATCCAATAATTCTAGAAGTTTTAATGATTGACAAAGTATTTAAATAATCATTTTAAATTAGTAAAAATATACTTATAGCTTTTAAACTCTGAATAATAAAATTAATAAATTTTTAATATCGAAGAAATTACCTAAAATGTTTTTAGATATTTGTATATAGTTTAAACGATAATAAACAAATAATTCTTAACGAAAAATTAAATTATTTAAGTACACAGACAAATTAGCATCTAAGCAATTACGTGGCTCATATAATTGACTGAACACACAAATATCAAGTAGATGACATCAAACTGGAATATGATATTTTATTTTATTCTAACAGTTTGACACATAAAATAAATATTTATAATTTAAATTTAGCGGCGTTACAGTGGTATTTGTCTTTTATGTTTTTTTTTTGATTTTTTTAGTTTTAAAAGTTTAAAATCTAAAAAAATATATAAGAAAATGATGGATACTTATGCAAAATATATGTAAAAATAGTTTCGATTTTATAAAATATCATTTGTAAACTTCAAAATAAAAAAAGATTAAAATTTAAAGTCATTGTATATATTTTAATAATATGTATATTTTTCATAATTGTTAAAATAGTGTATTATAATGCAACGCTTTTTAATGGTGTTGCACGTCACAACACTAACCTTAACTCTGCAACACTGCATTCACATGAAATGCAATGCTTTTTGAGTAGTGTTGCAGAAGACCAAAACTAAGCATAGCTTTTGCAACGCTTTGCTTGCAACCCTCACAAAAAGCATTGCATATGAGCACTTATGGCGTAGTGGGATAATTATTAAAATTTTATATTAAAATTTAAAAAAATTTATGCTCAACTCTAAATCGAAAAGAAAAAAAAATCTAAAGTCGCACGTTTAGTGTATGGAGCATCTACTAATATACATGCTTTATGCTAAATATTGGGATATTCATCGCGATATAGTGGGTTTTTTTGTTGTTTGCCTATTGTTATGTCGGCTAATACTTGGGCTTGGCCCATTCTACGTACTCCTCGTTATTATTAACTAGTTTACTAAGCCGCGCTTCACAGCGGCTTTATAATAATATCTCTAAATTTTCTCAAAAAATATTCCACAAAATACGTTTTTAAATAAAATAATTTTCTAATATAAAATTACGTTTTGTTTTGAATTATATATATATATATAGGCCATTGCTCCATGAAGAACACTCTTATATAAAGAACAATAAAGAACACCATAGAATCTTACATAAATTGCATGTTGATTCTAATTTTCTCACCAAAAAAGGTTTATTACGAATAAAAATAGAATCTAACAAAAAATTAGAATCAAATGAAACATGATTACATGTAATTTCATTGTGATAAATATATATACAAGATTCTGTACTGGATTCTATACTGGATTATATGTAATGTTTAATTTTTAAATTTAGATGAGATTCTACGTTAAATTTGATATGTTAGGCTTAATTGTTTTTCAATTTTATGATTCTAATTTTAAAAAATCAATTTTTATGAAAAATAAAGTGTTTATGATGGTGTTCTTTATTGTTCTTTATATAAGGTGTTCTTCCTAGAGTGCAACTATATATATATATATATATATATATATATATATATATATATATATATATATATATATATATATAAAGTTCTAGATCGTTTAATCAAAACCTACAATTATATATATATATATATATATATATATAAAGAACAATAAAGAACAATAAAGAACACCATCATAAACACTTTATTTTTCATAAAAATTGATTTTTTTAAATTAGAATCATAAAATTGAAAAACAATTAAGCTTAACATATCGAATTTAACGTAGAATCTCATCTAAATTTAAAAATTAAACATTACATAGAATCCAGTACAGAATCTTGTATATATATTTATCACAATGAAATTACATGTAATCATGTTTTATTTGATTCTAATTTTTTGTTAGATTCTATTTTTATTCGTAATAAACATTATTTTGTGAGAAAATTAGAATCAACATGCAATTTATGTAAGATTTTATGGTGTTCTTTATTGTTCTTTATATAAGAGTGATCTTCATGGAGCAATGGCCTATATATATATATATATATATATATATATATATATATATATATATATATATATAAAGTTCTAGATCGTTTAATCAAAACCTACAATTATACATTCAGAGCTATTAAAATATTCACTACCTCCAAATCTACTCCCAGTAAGAAATTTTTACTAAATTTTTATCAAAATATTTAAATTATACTAAAAGAAAGTTTTATCAAGTTTGAAAATAATAAAAGAAAGTTCTATCAAGATTGAAATTAATAAAAGAGAAAATTGCAAGTATTAACATAAGATCCTAAAAATTCGAAAATAATAAGGAAGTTGTAATTTTCTAAATCAAAGAAGGTTGTATCAAGTTTGAAAATAATAAAAGAAAGTTCTATTAAGATTGAAAATAATAAAAACAAATTGCAATTTATTAACATAAGAGCCTACAAATTCGAAAATAATAAGGAAGTTGTAATTTTTTAAATAAAAGAAAGTTCTATCAAGTCCTACAAATTAGAAAATAATAAGGAAGTTGTAATTTTCTAAATCAAATAAAGTTCTATCAAGTTTGAAAATAATAAAAGAAAGTTCTATCAAGTCTACAAATTCGAAAATAATAAGGAAGTTGTAATTTTCTAAATCAAAGAAAGTTCTATCAAGTTTGAAAATAATAAAAGAACGTTCTATCAAGCCTATAAATTCGAAAATAATAAGGAAGTTGTAATTTTCTAAATCAAAGAAAGTTCTATCAAGTCCTAGAAATTCAAAAATAATTAAGGAAGTTGTAATTTTCTAAATCAAAGAAAGTTCTATCAAGTTTGAAAATAATAAAAGAAAGTTCTATCAAGTTTGAAAATAATAAAATTATAATTTTCAATTTCCTTCCTACAAAATTGAAAATAATAAAGGAAGTTGTAATTATTAAAATTAAAAATTGTGAAAATGGAGGAAACTATAATTTATTAATATTAGAAATTGAGAGTATATGATGAATTCTCCACTTTCGAGTTATCTTGTATACAGGTGTATAAAAGGCAATGGAAGAAAAATAGAAAATTATAGTTTACTAAGCCGCGCTTCGCAGCGGCTTTATAATAATACTAAATTTTCTCAAAAAATATTCTACAAAATACGTTTTTAAATAAAACAATATTTCTAATATAAAATTAAGTTTTGTTTTGAATTATATATATATATATATATAGGGGAAAGATCCAAGGAGAACTCATCTTTTCGAGAGAACCCACATAATCACCATTGATTTGAATTTCAATCTGACGGCTGGTAATATTTGGAAATTTATTAGAATATTAATATAATTTTATGAAAAGGGTATTGTGGGTATTCATCAAAAAATATATTGTTATAATTAAACTTAATATTTTCAGTTCAAATTCTTTCCATATTGGTTAATTGTAATTAGCCTAAATTTCTCTACATTTGCAACTCTATATTTGCTGTATATTTTTTCCATTTTAATTCATTTTTGATTAGCACAATTTACTCTAAACTTGAAAAGTTCACAGTTGTCCACGATTCTTTTAAAATTTTCAATCGTTTATTGTAATAAATTAAATTGAGTAAATCATGTAATTTGAAAATTTAATATGACGAGTACATACACCTCTCCATATTACATCTCTAATTCCTTTTATTCAGTTTCAGTTAACATTGTACTTGTTAAAACATTTGGAATCTGGAACGGAACATCCAACGGAGAGAACAATGGACAATGAATCAGGTAGGTTTGTGTTCTTCAAATATTTTAGGTTTTTTAGGTTTGTGTACATCTCGTATAGAACACTCAACGAAATTAATTTATGTTTGTAGTTACTGCTGAAGGGAACAGAGAAGCTTCGCCAGATGTTGAAGTTCAAGATGAAATTCAACCTAATATTTCGATTCCACATTGCAATGAAGAAATAAAGCCATATAAAAAACAGGTTTTCCCAGATTTGGATACTGCTTTTGAACATTACGAACACTATGGTCGAGAATGTGGTTTTACTATAAGGCGTTCAACTGAGAAAACCAACAATGCTGGCAAAACCATTCTAAAATATTTTGTGTGTTCCAGAACTGGCCCAAATGATTATTTAGAATCTGCACGAGGGAATAGCTCTTACAAACATAGAAACAGGAAGACAGTTTCGGCTAAATGTATTTGTCCAACAAAGCTCAGTTTACGTGCTGTTGGGGAAAATAGTTTTCTCGTTTATAAATTCATTGAGACACATAACCATCCATTTGCAAGCAAAAGTGGTATGCAGTTTTTGCGTTGCAATCGTTCTTTGACGGATTTTCACCAACATTTCATTGTTGATGCTGGTAAAGTAAACATTGGTGCTACTCGCGCACATGGATTTTATAAATCACTTTGTGGATCGTATGAAAATGTTGGTGCAACTGTAGTGGATTTCAAAAAAATTTCAAGAGATTTTAAAAAAAAAATTGGGAAACATGACGCTGATTTGATTGTACAAAAATTTAAAGATATTCAGTTGACTTATGATGGTGCATTCAAGTATGAATATGAAACAGATTCTAGCAATCGTCTTACTCGTCTATTTTGGGCCGATGGAATTGGGAGACAAAATTATGAAGTTTTTGGAGATGTAGTTTCTTTTGATGCAATATATCGCACAAACAGGTATATTATAATATACCAAATATGTTCTAGTATCTAAAAATTGATTATGTTGAATTATGTCTTACCTTTGTTCTGTAGGTATAGCATGGTTTTTGTACCTTTAATTGGCATTGATAACCATTGGAAGAGTGTCACATTTGCGGGGGCATTACTCGAAAGTGAATCTTCTGAAAATTTTACTTGGTATTGTGAATCGTACAAGAAGATTTTTGGAAAAGAGCCAAAATGTATCATTACCGACCAATGCGCCGCAATGAAGATTGCAATAGAAAATTGTTTTCCACTAGTAAAACATCGGCTATGCATGTGGAATATCATGAAAAAACTCCCTGCAAAGGTATTTTTTATTTGCTTAATATTATTTTAAAGTGATTTTTGTTATGAACCTTTTTAATTCTAGATTATGATCAACATACAGTTGTGTTAGTACTTTTGATATGCATATTCTGTGCATAGTTAAGTTAGTTATTATGACGAGAATTAGGTTATTAGAACCATTGAATTTCTGTTCCTTGCTTGTACTTACAGCTAGGCCAGATCTAATTCTATCAGAAATGTCATTGTTAAGTTTTTCGATCTTTTCAGAATCGATATCTTCCGTTGATATTGCAACTCTGTTGAGATGAAAAGGTTCAACTTCTCGCTTTACTTCTTCAGGAATTTTACTCAGCCTCCTTGTTTCTCTATTCATTATAACCCATGTCCTACATGCCAAAGGAAAAATTAGTAACAAAATTTTTGAAATAAGTGAGTGCAAATGTTAATTAGTAGTACCTTGTAGCTCTGGTAATTATTTTTTGAGAGTTAAAATCGCGTATGATCCACTCTCTACACATACCATTCTTTCCTGCCGCATCAACCCATGTATCAATCTCAGTTACATCTCTCTTGTTAACAATTAATTAGCTTTGACAATGTTAAGTTATGCTAGCAGTTTTAACAAATTTAATGTTCTAATTTATGCTAAATTTCGAGTTATTTCATTTTAAGGGAACTGCTACAGATTAACTAAATTATTTTTCTAGAACAATATTTTCAGGTAGTTTATGCGTAGAAAGTTGTATGATTACCAGGAGCTGTATGAGTCTCCTTGGATGTTAATCCGAGTAACAACCCATATAAGTTTCCTCAGGCTCATTTCAATATTAGTACTTTTCAGAATCTTTCTGATGGAGGAATGGATGATTCAATTAGGCAAAGAAGTGAAGTCCATTGATTCTTATTCAGTGAATCCCCTACAAATGCTATTATTTTACCTCTAAGTTTCTCCAAAAGTGTCGTAGCATTGAACCTTACATTACAACAAAAATTTTAGAAATCAGTTTACGCATCCAATCAAACCTTATTATAACAGTTGATATTGCGCAACCAGGTTTTTGACATTACGGAGGAAAAAAACATTTAAAAAATCTTAGATACTAGTTGTTTCGATAATTCCCTATGTACATTAATCCCAGATACACAATGATGGGAGCCTAGTACTGAAACCCAATACGAACACGATAAGTAAAAGTACCTTGGAAGATCACAATCATGAGGTTGCCATCTCCAATGCTGACTTAAATCCAAAACATCAGGATAAGTAAAATGCCTACTTAAATGTTATTTGACCCATTTTTTCCGAATCTCTGACAGATTGGATATTACATCAGTTAAAACATCAGGATTCAACTAGACTAGTAAACGTTCTTTCCGTTCCATAGATTCTTGACAGCAACCACCGACAATCTGCATAAAACTTTGATTTTATAGTAATCCTATTGTGGAATCTCACCTGTGATTTTATGTATTATACTCAATTGAAGTTCTGTAAAGTGATGTGAAGTTCTGTATAGTTCTGTGTAAAGTGATGTTAATCACTTCTAGTAATCCTTTTCTTATTCTTTCATCCTCCAATGCTTTTTTATCTAATTATCATACAAATATTATCATACCAATATGTGTTTACTTAGTTCGATTTTTCAGTTGGGGACTTTATTCTGTGTTGAATCTCCATTTATGGACAAATTAAACAAATTTGTTTGGAGTGATCATGTTACCCCTACTGAATTTGAGGACGGATGGAATGAAGTTATTTCAGAATTTGGCTTAAGTGATAACAAGTGGCTACAGGAAATGTTTGATTTACGTAAATCTTGGATTCCTGCTTATTTCAATGATGAACCAATGGTAGGACTTCTCAGGACTACATCAAGGTCCGAAAGCTCCAACTTTTTTTTCAACCACTTTGTTCAAAAAGGGGATACACTTTCAGAATTCTACCTGTGTTATGAAAGTGCAATTGAAAGACAAAGATATAATAATAAAAAGCTTAATCATGCTGATGATATTATGCCAAGACCTATCAGCAAAAAGAAGATTGAAACAGACGTTGCAGAGATGTACACAAGGACAATGTTCTACAAGATTCAAGAGGAAATTTTAGCAGGTGGTGGAGATATTGAAATTGAAAGTTGGAATATTGTTGACGGTGTCAAGACTATTTCAATAAAGGATCCAATCAGTCTATCCAAATCTTTTCAGGTCCATTTTAAAATTAAAACATATTCTTGTCCTTAATTTAAATATAAAATATTAATCATGTTTACTACATGCAAATTTCTCTGAATTTGGAAACACACGACATAGATTGCTCCTATAAATTGTTCATGAGAGTTGGGTACTTGTGTAGCCACACATTTTTTTTCTTAGGTATTACTGGAATACACCATATACCTCATCAATATGTTAGTAACATGTGGTTAAAGAAAGCGGAGGAAAGGTTCTCAACCCTGGAGCTTGGTGATATACCAGAACCAATGTCCAGAGAAAAAGCACAACGTCCAAAAGCTAAAGATTGCTGGTTCGAATTTCAGGGGTGTATCAGTTCTGCTTCAGGAAACCAAGATCATATTGACTATATTCACAAAGTATTGAAGCTGATGAGGAACAATATCAGGCAGTCACAAAGGAAAGGAAATAGTCGTTTGGATGATGAGAGTGTTGAGGATTTGATTGGGTCAAAAATTGTAGAAGAAACTACCATTCTACCTCCAAATCAGAGCAATAACAAGGGATGTCGTAAAAGGATTACAAGTTCAGCAGAAAAATCTATAGGTTGTAAAAAAAGACAGATGAGGGAATGCAAGACATGCAAGGAAATGACGTATCATGACTCTCGAAACTGTCCAAAAAAAAATAACACAATCTGAGTTTGCTACTTGATTTACAGTTTTCGAAAGATTTCGCCTTGAAAGCTTTGAATTTTTTTTCAGAATTTAATCAATGATGATATGGGGGTTTTATATACTGATAAAACGTTTTGTCCTGAATACATTTTTAGTGCTCAATGCATGTTATTCAAATTATTCCAGTAAGTATTGTATTACCAAAGATACATAATGTTGTTGCATTTGTCTGGAATACTAGATACTGTTCAAGGTGTTTCATATTTTTATGTCCAAAATACAGATCATCAAGTTGTATTGAAGGGAGCATATGGCCATTCTATTATTATTGTTATGGACCCGATTACAAACCTAATATTTCAGGCTAGGTTCTGTTATCTAATATAATTATAGCATATGGGAAAATTTGAGTTCAGGAACTACTCTCAGAACACTGATGACCAAGCTGAACATTTAATTATTTATCAAATTGTACTAAGTGTTCTAAACAATTCAGTAACATTTAATTATTACTGAATTGTCTAGAACACTTAGTAAAATTTGATAAATAGTTTAAAGAAATCTTCTAATATTTAAAGGAATATTCTTGAATATTTAAAGGAATCTTCTAATGTTTAGTAAAATTTTAAAGGAATCTCAGATAAATTATAGTATAAAATCATAGTAAAAAATAAAATTTAGAAAACAATTAAAGGAATCTTCTAATATTTAGTGAACATTTAAAGGACTCTACTAAATTATTTAAAGAACACTTAGTAAAATTTGATAAATTATAATACATAATAATTCTAGAAAAATTACAGATACCTACTAATTAAAGAACATTTTAAAAAATATATTAATTTATTTATTAAAAACATAACATTTAAAAATATATATTAATTTAAAATATGAATTTTAAGGAATATAATATTATAATAGGTAAATTGCAACAAAAAAATTTAAAAAATACTTACAATATTTTTAAAATAAAATAATATAAAATACTTATAATATACACTTAAAAGAATCTACTAAATTAACTAATAGAACACTTAGTAAAATTTAATAAATCATTATACAATTGTATGTTTTTTTAAAAAAATTTAAGAATCTTATAATAATTAAGGAACATTTAAAGAAATATTACTGAATTATCTAGAACACTTAGTAAATTTTTGACAAATAATTTAAAGGAATCCTCTAATATTTAAAGGAATCTTCTAGAACATTTGAAGGAATCTTCTAATATTTATGGAAATTTTAAAGAAATCTCATTTAAAATTCTAATATAAAATCATAGTCAAAAATACAAAATTTAGAAAATATTTAAAGGAATTTTCTAATATTTACGGAACATTTAAAGGAATATTACTGAATTGTCTAGAACACTTAGTAAAATTTGATAAATAATTTAAAGAAATCTTCTAATATTTAAAGGAATATTCTTGAACATTTAAAGGAATCTTCTAATGTTTAGTAAAATTTTAAAGGAATCTCAAATAAATTATAGTATAAAATCATAGTAAAAAATAAAATTTCAGTAAATGCTTTCAATGTTTTGAGAATTACACTTGGCTTTATTCCAGATTGGGCCATCTCCTTGGAAAAATTTGAAGGATTAGTTTTAATTCCTTGAGTAGTTCGTCCTTTAGAGCATGTTACTGAACTTGAAGAATTTGTCCTTTTAGATTATGTTTTACATGATTTTACCCCTTCAGTGCTGCGTCTGCATTTTACAAAATTAACAACTTGTTAATGTATTGAAAATAGTAATCATTCGGGAAGAATAAACTACTTGAAACGATACCAGTTTTTTATAGTAACTATTAGACAAGGAGCAACAATAGGTGTATCTCCCAACATTAGGAGTTCTTAATTTGCACTAATAAGTGTGCCACACAATTGGCTTTTCTAATTACAGAATATAACAAATTGCAACTTAATCATTCTAAGAGACCCCTAATATCACAAATTATAATGTCTGAAAACAGTGCAGCCTCAGAAAATTTTAAAATCAAAGACATTGAGTTGGTGCAGTCAGACTCCAAAAATAAAGTTCTTAATCCCAATATTACCGGTCAGGATTAGCCCTTTTTTAATAAGTAAAATATAAGTTGTAGGTGTAAGAGGATCAAAAAATGCATTTAGGTATTTGGATAAAGCAGCCACACATTTGTTCCGATGATCACGAAGCACATATTATCCAAAAGACATGATTCGAGTACATTATCAAGATTTAACAATATTTGACAGAAGGTGACACAAAATGATCATACAATAACAGACCAGTTGCTAGGTCTTCTTGTCCGTCTCTAAACGTCTCCTTATAAAAACCATTCTAATTTGAAAATTTCCACATGAATTCTACTAAAAGTTACAGGTTCGTCTATAAAAATACCAAATAGAATAGATTAAAAACAAAAAAAATAAACCAGCAAGGATAAAAAATTCATCTTGAAGTTTCTATCAATTAGCTGGGTTTCGTTAATAACTTAAACAACACTTGCTGGAGTAACTAGAGAATCATGTCCGCGAACCAGGAATTGTTTTCTATATATACTTGGATGACCTTCTTTTCGCTTATCTGATAACTCTGTTATATTTACATATTGCACTTTAAACCCTTTACTTTGTAGTTCTCGCACTGCATTTTCACATACTTTCATCATTCCTCTGTCTAATCCACTCCAGACAAATCCTTGGTCCAAAATTGGCTCAGTTTCATTGTAACAATTTGTAGTAGCACTCTTTCCCCAGTCTGCACCCCTGCATAAATTCAGATTTTCATAGTTTCAACATTGAATATGTCCCAGATACTTCTTCATGAAACTATCTATAGTAGTAACATTCTATTGATCAAACTTTTATGGCGTGAAACTTACGTGTGATGATAAGAGGAGAAGCTCATGAAGAACAAATGTGTTTTGGTGTGATTTACATGCAAATTCAACCAATCCGTCCATGTATTCAAAGCAAATTTATAACTATTTGTTCTCTCTTCTGCATTATCAACTTATACCGAGTTTCGAGATGATCAAACTTGAATGTTCTTGTAAAATAATAATCAAACTAAAGGGAAGATGCTTACAGAACTGTCATCTTTGGAGATAGCCACCAAATAAAATAATCAAATATGAGAATGTCTGCATCTTTCCAATTCATAGCATGTTTTTCAATTTTCTGGACATCGACAACTCTTTCCATCACATGATGCTCTGCTGGATACCCCATCATATTGCTAAAATTAGATTGCATTAATTAAATTCATGCAAGAAAGAGTTGGGAATAAAACCTGGCTAGTTGGAATTTTAATTTCGGGAAAAGAAAGATGTACTTACAGAGGTTTTAAAGGTGGCTAAGGAGCCATTCCATTGTGCAAATCTTTCTGATGGAGAAATGGATGATTCAATTAGGCAAAGAAGTGAAGTCCATTGATTCTTATTCAGTGAATCCCCTACAAATGCTATTCTTTTACCTCTAAGTTTCTCCAAAAGTGTCGTAGCATTGAACCTTACATTACAACAAAAATTTCAGAAATCGGTTTACGCATCCAATCAAACCTTATTATAACAGTTGATATTGCACAACCAGGTTTTTGACATTACGGAGGAAAAAAACATTTAAAAAATCTTAGATACTAGTTGTTTCGATAATTCCCTATGTACATTAATCCCAGATACACAATGATGGGAGCCTAGTACTGAAACCCAATACGAACACGATAAGTAAAAGTAGTTTGGAATATCACAATCATGAGGCTGCCATCTCCAATGCTGACTTAAATGTCATCCAAAACATCAGGATAAGTAAAATGCCTACTTAAATGTTATTTGATGTATTTTTTCTGAATCTCTAACAGATTGGATATTACATCAGTTAAAACATCAGGATTCAACTTTACTAGTAAACGTTCTTCCCGTTCCATAGATTCTTGACAGCAACCACCGGCAATCTGCATAAAACTTTGATTTTATAGTAATCCTATTGTGGAATCTCACATGTGATTTTATGTATTATACTCAATTGAAGTTCTGTAAAGTGATGTGAAGTTATGTATAGTTCTGTATAAAGTGATGTGATGATTTATAGAATAAATTCAGACGACTCGGCTATTGGGGTTATGATTTATTGCAGTAAATGACAAGATTCTTATTATAATCAATCCCTGAATTGACGTCTGTTAATTTAATCATTTCTCACGCTTACCTTTTTCAACAATAATCAATCAAATAAACAGATCTAAGGGTATTATATTTTCACCACAATGCTACAATTATTCACAAAAATGCCATTGACTTATATTAATTAAATTAAAATAATGTTATAGTAAATCAATGGTCTAGGAGCAGTTCTCTTGGTTCTCTTGATAGAGTGGTTCTCTCTAGAACCTTACTCTATATATATATATATATATATATATATATATATATATATATATATATATATATATATATATAGTTCTACATCGTTCAATCAAAAACTACAATTATACATTCACAGCTATTAAAATCTTCACTACCTCCAAATCTACTCCCAGTAAGAAAAAAATCAAAAAATATGAACAAACATCCTTTTTGTTGCTGGGAGAATTTTTTATTAATAATGATCTCTTTTTGTCAAAACAAATAACAACAAAAACAACAACAACCTCTTCCTTTAAAATTCAATAACTTTTGTTATAGATGCACCGATTTATTGAATTTTGTTTAAAATGCACACACTAAATAAATTCTTCAGTCGAATAAATCTTAACATGATATTTTCGAAATGCATACACTATAAATTTCTTAATATACAATTTTTATCTTTGAATTTTCGTGTATGAATTAGAGAAAATATTTTACTAAAAGATATAATATTTTCTCATAAAAATTAGAGCAATAACTATCTAAACGTTAAAAAACAATAATAAAATTTGTTTTTGAAGACATGATGAATTCTCCACTTTCGAGTTACCTTGTACACAGGTGTATCAACTTTTAACTATAAATTCAAAACTAATAACGTACACACATAAACATGTAAATCAATTCACAACTGAATGTACATGAAAATCACCTTGCTCGACATATTATTTTAATTGATTAACTGATGAATCCCCTCTTTATTAATCCATGTCTTAACTCAATCAACACTAATAGCAAATAACTTGTCTTGTCAAAGATTTTAATATGATCCTGCATTAGGATACAAACAAACATAATAAGATAAATAACATAAAAGAAAAAGTCTCATACTCATGTACTCATATACACACTTTTAACATGAACAAACAAAAAAAGTAAAGAAGAACACTTTTGACAACAAAAATTACAGTAGACAATTAACAGAGTTTAGGTGTATATTTATAATATTAATTAGCTGTTTGTATGAAAGTATTAAAGATAATTAATTATTTACCAAGTAATTACTTAATTTCTTATACAATACCGATCTAATTTCTTAACTTCTTATTTACCAATATGTTCTTGTATTTTCTATTATATTACATTAAAAAAGAAAGTTTAGGATATCAGAATGTTAAGATGGTAATTTCATTTGAAAAGAAATATTATGAGAATATCTAGATAATAATAAAAGGAAGTTCAAAATAATGTAAAGTAGTACACTTTTTTAAAAAATATTTGAAGGCAATAATATATAATTGAATATTTAGTTTCCTCCATTTGTAATATTTAGTTTCCTCCATTAGTAAAGATCTATTGTATATTTACTTTCTCCATTAGTAGAGATTTTAAATGCAAGAATATAATATTTACTTTCCTCCATTAGTAGAGATTTTAAATGCAAGAATATTGAAATTGTATATTTAGTTTCCTCCATTAGTAAATATTTAAAAGAGAATTGAGATTTTTTCTAATCTTTGGTATTAATTAATTAATTTCTTATGCAAGACCGATTTAATTTCTAAACTTCTTATTTACCAAAACGTTCCTGTATTTTCTATTATATCACATAAAAAAAGAAAATTTAGGAGAAAAGAATGTTAAGATGTTAATTTTATTTGAAAAGAAATATAATGAGAATATTTAGATAATAATAGAGGAAAGTTTAAAATAATGTAAGGTAATACACTTTTTTTTATAATTTAGATATTTTGAAGACAAGAATATTATAATCAAATATTTAGTTTCCTCCATTAGTGATATTTAGTTTTCTCCATTAGTAAAGATCTATTGTATATTTACTTTCTCCATTAGTAGAGATTTTAAATGCAAGAATATTATATTCCATTAGTAGAGATTTTAAATGCAACAATATTGAAATTGTATATTTAATTTTCTCCATTAGTAAATATTTAAAAGACAATTGAGATTTTTTCTAGTTTTTGATATTAATTACTTAATTTCTTATACAAGACCGATCTAATTTATTAACTTCTTATTTACCAAAACGTTCATGTATTTTCTATTATATTACATAATAAAAGAAAGTTTAGGAGAACAGTATGTTAAGATGGTAATTTCATTAAAAACAATATTATGAGAATGTTTAGATAATAATAGAGGAAAGTTCAAAATAATGTAAGGTAATACTTTTTTTTTTCTTATTTAGATATTTTGAAGGCAATAATATTATAATTGAATATTTAGTTTCTTCCATTAATGATATTTAGTTTCCTTCATTAGTAAAGATCTATTGTATTTTTACTTTTTCCATTAATAGAGATTTTAAATGCAAGAATATTATATGTTTCCTCTATTAGTAAGCATTTAAAATGTAATTGTGATTTTTTGAATTTTTAATATTATTAATTCAAAAAATTGAGAAAATTAGAAAAATAGAACGAAGCGATATGAGAGCCCTACCTATTAGTAAAGATCTATTGTATATTTAATTTCTCCATTAGTAGAGATTTTAAATGCAAGAATATTATATTTACTTTCCTTCATTAGTAGAGATTTTAAATGCAAGAATATTGAAATTGTATATTTAGTTTCCTCCATTAGTAAATATTTAAAAGGCAATTGAGATTTTTTCTAATCTTTGGTATTAATTAATTAATTTTTTATATTACATAATAAAAGAAAGTTTAGGAGAACAGTATGTTAAGATGGTAATTTCGTTAAAAAAATATTTTGAGAATATTTAGATAATAATAGAGGAAAATTCAAAATAATGTAATGTAATACACTGTTTTTCTAATTTAGATATTTTGAAGCCAAGAATATTATAATTGAATATTTAGTTTCTTTCATTAGTGATATTTAGTTTCCTCTATTAATAAAGATATATCGTATTTTTACTTTCTCCGTTAGTAGAGATTTTAAATGCAAGAATATTATGTGTTTCCTCTATTAGTAAGCATTTAAAAGCTAATTGAGATTTTTTCGAATTTTTAATATTATTAATTCAAAAAATTGAGAAAATTAGAAAAATAGAACGAAGTGAGCGTCACCTCACCGCTCCCGTATTCTCCTTTATATAATAGAATTGATGATTGATTGATTGATGATTGATTGATTGATATTTTTATTGATAACTTTTTTCAAAAAGGCGTGATTAATTAAATATTTCTAACGTTACTATAATGTAACAATATATTAAATATAATTAAAAATGAATACACATAAAATAAAAAATATATATTTGCATGTACTTGAGATAAACATGTTTGAATCCCGTAAAATAAAAAAGATAAACGTGTTTTTGCAGAAGATAAATACAAAGAAGAATTTGTATTGTATGAAAATGCTGATATTCAAGTTGAATATAAGTATACGACTCGATACATCCGCAGAAGTAGTGCTGTAAAGTCTGAGATATTTCTTCAAACACAGAGTTTTTATAATGGAGGAGAGTATTGATAAGAAGCTGCAAACACTTGAATATTCGAGTTTGAAGGAGGAAGAAAATAATTCGAATGTTAGTGATATTGTAGTTGTTGGAAATGACTCGAGGATCGACACTAAAAACATTGGTCGTCAAGCTGCTGTTCGTATAAACGAGAACGATGATATCGAATGTTTGCCTGGATATCGGTTTAATCCGTTTGATCATGAACTTTTGGTGCATTATTTGTGGAAGAAGGTTAAGAAGCAGCCTTTGCCTCATAATAAGATTACGGAGGTGGAGCTTTACAAGTATAATCCGGAGGACATCACGCGTATGCTTTCTCTGTTTTTACATTTTCCTTCCTTTTTTGTTTTTCCGTTCTTTTGATTAGTGACTTGTGATTACTCGTATGCTTTTTGTTTTTCCGTCGTTTGGATCATTGTGTAATATTATCCGCCAAAATTACCATAGGATTGAATGTTTGTATCCCTTGCAAAACAATATATTTTGAATCTGAGTTGTTTTCTTAAGATGGCGAAAAAGGTCCTGTTTTCACTAATCTGAAATCTTGTTTTATCTCCGATTTGTGTTGGAGCATAAGCTATATAGTACATGTTGGCTTGTTCTGATCTGTTTCTGCAGCTTTGGTTCTGCTCTCACAAGATGTCGAAGATCTCGTAGTTAATTAATCGCATTTTACTTTTACTAATCAGAACTAGTATTTGTTTCATTCTTTGTTAACCACTGAATTGGTTCTACAGAAGTAGAACAGGGATTGGTGGACAAAGAATGGTATTTCTTCACTCCGAGGGACAGAAAGTATAAGAACGGGACAAGGCCAAATCGAGCAGCTGGAAATGGTTACTGGAAAGCTACTGGAGCTGATAAAGATGTGAAATACAAAGGTGTCCTTGTTGGACACAGGAAGGCATTGGTTTTTTATCATGGAAAAGCTCCAAAAGGAGACAAGACAAACTGGATTATGCACGAGTTCAGGGTTACGGAAGAACAATCAAAGGATCAAAAAATCAGAAAGGGTGACAATGACATGAGGGTAAAAGTCTACTAGTGTGCTTCGTTTAATCATAAATTTATCAACAATAATCGAATTGACGTATTCTTTTCCTTTTCTTGCAGCTGGATGATTGGGTTCTGTGCAGGATTTATAAGAAAGATGACAGAATCAGAAGAGCTCCGAAGCAGAATCATGCTGAAAACGCATTCCATAACTCTTTTGAATTGAGCTCTCCATCGAATCAAAATGCAGCTGCAACTACTAGGAATGACATCAACGAAACTGGAGGAGACTTCTGTCATGAGATTGGTGGAAATCCACAGATGATGATAGGCAATGGTCATCGGAACATCCCTGGAAGCCATTCTCTATTAATGATGAACAATACCCATTATAGTCACTATCCAGATAATTCCATGCACAACCCTTTTCTCTCTAATCCTTTACCTTACTCCAATCCTCAACCCTTTAGGTACATTTCGCCATCTTTTCCATCAAACTATAATCTCGAGAACCTCACTTACTTGGAGAATAGTTTCGAAGATTGGGGTTCTACTGGCCATTATCCTTTAGTCGATAATCCATTCCTCGATAGTTCCCCAAACGATGCTATCATACTGCAAAGCAATACCAACAATGCTTTGCCAAACAATTCGGAAAACAACATTATTATTTCGGAAAACAATTCTGAGATAGTTACCTCCTCAAATGACAACTCTTCCAGCTGATATGATCTCATCTGGTTGCTATACCAGCAGGGCTTTTGTTTATAGGAGATAATAGATGTTTAGAAGTATAATGTAGCATGAACATTTTTTTGCTATAGTTTGCTCTAGTTTGATTAGGACGTACATTTGATACCGACGTATATAGTATATCAACTTTTTAACCTCTGAGTTTTTCTAGATGATGCATCTTAACAAGTTTCAATGTCATATCATGGTTTTATATGTTTTAGTCTCTTGTTTAGTCCTGTAATATTCGGTCATTTATGCGTGCAAAAATTATAATTTCTGTATTATCTACATATTATTTTTTTTTTCTTTTCTCAATGAATTAATTTCCAAAATGAATCCTAAAAGTCATGTGTAATGTTCTGATTAATTATAATTCAATTAGGATTACGATCATCAATATATATCAATCAATACTTACGTCTATATAATAGACGAAACATTCGGTCGATATGGTACGTTGTGATTTTACTTAATTGCCTTTTCTAAAATTCGTGTTTTTACTTAATTAACCTTACTTATTTATAGAAATATATTATTAAATAATAATATTACCTATTTATAACCATTTACTTTTTTTACCTAAAATACATTATTTTTTTTATTTTTTCTAACAAATTCCCCTACTTTTTCAAATATATTGCGGGCAATTACCTTTTTTAACTAAAACACGTTAGTTTTTCTATTTTTCCTTACTAAAACCCCTCATTTTCCAAAAATATCACGGACAAACCTTTAGTTATTTATTTTTAAACCTAATATTATAATTATTTTTTTAAAAGTTTACCTATTTTAACATGTCTACTTATTTTTCTTAACAAATGCAATTACTAAAAATATTAAAATATAAATAATCAAATACCTATTTATAACCAATTACCTTTTCAGCTTAAACACAGATTTTTTCTAACAAAGTCCCTCATTTTCTAAATATATCACGGGAAATTGCCTTTTTCAATTTACTTTTTCTATTTTTCTCACTAAAATCCATTCTTTTTCTAAAAATATCACGGACAAACCCTTTACTTATTTATTTTAAAACGTATTTAAATAATTTCAATTATTAAATTTTAAAACCTCATTTTCCAAAAATATCGCGGATATTTACCTTTTTAAACTAAATATATGTTACATTTTTTATTTTTCAATACTAAAACCCCTCTTTTTTCCAAAAATATAACGAGCAAACCCTTACTTATTTATTTTAAAATCTGTTTTAATGTTTTTAATTAATTAAAAGTGTTTAGCTATTTTAACATGACTACTTATTTTTTTAACAAATACTGTTAAAAAAATAATAATAATATAACAATTAACAAGATGCACGGGTTTTAAGCTATTATATATATAAAGAAGGATATGTGGAAGGTTAGGTCGTGCCTCTTGTAAAAAAATAAATATTGGAAGTAGAATAGGTGGCGCCACTTTGACAAGAATTTTAAATATTATTAAATAAGTAAAAATTATTTAACAATATTGGAAGTATAATAGGTGTTCGAATTTTTTTTCTTCTTTTTGAAAAGAGGTGTTCGAATTTAAGGAGGAGAAGGGCTCGAATTTATAAGGAAGATATATAAATAGAAGTTATATTTGAAGTACAACATGTGTTCGAATTTGTAAAGAAGAATAGTTCAAATTTATAGGTTAGACATATAATTTAAAGTTCTACCGAAATTAGAATAAGTTTCAAATTTATAGAGAAGAAGAATTCAAATTTATAAGAAATACATATAATTAAGAGTTCTATAGGAATTAGAATAAGTGTTTGTACATAATTAAAAAATTTATTAAAAGTAAATTAGGAGTGCGAATGTAGATATATTTTAAATGAGAGAGCGACTCATTTCAAAGAATTATGTTAACATGAAAAATAATATATAAAACAAATATTAAATATATTATATTTAGGCTTTTGATTTTAATCAGAAAATGGTGTTTGATGGGAGGACGGCTTATTAGAGAGAAATAAATAATTGTTGTAATTTAATTGATAGAGTTTTCAAAAAACATTATAACGCCGCCGCAAAACTCGGTTTTTTCTAATTTTCTAAAAAATTGAATTTTAAATACTAATAAATCAAAAAATATCATTTAACATATTAGAATTAGAATAGGTGTTCGAAGTTATTGAGAAGAAGAGTTCGAATTTATAGGTGAGACATAGAATAAAATATCTATTTAAAGTATAATATGTGTTCGAATTTATAGAGGAGGAGTTCAGATATATAACAAATACTTGCAATTAAAAGTTTTATTGGAAGTAGAATAGGCGTTTCTAAGACATAATTAAAAATTCTATTGGAAGTAGAATAGGTGTTCGAATTTATGAAGGAGAAGAGTTCGAATTTAGGTTTTCGAATTTATAGAGTAGAAGAGTTCGAATTTATAAGAAATACATATAAAAAAAGTTCTATCAAAAGAGTAGGTGTTTGTAAGACATATATAATTACACTACGCCATAAGTGAGCTTCAACAACACCTGAAAAAGTGTGCTTATAGCCCAAAAAACTGTTGGTAAAAGGAAAAACATAGGCTATGGCTACACTTTGACCAAATTTGAGGGTGTTACAAAAATGGCCGCTACCATAGGGGTCTACGCCAACACTTTTGTAGTTTTTGGTAACACGGGATAAATGTGTAGGCTTAGACCCCTACGTCAACACATTTTGTTTATCTGGCTACACATTATCAGTTGTTGCTATAGATCTATGCCTACAGAATTATCTTTGTAGTAACACTACTAAAAGTATTACTATAGACCTATGCCAACGCCTTTTAAGTACTACTGTAACACCAAATTGTGAAACACTTTGATTTTTTTACCAACACCCTTACCACTATGCCTACACTTTTTTCTTAAACATTTTTATATTTGTGCTAACACTTTACTATTCTTTTGCCAACACATAAATACTAATACTTTGGAGTCAATGGCTACATTTTTGCAAGCTTTTTACCAACATTTTAAATACAAAATGACAACATATGATATTAAATGGATGTAAGAGGAATTACTTGAAAAGATAAGTAATATATTTCATTCACTTGCTCCCGAGTATAAAAAATTATAGAGTAAAATTAATTTCATTAACATGCTCCAAAGTTGAGAGGAAAATAAATAAAAGATTGCAAAGTTACAATTAAATCCTTAGATTTAAAAGATTATAATCTATATAATCTTAATTCCTGAACACAAAATTTGGAAAAAGATCTTTTCTACCCTTTTCATTTTAAAAACACAGCTTCTGTCCTGCCGACAAGTCAATCAAGATTGCATATTTCGGCATTGCTAGAGTTGAGATGAAGACTAAATTAATGACTCCAGAGGCATGAACGGGGAACCAATCGCTGGATGACTCCGTAAGCATCTCGACTCTTTGTACAACAGTGTGTTGGAGGTTTATGGAAAGTGGTGGCTGGACTTGTATGATGACTCCTCAGAAAATTGATTAGAGAATGGATTCTTTCTCTTGCTCTTTTCCAAGTGTCAATTGTGTATCATACAAGGTGCCTACGTACCCCTTATATAGGGATCAAGCCTCACGTAGTTCTTGGAAAACAAGTCATTGGATAAGCTCATTCAGTCCAAGCCCATAAATAGTCAAAGTTTATCCATCCAATGTTCAAGGTTTATCAATCCACCTCATGTTCCCATAAATAGTCCAAGGTTTGTCAATCCACCTCACGTTCCCATAAATAGTCCGGTCTTCACACGTTTTCCTACAATCTCGCGGCATCTCCGCATTTCTTTCCATGATTGCAAGTATGTCCCGTGTCAACCAAGAAACATCCATTCCATAAATAGGAATTTCCATATTTTGGGCTTCACCCATGGTTCGAGCTGGCCAGGCTCGCACCGCACAAGTCAATATATAAAAATACACAAATTAGATGTTACCTTTTCATAGTTTAAGCGGTGCGAGATCACCTGTGTTCAATCATTCTTATTTCTGATAAGTAGTGCGAGCCCATTATTTCATAATGGTGAGAGCCCAAAAAATTATGGTGAGAGCCCGAAAGATTATGGTGAGAGCCCGAAAGATAAGGATGCGAGCTCATCAAGGTGAGAACTCATAAAATGTATATTAGTTTAACATACATTGGTGAGCCCATCATTCATTAGCGGTGCGAGCCCACCATACTTTAGCTCAACACAACTCCTGGTGTGAGCCCAAAGCCTAGTTTGCACCAATCTTTTCAAAACATAATTGAACAGCCTCTGCCCACTTAGTGAAATAATCCACCGCAACCACAGCATACTTCACACTGCCTTTAGCTTTAGGCAGTTCCCCAATCAAATCTATCCCCCACATAGAAAAGGGCCAAGGGCTCATAAGTGAAGTTAGTGGTGCCACCGGGCTGTTGTAAAAATTTGCATACCTTGGGCACTTGTCACAAGCTCTAGCAAACTCAAAAGCATCTTTTTTAAGGGTCGACCCGTAATATCCTTGACGAAGTATCTTTTGTGCCAATGAGCTACCCCCGAGTGATTACCACATATGCCTTCATGGACCTCCCTTAGTATATAGTTGCACTCTTCTCCATCAACGCATTTGAGTAGAGGCACATTGAAGCCTCGCCTGTATAAGCCTCCATCATATATTGCATACATGGCAGCCATATACCGCACCCATCGTGCTTCATTCTTATCATCTGGTAAAGCATCATTTTTTATATAAGCCAAAAGGGGAGACATGCATGTTATTCCTTCTTCCACCACCATAAGCTCTTCATCTGGCACGCTAGGCCTCCTCTGTATTTCCAAAGGTGTTGACCCTAACAGAGTGGTCTCACGACGCGAACCGAACTTGGTAAACCATTGTTGAGTACTTCCTCTTAGCGATGCAGCAAATAGTCGACAACGAGTTAGATCAGGAACCTGGTAGACCTCCATCTCGGTATTGAAACGGGCCAAGTACTCACCAGGATCGGCATCTCCATTGAAGGCAAGTTCAAGGTTGCTCCTGAATGTCGGGTGGCGCTTTCTTCTCGTTTTCCATTTGCACCAGCAGGCGTCTTAAGTCACCAACCCTCAAGTCTCCAATCCTTTCATCAGACCTTTCTTCATTGTGACGGCTCGAATGATGAGAGGGAGTCCTCTCCCTACGCTCCCTTCTATGAGTTCGAGGCGGAGTCCTTTCCTTCGTTCTGTTCGAGGTGGAGTCCTATCCCTTCGTTCTGTTCTAGGTGGAGTCCACTCCCTTCATTATGTTCTAGGTGGAGTCCTCTCCCTTCGTTCTGTTCTAGGTGGAGTACTCTCCCTTCGTTCTATCTAGGTAGAGTCCTCTTTAGTGCCTCCTTCCGCGTCTTAGATTTTTCCAATCTAATCCTTAGATCGTTCTCAATTAGCTTTTTCCCGATTTGATCTAAAACACTAGTGGATCTAGCCTCGGACGAAGCTGGCTCATGTCGCGGCTCACTCGGAGCCTGGCTGCCTCACTCCTCCTAGCTTGGAGAGATCTCATCTGTCTCAAGAGATCCAGTTTTCTTTAGCCCATCAGCTACCTCGTCGAACTCGTGTCTGAGTTTTTTAGGGGGTTGATCCTTCTTTTCCCGAGTGCTCTTGAGCCTTCGAGCCTTCCTCTTCGCATTCTTAATTGAATTCTGTTCGACCTTAGCCAGCCGAGCGTTCATAGTTTTGAATTGGTGCTCGATCCCCTCGAGGTAACCTAGGATTTTCTTGTCATCCAGCGTAACGGGTGCGATTTGTGGTGTGACATGGGTGGTTTTGCTGGGTCCTCCCTCTCTGTGGGGTGGTGGATCTGTCTTTGCTCCTTGTGGTGTGGTGTCCTTCTTGTGCTCAATCTCCTTGTCGTTATGCTTGTTGTTCTTCGACATCCTTCTCCTTAAGATGTAGTGCTCGATGAGCCCCCTCCTTCTAGCGCCAATTGTTGTAAGGAGAATTTCGTACAACAGTGTGTTGGAGGTTTATGGAAAGTGGTGGCTGGACTTGTATGATGACTCCTCAGAAAATTGATTAGAGAATGGGTTCTTTCTCTTGCTCTTTGTCGAGTGTCAATTGTGTATCATACAAGGTGCCTACGTACCCCATATATAGGGATCAAGCCTCACGTAGTTCTTGGAAAAGAAGTCATTGGATAAGCTCATTCAGTCCAAGCCCATAAATAGTCAAAGTTTATCCATCCAATGTTCCCATAAATAGTTCAAGGTTTATCAATCCACCTCATGTTCCCATAAATAGTCCAAGGTTTGTCAATCCACCTCACGTTCCCATAAATAGTCCGGTCTTCACACGTTTTCGTACAATCTCGCGGCATCTCCGCATTTCTTTCCTTGATTGCAAGTATGTCCCGTGTCAACCAAGAAACATCCATTCCATAAATAGCAATTTCCATATTTTAGGTTTCACCCATGGTGCGAGCTGGCCAGGCTCGCACCGCACAAGTCAATATATAAAAATACACAAATTAGATGTTACCTTTTCATAGTTTAAGCGGTGCGAGCTCACCTGTGTCCAATCATTCTTATTTCTGATAAGTAGTGCGAGCCCATTATTTCATAATGGTGAGAGCCCAAACGATTATGGTGAGAGCCCGAAAGATAAGAATGTGAGCTCATCAGTTTAACATACGTTGGCGAGCCCATCATTCATTAGCGGTGCGAGCCCACCATACTTTAGCTCAACACAACTCCTGGTGTGAGCCCAAAGCCTAGTTTGCACCAATCTTTTCAAAACATAATTAATTTCCTAAACCCAAATCACTTGTGGACCTGTTTAGGGTTCATTATCGAAAATCAAGTATAACAATTATCATATATCATTTTGTAAAAAAATTGGGATACGTAGCATTACTCTTCATTCAGTAATCCGGTTCCCGTTCAAGGAAAAAGTACATCAAATAAGCGTGAATAGATCACCAGTATTTCGAGTTGTTGTGCGCCACTAAGAGCGATCCTCAATCGTGTTTTCTATTTTGAACTCTTAAAATATTATAAATAAATAATTATCTAGGGAACCAAAAAGCGAAATACAACCTTAAATTAAAAATATAAATATCAGACTTTTCGCGGGGCTGGGAGAGAGCTGTTGGGAGGGATAAATATTTGGATTTAAGATGAATAAAATAAATAGAGAAAAATAAACAAACATTTTTTCTTATCTTATCTGAAACAAATATTTTTTGATTAATTTATAAAAGATGATTTAAACTATTTATGTAGTATTCTATTTATTTGCGTCAAATTTTTTAATTATAAAACCGATTCATATATTTTTAAGAAGTTTAGCAAAAAAATTATAATATAGTTACAAATTGTGATTTAATCAACTATGTTAAAAATATTTTAATGCCCCCACGGATCACGGCTCTGTGGACCAGAATTTTTCTATTTTTCTAAAATTTTAGAATTTTAAATATTATTAAATAAAAAATATCTTTTAACATATTAGAAGTAGAATATGTGTTCAAATTTATAGGCAAGACATATAAATAAAAGTTATATTTGAAGTATAATAAGTGATCGAGTTTATAAGGGAGAATAGTTCAAATTTATAGGTTAGACATATAACTAAAAGTTCTATCCGAAGTAGAATATGTTTTCGAATTTATGGAGTTTAGTTCGAATTTATAAGAAATACATATAAGTAAAAAGTTTTATTGCAAGTAAAATAGGTGTTTGTAATACATAATTAAAAATTCTATTAAAATTAAAATAAAAGTGCGAATTTATATAAACATTTTTTCAACGAGAGAGCGGCTCATTATAAAGGAATATGTTAACATGGTTTGTTATAATTTTAAAAAGTATCCTTTAACATATAAGTAGAAAAATTGTTCGAATTTATGGAGGAGAACAATTTAAATTTATAGGGAAGAAACATATATAAAAGTACTATTTGAAGTATTATAGGTGTTCGAATTTGTAAAGGATGACAGTTCAAATTTATAGGTTAGACATATAATTAAAAGTTCTATCCGAATTATAATTGATTTTCGAATTTATGGAGTAGAATAAATTGTACTTATAAGAAAAACATATAATTTATATAAAATTTCTATTGGAAGTAGAATATGTGTTTGTAAGACATAATTACAAGTTTTATTGGAAGTAAAATAAGAGTGCAAATTAATATATATATTTTTTCATCGAGAAAGTGGCACATTAAAATGGAATATGTTGACATGAAAATTAATATATAAGAAAAGTATTTAAGATATAAAATTTGAAATTTCGATTTTATGTGTTTAACGAGAGAACAGTTTATTTGAAAGGATTCAATAGTTGTTGCAATTTTGTAAATAGAGTTGTTTTAAAAAAATTATAACGTCGGCTTTCTCAACTAGTTATTTGATAACGTAGGCCCAAATAATATGAAATATGATTTGATAAAATTTTGAAACAGCTTTTTCGGAAAAACAGAAGTCCCCAAAATTTTGTTTCATCAATATTAAAGGTAAATCACATTTTAACCTGATAAGCATATATATATATATATAGGAGGAGGTTCAAAAGAGACCCTTAATTAGGGAGAGACCGAGAGACCCTTCATCATTACCGTCCATTACTTTTCAATCCGACGGCCTGAATCTTGTACAAATATAAGTGTATATTAGTTGATAAATAGTATAAGGGTAGTATTTGGGTTACAAAAAAATTACAAAAAAAAACATACGTATTGTTTTTCATTTATTACCATTTTTGTAATGATCTAATTAGATGTTAATTTATTACCATATCTATAAAGATTTGATGAGATATGATTTATGGTCAACTCTACACTTTTTATTTATCAGTTATCAATTTAATTCTTGTAATCAATTTTAATAATTTTGATTATGTATTATAATAAAATCAGATTAAAACATTCTTATCAGTATATAATGCAGAGAGGTGTTCTAAGAGGTGTTCTGGAAAGTGTTTTCAAAAGTGTTCTCGATAGCATTCAACTAGTATACTCTCTTGTCATCATCACACGTAGCCTTGCAAAACTGTCGATGGACTCTAATTTGGAGAACGAATTAGGTTTTACTTTTGTTTATTGTATTGGAATCCATGGAATTGATCATCCTGGCTTCGTTGATGTGGTGCTTCGTAGTGAGGTCCCTGTGGACTTTGTTATGCTATTGTAGAACAAATCGATATGCTTGATGTTTGTCAGGTAAATGCCTCTCAGAACATATCAAACCGATATGCCTCGTCTATGACGGGTAAAAACCCTCACATCATTCACAATGAGGTTCAAATGAATTGACGGTAGGAAGAGGAGGTTGGCTAACAAGAAGCAGATACTTTTCTATTCTTAGAAACCCTCTCCAAAAAAAATAAAAAATCATCCCCTAAACGTGTGTTCTTTAGCAATATTAGAGTTTTCAAACGTGTGTTGTATATTCAGTATATGAGATTCTCAAACCTATGTTCTTAAATTACTGTGAGTTCTGTATTGTTTTATATTTTATGTTCTTTACGTGTTCTTACATACAATGTTGTTACTACTATTAATTACGACTATATATTATAAAATTACAATCAACTTCTTTTGTTACTTGTAAGACCATGTAGTAATGACACTCTGTTAATTCTCAAACATGTGATATTAAATATTCTTTTACGATGTTAATAGGGTAATTATCACTTTTTTCCTTTTTAAGAATCATTTGCCTTTTCCTTTTGGAAGTATTTTCCATAATACTTATCTGAAATAAAATCATTCCATGAAGGCTATATAAATATTTAAATTTTAATGTTTGATTACTTCCATATTTAAAAGGATAACACTCACCTTAATAGATTTCTAGCTTTAATAAGGGGTTTTTTGGAGTAATTATGAGAAATTTGTATCATAAATACTCGTTCGACCTAATATTTTTATTTTCAAAATTAATATGTTCAATATCTTTATATTTAACACATATAATTCAGCAGAATCTCACAAAAAAATACATGACAAATTATAATAAAATATATTAATTTATTATGTACCATTTTTCTTAGATTTCTTATTGTGTTTGACAAATTACATACTATGAAAATTTGTATCCAACATTGTTTATTGATTTTCTTCGAAATTTCTTTTAATTAATTATTTCTCTTTAGAAATAGTTTTTGAATTTACCATTTTTGAGGTTCTCTAAGGTGTTTTGCAAAATATAAAAGTTTTTGAGGTTCCCAAATGTATTTAAGAAACTTATATCCTTTTAATAATATATTTTAAATATTTTTGAGACTTTCTATTATGTCAAATTATAATTATTAAGATTTTTTAAAATATTTTATAAAAAGAAAATCAAGAAAATGGAGTATCATTATTTTTTTCAATAAATATAGAGATATACAAAATATTTAAATTTTTTATCAAATAAGACTAGACTAATTATTAAATCGATGTACAACACTCAAGAGAATCTTACAATTTATTACATTTTTTTAAAAAGTAGAATTAAAAATAGAATAATTACTATTTTTGATATAAAACACTGAATTGAATCTCTTGTGGCCATTTGAAAAATGATTTCAAGGAAATCAGAAAAGGCCACAAATTAAAATAAATATATATGTTCTAAACATGTAAGAAAATCTCGATGCAACGAGCTTAAAATATATTTATCGTCTTTATTTTTCATACACAATATAAAGTAATTTTTTTTTATAACTTGAAATTATTACTTTAAAATTATTTTTCAATAAAATGGATTATCATTAATTTTTCAATTGATATAATGATTTATAACCTCAAGAGAAATAGTTGATATATTCATGTACAACACTTACGGTAATTTTATATATTGTTTTCTTTAAAAACAAATAGTTAACAATTAGAAATAAAACATTTAATGTACCACACTTAAAAGAATCTTACAACTTATAACATTTTTTTTAAAAATAGTACAATTAAAAATAAAATAATTAATAATTTTGATATAAAACACTTAAATGAATCTCATGTGTCCGTTTAAAAATTAATTTAAAGAAAATATGAAAAGGCCATAAGTTAAAATAAATAAATATATATTGTATATAAACACGTAAGAAAAGAATGCAATATATTGTATATATTAATTTTTTATGTACCATATTTCTTAGATTTCTTATTGTGTTTGACAAATTATATACTATGAAATTTTGTAACCAACATTGTTTATTGATTTTCTTCGAAAATTCTTTTAATTTATTACTTCTCTTTAGAAATATTTTTTGAATTTACTACTTTTGAGGTTCTCTAGGGTGTTTTTGCAAAATATATTATATTATTTTACTACATTTTTGAGATTCCGAAATGTATTTAAGAACCTTATATCCTTTTTAATAATACATTTTTAATATTTTTGAGACTTTCTATGATGTCTAGTTTATAATTATTAAGATTCTTTAAACTTTTTTATAAAAAGAAAATCAATAAAATGAAGTATCATTATTTTTTCAATAAATATAAAGATATACAAAACATTTAATTTTTTTTTTATCAAACAAGACTAGACTAATTCTTAAATCGATGTACAATACTTAAGAGAATCTTACAATTTGTAACATTTTAGAAAAAGCGTCCTAAAAATATTTTTAAGATTCTATTAAGTGTTTAAAGTAATACATAATTTTAACAATTTTCTTTGTTATGAGATACATGGTACTTATAGATTCAATACCGCCCGAAAATGGGATTCTTTCATTCATTCAAGAAAAGAAGGAGATACCTATTTTAAGGTTTTGTTTAAGTGCTTCATAGTAATTTTGAGAAATTTTTTGATTTTAAAAGGAAAATGAAATTTGTTGGCGATCGTTTACAAAAACAAAATAAAAAAATTTTTTGCAAGATTTTCTTAATTGATTTAGTATAATTATTTTAATATTTTGAGATTTTTAATCTTTCAATTTATTAGACAAGTTAGCGTATGATAATTGAAATTTTATTTTTAGTTTTTTTTAAATATAAATATCTTAAGCGTGATAAGATTACCTAAGTGTTTTCTCAGTAAATTTTGTAGAATGTATGTTGTTTTAATATATATATATAATCGGATTCAATTTTGTAATACATAGAAAAATAATTTTTTTACAAGATTCCATTATATGTTTTAGAGTTATATTCTAAATAATTTATAATTTAAAATATTGGTTTTTTTGGAAATTGGTATATTCATTTTTTAAATTTAGATATTTGACATTTTAAATATGTTTAGAATTTTTTATTTAATATTTATTATAAGATTGGTATATGTATTTTAAAAGTAAGATATTTTTAAAAATATATATACTAAAAATATTTTAAAGATTCATCTAAGTGTTTTAGAGTAATTTTGTGAAAATATCTTATTTAAAATTTTTTTAATTCAATATTATATTTTTACAAAAATACACAGAAATTATATTTTTTTAACGAGATTTTCTGAAGTATTCTAATACAATATTTTTAATGTTATGTGATTTTTAATCTTTCAATTCATGAAACAAGTTAACGCACGACTTTTTAATATTAATTAATAAATTAATATTTTATTTTTCAATTATTTTTAAATATAAGCACTCTAATATTTTATTAAGATTTTTCCAGTGTTGGTTGGATTCACTTAAGTGTTTTATAGTCAATTTTGAAATTTTTTGCTATTTTAATATAATTAAGTTTACTATCACCTTTTGCGTAACATAAGAAAAGTTCTTTTTTTACAAGACTCTATTTATTATTTCAGAGTAAAATTGTGAATTATGCATATTTAAAATATTTAATATTTTTAAGTTTAAATTGTCATATTCAATTTTAATTTTATATCTATAGATTTGAATTTTTTTATAGCCTTAGATTTTTTATTTATTTAATATTTATTATGAGATTAGTATATTTATTTTAAAAATTAGATATTAAAAAAATGTACTAAAAATATTTTGAAGATTTGCTTAAGTTTTTTAGAGTAAATTTGAGAAGTACCTTATTATGAAAAAAAATGAAATTCAATATTTTTATTTTATAAGATTTTCTTAGGTGTTTTAGTATAGTATATCTCGGAGTTAACGTAGGACTTTTAAATATTACTATTTAATTAATTACTATTTATATTTTTCAATTAATTTTAAATATAAGGTATTTCAAGATAATATTAAAAATGTTCTCTTAAGTATTGTAAGATTCACTTAAGTATTTTGGAGTAAAAAAATATTTAGTTAATGGAATTTTAATAAACTATTCAGATTCCTTAAAATAACTTTTTAATATATATAGCTAGTTTTCTGTGTAATATCTATTTTAGTGAATATTGAGATTCCTTAAATTGTTTTTCTAGATACCTATATTTTCTATATTTTCAATTTCTGGGATTTAATATAATATTATATTGGAACACTTAGTAGAACACTTCAATAATTTCAATAATTATTGTTCAATTATGTGATTTTATAATGATAAATGATTGAAATAGTTAAAGAAATACATGGTTGGTAGGATAATAAATTATAGAATACATTATGAATATGGAAACAACAAGACAACCTAAAATTACACAGGGGTTTAAGGTCATATATACAATTAAAACAAGAAGAAGAATACAACATTTACAAAAATAGACAAATAACTACCACACAACTCTAAAACCCTCTCTAAAGTCAAATTCTATGATGCACATAACCCAGGAACACAATACATGATCATACATGATCAGGGTATTGCAGCTCCAATCCCAACACTTCTCCAATCCCTACACTTCACACTACCTTCCCTTGAAAAATACCATCAAACAAGAATGTAACCTACCCCACAATAGGCCGACAGTTTAACATCTCCAGCAGAAGGCAAAGAAAACCTTTAAAATCATACTAAAAAAAAATTATGAAGGCACCTGGTAACACGCATATAATCTCTGCAAATACAAGCCCACACATTACCTATTCAAGAAAAAATTGTCCATGACACGTACAACAACTATATTACAAAAGTAGAAATCCTAAAATTAAAAAGTCTCAAATAGCAAACAAAACAACAAATGAAAAAAGGTTGTCAGTATTCAGCAGGAACCAACACAAGATAAGGAAACACCAGCTGCAAACTTGATTGGATCACCGAAATACACCTTTACTTTATCAGTTTCCATATGGCAACTACTGTTCTGTCTCACAAGGAATTGTCTACATATTCTTGTAGGCAATTAGTAATGAACATATGAGAAGTAACTGTTGGAGTTGAGTTGGAGAATATCGATGACAAGGATGTGACCATGGACATTAGACACACCAATATCAATGCTTTGACCCATTTTTTTAATCTACATGACAAAACGTAATCATTCAAATTTTTCTTGCAAAATCAAACACTATGTTAGTTTAGAGAACTTATATAGAACTTATTACAAGAATATATGCATGTTTCAAAATTATTATAAAATAGTTAATTTAGGGCTTATAGAACACATGTCGGAAGATCTTACAATCGTCCACTTCGGTTGGTTTTCTAAAAGCGAGGTTACCACGTTGCTCAAAAATATAGGATTCATCCGTTACAATACTCTTGAATGAGAACTTTGTCCATCTCTTTCCACATACCGATAAAGGTATGATAAAGGAATAATAAAGAACACTTTTCTTTAAAAAAAACACATGATAAGGGTATAATAAAAACGACAAGAACACTGATAAGAATATGTAACTGAATCGTATATTATAAGAATTTGAGAAAGAAATCCTTCGTTTACCAGTTGATAGCTTCATTATTCTCCATAGCTATTATGATATGTTCTTTTTGAAGATGTGTGACGATATGTATGAATGATACGTAATGATTAATCATAAACCTGTTATATTATGTACTTGTAATTCTTGATTTGTTTCCATGTACAGAATGATTATTGATTATATTAATTACACACCAATTAACATACTTACCATACTTAATAGAATCTGTTACAAGTAATTAGTATACAATGTAGTAGTAGTGACCCTGGACATATGAAATAATAACAAGAATGCCACTGAATAAATTGACGGTCTAGATGATGGTCTCTTAGGTCTCTTGATAAGGAGGGTCTCCATGGAACCTTACCCATATATATATATATATATATATACTATTAACTCCTTATCATCAATCAATACTATTATATAATAGACGAAACATTAAAAGTTTGGTTGGTCGGTATGGTACGTTGTGATTTTACTTAATTGCCCTTAATTAGTTTTTACTTTTGGTTGGTCAATATGGTAAGTTGTGATTTTACTTAATTGTCCTTAATTAGTTTTTACTTAATTAACCTACTTACTTATTTATAGAAATATATTATTAAATAATAATATTACCTATTTATAACCAATTACCTTTTTCACCTAAAATACATTATTTTTTCTATTTTTTCTAACAAATTCCCCTACTTTTTCAAATATATCACGGGCAATTACCTTTTTTTAACTAAAACATGTTAATTTTTCTATTTTTCCTTACTAAAATCCCTCTTTTTCCAAAAATATCACGGACAAACATTTAGTTATTTATTTTTAAACCTATTTTAATATTATAATTATTTTTAAAAGTTTACATATTTTAACATATCTACTTATTTTTCTTAACAAATGCAATTACTAAAAATATTAAAATATAAATAATCAAATACCTATTTATAACCAATTACTTTTTCAGCTAAAACACATTATATATTTTTTCGAACAAATCCCTCCTCTTCTAAATATATCACGGGAAATTGTCTTTTACAATTTACTTTTTCTATTTTTCTCACTAAAATTCATTCTTTTTCCAAAAATATCACACGAAACCTTTTACTTATTTATTTTAAAACGTATTTAAATACTTTTAATTATTAAATTTTAAAACCTCATTTTCCAAAAATATCACGGGCATTAACCTTTTTAAACTATATATATGTTACATTTTTTTATTTTTTCTTACTAAAACCCCTCATTTCCAAAAATATAACGGGCAGACCCATACTTATTTATTTTAAAATCAGTTTTAATGTTTTTAATTAATTAAAAGTGTTTAGCTATTTTAAAATGCCTAACTATTTTTTGCACAGTTACAATTAATAAAATATTAAAATAATAATAATAAAATAACAATTAACGATTCGTGCATCGCACGGGTTTTAAGCTAGTATATAATAAACGTAAGGGAGATCTTATCCAAAACTTTGGTCGGTCACTGTACTACCAAAAGTATATGATCCGTTGGATTATAAAACTATAAATATTCAAATAGACGAGAACCGTTAGATATAATATTAAAAATTGTATTTGATTAATAATAGGATAGTATTTAAATACTAAAAGGTGTATTTTGATAATCTAAACCAATTATAAATAGGTTTTCTATATTGAATAGAAATCTTTATGTAAAAAATCGTAATTATATTTTCTCTTTAGTTTATGGATAGTTCCAGTTAGATAATAATTATTAAACCATCATTAAATTAAAGATAATTTTGTTAGCTTCGTGTGGGCTGTAAAATTGTTAAAATTTGTTGTCTAAAACTAGAGATAGAGCCCAAACAGTAAAGTGATTATCTAAATTTTAATAATTTTTTTTAATTTAAACCAATTATAAATAGGTTTTCTATATTGAATAGAAATCTTTATGTAAAAAATCGTAATTATCTTTTCTATTTAGTTTATGGATAGTTCCAGTTAGATAATAATTATTAAACCATCATTAAATTAAAGATAATTTTGTTAGCTTCGCGTGAGCCGTAAAATTGTTAAAATTTGTTGTCTAAAACTCAAGATAGAGCCCAAACAATAAAGTGATTATCTAAATTTTAATAAATTTTTTTATTATTGTAGCACCAATTTCATTTTTTTCCTAATTCTTTTAAATTTATAAATTCTATGTTTATTTCAATAAAATATTAAAATCAATTTAAGAAAAAATTAAAATCGATCTGGTCCATGTACGACCACTATACGACCAAATTAATTATTACAGTTAGATCTTGAATAGGTCGATGAAAATTGTTAGATCTAATATTAAAAAGTGTATCTGATTAATAATAGAATTATATTTAAATACTAAAAATTATATTTTGATAATTTAAAATTTTTCTATGTAAAAATTCTTAAATATCTTTTATCTTTAATTTATGTATAGTTCGAGTTAGATAATAATTATTAAACCAAATATCATATAACAATTCATTCGATTACAATATTAAAAATTATCAATATAATGCTCATGTATATCATATAACAATGATACATGTGGACCCGCGTTATAAGAGACTTAGGAGAACTCCTAACATGAATAAATTTAAACATTTTTTTTCTGAAGTAACATAACAATTTGATTAATCCAAATTATAATTATATTATTTTACATATAACAAACATAAAATGATAATATCAAAATATTATTAAAATATTGAGGGTTTCATATTCATAAACAATAATTTTGAATATAATACTTAACCATCTTTTCTTTTCGGTTTATGGGTAGGTCAACTGGTCAAGTTAGATAATAATTATTAAATAATCATTAAATTAAAGATAATTTCGTTAGTTTCACATATGTTGTAAAATCGTCAAAATTCAATTTCTAAAACTCAGGATAGAACCCAAATAGTAAAGTGAGTATCTAAATTTTAATAAATATTTTTTTATAATTTTAGCACCAATTTATTTATTTTTCCACTAATTCTTTTAAATATTGAAATTTTATCTATCTTTCAATAAAGTATTAAAATAAATTAAGAACAAATTCAAATCGATAAAGACTATAATTATATGTGAATAAAATTTTATATAATCATAACATAATTTTTATTCTGTTTAATAATTTTAAAGTAATAATGTATTTTAAAATTTTATATACACTATAAATAAAACCGAAACATTAAAAGTAAAAGCAGTTAGTAAGATACTTATATCAGTATGTACTTAATATCCTTATTATATTAAACTCTTTTATATAATAAGCATAATATATATTAAAAAGTGTATTTTATTTATAATAGGATTATATTTAAATTCTAAAAAGTATATTTTGATAATTTAAACCAAATATAAATAAGTTTTCTATATTGAATAGAATACTCCATGTAAAAAATTCGTGACTTTCTTTTCTCTTCCATGGACAATTCCAGTTAGATAAAAATTGTTAAACCATCTTTTAATTAAAAATAATTTAATTATCTTCACGTGGGGTGTAAAATCGTCAAAATCTGATTTTTAAAACACAAGATAAAGCCCAGATGAGTAAAGTGAGTATTTAAATTCTAATAATGATTATTATGTCATCATTATTTTAACGCCAGTTTAATTACTTTTTTCTAACTATTTTAAATTTAGAAATCTATGTTCAAAAATTAAAATCAATCTAAGAAAATTCAAATCAACAAAGAATATAATAATACGAGGATAAAATTTTATAAAATTGTGTATATTTTTTATCCTATTTTATTAAGTTATAGATCATAACTAATCAAATATAATTTATTATTAAATAATAAATTATACGCAAATGGTGATTTTGTTTTATAAGCACTCATAGAGACCTAATTTCATTGTTAGCAGGACTATATTCATATTAAAAAAATCTTATTTTGAAATTGTAGCCTCAGCTACAGAAGATGCCTAACTTTTTTAACCTACATACATTGTAAATTATTAAATTCGAAACTTTAAAAGTTTGTTAATCAATTAGTACAGTACTTTTCTGAAAAATCGTACTTTACAAAAAATATTATCAAATAACCTATGTCTGAAAGAAAAAAAATGAAAAAAATTCTTTTTTTTTTTTCAAAAAAAAACCTGTAAATTTTAATATGTTGTTGGTAGATTCAAATCTTAGATCATTATACATGATAATTTTACTGTTATATGTAACGTTTCTCAACAATTTAATTTGAAAGATCCAACGATTATGGATTGAGTGATCAAAAAAAGCGACCAGACTTATAAGAAAACTTTCATTATTTAGTCTTTAATATAATAACATAGATATTTACGGGATATACTATAAAAAAAATGAATTTTATACCGAATTTTGATCGTCACGGTGTACTACTTTAAAAGAAGAACTATTACAAAAAAATATATTTTTTAATTGATAATTTATTTTCTCAAAAGTTCAAAGTTCCCGCATCATTAACATATTACAAAAAAGAGTATATTATATTTTAGCAATAAATATTTAAAAAAAAATAAAAAATAAAAAATTTATAAATATTAAGAAAAATTAATGATGTTATCCAGGTAGTTTGGTCCTAAATACCGCCAAAACATTCTCAACTGTTAGATCCAATACTTTTAAAAATAGATGTTCAAGATTATATCATATAAAAAGAAATTATTATCTAAAAATGATATAAGTTAAAAGATATTATATTAGGATTTGATTTTCCAAAAAGTTAAAACATAAAAATAGTTGTAATTAAATAAGGAAACCCATTTATAATCAAAATAATAAAAATCGTTTAATCTTAAATAGATAGGTGAAAATCGTTAGATTTAACATTAAAACCTGTATTTGGTTAATAAAGGTTATTCTAATCATCTAAACTACATATAAGTTAGATAGATTTCCTAAATCGAATAGAATTCTCAACATTAAATTTCGTCACTTTATTCTCTTTTTAGTTTTAGAATAGTTTTTAATTGAAAAAGAACTATTAAACCATAACTAAATTAAAGATTATTTTGTGAATTTCATGTGAACCGTAAAATTGGTCAAATCTAACTTTTATAACTTAATATAAACAAATATTAAATTGAGCATGTAAAATATAGTAAATATCAAATTTTTAACTATAATCTTTTTTGGCTAAATCTTTTTTAACAATAATTTAATCATGTAAACTAATAACTTTTAAATATTAAAATATTCATAAATAAATATAATTATAAATATTAAAAAAACAATCGTGTGTTGCATCGTAATAAAAATATAATTATAAACAAAATAATTATAAATAAAATTTAAATAACCGTGCATCGCACGGGCTATAAGCTAGTATTATTAAAGACGAAACATTAAAAGTTTTGGTCAGTCGTTAGTCGGTCGGTCGGTATTTGGGCCGGGCCTATCTATAATTTGGGTCGGGCCTATCTATAATCAATTTATTTATAACCAATTATTTTTTTCAGCTAAAACACATTACCTATTTTATATATTTTTCTAACCAAAACAACTTATCTTCTAAAAATAAAATAGGTAATATATGTATATAAAATGGTAATATTATTACATATTTATAACTGATTACCTAACACATGGAAAATAAATATGTAATGGTAATATTGTTATATATAATTATTAATAAATAACCACTTACCCTTTTCAGCTAAATACATAACTTTTTTTATTTTTTTATAACTTAAACAACTAATTTTCTAAAAGTAACACGAACAACATATATATAAAAAGGTAATATAATTTTATATTTTTTCAGCTAAAACACATTACCTATTATATATATTTTTTAACCAAAACAACTGATTTTCTAAAAATAAAATAGGTAACCTATATATAAAATGGTAATATTATTAAATATTTATAATTAATTACCTTTTTCAGCAAAAACACATTATTTGTTCTACATTTTCTAACTAAAACAACTCATCTTCTAAACATAACACATGGAAAATAAATATGTAATGGTAATATTGTTATATATAATTATTAATAAATAATCACTTACCCTTTTTAGCTAAAGCAAATAACCTTTTTTATTTTTTTCTAAATTAAACAACTAATTTTCTAAAAGTAACAGGTGCAACATATATATAAAAAGGTAATATAATTTTATATTTTCTAATTTAAACAACTAATTTTCTAAAAGTAACATGGACAACATATATATAAATGTAATATTATTTTATATAATTATTAATAAGTAACTAACTGTCTTTTTAAGAACATTGTCTTTTGTATATTTTTTTAGGTAAAACAACTCATATTCAAATTAAAAATAACACGGACAAAATATATATATAATGACAATATTTTTATATTAAACTTATAAAATCCGGGTTTAATATAAGTTTTTTATAACATACAATTTAAATAAGATAATTAATAAAAAAATAAAAGTAATATCATATGTTAGAAGAAACTCGGTACATTACATAACACATATTTTGTTATTTGCACTTTAGTCACATTTAAATTTTTTAAGAGCAAATAAATACATACATACCGTTAGATCTATTATTTAAAAATATTTTATATTTTAATATCTAAAATACTACTAAAGATTACGTCAACAATTTATTAAATTAAATTATTTATATTATTAATAAAATATTAAAAAAACCCGTGCATCGCACGGGATATAAGCTAGTATATATATATAATCATAATCATAATATCGTATTTTTGTTATAAAAATTAAATAATTTTAATAACTTAAATTGATTCTCTCATATTTTGAAATTTTAGTTTGTATTAATCCTTCAATATTTTTTTTAAAGAAAAATGGAGATAATTCAATAATAAAAAAATCATACGGCATCTACAAAAATAATCAAGTCGAACAAACATAAAAAATATAAAATCGCTAGTCTTCATGGAGAGACAATCAAATGATATATTGAAGATGATATATTTAGATGTACCCGCTTTGGCACAATCCGTTTGAGCTATCGACCATTCAATCTCATACAAATTTTCATCACTAAATCAAAACCAACACTCACAATAAATGAGAGAAACAAACACCCTGTCGCAAACAAACTACTGAACTTGCAAACTGAAATTCCAAATAAAACTTAGATCTGAAAAACGAAATCACGATAAGAGATACTCCATCTACTCTTAAATTCAATAAGCTTCGCTTAAATTGAAAGTTTCGATGATTTAGATATAAAAACGGACCAAACAAATAAAATAGATAAAAAGCCTTACCCAAAAAGAGATCGTTGAATGAAACAATAACAAACGAAACAAACATTATTAACTACTCTCTCCGTCCCCCTCAATTCTTTACATTAAAGGTATGGTACGAAGATTAAAAAAAGTGTAAATTAACAGAGAAAAGTAAGAAATTTGAATAAAGTGGTGGGACCAATCAATATTTAATTTATAAAGTGGTACTCCTCCGTCCCGTCCCAGCCATTTCTATACACTTTCCATTTTGGGATGTCCCTCTCATTTCTATACATTCCAAAAATAGTAACTTTTAATAATATAAAACAGTATTACACCCACTGCTTTCTCCACTATCTCTATTGTATAATAATATAAAACACTATTACACCTAATACTTTCCTCCACTATCTCAAATCTATTATTAAATATTGATAGGTCCCAGCACTTTACTCACTTTTCATCTAATTTTACTCATTTTTTATATCTTTTCTTAGTTTACGTGCTCAGTCCTGGTGTATAGAATTCACTGGGACGGAAGGAGTATAAATTAGGTATAGTAGAGAAAAGTAGTGAATGTGATTGGATTTTATATTATAAAATGTTACTCCCTTTGTTCCATCTATTTTTATACAGTTTCTATTTTGGAATGTCCCTCTCATTTTTATACATTCCAAAAATAGTAATTTTTAATAATATAAAACACTATTACATCCACTACTTTTCTCCACTATCTCTATTCTATACTAATATAAATCACTATTACACTCACTACTTTCCTCCATTATTTTAAATCTATTATTAAATATTGATAGGTCCACCACTCTACCTATTTTTCATCTAATTTTATTCATTTTTTATATCTTTTTTTGATCTCCGTGTTCATTCTCAATGTATAGAATTCAACGAGACGGAGAGAACGTATATAAATAAATGAGTGAGACAGAGGAGTATTTCACTGCCTATGACTTGCCTTGTTGACTTCCCCAAAAATTACTGACTTGCCATCGCTGAGTTAAAAGGACACCGCCATCTCTCATTCTCTCAAATTCCACCGTCTGATCGCCCCGTAAGGTACCCCCACAACGTACTTTGCTCTCTTTTCTCTTTTACTTTAGTTATATACTTTTTCTTCTCTATCCACAATATGTATAGATACCAGTACATATCATGATATGTGTAGTTTAGTTATATTTTTATGTATGTAGCGTTTTACTGGCCTTCGCTTCTAATATTTTAGGCATTTATGTAAATGAAAAAATTACTTGGAAAAAAGCGAAAATGATGTATATGTGGGGCATTGTTGTCTATCATCTGTTTGAATAAAACCCTCAATGAAGATTAGACTTGGGGTTTTAGAATTTTTTAGTTTGCAGCAACTAGGGGTGTTTGGTTCATGGTTAATGAGTCTGGTTAACAAGGAATCAGAACTTCTTTACCATGCATTAGTGTTTGGATTAGTCATTTATTTGTATGGAATGGGACCTTTTAGGTTCATACTCGTCCCACTCCTTGGGTTCCCATATCATTCTCATTCCCGATTCTCGGTCAACCTGCGTCCAAACGCCCCCTAGATATCCATTGGTTTCGCCTTTTTTGGTTTTGGTACATATTAATGTGTTTTATATGTCCACACTGAGGGGTCATTTGTTAATTACTGAATGAGACTGAATTAGCTGAATCATGTCATTTGGTTGGTGTCTAAAATTTTCTGGATGACACCTGAATTTCTGGATGACTCCGCCTTAAAATTTTGCCTGGATGGTTCAAAACTCTATTGTTTCTTCTGGCCCCTTTATATATTAGAATACATATTTGTTTTATGTTGCATTATACGACTTATAATTATTTATTGTTATAAATATATTTAATTTGTACTAAAATTATTAGTATATAAATATGAATCAAAAGTTTATATTAATTGTAATAAACAATTAACTTTAGAGTTGTAAAATGTTTTTGTTATATTTTCTGAATTTAAGTTTATAATTTATTTTTGTATACTTGCAAAATATTTGTTTTATTTTACCCAAATTTCTAAATTTCTAAATTTATAGTTTACATCTTTGTTGTCCATATTTTGATTTTATGGAGATGAACAAAATTTTAATCTATTAGTTTTATAGGTTTAGAAAACTATTAATGTTATATAGTTAATATATCCTCGTAGATACATACAGTAGAATATGTTTGGGACCAGAAAAATATATTATTATAAGGAGGTTAGTAATTTTTAAATTAATTATATAGTGTTTGGATCATACTTTTTTATTATTCTAAGGAAGAGAGGTTCTACTGTATTTGAAAAATATTACTATTACTTATATTTAAATGAATTTGTTGATAATGACAGGACAATAAAAATATATTTGTTGATTTCTTTTATTTGTTAATTCAAAAAAAAAATATTCATCGGAACCATTCAGTAATTTTGTTATTTCAAAAAGTTATTCATTCAGAAACCTTTTCTATTCAGAAATTTGACTCCTTCGACTCCTTCAGAAATTCGACTCATCCAGAAAAATGATTCAGATTTAACAAATGACCCCTGAGACTCAAAACTTGGACCTCTTTGTTACCATTTGTGAGGGATATCGCTAGACTACAATGCTAGGGATCACTATATTACATTTATGTATACAGGGGGAATGAGGATTTGAAATCATGACCACAAGGTCATGGTTAGTCAATGGGAGGAGCCGAGGAGGAACATTGTCACTCGACTATTTGTTATTCCCTGCTTAATTTGAACTTTATTGACATTTTTCTGAATTTTTACATCTGATTATGCTATTAACTTTATTAGTGTGGTAATGTTTTGTACTTTTGTAGAATTTGTAATACAGTAACCATAAGTAAGTAGCATAGGGGTGGTCCTGGTTATATGTGAACAAGACCTGCACTCAAGGCCTCTACAGTTCAACACTTAAGGGCCCTAAAATTTTCAAAACCTTAGAGCAATTCCAACAGCTTCCCGTGCTTCGTAAGTTAAGATTTAGGGAATTTAGTCCAAAATAGTACTCCAACAGTGTGCTAGTGGTTTCATAAAACACTAGGAACCCGTAGTCATTCCCTATTTTTGGGGTACCACTAGCCAATAGTCATCCCTAACTTGATTTATATCAATAAAAAAATTCATGTCCCTCCATTTCTCCCTACTTGTCCCTGTCTCGTTTTTAGTTAGTTTCAATTTTTTTATTATAATAATAACAAGGAATGAATATAGGGATTGTTGTTGGAGTTCGTATACAAAACAATGTTCCTAAAACACTAAGAATCATTCTTTTATAATATTTATAGGGAACCCACTAAGGCATTGTTGGACTTGCTCTTAATATATAAATATATTAAAGATGCAGCCTATATATACGTTAGTCTGGTGAACTGATTTTGACCTAGTCCCCATATGATTCAGGGTTGCATGGAACACATTCCGAAATAGAAAACAAAATTTAAAAAAAAATCATTTTTCAAAGTCTTGCTCAGCAATGTATTTGAATTTTGAACTGCACCGTCTTTTTCAAGTTGGTATTATAAGTCATGTTCTTGTGGTTGTATTGTTGTGTATTTATCTCACAATTACTAATGTGAATAGGACAATGGATTTTTCCTCTAAAGTGCAAACTCCTCTGTCATTTAAGCGGAAAAGAGTGGACAACTCAGACATAGAGGAGCAACGAATAGCCAACTATGATGCAGCATGGAGGGTACTGGAGGGATATTTGACAGAACTCAGTACCATGCTTGACTCCCATATTCCATTTTTAATCTTTTTGAGGAAATCGTTAGATATTATGACGGATGTGCTGGTGCTTAAGTCAGGCAAGAGCCTCAATGCTATCAAGGAAAATGAAATCAAACAGAAATCAGCTAATAGGAACATCGCAGGTAATGGTGGGCAAGAGGAACAAAAAAGGCATGATAAATATGTATATCGCCAATCTGGAAGATCCTCGTACAATGTGGCTACTAATTATGAAGCTCTGAAGACGGAAATAGACAATTTTCTAGAACGAGTAACTACCTTCATAAAAGAAGCCCATAACCGCCTCCGTACTTCTTTTGCACGTGAGGAAAAGTACAAACAGGAATTAGCCTCCATAGCGGAGATGTTAAAAAAGGATAGCACGCGGAAATAAATATGGTGATCAGTGTCTCTGGTAGTTGAAAGGATGTAAGTTAGGTTATTAATTGTGTTGCTTGCAGTTTTAAGACAAGTGTTAGTTATGTTCTATGGATTTATGCAAGTCAGTTAATACTTCAATTGTGAAAACATGGTATGTGACTATTTGAAATTTAGATATTAGGGGGAAACTGATAATAATAACTAATAAATAAAGCATGATTTATTGTGATTGCAAGATAGATTTTACAAGACAATAAACTCGTATTGGAGTCTGGAGATGCTTAACCACACCATTTCACCAGGAAAATTGTTTTGCTAATCACCAACTCTTCTAGTTTGAAGGATGTAATTAGTTGTCTGTGAACTTTGTTACTTGATCTTATCAGATGATTGTTATTTAGGGTCTATGATTTATGGATTTCTGGGATATTACTTGAACTTCTGTCACCCCTGGTCTGTTCATTTTGTCTCAAGTACCCGTGTCAGACGCTCGATACTTTGAATCGGATATGGGTATGGGTATGGGGATGGGTACGGGTGTAATGGGTGTGGATATGGGACATTTATCTCAGTCTGAAAACATGTAAAAAATTGCCAAGAAACACATGAGTCCTGCAGTTATTACAACAGACATGCCCTCTCAATAGATCTGGATGCTTTTTCTTCTCAGCCTCTCTCCTTGCTCAAACAATTTATTCTCTTTTCAAATTTGAACAGATGTTTTTTACACTGCTACAAATAATTATAGATTGTATTGAATATCTATCTTTACTAGATTAACGCGTCCAACAGACATAATATTGCGTTTTATGAATAGAAGTGTAAATATATTCAAGAAACCGGACTTAAGGACACTTTGGTCTGTGTATTACAATGTAAAAATCTCCCAGAGACATCGAAAATTTTATCAGAGTATAGAACAAAAACCAAAAAATATCCAATAGTTGATTATGCCCACAGACGACAGATAGTATTCAATTCTCTGCATAGATAAAGTGACACATGGCATGATCTCATTTGAGACAAGTCAAGAATGAAGATAAGGAAGTGGATGGGATTTGTATGTAAACAACCCTAATCACAAATCTTTTTTGTGTAAGCCAAGTTCCTCCTCACTGCAACTGTCAGTAACATCTCAAGAAGAGAAGAAAATGGGTGCAGTAACAATGACATCCTCATTCCTCGGGACGGGCTCATCCGTCATAGTGGCTGCTGCCTCAGTGAAGCAGCCAATGATGAGTATCCGCAGAAGCAATGTTGTCATGGCAAAGGTCTCAGAAGTCACCAAGGAGAATGTTGCAGTGAATAACAAGAGTGCTAGGAGGGAAAAATTTTAAAATAATTTATCGAAGTATATATTAAAGGAGACTTAAAATACGTGTCGAGCACCCGTTCTCAATGTAAAGAATTGAGGGGGACGGAGTGAGTACTTCATTGTCGAACTATCTATGGAGATTTAAATATTAACAAATGAAAACTAAGAAATTATTGGCATGTTTATTTTAACTTATGTATGATTTTTGTTCACACTAAAACAAATCTTGGTAACATTAAACACCTAAAATAATGCGACGAAGTTTATGGTCGATAATTTATATTTTATTTCTCCAGATTCAAAATATATACCAATTAAACAGTTAAAAATCAACTGGCCCATTAGCTCAGCTGGTTAGAGCGTCGTGCTAATAACGCGAAGGTCGCAGGTTCGAGACCTGCATGGGCCAATAATTATTTTATTTCTTGTTCCTTGTTTTTTCCACATATCTGATTTGTATGTTTTTCAGAAAATTACTTTTCCCCTGGTTCTTTTTGAAAATGAAATTGTTGTCTCAATGTTTTTCTTTTCCTTATTTGCTATATATTAAAAGTAATTTCATTGAAACAAAATTAACCACCAAACTCATTTTTCAATATCAACCCACAAAAATTATTGTATTCTAGGAATTTTAATGAAATAGCCTTTTAGAATAAAAAGAAAAACATTTGCTTTTTAGTATACCATAGAACACTACTTTTTTTCACAGCATATTTTAACAATTGATAGGAAATTAATCTACTTCAAAATCTAAATGGAAATTCTAGTTCTTAAGAAATAATACTGCAGAAACTATCAGAATATTACAGAAACTATGTTTCAAACTAAAATTCCAACAAAAACAAATCACAAACAACTTTGTAAAAGGTGAAAGTTGATGATAACTCAAAGACTAATAGGCGATGGACAGCTAAGAGGTGCGTTCGTTTCCATTATTACCAAAAAGTAACAGCAGATGAACGAAGAAGATCTCTGGGCTCTGGAGATAAGCAACAATGACAGCATCAAAAATGTAAAGAATGGTCCATGGCTCACACACTTTTGCCATTTTGTTGGGAAGAAACATGATTGCGAATAATTTCCATAGCTAATTGCTGAGCATTCTTATCTTGGATTTTCGCAAGTTCATCCACAGCCTCGTAAGTCTCCTTGTCAGCAAAAACCTTTAAATTATATCGAGTTAAAGACTGAGGTGGACCTTCCCATTTGTCGACCAATTCTTGTAGCTTCTCAAACCCCTGAACCAAACATCATGAATTTCGTAAGTACAGTTTCTGGCATCAGTATTAGTAATAACGATTTAGATGTTAAAATCCTGAGAAACTGGTTATTCAGAGACTTGAAATCAGCAAAGATCCTTTTATATCTCAACCAGGGAACAACAGTGTGTTATAGTAGAAAATCATAGAAATACCACTTCCAGAAACAATATTAAAGAAGTTTTAGTCTTAGTAACTTAGGTTCTTACCATTCTATTGGAAAAGTCACCAAATGATTCTTTAGACTGCCTCCTCGTTTTCCAGTAATAAAACAATGGTTCAAATACTTTTTCAAGGTCATGAAGTTTAACTTTGTTCATGAATGTTCTTGCTAACGACATCTGATTTGGTGTCCCTCCAAGCCAGATCTGTTTTAACACATGATATGGAGTGAGATCTTTCATAGTATGTTTAAACTTTTCTTACAAGAAGAAATGACAGCTGTAGAACCATTCAGCCTTGGAAGGTGATGGTATAGTAGTTAAGCTTTAAAGAGGCCAATGTTTGAAATACCTGATAGCTATTGGGACCATCTCCAACTAATCCGAGTTCAGCCATGTAGGGACGAGCACAACCATTGGGGCAGCCAGTTATTCTTATTACAACAGATTCACTATACTTGAGACCAACCTGGAGTCACAAATGTCATTTCATAAGTATAATTATAAAAGCACAATGATACCAGACTCACTTGACTTGCATTCTCGCTCTTATTAGAATCTCAGGAGGTATAATAGCTGCACGAAAGTACCTTCTCAAATACTGCTCGAACCCGCTTGAGGATGTCTGGTATCCCTCGCTCAGCTTCAGTTATTGCCAAAGGGCAAAGTGGCATAGCTGGGCATGCCATTGCTGTTACGTTGAGGGGATCCACATATCTAGGATGCTGCGAGTAATATTATTGGTCAATACATGAACAAACTACAGCTCAAAAACATCTTTCACTCCTCATTATAGACTATTTATACACCATTATTGAGCTAACAGTGTCCAAGATATGTTGTGAACTTAACAGACTAACAGTGTTCTAGATTACTTGTGAAGTTCAGTAATAATGTACACATGCACTCCTTACAGATAATGCGCAGCATATGAAGCCACATTTAAAGCAGTATGTGAGTGAAAATCTTGAATTATAAAAGAAACAAAAAAAATTACAGACAATAGAGGAACAGTGCAACATATAGGCACATGGAACAGTGCAACATATAAGCACATATAAATAGATAATGTAAAGTGCAGAACAACTAAATAAATTACTACAAGAGCTAAATTATGTGGAGAGACCATGATTTACTTGGAGACCCAACCTAAATATGTATATAACATACTTTATACAACAAAGATCATCATCAAATTAGATAATCTTGCATTATAAGATCATCGTCAAATTGAATACTTGTAGATCATGCATGCAGAACATTCTAACGCATATTACTCCGTAATAAATGTTCTGCAAGTGAAATATGTGCATAATATACTTTGCAGAACTAAAATCATCATCAAATTGATATCTTATAAACCATATATGTTATATTTGCAAAACATTACAATACATATTAGAGCATGTTATGAACGTATTTTTACTTGCAGAACATATATGGTCTCCAAGTCTCCAACTATATAGTGGTCTCCATAGAACTCTCTAAGTATACAAATCTAACAAAGGTGAATGAAAATATAATATATCCTAGTTTTTGCTAATCTATGCTTCAATATTAACAATTATGAACTCAAAATTTTAAAATAAAGATAATAACAAACGTGTATTTAAGATGACTTGGCAAAGAAAACATGTATCTACCGTGCCCATGCATTAAGTTGTTAGTCTTGCAAATAAAATGGATGTTACGCGAGATATGAGAATCAAACATAGGATTAGCTATATTCTCCATGTTTGTAGGACTGCATGTTGATCTATTCGGTATAGTAACAACTGAAATGAGGGTAGATAGACAGGTTCATCAGGTTTATACACTCTCACGTAATATACCTGGGATAATTTTTATGATATAAACCACCTCTGATTTAAGAATAGCAGGATTGTCCTAGTCATTCTTATCCTTTCAAAACAGATTATAAGTAAAACTGGTATATATAGATAGTTTGACAGAAAATGAAAATCATTTATCATACACAAGTAACAGGAAAAAGACGCAAAGAAGGCATCCAGATAACAGGGTGTTGAACCACATAGATGCAACCAATCATATTCTGTATCATTTTATTTGTGAATTTCTGAAATTCATTCAGTCAAGTTTTAATGGATGCTTCTCTTACCAGTAAACCGCATTGTGCAAGAGCTGTGGTGATCGGTTGTTTCCATGCCCGACGAATATCACATAAAATGATGTTCTGGTTCGGCGTGATACGCACGTTCAAGTTGTACTTCTCAATTATTTCCCTTAGTGTCTTCTTCATTGCCCCCTTGATACGACCACTATCAACATGAAGCCCACAAAATAAACCACCATCACCCTGCCAATGTAGATAAAAGAATCATTAAAACAAAAAGCACAAGGAAAATAAAAGGCCATGAAAAAGCTTCCGAGCAATGCACCTACCAATGGGCATCACAAATCTACTCCATCTAGACAAAAATGATATAGTATCACATATATTCTAGAATAACCCACCTGCTTGTGCCATCCCAAGTAACTTTTGAATTCCCACTCAGGTAACTCACGACAGGGTTCAATTTTCTTTCCATGGTACTGCTCAAAAACAGACTTGAATTTCTCAATTCCCCATGAGCTGATTAGATATTTCATTCTACTATACTTGCGGTCATCTCTTCTTCCGTTTTCTCGTTGAGTAACAACAATAGCTTTCACTGCAGACAATATATCCTCTTTTGGAACATAGCCCAATGGCTCTGCAATACGAGCAAAAGTTGATTCATTCCTATGCGTTCTTCCCATACCACCACCAACCTGCATAAGAAATTATAAAACTCAGAAAACATTACAATAAAATAGAGATAGTTGATTACGAAGAATATAATTGACTTACATATATGTTAAAGCCCTGAGGCTCTCCATTTTCATCAGAAACGACGACAACACCAACATCATTGGTTAATAAATCTACCGAATTATCTGTTGGGACGGTAACTGCAACTTTGAATTTCCTTGGTAAGAACTGTGTTCCATATATAGGTTCCGGAGAATCGGTGAAGTTTGTTCCATGGGAATTATCATTGCGAGCTTTTGTAACTTCAGGAGGTTCAGCTGACATAATTCTTTCCCCGTCCACCCACATATCATAATAAAAACCAGACTGTGGAGTTAACAAAGCAGCAATATTCTCTGCAGTTTGTTGCGCAAAAAGGTAGTCTTTTCTGACAATGGGGGCAGCAGGAGCAAGAACATTTCTGTTGAGATCGCCACATGCTCCAAGCGTTGAGCCCATACTTCGGATGATGGTACCCATTACTGTCTTGAGATCCTTCTTCAAAACACCATGGAGCTGAAATGTTTGTCTTGTTGTCAAACGAAGTGTGCCTATTCCAAACTCATCTGCAAGATCATCCATGGCCAAGTATAGTTTGTTTGAAACCTTCCCACAAGGGTTTTTAGTTCGAAGCATAAATGAGTAAGACTTGGAACCACGCTCCTCTCGGTTAGTCTGTTGATAGCTTCCGTGGAACTTTATCAATTGAGTTGCAGGCTCATTTATATTGGGGGCATCCGTTAACAACTCCTCATTAAGAGGATATCTTATGAAGTTGCTTTGTTCTTTAAATATTTCAACCTTGCTCCTCTTAGGTTCAACTACCGTATCTGGCTTAACTGGCTGCAACGAGACAATTAAAAACGTATTAGAAAGAATAAAAAAAAGTAGATGAACTGATGGACAATATGTCAAATGATAGCCTATTTGAGCAAGCATATAGGTGAAAAGTAACGATAAGATACATTTCCACAAAGCCTAGATTTAATAATCCAAACTCAGCAGGATTTTAAACATGCAAGCTCTACAAATTTCCAAAATACCTTGAGCATTTTCATCCATTACATGATTACTATTCTACTTTCACTAGTTGCATCGCTAAAGCCTCATATACATAAACTCTGTTCTACACCAGAACAATCAAGCAATTAATTTTCTTGCATATGATACCCAAAAACGTTAATTTAATCATTTCCCAAACCATGCAATAATGTGTCTCACTGACAAAGTAACTAATCACGCAATAAGATAAAACAATGAATACTAGAAGCAATTCAGTACATTCCATGACAAAGTCTTAAAATTTGCAAAATTAACCAAACCATTATGTTTTCATAATGAAATGCTTCAATGCAACACATTAATACAACCAAAAACATACTTTTGTTTCTTTAATTTTACTTTCTTTACAAATTTATGATTTGACTACAATAAAGTTCATATCACTTGAACACAAAGTACCTTCAATCATCCTCATTTCTCTGTTGAAATACTTTATACATCATAAAAACAAATAACAACTTTAAAAAATTAAAACATAAAAATAAAATAACTTTCAGAAGAATAATTAAATTATTGTAATCTTTATTCTCTACCATTTAGCAAGCAACAAATTATAGGATACATGCAAAGAAATGAAATGATCAAGACAAAGAAAAGGTGGGGTTGAGGATATACATACAGTAGATACAGCTCTGATGGAGAAACCAGAATTATGGGCAGATGGGTTGGCTAAAAATTGAATCTTTTTGGATAAAACAAGTGAATTTGAGCAAAAACTCATCTTCTTCCTCAGCCCATCATAGCCTTGTATTTCAAGATTTGGGTCTTTCTTTATTGCTGCTGTGTTTGATGCTCCAAATGACGTCGCCATCCCCAGAAACGCAAATAGATATGTGTGTAGAGAGTGGGAGAGATGGGGGAGAGATGGGGAGAGAGGAGAGAATTGAAGGGGTGTGTGTTTATATGTTTGTTTAGTTCAACGGCGGCTTACTGGTTTGTTTTGTGCCTCGCACGTGACCTCTCTCTTTTGATTCTGGTCGTGTGCCCCTCTCCTCCCCAGCCCACGCGCTTCGTATAAAAATTTACAGCTTTTTTCGTTAGTATGCTTTCTTTACCTTTTGTTTTCGCAAAAGTATTGGGTCAAATTTCTTTACACTTTTATTTTTGAGATATTTTTTTTAATTTTTTATATTTTTAAAAATTTTAAATGTAGTAAACTTTTAACAATATTAAAATTAACTACTTCCACTACTTTTCTCTACTATCCTCACTTTATACATTAAAAATTTATTGGTCCCACCACTTAACTCACTTTTTCTACATTTTCCAATGCTCTATTATTTTTTTCTTAACCTTCGTGTTCAACCCAAATGTAAACAAATGGATGGGACTGGGGGAGTATTTATTTTTTTTAAAATTGTGAAAATATAAATTTTTGAAATTTTTTTGCAAAAAATACGACTTTGTAATCAAATACAACCCAAAGCAATTTCAAATATTTTTTTCAGAAAAACATATCGCATTTGGTTGCTTTTTGTTGCAAATTGTATTTTTACAAATATTTTGAGAAAATAGTAAAATCGTAAAAAAAACTTTAAAAAAAGTAGCATTTTTTTATAATTTCACAAAAAAATATTGATAAAAACATAACTGTTATGGAATAAAAACTATCTCTTTGAATTCAATGTTAGGGTTAGAGAACTTCGAGTTTTAATGGTGTGACTGCTCTTGTTGTCGGGGACTAACAAGATACCTACGTACCTTGATGTTCAAGAATCAAGCCAATACGTAGTTCTAGAGTTGCCAACGTGGTTGCAACGCCTTCGAGGCGTTGTGACTTGTGACGTATGGAGCTGTGTCCAAAATATTTTTTTATAATGAGGGATCAGACCCTTTATATAAGCGTTGATAGTCTAGGAATTAGACTACGTTTAGGTTTAGGTGACTTGGAGTACAAGTCTTCTTCTTAGATGTAAATCCTAATTTGTACGAGGTTGACTCCTCCTAGGGTTTGGTGTCCCTCAAACTACTTCTAGTAGATAAAGATCACAACTTGGACACATTTAATGGACTGTATAATGAGCCTTTTAATTAATTACGAATTTAATAATTAATTAGGGCTTCGGGCCTCATTAATTGAGTCTAATTTATGGACCATTCCGGGTTTAATTAATGTATCATTAATTATATTTTTAGGGTATTTTTTAGCCCATATCAATAACATTTGTCCATTTTCAAATTAAAAATTATTTAGCAAATTAATTAATTAGATGAGTATATATTTAAAACACATAAAAATAATGATAACATTTTTCTTTCACATTAATAAAATAATTCATTTCTATCCGAGTTTGTTTAATTTTATAATTTTATTTTTCTTATTAACTTGATTGACTTACTTTAAACATTTTATTAATTCAATCTATTTTGAAATTAGAAAAAGAAATTTATTTAACTAAATAAAATATTTCGATATAATTTCGGTGCTTTCTTTTGTTTATGACTCGAAATATTTAAATGTACGTGATATCCATATTGAATTTGTGATATTAGATTGTTTTAAAAAAAGAAAAAAAGCCACTTAATCACAACTTTTGGAAGGTGCAACCACGGAGTATTTAAAGCGCGTGGAAGAGAGAAGAGAACAAATGTGTTGATTCATTGTACCTGGACAGCAATGTTAAAGAATAAAATACTAAAAAGAGTAAAGTTGCAACGGAAGGCCACAAGGAATTCAGTCTTTTTTTTATTATTATTAAAATAACTAAGATGACAAAACAAATTCAACATCCTTAAAAATAGGGGTGGCAAAATCAGACCCGACCCGACAATCCTACACGAATTCGACTCGAAAATTACGAATTCGGATTGGAGTTTTTCGGGTTCGGGTTAATTTCGGGTTAACCCAAAATTGACCCAAAAAATTCGGATCATTTTCGGGTTAATTTCGGGTTACCCGAAATTACCCGAAATAATATTTATATAATATAAAATAAAATATATTCTGAAAATACCTATATTTTATATTATTTGTTATTTAAATTTATATATATTCTAATTCAATAATATTAAAATTAATATATATGATCAAAATATAATTTATTTATTATTTATAATATATAATTTATATTTATTAAATAAATAATAATTATTTCGGGTTGGGTTCGGGTTACTCATAAATTTTCGGGTTAGGTTCGGATTGGGTATTCTGACCCATTAAAATTTCGGGTCGAGTTCGAGCTGGGTCAAATTTATGACCCGAGTCTGTCAACCCGATCCGAACCCGACCCGGAACCCGAAATTGCCCATCGTACTTAAAAAAAAATAAAAAATTCAAGTTCAATATTGACCAACAACATAAGAGATGTGCGCACTTTGTCAATATCTATAATGTACTTATATTTGACTAACTTTATATTCGTGTAATACAGGTATGTTTTATATATGATTTTTATAAATACATTTAATAATTGAAATTGAAAATATTTATTTATTATTATTTATATATTTACTATGTACCTTTTACTAATTACGTGACTTCTTCATAAATCACCTTAGACAAATAGATTAATTCACAGAAAAAGAAAAAGAGGTTACGTTTTTTAAAAAATATTTTACAAAATATGTTGTTAGATAAAATACTATTTATAATAAAAAAAAATCGAGTTCCGTTTCGTCTTTATCTCTTACTGAAATTTTGAATAAGTATTGAAAAGAACAATTGTTAAATATTTGTTATTATTTTAATATTATATCAAATACTAGCTTAAAACGCGTGCCATGCACAGATTGTTTTAATAATTATTATATTATTTTTTTATATTTTAATCTATACTATCAATACTATTATATAATAGACGAAACATTAAAAGTTTGGTTGGTCGGTATGGTACGTTGTGATTTTACTTAATTGCCCTTTCTTAAATTCGTGTTTTTACTTAATTAACCTTACTTATTTATAGAAATATATTATTAAATAATAATATTACATATTTATAACCAATTACCTTTTTAACCTAAAATACATTATTTTTTATATTTTTTCTAATAAATTCCCCTACTTTTTCAAATACATCACGGGCAATTACCTTTTTTAACTAAAACATGTTAGTTTTTCTATTTTTTCCTTACTAAAACCCCTCATTTTCCAAAAATATCACCGACAAACATTTAGTTATTTATTTTTAAAACTAATATTATAATTATTTTTTTAAAAGTTTACCTATTTTAACATATCTACTTATTTTTCTTAACAAATGCAATTACTAAAAATATTAAAATATAAATAATCAAATATCTATTTATAACCAATTACCTTTTCAGCTAAAACACATTATAGATTTTTTCTAATAAAGTCCCTCATTTTCTAAATATATCACGGAAAATTTTTTTTTCAATTTACTTTTTTTATTTTTCTCACTAAAATCCATTCTTTTTCTAAAAATATCACGGACAAACCATTTAATTATTTATTTTAAAATGTATTTAAATAATTTAAATAATTAAATTTTAAAACCTCATTTTCCAAAAATATCACGGGCATTTACCTTTTTAAACTAAATATATGTTACATTTTTTATTTTTTCATACTAAAACCCCTCCTTTTCCAAAAATATAATGAGCAAACTCTTACTTATTTATTTTAAAATTTGTTTTAATGCTTTTAATTAATTAAAAGTGTTTAGCTATTTTAACATGCCTACTTATTTTTTTAACAAATACAATTAAAAAAATAATAATAAAATAACAATTAACAATCCGTGCATCGCACGGGTTTTAAACTAGTATTATATTAAAGACGAAACATTAAAAGTTTTTGTAGTCTGGTCCTGCATAGTTTGGTCATCCAATCTCTAACTGTTAGATCTTTTTAATTAAATTAATGAGAGTCATTGGATATAATACTAAATATTTTTTGGTATATTGTGATTTTACTTAATTGCCCTTATTTAACGGTACATTGTGTTTTTACTTAATTACCCTTACTTATTTATAAAACCTATTATTAAATAATAATATTACCTATTTATAACCAATTACTTTTTACACCCAAAATATATTATTTTTTTATTTTTTCTGAAAAATTCCCTTACTTTTCCAAAAATATCACTGACAAATACCTTTTTTAACTAAAACATATAAGCTTTTTATTTTTGCTTACTAAAACATCTCATTTTCCAAAAATATCACATACAGTTTCATTTATTAAAATAAAATAATAAAATTATAATTGTTAATAACTAATCAATTACCTATTTTAGCCAAAGTGTATATTCTTTTTTATATTTTAAAACTAAAATTTTTACTTTTCTATTTTTTTCTAACTAAACCTCTCATTTTTCAAAAATATCACGGGCAGTTCTTTTTAATGAAATAAAATAATAATATTTATAATTACTAATAACTAATCGATTAGCTTTTTTTTCCAAAGTATATATTTTTTTTAATTTTTTATAACTAAAATTTTTCCTAAGTAAAATCTTACATTTTTCAAAAATATCACATGCAATTTCATTTAGTAACATAAAATAGTAATATTATAAATACTAAAAATTAACCAATTACATTTATTAGCCAAAACGTATATTTTTTATATATATTTTAAATAAAATTTCTATTTTTCCAAAATTATCGCTTCTAAAATTATCGCAGACAACATCTATATCTATAATATACTATCTATACTATATTTTTAAAGCCGAAACATTGAAAGTTTTGGTTTTCGGTTAACGGTCGGTTTTTGGTTTTCGGTACTTTTTCTAATTAATAAATTAATAATATAATCAAAATTTGGGAAAGTTTTATTCTACATTAATATTTCACTATATTTTACTACATAAAAATCAAATAATATTGAAATCTAATCAAAAAAATGGAAATGTGGGATCTAATTTGTTTAAATTTAGGATACACTGCTACAAATATACTTAGGATAACGAAAGTACTACAAATCAAATCTTTAATGGAATTGTTTTATTGTCAAGTTACCAAATTAGTAACTAGATGATTGACTTTTATAATCAAAATATTTTTTTTCTAACCAAAACTACTCCTTTTCCAAAAATATCATTACAATTATCTTTAAATTAAAACATATTACCTTTTATATTTATTATTACTAAAATCTATGTTTTCCAAAAATATGAGGTGCAATCCTTAATTCTTTATTTTAAAACCTATTTTAATATTCTATTTAATAAATAATAAAATAATATAAAAATAGTAACTAACTGATTGCCTTTTATAATTAAAAAAAAAATCTAACAAAATCTACTACTTTTTCAAAAATATCACGACAATTACCTTTAAATTAAAACATAATATCTTTTATATTTGTTATCACTAAAATCTCTATTTTCCAAAAATATGAGGTGCAATCCTTACTTATTTATTTTAAAATCTATTTTAATACTCTATTTAATAAATAATAAAATAATATAAAAATATTAACTAGCTGATTGCCTTTTATAATTAAAACATTTTTTTTCTAACAAAATCTACTTTTTTTCCAAAAATATCACGGGCAATTACCTTTAAATTAAAATATATTACCTTTTATATTTGTTATCACTAAAATCTCTATTTTTCCAAAAATATCAAGTGCAACCCTTACTTATATATTTTAAAACTTATTTTAATACTTTTAATTATTTAAAAAAAACTTACCTATTTTAACAAGTGAACGTATTTTTTTTAACAAATACAATTAATATAATTAAAACATATCATCACTAAAATCCCTATTTTCCAAAAATATGAGGTGCAATCCTTACTTATTTATTTTAAAACCTATTTTAATACTCTATTTAATAAATAATAAAATAATATAAAAATAGTAACTAGCTGATTGTCTTTTATAGTTAAAACATTTTTTTCTAACAAAATCTATTTCTTTTCCAAAAATATCACGGGCAATTACCTTTAAATTAAAATATATTACCTTTTATATTTGTTATCATTAAAATCTCTTTTTTCCAAAAATATCAAGTGCAACTTATATATTTTAAAATCTATTTTAATACTTTTAATTATTTAAAAAAACTTACCTATTTTAACAAGTGAACGTATTTTTTTAACACATAAAATTAATATAATTAAAACACATCTAAAAATATTATGTGTAGTTACTTTTTTTTAATTAAAATATGTTAACTTTTCTATTTGTCCTTATTAAAAAAACTTACTTATTTTAACACGTCAACGTATTTTTTTAATAAATACAATTAATATAATTAAAACACTTCTAAAAATACCTCATTTATCTTCCTCGACCTCATTTGTATTTTTTTTTTATTTTTTTATGTTCCAATGAATATTTAAGTTTCTCATTTTATAATTTATCATATTAATTTTTACTTTTATTTTAATATTTTCCATTCACATTAAATTTTTTAGTTTATTATTTTTAAGGCCCGTGCCTTGCACGGGTTATAGGCTAGTATTATATAATAGCTGAAACATTGAAAGTTTTGATTTCGATTTTCGGTAATTTATTCTATTTAATCTATCTATATGTACTATCAATACTATTATATAATAGACGAAACATTAAAAGTTTGGTCAGTCGGTATGGTACGTTGTGATTTTACTTAATTGTCCTTTTTTAAATTCGTGTTTTTACTTAATTAACATTACTTATTTATAGAAATATATTATTAAATAATAATATTACCTATTAATAACCAATTACCTTTTTCACCTAAATTACATTATTTTTTTTATTATTTCTAACAAATTCTCCTACTTTTTCAAATATATCACGGGCAATTTACTTCTTTAACTAGAACATGTTAGTTTTTCTATTTTTCCTTACTAAAACTCCTCATTTTCCAAAAATATCACGGACAAACATTTAGTTATTTATTTTTAAACCTAATATTATAATTATTTTTTTAAAGTTTACATATTTTAACATGTCTACTTATTTTTCTTAACAAATGCAATTACTAAAAATATTAAAATATAAATAATCAAATATCTATTTATAACCAATTACCTTTTCAGCTAAAACACATTATAGATTTTTTCTAACAAAGTCCCTCATTTTCTAAATATATCACGGGAAATTGTCTTTTTCAATTTACTTTTTCTATTTTCTCACTAAAATCCATTCTTTTTCTAAAAATATCACGGACAAACTCTTTACTTATTTATTTTAAAACGTATTTAAATAATTTAAATTATTAAATTTTAAAACCTCATTTTCCAAAAATATCACGGACAATTACCTTTTTAAACTAAATATATGTTACATTTTTTATTTTTCCATACTAAAACCTCCTTTTTTTCAAAAATATAACGAGCAAACCCTTACTTATTTATTTTAAAATTTGTTTTAATATTTTTAATTAATTAAAAGTGTTTAGCTATTTTAACATGCCTACTTATTTTTTTAACAAATACAATTAAAATAATAATAATAAAATAAAAATTAACAATCCGTGCATCGCACGGGTTTTAAGCTAGTATTATATAATAGCTGAAACATTGAAAGTTTTGATTTTCGATTTTCTCACATATATAACATAACTACAAACTCTTTTAATTATATTTTACCTGAATTCAAAAACACGACATTTTTTTAGAAAATATTTATATTTATATTTATATATATTACGACAAAATATATTGATAATTTTGACGGTTATCTTGACTGACATGCTTACTAAGCTAATAAACATTTATAAAATCTATAATCTTTTTTAGATTTAAATTATTAAAGTAGTACTTTTAATTATTTTTAAAAAGTTAGCATTTTCAGAAGTATTAAAATCTCAAAAAATTTAAAAGTAAATTTCAAAATTAATATTAAAGTCGTCAGTGCTTTGCACGGGTTATAGGCTTGTATTTTATTAATTGCATTTGTTTAAAAAAAATAGGCATGTTAAAATAAGTATGTAAATTTTTTCACATAATTAAAAGTATTAAAATATGTTTTAAAATAAATAAGTAAGAAAAATGAGAAGTTTAGTAAGAAAAAATAGAAAAGATAACATGTTTTAGTTCAAAATGGTAATTGTCCGTGATATTTTTGCAAAATGAGGGGATTTTATTAGAAAAATAGAAATTATGTTTTAATATTTTATTAATTATATTTGTTAAATAAATAAGTAGACAGATTAAAATATGTAAATCTTTTTAAATAATTAAAAACATTAAAATATGTTTTAAAAATAATTAAGTAAAGGTTCATCGGTGATATTTTTGGAAAAAGAGGGGTTTTAGTAGGAAAAAATAGAAAAAAAATAACATGTTTTAGTTTTAAAAAGGGTAAAAATATTTAAAAAATTTTAATTAATAAAAAAATATTAAAATAAGTTTTAAAATAAATAAATAAGTGTTTGTCCGTGATATCTTTGGAAAATGAGGGGGGTTAGTAAGAAAAAATAGCATGTTTTAGTTAAAAAAAATTTTAATTATTCATGATATTTTTGCAAAAGGAGGAGATTTTATTAGAAAAATAGAAAAGATATTGTGTTTTAGCTGAAAAAGGTAATTGGTTATAAAAATGTAATGTTATTATTTAATTATATTTTTTTATAAATAAGTAAGGGTAATTAGGTAAAAACATGATATACGACTAACCAAACTTTTAATGTCCTGTCTATTATATTATAGTATAGATTAGTATAATTATAACCATATTTATTTTTCGCAAAATTCATATTCCAGTTTTTATTTTAAAATAAATAATATAACATCAATATTGAATTGTAGCATATAATATGATCCTCACGCTCTCTTGTTAAACATGTTTTCTCCCAATGCCCCGCTTTCTCGTTGTTACCATATATAAAAAGATAACGAACTAATTTACTAAATAAATTACGTCATTTATTAATCAATTTTATTATCTTATAAAAATTAATTTAAATATGTTATTAGTTAAAATAATATTTCCAATATAAAATTAAGGTTTCTTTTGAATTCTCTGTTTCGTCTTAATCAATTACTGAAATTTTGAATAAATATAAAAAAGGGCAATTGTTTAATATTTTTCATTAGTTTAATATTTATATCAAATATTATTATATTTATCACCATTTTTATTTTTCTCAAAATTTATATTCCAAATTCTATTTTAAAATACATAATATAACATCAATATTAAATCTAGCATATAATATGTTCCTCCTAATGAATCGTTCTCTCTTCACTCACAATGACCCGCTTTCTCGTTGTTACCAAATCTAAACAGATAACAAACAAATTAATTAAATAAATTACATAATCTATTAATCAACTGTACTATATCATAAAATTTAATCTATATATTTTTAAAGATTCTAATTTTATTGTTTAAAATATAGGTACTCGAGAAAATAAATGAAAAAAAAATAAAACTTTTATATTTTATTTTATCTTAGAGAAACTTGCATTGTCTATAAGTATTATATTCTATATAAATTAGAAGATAAAACTTAAAAAATGATTTTTAATATACATGTAAAACATATAGATAAATTAAACGTGATTTTTTTTAAATTTCAAAAAAAATTGAGGTTATTAAGATGGTAACTTTGAGTTCAATAGAAAGTTTAAGAGAATATCAACATGTAATTTGACTTGAAGATAAATTTTAGAAAAATATTAAGATAGTAATTTGGCGTAAGAAGAAAGTTTAGGAGAATATAAGGTAATTAAGATTTTAATGACTAAATATTTAAAAGACAATTTAGATATTTTCCAACATTTAATAGTGCCAATATCTTTTATATATATAAAGGAAAACCAGGAGCTCTAGAATCGCTCGATTCATATTTATCTAGAGTTTCTGAATTTAAAAAACTTAAATTAAAACTTCCTTTTTAGGTCCTATTTTTTAGAAAAGAAAATTGAAACCTTTATAAATTTTATAAAAGAAACACTTATATAAAAGGTAAGTATAACCTCTAATTTATATCAGAAATAATAAACAATGATAAAAAATAGCAAGTTTAATTATGACCGTTGATATGGACAGAAAAGTAATTCTAAAATGTAATTAATGATGTATTAATTACACCTAGATTGGTCCAAGAATACGGCCCGATAAAAAAGGCCCGAAACCCTAAGTATTTATTAATTTCGTAATTAATAAATAGGGAAAATATACAGCTCATGAACGGAGTCCAAAATATGATAAATACCTCAAAGAAGGATCCAGAATCCCAATTAAAGGAAATAACTAGTCACAGTCTTTATCCTACGATAAGGAAAAAACTTGTCCACCAAGAAATACAATGTTTATCCACTGTCAAGAAGGAAACTTATTCGCTAAGTCTCCTAAACATACCCTAAATACAAGGCTCATGACGCCTATATAAAGGACCTGATCCTTCAATCAGAACTACGTCTTTGGCTTGATTCTCAATTACGAATTGAGATACGTAGGTGTTGTGGATTAAAAAACGTACTTGTATATTAATTGCTAGGATTTATGAGCTTTCGAGCTTTAATGGCTGCACTTGTGTTTCGAGACTAAATCGGTCCTCACAAGATGCCTACGTATCTCAATTAGTACTGATAATCAAGCCAAAAACGTAGTTCTGATTGTAGGATCAAGTCCTTTATATAGGCGTCTGGAGCCTCGTATTTACGGTATGTTTAGGAGACTTAGCGAATAAGTCTACTTTTTGATATTGGATAAGCATTGTATTTCTTGCAGGATAAGTCTTTTCCTTGTTGATAAAGGCTATGACTCATTAATTGGAATTCTGGATCCTTCTTTGACAAATTTACCATATTTTGGACTCTTTTCATGAGCTGTATATTTTCCCTATTCATTAATTACGAAATTAATGAATAATCAGGATTTCGGGCCTTAAATATTGGCCTTTCCATTGAATCGTCAATTATATTTCTATAATTACTTTTCTGTCCATATCATTTGCCCCCCAACTTCTGGGAAAATCTCCTCGGGGTTTTCGTAGAAGTTATAGCGTGTTTTTCCCCAAAATTTTCTATTTTTAGGGTATTTTCGACCTCAAAATAGGTCATTTTCGACCAGGAATTCGACCAGGATTTAGGTCATTTTCGACCAGGAATTCGACCAGGATTTAGGTCATTTTCTACCAGGATTTCGACCTCAAACAGTTGTAAGGTCGAAGCTTTTGACCAGAATTTCCAAGTCTTTTTCGACCTCGATTCCAATGTATCTTCGACCTCGAGTCTTCAACCTCGAGTATTCGACCTCGAAGTCGTTTTTATAATTTTTGCAAATATCTAAGAATCCTCCATAATCAATTTTTATTCGTATATTTTTTTTTAAAAAATTCCAATGTATAACATCTCACATTAAAATAAAGAATCTACATATACAAAATATTATCGTAATCATTCCCCAACAAAACAAATCTTTTGATATCCACGATCAATATATACTATATAGTATGAGTTCAAATATATAAGACCACCGATGCAATCAACATTGTGTACATTATTAAGTGGTACTTGAATTCTTATACTAAAAAAATATATATAATGGGTTGCAAGCTTTTTATTTATATGGTTGCCATTATGATGATTGTGAGCGTTGTTGTGTCGCATTTTCTAGATTACAAAAACAAGTGTAAGTAAAAGAGCATCTCCAAGAAACTTTTAGTTCACTCTTTATAAATAATATAAAATATAAATGTTTTAGTAATTTAGTGCATGTTCATCTCTAACAATACTTTTTATTTTTTCTCTTTATTCAATATTTTATTATTTAAGTCATAAAAAAACAAAAGAAAGTGGGAAGAGAGAGTATGTAATTATGAAGATATTATTATTCCGTCCCCCTCAATTCTTTACATTGGGGGACGACGGCTCAACACGCATTTTAAGGCTATTTTAATATATATTTTGATAAATTATTTTCAATTTTTTCTTCTTTTGAAAAATAAAGTTTTAAAAATAAGTTGTAGAGCTATATTTTATAGGAACCTTAAAGCAATGTAAAAAAACTATAAAGAAATGGGAGGGACGTATGGACTAATAATTAAGAGCTAGAGTTTGGCTCTTAAAGTTGAGAAGAGAGAAGAAACTCTTAGTAATTTTAAAAGGCACTGAAAATCTTTTGCATCAACATTTTTCTTCTCTCTTTTCAATTTTTGACTTAAAAATCAATATAGAGAATTGTTGCCCAGTAATAATCTATTGTAGAAGGGGGGTTGAATACAATAGTATAAGATAATCGACTTCTTAATGTATATATCACAAATATGAAATAAAGATAACAGCTTTATTAAATCTGATATAAAACTGTTACAAACTCTCTCAAGAAATTCTGATGTTCTTGAGAGCTGCTAGGTTACACAAATACTCAAGTGTATGATCGATTATGTTCACGTACATAAATCGAAACCAAAACTGTGTTTATATACTACACAACTTCTCTATCAATGATAAGTCCTAATCAATTACAAAGATTGAAACCTATCCATAATTGATAGCTACATTCTACAAACCAGGAACCGACAAAATAAACTTCCATGTTTAACTAGACTCCAAATATAACTCGAAGTAGGAATCCTGATCAGCTTCCAGTCCTGATGATCAAACCTGATCCCAGTCCTGATATGTATTCTGATCCTGACGACCATGCAATCCTGATGACGTCAGCAATCCTGATCAGTTGAGTCTAGCTCCTGACGATCATTGAATTCTGATCTAACAATCTCCCCCAATCTCATACTTTGTGAAATAAAGTATAGATTCCTAAGATTCAATGATGTCAAAAACATATATACAAAATGTACAAGTATCTGCAGCAACAACTTATCTGTTTAAATTCTTTGATAGAACAGATTCATTTTCAAGAAGTTGGATAACAAATTTTCTTCTTTTTCTTTAAGAATTTGAATCAGCCTTTCCTTAAGATTTCTGAGTTCTTCATCTTCCTCATTAATCTGGTAGATAGCTGCTCTGAGATTCAATATGGAGCTTCTCTGAAGACTGTGCTCTTCAAGCAAAAGATAAGCAATTTCCTTCCCATCAGGATTGAGAGTAAGTTGAGTCATGCCAAAAGTTACTTCTTTAACAGCAGTACCCCTTTGCATTTCCACATCCTGACCTCTTTGATTTAAGTACATGGGAGTATAATTACCATTGAAATTACTGTTTCCATCTAGTCTTCTTCTTATTGTTGACAAAATCATGTCACTCCACACTTTGAACATTTGATTCTTCGATCTCAAAAGATAATGAACATATTTCAGTTCCTGTGTAGTTTTCATCAGCAGATCTTGAATAGATAGAATCTTCACACTACCATCTTTCATGAAGTACAGAAGCTTTTCTTTCTTGTCAAAACCATCATGACAATCTATAACTATATCAACAGCTAGTAAATTGTTCAGGTTTTCAGAAGTTAAAGTACCTCCAATTTCAGTTAAGGAGTAAGGATCTACATATGACATATTTAGATATTCAGCATCCCTGTGTCCAATACCTCCTCTTGAATTACTTGTCAATTGCTTCAGATTTGAAAACATCTTTAACCAGAGTGCTTTTGATCTAACCATCTCAGATAAATCAACAACACTTGAAGCGCTTGTAATAATTCCTCCAGACTGAAAATTGATAAGTGTATCACACCTCAGTGTACTAATATGTTTCCACTTCTTATCTTTTTCCTTTTCAAAGGCATAGCTTCTTTCCAGTAAAAATTCTTGTCTGCTTGGGTTCCTCCACTTTCTTTCATTTGAGAGTTTAAGCCTTTGTAAATAGAGATTGAAATATCTACTTGTTTTTCTTGTAATTTCTCTTCTTCTGGCTTCTTCTTCTTCATCTACTTCTTTGTTGTGAGAGTCAACCACAGTACATAAGATTATCAAATCAATCTCTTGCAGAATTTCAGAATCATCAGGATCTTGAATATTATCAGGAACAACATCAGGATTAGATTCTTCAAATTGATTTGTATTGCAGAGAGTTGATTTTCTTGATTTTCTTCTCAATTCAGGTTCTTCTTCAATATTTTCATCATCACCAAAAGTAGATCTGTCAGGAACTACTAGAGTTTGAACAGGTTCAGGAATTTCTTCAATTCTTAACCCTCTAGACCTTGTTTGTCTAGGTATTGTTTGAGTTGAAGAACCTCTTCTACTTCTTCTAGCTCCTCTCCTACCTCTGCCTCCTCTACCTCTAGCAGGAGCAGGGTTATTAAAGCTTTCCATCATTTCTCTCTGTTGTCTTAAGAATTCTTCATGTGAGAGATCAGGATATTCTTCACTTGCTGTAGAGAGTGATTTTCTTGCAAATAATTGTTGAACTCTTTTATCAGTGTGATATAGAGTAACAATTCTGCCATCCTTTGTAGTAAACTTCTGGAATAAATTTGATGCATCTTCAGGATTATCAATAAAAATATCTTCATCACCTTCAGGAATTGTAGCAAGAGTATGTCCATGACCGGATGTCAGGATTTGTTCTTCCGTCAGGATCTGAGATTGCACCAACGTTCATACTGTCTTAACTCCAGAATCAGAAACATGAGTTGACTGTGTTGTTTGACTTTGTGAAGTTTGAATTGTAGACTTCATAACAGCAGCAACAGAGGTTTCTCCTTGTATCACTTTGTCACTACCATCATCTCCAGTATCATCATCATTATTCCTTAATACTAGATCAGGTGTGCATTTTGTCCGACTAACCTTCTCCCCCTTTTTGACATCAGGATTTGACAATAAATTCAAAATTAAGGAAAGAGAGGCTTGAATGTCAGTTACCTTAGTATCCAGAGAATCAATCCTTCTGTTGATGGAGGTTTGTTCAGAAATGACAGATTTCACTTGGGATTCTACTACCCGTAACTGAAAAGTAGTAGGCACCTTTGTAAAATTTTGAGAAATATCATTCATCACCAACTCAGTTGAGTTCTTGATAGAATCAATCTCACTTTTTAGACTTTTGGATAACAGAGTTGTAGCCTTCAGATGATTCTTCAAGTCTTGATTCTCTATAGATTTCACTGCACCATAGGCATGTTCCAAAGCAGAAAAATAACTTACAGATTCAGCAGATCTGTGCCATGAATTGTTCCATTCATTCTGTCTAAGTGCCTCAGCAGGATTAAAGGAAGGAATAGAAAAATCTTGTCTCTGATCTTTCCCAGTGGAAGCTTTGCCAGCCATATATGTACTTGATGAACCAACATTAGTTCCAAGACTAACTTTGAGTGATGTAGCAAGCTGTTCCTTCTCTTTTCGATTCTCATCATCATCACTATCATCAGAGTCATCATCATCAGTACTATGAGTAACATCAGGATCAGGAATAGCTATACCTTTCATTTTATCCTGTGAATCTGTGATAGGATGATCCATTGGTCTTGAACGAAGTGGCTGTATCAAGATAGGCTCAGCATCAGGAGCACCACTAGCGTCAGGATGAACACCGTCAGGATTTGATATGCTTGTATCAGTATTTGCTACCAATGGTTCTTGTGGATCTTGAGGTTCAGAAGCTTCTTCAACAATTTGAGTTAAAGGTTCTTGTGTGCTTCCCTCATTGACAGTGTCCTCGACCAATCTTTGAACTTCATCTGCACCAGAAACTGTAGCTTGGCCTGCATCTTCACTTTGAGAAGATGGTTCTTGTGTAGCTGGAATGTTGATGTCTTCATTCTCCCTTTGAGAAAATGGTTCTTGTGTGACCATTCCACTAGCTAAGCCTTCACTCAAACTTTGATTGAGTGGTTCTTGTGTGGCTGGATCATCAGAAAGAGCTGCTGAACCACTTTGAGGTTCAGGTTCTTGTGGGCTTGATCCTTTCAGTTTCTTCTGTCTCTGATAGACTAACTCTTCTGCTTTCCTTAGCTTTTCCATTGGATGTTTTATCCCAAGTTTGGAAGCAGCAGCACCATACTTCTCCCATGAAATATCAACATGCCTTTTTGTTGGAGAGTCCTGTGCTGGAGAGTCTGAAATAGTAACCACTTGACTTGGTGCAGCATCAGGAATACTAACATCAGGATTTGCTTGAGCAGTTGAAACTGATTGCTCATTCAGAATAGAAGTGTCTTGTACATCAGTATCCTGCTTCTTTTCTAAAGGAATATGATACCTTCTTTTTGATAACTTCCTTTTCTTCTGTGGTGTAGACAATGGAACCACAGCTGCAATAGCAGTATCAGCAACTTCCTTATTCACATTCATCACAGAGGATATAGGTAAATCATCCTCTGAATCAGTCTCATCCCTGAGAACTAATCAAAGACTAAGTAAAAATCTTATTTCCAGAGTTTACCAGAAGTGTTGATGACAAATTAGCATAGAACCTCTGGTTTTCATACCAGCTTCAAAATCTGAGCATCAGGATTTACCATGATTTCCTGTCAGGATTGAGTCCTGTCAGGAATAGATCAAAAATACATACCTTTCTGAATAACCATCAGGATTTGACAGTTATCAGGATTTCCTCTCTGTAGCTTTCCTCAGAAATTCTCAAAGTTCGTCATTCCAAGTTCATTCACCAATTTATTGAAAATAGCTTCAGGTAGTGGCTTGGTGAATATATCAGCTAGTTGTTGATCAGTAGGAACAAAGTGAAGTTCAATTGTTCCTTCCAGAACTTGTTCTCTTATGAAATGATATCGAATACTGATGTGTTTAGTAAGAGAATGTTGAACTGGATTTCCTGTCATTGCAATAGCACTTTGGTTATCACAAAAAAATAGGGATTTTTGAGTATGACAGGCCATAATCTAACAACTGATTTCTCATCCACATTATCTGAGCACAACAACTTCCTACAGCAATGTACTCAGCTTCTGCATTTGAAGTGGAAATGGATTTTTGCTTCTTACTGAACCATGAAACTAGTCTTCCACCCAAAAACTGACAACTTCCTGAAGTACTTTTCCTGTCTATTTTGCATCCTGCAAAATCAGCATCTGAATAACCACACAACCCAAAATCTGATTCCCTTGCATACCAAAGGCCAAGTGAAGAAGTGCCTTTGAGATATCTGAAAATTCTTTTGACTGCAATCAGATGGGGTTCTATAGGTTTTGCTTGAAATCTTGCACACAGACAGGTTGCAAACATGATATCTGGTCTACTTGCAGTGAGATACAATAAAGATCCAATCATTCCTCTGTAGTGAGTTACATCTACCTCAGCACCTTGATCAGGATCAAGTTTGGTAGCTGTAGCTATGGGAGTTGTAGCAGGAGAACTATCTTGCATGTTAAACCTTGTCAATAAATTCCTTGTATATTTAGACTGATTGATAAAAATCCCTTCATCAGTCTGTTTAACTTGAAGACCAAGAAAGTAACTCATTTCTCCCATCATGCTCATTTGATATCTTGACTGCATAAGCTTGGAAAACTTTTCACACAGCTTATTGTTTGTTGACCCAAAAATGATATCATCAACATAAATCTGAACTAACAACAAGTCCTTACCATGATTCAAATAAAATAGAGTTTTATCAATAGCACCTCTTTTGAATCCACTTTCCAGTAAGAATAGAGCTAAAGTTTCATACCATGCTCTTGGAGCTTGATTTAGTCCATAAAGTGCCTTATCCAATCTGTAGACATGATCTGGATATTTAGGATCAATGAAACCAGGAGGTTGCTCAACATAGACTTCTTCCTCCAGTTCTCCATTTAAGAAAGCACTTTTAACATCCATCTGGAAAACCTTGAATTTCTTATGAGCTGCATAAGCAAGAAATATCCTGATGGCTTCTAATCTTGCAACAGGAGAAAAAGTTTCATCATAGTCAATTCCCTCTTGTTGAGAATACCCTTTTGCAACTAGTCTAGCTTTGTTTCTGATTATTACTCCATCAGAATCAGTCTTGTTCTTGAAAATCCACTATGTACCAACAATTGATCTATTCTTTGGTCTTGGTACCAGTTTCCAGACTTCATTTCTTTCAAATTCATTCAGTTCTTCTTGCATTGCAGTAACCCAATCAGCATCTTTAAGTGCATCTTCAACTTTCTTTGGCTCCTCCTTGGATAGAAAGTTATTGTATAGACATTCATTCTGAGTTGCACTTCTTGTTTGAACACCTGCATCAGGATCCCCAATGATCAAATCAGGAGTATGACTTGCATTCCATTTCCTTGCTGGTGGTAAATCAGTCCTTGAAGTAGATGCTCCCCCTGGATTGGTGTTATCTTGATTTGAAGAATTTGCTTGATTTGAAGCTCCCCTTGAATTATTGCTATCTCCTCCTGATAAGTTATCAGGATTATCACTTGAATCAGTATCTGAAGAATTCTGTCCTGATAATTGAGTTGACTTTGAACTTGTAGCAGAATGTTGTTGCTCCCCCTCAATATTAGCACTACTAGAAGTATCACTATTGATTGCATCATCAGTATTAGCACCATCAGCATCTGGTGTGTCATCAGGATTTGATGACCCATCAGGATCTGATGTATTGACAGGATCTGATTCACTTTCTTCAGGTTCCTTGGTAGCTTCATTTTCAAAAATCAATCTATCATGAGAGTCTTCATTGACTCCGGTTATCTTCTTGTCATCAAAAGATACATGTATTGACTCCATGACAGTTCTTGTCCTCAAATTAAAAACTCTGAAGGCTCTTGATGCAGGATAACCTATGAAAATTCCTTCATCAGCCTTTGTTTCAAATTTCCCTAGCTGTTCAGGATGAGTTCTGAGAACAAAACATTTACATCCAAACACATGCAGATGCTTCAGACTAGGTTTCTTTTCCTTGAGTGATTGATAAGGAGTAACACCATGTCTGTTTATTAATGTCAGATTTTGAGTATAGCATGCTGTGTTGACTGCTTCTGCCCAGAAATATGTAGGTAATTTAGCTTCTTCCAACATAGTTCTGCCAGCTTCAATAAGAGTTCTATTTTTCCTTTCAACTACTCCATTTTGCAGAGGTAAGTTAGGAGCAGAGAATTGTTGAATAATTCCTTTGTATTTGCAGAACTCTTCCATCTTTGAATTCTTAAATTCAGTACCATTATCACTTCTCAGTATCTTGACTTTGTACTTTGTGGTTGTCTCAATCATTCTCACATGATCCAACAGAACTTCAGGAGTCTCATCTTTTCTGTGCAGAAAATACACCCAGGTGAATCTAGAATATTCATCAACAATTACAAGAGTATACATTTTCTTACTGATGGACATGATGTTGACTGGACCAAATAGATCAAGATGTAGCATGTGATATGGTTCTTCAATAGAGGATTCTGATTTACTCTGGAATGATGTCCTTCTTTGTTTTGCTTTCTGACATGCATCACAGAGTCCATCAGGTGTATATAATACTTTTGGTAATCCTCTCACCAAATCTTTCTTAACCAACTCATTGATATTGCTGAAGTTGAGATGAGATGAGAAAGCTTCTTGTGTCAATTCCAACTTTCATTTACCGATGCTTTACTGATCAGACAGGTAGGGGAGCCATCAGTATTTGATTGAATGTTGGCTTCATATATGTTACCATGCCTGTAGCCAGTCAGAGCTATCTTTCCTGTTGCTTTACTGACTACTTCACAATGTGTAGAATAGAAATTGACAAGATAAACTCTGTCAGTGATTTGACTAATACTCAACAAGTTGTGTTTCAGTCCTTTCACTAGAGCTACTTCTTCAATGATGACATTTCCAATGATTATATTGACATATCCCAAAGTTTGTCCAATGTTGCCATCTCCATAAGACACAGTTGGGCCAGCTTTTTCCTCATATTCTGATAACAGGGCTTTGTTTCCAGTCATGTGCACAGAACATCCACTATCCATGACTAACACATTTTTCTTTTTACCCTGCATCAGAATTCCAAAACACTAATTAGAATGTTTAGGAACCCACACTTGTTGGGTCCCTTTGTCATGCATTTTATTAACATTCACAGCAGAAGACTTTCTGACCTTAGCAGTCCTGACAAGATTTACTCCATCAGGATTTGCTTTGTCAGTATTAGTATTAACAAAAGCATGCTTCACTATGACATTTTCAATTCTATCAGACTTTGTACTCCTATTTAACTTAGGCAATGGATCATAGAAGTTATAGTACAACTCATGATAATCTTTACAAGTATAAATAGAATGCCATATACTACCACAATGAAAACAGGACTTCTGTGGTTTATAAAATACTGATCTATTCCTAACATCAGACTTAGAAATATCAGCAATCTTCTTCTTACTCTTCTTACAATCAATAGCAAGATGATTAGAGTTACCACAGTTAAAACAACACTTTCTAGGTGCATTTGGGATATATTTATAACCATTCTCTTTATTGATCCCAACTTTACCATTCCTGTTTCTCTTAACAATAGCTTCCTTTTTCTTATCTGTCACCTCACAGATTTTATCCTTAAGCTGTTTCTGAGACAATAGTGTTAGGTCCAAAGTATCGTAGAAGGGGGGGTTGAATACGATACTCACAAATAATTCAATTTCGTTCGCGGATAAATCATTCAGTTCTATAACGAAATCAAACACACCAAACCAAATCAAGTTTCGGGGAATATATCTTTTTATAAATATAAACCTCGAGGGGTGCTACAATTTCTAATCCGTAGATTAGCTTCAATGAGTTCTAGGTTAAACACAATCAATACAATGATCAAATTCTGAGCACTATTAATTTTTCTGATCTTCTCCGGCTCAAACTTCTCTCTCAGTAATTGCTTCTGTGTTAATAACCAGACTGAAGAAGACACTTCTTCTCTCTTAGTAATTGTAGACTTAGTTTTAGAAAACTATCGAACCTTAATTGTTAAAACAATCTTGGCCGTCCAATTCTCTAATCAACCTGGCAGACAAACACTTTCCCACCTGCTCCTCAATTAGAAAACTATCGAATTTATAAAAGTAATTCACCATTCGATAGTTTTAAATAAAAACTATCGAAGTGCCAATTACTTTATAAATATATTAAGATAGAATTCTTGAATCACATTCGATGGTTTTCTAAATAGAAAAATCATCGAGCCATTTTCTTTGACTTGATCTTTTTACTTAATCTTCCGAGCTTCAGGGTGTTTCAGTTTTAGACTGTATCAATTTCTTCCGAGACGATAAAACAACTTGATCTTCTTAGTGCCGTCACCTAGTGCAACTGGTCTGGTTCACAGATGAATAACACTTGATCAATTCTTCTTTTATATCTTCAATTTAATGCTGCTGAAAAGTCCTTTGTCGTTCTGGTTGCTTCATTTAAATCACTGGAATCCCGTGTTACTTAACCCTAAATCATTCACATACTTTTGTCGTCTTGAAAGTCTTGTTTCTTTTGCTGTCACTGAGGCTTGAACATTTTCATGAACTTCTTTCTGTGACCTGTTTACGGACTTCAAGAATACATAACGTATTTTGATTCTTTGAGTTTACCTTTTCTTCTTTGATTCTGGATTCCTGTGCTTCTCTTAATACTATTGTCTGTCTTGTCCTTTGTTGAGTTGTAGTTATCTCTTTTACATCTTATGTTACATTATGCTTTACAATCTCCCCCTATTTTATTGGATAGAGTTCGACAAGCAAATACTTCGAGGATAACTCAACTAACTAAGGAAACATTAAACTAATTAAAGTAAGACAACGTAATACTATTAAATGCATTTTGGATCAGATATATATACATTTCTAGATTTCATAAATCAAAAAACAATAAGACTTTATACAATGAAGTTGCTCCTCTAGTCTGAGCTGATAGTTCTTTTGTTCTTTGCTTCAATCTTCAGTCCATTCCAATCTCACCTTCTTCAATCATTGGATCGGAGTTAGCAGCTTGATAATCAATCACTGACAGATAGTGCAGTGGTTCTCCAGGTTTAAGGATTGCTCCTTGGATGTGTCTTCCAATATATTCAACCTCTTGACCCACTCCAGCCCATAACCATGCAATGTTAACATCTTCCTTGTTTAGCTTTGGCATGTTTGGTAATCTGGTATGCACTTCCAATCCTCTTTCCACTCTTTTCCTATAGTAAGGAACATTCTCCATTAGAAATCTTCTAAGAGTGTCTGCTGCTTTGTCCTTCTCCGTTGATGTGAATCCAGTGGATCTAAGATACTTCTCAACTGAGATTAGATAATTGCTTGGGTAGTCCCTCAGTTTGTCCTCAGCCAAATAGCAGATTCTGAACAAGTCATTCGTCATGAATCTAACCATTGGGGGATCTTCAGTAATCTCTGGACCGACTTTCATCAAGATCTCCTTAACATGCTCACGGAGCAGTTCATTTAGCCTTGTCGTCCTTTGAATCTTGATGAGAATAACCTGCAACTCCGTGTATGTCCTCTGTTCTAAAAACTTAGTGGAAATCACAAATGTACCTTTCTCCAGAAAATTTATCAATAAGCTCCAGGCACCATTTGCTTTAACCCCAGCTTTCAGAAAGATCATAGAGTTTCTCAATGCTTTGAAGTAAGTCTGATCTTCAAGATTGGCACTTCTGATGTCCTGAATGATAATTTCCACCTCAGCATTGTCGTTGACTTCTAATCTGTCTTCAACTCCGCAAAAGGTTTTATAAGCCATCTCCCATTCATTACCTTCTTTCTTTGCCAGATCTATCATCTTCTTCCTCCTCACTTCATTATACACCTTGAATCTCTTCAGTTTTTCACTCCTCAGAATTGCTTGTTGTTTCTCTTTCTCAGCTTGCCTGGCATCTACTGCAGCTCTCTGAGCTCTTATTGCTTCCAAGGCAGCTTCTTCTTCAGGTGATATAGAATTTGCTTCTTCTTCCATAATATCCTCCCATATTGGATTTCAACGGGCTCCGGATAATATGGCTCATGCTCCTCCTCAATTGGTTGCTCTTGCATGACCTCAAATTCCTCTTCACTCTTCTCTTCTTCCTGTACAAGTTCTTATATCCAGTACTATCTGATTGGAATAGCTTCAACTGTTTCCCAAACTCCCCATCCATCCTTAGGATTCTCTTTCTCCCCTTCTCCAACTTTCTCCCCCTTAGTTGAGGAATCCTCGACGAAAGCATCCTCAGCATAAAAGGTAGTAGAAGGATCAGGTTGCTGATTTGAAGGACCAAGTTGGCCAGTTTGTTGGTTCTTCAGCATAGTCCAGATCGACTATACTCCATCACTTTGATTTTCCATGAAATCCAATAGATCCTTATTCATCTCTTGCATAGAAGCCAACTTCAGGTCAATGTCATCCAATCTGGAGTTGGTAGTCTTCTCAATCTTGTCCAGTCTCTGGTTCAGCTTAGACTCCACTCTAGAAAGGGTGTTCATTGCATCTTTTACCCTAGCTTGACCATCCCGGATAACCAGAACGTCTTCTCTCAAAGCTTCTTGTCCTTGCGACAAAGCATCTACTTCATTCATGAATCCATCTTTAAGTTCCTTGACGTCCGTTCTCAACTCGATCAGTTCGTCCATAGCTTCCTTCTTTAAGGAGTCCACTGCCTGCTTCGTACCTGTTATAGTGCCAGATGCACTGCCAATGACCCTGAATGTTCTTCTGGAATCAGCTGCAGCCAAGTCAACCTTCTCTTGAATAGATTTTAAAGAAGCATTGGCTTGACTAGAGGAGATCCCTTGGTCAAAGGAAGGTCGCAGTGGAACCTTGAATAGTGGATTTCCTTCTTTGTCACGAATTGTCATCTCCTTGAGGGTAGATTGAACTTGTAACTCTCTTTCTGTAGGCAGTAGTTGATCATCAATATTTGGAAGGGTTAGGGTGTCACTCCTCACGTTTGGCTCTGGGTGTACACTCAACGTTTCTGTCGGTGTTTCACTCATTTTTCCTTTCCCACTCAGGCCAGGTGTAAGTGTTTTTGTTTCACTCAGTCCCGTTTTGCTCGTTGTACCTGCAGAAGAAAACACCGTAGCCGTCCTTAAGGAGGTCACCGGTGGTGCAATGGGGCTTCACAAGTCCCCGTCCTTGGTTAAACCAAGTTGCTGATCATCCGTAGATGATATATCCTTTGAAGGATCTAGAGTTTGAATCTCTAGGGGGTTAGAAACAGGCTCTATAAACAGCAGAGATCCCGAATCTTCCCCAATAGTCTGTGAAGACTTTACCTCAGTTGACTCCTCAATAGTAATTGATTCATTGTCATCGAGTTGCCGATCTGCACCTACGTCAGACCCTTTACCCGCAGGATCCAGATATGTTCCATCTGGGGAGGTAGACAATGACCCTTTAGATTGTGCATTTAGGTCAAAGCCTTCTCTCGACGTCTGTGAAGACCCTTGGTTCTTAGAACCTTCAACCAGTGAACCTGACCGTAAAATGGTCGGAACACCAGTTGCTTCCGTCAATTCTTCCTTACTTGATTGAGCTATTGGTTCAGATATAGCTTTCGTTAGCGTAGCCCAATCAGCATCAGAAAAATCAATAAAGGGCGCTTTGGAAGTTTGAAATAAAGTATCAACAGTTGCCTCGGTTTCTGTTTGTCTCCTTTTAGAGGAAGGCAGAGCTGCTGTTGAAGGGTGTATCTCCTTATGTGGTGCTGCTAAGGCACTATCTCCCTCTACACTCACGGATGTCTGAATATTGGGTATAGGAGGGGAAGGAGGTTCGTTTATTGTTTCATTTGGCTCTTCCAAAGGCTCTTCGACCGTGGTTAGAGGTTGTGGGTTTGCAACCTCCTGGTCAGGAATGGCCACTGAGGGCTCTGGATCAACATCCATTGGTTCAGGTGCCATTTCAGGTTGAGGTGGAGGAATATTACCTTCAATTACCTGTTCCCCTGGGGGCAGAAGTGGTAGGGGCACCGTTCTTAGATAATCTGTGAGAACAGTGGGTACCCCTAGAAGATAGTTGTTCTTCCTTATCAGAGCTGTTATAGCATTGCTCTTCATCTTCATGCACTCCATGGTCTCCTCTTCGACGAATGTCTCGCGCTCATCATCTGTTAAGATATCATTGAGAATTAGCTGTAGGAACCTAGGATAGAAACAAAGCACATCATCGGTTATGCCTGTTCTTTCATCCAGTGGTCCCATGCACAGAATGACTTGATCGATCAATAGCCTTCCTATGTTAATATGCCTATTGTTCGCAATGGCAAACCCTATCTTTTGAAGGAATAAGGGAATACCATGCAGATTTGTTAGCTTGGCAGTAAAAACATGGATTAGGGTATGAAAGAAAAAGTTCCATGCCTTTGGCAAGTAATGCTTAAGGAACTCTCCCACAAAGAAGTTAGGTTGTTGACTTCTAATGAGAGTGAAGAAAGCATGTATTTCCTCAGTCGTGGGATCCGGAACAAGGTTTTCTGTTGGAAAATGAAGTATTCTGTTAAAATCATGTTCCGTCACCCTTATTGTTCTTCCCCCTGGCACAACAAAACTGAAGGACCTTACGTTATTCTCAGTTGTATCCGTGGCGGTTGTGTACAACGCAGTCAATTGATCGATACAAAGGACCACAGGAGTACTCACAGCAAATGCCACTAATGAACGTGTGTTCAAAAACTCTGCCCATGCACGAAACTGTAAGTTCGTTATGGCTTGCAGGTTTTGAAACGAGACATGATTAGTTTTGGTAACAATAAATTCTCCAGCCATTTTAAATTTCCAGAAAATTTAAATAAACCAAAACTATTTTTCCTTTAAATTTAATTAATTATTTCTAATTAATCAAACTTTTAACAATAAACCCCTTTCTTTTTGAATGTAAACACCTAAACCAAAAACAAATTCCTATTATTAGAACTTTGACTGCAGATTGATAAAGAATTAGAGAATTTCAACCTTAAAATTCTATTGACAAAACAACAGAATAGTAAAATTCTTTCGAATATCAAGGTAATACAGTTCTATCTTATTCGATAGTTTTCTTTCTCAGAAAGCTTCAAACACTTAACAATCATTAAGTGTTCACTGTTAAAATAGAAGAAATAGTGAAAATGGTAACTTTCTTGAGATTTGATCGGTTAATTTTGAAGAAAATATCGAACAAGATGTGTTCTTGGCTGTTTATGTTTTGTAAGTATATAAACTGAAGCTTAGTTTTTCAGATCTGTGAAAACAAAATGAAAAGAAATTTACTAAGGCAACGTTATATACTAAATGAAACTGACAGGGGTAAAATCGTCATTTCTAGTTCGATAGTTTTGTAAATGAACTAACGATAGTTTTCTGTGAGGGCAAAAGGGTCAACTGCACCTCGATAGTTTTTCAAAAACTATCGAAGTGTTTGAACGTATGAATATAAAACGCTTTTCATAAAAACTATCGAAGTCTACTTCAATTTAAAAACAAAAACTATCGAATGATTTGTTTGAAAATCTATCGAACAATTTAAATATAGAATTAGTTAAATTCCATCGATATATTTTCACTTTAATTTCAAAAACCATCGAAGATTGATTTCGATAGTTTTTCTTTTCCTTTTCAAAAACTATCGAAAATAAATTTCGATAGAATTTTCTATGTACTTGAAAAACTATCGAATTCCCTAAAAATTCGAAATTTTTGCTTCTTTTCCAATTCCTAAAACCTGTTCATGTTCTATGAATCAGAAATTTTTATCTCCTGTCAAGTTTTGATTTTAATAAATCTTTTAAAATTTACCAAAATCAATTGTTAACAGGAAATTCACAATTTTCTTAGAATAAAATCAATTAAATTTCATTGAGTGATATTAACCAATTAACATCTAATGAATTATGCTGCATTAATCTACAATGTTAAAAACAAAGCAAATTAATTCAAATTAAATAGATGCTTAAATATTTAGTACAAATATTAGCACCTAAATAATTTTTAGAATTAATAACTAATTAAATGCCAGAAGATATATCATCCATAATTATGACATAAAATTAGTACAATAATCCTAACTACGAGAATTGCTCCAGAAAATAAATTCACGAGTCCTAAGGATATGGAAATTCTTAAACTCATGTATTCACTAGGACTATCTGCAGTTACTGACTTCAAATCAAAATCAATTAGAAAGATTTAACATCCCAAGTTCACCAACCAGCTTATTGAAAGTGGATTCATCAAGCGGTTTAGTAAAGATGTCTGCAATTTGATCCTCTGTGGGTACAAAATGTAACTCCACAGTTCCATTCATGACATGCTCTCGGATAAAATGATACCTGATGTCGATGTGCTTCGTCCTCGAGTGTTGCACTGGGTTGTTTGAGATTGCTATGGCACTTGTGTTGTCGCAAAATATTGGAATCTTTGTCAACAAAAGCCCATAGTCACGGAGTTGGTTTCTCATCCACAAGATCTGTGCACAGCAGCTACCAGCAACAATGTATTCAGCCTCAGCTGCTGATGTGGACACTTAATGCTGCTTCTTGCTATACCAGGAAACTAACCTTCTTCCAAGAAACTGACAGCTTCCTGAAGTACTCTTCCGATCAATCTTACAACCTGCAAATTCAGAGTCTGTATATCCAATAAGATCAAATCCTGTATCTTTAGGGTACCAAATTCCAAGATTTGGGGTCCCCTTAAGATATCTAAATATTCGCTTAACAGCTATTAGATGAGATTCTTTAGGATCAGACTGAAACCTAGCACACAAGCATGTTGCAAATAACGACTCTGCATTAACTTAGCAAATCTCTTGCATAGATCATCATTAGTAGAACCAAATATTATGTCATCAACATATACTTGCACCAATATCAAATCATTTTTATGCTTTTTGACAAAGAGAGTTTTGTCTACGACACCTCTTATAAAATCATTTTCAAGTAAGAATTCAGAGAGAGTGGCATACCATGTCCTTGGAGCTTGTTTGAGTCCGTAGAGAGCTTTGAATAGAAGGTTCACAAAGTCTACCAGTTTTGAATCCTCAAAACCTGGAGGTTGTTCCACATACACTTCTTCTTCTAACTCCCCTTTCAGAAAAGCACTCTTCACATCCATCTGATCTACCTTGTAATTGGAATGTGCAGCAAATGCCAGAAACATTCTGATGGCCTCAAGTCTTGCTACTGGTGCATAGGTTTCATCATAATCAATTCCCTCTTCTTGAGAGTAACCTTTAGCAACCAGTCTGGCTTTGTTTCTCGTTACAATGCCATCTTCGTCCAACTTATTTCTGATACCCATCTTGTTCCAATAACAGATTTTCCCTTAGGCCTGGGTACCAACTTCCAAACTTTCTGCCTTTCAAACTGATTGAGTTCCTCTTGCATAGAAATCACCCAATATGGATCATCTAGAGCATCTTCAACTTTCTTAGGTTCTGTTTCTAAAAGAAACCCAGAATAGTGACATTCATTTTGTGATGTTCTCCTAGTTCTCACTCCTGTGTCCGGATCACCAATGATCAAGTGAAAGGGATGATCTCTATTCCATACCCTTTGTCTTGGCAGATGCGATCTTGATGATTCTCCTTGTTCTAGATGTTGTGGAGTGTGACTAGTTGATCCTTCTCCTGCTCCCCCTGAGTTGTTGACGGTTTGATCTGTTGATTCTGAAGATTGACTAGTGGATCCTGTAGAATTTTGAGGATCTCCACTTAGGTCACCACTTTGTCCAGAATCATTATCATTATGATTATTAATAATAACTGTAACAACTTCAGGTACTTCTTCATTGTCAGAGAGATCTCCTGATAGATTTTCAAATACCAAGGATTCAGAGTTCTCTCCAGTTTGCAGGCCTGGTCTTTTAGTGTCGTTAAATGTTACATTAAAGCTTTCCAACACCTTCTTATCTTCAATCACATATACCCTGAAAGCTTTAGATTCCAGAGAATAGCCTTCATCTGCTTTGGCATCAAACTTGCCAAGATGTTCTCCATCTTTAAGTACAAAGCACTTTGCACCAAACACATGAAAGTACTTCAGTGTTGGTTTCTTGTTGGCCATTAACTCATACGGAGTCTTTTCATGATCTTTGTTGATCAGGGTTCGATTCTGAGTGTAGCAAGCTGTGTTCACTGCTTCAGCCCAAAAGTAAGTGGGAAGTTTTGATTCACTCAACATGGCCCTTGCTGCTTCAACCAAGGTCCTGTTCTTCCTTTTCACTACTCCATTCTGTTGAGGAGTTCTTGGTGCTGAAAACTGTCTTGATATTCCTTTCTCTGAGCAGAAATCATTAAGAACTGCATTCTTGAATTCAGTTCCATTGTCTGATCTGATTGTCTGCACAGGTAGCTTAGCTTCCACTTCTATCTTCTTGATGTGATCAATGATTAGTTGTGTTGCTTCATCCTTTGTTTGTATGAACAACACCCACGTGTACTTGGAGTAGTCATCCACCATCACCAATGCATATCTATTTCTTGAAAGTGACATAACATTGAATGGACCAAATAAATCCATATGAATCAGCTGTAATGGTTCAGTAATGCTTGTCATTCCTTTGCTTCCATGTGATGCTTTCTTCGACTTCCCTTTTTCACATGCTTCACATAGTCCCTCCTGATTGAATTCCATCAGGGGCAACCCTCTCACTAACTCTCTTTTTACCAAAGAGTTCATAGTTTTGAAGTTCAGATGTGAGAGCTTCTTGTGCCATAGCCAACTTTGTTCTGAAGATGCCTTTGCATAGAAACATGTAACTTCTCCTTCACTGGTAGAACTTAAGTCAGCTATAAACAAATTTCCTTTTCTCACTCCCAGTAGAGTAAGCTTCTCATCCTTCCTGTTGGTGATCAAGAACTTGTCCTTTCTGAAATCTACATTGTAGCCTTTATCACAGAACTGACTAATACTTAGAAGATTGTGCTTTAATCCTTCAACAAGAGAGATGTTTCCAATGATGACATTTCCAGCTTTCAATTTACCATATCCCGTAGTGAATCATTTGCTGTCATCTCCAAAGGTTACAATCGGGCCGGTCTTCTTAACCACCTCTGTAAGTAGGGACTCTTCACCTGTCATGTGTCTAGAACAGCCACTATCCAGAATCCACACGACCTTTGAGCTTTTAACCTTACCCTGCAATCACAGATTGATTAAGCGGACTTTGGTACCCAAAATTGTTTGGGTCCTGAAGGTTTAGATGGTTTAACAGGAGTAACATTCAATTTTGTCTTACCCTATTTGATATTCATAGTATCTGTGGATTTAACATTAACAGTTCTATTGCTACTATCATTCATCAACTTAAAATAAGCATGCATGATGTTGTCCTTACATAGAAAACACTCTTTCTTTCCACAGGGTTCATGAAGATCAGGCATGTCAGACATGTTATGCATTTCAGAAGTAATAGCAGTTTCTACTTTAACCTTTTTACATGCATGTGTAAGGTGTCCAGCAGAATTACAAATAGTGCACAACTTCCTAGATGCAATGGGAGAATATGGAACCATTTCCTGATTAACAATCTTCTTCTTCCCATTCCTGTTCTTTTTAACATTACTAACTACGTCACCTACTTCAGTTTTAGGTAAATCAGGTTTAGGTAATTCATTTTTTACTGATTTCCTAGGCAACTTAGTCTTTACCTCTTTTTCTTTCAACAAATCCTCCTCAAGCAATTCTTGTCTTATGAAAAGGTCATCCTCATGAAAGAGTGGTGGAAAAGGCTTAACAAAAACTGGACAATCAACATTCTTAAGAACATGTGGAGTATTCCTTTTGACAACTGAAGGTGTCGTAGGGAATTCCACAATCTTCTTACCAGCTTTCTTGTCATAGTCGAATCCTATAGCAGTTTTATTCCCTATGGCCTGAGTATCAATGATCTCCTTAGCAATTAGGGCGGAATTCTTAAAAGCATTCAGCTTCAAATCTAAATCTGAAATCTGCTTCCTGAGGATAGTCTCTATCTCAGCATTACACTTGACCTTGTTCTCTAAGTACGCATTCTTTTGCTTAAGATCTTCTAATGTTACAGCTACAAGCTCTAGTTCTTCATTTTTAGATTCTAACTTTTTAATCTTAAGAACTAGTTTAGCATTTTCCATTTCTGATGCTAGCATGCTTGTGTGTACATTAAACAATTCTACACTAAGATCTTGCACAGTTTTCTTGTACTCAGAATTAGACATATCAATTGTAGTTAAGATAGGTACCTGAGATGATTGTGGTGATTCCTCTGAAGAGTCAGCCATTAGAGCAACATTTACATATTCCTCCTCTTCATCCGAATCAGTATCCTCCCAGTGCTTTCCCTCTGCTATATAAGCTTTCCCTTTCTGCTTTCCAAAGAATGCCTCCAATTGTTGTTTAAGCTTGGCATTCTCTTTCTTCAACTCATCATAAGAATCCTTCTTTCCATAGACATCTTTCATGTCTCTCGCTTGACGAGGCTTCCGGCATTCAGTGGCGAAATGCCCTAACTCATTACAGTTGTAGCATCTTGATTTGCTTCTATCAATCATGCCAGTCTTGTAGCCTCCCTTAAAGCCTGTACTAGGTGTATAATTGCTCTTCTGGAATCTGTTGGTTGAGCCCTTGAACTTGTACTTAGGGTTTCTTTTGAAACGGATGTGGCTAAACTTTGCAGCTAAGTACGCCATGGTTTTGTCTTCCATTTGCTCAAGCTCTTCTAGGGTGTAGTAATCACTTTCATCAACACCCAGATTCACAGAATCCATTTCTGCTTCTATTATCACCTCATTTCCAGCTCTAGGGGTTTGAACCTGAATCTCAAAAGTTATTGGTTCATCCACTACAAGTGTTGCTGATCTCACAAGTGCATTGTGCTTGCTGTCCACTGTCCCTGATCCATAGATTATCACTCTTTGTTCCTGTTCCATCTCATAGGTCTTCAACTTCCCATAGATCATCTCTAATGACATCTTTGTGAAGTCAATTCTTTCCCTTATGGATGATGACTTGTGTTCTACATGATGGGGCAGCGTCATCATGAACTTCCTGTTTGATTCTCTCAGTGGATAGGTCTTTCTTTTCATTGCCAATTCATTGAGGAGTTTAGTATATTTCTCAAAGACCCGAGTTATACTTTCTCCTGGCAGAGACCTAAACGCTTCGTATTGAGAAGTCAGGATGTCCAATCTGTTTTCCTGCACGTCTTCAGTTCCTTCCATTATCAAGTTAATGGTATCCCACATATGTTTCCCGCTTGTACAGTTCATCAACTGATAGCTCATTTCCTTGTCTGCGGAGTCCGCCAATATCAACATTAAACCTGTGTCCAATCGAATCAGTTCTTTGTCAGAATCTGTATACTCAGTAATATCCTTAGGTTGGGTGCCTGGAGGAATCCTGCTACCATCAGGGGCTGTAGATTCATCAACTGATTTCATTGGTACATATGGTTCATTTTCTAATATGCCCATATACAACGGATTAGATGCCTTGATAAATAACAACATCTTCATCTTCCACAAACCGAAATCATCTCTAGTAAACGGGGGAACTTTAATACCAGCGGTTGTCTTTGGAGCACTCATGGTTTCTGAAAATTTCAAATTGTTTAAAATTCAAGAAATTCCAATTAAATGAAAAAATTTGAAAGTTAAAAAATTTGCTTCGAATTTTCACGCTACGTTTGATTTTGGTCTCATTCACCGGATCTAATTTGTATATTAATCAAGTAGCTCTGATACCAATTGTTAGGTCCAAAGTATCGTAGAAGGGGGGTTGAATACGATACTCACAAATAATTCAATTTCGTTCGCGGATAAATCATTCAGTTCTATAACGAAATCAAACACACCAAACCAAATCAAGTTTCGGGGAATATATCTTTTTATAAATATAAACCTCGAGGGGTGCTATAATTTCTAATCCGTAGATTAGCTTCAACGAGTTCTAGGTTAAACACAATCAATACAATGATCAAATTCTGAGCACTATTAATTTTTCTGATCTTCTCCGGCTCAAACTTCTCTCTCAGTAATTGCTTCTGTGTTAATAACCAGACTGAAGAAGACACTTCTTCTCTCTTAGTAATTGTAGACTTAGTTTTAGAAAACTATCGAACCTTAATTGTTAAAACAATCTTGGTCGTCCAATTCTCTAATCAACCTGACAGACAAACACTTTTCCACCTGCTCCTCAATTAGAAAACTATCGAATTTATAAAAGTAATTCACCATTCGATAGTTTTAAATAAAAACTATCGAAGTGCCAATTACTTTATAAATATATTAAGATAGAATTCTTGAATCACATTCGATGGTTTTCTAAATAGAAAAACCATCGAGCCATTTTCTTTGACTTGATCTTTTTACTTAATCTTCTGAGCTTTAGGGTATTTCAGTTTTAGACTGTATCAATTTCTTCCGAGACGATAAAACAACTTGATCTTCTTAGTGCCGTCACCTAGTGCAACTGGTCTGGTTCACAGATGAATAACACTTGATCAATTCTTCTTTTATATCTTCAATTTAATGCTGCTGAAAAGTCCTTTGTCGTTCTGGTTGCTTCATTTAAATCACTGGAATCCCGTGGTACTTAACCCTAAATCATTCAAATACTTCTGTCGTCTTGAAAGTCTTGTTTCTTTTGCTGTCACTGAGGCTTGAACATTTTCATGAACTTCTTTCCGTGACCTGTTTACGGACTTCAAGAATACATAACGTATTTTGATTCTTTGAGTTTACCTTTTCTTCTTTGATTCTGGATTCCTGTGCTTCTCTTAATACTATTGTTTGTCTTGTCCTTTGTTGAGTTGTAGTTATCTCTTTTACATCTTATGTTACATTATGCTTTACAAATAGTCCTACATTCTTAGTGACTTTATTCATGACAGGTTTAGACTTTATAATTTTAATTCCTTGAGTAGGAGTAGATCCCTTTTCAAAAGTAGAATTGGAATCCTTACCAAAAACAAAATTAACAGGAGTAATCTTAGATTTGGTTGCATCTATAACATGTTTATAGGTCTTTGGACTGACTGTCTCATCAATGACAATTTTCTCTTTCAATTTCTTATTTTCATCTGACTTATATCCTAGACACTATTTCCAATTCTTAGAGGTATTAATCTCATGAAATTTCCTACCAGAGTCTGTCCAGGTTCTGATTTTCTCATTAGCATATTCAAGTTCCTTTTCAAGAGCAGTACATTTGGATTTCATCTCTAAATACATGTGATTAGCATTATCACATTCTTTTTGTACTTCTTGCATACGAGAAAATTCAGCTTCTAATATATCATTCCTTTTTCTAAGTTCAGACATCTCAGATAAGATCCTAGTATTTTCAGCAGTTTGACTTCTAAAGCTAATATGTAAAGACTTTAGAAAACGTCTTAACTCAGAAGCATTATCAGTATCAAAATCAAAGATAGTATTTAGTACCTTATCATCAGGAGCAACAGTTACATCAGCGTTGGCCATTAGAGCATAGTTGACCACCTCAGTATCAGATTCTGAGGAAGAGTCCATCCAATCCTTGCTTGATGTGATAAGTGCCTTTGTCTTCTTGCACTCAGAAGCAAAGTGACCCATACCATTACACTTGTAGCATCTAACCTTTGACTTGTCAAATTTGCTATCTTTGCTGTCCTTTTTGATATACTTGTCTTTGTTTGCATTGAAGGCCTTTTTCTGAAAGTTGCCTTGTCTTCTACTCTTCCTGAACTTCATCCTCCTGAAGTTTCTGACAATCATAGCAACCATCTCTTCCATGTCTGAGTCAGAAGAATCATCATCAGTATTGGCATCAGGATTGCCATCAGTATCTGATGAAGAGTCATCAGGATCTGACTCAACTATTCTTGTTTTACTTCTAGAGACCTCCATAATTTTTCCTTTTGATTTAGCCTCTGCTTTCAAAGCAATTGATTTTGCCTTGTTGCTTTTCTTGTTCTATCTCTGTTGAACTTCAAGATCATGAGTTCTTAGCATCCCATAGACTTCATCAAGAGACACAGTGTTCAGATCATACTGATGTCTAATGATCGAGGTCTGAGTGTCCCATTCTTCAGGTAAAGCTCTTAGAAACTTGGTGTTTGAATCTTCAGTTTCATATTCCTTGTCAACTAAAGATAAGCTGTTCAATAGTGTCAGAAATCTATCATATAGATCAGTTAGGCTCTCATCAGGTCTTGCATCAAATTATTCATATTCTTGAATCAAAAGAGCCCTTCTATTTTTCTTGACAGATGCAGATCCCTGGCACTGAGTTTCCAAAGTATCCCAGATTTCTTTTGAAGACTTGCATGCAATCACTCTGTTTGACATGACAGCATCAAGACTACTGTGCAAGATATTCTTTATCTTTGGTTCCCTGAGTACATGAGCTTTTTCTTCTGGAGTCCATTCACTTTTAGCCTTGACCACATAATGTTCAGGTACTGTATCTGTTCGTTCTACAATCCTTGTAGGAATATATGGTCCATCACGAATCCTGTCCAAATAGTCAGGATCCATAGCCTCCAGGTACATCAGCATCTTTACCCTCCATGTTGGATATTCTGATTTCTTCAAGATGGGAATCTTCATGCTTTCATACTTGGTTGTCGACATCTTTAGATCATATCTGATTCAGAATTAAACCAGTTTGCTCTGATACCAATTGTTGCCCAGTAATAATCTATTGTAGAAGGGGGGGTTGAATACAATAGTATAAGATAATCGACTTCTTAATGTATATATCATAAATATGAAAGAAAGATAACAGCTTTATTAAATCTGATATAAAACTGTTACAAACTCTCTCAAGAAATTCTGATGTTCTTGAGAGCTGCTAGGTTACACAAATACTCAAGTGTATGATCGATTATGTTAACGTACATAAATCGAAACCAAAACTGTGTTTATATGTAGGAATCCTGATCAGCTTCTAGTCCTGATGATCAAACCTGATCCCAGTCCTGATATGTATTCTGATCCTGACGACCATGCAATCCTGATGACGTCAGCAATCCTGATCAGTTGAGTATAGCTCTTGACGATCATTGAATTCTGATCTAACAAGAATCTTTTGGAGATGTTCTAGGCATCCTAGTATCTACACCTAGGTTAACTATTTCACACTCTTACAAATAATAATCTACATACAGTACAATCTTACACTATTTAAAAAAAAATAGCATTTTAGCCCATGCAATGCACGGACAAACTTTAAATATTAATAGATTATTGATTTGTTTGGAATTTTTTTGTACGAGTTGACGTATTTTAGTAGTAGTTTATGAGTTGTATAACCAATGATATGTCAGTACAAGTTTGTATTACACTTATATACGTGAAAGTTTTTTTTTTGTTATCTTTTTGTTGATATGAACGTATTTGTATCATACAAATATAATATATTAGAGATTATGTATAGTTTAATTTATTATAGGTATAAATAATTAAAATGCATATGCAATGCTTAATTTATAAATTTTACTCAAATAATATATTTTATAATATTTAATTCATAAATATTTGCAGTTAATCTAAATAATAGTATAATGAGATATGGTATATGTTAGCTTATATGATCATATATTATCATACATTTACATAAATGTATGTATATATGTATGACGTATATGTATATGTATGCATATTAATTATGAAATATATTTAATAATATGTAATAAGTATATTGATATTAAAAGACTAAAATGACCATGAAAAGATATGATAGAAAGAAGGATAAAACTGTTCACGAATTAAATTTTTTAATGAACCCCTATGTTATTGTATTTGTTGGAACCAGTTTTCGTCCACAACGTCCGGTCGGACCTGCAAAGAAGAAGAATGCGAGGGTTGGGCCCCCCGATTCACCTCCGGTGTGAGAATCAGCAACTGGTAGTCCAAAATAAGTAAATTGAACGTACAGAGAATATGTGTGTATTGTGAATTGTGTATGAATCAAATCTCAAACCTCTTTTCCTTGTTTTTACCAGTCAGTTCCAATTTCCCACGTTCTGAACGTGGATCTCGGGGTCTTCCCACGACCTGGTCCTTCTGCTGTGGATCGGCCCAATCCATTAAAGGTGGAAAGTGGGCTCTTCGGTCGTTTAAAAGGTATTGGGCCTCTTCATACAGGCTATGGAAAATGGGCTGCTTCGATCGGCCCAGTGGTCATCAGCCTTAAGCCTCTAACATGTCCCTGGACTCCGTGCGAAGAATATTCGGTCGGAGGCCCAAAGATCCGTTCCATCTTCGAATAACTTCTAGGACCGGTCTCTGTCAGAACGACCAATGTGCCAGCCGAATATGCCAAAGGTCATTTCCACGTCAGTGACAGACAGCTGTTGTAATAATTACGGTAGGGAGTTACACGTTTCTCCAGGTGGATCTCAGCCGTGAATTTCAATGGCTCTCATCCTAGCCATCCATTTCAAAACGACATTATATATACACATATAACCGCCCTTTTCTGTATCTTCTCACCGTTTCTAATAGCAATTCCAAAGCTTTTCTCTCTCAAATACTCTCATTTTTGCGATTTCCGGCGAGCAAAACATAGGAGCGCCAGTATCCATACCAAGGAATCGACCAATTTCTCCAACACTTATTACCAGTAAGCAATTTCTTCCTTTACTGTTCCTTTTCGTAATTTGCATAGAACTTTCCCTTTTCTTTTGATGTCACTTATTTGCAATATAGACTTTTATACATGCGTGTACATATATTTCACATATGTTGCGACTTTAGTATATTCCCAGCGTTCCCTAAGTCACCTTAGTGCTTTACTGTGACTATTTTAGTGTACTGTCCCTTTATGTTGTGATAAAGAAGAAAACCCGAGAGTGGTGAGTGTTTTTAACAGTAGATGTATACCTGGGTATTTCGTTGAACATGAACACCCTTCGGTCAGTCGTTATACTCCTAGAACACCCTTCTTACTTTTTCCTGAACTCGAGATTCTCCTTTTCGTACCCTTCTGAATTTCCTTTTTTTTTTTTTCGAGTTTGGCCCTCTGTACTCGGTGCTTCCTTCATCTTTTCTCTTAGATCGTTCTGTCCTATAACTCCCCCGAGTACAAGGCTAACCTCCCTCCTTTGTATTCTCTGCAGGTTATGGATCAACCCGTAGAATACGGACCACTCTATTCGGCTATGGCGCACTTTGGTGCTTCCCGGTTCGCTTCGGCTAATCTCAATTCCGTGATGACGGAGGCCGAAGTCCGCAAGATGGCGGAGAAATACGACATCGGGAGCTCTCTTTTCTGAACATGGGCAGCAGATGAGACCGACCTGATTTACCACACACCGGCTGTGGACGAGGTGCTCGGGGGGGTCGCTCTGGGTGTGTCTGAACGCGCATTTTTCTGCGGGCTCCGCCTACCCCTTCTTCCCGTTTTGAAGATGCTTCTAAAGCATACCTCCGTAGCCTTAGGCCAGCTAGACCCTAACACCTTCATTCACATTAACACTTTCCAGGACAGATGTTTGAAGGCGGGAGTAAGGCCTCGGTTGTCCCTTCTGCTACATCATTTCGACTTCCGCAAGAACGGGAAGAGCGTTGGGTTCTACCAGCTATCTCGTAGGACTGGCCGACCAGAATGGGGCATCACTAATTCCAGTAATAGGGGCACACACGACCATTGGTTCTACATCAGTGGTCATAAGTTAAGGGAGTATTCGGTATGGCGAGAAATCGATCCTGCCCTCATTACGGCTCCCGAACTAAATGACGAAGATAGGGCAGATTATGCCCGGCTTTGCCGTCCCCAGGAACCAAACCGTATTTCCTTAGCCGTTAGCAGAGACAAGACTTGGCTTCGTGCGCTATGGGGTACCGGTAACATATTAGACTGTCTTTCTATTTGCTTTCTTCGTTCTTTTTGATTACGCATTGATGACTTATGCTATTTACTGACACCTATTTTTCTTGTTGCAGTGTCTTCTCGGTCGGAAATGCTTAAAAGGGCTCAAGTTAAGAGTGCCTTAAAGCTCGCTGAGTTGGCCAAGAAGAAGAATGCTGAGAATCTCTCTGATGCTCCTACCGGTCCTGCCCTTAATGACCAAGCTGGGTCTCAGTCGGTCGTTGCTGAGGAAAATATCATTGATACCACTGTTGAGGATGTGGAGATCCTCGACATATCCAACATCGGTCAGTCCTCAGCACAGAAGCGTCCTCACAGCGCGGATGGGGAGGCTATTTTGACCTACCGACCGGAATGGTCTATTATGACCACGGACAGTTTTGGCGCCCCCGCTCCCCCTGCGGCTAAGGAGATTGGTGTTGATCTGTGTCGGGCGTTCATCCTTCCTCAGGATCGTCCGGTATATGACAACACTGATGGCTTGGGTGCCTGCTCAGAGTTGATCGGGCATGTAGCTTCAGTAAGTGTTCTCTACCTTGTACTTAGCAGTTTTCGTTGATAAGTTGGTTTTTTCTTATTCTTTATTCTTTGCAGGTTGTTCCTTGGGCTGCTGTTGTGGAACAGAAAATGAAGGACTTGGACGGACAGCTGCGCGGGCTAAAGCTGACCGAGGAAAGAGCGGAGGCCGCTGAGGCACAACTTGACTCTTTGCAGAAAGAGGTGGTCTCTTTGCAGCAGAGGTTAACTCAGGTGGTGGCTGATCGAGATAGCGTCAAGATCGACCTTGATGCTGCCTTTGCTCGTCTCGACCGGGTTAAGTCCAATTTGAGGGCCTCCAAGAAAGCCGAGAAAAAAGCCCAGAAGCTCGTTCTGCTGTCTGAAGACAGGGGTTTTATGGCCGGCTTCGAGGAGGTGATCCGCAAGGCTCACGCTGCTGGGTTCGACCATAAGCTTCTCTTGGAGGAGGGTATGGAAGATCCCATCGGGCGACCTGAGGAGCCTGACGTCCCTCCCGTCGTTAGCTCGGACCCTGAGTCAGAGATGTCCGATTAGACTTAGCATCTTTCTTTTTAGCCTTGTAGTTTAACATTTGGCCTTCGGGTCAGTTTCGACTCCTGCCTTCGGGCATGTATTTATTTAACTTTTGTGATCTACATTGCCTTAGCGTAAAATTTTCATTCGCGTGCTATATTTGGCGTTCGATCATAATTGTTTTAGGTCTTACTTGGTTGCCTTGGCTTTTTCTTTATAATACTTCTTCGGCTTACTGGTTTGCCTTGGTATTTTTCTTTGTAACACCTCTTCGGCTTAATGCTTTGCCTTGGTGTTTTTTATTTGTAACACCTCTTCGGCTTAATGCTTTGCCTTGGTGTTTTTTATTTGTAACACCTCTTCGGCTTAATGCTTTGCCTTGGTGTTTTTTATTTGTAACACCTCTTCGGCTTTGTGTTTTGCCTTAGTGTTTTTTGTTGAGGTTTGCCTTTGGTATGAACGTCCATTCGTCATACCTCTTCGGCCAGCTTGTCCCTTTGATATTTTGAGAAAGTGAACATATATCTTAAAATATTAACAGTACGGAGCTAATAAGGATATTAATCGGAAATTTCAAGCTCATAATTCCCTTTCGAATGCCCTGAAGTATGGGCTTGGAATTTTTATGCTAGCATAGTTCCTACGTTTATTCTATTCAAATTTTGCATTTACTATCCATTGTATTTAAAATGAATATGCTGAAGTAAATATGCTTAAGTTGACATAAAGGAATTCGAGTAAACAAGGTTGGAAATAAACTTTCTGTTTTTATTCATACTGAAGTAAAATATGCTGAATCGAAGTTGTCTTAAAGCAAAACCATAAAATAACGAAGATTTTCGATAGGCTTACTGGTAGAACCTACGAAGGCGTGAAGCATGCCAAGTGTTTTTTATGCTGGAGCCGTCCATTGTGGATAGTTTGTATGTCCCTGGTCGGACCACTTCAACCACTGTGTAGGGGCCCTCCCAATTGGGCATCAGCTTTCCTTGCTTGGTCGGCATGGATGTTGCTAGCTCTCTGAGAACGAGATCTCCAACTTGGAATGATCTTTTCTTTATACCAGCATCGTAGTACTGAGCTGCCTGAAGCTGGTATCGGACATTTCGCTGATGGGCTGCTTCTCTTTCTTCGACTACCATGTCTACATTAGCTCGCAGGCCGAACTCATTGCTTTCCACATTGAATACCTGCGTTCAGTACGATTCCATTCCAACTTCGACTGGCATCAATGCATCTGTCCCAAAAGCCAATCTAAATGGGGTTTCCCCGGTCGAGGACCTGGGAGTTGTTCGGTAAGCCCAAAGAACATAAGGTAACTCTTCAGCCCACATACCTTTAGAATCTCCGAGCCGCTTCTTTATACCATCAAAGATAATCTTGTTTGCCGCTTCAATGGCTCCATTTCCCTGCGGGTGACCGACTGAACTAAACTTCTGTTGTATTCCAAATTTAGCCAGAAACTTCCTGAACTTACTGCCGATGAATTGAGTTCCATTATCTGATACGCAGATCATCGGGATACCGAACCTTAGGATTACCTGTTCTAGCATGAACTTTTTGGCTGCCTCTTCAGTTATAGTCGACAAGGGTCGGGCTTCTACCCATTTGGTCATGTAGTCAATGGCCACGATACAATACTTGGCCTGCTTGGTGCTGGTGGGTAAGATTCCTACAATGTCCACAGCCCACATGGCAAAGGGGATGGGACTGAGGACCGATGACATCTCTTCTGGGGGTTGCTTCGGCACAGTACTGAACAGCTGGCATTGCTTGCACTTCTTCGAGTAGTTCTTGGCGTCTTCCCTTACGGTCGGCCAAAAGAATCCTTGCCTGAGAATTTTGAAGGCTAGTGATCGTCCTGCCAGATGTTCCCCACAAATTCCTTCGTGCACTGTTTCCAACACTAGCCTTTGGTCTTCGGGAGCCAGACACTTGAGGAGGGGTTGTGTAGCCGATCGTCTGAACAATTGTCCCCCTACTAAGGCGTAGCTAGCTGAACGATACTTCACCTTTTGGGCTTCCTTTTTTTCTAATGGCAATATCCCTTTCTCCAGGAAGGCTCTGATGGGGGTCATCCAATTGATTTCTTGATGTATTTCCATGCATTGTTTTTTGTCGATCGAGGGGACCTTTACTTCGATCAGATATATCGACCCCATCAGGTTCTGGGTCTCTGCCGAGGCAAGCCTAGACAATGCATCCGCCCTGCTGTTGTTTTCTCTGGCTACCTGGCTTAACTCAAACGACTCAAAATGAAGTGAAGTTTCACGTACCTTGGCCGTGTATGCCTTCGTTCGGGGATCTTTTTGGCCATACTCCCCGGAGAATTGCTTCACCACTAACATGGAATCACTAAATACCCTTACATGCTTTACCTCTAGGCTTCGTGCCAAGGAGAGCCCTGCTAGTAATGCTTCATATTCAGCCTCATTGTTAGTCAAGGGGAAAGTGAACCTGATAGTCTGACAAATCTCAAAGCCATCTGGGCTGATCAGGATCATACCGGCTCCATACTTCGTTTTTGCGACCGAACCGTCTACAAAAAGCTTCCATTTCCCAGGTGACTGAATGAGCTGTTCCTCGGGCGCCAAGTTCTTCGGTCCTGAGAAAGAACATTCTACCAAGAAGTCAGTCAGTGCTTGAGCTTTGATCGCGGTTCTGGGCACAAATTCTAAGTCATATTCTCCCAGCTCTACTGACCAAGCCACAACTCTGCCCGAAGCCTCTGGTTTTTGAAGGATCTTTTTCAATGGCTGATCGGTAACCACTTGCACAGTTCTTCCTTGAAAATAATGGCGTAGTTTCCTTGATGCTACCACTAATCCAAAGGCAAATTTTTCAGCATTGGGGTACCTTGTTTCCGCGTCTTTAAGCATGTGTGAGACATTAAACACCGGGTGTTGATTCTTTTCGTGTTCTTTGACTAGCACAGCCCCCAGTGTTCGGTCGCTCACTGCTAAATAGAGTTGCAGTGTTTCTTTGGGGTCGGGTCTCATCAGGAGTGGTGCCTTGACCAGATATTCTTTGACTTCTTCAAATGCCTTCTGGCAGTCCGATCCCCATTCAAAGCTTTTTGACCCCCGGAGTACTTCGAAGAACGGTAGGGCTTTCTCAGCCGATCGGGAAATGAACCTTCTCAAAGCAGCCAACCGCCCGGTTAATTTCTGAATGTCCCTGATCGTCTTCGGAGCCTCCATATCGATCACTGCCTTGATTTTCTCAGGGTTGGCCTCTATCCCCCTGGCACTTACCATGTATCCCAGAAATTTGCCACTGGCAACTCCGAACGTGCACTTGCTTGGATTAATTTTCATATTATTTCTCCTGAGTGTTTCGAAACACTCCTTCAGGTCCTCTGCATGGTCTTTAAACATGGATTTCACGATCATATCATCCACATAGCATTCCATGTTTCGACCGATCTGTTGCTTGAAAACTTTGTTGATCATTTTCTGGAAGGTTGCCCCTGCATTCTTCAGCCCGAAGGGCATCTTGATGTATGCGTATGTACCTTTGGGCGTGATGAATGCTGTCTTTGGAATATCCTCGGCATTCATTGCAATTTGGTGATATCCAGAAAAAGCATCTAAAAAGCTGAGTACCTGGTGTCCCGAGGTAGCGTCTATTAACTGATCAATGTTGGGTAGGGGATAATGATCCTTCGGACAGGCTTTGTTCAGGTCAGTGTAGTCGACGCACATCCTCCATTTGTTGTTCGACTTCTTGACTACCACTACATTTGCCAACCAGTCTGGATACTCGATTTCCTCAATGAACTTAGCTTCCAGTAATTTTTCCACTTCGGCCTGGATGACTTGTTGCCTTTCCATGGCGAAATTCCTCTTCTTCTGCTTAACCGGCTTTGCATCGGGGTTAACGCTAAGGCAATGTTTTGCAACCGAAGGGTCTAAACCTGGCATGTCCTCCGGTCCCCATGCGAACACATCGTGGTACTATCTGATCACTTCAATCACTTTTTTCTTTAATTCAGGCTCCATGTTTTTGCCTATTTGGATCATTTTGCCCGATTGCCCGACGTACAGTTCTACCTCCTCTGTTTCTGTTGCCGGTTCAGCAATAGGGTTTGACAAATCAGCTCCGAATTTTTCTAATTCGATGTTCATCATCTGACGACCGCTTCCTTCGTCTTCGTTTCTCTTTCTTTTCCCCCCTTCAGTCATCTCGACATCTTTATCCTTCTCTATGTCCTCTAACATGATGATTCGAGCAGCCTTCTGATCCCCTCTCATTTCTCCTACACCATTTTCTGTTGGAAATTTCAACTTCAGATGGGGGATAGAAGCTACCGCCTGGAAAGCACCGAGTATTGGCCTTCCTAGGATTCCGTTGTACGGACTGTCCACTTTCACCACGTAGAACTTGGCCTCCTTTTCCAAGGTGTAAGGAGCTTTGCCCAACAAGATGGGTAGGGTAATCGTCCCTTCGATCGGTACGGGCTGATTCCCGAAGCCGTACAGGGGTGCCTCATGACACGGCTCCAACTGCTCGCCCCCTAAGTTCATCTTGCAGTACGTTCTGTGATATAAGATATTGACCGAACTACCACCATCAACTAGAACTCTCCAGATTTTGTTTTCCCCTATAACGGGATTTATGATGAGTGGATCTTCGTGCGGCCATATCACATCTTCAAAATCATCTTCTGTGAAGGTGATAGGCAGGGGCTGCCTGGCCGGATTGGTCTGATACAAGTTGTAGACCTGTCGGGCATATTTCTTTCGGGCGGTCTTACTGCACCGTTCTAACACCGTGCCCCCTGAGATAGTTCGAACTTCACCTCTGTATTTTTCTTCCCTTTCAGGCCCTTTTTCTCTTCTAGGCTCCTTGGGTTCTAGCTTGTCCCTCAGATCGCCTTTGTAATGTTCCAAATCTCCCTTCTTTACCATTTTTTCAATAAGCTTCTTTAAATGGTAGCACTCATCTGTGTTATGCCCCTTATCCTTATGGTATTCGCAATACTTATCCCCGTTCTTCTTGTAATCTGGGGTTTTCATTCTTGCTGGCCGGACGAATCCCGGCTTCCCCTTTATCTCGTGGAGAATCTTTGAGATAGGTGCGTTCAACGGGGTGAACACTGTACTATCTCTATCTCTTCTTCTGTCTGCTCCTCGGTCGGGTCTATTGTCCGTCAGTCTACTTTTGATGTCTCCCCGACCCCTTCGGTCGTCTCTTCCTGACCCTTCATTCCTGCGACTTTCCTTATACCCCCCAATAGATTCGAGTTTCCTTCGGATGGCTTCTCCTCTCACATATATATCATTCAAAGATTTAGGAGGAATATCATAAAGAGAAGAGCGGAGTTTTTTACCTTTAACAGGGTCTAATCCAGCGGCTAAAAACCCTGCAGCCTTGACTTTGTCCAAATTGGTGACCATTCCTGCTTCTTCCTTAAACCGGGCTAGGTAATCCCCCAACTCTTCGTTCGATCTCTGACGGCAGTGAATTAACGCCTCAGTATCCTTTTCTCTCCGGCACAAGTGGGAGTAGTGCCTCAGGAACCTCCTTTTTAGCTGATCATCTGAATATATCGATCGGGGTCTTTGCGAACGATACCACATCGTTGCTGGTCCCTTCAAGTATGTCTTGAACATTTTGCACAGCATAATATCACAGTGTCCCATACCTGTCATTAGGGACTCATATTTCTCACAATGGTCCTCTGGGTCTCCTTTCCCATTGAACTCGTTCATCTTCGGGAATTGTCCACCCGAAGGGGGTCTATACTGCTCAATCTCCTCGGAGACAATAGGTTCATGGCTCACTTTCCGTTCTCCGAACATGGCCTTTTCCATCCTCTTTATACGATCCCTAACGTGCGAGTCGTCCTCTTCATCAGAATCGGTCAGAGTGATTCTGGAACGTGTTTTTCTCGGATGCGATTCGGAGTCTGAAGACTCGTCTTCATCGTCATACGGCCTTTTCTCCCTTCGGTGTTCGGACGATACCTGCGTCACCTCATCGGCCTCGATCGACTCTCTTAATGCCTTCTCTTCCAATTCATATTCTTCCCTTTGGAGTTTGATGACTTTGAGTCTGAGCATGTCCGCCTCTTTCCTTTTAGCCCGAATCTGGGCTTCCTTATCTGCCTGTTCGGTTACTTTCTGCTTTCCCTTCTTAGCGGCCTGCTCTTCTCTCCATTTGAGAAGCAATTCTCTCTGTTCTTCGGGGGTCGGTAAAGGACCTTCGTCCCCCTCAGAGTCGAAATTCAATTGTCGATTTATCAACGGCGTGATGGTCGAACCTCCAGGATGTGGAGTTCCTTCGAGTACAGGTGGTCGATCAGAAGCCATAATCTCAGTAAATCACAACGCACAATCAATCTATACGTTCCCACAGACGGCGTCAAATGTTGGAACCAGTTTTCGTCCACAACGTCCGGTCGGACCTGCAAAGAAGAAGAATGCGAGGGTTGGGCCCCCCGATTCACCTCCGGTGTGAGAATCAGCAACTGGTAGTCCAAAATAAGTAAATTGAACGTACAGAGAATATGTGTGTATTGTGAATTGTGTATGAATCAAATCTCAAACCTCTTTTCCTTGTTTTTACCAGTCAGTTCCAATTCCCCACGTTCTGAACGTGAATCTCGGGGTCTTCCCACGACCTGGTCCTTCTGCTGTGGATCGGCCCAATCCATTAAAGGTGGAAAGTGGGCTCTTCGGTCGTTTAAAAGGTATTGGGCCTCTTCATACAGGCTATGGAAAATGGGCTGCTTCGATCGGCCCAGTGGTCATCAGCCTTAAGCCTCTAACAGTATTAGATATAGAATAGATTCGAGCTTTCATTCCATGACGCTTATATAATTTTTGATTCGATTATGTTCCAATTACTTCTTGCTCGTTCCAAATTATATGAGTCCGTGAATACAAATAATCGAATGTACTACGATATATAAAATAATAATCTCATATTTTTAAATTTGAACTTGACCGATCATTTCACAGTTGATGAGAAGGCAACAGAGACGTGGTCATTACCTTTATTCTTGTATTACCAATATCACTGTGGTCCATAATTTACAAGATTGTGGTAAATAATAAATAAATTAATGTTAAAAAATAAATGAGAATTGAATCAAATCAATTAATTTACTCATCAAATAATATATATTTTAATGCTAAAGAATACAACTTTTTTTTTTGAAAGAAAACTTGATTGGTACTTTAACAAACACAAGATCCAGTTTCCAAAACCCCTTTGGAAAAATACAAGGAGTATACATACCCCTTCATGCGATCCAAACACCAGTTTACAAAATTCTGGTCCCAACCCTCCCTCCATATGTTCTCAACTTCATTACAAATTTGTATGTTTACAAGAGTATGAAACAACATTTTTCATGGTGAGTTGCACATTCTTACAGTGTGTGGTTTGTTTGAAGGCGTCGACTAGATTAGAAATGCCACGAAAAATATCAGTGATCAGAGGAATATACATCTCAAACAGAGAGATCCTCCTATACATCTGTTTACTTGGAAGTAACTACTGATATTTGCATTTACATTGTACCAAACTGCAAATTTCAACAAATTCACTTAAATTATGAATAATGATGCCACAAGTAAAACTAACTGGACTTTTTCAATAAGCCTAAGAGTGTCTCCCCTAATCACACAATCAAGGGGACTAGTTTTAGTCCCATTAAGCGGTTGCCAGATTTGTAGAGGACGATACATTCATTGATCAACATGATAAAACATATAGAATTTTTCTTTTACAATTTTCTCTGCAAGTCAACAACACTCTCTTTTTCCATATACGTATTCTTTTGTTCTTAAACATAAGAAAGTTTCACCTGACCTCGGTTGGAACTTGAAACGAGCCATCCTGCATCAACTTCAAGCTGATACTGTTATATCTCTCTCTTGAATATTGCCGAGAAGCTTTTCTCCAATCTGTTCCAGCCTTCATCATAGCAGCAAATTCTTCGTAACTTATACGCCCATCCTATGCATTAAAACAACAAAATCAATGTTAAGGTTCCAAAATTTTCAGCCTCACATCTTAGATGTTCAAAGAAATTGAGATTCATTTGCATAAATCCATAATATAGAGTAAACATATTAAACATAGAAGACAGACTTCTGTTATCAAAAATATATATATATATATATTTGAGACTAATTGTACCAGACGAACTACTGATGATTCAGCTGGATCTCAACACCCACCATTGGAACTAAATTTTTTTAAAAATACTGGTCCAGAAGTAATAGAAAAGCTATGAACTGACCCGGGAATTAACAGTTTGAAGATATTATATGAATACATCTCACTAGAGAGCACTGACCTTATCAGTGTCAACATCATGCATTATGGCGTTGATGACATCCTCACTGTTAGAGTCATCTTCATCACTCAAGGCATGCCGGAGCTCATCAATCTCTATGTAACCACTTTTGTTTTGATCAAAGAATGAGAAAGCTTTGTGTAGATGCTCATCATTGGCCATCTTTTTAAGATGTACTGAAACAGCAACAAACTCTCCGTAGTTCAAAGCTCCATCGCCATCAACGTCAGCCTGTACAAATTACATATCAGTTGCCAGCAAATGCGAGCACCACACTTTGTAAAGCATACTCCAGCTCCAATGTTAAAGAATAATGCTAGGGGTACCAAATTGGATCCCAAATGCCACATGTCATGTTCTTATTGGCAACAACTTAATTAATAATAGTGGACCCCCCCCCCCCCAATAAAATCATCCCAAACTTCCACATCACCAATGCCACATCATTTAGTATCAAAATTCGGTACCCAATTCGGTACCTCTAGCATTACTCAATGTTAAATCTATGTTATTAGCAAAAGAAAATTCGGCTGTTTAAAGAGAGGATATCAAAATTTTCTTTGTTTAGCTATGTTTCAAGTATAAAGATCACGATTCACGATATCCTAATAATCCAGAATATGCAGTATAAAGAAAAGGGAGTTCATTTTGAGAATATAAAATCTATTACTGAAAAATCTAGAAAGAGATTCATTCATTATCGTTGCTGTCAGATTCATTATGTATACTAAGTGCTACTTGAGCAAGCTATATCAGCGGAAGATTGAAAGAAATGGAAGTTCAAGATAAAAACCAATTATAGCGAAGGTCGATAGAATTGGCCCAGGACATACCATTAGAAGCAATGTGCTATAAAGAGAGAACATATGGAAGAAGAATACAATGTAAAAGAGTCAAAAGACATATAGTACTAACCGCTTCCATAAGGATTTCAAGATCTGGATCAGGTATACTTTGGCCGAGTTTTTCCAAACCAACTCTAAGTTCTTCCAGGTTTACTTTGTTTCTTTTGTTGGTGTCCATCATATCAAATGCTTCCTTGATTCCTGCAACTTCCTCCCCTGATAAATGCTCTGCAACTACCTGAATTTCATTACATTCAACAATCCACATCAACACAGGTAAACTACAAATCAAGGATATATATATCCCACGCTTAAGAGTTTGCAGAAATAGTTACCCCTAAAGCTCTTTTCTTGAGCCTGTTCATTACAGAAAACTGTTTGAGCCTTGATTTTACAACCTCCCCTAAAGATACATTTGGGTTCTTCTTAGCATTTTGTAACCAGGGATGATCTGTATTTAGATGATGTGCATGGAGAAGGAAACACATAGTTAACAACAACACAATACTCTGGAGTATTAGATCTTTTTAAGGTAAGAGGAGATATAACAAAGAAGACACGACACTAGAAGTAAAAAGAAATAAGGATACTGTAGTAATTTAGTCTAAATAGATATTATAAGAATTTATTAAGGTGTTTCCTTGAACAGTTCTTTCCAAAATTAATCTAGCGGTTTGATGAGTCAAAAAGAAACAACAATAACAATAATAACAAAGCAAGAAGACAAAAACTATACCAAGCACTCCCTGAGCTGAAAGCCTTTGTTTTGGATCTGGATTAAGCATTTTCTTGACAAGATCCTTAGCATTGTCAGAAACTAAAGGCCACGGATCTCTCTTAAAGTCAATTACTGAGCGTATGATCGCTTGTGCTACACCTTGTTCAGTTTCTGCATACATAGTCAAATAAAAAAAATGAGCAAATATGTAAAAAGGGTGTTTTATGTGTTTGCATGGAATTCAAGTTACAGCAAAATATTTTAAACTACTAGTCTGTCTGCTGATTTTGTAGCATTAATTGTTAGTTTGGACATGACTAACCAGGTTACAAAAGAAGACACTAGAGCCACTGGATTCACCAATGAGACTGCATAGTAATAAATTGAATTTAATATGTAGCATACATATTACGAATAAAAAATTAAAGAATAGAACCTGCCCAGAAAGGTGGAACACCACAAAGCAGAATGTACAGGATAACACCAGCACTCCAAACATCAACCTCTGGTCCATAATTGCGCTTTAGAACCTCTGGAGCCATGTAATAAGGACTTCCTACAATCTCATTAAAGATCTCACCTGCGATAAAATAGCAATGAAAGGTAAAAAATACTTACAAATTGTATAAATTATTGGAGTTGAAAAAATGCAATACCAGGTTTGAAGAAGACTGACAGTCCAAAATCAATTGCCTTTAAGGGAGCTGTTTCTTTCTTGTTTGCGAACAGGAAATTCTCTGGCTTGAGATCTCGATGCATCACTCCATTCTTGTGACAAACCTGATAGCACAGGAAATATTATTAAATAAATCAAGCAAAAGCATCTAATATTGAAAGAAAATACCTAGGTAAACTTAAATATATGATTGAAGGAGAAAAAGAAAGTACAATTTCTGAAGGTCAAAAAACATTTGTATGAGAGGCATATGGTACAGATATGCCATGTGTACTCAAAACATCAACTGTTATGGAGTAATAGTATTTTATAGAAAATAGTAAACAGTTAAGGAAATCCTAGTTTAAAGAAAGACTTAATAAATTGATATGAATATTAATGTTAGAAAATCTAAAAATCAATTATATAAATGTACTTGAGTACTAACTTGTTTGTACACATAACATGAGAAGCATTTGGGGGACGAAATCTTTAGTGATTGAGGGGCTAAAATGGAGGGTTGGAAATGGTACAAGAATTCTGGTTTGGGATGGAAATTGGCTGCCAGATAATAGTATCCACCGAGCTCCAACGCCGAAAGTAGATAGTGACCCAAACTTAATTGTGGCTGACTTAATAGACTTTGAGAATGATTGTTGGAATCTTCAAATGATTAGGGAGGTCAGAGTTGTTTGTGGAAGATCAGAAAGCGGTAGTTAATATACCTCTTTCGAGCTATTGGCCGCAAGATAGAAGGTTTTTGTGGCCTACATCAGATGGTATCTTTACGGTTCCATCAGTGTATTGGTTGGGTATGCTGGAGCACCAACGTACTTGGGAACTAAATTTTGGAGCGATAGAGACTGACTTGGGGCGCTGGGTCTGGAAATTAGATGGTTCACCAAAGTTAAGTAATTTTATTTGGAGAGCATGTAAAGGTAGCCTAGCGGTAATGGGTGTTTTGTTTCGAAGGCATATCAAGCAAACGAAAATCTGTCCCGTGTGTGGTGCTGAGGATGAAACAATTATACATTCGATTTTTGAATGCAAACATGCTGTACATATATGGGGCTGCAGTAAATTTATGGATGTCATTCTGGAATCTGGATGCACCATCATCCTCTTTTGCAGATAGATTTGCCTGGGTAGCTGGAAATATTAATAAGGAAAAGCTTCGAGATTTCTCCTCTCTTGCATGGACAGCCTGGTTTTGTCGCAATAAGGAGGTGTTCGAGAATAAGGAAGTAGTAGCTACAACAGTGGCAGCAGGTTTTATGAAGTATGTGACAGATTACCGTATGTATCAAGCTAAGGTCTGTAAATCTCCCTCTGCCAATAATACCCGTTCAGCCTCTTCATGGGCTCCTCCTGCGGGTGGTTTTAAAGTAAATGTGGAGGCACACATTTACAACAATGAGGTCGTTAGTTTTGGGGTGGTAACTAGAGATGTGCTGGGCAGAATATGTGCAGCGGCTGTGAAGAGTTACAGGAAATGGCTGAGGCAGGTGCAGCTCTATACGGGATGAGATTAGCTTGGAGGTTGGGTTTTGATAAGATTGTTCTTGAAAGTGATGCGTTGAGCGCGGTAAGTGCAGTTAAACAAAAGAAAGCAGTAGCATCCCCAATCCTTCTGTTTTATAGCGATATAGAGAAATTTAGTAGATTGTTCAGGTTTTTCAAGTTTGTTCATATTAAAAGGTTAGGTAATACGGCAGCTCATCTTGTTGCAAGGTGGGAGGTAAGTACTGATTCAGAAAGGGTTTGGCTGGACTAATTTCCCCAGAGCCTCATAAATTTGGTGAATATTGGTTTATTGGAATAAATTTTTTGTTGACTTCAAAAAAAAACACATAACATGAACTTGCACAGAGGATAGCACAGGAAATATTATTAAAATTAATCAAGCAAAAGCATCTAATACTGAAAGTGAATACCTGTAAACTTAAATACAGAGACATGATTGAAGGAGAAAAAGAAAGTACAATATCTGAAGGTCAAAAAACATTTGTTTGAGGGGCATACGGAACAAATATACCATCTGCACTCCAAACATCAACTGTTATAGAGTAATAGTAGTACTTCATAGAAATAGTGAAACAATTGAGGAAATCCTAGATTAAAGAAAGAGTTAATAAATTGAATATGAATATTAATGTTAGAAAATCTAAAAGTCAAGTACATATGTGTACTTGAGTACTAACTTGTTTGTACACATTAGATGAACTTGCATAGAGGAATTTAAGGACTTATTTTCTACCACTGAAAGTAACTTCTAGGAAACACTATATTTGTGGTCAACTGGCTTTAAAAAAATCATGCAACTCAGCATGCCCAAAATATGCATATACATGTACAATCACACAGCAAATATGAGCAGCAGGCTTGTCTTGTAAAACATCATTGAGGGAGTGATAGAATACAAGAAAAGGCCAGTCAACTGAGATACAATTTCACTTGGACCTTGGGAACACCGAAACTCTATCTAAACGTCCTACAGTATTATAGTTTTAACCTCTTCAATTATGATACTAAAATTAAGAAATCCACAGCATATTAAATCAGCCATAAAACTCAATTTAGATAATGAAAAATAAATTTAACATGAAGACAACGCCTCTTAAATCATGAATTTAACGCGTAAACTTTATACCTGAACAATTTCTACAATAGTCCGCATTACAGATGCAGCAGCTCGTTCTGTATAATGCCCTCTTGCCACAATCCGATCAAACAACTCTCCCCCTTCGCACAGTTCCATAACAATGTTAACAGCATCATTATCCTCATAAGTGTCCTTTAGGCTCACAATATTCGGATGATTAGGCATATGCTTCATAATGTCAACCTCTCTCACTACATCCTCAATATCCACCGAAGTTCTAAGTTTCTTCTTGGAAATCGATTTACAAGCAAACTTCTCGCCAGATTCCAAATCAGTACACAAATACGTCACCCCAAACTCTCCTCGACCAAGCTCACGCCCAAGCTCATATTTATCCGTAACATTCTGACCAGTTGGTTCTTTTAACACACGAAATTTAATTCCACTAGATCCATTTGTACTATAATCAGTCGAAAACGGATTCGGTTTATCTTTCTTTTTTTCCTTTCTTCCCTTCCTCTCCTCTGTCTGAGTCGAGGTTTTAGGGGCCGCACAGCAATTTCCCATAACCAACTTCTCGAAAATCAATCAAATATCCAAATACTAACAAATCAATCGAACAATACTGAAATAAAAAAAAAATATGAACTAGATCAGCAAGCTACAAACTGAACTACTCTACAGTCTACACATATAAATCCCATATTCAACTTTATCAAGAATCATACTAACATAGATCAACAACAAATAATTGGATCAAAACAGTAGGGTTTTCATTTTTGGAAGCAAACCCTCCAAAGAACTTGGAATATTCATACACATACATACATACATACATACATACATATTATCACAAGTCAAGAACAACAAAGAAACAAATAAATGAACACACACATATAGATACAAGAAAACAGACCTGAAAGATGTGAAAAGGGCAGAGAGAGTGAGATGGGGTGTGAAATAATAAGATGTGGGTATGAAAGAATCAAAGAAAAAAGTAAATGGGGTGGTTGAAAAAAAGAAGAAGAATGTGTTCAATGTGAAGAATGGTATTCAGGTTGAAAATCCGCCATGGATGAAAGAGAGTCAAAGCTCTTTTACAGAGACTCTTTTATTTTTAATCTCTCTCTCTCTCTCTCTCTCTCTCTAATTTATAAGTTTCTTTGTTCTAACGTCTCTTTCTACGTATAAGATATGTAAACAAACGTTACAGCTTGGAATTTTAATGAAAATGTGTGCATACATACAGGCTATCATTTGTATATATGGGTTAGTTGTACTTGAACAGGTCAGTTGTAATGTGTTTAGCTGTTCATGGTCTACTCTTTTCATTCCTACGTTGAAACTTCAAATTTGTTCAAATTTGTACTTCTCCCACTTTAAAGTCTTTCTTTCTTCCTCTTTTTTTATCATTATATATCATTGATGTTGTAATAGAATTTGAGCATAAATGAGTAAAAACATAGAGATATGGCTTTTTTTATTCATTTAAAACATATTTTTTTGGATTTCGTATTCTAAAATTCGATATTTTACTATGTAATATAACTATAGAATGTGATATTTATTTAAATGTATTTCGAGAATAATATGAAAGGAAAACAAATCAAGAAAAAAACCTTCATTTTTAAATAATTTTTTTCTCGTAAAATTTTAGTATTTTAATGTTTTACGTGAATATCGAATATGTCTTCATTATTTTCTAAATATGCATGACGGATGATAACTCCAGAATCCGATCGAGTCTTTGGACCCTGACGGCACAGAATAAGTGTGTGCTTTGGAAGAGAAGATAAGACTATAAAGAAGATAAGATAAGATTACTCTATTTCCTTATCAACTCTTCCAAAGCCTACTCTTATTCTCACGTCGGAGGCGTCGCGGGCAAAAACCCTCCTCCGATGTTGTTTTGCAAAAACTCCAGAACCGCATTCCGAGCGTGGGATCTGACGAGAAAAGATTAGATCGGGATTTGGAGATATCAACAGATATGATATTTAATTAAAACATATTTGAAGAATAAATGAATGGAACGGAGAAACTAAGAAAGCGTGAAATATTATTACAAATGAGAGAGGGTTGGGTAGGTATTTAGATCTTCATTTTATTTAATTTTATTTATTCAATGTGTATCTGTTAAATATGAGTTAACACACTAAGATAATATAGAGGGAGTGGTACATGTATTATCAACCTTTTCTTTTCTTGGACTTGGACTTACTTTTCCTGCTTTTCTTTTGCTGAATCTCAAGATCTTGAGTTCTCAGCCTGTCATATAGACTTCATCAAGATTCAAGAGACATGTTACTCATTTGATAAGTGTGTCTCAAAATATTCTACACTCCAATTATATTTTCTTGTACATTGTCCGTCAATTTACATATTTATTTTTGAGCATATGGCAGTATCTTATACTCCTTCTATCTTTTATTTTTTTACATTTTTCTTTTTGGTATGTCTTTTTCAATTTTTTATATTCCAAAAGTTTTTTAAAATATTAAAGTTTTATAATATAAAAATTAAATAAATTCACTAATTTCCCCGTTATTCCCACTTTATACATTAAATATTGATTAGTCCAAATACTTTACTCATTTTTCTTCAATAAATTACACTTTGTATTAACGTTCGTGCTCAATCTCAATATAAAAAATTGAGGGGTGGGAGGGAGTACAAAATTTCTATCAGCTGCTAATGAAACTACATGAAATATACTAAGAACTAGACAATATTTTTCACTTTTTAAACTAAGTTATTTACAAGTTTAAGTTGTCTTTAGAAAATAAAATGAAAATAATCACCATAAAATCATAACTTACATTAACGGTTATACTTTTTAACTTGTCCTACAGATAAAAATAATTTATAATACATTAACTTGAAAATTATTAACATATTTTGATAGAGCATTGATACAAATGTATAAGTGTTCGAATATGAAGTAATATAGAGAGTCAATGAATATATTATTTTACTTTTTTTGATATCTTTTTACTTTGAATCTGTTAAAGTGTGTAGTTTAAATGAACTTGTGTTTGAATCAAAATAATGTGGAATAAAAACAACATAAATACTCACTTTAAATATAATAATTTATTAAATTAAAATATTTGTTATAATTGTTAATTCAGAAATCTCAAATTAGTGATCTTGATTTTTCGAATAAGTCATCGCGAATTAGTAATTTAATTATAATATACTTTTTGTTAAAATCTATTTAAATTTATAGTGAAAAATGAAAGACCTAATTTAAAAATATTAGACAAAATCTCAAAAAGATATTTTTCAAACTCTTTTTTTTTTAAAATAAATTGTGAAGACATGTATCCCCAAATCTAGAAGCTAGTAAGTGTCCTTATCATTTGGACAAAAACATGGTTAAATTACAAATGGCACATGGTTCGACGGAGTTCGATAACAAATGTCAAACTTTAATTTATTAACACTAAATGACCTAAATTGAAAAAAAATAGATCGTTCCCACTAGAAATTACTTCAAAAATATAAACCAAATTAAATTAAACAATTATGGAAGGAGAACTTTCCTTTAAAAGATTTACGCCCGGCTCCCAAATTTTAAAAAGGGATGAAAGCAAGTGAAGGGAAAACAAATAATATAATTTGTATTCCTATTTGTGTTCTGAATTTTTTTTTAAGGAAGCAAATGATTGTGAATATAAATTTTATAAGATTCCTACCTAAATTTTTCACTCCAAAAATTGGATGCAAGTGAAATCAAGTGGTTTGACTAATTAAAAAATATATGATATTACAAATACACCCTTAATACTTAAATTATAATTTTTTACATTTAAGGATTAAATTGTAACGTTACAATCATTTATATGTTTTTCTTTCAACTCGAGAGCAGTAAAATTAATTTCATTCTATAATTTTTAAATTCGGGAGCAAGTGAGTGAAACATATTATTTCTTCTTTTAATTACTTTCGCCCCTTAAAAAACTCGAGAACAATGCCTTAGTTCAGAACAAATAATTGTTACTTTTTTCCGATTATCACCTATAATAATAACTTTTCCCGGACTATCTACCTTTTTTTAACTCCGTCCAACATTAATCATTTTGATACATTTATTGCGTTACACTATATTTAGAAGGTAATGCTACATATTTTGAATTGAATCCTAATTATGTTTTCAAATGATGTATGACATATTTTTATTCGGGTGATTTATATATATACTAGCCTATAACCCGTGCAAGGCACGGGCCTTAAAAATAATAAACTAAAAAATTTAATGTGAACGGAAAATATTAAAATAAAAGTAAAAATTAATATGATAAATTATAAAATGAGAAACTTAAATATTCATTGGAACATAAAAAAATAAAAAAAAAATACAAATGAGGCCGAGAAAGATAAATGAGGTATTATTAATATTATTTTATATTAAAATAATATTAATAATAAAAACATATAGAAAATCTAACATGTTTTAATTAAAAAAAGTAATTGACCGTGATATTTTTAGAAGTGTTTTAGTTATATTAATTATATTTATTAAAAAAATACGTTGACATGTTAAAATAAGTAATTTTTTTAATTAGGACAAATAGAAAAATTAACATGTTTTAATTAAAAAAAAAAGTAATTGTACGTAATATTTTTAGAAGTGTTTTAATTATATTAATTTTATGTGTTAAAAAATACGTCAACTTGTTAAAATATGTAAGTTTTTTTAAATAATTAAAAGTATTAAAATAGGTTTTAAAATATATATGTTGCACTTGATATTTTTGGAAAAAAGAGATTTTAATGATAACAAATATAAAAGGTAATATATTTTAATTTAAAGGTAATTGTCCGTGATATTTTTGGAAAAGAAGTATATTTTGTTAGAAAAAAATATTTTAACTATAAAAGACAATCAGCTAGTTACTATTTTTATATTATTTTATTATTTATTAAATAGAGTATTAAAATATGTTTTAAAATAAATAAGTAAGGATTGCAACTCATATTTTTGTGAAATATGGATTTTAGTGATGATATTTTTAATTATATTAATTGTATTTGTTAAAAAAAATATGTTCACTTGTTAAAATAGGTAAGTTTTTTTTTAAATAATTAAAAGTATTAAAATAAGTTTTAAAATATATAAGTAAGGGTTGTACTTGATATTTTTGGAAAATAGAGATGTTAGTGATAACAAATATAAAAGGTAATATATTTTAATTTAAAGGTAATTGCCCGTGATATTTTTTGAAAAAAGTAGATTTTGTTAGAAAAAAATGTTTTAATTATAAAATGGAATCAGCTAGTTAATATTTTTATATTATTTTATTATTTATTAAATAGAGTATTAAAATAGATTTTAAAATAAAAAAGTAAGGATTGCACCTCATATTTTTGGAAAATAGAGATTTTAGTGATAACAAATATAAAAGATATTATGTTTTAATTTAAAGGTAATTGTCGTGATATTTTTGGAAAAAGAGTAGATTTTGTTAGATTTTTTTTTAATTATAAAAGGCAATCAGTTAGTTACTATTTTTATATTTTTATATTATTTATTAAATAGAGTATTAAAATATGTTTTAAAATAAATAAGTAAGGATTGCACCTCATATTTTTGGAAAACATAGATTTTAGTAATAACAAATATAAAAGGTAATATGTTTTAATTTAAAGATAATTGTAATGATATTTTTGGAAAAGTAGTAGATTTTGTTAGAAAAAAAATATTGTAATTATAAAAATCAATCATCTAGTTACTATTTTGGTAACTTGACAATAATACAATTCCATTAAAGATTTGATTTGTAGTAGTTTTCGTTATCCTAAAAAGAAGTATATTTGTAGCGGTGTATCCTAAATTTAAACAAATTAGATCCCACATTTCCATTTTTTTGATTAGATTTCAATATTATTTGATTTTTATGTAGTAAAATATAGTGAAATATTAATGTAGAATAAAACTTTCCCGAATTTTGATTATATTATTAATTTATTAATTAGAAAAAGTACCGAAAACCAAAAACCGACCGTTAACCGAAAACCAAAACTTTCAATGTTTCGACTTTAATAATATAGTATAGATATATACTAGCTTAAAACCCGTGCGATGTACGGATTGTTATTAATAATTATTATTATTATTATTTATGTTTTAATATTCTATTAATTTGCATTTGCTAAAAAAAATAAGTAGACGTGTTCAACTTTTTTAAATAATTAAAAGTATTAAAATAGATTTTAAAATAAATTAATAATTGTTTGTCCGTGATATTTTTGGAAAAGGAGAGGTCTTAGTAAAGAAAAATAGAAAAAGTAACGTGTTTTAGCTGAAAAGGGAAGTACCCGTAATTAAAAGTATATAAATATGTTTCAAAATAAATAAGTAAGGATTTGTCCGGGATATTTTTGGAAAATGAGAGATTTTAGTAAGGAAAAATAGAAAGAGTAGCTTGTTTTAGTTGAAAAATGTAATTGTCCGTGATTTTTTTTAGAAAAAGAGAGGATTTTGTTAGAAAAAATAAAAAAGTCAATGTATTTTAGCTGAAAAGGTAGTTGGTTATAAAAATGTTATTATTTAATAATAATTTCTTTAAAAAATAAAAAAATAGAAAAAGTAACACGTTTCAGCTAAAAAAGTGCTCATAATTAAAAATATTAAAATAGATTTTAAAATAAATAATTAAGGGTTTGCCGTGATATTTTTGGAAAATGAGGGGTTTTAGTAAGGAAAAATAGAAAGAAGAACATGTTTTTGTTAAAAAAAATTATCTCCCATGTTTTTTTTAGAAAAAGAGAAGATTTTGTTAGAAAAAAATAAAAAAGATAGTGTATTTTAGCTGAAAAGGTAATTAATTATAAATAATGTTATTATTTAGTGATAGTTTTTTTTAAAAATAAGTAAGGGTAATTAAGTAAAATCACAAGTACCGACCGTCCGTCCGTCCGACTACCAAACTTTTAATGTTTCGTTTTTAATAATATAGCTTAAAACATGTGCGATGCACAGATTATTTTTAATAATTGTTAATTTTATTATTTATTATTTATATTTTATATTTTATTAATTGTATTTATTAAAAAAAATAAGTAGGCGTGTTAAACATTTTTAAATAATTAAAAGTATTAAAATAGATTTTAAAATAAATAAGTAACGGTTTACCCGTGATATTTTGGAAAAAGAGGGGCTTTAGTAAGAAATATAGAGAGTAACATGTTTTCGTTGAATTTTAAAATATAAAAGTAATGATTTGCCTGTGATTAACAATTATAATATTTTTATTTTATTTTATTAAATAGAACTATTCGTGATATTTTTGGAAAATGAGAGATTTTATTTACGAAAAATAGAAAAGTAGAAATTTTAGTTAGAAAATATAGAAAATAATATACAATTTGGCTAAAAGTGGTAATGAGTTAGTTATTAGCAATTATAACCTTATTATGTTATTTTATTAAATGAAACTGTTTGCGATATTTTTGGAAAATGAGATGTTGTAGTTCGAAAAAATATGAGATGTTTTAGTTAGAAAAAATAGAAAAGATATTCTATATAATAATTTTAATATTTTATCTAACGGTTCTCATTGATTTGATCAAAGATATTTAACGACTATGAATGGAGTGAGCAGACTACAAAAACTTTCACCAGACTACAAAACTTTCAATATTTCGTCTTTAATATAATAGTACTAGACTATAACACGTGCGATGCACGGATTGTTTAATAGTTGTTAACTTATTATTTGTGTTTGTGTATAATAATTTTTATTAGTCGGATATTAAATGAATCTGTTAAAAAACTAAGTAGGTCTCTAAATATATTTTTATCGAAATTTATAATTTATAATAATAAGGCATGTTAAAAATAAGAAATAACTTTCCAAAATAGATAGGACTATTTAAATAAGTTTTTCAAATAATTAGGTCTACTTTTAAAATAATTAGAATAATTTGTGATAATTAATTATAATATATTACACAAATAAGTATATTATTTTAATTGATGTGTAATCTTTATGCTTAAATAAATGTCTTTAGAAATGTACTAAAATATTTTTCAATAAATAAGCGCGTAAATTGGTCTAAGTATATTGACTTATAAAGTATAAGCTCATCACACGACCAAAATAAATGGGATAATTATCAAAATCATCACTCATTTGAACCATCAAATTAGTCACCAATTTTAAAAGTGACTCAATTTAGTTACTAATTTGAAATTTCGTATCAAGAAGACCATCTGCCAGTGACTAAATTGATATAAAATTTTAATTTTTAAATGACTAAATTGATACATATTTTCAAATTAATTACCAAATTGAGTCATTTTTGAAATGAGTGACTAATTTAATACATTTGAACTAAAAGAGCGATGATTTTGATAATTATCCCCAAAAGAAATAGGTTTAAGAGATGTTTTCTAATTAGTATAGTTAATTTTTTTTACATAAATATGTTAACTATTGAATGAAAAAATTAAAGAACGATTAACCAAACTACTAATAAAACTTTCTTTTGGAAGTGTTACTATTAAATATTTTATTACTTAATTTTTAATTTTTCAATTTTTCAATTTTAATTTTTGTTAGTTATATATAGGATACAGTTGATTTGTTATATATTAAAGATTAAAAAAATATAATACTACATATTTGACGAAATTTAATCTTTATTTATATTTTTAAAATTAATATTATAAATAATAATTTTAATATGTTGTCTTGTTTGCTTTTATATTTTTATGATTAATTTATGCATTCATTTGCTATATTAAATTGTTAAAAAATTTATAATGAATATTTATTTGACTCAACATGATTTAATAATTTATAGAAATGTCATTGTCTAATTTTTAGCATTTATTGTCGGATTCTAGGTAACATTTTATGTTACTAAATGAAATTGTCCCTGATATTTTTGAGGTTTTAGTTAGGAGAAGTTTTAGTCATGAAATACAAAAAAGAATATACATTTTAGAAAGAAAAAAAAAGCTAATCGGTTAGTTATTAGTAATTATATTATTATTTTATTTTGTTAAATAGAACTATTCGTGATATTTTTGGAAAATACGAGGCTTTAGTTATGAAAAATAGAAAAGAAGAAATTTTAGTTAGAAAATATAAAAAAAATATACACTTTGGCTAAAAAAGGTAATGGATTAGTTATTAGAAATTATAAATTTATTATGTTATTTTATTAAATGAAATTGCCTACGATATTTTTGGAAAATGAGATGTTTTAGTTAGGAAAAATAGAAAAGATATTCTATATAATAATTTTAATATTTTATCTAACGGTTCTTATCGATTTGATCAGAAATATGTAACGGCTATGAATGGAGTAACCAAACTTTTGGAGGACCGGACTACAAAAACTTTCAGGACCAGACTATAAAAACTTTCAATATTTCGTATTTAATATAATAGTATAAATGCAATTGCAACGGATATTTTTGAAGTTTTAGTTAGGAGAAATTTTAGTTAGAAAATATAAAAAAGAATATACGTTTTGGGAAAAAAAAGCTAATCGGTTAGTCATCAGTAATTATAATATTATTATTTTATTTTATTAAATAGAACCGTCCGTGGTATTTTTGGAAAATGAGAGATTTTAGTTAGGAAAAATAAAAAAGTAGAAATTTTAGTTAGAAAATATAAAAAAGAATATACACTTTGGCTAAAAAAGGTAATGGGTTAGTTAATAGCAATTATAAATTTATTATGTTATTTTATTAAATGAAACTGCCTGCGATATTTTTGGAAAATGAGATGTTTTAGTTTGGAAAAATAGAAACAATATTCTATATAATAATTTTAATATTTTATCTAACGGTTCTCATCGATTTGATCAAAAATATCCAACGGTTATGAATTGAATGACCAGACTACAAAAACTTTCATGACTACAAAACTTTCAATGTTTCGTCTTTAATATATACAAGCCTGTAACCCATGCGATGCACTGATGAATTTTAGTTTTTTTTATTTTATTATCTATATTTTGATTTATATGATTTTAAAAAGTAATCAAATATAATAATATATGTATGATGTTATTCTATGTTTTTTAGCCTATAAGTTGTGCGATACACGGATGAATTTTAGTATTTTTGATTTATTATTTTAGTATTTTTTCTATGATTTTTTAGTATTTTTTATCTTATTTTATTAGCATTTATTTGTATTTTGATCTTAAAAATTCTTAATATGTTGTTGACGGAATAATATCTTGAACTTTTGAATGTAGCTTAGAAAAATAGATGATATAAATATTTAATAATAATATGTTGTTGACGGGATTCGAATCTTGAACCCGTGGGAGCATTTTAGATATCAAGAAAATAATATTTTTTTAATATTACATCCAACGGTTCTCATTTATCGATATTTACATCTAACAGTTATTATTTAGATGACCAAACTACATATGACCAAACTACCAACCAAATAGATGGTGGTTACTCTAATTTAATTTATATTATTATTATTTTTTTAATATTAGATCTAATGGTTCTCATTCATCTATTTTAAAATCAACAATCCTTATTGATTTGGCGGTACATGACCAAAATTTTGGATAAAATTTCTCTTACGCTTATTGTATATAAGGATTTAATATGTTTTGCAAACACCTATTATACTTCCAATATTATATGTGTGTGTGTGTCGCGTGAGTGGAGGCGTATTTGGTATTCATTATTATATCGATTAACATAATCTTATAATACGTGATTTAATTTAACCATGAGATATTTTGTACATGATTTGAACTGACTAACTTGCCCCTGTGTTTATTATTTAATAGAAAAAGTTGTTTGTAGAAATTGAACTTGAGTTTATCTATTAACTGAAACATCTTTATATCGCTAAACTATAAAATCACAGATTTTTGGAACTTCGCTCGAAACGTGTGAGCATCATTTGATAGAAGACATTTTATTTAACTTCAAAAAATATAAAAATAATTATGCAGCTAAATTGAACTTAGGTTATATTGTTTACGGGATTCGAACCTTGAACCCGTTGGAGCATTTTAGATATCAATAAAATAATATTTTTTAATATTACATCCAACGGTTCTCATTTATCTATATTTACATCTAACGGTTATTATTTAGATGACCAAACTATCCACAGATGACCAAACTACCAACCAAATAGAGGGTGGTTTGCTTATAATAGTATAGTATAAATTTCAATAATTAAATGTATTAAAATAAGTTTTAAAATAAATAAGTAACTATTTGCCCGTGATATTTTTGGAGTGAGAGGTTTTATTAAGAAAAAATAGAAATAGCAACATGTTTTAGCTAAAAAGGTAATTGTCCATAATTAAAAATATTAAAATAGGTTTTAAAATAAATAAGTAAGAGTTTACCCGTGATATTTTTGAAAAAGTAGAGGTTGTAGTAAAGAAAAATAGAAAGAGTAACATATGTCTTAGTTGAAAAACTGTTTGTGATTTTATAGAAAAAGAATGGACTTTGTTTGAAAAATAGAAAATATAATGTATTTTAACTAAAAAATTAATTGGTTATAAATAATATTATTATTTAATAATAGTTTTCTTAAAAAATGAACAAATTTAAAAAATAACATGTTTTATCTGAAAAGGTAATTGCCCGTAATTAAAAGTATTAAAATATGTTTTAAAATAAGTAAGAGTTTGCTTGTGATATTTTTGGAAAATGTGGGGTTTTAGTAAGAAAAAATAAAAATAGTAACATGTTCTATTTTAAAAAGGTAATTATCCATGATTTTTTTAGAAAATAGAGGATTTTGTTAGAAAATATTGAAAAGTTAATGTATTTTAGTTGAAAAGGTAATAAGTTATAGTTTTTTTTAAATGAAAAAAAATACAAAAAGTAACATGTTTTAGATGAAAAGGTAATTGTCGTAATTAAAAGTATTAAAATAAATAAGTAAGGTTTGCCCGTGATATTTTTGGAAAAGGAAGAGTTTTAATAAGAAAAAATAGAAAGAGTAACATGTTTTCGTTAATTTTTTTTTTAGAAAAAGAGAACCCTAACATTGACATCAGTTACATAACCGTTTGTAAATAACCAAAACACAAGTCTATTTTTAAAGTTACACAAGCCTGTAACCCTGTGCGATGCATGATGAATTTTAGTATTTTTTATTTTATTATCTATATTTTGATTTATATGATTTTTAAAAAGTAATCAAATATAATAATATATATATGACGTTATTCTAAGTTTTTTTTAGCCTATAAGTTGTGCGATACACGGATGAATTTTAGTATTTTTTATTTTAGTATTTTTTATATGATTTTTTAGTATTTTTTATCTTATTTTATTAACATTTATTTGTATTTTGATCTTAAAAATTCTTAATATGTTGTTGACGGAATAATATCTTGAACTTTTGAATGTAGCTTAGAAAAATAGATGATATAAATATTTAATAATAATATGTTGTTGACGGGATTCGAACCTTGAACTCTTGGGAGCATTTTAGATATCAAGAAAATAATATTTTTTTTAATATTACATCTAACGGTTCTCATTTATCTATATTTACATCTAACGATTATTATTTAGATCACCAAACTACATATAACCAAACTACCAACCAAATAGAGGGTGGTTTGCTTATAATAGTATAGTATAGATATATATATATATTGATAACTTACTATTTGGGAACGATTTCGGAAACTAATTCAGGAACTCTAGAATTTTCCATTTTAAAATCTTTAGATAGAAGAGCTTGATATGCTATCGACTTCTAATTATATTTAATATTTTTATATTAAATAGTTACTATTTACTGTTTTTTTAAATATATATATATATATATATATATACTATTATATAATAGACGAAATATTAAAAGTTTGGTCGGTCGGTATGGTACATTGTGATTTTACTTAATTGTCCTTTCTTAAATTCGTGTTTTTACTTAATTAACTTTACTTATTTATAGAAATATATTATTAAATAATAATATTACTTATTTATAACAAATTACCTTTTTCACCTAAAATGCATTATTATTTTTATTTTTTCTAACAAATTTCCCTACTTTTTCAAATATATCACGGGCAATTACCTTTTTTAACTAAAACATGTTAGTTTTTCTATTTTTCCTTACTAAAACCTCTCATTTTCCAAAAATATCACGGACAAACCTTTAGTTATTTATTTTTAAACCTAATATTATAATTATTTTTTTAAAAATTTACCTATTTTTAAACCTTTAGTTTTTGTAGTCTGGTCACTCCATTCATAGCCGTTAGATATTTTTGATCAAATCATTGAGAACCGTTAGATAAAATATTAAAATTAGTATATAGAATATCTTTTCTATTTTTCCTAAAGAAAACATCTCATTTTCCAAAAATATCACAGACAGTTTCATTTAATAAAATAACATAATAAGGTTATAATTGCTAATAAATAACTCATTACCATTTTTAGTCGAAGTGTATATTCTTTTTTATATTTTTTAACTAAAATTTCTACTTTTCTATTTTTCCTAAATAAAACCTCTAATTTTCCAAAAATATCACGAATAGTTCTATTTAATAAAATAAAATAATAATCTTATAATTATTAATGACTAACCGATTAGTTTTTTTTTCCAAAATGTATATTCTTTTTTATATTTTCTAACTAATATTTCTCTTAACTAAAACCTCAAAAATATCACGGGCTATTACATTTAGTAGCATAAAATACTAATATTATGAATATATCTCTCTATCTATACTATATTATCAAAGACGAAACATTGAAAGTTTTGGTACCTGTTTTTTGATACGATATTTGCCTTATTTAATTGTTTATTTAATTATTATAATCAGTTACCCTTTCAATTAAATTATATTATCATTTTTTTCTTAAAATATCAGGGGAAATTTCATTTTCAGCTAAAACATGTTACTTTTTATATTTCCTTTGCTAAAATCCTTCATTTTTCAAATATATCACGAGAAAACCCTTACATATTTACTTTAAAATCTATTTTAATACTTTTAATTGACAATTACCTTTTTCAACTAAAACATGTCACATTTTCTATTTTTCTTACTAAACCCCCTATTTTTTCAAAAATATCACGGGCAAATCGTTACTTTTATATTTTAAAATTCAACGAAAACATGTTACTTTCTATTTTTATTACTAAAACCCCTCTTTTACCAAAATATCACGGACAAACCGTTACTTATTGATTTTAAAATTCATTTTAATAATTTTAATTATTTTAAAATGTTTAACACGCCTACTTATTTTTTTTAATAAATTCAATTAATAAAATATAAAATATAAATAATAAAATTAACAATTATTAAAAACAACTTGTGCATCGTACGGGTTTTAAGCTATATTATTAAAGACGAAACATTAAAAGTTTGTGTTGGTCCTTGTGTATTGCAGAAGGGGGGGGGGGGGGAATGAATGCAATTCTGATAAAATTCAATCTCAGTTTCAACAACCAAAACTAAGATTTAATGTTATCAATAATATGTATGCATTCACAAACAGTGTAATCGAGAAGACAGGATTCACAAAATAAATGTTTTATTTATTTTGCAAAGTGTTGCTACAACCTCAAGAGAGAATTCTTGAGCTTCGGTTTTCTTCAAGACACTTGCTTGTCTTTGTTACATATCTAGAATGAATTGACAGTAGGTATAAGACTAATCCTATCACTATCAGTCACGGGTTTGTGAAGCTGCTGTCACTGTCAAGTGGCAGCTTCTTACAGATTGTCTTACCCATGTGACTTTCCTAAATTGCTAACATGTCAGATATACATTATAAAGAAAGCAACCTAGATTCATTCTATTTCCAGCTTAAGCAATTCAGCAAATAAAGACTTGACCTTGCTCTTGAATTGATTCGCTTTTGTTTTGCAGTGCTTGAAGCTTCTGTCGTAGTCTTGCAGACTTGGTGCAGCTTAGGGATACTACAACACGCCTGTTTCTTGAACATTGAAACTGTCACGGGATTTGACTGAGAAAGATACTTAGAACAAGGGTCTTTCTCGAGACAGTTACTTTTGCCACAAAGCTTGCTGTCACAGGAATGTGCTTTTGGTGACAGTAGGAGTTCCCCGCATAGTGTGCTGTCGAGGTTTCCAAACTTGCTGTCGAGGGCTAAAGTTGTTGTCGCGTAGTCTTCCGCCAATGTTGCTGTCAGAGTGAATATGCTATCTTGACTTGCAACATTCTGTCTTCTTGTAATCTTACTGTCGAAGCTTTAGGACAGTAACCTTTATTCATGTTGTCATCTAATTATGCATCCTTTGAGGCTTGAACACAGCAAGTGAACTTCTTTCAAATTATACAACTAGAATAACATTACATACTGATTACAAGAACATACTTTGGCTGTGACAGTATGTTCTACTTAATTAAAAATTAAGTACATTCAAAGTTAAGTTATTTCTATGTTATCACCCATAAATCCCAACAATCTCCCCCAATTTGTTTTTATGGAAAATAACAACAAATTTACAATATGTGCTGACAACTTAACTAACAAGATCAGAATGGATTAAGAATTTTTACTTAGCTTGAGATTTCCTCTTCTGCCTTGCTACATCCTCTCTTTTGAGAGCTTCTACCAAGCAGCCTCTTAGACCTTCTATAAGAGAAATTTCAGCAGCAGAAACTGCAGCATCCTCTACTTCTTCAATGATCTTCTTTATGGTAGGAGAGAGGAGAGAACTAGCATCCCTGAGATTCAGCCATTGCTCTATATCATATGGATAGGTTCTGAAGTGAAGTTCTTCAAGAATGAGCTTGAATCTACTTCCAGGATAGGCATTGAGAGTCCTTCTCCTTTGCTTGTCCAGCTTTGAGTCTTCTCCTTTTCTCCCTTCCAATAATTTCTCTATTTCATCAGAACAAATCTGCTCCAAGGGATGAATTGATCCAGCTACCATATACTGTAAATCCTTCAGAATAGTTGTTTTTAGCTTGTGAAAGCTGCAAACATAGATTTCTTCTTTTAGATACTTCATTCTTAGGGGATTTTCCAGCATACATGATTGATAATTTGGAGCTTCACTTTCTGCCTTGTTGGAGACCTTGCATCTTTCCAGTAGTTCAGCTTCCTTCTTATCAAGTTCTGACTTAGTTTGAGAATATTGAGAAGATTCAGGTCTTTTGCTTGGCTTGGGTTCCCTTTCCTGAGTTGGTTGGGTTTGCCCTTCTTCTGTGGGTAAATCCTCAAACTCATAGTACCAGTGGTATGGTATAGGAGAAGGTGGTAGATCAGTGAGAATATCAGCATCATCAAAATCTGCAAAATTGTAGCCAAATTTCTGATAGAATTCAGAATCCCTATCAGCCTGATATTTCAGAATATGTTCCATGACAGGCTCTGGAACATCATCATAGCTTTCCATCAACTCTACCATCCTTTCCAAGTAGAAGAAATCAATTCTTCTTTTATCTATTTCCATCATGTTACCACTGAGTGATGTGGCTACAAGATCAAAGTCCTTGTTCATCCTGATAGATCTTGATTCTGGCCACCACAGAATGTACTCAGCAACCTCTTGATTAGCATCCAGCTTAATCTCAACACTCTTGATTTCTTTTGATTGCATTTGTTGTACCTTAAGACTGTTGGGAGGTATTGATTGAATTGGCATCTTCAGATTTCTGCCTAATCCAGTGGCCTTTTCCTTTCCTGAGCACATGTACTTTCCTGCAGGTTTCTGTCTAGAAAACCATGCCTTAGCTTTAGCTTTCAGTCTCTTGGGCTTGACAGCAGCTTTGGCTTCATCCTTGACAGAACCTTCCTTGACAGTACCTTTGTCGACATTATCTTCTATGACATCATCTTCTTTGACAGTTTCCCTGTCGACAGTACCTTTGGTGACAGCATCTTTTTCTGCATTTATGCAGTCAATAGCACATCTAAGAATGCTTGCCTCCAAAGCTTCCAGTATTCTTGACTCCTCTTCATCTGTTGCACCAGCATCTTTCTTTTCCTGACTAGGAGTTTCTTCATTACCTTCATTCTGAGATTGAATACCAGTATTCCCAGAATTACTTCCACCAGCATTTCCAGCATTTCCAGAAGCTTCACCACCTCCAACCTCATCATCATCATCATCATCATCATCCTGAGGAGGAAGGTTATAGAGACAGCTTCCACCTTGATCATTTCTTTTGGCATTGGCTCTAGAGATTAGTTCCTTCACTTTAGCTCCCAGTGTCTTGTCTCTCAACACCAGCATTTTGTAGATCTCTTGAACATCATAAACTCTTCCTGGATTGGCATTTGAATTGATTATTCCATCTAACACTTTCAGAATTGACTTGGTTTCCATTCTGGATGTGCCAACCAAATTCATGAAGTTGTTCCTTCTTGTGCCATCCTTAGTTATAGATCTGTAGAAAACACTTGGTGGATTTGTGTAGACTTCAGGTAGCTTTTGTGTGAGCAGGTTCTGGATTTTCATATCCAATATTTCATTGAATGGTGTTTGAGTTGCCCTGATCTTTCCCTTCAAAGCACACAACACCTTTGCTGGCAGACTCTGCAATAACTGCATTGTGATGAAATAAGATATGCCAGAAGTGAAATAGATACTTACAACCCATCTTTTCTCATCATTCACCATTACACTGACACTAGTGATTTGATCCTTTAACAATTTTGTGGTGTTGGTTGGACGGTTTCTTGGAGCATTCATTGCTTCTTCCACCAAACTGCTAAATTCACTGTCATGGTTGAGTAATGTGCTCTCCCTATAATCCACCATCAAAACATTGGCTTCTTCTTGATCAAATTCAGTGCCATTTGACCAAATAATTCCCTTTTGGATGGATTTAGGCAGTTTCCCTTTACCTTTCCCAAGCTTGTTTTGTTCCTCCATTTCTCTCCATTTCTTCTGTAGAGTAGTTTCTTGAGTTTCTGGAGTTGGCTCTCTAATTACCACAGGAGGCAAGATTGGGTGTTTAGATGCAGGTCTTCTTTGCAGTGCATCTTGAGTTGCCTTGGACATTAACACCCTTTCACCATCCATGTCCACTTCAACAAGCTCTTCAGCTTTATCCTTTGGTTGTCCACTGCTTGGTTTGACTTGCTCCCCCTTAGACATTGGTTTTCCTTTAGCTCCCCCTCTGGTCTTCACAGATACTGGCTCCCCCTGAGTTCCACCTGATTCCTGATTCCCCTGAGTTCCACCTGATTCCTGAATAGGCAATGATTCTGATCTTGCTACCTTCTCCCCCTTAGTTGAGTTGGCAGCTACTAGGTCAGTAAGGAACTGGATGGAGAGCTGAGTAGCAGCAAAACCATCAACCACCAGTTGAGAGAGAGTCCATCTTGGAGTTCAATGTAGCACACTGTCCTTCCAGAGCTGCAATCCTGTTACCATAAGTAGCAGAGGGGCCACCATACCTTAACCTTCTTGGAGGGGAAGGAAAAGAAAGGGGCTTGGAAGCTATGGGGGTTCTCACACTCTCAGGGTGTTTTTGAGTGATCTCATCACCCCTCATAGATTGACTCTCAAGGCCTAATGCCTGAATAGTGTGGGCTCCCTCAATATCTCTCTGGACATGCTCAAGTCCCGCTCCTTTTGCCAGCTCATTTGGCTGCCTCTCATTTTTATGCTCACCTCTCTTTTCTTTTATCTCTCTTTTCTTTTGCACACCCTCACTCAACCTAGATGCATGGGTATGAGCAGTACTAACATGCATGGAAGGAGTAGATTTAGAATGTACCTTTAAGAGTTTGGCAAGAGGTAGATCATCATTAGAGGCATCCTCAATGATTATAGCATCAAAATTAGGCTGAGAGGACTGGACAGCAACTTTGGCAGGAATGTTACTGTCAGTTGGAGTCTGGACAGCAGGTTCTGGCATGACAGCAACTTTGGGAGGTGGAGTGACAGTAGGTTCTGTAGTGACAGTATCTTTCTCTCCACCCATGACAGTAGCTGTGTCAAGGACAACAACATTGCCAGTGTCTTTGACAGCAACAGAGGCTGTGACAGTATCTTCCTGAAGGTAAGATGCTCCTTGGAGTTCAGACAACGTGTTGGCTGTTTCATTTTCTGACAAAATACCACTTTGCCCTAGCTCAGTGTTTGGAGGAGTGGTGTCCATCTCACTTTGAGAAATGGGTTCTTGTGGACCACTAGATGGGGGCTCATCCATGATTGGAGATGGATGATCAAAACTTGAAGGGTTGGGACTGTCCCCTTCTCTAGGTTGTTGAGAAGAAACAAAAGAATGTGTAGGGAAGGAAGAAGGTGAAAGTGTAGCAGAGAGTGGGGGCTGATTCACAGATGAAACATGTGAACCATCAATAGGAGTAGAGAAATCCTCACTGTGCCCTAACTCACTGTGAGTTTCTTCAAGTGGGGGTATCTCAGGTTGTGAACCATGAGTTTGTGCAGACTCTGTACAGGGTGCCTTGGGAGATAGGCCAATTTCAATAGATGCACCTTGTTGAGAAGGCACATCTAGGGAGGTGTTTGAATCCCTTTTAGTAACTACAGTTTGTTGAGAAACTGCAGCTTGGCTAACAGTGGTTTTGGTCCTCCTAGCTCTCTTCTTCTTAGGCTCAGGGGGAACCACTGGGGGTTCTGTTTGACTACCTTCCTTATTTGCTGCACTAGGTGCAGTGTCTCCCTCTTGACTAACAGAGCTACCACCAACATCAGCTTCTAAGGGCCTTTTTCTGGATTCTTGCAAAGCTTCTCTTTGGGCTTTGGTAAGTCTAGAGGGCCTAGGCTGAGTGTATGGTGTTGAATGTGGGTTAACTGAATTTGGGTCTAATTCAGTTTCATTCACAAGAGTAAAGGAATCATAACCAGAAGGTAATGGATAATCAAGGTTGGACACTTGATCAACCATGTGCTGAGTGAAACAGAGTGGAATGTGTGCATTGAGATCCTGTGATGATAACAGTGTGTGTGTGTGTTCTTTTTCAAAACTGAGCAAGCCTCTAAACGAGGGGCAACATCATTAAAATCACAGAATGAATTAATGCACATCATAAGAAAGCGAGGGTAGATTGATACCTTCTTACCTATGGCAGCTTTGAGGTGTGCCATGAGGAGAGCTCCAACATTCACCTTGTATCCATGGACAAGAGAATGTGTCAGTTTCTTGATGTAGGAGGGTATTCCATTCCAGCCTGTGGACTTGGTAGAGAACACCTTGACCATCACATCAAATATCATGCTCCACTCCTTTCTCAGATGCTTCCTATCCATTTCACCAGTTGGATACCATTTGGTAGTCCCCTCTTCGAGAATAGGGCCTGCATACCCAATCTTCAAGAAGAGCTTCTTGAGAGTGTCATCATTGGCAAGTTCAGTAAATTGTTGTCTTGCTTCAAGGGTAATTCCAAGAGCAGTGTTGATGACCTCAGCTGTAAGAGTGTATTGTTGCCCAGAGATTGTGAATTGAATACCCGGGTTCTCACCCTCAGTTTGAGCAACAGCAGTTCGCCAAAACGCCTCAATTCTGTCTAAGTCGAGAATGGGGGTTAAGGTGATGGCAGAACCGAGATAGGACTTGTTCAAGAAAAACACGAGTCCTTTGAAACCTTCACCAGCATCATTTGGGGAAAAGATGCCAGCAAAGTTTATTTGAGAGAGAGTCTGTTTGGCTGCCATGGAGATTTCAAGAAAAGAAGAAAGTAAGAAAGTGGCTTTTTGCTTGAAGAAAAGTATATTGCCTTGAGTTCGATGAGAGTGATATGTCTGAGTAACTGGGGAATAAATAGAGGTATCTCAAACGTTGTGCACAAAAAGTGGAATTAAAGAACGTGTCTTAACCCACTCTTATAACACATCAGTTACTGCCCGTTATTCACTGACCAACGTGGGATAAATATCCAATTTCAACGGTCCACTATTGTTGACAGTAACCTGTGTGCTAGAAACAATTTGTCAGTAATAAGGGGTGGTGACAGTAGGTTTTGCGCGACAGCAACTATTGCGCAAAAACTTGCTGTCACCGTTAAGTATATGAATGACAGTATCCTTTACAAGTCTTGACAGAAAGTCTTTCCCTGCTGTCAAGAAGGTTGCTGTCAAGAAACACACGACAGTATTCTTCTTAACGACAGTAACTTCGATTGTGAATTGGTTCTGTCATGAACTTATTAGAATGCTTTATTCATACACTTAACTTAATATTGACAAATTATGGATTTAGCAATGTAATCTTTTGAACACAGATATTGAGCAATTAACACAGACAAATCATAAACACAAGAACAAGAACTTTTATTATTATTATTATTGATAAAATCATTAAAAATAGAACATGGAGTACATTATTCTATGATTTTATCAACTAGTCCTAAAAGCTCTTCCTTAATCTCTTCTTCAGAGCGACCTTCTTTTTCAAGAAGTGCCTGAAGCTCCTTCTCTTCTTCCTGAGCCTTGGCCTCCTCTTCCTGTTTCTTTTCCTCGTCGATCTCATCCCTGGCGTCCAACAGCATCTCGAAGAGTTCATCAATCTCTTCACTGTCGGGTTCACTATCGCACCGTTTTAGCCCTACTTCAATTCCTACTTTGTTTTCCATTATTTACTTTAAAACTGATAGCAGACTGGTGAAACCTAAGGTTAATTTATAGGCAAAACCGTCTAAGGATTAAATTCTAATGGTCAACAGTTAGAGTACCCATACAACTACCACAAAAGTAATTAATGGTCGTGTCCTCCTTTAATCCTACAGATTAATGCAAAACGGTGTGAAAGTCCAATGGAACAGATTTTTATCTCTCAAACTAAACAAGTAACCACATTAATGTCATACACGGTCTAAAAGTATGAGACTGGCACAAAATACTGACATGAAAAGTCAAATCAACACATGCTGTCACATAACAGACATAGACCAAGTAGACAGTAACTTCTCTTGACAGCAGGTTTGAAGTTGCTGTCATGAGCTTCAAAAGAGAATTTGGAAATATAGAAAACTGAGTAAATCAACATACCAGATTCAGCATTCCCAATTCACTTACCAACCTGTTGAAGGTTGCTTCATCCAATGGCTTAGTGAAGATGTCAGCAAGTTGCTTGTCAGTTGGGACATAGATCAGCTTCACAGTTCCTTGTTCAACATGCTCTCTGATAAAGTGATGTCTTATATCAATGTGCTTTGTCCTAGAATGTTGAACTGGATTGTCTGAAATGGCTATGGCACTAGTGTTGTCACAGTAGATAGGAATTTCACTTAACACTAGACCATAATCCAGAAGTTGATTCTTCATCCATAGAATTTGTGCACAGCAACTGCCTGCAGCAATATACTCAGCTTCTGCAGTTGAGGTAGAAACTGAATGCTGCTTCTTGCTAAACCATGAGACCAATCTTCCACCAAGAAATTGACAGCTACCAGTAGTACTCTTTCTGTCAATCTTGCATCCAGCATAGTCTGAGTCTGAGTAGCCAATTAGATCAAATCCAGTGTTCTTGGGATACCAAAGACCTAGGTTAGGAGTGCCTTTTAGGTATCTAAAGATTCTCTTGATGGCTACTAAGTGAGACTCCTTTGGATCACTTTGAAACCTTGCACAGAGACATGTAGCAAACATGATGTTAGGTCTGCTAGCAGTTAGGTATAGGAGATATCCTACCATGCCTCTATAGGTGCTTGAGTCAACTTTCTTCCCTTTAGGATCAAGATCCAGACTAGTTGAGGTGGACATTGGTGTCTTTGCAGGTGATGAATCTTCCAAGTTGAACTTTCTGAGAAGCTCCTTGATGTATTTAGCTTGACAAATGAAGATTCCATCAGATTGTTGAAGAATTTGTAATCCCAGAAAGAATGACAATTCTCCCATCATACTCATCTCATATTTGTTACTCATGAGAGAGGAAAAATTCTCACACAACCTCTCATTTGTTGAACCAAAAATGATATCATCCACATAGATTTGTACCAGAATGATGTCCTTGCCATGGTGTTTGTAGAAAAGTGTCTTGTCCACAACTCCTCTAGTAAACTGATTGTCCAAGAGAAAAGTGGAAAGTGTGTCATACCAAGCCCTGGGTGCTTGCTTTAGTCCATACAAAGCTTTGAAGAGTTTGTATACAAAATCATACACTTCAGCATCCTCAAACCCTGGTGGCTGTTCAACATACACTTCTTCTTCCAATTCTCCATTTAGGAAGGCACTTTTGACATCCATCTGAAATACTTTGAAGTTGCAGTGTGCAGCATAGGCTAGAAAGATTCTTATAGCTTCAAGTCTTGCAACAGGTGCAAATGTCTCATCATAATCTATTCCCTCCTGTTGACAGTAACCCTTAGCTACTAGCCTTGCTTTGTTTCTTGTCACTAATCCATTTTCATCAAGCTTGTTTCTGAAAACCCATTTGGTCTCAATGATTGACTTTCCCTTAGGTCTTGGAACCATCTTCCATACATTGTTCCTTTCAAACTGATTTAGCTCTTCTTGCATGGCTATCACCCAGTCAGAATCCAACAATGCTTCATCAGTTGTCTTGGGTTCCATTTGAGACAGGAAGCATGAAAACATGCTGTCAGCAGAGACTTTGTTCCTTGTCCTCACTCCAGAATTAGGGTCACCAATGATGAGGTCACTTGAGTGATCCTTGTTCCACTTGGTGATTCTGGGCAAGCTACTTGACTGTACAGGAACATTTGCTTCAGTTTGTTGAGTTGAATGATCACCAATCCCATTGTCTTCACCATGTTCTTCATTGTCTCCAGAGTCACCACTGTCATGAATGTTAGAGGTTATGGTCTGTGACTGAGCTGGAGTTTGGTTGACAGTAGTGGTATTGACAGTATCTTTATCAACTTCAACAATTTGAGTGAAGCTAGGTTCTTCATCCACAATTTCCTCAGCTTCCAAGTATCCTTGATTCTCAAATCTGAATGTCTGCATCTTTCCTTCTTCATGTAGTCCTGGAAACTTGGTTTCATCAAATGTGACATTGACACTTTCTTCAATAATTTTGTGTTCCATAACATAAACTCTGTAGGCAGTCCTTTCTGTGCTGTAACCCATGAATAGTCCTTCAAAAGCCTTGGTGTCAAATTTTCCTTTCTTCTCATGGTTATCCTTCATCATAAAGCATTTGCTCCCAAACACATGAAAATATTTGACAGTAGGTTTCTTTCCTGTTAACAGACAGTAAGGTGTACTTGCATGAGTTTTGTTGATCATGGTTCTGTTCTGAGTATACCAGGCTGTGTTGATAGCTTCAGCCCAGAAATATGTTGGCAGTTTGGCATCATGCAACATAGTTCTAGCTGCTTCAATGAGAGTCCTGTTCTTTCTCTCTACAACTCCATTCTGTTGTGGAGTTCTTGCAGCAGAGAATTGTTGTACAATTCCTTCATCTTTACAGAAATTTCCAAGAGTGGCATTTCTGAATTCTGTACCATTGTCACTCCTCAAGATTTGAACTTTTGAGTTTGGAGTTCTATCAAGAACTCTGACTTGATCAATAATTACTTGAGCAGCTTCATCTTTGGATTCAAGAAACTTCACCCAAGTGTACCTTGAGTAATCATCTACCATAACTAAGGCATATCTCTTCTTGGCCATTGATGGTACATTGACTGGTCCAAAGAGATCCATGTGAATCAACTTGAGTGCTTCTATGTTGGTGTTCAATTGCTTGGATTTGTGCACAGCTCTTCTTAGTTTGCCCATTTGACAATCTTCACACAGTCCTTCTTGACAGAATTCCTGTTGGGGCAAACCTCTCACTAACTCCTTCTTCATCAGAATATTCATTGTCTTGAAGTTGAGATGTGAGAGCTTCCTGTGCCAAAGCATACTGTCACCAACAGAATCTTTACTGTAAAAACAGTAAACCTTATCCTTCTTTGTTGAATTTAAGTCAGCAACAAACAAGCTTCCTTTTCTAACCCCTTTTAGAGAGAGGCTACCATTCTTCTTGTGATAGATGTTACACAGCATCATGTCAAAATCAACCTTGAATCCCCTGTCACTGAATTGGCTGACACTGAGTAGATTGTGCTTCAATCCATCCACAAGAGCAATATCTTCAATGACAACATTTCCAATTTCCAGACAGTCATATCCCATTGTGTAACCCTTGCTGTTGTCTCCAAAGGTTATGATTGGGCCAGCTTTCTCAACATAATGTGATAGTAGGGCTTTATCACCTGTCATGTGTCTTGAGCAACCACTGTCAATGATCCACATGACTTGATCTTTCTTCTTGCCCTGCAAAACAGAATGTGTCTAAGATGCATATGGTACCCAATCCTTGTTGGTCCTGCAGTTTCAGTGTCTCCTGAGTTTCTTTCAGTCATAAAATCACAAGCATTATCAGTAATCTCCTGTTTGACTTCTCTTTTCACCCACTTAGGTTTAGAATTGGACTTGGTCCTTTTCTTAGTGAATGGAGCCTTTTTGCTGTTGCCAGCAGGCTCAGAAGTCTCAACAGTGTTTATGTATGAACATTTTTCAGTAGTGAGAATAGGTAAGTTAAAGCATGTACTCATGACAGTGATTTTGCATGGAATACATTCAATGTTATTACAGACACTCATAGTTCTATGCATAAGGGGGGTTCTGTGTAAGTTACCATTGAGTTCAGTTGCATTGATCTTATCCTCAATTGGTTTCTTACAAACATGTGTTAAGTGATGAGTAGATCCACAGTTATTGCATAGTTTCCTAGAAGCACCTCCAACATTAGTGTATCTATTTCCTTTGTTGACTCCTACCTTTCCATTCCTATTCTTAGACTTGGGAGTTACTAGATTGATAGTATGTTCAGAAGTTGATGTCGAACTTTCCTTGACAGTATCTTTTATTCCTACTGTCTTGACAGAAGGTTTTAAAGTTACTGTCTTGGAACCATTCTTGACAGTATCTTTGGAAGATTCTGTCTTGCCAACTGTGACACCATCTTTTGAACTTACTGTCTGATTGCTTGGTAAGTTTACTGTCTTGGGAATTGTGACAGTATCCTTTCCATCCTTGAATGTGCTGTCAACACCTTCATCCTCATCAAGAATTTCTTGTTTGATGAGCATGGCTTCTTCATCAAACTCAATTTCTGCAGCTTTGAAAATGGGAGTTTTAACTTTCTTGAGAATGGTGGGTTTGACAGCAGCATTTCCAGGACAATCTTGAATCACAGTTTCCTTTTCAGGTCTTCTACCATATGAAAAACCTATACCAACTGACTGATTTTCTGTATGCTTATCATTGTAATCCTGAACTATCTTTGATGAGTTTTTATAAGCCTTGATTTTAAATTCATTTTCAGCAATCTCATTTCTCAGGAATTCCTCAACCTCTTTAGCACATTTCAATTCATTTTTAAGTTTAGCATTCTCCTGAGCTAAAGAGTCTAGTGAACTGGTTTTAAGAACAAGAGATTCATTTTCAGACTTTAGTGTTTCATTTAGCTTACTCAGCCTAGTGATCTCCTCATTGGCAGCAGATAAGCTAGTATAGACATTGAACATTTCAGAACTTAAGTCTTTAATGGTTTTCTTATACTCATCAATGGACATATCAAGTAAGACAAGTGAAGGTACCTGACTTGAAGATGTTGATGTTACTTCATCAGTGCTAGCCATGAGAGCTAGGTTGACATATTCTTCTTCATCTTCATCATCAGACTCATCCCAACACTTTCCTTCAGCCACATAGGCTCTACCTTGATTCTTCTTAGAGTATCCACCAGTTCCTTTCTCAAATCTCTGAACCTTTTTGGGTCTTTTGCACTCAGTAGCAAAATGACCGGGTTCACCACAGTTGTAACACTTGAATTTAGATCTATCCACAAATCCAGTCTTGTATCCTCCTTTGAATTAACTTCTCACAACAGCCTTTGATGAGCTTCCCTTGGTGAACTTGGATGCTTGGCCTTGGGGCCTGAATGACCTATCCTTCTTGAACCTAAAGTTCTTGAACTTTTTGGCCATGTAAGCCATAGTAGGATTGTCCATGCTTTCCAGTTCCTCCATTGTGTAGAAGTCTTCATCTTCCACATCCTTGAGCTGTAGTACTACTTTCTCATCATCTTCAACAACCTCTTCTATCTTCAAGGATTGTACAGGGGTTGGTTGTGTGATTTGTAGTGCTTCACTAGGTTGTGTGATCCTTGGCACTTGTGCTACTAGGGCACTTGACATGTTAGCCATCTTGTTCCTTGTTCCACTTTGTATGGCTCTCTTTTGAAAGAGTTCAAGTTCATAAGATTTCAGAATGCCATAAAGTGTCTCAAAGGTTATATTGTTGAGATCTCTTCCTTCTCGTATGGCTGTTGTCTTGTGTTCAAGATGATCAGGCAGTGTAAGCAAGAACTTGACATTCAATTCTTTTCTGTCATAGTACTTGCCATGTATCTGCAGTTCAGTTAAGAACTTACTGAACCTTTCAAACATGGAAGTTAAGTCTTCACCAGGCTTGGCCATGAATGCCTCATATTGAGATATAAGTATTTGCCTTTGGTTGCCCTTAACCTCTTCACTTCCTTCACAGAGTAAGGCTAACCTGATCCACATCTCCTTGGCTGATGTGCAGCTTATCACACTTCCACACGTGGCTTTATCCAACGTGAGAGAATCGAGCAAGATGAGTTGCAAGTGATCATCTAGAACCATTTTCTCCTTCTCAGGTTCCAAAATTTCCGAGGGATCTTTGGGAACCCAATGTGCAGGAATGATTTCACCATTTACTGTTGTGGCTTCAATTTCCTTCCTTGGTATGAAAGGACCATTCTCGAGTATACCTGGGTATAGTTGATTCGCAGCTTTGATAAACAACAAGATTTTTCTTTTCCAAATGTTGTAGTTCTCTTTATCAAAAGCTAGGATCTTGATACTGTTTGATTTCTGCATTGTCGTCGGGATCTCAGATATGTATGTTAATCTGATCGCTCTGATACAAGTTGTTGGTCCTTGTGTATTGCAGAAGGGGCATAAGGGGGGGGGGGGGATGAATGCAATACTGATAAAATTCAATCTCAGTTTCAACAACCAAAACTAAGATTTAATGTTATCAATAATATGTATGCATTCACAAACAGTTTAATCGAGAAGACAGGATTCACAAAATAAATGTTTTATTTATTTTGCAAAGTGTTGCTACAACCTCAAGAGAGAATTCTTGAGCTTCGGTTTTCTTCAAGACACTTGCTTGTCTTCGTTACATATCTAGAATGAATTGACAGTAGGTATAAGACTAATCCTATCACTATCAGTCACGGGTTTGTGAAGCTGCTGTCACTGTCAAGTGGCAGCTTCTTACAGATTGTCTTACCCATGTGACTTTCCTAAATTGCTAACATGTCAGATATACATTATAAAGAAAGCAACCTAGATTCATTCTATTTCCAGCTTAAGCAATTCAGCAAATAAAGACTTGACCTTGCTCTTGAATTGATTCGCTTTTGTTTTGCAGTGCTTGAAGCTTCTGTCGTAGTCTTGCAGACTTGGTGCAGCTTAGGGATACTGCAACACGCCTGTTTCTTGAATATTGAAACTGTCACGGGATTTGACTAAGAAAGATACTTAGAACAAGGGTCTTTCTCGAGACAATTACTTTTTCCACAAAGCTTGCTGTCACAGGAATGTGCTTTTGGTGACAGTAGGAGTTCCCCGCATAGTGTGCTGTCGAGGTTTCCAAACTTGCTGTCGAGGGCTAAAGTTGCTGTCGCGTAGTCTTCCGCCAATGTTGCTATCAGAGTGAATATGCTGTCTTGACTTGCAACATTCTGTCTTCTTGTAATCTTACTGTCGAAGCTTTAGGACAGTAACCTTTATTCATGTTGTCATCTAATTATGCATCCTTTGAGGCTTGAACACAGCAAGTGAACTTCTTTCAAATTATACAACTAGAATAACATTACATACTGATTACAAGAACATACTTTGGCTGTGACAGTATGTTCTACTTAATTAAAAATTAAGTACATTCAAAGTTAAGTTGTTTCTATGTTATCACCCATAAATCCCAACAGTTTGGTAGTCGGATAGACGGACGGTCGGTACTTAGTGATTTTACTTAATTACCCTTACTTATTATTTTTTAAAAACTATCACTAAATAATAACATTATTTATAACCAATTACCTTTTCATCTAAAATACATTACCTTTTTTTATTTTTTTTCTTACAAAATCCTCTCTTTTTCTTAAAAAAAACACGGGCGATTATATTTTTAACAAAAACATGCTACTCTTTCTATTTTTCCTTATTAAACCCCCCATTTTCCAAAAATATCACGGGTACTTATTTTTTTAAAAAAACTATCACTAAATAATAACATTATTTATAACCAATTACCTTTTCATCTAAAATACATTAACTTTTTTTTATTTTTTTTCTTACAAAATCCTCTATTTTTCTAAAAAAAACACGGGCGATTATATTTTTTAACAAAAACATGTTACTCTTTCTATTTTTCCTTACTAAAACCCCTCATTTTCCAAAAATATCACGGGCAAACCCTTACTTATTTATTTTAAAATCTATTTTAATACTTTTAATTATGTTACTTTTTCTATTTTTTCATTTTCTAAAAAATTTATTATTAAATAATAACATTTTTATAACCAACTACCTTTTTAGCTAAAATACATTATCTTTTCTAACAAAATCTTCTCTTTTTCTAAAAAAAATCACGGGCAATTACCTTTTTTAACTAAAACATGTTACTCTTTCTGATTTTTCTTTACTAAACCCCTCATTTTCCAAAAATATTCCGGACAAATCCTTACTTATTTATTGTGAAGCCTATTTAAATACGTTTAATTACGGACACTTACCTTTTCAGCTAAAACATGTTACTTTTTCTATTTTTCCTTACTAAGACCCCTCCTTTTCCAAAAATATCACGGGCAAACAGTTATTAATTTATTTTAAAATCTATTTTAATACTTTTAATTATTTAAAAAAGTTTAACATGTATACTTATTTTTTTTAGCAAATGCAGATTAATAGAATATTAAAACATAAATAATAAAAATAATAATTATTAATAATAATAATCCGTGCATCGCACGGGTTTTAAGCTAGTATATATATATATAGTTGCACTCTAGGAAGAACACTTTATATAAAAAACAATAAAGAACACCATCGTAAACACTTTATTTTTCATAAAAATTGATTTTTTAAAGTTAGAATCATAAAATTGAACAACAATTAAACCTAACATATCGAATTTAACGTAAAATCTCATCTAAATTTAAAAATTAAACATTACATATAATCCAGTATAGAATCCAGTACAGAATCTTGTATATATATTTATCACAATAAAATTACATGTAATCATGTTTTATTTGATTCTAATTTTTTATTAGATTCTATTTTTATTCGTAATAAACATTTTTTGGTGAGAAAATTAGAATCAACATGCAATTTATGTAAGATTCTATGGTGTTCTTTATTGTTCTTTATATAAGAGTGTTCTTCATGGAGCAATGACCTATATATATATATATATATATATATATATATATATATATATATCTAGGCTTTTGTTCAACTAGAAACTAAAATTAAAATAAAAACTAAAAACTAATCTAAGTCCTTAGATTAATCTAATCTAATGGCCCTCTACTGCACCACACACAGTTAAAATACACCCTCACATACACAATCCCACCTAATTCCCTTCATTTTTAATTTGATTTTTCCCGTGAATCGGTGAATGTTTTTTGAAATCCGACTTCACTATATTTTTCTCCATCTTCCAACGATCAATATGCATACCATATGTGCTATATTACGGAGTACTAAAATTTTAGTGATTTCTGTAATAATAAATAGTGATTTCAGCATATATCTAGCGATTTATTTTTATATACGTATAAATTTAGTGATTTTGCAGTACAAAATTTGTAATTTACGTATAGGTCTGGAGAAAAAATCACTACATTTACGCAGAAATCACTATTTATTTTTACATGAATCACCAACATTTTTGTGATTCGCGTAAGCATAAATAGTGATTTATCGTCGAAATATATCAAATATGGTATGCAAACTAATTGTTGCGAGATGAAAAAAAATACAGTGAAGTCAGATTTCAAAAAAAGATCACCAATTAACGGGAAAAATATAATTTCGAATGGAGGGGATTAGATGGGATTGTATGTGAGAGGGTGTATTTAACTGTGTGTGGTGCAGTTTCTAGTTTTTATTTAGTACATGTTTCTAGTTGAATAGGACCCTATATATATATATATTTGAAGAATTGATTTTATGTTTAAAATATTTCTAAATTTCTACAAATTTCAAACTATCAAACATAATGTATAAAGCATAATAACGAGTGTGAGAAAAAGAGATATAAGAAAGTAGAAACTATCATATTTGTCTAAAGTGCAGGGAAAAAACAGTCATTTTCAAAAACTTATTGATTTATGGGGAAAAACCAGAGTAGTTAGAAAAATAAATCCAAAAAGATTCTGATTTCAAAAAAAACTCAGAAGAGGGATGAAAACTTATATTAAATTAAATATAACTAAAATATTTTAATTATTTAAATAATCTAAATATAATACGGTCGGGCCCAAAGGCCTAAATGGGCCCAGCATTTCTAGAAATTCCACTCAGATTCGATTTTAAAAAGGCCCAGCCCAGAAGCTCAGATTTGTAGAGTCCAGATTATTTTATTTTTTTGAATATCTTAGAAATCGGAACCAAAACCTTTCTATCTTACGACACTTATAGAATGAGGTAGCAAACCGATATGGATGTTGCTACTACTTTTTTGTTTAATATATTTACTCTTACTTCTCTTTTCATCACCTTCTTCCTTCGAATACTAAGACTCAGTAGTTCAAAGAGACGTACAAATGCAGTGGAAGCATGTATAAAATTTGTTCTGGCTGCATTAGCTTCCATTTGAACATGTTAAAGGTGTAAAATGGAGAGTGAGAACAGCATTGCGACAAAGAACGACCACAGGAACCGAAATCATGTCATTCTTGTTCCACTAGCTAGGACCATGATCACCATGACCGTGACATGATGTGGATGAACTGATAACAAGAATGAGCTTAAAATGCCTACCGTGACGTATTGGGTAGAATGTAACAATACCAACAAGCATTAGAATTCAAAGTCTTTTCACAGATTACTCACAAAAACTACAGAAATATTAGTACAAACATTTCATCATAAATCACAATACATGCTACTAAGACTTGCTTTGTACAGGAAATACTAAAGAGCGTTCCTTGTCACAGTATTTAGAAGCATTAACGTTCATCAAGCCTGTTTCTTTCACCAACTTGTTTGCCCCCTAAAGCAACTATGTAACCAAGCCAAGAATGATTTGCCAGCTGGCTTTAGAAGCCAATACGAATTACCATAACAGAAGAAAAATAATTCCTAACCAACACCCACCTTCATCAGTCAGGACCAACAATCTTCCATATTGGCAGCTCAACTAAAACCAAGGATCAATGCATTGCAGTAGCCCTCTGTTGAGCCTGATCAGATCGAATGTTTCCCCAGTGCTGCTGGACTATAGAGGTGGCCCCTTCTTGGTTTCTATACATCCCACCATCATTTACATAGGTCTGTGCATTGATCTCTGACCCTCTTGCTTCCTGATAATAGTTCAAATTTGAGTCTGAAGGCAGTGGCTCGGACCCAGATGAGCTGAAAGATTGAGCTGAAGCAGCCGGGACAGAATTTTTCCCATTATCTTTAGCTTCCTTCGACTTCTTTGAATCATCAACGTCAGACTTCTTGGCAAAACGGCCACCTGAAGCCCTTGCCCTTCTGATAGCATGCTGATGCCGAGACTCATGAAGATACGGCTGAAACTAGGAAAATGACACATCACAACCGGTACAAGATATCCTCAAATTCTACCACAAACTCAAGTAGACAAATTCATAACTAAGATATTGTTACATGTACTTTCTTACTGCCTGAATCCTGGAAATAATTTAATGGAGAAAATTTACGCCACATTGATGAAACTGGAAGAAGTTTCCCTACTGGTAAAATCAGGAAAGGTCTCTAGTTTTATGAAAATGAATGTTTCACATTAATGAATATAAGCTGATTGACACTTATAATGTTAAATTAGAACAATTGACAAGCTTCCTATACTTCTACTCATCACCTTTTTTGGCAGAGAGCCACAAATTTTTCCACATAACCGTAAAGTAAGATTCAAGGTGCCTTAATAATTCCAGGTTTCGTAGATAGAGAAAACCCACTTACATTTGCAATCATAGGCAGCCCAAACCTAAACTAATTTTAGAAGAACAGGACACAGTTAGCTAAGTATCATAACTTAGTAATCCAGGGAAAACAAACACTATGTTCACTCTTCATAAAATCTATTTTAAGAATATGTTTTGTGATAACACTAATCCCAATAATTATCTCTATTTTCAAAATTTAATCATTACCTAGAACTCGAAGTCTCTTTCTAATCTACTCTCTACATATTTCTTTTTACCTCGAACTAAATTTTGTAAATCCAGCAGATGCACAAGAAACTTGATGTTCAGACCACGTCCAAGTATTTTAACTTTATACAAATACAGGATTAAACTTACAGTAAACCCTTGACAAGTGTTATCTGTTCAAGACAGACAGGCTCTGCATTTGACTCGACAAGAAATCTGTTGAATATTTATAGTTGTCACCATTATTTGAATGAGATTCTTACCAGTATTTTTAAAGTAAAAAATCAGGCTCTGCATTAAAATATTCAATTGATTTTGTTTACCAAGAGAAATTTTCAACAAACCTTTCGATCTTTTATCAGCTTCTTTTCAAGCTCTGCTTTGGCGCGTGATTGTCTGCGCCGTAAAATCCCATGGTATTGCTTGGCATTCACATAAACAGGCTCTTGTGCCATATCAAGGTGCAAAGGCATTCGAGTTTGATGCATGTCAACTAGATGAGGATGAACCTAACGAAGATAGTATACTCTCTTTTTATCAGAACATGTATATACAAGTTGTAATATAGTAAGCAATAAAATCTACTCATACAAGGATTGTCATAATATATGATAAAACTGATAAAACCTTTAAACAGTACTCTTTTATAGTACTGTTTTAAAAACCACAAAACTCCTAGTCCTTATCTTTTTATTGCAATCATAAATATATTTTGAATAAGGATATTTGGGATCAGGAATGGTTATAATTAATGCATTACCAGAGTACTCTTGCTCTAGAGTATCGCTCAGGTCTCACCCCCTTTAAAAGAGGTTGAGAGCTCAAGACTTGCAAAAGGCAAAAGTACGTGGGTTGTGTTCAGTTAGCTACATAAATAAATAAAATAATGTGTCTGACAAATATAAAGTTACAAGTACTGAGGCTGTTATGAAGGAGACAACATATGTTCTTCAGAATTGCCAAAATCGAAATGTTGGAGGGGCATGAGACCGAATGCACACCACTTTCGTGTACAACTGATGTAATTTAGGCCCTGTTAAGCCATTATATAATCATAAGACAAACCACGTTCCGGTATTGATGGGACTAGTCAATCTTGATCTCCTGTGTCTTAGTTACAGCAATTGTTAATATTCAGATGTCACTGCCTAACACTTCTTACAATTTAGGAAAGCTTTGCCAGTAACCTAGGATGACGATACTATGAATTGATTAAAACATAATATGAAAACTCAACCTAAAAGCTAGAATGACAGGACTGTAAGAACCTTTTATGAAACTGTGAGTTGCCTCCTGCAATGATTTAAAAAATTTAGAACACTTGCAAATACAAGCCTATCATAGCCGGTAAAAGAATACATTTGTTACGACTACGGTCTTCAGAGTATGAGATAACCTCAAGGTTTTGGCTCTAACTTAATAGTCCTGAAACTTGAGATAATACTTATCAGCTGAAATAAATTGTAAAATATTTTATCTAGATTAATTTAGTTACCAACTTAAATTTCTGTACAACAGACCAACCTCCTATATTTTGAAGAATCAACTCAGACCCAGTCTTGATTGATAGCATTTAATTTAAGGTTCCAAGATATATAAACATCTAATTAACATCAGATGATAAAAGACCAGGACTTTCCTACCCATGCCTTATGCAACTAGGCTTCACTCCTAAGTCTATCGCACTAATTAGAGGCTTATAAATTTAATGGAAAAAATCATTTATACATACAAGCTACTCGAGGTATATATATATTAATTAAATTCGGACTGAAGTACCTTTGCTTCAACGCAATAATTTTCATCCAGAAGTTTAGTAATGAACCTAAGTGGAAGGATTCAGATTAAGAAAATATGAGACCAGATAGACATACCATAGGCTGACCATAAGCTGCCATCATCCCTCCATAATAATATGGATCATAATATGCATTTGAACAAGCCTACAAAACAAGACAGTTGTCTCTGTCAAATGGGTATGAAAATATGTGCGCGTGTGCGCGCGCATGTACTTGTCACTTGATCCATCTCAATCAACAACATACAAACAATCTATATAATAGATGCACATACAATGGAATGACCAACAAGTTCAAGCTGCGGAGCTTGTGTGAGACTTGCATCGTTCTTAAGAGGGGCACTTGATGTAACATGCTGACTCTGATGCTCTTGTCCAAAATTTCCATCCAACCCTGCTTACACATTAGAAACTTTATGATTACATTATATAACCTTTAAAAAACAGACACACACACACACACACACAAAGCATTAGGCTGATTAAAAATTCGACATACAAAGACACAGACAGTATTAGGGGCGTGGCTTAAAAAATTAGCTGGTGATGTATATATTTTAATATGCTCAAAAATCCAACTTAATATGCAAATTCCATTGTAGTGGGGATTAAAATCTAACAATAGGATTGTATTTGAGCTAAAAGGAAGCAGATAGCTAAGACAGAATCATGCAACAATAATTTGTATCAAGGAAGAGAATAGAAATCTTCATACTACACGGAACCTTTCACTCTCCAACAGAATTACACACACATATCTTGTTATATGTCAAAACCTTTAGGCAGAGCTTTCAAATCCCACATCAAAAAATTTGGAAAAGAGGTTCTTCTAGTACTTAATTAGGGATAGCTCAAACGATAATCCATCAACAAACGTTCCAAAAGCCAAAGTATTTGGATTACAATATCTTTAAGATAGAAAAGCGCAAGATGAAGGGTAACAATATTTTGAACACACCTGAGTGCATAGGTGCATTATTTTGTGAATCCTTGGTCGCATTTTCGTCATCTTCATTCTGACCACCATCGGACTTTGACATGCCATCAGCTGACTGTTCCACTGAAGATGTCTCAGATGCATTCCTTTGAATCATAGTTGGGGGAACAGTATTATATCCACTATTATGCCACCAAGGTTCAGAACACAATGTGGATTGCGGAATGTTATAGGGATCAACTTCCACCCTCTTTCCGGACTTTGACGCAGGGTGCATCTTTAGAAAATATTCAGAACCTGTAGTAGTAAAGTCTAATTTTAGGTCACAGCCAGCAACATTCCAGTATAATAATCAAATAAAAGAAAAACATCAAGACCAGTACATCACTAAAAAAATTGGTTACAAAAAAAGTTCTTTAAGAATACTAATAAATACCCCCTCTGTCCCATCCATTTCTTTACACTGTCCTTTTTTGGATTTCCCTCTCAATTCTTTACATTTCAAAAGTTTCCCAAAGTAGGAAAGTTTTGTAATATAAAAATTAATTACATCCACTACTTTCCTCCACTATACTCACTTTATACACTAAATATTGATTGGTCCCACCACTTTACTCACTTTTCTTAATTTTCTCCACAATTTTACACATTTTCTTAACCTCCGTGTCAATCCGAATGTAAAGAAATGAGAAGGACAGAGGGAGTAGCAAATAAGAGCGGAAGAAAATCCTTATCTAAAAGACTGTGAAAGAATGAGTTCTCACAATATTCTATCACATTTGTAGAGGTAAGTCTTCGTACACCTTACCCTACTCTGCGAGCGGGATACACTAAGTATGTTTAGTTTGGTTTTGGAGTTTAGCCAGCCTATACATCCATATATGTGTGTTTATGTATCCGTCTGAATCCAGTGAGATGCCTAATAATTCAAGAATAAACAACATGCCAGAATCAGCAAGAACCAAGAACCTAAACCCCATAAGTGAAAACACTCCATTTTGGACAAATTTGTAGCAATCACGTACTTCACTGCCAAACACTTTAAACTCGTGTTGAAATTGCTGAATATCTCAAAACCCACCAAAATTATGATGACCACGACAAAGATATATCAAAAAGAACATACAGAAGACACCAGCACAATTACAAAAAGAAGTGATGAACATACAGGCAATTATATGCATATATATATGTCTGTGTGTGTGTGATACACGCAGTTAAGTAGATTTAATAAAGTGACAGACCATGTTCAGTGTAAATATATGAGGCTGAGAAAATACCAGAAAAGAAGGGTGAAGAGCAGAGAAGAGCGCCCTAGTCCAGGGCTTGAGAGGTGAGCAGAAATAGCAATCAACTTTAATAAAACTCTCCCTCTCCCAATGGTGATAAGATAACGATGAATTTATGAATCTTGTCTATATTCATTTATGAGGCTTCGGCCAAGTGGCCAGGTATTACGTCACCCCTACAAACTTTTTAACTGAATGCAGAAGAGTGTAGTAGAACTCTTCATACGTTACACAGCCTTTTGTGGTTAACTTCCGAGAGTGCCAAAGAGAGTAATTTTAACAATCCAGTTGTTACAGACAGTTTCTACCTAATTAAATATCCTCTTAAAAAAAGATCCCATCAAATTGACCAATTTTTAACCTTAAATTCTGTTATAAATTATAAATTGGGTAAATTGGATCTAAAGTTACCTTTAGGAAATTTCCAAAAGTTAATAATATCAAACTGCGTCCCTACATTCAAAAAAAATTAATATATGGGTATATTGGTATCGATACTCTTGACATGAGAATTGGTATAAATTGATGTAAATATAAGAGAACTGAGATATTTTCTGGGTTCAAAATTATATACTACAACTATATGTGCATGTACCACAGATTTTATGGCACCTTTAACATATAAGTTTACTTGAAATGATGAAACATGATTACAGACATGTAACTAGGCACTCTTGTTACTACTTAGTATGTACAGGTTTAAATGACCAAATACAACCTAATTCTTCCAACTTGTATTGAACTGATAACTTACTAATCCTTTCATATTAATTCACAAGAAAGGTTACAGGAAGTAACCTTTTCTTTTTATTTATAAGTGATAGAGACAACTGTTATACATGATTGAAGTCAAAATTAGTGTTAGATTGTTTTGTTAGCGACGAAAACTTGCAGTTTTATTTAATAATAGGACATTTCCTAAAGATAACTGTAGATCCCTTTTACCCAAAGTAGTTTTAGATTGTTTTATTAGCGACCAAACGATGCGGTTTATATAATTAACTTTACGACATTTCCTAAAGGTATGTAGATCTCTATTACCCAAAAAAATATAAGATATTAAATTAATATCAGTATTACTATTAAACTATACTTGGCATACTATCACCTACATTTTTAAAAAAAATATCAGACTAGAACAAAAATCTGATCAATTTGACCAAAGTCCAACTATGTTAGTATGACCAAATAGAAATGAAGTATTAACTATGTTACTCCGATCCTTCGGTTGTGGTCACGCCAAATCTTAACTGAATTATGGACATTTGACCAACTAAAAGACCACATATGAGATGATCTTAAGATGCAAAAAGAAAGAGAAGAGAAGAAAGAAAGAAAGGACAAATAAGAAAAAACAAGGAGAGAAGAAAACGCCTAATTTAGAAAGTTACATAAAGAATTTTAATTTGAGGTTTATTGTTAATTTTTGCTACGCAATTTAATCTTGTATACCTGTTTAATAATAAATTATGCCGAGTACCCGAATACCCGTACTGTGTTGAAAAATAAACAGTCGACCTGTCCTTAATTCTCAGAAGTTCCAAACCCGGCAATAGTCGTAACCAAAGAGCAAACACATCATTTGCGCAAAGCGCGCTTCATGTTGCAAAAAGCACAATATACACCAATATGTAGAGGGCAAAAATTGATTAAAACAATGACATTATAAAACAAGTCAAATTAAAGTTAATGTAATCAACAAAAGTCAAGATAGAACTTGTGTTCATAATAACAAAAGAGATAGACTGGCGACTAAAGCATGCTGATTTTTTCAGTCAAGTAATATTCTTCTTCATCAAGGTTATTAAAAACTTCATCAAGATTTTCATTTTAATCCTTAACACCCTCAATTCTTCCTTCTCTACTTCATGGATTTCCTCCACATCAACTAAGTAGCTTTACATGATGATGATTTGGAATATATACCTCAATATTTTCATCTTCTTTCACAATCATTTCCTTTTTAATCTCAATCTTTTCTTCTTTTCTAATCTTAATATCGTACTTTTATCTCAATTTATTTCAACCTAATCTTCATATGTTCCCCTTTATATGTATAATGTTTTGTCTCAACTGCTCAAACAGATTTAGACCTTAGGACTTCTAGATCTGATTTTGAAGATTGTCCATATAATTTCAAAATATGACATTTTCAATTACACGTGCTTCTGAGTCTCATCATGCTTATCCCATTGATGCCTACGCTTAGATATAGTCGCACCACTCCACCTACACGACGCGACAAAAAGCTCTCTTTGCATTCTACTCGCTCATGTGCAATCATAGTAACTACAAGTCTGATTCTCCGTACCCGAATCCGAGTGACAGATAATATCAACATATAGTAGGTTATTAACTTTTATATATGATGATTTGATTTCAATAAAGATTATACACAATGTTACAAATTAAACACATAGCCAGAGCAATATTACATCCACAATCTGACACATGCAAACAGAGATGTCTCATATGAAGGTAGCGCAACTATGTGAGGTCTCATCCATTCACTGGTTTAATTAATTCGATATTTTGGACAACTGTATTTTTTTCACTTGAGAATAACAAAGTAATTTCCCCGCGTATTCCATATTCACCTCATATGTAATTCTGCACCTTTCCGAACGATAGAAAAAATCCAATACTCCTTGTATTATGTTAACAATATAAATATTCAATACCTGATCCTAACCAATACTACTGTACCTACAAATAAAGAATCATCATTAAAATCCAACAAACCTAATCCATTAGTACTGTCAAATAACATTTCGTCATTTCAAAATCGGAATCAATAAACTTGACATAAATTCCCAACCATCATTTCTACTAATACACGTTCACCACATCATTAATCACTACTATGAGCTTAATTTTAAAAAATCCGAAAAGTCCATAAATCCATCACAATCAAATTCAAATCAACAGGATCCACAAAACCCTAAATAAACTCACGTTAATTCACTCAAATTCTAACCAATCAATCCCAAAAACAATCCACAAAATAAAAACAAGTAAACAAACATATATAAAATTAAAATAATCAGAAGGAAAAAGAATTACCAGAGAAAGAAACCCTAGGGGGGTGGTTGCAAATCTAGTAAGTGATTGTGTCGCGATGAAAAGTGGTGCTAGTCAGTCATGTGACATGTGTGTAAGTATAGGTGTGTGTATATATAGGGGGACAAAGTCTACAACTCTTATCTGTAAATACTACTACAGGAACTACAACTACTTAAACAGGACTTGCATAATCTACTATACTCACTTCACGCAAATCTATACAACATTCAATATTTCTATATTTTTATTAACATTCAATAATAGATTTCTCGTATATTCCCTTCATTCAATCCATTTATTTACATTTTTTTTTGGGACGTCTAATCCAATTTTTTACATTCCAAATTTTTTTAAAAATAGTAAAATTTTATAATATAAAAATTAACTACTTCCACTATTTTCCTACATTTTAGTTACTTTATATCTTAAATATTAACGGTCCTACCACTATATTCATTCTTCCTACTTTTTCCCCTACTTTACTTATATTTCTTGATCTTCGTGCACAACCCAAATCTAAATAATTGGACCGGATGGAGGGAGTAAAAAAGCAGGGAAGCTTTGTAAGTACAAGGGCTGAGTTTTATATTACAAGAGTAAATTTCACTCATTCCATCAAATTACCTTGAATACCTCCGTTACTCTTAAATTTTATGAGGTTATTTAAGTAATTGAACAATTATTTATGCACAATAACAAAAATCGGGTCGGCTAGATAGAGTTAGGGAGGACTATAACTCGGTTAGGTAAATTAAAAGATTATACTATAATGTTAATTTTCTTTAACTTCATTACAGTTAAAAAAATAGTCTCTTATAATTATTTATACTCAATTATTGTAATTTTTTAAATATTTTAATTTGCTATTGGTATACATAACATATATATCTTCTTTAAATTCAGAAGGAATTAATACAATATAGTTAGTCCCGCATTTTAAATTTTTTTCTAGAATTTTCATACAATATATTTATATCTTAATATTTTTTCACTACTTTCACATTTATATATCTCGTATTGATTTACAATTTTTACTCGTAAATTATTGAAATCTCACACTAAAAATAATAAAAATTAAATTTAAATACATTAAGTATTCATCAAACAAATAAAAATATATTTTTTAAAATTTTCACCTAAACAATAAATTATTATTACTCGTAAATAAGAGATTAGTCTTGTATCGTACCTTTTGTCTTGCCAAATTATCAGTTTTTTATTTTATCACTCCAATATTAACATAAGATATCTAAATTTTGTTCATCATATTTTAATTTAATTTTTGGATCATTAAAATAGAAATTTGAATTTAATAAATTGTACCAAAAATTTTAGAAGTGATTTTTAGTATCTTAAAAAATTGTCTAACGATTTAAATTTTTATTTTTTTTATAATGAACTCCATTATAATTTGAAATTAAATTGTTTATGTAATATTTTGTAATGTTTTAATAATTTTAATATATAAAAATTTTAGTCTAATTTTTTTTTGTTATATTAATGAATGCTGTTGGTGGCCCAACTAGGATTGGGCCGAACGGTTTTTGGGCCGAATACTAATTGGGCCGAATGGTCAAAGCCCACTCTTTTGGATCGGACCGTTGGGCCTAACCGTTGCTATGACTGAGTCGCCCGCTTATTTAGGCGTAATGGCAGGACTATGTGTGACGGTGGCTTCCGAAGAATCCGGGTGAGTCGGTAACAGAATGCCTATAAAAGCATGTAACAGGTTTATGTCCAGGTCAATACTCATTTCATACCCACAAAGACTTACACGTTCATTTAAACCTAATTGGAACCTCTAACTTATTCTCACACCGGAGGTGAATCGGGGGTCCAATCCCTCGCATTCTTCTCTTTTTACAGGTTGACCCGAAGAGCTCCTTGGGATCTTAACCGACAGAAAACTGGTTCCAACATTTGGCGCCGTCTGTGGGAACGTGTAAGCCAATTTGTGACGTAGCCAATTTGACTTTGCTATATAAACATGATACCCTTAGATAGCACTTTAATTATATTTCTCATATTACCCTTCACTTTCTCCACTACTACATATATAATCTAGGTGATTTGATTGTAGTGGTGCAAACTGCATCCGAAAACATTATTATGGGATGTAAAGTGCGGAGATTAGAAATATTGAATATTATCTATTTTCAAACGAAAATAATAGGATGTAAAGTGAAGTTTACTCTATTTACAAATATATCTTTTTAAAATTATACGGGAAAATATACTAAGCTCAGGTAAACTACGTGAAGAAATCTTCGGTACATTTTTCTCAAATAACATTTATTTTTTATAATTATATATTTATCTTTTTATAAATATATATATTATATTTGTAAAATAATTAAATTTGTTAAAGTATAATATAAAATAAATAAACAATGGTATACATTAAATAAATAATTTTTTTACTTTAATTAAAATAAATACGTTAAATAATTAAGACCATTGTTATAGGTTTTAATAATCTCTAAGTTTTTTATGATCACAAGTTAGCAAACTTGAATATACATTTTATCCATCCTAGAAAGCTACGATTACAGTGCAGGTTATACATTCATATTTATACCGGTGTTAGCAAGTTATAACACAGATTCATATCAAAATATTCCCACGTTTATAGGAGTTTGGTTTTCAAATGTTTTATCTCTTTAACAAGCTTCATATACGTTGTTTTATTTTCGTTAGAATTGAAATTTTCTTTCAATGTTTTCATCTCCTATATTTCAGTTTCTGAACGTTGAATGAACATTAGAGTATAGATTGAATTAACAAATTAAATGTGAAAATTAGATTCAATACTGTTGTAATTTGTTAAGTCAATCTGAACGTTAACATGTTCATTATATAATACTTGTGGTTCTTAATTTTTTAAGGTTGTTGATCCAGTTGGTTGATTTGAAAAGAAAACAACAAGAACACAAGATACGACTCTGAGTTTTATTGAAAATCTTTTAACTTTGAACTCTAGTGATTTATATATGTATCTATTTATATCGAGTTCATAGTTTGAGTCGTAAACTCTATATTGAATTGTATTGTTCAATTGTATTTGTTGTTGCTGGATAGTTGAGCTTTGAAACAAGGGTTTAGGGAACTAGTTTTGTTAGAGGAGATTATACTTGGGTTAGTATAGATATTAGAGAACAATTTGGTTCAGGGAATAGGGGTTTCAGCAAGCTAATATCACTGACAGATAGAAAGAGAAATATATTATCAATCTTGTAATTGTAACTTTTTAGTGATTAATAATATATTCTCTTACCAGCTTGGTAAGGACCAGGATGTAGACCATAGGTTCGAACCTAGCTAAAATTCTTGGTGTTCTTATTTACTCTTTTACATTTCTGCACTGCATTGCATATCTTAGCTCGCTCAGAGTCTATCTTACATTGATCTTAGCAAACTAACAGTTTAGCAGTTTAATAATTGGATAAAGTTTAAAATCGAACATAATTGACATAACACCTATTCACCCCTGTGCATTTTCAGGTTTAAGTAATGAGGTTCCATTTGTTAAACAAATATAGTAAAACCCTGAAAAAGATAATAAAATAATATTTTAAAGAAAGTAGACCAAAACTCTAAATAGCAAATATGTGAAAAAGTTGCTTTCAATATTTTTTTACATATTTTATATTTGTTTTTGTCATAAGTATTGCAGTTATAGTAGATAATTAAAATAATTAAGTTTATACTTTTAAAAGTAAATAATTCCTAAATATATGTTGAATTAAAAATAATATATGTATTTTAGTCATTGTTCTAAAAATCTCCCTCAATCTATTAATCGTCGATTAATATTTTACAAAGTCTCTACCCCATTCGATTTCTAAAATTCGATAAATCCTTATAAGATATCCTTGATCGGTATATTTCAAAATATATTATTAGAAATAAAATAATATTTTGATTAAATATAAATGAATATAGATTTCATATTCTACAATAAATATATATTAGTTAATGAATAACTAAAGAAATGAGGTTAGTAGATGAAATTGTATTAAAATATTAAAATTTGGCCAAAAAAATTCTAAAATTAAAATGCATTTGATTTTTATTCTGGTTAATTCTTCTAACTAAACCTCGATTTTCAAATAATACTAAATCAATACCCCTATCAATCAGGTCTGATTACCGATTTTTATGACATTGATTTTAAATACAATTAGAATATGTTTTTAGAATTGTTAGAACCATCCAAATAAAATCTTCATAGGACGTCAAACTAAGAATGCTCTGATGTAATTAAATTAAAATTATTTTTTAAAATTTAAACTTTAAAGATGTTTTTTTTCTTGAAATGTTTAATTAATAAAATATTATACAACATCTACGAAGTTTAATTGAAATTAGATAAACATATGGAAAAATACATTATATCAGAATTTTTTATCGAAAGCTACGATTGTTTATCAATTTTTTTATTATGAAATATTTTTCGCTCATATCACTAAAATATATAATCTTTTTGAAGAGATAATTAAATTTAAACCCCATAATGTCAATAATTAAATTTAAACCTCATACCACCTAAACCCGATTCCTGATTCCAAACTCATATCCTTCTTGAACCAAACGACCCCTTAACCATCAACTGTCAATACTATTCTAACAATGGACCGTAACTTAAAATGTATAATGTTTTTGAAAAAATAATCTAACAATCATTTATAATTTCTCTATACATTTCGAATAATTGACCCGCAATCCTATACGAAAGCAAATACAAACCAAACAAAACATGCTATATATGTAGATAAAGCTCACAAAAAGGGTAGTAATACTCTAAATATAGATAGATATTTATTAGTAAACAAAACAAAATCAAGAGAAAACTAGAAAAAGAGAGAGTTTTAATCCATCAAAAAGCTCGTAACTCAAAGGATAAATACTTTAGGACAGGCTCTTGCTTTATTACTTCATTAATATCACCCTTATATAAGAAATAATAGAAGTATAATAAAATAAAATTGTATTTACATTCTAAATTTTCATAACAAAAAAGTTTTTTTATGAATAAAAATAAAATCTAAAAAAATTAGAACAAAATATAACATCTTTACACATAATTTCATTATTACAAAAATATAAATAAATTATATATTGGATTTTGTGTAATATTTTAGTTTTAAATTTAAATGAAATTTTATGTTAAATTCGATATGTTAACTTTAATTGTTGTTAAATTTTAACAAATCAATTTTTATAAAAAATATAATGTTATGATGTGATCATTATTGTTCAATTATTATTCATAAACATGGTTGTAGATTTCGGAAATCGGAACAAATCGGTTGAGGTACCGTATAGCGATTTATCGGAAATCGGGGATTTATCGGAATGATAAATCGGAAATTAATCGGAATGATATACAAAAATGTGTATATTTATAATATTAAATTAAACGAATTTTGTTTTAAAAAAAATTATCGTATTCACTCTATATAAAAGCATTATTCATTACTATTTACTAATATAGTAATATCATATTTCAGTAGATTGTGGGTAGAGGTGGCCACCCGGGCGTGCCGAGCCGGGGCGTGCCGGGTTGGGGGCGTGCCGGGTTGCTGAAGCCAGGGGACGTGGACGGCACGGCTGGGACGGGCGGGGCGGGGCGGGGCGGGGCGGGACGGGGCGGTTCTGCGGGAGAATAACTCGTGCACGGCTCGGCGGTTTAGGCGGGGCGGGGCGAGCGGTTTAGGCAGTGTTTAATATATTACAATTATTTTACGTACCCCATTAATGCATTACAATGTTTACGGTTCTACTATATCTACAAAAAGAACAAAAGAATATTATTTAAAATTATACGAACATTTTTTAAATAAAAGAGGATGGTGTCTCTATAAATTTTATTAATTAAAAAAATGTTACAATTAATTTGAGAGGACTCCTCTCTAAAAAAACGGAACAAACCGCATTAACATATTAAAACAATTACAAACCAAACAAATTATAAAAATACAAAACAAAACAAATGCTATCCACTATTTGATTATTGTTGTTCGTTGGTAGTTCAGGCGGCGTCGGAATCCGAAGTATCCATTGTCATCCACGGATCGTTTTCGCCGTCCGAGTCATCTTCTTTTCTTCCTTGTTGTCTTTTTGCGGCTTGATCCCAATCTTTTTTACAAACACAAATTTTTACTACGTCCGGCGCTAAACTCGTTCTCTTCTCGTCTAACACTCTGCTACCTGCACTAAAAGCGGACTCGGACGCAATCGTAGAAGCGGGTACGGCAAAAATATCCCTTACAATTTTTGCTAAAATCGGAAATTGTAACTCATGATTCTTTCACCATGTTAGTATTTCAAAATCTTCATTTAATTCATAATGATAAGAAAAAAATTCCCTAACCATACCATAAGAAGAAGCGGGTACGGGAGATGAAGTGGAAATTCTACATTTTTGTTTTTTACTCAATATAGAAGAAATTGTAGTATTAAACCTACTACGACCACCACTACTACCAGTACTACTAGGTTGTATAGAAGTTTGAACTTGTGGAGCATAAATATCTACAAGACGATACAACAAGTTTAAACATTGAGTAACATATACAACATGATCATATGAAACGTTTAAAACTTCATAATAATGCCCTAAAATTCCTTCTAAACCTTCCTTTCTAACACCGGGATCAAGAAGACATGCAACACCATAAATATAAGGAAATTCCGTAAAGTATTCGATCCACTTAATTTTCATGTCAACAATAATATCACTAAAATATGGATCTTTTTCATATTCTTTTAAAGTAGTAACTATATTAACACACTCAATAATAACATGATGTACATTTGGTTCATAAACATAAGAAAAAACCTTAGTAGCATGTGCAAAACAATCAAGTATGTTACGTACTCTAGATGCCAATTCCCAATCAAATTCGGTAATAGGTCCACCTTCGTATTGGTTTCTAGGGTCTTCATTATATAATTCGGTGATAATGATCTTATATTGAATTGCATCATTTAATAATTTAAAAGTCGAATTCCATCTCGTAGAACAATCGATACCCCACTTCTTCGGCCTAAATCCATTTTCTCTACATAAATTTTTATACTTAGACCTATATGTACCCGCATAACGTAGATACTTAACTACTTTCCTAATAGGTTCTAATAAACTCGTTATTTGTGCAATTCCCTTTTGGGCCGACAAGTTAATTATGTGAGCACAACATCTAACGTGTAAAAATACTCCATCTAAAAGTAAAGGAATGTCGTTCTTAACATAATCCATGACTTTGTTATTAGAAGCGGCATTATCTAAAGATATCGTAAATACCTTGTTAAACAGATTAAATTCCTTTATTGTATCTAAAATTCTTTGTTTTATGTTATAACCGGCGTGTGACTCATCCATAATATCAAAAGTAATAATTCGTTTTTCTATATGCCAATCACTAATCCAATGAACCGTAACACAAATATAAGGCTCGCCTTGACCCGAATTCCAACAATCACTAGTTAAAGAAACCATACCATCAAAATTATCGAAACTTTCAATTAATTGTGCACGTTGAGCATAATACTGTTTTTGTGTGTGACGTTTAAGTGTGTTCCTAGGAATTCTTCTAAATGTCGGGTTTAGTGAATGTTTAACCATGTGCTCTAAATTTGGACTCTCACCGTGAGAGAAAGGTAACTCGTCTAAAGTAATATAAGTAGCAAAATCTTCTATCATTCTATCTCTATTATAGGCAAAAGGCATACCTCCACCGGGAGACGGAGTCACGAAACCACCAATTTGTGTTTGTTGTGAACCTCCACGTGCCGCTCCACTTTCATGACTTACCTTTGTTATTCCATGGTGATTTTTCAAATATCGATCAAGTGTACCCGTACCGCCCCCTTTAGTGTGAACAAAAGGGTCTTGTTTTCGATTATTTTGAATACAAAGCAAACAACAAACTTTAAACCGGTCCGGAACTTCCGTTGGATCTTTCGTAAAATAATTCCAAACATGTGACGAATGTCTCGTAGAACTAGAAGAACCACCTACAAAATCAAATAAAATCTGATTAATTTCAAAACATAAAAAATCGAAATAAAAACCAAATAATTTTTAAAAACAAAAAAATAGAACGTTTTTTAAATATAAAAACCGAATATTAAAACCGAATAATTTTTTAAGCATAAAAACATATCTTTTTAAAAACATTTGATAGATAACAAATATAAAAAAAACTAATATAAAAAACATTTTCCCGAATATAAAAACTGAATAAATAAAAAAATAATAAAAAAAATAAATACCAGTTTCGGATCGAGGAGGTGGCATCGATGTTGCTTGGGTTGAACCTTGAGATGATATGGTGCCTCTTCCTTCTTCCATTTTTTTTTAAGCTTCGTCGGAATTTGGCCGAAAATATTTAAAGCTTCGGAATGTTAGAGATTAAATTCAGAATGAGCAGAGAGAATGAGCAGAGAGATAGAATAGAGAGATAGAGTGGGGTGGAGAAAAATGGGAGGATTGTGAAGGTATTTATAATAACAAATGTAGCCGTTAAATGTAGCCGTTGTATGTAGGCTGTAGCCGTTGCAGAAAGAAGGAAGAAAGAAGTCGGAAAAATGTAGCCGTTGAATATATAAATTATAATATAGGAGTGGAACTGGACAGTGAGTCAGTGAGTGGACAGTGGAGTAGTGGACAGGAGTCACAGGACAGGACACATCACGAGTTCACGACGATTCACAGACATCACACATGCAAATTACATTACATTATTACATTACATATTTACATTACATATATATATTATATATTATAGGCATGCAGAATAGAGGACGTGCCGGGCAGGCAGGCGGGCCGTGCCGTGCCGCCGTGCCGTGCCGCCGGTCCGTGCCGTGCCGGGTGCGGTTTTCGATCCCCTAACCCGTAAACGTCCCGATTTTCTGTTGCGGTTCGTGCCGGTTCGTCTCGCCCCGTTACCGATCCGGTTTCACCGAGTTAAAACGGCGTGCCGTGCCCGGGTTGGCTGGTCGAACCCGCCCGGGTGGCCACCTCTAATTGTGGGTATCAAATTAGCAACTTCTCTACATCCGTTCTTTTGTTATCTTCTTCTACCTACCTTCAGTTTCCTTTCCTTGAACTGCCCATCAAACAAACCCATCTTCCACCTGTATCTCATTCTTTTAATGGACGTATCTTCTTCTTCTTCTTATTCACCATGTTTCTCTCTAAATCACATGCTTTTTCATATTCATCGGTAATTCACCTCTAATATGGTTTTCATTTTTTCCCAATCTACCGGATTTGTACCGATTTTGACCAGATTTTGACTGATTTTGTACGAAAAACGATTTTATCTCCGATTTCATGGTATCAGATCGGTAGCTTGCTGTATAGCGATAAGTCGGCCGATTTATCGGAGAAATCGGCGATTTCTGGAACACTGATCATAAAGTACAACTCATATATTAAACCTGTTAACATAAATTTTGGGATCGTTAAAATTAATTTTCAAAGGGAATAATCGATAGAAATGTGATTAAATTTAAATAATTATATTTGTTTTAATTAAAATAATTTCCTAAAATTTTCATACCTATTAAAGTAAATAGATCCGTATACTGGTACCAATATTTTAATAGTTCGATTTTTATAATATAGCATACATTTGCAAATGAGTAAAAAAATCCATAAATTTTTAGTTATATAAATTTACATTACCAAAAAAGTTAGAAATCCACTAATTATGACACAAGCATTTTAATAAATTTCTATCTAACCATGAAGTAATAAATACAATAAAACTGCTTTAAAACTGGGATAAAATATATTAAATATTAATCTACGGAAATTTGCTCAGAACACCAACTTAAAATTTAAAAAAAAAAACAGAGATGAAAAAACCGGACATCCTACACATAACTTGCTCATCATCAGCATCCTGCTTGCACTGCAGTGCACTATTTGTTTGTATGACCAACAATACCATCTGAAAACACATTACAGCCATGAAACAACAAATGACCTTTGTTTGCTTGATACAAATCTTGGTTTCATCCAGCATCTTTGAATCATCCACCACAAAGCACGCGGGATTTTTGGGTTTTCCCAGTTTAGGGTGTGCTGGTTTTTCCGGACCGATAATATTTTGACATTTTTTGGATGTCTATTATCTAACAAACAAAAACTAATATCTCAACATTCTTTTTGGCAACATTGCACAATGTGAAGCATTCTTTGATAAATTTATTGAAATACACAAGAAAAATAGAGGCAAAAGACATTATCGCCCCCTAGCACCTGATTCCTTCATGTCCTCAAGTGATGATGGAAAAAGCTCTATATAACGTCTCCCAAGTGTCATCCTGTCCTTCGACAACGCTCCTTTTGCATCATCCAGATTTGCAAACTCTACAAACGCTTCTCCAGTTGGCCTTCCATCCATGTTACATGTTATATGTATCGAGTCTTCTGAAAGCACGTATTCTTTAAAAAACTCCATTATATCATCCTTTCCAGCTGAAAACGGCAAGCCCCTCATTCGCACTACAGTGGTCTGTTCGGGGGAGTCGTCCCCATCACGCGAGGCACTAGATCTGATTAAAAAAGCTTCCATTATAAACTTGTCTCATCAAAGTTGAGAGTTTGATACCAAATATAAACATGTACCAAGACACTAAAAACTGTAAGAAATTTTAAACAATCTAAAAGCACATATTATATCATGAAAAGATTATAATACAAGCAGATAGCAACCACTATGACAGAGAACTACAGTCAAAAGTTATGTATGACAATACTGGTGATACTACTACAACTAGGAATAAAACCAATGCACAAAAAGAGTCAAACTCGGTCTATAATTATAAACAGCTAATAGTGGAGCAATGCGTTTGAGGGATCTAACAGACAGCCATGTCACTAATATGGTTGAGATAAGAACCAATCCATTTACAGTAGAGTTATCTTCATAGAGTCAAAGTTGCTTCTTCAGTCACATATACCAACAAGCACTAAGAAACATGGCTAGCTCTGCCTATTGGTTCTGTAAGAAGTAACTATATCCCTTTGCCTAAGATATCTATAGCATTTAACCTTTGTAGAGCAATTAACACTTGTAAAGCAATTAAACTAAAACATAAGATAAGCTACCTAGAAAGTAATATCACATTTAATATAATTATATATATATAAGCCTTGCAACAAACAACGTAAAAGAATTCCCCTTTATCTTCAAAAAGCAAGACAAAAAGTTGAAACATGGTTCTAGGAGAAAAAATGTTTGAAGTATGCAAAATGAGCACCATCATTAAAACTGATCTATTCCACTCTGATTTGTTTTGATGGCAGGAAGAATGGATTAGAAATAAATAGAGAAGGAAACCAGATGATACTTCAAAATTCTAGTAAACATTGGCTGGTAGCAACAAAATGACCAGATCAGAAATAAATAGAGAAGGAAACCGGATGATAATTCAAAAGTCTAGTAAACATTTTGGCTGGTAGCAACAAAATGACTAGATACATTTTAGAAGTCTGTGTGGCTTAAGTGCATGTAATGGGCCAAAATAAACTATTTTTTTTCCCAAAGAATAACCAATATGCACTGTAATTTCTTGAATAATTAATACCGACTTCATATCCGATCATAACTTGAATTTAAGAAAGTGAGGGCAGAAGAACAGCATGCAAACACAGGAACAACTTTCATTAGACAGTATACGGTAACCTAATACTATATCGTAGGGAAAATTAACGATTTTCAGGATAAACAGTTTTGTGAGAAACACTGTGCACATGCAATTTCCCCGATTATTACTTAAAATCATATGGAGGAAAACAAGTGAGTTACGACGGTCACTAGTAGTATTGTATATTATTTAGCATTTATAGAACTATTTCACATATTTTACACAGATACACACACAAGCTGGGGGGTCCTTTTGAAAACAGCCTCTTCATTCTTTTGAGTGAGGGTAAGGCTGCTTACATCATACCCTCCCCAGACCCTGCAACAAGCGGGATGGGTACGTTTGGTTTGGTTTGGTATGTTCGCTATCTATATAGCTCCAGTAACATCGAAATTCAGAGGCCTGCTATCTTAAAGAAGGATGATACAGTTACAAGAGCAGGCATCCTCTTATCATGCTTGTATTAAATGCATTGAAAGAATTTAAATAACAAAGTGAATATTTAAAAAAAAAAACTGAAAAGGTGCATTCGCAAAAGGTGTTACACTGACATGGAGGTAAGTAATGCTGCAAACACTGCAAAAAGTTGAGAACAATTGACCATTGTCTTATAGAGCTAGTAAAACGTCATATATTCCAGAATGTCTACTAGTTATAGTATACAAGAAAATGTATATATGCTGTTATTTGGGATATAGTAGCAGTGCATTAGTTATAATCATTATTATCATGTAAAAGTGATTAATTGACTATAACAAACCAGACAGACAATAAGCATACATATAATTAGCAAAAAGAAGGCATAAATATCAAGGATGATAACTAGGAAAATACATCATTACCATAGCAAAGGTCTTAACAAATAAATCAAACTTTATTTACGTGCTAAATGAGAATCTACTTAGACACAGATTATAGTACAATGCTCTGAGTTATGTGCAAAATTCTGAAGGACAGAAGTACATATGCTGACACTGCTACTGCAATATCATATAATTTATCATACAGCTACAATTAGCAAAGCTCCATGAAAATAGATTTCGCAGGTAATAACAGCATACTAAATTAAAGGAATCGTACTGCAACGAAAGAATAATCACCTTCCCCTTGAAACTGCTTCTTGGCACTCCTCCAGTGATGATGGAAAAAGTTCTATATAGCGACTCCCAAGTGTCTTCCGATCCTTCACCATTGCAGCTTTCGAGTCCTCTGCACTTGAAAACTCAACAAATGCTTCGCCAGTTGGTCTTCCTTCTGAATTAACTGTAATATGAATCAAGTCATCTCGTAGATCAAAATTCCTAAAGAAATCCAAAATTTCGTCCTTTCCAGCGGAGAATGGCAATCCTCTCAACCGCAAAACGCCAGTGTGCTCTGCAGACTCCTTCCCCTCATCATGGGATTTCGCCCTCGATGACCTTGATATACCATGAGGGGAACCACCACGAGCATCTGAAACTTCATTGGCAATTGCCTTGTAGTATTCTTGTCTCTTGCTCCTGAAAACCTCAACATACCTCCTACCAATATTTTGCCTATTCCTCTGTAGAGCAAAATCTACTTGAAGAGGAAAACCCAATACACAATAAGCTTCCCCCGAGAATTTTCCGTTCTTGTGTACAAGTAAAACATCAACAACGTCAAGACCATGGAAAAACTCATATACATCATTTTCAGAGCAATCAAAAGGTAAGCCTCGGAGCCGGACAACAGGGAAAGGTGGAGGTTGACTAACATAAGAGTAAGCGGGTGGACTGTACATGTAATTTGAACCTGAGCCCGTCCCGTAATAGGAAGAACCCTGATCAAGTAAACGCTGCCTTTTCAAACCCAACTCACGCGGATCAGCACCATCCATGTAACCACTACAGTCCAATTCAAGTGAAAACACATTAACAAGGAAATTGGGCCTTATTCATAAATTAATTGATTTCAACATTTCTTTTCATGGACTCGGAATATTCATTATACATTAATGAACATTGGAAACACACATATCAATTTCAAAAAGTAAATGTGGTGAATAGGTTTAATATGCATTCATCAGCTATTGTTCATTCTTAATTCTTGTGAACTTTTTATATGTTTAATCAGCAAAAAGTTTTGCTAATTTATAAAAGTATTTGAAATCGCTAACCCACATTAATGCAATTAACTAAGAAACTACAGTGTAGAGCAAAACAATTACCTCATTTCAATTTCCACCCAGTGCCCCAATATTTAAGAAATTATATCTAATTATTAACACAGCAGCAAGAATAACATTACTGAACCATGTGATCTATTTTTATTTCAAGATAAACCTTTTATGAAAATGTAATCATATAAGTAGAGCCAGTGCCCTAAAATGAGTTCGGCGAGGCAACAAATAATTAGCAGTTTAGCACCTAGGTGGTAAGCGGATCCAACTTGAGAAAAAACAGGTTCGTTGGTGTTTTGGGGGCTAGATCGGGAAAAATCGGATAAAATCAGGAAAACCCAGAGGAATCAGACTCATTCAGGAATAGAATTAAAAACTGCGGGGAAACGAATCATAGAAAATTTGCAGGGGTAATTTTTCGTAAAGGCGGATATATAGAATTAGCCATGAAATCTCAAATACACAAAAAAATACAGTGAGAGTGACTTCTTGAGATACCTTGGTGAGCCTTTGTGTAGAAAATAGAGAGGAGTCGGTGAGGAGATAGAGAGATCAGAGTATGCTCATTTGTGTAACAAAAAGAAATGCTAAAAGTAGTTTCGAATTTTTTCATTATATAATATAACTTATATATATCGAACAACCAAATGCATTAATAAGAATAGGCCAGCTTTTTATGACAGCAGAAAGAGTTAAAATCTTTGAAAAGAATAAAAGATCTGTTTAATTTGTTAAAATTTAAGGTACATATAGCGAGTAAAGGAAATTCTAGTAATTTATAATTCACTTACATATATATATATATACACACACACACACACACACACAGAGATATTGCGGATAAAAGGTACCTTAACTGCCTAGCGATTTCTAGAACACTTCTAAGAAATGAAAAAGTAAATTTCGAGAAAACAACAGAAAGGCCTACCTATTAACCTTTTGACTTTTGCCTCATCACCTGGCTCTCTCCAAAGACGCAACATATATACACACAGCACAGCTAATATTTTAGAAAAGATTTCCACATAGGTATCTCCCAAATGCGAATTCGGGAGATACTTATTTATTGGGGCACTCAAATGCAGCTTTTATGTGGTTAATTTACGAATATCCTCCAATACAGAATAATCTCTCCTATAACTTGTTGAAATCATTAAATTTAGGGCACCGTTTCGCATATAAATCAGAAGAAAATTGACATAATTTTCAAATGAAAAACACTTGACCAAATGAATCAAGGCATTATGAATTGAATATAAAACTGTACACCAGCAAATGAAAATGAATTATAGATACAAATCACAAACCTAACACATAGATACAAGTGTGTAATTAAACAAAAATCAGACAACATAGATACAAGTGTGCATATGTAATGAAGAGTTAAGAAGAATCTTACCCCCTGTAGTACATGTCTGCGATTTTTATGTTCGGGGCAGATTGGTCGTGACTCGTGAGAATGAACAATGACGACACAGCTTTTAAGATTTCTTCCAACTCAATACGTCGCCGTTTTAATGGCCGAAAGCTATTTTAAAACCCTACCCATTAGTATTGGGTTTTCTATATATTTTTTTCCCTTCTTTCTCCTTGAATAAAAAAGGACCAAAATTATATCCTATATATAATTAGTCCAAGGGGGTTTAGATGGTATGGTCGTCAGGGGCATGTTTATCTTTTCATAATATTATTAGTAATTATAATTTTTGTTAATATTAAATAAAAACTAAAAATTATATAGTTATCCTATATATAATTAGCAGGGGGTTTAGACATTTTGGTCAAGGGAGTATTTGTCATTTTATAAGTATTGTTGTAATCACAGTTTTGAAATTATGTGGAATAAAAATTAAAAATATTATTAGATTGTGAACAAATTGTGACCGGAATTTGTAAATGTTATTTTGATTTTTCTTTTCAAAAAATCAGAAATTAACTAAATATAGTAAAATAAAGTTATTGAATCCAAAAATATAAAAATATGAAATTTAATAATTTTAAAATTAAAGAAAACAAGGAATTTCATGAAAAGAAAAATAAAAAATGGAAATAATAAAGATTAATATTAATAAAATAAGTATCATCCACTAAATATGATTTGCAAACATTAGTCTATAATTTTTCAAAAAATTAAAATTAAAATTAAAATATAAAATTTATAAATAATATTTATAAAGTATCCCATGCATTGCACGGGTATAAAGCTAGTATTTGTAAATAAGATACGTGGGTAAGACAATAATATTTATCCAAACATTGTTTATGAAAATGATTTTTTTTGTCAGGTTTGTGAAAATGAAAACTGATTATTTGATAAATTTTACCGGTAAATGATCAATTTTAATTAATTACTCTTATTTTTTTTTTCTCTAAATATCACGGAAGTCTTATGCTCCATGTTTACGATTGTCTTAAAAATACCCCAACTTTATGTTATCTTAAATATGCAAATAATTAAGATAACTAGAGAAAAAAAATAAGATAATTTTGTTTAGATTAACAAAGGATGAAATATGGATACGATTATGATCATGCCCAACTAAACATTTTTCACAGGCGGTAAAAAAATTCTCTGAAATATTGTTATCCAAGCCATGACAACTTACATTATGTTTTTCTTTTAAATTACAGGAAGGCAATGTCAAGAAATCGAAAACAAATTGCACGATATTGGTGGTATTCGCATATAAAATCGAAGCCCCATGTCTGATGTGTCGAATAATTCATCTGTGAATTGGGAGAATAGCTCGGTGGTTTGTGATTGTGGTATCAATGCTCGATTACGGACATCGCGAACTTTGAAGAACCCTGGTACACGTTTCTGGAGTTGTCGTAAATTTAAGGTAATTTTCGAAACTTTTCTTGTGCAGTACATGATTTTTGGTTTGATAATTCCCATTATCTCTTTTTGTTCTTAATCTTAGGAAGGTTGGAATTTTTTCTTGTGGATGGATGGTGAGGTTGGTGGCAGGACAAGGGACATGATTCAAGATCTCAAAAAGATGAATGATTTACTGGAGGAGAAATTGATGAATTTGGAGCAAAATTTGGATAAAAAAAGAAAGAAAATAAAGATGTTGAAGAAACAAAATCAAGTTCAGTTTAGTGCCTTATGCACCTTGATGATCTTTGTCCTTGCTTTAATTGTAATAAATTTTATGAATGGGGTAGCAACAAAAAATAGAGTAAAATATCTCTTTGATGATGTGTATTCAGCTATGAAGTTTATTGAAATGAGTATTCTGGAGTTTGTAGCTAACAATTATTTTAGACCAAAAGAAGTTCATTCCATCTCATTTCAACAGCAACAAAAATATAGTGGTAGCATACATCCGTTAAATTAGTTCACCAAAACGGCTACCAGGAAACTAAATAGCATCAAATTAGGTTCAGCAAACTAAGTACCATGAAATTAAGTTAAACAAACAAAGCAGCCTAATAGTTAGAGGTGTCTTGAGGTTGTTTGCTTCAAATGACAGTCCTTATCCTACTGCTCCTTCTTGATGGATTTGGAGGTGCTTCTGCTGTTGTTGATGAAGGCTCCTCAACTGTTGAATGCGGATCACTATGGGAACCTTGTGTAGAAATGACTGGAGGTTCTCTTATCACTATGCCTGAATTTGACTTCCTTCTAACAGGCAATTTTGGCCTTCCCACACCCAACTTTGTTCTTTTATTGACCTTAGCTGACTTCTGGACTGTAAATTGTTCATTATGACCTTGACCTTCATTCTGACTGTTATTCCCAAATGACCTAACAGAATTGTAGAAGGGGGGGGGGGGGGGGTTGAATACAATTCTTGATATTTTCTTGAAACTAAACACTTTGTAAAATTAAACTGAACTGAATAAATAAAAACACAAGATATAAATAATTCAGTTGGATTGTTTGATGATCCAACTGAAGTGTTTTTATTGCGGAAATAATCTGTGATACAAATGTACACAGCTGCTCAGTTACAATGTTGTAGAGAAGAATGCTCTCAAAAATAGCTAATACAATCTATTTGTTTTTCTTCTCTTTTTCTAAAGTAACTGCTACACTTGGTTATATAATCCCAAGTTTACAATTCTACATTTGGTTAAACTAAAGAATAATAGTAGTAACCATCAGTAGCTTGTTTTTCATTCCTTTTGTCCAATGGTCCTTGGAGATCTTTGCTTTTGTCTTCATGCTCATTATAATCATTCCCAAGAGCCTTATTGGAAATTGGAATGTTTCCTTATTTCCAGTAACCACTTTGATGGCTTCCAATGCAAAGTACACTTCCATATCTCCTTTTAGATCTGTTCAGCAAACTGTCACTATCACTTTGTCAACTGTTCAAAAAGCAACATTGATTCGTTGATAGCAAGGAGATGTGTTTCGTTGATAGCTTCATTCTTCATTCCGTTGATGGTGTTTCCCTTGTTTCGTTGATGGGTAAACTCCATACCGTTGACAGAGTAATCTTCATACCGTTGACATGTCTTCACTTAGGCAGAATTACAAGGCATAACATATTTACAATTAACCAACCTATTTTGCCTATCTAGTACATAGTCAACATGACTTAGAAAACCTATCTAAAACATATAATAGAATGCCTATCATACTGTGAAGTATTGTACAATGCAATTGCTACAACACTCATTTCGTTGATGAGCTTCCTGTCAACGAAACACTGCAAAGCATGCTATTTCGTTGACAGCTACAAAATTGACTTTACACAAATTCTACTAAGTGTTTTATGTTTATCATCAAGAACAACATATTCCTAACAATCTCCCCCAATTTATGACTGACAGAATAACAGCCATAAATCAAGAGACTTGATGATAACAAAAACAATCAGATACATCATAAATTACAAAAGTAGAAAATGTATTAAGCTTCAAAACTTTATAGACAAAATACAAGACTTACAAGACTAATGCCCACAAGTGCTCCTCTAGTCTGAGCAAATGTTTCATCTGTGACTTCTTTGTGGCATAGTCTTCTTCCCTCTCTTGGAGTTGTTTTCCTCAATCTGGACCTGTAGCCTTCTGTAGAAGATTTTCTCCTCTTCATCTTGATCACCAAGCTTGGATTGCATCAGCTTTAGAGTTTGATTAGATGCCTTCTCCAGCTGGTCTTCCATTCTGAAGAATCTTCTGCAATTGTCCTTGTCCTTAAACTCCATCATCCAATAAGGTTGAAGATGGATTTTCTTTCCTGTTGAGGGAACTCTAAGTATTCTGGGAAGAGCCTCAGGCTTGTTCCAGCTAGCCTTTAACTGACAGATTTTGGAGACCACCTCAGACTTGGCTGTTTTGGTGAAACCAAAGTCCTTTTTCAAGCATCTAAACACTGAGAGTAGTGTTTGATAGTCTTCTCCTAAAATTCTGTAGAGAGGCCACACTTGTTCTCTACCACCCTTGAATGTGAACACTAGTCTTTCAGGCAACTTTTGAGAAGCTGCAATTCCCCTTACTTCCACCAGGTTGTCTAGGTCAAGATGTAGACTGGATTCTTCCCTGATGTCAGCAATGTACATGCAGTCCTCTGGGTTTGCTGGGGGTTTCTGAGATTGTGGCTTTCTCACAAAAACAGGCTTTGCTTTGACAGACCTCTTCTTTGTCTTCATTGGTTGGTCCTTCTCTAACAGGAACTTTGGAAAGTATGCCTCATCAAACTCAATTGGCTCTTCCTTTGGCTCAATTGGCTGATTGTGAAAATTGACAAGCTGATCAGGATCACTGGCTAACTTTACCTCAAAAACTGGATTAGCAATTGTTGGAGGTGCAATAGGTATAGAAGAGTCTGATGCAGTACTCTGAGAATCAGCATTCTCAAAGGCTATGTTTCTCCTAGCTCTCTCTTTGGGTTGCCTTGTGCTCTTCTTTGAACTCCTTTCCTCTCTAGTGCTCTCCTCTTGCTTCCTTTCTTCTTCATCTAGAGCTTGAGCTACTGCAAGAGCTTGCATAGCTGCTTGTTCTGATTCCTCAGCCTTGGCTTCAGCAAAGTTTGGATGACCAGCCCAAACACAGATTTGTTGTCCATTCCTGTAGACAATTGCCCTTTGCTTCCTTATCTCATAATTATTGCTTTCCTTGCTTTTTGTGATGAGTGGACCAAGAAGCTTGTGCTCATCTGGATAAGGTGCAGGATAGAAAGTCCTTGCTATGTTTTTGCCCTTTGGTTTAGCAGGGGACTTGGGAGATAGGCTTCTTTGAATTGTAGCTTGTTCCACATCCCTAGTGCATGAAGTTTGTCCTCTTTCCTTCCTTGGTCCTTGAGTGACTCCATGTAGAAGGGGCTCTTGGTGATAGAAAGAATTTGTCTGTGGCTCCCATTCCGTTGATGCTAGTACCATGGCATTCGTTGATGGCTGTTCCGTTGATGGATTTGAGTCCTTATTTTCAGTAATCTTCTTGAACTTTGCTTCTATGTTGGACCAATGTTCTTTGATTTGTTCTGCAAGTCTCATCCTCATAGAAGCTTCTTGTATAAGGTCAATACCATCTTTTTGCTGCCTTCCAAGCTCCCCCATTGCTAATGGCTCCTTTGGTAGGGAAATGGCTGGGACCATAACCTTGGTAATCTGAATGTTTAGCTCCTTAGATTTCTCCCCCTTTTTGTTATCATCAAAAGAGATGGCTGGGAGTCCTTGAGCTGCCACTAGCTGGGCCAATAGTTGAGTTTGTTTCTCCTGTTCCTTTTGCATCTGTGATAGAGTAGCTTCCACCTTGTCCACTCTAGAAGAGAGAGTCTTCAAGGAGGAATCCACTTCAGGTTCTTTAGAGAAAAACCTGTGCATCCTGGACACAGTGAGAAGAGGAAGCTTTTCATCTAGCCTCCTATCATTAGCAGCCCTAAGGTTGCTGATTGAATCCTTGATCTCTGTAGCTTCAATCCTTGTCTGCAACATTTGTAGCCTTTGAATTTCCAGAGAATCCATTATGGCTTTGTAGAATTTCTTGTCCCTTTCTCCTGCAGACTCATGAGCTAGATATGCTTCATTGTACTGCCTTGTGATAGCAGCATCCAAATTGCTTCTACCATGCATATCTTGAGAAAGCCAGTTTGGTGTAGGAGGCACCACAGAAGTCCCAGTCTGTGCAGTAGTGGCCACCTGTAGAGTGTCACCAAAGCTATCCTCACTATCAGAAAAATCAAAGTCTCCACTTGCTTCAGCTCCTGGAGGTAGATTGGTCAGGGCATCCTTTGCTCTTTGCATTGATGCAGTTGTGTGAATTAGTTGTAGTGACCTCTTTGCCTCCACATTGCCCTGTTGAGCCAAAATTTGATAGGCTGACACAGGATGAGTAAAGGTCTCAGGATCCAGGGAAATACTATCCAGAGTTTGCTGATAAACCTCTTGGAAAGTAAGTTCCCTTTCTCCCTCACTGACCTCCATTAACTCATTAGCAATGGCTGCTTCCATCCTTATTTCTCCTGTAGTCCCTTCTCTCTCTCCACTCTGTTCTTGCATCATGGGCTCCCCATGGCTCACACCTCTCACACCCTCACCTTCACCTTCTAAGGTGGAACTCTCAATCTCTCCTTTTGCCTGGCTGGAAGAAATAGCCAGCCTCTCACTCACATTCTCTCCTTTTGCCTGGCTGCAAGCCAGCCTCTCAGTTTCACTCCCTCTCAGTCCTAGAAGTGTCTCAACTACCACTAGATCATCTGCACTAGTTGTGGGAACAACTTGATTTTCAATTAGAGGTGCAGAGTGAACTATCAACGGAATGGTAGTTTGAACTGTCAACGGTATGGATACCGTTGATGGAGAAACACTTGTCAACGAAATAGACTGTTTCGTTGATGAAGTCAAGAAAGCACTTTGAGAATGAGAAATTACAGTAGAGTCTGTGGTGATTGATTTTAGAGATTGTTCCACAGATCCCCTTGCAATTTCAGGAAAAATTGGTTGATGGCCCAACAAATCACTTAGCAAGTGATGGCCACCAGCTTCAGAGTGGGGCTTCTCCAAGATTAGAGTTGGAGAATCAGGAATAGATGTATGGATCATGTCCACATCCAAAGATTGAGTTGGTGAATTTGATGGAGATAATTCAAGATTGATGTTTAGAGAATGGGACTGTAACCCCAGAGTAATGATAGGGGTTACATCAAACTGAATTTGAGAAACTGGAAGTGTTGCTTCCAGTGTGTGTGCACCCTGTGTACCCTTGGACTTTTGCTTCACTCTCCTTTGGTATTGGGAAAATGTAGACTGTGGGCTTGAAGTGTCCCTTACCCTTTTGGACTGTGCTCTAGGAGGAGAGCTTGTTTCAATAATCACATCCTTTTGGGAGGATGCAATTAGACTTGTGTTTAAATCCATGTTACTCATTGTGCCTTGTTGGGAAGACACAATGGGGCTTGGCTGGTACACACACTAACCTGTCCTTCCTTATCCTTGGGGTTTCTTTGATGTTCACCCCTTCCCTCACCTCTCACAACTCCAGACTCACTCCCCTTAGGTTGTGTGGTAGTTTTTACAACAGGTGCCTTTTGAGAAGCACCTGAGGTTGGCTTGGAGGTTTTCTTTGATTTTGGTTTTGTTGCTAGGGTAGGAGCCTGTTGGGTCACAGCTACAGACTCCATAGCAACATTGGAAGGTAAAACAGTAGAGGTGTTAGCTACACTAACAGGGATAGTAGTAGTTACCTCAATGATTGGCAGATACACCACTGGAACATCACCATTGTGGTTCAGCCTCAGTATGTCTGTCAATACTCTCTTTTCTTGCACAAAGCACTCAAACCTGGCATTAGGGTTAGAGATAACTAATGGTGCTGGACTAACATGGTTAGCCAACATCATCAGAAACCTAGCATAATAGATATTTTTCTTCCTATTTGCTTTGTCACCCAACTTAGCACCAATTTCATACATAAGTTGGGTGCTAAAGTTGTGATATCTATCATTTAGAAGCATGGTTAGGAGAATTAACATAGAGTTAGTTAATGCATCAAAATTACTAATCTTTCCAGAAAAGACCTTAATGAATGCATCAGCTAAATAACTGTATTCCCTAACCAAACCTCTCCTAATTATTCTACCCAGATTATCAGTAGGCAAGGAGTAGTTTATAGAATTTAGCATGGTAGTTATTTCAGTGTTAGTAGGCAAAGCATCACAGTTATTATCAGGAATATGTAAACATGCTTGCAAAACATCAGAATTAACTATGTACTCATTACCTTGAAGAGTGAATTGTAGTGTGCAGTTTGTTCCACTATACTCACAAGAGGTCCAAATTTCCTCGATTATCTCATTGTAGAGTGGTGTAGAGTGAAACATTGCATAGCTCAACTTGCAATTCTTCATGAAATCCATCATTTTGAAGAACAGTCTGTTCGGGTTTTCCTTGACAACAAAAGGGATGGAGTTGTTCTTCTCATAGATGAACCCTCCAGCAGACATAAGCTTGACTATAGGTGCCATTGTTGATTAAAGGAAAGCTTCGAACTGAATTGCTTGTTAGAGAGAAGAAGAGAGAAAAAGCCTTTGGAATTTTTGAGAACAGGTAAAAAGAAATAATGAAAATAAAATTTCTTAAATACTCCCCCAAAAATTCTCAGAAAATGAATCCAATAATAAATGTAAATTACTGGATTGGCTTAAAAATATAACTGTTACTCTTAAAGTATTACCATGATTTATACTTACAGGGGTGTATGCATAGATCGTGGTAAAAGACGTGTTAAAATTTCAACGGTTCAGATTAAAAGCGCTTTATATCAACGAATCAGAATTGGGCGTTTAAGGTCCCGTCTATTTCGTTGATAAAGCTGCGTTCCGTTGATACAAAAGAACTATCAACGAAACACCCAGAAGAAGTGCTAAGACTGTCAACGAAATGGTGCATTCCGTTGGCATAGTAATTTTGGCTTGGACAAAATTTTTACCTTTTCCTGAGAAAATTAATTCACAGAAAAACATAGCAAATTTCTGGCTGCATATTAACTTGCAAATATCTCAAAAATAATTAAGAGAAATTTAGCATACCTAGCTCACTTACTAATCTTGAGAATGTTGATTCATCAAGTGGCTTGGTAAAGATGTCTGCAAGTTGTTGTTCACTTGGAACAAAATGTAACTCCACAGTACCATTCATAACATGTTCTCTAATGAAATGGTACTTGATGTCAATGTGCTTGGTTCTTGAATGCTGCACTGGATTCTCAGTAATGGCAATGGCACTAGTGTTGTCACAGAAAATAGGAATTTTCTCAACTCTTAATCCATAATCAAGTAGTTGGTTTTTCATCCATAAAATCTGTGCACAACAACTTCCAGCTGCAATATACTCAGCCTCAGCTGTGGAGGTAGAAACTGAGTTTTGTTTCTTGCTGAACCATGACACAAGCTTGTTTCCTAGGAATTGACAGGTTCCAGTTGTACTTTTCCTGTCAATTTTACATCCTGCAAAATCTGCATCTGAATAACCAATTAGTTCAAAACCAGATTCTCTAGGATACCAAATGCCAAGGTTTGGTGTTCCTTTGAGATATCTGAAAATTCTTTTAATAGCAACTAAATGGGATTCTCTAGGATCAGCCTGAAATCTAGCACATAGACATGTAGCAAACATAATATCAGGTCTACTAGCTGTTAAATATAAAAGTGAGCCTACCATGCCTCTGTAACTTGAAATGTCCACAGATTTTTCCTTAGTATTCAATTCAAGTTTGGTGGCAGTAGGCATGGGAGTTTTGGCAGGAGAGCATTCCATTAGGTTAAACTTCTTTAATAAATCATGAATGTATTTTGTTTGACTAATGAAAATGCCTTCATTAACTTGCTTTACTTGAAGACCAAGAAAGTAAGTTAATTCTCCCATCATGCTCATTTCATACTTACTTTGCATAAGCTTGGCAAACTTTTGACAAAGTTTCACATCTGTAGACCCAAAGATTATATCATCTACATAAATTTGAACAAGTAAAGTAGAGCCATTTACAACCCTGTGAAAAAGAGTTTTATCTACAGTACCTCTAGTGAAATGATTCTCAAGGAGGAACTGTGAGAGAGTGTCATACCAGGCTCTAGGTGCTTGTTTCAAACCATAGAGTGCTTTGAGAAGGAAGTACACATAGTCTGGAAAATCATCATCTTCAAAACCAGGAGGTTGACTTACATACACCTCCTCTTCCAATTCCCCATTCAGAAAAGCACTCTTCACATCCATTTGATAGACCTTGAAATTGGCATGGGCTGCATAGGCTAGGAAAATCCTTATTGCTTCTAGTCTTGCAACAGGAGCAAAGGTTTCATCAAAATCAATTCCCTCTTCCTGTGAGTAGCCTTTTGCAACCAGTCTAGCTTTGTTCCTTGTGACTATGCCATTTTCATCCATCTTGTTTCTGAACACCCACTTTGTGCCTATAACACTCCTGTCATTAGGCCTGGGCACCAGCTTCCAAACATTGTTTCTCTCAAATTGGTTTAGCTCTTCTTGCATGGCTAAAACCCAATCTGGATCTAGAAGTGCATCCTCAACTTTCTTTGGCTCATCTTGAGACAGAAAGCTACTATATAGACATTCTTCTTGAGTTGCTCTTCTAGTTTGGACTTTTGAAGAAACATCACCTATAATAAGTTCAAAGGGATGATCTTTAGTCCATTTTCTTGAGGGAGGTAGATTTGCTCTTGAAGACGTAGCTTCATGATCATGATTGCCTTGATTGGATATTTGTCCTTGAGAAACTCCCCCTGAGTTTGTTGTCCCTAAGTGATCACTTCTAGAAGTATTCCTATGACTATCAACGGTATGACCGTTTTGGCTGTCAACGAAACACTCATTCTGACTGTCAACGAATCCACCATCATGACTGTCAACGAAATGACCATTTGGCCTACTAGCAGCTATTCTTTTCAATCTTAATGCAGCAATTTCATCTTCACTGCTGCTTTCATCTGTGCTAGATACAACAACTTTAGGCTGTTTCTCAGTAGCCTTATCTTGATTCACTTGATCTCCTTCCTCATTTTCAAAAGAAAGACTTTCATGGAAACCTTCATCACAGAGACCTTGGATTTTGAGATCATCAAAAACAACATGTACAGATTCCATAACAATGTTGATTCTGAGATTATAGACTCTGTAAGCTTTCCCTGCTGCATATCCCACAAATATTGCTTCATCTGCCTTTGCTTCAAATTTCCCCAAATGCTCAGCTTGATTTCTCAGAACAAAGCACTTGCATCCAAAGACATGAAGAAAATCCAATAGTGGCTTCTTTCTTTTGAGTAACTGATAAGGGGTCATTCCTTTGGCCTGATTAATCAAAGAAATATTTTGAGTAAAGCAAGCTGTGTTAACTGCCTCAGCCCAAAAATATGTAGGTAACTTTGATTCATCTAGCATTGTCCTTGCAACTTCAATAAGTGTTCTGTTTTTCCTTTCAACTACACCATTTTGCTGTGGTGTTCTTGCTGCTGAAAACTCATGCAAAATACCATTTTCTTCACAGAACACCTTCATGCTTGAATTCTTGAATTCTGTCCCATTGTCACTCCTAATCCTTCTTACTTTGAAATCAGGATGATTGCTTACCATCTTGATGTGATTGATAATGATTTCACTTGCCTCATCTTTAGAGTGCAAAAAGAAAGTCCATGTAAATCTAGAAAAATCATCAACAATCACAAGACAGTATTTCTTCTTTGAGATGGACATAACATTTACAGGGCCAAATAGGTCCATATGAAGCAATTCAAGCTGCTGGACGATTGATGACTCTGTCTTGCTTTTGAATGATGCCTTCTTCTGTTTTCCCTTTTGACAGGCATCACACAAACCATCCTTGGAGAACTCCACTTGTGGAATTCCTCTAGCAAGATCTTTTCTCACCAAATCATTCATAACTTTGAAATTCAGATGGGATAACTTCTTGTGCCATAACCAACTTTCATCCTTGCTTGCCTTGCTGAAAAGACAAGTGATGGTGTCTGAACTTGTGCTACTAAAGTCAGCAATGTACACATTCCCCCTTCTGAATCCAGTCATTACCACATTGTTGTTTCCTCCTTTAGAAACAACACAGGCTTCTCTAGAAAAAGTAACTAAAAAACCTTTGTCACAAAGTTGGCTGATACTAAGCAAGTTGTGCTTAAGACCATCCACCAATGCAACCTCATCTATGATGACATTCTCTTTTGAAATCAAGCCATATCCCTTTGTGTAGCCTTTGCTGTCATCTCCAAAAGCAATACAAGGGCCAGCTCTTTCCTTAAACTCTGTGAGCAGGGTAGAATCACCAGTCATGTGTCTTGAACAACCACTATCCAAGTACCAAAGATTCCTTTTGTCTCCCTGCACACAATAAAACCAAATCAAGTCGATTTTGGTACCCAAGTTTCCTTGGGTCCTGTCTTGTTAGCCTTTGCATTCCCTTTTGTACCATTTTTCACTTTGGGCTCAGATTGATTCAAATCAATCTTTACCCTTGGTGTTGATTTCTGAGGGTTGCTCATATTTTCATTCATAGCATGCATAGTTGGAGGAACAATCATGTTATTCATGTTCCATGGCATTTGTGGCATGTTAAACATATTCATGTAAGGATTAGGCACAAATGGCATGCTAGCATATGGATTCTGAAATTGTGCATATGGAGCAAACATGTTAGGCATAACAGGCATTGTAGGCATGGAACTGTTCATTGCAGGCTTGGGCATTTTCACATTAGGAGTTTTCTTAACAGATTTGCAGTTAGTAGACAAATGACTAACACTTCCACAATTAACACATGTCTTTCTAGGAGCATATTTATCAGGTGTGTAATTGTTGTGTTTGTTAATTCCTACTTTGCCATTCCTGTTATTCTTTTTATTTCCCTTAGCCTCATTATGAACTTTCTCTACCTTGTCTTTCAATTGCTTGTTAGACAAGTGACCTACATTAGCTCTCTCAACAGGCTTCTCAATTTTCTTTAAAATACTAGACTCACCTTGAACAAAGTTCTTGGTGACAGGACCATACTTGTCATTAAGTCTAGTGAGTTTATCTTTTCTTTTGTCTGTCAACGAAACAGCCTGATCGGTTGATGGTTCATGTGTCAACGAAACATTGCATTCCGTTGACATATCAACCTTCAACAAATGATCATTGTTGTTTATTGACTCTGTTTCTGATTCTAAGGTTTCACCAACATACCCTAGCTTCTCTTTGTTCCTTTTCCATGATTGCTCACAGAAGGATTCCACGCCTTGAACATTAATTATGTTGGCAGCAACATTCCTGGCATCCTTCCATTTTGCAATCACACCTTGTTCTATCTCAAGTTGTGTTTTAAGAATTTCTTCCCTTTGTAACACGTTCTCAAGTTCCTTCTTAGCATCCCTACTAACACATCTCATTTTCTCAAAATCAATGAGCTGTGCTTCTAACATTGCATTCCTATCACTTAAGAGCAGATTGGTCTCTTTTATTCTTGAATTCTCTTTAGTAAGTGATTTAAGAGTAACACGCAAATTATATAATACAGTAGACATTTCATTTACTGCACTGTCGCATTCCTCTTTAGAAAGCTCAGAAAGATTAGTAATTGTTACCTGGTTGCTTGAGGAACTTGCTTCCTGCTCATGATTGTCAGCCATAAGAGCCAAGTTGACATACTCAACATCATCATCAGAATCTTCACCATTACCAGCCCAATCATACTCCTGAGACATGAAAGCCTTTTCTTTTTGTTTGAGAAGTTCAAAGTATTTCTTTTTATAATCAACAGGCTCAAATTTCCTGTTGCCCTTCTCAACCTTGGGCTTTCTGCAGTCTCCAGCAAAGTGACCAAGCATTCCACAATTGAAACATTTTGACTTAGACTTTTCAATCCAGTTTGTTTTGCTAGGTTGAAAGTCTCTTCTTGGTGGCCTTGCTTCTGAGTTTCTTTTGAACTTGAACTTAGAGAATTTTCTAGACAGAAAAGCAATGTGTTCATCAATCTCATCTAAGTCCTCCAAGTTGGCTGGTTCTGATTCTTCTTCTTCTGTCATCTTGTCTTTACCCTTGCTAACATCACTCATACAACTAGATCGACTAGTTGTGGCCTTTGCAGCTTCTTTATTGTCATCTTCAAGTTGGTTCACTGATGCAATCAATGCAATAGATCCACCCTTCTTCTGTACCTTTTCAATTACTTCATCTTGCTCCATTTCCAGCTCATAAGTCTTCAAGGTTCCATAAAGCCTTTCAAGAGTGTAGTCTTTGTACTCTTGAGTGTTTCTGAGAGAAACAGTCATAGGCTTCCATTCTTTTGGAAGAGCTCTAAGAAATTTAAGGTTTGAATCCTTGGTTTGATAGATCCTCCCATACAACTTTAATCCATTCAAAAGCTTTTGAAACCTACTGAACGTGTCATTTAGGGTTTCACCAGCTTTAAAATGAAAATGCTCATATTGTTGTATAAGGAGTTGCATTTTATTTTCCCTGACTTGCTCAGTTCCTTCACAGAGTGTTCTAACAGTATCCCATACTTCCTTAGAGGTTGTACAGTTGATAACATTGTCAAACATCTCTTGCTCCAAACCATTAAACAGAATGTTCATGGTCCTTTTGTCTTTATGGACTTCTGCAACATCTTCAACAGTCCATTCTGAGACAGGTTTTGGAATCTCTACATCAGGTGCATCATCTGGCAGTCCAACTCTAGAATCAAGCTTCATGGGAACGTGTGGACCTTTCTCAATGCAGTCTACATACCTCTCATCCATAGACATGAGATGTAAATGCATCTTTACTTTCCAGTGAAAGTAATTGTCTTTATCAAGAACTGGTATCTTCACACCTGCATCCTTCTTTACCATGGTTTCTGTTTTTGGTCTTGATCTTTAAACTTCTTGTATGTTAGAAGCTCGCTCTGATACCAATTGTTATTCCCAAATGACCTAACAGAATTGTAGAAGGGGGGGGGGGGGGGTTGAATACAATTCTTGATATTTTCTTGAAACTAAACACTTTGTAAAATTAAACTGAACTGAATAAATAAAAACACAAGATATAAATAATTCAGTTGGATTGTTTGATGATCCAACTGAAGTGTTTTTATTGCGGAAATAATCTGTGATACAAATGTACACAGCTGCTCAGTTACAATGTTGTAGAGAAGAATGCTCTCAAAAATAGCTAATACAATCTATTTGTTTTTCTTCTCTTTTTCTAAAGTAACTGCTACACTTGGTTATATAATCCCAAGTTTACAATTCTACATTTGGTTAAACTAAAGAATAATAGTAGTAACCATCAGTAGCTTGTTTTTCATTCCTTTTGTCCAATGGTCCTTGGAGATCTTTGCTTTTGTCTTCATGCTCATTATAATCATTCCCAAGAGCCTTATTGGAAATTGGAATGTTTCCTTATTTCCAGTAACCACTTTGATGGCTTCCAATGCAAAGTACACTTCCATATCTCCTTTTAGATCTGTTCAGCAAACTGTCACTATCATTTTGTCAACTGTTCAAAAAGCAACATTGATTCGTTGATAGCAAGGAGATGTGTTTCGTTGATAGCTTCATTCTTCATTCCGTTGATGGTGTTTCCCTTGTTTCGTTGATGGGTAAACTCCATACCGTTGACAGAGTAATCTTCATACCGTTGACATGTCTTCACTTAGGCAGAATTACAAGGCATAACATATTTACAATTAACCAACCTATTTTGCCTATCTAGTACATAGTCAACATGACTTAGAAAACCTATCTAAAACATATAATAGAATGCCTATCATACTGTGAAGTATTGTACAATGCAATTGCTACAACACTCATTTCGTTGATGAGCTTCCTGTCAACGAAACACTGCAAAGCATGCTATTTCGTTGACAGCTACAAAATTGACTTTACACAAATTCTACTAAGTGTTTTATGTTTATCATCAAGAACAACATATTCCTAACACTGACTTTCATTCTGACCTTCATTCTGACTTGCATTCTAACCTTCATCCTGACCTTGATTATGAGCATCACCGTGTTGACCTTCAGTCTGATTTTGACCACCTTCTTGGTAGGGGACTTGTTGCAAATCAGGGCATTTAGGTCTTCTATGACCAATTTTCCCACATTTGCTACAATGTTGCACCCTTTTGCCACTCCATCTTTGAACCTTTTCATCCTTGTATCTTTTACCATGGCTTCTCCCCTCCCATTCTTCTCTCCTTCTTACCCTCTTAGGCCTACCCCTTAACTTTTTAGGCAATTCTGGTGGAAGCAATACCTCATCAGAGTGATAATCCCAATAATCAATACCTTTTAGTGCTTGTAAAGGAAATGAATAGCTAGCCAAGTACTTTTCCCTTTTGTAGTATTCTGATACATAGTCAATAGGCTGATGCCTTCTAGCATATATTGCAGCTAATGCACGAGGACATGGAATGCATGTTAGATCAAAGTTCCTGCAGTCACATGATCTCTTCTCCAAATCAACAGTCACAAACCTTGTGTTATATTTCACTTGATACTTGTTTTGTCCATCCCATGCTGACATCCACTTCCTTGATTGAGTGATCATTTCATCAAGTAATTTTCTTATCTTGGGGCATAGCTGCAAATTACTATCTCTCATTTTATCTCTTTTTTCTCTAACTCTTGACAATAGTTTGAAATGGATTTCTTGAAGCATATCCAAAACTGGCATAAACCTAAAATTAAAGATTTACCAATAAACACTCTGATTTACCAGTAACAGCTATAAATAAAAGTAAACCTTAGGGTTGTTGCTTGTACCTTTCAAATATTATCCAGGAGTTAAAGCACTCTGACATATTATTTAGTACATAGATGCTCATTCACTAAAGTCTTTATCTCCACAATTTCACTTTCTTTCTTTCTTCTAACCCAAATCCTAAAAGGACAGCCAGTATCACATTTAACATGACACCTATCAGGCTCATTACACACAAAATGCACAGCTCTCCTCTAACCCATACCTTCTCACTGTACTCCTAAATTCTTCCATGTTGATAAAAGCCATTCCAACACTCCATTCTACCCTCTCACTCCTTCTATTTGACAACCCCACAACCTTTCTTCTCTATTTTTTTGACACAACAGGTGGTCCAATATACCCAATTTTATAGTTTTCATCCTCACTTGAGGATGCAATAGACCTCAACTCATCATAGTCAAAATCTGACTCCTGAAAAGGTGCAGTGGCCATTGCTTTCCTAATTTCCTCCCTCACATCCTTCCTTTTTTTCCTGTTCTCCCTCAGCTCTTCGTCACTCTCAATATAGAAAGACCCATCACTTTCACTATCCTCACTCTCAGTTTCTTTGTATTGAAAGTCCTCATCTTCACTATTCTCACTCTCAGTTTCATCCCCATTATCCCCCTCATTAACATGCTCCTTACATTTATTCTTAGTTGTATCAATATCATCCGTAAATGAATGATCAACATAAAGCTTAATTACACCAAAAGGCTTACACACGGCCGTACAATCTCTGATTGTATCATCATCATACAAAAGCCTCATTCCACTTCCCATATTTTTCCATCATTAATAAAATGAACTAAACAATCAGCACTATAACCATACTTTTTAGCAAAATCATCTAAATCTCTAAACGACATGACATCAGTATCAAAGTTCTTAATAGTGTCCACATATCCTCCAATATATCTAGGATTTCTTGCATCAGAGTTGAACGAACCATGGTGGTGAATCTCTAGATTCATTGTCATATTGTCACATGCATTCAATATAGAAGCAATTACAATGATATACATACCTATTAACAACAAATAACCAAGAAACAACTATTTACATAAAACGATGCAATGAAATAGTAAGAATACACAAAACACAAATGAACAGTACAACAAAAATGAAAAGTGCGAAGTTGAAGTTACATTGTTCATTAATAGTAAAGAGTAACGATTGAGTGACCAGAATCCAAGATTAGTACGAGTATGTCGATCTCCTGATGTTACGATTGAATATCTCTCATCGCTGCTGTGTTTAGATTAGGGTTTCTGTTTATCCCCAAATTACATAACCCCGCCTAGAGTTGTTCACGAACAGAGCTGTTTGTGAACAAGCTCGAGCTCGGCTCGTTAAGGGCTCAACTCGGCTCGGTTCGTTAAGAACTCGAGCTCGAGCTCGAACACAAAAAATTGTTCGTTAAGAAAATGAGCTCGAGCCGAGCTATTAGTGAGCTCGACTCGAGCTCGTTCGGCTCAAGATCGGCTCGATAAATCTCGAAAAATTAAGATATATTCGACATATTTTTATTGTTAGTACTTGTGCCCTAGAGACAATACTATAATGTTCTTAGGGAAGACATTATGATTATTAATAAATATGTTCTATGGATTTTCTTTCAATTATTTATTATGTCTTTATTAACTGCGATATAAATGTTAGAATAATAAATGTCCTTGGAATATAAGAATGAATTCTATATCTCTAAGTATGTGACTTAGAAATGAGATTATATGAATAGTGTTTGTAATCCTAAAGAGATCATTAGTCGAGTATTATTATTTGAGGACAATAATAATGCATTAAGACTAGTATGTTTGTTGACTGAGGACCACATCTCATTGGTCATAAGTATGGTGATACTAAAGTCAAAGACATAAGTGCATGTTAGCAGAACATGGCACTAGATAGACCCACCGTGTGAATTCTTCATGGTAAATGTTATCAAGTGTCATAGGCAATTCTCACAATGATAATGGTGTAATGATCCCTAGACTTGAAATCATTATATTTCTATATGAGAATTAATATACTTTGATTCTACTCAAAGTTACCTTTGACCGGGTAATGATAAATGTGGACATTGGGTATATTATGAATCATATGAGAAATATGAATGATAGATATAGGATTTAACCCTCCTATTTTAGGAGTGATATTATTGGCCTTTTGATTGAGTGAGACTATGAAATGCATGGTCATACTCAAATTGTGATTTGTTTAATAGTCTACTCATCGATCAAGTAAACCGGGATTAAATGTTGAAGAGGATGACATAAACCATGCCTCGAGTTTAATCTATAATATAAGGCTAAAAGGATTATATTACTTGGAACATTATTCATTAAAGGTTTAATTGGATCACCAATTATTATTATTACTTGGGTAGCAATGATGTATTACTAGATGCCGCTCATTGTTTATAATTTTGTTATGAGATATTAAAATTATTGCCAACGTAATAATAACCTAAAGGATCACACACAAAGAACGTTTTAAACGAAGCATTAATTAAATTTCGAATTTAATTGAATTATTATTATATTGAATTATTGGATTAATTAAGTTGGACTTGATAAATTATATAATAATTCAAATATGATAAAAATACTACTAATAATCAGATTGGGTTTTGGAAGCCCAATCAGATTAGGTATATGTTGGGAACCACGGACTTGGGGTTCTACTACATTCAGATTATTGAATTATTCTCTTCTTGCTCCTAGGTGGCTACAATATTTTTCTTAACCAACCCTAGCAAGAAGAGAATAAGAATATATATAGGGCTACAATAGGGATCATGGATAATTAGGTTGGGCCTTTTAATTACATCCTGGGCCTAGCCCAATGTAATTAAATATTAATTCAATTCACTAAAGAATTAATATTTGCACTACCTTTCCTAATACCGCAACTTAATTAATTAATTCGGTTCCAATATTATTTGCTTATTAAATTCCCCATGTTTAAAATAGCGCATGCCCATTAATTAAATAAATTACTGATAATTCATTTAATTAACATCTTATATCCTTGATCATCCACTCTACCTTTATTTAATTATGCCGGAATAAATCCACCTGCAGGGTTTCACATAATTAAATCCTTTTGAGCTTTCAAGGGGACATCATTAACCCGAATATTATCAGGACACAGATTCCTTCAATAAATAATATTCACCATATATATTATTCCATCACCCAAAATATAATGATATAATTCAAAAGAATTATTTCATATATAAATCAAAGCATGTAAATAATATACACGTGTCAATTACTATATCCGGATTAAGAACCTAAGCATTAATAATAACATAGAATCTTAGTTCACCTTCTTAATCAGTTTAAGGGAACAATTCTAAATTTGATCCTGTTCAATATACACAAAGTATACAAGTATTATTTAATAGTCAAGATAAACTATTCCCAAATAATACTTCAGTTATTCCAGTGGTTTGTCTAATTCCACTTAAACTGTGAACCCTTTATATTATATATAGACACTGATACTAAATTATCCACAATATATAATAAATAGACAATGTAAAAATATGCAATCAAGATTCTCAATAAAATGGACAATGTTTATTTACTACTAATGAATAGTTTAGTATAAAATCCAACAATCTCCCACTTATACTCAAGCTATTCTTTGAGTATATCAGTGTTTATTAATATAATCCGCTACCAGTTTAAATAACTATTCCGTGACCAGACATTTGACTCTTATCTCCTCCACGTGTTCTTCAAAAACCTTAGCTGGTAAACTCTTCGTGAAAGGATCAGCCCGGTTGTCCTTTGATGCTATATCAGTCACAATAATATCTCCTCGCTTAACGAACTGTCGTATGAGGTGATACTTACGCTCAATGTGTTTTGCTGCTTTATGTTCTCGTGGTTCTTTTGTATTTGCAACAGCACCAGTATTATCACAATAAATTGTGATTTGCCGTGGCAAATTAGGAACTACATTCAAATCCAGCAGGAAATTCCGGAACCATATAGCCTCCTTGGCTGCCTCAGAGGCTGCCACATATTCAGCTTCCATGGTTGAGTCTGCGATGCATTTCTGCTTCACACTCCTCCATATTACAGCTCCACCTCCTAAAGTAAAAACACACCCCAAGGTTGACTTCCTCTTATCCCTATCTGTCTGGAAATCTGAATCGGTATAACCCACAGGAAACAAGTCTGAAGCCTTGTAAATTAACATATACTTCTTAGTCCTTCGCAAGTACTTAAGTATCATTTTTACTGCACTCCAATGTTCCTGACCTGGATTGGACTGATATCTACTGACCATGCCTACGGCAAAGCAAATATCAGGTCTCGTGCATAACATGACATACATTAAGCTTCCACATGCTGAAGCATAAGGAACTACTTTCATGTTTTCTATCTCCTTAGGTGTCTTAGGACACTGCTCCTTTGATAGAGAGACTCCATGTCTAAAAGGTAAATTACCCTTCTTAGAGTCCTGCATGTTAAAACGAGCCAATACCTCATCAATGTACGGTTCTTGAGATAAAGCCAACGTTCTTTTCTTGCGATCTCTTATAACTTTGATCCCAAGAATGTATGCGGCTTCACCTAAGTCTTTCATTTCAAATTGTTTGAACAACCATGCCTTAATAGATGACAACATCTCTACATTGTTTCCAATGAGCAAAATGTCATCTACATATAGTACTAGAAAAACCACTGCATTTCCTTCACTTTTCCTATACACACATGCTTCGCTTGGACTCTGATCATAACCATTTGTCTGGACGACCTGATCAAAACGAATGTTCCACTCCCTGGAAGCTTGTTTCAGTCCATAAATGGACTTCTTAAGCTTACACACTAGATGCTCTTGGCCCTCTTTGATGAATCCCTCTGGTTGCTGCATATGGATGTTTTCATCAAGACTTCCATTTAGGAAAGCTGTCTTGACATCCATTTGCCAAATCTCATAATCGAGATGAGCTGCTATAGATAAAAGAATCCGGATTGACTTAAGCATGACTACCGGAGAAAAGGTTTCCTCATAATCAATTCCTTGTTTCTGAGTATACCCTTTCGCAACAAGTCTTGCTTTCCAGGCTTTCACCTTTTTGTCAGATCCTCTTTTTCTTTTGTAGATCCACTTGCATCCAATGGATTTTACACCACTGGGTGGTTCCACGAGATCCCAGACTTTATTGGAATACATAGATTCCATCTCAGATTGCATAGCCTTTTGCCAAAGATCTGCATCCTTATCTTGCATTGCTTCTTCGTATGTCCTGGGATCCTCATCATGTTCACCAGAGACTAAGTCCGAAGACTCTCCCAAAAACATGAACCTCTCAGGTTGTTTAACAACCCTCCCACTACGACGAAGCATTGGAGTGGTATTAGTGATAGGTTGTTCATTTACTTGTGGTTGTTCTACTTGTACCGGTGGCATATTAGAATTATCTTGTCCTCCCACTAGTTCCTCTAAAACAACAGTACTCATGGGTTTGTGATTCATTATATAGTCTTCCTCTAAGAATCTAGCAGTGGTGCTTACAATGATATCCCGATCCTTAGGACTATAAAACAAATACCCTTTTGTTCCCTTGGGATAACCCACAAACAGCCTCACTTCTGTACGAGAATCTAACTTAGTCACGTTCTTGTTCAGCACATGTGCTGGACAACCCCAAATCCGAATGTGTTTCAAACTAGGTTTGGTACTAGTCCACAATTCTTTTGGAGTTTTTGGAACTGACTTAGAAGGTACCAAGTTTAGAAGATAAGCCGTTGTTTCTAGAGCATGCCCCCAAAACGACTTGGGTAAATTCGAATAACTCATCATCGATCTAACACTCTCTAAAAGAGTCCGGTTCCTTCTTTCTGCTACACCATTCTGCTGAGGTGTGCCAGGTGCAGTCAACTGGGATGAAATCCCATGTTCTGATAAATATTCTCTAAATTCTCCAAGCATGTATTCGCCCCCACGATCTGATCGTAGTGACTTGATACATTTTCCTGAATGTCGCTTTTCCGCACTTGCTTTGTACTCTTTGAATTTTTCAAAGCACTCAGACTTGCGGTGCAACAGATAAATGTATCCATATCTCGAATAATCATCAATGAAAGTGACAAAATATTCATACCCACCTCTCGCTTGGATATTCATAGGTCCACATAAATCAGTATGAACCAATTCTAACACATCTTTGGCTCTATTTCCTTTTGCCTTAAAAGGTCTACTGATCATTTTTCCTTCCAAGCAAGATTCACAGACTGGAAATGGCTCCACTGCCAACGAGCCTAAAGGCCCATCTACTACCAATCTTTGAATCCTCCTTAAGTTAATATGACCTAATCTCAAGTGCCAAAGATATGTTTGGTTCAATCCAGAAGGTTCCTTTCTTTTACTAGAGGTAGAAAGTGTATTATTAATTTCACTTGGTTGCAGCATTGGTTCTATAGGATTAATAATATATAAATTGTCTTGCAATGTACCAGAACATATAACTCGTTTATTCATCATAATGGAAACATTACGATCCAAACAAACATTATAACCATCCATAGCAAGTTTAGAAACCGAAATTAAATTCCTTCTAAATGAAGGTACATAAAGACAATTATTCAAAACCAAAATCCTATCATAACCAAAAGATAAAGAAATAACTCCAACTGCAACCACTGCTACTTTCGTAGCATCTCCCATGAACACATATATCTCGCCATCTCTAAGCAGCCTGGTTTTCTGGAACCCCTGCATGGAATTACAAACATGATCAGTGGCTCCTGTGTCTACACACCAAGTGCTCGTAGACATAGCCGCTATATATGTTTCCGTAACAAGAGAAAGAGACATACCAGCATTGTTCTTCTTAGACAGAGGACAATCCTTTTTCCAGTGACCCGACTGCTTGCACTTGAAGCACTTGCCCTTAGGCTTCTTCACTGAATTCTGAACTCCCAATGGTTTCACAACTTTCTGTGTCTGAACCTTCTTCTTCTTCTTTCCTTTCGGCTTTGAAGAAGAAACTTTCTCAGCCACATTTACCTGAACATGCTGCTGAAATAATGATTCCGCTTCCTGAAGCTCTGTCAGAAGTTCTGCAAGACTATACAACTTCTTGTTCATGTTGTAATTCAAGCGAAACGGCTCAAAGCTTTTTGGCAAACTCATAAGTATGATATCGACCTGCGTTTCCGCATCAATATCAGCACCAAGGACCTCTAGTTCATTTATATGAGACATCATCAGCAGAACATGGTCCCTTACAGGTGTTTTTTCAGCCATCTGAGTGTTCATTAGAGACTTCATTGCTACTTGCCTAGCAGCCCTATTCTGATCTCCGAAAAGCTCCTTGAGATTATAGAGCATATCTGCAGCAGTGGTCATGGCCTGATGCTGATGTTGCAAAACACCCGACATTGCTGCCAGAATGTAACATCGCGACATCTCATCTGCCTTAGTCCACTTCTTAAAATACTCTTTATCCTCATCCGGAGCATCGGCAGCAGGCTGGTCCGGTTTGGGTTCAACAGTACAAAATTTAAACTCTTCAGCAGTCAACACTATGTCCAAATTGCGTTTCCATTCAATATAGTTAGGTCCGGTAAGTTTGTTATCCTTAAGTATGGTGAAAAGTGGATTAAAGCCCATTCTATCCTGAGAATCATGCATATAACACTTAATCAGAAAATTGCATATATCTTAAAACCTATTTGTTTCCTTTAACAATTAATTAAAATTAATGCACTAATATTTAAATTCCATAAATATCTGGTACGCCATGATGGATGACATATATACCATTTAAATTTAAATATTACTTCGGTCCTACTACTAAATAATACGCCACGTTAGGGTGGACTATATATTATCTTTCATAGCTAAGTGTATACCATTATTTAGATCTTAAGTTGCCTTTAGTCAGACCCATCCGTTCGATGTATCAATGGATAAATCCCAGGTGTTTTCGGTGAAGTCACAGACGGACTCGCTTAAAAACACAACCCCTAAGACAGAAATATCCATTATCAACATCAATCAAGGAATGTCCAACTTTTTTCTCGAATTCTATGAAACTTGGTATGTCACGATGGGGTGAGCTTACCTTTCATTATTCGTGATTAACTTAAGAAGATTGTCCTAGTAATATCCTTAACACTACCCAGACGTCATAAATCATACGCCACGATGGGTGACATATATCCAATTCATAATCGTCCTAGTGTTAAATTACATACAACCAATAATGGATGACCATGGGATCTAATATCAAATTAATTCTCTCTCCCACTTAGTATTTTAACATGAGTAATTTTATCTAGATGCATCGCCCTATGTTATTTCTTCGAGGTCCACATGTTATCAAAATAACAATACAAAGAACACATAACATAGCATAGCATGCATCTCTACATAATTAAATGGGGCCTATGTCATTATAATTATGTCTAACATGCATTCCAAATACACACATAATTTAATAACATAAAACATTTAATTAAAGCAATAAATGAAAATTTATGTCCATGTCGTCCTATTTATGTTAACCATGCAATTAAAATTACACACATAATTAACAACACACATAATAATTATTTAATGCAATAATTAAAATTAAATAGCAGAAAAATTAAAATAAAAAATAAATCCACTATTATGGCCCAAAAAAAATTTCATCCGAAAATCCTGCGAAAACTTCAACTCGCTGTTTGAGGGTCTAAACGAGCTCAGACGCACATGAAACTTGGATTAAGTCACTTTTCAATCGTGTAGAACATCGAAATCCCTTTCCGAAAAGGTATTACTCATCGAAATCCGTCACCGTATGCAAAAGTTACAACAGTTCGAAGTTGCATAGGCGAAATCTTGTAGCATCAGCGGAAGAACTTTGTTTTCTTGCAACTCCGTCGATCAAATAGTTACATACAACATAACATACCTATTATATTACATCAGATCATAATCTAACATGAATACAAATCATGATTACAAGATTACAAAATCATAATAGAAAACAAAACTAGCACGATCAACCCTCGTGATTTACAAACACGATAAACCACGTGGAAACCAAAACAAAAAATAACCACGATTAAACCACGTGGGATCCAAACCCATAATTAAAATAAAACGAGGCCATAATAGTGGATACTAAACAACCTGCAAAAGATTATTATCCAAGCATACCACTATACATACATAACCAATTTTAATTACGACATGGACATCATATCATAAAACATAGAACCCATAACCAGGCTCTGATACCAATTGTTGGGAACCACGGACTTGGGGTTCTACTACATTTTATGATACACAATTAAGGAGTGCGAAAAGAAAATCACCTTGTTAACGGTTGATTCCACGCTCTTCTATTGTATTCCCAAATTCCCTTGAGCGAAGTGTGGCCTCCGTCTTCTCAAGTTAACCTCTCTTCTTGCTCCTAGGTGGCTACAATATTTTTCTTAACCAACCCTAGCAAGAAGAGAATAAGAATATATATAGGGCTACAATAGGGATCATGGATAATTAGGTTGGGCCTTTTAATTACATCCTGGGCCTAGCCCAATGTAATTAAATATTAATTCAATCCACTAAAGAATTAATATTTGCACTACCTTTCCTAATACCGCAACTTAATTAATTAATTCGGTTCAAATATTATTTGCTTATTAAATTCCCCATGTTTAAAATAGCGCATGCCCATTAATTAAATAAATTACTGATAATTCATTTAATTAACATCTTATATCCTTGATCATCCACTCTACCTTTATTTAATTATGCCGGAATAAATCCACCTGCAGGGTTTCACATAATTAAATCATTTTGAGCTTTCAAGGGGACATCATTAACCCGAATATTATCAGGACACAGATTCCTTCAATAAATAATATTCACCATATATATTATTCCATCACCCAAAATATAATGATATAATTCAAAAGAATTATTTCATATATAAATCAAAGCATGTAAATAATATACACGTGTCAATTACTATATCCGGATTAAGAACCTAAGCATTAATAATAACATAGAATCTTAGTTCACCTTCTTAATCAGTTTAAGGGAACAATTCTAAATTTGATCCTGTTCAATATACACAAAGTATACAAGTATTATTTAATAGTCAAGATAAACTATTCCCAAATAATACTTCAGTTATTCCAGTGGTTTGTCTAATTCCACTTAAACTGTGAACCCTTTATATTATATATAGACACTGATAATTTAATCTTCCGTTATCCCATTTGATACTAAATTATCCACAATATATAATAAATAGACAATGTAAAAATATGCAATCAAGATTCTCAATAAAATGGACAATGTTTATATACTACTAATGAATAGTTTAGTATAAAACCCAACAGTATAGGCCCAGAATTCTCTCCATATAAATACATTAAGATGTATTATTTTAATTAGATATACAGAATTCGGTTTTGGAGAAAACCCTAGCAACTCTACATCTGAGAGAGGCTAGAGAGAGAGAGAGAGAGAGAGTTCCGAGGGCAGTTTTTGGCTAGTATCAACTCCGGTGATCGTTGGACGATCGGGCGTTCGTGTGGACTGATTAGAGACGTATATCGCAAGGCGGGATACATGGTGATCATAGCAAAGGACCTCCATCTGTCAACCAATCGTAAAGCTTCTTAAAAGGTAAACAATTCTGTTCATGAATTAAATATCGTGTTTCGCATGGATCCAGCGGAGGGTTTCGTTATTTTTCTGTTTTTATGCATTTTTCCGTTGCGTTTTCATGCCCGAAACCCTTCATTTATATTATTTGTTAACATTTTAAATTAATTTTGCAATTTATAGTATGTGTATTTTAGGTTTATTTAGAATTGATTGGGAAATTGAGTTCGGTTTCGACAAAAAATGTTTTAGTTCGTTGGGCTAAGAAAAATTGGGCTTTATTATCAATAAAAATTGTAAGTTCTAATGAGCTCGGCTCGTTTTTGTTCGATAAAAGCTCGTGTTCGGCTCGTTAGTTAACGAGTTCGAGCTCGAACACGAATTTTGTGCGATAAGAAAGCTCAGCTCGGCTCGGTTCGTCAGAGAAAAAAGTAAAGCTCGGCTCGTTTACATCAAAGCTCGGCTCGGCTCGGTTCGTGAACAGCCCTAACCCCGCCAATATAAAGGGATATTTGTTTAATTCCTTTTTTATAAGTCGATATTATGTCAGCTACCATGTAATTACAACGTGGAAGCCACGTGGACCAACAACTCAGCATCTTTGACTGTTTGTTTTAAACAAACAGAAATTTCAAATATTTAACGTTTTCCGTTTAATTTTAAAAATACAGATAACAGCGTGATATATTATTTCATTTTAATGTTTTAAATGAGTCGTCGTTGGGAATGGTGGGTTAAGTGATAGATTTGAACAAAAGCGGTGGCCCCTTTGATATAAAACCGAACCAGCAACATCTTTGACTGTTTGTTTTTAAACTAACAGAAATTTCAAATATTTAACGTTTTCCGTTTAATTTTAAAAAAACAGATAACAACGTGATATATTATTTCATTTTAATGTTTTAAATGAGTCGTCGTTGGGAATGGTGGGTTAAGTGATAGATTTGAACAAAAGCGGTGGCCCCTTTGATATAAAACCCAACCAGAAAATTACAAGTGACGAACAAAGAAAATCCAAAATAGTTCCTCGAAAAATCCAATAATCTAAACAAAACCTGAAAAATTAAAGGAGTGATCTAAAAAACCCAGCAAGTAACTAACCAAACAAACCCGCCTGGTCAAATACAATATAATTTAAAATACAATATAAAACAATATTTTTGGAAATTCGTAACTTATGAAACGAGAATTATTTAACCACGAGTTTAAATTAAGGTCACTACAAACCAGTGACACGGTCCAGAATTTTAGAAATCACTACAAACCGGTGACACTGTCCAGAAATTAGTATCGCGTCCCTCACTAAGGTATTAGAATTTAAACATCAGTACGCCCTAAAGATGTATCAGAATTTAGTTCTTGAACTATGAGGTTCAGATCATATAGACTAAATTGGGATCTCAAAATTCGCATTTTCTTACTAAAATATTTGTCGTTGATCCAAATTTTCATATCAATAAAATAAATCAGAAACATAATTAAATTTAACATCAGCATTTAATGAATATAAATAAAATTGGAAATTTCAGAAAGTTGGGATATAAACTTACGTCAATTTCGATAACACTTTTCAAATATTTAGAACCCAAAATACATAATTATGTCCACTACTGACATCATATATATAGTATAACACCAGAGTTGGGATTTATGGGTGATAGCATAGGACCAACTTAACTTTGTATATACTTAATTTTTTAATTAAGTAGAACATACTGCCACAACCAAAGTATGTTCTTGTAATCAGTATGCAATGTTATTTTAATTGTGTAATTTGGAAGAAGTTCACTTTCTGTGTTCAAGCCTCAAAGAATGCATATTAGATGACAGCATGAATAAAGGTTACTGTCATAAGCATTGACAGTAAGATTACAAGAAGACAGAATGTTGCAAGTCAAGACAGCATATTCACTCTGACAGCAACATTGGCGGAAGACTACGCGACAGCAACTTTAGCCCTCGACAGCAAGTTTGGAAACCTCGACAGCACACTATGCGGGGAACTCTTACTGTCACCAAAAGCACATTCTTGTGACAGAAAGCTTTGCGGAAAAAGTAACTGTCTCAAGAAAGATCCTTGTTCTAGGTATCTTTCTCAGTCAAATCCCGTGACAGTTTCAATGTTCAAGAAACAGGCGTGTTGCAGTATCCCTAAGCTGCACCAAGTCTGCAAGACTACGACAGAAGCTTCAAGCACTGCAAACAAAAGCGAATCAATTCAAGAGCAAGGTCAAGTCTCTATTTGCTGAATTGTTTTAGCTAGAAATAGAATGAATCTAGGTTGCTTTCTTTGAAATGTATATATGACATTGTTAGCAATTTAGGAAAGTCACATGGGTAGACACTTTGTAAGAAGCTGCCACTTGATAATGACAGCAGCTTCACAGACCCGTGTTGACAGTGATAGGATTAGTTTTATACTTAGACTATTAATTCATTCTAGGGATGTAACGAAGACAAGCAAGTGTCTTGAATAAAAACCGAAGCTCAAGAATTCTCTCTTGAGGTTGTAGCAACACTTTGCAAAATAAATAAAACATTTATTTTGTGAATCCTGTCTTCTCGATTATACTGTTTGTGAATGCATACATATTATTGATAACATTAAATCTTAGTTTTGGTTGTTGAAACTGAGATTGAATTTTATCAGTATTGCATTCATCCCCCCCCCCCTTCTGCAATACACGAGGACCAACAACTGGTATCAGAGCAATCAGATTAACATACATATTTGTGATCACGACGACAATGCAGAAATCAAACAGTATCAAGATCCCAGCTTTTGATAAGGAGAACTACAGCATTTGGAAAAGAAAGATCTTGTTTTTTATCAAAGCTGCGAATCCACTATACCCAGGTATTCTCGAGAATGGTCCTTTCATTCCAAGGAAGGAAATTGAAGCCACAACAGTAAATGGTAAAGTCATTCCTGCACATTGGGTTCCCAAAGATCCCTCCGAATTTTTGGAACCTGAGAAGGAGAAAATAGTGCTAGATGATCACTTGCAACTCATCTTGCTCGATTCTCTCACGTTGGATAAAGCCATGTGTGGAAGTGTGATAAGCTGCACATCTGCCAAAGAGATGTGGATCAGGTTAGCTTTACTATGTGAAGGAAGTGAAGAAGTTAAGGGAAATCAAAGGCAAATACTGATATCACAATATGAGGCATTCATGGCCAAGCCTGGTGAAGACTTAACTTCCATGTTTGAAAGGTTCAGTAAGCTCTTAACTGAACTACAGATACATGGCAAGTACTATGACAAAAAAGAATTAAATGTCAAGTTCTTGCTTACACTGCCTGATCACCTTGAACACAAGACAACAGCCATACGAGAAGGAAGAGATCTCAACAATATAACCTTTGAGACACTTTATGGCATTCTGAAATCTTATGAACTTGAACTCTTTCAAAAGAGAGCCATACAAAGTGGAACAAGGAACAAGATGGCTAATATGTCAAGTGCCCTAGTAGCACAAGTGCCAAGGATCACACAACCAAGTGAAGTACTACAAATCACACAACCAACCCCTGTAAAATGCTTGAAGATAGAAGAGGTTGTTGAAGATGATGAGAAAGTAGTACTACAACTCAATGATGTGGAAGATGAAGACTTCTACACAATGGAGGAACTGGAAAGCATGGACAATCCTACTATGGCCTACATGGCTAAAAAGTTCAAGAAGGATAGGTCATTCAGGCCCCAAGGCCAAGCATCCAAGTTCACCAAGGGAAGCTCATCAAAGGCTGATGTGGGAAGTTCATTCAAAGGAGGATACAAGACTGGATTTGTGGATAGATCTAAATTCAAGTGTTACAACTGTGGTGAACCTGGTCATTTTGCTACTGAGTGCAAAAGACCCAAATAGGTTCAGAGATTTGAGAAAGGAACCGGTGGATACTCTAAGAAGAATCAAGGTAGAGCCTATGTGGTTGAAGGAAAGTGTTGGGATGAGTCTGATGATGAAGATGAAGAAGAATATGTCAACCTAGCTCTCATGGCTAGCACTGATGAAGTAACATCAACATCTTCAAGTCAGGTACCTTCACTTGTCTTACTTGATATGTCCATTGATGAGTATAAGAAAACCATTAAAGACTTAAGTGCTGAAATGTTCAATGTCTATACTAGCTTATCTGCTGCTAATGAGGAAATCACTAGGCTGAGTAAGCTAAATGAAACACTAAAGTCTGAAAATGAATCTCTTGTTCTCAAAACCAGTTCACTAGACTCTTTAGCTCAGGAGAATGCAAAATTTAAAAATGAATTGAAATGTGCTAAAGAAGTTGAGGAATTCCTGAGAAATGAGATTGCTGAAAATGAATTCAAGATTAAGGCTTATAAAAACTCATCTAAGATAGTTCAGGATTACAATGATAAGCATACAGAAAGTCAAACTGTTGGCATAGGTTTTTCATATGGTAGGAGACCTGGAAAGGAAACTGTGATTCAAGATTGTTCTGGAGATGCTGCTGTCAAACCCACCATTCTCAAGAAGGTTAAAACTCCTGTTTTCAAAGCTGCAGAAATTGAGTTTGATGAAGAAGCCATGCTCATCAAACAAGAAATTCTTGATGAGGATGAAGGTGTTGACAGCACATTCAAGGATGGAAAGGATACTGTCACGATCCCCAAGACAGTAAACTTACCAAACAATCAGACAGCAAGTTCAAAAGATGCTGTCACAGTTGGCAAGACAGTATCTTCCAAAGATGCTGTCAAGAATGGTTCCAAGACAGTAGCTTCCAAACCTTCTGTCAAGACAATTGGAATAAAAGGTACTGTCAAGGAAAGTTCGACAGCAACTTATAAACACATTGTCAATCCAGTAACTCCCAAGTCTAAGAATAGGAATGGTAAGGTAGGTGTCAATAAAGGAAATGGATACACTAATGTTGGAGGTGCTTCTAGGAAACTATGCAATAACTGTGGATCTTCACATCATTTAACACATGTTTGTATTAAGCCAATTGAGGATAAGATCAATGCTACTGAACTCAATGGTAATTTACACAGAACCCCCCTTATGCATAGAACTATGAGTGTTTGTAATAACATTGAATGTATGCCATGCAAGATCACTGCCATGAGTACATGCTTTAACTTACCTATTCTCACTACTGAAAAATGTTCATACATGCACACTGTTGAGACTTCTGAGCCTGCTAGAAACAGCAAGAAGGCCTCATCCACTAAGAAAAGGATCAAGTCCAATTCTAAACCTAAGTGGGTGAAAAGAGAAGTCAAACAGGAGATCATTAATGATGCTTGTGATTTTATGACTGGAAGAAACTCAGGAGACACTAAAACTGCAGGACCCAACAAGGATTGGGTACCATATGCATCTTAAATACATTCTGTTTTGCAGGGCAAGAAGAAAGATCAAGTCATGTGGATCATTGACAGTGGTTGCTCAAGACACGTGACAGGTGATAAAGCCCTGCTATCACACTATGTAGAGAAAGCTGGCCCAATCATAACCTTTGGAGACAACAGCAAGGGTTACACAGTGGGATATGGCTGTCTGGAAACTGGAAATGTTGTCATTGAAGATATTGCTCTTGTGGATGGATTGAAGCACAATCTACTCAGTGTCAGCCAATTCAGTGACAGGGGATTCAAGGTTGATTTTGACATGATGGTGTGCAACATCTATCACAAGAAGGATGGAAGCCTCTCTCTGAAAGGGGTAAGAAAAGGAATCTTGTTTGTTGCTGACTTAAACTCAACAAAGAAGGATACAGTTTACTGTTTCTACAGTAAAGCAACTGTTGGTGATAGTATACTTTGGCATAGGAAGCTTTCACATCTCAACTTCAAAACAATGAATATTTTGATGAAGAAGGAGTTAGTGAGAGGTTTGCCCCAACAGGAATTCTGTCAAGAAGGACTGTGTGAAGATTGTCAGATGGGCAAACTAAGGAGAGCTGTGCACAAGTCCAAGCAGATGAACACCAACATAGAAGCACTCAAGTTGATTCATATGGATCTTTTTGGACCAGTCAATGTACCATCTATGGCCAAAAAGAGATATGCCTTAGTAATGGTGGATGATTACTCAAGGTACACTTGGGTGAAGTTTCTTGAATCCAAAGATGAAGTTGCTCAAGTGATTATTGATCAAGTCAGAGTTCTTGATAGAACTCCAAACTCAAAAGTTCAAATCTTGAGGAGTGACAATGGTACAGAATTCAGAAATGCCACACTTGGAAATTTCTGTAAAGATGAAGGAATTGTACAACAATTCTCTGCTGCAAGGACTCCACAGCAGAATGAAGTTGTAGAAAGAAAGAACAGGACTCTCATTGAAGCAGCTAGAACTATGTTGCATGACGCCAAACTGCCAACATGCTTCTGGGCTGAAGCTATCAACACAGCTTGTTATACTCAAAACAGAACCATGATTAACAAAACTCATGCAAGTACACCTTACTGTCTGCTAACTGGAAAGAAACCTACTATCAAATATTTTCATGTGTTTGGGAGCAAATGCTTTATGATGAAGGATAACCATGAGAAGAAAGGAAAATTTGACACTAAGGCATTTGAAGGATTATTCATGGGTTACAGTACAGAAAGGACTGCCTACAGAGTTTATGTTATGGAACACAGGATTATTGAAGAAAGTGTAAATGTCACATTTGATGAAACCAAGTTTCCAGGACTGCATGAAGAAGGAAAGATGCAGACATTCAGATTTGAGAATCAAGGATACTTGGAAGCTGAGGAAATTGTTGATGAAGAACCTAGCTTCACTCAAATTGTTGAAGTTGATAAAGATACTGTCAATACCACTACTGTCAACCAAACTCCAGCTCAGTCACAGACCATAACCTCTAACATTCATAACAGTGGTGACTCTGGAGACAATGAAGAACATGGTGAAGACAATGGGATTGGTGATCATTCAACTCAACAAACTGAAGCAACTGTTCCTGTACAATCAAGTAGCTTGCCCAGAATCACCAAGTGGAACAAGGATCACACAAATGACCTTATCATTGGTGACCCTACTTCTGGTGTGAGGACAAGGAACAAAGTCTCTGCTGACAGCATGTTTTCATGCTTCCTGTCTCAAATGGAACCCAAGACAACTGATGAAGCATTGTTGGATTCTGACTGGGTGATAGCCATGCAAGAAGAGCTAAATCAGTTTGAAAGGAACAATGTATGGAAGCTGGTTTCAAGAACTAAGGGAAAGTCAGTCATTGAGACCAAATGGGTTTTCAAAAACAAGCTTGATGAAAATGGATCAGTGACAAGAAACAAAGCAAGGCTAGTGGCTAAAGGTTACTGTCAACAGGAAGAAATAGATTATGATGAGACATTTGCACCTGTTGCAAGACTTGAAGCTATAAGAATCTTTCTAGCCTATGCTGCACACTGCAACTTCAAAGTATTTCAGATGGATGTCAAAAGTGCCTTTCTAAATGGAGAATTGGAAGAAGAAGTGTATGTTGAACATCCACCAGAGTTTGAGGATGCTGAAATGTATGATTTTGTATACAAACTCTTCAAAGCTTTGTATGGACTAAAGCAAGCACCCAGGGCTTTGTATGACACACTTTCCACTTTTCTTTTGGAAAATCAGTTTACTAGAGGAGTTGTGGACAAGACACTTTTCTACAAACACCATGGCAAGGACATCATTCTGGTACAAATCTATGTGGATGACATCATTTTTGGTTCTACAAATGAGAAGCCGTGTGAGAAGTTTTCCTCTCTCATGAGTAACAAATATGAGATGAGCATGATGGGAGAATTGTCATTCTTTCTGGGATTACAAATTCTTCAACAACCTGATGGAATATTTATATGTCAAGCTAAATACATCAAGGAACTTCTCAGAAAGTTCAACTTGGAAGATTCATCACCTGCAAAGACACCAATGTCCACGTCAACTAGTCTGGATCTTGATTCTAAAGGAAAGAAAGTTGACTCAAGCACCTATAGAGGCATGGTAGGATCTCTCCTATATCTAACTGCTAGCAGACCTGACATCATGTTTGCTACATGTCTCTGTGCAAGGTTTCAAAGTGACCCAAATGAGTCACACTTAGTAGCCATCAAGAGAATCTTTAGATACTTAAAAGGCACTCCTAATCTAGGCCTTTGGTATCCTAAGAATACTGGATTTGATCTGATTGGTTACTCAGACTCAGACTATGCTGGATGCAAGATTGACAGAAAGAGTACTACTGGTAGCTGTCAATTTCTTGGTGGAAGATTGGTCTCATGGTTTAGCAAGAAGCAGCATTCAGTTTCTACCTCAACTACAGAAGCTGAGTATATTGCTGCAGGCAGTTGCTGTGCACAAATTCTATGGATGAAGAATCAACTTCTAGATTATGGTCTAGTGTTAAGAGACATTCCTATCTACTGTGACAACACTAGTGCCATAGCCATTTCAGACAATCCAGTTCAACACTCTAGGACAAAGCACATTGATATAAGACATCACTTTATCAGAGAGCATGTTGAACAAGGAACTGTGAAGCTGATCTATGTCCCAACTGACAAGCAACTTGCTGACATCTTCACTAAGCCATTGGATGAAGCAACCTTCAACAGGTTGGTAAGTGAATTGGGAATGTTGAATCTGGTATGTTGATTTACTCAGTTTTCTATATTTCCAAATTCTCTTTTGAAGCTCATGACAGCAACTTCAAACCTGCTGTCAAGAGAAGTTACTGTCTACTTGGTCTATGTCTGATATGTGACAGCATGTGTTGATTTGACTTTTCATGTCAGTATTTTGTGCCAGTCTCATACTTTTAGACCGTGTATGACATTAATGTGGTTACTTGTTAAGTTTGAGAGATAAAAATCTGTTCCATTGGACTTTCACACCGTTTTGCATTAATTTGTAGGATTAAAGGAGGACACGACCATTAATTACTTTTGTGGTAATTGTATGGGTACTCTAACTGTTGACCATTAGACTTTAATCCTTAGACGGTTTTGCCTATAAATTAACCTTAGGTTTCACCAGTCTGCTCTCAGTTTTAAAGTAAATAATGGAAAACAAAGTAGGAATTGAAGTAGGGCTAAAACGGTGCGATAGTGAACCCGAAAGTGAAGAGATTGATGAGCTCTTCGAGATGCTGTTGGACGCCATGGATGAGATAGACGAGGAAAAGAAACAGGAAGAGGAGGCCAAGGCTCAGGAAGAAGAGAAGGAGCTTCAGGCACTTCTCAAGGAAGAAGGTCGCACTGAAGAAGAGATTAAGGAAGAGCTTTTAGAACTAGTTGATAAAATCATAGAATGATGTACTCAATGTTCTATTTTAATGATTTTATTAATAATAATAAAAGTTCTTGTTTTTGTGGTTATTGAGTTTATGATTTGTCTGTGTTAATTGCTTAATATTTGTGTTCAAAAGATTAAATTGCTAAATCCATAGTTTGTCAATATTAAGTTAAGTGTATGAATAAAACATTCTAATAAGTTCCTGACATAACCAATTCCCAATCGAAGTTACTGTCGTTAAGAAGGATATTGTCGTGTGTTTCTTGACAGCAACCTTCTTGACAGCAGGGAAAGACTTTCTGTCAAGACTTGTAAAGGATACTGTCATTCATATGCTTAACGGTGACAACAAGTTTTTGCGCAATAGTTGCTGTCGCGCAAAACCTACTGTCACCACCTCTTATTACTGACAGATTGTTTCTAGCGCACAGGTTACTGTCAACAATAGTGGACCGTTGAAATTGGATATTTATCCCACGTTGGTCAGTGAATAACGGGCAGTAACTGACGTGTTATAAGAGTGGGTTAAGACACGTTCTTTAATTCCACTTTTTGTGCACAACGTTTGAGATACCTCTATTTATTCCCCAGTTACTTAGACATATCACTCTCATCGAACTCAAAGCAATATACTTTTCTTCAAGCAAAAAGCCACTTTCTTACTTTCTTCTTTTCTTGAAATCTCCATGGCACCCAAACAGATTCTCTCTCAAACAAACTTTGCTGGCATCTTTTCCCCAAATGATGCTGGTGAAGGTTTCAAAGGACTCGTGTTGTTCTTGAACAAGTCCTATCTCGGTTCTGCCATCACCTCAACCCCCATTCTCGACTTAGATAGAATTGAGGCGTTTTGGCGAATTGTTGTTGCTCAAACTAAGGGTGAGAACCCGGGTATTCAATTCACAATCTCTGGGCAACAATACACTCTTACAGCTGAGGTCATCAACACTGCTCTTGGAATTACACTTGAAGCAGGACACCAATTTGCTGAACTTGCCAATGATGACACTCTAAAGAAGCTCTTCTTGAAGATTGGGTATGCAAGCCCTATTCTCGAAGAGGGGACTACCAAATGCTATCCGTCTGGTGAAATGGATAGGAAGCATCTGAGAAAGGAGTGGAGCATGATACTTGATGTGATGGTCAAGGTGTTCTCTACCAAGTCCACAGGCTGGAATGGAATACCTTCCTACATCAAGAAACTGACACATTCTCTTGTCCATGGATACAAGGTGAATGTTGGAGCTCTCCTCATGGCACACCTCAGGGCTGCCATAGGTAAGAAAGTATCAATCTACCCTCGCTTTCTTATGATGTGCATTAATTCATTCTGTGATTTTAATGATGCTGCCCCTCGTTTGGAGGCTTGCTCAGTTTTGAAAAAGAACACACACACACACACACACACTGTTATCCTCACAGAATCTCAATGCACATATTCCACTTTGTTTCACTCAGCACATGGTTGATCAAGTGTCCAACCCTGATTTACCATTACCATCTGGTTATGACTCTTTCACTCTTGAGAATGAAACTGAATTAGACCCAAATTCAGTTAACCCACATTCAACACCATACACTCAGCCTAGGCCCTCTAGACTTTCCAAAGCCCAAAGAGAAGCCTTGCAAGAGTCCAGAAAATGACCTTTAGAAGCAGATGTTGGTGGTAGCTCTGTTAGTCAAGAGGGAGACACTGCACCTAGTGCAGCAAATAAGGAGGCTAGTCAAATAGAACCCCCAGTGGTTCCCCCTGAGCCTAAGAAGAAGAGAGCTAGGAGGACTAAAACCACTGTTAACCAAGCTGCAGTTTCTCAACAAACTGTGGTTATTGAAAGGGATTCAAACACCTCCCTAGATGTGCCTTCTCAACAAGGTGCATCTATTGAAATTGGCCTGTCTCCCAAGGCACCCTGTACAGAGTCTGCACAAACTCATGGTTCACAACCTGAGGAACCTCCACTTGAAGAAACACACAGTGAGTTAGGGCACAGTGAGGATTTCTCTATTCCTTTTGATGTTTCACATGTTTCTCCTGTGAATCAGCCCCCACTCTCTGCTACACTTTCACCTTCTTCCTTCCCTACACATTCTTTTGTTTCTTCTCCACAACCTAGAGAAGGGGACAGTCCCAACCCTTCAGGTTTTGATCATCCATCTCCAATCATGGATGATCCCCCATCTAGTGGTCCACAAGAACCCATTTCTCAAAGTGAAATGGACACCACTCCTCCAAACACTGAGCTAGGGCAAAGTGGTAGTTTGTCAGAAAATGAAACAGCCAACACTTTGTCTGAACTCCAAGGAGCATCTTACCTTCAGGAAGATGCTGTCACAGCCTCTGTTGTTGTCAAAGACACTGGCAATGTTGCTGTCCTGGACACAGCTGCTGTCATGGGTAGAGAGAAAGATACTGTCACTACAGAACCTACTGTCACTCCACCTCCCAAAGTTGATGTCATGCCAGAACCTGCTGTCCAGACTCCAACTGACAGTAACATTCATGCCAAAGATATTGTCCAGTCCTCTCAGCCTGATTTTGATGTTGTACTCATTGAGGATGCCTCTGATGATGATCTACCTCTTGCCAAACTCTTAAAGGTACATTCTAAATCTTCTCCTTCCATGCATGTTAGTACTGCTCATAACCATGCATCTAGGTTGAGTGAGGGTGTGCAAAAGAAAAGAGAGATAAAAGAAAAGAGAGGTGAGCATAAAAATGAGAGGCAGCCAAATGTGCTGGCAAAAGGAGAGGGACTTGAGCATGTCCAGAGAGACTTTGAGGGAGCCCACACTATTCAGGCATTAGGCCTTGAGAGTCAATCTGTGAGGGGTGATGAGATCACTAAAAAACACCCTGAGAGTGTGAGAACCCCCATAGCCTCCAAGCCCCTTTCTTTTCCTTCCCCTCCAAGAAGGTTAAGGTATGGTGGCCCCTCTGCTACTTTTGGTAACAGGATTGCAGCTCTGGAAGGACAGTGTGCTACTTTGAACTCCAAGATGGACTCTCTCTCTCAACTGGTGGTTGATGGTTTTGCTGCTAATCAGCTCTCTATCCAGTTCCTCACTGACCTAGTAGCTGCCAACTCAACTAAGGGGGAGAAGGTAGCAAGATCAGAATCAATATCTATTCAGGAATCAGGTGGAACTCAGGGGGAGCCAGTAACTGTGAAGACCAAAGGGGGAGCTAAGGGGAAATCAATATCTAAGGGGGAGCAAGTCAAACCAAGCAGTGGACAACCAAAGGATAAAGCTGAAGAGCTTGTTGAAGTTGACTTGGATGGAGAAAGAGTGTTGATGTCTAAGGCAACTCAAGATGCAATGCAAAGAAGACCTGCATCTAGACATCCAATTCTACCTCCTGTGATAATCAGATAGCCAACTCCAGCAACTCAAGAATCTGCTCTACAAAGAAGATGGAGAGAAATGGAGGAACAGAATAAGATTGGAAAAGGTAAAGGGAAACTGCCTGAATCCATCCATAAAGGAAATACTTGGTCCAATGGTACTGAGTATGATCAAGAAGAAGTCAATACTCTAATGGTGGATTACAGGGAGAGCACATTACACAATCATGACAGTGAATTTAGCAGTTTGGTGGAAGAAGCAATGAATGCTCCAAGCAACCGTCCAACCAACACCACAAAACTGTTAAAGGATCAAATCACCAGTGTCAGTGTAATGGTGAATGATGAGAAAAAATGGGCTGTAAGTATCTATTTCACTTCTGGCATATCTTATTTCATCACAATGCAGTTATTGCAGAGTCTGCCAGCAAAGGTGTTGTGTGCTTTGAAGGGAAAGATCAGGGCAACTCAAACACCATTCAATGAAATATTGGATATGCAAATCCAGAACCTGATCACACAAAAGCTACTTGAAGTCTACACAAATCCACCAAGTGTTTTCTACAGATCTAAAACTAAGGATGACACAAGAAGGAACAGCTTCATGAATTTGGTTAGGCCATCCATAATGGAAACCAAGTCAATTCTGAAAGTGTTAGATGGAATACTCAGTTCAAATGCCAATCCAGGAAGAGTTTATGCTGTTCAAGAGATCTACAAAATGCTGGTGTTGAGAGACAAGGCACTGGGAGCTAGAATGAAGGAACTAATCTCTAGAGCCAATGCTAAAAGAAATGATCAAGGTGGAAGCTGTCTCTATGACATACCTCCTCAGGATGATGATGATGATGATGATGAGGTTGGAGGTGGTGAAGCTTCTGGAAATGCTGGAAATGCTGGTGGAAGTAATTCTGGGAATACTGGTATTCAATCTCAGAATGAAGGCAATGAAGAAACTCCTAGTCAAGAAAAGAAAGATGCTGGTGCAACAGATGAAGAGGAGCCAAGAATACTGGAAGCTTTGGAGGCAAGCATTCTTAGATGTGCTATTGATTGCATAAATGCAGAAAAAGATGTTGTCACCAAAGGTACTGTCGACAAGGATACTGTCATAGAAGATGCTGTCATGAAAGATACTGTCGACAAAGGTACTGTCAAGAAAGGTTCTGTCAAGGATGAAGCCAAAGCTACTGTCAAGCCCATAAGACTGAAAGCCAAAGCAAGAGCATGGTTTTCTAGACAGAAACCTGAAGGAAAGCAAAACTACTCAGGAAAGGAAAAGGCCACTGGATTTGGCAGGAATCTTAAGAAGCCAATTCAATCAATACCTCCCAACAGTCTTAAGATACAACAGATGCAATCTAGATAAATCAAGAGTGTTGAGGTCAAGATGGATGCAAATCAAGAGGTCACTGAGTACATTCTGTGGTGGGAAGAATCAAGATCTACCAAGGTTGATAAGGATTTCAATCTGGTCTCCACATCAGCCAGTGGTAGGATATCAACCTTAGATAAAAGAAGAATTGACTTCTTCTACCTGGAAAGAATGGTAGAGTTGCTGGAGAGCTATGATAATGTTCCAGAGTCTGTTATGGAACATATTCTGAAATATCAAGCTGATAGGGATGCTGAATTCTATCAGAAATTTGGCTACAACTTTGCAGATTTTGATGATGCTGATATTTCAACTGATTTACCAGCTTCTCCTATACCATATCACTGGTACTATGAGTTTGATGATTCACCCACAGAAGAAAAGAAAACCCAACCCACAGAGGAAGGGCAACCCAAGCCAAGCAAAATACCTGACTCTTCTCAATACGCTCAATATCAGTCAGAACTTGATAAGAAGGAAGCTGAACTCCTGGAAAGATGCAAGACTACCAACAAGGCAGAAAGTGAAGCTCCAAATTATCAAACATGTATGCTGGAAAATCCCTTAAGAATCAAGCATCTAAAAGAAGAAATCTATGTTTGCAGCTTGTACAAGCTAAAAACAACTATTCTGAAGGATTTACAGTATATGGTTGCTTGATCAATTCATCCCCTGGAGCAGATCTGTTCTGACAAGATAGAGGAATTATTGGAAAGGAGAAAAGGAGAAGATTCAAAGCTGGACAAGCAAAGGAGGATGTCTCTCAATGCTTATCGTGGAAGTAGATTCAAGCTCATTCATGAAGAACTCCACTTCAGAAGCTATCCATTTGATCAAGAACAATGGTTGAATCTCAGGGATGCTAGTTCTCTTATTTCTCCTACTATCAAGAAGATCATTGAAGAAATAGAGGATGCTGCAGTCACACCTGCTAAAATCTCTCTTGTAGAAGGTCTAAGAGGCAGCTTGGTAGAAGCTCTCAGAAGAGAGGAAGTAACAAGACATAAGAGGAAATCTCAAGCTAAGTAAACATTCCAAATCCATTCTGATCTTGTTAGTTAAGTTGTCAGCATATATTGTAAATTTGTTATTATTGTCCATAAAAACAAATTGGGGGAGATTGTTGGGATTTATGGGTGATAGCATAGGAACAACTTAACTTTGTATATACTTAATTTTTTAATTAAGTAGAACATACTGTCACAGCCAAAGTATGTTCTTATAATCAGTATGCAATGTTATTTTAATTGTGTAATTTGGAAGAAGTTCACTTTCTGTGTTCAAGCCTCAAAGAATGCATATTAGATGACAGCATGAATAAAGGTTACTGTCATAAGCATTGACAATAAGATTACAAGAAGACAGAATGTTGCAAGTCAAGACAGCATATTCACTCTGACAGCAACATTGGCGGAAGACTACGCGACATCAACTTTAGCCCTCGACAGCAAGTTTGGAAACCTCGACAGCACACTATGCGGGGAACTCTTACTGTCACCAAAAGCACATTCCTGTGACAGCAAGCTTTGCGGCAAAAGTAACCGTCTCAAGAAAGATCCTTGTTCTAGGTATCTTTCTCAGTCAAATCCCGTGACAGTTTCAATGTTCAAGAAACAGGCGTGTTGCAGTATCCCTAAGTTGCACCAAGTCTGCAAGACTACGACAGAAGCTTCAAGCACTGCAAACAAAAGCGAATCAATTCAAGAGCAAGGTCAAGTCTCTATTTGCTGAATTGTTTTAGCTAGAAATAGAATGAATCTAGGTTGCTTTCTTTGAAATGTATATCTGACATTGTTAGCAATTTAGGAAAGTCACATGGGTAGACACTTTGTAAGAAGCTGCCACTTGATAATGACAGTAGCTTCACAGACCCGTGTTGACAGTGCTAGGATTAGTTTTATACTTAGACTATTAATTCATTCTAGGGATGTGACGAAGACAAGCAAGTGTCTTGAAGAAAAACCGAAGCTCAAGAATTCTCTCTTGAGGTTGTAGCAACACTTTGCAAAATAAATAAAACATTTATTTTGTGAATCATGTCTTCTCGATTATACTGTTTGTGAATGCATACATATTATTGATAACATTAAATCTTAGTTTTGGTTGTTGAAACTGAGATTGAATTTTATCAGTATTGCATTCATCCCCCCCTTGTGCAATACACGAGGACCAACAACCAGGAAAAAAAACGAGACTAATTTCCTACAATTACGCGAGCTACCCACAAGTTTAATTAAATAATTTCTACATATCAAAACACTATTATTCTAATTTATGTGGTATATGATACATTAGGTATCGGGTCACTTTCCTAAAGGAAAAAGCTGAAGGTACCTTAATAAATGAGTATCACTCAAGAATAGTACCTTATCAACATGAATTGCATTATATTAAATATATGAGTATTTATCGATTATCAACTTGAATTGCATTATTATTAAACTAGGTTACTGAGTCGCGCTTCGCAGCGGCATTAAAATATATTTATTAAGAAAAAGAATATTAGAATAAAAATTGTGAATTAAATATCTATTAAATTATATAAATTATCAAATAAAATATATTCTGTAACATTTGCATTTGGGTAAATAATATTATAAATTATTTACATATTCCTTTTGTTTATAGAGTTTGATTTTTTATTTTCTTGGACCGATACCATTGCCATATATATATTAAATTGATAAAAATCAATATAAACATATAATATTACTATTTTCTCAGGGATGACACATACGGTGTATCCAGATTTGTATAAATTTTACTATTTCTTGTGGTAGAAAAACTAATTGTATCTGCATATAAGAGTAAATAAATGGTTAAAAAACTAATATAAGAATTAAATCAATAATATCTATGAAACAAATATTTGTATAATATCTAATGATATTCGTTCAATCGAGATAAGATAGATTTATATATGTGCAATTTCTTAAACTATATATTATAAAAACATTAATAAAGATAATTACTTTTAAATTTTTTAATCTGGGTAGATGTGACAATTATTATATAGGCTCCACCTCCTTGTATAAATTTGTATCAACCATCTCGGCCAACTTTTGCCACAAAGTTATGGTACTGATGATGGAGCTGTTTAAGAAAAAAATTAGAACAAATTAAAAAAGTAAAACAAATAAATTGGGGTAACCAAAGAAGTAATATAAAATTACAAGAACAATAAAAAACAATTAACAGTTATATTAAAATTAATATAATGCATAACTTACTAATTTGTGACAATTTTGAGATCTTTTTTTTCCAACCGCCTTTGACAACTTGTTAGGTCCTGATAAGTTTGTAGAAGGGGGGTTGCATACAAACTATACCGTTTTATCGAATTTGTTCTTTATAGAATAAAACAATTTAAGAACAAATTATGGCGGAATTAAATGAAACAGAATTCAAGTTAAATATAACTTATATTAAACTTAAAAGGTGTTACAAATGAGGTACTGATTACAAGATTGAATCTCAAACTAATTAAAATAAATCTAGAATAAATTCGACATGAATTTATCTATTTTTGTAATAAAAAGATATAACAATAATTGATAATTTGAGATACGTTCTAGGGATAAAAATCCGCTAGATAGTCAAAGCAATACAAGTGAATGAATTCTAGTGGTTTAGATTTAACACTATGATTTCTAGAAATTAATTCACTGAGAAATTAATCCGGCAGAGTTCTTGAGTTTTTGCTTGACAGGAGCCTTTTTGAATGATTGTAATGTTGATAATGTGCTCCGGTCTAATCTCTTTCCTTTTTGAAGTAATCCACTGCACGTGTGTTTAACTTTTACTTTCTGGAATGACTATCCAAATATATTGGAATGACTATCCAAAAATGCCTTGGATGACTATCAAAATGGCTTAGCATGACTATGATAATTTAGGATAATTAAATTAGAATTAACTAAAATGAACTTGGATGACTACCAGGATGACTATCGGTATGACTACCGGTATGACTATCCTGGGTAGTCATTCCAGTTCATTTTAATTAAGAATTCTAAATTTAATTCTAATTCTAATTTAAATTAATTACTTAATTTATTTGTTAAATTAATTCTGAAGAATTAATTTAATAACTAAATTAATAACTAATTTAAAATAGAAATAAAATTCTCATAGGATAGCAAAACAATTCTTGAACCACTTGAACTGCTGAAGAATATCCATTGTCTGAGGTTGTCATTTGATGCACTGTCTGGTTCATAAATGACTAACTTCAATGTCTGTTCTTCATCTTGACTTTAAGTTGTGGTCCATTGTCTGCTTTTGACTGTTGTTCAACCTTTGTAACATGTACATTTGTTATCACAAATTTGAAACCTCTGTCACTTTAATAAATCCACTTCTTTGAAGACTTCACTGAGGCTTCATCAAATAAATGAACTTCTTTCAATGTAGTATTTTTTCAAGTCTGTAGGATGACTTTAATCTGTATTCTTCTGACAGATATGATCTTCTGAGATTCCTGTGACTGTGACAATTGAATTATTACTTACTTATTACAAACTTGTTTAAGTTGAGTTGAATCCTTGATGTAAACAAATAGGCCTAAATATATGCCTTTCACAACTTCAATGCCACCCAAGTAGGTCAAGCAGCCTACAACATCTAAATCAACATAGAAAAAATAATATTAGAACATGATAGTTTGAATTATAACTTATATAATAGTATTACTTATATATTACTCTAATATATTACTGCATCAAAAACCTGAGAGTATGTTGGTGTCATTAATACGTGCATCAATCATATCCGGACATATGAACTGAAATCCATGCAGTGATATGTTGACGATGCCTTCTTCCAATCTTTTAGGCAACATTATGTGTATGAAGAGCAATTTATACCCATGTGATAGTGGTTTATATTTCCCTGTACTTGAAACAACTTTCAGATTTTTGATGTTGTACACAGAGCCTTCGTCTAAAAGATTTTTGAACCGAGAGACCAGAATCTTCGGGATCGTAGCATGGATCAATTTTTCCTGTCATACAACATATCTTAGAAAAGTTAATAACATCATACAATTTGACAAACTAATAAGTTATAAGTATATTTATTTATTAACCTTTTCATCGATCAAAATCATGTCAAGACTGATCAGTTCTTCATTATTTGGATTGACCGATTCCTACATTTTACACAATCATACTCTTATCATCCAGGTATAGTTGTTGTCGTTCAAAGTATCCAACATGGTGTAGGCCATAGTTGTATTGATTGTAAATATGGTTGTAAAAATCTGAAGCTATGTAAAAAAGTTTCGGTGTAGATTTTTTCTTATGAATAGCCTTTAATTTATAGGTGTTTGTAAGGTGAATAACATGGAAATCCATTATGTTTAAAAGTAAAGAAGTATTATAAAAGAAAAGTTCTATAATGTTTGAAAATAATAAAAGAAAGTTCTATCAAGTTTGAAAATAATAAAAGAAAGTTTAATCAAGTTTCAAAAAAATAAAAGAAAGTTCTATCAAGATTGAAAATAATAAAAGAGAAAATTGCAATTATTAACATAAGAACCTAAAAATTCGAAAATAATAAGGAAGTTGTAATTTTCTAAATCAAAGAAAGTTCTATTAAGTTTGAAAATAATAAAAGAAAGTTCTATTAAGATTATAAATAATAAAAAAGAAAATTGCAATTATGAACATAAGAGTCTACAAATTCGAAAATAATAAGGAAGTTGTAATTTTCTAAATCAAAGAAAGTTCTATCAAGTCCTACAAATTCGAAAATAATAAGGAAGTCGTAATTTTCTAAATCAAAGAAAGTTCTATCAAGTTTGAAAATAATAAAAGAAAGTTCTATCAAGCCTACAAATTCAAAAATAATAAGGAAGTTGTAATTTTCTAAATCAAAAAAAGTTCTATCAAGTTATAAAGTAATAAAAGAAAGTTCTATCAAGCCTACAAATTCGAAAATAATAAGGAAGTTATAATTTTTTAAATCAAAGAAAGTTCTATCAAGTCCTACAAATTCGAAAATAATAAGGAAGTTTTAATTTTCTAAATCAAATAAATTTTCTAAATCAAAGAAAGTTCTATGAAGTCCTACAAATTCGAAAATAATAAGGAAGTTGTAATTTTCTAAATCAAAGAAAGTTCTATTAAGTTTGAAAATAATAAAACAAAGTTCTATCAAGCCTACAAATTCGAAAATAATAAGGAAGTTGTAATTTTCTAAATAAAAGAAAGTTTTCAATTTCCTTCCTACAAAATCGAAAATAATAAAGGAAGTTGTAATTATTAAAATTAAAAATTGTGAAAATTTGAGAAAATTAGAAAAATAGAGGCGCCACCTCACCGCCTCCGTCTTCTCTATATAAGTATATTGATTTATGTTTACTATTTTCATTTACATGATTTTCTAATTAATATATTTTTAGTGATATGAGAGCAAAATCTCATTATACAAACATGAGTTTGTTTTAAAATTTCATTTACTTAATACTTTTGAATTAGTAATACTAGTGTATAACTCATATAATGTACGAGTTTTTGTATATTTTATGAATAATTGAGAGATATAGTGTTTGGTATTTTTGTTTTTGGGCGTGTCTTAATATTTTTAATTCAAAAAAAATAATGTTAATTGATAGAAAATTATAGTATAATTTATATTTTTAGGTGTGTTTATATAAATTAATATTTTTGATTAAATGATAAAATATTTTAATTAGAAAAGACAATAAGGTAATACTATTATTTTATAACTAGCTTAAAACTCGTGCAGTTATTTTTAATAGTTATTGTTTAATTATTTGTATATTTAATATTTTATTAATTATTTAAGATTTATTGAAAAGATAAGTAGAATTAGAGATAGTATTTTAATTAGGATATGTGATTATTATTATTAGACTTTTTAAAAATTAATATAAATAATTAGAATCATTCAAATATGTTTTAAAATAAATAGGTTTATCAAGTAGTAAGTAAATTGATTTTAGAATAAACAGGCCGATTCAAATAGAAAGGTTTTAGAGATGTGTTTTAATTAGCATAATTAATTTTTTTATAAAAAAATTAACTACTGAATAAACAAATTAAAGAACGACCAACCGAACTACTAACGATGCACGAGACACTTTTGAATATTTTATTATTTAAAATTTAATATATATTTTGTTGGTTTTAGTTTTTTTTTAATTATATATCCTTATTATAATACCCGAGTCTGCCCATGTATGCGGTTAAAGTCCAGTTAACCAATCAGAAAACTATGAATTATTTTAGGACCAATTAGAGCTCACCCCTAAATTTTAGACCAATCATGTTATATTAAGAGTTTTCCTTATTTAATATTCTAATCCTATTTTACTAACCATGGTTAGTTTAATAATTTTAACTTAAATACAATAATAATTTTATTTACCATATCCATATAAGTGTTAATATAATAATAAAATTATTATTATTATTATTATTATTATTACAATTTAGATACCCACTTTATTATTTTGGCCTTATCTTGAGTTCTAAAAATCGGATTTCGACGATTTTACAGTCCACGCGAAGCTAACAAAATTATTTTGAATTTAACGATGGTTTAACAAACTTTTTCTAACTGAAACTATCCATTAATGGAAGAGAAAAGAGAGTTACGAATTTTTACTTAGAATTCTATTCAATATAGAAAACTATTTATATGTGGTTTAAATTATCACAATGCAATTCTTAGTATTAGTTATAATCCTAATATTAATCATATACACTTTTTATTTTAGATCTTACGGTTCTCATCTATCGATTTAAGATCTAACAGTCCTTATTAATTTGGTCGTCCAAGGATACCGAAGACAAGAGTTTTGAATAATATTCCTCTTACGCTTATTATATATGGTTTAATTTGGTTTAATTTAGACATGGTTTAACAATAATTAAAACTACCCTAACATAAAGAGTGAAGAAAGTGACAAATCTTTACGGGGATTTAGAAAATTTTCATGTGTGGTTTAAATTATCAAAATACATTTTTTAATAATTTTAATATAATTTAACTAACAACCAAATACATTTTTTCATATTCAATCCGGTTCTCGTCTATCTATTTTAATAAAAATAATTTTTTAAGATCTAATGATCCTTATTATTTTGATATGTAATACGAATTGAATATCAGTAATAATGGAATTGATTTTTTTATTAAGTTATAATTACTTCTAATCCAATTCTAATACTAATATTTCTACTTTTGACTTATATCCTTTTTAGATAATAACTTATATTTTTATATGATATAATCTTTATCGTCTATTTTTAAAAACATTAGAGTCAACTGTTGAGATCATTTTGGCGGTACTTAAGACCATACTAGACTACCAGGACCATAGTTTTAAGACCTCTCTTACACATATTATATACAAGCCTATAACCCGTGCAACGCACGGACGACTTTAATATTAATTTTGAAATTTACTTTTAAATTTTTTGAGATTTTAATACTTCTGAAAATGCTACCTTTTTAAAAAGAATTAAAAGTACTACTTTAATACTTTAAATCTAAAAACATTTATAGATTTTATAATAGTTTATTAGCTTAGTAAGCATGTCAATAAAGATAACCGTCAAAATTATCAATATATTTTGTTGTAATATATATATAAATATAAATATAAATATTTTCTAAAAAAGGTCGTGTTTTTTAATTCTAAGTAAAGTATAATTAAAAGAGTTTGTAGTTATGTTATATATGTGAGAAAATCGAAAATCAAAACTTTCAATGTTTCGGTTATTATATAATAGTACATATAGATAGATTAAATAGAATAAATTACCAAAAATTGAAATGAAAACTTTCAATGTTTCGGCTATTATATAATAGTATAGTATAAATATATATCGTCTGCGATAATTTTAGAAAAGGAGAAATTTTATTTAAAAAATATAAAAAAGAATATATGCTTTGGTTAACAAAGGTAATCGGTTAATTATTAGTATTTTGTTGTGGATTAAAAAACGTACTTGTGTATTTAATGCTAAGGTTTAATGAGCTTCGAGCTTTAATGACTGCACTTGTGTTTCGAGACTAAATCGGTCCTCACAAGATGCCTACGTATCTCAATTATTGCTGAGAATCAAGCCAAAGACGTAGTTCTGATTGTAGGATCAGGTCCTTTATATAGGCGTCTGGAGCCTCATATTTATGGTAGGTTTAGGAGTCTTAGCTAATAAGTCTCCTTTTTTATAATGGATAAACATTGTATTTCTTGCTGAATAAGTCTTTTCCTTGTTGATAAAGGCTATGACTCATTAATTGGGATTCTGTATCTTTCTTTGATGAATTTACCATATTTTGGACTCTTTTCATGAGCTATATTTTCCCTATTAGGGTTTCGAGCCTCATTTATTGGGCCTAACTTTCGGACCAATCTGGGCCTAATTAATACGTCATTAATTATATTTCTAGGGTTATTTTCAGCCCATATCATATTTATAATATTACTATTTTATGTTACTAAATGAAATTGCATGTGATATTTTTGAAAAATGTGAGATTTTACTTAGGAAAAATTTTAGTTAGAAAATATAAAAAAGAATATACGCTTTGGAAAAAAAAAAGCTAATCGGTTAGTTATTAGTAATTATAAATATTATTATTTTATTTCATTAAAAAGAACTGCCTATGATATTTTTGAAAAATGAGAGGTTTTAGTTAGGAAAAATAGAAAAGTAAAAATTGTAGTTAGAAAATATAAAAAAGAATATACACTTTGGCTAAAATAGGTAATTGGTTAGTTATTAACAATTATTATTTTATTATTTTATTTTAATAAATGAAACTGTCCGTGATATTTTTGGAAAATGAGAGGTTTTAGTAAGCAAAAATAAAAAACTTATATGTTTTAGTTAAAAAAGGTAATTGTCCGTGATATTTTTGAAAAAGTAAGGGAATTTTTCAGAAAAAATAAAAAAAGCAATATATTTTAGGTGTAAAAGGTAATTGGTTATAAATAGGTAATATTATAATTTAATAATATTTTTTATAAATAAGTAATGGTAATTAAGTAAAAACACGAAGTACAATTAAGTAAGGTCAATTAATTAAAATCACAAAATACCAAAAATTATTTAGTATTATATCTAATGACTTTCATTAATTTAATTTAAAAGATCTAACGACTAGAGATTGGATAACCAAACTATGAAGGACCAGACTACAAACCGACTACAAAAACTTTTAATGTTTCGTCTTTAATATAATAACTAGCTTAAAACCCGTGCGATGCACGGATTGTTATTAATAATCATTATTTTTATTATTTATGTTTTAATATTTTATTAATTTACATTTGCTAAAAAAATAAGTAGGCGTGTTAAACTTTTTTAAATAATTAAAAGTATTAAAATAAATTAATAACTGTTTATCCGTTATATTTTTGGAAAAGTAGGGGTTTTAGTAAGGAAAAATAGAAAAAGTAACATGTTTTATCTGAAAATGTAAGTGCCCGTAATTAACAGTATTTAAATAGGTTTCAAAATAAATAAGTAGGGATTTGCCCGGGATATTTTTGGAAAATGAGGGTTTTAAGTAAGGAAAAATAGAAAGAGTAACATGTTTTAGTTGAAAATGATAATTGCCGGTGATTGTTTTTAGAAAAATAAAGGATTTTGTTAGAAAAAAACAGAAAAAGTAATGTATTTTAGCTGAAAAGGTAGTTGGTTATAAAAATGTTATTATTTAAGAATAATTTCTTTAGAAAATGAAAAATTGAAAAAGTAACATGTTTTAGCTGAAAAAGTGCTCATAATTAAAAGTATTAAAATAGATTTTAATACTTTTAATTATTAAAATAAAAAAATAGATTTTTAAAATAAATAAATAAGGGGTTGCCCGTGATATTTTTGGAAAATGAGGGGTTTTAGTAAGAAAAAATAGAAAGAGTGACATGTTTTTGTTAAAAAAGATAACCGTCCGTGTTTTTTTTTTAGAAAAAGAGAAGATTTTGTTAGAAAAAATATATAAAAAGGTAATGTATTTTAGTTGAAAAAATAATTGGTTATAAATAATGTTATTATTTAGTGATAGTTTTTAAAAAAATAAGTAAGGGCAATTAAATAAAATCACTAATTACCGACCGTCCATCCATCCGACTACCAAATTTTTAATGTTTCGTCTTTAATAATATAGCTTAAAACCCGTGCGATGCACGAATTGTTTTTAATAATTGTTAATTTTATTATTTATATTTTATTAATTGTAACGGTTTGCCCGTGATATTTTGGAAAAATAGGGGTTTTAGTAAGAAAAATAGAAAGTAACAGGTTTTCGTTGAATTTTAAAATATAAAAGTGTTAGGCTCAAGACATGTCTGAATACCACTATTAACAAGCCTACACTATGTGACTATGTCACACTACATGACCTAGTGATTTCTATCACTGGGATATAGTATAGGTCTCTAAATGTACTTGTCTTGTTCTCATGAACAATAGCTTTATCATGTATGCTCAGATTTATAATGAGCTTAGTAAAGTTTCTTGCATCTAGATTGTATATAGGCCATTGAATAATTATCCTGGTAGAAGTTCAGAAGTGTTCATGCAGCAGGATAGAGATGAATAAGGCTATGAAGAAATAAGTTGCAGAAATTTGTCTAAGGCATTATATAGCAAAGTCAAAAGAAAGCTATGTCGTGAAGTCACCAATATCCATGTCGTGAAGTACTATATCGCATAGTCCATTTTGTACTATGTCGAGAAGTCCTCAAGACACATGTCGTGAAGTGTTGAAGTCAGCAAAGTCAAAAGAGCCTAGATCGTGAAGTCCTCAGAAGTCTTATGTCGCATAGTCATCAAATGACCTATGTCGCATAGTCATCAAATGACCTATGTCGCATAGTCGTCAAATGACCTATGTCGCAAAGTCTTCAAAGGCTATATCGCGTAGTCCTCACAAGGGAGATCGCGAAGTCAGGAATAAAGTGGAGTTCACGATATCAACACTTAGCCGTTTATAACAAGACAAATCAAGGTACAGAACCAAGAATCAAAGGAGACAAATACTGAAGCATTTGTTCTGGCAAGGTGGTCCAAAGAACAGATGGCAAATCTACAGCTAAACTTGGAGAGAAAGATAAGAGACAAGCAGCTACAGAAACGGGAAAGACTCCGAAAAACAGGTGGTCCTTCCTGACACAGTGAACTTCTTATGGCAGGACAAGTTGGACTTTCAGAAGGGGTAGCTGTGTAATATTGTGTGTACCTAGTTTGTATAGGTGAATATATATATCGTGCACACACAACTGTAAGCTGTAAGAGAGATACACATAGTTATTTGCTAAGCTCTTTTCTCTGTAAGCAAGCAAGTTCAAACTGTTCTTGTTTAGAAGCAAGAAATTCTATTGTGAATTTCTTGGAAAGCTGTAATATTTAATTTGCTTATACAAAGTAGATTAAAGTGATTGTGTGTGTTATTTACTTTCTGCATATTACATATCATAATCATATACAGTCTGTTACTTAGTTTTCAAGAATCGAAAAATATATCAAACTATCCATTCACCCCCCCTCTGTCTAGTTTCTAGTAGTATTCATTTCTAACAAGTGGTATCAGAGCGTAGGCTGTTAACGTACAAACAGGAAAAGATCAAGAATGAGTTCACAGAAACTAAGCAGTATCAAGATTCCTCCCTTTAACAAGGAGCACTACAGTTTATGGAAGAAGAAGATGTTGCTTTTCATCAAATCTTCTAACCCCATGTATTTAGATATTCTAAAGCATGGTCCCTTCATTCCAATGATCGAGATTGGTGAAACAACCATTGGCATTGAGATTGTACCAGCAAAACATGTGCCCAAAGATCCCTCAAAATACACTGATCCTGAAAAGGAAAAAGTAGCATTGGATGGACATCTTCAACTTATCATTTGTGAATCTATGGACTTCAACATGTATGGCACTGTTGCTCATTGTACTAGTGCCAAGAAGATGTGGGATCTTATAGAAGTTCTCTGTGAAGGAACTACTGAAGTAAGAAAGAACAAGAAGCAGATTCTTGTTTCACAATATGAAGCCTTCATGGCTCAGCCAAAAGAGGGGATCACAGAAGTGTTTGAGAGATTCAACAAGCTGATAAACGAGCTCAAACTCTATGACAAACACTATGAAACAGAAGAGCTCAATATGAAGTTTCTACTAACTCTTCCAGATCACTTGGAACCAAGAATCTCTTCCCTTAAAGAAAGAGATCTAACAAAGATTGGTTTTGATGTGTTGTATGGTGTTTTAAAGACATATGAGTTGGAGCTGTTTCAAAAGAGATCTATTCAAGCAAAGCAAGGATTAGTGGCTAATACCTCCTGTGCACTTATTGCTGACAACCTAAGTCAAAGAATGGACTCTCTTAAAATCAGTCAGGTCAAGATTGAGGAACTGGAAGTTGAAGACACTGGTTATGAAACTCAGGTTGTGTATGATTTACCTGAAGAGGATGAGTTCTACAGTATAGATGAGCTGGACAAAATGGAAAACAAATCTTTTGCTTATATGGCTAGGAGGTATCCTAACATAAGGTTTAAAAGAAAGCAGCCATTCAGGTCCAAGTTCAATAATGGAAACACTGGTGGATCTAGTGGCTCAAACACCTTCAATAAAGGAAAAGGGATTGATGGTGCTGCTAAAGGTGGATACAAGACAGGAAGTGTGGATAGGACCAAAATAAGGTGCTATAACTGCAATGAACTTGGGCATTTTGCCAAAATAAGGTGCTATAACTGCAATGAACTTGGACATTTTGCCACTGAGTGCAAAAAGCCTAAACAAGTCAAGAAGGACAAGGCATACTTAGATCTTGAAGCTAAGTATGAGGCTCTACTCAAGAAACAACAGGGCAAAGCTTTTATTGCTGAAGGAAAATGCTGGGATGACTCTGATGAAGAAGAAGAACAAGAATACTCAAACTATGCCTTGATGGCATTTTCTGATGAAGGTGATTCAAGTCAGGTACCTATTCTTACTTCTCTTGATATGACTCCCCTTCAATATAAGCAAACTGTTGAAGATATGAGCACTGAGATGTTTAATATTCATACTAGCATGTTAGTAGCTAATGAAGAAATTGATAGACTAACTGCTAAGAATGTTGAGCTTACAGAAAAGAATGAGAAACTTGAGTTAATGGTTGTGAACCTGGATGGTTTGAAAAAGGAGGTTGAGTATCTTAAAAACAAAGTGATTTGTGCTGAGCAGATAGAGAAAGCCCTTAGAGAACAAATTGCTGAAACTGAACTGAAACTAAGAAGCTTCAAAAACTCCTCTGAACTTATTCAAACCTACCACAAGGAACACACTGAAGACTGCAAGGTTGGAGTTGGTTTTGACTATGATAATGACAAGGGAAGGAAGAAGGTCAAGGGCAAAGGAAAGGAAACTTTTACAAACAAAAATGCCCCAACCATACTGTCAAGTGTGGAACAGCCCATCTTCAGAAAGAGTGTTGTTGAGTTTGATGAGGAACTACTGATTATCAAGCAACAACTACTTGAAGAAGATGAGGCTGCTAAGAACACTTCATCCTTTCCTGAACTTGTCAATCAGAAAGAGACCAAAGACAATCTTGTCAAGAGTCCTAAAGCAAAGAAAGAAGTTGTTAAGAAAAGGAAACAAAACAGAAATGGTAAAGTTGGTGTTAACAAAGGAAACAACTATGCTTATGTGCCAAATGCTCCCAGGAAACAATGTCAAAAATGCCTATCTGTTAATCATTTGACTCATAAGTTTAGTAAGCCTGAAATTGTTGAAGTTGACAACCTAAGTAACCTTTCTGCTAGCATAAATTCTAGTCATAATTCTTTCTGTGGTAAGCCAAACTGCATGACATGCTATGTGACTGTGATTGCTAACTGTTTATCTCTTAAACATAAACTTGACTCTGCACAATCTGGTGAATCACACACACACATACATTCTCATAGGATAGGGTCCCCAATCAGGGGTGAGAGGGTGAAAACTTCATGTGAGCCTAAGGGTCCGTTTGGCATTGCTGTTGCAGACAGCAACATCAGCTTTTTTCTGAAAAGCAGCTAAAAAAGTGTTTGGTAAAATTTAAAAGCTGCTTTTCTGAAAAGCGCTTTTGGCTCAAAAGCTGCTTTTAGAGAAAGCAGGTCCCCCCATGCTTTTGAAAAAAGCTGGTTTTCAGCTTTTGCGGGAAGCAGCTACTGGTTTCAACATCAAAACTCAACAAAAACATTAATTTTTTATATTATACACCAAAACATGCACATATCAAAAATATTACCAAACAGTTATCTGATTTTCATAACAGCACTTATTTTAACAGCACTTTTTTCAACAGCACAGCAATTTTTAACAGCAATCCCAAACAGAGCCTAAGAGTGTAAACTCCAAAGCCACAGAAAAAGTGAAGTCTCCTACTATGAGAAATGCAACTTATGACAGAAGAATTATTAATCAAAATGTTTCTAAATCAACTGGACCCTACCAAGTGTGGGTACCAAAAACAACTTAGTCACTTTGTGAATGCAGGGCAACAGGAATAAAAGAGTCATATGGATCTTGGACAGTGGATGCTCAAGTCACATGACTGGTGATATGGCCCTGCTATCACATTTTGAGGAAAAGGCTGGCCCATCAGTAACCTTTGGAAATGACAACATTGGTTATACAATGGGATATGGCAGTGTTAAATCTGGAAATGTCATTATTGAAGATGTAGCATTTGTTGAAGGACTGAAGCATAATCTCTTGAGTATTGGACAATTTACCAACAGAGGGTTCAAAGTGGAATTTGATGAAGACCTTTGTTCAATCTCAAAAAGGGAAAGTGGTGAAGTTGTTCTAACTGGTGTGAAGAAAGGAAGCTTGTTTGTAGCTAATCTCAAGGCTGCAGATAAGGGAGAAATCTGATGTTTCTACACTAAAGCCACAAATGAGGAATTCTGGCTATGGCACAAGAAGCTGTCTCACTTGAATGTTCAGGCAATGAACTCTCTAACCAAGAGAGAACTTATCAGGGATTTGCCTGCCTTGGAGTTTGTGCAAGATGGAGCATGTGAAGCTTGTCAGAAAGGAAAAATTAAAAGATCCAGTCACAAGAACAAGTTGCTCAATTCAAACTCAAAACCTCTGCAGCTAATTCACATGGACTTATTTGGCCCTGTGAATGTAATGTCCCTCTCCAAAAAGAAATATGCTCTAGTGATGGTAGATGACTATTCAAGATATACTTGGGTGGAATTCCTATTCTCCAAGGATGAAGCACCCTAAGTCATAATAGAGCATATCAAGAGAGTTGACAAAGAAGCACAAAGCACTGGTTCCTCTGTAGTTGCTTTGAGAAGTGATAATGGGACTGAGTTCAGAAATTCAACATTGTATGAGTTTTGCAAAGATAAAGGAATTTCTCAACAATTCTCAGCTCCTAGAACACCTCAACAAAATGGAGTAGTTGAGAGAAAGAATAGAACTCTCATTGAAGCTGCAAGGACAATGTTGCTGGATGCAAAGCTACCCACTAGCTTTTGGGCTGATGCTGTTAACACAGCATGCTATGTGCAAAATAGAACATTAATCAATAAGAAGTCTGGCAAAACTCCTTACTCATTAATGACTGGAAAAAGAGCATCCTTCAAGCACCTGCATGTGTTTGGAAGCAAGTGCTTTGTGATGAAAGATACCTCTGAGCATGTTGGAAAATTTGATGCAAAAGTATTTGAAGGTATCTTCATTGGATACTCTCTGGAAAGGACAGCATACAGAGTATTTGTACCTGAGCAACACAAAGTCATGGAAAGCATGGATGTTACCTTTGATGACAAGAAAACTCCTGGACTGAAAACAAGTAATCAAGACAGTGTGCCATTGAGATTTGAGAATCAAGGTTATCTTGAGGATTCTGAAAGTGAAGATGAACCCCCTGTTCAAACTGTTCTAGAGAATGAAATCCTTGAAGTTGACAATCTTCTTCAAACACCTGTGCAAGGGTTCACAAACACAGGGGGAGAAGAAGAGAATGCACCTTTCAACCAAAATGAGCTTGGAACAGATCAAGGAAATGAACAGGGGCACACAAGGAAATGGGACAGAGCCCACACTAGGGATCAAATCATTGGAGATCCTAGTGAGGGAGTTAGAACAAGAAGGGCAACATTAAATACATGTCTGTATAGCTGCTTTCTGTCACAAGAGGAACCTAAATTAATTGAAGAAGCTTTGAAGAATTCTGATTGGATTGTTGCCATGGAAGAAGAGTTGAATCAATTTGAGAAAAACAAAGTGTGGGAACTAGTACCTCCTCCAAAAGGAAAGAATGTTATTGACACCAAATGGGTGTTCAGAAACAAAATGGATGAAGAAGGAGTGGTAATAAGAAACAAAGCAAGACTGGTTGCCAAAGGATACTGTCAGCAAGAAGGCATTGACTATGATGAGACATTTGCACCTGTAGCTAGACTGGAAGCCATCAGAATCTTCCTGGCTTTTGCAGCTCACTCAGATTTTAAGGTGTATCAAATGGATGTGAAAAGTGCATTTCTCAATGGTGATCTTGCTGAAGAAGTTTATGTGTCTCAACCACCTGGCTTTGAAAGTGAAGACTTCCCAAACTTTGTGTATAGACTGCTCAAGGCACTCTATGGACTCAAACAGGCACCAAGAGCCTGGTATGAAACTCTATCTCAATTCCTTCTTGAGCATCAATTTACCAGGGGTACAATTGACAAAACCCTATTCTTCAAGAAGCATGGAAATGATATCATTCTTGTTCAAATCTATGTGGATGATATCATCTTTGGCTCTTCAAATGAAAAACTCTGTGAAAGGTTCTCTAAGTTGATGCAAAGCAAATATGAGATGAGTATGATGGGAGAGTTAACCTACTTTCTAGGCCTGCAAGTACATCAAAGGGAGGATGGCATCTTTATAAACCAATCTAAGTATGTCAAGGATCTTTTAAAGAAATATGGTTTAGAAGAGTCATCCCCAGCTAAAACTCCTATGTCTACTGCAATCAAGCTGGATGAAGACAAGAAAGGCAAGAGAGTTGATATCAAGGTCTATAGAGGAATGGTTGGATCCTTACTCTATCTCACAGCTAGCAGGCCAGACATCATGTTTGCCACATGCCTTTGTGCAAGGTTCCAGTCTGATCCCAAGGAATCTCACATGATGGCTATCAAAAGAATCTTCAAGTATCTGAAGGGGACTCCTAATCTTGGGCTATGGTATCCAAAGGGCACTGGGTTCAACCTGGTTGGTTACACAGATTCTGATTATGCTGGATGCAGAATTGACAGGAAGAGCACCTCTGGAAGCTGTCAATTCCTAGGTCAAAGGTTAGTGTCCTGGTTTAGTAAGAAACAACAGTCCACAGCAACATCCACAGCTGAGGCTGAATACATTGCTGCTGGAAGTTGCTGTGCTCAATTGCTTTGGATTAGAAATCAACTCATGGATTATGGGCTAGTGTTAGAACACATTCCACTAATGTGTGATAATACTAGTGCAATATCCATAGTTGCCAATCCGGTTAATCACTCTACTACAAAGCACATTGAGATCAGGTACCATTTCATTAGGGAACATGCTGCAAATGGTACCATAGAAGTCTCTTATGTTCCCACTGAGAAACAATTAGCTGACATATTTACTAAACCTCTGAATGAAGCAGTCTTCAACAGACTTGTGAGTGAAATTGGAATGCTCAATCCTTCATTTAGTTGCTCTAAGTAAGTATGCCAGTAAATTGTTGCAGCAGTAAATTTTCACTGTATTTAAATGCTCTATTTGTTTGGAGTGAAAATTAGCTGAGATATGATTTATAAATATTTCAGTATTTTACTACATATTTTTCAAAATCACATTTGTTGGTAAAGTTGTGAGCTTTTGAGACATCTCGATATAGATGATTTTCAGAGTTCACGACACAGTTCAAATCAAACAGACTTATATCGCAAACTGTTGAGATTGTGAGACTTCGCGACATAGTTCATTTCATGAGTTTGCGACATAGTTCATTTTATGACTTCGCGACTTAGAATAACTATATCGACAAGTCTCCACATTTGACAGAATTTTGATTTAAATTAATTTTATTTCAAAATTTGATAAAAGTCTGACAATTTGCTTAAAATTCCTAAAAGAGAGCTTTAGACAGGGTATCTCCCTATATCGCAAAGTCACCCCAATCCCTTCATCCTGAGGACTTTGCGACATAGTTCATTTCTGAGACTATGCGATATACTTTGCAAGACTTTGCGGTACATGCCATTTTTGACTTCGCGACATACAAATAGACTGTACAAATTCATAACTCCATATCGCAGTGTCTCTATCATATAAATACCCTTTTCTAACCGTTCACAACTTTTCATCTTGTCTATTGCTCTCAAACTCTCAAACCTAAGCACAAATTCTCTACTCTAATTTTCACTCTCTCTCTCGAAATGGCACCCAAATCTCAAACAGTATCATCCTCTATCCCTTTAACCATTCCCAAAGAAACCAATCTTCTCACCATTCCCTCTGAGGCTGAGGCTAACCCAAGGTACAAGTGTTTTGTACGGTTCTTGAACACTTCCTACCTACGCCAAGCCCTAACCCTGAACCCTACCTTGTATGTCGATGTGTTGGAAGGATTCTGGAGAACGGTGTTGGTATCAACAATGGCTCGGGAAGATGGAACCTCTTTCCAGGAGGTTAGTTGCTCAATTGGAGGCAAACACTTTCAGTTTGGTGAAAGGGAAATCAATGAAGCTTTGGGGTTCAAGGTGGAGGGTCATGACCAAGAAGCTACAGATGCTCAAATCATAGATTTCATGACCTTCATTCGGTATGCTGATGAGATAGATACTGGAAAGCTGAATAAGAAGTTTGTGAGAAGGGAGTGGTCATTTCTGTTTGATGCACTCCAGAAGGTGTTTCTCTGCAGGAAGACAGGATGGGACCATATCAGTCACATTGTTGTGAAGCTAGCCTACTCTTTGGCCAACAACCAGGAGATCAATGTGGGAGCCATAATTCTCAAAGAATTGGCTCAAAGGCTAGGCAGGACCGTTCGTGGTAGAGGTAATGACATCTTTTACCCTCGTTTCCTTCAAGTTATTTTAAATTTTCTTGATGCAAATGTCCATGTATTGGAGGGTATAGATAACACTAAAATGGCTTATTCCAAGTCCATGTCCAAAGTACTATTTGTTTCATTGGACACAAAGAATCAAGTGGATGTGATTCTAAGTGTGACCAAGCATATGCAGGACACATTTGAGTCTTATCCACTTGATAAGCCCATATACCATGCTCTTTCCTGGACAGGGGAGGCTGAGACTGAAGGAGCTACACAGTCTAACCCCAGCCTTCCCATCCCATCCAGCAACCCCACTGCAAACAGTACCATAGAAGTTAGGCAGCCCAGTGCATCAATCTCTCAAAAGATTGGTGTTACTAAAAAGAAGTCAAAGAAGAGAGCCCTAGAAGTGATAAATGAATCTGTAGAGATAGCTAGTGAGCATCCTGAGTCGCCTCTCACCAGACAAAAGAAGAAATCCAAATCCAAACCTACCACTGGATCCTCCCAACAGGATTCAGATGTGGAAAAAGGGGTACACCTGTTACTGTCCATGGCCTCTCAACAGGTCATTGGCATTGAAAAGAGCAGCCTCCCCACTGCACCTTGTACAGAGTCTGCACAGGGTCAAGACCTCACTCTTGACCCTAGGAGTGATAAGGCTGATAATACACAGAGTGGAGAGCACATCACTGTTGAAACTCCTCCTATTTCTCAGGGGGAGTTGCCACAATCTAATCTAAACCCCACTTCTCTCTCAGATTCGTCCATAAAAATTTCTTCTGAACAAGAGAGTCATTCCAATGACAATATTGCCTTTGATCAATCACAATTCTCTCCTGTGATTGAGCCAATTTCAAGTGACATGGTGCATGACACTATGCTCACCACCCAGGAACCACATCTAGTTGGTCAGGGAATGCATGCTGGGGCATCTCCTAATGACACCAACACAAACATGGAGGATTCACCAGTTTTCACTGGAGACTCTATGCCAATTTCTCCCATCCTTAGGGATGTGGAACTGTCTTCACAGACAAATAGGGTTGATGTTGTAACACATCCCATTTCAATGGAGACAACATCAGACCCTACCGCCATTCCAAGGCTGGGGGAGACTCAAAATCTTACATCTCATGAAGTGCCTAGCACTAGCTCTCACTTGGCTCAGGCCACTATGTCAGAATGGCTGAAGCCTGTGCACCATGACAGGCCTTCAGGATCATCATCTGTGCCTTCCAAACTGACAGAAGAAGCCATACAAGATCTCCATGTGGCACAGATTGATGAGTTCTCAAAGATAGCTCAACATCTCCTCACCTCAAATCTCCCAAATGCTGACTATGAAGCCATTTTACTCTGCCACAAGGAGGATGTTGAAGCTCAGCAGGAGAAGATAGTGGATGCAGCTGAACCAGAGGGAAATGTGGATGCCTGGTTGGATGCTAAGAGGACTCTCAAGCTCAAGGATGCCCTAGCTTTTCTAAGAGAAGATTACCTAACATCTCTGGGCTCCAATGCAAAGGATCTCTCTCCTGCTGCCATCTATGATGCTGTTAATGATGTCTACATGAATCAATTAAAGGCTCTGCACTATCTTGGGAAAGGGCTTCAATCAGAGATTTCTTCAATTCAGGAGGAGACAGACATATCCCTCACTAAGCTCAGAAACTCATATCTCTCTGATTTTCCCAAGGTGGATGGCATCCTTAAAGAAATCCAGAAGACAAACTCTACTGTAAGCATGATGGACATCTCTCTGGCCATGGTTACAGACAACATCAGAAAGCTGGCTACAACCCTGGAAAATCAAGTCAAGGCCAATATCAACTCAAATGCAACGCTGAATGTAATTTGGAAGAATCAGTATGGTGACAAATTGGTGGATGAGGTCCCTCTGTCAAACATCTCCAAATTTGAATTTGCCAAGCTCAAGGATCAATCTCTCAATTCTTTCAAGTCTCAACAACTATTCTCAAAGGTGGATGGTCTTGAAAGAGAAGTGGCCTCTCTGACAGATGAAAACAAGGAGCTTGCCAACTCTCTAAAACAGCTCAATGACAAACTGGATGCCCAAGGCAACAACACCTCCAATATCCTGCTGGTGCAACAACAGATGCTGACTTCAATGATGAAACAAATGAACCTGCCTATCCCTGGGGAAGCTCAAGACATCTTGTCTGATCCCAAGCCTAAGGGGGAGAAACAAAAGGAGGTCATTCTGAAACAGAAAGGGGGAGTACCTGCCAAGCAGCCAAAGCATAAGGGCAAGGGCAAACTCATTGAAGAAACCATAAAGCCAATCTTTCTTCCCCCTGTAGAGGTCATAAGTGCAGAAGGTCAGAAGAGCACAATATCAACCACCTACTATCCATCAACAATGCCTAAAGATATCTCAACTCCTCAACCTATTCAACCTACTCCCAATGCTAAACCTGTCAAAGCTGCAATTATCACAGAGGCCAAGCTACAGGAAGTTGTCAATTCAAACATCTATCATGATGAGGCCTTCCTGGAGTTTCTGAAAGCCATCTACAGTAGTGCTCAAGGAGATGCAAGGGTGTACAGACAGAAGATCAAGGAAAGCATCAAGTATTTCACAGTGGCAGTAAGGAAAATCAAGGATGTCCATCTAAGAGAGATAATCATGGTGTGCAAGGACAATTACTTGTGGCACCTAGCTTTTCAAACTCTAGAGAAACTGAGATTTACTGAGCTGTCAATCATTCTGGAGTTGATTGAAAAGCATGGGATGAACAATGAAAGTCTTTATAATGACTTGAAGATGGACCAGAATAAAAGATTGCCTGAGGTTATATCCAAGCCAAGGACAATAATTTACCAAAGCCTATCTCAAGACAATAGTATTGACCAACTAGTAATTCCCTCATACCTTTTAATGAAGAACAATGCAAAGATCAACCAGGTGCTGCAAATGATGAGAGCTAAGAGAGGAGCTAGGACAGCTGAGGAACTAGAGATGATTCGAACTCTACAATCTTTTCTGATTCATGGAGCCATTCCTGAATCTGTCAAAGAAAAGAGCAAAAAGAAGGATGGGGAGGATGATGATGAGGAGAAAACCTATGAAAGGAGATCTCAGACAAGGAGAAATAAGGATGGATCTAGTGAGAGCAGCAGGAGCAAATATCCTAAGAAATCAAAAGATACTTGTGATGACAAGAGGGACTCCAAAGGGACAAAGGAAACAACCAGGAAAACAAGAAGTGGAATTCAGCAAGTCAAGGACATTGCTAGCAGCACTTTAACCACAACACAAGACTCTAAGTCTAGGGTGGGTACTGTTAGCAATGATCCTCCAAAATCATTATCCATGACTTCTGAACCTGAATTGCCACAGAAGAAAGATGAAGCCACTAAAGTAATTTCAAGAAAACACTTCCACAAAGTTACAGCTAGTGGAGTGTTACAGTGGATGAAGGGGAAAGGAAAGAAGCTACTTCCAAGTGATGTGGCACTGAAGACTAATTCTCCCTGTTCCAGAAAGGTATCTCTTGTGAAGCATTTGAAGATCAAGAGTGTACCCAAAAGGATAAGGATAACAAAGAAGACTGGAAAACTCACAAATGTTATTGGCATCAATGTGCTTCCACTAGATGAGGACTATGATGAAGATGCCCTGGCATTTTTGAGGGCTCAAAGGATCTTTGAAGTCAAAGTGAAGTTGGATCATCTAGAGATCAAGTACACTGATGGAAGAGAAAGGATAATGAAGCAAGGGAGCTGGCAATATTTCTATAAGTATGAGCTTGAAAGGATAAATGCCTTACTGAATTTTGAAGAAAAAAAAGAAAGAACATGGAAGATAGATATTGCCAGGTACTTAAAGATGCATGCTGATTATGAAGAAAACATGAGGAAAGAGAATGAAGAGAAAAACATACAGAGAGAGAAAGAAATGGCTGAGATGGAGAAGAGGGCTAAGGAGCTAAGGCAGAAAGGGATGTGCAGGGTCAAACAAAATCCTTACACTGTGGAGTACAAAAACTCACATGGAGGTCAAAGCAAAATAAGGATGGAGTTTCTTGATTCCTATGTAGAGAGTGCACTCAAGGCTGCAATTGATGACTTGAAAGGCTCACCTCTCATTGAAGAACTGATTGCAAGAGAAGAACTTCAAGAAGCCATCATAGACATGAAGAGAAAAGAAGAGATAAGGAAAAAGAAGATATATGATGATTTGCTAGAGAAGCAATTGGAAGCTGAAGCTGCTGAGCAACAAAAGTAATCTGTAAGCTTTCAATTTTTCTATGTAATCAAATTTCTGATCTCAATGTTCATGAATTGTTCTCTCTGTTACTAAATTTCCTTTTATGTAAGTTAGGCTTGTTATCAGACATGAAATTGTGCCTAAGGATCTTACTCACAATTTGGGGGAGATTGTTAGGCTCAAGACATGTCTGAATACCACTATTAACAAGCCTACACTATGTGACTATGTCACACTACATGACCTAGTGATTTCTATCACTGGGATATAGTATAGGTCTCTAAATGTACTTGTCTTGTTCTCATGAACAATAGCTTTATCATGTATGCTCAGATTTATAATGAGCTTAGTAAAGTTTCTTGCATCTAGATTGTATATAGGCCATTGAATAATTATCCTGGTAGAAGTTCAGAAGTGTTCATGCAGCAGGATAGAGATGAATAAGGCTATGAAGAAATAAGTTGCAGAAATTTGTCTAAGGCATTATATAGCAAAGTCAAAAGAAAGCTATGTCGTGAAGTCACCAATATCCATGTCGTGAAGTACTATATCACATAGTCCATTTTGTACTATGTCGAGAAGTCCTCAAGACACATGTCGTGAAGTGTTGAAGTCAGCAAAGTCAAAAGAGCCTAGATCGTGAAGTCCTCAGAAGTCTTATGTCGCATAGTCATCAAATGACCTATGTCGTATAGTCATCAAATGACCTATGTCGCATAGTCGTCAAATGACCTATGTCGCATAGTCGTCAAATGACCTATATCGCAAAGTCTTCAAAGGCTATATCGCGTAGTCCTCACAAGGGAGATCGCGAAGTCAGGAATAAAGTGGAGTTCACGATATCAACACTTAGCCGTTTATAACAAGACAAATCAAGGTACATAACCAAGAATCAAAGGAGACAAATACTGAAGCATTTGTTCTGGCAAGGTGGTCCAAAGAACAGATGGCAAATCTACAGCTAAACTTGGAGAGAAAGATAAGAGACAAGCAGCTACAGAAACAGGAAAGACTCCGAAAAGCAGGTGGTCCTTCCTGACACAGTGAACTTCTTATGGCGGGACAAGTTGGACTTTCAGAAGGGGTAGCTGTGTAATATTGTGTGTACCTAGTTTGTATAGGTGAATATATATATCGTGCACACACAACTGTAAGCTGTAAGAGAGATACACATAGTTATTTGCTAAGCTCTTTTCTCTGTAAGCAAGCAAGTTCAAACTGTTCTTGTTTAGAAGCAAGAAATTCTATTGTGAATTTCTTGGAAAGCTGTAGTATTTAATTTGCTTATAGAAAGTAGATTAAAGTGATTGTGTGTGTTATTTACTTTCTGCATATTACATATCATAATCATATACAGTCTGTTACTTAGTTTTCAAGAATCGAAAAATATATCAAACTATCCATTCACCCCCCCTCTGTCTAGTTTCTAGTAGTATTCATTTCTAACAAAAAGTAATGATTTGCCCGTGATATTTTTGAAAAAAAGGGGGTTTATTAAGAAAAATACAAAAGGTGACATGTTTTAGTTAAAAAAGATAATTATCAATTAAAATTATTAAAATAGATTTTAAAGTAAATAAGCAAGGGTTTGCGCGTGATATAATTGGAAAAGTAGAGATTTTAGTAAGGAAAATAGAAAATATAACATGTTTTAGCTGAAAAAGGTAATTGCCCGTGATTTTTCTAGAAAAAGAGAGGAAATGTAATTACCAATTAAAAGTATTAAAATATGTTTTAAAATAAATAAGTAAGGGTTTGCTCGTGATATATTTGGGAAATGAGGGGTTTTAGTAAAGTAATAGAAAAAGTAACATGTTTTAGCTTGAAAAGGAAATTGCTCGTGATTTTTTTAGAAAAAAATGATAATGCATTTTAACTGAAAGGGTAACTGATTATAATAATTTTTATAATAATTAAATAAACAATTAAATAAGGCAAGTACCGTACCAAAAAAACATGTACCAAAACTTTCAATGTTTTGTCTTTAAAAATATAGTATAGCTAGATAAATAGATTTATAATATTAGTATTTTATGCTAATAAATGTAATAGTCCGTGATATTTTTGAGATTTTAGTTAAGAGAAATATTAGTTATGAAATATAAAAATGAATATACGTTTTGAAAAAAAAAAGCTAATCGGTTAGTCATTAATAATTATAATATTATTATTTTATTTTATTAAATAGATCTATTCATGATATTTTTGGAAAATGAGAGGTTTTAGTTAGGAAAAATAGAAAAGTAGAAATTTTAGTTGGAAAATATAAAAAAGAATATACAATTTGGCTAAAAAAGGTAATGAGTTAGTTATTAGTAATTATAACTTTATTATGTTATTTTAGTAAATGGAATTGTTTGCAATATTTTTGGAAAATGAGATGTTTTAGTTAGGAAAAATAGAAAAGATATTCTATATAATAATTTTAATATTTTATCTAACGGTTCTCATCGATTTGATCAAAAATATCTAACGGCTATGAATTGAGTGACTAGACTACAAAAACTTTCATGACCAGACTACAAAACTTTCAATGTTTCGTCTTTAATAATATAGTATAGATATAGATAGATAAGGATATAATTAGACAATTATATACAGCACACCCTCTTATATACAGGCCAGTTGTATATATCATATTTTTAATCAAATATAATTACAAATTTTAATTTGGTAAATCAAAAACGAAATCTTACAACTTTTTCCTTTAAAAAATCATTGAAAATTATGAAATATTTTCGCATGCAGAATCAAAATTATTCAAAAACTTATATGTTTCAGTTAAAAAAGGTAATTGTCCGTGATATTTTTGAAAAAGTAAGGGAATTTTTCAGAAAAAATAAAAAAAAGTAATATATTTTAGGTGTAAAAGGTAATTGGTTATAAATAGGTAATATTATAATTTAATAATATTTTTTATAAATAAGTAAGGGTAATTAAGTAAAAACACGAAGTACAATTAAGTAAGGTCAATTAATTAAAATCACAACATACCAAAAATTATTTAGTATTATATCCAATGACTTTCATTAATTTAATTTAAAAGATCTAACGACTAGAGATTGGATAACCAAACTATGAAGGACCAGACTACAAACCGACTACAAAAATTTTTAATGTTTCGTCTTTAATATAATAGTATAGATAGATAAGGATATAATTAGACAATTATATATAGCACACCCTCTAGGCCAGTTGTATATATCATATTTTTAATCAAATATAATTACAAATTTTAATTTGGTAAATCAAAAACGAAATCTTACAACTTTTTCCTTTAAATTGAAAATTATGATATATTTTCGCATGCAGAATCAAAATTATTCAAAATGGTAACCAAATTTAATTAATTTATATTTTGTGAAACAATAACAACAATATTCCATAATAAAATCGAGACTCTATACTGATTTTCTCTGAAAAAATAACCTAAATATATTAATTAATTCAGAATAAAAGATGGAAAACCAAAAACAAAAACGAAGACTTTCTATCTTGCTCGTGTTACGCATGGGATGATGGAACGAAAGTAGTTCACCAACAAGCAACATGCAAACAGCTTACGCAAACCAAGAAGTACCATGAAACTAAGATTACTAATTTACTACGTCCAAGATTTAAACAGTGTCCTGAGCCCCCAATATAGAACAACCGTCCATGTGTACACATATATACTTGGACAAGCTGCCAACATTTCATTTCTTTTTTGTTATGTTCTTGTGGTTGTATCATTTTGGACCTCATATTAATCTTCTGGTCAGACTTTAATTTCACATGCATCAACCCCTTTAAAAAAAATCTTACCTCTGTATCTTCCAACTCTTTTCATCCAAATTCATCAACCTTTGACTACACTCTACATTCTCCAATTTTCTTGGATACCCCCCCTACTTTTCTTGCTTTTCTAACTTGGGTATCTTTTGTTTTCTTGAAATCTTGAGTCTGGACTTGAAATATTTGGTTTTCTTGATTTGAGGTGTGTAGTTTTTTCGAAAAATGGTAGGGGCTTTATCTGTTGTAGGTTCATCAATGGTGGAAACACATACTGGTCCTTGTTTGTGTTTGGATTCTTTGGTGTCGAATCATAGGAATTCATTGAGTAAGAAGCATAGTTTGCCTAGACCTGGATCATTCGAGTTGAGCTCTTGTTTCGTTGATTCGAAGAGGTTTTCCACCACAACTTTGTCCAGGATTAAGAGTTCAAAGAAGCAGAGGAAGACTAGGAGTCTTGTGATTGTCAACGAAGTGGCTGGACAGTATGAAGACAGTTTCGAGGATGTCAAATCTGTAAGAACAGGGCTTTTAATTATTTCCAATTTTCTCAGAACTGTATGTTTGTAAATGGATCAATTTCGTCTTAGATGCGATTTGTTGTTCATTTGTTTTCTTTTAATATAGTTCTTGTCTTCGAAAATTGTGTTGTTTCCCAAAATTATGGTGTTCCTGAATCATATACCTTCTCAACCGGAGAGTAACTAAAAATACACAAGTAGATCTACTAATAATCTGGTGGAAGAACTATTTTGTTATTAGATATATTTCAAAGAATTCATTTGTTTAAATGTTTGAAAGTGCTTCAATGACAACGACTACATCATTTCAGTTTAATAATTTAACTGAGACTCCCCCAGCCAAAAACTGTACATGAACTTATCATGTATAAGAAAAATCAGATAGTATGTCATTTGAGTCTTAATTTTCTGAATTATTTTGTGTCTAGACCATTTTGCGGCAAGTTTCATTCTTATTTACCAGTTTGAACTTTCGATGTGTTCTAATTGGATACATTTCTTTGATGTTTTTAGAGTTTGAGTAGATCAAATAGTGTATAGATATCACAAGTCCGTGGAGATTTGGAACAACGCATTCTCGTTGAGTCGTCGTCACTAATAGTAGTTCCCTCATTTGAACTTAATCATAAATTTATGGCAAAGGACTCAACTATTGTTTGTACAGGCTGCATTTCTTATCAGTGTTTGTGCTCTAGTGTAACAAAGGAAAGGGAAGAAACTTGAACTTAAAATTTTGATTTCCAAAGTTAACTCTTTATGTAGACATTCGATGAGGATACCGATTCATGCCAACTCACACAGTAATGCTTCTCTTTTGTAATCTTTTGTTACATTACAATGGTTGCTGAGAAACCCAGTATATGCTTGCTTCAGAATATGAATCTTTAACTCGTATTATATACTCTGCTCCACATCTGCAGGTTCTTTTTCTATTTGTTTTATTTCTACTTAACCAAGATTAATTGTCTTGCAGCAAATAATTAATTATTTTACATACAAAGCTGTGAGGACTGTTATGAATCAGCTTTACGAGATGAACCCCACCCAGTACCGATGGTTCTATGAGTAAGTGGTGTCACCATGTTATCAAATTTACCATTTCATTTTCAAAATAATCCTTAGCTACTTTGTATATAGTTTCATTTTATCCTTACATTAGTATGCCGCACATCCGTTATGTCTGAACTCCAAAGATCTTCGTGATACTATCACTTCAACTGGTCAATTAGAATTACATTGTATATTACTTCTCTCATTGAAGTGGGAACATTTTCACAACGTTTAGCTCCTCCAGTATGAACTTCTCTAGAGCTTCCAGAATCCCTCGCTTGGTTTCCATTACATAGCTAACACACACATAAAGAGATCTCAAACAGACTTTCTAATCTCATGACAGGCCATTAGACCAAGCAACCAAAGGCTTGGCTGCATCCCCCAATAACTACTAGAATTTTGTTAATAGCTTGTGTTAAAATTCACAAAGTTCCTCCCCTAGCTGAAGCCTATCATCGCATTCCTAAGTCATATCATTTTTCTCATAGACAGTTTTGTTGTCTCAAACAAGCCGGGTGATGGAAAAACATTTCTTCGCATCCTTGTAAAGGTAAACATCCATCATATCTGACAAATAATCTTACTACCAAAATTATCTTTAACCTCAGTTGATGACACCATGTCAATGTACTAAAATTCTTGATACTGAACAGGAGAAGCAGGATCTCGCAGAAAGAGTGATGGTAACACGCCTTCATCTTTATGGGAAATGGATTAAGGTATTTAATCTGCAATCTAGTGAAGTTTTTTCAATTTGATATAAAAATCCATGATATAATATTTCAATTAAGATTCTTATTATATTCTGCTTTTGTATGTTCAGAAATGTGATCATGCGGCAATGTACAATGAGATCTCTGACCAGAATTTAGAGTTGATGCGTGAAAGGCTCATTGAGACTGTGATATGGCCCTCAGATGACTCAAACACAGAGAAGATTGGATGATGGTCTACAAGAATGGATATACCTATAGTTTTCTGTTTTCGCTGTTCTTACAGTCTAGGTAGGCATCAGGCCGTCGTATCCATTCTCCACTAGATTAAACTAGTTATATACAACATACATAAAATTGCAATTATATATTATTTTCCACCAAGTAATAAGGATTGTCATGTAATATTTTTAAACAATGTATATAGACCATTATTAAACAGTTTTAGTACCGAAAGAAGGATCTAATGTTGGAAATTCTACAGCCAACATTTTTTTTATTTGCTTCAACGGGAATGGATGAACGAGAAACAGTTATTACATTTTATTCGTATCATTGTAGCCTAGTAGATACTTCTTCTCTCGTCAACAAGATGTTGAGTGGAGTTGAGTTGTGAGTATGTAGAAGCTTAGGTATTTGAATTACAAAATTCAAACCAACAAAGAAAGAGTATACTGTATCCCTCCAGTCTCTTCTTTCTACAGTTTTGTCTTATTATATAAAAAACCAAGTTAAGACAACGTGGAATGGGAAAAATATAAAACAAATGGCTTCGCCCGGGCTCGAACCGGGGACCGTCTGTGTGTTAGACAGACGTGATAACCAACTACACCACGAAACCGATGTTCTACTATTCTCGAACAGTTAATTTATCATATTATATGACTCCAGTAGATTTCCTTTATTGTTTTGGACCACAAACGAGTTGGTATGTTCAGTGTGACACTGCTTGTTGAAGTACATAACATGAACTTATACAATGCAAAAGTTCTTAATTCATGTATGTGAGAATCCCACAGCCAATTACATCCCGACGTAGAATATGATCCATCCTCTGAACAATCAATTTAAGTTCTGGAAAGATGCAAGGACTTGACATGGTTGACAACGTATCAGGCTCTGCTTGTGCCATTAGTTGCTGCGTAGGAATGAATGTGTACTGATACAACAATCAACAACTTTTGTCGACCTTTTACACCTGCCAGAAAATAACTACTATATGTTTAGATGCATAAATGAATGTGTACCGATACAATCACACAACTCTTGTCGACCTTTTACACCTGCCAGAAAATGACTACTATATGTTTAGATGCATAAATGAATGTGTACCGATACAACAATCACACAACTTTTGTCGACCTTTTACACCTTTTACACCTGCCAGAAAATTACTACTATATGTTTAGATGCATACTTGCATCCAACCTATGAAGCATGAGTGCGGGTGCGGGGTACGGTTGCGCGGTACGAGATACGGGAATTCGGCAAATTCAAAAATATGGGGATTCAGGTGCGGGGATACGACAACTATTAAAATATTAAAAATAATATATAAATATATATATAGAGGATGGTTCAATAAGGAACTCTGTAATTTGGGTAACCGGGTAACTTCAATTTTCAACTGTTGGATGAGACTACCTTGAGATCCTACAAATGCTCTTAAGAAAAAACGTGGATTCACCGTCTCACGTTCCGTTATTCTTTTAATTGTGTTAACGTTAATATTACTTTTCTTCTTTGTTTATGAAATGTAATCTTATTAATTATTTTGTAAATTATATTTTTTTACTACATTATAATTTTTTATGTCTCAATATTATTTTCTATGTGTTCTGTAATAATTTTTATAATTTTATCTTTACCTTAATGTTAATATTTGGTATATTTTTATGTTTTTTACTTTTTTCGTGTTCTATATTTTTAAAATCTATATAATTTTATAGTTTTATCTTTATGGTAATGTTAATGTTCAGTGCATTTTTTATGTTATGTACTTTTTTGTGTTCTATTTTTTTAAAATTTTGTATTTGTTTTGAGTTCTGTATTCATATTTATGTGTTTTTCGAAATTTTTACTATATATTATGCAGTTTTTTGTGCATTGGTAATAATTTTTGTAAATTTTCATTTACAACAACTAATTATTAATACTTTTCAACATAATATTTTTAATAAAGATCGTATATGATTTTTATAAATAACATAACATCTTTTTGTTTTAATTTTAAAAGAAGCATTTTTATTAATTTAAAATTTTAAAAATAAAAATTTAGGATTTATTATTTTAATCCAAGAAAAAAGAGTTTTTCGTGTAAACTTTTATAATAAGAAAAAGTTACAGAAAAACTAAACTAAATACCGAACACAAACAAATTACAGAATACAAATAAATTACAGAACACAAATAAATTATAGAACAAAAACAAATAAATTACAGAACACAAACAAATGACAGAAAACAAATATATTACAGAACACAAACAAATTATAGAACACAAAAAAGTTAGAAAATAAGGAAAATATACAGAACACATAAAATTGAATAAAAAAACAAAAAGAAGTTATGAAATATATTAAATTATAGAAAAATAATACAAAAAAAATGCAAAAGTCTTAATTTTACAGGAAAGAAAAATAATGAAAAATGGTGAGAGTTATGAAAAGATGTGTCATCAATAATGTTGAGTTTATGTTTTATGAAACAATTTTTTTTTTTTTCAATTCACGTGTCCCGTTACTTTTGTAGTTTTGATCAGTTAGGTTTAACGACTTCACGCCGTGATACTATGTTAAAAGTTACTAAGTTACCCAACTAATAGGGTTACTCACTGAGATCTCCCCTATATATATATATATATATATATATATATATATATATATATATATATATATGTATATGGAGATCTTTGTGGATAAACTCTTTATTCTAGTAACTAGTAACTCCGGTTAAGTCACATTAAAAACCAACTAATACTTTAATTACGTGTATCACTTGAATCGTGGGTTTAGTTTTTTTTGTTCGTTCTGTATTGTATTTTTAATGTTCTGTATTTTGTAATTTATTTTTCATATTTTTTTTCTATTATAATACTTTTATGTTATGTATTATTTAATTTAATTTCATGTTCTGTAGTTTTCTATATTATGTATTATGTTTTGTAATTTATTGCGTTTTATAATTTTTTGTGTTCTTTAATTTACTATATTTCATTATTTGATTCAATTTTTTTTCTATTTTATGTCTTGCATATTTTTCATGATTTGAATTTATTTGTGTTTTTAATTTGTTTATGTTCTGTAGTTGTTTTTATTCTATTTGTTTCCTTTGATTTTTTTTGTTTCTAATTTTTTGTGTGACTAACATTTTTTATGTTTATAGATTAATATTTTCTGTAACGTTTTCGTGTTCTGTAATTTATTGTATTATATAATCTTTTATATTCTGTAATTTTATATGTTCTCTCTATTTATATTTTCATCTTTTTCAATTTTATGTGTTCTGAATATTTTTTATATTTTATAATTTATTTGTGTTCTGTGATATTTTTTTTTGTCATTTGATTTATTATGTTTGTAATTTTTATCAGTATGTTGTTTTAATTTTTTTATAAGTTTTCCGTGTTCTATAATTTTTTTTTTGTGTCTAGTAATTTTGTAATTTCTATAATTATCATTTGTGCTCAATAAAATTTTTCAGCTCTTTATTTTCTAATTTTCTAGTTTATTTACATTTTTTGTATTGCCGATTTTAATACTAATTTTGTGTTCTGTAGTATGTGTTGTGTGAGTTTATGTGTTCTATACTCTGTTTATTACAAATATTAATTTTATACATAACTTATCCTTTTTTGAAAATCATAAAAGTATTCTTTAAATTTGTCTAAAGTGTGTGTTTTGTATATTTGAAACTAGTTTTATGTTCTCCATTTTCATAATTTATAATATATTTTTGAATTTTTAAATATACATGTATTCAATTATATAATTAATATATTATGAATAACTTTTCAAACATATAACAATAAAAAGTAAAATTTACTTTTAAAATGTATATTATACATATGAAACAATAAACAAACAAAGAAAAAATGAATAAAAAAGACATGTGTTGTACGTGTCTTGTGTCAGTTAAAACGTAGTTATATAACGGAGTTAGCATAACTTGTTGGACGCTCATCAACTGATCTGAACCGTTGTAATACACTAAATCTGATGGTTGCAATTTAGTTACTCGGTTACCCACTATAATGAGTTCCCCATTGAACCATCCTCTATATATATTCAAGAGTTGCATTTTAATTAAATAGAATGGTCAATCATATTTATTAAATTTATTCACTATGCAGGTTCACCACTCCACTGCCTTGTATAACAACACATCCCGCCAATTAACATAAACAAATTAAAATATAATTAGGCAATTAATTATTACCAAATTGATCACAATCCATATAATCAAATAATTACTTACCTAAATTGCTATAATTATATCGTATATATATCTACAGATGAAGACACAAAGGAATCGGCAAAGGAGTCGGCTAACTTATACAAACACGTATATACACATGTATACACACACAACAGCACAATGCAGATGACAGAAAAAGACTGAAAAATTTCAAAAACTGCCATTCCCGCACCCCCTTGTACGCAACCCCATGTATCCCTCTTCGGAAATTCGCCGATACGCCACATGGCGTATCCCGTACGTATTCAGGCGTATCCCCGCGCACTACGCATTGCATACGTACGGGATACACAATTCTTCAATGGGGGGGAAGTATCCCTGCTTTCTAGCATCCAACCAACCAGTTTCAAACATGCAAATTCTGTGGAATTGACTCTTCGTAGTATGGCTTCCACTAATAATAGATGTAAAATTTCCTTAAATCATATCATATCCTGCCATCACTGCTATTTCAACTATTATTTTAATTTAACAATTGTTTTATAGCAGAGACAAAAGAAAGAGGGCAAGAAAAGGATTAAGATCTTCAATGAAAAAGTGGGTCGAAGGAAAAGAAACTTCACAAAGTTGGAAAAATTTAGAAATCCCTCAACAAGGAGGTCCTGGTGGCTGATAGGCTAAAAATAACCCAAATAATTGCTAAAATCCATAATGGACCAGGTCCGGATTGTGAGAATAAAGAGCATGAGTCATGATACGTGACTTATACGTCATGGTCTCAATCATCCACACGCCAGAGTGGTACGAGCACATGCCTTCACAATTTTCACCTAGATCACATGTCTTCACAATTTTCACCTAGACACGGATGCAAATTCTGTGAAATTGACTCTTCATAGTATGGCTTCTTGTAACAGTCCGACTTTTCGGACTATTAAATCAAAATACAAAACTTAAAAAAATACTATACAATGACAATGATAGACGAAAGCGTGACAAAAATTCAATTACAAAATAATCTATTACAAAACCGTAGCTAACAATGGTCCTTATTCTTATTCAATATTTTCACAAACCACGACACAAATCAGAATCTCAAGACTATTGCTTACACATGACACATATCAAATAATACATATCACTTCAAAATATAATTACTTAACTCATGTTTATATAATCAAATACATAGACACGACACATAATTTCGAAAATACTAGAAAAATCGATCGGAAACTTACCTCAACATCTAAAATCTTGAACGACTATCTTACCAGAACTGTTTTTAGCCTTTTTAACCCTCTAAATGACGTTTTCTTGAAAAACTCAAAGGACGAAAGTTGTAGAGAATGAAAAGACCTTTCCGAAAAGTCTAGAATCAACGAATTCCAACTTACGACGAATTTAATATGAATTGTACAAGATAGCTGATTTTTGTGAGAAAAAGACCTACGAATTTTACAAACAAATACGAAGAAGGAGAATCTGATGTATATATAGCGATACAAAACCCTAACTCCAAACCTACTAATTATCCCTACTCAAATCCGATCCATATTTTAGGCCCATTAGTCTAATTCAATTTTAAATCTTATTCTTTTTCAAATTTTAACCTATTTTTCTATTATTCTTTTATTATTATAAATCTAAAAATTACGGAATATTACACTTCCACTAATAATAGATTTAAAATTTCCTTAAATCATTTCATATCGTGCCATCACTGCTATTTCTACTATTATTTTAATTTTGTTGGAAAATATGGGTGAATTATGGGTGAATTAATTGATTTGGTAAAATCAATTTCGATTTTAAATCCGGATATTTTGTCAATGACGCGATCAATTAGCTTGACTAATTAATTAAGGAAATTGTCACAAATATAATTGTCACCGACGTAATTAATTAGCTTGACTAATTAATTAAGGAAATTGTCACCGATATAATTGATTAACACAGTTAATTAATTATAGTAATTGTGTAGGGCACAAGTTTTCCTAGCCTATATATACTCGTGTAGATCATTAGGATTATTCATTCGAAACACATCATTCCCTCATACACATCTCTATTTTCTTCCTCCGGTGATAGTTTCTTGTTCGTCTCAAGCTCGCTGAGAGTGACGCTATTCAACAGTCTCACTGCAAACTGTTTTATCCTGGGAAGCAATTCGCTCGCACATACGATGAGGGCTATTACGCTTTAAGGAGACAGTCACGCACTGGACTCGGTTTTGTTCCTTGTCTCCTACTTTTATTTGTTTACTGTTTACATACACCTTATCTGTTATTCACACACGCCCACGTTGTTTTATGTACTAATATCACAGATTGTCTAACAATCTTAAAGCGTATTATATATAATTAAATCTGTGACTAATACATCTGCCTCTGTTTGGTTTTTAAGTAACAGATCTATGAAGAATATTGAAACTGTAAACAATGGAAGCTCGGTTGGTCCCAACGCACAGGTAACACCTGATGGGGGTCACCAGTTGCTGCCTAATCCTAACACACAGGTTATACCTGATGGGGGTCAGGCATCGGCTGGACATGTGCCTTTGGGACACACTATCATTGGACAATTTAGTGTTATGTTTGGATAGACTATGAGAGGTATTGGTTCTACTGGTGTGCAAACATCGGTAATACAGACGCCTTTTGTACCTCTGATGGCTACTGCACCTGTTGTGCCGACGGTTCCTGATGTGCCTGCTGCACATGCTGAGAAACCTGAGAAGTTCAATGGTACGAACTTCAAACGCTAACAGCAAAAAAAATGATGTTCTATCTGACCACGTTGCATCTTGATCGTTATCTGAAAGAGGATTTACCGTGGCTCACTGCTGCGAGCAACGTGCAGGCTGTGTATGTAGCTGATGCTTGGAAGCACGCCGACTATATCTATCGGAACTATGTGCTTAATGGTTTGGCTGACTCGTTGTATAACGTGTATAGATCGAAGCCAACAACTAAGGTCTTATGGGAATCACTTGACCATAATTATAAAACCGAGGATGTTGGGGGCAAAGAAGTGGATTGTTGGCCGCTTTCTTGATTACAAGATGGTGGATTATCTCGTGTTGGTGTTGGTTTGTTGCGGCAGTGACACACGAGCCTTTTATGGTGATCAATGTGATACCTAATACGAAATTGCGGTCAGCTATGTATGCTTAAATTTGGAGAAATCCAGAATTTTGTTAACTCTAACGCATCGGTTGATCAAGAATCACTGAATGTGGGTTTTGTTGGAAGTTTATGTTCTTCCTTGTGACTTTTCTAGTTGTATCAGTGGATGTGTCAGAATTATCGATTCTTGTGAACTAACTGAAATTTCAGAGAAATTCAGACGTTGAATTTTTCAGTGAAGAAAACATGAAAAGTTCTTAAAACATGACATTAAAACCTGAAAGATTTTTTAACGATTGATGTGATGCCCTCCAAACCCGGGGTACAGATTTGAGGAGTCATCCGACCAACGGAACACTATTTAACACATGCATAATATATAAAGACACAAATACCCCTTAACCAAGACCGCATCCAGATTATGGCAATGAACACAAGCTACTACAATCTTTTATTAATACAATACCAGTTTTATCAGAGTTATTACATCACAACTAAAGTTCAAATCTAGACATCTAATCTAGAAAAGCAAAACAACAACTACCCTGCCAATGACAATGACTCGAGGGGCTCTCCTGGCTGCTGGTGAACTATCGGTCACGCTATGCCGACTCATACTCTCGCTTCACTGGAATAGGGTTAGAAAACAACAAGCAAGAGTGAGCCAAAATTGCTCAGCAAACATCATATGAATCATTTCTATCACAGTTGTAAGGATATGAATTTATGATATCAGAATCAACAATATTTAGCTAACACATGTTTTGTATCAATAACAATTGAAGAAAAAGAATTAGAATTTGGCTTATACATTTTATTCAAATCAAAGGTTGTGCTGCTGGCCAGCCACACATCAACCCCAGACTAGCTCACAACATAGTCCTCTACTGGATCCTAGGCCAAACTGGGCCTTAAGTTATTCCGACCATAAATATGGCCCGACCAATTACTGGTCCATTTTAAAAAAAACATGCCAAATCTATCATAGGGTATAAACAATAACATGCTCAATAAGATAAACTCAATGTATAGTAATTGCAAAAGAGCTTCAACTGCTCAGTATCAAATGAAGATCGAGAAAGAATCATGGAATAATTTCAATGGTACAGTGTACTCATTCAATAAGGAAATCAAGATTGGTAATCGATAATCAATGACCGTAATCAATAGTCCAGATGGAAGTCAAATAATCAATGATTGTCAATAATAATCAAGGGATGATAAACAATAACAAATGGTGGTAAACAATAATCAAGTGAATTGGAAATAAGGGTTTCCGATGCAGATCAAATCAAAGAATCAAGAATCTCTAAGGAAATGGAATCAGTTATCCAAATGCGGTTAAAAGATTGATAATTTGAATTGTTCTGGGGATAACGGTATTCAAGTAATCAAGACAATAATAAATTTTATCACAAGTAAAGGCACAGATACTTGCATGGTCTTGCTCCAGGAACTCGATTCTATAATTAAATAACTCATCACAATAAGTCTAACTATTCTCGTTCTACTCTCGACACTTATTCAATCAATAATCACATTTAAACAAGTAACCGGTTACGTATCGGACGTCCGGTATGATTTACGATATTTAAAACTCAGATATTTGCCCTAGTATGGGCATATACAGACCATAAAACACAACACACAATTAATATGAACCATATAGCACTTATAAACATTTTTAAAACATCATACGAAACTTATTTGAATTTTAAGTAAGTCACGATTAATTTTTAAATCAAAACTCGGATTTTTAAATCCAATAGAAACATTTAAATGCAAATAAATCAATTAATAAAATTAATTGACACTCTTTAAATACTCAAACTATTTTTAAATAAATAAATAGGCTTGAAAATAATTAAACTGAATTTTTAATTAATTAAATCTAATTAATAATTATTTTTTAAGAATTAATTGATTAAAAGAAATAACCAATTAATTAATAAATAAATTATTAATTCAAAATAATTAAAATAATTAAGTTTAATCAATTTTCGGATTTAAAATAATAAATATAATTTTCCAGAATTTTTCTGACATTAAAATATATTTTTAAAATAAAAATATGATTTTTTAAAGTTTTTAAACTATTTTCGAATTAAATTTAAAAATAAAATCCAGAAACAGTTTTCAGAAATTGAATTAGGGTTTTGAAGATTGAAACCGGGTCAAACTTCGGGTAAACGGGTCGGGAAGAACAAATCCGGGTCACCAAGAACAACCCACCGGATTCTGGGTTTTCCAGAATCCGGCCGGTGTCCGGCGACCGGAATCTTCCATTCCCGATCAAACACAAACCAAACTACAGGGCTTTTGTTCGCTTTTTCAAGACAAACAAATCCCACACACAAACACATACGTACGATGCCGGAATCGAGCCCAGAATCCGGTCAAAGAAACCGTCGGCCACGACTCCGACCGGAAACCCGATCTACTCATTCCGTGCATGAAACTCGAAGATTAATATGTCAAAATAACGCTTATAACTCACACAATCAAAGCCCCCATATCATAATCAATGTCAGATCAATATCAAGAATAGACTATTCAAAATAAGAATTCGGGTCAAAACCCGAAAATCAAACCCGACTAAATTGAACTTAAACACGAAATTAAATCATGGATTCTTGCTAATTAGAACCCTAGGAACATGTTAGAAGCAACCAATTGAATGGAGAATCAACAGAATGATAATCCCCAAATCGACCAAGAACCCTAATTTTAATTCGAATGTTGAAAAATTCATATAAAATCAAAAACTTACCAGATGATGATGAGGTTGGAAGATTCTGAAACTAGAGATCAAGAGCTTTGATTTGAGTACAAGAACTTCAGATTTTGATTTCAATAACACCTTGAACGAATGGATTAATCTTCAAGAACACGAAGAACACGGTTCGAGAATTTTTAATTTTTGGATAATTAACTGCAGATTTCTATGAGTTTCAAGGTCTGATTCGTCTTTTTATATTTTTGGAAAAATAATACCCCAAACAACATTTTTGGATCGATATAGATCCACTGGATCGTTTAAAAACCCTAATTAGGCTAAAAACACGTTTAACGAGGAATAATCAGTTAAAAAGGTTGATCATCATCCAATTGATATATATATCATTATATAACTAATGCTCAAGAATACTGGGGCTATAACAAATGTAATATTGATATAAAACGATATATCCGTCCCCTTAAGCAATTTAGGGTTCGGAACAATTTTTCCCTTTTTGAACAAAACAAATTATTCTTGCAGAATCAAATAGGTAGGAATGAAATGATACGAATATCTCTCCCGATAATGATTCGAATACGAAAGACGAAGAGATAATAATTAATGTACGAAATTCCAACAGGGCCCTTGAATTATCAAAACGGGGCTCAGATTTGAAGAAAATTCCAAATGACGAAATTTTTGAAAGGGGCTTTCGACTCACCATTTAGCACATAATCACACAATAATTATCATTTAATAATATTCCCATACTCCACAATAAATGTTTTTATATTAAATATATCATTTAATCAAATAATAAAATTCACGGATATTACATCCTTCCCCCCTTAATAGGATTCTGTCCTCAGAATCAGATCAAGGAAACAACTGGGGATACTTCTCTAACATCTCACTCTCTAACTCCCAGGTAGACTCTTCTACTTTAGGATTCCTCCACAAAACTCTCACTAACGCTACTGTCTTATTCCTTAGTACTTTCTCCTTATGATCCAATATCTGAATCGGTCGTTCTACATAAGATAAATCTGCCTGGACCTCTATGGGTTCATACTCTATTACATGATTCGAATCTGGTCGATACCTCTTAAGCATAGATACATGAAATACATTATGAATGTGCTGCATATGCGGCGTCAATGCTAACTCGTAAGCTACCTTGCCCACTTTCTTCAAAATCTCAAAAGGTCCTACATATCTCAGACTCAACTTCCCTTTCTTTCCAAACCTAACTAATCCTTTCCACGGTGAAACCTTTAGTAACACTTGCTCTCCTTCTTCGAATCCCACATCCTTTCTGGCTAGATCCGCATACTTTTTCTGTCGGTCCTGAGCTGTTATCAATCTTCTTTGAATCAATTGAATCACTTCCTTTGTTTGTTGCACTAGTTCTGGTCCTATCATCTTCCGTTCACCAACTTCTTCCCAATACACTGGAGATCGACACTTTCGTCCATACAAAGCTTCGTAAGGTGGCATTCCGATGCTCACGTGAAAACTATTATTATATGAAAATTCCACCGAGGGTAGATGATCGTCCCAACTGCCTTCAAAGTCAAGTGCACATGTCCTAAGCATATCTTCAATAGTCTGAATTGTTCTTTCGCTTTGACCGTCCGTCTGCGGGTGATAAGCCGTACTCATTCTTAACTCGATGCCCAAACACACTTGAAAACTCCTCCAAAATCTTGAATTGAATCAAGGGTCTCGATCAGACACTATCGATACTGGAACTCCATGCCGTACTACGATTTCCTTTATGTAAATATGAACTAACTTATCTAGCGAGAATCTCTCGTTAATCGGAAGAAAATGCGCAGATTTCGTCAATCGATCCACAATAACCCAGATGGCATCATGGTTAGCCTTCGTTCTAGGTAATCCTACCACAAAGTCATCGCAATATGTTCCCACTTCCATTCAGGAATTTCCAATGGTTGAAGTAATCCACTTGGTCTCTGATGTTCCGCCTTGACTCTTTGGCATGTAAAACATTTACTCACCCATTCAGTAATCTCCCTTTTCATATCTGGCCACCAAAAGTTCGTCTTAAGATCTCGATACATCTTCGTACTCCCTGGATGAATTGAATACTTCGAGTTATGCGCTTCGTGCAAAATTTCATTTTTCAGTTCCGCTACATTAGGTACCCATATCCGAGAAGCAAATCTCAAGATCCCTTTGTCGTCCGGTTGGCTACATATTTCCTCACCTGTCATCTTACTCACATCATCATTCAGAACTTGCTCTTGGCACTTCCGTATCTTCTTCAACAATTCCGGTTGAAACGTCATGGTATAAATCACTTCCGTCGCATCCTTCGGAATAATTACTTCGATCTCTAACTTCTCAAATTCCTTGTATAACTCTTTGGTCATTGTCAGTGTATTTAATCTCTCTTTTCTGCTCAGTGCATCTGCTACCACATTTGCCTTGCCAGGATGATAGTTGATAGAAACGTCGTAGTCCTTGATCAGTTCTAACCATCTTCGTTGCCTCATGTTCAGCTCTTTCTGAGTAAAGATATACTTCAAACTCTTATGATCGGTGTAAATTTCACATCTCTCTCCATACAAGTAGTGTCTCCATATCTTCAAAGCAAACACAATCGCTGCTAACTCCAAATCATGTGTAGGATACTTATGTTCGTGGGGCCTCAACTGTCTTGACGCATAAGCAATAACCTTGTCATGTTGCATAAGTACGCAACCCAATCCATTGTACGACGCATCACTATAGATTACGAATTGACCTTGATCGTCTGATAACATCAATACCGGCGTCGTAGTTAGTCTCTTCTTTAACTCTTGGAAGCTTTCTTCGCATTTATCGTTCCATATGAATCACTCGTTTTTCCTTGTCAGCTTGGTCATTGGAGTAGCTATCTTCGCAAAATCTTGCACAAATCTCCGGTAGTATCCGACTAATCCCAATAAACTTCTGACTTCAGTCGGTGTCCTTGGTCTCTCCCAATCTTTCACTGCCTCTATCTTTGCTGGATCCACTTTGATGCCTTCGCTGCTCACCACGTGTCCTAAGAAATGAACTTCTCTCAACCAGAATTCACACTTGGAAAACTTCGCATATAGTCTTTCTTGTCTCAATGTTTCCAACACAATCTGCAAATGGTCTGCATGCTCTTCTTCTGTCTTCGAGTATATCAAGATGTCGTCGATGAATACCACTACAAACTTGTCCAAATATCTCTTGAAAATCCTGTTCATTAATTCCATAAAAGCTGCTGGTGCATTTGTTAATCCAAAGGCCATTACTAAAAATTCATAGTGCCCATACCTTGTTCGAAAGGCCGTCTTCGGTATGTCGTCTGGTTTAATCTTCAGTTGGTGATATCCTAATCGTAGGTCAATCTTTGAAAAATGTACCGCTCCTTTCAGCTGGTCAAACAGATCATCTATTCGAGGTAACGGATACTTGTTCTTAATGGTCAGCTTGTTCAACTCCCGATAGTCTATACACAATCTCATGCTTCCATCCTTTTTCTTGACAAACAATACTGGTGTTCCCCACGGCGAAACGCTGGGTCTAATAATTCCTTTTTCTAGCAAATCTTACAGTTGAGTAGCCAATTCCTTCATCTCCACTGGTGCCATTCTGTAAGGGGCCTTAGATACTGGCTCCGTGCCTGGTGCTAAGTCTATCGCAAATTCAATCTCTCTATCTGGAGGTAAACCTGGTAATTCTTCCGGAAAAACATCTGGAAACTCATTTACAACTGGAATATCTTTTAACTTAGAAACTTCCTTATCTATATCTATCACATAAGCTAAATACGCCCCACAACCTTGCCTTAATAATCTCTTAGCCTGAATCATCGTCAGGAACCTCTTTCTTTGCCTCTCTCCTCTAAAAATTATTTCTTTCTTTTCTAGGGTAATCAAAGTAACCCTCTTATTCTTACAGTCAATACTCGCATCATACTCAGTCAACCAATCCATCCCTAATATCACATCAAATTCACCTAACTTAAAAGGTAACAAGTCAACATAAAAACGATTTTCCAAAATCTCTATCTCACAACGAGGATAATATGAACTGACCGTTATACGATCCTGATTAGCTATCTCTATATTCAACACTCCACTTAAGGGTTTCATTACGCAATTCAATCTACGAGCAAACGTTTCAGAAATAAAAGACTTCGTCGCTCCCGAATCTATTAACACTTTAGCAGGAATAGAATTTACTAGAAGTGTACCTGCCACCACGTCGGAATCTCTCACTGCTTCTCCCATTGACATATTGTAGGTCCTGGCTAACGGCTGGACATTAACAACTGGGGGTGCTTCAATTGCCCGAATCATATTGTTCACGGTTGCTGGTGCTCTGCAGTCCTTAATCATGTGGCCTGGTTTCTTACACCGATGACACACAATGCCTATCTTGCAATCCCGGGAATAATGTCCCTTCTGATTGCATTTAAAGCATGTGACATTCAATCGATGGCATATCCCTGGATGTCGCTTCCCGCATGTCTTGCATTCTGGTAGTGGGGGTCTAGAAAGTCCCTGTTGACTGTCGGGTGGTAGACGGTTATCTTGTCCTACGCTCTCGATATCTGGTTTCCTGAAACTTGTATTCCTTTCGGGCTGAAATCCTGGTTTCTTATTTGCTTGCCCTTGAAAACTTCCCTGTTGCTGTCCCTTATCGGGTATCCCTGTTTTCCTTTTCTTGTTCCCCCTCTCTTTCATGTAAGAATCACTCTCTATCTCCGCAATCATTGCCTTTTGGACCACCGCTGCATAGGTGTCGAACTCCAATATAGCTAACTTACTACGAATCCAAGACCTCAGTCCCTGCTGGAACCTCTTGGCCTTCTTCTTCTCCGTATCCACATAGGTTGGAAAAAACCTTGACAACTCCGTAAACCTCGTTTTATATTGGGGCATTGTCATACTTCCCTGCTTTAACTCCAAAAACTTTAATTCCATCTGATCTCTCATATAGTCCGGAAAATACCTTTCCAAAAACAACTCTGTATATCTTGCCCACGTAATCAATCCCTCGGGCTCCATAGCCCTACTCGTTTCCCACCAATAACTGGCCTCATTCTTCAGAAAATAGCTTGCATACTCCGTCTTCTTATCCTCTGCCACCTCTATCAAGGCAAAAGCCTTTTCCATCTCCTTCAAACATGCCTTAGCCTCTACAGGGTCTGCTGATCCTTTAAATTATGGAGGTTTTGCTGCTTGGAAAGATTTGAACGTAACCGCCGGTGCTGCTTGCTGGTGATGATGTTGATGCTGCTGATGCTGATGTTGTTGCTGCTGATGCTGATGCGGCAGTCTGTTGAGTAAGAGTATTTAACAACTGGATTACCATCGGGTCCATGTGGCCCGTGGGAGGTGTATTTTGTTGACCTTCTTGGTCGGAGGTATCAGATGAACGGGTTTGTCGTCTATGAGGCATATCGCTGATGAATAAACAATAATTGTCTTAATCAAACAGTTCATATGATAGAAAGAAGGATCACAATTGATATCTCGAAGGTTTACAGATCTTCTCAACGGTGTATGAGTACACTCGTTGCAACAAGTAGAATAACAGTTATGATGCTGGAAATGAATGACAAGGGAATAAATACAGTTCTATAAAAGAGGTTTATCATACATACATATATATATATATATATATATATAGAGTTAGTACAAGCGTAGAATGCTTCAAAAGAAAATATATCATGGCTGAACCATAACTGCCGACCAGCAATACAACAAAAATGCAACAACAACCCGAGGCGTTCCTATAAGCCTGGTGCACTGCTGATACTACAATATGCATCTATATACTAACTATCTAGAAACCATACATCCATGTCACACCTGTCTATTCCTAAACCTGCTCACAGATCACTTGCTCCTGTCTGCCATAACGGGGGTCCTGCAATCTCTGCAATCTCACTCATCGCATAATCCAAAATCTGTCTCATCCCTGCTACTGTCTCTCCCTCTCGACTAGAAGCTAATCCGTTAAATCGAGTCTCAACCAAGGTCCTCGTAACCCTAAACCTCATCTGAATGTCCCTTATCTGATCTCTAAGTCTGTCCCTCTCTCGGAGAGCGGCTGCCTCAATCGAACGAATCTTCCCCATCTCCATAACATATCCATAAAGGTACTCCCTCTCTCTACTCACCCTCTGATACACATGGTGTGGAACTGGTGGCTCACCTAACTGGTACAAAGGCCCACAAACTTATGCTTGAGACACTGGTGTTGGGGCTACTTGTCGGAGTGGAATAGGACATGGTACCTGATCTCTCCTGACTACCGGATGTTGATGCCTAGGCTGATATCGCACTGGCCGAGACGGTCCTGTTCTCTCAACGGGTGTAGGTATCTCGGCTATCGTATCCTCGGAAGGGTCTGAGTCTGAACTAGAACTAGGGGGCTGCAATTATAACCACATTTAATTACTACACATAATATCCCTAGTTGACCTCCTAATATCCTTAAGTGAATTCCTAACTCTCTATGTTATCCTGGACCCTAAGTCCTAACTTGTTTCAATTGCCATAACATGTTGCTCTGATACCAACTGTGACGCCCTCCAAACCCGGGGTACAGATTTGAGGAGTCATCCGACCAACGGAACACTATTTAACACTTGCATAATATATAAAGACACAAATACCCCTTAACCAAGACCGCATCCAGATTATGGCAATGAATACAAGCTACTACAATCTTTTATTAATACAATACCAGTTTTATCAGAGTTATTACATCACAACTAAAGTTCAAATTTAGACATCTAATCTAGAAAAGCAAAACAACAACTACCCTGCCAATGACAATGACTCGAGGGGCTCTCCTGGCTGCTGGTGAACTATCGGTCACGCTATGCCGACTCATACTCTCGCTTCACTGGAATAGGGTTAGAAAACAACAAGCAAGAGTGAGCCAAAATTGCTCAGCAAACATCATATGAATCATTTCTATCACAGTTGTAAGGATATGAATTTATGATATCAGAATCAACAATATTTAGCTAACACATGCTTTGTATCAATAACAATTGAAGAAAAAGAATTAGAAATTGGCTTATACATTTTATTCAAATCAAAGGTTGTGCTGCTGTCCAGCCACGCATCAACCCCAGACTAACTCACAGCATAGTCCTCTACTAGATCCTAGGCCAAACTGGGCCTTAAGTTATTCCGACCATAAATATGGCCCGACCAATTACTGGTCCATTTTAAAAAAACATGCCAAATCTATCATAGGGTATAAACAATAACATGCTCAATAAGATAAACTCAATGTATAGTAATTGCAAAAGAGCTTCAACTGCTCAGTATCAAATGAAGATCGAGAAAGAATCATGGAATAATTTCAATGGTACAGTGTACTCATTCAATAAGGAAATCAAGATTGGTAATCGATAATCAATGACCGTAATCAATAGTCAAGATGGAAGTCAAATAATCAATGATTGTCAATAATAATCAAGGGATGATAAACAATAACAAATGGTGGTAAACAATAATCAAGTGAATTGGAAATAAGGGTTTCTGATGCAGATCAAATCAAAGAATTAAGAATCTCTAAAGAAATGGAATCAGTTGTCCAAATGCGGTTAAAAGATTGATAATTTGAATTGTTCTGGGGATAACGGTATTCAAGTAATCAAGACAATAATAAATTTTATCACAAGTAAAGGCACAGATACTTGCCTGGTCTAAGCTGCTGTCGGATCGACTCTGCTCACTCTACCTTTCCCTTTCCCTTGCTCCGGGAACTCGATTCTATAATTAAACAACTCATCACAATAAGTCTAACTATTCTCGTTCTACTCTCGACACTTATTCAATCAATAATCACATTTAAACAAGTAACCGGTTACGTATCGGACGTCCGGTATGATTTACGATATTTAAAACTCAGATATTTGCCCTAGTATGGGCATATACAGACCATAAAACACAACACACAATTAATATGAACCATATAGCACTTATAAACATTTTTAAAACATCATACGAAACTTATTTGAATTTTAAGTAAGTCACGATTAATTTTTAAATCAAAACTCGGATTTTTAAATCCAATAGAAACATTTAAATGCAAATAAATCAATTAATAAAATTAATTGACACTCTTTAAATACTCAAACTATTTTTAAATAAATAAATAGGCTTGAAAATAATTAAACTGAATTTTTAATTAATTAAATCTAATTAATAATTATTTTTTAAGAATTAATTGATTAAAAGAAATAACCAATTAATTAATAAATAAATTATTAATTCAAAATAATTAAAATAATTAAGTTTAATCAATTTTCGGATTTAAAATAATAAATATAATTTTCCAGAATTTTTCTGACATTAAAATATATTTTTAAAATAAAAATATGATTTTTTAAAGTTTTTAAACTATTTTCGAATTAAATTTAAAAATAAAATCCAGAAACAGTTTTCAGAAATTGAATTAGGGTTTTGAAGATTGAAACCGGGTCAAACTTCGGGTAAACGGGTCGGGAAGAACAAATCCGGGTCACCAAGAACAACCCACCGGATTCTGGGTTTTCCAGAATCCGGCCGGTGTCCGGCGACCGGAATCTTCCATTCCCGATCAAACACAAACCAAACTACAGGGCTTTTGTTCGCTTTTTCAAGACAAACAAATCCCACACACAAACACATACGTACGATGCCGGAATCGAGCCCAGAATCCGGTCAAAGAAACCGTCGGCCACGACTCCGACCGGAAACCCGATCTACTCATTCCGTACATGAAACTCGAAGATTAATATGTCAAAATAACGCTTATAACTCACACAATCAAATCCCCGTATCATAATCAATGTCAGATCAATATCAAGAACGTACTATTCAAAATAAGAATCCAGGTCAAAACCCGAAAATCAAACCCGACTAAATTAAACTTAAACACGAAATTAAATCATGGATTCTTGCTAATTAGAACCCTAGGAACATGTTAGAAGCAACCAATTGAATGGAGAATCAACAGAATGAAAATCCCCAAATCGACCAAGAACCCTAATTTTAATTCGAATGTTGAAAAATTCATATAAAATCGAAAACTTACCAGATGATGATGAGGTTGGAAGATTCTGAAACTAGAGATCAAGAGCTTTGATTTGAGTACAAGAACTTCATATTTTGATTTCAATAACACCTTGAACGAATGGATTAATCTTCAAGAACACGAAGAACACGGTTCAGGAATTTTTAATTTTTGGATAATTAACTGCAGATTTCTATGAGTTTCAAGGTACGATTCGTCTTTTTATATTTTTGGAAAAATAATACCCCAAACAACATTTTTGGATCGATATAGATCCACTGGATCGTTTAAAAACCCTAATTAGGTTAAAAACACGTTTTACGAGGAATACTCAGTTAAAAAGGTTGATGATTATCCAATTGATATATATATATATATATATATATCATTATATAACTAATGCTCAAGAATACTGGGGCTATAACAAATGTAATATTGATATAAAACGATATATCTGTCCCCTTAAGCAATTTAGGGTTCGGAACAATTTTTCCCTTTTTGAACAAAACAAATTATTCTTGCAGAATCAAATAGGTAGGAATGAAATGATACGAATATCTCTCCCGATAATGATTCGAATACGAAAGACGAAGAGATAATAATTAATGTACGAAATTCCAACGGGGCCCTTGAATTATCAAAACGGGGCTCAGATTTGAAGAAAATTCCAAATGACGAAATATTTGAAAGGGGCTTTCGACTCACCATTTAGCACATAATCACACAATAATTATCATTTAATAATATTCCCATACTCCGCAATAAATGTTTTTATATTAAATATATCATTTAATCAAATAATAAAATTCACGGATATTACAATTGATGATGAAACCAACTCTAGTGAGAGATGGTGATAAGAAATGTTATTACTTTCTGAAGTGATGGTAATACATTGATTGTGTATACTCGTTAAAGAGTAAAAATGAAGTTGTATATGGAAGATTACATTCTATAAGATCTAGACCGAAAAATCACTTATTACGGAAATAAGATGGTAAATGATCACTTTGGTAGTGAATAATCACTAGGTGAATTTTGTTCAGAACGAGAATATTCACGAGTTCATTGCATCTTACTCGCTTTATATAAATGGAGTAGTTGCAGGTTTGAGTTTCTCTCTAATGTAGATGAGAAAAACAATTTTGATCAATCCAGACTATCACTGAATATGAGTATATTAGTCATGAAGAGACTAATTATCTTTAAACTAGATACTATTAAAGGAAATACTCGAATTTCCTATTAATTCTGGAATGTGGTGAAACATTCTTAGAAATGATAAAATTGTGGGGGAAGAAAACTAAAGAATTTTCTATGAATAATGGAATGTGGTGGAACATTCTTGAAAATAATTAAAGTGTGGGGGTATCTTGAAGATGTCTTGATACTAATACCTATGAAGGTAAAAGAGGATCCAAAATCAATTAAGGTATTTTGAGTAGATATATAGACAATGATTGAGTCTAACGAAAATGAATCTAATTTGTTAGATTCATTAGGATGCAATTACGGAATATAGGAATACTTCTATGGTGAGCTAGTATTTCCTTGTAGATCTGTAATTAAAATTTATCCGAATAAACCTATGAGTTATTGGATGATATGTGAGACTGAACCTAGACAGAGCAAAGATTTGGAAAATTTGTTAGTAAAAAAAAATGTTCAAAAATTTGCTTAAAGGTAGGCCTCAAAGCTTGAGAAAAGCTATGAGAATTCTATGATGATCCTACGGGAAAAAGGATATCAATAGAGAAATTGAAAAGAGGTAAGAAGTCAATGAGTCAAGATTTCTAAAACTTATGTTAAAAAATGGAATGTGACACCTTTTAAATAAATATGATCTCTCTATGTCCTTTGTGGGGGAAAAGGATGTTAAGAAATAGAAAGAAGTGATTCTAAATGATAGAATCGTGTTTAATTAGAGAGAACTGATTCTATGTGACAGAATCGTGTTTAATTATATATGGATCTTCTAGCGAGATAGATGCCATTGGGGTCCAAATGAATTTTTAAATTAGAAAATAAATATACGGGTCAAATAAAAGTAAAAGGTCAGATTGATAATCAGAGATTATAGTCAAAAGTGAAGACCTAACTTACTTTATGATATATTCATGAGTTACGAGAATACGGTTCATCAAGATGATACTTAAATTGTCGGCATTGCGAAATTTAAAGTACATCAATAAACGTTGAAACAGTATTTCTAAGTAGATATTTGGAAAAATCTACGTGAACCTGAGGGTTCTCTGGCGAAGGCAAGAGTAGAAAGTCTGCATTTCGATCATTATATTGATTGAAACAACATAGACACGAAAATTGGCATATATATATATATATATATATATATATATATTTGATGTTGTTGTGATATGCAATGACTTCATAATAAACAATACATTTGCCACTTTGAGGACGCTCAAATTTGGTAGTTGGGTGAATGAACATTGTCAGTTTAGGGACGGTTAAACTTGGTAAGGAGATAAGTTGAAATTACTAATTTTTTGGGACGCTAAAATTTGGTAAGGTCGATAACAAATTGAAGCCTTGACTGAATAATTGGTAAAGTGATTACCAAAATGTGACAGATGTAAATGTTGAGATGTCAAATTGATAGAAAATCAATGAATTGACAAGTGTGTATGTTTTAGTGACACATGAGATGACAAGATTATAATTATTGCATATGAGTGATCTGATCATTACGAGAAGTAATGACGAGAGGATCATCTCTAACGATTTTGGTAAGACTTAAAGTTTGATTTTAAAATTAAAATCTTAATAACTTTAAAAGTCTTAAAGGATACATGTCACGTGATAGTGATGTGAATCTTGAAGAGATCAACAGAACAAAATCTAATATAGTTAAATTGAATTTGCATCTATCCAATGATAGATGAATGAGGATCTCTCAAAAATGATTGAAAGTCTATTGTACTTGTTGATTTGTACATTATCAGACATATGCTTCTCACTTGGTAGACTGAGTAGATGCACGAGTATAATGAAAAATGGTCACATGGAAGTGATTGAATTGATATTAAGGTGCAAGTAATGTACTCGTGAGCTAGGATTGCTTTTCAAGAGATATCTAATTGTACTATGGAGATATAGTATAGAAATTAGATGTTTGACTTTATAAATTCTAAAAGTCATTGATGAATATAATTCACTTTAAAAGAAGCAATCGTGTCATGGAAAATCCTAAACAGGCGATTTAATATAGCTCGATTCATGATGGAATACGAGTCTATTGCATAAGATTTATGCATGTAAGAGGCTGATTTCGTAGTCATTTTCTAAAGGATATTCCTAAATGACAAGAAAAATGTGTTTTCAATGTGCATGTATTGTGTAATCAATCTGCAATTGGAAGATCACATTGTTATGTGTTCAATGGTAAGTCTAGTCTTTTATGGCATAGACATAATACCATTAGACCAACTACTCTCAACGAGAATTATCGGTATTGACCCTGTAAAGTCAATTGATAATTATGTGGATCCACTAACCAGATGGTTAAACTGAGAGAATCTTGTTAAGCCAAGAAAATCTGGTTATATCGAGAGATAGTTGTAAAATCATCTAGAGGGATGAGCCTTAAGCCTATTGCTTAACGGCATCATGGTGGACACCCAACCATTGCTGACTGGAGATCCCAAGAACATGGTTCAATGGGCCAACTAAATCATGATGACCAAATCACTATGGGGGTAACCCCTGGCCTGTTCCTATGATGAAGAAACAGTGAGACCCGTACGGTACGAGGGTAAGCTTTCGAGCTTTTAATGATCTTTCGTTGAATACATGGAGTTCAAGGTTTTGAATGCATGAAATTCAGTTTAATAAAACACGGGTTACTCTATAAGATAAAGATCACATATGTGGGAGAGAAGTGAGGCCGCTTCAAAGGAGAATTTCGAGGCACAATTCTTTAGAAACTCCTGCAGAACCAGGACGATGTTCCATGGCCAAAATGGACATAATCATGAGAGGTGAACGAATCAGAAATGATATAGTGATTAGTATATCATCGTTTACACAACGGTCGAACAGTTCAAAGACAATCGCGTCTACTGTCTACCAGTAAAGTCGGTATGCATACTCGAGCGAAGGTTCAATGAGCATTCTCTACCTATCGCATCCTATATCTGATCAAAGAAACTATCACCAAGTCAAAACTTTGTGTATGTCTGTCTGGTGTGTGCTACTGATACATCAATCTCACCCATGTGGGGGATTGTTGGAAAATATGGGTGAATTAATTGATTTGGTAAAATCAATTCCGGTTTTAAATCCGGATTTTTTGCCAATGTCGCGATTAATTAGCTTGACTAATTAATTAAGGAAATTGCCACCGACACAATTAATTAGCTTGACTAATTAATTAAGGAAATCGCCACCGATATAATTGATTAACACAGTTAATTAATTATGGCAATTGTGTAGCGCACAAGTTTTCCTAGCCTATATATACTCGTGTAGATCATTAGGACTATTCATTCGAAACACATCCTTCTCTTATACACATCTCTATTCTCTTCCTCCGGTGATAGTTTCTTGTTCGTCTCAAGCTCGCTGAGAGTGACGCTATTCAACAGCCTCACTGCAAACCGTTTTCTCCTTGGAAGCAATTCGCCCGCACATACGATGATGGCTAATACGCTTTAAGGATACAGTCACGCACTGGACTCGGTTTTGTTCCTTGTCTCATACTTTTATTTGTTTACTGTTTACATACACCTTATCTGTTATTCACACGCGTCCACGTTATTTTATGTACTAATATCACAGATTGTCTAACAAATTTAACAATTTTTTTATAGCAGAGACAAAAGAGAGAGCGCAAGAAAATGATTAAGATCTTCAATGAAAAAGCAGGTGGAAGGAAAAGAAACTTCACAAAGTTGGAAATCTTTAGCAATCCCTCAACAAAGAGGTCCTGGTGGCTGATAGGCTAAAAATAGCCCCAAATAATTGCTAAAATCCATAATGGACCAGGTCCGGATTGTGAGAATAAAGAGCATGAGTCATGACATGTGACTTATACGTCATGGCCTCAATCATCCACAGTCCAGAGTGGTACGAGCACATGCTTTCACAATTTTCACCTAGATCACATGTCTTCATAATTTTCACCTAGACACGGATGTACGAGCACATACCTTCATCTACACACCCAATTATCCTTGAGTTATAAATAATCCAAGAAAAAAGATTTAGGCGTTACTTCCTCTCGCAATCATACTCCATTATAATGTTAGATCTCTCTCATTTGTGTATTATCTTTCACAAATCCTACTCTTATTCTCATATTGAAGGCGTCGCAAAACCCAAACTGTCCTCCGGTGTTGTTTTGCAAACACTCACAAACAGTTAAATCACATTCCGAGTATATGAGATACAAAAAAGAACCCAGATTGAAAGAAAAAAAAGTTATAGGTGAAGGTTCGGTTTCAGACCTAAACGAGTCAACTTCAGGTTAGTCTGAAAACCTACTTAAATTTAATGAATTTAATAATATTTTAAGAACCGATTCCATCCGAGCGTTTTCGTACTACTTTCTAGTTTTATCTATTTGAATTGAGTTCTGAACCCGCTTAAGTTCAAGTATAAATGTATGATACTACCCATCCCAAGGAGGTTTTCAATAAGGGGGTTTTTCAATAAGGGGGTTAGGGAGGCTAGAGTCCCGGCTAGATAAAAAAATTAAGTAAATATTTATCTATCAGTCCCCCTAATGTTTTGTAAAGATACTTTAAAGAAAATTTTTGAACCCCGAATAATTTTCAAAACTTCATTTAAATATCGATCATTTTTATTGTTAAATATTTGAGCTTCGGATAATTTGAATTCCTGCTTCCGCCACTGTTTCGGTTTCCACCAGGACACTCTGCGAACTACTGTTTGAATGAGTGTAATTTACTGCAAAATATGAGCATTTTTATCAACAAAAACTATTCCATACCATTACCAACTCTATGTTAAGTGACAACAAGACAAATCTAAAAATAAATATAAATGCCTAACTTTATTTCCATTTTTACCTGATAAACCGTGCCAAAGACAAGGGCTGTAAAAAAAAGGTAAGTGTAATTATTCCCAACTTGTCCTTCCCTCGCCAAACTTTTACATTCACATGATCGCCGATTTTAATGGAGTTCGCCGGAAAAAATTTAATTTCCGTCCAAACACACACAAAATATTTCATATGCATATACATATTTTGGTTTAAACCAGAACCAGATATTCGTGAGAATCACGAGAACCATATGGTTCATGCAGAACCATCACGAACCATTTGGTTGTCGTGATTCTTACGATTACGTTGTTCTCCGCTGACTCTGACTCCGCACTTACATGCATATTTGTTTTCCTAACTTAATCCTTTTGTTATTCCCAGCGCTCAATCTTCTCCTTGGGTTCCAGCAAAGAAACATTTTGTTTATTCTGCCGGAATTCAAGGAGCATTTCCGGCCGATCGTCTCTCTCAGAAGATAATCTCAAGTACTGTTTTACTGGTACGTTTTTTTAAGAAAATATACATGCACGTATTTTAAATTTTGAAGTATGATTCTGAATTAGATTATATATTGATGAATTTACTATTTGATACCTTGAAGCCTATTTAATAGATTAATAATTATAATTTAAGTTGAGTTTAATTAAATGATCAGACCAAAAATTTAATTGGTAAATTTAACCAATTTTAGAAGATACAAGTTGTAGGGATTGGGTAGTGAACTCTAGAGTAATTTAGGAGTAGATGGAAGAGTGTGCTTGCACTGATCTGAAAAGCATTAGGCGGTGTTCGAGTCACCTGGTGCTTGATTCCTTTAATTGGAAACCTCGCGATGCCCTTTAACCGATAAGAAAGTTATCAAAGTTGTAACAGACCTTTTAGGCTTAAGCAATGAATCAAGAAGTTGAACATGATATTTTAGAACAATGTTAGCGGGATCAAAATTTTAAAAAAAATCACAAATTAATTAATGAGTAGTGTCAAATTCTGGATTTAGGAAGGGATTAAAGTTTATATGATAAATATGTATACATAATTCCAAGCTCAATGGGGTCGATTTCCCCACTGTCACATTGGTAGCTACTCTACTGGGTATATGTCGATGTCTATGTGAAGAATCTAAGCAATAGTATACGAAAAGTAAACCTTATTGTGTTGGGAGACTTGTAATATCAGGTGACTTTGAAAGAAATTGTTAGATCCAACAAAAAGTTTAGGTTAGAATACCCAAAAGTAGTCCAGGCAAAACTATGTTATTTTTGAATTTGTTATATGAATGGAAGATTAACATGTTAGTATTAATTTTTTTATTCCTTTATTGATTCTGAATTCTGAGTTTAGATAGGCATCACTCATGTGTCTGTGAGAGCATATAATTTTACTTTTCAAAAGAGGAAAAAAATCAAATAGAGAAAATAGATGATCTAATACCCTAGGATTGGATGCCTGTAGAGATAAGTGTTCTTATGTCATTCTTGTGTTTTTTAGTGTCACCAGTAAGCTAAATTTAGTGGACAGTTGGAAGCCACTCATGCAAATTACTTTTCAGAGGAATTTAATGCATGTAGAACCCTTGTAGGATTTCTTTTCGGGCACGTGTCACTCCTTTTCCTTGGAAGTTTTTCATCTGGGGGTTTCCTATATAATACAGGACTTCGCAACTTACTATTGTGCAGTTTGTGCATCTTCTTCACCGGCAAAACTTGGAGGTCTGGACAGAAAGAATGGCATAAATATTTCCTGTTGTCTTGAATTAATTTGCTTTGCTTTAACTTTATTTGTCTTTTATCCCTCTTTTTATGGTCTAAATTTTGAACCTTAAGCAATTCTTGTATTGTGTATGTGATGGAACTCGCAGGTGGAGTCTGAACAGTAATTACACCAAAGATACTCCTCTGAATGTTTTATAGGCAATAAAGCGTTTCTAATCATGGCTGAGAAAGTTGAAACATTCCCATGTCAGGGGAATTGGAAAATTTTCTTCTGCCCATTTTTGAAGGATCTCAGGTACCGCCATCTTCTATTTAGTATCTTTTCTTAGATACAATTTTATACCAAAGCATTTGACAAGTACAAGCACTAGTTTTTTTCCTTTAATGTGCATCAAAAGATAACTAGGGTATCTTTATATGTATGCTGAACAGCAAAACCTTAAGCAGGCTGACATTTATCAACTAGTACTGCTTAGGACATTTTAAACAGCTATCCCCAATGAAAATCTGTATCCATTATCAAGTACAATGCTTTTCTACATATGTCCATCACTGCGTGTTTTGTTTTTTGCATTTGGTAGAACACATTTCATACAGCTAGCTTCCAGCCAATCCAATTGGCTAGCTTTACCTATTCTTTAGACATTGTTCCCAATTGTCATCGACATATTTCTCACTTCTAGCATAAAATTGGATTAAAATTCAAGCTTTCAAGTATATGATATAGAGTGTAGGCACCCTTGTGGTCTCTACTGGCGCTTCTTATTTCTGGTGATTTCTTGTTTCTACTCTTATTACTCAAATAGTTGTATAATCATCGTGTGCCAAAATTTTATTAGATTGGTATTCAAACTGGACGAGCTTGGTCTAGAAATAGCCAAAATTGCCTTCCCTGCAGCAATGGCTTTGACAGCTGATCCTATTGCATCCCTTATCGATACAGCATTCATTGGCCAGATAGGTATCTACTCTTTTCCATTTCACTTTTATAATACGCTTTTACTTGGGACTTGTATTACGCTGTCCAAACCGATAATTACCTAATTTAGAGCCATAGGTTCTAAATTTTTTTTTTGGAAATATTTATGAAATTTTGACAATTACCAACATCCAAAATCACTTACAGTCAATTGTCCGTACATCAGTATATTGCTAATGACTGCACATAGATCACTTTGTGGTATCTCGTAGTGTTTGTGTGCTTTGAACTATACAAGGGGGTTTATAGCTAGCAAGTTTGGTACTTTGGTATTTACTATTGTCAACCCATTGAGCATTAGTGTGTAACAAACAATTTCCGCTACCTGTTTTATGGGAATTGCACAATTCAGGACTCAATTAAAATAAGACATAGACCTTACCTCAAATTGGATCAAGTTTTACATGTTTTAATCTCTGGATATGCTCATACAGTCCTACAGAATCAAGATCCAATATATTGATAAGATAAGCTATTAACAACTGCTGATGAGGTATCCTTATAAATCTGTAGATTATTACTTTTTTACAGATTGAACCACGAGTAATCAGACAGCTAATTGAAATTGGTTTCTTCTAATATCATTATAATTTGATAAATAAGACAATAAATCAAGAATGTAGCAAGACTGTTTGTTCTACTCTTTTCCTACTTGGTTCTTTTTTAGGTTCCTAAACAACTGTGCAATATTTAATGTCTTCTTCCAAGTTGATATTTCTAAATACCTTATTTGAAATAATCATCTCCATCAATGGTAACAGGTGCGGTGGAACTTGCTGCTGTAGGCATATCTATCGCTTTATTCAATCAAGTATCAAGAATTGCAATATTCCCCCTTGTCAGTGTCACAACCTCCTTTGTAGCAGAGGAAGATACCATAACCCAATTGAGTCAAGAAGCACAAGATAGTGAGACCTTGCAAATGGGTTCCGTTGTAAGTACTGAAGGAGATAAGTTAATCCCAATAGAAGGTATGTTAGGTTATTAACACCTAGTAGTTTGTATCACGTATCTAAATATTTTTTTGCAACATCCTAAAGTTAATTTAGCAAAACAAAAGAATCTCAAAGTTAATAGTCATATCCTGCATCTGTATCAGAGTCCGATGATTGTACCAAAATGTTAGAGTCAAATCCCAAAAGATGTAATAGAGTAAAGACTGATTCTGAAAAAAGGAGCATCCCATCAGCCTCAGCAGCTCTAATAATTGGTGGCATTCTTGGCATCATCCAAGCTGTATTACTGATATCTTTAGCAGAACCGGCCTTGAATATCATGGGGGTCAAATCAGTAAGAAAATTTATTAGTAATGAAATTCTCAATTCATTTCATTTGTTTGCAACACTTGAACAGAACTTTTTTGTGATTGTTAAAAAGCATTTGTTTTTTCATATTATAGGATTCACCTATGCTAAACCCTGCACAACAGTACTTAAAATTGAGGTCTCTTGGTGCTCCAGCTGTTCTTCTCTCACTGGCTATGCAAGGTGTCTTTCGTGGATTTAAGGACACACAGACCCCTCTCTATGCCACTTGTAAGTACAATATACTAAATTATGACAAAATACTATACTACAATGAAAGTAGTTCCGCCCTTAAAAAGATGTGCAGAATACGGAACTGACAGGAAGCATTTTAACTCTTAAAAATAAAGAGAGATATGGAAAGGAAGCGTAAAAATATGCATAATGTTTCTTTATGGCCTTTTCCGAGATTTGCTCAGTAGTTTATCAAGAAGGTTTGGTGCCAAATGCAAATAAGTTACTGGCTGCTTAAGCCAACTTTTGAAACAGAGTCTATATCCATTTTGATCTGACTAGCATCTCTTGGATATATGATACAGTGGCAGGCGACATAACAAATATAGTTTTGGACCCAATTTTTATATTTGTCTTCCGTCTTGGGGTCAGTGGTGCAGCCATTGCTCATGTTCTATCCCAGTAAGTTATGTCAAACTGCTTTCAAGTATTATCTTATTTGATTGAGTTATGCTTTCAAACCTCTGTGCATCATGCTCTTTATGTATATTTTCTTAACCCGATCCTACCTTTTTCTTCTTGTTACTTTTTTTGTTGGTGCTATAGGTATCTGATCTCAGTTATACTATTTTGGAGATTAGTGCAACAAGTGGTATTGATACCCCCTAGTCGCAAACATCTGCAATTTGCTCGATTTCTTAAAAATGGTGAGGACTTCATACTACTTCGGTAATTTTTCCAGTAGTGTTTTAACGGCGGAGTTGAACTTTTGTTCAAAATGATCCTATCTGTCTTTGTAAATAGATAACTCGATTATATAAACAAAGTTTAATCCACAAAAAGAGCAAGCAAAGAGTAATGCATCATGGCAATCACATTTAATTGTTTTCTTCAAAGCATTAGAATCATATCCTTCTTGTACATCTTTTTGTTTATTCATTCTTCTGTGTGATATATATATAATAGATACTGTAAACATTGTTTGTAGTAAACATCAGCGTTAAATTATTGTTCCAACAAGTCCATTTCAGTAAGTTGCTTTAGTAATGAACAATGCATGAAAATACTGAAACTGCAATTCTTTGGTTGAAGTCAGCAATCTTAAAAAGTTCTTTTCAAATAAGGTTAGGGTTTCTCATGCAATGGGTGGCAAAGATTCAATCCTTAATTTGTTTCTAGTTACTTCTTCTTTTGTTCCTCTCAGGTTTCAAGAATGCGTTTCATCAGATCAACCAAATATTTACGTTAATTCTAATAATCGGTCTTCTGTTTTGGTTCCACAGGTTTTCTGCTCTTGATGAGAGTTATAGCTGTCACATTCTGTGTGACGCTGGCGGCATCCATGGCTGCACATGAGGGGCCAGTACCAATGGCTGCATTTCAGGTCTGCTTGCAGGTCTGGTTGGCGACATCTCTTCTGGCTGATGGCTTAGCTGTTGCTGGGCAGGTTAGGAACTTGGAAATATTTAGGTTTTGAGTACTGGCATAGTAGCTACTAGATATACATACTTCTGACAAGGGCCTATGATGTAGTATGTTTATATTATCAAAAATCAGTAAAAAAGCGTACATATAATGGAAAATACATCAAATTATCAAGATAAATATTGCAAATGGAAACCGTTGTAGCACAGATGTTAATGGTGTGGCAATAATATGGTGAAGGGTGTTCACATTTCTTCCAATGTTCAAGTCATACTTCAGTTTTGATGTTTAAGGGTGATGATTGATGATCAAGTCATACTTCAGTTTTCATGTTTAGGGGTGATCATTGATGAAAAGATGATGTTAGTCAAAAAAAAATTCACATAAATGTTCAGTGACCTTCTCTTTTTACTTTAGGTGCACACAAGGAATAGATTAATAAAATATGGTAGCAGACTGTTGCTTCCTTCTGTTGTCAACTCATCATGATGTAAAACCACTTACCTTAAACTTTCTAATACAACAGTCTCGAGTATAAGACCTATTCTAGGATTTGTAGCATTTTCTTACAGAGTGAATAGAACTACACCCTGTGACTCAGATGTCTCATGGCAAATACAAGCACAAAGGAGGTTGTATCCTGAAAGGCATGCAGAGTAGTGAATGCAAGGGAATGGGATAAAGAGTGAACAAGTACTGAAAAGTCTTAAACAGAAAGAATAATCCTCTTATGTGAAAAGCACACATCGCTGATTATTATAATATCTCTCTTTGTGCTCCTGTCAACACTCAGTCTCATAACATCTGCTCACTAGCTAGTACATGTGAAATTGACACAGAAGGCTTAATGTGTAATAGACATGGAACAAGAGGCCAAGTTTCTTTGGATGTGAACGTCGTCACTTCTCCAAGTTGTTTACATGTTGTTGCTAAATTCCTTTTGCAGATATGGAGATTGCAAATGAGATCATTTATGAACTCCTAACAATTAGGTGATGGAGACGCTAAAGTCTTTCTGTCGCAATGTGTCCAGACCACTGCACTGGGTCTAAATCTTGTTTATTTTCTCTGTAGAAGAGAGTTACATCATCTTGATGTTGTCCGTATAATTGCTTGGTCTTCATATATAAGTTGATGATAAAGTTGACATGTGAAAGCAACTTAGATTCTGAATTTTCTTTGATGATGATGTAAATGTTGCATTATCAAGTTGAAATTGATTACATGTTTATAAAAAATTAGAGGTTTACTCTTTTAGGCGATTCTTGCAAGTGCGTTTGCCAGAAAGGACTTTGACAGCACTACCGCTACTGCATCCAGAGTGTTGCAGGTACTAAATTATATCATCAGAAAGTAACAAATTTTCTCATTGAGTTCATGAAACACCTAATTTCTTATATAAATTACTTGTGCAGTTGGGACTGGTCCTCGGGCTGGTTCTAGCCATCATCCTTGGGGTTGGCCTACCATTCGCTGGAAGCATTTTCACAAAAGATGGCGACGTCCTCCACCTCATTAGAGTTGCCACTCCGGTACCTATTCGCTACAAGAAAACAGACAACTCTTTTTTCTTGAGTTTGTTAAAGAAGTGACTTGGTCATGAAACTAATATTCCCCATCTAATCAGTTTGTTGCAGCTACTCAGCCAATCAATGCGCTGGCCTTTGTTTTTGATGGCGTCAATTTTGGAGCTTCTGATTTTTCATATGCGGCATACTCTATGGTAATTATAATGTCTCTAATGCTTGTCTGGAGAAGTGTAAATGCTTAAAAATTGTTAAATTACTAAAATTTTGACGCAACGTTAATATTAAAAAGGCTCCAGATAAAAGATATAGCAATAAAAATGTGATATTATAATCTGGTAGATTTTGAGCTAGACAAGTGTTTAAGTCGCATAACTAGTGAAGTAAAATTCCCTATTTTATAGTCTGTCTATTTTATTGTCTTTAAAAGCAATCTTTTGTACTAATATTTGTTATCTTTGAATTTCCATGAAAACCTTAAACCAAAATGCCCTAGAAGTGAAAAGATTATTAGTGTGGCTCAAATATGATAGTTTAGTGACCTCCGTAAGACGAAGTGTTAAATCCGCATTTATTTCTTTATATTTCTTGTACATAAAAGCATAGACTTCTCTGTTTTCAATCAAATGATCCACTGTCTTTCTATATTACAAAGGCAAAGAGTCATTTACTTTTGCATGGAGCACATATCGTCATTCACACTATTTTATGGGTAAAGATTGTAGAACATTTGTATGTTCTGTAGGTCTTGGTGGCTATATTGAGCATCATATCATTGTTCACTTTATCTTCTAGCCTTGGCTATATTGGACTCTGGATTGCTCTAACCATTTACATGAGCCTGAGAGCATTTGTTGGTTTTTGGAGGTTAGTTTTTCTTATCGCAATATTCTCAAAAATGTGCACATAGTTTAAAGATGCCTAACAACAAACCAAGTCGTCTTTATCATATGGTTTCTCATAATTCCTAACAAATTAATCTCCTTGTTCATATCGAACCATGACAGACAAAGATATATTGGTTTAAAAATGTTAAAATAAGAAACATAAAAAAACTTCATTAAGTCTTTTGGCTACTATCTTTGCAGAATTGGGACTGGAACAGGGCCTTGGAGCTATCTTAGGAACTGAATACGTTGTCATTGTTGCAGTATTGCAGTTCAGCGAGGAATGCAGTCTTTGTTAGTCTTTTTCAAGGTCTTCCTGTACAGCTTGTGTATCTCCTATAAATTTACATGTGGTTTTATATCCCAACATTATCTCTTTTGTAGTTCTTTCCTAGACAAGTTTTTAGGAGATGTTCTCTTTGCCTTTCAATGTATTGAGAATTTTTCCCAAGTCCTGTTTTCTTTTATCCTTTTGGCTGCTCCTCATGTTAACATTCTTCTAATTTCTAATGATCAATCTAGCAGAAAACATTTAAATAATGATTCAACTCGAAATCAAGTCTAGAAAGCATAAAAAACAAGCCGTGAACCTAACATTTTTTTGCTAGCCTAACACTGTGCTTCCAAATTAAAAATTGGAGAGAAGAGAAGAGAGTGGTAGAAAATTTTTGAAATTTTCTTTTCATAAGTGTGCTCTCGAGTTTTTTAAAGAGGAAAAAATATTAAGAAAGAAATTTTTCAAAATTTTCTCCCCAAAAATTTCTTCCCAAAAATGGAATGATTGGGAGAGAAGATCTCACATTCATTTTCAAAATATTTCCATCCATGTCATTTTTTTCAAAAAAATTTCACCATTAACAAAAACCTTAGGAGCATGTTAAAGAAATTTTTTTGCTTCCATTCTTTCATAATATCTTTGATAACTCCAGATCCCGATCTAGGACCTTCCCGGCCGATCCCACGCCTGGAAGCGGTGTCGCTGCGGTTGGGACTCTGCAAAACAACACCGGAGGGGGGTTTGGACCCTGGCGGCGCCTCCGGCGTGAGAATAAGTAACGGCTTTGGAAAGGGAGATAGGAATATAGAGAAATCTAAATATGGAGGGTGTGTGTATAGGTTAGGTGTGTCAAAGAGAATGTAACCCCTGCACCTTTCCTCCTTGGTCTATATATAGGTCCAGGATTAGGGTTTAGGGGTTGTACCTGCAATCATGAGCGTTGAATCCTAGGTAGGTAGGACACCTGGGTGATGTTGATGGATTGCACGTGTCCAGGTGACGGATTGTGGCAGCGTGTGCCGGGCTCCTGCTGGCGTGTGGTTTAAATAGGAAATAATTATCCCAATCATTAGGAATCTTTACGTGTCGTCACCAGGTGTGGCCATCGGTCATGGCCTAACCACGTCACGTACCAATGTGTAGTCTTCATGTGCGTTATTGCCTTTGTCGCCAGGGATGGATTAAACTCTGAACTTAAGCCCAACCTGTGAGCTCGAGTTTTGTAGGTGAGTCCGGATTACGATATGAGTTCGGACTAGTAGATGAGCCAGGACTCCGATACGGGCTAGGACTTGAAGGTGAGTCATGACAGAACATGAATCCAGACTAGCTGGTGGACCATGATTGAGATATGCGTCCGGGTTCTTTGGTAGTGATCCGGGGTCCGGGATGGGTCCGGGCTATACATAGCCTATCATTTGCCCCCCACTCCCTTATGCAGATTTTCTGGATGGGGGAGTAGAAGCTCTTGAATAGGTAACGTGGAAAAAATTCCTGGCTTGATTGTTGCCCCCCAACCCGGATTGATATCAAAGATGGCAATCCGGGGTTGAGAGTGAGTCTTTATTCTCTCAAGTCCACAGCTTTGGGGCTTCGGGTGACTTAGAAAAATTTCCTGGCTTGATTGTTGCCCCCCAACCCGGATTGTTATGAAGGATGGCAATCCGGTGTTGAGAGTAAGTCAGGGTTGTTTCTCAAGTCCGAGGCTGTAGGCCTTGGGTAACTTAGAAAAAATTCTCGGCTTGATTGTTGCCCCCAACCCGGATTGTTATGAAGGATGGCAATCCGGTGTTGAGAGTAAGTCAGGGTTGTTTCTCAAGTCCGAGGCTGTAAGCCTTGGGTAACTTAGAAAAATTTCTGGGCTTGATTGTTGCCCCCCCAACCCGGATTGTTATGAAGGATGGCAATCCGGTGTTGAGAGTAAGTCAGGGTAGTTTCTCAAGTCCGAGGCTGTAAGCCTTGGGTAACTTAGAAAAATTTCTGGGCTTGATTGTTGCCCCCCAACCCGGATTGTTATGAAGGATGGCAATCCGGTGTTGAGAGTAAGTCAGGGTTGTTTCTCAAGTCCGAGGCTGTAAGCCTTGGGTAACTTAGAAAAATTTCTGGGCTTGATTGTTGCCCCCCACCCCGGATTGTTATGAAGGATGGCAATCCGGTGTTGAGAGTAAGTCAGGGTTGTTTCTCAAGTCCGAGGCTGTAAGCCTTGGGTAACTTAGAAACATTTCTGGGCTTGATTGTTGCCCCCCAGCCCGGATAGTTATCAAAGATGGCAATCCGGAGTTAAGAGTAAGTCATGATTCTTTCTCAAGTCCAAAGCTGTAGGCTTTGAGTAACTTAGAAAAAATTTCTTGGCTTGATTGTTGCCCCCCAACCCGGATTGTTATCAAAGATGGCAACCCGGGGTTGAGAGTGATGAACCTGATTGTGAGGGGAGGAAATGAAATGAACGAATCCGGACCGTATGACATTTTGGCCGTTCGGGAATATGAAAGGATTTCAATATTTTCCCCCCTTTTGCTTTGAAAAGGTGTTGCCCTTTTCCACCTCGGGAACAGACGTAGCGTGCTGTCACAATTAATACTCCTGTCTTTTCTTCATTTTTGTATTTTTCTTTTTGTACTATATTTTCTTGGCCGCCAATGGGATTCTGCCAGCTGTCCTTTTATGTGCTCTTTTCCTTCCCTTCTATAAAAGACGCTCCACTGTTCATTTCCAATTTTTACTTCTTTTTCGAAAACCCTCTTCGCTCTTTTTCTCTCTCCGGCGTCCCTGCAAGTCACTTTCCGGCGAAGGATCTCGTACCGCCGTCCTTTTTCTCCTGCTTCTTGTAAGTTTCCTGATTCCCTTTGCTTTTTACTTTGCTTTTTTCCTTTCCGTTCCGTATCTGCCCCTTTGCTCTAACTGTTCATATTCTGATTTGTGGTTTCGAATAGTTTTTGGTCTTATTCGATATTGCTGTTTGTCTTTGTGTTGTGGTGACTTGTTTGTTTCAATTTGGTCACAATTTTGGTTGCATGTGTTATAAAACTGTGATTTGGGCTATTTGAGTTTCTGGGTTTCTGTGTTCTTGGTTTGGGGATTGTGTAAGGATGTCTATATGTATGTGTATTTTGATCTTGCTTTGGCAGTATGTGTTTGGGTTTAGTTGTTTTTGACGATTTGAGTTTCTGTGGTTTTGTATATAATCCGGATTTGGTTTAATCCGAATCATTTGACTGGTTTACTATTTGGTTGGTTTTTGACCCGGTTATTGTAAGGTATAGATATTGGATGACTGCTATGTAGGATTTGCCTAATTGAGAATACGTAATCCATACTGAGATAATAAAACTTACTTCAAATTGATCTTTCTAGGTTTATGGTTCGGATTAAGTCTCGATCCCGTCGCGTACTCATTCCCCTTTCTGACCCTTCGAATTGTACCGAATCCCCAACCACTTCTAATCCGGATTTTGTAGAATTGTTTTGGTGTAGAATGGCAAAAAAGAAGAAACAATCCGGCCCATTAGTAACCCAACTTTTTGTCCATGAGCCTCCCCGTGGTGGTGTACTAAGTACCCCGGATGGATACTGGTCGGATACCAGCTATTTTTTTGTGAAGAAAGACCCAGCCCTAGAACAACAATTTTACTATAGGGATCTTAGCGCCTGCTATAGGAATCATCAAGAGTTTGGCCATCCCGGACCATACAATGAGTCCGAATTGGATGCCTCTTTTTCCAACATGGGTATTAGCGAAGCCCCTTACCCGTTGAAAGAAAAATTTGCAAACCTCCCAGATATTCAAATGGACAAATTGGTCCGGGCTGCGTTTCACTTGGGGCCTGAGATTAGCTGGAGATGGCCTAGGTCCGGGGAGAGGATCTACCATAGACCGAAAGATGGTTATGTTGGAGTGTGGTTGGAGACTCTTCGGTCCGGGTGGAATCCCAGGTGCCATCAGTTTGTCAAACACCTTTGTAAATATGTTTATAGAATTTCCCTAATGCAAATTACTCCCAATGGGGTCAAGTGGATAACTTGGTTCTTGGCGTCTTGTGACAAGATGGGATATCAGCCCACACTTCGACTCTTCCATCAACTATTTAAACTAGTCCAGTCTAATAAGGAACCGTTATATGAGATCCGGTTCCGAGCCGAAGAATGCGGATATCCTTCTGGCACTGCTAAACCCGTAATTCAGCAGTCTACTCTGAAATTTTGGCATGGAGAAGTGATCTTTTTGAAAGGTTTGGATTTGGAATTCATGCCTTATATAGCATCCGGAGTTGAGGCCGAGGTTTTTGATACCTATGTCCTTGAGGGAGAAGCCTTGGCTCAGATTCACAGGTTTTGTGAATGCCTTGGTTTTCAAATGACTCGGGATAGTTTCATGAAACATGATAAGTTGTTTGAGCTTGGATGTAAGTTGTTGTAACTCTTCCTTTTTGTAATCCGGACTACTATTATTGATTTACTAATATGCTTTTGCTTTTCGCAGGTCTGCCTTTTTTCAAACCCGAACTCTACGGCATCATGTCTTCCAATGCTCTTGCTGCCTCTTTCAGGAAGCTTGGTGGCGTTCATTCCACCAAAAGTCCGGGCGATGTTGGAGGTTCGGGCTCCCATGCACTAAGGGAGGGTGCTGCAGAATCAGCCGCCCCGAATTTCCAAGCACCCGAGCCTGTGATTGATGTTGACGTTGCTGATGTGGAGCAAGTGGAGGACTTGGAGCCTCGTTCCACAAAGAAGAGGAAGATTCATGTGGGCAAGAAGCCCCCCGCCAAGGCGAAAGTTACTATTGATAAGATCACTGCTGATGGTGAAGGGAGAGGTCCGGACAAGGAACCCTTCCGAGTTGGGAATTATTCCCTGGAACAGTTAGCCAACATCTGTGCTGATATTCCCACTGATACTGATTTTGAGGAGATGGAGAACTCTGGTAGCAATGCTTGCTTGAAACGTCTTGTTGGCTACTGGGGACATGTAAGTTTTTTCTTGTTGAAAGTGGTCCTTGTGTTTTGTAATTTTCTCTTTTGCTTTGTTGATTTTGATTTTTGTTTTGTAGACCGGTAGCTTAATCAGCGCGCTTGCTAGCATTATTACTACTGAGAGGAAATCTGCCCAGGAGTTCGCTAATGAAAAGGATGCCCGGATTCGAGACCTTGAATTGGAGAATGCTTCTATAAAAGCCAAAAATGCCGAGCAGGAATCGGAGTTCACTTCCAAGCTATCCGGGTTTCAAGCTGACATGGCGAAGGTTGAGAAGAAAGCCGATGAGTTGGATGCACTCAACAAACAACTCCTTCTTGGAGAAACCAAGTCCCGTGAAGCTGCTGTGGCGGAATTCAAAGAAGGTCCGGAGTATGACCAATCTATCGCGGATGCTGCTGCCCCTGAGATTCTCCGGGCTTGGCTTGTTGCTGAAAGGCATATCAAAACCGATCCTGCTGCTGACTGGGATTCTTTTATTGGTGAATTCCTGGCTGCCAAGCTCTCAATCGAGCAGGGGAAAGGAGAGCCTCAGCCTTATGATGGCCCCAATCCGAGCTTCCTCCCTCATCCTTCCAATCCGATTGTGCCCTCCCCGACTAAACCTGTTGAAGATTAACTTATCATGTGTTTTGAACATTTTGTATTTGGGATCTCTGTAACGTAACTTCTATTTGCTGTTTTTTGGTCCAAACTTTTGGGGATGTTTCCGGGTTGTACGGCCAGCCCGGGTCTCTTTATTTGCTCTAATTTCTTTATACTATCGTTTGCAATCCTGCCTCTGATGTTTTTGATATTGTGCATTCCTCTGCTAAATTTATGTTGCTCATGGGTCCGGTCTCATGACGTGATTCTGAACCGGACCCTAGATTTAGTACTTAGAGTATAGTCTAAGATTTTCATTTGATGCGTATTGCTCGTGAGTCCTGTCTCCTGGCTTGGTTCTGAGCCGGACTCTAGATTTAGTACTTAGAATAGAATCTAAGATTTTTGTTTGATGCATATTGCTCGTGAGTCCGGTTTCATGGCTTGGTTCTGAGCCGGACTCTTGATCTGCATATTGTTGGGGACCCTGGCTCCTCTGTATGCCTATGGCTCTGAGCCAGGGTTATAGAGTTGCATATTGCTCGTGAGTCCGGTCTCATGGCTTGATTATGAGCCGGACTCTTTCTTTTGTACTTAGAATAGAATCTAAGATTTTTTGTTTGATGCATATTGCTCGTGAGTACGGTCTCATTGCTTGATTCTGAGCCGGACTCTTGATCTGCATATTGCTGGGGACCCTGGCTCCTCTGTATGCCTATGGCTCTGAGCCAGGGTTATAGAGTTGCGTATTGCTCGTGAGTCCGGTCTCATGGCTTGATTCTGAGCCGGACTCTTTCTTTTGTACTTAGAATAGAATCTAAGATTTCGATTTGATTGCATATTGCTCGTGAGTCCGGTCTCATGGCTTGATTCTGAGCCGGACTCTTGATCTGCATATTGCTGGGGACCCTGGCTCCTCTGTATGCCTATGGCTCTGAGCCAGGGTTATAGAGTTGCGTATTGCTCGTGAGTCCGGTCTCATGGCTTGATTCTGAGCCGGACTCTTTCTTTTGTACTTAGAATAGAATCTAAGATTTCGATTTGATTGCATATTGCTCGTGAGTCCGGTCTCATGGCTTGATTCTGAGCCGGACTCTTGATCTGCATATTGCTGGGGACCCTGGCTCCTCTGTATGCCTATGGCTCTGAGCCAGGGTTATAGAGTTGCATATTGCTCGTGAGTCCGGTCTCATGGCTTGATTCTGAGCCGGACTCTTTCTTTTGTACTTAGAATAGAATCTAAGATTTCGATTTGATTGCATATTGCTCGTGACTCCGGTCTCATGGCTTGATTCTGAGCCGGACTCTTGATCTGCATATTGCTGGGGACCCTGGCTCCTCTGTATGCCTATGGCTCTGAGCCAGGGTTATAGAGTTGCGTATTGCTCGTGAGTCCGGTCTCATGGCTTGATTCTGAGCCGGACTCTTTCTTTTGTACTTAGAATAGAATCTAAGATTTCGATTTGATTGCATATTGCTCGTGAGTCCGGTCTCATGGCTTGATTCTGAGCCGGACTCTTGATCTGCATATTGCTGGGGACCCTGGCTCCTCTGTATGCCTATGGCTCTGAGCCAGGGTTATAGAGTTGCATATTGCTCGTGAGTCCGGTCTCATGGCTTGATTCTGAGCCGGACTCTTTCTTTTGTACTTAGAATAGAATCTAAGATTTCGATTTGATTGCATATTGCTCGTGAGTCCGGTCTCATGGCTTGATTCTGAGCCGGACTCTTGATCTGCATATTGCTGGGGGACCCTGGCTCCTCTGTATGCCTATGGCTCTGAGCCAGGGTTGATACAAGAAACAAGAAAAATGAAATACAGATAATTTGAAATACAATTTTGTGAGAAATAACATCGGGACCTATTTTTATTCATAAATTGATCACGAGTACAAATTTTCTATTCTTCAATACAAATTGATCTTTATTTCTGGCCCGGGTTTTGAAATCTTCTACTCACCAATTTTTTGGTCGGGCTCTTTCCTTGGGTTGAATTTATGTTTCTTTTGGTTCATATTTTTCTGGTAAGAATTGGCTTTCCTTTTGTTTTTCGGGTCTGTTTCAGCCGTGACTAACCCTTGCCCATAGCATCTACTAGCCATTTCATAATCTCCCCGGACTTCTCCAATGCCAGAGGGTGTGGGAAACTTGAACTTTAGGTGTGAGGTTGAGGTTATAGCTTGGAGCTTAGTCAGAGCTGGTCTTCCCAGGATCATATTGTAAGAAGAAGGAGTGTTGATGACATAGAATTTAACAATGTTAGTGACTTGGTTCGGATAAGTCCCAAATAGTACTGGTAGATACAGGGTTCCTTGAATTGGGACCAAGTTGTTTCCAAAACCGTAGAGAGGATCTTCTCTGCAATCGTTCATCTTCACACTCCCCAGCTGCATTCGATCCACAGTATGTTTGAATATGATATTGACAGAAGAACCGTTGTCAATCAGTATTCTTTTAACTTCATTGTCAGCTATGTCTAGACTAACAACTAGAGCTTCATTATGATTGGGGTCGAGTCCTTCGAAATCATCTTTGTTGAAACTGATTATTTGTTCTGGACAGGTTTGAACCATCATTATCTCATCTCCCGAGTCCGGACTTCGGGGTGGCGAGTTAGACCCACCCAATACGACATTCACAACATTTTTACCCTTCCCGGATCCTGTTCCCCTGTCATCAGTTTTCCGGGCTATGTATTGTCCCATGTTACCTTTCTTGATCTGTTCTTCTACAAAAAACTTTAGAGACAAGCAATTCTCGGTTGTGTGTCCATGTGTTTCATGATAGTCACAGTGTTTATGGACAGACCGATTTTCTGGTCCGGTCGCCATGGGTTTGGGAGGGTAGTAGAAAGGCTTGTCTCGTACTTCTTTCAAAATATCAGCTCGAGCCCGGTTGAGAGGAGTCCAGTTTGGTTCAGGCCTGGGCTCAAGTTTTTGTTTAGGTTGTCCGGGCTTCACACTTTGATTGGAGTTCGGGGTTGAGGTTGGCAAAGCGAGCTGAGAGCTCTGAATGTAGTTGCTTTGTCTATTGGGTTTGAATTTTTTGTCTTGATGATTGTAGTTGTTTTCGGGTGGATCTTGAATCCGAGTTGGAGATATGCCCTGCCTAGTCATCCTCATTGCTTGGAGGACATCGGTTTCTTTGATGAACCGGGCTGCCATGGAATAGGCCGCCGCCAGGCTCTGTGGCTCCTTGTGGATGAGGTCAAGGACATATCTTTCATTGTTGTCCGGGTCCAGATTCCTTCTGAAAATTGTGAGTGCTTCACGCTCATCCAGGTTGCTCACATTGTTGATTGCTTCCTGGAAGCGTTTCATATAAGCGGCCAACGCCTCTCCCCGAGCTTGCCGGACTGTTTCTAGGTGGCACATGTGCATTTCATGGGTCTTATTGGCTCGGAAGCGTCTCAAGAAGGATTCCCGAAACTGCTTCCAATTGTGGATGCTTCGAGAAGGGATTCGGCTGAACCATCTCTGTGCCCCGGATTTGAGGGTTGAGGCGAAAAACCTGCATTTGGTTAGATCATTGTAATAATATATCATTGCAATTTGTTCAAAGTAATTAACATGCTCTTCGGGGTCGCCCAAGCCATTGAAGGAATCAAAGTTGTAGTGTTTGAGATTTTTCTGCCTGGGTGTGGCCTCTAGAGAGTAGCTGAATGGTGTCAAGGTATCCCCTATATCAATTCCCGAATCCTGGCCAACTTTTTTCTGTAGTTCGTGGATCATGTCCATCAAGTCCTCCTGGGGCTCTTCTTCATCTGATATTATGTCAAGACTTGGGGCCCGGGCCCTTCTTCTGTCATGAGTTTTGCCCAGAATCCGGGCTTCCTCCTCCTGGATTCTCTTCTGGACCCGTAGGTCAAGTTTAGCCTGTTCTTCAACCCGGATTTTCTCCCTTAGCTCGGCTAGTTTCTTGAGTTTCTCAGCTTCAGTGTCTTGGTTTTTACTGTGGGTTCTGTGATGTGTTCTCTTCCGGCCTTCCTTGTCTCTGCCCCCAATTCGGTCAAAAACCGAGCCACGGGATCGGCGAGATTCCCCAGAATCATTAGAGTGCTCATTTTGATCTACTTCGTTCATCCGAGCTTCTTTATACATCCGGACTGCATCAGCAATCTGGTTCCCGGTTAGGTTCTCCATGAGTCCGGCTTCCATTTCAACATCAGTGTACTTGTATTTGTTAACTTCAATTTCCACCCGGGCATCATTAGGCCGGATTATCTGAGATGCTAGGGCCAGGGGTGTTGGTATTTCCACAGTATTAGGGTTCGGGTTGGGGGTTGGTTCTTGTCTTGGGGTGCTAGTTGCGGGTCTCATTGTGGACTTGCTTCCTCGAGCCATGGTTCAATAACAACAATTATGCGACAAAATTTTTGACACAATTTGTAACAATTTCCGATGGAAAAGAAAATCTCAACTAGATCTGGGTTTATTTAGTGAAGGTAAATCAACGTATGCATGCACTTTCTGGGTTTAATGTTTCTTTAAGCAAGAAAACAGGTTTTCAAGGCAGATCTACAAGAGAACGATGTAGATCTAAGCAATAACTGGAGCAAGACAGCTAAATACGGCTAAACAAGGCTAAAAATGAACAGATCTAGGCCAAGTAAGGTTAAGGAACATGCATACGTTAAAGAGATTGGCTAAAGAATTCATTTTTATGGTTACAAAAGGTGGGTTTGTTTAGATCTTACTGGACTGAATCAGGACTCCTTCAAAGATGAAGGAGCTTGTTGATGACGGTGAGTCTAGTGGCACCGAGACCAAAAGACAAGGTTCCCCTCCTTCTAGCGCCAAATGATAACTCCAGATCCCGATCTAGGACCTTCCCGGCCGATCCCACGCCTGGAAGCGGTGTCGCTGCGGTTGGGACTCTGCAAAACAACACCGGAGGGGGGTTTGGACCCTGGCGGCGCCTCCGGCGTGAGAATAAGTAACGGCTTTGGAAAGGGAGATAGGAATATAGAGAAATCTAAATATGGAGGGTGTGTGTATAGGTTAGGTGTGTCAAAGAGAATGTAACCCCTGCACCTTTCCTCCTTGGTCTATATATAGGTCCAGGATTAGGGTTTAGGGGTTGTACCTGCAATCATGAGCGTTGAATCCTAGGTAGGTAGGACACCTGGGTGATGTTGATGGATTGCACGTGTCCAGGTGACGGATTGTGGCAGCGTGTGCCGGGCTCCTGCTGGCGTGTGGTTTAAATAGGAAATAATTATCCCAATCATTAGGAATCTTTACGTGTCGTCACCAGGTGTGGCCATCGGTCATGGCCTAACCACGTCACGTACCAATGTGTAGTCTTCATGTGCGTTATTGCCTTTGTCGCCAGGGATGGATTAAACTCTGAACTTAAGCCCAACCTGTGAGCTCGAGTTTTGTAGGTGAGTCCGGATTACGATATGAGTTCGGACTAGTAGATGAGCCAGGACTCCGATACGGGCTAGGACTTGAAGGTGAGTCATGACAGAACATGAATCCAGACTAGCTGGTGGACCATGATTGAGATATGCGTCCGGGTTCTTTGGTAGTGATCCGGGGTCCGGGATGGGTCCGGGCTATACATAGCCTATCAATCTTCTCTTTCATTCTCTTCTTCAATAAAAAAACAACTTGGGAGTACAACATAACTAAAAATTATATTAAGTAAACATATCTATGAAAAATTTGGAACTTATTTTGTATTAATTGTACTTGGTTAATGAGAAAATGCACAGACATCCATTTTAAATCTTGTCTATAGACAAGATTTGAAACTTTAGCAGCTAGACCAACATGTTTTTGAAAAGAGTTACTTGTACAAAATAATGTGAAAAACATGTGAATGCGAAAGACATGTGTATACAAGATTATCAAATAAAGAATATTTGACAGATTTTTTGGGATAATATTTTGGAATCTCTAACATTTTTTTTTTGGAAATGCAGATATTACCAAAATTACCAGTAAAGTTCTAGTGGTATAAATTTAACAAAAACTTATTATGTATAAATAAAAGGAAAAATGAATTTTTTTATCACTAAACTTTATATACTTTTAGAAATCAACCACAGAACTATAAACTTATTTGTTCATATCACTAACGTTTTCTCGAATTTTAAAATTAACATTCCGTTAAATGATTGGCAGCGTATACTATTTTGCTGATGTGACTTGATGACGTGGTGTATATCTATATATGTATATATAACTCAGTTGTAATATAAAAACACAACGGATAGGGTTCAAGCACCAGTACAAATCTAGAATCAATTAAGCATCTACAATCAATGAATTTGAGTAATTCATCATCTTCAATCGATTCTCAAGCTAAACCGAGTGAAGTGATACGATGTTTTTGTGGAGTTAAAACATACCTTAATATATGAGTAGTCGACCCTAAATTTTAGAGACGAGTATTGTTAATAGAGGAATTTGGTGATAACAAATTTCGGGGAGGGTTGCTGGAATTGTGGTGGAAACCGAGGATGATATGTAACGTAGGTTGCAAGTATTAGGGTTTATGATTTAGGGATGGCTGAGATTGTATGTGAGAATAGGTCGCAATTGAGATTGAATATTGAATTCTCTCTTGTTTGCAAGTTTGCATCGTACCATACAATGTGCCTACGTACCCTATTTATAGGGATCAAGCCATACGTAGTTCTTGGGGAGCAAGTAACCCATGGGCCGAGTTTCCTTCTTTAAAGAGCGGAAAGACCGGGATCACCGCCTTTGATATGTCATTATGAGCTGTCATGGTTTCACTATTTTCTTGGGACTTATCAGATAATTCATTGACCCGGATTTATCGGAGCCAACGCTTATCTCGATCCATGGAAAATAAGGAAATACAGGCTCTTATGAATCTCAAAAGGGCGAGGCTTCTCGCAAGGCGAAGTTTCTCAGCGTTAATAGGTTAATTTTCAATAAATCAATAAAAGTTAAGGAACCTTCATCTTTTAGAAGACGAGGTTCCTATATTTAAGTGATGAGGTAAATAAGGTAGTTTATACCTCAGAATAAGCCAAAAATGGCACATTCCTTACTTACACTAGTCATCCATTTTTATCTGTAACCTAGGTTTCCAAGAAGGCGAGGCTTCGTATGAACCTAGGTTAAACCCGATACTTTGATTGTCACCCAATGGGCTAGGCTTCATAGGAACCTAGGATATGTCCAACATCAGTAATGGGCCAGTAATTTCGTCAACTATTGGGCTAGGCTTCGTATGAGCCTAGGTTAGACCCAATATCTTCATTTCGTCAACTAATGGGCTAGGCTCCGTATGAGCGTAGGCTAGACCCAATATCGGCATGTCGTCAACTAGTGGGCTAGGCTTCGTATGAGCGTAGGCTAGACCCAATATTGGCATGTCGTCAACTAGTGAGCTAGGCTTCGTATGAGCGTAGGCTAGACCCAATATCGGCATGTCGTCAACTAGTGGGCTAGGCTTCGTATGAGCGTAGGCTAGACCCAATAAATAGTAAACGGGTATGCTTCCAGAATCCACCATATGATAACGTCATTACTGAAGGCGAGGTTTATTTTTGGACATAACAAGTATCGTTGGATTTTTTATTGGAACCCTAGATTTGTGTTTGGTATTGGAACAGTCGGAGTGTATTTTGTTCGGATCATATCATTCTTGTCATTTTTTTTTATTTTTTTTGTTTTAATAATCAGTCATTGAGTCAGCAGCCACGTGTTGAACTTTTTACACATGGATAAATAACTTGTCATTTTTTTTTGTTTTAATAATCAGCCATTGAGTCAGCAGCCACGTGTTGAACTTTTTGCACGTGGATAAATAACTTAATGCCCGTCACTAATTTTTTAACAGAATGCTAATTTTGAAATTCGAGAGTATCGTTAGTGATATAAATAAATAAATTTATAGTTCAGTGGTTGATTTCTAAAAGTATATAAAGTTCATGGATAAGAAAATGTATTTTTTCCCTAAATAAAATTATAAGCATGTGACAACTAATTTTTAATTTATAATAATAAAATTATTAGAATTAATATAACAAAAATGATAATTTTTTTTTAAAATCAACTTCTTATTGAATTACAAACCTATAGTTTTACATTGTAATTCATCATGTGTATTAAAATTTCATTAATGTTATTAAATATAAATCTTGTAAATGCAATTTATATAGATAAAATGGGCTCTTTTATGAAAGTTGGGCCAATGCAAAAGCTAGCCCACCAAAATATTGTCCACAGCCCATGAAATACTCTCACCATATAAAACCCTACTTGATGTTGCACATATACACAGTTACACACACTTTGCTGCCGCTTGCTAGCCGAAAATTCGAAAATGGTTGCTGGAAAGAAGACGGTACATACATTTTTGCAGATTTTATTTTTCTGGGTTTGTTTTACTTTTTTATATTGTTTTAACTGTATGTATGTTTGTATGTATATGTTGATTGCAGAAGAAGACTCATGAGAGCATCAACAACAGGCTAGCTCTTGTGATGAAGAGTGGTAAATACACTCTTGGTTACAAGACTGTTCTTGAGTCTCTCAGATCCTCCAAAGGTTCTTTTTTTACACTCTCTCTTTTCATTCTTGATTGATTGGTTTTGATTAATTGTTGGTTTTGTCAAATGGGGTTGTGATTTTTATGTGTTTATGTAATTTGGTTGATTGGTTTGGTTTAATGTGAAATGGGTTTTGATTTGATGCTTGATTTGAGCAACTTGTGTGATGATTTGTTATTTTATGGTTGGTTATTGTAGGTAAGTTGATTATTATATCGAACAATTGCCCGCCTTTGAGGAAGTCTGAGATTGAGTACTATGCTATGCTTGCCAAGGTTGGAGTGCACCACTACAATGGAAGTAAGTGTAGGAGTTTACTCGCTATTTTTATATGAAATGTTGGCTGCATTGTTTTTATTTGATGTTTGTTGCCTAATTCTTTTTCTTACGGATTTCTTGAAATTAGTAGCACAAATGTTGGTAGCTGTTAGGATTGATTTAGTGGAAATATCTTTTGTTTGTGCTGAACTTTGTTGGAATGTTTCTTTTATGAATGTTTTTTTTAAGGGAAAGTTATATTGATGTGTGGGATCGTTGGACAACTAAATATTTTTAGAACTGGAGAGCCGTATTAGAAAAGTGTTTCCTTTGCCAAAATATGTGTCATTTGCCAAGTTTACAATTTTATCTAGAAATGCAAGCAAATCAGAGAGAAATGGATAGGATAGTGTTAGAGATGACCTTAGGTTCGGCAGTTCAGTTACCCATACAGACTTGCAAATTCTGGTTACTACCACTAATAGTGCTGTACTACTTTCTTGTTGGGTTGTTGGATGATTTATCCACTTTTGTTCCGTATTTGACATATCTACCGTGCTATTGTTTGCACTCTCATTCTACTCTCAGTTAAAAATATTAGGGTCTCATCTGTTTAGATACTACCTTATATGCAGTTGTGTGGCGCTTTAAGTCCTTAAACATGATCTTTTAGATTTGTGCATACGTTGTCAGTTTCTTTTAACAGTATTTTTCAATTTGCGTGTTGCTCGTACAGACAATGTGGACTTAGGGACAGCATGTGGAAAGTATTTCCGAGTGTCGTGCCTTAGCATTGTGGATCCAGGTATAATTTTACATGTACATTCACTTGCAACATTATGCATGGTTTCTTGTATACTTATCCATGATGTGTCTCAGGTGATTCTGATATCATCAAGACTTTGCCCGGGGATCACTGAGAGACCCTCCGTCAGCTAGTTGAATGATTTGTCTAATTCAGTAGAATCCAGTCACCAGTTCATGGTTTGTAAAGGATTGTAGACAGACCAGACATTAGTCTGAAGTTCACAAAATTTTGAGACCGGGGCACTCGTCCATTAATGAACTATGTTTTCATCTTTATTTATTGTGTGTTTTGAGATCTTTCAAGTGTCGCCTTTGAACTGTATTAAGGTTGAATGAGATGATTAAATCAAATACTTCGTAGATTGTTTGGTGAAACTTGTTTGCTTTGATCTTGTGGAATAAATTTTCAAAAGATCAAATCTGTACACAACAAATTTCAAGGAAAATGGACATTAATATGGAGTGTATTCAATTTACATGAAGTCTGAAGCAAGACATAGATTTACATCCTGTCTTAATTTACACGCATTAAAGGATTCATACAGTTCATGAAAGCCGGAAACTTCTATTATTTATTGGTGTTTTTACCTCCAGCATCGCCACCTTCCCCTTCTGTATTCTTCGCCTGTTTTTCCGAAAGCGATTTTGCATCCATGTTTAGATACAATTAGACAAACATTAACACGCCCGCCAAACTTAAAACAGTTAAGATCAAATCTCTATTAGTTTTGTAAAAAGCGTGAATTAAAGTTAATCGGTAAACGTGAATAATTGAGTATTAATCTGATTTTTGGATGACTAATATGATTATTGACCGTTGTTTTGGAAAAATATTTTTTTTGATCGATTTTTACTTAATCAGTGAATAGTCCATTATATAGTAATTAATCAACGTTTAATCCCAATTAATAACCGATTTATTGATATTGTATTTGACATCTCGACTGTGGCATTGTTTACACTTTCATTCTAATTTAAAAAATTTAGTCCTTTTATGTTGTTGCAGGTAGACGTGACAATGGACCGTGTTGTGTAATTTCGTGTCGTATACTTTCGTGTTTTTGTGTACTTAATGTAAAACCCATTTCCGACCCGTTTTGTATTCGTGTACTAAATTTGAAACACATATCCAATTCAAAACGTGTCGTGTACTTTACGTGTCGTATTCATGTACATTAAACAAAAATATAAATTTAATTTAATTAAAATTTATATATTATAAAACTATTTTAATTATGTAAATTTTTATGAAATATGTATTACATACAATTTTACAAAAATTTGTAAATATAACTTATATATATATAAATGTATACTTCTTATATATAAATGTATGACTTACTTCCAATTAATCGTGAAACTTTTATTTATTGTTTATATGTAATTGCTTATATATTTTCTAAATATGCAATACTATAAATAATATATATTTTTTAAAATTATTTATTTACTTCATTTCTTCGTGTACTTTCGTTCCGTGTCGTGTACCTATTGTGAAAACTCAAACCCGACACTAATTATATTCGTGTTTTTTCGTGTTCGTGTACTTTCATGTTCGTGTACCAAATTTTTACACCCAAACACTAATTATCCGTGTCGTGTTCGTACCGTGTTCACGTGTCGTGTATCAAATTGTCAACTCTAGTTGCATGATCAGTTAAGTCCCGTGTGTTTTAGTTCTTATCTGGAATTTTTAAGTTAATCATATCTTAAGGAAGACAGTGGACAATTTCTTTTTCCTTGGATTTAACTATTTGAGTCATGTCTTTTGTATGAATTAAAAGAGTAGTTATGTAAATTTACTGCAGTTTCTTTTTAAAATGGTATCAAATCTCTCTGTTCATTATGTACGTGTCTATGCTGCTGCTTTCACTTGCCATTTCTTCGGATGTTGATTTAGGTGACACTTTTGTTATTCCGGGATACTATAATCGCTGGATTGCAGAGGTTTGAATACAATTCATTAAAATTCTTGCAATTCTTATCTAAACATAATAATGAACGGAAATTAATAAATATAGAAATTGAGAACATAGTACTTAAAAATTGAATTAATAAATGTTTTATGTGAGAGATTTTATTTGAGAAATTCTCTGTGATGTTCAATTACAAACACACAGTTGCAATTACATTATTTTTGCTTCACAATAATCCTAAGAGCTCTAAGCAAAATACTTGAATTCTTAACTCTAAAAAATATTACTACACTTGGTTATATACTCCAAGTTCACAACTTACTAAATTACTGAAATATACAATAAATTAAGTTCAATAGGTTACTTTGACATCCAAAGTCCATCGGTTCCTTTGATGATTTGTCTTTTAGTTGATTATCTTTTTCCTATCATTTTTATTGATCAGATGAAAATAGAATTATTCATTTTCTTCATAGTTATTCAAATTGTTGATTTTCATGTTCTTTTTGTTCCATCAACCCATGTGATTTGTCAGGTCTGTCAAATCACTTTATCAACTGTTAATCATGCAAATCATATCCGTTGAGGTTGATCGAGCTAACATCCGTTGAAAGCTTTATTCACATCTGTTGGTAGTTGTTGGACTGTATATGTTGATAGTAGAATCGCATCATCCGTTGATGACATCTTCACTTATACAGAATTACAAAACATAGACTATTTACAATTGACTAACAAATTCTATATCCATTTATAGTCAATATAATTTTTTCAAACCTATCTTATACTATCAACTGCTATCATGAACAAACTAAATATGTTACAAAAGTTTTATCGATTGATAAGTTACATGTCAACGAATACGGTATAAACATGCTTTCCGTTAACCGTTACAATTGACTTATACAAAATTGCTCAGTGTTAAGTTATCGTAAAAAATCAACATAATTCCTAACAAATTTGCAGGTTGCAAGCAGTTGCGTATGTAATTGTAAGTAGGTTAAGAGTTTGCATATATGGTTGCGCAACAGGATGCAAGCAGTTGCATATGTGGTTACAAGCATTTACATCTGGAGTATTTTTGCAAATTATTTACAGAAAATGGTATTTTTGCATTATTGAAAAATATTTTTGCAAAAACTTTTTCAATAGTTGGTTTTGTTTTCAAAAAAAATCTCCTTTTAAAAAGTTTTTTGGTGTGAAAATAAAAGTATATACTATTATATATTTTAATCAAATTGATTACTGTCAATACTTCAATTAATTAAAAATAAATACTAGAGGTACCAAATTGAGAAAGTTGTTACAAAATAACATTATCTTTATCTAATTGTCTAAATACCACTATTAACAAGCCTACACCATGTGACTATGTCACATTACATGACCTAGTGATTTCTATCACTGGGATATAGTATAGGTCTTTAAATGTACTTGTCTTGTTCTCATGAACATTAGCTTGATCATGTATGCTCAAATTTATAATGAGCTTAGTAAAGTTTCTTGCATCTAGATTGTATATAGGCCATTGAATAATTATCCTGGTAGAAGTTCAGAAGTGTTCATGCAGCAGGATAGAGTTGAATAAGGCTATGAAGAAATAAGTTGCAGGAATTTGTCTAAGGCATTATATAGCAAAGTCAAAAGAAAGCTATGTCGTGAAGTCACCAATATCCATGTCGTGAAGTACTATATCGCATAGTCCATTTTGTACTATGTCGAGAAGTCCTCAAGACACATGTCGTGAAGTGTTGAAGTCAGCAAAGTCAAAAGAGCCTAGATCGTGAAGTCCTCAGAAGCCCTATGTCGCATAGTCATCAAATGACCTATGTCGCATAGTCATCAAATAACCTATGTCGCATAGTCATCAAATGACCTATGTCGCATAGTCATCAAATGACCTATGTCGCAAAGTCTTCAAAGGCTATATCGCGTAGTCCTCACAAGGGAGATCGCGAAGTCAGGGATAAAGTGGAGTTCACGATATCAACACTTAGCCGTTTATAACAAGACAAATCAAGGTACAGAACCAAGAATCAAGGGAGACAAATACTGAAGCATTTGTTCTGGCAAGGTGGTCCAAAGAACAGATGGCAAATCTACAGCTAAACTTGGAGAGAAAGATAAGAGACAAGCAGCTACAGAAACGGGAAAGACTCCGAAAAGCAGGTGGTCCTTCCTGACACAGTGAACTTCTTATGGCAGGACAAGTTGGACCTTCAGAAGGGGTAGCTGTGTAATATTGTGTGTGCCTAGTTTGTATAGGTGAATATATATATCGTGCACATACAACTGTAAGAAGTAAGAGAGATACACATAGTAATTTGCTAAGCTCTTTTCTCTGTAAGCAAGCAAGTTCAGACTGTTCTTGTTTAGAAGCCAGAAATTCGATTGTGAATTTCCTGGAAAGCTGTAGTATTTAATTTGCTTATACAAAGTAGATTAAAGTGATTGTGTGTGTTATTTACTTTCTGCATATTACATATCATAATCACATACAGTTGTTTACTTAGTTTTCAAGAATCGAAAAATATATCAAACTATCCATTCACCCCCCCTCTGTCTAGTTTCTAGTGGTATTCATTTCTAACAGCGTAAATATAATGAATCATCTGCATTCACATCATTTTAATCAATTAAACTTTCTAAATTAAAAAATATTATTAATGCCACACATTACTCCTTAATTAATCAATCTGATCCGATTTCATATATATAAATATATCAATACTATTATATAATTAACGAAACATTAAAAGTTTGGTCGGTCGTTGGTTGGTATGGTACGTTGCGATTTTACTTAATTGCCCTAACTTAACCGTACTTCATGTTTTTAATTAATTAACCTTACTTATTTATAGAAATATATTATTAAATAATAATATTACCTATTTATAACCAATTACCTTTTTCACCTAAAATACATTATTTTTTCTAACAAATTCCCCTACTTTTTCAAATATATCACAAACAATTATCCTTTTTAACTAAAACATGTTAGTTTTTCTATTTTTCTTTACTAAAACCCCTCATTTCCCAAAAATATCACGAACAAACATTTAGTTATTTATTTTTAAAACTATTCTAATATTATAATTATTTTTTAAAAGTTTACCTATTTTAACATGCATACTTATTTTTCTTAACAAATGCAATTACTAAAAATATAAATAATCAAATACCTATTTATAATCAATTACCTTTTCAGCTAAAACACATTATAGATTTTTTTTACAAAGTCCCTCCTTTTCTAAATATATCACGGGAAATTACTTTTTTTCAATTACTTTTTTTATATTTTTTTCACTAAAATCCATTCTTTTTCTAAAAATATCACGGGAAACCATTTACTTATTTATTTTAAAACGTATTCAAATATTTTTAATTATTAAATTTTAAAACCTCATTTTCCAAAAATATCACGGACATTTACCTTTTTAAACTAAATATATGTTACATTTTTTATTTTTCCTTACTAAAATCCCTCTATTTCCAAAATTATAACGGGCAAACCATTACTTATTTATTTTAAAATATGTTTTAATGTTTTTAATTAATTAAAAGTATTTAGATATTTTAACATGGCTACTTATTTTTTTAACAAATACAATTAATAAAATATTAAAATAATAATAATAATATAACAATTAACAATCCGTGCATCGCACGGGTTTTAAGCTAGTATATATTATAAACTAGCCTCTATTTGGTTCGTTGTTGATACTTTAAATAACAAACGTTGGATTGAAAGATAGATAAAAGAAGAACCGTTGGATGTAATGTTAAAAAAATATTTCTTTCTTGATATTCAAAATGCTCTCACGAGTTCAAGGTTCGAATCCCGTCAACAACATATTATTATTAAATATTTATATTACCTATTTTTCTAAACTACATTCAAAAGTTCAAGATATTATTACCGTTGACAATATATTAAAAAATTTTATCATCAAAATACAAACAAATACTTACAATAACATCATACATACCTTATTAATTTTTAAAATTAATTTTTTTCTGATAAAATCATATTAACTCCTTATATATAATAAACGTAAGGGAGATCTTATCCAAAACTTTGGTCGGTCACTTTACTACCAAAAGTATACGATCTGTTGGATTATAAAACTATAAATATTCAAATCGATGAGGACCGTCAGATATAATATTAAAAATTGTATTTGATTAATAATAGGATAGTATTTAAATACTAAAAGGTGTATTTTGATAATTTAAACCTATTATAAATGGGTTTTCTATATTGAATAGAAATCTTTATGTAAAAATTCGGAATTATCTTTTCTCTTTATTTTATGGATAGTTCCAGTTAGATAATAATTATTAAACCATTATTAAATTAAAGATAATTTTGTAAGCTTCGCGTGGGCTGTAAAATCGTTAAAATCTGTTGTTTAAACTCAAAATAGAGCCCAAGAGCCCAAACAGTAAAGTTATTATCTAAATTTTAATAAATATTTTTTTATTATTGTAGCACCAATTTAATTTTTTTCCCTAATTCTTTTAAATTTATAAATTCTATGTTTATTTCAATAAAATATTAAAATCAATTTAAGAAAAAATTAAAATCGATCTGGTCCGTGTACGATCAGTATACGACCAAATTAATAATTATAGTTAGATCTTAAATAGATCGATTAGAATTGTTAGATCTAATATTAAAAAGTGTATCTGATTAATAATAGAATTATATTTAAATACTAAAAAGTGTATTTTGATAATTTAAAATTTTTCTATGTAAAAATTCTTAAATATCTTTTCTCTTGAATTTATGTATAGTTCCAGTTAGATAATAATTGTTAAACCAAATATCAAGATAACAATTCATATCCATAACAATGATACCCTACGTTAGACTTAGGAGAACTCCTGTACATGAATAAATTTAAACACTTAACATAACAATTCGATTAATCCAAATTATAATTATATTATTTTACATATAACAAACATAAAAGGATAATATCAAAATATTATTAAAATGTTGAGGGTTTCATATTCATAAACGATAATTTTGAATATAATACTTATATTAAAATGTGTATTTGATTAAAGGTAGGATTATATTTAAATACTAAGAAGTGTGCTTTGATAATTTAAACCAATTATAAATTGGTTTTCTATATTGAATTGAATTCTTTGTGTAAAACTTCTTAACCATCTTTTCTTTTCAGTTTATTTTATGGGTAGGTCAACTGGTCAAGTTAGATAATAATTATTAAATCATCATTAAATTAAAGATAATTTCGTTAGTTTCGCATGAGTTGTAAAATCGTCAAAATTCAATTTCTAAAACTCAGAATAGAACCCAAATATTAAAGTGAGTATCTAAATTTTAATAAATATTTTTTTTATTGTAGCACCAATTTATTTATTTTTCCACTAATTCTTTTAAATATAGAAATTTTATGTTTCTTTCAATAAAGTATCAAATTTAATTAAGAACAAATTCAAATCGATAAAGAATATAATAATATGAGAATAAAATTGTATATAATCATAACATAATTTTTATTCTATTTAATAATTTTTAAGTAATAATGTATTTTAAAATTTTATTTACACCGTAAATAAAACCGAAACATTAAAAGTAAAAGCAGTTAGTAAGATACTTATATCAGTATATACTTGGTATCCTTATTATATTAAATACTTATATATAATAATCATAATAGGGATCTTATCCCAAATTTTGGTCGTAGACAACCAAATTAATAAGGACCATTAGATCTTAACTAGATAAATGAAAATCGTTAGATCAAATATTAAAAAATTTTATTTTATTAATATAGGATTATATTTAAATTCTAAAAGGCGTATTTTGATAATTTAAACCAAATATACCAAATATAAATAAGTTTTCTATATTGAATAGAATTCTCCATGTAAAAAATTCGTGACTTTCTTTTCTCTTCCATGGACAATTCCACCTAGATAAAAATTGTTAAACCATATTTTAATTAAAGATAATTTAGTTATCTTCATGTGTGGTGTAAAATCGTCAAAATCTGATTTTTAAAATACAAGATAAAGCCCAAATTAATAAAGTCAATATTTAAATTCTAATAATAATTATTATGTCATCATTATTTTAACACCAATTTAATTACTTTTTTCTAACTATTTTAAATTTAGAAATCTATGTTCAAAAATTAAAATCAATCTAAGAAAAATTCAAATCAACAAAGAATATAATAATACGAGGATAAAATTGTGCATATTTTTAATCCTATTTTATTAAGTTTTATATCATAACTAATCAAATATTATTTATTATTAAATAATAAATTATACGTAAATGGTGGTTTTGTTTTATAAGAATTCATAGAGACCTAATTTCATTGTTAGCAGAACTATATTCATATTAAAAAAAACATTATTTTGAAATTTTAGACTCAGCTACAAAAGAGTCCAAACTTTTTAAACCTATATACATTGTAAATTATTAAATTCGAAACTTTAAAAGTTTGTTAATTAATTAGTATAGTACTTTTCTGAAAAATCGTACTTTACAAAAAATATTTTCAAATAACATATGTCTGCAAGAAAAAATGAAAAAATTCTTATTTTTCAAAAAAACCTATAAATTTTAATATGTTGTTGGTAGATTCAAACCTTAGATCATTCTACATGATAATTTTACTGTTATATCTAACGTTTTTCAACAATTTAATTTGAAAGATTCAACGATTATGGATTGAGTGATCAAACAGAGCGACCAAACTTAACCTTTCAGTATTTAGTCTTTAATATAATAACATAGATATTTACAGGATATACTATAAAAAATGAAATTTATACAGAATTTTGATCACGGTGTACTACTTTAAAAGAAGAACTATTACAAAAAAAATTATATTTTAATTGATAATTAATTTTCTCAAAAGTTCAAAATTCCCGCATCTTTAACATATTGTAAAAAAGAGTATATTATATTTTAGCAATAAATATTTAAAAAAATTATAAATTAAAAAAATTATAAATATTAAGAAAAATTAATGATGTTATCATGGTAATTTGGTTCTAAATACCGCCAAAATATTCTCAACCGTTAGATCCAATACTTTTAAAAATACATGATCAAGATTATATCATATAAAAAGAAGTTATTATCTAAAAATGATATAAGTTAAAAGATATTATATTAGGATTGGATTTTCTAAAAAGTCAAAACATAAAAATAGTTGTAATTAAATAAGGAAACTCATTTATAACCAAAATAATAAAAATCGTTTAATCTTAAATAGATAGGTGAAAACCGTTAGATTTAACATTAAAAACTGTATTTGGTTAATAAAGGTTATTCTAATAATCTAAACTACATATAAGTAGATTTCCTAAATCGAATCGAATTCTTAACATTAAATTTAGTCACTTTATTCTCTTTTTAGTTTTAGAATAGTTTTTAATTGAAAAAGAACTATTAAACCACAACTAAATTAAAGATTATTTTGTGAATTTCATGTGAACCGTAAAATTGGCCAAATCTAACTTTTATAACTCAATATAAACAAATATTAAATTGAGCGTGTAAAATATAATAAATATCAAATTTTTAACTATAATTTTTTTTGGCTAAATCTTTTTTAACAATAATTTAATCATGTAAACTAATAACTTTTAAATATTAAAATATTCATAAATAAATATAATTATAAATATTAAAAAAACAATCGTGTGTTGCATCGTAATAAAAATATAATTATAAACAGAATAATTATAAATAAAATTTAAGTAACCATCGCACATGCTATAAGCTAGTAATCAAAATCCGGATAAAAAATTTATACGTGAATCGAATCAAGGATTTTTTTTCTTAAAATGTGCTCTTTCATGGAAGTTGGGTCAAACCAAAAGGCAACCCACCCAAATGTTGTCCAATAGCCCATGAAATATTGTCACATATAAACCCTACTTCATATTACACACACTTGCCTGCCGCTTGCTTGCCGAAAAATCTCACACCCTCTTAATTTTCTTCTTCGTATACAAAATGGTTGCCGGAAAGAAGACGGTACATACATACATTTTTACAGATTTAACTTTTTTGTGCTTTGTTTTTACTTTTTAATACTGTGTTTAACTGTATGTATCTATGTATGTATATGTTGATTGCAGAAGAAGACTCATGAGAGCATCAACAACAGGCTAGCTCTTGTAATGAAGAGTGGTAAATACACTCTTGGTTACAAGACTGTTCTTGAGTCTCTCAGATCCTCTAAAGGTTCTTTTTTTGCACTCTCTTTTTTCATTCTTGATTGATTGGTTTTGATTAATTGTTGGTTTTATCAAATGGGGTTGTGATTTTTATGTAATTTGGTTGATTGGTTTGGTTTAATGTCAAATGGGTTTTGATTTGATGCTTGATTTGAGCAGCTTGTGTGATGATTTGTTGTTTTATGGTTGGTTATTGTAGGTAAGTTGATTATTATATCGAACAATTGCCCGCCGTTGAGGAAGTCTGAGATTGAGTACTATGCTATGCTTGCTAAGGTTGGAGTGCACCACTACAATGGAAGTAAGTATAGGAGGATTTTTACGGCTATTTTTTAATGAAATGTTGGCTGCATTGTTTAATTTTATTATTGTTGCCTTTATCTTTGGCTTGCGGATTGTTAGAAATTAGTAGCACATATGTTGGTAGCTGTTGGGATCGATTTAATGGAAATATATTTTGTTTGTGCTAAAGATTGTTGAATTGTTTCTTACATGGAATGTTTTTTTCTAAAGGAAAGTTATTTTTTTTTGTGGGATCGTTGGACAACAGCAATTTCTTCTTGTAATCGATAATTTGATTGATTGAGTTATCTATTTGAAGAGATTAGCACATGAACATCTGTAATTGAAAGTTAGTTAATTTTTTTCTCATCTACACCAAATCTTATTTCAACTGGAAATCCGTATCAGAAAAGTGCTTCCTTTGCCGAAATATGTGTCATTTGCCAAGTTCACAATTTTGATAGTAATGTGACCTTGAGTCACTATTTGACCTTTAGATTTTCTGTATTTTTGATGTTTTTGTTTATGGGCCTGTTTGGCTGTTATAACTTATGCATTATAAGTTGATAAGAGCTTACGAGGGGTGTTTGTGTACTCAGTTTATTTGATAACTTATAACTTATAAGTTGATAGGTTGAATGTTAGAAATCACCAACATTTTACTTAACTTATCAATTTATTCTTTGATTTCTTTATTTTTCTAATATTTTATATTTTATATTTGTGTTTTTAAATATTTTTTTAATTTAAAATACAAGTGTTGAAATCATTGTATTTAAAAATTATTTTTTCAAATTTAATTTAGCAAATTCTACGCTAACTTATAAATAAATTTATCCAAACACCCGTATAACTTATAAGAATTCATCAACTTATCACTTATATGACACTTGCTCATTTTAAGCTATACGTCAATTTTTTTGTGATACCCCCCAAACACGCACTATGTTTGATTGAATAGAACAGCAAAGCAAGTAGAGAAACAGAGATTTTAAGCTAGAAATGCAAGCAAATCAGAGAGAAATGGATAGGATAGTCTTAGAGAGAGATAAGCCCTGTATAGAGAGAGTAGTGTTAGAGAGAGATAAGCCCTATAGAGAGAGAGAGAGAGAGAGAGAGAGAGAGAGATTGGTGGAAAACTGATATCCATTCTGAATAATTGTTCCATCTTAACAGAATTACAAACTCCTTTAGCTATTTAAACTGCCGTACTTACTAACAATTATTCAAAAGACCATAGCCCGCTTCTTACTTATACTTGCTATTATTAATATACTCAGCCTTCCTGACACCTTAGGTGCAGCAGTTAAGTTTCTCATACAGACTTGCATATTCAAGTTCTAGTTATTACAACTAATAGTGATGTATGTTGTAAATAATTATGTTATGATAGTGCTTGTATCTTCTTAATGGATTTTAATTTTAAACCATGTTACCCTGTTTATTCTTGTTTGTACTATATCTTGTTGGGTTTTGTCTATGGCCTATTGGTAAAGGGTTTTACTAATAGTACATGATCTTTTCGATTTGTGCATACGTTGTCAGTTTATTCTAATAGTATTTTTCTATTTGCTTGTTGCTCCTTCAGACAATGTGGACTTAGGGACAGCATGTGGAAAGTATTTCCGAGTGTCATGCCTTAGCATTGTGGATCCAGGTATAATTTTACATGTACATTCACTTGCAACATCATGCAGGGGTTCTTGTTTACTTATCCATTATGTATCTCAGGTGATTCTGATATCATCAAGACTTTGCCCGGGGATCACTGAGAGATGCTCTGTCAGCTAGTTGAATGATTTGTCTAATTCAGTAGAACTTCCAATACTTCAGTTCATTGTTTGTAAGGGATTGTAGACAGACCAGACATTAGTCTGAAGTTCATCTTAATACCAAATTTTGAGGCCGGGGCAGTCAGTCCATTAATGAACTATGTTTTTATTTATTGTGTGTGATTTGAGAAAGTGTGTATTGAGGTTGAATGAGATGATTAAATCAAATACTTCGTAGATTGTTTGGTGAAACTTGTTTGCGCTTTGATCTTATGGATTAAATTTTCAAGAGATCAAATCTGTGCATAACAAATTTCAAGGAAAATGGACATTAATATGGAGGGTATTCAATTTACTTGAAGTCTTTATTAATATGAAGTCTGAAGCAAAAAGATTGACACTTCTGCCCTAATTTACATGCATTGAACAATCCAACAAAAGATTCAGACAGTTCATGAAAGCAGAAAATTTCTATTATTTCTTGATGTTTCTACCTCCAGCATCTCCACTTTCCCCTGCTGCATTGTTGGCCAGTTTTACCTGAAGCGAATTTTGTCCCTGTTTAGACACCGACATGAAACAACCCCCATCAAACTTAAAACAATAAAGATCAAAACTATATTGGTATTGTCCTGAATTTTGTCTCATATGTTTAGATACTGCTCCCACCGTCTCTCTCATTTCTTTACAGTTTTTTTATACTGTTTGACACGTATTTTAAGACTCTTATAAAATATAGCTCTACAACTTATTATTAAAACATTCTTTTTCTAAATAAAAATTTAAACATTATATTTTTATTCAGAAAAAGAAAAAAATTAAAATAATTTATCGAAGTATACAAGGAATCTTAAAATACGTGCCGAGTTTTCGTTCCCTAATATAAAGAATTGAGGGGGACGGAGAGAGTATCTTAAAAGTTGCATGGTCTGTTAAGAGTTTGTAAACATGATCTTTTGCATTTGTGCGTACGATTTGAGTTTGTTTCCAAGTCCTGTTTGTTTTAATTCTTATCTTGAGATTTTTTAATTAATCATATCTGAAGTAAAAGTAGTAGACAATTTCCTTTTCCTTGGACTCGACTATTTGAGTCATGTCTTTTATATGAATTAGTTCGTGTTTGAGTTTGACAGCATAGTTATTTAAATTTACCGCAGTTTCTTTTTCTTTAAAATGATAGCAAATCTCTCTGTTCATTTTGTACCTCTATACCATACAGGAGCTCTGAATGAACTACTAATTTATGTAACTTTGTATATATAAAATACAATCCATAACTCATCTAAACAAGACTTACTTACAAATCACATATATATATATACTAGCTTATATCCCGTGCGATGCACGGCCTTCTTTAATATTTTCTTATTTTTTATTTAGATTTTAGTTATTATATATAATTTGATAAAATTTTAATATATATATATATATATATATATATATATATATATATATTGAATTTATAAATCTAACAATATAATATTTAAATTTAATATATTATTGACGTAATCAATAGTAGTATTTTAAATTTAGTATATTAGCTGAAAAGAATAACTTGTTATTTATTAATATTTATATAAAACAATATTACCATTGTATATTTATTTTGCATGTATTATATTTAGAAGATAAGTTGTTTTAGTTAGAAAATATAAAACACATCATGTGTTTTAGTTGTCGGTTATAAATATCAAATAATATTACCATTTTATATATATATATTGCCCGTCTTATTTTTAGAAAATGATTTGTTTTATTTAAATAGATATATGAAATAGGTAATATAATTTAGCTGAAAAAGGTAATTGGTTATCAATAACTTGGTTTCCATATATGTGTAATGTGTTTTAGCTGAAAAAGGTAATAAGTTATAAATATATAATAATATTACCATATTATATATATGTTGTCCGTTTTATTTTTAGAAGATGAGTTGGTTTGGTTTAAAAAATAAATATAAAATAGGTAATGTAGTGAAAAAAGGTAATTGGTTATTAATAAATTGATTATAGATAGGCCCGTGAATCGGCCCAAATACCGACCGACCGACCGACCGACCGACCAAAACTTTTAATGTTTCGTCTTTAATAATATAGTATAGATATATATATATATATATATATATATATATATATATGTGCACTCATCACTCACAACCCTAGTCTCAAAATAATAGCCCTTTTATTTCAATATAAAACAACAATCTTGTACAACACTATCTGCTAATTTCTTGCAACCGGCTAGATATATTTTGGGATCATAAAACATTATTGAAGAGGGATGAGAACAAATAAAACAAGAATATAAGTTTACTTTAAAAAAAAGTTGTGAAGAGATCGAATGTGGAGAATTCTACTTGTATGTTGAAGGAAGGAAAGAGACATCTCTCATCAATTCTTCAACCCATTCCTCTAATCTCAACTCATCTCCTTCTTCACATTTCCCACAAGTTTGCATATTCTCTGCATTATTGTTCCGGTTATTAAAATTGTTAAATAATGAATAATTCTCCATGTTTTGGATTTTATTAATGTTCGATTTCATGTTCATGGTTTCCAAAGGAGGAGCAAACTGCTCTTCAACCCCTAGATTTTCACCGATAACCTCATTATTGCCATGCATTTCATTTTCTGTCCAGCAATTGATCCGGACGCCTTGAAAGCATGATCTTTGATCTTCACAGTTGATCATGTTTACGCGATTATCATCCAAAGGCAACACAGAGTGATATGAAGCTGTTGGTTGCATGGATGAAAATGGTTCAATGTACATTGACATAGTGTTGGTAAGATCTTGCATGGAAAAGATTCCTGAATCTTTGTAAGGTTCTGAAGATATTGAATCACTTGCGTTTGGAGAAGTAATTGAAGGTGCCGATGACTTCTTAAGCCTCTTCTTTATTTTTGAATTCCAGAAGTTTTTTATTTCATTGTCAGTTCTCCCGGGCAAGTGGGCAGCAATTTTCGACCACCTTTTAAAAGAAAAAGACTTCATAAGATGTAAAACAAACATATGCAGGTTATATTATAGGTCTGAACTTTAAGTAGTAACTTTTTAAGGGTTGTTGATACATTGAACTTGTGGCAATATATGTAATGTTTTGTTTTTTAAGAACATTGATACAATAATGCAATGATGTTTAGCCTTTGCTGCAAAATAGTTGATACAATAGACGATGTTGTGATATTTTCCTGGTGGGGAACATCAAACTGTTGAAAAAAATGATTCCAACCGATGGACCCTAAAAATGTAGAGTCCAATGCGTAAATATATAAAAACGGAAAAGAAAAAAAGGATAGGAAGGAGGGACAAAAACGGAAAACAGGAGAAAAATCTCCGGAAAAACATCACCAATCTTCCGGTGATGTGATGGAGATACACATCCAGGGGTACAAAATATACAAGTATCTCTCTTCAGATACAAGCGAGAGGAGAACCTTTTAGTGATAAAAAGATACAAAATGCAATGATTTTTCGGTGATGGTTATGAATTCAAACACATAATCCCTACGGATTGCAGCGGGTTTATTCAGAGCCATCACCAACTAAACAAAATTTTGGCCAACGGAATTTGAGCTAATTAAACTTACCAGTGAGTTCCTGACAAAAAAAAAAAAAAACTTGCCAGTGAGTTTTGACAAGTTTTATATGACTCTACAAACTGTCTTTGACAACAAGAGATTGAATAAAAAGTGTAATAATTTGTTTTCTTTTGAAATTTAATGATGGCTTGTAAACATAACGTACACTTTATCATATGGTAATTAACCCTTATAATAATTCTTGCACACATTTGGAATTAATCTCAAAACGCACGATTTTAATTATCGGATAAAATAATAATAAAAATTGTTCTTGAAGCAATTTTAAAGTAAACACACAGATAATTCACAAATTCAAAAGAAACATCAAATCCGTGGCCATGGAAAGCGAAGGGCGCGCTAGTAAAAACATCGAATTGAAAAAAAAATATATTGATCTCTTGCAGAGAAAATATAACTGTAACTGAATTTCTCTTGCAGCATCTATCATTTTGAACCAAATTCCTCAAAAATGAACGAAAACATACTAAAATCTCGGTGAATGAATGATCTCGTCAAGTAAATAATCAATCTATTCCCAACAAACGGGTTATTTCCACGGGACAAAATCTTGATTAAATGAATAAAATACTTCGATCTCCATCAACCCACAATATTCACTTATCGAGGTTTAACTGTATAACGAGTGATTCATCCTGATCTCCGCCATACAAATTATCGGTTTTATTTTAAATTAGCTCTTAGTAGAGGTACAGTACTCCAATACTCCATATATAGCTAGGTATATACTAAGAAAAATGATGCATGCAGAAAGGAGAGAAAGAGAGGTACTCTTACTTGTTGCCAAGGACAGAATGGAGATAAACAATAAGGCTTTGCTCAACAGGACAAAACGGACCACGTTTAAGATCAGGCCTCAGGTAATTAATCCACCGGAGACGACAACTCTTTCCACATCTTTGCAGTCCTGCATTTTTCGCTACATCACTCCAACACCCTCCATTTTCACCGTTCCCAAACATGTATTCCTTCAGCTTCTCGTCTTCTTCCGGCGACCACAATCCTTTTTTCATCTTCTTGTTCTCCTCCTCACATGTACTGTTTCTCATCATTTTTAATCTATTATACCTTCTTTTGTAATTCACAATCTTTGTTATGTCTTGTTTTTATAACAAGTGAAAAGGGGAGAAGGCACGTATATCATTAGTAGAATTGAATGTCATAATCACACAGAAGCGTTGTGGGGTTTGCTTAGAAACATGGGGACGTCCCATTTGTGGAACCAGGGTGACCCTTCATTCACTCCCGACGAATTTCTAAAAAATAGTTAAAGTTTTATATTCTTAATTTTGCAAAATCTTATAAAACCTAATTCACATAATTATTAGTTCCCATTTAAAATAACGGTTCTGATTTCTGATAATATTATTGAACCATCTATTCGGAAAAATCATCACGATTTCCGACAATCTTATTAAACCATTTATTCGCAAAAAATTATTACGAATAGGTTTAAAATTAGAAATTGATGTGAATGCAGGAGATCACATCACTTTATCGACGATTTTTTTTCAGTAATACGATTCTTCTTCACAAAAATTTTTCGCAGAGAAATCATTTATGAACCATCGATTATTATGGACCAATACCTTTAAAATAATTACACATGTTCCCTCAAATGCAATTATTTTGTGACTCCAATTCGGTCGTACGCAACTGTAGATGTATGGGGAACGGTTTGGAGAGAGATAGGTGGGGTCGTCTTGTCTTTGACTCCATGAGATCATCATCTTCTTTTCTATGTTCTGATGTGTATTCTTTGCTCACAAGGTAACTTTCGTATACAAACACATTGTGTACTGTGTGTTTTACGAGAGCTTGGGTTACTAAAATTGCTTGTTTCTTAACTAAGCTAAGAGATCCATGTCTATATTTGCATTCAGTGCACATGATTTCTCTTCACATTCTCCTCCTCTCACACGTCTTATGAAGATAACCAAGTGTGTGTATGTTGAAATCAACACTCCATCGTAATTTAATTAATTTAAATTATTAACGAAGTTACTTTTTGACAATTTAATTGAATCTTAGCGTTCCATGCATTTAATTGTATCTTTATTTTCAAGACATAGTAATTTTAAGAACTAATGACGACTCTTCTTTTATTGCGTTAATTATACGGTATATTAGTATGTGATCATAACTAATAATGATGATAATTTCAAGAGTTACATTTTATTGTATTCGGAATTGTTAAAGGAGAAAATTCGGGAAGGGTTGGTTGATAACGGTGTGTAGCGTATGTTAAAAGAGTTAGGGTTTATAATTTGGGGATGACTGAGATTATATGTGAGAATTGGTCGCGATTAAAGTTGAATATCGAATTCACTTCTGTTCGCTAGATCGCATCGTGCCATACAATGTGCATACGTACCCTTATTTATAGGGATCAAGCCAAACACAGTTCTTGGGGAGCAAGTAATCCATATGGGCCGAGTTTCCTTCTTTAAAAGGCCGAAAAAACCGGGGTCACCGTTTTTGATACGTCATCATGAGCTGTCATAGTCTTGCTATTTTTCGGAACGTGGCGGTTAAGTCATTGACCCGAGATTATCAGAGTCAACGCTTACCTTGAACCACAAAGAAGAATAGCGAAAGACTAGCTTTGTGAGTATCAAGGGGCGACGCTGTTAATCCTAAATGGCCTAACAGAATTGTAGAAAAGAAGGGGGGGGGGGGGTTGAATACAATTCTAGATATTTTTAAACTTAAAACAACTTTAAAATAAATTAACACAGAAAATAAAAACACAAGCAAATATAAAATTTCAATCCAACTGAGATGTTTTTATTGCGGGAATAATCTGTGTTACAAACGTAGCACAGCTGCTCAGTTCCTAATGTAGAGTGAGAGTGCTCTTGAAAGAAGCTAATACAAAGTTATTCTATCTCACTCACTTACTATTAAATTGAACTACTACACTTGGTTATATATCCCAAGTTTACAAATGCTATTTTTGGCTACTCTAAAATGTACTAAGGGTAACCACCAGTAACTTGCTTTTCATTCCTTTTGTCCAATGGTCCTTGGAGATCTTGTCTTTTGTCTTCATGCTTATTATGATCACTTTCAAGAACCTAATTGGAAATTGGAACCTTATTATGACCATTTTAATGGCTCTCAATGCAAAGTACACTTCTACATCACCTTTTGATCTGTCAGAAAACTGTCACTATCACTTTGTCAACTATTCAGAAAAGTGATAATGATTCGTTGATAGCAGTGAGATGTGTTTCGTTGATAGCTTTATTCTTCATTCCGTTGATGGTACATTCTTCATTCCGTTGATAGTGTAATCTTCATTCCGTTGACATGTCTTCACTTAGGCAAAATTACAAGACATAGTATATTTACAATTAACCAACCTATTTTGCCTATCTAGTACTTAGTCAACATGACTTGGAAAACCTATCTAATACCTACACCAAATGCATATCAACCAGTGAAGTATTGTACAGTGCAATTGCTACATTACTCATTTCGTTGATGAGACTCATTTCGTTGATGAGCTACCTGTCAACGAAAGCTGCAAAGCATACCATTCCGTTGACAGTTACAAAAGTGACTTAACACAAAATCTACTAAGTGTTTTTATAATTATCATCAAGAACAACATATTCCTAACAATCTCCCCCAATTTATGACTGATAGAATAACAACCATAAATCAAGAGCCTTGATGATAACAAAAACACTTAAACAAATTACAAATTACAAAAGTAGAAATTGCAATGAGCTTCATGATACTTTAAAATTTATTGAAAACAAAGTAGAAAATCTTACAACACGGGTGCACAGAGTTGCTCCTCTAGCCTGAGCAGATTTACCATCTTTGTCTCTGTGGCCTTGTTTTCTTCCCCTTCTTAGCATTGTTCTCCTCAATTTGAGCTTGGAGCCTCCTGTAGAAAATCTTCTCTTCTTCATCTTGATCACCTAACTTGGATTGCATAAATCTAAGAGTTTCATTAGATGCCTTTTCCAATTGGTCCTCTATTCTGAATAATCTCCTACAGTTGTCCTTGTCTCTGAATTCCATCATCCAAAAGGGTTGGAGATGAATTTTCTTTCCTGTATGAGGGACCTTTAGAGTTCTGGGAAGTGCATTAGGCTTGTTCCAGCTAGCTTTTACTTGACATATCTTGGAGACAACCTCAGACTTAGCAGTTTTGGTGAACCCAAAATCTTTCTTTAAGCACTTGAACACCACTAGCAATGTCTGATAATCCTCTCCTAGAATTCTGTGTAGAGGCCAAATCTGTTCCCTTCCACCCTTGTAGACAAACACTAATCTCTCTGGTAGTTTATGAGTAGCTCCTATTCCTCTCACTTCCACCAAGTCATCAAGATGTAGGTTTAAGTCAGACTCCTCCCTTATATCTGCAATGTAGATAAAGTCTTCTGAGTTTGGAGGTGGTTTCTCAACTTGTGGCCTTCTCACAAGAATTGGTTTAGCCTTAGTAGCCCTCTGCTTTGATTTCTTCCTTGATTCCATCTCAACCAGAAATTTGGGAAAATTAGCTTCATCAAACTCAATTGGCTCCTCCTTTGGCTCAATTGGTTGATCATGAAAATTAACTGGATGTTCAGGATCACAAGCTAATTTTGCTCCAAAACCTTGATCTGAGAAGGTTGAAGGCATTGCTGTTACAGGTGCATCTGTGACAGTGCTTTGAGAATCATCCTTATCAAAAGCCAAGTTTCTTTTAGCTCTTGTTTTATGTTGCCTTATACTTTTTCTTTTTCCTTGCACAGCTTCAGCTTCAACTCTTTCTTCTTGCTGTCTTTCCTTTTCATCTAGAGCCTGGGCAACTGCAAGAGCTTGCATGTCTGCCCTAGCTGATTCCTCAGCTCTAGCTTCAGCAAAATTTGGGTGACCAGCCCAAACACAGATTTCTTGCCCATTCCTGTAGACTATTGCTCTTTGATTCCTGATCTCAGGCACATTGTTTCCCTTGCATTTTATAATTAGTTCACTCAGAACCTTGAGCTCATCTGGAAATGGAGGAGGATAGAAAGTTCTAGCAATATTCTTGCCCTTTGGTTTAGCTGGGGAATTTGGAGATAAGCATCTCTGAAAGGTAGTTGGGTCCACATCTCTAATACATGAAGTTTGTCCCTTTTCTTTCCTTGGACCAGGAATCACTCCATGTAGAAGAGGTTTTAGATCATATAAGAATTTAGTCTGTGGCTCCAATTCCGTTGACACTAATACCATGGCATTCGTTGATGATGAGATGGGCTCATCAGTTGCTGTAGAAGTAGCTTGATCCGTTGATGGATGTTTGTTTCTTGCAGTTTCAGCTATCTTCTTAACCCGTGCATCTATACTAGACCATTGCTCTTTTATCTGTGCTGCAAGTTGTAGTCTCATAGATGCATGTTGAATTAGGTCAATTCCATCCATTTTACCCTTGATAGACTCCCCCATAGCTAGTGGCTCCTGTGGTAAAGAAATGGCTGGGACCATAACTTTTGTGACTTGAACATTTAGCTCCTTTGATTTCTCCCCCTTTTTGTTAACATCAAGAGTGATGAGAGGGAGTCCCTGAGCTGCCACTAACTGGGTCAAAAGCTGAGTTTGCTTCTCCTGTGCCTGTTGCATGTGAGTTAATGTGGCTTCCACTTTGTCCACCCTATTAGTGAGGGTTTTCAAAGTGGTTGCCACCTCATTATCCCTTCGGAAGAATTTGTCCATTTTGGTCACAGTGAGAAGTGAAAGTCTTTCATCAAATCTCCTATCATTGGAGTCCCTGAAGCTTGCAATTTTATCCTTGATTTCACTGGCCTCAATCCTTGTATGTAGAATTTGTAGCCTCTGGATTTCTAGAGAGTCCAGAATGGCTTCGTAGAATTTCTTCTCATTTGGAGGTGCAGACTCATGAGCCAAGTAAGCTTCATTATACTGCCTTGTAATTGCAGCATCCAACCCTTGATATCCAAGTGAATCTTGATAGAGCCATCTTGGCTTAAGAGGCATCACAGATGTCCCAGTCTGTGTAGTGGTTGCCACCCCTTGGAAATCAGCATCAAGACTCTCATCATCACTTGAAAAATCAGCAAACTGATCACTTCCACCAGCTCCTGGAGACAAATTGGCAAGTGCATCCTTAGCCCTCATCATGGATGCAGTTGTATGAATTAGATTTAAAGTCCTCTCTGCCTCCACATTGCCCTGTTGAGCCAAGATTTGATAAGCTGGCACAGGGCGAGTAAAGGTTTCAGGATCCAGAGAAATGCTATCCAGAGTTTGTTGATAATGCTCTTGGAAAGACAATTCTCTTTCTCCCTCACTAACCTCCATTAACTCACTTGCAATGGCTGGTTCCTTCCTTTGAGTATCTGTAGTCCCTTCTCCCTCTCCACTATTTTCTTTCATCATGGGCTCCCCATGGCTCACACCTCTCACACCCTCACCTTCACCTACTAAGGTAGAACTCTCAATCTCTCCTTTTGCCTGTCTGGAAGAAATAGCCAGCCTCTCACTCTCATTCTCTCCTTTTGCCTGGCTACAAGCCAGCCTCTCAGATTCACTCGATTTCATTCCTAAAAGTGTTTCAACTACCACTAGGTCATCTGCACTAGTAGTTTGAACTGTCAACGGAAGAGGTAGTTTCGTTGATGAAGTCAAGAAAGGAGTTTGAGAAAGTGAAATTACAGTAGAATCTGTGGTGATTGACTTTAGAGATGGTTCCACAGATCCTCTTGTAGCTTCAGAAAAAGATGATTGGTGGTTGTTGGTGAGATCACAAGGCAGTATGAACAGGAAGACGTGATAACTCAACACTAGAACAGGACATGTAAATAATACTACGCCTACACAGAAATCAGGAAGAAATGAATACAAGGCAAATACAAAGAATCAAAACATTAGATAGATCTTTGAAGTCTACTATAGGTCATTGAAAGAAGTTCATTAAAATGTTCATGCCTCAGTGAAGAATAAGGTTTGAAGACTTTCAAGGTTTCAGAAGGTGTGTGTTAGATATAATTGCTGACGTTTGTTCATCAGTGTTTAAGTACCAGGTACATATCAGAGTTTATCTAGAAGCCAGTCAGAGTTTGATAAAGTCTGACTGGGTGAAGAGTTTATCTAGAAGCTAGTCAGAGTTTGATAAAGTCTGACGTGGTGATAGTTGACTTAAGCTGTCGGTGCAAAGATAAAGATTCTAGAAGCAATATATTCTGAAGATGGAAAGAAGCAGAATATATTGATACAGCTAAGGAAACGGAATAGAAGACTGAAGCAATCCTTAATTGATGTTAATTGTATAGCTAATTTATAGGAGTATCAATTAGATAAGGATTGTGTAACTGTGTACTATATAAACACAAATAGGTTATCCCTAGAAGGGACGCGAACATTGAATATATTATTCTTGTAACCTAGTAGCTCTTTGTGATTCATTAATATCACTAAGAGAGAATTATTTAATATAATTCAGTTTGTTGATTTACAAACCTGTGCTCTTGATTGTTATTCTCATAAATACTTGATTATATATTGTGTATTTGGCCTAACAATTGGTATCAGAGCAAAGGCTGTTTAATATATACAGTTTTACGATTCAAACACAGTAATAATCATGTCTGAAGAAAATCAAACTGCTCCCAAGGCTGAACAGGTTAAGCCTAATTCTGTGAGTCGATATGAAACAATCAGGGTTCCAATTCTCAGACCAGTAGAGTATCCAATTTGGAAGGTGAAGATGACCATGTTTCTGGAGGCTACAGATCCAGAATATCTTGACAGAATTTATGATGGTCCTCATAATCCAACCAAACTAGCCCCTGTTGTTGATGGTCAAGGACAAAAGACTGTTCCAAAGGAAAAGAAAGATATGACTCCCGAGGACATCTCATCAATTGCAAAAGATGCAAAGGTTAGACATCTTCTCCACAGTGCTTTAGATAATGTTATGTCTAACAGAGTAATTGGCTGCAAAACTGCCAAAGAGATATGGGATGCTTTAGAAGTCAGATGCCAGGGAACAGGTGCTATTAAGAAGAACAGAAAGACAATACTCACACAGGAGTATGAGCACTTTGATTCAAGACCTAATGAAACCTTAACTGAGACTTATGACAGATTTTGCAAACTATTGAATGATCTGTCTCTAGTTGATAAAGAATATGAGCTTGAAGAGTCTAATCTCAAGTTTCTGTTATCTCTACCTGAAAAGTGGGATTTAAAGACAACCACAATAAGAGATAATTATGAGCTTGCTGATACAGATCTTGATGAAATCTATGGGTTGTTGAAAACTCATGAACTGGAGATAGAACAAAGGAATAGAAGATTGAGTAAAAAGACAAAATCTGTTGCTCTCAAAGTTGAGGAGAAGCCCATCAAGAAGGAATCATCAAGGAAGAAAGCCAAGGGAAAGGCTTTAGTCATTAAATCTGAAAGTGAGTCATCAAACTCTGATGATGACTCAAACTCTGATGAAGCTTCTGACTCTGAGGATGATGAAGAACAGATGATGCAAATGGCTGCATTGATGGTGAAGACCTTCAAGAAGATGGGATTCAAGAACTTCAAGAAAGGAAAGAGATTCTCAAGGAAAGATTCAAACTCTGAAAGGAAAAGTTTTAGAAAGTCTGATGTAAGGGAGACCAAGTCTGGAAAGAAGGATAAATCTGAAATCCAGTGCTACAAGTGTAAGGAGATGGGTCACTATGCTCCAGAGTGCAAGAAAGGCAAAATTGAGAAAGCACTCATCTCTAAAGGCAAAGACTGGGCAGATACTTCAGACTCTGATGATGGAGTAAATTATGCTCTTATGGCAACTGTCAAAGATGAGACTGGATCATCTAGAAATAAGGTACCCCTAACTACTTATGCTTATGATACTGACAATATATCTGAATTAAGAGTATATCTGAAAAGCGTACATGTTAGTTATAGGGATCAGACTTTAGAGAATGAAAGAATTAAATCTGAGAATCTTAGTCTTAAAGATAGAAACAAGTTTCTTGAAGGAGAACTTGAAAATATGAAGCAGATTCAAAAAGAAAGAGATGATGCTGTTTATGTTGAACAGGAGTTGCTCAAAAGATATAAGCAACTAGAATCTGATCTAGAAAAAGAAAGAAAAATAATCAAGACTTGGACAGACTCTGGAAGAGACACTCATCAAGTGTTTCAGACAGATTCTGTAGGTTTAGGCTATTGTGAAAATGATGAACTTAGGTTTAAAGACAAGGTTAAGGTTAAACCACAACTTAAACCTGTGAAATTTGTTCCAGAAACCAATAAGTTAAAATCTGTTGTAATAAGAGAAGCTGATATGGAATCAGATGAAACCTGTGAAAGACAGGAAAATATTATAACAGAAAAACTTATGGAAATAGAAGCTGTTAGAAGACCAGTAAAAACTTGTGAGAAACAGGTTAATGTTGGCTTGATGACAGGAAAACAGTTCAATCATAAGCTCAAAGAGGTAAAATCTGCCATGAAACCAAAAGGATCCAAGAAGAATAGGAATGGAAAGATAGGCATAAATAAAAGAAATAATCATTTGCCTACTGCTGCTGCTCCAAGGAAAACATGTTATAATTGTGGTAGTTCTAACCATCTTGCTAGATTTTGCAATAAGAACAAACATATTAATTCTTTACCTTCTACATCAGGAGTAAAGAATGATTATGTAAGGGTTAAACCACAGACTTTATGCACACACTGTGGGAGCACTTGGCATTCTATTTATACTTGTAAGAGTTATCATGCTATTTATCACAACTACTATGAGCTAAAACCCAACTTGAAATGGGTTAGAGCAAACTCTGCAAGTGTAAAGTCTGACAATGTAAGTTTAAACTCTGTTGATAGTGATTCCGCTGCAAAAGGTAACACTGTTAAGAAAGACAAAGGATCCAAGCAAGTCTGGGTCCTTAAAACTAACACTTAGTGTTTGTTTGTGATTGCAGGGTATAAAAGAGAGCACACTTATCTTGGACAGTGGATGCTCAGGACATATGACTGGAAATAAAACCCTGCTATCAGACTTTGAGGAGAAGGCTGGCCCAAAGGTTTCCTATGGAGATGGCAACATAGGACACACTCTGGGATATGGCAATATTAATCTTGGAAGTGTCATCATCACAAATGTAGCTCTAGTCTCAGGACTCAAGCATAATCTGCTATCTGTGAGTCAAATCTGTGATAGAGGAAACCATGTAGATTTTCATACTGAATACTGTGAAGTTATCAGTAAATCTACTGGAAAAGTTGTTCTAGTTGGACACAGGCACAACAACATTTATGAAGCAAGTTTGGTAACAAACTCTGATGGAAGAACAGTGTGTCTGACTGCAAGAATGTCAAATGAAGAGAGTTGGAACTGGCATAAGAAGCTCTCTCATCTCAATTTGAACAACATTAATGAGCTAATAAGAAAGGATCTTGTAAGGGGACTTCCAAAATCAATACTCAGTCTAGATGGTCTATGTGATTCTTGTCAAAAGGCCAAGCAAAGGAAGTCATCTTTCAAGAGCAAATCTGAATTTTCAGTAGTGGAACCTTATCATCTTCTACATGTTGATCTCTTTGGACCAGTGAATGTGATGTCCATGGGCAGAAAGAAATATGCTCTAGTAATTGTTGATGAATATACTAGATATACATGGGTGTATTTCTTATCAAAGAAGGATGAAACTGCTCAAACTCTGATGGATCATGTAAACCTACTGGACAAAGGATCACAGCACAAAGTCAAAATTATAAGGAGTGATAATGGAACTGAATTCAGAAACTCAATCATGGAAGCTTTCTGCAAGGAAAGAGGAGTGAAACAAGAATTTTCTGCACCTGGAACTCCACAGCAAAATGGTGTAGTTGAAAGAAAGAACAGAACTTTAATCGAAGCTGCTAGAACTATGCTTGATGAAGCAAAATTACCAACTTATTTCTGGGCAGAAGTTGTTCAAACTGCTTGTTTTACTCAAAATGCAACATTGATCAACAAGCATGGGAAAACACCATATGAGATGGTGAAAAATAAGAAGCCAAATTTGAAATATTTTCATATATTTGGATGCAAATGCTTTGTGTTGAAGACTCATCCTGAACAGTTGACCAAGTTCGAGTTAAAAGCCGATGAAGGAATCTTTGTTGGCTATCCTTTGTCAACAAAAGCATTCAGAGTCTACAATCTGAGAACTAAAGTGATCATGGAATCCATACATGTGTCATTTGATGACAAGAAAATAACTGGACTTGATGACTTAGATGGATATGATCAACTGCGTTTTGAAAATGAAGGTTTATTCTCTGATGATGTAAACTCTGATGAAGCAGTACCGACAAACTCTGATGAAGCGGTTCTGACAAACTCTGACGAAGCATACTCTGAACCTCTACTGGTAAATACTGGAGAAACTGGAAATTCTCAAATTGAACAAAATAGAGAACCAGTTGAGGGGGAGCGTGAAGAAGCTCAACAAGACACTGCAAGTGAGTCAGTTGAGGAAACTGATTCAAACTCTGACAGTTCAAACTCTGAGCCATCCAATTCAGGGGGAGCCTCAGATGCTACAGAAAGTCAACATATGAATCAGGAGAGCATGGATCAAGGGGGAGGATCCAATAATGATGCAAGAAACCACTTACCAACAGCAAGAAAGTGGACACAGGCACACACACCTGATCTCATAATTGGAGATCCTGATGCTAGTGTGAGAACTAGAAGTGTAACAAATAATGAGTGTATGTATCATGCTTTCTTGTCTCAAACAGAACCAAAGAAAGTGGAAGAAGCTCTTCAAGATGCTAATTGGATTACAGCAATGCAAGAAGAGTTAAATGAATTTGAAAGAAATGAAGTCTGGACACTTGTACCTAGACCAAAGAATAGATCAATAGTAGGTACAAAGTGGGTTTTCAGAAACAAGACTGACAGTGAAGGTGTGATTACAAGAAACAAGGCTAGACTTGTGGCTAAAGGTTATTCACAACAGGAAGGAATTGACTATGATGAAACCTTTGCTCCAGTTGCAAGATTGGAGGCCATAAGAATTTTTCTGGCCTATGCTGCACACAAGAAGTTTAAAGTTTTTCAGATGGATGTAAAGAGTGCTTTTCTCAATGGGAAGCTTGAAGAAGAAGTATTTGTTGAACAACCACCAGGATTTGTAGATCCTAAACATCCAGATTATGTCTACAGGCTTGACAAGGCATTATATGGACTAAAGCAAGCACCAAGAGCGTGGTATGAAACTCTTGCTCAATTTCTTTTAGAAAGTGGGTTCACAAGAGGTACAATTGATAAAACCTTGTTTTATTTCAATTCTGGTGATGATTTGCTTTTAGTTCAAATTTATGTAGATGATATTATCTTTGGATCTACTAATGACAAACTTTGTAAGAAGTTTGCAAAGCTTATGCAATCCAGGTACCAAATGAGCATGATGGGAGAGCTTAGTTACTTTCTAGGCTTACAGGTCAAGCAAACAGATGATGGTATTTTTATCAATCAAGCAAAATATACCAGAAATCTTCTCAAGAAATTTGGTATGCTTGATAGTTCATTTGCTACAACTCCCATGGCTACTGCAACAAAGCTAGACAAAGACACATGAGCCTCAGTAGATATGACAAACTACAGAGGAATGATAGGGTCTTTACTGTATCTTACTGCAAGTAGACCTGATATCATGTATGCAACATGTCTTTGTGCAAGATTTCAAGCAGATCCCAGAGAGCCTCATCTCACAGCTGTAAAAAGGATCTTCAAATATCTCAAAGGAACCATAACCTTGGGTTTGTGGTATCCTAGAGAATCAGAGTTTAAGCTAATTGGTTACTCTGATGCAGATTTTGCAGGCTGTAAGATAGACAGAAAAAGTACAAGTGGAAGCTGTCAATTTTTAGGTGACAGATTGGTTTCTTGGTATAGCAAGAAACAGAAATCAATTTCTACATCTACTGCAGAAGCAGAGTATATAGCTGCTGGTAGCTGTTGTGCACAGATTCTGTGGATGAAGAATCAATTGCTGGATTATGGGTTACAGTACTCTAAAATACCTATTTACTGTGATAACCAAAGTGCTATTGCTATGACAGGTAACCCAGTACAGCATTCCATGACCAAGCACATCAACATAAGGTATCATTTTATCAGAGAACATGTGGAAGAAGGAAACATTGAGCTTCATTTTGTGTCTACAGACCAACAACTTGCAGATATCTTCACCAAACCTTTGAGTGAAGCTACTTTTACAAGATTGGTAAATGAACTTGGAATGATCTCTGGTTCTGACTAGAGATACGGGTTAGACTCAAAAACTATACATGCTTGATTTTTATGCTCATGATTCCTTGCATGTATTCACTGTTATGAGTACCAGTGTCATAAACTCTGAAAGTAAACTCTGATGCTAAACTCTGTTAGTCATACTCTGTCGGTTAAAGTCTGATGTTAAACTCTGATTATAATTTTTGTCTGAAACACAAGGACCAATGAAGAAATTTGTATGAAGCATAATTCTCAGTAAGTAATTATGAATCCTTAAGAGTTGTATAGATTCTGATCTCAAATATGTGCAGTAAGTTAACACAGCATGATACTGTTTCTATATTTACAGCATCTCTTAGTTTATTGATTCTATATACTGAGTTTGTATTAGCTGTTTGCATTTTCTCTCATAAATTAATTGTATTAACTGATGGAAAGTCTAAACTCTGATTATTAATTGCAAATAATTCACCCTCAAATCAAAAGATGCCAAACAGAGCATAAATTCCTTTGAGATCATGTTGTACCTAGGAAGATCCAGGAACTTATTGTATGAAATAAGGGCTAAAATCTTTGATTTTTGGTGATTAGTGCCAACCACTGATTACTGGAAAAAAAAAAATAATAAAAAATATATCTATAAAGGGGGTGAAAAATAAAAGATATATCCAAATGAAAGGATATCAGTATTACAGAGTTTAGATATATAAATCAGATTTTATGTTTTACATGAGAGTTTAGGCAACCAGTTTTTACTGCTTAAGTTTGTGGATTTTATGCACTTTGAGATGATTTAAATATTGATTTCGGTAAACTCTGCTATTGCACACACAATTATGCACACCTGTACAGTTTGCGAAAAGAGTTTATTAACAAAGAAGGACAAATGATAAACACTGATGTATTGTGCGAAATATGCTGAGGTAACTTTGTTTTAATCTCTGATGGTTAAAATGATTTCTTTGTTCCAGACATTTTATAATTTTGAGGAAAAACATTTGTTTTGGTATTTCAAAAGAGTATGTTTGGGCATTGGTTTAGAAAAGTGTTAAAGAGAGGAGAGAGATTGCATACATAGGAAAGTGTAATCGGCTGTAATTATTGCTGTTTTTACTGCGCATGCGCATTGGAAATTGCCAATTACTGCTGTCAGTCATTGCATGTGTGACACGTGTCTCATTTACACAGTATACGGGGTAAGACAGTTGTGTTTTAATGATTAAAAACTGTTCAGTTTTTAATTTTAAATTTTATATTTATACATTATACACACAACCGTTACAGTTTTTCACGACTTACTCCAATTGTATTCTAGTTTCACTCACACATATTCACAAACACTTTCTTTCTTAAACTTTCTCGTGTTTTTGAAGCTATTCTCTGTTTATTTCTTGATATTACTAATGGCTTCAACTGCTTTCACTGCTTCTGGACTTGAGTTTGTCCCTAATAACTATTCAGCCCCATTAAACACTGTCAATGCACCAGAGGCGTTTCATATAATCCAAGACTTTCTTGCTCAGTCAGCAATTGGGCGTGCTTTGGTGGAGCCTGCAAAACTTTCTGGTTCACAGATAAAGGCGTTCTGGGAAACAGGATTGTATGATGATGGTGGTGAGACAGGTAACCCATCGATTATTTTTGAATATGAAGATACAGAGTATGTAATAACTGCTGGAACCATTCGCGCTGCAATGGGGTTTCCTGAATTTTCTTCGTATACAATTGGAATGGGTGATGAGGATTTGATAAGAATGATGCGAGAGATTGGGTATTCTGGACCCTTGTTGAAGATTGGACAGCTCAAACGACCATTCTTAAGGAAGGAGTGGAGTTTTTTCTTTGATTGCATCACGAGGACATTCAGCAAGAAATGCACAAACTGGGATGCTATTCCCACAGACAGTCTGCAAATCGGGTATTCTCTTTTATTTGATAATCATTTTGATTTTGCACGACTTGTTTTGAATAATTTAGGCAAGAAAATGAGAGAGAATAGAGGAGTAGTCTATTTCTCTAGATTCTGTCAGATTTTGTTCTCTTACTGTGTTGAAGGAGTAGAAGTAAGTGTAGAAGATGTTTCTTGTTTTAAATTACATAAAAGAATATTTTCTGATCTTGTTAATAAAGATGTTAAGAAAGGGGTTGTTGGAGACTTGTTGCTACCTCCATCTGTGCAACAGTTTTTAAATGCTCGAGTCAATCCACCAACACAAGCTTCTTCTCAACCTGAGCCTCTACAACAAGAACTGCCTCCGTCAACTTCTGTTAAACCTGCAACTGGTGGTAGGACTAAGCATATTGGTACAAAACCTCCAAGGATTTCTAAGCCAACTACTGAAGCTGGGGTATCAAATGCTAATGATATGCCTCAGAAGAAAAGGTTAAAGAAAAGAAGGGCCAACAGGGCAAAGTCTGATAATGCTGATGAGGACAGTGAAACTGATGAAGAAACTCTTCATCAGAGAAAACGAAGATTGGTGGCTGCACATCTCTTTGGTGCATCAAATGTAAATGCTGAAGCTGTCAATTTGGACAGAGTTTTTGAGGAAAATGTAAGTGCTGATGAAGAAGCTCCTACATCAAACGCTGATGATGTAGTTGAGGAAGCTGCAAATGTTGAGATTGCAGATGAAGCTCCTGAAATTATAGTTCAGGAGGCTACAGAAAATGTTGAAGCAGCCTCTATGCCTGACTTGGCAAATGCTGAAGCAGAGGCTGAGATTTTTGAGCCACATGGATTTGATATGGATGTTGAAGCACACAACTCTGTAAACTCTGACCATCTTGAAGTTTTTGATGAAACAGAGGGTGTGGAAGCTGATCAAGCCACGGTTATTCTTGAAGATTCTATGGCTACCCACACAGAGATTCTCTCTGTTACTCACCAGGTAATTGAAAAGGGTGAGGAAGTCGATCAGACTTTAGCTGCTAATGCTACAGAAACTGTTGCTGCAAATCCTGATGTCACTGACAAGGATGCAACAGAAAATGTTCCCATAGAAGCAGAGTTTGTTTCAAACTCTGAGATTCATGAAGCTGAGCAGATTAACACTGAGACTGCTGCAGAGAATGTTCCTGAAGAGAATATAGCAGAGAATGATCATTCCCAAGAGGAGTTATTTGGTAGTCAAGCAAACTCTGATGAGCTAAGAGAGGTCAATCGAGCTACGACTGAGCATTTTCAAGATATGTACTACAATAGATGGGCTGCTGCAGATTGTATCTTTTCAGCACAGAGGGCTGCTGATTTTCTTGGTGATTCTGTGAAGACGATTTCAAATCCTGATATTCTTACAAGTCTAAAGGCTACTGTGATTCAAATTAAATCTCTCCACAACAGATTTGATGAGTCTCATAAGGAAGTCACTGCTTTGAGGAATGAAGTTAGTCTGAGGGATCTTACTCTGAAGAATGATAGAACTTACTATAATTCCATGTTCAAGAAGCAAGCTAAGGACTCTGATGACATTCAGACGAGGCTTGGGAAAGTTGAGGACAACCAGACTGCTATGTCTGCCCAACTGACTTCAATTTCTACTGCAATTGAGTTGTTGACATCAGTACTACTTTCTCATGATGTCAAAAAGGGGGAGAGTGTACCAAGTGACAAATGCAAAGACACTCAAACTCTGAGACGGAGGGATGATGGTAATGATGGTGGAAACAAGGGAGATGGAAAGAGCTTAAGATTAAATGCTGATAGAAGACTACTTTCAAGAAGATCAAACTCTGATAAAAGATCAAACTCTGGAAAGGGACATGCAAACTCTGCCAGTGGTTCAAGATACAAAAGTTTGATAATATCTGATAAGCCTACCACAGATGAGGAAATTGCTGCTAAGGTGTTTATGGCAGAACATGGAAAAGATGTTACAATTGAAGATATCCAAGCTGAAGAGAAAATGCTTGCTGAAGAACACAAGAAGAATCTTGAAGCTGGAATCTATAAACAGAAGGTTATCAAGGCTCCGAGGAGAAAAGAAAAAGGAATTGTTATCAAAGAGAATGTAAACTCTTATCAGAGTTTACAGTACTCAAGGAGGCCTGTGATGCCTGTGATTAAAAATGCTGACAAAGGAAAAGGTAAACTGGTAGAAGAAGAACAGTTACCTAAGAAGATTTATTCAACCTCTGACATTGCTCAAGTTGAAACAAGATTAGCTAAATCAACCTCTGACGCTGCTCAAGTTGATGTTTCTACTAAAGTTATGACAACCTCTGACGTTGCTCAAGTTGTACAGAAATCTACACAACTTCCAGGATTCAGCAAACCTAAAATTCTTGAAGACTTAAAGCTTGAAGCTGTGAATTTTTCAGAAACCAGAACTGTATTGGGAAAAGAAGCTTTTGATAAATCTGGACTGGGATCACACAGAGAGAGAAGAACAAATAACAGATCTCAAGATAACATTTCACTGGCAGAATCTGGTATTGGGGTTACACAAGAAAACCTTGATAAGTTAGAATCTGTTCAGTTGATTTTTCATAAAGTATTGAAGAAGCAGTTTTTGTTATACTTCATGAGTGATGGAAGAGTTTATAAAGTTGGAAAATCTGATGTTAATCTCAAATCATGGGAAGAACTGGAATATGTACTTTATCTTCTAAAAGTCAAAAACAGACATACTCATGATGTTGCTCAAGTTTTGAGAGAAAAGATGCTGAGATCTAAAGCTATGCTTGGAGGAGGAGTATCAAGTGTTTATATTCCAAAGTATAGGGATCATACTGGAAAGTTAGTGGAGATGAAGAGAAACAGTGCTAGAATTAGAACTGCACTTGGAATAAAGGTTTTGGAATTTAACTTGGAGTTAGACAAGTCTTATTTTATTCGGCTAGGAAATGATATGAGAAGAAATAGCATATATTCTCTAAGAGCTACTATCTATCAAACGGGGGAGAGTGATTCAGAACTTAAAGAGCTAAAAGAGATTATGGTGGATGAGCTAGAGAAGGCTGAAAGAAGACTGCTGATTGATTATCTCAGGACAGTACCTGATATTGAAGAAGTCAAGTAAAGTCTGACTGTAAGTTTTTATGTTTTCTATTCTAAGTTAAATTTAAACTCTGTTTTAAAATTAAATTCTGATATATTTTAAACACTGCATTTATTATATGTTTTGACATCATCAATTATCTGTTTAACTTGTACATTTTTATTATGCACAAGTTGGGGGAGATTGTTAGATATAATTGCTGACGTTTGTTCATCAGTGTTTAAGTACCAGGTACATATCAGAGTTTATCTAGAAGCCAGTCAGAGTTTGATAAAGTCTGACTGGGTGAAGAGTTTATCTAGAAGCCAGTCAGAGTTTGATAAAGTCTGACGTGGTGATAGTTGACTTAAGCTGTCGGTGCAAAGATAAAGATTCTAGAAGCAATATATTCTGAAGATGGAAAGAAGCAGAATATATTGATACAGCTAAGGAAACGGAATAGAAGACTGAAGCAATCCTTAATTGATGTTAATTGTATAGCTAATTTATAGGAGTATCAATTAGATACGGATTGTGTAACTGTGTACTATATAAACACAAATAGGTTATCCCTAGAAGGGGCGCGAACATTGAATATATTATTCTTGTAACCTAGTAGCTCTTTGTGATTCATTAATATCACTAAGAGAGAATTATTTAATATAATTCAGTTTGTTGATTTACAAACCTGTGTTCTTGATTGTTATTCTCATAAATACTTGATTATATATTGTGTATTTGGCCTAACAGTGTGTAGATTCAGTATAAGTGCCACAAGAAGATTTCAGTGTATTAGCATTGATTGTGTTATAGACAGTGTTCGAAGCATAGGAATCTGGTTTAATTGAATACAGGGTAAAGACAAAGGTTAAAGAAGATAGCTACAGTCTAGAAGTTATACTCACTGAAAAAAGTTCATTTATATGTTCGAGCGTCAGTGAAGAATAGAGAATGAAGTATTCAAGATTGTAGTAGCAATGAAGACGTTGTCTAAGTACCATGAAGGATTCCAGTGAAAGTGCGTTGTTTATTGACAATCTATGTTCGAAGCAATTTGTACTGCTGCCGACTTATCAATTGGAATGCAATGAAGATGTGAAGATTCAATTCAGTGTTAGTCGTCTGTGAACCAGACCAGTTGCACTAGGCGTCAACACATACGAAGAAGATCAACATATTTATTTGACAGAAAGAATTGATAAAGTCCGACATGATAATTCCAGAAAATATCAAGCAGCTTAACAAGAATTATCAGTGTTGAAGAAAACCATGAGAAGCTAAATTGTCGAAAGGAAAATTGTACAGTCAAAAGGTGTTAAGTGTACAAAAGTTGAAACCTCAATAAAGAAACTACAAGAAAGGAAACTTGAAGGTTTAAGTGCTGACCAACCAAAGTTTGGGTACTAAACTGTACTTTGACAAGGTTGGCCAAAAACCATTTCGATGGTTTTTCTTTTGGTCGATGGTTTTTAGTTAAAAAAGCTTTGATAGTTTCTTTTGGGTTCACACTGGAACCAGTTCAGTTTTGTTGGGGCCGAGATTTTTGACTGCTCCGATACTTTTAATGCTCCGATAGTTTATGAAATTTATTTTATAAACTTAAATAAATTTATTTTAAACTTATTAATTAAGTTTATTATAAATTTAAATAAGTATATTTTATAAATTTATTAAAACTGAAAAGGAGTATTTCGATAGTTTCTTTATAAGAAACCATCGAAGTGGTTTTGAAAAAGGAAAGCTTCGATAGATTTTTCTCCTACAACATGAAGAATTGAGTGGACACAATTTAAAGTTGTGTTCGATAGTTTTTTTTAAAAGACTATCAAGACTACACATTTGAAGCAGAAGTTTTTCAAGACAGTTTTCTTCTGTTCTTCTTCTTCCTCGACGAAGAGAAGAAAATACAGAGAGAGACAGAGAAGGAGACATTTATTTTATACCTGAACTTCTCACCGGGTAAACGTTATAATGCCCAAACTTTGTTCAATCTTAAGGGTCATTATAAAGTTTCTTCGGTAATTAAATCCTTTAGACAAACAAATAGATACAAACATTGTTTAGGATTTAATTTGTACAATCTTTGTAGAAGCAAGAACAAATTGTTCTTGGAAGCCGATAAATTTATTTACTGGGTGTAGCACCCCTTCAAGATTTATATATCGAATATAATTCTTGGAAAATCTTGTGTTATTATTTTCATGTCCGAATTACTATTCACCCTCAAGAACACGAACCCACTACAAGAACACTAGTTTAATTATCCGTAAAAGATTCGAAAGAATTTTTTATAATTAGTGAGTATCGTATTCAACCCCCCCTTCTACGATACTTCGGGACCTAACAATTGGTATCAGAGCTTGTTGATCGATATACAGATCAGATCCGGTGTTTTAGACCAAACATTCAAGTTCTCAAAATTTTCGGATTTTTTAATTTTCAAAATTTTCATTTCTTGAAATTTTTGAATTTTAAATAATTTGAATTTTATTCTTGAAATATTTTTATTTTTCAAAAAGTTGGAAATTCTTGGAATTTAAAATATTTCATATCCTAAGCCAAGGGTTCTCAAAAGATTGTTAGATTCAAGATTCCTCCGAGCGGTAAAGATGATTTTAATCTTTTGAAGAAAAAGTTGACCATGTGTTATTCTGACGGAAAATCCCTGAACACGGGAATTGAAGAAAATGGTTGTCTTAATTTAAAGAAGCTGATTTCAGAACCTACTGAAGAAAATTGTGGAATTTCCTCGAAGGCTTACTCCATAGGATCCCACTAGATTTTCAGATGCAGGAAAGGAAGAAGTTTCTACAGATACAATTTTTCAAGAGATTTTTAATCAACTCTATTGATTCAGAGATACACAATCACAAAGTGAATTGTACCAATGCTACATTTATCTGCGAATCAAAAGAGACTATAAGGAAAAGAATTGGGGAGGTTAGAGACAATGGAATGGACATTCAAATATCTCAGTAACATACATTAATGTTGGAACCTCCGAATAGAATAGAAGAATTACTAGTAGCTGAATCAGAGGAAGCTCAGGTAGATGAAAGTGACTTGTACACTTCAGAAAACCTTGAGAGACTGGACTACATATCAGTGTTTCACATGTCAAGGAAGTTTAGTCAAATCAGATTCAGAAGGAGTACAAAAGCTACATCCAAGGATCAGGCCTATTTATTCCGAAGCAAAGACTCTTCAGGATTCAGTTCAAGAGGTAGTTACAAAACTGAGATGGTGACAAAAACAAGATTGATAGTTTCAACTATGTTAAGAACTATGTTACAAGAAACTATCAGGGTTTGCTACACAGTACAAGGAGCCTGACAAACAAAGAAGAATAGGGACTCAGTTAATGAGCTAAAACAAAAGTGGAATGCTTTGTTGAGGAAGCATCAGGACAAAACTTATGTTGCTTAAGGAAAGAGTTAGGATGGATCAGATGACGAGAAAATCATGGATATCTTGCTTTTATAGCAATCTCTGAAGATGATTCACCTCACATATCTCAGGTATCATTTCCTTGAACTTCTGCAATATTTAATTCTCAATATTCAAAGCATGTTAAGATCTTTGTATTTAAATGTTAACACATGCACAAGCATGATTGTTCGCACAAAATCACGCAAGCGTACGCGGTCACAAGTAATATATGAATAAGTCAAGTTCGTTCCCACAGAGACTGGTTTAGGTTACTATAGTTATGCACTTATGCAACAATGTATGGCTATTGTTCAATGCTAAGACAATATCAAATTTGGGGTTTTATCAACTAAATTAACTAGCAACTTACAAAGACTATAATTAACTAAGGAAAATTATTGTTGATTTACTTACGAGAATAAAACATGGGATCCTAACTTCATTAAATACTTCATCTAGAGTTTTATGTCTTTAATCAATGCATGTGACGGTTATGACAACTAATCGGATAACACGAAATCAGTACACGCTACCTTTCAGTATACGTATACCAAACCACCCAAACATCCACAAAAGAGATAGAAGTCGAGTAGACACCAATTATGCTTAGACCCTATATGTCTATAAGATTTGAAAACATAACGGTTTAACGAGCAAGTTATCCATTCAGATTACATAGGGCAGGTAAGATGGTTAAAATTACCTACGAATCATGCATGACAAACATACATAAACCTATGCTAGCATGGCAAGTTCTAAACCTCTATATCCACTTTCGCAATCAATAGAGATTAACAAACAACTTAGATGTTAGCTACGCATCCAAGAAGAATAAGCACAACCAAACTAGGTTATCAATAATTCATCACACACAAATCTTTAAAATAATTAACTACTAAAATCCATAGATAAATCCGTTAGAATCCCACGATAACGATTAGTTCATAATCGAACCGTTCGTCATCATGGGTTCTAATGAAAACATGATAATAATAAAGTCTGGAATACTAATAAGAGTAATAAGTACTAAGGTTTATGAAACAACTGATCCAAAGTATCGCCTAAAGAAGAATACAAAAGATGTAATAAACAAGAACTCCGTTGCTTGTCACGAGCGTTGGAATTTTTCCTCCACGTTGTATCTTCTGGCTCTCTCTGCTGGTAGATAGATAGATAAGATGTTATGTAACCCTAAAATCGTCCCCAAGTGTATTTATAGCCTCGTGGTTGACCGGTCTCTGCCTCTTTCCAAAATAGAACAGAATCAGGATCTTCAGCATTCGACATAGCGCGAGCGCGCTCCAACAAGGCGCGGGCGCGCTCTCTTTCCTTCATGCAAGCGTGGGCGCACTATGAACAGTGCGGGCGCGCTCCTTCTACTGTTCATGGATTCTGCAAAATATTTTCTTTACTTTTCCTTACGCTTCCAACTCCCTTACCGCATGGCCTTCACTTCTAATGCTCTATACCACCATATAGTCATGAAAACTCCACAACTCTGCCAACTCTGTAGCTCTGCACATTCTAACGAAAAACACATTAAAAGCACCAAATACTTGAGTGCAATCAATCAATTTAAGCCGATACAAAGCGTTCCAAGTAGATATAAAATCCACTTATCAATGATAGCATCTCACCTGGATGGATTGTTGAATCAGTACTTGTGTGTGTACATAGAAGATCTTATATATATGTGTGTATGAATATTTGTAGAATAAGATTATTTGCAATAGTGAGATAGAAGCTTTCTTAAGAAAAAACTCTTAGTTTTAGGAGTTAAGTTTCTGGCAAATAAGACCTTTGTTAAGCTAAGTTTCAGTATCCCTAGTAGAACAAGATTTGCTCATTTATTCTTAATTGTTTGTTAAGGAATAAACAATTTAAAAGATGGAAGAATTACCTTTAGTGTCAGTAGAATTTGTAGAACACCAAGCTATATCTAAAACTGACTTAGGTAATAGAGAAAGTTAGATGACATACAACAACAGAATGGATTAGATAGAATTAGTAATCTAATTGTTAATTCTTTTATTCCATGTGTATTTAGAAAATTATTGAATACCTGTAAATCTATTTGCTACCTATTACACTTGTGTATATTGGTTAAAGTAGAAAGTACTGAATTTTCTAAAATGCCTAATTTGCACATTTCTTATCTGCAATGTCATAATGCTGAATGTATGCCATGTATTCTTATTAACATGCCTGCTTATCTGAATGTCATGAATGCATCTCTTAGTACTTGCATTAATCATAGAAAAAGAATGTTTAAGAATCACATTAGGGCAAAGACTGATGGTCAATCAGAGATAAGAATAAACATGTAAAGGTTGAAGCTGTTGTTACCTCTGTTAAAAGAAAAATCTCTAATCCATCTGGACCCAAGCAAAGAAGTTGGGTACCAAGAACTTTTAATCCATTTGTGAGTGCAGGGCAAAGAAGGTTAATCGATTTATATGGTTTCTTGGTTATTACTACTAAAGACATATGATCAAAGAAAGAACTTGCCATCAAATGTGATTGAGAAAGCTGTTCCGTCAATAATCTTTGGAGATGACATCAAAGGTTTTCATCACGGGACATGGCTACGTTGGAAAAGGAATGTCATCATGTTTACAATGATTGGTATCATTGATAACAACTAATAATTGGAGTCAAGGATAACAATTAGAAGCATCTTTCTTGCTGAAGATTCAAAGCACAAATATTCTGTTTAGACAGTTCTGCATCAAAGGACAAAATGTCAATTCAATGAAGGAGCTGTGTTTATCTCAAGCAGGAAGGTTGAGAAAAAGCTTGCTCTTCAAAGAGTAAGAAAAGAATATGTTTATAGTTAACCTGGAATCTCAGGCAAAGGTGAAGTCAACAACTTCCACTGTAAAGCTTCATTAGACAAGAGTTTAGCTATTACATAAGAAGCTCACACAGTTGTATGACAATACAAGGAACTCTTTTGTAAAGAGGGAATTGGTGAGAGAACTGCCTCATCTGGGATTCAAGCTGGATGAAATATGTGAGGCATGTTAGAAAGGGAAGTCAAAGAAACATCACAGAAAAGGAATGATATGATAAGCATTATTGAGCCGCTTCAGACGATACGTATGGAATTCTACGGACTAGTTAATGCCATGTCTACATCAAAGTAAAGATATACTTCAGTGATGGTTGATGACTACTCTTAATACAAAAAGGTGTTGTTCGTGCAATCTAAAGGACATGACATCACATATGATTGACATTTCCCTGATCAGTAACAAATACAGGAAGACCCCGTACGAGTTAATGGCCAATAGAAGCAAACACTAAATTTCTTTCAGGTGTTTGGAGGAAAATGTTTTACAGTAAAATATGGAAGTGAGCATCTTGGCAAGATTGGCAGCTAAGGCTCATGAGGATATTTTCCTTGGCTACTCAGTGGAATCTAGAGCCTACGAGGTAAATGTGATTAATCAACAAGAGGTGATTGAAAGTCTGGATATGATGTTCAACAACTCCAAGCTCCCAGCTGTTATGTGTGATATTAATAGTAATGATGATTCAAATCAAAGCAGTGGTAATGGTAGTTTAACTACACAACTCAATACTTCAACAGAACCACTCAGCGAGGATGAGGATTCTCAGGAAATCCCAGCAACAGCTTAGGGGGAGCAAAAGCAGGATCAATTAGTCAGATCAACACCACAATGAAAATCAAGAGGACACTTCAAGAACATATCTGTCAAGACAAATGGTTTAGATTCAAGATCATTCCTGATGTCTAGTTCTTAGTGATCCTAGTGGTGGAGTAAAGACCGGAGCTATAGAGTATGAATGATTATTTTCTTGGTTTTCTTTCTGAAGAAGAAACTAAGAAAGTTAAAAAAGCTCTGATAGATCCAGATTGGGTGATTGCATAGCAATATGAACTCAATCAGTTCTAAAGGCAGATTGTATGGAAGCTGGTATCCAGACCAAATCCAGACCAAATAACAGAGTTGTAATTGGTACAAGGATAACCAGAAGTTTACTGGATGACAATGTTATTGTTATGAGGAACAAGGCCAAACTGGAGGCTAGGTTACTATCAGGAAGCAGTATCGAACAAGAATCACCAGTGACGAGACTTGAGGATATCAGGATATATCTGGCACCTGCTGCATATTCAAACTTTAATATCTATATGGTGAATATGATCAAGTACACTCCTGATTGGTGAGATAGTAGAAGAAGTCAATGTACAACTTCTCTTCAAGATCACAACAGGTTGGTATGAACTAGTATCAATACTCAAGCAATCGTCAAAGACATGGTATGACACTCTAACTGAACTTTTGCAGAATGTGAATTTATTAGAGTCGTCATATATATATAACTCTCTATATCTTAAGGCACAAACATAATGTCATATATGTGCAGTGATATTGTGACGCCCTCCAAACCCGGGGTACAGATTTGAGGAGTCATCCGAGAAACAGAATACTCTTTAACACATGCATAATATATATAAAGACACAAATACCCCTTAACCAAGACCGCATCCAGATTATGGTAATGAACACAAGCTACTACAATCTTTTATTAATACAATACCAGTTTTATCAGAGTTATTACATCAGAACTAAAGTTCAAATCTAGACATCTAATCTAGAAAAGCAAAACAACAACTACCCTGCCAATGACAATGACTCGAGGGGCTCTCCTGGCTGCTGGTGAACTATCGGTCACGCTATGCCGACTCATACTCTCGCTTCACTGGAATAGGGTTAGAAAACAACAAGCAAGAGTGAGCCAAAATTGCTCAGCAAACATCAATGAATCATTTCTATCACAGTTGTAAGGATATGAATTTATGATATCAGAATCAACAATATTTAGCTAACACATGCTTTGTATCAATAACAATTGAAGAAAAAGAATTAGAATTTGGCTTATACATTTTATTCAAATCAAAGGTTGTGCTGCTGGCCAGCCACGCATCAACCCCGGACTAGCTCACAACATAGTCCTCTACTGGATCCTAGGCCAAACTGGGCCTTAAGTTATTCCGACCATAAATATGGCCCGACCAATTACTGGTCCATTTTAAAAACATGCCAAATCTATCATAGGGTATAAACAATAACATGCTCAATAAGATAAACTCAATGTATAGTAATTGCAAAAGAGCTTCAACTGCTCAATATCAAATGAAGATCGAGAAAGAATCATGGAATAATTTCAATGGTGCATTGTACTCATTCAATAAGGAGATCAAGATTGGTAATCGATAATCAATGACCGTAATCAATAGTCAAGATGGAAGTCAAATAATCAATGGTTGTCACTAATGATCAAAGGATGATAAACAATAACCAAATGGTGGTAAACAATAATCAAGTGAGTTGGAAATAAGGGTTTCCGATGCAGATCAAATCAAAGAATCAAGAATCTCTAAGGAAATGGAATCAGTTGTCCAAATGCGGTTAAAAGATTGATAATTTGAATTGTTCTGGGGATAATGATATTCAAGTAATCAAGACAGTAATAAATTCTATCACAAGTAAAGGCACAGATACCTGCCTGGTCTACGCTACTGTCGGATCGACTCTGCTCACTCTACCTTTCCCTTTCCCTTGCTCCGGGAACTCGATTCTATAATTAAACAACTCATCACAATAAGTCTAACTATTCTCGTTCTACTCTCGACATTTATTCAATCAATAATCACATTTAAACAAGTAACCGGTTACGTATCAGACGTCCGGAATGATTTACGATATTTAAAACTCAGATATTTGCCCTAGTACGGGCATATACAGACTATAAAACACAACACACAATTAATATGAACCATATAGCACTTATAAACATTTTTAAAACATCATACGAAACTTATTTGAATTTTAGATAAGTCACGATTAATTTTTAAATCAAAACTCGGATTTTTAAATCCCATATAAACATTTAAATGCAAATAAATCAATTAATAAAATTAATTGACACTTTTTAAATGCTCAAACTATTTTTAAATAAATAAATAGGCTTGAAAATAATTAAACTGAATTTTAATTAATTAAATCTAATTAATAATTAATTTTTAAGAATTAATTGATTAAAAGAAATAACCAATTAATTAATAAATTAATTATTAATTAAAAATATTTAAAATAATTAAGTTTAATCAATTTTCGGATTTAAAATAATAAATATAAATTTCCAGAATTTTTCTAATATTAAAATATATTTTTAAAATAAAAATATGAATTTTTAAAGTTTTTAAACTATTTTCGAATTAATTTAAAAAAATAAAATCCAAAAATAGTTTTCAGAAAATGAATTAGGGTTTTGAAGATTGAAACTGATATGGTCAGAAAAGTAATTATAGAAATATAATTGACTGGTCAAACAAAAGGCCAATATTTAAAGCCCAATACCCTAATTATTCATTAATTTCGTAATTAATGAATAGGGAAAATATACAGCTCATAAAAAGAGTCCAAATTATGGCAAATTGGTCAAAGAAGGATCCAGAATCCCAATTAAAGGCAATTAATGAGTCATAACCTTTATCAACAAGGAAACGAATTCTTCAGCAAGAAATACAATACTTATCCAATATCAAAAAGAAGACTTATCCGCTAAGTCTCCCAAACATACCATAAATACTAGGCTCCAGACGCCTATATAAGGTCCCTGATCCTACAATCAGAACTACGTCTTTGGCTTGATTCTCAATAACAATTTGAGATACGTAGGCATCTTGTGAGGACCAATTTAGTCCGGATACACGAGTGCAGCCATTAAAGCTCGAAAGCTCATTAATCCAAGCAATTAATATACAAGTACGTTTTTTAATCCATAACATTTGGCGCCGTCTGTGGGAAGACAACATCAACCATGGCAAACACACGAAGAACAGCTCGGGATACTCAGACTCCCGACGATCGCCCCCTCACCTCTGAGGCTGATCAGCCACCGCCGACTACCGGCACACAAGGGGCGAATATCCCTACCAGTACTCAAGGACCGGAAATCCCGATTTCGGTTGAAGGGACGAATCCCCTGCAGATGGTCATTCATGGATCTAATCCACAAGAGACCGTTCACCAGCAACCAATCACGACCTCCCCGCTGCTCATGAGTGCACCAAGGAGCCTTCAACTCCATACTACTGATCTCCCTCAATACGCGAATCAGACTTTGGGGATGCCAAGCTATGGCATGCCCCCTCGACCCATGGCGGGCGGTAGTGGAACTAATCCAATCTACCATGAGGCATATGTGCCTCCTTATATTCAAGGTCTGGGACCCCAAAATCAACAAACTCGTCAGACCCCTCTCATTCAAGATTACTCTGGCCCATACACTGAGGATGAGGGTTATACAACCGGGGAGGATGTCGCCCCAAGGAGGAGACGTTCTTCACAGACAAATCGGGAGCCACCCCAAACTACTAGGGAGAAGCTTGCAGCCCATGAGGCAGAGACTGCAAGGCTCAAAAAACTCCTTGCTGAAGAAGAGGCCGCTCAAACTCGGGGCCGAACGACTGAAGGAATCCCGATAATCAACTTGGATCCACCAAGAAGGACCAAGAGGGCTGAAGCCCCAAGGGGTGATCCTAGTAATCTGTTGCCCCTAGGAGGTCCTGATGATCCTACACCACCGTTTACTCAAGACATCATGAAAACGGCTATATCCAGAAAGTTTAAGATGCCTTCGATCAAAGCCTATGATGGAACGGGAGATCCCGCAAATCATGTAAGGATATTCTCCAATGCACTGCTGTTGCAGCCGGCCAACGATGCGGTCAAGTGTAGGGCGTTTCCCCAAACTCTTGCTGGCATGGCTCAACGTTGGTACAGCCGTCTACCTCCCAACTCTATTGGGTCCTTTAAGGAGCTAAGCAAGGCTTTCATCAACCAGTTCATTAGTGGAAGGGTGCATGAGAAAAGTTCTGCATCACTCATGGCAATACGTCAAGGAAAGAATGAAGCCCTAAGGGACTACATTAATCGATTCACTCGAGAGGCTTTGAAAGTCCCGGATTTAGACGACAAAGTGGCTATGATAGCCCTGCAACAAGGAACCACTGATGACCACTTCAGGAGGTCGTTGGCTAAACATCCACCAGAGAGCATGTTGAAGCTCCAAGATAGAGCCGGAAAGTACATCAAGGCTGAGGAAAGCATGAGAAAGTATGAACCCACCGCTGCCGACGGTGGAAACTCAAAGAAAAGAAAAGAAACTCAGGAGTACGACGTCAAGGAAAAGTTTCCCCGAACATCAAAGAATTCTGACTCTCCACCCAAGAGAAATAACTTTGGGCCAAAGTTCACGGAGTATGCAAGATTGAATACTCCCAGGAGTCAAATTCTGATGGAGATAGCCAAGGAAGAAGATATCAAATGGCCAAAGCCAATGAGGGCTGATTTGTCCAAACGAAACCAAAATCAGTTTTGTCGGTTCCACAAAGAAGTCGGTCATGACACCGACGATTGTAGGCAATTGAAAGATGAGATTGAGTTTCTGATACGAAGAGGAAAACTCAGCAAGTTCACTAAGGATGGAAGCCAAGGTAGCCAAAGGGGGAACTATGAAAGAAAGGATTATGATAGAAGGGACAACGATCAAGATCGGAATCCCAAGCCCCGAGGGCCAGTGATCAACATGATATTCGGAGGGCCAACTGCTGCTGGGTCCTCCCGAAACTCAAGAAAAGCTTATGCCCGAGAGGTACTGACCGTCGTTGGAGAAGCACCGAAGCGTGCACGAACAGAAGTGTCAATAGGTTTTGATGATTCAGACTTGGAAGGGGTGAAGTTCCCCCACGATGATCCTCTTGTCATAGTACCTGTGATAGGCAACTCCGAAACAAAGAGAGTCCTAGTCGACAATGGAGCCTCAGTAGATATCTTGTTCCACGATGCCTTTATCAAGATGGGTTACACTGATTCTCAGTTGACACCCTCTAATATGCCCATATATGGGTTCAATGGAGTGGAATCAAAGGTGGAAGGCACTATCCAACTCCCAATGACCATGGGACAAGGAACGAATACATCCACTCAGATGCTGAACTTCATATTTATAAAGGCAACCTCAACCTACAATGCGATCCTTGGGAGGACGGGTCTTCATGCGTTTAAGGCTGTTGCCTCATCTTACCACCTGAAACTCAAATTCCCCACTCGGAATGGGATTGGTGAAGAACGGGGAGACCAAAAGATGGCTAGAAGCTGTTATGTAGCCGCGTTGAGGCCTGATGGAGTTGGGGGGCAGGTTCTCCCCATTGAAGATATGGACACTAGTGACAATGAGGACCGAAGAGGGAAACCAGCTGAGGATTTAATCCCAATTCCCTTAGTCCCGGATGAACCAGAGAAGGTGACTTATGTTGGGGCACTACTGCCCGAACCATTGAAAGGCAAACTCGCATCTTTTCTTCAAGAGAACAATGACGTTTTTGCTTGGACAGCGGCTGACATGCCAGGGATTGATCCCCAACTAATATCTCACAAATTGAATGTGGATCCAGAAAGGAAGGCAGTGAAACAAAAGAAAAGAAGTTTTGCTCCAGAGAGGCTTGAAGCCATTAAGCAAGAAGTAAATAAGCTTTTAGAAGCTGGGTTTATTGAAGAAATCCAATTTCCAGAATGGTTAGCTAACCCTGTGATGGTCAAAAAAGCTAACGGGAAGTGGAGAATGTGCGTCGACTTCACCGATTTGAATGATGCATGTCCTAAGGATTGTTTTCCCTTACCTAGGATTGATGCCTTGATAGATGCCACTGCTGGGCATGAGATGCTAAGTTTCATGGATGGCTTCAGCGGATATAATCAAATCAAGATGCACAAAGATGACATCGCCAAAGTGTCGTTCATCACTGACTTTGGTGTCTTCTGTTTCTTAGTCATGGCTTTTGGGCTTAAGAATGCTGGAGCAACCTATCAAAGGTTGGTGAACAAAATCTTTGAGCACCTGATTGGAAAAACCATGGAGGTCTACGTAGATGACATGTTAGTCAAGAGCCTTGATAAGGCCAATCACATTGAGCACCTCCGAGAGGCTTTTGAAGTGCTGAGACACCACAAGATGATGTTGAATCCAGCTAAGTGTGCCTTTGGTGTAGGCTCGGGAAAGTTTTTAGGTCTGATGGTTTCCAAGAGAGGAATCGAGGCTAATCCCGACAAAATCAAAGCGATTCTAGACATGGAACCACCAAAGACTGTCAAGGATGTCCAGAAACTGACGGGAAGAGTGGCTGCTTTGGGAAGATTCATCTCCAAGTCTGGAGAGAAGTGTTTACCCTTCTTCAAAGCACTCAAAAAAGTGAAGAATTTTGAATGGACAACTGAAAGTCAAGAGGCCTTTGAGGCCCTGAAGAAATATATGGCTGAAGCACCACTGTTGGCAAAACCCAAGCCAGGAGAAATTCTCTATTTATACTTGGCGGTTTCCAACACAGCCCTTGGAGCTGTTTTGGTAAAGGAAGAAGTAAAGGTTCAGAAACCCATCTACTATGTGAGCAAGATTCTACATGGGGCAGAAATAAACTACTCAATGGTTGAGAAGTTTGCCTTAGCCTTGATAATGGCCTCAAGAAAGCTACGCCCCTACTTCCAGGCTCACAAGATAGAGGTCTTGACTGATCAACCTCTAAGAAACATCTTGCATAGCCCTCAAGTTAGTGGAAGATGAATCAAATGGGCCATTGAATTGGGCGAATTCAACATCAAGTATAAGCCTCGAACGGCCATAAAAGCTCAGGCACTTGCTGACTTCATGGTTGAATGCACCATTGACAACCAAGAAGTCGGGGGGCAGGAAGTAACTATGGAAGATAAGAAAGATGAGGAAATGACCTTCAAAGAATGTTGGGTGCTCTATTTTGATGGAGCATCAAAAACAAAATCAAGTGGAGCTGGTTTAGTGCTACAGAGTCCTGATGGATTCCTAATAGAGTATGCATTAAAACTTGACTTCCCGACGACAAACAATGAGGCTGAGTATGAAGCTCTGATAGCTGGCTTAGGGCTGGCTGGAGCCTTGAGAGTCAAAACTCTGAAAGTATGTGGAGACTCGAGGCTAGTGGTTTCCCAAGTAAATGGGGAGTTTGAGGCCAGAGATGAAGTCATGGCCAAGTACTTAAAACTTGTCAAGGCCATTATGACTCAGTTCGATGAATGCTATGTGGAGCACATTCCAAGGGAGGAAAATATGAAGGCTGATGCCTTGTCTAAGTTTGCCTCTTCTGAAATTGAAAACTATGCCGGGAGTGTATACTTCCAAGTCTTGAAGACCCCAAGCATCAATGGAAAGTTGGTAGCCCCCATTGGTATCACCAGTTGTTGGATTGATCCCATCAAAGCTCATCTGGAAACTGGGTGGCTGCCCAACGACACTTCAGAAGCACGAAAGCTATACGTCAGAGCACTAAGGTATGCCCTAATTGAGGGAATCCTATACAAGAAATCTTTTGTTATTCCGTACTTAAAGTGCTTGAGACCTCAAGAGGCAGAATTGGCCCTAAAGGAAGTGCATGAAGGGAATTGTGGGCAACACTTGGGGGGCAGAGCCCTGGCTCATAAAGTCACTCGTCTAGGTTTCTATTGGCCAAGCATACTTGCTGATGCTAAAAGCTACGTCAAGAAATGTGAACGGTGCCAGAAACATGCACCAGTGGTTAGGCAACCACCAGAGATGATGACATCCATTAACTCACCTATCCCCTTTGATATGTGGGGAATGGATATACTCGGGCCATTTCCTATGGCAAGTGCTCAAAGAAAGTACTTGATAGTAGCAATTGATTATTTCACCAAGTGGATTGAGGCTAAGCCATTAGCCAAGATAACCACCAAGCAAGTGATGCAATTCTTCTGGGAAAATGTGATATGCAGATATGGAATTCCACGAGTCCTGGTCACGGACAATGGAACCCAGTTTAACAACGATGAGTTCAAGAAGTATTGTGATGAAAACAATATCAAGTTGCGCTTCACTTCTGTCGCCCATCCTCAAGCAAATGGGCAAGATGAGGTTGCAAATCGAATCATCCTTGATGGACTAAAGAAAAGAGTTGAACGCTCCAGAAACACTTGGGTAGACGAATTACTCCCTATACTTTGGGCATATCGTACTACTTGCAAAGTCACCACCGGGGCAACTCCGTTCCTATTGGCTTATGGAGCAGAGGCAGTGGTCCCAGTGGAAATTACTCACACCTCCCCAAGAGTTGAGGCTTATGAACCAGAAGAGAATGAAGAAGGCTTGAGGCTAGCTTTGGATCTAATTGATGAAGTTAGAGATGAAGCAAACGCCAAGATAGTTGAACATCAAAAGAAAGCCTCTTTCTACTACAACCTAAGGGTTAAAGAAAGTTTCTTTCGTCAAGGAGACTTGGTTCTCAGAAAGATTGAAGCATCCGGAGTTGGACAAAAAGGGAAGTTGGCCCCAAATTGGGAAGGACCATATCGCGTCAAAAACGTATTTGGTCGAGGCTCCTACAAGCTAGAAACCCTTGAAGGGCATGAGGTGCCAAGAACTTGGCATGCCTCCAACTTGAAAGTTTATTATGTTTAAGGTGTTTCCTAAGTGGATTCACTACTAGAAATAAGGTTTGATAAAACCAAACCAAGTTTTTAAAACTTGAGTATTATGTAAGGGTTGAGCCCATTCTTCAAAGTTATGAATTATATACTCCTATTCATCATGTTTTGAATGCATTACATACTGATAGATATGTACAAAATGCTAACTAAACGTGCAAAAGGCAAGAAAACAACACAAGCCATGAATGGCCACAAAATATAAATAAAACTAAACTTACAAAAGTTTAAGTTAGGCTCAAAGGCAGGAAATACATAGAAAGAAAATACAAAGCCATGAATGGCCATAAAGAAACTACAAACTACGGCTGCGCGTCACCATCCTTGACTCCCGCATCTGTCTCCTCCCCTGAGCTAGAGCCAGAAGAATGCTCATCAGCATCATGGTCATCAGCAGAAGTGTCACCGAGGGGTGATGAATGTCCTGGGTCTAAAATCCTGGCATCATCCTCCTCCATGTCATCTACTCCAGCCAAGATACGCTCCAAGGGAGTAGGAGGGTGAGGAGCAGGAAAATCAGCAGCATCAAAGACTCCAGGATGCTTGGCCAAGATAGCCTGAACAGCATCCTCCCATCCTGAAGTATGCTGAACTGGGAAAAGGACCTCGTCATGCTTCTCGATCAAGTCCTTGTACTCCTGAGAGTCAAGGTACTCATCAATGCAATCATCCTTGCCTTTCCTCAGCTCAACAATATCAGCCTGAGCGTCAGCAAGCTCCTTCTCCCTCCTGGCAAGAGTCTCCTTAAGAGACTTCACCTCCTCCTCGGACCTCTCCAGCTTGACTCTGTTGGCCTCAGAGGAGGTACGCCAAGCCTTAGCTTGGAACAATACCCCCTGAAAGTTGGCATTGGTCTGCCAAAAGATAAAAGTTAGGAAAATATAAGCAGAAACTTCAAAGAAATAGCTAAGGTAAAGAAAATTACCGCAGCAATAGCTTGAGCCCCAAGATGCTCAGCACCCTCAAGGGTGGAATCCGCAACGAAATCCTTGTAATCACAAGGGGTAAGAGAGTGGTACGACCAGTCCACAGCATGTTTGGACACCCCAGTAATGGTGTCCTTCTTCCTGATACCCCAGTTGGGGCGCCACACTGAGGACTTGGCAGACACAGGAATGTCCACCTCATCCACAGAAGGGATCAAGAAGCTGGGAGCACTGGCTTTCCCCCTGGGATCATCCCCGATCCTAGCCCTTTTCATCCTGGATGTCTCTACATCCTTGGGCTCATTGGTCTTGTTGATAAAGGCCGCAGCTACAAGAAAAGCCGGAAAATGGTTAACAGAAAATCACAAAGAAATAAAAATAGGCATAATGAAAAGGGATAAGCAAAAATACCCTTATCATGAACAGTAGAGAGCCCAACGGACTTGAGGACGAACTCGTCCAGTAACTCCCAAGCCACGGTAGTCCTATTATCCTTAATGAGCTCTGAGTAGGCATGGAGCTCCTCCTCATTCAAGACAATGTTACCGGGACTACCATCAGAAACTCTCCCAAAAGATGTACGGAACAGGGTTCCCCAGTCCCCTCCTTCCCATACAAGATACATGAACTCATTTTTCCATTTGGGGTTATTATCTGGGATTGATTTGGGGTGAAAAATGAAAGGAAAGCCTACCCTATGGCTTATATACACCCAACCCAAGTTGTTGGCTGAGCTATTCTTAAACTGAAAGATCTTTCTAAACAAAGGTACAGAAAGAGGAAAGTTTTTACGAAGGCATAAAACCATGAAACAATTAATTATCCTCCAGGCATTTGGAGGTAATTGGCAAGGGTTGACTTGGACATCTGCCAAAAGTCTAGGAATAAACTCGTGAAAAGGGAACCTAAGGCCAGCAACTATGGCATCCCTATAAATACACAAAGCATTTGACCGCCAGTGACAAGAACGGTCACCGGGGCCGGCAGGAACAAGCTTTAAGGGGGCCTTTACCCTATACATCTTATTATAATCTTTTATCATATCTACTTCATGGAATTTATTGCTACAATCATACGAATCTAAAGCAAACACTGACCGGTATTCATCCCCACGTTCATTAATCATATCATGCAAAGACATGTATTTTGAACGAATAGGAATGGGGGTACCTCTTTTTGAAGCGGAATTCATCTTTTGGAGGCGTTGGGAAGCTCGATCGGCCATTTCTAACCCAGAAAATCTTCAAATCTTCAAAGAAAATTGCCCAGAAATCTTCAAGGAAACCCAGAATCTTCAAAGAAACCCAGAATCTTCAAAGAAAATCTTCAAATCTTCAAGTGAAAACCCAGAAAACGGTGAGAAAATCTCGCCGGGAATCGCCTTGCGACAGAACCCTAGCAGAGCAATCTAAAGAAAATTTCGGAGAAAATCTAGCAGAGTAACTTTGAGAAAGTGAAATGTGAAGAATGAATGGAAACTAATGAGAACTCACCCTTATATAGGGATCGCAGCCGGTCAATGGGCCGGTTGAAGGAAGGGAAACCGGCATTAGCCGGTACGGCCCATAAAAGGCTAAAAGCCCAATTGATAAAGTTGAACAGTGAAGATCCTTGGGCCCAACTAAGCCCATTACAAAAAACTAAACTACATTTTCGATCAAAGTTCTGATCAAATAAGTTCGAATAAAGCCCAAAATGGCTCTTGTATTCGACCAAAAATCTCGTCGAAAGGATAAAAGCCCAATTATTAAAAGGCTAAAGGCCCAATAAAAAGATGAAGGCCCAATTGCTAAAATCCTTGGGCCCAAATGAAGCCCAATATATGTGGGCCCTAAAAGTCTGTAACGAACCAAGTATTCGACCAGAATCCTAGTCGAATGAGTTCGAATATGCACCAAAACTGAAGTCTCGTTCGACCATGTTCCTGGTCGAAATCATTCGACCAGGCACCAAAACTGAAGTCTCGTTCGACCATGTTCCTGGTCGAAATCATTCGAACAGGCACCAAAATGAAAGCCATGTTCGACCTTGAACCTGGTCGAATGATGCAAAATGAAAGTCCTGTTCGACCACAATCCTGGTCGAAGCTATTTGTAAGACCCCAGATTTTGGGTAGAATTAAAACTTTTATTATATGTTGATGTAAATGTGGATAGTGGCAATGACTTTGAGAATCAAGTTATGAAATGAATATGAATTTCGGTTTTCAAACATTTTGAGAATAGTAAGAATGGACTGAACATATAAATAAGAACAATCAATCTGGAAGATAAGAATACAATACTCCAGGGAAGGAAAGTATTTTTATGTCATCCAAATCAATATCTGGAATACATCCGACAACTCCGTAAACAAGATAGCGTGTGCCCGAGACAGCACTAGAACATTTCTAAGTGAAAGAAGTAAAGAGAAATAAACCAGGAATATTGGATCGGATATTGAACCAAAGGATTATAGAAAAACCACTGATGAATAGTAACTTTTGATGAATAGTAAATTTTTGTCGTTTAAAAAGTTTTTCAGACCACCCCATATGCGGAACGATATAATAAACTTTCAAGGGCGTATTAGTGATCTACGATGTAAATGAAGGAATGCAAAAGCTGTCAGAATCGGAAAAATAGCATTTCTGTTTTCTCCGAAATTTCACCAATAACGGACGGATTAATTATTATTTGAGAATAATTGAGGATTTAGATTATCAATTCCATGGATATGGATTAATAAAAGAATTAGAGATATCAAAAACACTTACAGGAAATTACTTCGATAGAACGCTTAAGAAACCCTGCGAACATTTTTTTTCGAGATTAAGCGATTAAGCGAACGAATCATGGATTAAGGATTGAAATTATGACAAGATTAAATGTATACATGGAAGTAACATGTAACAAGATTAATTCGAGAAATGCAACATTTGGATCATCCGTGTGAAAGGAAAGCGAACTGGTAAAGCTGCTTGCCACCATGATCTCCATTGCGTGACACGTGTCCCTGCTTTGCCACCATGAGGCTCCACTGATCGACACGTGTCCTGGGCATGCAATGACTCACCACTCTTTACACAAATATCAGCATTTCAAGCATTATTAACCAAAAACAAAAAGAAAGAAAAGAAGAAAAGCAAGAGAAACACAAATTTCTCTCAACTGATCTGTTAGAGCAACCCTCAAATAAAAATTCGTATCTCACAATACACCCATGATAAAATCACCAAAATTTAACCACAGCTTCTCCATTCTATGTATAACACTCGTTAAAAATTTCATGGCAATCCAAGGTGTTTAGCCTAGTCAAATATCCTCTCCAAGTTGAAGAAACCAAACTGTCCAGTCCATGACAGTTTCAACCTCTCACCTTAGAGAGCCAATAAGTCGAGATTCAAGCATCCCCTGGTGATGATCTGTAGCTCAAAAGAAAGCTCCTGAAGAGTAGAAGGTGTGGTAAAGATTTGAAAACCAAACTCTCAATTTTCGATTTTATATGATTTTTACAAAAGTGATGATGAATAGTAACCCTTAGAAACTAACTTCGTCTTTCTTGATTTCTTTGATGATCTAAGCTAGCTTAAGGCCATACAAGGACTATATAAGGATTATTAGCGCTGGTATACTCTCCAAGGAAGGTATAAACTTTAAGGACCTTAGACCTTACTTTGATTTTATGCTTGTTCTTGATGGATTTGAGCTTGGTGATGTTTATAGTATGATTATAAGCATGAAAGCATGATTATGTAGTGGTTGATTTGACTTGAGAAATTTGGGGTATAAACTGAAAAAGTAGGCTGATATTGATGAGTATTATGTTCATGAATTTTATGGATGCCCGGTGTGGCTTGGATTTGAGGTTGTGATTTTTGGAAAACGTTACGATTATAGCCGTCGTAATGCCCATTTGATTTAAGACTGTTTTGAGCATGAATTACGAACTGGTATTGGAATATTTTTGAACAACACTGACCAGTAACATGTAGGTCTTGTTTTAAGGTTTGTTTTGATATGAAGATCATGTCTATACGATTTACGGTTTAGGAGAAACGTGAGTTTTAGTAAACGCCATTCGGAAGAATGACCCATCTCTGTTCAGCAACTTTGAGTCTATATTTGGACCACTTCGGAGCCATATTAAAATGTGAAACTTGGAGGAATAATACTAGAGACAGTTAGGAAGGATCACGAAAAAGATTCGGATTAAAAAGATTATTTTTCGATTTTATAAAAATGTTTTAGTCGAGGTCGCGCAAGTGAAAACCACTAAGAGCATGACTTAGAAACCGATGTTGCAAATGGTTAAGTATAACTTGGATTTGAGGATGGATTTCGAACCCAACTTATGATATAAGTATTTTACGGATAACATGGACTTAGTATGAGCCTATAACGAGTTAGTAATTCCTTGGTTGTGTTTTGCTTACATGTTTAAGCATTGAGTACAAGTGGATTATCCAGGGGATTAACCGTGTGTTTTCGTTTGACTTTGTCTAGATTGTTCGACATGGTCACGAGCCCTATCACTTCTCGAGCATCAGGCAAGTTTCCTAAATCTATACTTGGAAGTATCGATTGTATATTACTGCTGTTGCCATGTGTGGAGTTATACAGTTTTGCGATACATGTTATATATCGTGTTAAATAGAATTTGACTTTTGGATATTATACGAGCCGTGAGATAATGTAATTATGAACCGGTATACCTTGTAGCTCTATAGATAAGAGAATGTTTATTGTTTCGACTCTAGACCGGGAGTCGATATTTGTGTTATATAGATAGTCGCGGAAACCCGGAGGGATTCCAGCGGCAGAGTACTATTCATCTTGAGGGATATTATTATTAAACATTAATTATATTTCTAGAAAGTATTAATTACCTGGAAATGATTTGAGTAATGCTATTTGAATATTACCTCATTCGAAGGTTATTATTTGAAAATGATTTGGTAACGGGCTTATAAGCTAGATATGGATAGCGGTTATAAGCCAGGTTTTTATAAAGGCCCTAGGCTCAGAGGGCAGAGCATATATTGAGTTTATAACTTAGCCAGCGTATCGGGGTTATTTTGTAAGGTATATTTTCGAAAACCCGGACAGAGCTTTTTAGAAAGATTTTCGCAATAATTAACCTAAAGGCAACATCACCAATAAACCAGTGTTTATTTAATTAGTAAATACTTCTGGAAGCATTTACGGATTAAATAAGCCTTATTCGTCTAATTAAATTTGTTTACTTAGATGAATATCATTTTCAAAATGTTTTCTTAAAATCGCTTTGTTCCGGAATGATAACAAAGATATCGGGTATCTGTTATTCGAGGGTTAATTATTTTATGTAAGAATATTATTTATTAATATTCATTTGAGGATTATTGACGTTAAGAATATTATTTATATTCATTGGAGGATTATTGACTTAAAGGATAATATTTCCATTTGAGGATTAGTAATGAATATTATTTTCAAATATTCACTTGAAGATTATTTATTTAATGAATATTACCTTTAAATATTCATTTGAGGATTAATTATTTATTAAATGAATATTATTTTCAAATATTCAATTGAGATTATTATTTAATGAATATTATTTTGAATATTCATTCGAGGTTATATTATTTTGAATTATTCATTCGAGGTTTATTAGTTAATGAATATTATGTGGAATATTCATTTAATCCTTATTTATTTAATGGAAATTATTTCTAAATATTCATTCAAAGTTTATTTACTTAATGAATATTAATTTCGAATATTCATTTGAGGGTTTACTTATTCAATAAATATTATTAATTATTTTCAAATCAAAAAGAGGTTCCCAAAACAATGTTTTTCCATTTAAATCTGTCTTTTAAAGAAGATTTAAATGCTCGCTCAATTATCAAAAATATGGGAAACCTGTTTTAAGTAACTGCTACTCTTTTTAAACTCTCAACTCAAAACTGTCAGGGGACAAATATTTTCTCGAAGCAATTTAGTTGCTGCAAGTCAAATATTGTGTTACCACCTCAACGATCGAGGGGTAAATTCCTGGAACAAGTCGATATCCATTAACAAGCATCGCTTGGGAAATATTGGAGAATCTTCCTTTCCAACCTAGATATGACTACTGAGTGGAGTCGTATCAACAAGTATTACAATTGGGGAAAGGGAGACGATCTTTACGTTTCAGAGTCATGGATTTCATCTGAACTAGGAGCATGTGTAAGAGGTCGAGTCGCGCCGATCCATCACCTTATTGCCCCAAATGGGCCGGGAGATCCAGAAAGGCGGTAGACAATGTCAGGCTGTCGTGATACTTCCATCTACATGTAGAAAACATATTTTGTTGTACAACCTGCTACTGATCATAGTAAGGTTGGTACGACGGGCGCGGAGAAAGCTCCAGTATTGGTTCATCATCCATTTTGGATAATTCTGCAACATGTACTGAAAGGGACCACGGATGGCTCCGTTGGTACAGGTTTACCGATCATGTTGGCAGAGGGGTTCTGCAACATGTATTGAAAGGGACCAAGGATGACACCGTGGTACAGGTTTACCGGTCATGTTGGCAGGGGGTCGAAAAGTGTTTGGAATTGAAGTGACAATAAATCCATGCAACTTCATCTTTTATTTTATGAGTTATGACTCTGTGGATACCTTACATAACATGAGTTATGGTAAGGGAGTTGTTTATACTGAATCACCTTATAACTTCATCTTTTAAGTTATATGTTGATATTCTGCATATATAGCAGATATTTTTCGGAAAGGTTATATTTGGTTTACTTTGAAACCTCATCGTTTATACTAGAACTTTGTTCATAATATAGCCAAAGTTTGCAGAAATATTATGAAATTGATATTTGAAATACAACAATGGTATTATTTTTGGGATTACATTCCGATAAGGAGGTAATTTGAGTATCGAGATATTTTGACAAATTATTGTCTTATACCCGCTTTATTCTGGGTTGAATTAAAGGCAGGATTATGCCATACTTTTATTACCTTGCTGAGCTATCGCTCACTCTTGCTATTGTTTTATATATATTATATAGCAGCGAAGCAGGATGCCAATGGGACGGCACATACCCCGCAAGGCGTTTCCGTAAACAGCTTCTAGCAGTGATTCCAAAGGTAGTACGAACCAATCGAATCAGGCTACAGCTTTTGGTATTCAACTTATGTATAGATAAGAATGGTATGAGAGGATTGTGAGCATCAGAAGGCTAAGTTGGTAATGTAACATTACTTAGAAATTGTATCAGTGATAGATTCAAAGACATTTGGGTATTGTAATAAAAGTTATTTATTCCGCAATGGTTGTATTTGTGTCGTTTCTGAGACTCTAACCTGTGTGTGTGTGTGTGTGTGAGACATATATTGTGGGGTCGTGAGCAGGTGAATTATGAATGTTGTGAGTAATACAGGTAAGGCAAGGAGTAAATGGATCGTGACTACTCTAAATCCCTGACCCCGGATTTGGGGTTGTTACAGAAATGGTATCAGAGTGTTAGGTTACAGTCCTCAGAAATGATAGAAGATCGAGTCTTACAATACCCTTAAGAATGATAAGGACATCTAGAGCTCGAATTGAGTTCGTAGTCGGGTTAGAGGACATGACCCGGACTGTTTAAGATGAAGCCCGAGAGGGGACTTCTTCTGGGAAACCGTACTTAGGACTTCACAGTTAGTCACCTCGATTCGTATGAGTTATAGATTGATGGGATTCTGAGATACCAGACCCTGAGGCCTTCGAGTAGGCAATTGATGATGCGTTCCTTGAAATGGACGGAGACCCGATAAAGGAAGATCCATAGGAGGATCTAGAGGAAGACCCCATAGTGGGTCAAGGAAAGAATCTTGTAGAGAACGTGTTGATTGATAAAGATGTGGTATGTTACTTGAAGTCGTACAATAGGACCAGACGAACCTTCAAGGGACAAATAAGTGACGAGACAAGAATTTAAGGATCGTTTATGGCTCATCATGAGATATGACAAAGAATGGAGTAGAGTCTCTAAAGCATAAAAGGTAGAGGCAATACAACCAGTATCAGTGGATTGATTCGACTTGAACGAAACCTGTTACTCGTAGTCGGTTATAGTTGCCCATAAGGAGGCGGCATACGTAAGAACCAAGATGTTCAGATTTTCACGAACGATTAAGGGTACTTAGTTGCCTAGAATAGTGTAAGGAATTGCGTTGGCTATGAGATTTCAATCCCCCGCGACCAGCGATTCCACTAGAAATAGTGTCTATTACATCATTGAGGGATTTTATTATCTCAAGGAATATTGGGTATAAAGATGATTGAAATAGAGACCGGATTTAAGCTTGTAGTTTCTAACGAGCTTCCGAGGTACCGCCCAGTCGACATGTGGAACTGTCATTACTATGGGCGACAACGGTATCGAGGTCTTCTTAGAGAACAGAACGCTTACTTGAGACGTTTGCGCCTAGTCGAATAGAACTCCCTGCGATTGCAAATGTTGATGGTTGAATTCTTAGTGACTATTATAAGTCGGCAATGACGTAAGTATCAAACACCTTAGGGTGCGTGGAAAAGAAAAGCTTTGGAATTGAACGATTATCCATCAGAGGAGCCGACATAAAAGGCGTCCGTAGAGACCTTGGTAGTACCCTCCCCATTTGTAAATTATGTGGGATATTTCCCCAATCAATGATCTATCTTGACCTCTTTCCAAGAAAGAATTCTGATAAGGGTATATTCCCTCTTCGAAGTTATTTTATAACACTTGTGTTAAATCATAATTAATTTCAATTGTGTTAGAGGCTGTCACGATGCCTACTTTCAGGTTTTCGAAGCCCTGTCAAATGATTTTATTTAAGCTTTGACTTTTCCTCGAATAATTAATGACCCTATGGTGATACCTCACCACTTGGTTGTTAAGTACCAGTATCTTTTGGTTATTCTTTTCCTTGTATTTTCTTTGGAAACCGCACATTTGGAATCTGTTCAATTTTAATCCAAGGTGTTCCTTTAAGAAATATTGTCGAAAGACGATAATCATTAAATTGATCTCGAATTGCTTTCATACTTTTCAACTTCCACTGAGACGAACAACCCTATACTTATAGGGGCTACAAGGACTATCTGTCTATGTGATAGAAGTCTGATGGGACGCCATCACTTGTAAGTTGTGAAATACAAGAAGGCTAATTACCTTTAGTAATGTCTCAATCGAGGCACACAACGTGAGTTCTTATGATCATGTTGATCTCTCGGTAAATTCTTTTACCTCCAATAAGGGTACCTTCAAACTCATAACCTTATGATCACCAGTGTGTGACATTTTCCTTGATATGGGAGCTGTCTTTTCAAGACCCCATGATTTTTGTTATCCTCATTGAATTCTAAGGGGAGGCCAATCAGGTCAAATAAGTCAAAATTCGTCGATAGGAATTAGTTCGAAAAGAAATCGCCTATGACAGGAGCGAATCCCTAAGACAAATAGAATGTTAGTGACATATCAATGAATTGGTTTATTCTCCCAAGGATATTATGATAATAGAAAGCGTGTCGATCGATGTATGTGAAAGAAATAGCGATGTGCCGTGAGCTCCAGTGACAACGGTGTTAGACAGATGCCCTATAGTGGAATTGAGATTTTGGAGGAGTTGTTTACGAATATACACTACCTCTGGGTTAGCAAGATAAGTACTGACGATGGAGTCAGAGGGAGCTGGTATTGTGACTTGGGAGAGGTGCAGCGTGTGTGGTTCTAGAGGAATAATTTTCAGAAATATATGGAGACCCGGATGAAAATGAAAGTTAAAGAGTTAAAACCAGAAACCATGATTGTAACCGGGTATGAGGCCAAGTTTTCCGAATTATTGAGGTTTGTCCCGGAGTTTGTGAACACAGAAGAAAAGAAAGCCAGTAGGTTTCAACCAGGGCTACCTCCAACAAGCAGCCCACTGTCAGGACCTTTAAATAGCAGGTGCCCTTCTACACTGTTTAGACAGAGCTAATGCATTGTTGTATATCAAGATGTTGCATGACGATTAAACCTTAAGGCCGAGACGCTGAGGGAATAATTACAAGTAGAAATAGCCAATCGAGGGATTTTCCCATAAGACTGGTACATCCAGGTTGTGAACTAGAAATATGAGGCCGGCACTTTTGATAGACCTGATTCCTTTCAAGTTGGGAGAAGTTGATATTATAATAAGAATGGGTTGGTTGACACCCAATGAAGCCCAGACTGATTGTAGGGGATAGAGAGTAATAAATAAAGAATGGAGACAGATTCAGAGATTCTTGAATATAGTCAGCCTAAGAAATTATTATGCCGGAGATATGAGGCTTAATTAGCTCTTAAGGTTGACGCCAAGAAAAGAGATACCAAGTATAAAGGGAACTACAATAGTTTTGGGAGATTGTACAAGATCTTAATGCGCTACCAAATATCGATTGGGATGACATGAGAATGAATACCGAGTATTCAGAGTATAGTGGGAATGAAAGAGTTAGTGACTCAGTTACAAGAGTTGTTGTATAAGGATATGATAAGACCCAGTGTACCACCGTGGAGAGCCCGGTGTTGTTGTAAGAGAGAAAGATTTTAGCACAAGATTATATATCGAACCTCGAGAGTTGTATGAGTTTGACATGGAGAATAGGTACCCTTGTAAATGATTGTTTGATCAGCGGAAGAACGCTGTGTATTTCCAATTTACTTAAGAACTGGGTATCACCAGTTGGAAGTTAAATCCGAGGATATACCCAAGACTGCGATTCGTACCGGGAATAGACACTTCGAGTTTTCAGCGAGGTTATTTTGGGATTAACTATGCCCCCACAAATTTTATGGAATGTAATGAATTGGCTTTGAGTTACCCATGATAGTAGATAGCATGAGATGGAGAAATGGCTAGAATTGACCTAGGATTATGACCGTGAGATACACTACCATCCGGGGAAGGCCAATGTGGTGGCCGATACCCTTACTTTGAAATGAGACAGAAATGGATTCCGAATGATCGGGAATTAAAAGATGAGATTTTACACAACACCCAAGTTAGTCCAACAAACTAGAAGGACAAAAGATTTCACCAACAAGCGGCTAGTGACAACCAAGACAGACAGAGAAAGTATGCGGACTAAGCCCGCGAGTATAGAGATAGTACTGCTACTGATAAGCTAAATGGCATGTTGATGGATGACAAGCAAGTTTATGTTGGTGTATTTTCTGTACAAACAAGATAGAGAATATGAGGTTAGAGATTCGTGATGCTAAAAGATATCCCCATTTGTTTTCAGAGTGATTCCGGGACGGAATCCTTTTAAGGAGGGGAGACTGTAAGACCCCAGATTTTGGGTAGAATTAAAACTTTTATTATATGTTGATGTAAATGTGGATAGTGGCAATGACTTTGAGAATCAAGTTATGAAATGAATATGAATTTCGGTTTTCAAACATTTTGAGAATAGTAAGAATGGACTGAACATATAAATAAGAACAATCAATCTGGAAGATAAGAATACAATACTCCAGGGAAGGAAAGTATTTTTATGTCATCCAAATCAATATCTGGAATACATCCGACAACTCCGTAAACAAGATAGCGTGTGCCCGAGACAGCACTAGAACATTTCTAAGTGAAAGAAGTAAAGAGAAATAAACCAGGAATATTGGATCGGATATTGAACCAAAGGATTATAGAAAAACCACTGATGAATAGTAACTTTTGATGAATAGTAAATTTTTGTCGTTTAAAAAGTTTTTCAGACCACCCCATATGCGGAACGATATAATAAACTTTCAAGGGCGTATTAGTGATCTACGATGTAAATGAAGGAATGCAAAAGCTGTCAGAATCGGAAAAATAGCATTTCTGTTTTCTCCGAAATTTCACCAATAACGGACGGATTAATTATTATTTGAGAATAATTGAGGATTTAGATTATCAATTCCATGGATATGGATTAATAAAAGAATTAGAGATATCAAAAACACTTACAGGAAACTACTTCGATAGAACGCTTAAGAAACCCTGCGAACATTTTTTTTCGAGATTAAGCGATTAAGCGAACGAATCATGGATTAAGGATTGAAATTATGACAAGATTAAATGTATACATGGAAGTAACATGTAACAAGATTAATTCGAGAAATGCAACATTTGGATCATCCGTGTGAAAGGAAAGCGAACTGGTAAAGCTGCTTGCCACCATGATCTCCATTGCGTGACACGTGTCCCTGCTTTGCCACCATGAGGCTCCACTGATCGACACGTGTCCTGGGCATGCAATGACTCACCACTCTTTACACAAATATCAGCATTTCAAGCATTATTAACCAAAAACAAAAAGAAAGAAAAGAAGAAAAGCAAGAGAAACACAAATTTCTCTCAACTGATCTGTTAGAGCAACCCTCAAATAAAAATTCGTATCTCACAATACACCCATGATAAAATCACCAAAATTTAACCACAGCTTCTCCATTCTATGTATAACACTCGTTAAAAATTTCATGGCAATCCAAGGTGTTTAGCCTAGTCAAATATCCTCTCCAAGTTGAAGAAACCAAACTGTCCAGTCCATGACAGTTTCAACCTCTCACCTTAGAGAGCCAATAAGTCGAGATTCAAGCATCCCCTGGTGATGATCTGTAGCTCAAAAGAAAGCTCCTGAAGAGTAGAAGGTGTGGTAAAGATTTGAAAACCAAACTCTCAATTTTCGATTTTATATGATTTTTACAAAAGTGATGATGAATAGTAACCCTTAGAAACTAACTTCGTCTTTCTTGATTTCTTTGATGATCTAAGCTAGCTTAAGGCCATACAAGGACTATATAAGGATTATTAGCGCTGGTATACTCTCCAAGGAAGGTATAAACTTTAAGGACCTTAGACCTTACTTTGATTTTATGCTTGTTCTTGATGGATTTGAGCTTGGTGATGTTTATAGTATGATTATAAGCATGAAAGCATGATTATGTAGTGGTTGATTTGACTTGAGAAATTTGGGGTATAAACTGAAAAAGTAGGCTGATATTGATGAGTATTATGTTCATGAATTTTATGGATGCCCGGTGTGGCTTGGATTTGAGGTTGTGATTTTTGGAAAACGTTACGATTATAGCCGTCGTAATGCCCATTTGATTTAAGACTGTTTTGAGCATGAATTACGAACTGGTATTGGAATATTTTTGAACAACACTGACCAGTAACATGTAGGTCTTGTTTTAAGGTTTGTTTTGATATGAAGATCATGTCTATACGATTTACGGTTTAGGAGAAACGTGAGTTTTAGTAAACGCCATTCGGAAGAATGACCCATCTCCGTTCAGAAACTTTGAGTCTATATTTGGACCACTTCGGAGCCATATTAAAATGTGAAACTTGGAGGAATAATACTAGAGACAGTTAGGAAGGATCACGAAAAAGATTCGGATTAAAAAGATTATTTTTCGATTTTATAAAAATGTTTTAGTCGAGGTCGCGCAAGTGAAAACCACTAAGAACATGACTTAGAAACCGATGTTGCAAATGGTTAAGTATAACTTGGATTTGAGGATGGATTTCGAACCCAACTTATGATATAAGTATTTTACGGATAACATGGACTTAGTATGAGCCTATAACGAGTTAGTAATTCCTTGGTTGTGTTTTGCTTACATGTTTAAGCATTGAGTACAAGTGGATTATCCAGGGGATTAACCGTGTGTTTTCGTTTGACTTTGTCTAGATTGTTCGACATGGTCACGAGCCCTATCACTTCTCGAGCATCAGGCAAGTTTCCTAAATCTATACTTGGAAGTATCGATTGTATATTACTGCTGTTGCCATGTGTGGAGTTATACAGTTTTGCGATACATGTTATATATCGTGTTAAATAGAATTTGACTTTTGGATATTATACGAGCCGTGAGATAATGTAATTATGAACCGGTATACCTTGTAGCTCTATAGATAAGAGAATGTTTATTGTTTCGACTCTAGACCGGGAGTCGATATTTGTGTTATATAGATAGTCGCGGAAACCCGTAGGGATTCCAGCGGCAGAGTACTATTCATCTTGAGGGATATTATTATTAAACATTAATTATATTTCTAGAAAGTATTAATTACCTGAAAATGATTTGAGTAATGCTATTTGAATATTACCTCATTCGAAGGTTATTATTTGAAAATGATTTGGTAACGGGCTTATAAGCTAGATATGGATAGCGGTTATAAGCCAGGTTTTTATAAAGGCCCTAGGCTCAGAGGGCAGAGCATATATTGAGTTTATAACTTAGCCAGCGTATCGGGGTTATTTTGTAAGGTATATTTTCGAAAACCCGGACAGAGCTTTTTAGAAAGATTTTCGCAATAATTAACCTAAAGGCAACATCACCAATAAACCAGTGTTTATTTAATTAGTAAATACTTCTGGAAGCATTTACGGATTAAATAAGCCTTATTCGTCTAATTAAATTTGTTTACTTAGATGAATATCATTTTCAAAATGTTTTCTTAAAATCGCTTTGTTCCGGAATGATAACAAAGATATCGGGTATCTGTTATTCGAGGGTTAATTATTTTATGTAAGAATATTATTTATTAATATTCATTTGAGGATTATTGACGTTAAGAATATTATTTATATTCATTGGAGGATTATTGACTTAAAGGATAATATTTCCATTTGAGGATTAGTAATGAATATTATTTTCAAATATTCACTTGAAGATTATTTATTTAATGAATATTACCTTTAAATATTCATTTGAGGATTAATTATTTATTAAATGAATATTATTTTCAAATATTCAATTGAGATTATTATTTAATGAATATTATTTTGAATATTCATTCGAGGTTATATTATTTTGAATTATTCATTCGAGGTTTATTAGTTAATGAATATTATGTGGAATATTCATTTAATCCTTATTTATTTAATGGATATTATTTCTAAATATTCATTCAAAGTTTATTTACTTAATGAATATTAATTTCGAATATTCATTTGAGGGTTTACTTATTCAATAAATATTATTAATTATTTTCAAATCAAAAAGAGGTTCCCAAAACAATGTTTTTCCATTTAAATCTGTCTTTTAAAGAAGATTTAAATGCTCGCTCAATTATCAAAAATATGGGAAACCTGTTTTAAGTAACTGCTACTCTTTTTAAACTCTCAACTCAAAACTGTCAGGGGACAAATATTTTCTCGAAGCAATTTAGTTGCTGCAAGTCAAATATTGTGTTACCACCTCAACGATCGAGGGGTAAATTCCTGGAACAAGTCGATATCCATTAACAAGCATCGCTTGGGAAATATTGGAGAATCTTCCTTTCCAACCTAGATATGACTACTGAGTGGAGTCGTATCAACAAGTATTACAATTGGGGAAAGGGAGACGATCTTTACGTTTCAGAGTCATGGATTTCATCTGAACTAGGAGCATGTGTAAGAGGTCGAGTCGCGCCGATCCATCACCTTATTGCCCCAAATGGGCCGGGAGATCCAGAAAGGCGGTAGACAATGTCAGGCTGTTGTGATACTTCCATCTACATGTAGAAAACATATTTTGTTGTACAACCTGCTACTGATCATAGTAAGGTTGGTACGACGGGCGCGGAGAAAGCTCCAGTATTGGTTCATCATCCATTTTGGATAATTCTGCAACATGTACTGAAAGGGACCACGGATGGCTCCGTTGGTACAGGTTTACCGATCATGTTGGCAGAGGGGTTCTGCAACATGTATTGAAAGGGACCAAGGATGACACCGTGGTACAGGTTTACCGGTCATGTTGGCAGGGGGTCGAAAAGTGTTTGGAATTGAAGTGACAATAAATCCATGCAACTTCATCTTTTATTTTATGAGTTATGACTCTGTGGATACCTTACATAACATGAGTTATGGTAAGGGAGTTGTTTATACTGAATCACCTTATAACTTCATCTTTTAAGTTATATGTTGATATTCTGCATATATAGCAGATATTTTTCGGAAAGGTTATATTTGGTTTACTTTGAAACCTCATCGTTTATACTAGAACTTTGTTCATAATATAGCCAAAGTTTGCAGAAATATTATGAAATTGATATTTGAAATACAACAATGGTATTATTTTTGGGATTACATTCCGATAAGGAGGTAATTTGAGTATCGAGATATTTTGACAAATTATTGTCTTATACCCGCTTTATTCTGGGTTGAATTAAAGGCAGGATTATGCCATACTTTTATTACCTTGCTGAGCTATCGCTCACTCTTGCTATTGTTTTATATATATTATATAGCAGCGAAGCAGGATGCCAATGGGACGGCACATACCCCGCAAGGCGTTTCCGTAAACAGCTTCTAGCAGTGATTCCAAAGGTAGTACGAACCAATCGAATCAGGCTACAGCTTTTGGTATTCAACTTATGTATAGATAAGAATGGTATGAGAGGATTGTGAGCATCAGAAGGCTAAGTTGGTAATGTAACATTACTTAGAAATTGTATCAGTGACAGATTCAAAGACATTTGGGTATTGTAATAAAAGTTATTTATTCCGCAATGGTTGTATTTGTGTCGTTTCTGAGACTCTAACCTGTGTGTGTGTGTGTGTGTGAGACATATATTGTGGGGTCGTGAGCAGGTGAATTATGAATGTTGTGAGTAATACAGGTAAGGCAAGGAGTAAATGGATCGTGACTACTCTAAATCCCTGACCCCGGATTTGGGGTTGTTACACTATTCGACTAGGGGGGGAAAATGAGGCTCTACTTCGACTAGAAACCTGGTCGTAAGCATTCGACCAGGAGGCAAACTGACAGTAGTATTCGACCAGAAACCTGGTCGAAATCATTCGACCTGGATGCAAAATGGAAGCAAATTTCGGCTAGAATCCTGGTCGAAGGAGTTCGACCAGGAGCTAAAATCAAGGTCGAATTCGACCAGGATCCTGGTCGAAAATGACATGAAAAATTCAAAAATCAATTTATGTTCCAGGGAATTGATGAAAAATCCCGATTCCTGTTTTGGAGAATTATAAAATTGGTTTAGAACTATACGTTCGTCAAACCAAGCCACGATATGGAAGAAAATTTCGTAACTCCTGAATGAAATAACTTCTACGATAATCCAAGAGAGATTTTCCTAGAAGTTGGGGGGCAAATGATATGGTCAGAAAAGTAATTATAGAAATATAATTGACTGGTCAAACAAAAGGCCAATATTTAAAGCCCAATACCCTAATTATTCATTAATTTCGTAATTAATGAATAGGGAAAATATACAGCTCATAAAAAGAGTCCAAATTATGGCAAATTGGTCAAAGAAGGATCCAGAATCCCAATTAAAGGCAATTAATGAGTCATAACCTTTATCAACAAGGAAACGAATTCTTCAGCAAGAAATACAATACTTATCCAATATCAAAAAGAAGACTTATCCGCTAAGTCTCCCAAACATACCATAAATACTAGGCTCCAGACGCCTATATAAGGTCCCTGATCCTACAATCAGAACTACGTCTTTGGCTTGATTCTCAATAACAATTTGAGATACGTAGGCATCTTGTGAGGACCAATTTAGTCCGGATACACGAGTGCAGCCATTAAAGCTCGAAAGCTCATTAATCCAAGCAATTAATATACAAGTACGTTTTTTAATCCATAACAGAAACCGGGTCAAACTTCGGGTAAACGGGTCAGGAAGAACAATTCCGGGTCACCAAGAACAACCCACCGGATTCTGGGTTTTCTAGAATCCGGCCGGTGTCCGGCGGCCGGAATTCTTCGATTCCGTCCAAACACAAACAATTCCAGAGGGCTTTTGTTCGCTTTTTCAAGACAAACAAATCCCACACACAATCACATACATCCCATGCCGGAATCGAGCCCAGAATTCGTTCAAAGAATTCGCCGGCGACGACTTCGGCCGGAAACCCGATCTACTTTAATTCTACATGAAACTCAAAGATTAATATACCAAAATGAAGCTTATAACTCATACAATCAAAGCCCCTATCATAACTAATGTCAGATCAACAACAAGAATGAACGAAGTAAAAGAAAAATTCGGGTCAAAACCCGAAAATCAAACCCGACTAAATTGAACTTAAACACGAAATTAAATCATGGATTCTTGCTAATTAGAACCCTAGGAACATGTTAGAAGCAACCAATTGAACGGAGAATCAACAGAATGAAAATCCCCAAATTAATCAAGAACCCTAATTTAATTCGAATATTGAAAAATTCATAATAAATCGAAAAATTACCAGATGATGATGAGGTTGGAAGATTTTGAAACTAGAGATCAAGAGCTTTGATTTGAGTACTTGAACTTTGATTTCTGAAATCAATAACACCTTGAACGAATGGATTGATTATTCAAGAACACGAAGAACACGTTTCGGGAATTTTTACTTTTTGATTATACGCAATGCAAATTATGAAGGTTATAAGGTACGATTCGTCTTTATATATTTTTGGAAAAATAATACCCCAAGGAACACTTTTGGATCGTTATAGATCCACTGGATCGTTTAAAAACCCTAATTAGGTTAAAAATACGTTTTACGAGAAGATAATTATTTACAAGGATTGATAATTATCCAAATCAATACATATAATTATATAACTAATGCTCAAGAATACTGGGGCTATAACAAAGGTAATATTGATATAAAACAATATATCCGTCCCCTTAAGCAATTAGGGTTCGGAACAATTTTTCCCTTTTTGAACAAAATGAATTATTCTAGCAGTATCAAATAGGTAGGAATGAAATGATACGAATATCTCTCCCGATAATGATTCGAATACGAAAGACGAAGAGATATTAATTAATGTACGAAATTCCAATGGGGCCCTTGAATTATCAAAACGGGGCTAAGATTTGAAGAAAATTCCAAATGACGAAATATTTGAAAGGGGCTTTCGACTCACCATTTAGCACATAATCACACAATAATTATCATTTAAAAATATTCCAATACTCCACAATAAATATTTTTATATTAAATATATCATTTAATCAAATAATAAAATTCACGGATATTACAGATATCATGATTATATTATATGTTGGTCTGCTAACGAAAACTTGTGCAAGAAATTTGCCAAGTCATTGAGATGAGTATGTTGGGAAAGTTGCAATTCTTTTTGGAATTACTTTAAGCAAGCCAAAAGAATAATTCTTTTAGGAGCACAAGTAAGCCAAAAGAGTGATGACAATAAAAGTAAGTCAAGAATCTTTTGAATGTGCACAATTGGGAAGATTCTAGACATGCCAAGACTCCCTGCCAACAGTAGCCACTTAAGATTGATCAGGACAAATCAGGTAAAAGACAGAAATGACAAGCTAAAGAGGTATGATCATCTCATTAATTTATTAACTGCAAATTGACCACACATATTTTATTCTCAAGTTACCAATGTGCAAGGTTCCAAGTGGATTTCATAAAATCTAGTCTTATAGTTATTAACAAGATTTTTGGATATCTTAAGGGAATACCAAATCTCGGTATATGGTACCCTAAGGATACTTGTTAACATGTTTAGCTATATAGATATAAAATACACAGGTTGTAAGAAAGACAGGAGAAGCATCTCTGGAAGCTGTCAACCCAAATGACAGGAGAAGCATCTCTAGGAGCTGTCAACTTCGTGGAGGAAGATTGATTTCTTGAAATAACTTCATCTCCAACAACTCTGTGGAACACTCCACAACAATGCACCTTAACACCAAGTATCATTTCTTTCGAGAGCATGTCTTCAATTCATAGAGTAACTTGCAGACACGTTTATTGAATCACTTGTTATATTAAATTTTCAAGACTGGTTTATAAACTTGGGATATTAGTTATTGCACATTATTTGAAAATCCCATCTGCAAGAAATTCTTAAAATAAGCTCACAAGTATTAAGTTGTCCATAGTTTAAGGACTTGTGAATTTATTTAACATCCAGTCCTCGCGTTAATAATTAAGTACTAATATCTAACTCATAGATATTTAGTATTTATTTATTATTTATTTAATGTAATTTGAATTATGTAAAATGAAGCAATTCAATATCTTATTTGCTCCATAATTTAAAATACATAAAATAAATATGCAGCATAATTTATTGGATTTTAATTGGCTTATATCAGTTAATGATATTTAGTCGATTTTATTCTAAGAAAATTGTGAGATTTTTGTTGTCTGTGAATTTTGTTAAAATTTTTTGATCTGGATCAAATTCAAGGATGAACATAAAACAAAAATCAAGAAGTTCATTTTAAACTGGTAACAGGTTTGAAATGACATGAGCAGCAAAATCTATCGAAAAAGGAATTTCGATAGTTTTCTGAGTAGTTGATAAAAAGTATCGAAAGCAATTTTCGATGGTTTTTGTTAAAGAAAAAAAACTTATCAAAGAAAAGTCTCGATAGCTTTTGAAATTGGAAATGAAATCTATCGAAAGAATTCAATTCTTTAATATTCGAATTTCTCGATAGTTTTCAGAAAAGTACAACTTCTCGATAGTTCATTTTGAAAACTATCGAACGTGAAATGTCTAAAATGGACATAGATCCAGAGCCCTCAGTGGCCATCCCTGACCAGGAGGTTGAAAACCAACAGCCTCTAACCACGGTCATAGAGCCTTTGAAAGAAACAAATGAAACAACAACAGAAACTCCTACCCTACTATACCACTCACTCAAATAACTGAGAGTGTAGAGGGAGTCAGTCCCAAAGCAGCACCAAATAAGGAGATACATCATTCAACAACAGCTCTGCCTTCTGCTAAAAGAAGAAAACTAGAAACCAAGGCAACTGTTGAACCTTCATTACCTTCTTTCACCGAGCCTCTAATAGATTTTTCTGAAGCTGATTGGGCAGCGATAACCAAAGCTATATCTGAACCCCTATCCCAAACAAATAAAGGAAAATTGACGGAAGCAACTAGTTCTCCGACCATATTACGGTCAGGACTACCGGTTGAAGGTTCTTTACTGAACCAAGAGTCTTCACAGACGTTGAGAGAAGGTTCTGACCCAAATGCACAATCTAAAGGGTCATTGCCTAACTCCCCAGATGGAACATATCTGGATCCTGCGGGTACCGGGTCTGACATAGGTGCAGATCGGCAACTCGGTAACAATGAATCAATTTCATTTGAGGAGTTACCTGAGGATATGTCTGCAAAGACTTCAGAGGGAGTTTCAGGGCCTCTGCTATCAACAGAGCCTGATTCCAACCCCCCCAGAGATTCAAACTCTGGATCCTGTTGAGGATAGATCATCAGATGATGATGAACAACTTGGTTTAACCAAGGACGGGGATTTGTGAAACCCCATTGCACCACCAGTGACCTCCTTAAGGATGGCTATGGTGATTTTCCTTGCAGGTACATTTGGATGCTGAAGCTCTGAGAGATAAGAGTGAAACACTTGTGAGGTACACGAAACAGAATCACACACTCACAGTGAGGAAGAAAGAGAAACACCAAATCCCATTCCATATCCCTTAAACTTGGTTCGTAATGTTTTACCTTTAAAGACCTAACAGTTGAGACCTCATTTCGGGACCTAACAATTGGTTGTTTTAGGGCCCTAAAAAGTGTGATCTAACAGTTGGGAGGTATAAGGAAGATGTCGGGAAATTTGGTTCATAGGGCGATCGACGGTGAAGCCATCTTGCAGTATTTAAAGGGCACAGTTGATCAGACTATATATTACTACTTCTTTTCTAACAGATGCTACATGAGAATTCCTTCAAGACCCAGAAAAACTTCTTTTCTTAACTAAGGGGGAGAAATGAGTTATAAACAGATTATTGGAGGATTCCTCAACTAAAGGGGAGAAGTGGTAAGAAAAAGTAGAGGTACACCACACCACAATTCTATTGATCTTTCAACTATTGGGGAGAGACTAAGGGGAGAAGTGGTAGATTTCCTAGAGGACAGAGAAGTGGTATTGGTTCACCACTGTTCTAATAAGGCGATCAGCTATATTCCATAGGGGGAGGAGTTGTATTCCAAAGGAGGAGAAACAAGGGAGATATGTGCTTTTCAGAAAAGGAAATATGGTTGTACAACAGAAGCTGCTGAACTCCTAAAGGAGAGAAGTGGAGAGGTATACTTCAGTAAGTGGTAGACAAAGACATATTCATTACCACTGAAGAATCTCGAGAAGCTGCTAATGATTACTTCAAGACTGAGAAGGATTATTTGGAAGAGATTTAAAGAACCAAAGAAATGAAGATGAGTTACTACATGAATATCAGTTCAGTGCTAAAGGAACAATCATCTATCATTTCAGTTTGAACAAGAAATCTGGAAGTGAAGAATTTGATCCAGAAAACTAGTAGCATTATTTACAAGTCCCGGGTAATCACTTTTTCTACTTGTTAGTTGAGTTATCCTCTCTATAATTTGTTTGTTAGGTTTAACAATCAAATAGGGGGAGATTGTTGGTGAGATCACAAGGCAGTATGAATAGGAAGACGTGATAACTCAACACTAGAACAGGACAGGTAAATAATACTACGCCTACACAGAAATTAGGAAGAAATGAATACAAGGCAAATACAAAGAATCAAAACATTAGATAGATCTTTGATGTCTACTATAGGTCACTGAAAGAAGTTCATTAACATGTTCATGCCTCAGTGAAGAATAAGGTTTGAAGACTTTCAAGGTTTCAGAAGGTGTGTAGATTCAGTATAAGTGCCACAAGAAGATTTCAGTGTATTAGCATTGATTGTGTTATAGACAGTGTTCGAAGCATATGAATCTGGTTTAATTGAATACAGGGTAAAGACAAAGGTTAAAGAAGATAACTATAGTCTAGAAGTTATACTCACTGAAAAAAGTTCATTTATATGTTCGAGCGTCAGTGAAGAATAGAGAATGAAGTATTCAAGATTGTAGTAGCAATGAAGACGTTGTCTAAGTACCAGGAAGGATTCCAGTGAAAGTGCGTTGTTTATTGACAATCTATGTTCGAAGCAATTTGTACTGCTGCCGACTTATCAATTGGAATGCAATGAAGATGTGAAGATTCAATTCAGTGTTACTCGTCTGTGAACCAGACCAGTTGCACTAGGCGTCAACACATACGAAGAAGATCAACATATTTATTTGACAGAAAGAATTGATAAAGTCCGACATGATAATTCCAGAAAATATCAAGCAGATTAACAAGAATTATCAGTGTTGAAGAAAACCATGAGAAGCTAAATTGTCGAAAGGAAAATCGTACAGTCAAAAGGTGTTAAGTGTACAAAAGTTGAAACCTCAATAAAGAAACTGCAAGAAAGGAAACTTGAAGGTTTAAGTGCTGACCAACCAAAGCTTGGGTACTAAACTGCACTTTGACAAGGTTGGCCAAAAACCATTTCGATTGTTTTTAGTTTAAAAAGCTTTGATAGTTTCTTTTGGGTTCACACTGGAACCAGTTCAGTTTTGTTGGGGCCGAGATTTTTGACTGCTGCGATACTTTTAATGCTCCGATAGTTTATGAAATTTATTTTATAAACTTAAATAAATTTATTTTAAACTTATTAATAAAGTTTATTATAAATTTAAATAAGTATATTTTATAAATTTATTAAAACTGAAAAGGAGTATTTCGATAGTTTCTTTATAAGAAACCATCGAAGTGGTTTTGAAAAAGGAAAGCTTCGATAGATTTTTCTCCTACAGCATGAAGAATTGAGTGGACACAATTTAAAGTTGTGTTCGATAGTTTTTTTTAAAAAAACTATCAAGACTCCTTCTAGTGCCAATTGTTAACGGAGGAATTTGGTGATAACAAATTCGGGGAGGGTTGCTGGAATTATAGTGGTGGTTGATGACGGTGTGTAGCGTAGGTTAAAAGGGTTAGGGTTTATGATTTGGGGATGACTGAGATTGTATGTGAGAATTGGCCGCGATTAAGGTTGAATATCGAATTCACTCATGTTCGCTAGATCGCATCGTGCCATACAATGTGTCTACGTACCCTTATTTATAGGTATCAAGCCAAACGTAGTTCTTGGGGAGCAAGCAATCCATATGGGCCGGGTTTCCTTCTTTAAAAGGCCAAAAATACCGGGGTCACCGCCTTTGATACGTCATCATGAGCTGTCACAGTCTTGCTATTTTTTCGGAATGTGGTGGTTAAATCATTGACCCGAGATTATCGGAGTCAACACTTACCTTGAACCACAAAAAAAGAATAGTGAAAGACTAGATTTGTGAGTATCAAGAGGTGACGCCCTTCGACTCCCCTAGTAAGACGATGCTTACTAGCATGGATGGGGTTTAGTCCTTCATAAAAGTAAATGTGATTGTAATAGATTTTGTATCTCCTGGCGAGGTTACCTCTTGAAGGCGAGGTTACCTCTTGAAGGCGAGGTTACTTCTGTCATTGGACTTTCCTACGGAGGGCGAGGTTTGTTTTGGACAGGCCAAAACAAATGCCTCTTCATTGCACGGGCGAGATTGGTGGTTTATTGGGCTTGGCCCAAATCAAGCACCCCTTCTTGGATAACCACTGATGTCTTCTTAATAATCACATAGGTGGCGTAGGAACATGTATGGATGAGGTTTCTTCTAGGTATAGGTTAGACCCATTTAACTTTCTCTTTCCTTATATGAACCCCATTAGATTTGGTATGCTTCTTTTTCCTTAATCTGGAGGGCGATTCTTCCTACTAAGGTGAGGCTTACAATTTAGCTATAACAGGAATAATTTAAAAGTTAAATTTCAGCTTTAATTAGTTTATTATATTTTAAAAGTTTGTATACTTTTTAAATCAAACCCAGAGGTTACGTATTCAGAGTTGAGTTCTATGAAGATCGCATTTCATTGAAGATCTCAGAGACCATATATGTTCAGCAAATATAATCTTGCAAAATATAATATTTTGTCAATTATATAATATAAGAAATTACTAATTCATTGATTTTTTAAAAAAAATATATGTTTGAAAGTAAAACATTGCAAAATATATTGAATTTGCGGAACATCATGTTTAGTTGGCAAAACATACATGATTTTTAAGATTTTAATGAAATAATGATTTTGATAGAACATTCTTTGCAAAATAATATGTTTTGAAATTTTTTGAATACAAAATATAATTTATTTTAAAATATTTTGATTGTAGAATATAAATGGTCTCCAAATTTCCAATAAAATAGTGGTCTCTATATGACTTTTCACTACGTATACATACATGAGTGGTACTCTAGAAAAAGCTCCATTATATACTCTTTAGAATCATCAAGTATACATTATTTAAGATGAAAATTGTAAAACAAATTTTTATAAGATTATATTAAGTAGTAAATATAATATGCACCGTACAATTGATATATACGTTGACAATAAAATAAATTATTTACATATTTCTTTCTTTTTTACTGATTTGGATAACATTTTTTGGACCAACACCCGTTATAATAAATATATGCATAAAATCATTAATCATAAATAATAAAAATAATAGAAATCAATATATTTATATAAATGAGAAGACGAGACAGTGAGGTGGCGGCTCTCAAATCGCTTCGATCTCTTTTTCTAATTTTCTAATTTTTTTGAATTAATAATATCAAAAATTAGAAAAAATCTCATTTGCCTTTAAAATGTTTACTAATTGAGGAAACTAAATATTAGAAAAAATCTCAATTGCCTTTAAAATCTTTACTAATGGAGGAATTTAAAAAACTCAATTGTCTTTAAAATCTTTACTAATGGAGGAAACTAAATATACAATTTTAATATTCTTACATTTAAAATTTTTATTAATGGAGAAAAGGAGGAAAGTAAATATACAATTTAAACTCTTTATTTTCTAATAAAAATTTTATAAGAAAATATCTGAATTGCCTTTTAAATCTTTCCAAATTGAGGAAATTAAATATATAATTTTAATATTCTTAACTTTGAAATATTTACTAATGGAGAAAACTAAAAATATAATATCAATATTCTCCTAAATATTTTATTTATAATATTAGGAAATATCTCAATTGCTTTTAAATGTTTTACTAATAGAGCAAACTAAAAAAAATCAATTGCATTTAAAATCTTTACTAATGGAGGAAAAAAAAATATACAATTTTAATATTCTTGCATTTAAAATCTTTATTAATGGAGAAAAGGAGGAAAGTAAATATACAATTTAAAATATTTATTTTCTAATAAATTTTTTATTAGAAAATATCTCAATTGCCTTTTATATCTTTCCAAATGGAGGAAACTAAATATATAATTTTAATATTTTTAACTTTGAAATATTTACTAATGGAGAAAACTAAAAATATAATGTCAATATTCTCGTAAATTTTTTATTTATCAATATAATCAATATCAATATCTTTTTTATTATTTTATTATTTTTATCTTCATTTTTATCTTTATATTATATTTATTTGTTTTTATCATTATCATTATATTATATTATTTTTATTTATTTGTATTATATATAGGAAAATCCCTAAAAGAAAATTTCAAGAGCTTTAAGATCGTCCGAATCATATTTATCTATTTTCGTAGAGCACCTCTATTTTGAATATTAAAAATTAAAATTTCCTTTTTAACTCCTAATTTATAGAAAAGATGATACTTAAAGAAGACAAATACTCTAAAAATTATAAATCTAATTAGATTTTACCAACAATTGACTATATATGTATATCTATAATCCTATAATTTCAAACTTAATTAAATTCTATAATCTATACGAAGAAATTATAAAAATCAATATTATGTCAACTTTCTTTTATTAAGAATTATGATGATAACATAAATAAATTTATAGATTCCAAAAGTTTTTGCTCTCTGTTTCATCGAGCTCATATTTGTGTTTGCTTTTTAGAATATTCATATTCTTAAACCCGAACTTTTACTCACTTACTCTTGGTTTTGATTCTTTTTGTGTTTAGGAAGATACAAAGGCTAAAGTTCTGTTGTACTACAAAGAAGAGGAATTTAATAATATCAATTGTATTATCTAAGAAAGAAAGTGGATGCATGTATCATAACGTTTTACACATATCAATTCTGATTCACACGAATCTCTTCTTGTTAGGTCCAAAGTATCGTAGAAGGGGGGGGGGGGTTGAATATGATACTCACAAATGATCTGATTTCGTTCGCGGATAATTAATTGTGTTCTTGTCCGAAATCAAATTTACCAAATCAAAACACGAGTCGGGGAATATATCGTTTTATAAATATAAACTACGAAGGGTGCTACAATTCTTGTTAGATATGATTATCACTAAGAAACTAGACAGGGGGGGGGGGTGAATGGATAGTTTGAATATTTTTCGTTTTCTTGAAACTAAAAAGCTGTGTTAGATTGTGTTGTATGAAAATGCGGAATCAAATAAGCAGAACACACACAATCACTTTAATCTACTTTGTATTAAGTAAATCAAATACTACAGCTTCCAAAATTTCACAAGTGAAATTTTGGCTTCTCAACAAGAATTGTGTTTTCTTGTTTTCTTACAGAGAAAAGAGTGCTTGAATATTTCTGTGTATATCTCTCTCTTACTGCTAACAATAGTGTGTGCACAATATATATATCACCTATACAAAACTAGTGCAAACCCTACTTACACAGCTACCCCTTAACTGTAACTCCCACTTGTTCTCCCATAAGAGTTTGTTAGGAATATGTTATTCTTGATGATAATTATAAAAAACACTTAGTAGATTTTGTATTAAGTCATTTTGTAACTGTCAACGGAATGACATGCTCTGCAGTGTTTCGTTGACAGGAAGCTCATCAACGGAATGAGTGTTGTAGCAATTGCACTGTACAATACTTCACAGTTTGATATGCATTTGATGTATGTATTAGATAGGTTTCCTAAGTCATGTTGACTAAGTACTAGATATGCAAAATAGGTTGGTTAATTGTAAGTATATCATGCCTTGTAATTTTGTCTAAGTGAAGACATGTCAACGGTATGAAGATTACTCTATCAACGAAACAAGGATACACCATCAACGGAATGAAGAATAAAGCTATCAACGAAATACATTCTCCTGCCATCAACGGATCATTATTGCTCTTCTGTATAGTTGACAAAGTGATAGTGACAGCTTTCTGACAGATCAAAAGGAGATGTAGAAGTGTGCATTTGCATTGGGAGCCATTAAAATGGTCACTGGAAATAAGGAAACATTCCAATTCCCAATTGGGTTCTTGAGTGGGATCAGAATAAGCATGAAGACAAAAGACAAGGATCTCCAAGGACCACTGGACAAAAGGAATGAAAAGCAAGCTACTGGCGGTTACCTTTAGTGTACTTAAGTGTAACCAAAAATAGTATTGTAAACTTGGGGAATATATAACCAAGTGTAGCAGTTAAAATAGTAAAAAGGGGAAGAAAAACAAATAGATTGTATTAGCTATTTTTGAGAGCATTTTCTTCTCTACAAATCTAGTAACTGAGCAGCAGTGTACATTTGTATCACAGATTATTTCCGAAATAAAAACACTTCAGTTGGATCATCAAACAATCCAACTGAATTATTTATATCTTGTGTTTTTACTTATTCAGTTCAGTTTTATTTATAAGTGTTTTAAGTTTAAGAAAATATCAAGAATTGTATTCAACCCCCCCCTTCTACAATTCTGTTAGGTCATTTGGGATTAACAATTGGTATCAGAGCAAGCTTCTAACATACAAGAAGTTTAAAGATCAAGACCAAAACAGAAACCATGGTGAAGAAGGATGCAGGTGTGAAGATACCAGTTCTTGATAAGGACAATTACTTTCACTGGAAAGTAAAGATGCATTTACATCTCATGTCTATGGATGAGAGGTATGTAGACTGCATTGAGAAAGGTCCACACGTTCCCATGAAGTTTGCATCTAGAGTTGGACTGCTAGATGATGCTCCTGATGTGGAAATTCCAAAACTTGTCTCAGAATGGACTATTGAAGATGTTGCAGAAGTCCATAAAGATAAAAGAACCATGAACATTCTGTTTAATGGTTTGGAGCAAGAGATGTTTGACAATGTCATAAACTGTACAACCTCCAAAGAAGTATGGGACACTGTCAGAACACTATGTGAAGGAACTGAGCAAGTAAGGGAGAACAAAATGCAACTCCTTATACAACAATATGAGCACTTTCACTTTAAAGCTGGTGAAACCCTAAATGACACGTTTAGTAGGTTTCAAAAGCTTCTGAATGGATTAAAGTTGTATGGGAGAATCTACCAAACTAAGGATTCAAACCTTAAATTTCTAAGAGCTCTTCCAAAAGAATGGAAGCCTATGACTGTTTCTCTAAGAAACACTCAAGAGTACAAAGATTACACTTTTGAAAGGCTGTATGGAACATTAAAGACATATGAGTTGGAAATGGAGCAAGATGAAGAAATTGAGAAGGTACAGAAGAAGGGTGGATCTGTTGCATTGATTGCATCTGTGAACCAACTGGAAGATGACAATGAGGAAGCTGCAAAAGCCACAACTAGTCGAGCTAGTTGTAGAAGTGATGTTAGCAAGGGAAAAGGCAAGATGACAGAGGAAGAAGAATCAGAACCAGCCAACTTGGATGACTTAGATGAGATTGATGAACACATTGCTTTTCTGTCAAGAAAATTCTCTAAGTTCAAGTTCAAGAGAAACTCAGAAGCAAGGCCACCAAGGAGAGACTTTCAACCTAACAAAAGTAACTGGATTGAAAAGTCTAAATCTAAATGTTTCAATTGTGGAATGCTTGGTCACTTTGCTGGAGACTGCAGAAAGCCCAAGATTGAGAAGGGCAACAGGAAATTTGAGCCTGTTGATTATAAAAAGAAATACTTTGAACTTCTCAAGCAAAAAGAAAAGGCTTTCATGTCTCAGGAGTATGATTGGGCTGGTAATGGTGAAGATTCTGATGATGATGTTGAGTATGTCAACTTGGCTCTTATGGCTAACAATCATGAGCAGGAAGCAAGCTCCTCAAGCAACCAGGTAACAATTACTAATCTTTCTGAGCTTTCTAAAGAGGAATGCGATAGTGCAGTAAATGAAATGTCTACTGTACTATACAATCTGCGTGTTACTCTTAAATCACTTACCAAGGAGAATTCAAGGATTAAAGAATCAAATCTGCTCTTAAGTGATAGAAATGCCATGTTAGAAGCACAGCTCATTGAGTTTGAGAAAATGAGATGTGTTAGTAGGGATGCTAAGCTGGAACTTGAGAAAGTATTAAAGAGGGAAGAAATTCTTAAAACACAACTAGAGATAGAACAGAGTGTGATTGCAAAATGGAAAGATTCCAGGAATGTTGCTAGCAACATCATTAATGTTCAAGGTGTGGAATCTTTCTGTGAGCAATCATGGAAAAAGAACAAGGAGAAACTAGGGTATGCTGTTGAAACCTTAGAATCAGAATCAGAGTCAACAAACAACAATGATCATTTGTTGAAGGTTGATACGTCAACGGAATGCAATGTTTCGTTGACAGATGAACCATCAACCGATCATGCTGTTTCGTTGACAGAGAAAAAGAAAGTAGAACTCACTAGACTTAATGAAAAGTATGGTCCTGTCACCAAGAACTTTGTTCAAGGTGAGTCTAGTAAATCAAAGAAAGTTGAGAAGCATGTTGAAAGAGCTAATGTAGGTCACTTGTCTAACAAGCAATTGAAAGACAAGTTAGAGAAAGTTCAAGTTGAGACTAAAGGTAACAAAAAGAATAACAGAAATGGAAAAGTAGGGATTAACAAGCACAATAATTACACACCTGATAAATATGCACCTAGAAAGACATGTGTTAATTGTGGTAGTGTTAATCATCTATCTGCTAATTGCAAGTCTGTTAAGAAACCTGCTAATGTAAGAATGCCTAAGTCTACATTGAATGATTCTATACCTGCAATGCCTGTTATGCCTAATATGTTTGCTCCATATGCACAGTATCAAAATCCATATGCTGGTATGTCATTTGTGCCTAACCCTTACATGAATATGTTTAACATGCCACAAATGCCATGGAATAACATGTTTGTTCCTCCATCTATGCATGCTGAGAATGAAACTGTGAGCAACCCTCAAAGATCAACACAAGTGAAAAATGATCTGAGAGGGAAATCAAAGGCTAACAAGACAGGACCCAAGGAAACTTGGGTACCAAAATCAACTTGATTTGGTTTGTTGTGTGCAGGGAGACAAAAGGAATCTTTGGTACTTGGATAGTGGTTGTTCAAGACACATGACTGGTGATTCTACCCTGCTCACAGAATTTCAGGAAAAAGCTGGCCCTTGTATTGCTTTTGGAGATGACAGCAAAGGCTACACAAAGGGATATGGCTTGATTTCAAAAGAGAATGTCATCATTGATGAGGTTGCATTGGTGGATGGTCTTAAGCACAACCTGCTTAGTATCAGCCAACTTTGTGACAAAGGATTTTTAGTTACTTTTTCAAAAGAAGCCTGTGTTGTTTCTAAGGTAGGAAACAACAATGTGGTCATGACTGGATTCAGAAGAGGGAACGTGTACATTGCTGACTTTAGCAGCACAAGTCCAGACACCATCACATGTCTTTTCAGCAAGGCAAGCAAGGATGAAAGTTGGTTGTGGCACAAGAAATTATCTCATTTGAATTTCAAAGTCATGAATGATTTGGTAAGGAAAGATCTTGCTAGAGGAATTCCACAGGTAGAATTCACCAAGGATGGTTTGTGTGATGCCTGTCAAAAAGGGAAACAAAAGAAGGCATCATTCAAAAGCAAGACAGAGTCATCAATTGTTCAACAGCTTGAGTTGCTCCACATGGATTTATTTGGCCCTGTAAATGTCATGTCAATTTCAAAGAAGAAGTACTGTCTTGTGATTGTTGATGATTTTTCTAGATTTACATGGACTTTCTTTTTGCACTCCAAAGATGAGGCAAGTGAAATCATTATCAATCACATCAAGATGGTAAGCAATCATCCTGATTTCAAAGTGAGAAGAATTAGGAGTGACAATGGGACAGAATTCAAGAATTCAAGCATGAAAGTGTTCTGTGAAGAAAATGGTATATTGCATGAGTTTTCAGCAGCAAGGACACCACAGCAAAATGGTGTAGTTGAAAGGAAAAACAGAACACTTATTGAAGCTGCAAGGACAATGCTAGATGAATCAAAGTTACCTACTTATTTTTGGGCTGAGGCAGTCAACACAACTTGCTTCACTCAAAATATTTCTTTGATTAATCAGGCCAAGGGAATGACACCTTATCAACTACTCAAAAGAAAGAAACCACTATTGGATTTTCTTCATGTATTTGGTTGCAAGTGTTTTGTTCTGAGAAATCAAGCTGAGCACTTGGGGAAATTTGAAGCAAAGGCAGATGAAGCAATATTTGTGGGTTATGCAGCAGGGAAAGCCTACAGAGTCTACAATCTCAGAACCAACATTGTCATGGAATTTGTACATGTTGTTTTTGATGATCTCAAAATTCAGGGTCTCTGTGATGAAGGTTTCCATGAAAGTCTCTCTTTTGAGAATGAGGAAGGAGAACAAATGGATCATGATAAGACTATTGAGAAACAGTCCAAAGTTGTTGTATCTAGCACAGATGAAAGCAGCAGTGAAGATGAAATTGCTGCATTAAGATTGAAAAGAATAGCTGCTAGTAGACCAAATGGTCATTTCGTTGACAGTCAGAATGCGCGTTTCGTTGACAGTCAAAATGGACATTCCGTTGACAGTCACAGAAATGCTTCCAGGAGTGATCAATTAGGGACAACAAACTCAGGGGGAGTTTCTCAAGGACAAATATCTAATCAAGGCAATCATGATCATGAAGCTACTTCTTCAAGAGCAAATCTACCTCCCTCAAGAAAATGGACTAAAGATCATCCCTTTGAACTTATTATAGGTGATGTTTCTTCAAAAGTTCAAACTAGAAGAGCAACTCAAGAGGAATGTCTATATAGTAGCTTTCTGTCTCAAGAAGAGCCAAAGAAAGTTGAGGATGCACTTCTAGATCCAGATTGGGTTTTGGCTATGCAAGAGGAGCTAAACCAATTCGAGAGGAACAATGTTTGGAAGCTGGTGCCCAAGCCTAAAGACAGGAGTGTAATAGGCACAAAATGGGTGTTCAGAAACAAGATGGATGAAAATGGCATAGTCACAAGGAACAAAGCTAGATTGGTTGCAAAAGGCTACTCACAGGAAGAGGGAATTGATTTTGATGAAACCTTTGCTCCTGTTGCAAGACTAGAAGCAATAAGGATTTTCCTAGCCTATGCAGCCCATGCCAATTTCAAGGTCTTTCAAATGGATGTGAAGAGTGCTTTTCTGAATGGGGAACTGGAAGAGGAGGTGTATGTGAGTCAACCTCCTGGCTTTGAAGATGATGATTTTCCAGAGTATGTGTACTTTCTCCTCAAAGCACTCTATGGTTTGAAACAAGCACCTAGAGCCTGGTATGACACATTGTCGCAGTTCCTTCTTGAGAATCACTTCACTAGAGGTACTGTAGATAAAACTCTTTTTCATAGGATTGTGAATGGCTCTACAATACTTGTTCAAATTTATGTAGATGACATAATTTTTGGGTCTACAGATGAAAAACTTTGTCAAAGTTTGCCAAGCTTATGCAAAGTAAGTATGAAATGAGCATGATGGGAGAATTAACTTATTTTCTTGGTCTTCAAGTAAAGCAAGTTAATGAAGGCATTTTCATTAGTCAAACCAAGTACATTAATGATTTGTTAAAGAGGTTTAACTTAATGGAATGCTCTCCTGCCAAAACACCCATGCCTACTGCCACCAAACTTGAATTGAATACTAAGGAAAAATCTGTGGACATTTCAAGTTACAGAGGCATGGTTGGCTCACTTTTATATTTAACAGCTAGTAGACCTGATATTATGTTTGCTACATGTCTATGTGCTAGATTTCAGGCTGATCCTAGGGAATCCCATTTAGTTGCTATTAAAAGAATTTTCAGATATCTCAAAGGAACACCAAACCTTGGCATTTGGTATCCTAGAGAATCTGGTTTTGAACTAATTGGTTATTCAGATGCAGATTATGCAGGATGTAAAATTGACAGGAAAAGCACAACTGGAACCTGTCAATTTCTAGGAAACAAGCTTGTATCATGGTTCAGCAAGAAACAAAACTCAGTTTCCACCTCCACAGCTGAGGCTGAGTATATTGCAGCTGGAAGTTGTTGTGCACAGATTTTATGGATGAAAAACCAACTACTTTATTATGGATTAAGAGTTGAGAAAATTCCTATTTTCTGTGACAACACTAGTGCCATTGCCATTACTGAGAATCCAGTGCAGCATTCAAGGACCAAGCACATTGACATCAAGTACCACTTTATTAGAGAACATGTTATGAATGGTACTGTGGAGTTACATTTTGTTCCAAGTGAACAACAACTTGCAGACATCTTTACCAAGCCACTTGATGAATCCACATTCTCAAGATTAGTAAGTGAGCTAGGTATGCTAAATTTCTCTTAATTATTTTGAGATTTTTGCAAGTTAAAATGCAGCCAGGAATTTGCTATAATTTTTCTGTGAATTGATTTTCTCAGGAAAAGGTGAAATTTTGTCTAAGTCAAAATTACTATGTCAACGAAACGCACCATTTCGTTGATAGTCTTAGCATTTTTCTGGGTGTTTCGTTGATAGCTCTTTTATATCAATGAAACGCAGCTTTATCAACGAAATAGAAGGGACCTAAAATTCCCAATTCTGATTCGTTGATGTAGCGCTATTTAATCTGAACCGTTGAAATTGCACGTTCTTTATCACGATCTATACATACACCCCTGTAAGTATAAATCGTGGTAATATTTAATTCTAACGGTTACTTTTTTAAGCCAATCAGGTAATTTAGATTAATTATTGGACTTAATTTCTGAGAATTTTTGGGGGAGTATTTAAGAAATTTCAATTTCTTTATTTCATTTCTACCTGTTCTCAAAAATTCCAAAAGTTTTTCTATCTTCTTCTCTCTAACAAGCAATACAGCTCGAAGCTTTTCCTCACTCAACAATGGCACCCATAGTCAAGCTTATGTCTGCTGGTGGGTTCATCTATGAGAAGAACAATTCTATTCCATTTGTTGTTAAGGAGAGTCCGAACAGCATCTTTTTCAAGATGATGGACTTCATGAGGAACTGTAAGTTGAGCTATGCGATGTTTCACTCTACACCACTCTACAATGAAATAATCGAGGAGATTTGGACCTCATGTGAGTATAGTGGAACAAACTGCACACTGCAATTCACTCTTCAAGGTAATGAGTACATAGTTAATTCTGATGTTTTGCAAGCATGTTTACATATTCCTGATAATAACTGTGATGCTTTGCCTACTAACACTGAAATAACTACCGTGCTAAATTCTATAAACTACTCTTTGCCTACTGATAACTTGGGTAAGATAATTAGGAGAGGTTTGGTTAGGGAATACAGCTATTTAGCTGATGCATTCATTAAGGTCTTTTCTGGAAAGATTAGTAATTTTGATGCATTAACTAACTCTATGTTAATTCTCCTAACCATGCTTCTAAATGATAGATATTACAACTTTAGCACCCAACTTATGTATGAAATTTGTGCTAAGTTGGGTGATAAGGCAAATAGGAAGAAAAATATCTATTATGCAAGGTTTCTGATGATGCTGGCTAATCATGTTAGTCCAGCACCATTAGTTATCTCTAACCCTACTGCCAGGTTTGAGTGCTTTGTGCAAGAGAAGAGAGTATTGACAGACATACTGAGGCTGAACCACAATGGTGATGTTCCAGTGGTGTATCTGCCAATCATTGAGGTAACTACTGCTATCCCTGTTAGTATAGCTGTTACTTCCATTGTTTCATCCAACCCAGTTGCTATGGAGTCTGTAGCTGTGACCCAACAGGCTCCTGCCCCAGCAACAAAACCAAAATCAAAGAAATCCTCCAAGCCAACCTCAGGTGCTTCTCAAAAGGCACCTGCTGTAAAAACTACCACACAACCTAAGGGGAGTGAGTCTGGAGTTGTGAGAGGTGAGGGAAGGGGTGAAAGTCAAAGAAACCCCAAGAATAAGGAAGGTGAGGTAAGTGTTTCCCAGCCTAGCCCCATTGTGTCTTCCCAACAAGGCACAATGAGTAAAATGGATTTAAGCACAAGTCTAATTGCATCCTCCCAAAAGGATGTAATTATTGAAACAAGCTCTCCACCCAGAGCACAGTCCAAGAGGGCAAGGGACACTGTAAGCCCACAGTCTACAATTTCCCAGTACCAAAGAAGAGTAAAGCAAAAATCCCAGGTTTCACAGGGTGCACACACACTGGAAGCAACACTTCTAGTTTCACAAATTCAATTTGATGTAACCCCTATCATAACTCTGGGGTTACAGTCCCATTCTCTTGATATCAATCTTGAACTATCTCCACCAAATTCACCAACTCAATCATTAGATGTGGATATGATCCATTCATCTATCCCTGATTCTCCAACTCTTTTCTTGGAGAAGCCCCACTCTGACATTGGTGACCATCACTTGTTAAGTGATTTGTTGGGCCACCAATCATCCTTTTCTGAAGTTACAAGAGGATCTATGGAACAATCTCTTAAACCAATCACCACAGATTCTACTGTAATTTCACTTTCTCAAAGTGCTTTCTTGACCTCATCAACGAAACAGGCTCTTTCGTTGACAAGTGTTTCTCCATCAACGGTATCCATACCGTTGACAGTTCAAACTACCATACCGTTGATAGTTCACTCTGCACCTCTAATTGAAAATCAAGTTGTTTCCACAACTAGTGCAGATGATCTAGTGGTAGTTGAGACACTTCTAGGATTGAGAGGGAGTGAAACTGAGAGGCTAGCTTCCAGCCAGGCAAAAGGAGAGAATGAGAGTGAGAGGCTGGCTATTTCTTCCAGCCAGGCAAAAGGAGAGATTGAGAGTTCCACCTTAGTAGGTGAAGGTAAGGGTGTGAGAGGTGTGAGCCATGGGGAGCCCATGATGCAAGAAAATAGAGGAGAGAGAGAAGGGACTACAGGAGTCATAAGGGAGGAAGCAGCCATTGCTAGTGAGTCAATGGAGGTCAATGAGGGAGAAAGGGAACTTACTTTCCAAGAGCTCTATCAACAAACTCTGGATAGTATTTCCCTGGATCCTGAGACCTTTACTCATCCTGTGTCAGCCTATCAAGTTTTGGCTCAACAGGGCAATGTAGAGGCAGAGAGGTCACTACAACTAATTCATACAACTGCATCAATGCAAAGAGCAAAGGATGCCTTGACCAATCTATCTCCAGGAGCTGCAGCAAGTGGTGAGTTTGATTTCTCTGATGATGAGGACAGCTTTGGTGACAATCAGGTGGCCACTACTTCACAGACTGGGACTTCTGTGGTGCCTCCTACACCAAACTGGCTTTCTCAAGATTTACAAGGAAGGATCTCCCTGGATGCTGCAATCACAAGGCAGTACAATGAGGCCTATCTGGCTCATGAGTCTGCAAATGCCAATGACAAGAAATTCTACAAGGCTATTATGGATTCACTGGAAATCCAAAGGCTACAGATGATGCATACAAGGATTGAGGCTAGAGAAATCAAGGACTCAATTAGCAATCTCAAGGATGCTAATGAAAGGAGGCTAGATGAAAAGCTTCCTCTTCTCACTGTGTCCAAGATGAACAGGTTTTTCTCTAAGGAACCTGAGGTGGCTACCTCCTTGAAGACTCTCTCTTCTAGAGTGGACAAGGTGGAAGCTACTTTATCTCAGATGCAAAAGGAACAGGAGAAGCAGACACTACTCTTGGCCCAGCTAGTGGCAGCTCACGGACTCCCAGTCATCTCTCTTGATGATAACAAAAAGGGGGAGAAATCTAAGGAGCTAGACATTCAAATCACAAAGGTTATGGTCCCAGCCATTTCCCTGCCAAAGGAGCCACTAGCTATGGGGGAGTCAGGAAAAGCTAAACTGGACAGCATTGACCTGATTCAGCAAGCATCTATGAAGCTACATCTTGCTGAACAAATTAAAGACCACTGGTCCAGGATAGATGAAAGAATCAAGAAGTTAGCTGATTCTGCAAAGATTTCAGATCCATCAACGAATCAAGCTTCTTCTACAGAGCCATCAACGGATGCCATGGTTTTAGCATCAACGGAATGGGAGCCACAGACCAATTCTTTATATAAGATAGAGCCCCTTCTACATGGAGTCACTCAAGGTTCAAGGAAGGAGAAAGGACAAACTTCATGCATTAGGGATGTGGAACAAGCTACATTGCAAAGAAGCTTATCTCCCAAGTCCCCTGCTAAACCAAAGGGCAAAAATATAGCAAGGACTTTATATCATGCACCTTATCCAGATGAGCTCAAGCTTCTTGGATTACTTATCACTAAATGCAAGGAAAGCAATGATACTGAGGTAAGGAAGCAAAGGGCAATTGTCTACAGGAATGGACAAGAAATCTGTGTTTAGGCTGGTCACCCAAACTTTTCTGAAGCTAAGGCTGAAGAGTCAGAAAGAGCAGCAATGCAAGCACTTGCAGTTGCTCAATCTCTTGATGAAGAAGAAAGACAGCAAGAAGAAAAAGCCAGAGAGGAAAGGAGTGCAAAGAAGAGCACATGGCAACCAAAGGCAAGAGCTAGGAGAAATATAGCCTTTGAGAATGATGACTCTCAGAGTATTGCATCAGACTCTTCTGTACCAACTACACCTCCAACAATTCCTGATCCAGCTCTAGGGGTAAAGTTAGCCTTTGATCCTAAACATCCTGTTAATTTCCATGATCAGCCAATTGAGCCAAAGGAAGAGCCAATTGAGTTTGATGAGGCCAACTTTCCAAAATTCCTCTTTGAGATGGATCCAAAGAAGAAATCTAAGCAAAGGGCTACCAAGGCTAAGTCAATTCTAGTAAGGAGACCACAAGCTGAAAAACCTCCTACCAACCCAGAAGACTTCATCTACATTGCTGATATCAGGGAGGAGTCTGACCTACATATCAATCTTGATGACCTAGTTGAAGTGAGAGGAATAGCAGCTTCTTACAAACTACCAGAGAGATTGGTGTTTGTCTACAAGGGTGGGAGAGAACAGGTTTGGCCTCTACATAGAATTCTGGGAGAAGACTATCAGACACTGCTATCTGTGTTTAAATGCCTGAAGAAAGATTTTGGTTTTACCAAAACAGCTAAGTCTGAAGTTGTTTCCAAAATTTTCCAAATCAAAGCTAGCTGGAACAAGCCTGGCGCACTTCCCAGAGTATTGAAGGTCCCTCAAACAGGAAAGAAGATTCATCTCCAACCTTTTTGGATGATGGAATTCAGAGACAAGGACAACTGTAGAAGATTCTTCAGAATAGAAGACCAACTGGAGAAGGCATCCAATGAAACTCTAAGATTAATGCAATCCAAGTTGGGGAATCAAGATGAAGAAGAGAAGATTTTCTACAGAAGACTTCAAGCTCAGATTGAGGAGAACAATGCAAGAAAAGGGAAGAAAACAAGACCACAGAGGCAAAGATGAAAAATCTGCTCAGTCTAGAGGAGCAACTCTGTGCACTTGTTTTGTAAGATTTTCTACTTTGAAATTTAATTAAATTCAATGAAGCTCAATGCAATTTCTACTTTTATCATGTGTAATTTGACTGAGTGTTTTTGTTATCATCAAGGCTCTTGATTTATGGCTGTTATTCTATCAGTCATAAATTGGGGGAGATTGTTAGGAATATGTTGTTCTTGATGATAATTATAAAAAACACTTAGTAGATTTTGTATTAAGTCATTTTGTAACTGTCAACGGAATGGCATGCTCTGCAGTGTTTCGTTGACAGGAAGCTCATCAACGGAATGAGTGTTGTAGCAATTGCACTGTACAATACTTCACAGTTTGATATGCATTTGATGTATGTATTAGATAGGTTTCCTAAGTCATGTTGACTAAGTACTAGATAGGCAAAATAGGTTGGTTAATTGTAAGTATATCATGCCTTGTAATTTTGCCTACGTGAAGACATGTCAACGGTATGAAGATTACTCTATCAACGAAACAAGGATACACCATCAACGGAATGAAGAATAAAGCTATCAACGAAATACATTCTCCTGCCATCAACGGATCATTATTGCTCTTCTGTATAGTTGACAAAGTGATAGTGACAGCTTTCTGACAGATCAAAAGGAGATGTAGAAGTGTGCATTTGCATTGGGAGCCATTAAAATGGTCACTGGAAATAAGGAAACATTCCAATTCCCAATTGGGTTCTTGAGTGGGATCAGAATAAGCATGAAGACAAAAGACAAGGATCTCTAAGGACCACGGGACAAAAGGAATGAAAAGCAAGCTACTGGCGGTTACCTTTAGTGTACTTAAGTGTAACCAAAAATAGTATTGTAAACTTGGGGAATATATAACCAAGTGTAGCAGTTAAAATAGTAAAAAGGGGAAGAAAAACAAATAGATTGTATTAGCTATTTTTGAGAGCATTTTCTTCTCTACAAATCTAGTAACTGAGCAGCTGTGTACATTTGTATCACAGATTATTTCCGAAATAAAAACACTTCAGTTGGATCATCAAACAATCCAACTGAATTATTTATATCTTGTGTTTTTACTTATTCAGTTCAGTTTTATTTATAAGTGTTTTAAGTTTAAGAAAATATCAAGAATTGTATTCAACCCCCCCCCCCCTTCTACAATTCTGTTAGGTCATTTGGGATTAACAGAGGTTAACTGTGTCAGGAAGGACCACTTGCTTTCTGTTGTCCTATGCTGTAGCTGCTTGTTTCCATTCTTTCTCTCCAAGTTTTGCTGTAGATTTTCCATCTGTCTTTGGACCACTTAACCATAACAGATGCTCCAGTATTTGTCTCCTTTGAACTTTGAATTTGTACCTTGATTTGTCTTGTTGTGGATCGTCTAAGTGTTGACATCGTGAACTCCAACATACTCCTTATTCTGTGACTTGTTGACATAGAGCATTCTTGACTTTGCTATATGAGGACTTTTCTATATGAGTATTTCAGGAGTATGCTATATAGCCTTTTTGAGGACTTCACGATATAGCCTTTTAAGACTTCACGATATAGCCTTTAAAGACATCACGATATAGCCTTTGAAGACTTCACGATATAGCCTTTTTGAGGACTTCACGATCTAGTACATTCTGACTTTGCGATCTCAACACTTCACGACATGAGCCTTGAGGACTTCACGACATAGTTCATTTTGGACTATGCGATCTCAGTACTTCACGACATGGAAATTTGGGACTTCACGACATAGCTCATTCTGACTTCATGATATAGGGACTTAGATAAATTTCTGCAACTTATTTCTTTAAGGCCTTATTCACTTCCATCCCGCTGCATGAACAATTTGAACTTCTACCAGGACAATTATTTCATGGTCTATGTACATTCTAGGTGCAAGAAACTTACTAAGCTCATTATAACTTTGAGCATACTGAATAAAGCTAAGTACATGAAAACAAGACAAGTACAATGGAGACCTATACTATATCCCAGTGATAAACTTCACTAGGTCATGTAGAGTGACATAGTCACAATGTTTAGGCTTGTTAATAGTGGTATTCAGACATGCCTTGAGCCTAACAATTCTAATCCGTAGGATTAGCTTCAATGAGTTCAAGTTACAGTAATCAATACAAATGATAGAATTTAAGGCACTATTAATTTCTTCTGTAGAATTTCTCAAGCTCTTAACTTCTCCAACATAAATGATCAACTATAAACTAACTGAAGAAGACAGTGTCTTCAATTCTCGAATTGTAGACTTTAGGAAATCTATCGAAAGCCAAGAGAAAATCCTAGCCGTCCATTTCCTTGATCAACCTGACAAGTCTGAATTCTTTTCACCCGCTCCTTGATTAAAAAACTATCGAAAACAAAATTTCTTTTTCCTTCGATAGATTTTAATAAAATCTATCAAAAAGAAATCTTTGTTTCTTTGAAAGAAGTTCTATAGTTTTATAAATAAAACTATCAAACAATAGAGTTTTGTCCACCTCGATAGTTTATAAAAAAGAAACTGTCGAATTAGTTTTACACTATTTCGATAGCTTTTTGTCAAACCTTCTTTATCTCTTTCGATAGTTTTTCATAAATGAAAACTATCGAATGTCTTTAATAGCATTTTGATTCTTGAAGATTCTATCTTTTTGAAGTAAGCAAATTGCACTTCAATTTAACCTAAACATACCTTATAAATTTCTTTTCACTTCCAGGATGTTTCAGGTCTGACTTAAATCAATTTCTTCCGAGACGATAAACATCTTGATCTTTTTAGTGCTGACAACTAGTACAACTGGTCTGGTTCACAAATGACTAACACTTGATCAATACCTCTACGTCTTCAATACAATATAGTTGATAAGTCTCTTGTCATTCTGGTTGCTTCATTAAAATCACCGAAATCCTCTAGTACTAACTCTTTATCATTCAAATACTTCTGTAGTCTTGAAAGTGTTGTTTCTTTATTTGTCACTGAGGCTTGAACATATTAATGAACTTCTTTCCGTGACCTGTTTACGGACTTAAAGAATACATACCATATTTTGATTTTTTGAGTTTACCGTTTCTTCTTTTCTTCTGGATTCCTGTGCTTCAGTTACTATTATAGTCTGTCTTGTTCCTTTGTTGAGTTGTAGTTATCTCTGTTACATATTATGTTACATTACGCTTTACAATCTCCCCCTATTTGATTGTTTGAGTTTGACAAGCAAATACCTAGAGGATAACTCAACTAACCAATGGAAACATGAAACTAATTAAAGTAAGACAGATTGATAATATTAAATGAATTTTGGATTAAATATTTACATTTCCAGATTTCTAATTTACAAAGAACAGTAAAAAGTTTAACAATGAAGTTGATCCTCTAATCTTAGCAGATTGTTCTTTGCTTCATCTTCAGTCCATTATGATCTCACCTTCTTCAGCTACATGATTAGCGTTTGCTACTTGATAATCAATCACAGATGGATAATGCAGTGGTTCTCCAGGTTTTAGGATTGCTCCTTTGATGTGTCTTTCAATGTACTCAACCTGTTGACCCACTCCAGCCCATACCCATGCAATGCTGACATCTTTCTCATTATGCTCTGGCATGTTGGGTAGTCTGGGAAGCACTTCTAGTCCTCTTTCCACTCTCTTCCTGTAATAAGGCATATTCTCCATGAGATAGCTCTTTAGAGTGTCTGCAGCTTTAGTCTTCTCAGTAGTGATGAATCCAGTGGATCTCAAGTATTTCTCAATTGATATCAGATAGTTATTTGGATATTCCTTCAGTTTGTCCTCAGCCAGATAGCAGATTCTGAACAAGTCATTTTTCATGAATCTTACCATTTGAGGATCTTCAATTACTTCTGGATTGACTTTCATTAAGATCTCCTTAACATGCTCACGGAGCAGTTCATTTAGCTTTGTGGTTCTGTAAAGCATAATGTAACATAAGATGTAACAGAGATAACTTCAACACAACAAAGGACAAGACTTACAATAATATTAACAGAAGCACAGGAATCCAGAATCAAAGAAGAAAAGGTAAACTCAAAAAATCAAAATATGGTATGTATTCTTGAAGTCCGTAAACATGTCACGGAAAGAAGTTCATGAAAATGTTCAAACCTCAGTGACAAATAAAGAAACAAGACTTTCAAGACTACAGAAGTATGTGAATGATTTAGAGTCAGTACCACAGGATTCCAGTGATTTAATTGAAGCAACCAGAATGACAAAGGACTTATCAGCAGCATTGAATTGAAGACATTTAAGAATTGATCAAGTGTTATTCATCTGTGAACCAGACCAGTTGCACCAGGTGTCAGCACTTAAAAGATCAAGATATTTATCGTCTCAGAAGAAATTGATTTAAGTCTAAATCTAAACACCCTAAAACTCAAAAGGATTTTCAAGAGATCAAGTGCAAAAGAAAAGGCTCGATGGTTTTCTTTTAAGAAAAACCATCGAAATGATTTAAGAGAATCAAATAGAAAAACCATCGAATATTAGTTTTTCATTCGATAGATTTTATTTAAAATCTATCGAAGGAAAAACTAATTTATTCATTCGATAGTTTTTCATTTACAGGAGCAGGTGAAAAGGTTTGTTGTTGTGTCAGGTTGATTGGAAAATGGACGGCCAAGATTATTCAATTAATTTGGTTCGATAGTTTTCCAAATGAAGTCTACAAAACGAGAATGAAGACAGTGTGTCTTCTTCAGTTGGTTGTTGGCAGATCAAAAGAAACAGAAGAAGTTAAGAGCTCAAGAACATTTACTACAGAGAATTTATGTTGCCTTGATTTCTATAGTTTGTATTGATAACGATAACCTGAACTCATTGAAGCTAATCTACGGATTAGAATTGTAGCACCCCTCGAGGTTTATATTTATAAAAGGATATATTCCCCGACTTGTGTTTTGATTTGGTGCATTCGATTTCGTATTAGAACTGAATGATTTATCCGCGAACGAAATTGAACAATTTGTGAGTATCGTATTCAACCCCCCCTTCTACGATACTTTGGACCTAACAATTGGTATCAGAGCTATTTGATTGACGTACAAATCAGATCCGGTGAATGAGACCAAAATCAATCATAGCTTGAAAATTTGAAGCAAATTATTTAACTTTCAATTTTTTTCATTTAATTGGAATTTCTTGAATTTTAAACAGTTTGAAATTTTCAGAAACCATGAGTGCTCCAAAGACAACTGCTGGTATAAAAGTTCCCCCTTCACTAGAGATGATTTCGGTTTGTGGAAGATGAAGATGCTGTTATTTATCAAGGCATCTAATCCGTTGTGTATTGGCATATTAGAGAACAGACCGTTTGTACCAATGAAACCAGTCAGTGAATCTACAGCTCATGATGGTACCAGAATTCCTCAAGGCTCAACCCCAAAGGATTTATCTGAGTACACAGATACAGACAAAGAACTGATTCGATTGGATACAGGTTTGATGCTGATATTGACAGACTCCACAGACAAGGAAATGAGCTATCAGTTAATGAACTGTGTGAGCGGGAAACAAATGTGGGATACCATAAATTTGATAATGGAAGGAACTGAAGACGTGCATGAAAACAGATTGGACATCCTGACTTCTCAATATGAATCATTTAGGTCACTTCCTGGAGAAAGTATAACTCAGGTCTTTGAGAAGTATATTAATCTGTTGAATGAATTAACCATGAAAGGGAAGACCTATCCTCTGAGAGAGACAAACAGGAAGTTCATGATGACACTGCCCCATCATGTAGAACACAAGTCCTCATCCATAAGGGAAAGAATTGACTTTACTAAGATGCCATTGGAGATGATATATGGCAAGCTTAAAACTTATGAGATGGAGCAAGAACAACGAGTGATAATCTACGGACCAGAGATGGTGGACAACAAGAATTCTGCACTCGCAAGATCAACAGAACTTGTAGTGGATGAACCAACAACTTTTGATATTCAGTTTCAAACCCCTAGAGCTGGAAAGGAGGTGATTATAGAAGCTAAAATGGATTCTGTGAATCTGGGTGTTGATGAAAGTGATTACTACACCCTAGAAGAGCTTGAGCAAATGGAAGACAAAACCATGGCATACTTAGCTGCAAAGTTTAGCCACATTCGTTTCAAGAGAAACCCTAAGTACAAGTTCAAGGGCTCAACCAACAGATTTCAGAAGAGCATGTATTCACCAGGCACTGGCTTTAAGGGAGGCTACAAGACTGGCATGATTGATAGAAGCAAATCAAGATGCTACAACTGCAATGAGTTAGGGCATTTTGCTATTGAATGCTGGAAGCCTTGTCAAGCAAGAGACAGGTAAGATGTCTACGAGAAGAAAGATTCTTATGATGAGTTGAAGAAAGAGAATGCTAAGCTGAAACAACAACTGGAAACATTATCTGGAAAGCAGAAAGGAAAAGCTTATATTGCAGAGGGTAAAAGTTGGGATGATACTGATTCGGATGAAGATGAAGAGTATTTAAATCTTGCCCTAATGGCCGACTCTTCAGAGGAATCACCACAATCATCTCAAGTACCTATCTTAACAACAATTGACATGTCTAATTCTGAGTACAAGAAAACTGTACAAGATCTTAGTGTAGAATTGTTTAATGTACACACAAGCATGCTAGCATCAGAAATTGAAAATGCTAATTTAGTTCTTAAGATTAAAAATCTAGAATCTAAGAATGAAGAACTAATGCTTGTAGCTGTCAAATTAGAAGATCTTAAACAAAAAAATGAATACTTAGAGAACAAGGTCAAGTGTAATGATGAGATAGAGACAATCCTCAAGGATCAGATTTCAGATCTAGATTTGAAACTGAATGCATATAAGAACTCCGCCCTAATTGATGAGGAAATAATTGATACTCAGACCTTAGGGAATAAAACTGCTATAGGATTTGACTGCATCAAGAAAACTGGAAAGAAGATTGTGGAATTTCCTGTGACATCTTCAGCTATCAAGAAGAATACTCCACATGTTCTTAAGAATGTTGATTGTCCAGTTTTTGTTAAGCCGTTTCCAGCACTTTTCAATGAGGATGATCTAATCATTAGACAAGAATTGCTTGAGGAGGATATGTTGAAGGAAAAAGAGATAAAGACTAAGTTGCCTAGGAAGTCAGTAAAAACTGAATTACCTAAAACTGAAATAGGCAATAAGGTTAGCAAGTCTAAAAAGAACAGGAATGGGAAAGCTAGTGTTAATCAGAATATTGTTTCAACTACTCCCATTGCATCTAGGAAGTTGTGCACTATTTGTAATTCTGCTGGACACCTTACACATGCATGTAAAAAGGTTAAAGTAGAAACTGCTGATACTTCTGCAATGCATAACATGTCTGACATGCCTAATCTTCATGAACCCTGCGGAAAGAAAGAGTGTTTGCTATGTACATACAACATCATGCATCCTTATTTCAAGTTGATGAATGCATCTGGTAGCAATAACACTGATAATGTTAAATCCACAGCGCATGAATGTCAAACAAGTTAAGACTGACTTGAATGTTACTCCTGTTAAAGTATCTAAACCTTCAGGACCCAAACAAGTTTGGGTACCAAAGTCCGCTTAATCAATCTGTGATTGTAGGGTAAGGTTAAAAGCTCAAAGGTCGTGTGCATTCTGGATAGTGGCTGTTCTAGACACATGACAGGTGAAGAGTCCCTGCTTACAGAGGTGGTTAAGAAGACTGGACCGATTGTAACCTTTGGAGATGACAACAAAGGATTCACTACGGGATATGGTAATATGAGAATTGGGAATGTCATCATTGAAAACATCTCTCTTGTTGAAGGATTGAAGCACAATCTTCTAAGTATCAGTCAATTCTGTGATAAAAGATACAATCTGGATTTCAGAAAGGACAAATGCTTAATCACAAACAGGAAGGATGAGAAGCTTGCTCTACTAGGAGGGAGAAAAGGAAATTTGTTTATAGCTGACTTAAGTTCTACCAGTGAAGGAGAAGTTACATGTTTCTACAGTAAGGCATCTTCAGAACAAAGTTGGCTATAGCATAAGAAGCTCTCACACTTGAACTTCAAAACTATGAACTCTTTGGTAAAGAAAGAGTTGGTGAGAGGGTTGCCCCTGATGGAATTTTATCAGGAGGGACTATGTGAAGCATGTGAAAAAGGGAAGTCTAAGAAGGCATCACACAGAAGCAGAGAAATGACAAACATTGCTGAACCTCTTCAGCTGATTCATATGGATTTATTTGGTCCAGTCTATGTTATGTCACTTTCAAGAAAAAAGATATGCATTAGTGATGGTGGATGACTACTCCAAGTACACGTGGGTGTTATTCTTACATTCAAAGGATGAAGCAACATAACTAATCATTGATCACATCAAGATGATAGAAGTGGAAGCTAAGCTACCTATGCGGACAATCAGATCAGACAATGGAACTGAATTCAAGAATGCAGTTCTTAATGATTTCTGCTCAGAGAAAGGAATATCCAGACAATATTCAGCACCAAGAACTCCTCAACAGAATGGAGTAGTGGAAAGGAAGAACAGAACCTTGGTTGAAGCAGCAAGGACAATGTTAAATGAATCAGAACTTCCCACTTACTTTTGGGCTGAAGCAGTGAAAACAGCTTGCTACACTCAGAATCGAACCCTGATCAAAAAAGATCGTGAAAAGACTCCGTATGAGTTAATGGCCAACAAGAAACCAACACTGAAGTACTTTCATGTGTTTGGTGCAAAGTGCTTTGTACTTAAAGATGGAGAACATCTAGGCAAGTTTGATGCCAAAGCATATGAATGCATTTTTATGGGCTATTCTCTGGAATCTAAGGCTTACAGGGTGTATGTGATTGAAGATAAGAAGTTGTTGGAAAGCCTTAATGTAACATTTGATGACACCAAAAGACCAGGCCTGCAAACTAGAGAGAACTCCGAATCCTTGGTATTTGAAAATCTATCAGGAGATCTCTCTGACATTGAAGAAGAACCTGAAGTTGTTACAGTTATTAATAATGAAGATAATGATAATGATTCTGGACCAAGTGGTGATAGTGGTGGAAATACTCAAACTACTACTGGATCCACTAGTCAATCAACTGGGTCAACAGATCATACTGGCAACAACTCAGGGGGAACAGGAGAAGGATCAACTAGTCACACTCCACAACATTTTGAACAAGGAGAATCATCAAGATCGCATCTGCCAAGACAAAGGGTATGGAATAGAGATCATCCCTTTCACTTGATCATTGGTGATCCAGACACATGAGTGAGAACTAGAAGGACATCACAAAATGAATGTCACTATTCTGGGTTTCTTTCAGAAACAGAACCTAAGAAAGTTGAAGATGCCCTAGATGATCCAGATTGGGTGATTGCAATGCAAGATGAACTCAGTCAGTTTGAAAGGCAGAAAGTTTGGAAGCTGGTACCCAGGCCTAAAGGAAAATCTGTTATAGGAACAAGATGGGTATTCAGAAATAAGTTGGATGATGATGGCATTGTAACGAGAAACAAAGCCATACTGGTTGCTAAAGGTTACTCTCAAGAAGAGGGTATAGATTATGATGAAACCTATGCACCAGTAGCAAGACTTGAGGCCATCAGAATGTTTCTGGCATTCGCAGCACATTCCAATTACAAAGTATATCAAATGGATGTGAAGAGTGCTTTTCTGAATGGGGAGTTAGAAGAAGAAGTGTATGTGGAACAACCTCCAGGGTTTGAGGATTCAAAACTGGCAGACTTTGTGTACTTTCTATTCAAAGCTCTCTAAGGACTCAAACAAGCTCCAAGGACATGGTATGACACTCTCTCTGAATTTTTACTTGAAAATAACTTTACAAGAGGTGTCGTAGACAAAACTCTCTTTTACAAACAGCACAAAAATGATTTGATATTGGTGCAAGTATATGTTGATGACATAATATTTAGTTCTACTAATGATGATCTATGCAAGAGATTTGCTAAGTTAATGTAGAGTCGATATGAAATGAGCATGATGGGTGAATTGTCATTCTTTTTTGGACTGTATCAAAGGCTAGATGGAATATTCATTTGTCAGTCCAAGTACATCAAAGATCTTCTGAAGAAGTATCAAATGGAAGACTCATCTACAACAAAGACTCCAATGCCAACTGCCACTAAGCTTGATAAGGATGAAACTGGTAAGAAAGTTGACATCACAGGCTACAGAGGTATGATAGGCTCCTTACTATATCTCACTACAAGTAGACTAGATATAATGTTTGCAACATGCTTGTGTGCTAGGTTTCAGTCTGATCCTAAAGAACCTCATCTAATAGCTATTAAGCGAATATTTAGATATCTTAAGGGAACCCCAAATCTTGGAATTTGGTACCCTAAAGATACATGATTTGTTCTTATTGGATATACAGACTCAGATTTTGCAGGTTGTAAGATTGATCGGAAGAGTACTTCAGGAAGCTGTCAGTTTCTTGGAAGAAGGTTAGTTTCTTGGTACAACAAGAAGCAACACTCAGTGTCCACATCAACAGCTGAAGCTGAATACATAGATGCTGGTAGCTGTTGTGCTCAAATCTTGTGGATGAGGAACCAACTCGGTGACTATGGACTTTTGTTGACAAAGATTCCAATATTTTGTGACAACACAAGTGCCATAGCAATCTCCAACAACCCAGTGCAACACTCGAGGATGAAGCACATCGACATCAAGTATCATTTTATCCGAGAGCATGTCATGAATGGAACTGTGGAGTTACATTTTGTACCCAGAGAGGAACAAATTGTAGACATCTTCACTAAACCGCTTGATGAATCCACTTTTTCTAAGATGGTTGGTGAACTTGGGATGTTAAATCTTTTTAATTGATTTTGATTAGAAGTCAGTAACTGCAAGAAAGTCTTAGTGAATACATGAGTTTAAGAATTTCCATATCCTTAGGACTCGTGAATTTATTTTCTGGAGCAATTCTCGTAGTTAGGATTATTGTACTAATTTTATGTCATAATTATGGATGATATATCTTCTGGCATTTAATTGGTTATTAATTCTAAAATTATTTAGGTGCTAATATTTGTTCTAAATATTTAAGCATTTATTTAATTCGAATTAATTTACTTTGTTTTAAACATTGTAGATTAATGCAGCATAATTTATTGGATTTTAATTGGTTAATATCATTTAATGATATTTAGTCGATTTTATTCTAAGAAAATTATGAATTTTCTGTTAGCTTTGATTTTGGTAAATTTGTAAAAGTTTATATAGATTATAAGTTGACAGAAAACCAAAAGGTTTGATTTTTTAAAACAGAACATGTTTTAGAAATTGAACAGGAAGCAAAAAATATCGAATTTAGAAAATTCGATAGTTTTTCTAAGTACTAGAAGAAATCTATCGAAAGCTTTTTCGATAGTTTTTGGAAAAGGAAAAGAAAACTATCGAAGACAATTCTCGATAGTTTTTGAAATTCAATTGAAAAAAATATCGAAGTGAATTTAATTCAATTAATATTTAAATTCTCGATAGTTTTTCATAAAAGACCTTCGCTAGTTTTTGTTTTACACAGAAACATGATTCGATTGTTTTTCAGAAAAACGTTTTAAATTCTTATTTTCAAACACTTCGATAGTTTTTCAAAAACTATCGAAGTGAAGTTGACATTTTTGCCCCTCTGAGAAAACTATCGATAGTTTATTTAAAAACTATCGAACATTGAATTTACAAAATTACCCCTGTCAGTTCAGAAAATATTTAACAACCCCTTAGAGTTTTTTTTTTCATTATTCTCAGATCTGGGTTTATGTTTGATACTTACACGAATACTTACACATCCAAGAACATCACTTTCGATATAATGCTTCAGTTTTAACTGAGTAAAGCTTGAAAAAATTAATGTTTTCATTGTTAATTGATTTTAACCGTGAAAGCTTGAATATTTTAAGTTTTTGGAACATATTAAGGAAGAAACTATCGAACTTAAGCTTTTGAACCTTAGAAAAGTGTTAACAGTTCTTTTCTTTAGAAATTGATTGTTTATCAGTTGATTTCTTTGGATTTTAGTGGTTGTTTGAAGTTCACTAATTAGGGTTCTTGCTAAAGTGGTTTGTTAGGTCCTGATAAGTTTGTAGAAGGGGGGTTGAATACAAACTATACCGTTTTATCGAATTTGTTCTTTAAATGATTTAACTGTTTAGGAACAAATTGATGCGGAATAAAATGAAACAAGATTCAAGTTAAATAAAACTCTATTAAACTTGAAGGGTGTTACAAATATGATACTGATTACAAGATTGGATCTCAAACTAATTAAAACAAATCTAGAATAAATTCGACATGAATTTATCTATTTTTGTAATAAAAAGATATAACAATATTTGATAATTTGAGATACGTTCTAGGGATAACAATCCGCTAGATAGTCAAAGCAGTACAAGTAAATGAATTCTAGTGGTTTAGATTTAACATAAAGATTCTAGAATTAATTTGCAGAAGAAATTAGCACGGCAGAGTTCTTGACAGGAAAGTATTTTTGATGTAATGTTCTTGATATTTTTTCTTTTTGATTCCCCTTTTTGCTTTTGTACTAATCAAGTGGATCAGTACACTTCTGCACGTTCTGATGCTTTTACCTTTGGAATGACTATCCAATTTGTACTGGAATGACTATCAAAAGGCTTAGCATGACTATCTGAATTTATGTGAATTATATTAGAATTACTTAAAATAAACCGGGATGACTATCGGGATGACTACCGGTATGACTACCGGTATGACTATCCTGGGTAGTCATTCCAGTTGATTTTAATTACATAATTCTAATTTAATTCAAATTCTACTTCTAAATTAATTCTAATAATTAATTTACTTCACAAATTAATTCTGAAGAATTAATTTATTCAATAAATTAATTACTTAATTTATTTACTAAATTAATTCTGATGAATTAAATTAATAAATAAATTAATAACTAATTTAGAATAGAACTTAAATCCTTATAGAATAGTAAAACCAATGCTTGAACCACTTGATCTGCTGAAGAATATCCATTGTCTGATGTTGTCATTTGATGCACTGTCTGGTTCATAAATGACTAACTTCAATGTCTGTTCTTCATCTTGACTTTAAGCTGTGGTCCAATGTCTGCTTTTGACTGTTGATCAACCTTTGTAACCTGTACATTTGCTATCACAAATCTGAAACCTCTGTCACTTTAATAAATCCACTTCTTTGAAGACTTCACTGAGGCTTGAACAAATAATTGAACTTCTTTCAATGTAGTATATCTTCAAATCTGTAGGATGACTTTAATTCTCCATTCTCTTGACAGATAAAACTATCTGAGATTCCTGTGACATATTAACTTATTATTTACTTATTACATACTTGTTTAAGTTAAGTTGTTTCCTCGGAATATTAATAGGCCAAAACATATGCCTTTCAATCTCCCCCTATTTGTTTGTTAGAGAATAACAATCAAATACCTAGAGGATAACTCAACTAACTTAAACAAGAAATAGAAATGACTTTTAAGAGCCAAGTAAATAACAAGAAAAGTTCTGGATTTCATTTAACATTTTCCAGATTCAAACATTAAAGATAAATACAAGATAGATGTTCCTCTAGACTGAACATGTGTTTACATTGATCCTATCTTGAAATACCTAAGCTCTATACATATAACATTTACAGACTAGAGCTTCTTCAAATTTCAGATTCCATCATCTCTCCTTCTTCAAGTGCCTCAAGCAAATCCTTGTCCAAAATACGATCAGATTCAGAAGTAATGCCACTAGGTCTGACAGGTTGAGCTGTGACTTTCTTCAGCCTATTCTTCATTTGATGATATCTCTTGATATTGGCAATGCAATAGTCTTGAATCAAATCAGCAACTTCTGTCTTTTCCTGTGTAGCAAACCCTGTTGTCCTCAACATGTTCTCCATATAGACAAGATGCTTGGCAGGATAATCTTTCAGAGAGATTGGATCCACACCACAAGTTTGAAGTGCCCTTCCTTTATAAAATTTAACTTCATATGGCACATCCACAACTTGAGGGCTAGCTTTCATTGCAAAGTCTCTTAGCTGATCATGCAGCAGCTCAGCTAATGGAGAAGTTCTTTTTACTTTGCACATGAATACCCAAAGCTCAGAGAGAGTTCTACCTTCCAGAAGATTAAGAGAAACTATGAAAGTTCCCTCATTATGAGTGTAGATGTAGATCTTCAACTCCTCTCTGACTCTGTCAAATCCAGTAGAAATTCTTGAAATCTCCGCATGAAGAGCTTTCATATATATTGTGTTGTCTGGATTGACCTGTCTGTACCTTTCCAACATGCTAAAGAACCTTCCATCATTGTCTGACCCTGTTGGATGTGAGAACATTTCTCTAGCTCTATCCCATTCTTCTCCAAGCTTCAGCCTCACATATAACTTTCTGTCTTTGACTTTTAAATCATGAAGCCTTTGCTTTTCTTGATGTTCAGCTTTTTGGATAACTAGATGCTTTGTGATTATGTCAGACACCTTAGCATTCTCATCTTCTCTTCTCTTTAGATCAGCTTTCTGTCTTAACAGCTCAGCTTCAAAGGCAGGATCCACTTCAGGTTCATCTTCCCAGTCAGCAAAATCAGCCTCTCCTTCAACCTCCACTTCACCAAAGATATCTTCAGGGGTTTCTCCAGATTCAATATCATCAAAATCTCCCTGTTCACCTTGATAGTAGTCAGCATCAGAAAAGGTTAACTTCTGCTTCCCTTTGTCCTTTCCAGAACCAGAACCTTCAGTTTCTCCTCCTTGATCTCTCACTTCTTCTCCTCCTTGTATCTCCTTCTCCTTATTCTCCCCCTTAGTTGAGGCATCCTCTACAGATTTGACTTTATCAGCCTTAGGATCCTCCTTTTTACCTTCTCTTTCTCCTTCACCATCCCTGTCACCATTGCCCCCTTCATCATCATCACCCTCAAAGAATTTCTTCTGTTCAGCATTGGGTTGATGTGAGACCTTGATCATAGCATATAGATGTTTCATGCCCTCGTTCAGATGTTGCATCCCTCCTTCAATCTTGGTAAACCTCTCATCATTGAAGTACTGATTTTCATCAATAGTATCTTGACAGGAGTCTACTTTGGTTGAAATAATAGGAATCTGTTTGATAGCCTCCCTGATCTCAGCATTAGAAACCAAAAGCTCTGACATATCCGAGGCCACTAACACCTGTGATTCTTGAACAGCATTCATCTTGGGGACCAATGTGACCTTCACTCCCTGTATCTCATCTCTAAGATGACCCAGCTGATTATTTACAGAGGTGGAAGAAGAAGAACGTTCATCCACTTGTGCTTTGAGAATTTCCTTTTCAGCCTGGGTCTGTTGCAGTTGTTTCTGTAAACCAGCTATTTGAGCCAATAATGAAGCAGTGTATGTGTCATTGTGTGCACTCATCTCAATTTCTCTCGATGGTGTTTCACTCACCTCACGTGCTTGTGTATCGCTCTGTGTTTGTCTCTCAGAACTAACCACTAGCTGTTTATCCATTGTTGGAGTTGAAGTACCTGCAGAAAAAATCACCATAGCCCCTTCTTGAGAGGTCACTGGTGGTGCAATGGGAGTTCGCGAATCCCAATCCATGGTAAAGTCCAAAAATTCATCAGAAATTGAAAACTGAATTGCTTCAGATGTAGACTTACCATGTTGCCCTTCACTTTCTCCAGTTGAAACTGCGAGTGAAGAATCCCTTAGGGGAGCCAGAGATGTTCCCTCTGGGAGGGGAGAAAATGATTCTATTATAGGTGGCAAAGAATCAGATTTTCCCTCTGAAGCCTGTGAAGGCTCTTCTACCGTGACAATGGTAGGCACTGTCTCATGTCCTAAGTGCCCTCCTAGCAAAGTGTCCTGAGTTGCATCTAAAGTTATGTTTTCTCCCATTGTGAGTAACGGGAGTGTGCTTGACTTAGAACAAAATGCCATGGCCCTATGGCGAACTTCAATAGATTCATCCTGTTGAGAGGATGTCTCCAGAGACTGTGTATTGGCCATTTCAAAATCCATATCCTGTTGAAAGGATACAGATGGGCTTACAGATATCTCCCTATATGTTTTTCTTTTCTTAGGAGGTGGAGATAGAGCTGCGGGATCACTCATTGTTTCTTCATCACTACTATTTATGCTTCTGGTATTGATATAAGGTTCAGGTTGATTTGGATTTGACTCAGTGTTTGGCTCTATGACCGGGGATAGAGTTTGTGGTTCTACAAACTCTTGGTCAGCCCTATCAACCTCTTGGGTTTCAGAAACAGTACCAGAAGAACCAGGGATAGAAGTCCTTACCTGTGGTTGTATGACTTCTTCAGTTCCAGCTGATGTAACTATCCTTTGCTCTGGAATTGGTGGTTCAAATGATGGTAAGTTAATGAAGTTTGTCATGTAGTTGGAAATGAGAACTGGGACACTGCCATATTTGAAGGATGTTTCCAATCTTTGAAAGAACTTTTTGTCAGTGGTCGGAGAAATGAAAAAACGACCATTCTTGAACAATTCTTGATGCTCATTAGAAAGTATAGAATTAAGAACAAGTGATAGAAAACGAGGATAAAAACATTTAATCTTTCTACCATTGTCAAATTCCTTTCTAGCATTAAACACCCTCCTAACAACAATTTCCCAAAGAAGGTGGCCAACATTGAGTCTTTTGTTAAAAACAATTGCATAACCAATAACTTGTAAAAGATAAGGAATATTCTGAAAGTTATTTTTCGTGCAATTGCTAAAGACCTTAGCCAAGGTATCAAAGAATAAGTCCCATTCACATACAAGATTCCCTTTAATTAACTTAGACAAATTTAGGGGACCTTGATAGTGAATACTGAGGAAAAACCTAGTTAATTCTTCTTCAGTGGGGAGTCTGTCAAAATTATCCTGAGGAAACTGCAAGGCATTACAAAATGTTTCCTCAGTGATAATGTACTGTGTGTCCTGAATATTGAAAGATATAGTTGAGAAATCATCAGAGACAACAGCAGTTGAGCAAAGTAAATATAAAGGATCAACTTTCAAATCAACATTAGAACATATAGCATAATTAACACAAGAATGTTGATTAAGAAAGGAAATCCAAGGCCTAAAACGTTCAAATGAACATTTCAGGGGATCAAAATAGCCATGGTAATTAGTAAGAACAATCTCAAATTGCTGGGCCATTTTAACACAAATTAATAGAGTTAATTTTAGATTAATTCTAATTTAGGGAATAAATTCCAAGAAATAAGAATTATATCAGAAATTAATTAAATCAATTTATGCCGATCCAAAAAAAATTTGACAGCAGTTCTTTACTTAAGAGAATAAAGAACCAAACAAGAGAAGTAAGTTTTGTAAAAACAAGAACTTGTGAAGGAATGAAGGACAAAAGACAACCTGCTTAGTATTTATAGGCAAAACCCGAATAGCCTGGAATGACTATCGGGATGACTACCGGGTAGTCATACCGATAGTCATTCCAGTATAAAACTAAGAATAACTATAAATAGTAACAGAAAATCCAGAGAAAAAAATAAACAAAAAATACAATACAGTGCATATAACTAGAATGACTATCGGGATGACTATGGGATAGTCATACCGATAGTCATTCCAGTACAAAAATATAAGTACTGAAGGTAAAAGGCAGAAACAATTAATTAAAATAAAACTAAACTACAATGACTACTGGAATGACTATGAAAGATAGTCATTCCGATAGTCATGCTAGTACAAAAACAAACCTGTTAACAAAAACTAGCAGAATTAATTAAAATAATTACAGAAAAATGCATAAAAGTAATAACAATGCATGAAATATTTATAAAAATCTAGAAAAATTCACAGAAAATTCCATAAATCCTAGAAAAATATGCAGAATTATATAAAATTGCATAAAATAATATAAACCTGCAGAAAAGTTTAAACAACAATATATACAAACTGAAAAACACCTAAATAATTCTAAATAAATATATTTTCAATAAAAATACATTTCTCCACTTAAAAAAAATGAGAAAAATATTTTTAAAGAAAATAAAATATTTAGAACCATTTAAATCAACAAGCATGCAATTATTAAATGAGAATTGGCAGAAAATATCAATTAAATGACAAGAGAAAATGAATTTATTGAAAGAACAAACATGACAGATACATTGTTAATCACTAAGACTGTTTAACATACCCAATTTACCAACTAACTTGATAAATGTGGATTCATCAACAGATTTAGTGAATATATCTGCAGTCTGTTCTTCTGTGGGTACAAAGTGCAACTCCACAGTTCCATTCATGACATGCTCTCTGATAAAATGATACCTGATGTCAATGTGCTTCGTTCTCGAGTGCTGCACAGGGTTGTTGGAGATTGCTATGGCACTTGTATCATCACAAAATATGGGAATTTTGTCTAATGCAAAGCCATAGTCCTTTAATTGATTCCGTATCCATAAGATCTGAGCACAACAGCTTCCAGCAGCAATATATTCAGCTTCTGCTGTTGAATTGGAAACTGTTTGCTGTTTCTTGCTATACCAGGAAATCAACCTACCTCCTAGGAATTGACAACTCCCAGAGGTACTCTTTCTATCCACAACACTACCTGCATAATCAGAATCTGTATATCCAACAAGATTAAAACCAGAATCTTTAGGGTACCAGATACCTAGATTAGGTGTACCCTTAAGATATCTCAAGATTCTTTTCACAGCAACGAGATGAACATCTCTAGGGTCCGCTTGGAACCTTGCACACAAGCATGTAGCATACATAATATCTGGTCTACTAGCAGTAAGATAGAGTAAGGAGCCAATCATACCTCTGTAGCTTGTAACATCTACCTTGATAGATTTGTCAGAAGCTCCAAGTTTGATGGCTGTTGAAGATGGAGTCCTTGCTGATGCTGAATCCTCCATGTGATACTTCTTGAGGAGTTCTTTGAGATACTTGGATTGACAAATAAATATACCATTTGACCTTTGACTTACTTGCAATCCAAGAAAGAACTTCAGCTCACCCATCATACTCATTTCAAACTTACTCTACATTAGCTCAGCAAATCTCTTACAGAGATTATCATTAGTAGACCCAAATATGATGTCATCCACATAGACTTGGACTAATATCATATCACTTTTGTGTTTCTTTGAAAAAAGAGTTTTGTCTATGATACCTCTAACAAAACCATTTTCTAAAAGAAAACCAGAGAGAGTGTCATACCATTTTCTTGGGGCTTGTTTGAGACCATAGATAGCCTTGAAGAGAAAGTACACAAAGTCCAGCAGCTCCTGATTTTCAAAGCCAGGGGGCTGTTCCACATACACTTCTTCATCAAGTTCACCATTCAGGAATGCACTCTTAACATCCATTTGATAGACTTTAAAATTGGAGTAAGCAGCAAATGCTAAGAACATCCTGATGGCCTCAAGTCTAGCCACTGGTGCATAGGTTTCATCATAATCAATGCCTTCAGCTTGAGAATACCCTTGTGCAACCAGTCTTGCCTTGTTCCTAGTAACAATGCCATCCTCATCTAGCTTGTTCCTGTATACCCATCTAGTACCAACTACTTTCTTGTTCTTTGGCCTGGGTACCAGCTTCCAGACTTGTTGTTGTTCAAACTGATTGAGTTCATCTTGCATAGCAATCACCCAATCTGGATCAGTTAGTGCTTCCTCAGTTTTCTTTGGCTCCATTTTAGATAGAAATGCTGAGAAAAGACATTCATTCTGAGAAGCTCTTCTAGTTTTAACTCCAACATCTGGATCACCAATGATCAACTCAAAAGGATGAGCTCTATTCCATACAGTCTGTCTTGGAAGATTTGATCTTGATGATTCACCTTGAAATTCACTTTGATGTTGTGAGTGACTAGCTGATCCTTCATTTGCTCCCCCTGAGTTGTTGCCTGTTTGCCTTGATGATCGTTCTCCAGTGCTGGTGGTATCTCCATTGTTACCAGTGTTTCCACCACCATCACCAGGATCATTATCATCATTGTTATTATCATCACCAGCAATAACTTCAGGTGGGGCTTCATCATCTGATTCTGAGTCTGGCAAGTTATCAAACTTCAGCTCTTCAGATGAATCTTCTTTTTGGATATTGGGGAACTTAGTGTCATCAAAAGTAACATTGACACTTTCCTTTACTGTGTGACTGCCAACCACATAAACCCTGTAAGATCTTCTGGAATAACCAACAAAAATAGCTTCTTGTGCCTTGGCCTCAAACTTGCCACGTTTAACATTTTCATCTAAAAGCACAAAGCATTTTGCTCCAAATACATGAAAGTACTTGACAGTTGGTTTCTTGTTGTTCATGATCTCATACGGAGTCTTCATTAGGTCTTTGTTGATTAAAGTTCGATTCTGAGTATAACAAGCTGTATTCGCTGCTTCAGCCCAAAAGTACATTGGAAGTTTGGACTCACTTAACATAGTCCTAGCAGCTTCAATCAATGTACGATTCTTTCTTTCCACTACTCCATTTTGTTGAGGAGTTCTAGGGGCAGAATACTGTCTTGTTATTCCTTTATCAGCACAAAAGTCATTCAGAATGGCATTCTTGAATTCCGTACCATTATCTGACCTTATGGCTCTAACAGGGAATCTAGAATCCAGCTCAATCAACTTTACATGGCCAATCACCAGGAATGGGGTCTCATCCTTGGAATGTAGGAATAAAACCCATGTATATTTTGAATAGTCATCAACAATCACAAGTGCATATTGTTTCTTTGACATGGACATCACATTAACTGGACCAAACAAATCCATGTGCAGTAGCTGAAGAGGTTCAGTTATTGATGATGTGTCAGTGCCCTTGTGAGAAGCTTTCTTTGACTTTCCCTTCTGACATGCCTCACACAGTCCTTCCTGTGTAAATTCCATCTGAGGCAAACCTCTAACTAATTCCCTCTTGACTAAAGAGTTCATAGTTTTGAAGTTAAGGTGAGACATCTTCTTGTGCCATAGCCAACTATCATCTGATGAAGCTTTAGCATAAAAACAATTCACTTCATCTTTGAATCCCGAGTTCAGATCAGCTATGAACAAGTCACCTTTCCTTACTCCTTGAAGAGCAGGCTTTCCATTCTTCTTGTGAGTGATCTGACACTTCTCTATTTCAAAGGAAACAACATATCCTCTGTCACAGAACTGACTGATGCTGAGAAGATTGAACGTCAGACCTTCCACAAATGAAACATCTTCAATGATAACATTTCCGTACTTCAAACAGCCATATCCTTTCGTAATACCCTTGCTGTTATCTCCAAAGGTAACTACTGGGCCAGCTTTCACAATCACATCTGATAGCAGGGCTCTATCTCCGGTCATATGCCTTGAACAGCCACTGTCCAGAATCCACATAACTCGGTTTACCTGTTTAACTCCCTGCAATATCAGATTGATTAGTCCTTCTTCGGAGCCCAAAATTGATTGGGTCCGGCATACTTAAAGAACTGGCCTTTGTCAGGCAAAACAACATTTCTAACTAAAACTACTTCATCCTCTTTCACATAAGAGCGTTTCCATTTATAACCAGCCTTAACACATTTCTGAGTAGGCTTAGGGATAAATGAATCCACTCTAGTCTGAGGAGGACTAGTAGTCTTTGTTTTAACATGCTTCTTATTATTAACATGTTGACGTGGAGCAGTCTTATCACTAGATACATGCTTTTTATTAAAGAAAGCATACATAACATTAAAAGCACAAGACATGCAATTACTCACACCACATGCTTTATGAGAAGAATTAATAGCAGGCATGTTAGTTCTACAGTTGTTTTGATCCAACTTATGGATATCTGATTTAGTCTTTTTAGTTGTAGCAACTTTGACTGGAATATCAGATACACACTTTTTGGATTTCTCAGCTTCTAAGGCAACATCTTCTTCATGAATCTCCTCAGCAATAATGATAGAAGATTCATTCAGAGGCTCTGCCTCAGACTCCTTGCAGAAGGGTGTTTTAATACCCTTAAGAATATAAGGAACATCCTTTCCTTCTTCTCTGACTCTACAAGGTGTATTAATACCAAGCAATCCTATAGCCTCATTATAATCATAACCTATACTGACATGATTACCAATAGCTTGTTTATTGAAAATTTCTTTAGCCGTTTTACAAGAGTTGTAATAGGCATTAGCTTTGGTTTTGAGCTCACTAATCTGCTCTTTGAGAATGGTTTCCAGTTGAATATAACATTTAACCCTATTCTCCAGAAAAGCAATTTTCTCATTAAGTTCATCCTGATTAACATGCACAAGTTTCAAATCTTTTAATTCCTTTTCAAGATTTGTGTTTAAAAGATTTATTCTATCATTTTCAGTGCGTGTACAACTTATGGTGCCACCAAGATGATAAATCATTTCAGCATCAGTAAAGGTTACCTCTGACATGTATCTGGATGAAGTGCTTTCCTCTTTAGCCATTAAAGCAAGGTTCCCAATCTCACGTGCTTCTTCATCACTGTCAGTGTCATCCCAACTCTTTCCCTCAGCAACATAGGCCTTCCCAATCTTGTTCTTCTTGCTAGAATCAAATGTGTTTCTAGTCACTTGCTTTGGCTTTCTGCACTCAGTAGCAAAGTGACCCAACTCATTGCAATTGTAGCATCTGATTATACTCCTTTCCACAGTTCCAGTTTTGTAGCCACCCCTTGTGCCACTTGAAGATGAAGATCCACTTCTCTGAAATCTGGGTCTGAACTTAAGATTGGGATTCCTCTTGAATCTAAACTTCCCAAACTTTCTGACTATCAAAGCCAAATCACCATCCTCCAGCTGATCAAGTTCTTCCAAAGAATAGAAGTCACCACCAGATTGATCAATGGATGTTAATCCATATTCAGCATCAATAACATTCATGTGAGAACTGGAAGGTTGAACAGCCTTCACTTCCAGTTTCTGTGGGACTTCAGCAGCCAATGCAGTGGAGGTACCAACAATCCTTCCAGTTCCATACAGCTCCTTCTGTTGAATCTGCTCCAGCTCATAGGTCTTCAAGACACCATACAATCTTTCCAAAGCAAGCTCATTCATGTCTCTTGCTTCTCTAATAGCAGATATCTTGTGCTCCAAGTGAGGTGGAAGTGTCAGAAGGAACTTCTTGTTAATCTCCTTGTTGGTGTAGTGCTTCCCATTGAGATTCAGATCATTGATTAATTTATTGTATCTCTCAAAAACCTGAGAGATACCTTCACCAGGGTTTGTTCTGAAATGCTCATATTGTGAGGTGAGAATTTCCAGCATATTCTCCCTAACTTCTTCAGTCCCCTCATTGATTATCTCTATTGTTCCCCAAATATGTTTGGCAGTTTCACAATTTAGGACATGATTATGCATGATAGGATCAAGACTCTCAATAAGGATCAACTGAAGACAGGAATCCAAGGTAACATCCTCTTTCTCATCAGGAGTGTATTCCTTGGGATCTTTAGGGTACATTTTAGCAGCCCTAGTCACAACATTATCCTCAACAACTTCAGGATCAATAATCATAGGGAGTTTGGGACCACTCTTCAGCACATCCAAGTATTTAGGATTTGCAACCTTAAGAAATAGGAGCATTTTCTTCTTCCACATTGGATAATGCTCCTTGCTGAATATTGGGATTTTAACTGTCCCCACTTTCTGTGTAGTAGACATCTTTTGAGATTTTTAGAATTCAAATAAAAAATCAGAGTTTAAAAGAAAAATCTCAAAACAATTGGATCTTTGATTTGTATATCAATCAAAAGGCTCTGATACCAATTGTTAGGTCCTGATAAGTTTGTAGAAGGGGGGTTGAATACAAACTATACCGTTTTATCGAATTTGTTCTTTAAATGATTTAACTGTTTAGGAACAAATTGATGCGGAATAAAATGAAACAAGATTCAAGTTAAATAAAACTCTATTAAACTTGAAGGGTGTTACAAATATGATACTGATTACAAGATTGGATCTCAAACTAATTAAAACAAATCTAGAATAAATTCGACATGAATTTATCTATTTTTGTAATAAAAAGATATAACAATATTTGATAATTTGAGATACGTTCTAGGGATAACAATCCGCTAGATAGTCAAAGCAGTACAAGTAAATGAATTCTAGTGGTTTAGATTTAACATAAAGATTCTAGAATTAATTTGCAGAAGAAATTAGCACGGCAGAGTTCTTGACAGGAAAGTATTTTTGATGTAATGTTCTTGATATTTTTTCTTTTTGATTCCCCTTTTTGCTTTTGTACTAATCAAGTGGATCAGTACACTTCTGCACGTTCTGATGCTTTTACCTTTGGAATGACTATCCAATTTGTACTGGAATGACTATCAAAAGGCTTAGCATGACTATCTGAATTTATGTGAATTATATTAGAATTACTTAAAATAAACCGGGATGACTATCGGGATGACTACCGGTATGACTACCGGTATGACTATCCTGGGTAGTCATTCCAGTTGATTTTAATTACATAATTCTAATTTAATTCAAATTCTACTTCTAAATTAATTCTAATAATTAATTTACTTCACAAATTAATTCTGAAGAATTAATTTATTCAATAAATTAATTACTTAATTTATTTACTAAATTAATTCTGATGAATTAAATTAATAAATAAATTAATAACTAATTTAGAATAGAACTTAAATCCTTATAGAATAGTAAAACCAATGCTTGAACCACTTGATCTGCTGAAGAATATCCATTGTCTGATGTTGTCATTTGATGCACTGTCTGGTTCATAAATGACTAACTTCAATGTCTGTTCTTCATCTTGACTTTAAGCTGTGGTCCAATGTCTGCTTTTGACTGTTGATCAACCTTTGTAACCTGTACATTTGCTATCACAAATCTGAAACCTCTGTCACTTTAATAAATCCACTTCTTTGAAGACTTCACTGAGGCTTGAACAAATAATTGAACTTCTTTCAATGTAGTATATCTTCAAATCTGTAGGATGACTTTAATTCTCCATTCTCTTGACAGATAAAACTATCTGAGATTCCTGTGACATATTAACTTATTATTTACTTATTACATACTTGTTTAAGTTAAGTTGTTTCCTCGGAATATTAATAGGCCAAAACATATGCCTTTCATGGTTCGAGTTTGTGTTTTAAAATTTTTAAAGGGCTATTTTGTTTAAGGTAATTAATTAGAAATAATTAATTAAAAATTAGTTTTGGTTTAAATTTAAATTTTCTGGAAATTTGAAAAATAATGGCTGGAGAATTTATCGTAACTAAGACTAATCATGTCTCGTATCAGAATGTGCAATCCATTACGAACTTACAGTTTCGTGCATGGGCACAATTTCTGAACACATGTTGTTTAGTGGCTTATGCACTGAGTACTCCCGTGGTCCTTTTCATTGATCAATTGACTGCACTGTACACTACAGCCATTGACACATCACATGATAATATAAGTTCTTTCAGTTTTGTTATGCTAGGGGGCAGAACAATAAGGGTGACAGAACATGACGCTAATAGGGTTTTACATTTTCCTACAGAAAACCTTGTTCCTGATCCCAATACTGAAGAAATACATGCTTTCTTCACTCTCATTAGAAGTCAACAACCAAACTTCTTTGTGGGAGAGTTCCTAAAGCATTACTTGACCAAGCCATGGAATTTCTTCTTTCACACTTTAATCCATGTTTTTACTGCTAAGCTTACAAATCTGCATGGCATTCCACTGTTTCTTTAGAAAATAGGGTTTGCCATTGCTAACAATAGGCATATAAACATTGGAAAGCTGGTGATTGATCAGATAATTCTGTGCATGGGACCACTGGATGAAAGAACAGGCATAGATGATGTGCTTTGTTTCTATCCTAGGTTCCTACAGCTAATTCTGAATGATGTGTTAACAGCTGAAGAACGGGAGATTTTTGAAGGCGAGGAGACCATGGAGTGCATGAAGATGAAGAGGAATGCAATAATAGCTCTGATCAAGAAGAATCATCTTCCAGGGGTGCCTACTGTTCTAACTGATTATCTAAGAACGGTAACCCTACCACTTCTACCCCCAGGTAACAGGTAATCGAAGGTAATGTTCTTGAACCTGTTGTGGCTCCACAACCTCAACCAATGGATGTTGATCCAGAGCCCTCAGTGGCCATTCCTGACCAAGAGATTGCAAACCCACAATCTCTAACCACGGTCATAGAGCCTTTGGACGAGCCAAATGAAAACATAAACGAACCTCCTTCCCCTACTATACCTAACATTCAGACATCTTTGAGTGTAGAGGGAGATAGTGCCTTAGCAGCACCACATAAGGAGATACACCCTTCAACAACAGCTCTGCCTTCCTCTAAAAGGAGAAGACTAGAAAACGAGGCAACTGTTGAAACTTCATTTCAAACTTCCAAAGAGCCCTTCACAGATTTTTCTGATGCTGATTGGGCTACACTAACCAAAGCTATATCTGAACCAATAGCTCAATCAAACAAGGAAGAATTGACGGAAGCAACTGGTGTTCCGACCATATTACGGTCAGGTTCACTGGTTGAAGGTTCTGAATTGAACCAAATGTCTTCACAGACGTCGAGAGAAGGGTTTGACCTAAATGCACAATTTCAAAGGTCATTATCTAGCTCCCCAGATGGAACATATCTGGATCCTGCGGGTAAAAGGTCTGACGTAGGTGCGGATCGGCAACTCGGTGACAATGAATCAATTTTAATTGAGGAGTTAACTGTGGAAAAGTCTTCACAGACTTTAGAGGGAGTTTCAGGATCTCTGCTGTTAATAGAGCCTGATTCTAGCCTCCTAGAGATTCAAACTCTAGATCCTTCAAAGGATACATCATCTACGGATGATCAGCAACTTGGTATATCCAAGTACGGGGACTTGCGAAGCCCCATTGCACCACCGGTGACCTCCTTAAGGACGACTATGGTGATTTCTGATGCAAGTACAACTAGCACAAAGGGAATGAGTGAAACAAAAACACATACACCTGGCCTGAGTGGGAAAGGAAAGATGAGTGAAACACCAACAGAAATGTTGAGTGAACACCCAGAGCCAAATGTGAGGAGTGACACCCAAACCCTAACAAATATTGATAATTTTCTATTGCCTACAGACAGAGAACTACATCTACAATCCACTCTCAAGGAGATGACATTTCATGATCGTGAAGGAAATCCATTATTCAAAGTCCCTCTGCGGCCTTCCTTTGACCAAGGGATCTCCTCCAGTCAAGATGATGCTTCTTTAACTTCTATTCAACAGAAGATTGACTTCGCTGCAGCTGATTCCAGAAGAACATACAGGGTCTTAGGCAGGGCATCTGACACTATAACATGTACTAAACAAGCAGTGGACTCCCTGAAGAAGGAAGCAATGGAGGAACTGGTCGACTTGAGAGCAGACGTCAAGGAACTTAGAGATGGTTTTATGAATCAGGTGCATGCCCTACAACAAGGACAAGAAGCTTTAAATGAAGACGTTTGGGTTATCCGGGATGGTCAGGCTAGGGTCAAGGATGCAATGAACACACTGTCAAGAGTGGAGTCTCGTCTCAACAAAAGATTGGATAAAATCGAGCAGACTACCAACTCAAGACTGAGTGATATTGACCAGAAGCTAGCTTCTATGCAAGAGATGAACAAGGACATTGCTCTATTCATGGAGAACCAGAGTGACGGAGTAGAGTCAATCTAGAATATGTTGAAAAATCTACAACCTGGTCCTTCAAATCAACAACCCGGTCCTTCAACATCCCATTATGCCGAGGATAACTTCGTGGAGGATTCCTCAACTAAGGGGGAGAAGGGAGCAATAATTGTATAAGAGGAAGAGATTCCTCAACAGGATAATAATTTGTCTCACTGGAATAGTTGTTTCCATTATTGCTCCCTTCTCCCCCTTAGTTAAGTAATTCTCCGTGAAGTTATCTTCATCATAGTGGGTAGACAGGCCATCTTGTTGATTTTTAATCATATTCCAGATCGACTCCAGACCGTCACCTTGATTCTCCATAAACAGAGCAATGTCCTTGGTCATCTCTTCCATAGAAGCAAGCTTTTTCTCTATGTCATTTAGTCTTGAGTTGGAAGTCTGCTCGATTTTGTCCAATCTCTTGTTGAGACGAGACTCCACTCTTCACAAACTATTCATTGCATCTTTGACCTTTGCTTGACCATCCCAGATCACCAGAATGTCTTTAGAGAGAGCTTCTGGACCTTGTTATAGGACATGTATTTCATTTACAAATCCATCTCATAGGTCCTTGACGTCCATTTTCAATTCGATGAGTTCTTCCATAACTTCCTTCTTCAGTGAGTCCACAGCTTCCTTTGTACCCGTTATTGTGCCAGATGCACTGCTCATAGCTCTATAGGTTCTTATGGAATCAGCTGCAGCCAAGTCAATCTTCGTTTGAATTGAAGTTAATGAACTATCAACTTGACCGGAGGAGATCCCTTGGGCAAAAGAAGGTCTGAGAGGGACTTTGAATAAAGGGTTTCCCTCTTTGCTGTGAACTGTCATCTCTTTAAGAGTGGATTATACTTGTAGTTCTCTTTCCATTGGTGGTAGCAGATCATCTATGTTAACCAGGGTTTGGGTGTCACTCATCACATTTGGCACTGGGTGTTCACTCAACGTTTCTGTTGGTGTTTCACTCATTTTTCGTTTCCCACTCAGGCCAGGTGTTAGTGTTTTTGTTTCACTCATTCCCTTTTTGCTTTGTGTACCTGCAACAGAAATCACCGTAGCCATCCTTAAGGAGGTCACTGGTGGTGCAATGGGGCTTCGCAAGTCCCCGTCCTTGGTTAAACCAAGTTGCTGATCATCTTGCGATGATTTATCCTTAACATGATCTAGAGTTTTAATCTCTAGGGGGTTAGAATCAGGCTCTTTTGTCAGCAGAGATCCTGAAGCTCCCTCTATAGTCTGTCAAGACTTTTCCTCAGGTAACTCCTCAAATGAAATTGATTCATTGTCACCGAGTTGCCAATCTCCACCTACGTCAGACCCTGTACCCGCAGGATCCAGATATGTTCCATCTGTGGAGCTAGGCAATGACCCTTTAGATTTTGCATTTGGGTCAGAGCCTTCTCTCGACGTCTGTGAAGACTCTTGGTTCATTAAAGAACCTTCAACCCGTGGTCCTGACCGTAATATGGTCGGAGAACTAGTTGCTTCCATCAATTTTCCTTTTTCTGTTTGGGATAGGGGTTCAGATATAGCTTTAGTAATAGCTGCCCAATCAGCTTCAGAAAAATCTATGAAGGGCTCAGTGGAAGATGGAAATGAAAGGTCAACAGTTGCCTCAGTTTCAATTCTTCTCCTTTTAGCAGAAGGCAGAGCTGTTGTTGAAGGGTGTATCTCTTTATGTGGTGCTGCTTTGGCACTATCTCCCTCTACACTCTCGGTTGTTTGAATGATTGGTATAGTAGGGGTAGGAGCTTCTGTTACTGTTTCATTTGGCTCTTCCAAAGGCTCTATGACCGTGGTTAGAGGTTGTTGGTTTTCAACCTCCTGGTCAGGAATGGCCACTGAGGGCTCTGGATCTATGTCCATTGGTGCAGGTTGTTGAGGTGGAACAACAGGTTCAAGAATCATACCTTGGGTTACTTGTTACCCTGGGGGTAGAAGTGGTAGGGGTATCGTTCGAAGAGAATTTTTCAGAATAGTAGGCACCCTTGGAAGATGATTCTTCTTGATTAAAGCTGTTATTGCATTGCTTTTCATCTTCATGCACTCTATTGTCTCCTCTTTTGCAAAGATCTGTCTCTCCTCATCTGTTAACACATCATTTAATATTAACTGTAGAAACCTTGGATAGAAACAAAGCAAATAAATTTGGCCTGTTCTTTCTTCCAGAGGTCCCATGCACTAGATAATCTGATCAATCACTAACCTACCAATGTGAATCTGCCTATTGTTAGCAATAAGAAACCCTAATTTCTGAAGAAACAAAGGAATACCATGCATATTTGTCGTTTTAGCAGTAAAAACATGTATGAGTGTGTGAAAGAAGAAGTTCCAAGGCTTAGTCAAGTTGTGACGCCCTCCAAACCCGGGGTACAGATTTGAGGAGTCATCCGACCAACGGAACACTAATTAACACATGCATAATATATATATAAAGACACAATTACCCCTTGACCAAGACCGCATCCAGATTATGGCAATGAACACAAGCTACTACAATCTTTTATTATTACAAACCAGTTTTATCAGAGTTATTACATCACAACTAAAGTTCAAATCTAGACATTAAATCTAGAAAAGCAAAACAACAACTACCCTGCCAATAACAGTGACTCGAGGGGCTCTCCTGACTGCTGGTGAACTATCGGTCACGCTATGCCAACTCATACTCTCGCTTCACTGGAATAGGGTTAGAAAACAACAAGCAAGAGTGAGCCAAAATTGCTCAGCAAACATCAACGAATCATTTCTATCACAGTTGTAAGGATATGAATTTAAGGTATCAGAATCAACAATATTTAGCTAACACATGCTTTGTATCAATAATGATTGAAGTAAAGAATTAGAATATGGCTTATACATTTTATTCAAATCAAAGGTTGTGCTGCTGGCCAGCCACGCATCAACCCCGGACTAGCTCATGTCATAGTCCTCTACTGGATCCCAGGCCAATCTGGGCCTTAAGTTACTTCGACCAATTACTGGTCCATTTTTAAAAACACATGCCAATTCTATAATAGGGTATAAACAATAACATGCTCAATAAGATAAACTGAATGTATAGTAATTGCAAAAGAGCTTCAACTGTTCAGTATCAACGAAGATCGAAAAAGGATCATGGAGTAGTTACAAGATGGAAATCAAACAATCAAAGGTTGTCAATGATAATCAAAGGATGATAAATAGCAACAATAGGTGGTAAACAATAATCAGGTAAATTGGAAATAAGGGTTTCCGATGCAGATCAAATCAAAGAATCAAGAATTTCTAAGGAAATGGAATCAGTTGTCCCAATGCGGTTAAAAGATGGATAATTTGAATTGTTCTGGGGATAATGGTATTCAAGTAATCAAGACAATAATAATTTTATCACAAGTAAAGGCACAGATACTTGCCTGGTCTAAGCTGCTGTCGGATCGACTCTGCTCACTCTACTTTCCCCTTTCCCTTGCTCCGGGAACTCGATTCTATAATTTAAACAACTCATCACAATAAGTCTAACTATGCTCGTTCTACTCTCGACACTTATTCAATCAATAATCACATTTAAACAAGTAACCGGTTACGTATCGGACGTCCGGTATAATTTACGATATTTAAAACTCAGATATTTGCCCTAGCACGGGCATATACAGACTATAAAACACGACACACAATTAATATGAACCATATAGCACTTATAAACATTTTTAAAACATCATACGGAACTCATTTGAATTTTTAATAAGTCATTACTAATTTTTAAATCAAAAATCGGATTTTTAAATCCAATATAAACATTTAAATGAAAATAAATCAATTAATAAAATTAATTGACACTCTTTAAATGCTCAAACTATTTTTAAATAAATAAATAGGCTTGAAAATAATTAAACTGAATTTTTAATTAATTAAATCTAATTAATAATTAATTTTTAAGAATTAATTGATTAAAAGAATTAACCAATTAATTAATAAATTAATTATTAATTAAAAATAATTAAAATAATTAAGTTTAATCAATTTTCGGATTTAAAATAATAAATATAATTTATCAGAATTTTTCTGATATAAAAATATATTTTTAAAATAAAAATATGAATTTTTAAAGTTTTTAAACTATTTTCGAATTAAATTTAAAAATAAAATTCAAAAACAGTTTTCTGAAAATGAATTAGGGTTTTGAAGATTGAAACCGGGTCGAAAAATCGGGTAAACGGGTCGGGAAGAACGAATCCGGGTCACCAAGAACAACCCGCCGGAATCTGGGTTTTCCAAAATCCGGCCGGCGTCCGGTGGCCGGACTTCGCCGTTTCCGATCAAAACAAAACCAAACTATAGGGCTTTTGTTCGCTTTTGCAAGACAAACACAACCCACATACACACACATCTGTCCCATGCCGGAATCGTGCCCAGAATTCATTTAAAGAACTCGCCGGCGACGACCTCGGCCGGAAACCCGATCTACTTAAATCCTACATGAAACTCAAAGATTAATATACCAAAATGAAGCTTATAACTCATACAATAAAAGCCCTTTACCAAAAACAATGTCAGATCAATATCAAGAACGTACGAATTGAAAGAAGAAATCGGGTCAAAACCCGAAAATCAAACCCGACTAAATCGAACATAAACATGAAATTAAAGCATGGATTCTTGCTAATTAGAACCCTAGGAACATGTTAGAAGCAACCAATTGAACGGAGAATCAACAGAATGAAAATCCCCAAATCGAATCAAGAACCCTAATTTTAATTCGAAACTTGTAAAATCAATATAAAATCGAATACTTACCAGATGATGATGAGGTTGGAAGATTCTGAAACTAGATTTTTGGGGCTTTGATTTGAGTATAAGAACTTCAGATTTGGACTTCAATAACCCTTAGAACGAATTGATTGAAGATCAAGAACACAAAATAATTATTTGGGAATTTCGGATTTCTTGAGTAATTTCTGAAGAATTGCTAGGGTTATGAAGTCTGATTGATCATTTTATATTTTTGGAAAAATAATACCCCAAATAACATTTTTGGATCGATATTGATTCGTTAGATCGTTTAAAAACCCTAATTATGTCAAAAACACGTTTTACGAAAAGTAAGGGGTTAAAAAGGTTGATGATTATCCAAATTGATATATATCATTATATAACTAATGCTCAAGAATACTAGGGCTATAACAACTTCAATATTGATATAGAACGATAAATCCGTCCCCTTAAGCAATTAGGGTTCGGAACGATTTTTCCTTTTTCGGATCAAAAATTGAAATTAATTTGCAGAATCAAATAGGTAGGGTTAAATAGAATCCCATAACCCTTTCGATAACGATTCGAATACGAAAGACGAAGAATTAAAAATGAATGTACGAAATTTCAACGGGCTCTTGAATTATCAAAACGGCTCAAATTTGAAGAAAATTCCAAATGACGAAATTTTTGAAAGGGGCTTCCGACTCACCATTTAGCACATAATTACACACTAAATATCATATAATAATATTCCAATATTCCAAAATAAATATTTTAGATTAAATATATCATTTAATCAAATAATAAAATTCACGGATATTACATCCTTCCCCCCTTAATAGGATTCTGTCCTCAGAATCAGATCAAGGAAACAACTGGGGATACTTCTCTAACATCTCACTCTCTAACTCCCAGGTAGACTCTTCTACTTTAGGGTTCCTCCACAAAACTCTCACTAACACTACTGTCTTATTCCTTAGTACTTTCTCCTTACGATCCACTATCTGGATTGGTCGTTCTACATACGATAAATCTGCCTGGACCTCTATTGGTTCATACTCTATTACATGATTCGAATCTGGTCGATACCTCTTAAGCATAGATACATGAAATACATTATGAACGTGCTGCATATGCGGTGGCAACGCCAACTCGTAAGCTACTTCGCCCACTTTCTTCAAAATCTCAAACGGCCCAACATATCTCGGACTCAACTTCCCTTTCTTTCCAAATCTAACTAATCCTTTCCATGGTGAAACCTTTAGTAACACTTGCTCTCCTTCTTCGAATCCCACATCCTTTCTGGCTAGATCCGCATACTTCTTCTGTCGGTCTTGAGCTGTTATCAATCTTCTCTGAATCAATTGAACCACTTCTTTTGTTCGTTGTACTAGTTCTGGTCCTATCATTTTCCGTTCACCAACTTCTTCCCAATATACTGGAGATCGACACTTTCGTCCATACAAAGCTTCGTACGGTGGCATTCCGATGCTCGCGTGAAAACTATTATTATATGAAAATTCCACCAAGGGTAGATGATCGTCCCAACTGCCTTCAAAATCAAGTGCACACGTCCTAAGCATATCTTCAATAGTCTGAATTGTCCTTTCGCTCTGACCGTCCGTCTGCGGATGATAAGCCGTACTCATTCTCAACTCGGTGCCCAAACACTCCTGAAAACTCCTCCAAAATCTTGAATTGAATCGAGGGTCTCTATCAGACACTATCGATACTGGAACTCCATGTCGTACTACGATTTCTTTTATGTACATATGAACTAACTTATCCAGCGAGAATCTCTCGTTAATCGGAAGAAAATGCGCAGATTTCGTCAATCGATCCACGACAACCCAGATGGCATCATGGTTAGCTTTGGTTCTAGGCAATCCTACTACAAAGTCCATCGCAATGTGTTCCCACTTCCATTCGGGAATCTCCAATGGTTGAAGTAATCCACTTGGTCTCTGATGTTCCGCCTTAACTCTTTGACACGTAAAGCATTTACTTACCCATTCCGCAATCTCTCTCTTCATATCTGGCCACCAAAAGTTCGTCTTTAGATCTCGATACATCTTCGTACTCCCTGGATGAATTGAATACTTCGAGTTATGTGCTTCGTGCAGAATCTCACTTTTCAGTTCCGTTACGTTAGGTATCCATATCCGAGAAGCAAATCTCAAGATCCCTTTGTCGTCCGGTTGGCTACATATTTCCTCACCTGTCATTTTATTCACATCGTCGTTCATAACTTGCTCTTGGCACTTTCGTATCTTCTCCAACAATTCAGGTTGAAACGTCATGGTATAAATTATTTCCGTAGCGTCCTTCGGATTAATTACTTCGATTTCCAATTTCTCAAATTCCTTGTATAATTCTTTGGTCATCATTAGTGTATTTAATCTCTCTTTTCTGCTCAATGCATCTGCTACCACATTTGCCTTGCCGGGATGATAGTTGATAGAAACGTCGTAGTCCTTGATTAGTTCTAACCATCTTCGTTGCCTCATGTTCAGCTCTTTCTGAGTAAAGATATACTTCAAACTTTTGTGATCGGTGTAAATTTCACATCTCTCTCCATACAAGTAGTGTCTCCATATCTTCAAAGCAAACACAATAGCTGCTAACTCCAAATCGTGTGTAGGGTACTTCTGTTCGTGGGGTCTCAACTGTCTTGACGCATAGGCAATCACCTTGTCATGTTGCATAAGTACGCATCCTAATCCTTTGTACGACGCATCACTATAGATTACGAAATGACCTTGATCGTCTGGTAACATCAATACCGGTGCCGTAGTTAGTCTTTTCTTTAACTCTTGGAAGCCTTCTTCGCATTTATCGTTCCATATGAATCGCTCGCTTTTCCTTGTCAGCTTGGTCATTGGAGTAGCTATCTTCGCAAAATCTTGCACAAATCTCCGGTAGTATCCGGCTAATCCCAAGAAACTTCTGACTTCAGTCGGTGTCCTGGGTCTCTCCCAATCTTTCACTGCCTCTATCTTTGCTGGGTCCACTTTGATGCCTTCGCTGCTCACCACGTGTCCTAAGAAATGAACTTCTTTCAACCAGAATTCACACTTGGAAAACTTCGCGTATAGTCCTTCTTGTCTCAACGTTTCTAACACAATTCGCAACTGGTCTGCATGCTCTTCTTCTGTCCTTGAGTATATCAAGATGTCGTCGATGAATACCACTACAAACTTGTCCAAATATCTCTTGAAAATCCTGTTCATTAGATCCATAAAAGCTGCGGGTGCATTCGTTAGTCCAAACGCCATTACTAAAAATTCATAGTGCCCATACCTTGTTCGAAAGGCTGTCTTCGGTATGTCGTCTGGTCTAATCTTCAATTGGTGATATCCTGACCGTAGGTCGATCTTCGAAAAATGTACCGCTCCCTTCAGCTGGTCAAACAGATCATCTATTCGAGGTAACGGATACTTGTTCTTAATGGTCAGCTTGTTCAACTCCCGATAGTCTATACACAATCTCATGCTTCCATCCTTTTTCTTGACAAACAGTACTGGTGCTCCCCACGGTGAAACGCTGGGTCTAATAATTCCTTTTTCTAGCAAATCTTGCAGTTGATCAGCCAATTCCTTCATCTCCACTGGTGCCATCCTGTAAGGGGCCTTCGATACTGGCTCCGCGCCCGGTACTAAGTCTATCGCAAATTCAATTTCTCTATCTGGAGGTAAACCTGGTAATTCTTCCAGAAAAACATCTGGAAACTCATTTACGACTGGAATATCTTCTAACTTAGAAACTTCCTTATCTATATCTATTACATAAGCTAGATACGCCTCACAACCTTGCCTTAATAACCTCTTAGCCTGAATCATTGTCAGGAACCTCTTTCTTTGTTTCTCTCCTCTAAATATTATCTCTTTCTTTTCTAGGGTAATCAAAGTAACCCTCTTATTCTTACAATCAATACTTGCATCATGCTCAGTCAACCAATCCATCCCTAATATCACATCAAATTCACCTAACTTAAAAGGTAACAAGTCAACATAAAAACGATTTCCCAAAATCTCTATCTCACAACGGGGATAATATGAACTGACCGCGATACGATCCTGATTAGCTATCTCTATAGTCAACACTCCACTTAAAGGTTTCATTACGCAATTCAATCTACGAGCAAACGTTTCAGAAATAAAAGACTTCGTCGCTCCCGAATCTATTAACACTTGTGCAGGAATAGAATTTACTAGAAGTGTACCTGCCACCACGTCGGAATCTCTCACTGCTTCTCCCATTGACATATTGTAGGTCCTGGCTAACGGCTGGACGTTAACAACTGGGGGTGCTTCAATTGCCCGAATCATATTGTTCACGGTTGCTGGTGCTCTGCAGTCCTTAATCATGTGACCTGGTTTCTTACACCGATGACACACGATGCCCATCTTGCAATCCCGGGAATAATGTCCCTTCTGATTGCATTTAAAGCATGTGATAGTCAATCGATGGCATATCCCTAGATGTCGCTTCCCGCATGTCTTGCATTCTGGCAGTGGGGGTCTAGAAAGTCCCTGCTGACCGCCGGTTAGTAGACGGTTATCTTGTCCTACGTTTCCGGTGTCTGGTTTCCTGAAACTTGTATTCCTTCCGTGCTGAAATCCCAGCTTCTTATTTGCTTGCCCTTGAAAACTTCCCTGCTGCTGTCCCTTATCGGGTATCCCTGCTTTCCTTTTCTTGTTCTCCTTCTCTCTCATGTAAGAATCACTCTCTGCCTCCGCAATCATTGCCTTTTGGACCACCGCTGCATAGGTGTCCAACTCCAATACAGCTAACTTACTACGAATCCAAGACCTCAGTCCCTGCTGGAACCTCTTGGCCTTCTTCTTTTCCGTATCCACATAGGTTGGAACAAACCTTGACAACTCCGTAAACCTTGTTTCATATTGGGGCACTGTCATGCTCCCCTGCTTTAATTCCAAAAACTTCAATTCCATCTGATCTCTCATATAGTCCGGAAAATATCTTTCCAAAAACAACTCTGTGAATCTTGCCCACGTAATCAATCCCTCGGGCTCCATAGCCCTACTCGTTTCCCACCAATAACTAGCCTCATTCTTCAGAAAATAGCTTGCATACTCTGTCTTCTTATCCTCTGTCACCTCTATCAAGGCAAAAGCCTTTTCCATCTCTTTTAACCATGCCTTAGCCTCTACAGGGTCTGCTGATCCTTTAAATTCTGGAGGTTTTGCTGCCTGGAAAGATTTGAACGTAACTGCCGGTGCTGCTTGCTGGTGCTGTTGTTGATGCTGCTGATGCTGATGTTGCTGATGCTGTTGCTGCTGTTGCTGTTGCTGCTGTTCTAAGAGTTGTTGCTGAAATGCACGTTGCTGCTGTGCTAATGCGGCAGTCTGTTGAGTAAGGGTATTTAACAACTGGATTACCATCGGGTCCACACGGCCCGTGGGAGGTGTATTTTGTTGCCCTTCTTGGTCAGAAGTATCAGTTGAACGGGTTTGTCGTCTAGGAGCCATATCGCTAATGAATAAACAATAATTGGCTTAATCAAACAGTTCATATAAGAGAAGGAAGGATCACAATTGATATCTCGAAGGTTTACAGATCTTCTCAACGGTGTATGGATACACTCGTTGCAATAAGTAAAATAACAGTTATGATGCTGAAAATGAATGACAGGGGAATAAATACAGTTCTATAAAAGAGGTTTATCATATATATATAGATAGAGTTAGTACAAGCGTAGAACGCTTCAAAAGAAAATATATCATGGCTGAACCATAACTGCCGACCAGCAATACAACAACAAAAATGCAACAACAACCCGAGGCGTTCCTATAAGCCCGGTGCACTGCTGATTCTACTATATGCATCTATATACTAACTATCTAGAACCATACATCCATGTCACATCTGTCTGCTACCGATACCTGCTCACAGATCACCTGCTCCTGCCGGCCATAACGGGGGTCCTGAAACCTCTGCAATCTCACTCATCGCATAATCCAAAATCTGTCTCATCCCTGCTACTGTCTCTCCCTCTCGACTAGAAGCTAATCCATGCAATCGAGTCTCAACCAAAGTCCTCGTAACCCTAAACCTCATCTGAATGTCTCTCATCTGATCTCTAAGTCTGTCTCTCTCTCTGACAGCGGCTGCCTCGATCGAACGAATCCTACCCATCTCCATAACCTGTCCATAAAGGAAATCCTTCTCTCTTCTCACCCTCTGATACACATGGTGTGGAACTGGTGGCTCACCTAACTGATACAAAGGCCCACAAACTGATGCCTGAGACGCTGGTGCTGGGGCTACTTGCCGGAGTGGAATAGGACAAGGTATCTGATCTCTCCTGACTACTGGGCCCTGATGCCTAGGCTGATATCGCACTGGCCGAGACGGTCCTGCTCTCTCAACGGGTGTAGGTATCTCTGATATCGTATCCTCGGAAGGGTCTGAGTCTGAACTAGAACTAGGGGGCTGCAATTATAACCACATTTAATTACTACGCGTAATATCCCTAATTGACCTCCTAATATCCTTACGTGAATTCCTAACTCTCTATGTTATCCTGGACCCTAAGTCCTAACTTGTTTCAAATGCCATAACCTGTTTCTCTGATACCAACTGTGACGCCCTCCAAACCCGGGGTACAGATTTGAGGAGTCATCCGACCAACGGAACACTAATTAACACATGCATAATATATATATAAAGACACAATTACCCCTTGACCAAGACCGCATCCAGATTATGGCAATGAACACAAGCTACTACAATCTTTTATTATTACAAACCAGTTTTATCAGAGTTATTACATCACAACTAAAGTTCAAATCTAGACATTAAATCTAGAAAAGCAAAACAACAACTACCCTGCCAATAACAGTGACTCGAGGGGCTCTCCTGACTGCTGGTGAACTATCGGTCACGCTATGCCAACTCATACTCTCGCTTCACTGGAATAGGGTTAGAAAACAACAAGCAAGAGTGAGCCAAAATTGCTCAGCAAACATCAACGAATCATTTCTATCACAGTTGTAAGGATATGAATTTAAGGTATCAGAATCAACAATATTTAGCTAACACATGCTTTGTATCAATAATGATTGAAGTAAAGAATTAGAATATGGCTTATACATTTTATTCAAATCAAAGGTTGTGCTGCTGGCCAGCCACGCATCAACCCCGGACTAGCTCATGTCATAGTCCTCTACTGGATCCCAGGCCAATCTGGGCCTTAAGTTACTTCGACCAATTACTGGTCCATTTTTAAAAACACATGCCAATTCTATAATAGGGTATAAACAATAACATGCTCAATAAGATAAACTGAATGTATAGTAATTGCAAAAGAGCTTCAACTGTTCAGTATCAACGAAGATCGAAAAAGGATCATGGAGTAGTTACAAGATGGAAATCAAACAATCAAAGGTTGTCAATGATAATCAAAGGATGATAAATAGCAACAATAGGTGGTAAACAATAATCAGGTAAATTGGAAATAAGGGTTTCCGATGCAGATCAAATCAAAGAATCAAGAATTTCTAAGGAAATGGAATCAGTTGTCCCAATGCGGTTAAAAGATGGATAATTTGAATTGTTCTGGGGATAATGGTATTCAAGTAATCAAGACAATAATAATTTTATCACAAGTAAAGGCACAGATACTTGCCTGGTCTAAGCTGCTGTCGGATCGACTCTGCTCACTCTACTTTCCCCTTTCCCTTGCTCCGGGAACTCGATTCTATAATTTAAACAACTCATCACAATAAGTCTAACTATGCTCGTTCTACTCTCGACACTTATTCAATCAATAATCACATTTAAACAAGTAACCGGTTACGTATCGGACGTCCGGTATAATTTACGATATTTAAAACTCAGATATTTGCCCTAGCACGGGCATATACAGACTATAAAACACGACACACAATTAATATGAACCATATAGCACTTATAAACATTTTTAAAACATCATACGGAACTCATTTGAATTTTTAATAAGTCATTACTAATTTTTAAATCAAAAATCGGATTTTTAAATCCAATATAAACATTTAAATGAAAATAAATCAATTAATAAAATTAATTGACACTCTTTAAATGCTCAAACTATTTTTAAATAAATAAATAGGCTTGAAAATAATTAAACTGAATTTTTAATTAATTAAATCTAATTAATAATTAATTTTTAAGAATTAATTGATTAAAAGAATTAACCAATTAATTAATAAATTAATTATTAATTAAAAATAATTAAAATAATTAAGTTTAATCAATTTTCGGATTTAAAATAATAAATATAATTTATCAGAATTTTTCTGATATAAAAATATATTTTTAAAATAAAAATATGAATTTTTAAAGTTTTTAAACTATTTTCGAATTAAATTTAAAAATAAAATTCAAAAACAGTTTTCTGAAAATGAATTAGGGTTTTGAAGATTGAAACCGGGTCGAAAAATCGGGTAAACGGGTCGGGAAGAACGAATCCGGGTCACCAAGAACAACCCGCCGGAATCTGGGTTTTCCAGAATCCGGCCGGCGTCCGGTGGCCGGACTTCGCCGTTTCCGATCAAAACAAAACCAAACTATAGGGCTTTTGTTCGCTTTTGCAAGACAAACACAACCCACATACACACACATCTGTCCCATGCCGGAATCGTGCCCAGAATTCATTTAAAGAACTCGCCGGCGACGACCTCGGCCGGAAACCCGATCTACTTAAATCCTACATGAAACTCAAAGATTAATATACCAAAATGAAGCTTATAACTCATACAATAAAAGCCCTTTACCAAAAACAATGTCAGATCAATATCAAGAACGTACGAATTGAAAGAAGAAATCGGGTCAAAACCCGAAAATCAAACCCGACTAAATCGAACATAAACATGAAATTAAAGCATGGATTCTTGCTAATTAGAACCCTAGGAACATGTTAGAAGCAACCAATTGAACGGAGAATCAACAGAATGAAAATCCCCAAATCGAATCAAGAACCCTAATTTTAATTCGAAACTTGTAAAATCAATATAAAATCGAATACTTACCAGATGATGATGAGGTTGGAAGATTCTGAAACTAGATTTTTGGGGCTTTGATTTGAGTATAAGAACTTCAGATTTGGACTTCAATAACCCTTAGAACGAATTGATTGAAGATCAAGAACACAAAATAATTATTTGGGAATTTCGGATTTCTTGAGTAATTTCTGAAGAATTGCTAGGGTTATGAAGTCTGATTGATCATTTTATATTTTTGGAAAAATAATACCCCAAATAACATTTTTGGATCGATATTGATTCGTTAGATCGTTTAAAAACCCTAATTAGGTCAAAAACACGTTTTACGAAAAGTAAGGGGTTAAAAAGGTTGATGATTATCCAAATTGATATATATCATTATATAACTAATGCTCAAGAATACTAGGGCTATAACAACTTCAATATTGATATAGAACGATAAATCCGTCCCCTTAAGCAATTAGGGTTCGGAACGATTTTTCCTTTTTCGGATCAAAAATTGAAATTAATTTGCAGAATCAAATAGGTAGGGTTAAATAGAATCCCATAACCCTTTCGATAACGATTCGAATACGAAAGACGAAGAATTAAAAATGAATGTACGAAATTTCAACGGGCTCTTGAATTATCAAAACGGCTCAAATTTGAAGAAAATTCCAAATGACGAAATTTTTGAAAGGGGCTTCCGACTCACCATTTAGCACATAATTACACACTAAATATCATATAATAATATTCCAATATTCCAAAATAAATATTTTAGATTAAATATATCATTTAATCAAATAATAAAATTCACGGATATTACACAAGTGATGCTTTAAAAACTCTCCCAGAAAGAAGTTGGGTTGCTGACTTCTTATGAGAGTGAAGAAAGCATGTATTTCCTTAGTTGTGGGATCCGGAACAAGATTTTCCGATGGAAAATGAAGAATTCTGTTGACATCTTGTTCCGTCACCCTTATTGTTCTGCCCCCCTGGCACAACAAAACTAAAGGATAACACATTATTTTCTGACGTGTCAATGGCAGTGGTGTAGAGTGTGGTTAATTGATCAACACAAAGAACCGCAGGAGTACTTAAATCATGAGCCACTAATGAATGTGAGTTCAAAAACTGTGCCCATGCACGAAACTGTAAGTTCGCAATGGATTGCACATTTTGAAAAGAGACATGATTCGTTTTGGTAATAATAAATTCTCCGGCCATTGAATTTTCAGAATTTCCAAAAAATTAAAATTAAAACCAAAATAATTCGAATTAAATTAGAACTAATTAATTAACTTAAAATTTCCCTTTTTATCAAATTAAAAACGCGAACTAAAAATCCCAATTTCAAGAAGCCTAATTTACTTAATTCGAATTTTTTTAGATCAAATGAAACTAAATTCAAGAACTGAATTAGTTAACAATTAGTTTTTAATTTTCAAGAACAACTTAGCAAGTCTTAAGGTTCGAAATCTGTGACTCTCGATGGATTCTTGAAAAAACGTACCAAACCTTCAATAAACTCAAGATCAAACCGTACTTTCACAGTAAAACTAAAGTTTACTGGTGTAAATATTGATTTACTCAAGTAATTGAAGGTAAATATGAAGAAACTAGCGAGTTCTTGGTCGTATGTATCTTTGTAAGTATATATAAAGCTTCTTAGATCTAAGAATAAGAAGAAAAAAAAAGTCTAAGGGCTTGTTATATACTCACCAAACTGCCAGGGGCATTTTAGTAATTTCACATTCGATAGTTTTGCAAAATGAACTATCGATACTTTTTATTGAGGGGCATAATAGTCAAATCACACTTCGATAGTTTTTGAAAAACTATCGAAGTGAATAAAATTAGAATTTATACCGACTTTTATCAAAAAACTATCGAAGGTTTAAAACTTTAAAACTAAAAACCATCGAACAAAAGTTATGTCTGAAAAACTATCGAGATTTTCGAATATTAAGGATTTGAATTTATTCGATAGATTTCATTTTTATTTCAAAATATATCGAAACAATCTTTCGATAGTTTTCATTTTCCTTTTACAAAAACCAGTTTAAAATGATTTTAGTCACTTTCGATAGTTTTTGTCAAGTACTAGAAAACCATCGAAGCTTTAACTTCGATAGATTTTGCTGCTTGTTTTTATTTCAAACTTGTTGACAGTTTCAAAACAAAACTGTTGATTTCTATTTTCTATGAACCCTTTTTAGATCAGAATTTTTTTAATAAAATTCAGAGTTAACAAAAATCTCACAATTTTATTAGAATTAAAATCGACTATATATCATTAACTGATATAAACCAATTAAAATCCAATAAATTATGCTGCATTATTTTATAATGTTCAAAACAAAATAAAATAATTCGAATTAAATAAATGCTTAATATTTAGAACAAATATTAGCACTTAAATAATTTTAGAATTATTAACTAATTAAATGTCAGAAGATATATCAATCATAAATATGACATAAAATTAGTAAGATAATTCTAACTTACGAGAATTGCTCGTGAAATTAAATTCACAAGTCCTAAGGATATAGAAATTCTTAAACTCATGGATTTAATTGGATTATCTTGCAGTTACTGACTTCTAATTAAAATCAATTAGAAAGATTTAACATCCCAAGTTCAGCAACCAGCTTAGAAAAAGTGGATTCATCAAGCGGTTTAGTAAAGATGTCTGCAATTTGTTCCTCTATGGGTACAAAATGTAACTCCACAGTTCCATTCATGACATGCTCTCGGATAAAATGATACCTGGTATCGATGTGCTTGGTCCTCGAGTGCTGAACTGGGTTGTTGGAGATTTCTATGGCACTTGTATTGTCGCAGAATATTGGAATCTTGGTCAACAAAAACCCATAGTCACGGAGTTGGTTTCTCATCCACAAGATTTGAGCACAACAGCTACCAGCATCTATGTATTTAGCTTCAGCTGTCGATATGGATACTGAGTGCTGCTTCTTGCTAGACCAGGAAACTAACCTTCTTCCAAGAAACTGACAGCTTCCTGAAGTACTCTTCCGATCAATCTTACAACCTGCAAAATCTGAATCTGTATATCCAATAAGATCAAATCCTGTATCTTTAGGGTACCAAATTCCTAGATTTGGGGTTCCCTTAAGATATCTAAATATACGTTTCACAACTATAAGATGAGATTCTTTTGGATCAGACTGAAACCTAGCACACATGCATGTTGCAAACATTATGTCTGGTCTACTTGCAGTGAGATATAGTACGGAGCCTATCATACCTCTGTAGCTTGTGATGTCAACCTTCTTACCAGTTTCATCCTTATCAAGCTTAGTGGCAGTTGGCATTGGAGTCTTTGCTATAGATGAGTCTTCCATTTGATACTTCTTCAGAAGATCCTTGATGTACTTGGACTGACAAATGAATATTCCATCTTGCCTTTGATACACTTGTAGTCCAAGAAAGAATGACAATTCACCCATCATGCTCATTTCATATCGACTCTACATTAACTTAGCAAATCTCTTGCATAGATCATCATTAGTAGAACCAAATATTATGTCATCGACATATACTTGCACTAATATCAAATCATTTTTGTGCATCTTATAAAAGAGAGTTTTATCTATGACACCTCTAGTAAAGTTATTTTCAAGTAAAAATTCTGATAGAGTGTCATACCATGTCCTTGGGGCTTGCTTGAGTCCATAGAGAGCTTTGAACATAAAATATACAAAGTCCACCAGATTTGAATCCTCAAAGCCTGGAGGTTGTTCCACATAAACTTCTTCTTCTAGATCCCCATTCAGAAATGCACTCTTCACATCCATTTGATATACCTTGTAATTGGAATGTGCTGCGAATGCCAGAAACATCCTGATAGCCTCAAGTCTTGCTACTGGTGCATAGGTTTCATCATAATCTCTACCCTCTTCTTGAGTGTAACCTTTAGCAACCAGTCTGGATTTGTTTCTCGTTACAATGCCATCTTAATCCAATTTATTTCTGAATACCCATCTTGTTCCTATAACAGATTTTCCTTTAGGCCTGGGTACCAGCTTCCAGACTTTCTGCCTTTCAAACTAATTGAGTTCATCTTGCATTGCAATCACCCAATCTGGATCTTCCAGGACATCTTCAACTTTCTTAGGTTCTGTTTTTGAAAGAAACCCAGAATAGTGACATTCATTTTGTGATGTCCTCCTAGTTCTCACTCCTGTGTTAGGATCACCAATGATCAAGTGAAATGGATGTGCTCGACTCCATACCCTTTGTCTTGGCAGATACGATCTTGATGATTCTCCTTGTTCATAATTTTGTTGAGTGTGACTAGTTGATCCTTCTCCTGCTCCCCCTGAGTTGTTGCCGGTATGATCTGTTGACCCTGTTGTTTGACTAGTGGATCCAGTAGTAGTTTGAGGATCTCCACCACTGTCACCACTTGGACCAGAATCATTATCATTATTATTATCATTATCACCAGAAACAACTACAGGTTTTTCTTCATAATCAGAGAGATCTCCTGATAGATTTTCAAATATCAAGGATTCAGAGTTCTCTCCTGTTTGCAGGCTTGGTCTTTTGGTGTCATCAAACGTTACATTAAGGCTTTCCAACACCTTCGTATCTTCAATCACATAAACCCTGTATGCTTTAGATTCCAGAGAATAGCCTAGAAAAATGTCTTCATCTGCTTTGGCATCAAACTTGCCTAGATGTTCTACATCTTTCAATACAAAGCACTTAGCACAAACACATGAAAGTACTTCAGTTATGGTTTCTTTTTGGCCATTAACTCATACAGAGTCTTTTCATGATCTTTATTAATCAGGGTACGATTCTGAGTGTAGCAAGCTGTATTTACTGCTTCAACCCAAAAGTAAGTGGGAAGTCTTAATTCACTTAGCATAGTCCTTGCTACTTCAACCAAGGTTCTGTTCTTCCTTTCCACTACTCCATTTTGTTGAGGAGTTCTTGGTGCTGAATACTGTCTGGATATTCCTTTCTCTGTGCAGAAGTCATTTAGAACTACATTTTTGAATTCAGTTCCATTGTCTGATCTGATTGTCCGCACAAGTAGGTTAGCTTCTACTTCTATCTTCTTTATGTGATCAATGATTAATTGTGTTGCTTCATCCTTTGATTGTAAGAATAACACCCACGTGTACTTAGAGTAGTCGTCCACCATCACTAATGCATATATTTTCCTTGATACTGACATGACATTTACGGGACCAAATAAATCCATATGAATCAGCTGAAGAGGTTCAGAAATGCTTGTCAGTTCTTTGCTTCTGTGTGATGCTTTTTTAGACTTCCCTTTTTCACATGCTTCACATAGTCCCTCCTGATGAAATTCCATCAGGGACAACCCTCTCACCAACTCTCTCTTTACCAAAGAGTTCATAGTTTTGAAGTTCAAGTGTGAGAGCTTCTTATGCCATAACCAACTTTGATCTGTTGAAGCCTTGCTGTAGAAACATTTGACTTCTCCATCACTGGAAGAACTTAAGTCAGCTATAAACAAATTTCATTTTCTTACTCCTTGTAGAGCAAACTTCTCATCTTTCCTGTTTGAGATCAAGCATTTGTCTTTTCTGAAGTCTACATTGTATCCTTTGTCACAAAACTGACTGATACTTAGTAGATTGTGCTTTAATCCTTCAACAAGAGAGATATTTTCAATGATGACATTCCCAATTCTCAGATTACCATATCCCGTAGTGAATCCCTTGTTGTCATCTCCGAAGGTTACTATTGGGCCGGTCTTCTTAACCACATTTGTAAGCAGGGACACTTCTCCTGTCATGTGTCTAGAACAACCACTATCCGGAATCCACACGACCTTTGCATTATTAACCTTACCCTGTAATCACAGATTGATTAAGCGGACTTTGGTACCCAAACTTGTTTGGGTCCTGAAGGTTTAGAAACTTTAACATGAGTAACATTTGATTCAGTCTTAACATGTTTGACTGTGGCTTTCTTAGTTTCAGTGCTAGTGCTACCAGATGCATTCATTTACTTAAAATAAGAATGCATGATATTGTATGTACACAGTAATCACTCTTTCTTACCACAGGGTTCATGAAGATCATGCATGTCAGACATGTTATGCATTTCAGAAGTAACAACATTTTCTACTTTAACCTTTTTACATGCATGTGTAAGGTGACTAGCAGAATTACAATTAGTGCACAACTTCCTAGATGCAATGGGAGAGGATGAAACAATATTCTGATTAATAACACATGCTTTCCCATTCCTGTTCTTTTTAGCCTTTCCTACTTTATTGCCTATATCAGTTTTAGGTAATCCAGTTTTTACTGATGTCCTAGACAACTCAGTTTGTATCTCTACTTCCTTCTTTAAATCCTCCTCAAGCAATTCTTTTCTTATGATTAAGTCTTCCTCATTGAAATGTTCTAAAACAGGCTTAACAAAAACTGGACAATCAACATTCTTAAGAATGTGTGGAATATTCTTCTTGACAGCTGGAGGTGTCAAAGGAAACTCCACTAGCTTCTTTCCAGTTTTCTTGCTGTAGTCAAATCCTATAACAGTTTTATTCCCTAAGGTCTGAGTATCAATTATTTCCTTAGCAATTAGGGCGGAGTTCTTATATGCATTCAGTTTCAACTCTAAGTCTGAAATTTACTTTATGAGGATTGTCTCTATCTCTTCATTACATTCAACCTTGTTCTCTAAGTACTCATTCCTCTGTTTAAGATCTTGTAAGGTGACAGCTACAAGCTCTAGTTCTTCATTTTTAGATTCTAGATTTTTAATCTGAAGAACTAGTTTAGCATTTTCAATTTCAGATGCTAGCATGCTTGTATGTACATTAAACAGTTCAACACTTAGATCTTGCACAGTTTTCTTGTACTCAGGATTAGACATGTCAATTGTAGTGAGGATAGGTACCTGAGATGATTGTGGTGCTTCCTCTGAAGAGTCGGCCATTAGGGCAAGATTTACATACTCTTCCTCTTCATCTCAATCAGTATCATCCCAGCTTTCACCCTCTACAATATAAGATTTCCCTTTCTGCTTTCCAGATATTGCTTCAAGTTGTTGTTTCAGCTTTGCATTTTCTCTTTTCAAATCCTCATAAGAATCCTTCTTCTCATAGACACCTTTCTTGTCTCTTGCTTGACGAGGCTTCCGACATTCAGTGGCAAAATGCCCTAACTCATTGCAGTTGTAGCATCTTGATTTGCTTATGTCAATCATGTCTGTCTTGTAGCCTCCCTTAGAGCCAGAGCCTGAAGAATACTTGTTCTTCTGAAATCTGTTTGCTGAACTCTTGAACTTGTACTTATGGGTTCTCTTGAAATGTATATGACTAAACTTTGCAGCTAAGTACGCCATGGTTTTGTCTTCCATTTGCTCAAGTTCTTCTTGGGTGTAGTAATCACTTTCATCAGCACCTAGATTTGCAGAATCCATCTCAGCCTCTATTATCTCTTCTTTTCCAGCTTTAGGGGTATGAACCTGAATATCAGAAGTTGTTGGTTCATTCACTACAAGTGCAGTATTTTTGTTGTCCACTGTCCCTGGTCCATAGATTATTACTCTTTGTTCTTGTTCCATCTCATAAGTCTTAAGCTTGCCATAGATCATCTCTAATGACATCTTAGTAAAATCTATTCTTTCCCTTATGGATGAAGACTTGTGTTCTACATGGTGGGGCAGTGTTATCATGAACTTCCTGTTCGTCTCTCTCAGAGGATAGGGTTTCCCTTTCATTGATAGTTCATTTAACAGCTTAGTGTATTTCTCAAAGACCTGAGTTATACTTTCACCGGGAAGTGACCTAAATGATTCATACTGAGATGTCAGGATATCCAATCTATTTTCCTGCACGTCTTCAGTACCTTCCATTATAAGATTTATGGTATCCCACATTTGTTTCCCACTCGTACAGTTCATAATCTGATAACTCATTTCCTTATCTGCGGAGTCAATTAATATTGGCATTAGACCTGTATCCAATCTAACCAGTTCCTTGTCTGTTTCTGTGTACTCAGTCAATTCCTTTGGGGTTGAACCTTGGGGAACTCTAGTACCATCGGGATTTGTCGATTCGCTTACTGGTTTCATTGGTACAAACGGTCCGTTCTCTAAGATGCCAATATATAAAGGATTTGTCGCTTTGATAAATAATAGCATCTTCATCTTCCACAGACCGAAATAATCTCTAGTAAAGGGGGGAACTTTGATACCAGCAGTTGTCTTTGGAGCACTAATGGTTTCTGAAAATTTCAAATTATTTAAGATTCAAAAAATTCAATAAAATGAAAATTTTGAAAATTAAAAAATCTGCTACTAATTTTCAAGCCTTGTTTGATTTTGGTCTCAATCACCGGATCTGATTTGTACGTCAATCAAGAAGCTCTGATACCAATTGTTAGGTCCAAAGTATCGTAGAAGGGGGGGTTGAATACGACACTCACAAATTATTTGATTTCATTCACGGATAATTAATCGTGTTCTTGTCTGAAATCAAATTTACCAAATCAAAACACGAGTCGGGGAATATATCGTTTTATAAATATGAACCACGAAGGGTGCTACAATTCTAATCCGTAGGATTAGCTTCAATGATTTCAAGTTACAGTAATCAATACAAATGATAGAATTTAAGGCACTATTAATTTCTTCTGTAGAATTTCTCAAGCTCACTTTTCCAACGTAAATGATCAACTATAAACTAACTGAAGAAGACACTGTCTTCAATTCTCGAATTGTAGACTTTAGGAAATCTATCGAAAGCCAAGAGAAAATCCTAGCCGTCCATTTCCTTGATCAACCTGACAAGTCTGAATTCTTTTCACCTGCTCCTTGATTAAAAAACTATCGAAAACAAAATTTCTTTTTCCTTCGATAGATTTTAATAAAATCTATTGAAAAGAAATCTTTGTTTCTGATAAGTGGATTTTATATCCACTATTTGCATTCCATTCGTACTTAAAACGATTGCTAGTTCTCAAGTTTCGTGTTAGTTTGATGTGTTTTCATCTAATTTGTGTAGGTTGCATAGTCGGAGGCATTGGTGTTGTTGGTGAAGAAATGGTGGTAATCGGTGAGCTTAAAGTAGAAATTACAGGAAGACCAGGGCAAGAGAACTCAGGAATTTGAGCACAATGCGCATACCTCACTGTTTTGGCCATAACTGGAGTTCCGGACATCAGAATTGGGCGATTCAACAGCTCACGCGAAGAGGAGAGAAATTTCTACAAAACTGGGCAGGGGTTACCAGGCGCAGGAGCGCAACATAGGCGCGCAGGAGCGCAACACAGGCGCAGCAGCGCTTCATATTCGCGCAGGTGCGCAGTCGACCCTCTGACCACAGGCGCAGGTGCGCATGAATTCGCGCAGGTGCGCAAAGCCTTCTCTGTCCAAGCGCGCAGCAGCGCATGTCCTAGGCGCAGGTGCGCTCCCGGTTTTCTGTTTGTTAGCGCAGGTGCGCGTGTCTGCCGAGCAGCTGCGCAAGGTCGAGCGCAGTGGTGTGTATTTCCTGGTTCTTTAATTCTCTCGGGTTAACTACAAACCTTTTGGGCCTAATTCTTTTGGGCTTGTGTAATAGTTAAGTTTTTAAACTTATTAATATTAGAAGTAGAGATTATTATCAGGAGGAGAGTTTTTTATCTTAGAACGTACATCAGAATTCTAGGGTTCTTGTGTGGCAACCAGGAGCCAAATTTCCAGTTTAATTCCAACTTTCAGATTTTCACGTCTTCCAATTGGGTTTTATTTTCTATCTCTTGTTCTTATTTTTTTTAATTATTCCCATATTGTTTATTATCATGTGCAATTTCAGATCTATGTTCTACATCCTTTCCATGTTAATTATTAATTCAGACATGAACTAATTCTTTTTCATGGGGTTCCAATGGATTCTATAACGTAGCTTTTGTGCTTGAGTCGTGATTGATTCCGGGTGATTTAATTTCGGTACTCTAATTTGGTTGAATTAATTTAAAGATGCTTAGCTACCATCTTATTTATTCAATCCTAGATGATTGCGGAAGTGGATTCTAGGGTGTAGATGTCGCCAAATTAGCATGGGTTCTTGAGTAATTAATTATTCTTGATTTGTAGTGTGATTTAAACCATTTCACGTTGCCCCATGTAATCGTATTGATAACCTAAGCTTAAATCAGTTATATTATCAGATTGTATAGACATATGTAATCTGAATATAATTTGGTGTCTTCTTAACTCCATCTGTTGGGGGAAATTAGAGGTTTGATGCGAGTTGCTGAAAGGTAGCTCGTATTGTCATTGTGTTATCTGATTAATTATTGAATTTATCACCCGAGTCGTTATATTGATTCAGCTATGAGTGAAATTGTAGATGAAGTTGGAATCCCATGTCTCTCTTGCTATAGATAATTTCTTGTTAATTCATTTTCCGATATTTCGTGCTTAGTTGATAATTTTAGAATAATAAAAACTTGAAATTGATAAATTGTCAGGCAGTAAGAAGTAATCATACTCTGTTGCATAGGCATTAAATTCGCAGTACATCTTGTCCCTGAGGAACGAACTTTTATTTACCACTTGCTATTTTGTGACCACGTATACTTGCGTGTTTGCGAGCTAACAAGTTTTTGGCGCCGCTGCCGGGGACTACGGTGTTATTTGTAGTTTAAGTGCTTGTCATCAGTGGTCGTTATAGATTACTGACTTGAACTGTTTTTTTTATTTATTTGATGGATTATTGGGAGCAGGACTTCGTAATTGTGTGTGAGCTGTGTGCAGGTGGACATTACACTCATCAATGTGAGTATAACAGAAACCGGCCAAATTTCAGCTGGGACTACAATCAGAGTGGTATGGAGCAATCCCAATATCCGTCCTACCCGCTCCAAAATCAGCAGTTTGGAGATGAGCCATACAGTCCATGGGGAACTCAGCAGCAACAGGGGCAACAATTTCAGCATCAGTATGCCCCAGTGCATCAACACTTTCAACCTCCTAAATTTCAGCAGCAGCAATTTCAGACTTGGTCTAACCAACAGTCGACCGAAGAAGCTGAATTAGAAGAATTGAGGTTGATGGTTAAAAGCAATGCATTGTCTCTCCAGACAATAGGAGATCAGATTGGTCAAATTGCAAATGCATTAAAAACATTGAATCAAATTGCAAGTGACACAGAAGGCCTGGCTGTAGAGCAGGAGGACAAGAACCTTCCTATCAGTCTTGACTGGCCTTTCTTAGCCACGGGTGAGACCTTGATCGAAGTTCAGGAAGGAGAGTCTGAGGGCAAAGATGAGGAAGAATCAGAACATGAAGCTGATAAGGAAGGAGAACCGGAGGCAACCCAATCAGAAAATTCAGAATGTCCAGAGAATTCGGTTCTGAATAATCAGCCGCAACCACTTCCTTTGCAATCTGAAAATTCTGAAGAATCAGCCCAAGATCAAGAAAACTCCAAGGCTCAAGTGGCTATGCTATTTCCTTCGAAGGATGAAGAGGGTCTCAGTGTGGTAATGGTTGATACTGAACACCGTAAGAAGGTTGATCAGCCGTTAAAGTCAAAGTCTGTAGAGAGTGCTTTTCAATGGAAGTTTGACATTGAAGATGATGAATTAGAAGAGCATCTTCAGTTGTTGAATGCCGCTCCGTTGCAATCTGACTTCGACCAGTTGGAGGCCGAAGAGGAAAAGAGCATCACTCCTGCTGACAAATCTACTCCGGAGAAGACTACAGAGGGTATCCAAATCGATTTTCCTCCTCCATATCCACCGAGGCTTCAGAAGCAAACTCTAGCCATGAATTTGCCGGCGGAGGATGAGGAGTGTTTTAGCTTGAAATTGGTTGATGTAGGGCAGAGTAAAAAGTATGACACAGAGAAGGAGAAGGCAAGGCATGGCCAGCTGAGGATTACAGTGCCTTGGCTAATGGGGCTACGTATTCCACACAAGTTGCTTGGAGTGGAAGATCTCTGGAATTCTCAGGTGCGCCTTAAGCCATCATTTGAAGGAGCTCCCAAACTCGAGCTCAACCCATTGCTAGTTCACCTGGGGTATGTTTCTTGTAATTCATCTCCTTTGCTTGCTATTGTTATTGCTGCTAACTTTTCAGGTAGGCGGGAGAATGTTGTTAAGAGATCTGGTGAGGAGCGAAGACGGGTAAGGCTTGTCGTTGAAGATGTCGCTCCAGAAAAGATCCTTAAGTGGCCCTTATAGAGGTGCGGTGTGGAAATTTTTCAAGTTAAAAATCGTGGCCAAGTCTAGCTAAAGACGTTAAAGAAAGGCGCTTCTTGGGAGGCAACCCATGGATTTCCTGCTTTCAAATAAAACAGTTGTGTTGTGTGGTCCCCGATTCTTCGTATATCCACCACCAGATTTAACACCCGAGGAGGGTGATCCTGCCGATAGTTAGGTATGTTCTCTATCCTTTTTATTGCCTTCAATGAGGACATTGAATATCTTAAGTTTGGGGGTGATTTGAGGATTAGTAGTATTTGTGTCATTGTGTTCATTTAGAAATCATAATGCATGTTAGTATAATTTCATTCATATTGTTGCATAATTGTCATATAGAGCATATTTGTTTTTGTTTTGTTTGTTTATGCCAGGTGAGTTCATGTTAGTTGCATTAGCATGCATAGCATAATTCATGATCCTTAGGATTTGACTATTTCTTGGTTGGTGAGTCCATGTTGATGGGAGTGTAGTAGTGATGAATAGAGGGTTGATTAAGTTCCTATGAATTGACTTGCATGCCAGAAACAAATGTAAATTCACAAGTCTCATTGGTTGCTTTTGAATTTGATCAGACCATGTTTGTTTGGAAGTTAGAATTTAACCACTTGCTTATATTTAGAATGTTTTCTATTCTCTTGAAATTGAAAGAAGCACTTAAGTCTAAGTTTGGGGGAAAACAGGGATATCATGCTAGTTGTCAGTAAAAGCTAGGCGTCAAATGGCTAGTAGCCGGCTCATTGAAAAGATGAGTAGTCTAGGGTGGGATGAGAAAAAGGCAAAGCACACTCATTCCGAAGAAAAAAAAAAATATAAAAAAAAGAAAAAAAAAAGAAAAGAAAAAAAAAAAAAGAGTTGTTTTAGTTGTTTTATGCAGAATTGATCAGGTTGAGCTTTTTAATACTCGAGTAATTAAGTTCTTGGGGACTTTGTGCCTAGTGACCTAAGACTTTTCCGGTCTGGGATCCACTAACCTAACGCTCGCTACATGGGTATTATTGTATAAGCCTTTAGGGGTCTCAGCCATTGCACGGTCAAATAAGCATGCGTATTGTGTTTAGTATGTTGTTTTGTAATAAAAGCATGAATTCCTGTCTAACTCGAGTGGATATTGAGGTGTCTTTAAGTGGTTTCTTGTGTCTAGAGTTCATTTTGTTTATAAGCTTGTGGTTGTTTTGGTGAAGAATAGGATATGGTCTTGATTTAGTTTGAGAGTATATTGATGAGCATTGCACACACGCACGTTTCTGTGTTTGTATTGTTAGTATACGGGAATTTGGTCGAACTCTGTTTGAAAGATTGCATTCCTTGAGATGTTGGCTTGTTGATTGGTTATGGTTAGTTTGAGGGGATCGTTTGCATTCTCATATTAGTTGCATTCATTCATTGCATATCGTTCGTGTTGCATTTGTTTATGCTTGAGGACAAGCATCGGGTTAAGTTTGGGGGTGTGATAAGTGGATTTTATATCCACTATTTGCATTCCATTCGTACTTAAAACGATTGCTAGTTCTCAAGTTTCGTGTTAGTTTGATGTGTTTTCATCTAATTTGTGTAGGTTGCATAGTCGGAGGCATTGGTGTTGTTGGTGAAGAAATGGTGGTAATCGGTGAGCTTAAAGTAGAAATTACAGGAAGACCAGGGCAAGAGAACTCAGGAATTTGAGCACAATGCGCATACCTCACTGTTTTGGCCATAACTGGAGTTCCGGACATCAGAATTGGGCGATTCAACAGCTCACGCGAAGAGGAGAGAAATTTCTACAAAACTGGGCAGGGGTTACCAGGCGCAGGAGCGCAACATAGGCGCGCAGGAGCGCAACACAGGCGCAGCAGCGCTTCATATTCGCGCAGGTGCGCAGTCGACCCTCTGACCACAGGCGCAGGTGCGCATGAATTCGCGCAGGTGCGCAAAGCCTTCTCTGTCCAAGCGCGCAGCAGCGCATGTCCTAGGCGCAGGTGCGCTCCCGGTTTTCTGTTTGTTAGCGCAGGTGCGCGTGTCTGCCGAGCAGCTGCGCAAGGTCGAGCGCAGTGGTGTGTATTTCCTGGTTCTTTAATTCTCTCGGGTTAACTACAAACCTTTTGGGCCTAATTCTTTTGGGCTTGTGTAATAGTTAAGTTTTTAAACTTATTAATATTAGAAGTAGAGATTATTATCAGGAGGAGAGTTTTTTATCTTAGAACGTACATCAGAATTCTAGGGTTCTTGTGTGGCAACCAGGAGCCAAATTTCCAGTTTAATTCCAACTTTCAGATTTTCACGTCTTCCAATTGGGTTTTATTTTCTATCTCTTGTTCTTATTTTTTTTAATTATTCCCATATTGTTTATTATCATGTGCAATTTCAGATCTATGTTCTACATCCTTTCCATGTTAATTATTAATTCAGACATGAACTAATTCTTTTTCATGGGGTTCCAATGGATTCTATAACGTAGCTTTTGTGCTTGAGTCGTGATTGATTCCGGGTGATTTAATTTCGGTACTCTAATTTGGTTGAATTAATTTAAAGATGCTTAGCTACCATCTTATTTATTCAATCCTAGATGATTGCGGAAGTGGATTCTAGGGTGTAGATGTCGCCAAATTAGCATGGGTTCTTGAGTAATTAATTATTCTTGATTTGTAGTGTGATTTAAACCATTTCACGTTGCCCCATGTAATCGTATTGATAACCTAAGCTTAAATCAGTTATATTATCAGATTGTATAGACATATGTAATCTGAATATAATTTGGTGTCTTCTTAACTCCATCTGTTGGGGGAAATTAGAGGTTTGATGCGAGTTGCTGAAAGGTAGCTCGTATTGTCATTGTGTTATCTGATTAATTATTGAATTTATCACCCGAGTCGTTATATTGATTCAGCTATGAGTGAAATTGTAGATGAAGTTGGAATCCCATGTCTCTCTTGCTATAGATAATTTCTTGTTAATTCATTTTCCGATATTTCGTGCTTAGTTGATAATTTTAGAATAATAAAAACTTGAAATTGATAAATTGTCAGGCAGTAAGAAGTAATCATACTCTGTTGCATAGGCATTAAATTCGCAGTACATCTTGTCCCTGAGGAACGAACTTTTATTTACCACTTGCTATTTTGTGACCACGTATACTTGCGTGTTTGCGAGCTAACAGTTTCTTTGAAAGAAGTTCGATAGTTTTATAAATAAAACTATTAAACAATAGAGTTTTGTCCACCTCGATAGTTTCTAAAAAAGAAACTGGCGAATTAGTTTTCCACTATTTCGATAGCTTTTTGTCAAACCTTCTTTATCTCTTTCGATAGTTTTTCAAAAATGAAAACTATCGAATGTCTTTAATAGAATTTTGATCCTTGAAGATTCTATCTTTTTGCAGCAAGCAAATTGCACTTCAAATTTAACCTAAACATACCTTATAAATTTTTTTCACTTCCAGGATGTTTCAGGTCTGACTTAAATCAATTTCTTCCGAGACGATAAACATCTTGATCTTTTTAGTGCTGACAACTAGTGCAACTGGTCTGGTTCACAGATGACAAACACTTGATCAATACCTCTACGTCTTCAATACAATACCGTTGATAAGTCTCTTGTCGTTCTGGTTGCTTCATTAAAATCACTGAAATCCTCTGGTACTAACTCTTTATCATTCAAATACTTTTGTAGTCTTGAAAGTCTTGTTTCTTTATTTGTCACTGAGGCTTGAACATATTACTGAACTTCTTTCTGTGACCTGTTTACGGACTTAAAGAATACATACCATATTCTGATTTTTTGAGTTTACTGTTTCTTCTTTTCTTCTGGATTCCTGTGCTTCAGTTAATATTATAGTCCGTCTTGTTCCTTTGTTGAGTTGTAGTTATCTCTGTTACATATTATGTTACATTACGCTTTACACTTCTCATCAGATATAGATTACAAGGTGGAGATTTTACGAAATCTAATTTAGTTTTTATATTATAGGAAAATGTTCAGTGTAGACCACTTAAAACTTAAACATGTTAGACCGAATTTGCAGTACAATGTATTTTTGACTTATATATAGGGCTGTAAGCGAACAGAGACGTTCATGAACAAAACTCGAGCTCGGCTCATTTTAGACGGACTCGGCTCGGTTCGTTTACTAAATGAACACGAACTTGAACATGAAAATGTATTCGTTTAGTAAATGAGCTTGAGCCGAGCTTTACACCTGTTCGACTCGAACTCAGCTCATTTTGCTCGGGATCGGCTCGAGCTCAGCTCGAACTCGTTAAACTCGGCTCGATTCGTTTAACTAATTATAAATTTGTGAATTTCATAATATCCTTAACAATTTGAATATGTTAAATAAAACTTAATTGCGATTTATTTTAGTTGTTTTGTGGTTGAATAGGGAATTATATTTGTTATATCTAAAAGGTATAACATCAACATAGTACCAAAAGTTAAACTCTTTATATCCAATCCAAATTAGTTTTTCATTATTAAAATTTATAAGTTGCATTCATAAAATTACAAAAGAAAGTGAATAGAGTTTGTCTTATTAATTTATTATATAATATTATTTAAAAGTGGCTCGTACCTCTTAAAATTGAGGAGAAAGATGAGACTTTTAGTGAATTTAAGGTTACTAAGAGTATCTTGGAGAAAACAATAATTGTAAACCTCCTCAAATTTCAAGTTAAGAGCCAAGATAAAGAGGCTCTTATAGAGGCTCTAAGTTAGTGATAAAATTATTTTATTTTAACTATTGTTATTAGGTGAAGTGAGTAAGGTTTGATTACTCATAAATACAAATATTAACCTAATATGATTATTAGAAGAAAATAAATTAACTTTTAGTATTGAAATTCAAACATAATCGTGTATTCTTAAGATGTGATTTTAGGCGTGAGACTGTAAATCGAGTAAGTAATTTTAAAAATTGGATTTGGTTAGTATAAAAGTACGAACTATAAGTGAACAACTCGACTCGACTCGAGTTCGGATCGAATCGAAATGTTCGTGAACAAAATCGTGTTTGGCTCGTTTATTAACGAGCCGATCTTGAACATCACTTTTCGTTCGATTAAAAAGCTCGTCTCGACTCAGTTTGTTAAAAAAAATAATCAAACTCGGCTCGATTCGGACAAAACTCGACTTGACTCTGTTCGTTTACAACCCTACTTATATACTACCCCTAAAATTGCAATACAATAAATTTAAAATCCGTAGTACAATGAAGTTTGATTTACAAAACAAGTTCTTTTCGATTTTTTTAAAATAAAGATTCTAGGTTGCCCAGATATATAGTGCATAAAATGTATAAAAAAATAAACTTAATAATGCAATACATAGTGTTGTACAATGTATTTAGTATATATGTGGTCTAAGAGGTCTAATATTTAAGTGGTCTACACTGAACATAACTCGGGCAAATGTTCATTGTAGACCTCGTAGACCGTTAGTGCAGTATAGTGTATTTTTCATTTATAGAACAAATATGAAATTGCAGTACAATAAATTCAAAAGTTACAATACAATGAATTTTATTTACAAAACAAGTTCATTTCGATTATGATATTTTTAAAAATAATAGATTGTAGGTTTCTTGAAAATATAATGCATAAAATTTATAAAAATAAAAATTTATTAGTGAGTATATTGTGCAGTACAATGTATGTAGTATATATATATATATATATATATATATATATATATATATATATATATATATATATATATATTAAGAGGTCCAAAATTTAACTGGTCTACACTGAATACAACTCTTTGATAAAAGCTTTGGTATATTTATTCTCTTTCTTGTGTGTTTTTTTTTCCGGATTTCCTCTAGTACTTCAATGTAATGCATCTCATCGTTATTGAATGTAGGTTCTGGTCCAAAATTTCTTACAGAGAAATTTTCAAAACTTATCTTCAAGGCTATAAAGGTAAGTTTTTGTAACTATTGTATTATATGTGAGGAATGCAAAACAAATTTGAAAATCATGTAATTTATTTAGTAAATTAATTTTTAATCTATTAAGTTTGACAATAACGAGAAAACGGCTGATTCGGAGGAAATATCTTTAAGAGGAGGGCGGTTCATTAGGAGCAACATATAATATGCTAGAATTAAATATTAATATTATATTATGATTTTAAAATATAAGTTGGAATTTAAATTTGAAAAATATATAAATAGTAATCAATATAATATATTCAACATAATGTTAAAACAATGAAAATATTAAACAAATTCCTTTTTGTATATTTATTCATAATTTTCGTGAATGATCAAGATGACACGAAAATTTCAAATGAAATCTTATGTTAGAAATATAATTATTTATTTTATTTTAAAAAAAAATTTGTAGAATATTTTTTTAGAGAAATTATTATATGACCGCTGCGAAGCGCGGTTTAGAAAACTAGTTTAAGTACTAAAATATGTTTCGATTTGAAATTTTTAAAAAGGCTCAATGAATTATCGATTTATCCTTAAAATAAAAGTTACCCGCTTCAATTTTTAAAAGCTTTTTTTTTTGGTACGCCAGGAATTTCATTTATAAAACTTGGGCCTAGCCTATTACATCAACCACTTGCACCATATCTCGGGCCTAGCCCATACCACTTTCATTTTTAGAGTACCAAGACACTTCTAAACAACCAGAAAATTAGACCAGTAACACAATCGAAAACGACTGCGCAACTGGAATTGAAGGGAAATGACCTAAATAACTTAAAACTGGAAAATAAAACTAGAACATAATTAGGACTTAAAAAGACTGAATACAATCATCAACTGCATCTGCATTTCTGGAACCTCTTTGAACTACTCATGTTGTCCCATCCCATCTTGGTGAATCCCTTCCACTAGCTGCATGCCCTCCTCAATACCATCTTCGTCTACAGCGTCCATTTCTTCAAACTCCTGCATCTCCCCCTCTATGTAATCTTCCTCAGAAATCTCTTCAAATTCCTCCCCTATTGCACCTATGTTTGATCGGGATTCAATGATCGTCAGGATCTAGACTCAACTGATCAGGATTGCTGACGTCATCAGTATTGCATAGCCATCAGGATTGCATGGTCGTCAGGATCAGGATTGATATCAGGATTTCATATCAGGACTGGGATCAGGATTGATCATCAGGACTGGAAGCTGATCAGGATTTCTATTTCGAGTTATATTTGAAGTCTAGTTAAATAAGGATTTTTATTTTGTCGGTTCGTGGTTTGTAGGAACGTAGCTATCAATTTAGGATAGGTTTCAATCTTTGCAATTGATTAGGACATATCATGTAATTGATAGAGAAGCTGTGTAGTATATAAACACAGTTTAGGTTTCGATTTATATAGATCACACACTCGAGTATTTTTGTAACCTAGAAGCTCTCAAGAACATCAGAATTTCTTGAGAGAGTTTGTAACAGTTTTATATCAGAATTATTAAAGCTATTATTATTCATATTTGTTTTTAAAGTTGAGAATCTTATAAAATTGTATTCAACCCCCCTTCTACAATTGTTTATTACTGGGCAACAATTGGTATCAGAGCAAACTGATTTAAATTTGAATCAGATACGATTTAAGATGTTGACAACCAAGTACGAAAGCATGAAAATTCCCATCCCGAAGAAGTCTGAATATCCCACATGGAAGGTAAAGATGCTGATGTACCTAGAGGCTATGGATCCTGATTATTTGGACAGGATTCGTGATGGACCATATATTCCTACCAGAATTATAGAACGAACAGAAACTGTACCTGAACACTATGTGGTCAAGGCCAAGAGTGAATGGACTCTAGAAGAAAAAGGTCTCGTACTCAGGGAGGCAAAGATAAAGAATTGTTAGGCTGAATACACAATATATAATCAAATATGTATGAGAATAACAATAAGAACACTGTTTATGAAAACTGTATGGAATTAATAACTCCGCTCTCGGTGATGTAAAATATCACAGAGAGCTGCTAGGTTACAAGAATAATATTTCAAGTATTCGCATCCCTTTTAGGGTTAACCTATCTGTGTTTATATAGTACACATCTACATACAATCTTTAATTGATATTCCTATAAATCAGCTATACAATTTATATCAATTAAGAATTGCTTCTGTCTTCTGTTCAGTTTCCTTAGCCATCACGATATCTCTTTGCTTCTTCCCTTCTTCAAAGTATATCGCTTCTAGAATCTTCATTGAATATAACACCGACAACTAAGTAAACTCTGACTCTCTGACTGTCAGAGTTTAACAAACTCTGACCAGTCTTCCAGCTAAACTATGATATTTACCTGATACTTTAAACACTGATAAACAAACATCAGCAATTATATCTAACAATCTCCCCCAACTTGTGCATACAAAAATGTACAAGTTAATAGATAACTGATGATGTCAAAACATATAACAAATGCAGTGTTTATAAAATCACAGAGTTTATATTTTAACTTAGAACAGAAAACTTAAAAACTTAAAAACTTACAGACTCCATTTACTTAATCTCTTCAACTTCAGGTACAGTTCGGAGATAGTCTATAAGCAATCTTCTTTCAGCTCTTTCAAGCTCAGCTACCATAATCTTTTTCAGTTCCGTCAACTCTGGATCACTCTCTCCAGTTTGATAGATAGCAGCTCTCAGAGCATAAATACTGTTCCTTCTCATTTCATTTCCCAGCTTTATCATGAAACATTTATCTGACTCCAGATTAAATTCTAACACTCTTATACCAAGAGATGTTCTAAATCTTGCACTGTTTCTCTTCATTTCTACAAGCTTTCCATGATAATATCTGTACTTAGTTATATAAGAACCTGCAGACTTTAAACCACTGAGGGCTCTAGCTTTCATCATCCTGCTTCTTAATACCTCAGCTGCTTGTTGAGTTCTTTGATTTTTGACTTTGAGTAGATACATCACATATTCTAACTCTTCCTTCATCTTTAATTCAATGTCAGCTTCTCCAACTCTGTATACTCTTCCATCAGTTTTGAAGTATAACAGAAAGTCCTTTTTCAATCCTCTATGATATATTAACTGAACAGACTCCAAAGTATCAAGATTTTCTTGAGTCACACCAACACCAGGTTCAGCTAATGATGTATGATCCATAGGACTATTGTTCACCCTCTTCTCTCTGTGAGATCCTAAACCAGATCTATCTCAAGATTCCTTGCCCATGATAGTTCTGCTTTGAAAAATATTCACATTTCCAGAATTCAGAGTATGTTGAACTGTGATTGGTTTTCCAAATGTCCTTTGAAGTTGAGAAGATAACCGAGTCTGTACAACTTGAGTAGTATCAGTGGTTGTCACAGCTTCCAATGATTTGTCAACTTGAGCATTGTCAGAGGTTGATTTAACTTTCTTCAGTACTTGTTCTTCTTCTACCAACGTTCCTTTACCTTTATCAAGACTAGCTTTGATTGGTCTCCTTGCATACTGTAAACTCTGTTGAGAATCTACATTATCCTTGATAACAATTCCTTTCTCTTTTGGCCTTGAAACTCTCACAGACTTCGTAATCTTTCCAGTCACCAATTTCTTCTTATGCTCTTCAGCCAACATCTTTTCTTCAGCTTGAATATCTTCAACTGTGGCATTTGCACCATGCTCTTCCAAAAACAACTGAGTTGCAATTTCTTCATCAGTGATTGGTTGAGAAGTAAGCATTAAGCTTCTAGCTTTTGAAGATGACTGAACTTCAGTGTTTGTTCTCCCAGAGTTTGTCTTAGCAGAGTTTGACCTCAGTCTCCCTTGCTCTTGATATGATTTTGACCTTAACTCTGTTTCCTTTGCACCATCTTCACCACCATCAGTACCATCATCCTTTTTGTTCAGAGTTTGAGATATCTTGCATTTGTCCTTAAATACTCTCTCCCCCTTTTTGACATCATCTGGAATCAACACAGATGTGAGCATTTGAAGTGAAGCAGCTATAGTATCAAGCTTGTCAGACATTACAAGTTGATTGTCTTCAACCTTGCTCAGCCTAGTCCTTAAAGACTCATGGTCTTTAAATAAAGAGACATACAAGGATTTATCCTGTTTCAAAGACATTTCTCTTGCAACCACTTCATTTCTCAACCTAGTGACAACCTTCTGAGCATCATCAAAGCGGTTATGAAGAGATTTGACTTGAACTATAGTAGCTTTAAGATGTGTGAGAAGATCAGGATTAGTGATATTTGCAGCAGACTTTGTCACAAAATCAGCTACCCTCTGATCAGGAAAAATGCACTCATGACTGGACCAATTTGCAAAGTACATATCCTGATAATGAGTTTCAGCATCATGGTGAGATGTACCACCAAACTCTTTAGGATTTTGTTGAACAGAAACCCTTGGAGAAGATGAGGAATCAGCTATGTCATCAGACTTTGCTAAAGATTCTGCACTTAGAGATTTAGGAACATTCTCAGCAACATTTTCCTATGCAGCTTCATTTTCAATATCTTAAGAGTTTAAATTCTCAAAAACTTTCTCATTTGCTTGATCAGCCTCAACAATAGGCTCTACAACAGCTTCTTGAACAGTCTCTGCAGCATCTTCAAGAATATTCTCAGAACTTACAGCCTTTGTTGTCTAATCAACCTCCTTACCCTTTTCAAGAACCTGGTGAGTAACAGAGCATACCTCTCTGTGAGTAGCCATAGACTCATCAAGAATTACAGTAGGTTGATCAGCTGCAGCCACATCCTCTGTTTCATCAATACTATCAAACTCTCTATCAAACTCTTCAAGAGTTGCAGAAGGATGTGCTTCAACATTGTCTTCTATCTCCATTTCCAATGGCTTAGGTTGTTCATCATTCAAGTCAACCATCTCATCAGTATTTGCTCTGGCTTCATCAGGCATAGTAGCATCCTTAGAAACAATTTCTGGAGCTTCAGAGTTTGTAGATTCTTGAATCAATTCATCAAATGAATAATCAGCCACCAGCTTCCTCCTTTTAGTCTGTAAGGGCTCATCAGCATCAGAGTGTGGTTTGTTTGCCCTTTTCTTTATTCTTGAAGTACCAACAAACTTTGGTAACTCAGCATCAGAATGCGGTTTAGCAGCCTTAACAGCTTTGAAAGCTCTGTGCTTAGTTCTTCCTCCAATGTTTGGTCTTTGAGATGTAGATTGAGGAAGATCAGTGTTTAATGGTTGAGGTTGTGATTGAGGTGGATTTAGGAACTGTTGGACTGTCTCAGGAAGGAATAAGTCACCAACATTCCCCTTCTTTGCATCCTTGTTGGTCAAATCAGAGAATATCCTCTTATGCAACTTAAAAGAGGGAATCACATCATCCTCAGCAATGTCAACCCCAGTTACACAAGCAGAAAATATCAATTGACAAAAGCGAGCAAAGTACACTACACTTCTATTTTCTGACATTTTCTCTCCTATATTATTCAGTACTAGTCTTGCAAAATCAAAGTTATTACCATAGAGAAGAGAATACCCGATTTGCAGACTATCAATAGGAACAACATCCCAGTTTGTGCACTTCTTGCCGAACGCTCGAGTAATGCAGTCAAAGAAAAAACTCCATTCCTTCCTTAAAAGCGGTCGCTTCAACTGACCTATTCTTGCCAGTGACCCACTGTAACCAATATCTCTCATCATTCTCTGTAGCTCAGCATCACCAACAGAGATTGTGTAAGCATTGAAATCTTCAAAACCCATAGCATCACAGACAGTGCCTGGAGTAACCACCAACTATTGCTCTTGAAACTCAAAAACAATCGAAGGAGTACCAGACTCTCCTCCATCATCATAGAGGCCTGTCTCCCAGAAAACCTTGATTTGCGATACAGAGAGCTTCGCAAGTTCAACGAGAGCTTGCCCAATAGCAGACTGAGCAAGAAAATTTTGAAACAAATGAAACGCCTCCGGTACGTTCTAATTATTCAATGGTGCTGCATAGTTGTTAGGAACAAACTCTAATCCAACAGAGTGAAAAACAGTGGTTGCCATTAGAAACAGATTCGAATAATCAGAGAATAAGCTTTGAAAGGTGTTTGAAAAATAGATGCAGAAAAGTGTTTGTGAAAATGTGTGTGTGACAATATCTGTGAATTGAGTAAGTCTGTAAAGAATATGAACGTTGTGTGTATAGTGATTAAGTAAAAATTAAAACTGAAGAGTTTTAATCATTAAGACACACAACTGGCTTACTCGTGAAGTGTGTGAGTGGGACAGGTGTCACACATGCAGTCACTGCCAGCAGTAAAGTGGTAGTTTCTGTTAGTATTAGTGCCCTAGAGACAATACAATTGTACTTCTGGGAAACACTATTTTGTTATTTAATAATTATTATGTTCTATTGATTATTCGACAACAATTATTATGTCTTTATTTACTGCGATATTAATGTTAGAGTAATAAATGTCCTTGGAATATTGAACACGTATTCTATATCTTTAAGTATGTGACTTAAAAATGAGATTATAAGAATAGTGTTTATATTCCTAAATTATCCCTAATTAAGCATTATGAATTGGGACAATTATGATGCATAAAGATTAGTATGATAGTTGACTAAATGACCACATCTCATTGGTCATAGGTATAGTGATACTAAAGTCAAGAACATAGGTGCATGTAATATTCTACATGGCACCGGATTAACCCACAATGATATTCTACATGGTAATAAAGTCATTAGAATAACTCACAGTGATAATGGTGTAATGATCCTTAGACTTGAGATCATTATATTTCTATACGAGGATTAATATACTTTGATTACATTAAAAGTTACCTTTGACCGGGTGATGATAAAAGTGGACATCGGGTATATTATGAGTCGTATCAGAAATATGAATGATAGATATAGGATTTAACCCTCCTATTATTAGGAGAGATATTATTGGCCTCTTGATTGAGTGAGACTATGAAAATGCATGGCCATGCTCAAATATTGATTTGTTTTAATAGTCTACTCATTGATCAAGGAAACCTGGATTAAATGTTGAAGAGGATGACTAATAACATGCCTCGAGTTTAATCTATAATATTTGGTTAAAGGGATTATATTACACATAAACATTAGTCACGAAAGGTTTAATTGGATCACCAATTATTATTATTACTTGGGTAGCAATGATGTATTACTAGATGCCGCTCATTGTTTATAATTTTATTATGAGATATTAAAATTATTGCCAACGTAATAATAACCTAAAGGGTTACACATAAAGAACGTTTTAGACGGAGCAATAATTAAATTTTGAATTTAATTGAATTATTATTATTATTGAATTATTGGATTAATTAAGTAGGACTTGATTAATTGTATAATAATTCGAATATAATAACTATTACTACTAATAATCAGATTGGGTTTTGGAAGCCCAATCAGATTAGGTATAGGCCCAATATCCCTCTCCATATAAATACATAATGATGTATTGTTTTTTAGGTAAGAGTGACAAAATACGTTTTTCACACAAAACCCTAGCAGCTCTGCATATTAGAGAGGCTAGAGACAGGAGAGAAAGGTTTTTCGAGGGCGGTTCTTTTGGCTAGTACAAACTCCGTAATCGTGCGTTCGTGTGGACTGCTTTGGCGACGCAGATCTTGAACAAGGGCTGCGTGGTGGTTTCAACAAGGACCTCCATCTTTCTGAATTATATAAGCTCAATTAAGGTATGATTTCGTTTCTCCATAATCAGCCATGTCTTGTACACGGATCCTATGGTTAGGGTTTCGGATTTTTATTGTTTTACGACTGTTTTCACTGCGTTTGTTGCCCCGAAACCCAACAATGGTATCAGAGCCAGCCAGGGGCTGCCGCCCCCAGCCAAGGGGCTGCCGCCCCCGGACCCCCGCTGTAATTTTTTTTTGTGTTCGTAATTGTGTATTTGAGCATGGTGCTGGTTATGGCCTTAAGACCCGTAGTTTAATGGTTTATGGTTTTGGTTTTATAAATACGACTTGCATGTTGTTTTCTTCATTCTTGTAATTGTTTAACCTCGAATGTAAATCGAGTATTATTATGTAAGTACATTAGTATAGGTTGGATTCAATTGTTCAATGTAATGTACTTGAAGATTGAAGGACGATCCAAGAGGAGGTGCATTCAAGGGAACAAGGAGAATGAAGACATGTAATTGTATTTATATTTTTCCACCATAGATTGACCTTGATCCTTTCATTAGCTTGAAAGGATCATATAGGATAAAGGCCATAACCAAGCACGTTTACATAAAGCACTTTACATATTGATGTATCATTGCATGTGTAGGATACAATGTGATGCATGCTTTAATTAGATTAATCATGTATTAATGTATGTATGTATTAGATGCATCACCCATGCCATGCCTGCTAAACAAGATAAAATCTGTAACGATTCAAGATTTTAAAATTGAACAAAACGAACCTGAGATTCCTGTGTTTATGAAACATGGAAATAAGTGTGAATTTTCAATTTTTGATATGGGGCGATTTTGACAAAAATACAAGCAGTGCTTGTAAGAAAGGTGGATTTTAAGTGAGACCACTGTGACTCTTCCGCTGGACTGGAAATCAAACCATTGATGAATTTTGAATTGAAGTACTTAGTTCAAGGAAAAATTGGGAATCTCTTGATGATGTGATCATGGTCGTTTTAATAAAATCCCTAAATTTAAAATATTAAGTCACTTAGATGCCTTCCAATGGGTAACACTCGTCAAGACCTAGATCGAGAAAAATAGTGGGTTCGCCAAAGCGAAGCACTCCAATCTATCGTGGTAAGACGTGATGAAGTAAATGTGATACTTATATGTTAGACTATTGGGTTAGACTTAACTAAGTTACCACAATAGGATTGTGAACTTAGAGGCATGGAGTTTGGTAAGATTTATTGGATAAATACGTACAATTGTTGTTCTACCATACTATCCAAGAGTTATATAAGATATAATTGACAAAAAGTTGTCTACCTAAATAATTGTGTTTTTGGAGTAAAGCCAAAGCTGACCTTAAGCATGATGAAATATGGATCTTGGCTCGCTAGAAAGGTTTAAAGAAACTTTTCCGAATTGATAGATAGGGCTATTAATTTGATAAAATAGTGGGTGATATATATTATGAATATATATATATATATGAATAATCACTTGAACATTATCTATATAATCCGCAGACTAACTTATTTATGCATTTTTAACATTGTAGATATTTATTGGCACATAACTCAAATAACTTCTCTGTACGATCAGTCCTTGAGAAGGACAAGCTGACAGGAACAAACTTCCTTGATTGGCAAAGGAATTTGAGGATTGTCCTCAGGCAAGAGCGAAAGCTCCATGTCATTGATATTCCTCGCCCTAAACCTCTGCCAGAAGGTGCATCGGTTGATCAACAGAATGTTTAACAGAAACATATTGATGATGACACAGATGTTACCTGTCTTATGCTTGCGACTATGAGTCTCGACCTTCAGAAACAACATGAGCATATGGATGCTTATGTGATGATTGAGCACCTTAAACGTATGTTTGAAGGACAGGCTCATCAGGAGAGGTTTGATACAAGCAAAGCCTTGTATGCATGCAAATAGGGTGATCGTGATCCAGTTGCACCGCATGTTCTAAAGATGATTGGATATATGGAGTACCTTGCTACTCTGGGTTCCACCATCGGTACGGAAACCCAGATAGATCTAATCTTGCAATCTTTGAACAACAACTATGCTCAGTTTGTAATGAATTACATCATGAATGAGATAGACAAGACACCTACCGAATTGTTGGCAATGTTGAAAACTGCTGAGACCAATATTCAGAAGGCATCCTCTAACGCCATTATGATGGTCAATAAAGGGAATGCCAAAGAACAAGGTAAAAGGAAAGGCAAGAAGAAGATTGGATCTAAATCTGCTAATCCAAAACCTGCTTTTAAAAAGGCTTTGAAGCCTACAGGAGGTGTTACAAAAGGTGCTGCAAAAGGTGCTGCAAAAGGTGATTGTCACTATTGCAATAAACCAGGTCATTGGAAGAGAAACTGTCATGCTTACTTGGAGGATTTGAAGAAAATGAATTCTGTGAAGATTTCAGATTCAGGTATTTATGTTATAGAAGTCAATTTGTCTACTTCTACATCATGGGTATTAGATACTGGATGTGGTTCTCACATTTGTATAAATGTGCAGGAACTTCGAAGGAGTAGGACTTTGGAAAAAGGAGAAGTCGACCTACGCGTTGGCAATGGAGCAAAGGTTGCTGCTTTGGCTGTAGGGACTTATAATTTATCATTGCCCACAGGGCTTATTTTAGAACTTGAGAACTGTTTTTACGTGCCTGCGATTTGCAGAAACATTATTTCTGTTTCTTGTTTGGACAAAAAAGGTTTTTCCTTTACAATTCAGAACAATAGTTGTTCCTTTGGTTTGAATAATGTTACCTATGGGGTTGCACGTTTATTTAATGGTTTATATGTTCTAGATCTTGATACTCCTGTCTATAATATAAATAATAAACGTATTAAGGCTAATGACTCAAATCAAACATACCTTTGGCATTGTCGTTTAGGCCATATAAATGAGAAACGCATTTCCAAGTTACATAAGGATGGATACTTGGATAAGTTTGATTTTGAATCATACGAAGAATGCGAACCTTGTCTCATTGGAAAAATGACTAAAGCTCCTTTTACCGGAATTGGTGAAAGGGCCACCGAACGATTAGAGCTTATACATAGTGATGTATGTGGTCGAATGCGTACGATGGCAAGAGGTGGTTTTAACTACTTCATAACCTTTACTGATGATTTTAGTAGATACGGATATGTGTATCTTTTGAAGAACAAGTCCGAATCATTTGAAAAATTCAAAGAGTATAAGGCAGAAGTGGAAAAGCAAATAGGCGGAAGTATTAAAACCCTACGATCTGATCGTGGAGGTGAGTACCTAAGCTTAGAATTTAAGAATTTCTTAAAGGAGTGTGGTATTGTATCACAACTCACACCTCCTGGTACACCACAGTGGAATGGTGTATCTGAAAGGAGAAATCGTACCTTATTGGACATGGTGCGATCGATGATGAGTCTAGCGGATCTTCCAATTAGTTTCTGGGGCTATGCCCTAGAGACGGCTGCACAAACACTAAACCGAGTTCCTTCAAAAACGGTTCAAAAGACACCATATGAGATATGGACTGAAAAACGTCATAGCGTGTCATTTATGAAAATTTGGGGATGCGAAGCGTTTGTGAAACGTTTAACCTCAGACAAGCTAGGACCAAAATCAGATAAATGTAATTTTGTGGGATATCTAAATGAAACCAAAGGGTATTACTTCTATAATCCTTCAGAGAACAAAGTGTTTGTTGCTCGAACAGCTGTGTTTCTTGAAAGAGAATTACTTTCTAAGAAAAATAGTGGGAGGACAATAGATCTCGATGAGGATCGAGAACCACAGATTAATGTTGAACCAGAGTTGGAACATGAGCAGAATGTGACTGAAAATGTTGAGGACAACATTGCTCAAGAAACACAGGTCGTTCGTAGATCTAGTAGGATTCGTCATGAGCCAGAGAGATATTATGGATTTCTGCTGACTCAAAATGGCGATGTAATGCTTGTAGATAATGATGAGCCTCTTACCTATAAAGATTCTATGAATAGTCCAGATTCCGAGAGATGGCTGGAGGCCATGAAATCTGAGATGGATTCCATGTATGAAAACAAAGTATGGACTTTGGTTGAACCACCTGAAGGGGTAAAACCCATCGAGTGCAAATGGGTTTTCAAGAAGAAAACTGACATGGATGGTAATTTACAGACCTACAAAGCTAGACTAGTGGCGAAAGGTTTCAAGCAAATTCATGGTATTGACTATGATGAAACTTTCTCACCGGTGGCTATGGTCAAATCCATCAGGATTTTGCTTGCAATAGCAGCTTATTATGACTATGAAATCTGGCAAATGGATGTCAAGACTGCTTTCTTAAATGGGAGCTTAGAAGAGGATGTGTACATGACACAACCTGAGGGTTTTGTCGATCCAAAATTTGCTAGGATGGTCTGTAAGTTACTACGATCCATTTATGGGTTGAAGCAGGCCTCGAGGAGATGGAACATTCGTTTTGATGAAACAGTCAAAGAGTTTGGTTTCATACAAAATGAGGATGAACCGTGTGTTTACAAGAAGGTTAGTGGGAGCCATGTGGCATTCCTAGTATTATATGTAGATGACATATTGCTAATAGGGAATGACATTACTTCTCTACAGGTTGTGAAGACTTGGTTGGGAAATAATTTCTCGATGAAAGACTTAGGCGATGCATCCTACATATTAGGGATCAGGATCTATAGAGATAGACCCAGAAGAATGATCGGCTTAAGTCAGAGTACATACATTGACAAGATATTGCATCGTTTCGGGATGCAAGAGGCTAAAAGGGGCTATGTCCCAATGTCTCATGGGATAACGATCTCAAAAGAAAATTGTCCTAAATCATCAGATGAGAAGGACCGTATGAATAAAGTACCATATGCTTCGGCAATTGGTTCTATAATGTATGCAATGATATGTACTCGTCCCGATGTCTCGTATGCTTTGAGCATGACGAGTAGATACCAGTCTAATCCAGGTGAAAGTCACTGGACAGCTGTCAAGAACATTCTTAAGTACCTTAAGAGGACTAAAGATTCTTTCTTGATATATGGAGGAGATGAGAAACTAGTTGTAAGAGGTTACACTGATGCTAGTTTCCAGACAGATAAGGACGATACTGTGTCTCAGTCTGGATTTGTGTTTTGCCTAAATGGAGGTGCTGTAAGCTGGAAGAGTTCAAAGCAAGAAACAGTAGCTGATTCTACAATGGAAGCTGAGTATATTGCAGCCAGTGAAGCAGCCGAAGAGGCTGTTTGGATTCGGAATTTTATTACGGGACTTGGAGTGGTTCCATCGATCGCAGACCCTATTGATCTATATTGCGATAATAATGGAGCCATTGCGCAGGCTAAGGAACCAAGATCCCATTCCAAGGCAAAGCATATACTAAGGAGATATCACCTCATTAGAGAAATAAATAATAGAGGGGATATACATATATGTAAAGTGCATACTAATGATAACGTTGCGGACCCACTGACTAAGGCTTTGTCGCAGCAGAAGCACGATTGTCACACTAGTTCCATGGGTATTAGATACATGGGTGATTGGCTCTAGTGCAAGTGGGAGATTGTTAGTATTAGTGCCCTAGAGACAATACAATTGTACTTCTGGGAAACACTATTTTGTTATTTAATAATGATTATGTTCTATTGATTATTCGACAACAATTATTATGTCTTTATTTACTGCGATATTAATGTTAGAGTAATAAACGTCCTTGGAATATCGAACACGTATTCTATATCTTTAAGTATGTGACTTAAAAATGAGATTATAAGAATAGTGTTTATATTCCTAAATTATCCCTAATTAAGCATTATGAATTGGGACAATTATGATGCATAAAGATTAGTATGATCGTTGACTAAATGACCACATCTCATTGGTCATAGGTATAGTGATACTAAAGTCAAGAACATAGGTGCATGTAATATTCTACATGGCACCGGATTAACCCACAGTGATATTCTACATGGTAATAAAGTCATTAGAATAGCTCACAGTGATAATGGTGTAATGATCCTTAGACTTGAGATCATTATATTTCTATACGAGGATTAATATACTTTGATTACATTAAAAGTTACCTTTGACCGGGTGATGATAAAAGTGGACATCGGGTATATTACGAGTCATATCAGAAATATGAATGATAGATATAGGATTTAACCCTCCTATTATTAGGAGAGATATTATTGGCCTCTTGATTGAGTGAGACTATGAAAATGCATGGCCATGCTCAAATATTGATTTGTTTTAATAGTCTACTCATTGATCAAGGAAACCTGGATTAAATGTTGAAGAGGATGACTAATAACATGCCTCGAGTTTAATCTATAATATTTGGTTAAAGGGATTATATTACACAGAAACATTAGTCACGAAAGGTTTAATTGGATCACCAATTATTATTATTACTTGGGTAGCAATGATGTATTACTAAATGCCGCTCATTGTTTATAATTTTATTATGAGATATTAAAATTATTGCCAACGTAATAATAACCTAAAGGGTTACACATAAAGAACGTTTTAGACGGAGCAATAATTAAATTTTGAATTTAATTGAATTATTATTATTATTGAATTATTGGATTAATTAAGTAGGACTTGATTAATTGTATAATAATTCGAATATAATAACTATTACTACTAATAATCAGATTGGGTTTTGGAAGCCCAATCAGATTAGGTATAGGCGCAATATCCCTCTCCATATAAATACATAATGATGTATTGTTTTTTAGGTAAGAGTGACAAAATACGTTTTTCACACAAAACCCTAGCAGCTCTGCATATTAGAGAGGCTAGAGACAGGAGAGAAAGGTTTTTCGAGGGCGGTTCTTTTGGCTAGTACCAACTCCGTAATCGTGCGTTCGTGTGGACTGCTTTGGCGACGCAGATCTTGAACAAGGGCTGCGTGGTGGTTTCTACAAGGACCTCCATCTTTCTGAATTATATAAGCTCAATTAAGGTATGATTTCGTTTCTCCATAATCAGCCATGTCTTGTACACGGATCCTATGGTTAGGGTTTCGGATTTTTATTGTTTTACGACTGTTTTCGCTGCGTTTGTTGCCCCGAAACCCAACAGTTTCCAACACGCATGCGCAGTAAAAACAGGCAATAATTACTGCTATTTTCTAGACACATGTCATCCTTTTCAAAACGCATACAAACCGTTGTCAATCATACTCTTTATTTTCAAAAAAAAATAATGTTTCTCAAAAATATGAAATGTCTGAAACACATTTATTTATTTTAATCATCAGAGATTAAAAATAAATTACCTCGGCGTAGAGTACACAGTTCATCAGTGTTTATCAATTCTCCAACATCATTAATAAACTCTTTTCTCAAAATGCACAGTTGTGAGTATTTGTGTGTGGATAGAAGAGTTTACTGAATGTAAATATTTAGAGCATCTCAAAGTGCATAAAATCCACAAATTTAAATCAGTAAAAACTGGTTGCCCAAACTATCATATATAAAACAAAATCTGATGTCATCTAAACTCTGTACCTATGTTTTTTTTTGTATAAGTATCTATATATTGTTTTCACCCCTGTCTAATTTCTTTTTTTTATTTTCTTTTCCAGTAATCAGAGGTTGGCACTAGTCACCAAAAATTTAGAAATTTTAGCCCTTATCTTAACAGTAAGTTCTTGGATCGTCCTAAACAATTAACTAGTCACAAAAAGTTTAAATTTTAGCCCTTACAAACAGAGTAAGTTCCTCGTTCTTCCTAGCCTCTTGACTAGTCACCAAAAATTTAAACTTTAGCCCTTACTGAAACAACAAGTTCCTGGATCTTCCTAGCTAATTGAGTAGTCACCAAAAATTTCAAATTTTAGCCCTTATTGACACAATAAGTTCCTGGGTCGTCCTAGGCACAACATGATCTGAAAGGAATTTGTACATGTTTATACATCTTTTGCTTGGGGGTGAAGTAGCAGCAACTATTTATTAGAGTTTAGACTAACATCATTTAACACATATATTTTATGAGAGAAAGTGAAAACAGCTAATACAGACTCAGTGTATAGGACCAATAAACTAAGAGATGCTATAAATATAGAGACAGTATCATGCTGTGTAAATTTTCTGCACACATTTGAGATCAGATCATATATAATTCAGAAGGATTCATGATTACTTACAGAGAATCATGCTTCATACTATTTTCTTCGTCGGTGTTTGTTAGGAATATGTTGTTCTTGATGATAAACATAAAACACTTAGTAGAATTTGTGTAAAGTCAATTTTGTAGCTGTCAACGAAATAGCATGCTTTGCAGTGTTTCGTTGACAGGAAGCTCATCAACGAAATGAGTGTTGTAGCAATTGCATTGTACAATACTTCACAGTATGATAGGCATTCTATTATATGTTTTAGATAGGTTTTCTAAGTCATGTTGACTATGTACTAGATAGGCAAAATAGGTTGGTTAATTGTAAATATGTTATGCCTTGTAATTCTGCCTAAGTGAAGACATGTCAACGGTATGAAGATTACTCTGTCAACGGTATGGAGTTTACCCATCAACGAAACGAGGGAAACACCATCAACGGAATGAAGAATGAAGCTATCAACGAAACACATCTCCTTGCTATCAATGAATCAATGTTGCTTTTTGAACAGTTGACAAAGTGATAGTGACAGTTTACTGAACAGATCTAAAAGGAGATATGGAAGTGTACTTTGCATTGGAAGCCATCAAAGTGGTTACTGGAAATAAGGAAACATTCCAATTTCCAATAAGGCTCTTGGGAATGATTATAATGAGCATGAAGACAAAAGCAAAGATCTCCAAGGACCATTGGACAAAAGGAATGAAAAGCAAGCTACTGATGGTTACTACTATTATTCTTTAGTTTAACCAAATGTAGAATTGTAAACTTGGGATTATATAACCAAGTGTAGCAGTTACTTTAGAAAGAGAGAAGAAAAACAAATAGATTGTATTAGCTATTTTTGAGAGCATTCTTCTCTACAACATTGTAACTGAGCAGCTGTGTACATTTGTATCACAGATTATTTCCGCAATAAAAACACTTCAGTTGGATCATCAAACAATCCAACTGAATTATTTATATCTTGTGTTTTTATTTATTCAGTTCAGTTTAATTTTACAAAGTGTTTAGTTTCAAGAAAATATCAAGAATTGTATTCAACCCCCCCTTCTACAATTCTGTTAGGTCATTTGGGAATAACAATTGGTATCAAAGCGAGCTTCTAACATACAAGAAGTTTAAAGATCAAGACCAAAAACAGAAACCATGGTGAAGAAGGATGCAGGTGTGAAGATACCAGTTCTTGATAAAGACAATTACTTTCACTGGAAAGTAAAGATGCATTTACATCTCATGTCTATGGATGAGAGGTATGTGGACTGCATTGAGAAAGGTCCACACGTTCCCATGAAGCTTGATTCTAGAGTTGGACTGCCAGATGATGCACCTGATGTAGAGATTCCAAAACCTGTCTCAGAATGGACTGTTGAAGATGTTGCAGAAGTCCATAAAGACAAAAGGACCATGAACATTCTGTTTAATGGTTTGGAGCAAGAGATGTTTGACAATGTTATCAACTGTACAACCTCTAAGGAAGTATGGGATACTGTTAGAACACTCTGTGAAGGAACTGGGCAAGTCAGGGAAAATAAAATGCAACTCCTTATACAACAATATGAGCATTTTCATTTTAAAGCTGGTGAAACCCTAAATGACACGTTCAGTAGGTTTCAAAAGCTTTTGAATGGATTAAAGTTGTATGGGAGGATCTATCAAACCAAGGATTCAAACCTTAAATTTCTTAGAGCTCTTCCAAAAGAATGGAAGCCTATGACTGTTTCTCTCAGAAACACTCAAGAGTACAAAGACTACACTCTTGAAAGGCTTTATGGAACCTTGAAGACTTATGAGCTGGAAATGGAGCAAGATGAAGAAATTGAAAAGGTACAGAAGAAGGGTGGATCTATTGCATTGATTGCATCAGTGAACCAACTTGAAGATGACAATAAAGAAGCTGCAAAGGCCACAACTAGTCGATCTAGTTGTAGGAGTGATGTTAGCAAGGGTAAAGACAAGATGACAGAAGAAGAAGAATCAGAACCAGCCAACTTGGAGGACTTAGATGAGATTGATGAACACATTGCTTTTCTGTCTAGAAAATTCTCTAAGTTCAAGTTCAAAAGAAACTCAGAAGCAAGGCCACCAAGAAGAGACTTTCAACCTAGCAAAACAAACTGGATTGAAAAGTCTAAGTCAAAATGTTTCAATTGTGGAATGCTTGGTCACTTTGCTGGAGACTGCAGAAAGCCCAAGGAGTATGATTGGGCTGGTAATGGTGAAGATTCTGATGATGATGTTGAGTATGTCAACTTGGCTCTTATGGCTGACAATCATGAGCAGGAAGCAAGTTCCTCAAGCAACCAGGTAACAATTACTAATCTTTCTGAGCTTTCTAAAGAGGAATGCGACAGTGCAGTAAATGAAATGTCTACTGTATTATATAATTTGCGTGTTACTCTTAAATCACTTACTAAAGAGAATTCAAGAATAAAAGAGACCAATCTGCTCTTAAGTGATAGGAATGCAATGTTAGAAGCACAGCTCATTGAATTTGAAAAAATGAGATGTGTTAGTAGGGATGCAAAGAAGGAACTTGAGAACGTGTTACAAAGGGAAGAAATTCTTAGAACACAACTTGAGATAGAACAAAGTGTGATTGCAAAATGGAAGGATGCCAGGAATGTTGCTACCAACATATTTAATGTTTAGGGCGTGGAATCCTTCTGTGAGCAATCATGGGAAAGGAACAAAGAGAAGCTAGGGTATGTTGGTGAAACCTTAGAATCAGAAAAAGAGTCAACAAACAACAATGATCATTTGTTGAAGGTTGATATGTCAACGGAATGCAATGTTTCGTTGACACATGAACCATCAACCGATCAGGCTGTTTCGTTGACAGACAAAAGAAAAGATAAACTCACTAGACTTAATGACAAGTATGGTCCTGTCACCAAGAACTTTGTTCAAGGTGAGTCTAGTATTTTAAAGAAATTTGAGAAGCCTGTTGAGAGAGCTAATGTAGGTCACTTGTCTAACAAGCAATTGAAAGACAAGGTAGAGAAAGTTCATAATGAGGCTAAGGGAAATAAAAAGAATAACAGGAATGGCAAAGTAGGAATTAACAAACACAACAATTACACACCTGATAAATATGCTCCTAGAAAGACATGTGTTAATTGTGGAAGTGTTAGTCATTTGTCTACTAACTGCAAATCTGTTAAGAAAACTCCTAATGTGAAAATGCCCAAGCCTGCAATGAACAGTTCCATGCCTACAATGCCTGTTATGCCTAACATGTTTGCTCCATATGCACAATTTCAGAATCCTTATGCTAGCATGCCATTTGTGCCTAATCCTTACATGAATATGTTTAACATGCCACAAATACCATGGAACATGAATAACATGATTGTTCCTCCAACTATGCATGCTATGAATGAAAATATGAGCAACCCTCAGAAATCAACACCAAGGGTAAAGATTGATTTGAATCAATCTGAGCCCAAAGTGAAAAATGGTACAAAAGGGAATGCAAAGGCTAACAAGACAGGACCCAAGGAAACTTGGGTACCAAAATCGACTTGATTTGGTTTTATTGTGTGCAGGGAGACAAAAGGAATCTTTGGTACTTGGATAGTGGTTGTTCAAGACACATGACTGGTGATTCTACCCTGCTCACAGAGTTTAAGGAAAGAGCTGGCCCTTGTATTGCTTTTGGAGATGACAGCAAAGGCTACACAAAGGGATATGGCTTGATTTCAAAAGAGAATGTCATCATAGATGAGGTTGCATTGGTGGATGGTCTTAAGCACAACTTGCTTAGTATCAGCCAACTTTGTGACAAAGGATTTTTAGTTACTTTTTCTAGAGAAGCCTGTGTTGTTTCTAAAGGAGGAAACAACAATGTGGTAATGACTGGATTCAGAAGGGGGAATGTGTACATTGCTGACTTTAGTAGCACAAGTTCAGACACCATCACTTGTCTTTTCAGCAAGGCAAGCAAGGATGAAAGTTGGTTATGGCACAAGAAATTATCCCATCTGAATTTCAAAGTTATGAATGATTTGGTGAGGAAAGATCTTGCTAGAGGAATTCCACAAGTGGAGTTCTCCAAGGATGGTTTGTGTGATGCCTGTCAAAAAGGAAAACAGAAGAAGGCATCATTCAAAAGCAAGACAGAGTCATCAATCGTCCAGCAGCTTGAATTGCTTCATATGGACCTATTTGGCCCTGTAAATGTTATGTCCATCTCAAAGAAGAAATACTGTCTTGTGATTGTTGATGATTTTTCTAGATTTACATGGACTTTCTTTTTGCACTCTAAAGATGAGGCAAGTGAAATCATTATCAATCACATCAAGATGGTAAGCAATCATCCTGATTTCAAAGTAAGAAGGATTAGGAGTGACAATGGGACAGAATTCAAGAATTCAAGCATGAAGGTGTTCTGTGAAGAAAATGGTATTTTGCATGAGTTTTCAGCAGCAAGAACACCACAGCAAAATGGTGTAGTTGAAAGGAAAAACAGAACACTTATTGAAGCTGCAAGGACAATGCTAGATGAATCAAAGTTACCTACATATTTTTGGGCTGAGGCAGTTAACACAGCTTGCTTTACTCAAAATATTTCTTTGATTAATCAGTCCAAAGGAATGACCCCTTATCAGTTACTCAAAAGAAAGAAGCCACTATTGGATTTTCTTCATGTCTTTGGATGCAAGTGCTTTGTTCTGAGAAATCAAGCTGAGCATTTGGGGAAATTTGAAGCAAAGGCAGATGAAGCAATATTTGTGGGATATGCAGCAGGGAAAGCTTACAGAGTCTATAATCTCAGAATCAACATTGTTATGGAATCTGTACATGTTGTTTTTGATGATCTCAAAATCCAAGGTCTCTGTGATGAAGGTTTCCATGAAAGTCTTTCTTTTGAAAATGAGGAAGGAGATCAAGTGAATCATGATAAGGCTACTGAGAAACAGCCTAAAGTTGTTGTATCTAGCACAGATGAAAGCAGCAGTGAAGATGAAATTGCTGCATTAAGATTGAAAATAATAGCTGCTAGTAGGCCAAATGGTCATTTCGTTGACAGTCATGATGGTGGATTCGTTGACAGTCAGAATGAGCGTTTCGTTGACAGCCAAAACGGTCATACCGTTGATAGTCATAGGAATACTTCTAGAAGTGATCACTTAGGGACAACAAACTCAGGGGGAGTTTCTCAAGGACAAATATCCAATCAAGGCAATCATGATCATGAAGCTACGTCTTCAAGAGCAAATCTACCTCCCTCAAGAAAATGGACTAAAGATCATCCCTTTGAACTTATTATAGGTGATGTTTCTTCAAAAGTCCAAACTAGAAGAGCAACTCAAGAAGAATGTCTATATAGTAGCTTTCTGTCTCAAGATGAGCCAAAGAAAGTTGAGGATGCACTTCTAGATCCAGATTGGGTTTTAGCCATGCAAGAAGAGCTAAACCAATTTGAGAGAAACAATGTTTGGAAGCTGGTGCCCAGGCCTAATGACAGGAGTGTTATAGGCACAAAGTGGGTGTTCAGAAACAAGATGGATGAAAATGGCATAGTCACAAGGAACAAAGCTAGACTGGTTGCAAAAGGCTACTCACAGGAAGAGGGAATTGATTTTGATGAAACCTTTGCTCCTGTTGCAAGACTAGAAGCAATAAGGATTTTCCTAGCCTATGCAGCCCATGCCAATTTCAAGGTCTATCAAATGGATGTGAAGAGTGCTTTTCTGAATGGGGAATTGGAAGAGGAGGTGTATGTAAGTCAACCTCCTGGTTTTGAAGATGATGATTTTCCAGACTATGTGTACTTCCTTCTCAAAGCACTCTATGGTTTGAAACAAGCACCTAGAGCCTGGTATGACACTCTCTCACAGTTCCTCCTTGAGAATCATTTCACTAGAGGTACTGTAGATAAAACTCTTTTTCACAGGGTTGTAAATGGCTCTACTTTACTTGTTCAAATTTATGTAGATGATATAATCTTTGGGTCTACAGATGTGAAACTTTGTCAAAAGTTTGCCAAGCTTATGCAAAGTAAGTATGAAATGAGCATGATGGGAGAATTAACTTACTTTCTTGGTCTTCAAGTAAAGCAAGTTAATGAAGGCATTTTCATTAGTCAAACAAAATACATTCATGATTTATTAAAGAAGTTTAACCTAATGGAATGCTCTCCTGCCAAAACTCCCATGCCTACTGCCACCAAACTTGAATTGAATACTAAGGAAAAATCTGTGGACATTTCAAGTTACAGAGGCATGGTAGGCTCACTTTTATATTTAACAGCTAGTAGACCTGATATTATGTTTGCTACATGTCTATGTGCTAGATTTCAGGCTGATCCTAGAGAATCCCATTTAGTTGCTATTAAAAGAATTTTCAGATATCTCAAAGGAACACCAAACCTTGGCATTTGGTATCCTAGAGAATCTGGTTTTGAACTAATTGGTTATTCAGATGTAGATTTTGCAGGATGTAAAATTGACAGGAAAAGTACAACTGGAACCTGTCAATTCCTAGGAAACAAGCTTGTGTCATGGTTCAGCAAGAAACAAAACTCAGTTTCTACCTCCACAGCTGAGGCTGAGTATATTGCAGCTGGAAGTTGTTGTGCACAGATTTTATGGATGAAAAACCAACTACTTGATTATGGATTAAGAGTTGAGAAAATTCCTATTTTCTGTGACAACACTAGTGCCATTGCCATTACTGAGAATCCAGTGCAGCATTCACGAACCAAGCACATTGACATCAAGTACCATTTCATTAGAGAACATGTTATGAATGGTACTGTGGAGTTACATTTTGTTCCAAGTGAACAACAACTTGCAGACATCTTTACCAAGCCACTTGATGAATCAACATTCTCAAGATTAGTAAGTGAGCTAGGTATGCTAAATTTCTCTTAATTATTTTTGAGATATTTGCAAGTTAAAATGCAGCCAGAAATTTGCTATGTTTTTCTGTGAATTAATTTTCTCAGGAAAAGGTAAAATTTTGTCTAAGTCAAAATTACTATGCCAACGGAATGCACCATTTCGTTGACAGTCTTAGCACTTCTTCTGGGTGTTTCGTTGATAGTTCTTTTGTATCAACGAAACGCAGCTTTATCAACGAAATAGACGGGACCTTAAACGCCCAATTCTGATTCGTTGATATAAAGCGCTTTTAATCTGAACCGTTGAAATTTTAACACGTCTTTTACCACGATCTATGCATACACCCCTGTAAGTATAAATCATGGTAATACTTTAAGAGTAACGGTTATATTTTTAAGCCAATCCAGTAATTTACATTTATTATTGGATTCATTTTCTGAGAATTTTTGGGGGAGTATTTAAGAAATTTTATTTTCATTATTTCTTTTTACCTGTTCTCAAAAATTCCAAAGGCTTTTTCTCTCTTTTTCTCTCTAACAAGCAATTCAGTTCGAAGCTTTCCTTTAATCAACAATGGCACCAATAGTCAAGCTTATGTCTGCTGGAGGGTTCATCTATGAGAAGAACAACTCCATCCCTTTTGTTGTCAAGGAAAACCCGAACAGACTGTTCTTCAAAATGATGGATTTCATGAAGAATTGCAAGTTGAGCTATGCGATGTTTCACTCTACACCACTCTATAATGAGATAATCGAGGAAATTTGGACCTCTTGTGAGTATAGTGGAACAAACTGCACACTACAATTCACTCTTCAAGGTAATGAGTACATAGTTAATTATGATGTTTTGCAAGCATGTTTACATATTCCTGATAATAACTGTGATGCTTTGCCTACTAACACTGAAATAACTACCATGCTAAATTCTATAAACTACTCCTTGCCTACTGATAATCTGGGTAGAATAATTAGGAGAGGTTTGGTTAGGGAATACAGTTATTTAGCTGATGCATTCATTAAGGTCTTTTCTGGAAAGATTAGTAATTTTGATGCATTAACTAACTCTATGTTAATTCTCCTAACCATGCTTCTAAATGATAGATATCACAACTTTAGCACCCAACTTATGTATGAAATTGGTGCTAAGTTGGGTGACAAAGCAAATAGGAAGAAAAATATCTATTATGCTAGGTTTCTGATGATGTTGGCTAACCATGTTAGTCCAGCACCATTAGTTATCTCTAACCCTAATGCCAGGTTTGAGTGCTTTGTGCAAGAAAAGAGAGTATTGACAGACATACTGAGGCTGAACCACAATGGTGATGTTCCAGTGGTGTATCTGCCAATCATTGAGGTAACTACTACTATCCCTGTTAGTGTAGCTAACACCTCTACTATTTTACCTTCCAATGTTGCTATGGAGTCTGTAGCTGTGACCCAACAGGCTCCTACCCTAGCAACAAAACCAAAATCAAAGAAAACCTCCAAGCCAACCTCAGGTGCTTCTCAAAAGGCACCTGTTGTAAAAACTACCACACAACCTAAGGGGAGTGAGTCTGGAGTTGTGAGAGGTGAGGGAAGGGGTGAACATCAAAGAAACCCCAAGGATAAGGAAGGACAGGTTAGTGTGTACCAGCCAAGCCCCATTGTGTCTTCCAAACAAGGCACAATGAGTAACATGGATTTAAACACAAGTCTAATTGCATCCTCCCAAAAGGATGTGATTATTGAAACAAGCTCTCCTCCTAGAGCACAGTCCAAAAGGGTAAGGGACACTTCAAGCCCACAGTCTACATTTTCCCAATACCAAAGGAGAGTGAAGCAAAAGTCCAAGGGTACACAGGGTGCACACACACTGGAAGCAACACTTCCAGTTTCTCAAATTCAGTTTGATGTAGCCCCTATCATTACTCTGGGGTTACAGTCCCATTCTCTAAACATCAATCTTGAATTATCTCCATCAAATTCACCAACTCAATCTTTGGATGTGGACATGATCCATACATCTATTCCTGATTCTCCAACTCTAATCTTGGAGAAGCCCCACTCTGAAGCTGGTGGCCATCACTTGCTAAGTGATTTGTTGGGCCATCAACCAATTTTTTCTGAAATTGCAAGGGGATCTGTGGAACAATCTCTAAAATCAATCACCACAGACTCTACTGTAATTTCTCATTCTCAAAGTGCTTTCTTGACTTCATCAACGAAACAGTCTATTTCGTTGACAAGTGTTTCTCCATCAACGGTATCCATACCGTTGACAGTTCAAACTACCATTCCGTTGATAGTTCACTCTGCACCTCTAATTAAAAATCAAGTTGTTCCCACAACTAGTGCAGATGATCTAGTGGTAGTTGAGACACTTCTAGGACTGAGAGGGAGTGAAACTGAGAGGCTGGCTTGTAGCCAGGCAAAAGGAGAGAATGTGAGTGAGAGGCTGGCTATTTCTTCCAGCCAGGCAAAAGGAGAGATTGAGAGTTCCACCTTAGAAGGTGAAGGTGAGGGTGTGAGAGGTGTGAGCCATGGGGAGCCCATGATGCAAGAACAGAGTGGAGAGAGAGAAGGGACTACAGGAGAAATAAGGATGGAAGCAGCCATTGCTAATGAGTTAATGGAGGTCAGTGAGGGAGAAAGGGAACTCACTTTCCAAGAGGTTTATCAGCAAACTCTGGATAGTATTTCCCTGGATCCTGAGACCTTTACTCATCCTGTGTCAGCCTATCAAATTTTGGCTCAACAGGGCAATGTGGAGGCAGAGAGGTCACTACAACTAATTCACACAACTGCATCAATGCAAAGAGCAAAGGATGCCCTGACCAATCTACCTCCAGGAGCTGAAGCAAGTGGAGACTTTGATTTTTCTGATAGTGAGGATAGCTTTGGTGACACTCTACAGGTGGCCACTACTGCACAGACTGGGACTTCTGTGGTGCCTCCTACACCAAACTGGCTTTCTCAAGATATGCATGGTAGAAGCAATTTGGATGCTGCTATCACAAGGCAGTACAATGAAGCATATCTAGCTCATGAGTCTGCAGGAGCAAGGGACAAGAAATTCTACAAAGCCATAATGGATTCTCTGGAAATTCAAAGGCTACAAATGTTGCAGACAAGGATTGAAGCTACAGAGATCAAGGATTCAATCAGCAACCTTAGGGCTGCTAATGATAGGAGGCTAGATGAAAAGCTTCCTCTTCTCACTGTGTCCAGGATGAACAGGTTTTTCTCTAAAGAACCTGAAGTGGATTCCTCCTTGAAGACTCTCTCTTCTAGAGTGGACAAGGTGGAAGCTACTCTATCACAGATGCAAAAGGAACAGGAGAAACAAACTCAACTATTGGCCCAGCTAGTGGCAGCTCAAGGACTCCCAGCCATCTCTTTTGATGATAACAAAAAGGGGGAGAAATCTAAGGAGCTAAACATTCAGATTACCAAGGTTATGGTCCCAGCCATTTCCCTACCAAAGGAGCCATTAGCAATAGGGGAGCTTGGAAAGCAGCAAAAAGATGGTATTGACCTTATACAAGAAGCTTCTATGAGGATGAGACTTGCAGAACAAATCAAAGAACATTGGTCCAACATAGAAGCAAAGTTCAAGAAGATTACTGAAAATAAGGACTCAAATCCATCAACGGAACAGCCATCAACGAATGCCATGGTACTAGCATCAACGGAATGGGAGCCACAGACAAATTCTTTCTATCACCAAGAGCCCCTTCTACATGGAGTCACTCAAGGACCAAGGAAGGAAAGAGGACAAACTTCATGCACTAGGGATGTGGAACAAGCTACAATTCAAAGAAGCCTATCTCCCAAGTCCCCTGCTAAACCAAAGGGCAAAAACATAGCAAGGACTTTCTATCCTGCACCTTATCCAGATGAGCACAAGCTTCTTGGTCCACTCATCACAAAAAGCAAGGAAAGCAATAATTATGAGATAAGGAAGCAAAGGGCAATTGTCTACAGGAATGGACAACAAATCTGTGTTTGGGCTGGTCATCCAAACTTTGCTGAAGCCAAGGCTGAGGAATCAGAACAAGCAGCTATGCAAGCTCTTGCAGTAGCTCAAGCTCTAGATGAAGAAGAAAGGAAGCAAAAGGAGAGCACTAGAGAGGAAAGGAGTTCAAAGAAGAGCACAAGGCAACCCAAAGAGAGAGCTAGGAGAAACATAGCCTTTGAGAATGCTGATTCTCAGAGTACTGCATCAGACTCTTCTATACCTATTGCACCTCCAACAATTGCTAATCCAGTTTTTGAGGTAAAGTTAGCCAGTGATCCTGATCATCTTGTCAATTTTCACAATCAGCCAATTGAGCCAAAGGAAGAGCCAATTGAGTTTGATGAGGCATACTTTCCAAAGTTCCTGTTAGAGAAGGACCAACCAATGAAGACAAAGAAGAGGTCTGTCAAAGCAAAGCCTGTTTTTGTGAGAAAGCCACAATCTCAGAAACCCCCAGCAAACCCAGAGGACTGCATGTACATTGCTGACATCAGGGAAGAATCCAGTCTACATCTCGACCTAGACAACCTGGTGGAAGTAAGGGGAATTGCAGCTTCTCAAAAGTTGCCTGAAAGACTAGTGTTCACATTCAAGGGTGGTAGAGAACAAGTGTGGCCTCTCTACAGAATTTTAGGAGAAGACTATCAAACACTACTCTCAGTGTTTAGATGCTTGAAAAAGGACTTTGGTTTCACCAAAACAGCCAAGTCTGAGGTGGTCTCCAAAATCTGTCAGTTAAAGGCTAGCTGGAACAAGCCTGAGGCTCTTCCCAGAATACTTAGAGTTCCCTCAACAGGAAAGAAAATCCATCTTCAACCTTATTGGATGATGGAGTTTAAGGACAAGGACAATTGCAGAAGATTCTTCAGAATGGAAGACCAGCTGGAGAAGGCATCTAATCAAACTCTAAAGCTTATGAAATCCAAGCTTGGTGATCAAGATGAAGAGGAGAAAATCTTCTACAGAAGGCTACAGGTCCAGATTGAGGAAAACAACTCCAAGAGAGGGAAGAAGACTATGCCACAAAGAAGTCACAGATGAAACATTTGCTCAGACTAGAGGAGCACTTGTGGGCATTAGTCTTGTAAGTCTTGTATTTTGTCTATAAAGTTTTGAAGCTTAATACATTTTCTACTTTTGTAATTTATGATGTATCTGAGTGTTTTTGTTATCATCAAGTCTCTTGATTTATGGCTGTTATTCTATCAGTCATAAATTGGGGGAGATTGTTAGGAATATGTTGTTCTTGATGATAAACATAAAACACTTAGTAGAATTTGTGTAAAGTCAATTTTGTAGCTGTCAACGAAATAGCATGCTTTGCAGTGTTTCGTTGACAGGAAGCTCATCAACGAAATGAGTGTTGTAGCAATTGCATTGTACAATACTTCACAGTATGATAGGCATTCTATTATATGTTTTAGATAGGTTTTCTAAGTCATGTTGACTATGTACTAGATAGGCAAAATAGGTTGGTTAATTGTAAATATGTTATGCCTTGTAATTCTGCCTAAGTGAAGACATGTCAACGGTATGAAGATTACTCTGTCAACGGTATGGAGTTTACCCATCAACAAAACGAGGGAAACACCATCAACGGAATGAAGAATGAAGCTATCAACGAAACACATCTCCTTGCTATCAACGAATCAATGTTGCTTTTTGAACAGTTGACAAAGTGATAGTGACAGTTTACTGAACAGATCTAAAAGGAGATATGGAAGTGTACTTTGCATTGGAAGCCATCAAAGTGGTTACTGGAAATAAGGAAACATTCCAATTTCCAATAAGGCTCTTGGGAATGATTATAATGAGCATGAAGACAAAAGCAAAGATCTCCAAGGACCATTGGACAAAAGGAATGAAAAGCAAGCTACTGATGGTTACTACTATTATTCTTTAGTTTAACCAAATGTAGAATTGTAAACTTGGGATTATATAACCAAGTGTAGCAGTTACTTTAGAAAGAGAGAAGAAAAACAAATAGATTGTATTAGCTATTTTTGAGAGCATTCTTCTCTACAACATTGTAACTGAGCAGCTGTGTACATTTGTATCACAGATTATTTCCGCAATAAAAACACTTCAGTTGGATCATCAAACAATCCAACTGAATTATTTATATCTTGTGTTTTTATTTATTCAGTTCAGTTTAATTTTACAAAGTGTTTAGTTTCAAGAAAATATCAAGAATTGTATTCAACCCCCCCTTCTACAATTCTGTTAGGTCATTTGGGAATAACAGTGTTTATGTTTCAGACAATACCACAATCAGAGATTAACATCAGAGTTTAACCAACAGAGTATGCTAACAGAGTTTAACATGATTTGCATGACAGTTAACATATGCATAGAGACATGAGCAACATATCAAAGAAGAGTAAATTTTGAGTCTAACCAGTATCTCTAGTCGAAACCAGAAATCATTCCTAGTTCATTTACCAGTCTTGTAAATGTAGCATTACTCAATGGCTTGGTGAAGATATCTGCAAGCTGTTGATCTGTAGACACAAAATGAAGCTCAATATTTCCTTCCTCCACATGTTCCCTGATAAAGTGATACCTTATGCTGATGTGCTTGGTCATGGAGTGCTGTACTGGATTTCCTGTCATAGCAATAGCACTTTGATTATCACAGAGAATAGGTATTTTAGAGTATCTTAACCCATAATCCAGCAGTTGATTCTTCATCCACAGAATCTGTGCACACCAACAACCAGCAGCAATATACTCTGCTTCTGCAGTGGATGTGGAAATTGATTTATGTTTCTTGCTGTACCAAGAAACTAGTCTGTCACCTAGAAATTGACAGCTTCCACTGGTGCTCTTTCTGTCAATCTTACAACCTGCAAAGTCTGCATCAAAGTAACCAATCAGCTTAAATTCCGATTCTCTAGGATACCACAAACCCAAGGTTATGGTTCCTTTGAGATATTTAAAAATCCTTTTCACAGCTTTTAGATGAGGCTCTCTGGGATCTGTTTGAAATCTTGCACAAAGACAGGTTGCATACATGATGTCTGGTCTACTTGCAGTCAGATAAAGCAGAGACCCTATCATTCCTCTGTAGTTTGTCATATCTACTGAAGCTCCTGTGTCTTTGTCTAGCTTGGTTGCAGTTGCCATAGGAGTTGTTGCAGATGAACTATCAAGCATACCAAATTTCTTGAGAAGATTTCTGGTATATTTTGCTTGATTGATAAAAATCCCATCATCTGTTTGCTTTACCTGCAAGCCTAGAAAATAACTAAGCTCTCCCATCATGCTCATTTGGTACCTGGACTGCATAAGCTTGGAAAACTTCTTACAGAGTTTATCATTAGTAGACCCAAAGATTATATCATCTACATAGATTTGAACTAAAAGCAAGTCATTACCAGAATTGAAATAGAACAAGGTTTTATCAATTGTACCTCTTGTGAACCCACTATCTAAAAGAAATTGAGCCCGAGTTTCACACCATACTCTAGGTGCCTGCTTTAGTCCATAAAGTGCTTTGTCAAGCCTGTAGACATAATCTGGGTGCTTGGGGTCCACAAACCCTGGTGGTTGTTTAACAAACACTTCTTCTTCAAGTTTCCCATTGAGAAAAGCACTCTTCACATCCATCTGAAAGACCTTAAACTTCTTGTGAGCAGCATATGCTAGAAAAATCCTTATGGTTCCAGCCTTGCAACTGGAGCAAATGTTTCATCATAGTCAATTCCTTCATGCTGTGAATATCCTTTTGCCACAAGTCTAGCCTTGTTCCTTGTAATTACTCCATCACTGTCAGTCTTGTTTCTGAAAACCCATTTTGTACCAACAACAGATCTGTTTTTGGGTCTTGGTACAAGTGTCCAGACTTCATTTCTCTCAAACTCATTCAACTCCTCCTGCATTGCTGTTATCCAGTTAGCATCTTGAAGAGCTTCATCCACTTTCTTAGGCTCTGTTTGAGACAGGAATGCATGAAACAGACATTCATTTGTTGTAGCACTTCTTGTTCTCACACTTGCATCTGGATCTCCAATAATCAGATCAGGTGTATGAGCCTGTGTCCACTTTCTTGCTGTAGGTAACTGGCTTCTTTCATCATTATTGGATCCTCCCCCTTGTACCATGCTCTCCTGATTTTCTTGTTGACCATCTGTATTATCTGAGGCTCCCCTGAATTGGACTGCTCAGTGTTTGAACTTTCAGAGTTTAAGCCAGAGTTTGTGTCAGATTCTTCAACTGACTCACTTTCAGAATGTGAGTCATCATGTTGAGGTGTTCCCGAAGTATCTCCTTGCTCCCCCTCAACTGGTTCTCTATTCTGGTCTGTCAAAGAAACTTCCGCAGTGTTTACCAGTAGAGGTTCAGAGTTTGCTTCAACAGAGTTTGTTGGATAGGCTTCATCAGAGTTTACGTCATCAGAGTTTAGATCTTCATTTTCAAAGCGTAGTTGATCATGATTTTCTTCATCTTCAAGTCCAGTTATTTTCTTGTCATCAAATGACACATGTATAGATTCCATGATCACTTTAGTTCTCAGATTATAGACTCTGAATGCGTTAGTCGACAGTGGATATCCAATAAAAATTCCTTCATCAGCTTTTAATTCAAACTTGGTCAACTGTTCAGGATGAGTTTTCAACACAAAGCACTTGCACCCGAAAATATGAAAATATTTCAGGTTTGGTTTCTTTTCTTTCACCATCTCATATGGTGTTTTCCCATGCCTGTTGATCAGTGTAGCATTTTGAGTAAAACAAGCAGTTTGAACAACTTCTGCCCAGAAATAAGTTGGCAATTTTGCTTCAACAAGCATTGTTCTGGCAGCTTCAATTAAAGTTCTATTCTTTCTTTCAACTACACCATTCTGCTGTGGAGTCCCTGGTGCAGAAAATTCTTGCTTCACTCCTCTTTCCTTGCAAAATTCTTCCATTGTTGCATTTCTGAATTCAGTACCATTATCACTCCTGATAATTTTCACTTTATACTGTGATCCTTTGTCCAGTAGCTTTACATGTTCCATCAGAGTTAAGGCAGTTTCATCCTTCTTTGCTAGAAAGTACACCCAGGTGTATCTAGTGTACTCATCAACAATGACTAAAGAATATTTCTTTCTGCCAAGAGACATTACATTCACTGGAACAAATAGATAAACATGAAGAAGATGATAAGGATCCACAACTGAAGATTCAGACTTACTCTTGAAAGATGACTTCCTTTGCTTGGCCTTCTGACAAGAATCACACAGACCATCTAAGCTGAGTATAGATTTTGGAAGTCCCCTTACAAGATCTTTTCGGATCAACTCATTGATGTTGTTCAGATTTAGATGAGAGAGCTTCTTATGCCATTTCCAGCTTTCTTCACTAGACATCTTTGCAGATAGACACACAGCTTTTCCTTCAGAGTTTGTTACCAAACTTGCTTCATAGATATTATTACGTCTGTGTCCAACTAAAACAACTTTCCCTGTAGATTTGTTAACAACCTCACAGTATTCAGGTTGAAAATCTACATGATACCCTCTGTCACAGATTTGACTCACAGATAGCAGATCATGCTTTAGTCCTGGGACAAGAGCTACATTTGTGATGATGACACTTCCAAGATTGATATTGCCATATCCCAGAGTACGTCGTATGTTGCCATCTTCATAGGAAAATTTTGGGCCAGCCTTCTCCTCATAATCTGATAGCAGGGCTTTATTTCCAGTCATGTGCCCTGAACATCCACTGTCCAAGACTAGGGTGCTCTCCCTTATGCCTTGCAATCACAAACAATTACTGAGAGTTAGTTTTAAGGATCCAGAATTGCTTGGATCCTTTGGCTTTCTTAACTTTGTTAGCTTTTGCAGCGGAATTCTTATCAACAGAGTTTAAGCTAACAGTATCAGAGTTTACACTTGCAGAATCAACTTTAACCCATTTCAAATTGGGCTTCAACTCATAATAGTTGTGATAAGTAGCATGATAATTCTTGCAAGTATAAATAGAATGCCAAGTACTCCCACAGTGAGTGCATAAAGTCTGTGGTCTAACCCTAACATAATCATTTTTTACTCCAGACTTGGAGGGTAAAGAATTAATGTCTTTGTTCTTCCTGCAGAAACTTGCAAGATGGTTAGTACTACCACAATTATGACATGTTTTTCTAGGAGCATCAGAAATATGCAAATGATTATTACTTTTATTAATGCCTACTTTTCCATTTCTGTTCTTCCTGGACACTTTCTGCTTCTCGACAGACTTTACCTCTTTGAGCTTATACTTGAATTGTTTCTCTGTCATTAAACCAACATTGACCTGTTTAATGCAAGTTTTTACTGGTTTTTCCTTAACAGTTTCTGTCTTAACTACAGAGTTTAGCTTACTGGACTCAGGAACAAATTTCATAGGTGGAATATGTGTTTTAACTTTAACTTTATCTTTAAACCTAAGTTCATCTTCCTCACAGTAACCTAACCCAACTGTATCTGTTTGAAACACTTGATGTGTGTCTTTTCCAGAGTTTGTCCAGGTTTTAATTATTTTCCTCTCTTTTTCCAATTCAGATTCTAGTTGCCTATATCTCTTAAGCAACTCCTGTTCAACATAAACAGCATCATCTCTTTCATTTTGAACTTGTTGCTTGTTAACAAGTTCTTCTTCAAGAAATTTATTTCTCTCTCTAAGCTTCAGATTCTCAGATTTAATTCTTTCATTTTCTAAAGTCTGATCTCTGTAACTAACATCTATGCTTTTAAGATAAATTCTCAATTCAGATATATTATCAGTATCATAAGCATAAGTTGTTAGGGGACCTTGTTTTCAGATGATTCAGATTCATCTTTAACAGTTGCCATTAGAGCATAGTTGACTCCCTCATCTGAGTCTGAAGTGTCTACCCAGTCTCTCCCTTTAGTGATGAGTGCTTTTTCAGATTTTCCTTTCTTGCACTCTGGAGCATAGTGACCCATCTCTTTACACTTGTAGCACTGGATCTCAGACTTGTCTTTTTTCCCAGATTTGGTATCCCTTCTTTCAGACTTTCTGAAACTCTTCCTTTCAGAGTTTGAATCTCTCCTAGAGAATCTTTTTCCTTTCTTGAAGTTCTTGAAACCCATCTTCTTGAAAGTCTTCACCATCAAAGCAGCCATTTGCATCATTTGTTCTTCATCATCCTCGGATTCAGATGATTCAACAGTATTTGAGTCATCATCAGTGTTTGATGACTCACTTTCAGAGTTTATGACCAAAGCCTTTCCCTTAGCTTTCTTCTTTGATGTTTCTTTCTTAAGAAGCTTTTCTTCAACTTTAAGAGCAATAGATTTTGTCTTCTTACCAGATCTTCTGTTTCTTTGTTCTATCTCAAGTTCATGAGTTTTAAGCAACCCATAGATTTCATCAAGTTCTGTATCTGCAAGCTCATAATTATCTCTTATTGTTGTTGCCTTTAAATCCCATCTTTCAGGTAGAGATAGAAGGAACTTGAGATTAGACTCTTCAAGATCATATTCTTTATCAACCAGAGATAAATCATTTAACAGTTTATAGAATCTATCATATGTCTCAGTCAAAGTTTCATCAGGTCTCGAGTCAAAGTGTTCATACTCCTGTGTAAGTATAGTCTTCCTATTCTTCTTTATAGTACTTGTTCCTTGACATCTGATTTCTAAAGCATCCCAAATTTCTTTGGCAGTTTTGCAACCAATAACTCTGTTAGACATGACATTATCTAAGGCACTATGGAGAAGATGTCTAACTTTTGCATCCTTTGCAATTGATGAGATGTCTTCAGGAGTCAAATCTTTCTTTTCCTTTGGAATAGTCTTTTGTTCTTCACCAGCAACAACAGTAGACAGTTTAGTCGGCTTATGAGGACCATCATAGATTCTGTCAAGGTATTCTGGATCTGTGGCTTCCAGAAACATGGTCATCTTTACCTTCCATATTGGATATCTGCTGGTCTGAGAATTGGAACCCTAATCGTCTCATATCGACTCACAGAAGTTGGTTGAACCTTTTCGGATTTAGAACCTGCTTGGATATTTTCAGCCATGATTATACTTGTGTTTGGATCAAAAGAAAACTGTATATATTAAACAGCCTAGGCTCTGATACCAATTGTTAGGCTGAATACACAATATATAATCAAATATGTATGAGAATAACAATAAGAACACTGTTTATGAATAATAAACTGTATGGAATTAATAACTCCTCTCTCGGTTATGTAAAATATCACAAAGAGCTGCTAGGTTACAAGAATATGTTAGATATAATTGCTGATGATTGTTTGTCAGTGTTTAAGTAACAGGTACTCATCAGAGTTTATACTTGAAGCCAGTCAGAGTTTGTTAAAGTCTGACGGGGTGAAAGTTTGCTGAAGCTGTCGGTGCTAATATGAAGATTCTAGAAGTAATATATCTTGAAGATGAAAAGAAGCAAGATATATTGAGACAGATAAGGAAACGGAACAGAAGACAGAAGCAATCCTAATTTGATATAAATTGTATAGCTAATTTGTAGGAATATCAATTAGAGATTGATTCTATGTAGCTGTGTACTATATAAACACAGATAGATTAACCCTAAAAGGGATGCGAATACTGAATACATTATTCTTGTAACCTAGCAGCTCTCTGTGATATTTTTTCGTCACTGAGAGAAGAGTTATATAATATAATTCAGTTTATTGTTCATAAACAGTGTTCTTGATTGTCCTTCTCATACATATATTGATTATATATTGTGTATTCGGCCTAACAATTGGTATCAGAGCCAAGGCTGATTAATATATACAGTTTGACGATTCAAACACAAGTATAATCATGACTGAACAAGTTCCAACCGGTGCAGCTCCTGAAAAGGTTCAACCTACTTCTGTGAGTCGATATGAGACTATCAGGGTTCCAATTCTGAGACCAGTTGAATATCCAATATGGAAGGTGAAGATGACCATGTTTCTGGAAGCCACAGATCCAGAATACCTTGATAGAATCAATGATGGTCCTCATATGCCAACTAAATTGTCTCCTGTTATTACTAGTCAAGAACAAAAGACTGTTCCAAAAGAGAAGAAAGATTTGACTCCTGAAGACATCTCATCAATTGCAAAGGATGCAAAGGTTAGACATCTACTCCATAGTGCCTTAGATAATGTCATGTCTAACAGAGTTATTGGCTGCAAAACTGCCAAAGAAATATGGGATGCTTTAGAAGTCAGGTGTCAAGGAACAAGTGCTATAAAGAAGAACAGGAAGACTATTCAAACACAGGAGTATGAACACTTTGACTCTAGAACTGATGAAACTTTGACAGATACTTATGACAGATTTTGTAAACTGTTGAATGATTTGTCTCTGGTTGATAAAGAATATGAACTTGAAGAGTCAAATCTCAAGTTTCTTTTATCCCAACCTGAAAGATGGGATTTGAAGGCGACAACAATACGAGACAATTATGATCTTGCAGAAATAGATCTTGATGAAATCTATGGGTTGCTTAAAACTCATGAACTTGAGATAGAACAAAGAAACAAAAGATCTGGAAAGAAGACAAAATCTGTTGCTCTCAAAGTTGAAGAAAAACTCATGAAGAAAGAAACATCAAAGAAGAAAGCAAAGGGAAAGGCTTTGGTCATAAAATCTGATAGTGAGTCATCAAACTCTGATGATGATTCAAACACTGATGCTTCTTCTGAATCTGAGGATGATGAAGAACAAATGATGCAGATGGCTGCTTTGATGGTGAAGACTTTCAAGAAGATGGGTTTCACAAACTTCAAGAAAGGAAAAAGATTCTCTAGGAGAGATTCAAACTCTGAAAGGAAAAATTTCAGAAAATCTTAAAGAAGGGATATCAAATCTGGGAAGAAAGACAAGTCTGAGATCCAGTGCTACAAGTGTAAAGAGATGGGTCACTATGCTCCAGAGTGCAAGAAAGGAAAATCTGAAAAAGCACTCATCACTAAAGGAAAAGACTGGGCAGATACTTCAGATTCAGATGAGGATGTAAACTATGCTCTTATGGCAACTGTCAAGGATGAATCTGACTCATCTGAAAATAAGGTACCCTTAACAACTTATGCTTATGATACTGATAACATATCTGAATTGAGAATTTATCTTAAAAGCATACATATTAGTTATAGGGATCAGACTTTAGAGAATGAAAGAATCAAATCTGAGAATCTAGGTCTTAAAGAAAGAAATAAATTTCTTGAAGAGGAGCTTGTTAACATGCAACAAGTTCAAAAGGAAAGAGATGATGTTGTTTATGTTGAACAGGAATTGCTTAAAAGATATAGGCAAATTGAATCTGAATTAGAGAAAGAGAGGAAAGTGATTAAAACCTGGACTAATTCTGGAAAGGGCACACATCAGGTTTTTCAAACAGATACAGTTGGGTTAGGTTATTGTGAGGAAGATGAACTTAGGTTTAAAGATAAAGTTAAAGTCAAACCACAACTTAAACCTGTGAAATTTGTTTCTGAATCCAGTAAGCTAAAATCTGTAGTTGTGAAAGAAGCTGTTATGGAGCCAGTTGAAACTTGTGAAAAACAGGTTAATGTTGGCTCAATAACAGAAAATCAGATTATGACAGAAGCTGTTAAAGAACCAGTAAAAATCTGTGATAAACAGGTTAATGTTGGTTTGATGACAGAAAAACAATTCAAACATAAGCTCAAAGAGGTAAAGTCTGTCAATAAACAGAAAGTGTTTAAGAAAAATAGGAATGGAAAAGTAGGCATTAATAAAAGAAATGATTATCTGCCTAATTCTGGTGCTCCTAGAAAAACATGTCATAATTGTGGTAGTACTAACCATCTTTCCAGGTTTTGCAAGAAGAACAAAGATATTAATTCTTTACCCTCCAAGTCAGGAGTAAAGAATGATTATGTTAGGGTTAGACCACAGACTTTATGCACACACTGTGGGAGCACTTGGCATTCCATTTATACTTGCAAGAGTTATCATGCTATTTATCACAACTATTATGAGCTAAAACCCAACTTGAAATGGGTTAGAGCAAACTCTGCAAGTTTAAAATCTGACACAGTTAGCTTAAACTCTGTTGATAGTAATTCCGCTGCAAAAGCTAACAATGTTAAGAAAGCCAAAGGATCCAAGCAAGTCTGGATCCTTAAATCTAACTCTTTGTAATTGTTTGTGATTGCAGGGCACAAGGGAAAGTACCCTAGTCTTGGACAGTGGATGTTCAGGACACATGACTGGAAATAAAGCCCTGCTATCAGATTATGAGGAGAAGGCTGGCCCAAAAGTTTCCTATGGAGATGGCAACATAAGACGTACTATGGGATATGGCAATATCAATCTTGGAAGTGTCATCATCACAAATGTAGCTCTAGTCCCAGGACTCAAGCATGACTTGCTTTCTGTGAGTCAAATCTGTGATAGAGGTTATCATGTAGATTTTCAATCTGAATACTGTGAAGTTATCAGCAAATCTACAGGGAAAGTTGTTCTAGTTGGACACAGACGTAATAACATCTATGAAGCAAGTTTGGTAACAAACTCTGAAGGAAAGGCCGTGTGTCTGTCTGCAAAAATGTCAAATGAAGAAAGTTGGAATTGTCATAAGAAGCTCTCTCACCTAAACTTGAACAACATCAATGAGCTAATTAGAAAAGATCTAGTAAGGGGACTTCCAAAGTCAATACTCAGCTTAGAAGGTCTGTGTGATTCTTGTCAAAAGGCCAAGCAAAGGAAGTCATCCTTTAAGAGTAAGTCTGAATCTTCAGTTGTGGATCCTTATCATCTTCTACATGTTGATCTTTGTGGTCCAGTAAATATAATGTCTCTTGGCAGAAAGAAGTATGCTCTAGTTATTGTTGATGAGTACACTAGATACACTTGGGTGTACTTTTTAGCAAAGAAGGATGAAACTGCCTTAATTCTATTGGACCATGTGAAATTACTGGACAAAGGATCACAGCACAAAGTGAAAATTATAAGGAGTGATAATGGTACTGAATTTAGAAATGCAATAATAGAAGAATTTTGCAAGGAAAGAGGAGTGAAGCAAGAATTTTCTGCACGTGGTACTCCACAGCAAAATGGTGTAGTTGAAATAAAGAACAGAACCTTAATCGAAGCTGCCAGAACAGTGCTTGCTGAAGCAAAATTGCCAACTTATTTCTGGGCAGAAGCTGTTCAAACAGCTTGTTTTACTCAAAATGCTACACTGATCAACAGGCATGGGAAAACACCATATGAGATGGTGAAATATAAGAAGCCAAATTTGAAGTATTTTCATATTTTTGGATGCAAGTGCTATGTGTTAAAAACTCATCCTGAACAGTTGACAAAGTTTGACTTAAAAGTTGATGAAGGAATTTTTGTTGGATACCCACTATCAACTAAAGCATTTAGAGTCTACAATCTGAGAACTAAAGTGATCATGGAATCTATACATGTGTCATTTGATGACAAGAAAATAACTGGAATAGAAGATGTAGAATATCATGATCAACTTCGCTTTGAAAATGAAGATCTAAACTCTGATGAAGAAAATCCAACAAACTCTGACGGAGCATACTCTGAACCTCTACTGGTAAACACTGAGGGAGTTTCTCTAACAGAACAATATAGAGAACCAGTTGAGAGGGAACACGAAGATACTTCAGAAACATCTCAACGTGATGACTCACATTCTCAAAATGAGTCAACTGAAGAATCTAACACACACTCTGGATCAAACTCTGAGAATGCAAACTCTGAGCAGTCAAATTCAGGGGGAGCCTCAAAGAATGCAGATGGTCAAGAAGAAAATCAAGAGAGCATGGATCAAGGGGGAGGATCTAATAATGATGAAAGAAGCCACTTACCAATAGCAAGGAGGTGGACACAAGCTCATACACCTGATTTAATTATTGGAGATCCTGATGCAAGTGTGAGAACAAGAAGTGCTACAACAAATGAATGTCTGTATCATGCATTCTTATCTCAAACTGAACCCAAGAAAGCGGAAGAAGCTCTTCAAGATGCTAACTGGATAACAGCAATGCAAGAGGAGTTGAATGAATTTGAGAGGAATGAAGTCTGGACACTTGTACCAAGACCAAAGAACAGATCTATTGTTGGTACAAAGTGGGTTTTCAGAAACAAAACAGACAGTGATGGAGTGATTACAAGGAATAAGGCTAGACTTGTGGATAAAGGCTATTCACAACAGGAAGGAATTGACTATGATGAAACTTTTGCTCCAGTTGCAAGATTGGAGGCAATAAGGATTTTTCTGGCCTATGCTGCTCACAAAAAGTTTAAAGTCTTTCAGATGGATGTGAAAAGTGCTTTTCTCAATGGGAAACTTGAAGAAGAAGTGTTTGTTGAACAACCACCAGGGTTTGTAGATCCCAAGCATCCAGATTATGTCTACAGGCTTGACAAGGCATTATATGGACTAAAGCAGGCACCTAGAGCATGGTATGAAACTCTAGCTCAATTTCTTTTAGAAAGTGGGTTCACTAGAGGTACAATTGAAAAAACCTTGTTCTATTTTAATTCTGGTGATGATTTTCTGTTAGTTCAAATCTATGTGGATGACATAATTTTTGGGTCTACTAATGACAAACTCTGTAAGAAATTTGCCAAGCTTATGCAGTCAAGATACCAAATGAGCATGATGGGAGAGCTTAGTTATTTTCTAGGCTTGCAAGTAAAGCAAACAAATGATGGGATTTTTATCAATCAAGCAAAATATACCAGAAATCTTCTAAAGAAATTTGGTATGCTTGATAGTTCATCTGCCACAACTCCCATGGCTACTGCAACAAAGTTAGACAAAGATACAGGAGCTTCAGTAGATATGACAAACTACAGAGGCATGATTGGGTCTCTTCTTTATCTTAGTGCAAGTAGACCAGATATCATGTATGCAACATGTCTTTGTGCAAGATTTCAAGCAGATCCCAAAGAGCCTCATCTAACAGTTGTGAAGAGAATTTTCAAATATCTCAAAGGAACCATAACCCTTGGTTTGTGGTACCCTAGAGAATCAGAGTTTAAATTAATTGTTTACTCTGATGCAGATTTTGCAGGTTGTAAGATAGACAGAAAAAGCACAAGTGGAAGCTATCAATTTTTAGGTGACAGATTAGTTTCTTGGTACAGCAAGAAACAGAAATCAATTTCCACATCCACAGCAGAAGCAGAGTACATTGCTGCTGGTAGCTGTTGTGCACAGATTTTATGGATGAAGAATCAATTGCTGGATTATGGATTAAGGTACTCTAAAATACCTATTTTCTGTGATAATCAAAGTGCTATTTCTATGACAGGTAATCCAGTACAGCACTCCATGACCAAGCACATCAGCATAAGGTATCATTTTATCAGGGAACATGTGGAAGAAGGAAATATTGAACTTCATTTTGTGTCTACAGACCAACAGCTTGCAGATATCTTCACCAAACCTTTGAGTGAAGCTACCTTTACAAGGCTGGTAAATGAACTTGGAATGGTCTCTGGTTTTGACTAGAGATACTGGTTTGACTCAAAATCTATACTTCTATGATTTGCTGCTCATGTTTCTTTGCATATGTTAACTATCATTCTACTAGTTTGTCAAACTATGTTCATCATACTCTGTTATACATACTCTGTTAGTCATACTCTGATGTTAAACTCTGATTGTGATTTTGTCTGAAACACATGGACCGATGAAGAGAATTGTATGAAGCATGATTTTCAGTAAGTAATCATGAATCTTTCTGAGTGATATGAATTCTGATTTCAAAATGTGCAGAAATTTTACACAGCATGATACTGTCTCTATATTTATAGCATCTCTTAGTTTATTGATCCTATACACTAAGTCTGTATTAGCTGTTTGCACTTTCTCTCATAAAGTAATTATGTTAACTGATGAAAGTCTAAACTCTGATAATTAGTTGCAGATATTTCACCCTCAAATCAAAAGATGCAAAATAAGCACATATTCCTTTGAGATCATGTTGTGCCTAGGAAGACCCAGGAACTTATTGTATGAAATAAGGGCTAAATTTTTTGATTTTTGGTGACTAGTGCCAACCACTGATTACTGGAAAAATAAATAAATAAATAAATAAATAAATAAAAAATAAAATAAAAAATCGAAGGGGGTGAAAATAATAAATTTAGAAGTACAGAGTTTAGATGAGATCAGATTTTATATTATACATGAGAGTTTGGGCAACCAGTTTTTACTGATTTATTTTGTGGATTTTATGCACTTTGAGATGATCTAAATATTTATATTCAGTAAACTTTGCTAAGTCACACACAAATATTCACACCTGTACAGTTTGTGAAAAGAGTTTATGAATAAAGAAGGAGGATTGGTAAACACTGATGAACTGTGTACTCTATGCCGAGGTAATTTAATTTTAATCTCTGATGATTAAAATAAATTTTGTTTGTTTCAGACATATTATGATTTTGAGAAAAGACATTTGTTTTGAAAATTCAAAAGAGAATGATTGGACAGTTGTTCAAGAGTGTATTAAACAGAGGAGAGAGGTTGAGTGTCTAGGAAAGTGTAAAAGGCGGTAATTATTGCTATTTTTACTGCGCATGCGCATTGGAAACTGCCAATTACTGTTGTCAGTCATTGCATGTGTGCCACGTGTCCCACTCACACGATTCACAGAGTAAGACAGTTATGTGTATTGATTAGAAACTGTTCAGTTTTTAATTCTTTCTTTTTGTATTAATATACAATACCCAAATTTGTTTGAACTTTTCACAACTTACTCTAATTCATACTCTTACTATCACACACACATTTTCACAAACACTTTTCTGCATACATCTCTCAAACACTTTCTTGAAGCATAAACACTGTTTTCTTTGAAATATTCTAATGGCAACAACTATGTTTCAGTCTTTTGGTCTCGATTTTGTTCCTAACAACTATGCAGCACCACTATCTACTGAAAACGTCCCAGAGGCGTTTCACCTGTTTCAAAATTTTCTTGCTCAATCTGATATTGGCCAAGCTTTAGTGGAACCAACAAGGTTATCTGGTACTCAAATCAAAGCCTTCTGGGAAACAGGTGTATATGCTGATGGAGGTGAATCGGGCACTCCCTCGATTGTCTTTGAATTTGCTGAACAAGAGTATGTGGTTACTCCAACCACTGTTAGAGATGCTCTTGGATGTGAAGATTTCAATGCGTTCACCATTTCTGTTGGTGACTCTGATCTCCAGCGTATGATGAGGGAGATTGGTTACTCTGGGTCTTTGGAAAGGACAGGTATTCTGAAGCGACCATTCTTGAGGAAGGAGTGGAGTTTCTTTTTCGACTGTATTACAAGGGCGTTTGGAAAGAAGTGTACAAATTGGGATGCTATTCCAATCGATAGTCTACAAATTGGGTATTCTCTTCTCTATGGTACTCATTTTGATTTTGGTAGAGTAGTTCTTATTAATATTGGTGAAAAGATGACAGAGAATAGGAATGTAGTTTACTTTGCTCGTTTCTGTCAATTAATATTTTCTCTGTGTGTTGATGGGCTTGAGATAGCCGAGGAGGAGGTAATTCCCTCATTTAAATTGCATAAGAGAATATTTTCTGATCTCACAAATAAAGATATCAAGAAAGGAAATGTTGGTGACTTGATGCTTCCTGCTTCAGTCCAACAATTTTTAAACCCTCAACCACAACCACAAGCACAACAAGAAACTGACCAGCCTCTAAACTCTGAGCCTCTTCCATCTACATCTCAAAAGCCAAGGGCTGGGGGTAGGATTAAGCATAGAGCGTTAAAGGCTGTCCAGACTGCTACAACTCTAAATACTGATGATGTTCCAGTATCTGTTGGTACTTCAAGAAGAAAGAAGAGAGCAAATAGACCTGTTTCTGATACTAATGTGCTTTCTGAAGAAAATGAAACTGCTAATGCTAAGAAAAGGAAGCTTGTTGCTGCTTACCTATTTGATGATATAGTTCAAAATTTGGCTTCAGATTCTACAAATGTTGAAGTTCCTGAGGTTGTAATTGAAGATGCTACTGTGCCTGAGGAAGCCAGAGCAGATACTGATACTAATGATGCTGTTAATGATGATTTTATTGAACCCATCTTAGAAATGGATTTTGAAGATGAATTTGAAGCACATCCTACTGCAACTTTTGAGGAGTTGGGCAGTGTTGGTGATACTGAGGATGTGGCAGCTGATCAACCAACAGTGGTTATAGATGAGTCTTTGGCTACTCATACAGAGATTCTCTCTGTCAATCACCAGGTTATTGAAAAAGGTGAAGAAGTTGATCAGACAGAAAAGGCTGTGACTGTAGAGACTGTTCTAGAGGCTACTGCTGAAAAAGATCTTGAAGCTACTGCAGAGCCTATTGCTGAAAAGATGACTGAGAATGAGAAATTAAACTCTCAACACATTGCTAATGATGATTTTGTTCAAGACAATGTTGGTGAGGATAGTGTAGACTCTGAAGATACAAAGTCTGATGACAAGGCTGACTCTTCTACTTCTCAAAGAGTTTCTGCTCACAACAATCCAAAGGTGACTGATATTGGTGGTACTTCTCATCAAGATACTGAAGCACATTTTCAGGACATGTATTATTCAAATTGGTCAAATCATGACTGTATCTTTACTTCACAAAGGGCAGCTGATTTGGTGAAAAAGTCTGCTTCTACTATTGTTAATCCTGAGCTTCTTGCAAATTTTTCAAGCTACAATTGTTCAAGTGAAATCTCTTCATAATCGTTTTGACGAAACTCAGAAAGAAGTTACTGGGTTGAGGAATGATGTGACTGCAAGGGAGCTAACTTTGAAACATGAGAAAATTTTCTTATCAAGAGAACAAGATGCCATGAAGACAAGATTAAGTAAAATTGAAGAGAATCAGACTGTGATGTCTGCAAAGATTGATTCTATTGCTGCTTCTCTTGAATTGCTCACATCAGTTTTGATTCCTGATGATGTCAAAAAGGGGGAGAGAGTACTTAAAGACAAATGCAAGAGGTCTCAAACTCTGAGTAGACAGGATGATTCTACTGATGGTGGTGCAAAGGGCAAAGATTTCAAATCTAAATCTACTCAGCAAGGAAAGCTAAGATCAAATTCTGACGCTACATATTCTGTTACAAGGATAAACACTGGTGCTCAATCTTCTTCAAGAGCTAGAAGTTTAAAGCTTACTTCTCAACCAACTACTGATGAAGAGATTGCTGCTCAGATGTTTCTAGAAGAACATGGTGCTGATGCAACCATAGAAGATATTCAAGCAGAAGAATTAATGCTAGCTAAAGAGCATGAGCAAAATTTAAAGTCTAGGAAAGTGAAAAAGACTGTAAAGGTTTCAAGGCCTAAAGAAAGAGGAATAATTATCAAGGAAAATGTAAACTCTCAACAGAGTTTACAACAAGCAAAAAGGTCTGAAGAAGCTAAGCCTGATAAAGGTAAAGGGAAGCTGGTGGAAGAACATCAGATACAGAAGAAAGCTCAAACAACCTCTGACACTGCTCAAGTTGTACAAACTCAATTAATATCTCCACAACTCCATGGTTCTTTTCGAAGATCATCTAATGATGAAACTCTGAAGCCAGGAAATGTGAACATTTTACAAAGCAGAACTGTAATGGGAAAAGAATCTTATGATAGATCTGGCTTGGGTTCACATAGAGAGAAAAGAGTGAATAACAGTCCTTTAGATCATACATCACTGGAAGAACCTGGTGTTGGGGTAACTCAAGAAAGCCTTGACAAGTTAGAGTCTGTTCAGATGATTTATCACAGAGGAATCAAAAAGGAGTTTCTGTTATATTTTATGGCTGATGGAAGAGTTTATAGAGTTGGAGAAGGTGACATTCATCTAAAACTATGGGAAGAGCTGGAGTATGTTTTATATTTGCTAAGAGTGAAAAATCAAAGTACTCACAATGCTGCTCAAGTTTTGAGAGAGAGAATGATGAAGTCTAAAGTCTTGTGTGGAGTCAGAATTTCAAGTGCTTATGTTCCTAAGTACAGAGATGCTCATGGAAAGCTTGTAGAGATGAAAAGGAACAGTGCTAAATTCAACATAGCACTTGGAATTAAAGTTTTGGAATTTAACTTGGAGTCAGACAAGTCTTATTTTATCAGGCTAGGGAATGAGATGAGGAGGAATAGCATCTATTCTCTGAGAGCTGCTATCTACCAGACTGGAGAGAGTGATCCAGAATTAAAGGAATTGAAGAAAATCATGGTAGATGAGCTAGAAAAGGCTGAAAGAAGACTACTCATTGATTATCTCAGAACAGTGCCTGACATTGAGGAAATTAAGTAAAGACTGTCTGTAAGTTTTTAAAGTTTTCTGTTCTAAGTAAAAGTTAAACTCTGTTATGTTATAAACACTGCATTTGTTATATGTTTTGACATCATCAATTATCTTTTAAACTTGTACATTTTTGTTATGCACAAGTTGGGGGAGATTGTTAGATATAATTGCTGATGATTGTTTATCAGTATTTAAGTAACAGGTACTCATCAGAGTTTATACTTGAAGCCGGTCAGAGTTTGTTAAAGTCTGACGGGGTGAAAGTTTGCTGAAGCTGTCGGTGCTAATATGAAGATTCTAGAAGCAATATATCTTGAAGATGGAAAGAAACAAGATATATTGAGACAGATAAGGAAACGGAACAGAAGACAAAAGCAATCCTAATTCGATATAAATTGTATAGCTAATTTGTAGGAATATCAATTAGAGATTGATTCTATGTAGCTGTGTACTATATAAACACAGATAGATTAACCCTAAAAGGGATGCGAATACTGAATACATTATTCTTGTAACCTAGCAGCTCTCTGTGATATTTTTTCATCACTGAGAGAAGAGTTATTTAATATAATTCAGTTTATTGTTCATAAACAGTGTTCTTGATTGTCCTTCTCATACATATATTGATTATATATTGTGTATTCGGCCTAACAATTGGTATCAGAGCCAAGGCTGATTAATATATACAGTTTTACGATTCAAACACAAGTATAATCATGACTGAACAAGTACACAGCTACATACAATCTTTAATTGATATTCCTATAAATCAGCTATACAATTTATATCAATTAAGAATTGCTTCTGTCTTCTGTTTTGTTTCCTTAGCCATCACGATATCTCTTTGCTTCTTCCCTTCTTCAAAGTATATCGCTTCTAGAATCTTCATTGAATATAACACCGACAGCTAAGTAAACTCTGACTGTCAGAGTTTAACAAACTCTGACCAGTCTTCCAGCTAAACTCTGATATTTACCTGATACTTTAAACACTGATAAACAAACATCAGCAATTATATCTAACAAGAATATCCTGCACAATAGTCTTGATGCTGTCATGTCCAACAGAGTGATTTCATGCAAATCTGCAAAAGAAATGTGGGATACTTTGGAAACTCAATGCTAGGGATCTGCATCTATCAAGAAAAACAGAAGGGCTCTTTTAATTCAAGAATATGAACAATTCGATGCTAGACCTGATGAGAGCCTGACTGATTTATATGATAGATTTCTGACACTCCTGAATAGTCTATCTTTAGTTGGCAAGGAATATGTTTCTGAAGATTCAAATACCAAGTTTCTGAGAGCTTTACCAGAAGAATGGGATACTCAAACCTCTCATTAGACATTAGTATGATCTCAACACTGTGTCTCTTGATGAAGTCTATGGAATGCTAAGAACTCATGATCTTGAAGTTCAACAGAGAAAGAATAAGATAAGCAGCAAGGCAAAAACTATTGCCTTGAATGTAGAGGCAAAATCAAAAGGAAAAGCTATGGAGGTCTCTAGAAGGAAATCAAGAGTGGTGGAGTCAGATCCTGATGATTCATCATCAGATACTTATGGCAATCCTGATGCCAATACTGATGATGATTCTTCTGACTCAGACATGGAAGAGATGGTTGCTATGATAGTAAGAGGCTTCAAAAAGATGAAGTTCAGGAAGGCTAGAAGACAAGGAAACTTCCAGAAAAGGACCTTCAATACTAACAAAGACAAATACATCAAAAAGGACAGCAAGGGTAGCAAATTTGACAAGTCAAAGGTTAGATGCTACAAGTGTAATGGTATGGGACACTTTGCTACTGAGTGCAAGAAGACAAAGGCACTCATCACATCAAGAAAGGATTGGATGGACTCTTCCTCAGAATCTGATACTGAGGTGGTCAACTATGCCCTAATGGCCAATACTGATGATACTGCTATTCCTGATGATAAGGTACTAAATACTGTCTTTGATTTTGATACAGATAATGCTTCTGAGTTAAGACGTTTTCTAAAGTCATTGCATATTAGCTTTAGAAGTCAAATTGCTGAAAATCCAAGAATCTTATCTGAAATGTCTGAACTTAGGAAAAGGAATGAGCATCTAGAAGCTGAATTTTCTCTTATGCAAAAAGTACAGATAGAATGTGATAATTCTAAACACATGTACTTAGAGATGAAATTTAAATGTACTGCTCTTGAAAAGGAACTTGAATATGCTAATGAGAAAATCAGAACCTGGACAGACTCTGGTAGAAAATTTCATGAGATTAATACCTCTAAGAATTGGAAAGAGTGTCTAGGGTATAAGTCAGATGAAGATAAGAAATTTAAAGAGAAACTTGTTGTTGATGAGACAGTTAGTCCAAAAACCTATAGACATGTTATAGACAAAACCAAATCTAAGATTACTCCTGTTAATTTTGTTTTTGGTAAGGATTCCAATTCAACTTTTGAAAAGGGATCTACTTCTGTTCAAAGTGTTACAATTATTAAGTCTAAACCTGTCATGAGTAAAGTTACTAAGAATATAGGTTTACTGTCTCAGAAACAACTCAAGGATAAAATCTGTGAAGTCACAGATAAGAAGAAGGAACCAAGTGTCAAAAGAAACAAGAATGGTAAAATTGGGATTAAAAAAGAAAATGGTTATAAATATGTCCCAAATGCACCTAGAAAATGTTGCTTTAACTGTGGTAACTCTTGCTATTGATTGTAGAAAGAGTAAAAAGAAGGTTACTGAAATTCCTAGGTCTGATGTTAGGAATAGATCAGTATTTTATAAACCACAGAATTCCTGTTTTCATTGTGGTAGTAAATGGCATTCTATTTATACATGTGAAGAATATCATGATTTGTACTATAACTTCTATGATCCATTACCTAAGTTTAAAAATAGTGCAAATTCTGGTAGCCTTAAGAATGTCAAGGTGAATCATGCTTTTGTTAATACTGATACTGACAAAGCAAATCCTGATGGAGTAAATCCTGTCACGACTGCTAAAATCAGAAAGTCTTCTGCTGCTAAAATTAATAAAAAACATGGAAAAGGAACCCAACAAGTGTGGGTTCCTAAACATTCTAACTAGTGTTTTAACATTCTGATTGCAGGGTAAAAAGAAAAATGTGTTAGTCATGGATAGTGGATGTTCTGTGCACATGACTGGAAACAAGGCCCTGTTATCAGAATATGAGGAAAAAGCTGGCCCAACTGTGTCTTATGGAGATGGCAACATTGGACGAACTTTGGGATATGGAAATATAATCATTGGCAATGTCATCATTGAAAAAGTAGCTCTAGTGAAGGGACTAAAACACAACCTGTTGAGTATTAGTCAAATCACTGACAGAGGTTATCATGTCAATTTCTATTCCACACATTGTGAAGTAGTCAACAAAGAAACAGGAAAGATTGCATTGACTGGATACAGGCATGGTAACATTTATGAAGCCAACATTCTCTCAAATACTGATGGCTCCCCTACATGTCTCATCAGTAAAGCATCAGTAGATGAAAGTTGGAATTGGCACAAGAAGCTTTCTCGTCTCAACTTCAGCAATATCAATGAGTTGGTTAAGAAAGATTTAGTGAGAGGATTACCTAAAGCTTTGTATACTCCTGATGGACTCTGTGATGCATGTCAAAAAGCTAAACAGAGAAGGACATCATTCAAGAGTAAATCAGAATCCTCTATTGAAGAACCATATCACATGCTGCATCTTGATCTATTTGGACCAGTCAACATTATGTCCATCAGTAAGAAAAGGTACACTCTTGTAATTGTTGATGAATATTCTAGATTCACCTGGGTGTATTTTCTGCACAGAAAAGATGAAACTCCTGAAATACTGTTGGATCATGTGAGAATGATTGAGACAACCACAAAGTACAAAGTCAAGATACTCAGAAGTGATAATGGTACTGAATTCAAGAATTCAAAGATGGAAGAGTTCTGCAAATACAAAGGAATTATTCAACAATTCTCTGCTCCTGGCACACCTCAGAAAAATGGAGTAGTTGAAAGGAAAAATAGAACTCTTATTGAAGCTGGCAGAACTATGTTGGAAGAAGCTAAATTACCTACATATTTCTGGGCAGAAGCAGTCAACACAGCATGCTATACTCAAAATCTCACTCTAATAAACAGACATGGTGTAACTCCCTATCAAATGCTCAAGGAGAAGAAACCAAGTTTGAAGCATCTGCATGTGTTTGGCTGTAAATGTTTTGTTCTCAGAACTCATCCTGAACAGCTAGGGAAATTTGAAACAAAGGTTGATGAGGGAATTTTCATAGGCTATCCTGCATCAAGAGCCATTAGAGTTTTTAACTTGAGAACAAGGACTGTCATGGAGTCAATACACGTATCTTTTGATGACAAGAAGATAATTGGATTGAATGAAGACTCACATGATAGTTTGGTTTTTGAAAATGAAGCTACCAAGGAACCTGATCAGGATTCAATGATCGTCAGGATCTAGACTCAACTGATCAGGATTGCTGACGTCATCAGTATTGCATAGCCATCAGGATTGCATGGTCGTCAGGATCAGGATTGATATCAGGATTTCATATTAGGACTGGGATCAGGATTAATCATCAGGACTGGAAGCTGATCAAGATTTCTATTTCGAGTTGTATTTGAAGTCTAGTTAAATAAGGATTTTTATTTTCTCGGTTCCTGGTTTGTAGGAACGTAGCTATCAATTTAGGATAGGTTTCAATCTTTGCAATTGATTAGGACTTATCATGTAATTGATAGAGAAACTGTGTAGTATATAAACATAGTTTAGGTTTCGATTTATACAGATCACACACTCGAGTATTTTTGTAACCTAGAAGCTCTCAAGAACATCAGAATTTCTTGAGAGAGTTTGTAACAGTTTTATATCAGAATTATTAAAGCTGTTATTATTCATATTTGTGTTTAAAGTTGAGAATCTTATACAATTGTATTCAACCCCCCTTCTACAATTGTTTATTACTGGGCAACAACCTAAGCCCATGTCATATTTCCAGATCTCCCTCACCCGACCAAAAGAGCGCCTAAAAACCATCAGTCTTGTTCTGTTCATTGCCCCATCTTCAGCTAAGTACCGAGCCAACCTGTTCTGTCTTTCGTCAATGGCCTTTGTTTCCAGAGTAAGATTTGGATCTTTCTTTCTCTGGTTCAACTGCTCTATGACCCTTATGTGGTTCTGAATTTGATTCTCATTCCACCTCCATTCATCCCATTCTTTGAGTGCATCCTTGTTGTTCGTTTCCAAGATCACTTTGTCTTCCTTTTCATAGTACGCACTTCGGAGACCTGCTAGCATCGCCCAGTGTTCGTTCGCCCTGACTGTTAGATTTCTGATTGTTCCTGATACCATCTTGACAATATGGCTTGATTCCTCTCTGATTACTATACCTATGCCTGAATCGTTTCCATTTGGCAGGGCTTCATTCAAAATAAATGCATGAACATGTACTTTAACAAAGCCTTTCATATATCCTTCATAAAATTAAAATTGTGTAATATAAAATATCCCCCTTTCATTTTCTATCTCCTCTTTAGTTGGGCTTTTTGGGTTGGCCCAATGGATTAGAACCTTCCCATTAACTCTTAAGTCCAAGTCCGTGATATGTTTTCTAATTCTCTTCCTTTTTTTGCCAAATCATCAACCACCCCCAAATTTTCTCTAGTCATATAATAAAGGTGAACTGCTTTATTTTTTGCCACCTTTACCCACTCCTCCTTGTAATCTAAGGTGTCTGTTTTCCCTGCTATGATTTGAATTAATCTTTGAATATCTAGAGCGCTATCCGTACAGATCACCAAACTTTCTAATCCTTGAAAATTAGAGAATGTTTTACTCACCATAAAGCTTATAGCTTCAATTTCTGCATCCATGGGTGATAATGCATTGCACTTTCCAGAAAACATAAATATAACTTCATCCTTTTTGTTCAGTAAAATACCTCCCATGCCACTTGCTCTTGCTCCATCTTCTTGTAGTTTGAAACTACCATCCACTATTCCTACCAATGAAGCTTGCCAGCTATAGAAAATTTCCCTTCTTTTGAACTTATTACTCAAAAGAATACCCCCTTCAGGATTAATAACCCAAAAATTCTCTACCTCTTTTCGAACTAGTTCTTCTTCCATGGACCATTCAAAAGCTCTTTTTTGTATTAGCCTGAGTAGTTCCATGGTGCTGTGTTCTTTGCTTGAGAAGACTAGTTCATTTCCTACTAACCATAAAGACCACAGGGTAGAACATAATGCTATTTCCCATGCTTTCCTTAGCAAAGGGCTTTTGACAAACTTTATGTTCCTCCAAACAGAGTTTTGCATTTGAGAAGCAGGCTTATTTGTAATGCTCCACCATAATAACACTTGCTCTCATACTTCCTTTGCTAAATTGCATTCCCAGAGTATATGCTCCAGTGATTCATCTGCATTCTTGCACCTCCCACACCTAGTATCTATATCCACTCTTAACCTTTCCTTTAAGAACACTTTTGATTGTATTACTTTGTTTTCCAGTTTCCCTATAAAAATATGGACCTTCGGAGGGACTCTCATCTTCCAGATTTTTTCCCACCTTCTTTCCGTTTCTCCAAGAGTTTTTGTAAGCTCCTTGTAACCCTCTTTGGTTGAGAATTCCATCTAATTTATCTTCCAACTCATTACATCCTCCTTTTCTGTTAAACACACTCTTTGTATGATTTCAAAAATTTCTTTTGCCAACTCCTTCTCCCATTCCCTAAGATTCCTCTTCCACAGAAACTCCTTCTCTTGCACCAGTTGGAATTTTGTTTTCATAAATTCCACAGTGCAAAATTGCCAATTACCTAGAGAGTAGAGCCTAAGATAAATTTCAGCTAAGAACCCATCTGGATTCCAATTATCCTCCCAAAATAGAACAGATCTTCCATTTTCAATTTTCCAATAGTAATTTTCAAAACTCATGATTATGAGAAAGTCTTGTTTCTTGTCAATGCCAACTATTCCTTTCATTATGCTTGATAGGTTGGAGTTTGTTAAACATTGCTCCAAACCTTTGTTTGAGGGTAGTTCATACCTTTATGCTATTACTTTTCTCCACAACTTACTTCTTTCTTTAACCCATTTCCACCACCATTTTCCCAGCATTACCTCATTCTTCACCTCTAGTACAGATAGTCCCAACCCTCCTTTTGATTTGTAATTGCAGATTTTCTTCCAATTTATCAATGGAAAAGATCTTCTTCCTTCATATTCTTTCCACTTATTCCCCCATAGAAACTCTTTTTTTTTCTATACTCCTGGACACTGACTTAGGCATCTTGAATAGGCCAAACCAATAGACTGGTAAATTGTTTATTACTGCTTTCAGCAATAACTTTCTGGAAGCCATATTTAAAGTCTGGCTTTTCCATTTTACCAGTTTTTCCTCAAATTTCCCATGGAGAGGTCCCAAAATACTCTCTTTCTGGGATTTAACCCTATAGGTGCTCCCAAGTAGGTGAAAGGAATTCTATCAACTTGGCATCATAATATACTAGCCCAATAGCCAGTCTAGCTTTCATCCTCCTCCTATGAATATATACTACTTTTTGAGAAGTTTACCTTTAATCCTGATAGCATTTGAAAGCACTACAAAAGTCTTTTAAAAGCTTCTATGTTTGAAGTACCCCTTTCTAGGAATATTATTGTGTCATCTGCAAAATGCAGATGTGATAGCTCTAAACCTTGCTCCTTAATCCATATTCCTTTCACCATTCCTAAATTGAGAGCTCTCTTTATTAGCAGGTTAAAAACTTCTCATACTATGTTGAAAAGGCTAGGGTATAAGGGATCACCCTGCCTCAAGCCTCTCTTAGGTTGAAATTCTTTTGTTGGAGAGCCATTCACTAGCACCGATATCCTCATGCTATTCCACAGGTTTTCCAATCTGTTACACCACTAATCTCCAAAACCTAAGTTCTTCATTGTTTGGAGAAGGAAACTCCAATTTACATAATCAAAAGCTTTTTCAAAATCCAACTTTAATATCACTCCTGAAGTTACTTTTCTTTTCAAGAGATGTACCACTTCACTGACTACTAGAATTCCTTCAGATATTTATCTACCTTTTATGAAGCTTGTCTGGGTTTCTCCAATCAGTTTGTTCATGACTCTTTCCAGTCTGTTGTTTATCACTTTGGTGATCAATTTGAGAGAAGAGTTAATTAGACTTACTGGCCTATAATCAGTTACCTGACTTGAATTATCATTCTTTGGGATTAGGACCAGAAAATAAGAATTCATTCCCACTGGCAGTCTTCCTGTTTGGCAAAAAATCATAGCCTCCTTGTGCATCTGTGTCTTGATTAGTGGCCAGAATTCCTTTAACACTTCATTAGTCAGTCCATCAGGCCCAGGTGCTTTACTATTCCCACTTTGAGCTAAGGCCAAATCCAGTTCTTCAGAAATTCTCTACCCTCAGTTACAATCTATTGGAACCCCTTAGAAGAAGGTATAGACTAAGTTATAGGAAAGTATATGGAATCTGACAGCTTCAAGTTTTTTTATTTTTCTTTTTGCAGCATCATCAAATTATGTCCAGAATTAATCTCTATCTGAAGATCACTGAGAACTTTGAAGGGTTTTGTTATCATCAACTTAAGGATTTATGCCAGTTCTAACAGTCATAAATATTGGGAGATTGTTAGGGTTGATACATTTGGAATGATGATAACAAAATGCTCAAGACAAGAATTTGATCATGATACCGAAGCTGATTGACAGAAATCTAGTTCACAGAAGCTGATAATCAGGAAGCTAACTATAAGGCATTTTATCTATCCAAGGTCTAAAATCCACATCAAATATATGGAATATATTATGTCATCAAGTTAGGAAGCAATTCAGAAGCAAGCCAACAGACGTCTAATCAAGCACCAAGTGTTTTAGTGGTAAGCCTGCCTAAACAACTCAGTAATGGTGAGTCAATAAGGATGACAAGATGTTTTTATCTAAGGATGAAGCTAAAGCTATGGAAATCTTATCTCATCTACGGATAGAAGCTGAAAACATCGAATGTCATCAACGGATAGAAGCTTAGGACATCGAATCTCATCAACGGATAGAAGCTGAGAACATCTTATCTCATCTATGGATAAAAGCTGAAGACATCACATCTACGAATAAAAAGCTGAAGAAAGTTGATCTACAGAAACAACTAAGGATGTCATGTTTTATCTATGGATGTAGCTAAGGAGGTCATGGTCTATCTATGGATGCAGCCAAGAATGTCATGTCCTATCTATGGATACAATTTTGGGATATTGATTCTACTGATATTCAGAGATTACCTTTCTACGGATAACCGAAGTAGAATAGTAGTCTACGAATAAAGAATTAATACGCCTACTGATATTCATCTCATTTAACATGAAAAGCAAGTCTATGTAAAGGAATCTTTTGGAATCTCCTTTTGGAGGACATTCTCAGAGATCATCATTAAACACCCGTGACTAAAAGATGGTAGATAATGACGCAAAAGATGTATGGAATAGGGAGTCAAATTGTAAATATTCGAAGGCTCAAATTCCTACAGATGAAATGTGAAGTCATCCATTATCTTCTATGTCTAGATGGATAAATAAGAGTTAAAGCAGCTACCTAGAAGTTTACCTTCTAACTGGACGCAAATGAAAAGCTTGAAAAGCATGAAGACCTACATGCAATACTACATGTTCACTTATCTCAGCTGATAGTGACTTGACAGTCGGGTAATCAAGGAAAGGTCTCTTTCATGCAGATGTCACATGGGCTTGGAAGCTAGGTCAATTGCATGGACTTAGTAATTCTTGAAGAGAGAAGCACAATCAACCAGAAAGCACCATTGGGGACTATACAAGTTTATTTGTGATGCCAGCCAAGGCATTTCCCGAATATGATAGTTTCCGAGTCGAGCATGTGAACAAGCAGAACCAAAAATGTAATATTTTATTATGTTGTAGGTTTTTGTTTGTAACATACAGTTGATGTATATAAGACTGTATGGAGTAGCATAGAAACATGATGAAAAGAGAGCACAAAGCTGAATGAAAAACACTTAGGCTCTCTTTCATCATCTGTGTAAGCAGCTGGAGTTTGTTGAAAAACAAAACTAGAGAATTCTTCAATATACACCTCAGGTGGGCTTTTTCCGAGAAACCCACCTGAAAAGTTTAAAAAGTTTGCTTGTCTCCTGCATTTCTTTTTTAACTCGAAGAATTCATTTATGTTCACGGCTTGACTGAATTTTAGTTAATTTACAAACACATATGCTCATACTCTAAGAGGTTTGAAAAAGTTTTGTAAAATTAACTAGATTGTATTCAACCCCCCTTCTACAATCTAGGTTGCATTGTTCTGGGAATAACAATTGGTATCAGAGCAAGCTTCAAACATACCTAAAGTTTAAAGATCAAAAGTAACTACAACCATGGAGAGAGGTGACAACGAAGAAGCTGGGAAAGAAGAATCAGTTCCAAGTGTTCTTCTCAAATGTTCTGAAGACACAAGAGAAGTCAGACACAAGGGCAGCAAGATTATTCTCAATAATCTTGTCCATGGCATGTATGAAGACTTCCTGAGCCTCAAAACTCATATCGATTGAGGGAATATCTGTCATACAAATCATGGAGAAACTGAGCAAGTCCAAGATAAAAGGTTGTGCCTACTCACATAGAAACCTGAAGTGTTTCACTATGAAGAGGGTGAAGAGCTGTCTGATTTTCTTTCAAGATTTCAGAACTTTTTACAAGATTCAGAGAAGTGTGGGAATGAGTTTTCAAGCAAGGACTCGAACTTGATGTTTGCAGAATCTTTACCCAAAAAATGGAAGCATATCTCTGTGTTCATCAAAAACACCCTTGAGTCCAAAGATCTAAATCTTAGCGAACTGTTAAGCGCTCTTGAAGACATTAATCTTGAGGCTATGCAAGATGCAAAGATTATCAGAGATGAAGGGGAGATTGAAACCAGAGACGTGGTTATCTCCAACCAAGATTTGAAAGAAGCGGAGAGAACAGAAGCAGCAAGCTCAACATTCAACTTGAAGATCTGTGAATGTATTAGATCCACATCAGACCAAGGGCAAGAAAGGAATGGCACTGGAAGATGAAGTCCTTTTTGAACAAAGGGTTTCAGCTGAAGAGGGTTGTTCAACGTCAACAGAGGAATCTATCAACCTTGTACCCAAGGTTTATGAAAATCAAGAAGCAAGTTCAACCAGAAAATAGGTATTTTCTCTGGAGCCCACTAATCATGTTAAAGAAGTATGTTGCAGCACTGCAATGAGTTTATTTGATGAATTACATGTTGTGCATATTTCTTTTAACAATCTCATTGAAGAAAATGTCAGACTCAAAGCAACTAATGTTATGCTTAGTGAGATAAATGCTATGTTGGAAACTCAAGTCTCTGAGTTTGAGAAAACACATGTTGATTGCCTAAATGCAAAACAAGAACTTGAGGCTGTCTTAAGAAGAGAAGTGGTTTTGAAAGAGCAGCTGAGAAAGGAACAAGAGGTTATTGCAAGATGGAATAATTCCAGTTACATTGTGTCCAACATTATCAAAACTCAAGGAATGGACACATTTTGTAAGGAGACCTGGAATTGCAATAACAAGAAGCTAGAGGATGTGGAGACTGCTCCAAAGATGGTAAAACCATTTAGGAGTAATCAAACTCTAGAGAAACTGAGAAATAAGATTGGACCAGGCTTCAAAAACTGTGTTCAATCATTAAGCAGCAAAACCATCAAGGAAGAAGAATCAGAGGTAGATGAAGAGGAGAGCATGAATGAACCAACAATGATTGACTGTAATAGCAGCTACCCATCAGAAGAAAGTACCTCCAGAAGGCCATGCATTCGATGTGTTAGAGTTAATCACTTGTATACTTCTTGCAAATTTGTTCAAACAAGGTCTACTCAATTGCCTATGACTGATATGCATGTCATGCATCACATTTTTGCTCACAATGCTCGAGATTCAACAAGATATGCTAACATGCCATTTGTTCCTCATCCATATTGGTATAAATTCAATATGCCTCAAATGTCATGGAGCATGCCTGACTTGAATGATCTGTATGCTCAAACATTTCCTTGTCGAGCGTCAAACTTTTAAATGTCAGAGCAACATGTGGATGTTAATCATCCAAAGCTAGTACCAAGGGATTAAAATGGTTTGAATCCTTTGAAGCCCAAAGTTCAGAAAGAGAATATGACAGTCATACAAGCTAAAAAGCTAAAGCTCAAGGAAACTTGGGTACCTAAACCTACTTGATCCAGTTTTGAAAGTGTGCAGGAGGAAGATAAGGAAGCTCTAGACTCATACTAGAGTTTCTATCATGCTCACAGAATGCTTAGAGGAACGTAGCCCCCCTACTTGTATGTAGAGATGATATTTGTAGTCATGATTAAGGAATGAAGCATGACTTTGGCAAACAATATCATCAGTTAGGGTTGAAGCACTAGTTGATGGATATAAGCATTTCTTGTTGTATATCAATCAAGCATGTGACAAAGGAAACTTTGTATTTGTAGCCTGCATTGTCTAACGCTAGAAAGACAATGAAGTGGTAAGCACTGGACACTTAATAGAAAAGTGTATGCAGCTGATTCAAATCTTCTTTGGTGGATTGTGTGTCTTGATTTCTATATGACTAGACACAATTAGGTCAACAGTAACCAGTGCATAAGAAGCTGTTTTAAGGGAGAATCTTGATTAGAGGAACCCCAGGGATTTTCCAAGGATGGGTTAAATGATGCATGCCATTAAGGGAAGCAAGAGAAGACCTCTATCAAGAACGGGACAGATCATACGTTTGATAAACTCTTTCAGCCAGTGCACATAAAATCTCCTCAAATGATTTAGCCCAAGAATTCATTATGAAGAGGTCTTGTGAAACAAATGATAATATCTGCAGGGACTTTGCTTGGAAAAATCAGGGTAACTTGTTAGATATAATTGCTGACGTTTGTTCATCAGTGTTTAAGTACCAGGTACATATCAGAGTTTATATAGAAGCCAGTCAGAGTTTGATAAAGTCTGACTGGGTGAAGAGTTTACATGGAAGCCGGTCAGAGTTTGTTAAAGTCTGACAGGGTGATAGTTGACTTAGCTGTCGGTGCAAAGATAAAGATTCTAGAAGCAATATATTCTGAAGATGGAAAGAAGCAGAATATATTGATACAGCTAAGGAAACGGAATAGAAGATAAGAAGCAATCCTTAATTGATATCAATTGTATAGCTAACTTATAGGAATATCAATTAGAGATGGATTGTATGTAGCTGTGTACTATAAAAACACAGATAGGTTATCCCTAGAAGGGACACGCGAACATTGAATATATTATTCTTGTAACCTAGTAGCTCTTTGTGATTCATTAACATCACTAAGAGAGAATTATTTAATATAATTCAGTTTGTTGATTTACAAACCTGTGTTCTTGATTGTTATTCTCATACATACTTGATTATATATTGTGTATTCGGCCTAACAATTGGTATCAGAGCCAAGGCTGTTTAATATATACAGTTTTACGATTCAAACACAGTAATAATCATGTCTGAAGAAAATCAAACTGCTCCCAAGGCTGAACAGGTTAAGCCTAATTCTGTGAGTCGATATGAAACAATCAGGGTTCCAATTCTCAGGCCAGTAGAGTATCCGATTTGGAAGGTGAAGATGACCATGTTTCTGGAGGCTACAGATCCAGAATATCTTGACAGAATTTATGATGGTCCTCATAATCCAACCAAATTAGCCCCTGTTGTTGATGGTCAAGAACAAAAGACTGTTCCAAAGGAAAAGAAAGATATGACTCCTGAGGACATCTCATCAATTGCAAAAGATGCAAAGGTTAGACATCTTCTCCAGAGTGCCTTAGATAATGTTATGTCTAACAGAGTAATTGGCTGCAAGACTGCCAAAGAGATATGGAATGCTTTAGAAGTCAGATGCCAGGGAACAGGTGCTATTAAGAAGAACAGAAAGACAATACTCACACATGAGTATGAGCACTTTGATTCAAGAACTAATGAAACCTTGACTGAGACTTATGACAGATTTTGCAAACTATTGAATGATCTGTCTCTGGTTGATAAAGAATATGAGCTTGAAGAGTCTAATCTCAAGTTTTTGTTATCTCTACCTGAAAAGTGGGATTTAAAGACAACCACAATAAGAGATAATTATGAGCTTGCTGATACAGATCTTGATGAAATCTATGGGTTGCTGAAAACTCATGAACTGGAGATAGAACAAAGGAATAGAAGATTGAGCAAAAAGACAAAATCTGTTGCTCTCAAAGTTGAGGAGAAGCCCATTAAGAAGGAATCATCAAGGAAGAAAGCCAAGGGAAAGGCTTTAGTTATTAAATCTGAAAGTGAGTCATCAAACTCTGATGATGATTCAAACTCTGATGAAGCTTCTGACTCTGAGGATGATGAAGAACAGATGATGCAAATGGCTGCATTGATGGTGAAAACCTTCAAGAAGATGGGATTCAAGAACTTTAAGAAAGGAAAGAGATTCTCAAGGAAAGATTCAAACTCTGAAAGGAAAAGCTTTAGAAAGTCTGATGGAAGGGAGACCAAGTCTGGCAAGAAGGATAAATCTGAAATCCAGTGCTACAAGTGTAAGGAGATGGGTCACTATGCTCCAGAGTGCAAGAAAGGCAAATATGAGAAAACACTCATCTCTAAAGGCAAAGACTGGGCAGATACTTCAGACTCTGATGATGGAGAAAATTATGCTCTTATGGCAACTGTCAGAGATGAGACTGAATCATCTGAAAACAAGGTACCCCTAACTACTTATGCTTATGATACTGATAATATATCTGAATTGAGAGTATATCTGAAAAGCGTACATGTTAGTTATAGGGATCAGACTTTAGAGAATGAGAGAATTAAAGCTGAAAATCTTAGTCTTAAAGATAGAAACAAGTTTCTTGAAGGAGAACTTGAAAAAATGAAGCAGATTCAAAAAGAAAGAGATGATGCTGTTTATGTAGAACAGGAGTTGCTGAAAAGATATAAGCAATTAGAATCTGATCTAGAAAAAGAAAGAAAAATAATCAAGACTTGGACAGATTCTGGAAGAGATACTCATCAAGTGTTTCAGACAGATTCTGTAGGTTTAGGCTATTGTGAAAATGATGAACTTAGGTTTAAAGACAAAGTTAAGGTAAAACCACAACTTAAACCTGTGAAATTTGTTCCAGAAGCCAATAAGTTAAAATCTGTTGTAATAAGAGAAGCTGATATGGAATCAGATGAAGCCTGTGAAAGACAGGAAAATATTATAACAGAAAAACTTATGGAAAGAGAAGTTGTTAGAAAGCCAGTAAAAACTTGTGAAAAACAGGTTAATGTTGGTTTGATGACAGGAAAACAGTTCAATCATAAGCTGAAAGAGGTAAAATCTGCCATGAAACCAAAAGGGTCCAAGAAGAATAGGAATGGAAAGATAGGCATAAATAAAAGAAATAATTATTTGCCTACTGGTGCTGCTCCAAGGAAAACATGTTATAATTGTGGTAGTTCTAATCATCTTGCTAATTACTGCACAAAGAATAAAAATATCAATTTTTAACTTCTACATCAGGAGTAAAGAATGATTATGTTAGGGTTAGACCACAGACTTTATGCACACACTGTGGGAGCACTTGGCATTCCATTTATACTTGCAAGAGTTATCATGCTATTTATCACAACTATTATGAGCTAAAACCCAATCTGAAGTGGGTTAGAGCAAACTCTGCAAGTGTAAAGTCTGACAATGTTAGTTTAAACTCTGTTGATAGTAATTCCGCTGCAAAAACTAACACTGTTAAGAAAGACAAAGGATCCAAGCAAGTCTGGGTCCTTAAAACTAACACTTAGTGTTTGGTTGTGATTGCAGGGTATAAAAGAGAGCACACTTATCTTGGACAGTGGATGCTCAGGACATATGACTGGAAATAAAGCCCTGCTATCAGACTTTAAGGAGAAGGTTGGCCCAAAGGTTTCCTATGGAGATGGCAACATAGGACACACTCTGGGATATGGCGATATTAATCTTGGAAGTGTCATCATCACAAATGTAGCTCTAGTCTCAGGACTCAAGCATAATCTGCTATATGTGAGTCAAATCTGTGACAGAGGAAACCATGTAGATTTTCATACTGAATACTGTGAAGTTATCAGTAAATCTACTGGAAAAGTTGTTCTAGTTGGAAACAGGCGCAACAATATTTATGAAGCAAGTTTGGTAACAAACTCTGATGGAAAAACAGTGTGTTTGTCTGCAAGAATGTCAAATGAAGAGAGTTGGAAATGGCATAAGAAGCTCTCTCATCTAAACTTGAACAACATCAATGAACTTATTCGAAAAGATCTTGTAAGGGGACTTCCAAAGTCAATACTAAGCTTAGATGGTCTGTGTGATTCTTGTCAAAAGGCCAAGCAAAGGAAGTCATCTTTCAAGAGCAAATCTGAATCTTCAGTAGTGGAACCTTATCATCTTCTACATGTTGATCTCTTTGGACCAGTGAATGTGATGTCTATGGGCAGAAAGAAATATGCTCTAGTAATTGTTGATGAATATACTAGATATACATGGGTGTATTTCTTATCAAAGAAGGATGAAACTGCTCAAACTCTGATGGATCATGTAAACCAACTGGACAAAGGATCACAGCACAAAGTGAAAATTATAAGAAGTGATAATGGAACTGAATTCAGAAACTCAATCATGGAAGCTTTCTGCAAGGAAAGAGGAGTGAAACAAGAACTTTCTGCACCTGGAACTCCACAGCAAAATGGTGTAGTTGAAAGGAAGAACAGAACTTTAATTGAAGCAGCCAGAACTATGCTTGAAGAAGCAAAATTACCAACTTATTTCTGGGCAGAAGCTGTTCAAACTGCTTGTTTTACTCAAAATGCTACACTGATCAACAAGCATGGGAAAACACCATATGAGATGGTGAAAAATAAGAAGCCAAATTTGAAATATTTTCATATATTTGGATGCAAATGCTTTGTGTTGAAGACTCATCCTGAACAGTTGACCAAGTTCGAGTTAAAAGCTGATGAAGGAATCTTTGTTGGCTATCCATTGTCAACAAAAGCATTCAGAGTCTACAATCTGAGAACTAAAGTGATCATGGAATCCATACATGTGTCATTTGATGACAAGAAAATAACTGGACTTGATGACTTAGATGGATATGATCAACTGCGTTTTGAAAATGAAGATTTATTCTCTGATGATGTAAACTCTGATGAAGCAGTACCGACAAACTCTGATGAAGCGGTTCTGACAAACTCTGACGAAGCATACTCTGAACCTCTACTGGTAAATACTGGAGAAACTGGAAATTCTCAAATTGAACAAAATAGAGAACCAGTTGAGGGGGAGCGTGAAGAAGCTCAACAAGACACAGCAAGTGAGTCAGTTGAGGAAACTGATTCAAACTCTGGCAGTTCAAACTCTGAGCCATCCAATTCAGGGGGAGCCTCAGATACTGCAGAAAGTCAACATATGAATCAGGATAGCATGGATCAAGGGGGAGGATCCAATAATGATGCAAGAAACCACTTACCAACAGCAAGAAAGTGGACACAGGCACACACACTTGATCTCATAATTGGAGATCCTGATGCTAGTGTGAGAACTAGAAGTGCAACAAATAATGAGTGTCTGTATCATGCTTTCTTGTCTCAAACAGAACCAAAGAAAGTGGAGGAAGCTCTTCAAGATGCTAATTGGATTACAGCAATGCAAGAAAAGTTAAATGAATTTGAAAGAAATGAAGTCTAGACACTTGTACCTAGACCAAAGAATAGATCAATTGTAGGTACAAAGTGGGTTTTCAGAAACAAGACTGACAGTGAAGGTGTGATTACAAGAAACAAGGCTAGACTTGTGGCTAAAGGTTATTCACAACAGGAAGGAATTGACTATGATGAAACCTTTGCTCCAGTTGCAAGATTGGAGGCCATAAGAATTTTTCTGGCCTATGCTGCACACAAGAAGTTTAAAGTCTTTCAGATGGATGTAAAAAGTGCTTTTCTCAATGGGAAGCTTGAAGAAGAAGTGTTTGTTGAACAACCACCAGGATTTGTAGATCCCAAGCATCCAGATTATGTCTACAGGCTTGACAAGGCATTATATGGATTAAAGCAAGCACCAAGAGCATGGTATGAAACTCTTGCTCAATTTATTTTAGAAAGTGGGTTCACAAGAGGTACAATTGATAAAACCTTGTTTTATTTCAACTCTGGTGATGATTTGCTTTTAGTTCAAATTTATGTAGATGATATTATTTTTGGATCTACTAATGACAAACTTTGTAAGAAGTTTGCAAAGCTTATGCAATCCAGGTATCAAATGAGCATGATGGGAGAGCTTAGTTACTTTCTAGGCTTACAGGTCAAGCAAATAGATGATGGGATTTTTATCAATCAAGCAAAGTATACCAGAAATCTTCTAAAGAAATTTGGTATGCTTGATAGTTCATCTGCTCCAACTCCCATGGCTACTGCAACAAAGCTAGACAAAGACACAGGTGCTAAAGTGGATATGACAACCTACAGAGGCATGATTGGGTCTTTACTGTATCTCACTGCAAGTAGACCTGATATCATGTATGCCACATGTCTTTGTGCAAGATTTCAAGCAGATCCCAGAGAGCCTCATCTAACAGCTGTAAAAAGGATTTTCAAATATCTCAAAGGAACCATAACCTTGGGTTTGTGGTATCCTAGAGAATCAGAGTTTAAGCTAATTGGTTACTCTGATGCAGATTTTGCAGGCTGTAAGATAGACAGAAAAAGTACAAGTGGAAGCTGTCAATTCTTAGGTGACAGATTGGTTTCTTGGTATAGCAAGAAACAAAAGTCTATTTCCACATCCACTGCAGAAGCAGAGTATATAGCTGCTGGTAGCTGTTGTGCACAGATTCTGTGGATGAAGAATCAGTTGCTGGATTATGGTTTGAGGTACTCTAAAATACCTATTTTCTGTGATGACCAAAGTGCTATTGCTATGACAGGTAATCCAGTACAGCACTCAATGACAAAGCACATCAGCATAAGGTATCATTTTATCAGAGAACATGTGGAAGAAGGAAACATTGAGCTTCATTTTGTGTCTACAGACCAACAACTTGCAGATATCTTCACCAAACCTTTGAGTGAAGCTACTTTTACAAGATTGGTAAATGAACTTGGAATGATCTCTGGTTTCGACTAGAGATACGGGTTAGACTCAAAAACTATACATGTTTGATTTTTATGCTCATGATTCCTTGCATGTATTAACTATTATGAGTACCAGTGTCATAAACTCTGAAAGTAAACTCTGATGTTAAACTCTGTTAGTCATAAAGTGTTGATCATACTCTGTCGGATAAAGTCTGATGTTATACTCTGATTGTAATTTTGTCTGAAACATATGGACCAATGAAGAAATTTGTATGAGGCATAATTCTCAGTAAGTAATTATGAATCCTTAAGAGTTATATAGATTCTGATCTCAAATATGTGCAGTAAGTTAACACAGCATGATACTGTCTCTATATTTATAGCATCTCTTAGTTTATTGATCCTATACACTGAGTCTGTATTAGCTGTTTGCATTTTCTCTCATAAATTAATTGTATTAACTGATGAAAAGTCTAAACTCTGATTATTAATTGCAAATAATTCACCCTCAAATCAAAAGATGCCAAACAGAGCACAAATTCCTTTGAGATCATGTTGTGCCTAGGAAGATCCAGGAACTTATTGTATGAAATAAGGGCTAAAATCTTTGATTTTTGGTGACTAGTGCCAACCACTGATTACTGGAAAAATAAAAAATAAATAATAAAAAAAAATAAATAAATAAAATATCTATACAGGGGGTGAAAAATAAAAGATATATCCAAATGAAAGGATATCAGTATTACAGAGTTTAGATATAAAATCAGATTTTATTTTATACATGAGAGTTTAGGCAACCAGTTTTTAGTACTTAAGTTTGTGGATTTTATGCACTTTGAGATGGTCTAAATATTTGATTTCGGTAAACTCTGCTACTACACACACAATTATGCACACCTGTACTGTTTGCGAAAGAGTTTATTGACAAAGAAGGATAAATGATAAACACTGATGTATTGTGTGGAATACGCCGAGGTAACTTTGTTTTAATCTCTGATGGTTAAAATAATTTCTTTGTTTCAGACATTTTATAATTTTGAGGAAAAACATTTGTTTTGGTATTTCAAAAGAGTATGTTTGGGCATTGGTCTAGAAAAGTGTTAAAGAGTGGAGAGAGATTGCATACATAGGAAAGTGTAATCGGCGGTAATTATTGCTGTTTTTACTGCGCATGTGCATTGGAAATTGCCAATTACTGCTGTCAGCCATTGTATGTGTGACACGTGTCTCATTTACACAGAATACGGGGTAAAACAATTGTGTTTTAATGTTTAAAAACTGTTCAGTTTTTAATTTTAAATTTTCTATTTCTACATTATACACACAACCGTTACAGTTTTTCACGACTTACTCCAATTGTATTCTAGTTTCACTCACACATATTCACAAACACCTTCTTTTCTTAAACTCTCTCGTGTTTTTGAAGCTATTTTCTGCTTATTTCTTGACATTACTAATGGCTTCAACTGCTTTCACTGCTTCTGGACTTGAGTTTGTCCCTAATAACTATTCAGCCCCATTAAACACTGTCATTGCACCAGAGGCGTTTCATATCATACAAAACTTTCTTGCTCAGTCAGAAATTGGGCATGCTTTAGTGGAGCCTGCAAAGCTTTATGGATCTCAGATCAAAGCTTTCTGGGAGACTGGTGTCTATGATGATGGTGGTGATTCTGGTACCCCATCCATAGTTTTTGAGTTCCAGGAGACAGAGTTTGTCATAACTCCAGGAACTGTTCGTGAAGCAATGGGCTTTGCAAATTCTGACGCGTACACCATTGCTGTTGGTGATACTGATCTTCAGAGAATGATGCAAGCTATTGGATATACTGGGTCTTTGGCAAAGATTGGCCAACTGAAGCGACCGCTCTTACGAAAAGAATGGAGTTTCTTTTTCGATTGCATAACTAGAGCGTTCGGGAAGAAATGCACAAATTGGGACGCTATTCCAATAGACAGTCTGCAAATCGGGTATTCACTTCTATTTAACAGTTATTATGATTTTGCTAGACTTGTCTTAATGAACATAGGAGAGAAATTAACAGAGAATAGGCATGTAGTCTATTTTTCTAGATTTTGTCAAATGTTATTCTCTACATGTGTTAATAATGTTGAGATTAATGAGGAGGACGTAATTCCCTCATTCAAACTGCACAAAAGGGTATTCTCTGATCTTACGAATAAGGATTTAAAGAAGGTAAATGTTTGTGAGTTGTTGTTACCTGAGAGAGTTCTTCAGTTTTTAAATCCTGAACCTCAACAACAACAAGAACCAATTAATCCCGAGGTCTCTCCATCTTCAACTCAACCTCCATTTGTAAACTCTGAATTTATTCCATCTGCATCTCAACAACCACGGCCTGGTGGTAGGACTAAGCATGTTGGTACTAAACCTCCAAGGATTGCTAAGCAAGCTGCTGAAGCTGGGGCATCACATACTGCTGATATGCCTCAGAAGAAACGAATAAAGAAAAGAAGGGCCAATAGGGCAAAGTCTGATGCTGCAGATGAAGAGTGTGAAACTGATGAAGAAACTCTTCATCAGAGAAAACGTAGATTGGTGGCTGCACATCTTTTTGGTGCATCAAATGTACATTCTGAAGCTGTCAATTTGGACAGAGTTTTTGAGGAAAATGCAAATGCTGATGATGAAGCTCCTACATCAAACGCTGATGATGTAGTTGAGAAAGCTGCAACTGAAGCTGCAGATGAAGCTCCTGAAATTCTTGTTCAGGAGGCTACAGTACATGTTGAGGCTGAACAGGGATTTGATATGGATGTTGAAGCACACAACTCTGTACATTCTGACCATCTTGAAGATTTTGATGAAACAGAGGGTGTGGAAGCTGATCATGCCACGGTTGTTCTTGAAGAATCTATGGCTACTCATACAGAGATCCTCTCTGTTACTCACCAGGTAATTGAAAAGGGTGAGGAAGTTGATCAGACCTTAAATACTGATGCTGCTGAGAATATTGCTCCTACTACAGAAGCAGAGTTCCTGCATACTGCAAACTCTGAGATTCCAGAACCTGATGCTGAGAATATTCCTGCAGAGAATACAGCACAGAATGATACTGATAATGATAATGATAGTTCTAATCATTCTCAAGAGGGGTTATTTGAGAGTCAAGCAAACTCTGATGAGCTAAGAGAAGTCAATCGAGCTACAGCTGAGCATTTTCAAGATATGTACTACAATAGATGGGCTGCTGCAGATTGTATCTTTTCAGCACAGAGGGCTGCTGATTTTCTTGGAGATTCTGTGAAGACAATTTCAAGTCCTGATATTCTTACAAGTCTGAAGGCTACTGTGATTCAAATTAAATCTCTTCACAATAGATTTGATGAGTCTCATAAGGAAGTCACTGCTTCGAGGAATGAAGTTGGTCTGAGAGATCTCACTCTGAAGAATGATAGGACTTACTACAATTCCATGTTTAAGAAGCAAGCTAAGGACTCTGATGACATTCAGAAGAGGCTTGGGAAAGTTGAGGACAACCAGACTGCTATGTCTGCCCAACTGACATCAATTTCTAATGCAATTGAGTTGTTGACATCAGTACTACTTTATGATGATGTCAAAAAGGGGGAGAGTGTACCAAGTGACAAATGCAAAGACACTCAAACTCTGAGACGGAGGGATGATGGTAATGATGGTGGAAACAAGGGAGGAGATGGAAAGAGCTTAAGATCAAATGATGATAGAAGATTACTTTCAAGAAGATCAAACTCTGATAAAAGATCAAACTCTGGAAAGGGACATGTAAACTCTGCCAGTGGTTCAAGATATAAAAGTTTGATAATCTCTGATAAGCCATCTACTGATGAGGAAATTGCTGCTAAGATGTTTATGGCAGAACATGGAAAAGGTATTACAATTGAAGATATCCAAGCTGAAGAGCGAATGCTTGCTGAGGAACACAAGAAGAATGTTGAAGCTGGAATCTACAAGAAGAAGGAAATCAAGGCTCCTAGAAAGAAAGAAAAAGGAATTGTTATCAAAGAGAATGTAAACTCTGATCAGAGTTTACAGTACTCAAGGAGGCCTGTGATTAATAATGCTGACAAAGGAAAAGGTAAACTGGTAGAAGAAGAACAGTTACCTAAGAAGATTTATTCAACCTCTGACATTGCTCAAGTTGAAACAAGATTAGCTAAATCAACCTCTGACGCTGCTCAAGTTGATGTTTCTACTAAAGTTATGACAACCTCTGACGTTGCTCAAGTTGTACAGAAATCTACACAACTTTCAGGATTCACCAAACCTAAAATTCTTGAAGACTTAAAGCTTGAAGCTGTGAAATTCTCAGAAACCAGAACTGTATTGGGAAAAGAAGCTTTTGATAAATCTGGACTGGGATCACACAGAGAGAGAAGAATAAATAACAGATCTCAAGATAACATTTCACTGGCAGAATCTGGTATTGGGGTTACACAAGAAAACCTTGATAAGTTAGAATCTGTTCCGTTGATTTTTCACAGAATATTGAAGAAGCAGTTTTTGTTATACTTCATGAGTGATGGAAGAGTTTATAAAGTTGGAGAATCTGATGTTAATCTCAAATCATGGGAAGAACTGGAATATGTGCTTTATCTTCTAAAAGTTAAAAACAGACATACTCATGATGTTGCTCAAGTTTTGAGAGAAAAGATGCTGAGATCTAAAGCTATGCTTGGAGGAGGAGTATCAAGTGTCTACATTCCAAAGTATAGGGATCATACTGGAAAGTTGGTGGAAATGAAGAAAAATAGTGCTAGATTCAGGACTGCACTAAATAAGAAAGTTCTAGAGTTCAATCTAGAGTCTGATAAGGCTTTTTATATCAGACTTGGCAATGAAATGAACAAGAACAGCATCTATTCTTTAAGGGCTGCCATTTATCAAATTGGTGAAGATGAACCAGAATTGAAGGAGCTGAAGAAGGATATGATTGCTGAACTAGATCGAGCTGAGAGAAAGTTACTGTCAGATTATATCAGGACTGTACCTGATATCCAAGAAATTCAGTAAAGTCTGACTGTAAGTTTTTATATTTTCTATTCTAAGTTAAATTTAAACTCTGTTTTAAAATTAAACTCTGACATATTTTAAACACTGCATTTGTTATATGTTTTGACATCATCAATTATCTTTTTAACTTGTACATTTTTATTATGAACAAGTTGGGGGAGATTGTTAGATATAATTGCTGACGTTTGTTCATCAGTGTTTAAGTACCAGGTACATATCAGAGTTTATATAGAAGCCAGTCAGAGTTTGATAAAGTCTGACTGGGTGAAGAGTTTACATGGAAGCCGGTCAGAGTTTGTTAAAGTCTGACAGGGTGATAGTTGACTTAGCTGTCGGTGCAAAGATAAAGATTCTAGAAGTAATATATTCTGAAGATGGAAAGAAGCAGAATATATTGATACAGCTAAGGAAACGGAATAGAAGATAAGAAGCAATCCTTAATTGATATCAATTGTATAGCTAACTTATAGGAATATCAATTAGAGATGGATTGTATGTAGCTGTGTACTATAAAAACACAGATAGGTTATCCCTAGAAGGGACACGCGAACATTGAATATATTATTCTTGTAACCTAGTAGCTCTTTGTGATTCATTAACATCACTAAGAGAGAATTATTTAATATAATTCAGTTTGTTGATTTACAAACCTGTGTTCTTGATTGTTATTCTCATACATACTTGATTATATATTGTGTATTCGGCCTAACATAACTCATTGAGCTCTGGGAAGTTGTGGCTGGTGCTACTTATTGCAGACCGAATGTTTTCTTGATCATACAAGCACCTGAAGAAGGAATCATCAAACCATGTGAATAGGTGAAGCCAACAATTTTCTTTTATCACTTTCCTTAGCCAAGGAAGTAATAGAAGTTTAGCTAAAGGAGATCAGGGAATCTGTGTTGGGAACTAACTTGAAGAACATTTAGTCCATGATCGAAGACTTGATTCTTTCCTGGATGTTAAGTTTAACAGACATCTTGATAAAAGTTCCCAAGTAATTGATGAGTGGAAGAGAAGATCTTTGCTAGTAGAAGTAGAGGTAAAGCTGAGAATGGTGGTTTCTTCTACGTGCATTTCTGACTATCTTCCATAAGAAATGGCAACCATCTGTAGAGGAAAATATGCAGCCAACCATGGTATCTTATGCTCATTCTTGAAGGGTCTTCTGTATGGAACATCTACTCAGGGGGAGCATTTCTCAGAAAGTGTTAATCTACTTCTGCAACTTCAAGAAGACATCCTGTCAAATATCAAATCTCTTATCTACTCAGAAGCCAGGTTGAAGGAATAAGGTGTTCACTTGGATCAAGACAAGATTCTCCAACTCCTACAATATTCCATGTCTACTTCCTGGACATCTAGTCTTTCTCCTTGAGTTAAAATCTCAGTTAAAGAAATGAGTGGAACATCTACCTCGCAAATCTCTAGATCCACTGTACTCAGATCAGTTTCTTCAAGGGTTTTCTCTAAAGGAATTCTGTGTTGAACAGTACAGTGGAAATACTTTTAGATCCAAGTGTGACTCAACAAAGCGGACATCAGTACCAAGCTACTTGACGAACATTCTCTCTAGGATGGTAAGTAAGTGAGGTATGAATAAACTTCCTTAATTTTTTATGTCTCATATGCAGCCAGTGTTCAAATGACTTTCTTGAAAACTAAGTTTTCCAGAAAGAGTAAAATTTTTGTCTAAGTAAAAATTTACTTTATCGATGGATATCCTTATCCATATATAGTCATTTATAACACTGGATTAGTTTCTTTGCTTTGTCTATGGATACTGATTATCCGTAGATAATTTTCTACATCTATGGATACTACCTTGCTCCTCTACGGATACAGCAAAAAGGCAGTGTCTATATCTGTAGAAAATTAAGATCTAAATCTCAGCCGTTGTAAGTCATATATCTTTAGTTGAGATACATGTAGTTTACATAATGTCTGGCATTATTGATCAGTAGCTTTGCTGTTAAGCTGAAAAGCTCATGCAAAGTAGTTTTGAGGAGATAAATGAGTATTCTTTTGAGAATTCTCATACCAATTATTGAAAAAACTGAATTGAATACCATGGTAGGAAATTCATGTTTTGAAAGTTAGTTGGTGATCTCTCTCATGACTAAGTAACAGAATGCTAGAAATTATGTTAACCACTTGTTTATGTACTAGTACCTAAACTTATCCTGGAATTTTTTTTTGTATCTCAAGAGATTATCAACCTTTCAGTACTTGATAATCCAAGAGATACTTGATGTGTTCTAATTGGCTGCCTAGTTGTTGATACTTGCAGGATAATTTCCTAATCAAGAAGACACAACACAATTCATGCCAACTCTAAGGAAACAAGTTCAGGTCATGGCTCAGAAGGAATGCTTAGCTTAATGTCAAACCAAAAGATGTGGCTGAAGCGTCCAAGCATTTCTCAAAAGAGTCAAGTACACAAACCTCATGCACCATGCTATTGGAAGAAGTGATGTGCATGTTGTAGTGGAACTACACTATGTTCCAAGGGAACAACATTTAACCAGATATCTTACCAATGCTCTTAATGCAGCAACTCTCTCAAGTTGACTAATGAGTTTGGTAGGTAATGATTTCTTATTCTCTTGAATATCTGTGTTAAATGCATGCAACCAGTGATTTCGATCTCTGGAATTATTTGCCTATTTTGGTGTGATTTATTTGTTTTTATTTTTTTTATTGTCATGACAAGTCAATACAGTTGAATGATGTTACGCACTAAGTGAGGTTTTCTATGAAATGATCTTCTGAGTAATATTCAATGAGATAACAAGCTACTTTTCTCACTGATATTAAATAGTTGATAATCTCTAGACATCATTGTTGTTCTTTGATTTTTCCATGGATGAATATTCAGGGATATCATTTGTCAAATGTCATACATTTAATGAATGATGTCAGCTGAATATGTGTCTCGAAAATTCAAATAACTTGCTTGTTACATTATTCAAAAGTTATTGATTTTTACTGTAATGTCACTTGTGTAGAGATTTCTTTTTGAAAATGATTTAGTTGAACATATTTATATGGCAAGCTATTCATTTTTACTCCTATCTCTATTCAAATATCTCTGTCATGATAATCTTTGTAATCTGAGCCGAGACACTTTTTTCACTCAAGGAACTCGAGTAGTCTCTTCATTTACACTAGAGTGATTTAATGCATGTCTCTTCAGTTTTCCTAACCCCCGTTTAACCCTAGTTAAACACAAGGGTTATCTAGTAGCTCCCTGCCTATTTAAAGGCACAAGTTAAGCTCTCTTCCCCATCTTCATTTATAAAATCCTCTCTAAATGGCTTCTATAATTCTTGATATTAATCCGGAGGAGTTCAACGCCATGTCCACCATGAACAAGATTTTCCTGCTCCAGGAAAAGATTGATCGCCTCATCCAGGAAGAGCAGGAGGAAATAAATAGGATGAGAGCAGCTCTAGCCATTTTAATGGCTCGCAGCCGCTGGGGAGGTCCCGATGGAGGCCCTGAAGGAGCCTCTGGGGAGGCGGCAGTAGCATAGCTGCTGTCTGACTGTCTCTCCGGAGGAGAGGGCAAGGGACTGGGGAACTGGGATGTTTTGTTCCAGTTTTTGTTTTAAGTTTTCTTTATATGATGTAATTTTTTTTAATGTAAAATAGGGGTTTTCCCCCCCTTCTTTTGTTATCTTGATGTGTGATGCGTTTGTTTATTCTTTTTCTTTCTGCATACTTGAACTCATTAACTTGTTTAACCTCTTAAAACGGATTGCATGTTAACTGGATTCAATATCTAACAAGAAGAACTCGTAACAAACGTCTCATAAACACAAACAAATTCAACAAAAAAAATATATAATAATTAAAAATTACACATATTTCTTTTGTTTCGATGAATTGATCAAAGTATGACTCATGGACCCTATCTATCTAATCATCAACTTTGTTAAATTGTCAAGAAGCCCTAATTGTTCAACTAACAGACTTGTGAGCTCTCTGAGCTACACAACACCTGTTTCATCTGTTTTGCATGAACTCAAAGAAGAAATATCAGAAGAAAACTTGAAGAAGTTTGAAAGAATTTAACAATCTAATCAAGTTAGGTATTTGAAGCTTCTGATGATCTTTGTGAGGATGTTATAACAATTAACGGGAAAACTGGTAATCTTGGACTTTAAGAGAATAAACCTTCAATGGAGAAGGCTCTTAAAAAGTTCTTCACTGATAAATGGAAGGTAATCATCTAATCTTTATCAGACTCTCACTTGCTAACATCTATATCATATTTCTTTGCCTTTCTAAAAACTGAGATGAGAACTGATTGGAATGACCCCCAAGTTCTCTACCCTATCAGTTACACCCAAAATGTAATAAACAATTCCGAGCCCCCTGTACAGTTTCTTAACAAACTGTAGTTGCAAAATCTAGCAAATCTCAACCAGTGGGGAGTGATAAAGGAGTTAAGTGAGGGTGAGGGCAGTGGTGAACATCAAGAAACCACTAGAAGGAATGTGAGGGTGAGATTACCAGCCAAACTACCTTATGTCTTCTCAAAAAGGCATTTTGGTTAGAAAATAATTAGCTCTTTTCTGATTGTAGTCTCTTAAAAGACTATGATCATTGAAAAATGCTCTTATCCAGGAGCACTAATGAGGGTTTGGGACACTGTGTGCAAAATGTGACTTATTACCATTTCTGTTTCTTGAAGTAGAAAGGAAAAATATGCACATGCACAGGGGGAGCACACAATATTCTTAAATTCAGTTTGATGCATCTTCTTCAAATGTGAGGATGCAGTCCCCATTCCATTTCACCTCATTAAGTGATAACTGTAGCATTCAACTCATCAGTACTTGATTCTTCATTTTCTGAACTCTTGGAGAAGATCCATTCACCTAGTGATCATTCTCTTTCAGAGAATTCGTTGGATCACTAGTCTCTTTTTGATGATCTTGATGTAAGCACTTTGCACTTAAATGTCACATTCAATCTTCACAGAACTTACGTCAATTTCTACTTCACAAGCCCATTCTTCACTATCCTCTACGGATATCCTTCATCCGTAGACAGGTGTCTCTCAATCTACGGATAAGCCTAACCAGCAGCTATCCGTAGACAAATGATATTGACTTCCCTGATTCTTTCTTGAAAAATCATTCGGCTCATACAAACTGAGTATCAAGGAATTCAATATAGTTGAGACATCTATAGGATTGAGGGAAGGGAGCGAGTGGAGAGGCTGGCTTGAGACCAGGCAAAAGGAGAGGGGGAGAATAAGAGGCATGCTATTTCTTCCAGCATGGCAAAATAAGAGTCTTTGAGTACCCCTTTAGTAAGGGAAGGGGAGTTGTGTGAAGTGAGCCAGGATGAGATCCTGATGCAAGAATAGAAAGATTCCTGAGAGAAATCTTTCGATCCTTGAAGTGTTGGATTCGCATACCCAAATATCTTATTCAGTAACTAAGTTAATGCCTTTTTCTATCGTACTTGCTGATAACAAAAAAGGGGAGAAATTAGAGAAGGTAGGTTGTTCTCAGGGGGAGTTAGAAGGAGATCTCAGACCTCAGAATTTCTCTACCCTCAGTTACAATCTATTGGAACCCCTTATAAGAAGGTATAGACTAAGTTACAGGAAAGTATATGGAATCTGACAGCTTTATGTTTTTTTTATTTTTCTTTTTGCAGCATCATCAAATTATGTCCAGAATTAATCTCTATCTGAAGATCACTGAGAACTTTGAAGGGTTTTGTTATCATGAACTTAAGGATCTATGCCAGTTCTAACAGTCATAAATAAGGGGGAGATTGTTAGGGTTGAAACATTTGGAATGATGATAACAAAATGCTCAAGACAAGAATTTGATCATGATACCGAAGCTGATTGTCAGAAAGCTAGTTCACAGAAGCTGATAATCAGGAAGCTAACTAGAAGGCATTTTATCTATCCAAGGTCTAAAAGCCACATCAAATGTATGGAAGATATTCTGTCATCAAGTTCGGAAGCAATTCAGAAGCAAGCCAACAGATGTCTAATCAAGCACCAAGTGTTTCAGTGGTAAGCCTGCCTAAACAACTCAGTAATGGTGAGTTAATAAGGATGACAAGATGTTTTATCTAAGGATGAAGCTAAAGCTATGGAAATCTTATGTCATCTACGGATATTAGCTGAAAACATCGAATGTCATCAATGGATAGAAGCTTAGGACATCGAATCTCATCAACGGATAGAAGCTGAGAACATCTTATCTCATCTATGGATAAAAGCTGAAGACATCGCATCTACGAATAAAAAGCTGAAGAAAGTTGATCTACAGAAACATCTAAGGATGTCATGTTTTATCTATGGATGCAACTAAGGAGGTCATGGTCTATCTATGGATGCAACCAAGAATGTCATGTCCTATCTATGGATACAGTTTTGGGATATTACTTCTACTGATATTCTGAGATTACCTTTCTACGGATAACCGAAGTAGAATAGTAGTCTACGAATAAAGAATTAATACGCCTACTGGTATTCATCTCATTCAACATGAAAAACAAGCCTATGTAAAAAATCTTTTGGAATCTTCTTTATTTTACAGGTTGAATGGAGGACAGTCTCAGAGATCATCATTACACACCCGTGACTAAAAGATGGTGGATAACGACGCAAAAGATGTATGGAATAGGGAGTCAAATTGTAAATATTCGAAGGCTCAAATTCCTACAGATGAAATGTGAAGTCATCCATTATCTTCTATGTCTAGATAGATAAATAAGAGTTAAAGCAACTACCTAGAAGTTTACTTTCTAACTGGACGCAAAGGAAAAGCTTGACAAGCATAAAGACCTACATGCAATACTACATGTTCACTTATCTCAGCTGATAGTGACTTGAAAATCGGGTAACCAAGGAAAGGTCTCTTTCATGCAGATGTCACATGGGCTTGGAAGCTAGGTCAATTGCATGGACTTAGTAATTCTTGAAGATAGAAGCACACTCAACTAGAAAGCACCATTTGGGACTATACAAGTTTATCTGTGATACTAGCCAAGGCATTTCCCGAATAGGATAGTTTCTGAGTCGAGCATGTGAACAAGCAGAACCAAAAATGTAATATTTTATTATGTTGTAGGTTTTTGTTTGTAACATAGAGTTGATGTATATAAGACTGTATGGAGTAGCATAGAAACATGATGAAAAGAGAGCACAAAGTTGAATGAAAAACACTTAGGCTATCTTTCATCATCTGTGTAAGCAGCTGGAGTTTGTTGAAAAACAAAACCAGAGAATTCTTCAATATACACCTCAGGTGGGCTTTTTCCGAGAAACCCACCTAAAAAGTTTAAAAAGTTTGCTTGTCTCCTACATTTATTTTTAACTAGAAGAATTCATTTATGTTCACGGCTTGACTGAAGTTTAGTTAATTTGCAAACACATATGTTCATACTGTAAGAGGTTCGAAAAAGTTTTGTAAAATTAACTATATTGTATTCAACCCCCCCCCCCCCTTCTACAATCTAGGTTGCATTGTTTTTGGAATAACCCATGTCTTCCTTACTTAAAATCCTGATTTTTGTTTCTTGGATATATGTTAGACTAAAGTTGTGTTTTGATATCAGAGTTTTGAGCTCTTCTTGTCTCTTTTTGATGTTTACTCCCCTTATGTTCCAACTTAGAAGTTTGAGCTTATCCATAAATAACAAGTAAAAGTACTTATAGTAACTCTTATTAATTTAAATTGCTGCTTCTTCCGGTTGCTCTTGAATTCTCTGAATTATCTCTCCCCTATCTTTTTTTAATGTGAGACCCATATTTTCTGCTGATTCCACTATCATGGCTGCATCATTTCTTGATTTTTGCTTTAGACCTCCCCCCTGTAATTTCTCTGGAGCCTTGTACATAGCCACTGTGGATATTAGTTGACCTCTCCCTTTTTCCTACCTTTTAGAAAATGATTTGTTTTTTTGAAATTAGATTTTTTCTTTGGTCTTCCCACTCCTTTCAGTTTTGTATCTTTCAATAGTCTACAAATGGTTGGTTGTGAACTCAATTCCACTAAGTTTTCCTGTTCCAGATACTCTTCATCCCGTAGGAAAGATTTCAAAGGGCTTTTTTCACTGTTGATAACATTTTCCTCAGAAGACGAAGGTCCAGTTATTCCATCTAGTATATGTCTCTCCATTCTATGCTCCTCTCCTTGCTCAAATCCAGGTTTCAAAAAACCCTGCAATGGATTATTTCCCACTCCTTCTTTCTTTTTCCTTTCTTCTGACTGAATAATATTTTCTACCAAAACTTCACGGCTTGAAGAGATAGTTACCTTTTGTGCTAGAGCAATATCCTCAACATTCTCTTGACCCCTTTTTTCTTTCCATACTGTCTCAGAGACATTGTTTCTGGTATTTTCCTGATCCCTCCTTTTTTCAGATAAATTTGATTCTGAAACTCTGGAGATGAGCAAAAATTCTTCTTCAGCTACCCATCTTTTCTTATCCTCTTCTAACCTTTCCCCTGTGCATATTTGGATTTCATACGAGGTACTCTCTAATAACAACAGCTTTACTAATTTCCCTCATATATTTACAGTTTCATGTCTTCTGATATTGTTTAGATCATTAGTGTACAGAGCTACAATGGGATTTTCTATTCTTTGAATGAGTGATTGATCATTCACCCACCATTCCAAACTTCCAATCCCTCTAGTAATTTCCTTTAGGTTTTCTTCTTTCCATGCTATAAAAGGCAGTCCCCTGCATTCTATGAAATCTTTTCTTTTGATCATAAATTGGATTGGTTCAATGTCCTCCCATCTTTTGAACCATGAGCTCAAAAATCCCAGGTCAAAAGACTCCATGTCTTTTTTTATTCCCAAAAGTGACCATAAATCTCTAGCTAGTGAGTTCTGATATGTGAATCATATATTCAAAGCCCATTTCTTTCATTATATCATTGAGTATGTCCCCTTTCATTTTGAAATAAGAGATTCCTATCTTGCTTCTTTCCATCACATTCTCCAAATCTTGATTCACTAGGATTTCTGCTACCTCTTTTGTAGACCTTTTGGTAATTGTTCCTTCCTTCAAAAGAACTGTCTCTACTTCATTTTTTTTCTTTCCGCTTGCTTATAGTATCCTTAGGGGTCTCTCCTTTCTTCTTCCCCTCTAATCTTCCAATTACTCTAGATGAACCAAAATTCTTTACCCCAGTTTTTTCCCTAGCCATTAGCAAAATTAACTCTTCCCTTTGAAAACTTTTATTATTTAGGGCTTCAATTATTTTTCCTGCTTCCTCTTCAGAGGAGGTTATCACAAAACCGATTCTATTATTATATCTATCTCTCTTTTTTGGTAGAATAATATCCAAGATTCTTCATGCTCCCTTGAAATGTTCCCAAACTTCTTTAGCTTTTGCGTCTTTTGGAATCTTTGCTACAAAGATTGTGCCTTTTTGAGATTGAGATTGTTTTTTCTTCTTATAGCTAATAATCTGCCATTTTCCCTTTTCTTTCTCTTTTCCAGATTCCAATCTATGAGAGATATTCTATCCCATAACGATTTCAGAAAAAGACTTATCATTTCCAGTAGTTCTTACCTCTCTGCGGGCTTTCTCCAAGCTGTTGAAATGAATCTGGTTTAGCGCCATCTGTACTGCTTCCTCATCTCCTTGAACTACCCTCTGTCATGGATTTCTGTCAACTAGAATCTGGTTTACTTCAATGACTTCTTTTACTTGTAAATCCAATTTGTACCTCTTTTCCGGATCACTTTCTTTCCAATATGTTTTAACCATATCTCAACATGTGTTTATCCCCCTTTTCCATCGACTTTACCAATCCTTTATCCAATAAGCTTTTGTAGGTGCTCACTTCCTTTTTGACTTCTTCTAACTCGTCTTCTGAAACCCATCTCGTCTCTTCTCCGAATTGAAGCTTTCCTTTTTCGATCCATCTCCTCCTTGAATCTCTATTTTGAATTTTGAAAACCCTAGAATCTCTCTCTACCATTGCGCTCTCTTTCTCTCTCTCCATCTTCAATTTTTAAAAGCCGATTTCTTATAATAAGTTATTTTTGAAAGGTATACTTATTAGTGTTAGCATATTAAATATTATTAAATTATTAAAGATGGAGATGTTCGACGTGGCAAGTTCGAGGCCAAAGCAAATGAAACAATCTTTGTTGGTTACTCCAAAAGATCTTACATGGTGTATATAATTGATCAACACCAGGTGAAAGAAAGTGTCAATGTTACTTTTGATGACACTAAACTCCCAAATATCCAAACAGAAAATTCATCTGAGAAATTGAAGTTTGATGACATGTCAGATTCAGAATTAGATTATGAGAATCCACCCGTGATTGTTGCTAGTGATATCAATGACAATGATGATAATGATCGTGGTGGTGGTGGTGGAAACATTGATAACAATGGAGATACCACTAATACTGGAGAAGAATCACCAAGATAATCTGGCAACAACTCAAGGGGAGATAATGAAGGGTCAACTAGTGATTCACAACATCACAATGAATTTCAAGGTGAATCATCAAGATCAAATCTTCCAAGACAAATAGTTTGGAATAGAGCTCATCCTTTTGAACTGATTATTGGTGATTCAGGTGTTGGAGTTAGAACTAGAAGTGCTACTCAGAATGAATGTCATTATTCAGGGTTTCTTTCTGAAATGGAACGAAAGAAGATTGAGGAAGCACTGACCGATCCTGATTGGGTGATTGCAATGCAAGATGAACTCAATCAATTTGAACAACAACAAGTTTAGAAGGTGGTACCTAGACCAAAGAACAAGAAAGTAGTTGGTACTCGGTTGGTATTCAGAAACAAATTAGATGAAGATGGCATAGTAACAAGAAACAAAGCAAGACTGGTTGCTCAAAGGTATTCACAAGATGAAGGCATTGATTATGATGAAACCTATGCACCAGTGGTAAGGATTGAGTCCATCAGGATGTTCTTAGCATTTGCAGCATACTCAAATTTTAAAGTATATCAAATGGATGTTAAGAGTGCATTCCTAAATGGTGAGCTGGATGAAGAGGTATATGTAGAACAACACCTTGGCTTTGAAAATCAAGATTTGTTGGACTTTGCCTACTTCCTGTTCAAGGCTATCTATGGTCTCAAACAAGCCCCGAGAAAATGGTATGACACTCTTTCTAGTTTTTTACTTGAGAATGGTTTTGTTAGAGGTGTCATAGACAAAACTTTATTTTCTAAAAAGCATAAAGATGATATGATTTTTGTCTAAGTCTATGTGGATGACATCATATTTGGGTCTACTAACGATAATCTTTGCAAGAGATTTGATAAACTAATGCAGAGTAAGTTTGAAATGAGTCTTATGGGTGAGCTGTAATTCTTTCTTGGATTACAAGTAAATCAAAGATTAGATGGTTTATTTATTTGTCAATCAAGTATCTCAAAGAACTCCTCAAGAAATATCACATGGAGGATTCAACATCAACAAGAACTCCATCATCTACAGCTGTCAAGCTTGGAGCTTGTGAAAATTCTATCAAGTTAGATGTTACAAGCTACAGAGGTATGATTGGATCATTACTCTATCTTACTGCAAGTTGACCTGATATTATGTATGCTACATGCTTATGTGCAAGGTTCCTAGCGGATCCTAGAGATTTACATCTCGTTGCTGTAAAAAGAATCTTGAGATATCTTAAGGGTACACCTAATCTAGGTATCTGGTACCCTAAAGAATCTGGTTTTAACCTTGTTGGATATACAGATTCAAATTATGCAGGTAGTGTTGTTGATAGGAAAAGCACTTCTGGAAGTTGTCAATTCCTAGGTAGCAGATTGTTTTCCTAGTACAACAAGAAACATCAAACATTTTCCAATTCAATAGCAGAAGGTGAATATATTGCTGATGGAAGCTGTTGTGCTCAGATCTTATGGATAAGGAATCAATTGCAAGACTATGGCTTTGTATTAAACAAAATTCCTATTCTGTGTGACAATACAAGTGCCATAGCAATCTCCAACAACCCGGTTCAGCACTCGAGCACATTGACATCATGTATCATTTTATTCGAGAGCATGTCATGAATGGTACCGTGGAGTTGCATTTTGTACCCACAGAGGAACAACCAGCAAATATCTTTACTAAATCACTTGATGAATCCACATTTAACAGGTTAGTTGGTAAATTGGATATGTTGAATAGTTTTAGTAATTAATCTTGTTTATAGTTGATGTTTGTTCTTGATTAAATTTGCAAGTGTTTATGCGCTGTATATTTTAAAATTCACTTGTAAATTTATTTTATCAAAACATTTTCTCTTGTGTATAATTACTGTTTTTATTACCATGCCTTGTCCAATTGTTAAGCTTTCTAGTTTGAGTATTTTAAAATAATTTATTTTCTCTAAAAATATTTTTCTCAAAATTTTTCAGTTAAAATTTGTAGAGAAATCTATTTTTATTGAAAATTTACTAATTTTAAAATACTTGAATAGCTTGTACATGTTTTGTAAATTAATTTCAGAATTTTATTTCAGTTTTGAACTATTAAGACTTTCTTTAGTTTTTACAGTATTTTTAATTGTTTTTCTTTGTTATATTCGCATTTTAATTTGTTAATAGTTTGTTTATTTTGTATTAACAAGGCTATTCTATAGTCTTGCTAATAGTTCTTGCAAAATACAAATTCTGTTTTTATTTTTAATCGTCTTACAATATTTTTGTACCGGTAAGACTATCCAATAGTCTTGCCGATAGTCTTTGTAGCTATTCTATATTATTTTTTGTGTATTTCTATTAATTTTTTTATTAATAGTCTTACTAACAATTTTGAACTAATAGTCTTAACGACAGTCTTTTTAGTTGATATATATATATATATATATATATATATATATATATATATATATATATATATATATATATATATATATATTATATATATTATATATATTATATATTTTTATAGTCTGTTCAGTTTTTTGTACTAGTAAGACTATCGGTAAGACTATCCAATAGTCTTACTGATTGTCTTGCTAGTTATCAGTATATATTATTTTTGTTTAATTCCCCTAAGACTATTCGATAGTCTTCTAAAACTCAAGTTTTAACTTAGCTTATTTTTTGCTCTCTAGCATATACATACACGCGCATATACTACATTTTTCACTCGATTTCTCAGTCAATTCTTCATATTTCTTGATTCTGAACACTTTGTTGAATAGATCTAATTCAGGGCTTTAATTTAATTCTTTAAAATTGAACTTTGGTTGAGTTTTTAAGAATTGTGTTTTTGGAACCCCATTAGATTCTTGAGTTGTTTGAATTTCTGGACTTGATTTTGAGAAAATTAAAAATAGGCTTTTGTTTGTTTTGTTTTAAGGATCATCATATTTAAATTTGGTTAATTTTGGTGAATTTTTGATTTTTCAGATTTTAATTAATTTTTAATTAATTTGTATTCCTTAAAATTTGAATTAATCTTAATTAATTGAATTTTCCATTGTTTTATATAAATGGCTTTCGAGATTGTCAAAAACAATTTTCTTGGGTATTTTGATCCCCTAAAATGTCCCTTTGAACGGTTTAGGCTATGGATTCGTTTTTTAAATGAGCATTCATGTGTCTGACATACTATTTGCCTTAATGCTAACTTAAAATATGAACCTTTAAAATTTCTGTGTTCCTCTGTTGTTGTGTCCACTGATTTGTCTTCTTTCACATTCACTATTGCTGACACACACTACACAATTAATGAGGGTGTTCTTTGTGATGCTTTACATCTTCCCAAGGATGATTTTGTTAATCTACCCACTGATGCTTACCTAACTCAATTTTTCACCAACATTAATTATCAAGGTCCAGTAGATTTAACAAAACTTTCAAAAAGCAACTAGGTCAGTGAGTGGGATGTGTTTTTTGATACCCTGGCTAAAGTTTTTAGTAACTGCACTAAAACCAATTTTCATAATATTCTTTCTCTTCTCCAGTACATTTGTTTTGCAGTTGCTAATAATCTTAAAATCAATATTGGTCGTCTTTTCTGGAATCAAGTGATCAGGAGAGTTATAGTTGCTAAGAGTGATCATGTTAGTGGTAGAAAGGTCAAATGTTTCTATCCTCGTTTCCTCACTTTAATCATTAATCATGTGCTTTATGATGATCATAAGGAGTTGTTTAGACTTGGTGGTTATGATACTTCTCAAACCACACATGTTAAATTCTTTCAAAGATTAACTCCTCTCTTGAATTCCACTCTGTCCTAGTGGTCATAACTCCTTTCATGACCCAATTCATTCCTCTTCCTACTTTTGGACCGCAAGTTCCCGAACAACAACCTTCAGTGGATGAATCCACCCCTACTACAGGTAATACATCCTAACTCTTCATTTACTTCTAGTACTAGTGTTGAAACCCAAGTGGTTGTTAGGGCTGACCAAGAGGTTGTAGAACCACAACCTCTAAACCAGGTCATAGAGCCAAACACAGAGTCAACAACTCCCATGACCTCTCAGCCTATACATAAATTACCTATCAGGAGAAGTAGTGAAGTTGTAACTAAGAGTGATCCCACAACTCTGCCTCGACTAAAGAAGAGAAGAACACTTATTGAGGCATCTGTAAGCCCATCTGTATCCTCCCAACAGGATATGGATTTTGAAATGGACAATGAACCGCTTCTAGAGACATTCTCTCAACAGGATGAATCTATTGAATTTCACTATAGGGTCGTGGAAACTTGTATTGAGTCAAGCACACTCCCATTACTCACAATGGGATAAGACATAACCTTAGAAGAAACTCAGGACACCTTGTCAGGAGAGCACTTACAGTTGGATACAGTTGTTAGGAACTATGTTGTTTCTTGATGATAACTAGACTAACTTAGTGAAAATTGTATAAGTAAATGTAGCCTTCAACGGATAACATGCTTTTGCAGTATCCGTGGAAGGGTAGCTTATCTACAGATAAGACTCAATGTAGCACGCCAGTGTAATCCTGATGTACAATCATGAGATGCAATCCTGATGTGTATTCTTGATTTGTAATCCTGATGTTGAAGTTGAAGTATTAATTTTTAGGCTGAATAAGTCATGTTGACTATTAATGGATATGTAGAATAGGGAGGCTAATTGTAAATAGACTATGCCTTATAATTCTACATAAGTGAAATTGACTGTCTATGGATAACAACATTAGCCTTCTACGGATGTGGACAATGTACTGTCTACGGATAACAGTACTAGCTGTCTACGGATGTGATCAAGATATTCTCAACAGATACAACTCAAATAGCTTCTACGGATACACATTGTACTTTGTGAAAGGGACAGTTCAGACAGTGCACATGGGTTGACAGACTATACAAAGCATGGAAGCCAGTATTTCTGGAAAACTCACGAGAAGAAGAAGCATTCTGTTTTGCCCAGTCAAAAGTAGCATTTCTATAAAAGACTATCAGCCAAGAAGGGCAAGCTACCAACACATGGACCACTACTCAGAATGGAGAAACAAGGATCTTGAACAGATTTACTTTTTGTATTATTGACTATTCGAAATATCTTGTAAACTTGGGATATATAACCAAGTGTAACATTATTCTAGAACTAAGAAATCAGTTAGGCAATTTAGAGAGCTCAAAAGAAATATCCTTTGTAAATTGCTAAAGCTAGAATAATGTGTATGCAGCTGTGTCTTTATTCATAAACATCATAGAGATTTCTTCAAATAAAAATCTCTCAGGTTGATAAATCAATCCACCTGAATTTTTAATTCTTGTGTTATCTTATCTTGTTTATTTTTCTGTTCTTGATTTTACTTTCACATCTCTACTGTCAAGAATCAAAGAATTTTCAAAGATTGTATTCAACACCCCCACCCCCTTCTACAATCTTGGTTCATTGTCTGGGAATAACAATTGGTATCAGAGCAAGCTTCTAATATACAAGAAGTTTAAAGATCTAAAGACATCAGAATCAGGGGTCAGAAGGATTATGGAGTTAAAATACCAGTTCTTGATAGAGAGAATTATTTTCACTGGAAAGTAAAAATGCGACTACATCTAATGTCTATGAATGAAGGATATGTAGAGTGCATAGATCATGGCCTTCATATACCAATGAAGCCAAACACCTCAATAGCTCAAGCACCTGCAGGACCTCCAAGCACCATTCCAAAGTTACCTTCAGAATAGACTCCTGAGGACAACATTGCAGTTCATAAAGATAAGAAGGCCATGAATATTTTGTTCAATGGTCTTGATTCTGACATGTTTGACAATGTTATTAATTGTTCTACAACAAAGGAGATTTGGGACAATGTCCAAACCATCTGTGAAGGAACTGAACAGGTAAGGGAAAACAAGATACAACTCCTCATACAACAGTATGAACACTTTCACTTCAAGAGTGGAGAATCTTTGAATGATACTTTTAGTAGATTTCAAAAATTGCTGAATGGATTGAAGTTGTATGGGAGGGTGTATCAAATCAAATATTCAAATCTTAAATTTCGCAGAGCCTTGCCAAAGGAGTGGAAGCCTATGACTGTTTCCTTGAGAAACACTCAAGAGTATAAGGATTTTACACTTGAGAGGCTATATGGAACCCTGAAAACATATGAGTTGGAAATGGAGCAGGATGAGGAAATTGAGAAGGTCCAAAAGAAAACCGGATCTGTTGCCCTAGTAGCAAGTGTTGAAAAGGCTGAGGACATGAAAGAAGAAGCTGCTGAAACTACACCAAGTACAAGTGCTTGTGAAGGTAGGACTGAATCAAGAAAGTGCAAAGGAAAGATGATTGAAGAAAGTGAGCCTTCTAACTAAGATGAAATGGATGAGCTAGATGAATATTTGGCTTTTCTGTCAAGAAAATTCTCAAAGCTCAAGTTCAGGAGAAACCCTGAAGTGTACAAACCATTCAGAAAGGACTTTCAATCAAACAAGAACTTTGCTGAGAGGTCCAAGTTTAAATGTTTCGATTGTGGAATGGGAGGTCACTTTGCTAATGCATGTAGAAAACCAAAAGCTGAGAAGAGTGACAGGAAGTTTGAGCCTGTTGAGTACAAGAAGAAATACTTTGATCTTCTTAAGCAAAAGGGTAGAGCATTCATAACACAAGACTATGACTGGGTTGAAGATGAGAATGATTCTGAGGAGGACACTGAATTTGTGAACCTTGCACTGATGGCTGATTCAAGTGAGTAGGAGGCCAGTTCATCATCCAATCAGGTCATTACCACCAATGTCTCTGAGCTTTCTACTAAGGAATGCAATAGTGCAATTAATGATATGCCCACTGAATTGTACCATATGCGTATTTCTCTTAAATAACTTACAAATGAAAACACCATGATTAAATATGCTAATCAGTTTTTAAGTGATAGGAATGCTGTTCTAGAAACTCAATTTATTGAGTTTGAGAAAATGAGACTAGAGTGTCGAGTTGCCAAGGATGAACTGCTAGATGTGCTAAAAAGAGAAGAAATTCTCAAAGCACAGTTAGCTAGAGAACAGGAAACAATTGCTAGATGGACTGATTCCAGGAATGTTACCACAAATATAATTAAGGCTCAAGGTGTGGATACATTCTACAAGGAATCAGCAGAAAAAGATAACAAGAAACTAGATGTTTAGTATCTAGAAGATGACACATCTACGGATAGTGATCATCCGTTGATGGGTAACACCTCTACGTATATTACTTGTCCAATGAAGTGTACATCTAATGTTAGTCAAGAGAAACTTGAGAAGCTGAACAAAAAGTATGGTCCAACCAGCAAAAATTTTGTTCAGGGAGAATGTAGCAAAACCAAAGCTAAGGATGTCAACATAGGTCACTTGTCCAACAAACAATTGAAGGGCAAGTTAGAAAATATAGAGGTCAAGGCTGAAGGGAAAAAGAAAAAGAACAGAAATGGTAAGGTATGGATTAACAAGCATAGCAACTTTACACCTGACAAGTATGCTCCTAGGAAAACTTGTGTTAAGTGTGGTAGTGTTAATCATTTATCTACCATTTACAAAACTGTTAAAACTTCATCTGTTCAAATGCCAATGCCTGCACCCAATATGCCTATGCCTGTTATGCATAACATGTTTGCACATACTGATCATGCTTCAAATCTGTATGCCAACATGCCATTTGTTTCAAATCCCTATATGAATGCATTCACAATGCTACAAATGACATGGAGCATGCCACACATGAACACTATGTATGCACAACATCCCCAAATGCCTGCATCTAACATGTATGCATATGAACATCCTCAACATGTTGTCTCTCAGAGGTCAACACCCAGGGTCAAGGTTGATTTAACTCAACCTGAGATTAAGGTGCAAAATGACAAGAAAGGCAAAGTTAAAGCTAACAGGAAAGGACCCAAGGACACTTGGGTACCAAAATCAACTTGATTTGGTTTTGTTGTGTGCAGGGAAACATAAAGAATCTATGGTATTTAGACAGTAGTTGTTCTAGGCACATGACTGGAGATTCTACCATGCTCACAGAGTTTGTGGAGAAAGCTGGCCCTAACATAACCTTTGGAGATGACAACAAAGGTTAAACTAAGGGATATGGCTTGATTTCAAAGGAAAATGTCATCATTGATGAAGTAGCACTAGTTGATGGACTTAAGCACAACTTGTTAAGTATCAGTCAACTTTGTGATAAAGGTTTCTTAGTATCATTCAATCAAGGAGCCTGCGTTGTTTCAAACAAAGAAAACAACAATGTGGTGTTGACTGGCCACAGAAGAGGTAATCTGTACATAGCTGACTACAACTCAACAGGTTCATATTCTATCACTTGTCTTCTGAGTAAAGCAAGTAAGGATGAGAGTTGGCTATGGCACAAAAGGCTGTCACATTTGAACTTCAAGTCAATGAATGATCTGGTAAGAAGAGACCTAGTAAGAGGACTTCCTCAGTTGGAATTTTCCAAGGATGGACTTTGTGATGCTTGCCAGAAAGGGGAGCAAAAGAAGAATTCTTTCAGAAGCAAGTTGGACTCATCAATTGAGCAACCTCTACAGCTGTTACACATGGATCTATTTGGACCAGTGAATGTCATGTCAATTTCAAAGAAAATATACTGCCTTGTGATTGTGGATGATTTTTCAAAATTTACATGGACATACTTTGTACACTCTAAAGATGAGGCAAGTGAAATCATAATCAATCACATCAAGGCTGCTAACAATCATCCTGATCTCAAAGTCAGAAGAATCAGGAGTGACAATGACACTGAGTTCAAAAATTCAACAATGAAGCTGTTTTGTGAGGAGAATGGAATCATTCATGAGTTTTCTACAACAAGAACACCACAACAAAATGGAGTGGTGGAAAGGAAAAATAGAACTCTAATTGAGGCTGCAAGAACAATGCTAGGAGAATCAAAGTTGTCTACTTATTTTTGGGCTGAAGTAGTTAACACTGCATGTTTCACTCAAAACATCTCTTTGATCAATCAAGCAAAAGGAATGACTCCATATCAGCTGCTCAAAGGAAGGAAACCATCCTTGAATTTTCTACATGTCTTTGGATGCAAATGTTTTGTATTGAGAAACCAAGGTGAACATCTTGGAAAATTTGACTCAAAAGTGGCTTCATCTGCCTTTGATGATGCCAGCTGGAAAAGCCTACAGGGTTTTCAATCACAGAATCAACATTGTTATGGAATCTGTACATGTTGTTTTTGATGATGCCAGAATTCAAGGTCTCACTGATGAGGGTTTTCATGAAACTCTCAGGTTTGAGAATGAGGTGGAAGGTCTATTTTATGATGATGAAGATGATGATTATGAGGATGAATCAGTTCCTCCAAGGATGATTATTTCAAATATGGATAACTCAAGTTCAAATGAGTCATCCATAGAAGGGACAAATGGAGCATTCGTAGGAAGCCAAAATGGAGCATCCGTAGGAAGCCAAAATAGAGCATCCGTAGGAAGCCAAGTTGGAGCATCCATAGGAAGCCAAAATGGAGTATCTGTAGGTGGATCACAACACAGGGTTACTACCCCAATAAACTCAGGGTGAGTTTCTCTGAGTCAAGGATCAACCTCACATGATCATGCTTATGAGAATGACGCCACATCTTCAAGACCTACACCTGCAACAAGAAGAAAATGGATAAGGGATCATCTATTTGAACTAATCATTGGTGATGCATCCTCAAATGTCCAAACTAGAAGAGCTACTCAAGATGAATGTTTATACAACAGTTTTTTTTATCAAGAAGAACCAAAGAAAGTTGAGGATGCTCTTTTAGATCTAGATTGGGTGTTAGCTATGCAGGAAGAGCTAAACCAATTTGAGAGAAACAAAGTATGGAAGCTGGTACCCAAACCTAAAGACAGAAGTGTTATAGGAACAAAATGGGTATTCAGAAACAAGATGGATGAAAATGGCATTCTCACAAGGAACAAAGCAAGATTGGTTGTTAAGGGCTATTCTCAAGAAGAAGGAATAGATTGTGATGAAACATTTGTCCCTGTTAATAGATTGGAAGCAATAAGGATATTCCTGGCCTATGCAGTCCATGCCAATTTCAAGGTCTATCAAATGGATGTCAAGAGTGCCTTCTTGAATGGGGAACTGGAAGAGGAGGTGTATGTCTGTCAACCTCCTGGACTGAAGCAAGCACCTAGAGCCTGGTATGACACTCTGTCACAGTTTCTTTTAGAGAATCACTTCACTAGATGTACTATTGACAAAACTCTTTTCTTTAGAAATGTTAATGGCTCTAGTATACTTGTTCAAATTTATGTAGATGACATAATTTTTGGGTCTACAGATGAGAAGCTTTGCAAAAGGTTTGCCAAACTTATGCAAAGTAAATATGAAATGAGCATGATGGGTGAACTTACCTATTACCTTGACTTACAAGTTAAGCAAGTAAAAGAAGGAATCTTCATTAGTCAAACTAAATATATCTTTGATCTATTAAAGAAGTTTGATCTAATGGATTGCTCACCTGCTAAAACACCCATGCCAACTGCCACTAAGCTTGAATTGAATACTAAGGAAAAATCTGTGGACATTTCAAGCAATAGAGGCATGGTAGGCTCACTTTTATATTTAACAGCTAGTAGACCCGATATTATGTTTGCTACATGTCTATGTGCTAGATTTCAGGCTGATCCTAGAGACTTAATTTCTATCAAGAGGATTTTCTGATATCTCAAGGGAACACCAAACCTTGGCATTTGGTACCGTAGAGAATCTGGCTTTGATCTAATTGGTTATTCAGATGCAGACTATGCAGGTTGCAAGATTGACAGAAAAAGTACAACAGGCACCTGTCAATTTCTAGGAAACAAGCTTGTTTCATGGTTCAGTAAAAAGCAAACTTCTGTCTCTACTTCTACAGCTGAGGCAGAATACATTGCAACTCGAAGTTGTTGTGCACAGATTCTCTGGATGAAAAATCAACTAATAGACTATGGTCTAACAGTTAATAAGATTCCAATTTTCTGTGACAACACTATTGCAATTGTCATAACTGAGAATCTACTGCAGCACTCAAGGACTAAGCACATTGACATAAAGTATCACTTCATCAGGGAACATGTGATGAATGGTACTGTGGAACTTCATTTTGTTCCAAGTGAGCAGCAAATTGCAGACATTTTTACCAAGCCACTTGATGAATCAACATTCTCAAGGTTGGTAAGTGAGCTAGGTATGCTTAACTACTCTTAATTGATTTAAATGTCTGATAATTTCAATGCAGCCAGTGTCAACATGATTTTCATGAGAATTAAAACTCTCTGAAAAAGAAGAATTTTGTCTAAGTCAAAATTTCTCCCTCTACGGATATCCTTATCCATTGATGGTCATTTTTGACACTGGATTTTCTCTACATCTACGGATATTTTTTTTCTCCTCTACGGATGTTGAATCTCAAAAGGTAAAATCTTATCCGTAGATAGTGTAGTTTTAATCATAACCGTTAAAGTCACAATCTTATCCGTAGTTACATGCGTACAGTAAGTGTATGTAATTGTAGTAAATTTGTGGCTTTACTTTTTAAACTCATTACTTTTAAACGGTTATTTTCTTGCCCAATCAGATAATTTCTTTCAATTATTCTGATTTTCTTAGTGAATTATTTTGGGGGAGTATAAATTGATTTTTACTCCCAGTTAATCATTTTCTATCATTTTCCAAAATTCACTAAGGCAAGAACTCATCTTCTCTCTCAAAACAAAAATCTCTCTCTGTAATCCCAAACTCTACATCAATGGCACCAACCAACAAGATTATGTCTCTCACTGGTTTCACATATGAGAAGAACAACTTCACAACACTGGTGGACTTCGAAGAGAAGAACGCATCATATCACACTATGATGAGGTTTCTTCAGAACTGCAAACTCTCAAAGGTAATGTTCGAAGCCCCCAAATTACACTTTGAGGTGATTGAAGCAATCTGGGAATCAACTGTGTTTGATTCTTTCAATGCTACTATCACCTTTGATCTTCAAGGTAAGGAATATGTGATTAATAGTGATGTCATTACTGCTTGCTTGAATTTGCCTGAAAATAATAGGTTAGAAAAGTATAGTGATACTGATATTGTTAACATGCTGAATTCAAGAGGCACAGGTAAGTCAGGTAATTTCCTCAACTGTACCTTCCTCCATTGTTATTTATTTGATTTCTAGTGCCACCATGGAGGCTGGAACTGTCCAACAACCTCCTACCCAAGTGGCCACCTCTACAATTCCCAAGTCCAAATCCAGAAAGCCAACCTCAGGTGTCTCTCAAAAGGCACCTGTTGTAAAAACTACCAAAGCCCTTGAGGGGAGTGTAAAGGTGGTAGTAAGTGGTGAGGGAAGGGGTGAACATCAAAGAAACCCTAAGAACAAGGAGGGTGAGATAAGTGTGTCCCAGCCAAGACACCCTGCATCTTCTCAAAAAGATGCAGTGGTTGAAAAGGATTCAAACACATCCCTAGTGGCATCCTCCTAAAAGGATGTTGCTATTGAAAATAGTCCCCAACCAGGGACACGACACAAGAGGGATAGGGACACCAGAAGCCCTACAGATACAACCAAGGCCTATGAAAGGAGGAAGAGGTCTAAAACATCTGGGGTTGCACATGGATCATACACAGTGCCAATGGCACCATCACAAATTCAGTTTGATGTGGCTCTAGTAAATGTGGAGTCACAGCCCCATTCTCTAATCATTCAAACTGACACAGAAACCCGAAGCTCACCTACTCTTTCTTTGGATGTGGACATGATTCACATATCCATTCCTGATTCTCCATCTTTAACCTTCTTGGAGAAGCCCCACTCTGAAATTGGTGGTCATCATCTTCTTGATGATTTGTTGGACCACCAATCTATCATTTCTAAGGCTTTGGCTTCATCTGTGGCTCTCAATTTAAAATCAATCTCCACAGATTCAGCCATAGTCTCCATTTCTAGAGTTGCTCATTTTTCTTCATCTACAGATATTTCTCATCCGTTTACAAGTGTTTGTCTGTCTACGGATATGACTCAAATCAGTTATCCGTTAACATATACTTCTACTACCTCTACGGATACTCCTTCCACACTATTACTTCAAACATCAAATATTACAACTACCAGTGTGGATGAGTTAGTAGTAGTTCAAACACCTTTAGGATTGAGGGAAGGGGGTGAAGCCATTGAGACTGAGGGGCTGGCTTGTAGCCAGGTAAAAGGAGAGGAAGAGAAAGAGAGACGGACTATTTCTTCCAGTCTGGTAAAAGTGAGCTACGAGAGTTCCACCTTAGTAGGTGACGGTGAGGGTGTGAGAGGTGTGAGCTAGGGGGAGCCCCTGATGCAAGAAAAGAGAGAAATTGAGAGAAAGGCGGGTACAAGAGATATAAGGATGGAAGACTCAGCCATTGCAAGTGAGTCAATGGATGTCAGTGATGCAGACAGGGAGATGCTGTTCCAACTTGAATATCAACATGAGTTGGATCAAGTCAACCTGAATGCTGAGACATTTACTCATCCTGATCCAGCCTATCAAGTCTTGGCTGGACAGGGCAATGTGGAGGCAGAAAGGATGTTGAATTTAGTACACACTACTGAATCAATGTCTAGGGAAAAGGAAGCAATCACTAATCTGCCTCCAGGATCCGGTGAAGAGGTTGAGTATGATGAAGACTCTGAAGACCAGGAAGAAAACTCAGATGGTGATGAAGGCCCTTCCACCTCAGGAAACACACCAGGTTGGTTGTTTGATACAGAAGCTAAATCTGATGCAATCAACTTGGTGATCTTAAAGGAATATCAAAAGGCTTCCACTGAGTTTCAATTAGCTAATCCATCTCAGAATCTCATCTTGTCCAAGTTCATGACAAACCTCCAATTACAGAAGATGTAGTTTCTACATCAAAGGACACAGACAAATGAGGTAAAGGCAATCATTGACAATGTCAATGACAGCCTTAACATGAGACTTGATACCGCATTCCCTTTCTCTACCATAAGGACTATTCAGAGAAGAGTTGTTGAAGAAAACACTCTATCTAAGAGTGTGGAATCTCTATCAAAGAGGGTGGATAAGATGGAGGAGAAGCTGGATATCTTCCTTGAGCAACAGAAAGTGCAGACACAGCTCCTCCAACAATCGCTGCAGGCCCCTAGTACTACTCAACCCCTTGATGATAACAAAAAGGGGGAAAATACATATGTGGTCTCTGAACCAGCTAGGATGGAAGCATCTACTGAGGGGGAGACTGAGGGGGAGATTCCAGAAGTAATAGCTAATCAAAGTGAATTACAATTCACTATGGTCCTTCCAGTTTAAATCAAACCAGGAGAGTTGGATTTCTCTGGTCTAAGTGAAGAGGAGGTGCTGGCAAGGCAAAAGGAGATATCTAAAGCCAATGAAGTCATATAGCAAAGAATTCTCAACACAGAAAGATTGATCAAAGAATCAATTTTTAAAGCTGTGACTTCAACTCCCTTCACAACTACAGAGCCTGCAACTACTACTACAATTCTAAAAGTTCTCACTCCTGAGATTGAGCTCCAAAAAGGTTTCTATGATGCTGAACCATCTCTCTACAGGGAGTGTGAAGGCATATGGAGTGGCAGGTTTGGTTCTCCAACCAAGAAGCATGGCAAAAATAAACTTCAAGTGGATTTTCCACTTACTATGCGAGATGCTAAGAAACTCTTGGGCAAAGATATCAAAGCTTTCAAGGAGACCAGGGATGTGAAAGCCAGAGAGGGGATGGATGTGATCATCAGGAATGGAATGCCAATTCATATAACAGTCAGCCATCCCAGGTTTGTTGAAGCTAAAAGGGAGGAGGTAGCTAGACTTGCAAGAGAAGTCAATCCTGAGGGATATGAGTCTACTCATGATAAGCAGGCTAGACTAGCCAGTGAGCTGATGGAAGATCTAGAGAAGGAAGATGTAACTGAAGAAGAAGTGGTCACTTCTACCAAGAAAAACAAAGGGAAAACAGTGCCTAAAACAAATCCTATTGCTAGGAGGATAAAATTCAAATCCAAAAGGTTTGTCTCTCCAGAAAAGCAAGAGGAGATTGAGAAACCAAAGAAAAGGACCTTCACAATTGATGATATCATCAAATCTTCAAGTACCCTAGTAGAGCCCAAAGAAGAGCCCATAGAGTCTGATAATTTGCTTTTCCCAAAGATTATCTTAGAAGCTGAAAGGAAGAAAAGAGCAAGGGAATCAAAGAAGAAAACTCCAAAGGGGCCAATCAAACTTCAAGTTGTACTTCAAGTTGTCAAGCCAATAAAAGACAAAGTTGATTTTCTCTACATTGCTGACATACAAGAGTTTACAACATTGGTTCTCTTCTTGGATGAAATTATTGAAGTAAGAGGCATTGACAAGCACAAGAATCTGCTAGAAAGATTGGTGTTTGTCTACAAGGGTGGAGTAGAAAGGACATGGCCCTTGCAGAGAATTCTAAATGAAGGAAATCCCACTTTGGTCAAAGTGTTTTCTAGCTTCAAGAGCTCAAAGGGATTTTTTCCAACTGCAAGGAGCCTAGTGATGAGGAAGATTGAAGAGATAAGTGCTAGTTGGAATCAACCTGAAAGCTTACCAAGGAAATTGAAGATCCCATACAATGGTCAAAGAATCCACCTCCAACCTCACTGGTTGATGGAGTTCAGAGATAATGAGGGACGTAGAAGATTCTTTAGGCTAGAGGACCAACTGTCTAAGGCTAGTTCCCAATACCTTAGGTGTTTTCAATCCAAGCTACATCCAAAGATAGTTGAAGAAGACACCTTCTACAGGAAGCTTCAGGAGCAAATTGAAATCAACTATTCCAGGCAAAGAAAGAAGAAGGTTCAACCTACAAGAGAGAGGAAAAAGAATTAAATCTGCTCAGCCCAGAGGAGCACTCTCTATGTACATTTCTCAACCCTTTAGCATTTCAATTAATGTAGCTTAACACAATTTTTACTGTTTACTGTTTATTTGTTAGAAGTGGTTTTGTTATCATCAAGATTCTTAATTTATGTTTGATTCTCAACTAGGCATAAATTGGGGGAGATTGTTAGGAACTATGTTGCTTCTTGATGATAACTAGACTAACTTAGTGAAAATTATATAAGTAAATGTAGCCTTCAACGAATAGCATGCTTTTGCAGTATCCGTAGAAGAGTAGCTTATCTACGGATGAGACTCAATGTAGCATGTCAGTGTAATCCTGATGACAATCTTGAGATGCAATCCTGATGTGTATTCTTGATTTGTAATCCTAATGTTGAAGTTAAAGTATTAATTTTTAGGCTGAATAAGTCATGTTGACTATTAATGGATATGTAAAATAGGGAGGCTAATTGTAAATAGTCTATGCCTTGTAATTCTACATAAGTGAAATTGACTGTCTACGGATAACAACATTAGCCTTCTACGGATGTGGACAATGTACTGTCTACGGATAGAAATACTAGCTGTCTACGAATGTGATCAAGATATTCTCAACGGATACAACTCAAATAGCTTCTATGGATACACACTGTACTTTGTGAAAGGGACAGTTCAGACAGTACACATGAGTTGACAGACTACACAGAGCATGGAAGCCAGTATTTCTGGAAAAGTCACGAGAAGAAGAAGCATTATGTTTTGTCCAGTCAAAAGTAGCATTTCTATAAAAGACTATCAGCCAAGAAGGTCAAGCTACAAACACATGGACCACTACTCAGAATGGAGAAACAAGGATCTTGAACATATTTACTTTTTGTATTATTGACTGTTCAAAATATCTTGTAAACTTGGGATATATAACCAAGTGTAGCATTATTCTAGAACTAAGAAATCAGTTAGGCAATTTAAAGAGCTCAAAAACAATATCCTTTGTAAATTGCTGAAGCTAGAATAATGTGTATGCAGCTGTGTGTTTATTCATAAACATCAGAGAGATTTCTTCAAATAAAAATCTCTCAGGTGGATAAATCAATCCACCTGAATTTTTAATTCTTGTGTTATCTTATCTTGTTTATTTTTCTGTTCTTGATTTTACTTTCACATCTCTACTATCAAGAATCAAATAATTTTCAAAGATTGTATTCAACCCCCCCCCCCCCTTCCCCTTCTACAATCTTGGTTCATTGTCTGGGAATAACAACAGTGCCTACCATTGTTACAGTAGAAGTGCCTTTACAGACATCAGAGGGAAAATCTGATTCTTCGCCACCAATAACAGAATCATTTTCTCCCCTCCCAAAGGGAACATCTCTGGCTCCCCTAAGGGATTTTCCACTCGCAAATTTAACTGGAGAAAGTGGAAGGCAACTTGGTAAGTCTGTTACCGAAGAAATTCAGAGTTCAAATCCAAATGATTTGACAGATTTTACTAACGATAGGTATTTGCGAACTCTCATTGCACCACCACTGACCTCTCTTGAAGGGGCTACAGTGATTTCTATTGCAGGCACATCAGATTCTGGAGAAGATAGACAGCTTGTGTTGAGATATGTGAGGCAAACACAGAGTGAAACACATGCACGTGAGTTGAGTGAAACACCTTTGAGAGAAATTCAGGTGAGTGCACACAATGACACTAACACTACATCGTTGTTAGCTCAAATAGCTGTTGTGCAAGAACAATTATCCAAAACACAGGATGAGAAAGAAATTATACAAGCACAAGTGGTTGAACGGTCTTCTTCTTCCACCTCTGTCAATAATCAGCTGGGACTACTCAAGAATGATGTTGAGATCCCGAAGACAACTTTTCTACCTAAGATCAATTCCATTCAACAATCTCAACTTCCAGTGGCCTCAGACATTTCTGGTTTATCAGATTCTCAAGCTCAGATCTCAGAAAGTGTCAAGGACATAACTTCAATTTCTGCAAAAGTGGACTTACTTCAGAAAACTGTGGATGAAAATCAACTTTTTGATGATGCGAGGTTTGCAAGGATAGAAGGAGGAATGGAACATCTGAATGAAGGCATGAAGCACCTGTACTTTATGATAAAAAATTCTCACCAACCTAATGTTGGGCAGAAGGCTTTCTTTGAAGGAGGAGATGATCAGGGAAATGATGGTGGAGATGATGGAAATGGTAGAGAGGTAAATCCTGAAGCTCACACTTCTAAATCTGTAGAGGATTCCTCAACTAAGGGGGAGAAGAAAGGAGATCAAGGAGGAGATGCTGAAGCTGGAGCTGCTGAAAAAGATAAGGGAAAAGGGATACAGTCAATGCTTGATGATGACCTCTACTACAATGATGAATAAGATAACTTTGACATTTTTGGTATTCAAGAGGAAGCTGTCCCCGAGGAACTTATTGGTAAAGAGGAAGTTGAAGAAGTAGCTAACTTTGATGACTGAGAAGAAGAGGCTCCCTATGACCCTGTATTTGAGAAAGAGCTTAAGAAGCAGCAAGCAGATCTTCAAAGAAGAGAGGATGAGAATGCAAAGACATCTCAAATTATCACTCAGAAGCTACAAATGCAAAAGGCTGAACATGAAGAAAAACAACGTCTTCACAGTCTGAAAGTTAAAGACAGAGAGTTGGATGTTAAATTGAAGTTGGGTAATAGATGGGACAAAGCAAGGGAAATGTTTGCACTCCCTCGGAGAGGAACAAATAATGATGGTGGATTTCTTCGTGTTCTTGATAGGTATAGAAATTTTAATCCAGATAATTCAGTGTACATGAAAGCACTTCAATCTGAAATCTCAAGGATTACAACTGGATTTGACAGAGACAAAAATGAAATGTATATCTATGTCTCTAGTCATAGTAAAGGATCATTCACGGTTTCTCTTAACCTTCTTGAGAGACGAATACTGTCAGAACTTTGGGTTCTTATAAACAAAGTTAAAAGGACATCTCACTTGAATGAATTGCTACATGATCAACTCAAGGAATTTGCTAAGAAGTCCAGTCCTCAGGTCATACATTCTCCCTTTGAAGTCAAATTCTACACATGAAAAGCAATTCAGACCTGCAGTGTGGATCCTGAATCACTGAAGAAGTATTCTGCCATGCATCTTGTGAAGCTGGAAAATATGCTAAGGTCTTCTGGGTTTGCTACTCAGAAAAAGACTGAAGTTGCTGATATGATTCAACACTATTGCATAGCCAACATCAAAAGGTATCATCAGTTGAATATTAGGATGAAGAAAGTCACAACTCAACCAGCCAGACCAGATGTCCTCATATCAGAAAGTGATCGTGTCTTTGACAAAGATTTGATAAGCACCTTACCAGAGTCTGGAGAAGGTGAGATTAGAGATGAAGACATTTGAACTCAAGCTCAAGCTTTATTGTAATTTTTCTAGAGCTTAGGTGAATCAAGATAGGATCAATGTAATCATATGTTCAGTCTAGAGGAACATCTATCTTGTATTTATCTTTAATGTTTGAATCTGGAAATGTTTAATATAAACCAAAACTTTCTATTATTTACTTAGCTCTTAAAGTTTTATCTTTTTCTTGTCTATTATTTGAGTTATCCTCTAGGTATTTGGTTGTTATTGTCTAACAAACAAATAGGGGGAGATTGAAAGGCATATGCACTGGCCTATTTGTAAACACCGAGGATTCGAATCAACTTAAACAAGAATGTAATAAGTAAATAATATACAAACTGTCACAGGAATCTCAGAAGATAATATCAGTCAAAGTGAATGAAGATTGAAGTCAATCTACAGACTTGGAGTAATTCTACATTGAAAGAAGTTCATTAATTTGATCAAGCCTCAGTGAAGTATTCAAGAAAGTGGATCTATTAAAGTGACAGAGATTTCAAAAGTGTGACAAGAAGTTTATAGGTTACAAAGTTTGATAAAGGGAAAAGAAAAAAACCACAGTTTAAAGTCAATAAATGAAGAACAGTCATTGATGTTAGTCACTCATGAACCAGATAGTACATTGAGTGTCAACATCATACAGTGGAAGTTCATCATTAATTTCTGTGGTTCAAGGATTGATTCTGCTATCAGGAAATTGTATTAATTCTCTTTTAATTAATTAAATCAGTTAGTTAATTTATTCAATAAATTAATTCATTCAAAATTAATTTATTCCTTAAATTAATTAAAAGATTAATTAAATTAGAATTAATATAATTATAGTAAGACTTAAAAAAGGCACTTGTAAGACTATCCAAGATAGTTCTGCCGAAAGTCTTATTAACTCAAATGGTAGTTCTGCCGATTGTTCTACTAGCTTATTGATAGTCTTCCTAGTTCAAAAGATAGTCCTACCGAATGTCTTGCCAGTTCAAATGATAGTCCTGCCGAAAGTCATAGAAGAAGGATTCAATTGTCTTGTTAGTTCCAGAGGTTGTCTTGCCGATAGTCTTTTCAAGCCAACTGGATAGTCTTTATAATACAAGATATTTGCGTACATATCTTATCTGCCTTAAATAACAAGAACACTCGAGCTTTAAAGTTGAAGACAGTGAATTTAGTTCTAGTACTTATTGTTCAATCCAAACCACTAGAGTTAATTTACTTGTTATTCAAAGTCTATCTAGCGGATCAAAATTCCTAGAAATTATCTCGAACTACTTTTTAGTATTCGGTCTTTTTATTACAAATATAGATAAATTCATGTCGAATTTATTCTAATTTGTTTTAATTAGTTTGATAATCATTCCCTGTAATCTGTACTGTAATTGTAACACCTTTCAATTTTAATAAAAGTTATATTTAACTTGAATCTTGTTTAATTTTATTCCGCTTAAATTTGTTCTTGGATTATTATTTCACGAACCGAACAAATTCGAGAAAACAGTATAGTTTGTATTCAACCCCCCCACCCCCCCCCCCCTCTTCTACAAACATATCAGGACCTAACAGTTTAGTAACGTTATATAAACATCATGTTCTCCTTCCTCGTCTTTGTTTTAAAAATTCGTAGGTCATTTATCCAAAGAAATCAGATGTCTTGTAAAGTTTGTAGTTAATTCATCGTAAGTCAGAATTCGTTGATTCTGGACTTTTAAGAAAGGTCTTTTCATTCTCTACAACTTTCGTCCTTTGCGTTTTCTAATAAAATGTCATTTAGAGGGTCAAAAAGAGTAAAAACAGTTCAGGTCAAATTGGAATCATTGAGACGTTCAAGGTTTTGGATGTCGAGGTAAGTTTTTGATTGATTTTTCTAGTGTTTTCGAAACTAGGTGTTATATATGTATATTTGTTTATCAAATCATGGGCTAAGTGACAATATATTTTGAAGTGATATGTATTATTTGATATGTGTTATGTGTAAGCAATAGTTTTGGAATTCTGATTTGTGCCATGGTTTGTGAAAATATCGAATAAGAATAAGGACCGAGTCACCGGGTTATAGTGACAGTTTTTCTGCAAATTTAGGACCGTTATCACCGGGTTGTAGCGGTCGTGGCATGAATTATGGGTTTCAAGTTATTGTTGTTATGTGGTATCGTATCTATCGAATAAGAATAAGAACATGTGTATTGAAAGTTATTTGTTTCGTATATCGTATCGTATCGAATATTGTATTGTCTTATGTGTATACATGTTATTTGCCCGATTAGTTGGATCAATTGGTTTCTTGGTGGGCTCTATAGTTCATTCCTTACAATTTTCAGGTTTGGTGTAACTCAAGTGGAATAGCACTAGATTCGAGGATCTTAGGTTCAGAATAGATTGACTTTTGGATCATCGTTAGTTGTGCTTTTGTAATAGTTAGCTTTGTAATAGAACTTTTGTCATGCTTCCGTCTGTAATTGTCACTGTATAGTTTATATTTGATATTTATTGTAATATTAATAGTCCGAAAAGTGCGGGCTGTTACAATATTATATTTTAAAATAATCAGATACATCATAATAGATATTTTAAAATAATCAAGAATTTTGGTGTTTGTATTTTATCGTGATTAAATTGTGTTTCAATAGTTTTGTTTTTTATAATATTTTAGAGATATCTTATTTTATTAGAATTGTTATTTTTTTAAATTAAGATAAAGTTGCAAAAATAAAGGGACTAAATTGCAAGTACTAAAAATATGAGACCCACTCGAGTACCAATCATTTAATATTTCGACTTTAATAACACAGACTTATAACCTGTGTAATGCACAAACTTCTTTATGATTCTATAATTTTCTAATATATATTTTAATATCAATATAATTTGTTTGTATATTTTAGAATTAATAATATAAATATATAATTTAATATAGAATTAAAATCTTAACCCTTTGTTAGTATTTTATTTTAACCAACATAAAGTTTATAATACATGTATCAATATTTATATAGTAAACTAGTATAAGTTAGAATCCCGAAAATACCCTTGATACAAATATAAATAATATATATAATGTATATTTTCATATCCCCCATCAAACTCATGAAGTTGCAGCAATAAGTACTGGGAGCTTGTCAGACAAGAAACAGAAGCACGATACAGAAGGAGCCTATGTGAAAATACCAGCAATTTGAAACGAAGAAGAAATATAAGGTAATTTGATAGTGCCCCGCTGCAAATGATGACGATAAGATAACAATAAATATCAATATGTTTAGTGCACTCATGAAAGACTGAATTACGTGCAATGTAGATTGCACTCTTATTATCACAATATAACGGAGTATGACGAGAAAGGCTAACACCCATATTTGCAAGTAACCAACATAACCAAACATTCTCAGAAGTAGTAGAAGCCATGACACGATACTCAATTTCTAAAGAGGATCTGGAAACAACATCTTGTTTCTTAGTCTTCCATGAAATAATAGAATCACCAAGAAAAATACAAAAACCGGTAGTGAATTTACGGTCTTCAGGATCGCTAGCCCAATCAGCATCAATATAAGTACATAACTCTAAAGACGAGATATAAGGAAATTAAAGACTCTAAAACTGAGTCCCATGAAGGTACCTACGAATCCGAAGAATTGCAATCCAATGAACGACAGTAGGAAAAGTGACAAATTGACTAACCACATGAACAACGTGTGTAACATCTGGACGAGTAACAGTTAGATAAATAAGACTACCAACAATTGTGTTATATAAACTAGTATCCTCTAGTGCAAGACCATTAGATAGAGAATATCTAGCATTCATATCTAAAGGAGTATCCACGGTTTTGTTATCAGTAAGACGTGCACAGTCAAACAAATCAGCAATGTACTTAGGTTGAGATAGAAGATATACTTTTGGTGAACTAGCAACCTCAATTCCCAGAAAATTATGAAGTAAACCTAAATCTTTCATAGCAAAATAATTAGCCGATTCCCGTTTTAATAACTTATTACCATCACAATCATCACAGTAATAACTATATCATCAACATATAAGGATAATAGGATGTGGCCAACGCTCGTACATCTTACAAATAAAGCATAATCATGATGAATAGGATGAAAACAAAGTAGAGTGATCATAGTAGAAAATTTCTCAAACCAACAACGAGATGATTGACGAAGACCATAAATTGATTTATGAAATCTGCAAACATAACCTGGTTGATGCAAAAGATCGAGAGGAGGTGTCATATAAACTTTCTCGTGAAGATCAACATACAAGAATGCATTCTTAACATACATCTGAAAATTTTTCATATAAAAACAAAAGCAACTACAATCAAAGTAAGAACATGCGTTATCTTTGCAACAAACGCAAAGGTCTCTTCATAGTCCATGCCATACTCTTGAGAGTAGCCTTTTGCAACAAGTCGAGCCTTATAACGCTCAATGAATTCATCAGATTTGGTCTTAATTTTATAGATCAAAGGACAACCATTAACATGTTTTCCTCATGGCAATGAACCAAATCGCATGTATGAGTTTGATGTAAAACAATAAGTTCCTCAACCAGAGCATTCTGCCAAAGAGGATGACGAACAACCTCTCTACATAATGTAGGCTCTAACAAAGGGTGAACAGAAGTAACAAATGAATCAAATAAAAGAGAAGTGGATGAATAAGAAAAATTAGACAATTAAGTGGACTTACGTATACGAGTGGACTGTCGAATGGGTATAGGATTCAGAATCTCGTGAGACGATTGAGTGGGATTAGTATCTGAAATCTCTGGTGACGATTGAGTGATTGTAGAAGCAGGTAGAGATGTGTGAGCTTGATATGTGGATGCCTTAGGAACTGAAGTACTAGAATTTGTGGTTGAAGCTTCCTCGGTGTATGTGCCAAAAGGATCAATTCGAATAAGATCTACATGTGTCATATATGATATGAACTCGCAGGAACAAAAAAAAACGGAAATATGTTCCAAAAAATAAACATGTCGAGAAACATACAATTTTTGACTAACCAGATCAAAACAATGATATTCCTTCTGAATGATACCTTGCCCCAAAAAGACACACAAAATAGACTTAACAGATAATTTAGAATGCTCAACCTCAGGTTTAAGAACAAAATAGGTACAACCAAAGACACACAACAAAGTATAATCATGCACTTCTTCATTTAATTTCTCAAAAAGAGACAACCCTGAATTTTAAGCAGTTGGAATTCCGTTAATCAACTAAAAAGCATAAAGGAGTGCTTCGACCCAAAATACGCTAGGAACGTCAGTTGACAACAAAAATGAGCGAGTTGTTTCAATAAGATGATGATGTTTTCTTTCAGCAACATCATCTTGTTGAGGAATGTCGGTACATGAGGTTTGATGTATGGTACCATCGGAAGCAAGCAACCGACAAAAAGTATGAGAACTGTATTCACCTCCCAAATCACAACGAAAATATTTAATTACAACATTATGTTGAGTTTTTACATGAGTTATAAATCTTTGAAATATCCAGATTACAAATATACGTTTCATAAGATAAATCCACGTATACCCAGTAAATTATCAATAAATAAAACATAATATCTAGACCCTCCTTTTGTAGGCATAAGAGAAGGTCCTCACACATCATATGGCACAATACCAAATGAAGCAAGAGAATATGTAACACTCTTATGAAAAGGTAAAACAACAAATTTCGCATTTGCAACCGCTAGAATCAGAAATATCATGAGCTTTCAATTGTCCCAAGGCTTTAGTTGAGACCAAAAACCATAAACGAGACTGAGAAACATGACCAAAATGAGCATGCCATAGGTAAAAGTCAGAAGACGAATCACTTAACCCAAAAGAGGAAAATCAATAAAAAGATTTCCAACAACAAATATATTGAGTTCACCCAAAACATAAAGTCCTTCTTGCTTAAAACCTTTCCCGATCACCTTTTAAGATCTCGGATATATAACACAACAGGTAGTAGAAGAAAAAGAGATCAAGTGACTAGACTCACATATTTGACTAACCGAAAAAAGATTTAGCTTGAGATCCAGTATACAATAAACATCAAAGAGTGACACAATTGAAGTAACAACGGAACCAACACCTTTCAATGACGTAGGATCGCCATCAACAGTCATGTTAGATAAGGATGAATAAGTAGACAATTAAATAGAAGACGACCAATGTAGAGACATATGATGAGATGCACAATAGTCCAAAATCCATTAAGATGAAAACATACTTGAATTACCAATTGATGAAAGACATGTTGACGATGAGACATACATGACAAGAAATTGATGAAACTAAACTTAAACTAAATCAGAAACAAATTTGAATTCAAATATGAAACAAACCCGAAACCAAATTTAAAATCCAAATCTGAGGTAAAAAAATCCAATTTTTCAATCCAGAATCGAATCCGAAAGCAAATCAAAATCCAATTCTAAGTCCAAATCCAAAACCAATATGAATTCAAAGCAGATAAACTAAATAAGAACAGCTACAATATCCCAAGCATCGAGTAATACATATGTCAGTAAACCAAGAACACCTAAATTAGAAAATCAACAACGATGTAAAGAATGAATTTAGAGCATTCTGTTCGAACCCTTAAAATTCGACTTTCTGGAGTTTCAAATACGATCTCCGCCATTCAATATTTACACATTGATGCAAATAAGACCCAGTCAAAATTTTAGGCCGATCCAAAGATTAAAACTCCGGGAATTATAAAAATAAATTACCTGATCTAAGTAGAAAAGTTCATGGAAATTTTGGAAATTATTTTGTTTTGGTAGCGTAACTCTATCTCTCGCAAAGGATTCGATTAGATATTCACGATTATTCCTAGTCACGAGATGAATTTGATAATCACCTTCATCGAAACCTAGATCTTGATGCCATGATTAATTTAAAAGATGAGAAAGAGAGATTATATTATAACCAACATAAACTTTATAGTACATCTCTCAATATTTATATAGTAAACCAATATAAGCTAAAAATTTCGAAAGTACCCTTAATACAAATACCAATAATATAAATAATATATATTCTTATATTTTGAATGTTAAAATATTAATTCTTGTTTAATATTATATTTGATGATTTAATAGATCTAACTACTATTTTTTGTTGGTTAATTTATAACATAATGGTTTTTCATGAATATTTAACTACTAAAAATTTCAAGTCGGTTTTATTAAGTACATAGTATAAGAGAACACAGAAAGATAGTACAGATAGATGGCCCAAATTAAAATTAAAGAAATCCTTTTAATTGGATTTTGATTTTATTTTGTTACTCTTTATTATATTATTTAAAATGTATTATGATTATTAAGACTTATTTTTTTCATTGTTTTCGTAATTTCCACGTATTGGATATCAAGGTTTCATCTAATATGACAATATATTAAGTTTAATGGAGATCACGTTTAATTGGAGATCTTTGGAGAATATATATGTTCTGTAAGTAAAATATTATAAAATGTAATATTTTATAAATTATGTTATATGACAATAACTTTTTAATTCAAAATCTTTAAAAATATTATATATGTTTTGCAAACAAAACATTGAAAAAAAAAAATGTTCTGCAAAGCATGCTCAGCTTGCAGAACATACATCTTTAGTTTGTAGAACATACATGATTTTAAAGATAATTTTCAATGAAATAGCGATTTTCAGAGAATATGCATTGCAAAATATTATGTTTTTGCAATTTTTTGATTACAAAATATAATTCATTTTACAATTTTTTGATTGTAGAACATATATGATCTTCAAGATCTTCAATTAAAACTGATCTCCATAGAACTTTTCTCATATTTTTAGATGAAAAAATCTTTTGAATAAAAAAAATTATACCATTACATTTTTTTTACTAATTTACCATTACTGTTTATAAAATTTTAAACATGTGAAAATAAGATAACTGTTAGGATTTATGGGTAATTGCATGTAGACAACTTAACTATGTAATTAGTCTTTAATTAGACTAAGAGAAACATACTGTCATAGACAATTAAAATGTTCTTTTTTCAAATTGTACTATCATACATACATGTAATAAGGAATGTAATCTAGAAGAAGTTCACTTTGTTCAAGCCCCAGAAGATATTCTACACATGACTAGTACAAGGAATAAACATGTTGTCAAGGTTCTCGAAGACATCAACTTTACAAAAGAACATCAAACATGCAGTCAAGACAGTAATCTTCACGACAGTAACTTTCAGTCTTGACAGCAAATTTGGCAGAAGCCTGGAGACAGCAACTTTGTACCACACTAATAGCATATTCTGCAAGGTCACAACAGTAAAGTCCTTGTGACACCCTAGTCCTAGGATAATCTTACTGTCAGCATTAGAACATCCCATGACAGCAGAACTTGGCGAGCACGGTACTTTGTCTCACGGGAGGAACTTTTGATTTACCTTCAAAGTCAAAAGCATGGCAAACTGTTTCAGTAGTAGGTGACACAGAACTCACATGGTTTTGTCACAATCCTGAAAGACTACGACATGAGCTTGAGAGAGAACAAGACAAATCTTGCCATTTCAAGGGTATGCAAGTTCTACATCAACTGAGATTGAGTATGCTACAAAAGGAATGTATCTAGATTGCTTTATAGTTTATGATTAGCCTGTCTAGTATACATATCAGGAAATGTCACATGTGAACAATTTGTAAGAAGTTGTCACTTGAATATATAAACAGCTTCACACCTCACATGGCTAACATGTCTAGTGCTCTAGTAGCTCATGAACTGTAACACCCCCAGATCCGGGGTCAGGAATCTGGGTTGTCACGCTCCATCCTTATACCATACCTGCATTACTTACAATATTCTATTAATACAACTCCAAAGACCCCAATCACTTACGCACACACACACAAGTTATAGCCTTGGAAATGAGCAACAATAAGTAACATTTGTTATTACAACTCAAATGTACTATCCAGGATCTCATCTATTATTTACAACCTTTACCTGAAGTTACAATAATAGATCTCACAATTCTATACAAGGTTTAGTAATACAAACCTACTCAAAATAATTCTCACTAATTTGAGCTGCAACTACTCTGCTCACACCGGCAGTGTCCATCCTGCGGAACTAACTCAAGGGTGGTCTCTCCATTCCCTTGCTCTCGTAACACGAGGTGAATCGACAATGTTTTCTTCATGCTGAAAGTATAAATAAAGCAAGAATGAGCTACTAGCGCTCAGCAAGAAATCTATCCCAGTTTAAATCTTTAAACCTTTTTGGAAGATAATCCATATGGGATCAAAGTTTTTAACACCACTAGGGTCTAACCCCAAAATAGTATATCATTCAAAATACCGTATGACTTATAATCATACTCATATTTTCTTCGTAATTCATTTAGGAATCCTTGGTATCGATATAATGAACCAAGATTCAAAACATATCTTTTAAAATAGATATCAAATAATGGAATCAAGGATTAAAGCCTATCCATTGATTCAAAATACTATACGGTTCAATATACTGTATATCTTAAATACTTTCTCAACATATATACATGCATATCTATTTAGATATCTCATACTGTTCAAAATATTGTATAATATCAGTAATGAACACCTTTTTATAAAAGAAGCAAGAATGAGCACTATAGCTCGACAATCATATATAGCAGCTTAATCATATATGTAAGCTTATATCATCAATGAAAACCTTTAAACTTCATTCGTATATAGAATGATATTTTATTATTCTTTTCGTCAAAACATACCATACAGTACAACTACTGTATGAGGGACATCATTACTCATCACTGCCACATTATCAGTAACTCAGCACCTAGGCTTTCATCACAATGTGCAGCACAACTCCAATTGGAGGGAAGGGAATATACTGGAACCACGATACACGGTGATCAGCCGTTATATCGTAACGTAACTTTTCTACTAGTAGAAGGACGACTTCCTATTCGGTTATCACCCTGGCCGCATTTGGGCCCTTCATGCTATACTGGCACCTATTTCATTGCCGAGCATGGAGTCGTACCATACTAGCACCTATTTCATTGCCGAGTACGACCTCGTACCATACTGGCACCTATTTCATTGTCGAGCACGAGTTAATTCCAGTCCCTAGATGAAAATCAACGTCACGGGAAACGGAAGTTAATCTTGTTTCCCCCAAGTACAATTACTTGTCAAAAACTTTGTAACCGTTTAGAATTCCTTACTCCAGAGTATTTGAGAGGAGTAAGTCAAAGTGTGGGTTGACTTTAGTCAACGAAACTACCGATGATTACCACGTATTTTGAAATCATGACCAGGGAGTTTATTGAAATATTCCGAGTTTAACAAGTTTGAAATACTTTACTTGAATGGGGGAGCCATCCCCAACTATAGTTATCCTAGAGGAACAGTGGAAGTAAAACTCTGTCCTCAACTTCTTGAACTAGATTCCCAAATTTTCAATGAGTTAGAAAACACTATTCACATTTAGTTACCTTTAAATATCTTAAGATAATAGTTGGGAATCTCTATTTTAATATCTTTTCTGAAAATCAGAAAATTTATATTTTTGTGTAAATAGTAGAACCTTTAATCATATAATAAGGTTCTATAATTTTTAAATCATAGTTGGAATACTTAACAAATACCCAAATAACAAATATTAAATTATTATTCAATAATAATCCACTTAAGTGAATATTCAAAATAATATTCACTTAATTAAATAATATTCAAATAATAAGTATTGAATTATTATTCAATATAAAACAATTAAGTGAATATCCAAATTGATATTCACTTAATTAAATAATATTCAAATAATATTTATTATAATATTATTTAAATATCTCACATTAAATATCCAATAATATATAGATATTGGAATATTTAATCAATCTTTAAAATATAACTGTCCCTGGAACCCTCCAGCTTCTGACAGTATGATCAAAACAAAATAATCATTTAACTCCCGGTCTAAGTTTTAAAACTATCATACAAGTACTCTATACTTAGAGTCTTTAACCTTTAACCTTGGATTATATCTAGTATTTACCTAGCATATAAACCTTATATCTTATACATCTTTTTATTAAAAGTGAAAACGTTTTATAAGTCATTTCACAGCATTAAAGTAGCATATTTATCAATATCACAACATATATCACAACAAAATCATTATATGGTGTAGGGTTTGAAAACTTGCATACATCTATCATATGCATACATCACATCTCATCATTTTTAATACCATCACATCTATATACGATGTGAGGTTTGAAAGCATGCATAATATCGTATGCATATATTACATTTGAAAGCATGCATCTATCATATGGATATTATCATAATATTGTACTTTAAAATACAGCATGGGATGAGAAAACTTGCCTTGGTGTCTTGGTGGTATGGTAGTGGGGGCTTGAGAGTGTGCTCATCGATCTATGCCAAGATACACAATTTACAGTCAATCCCCTAGAACCAATCAAGGTGCTATTATTTAAGCACTAAAGTTCTATCAATGAAAATCAAATGTCTCGCTCTCGGTCATCTATAACCTCATGACATTCCGTAAACTTCTACGTCAAAAGTTTGGGGGAAAATCTATTCACAAAACCCAAGTACTTATCCATTACTAACTTCCTGTTTTTAACCATGCCCTTAAGGGTATTTCACTCGCGCAACTTTTGTTCCCGTATTTTTATAAAATCACCAACTTCTCTTTTTAACTCAAGACCTTCTAGGTTTCCTTTCCTAACAATCCATGCTAATATCCATTTTAATATCTCGACCCAAGTCCATTTTTAAAGGGCTTGATCACAATCTCAAAGTTCATGCAGTGAACTACTTAGTTACGCGAAACCGCTTTCACTAAATCGGACATTTCTCCTAAACTGTAAATCAAAACGATACGATTCTTTTGCTAAAATAAACTAGGAAACAGGGCCTACATGCTCATGGTCAGAAACTTTATGTTTATGCCATTTAGAGTATTCGTGATCTCTGTCCAAACTACCTAAGTAAAATTCGACATGGTAACGGCGCTTAAACGTGATTCCCGTGTTTTTAAACACTCACTACAACCACCAATCAAGAATCAACCAACCACCAATAAAAACTCAAGTTAATACTAAAATATTCTGTCCAAACATGGTCATACTCTAGTTCATAAGTTTATCCACAAATCAACCATCAAACATGCTTAAAATCATGCATACATGCTTCATTACTACATAGTTCGTAAACAATCACTTGTAACTACTAGATCAAGCAAAATCTCAAAAAGGGAAGAAGTTTTATACCTTCCTTGGAACTTAACAAAGGCTATATATGGATGGTATATCCTTCCTTGCTCCTTAACTATGCTAATCAAACCTAAAATCATCAAAACAAAACAAGATCTTATGAGGTTACTATTCACATCACTATTCATCATCAACTTTGAATCCATTTTTGACCAAGCTATCATCTATGGATGAGGCTAAGATTAGAGATCTACCTTGGATATTGGAAGAGGGTGATTTAGAGTCCAAGATCAAGATTTATGGTTGAGTGAAAGTGGTAGAAAATGTTTTAAGGAATTGAGGAAGAAAAGAGGCCGAAAGTTTTGTTCTTCAAGAATGCATCTTTTCTTGATTTGTTTTGTTTGATTTTCTTTTCTTTTGTTTTGTCTAATTAATCCTTAATACTTTGCCATTTAATTGTGTGGCTAATATCAAGCCTTGTCACCAATGACAAGTCTCTTTTTATCTTGTGGTTGTGGTGAAAGTGGTGACAAGGTGGTGATTCATCACCTTTTCATCACTTGGTCATGCCTATGTCACTCCTCTGCATCATGCTTATGTCATCATTTGTATCCTCAATCCTCTTATATATTGCACTTGATGATCTTATATAATACTCCTCTTTTGGTTAGGGTTTAATCCATAATTTGTTACGCTTTTGTTTCGCGATAGTTTCAAGTGATTTTAAAAACGTTTCTCTGTACCAAAGCTAGGGAATACTTCCTTGATCTCTCCACTACCTTGGTTTAATATGTGATCCTAGATTTCTCACCTTGGTTTAAGGTATGATCATGGATTTCTCATCCTACACACTTTCTCAAAACGATCAAATCAATTCACCCTTGATTGTCCGATGAATAGTGATCAAAATTTAAAGTTGGAATCTCCTGATTCTGATCGCGTTTACATTCTTTTATTCTTCCTGTACATCAATAATATAACTTCGAAACATTCATTCCAGGTCATCCACATAGGGTGGTCTGAAAAACTTTTCATCAGAAATTTTACTATTCATCACATTTACTATTCATCAAAAAATTTTAACTAAGTCCAAAATTTGGGGTTATTACAGTCTCCCCTCCTTAAAAGGATTCCGTCCCGGAATCTAAGAAAATAGCCGAGGTTACTATTTCAATATAGGAATCTCCAGTTTCCAGGTTGACTCCACAACCCTCTGGTTTCATTACAACACTTACTCATTCCGGTCTGTGATATCTACCGGACGCTTTATATAAGCAAATTCTGGTTGTACTCTTATACACCCATTTTCTATCAACATCCGACTACTCTTGCAGTCGGCGGTACAACGCTTACCATAACTTCGGTTCTCTGAAAGGTTTCTTTCGGTCGGTCCGTCGGTCTGCGGCCCTACGTAGTGTTCGCACTCAAACTCGTCGCCAACACGTTTGGAAAACTCCTCCCGAATCGGGAGTTCAAGCATTGGTTCTTATCTGACACGATGGTGACTGGAACTCCACGTCACCCAATTATCTATTTCGCAACTTTTCGATTTAAGATCTCTTGCTAAAAACAAAATATGAGTAGACTCATTTGATCCATCAATTATAGCTCAATTGACGTCATAGTCCGACTCGATTCTTGTTGATCCTATCACAGAATCCATTATAGTAAAATTACATTCCTACTCAGGAATCTCTACTAACTGTGATAGTCAACTAGGTCTTTATTCTGCCTTCATTTTCTGACATCTCCAATATTTGCTTACCAATTGATAAATCCTTTTCATCTATCCGACCACTTATACGTTTCCTTAACTTTCTTTACCTTTTCGTACTCTTGGTGTAGCTGTCTCTTTAAGACAGATCTTTATTCCTTAATTTATTCTGGCACAATCAGGACCTTTAAATAATCCTTGTTGTTCTCGGGACTTCAAACTTCATCCTTTCAGTTCTTCTTATTAGTTATTCCGAAGAGTTAACATCTTTCATTTCTTGAACATTTGGAATCCCAACTTGGTAAAAATACCTTATGATTCCTTTATCATTCTTTCTCAGTCTTTAATGCTTTCTCCAACATTAACCTCATACCTTAACTCGTCATTCGTTCTTGACATAACTGTATTTTCTGTAGCAATTCCGGTTGCATTGCAACCTCAAATAGTCTCTCAGTACCATTTCCGGTTATTTTAACCTTAATTTCCATTTTCTCAAATCCTTGGATTAACTTTATCCGATGATGTTATCATCTTAAGTCTTTCAGACTAAGGGCATCGGCCACCACATTGGCCTTCCCCGGGTGGTAAAGAATCCCACCGTCATAATCCTTGATTAGCTTTAGCTATCTTTTCAATTCTCATGGTAAGTTCTTTCTGGGAAAGTGTATCTAATGCTCTTATGATTTGTATAAATCTCGCACTTCTTTCCATACAATTAGTGCCTCCAAAACTTCAAAGCGAAAACTAACGCTGCCAATTCTAAGTCATATGTAGGGTATCTAAATTCATATCCCTTTAATTGACAGGATGCATACACAATTACCTTTCTGTGCTGCATAAGCACACACCCTAATCCTTTATGCGATGCGTCGCTATAGATCACAAAATCTCCCTTCCCGTCTGGCAGTACCAGCACAGGACGGCGACTAGTCTCTTCGTTAATTCCCGGAAACTTTTCTCACATTTCTCGGTCCATTCAACTTTTCAGTCTTTCGAGTAAGTCTGGTCAGTGGGGCTGCTATTATAGCAAAATCTTGTACACTTCTTTGGTAATATCCGGCTAAATCCACAAAAATTTCTCACCTCGATTGGTGTGGTTGGTCTTTCCCAGTTCGAAACAGCTCTTATCTTAGTGGGGTCAACCAACGCTCCTTTACTGTTGACCACATGTTCTAAAAACTGTACTTCCCTTAGCCAAAGCTCACACTTTGAGAACTTGGCATATAACTTTTCTCTCCTCAGTGCTTCTAACGCTATCCTCAAACGTTCTGCATGTTATTCCTCGGTCTTTGAGGTAAACCAAAATATTATCAATGTCACTATGACACATTTTATCTAAATACTTCTTGAAAAGTCTATTCAGCACGTACATGAAAGCTACAAGGGCATTCGTCAGCCCAAACGAAATTACTAAAACTCGTAGTGTCCATACCTGGTGCGAAACGCAGTCTTGGGTACGTCCTCAGGTTTAATATTCAATTGGTGTTACCCAATTATCAAATCAATCTTCGATAATTTAACTACACCATGCAGCCGATCGAACAAATCACCGATCCTTGGCAGGGGTATTCATTCTTAACAGCTAGCTTATTCAGCTTTCGATAATCTATGCACAGCCTCATGTTGCCGTTCTTTTTCTTCACCAATAACACGGGTGCATCCCACGGTGACGCACTTGGTCTTATCATTCCTTTCCCTATCAATTCCTACAATTGTGCGACTAATTTCTTCATCTCGACTGGAGCTAGTCGGTACGGGGCCTTCGAATCTGGCGCCGTTCTTGGAGCTAATTCTATAGCAAACTCTATTTCTCTATCGGGTGGTAACCCTGGGAGATCTTCTGGAAATACATCCTCGAATTCGTTGACAACAGGGATATTCTGTACACTAGGTACTTCCCGTTTCGTATCCATCACCGTCGCTAAACAAGTTTCACATCCTTGGAGGTCAATCGTTCCCTCGTCCGACAATCTAAATTCTTACTTTCTTTCTTTCTCAATCTATTCCTGTTTCATACTCTATTTTCTTTATGCCCATTTCTTTCTCGTCCACTGTGCTTCAATTTCTATCACAGTCGTTTCCTTAACCAAGGTAACATAATCAGTCGTTTCGAACACTTAGTTATTCTGAATTCGCATCATGCGAAACAAACCTTGGCAATTTCAGTAAACTTTAATTCATAACTTGTCGTACTCATTCGTTTTAGCTCTCAGCTTCAACACTCTACTTTTCCAAATATTAAGGAAAATACTTTCATGGTACCAAGAATACTTCAAGCAACAGAATGCTTTATATATATATATATATATATAACTTTGCAAAATTCTCGCTGAGGGGGCGGCCTGGTTGGGTCTCATTCAAATTATCGTTTGAAAATCTTCCCACCATACTTCACTGCATACAAATGCATCGTGAATTCACTTATATAAATTTGACTGAAAGTTGAACTTAGTGATACAATAACTAGTTCACTTCAAGAAACATTAACAACTAGCTGGACAAAATTTGCTAGTTTGATTGGTTTGGAACGCAGCATCTAGCTAGGATGATTAGCTAGATTTTCATCATATCATTAAAATTTCAACTAGTTAGAACAATTAACTAGTCACTCATCATGGCACATATAATTAGCCAGTTTCAATCTACTAGTACAAAATCTCGACATTGTAGCCAAAGAAAGAAAGAAAACAACATTTTGACTACTCGGATAATGAATTGAAAAGAAGAGTAAATAAGTTTAGGATGAACAAGGTAATTATAACCCTTGAATAAAATATATGATCTGAATAGGAAATTCTTGGTATCGGAACAATCGATAACCTCCCACCAAACATTTCTCATCAGTGAAACGGTCCACCCAAAGGTGTCTCCGTACATAAACTTTATCAAATTTTCCAATAGAATTGAATTCGGAATATCAATATCAAATTGATATCCTTTCTACGATTTCAACGTCTGATGTGCAAATCTCTCCTTAATAGGATAAAAGAATTCCCGAGTAATCTCTGAAATATATATCATCCATGTTTTAAATAAACAGTTTGATATTTATGAACTCGAGGAGTCCAAGTATGAAAGGAGAAATCGCTTTTCAAGATAATCGTTAAAGAATACTCATCAAATAATAAAGGAAATATTAATTGAACATTCCTTAGATAATTGAAAGAATACGAAATAAATTATAGACCTGGAAGGATAGATGAATAATGGTTCCCTCTTCAGGTCGTCCTGGAACATGAACAAAATGCTCCGGTGAGTAATGGTAACTTAATTCTGCGTATTTAACCCTTAAGGTAATGAGTGGAGGAAAGAAAATGAATAAACTGAATATAACAGTTGTTGGTTGCATCCCAAGTTGAAGTAGGAAATTAAAGGGGTTACCTGACATGAACTATTTAAGGTAACATAGGCAGGAACAGTTTTAGATTGAGGAGTGTACCAGCAAGTAGATACTAAGAAGTCAATGGTCATCATAATTTCTAACATCACCCGTACGAGGATGATCTTATCTTTCTGCCTTTATGGCTTAGGGTACTAACCAACGGTACCTCAAAATCGTACAAGTCCTTAAATAGGTCGGGAGTTCGAAACATAATCGCCATTCCCCTCTAATCGTTCCGAGCTCGGGCCTCCTACGGCCGCATCAACACATCCTCAAAAGATGAAGGTCGATTAACGTATGTGTAATTTCTTAACACTAGTCGTATCGAACGAATCCAATCCCAGACCACCATAGGTTTCGTTCCTCGTAGGTCCTGAGATTGTCGCATTGCTCGCCGCAATCATACGTGTCTTTATCAGAATCACGCTATCCATTCTTCATATCTTTGATTTCCGAGTTGAGCCATCATGGCCTATCGTACGAAATATACTCGGGATGCGATTTAGCACATTCGTCTCACGATAACGTTCGGGTACTACATGTACACAAAAATATTCCTCTTAGGTAACAAAATACCCATCGACGGAAAAGACACCAACTCTGGTGAAAACCTTGTTCTCAAGGCTTGCACCTCATACACAAGATAATACCTTAATTTGTCCACACAATTTAGTAATTCGGATTGCGTAAAGGACTTTAAACGTCTCAATCTTCACATGTGCTGCCTTCCCGTGGGCAACTACGATGAACTACAAACACTTAGGTTCTTACTAAGTCAAGTTATCCATTGGTATTGGCCATTTCGACCTTACCTCAACTGCGACTGAGACTCTACTCCGCATCTTATCTTAATGTCCTTGATAATCCGTGTACAATTCTAAACGTTCGTCTCATCATTATGATGATCTTCAACGGTCATATCGGTCCTCCAATAAGTCTTTTACTAAACTCTTTAACCTTGACATACTCAATGGCACTACCTCCGGTAGTCCACTTAACGAACTCTATATGAGTCCTCACGTTATTCACTTACTTAGATATAACTCTTAACACTCTCATGTCCAAGTCTATAACTTAGTGCTCTGATACCATTTCTGTAACACCCCCAGATCCGGGGTCAGGAATCTGGGTTGTCACGCTCCATCCTTATACCATACCTGCATTACTTACAATATTCTACTAATACAACTCCAAAGACCCCAATCACTTATGCACACACACACACAAGTTATAGCCTTGGAAATGAGCAACAATAAGTAACATTTGTTATTACAACTCAAATGTACTATCCAGGATCTCATCTATTATTTAAAACCTTTACCTGAAGTTACAATAATAGACCTCACAATTCTATACAAGGTTTAGTAATACAAACCTACTCAAAATAATTCTCACTAATTCAAGCTGCAACTACTCTGCTCACACCGGCAGTGTCATCCTGCTGAACTAACTCAAGGGTGGTCTCTCCATTCCCTTCCTCTCGTAACACGAGGTGAATCGGCAATGTTTTCTTCATGCTGAAAGTATAAATAAAGCAAGAATGAGCTAATAGCACTCAGCAAGAAATCTATCCCAGTTTAAATCTTTAAACCTTTTTGGAAGATAATCCATATGAGATCAAAGTTTTTAACACCACTAGGGTCTAACCCCAAAATAGTATATCGTTCAAAATACCGTATGACTTATAATCATACTCATATTTTCTTCGTAATTCATTTAGGAATCCTTGGTATCGATATAATGAACCAAGATTCAAAACATATCTTTTAAAATAGATATCAAATAATGGAATCAAGGCTTAAAGCATATCCATTGATTCAAAATACTATACGGTTCAATATATTGTATATCTTAAATACTTTCTCAACATATATATACATGCATATCTATTTAGATATCTCATACTGTTCAAAATATTGTATAATATCAGTAATGAACACCTTTTTATAAAAGAAACAAGAATGAGCACTATAGCTCGACAATCATATATAGCAGCTTAATCATATATGTAAGCTTATATCATGAAGGAAAACCTTTAAACTTCATCCGTATACAGAATGATATTTTATTATTCTTTTCGTCAAAATATACCATACAGTACAACTACTGTATGAGGGACATCATTACTCATCACTGCCACATTATCAGTAACTCAGCACCTAGGCTTTCATTACAATGTGCAACACAACTCCAATTGGAGGGAAGGGAATATACTGGAACCACGATACACGGTGATCAGCCGTTATATCGTAACGCAACTTTTCTACTAGTAGAAGGACGACTTCCTATTCGGTTATCACCCTGGCCGCATTTGGGCCCTTCATGCTATACTGGCACCTATTTCATTGCCGAGCATGGAGTCGTACCATACTGACACCTATTTCATTGCCGAGTACGACCTCGTACCATACTGGCACCTATTTCATTGCCGAGCACGAGTTAATTCCAGTCCCCAGATGAAAATCAACGTCACGGGAAACGGAAGTTAATCCTGTTTCCCCCAAGTACAATTACTTGTCAAAAACTTTGTAACCGTTTAGAATTCCTTACTCCAGAGTATTTGAGAGGAGTAAGTCAAAGTGTGGGTTGACTTTAGTCAACGAAACTACCGATGATTACCGCGTATTTTGAAATCATGACCAGTGAGTTTATTGAAATATTCTGAGTTTAGCAAGTTTGAAATACTTTACTTGAATGGGGGAGCCATCCCCAGCTATAGTTATCCTAGAGGAACAGTGGAAGTAAAACTCTGTCCTCAACTTCTTGAACTAGATTCCCAAATTTTCAATGAGTTAGAAAACACTATTCGCATTTAGTTAACTTTAAATATCTTAAGACAATAGTTGGGAATCTCTATTTTAATATCTTTTCTGAAAATCAGAAAGTTTATATTTTTGTGTAAATAGTAGAACCTTTAATCATATAATAAGGTTCTATAATTTTTAAATCATAGTTGGAATACTTAATAAATACTCAAATAACAAATATTAAATTATTATTCAATAATAATCCACTTAAGTGAATATTCAAAATAATATTCACTTAATTAAATAATATTCAAATAATAAGTGTTGAATTATTATTCAATATAAAACACTTAAGTGAATATCCAAATTGATATTCACTTAATTAAATAATATTTATTATAATATTATTTAAATATCTCACATTAAATATCCAATAATATATAGATATTGGAATATTTAATCAATCTTTAAAATATAACTGTCCCTGGAACCCTCCAGCTTCTGACAGTATGATCAAAACAAAATAATCATTTAACTCCCGGTCTAAGTTTTAAAACTATCATACAAGTACTCTATACTTAGAGTCTTTAACCTTTAACCTTGGTTTATATCTAGTATTTACCTAGCATATAAACCTTATATCTTATACAGCTTTTTATTAAAAGCGAAAACGTTTTATAAGTCATTTCACAGCATTAAAGCAGCATATTTATCAATATCACAATAGCATCATTATATGGTGTAGGGTTTGAAAACTTGCATGCATCTATCATATGCATACATCACATCTCATCATTTTTAATACCATCACATCTATATACGATGTGAGGTTTGAAAGCATGCATAATATCGTATGCATATATTACATTTGAAAGCATGCATCTATCATATGCATATTATAATAATGTTGTACTTTAAAATACAGCATGGGATGAGAAAACTTGCCTTGGTGTCTTGGAGGTATGGTAGTGGGGGCTTGAGAGTGTGCTCGTCGATCTATGACAAGATACACAATTTACAGTCAGTCCCCTAGAACCAATCAAGGTGCTATTATTTAAGCACTAAAGTTCTATCAATGAAAATCAAATGTCTCGCTCTCGGTCATCTATAACCTCATGACATTCCGTAAACTTCTACGTCAAAAGTTTGGGGGAAAATCTATTCACAAAACCCAAGTACTTATCCATTACTAACTTCCTGTTTTTAACCATCCCCTTAAGGGTATTTCACTCGCGCAACCTTTGTTCCCGTATTTCTATAAAATCACCAACTTCTCTTTTTAACTCAAGACCTTCTAGGTTTCCTTTCCTAACAATCCATGCTAATATCCATTTTAATATCTCGACCCAAGTCCATTTTTAAAGGGCTTGATGACAATCTCAAAGTTCATGCAGTGAACTACTTAGTTACGCGAAACCGCTTTCACTAAATCGGACATTTCTCCTAAACCGTAAATCAAAACGATACGATTCTTTCGCTAAAATAAACTAGGAAACAGGGCCTACATTCTCATGGACAGAAACTTTATGTTTATGCCCTTTAGAGTATTCGTGATCTCTGTCCAAATTACCTAAGTAAAATTTGACATGGTAACAGCGCTTAAACGTGATTCCCGTGTTTTTAAACACTCACTACAACCACCAATCAACAATCAACCAACCACCAATCAAACCTCAAGTTAATACTAAACGTTTCTGTCCAAACATGGTCATACTCTAGTTCATAAGTTTATCCACAAATCAACCATCAAACATGCTTAAAATCATGCATACATGCTTCATTAGTACATAGTTCTTAAACAATCACTTATAACTACTAGATCAAGCAAAATATCAAAAAGGGAAGAAGTTTTATACCTTCCTTGGAACTTAACAAAGGCTATATATGGATGGTATATCCTTCCTTGCTCCTTAACTATGCTAATCAAACCTAAAATCATCAAAACAAAACAAGATCTTATGAGTTTACTATTCACATCACTATTCAGCATCAACTTTGAATCCATTTTTGACCAAGCTATAATCCATGGATGAGGCTAAGATTAGAGATCTACCTTGGATATTGGAAGAGGGTGATTTAGAGTCCAAGATCAAGATTTATGGTTGAGTGAAAGTGGTAGAAAATGTTTTAAGGAATTGAGGAAGAAAAGAGGCCGAAAGTTTTGTTCTTCAAGAATGCATCTTTTCTTGATTTGTTTTGTTTGATTTTCTTTTCTTTTATTTTGTCTAATTAATCCTTAATACTTTTCCATTTAATTGTGTGGCTAATATCAAGCCTTGTCACCAATGACAAGTCTCTTTTTATCTTGTGGTTGTTGTGAAAGTGGTGACAAGGTGGTGATTCATCACCTTTTCATCACTTGGTCATGCCTATGTCACTCCTCTGCATCATGCTTATGTCATCATTTGTATCCTCAATCCTCTTATATATTGCACTTGATGATCTTATATAATACTCCTCTTTTGGTTAGGGTTTAATCCATAATTTGTTACGCTTTTGTTTCGCGATAGTTTCAAGTGATTTTAAAAACGTTTCTCTGTACCAAAGCTAGGGAATACTTCCTTGATCTCTCCACTACCTTGGTTTAATATGTGATCCTAGATTTCTCACCTTGGTTTAAGGTATGATCATGGATTTCTCATCCTACACACTTTCTCAAAACGATCAAATCAATTCACCCTTGATTGTCCGATGAATAGTGATCAAAATTTAAAGTTGGAATGCAAGTACAAAAATGAGTATCAAATCTGATCCTACTGTTAAATAAAAGAAAAACACAAATAAACATGTTCAGTAGGAGTCCTTACTCGATATATGGCACAACTTCAGGCGTATTTTGCAGTACATAGAAATGTGCTTTCATGTAGAGATCTTGAGAAACTTCAACTGGTTTACCAGCTGACAAAGGAATTCCCTCTTCATTACCATTTTCAGATGTGTTGTGCTGGTGTTCTGGAATATCAATGGACCTCATGCATTTTTTGTATTCGTTGAAGAACGCAATTGTTTCTTCTGCAATATGCTCCTCAGCAATGCATCCTTCTGGGTAAGCTTTGTTCCGCACATGCCCTTTAATAACTTTCATCATCCTATCAAAGGGATACATCCACCGAAAGCATATTGGGCCACATAATTTGACCTCTCTAACAAGGTGCACAGTTAGATGAAGCATAACATCAAGAAAGGATGGGGTAAAGTATTTCTCCATCAAGCACAGTGTAACACAAAGCTCCTCATGCAATTTATCGAGTTCTTCTACATTGATTTCTTTGCTACATATTGATTTGAAAAAAAAACAAAGTCTGATAATAGCATATCTTGTGGGTTTAGGCATGATAGACCGTATTGCAATTGGCAAGAACTATTGCATAAGCATATGGTAATCATGTGATTTAAGTCCCATAAGCTTCCTATCCTTTTCATTCACCAAACTAGAAAAGTTGGAACAATAACCTTGCGGAGCCCTTAAGTTGTGTAATGTGCCATAGAACATGTCTTTTTCATCTTTAGTTAATGTGTAGCAGGCTGCAGGAAGTAATGTCTTCTCGCCTTGACTTTTAGCCTGCAACTCTTGTCTTATCCCAAAATGTGCCAGATCCTTTCGAGCTTGCAACCCATCTTTCGTCTTGCCCGGAACATTTAGTAATGTTCCGATAATACTCTCAGCCACATTCTTCTCAGTGTGCATGAAATCAATACAATGTTGGACCAAATTATACCGCCAATACCTAAGTCGTCGATTCCATATGTTGAATTTCTTCCAATAGGTCTGTTCTTTCTGTCCGGAATTTGTGCTACCACCCCCTTCTGATTTTCTCTTTTTTGTTTTCCCCCCTCTTCCAGTCGAAGTCTCCATCAGTTCTGAATCTTTATCCTTAAATCCCTTCCCCCACATATTCCGAATAAATTTAACCTCGTTGAATATTTCTTCCCCTGTCATAGGATCTGCAGCAGTTCCCCACTCTTCTTTTCCATTGAATGCCTTAGTTTGCTTTCTGAAGGGATGACTATATGGTAGATATCTTCGGTGACCACCATAACTCTGCTTGGCAGAGAACGGAAGTCTTACACAATGAGTTTCTTTCCTGCACACCACACAACCATGGAATCCACTATAAGGACAGCCACATAATGCACCAAGAGCAGGGTAATCATTAATCGTCCATAAGACAACAGCCCGTAAAGTGAATTGTTCCTGTGCATAGGAATCATATGTTTCAACACCTTCTTCAAACAAGAGCTCCAGATCATCGATCAAAGGATCCAAAAACACATCGATATCGTTTCCAGGCGTTCCCGATATTAATAACGAAAGCATGATGAACTTTCTTTTCATACACAACCAAGGTGGAAGGTTGTAAATGACAGTTAATACTGGCCACACACTGTGATTCCTATTCCCTCTGTTTACATCAACCCCGTCTATGGAAATGCCAAGCCGAAGATTTCTTGGATCAGATGCAATTTCCGGAAATTTGTCGTCTATTGCTTTCCATGCAGGTGAATCAGATGGGTGCCGTAGAACACCGGGCTTTTTCGAACTGGTGGAGTGCCATATCAAATCTTTTGATATGCTTTTCACTTTATAAAGTCGTTTCAGTCATGGAATAAGGGGGAAGTACCATAATACCTTTGTAGGAACATTTTCGTATATGACTTTAGTCTTCTCATCCACCTTCCACCGTGACATGCCACAAGTTGGACATACCACCATGTCCTTGTAATCCTTCCTGTAAAGAATGCAGTTGTTAATGCAAGCATGTATCTTTTCGTATCCTGACCCCATTGCTGTCATTATCTTTTTGGCCTCATATGTGTTGTTCACCATCTCGTTACCTTCTGCATGCAGCATCCTTTTCAACAGAAGTAGCATTTCAGTAAAGCAATTATTTGTCATTCCATGCTTACTCTTCAAGTTTAGTAGTTCAACTGTTGCAGACAACTTTGTGAAGTTAGGACAATATTTATACAAGGGCTTCTCCGCATCTGCAAGTAGTTCTTGAAACTTGTCAATGTCAGCTATGAAATTGTCTTCCGTAGCTTTTACCATTTCTATTGTTTCTGCAGCATCTGTTGGAAATTCTACTGCATCAAACTGGTTGAAAGTTGTTGGCTTGTCTTCCTCTCCATGTTTAATCCACCTTGTATAATTCCGATCGAATCCCTTAACGAGTAAGTGGTAATGGACCTCATCCACCGAAAGAGAGAAGTGGTTTAAACAGCTTACACATGGACATGGAATAGTCTTCGTTGACATATTCAGATGAGAAACCGCAAAATCGATAAATGCTACAACTCCATCCATATATGGTTCACTGTTTCTATCGGTTACCATCCAAGACTTATCCATAACTACAGCCTATACTTTGAAGCTTTAATACATATCAACTAAAGCAATTACGAGCATATTACAGCATAACTAAACCAATTACGAGCATATTAGAGCATAACTACAGCAATTACGAGCATATATCAAAGCATAAAATTCAAAAATTAGCATATATTTAACACATGACTTACTGAAATTAGGGATGAAATCGTTGTGGATGAAAGTATGAGTGGTTTCTGTCGGCTGCTTGTTTGAAGCTACTTGTTTGAATCCGATTAGAGGCGGCAGCTAGTGTGGTTTCCAATTGAGAGAATAAACTTTCCACTTAGGTATTTGACCCCCATAGCCGCGCGCTACTCCCTCTGGACTGAACCTGTTCAAGGCCCAATTAGAATAGTGTTGGCCCAAGACATTTTTAATATGAAACACTATTGTTGAACTTATCTGCTTGCCTTTTATGTGTATTAACACCATGTATTATATATTGCAGCATTTTTTTGATATAGAACTTTGTCGTCGAAAGTTTACAATGACTCGGCTTGGTGGGCTGCTTCGCAATTTCAGAAGAAAGATGTATGCAAGATTCATACAACCTAACCTGAATAAACCAGCAAAACTTGCAAAAGTTCCTAGGCAGTATCGTACACTGGTAGAGCAAGCTGATTGGGATAGGTTCGTAGCCCACACGCAAACGGATAAATTCAAGGTTGTAATACTTTAATATACGGATCATCGTTTGAATTAACGTATTTTTCCAATGCACTTTGCTGAAATAATTCTTTTGACTATTGGAAGGATGTCTCCAAAACTACGAAAATTGCGCGATCACGGTCCGTTTTTGATCATCGCTTGGGACGAGGAGGATACCCTCGTCTCAAAGAAAAATTGGTAATTCAGATGTGTTTTTATTGTGTTACTAGTGATTATTTTGGATATTAAATGTCTGATTGTGTCATCGTTGCATTATGCAAGGTTTCAAAAAATGAAATAAAGGTTGATGATGTCCCCACCCGTGCTTTTATGTGGAGGAAGGGGAGGGAAAACAAAGATGGAGAGTTGGTAGATCCAAAAGTGAAGAGCATGGCAGATTATTTAGTAAGTTTAAATATGAGAGTTAGTATATCCTAAAGTGAAGAACATGTCCTTGTTACTAATTTTCTTCACTTTTTTCTTTACAGATGGATATTGAAGCACAGATAAAGGACGGACTAATCAAGATTGGGCCGGACGAGGATGCCCTTACAGTGGGTTTTGGCAGGGAGCAGGGTTCATACTTGAGAGGTGTTGGTTGTGGAGTCACTCCCAGTGCGTACTGGAATTGTCCTCGGCAAAGGACAACAGGAAAAGATAAAATCAAGATTCTGGAGCTTCAATTGGAACATGAGAAACTGCTGCGTGAGAAGAAGGATGAAGAGCTGAAGAACCTGTCGTTGCAGATGGAGGTAACGAACAATAAACTGAATAAAGTCATGGCTCAATTGGATTCGCAAGGACTGCTTTCAGCAACAAAACAAGATGTAAGCACTACGTAAATTGTTGGAGTTTTTTGTGTTGGAATTTAGTTATCTTGTGTCTATATTCCAAAACATAGTTTACAAAACTTGTGTTATCACTTGACTTTCCCATTTCACGTTACATTCTGTAGGGAACACCGATAAGTGGGAATGGTTCGAGGGACAGCTGCATTAATGTTACCATCCCAGCATCGAAAGAGTTTTTAACACCTGTAAGTAATGGCTACTTTAATTTCTTTTTAATTTTTTCCAAGTAGTTGCTGATTTCTTGTCCAAATTTCTTAAATTGTAGGTTAAATATGCGGAGAAGCAAGTGACTCCTACTGCCGACACATCCATAATGGCGCAAAAGGTGATCACTGCCGACACATCCATAATGGCGCAAAAGGTCATCACCACCAGGAGGAAAGTTTATATATCTCCGCGTACCACTAAATCACAAGAAGATCCAACAATTGTGCAACAGGTATTACAACATTGCTAAATGCACATGTATATTGAGATTAACTTTAACTTTAATATGTTGGCAATTATGCTTCTACTTTTGTAGGAAAAGGTAATTAGATCCGGAACCAGGAAGAAGATTAATTTATCTCAGCCTAGCACTATCTCTGGTCAAATGCCATCTCAGTCGCCATCTCAGTCAAATCAAACCTCAACAGTTGTCCAACCGGTATGCATTATATTTCTAAATGCGTATGTATATTAGTTCACTTTACCTTTATGATGTTAATTATGCCACTAACTTTTGTAGCCAATGAAGTGTACTCTGTATATGTTGAATTTGAACAACCCGGTTGCACGTGGTACGGCTATCCTTTCAGACCAGAAAGGACAAACCATTCATGGAGTCCCCCTACAAGATGATTGCTATAGAGTTTCTGTTGATGAAGTTGTGAAGGGGGCAGCATTCTTACCTTATGAAGCCGGTGATATGCGGACAGTTGAGGATGCTTTGGGTTCTTTTGTGGCTTGGCCCAAAAACCTTATCAAGATAATTGATCATCAAGTACGTTTCTTACTTTGCATTCCATTTTGGTTGTGTGCATTTATTATCCTGCTTTATAATTTTGTTTAAAATGATGGATCTTTAATTAAATAACATTACTTGTCCAACGGTCTTAACTTGCTTATCTATAGAATTACATTACTTGTGTTAGAATGGTCTTAACTTGAGGGCTGTTGGAATGATCATCGTATTTGTTTTCATGTTTTACTCTAGGTACCAAATCCAACGGCCAATGGGAAAGGGGAAGAACATAGCGCAGCTCAAGCTAAGGAAGAACATAGCGCAGATCAAGTTAAGAAGGAGAAGAAGAGATGTAATACCATTACTGGTTCCCCAGTAACACGTTCAAAGGCTAAGGCGAACAAGGCAGACAAGCTGAGGAAGAAGCGGAAGCTGGTGGTGTAATTGTAAACTGAATTTGACTCATGTTAATGTGGTTTTCTGGTTGTGAACTTTTCGATAAGTTGTTAATTTTCTGTACTCTGGTTATGGTTATGTGGTTTTTATGGATTGTGGAGTTATACTCCATATCGTTGTTATGGATCATGGATTTAGTATGGATTTTATGGATTAATATGGACTAGTTTGGAATTTGGCATTTTTTTACTTGTATTTTGGCATTTTACTTGTTTGCATATTGTGGCCTTTTTGAATTGGATTGTGGCCTTTTGGTATTGTGATTTGTATCGGCTTTTTGGTACGGCCGTGGTCATTTATATTACAAATGAAACCTGTTTGTGATGTGGTTAAGTATGTGTGGCTAGTACCAGACTTCAGCCACACTACCTATTATATTATATTGGGGGATAGTTACTACAATTATTAGTGACTAAAAGCAGTTGTTTAATAGTATATAAAACATACAAACGACCACAGAAAAATTATAAAATGTGGCCATACCCAAGTTTTTTGCCACGATTTACCAATAAATAGTGCGACCAAAACTAAGTCTTTGATGAATGTTGGTATTTAGCCACGTTATTAATTCTCTTTAGCCACGACCCATCCTGTGGCTGAAAGCTGGTATTTAGTCACACTTTTGAGCTTAAAACAGGGGCTGTCAGACCCAAGGGGTGGTATGCTTTAGTCACTCTGTTTTGAGTTACAGCCACACAGCTGGGGTGTGGCCGTAGGGGGCGTAAAATGATCCGACCTTAGGTGACACTTTGCTGAAAAATTAAAACGTGACGTAAAGTGCTTAGCCACACGTATTTGATGTGACGGAAGCCAAAATTTGACGTAGTGTCCCTTGATATGTCTAATACTGAATTCAAACAGACTATTGAAAGCTTAAGTATTGAGATCTTTAACATTCATACTAGCTTAACTGCTGCTAATGAAGAAATTGTCATGTTAACTAAGTTGAATTATGAGATTCAGACTAAGAATGACATCTTAGAACTTAATATTGATCATCTAGAGTCATTAGTTCAAGAAAATGCCAGACTTAAAAATGATATTGTTTGTGCTAAGGAGATAGAGGAATTTTGAGAAACAAAATAGAATAAAATGAACTTGGGTTGAAAGCCTACAGAAACTCCTCTAAGCTAGTACAAGAATATCATGAGAATCACGCTGAGAATCAAAAAGTTAGCATAGGGTTTAATTAATCTAGAAGACCTAGTAAGGAGATTGCTTCAGACTCCTGTATAGACAACAACACTGTCAAACCTCATGTGTTGAGAAATGTCAAAAGGCCAATCTTCAAGAATGCTGAACATGAGTTTGATGAGGAAGCTTTACTGATCAAACAAGAGATTCTTGAAGAAGATGAAGGCGTTGACAGTGTTATTCCCAGTTACACACTTACAGAATTGTAGAAGGGGGGGGGGGTTGAATACAATTCTTGATTTTTACAACTTTTCTGCAATTTGAAAGTAAGAATAGATAAACTAAATTACAGAGGCAGAATAAAAGTAAGAACAAAGTGCTTTAAAAATTTTAGGTGGATTGTTTTGTGATCCACCTGAGATATATTATTAAAGAAATAATCTGTGATATTTGGTTACAAATACACAGCTGATATTACAGTTCTTTGCTTCTAAGAAATGTAAGAGAGAAAACCTAAGCAAAGACAATGTAAACTATTTTCTCTATTTTCAAAGAACTGATACACTTGGTTATAAAAGACCCAAGTTTACAAGCCATACTACAAACAAAAATTGTTTCTATTTTCTAGATCCAGTATGCTTGTCTCTTCATTCCAGATGCATGTGACTGAGATGTTGTACTTTTGACAAGTTGGCTTGTTTGTACATCTCCTATGTTTTCATGGAAATGGAATGCTTCTTCTTCTTCAAGGTTCACCAGTGTTTGGCTTCCATATTCTTTTTGTTTACTCTATCAACTCATGTGCTTCCACCAGTGTCAAGTCACCATCAACCTTTAGTCTTGAGCTTCATCCGTTGGTAGTGTTCTTGACTATCCGTGGATGAGCAAAAAGTTGATCATCCGTGGATAGCATTAAGTTGATCATCCGTGGATAGCATTAAGTCTTCATCCGTTGTCATTCATTTTCACTTAAACAGAATTACATAGCACAACTTATTTACAATTAGCTATCTTATCCTGCTTATCTATTGAAAGTCAACATGACTTAGTACTTAATACTTTCAATCCTTAGACTAGAGTAAAATTGAATATGCTACATGATTACTTATCCGTAGATAAGCTTCTCAACAACGGATACTACAAAAAGTATGTCATTCGTTGTTAGTTACAAAATGACTTATACAAAAATGTGTTATATTTTAAGTTATCATCAAGAACAACATATTTCCTAACAGACAGTATGTTATCTGATAGAAAAGATTCTGTCACAAATCCCCCGACAGAAACTTTGGTAGGCAATCTGACAGAATGTTCAAAAGATGTTGTCAAAGAGGATGAGACAGTAACTTTGAAAGATACTGTCAAGAACAAAGCTGTGACAACAACTTCCAAACTTACTCTCAAGACAGTAAAGTTGGAAGGTACTGTCAAGGGTTTGTCAACAACAACTTTAGAACATATTGTCACTCCTAGTACCAGTAGGACTATGAAAAACAGAAATGGCAAGGCAGGACACAATCAGAAGAGTGATAATATTCATGTTAAGGGTGCATCAAGGAAGCTTTGCAATAACTGTGGATCATCACATCACTTAACTTATGTGTGTTAAAAACCATCTGTGCTAAATCAAATGCTACATATGAACTTGGTAATTTACAGAGAACCCCAGTAATGCAGAGATCTGTGAATGTTTGTAATAACATTGATTGCATGCCTTGTAAAATCACTATCATGCGTACATGTTTTGATTTACCAATCTTATCTTCTGAGAAATGTTCTTTGATGACATATGTTGAGACTCATTCTGAGACTTCCAGTTCTTGTACTAATAACAAGAACAAATCATCCTCAAGGACAAAGACCAAGTCTTATCCTAGATCCAAATGGATGGTTAAAGAAGTCAAAAGAGAACCATCTGATACTGATAGTGATGTTAATGCTGATGTAAGAAAAATCCCAACTGAGAATGTTGGACCCAACAAAGAGTGGGTACCAAAGGCAACCTAATCCAATTGTTTTTGTGTAGGGAAATAAGAAGGTCATGTGGGTCATTGATAGTGGATGCTCCAGACACATGACATGTGATAAAACCATGTTATCACATTTCTTGAAGAAATCCGGTCCAATCATAACATTTGGAGATAACAACAAAGGATACACAGTGGGATATGGCTCTTTGGAAGTAGGAAACATCATCATTGAAGACATTGCTTTGGTAAAAGGACTAATGCAAAATCAACTCAGTGTTAGTCAATTTTTTGATAAAGGATTAAAGGTTGATTTTGGAACTTTGGAATGTTCAATTTATAACAAGAAAACTGGCAGCCTAGCTCTCAAGGGAGTGAGGAAAGGAAGCTTATTTGTAGCTGATTTGGACTCAGCAAAGAAGGACAAAATTTACTATTTCTACAGTAAAGCCTCTGTTGCTGACAGTATGTTTTGGCACAAGAAGCTCTCACATCTAAACTTCAAAACAATGAACCTGATCACGAAGAAAGAGTTAGTAAGAGGACTTCCTCAACAAGAATTCTGTCAAGAAGGATTGTGTGAGGATTGTCAAAAAGGAAAGCTAAGGAAAGCTGTTCATAGGCGAAAACAACTCAACACAAATCAGGAAGCACTCAAGTTAATACACATGGATCTTTTTGGCCAAGTAAATGTCTTATCTTTAGCCAAAAAGAGATATGCACTTGTCATGGTGGATGACTACTCTAGATACACTTGGGTGAAGTTTTTAGAGATAAAAGATGAAGCAGCTCAGGAAATCATTGATCACATCAATTTACTAGATAGACAGTCTAGTTCAAAAGTTCAAATTCTAAGAAGTGACAATGGAACTGAGTTCAAAAATGCAACTCTTGGAAGCTTCTGTAAAGAACTTGGAATTGTTCAACAATTCTCTACTGCCAGAACACCTCAACAAAATGGTGTAGTGGAAAGAAAGAATAGAACTCTCATTGAAGCCGCTAGAACTATGTTGTGTGAATCAAAACTACCAACATATTTCTGGGCAGAGGCAATCAACACAGCTTGTTATACTCAAAAAAGAACATTGATCAACAAGACTCATGGAGCCACTCCTTATTTTCTTTTAACAGAGAGGAAACCCTCAGTAAAGTATTTTCATATTTTTGGAGCCAAATGTTATGCTATGAAGGATAACTCTGAACGAAATGGAAAGTTTGACTCCAAGGCCTATGAAAGTATTTTCGTAGGTTATGGCATTGAAAAAATTGCCTACAGAGTCTACATAATTGAGCACAAGATTGTTGAATAAAGTGTGAATGTTTCTTTTGATGAAACTAAATTCCCTGGTTTGGAAGAAGATGTAACATGGAGCCATTGAGATTTGAAAATCAAGATTACTTGGAAGAACCAGAATTTGTTGATGAAGAACCTAGCTGCACTCATGAGTTGGATTCAAGAAAGGATGTTGTCAAAGAACATGAACAATATCATGCTCAATCTCAAGATAACTCAGGAAGTTTTCCAATGGATATTGATCATAAGACAAGCAGTGAATATATGAATGACAACATCCTTGAAGAAGAATCAACCCCTCAACCTGCAACACTTCAAAGTCCTCAAGCAAGGAATCTGCCAAGAAGTACAAAATTGAACAAAGATCACCCAAATGATCTTATCATTGGAGATCCATCCACTGGAGTGAGAACAAGGAGAAGTGCTATAAATGAATGTCTTTACTCCTATTTTTTGTCTCAAGTTGAGCCTAAGTCAACTGATGAGGCATTGTTAGATCCAGATTGGGTAATTGTTATGCAAGAGGAACTGAATCAGTTTGAGAGAAACAAAGTGTGGAAGTTAGTTCCAAGGCCAAAGGGAAAAACAGTCATTGGAACTAAATGGGTTTTCAGAAACAAGTTGGATGAAGGTGGAATTGTGACAAGGAACAAGGCAAGGATAGTAGCAAAAGGTTACTGTCAATAGGAAGGCATTGATTATGATGAGACCTTTGCACATGTAGCTAGACTTGAGGCTATAAGGATTTTTCTAGCCTATGTAGCTCACTGTAACTTCAAGGTGTTTCAAATGGATGTCAAAAGTGCTTTTTTAAATGGAGAACTTGAAGAAGTATATGTGGAGCAACCTCCTGGTTTTGAGGATGCAAAAATGTTTGATTTTGTTTACAAATTCTTCAAGGCACTTTATGGACTGAAGCAAGCCCCTAGAGCTTGGTATGATACTCTCTCCATTTTCCTGTTGGAGAATCAATTCACATGAGGTATTGTGGACAAGACTTTGTTCTGTAAACACCATGGAAAGGATATCATACTGGTCTAAATCTATGTTGATGACATTTTCTTTGGCTCAACCAATGAAAAGCTGTGTGGAGATTCTCAATTCTCATGAGAAACAAGTATGAGATGAGTATGATGGGTGAACTCTCTTTCTTTCTTGGACTTTAAATCTGTTAGGTCCTGATAAGTTTGTAGAAGGGGGGGTTGAATACAAACGATACCTTTTAATCGAATTTGTCCTTTTAAGATTTAAGAAATTAGAACAAATTATTGCGGAATAAAACTGAAACAATATTCAAGTTAAATAAAACTCTATTAAACTTGAAGGGTGTTTCAATTCTGATCACTGATTACAATGAACTTGATAAAACAAACCTAGAATAAATTCGACATGAATTTATCTATTTTTGTAATAAAAAGGATCGAATACTAAAAAGTAGTTCGATATAAAATCTAGGGATTATGATCCGCTAGAAAGCTAAAGCAGTACAAGAGAATTAGTTCTTATGAATTAAATGTTATGAACTAATCAAGATTTAATTCTCCTGAGGAAATTGAATGCTTTTTCTGATGATGAAGTAATGAAGACAGAGAAATATAATGTTTTTGGTTGCTGTCTCTTTTTGCTTCTGTGTATCTGTTGTAATTGAAATATCTTCTGTCTTCTGCCTTGTACATATACTAATCCACAGCATCTCTTTTAATCCCACGGGCAAGTACTTTAACAGAATTACCTTTGGAAGACTTAGAGGAAAACTGTGAAAATGGCCTTGGAAGACTCTCGGGAAGACAAGGAATGCATTAGGAAGACATTCGGGAAAACTTAGATTTGGCTTAGGAAGACAATCGGGAAGACTCACTTGTGAGTCTTCCTAGTTTAATAAACTAAGTCTTCCTAGTTCAAACCTAAGTCTTCCTAGTTCAAATTTATTCTAATTTAAATAATTAACTAAATAAATTATGTATTAAATTAATTCTTTACAGAATTAATTTAATAAATAATTTACTTAATAATATTAATTATTTATAAGAGAATAAATGGAATTAATTGACTTCTCAATTAATTCCAGAATCACTTAAAACTTAGATAAATAACAAACACAATAGTACGTTGACACTCGATGCACTGTCTAGTTCATGAGTGACTAACGACAATGTTTGTTCTTTATCTGTTTGACTTTAAGCAGTGATTCACTTCCTTCTCATTCAAGAACTCCGTAATCAGTATCTTTTTCTGTCACCACTTGAAATCTCCGTCACTTTAATAAATCCACTGAGCTTGAATACTTCATTGAGGCTTGATCAATAAATTGAGCTTCTTTCAATGTAGACTCACTTCAAGTCTGTAGATGACTTTAATCTTCATTCTTTGACAGATATAAGCTTCTGAGATTCCTGTGACAATTTGAATTATTACTTACTTATTACAGACTTGTTTAATGTTGAGTTAATTCCTCGATGTAAACAAATAGGCTTAAACATATGCCTTTCAATCTCCCCCTATTTGTTTGTTAGAGAATAACAAGCAAATACCTAGAGGATAACTCAACTAACTAAACAAGTAGAAATAAGACATTAAAAGCTAAGTAAATAATAACACAAAGTTCTGGATTTCATTTAACATTATCCAGATTCAAACATTACAGGTAAGTACAAGATAGATGTTCCTCTAGACTGAACATATGAATACATTTATCCTATCTTGAATCACCGAAGCTCTAAACATTTAATATTTACAAACAGAGCTTCTTCAAATTTCAGACTCAATCATCTCTTCTTCTTCAAGTGCTTCAAGCAAATCCTTGTCCAGAATACGATCATATTCAGAAGTAATGCCACTAGGTCTGACAGGTTGAGTTGTGACTTTCTTCAGCCTATTCTTCATTTGATGATATCTTTTGATATTTGTTATGCAATAGTCTTGAATCAAATCAGCAACTTCTGTCTTCTCTTGTGTAGCAAATCCTGAAGTCCTCAACATGTTCTCCAAGTAGACAAGATGCTTGGCAGGAAAATCTTTCAGAGAGATTGGATCCACACCACAAGTCTGAAGTGCCCTTCCTTTAAAAATTTTTACTTCATAAGGCACTTCCACCACTTGTGGACTAGCTTTCATTGCAAAGTCTCTTAGCTGATCATGCAGCAGCTCAGCTAATGGAGAAGTTCTTTTTACTTGGCACATGAAGACTCATAGTTCAGAGAGAGTTCTGCTTTCCATAAGATTGAGAGACACTAAGAAAGTTCCCTCATTATGAGTGTAAACATAGATCTTTAACTCCTCTCTAACTCTGTCATATCCAGTTGAGATCCTTGAAATCTCTGCATGAAGAGCTTTCATATATACTGTGTTGTCTAGATTGACCTTCTTGTATCTTTCCAACATCCCAAGAAACTTTGCATCATTGTTAGTTCCTTCTTGATGTGCAAACATCTCTCTAGCCTTGTCCCATTCTTCTCCTTGCTTCAGCCTCACATACAATTTTCTCTCATTGACCTTAAGATTGTGAAGCCTTTGCTTTTCTTGTTGTTCAGCTTTTTGAATGACAAGATGCTTAGAGATGATGTCAGATACTTTTACATTCTCCTCCTCTCTTCTTTTCAGATCAGCCTTCTGTCTCACTAACTCAGCTTCAAAGACAGGATCAATATTTGACTCTTCTTCCCAGTCAGCATAATCAGCTTCTTCTTCAACCTCCATATTACCAAAGATATCTTCAGGGGCTTCTTCAGATTCTACATAGTCAAAATCACCCTGTTCACCTTGATAATAGTCAGCATCAGAAAAAGTTAACTTTTGCTTCCCTTTGTCCTTGTTTGAGCCTCCGGCCTGATCTCCTCCTTGTTTCTCCACATTCTCCCCTTAGTTGAGGAATCCTCTACAGATTTTACTTTAGTAGCTCCAGGATTCACCTCACTTCTTCCCCTTATAGCTCCTTGATCATCTCTATTACCTCCATCTCCTCCTTCATCATCCTCACCCTCATCATCATCATCATCATCTCCCTCAAAGAATGTTCTTTGCTCTTCAGTAGGTTGATGTGATTTCTTTATCATATTATACAAGTGCTTCATACCTTCATTCAGATGGTCCATTCCTCCTTCTATCCTTGAAATCCTTTCTTCATTAAACGTTTGATTTTCATCAGCTGTTTGCAGAATAAAGTCCACCTTGGTAGAAATGGCAGCAATCTCCTTGACACTTTCTGAAATCTGAGCATTTGACGTTGTTAATTCAGAAATGTCTGAAGCTACTAGTACTTGGGATTGTTGGATGGAATTCAGCTTCGGGAGTAGAGTATTCTTTAATCATTCCAGGTCATCTTTCCCAGTACCCAGCTGATTTGATACAGAGGTGGTAGATTGTGCAACCACTTGTGCTTTTAGAAGAGTGTTCTCAGCCTGGGTGTCTTGTAACTTCCTTTGTAGATCAGCTAGCTGTTTCAACAAAGCAGTGTTTGTGTCAGTGTGTGCACTCACTTCAATTGCTCTCAGTGGTGTTTCACTCAACTCACGTGCTTGTGTATCACTCGGTGTTTGACTCATATCTCTCACCACTAACTGTCTTTATAGATTTTCAGAAGATGTACCTGCATGAAAAATCACCCTAGCCCCTTCAAGAGAGGTCAGTGGTGGTGCAATGGGAGTTCGCAATTCCCAATCCCCAATGAAATCCAAATCAGATTGAATTTGAAACTGAATTGCTTCAGTGTTGGATTCATTAGGTTGCCTTCCACTTTCTCCAGTAAAAACTGCAAGTGGAAAATCCCTTAAGGGAGCCAGAGATGTTCCCTCTGGGAGGGGAGAAAATGATTCTATTATAGGTGGCAAAGAATCAGATTTTCCCTCTGATGCCTGTGAAGGCACTTCTACCGTAAATATGGTAGGCACTATTTCAAAGTCAAAATCTAAGTGCTCTCCTTGCATAGTGTCCTGAGAGTCATCTATTTGGTTATCTTCTCCCATTGTGAGTAATGGGAGAGTTCTTGACTCAGTACAAGATGCCATGGCCCGAGGGCGAATTTCAATAGATCCACCCTGTTGAGAGGATGTCTCCAGAGACTGTTTCGTGGCCATATCAATGTCCATATCCTTTTGAGAGGATACAGATGGGCTTACAGTTGCCTCCCTATAGGTTCTTCTTTTCTTTAGGGGTGGAGACAGAGCTGTGGGAACACTCATTTCAGCTATATCACTAACTCTTCTTGAACTGGTTTGAATCTTAGGCTCAGGTTGTGTATCAGGAGTGTTTGACTCTCTGTTTGGCTCTATGACCTGGGTCAGAGATTGTGGTTCTACAACCTCTGGGTCAGCCCTATCAACCACTTGGGTTTGAATTAAAATACCAGAAGAAGATCCAGGGTTAGGAATAACTACCTGTAGTGGAACTGGATGTGGTTGAGGAACTTGTTCACCAAAGATAGGAAGATTAATGAATTGACTCATCAATGGTGAAACAAGAACAGGTATGTTGAGGAATTTGGATGAGACATCAAGTCTGGTGTAGAATTTGGTGTCTGTGGTTGGAGAGGTTTCAAATCTGGTTTCCCGAAACAGTTCTACCTGCTCAGCAGTGAGAAGATGATTAATGATAAGAGTGAGAAAGCGAGGGTACCAACACTTTACTTTCACACCATTATCAGAATCTCTCCTAGAGTGAGCAAGCCTGTTCAGCATTAGGTTCCACAGAATCTCAGCAAAATTCAATCTACGACCAAATACTGTAGCATAAGCAATATACTGATTAAGACTGGTAATGCAATGAAAATTTGGTTTTGTGCAGTTACCAAATACTCTTGCTATAGTATCAAAGAACAGATCCCATTCCCTAACAACAAAGCTTTTGGACAATTTAACCATTTGAAAGGGACCCTGATAATGAATATTCACAAAGAACTGTGATAACTCATCATCAGAGGGTAAGGGATCAAACCTGTCCTTTGTAAAATGCAACACATCACAAAATAACTCAAAAGTGACTGTATATTGCTGATTTAAAATATTGAAAGAAAAAGATTTAGAATCTTCAGCAATAACAACACTTGAACACAACATCCTTAATGGATCAATTTTAAGAAGTGCATTGGCACAAATAGCATGACTGACACAAGTCTCGCTATTTAAAAATTGAATCCACGGTCTAAAACGTTCCACTTTACACTTTAACGGATCAAAATACCCAACATAATTATTTAAAACGAGTTCAAAATTAGGATCCATTTAGATAAAACAAGAAATTTTAATCAATTTAAAATAAAATTAAAATTTTAGGGATTTTTAGAATTAATTAAAATTAAATAAAATCCACAAAATTAAATTTTAACAAAATTAATTAATTTTAAATATTGATCCTAAAAATTCGAACTATAAGCTTTGAAAAACACAAAGTATTGGGCAAAAGATCTCTAAACCATACACAGTTCACAATACACAGTTCAAGAATCTCATAAAATTCTCCTAAACAAGATTCAAACAGTTAAACACTAATCACACAAAAGCTTAATCAAGAGAAAGTCGAACAGATTAGTAAATAAAAATGAACAGAGTTTCGACTTAATATGATTAAATTCGAAATAACTGAATAACTGAATTGCTAAGTTGAAACTTGAGCAAGGAATATGATCTCAGCAAAGAAATTTGCAGAAGTTTGAGAGAGTTCGAAAAGGGTGTTTTCAAAAACTGAAGAGAATAGAAAGACTTATAAAGTAAACTGTATGTACTGTATGTATATATATAAATGAATAAAAAACTGTTAAAATTAATAAAGAAGACAGTCAAACATTTTTATTTGATTTTGTACTGGGAAGACAATCGGGAAGACTTAGGATAGTCTTCCCGGTAGTCTTCCTAGTACAAAACTGGGAAGTCTTCGGAATTAATTAAAACAAAAATAAAAACATTTATTTTTAAGTCTTCCCGGTAGTCTTCCTAGTATAAAACTGGGAAGACTTAGGAAAACTTAGAAATAAATAAAAATATTTACAGAAAATGAAAAACAAAAACAAAAACAAATATTCCTTGTCTTCCTAGTATAAAACTGGGAAGACTTAGGAAAACTTAGAATTAAAAAGAAAAACTGAATTAAAATAATAATAATGAAAAAATCTTAGTTTACCCGGTAGTCTTCCTAGTATTAAACTGGGAAGACTTAGAATAAACTTCGAATTTAAATAGAATAATTACAGAAAAATGCATAAAATTAATAAAAATGCATGAAATACTTATAAAAATCTAGAAAAATTCATAGAAAATTCCATAAATTCTAGCAAAATATGCAGAATAATATAAAATTGCATAAAAATAATATAAACTTGCAGAATTATTTAAACAACAATATTTACAATCTGAAAAACACCTAAATAATTCTAAATAAATATATTTTCAATAAAAAACATTTCTCCACTTAAAAAATATGAGAAAAATATTTTTAAAGAAAATAAAATATTCAGAGCTATTTAAATTTACAAGCATGTAATATTAAATGAGAATTTGCAGAAAATATCAGTTAAATGACAAGAGAAAATTAATTTTATAAAAGAACAAACATGACAGAGATATTGTTAATCACTAAGACTGTTTAACATACCCAATTTACCAACTAACTTGATAAATGTGGATTCATCAACAGATTTTGTGAATATATCTACAGTCTATTTTTCTGTGGGTACAAAGTGTAACTCCACAGTTCCATTCATGACATGCTCTCTGATAAAATGATACCTGATATCAATGTGCTTCGTTCTCGAGTGCTGCACAGGGTTGTTGGAGATTGCTATGGCACTTGTATTATCACACAAAATGGGAATTTTGTCTATTGCAAAGCCATAGTCCTTTAATTTATTCTTAATCCATAAGATCTGAGCACAACAGCTTCCAGCAGCAATATATTCAGCTTCTATTGTTGAATTGGAAACTGTTTGCTGTTTCTTGCTATACCAGGAAATCAATCTACCTCCTAGGAATTGACAACTCCCAGAGGTACTCTTTCTATCCACAACACTACCTGCATAATCAGAATCTGTATATCCAACAAGGTTAAAACCAGAATCTTAAGGGTACTAGATACCTAAATTAGGTGTACCCTTAAGATATCTCAAGATTCTTTTAACAGCAATGAGATGTACATCTCTAGGGTCCGCTTGGAACCTTGCACACAAGCATGTAGCATACATAATATCTGGTCTACTAGCAGTAAGATAGAGTAAGGAGCCAATCATACCTCTGTAACATGTAACATCTACCTTGATAGAATTGTCAGAAGCTCCAAGTTTGATTGCTGTTGAAGATGGAGTCCTTGCTGATGCTGAATCCTCCATGTGATATTTCTTGAGGAGTTCTTTGAGATACTTGGATTGACAAATAAATATACTGTTAGATATAATTGCTGAAGTTTGTTTATCAGTGTTTAAAGTATCAGGATACCATCAGAGTTTAGCTGGAAGACTGGTCAGATTTTGTTAAACTCTGACAGTCAGAGTTTGTTTAGCAGTCGGTGTAAAAGTCAATGAAGATTCTAGAAGCGATATTCTTTGAAGATGGAAAGAAGCAAAGAGATATCGAGATGTCTAAGGAAACGGAACAGAAGACAGATGCAATTCTAGATTGATATAAATTGTATAGCTGATTTATAGGAATATCAATTAGAAGATTGTATGTAGCTGTGTACTATATAAACACAGATAGGTTAACCCTAAAAGGGATGCGAATACGTGAATTATCATTCTTGTAACCTAGCAGCTCTCTGTGATATTTTGCATCACTGAGAGAGGAGTTATTAATTCCATACAGTTTATTGATCATAAACAGTGTTCTTATTGTTATTCTTATATGTATACTTGATTATATATTGTGTATTCGGCCTAACAATTGGTATCAGAGCCAAGGCTGTTTAATATATACAATTTTTGATCCAAACACAAGTTATAATCATGGCTGAAAATAGTCAAGCAGGTTCTAAACCTGAGAAGGTTCAACCAACTTCTGTGAGTCGATATGAGACGATTAGGGTTCCAATTCTCAGACCAGTGGAATATCCAATCACACCTTGTTCATAACCCAAGCATTCATCCTAAATAGTCTAAACAGTCAACTGCCACCTCTAATGTCTCTCAAAAGACTTTAGTTGTTAAAGCAAAGAAGTCAGCTAGAACTGATGTGTCAGGAAGGCAATCAGGTTCAAAGGATTTTTCCTCTACACCACTCACTAAAAAGAAGATACAAGGGGGTGTAAAAAGGGTCCTGGTGAAGAAAGCTGCAAAGGGAGGTGAGGTTGTTTCTGTTAAAAGAAAGTTAGTGCTCAGGGATGAGACTGACTCAGAGGATGATTTACCTATATCCTCTGTGATGAATGTGAATAAGGAAGTTGCTGATACTGCTACTACAGCTGTGGTTCCATTGTCTACACCACAGAAGAAAAGGAAGTTATCAAAAAGCAGGTATCATATTCCTTTAGAAAAGAAGCAGGATACTGATGTACATGACACTTCTATTCTGAATGAGCAATCAGTTTCCACTGCTCAAGCAAATCCTGATGTTAGTATTCCTAATGCTGCACCAAGTCAAGTGGTTACTATTTCAGACTCTCTACCACAGGACTCTCCAACAAAAAGACATGTTGATATTCCATGGGAGAAGTATGATGCTGATGCTTCCAAACTTGGGATAAAACATCCAATGGAAAAGTTAAGGAAGGCAGAAGAGTTAGTCTATCAGAGACAGAAGAAACTGAAAGGATCAAGCCCACAAGAACCTGAACCTCAAAGTGGTTCAGCAACTCTTTCTGATGATCCAGCCACACAAGAACCACTCAATCAAAGTTAGTGAAGGCTTAGCTAGTGGAATGGTCCCACAAGAACCATTTTCTCAAAGGGAGAATGAAGACATCAACATTCCAGCTACACAAGAACCATTTTCTCAAAGTGAAGATGCAGGCCAAGCTACAGTTTCTGAGAAATTTCCTGACAATGCTCAAGAGATTTCTGGTGCAGATGAAGTTCAAAGATTGGTCGAGGACATTGTTAATGAGGGAAGCACACAAGAACCTTTGACTCAAAGTGTTGAAGCAGCTTCTGAACCTCAAGCTCTACAAGAACCATTGGTAGCAAATACTGATGCAAGCATATCAAATCCTGACGGTGTTCATCCTGACGCTAGTGATGCTCCTGATGTTGAGCCTATCCTGATACAGCCACTTCGTTCAAGACCAATGGATCATCCTATCACAGATTCACAGGATAAAATGAAAGGTATAGCTATTCCTGATCCTGATGTTACTCATAGTACTGATGATGATGACTCTGATGATAGTGATGATGATCGAAAAGAGAAGGAACAGCTTGCTACAGCACTCAAATTTAGTCTTGGAACTAATTTTGGTTCATCAAGTACATATATGGCTGGCAATGCTTCCACTGGGAAAGATCAGAGACAAGATTTTTCTATTCCTTCCTTTAATCCTGCTGAGGCACTTAGACAGAATGAATGGAACAATTCATGGCACAGATCTACTGAATCTGTAAGTTATTCTTCTGCTTTGGAACATGCCTATGATACAGTGAAATCTATAGAGAATCAAGACTTGAAGAATCATCTGAAGGCTACAACTCTGTTATCCAAAAGTCTAAAAAGTGAGATTGATTCTATCAAGAATTCAACTGAGTTGGTGAGGAATGATATTTCTCAAAGTTTTACAAAGGTGCCTACTATTTTTCAGCTAAGGGTAGTAGAATCCCAAGTGAAATCTGTCATTTCTGAACAAACCTCCATCAACAGAAGGATTGATTCTCTGGATACCAAGGTAACTGAAATTCAAGCCTCTCTTTCCTTAATTTTGAATTTATTGTCAAATCCTGATGTCAAAAAGGGGGAGAAGGTTAGTCAGACAAAATGCACACCTGATCTAGTATTAAGGAATAATGATGATGATACTGGAGATGATGGTAGTGACAAAGTGATACAAGGAGAAACCTCTGATGCTGTTGTTATGAAGTCTACAATTCAAACTTCACAAAGTCAAACAACGCAGTCAACTCATGTTTCTGATTCTGGAGTTAAGACAGTAAGAACGTTGGTGCAATCTCAGATCCTGACGGAAGAACAAATCCTGACACCTGGTCATGGACATACTCTTGCTACAATTCCTGAAGGTGATGAAGATATTTTTATTGATAATCCTGAAGATGCATCAAATTTATTCCAGAAGTTTTCTACAAAAGATGGCAGAATTGTTACTCTATATCACACTGATAAAAGAGTTCAACAATTATTTGCAAGAAAAGCACTCTCTACAGCAAGTGAAGAATATCCTAATCTCTCACATGAAGAATTCTTAAGACAACAGAGAGAAATGATGGAAAGCTTTAATAACCCTGCTCCTGCTAGAGGTAGAGGAGGCAGAGGTAGGAGAGGAGCTAGAAGAAGTAGAAGAGGTTCTTCAACTCAAACAATACCTAGACAGACAAGGTCTAGAGGGTTAAGAATTGAAGAAATTCCTGAACCTATTCAAACTCTAGTAGTTCCTGACAGATCTACTTTTGGTGATGATGGAAATATTGAAGAAGAACCTGAATTGAGAAGAAAATCAAGAAAATCAACTCTCTGCAATACAAATCAAATTGAAGAATCTAATCCTGATGTTTTTCCTGATAATATTCAAGATCCTGATGATTCTGAAATTATGCAAGAGATTGATTTGATAATTTTATCTACTGTGGTTGATTATCACAACAAGGAAGTAGATGAAGAAGAAGAAGCCAGAAGAAGAGAAATTACAAGATCAACAAATAGAGATTTCAATCTCTATGTACAAAGGCTTAAACTCTCAAACAGAAAAAAGTGGAGAAACCCAAGCAGGCAAGAATCTTCACTGGAAAGAAACTATGACTTTGGAAAGGAAAAGGATAAGAAGTGGAAACATATTAGTACACTGAGGTGTGATACACTTATCAATTTTCAGTTTGGAGGAATTATTACAAGCGCTTCAAGTGTTGTTGATTTATCTGAGATGGTTAGATCAAAAGCACTCTGGTTAAAGATGTTTTCAAATCTGAAGCAATTGACAAGTAATTCAAGAGGAGGTATTGGACACAGGGATGCTGAATATCTAAATATGTCATATGTTGATCCTTACTCCTTAACTGAAATTGGAGGTACTTTAACTTCTGAAAACCTGAACAATTTACTAGTTGTTGATATAGTTATAGATTGTCATGATGGTTTTGACAAGAAAGAAAAGCTTCTGTACTTCATGAAAGATGGTAGTGTGAAGATTCTATCTATTCAAGATATGCTGATGAAAACTACACAGGAACTGAAATATGTTCATTATCTTTTGAGATCAAAGAATCAAATGTGCAAAGAATGGAGTGACATGATTTTGTCAACAATAAGAAGAAGACTGGATGGAAACAGTAATTTAAATGGTAATTATACTCCCATGTACTTAAATCAAAGAGGTCAGGATATAGAAATGCAAAGTGGTACTGCTGTTAAAGAAGTAACTTTTGGCATGCCACAACTTACTCTCAATCCTGATGGGAAGGAAATTACTTATCTTTTGCTTGAAGAGCATAGTTTTCAGAGAAACTCCATATTAAATCTCAGAGCAGCTATCTACCAGATTAATGCGGAAGATGAAGAACTCAGAAATCTTAAGGAAAGCCTGATTCAAATTCTTGAAGAAAAAGAAGAAAATTTGTTATCCAACTTCTTGAAGATGAATCTGTTCTATCAAAGAATTTAAACAGATAAGTTGTTGCTGCAAATACTGTACATTTTGTATATATGTTTTTGACATCATTGAATCTTAGGAATCTATACTTTATTTCACAAAGTATGATATTGGGGGAGATTGTTAGATCAGAATTCAATGATCGTCAGGAGCTAGACTCAACTGATCAGGATTGCTGACGTCATCAGGATTGCATGGTCGTCAGGATCAGAATACATATCAGGACTGGGATCAGGATTGATCATCAGGACTGGAAGCTGATCAGGATTCCTACTTCGAGTTATATTTGGAGTCTAGTTAAACATGGAAGTTTATTCTGTCGGTTCCTGGTTTGTAGAATGTAGCTATCAATTATGGATAGGTTTCAATCTTTGTAATTGATTAGGACTTATCATTGATAGAGAAGCTGTGTAGTATATAAACACAGTTTTGGTTTTGGTTCGGTGTGAATCAAGATAGAAGCTCTCAAGAACATAGAATTTCTTGAGAGAGTTTTTGTAAGCTAGCAGCTCTCAAGAACATCAGAATTTCTTGAGAGAGTTTGTAACAGTTTTATATCAGATTTAATAAAGCTGTTATCTTTCTTTCATATTTGTGATATATACATTAAGAAGTCGATTATCTTATACTATTGTATTCAACCCCCCTTCTACAATAGATTATTACTGGGCAACAATTGGTATCAGAGCAAATTGATTTAATTCTGAATCAGATACGATCTAAAGATGTCGACAACCAAGTATGAAAGCATGAAGATTCCCATCTTGAAGAAATCAGAATATCCAACATGGAGGGTAAAGATTCTGATGTACCTGGAGGCTATGGATCCTGATTATTTGGACAGGATTCGTGATGGACCATATATTCCTACAAGGATTGTAGAACGAACAGATACAGTACCTGAACATTATGTGGTCAAGGCTAAAAGTGAATGGACTCCAGAAGAAAAAGCTCATGTACTCAGGGAACCAAAGATAAAGAATATCTTGCACAGTAGTCTTGATGCTGTCATGTCAAACAGAGTGATTGCATGCAAGTCTTCAAAAGAAATCTGGGATACTTTGGAAACTCAGTGCCAGGGATCTGCATCTGTCAAGAAAAACAGAAGGGCTCTTTTGATTCAAGAATATGAACAATTTGATGTAAGACCTGATGAGAGCCTAATTGATCTATATGATAGATTTTTGACACTATTGAACAGTTTATCTTTAGTTGACAACGAATATGAAACTGAAGATTCATAGACATCAGTATGATCTGAATACTGTGTCTCTTGATGAAGTCTATGGGATGCTAAGAACTCATGATCTTGAAGTTCAACAGAGAAAGAACAAGAAAAGTAGCAAGGCAAAATCAATTGCTTTGAAAGCAGAGGCTAAATCAAAAGGAAAAACTATGGAGGTCTCTAGAAGTAAATCAAGAGTAGCTGAGTCAGATCCTGATGACTTTTCATCGGATACTGATGACAATCCTGATGCCAATACTGATGATGATTCTTCTGACTCAGACATGGAAGAGATGGTTGCTATGATTGTCAGAAACTTCAGAAGGATGAAGTTCAGGAAGAGTAGAAGACAAGGCAACTTTCAGAAAAAGGCTTTCAACCCAAACAAAGATAAGTATATCAAAAAGGACAGCAAGGGTAGCAAATTTGACAAGTCAAAGGTTAGATGCGACAAGTGCAATGGTATGGGTCACTTTGCTTCTGAGTGCAAGAAGACAAAGGCACTTATCACATCAAGCAAGGATTGGATGGACTCTTCCTCAGAATCTGATACTGAGGTGGTCAACTATGCTCTAATGGCCAATGCTGATGTAACTGCTGCTCCTGATGATAAGGTACTAAATACTATCTTTGATTTTGATACTGATAATGCTTCTGAGTTAAGACGTTTTCTAAAGTCTTCACATATTAGCTTTAGAAGTCAAACTGCTGAAAATACTAGGATATTATCTGAGATGTTTGAACTTAGAAAAAGGAATGATATATTAGAAGCTGAATTTTCTCGTATGCAAGAAGTACAAAAAGAATGTGATAATGCTAATCACATGTATTTAGAGATGAAATCCAAATGTACTGCTCTTGAAAAGGAACTTGAATATGCTAATGAGAAAATCAGAACCTGGACAGACTCTAGTAGGAAATTTCATGAGATTAATACCTCTAAGAATTGGAAAGAGTGTCTAGGGTATAAGTCAGATGAAGATAAGAAATTGAAAGAGAAAATTGTCATTGATGAGACAGTCAGTCCAAAGACCTATAGACATGTTATAGATACAACCAAATCTAAGATTACTCCTGTTAATTTTGTTTTTGGTAAGGATTCCAATTCTACTTTTGAAAAGGGATCTACTTCTACTCAAGGAATTAAAATCATAAAGTCTAAATCTGTCATGAATAAAGTCACTAAGAATGTAGGTCTATTGTCTCAGAAACATCTTAAGGATAAAATCTGTGAGGTGACAGATAAGAAAAAGGAAGCTACTGTTAAGAGAAACAGGAATGGTAAAGTTGGGATCAATAAAGAGAATGGTTATAAATATATCCCAAATGCACCTAGAAAGTGTTGTTTTAACTATGGTAACTCTAATCATCTTGCTATTGATTGTAAGAAGAGTAAGAAGAAGATTGCTGATATTTCTAAGTCTGATGTTAGGAATAGATCAGTATTTTATAAACCACCGAAGTCCTGTTTTCATTGTGGTAGTAAATGGCATTATATTTATACATGTGTAGAATATCATGATTTGTACTATAACTTCTATGATCCATTGCCTAAGTTTAAAAATAGTGCAAATTCTGATAGCTTTCAGAATGTCAATGTGAAGCATGCTTTTGTTAATACTAATACTGACAAAACAAATCCTGATGGAGTAAATCCTGTCAGGACTGCTAAGGTCAGAAAGTCTTCTGCTGTGAAAATTAATAAATTGCATGGAAAAGGAACCCAACAAGTATGGGTTCCTAAATGTTCTAACTAGTGTGTTTCTATTCTAGTTGCAGGGTAAAAAGAAAAATGTGTTAGTCATGGATAGTGGATGTTCTGTGCACATGACTGGAAACAAAGCCCTGTTATCAGAATATGAGGAAAAAGCTAGCCCAACTGTGTCTTATGGAGATGGCAACATTGGACAAACTTTGGGATATGGCAATATAATCATTGGAAATGTCATCATTGAAAAAGTAGCTCTAGTGAAAGGACTGAAACACAACTTGTTGAGTATTAGTCAAATCACTGACAGAGGTTATCATGTCAACTTCTATTCCACACATTGTGAAGTAGTCAGTAAAGCAACAGGAAAGACAGCTCTGACTGGCTACAGGCATGGTAACATACATGAAGCCAACATTCAATCAAATACTGATGACTCCCCTACCTGTCTGATCAGTAAAGCATCAGTAGATGAAAGTTGGAATTGGCGCAAGAAGCTTTCTCATCTCAACTTCAGCAATATCAATGAGTTGGTTAAGAAAGATTTAGTGAGAGGATTACCTAAAGTTTTGTATACACCTGATGGACTATGTGATGCATGTCAGAAAGCAAAACAGAGAAGGACATCATTCTAGAGTAAATCAGAATCCTCAATTGAAGAACCATATCACATGCTACATCTTGATCTATTTGGTCCAGTCAACATCATGTCCATTAGTAAGAACAGGTACACTCTTGTAATTGTTGATGAATATTCTAGATTCACCTGGGTGTATTTTCTGCACAGAAAAGATGAGACTCCTGAAGTTCTGTTGGATCATGTGAGAATGATTGAGACAACCACAAAGTACAAAGTCAAGATACTGAGAAGTGATAATGGTACTTAATTTAAGAATTCAAAGATGGAAGAGTTCTGCAAATACAAAGGAATTATTCAACAATTCTCTGCTCCTGGCACACCCCAGCAAAATGGAGTAGTTGAAAGGAAAAATATAACTCTTATTGAAGCTGGCAGAACTATGTTGGAAGAAGCAAAATTACCTACATATTTCTGGGCAGAAGCAGTTAACACAGCATGCTATACTCAAAATTTGACATTAATCAACAGACATGGTGTTACTCATTATCAGTCACTCAAGGAAAAGAAACCAAGTCTAAAGCATCTGCATGTGTTTGGCTGTAAATGTTTTGTTCTCAGAACTCATCCTGAACAGCTAGGGAAATTTGAAACAAAGGCTGATGAAGGAATTTTCATAGGCTATCCTGCATCAAGAGCCTTCAGAGTTTTTAATTTGAGGACAAGAACTGTCATGGAGTCAATACATGTATCTTTTGATGACAAGAAGATAACTGGAATCAATGAAGACTCTCATGATAGATTGATTTTTGAAAATGAAGCTACCAAGGAACCTGAAGAAAGTGAATCAGATCCTGTCAATACATCAGATCCTGATGGGTCACCAAATCCTGATGACACACCAGATGCTGATGGTGCTAATACTGATGATGCAATCAATAGTGATACTTCTAGTAGTGCTAATGTTGAGGGGGAGCAACAGCATTCTGCTACAAGTTCAGAGTCAACTCAATCATCAGGACAGAATTCTTCAGATACTGATTCAAGTGATAATCCTGATAACTTATCAGGAGGACATAGCAATAATTCAGGGGGAGCTTCAAATCAAACAAATTCTTCTAATCAATATAACACCAATCCAGGGGGAGCATCTACTTCAAGAAACAATTTAACACCAACAAGGAAATGGACTGCAAGTCATACTCCTGATTTGATCATTGGAGATCCTGATGCAGGTGTTCAAACAAGAAGTGCAACTCAAAATGAATGTCTATACAATAACTTTCTATCCAAGGAGGAGCCAAAGAAAGTTGAAGATGCACTTAAAGATGCTGATTGGGTTACTGCAATGCAAGAGGAACTGAATGAATTTGAAAGAAATGAAGTCTGGAAACTGGTACCAAGACCAAAGAATAGATCAATTGTTGGTACAAAGTGGATTTTCAAAAACAAGACTGATTCTGATGGAGTAATAATCAGAAACAAAGCTAGACTAGTTGCAAAGGGGTATTCTCAACAAGAGGGAATTGACTATGATGAAACTTTTGCTCCTGTTGGAAGACTAGAAGCCATCAGGATATTTCTTGCTTATGCAGCACATAAGAAATTCAAGGTTTTCCAGATGGATGTTAAAAGTGCTTTCTTAAATGGAGAACTGGAGGAAGAAGTCTATGTTGAGCAACCTCCTGCTTTCATTAATCCTAAATATCCAGATCATGTCTACAGATTGGATAAAGCACTTTATGGACTAAAGCAAGCTCCAAGAGCATGGTATGAAACCTTAGCTCTATTCTTACTAGAAAGTGGATTCAAAAGAGGTGCTATTGATAAAACTCTATTTTATTTGAATCATGGTAAGGACTTGTTGTTAGTTCAGATTTATGTTGATGATATCATTTTTGGGTCAACAAACAATAAGCTATGTGAAAAGTTTTCCAAGCTTATGTAGTCAAGATATCAAATAAGCATGATGGGAGAAATGAGTTACTTTCTTGGTCTTCAAGTTAAACAGATTGATGAAGGGATTTTTATCAATCAGTCTAAATATACAAGGAATTTATTGACAAGGTTTAACATGCAAGATAGTTCTCCTGCTACAACTCCCATAGCTACAACTACCAAACTTGATCCTGATCAAGGTGCTGAGGTAGATGTAACTCACTACAGAGGAATGATTGGATTTTTATTGTATCTCACTGCAAGTAGACCAGATATCATGTTTGCAACCTGTCTGTGTGCAAGATTTCAAGCAAAACCTAGAGAACCCCATCTGATTGCAGTCAAAAGAATTTTCAGATATCTCAAAGGCACTTCTTCACTTGGCCTTTGGTATGCAAGGGAACCAGATTTTGGGTTGTGTGGTTATTCAGATGCTGATTTTGCAGGATGCAAAATAGACAAGAAAAGTACTTCAGGAAGCTGTCAGTTTTTGGGTGGAAGACTAGTTTCATGGTTCAGTAAAAAGCAAAAATCCATTTCCACTTCAACTGCAGAAGCTGAGTACATTGCTGCAGGAAGTTGTTGTGCTCAGATAATGTGGATGAGAAATCAGTTGTTAGATTATGGTCTGTCATACTCAAAAATCCCTATTTATTGTGATAACCAAAGTGCTATTGCAATGACAGGAAATCCAGTTCAACATTCTCTTACTAAACACATCAGTATTTGATATCACTTCATAAGAGAACAAGTTCTGGAAGGAACAATTGAACTTCAATTTGTTCCTACTAATCAACAACTAGCTGATATATTCACCAAGCCACTACCTAAAGCTACTTTCAATAAATTGGTGAATGAACTTGGAATGATGAACTTCGAGAATTTCTGAGAAAAGCTACAGAGAGGAAATCCTGATAACTGTCAAATCCTGATGGTTATTCAGAAAGGTATGTTTTCTTTGATCAAATCCTGATAGGATGCAATCCTGACAGGAAGTCAACTGGTCAATCCTGATGTTCAGGTCAGTATTTCATTGCTTAATTTGTGCCTAATTTTTCATCAGTATCTGTTGATGGACGGTTGAGTTTTGGTAGGACAACTGTATGCGCGTGTGTGTTGCACTGTTATAGATATACATATACATACACATAAAAAGCGGTGCAGTTTCATTTAAATTACACACGTAATTTGTCCACTAATTATTTGTGCACAAATCATATTTTGCCACCTGTTATTGAGAGTAAAGTTTTGTTTTAACAAAATACTTTTACTTATTCTACATCATTAATTACTCTCTCATCATCAGTTTTTCGATTTTCTATCTCTCTCTGTGCTTACGAATCCTAACTTTTTCAAACATCAATTCTCAAGATTTTTAAGAATTTCAATGGCATCTTCATCATTCATGAACAAACAAACAGTGATTAGTGGTGTTACTTTTGCCACTAACAATTTTGTGGCTATTCTAAATCATCAAGATTTACCCAATGAGTTTCATATAATTCAAGATTTTCTAGCTTCAAGCCCATTGAAGTTTGCTTTAACAGAACCTACAAGTGTTTCTTTTAAGTCTGTAATGCAGGTGTGGAACTCAGTTACTTTTGACAAAGGGTATTCTGACATCATCTTGATTAGTTTTGAACATAATGGAATTACTCACTATGTGACTCCTGCAATTGTGGAGGAAGCCCTGCATTTACCTGTTCTTGGTGATGCTATTCCTGCTAATGTTTCGGACTCTACTCTTTTTGAGTTTGTTACAAAGTTGGGCTACAATGGTGAAGTAAAGAGATATGGAAATCTCTTTAGGACAAAGCTTAAGAAGGAATGGAATTTCTTCTTTGATACGATCAGCCGCTGTTTCCTGAACAAGACATCAAATTTTGATGCTCTTCCATCAGGATCTCTTAAAATTGGGTACTCGCTTATCCACTCTACAGTGTTTGATTATGGGTCGTTTATCTTAAAAGCTTTAAGTGATAGGAAATCAGATAAGTTAGGTTCTGTCTATTTTCTTAGATTTTTACAGTTGATATTTAATCACTTGTGTCCTAATGTTGTTTTTGAGAATGATGTAGTTCTACCTATCTGTAGAATTACTGAGAATAATATTAAGTCCTTAGTCAACAGTGATAAGGCAAATGGTTTCATAGGAAATGCTTTTATTCCTGATGAGGTTAGGTTTTTCTTACATAGGAAAATGCCTACTCGTTATGGTTTAATTTCTAATGCTATGGGGCAAGGCCAATCACACCTTGTTCATAACCCAAGCATTCATCCTAAACAGTCTAAACAATCAACTGCCACCTCTAATGTCTCTCAAAAGACTTTAGTTGTAAAAGCAAAGAAGTCAGCTAGAACTGATGTGTCAGGAAGGCAATCAGGTTCAAAGGATTTTTCCTCTACACCACTCAC